>JAKOOJ010000004.1:66255000-76255000 GCA_022577455.1 Arizona elegans | reverse complement strand
AACTGGACTATACTTTTTTTCCCGACAGACATAGATCCTTCTCTAGGATTGACTTTATTTTGTTGTCAGATGATTTACTTGTTAAGACAAAAAGAACAAAGATTTTCCCAAGAACTTTGACCGACCATAGCCCAGTATGGATAGAAATCGAGATGGGCAAGACTGAGCGACGTTCTTGGAGAATAAATGAAAACTTGTTCAGATATGAAAAAAATATAATAGAACTTAAAAAGCACTTGAAAGAATTTTTTGAAATAAACTTGAATAAAAGTACCCCAATCGAAATTGTGTGGGATGCGAGAAAAGCTTATATGAGAGGGGTGCTCATTTATATGAACTCTAAACATAGATTGATTCGACAAAAGAAAAGATCTGAATTGGAAGTAGAAATAAAGAACAAAGAACAGCTACTTATTAAAAACCTAACAGATGAAAGAATACGTGGTGTTATAAAACTTTTGAAAGACCAATTTCAAATGCTTATGGCGGAACAAGTTGCAACAAACTTACAATATGCGAAGCATAATACATTGTGTAATGCCAATAAACCGGACAGATGGTTGGCCTATACTTTAAGGAAAAAGCAGAGTATACGGACTATTGATAGTATTGATATTGGAGGGAAAGAAATCTTTCAACAAAAATTAATTAAAGAAGCTTTTGTGGACTATTATACTATTATACTACTATTATTATAAAATACCCCCATCATGGATAACAGCTAATATTTCTTTGATACCAAAAGAGCAAGCAGGTCCTAAAAAACCAGAGAATTATAGACCAATATCTCTTCTGAATACTGATTATAAAATTTATGCAAAAGTACTAGCCAACAGGTTGATGCCAGTAATCCAAAAGGTGATTCATGATGATCAAGCGGGATTTATCGAGGGTAGATTCATGAAGGACAATGTAAGGCAAGTAATAGACTTATTGGAATATCTTGAGAAGAATAAACAGATTCCTGCAGTGCTGGTCTTCTTGGATGCAGAGAAGGCCTTTGATAGAGTGGACTGGAATTTTCTACTAAAGACTTTAAAAAAGATGGACTTTGGGGATCAATTTATACAGGCAGTTTCAGCAATTTACCAAGAGCAAAAGGCACAGATTATTATTAATGGAAGTTTGACAACAGAGTTTAAAATTGAAAAAGGAACAAGACAGGGATGTCCGTTGTCCCCACTGTTGTTTATTTTAACACTAGAAGTCTTGTTTAACACAATACGGGACTCTAATATCTTGAAAGGTATATTGATAAGGCAAGAGGATTACAGAATAAAGGCATTTGCAGATGATCTGGTTGTTACCCTAACACAGCCAATGGAATCAATAATCCAGATGAAGGACATTATACAAGACTATGGTAAAGTTTCAGGTTTTAGACTGAACCAGAAAAAAACTAAGATGATAGTTAAAAATATGACACAAGATCGTAAACACGAGCTTCAAAGGAGGGCAGGTTTTGAGATTGTACCAAAGGTAAAATATCTAGGAGTTCAGGTTGCAGAATCAAATATGAAATTGTTTCAAAATAATTATAAGGTGTTGTGGCGAGAGGTGCAGAAAGATATGGAGACTTGGAAAAAACTGCAGCTGTCTTTACTTGGAAGAATAGCAGCAGTTAAGATGAACATTTTGCCAAGATTTCTTTTTTTGTTTCAAATGATTCCGGTGCTTAAAAGTGATAAACAACTAAAAGTGTGGCAAACTGGAGTAAATAAGTTTGTCTGGAACGAGAAAAAACCGAGAGTGAAATTGAAAATTATGCAAGATGTTCCAGAAAGGGGAGGCCTTAAACATCCAAACCTACAGCTATATTATGAAGCAGCAGCTTTGACTCTAGCAAGTGATTGGTTTGGAAGGAAGAAGACTGGAATAATGAATATAGAAAGTTTTGATCTTGAATTTGGATGGCATGCTTACTTATTTTATGACAACAAAGTGGATAAAGTATTTAAAAGCCATATACTTAGAGACTCTTTGATGAGAGTTTGGAAGAAGCACCGATTCAAATGGGATTATAAAATACCGCTATGGCTGGATCTTGGTCATATTATGTGGAATACAAATATAATGTCACTCGGGGGGGTTTTATACAAAGAGGTTCTTTTTACAGATGCGGGCAAATGGCAGTTGAAGACACTACAGACACTGTTGGACGAAGGGATTAACTTAACTTGGTTACAATATAATCAACTACAATTGAGATGGAAAGAGGATCAAAAAACTGGTATTATGTTGCATGAGGAAGAATTGGTTAGACACATTAAAGAGAAAGGTCCAATGCATATTAAAAGGCTTTATAATGTTTTGTTAGAAAGGAATTCAGAAACTGAACTGGTTAAAGATTGTATGATTAAGTGGGCACAAAATTTTGAGGAACCAGTGATGGTGGAAACATGGGAAAAAATTTGGGTTCAGAATGTTAAATTCACACAGTCGCAGAATTTGAGGGAAAATTTCTATAAAATGTTTTATAGATGGCATTTAGACCCAAAAAAATTGTCGTGTATGTACCCTAATGTTCAGCCAAAATGTTGGAGATGTGATTGTTTAGATGCTACATATTACCATGTTTGGTGGACCTGTAGGAAAGTTAAGGCTTTTTGGATAAAAATTTGGTGGGTCATGCAGAATGTTTTGAAGAAAAAAAATCAATTTTCTCCACAATTGTTTTTATTGGGTATAGTAAAGGGTTTTACACTGGATGAAACTAAGTTGATATTGTATATGATAACAGCAGCAAGATTGTTGATAGGTAAATACTGGAAAAATGAAGCTTTGCCTACGATCGAGGAATGGACTTTGAAGATGGCCAGTTTTGCAGAGATGGCGAAGATTCCAGCATATTTAAAAGATTGTTCACAAGAGACTTATGAATGGGAATGGAAAAAGTGGATAGATTATGTTCAGAATAAATATCAAACTAGGAAGTATCAAATAGCTTTTATTTGAAAATGTTATATTAAGATAGAAATATTTTAATGTAATGAAGATGAAAATTTATAAGGGGAGGGAGGGGTTCAAGTTTTATCTAAGTTTTATACAAAGGAGGTTTTTTTTTTTTACCTGATATGAGTATACTGTGCAGAAGCCCGGGGGGAGGGGAGGGTTAGGGTGGGTTAGGGAGGTTGGGAAGTTTGGGGTGGGTTGAGGGGGAGGGGAAGGGGTGAAAATGTAATTGTAAAACTTTTGCAATAAAAAAACAAAAAAACAAAAAGAAAACAAATATATTAACCAATAACATTTCAGAGGAAGATAAGGGTTTACAGGAAGCAATTGGATTAAGAGTAGTCAATAAAATTAAATATTTGGGAATCTGGTTAACTGGCAGATGCTCGAGCATACAAGAGGACAATTATAATAAATTATTAACCCAAAATAAGAAAAGACCTTGACAAATGGGGTAAAATTCAACTATCACTTTTGGGACGGGTAACAACAATAAAATCTTATATTTTACCAAAGTTTAATTTTTTTGTTTCAAACTACCCCAGCGAATCTATCAAAAAAATTATTTATGGATCTAAATCAAGCAATAACCAAATTTATTTGGCAGGGGAAAAAAACCCAGATGAAAAAAAAATGATGCAGGAGATAAAAGAAAGGGGAGGCCTGGGTTTACCATGTTGGGAGAACTACTATTCAGCCTCTCTGTTAGTCTGGGTAAAAGAATGGATCACCTTAGGCAATAGCCGTCTTCTCAAGATAGAAGGCCATGATTTACAACAGAGATGGCATATGGCACTCTGGTGGGATAACACTCCATAAAGCAAATGGTTTACCCAGCATTATATAAGGAATATCTTAATTCGAAATTGGGAGAAGATCAGTAAAAAATACTATATTAAAACACCGTGCTGGATATCACCTCTAGAAGCATTGACATATCCAAAATTATATAACCCTGTGAAAAAAATTAATGTACAAAGATTTGATGAATGCACGAGGAGAGCTAACGCCAAAACAGGAGTTGAATTCCCAGGGACTACAATTGGATTGGTGGACCTATCTACAGATCCAGTCAAAATATAAAAAAGACAGAGATAAGAAAGGTATAAATGTTGACTTGCAGGAGTTAGACAAAATCTTGATGGGCCAGGAAAAAGGCATGATTTCTAAAAGCTATAAACTTGATGAGGTTAGAGATTGGCGACGAGATAATAAAGGATACAATGATTGCCTGGGGGAAAATTTTGGTTACTCGATTCATCTGGAAAAATGGCAAGAGATTTGGTGGGGGAATATGAAGCTAGTAGTTTCTACGGCATATAAAGAAAATATTTACAAGATGCTATATAGATGGCATCTCTCCCCTGATAAATTGGCCAAAATGTTTACTGGACAGTCCGCTGAATGCTGGAAGTGTGGGTTTGAGCGTGGCACTTACTATCACCAATGGTGGACGTGCCCAGAAGCAGTAAAATTTTGGGGAAAAATAAAAAAGTGGCTTAACGAGATCTTAAACCAAGAGATTGAATGGCGATCAGAGACATGCTTGCTCGGCTCCAAACCGGAAAATATTTAAAAAGATTCATGGTACCTTGCATTACACATTATCACAGCAGCGAGATTAACATATGCTCAATTCTGGAAAGATAAAAATACCCCATCAGAGGAAGCAATTATAAAGAAGATTTTGGATTGTGCGGAAGCAGATAAATTGATTAAAAAACTGAAAGATAGAGACCAAACACAAACATGTTTATCTTGGGAAAAACTATATATTTGGCTATCAAAAAGAAAATTATAACTCAAACCAGATTAGGAGTTGTATTTATTGAAAAATTTATATTATACAAATAAAGTGAGGTCGGATAGACCTAATTGATTTACAAATGTAAATGAGGTTGTTCTGCCTCCCCCGGAATGTAACATAGATATATTGTACCGAATATTAAGTTATTAAGGTACTACTTATAGGCATGTTTGTTATTTGTTTTGTTGTTCTGTTTGTCATTTATCTGGTGTGTTGTCTTCTTTTTTAATGATAAATGTAAATAAAGATTATTTTTTTAAAAAAAAAAAAGTAGTAAAGAGGAGTTAGAATCTAGAAGTCAGGAGGACCAGCAACTGGAGTTAAAAGAAACAGAATTGGAGATAGGAAGCAAGGAAGAAAAGGGACAAAGGGAAGAAGGAGTGGGACTGAGAACACGACAAAGAGATATTAGAATCAATAGAAGACAAAAACCAATATACAAGTAGAATAATGGAAGAAGAAATCAGGCTAATATCGATTAATGTTAATGAACTAAGTACCCCTGCCAAAAGAAAGCAAATATTAAGAAAATTAGCAAAACAAATGATAGATATACCGTGCCTACAAGAGGTACATATATAAGGGCAGCATAGGAGATGTCTGGAATTCCCAAAATTAGTAACCTTATATACAGCATTAGAGGAACAAAAACAGAGGGGAATAGTGGTATATATTAGGGAGGGAATAAAAGCTAAATTAAAATATGGGGACACAGAAGGGAGAGTCTTGATGATAGAATTGCAAATTGATCAGAAGTCATTGTTGTTGGTGACAATTTACACCCCTAATGAGAACCAAAAAGAATTTTACAGTAAATTACATGAAAAAATTATAGAAATAGGACAGGGAAATATTTGTATGGTAGGGGATTTACAATGCGGTGGTAGACATAAAAAAAGACTGTGCTAGTAGTATGAAAAACAAAAAGAAACGAAAAATATTACCAGGGTCATTTTTTGATATGGTACACAAACTTAATTTATCCGATCAGTGGAAGGAACTGAATCCCCCCCCCCCAAAAAAAAGGGAATATATTTTTTTCTTGAACCCACACAAATCTTGGTCCCGGCTAGATATGGCATGGATGAACGGAGATATAGAAAAGGATATAGAAACAATAGAAATAATGCCAAACACCTGGGCTGACCATAACCCTCTAAAAATAATTTGGAAAGGACAAAAAAAAAAAAAAGCTAGGAGAAGATGGACACTGAATCCCCAAATTTTAAAGGAAAAAGAATTTATCTCTTTTTTAAAAAATTTTTATTATTAAAATATAAACAAAAATACAAAGACAATACAAAACAAACAAAACTCCCACTACCCACAGCACCCACACAACATTCTACATATATACTTTTTGTCATCAACATTATATATAGTATTTTTCTTTACATATTAATGAGAAAATAATATTAGATTCTTAATTCAACTACTTAAGAGATTTACATCCTCTCCTTATTACTTGTAATCTTTCACCCTAGTTGTTATCGCCTACAGTTATGTTTATTTTCTTTTCCAGCCATTAGTACCATTGGTGCCACACACGGTAATAGTCGCTTTCTTCCTTATCCTGGAGTTCCAGTGTCAATCTGTCCATCTCGACACATTCTGTTATCTTTGAGATAATTTTATCTTTGGTTGGGAGTTGATCTAATTTCCAATTTTGAGCAAATAGTAATCATGCTGCTGTCAGGATATGTATAATAAGGTATTTCGTCTCTTTGGAGTATTGTGCTGTTGTCATGCCAAATAAAAAAATTCTGGACTATCTTCTACTTGTAGATTCGTTATTTCCTCAATAATTTTTTTAATGTCTTGCCAATATTGTTGGGTCTTTTTACATTTCCACCAAGCATGAAGATACGTCCCTTTTTTGGTTTTACACTTCCAACAAGATGAGGGGGCGTTTGGGTAAATTTTAGCTAATCGAGCCGGTGGTAGGTGCCATCTATAAAACATTTTGATGAGATTCTCTTTATGCGTTGTGGCCCTTGTCATTTTAATATTTTGTTTCCATAATTTCTCCCAGTTTGCCAATTGAATGTTGTGGCCTATATCCCTGGCCCACATTATCATGTTTTCTTTAACTGTTTCTTCTAATAGTTTGTATCTAAGAAGGTAATTGTATGTTTTGGTTATCATCTTTTGTTCCGCACCTTATAAGATCTTGTCCAGTTCGTTTAAGTTGTTCGAGATTCCAAATTGTTTTTTGTCTGCTGTATATCTTGAGTGCATTTGGGTATAGGGCCATCAATTAATATTTATGCCACCGTTTTGGAGTTGGTGTCTTGGAATAAATTCGCCTTCCTGGTTTAATAGATCTTGATACCACATCATATTTCCTATCTCGAGGGTATTTGGGTGTATCAATGCCTCCATCGGGGACCACCATTTTGGAATTCTGGTATAATGATTTTTCTTGATTTCCTGCCAAATCTTAAATAGTGAAGCCCTAATTATATGTCGTTGGAAATACATATGTCGTTTGTCTGGTCCGTCCCATAGGAAAACGTGCCATCCTCGCATTAAATCAAAAACTTCTAAATATAGAATTCTTTTATCGTCCAATTTCATCCATTCTTTGATCCAGGTCAGCGCTGCAGCCTTGTAATAGAGTTCCCAATCTGGTAGTGCCAGGGCTCCTTTATCTTGTGAGTCTTGTAATGCTTTGATCTTAATTCTAGCCTTCTTTCCCTGCCATAAGTACGTCATTATTGACTTGTTGAGGTTCTTAAAAAAGTCTCTTCCCGGCTGTATTGGTATTACCTGGTATAGGTATAATACTCTTGGCAGTATGTTCATTTTTATAGGGGCAATTCTACCCATCAGTGACAGTTGTAGTCTATTCCAAATTTCCAAATCTTTTTTAATTTCTTTTAATAATTTAGTATAATTGTCTTCTTTGATCGTAATAGCCTTTGCCGTCAACCAGATACCTAAGTATTTTATCTTCTTTACTATTTGAATTCCTAATTCTTCTTCTAATTTCAACCTCTGTGTCTGAGTCATATTTTTCGTCAGTACTTTCGTTTTTTGTTTGTTTATTTTGAGGCTCACAACGTCTCCGTATTCCTCTATCATTGCCATCAGCCTGGGTCCGGATAGTGTTGGATTTTCCAGAATAAAAATTACATCATCTGCGAAGGCAAGCAGTTTGTACTCTTCTCCCCGAATCTTAAAACCTTTGATATCTTCCTCCTTCCTCCTAATTTCATTTAATAGCACTTCCAGTGCTATTATAAATAGTAAGGGTCACATAGGACATCCTTGTTGTACTCCTTTCTGGATATCAAAAATTTGCATCATATCACCGAGATTTTTGCTGTTTGATGGGAATATATATATTTTTTTTATCAAATTAAGAAATTTCTCTCCACAATTCATCAACTCCAATTGTATTATAAGAAATGACCAATTTAAGTTATCGAAGGCCTTCTGGGCATCAAGTGAGATTAGGGCTACTTCTTTATCTATCTTCTGATCATAGTATTCCAAGATATTTATAATCGTTCTCAAATTGTTTTTAATTTGCCTCCTGGGTATGAAGCCATTTTGATCTGGGTGTATATATTTATGAATTATTGCTTTGAGCCTCTTTGCTAGAATTGACATAAATAATTTATAATCCACATTGAGTAATGAAATTGGTCTATAGTTTCTAACTTGGTTCGGGTCTGTGTCTTCTTTGTGTATTAATGTGATGATGGTTTCTGTCCAGGATTTTGGGATTTCAGCTGTCAGTAGTGCTGCACTGAACACTTGTAACAATGTTTCATCTATTGATTATTGGCAAAGTTTGTAAAATTCAGTAGGAATTCCGTCTAGTCCTGGGGTTTTATTGTTCTTTTGTTTTTTGCGAGTTTCAATCAATTTGAACATTGTTATGGGCCGGTTCAAGATCTCTGTGTTCTTCTTCAAAATATGTGATATTGGTTTTATGAAGGTATTTTCTGATTTGATCTTCTGGGACATCTTCCTGTCAGTAAAGTTTTTGAAAAAATGTTTTAACTATATTTTTCTTCTCTAAATATGTATGGTATAAAGTTCCTGATTTGTCCTGGAGTTGGTGAATATTTTTTTTCTGTTTGCTTTTTTAATTTGTAAGCTAACCAGCGTCCAGTTTTATTTGCGTATTCAAAATTGGTCTGCTTTGCCATTCTTATTTTCTGTGCCAATTCAGTTTTTGTAGTTAAGTTCAATTTGTGTTTGGCCAAATTAAGTTTTTGTTGCACTATCTTGTTATTGGGATACTGTTGTAATTTAGCTTCCTCTGTCTTGATTTCTTCCAATAGATCATTCTTAATTCTCTGTTTTTCTTTTTTCCTTTTTGCCACATATGCAATGGTTAGGCCTCTAATATAAGCTTTCGTTGTATCCCATAGATTTTGTAACGACGTTTGATCCTTTGTGTTGATTTGGAAAAATATCTTCATTTCCTTTTCTATCATTTGTAAGTACTCTTTTTCCTTTATTATACTTGTATCCATTTTCCATCATTTCTGTTTTCAGAAACCTTTCCTCACTATTTTGATAGGGTTATGATCGGCCCATGTACAAGGCATAATTTCTACATCATATGTTTCTTTGCTTAATTGAGGTGTCATCCAGGCCATATCCAGCCTGGACCACGATTGATGTGGACCAGAAAAATATTTGTATTGTTTTACTTTGTGTTTAATTCTCGCCAAGTGTCATGTAAACTCATTTCCTGTGCCAAATCCTTGAATGTTTGTGGTAATGTCTTCCTTTTAATTTTATTTTTCCTATTGCTAGGATAATCTTCTCGTTGGTTTACAATCGAATTAAAATCACCGACAATACAGACATTTTCATAATCCAACTCTTTTAGTTTGTCGTGTAATTTTTTGTAAAAGAAAAAGAAAAAGAATTTATCTCAAGGATTAAAAAAGAAATGGAATTATTTTTTAAAGAAAATACAAAGCAACCAACATCATTACAAATTGTATGGGATACAGCTAAAGCATACCTAAGGGGTTTGGGGCTAACTTATATAGCAAAAATAAATACAAAAATAAATAAGGAGAAAAGGCAAAAGCAAAATACTTTTCAGGAGGAGATTAAAAAATTAGAAGCTAAATTACAAAGGGAACCCCAGAATGAAAAAATTAAAGAGAAAATGGTTCTAGCTAAACATAAATTAAATATGGTGGAGCAAGAGGAAAGGGCAAGGGAATTGAAAGCGGTAAAACAAATTTTTTTTGAACACGCAAATAACCCCGGAAGATGGCTAGCCTATAAATTAAAAAAGGAAAGGGAAAAAAATTGATCCAGGAACTGTAGGATGATAATGGAGAGTTACACTATAAAATGGAACTTCAAGCCAGATGGAGAAAAGATCAGAAAATTGGTATTATACAAAGCGATGAAAATTTAATAAAACAAACTAGAGACCAAAGTTCAATGCATATAAAAAGATTGTATAATATATTGATAGAGATAGACTCGGAAACAGAGCTAGTTAAAGATTACTATATTAAAGATAAAATGGGCACAGAATTTTGAACAACCAATAATGATGGAAACATGGGAAAAAATATCGGTAAGAAATGTGAAATTTACACAAGCGCAAAACTTAAGGGAGAATTTTTATAAAATGTTTTATAGATGGCATCTAGATCCAAAAAAACTATCTTGTATGTATCCGAATGTACAACCAAAATGTTGGGAGATGTGATTGTGAGGATGCTACATCCTCCCATATTTGGTGGACATGTAAAAAGGTTAAAGCGTTCTGGATAAAAATTTGGTGGATTTTACAAAACATTCTTAAAAAGAGGTTAAAATTTACACCACAGTTGTTTCTGCTGGGTATAGTTACTGATTGTACGGTTATAGAGACTAATTTGATTTTGAATTTAATAACTGCAGCAAGATTGTTGGTGGCACAATATTGGAAGAAACAAGATTTACCTACAATCCAAGAATGGACAATGAAAGTAACAAAACTAGCGGAGATGGCAAAAATCTCGGTGTACTTGACGGAACATTCAAATGAAAGATACTTAAGGGACTGGAGAAGATGGATAGATTATATTCAAAGCAAACACCGGAATAAGAAGTTGCAGATAGGTTATGAATAAATATGTAGATACTTGGTGTGTTTTTAGGTAATTAAGTTAGCAGGGTAATTAGGGAATTGAAGGAATAAGAGATGCTGAATGTTATAATTACTTAGATTAGGATGGATTATGTATGTTGAATGTTATACCCTGTAATTTGTTCTGGGAAGAGGGGGGGGAGGTGGGTGGATGGGAAGGGGAAGGGGTGAGAGGAGGGGTGGGAGGGGTAAGGGAGAGGAGGGGGTGGGGGTGGTAGGGAAGGGGGGAATAAATATGTAAACCTTCTGTAAAAAATTTTAATAAAAAAATGGAAAAAAATAATTCAGAATTACTTTGAGGAGCTATACAAAGAAGAAATAGACGAGGATAATATAAAACAATATTTAAAGGTCAATGGTTTGCTGGAACTAAAAGAAGAACAAAGGGAAATATTAAATAAAGAGATAACAGAATTAAGAAGAGCAGTGCAAAAACAAAAAAGTAACAAAACCCCAGGGCCGGATGGACTTCCAGGGGAGGTATATAAGAGCCTGTATGAGGACTTTGAATTGATATTACTGAAAGTGTATAATGATGTATTGGAGAAAGCCAAACTACCAGACTCTGGACAGAAGCGTATATCTCTCTCATTCCAAAAGACAGGGGTGGGTTCTAATTTTTTTTACTACCGGTTCTGTGGGCGTGGCTTATTTTGTGGATGTGGCTTGGAGGTCATGTGACTAGGTGGGTGTGGCTAGCTGCTCAGAGTCATTTCTGGAAGGTCCTCGCACTTACAACCAGTCCTCGCACTTACGACCTGACTCATTTGTTTGCTTTTAACACTGATCAGCTGTAGGACGGCTCTTTGAAGCCCTGCGGCAAGAGTTTAAACAGTTTTTTCCCTCTAGTCATCAGCTGGGACTCAGGAGGCAGCAATAGATTGGGGGTGGGACGAAATAAAAGGTAAGAATAACGTGGGGGGTGGGGGGGTGGGGGGGTGGAGGGGAGAACCGGTTCGGTGATGTCATATAATCACCGCTACCGGCTCGGCCGAACCGGATCAAACCGGGAGGAACCCACCACTGCCAAAAGAAGGTACAGACCCCAAACAGATAAAAAATTACAGACCAATCTTGTTGTTGAACACAGATTACAAAATTTTTACTACTATAATTGTGGAAAGATTGAAAATAATATTAAACGAAATAATACATGTGGATCAAAATGGATTTTTACTCACAAGGCAAATTAGAAACAATATAAGAATGGTGTTAAATGTCCTAGAGTACTACAAAGCACATCCTGAAAAACAGGTAGCATTAATATTTTTAGATGCCCAGAAAGCATTTGGCAATCTTAATTGGCAGTTTTTGTTCTAACAGATTAAAGATATGAGATTTGGAGGGAAGTTTGAGAAAACGATAAAGGCAATATACACGATGCAAAAAACTAGAGTGATAATTAATGGAGACAACAGAGAAATTCGAAATAAATAAAGGAGTAAAACAGGAATGCCCAATGTCACCTCTGCTTTTTATCTTGACATTGGAAGTACTCTAACCCAGATTAGGCATAATGGAGAGATAAAAGGATTAAAGATTTAAAAAGAAGAATATAAGACTAGGTCATCCGCATTTGCACGTTTTTCATAGAGGAGCCACTAGAGACAGGAAACAATCTAATGAATGAAATAGAAAAATATGGGACATGATCTGCAGGCAGGATGGCATGCCTTCCTATGGGATAAACACAACAAGGCACATTCATATTTCTACCGGCAGCAAATAAAAGATGTGCTGATATGGACATGGGGAAAAGTGAAAAGGAAACATTATATGAAACTGCCAAGTTGGGTTTCACCCATGGAGGCAACGATTTACCCTAATACATTGGATTTTAAAAAGATGATAAGATATAAAGAATTATTAGATAGCCAGGGGAATATTAAACCAAATGAATAATTAAAACAACAGGGTATAATTATAGACTGGTGGCCATACCTGCAGACACAGTTGAGATACAGAAAAGATATGGAAGAATATAGAATTCAAGGGGGCCACCACAACAATTGGACCGAATTTTGACAGGCAAAGAAGAAAAATTCATAATGAAAGCATATAACTATTTGTTAGAGGTAGAAATGGAAGAAGAAATAGTGAAAAGTCCAATGATAGCATGGGCACAAAATTTAGGTCGTAATATAAAATTAGAGGAATGGGAAAAATTATGGAACAAAAACTATAAATTAATACTGTCAACTGCATACAAAGAAAATCTGTACAAAATGGTTTATAGGTGGCATTTAACACCAGTGAGATTGGCTAAAATGTATACAAATATGAAACCCGAGTGCTGGAAGTGCAGAAACAAGGATAGAACATTTTATCACATGTGGTGGCAATGCCCCAAGCAAAAAAAAAAAATACTGGGAACAGATAAGGAGATGGCTGCAGGAGATAACAGGAGAACAAATTGAATTTAAAGCTGAACTATTTTTATTAGGAATGATTAACCAAAAGATCAAGAAGCAACTCCAATACATCATTTTACACATAGTAACAGCAGCAAGAATTGTCTATGCTCAATGTTGGAAACTGGAAAATATACCAGCCAATGAGATGATTATATACAAGATACTAGAATGTGCTGAGATGCATAGGCTCACGTTAGAAATGAAAGGCAAAAAAGAAGCAGAATTTTATGAGGTGTGGGATAAATGGTATAACTGGTTAGAACAGAGGAACAAAAATGTATAGGAATAAATGTAAATACTTGTAAGAGACACATGACACAATACTGTTAAAAATGTTTATTGTTATGTAATTGTTATGTATTATGTATTGTTATTGTTATGTAGAAACATGCAATTGTAGAGTGAGACATTCTTGGGGAAATTAAAATAAGACAAAATGGTGAATATGATCATAAAATTGAAAGTCTGACTCTTCACTTGCATAGAGGTAAGAAATATAACAGATTCTTCTGAGTTAAATCAAGTCAGAGGTTTATGACAAAATGTAAATTACAATATTACAAATTACAAACTATTACAATATAGCAAAATTGATATGTTTTAATTTCATTACCATTATTTAATTTTTAAAAAGTAACCTTCAAATTATTCATAACCAGTAATATGTAGGCACAAATTTATCAGTCAAACATTTTACATTTTTAAGGATTCTGATTGTTAGTTTGTTTATTCTAAAGGTGATTATATCTTGTTACCATTTAACTCAATGATTCTCAACCTTAGCAACTTTAAGATGTATGGATTTCATTTCCCAGAATTCCCCAGCCAATATTGAAATTCTGGGAATTGAAGTCCACTTATCCTAAATTTGCTAAGGTTGATATGAACTGAGTTAATATATTGTCTCTCACTGGACATAATGAAGCGATTTCTCAGGAGCTAGCTGTCAACCCTGAAGCTGACTTGGCTGTGGCCATTTTGGGGCTTTAGTGCTACCACAGCTGGACCTGTGGAAAAGGCAGGGGGAAGTAGAGATAGCTGTAGTCAAAATAAAATACTTTCTCATGGGAACAAAGGACATTCCCACCAGGTGTCCAGAAGGAGGGATTGGAGTCATCTAGCAACTGGACTGTATCCTGATTGGACCATGTGACTGATTGTTTGGAGAAAGTGAAATAATTTTTACTTTTAATTAGGTGAAAACCATGGGAACATTTAAAGTCGGTTATTCTTTGAGGGATCCAACTGCCTTGGTGTTTTGATTGCTATGGATGTGTTACTTGGAACCCTGACACTAGCTCTGCTGAAGAGTGTCTGGAATGTATCAACAAAACATCTGGTGCAGAATGAAACTTTTTCTAATTAATGATGGAATTCTCTTTTCCAATTGCAGAAATAGTGACCTGAGAACAAATTCACAAATTAATAATATGCCCAATTTGTGCAACTAATTTGGGAGGTTTTTAGATTTATTATTGATTAGCTGTGTAGTGTAGAATTGAAAGGATGATTGATTAAATCTGTATGATGGTGGAATTCAAATAATTTAACAACTGGTTGTCTGCCCTAATGACCAACTGGGTAGGTGTGGCTGGGTGGTCATGTGACTGGGTGGGCATGGTGAATTCGACATCACTCATGTTGAGGGATGGCTCGCCTTGCCCAGCCTCTCCTCTCCTTGCCTCTCCCTCCCAGCCCCTCTCGCCTCGCCCGGCAGCTCACTAGCCAAATACTTACTCTTAGGCTTATTGAAGTCAAAACTAGCACCTGCCACAATGATAAATCTGTATTTTAATCCAGGCAAAACTAAATAGAAGCAATAATTTAGAATTTTTTACCTAAAATGGCATTAATTATTCTGGGGGAAGGAAATAGAATGCAATTGAATGGAGGAAGGAACTCCAAGAAGGAACCCCAAGAGAGCAAGTGCTCATCAAGGATGAAGGAGAGACTGGTTTAGCAAATATTTATAAGCTTTTTGTGAACTCTCTTATGTTAATTTTTTGTTAAGGTTGGGCTAGTAACGTGGAGGGAGAGTTAAGGTGGAATCTGAAAGTTGTTTAAGCTTTTTAAATAAAGACTATAGATTACAGGCAGTTCTATATAACTGCTGGCTTTAGTTTCTGTCAAGTATTTGCAAGCCATGGGCACATATAGACACCAGTGGAGGCAGAGAGTGCCTCCACCCCTATGTGGAAAGGAGGGGCTTACCCTGAATATAAAACTCCCTCCAACCTTTTCTACCATGCTCTCTCTTTTCGCGTTTGTTCCCCATGAGACTTCATTTCTGATCAGGGTAGTCACACACACTGTGTGCCACCTATCCTATAATGAATACTAAGACAGCCTTTGTATGTAGTTAATATGCTTTATTATATGAATAAATACATTTAAGACACTTATTCATGTATCTGCCTCTGGACTTTTCTATGCTCCTGGGTGTTTCTACGATCCCAATTCCACAGTTTCTGACAGACTAGAAAACTAACATGCATTCATTTCCACTTAATTTGCAAATAATCCTGCATCTACATGCAGTCAGTAGAGACTACAGAATTCTTTTTATGTTGTGCATTCATTCTTTTTTCAATTTTTTAATCCTGCTTCATTATATTTACAAATAATTCAAGACAGTCAACATATCTAATATGTCATCCTCCTCCTCCTCCGCCCACCCACCCGGATGTCATTACTTCCTGGTTTTAACCAGGAAGTAACCTGTTTTTTACCCTCTGTGCATGCGCAGGAGGCTTTGCGCATGCGCAGGAGGCTTTGCGCATGCGCAGAGGGTCCAAAATCGCACATGATACGTGTGCACTTCCAAACCAGCAGGAAAGGTAAGTAGATTTCACCCCTGCTACACATGTATTCTGCTTTTTAAATTGTGGTAGCCCTTCTAGCAAAGGGCCTATCTGATCTGCATCCAAATTTTAATCCTGAGTAGATTTCTGTCATCTTCAAATAAAAAATAAGGTAGTTTCTTTTCTTTATGTGCAACTTAAGTAATTGTCTCCAGCCCAGTCACTTCATCACTGGTGCTGCTTCAAAGTGCTGGTTAACTTAAAGGGAAAATGCTTTTATTTGAGTGAGGCAAAAGTAAGGCAGGACACTTCTACCTCTCTCTTTTTTAAATAATATACTGGGTTTAGCATGGGAGATGAGCTTAACACTCTGGGCCTGTCAGATTCTAGATATTTCTACAGGGATGCTGGCATTTTGATGGGAGGAAGGGAGGGGGAATGGAGTGATTTGTATATGATGTTTCTGTTTCCTGCATTACTGTGCTAATCTCTATATGAAGTTTATGTTTCCCTGCAATGATGTAGTGTGGGAGGGGTTTGGTTAGCATTGCTTTAAACAGCTGGTTAAATAGCAGTCCTTGAGTGGGAACCCCCACCCCAATACTTGCAAACAATTACAGGGCTTCCTGGGATTTGCTAACTTTTATAGGCAGTTTATCCCTTCTTTTGCCCAAATAGCATTGCCAATTACAAATCTGTTAAAAACCAAGTGGGTAGATAAACCAAAACCTAGCCAACCAGTGAATTGGACTATGGACTGCCAAGCGGCATTTGAAAAACTGAAAAAACTCTTTTCGGTTGAACCTGTATTAAAATACCCAGACCCAGAGAAACCATTTGTAATCAGGGCAATGCCAGTGTTGTGGCAGTTGGTGCTGTTTTACTCCAAGAGAATGAAGAATGAAAAATACAACCATATGCATACACCTCTAGGAAGTTAACTGAAGCTGAACAGGGCAATGTGGGAAAAGGAGGCTTTTGTAGTTAGGTGGGCATTCCTAACTTGGAGACATTTCTTGGAAGGAAGTAAAATACCTTTCAAAGTATGGACCAATCACAAGAACTTGGAAGCACTCAAAACCCCATGGAAAATGTCTCCAAAACAAGTCCGGTGGGCACAGTACTTCCAATGCTTTAATTTCACTTTTAAGTATTTACCAGGAGGGAAAAACTTTTTGGCAGATGCCTTGTCCAGACTACTGCAATATAACAGTGTCAAGGCAGAAGTAATTAAGCCCATGATCCCAACCTCCCAATTAGCAGCTAATGTCATCGCACACTCTCAGGTGAAGAATGACCCCTCCACCTTAGACAATGCCACCACCACAGATTTCAAAAAAGCCTTAGAAACAGATGAGTGGTTTAATGCCAATAAACATACCTGCATAATAAAGCTTGGGTGGGAAATAAGCTGTATTCCCAGCTAGGGAAAGGCTGAGAACTATGCAAGCTTGTCACGACTCCAAATCAGCTGATCACTTTGGTTTTGTAAAAACATTACATTTACTGAAACAACATGGCCCTCATTAAAAAAAGGACATAGAAAGGTATGTAACAAGTTGCCCCATTTGCGCTGCCACTAAATGAGGCAGGGGAAAACCCCTGGTCTACTGCAGCCAGTTGCCGACCCTTCAGCAACATGGATTTCATTGTTGAATTGCCCGAGAGTTCTGGAAACACAGTGATCTGGGTTGTCACAGATCTTTTCTCAAAACAGGTTCATTTCATCCCATGTCAAAAGATCCCTATGACTAAAGCCATGGCTAAACTGTTTTTGGTCCACATTTACCGCTTGCATGGGGCCCCATGACGTATTATTTCAGTCAGAGGGGTCTAATTCACATCCAACCTCTGAAAAGCTGTTTTGAATCTACTTGGGATTGAGTAGGAACTTAGTTCTAGTCATCATATGCAGACAAATAGGGCCATGGAATGAACAAACTCAGTTCTGGAACAGTACCTGCACTGTTTTATTAATTATCAGCAGGACAACTGGACCGAACTACTGCCTTTTGCAGAAGTAGCCTATAATAATGCAGTTCACACTAGCACAGATTTTACCCCTTTCAGAGTGGCCACAGGGCAAGAATTTAATGCTATGCCTGAATTACCCTCACATGAACCAGATATGTTCTCCTTGAAACAGTGTCTCAGTCATTTGCAAACCATTTGTGCAGTAGTCCGCAAAGCCGTGAATGAAGCCAAGACTGCCTATAAAGCACAAGCAGACAAGAAACAAACAGAACCTAAACTTTATAAAGTGGGGGACAAAGTTTACCTTTCCATCAAATGGAGTGGACTGAGTGGCTGTGGCTTCCGGCATCCCGATATAGCCAGCTGGTGCCATCGCTGGCTATTGGGGCGAGTCATTGGCCCCCACGGAGAGGACTCGCAACTTGGGCGTCCTCCTGGATGCACGGCTGTCTTTAGAAGAGCATGTGATGGCCGTAGCCAGGGGGGCTTTTCATCAGGTTTGCCTGATTCACCAGTTGTGTCCCTTTCTGGATCAGGACTCCTTACACATATTCACTCAGGCACTCGTCACTTCCCGCCTGGACTACTGCAATGCTCTTTACATGGGGCTCCCCTTGAGGAGCACCTGGAGGCTCCAACTGGTGAAGAATGCGGCCGCATGGGGGATTATGGGAACAAGGGGGCGCTCCCATGTGACGCCTCTCCTGCGTGAGCTGCATTGGCTTCCGGTGGTCTTCGGGGTGCACTTCAAGGTATTGGTTACCACCTTTAAAGCGCTCCATAGCAGTGGGCCTGGGTATTTGCGGGACCGCCTTCTGCTGCTGATAGCCTCCCACCGGCCAGTACGCTCCCACAGAGAGGGACTCTTCAGGGTGCCGTCAGCCAGGCAGTGTCGGCTGGCAACCCCCAGGGAGACAGCCTTCTCTGTGGCAGCACCCGCCCTCTGGAACGACCTGTCCCCGGAGATACGTATGATACCAGATCTCTGGGCTTTTTGCCGTGCCCTAAAAACCTTTCTTTTTCACCAAGCAGGGCTGGCGTAACCCCCCCCCCCTTTTGA
Source organism: Arizona elegans (assembly GCA_022577455.1). Classification (NCBI taxonomy): domain Eukaryota; kingdom Metazoa; phylum Chordata; class Lepidosauria; order Squamata; family Colubridae; genus Arizona; species Arizona elegans. The sequence continues at coordinate 76,235,871 of JAKOOJ010000004.1, read as the reverse complement.
GATGTTAGATTTTTAATTGTCTATGGGTTTTAGTCGGGATTTTAAATTTAGGCCAAAGTTGTGTAATTCTTTATAACAAATTTTAAATTTTGTATTGGGATGTTTTTATTTTGACTGTGCACCGCCCTGAGTCCAGTAGGAGAAGGGCGGTATACAAATTTAATAAAATAAATAAATAAAATAAATAAGTTTCTAAAATCTTTGCAGCAGTTTAAAATGTTCGGTCCTAAATACATTGGGCCTTTCCCCATAGTTCGTATTATTAACCGTGTCATGGTGGAATTACAACTCCCTAAGTCATTACAGCAAGTCCACCCCATTTTCCATTGTAACTTATTGAATCCTGAAGTCACCTTTGATCTTCGTCCAGCTACTACCCCTGTTCCACCTCCTATTATGGTAGAGGGTGAACAACATTTTGAGGTTCAGGAAATTCTTGACTCTAGGAAATTCCGTGGGACCACTCAGTACCTGGTGGCTTGGAAACACCTCCCCTTTTTACACAATGAACATGTGGATGCCCCTAAATTAGTATGTATAGTTCATCAATTGTACCCTGACAAACCTCATTGATTTTATATTTCCTTTGTCTCCCCTTCCCTCTTTCATTTTCTTTCAGGTGGACTTCCCATTTTTCTAGGGGAGCAGCATGTCAGTTCCCAAATATTGCTACATGGCATTTTGGTGGGAGGAAGGGGGAGGAATGGAGTTATCTGTATATGAAGTTTCTGTTTCCCTGTAATGATATAGTGTGGGAGGGGTTTGGTTAGCATTGCTTTAAATAGATGGTTTTAAGTGAGAAGCTTCAGTTCTTGCCTAGATATCTTGTTATAACAGACCTTTCAATAAAAGCTCCTTTTGGAACAACTGCGCTTTCAGAGTCCTGCTTTCTTGGGATGATTGGAGAGGCAAGACCTTACAAGGCCTGCTAAAATAACACCCAGTATCTTTATTTTCAACAACAAAGAACCAATTTGTAAAGCAATCTGAAAACCCATTCAGGTCAAGGATTTGGAGATTTTGTATTGCAAATGACCACCACAAAACAAACTTAAGTCTCTAGCAACCTTGAATATGTATGTTTTAAATACTGCTGCTGAAGATGAAGAAAATGTATACTTTCTTCATAGTACCTGCATAATAACTTGCTCTCAGTATGAAGAAATTCATAATTAGAATCTCTAAGCCTAAAATTTCTCATAGAGGTTATATCTATGGAGATTTTCAGTCATCCAGGTCATGGTTGTCCCAAAGGTGCTTTTTCAGGAGGCAACTGGACTTTCTGGTTTTTCTTTGAAGACATTTTGCTTCTCATCCAAGAAGCTTCTTCAGATCCGGATGAGAAGTGAAACGTCTTCAAAGAAAAACCAGAAAGTCCAGTTGCCTCTTGAAAAAGCACCTTTGTGAGCTTCCAGTTGAACTTCCGGCACCTTCGGTGTGAGATGTGCGACCTCTGTGGGTCCGTTCCAAACTCTCCCTGTTGGGGGCTTCACTAGAACCCATAGCCACCTTGGAGGGGTGGTGAAGCAAAGCCACATCTCCCCTCCCTGACTCAGAAACCCCCCCCCCATCTGAAGACTAGGAGCAGTGACAGTCAAAATGGCTGCCATGAAGCTAGGGAACAGCCAGAACCATAAGTTTGTGGAGTAGAGAAATCCTGAATGGTGTGTTGTCTGGGTAAGAAAAGATTTACAGCTGAAGTTGGACCCCACAAAAAATTTAAGGGGAATACCTTTTAGAACAATTTGCTACAGCGGCATGCAACTATTGTGGAAAAAAAGCATATTGGAAATTTAAAGAAGTAACTATCTGTTTAAAAAGAAAACTAAGTGGGAAATGGAACCCCCAAAATAAAAGGCATGATATTAAGAAGGCATATTAAGATGCTGGAACTATAAACCTACCTTTTCTTCAAATAACGGAGCTATAAGATAAACTAAGCAAGAGAAATAAACTGGGTGTGTCAAAATAAAAGAAGAACAGGAGCAGAGTCACAATAAAAGCAGAGGAAGCAAAATGAAGTAAAAAGTGTCATCTGCTGATGATCGTAAATTTTTGTGACTCAGGAGCAAATATTGAAATGGAGGGAAATAACTGTTGAATGATGTATATTTACTTTCTAACCACTGGAGACTGGAATATTTAAAAAAGAATTGGTGTCTGGACCCCTAAATACTATTGAATATACAAAAACGACTTGAGGTGTGGAGGTTCCCTGAAGTAACTAACTGATTTGATTGGACATTGATGAGACATTTAAATTTGATTAGGAGGTCTGGTTTCTGAATGGATGATTGAGGAGACCTAAACAAAATGGAGTTAATAACTCAAAATAACAAAGAAATTAAAGACCTTATCCTGGAACTGCACAAAGGCATGGTGGAAATATTGGACCATATAGATAGAAGATTGGAAAATTGTATACAAGAGATGAAGAGTAAAGATCAGGACAAGAAGAAAAAAATGGAATTATCAACTGGAATAGAAGGAGAATTAGAACTGAGAAACCAGCAAACAGAAGATAACAAGGGGGAGATACTATTAAAATTAATAAGAATTGAGGAATTAAAACATGGGGGGAAATACTTTAAAAGATTTTAAAAAGAAATGGGAGAAACAAGAAGAGGTTTGGGGGAGAATGATAGGATTTAGAACAGAAAGTTCTCAAATTAAACAGTGGGGAAAGACAGGGCAAGGAGGAAAAATTAAATTATGGATTCAGAATATAAACCTTGAAGTAGATGGAATGAGAGACTTAAGAGGAAAATGGGGAGACACGTTTTAAAAAAGGTAGGATTAAAGGAAGGGATGTGGATAAGAGATAATGATTAAGGGGAGAAAAAGAGTTAAAGATATGTCATGATTATATGGTAATAATTGTATTAATATTAGAATGATATGGTTGAATGATAGCATTATTAAAAGTATAAAATATGACTATCATGTAGGTAAAGTGAAAGTAGATATATTTATGTGTATTAAATAAATTTTAAAATATATAGAAAGGGAGAGTTAGAGAATGGGAATATGAATGGTAAAACAGAGCATCATGTCTTTGAATATAATAATATGGAAGGGGGAAAAAGAAAAAATATTAGTGGAAGTTTAGAATGGAAGGGTGTAAAGCAATGTATCACAAAATCAACCAAGTTAGGAAAAGAAATATGAAAAATAGGCACAAAGAATGAAAATAGTGGTAAACTTGAAATGTGAGGATGTAAGAAATTGATATTTAGATGATATGCTGTTTGATTAATGAAGTGATGTTAGTATTAAAAGAATAATATTGCAGTTGCATAGATATATGTGACTAGAACGATGATGTGTATAAAATTATTAACATGAAGATTAATTAATATTATGATGATAGTATAATTATGATTATTATTATTAATAATAATATATGTGTAAGTGATTAAGTCTGTTTCTTTGATTTTTGATTGCAATTTAAAGAAGCTGTATGGTTATAGCTGAAAGAGATATTAATTGGAAAATACACCATATTCTATAGGTATTGGGAATATTATATGCAACAATGAAAAGAGAGAGGGAAATGGAGTGGAAAGGAGTAGGAGAGGAGGGGAGAAAGAATACGGGTAAAAAAGGAGAGAGTGGAGTGTAGGGGAGGAGAAGAATAGAAAGAGAAGGAGATAGAAGCGGAGAAGAAGAGAGAGGGGAAATAGAGAGGGGACAGGAGAAGGAGAGAAGGAGAAAGGGAAGGAGAGGGAAGGAGAGGAGAAGGAAGGAGGGAAAGAGAGAGAAGGAGAGGGGAGTAGAGAAGAGAGGGAAAAGAAAGAAGAGGAAAGGAGAGGGATGTTGTAAAAATGGGTGAAATATGGTGTACAGGAAAAAAGAAAACAGACGGACAATTTTGTATTTTTTTTTTCTTGAGGGTTATACTATTGAAACTATAATGGAAGATAATATGGATGCTAAAGCACATTGGTTGAGATGTTATTGCATACTAGTTAACATTTATATGAAAATTTAAATTTTGTGGAAAAGGTAGGAGTAAATAATATGAAATAAGGAAAATGGAATGTAGTTATTAGGAATATGTTTATATGTATTGAAATGTATGATACTCAAACATCATGCCATTCATGCAATTATATGTATATAATTTTAATTTTATTATTATTTTAATAATAATAATAATAAAAACTTGGCTTCCGGTTTGGCTTCTGTCGCCGTCAGACGGTCTTTCGAGACCGCCAGCCCCGTCGCCCGTAAAGAGCCACCTTTACAGCTGAAAGGCGGCTCGAAAAACTCCATTTCCTTAAGGAAATGTGAGATAGAGCCGGCGAGGGCAGGTAGAGCCTTCTGCGAAGTCCCCAGAGTTTTTGTTTTACTCTTGGGGATGAAGCAGGATGAGGCTCCCTATTTTCCTCGCCGCTGCTCCGGGCTTCGGGAGAACTCTGCTTTTTGCAGAGCCAGGCGACGGGACCAAGCCATTCAAAGAAAATTAACAGATTGTTTAAATAAAGAGGATGAGATCTGGACTTTGGACCCTAAATCGTAAGTATTTCTAACAGTTTTATAAGCTATCTTAAAAGTGAAGGAAAAAAAGTTTAAAATGGCGACTGGCTGAGGCTTGAGAAGAAGAAAGCTGAAAGCGAAAGTCCTTCCGCCTGAATAGTTTAACAAGCTACAAAGTAGCAGAAATAATAGCACTGGCTAGAATTGAAAAGAAAAATTTCTACTTTATGTTTCTTTCTTCTTGGAGATTTGATATTGATGTTGTTTGGAGAGAAGACTTTTTCTTTAAAAAGAGTTTGTCTGTGTGGCAGGATGGCGTTAAAACTAACAAAGCCAGACAAACAAGCAGTGGGAGGGGGGGGGTTCCCCATTTATAAACCACATGAACAAGTTTTGAATTTGCAGACTCAGAAGAATGGTTTTAACCTAAAAGAATTTGTCTTGGAGGAGATGGCAAGACATGATGAGATTGTGAACCAGAATCTTGAAAAATTCAGGCAGGAAATTAAAGAGTTGGTACAACAAAAATATGCCAATTTGAAACAACAGTTTGTAATAGCTTTGAAAACTTTTTCAGAAATAGTTATAAAGATGGATAAAGATACTAATTTAGAACTAGAGTCTAAAATGGAGGAAGTTGATCATAAGATTAATAATTTGGACAATAAAATACAAAGAATTGAAAATGATTTGATAAATATTCAAGACAATAACTCAGAAGTAAAGTCTAAAAAGGAAGCTGATCACGAGACTTACAATGCAGATAATATAAAACAAAGGATGGAAAAAGAAGTTACAATGATGCAATACAGGTCCATGGAATTTGCGGTCAGAATGAGGGGATTACAGAAAAATAATAGAGATGATTTGAGAAAGATGTTTGCTGAAGTTCTGGCTGTAATTTTAAAGGTTCGTCCTGAAGAGGTATCCTGTAAGATTGATAAGGCCTACAGAGTAAATTCTTGGATTGCAAAGCAAAGGCAGTTGCCTAGAGATGTGGTGATTTACTTTACAGATAAAGGAACAAGAAATGATATTGTGCAAAAATCTTTTAATTCTACTTTAGAACTGAATGGAAGAAAGATTTGGATATATAAAGAGCTGCTGTCCAAGATGTTAAAAGATAGAAAGCAATTTGGATTTTTGGTGACTGAGCTAAAGAAACAAAACATCCCATTTAGGTGGGATGCTCCAGTTGGTATAATATTGAGATACCAAGGAGAAAGGTATCAATTAAATACTGTTGAAAAAGCGGAAGAATTTTACTACAAGGTTCTTAAAATGGATTTAACATCTCCATGTATGTCATCAGTGTTAGGAACACAGGAGGGGAATAAAGAAATGCAAAATGAACAAGAGACTGAAACCCAGGCTAAGCAGATGGAGATGGAGATAATGGAAAAACAACAAGTCACAGAGGCTCCTTTGGACGAGCCGCTTTTGGATTCTCCTTTAAAGGTTATAGCTGGATTATTTACAAATACAAGAGAGGCGGCTTTGGATTTTAATGCGATGTCTTATCAAGTTACAGACCAGCATGGAAATCAATCAGCTGATATACAAGTTCTAGAAAGGCATCCAGGATGGAGATCTAAACCACAAAAAGTTAAGAAAAGAAGAAGCAGGTCCTACAAAACTAAAAAATCTTAGACTAAACAACAGTCTAATGCCAGTTACTTAAGAGACAATTAAAATGAAAATATAGCTGAGGTAAATTATTGACTTGTACTATTTTGAGAAGAATGACAGATCTCTGCAGTGCTGTGTCTTAGGGATGTGGAAGAAGGCCTCTAACTGAGTGGATTGGAACTTTCTATTTTGTACTTTTTGTAAAACGGATTACATATATGTTGAGCTATAAGGCACGAGAATTATGGTGGGGCATGCAGAAGATCTGGTTGTTACCCTAGCACGGTGGTTGGAATTAATAATCTAGATGAAAGACATTACAGAAGATATTATATGGAATATAATATCGGGTGGTTTTTTATATACGACAACATTTAATACTGAAGGGGGCAGATGGTAATCGAAGATACTGAATATACTGTTGGAAACAGAACTTGATGTTACCCTAATATGGGCGATGGAATTAACAATCTAGCTGAAAGACATTACAGAAGATATTATATGGATTACAAACTTAAAGTCATTTGAGGATTATATATGGAAATATTTTTTTAGTGGTGTGGTGTGGGCAGAAGAATGAAGATATTAAAATATCATGTATTGTAGACCTGTAGCAAACTGGGTGGAGATAGGTCAGGTTACTGATTGTTTAGCTTAGTAAAAGGGGTGTTATGTTTAGATATAAATATATGTAAAAGATTCGAATTAAGAGATATATGTATGGGGGTGGAGGAAATGGGTAGATTATGAGTTGAATAAATGCCAAATTAGGAATTATTATAAAATTTTATAGCTGAAGATTGCCTTGAAATGTATAGTATAAGGGGGATATAATAATGTTAGAAAGAAATGGTTAGTATGTGGGGGTGGTGCAAAAGGATGGTAAAGTATTATTTAACTTGATATTAATGATTTTGTTTTGAAGAAGCCATGGGGGGAGGGGAGGGGGAGGGGGGTTAGGGAGGAGGGGGGAGGGGGGAAAGGGGGGGAACTTGTATTTGAAAAACTTTTTCAATAAAAAAAATAATAATAAAAACTTGATTTAAAAAAAGAAAAGAAAAAGCACCTTTGGGACATAAAGGTGATATTGTTCTCCAAACCAAAATGCATCCTGCCTTCAGGTGAACACAGATCCTGTCCAGCTAATGAAAAAAGAGCTCCAAATTTAGCATTTTCTCAGATGTTTGTTTGTGCACAAGTGTGGAGAATCTGCATTCCCATCACCTTTAACACCTTGTGAAATACAGATATTGGTCCCATTTTATAGGAAATTGAAGCTGGGAGAGAGACCATCATGTATAAAATTTAAAACTAAATCAGTTCTTCTTCCTTGAAGATATAGTATTTATTTGAATATTTCCACTAAAGACATAGTATTTCAAATAATCATCTGGACGTGTCCAGATATCTGTGACCAAAGCATCAAACCAAGTTAGAGAATTACATGCATCTGAAACACAAGCATATTCAGCTTCACTGGATGAACAAGAAACAAAATTCTGTTTACGCACTTGCCAGTAAACAGGACATCCATTTAAGAACATCATATAACCTGAAGTACTTTTACATGATTTCTTATCACTCGCCCAATCAGAATCTGCATAACAACATAATTCTGCATAATCAGTATGTATTGGCTCTAACAATAACTTCATATGTTTAGTGTATTTTAGGTATTTCAATAATTTCTTAACACATATCCAATGAAACTGCCTTACCTACGTGTCGAGACAAGAGATTAACACTAAGTGCAATGTCGGGTCTGGTCCAACTACTAATGTACAACAATGACCCAATAACTGAACGATAAAGTGTTTGATCCTCGAACTCAGGACTTGATTCATGTGTCAAGTTGTGAAAATCTGTTTGCATGGGTGTCTTTGTTGTGTTAGCATCCTTCATGTTGCAATGATGCAAAATTTGTTCAATTTTATCTTCTTGTGAAAGACTAAACCCCTTCTGTGTTTTTTCAATCTGAACACCTAAATAAGTGCTAATATGACCTAAAGATTTCAATATGAAGTATCTCTGCAAAGCTTTGGCAAAAATTTCACTCATTTGCTTATTTGGACCAATATAAACAATATCATCAACATAAACAAGAATTATCTTGTATGTATTGTTAGATCTTTTTGTGAACACGCACTCATCAGTTATGGACTTAAAGCCTATTGAATTTAGTTTGTCAGTAAGACATAAGTACCACATTAAACCAGACTGTTTCAGACCGTAAAGACTTTTGTTTAGAAACCAGGTATCCCCTTCTTGCTGTCGGAACCCTGGAGGACTTCTCACGTAGATCTCTTCATCTAGGTCTGCATGTAGATAAGCCGTGTCAACATCAAACTGGAAAACTTCTAAACCAAGGATAGTTGCAGTTGCTAAAGCAATTTTTACACTCTCAGTTCTGACTGTCGGTGAGTAGGTATTTGTGTAGTCCTCAGGATAACGTTGAGCAAAACCCTGAGCTACAAGTCTGGCCTTGTACAGTGACTCACCATTTGGCTTCTTTTTGATTCTGTAGACCCATCGAGTGTCAATGACCCTTTTGTTTGCTGGAGGTTTTGCAGGTGTAAACACCTTAAGCCGCCCTGAGTCTCCGGAGAAGGGCGGCATATAAATCAAATTAAAAAAAAAAGTTTCTTTAGACTGTCCATTTCAACCTGCATTGCCTCATACCACTTCTCTTGCTCTGAATCAGGAAGATGCTTGATTTGTGTGAACGTATCAGGTAGAAGTGTAACATTGCAAATCAAAGGCAACAGTGTTTTTGTCAGTTGCCACGAATATCATTGTGGAGGGATTCCCTTTGTGACCCTCTTGGAACGTCTCGGAACAACAGTCCATTCTTCTTCTGCTTCGTCCTCGTCCTCACATTCGTCACTAGCATCAGCATCAGCAGCTTGCGAAGATGGAACATCAGGTTGAGAAGAACTAGTGGAATCTTGATCATCAGGCTGTGTGGCATCAGCAGTATCATTTCTAGGAAAATAAACTCCAGGATCGTTGGAATGAATCCTGGACCAGTCAACAGCTTCCTCAAAATTAGCAGATTGGGAAATCACTATTACATGTTTGGAGTCAATAAATTTGCTCCATTTTGAGTTATCATCAATGCCCATAAATCGCAGTCTCTTTGCTGCTGGACCTCCTTTTCTTCTTTGAGCTAACGGAATGTTCACCATAGCATATGAACCAAAAATATGGAGGTTTTTGAGATCGGGCTTGTAGCCATCCAACATGAAGAAAGGAGTCTGATTTGTTACACTGCTCCAAGTATGGTTGACAATGTAATTTGCATATTTGATAGCTTCACCCCAGTACGGCATACTAAGGTTGGCGTCTTCTAGGAGACAACGCATCATTTGCAGTACCCCTTATCGTCTTTCTACGACTCCGTTATGAGCTGGTGTGTAAGGAGCCGACGTCTGATGAAGAATTCCATTCTTACGCATCCAGTCCTGGAAACGCTGAGACATGAATTCAGCACCACGATCACTCTGGATTCTGGCGATGCGAACTTGGCTTTGGGTAGAAACAAGAGCAGCAAAGTCTTTAAAGATCTGAAAAGTCTCAGATTTTTCTTTCATAGGATATACATATACATATCTAGAGTAATTATCAATGATTGTTAGAAAATATTTTCTACCACCAAGTGTTGGCGGAAAAGGACCAACTATGTCAGTGTGAACCAAATCAAAAATGCGTGTTGACAGGCATGTAGCGCGTTTGGGAATGGCTGCTGCTTTGGATTGGGCTTTCTTGCAGACAGCACAATCCAAACCCCTTTAGATCCAAACCTTTTGCGAACTCCAGCATCTTCCTAAGAACACGGAAACTGGCATGCCCCAATCTTCTATGCCATTTATGGATACACCTGGAATGCAAAGGTTTACCAGTTAGTGAATTTTCAACATTAACAGTTTTATGAGGACCCTGAGGCTTGCTCTGAGCAACCTGTTTCCTAATTTTCTTTTTGTTGGCTTTAGAAGCCTTTGGAGTAGCAACAGGATCTCTCTCTGGAACATCTCTCTCTGGGCCTTTGCTCTCCTCTTTTGGAGTTTGCATACTTGCCTATGTTTGTGATTTAGACTTTGGCTTTAAGTAATAAACACCACCAATTAACATGGTTTCAGCAACAATATCTCCATTTTTAACAATGTAACTTGCTTTTTCAAGGTGGTGAACCTGGAACTTTAACATTCTAGATAAGTGAGTCTGACTAAGCAAATTATTGCTTGCTGTTGGTATGTAATAAACATCAGGAATGAATGCATCGAGCTCTTCAACATAAACAGTTCCTTTTCCTTTGACCTGACAAGGATGATTGGAAAAAGAATAAAGTTCATGTAATTCAGGTTCAGGCTTGTGCATCTCTGTAAAAAGTTCCTTTCTATAGGTAACATGCAACGCTGCACCACTGTCCAAAGTCCACAGGAGTCGTCTGTCGTACTCTGGTTGAGACTGTGGATCATTGGTTAACGCCAATGTGGCGAGTGGAGCTTGTGGATCATACCTGGGACCACGACGACCTTGTCTTCTGCCTCTGCCTCTGCCTCCTCTGGAATCTGTTCCTCTGGGCTGGTACGAGACGGGAGCTGGAACTCATTGGGGACAATCCCGGGTGGTATGTCCCACACAATTACAGATGTAGCATCTTGGCATCCTTGGAATGTAGTCTCTTCCTTGGAAGGGACACCTCGTTGGAGCTCTTGATGCGGGTGGTCCTCTCAAATGTGGAGTAGCTAACATAAGTGCTTCTTCTTCAATTAAAAGTCTGCATATATGATCCACTGTGCGTTGAGCAATAGGCACTAGATTAATCTTTGTAATGGCATCTTTCCATTCATAATTCAGTGAATTAATAATAATGCTGATCATTTGAATATCATCAATGATAGCCTCTTTCTCTCAATTCTCTTCTGATTCCTTTCAGTTTGGTTAAATGTCCTCCAATTTGTTCACCAGATTTCAATCTTGAACCATGGAACTCAGACATGAGCAAACATGAAGATGAAGAAACAGGCCTGTAGCAATTTTCCAATTGGGCCCAAATTTGTTGGGCTGTTGCATCAGGCGGAAAGGTGACCTGCAGTTCAGTATCCATGGACATCAATAATGTTGTGCAAGCTTTAGTCTCTAAGTCTCCTATTGCAGGAGTCCATGGCTGAGCAGGAGGATTAAAGACCACACAGTGAGTACCTTCTCTGCGAAGTAATAAACCAACCTCATTGACCCAGGCCTTATAATTCTGTCCTGATATCTTTAATTTTGACTCATCAGCTAGTGGAGCAACAGAAAAGGCCTGTTGAGGAACATGCATTTGGTATGCTGGCTGTGCTGGTAAAAATACCTGTGGTATTTGCTGTGCTTGTTGTGGACCAACAAATGGTCCTGGTTGTGCTGCTGGAGGCATTTGTGCACACACTTGAAAATGTGGTTGCTGTATAGGAATTTGCTGTGCTCCAGCTGCCATTTGCGCTTTTGCTTGGAGCTGATGCATTTGAGCTGCGATATTAACATGGCCTGCTGGAGACACAGTCATTTGCCTTTGCTGCATTAAGTATTGTTGTGCTCCATCTAAAAAAACACCAGCACCACCAGGAGATGCTGAAGATTGGGCCTGTGGAGACACTTGTGGCATTGCAATCTGAAAATCTGAGTGAGTTAAGGACATGTTTGATAAAGTCTTATGCGATACTTGAGAACGTTCTTGCAAACTGCGATGCATTTCAGCTTTATCTTGTAAATTACTTTCGCCAGCAGATGGTCTGCACCTTTAGTTTCGTGCAGCTCAGATAATTTTTCTGCCTTCGTGGCATGTGTAATTTGAGAAGAGAGAACGTCATGTGACAATTGTGACGTGTACACAGCTCTCTATTCTGATTGGCCTGACACAATATCCTCTAGGGGGTGTGTCTTAGGCTTTGAAGAAGAAGCTAAGATGGTGGTTTCAGGAATTTTAAAAGCACGAGACTCTCTCTTATCTTGCTCGAGCATAGATAAAGCCATTTTTGCCTGGGATAGCTCATGTTCAAAAAATTCTATTTGTTCATGATAGTTTTTCATAGCTTGCTGATCTAGGGTGAGCTTGGAGCTTCAAGGAGAATAATAAATTATTTCTTGCTCTGCATGGGGGGAAAAGTGCTCGGCAGTTTGTGAAAACTTTGGCCTTGCACCAAGCGTTTCTACTTCAAAAGGTTCTGGGAGGACTGTTTGAGAGCATGCATATTCAGAAGAAGACGTCACTGACCTCAATCGCAGCACGTTGCCTTCAAAAGCAGCTCTCCATCCAGTCTGGTTGCTGAAGCAAGCGGCGTTTGAAAAGTTGAAAGCCTGTGTAAACTTCTTTTCGCTTCTTCATGAGAGAGATCAGAGGTATCAGAGAAATTTATATCTTCAGCAGACTGTGTTTGTTTGGTCTTTTTCTTTCTTGGCATATTTGCAAAAAATAATCAGCATTTCTCAGTTGCCGAAAACTAATTGCGTAATAGCCTATTCGCTTATCTTTAAAGTAACAAGCAAGGAAAAAGCCATAAATCAATCCAAGCCATCCTCCTGCTACCACATGTCAGGATGGCAATTAATCCCATTCCGCTTTGGGTAATTGCACCTAATTAGAAATGGGACCGTGGCTTTTCCTTGCAGTATACTTTAAGAAAATAAACCCGAGATATATTCTAATAAACACATTTTATTATAAAGAAGTAAAAACATCTTACTAGCTAATGATTACATCTTGGCAGTGTTCCTGCCTTACCTCTTGGCAGGCGAACAAAAAAAGAAGAAAGTGAAAGAATGTGGACATGTGCAGTGGTTTCTGAGATAAGAGTCAAATCAGTCTACCGTAAGTCTCAGAATGGGAGCCCAGCTGACAAATACAAAAACGCAGTGACATTAGCGTAAATAAAAAAAGAGGATACCTCAATATAAAACCTCTGGTACACGGTAAAAGCATACATCTGAGGATTGACAATGGCTTATAATGCGAAGAAAAAAAAGGAAAGGAAATGTCAACAAGAAATACTACAAGACAGTTTTTTTTCATATTTTTATGTATGATTGGTCATCAACTATAATAAGCAGTGTTTGATATTTTTATAGTTAAATGTATTGTTGACTCAAAAATATGGCTTAGTTATGATGGATTCTCATGAAATTAATATTAAGGCAGAATATTAATTATAAATTAATTTTGTATTAACAAACAGGCCTGGTTCTCATATTATCAGTGATAATGGATGTTTACAACACATGAAGTCACAATTATAACACAGCTTTACTGTAGTCTGGCTTTGGTTTTATATGTTGGAAGAATCAACTAACATGATCAGTAATCATGAAATATTTTACAGAGATAGAAATCACCATTACTTGTACAAATCAGATATGTATTAATGGAAAAAACAAGCTGACAGTTTGGTGCTTTTTATGGGAAATTGTTGCCTTAGATATTCAAATTCAATTTTTTTAGTTTTTTGGGGTTTTAACAATTAAACAATTCTTATTCTGCTCTTGTGCATGACTGTGACCATTTACATATCACACTAATATTCTCCTATACTCTATATAATTTTACTTTACTTCTTTAACCAGGAGGAACATCTGAAGGAAAAATGAGATGTTTCTGTGAAATCCACGGGGTCCCCAAGGCAAGATGGTGGAGTGGCCGTCGGCTTTTGGAAAGGACTGGAGGGGGCCAAGGTTCAACGGCTGGAGGGCACCTGCTGTTTGCTGGGATACCTCAATATGTGGCTCCCCTCAAGCCATCGGTGGAGTCTCCAGAGCATTTTTAGATGTGTTTTAACTCACCTGATATCTTTTTGCCCAATACATTAATTTTATCTTGGGGAGGGCGTGCGTGTGTGTATGTGTGAGGATGTTGGGATGGATTGGATGGAAAGAATGGGTTTGGAGTGGCTGAATTTGTGGAGAATGAGGAAGCCGGGGGCAAGGTATGGAGCCCCCTCTGCTGAGTGTGCAAACAGAAGCAGATAGGGGCTCAGTTATGACCCCCGGCTCAGTATGAGTGGGGTGCCTTGCCTGCCGGGGAGGAGGGGGGCCATTGAGGTGGGGGAGGGGATCTCTGGGGTGTTGGAGAGCTGGAGTATTGCAGTTATGACTGGGAGAGGTAGATATGGCGGGAGCCGAGGGGTAGGCCACTCTCGGGGAACTAGGACTCGCTGTCTCAAAGCGATTACTTGTTCCGGCCCCTCTAGTTCTGGTTCACTGGGCTCGCTCGTATACCTGGTGACTTGGGATGTCAGAGCCCTGGCCTCAGGCTGCTGCTGTTTAATGCCAGGTGTTGTGTTTGGCACGTTGCCTAACACCGGAGGCGCCGTTTCCTGATTGGCTGACGCAGAAGCAGTCAGAAGGGTGGGAGAAAAGGCACCAGTTGATTGGTGGTTGGGTTTGACAGCCGGCATATCAGGTGTTTTGTTGCCATTTGTTCAGTTCTGCCGTTTGTTAATAAAATAGTGTTGTACTGATTGTCTTGCCTCAGCCCATATTTAAACCGGGAATTTAGCACTGGTGACAAAGGTGGGATTCAGCAATGAACCTCTTTTCGCTCTCCCCATCTGGCTTGCTGTCACAGGAGTATGGCTCCGCCTACACTCGCCCTGTACAACTCAAATGCCAAGACATGGGATGCCTATGAGGAGAGGTTTGAATGTTTTCTGGAGGTTAATGACTTTACCGATTTATCTAGCAGCTGTAAGAGGGCTCACTTTCTAAATTCCTGCGGGCCTGAGGTGTTTGTGACTGCTAGGGCCTTAATCGCTCCTCAGCCTGTGCATACAGTCTCCTGGGATGTGCTGAGGGAGAAATTTAAAAGCCATTATGCCCCAGCCCCCTCCCGCATTGCCAGCCATTTTAAATTGCGACAAGTGTTACAGGAGGAGGGGGAGACTGTCAATAAATACATGGCTCATCTCTGCACCGCTGCCCTGGACTGTGAGTTTAGAGATCTTGATGATGTCTTGGTGGAGCAGCTGGTGTGTGGGGTCAGAGACGTTAGATTACAGAGACGACTATTGGCAAAGAAAACTTTAGATCTCCCAACTGCTCTTGAAGAAGCCCAAGCATATGAAATGTCTGACAAGTCCACTGCGGACATATATAAATTTCATTCCCCCGCTGGCCAGACTGCGGCTGTTCATATGCAGGATGTCGCATCCGATGACACCTCTGATGAAGAAGCTTCAGTCACCTCAAGGTATCTTCAGCGCAAGTGAAAAGCCTGCCTCCAAAGAAGCAACCTTCGGCATCTTGTCTCAGCTGTGGGGATGCCCATCCTAGGATGACTTGTCGATTTCATTCCTCAATCTGTCGCTGTTGCGGAAAGCAGGGCCACATTGCAAAGGTCTGCCGTTCCATTCGCAGTGCCACCTCTGGCCCTCAGCCATGTCATTCATCTTCTGAAGATTGTTTCACTATTTTCTGGGGTCACCGGATCACGGAAGTGACCACCCGCCCGGCCAGTGCTGAGAGCACCAAACTATTCCTGACCATCAAGATCGAAGGCTCGCCCTGTCAGATGGAAGTGGACATCGGATCTTCAAAGTCCATCATCTCCTGGTCGTCTATCAAGCGACTGATCCCATCTCTTCATAAACAGCAACTCAGACCCTGCCCTGTGAAACTTCGTGATTACTAGGGAAATTACATTCCTATCATAGGGCAGGGCCAGTTCCTGGTGGAGAAGGATGGGTTTACTGGCCGTCTGCCCTTGATTGTTGTGCATGGGGTTAGATTGGTTTGCCTCTTTAGGATTAGACATTTCAGGTGTCCACTCCACAGCTATTGACGATGTTTCTGCCCTGGAAACCGAATTTGCTGATGTATTCAATGACTCATTAGGTAAATATGTTGGCTCCCACCTCCCCCCCAAGGGAGTGGGAAATTCCCAGGGAGCCATGGTCGCGTATCCACCTGGATTTTGCTGGGCCGTTCTTGGGACGCACTTTATTTATAGTGGTGGATGCATTTTCAAAATGGGTGGAGTTGGAACTAATGATCTTGACCACGTCTGAGGCGGTCATCAGGGTGTTAACCAGGTTATTTGCCACCCATGGCCTTCCAGATGTGCTGGATGACTGATAATGGGCCGCAATTAATGTCTGCCACCTTCCAGTTATTCCTAGCTAACCTAGGAATCCGCCATAGTCAGGTAGCACTGTTTTATCCTGCGGGAAATGGTTTGGCTGAACGGGCGGTGAGATCTGTCAAGGCAACTCTGGCCCGACTTAAACCCGCCGATTGGCCGGAGAAAGTGGCTGTTTACCTGTTGGCGCAGCACACAACACTGTGCTCTATCACAAACAGAAGTCCGGTGGAATTGCTTATGGGTCGCTGCCTGCGAACTATGTTAGACTGGCTTCTTCCCACATATTTGGCGGAAAACACTCTGGTTGGGTCTCAGACACCTCGGGCGTTTAAGGTGGGAGACCTGGTTTTTGTGTGAATTTTGTGGGTTGGCTGCCAGGGCAAGTGACTCATATAACAGATCCCTGCTCTTACAGAATCCAGCTTGACAATGGCCGAATGTGGCGGCGACATGTGGATCAATTGTGTGGCCAAACTCTGCCCCAAAGCCTAACTAGTGCACCTGGCACTTCCCGGCGCACCAGGACGAGCACCTGCAGTTACCAGCACCAGTTATCATTCCTCCGTCCGATGCCCCTGGCCCGAAACAACCTTCAATATGCTTACCGGATGTGTCTCCACCAGCGATTGTCCCAGAAGATCCACCGGCCACTGAGGAACCGACCCCGCAACCAGCTGTTCCTGTGTTGAGACGATCAAGCAGAGTGCGCATGCATCCATTTTACTTGAAAGATTACGTGTGCACCAACCAGGGGTGAAGGGGTGTTGTGTTCGGCACGTTGCCTAGCAATGGAGGTGTTGTTCCCTGATTGGCTGACGCAGAAGCAGCCACAAGGGCAGGAGAAAAGGCGCCAGTTGATTGGTGGTTGGGTTTGACAGCCGACATATAAAAACACTGTCAGGTATTTTATTGCCGTTCGTTCAGTTCTGGTGTTTGTTAATAAAATAGTGTTGTATCGATTGTCTCGGCTCAGCCCATATTTAAACTGGGAATTTAGCACCAGGTCTGTTGTTAATAAGGCCTCCGAAGTTCCCTCATTCGGAACTTAATCCTGGAGGAGGGGGCTGACCTGGTATGCATAACTGAGACGTGGCTGGGCCAGGAGGGGGGGTGTCCCTCTCAGAGATGTGCCCAGACAGGTTCCAGATATTGCATCAGCCGCGATTCCAGGGAAGAGGTAGAGGAGTGGCAACTATTGTCCAGAGGAGTCTTTGCCCTCGCAGGATCCCTGCCCCTGAGATTGTTGGGTGTGAGTCTCTCCTCTTGAGGTTGGACTCAGGCGCTGAATTGGGCTTGTTGTTGACATACCTGCCTCCCAGCTGCATTATGACAGCCCTGCCTGTGCTGCTAGAGGCAGTAGCTGGGCTGGCGGTGGAGTTCCCCAGGCTTATGGTACTGGGGGACTTCAACTTGCCATCACTTGGTGAATCCTCAGATGGGGCTCAGGAGTTCATGGCTTCCATGACAACCATGGACCTGACCCAAGTAGTTCAGGGTCTGACTCATAGAGGGGACACACACTTGACCTGGTGTTTCTCTCAGAGCAGTGGAGATATGATCTGGAATTAAGTATAGATGCTTCTCCCTTGTTATGGTCAGATCATTTCCTGCTGAGGTTAGACTTCAGGGCGCTATTCCTCCATCACAGGGATGCGGAGCCGATTAAGTGGCTCAGCCCCAGGTGCCTAATGGACCCTGGGGTTCCAGAAGGAGCTTGGGGAGATACCTGATTCCCTTGTCCACAATCCAACTGAGTCCCTGGTGGCTGCCTGGAATAGGGCGGCATCTGGGGCACTGGACCGGATTGCGCCTTTGCGACCTCTCC
Organism: Arizona elegans; assembly: GCA_022577455.1. NCBI lineage: Eukaryota > Metazoa > Chordata > Lepidosauria > Squamata > Colubridae > Arizona > Arizona elegans. The sequence continues at coordinate 76,217,830 of JAKOOJ010000004.1, read as the reverse complement.
ATGGCGGTGAATCCAGAAAAGCTCCCTGGTTTACTGAGGAGCTCCAGGAGATGAAGCACCAGAAGAGATGTCCAGAGCGACGCTGGAGGACCAGTAACTCTGAATCTGACCGAACACTCTTAAGAACCTTTATTAGGACTTATTTAGTGGTGATACAGGCAGCAAAATGTTTGCATTTTTCCACACTTATTGCATCCGTTGATTCGCACCCAGCCGCCCTATTTAGGTTGACTCGCTCCCTCCTTAATGTAGGGGGAGTGGAGGAGCCCTTGCAGAGTAGAGCTGAGGAGTTTGTGCAGTTTCTGTCAGATAAAGTCGCTCAGATTCGGATGGACCTGGACTCTGATTGGGCAATTCCGACCGAGATGACGGAGGCAGGTCTTAGTCCTATTGTGTGGGATGAATTTGAGCCTGTGACTCCTGAGGAAGTGGACAAGGCTGTAGTTCCTCCACTTGTTTGTTGGACCCGTGCCCATCCTGGATGGTTTTGGCCAGCAGGGAGGTGACACAAGGCTGGCTCCAGGCTTTAGTTAACGCGTCCTTGAGGGAAGGGGCCTTCCCGCAACCATTAAAGGAAGCAGTTGTAAGGCCCCTCCTCAAGAAGCCTTCCCTGGATCCAGCAGAATTAAAAAACTTTCATCCAGTCTCCAACCTACCCTTTGTGGGAAAGGTTGTAGAGAAAGTGGTGGCACTTCAACTCCTGCGGTCATTGGATGAAACAGATTATCTAGACCCTTTTCAGTCTGGCTTCAGAACTGGCTACAGCACAGAAACTGCTTTGGTCATGCTGATGGATAATCTCTGGCGAGCCCGAGATGGGAGTCATTCCTCTATCTTGGTGCTACTTGACTTCTCAGCAGCTTTTGATACCATTGATCATGGTATCCTTCTAGGACGACTAAGGGAGTTGGGAGTGGGAGGCACCGTATTATGGTGGTTCTCCTCCTATCTCTTTGGTTGGGCACAGTCGGTGTTGGCAGGAGAACAGAGGTTGACCCCTAGGCCTCTCGTTTGCGGGGTGCTTCAGGGCTCGGTCCTCTCTCCCCTCCTATTTAACATCTACATGAAACTGCTGGGTGAGATCATCCGACGATACGGGGGAGGGGGGAGAATCAGCAATATGCTGATGATACCCAGCTGTATATCTCCACTCCACGTCAGTTCAGTGAGGCAGTGGACATGATGTGCCAGTGCCTGGAGGCTGTGAGAGTCTGGATGGGAGTCAAAAGGCTCAGACTTAACCCAGACAAGACCGAGTGGCTGTGGGTATTGCCTCCTAAAGACTATGTCGATTGTCCAGCCTGGGGGGGGGGGAGAAATTTTCCCCCTCAGAATGGGTTTGCAATTTGGGTGTCCTCCTAGACTCACAGCTCAGATTAGAGCAACATCTAGAAGCTGTGGCTAGGGGGACCTTTGCACAGGTTCGCCTGGTGCACCAATTGCGACCCTACTTGGATCAGGAGGCTCTCCTCACAGTCACTCATGCCCTTGTCACCTCACGGTTAGATTATTGCAACACACTCTACATGGGGCTACTCTTGAAGAGTGTTCGGAAACTACAGTTGGTCCAGAATGCAGCTGCGCGAGCTCTTGTGGGTGCCCCTAGAAACACCCACATTACACCAATTCTCCGCGAGCTGCACTGGCTCCCTATTGGTCTCCAGGCACAATTCAAGGTGTTGGTTATTATCTTTAAAGCCCTACATGGCTCAGGGCCAGGCTATCTTCGAGACCACTTTCTACCGCATAGCTCCCAGTGACCGGTAAGATCCCACAGAGTTGATCTCCTCCAGGTCTCGTCAGCTAAACAATGCCGGCTGGCAGGCCCGCAGGGAAGGGACTTCTCTGTGGCTGCCCCAGCTCTCTGGAACCAGTTACCTCCTGAGGTCTGGACTACCTCCACCCTATTGGCCTTCCGGAAAGCAGTGAAGACCTGGCTTTTCCGGCAGGCCTGGGGCCGTTGATCTCGTTGTTCAATCTTGCAAGATCCGGCCCTGGATGGTGTGCATGTGTTTTTAATGTTTTTAAAATGCTTTTATAACGTTTTTTTTTTTTAAAAAAAATTCTGTTCACTTTGTATTATTTCTGCCGCCCAGAGTCCCTTGGGAGTTGGGCAGCATAGAAATATGATTAATTAAATTAAATTAAATTAAATTTACAAAATCTACTATCTGTTATTTCTGTTTTTTTCTATCTTCAATCCAATTATACCATTTCTCCCATATTACGTAAAAGTCTGAATCCATCTGTCCTTTCAGTTCCAATGTCATTTTATCCATCTTGGCACAATCTAATATCTTTCTAATTATTGGATCTTCAGAGGGTGTGTTCGAGCTTCTCCAACATTGTGCAAATGCCAATCTTGCTGCCGTTGTCATATGTAGAATAATATATGTTGTCGCTTTTTCATATTTCTTTTTCATTATTCCTAGAAGAAACAATTCTGGTATATATTCTACCTGGAAGCCTGTTATTTCCTGTATCCAACTATGTATTTTCATCCAAATTTTTTTTGTTTTGGGGCATAACCACCATGTATGAAAGGAGATACCTTGCTTTTTCCACATTTCCAACAGTTGGGGTTTAAATTTGGGTATATTTTTGCCAATCTAGAGGGTGCCATGTACCAATGTTAAAACATTTTATATTGATTTTCTTTATATTTTGCCCATTTGGTTAATTTATCATTTTTGTTCCAAATTTTTTCCCAATCTTCTAGTTTGATATTATGTCCAATATTCCTAGCCCAGGCTATCATAGCTCCTTTTACTATGCCTTCAACTCTGTCAAATTCTAGTAAATAATTTTAAGTTTTGGTTATTAATTTTTCATCTGGGCCAATCATTATTTTATCTAATTGTTTTGGTAGAATTTCAATGCCATATTCATTTTCATCTTATATATAACTTGATTTTAATTGTAGATAAGACCACCAATCTATTCCCTGTTCTTCCAATTCTTGCCTACTTTTTAGCTTCCCCTGGTTGTCTAAAATTTCACTGTATTTTACAATTTTACTTAAATTCAATGTATTAGGATGGATCATTCCTTCCATAGTTGAAACCCAATTTGGGATTTTCATGTAATGTTTTTTCTTAATTTCTTTTTTTTTTCCGAAATATTTTTTATTTTTTCAAACATAAACATAAAATATATCTTTCAAGAGCGAAGTCTCGATCCAGTCATAGATAGGTACAATCACTTACATTTCTTTAACCAGCTCCATTCACAATTTCCCATTACATCTTTTTAAAATTAAAAATCAAAACATAAAATTTTTTAACATAAATTCTAACATCTTAATCTAAGCCATTCTATTATATCACCAAAAGTTTAATTTCCAACTAAACTTAATTCATTTTTATCTTTTAACCTCAATATCAAAATATTTATCATAAAACAATATTCTAACTTCTTAATTTAATTATTTACCTTACAATTTTATCACCACAAATCTTATTTTCAAATTAAATACAACTATTTTTTTGTTTCAATTTATAGAACAAAATTCTATCCATATTTCTTAATCTCTAGGCCCATTTCATCAAATCTTTAAATCTTGGACTTTATCACTTTAGCTTTATTTTTCTCACATTTATCATCTATTTATACATTTACACAGATTTATCCCCAAATCCATATCCTTCTCCATATCTCCTACTATTGTTTGGCTGATTTCCAGCATATTTTATTTTAGCTAATTTTCAGCATATTCTCCTCCATACCTCCATGTTGTTTGGCTGATTTCCAGCATGCTTTATTGGCTGATTTCCAGCATAATCTCCTCCAAGCCCCCGATTATTGTTTGGGTTATTTCCAGCATTTTCTCCTCCAAAACTCCAACTCTTAGTTCGCTGGTACCCAGCGTCTTTTATTTTAGCTTTTCCCTTACCATATATTTGTCTATTATTTAGCTATTTCCTAATATACTCTTCCAGATTAATTCTCTGCACATTTCATAATATTAATCATTTCCAACTTTTATTGAATTCAATCACAATTCATTGCTTAGATCTGTGTATCTTATATTTTCATCCAATAATACATTAATCAGTTATATTTACCCTTCTCAAATTTGTTTACAACTTTAGAATTAAAACATAATATATCAGACAGTGAATTTTCTTATATTTGTCTCATATTGGTATATAATATTATATTTTAACAAAAATATCATTTTTGATGACCTTTACATCAATCCTCTATTTTTATATTACCTTCTTTTATTACCCTTCTTTGTTACTTCAAGAGCCCTCCTGTTTTTATCTAAAAATCATTTATACATTTAACTTTTAAGCATTACACTTTAATTTTATCTGCTTCATTTCTTCCTTTCCCTATCTGCCCATAAAAGTTCAACTTCAATTCTTTTGTTCCTGCGCCACACCTTTTGTTGCTAAGCCAGTTAGTTTCAATTTTAATAAATCAGGTATATTTCTTCCTTCTTTGTAAAATCACCCAGGGACAGAATAGGAATCTCCTAGATCCAAAATCCAAAAGTTTATAGTTAATTTTGAAATAATCCAAGATAGATTGCAATTCAAAGTGTTTCTTTTCCAAACAGAAGAAGGGACTCAGCAATCCACATTTCGCTTAGTCATTGCAAGCCCCATTTTATAGCTGTTATATAACCTTACTTTTGTCTCTCTTCTTTAAGTTCCCAAAGATGTTAACTCCCAAAGTAACACTTCTCATCACCGAAGTTGAAAGCCCTTAGTTACTTTCAAAGTAATCCAATTTAAGTAGCAAAACATCTTGTATCTCTTTCAAACCGAAGGCAATCTACAATTTGCACGTTCATTTAATCACGGCAATTCTCCATTTTGTCATTTCTGTTATCATCTGTTCTTTCAGCTTTAAAATTATCAGGTTCCTATTTTCACTTTTTCTTTCTCCAAAAGTAATCTATTCCAATTTTTAAAAAGGTTTCTCAATTTTCTAATTTTATTTATTTATTTATTTATTTATTTATTTATTTATTTATTTATTAATTATTCGAATTTCTATACCGCCCTTCTCCTTTCGGACTCAGGGCGGTGAATAGCCAAAATAAAAACATTTATACATAAAGTACGATTAAAAATAGATTTAAAATAATTAAATTTGGCCCATAATTTAAAATTTATCAATTTAAAATCCATATCAAAATTTAAAACCAATCATAAAATCATAAAATCAAGAGAGACCAGCTAACTGAAAGAGATGAATTTTTAGGGCCCGACGAAAAGTCCGGAGGTCAGAGATCACTCGTATCTCTGGGGGTAGATTGTTCCAAAGGGTAGGTGCCACCACAGTGAAGGCTCTCCTCCTGGGGGTCGCCAGCCGGCATTGTCTAGCCGACGGCACCCTGAGGAGGCCCTCTCTGTGGGAGCGAACTGGCCGGTGGGAGGCTATTGGTGGCAGAAGGCGGTCCCGTAAGTACCCTGGCCCTAAGCCATGGAGCGCTTTAAAGGTGATCACCAACACCTTGAAGCGCACCCGGAAGTCCACCGGAAGCCAATACAGCTCGCGCAGGAGAGGAGTCACATGGGAGCGCCCAGTCGCTCCCATAATCCCCCGCGCGGCCACATTCTGCACCAGTTGGAGCCTCCGGGTGTACCCCAAGGGGAGCTCCATGTAGAGAGCATTACAATAGTCCAGACGAGAGGTGACGAGTGCTTGAGTGACTGTGCGTAGGGAGTCCCGATCCAGAAAGGGGCGCAACTGGCATATCAGGTGAACCTGATAAAAAGCCCCCCTGGCCACGGCCGTCATATGCCCTTCTAAAGACAGCCGTGCATCCAGGAGGACGCCCAAGTTGCGGGCCCTTTCCGTGGGGGCCAATGATTCACCCCCAATAACCAGCGATGGCCTCAGCTGGCTATACCGGGACGCCGGCAGTCACAGCCACTCGGTCTTGGAAGTGTTTGATTAAGCAAATTGTTTCAAATCAGTCCAGGCACATTAAACTCCTTAATGGGTCCTTTCCTCCTGCTAATTATTTTACTGAATCGTCTTCCCCCACAAGTCCATAGTCCATTATGGTTAGGGGATTATTTGTAAAAATCCATGTTCTACCGTTGTTCCTGCCTGGGTTGGTGTCACTCACCCAGCTTCCAAACACTTCGCTCTTCTCTTTCTTCCTCCTGCACAATGCTTCTCCGGTTTGCCCCGGCTTCGAGGCAGCCTCCATGGCTGCCGCACCCCTGCCGTCGGCTCAGAGGGTTTCCTCCGGACTCAGAGGAGCTTGCCTACTCCTCTTGGCCATCCAAGGTGTTCCTCTCTTTCCCCTGTCCCTTCAGGACAGATTCAGTCCGCAGACCTGTCGGCGGCAGTTCGACAGTCGGGGTTTTTGCGGGGCTCATCAGAGCCCCACTATTTCCCTGACTGAAATGCTGCAGTGCCAAACCAGAAGTCCCCATGTTTTTTCTTAATTTCATGCCATGTTTGCGTTAGAGCTTCTTGTATTTTATGTTGAAAAATATTGGAATGTGATTTGTTCTCTCTGTCCCATAGGAAGACATGCCATCCTTTTTTTAAGTCATGTCCTTCCAGTGTGAGTAATTTTTTATTTCTCAGGTTAATCCATTCTTTAATCCAAACTAGAGTTGCTGCCTGATAATAAAGTTACCAGTCTAGTAGCCCTAAGCCACCTCTGCTTCGACTGTCATGAAGGTCAGATAATTTTATTCTTGCTTTTTTCTTCACCCATACAAATTTTTTTTTTAAAAAAAGTTTTATTTTTAAACAAAAACAACATAAAAACATCATCCTTCCCAACAATTACAGACAGTGTTTCAATCGGTTAAAATCATTTCATGCTCTAAAAAATTTTCAAAGTCTCATCATATGACAAATGTTCTTTCCTCTAACAGAAAATAAGTATTTAAAAATTTTATCCAAATTTCATTTCATATATAATATCTCATCTCCATGCTTTATTATTTATCCATTGATAAAATATCTCTCATATCAAATATTGTTTATCTTCCTGTTCTCTTATTTCAAATGTCAGTCTACTTATTTCAGCACAGTCCAACATTTTCTTAATAATTTCTTCATCAGTAATTATCTTCTCTCCTTTCCAATTTTTTGTAAATACAATTCTAGCCGCTGTTAAATTATTCACAATTAAATATTGCAATTCTTTATTAAATGTCTCTGATAAGATCCCTAATAAAAGTATCTCTGATTTAAAGTCAATATGTCTCATTTTTTCCAACCACATGTGTATCTTAGTCCAAAATCTCCTTGCTTCTATGCATTTCCACCATATATGGCAAAAAGATCCTGGGGTCTGATGACACTTCCAACACTTCTCTGATTTATTCTTGAACATTCTGGCTATCCTCGTCAGGGGTAAATGCCACCTGAAAAACATCTTATACAAATTCTCCTTATATGCTGGAGACATTGTCATTTTATAATTATGTGACCACAATTTTTGCCATTTCTCTAAATCAATACCATAACAAAAAAATGTTCCCCCTATCATTGATTCTTTAACTTGTTCTTCTTCCAATTTTACCTTTAGCAAATATCCATATAGCTTTTTAATTATATGGTCTTCAGAACCCATTAATATCTTATCTAAAGCAGTCAAAACATTATAAAAACCTTTTTGTTTGAGATCTTCTCGATGTCTAGAAAATATTTGCATGTATGAAAACCAATCCATCTTATATCCCTGATCTTCTAAATCTTTTTTTATTTATTTATTTTTTATTTATTTATTTATTTATTTTATTAGGCTTATATGCTGCCCTATCTCCAACGGACTCAGGGCGGCTCACAACAATAAAAACCACAATAATCCATTATACAAAGTTAAAATGCCTAATTAAATCAGATAAAGCTAAAAAAACCATATAAAACCTCATCAGTCCAGGCCGGGGGACTTGAATAACCAAGTTTTTAATTCGTAGCAAAAGGTGCGAAGGTCAGGGGTTAACTGGAGCCTCAAGGGGAGTTGATTCCAGAGGGTGGGTGCACCCACGGAGAAGGCTCTACCCCTGGGGGCTACCAGCCGACATTGTCTCGCCAACGGCACCCAGATCAGGCCCTCCCTATGGGCGCGAACCAGGTGATGGGATGTTGTTGCTGGCTGCAGGTGGTCCGCCAAATATCCTGGGCCTAAGCCATGTAGGGTTTTATAGGTCATCACCAGCACCTTGAATCTCACCCGGAAGGCAACCGGCAACCAATGCAGGTCGTGCAGGAGAGGTGTTACATGGGAGTATCGGGATTCTCCCATCACAACCCGCACGGCTGCATTTTGCACCAGCTGAAGCCTCTGAGTGGTAGGGCAGCCCCATGTAGAGAGCATTACAGTAGTCAATACAGGAGGTGACTAGCGCATGAGTAACTATGCGTAGAGCATCTCGGTCCAAGTAGGGGCGCAACTGGTGCACCAGACAGATCTGGGAATATGCCCCCTGGTCATGGTCATTATATGGTCTTCTAAACTCAACCATGAGTCCAAGAAGACACCCAAGTTGCATGCCCTGTCTACAGGGGGTAAAACTTCACCCCCTATAGCCAGCGATGGAACCTCTCGTATGGACTGAGATGCCGATACCCACAGCCATTCGGTCTTGGCAGGATTGAGTCGAAGTCTGTTCCTTCCCATCCGGACCCGTACCGCTTCCAGGCACCAGGCCATCACGTCGAGGGTATCACTGGGTTGGTATGGGGTGGATATAAAGAGCTGAGTATCATCAGTGTATTGGTGATACCTCACCCCAAAACCACGGATGATTTCTCCTAGCGATTTCATATAGATGTTGAACAGGAGGGGTGAGAGAACCGACCCCTGGGGCACTCCCCAAGTGAGGGGCCTCAAGGTCGATCTCTGCCCCCCTGCCAACATTGCTTGCATTCGACCTGAGAGGTAGGAGGAGAACCACCATAAAACGGTGCCTCCCACTCCCAACCCCTCGAGGCGACGCAGCAAGATACTGTGGTCGACGGTATCAAAAGCCGCCGAAAGATGTAATAGGACCAGAACAGAGGAATAACCTCTGTCCCGAGCCCTCCAGAGATCATCCACCAGTGCGACCAATGCCCATGCTGTACCCAGGCCTGAAACCCAATTGGTACAGGTTGAGGTAATTCGCTTCATACAGGGCCAGCGGGAGCTGATGTGCCAATACACTCTCATCAACCTTCACTAGAAAGCGGAGGTTGGAGACCGAGTGAAAATGACTCAAAACAGCTGGATCCAAGGCCAGCTTCTTGAGGAGGGGCCTCACCACCACCTCCTTCAAGGTGGTCAGAAAGCTTCCCTCCCTCAAGGAAGCCGTTATCACTGCCTGGATCCAGCCACGTGTCCCCTCCCGAGCTGAATAAACCAGCCAGGAGGGGCATGGGTCCAGCACACAAGTGGCTGCACTCAGCTTCCCCATGATCCTGTCCACTTCCTCTGGGGTAACAGGATTGAACTCTTCCCAAAGCACAGGACCCACTGCCTCCTCACCGTCTGACTCTGTCCAGTCAGAGTCCAAGCAGTCCCGAATCTGAGCGACCTTGTCCAACAGGTGCTGGCTAAACTCCTCGGCTCGCCCCTGCAGAGGGTCTTCCCTCACCCTCTGAGTCAAGAGGGAGCTGGACACCCTGAACAGGGCAGCCAGGGTATTCTCTGCGGATGCGATGACATCGGTGAAGTAGCGACTCTTTGCCATCACCAACTCCACCAGGTAGGCCCGTGTGGCTGACCTTAGCTGGGACCGGTCAGATTCAGAATGACTGGCTCTCCAACAGCTCTCTAGGTCTCGCCTATGTCGCTTCATCCCCTGGAGCTCCTCAGTAAACCAAGGTGCCAACCGGGATCTGTGACGTGTCAGAGGCCGCAAAGGAATGACCCGGTCAAGAGCCCTGGCAGCAGCCTCATCCCAGGCATCCACCAGGGTCGTGGCCGGGGCATCGGAGAGAGAGAGAGGCATCATCCCAACCTCCATCTGGAACCTCTCCAGATCCATCAGGCGCCTGGGGTAGAACCAGATGGTTGGCTCCGTCTCCCAGCGAGGAGGGGTGATGTACTGGAAACTTTAATTTAAGTTCACCCTTTCCATCCAAAAATTCACTATATCTAAGAATTTGTTCCCCTTTAAATATCACTGGATATGAAAAAGCTTCAATTGTTGATACCCAGATTGGAATCTTCAAATAATGATATTTTTTGATCCCCTCCCAATTCAAAAACAAAGCTTCACGTATCTGATGTCTTCTAAAATACCCCTGTATTTTAGTTCCTTTATACCATAAAAAGGCATGCCACCCCATCAACAAATCATGTCCCTCCAAGTTTAATAATCTAGTGTTTTTCAGTGTTACCCATTCTTTAATCCACATTAAACTAGCTGCTTGATAATATAGTTCAAAATTAGGTAGACCAAAATCACCTCTCATTTTAGCATCTTGTAGCAACTTAAGTTTTATTCTTGCCTTCTTTCCCTGCCAAATGTATTTCAACACCATTTTATTCTAATCTACAAAAAATTCCATACCCAACTTTACTGGAATTGTCTGAAAAAGATACCAAATTCTAGGTAAAATATTCATCTTAATACTTGCAATCCTGCCAATCAAAGATAACTGCAAATTTCCCCATTTCACCAAGTCTTGACCTATCTGTTGCTTAAGCTTATTATAATTACTTTCTTTAAGAGAACTACACCTCATCGTCAATTGCATCTCCAAATATTTTACCTTATTTGTGACCTGCATCTTTGAAATCTCCATTAATTCTTCTTTTTGTTTTTTTAACATATTTTTAGTCATTATCTTCATTTTTTCTTTATTAGTTTTCAAACCAGCCACTTCCCCAAACTCTCCAATTTTTTCTATCAGTTTATTTATTGATGCTAGTGGTTCTTCAATAATAAAGACCAGGTCATCAGAAAAAGCTTGTAGTTTATATTCCTCTTTTTGGATTTTCATTCCTTTTATCTCTTTTTCTTCTCTAATGTTTCTATTTAAAACTTCCAAAGTCAATATAAACAACAATGGGACAATGGGCATCCTTGTCGAGTACCTTTTTCTATCTCAATAGAATCAGTCAATTTTCCATTAATCATTACCATCGCTGTCTGTTTAGAATATATAGCTTCAATTGCCTGTATGAATTTCCTACCAAAGCCTATCTCTTCCATTTGTAACATCATAAATCGCCAGTTCACATTGTCAAATGCTTTTTGTGCATCTAAAAATATCAAAGCCATTTGCTTTTCAGGATGCGCTTCATAATATTCTAAAGGGTAATGGGTCTGATAATCATGGTGGGGAGGATGGGGACAGAAATCTGACAAGGATGCAGGGGGATGAAGCGATGGGCATTAGTATAGTAAGTGGGAGGGGCAGATATGACAGCTGCAGGGGGCCATATTAGGTTTTGGGAGTGCGCACTCGTTGTTTACGAGCGATTGCCTACTCCGACCCCCAAAGCACTGCTCGTTTCCCGGGTTGTTCAGAGTCTCAGACCCTGGGTCTATGGCTGATGTTATGTAATGCCAGGTCATTGGTAAATAAAGCCCCCCTCATTCATGATCTTATTTCAGAGGGGGGTGCTGACCTGGCAGGGATTACGGAGACCTGGTTAGGCCAGGTGGGAGGAGTTCCCCTTGTGGAAATGTGCCCGCCAAGTTTCCGTGCATTCCATCAGCCGAGGACTCAGGGAAGGGGTGGGGGAGTGGCAGCAATCATTAGAGAAAGTCTTTGCCCGAGGGAGGCCACTGTTCCTCAGATAGCCGGATGTGAGTCCCTCCTTGTGAAGTGGGGTCGGGGGATTCAGATGGCCTACTGATTGCGTACCTGGCTCCCTGCCACGTAACAGCGGTCCTGCCTGAGCTGCTCGACATTATAGCCGGGGTGGCGGTGGAAACCCCCAGACTTATAGTTATGGGGGATTTTAACCTGCTATCCGCTGGTGAGATGTCGGAGATGGCTCGGGAGTTCATGGCTTCCATGACGGCCATGGACCTGACCCAGGTAGTTCAAGGCCCCACCCACTTGGGGAATCACACTCTGGACTTGATTTTTGTCTCTGATCAGTGGCTGAATGATCTAAGAATAGGGGATATAGACATCAAGCCCTTGTCATGGTCTGATCATTCTCTCCTTCACATGGACTTTCAAGTCACTTCCACCCACCGCAGGGAGACGGAACCAACCAAATGGTTCTGTCCCAGGCGCCTGATGGACCCCGAAAGGTTCCTGATGGAGCTTGGGCCATTTCCTGAGACTCTGGCTCACAACTCGACTGAGGACCTGGTGGTCGCCTGGGACAGGGCGGCTACTGGGGCCTTGGACTGCGTTGTGCCTTTGCGGCCTCTGACCCGATGCCGATCTCGTCTAGCTCCTTGGTTTTCCGAGGAGCTGAGAGAGATGAAGCGTTGGAAAAGACGCCGGGAGAGCGATTGGAGGACAAGCCGATCTGAATCTGACCGAACACAGGTGAGATCTTATATTAAGACCTACCTAGTGGCGATAAGAGCGGCGAAGTCTAGCTACTTCTCCGCTCTTATTGCATCTGCAGAGAACCACCCAGCTGCGCAGTTTAGGGTGACCGGCTCCCTACTTCAGGTGGGGGTACGGGAAAATCCCTTAAAGGGTCGAGCTGAGGATTTTGTACAATTCCTGCATGATAAAGTCACTCAGATTCGGGAAGGCCTGGACTCTGATTGGGTAGATCCAGGGGAGGAGACGGGGGCAGGTCTTGAGAGCGTTATCTGGGAAGAGTTTGACTCTGTGGCTCCTGAGGATGTGGACAGGATTCTGGGCAAGCTTAATGCTGCCACATGTTTATTAGACCCGTGTCCCTCCTGGTTGGTACTGGCTTCCCGGGAGGTTACACGAGGCTGGCTCCAGGGGATTATAAATGCTTCTCTGAGTGAGGGTGTCTTTCCCGCCGCCTTGAAAGAGGCGGTTGTGAAGCCCCTCCTCAAGAAGCCTTCCCTGGACCCGGCTATATTATCAAATTATCGCCCAGTCTCCAATCTTCGCTTTGTTGCGAAGGTTGTTGAGAGTGTGGTGGCATGACAACTACCCCGATACCTGGATGAAGTTGTCTATCTGGATCCATTCCAGTCGGGCTTCAGGTCACGATACAGCACGGAAACGGCATTGGTCGCATTGGTGGATGATCTCTGGAGGGCTCGGGACAGAGGTTGCTCCTCTATCCTGGTCCTATTAGATCTCTCAGCGGCTTTTGATACCATTGACCATGGTATCTTACTGCACCGGCTGGAGGGGTTAGGAATAGGGGGCACCGTGCTTCGGTGGTTCTCCTCCTTCCTCTCTGACCGTTCGCAGTTTGTGTTGGCAGGGGGGCAGAGGTCGACCTCGAGGCACCGTATTTGTGGGGTGCCGCAAGGGTCAGTCCTCTCACCCCTTCTGTTCAACATTTATGTAAAACCGCTAGGCGAGATCATCCGTGGTTTTGGGGTGAGTGTTCATCAGTATGCTGATGACACACAGCTATACATCTCCACCCCAGACCACCCCAATGATGCCCTTGCAGTGATGTCCCATTGCCTGGAGGCCGTGTGGATCTGGATGGGGAGAAACAAGCTCAGACTCAACCCCTCCAAGACCGAGTGGCTGTGGCTTCCGGCGTCCTGGTATAGACAGCTGGTACCATCACTGACAATAGGGGATAAGATCTTGCTCCCCACAGAGAGGGCCCGCAACTTGGGTGTCCTCCTGGATTCACGGTTATCTTTAGAAGATCATTTGACGGCCGTGGCCAGGGGTGCCTTTTATCAGGTTCGCCTGATCTGCCAGTTGCGTCCCTTTCTGGATCAGGACGCCTTGGGCACGGTCACTCATGCCCTAGTTACCTCCTGTATGGACTACTGTAATGCTCTCTACATGGGGCTCCCCTTGAAAAGCACCCGGAGGCTCCAACTGGTCCAGAACGTAGCCGCATGGGTGATTATGGGCGCAGCTCCTTACGCCCATGTAACACCTCTCCTACACAAGCTGCACTGGCTCCCAGTGGTCTTCCGGGTGTGATTCAAGGTGTTAGTTATCACCTTTAAAGTGCTCCATGGCTTAGGACCTGGGTACCTACGAGACCGTCTTTTGCCACCAATAGCCTGCTACCGACCAGTTCGTTCTCACAGGGAGGGACTACTCAGGGTACCGTCAGTCAAATTATGTCGACTGGCGACTCCCAGGGGGAGGGCCTTCTCTGTGGGGGCTCCAACCCTTTGGAATGAACTGCCCCCGGAGATACGGAATATCCCTGATCTCCGTGCTTTCCGCCGTGCCCTCAAGACCCTGATGTTCCAACAGGCGGGGCTAAACATATGAACATGTGAATGATTTTTTAAATGTTATCTAATTCTGGGTTTTATTTAATTGACCAAACTAAGTAATAATTTTAATTAGCAAGTTTATGATGTTTGTGTGTCTATATTTTTCTTGACTGTACACTGCCTTGAGTCCTACGGGAGAAAGGCGGTATAGAAATATAATAAATAAATAAATAAAGTGTCCAAGATTATTCTTATATTGTCTCTGATTTGTCTTTTTGGAAGAAATCCATTTTGATCTGAGTGTATAAAATTATTTAAATATCTCTTAAGTCTTTCTGCCAGTATTGAGGCAAAAATTTTATAGTCCGAATTTAGCAGGGATATAGGCCTGTAATTTTTGATTTGTTGTGGGTCTGTGTCTTCTTTGTGGATCAATGTAATATAAGCCTCGGACCATAATTGGGGTATTTTCTTTTCTGTCATTGCTTCATTCATAACACCCAGTAATGGAAGGCTTAAAAGTTCTTGTAATGTCCTATAATATTCAACAGGCAGACCATCTGGTCCTGATATCTTTCCATTTTTCTGTTTCTTAATTGCGACTGTTAATTCCATCATCGTTATACGCCCTTCCAACATCTCTTCGGTGTCCTTGGGAATCAAAGGTAATTTTGCATTCTGTAAATATTTTTTAACTTTCCCATCTTCTATCAACTCTCTTTTATAAAATTGTCCATAATATTCTTATATTATTTTTCCCATCTCTTTATTTCCAAATTTACTTTGTCCTTGATCATCAATTAATTGCATTTTTTTTATTCCCTTTCTTTTTTCAATTTATATGCTAACCATCTTCCTGGTTTATTCGCATTTTCAAAGTAATTCTGTTTAGCACTTATTTTTTTGGGCTAGCTCTTCCTTCTCCAGTAAGTCCATTTTGTGCTTTAGTGTATCCATTTTCATTTTTACATCTTTCTTGCATGGATCTTTCTGGAGTTCCTTTTCAAATCTCTTATATTATCAGTTAATATTGTAAAAGTTTGTCTTTTCTTCACATTTCTTTTCCTTGTATAGTCTATTATTAAGCCTCTAGCATAAGCCTTCATTGCTCTCTTTGCATTTTCTGTACAAAATCTTTTTCTTTTAAAATTGTATTATTCAAAGTCCATCTGGCTTTTCTTTTTTGACCTTTCCAGGTTACTATCACAGGATTATGATCAGCCCATAAATTAGTTTCCACCTGTTCTATTTTCAAAGACAAGTCCATTGTTGTCCATGTCATATCTAACCTGGACCAAGATGAGTGCCTGTTAGAGTAAAAAGTATATTGTCTATTCATCTTTCAAATTTGTTTCCTCTATTCCTTAAAAATGGAATTCGGTAGTGTCTTTCTATTATGTCTTTCTGTTTTTAGTGTTTTGTAATCCAATTTTTCATCTACTATTCCATTAAAATCTCCCATCATGCATATATTATCGTAGTCCATTTCAATTATTTTCATATGTAAGTTTCTACAAAAATCACTTTGGTTATTATTTGGTGCATAAATAGCTATTAATAGTATTTTCATATTATCAATTATTTCCACCATCAAAATTCTACCTTCTGAGTCTGCATATATTTGTTCCGCCATTATTGAATTTCTAATATATAAAGCAACTCCTCTCTTTTTACTTTGCGATAATGATAAAAAGGTTCTTCCAAGTTTGGGTTGTACCAATAATTGTTTGTGTTGCTTTTTAATATGAACTTCTTGTAAGCAGATTATGTCAAATTTTAATTTCTTTAATTTATGAAATACCTTTCTTCTTTTCACAACCAAATTAAGTCCATTTATATTTATTGAAATTAATTTCGTTGTTTCCATATTCATACTTTATATGTAGGTTTTGTTGCTCTAGTTGCTCTTACTTCCCGTTGTTCCTTGATTTCCACAATCCCACCTACTGCACCTTCCGTTGATTCAATCATTGCCATTTCCTCTCCTGAAAGGGTGGAGGGTGATTCCATCAGGACCGTGGTTGGGAGGGGCAGATATGGCGGCAGTAGGGGGCCACATCAGGTGGTGGGGGCACGCACCCACTATCTCCAAGCGGTTGCATGCCTCGGCCCCATGACCCTTCCCGTCTCCCTGGCTGTCCAGAGTTTCAGAGCCCAGGCCTTAGACTGATGCTGTGCAACGCCAGGTCCGTGGTTAATAAGGCTCCCCTCATTTGTGAGCTAATACAGGAGGGGGGTGCAGACCTGGCAGGTATTACAGAGACCTGGCTGGGCCAAGAGGGGGGGTCCCCCTCGTAGAGATGTGCCCACCAGGTTTCCGCGCATTCCATCAGCCAAGGGCCCAGGGCAGGGGTGGGGGGGGTGGCGGTCGTTATAAAGGAAGGTCTTGATCCGAGGGAGGCCACTGTACCTCAGATAGCCGGATGTGAGTCTCTCCTGGTGAAATGGGGCCATGGGATGCAGGTGGACCTGCTGATTGCGTACCTGGCTCCCTGCCACGTGACAGCGGCCCTGTCCGAGCTTCTCAACGTTATTGCCGGGGTGCCGGTTGATACCCCCAGACTTTTGGTCATGGGGGATTTCAACCTGCCATCTACTGGTGAGGCGTCTGGGATGGTTCGGGAGTTTATGGCTTCCATGACAGCCATGGACCTGACACAATTAATTCTTTTTTTTTAAAATTTTTTATTAAAGAAAAAACAATACATTAAAACAACATACAATACAAACAAACATCAATTCAGTCCAATGACTGACTCTTAGAAGTTACTACCACAGTGGGTTATTTTTGTCTTTCTATTTGTATCAATATCTACAGTCACCTGTTTACATGGTTAAATATGTATGTATATATTTGACTCCATATTTACTTCTATGCCTTTCTATTAAATAGTCGAAAATTATCTTTATATTCCTATTTTTGCCTCCAGCCAGCTGTACCATCTTTGCCATACTAAATAGTAATCAGTATCGTCTTTCTCTTGTATTTCTTTTGTGAGCTTGTCTAATTCTGCACATTCTGTAATTTTAGCTATTATTTTATCTTCAGTAGGTAACTGTTCGGATTTCCAATGTTGGGCAAAGAGTATACGTGCTGCTGTGAGGATATGGATGATCAGATATTTTATTTCTTTGGTATATTTTGCTGTAATTATTCCCAATAAAAAGGTTTCCGGCCTCATTTCAAGTTTTTGTTTCGTGATTTCTTCAATCATTGTTTTAATTTGCTGCCAGTATTGTTTTGCCTTACGGCATGACCACCAGAGATGATAATAAGTCCCTTTCTGTGATTTACATTTCCAGCACAACGGAGATGTATTTGGGAACATCTTGGCTAGGCGCGCCGGTGGAAGGTGCCATCGGTAGAACATCTTGTAAAGGTTTTCCTTGTAGGGTATGGACAGTGTCATCTTATAATTTATCTTCCACAAATTCTCCCACTTATCCAATTCTATAGTATATCCTATATTTTTGGCCCATGTTATCATATTCTCTTTGACAACTTCCTCTTCTAATTTGTATTTTAGTAGGTACTTATAAATTTTGGTAATCATTTTCTCATCTGTACTTTGTAGTATTTTATCCAGTTCATTTGGTTCATTTTGGAATCCAAATTGTGCCCGATCAGTTTTGTATCTTGATTCTATTTGCATGTATGGCCACCAATCAATGTCTATACCCTGATTTTGTAATTCTTGTCTTGTTTGTAATTCTCCTTCACTATTCACTAGTTCTTTATAGGTCCTCATTTTCTCTATATCCATGGCATTAGGATATATTAGTGCTTCCATTGTCGATAGCCATCGTGGAATTTTGGTATAATGTTTTCGAATCTCTTGCCATGTTTTGTACAATAATTCTCTGATAATATGTTGCTGGAAATATCCGTGGAGCTTGTCCTTTCCCTCCCACAAAAAGGCGTGCCATCCGCGTTGTAATTCAAAGCCCTCTAGTGATAACATTCTTTTATTCTTAAGGTCTATCCAGTCCCTTATCCAGTTTAGCGATGCTGCTTTATAATATAACTCCCAGTCTGGTAGGCCTAAACCTCCTTTTCCCCGAATGTCTTGCATACACTTTATTTTGATTCTGGCCCTTTTCCCATTCCAAATAAATTTTGTTATTATTTTATTAAGGTCCTTAAAAAAGTTCTTTCCTGGCCAGATTGGGATTACTTGAAAGAGGTAGAGTAATCTAGGCAATATATTCATTTTTATAGATGCAATTTCCCCCAAAAATGACAGTTGTAATTTGTTCCACGTTTCCAGATCTTTTCTAATTTGTTTCATTAATTTGTTATAATTGTCTTCTCTAATTGTTATTGCTTTTGCAGTAAGCCAGATTCCTAGATACTTTACTCTCTTTACAATTTGTATTCCTAATTTGTCTTCGAGTTTTGTCTCCTGTGCCTTTGTCAAATTCTTTGTTAATACTTTAGTTTTTTGTTTGTTAATTTTAAACCCTGCGACTTTTCCGTATTCCTCTATCTTCGCTAAGAGTTTGGTTCCTGTTATTTCCGGTTGCTCCATTATAAACACCACATCGTCAGCGAAGGTTTGCAATTTGTACTCTTCTTTCCGTGTTCTCAAACCTTTTATTTCCGCATCTTTCCTAACTTCACTCAATAATATTTCCAATGAAATTATAAACAGTAGTGGGGATAAAGGGCAACCCTGTCTCACACCCTTTTGTATATCCACATTTTCAGTCATATCTCCATTAATCATAATTTTGGCCGTTTGAAGGGAGTATATTTTTCTAATCATATGTAAAAATTTGGCACCGAATTCCATAGTTTCTAGTTGCAATATGAGAAAGTTCCAATTTAGATTGTCAAAAGCCTTTTGGGCGTCTAGAAAGATTAAGGCTACTTGTTTATCAATTCTTTTCTCATAATATTCCAGGACGTTGATAATTGTTCTTATGTTATTTTTGATCTGCCTTCTTGGGACAAAACCGTTCTGATCTGTATGTATATATTTATAAATAATTGTTTTCAGTCTGTGTGATATAACCAACATGAAGAGTTTATAATCTGCATTGAGCAATGAAATCGGCCTGTAATTTTTGACTTGCGTGGGGTCTGTGTCTTCTTTGGGGATAAGTGTGATGATGGTTTCAGTCCAGGATTTGGGGATTTCTGCTTCTAATAATGCATCATTGAGGACTTGGAGTAACAGTTCGTCCATTGCATTTTGACAGTTTTTATAAAACTCCGTTGGTATTCCGTCCGGACCTGGAACCTTATTGTTTTTTTGCTTTTTCCTTGCTTCCACCAGCTCAGACATCGTAATTGGTCTATTTAGTGATTCTCTATGGGACTCCTCTAGTTTTGTGATATTTGTTTTACATAAATATTCCCTAATGTCTTCATCCCGAATCTCTTCTTTCTTATAGAGACTTTGAAAAAAATCTTTGACTATTAGTTTTTTGTCTATATTAGTATGGTATATTTGTCCTGTTTCGTCCTGTAATTGAAATATTGTTCTCCTTTCTTTTTCTTTTTTCAATTTATACGCTAACCAGCGCCCCGTTTTATTTGCATACTCAAAATGTTTCTGTTTTGCTAGTTTGATTTTCTGAGCAATTTCTGTCTGTGTAATCAGATTGATTCTATGTTTAGTAAGGTTTAATTTTTCTATTATTGTTTTGTTATGGGGCTCTTTCTGCAATTCTAATTCATATATTCTAATTTGTTCTAACAACTTATTCCTTAACTGTTGTTTCTCTTTATTTTTTTTAGCTATGTACGCAATTGTAAGACCTCTTATGTATGCTTTAATTGTGTCCCAAAGGTTTTGAAGCGATGTCTGTTCTTTAGTATTTATTTGTAGGAACATTTTAACCTCTTTCTCAATCATCTGTATGTATTCCTTATCTTTTATTATTCCCGTATCCATCATCCACCTCCTTTGCTTTTGATGTCCTTTCCATAGTATTTTAATGGGGTTATGGTCTGCCCAGGTGTTCACTGCTATTTCAATATTTTTTACCTCCTCTCTGAGGTCTGAAGTCATCCAGGCCATATCAATCCTAAACCATGACTGGTGTGGGTTCGAATAGTATGTGTACTGTTTTGTTTGCGTGTTTGCTTCTCTCCATATGTCATGTAGGTGTAATTCATTGATCATGTCTTTGAAAGGTTCCGGTAGAGTTTTCTTTCTGGTTTTACTTTGTTTGTTACTCCGATAGTCTTTTTCTATGTCCATGATTGCATTGAAATCTCCTACCATGCAGATAGTTTCATATTCCAGGTCTTTAATTATATTATGTAGCTTTTTAAAAAAATCATTTTGGTTTCCGTTGGGTGCATATATGGATATTAATAATATTGTTTTGGATCCTGTTTGTATTTCTATTATTAGGATACGCCCTTCTGTATCTGCATAAATTTGTTTTGTTTTTAGGTGTTTCTTTACATATATTACGACTCCTCTCTTTTTTTGGTCTCCTAGAGCTGCATATAGCCTTCCTAATCTTTGGTTGTCTAATAGTTTTTGATGCTGTTTTTTGATATGTACCTCTTGGAGTGTTATGATATCTATTTCTAGCTTTTGAAGTTTTGTGAATGTCTGCTTTCTTTTAGCTGGTGAGTTAAGTCCGTTTATATTGATTGAAATAAGTTTTAGCTCTCCTTCCATCTCTCTTTATTTATCTATTCGTTGTTTGCAGTCTTTTTGTGTTTCTAGTAATCATTTGCGTCTTTTCCCTCGCTCCCTCTCTCTCCATTCTTTCTCTTTCCACTCTTCTCCCCTCTTCCTGGTCTCTTTCTTCTTTCTCTGTCCGCTGTTCCTCTTGCCTCTTAAGTCTCTCTTCTTCTCTGCTCTCCTGCTCCTCCTCCAGCACGAAGTGTTGGTCAAAGAAATCCTGTGCTTTTTCTACATTATCAATTCTGTATTTTTTGTCTTCCCAGGAGATTAGTAGGCCCTCCAGTATTAGCCAGCGGAACTTTATTCTAAATTTATTCAACTGCGCCGTTAAAAAGTTGTAGTTCCTTCTTTGGTCCCTTGTCCTTTTTGGTATCTGTTTGAGGGTTAAAATTTCTTTTCCCTTATACATAGCTGTTTCCTCTCTCATTTTCCTATAGATCTCTTCTTTTAACGATTTTTTTGTGAATCTAATGTGTATTTCTTTTGGTAACTTATTTCTCCGGGCGTAATTCGTGTGAACCCTATAGATTTCATCTATTCCACTTCGAATCTCCTCCTTGTCCCTCTGGGTCACTTCTGAAAATATCTCAGTCATGATTTCTCCTAAATCCTCCTCCTTTTGCTCTTCTTCTGAAACCTCAAATAGAAGGATGCCTTCTCCATCTCAAGATATGATACGGTGTCCTCTAGTTCTTTATTTATGGCTGCTTGGTTGTATTCCATCTTCTCCATTCTCTTATTCGTATGTTCTATTCTCTCCTCCGCCTTATAAATCCTCTGTTCATTTTCCTCTATTTTGTGTTGTATCTTTCCTATCTTCTCATCCATGTTCCTAATATTATCCTTTATCTCTCCCACATCCGTCCTAAGTTCCTCGTGATTTTTCCTTGTCTCTTCATTGTTGTGGGCTATGGTCTCTTGCATTTTATTCATTCCTTCCTGGATCATCGTTAATACGGAATGGATGTTTTGCATACTAAGAGTGGGGGATGCTTTCTCTTTTTCCGTAGATTCCGCTATTTTCTGTTGTGCTGGAGAGGCTGTGAGTATCATCTGGTTTGATGGTATTTTCTTACTCAGCTTAGTAATTGTTGTTGAAGTTGTAGTTGCCATTAGTATTTCTTTTGTTATCTTCTCCCAGATTTTCATATACTGATTACTATTTGGGCTATTATATTTCTTTTAGTATTTATGTTAGATTGGTGGCTTTCAGTAATCCCGATAGTCCCAGGGAGATAAACAACTAAGGTGAATTTCCTTATCACACTATCACTGTCTATATATAAATTTATAAATTTATCTATAAGTTCTTTCTTTCACTTTTCAATATTTTATAGAGTTCTTCAATTCTTGATGGCTATTTTGCCTATATTACTCTCTAAACATGGGGGTAAAATATAAAGGGAGGGAGTGAGGGAAAAGTCTAATACTTCAGCAATTCATCAATTAACTATCCTTATAATTAATTACTTATTGCCTTATTTAAACTTATTATTAATTACTATTTATCAAATCAATTACTCTTAATTACAGTCCTAGATTCAATTAATCTGTCTAATATAATTTTTCAAAATTAAACATACAAAAACAATGTGATATTTAACTACCAAGATAAAATATAGCACTGAAGTTAATATAAATATATAAATATAATATAAATATATGTTTAAAGTAAATATGTAACTAAATCAACAATTATATATGTAGTATATAAGGTTATATATGAGATTTCAAAAACAGTAGATTAAATATTAATACTTTTTGTGCTTATTAATCACTAATTTATCAGCTTTTAATACAATTGATTATACTTTACAGTTATTTCTTCTTCTTCCAGATCACTCTTTTTTTTTCAAATTTGTATCCTTCTTATTTATTGTCTATTTACTTCCAAAGTCTAATGTCCCAATACTTTTAAATTGAATGTCCAATGTCCACCAAAACTCCAAAACTCCAGAATGTCCACCTTTCAAAAAGAAAAGAGATAAAAAAGAAAAGATAGTCCAAGTCCCAATATCTAAGTACTGTCCAAATTTTCGTCCAAATCTCCAAATATCCAAAGTCCAAAAGTCCAAAAATCCAAAGAGAAATATTCCACTTAGGTTATTTTGATTTAACTCCAAAAGTTACTAGCTTCCACTTTAAACAAAGTTTTCTGCCACTCTCTCTTCCGGTATCAGCTGCTTGTTACTTGCCTCGTTGTCGCCTCCACAAAGGGCAAAGTCTATCAAATAAATCCTTTCTCTCCTTAAATTCCACCTCTCCTCTCCTCTGTAGCAAAATCTCGAAAATCCAAGCTTCTCTGGGATCACTTTCTCCTCCTCAGTTTCCCCTGGATTTCCTCCGATTTCGCCGGTTGTTAATTTGTGCGCTGTCACTGTCAAGATGGAATCCGTCTCCGCTTATTTCTCAGTCGCCGTTTATCTAGCGAAAATTCGCCTCTTAGTTGGAGTTTTATCTTCTTCCGCTTTCAATTCTCACATTGTGGATTGTAAAAATATACCTTTTGAGCTCTTTTTCTTCCCGATCTTTCCACCGAAGTCTTCTTTATTTGATTTTCGCTTCCCTCTTAGTCAGCTGTCAACATTCCTGGCCAGCCGGAGCGGCTGGTTTTTCCCCGATCAGGATTAAGGGGGATTTCCTGAACCTTCGGGGGGATTGCTGTCCTCCCCGAGGTCCTTGGAGTTTCCCCTTTTTTCTATTGACCTCTCCGAGGTCAATAGTGCCTAAATCGGCTCCTAAATCAGAGATATTAGGGACTTGGAGAACGGAGAGCCGTTCCTTTCGTCCCTAACCCGCTGACGTCACCGCCGGAAGACCTGACCTGACACAATTAATTCATGGCCCCACTCACGAGGGAGGACACACTCTGGACTTGGTTTTTATCTCTGGTCAGTGGCAGAGTGGTCTGGATATAGGGGATATAGTTACTGAACCCCTGTCATGGTCGGACCATTCTCTCCTGAGGCTGGACTTTTTGACCACTGCACCCCAATGCAGGGAGGCAGAATCAACCAGGTGGTTCCGCCCCAGGCGCCTGATGGATCCTGATAGGTTCCAGAGGGAGCTTGGGCCAATTCCTGAAACTCTGGCTCACGACTCGGCTGAAGATCTGGTGGCTGCCTGGGATAGGATGGCCGCCGGTGCTCTGGACCGAGTTGTGCCTTTGCGGCCTCTGACCCGACGCCGAACCTGCCCGGCCCCTTGGTTTTCCAAGGAGTTGAGGAAGATGAAGCACCGGAAAAGACGCCTAAAGAGCGGTTGGAGGGCTAGTTGCTCCGATTCTGACCGAACACAAGTTAGGTCTCATATTAAGACCTATCTAGTGGCGATAAAAGCGGCAAAGCATAACCACTTTTCCGCTCTTATTGCATTGGCAGATAACCACCCAGCCGCCTTGCTTAGGGTGACTCGCTCCCTCCTACATCAGGGAGCACGGGAAGACTCCTTGCAAGGGCAGGCTGAGGATTTTGCACAGTATCTGCACGATAAAATCGCTCAGATTCAGGAAGGCTTGGACTCTGACTGGGTAGATCCTGGCAGGGTGACTGAGGCTGGTCTTGAGAATGTTACCTGGGATGAGTTCGACCCTGTGACTCCTGAGGACGTGGACAGGATTCTTGGGAGGTTAAACACAACCACCCATGGTTGGTGCACCCGTGCCCCTCCTGGCTGGTACCGGCCACCCAGGAGGTAACACGAGGCTGGCTCCAGAGGATTATAAATGCTTCTCTGAGTGAGGGTTTCTTGCCTCCCGCCTTAAAAGAGGCGGTGGTGAGGCCCCTCCTCAAGAAGCCTTCTCTGGACCCGGCCGTTTTGGCAAACCACCATCCGGTCTCCAACCTTCGCTTTGTTGCGAAGGTTGTGGAGAGTGTGGTTGCGCGACAGCTCCCACAGTACCTGGATGAAACCATCTATCTAGATCCGTGCCAGTCTGGCTTCAGGCCTGGGTACAGCACGGAGACGGCATTGGTTGCATTGGTGGATGATCTCTGGAGGGCTCGGGACAGGGGTTGTTCCTCTGTTCTGGTCCTGTTAGATCTCTCAGTGGCTTTTGATACTATCGATCATGGTATCATGCTGCATCGGCTGGGGGGATTGGGGATGGGAGGCACCGTGTTGCGGTGGTTCTCCTCCTATCTCTCTGACCGGTCGCAGTCTGTGTTGGCAGGGGGGCAGAGGTTGACCTCGGGGCGCCTTGCTTGCAGGGTGCCACAAGGGTCGGTCCTCTTGCCGCTCCTGTTCAACATTTATGTGAAGCCGCTGGGTGAGATCATCCGTGGTTTTGGGGTGCGATGCCATCTGTACGCTGATGACACTCAGCTGTACATCTCCACCCCAGACCACCCCAACGATGCCCTCGAAGTGATGTCCCAGTGTCTGGAGGCCGTGCAGGTCTGGATGGGGAGGAACAGGCTTCGGCTCAACCCTTCCAAGACCGAGTGGCTGTGGATGCCGGCGTCCCGGTATAGCCAGCTGGTGCCATCGCTGGCTATTGGGGGCGAGTCACTGACCCCCACAGAGGGGGCTTGCAACTTGGGCGTCCTCCTGGACACACGGCTGTCTTTAGAAGAGCATATGATGGCCATGGCCAGGGGAGCTTTTTATCAGGTTCGCCTGATACGCCAGTTGCGCCCCTTTCTGGATCGGGACTCCTTGTGCACAGTCACTCATGCCTTGGTCACGGCACGCCTGGACTACTGCAATGCTCTCTACATGTGGCTCCCCCTGAGGAGCACCCGGAGGCTCCAGCTGGTGCAGAATGCAGCCATGCGGGTGATTATGAGAGCGACGTGGCGCTCCCACGTAACACCTCTCCTGCGCGAGCTGCATTGGCTCCCGATGGTCTTCCGGGTGTGCTTTAAGGTGTTGGTTCTCATCTTTAAAGCACTCCATGGCTTAGGGCCAGGGTATTTGCGAGACCGCCTGCTGCTACCGATAACCTCCCACCGGCCAATATGCTCTCACAGAGAGGGCCTCCTCAGGATGCCGTCGGTCAGGCAATGTCGGCTGGCGGCCCCCAGGGGAAGAGCCTTCTCTGTGGGGGCACCCGCCCTGTGGAATGAGCTGCCTCCTGGAATACGATTGATCCCGGACCTCCGGACCTTCCGTAAAGCCCTGAAGACGTTTTTATTCCACCAAGCCGGCCTAGCCTAAATGGTTTTTAAATTGGGATTTTAAATTTTATGGATTTGGGGTTTTAAATTAGGAAGCTAGTGATTTAATTCTTTTTAATTATCTTAACTTTTGTATTTGTATGTTTTTTAATTTTGGCTGTTCACCGCCCTGAGTCCCTTCTGGGAGAAGGGCGGTATACAAATTAAAATAATAATAATAATAATAATAATAATAATAATAATAATAATAATAATAATAATAATTGCATATCTAGTGTAAACCCGATAAATCTCATCTACTCCATGCATCATCTCTTCTTTGGTTATTTCTAAGGCATCTGCCAACATCGAAATCATAACGTCAGCAAGATTTTCACTTTTTTCTTCTTCCACATTTTGAAATCTGAGGTAGAATTCTGCTTTGTCCATTTCCAATTCAATTAACCCGCTCCTTTCACTTTCCACCTCTCTCAGTCTGTTATCAATGTCTTTCATTTTGCCCCCTTTTGATCATCCTTCTTCTCCAGCTCTTGTAGTCTTCCTTCATATTTTAACATTGTCTGTTCAATGCTGACCACTTTTTCATCTGTCTTAATTAGTTGTTGTTCCATCCTTTGGACATTCTCATCTGTCTTAAGAAGTTGTTGTTCCAGCCTTTGAACTGTTTGCAAGATTGTTCGTATCGATGTTTCCTTGTCTTTATCTTTCTCTTGTTGAAGCATCGCCTGGATAGTGCGTTGTCCTCCAGATGGAGATGAGGAGGGCGTGGTTGCAGCTCCCACTGCTGCCACTTTTCTACTCATTTTGTTCAATAATCTGCTAGTGCCAAGGGTAAAAAATGTATATATAAGAAAAATTTTTAAAAAAAAGAAAAGAAAAGCAAAAAAAGCAAAAAATCAAGTGTGGAAAAAGAAAAACGCCAACACTTCAGGTTCTTCCAAACCCTAATCCATCAAATAGAAATCCAATAGGAGAAAAAAAATGTAAAAGGTAAATATACAAGGGGGGGGAGCATGAATAAAAAAAGATCTAAAAGTCCAAATTCAAGAGTCCACAAAGAAAAGCAAAGAAAAAAGAAGAAAGCTTCAGGCTCTTGAGTGCCTTAATCCAATTCAGTTCTTTATAAATCTCAAAATAAAGATCTTTCACTTATATTTATATCCGGAAAGCATACAGAGAGTTTTCTCTCAGTCAAGCCTCAAATAGAGAAGATAAAAGTAGCTACCCAAAAGAATAATTAAAAAAAAGTTTTCCTTTCAGACTTTTCCAAGGCTCCTGCTTCAAAACCAACAAGAACACCTGAATAAACAATACAGATAATTCCACTTTCTCAGATGTTCTCTTTTAACAAGCTAAAGCTCGGAGCCACTTTGTTATTATTATGGCTACAATATATTCTTCATCTTTCTGTCTGGGTAGACATTGCAACAAAGTTTCTTCTCTCTTTTTTCCCCCCATTAGATGGCAGCACTACTCACTCTCCTAGCTTAAAAGTCCAGACCTTCTTTATTAAAAATTAATTTTAAAAAAAAGAAAAAAGAAGTTAAAAAGGAAAGAGCAAAAGAAAAAAGACTTCACAATAAATCAATCCCAAATCAGACAAAAATTTTAAAAGAGGCACAGTTCCAAAAAAAACAATATCTTCCCCTCTCTTCTCTTTCAGTCCAGTCTTGGTCTTAAAAGGCAATTAGTTTAAAGACCTTCCAAATCGGCAATCAGGTTTAAAATCGTCTATTCCAAAATAAATTCGCCGCTTAAATTTCTGTAATCTTGATCATCCTCACACTTATCTCACAGAGTGTACTTGTCAGTTTAAAATGATGTTCTCTCACCGCATCGAATAGCTGTCTTTCCTCTTTCTTCCTCCTGAAGCTGTCCCAGCCTTGGCAGCCGTTATGGCTGCTTCCCCGCTGCAGGAAAAAGGGCTTTTCTGGATCAACCAGGGACTTTGCAGTGTCTCTGGGATCGACAGAATGTGCCCTCCACTACCACAGTCAAAACTAGACTTGGGGTCCAAACTGGACGTCTAGCAGCGGGGCTATTGGCGGGGATTCTGGAGCCCCAAAATCACCCATCCGTCTCGCCGTGACATCAACTTCTGGTCTTCGCCCATACAAATTTTGTTGTAGTTCCCTTTAAAGCTAATCTAACCATTGGCCATGTGTTTTGCAAATTATCCATCCACTCCTTAAGCAAGGGGATGGTAGGTTTTTCTGTGGGTAGTTCAGGCATAGGGCTGAAATCCTGGCCTGTTGCTACTCTAAAGGGGTAAAACCAGTGCTTGAGTGTACAGAGTTGTTAAATGCAACTTCAACAAAAGGTAAAAATTCAGTCCAGTTATCCTGTTGAAAATTAATAAAATATCTTAAATATTGTTCTAGCACTGAGTTCAATCTCTCAGAATTTTCATTAGTACATGCATGATGAGAAAAGCTCAACCCCTGGGCCAGTAGTAAATCCAAATTTTTTTACTACCGGTTCTGTGGGCGTTGCTTGGTGGGCATGGTGTGGCTTAGTGGGTGTGGCTTGGTGGGCGTGGCAGGGGAAGTATACTGCAAAATCTTCATTCCCTCCCCACTCCTGGGGGAAGGATATGGCAAAATCTCCATTCCCACCCCACTCTGGGGCAAGCCAGAGGTGGTATTTGCTGGTTCTCTGAACTACTCAAAATTTCCACTACCAGTTCTCCAGAACCTGTCAGAATCTGCTGGTGCCCTGCCCTGGGCTGTGCCAAGTAAGTTCAAAAATGCCCTCTAAAATTTGGAGGTGAATTGGAGCCCTCTGTCAGAGATGATCCTTTGTGGCAGTATTTCCCGCACTGTCTGGCAGTTCTACAATAAAATCCGTAGCAATCTCTCTCCATGGAGCTGAAGGCTCAGCTACTTTCTGTAAGAGTCCTGTGGTTTTCCCCTGATGTCTTTTTGCTGTTTCACAAATGGGGCAGCTAGCTACATAGCTTTCTATGTCCTTTTTTAGTGATGGCCACCAAAATTGTCTTTTAATTAGGTGTAAAGTTTTCACAAAACCAAAATGTCCAGCTAATTTGGAGTTGTGGCACCTTGCCATTAAGCATAGTCTTCAGCTGGCTGGAACATACAACTTCCCTCCCACCCAAGCCAAGTCCTCTTTCATCAGACAGCTGGATTTGTGGTTCAAAAACCATTCATCCGTGGCCAATGTTTGTTTAAAAGTTTGGGTGGTGTCATTGTCTGTCAATGTTTCTTGTTTTGCCTGGGATCTGGTGATTACTTTAGCAACCAGTTGATTGTTTTTTAGTATGGGTTTCATTATGTCTGACTTTGCACTATTGTATTGCGGTTTTCTGGATAGTGCATCTACCAGAAAGTTTTTTCCCCCAAGGAGGTATTAGAGAGTAAAATCAAACTGTTTAAAGTACTGAGCCCATTGTACTTGTTTTGGGAAGAGTTTCCTTAGAGTCTTTAGGGCTTCGAAATTTTTATGATCATTTCCCGACTTGACTACTGCAATGCTCTCTACATGGGGCTCCCCTTGAAGTGGACCCGGAAGCTCCAACTGGTCCAGAATGTGGCTGCGCGAGTAATTATGGGAGCAACATGGTGCTTACATGTAACATCTCTTCTACGCGAGCTGCACTGGCTTCCGGTGGCCTTCCGAGTACGCTTCAAGGTGTCGGTTCTTACCTTTAAAGTGCTCCATGGCTTAGGACCTGAGTACTTACGAGACCACCTGCTGCAACTGATAACCTCCCACCAACCAATACGCTCTCACAGAGTAGGCCTACTCATAGTACCATCATTAAAACAATGTCATCTAGTAGTTCCAAGGGAGAGAGCCTTCTCTGTGGGGGCACCTACTCTTTGGAACAAAATACCCCCTGGAATACGAATAATCCCAGATCTTCACACTTTCCGATGTGCCCTGAAGACCTTTCTGTTTCAACAAGCAGGGCTAGCATAAACATCTAAATTCTATGCCAAGGTCTTAGCAGATACACGAAGTTGATTAATTTATTATTTACTGTTTATTTTTTTAAAAAAATATATGTATATGAAATCTTAATCTGTTCACCGCCCTGAGTCCTTCGGGAGAAGGGTGGTATACAAATTCAATAAATAAATAAATAAATAAATAAATAAATAAATAATCAGTCCAGATTTCAAAAGGGGTCTTGCTCTCCTCTAGGAAATGCCTCCAGGTTAAAAGTGCTCAACAAACTGCATAAGCCTCTTTCTCCCAAATGGCCCACCTTTGCTCAGTCTCATTCAACTTTTTGGATGTGTAAGCGCATGGTTGTAGCTTGTCTTTCTGAAGCAGGATCCTCCTATTGCCACATCGCTGGCATCTGCCTGTATGACAAATGTTTTCTCCATGTCCAGGTGTTTTAGAATTGGTTCTGCTGAGAACAGCCATTTAAGTTTTTCAAATGCCACTTGGCATTCCATAGTCCAGTTCAAAGGCTGTTTCAGTTTAGGGTTACCCTCCCCCTTCATTTTTAAGAGCTTGGTAATGGGGAGGGCAATATGAGTGAAAGCAGGGATAAACTGGCGGTAAAAGTTGGCGAATCCCAGGAAGCTTTGTAACTGTTTACGCGTGTGTGGTGGTTCCCAATCAAGTACAGCCTGCGCTTTTTGAGGGTCCATTTCTATGCCCTGGTGTGAAATGCGGTACCCCAAATAGTCAATTTTCTCTTGGTGGAATTCACATTTAGAAAGTTTAGCATAAAGTTTGCAGAGCGGAGTTTGTTTAAGACAACCCTGACTAGTTTACATGTTCTGCTTTGATCTTTGTATATATTAAAATGTCATCCAAGTAGACCAGGATCCCCTATACAAATGCTGATGTAGCACTTCATTTATTAATTGCATAAACAGTGCGGGGGCCCTTGTAACCCAAATGGGAGCCCCTTCAAGGGGCCCCACTGCGGGGGGCCCTTGAAGCACCCAAAAGGGATGTTAAATGTCATTTTCCACTTGACCCCCTTCTTAATTCTGACATGATAGTAAGCCTCCTTTAAGTCCAGCTTTGAATTTTTTTTCCATTTAGCGAGGTGTGCTAGCATATTTTTCATAAGAGGGAGGGGGTACATGTTGGGCTGACTTGATGAAACCCCTTGCTAGGTTTTTCTCAATAAATGCTCTCAGTTCTTCCAGCTCCCTCAGGGACATGCTGTACATCTTGGGTTTAGGGAGTTTAGTGCTGGGTAAGATTTCTATTGCACAATCAGTGGCATGGTGGGGGGAAGCTCATCTGAGGCTTTTTTGCTAAAGAGTTCAGCCAAATCCTTGTATTCTATGGGTATGCCCGGGTTGGTGTGGTGACCAGGCATGGCTGTTTCTTGGTTCTCTGCCCCCTCAGTTTCTTTATGTGGATTCTCGGCAAAAGTCACATGTGTTAGGATATGGTGTAAGCCTAACAGGTTGTCCAGGCAATATATGAGTTCTATAACTTTAAATGAGATCTGTAACTTTAAGATGTAATGCTGAGTCATCGTAATGACTGCTGACTGACTGCTGACTGCAATTATCCTAATTGTACTGTTGAGTCATTGCACTGCTGACTCCACTTATCTTAAGTGGATAATTACTAGTGTAAACTGTATATAAGAAGAGAGCTGAGCTATAGTCATTGTTGGTTGATTTGTTGGTTGGAACTGTTACCGTCGTGTGTGAAGGACCTCTCATCATGGATGGATCTGCTACCATCGTGATTTGTTACCAGCATTGAATTGCTGTTTATTACCTACTGCTATTTTGTATGGTAAGAAGATTTCTGTAACTTTGGACTGATTTGAATGGCTAAAGACTTGGATTGACTAAAAGACTATGCAATTGTTTTTCACTACAAAGTAAAAGCTTTGTTAAACCAGTTTGTATGTATTGTATTGTATTCATTGCTCTCAGTACCATTTCTCTGTGCACTTGCTCTGCTGGTTGGTTAACACAACAATATCCTTAACAACGTGCATCTGAAATTTTATGTGCCTTGCTTCCAATTGATTTTGGGGTTCATTTTTTTCAGCCATGAAAGGCCCAAGACTAACAGCCATTCCATACCAGGTGCCACTATAAATGTAAGTATTTCCTCATGGTTCCCGATGCCTATTTGTAGAGGCTCAGTGGCAAAAGAAGCTGGCTCCCCCCCCCCCCGCTGCTACTGACCCATCTAGTTAGCAGAAAGTGATGGGATTTTTCAGCTTTCATACGTTAATCCCCAACTTCCCTATTAGGGTTGGGCTGATCAAACAGTGGGTGCACTCTGAGTCCACTGAAGCGGAGATATTTATCTCCCTGTTCTGGTTTGGGATAAATAGTCTTAAGCAGAGGGTAAGCAGTTTAATTGGTTTGCTTACCAGTGATTCATCTTCTGGATCGCTTCTGAATGGGTGTGATTCCTCCTGCTGAGATGCCGGGGTTTCCTCCCCAAAGAGGGGGGAGATGGAAATTCTATGATCTCCCTGCTCCTCAGGTCAGTCTCCTTCCCATGTTGGCCAGGTTTTGCAAGTTTTCCCCTGGCAGGTGTTTCCAGGTGGGTGTTTGCAAACAACACTCTGCAGCTCGGTGCCCCTCTTTTCCACACTTGAAACATGCTGAGGATTTCAGAGAGAATGCGGTTTGTGGTTTGAGGGGCTCTTGCTTCCATTGGGGTGGGGATTTCTTCCATACTTGCCCTGCTCAGTACTGATTTCTGGCCATATCAATCTCGGTGTCTTCGGTGGTGATGTACCACTCATGTAGGTGAATCGGTGCACCTTGGGCCATGCAGGTATTTTATAGATCATCACTCAGCCCATCCTTGAAACAGCTCACCAAAATATCCTCTGGCCAGTTCACACGACACGCGAGGTCCCAGAATTCTTCAGTATACTCTGCTACTGGCCGTCGCCCCTGCTTCACCACCTTAATGCGGTTGCGTGCTTTGTGATCTGTGAGGGGGTCCTCAAACTGTCATTGCAGGGCCATCATGAAATGGTCAAAATCCCACAGTTCTGGTGCATCAGAGTTATGCAGGGTCACCATCCATCTGGCAGTGGCACCCTCCAGGGCTAGGGTCACAACTGTTACTTGGGATCCTTGGGTTTGGAAATCACACCTGTGCATGAAGGTGAGCACGTGTGCCACAAAGAATCCTAATTGTTGTGGATCCCCATTTATCATCACCCCAAGGGAGGGAGTTTCTCTTTCCAGTTGTGGGACTTGGAGCTGGTTGGGAATGGGCACCAGTGTGTGTGCTGCCTGGAGGGGAGGGTTTGCTGGGTCTTCTGCCACTGCTGCTGCACCATCTGCTCAATAGGCAGGCTCCAGAGGGGGAGTGTGCCTCCCCTGGCCTCATCCGTGGCTGCTGCCTTTTCCGCGCTCCTTGGCTGTCATCCTGGCTCTCCTCGAATGTTGAGATTTTCCAAAGTTTCCATCACCAATTGGCTTATATGCCTCTTCAGACAATCCTTTCTCAGTGGTGCTTCGGTTAGTTGCCCCTGATCAGCGAGGGCTTCTAGTTCCAGTTTCTACCCCAGTTTTCGGTTACCATGGCTGAGGGTGACTTCTCTGGTTCTCTCATCCCAATTATCTTTCTTCCCGATGCCAATTGACCAGCGGGGCTTTTCAGGATTCTCCAGGGTTACCTTATCCTCTCCAATGGAGTGTACGAAACATGCATCTGTCTGGGTGATGGTTGATGTCTCCCCCCAGCATTCAGCTTCTCCCTGTTCCCTGCTTCGTTTGGACATGGTTTGCAAGGTCCCCTCAGTAGGGCGAAGATTGCTTCTCTGGGTTGACCATTTTGCAGATGTTGCTTTCTGTAAGGATTGCCTCTCCTTCTAACTTAAGAAAGTAAAAACTCTTGAAATGTAGTATTTCAGAAGTGACAGCAATGGATTCAAAGCAACGTCTGAACACCCTTAGGCAAGACAAGTAGGATTAAAGCAGTAGAGACCCCTCCTTTTAGCCAGAATGCAGATTTTAGCCAATACACAAGTGTGAAGATGTTTTTTTACTAGCTTCCCTGAGAACCAGATAAGCATGTATTCCCATTGCTATCCTCCATTATCCTTTAAAGTGAAACAGCCCACATGGCCATCATAAACATTCCCCAAAGTTAAGGAGATCTCAGGGCACTTTGGCGTCAGGATATAGGTTGTAAAATATCTGTTGACACAGGTAATGCTAATAAATCGAATCCAAGCCCCCCCCACCCTTCTCCCAATTGAATGGCAGTATTATTTTTAGGGATCTGTTTCCCACAGGAAACAAAATACCAGGATCTCTCATCTTTCTCTCCCCCCTCTATCTTTGTCTGTCTGTCCGTTTGTCTCATCTCTCTCTCTCTCTCTTTCATCTCTTTCTCTCTCCTCTCTCTCCTCTTTCTTCCCCTCTCTTTGTCTCTCTCTCTCTCTCATATCTCTCTGTACCTTTCACTTTCTCTCTCTCTCATCTCTTTCTCTCTCTTTTTCTCTCTCTCATCTTTTTCTCTCATATCTCTTTCTCTCTCCTCTCTCCCCCTCTCTTTGTCTGTGTGTCTCTCTTTCATCTCATTCTTTCTCTCTCTCTCATCTCTCTTTCTTTTCCTTATATCTATCTCTCATCCCTCTTTGTCTCTCTCCTCTCTCTCCCCCTCTCTCTTTGTCTCTCTCTCCCCCTCTCTCTTTCTCTCTCTCTCTCTCTCTCTCTCATCTCTCTCTCTCTCTCTCTCTCATTTCTCTTTCTCTCTCCCCCCTCTCTTTGTCTCTTTGTCTCTTTCATCTTTCTTGTCAGAATATTCATGACTGAGAAGACATGGTAACAAGATCAGCCAATGAATAGGCATAGCAACTAAGTCAGCCAATTGGGAACTGAGACAGACTGGAGCCAGGGTGTGTCTTAGTCTGCAGCTTCTGAGTCTATAAAGAAAAAGTGAAACCAGTGTGTGTGTCTGCTGATCTCAGCTGAAATGAAACTGTAAATCTGCTGTTGGTATTGTAAACTTACTTCATGTATTATTGTGAATATAAAGAAGTTAATGAATCCTGCTGCATCAGTTTATCTGTGTGTGCTTCTGGATTTGTTTTTTGCAACAAAGTCTGACAGGTTATGGGCCCAGAGCACACAGAAGACTCAATTGTAATTAAGCAGAGAGACTGCCTGTGTGAGAAACCAGACAGAAAAGGTTTTGCAGAATGGTTGCTGTTAAATTGCAGGAGAGCTCTCTGCCTTGTTTGGGACAGAAAAACTATATAATTTGGACTTCTGGTTGGTGACCCGCGGTGACATGGCATTGAGTGAGTGACTGCTGCTCCTCAATACCATCAGTCACTGTGTTTTGGGGACCCCTTGAGGGGCGTGGAGCCCGGAGAGCCCCACGGATGAGAGAGCGAGCCGGGTGAGCATGAAAGCGGAGTGCAAAACGCTGATCACAAGACCGGGCGGCTCTGTCAAATCCAGCACGCATGAGTCGGCCAAATTAATGGCCGACGCGAAGCCGCGGTAACCAGCAACCAGATTGGAAGCAAGAGAGATCGGATGCTGCAGTGCTGATTGATACACACCTTCCTGCATTGAGGAAAGAGGACATCAGGAAAGGGGTCAGTGAAGTCGGGTGGAAGAGTCTCACAAACGAGAGAAGCGGCGATTGAAAGTTTCCTGAGCACTTTGACAGAGAGAGCCCGACAAGCCAGCATTGAAAATTTGCATTGACAGTGTGCACGCCAAGAGAGGATCGGTGAGAAAATTTAAGATCAGCACTTATTTCCTCTTTTACTGTGAACATAAGTAGACCCAGCGGAGGCTGAAATTGGGTGGATCGAGCTTGGCTTTTTTTTCTGTAATGAACAGGAAGCTCAGCCATTAGAGTGACTTGACGGAGGAATAAACTGCTTAGCGGTGGACAGTCTAGCAGTAAGAAATACGATAGCGTGCTGAACTCGGATGAATGTCCTAAGTTTGCAGAAGAACAGAGACTGAGCAAAAAGGACTAGCGTATATCCCAAGAAGGAGGAAAAATTATAAAAATAATCAACAACAGCACTTGAACCTCTAGATATTCTGTCCTCAGTATCCTGATTGTTAAAATTGTAAATATTTTGATAAATTGTTTTTTCTTGGACTAGATATATACAGTATATTCTTAAGCTATGATATTTTAAATCTTTCTATATATATTCCACTGCTTAGTATTCATAGTATTTACAGTATTTTTTATAGTATTTAAAATTATAATTGTATCTAAAATCAAGTATTTAAAAATTTCTATTTACAGTATTCATAGTATTTTAAGCATTTAAAAGTATAATATTTAGCCAAATTAATTGCCATATTGATACATGGATTGTGAATTGTTGATTAACTGATATATTGATTGTATAGTATTGAACTGCCTAACTTAGATCTACTAAGCCAATTTAATATCTAATATATTTAAATGATACATTGAGTATAAGGTATTGTTAGGAAGAGATTTCAATTACCTTATAGATATTGATATTGATTGCCCACCGGAAAACTAGCCATACTTATTTATAAATTTAGAAGGAAAAATTATATATATATATATATATATATATATATATATATATATATATATATATATATATATATATAAATATGTCTTTTTCTGTTTTTCGTAGGCTTTTATGTGCATGTTCTTTCTAGCCAGGTTTTACCTACGTAAGCTAGGTTGTTCTGCAGCTCTGGCTGTGTGAAATCTCATTCACCATCCTCAGAGCTCCTCCTCTGTTGACAAACTGCAACTCTGCGTTGCTCTCTGGGAGACTCAGATAGCTATTTCTGCCTTATAAGGCTTCGTCAGTGAGCCACACCCACTTCTCAGATATTCCCCCTGTAAAGGTACAATGTGTCTTTTTCTGTTTTTCGTAGGCTTTTATGTGCATGTTCTTTCTAGCCAGGTTTTACCTACGTAAGCTAGGTTGTTCTGCAGCTCTGGCTGTGTGAAATCTCATTCACCATCCTCAGAGCTCCTCCTCTGTTGACAAACTGCAACTCTGCGTTGCTCTCTGGGAGACTCAGATAGCTATTTCTGCCTTATAAGGCTTCGTCAGTGAGCCACACCCACTTCTCAGATATTCCCCCTGTAAAGGTACAATGTGTCTTTTTCTGTTTTTCGTAGGCTTTTATGTGCATGTTCTTTCTAGCCAGGTTTTACCTACGTAAGCTAGGTTGTTCTGCAGCTCTGGCTGTGTGAAATCTCATTCACCATCCTCAGAGCTCCTCCTCTGTTGACAAACTGCAACTCTGCGTTGCTCTCTGGGAGACTCAGATAGCTATTTCTGCCTTATAAGGCTTCGTCAGTGAGCCACACCCACTTCTCAGATATTCCCCCTGTAAAGGTACAATGTGTCTTTTTCTGTTTTTCGTAGGCTTTTATGTGCATGTTCTTTCTAGCCAGGTTTTACCTACGTAAGCTAGGTTGTTCTGCAGCTCTGGCTGTGTGAAATCTCATTCACCATCCTCAGAGCTCCTCCTCTGTTGACAAACTGCAACTCTGCGTTGCTCTCTGGGAGACTCAGATAGCTATTTCTGCCTTATAAGGCTTCGTCAGTGAGCCACACCCACTTCTCAGATATTCCCCCTGTAAAGGTACAATGTGTCTTTTTCTGTTTTTCGTAGGCTTTTATGTGCATGTTCTTTCTAGCCAGGTTTTACCTACGTAAGCTAGGTTGTTCTGCAGCTCTGGCTGTGTGAAATCTCATTCACCATCCTCAGAGCTCCTCCTCTGTTGACAAACTGCAACTCTGCGTTGCTCTCTGGGAGACTCAGATAGCTATTTCTGCCTTATAAGGCTTCGTCAGTGAGCCACACCCACTTCTCAGATATTCCCCCTGTAAAGGTACAATGTGTCTTTTTCTGTTTTTCGTAGGCTTTTATGTGCATGTTCTTTCTAGCCAGGTTTTACCTACGTAAGCTAGGTTGTTCTGCAGCTCTGGCTGTGTGAAATCTCATTCACCATCCTCAGAGCTCCTCCTCTGTTGACAAACTGCAACTCTGCGTTGCTCTCTGGGAGACTCAGATAGCTATTTCTGCCTTATAAGGCTTCGTCAGTGAGCCACACCCACTTCTCAGATATTCCCCCTGTAAAGGTACAATGTGTCTTTTTCTGTTTTTCGTAGGCTTTTATGTGCATGTTCTTTCTAGCCAGGTTTTACCTACGTAAGCTAGGTTGTTCTGCAGCTCTGGCTGTGTGAAATCTCATTCACCATCCTCAGAGCTCCTCCTCTGTTGACAAACTGCAACTCTGCGTTGCTCTCTGGGAGACTCAGATAGCTATTTCTGCCTTATAAGGCTTCGTCAGTGAGCCACACCCACTTCTCAGATATTCCCCCTGTAAAGGTACAATGTGTCTTTTTCTGTTTTTCGTAGGCTTTTATGTGCATGTTCTTTCTAGCCAGGTTTTACCTACGTAAGCTAGGTTGTTCTGCAGCTCTGGCTGTGTGAAATCTCATTCACCATCCTCAGAGCTCCTCCTCTGTTGACAAACTGCAACTCTGCGTTGCTCTCTGGGAGACTCAGATAGCTATTTCTGCCTTATAAGGCTTCGTCAGTGAGCCACACCCACTTCTCAGATATTCCCCCTGTAAAGGTACAATGTGTCTTTTTCTGTTTTTCGTAGGCTTTTATGTGCATGTTCTTTCTAGCCAGGTTTTACCTACGTAAGCTAGGTTGTTCTGCAGCTCTGGCTGTGTGAAATCTCATTCACCATCCTCAGAGCTCCTCCTCTGTTGACAAACTGCAACTCTGCGTTGCTCTCTGGGAGACTCAGATAGCTATTTCTGCCTTATAAGGCTTCGTCAGTGAGCCACACCCACTTCTCAGATATTCCCCCTGTAAAGGTACAATGTGTCTTTTTCTGTTTTTCGTAGGCTTTTATGTGCATGTTCTTTCTAGCCAGGTTTTACCTACGTAAGCTAGGTTGTTCTGCAGCTCTGGCTGTGTGAAATCTCATTCACCATCCTCAGAGCTCCTCCTCTGTTGACAAACTGCAACTCTGCGTTGCTCTCTGGGAGACTCAGATAGCTATTTCTGCCTTATAAGGCTTCGTCAGTGAGCCACACCCACTTCTCAGATATTCCCCCTGTAAAGGTACAATGTGTCTTTTTCTGTTTTTCGTAGGCTTTTATGTGCATGTTCTTTCTAGCCAGGTTTTACCTACGTAAGCTAGGTTGTTCTGCAGCTCTGGCTGTGTGAAATCTCATTCACCATCCTCAGAGCTCCTCCTCTGTTGACAAACTGCAACTCTGCGTTGCTCTCTGGGAGACTCAGATAGCTATTTCTGCCTTATAAGGCTTCGTCAGTGAGCCACACCCACTTCTCAGATATTCCCCCTGTAAAGGTACAATGTGTCTTTTTCTGTTTTTCGTAGGCTTTTATGTGCATGTTCTTTCTAGCCAGGTTTTACCTACGTAAGCTAGGTTGTTCTGCAGCTCTGGCTGTGTGAAATCTCATTCACCATCCTCAGAGCTCCTCCTCTGTTGACAAACTGCAACTCTGCGTTGCTCTCTGGGAGACTCAGATAGCTATTTCTGCCTTATAAGGCTTCGTCAGTGAGCCACACCCACTTCTCAGATATTCCCCCTGTAAAGGTACAATGTGTCTTTTTCTGTTTTTCGTAGGCTTTTATGTGCATGTTCTTTCTAGCCAGGTTTTACCTACGTAAGCTAGGTTGTTCTGCAGCTCTGGCTGTGTGAAATCTCATTCACCATCCTCAGAGCTCCTCCTCTGTTGACAAACTGCAACTCTGCGTTGCTCTCTGGGAGACTCAGATAGCTATTTCTGCCTTATAAGGCTTCGTCAGTGAGCCACACCCACTTCTCAGATATTCCCCCTGTAAAGGTACAATGTGTCTTTTTCTGTTTTTCGTAGGCTTTTATGTGCATGTTCTTTCTAGCCAGGTTTTACCTACGTAAGCTAGGTTGTTCTGCAGCTCTGGCTGTGTGAAATCTCATTCACCATCCTCAGAGCTCCTCCTCTGTTGACAAACTGCAACTCTGCGTTGCTCTCTGGGAGACTCAGATAGCTATTTCTGCCTTATAAGGCTTCGTCAGTGAGCCACACCCACTTCTCAGATATTCCCCCTGTAAAGGTACAATGTGTCTTTTTCTGTTTTTCGTAGGCTTTTATGTGCATGTTCTTTCTAGCCAGGTTTTACCTACGTAAGCTAGGTTGTTCTGCAGCTCTGGCTGTGTGAAATCTCATTCACCATCCTCAGAGCTCCTCCTCTGTTGACAAACTGCAACTCTGCGTTGCTCTCTGGGAGACTCAGATAGCTATTTCTGCCTTATAAGGCTTCGTCAGTGAGCCACACCCACTTCTCAGATATTCCCCCTGTAAAGGTACAATGTGTCTTTTTCTGTTTTTCGTAGGCTTTTATGTGCATGTTCTTTCTAGCCAGGTTTTACCTACGTAAGCTAGGTTGTTCTGCAGCTCTGGCTGTGTGAAATCTCATTCACCATCCTCAGAGCTCCTCCTCTGTTGACAAACTGCAACTCTGCGTTGCTCTCTGGGAGACTCAGATAGCTATTTCTGCCTTATAAGGCTTCGTCAGTGAGCCACACCCACTTCTCAGATATTCCCCCTGTAAAGGTACAATGTGTCTTTTTCTGTTTTTCGTAGGCTTTTATGTGCATGTTCTTTCTAGCCAGGTTTTACCTACGTAAGCTAGGTTGTTCTGCAGCTCTGGCTGTGTGAAATCTCATTCACCATCCTCAGAGCTCCTCCTCTGTTGACAAACTGCAACTCTGCGTTGCTCTCTGGGAGACTCAGATAGCTATTTCTGCCTTATAAGGCTTCGTCAGTGAGCCACACCCACTTCTCAGATATTCCCCCTGTAAAGGTACAATGTGTCTTTTTCTGTTTTTCGTAGGCTTTTATGTGCATGTTCTTTCTAGCCAGGTTTTACCTACGTAAGCTAGGTTGTTCTGCAGCTCTGGCTGTGTGAAATCTCATTCACCATCCTCAGAGCTCCTCCTCTGTTGACAAACTGCAACTCTGCGTTGCTCTCTGGGAGACTCAGATAGCTATTTCTGCCTTATAAGGCTTCGTCAGTGAGCCACACCCACTTCTCAGATATTCCCCCTGTAAAGGTACAATGTGTCTTTTTCTGTTTTTCGTAGGCTTTTATGTGCATGTTCTTTCTAGCCAGGTTTTACCTACGTAAGCTAGGTTGTTCTGCAGCTCTGGCTGTGTGAAATCTCATTCACCATCCTCAGAGCTCCTCCTCTGTTGACAAACTGCAACTCTGCGTTGCTCTCTGGGAGACTCAGATAGCTATTTCTGCCTTATAAGGCTTCGTCAGTGAGCCACACCCACTTCTCAGATATTCCCCCTGTAAAGGTACAATGTGTCTTTTTCTGTTTTTCGTAGGCTTTTATGTGCAT
Source organism: Arizona elegans (assembly GCA_022577455.1). Lineage (NCBI taxonomy): Eukaryota > Metazoa > Chordata > Lepidosauria > Squamata > Colubridae > Arizona > Arizona elegans. Next base: position 76,176,489 of record JAKOOJ010000004.1, on the reverse strand, counting down.
GTTCTTTCTAGCCAGGTTTTACCTACGTAAGCTAGGTTGTTCTGCAGCTCTGGCTGTGTGAAATCTCATTCACCATCCTCAGAGCTCCTCCTCTGTTGACAAACTGCAACTCTGCGTTGCTCTCTGGGAGACTCAGATAGCTATTTCTGCCTTATAAGGCTTCGTCAGTGAGCCACACCCACTTCTCAGATATTCCCCCTGTAAAGGTACAATGTGTCTTTTTCTGTTTTTCGTAGGCTTTTATGTGCATGTTCTTTCTAGCCAGGTTTTACCTACGTAAGCTAGGTTGTTCTGCAGCTCTGGCTGTGTGAAATCTCATTCACCATCCTCAGAGCTCCTCCTCTGTTGACAAACTGCAACTCTGCGTTGCTCTCTGGGAGACTCAGATAGCTATTTCTGCCTTATAAGGCTTCGTCAGTGAGCCACACCCACTTCTCAGATATTCCCCCTGTAAAGGTACAATGTGTCTTTTTCTGTTTTTCGTAGGCTTTTATGTGCATGTTCTTTCTAGCCAGGTTTTACCTACGTAAGCTAGGTTGTTCTGCAGCTCTGGCTGTGTGAAATCTCATTCACCATCCTCAGAGCTCCTCCTCTGTTGACAAACTGCAACTCTGCGTTGCTCTCTGGGAGACTCAGATAGCTATTTCTGCCTTATAAGGCTTCGTCAGTGAGCCACACCCACTTCTCAGATATTCCCCCTGTAAAGGTACAATGTGTCTTTTTCTGTTTTTCGTAGGCTTTTATGTGCATGTTCTTTCTAGCCAGGTTTTACCTACGTAAGCTAGGTTGTTCTGCAGCTCTGGCTGTGTGAAATCTCATTCACCATCCTCAGAGCTCCTCCTCTGTTGACAAACTGCAACTCTGCGTTGCTCTCTGGGAGACTCAGATAGCTATTTCTGCCTTATAAGGCTTCGTCAGTGAGCCACACCCACTTCTCAGATATTCCCCCTGTAAAGGTACAATGTGTCTTTTTCTGTTTTTCGTAGGCTTTTATGTGCATGTTCTTTCTAGCCAGGTTTTACCTACGTAAGCTAGGTTGTTCTGAATGTGAATGAGATTTCACACAGTGAATGAGATTTCACACAGCCAGAGCTGCAGAACAACCTAGCTTACGTAGGTAAAACCTGGCTAGAAAGAACATGCACATAAAAGCCTACGAAAAACAGAAAAAGACACATTGTACCTTTACAGGGGGAATATCTGAGAAGTGGGTGTGGCTCACTGACGAAGCCTTATAAGGCAGAAATAGCTATCTGAGTCTCCCAGAGAGCAACGCAGAGTTGCAGTTTGTCAACAGAGGAGGAGCTCTGAGGATGGTGAATGAGATTTCACACAGCCAGAGCTGCAGAACAACCTAGCTTACGTAGGTAAAACCTGGCTAGAAAGAACATGCACATAAAAGCCTACGAAAAACAGAAAAAGACACATTGTACCTTTACAGGGGGAATATCTGAGAAGTGGGTGTGGCTCACTGACGAAGCCTTATAAGGCAGAAATAGCTATCTGAGTCTCCCAGAGAGCAACGCAGAGTTGCAGTTTGTCAACAGAGGAGGAGCTCTGAGGATGGTGAATGAGATTTCACACAGCCAGAGCTGCAGAACAACCTAGCTTACGTAGGTAAAACCTGGCTAGAAAGAACATGCACATAAAAGCCTACGAAAAACAGAAAAAGACACATTGTACCTTTACAGGGGGAATATCTGAGAAGTGGGTGTGGCTCACTGACGAAGCCTTATAAGGCAGAAATAGCTATCTGAGTCTCCCAGAGAGCAACGCAGAGTTGCAGTTTGTCAACAGAGGAGGAGCTCTGAGGATGGTGAATGAGATTTCACACAGCCAGAGCTGCAGAACAACCTAGCTTACGTAGGTAAAACCTGGCTAGAAAGAACATGCACATAAAAGCCTACGAAAAACAGAAAAAGACACATTGTACCTTTACAGGGGGAATATCTGAGAAGTGGGTGTGGCTCACTGACGAAGCCTTATAAGGCAGAAATAGCTATCTGAGTCTCCCAGAGAGCAACGCAGAGTTGCAGTTTGTCAACAGAGGAGGAGCTCTGAGGATGGTGAATGAGATTTCACACAGCCAGAGCTGCAGAACAACCTAGCTTACGTAGGTAAAACCTGGCTAGAAAGAACATGCACATAAAAGCCTACGAAAAACAGAAAAAGACACATTGTACCTTTACAGGGGGAATATCTGAGAAGTGGGTGTGGCTCACTGACGAAGCCTTATAAGGCAGAAATAGCTATCTGAGTCTCCCAGAGAGCAACGCAGAGTTGCAGTTTGTCAACAGAGGAGGAGCTCTGAGGATGGTGAATGAGATTTCACACAGCCAGAGCTGCAGAACAACCTAGCTTACGTAGGTAAAACCTGGCTAGAAAGAACATGCACATAAAAGCCTACGAAAAACAGAAAAAGACACATTGTACCTTTACAGGGGGAATATCTGAGAAGTGGGTGTGGCTCACTGACGAAGCCTTATAAGGCAGAAATAGCTATCTGAGTCTCCCAGAGAGCAACGCAGAGTTGCAGTTTGTCAACAGAGGAGGAGCTCTGAGGATGGTGAATGAGATTTCACACAGCCAGAGCTGCAGAACAACCTAGCTTACGTAGGTAAAACCTGGCTAGAAAGAACATGCATATATAAATATATATATATATATTTAAAAAAAGATAACAGAGGCGCTAACTGACGAATGAGAATTTGGAGTAATATCAATAGGATAATTAGAGAGCAAAAAAAAAAAAAATCCTGAAAGAAATGACAAGCATGTCATCTACAGTGGGGAAAACAGGAAAAAAGACTCCCTCTAATCCCACTATAGCGACAACCTCTTCCAGCGACACAAAAATCAACAGAAAGCCTGGCAATGCAAACTCTGCAAGCATCATTAACCCTGATTCAAGAAACGATGATGGCAATGCAGGAAAAACTGTTAAATAACCATGTCGAATTAAAATCAGACATACATGCATTGGACCAGAAAATGAATGAAATCCAAACATCAATAGTTAATAATGAGCAACGAATTCAAAAAGCCGAAACAAGAATTGACCAAACTGAAAAGAAATTGGATATTGTGGATCAAACATTAACAAGTCAAAATAAAGAGTTAGAAGATTCAATAATCCAATTGGAGATGGACCGGGCTTCTTTCTATTTGCGATTTCAGAATGTTGTCGAGGATAAAGAGGAAGATCTAGGTGAAAAGATGGCGGAGCTGATAGCTGATGCACTTCAACAAGACAAACAGGCGATAATTAGGGAGCTGGACGACGTATACAGGGTCCAGACTAACTATGCAAAAAGGAACAAGCTTCCTAGAGAAGTACATATCCGCTTCGCAAGGAAAAAAGTTAAAGATATTCTATACAACATGGCAAGAGACGAACAGATAACGTATCGAGGAAAAGAAATAATAATTCTAAAACAGATACCAAGAAGAGTTCGGGAGATGAGGAAGGGATACAGATTTTTGGCCATACAGTTGAACAAAAGAAAGATACTATTCAGGTGGCTTCTCCCAGAAGGGATGCTAATAACCTGGCAAGGAAGAAAAATCAAAATAGAAAGCCTGAGTACAGCACAAGATTTCCTTGACCAGTTGAGAGGTGTGGAAGAAGAGCAGGGTAGCAAGGAAGAACTAGAAACAGCAGCAGTGGAGGAGGAAGCCCTACACCAACAGAACACGAACAAAGCAACTGTAGAGGAGAAGACAGAAGAAGAAGAAGAAGCCAAAGAGAAGAAAGCAAGACCAGTAAGGGCCGTAAGAAACAAACAAGAACCAATAATCAGATAGGGGTATAGAGATGAATGACTTGAAACTAATATCCGTAAATGTCAATGGACTAAATGATTACAAAAAGAGGAAAAGAATATTAACAAAATTAGGTAAACAAAATGTTGATATAATGTGTTTACAAGAGGTGCACATAAAAAAAGAAGAGAGTAAATGTTTAGAATATAAAAAATGTGGTCAAACATTTGGTTCGCTGGCAGAGAAAAAGAAGAGGGGGGTGGTAATCTATGTAAAAAAAGGAATTGAAGCAGAACTAAAATTCAAGGATACAAAGGGTAGAATCCTCATGATTGAAATTAAGAGAGGGAATTCCAAGGTATTATTAGTGGACATTTATGCCCCAAATAAAAAACAGGGAGAATTTTTCAAGAAACTTCATGAACAATTAGTAAAAATGGCATATAATGAAATTTGTATGATAGGGGATTTTAATGGCATTGTGGATTCGGAGAAGGATCACAAGAGCAATAAAGTAAAAAAAAATAAAAGGACAAATTTACCGAGAGCTTTTTTCGATTTAGTCGATGAATTAGATCTAATTGATATTTGGCGTACCCTGCACCCAAACGATAGGCAATATACCTTCTTTTCAAAAGCACAAAAGTCGTGGTCCAGAATTGACATGGCATGGGTCAGTAGGAATTTGGGGTTAGAAATTGGAACAGCTGTAATTAACCCAAACGATTGGGCAGACCATAATCCACTAGAAATTAGATGGAAGTCTGTTCAGAGAAAACACCAACGGAGGTGGAGGTTCAATGCTAAATTATTGGGTGATAGAGACTGTATACAAAAACTCAAAGAAGAAATAAACTTCTTTTTCAAGGAAAATGAAAACAAAGGCACATCCCGCGCAATAGTATGGGACACAATGAAGGCTTATCTGAGAGGAGTCGTGATTTCATACACCGCACATAAAAATAAAGAAGAAAGGAAGACCCTGGAAGACTATTTAAATCATATAGGAGAATCAGAAAGAAAACTCCAAGATAACCCAGAAGATGAAGCAGCCACAGAAAATTGGATGATGTGGAAGCATAAAGTAAATATCATGGAGCAAGAAGAGCTGGCACAAAGAATGAAAAGAACGAAACAATATCTTTTTGAGAATACTAACAAATCGGGCAGGTGGCTGGCCTATAAATTAAAAAAGGAAAATGAAAAGGGAATAATTCATACCTTAGAAGACTCTAAGGGCAAACTATTGACTAAAGAGGAAGAAAAACTGGATAGGGTGAGAGAATATTATGAATCCCTATATAAAGAAGAGGAGGTACCGGATGACAAAATAGAACAATACTTGACAAAAGCAGAGCTCCCACAAATAACTGATGATGAGAAAGAAATGCTTAATAGAAAGATTACAATTGAAGAACTAAAAATAGCCCTTTCCAAATTGAAAAATAATAAAGCGCCAGGACCCGATGGATTCCCAGGGGAAATATATAAAAAATTAGAAGAAACACTCCAACCGAAATTAGTAGAAATTTTTAATGATGCACTGTCAGAATATAAAATTCCAGAGTCATGGAAAGAGGCGCATGTTACACTTGTGCCAAAAGAAGGTGCCGACCCAAAACAAATTCAAAATTACAGACCAATTTCGCTCCTAAATACTGACTATAAATTATTCATTGGTATAATGGCAGAAAGAATGAAAAAGATTTTAAATAATTGGATATACAAAGACCAGAACGGATTTCTTCCGGGGAGGCAAATTAGGGACAATTTGAGAATCGTGCTAGACACTCTAGAGTACTATAAAGAACACCCCAGAAAACAGATGGCTCTGATCTTTGTCGATGCTCAAAAAGCATTTGACAATCTAAATTGAAATTTATAACTAAACAAATTGAGATTATGAAATTCGGAACAAATTTTGAAATGATGATTAAATCTATCTATAATAACCAAAAGGCGAGTATTCTGGTGAATGGGGATAGGACCAAAACATTCCAAATCAGTAAGGGAGTAAGGCAAGGTTGTCCCCTATCCCCATTATTATTTATTTTGGCCCTAGAAGTCCTTCTGCGGAAAGTTAGAACCAATGAGGAAATAAAAGGATTGAAGATCAGGAAGGAGACCTACAAGACGCAAGCATTTGCTGACGACGTAGCTCTAATCCTTGAAGATCCCATAGAATCAGGACCAAAAGTATTAGAGGAGTTAAGTAAATATGGAGAGGTGGCAGGTTTCATATTGAATAAAACTAAAACCAAAGTCTTGATCAAAAACACAGAGCCAGAAAAACGAGATAGAAGAAGTATTAGGATTACAGGTTGCCAAAAAAATTAAATACCTAGGAATTTGGATTACATCAAGATGTTCGACCCTGAAAGACGATAATTATACTCCCCTAATTAGAAAAATGAAACAAGACCTAGACAGATGGAAAAAAATAAGACTATCTCTTTTGGGTAAGATAGCCACAATTAAGATGAACATCCTCCCCAGAATATTATTCTTATTCCAAAATATACCGATAAATTTAGATAAAATATTCTTTCTAGAACTAGACAAAATCATTAGAGAATTTATATGGGAGGGGAAAAAAAACCGAGATTTTCTATTAAAATTTTAAGGGGCAAAAGAGATATGGGTGGATTTGGATTCCCGGATTGGGAATCCAAATACTACAGGGCAGCTAAGCTAATTTGGATAAGAGATTGGATCACCCTGGAAAATAAGAGGATTCTTACCCTAGAAGGCCATGACTTGCAAAAAGGGTGGCACGCCCACATTTGGGACACGGAGAAGAAAAGGAAGACACATTTCCATAGACATAAAATTAGAGACTTCTTGATACAAACATGGATCCAGATTAGGCAAAAATATTACAAAAAAATCCCAAATTGGCTCTCAACGATAGAGGCCCTGATCCACCCCAATAGATGGGAGATGGAGAAAATGGGCAGATATAAAGATATTTTAGACGAAGGAGGGAGGCTTAAACCAAATGACACCTTACGAGAGCAAGGTATAATCTTAGATTGGTGGACCTACTCACAAATAAAATCCAGATACCAGAGAGACAAAGAACAATACGGTTTAGAACTTGGACAAAATGGATTGGATAAAGTCCTGATGGAAACAAATAAAAAGATTCTGGCCAAACTATACAATTATTTACTAGGCGACGATAAGTTCGAAGATGTCACAAAGAACCAAATAATTGCATGGGAGAAAAATATAGGGCACGATATAAATTTTGGGGAATGGGAGGAGGCATGGAACAGGAATCTTAAATTGACTAGAGCGGTGGCATACAAGGAAAACCATTACAAAATGTTTCATAGATGGTATTTAGCCCCGGCCAGACTAGCAAAGATATATCCCAATATACATCCCAACTGTTGGAAATGTGGCTATGGTCAAGGCACCTTCTTTCACAAGTGGTGGACATGCCCGGAAGCGAAAGGATACTGGAATAAAATTAGGAGGTGGTTACATGAAATAATTGATGAAGATATTGAATTAACACCAGAGATTTTCCTCCTGGGAATAATAAAGAAGCCATATAGAAAGGAAATGACACATTTAATGATCCATATAATTACAGCCGCCAGACTGGCATATGCACAGTAGTGGAAAGAAAAAACTCAACCACCAGAAGAGCTTACAATTAAGAAAATACTTGAGTGCGCAGATATGACTAAATTAACTCATGAATTAAATGATGAGAAGTCAGTTTATCACATTGTGTGGGAAAGGTGGTATAAGTGGATGCATGATAAAATGAAAGAAAGATCTAAAGGTGTGTTAAATATTGGTCAAAAGTGAGTTGATATATCACCAAGTATTATTTATGTAAATAGTTAAAACACTGCACATCTGATACTAATTGAAAATGTTATTACACTTATGTGTTTTATGTTTTTGTTTGAATGTTTGTTTTTCCTTTTCTTTTTTTTCTTTGTTCGTAAAAAAAAACCTCAATAAAGTTTCTATAAAAAAAAAAAGAAAAACTATATAATTTGGGCTGCAAAGATGGAATGTTTCCTGAAGGCTAAGGAGCTGTGGGATATGGTTATTAATCCACCACAGGTGCCATTTACAGCTGCAGATCAAAGGCAGCATGATAAAGCAATGGCTTATCTCGTCTTGAATTTAGAAGATGAACAATTTCTCAATGTAGCTGATTTAAAGACCGCAAAGGAGATCTGGCTGAAATTAAGAAATGTGCATGTGAGTGTGTCTGCGTGCAATATTGTACAATTATCAAGAAAATTATACAGAGCCTGTTTGCAACCAGGAGAATATGTGGAACAGCATTTTGTACAAATGCAAATGTTGTTTGTGAAGTTAGAATAGCTTGGGATGCAGTTTCCTGAGTCCCAGTAGGTGCTGTTAGTGTTAAACATTCTGGATGAAATGTGGGACATTGTTTCTGCAGTGTTTGAATGCAAACCAGAGCAGGAGTTGTGTTTGGAGGCTTTAAATGTTTGTTTGATTGCTGAGGACAACAAACACCATGATAGAAAAAGCCACAAGGAGAAATCCCTGAGGTGGGGGCCCAAGGAGCAGAGAGAGAAGAACAGAAATTTCCAAGGACAAGATGCCTCCAAAGAGATAAGTAGCAGCAGAAGATATCAGATTACAGCCCAGCAAAGACTTTGCAAGTAGAAAGCCCAGCAACAGAGGCAGTGCTTCATTTGTGGTGAATCAACACATTTAAAGAAAGACTGTTTGCAAAGGAAAAACTGTTTGCAAGGAAAAGGTTATTTGCAAGACAAAAATTATTTGCAAGGAAAACTGCAAGATGGACAAATTGCTGTTGCAAAAATTAGCTGTTGTAATAACAGAGACAAATGGTTGATAGATAGTGGGGCAAGCCAAACAATTGTTAACAATTCTAAATTGTTTTACAGATTGGATCCAGCAGCTGGAAATGCAGTAGCCTTGGCAAATGGCCAGAAGGCTAAAGTCATTGGAAGAGGCAGTGTGCAAATTCCATATTTGGAAAAAAGTTTTAATAATATATTATATGCATCTGAAATGGAGCATAATTTGCTGAGTGTCTCTAGTTAGACAAGCAAGGATTTGAGACCACATTTGCAAATGGCAAGTGTCTCATAAAGAGAAATGGGAATGTATGTGCACAGGGCATAAAAGAGGATAATCTTTATATGTTGCAGGGACAAAAAGTTCAATGTGCCCAAACTTTTGGAAATGAAGCACCACATGATTCATGTGTTCATCTCTTACGCAGGAAGCTTGGTCATGCCAGCTTCAGAGTTTTGCAAAAAATGCAAGAGTTTGCAGAAGGATTAAATTTAAAGGACTATAAGGCATACTTGTACTGTGCAGTATGCAAATCATCAAAGTCCAATGCATTCCCAGTGAGCAAAAGTATCACAAGGCGGACAACAAGGACTCTAGAGCTGGTACATGCAGATTCGGTTGGACCAATGTAAGCCAGTTTGGGAGGAGCTAAGTATGTGCTGGCCATTGTAGATGACTACAGCATATATATTTTTTTATTATTATTATTATTTTATTTTGATTTATATGCCGCCCTTCTCCGGAGACTCAGGGCGGCTTACAATGCGTTAAGCAATAGCCTTCATACTTTTGTATATTTATACAAAGTCAGCTTATTGCCCCCACAAACTGGGTCCTCATTTAACCTACCTTAGAAAGGATGGAAGGCTGAGTCAACCTTGAGCCTGGTAAGGTTCGAACCTGCAGTAATTGCAGGCAGCTGTGTTAATGACAGGGTGCTCTAAACCACTGTACTACCAAGGCTCTGTTTGAGTTCTGCTATTTACTAAAGAGTAAAATAGAGATGCTACAGAAATTTAAGCAATGGGTAAGCTTCGTGGAAAGGAGATATAAACAACAGGTATGTCAGCTGCAGACTGACAGAGGTTCAGAATTCATGTCAGCAAATTTTCAACAATGGTTGGGACAATTAGGAATAAAGCACAGATGCAGAAATCCATACACAGCAGCTGTGAATGGTGTTGTTGAGAGACGACAAACCATGAAGGATTCACTGCTGGAGGATTCTGGGCTGAGCAGGTTATATTGGGGTGAAGCCATGTTGACTGCTAATTATTTAATTAATAGGCTGTGGAGTTCATCAATTAATGATACTCCATATGCAGTGTTATATGGGAGGAAGCCATCTCTGGCACATTTAAGAGTTTTTGGAAACAATGTGTGGGTGCATATTCCAAAAGCAGAAGAAAGGGACAACCAAAGACTAGAAAGCTCAGGTTTATGGGCTATGCACCAGGCTCAAAAAGCTATCGTTTTAGTGATGGGAGCAAAAGAATAGTGATTTCCAGATCTGCTAGCTTTGCAGAGCAAAATTGGAACAGAATTGATACAAATTTTTGGAATGATTCACTTAGTGACAGTGATTCAGTTAGTGATGATAATTCACTTAGTGACAGTAACTCACTTAGTGATGGTGTCAGTGTTCAGGGAGGAGAAGCTGAAAAAGATATGAAGCAAGAGAGGGTTGAAGAACAGGAGCAGTCAACGCCACGCAGGTCAGAGCGATGGAACAAAGAGATTCCATCTGATGGGTATTCTGGTAGTAAAGTTAAAGTGTATAATGTATGGTATGAGCCAACAACGGGTGAAATGCTCCCGGTTGGGACCGGATTGCCCGTAGCGATGGAGGCGGGTGGTTCGGAGAACCGGTAGCAAAAATCCCTGCCTCCTCCCCCCATGCCCAGCTGAGCCACGCGATCATCAGAGGCTTTTTTTTCTTTTAAATGGCTGTGACGATCCAAGCTGAGTTGCCTGATCATCAGAGGGTTTTTAAAAAATCCTCTGCCGATCAGGCAACTCAGCTGGGATCATCAGAGGCATTTAAAAGAAAAAAACTTTTCCAAGCTCTGACAATCCCAGCTGAGTTGCCTGATCATCAGAGGCATTTAAAAGAATTTTTTTTTCTTTTAAATGGCTCTGATGATCCCAGCTGAGTTGCCTGATCAGCAGAGGGTTTTTTAAAAACCCTCTGACGATCAGGCAACTCAGCTGGGATCGTCAGAGACTTTTGAAAGCATTTTTTTTACAACCTCTTCGCTGAAGAGGTTGTAGAAAAAATGGTTTTAAAAGTAAAAAGAAAAATGGCCACACCCACCCAATCACATTATCCCCCCCACCAAGCCACACCCACAGAACCGGTAGTAACAAATTTTAGATTTCACCACTGGCCAAGAAACTATAGGGAAGTATTGGCATTCCCTAAAATTGAACAAATAAAGTGGAAAGAAGACATGGACAAGGAAATGAAATCCAAGGATGAACATAAAGTGTTCTATGACTTTGCCACAGGGTAGCAAAGCTGTAGGATGCAAGTGGGTATACAAGAAGAAAGTACTGCCCAACAATGAGGTACAATATAAAGCCAGATTAGTGGCACAAGATTTTTCACAGATGAAAAATGTACACTATGATGAGGTATTCATGCCAACTATAAAGAGTGAAAGCATAAGACTCGCACTAGCACATGGCCATAAAATTTGGCATTTTGACATAACCACTGCATTCCTCAATGCAGAATTCGAGGAAGAAATTACATGGTTCAAGCACCAGGGTATGAAAGTAAAAAGCCTAAAACCGTGTATAAATTGAACAAGGCCATTTATGGGCTAAAGCAGTCAGCCAGGAATTGGAATATATGTTTAGATACTGCATTGAAGGGTCTTGGGTTCAGGAGTTGCAAGGCTGATGGTTGCATATACACTGGAAGGTTATAAGGTGGGGATTGTAAACTATTAGCATTTGTGGAATGATCTTTGTTTCATTGCAAAGGATGTATCACAGTAAAAGGGCTCTCGGGTTTCTCTGAAGAATTAAAATTGAAATGCTATGTTGATAGTGATTATGGAAATGATGTAAAAACCAGAAAGTCTAATTCTGGGATTATGATATTGTTTGGAGAGGCTTTAATTGGTTGGAAGTCCAGGAAGCAAACAATTGTCGCCATTTCTACTGCAGAGGCAGAATTTATTGCTTTATCTGAACTCTGTTCTGAGATAACCTGTTATGTACAGCTGTTACAGGATTTAAATGTAAAGGTAAATGAAGCTGTAATGGTGTATGAAGATAATGCTGCTTTCATTAAAATGACAACAGGTGACAGAGTAAAGAATAGAAGCAAGCATGTGGACATTAAATATTGTAACGTCAGGGAAACCATAAAATATAAATTGATTAGCTTGTTTCACTGTTCTTAAGAGGACAATTTGGCAGACGTAATGACCAAGCCATTGGGTGGAGTGCACAATGGGAAGAATATTAAATTAATTGGTTTTATGTCTCTTCCAGTCATGAAGGGAGGAGTGTCAGAATAGTCATGACTGGGAAGACATGGTAACAAGGTCAGCCAATGAATAGGCATAGCAACTAAATCAGCCAATTGGGAGCTGAAACAGACTGGAGCCAGGGCATGTCTTAGTCTCCAGCTTCTGATTTTGTGCTGAGAATTGAAACTGAAACCAGTGTCTGTGAACTTGTCTGCTGATCTGGGCTGAAATGAAACTGTGAATCTGCTGTTTGTATTGTAAATTTACTTCATGTATTATTGTGAATAAAAATAAGTTAATGAATCCTGCTGCATCAGTTTATCCGTGTGTGCTTCTGGATTTGATTTTTGCAACAAACTCTGACATATTACTTGCCTTAGGAAACAATAAGCATACAGATATAAAGACAGTATTTCAGAGTTATAACAATAGTTATAAACTATGATAAACTGATTAAGTGGGATTACTTTATCTATGAGCTGAGAAGTTTGTTCAGAGAGAACAGCTAGTTCACTTGACCTTCCAAACTTCATGGACCAGCAGGGGGGGATGGTTCTGCATGAGCAGTGGATAGACGCTCATGAGAGCTCCATTTGCATGAGTGGTGGGCATGCTCACCCGCCACTTGCACAAATAAAACACTCATGCAAGTGGGGATGCACACACACATGCTTACCTGCCACTTTCGTGGCCTAGTTTCAAGAGGCTCAAGAACTGGAAGTGGATCATGGCCCAGGGGTTGGGGACCCTCGCACTAGACTTTGAGTACTAAAGATAGATAATATTTCAAAAGCCCACTACTTACTTAAACAAGTATCCTTTGATAAAACAATCACAGCAAACTGTTGTCTCCAGCAAAGTTTCATATCACAGTTCTCATTATCTGCTGTAATTATCTATTAGGCTGTATCTTGCTGGCTGGCTGATGTAAATCCATTCTGGTTCTCCTCTTGTTGAACCTGAAACTTCAGTTGTCCCCCAGTCTGGATGCATGATTTCTTTGCCAACTAATTTCCTGACTCCTTTTCACCCAAGCTACTCTCTTTCTTTATTAGCTGTAAGTATAGCTGAATGAAATGTTGCAAGGAGAACACTGTCCATCTTTTTTCATTTACCTCTTTTTCACAAATACTTTTTTTTCCTTCTAACTTGAAAGATTTTATTAGCTTTGTTTTCTTAGGCTACCTCTTTCTTTTTATCTTCTTCTTTTTCCTAACTGTGCCATCAGGCTCAGATTCTCTCTGCATATTGTGGTGTAACTTTCTCTTGTGTTCACAATTGCATTGCTTATTTATATAATTACTGTATGATTGGTTGCAAAGCTAGGGTGATGTTTAGACTGGTTTTCACATTTTTACCCACCTATAGAATCCTGTTCAAGGATTTGGGATAGCCCAGAAATTGTTGTTTGATGGTGTTAAAGGTATTGTCGCAGCATACAGCCTGATCCAAATAAAGCTGCTTTTTGGAATTGAGAAATGTGATTTTGTCAATGCTAATGGTGTTCAAGTTGTTGGAAGAAATATTCATCTGGTTCATTTCCAAGCCGGGAGAAAGACACTGGAAACAAGTAAACTGATTGGAAAGATGGTTTAATGGTGAAGCAGAACCACATGGATTGGTCCTGGGCAGCTGACCACATGGAGTTGAGAGAGGGGTTTTTAAATACCTTCTCTTGGGATTTGCACTTGAGCTTCCTGTTCCTGTGCAAGAACATGCATTCCATTGGCTGCTGTCAGATTCCTATGGGGTCATGTTTGTCTGAGCTCCCAGGCTTGGTTGAAGTTTTCTGGGTGATGCAATGTCCTTAGGAGATTGTGCCATGTGGTGAGCTCTGCTGCTAGATGGGTTAATCCTATTATGCCCTGGAGGGTCATGTCTTAATCCCATCACCCCAGAGCTGGAGGTCTTTTGTCTTGTATATAGGCTGGCCCAGTCTTTCTTAATGGGCACCAAATATCTGCTGGAGGCAGGGACCTGCTTTCTGTCTTTAAAACATGTTTCTTCTTTTATCAAACAGGGAAATATACTGCTCAAAAAAATAAAGGGAACACAAGCAGAAGACATCCGAGATCTTAATGAATGAAATAGCCTTATTAAATACTTTATTTGTTACATACAGTAGTTTTGTGTTCCCTTTAGTTATTTGAGCAGTATATAAACTACTGTATGTAAAGAACAAAGTATTTAATAAGGGTATTTTATTCATTAAGATCTCGGATGTCTTCTGCTTGTGTTCCCTTTATTTTTTTGAGCAGTGTATAATATTCTGTTTTAATTTTTTTTTATTTAAAACAAAAACAAAACATAAAATCACCATCATTCAAATATAATTACAAACAGTGTGCCGATCAGTTAAAATTCTTTTGTGCTCAATCCCTTATCCCAAATACCAATTATTTAATTTCTCTTATTTAACAGTTTTATATGTTATATTCATTTAGCCATTGTCTAACAAAAGAAAACATTTCATATATTTTACCATTACATGAATTTCATCTTTCATCTCCATACTTTATTATCTAGCCATTGATAAAACCCCAAATCAAACAGTATTGTTTATCTTCCTGTTCTCTAATTTCAAATGTCAATTTACTCATTTCAGCACACTCCATAATTTTTTTAATAACTTCATCCTCAGTAGGTATCTTCTCACCTTTCCAATTTTTAGCAAATACAATTCTAGCTGCTGTTAAAACATTCACAATTAAATATCTCAGTTCTTTGTTATATATTTCTGGTAAAATCCCTAATAAAAATATCTCTAGTTTAAAGTCAATGTGTTTCTTTGTCATTTTTTCCAACCATGTGTGGATTTTAATCCAGTATCTTTTAGCTTCTACGCATGTCCACCACTTATGGTAAAATAATCCTGGAGTCTGATGACATTTCCAACATTTCTCCGATTTATTCTTGAACATTCTGGCTATTCTCGTCGGGGGTAAGTGCCACCTGTAAAACATCTTATACAAATTCTCCTTATATGTTGTAGACATTGTCATTTTATAATTTTGCAACCATAATTTTTGCCATTTCTCTAAATCGATCCCATGACCAAAATTTTTCTTTAAATGTCTCTTTAACTTGTTCCTCTTCCAATTTTACCTCTAATAAATAACCATACAGTTTTCTAATTACATAGTCATCAGATCCTGTCAATATCTCATCTAAATTGGTCAAAACATTGTTAAAACCTTCTTATTTAAAATCTTCTTCATATCTAGAATATATTTGCAAACAAGAAAACCAATCCATCTTAAAACTTTGTTCTTCCAATTCTTGCTTCGACTTAAGTTCACCTTTTTCATCCATTAATTCACTATATCTAACAATTTGTTCTCATCTAAATATTACTGAATATGAAAAAGCTTCAATCGTTGATACTCAGGCTGGAATTTTCAAATAATGTTGTTTTTTAATTTTCTCCCAATTCAATAACAAAGCCTCACATATATGATGTCTCCTAAAATACCCCTGTATTTTTGTTCCCTTATACCATAAAAAGCATGCCACCCCATCAACAAATCATGACCTTCTAGATTCAGTAGTCTAGTATTCCTTAATGTTATCCATTCTTTAATCCACGTCAAACTTGTCGCTTGGTAATAAAGTTCCCAGTTAGGTACGCCAAAAAACCTCTCATTCTAGCATCTTGTAGCAACTTTAATCTTATCCTCGCTTTCTTTCCCTGCCAAATATATTTTAACACCATTTTATTTAATTCTGCAAAAAAGTCTTTCCCCAATCTAATTGGAATTGTCTGGAACAAATATAAGATTCTAGGCAAAATATTCATCTTTATAGTTGATACCCTTCCGATCAAAGAAAGCTGTAAATTTTCCCATTTCGCCAAGTCTGTCCCTATCTGTTGTTTAAGTTTATTATAGTTATTTTCTTTAAGCGTGCTACATCTTGCTGTCAAATGTATTCCCAAATATTTAACTTTGTTTGTGACCTGCATCTTTGATATTTATCTATCTATCTATCTATCTAATCTATCTATCTATCTATCTATCTATTGATATATCCACCAATTCTTCTTTTTACTTTACCAACATGTTTTTAGTCAATATTTTCGTTTTCTTTTTGTTGATTTTCAAACCAGCTACTTTTCCAAATTCTCCTATTTTATCTATCAACGTAGTTATAGATATTAATGGATCTTCAAGAATAAAAACCAGGTCATAAGAAAATGCTTGCAATTTATATTCTTCTTTTCAAATTTTCATTCCTTTTATATCTTTTTCTTCTCTTATACATCTATTTAGCACTTCCAAAGTTAATATAAACAACAGAGGGGACAATGGACAACCTTGTCTAGTGCCTTTTTTTATCTCAATAGAGTCTGTCAATTCTCCATTTATCATTACTTTTGCTGTTTGTTTATAATGTATAGCATCTATTGTTTGCATGAATTTTCTGCCAAAACCCATCTGTTCCATTTGAAGCAGCAAAAAAACGCCAATTTACATTATCGAAAGCTTTCTGTGCATCTAAAAATATCAAAGCCATTTGCTTTTCCAGATGCGCTTCATAGTATTCCAAAGTATCCAGAATTGTTCTCATATTGTCTCTGATTTGTCTTTTAGGCAGAAACCCATTTTGATCTTAATGTATAAAGTCATTTAAGTATCTTTTAAGTCTTTCTGCCAATATTGAAGTGAAAATTTTATAATCTGAATTTAGCAGGGGAATAGGTCTATAATTTTTGATTTCTTGTGAGAAATATAATATTCTGGCTTTTTAAATATTTCCCAAAATATTTCATTATTCTAGGAAAGGGGTGGGTGCTAACTTTCTACAAAGTGGTGCTCCAAAGTGGTGTTTTGGGATTGCACTATAGAAACATATTACTATTGATAGTATCTTTCTTTTGTCACATATTGCAGATAAGATATTGCAATGGAATTTGAACTGGACAAATGTGCCACTCTCACCATCATAAGAAAAACATAGTGAAAGCTGATGAAATCAAGATGTGCTATGGAAATAATACCAAGTGGCTGCATGAAGATGATCACTATAAGTACCTGGGCATCAAGCACACTGAAGTCAAGGAAAAGGTTAGAGGTGAATATATCTTAAAGATCAAACTCAATGCAAGAAATATATTATCAAGGCAATTAACACCTGGGCAATTCCAATCACTAGATACACAGTTGGAATAATAGAGTGGATTCAAGCAGACCTAATGGATAGGAAGTCCAGAAAAAGAATGACAATGAATCATGCCCTTCATTCTCACAGCGATATTGACAGACTCCAAAGCAAATAGGTGGGTGTGGAATGTTGCAAGTACATCATGGTTGAAGAAGAAACATGCAGATGGTGTGTTCCATACAGCTTCAGATCATCTGTGTAAAATAGGTGTGATAGCTTGGAAAATGTTTTTATGTTTTATTTATTTTTTTCATTTTTTTTCTTTCTTTTTTTTTTTATTGCAAAAGTTTTACAATTACATTTTCACCCCTTTTTTCCCCCCTCATCCCACCCCAAACTTCCCAACCTCCCTAACCCACCCTAACCCTCCCCTCCCCCCCAGACTTCCACACAATATATTCATATCAAGTAAAAGGAAAAACCCTCCTTATATAAAACTTGAACCCCTCTCTCCCCCTTATAAATTTTCATCTTCCTTACATTAACCTATTTCTATCTTAATATAACATTTTCGAATAAATTTTCATCCTCATTACCTTAAAATATTTCTGACATCAAAATGAAATCAATCCTAGAGAAGGATCTATGTCTATCAGAGAAGAAAGTATAATCCAGTTCTTTTGGGTTATGTATTCTCCAAATATCTTTTAACTCCAGATCTTCTTTCATATCAAAGAAAGTCTGTGGTAGTCTAATCCTTGACTTCGCCAAAGTCTTTTTATCTAATTTAGAATCAATTACTCCATTCCAATCTCCCATAATTAAAATAGATCTATAATCCCATTGTAGTATTTTAGTATGTAGCATTTTATAAAAATAATCCTGTTGTTGATTGGGAGCATAAATTCCTATCAGAAGAACTTGACTATTAGCAGAAAGTAATTCAATTGCTACAAACCTGCCATCTTGATCAGCTTCTATAAGTTTGGCTGTTAATTTTTTATTTACATAAATAACCACACCATTTTTTTTTTTGGTTAGTTGAAGATATAAAATGTATTCCTAATTTGGAATTTTTCAAATAATTTTGATCTTGAACTGTAATATGCGTTTCTTGTAAACAAATTATGTCATTATTATGTTGTTTTAAATATGCAAATACTTTCTTCCTTTTCTGTGTTGCATTCAACCCATTCACATTCCAAGATAAACATTTAATCATCATTATTCTCTTTCTGGAGCCAAGAACAGAATAATCGGATTTCATCCGAAATCTTCTGTCCTGCATTCCCCACGGCTCCAGTCTCTTGTATCGCCTTTGCCTCCTTTTCATCTTGTTTTTCCTGCTGTAACTTTTCTTTAAGTTGCTTGAGTTTTGCTCGGGTTATACGCTGGTCCTTGACTTCAGCCATCCAGACCAGCTCCAAAATTGGAGAAGGTTCCAGCAAAAGCTCATCCAGGAAACCTCCTTCAGCGCCCTTCAACTCCTCTGATTCCTGCTTAGATTGTTGTTGCGGATCTTGAAGTTGCTTCTTATCACTCTCCTTAATCTCCAAAACTGTGGATGTACGTGGGGATGGTGTTCTTTCTTTAAAGATATCAGTATAAAATTGCTCCGCCTTCTCCACAGTATTCAAACGGTGTCTCTCTCCCTTATATCTCAAAATTATGCCAGTTGGAGCATCCCAACGAAATGGAATCTGGTTATTCTGCAGTTCTTTAACAAGAAAGCCAAATTCTTTTCTAGATTTTAACATCTTAGGTGGAAGCTCTTTATAGACTGTAATCTTCGATCCTCCGACTTGCACAGAAGTAAGAAAAGATTTTTGCAGGATATCATTTCTTATTACTCTGTCTGTAAAATATATGACCACATCTCTAGGCAATTGTCTTTGTCTGGCCACCCAGGAATTGACTCTGTAAATTTTGTCTATTTTACAGAAAACCATATCAGGGTTAACTTTTAAGATCACAGCTAGGGCTTCAGCACAGACCTGTCTCAAATCTTGTCTCTCCTCTTCTCTAATTCCTCGAAGCCGTATAGCGAATTCCATTGCCCGGAATTGCATCATGACAATCTCATTCTCAACTCTCTGCATCTTATCATCAACATCAAAAAATTTATGTTCATTATTTTTCATCTTAGCATTAACTTCTGATTTAAATTCATCCACTTTTGACTCAACTTTCATAATAAATCCTGCCAGGCCAGACGCCACATCTGTTATTTTCTTGGTCACCTACTTTTGATTCTGCTTCATTTCCTGCATAATTTCCTGTTGAGACTTTTGGATTTTATCATCTATTTCTTGTTGAGCTTTTTGAAATTTGTCATCCAGAATTTTTGAAATAAATTCTTTTAAATCTCCCATATCAAAATCTTTTTTCTGAGCTTGTGGCTGCGTATCCTGTTTACGTGTGGGGGATCCCCCCCCTGTTTTGCCTTCCTGCTTCTTTGAAGCCATCCTGCCACGTAGGCTAGCTTTTCTGAAGAGGGAGGTTCCTCTTCTTCTACCACCTCCACAAAGCCTTCTAAAAAGGTCCCCCAGATTTAATCAGGACAAAACTGTGGTGAAGCAAAGTCAAATAAAAGGGAGAGATTTTCCTCTTGTTCCTGTTATTACAGCCGAAGCAACTTTGTAACAACTTATTAACTTTATAACAAAGCAAGATGACTTCACCAATCCACACTTGCTGATTCATTTACTCTAATGCTGAACGCCATATTTTTTCCAGTCACTTTCACTCATTCAGAAGTTTTCCCTTCAAAATAAGAGATCAGCAAAGTGCTAATACTTGCAGTTCAGAGTTTCAGGGTTCAATTAGATTTCAGCTGTTTGTTTGGGTTGTTTCCTTTCTCTTTGAAGTTTCCTGCAGCCGGCTTGTTCTGCAAAAGCAGAGACGTCCCACGCCGCCCGGAGTCTCAGCAGGTTGGGAGGGAGCCGCGCCTGTTTCCTCCCCAGAAACAATTCCCTGGGGGGGTTGCAGGGGCTCGACCTGTGCCCTGCTGCCTCTTCTTCAAAAATCCTGGGGATTCTGAAGCTTTCAAGCCGCTTCACGGCCGGGAAGCGGCTCTACAAGCGGCTGGGCTGGCGGTGCTTAAAAAGGCATCGTCGTCGCCGAAGACAAGGAAACCGGAAGCCCCGGAAAATGTTTTTGAAGTTTGGTAGTCATGGCCTGATTTGTTCAGTATTCAGACAGAGGAATCAGTGCAAAGACAAATAGTAGTGATGATAGTGAGTATCCTTCGTTTCTTGCCTCTCTACTCTGGGAAAGATATCCTTCCTTTTTGTGGCCTCAAGTTCTGATTAATAGCCTCCTCCTTAATTTCTTCTTTTAAGTAGAATCTTCACCTCTGTGAAGATCTACTTCTTCTGCTGTTAAATTCTTCAAAATAAATACATATTGTCACTGAGTGTTAATACCACTGACATATAGTCACCAAATGTTAATAAACACATATTTTTCTCAGCATTGTTCAAAGATGCCCCTAATTTTTATTTCATTTCTAAACTGTGGAGAGCTTAGCCATCACAGGGTGCATCTTGATTGCCCTTTCCTGAATGTATACCTCAGGCTTTAAAGTACTGTTTATTCTGTCATTCCTACATCCAAACACCTATACTTTCCAGTTTGTTTTATGAATACAATAATTTATTTTGCAGACATTCTGCCGCTGGAACTAAATGCTTTGTTTTACTTATTTTTGTTCAGCAACTTCTCTTTAATAATGTTTCTTTCTACAATTCATGCAAAACATCAAGTCTAAGGACTATTGGATGGGTTGAAATTGAACTTCCATGTTTTATCATTAACTGCCAGTAGATGGAGCTATTGATTCATTCAAAACTATTTAACTGGCAGAAAAAATGAGGAATCTCAACTGATTCTGCAGTTTTACTTAATGCAACTTTGGGTGATATCTGACTTTTGACCTTCTTTTATCATTATATAATAAAATACATAAACATTTGACAGTAGTTAACGTATATATACCAACATGAACTGAACCCAACATTTCCATTAATTTAAGAAATTCAAGTTTTCCAAATATTGTATAATTTGTTTCTCTAAAAAGATGGTTCCTAAAAGTTATAGAAACTATCTATCAATAGGAGGATTGGATTTATTATCTTGCTTCAATATATGTGATACTTCAGGAAAATAATTTAATGTTTCCACTTGAAAATGTGGAAAGCCCCCCCCCTCCCCCAAGAATGAAATATTTTTGGGAATATTAAAAAGGCAGGATAGAATATTTCCCCTAAAGGAGAAGTGGGGGAAAAACCCCTTAAAAATCCAGAAACCAGCCCCAGTTTCATTGCCCCAAGCAGAAACTGAGAAGGCCATTTTATAGAAATGCAGACTTGGTAATTCATTCAGAAAGACTGGGTCAGGCAGAAACCTCAGATAAGCAACACAATCAAGCCAAAGGTTGACAAAATTAGCTCAGGCAAACACTTATTTATTTATTTATTTATTTATTTATTTAATTTTTAAACTTGTATGCTGCCCTATCTCCACAAGGACTCAGGGCGGCTCACAACAATAAAAACAAACAAACACAATATTTAAAATACCCAATAAAACTATAAAAGACCATTAAAATCCCCTTTAAAACCCCTTCAGTCCAAACCAGCCAGGCAAAATAACCATGTTTTAAGGTCACAGCGGAAAGAGCGAAGGGTAGGGCCATCCGGAGCTCCAGAGGGAGCTGATTCCACAAGGTAGGTGCACCCACAGAGAAGGCCCGCTCCCCAGGGGTCACCAGCTGACATTGACGGCACCCCAAGGAGGCCCTCCCTGTGGGAACTCACCGGGCAATGGGGAGCTGTCACTGGCCGCAGATGGTCTGCCAGATACCCTGGGCCTAAGCCATGTAGGGCTTTATAGGTAATTACCAGCATCTTGAATCTCACCCGGAGGGCAACCGGTAGCCAATGCAGGTCCCGCAGGAGAGGTGTAACATGAGAGTGTTGGGACACTCCCATTACTACCCGCATGGCCGCATTCTGCACCAGCTGAAGCCTCCGAGTGGTCTTCACGGGCAGCCCCATGTAGAGAGCATTGCAGTAGTCGATCTGGGAGGCGACGTGCGCATGGGTGACTGTGCGTAGGGCATCATGGTCCAGGTAGGAGAGCAACTGGTGCATCAGACGAATCTGGGCAAATGCCCCCCTGGTCACGGTTGTAACATGATCTTCAAAGGTCAACTGTGAATCCAGGAGGACACCTAAGTTGCACGCCCTATCAACAGGGGGCAACACCACAACCCCTATAGCCAAGGATGGAATATTCCCTTGGAACCGGGATGCCGGTACCCACAGCCACTCTGTCTTGGCGGGGTTGAGCTGAAGCCTGTTCCTCCCCATCCAGAGCCATACTGCTTCCAGGCACTGGGACATCACGTCTAGGGCATCACTGGCCTGATTCGGGGTGGATATAAAAAGTTGGGTATCATCAGTATGCTGATGATACTGATATACTGATCCAAAACCATGGATGATCTCCCCCAGCGGCTTCATATAAATGTTGAACAGAAGGGAAGAGAGGACCGACCCCTGAGGAACCCCACATGTAAGGGGCCTCGGGGCAGACCTCTGTCCTCCCACCAACACTGCCTGCGAGCGCCGGGAGAGGTAGGAGGAGAACCTCTGTAAGACAGTGTCTCCCACTCCCAACCCCTCAAGGCGCCGCAGCAGGATACCATGGTCAATGATATCAAAAGCTGCCAAGAGATCTAATAGGACCAGGACAGGAATGTCCCCTGTCCCGAGCCCTCCAGAGATCATCCACCAGTGCAACCAATGCCATCTCTGTGCTGTACCCGGGCCTGAAACCTGAAGGGTCCAGATATAATGTTTCATCCAGGGCCAACGGGAGCTGATGTGCCACCACACTCTCAACAACCTTCGCAATAAAGCGAAGGTTGGAGACAGGACGAAAGTTATTCAAAATAGCTGGATCCAAGGCAGGTTTCTTGAGGAGGGGTCTCATCACTGCCTCCTTCAAGGCAGCTGGGAAACTCCCCTCACCCAAGGAAGCCATAATAACTGCCTGGATCCAGCCACGTGTAACCTCCCGAGCCAAATAAACGAGCCAGGAGGGACACGAGTCCAACAAACACATGGAGGTACTCAGCTTCCCCATGATCCTGTCCACTTACTTGGGAGTAACAGGATCAAACTTGTCCCAAATCACCAGTCACACTGTCACCTCCCCGACCAACCCTGCCCAGCTGGAGTCCAGCCCATCCCGAATCTGAGCAATCTTGTACCGCAGATGATGACTATACTCCTCGGCCCAGCCCCGCATAGGGTCATCTCCCGCTCCCTGATTCAAAAGAGAGCGGGACACCCTAAATAGGGCAGCTGGGTGATTATCTGCAGATGTGATGAGGGCGGAGAAGTAAACATGCTTCGCCACCTCCATCGACACCAGATAAGATCGAGTGAAAGATCTCAACTGTGCTTGGTCAGACTCAGAACGGCTGGATCTCCAACAGCTCTCCAGGCCTCTCCTCCGACGCTTCATCTCCTGGAGCTCCTCAGTAAACCAAGGGGCCAACTGGGATCTGCATCGGGTCAGAGGCTGCAAAGGCATGACCTGGTCGAGAGCCCCAGCGGCCGCCTTTTCCCAGGCATCCACTAGAGTCTCGACTGGGGCATGGGTAAGAGAGACAGGTATAATCCCAAGCTCCATTTGGAACTGCTCAGGGTCCATCAGACGCCTGGGGTGGAACCAGGTGGTCGGTTCCGCTTCCCAGCAGTGGGGGGCAGCATAATGAAGCCCAGCCTAAGGACATAGTGATCAGTCCATGACAGGGGTTGAATAGCTGGCTCATCCCCACTGAACTCACTTTGCCACTGCTCCCAGATAAAAACTAGATCGGGCGTGTGTCCCCCCCCTGATGAGTCGGGGCCTGTATTATCTGGGTCAGGTCCATGGCTGCCATGAAAGTCATGAACTCCCGGGCCGCTCCCGATGCCACCCCAAGGAGGGTAGGTTAAAGTCCCCCAGCACAATAAGTCTGGGAAACTCAACCACCAGCCCTGATATGGTGTCTAGCAGCCCAGGCAGGGCCGTTGATATGCAGCTGGGAGATAGGTCCGTAATCAACAGAGCCAACTGACCTTGTGGTCCCCATCTCATGAGGAGGGACTCATATCCATCTATCTGAGGAGCAGTGACCTCCCGCAGACCATGGGCCTCCCTAATAATAAACGCCACTCTCCCACCCCTCCCCTGGGACCTCGGCTGGTGTAGCACCTGAAAACCTGGCAGGCAGAGTTAGTTCAGAGGTCCTCCGAGCCCAGCCAGGTTTCCATAATGCAAGCCAGGTCCAATTTAGGATTTGCATTTCCCCTTTTGCTTATAGAGCCTGCCATGACCCCCACATGATCCCATAGAACTCCAGAAGATATAAAACCCATCACTTCAAACTCCATTTTGTTAGCTGTCCCAGAATTGCACACTGTGGGGTTCTATTCATCAATAAACTTTCTTTCCAATCAGCCTCCATTTTGTTTCCAGCGCCTTTCTCCCAGCTTGGAACTGGACCAGGATTTTTCTTCTTATAAAAAGTTGCAACCAGAGAAAAGTAACTAGCACACATACATTTAAAAAAAAAAAGTTTTCAAAGTTTGGTTGCAACACAAATTACAATAAGGTTAAGTAAGTATAGTATTATAAGGGAGGGAGGGAGGAAGGAAGGAAGGAAATCTCAGCTAAATATATATAAAACATTTTTGTTTTTTGTTTTGTTTTAATTCGATTTATATGCTGCCCTTCTCCGGAGACTCAGGGCGGCTTACAGTGCATTAAGCAATAGCCTTCATCCTTTTGTATATTTTTACAAAGTCAGCTTATTGTCCCCACAAACTGGGTCCTCAATTTACCCACCTTAGAAAGGATGGAAGGCTGAGTCGACCTTGAGCCTGGTGAGATTCGTACTTACTAATTGCAGACAGCTGGAGTTAAATTACAATGCATTAGTCTGCTGAGCTATCCAGGCTGTTGAAAAGATGGAATTTCATTTGCCCCTTGCTGGTATATAACACACACACACACACACACACACACACACACACACACAATTATACGTACGTACATACATACATACATACATACATACACATATATAATTTTACTGACAAAATGCTAGCATCAGAACTATTTACTTCACCATGATTTGGTGTCAGATACTACTACACATAAAATTATTTTTAGCTATATCATAATGGTAAGATAAATTTAAGTCTGATTTGGCTTTGCAACTGTGACATAAGGTAATAAAAACTACCTACATTATTAAGCCAATACTAATAACTAAACCAAAATTCAACTGTCCTCATTTTGGTATTTTGTGGGGTGGGGGGAGGAAATGTTTTGTGATTTAACCTGAAAGATTATATGAGAATTTGATTTAACCTGATATAGGAAATTTAGATACTGATTCTTTAAAATGTGAGAAAAGAACTACATTATATGTTTTTCTAATTATTATTTTGAAACTCTAGAGAAGACCAAAGTGTTTATTTTAATAGACCATCTGAGTATATCCGCTCCTGCGCGAGCTGCACTGGCTCCCGGTGGTCTTCCGGGTGCGCTTCAACGTGTTGGTCATCACCTTTAAAGCACTCCATGGCATAGGGCCTAACTATCTTCGAGACCGCCTGCTGCTACCGACGACCTCCCATCGACCCGTGCGCTCCCACAGAGAGGGCCTCCTCAGGGTGGTGACCCCCAGGGGGAGGGCCTTCTCTGTGGGGGCATCTACCCTCTGGAATCAGTTGCCCCCAGAGATAAGGAGAATCCAAGACCTCAGTGCCTTCCGCCGTGCCCTTAAAACCCACTTTTTCCAGCAAGCCGGGCTGGCTTAAGAAGAAATTTTTAAATGTTTTAATTAGTTTGTGATTTTTAATTTTTGGGCCAAATTTATATATATATTAATTGTTTTTTAATATTTGTATTTCATGTTCTTAATTCTGACTGTACACCGCCCTGAGTCCTCAGGGAGAAGGGCGGTATATAAATTGGAAATAAAATAAATAAAAATAAATATGTCTACCATCAGTCCTGAAGTTATTTTAGTCCATTGCACTCAGTAATAAAACTGAGTTCATTGGGATTTTTCCCCAGGCAATAAGTTGTGCAGGACTCTTATATAAAGAAAGTGCATTGGACCAAACCATATTCTGCTGAGAACAGTTATACAAGTTGGCCAATATTCCAAAAGTCATGCATATGCCTGTCCAATAGTGCCTATCTGATGAACAAAATGTAATATATAGTGTACTGTATTACATTAATTAAACAATGAATTTTAGGTCATCATTAAATTTTAAAATACTTTATACTCCAATGATTTTTTAAATGTATACTCCTCTAATAAATTTTATTGTATTGTGTCATCTTCCATATCTTGGTGATTGAGAAATCCCAAATATACATATCCCAGGTCCATGTGACTCTGGGATATGTCAGATAGACTCCTTCTAAAAAATAGATTCAACACAATTGTGACTATATCAGGATTATTTGATTGATTTTATGCCATTGGAACAGAGAATTGGATTAATGTTTCAAAAGATGATAATTTAAACAATAGGAATAATTTTTCATTTAATATAACACTGATTCTTATACATCACTTTTAAAGGCACAACTACATAGGCAAAATAAAATGCAAAAGTCATACTAATTATAAATTTTAGATGAACATAGGTAAGAAAATAATGGAAAATATAAAAGTATTGTTAATTGAACCTTTTTTTTTTTTTTTTTGCTCCACAATAAAATAGCATAAAGCAAAAGCAGACTTTGGTACAATATATAGATTTCTTTATTTTTATCCATTAAAAATAAGTATATTTCTCCTAAAAATACAATCCCAGGATGTGATTATTCTCAAACTTAAATAATAATGTGATTACTGAGCAAAAATCAAATGGAGTTAATAAGACAGTCCAGTTTAAGACCTCTGAACACCTTAAGACTGCTTTTGCCATCATTGCTTGAAATACAACCTCATGTATCCATTGTGCACCTAACACATTAATCATTGATATTTTTATGTTGCAGTCTGGCATTACTTAGTAGCACTGAGCCACTAAGTGATAGAAACCAAAACAAAAATGGGAAGGAGGAGATTGTATTATTGGTCTGTCACATAGTCAGCCAGTTCAGACTGGATATGGCATTTTTGTCTGTTCTTTGAGTCTTTCCCAAGGAGCTAGGATAGGCAGATGCTAATGCTTGATGGTGTTAAAGATATCATTACAGAATATAAGGTGTTCTAAGTAAAGTTGCCTTTTGCAATTGACTGAGGATGAATTTGTCTATGCTGATGATGTTCAAGTACTGCTCAAATTGTTTTGGTATTGCACCCAAGGTACCAATTACTATTGGTACTAACTTTGTTTTCTTTGATACAGTTGTTCTATTTTTATTTGCTAGTCTTTTTATTTTGTTATCTTCTGCTGTCTCCAGGTACTGCCATATGCACTATCCAGAATTTTTATCTTTCTTATCAACAATTGTTAAGTCTGGGGTGATATGTGACAGTCTGTTTGAATGCTAAAGTCCCAGAGCACTTTAGCTTCTTCATTTTCTCTGATTTTCTCCTTTTATGGTCCCATCAGTCCTTGCTTCTTCAGCTTCTTTGTAGAGACGACATTTGTTATTTGTTGCTGTCTTCTCAATTCTAGCTTTGTATGTGCTTATTCTTAGTACCCTTGCCAGGTGTCCACTATTTGTGCGGACAGTCCGCTTTTTTCACATTATGTTCATTATTTTTTTTTCACAAAATAATGGACATTTTTTTTATTCAAAAGCTTTATGATGAAATGGTACGTAATCTAAAGCTGTACAGTCTAAGAGAATAAGGATAGGAGAATCGCATTTTGTCTTTTTTTTCATAAGTTAGAATGAGACAAAGATCGAATATCTATTGAACTCGAATCTCCGAAAAAATTAATGATGAGATTAAAATAAAAATATATTATAAAATTATTACAGTTCACATTTTTAAAATGTATTGTGTAGCTTGTGTCGACTGACCTAAAATGGTGTCGAGTGATGAGAGTGACAGCAGCGAGATTTCAAATTCTTTAAAACGTAAGAGAGGAGTGTGCAAATACACCAAAGACTGGGAAGCTACTTTTGCATGGATTACTAACAACGAAACCGACAGAACAAATACGACGGCCTACTGTAAATTGTGTCAGAAATCATTCACAATTGAATATAATGGTATAAAAGCTGTCACACAGCATGCAAGCACAAAAAATCATTTAGATAAGGAGAAAATAATTTCCAGCAACAAGTGAATCAATTCATTTTTCATTGATAAAGACTCCTCTTTCAGTGAGAAAGTGACTGTAGCTGAAATGGCTGAAACTTACCATGGGATCAAACACCATATTTCTTTCCTGGCTCAAGAGTGTGGTATTAAGTTAATGAAGCAAATTTTTGATGATTCAGAAATTGTAAAAAAGATGTCTTGTGGAAGAACCAAATCATCAGCTATTGTCAATGATGCTTTGTATCCTTTTTCTATTGAATTGGTTCTCAATGATCTTAAAACTGGAATTCCATTTTCTCTCTCCACTGACGCATCAAACAAGGGGAATCGCAAAATGTATCCCGTTGTTGCACAATATTTTACTTGTGAAGAAGGACTGTGTGTGAAAATGTTAGACTTTTATGAGGATTCTTTCGAAGATTCTACATCAATAAAAAATCAGCTGTGTCAAGTTCTTAGTGATAATGAATTGAAAATAAATAATGTTTCATCTTACTCAGCAGATAATGCATCGGTCAATTATGGAGTGAACAAATCTGTTTACCAAAAATTATTGCTGGAAAATGACAATGTTGTAGCTGCTCATTGCAACAATCACATTTTACACAACAGCGCAAAAAATGCATTAAAGCAGTTATCTTTTGATATCGAAAATGTAGTGCTGAAGTTTTTTCCCGAATTTTCGAATTCTGCGAAGAAACGAGAAGAGTTGAAATCATTTTTTGAGTTTTGCAAGTCAGAATTCCATGAAGTTTTGCGCCATGTTCCAACATGTTGGTTAAGTTTGTTTAAAGCGGTCGAAAGACTTCTTTTAAACTGGATACCTCTAAAATCATATTTTATTTCTCTTGGATCTGATGAGTGCCATAAGGTTATCTGGAACCTTATTTCGGATCAGGAAAATGAACTTGCAAAGGACAATGAACCAACAATTTCAGAATTGTATTTATATTTCATGCACTTCTTCATGTCAATAATGCAAGACACCCTACTGAAGCTGGAAAGCAAGAAAATTATTGCATGTGATCTTCACATTATCATGTGTAAGCTGCGTGATTCTTTGCAAAAAAAATACGATGAGCAGTTTTTTGGAATGAAAGTTTTATTTGCCTTACGTAAAAAACATTTGCCTGAGAATGCCGTGCAAAAGTTCAAGAAAGAAGCCATCAACGTGTATCAAAGAGCCATTGAGTACCTAGAAAAGTGGTATAATTTCACCGATTCAGTATATGAGACGCTAAGTTGTTTCAATCTAATTGATCGCAATAATCCTCCAACTTTAGAAGAAATGACGAACATCTGGTTATTATTACCATGGCGAGAAGAACTTCCACCCAACACTCTCTTCGATGAAATTTCTGCCTTAGAAGAAGTTTATGTTCATCTGCAGGGTGATTCATCCCTTGATAAATGGACGTACTTTTTCAAGAAAGAGCCAGCTCCAAGTTTACTGAAACTGTTCCAGTATTGTGCATCAATTCCGATATCAAATGCAAATGTTGAACGAATTTTCAGCGTCATAGGAAATTTGTGGACTGACGAATGTAACCAACTGCTTGTACCATCAGTTTGAAGTGAATTTTGTATATTTTTTAATATTTCCCAACATTGTACTGAAATTAAAGAATTATTCCTTAAACATAAAGAATTGATCAAAGCTGCGCAGTCAAATAAAAAATACACACGACAGCAAAGTAAAATATAATTTAATATTTTACATATTATTATAATTTCTGAAAAAGCCAGGTTAGCAAATATTGATTTAGATGTTCAAGAATTATGAAGAGTTTATAACATTAATAATCTCAGATATAAGCTTGGAAATATAATATGATTGAGAATCCAACTGGGTGGCTGAAATTTGAACTACGCATTGTTGAATGTAAACCTAGGTGTTCTATCCACAGAATGGATGGGACAAGGTCATGCTATGAACACAATTTGCAATGATTCTGGATGAATAATATTCCACCAGAGGGTGGAATACTAATGTTATGGAAGTGCTGTGAAAATTTTTACCTCCCTTCACACAGGAAAAATAATCCTAAAAGCAAAAGCTGTTGCAGATTATTTGCTATGTGAGAAAAGCATATTGCAGTGGAAGAAAAAAAAGAGGGATGTTTTCTACAAATATATTAAACAAAAGACATACATTGCAAGGTGAAAAGTAGCAATCAGGAGCTATGCTAGAAGAAATCTTAACTTTTCCACAGACTTCAGCACCCTATGACAATGTTGAACAGAGGTCAAAAGTGATCTGCTAAATTGTTGAATTCCAGCTGTGCAAAGATGTACAACTATCACACAAAAGCTCCTTGTATTCAGCACTGTAGAAGCATAAATTATGTGCTGCAGCAACATAGATAACCACACTGTTCAGACTGAAGTGAATACCTAAAAGCTACAAATTCATTTTATAGAAAAATAATAAGCACTGCTGTAGGCATTATTCCTCATAATTCAGTAATTATCTAAAAGATACCGCATTTTATTTAATGATAAGGTTTTAAAGCATCCTAATGGCAATCTTTTCTTCCTAGGCTTCTGAATTTTAGTACAATAGGATATCAAAACGTTAACAGGTTTACCTAGTTTCAAAGTATTAAAGGTTTGAGAGAAGAGCAATGAGTGAATTTACCCTATCACCAGGAATCATCATTTAGGGACAGCCCATTTTATCCTGTTTGAATATGGCCCATGATCTGCAGCTTTGTAACTAGTCTTGTAATTTATAAGCCTGAAGCAATCACTGTCTTTAAGCTAATGCATGGTACTTCCACTCCATGTACCTTTCTGTTCCCCCAATTTTCCCTTAATCTTCTCTTTCACAAATCCACACCATATTATAATTAATGATCAAATTGTGAATGAATTTCTGTTTTGAAAAATAAAATGAAATATTTAATTAAAATCCACTGGAGAAGTGAGTAATGATATTGAGTTAGATGCAAAATTAGTCATACTTTGAGTAAATTAGTCACCAATTTCAGATCACTTTTAAATAGACTTAGAATAATTTTATTGTCACTTTGAATGTACACTAATCAGCATACATTAAAATAAAATTTTGTTGCATACAGTCTCAAAGAGTCACCATCTCCAATATACACTACATAAACATGACAAAATAAATAAATAAATAAATACAAAATTATTATATACCCACATATATTACAGTATATGACATGGAGAAACAACACAGTCTAGTTCAGGTGTATACGTGTACATGGCAAGAGAATGGCAAGAGAATCTTGAGAGTTTACTCTTGTGAGTTTGTATTGAGAATGACTCAAAATTGTCAAATTACAAAATTTGTTGAATGACCATTCAAAATGACAAAGGCACATAAAAGTGACATATGACCATTTATCACATTTATGACCATTGCAGTATCCCCATGGTCACATGATTTAGATTTGGACACTTGGCAACTGGTTCATATTTATAATGGTTGCACTGTCCTGGGCTCATGTGATCATTTGGTGAACTTCTGACACAAAGTCAATGGGGAAGCCAGATTTACTTACCAGTTGTGTTATTAACTTAACAACTGCAGTGATTCATTTAACAATTGTGGCAAGAAAGGTCACAAAATGGGGAAAAATTCACTCAACAACTCTATTGCTTAGCAATAGAAATGTTGGACTCAACTCTGGTTATAAGTCAAGAACTACTTGCATATTTTTATCCCACACATTACATTTATTACATCTTGATAAAATATTACACATCTGAATTCTAATTTCTTTGAAAAGGATCTAACATCTCATAAGGGGAATTTCCACTACCTTTAGGTCACAGTTTCATTTCAGCCTCAAGATATAACACTTTACAGGGAGGCAGGCAGGAAGGCAGGAAAACATCATTTTAAAAATGAGCAAGAGGGTCCTGTAGGGAGAAACCAATCCTATGATTAAACCATACAGTATACTCTCCTATTGAAATTTCTCAGAAGGATTGAAAGCTTTTGATGGTGGGCAATTTTTGATGGCCATATAGATTGCATGTTAATTTACCTGCCTGGTGTAAAAAATGCACATCTCACATATCCTCCAGGTAAGGTCTTGAATAATATTGGGACGGTGACAACAATCATGGTGCCACTCCTGAAAACTAAATTTGAATGAAAGTAGCATATTGAAGTCCAGGTTTGTCAAATTAACATTGTCAAAAATGCTACCTGTTCCATGTGGAAAATAAGCTACCTAGACATTACTTATAGATTTCAATGTGCAAATGAGACAATGGTGCCAGGAGGGAAGATTTAGATTTGGTAGCACTGGTGAACATTTAGAGACAATCAGAACCTGTACAAGCAAGATGAACTCTGTGAATCAAAATGGAACAATACTGCTGGCACATATCAATAAAAGGATGGCAGACCAGATTTAAACTGAACTGATTTGGAGAAAGTTGATAGTTTAACAGATTAGCAGAGTTGTAAGGGACCTTATAGGTCATCTAGTCCAAGCCCCCGCTCAAGCAGGAGACCCTACACCATTTCTGACAAATGGCAGTCCAATCTTTTTTTGAAAGACTCAAGTGATGAAGCTCCCACAACTTCCGAAGGTAAGCTGTTCCATTGGTTGATTGTTCTCACTGTCAGAAAGTTCCTCCTCATTTCTAGGTTGAATCTCCTTCGTCAGTTTCCATCCATTATTCCTTGTCTGGCCTTCAGGTGCTTCAGAAAACAGTTTGACCCCCTCCTCTCTCTGGCAGCCCCTCCAGTATTGAAAGACTGCTATCATGTCTTCCCTGGTCCTTCTCTTCACTAGACTAGCCATGCCCAGTTCATGTAATCGTTCTTCATATGTTTTAGTCTCCAGTCCCCTAATCATCCTGGTTGTTCTACTCTGCACTTTTTCTAGAGTCTCAACATCTTTTTTATAGTGTGGTGACCAAAACTGGATGCAGTACTCTAGGTGTGGTCTTACTAGGGCTTTATAGAGTGATGTTAGTACCTCACTTGATCTTGATTGTATCCCTCTGTTAATGCAATTTAGGATTGCGCTGGCTTTTTTAGCTGCCACTGCACACTGCTGGTTTGGAAGGTATTTTGAAGGATCAGACTAATATCACTTAATAGGCAGCAAATCAAGGAATGGAAAGGCCATGAAAAACACTGAAGACAAAAACATTTGAAAAATGATGTGGTATCCTGATGCTTCTATACCAATTCTTTAGATTTCCAAGCTAAGATAGAAAAGTTAAAGGAGGTCTCTAAAAGCATTTTAGCTTTGAAAATCCAGTGTTGCTTCCAAGGTGGGACCAAAATGCTTCCAAGTATCTGTGGCAAGGGAACAATGGCGGACGAAGAGTAGGTCTTTATTTTCTGTTTCTGAACATCATAAAGATATTTTGTTGGGCATTGGGAGAAGCAACATGCTCCTCTAAGAAGACTCTTGCCTTGATCCAGCAGAGTTATTCTTATCTCTAGAAAAGCTATATGCCTAACTTTATTATTGTGGTTTCAGCCATTATATTGTCCAAAAATTAAATAGGGGATAATTCTTTGCCTGATACTTTTTAAGATAAGACATACGGTAGTTATTTTTCTGAGAAGAAGGTGATACTGGTAGTGTGAACTGGCAACATGAGGCACACATTACATCTATCTCATTTGAACACATTGTAGCCAAACAGTATCTGTGATAAAAGGACATTTAGGAAAAACAAGATATTGCAAGTTATAAACCTGCAAATTAATAGTGAGTTGCAATGCAGTTGTGTCTTAACTACAGAAGTCATTGTTTGTTCAAGTTTATCAAAAGATAAATATATTTAACATGATCTAATTATCTAGGCCAGTGATGGCGAGCCTATGGCACACCATATCTGCGAGCACATGAGCTGTTGCCCTAACTCAGCTCCAGCATGTATGCACATGCTGGCCACCTGATTTTTGGCTGGCTCTGCCCATGCTGCCCCTCCTCTCCCAGGAATCTCCACACGGCTCATTTTGGATGCCAGGTAAGTATAGGGCCCACACGGAGGCTCTCGGGGGCATTTTCAATCTCCAGAGGACCTCTGGAGGGCCTGCAAGGGGGTGGGGGAGGCCATTTTTGCCCTCCCCAGACTGCAAGAAAACCACTGGAGCCTTGGGAGGGCAAAAAATGGGCCTTCTGGGTCCACTGGAAGTTAGAAAATGGGCCATTTCCAGCCTCCAGAAGGCCCCCAGGGGGTCGGGGAAGACCATTTTTGCCCTCCCCAGGCTCCAAGAAAGCCTCTGGAACCTTGGGAGGGCAAAAAATGGGTCTACCAGGCATACTGGAAGTCCGGAAATGGGCCATTTCCAGACTCCAGAGGCTTCAGAGAGGCCTGCTAGGCCCAAAATGGGGCACGGGGAGGGTTTGTGCACTCATGTGCAGGAGAATGTGTGTGGGGGTCGCACATGCATGCATGGGGGTGGGCACGGGGGGCATTGAATTATGGATGTGGGCATGCACACATGTGACCCCTGCGCTCCCCCTGCTTTTGGCACACAAAGGCAAAAAGGTTAGCCATTACTGATCTAGGCTGTGAATTGATTAAACTTTAGTAAAAGATAAAGGTATAGATTTATACCTACACCTTTATCTTTAGGTATAGATATAGGTATAGATTTATACCTATGCCTGATCTATACCTAAAGATATATCTGACTTTAAGGGGTGGTGCTTATCTCCATT
Source organism: Arizona elegans (assembly GCA_022577455.1). Classification (NCBI taxonomy): domain Eukaryota; kingdom Metazoa; phylum Chordata; class Lepidosauria; order Squamata; family Colubridae; genus Arizona; species Arizona elegans. The sequence goes on along the minus strand of JAKOOJ010000004.1, from coordinate 76,141,348 downwards.
TCTTAGCCAAGGGAGGTTGTATTGTCCATAGACACTTGGTCATGTGACCAGCATGGCCATGTGGTCATGTGACTAGCATGGCTATATACCAAAGGCCCTTGGAATGCTATTACCTTCCCACCAAAGTGGTAACTCTTAATCTACTCACATTTGCATGCTTTCAAACTGCTAGCTGGGCAGGAGCTGATGCAAGTAATGGGAGCTCACCCTGTCGGGAAGCACTTGGGTTTTGAACCTGGGCTGTCACTTTTCCAGCTAACAAGCTCAGCTTGATTTTCTCAACCTAGTTGTTTGCATATATTTTTGATTATGGATCCTATCACTTTCAGCCAATATGTCCAGGGTGTAAGGATTGCCTCTCCCTCTAATTTAAGAAAGTGAAGACTCTTGAAACACAGTATTTCAAAAGGAACCTTTTATTAAGCAGAAGGGACACCAATGGATTCAAAGTAATGTCTGAATACCCTTAGGCAAGACAAATAGGATTAAAGCAGTAGAGACCCCTCCCTTTAGCCAGAATGCAGATTTTAGCCAATACACAAGTGTGAAGATGTTTTCTTTACCAGCTGCCCTGAAAACTGGGTAAGCATGCATTCCCATTGCTATCCTCCATTATCCTTTAAACTGAAACAACCCACATGGCTGTCATAAACATTTCCCAAAGGTAAGGAGATCTCAGGGCACTTCGCCGCCAGGATATAGGTTGTAAAATATCTGTTGACACAGGCAATGCTAATAAATCAAATCCAGCCCCCCTCTTCTCCCAATTGAATGCCGGTATCACATATATGGGGGCACTATCATCATCATCATCATCATCATCATCATCATCATCATCATTTTATTTATATACCGCCCTTCTCCCGAAGGACTCGGGGCGGTGTACAGCCAGAATTAAACCATAAATATACAGATACCATGGTTAAAATTAATTAAAATCATTAAATAGTTTTGGCCGAATTTTAAAACCCAAAATTAAAGCCCAATTTAAAATCATTCAATTAGACAGCCCCGCCTGTGGGAACAGTAGGGTCTTGAGGGCACAGCAGAAGACCCGGAGTTCAGAGATGTTATGAATGTCCAGGGGCAATTTTTTTTAAAATTTGATTTATATGCCACCCTTCTCCGGAGACTCAGGGTGGCTTACAATGTGCTAAGCAATAGCTTTCATCCTTTTGTATATTTATACAAAGTCAGCTTATTGCCCCCACAACTGGGTCCTTGATTTACCTACCTGAGAAAGGATGGAAGTCTGAGTCAACCTTGAGCCTGGCAAAATTCGAACCTGCAGTAATTACAGGCAACTGGTCTTAATAACAGGGTGCTTTAGACCACTGTACTACCAAGGCTCTTCAATTCATTCCAAAGGGCAGGAGCTCCGACAGAGAAGGCTCTCCTCCTGGGTGTCGCCAGCCGACATAACTTGGCTGACGGTACCCTGAGGAGTCCCTCTCTGTGGGAGCGAACTGGTCGGTGGGAGGCTGTTGGTGGCAGAAGGCAGTCCCGTAGATACCCTGGTCCTATGCCATCATATTAGCATTATCTGTGACACACAGATATGAGCACACATATTGCATCAATAATGATACTCAAAAGACTTGAAATTCATATTTTTACAGAAGGCTCATTTTTGCTAATGTAACTAGAACTGGTTTGATACTCTGTTTAAGATAAGAAATACTCTGAACCAAGTGGGTAATTCGTATCATAAAAGAGAAACTGAAACAAAATCATAGTATAAATTCATGTATATCTGATCCCATCTTTCCACCCATGCCTTTATCTGTGATGTTACAAATTAAGATAAAAAGCACCTAATATCTAGCTCAAACCCATGCAGTTTTCTGAGCAATATTTCATTCAATATTCTCTTTATTCTATTTCTTCAAGGCCCAACAACCATAAAATCTCTTTCCTACAGAAGCAAGTCATCCCATTCTAGCTGAATTTTTGTCAACACAAGAAGACCAAAGTTAATGTTGACTTCCGGTTTGGCATCCCAGCAATGCAGTCAGGGAAATAGCGGGCTCTGATGAGCCCCGCGAAAACCCTGACTGACAAGCTGCCGCCGATGGGTCTTTGGACCGAACCTGTCTTGTAGGGACAGGGGAAGGAGAGGGGCACCTCGGATGGCTGAGAGGAACAGGCAAGTTACTCGGAGGCTGGAGGGAATCCTCTGAGTCGGCAGCAGGGGGAGGCAGCCATGGCAGCTGCCACGAAGCTGGGACAAACCAGGAAATAATTGTGCAGGAGGAAAGAAGAAAGAAAGAACAAGGTGCTTTGAAGCTGGGTGAGTGACACCAACCCAGGCAAGAAACAATGTTAGACTATGGACTTTTACTAATAAGACCCCTAGCCTTAAACAGCAGCTGTAGATTTGCGGGGCTTGAAGATTTTGTAAAGTAACAATAGGGGATAACGACCCATTAAGGAATTTACTTTAGTATTGATTGTTTTGGACGAATTGGCTATCAACAAGTCAGAAAACTGAGTTTTCATTCAAATTGGAACAGATTCGATCTTTGGAAAAAGAGAAAAGCGACAAATAAGGACTTAACACCTTTAAAAGTTAGATGAAGCAAGGCAAACGGATGGTTACATAATTGCTACAAAATGGAGATTGCTGTGACTAAGCGAAAGTCTTCTGTTTGAAAAAGAACTATTTTGATTGGCTATTTACCCTGGATTACTTAGAAAATAACTATGGAATTTTGGAGATTCCTATTCTGCCTATGGGTGGTTTTATAAAGAAAGAAGAAATATAATGGAACTAATAAAATCGAAACTAACTGCCGCAGGGACAAAAGAAGTTGCGCAGGAACAAAATAAGGAAACTGATGGATTCTATATGGAACAGACTTTACAATAGAATTAAAATGATATATAGAGTTTCAAACATAGATATACTGATTTTGAAGTGGAGTACTTATGGACAGATAGGGAAATTAAGAAATAAAATAGATAAACTTAAAATGTAATGTTTAAATGTTTAAATGAGTTTTAAATATAAGCAAGGAGGTGTCTATGGAGAAATAAAGATGGAAAATATAAGAAGGTAACTAAAATAGAAATTTGATGTTAAGGTGGTTAAAAATGATATTTTTACAAAAGCATAAGAGTATATATTAATATGAGACAAACTTAAGAAAACTTATTAGACTAAGGGAGAATAAGTGGAGAATATGTCTGATGCAATATGTTGTAATTTTAAATTGTAAAATTTATTAGACTATGCGAGAACAAGTGGAGAATATGTTTGATGTAACATGTTTTAATTTTAAATGCTAAACAAAGTTGAGAATGGTAAATATGATTAAATGTGAATGATTAATGAACTAATAGATGATAAAATAAGAAACACAGACTTAAGTAGCAAATTGCGATTGAATTTAATGTATGTTGGAAATGATCAACATTAAGAAATAGGTTGGGAAACACCCTGGAAGAGTATATTTGGAAATAATTAAATAATAGATAAATATACTGAAAACAAAACACTCAAAATAAGATATGCTGGGTATCAGCCAAATAAGAGATGGAGATGTGGAGGAGAATATGCTGGAAATCAGCCAAAATAAAATATGCTGGAAATCAGCCAAATGATAGTTGGAGTTATGGAGGAGAATTCGCTGAAATTCAGCTAAAATAAAAATTGCTGGAAATCAGCCAAACAATAACTGCAGATATAGAGGAGAATATATTGGAAAATAGTCAAATTAATATGGGGTGAAAAAGAATATGTTGGAAGACAATTAAAATGAAGTGAAACGATTTTGAGATTATTCTGTGTAAAATGAAATGTGTAATAGATGATAACTCAAGAAAATTAAGTATAAATTGACAAAGTTTAAGATCTCCCATGTAACACCCACGTAACACCTCTCCTGCGCGAGCTGCATTGGCTCCCGGTGGTCTTCCGGGTGCGGTTTAAGGTGTTGGTTCTCATCTTTAAAGCGCTCCATGGCTTAGGGCCAGGGTATTTGCGAGACCGCCTGCTGCTACCGATAACCTCCCACCGGCCAATACCCTCTCACAGAGAGGGCCTCCTCGGGGTGCCATCGGTCAGGCAATGTCGGCTGGTGGCCCCCAGGGGGCGAGCCTTCTCTGTGGGGGCACCCGCCCTGTGGAATGAGCTGCCTCCTGGAATACGATTGATCCCGGACCTCCGGACCTTCCGTAAAGCCCTGAAGACGTTTTTATTTCATCAAGCCGGCCTAGCCTAAATGGTTTTTAATTGGGATTTTAAATTTTATGGATTTGGGGTTTTAAATTGGGTAGCCAATGATTTAATTCTTTTAATTATCTTAACTTTTGTATTTGTATGTTTTTTAATTTTGGCTGTTCACCGCCCTGAGTCCCTCTGGGAGAAGGGCGGTATACAAATTAAATTAATAAATAAATAAATAATAAAGATTGGATGAAATGGGTCCAGACATTAAGAAATACAGATAGAATTTTGATTTATAAATTGAAATAAAAATAGAGTTGTATATATTGGAAATTAAGATTTGTGGTGATAAAAATAGTAAGGTAAATATTTAGATCAAGAGGTTATAATATTTCTGGACTTCCGGTCAGCACCGCAGGCTCCATGGACGGTCTTCTAAGACCGCCAGCCCTGCGTCTTCGTAAAAGCCTCTTTGACAGCGCAAACCAGCTGTCTGGCAGCTGAAAAACCTCTCCTTCGGGAAAAGAAGGAGAGGAGACCCGGTGGGCGAGAGTAGAGCTCCCCGAAAGCCCTCTGGAACATTTCCAGAGGCTTGGAGGGTGAGAGCTCCCCAGCCAGCCCGCCAAGAAGCTCCGAAGCCAGGACGACTCTGTGAAAGCAGAGCGAGAAGCCGCGATCCGATCCTGCTTTTAAAAGTGAGTTTGACTGATTACAAGCGCAGGCAGAGCGGAAAACAGGAGAACAAGCTTTAAAAGTACAGAGCTTAACTCCGAAGTTACTTTGTTTCAAACTGAATCTCATTGAGCTGGAGGCTGAAGATGGCGTCTTTGTTATGGTTTTGGAAGTGAAAGCCAGAAACGAAAGTGTTTGAGAACTTTGTGCTGGGAGAGTGGATTAGCTGCTTATTAACTGCTGGGAAGTGAGAGCTTGTGGGAAAAAAAATTATCCTGCCTGATAAATTAGAGACTATAAATTACAAACATTTTAAAGTTGTTTAAAGACTTTGTGGCTTTGGGGGGGAAAAAAGAAGATCTCTTTAAAAGAGGGGAAAATGGTTTCTAGACAAGTGAAACCAGGAGTTGTTAAAGGAGGGGGAGGTTCTCCAGTTGTGTCAGTGGTGACACAGAAAGCACAACTTCCGGCTGATTCACAGAGTCAGAGTCAAAATGCAGCACTTAATGATTTTAAAGAATTTATGAAAGAAGCCATGAATAATCAAGCTACAGCAATGAAAGAAGCTATGAATAACTTAACATTACTTGTGGAAGGGAAATTAAAGAAAGTTGAGGAGGATATAAGTTAAATTAAGGAAGTGGTTGCAGAGAAACACGATGAGATAAGAGAGGATATTGTTTATGCTGTATCAGGATTGACAAACCTTGTTATCCAGCTTGATGGGAAAGTTGAAGAAATTAATCAAGCCAATTTAAATTTGGAAAGCAAAATGGGAGATGTTATGACCAGAACAGAGAAAGTGGATGATGAATTGGTAATGTTACAATACAGGTCCATGGAGTTTGCTCTGAGATTGAGAGGCCTGAAAGAAAATAGTAAAGAAAACCTAAAAGATATTTGTGCTGATGCTATTGCAGAGATAATTAAAGAAAGACCAGAAGATGTGGCAAGCCAAATTGATAAAATTTACAGGGTTAATTCCTGGCTGGCAAAACAAAAGCAGCTGCCAAGAGATGTGGTGATCTATTTTACAACTAGGAGGATCAGAAACAATATCTTACAAGCTTCCTACAAGAATAAAGTTCAGGTGGCTGGGCAAGAGGTGGTGGTTTTGAAAGAGATTCCTCCAAAGATGCTGAGAAGTAGAAAACACTTCGGCTTCTTGGTAAATGAGCTGAGAAATCAACAAGTGGCATACAGATAGGACGTTCCAATTGGTCTAATAGTGACTTATAATGGAGAAAGATACCGGTTAAACCAGGGCCGGATTTAGATGAAAAGAGGCCCTAAACTATTCCACTTATGAGGCCCTTTCACCAGTGGTGGGATTCAATTTTTTTAACAACAGGTTCTGTGGGCGTGGCTTAGTTGGGGGTGTGGCTTGGCAATCATGTGACTGAGTGGGCATGGCTAGCTGGTCACGTGACTGTGTAGGCGTGGGTAGCTCATCATGTGACCGGGTGGGCGTGGCTATGTGCATAGGGACTACTCAGGGGGCTGAAAAAAGTCATTTCTGACTGGGCCTCGCACTTTTGACCGGTCCTCACACTTATGACCATCCTCACATTTATTCCCGTGTAGCTTTCTTAACAACCATGTCACTCATTTCACAACTGCTTCTCTTCACCATGGTGACAAGATAGGGCAAAAACGTAAAATGTGAGGACAGTCGTAAATTCAAGGACTGGTCAAAAGTGCGAGGACCAGTAAAAAATAACTTTTTCAGCCCTCTGAGTAGTCCATATGCATAAAAGGATACAGCAATAGAGAGGGATGAAGGAAGGGAAGGGAAATTAGAGTAGGAGTGAGGGTAAGAGAGGGAGGAAGAGAGGAGGAGAAGGAGAAAGGAAGATGAAGTAGGGAAGAGAAGAAGAGGGGGAGGAAGAGAAAGTAAGAAGGAAAGAAAAGAGAGAGGTGGTAGGTTTGAGGAGAAAGATTGCTGTACAATAAAAAAGATGAAAGGGAAGAAAGCCAACCCCAAACAAATATAAAGATATTAAGATAAAGAATGAATTGTTAAATTTTAAAGAATAAAAGAGAACAAATATGAATAAATAACAATAATTAGAAACACACATACAAACATACAATGTATTTTCTTTGAACAGAGTATTTGGCCGGTTCACAAATTTAAACAATGTTTAGTCATTTCAATTAAATTTACAATTTCTATATTTCCTTTTTGCCATATTTATTCCTCATCTATTTTTGTAAAAAACCAATATTACCCTTCATCCTCATCTCTAATCTTAATCAAATTCAATTTTTCCCTTCTATTCTATATTATACCCCTTCCCATTGTCATCTATTTTTATATCCATCCTCACATTGGTTAATTATGTAATATTAGTTGTTTAATACAAATTCAACATTTTAATATAAATCAATTAGTTATATAACTACCTTTTTGTATATTAATCAATATGAACATGAATATTCCAATTATTTCCATGCAATCCAATTTCTTACAAATCAATTAATTATATTTACCAATAATAATAAACCAAATAATTTTCCCCATATATTCCTCCAAACCACAACTTAACCATTTCTGCTTTCAGAAATATATAATTAAATAGTATCTCAATTATTACAATTCCCTAGTTAAATAGAGCTTTTTTTCTTTTGTGTTTTAAAATCCTGAACTCTCCTCTTTTTCCCTATTGTTTGCACCTACCATTTTTGGTGAGGAAAAAGAAAAGAATTCTGCCTGCCTAATTTTCCAACCTTGCAGCAACAGCAAAGCAGTTTCAGTTTCGTTTCTCAGCGTAGATAGGGGGAAAAAAATCAACACTCTTTGCAAGGAAGCAGAAGAGCCCTGAGCAAAATAGCTGAGACAAATCAGCTGAGAGCCGGGAGGCCAATTAGCCTATGCAGAAGCTCCGGGGGCCAATAAAATTACAAAAAAAAAAAAAACAACACTGAACCCTTTGTTAAATTGCTGGCTCCCCCGTCCCTCACCCACCACTATTTATTGGCAATAAATAGTGGTGCAGAGGAGCGGGGCAAGCCAGCAATTTAACAAACGGTTCGGCTGCACCACTGGCTCTGGGGCGGCCCTTTGAAGCCCCGCGGCAAGAATTTAAGCAGTTTTTTTTCCTCTAGCCATTGGAGGCAGCAATAGACTGGGAGTGGGCGGGGTAAGCGAACGGCCGGCAATCCAACAGAGCAGAGAGTGAGGGTGAGTGAAGGCGTGGAAGCTGCTTTCTCCATCCTGCTCTCTTGCGTCCGGAGCTGGTGGGGAACCACGTGGCAGCCCACGTGGATCCCAGGCAGCGGAACTCAGGCTAGGGAAGGGGTGGGCAATTGTGGCGCTTTTACAACCTGTGGACTTCAACTCCCAGAATTCCTGAGACAGCCAAGCTGCATCAGGAATTCTGGAAGTTGAAGTCCACAGGTTGTAAAAGAGCCACAATTTCCTACCCCTGGTTACGGTAGGCTGGCACCGCGCGGGTGGAAGGCGAGGGGGGGCGAGCCAGCAATTTAACAAAGGGTTCGGCCAAACCCCCTAGAGCCCCCAGAATCCCACCACTGTGTATGCCCCTCTTGATCTTGAGGCCCTAGGCTGAAGCCTAGTTAGCCTATAGGAAAATCCGGCCCTGGATCTAACAATACATATGAGATAGTTCTTGTTTATGTTGATGATATTGTTTATATTGGTCCAAATAAGCAAATGAGTGAGATTTTTGCCAAAGCTTTGCAGAGATACTTCACATTGAAATCCTTGGGTCACATTAGCACCTTTTTAGGTATTCAGATTGAAAAAACACAGAAGGGGTTTAGTCTTTCACAAGAAAATAAAATTGAACAAATTTTGCATCATTGCAACATGAAGGATGCTAACACAACAAAGACACCCATGCAAACAGATTTTCACAACTTGACACAAGAAGCAAGTCCTGAATTAGAGGATCAAACACTTTATCGTTCAGTCATTGGGTCACTGTTATACATTAGTAGTTGGACCAGACCCGACATTGCACTTAGTGTTAATCTCTTATCACGACACGTAGGTAAGGCAAAACAGTTTCATTGGATATGTATTAAGAAATTATTGAGATACCTAAAATACACTAAACACATGAAATTATTGTTAGAACCAACACATACTGATTATGCAGAATTAAGTTGTTATGCAGATTCTGATTGGGCAAGTGATAAGAAATCACGTAAAAGTACTTCAGGTTATATGATGTTCTTAAATGGATGTCCTGTTTATTGGCAAGTACGTAAACAGAATTTTGTTTCTTGTTCATCAACTGAAGCTGAATATGCTTGTGTTTCAGATGCATGTAATTCTCTAACTTGGTTTGATGCTTTAGTCACAGATATCTGGACACACCCGATCCGACCGATCACCGTGATGGAAGACAATGAATCGGTGGTTTATATTTCTGAATCTCATTTTACAGGTTCTAGGTCCAGACACATTGACATCCGTTATCAAAATATAAAACATTTAGTGAAAAAAAGGTTTTGTCAAAATGCAATATGTATCTACACATGATCAAATTGCTGATATGCTCAACAAACCACTCCCAGCAGCTCAACACGAGTATCTGCATAAGAAGATGTGCCTTATTTGATGATGTACTGATATTTGCTCAACTGGCAAAAGAAGGGGAATGTCACTGCATTATTTTATTTACCAGCTGAGCTAATCATTTCTGGACTATCAGACTTTCCTTACCTTGCCAAGAATTGTTATCAAAAGCTACTACGTATGTCCATCAACCCACATTCCTTCTCACATTCTTTCCTTTGTTCTCATGCCATGGGGGTGTCGACTGCTGAAAAGCAGCCGGCCCGAACTATTTCAAAATGTAGCAATTATTTTTCTTAGTTAGTGAGATGTTTTATTTTCTTTACAACAAATAAATGAGTTTTATTAGAGAACTTTTCTTCGGGTTTTCTTTTCAAAATATTGCAACTTGGAGAAGCCACGATCCATCCTCTAATTAATCAGGGTGATTTATTCCAGAGCCAAACATGGGATTAATCAATGCCCTGACAGTTAGAAGGGAGGAAGAAGGGAGGTGTGGGTAAAGGAAGGGGAAGTAGAGAAGGAAAAGGAGAGGAGGAAAGTAGAAGAGTAGATGGAAGAAGGGAGGGAAAGGAAACAGAGGAAAGGGAGAAGAAGGATTGTTGTAAAACAATGGAGATGAAATGGTAGAAGAGCAACCCCGAATATAATTTAATTGTTTTGGATGAAGATTGTATTAGTATGAAAGTTAAATGTGTATGTTAGATAAGAAATTGTACATTTAAGATATGTTTATGAGAAGGAAAAAAAACTTTTTTTAAAAAAAAGAGTTTGGTAAAATAGTACAGGGGATGGAGGAAAAAATTATAACGGAAGTGTACAACTATTTCTTGAGATTCAAAATGAAAGAAGAAATGGTCAAAGAAACTATGATAATTTGGGCAAAGAACTTTGGACATACTGTTGAATTAGAATATTGGGAAAAATTGTGGAAAGAAAATTATAAACTAACAATGTCAGCAACATATAAAGAAAATTTATATAAAATGTTTTATTGTTGGCATTCATGTTGGCATAAAAGAGCCTGTAGTACAGTGGTCTAAAGCACTGTTATTAACATCTGCTGCTTGCAATTACTGCAAGTTCAAATCTCACCAGGCTCAAGGTTGACTCAGCCTTCCATCCTTTCAAAGGTAGGTGAAATGAGGACCCAGATTGTGGGGGCAATAAGCTGACTTTGTATAAATATACAAAAGTATGAAGGCTATTGCTTAACACATTGTAAGCCGCCCTGAGTCTCCGGAGAAGGGCGGCATATAAATTAAAGCAAAAACAAACAAAAAAAAAATACCCCCAACAAGATTGGCAAAAATGTTCCCAAATAGATCAGTGGACTGCTGGAAATGTAAGCACAGCCAAGGTACATTTTATCATATGTGGTGGACATGTCTGGAAACCAAGAAATACTGGACTAAAATAAGAAGATGGTTAGAGGAAATTACAAAACAACAAATTGAGTTAAAACTGGAATTATTTCTATTAGGTATAATAAGAGGAAATTATTGTAAGAAAATTCAATATATTAAATTGCACACAATAACTGCAGCCAGAATTACCGTATTTTTCAGACTATAAGACGCACCGGTGTATAAGACGCACCAAGATTTCGAAGAGGTAAGTAAAACATTTGCAAAAAACATGGCACACAGAGGGTTTGGGAGGCCTGCAGAGTGCTCCTGGGGGCTGGGGAAGGGCAAAACCGCCCCCATTTTTGTTAAAAATGGTTAGAAAATGGGTCCATTTTTTGCAAAAACGGGGGTGTTTTTTGCTCTCCCCAGCCCCCACAAGCACTCTGCTGGCCACCCAAACCCTCTAAACACCCTGTTCTTGTGAAAAACAGGCCCATTTTTTGCAAAAATGGGACGAGCAAGGTGGGGCTTCAGAAGGCCAAAAATAGCTGTATTCAGTGTATAAGATGCACCAACATTTCCACCCTCTTTTAGGAGGGAAAAAGTGCATCTTATATTCCGAAAAATATGGTACCTATGTGCAAAACTGGAAAAGACCACTCCCTCTGATGGAATGGTGATAAAAAAGGTGATAGAATGTATGGAGATGGACAAGCTAACAATGGAAATAAAAGAAAGAGGAGAAACCTATTATTATTTGATTTGGGACATATGGTATAATTGGTTAGAGAGTAAAAGTAAAGAATAAGAATGTAAAGATAATTTAAGAAGTATTGTTAAATTAAAAGGTAAATTATATAGTTATGAATAATGATATATATAGAACAGATATACGTTTAAAAGGTAAGGAAGAACAATGAAAATAACTGATATGTATTTATGAGTGATACGGGTACTGGAGTGCTGTAAAGATTGATAATGTGATATAAAATGAAAAAAAAAAATGTTCAATAAAAAAATGTATTAAAAAATAAAAGAAAGAAACTCTGGACACTTTTTATGAATCCAGAAGGAATTCTAGATACTTCCCCATTCAATCATCATGTTTATTCACAAAATATGTAATAATTTTATGTTTTTTCCCCTTAACTTTCAAATCAGAATCTGCTTTCCTGTAATTTACATTTATTCTATGTATTACTTTTTGGAATCAGAGAACAGATTTTAACTTTCCATATGGCAAACACTTTTGGAAGGTGCCCCAATCTTCCCCCCCCCCCACTTTTTTTGGTAGAGCTGTGTAGACAAGATGTTAATGTATTGTTAACTTGTATGCCACTCACAGTCACAGTTGAGTTGGACAGTCTTAGAAATCTAAATTATAACTAATTAAACAAATAAATTCTATCTTTTCCTCAAATCTTCATTTCTCAAAGATAAACATGCCCAGTTTTCAAATTATTTTTATAAGATTTCTAGATTTCTTATTCTCTACCTCCTCCCTCCACCCTTTAACATCTTTCTCCAAATCCTTTTTATAATACCTTGTGCAGAATGATTGTTTCCTGTGATTTGAAAATTACACTTCTATACTTTTGTCCAAAACTGAATTTCATTTTTGCAGCCAAATTGCACTGTTTATATTGGCAATCAATCACTTTTATTAAATCAGCTATCTCTGTCTTTATATATGTATTTCTATATATAATATAAAGAGGAAGAAATGGTGATTGAAGATAGCTCAGTGAAAAGTGGAGCAAAGAATCAGTTTGGAACCTCTCTGTCTGGAGAGGTTCAAAGACCAGCTCTTTGAACTTCTCCGGACAGAGAGGACTGGAAATAATAATAATAATAATAATAATAATAATAATAATAATAATAATAATAATAATAATAATAATAATAATAATAATAATAATTTTATTTCTATACCATCCTTCTCCCGAAGGACTCAGGGTGGTGTACAGCCAATTTAAAAACACAAGACACAACAATAATTAAAAATTAAAATAATTAAATAGATTTGGCCGATTTAAAACCCCAAAAATTTAAAATACTCCAATTTAAAATTATTAAGTTGATAGCCCGGTCTGGCGGAACAACAGGGTCTTCAATGCGCAACGAAACACCCGGAGGTCAGAGATCTTACGTATTTCCGGGGGCAGTTCATTCCACAGGGCTGGGGCTCCCACAGAGAAGGCCCTCCCCCTGGGTGTCGCCAGCCGACATAACTTGGCTGATGGCACCCTGAGGAGACCCTCTCTGTGGGAGCGGACTGGTCGGTGGGAGGCTATTGGTGGCAGAAGACGGTCTCGAAGGTACCCGGGTCCTATGCCATGGAGCGCTTTAAAGGTGGTAACCAACACCTTGAATCGCACCCGGGAGACCACTGGGAGCCAGTGCAGCTCGCACAGGAGGGGTGTCACGCGGGCACAACGAGTTGCGCCCATAACCACCCGCGCGGCCGCATTCTGGACCAGTTGGAGCCTCCGAGTGCTCTTCAAGGGGAGCCACATCAGCCACAAATGCCCCAGTTAATTGCCACTCAAAAGAAGATCACAAGAAAGTGGTCTCGATAGGTTTTGAATACTAGGAGATGAGGGAATAGCCGTCTTACTCAAACAGGGGTCGGCATCTGTAAAAGGATACCAGGTTCACATACTTCCTTTGTTAATTCAGAAATTATATGTTAACTACTTTTCAGCTACTAGAAACCTTTAGTTTGAAAACACCAAGTGATTCTATCTTCAATCCTCAATAAAACAAAATCTTAACTACAAGCTTAAGAACTTCAAAAACAATTGCAATACATACGAAAAGCTAATTAAGATTCTTGATTTTTGAAAGTTATAAATGGATTCAAAATAAGATTTTGGAATTAATAATAAAAATCCTTCCATAGGAAAGTTGAATTGTTTTGAATTTTAAAAAAAACATAAGATTTTAAAAATTGGGTATTAGCCTGAATTAATAATTTTAATTGAAGAAGAAAAACACATAAACAATCATTAGAAGTAAAATGAAGGAGGCTTTGAAAATTTTGTGAGAAGGGATAAAGAAAAATGGAATCAATTCTACAACATTATTTGGAGGAACAAAAGAATAATATTGTTAAAAGTAAAAGGAAGGAATATAAAGTTGAGATATTATATCAAGGCTAAAATAAATAATAATTATATGATAACTATTAATGGAATTTTGCTGATGCTAAGATAATGGTGCTTTACAGATTTATTTATCGATAAGAGATTGGATATGTGAAAAAGTTATTCACATATCACAACAATTATTTGTTGTTATTTAAGAGGAGGTGAAAAGATATTGAAACTGTTTATACTTGTGATGAATGTTGCAAGTAATATTTTACATATTTCTTTTTCTTCTTTACTATACTCTTTCTTTTCTTTGTTTCTTTCTTTTCTTTATGTATTTTATTTTTTCTTTGCACCTTTTGATCTTTCTTGCTCTTTTTATCTTTCTTTTAGTTTGTTAGAGTTCATTATTGTAATTATAATCTTTAATGAAATTACTTTTATTAATTACATTTATTAATTTAATTAAAAATGATCAGATGACCTATGACTGATATTTGTGGCACTCCATTTGATTCATAGGTGAATCTGGTATTTTGGTTCGGACTGGTCCCACTGTTGTAATGTTGCTCGCATGACAATTGTTTCTTGTTAATTTTGTAACTCCTCACCCCAATTTTCCATAAGAGATCAGCATAACTACTATTACAACCATTAAAAACAAAGACAAAACATATGGTAAATGTATTTAGACTGGGAAAAGATTTTGGCTTCTACACCATTTCCTTCTGTACAAAATCTCAACCCATACTCTTGGCTCAGAAAAGTATCAGGCTTAATTCACTGAACTGCTTCCAACTCATAAAAGAACAATAGTTGGTAGTTTTTAGTTTATTCAAATTAAGAATGAGGAAAAGGCTCTATTATTATATTGATTGATTGATTAGCCTATAGGCCATATCAATGTACAGGTTCAAACACATATCATATATCAATTGTGATTTTAAATAGTTGTCCATTTAGAAGGTCTGTTTATATTTGCTCAGCCATTTCAGGCTACGAGCCTTACTAAGTGTGGTTTTGCCAGTTCACCAAACTCGACAAACCCTCTGAAGTTAATTCAAAGATTCCTTTATTAGGAGCACCAGCAGCCCCAGCAAAAAATTTCTCTCTCACCACAGGCTAACAAGTCCGGCCAGCTGGGAGATGAATAGTTGTCTGCCACATCTATTCATCTCTGTCCCCTACATTTTATCCTCAGAGCTAGGGTGGGGCTTTGCTAGCAGTGGTGGCTCTTCCTTCCCAAGGCCTGGCCCACAGATTTCCACTACTCTCTACTCTCTGCCTTCCTCGCATCCTCGCATCAGGCATTGGACCCAGCTGTTCCTTCTCTTTCTCATCAGCCACCTCCAGACCTGGGGGCTGTTGACTCTCCATCTGAGGGCTGATGGACAGCCCAGGCTCTGCCTCTGTTTCTGCCAGCTCCATTCCTTCTTCCCCTTTGGAGCTCTCAGGTTGCCTTGATGCTGACCCTGACATCCATGCCTCCTCCCCCTCCTCTGATTTGGCTGCTGGAGGGGCCGGAGGCCAATAGGATACAACAATGTCATTTTGAGCTTCTATATCCATGATTCTTTGGGCAACTTTTTTTTTGTTGTCCTGTGACACAGGGGGCAGGAAGACCACAGCTCTTTATATAATTTGTCAATTTAGTAATCCAGGGGGTTTGTGATTGCAATTTGCTCCAATAGACATACCATATTTTTCAGAGTATAAGACGCACCTCCCCCCCCAAAAAAGTGGGTGAAAATTTAGGTGCATCTTATAGACCAAATATGGGTGTTTTTGGCCTCCTGAATTCTCAGCACATCACCTTTTTGCCCTCCCAGGCCCCCAGAAGCACTCTGCAGTGCTCCGCATGGCCTGTTTTAGTTTTTAGCAAAACCGGGCCATGCGGAGCACTGCACAGTGCTTCTGGGGACCTGGAAGGGTGAAAATGCGACATGCAGAGGGCTTGGGAGTCCAAAAATAGGAACACTGCAGAGTGCTTCTGGGCGCCAGGGAGGGCAAAAACATGATGCATGGAGGCAAAAACAGTTTTTTTCTTGTTTTAGTCCTGTAAATTTAGGTGCGTCTTATAGTCCGGTGCATCGTATAGTCTGAAAAATATGGTAACTTAGAGAGTCTGTCGGTCTCCATTTCATTAATTTTGAGCCAGTAGTTCTAAGCTCTAATTTTAGACAGTGCGTAAATTGTGTACATTCCCAGTTCTGCTGTGAGTGCTGCAGCAGATGTCTTAGAGTCCACACCCAAACCACATCTTAGGTGTTGAGAATGTGCTTGCTCTAAAGGTAATAGGGTATAAACCCCAAACCTCAGCACTGTATAGGAGCATGGGGATTACCTTAGCTTTATATACTTTGATTAGTGGTACTAGGGAGCCTGGATAACTGTGATTCTTTAATTTGAATAATAGATTCAATCGAGCTAAGAGTGCTCCATTGGTGGTTACAAGCCCAAGATCCAGTCTTGGAAAAAGTTATGCCCAAGTATATGAAGGTGCTAACCTGTTCAATTGGTTCCCCATCTAGTTGCCATCTAGGTCTCTGGTTATGTTTACCAAATACCATAATTTTTGATTTGGATTTGCTAATAATTAGAGTTATCCTGACAGTAGTAGCTAAATCTCTTTAGTAGCCTATGCAATCCTAATTGTGAATACGATAATAGGATCATCTGTCCTTAGAAGAGCATATGACGGCCGTGGCCAGGGGGGCTTTTTATCAGGTTCGCCTGATACGCCAGTTGCGTCCCTTTCTGGATCAGGACTCCTTACGCACGGTCACTCAAGCACTTCTCACTTCTCGCCTGGACTACTGCAATGCTCTCTACATGGGGCTCCCCCTGAGGTGCACCCGGAGGCTCCAACTGGTCTAGAATGCGGCCGCGCGGGGGATTATGGGAGCGACAGGGCGCTCCCATGTGACACCCCTACTGCGTGAGCTGCACTGGCTCCTGGTGGTCTTCCAGGTGCACTTCAAGGTGTTGGTGACTACCTTTAAAGCGCTCCATGGTTTAGGGCCTGAGTATCTACAAGACCGCCTTTTGCCGCCAATAGCCTCCCACCGGCCAGTACGCTCGCACAGAGAGGGCCTCTTCAGGGTGCCATCGGCCAGACAATGTCAGCTGGCGACCCCCAGGGGGAGAGCCTTCTCTGTGGCAGCACTCGCCCTTTGGAATGGCCTACCCCTACAGATACATACGATCCCGGATCTCCGGACTTTTCGTCGGGCCCTTAAAACTCACTTATTTCATCTAGCCAGGCTTGATCCCATCTTTGGTTTTAATTTGTAATTGATTTTATTGGGGTGTTTTTAAATTGTGGGCCGAAAATATTTAATATCCTTTTAAATTGTTTTAAATTTTGTATGCTATGTTTTTACCTTGACTGTTCACCGCCCTGAGTCCTGCTGGAAAAGGGCAGTATAAAAATCAATCAAACAAACAAAGAAACAAATAAATTAATTAAATAAATAAATAAATAAATAAATAAAATATAATAATAATAATAATAATAATAATAATAATAATAATAATAATAATAATAATAGACTTCTGGTTGGCACCGCCGGCTCTGTGGACGGTCTTCTAAGATCGCCAGCCCTGCATCTTCATAAAAGCCGCTTTGACAGCGCAAACCAGCTGTCTGGTGGCTGGAAAACCTCTCCTTCGGGAAAAGAAGGGGAGGAGAGCCAGTGGGCAAGAGTAGAGCTCCCTGAAAGCCCTCTGGAACATTTCCAGAAGCTTGGAGGGTGAGAGCACCCCAGCCAGCCCGCCAAGAAGCTCCGAAGCCAGGATGACTCTGCGAAAGCAGAGCAAGAAGCCGCGATCCGATCCTGCTTTTAAAAGTGAGTTTGACTGATTACAAGCGCAGGCAGAGCGGAAAACAGGAGAACAAGCTTTAAAAGTACAAAGCTTAACTCCGAAGTTACTTTGTTTCAAACTGAATCTCATTGAGCTGGAGGCGGAAGATGGCTTCTTTGTTATGGTTTTGAAAGTGAAAGCCAGAAACGAAAGTGCTCGAGAACTTTGTGCTGGGAGAGTGGATTAACTGCTTATTAACTGCTGGGAAGTGAAAGCTTGTGGGAAAAAAAAATTATCCTGCCTGATAAATTAGAGACTATAAATTACAAACATTTTAAAGTTGTTTAAAGACTTTGTGGCTTTGGGGGGAAAAAAGAAGATCTCTTTAAAAGAGGGGAAAAAATGGTTTCTAGACAAGTGAAACCAGGAGTTGTTAAAGGAGGGGGAGGTTTTCCAGTTGTGTCAGTGGTGACACAGAAAGCACAACTTCCGGCTGATTCACAGAGTCAGAGTCAGAGTCAAAATGCAGCACTTAATGATTTTAAAGAATTTATGAAAGAAGCCATGAATAATCAAGCTACAGCAATGAAAGAAGCTATAATAGCTTAACATTACTTGTGGAAGGGAAATTAAAGAAAGTTGAGGAGGATATAAGTTAAATTAAGGAAGTGGTTGCAGAGAAACACGATGAGACAAAAGAGGATATTGTTTATGCTGTATCAGGATTGTCAAACCTTGTTATCCAACCTGATGGGAAAGTTGAAGAAATTAATCAAGCCAATTTAAATTTGGAAAGCAAAATGGGAGATGTTATGACCAGAACAGAGAAAGTGGATGATGAATTGGTAATGTTACAATACAGGTCCATGGAGTTTGCTCTGAGATTGAGAGGCCTGAAAGAAAATAGTAAAGAAAACCTAAAAGATATTTGTGCTGATGCTATTGCAGAGATAATTAAAGAAAGACCAGAAGATGTGGCAACCAAATTGATAAAATTTACAGGGTTAATTCCTGGCTGGCAAAACAAAAGCAGCTGCCAAGAGATGTGGTGATTTATTTTACAACTAGGAGGATCAGAAACAATATCTTACAAGCTTCCTACAAGAATAAAGTTCAGGTGGTTGGGCAAGAGGTGTTGGTTTGGAAAGAGATTCCTCCAAAGATGCTGAGAAGTAGAAAAGACTTTGGCTTCTTGGTAAATGAGCTGAGAAATCAACAAGTGGCATACAGATGGGACGTTCCAATTGGTCTAATAGTGACTTATAATGGAGAAAGATACCGGTTAAACACAGTCTGGAAGGCAAAAGACTTCTATGTAAATGTTTTAAAGGCTGGATACTCACCCTCACCAGGTTGGGGGGGAGGAAGAAAATGGAGATGTTACAACAAGAAAAAGATGGAAAACAGATACAAACCTATGCTGAAGTTGCAGCTGGAGGAATTATCATGGATGAAGATTTGGATCTTGCGGGCTTACCCCCAACTTTAGAACCACCTAAGAAGGGAGAGCCGAAAGCACAACGACTGACCCGATCAACTTATAAACTTCAAGAACAACAATCAAAAAAGCAACAATCTCAAGATTTATCTCAAGAAGTTCAAAAAACAGAAGCAGTGGAGGGGGGTGGGCTAGGCCGAAGAGTAAGGTGGAGGAGGAGCTTTAGCTGATGCTCATATGGCTTCGAAAGGCTAAAGATGGTAACTAAATTCCTATCTTGGAATGTCAATGGCCTAAATTCACCACAAAAAAAGAAAGAAAGTATTTCACTACTTGAAACAATTTAACAATGATGTTATTTGCTTGCAAGAAACACATATTAGATTAACAGATCAAAAATATTTGATAAATTCAAGATTAGGTATACATTTTGTGGCATCAGCGCCAGAGAAGAAAAATGGGTTAGTCATATATGTAAGGAAAGGACTATCAGCTAATCTAATTGAGTCAGATGATCAAGGAAGATATATTGTAATTGAATTATCAACACAGACTGGAAAAATGCTTTTTATTGGAATATATGCCCCTAATCAGCAACAGGACAAGTTTTATAAATTTTTATATACTAAAATAATACAATGGGATTATTAATCTTTTATATTAATGGGTGACTGGAATGGAGTAATAGACACACAGAAAGATAAAAAAAGCTTATCAAAGATATCAACACGTGAAAAATTACCTAAATCTTTGAGAGATCTTTGGAGAGAACGTAATGTGGAGGAAAGAGACTTTACTTTTTTTTCTGATAGACATCAATCCTTCTCCAGGATTGATTTTATACTAACCACAAATGATTTTATTTCCAGGGTGAAGAAGACGAAGATATGTCCAAGAACTTTAACTGATCACAGTCCGGTTTGGGTGGAATTTGAACAGGAGAGGGGAGAAAGGAGATCTTGGAGGTTAAATGAAAATTTATTTAGATATGAAGAAAATGTGAAAGAGCTTATAGAGCAAAAAACAGAGGTGATTACTTATAAAGAGCTTCTTTTTTTTGGAAAGAGGTAAGTTGCAGTTGAAATCTTTAGATGAATTAAAATAAGAAGGGATAATTTATACTAGGTTTCAGTATGGTCAGCTTCAAGCTAGATGGAGGGAAGATCAAAAATTTGGTGTTATGCAAAATTAGGAAAATCTGTTGAAACAGATTAGAGATCAAAGCCAGATGCATATTAAAAGGTTGTATAATGCATTATTGGAAATAGATTCAGAAACATAATTGGTTAAGGATTGTATGATAAAATGGGCACAAAACTTTCAGGAACCAGTGATGATGGAAACGTGGGAAAAGATTTGGGTCAGAAATGTTAAATTTACGCAAGCACAAAATTTGAGAGAGAATGTCATGGATAAATGCCTTATTTTTAAATGAAGGAGATATGTGCTCATAGAGTACCAAGGGTTAATTTATTCTTCCTTTCCTAATGTATTCCTCTGTAGCCACTCCTACTCCCTAATCCCGCCTCACTGATATAAAAGGGGATGTACGCTCCTCCTCCTTGCTTCTATCTACAATCACCCAGTGAATATAGAATGCCTTCTGTAAATAAACAATATTTTGTTTGAATACTATAATTCTGAATTCTTTATTGAGTCCGATCCTCGAATTATGGCAACAATCTGGTAGCAGAAGATGGTTGGCTGACTCAATAAGAAACAGACATGCCAAAGAAAGAAAACTTTAGAAACAAAAAAGAAAGACCCAACACCAGGGCACACAACAAAGAAATGGAAACAGATCAAGAAATGATCGATAAATCTACAACTATAATGACAAGAGAATCTGAAAACTTCACTACAGACAACGAAGAGGTAATCGATGAACCCAACGATCAAGAAGCGAGCGAGACAGAAAACAACACGCTCAGAACAGAAATACTAAGACTGCTGAAAAGCCAAAAAGACGACAAAAATCTCATCGCGAATCTCCAAAAATATCATAAAAGATAGCGGAGCAGCGAGAGAAAATCACACCAACGCACCAGAATCTAAAGACCACAAAATGGTAAGCGAATTACCTATAGATGAGAGTGTAACTAAAAGAAAGACTAATGGTCCCGTGCAAAATTTTGAATGGCAGCCATCTTGGTTTTGCCAGCCCAGCAAAATGGCCGACTCAGAACCAATCAGAAAGCAGAGTTCAAAATGGCTGGCGCGAAAAGCTTTACACAGCATGAAAAATAAAAAGGAAAAAATCTATTCATCAGAAGAATCTGATACAGACACTGAAGAAACACCAAGCGAACTACAAATCGAAACAGCTATGAAAACACTTTTTGCAACTTTCGGTCCGAATTTAAAAATATCGAAGAAATCGACGAAAATACCAGAACCAGCCAATCAGACAGCAAAGAAAAGACAAACAGCACAATCCAAATGCAAAGATGCAGAAGCAAGCAAGCAAACGTTCCAGCATCTATCCACTTCAACCCGAACGACAAGAACGCTAACGCCCGAACCCAGAGAGCCTTGCAAGTACTCGCCCACACCGCAAATGCTTCCGGGAACCAGAGGCCTCAACCAAGATGACTACGATGGAAAGAAGCAAGTTCCGATCATCACCTGGACACCTAAAGTGGAACCATAGAGCGAGTCATCAGAGGAAGAACACCACGAGGGAGCTACAGCGACGAGAACCTCTCCCGACAGCTTCAGAAACGAAATGATCAACGCGCATGCGCAAATACGCCCAGATGAATATAGAGACAATAAAGAACAGAGAGAACCATTCAGACTAATCGTGAGTATCCCTAGACCATTCTGCAATTATCAGCATATACAAGACCATGGACAGCCTCCAGTTGTAAGTAATGCAACAAATAACATTGGAAACTTGCCTAATGATTTTCCAAAATTGAGAATAGACAGTATTAATTTACAGGAATGGAGTCAACAACTCCAGGTTGTTTTCTTAAAAGAGAATTTATTATTTTTCATAACTAACCCTCCTAAAAAACCATGGACCCTAAAATTGGACTGCCTACACCACAGAACATTTTATTTACTAATCTCTAGTATATCACCTGCTATCTATCATAGTATTACGTATAATCTAACTGTCTCAGAAATAATTCATTGTATGTTTAAATTGTTTCATAGTGAGAGTGTGGCAACCACAATGAGAATGTCTAAAAATTTCTTCTCAGCCAGGATAAAACCTGGAACTACTACAAGTGAACATTTATTATCTCTAAACACAACTAGAGCAGAACTTCATTTAAGGGGAGAAATAATATCTGACCAGATGATGAAAAGCGTTATCATTAATTCATTAGACTCATCATGGGACAATTACATATCACATTTGGATACAATTAATTTAGGATATCTATCTATAGAGAGTTTATCAAATAGATTAATAGCTGAAGATAATTTGAGAAGAAGCCGCTACAGTACATACAAAGAACACAGACAGACCAAAAGGGTAGTATTCCAAGACAGGTGTCAAGAATCAATTGAGTGTTATAATTGTGGATCCAAAGAACATTATAGAAGAGACTGTCCAAAACCTTCTAGGGAAAGACAAAAACATGACACTAGAAACAGATACCACGACAGACAATCATCTATTGACAGATACAGACATAGAAACTCACCAAACTTTAGAGAACATAGAGGGGGCAGAGATAACTCAAGAGATAGAAAGTCTGGATCATTGTATGGATTAGATAAGTACACTATAACCAAAAAGCAAGACTCAAAGGATAATGCCTGGCTCATGGATTCCGGGGCAACAAATCACACAACACACGATAAGAAAATATTATCTTCCTTCGTAGAAGATAAATTTGTAATTAAAGTAGCAAATCAAGAGGAAGTCCAAGTCATTGGAAGAGGAAATGTAGAATTACCCGGTCTAGGGAAAATAGAGGGGGTTCTATTAATACCCAAAATGCCTCACAACATTCTTAGTGCAATAAAGCTAAGCAGGGACTCTAATATAAATATAATATTCTCAAAGGGAAAAGTAACTCTAGAGAAAAACAAAATAAAATAGGTAATATAATTACCAAAGGAGATTTACCATATTTAATCACAGAGGAAAGATGGCTACACAACATTGATTCAAACATGGAAAATGACACTAGCATAGAAAATGAAAATGATAA
Organism: Arizona elegans; assembly: GCA_022577455.1. Classification (NCBI taxonomy): domain Eukaryota; kingdom Metazoa; phylum Chordata; class Lepidosauria; order Squamata; family Colubridae; genus Arizona; species Arizona elegans. The sequence continues at coordinate 76,118,107 of JAKOOJ010000004.1, read as the reverse complement.
TGACAGTGACAATGAGGAACACGAACCAGAACATAATGATGAAACCATATCTGTCAGCAATACACATACCAACAAAAGACCAATAATTGGAAAACCAATTCATGATGAATGTGCACATATATTACACAGAAAATTAGGACATGCCAGTTTTCCTGTAATACAAAAAATGATTGAACATGCTGAGGGTGTTAAAATAAAAGACTGTAAAAATTACTTGGAATGTTCAGTATGTAAGTCCTCAAAGCTCAGAACCAAGCCCAGACCCAAAAAGGCAACAAGATCATCAAATCATATTTTTAACCTGGTACATATGGATCTAGTTGGTCCATTAACTCCATCAATTACATACAAAAAATGATATTTTCTTACTATTGTAGACGACTATAGTCGTTATGGCTTTGTCTACACCTTAAAACACAAAGATGAAACATTTCAAAAGTTTAAAGAATTTTATAAACGTGTAGAAACACAACACAACATAAAAATAAAACAGATCATGACAGACAGAGGGTCTGAATTCATGTCAAAGGAATTCTCCCAGTGGCTAAAAGACAAAGGGATGTTACATTTCACCTCTAGTCCTTTCTCTGCCTTTCAAAATGGAGTAGCGGAACGAAAAAACTCGACACTACAAACCATGATTAGATGTACATTAGAAGATGCTGGTTTAGGCAAACATTTCTGGCCGGAAGCACTATTATATTCCAATTATATACTTAACAGAATTTGGTCTAGTGTAATAAATAAAACACCATACGAATTGATGTATAGTAAAAAACCCAAGATAGCCCACATGCATGTATTTGGAGTTACAGCAGATGTACATATACTGAAACAATTGAGACATAAGGGAGATAATGTATCTAGGAGGCTCAGATTCATGGGCTATGAAACAGGTACTAAAGGATATAGATTTATTGACAATAATAACAAGTTCATAATTTCTAGGACAGCTGTATTTCACGAACAGGCCAATTGGTCTAAGATACATCTTAATGAGATACTCCCAACAACAAGACCAGATATTAAGACACAAGATAAAACAGAAAGGGAAGGACAAAACTGCAGTACACAAAAGAGCAACACCAAAACATGGATGGGAAATTGTCCCAAAATCAAAACAGATTCATTAACACAAAAGGAAGCAAGATATTTACATGATAACAACAGCAGACCAGAAAGAACAATTAGATGCAACAGGAATCAAGTACCAAAAAGATATAAGGATTACATAATGCATATAAATAATGATACATCAACACCTAATACATATGAAGAAGTATTAAAACTCCCCACAGAAGAAAGAAAGAAATGGGAATTAGTCATGGCCAAAGAAATGGATAGTTTACGGGAACTCAAAGTATTCACTCCAACACCAGCTCCAAAAGATAAAACAATTATAGGCACTAGGTGGATATTTAAAATTAAGAATCTAGAAGGGGGTAACACATTATATAAAGCAAGACTGGTTGCACAGGGCTTTGCCCAAAAATACCCTGAGGATTATACCGACACATATTCTCCCACTGTAAGAACTGAAAGTGTTAAGACAGCTTTAGTAATAGCATCAGCCCTTAATCTTGAAGTCTTTCAATACGATATACAAACTGCATACCTACATGCAAAACTCGATAAGGAAATATATGTAAGAGCTCCTCATAGTCAAAACACAAATAGAAACGAAACATGGTTACTAAACAAAAGTTTGTATGGATTGAAGCAATCCGGCAAATGCTGGTATGAATGCTTGGTCAACGTACTCAAAACTATGAACTTCAATGCTACAACTGCAGACAATTGTTTCTTTGTTAGGAGAGATGGTGATTCATTAGAATTTGCATTAATTTATGTGGATGACATTTTGTATATTGGCAAACATAAAGATAAGAGAGATATATTTGTAACAAAATTAGGAGAACATTTCTCATTGAAATCATTGGGGAAAGTAAATAAATATCTTAGAGTACAAATTAGTAAAACTAAAAAAGGATTTAGATTGTCTCAGAAGGATAAAATTATTGAACTCTTGAACAGGTGCAATATGAATGATGCAAAGCCTTGTGATACCCCAATGCAAGCTGATTTTCTAAAGAATATGAATGAATCATCTCCTGAGTTTAATGATAATACACTTTACAGATCTGTTATTGGTTCCCTTTTGTATATTGCCAATTGGACCAGACCCGATATTGCTCTACCCCTTAATTTGTTGTCCAGATATGTTAGTAAGCCTTTGATTTATCATTGGGAAGCTATTAAAAGGGTGTTAAGGTATTTGAAACACAGCTTAGATTTTTGCCTATTGTTAGAGCCCAACAATGTTGAAGAGCCTATTCTCACTTGTTACGCAGATGCTGACTGGGCAGGTGACACTAAAAGCAGGAAGAGCACTTCCGGCTATGTATTCTTTCTTAACAATTGCCCAGTCTACTGGTATACTGGAAAACAAGATTTAGTAGCTACATCAACTACTGAAGCAGAGTATATTTGCTTGTCGAAAGCTTCTAATAATCTCATATGGTTCAATGATCTATTAACCAATGTTTGGAAGAGTCCTTCACTACCATTCACTATATATGAAGATAACAAAGCTGCAATAGAGATATCTAGAGCAGATGCTATTGGTCAAAGATCTAGGCATATAGATATCAAATACAAACATGTAAGACAATTATCTCAAAATGGATTCATTAAAGCTATTCATTGTGAAACCACAGAACAAATAGCTGATATACTGACTAAACCTTTACAATCAAAACAACATAAATATTTAACTTCAAAATTACATGTTTTATATTGTTCTGAATCTGAATGTAACTACTGTTGTATGTCGAATCGGCATTTAGAGGCGGATTTGTCATGGATAAATGCCTTATTCTTAAATGAAGGAGATATGTGCTCATAGAGTACCAAGGGTTAATTTATTCTTCCTTTCCTAATGTATTCCTCTGTAGCCACTCCTACTCCCTAATCCCGCCTCACTGATATAAAAGGGGATGTACGCTCCTCCTCCTTGCTTCTATCTACAATCACCCAGTGAATATAGAATGCCTTCTGTAAATAAACAATATTTTGTTTGAATACTATAATTCTGAATTCTTTATTGAGTCCGATCCTCGAATTACGGCAACAGAGAATTTTTATAAAATGTTTTATAGATGGCACTTAGATCCTTAAAAATTATCATGTATGTACTCTAATTTGCAAGCTAAATGTTGGAGATGTGAATATAATGATGCAACCTATTATCATATATGGTGGACCTGTAAGAAAATCAAGGCATTTTGGATAAAAATTTGGTGGGTGATGCAGAATATTCTGAAAAGAAGGTTGAAATTTACTCCTCAATTGTTCCTACTGGGTATAATTATGGGCTGTACAGTATCAGAGACTAAATTGATTTTAAATCTAATATCAGCAGCTAGGCTGTTGGTAGCGCAATATTGGAAGAAGGACTCTTTGCCTACTATTGAAGAGTGGATATTAAAAGTAACGAACCTAGCAGAAATGGTGAAAATCTCAGTGTACTTGAAGGACTATACACAAGAAAGATATGTATTGGAATGGAGAAGATGGATTGACTATATTCAAAATAAGTATCAGACAAGAAAATATCAAATAGCTTATGAATGAATGTTAAGTATCAGAAGTATTATGTTATATATAGTGGAGTTAAGGTTTCAGGGGGGGAGTTAGTAGTCTGAGGATAAGTAGGTTAATCTACCTTATGATTGTTAAATGAAATACCTTGTATTTTTTATCTGGGAAGTCTGGGGGGGAGGGTGGGATGAGGGGAGGGAAAGGGTGGGGGGAATATGGGGGGGAAGAAAATTTTTGTTTCTTGTAAAACTTTTCAATAAAATAATAATAATAATAATATCATCAGCATAGAGCAAGGTGTTACAATTTCTATTTAGGATTATTGGCATGTACATTATAGGGTCTTTCTGGCAAGTCATTGATGTATAAATTAAGTTGTAATGGGGTTTAAATGCACCCTTGCCTTATCCCTTTGCTTGTGTGAATTGTATTAGTCAAGGCTCCATTAACCCCCTACCACACTTTCAAACAAGTATTTGTATATAGAGCTTTAATTAGGATTAGTAGTCTAGATTCAATTTTAAAAGTTGTCAGTTTACGCCATAGTACACCTCTACTTACCATATCAAATGCGGCTATAAGATTTTTTTTTTTAAATACTTTATTGAATTTTCCAGAGTTAAAAAGATAATATACAATCTCTATCTTGATCAGAGGTACAGTGTTTACACAATTGGTGAATCAAACGTTGGATGGATTCCATCCATAACTATACAATATACTATACAATTCTATACAATTCTATACAAATAAGTCCAATTCTAGTGCCTAACAAGTCATAACCTATTATCATACTTTTATCTTGTTCTTTAACCAGTTATACCAATTTCCCCATACTTCATAATATTTAGAATTCTCCTCATTTTTTAACTCGCTCGTCAATTTTGCCATTTCTGCACACTCTAGAATTTTATTTATTAATGTTTCTTCTGAAGGCGTAGATTTATTTTTCCAGAGTTTCGCAAAAGCTAGTCTAGCCGCGGTTGTGATTTGAATTACAAGTTGGGTTTTGTTATTGTTGAGACCATCTTCAATTATACCTAAGAGAAAGGATTCCGGGGCCAGAACTATCTCCTGTCCCGTTATTTCAGAGAGCCAGAGTCGAATCTTTAACCAGAACTTTTTGGTCTCAGGACAAGTCCACCAAAGATGATAGAAGGTGCCGACCGTTTTTCCACATTTCCAACATGTAGCAGAGAGGTTTGGGAATATTTTCGCCAGCCTGTCCGGGGCTAGGTACCACCTAGGCAACATTTTGTAGTGATTTTCTCTGAATGTTGCCGATTTCATTATTTTATAATTCCTGTTCCAAGCTATCTCCCAATCATTGAAATTAAGGCTGTATCCTAAGTTTTTTCCCCAAATGCTTAACTGATTTTTTGCTATGGTCTCTGCTCTATCCTCATCTAATAGAAAATTGTAGATTTTCGATAGCATTTTCTTATCTGTTCCCCAGATAATTTTATCAACGTATCCATATTTCATTTCAATACCACATATGTCTCTATCTTTTTGAAATCTAGAATTTATCTGGAGATAGTTCCACCAATCCAGGTTGAACCCCTGGTCCCTCAATACTTCCAACGGTTTGAGCTTCCCTTCTTGATCCAAGATGTCCTTGTATGTGCCCAATTTATAGTTTCCTCTCCTATTTGGGGCCACTAAAGCTTCCATAATCGACAACCAGCTAGGAACCTTGGTATAAATCCTCTGTCTGATTTCCACCCACGTACGAATCAGTGTCTCCCTAATTTTATGTTTATGAAAATAAGTTTTCCTCCTATCCTTTATATCCCAGAGGTAAGCATGTCATCCTTCAAGGAGATCGTGTCCTTCTAGTGTCAGAATTCTCTCATCTTGTAGCTTGATCCACTCCTTTATCCAAATTATTTTTGCCGCCTTTTGATATAGTTCCCAGTCAGGGAGCCTGAACCCTCCCAAATTTCTTTTCCCTTGAAGTGTCTTAAGAGAGATCCTCGATTTTTTGCCCTCCCACAGAAAGTTCCTGATATGTTTGTTCAAATCCAAAAATTTTTTTTTATCTAGTGATATCGGTATATTTTGGAATAGAAATAGAATTTTAGGTAAGATGTTCATTTTGATTGCCGCAATTTTACCAATCAGGGACAATTTAAGCCTCCTCCACCTATCAAGGTCTTGATAAATTTTGTGCAATAAGGGGATATAATTATCATCTTTTAATGAAGAGAGTCTCGCAGTAATCCATATTCCCAGATATTTTGTTTTCTTAACTGCCTGGAGGCCTAATCGATCTTCTAATTCTTTCATTTGTAGGTTTGTCATATTTTTCACAATTATTTTAGTTTTATTCTTATTAAGTTTAAGGCCCGCAACTTCTCCATAATCCTGTACATCCTGCATTAATTTTAAACCGGTTTCTAATGGGTCTTCTATTATGAGGGCAACGTCGTCCTCAAAAGCTTGGGTTTTAAATATTTCCTTCCTGATCTTTAAGCCTTTAATATCTTTATTGGCTCTAATCTTTCTAAGTAGGACCTCTAGTGCCAGAATATAAAGTAAGGGAGATAGGGGACATCCCTGCCTGACTCCTCTTTGAATCTGAAATGCCTGAGTTCTGTCTCCATTCACTAATATATTTGCCCTCTGATTTTGGTAAATATTCTCTATCATCCTCCTAAAGTTGGTCCCGAATCCCATTAGATCTATTTGGTTTACCAAGAAGGTCCAATTTAAATTGTCGAATGCCTTTTGGGCATCGACAAACATTAAGGCCAGCTGTTTTTCAGAGTGTTGTTCGTAGTATTCTATAGTATTTAGGACTGTTCTCAAATTATCTCTAATCTGTCTCCCTGGGAGGAAACCATTTTGATCCTTATGTATCCATCGATTTAGAATTTTCTTGAGCCTCTCCACCATTATATTCATAAATAATTTGTAATCTGCATTCAGCAATGAGATGGGTCTGTAGTTGGAAATCTGCTTCGGGTCGGCACCTTCTTTCAGAATGAGCGTCAAGTACGCTTCCCTCCAAGAGTCTGGGATTGTTATGCCAGCAATAGCATCATTTAGAATTTCTAACAGTTCTAATTTCAGGACATCATCAAACTTTTGATATAGTTCCCCGGGGAGACCATCAGGGCCTGGAGTTTTATTCTTCTTTATTTTGGATAGGGCAGTTCTTAGCTCCTCTATAGTGATCTTTTCATTTAACATTTCCTTTTCTTCTTCGGAGATTTGAGGTAAATTGGCTTCCAACAAATACTGTTCTACCTTGTTTAACTCAATTCCTTCATTTTTATATAGACATTCATAAAATTTTCTTATGCTTTCTAATTTGTCTTCTTCCTTCGTCAACAGGATGCCCTGTGGGTCTTCTAAAACTAATATTTTGTTTTTTTCCTTCTCTTTTTTTAATTTATATGCCAACCATCTCCCAGACTTGTTAGCATTCTCAAAACAATAATGCTTAGATCTTTTTATTTTTTGAGCCATCTCCTCCTGGTCCAATAAATTCAGTCTATGTCTCATCATCAACCACTGTTGTTTCGTCGCCTCATCTCCCGGTCGTTGCTGGAGTTCATCTTCAATTTGTAATAGTTTTTGGGTGAGTTCTTCTCTGATCTTTCTTTTTTCCTTATTTTTAAAGGCAGTATATGAGATGGCTACTCCTCTTACATAAGCCTTCATAGTATCCCACACAGTTTCTTTGGCTGTCTCTCAATTCCCGTTTTCTAGGAAGAAGCGTTTGACTTCTTCATTCAATTTAAGTGTGCACTCTTTTTCGTTTAGGAGATTGGTCCTTAAACTCCATCTCTGTTGTGTTTTCTTGGTGTCATGGAGCCAACTAATTTCAAGGAGCTTATGATCTGCCCAAGTATTGGTGCTCATGTTAACCTTTTTAATTTCTATAGCCAATTTTCTGGTAACCCAAACCATATCAATTCTGGACCAGAAGTTCTGTGGGATTGAATAAAATGTAAATTGTCTATCCTGGGGGTGTAAAGCACGCCACATGTCAATTAAATTTATCTCATCCACCAGATCAAAAAAGGTCTTTGGTAAGGGAGATCTTTTAGTCTTTTTAGTTATATCACACTTATAATCATACTTTGGATCCACAATTCCATTAAAGTCCCTTAGCATACATATTTCAAGATGTGCCCAATTTGCCAGCTGTTCATGCAGTTTCCGGTAAAATTTCCCTTGTTTTTTGTTCGGGGCATAAACCCCTACTAATAGCACCTTAGAGTTACCTCTCATTATTTCAACTATAAGTATTCTCCCTTTTCCATCTTCATATTTACATTCTGCCTCTATTCCTTTCTTAACATAGATAGCGACCCCCCTTTTTCTTTTCTCGGCTAGTGAAGAAAATACTTTACCAAATTTACAATAATTTAAATGGTCGGCTTCATCTTTTTTTATATGGACCTCTTGAATGCAGATAATATCGGGATTTTGTTTCACCAATTTCGACAATATTATCCTTCTTTTTTTGTAATCATTTAAGCCGTTCACATTCACCGATATGATCTTGGTATCGTACATTCCTGTAGTTGGTTTCTGGTCTCTTGTTCTTATTTACCTTTTAAAGTTACTGCTCTCACTGGTCTAGATTTTTTCCCTTTTTCCTCTGTGTCCTCCTTTTTCTTCTCCTCTTCTATATCTTCCCTAGTAATTTGTTCTTGGGATGTCTCTTCTTCCGTGTTTGCTATCTCATTTTCCTCCTTACTGGTTTGTTCTTCTTCTCCTCCCCTTAGTTGATCTAGGAAGTCTTGAGCATCACTTAAACAGTCAATTCTAATTTTCCTCCCTTGCCAGGAAATTAGCATTCCTTCTGGCAGAAGCCACCTAAAGATTATACTTCTCCTGTTTAAATGGTTTGTCAAGAATCTATAGTTTTTTCTCCTTTCCCTCACTCTTCTCGGAATTTGTTTCAAAATATTAATTTCTTTTCCCCCATAAGTGATTTTGTCCTCCCGGGCTATGTTATACAAGATGTCCCTAACTTTTTTTCTAGCGAAGCGCACATGGACCTCTCTGGGGAGTCTGTTTCTTCTTATGTAGTTCGTCTGAACTCTGTACACCTTGTCAATCTCACGGATTATTTCCTGTTTATCTTGCTGCAGAGTCTCTGCAATCAACTCAGCCATCTTATCTCCTAGATCCTCATCCTTATCTTCCAAGATGTTTTGGAATCGCAAGTAAAACGAGGCCTTGTCCATCTCAAGTTGGATCAGGGCGTCTTCAGTTTCTTTGTTTTGTGCCGACAAAGTTTGGTCCACTGTATCCAGTTTTTTCTCGTTTTTTTCAATTCTTTGTTCTGCTTTTTGGATTCTATTTTCGTTACTAGCAATAGCAGTTTGGATCTCATTCATTTTGAAATCGAGAGCGTGGATGTCTGATTTTAATTCGGAGTGACTATTCAAGAGTTTTTCTTGCATCGCAAGCATTGTTTCTTGAATTGACTGAAGAGATGCTTGTACCGTTTGCAATGTAGGTGTTGCAGGGGGTTTGTCTGCTTTCTAGAGACCTTCCACTGATTTCTGGGTGGCTGGAGAAGACATCGCTAAAATTGGTACAGATGGCGCTTTTTTACCGGTTTTTGCAATTGTTGAAGTCAAACTTGCCATTTCTTTCAGAACCGATTTTTGGTCTCTTATTATCTCCTCTATCTTTCTCCAAATTCTCATCCAGTGGCACTTGCCACGTTTTCTCTGAGGAGCTTTCTTAGGTCCTTATTTCGCTCCTTTATTGATCCTCTCTACACTCTCAATAAATTCCAGTTAATGCTAAATTTCTGAATTTCTAAATTACTATTGCAGGATGATTTAATATTTCCAGCGATTAACAATCACTAATTATATGATTATATAATTCTCCTCTAAATAGATTAGGCAATAATATAAATACTAGTCAGTTAATCACTTAATAAACTCTAAGTTCAAATCTTAATAAAGAGTATTGATATAAATAAATTGTTAAAAGCTACCAATACAAAAAATTATTCTAAATTAATAAATTCTAAGATCAAATCTTGATAAAGAGTATTGATATAAATAAATTGCTAAATGCTACCAGTACAAATAATTATTCTAAATTATATGAGTTAACAACGATGAATTAATGAGTTAATAAATTCTAAATTCAGATCTTAATAAAAATTGAATATAAATAGATTACTATAAATATAAAATACTATACAATAAATTAATTGGTAAAATGCAAATCCAAGTTCTTATATATAATCAAACCTATTTTTTTTTTGTATCTATAAGATATCTATGTTCTATATTCTTAACAATCAGCAGGTCTAATTAATGATAATTATAGAAATCTAAGTTCTTATATATAATCAAACCTAATTTTTTTAAAATATATATCTATAAGATGTCTATGTTCTATATTCTTAACAATCAACAGGTCTAATTAATGATAATTATAAAGTGAGAAAGAGAAACAGAGTTCAGTTATTAAGGTCACAGATACTCAAAAGGAGTATAAAGGAAAATATATATATGTATATATGTGAATATATTGTTTTATAGTATTTACGGGGTTATAGAGTATAAGTAAAAAGTCTTCAGATTTTCACTTTGCTGGGCTCCAACACAGCTCGATGGTAGTAATCTCTGCTAGAGCGTCTTCTTGTTCGTCCTCTGCTGTTCCTCTCTTCCCGATCAAGGGGCGCACTTCCTGTTTGCTGGAAGCCTCAAACAGCTAATCACTGTATTTCTCCTGCTTTCTTCCACTCATTCGCAAAACAAAAAGCCAGCCACACCGATGGTCTTTCCTTTCTCCTTTACTCTCTCGCCACACCGCACTTGCCGGGGCTCCTTGCAAACGCAATCCACTCCCTCCGTTTTTCTCGTCCGCTCTTCAACTTGTCGGGTCGCCGGGAATACAAACTGCTCTACCCTCTCCGTCGCTGCCTCTCGCCGCTCCGAGCACTCCTCTCCCGACTCCACCGATCTCCTCTCTACCGCACAATCACAGGTATAGGAAAAAAGGCTTTAAATCTGCCACAGCACCTCCGATCTTCTTCTTAGCTTCCCGTCTTTGTTGGCTATTGCTGCTTCGCGCCCGCCATCAATGGCCGGCTCACCGTGTTGGATAGACAGAGCTGCCTGGTCCAGCGAGAGGTGGTCGCACCCCACTTCCCCACTCGCCTGGCTTCCTCTTTTGTCCGCAGGGCTATCCGGGTCCCGCGTCCCCCAAGGGGATCCCCAAAACGCGGTGCTAAGAGGTGTTGAGGAGCAGCGAGCACTCACTCAACACCCTGTCGCTGCAAGTCACCAACCAGAAGTGAATGCGGCTATAAGATTTATAAAAGCTGCATATAGGGGTCTCTTCTTATAGGCATATATGGTAATTAGGTTCAGAACAAAGCAGTTGTCAATGGTACATCGGCTCTGTCTAAAGCCTGCTTGTTCTTCTACAAGAATATGATTTTCCTTTGTTAAAATCTGTATAAAATGGATGCAAAAGCCTTCAAATACCCCTGAGAAGCCAAGGAAAACATCATCCTTGATCCAAGTGCAAGTTAATTTGTGGCATCATGAGTGGATGGAAGGGAAGGAGACAGAAGTGAGAGCTGTTCTCATCTATTTACAATCAAAACAACTTAGAACAAAACTGTTGTTGAGATTGATTTTGATGATTGCTCTTCAATATATCATATTGAAGCCTGTATAATAGATAGATTCCATTTTAACAATCTGCTACACAATTTAAAAATAACATCTATGCCACTAAAGGTATAGATACAGGTAGTCCTCAACTTATGACTGTAATGGAGCATCCCCATTGCAAGAAGTCTTTTTAAAAACCATCAGCCTCTGACTCTCTGGCACATATCATTTAGCCATCACCTAAGCCAGTCTGTCATGGATTAAGCAAACATTCCCATGGTTTTGAAACCACTTGTCATCCTTCAGCACAGTTTTCAGTGTAGTGGTCACCTCGTTATCCATCTGTGACTTGTCTTTCACTTGCACTCAGGTGATTACTTGGGCAGCCAATTGGCAGGATGGGAGCAAAGGTTTGACCACTTCTGTCTTTTGGCAATTGTATTGAGGCATTCATGAAAGAGCATCTGCCAAAAAGTTATTTTCCCCTGGGAGGTACCATAACGTGAAATTGAAATGGTTTATTTATTTTATTTTTATTTTATTTTTGAATTTGTATAACCGCCCTTCTCCCTAAGGACTCAGGGCGGTGTACAGCCACGTAAAAACATACACTACAAATATTAAAATACCATTAAAAGATATATATAAATTTGGCCCCATAATTAAAAACAATAACAAACCAATTAAAACATTTAAAAAGTGTTAGGCCAGCCCGGCTTGCTGGAAAAAGAAAGTTTTAAGGGCACGACGGAAGGCACCGAGGTCTTGGATTCTCCTTATCTCTGGGGGCAGCTGATTCCAGAGGGTAGGTGCCCCCACAGAGAAGGCCCTCCCCCTGGGGGTCACCAGCCTACATTGTTTGGCTGATGGCACCCCGAAGAGGCCCTCTCTATGGGAGCACACAGGTCGATGGGAGGCCGTCTGTAGCAGCAGGCGGTCTTGAAGATAACTAGGTCCTATGCCATGGAGCGCTTTAAAGGTGATAACCAACACCTTGAAGTGTACCAGGAAGACCATTGGGAGCCAGTGCAGCTCACACAGGAGAGGTGTTATATGGGAGCGCCAGGTAGTTCCTGTGACTACCCGCGTGGCCGCATTCTGGACCAGTTGGAGCCTCCGGATGCCCTTCAAGGGGAGCCCCATGTAGAGAGCATTGCAGTAGTCCAGGCGAGAGGTGACATGGGCATGAGTGACTGTGCACAGGGAATCCCAATCAAGAAAGGGCCGCAACTGGCGGATCAGACGAACCTGACAAAAAGTCCCCCTGGCAACAGCCGTCAGATGTTCCTCCAAGGACAGCTGTGTATCTCAGATTGCGAGCCCTCTCCGAATGGGCCAAAGACTCGCCCCCAATAATCAGTGATGGAGTCAACTGACTATATCGGGATGCTGGGAACCACAGCCACTCAGTCTTGGAAGGGTTGAGCTTGAGCCTGTTTCTCCCCATCCAGATCCGCACAGCCTCCAGGCATCAGGACATCACTTCAAGGGCATTGTTGGGGTGGCCTGGGGTGGAGATGTACAGCTGGGTGTCATCAGCGTACTGATGGTACTTCACCCCAAAGCCACGGATGATCTCACCCAGCGGCTTCACATAAATGTTGAACAGAAGGGGCGAGAGGACTGACCCCTGAGGCACTCCACATATAAGAGGCCTCGAGGTCAATCTCTGTCCCCCTGCCAACATGAACTGCAACCGGTCTGAGAGAAAGGAGAAGAACCACCATAGCACGGTGCCCCCCATCCCCAACTCTTCCAACCGGTGCAGCATGATACCATGGTCAATGGTATCAAAAGCCGCTGAGAGGTCTAATAGGGCCAGAACAGAGGAGTAACCTCTGTCCTGAGCCCTCCAGAAATCATCAACCAATACGACCAATGCTGTTTCCGTGCTGTGCCCGGGCCTGAAACCTGACTGGAATGGATCTAGATAAGATGTTTCCTCCAGGTACTGCGGAAACTGTCACGCGACCACACTCTCGACAACCTTCACCACAAAGCGAAGGTTGGAGACAGGACGATAGTTGGCTAATACTGCCGGGTCCAGGGAAGGCTTCTTGAGGAGAGGCCTCACCACCGCCTCTTTCAAGGCCATGGGGAAGTAACCCTCACTCAACGAAGCGTTCATAATTCCCTGGAGCCAGCCTTGTGTAACCTCCTGGGAAGCCAGTACTAACCAGGAGGGACACAGATCCAGTAAACATGTGGCCGCAGTAAGTCTCCCCAGAATCCTGTCCATGTCATCAGGGGTCACAGAGTCAAACTCTTCCCAGATAACATTCTCAAGACTATTCCTTACCACCCTGCCCGAATCTACCCAGTCAGAGTCCAAATCCCCCCGGATCTGAGCGATTTTGTCATACAGGTATTATCCGAAATCCTCCGCCCTGCCTTCCAGGGGGTCCTCCCGTGCTCCCGGGTGGAGCAGGGGGCGGGTCACCCTGAATAGGGCAGCCGGACAATTCTCTGATGATGCAATAAGAGCGGAAAAGTAATTAAACTTTGCCACCTTTATCGCCACTAGGTAGGTCTTAATATGCGTCCTTACCAGTGTTCGGTCAGATTCAACAAGACTGGCCCTCCAACCACTCTCCAGGCGTCTTTTCCAGCGCTTCATCTCCCTCAGCTCCTCGGTAAACCAGGGAGCCATGAGGGATCGGCACCGGGTCAGAGGCCGCAAAGGCATGACTCGATCCAAGGCCCCACCAGCCACCCGATCCCAGGCAGCCACCAGGTCTTCGGCCGAGTCGTGTACCAGATCCTCAGGAAATGGCCCAAGTTCCATCTGGAACCTATCAGGATTCATCAGGCACCTGGGGTGGACCCATCTAATTGGCTCCACCTTCCTGCAGCGGGGTGTTGCGGTTCAAAGGTCCAGACAAAGGAGTGAGTGATCTGACCATGACAAGGGTTTCATGTCTATATCCCCTATAACAAATGGTTAAAATACTGTGCCCATTGCACCTGCTTGGGAGATAGGCCCCCGTGGAGTTTTCAGTGCCTCTGGGTTCTTGAGATCAGTCCACACTTTGAAAGGCACCTTGCTCCCTTTGAGAAAGTGTCTCCAGGTTAAAAGTACCCAGCACACTGCATAAGCCTCCTTCTCCCAGACTGTCCACTTTTGTTCAGTCTCTGATTGTTTCCTAGAGGTGTAGGTGCAGGGCTGCACTTGTTTTTTTTAATAACAGCCCCCACGGCCCATTACTAGTGTTAGGTCGGATAATTCAGCTTCAAAACTGGTTCAGCTGTAAATAGCCATTTAAGTTTTTCAAAGGCCGCTTAGCATTCCAGAGTCCATTTCAGAGGCAGACTGGGCTTGGATTTGTCCTCCCCTTTTGTCTTTAACAAGTTTGTGATGGAGAGTGTGATCTGGGTAAAAGATGCAATGAATTGGCAGTAAAAATTGATGAAACCCAGGGAACTCTGCAATTGCTTTCTGGTTCAGGGTGGAGCCCAGTCCAGCACTGCCTGCACCTTTTAGGGGTCCATCTCAATTCTTTCATGTGAGATAAAAGATAAAGGTAAAAGTTCCCCTTGCACATACATGCTAGTTATTCCCAACTCTAGGGGGTAGTACTTATCTCTGTTTCTAAGCCAAAGAGCCAGTGCTGTCTGATGACAATTCCATGGTCATGTGGCTGGCATGACTAAATGCTGAAAGCGCACGGAACACTGTTATCTTCCCACCAAGGTGGTCCCTATTTTTCTACTTGAATTTTTACATGCTTTCGAACTGCTAAGTTGGCAAAAGCTGGGAAAGTAATGGGAATTCACTCCGTTATGCGGTGCTAGGGATTCGAACCGCCAAACAGCTGACCTTTCTGATCGACAAGCTCAGCATCTTAGCCACTGAGCCCCGCATTCCAAATAATTATTCCAAATAATCTATTTTACTCTGGTGAAACTCACAGCTAGAAAGTTTGGCATACAATTTAGCGGCTTCCATTTTTTTAAGTACAACCCTAACCAGTTTCACATGCTCAGCCTTCATTTCAGTGTAAATTAAAATGTTGTCTAAATATACCAATAGCCCCTTATACAGGTGCTCATGTAGAACCTTATTTATTAATTGCATAAACACTGCAGGGGCACCCTGGGGGCCAAAATACAAGCTTTTAAACTGGAAACATCCTAAAGGGCAATTAAAAGCAGTTTTCCATTCATCTCCCTCCCTGATCTTCACACGATAGTAGGCTTCTCACAGGTCTAGCTTAGTGAATATTCTGAGCCATTAGCCAAATGAACTAACATGTCCTTCATCAGGGGCAGGGGGTAATTGTTTTCCATGCAGATAGCATTTAGTGAAAAATGTCGCCTGCCTCCTGCCATAGATCCATTTAGCTGGCAAAATGCAATTAAGACTTTCAGCTGCCTCGGACTTCCGGTTTCCTTGTCTTCGGCGACGACGGTGCCTTTTGAAGCACCGCCAGCCCAGCCGCTTGTAGAGCCGCTTCGCGATTGAGAAGCAGCTTGAAAACTTCAAAATCCTCAGGATTTTTGGAGGAGAGGCAGCAGGGCACAGGTCGAGCCCCTGTAACCCCCCAGGGAACTGTTTCTGGGGAGGAAACAGGCGCGGCTCCCTTCCAACCTGCTGAGACTCCGGGCGGCGTGGGACGTTTCTGCTTTTGCAGAACAAGCCGGCTGCAGGAAACTTCAAAAGAGAAAGGAAATAACCTAAACAAGCAGCGGAAACTTACTTGAACCCTGAAACTCAGAACTGCAAGTATTAGCACTTTGCTGATTTCTTATTTTGAAGGAAAAATTCTTGAATGAGTGAAAGTGACTGGAAAAAATATGGCGCTCAGCATTAGAGTGAACGAATCAGCGAGTGTGGATTGGTGAAGTCATTTTGCTTTGTTACAAAGTTAATAAGTTGCTACAAAGTTGCTTCGGTTGTAACAATAGAAACAAGAGGAAAATCTCTCCCTTTTTAATACTTGACTTTGCATCACCACAGTTTTGCCCTGATTAAATCTGGGGGACTTTTTTAGAAGGCTTTGTGGAGGTGGCAGAAGAAGAGGAACTTCCCTCTTCAGAAAAGCTAGCTTACGTGGCAGGATGGCTTCAAAGAAGCAGGAAGGCAAAACACCAGGGGGGGGATCCCCCACACGCAAACAGGATACGCAGTCACAAGTTCAGAAAAAAGATTTTGATATGGGAGATTTAAAAGAATTTATTTCAAAAATTTTGGATGATAAATTTCAAAAAGCTCAACAGGAAATAGATGATAAAATCCAAAAGTCTCAACAGGAAATTATGCAGGAAATGAAGCAGAACCAAAATAAGGTGACCAAAAAAATATCAGATGTGGCATCTGGCCTGGCAGAATTTATTATTAAAGTTGATTCAAAAGTGGATGAATTTAAATCAGAAGTTAATGTTAAGATGAAAGATAATGACCACAAATTTTTTGATGTTGATGATAAGATGCAGAGAGTTGAGAATGAAATTGTTATGATGCAATTCCAGGGCAATGGAATTCGCTATACGGCTTCAAGGAATTAGAGAAGAGGAGAGACAGGATTTGAGACAGGTCTGTGCTGAAGCCTTGGCTGTGATTTTAAAAATCAATCCTGATATGGTTTTCTACAAAATAGATAAAATTTACAGAGTGAACTCCTGGGTGGCCAGACAAAGACAACTGCCTAGAGATGTGGTCATATATTTTACAGACAGAGCAATAAGAAACAATATCCTGCAAAAATCTTTTCATACCTCTGTGCAAGTGGGAGGTTTGAAAATTACAGTTTACAAAGAGCTACCACCTAAAATGTTGAAATCCAGAAAAGACTTTGGCTTTCTTGTTAAAGAACTGCAAAATAATCAGATACCATTTCGGTGGGATGCTCCAACTGGTATAATTTTGAGATATAAGGGAGAGAGATAACGTTTGAATACTGTGAAGAAGGCGGAGCAATTTTATACTGATATCCTTAAAGAAAGAACACCATCCCCACGTACATCCACAGTTTTGGAGATTAAGGAGAGTGATAAGAAGCAACTTCAAGAACCGCAAGAACAATCTAAGCAGGAATCAGAGGAATTGAAGGGCGCTGAAGGAGGTTTCTTGGATGAGCCTTTGTTGGAATCTTCTCCAATTTTGGAGCCGGTCTGGATGGCTGAAGTTAAGGACCAGCGCATAACCCGAGCAAAATCCAAGCAATTTAAAGAAAAGTTACAACAGGAAAGACAAGATAAAAAGGGAGCTAAGATTATACAAGAGACTGGAGCCATGGGGAATGCAGGACCGAAGATTTCGGATGATATCCGATTATTCTGCTCTTTGCTCCAGAAAGATAATAATGATGATTAAATGCTTATCTTGGAATGTGAATGGGTTGAATGTAACACAGAAAAGGAAGAAAGTATTTGCATATTTGAAACAATTTAATAATGATATAATTTGTTTACAAGAAACGCATATTACAGTTCAAGATCAAAATTACTTGAAAAATTCCAAATTAGGAACACATTTTATATCTTCAACTAACCAAAAAAAGAATGGTGTGGTTATCTATGTAAATAAAAAATTAACAGCCAAACTTATAGAAGCAGATCAAGATGGTAGGTTTGTAGCAATTGAACTACTTTCAGCAAATAGTCAAATTCTTTTGATTGGAATTTATGCTCCCAATCAACAACAGGACCACTTCTACAAAATGCTACATACTAAAATACTACAATGGGATTATAGATCTATTTTAATTATGGGAGATTGGAATGGAGTAATTGATTCTAAATTAGATAAAAAGACTTTGGTGAAGTTAAGGATTAGACTACCACAGACTTTCTTTGATATGAAAGAAGACTTGGAAATAAAAGATATTTGGAGAATACACAATCCAAAAGAACTGGATTATACTTTCTTTTCTGATAGACATAGATCCTTCTCTAGGATTGATTTCATTTTGTTGTCAGATGATTTACTTGTCAGGACAAAAAGAACAAAGATTTTGCCAAGAACTCTGACTGACCATAGCCCCGTATGGATAGAAATTGAGATGGGCAAGACTGAGCGACGTTCTTGGAGAATAAATGAAAATTTGTTTAGATATGATAAAAATATAATAGAACTTAAAAAGCACTTGAAAGAATTTTTTGAAATAAATTTGAATAAAGGTACCCCAATTGAAATTGTGTGGGATGCGAGCAAAGCTTATATGAGAGGGGTGCTCATTTATATGAACTCTAAACATAGATTGATCCGACAAAAGTAAAGACTTGAATTGGAAGCAGAAATAAAGAATAAAGAACAGTTACTTATTAAAAATCCAACAGATGAAAGAATATGTGGTGTCATAAAACTTTTGAAAGATCAATTCCAAATGCTTATGGCGGAACAAGTTGCAACAAATTTACAATATGCGAAGCACAATACATTCTGCTATGCTAATAAACTGGGCAGGTGGTTGGCCTACACACTGAGGAAGAAACAGAGTATACGGACTATTGATAGTATTGATATTGGAGGGAAAGAAATTTTCCAACAGAAATTAATTAAAGAAGCTTTTCTTGACTACTACACTAAATTATATGCTAAAGAGGAGGTGCAGAATGGACTTATAGAAAAATATTTAGATAATAAAAGAGTTACAAAAATTACTGAGCAACAAAAGGAAAGAATGAATTATCCTATAACAGAGGAGGAGATAATAGCAGCAATTAAACAACTAAAAACAGCCAAAGCTCCTGGAACGGATGGTCTGACTGCAGTGTACTATAAAACTTTGCAGGCAGAAATGGTGGAACAACTCAGAGACTTATTTTGTAATATACAACAAGGGGGAAAAGTACCCCCATCATGGACAACAGCTTATATTTCTTTGATACCAAAAGAGCAAGCAGGTCCCAAAAAACGGGAGAATTACAGACCAATATCTCTTTTGAATACGGATTATAAAATTTATGCAAAAGTATTAGCCAACAGATTGATGCCAGTAATTCAAAAGGTGATTCATGATGATCAAGTGGGATTTATCGAGGGTAGATACATGAAGGACAATGTAAGGCAAGTAATAGATTTATTGGAATATCTTGAGAAGAATAAACAGATCCCTGCAGTGCTGGTTTTCTTGGATGCAGAGAAGGCCTTTGATAAAGTGGATTGGAACTTTCTATTAAAGACTTTAAAAAAGATGGACTTTGGGGACCAATTTATACAGGCGGTTTCAGCAATTTATCAAGAGCAAAAGGCACAGATTATTATTAATGGAAGTTTGACAACAGAGTTTAAAATCGAAAAAGGAACAAGACAGGGATGTCCGCTGTCCCCACTTCTATTTATTTTAACATTAGAAGTCTTGTTAAATACAATACGGGACTCTAATACCTTGAAAGGTATAATGATAAGGCAAGAGGATTACAGAATAAAGGCATTCGCAGATGATCTGGTTGTTACCCTAATACATCCAATGGAATCAATAATCCAGATGAAGGACATTATACAAGACTATGGTAAAGTTTCAGGTTTTAGATTGAACCAGAAAAAAACAAAAATGACAGTCAAAAATATGACTCAAGATCGTAAACATGAGCTTGAAAGAAGGGCAGGTTTTGAGATTGTACCAAAGGTAAAATATCTAGGAGTTCAGGTTGCAGAATCAAACACAAAATTGTTTCATAATAATTATGAGGTGTTGTGGAGAGAGGTACAGAAAGATATGGAGACTTGGAAAAAACTGCAGCTGTCTCTACTTGGAAGAATAGCAGCAATTAAGATGAATATTTTGCCAAGATTTCTTTTTTTGTTTCAAATGATTCTGGTGCTTAATAGCGATAAACAATTGAAATTGTGGCAAACTGGAGTGAATAAGTTTGTTTGGAACGAGAAAAAGCCAAGAGTGAAAATGAAAATTATGCAAGATGTTCCAGAAAGGGGAGGTCTTAAACTTCCAAACCTACAGTTATATTATGATGCAGCAGCTTTGACTTTAACAAGTGATTGGTTTGGAGGAAAAAAGACTGGAATACTGAATGCAGAAAGTTTTGATTTGGAACTTGGATGGCATGCCTACTTATTTTATGACAACAAAGTGGATAAAGTATTTAAAAGCCATATACTTAGAGATTCTTTGTTGAGAGTTTGGAAGAAGCACCGACTTAAATGGGATTACAAAATACCGCTATGGTTGGATCTTGGTCATACTTTGTGGAATACAAATATAATGTCACTCGGGGGGCGGGGTTATATAAAGAGGTTCTTTTTACAGATGCGGGCAGATGGCAGTTGAAGACATTACAGACATTGTTGGCTGAAGGGATTAATTTAACTTGGTTACAATATAATCAATTGCAATCGAGATGGAAAGAAGACCAAAAAACTGGTATTATGATGTATGAGGAAGAATTGGTCAGACACATAAAAGAGAAAGGTCCAATGCATATTAAAAGACTTTATAATGTTTTGTTAGAAAGGGATTCAGAAACTGAACTGGTTAAAGATTGTATGATTAAGTGGGCACAAAATTTTGAGGAACCAGTGATGTTGGAAACATGGGAAAAAATTTGGGTTCAGAATGTTAAATTTACACAGTCGCAGAATCTGAGGGAAAACTTTTATAAAATGTTTTATAGATGGCATTTAGACCCCAAAAAATTGTCGTGTATGTATCCTAATGTGCAGCCTAAATGTTGGAGATGTGATTGTCTAGATGCTACATATTATCATGTTTGGTGGACCTGTAAGAAAGTCAAGGCTTTTTGGATAAAAATTTGGTGGGTCATGCAGAATGTTTAGAAGAAAAAAATTCAATTTTCTCCACAATTGTTTTTATTGGGTATAGTTAAGGGTTTTACATTGGGTGAAACAAAATTGATATTGTATATGATAACAGCAGCAAGATTGTTGATAGGTAAATACTGGAAAAATGAAGCGCTGCCTACGATTGAGGAATGGACTTTGAAGATGGCCAGTTTTGCAGAGATGGCGAAGATTTCAGCATATCTAAAAGATTGTTCACAAGAGACTTATGAATGGGAATGGAAGAAGTGGATAGATTATGTTCAGAACAAATATCAAACTAGGAAGTATCAAATAGCTTTTATTTGAAAATGTTATATTAAGATAGAAACATTTTAAGGTAATGAAGATGAAAATTTATTTGAAAATGTTATATTAAGATAGAAACATTTTAAGGTAATGAAGACAAAAATTTATTTGAAAATGTTATATTAAGATAAAAATATGTTAATGTAATGAAGATGAAAATTTATAAGGGGGAGGGAGGGGTTCAAGTTTTATATACAAAGGAGGGTTTTTCCTTTTACTTGATATGAGTATACTGTGTGGAAGTCTGGGGGGGAGGGGAGGGTTAGGGTGGGTTAGGGAGGTTGGGAAGTTTGGGGTGGGTTGAGGGGGGGGGAAAGGGGCGAAAATGTAATTGTAAAACTTTTGCAATAAAAAAAAAAAAGACTTTCAGCTGCCTCAAGTGGATCCCAAATTTCTCGATCAGGGCTGGGTTAACCAGGCAGCTGGTACAGCCTGAATCTAGCAGGGCCCGCAAGGTGGCTTGCAACCTCAAAGTTTGGAAATTTAGCTCTATGAGGATTGTTACTGGTGTGATTGGGCCACTTACCAGGGAATCGTCATCAGAGTCAGTGTGGGTTAGTCCTGGTCAGTGGAGTCAGAGTTTCCCCATCTCACTTTGGTGATGGGGTGAACTTGATGATGTCCACTCCCTTCTGTGTGGTCTCTCTAGCCCACTATGGCACCTTGGAGCTTTCCAACAGGCCCCAGGGGAGTTTTCTTGGCCAGTCAGTCAGTCTTGCACTCTGCCACTTGGTTCCCCTCTTGGCTGCATTTGAAGCAGGCATTGGACTGTGGCTGTGGATTTTGTGGTTTCCTCACCTCTCTCTTCTCCAGTGGTGACTTTTTCCATGACCAAGCTGGGCAGTACTTGTTATGCATCTGGTCAATCTCCACTTCTTCATCCAGGACATATCAATCATGTAGGGTTGCAGGGACTCCTCTCGAGATGCAAGCATTGTACAAATCATTGTTCAATCCATCCTTGAAGCAGCTGATCAGGATGTCTTCTGGCCAATTGTTGAGTTGGCATACCAGGTCATGAAACTCTTCTGTGTAGTCAGCCACTACTCTGCAGCCTTGGCTCATGGTTTTATTTATTTATTTATTTATCAAATTTCTATACCGCCCTACTCCCGAAGGACTCAGGGCGGTGAACAGCCAAGATAAAATACAGATAATACAAATATTAAAAAATCCCTTAAAATTATTAAATATTTTGGCCGAAACACAGATTAAAACACCCAATTTATAAAATCACGAATTAAAAAAATTTAAAAATTTAAAAGATGGGAGTTAGGCCAGGCCAGCTTGCTGAAATAGAAAAGTTTTGAGAGCACGGCGAAACGTGCGCAGGTCCGGGATCTTCCGTATCTCTGGGGGGAGCTCGTTCCAGATGGTAGGTGCCCCCACAGAGAAGGCTCTCCCCCTGGGGGCTGCCAGTCGACACTGTTTGGCCGACGGCACCCTGAGGAGCCCCTCTCTATGGGAGCGTACTGGTCGGTGAGAGGCTATTGGTAGCAGAAGGCGGTCTCGTAGATACCCCAGTCCGATGCCATGGAGCACTCTAAAGGTGGTAACCAAAACCTTGAAAACGGTTTCAGTTACAAATTGTTTTGATGTGATCCTGAGCTTTAGTGTCAGCTAGGAGGTCTTCAAACTGCCGACAAAGCACTGTCATGAACCGATCAAATTTTCTCAGTTCAGGTGCATTCGCATTGTGAAGTGTCACCATCCAGTGGGCTACCACTCCCTCCAGTGCCAGGGTGGTGTTTCTCATTTTAAATTCTCACCAAAGTGAAATTCAAAGTGAAATTCAGTGGGAATTTTCAGCCCATACTCTTACATGTATGTCAGTATGTGGGTCAGAAAGAATCCCAGCTGTTGGAGGTCCCCAGTGAATTTCATGCCCAGGGATGGGATCTTCCAGCTCTTTGCTTTCATTTGGCCAGTTGCCACTGGGGCAGCAGCCCCAGAGGCCCCCTCAATACTGCACTTGTGGCAACTGTGACAGCAACTGGGGTCGTTGAAGTTCAGCACTGACACTCCCCCCGCCCCACATCTTCCTCCTTCTGGATTTTCTGGGCTTCATTGGTGGCAGGCATGCCATGGGATTCATGTGCCTTTAGGATTTGGAAGGCATTCATCATGGACTGCATGGCTTGCTTCATCAGTAGATCACATGGTTGGATTCTCCATCTTCCTCCTCTTCGTCCTCAAGCTCTTCCAACTCTGGTTGCTGCTCTTCCCATTGGCCACCATGGCTGTTTCAAGTGAGGACCCTTGGTTCTTTCTTCTCAGTCTTCCTTCTTTCTGACTCCAATGGACCATCTGGGTCTTGAGGAGTCTCCAAGTCACCTGATCTCCTCCATCCATTCACTTCCCTCCAGCACTCAGCTTCTTCCTGGTCACTGCCTTGGGCTGACATTGTGTGCAGGGTCCCTATGGTAGGGCTGTATGCCTCTCTGGGTTAACCAAATTTGCAGATTCCACCAAAGGTAAGGCCCTGCCCCTGCTGGTCCCTCAGGAAAGCACAACTCTTGACCCCATTGGATTGAATCAAAAGAAACTTTACTGAGAGAAAGTGGTTGCAGTAAAGTCAGGTGGAAGTCAGGAAGGTTCCATGCAAAGCAAAGAACAATTCTCAACCCCCCTGACCAGTCCACTGGCAGCCAATGTGATGCCCAAGGATGTTTTGAGAATGCTGAGGTGCTAGGCAGATAACAGGTCAGACTCAGGGCCTTGGGACCAGGCTGGAATCAGTTGGGAGGGAGTCTGTTCCATCTCCTAAAACAATCCCACTCTCTAATTCCCAAGAAATTACAACAAAAATGAAAGCATGCAAAAAATTCCTGCAAACCTTCCTCCCCCCACAACAGAATTGCAGGACACTACGGTGGACCCGACACTTCCATTGACAAGTGGACATTTCATGGTATGAAAGAAGTCCTTCTTATGGAAATGACCCATAACTCAGAGGAATAATCCTATTCCCAGTTTATCTTTTGACAGATATAAACACTGTATAGAATATAGGAAAGAGAAAGAGAAAGAAGATTTGGTGAAGGATTAATTGTTTGAAAATTCTGGATTTAAAAAAAAACAGTTCATTATTTTACTTTATTAAAATGTATATAGCCACCCATCTAAAATACACAACTCTGGATAACTAACAATATTTAAGAACAGAATAAAAACAATAGAACCAAACTATAAATAACAAAAATAGCACCTGGGAAAAAACACAATTGATGTAGACTCCCCAATTTTCTGTTGAAAAGAATTTGTTCTTAGTTAATATTAGATTGGAGAATAGAAGAGAATAGAGTAGAGTAGAGTAGAGTAGAGTAGAGTAGAGTAGAGTAGAGTAGAGTAGAATAGAATAGAATAGAATAGAATAGAATAGAATAGAATAGAATAGAATAGAATCTTTATTCCAGTCACTTTAAATGTACACTAATCAGCCTACATTAAATTTAAATTTCATTGCATTCAGCTCTCAAAAGCTAATACAATCCTGGGTTGTATAAACAGAGATCAACATCATGTGAAATATTAGTACCGCTTTATAAAACCAGTACCGCTTAATAAAACAACACTTGGATTACTGCAACCAATTTTGGTTACCATACTACAAAAAAGATGTTGAGACTTTAGAAAAGGTTCAGAGAAGAGCAACTAAGGTGATTTAGGTCTGGAGACTAAAACATATGAAAAACAGCTGCAGGATTTGGGTTTGGCTAGTTTAAAGAAAAGAAGAATTAGGGGTGACATGATAGCAGTATTACAGTATTTGAGAGGTTGCCACAAAGAAGAGGGGGACAAATTATTTTCCAAAGCACCAGAGGGCAGGACAAGAAACAATGGATGGAAACTAATCAAAGAGAGAAGCAACTTGGAATTAAGGAGAAACTTCCCTACAGTGTGAACAATTAACCAGTAGAACAGCTTGCCTTCAGAAATCATGGGTGCTCCATCACTGGAGGTTTTTAAGAAGCCTAGAGTAGACAGTTACTTATCTGAAATAGTATAGGTTGTCATGCTTGAGCAGGGGACTAGACTAGAAGAGTCTAGTCCAAGGAGTCCAAGGTCCCTTCCAGCTCTATTCCTATTCCTATTCCTATTCCTATTCCTATTCCTATTCCTATTCCTATTCCTATTCCTATTCCTATTCTATTCTATTCTATTCTATTCTATTCTATTCTATTCTATTCTATTCTATTCTATTTCACTACTATAAAAACAGACTAAATAACAAACCAAAATAATTTTAGTCAGGACCATTTTCCCCATTGTCCTAAAGCTATACAGTAGAGTTGAGCATCCTAATTTCAAAAGCTTTCATGAAGGACATTCAGTTCATAGCTTTGACCTGAGTGACCTGTTCCAAGGAAACTACTAAGTAGAGATATGATAAAGTGGAGAAAGAAGGAAAAAAGAAGACATTAGAAAAATTATAAAGAGAGAAAGGGAGACATTTCAATAAAACAGAATATCTGTAACTCATGTTTGAATGGAATAATTCTTGGTGCTTTCTGAGCTTGGTGCTTTGCTTGCATACATTTTATTACCCAACTAGGTAACAATATCAGGGTGAATGAGTTTGGGGTTTGTTCCTATACAGGAGCTCCTTTGCTGAATTCCAAAAAATATATATCTTTTTTTTTTAATTTTATTTTTAAATATTCATCAGCATCAATATATCATTCATTTTGATACAAATAACAATAATAACATTAATAATATTTATTACATTAATCAAACTTGCAATCTTAGTGTTAATTAATATGTTTGTATTAAAATATAATCCTTCAGTATTTGATTGTTCAGAATTTCAAAGTGCCATTCTTATGCCAATCCCAATATTATTTGAGCATACATAGTAATACTCTAAACTTTCCATTTGGTTATTGCTTTTATTTTATTGTATAAAAATGTGTATACTATTCCCCCTATTTTTTTATTTCTACCTCTATTCAAACTTCTAGTCAGGCTACCATTACTAGTCCTAGTGTTGATACACATGTTTGTATTGAAATATAGTTCTTCATTGTTTAGTTGTTCAATGTTCCAATACGCCATTCTAATGCTAGTCACCATATTATTTAAACATACATAATAATACCATCTTTCAACCTCTAATCTTTCCATCTAGCTATTGCTTTTATTCTATTATATAAAAATGTGTATTCTTATTTCTACCTCTGTTCTAGCTTTTAGTCAAGCCACCATTATATTAAAAGGTCTTTCCTTTCTATCCATCATCTCTTGCCCATTTTAATACTTTAATTCTTATTCATTTTTTGGCTTGCCTCCCATATTCCTCTCTTGGATCTTTGTCTCTGTCTACATCTACCTCTTTACTATTTAGTCTAAATATTTCCCCCATCTCTACCATCTTATGCTGCCAAGCCTCCAGAGTGTCTGCCCAAGCCCCTATCTCCCTTTCAAAAATATCTTCCTGCTTTTCTAATTCCATTTTTAAATCTCTTAAAATACTTTTTCCTTGATTTGTTTCATCAGTCATTATTGTCTTTATTGTTTTCTCCTTCTTGTCTTCTTGCTTTATTTGCTGATTTTTCTGTTCTGTCTTTCCTGGACATTTTTATCTTTATTCATTGTCCCTTGTAGAATATTTTCCATTTTCCCATCTATGCTATGCATTAGATTCTTTATCTCCCTGTAGTTTTTTGTCACAGTGTCATTGATACTTTGGAACATCAATGTCATTTCTTTTAAAAATCCCTTGGTGGTGCATCTCATCTTATTTTAATAATTCTCACTCTTGCTCAATGGTCCAAAAATCATATATTCAGGCCTAGCATTGCTCCTCAGAGAGTACAATAATCATAGTTCTTTATATCCCATGATTATTTAATAGGTTCCATTTAGATAGTCCAGGAAGCTTTCCCAATATCTCCTTACATCCACTCTATAGGTTTAGTCATATATCTTAACATTCAAAAGTCACTTAGGTATCTTCCTTGTTCTCACAGTTGAACCTCCAGTAGTCATAAAGTAGATAAACATAGAACAGTAGATATACCACAATCCTCCAGATAAATGTTGTTTATTTCTCTTATCAGAAATTTTCCCAGACTTGTAGGGTTAAGGTATATTTTCCATTCATCAGTAGGTGGCACCCTCAGTTTAGGTTTCAGTGTAATCTCAGATCTCACAAGTATTTAATTCAATTTTAATTTGATTTATGGTAGTAAAGTCAGTTATTAAGTAAATAGTTCCAGCATTTTAAAATGCCTTTCCAAAAACAACACCTACCCATTTTAAAAGTCCAATTTTCTATGTTTTAAAAGTTTTTTACTTTTCTTCCCTTAGTTCCTTTCTTTCGGGTCTGGGATTTTTCTCCAAGTAGTTATTCGCCACTTTAACAAATAGTTCTAAGAGTCTCTTTTCCTGAATTGTTTTCCTTTTAGGGTTAGGTTCTAGGTAAAAAAGGAATCATCTGACCCAGTTCCAATCACTGTTCATTTACACTGCTCCTGCACTTTCTTTGTTACCTTGGCTGTCCCAGCTACATGGCAGCCATGATGGCTGCCTCTTCTCCTCATCGTGGATGAGAGGGAAAAGAGTCCTGGGTGAAGCGGGAGAGATGCGACTCTCCTCAACCTACAGGGGGCCTCTCTTTTCATCACTACTCCTCCCAGGTGGCTTTAGCTCAGGGGTGAAATTTACTTACCTTCCCTACTGGTTCGCCAATGTCTGTGCACTGTTGTCTGCACATGCACAAAGGCTTAAAATGTCACAAAAAGCAATGTCATGATGTCTGCATGGGTGGGCAGGCCTCCCCCAGCCGTCGCTACCAGTTCACCTGAGCTGGATAGAACCATCTGGATTTCATCCTGCTTTAGCTCCTTTTAGAGCCCTCCAACGGGGAGAACTCAATGCAGGAGCTCCTCGCAACCGATCTCACTGTAATGTCAGCCAGAAATCTGAATACAAAATAATAATAATAATTTTGAATTCAAAAAAAAATTCAAGGTCCAAATACAAAATGCACTGGAATTCCAGGAAGCTTAACATTTAGGCAATCAGACATCAATAGTCATCTAGTGATAAGCTACATCTACCCAACGTTTAAAAGAGAAAATTAAAAAAAAAACCTATAAAGGAAACAAAAAGATTAGAACAAATTCCTTCCAACAAGTAAGTAGAAATCAACCCTAGAAAGGGGTTAAAGAATTCAAGAAACCACCAAAGAAGAAACCACATCCAAAACTGGTAGGGCAAGCTACTGAATATAAACAGGTAGCAAACTTTATAGTAACTCATGCTGAAAATGTTATTTAGCTAGATAATGAAATGTCTACAGGTGAATAACCAAATTTACAGGATACCATGACTCCATAGAATGAGAACTGTGATTTTAGAATTTCAGCAATTCAGGTTCTAGCTAGATCTACCATAAACTAGAGCCACACTTGATTTTATCATGTGTACTCTTGATTTGAGAGAATTCTGCTTTTGTAAAAAATTTCCATAATAATTGCCAAAAGAAGTCACAGTGAAGTCTGATTTTTTCCTCAGTCAGAATCCCACTTCCCCTCTCTGATAATAAATCAACCATCCTAATACTGGAGCTGTTTGATACGGTCCCATGTCCCTGGACTCACAAGCCATAACCCCTCTGATTTTATCAGATGTATTTGCTAGAACTTCAGAATGACACAGGGATTGAGGTTACACAAGAGATTACACAATTATACAAGAGTACACACTTCTATTAAATAGGTGTCAGGTGTAACCAGCTGGCAAGGACTTATTCCATTTTTCCATGAGGTCAGGGACTTTAAAATGGTAGTAAATAGATCACACATGGTCAGAAATACATTTATCCCATGTTTATAATGGAAAGAACACTGTTCTAGAAAAGTGTTCCAGTCTAACTTAATATCTTCCAGAAAGAATCCAAAAGCACATATTGTCCATCTCAATCACAAAGGTGGTTAAGAATCTTTCTACATTATCCTAAGGTTTTATTTAACCATGTTTATAAAATGTAACAGAGTGAGAATAGTATGATGTTTTAAAAAGCTTTTATACAAGTTTGGTTTTATTTAGCAATTTCATTCTATTCCTTTTTTTAAATTGCTTGTAACATTTATTTGTTTTTTTAGCCTCTTGTTTTAATGAAGGTCTTATTTTCTCTATGGAATATTATTTTCCAGGGCTTATTTCTTTGTAGTAAATTCAAAAACAATTCTTTCACTGTAGAAAATGATTTCTACTTTCCATGGTAGTTCCTTTTTCATATATTCAACATCTATCTACCTACCTATCTATCTATCTATCTATCTATCTATCTATCTATCATCCGTCCGTCCGTCCGTCCATCCATCCATCCATCCATCCATCTACCTATCTCTATATCTTCTTTCCAGTGCTGTTCATTGTTGTTTTGTCCCTCAGAAATTTTAATTCAACTGTAATATTCTAAATCAATATTTCTTATCGTGACATAAATGAAGGCAATATCAAAAGTGCTTTTTTTTCCTCAAAAGGCAACTGGACTACTTTTTGAGGAAGAAGATGTTACCCTAACCTGAACGTGAATGTGAATGCAAACCCTAACTCTAACTCTAACTCTTAACCCTAACCCTAACCCTAACTCTAACCCTAGTCTAACTCTAACCCTAACCTAACTCTTAACCCTAACTCTAACCCTAACATCATTCTAATCTTCCTGCAGTGTCCAATTTCTGATAGGGTATCATCTTGAAATGTTGACGACACCGTCAAGTCATATTCTTGACTACAATATTGAAGCTACTGATCAATCAATAAATCAATCAAATAAACACTCTAGGGATCCAGAACAGGAAGAAGCTGGAGCAAGTTGGGTCTTCACTGCTTCAAACTTTGCTAGATCTTGTAATCCCAAAGGAGAATTTCTCTCATACAGTACGCCACTCATGCCACCTAAATAGGCATTACACAATTCTTAGAGATTCTTTGATTGGGCTTTGGCAATTTCTTGGTTGGGGTATTGATTGTTGGTCTGAAGTTAACTTTAGAGTTAATCTATGCTGACTTGAGTGCTGATTTCTGTTGGCGAGGTGCTGGAGTCTTTTTATCATTTGGGCTGGTTATCCCTTTTGCATAGTCTATAGATGTCATTAATGTCTATATGTTTATTGATGGCAGAAGACTGGTAGAATGCATCCATGAACACCAACTGGCCATCAGAAGACATGGTGAAAATTCTTTAATTTCTCAACATATAGACAGATTTAACCCTAGTTTCAATTGGGAAAATGTGACAATACTAGACCAGGCCAAGTCCAAAAATGCCAGGGAATTTCTAGAAACCTGGCACTCTGACAAATCAGCAACATATATAGACTATGCAAAAGGGATAATAAAAAAAATCATCCCAAAAGAGAAAAAGTGTCAGGTCCCATTGATCTCTATAGGAAACTTGCCATTCTGTTGGGAGGGGGGAGGATTTGGGTTACTCTTGCATGGGGTTTTCTTTGTTCCTTTTCTCTGCTTTGATATACCTTTGGGATGTTGGAAGGGGAGAAAGAATGTGTCTTGGGCCATCTGTTTTGTCTTACCACTGGAGGAGTGGGATCCTGGTGCCTGGGAACGGCCTATTATCACCTTCTCAGCCCAAACTTCTCACAACATTTTTACACCTTGAGATTGGCTCAAAGATGAACTGGACATTGGGAGGAGCCTCGAAAGGAGTGGTTTGACTTAACACTCCAGCGCGTGAAATTGAGATTCTGCCTACACTCTCTCAGTTATCACTTTCTTACAATAAAAGTTCCTTTTGAAATGCCATTCATTTTAAGAGTTCTGCTTTCTTTCTTTCTTTTTTTTTTTGCAATTTTTTTTATTTTTTAAACAGAAACAACATAAAAACATCAACCTTCCAAACACTTACAGACAGTATTTCGATTGGTGAAAATCATTTCGTGCTCTCAAAATTTTTAAACTCTCATTATGTGACAGATATTCTTACCTCTAACAGAAAAAACAAGTGCTTAAACATTTTATCCAAATTTCATTTCATATATAATATTTCATCTCCATATTTTATTATCTATCCATTGATAAAATAGCTCCCATATCAAATAATATTGTTTATCTTCCTGTTCTCTTATTTCAAATGTCAATCTACTCATTTCGGCACAATCCAACATTTTCTTAATAATTTCTTCATCAGTAATCATCTTCTCTCCTTTCTAGTTTTTTCCAAATACAATTCTAGCTGCTGTTAATATATTCACAATTAAATATTGTAATTCTTTGTTAAATGTCTCTGGTAAGATCCCTAATAAAAATATCTCTGGTTTAAAGTCAATATGTCTCTTTGTCATTTTTTCCAACCATGTGTGTATCTTAGTCCAAAATCTCCTTGCTTCTACGCATGTGCACCACATATGGTAATAAGATCCTGGGGTCTGATGGCACTTCTAGCACTTCTCCGATTTGTTCTTGAACATTCTGCCTATCCTCGTTGAGGGTAAATGCCACCTGTAAAACATCTTATACAAATTCTCTTTATATGCTGTAGACATTGTCATTTTATAATTATGTGACTACAATTTTTGCCATTTCTCTAAATCAATACCATAACCAAAATTTTCCCCCATGCTATGATTGACTGTTTAACTTGTTCTTCTTCCAATTTTGCCTCTAGCAAGTATCCATATAACTTTTTAATTACATGGTCATCAGAACCCATTAATATCTTATCTAAGATAGTCAAAACATTATAAAAGCCTTCTTGTTTGAGATCTTCTTGATATCTAGAAAATATTTGCATATATGAAAACCAATCCATCTTAAATCCCTGATCTTCTAAGTCTTGCTTTGATTTAAGTTCACCCTTTTCATCCAATAATTCACTATATCTAACAATTTGTTTCCCTTTTGAATATCACTGGATATGAAAAAGCTTCAATTGTAGACTGGAATCTTCAAATAATGATATTTTTTAATCCTCTCCCAATTCAAAAGCAAAGCTCTCCCAATTCAAAAGCAACACGTATCTGATGTCTTCTAAAATACCCCTGTATTTTAGTTCCTTTGTACCATAAAAAGGCATGCCACCTCATCAACAAATCGTGTCCCTCCAAATTCAATAGTCTGGTATTTTTCAATGTTACCCATTCTTTAATCCACATTAAACTAGCTGCTTGATAATATAATGTATGCCTCAGTCCATGTCTTGGGTATTTCTTTTTTTATCATTATTTCATTCATAACCTCCAGCATTGGGATCAATAGAGTTCTGCTTTCTTGAGAAGACCGACAAGGCAGGACCTTTCAAAAAGACTCCAGCATCTCTCCACCAGTGATCAGCACTCAGATCAGCATAGATTAACTCCAAGATTAACTTCAGACCAACAATCAAGTAAACAATACTCCAATCAAGAAACTGCCAAAGAGCCATCAATAAACAGTCTAACCTAAGAATGTCTAAGATCACCCCCACCTACACAGGCAAGCAAGACACCAGAATACAAACTGACAGAAAACAGCGCTCCTTACTAGAACTGATGATGTTATCTAGTTAGGGTAATGAAACATCTGCAAGAAAACAAACTGAATATGCCAGTGCTTCTGATGCTTGCACACTTCTCACATGGATATACGAATTAGTTTCAGATATTTGGACACAACCTTCACTACCTAGCACTCTCCACAAGGACAATGAGTCCGTCATAGCCTCTTCGGTCAGGAATGATGTCAGCTTCAGATCTCGCCATATTGATATACATTATAAAAATGTGAGAGACCTAGTTAAAAAGGGTTTTCTTGAATTTGTTCATTGCGATACCAAGGACCAAATTGCCGATTTCCTAACTAAACCTGTACCTTGTGAAATACATTGGAACCACTGCAAATCAGTTGGACTGTACTTATAATTTATTTTTTCTTATACTTGTGTTTATTATTATTTTTGAACACTGTTCCATCACACTTGGCAATAGAAGGGGTGTGTCAAATATTTCCTGCATATGATGCACCAGAGACTAGAAGGGGTTAAGTTTTTACAGACATCACATGTGACTATATCAGCCAATGAACTCTCTTATTGGACTCTTACCTAGAAACCACTTGGATATCTTCCCCCTTTTTTTCTCTCTCTCTCTCATCTATCTCTCAGTGAGACAACATGTGAACTTCTCTCTCCTCTCAACACCTGAGTCATACAGTTAGGGTAAAAATGTAACAGGACACCCTGTGCATTATCGTATGCATGTTTATATTTGTAAATAATAAAAACAACCTTTTGAACCTGAAGCTGTATTGACCAAATAATTTCCTCATAGAACCAAATGAGCACGACCATCAATATATATCTGATAATTCATAACATGTACAGTTGTATTACTATAATGCAAGCTACATACGGCTGCTCTTTAAAACTGCCTGGAAGCTACAGCTGGCCCAGAATACATCAGCATAGACAATAATGGGTGGCATTATGTTGACATGATTATGCTGACATGACCCAGTGTTATGTGAAATGCATTAGTTACCACTCATTTCCAGGCCATTCAAGGTTTTGGTTATCATCTTGAAAACACACTATAGTGTTGGAAGAAATCTAGTTCCATCTGATTCAGTTCCAAGTAGAGAGAAAGACATTGGAAACATTGAGGCTGATTGGAAAGATGGTTTATTGATGAACAGGACCATATGGGTTTGAGAGCCTGGGCAGCTGACCACATGGAATGGAGAGTGAGGGTTATTTATACCCTCTCTCAGGCCTTGCCCTTGAGCTTCTTGTTCCTGTGCAAGAAATGTATTCTATTGGCTGTAGTCAGACTCCCATGGGGCCATGTGAGGTCATGTTTAACATGAATTTTTGTCTGGTCTGTTTGTCTGAATCAAGTTTGGTTGAAGCCTGGAGGGTGATGCAATGTCCCAAGGTGATTTTGCAATGCAGTGAGCCCTGCTGCTAGATAATCCTATTATGTCCTGGAGCAACATGTCTTAATCCCATCACCTTGGAGCTGAAGGTCTTTTGTCTTGTAGATAGGCTGGCACAGTCCTGCTGGGGCTATAAAGAAAGGTGGGGGCTGCTTTCCAGGAGCATGTTTCTCCTTTAGGGAAATATTCTGCCTTTTTAATATTTCTCAAAATATTTCATTCTTCTAGGAGAGGGGTAGGTGCTAACTTTCTACACTAGCATAGGACTTGTTTATCTCTCATTGTTTCTGCCCATCAGGTATGATTGAGCAAGGTGAGCACACTTCCCCATTAAAGGTTTGTGTACAGTTTGAAGATCCTCTTGGACTCCCAACCCATGAGTGAAAAGCAAATGATAGCTAGTCCTGTTGATCAGTGTCATCTTAGGAAGCCCAGGAAGTGCACCTTCACTGTTGCAGTGCCTGCTCTCTAGAATTACTTTTAGGCAGAAATTTTTACACAAACCTGTAAGGACCAGCTTCTCCCCCCCTTCAAGAAAGTATAGACTCTTGAAAACTTTGTATTTCAAAAGGAACCTTTTATTGAAAAGGGACGAAAGCAAGTCAAAATTCAAAGCAGGCTCTGAGGTTCCCCAGGGCATACAATCCAGGATAAAGAAAATCAGGAACCCCTCTCCACTGCCCGATGTGGATTCCCACCAATCCGCAAGTGTGAAAATGTACCAGCCTCTCTGAGAAACAGATAAGGAGAGCTTCTCAGGGCCATCCTCTGGCATTTCAATCCACATGGCCCTCCCTCCTCTCTCATTCCCCAAGAGGTGAGAATTCTCCAGGCATTTTAGATGCCAGGCAATGGTTATAAATCAGGTTATACAAAAAGACCTGGCAAGAAATAGGATACTTAGGATACATAGGAAAAAGAACTAAATGTGACAAATCCAAATCCACCCCCTTCTTCCACTGAAGAATGGTAGATACATGGATCTGACACACCTCATCCTTATAACACTGAGGAAATCATTCATAACTTGGTTGTTCTTCCGGACTTTGGGACAGGATGGTTCTGGAGCTCATTTAGTTAAGTTTGGTTTTCTAACTGGTTACATTGTTCTTTTAATCAGCTATGATTATGACATTTAACAAAAAGAGATCAGGCTGCTGCCTTGACCACTGTTTAGTTGAACTTGAGAAGAAAAATACTTTCAAGATTTCAATCAGCATGTTCAGAAGACAAGAACATACCAGGTGATGTGAAAGTTAATATCAAAATGCCACCTGCTTCTCAGAGATAAATATAAATTGATAGTTTCACTTTAGAATAGATTAGAATAGAATAGAATTTTTATTGGCCAAGTGTAGTTGGACACACAAGGAATTTGCCTTGGTGCATATGCTCTCAGTGTACATAAAATAAAAGATACGTTCATCAAGAATCATAAGGTACAACGCTAAATGATAGTCATAGGTTACAAATAAGCAATCAGGAAACAATATCAATATAAATCGTAAGAATACCAGCAACAAGGTTACAGTCATACAGTCATAAGGGGGAGGAGATGGGTGATGGGAACGATGAGAAGATTAATAGTTTGACAGAGTGATGGCGATTGGGAAAAACCTATTCTTGTGTCTAGTTGTTCTGGTGTGCAGTGCTCTATAGCGTCGTTTTGAGGATAAGAGTTGAAACAGTTTATGTCCAGATGTGAGGGATCTGTAAATATTTTCACAGTCCTCTTTTTGACTCGTGCAGTATACAGGTCCTCAACGGAATGCAGGTTGGTAGCAATTGTTTTTTCTGAAGTCTTGTTTATTCTCTGAAGTCTGTGTCTGTCTTGTTGGGCTGCAGAACCAAACCAGACAGTTATAGAGGTGCAGATGACAGACTCATAATAATTGAATAAAGTAATAAAATAATTAATAAAGATTCCTATGGTTGTGATATAATGCCATCACAACCATATTTTAGCCAATTATATATATTTTATATCAAAGATTAACAACAAATAACAAAAGCCATAGGTCTTTAATCTGTTCACATAATTAACTGCTAGGCTACCACCAGACCTTCTAGCAACTTTTCTACTACTGATGCTCTCCAATTTGAATCTGAACTCTGCTCCTTCTCAGACAATATGCACTTCAGCCTCACTGGCTGAGACTAATGTCAGATGATGTCTAATTTATCTGGAGGCTAACAGATAATCTGAGAAAATGGCAGTACCTAGTTTCTGAGCATGGTCTGTACAGATTGTTTTTTAATGGGCCTGTCAATCAGGTCAACCTAGCCTTTAATCAATTCAAGTACTGGCATCATTTCTTTCATTCTTATGCATACAATTTCTCTTGTACAAAAGGTGGAGAATCAGTCATTATCTCTGCTGCAATCAATCCTCAGCATGTACCACCTTACTGTAATATATTTTTTATTAGTTTGCATTACTGGAGTTTATAATTATTTAAAATATCACAGTTAAAACAATTTATATTTTCATTTATTTCCCTAGCACAACATCATGGATGACTCCTGTATACTGTCAGAAATGAAATTAACAAATGATACAGCTTAAAAATTGGTGTTTCATCAAGATTTTCATCATGGCTTATATACCAGCTACTATTTAATTCCTTTTCCAGTGGTGGGTTGCTACCGGTTTGCACCGGATTGGGTGAACTGGTAGTGGTGGTGGCAGGAGGCTCTGCCCACCCGCTCAGACGCTTCTGTGCATGTGCAGAAACTTCTGCACATGTGCAGAAGCACCACAAGGTAGTGCGCACATGCACGAGTGAACCAGTAGTGATTTGGAACCCACCCCAGCCTTTTTCCATCTTTTCTCCCATTTGATTTGCTTGGTGTTTTTTTTAAATCATCCCATCAGGAGAAGAAATTGAAGAAAGTAATTTGCACAATTACTTGTGCAATTTGCACAATTACTTGTGCAAATTGGAGAAAGTATTTGTATTCTGTATTTTTTTAAAATACCAGCTGAGGATATTTTTCTTTATTAAAGCAATTACTCTTTCTAAATAAAAAAGAAATATTGTGTTTTTATCAGAAATTGCTTTTTAAAAAAATATCATGGGTTCAATGTACAATGTGTAAACCAAGCAAATTCTGGTTATTCAGAATTATCCAGTCAGCATGATTAAACAAAACATGGTTTTGTATAATATGAATCTACAGGACCTGATGATATCCCAGTAGAAATTTTAAAATTGCTGGAAGACAATGGGAATAAATTTTTACTGCAGCTCTTCAATCAAATATATGAAACAGGAAAGATACCAAATGATTGGCTAACGTCAACCTTTGTGACAATCACCAAGTGAACTTGCTGGCCACAGTGTTTTCAAAGGAATCAGTTTGTACAAGACAACATAAGTAATTAAAAAGTAAAAATGTAAGCTATGAGCCTGAATGTGCAAAGTCAGACTGAAAATGCCTTCAATTTGTAGGTTTCTGTTTTTCTTAAAATGCACACAGAAGTAGAAATGTGCTATTGTTTGGAGATTAAGATATAGAAGTGTTAGATTTCCCACCCCCCTAACCCTGAAAGAAGAATGTTTTTACTGACTATGTTGCCACAAGTGCAAAATGCCACAGGAAGCAGAAACATTTTCACCAGTTTGCTTTTTCATCTGCAGTTCTAACACTGTATTTTATGGATAGTTCCATAATTTCTCTAGGCAGATTAGAAAAGAGAAGACTGCCAGATAATGGCAAAAGCCATGCAAGTTCTCTTTTCCCCAGACCATCTGCAAGATCCCTCTATTATTGCAGAATGAAGACTTTATTTCTAAGAAATAACATCAGGATCCTAACGAATGGCTATAGACACTCAATAGAGCACACTATTCTTTAGAACCAGGAGGAGGAGCTAGTGGAACACTGATTCATTTGTATGTTCTAAGGTGTATACCTACTCATAATAGGTTGCCAAGGGCACAAGGCAAAGAAAACATGCCACAGGATCCTGGGCAAAGCAAGTCAGCAGCAACTAGGAAGTGCTGACCATGGCCAGTGGATACCAGCTGTGGGCACCCTGGTCCCCATTGGATGAATCTCTGCAATGGCTGAGGGGTGCTGTGCCCAGACCCAGCAGCACTAAACATCCTTTCCGGGGAGGGCAAAGCCCAGCCACTGCCACTGATTTGGAAGTGCAACTTTGCTTCCAGGGGCTGAGTCTAGTGCTGGAGTCTAGTGCTAAAACTGGGATGAAGCAACCATTACCTTCCCAATTGGCAGGAGAACCTAGGGCATGCAATAGGGCTGTGCACAAACCACAGGCAGTGAGGCTTATAGGGCTTGACTCGGTCTTTGGGCATCTAGTAACTGCACAGCCTCCCCACTGGACTGGCTCATTGAGGGTTTCAGAGCGCTCAGCCTTCTGTCAAGTGATAAGTCCCCAGCAACGCAGACCCCATGGCCTCCATGAACCACAAGTGCACATGGCTATGGCCATGTGTCGACAAATGCTGCGTGCCATTCTCTTGCTTTATGCTGCCTACAAAAAATGTGCCTTTGCCTTACAACATTCCCGCTAAAATTTCCCTAAGCAAAATCAGGACAAGCTGGGATCCTTGATTGCAAGAGAAGTTATCTCAGGCCCATATCTGATTCCCTTCTACTTCAGAAAATCAACTCATTGGATTCCGCCTTCAACTTATTTCCTGGAATTGTCAACTTTTCTTCAACACTTATGTTTCTTAGAAATCAATCTATTTCCTGGAATAACTACTTATTCTTTTTATTCCTCAACCCAGTTTCACTGAACAAAATGAAGCATTTAATGTAACAATATCAATCTGGCAATAATCCAGAAGAGCATCAACACTCAGATTGTTTGTAGACAGCCCGATGCCCATATATCATTTCAATCTGTACAATAAAATACCAGGTAGTTGCCTTTATAAAATGTTTCATCATATTTTAAACTTTGTAAGACACAGAATTTGTCAAGATATTGCATGTTTTAAATTGTAAGATAGCATTGTTATATGAACAAAATGGAAAATAAATGTGAACTATGTCAAACATTCCTTGAACTAGGAATGAATCAAGGGTAAAAACAAATGTCAAAATAACAAATATAGGGAACATAATGGAGGAAGTCTGAAGGAAAGTCTAAATGAAATATTAATTATATCTTGTGATATCTAAGTGTCAAACACATATATTTTGATATAAAAAATTCCTTCCTGTGTTACAATTGTTAAAAAGAGAAACAATATCAAATAATCATGAATCATTTTCTCCAAGGAAAAAGCCTATATCAACTAAAACCTATATGAAATTCATGATTTAAAACAAAATGGAACTCCTACTCCCAAGCCAATATGCTCTATTTTCTTCTCTTGGTGATGAAAATTAAAGCAGTCTAAACCATTGTCTTACAAAAACCTATTTTTCAGATAACTATTGAAAAATTTGGAAATACAATATTGAAAGCCACATAATTCCCAAATCATTTACTAAAAAGTTATTGTGATCACAATAAAGCATATTGAACACTGAAATATCAACCATAGTGCTTTGCTGTAACAACAAGGTTTATACAGATTTATAGATATATGATTTGCATTGCAGAATTGAGTTAAAATCATTGCTTTGATTCATTTATGCAGCGAATGAACTCTTTTATGTAATGAATGAATATGTCAGCTCATTTTTAAAAATTCCACATGCTGTATTTATAATTTATAGATGAAGTTTATGGGTTTAATTTCAACTGCTTGGCAATTATTTAAGTCTCTTGTAACCAATATAACTAAATTAGTGATGATGTTGACCAGTTTTTCTATTGATTTCAATTCGACTGTGATTAATTTAATCTGGACTCAATTTATATTAACAAGTACCAAAAGATGAAAAAATTATAGCTCAAAAGTCGTCAGTGTATGTTTTCTCTCTCCTAGCCTTCCTTATCAGACAATATGCTACACAATCCTGATTTTTCTGTTTACTAATAAACAACTACATTTTGACAAAAATGAACACAAATTAGAAGTAATGTTGCTTCAAATTAGAAGTAACAAGATTTTCAGTTATGTGAATGATATACACCATTTGCAAGATCTTTCTAACAATGTATACCATTTGTAAGAACTTTCTTTCCCCAAAGAAATATTGCTACATGGAAGAATCTCCATAATTCTATGCTATGATTTTTTTGATTTTATGCTATGATTTCTGTTCAATAGCAGATAACTTTTGATGAAATCTAAGAGAACCACTTAATTTCAGCTGAAAAGCAACCACCCATATTTGAATAATTGGCCACCACTCATTAATTATGATTAATGATTTACATATACATGATTTAGAATGCATGATTTTTCAATATGCATGCATGTATGTGTGTGTTTGTGTATACACAAACAAACAAGCACCTTTACACTACTCTTACAAAACAGGAACACCTTTATAAATTAAGGTTTGGTGATTATTTTCCTTTGCTGACTGACTACAAAATATATAAAGATAAAACAGCCTGGCTTATTAGAGCAAAACAATGTAAATAAAGGAAAGGAAAATGTATGTGCAGTTGTGTATTGAATCAGAATTTCACTTTTTTAAAACATGATTTTTATCCTGAAAAATAAGCTAGAAGAATAAGATTCCAAATGATCTTTCAAAGGTAGATATTAGTATCATACTCATTGTGCAGTAACAAATGCATAAAAACCATCTTACAACCAATCCGTATAAATTACCTACCTTGAACATACTCTGGTATAAGACTGAGAAGGAAATTTTATTAGCTGTGATAAAGAATGCATTAATAGCATAATTAAGAAAATAATTGAAAGGAATCAATAAGATTAGTTGTGCGTCAGCATATATTCACATACTGTATATTTGACTGGATTCAGACCATGGACATGAACTTTTATTACATCATATAAAAGGGGCGGTACTTTTAACAGTGGTTCAAATGTCTCAAAAAAAATCACAATTTGAATCAATAAATGATGATGTAAATCAGTTATGCCAATTTGATTGACTGGTATACTTGACTTTTCCAAAAATCAACTTAGATTATGTTTAGGTTTAACAGATCAACAGAGTTGGAAGGGACCTTGTAAGCGATCTAGTTCAACACCCCATCCAAGCAGGAGACCCTACACCATTTCTGACAAATAGCAGTCCAGTCCTTGAAAGCTTCCAGTGATGAAGCTCCCACAACTTCCGAAGGCAAGTTGTTCCATTGGTTGATTGTTCTCACTGTCAGAAAATTTCTCCTTATTTCTAGGTTGAATTTCTCCTTGATCAGTTTCCAGCCATTTTTCTGTGTCTAGCCTTCAGGTGCTTTGGAAAATAGCTTGACCCCCTCCTCTCTGTGGCAGCCCCTCAAGTATTGGAAAACTGTTATCATGTCTCCCCTAGTCCTTCTCTTTACTAGACTAGCTGTACCAAGTACTTGCAACTATTCATTGTTATGTTTTAGCCTCCAGTCCCATAATCATCTTGGTGGTTCTTCTCTGCACTTTTTCTAGAGTCTCAACTTCTTTTTTATAGAGTGGTGACCAAAACTGGATGCAGTACTCTAGGTATGGCCTTAGTAGGGCTTTATAGAGTGGTATTAGTACCTCACTTGATCTTGATTGTATCCCTCTGTTAATGTAATTTAGGATTGTATTGGCTTTTTTGGCTGCCGCTGCACACTGTTGGCTCATATTTAATTAGTTGTCCACTAAGACTCCGATATCATCCTCACAGTTACTGCTATTTAGCCAGGTTTCATCCAGTCTATATGAGTACTTTTGGTTTTTCTTGCCTAAATGTAAGACTTTAGTTTTCTCTACATTGAATTTCATTTTGTTAGATAAGGCCCAGTGTTAAAGTCTGTCAAGATCCATCTAGATCTTGAGCCTATCATCTAGGGCAGTGATGGTGAACCTTTTTCTCGTTGTGTGCCGGAAGTGTGTGTGTGTGCGCGTTATAACACCCGCGCGTGCCAGCACCCATAATGCAATGCGACCCCCCCACGCATGTGCATGCACACGTGACACCCCACCCATGCGCCCCACATTGCACGCACACCCCACATATGTTCTGCATTGAGCATGCACAGTCCCCCACATGTGCTTTGTGCTCCCCCTACCGCGACTTATTTTGAGCTTTCGGGAGTAGGGATTGAAGCCCCACTTGCTGCTTCTGGCAGCGCAATGACCGGTTCCCTTGGGGAAAAGGGGGTGGGGGAAAGATCTGCTTTTGGGACTTCCCTTCTCCCCAGCCAAGCAGACTGTCCACGGGCAGGGATTGAAGCCCCACTTGCTGCTTCTGGCAGCGCAATGACCGGCTCCGTTGGGGAAAAGGGGGTGGGGGAAAGATCTGCTTTCGGGGCTTCCATTCTTCCCAGCCGAGCAGATTGTCCAGGGGCAGGGATTGAAGCCCCACTTGCTGCTTCTGGCAGCGCAATGACCGGCTCCATTGGGGAAAAGGGGTGGGGGAAAGATCTGCTTTCAGGGCTTCCCTTCTCCCCAGCTGAGCAGACTGTCTAGGGGCAGGGATTGAAGCCCCACTTGCTGCTTCTGGCAGCGCAATGACCGGCTCCGTTGGGGAAAATGGGGTGGGGGAAAGATCTGCTTTCGGGGCTTCCCTTCTCCCCAGCCGAGCAGACTGTCCACAGGCAGGGATTGAAGCCCCACTTGCTGCTTCTGGCAGCGCAATGACCGGCTCCATTGGGGAAAAGGGGTGGGGGAAAGATCTGCTTTCAGGGCTTCCCTTCTCCCCAGCTGAGCAGACTGTCTAGGGGCAGGGATTGAAGCCCCACTTGCTGCTTCTGGCAGCGCAATGACCGGCTCCGTTGGGGAAAATGGGGTGGGGGAAAGATCTGCTTTCGGGGCTTCCCTTCTCCCCAGCCGAGCAGACTGTCCACAGGCAGGGATTGAAGCCCCACTTGCTGCTTCTGGCAGCGCAATGACCGGCTCCATTGGGGAAAAGGGGTGGGGGAAAGATCTGCTTTCAGGGCTTCCCTTCTCCCCAGCTGAGCAGACTGTCTAGGGGCAGGGATTGAAGCCCCACTTGCTGCTTCTGGCAGCGCAATGACCGGCTCCGTTGGGGAAAATGGGGTGGGGGAAAGATCTGCTTTCGGGGCTTCCCTTCTCCCCAGCCGAGCAGACTGTCCACAGGCAGGGATTGAAGCCCCACTTGCTGCTTCTGGCAGCGCAATGACCGGCTCCGTTGGGGAAAAGGGGGTGGGGGAAAGATCTGCTTTCGGGGCTTCCCTGTCTCCCCAGCCAAGCTCCAGACCTGTCCAGGCTGTCCAGGGGCAGGAAAAAGCTGCTGCCGATTCCAGACCTGGCAGCCCGCAGGCTCAGCCCAAGCTTTACAAGCCTCTGTGGCACAACAAGAATCGGCTGGCCCAAACAGCCCTGCCTTGGAATAACGAAGACAACGCCATCCCCACCTCCCTTTCCACCTCCTCCAGAAAAGGGCTAAGCGGGTCGCTCCCACCGCCATCCCCCCATTGTTCATTCGTTGTGGTGTGAAGGGGGAAAAAACCCACAGGAAGTCCTGCTCCTGGTGCTGCCAGGGAAGAGGCACCGCAAGAGCCGCTGTTGCCGGGGTTGAGGGGGTGCCAGTGCCAGAAGCAGCGGGCTGGGGCTTCAATCCCTTTCCCTGGACAGCCTGCTTGGGTGTGGAGACAGGGAAGCCCCAGACCACAGATCCTTCCCATCACCCCCTTGCACCCGGTGGTGGCGGTTCTTGCGCTCCTCTTCCCCAGCGGTGGCAGGAGTAGTTGGCAGAGGAGAGGGTGGTGGCAGGCTGTAGCAGCAGACTGGTCGCACTGGCTACAAGGCAGCAGCGGCTCCCCCTCCTGCTACCCTCGCGCTCCAGGCAGCGTCTAGGCAGCCATATCTATCCTCCCACTGCGCCAGCCCACGTGGATTCCAGGCAGCGCATGCGCACCAGTAACCCGCAGACTAGCTGGCTGGTGCACATACGTACC
Organism: Arizona elegans; assembly: GCA_022577455.1. Classification (NCBI taxonomy): domain Eukaryota; kingdom Metazoa; phylum Chordata; class Lepidosauria; order Squamata; family Colubridae; genus Arizona; species Arizona elegans. Next base: position 76,074,009 of record JAKOOJ010000004.1, on the reverse strand, counting down.
CTGGAAACCAGGAAGAGGAATGTGTGACGCCATGTGTGCCAGGCAAGATGGCTCTGCATGCCATTTCCGGCACGCGTGCCATAGGTTCGCCAACACGGATCTAGGGTGTCGGCTATTCCTGCCAGTTTAGTATCCTGCACAAATTTGTAAGTTCCCCTTCTATTCCCTCATCTAAGTCATTTATGAATTTGTCGAAGAGTATTGGGCCTAAGATGGAACCTTGTGGTACCCCTTATTTCCCTCCATGCAGACATAGTACCATTAAATACTCATTGAATATGGTTCATCAGCCAGTTACAAATTCATCTGATGGTGATGCTATCTACCCCACTTTTTTCTAGCTTATAAAGAAATACACTGTGATCTATTTTGTCAGATGCCTTGCTGAAGTTTAAGTATGTTATGTCCACAGTATTTTGCTTGTCTACTAATTTAGTCACTATGTTGAAGAATGAAATAAGATTGGTTTGGCATGATCTGTTTTTAACAAACCCATGCTGACTTCTAGTCATTACTTTACCCTTTCTAGATGTTCGCAGATCTGTTTTTTTAATTATCTTTTCCAATGTCTTCCCAGATATTGATGTTAAGTTGATTGATCTGTAGTTTCCTGGGTCTGTTTTTTTCCCCCTTTTTGAAGACCACATCAGCTTTTTTCCAGTCCTCTGGTAGTTAGTTCCCCAGTGCTCCAGGATTTTTGAAAGATGTGGTAATGATTTTGAGATGACATCTACCAGCTCCTCTAGAAGTCTGGGATATAATCCGTCAGGTCCTAGTGATTTGTATTCATCAAGATCAGCCAGGTGATCTCTTACCAAATTTTTGCTTATTTTAACCTTATTTCTAATCTGTCTTTTACAGTTATGTTTTTGGTAGGTTGGGCTATAGTTTCTTTTTGTGTGAAGACTGATGCAAAGAATGAGTTAAGCAGCTCTGCTTTCTCTCTGCTGCCTGTTTCTTCCTTGCTGTCTTCTCTCTTTAGTGGACTGACTGTTTCCTTTATTTTTTTTCTTGTTAGAGGTTTTTGAAAGAGAGTTCAGAACAGTTATATTGACGGAGGAAAAGTTTAGGCGAAAGCATATTTGAATTGTATTAAAGCCATTTTGAAAAGTTCATGAAGCAAAAGAAGTAGCTCAAATCAAGCTTTGGATGATACTTCCTACTAAATAATTTTTAAAAACCTTTTTTTAAAATTAAGCAGATCACGGGGTAAACAGACCTTTACTGTAGGAACTTTACAACCAGTAAATATATTGCGGAAGTAATTCACTTTTACCTGAATAACATTTTGAAAGAAAAGTCATTACAGTGGATTTGCTTTCACTAAGGAAATCAGTGTTTGAATAATAATGTATCTTTCAGCATTCAAAGAAAATTGTTAATAAGGGACATCTTATAAAATGAAACTTCATGTTTGAAAAAATTAAATATCTTTTAAGATCCAGTGTTGTTACAATTGATAAGTGAATTCCCCCCCACTCCCCATATACATACCCTACAGGTATACATATTCACATTGAAATGAGGTAGTGATACATAATATGCGTTGTCAGGTTTTCTTTATTAAGATACTTCAACTATTATCCAAAACATCTATTAGTAAGTCCTGGATCAATCTAAACTTTAGCCAAAACTTAGATTGGAACATGAATAGATTTGAAAAAAAATGGGTTCTCCAGATGGTACTTTCTTGTCACTGAATGTCAGATTGAGTTACACAAAAGATCCACATGGTCTATAGCCTAAGAGTAGATAAATACTAATACATAATGGAAAAAATATATACATATAATAATAATTTGTCCTATAATTAATATAAATGATGCAAAAACCCAGAGAAATAAGAGATAGCCTCTTGCTGAAGTGGCATAGCATGACCACATAGTAAGGTCATGCTATGCCAACTAGATTTAACAATGGCTTTTGGGCTTCAGCGCATGGTCCTTCACACAATGTGGATGGATACCATTTCCTTTAGTTCATTGATGCTAATGGATATAGCAATTTTATATCTACTCTTTTTGCATGTGTGCAAGTGCCCATGCACAAACATACATACTCAGTCTCACATATACACAGTATATATACAACTGCATATATAGCTTGTATTGATGTAAATTTCCACATACATTCATAGGCACAGACATTTCCTTTTCTCTTTGGAAGAGAGTTTTGAAAGATTTGCCAACAAATGCTGCAGTCCTTATTGACTCTGAGCTTCAAAAGGGACTCAAGATATCAAGTTCAGTATCCTTGGAGTGTAAGCGGATGTCACCGCTGTGGACAGAGGGTGGGTTTGATGCATCTTCCTTGGTGGTGGACTAAGTTGGTAGGACAGTGGCATCCTGCAACACAGGGTTTATTGCAGGGACCAATCTCATTCCAGTTGGCACAAGTCTTCACACAACCAGGACTGCACATATTATAAACTGCACCATGTTTACACTGAGTTCCTGGAAGACATTTCAAAGATATGAATTTCACAGCATCTACTTGTTTGGATCTACAATTAGTCATACTCAAAACAGATCCATGGAAATCACAGTCAGGGATACTATAGCTAGTCATTACAATTATTAGTAGAATAATAAAAGAAAAGATGATATTTTTAAAATATCCCAGCTGAAAGCATTTTTTTTCATAGAATATGACAACCTCACAACCTTGATGATAACTTACAGTGTTAAGATTTGAATGTTTCTCAGAATCAACTGCCTTTTTTATTTTCCTGGTGCTTATTATGTTACAACACATGCTAAATATTATTACAGCATCTTCTATTAATCCCCAACTTTCTCTTTGGAAACATTACAGCATATTCTTCACAAAAGAATTAAAAAGTATCACTGGAATAAGGAGAGAAAGTATCGCATTCTTAAAATTCTGGGTTGAATTCTGTCTCGGAAGAGAATTCTCAGAAGCATCATACAGCCTACAAAATCCATAGCATTCAAGCTGTCTTTGAGGATCTAATTATCCTCTGCATTTCAGAATGGGAGAAGGGATTGTACAGGGAGGAAGAATTATTAAAAATGCCTCTTTTATAGCTCTGCCAATAGGACTGATCTGCTGAATATTAAGTCCAGATGGCAGCTTTTGGAAGCTTGAATCTAGAATTCCAAGAACAGACAATAAGCAAGAGTAGCAACAATGAAATATATAAGCAATAGTGGGATTTTTAAAATTTTATTTTACAACAACCATGTTGGAATAAGGTTAAGGTGTGTAAAACAAGTATTGCTTTCTGTCTCTCAAGCATGATCTTTGAAAGGGAATAATGTTTTCCTTGTTACAGATAAATTCTCAACCCAACTCACCTGAATAATAAACTCTGCACTTGCCAAAAAGCCCACCACTCAAAAGGCACAGGTGATTTTGTTGATTATATTTTTATGCAGATGTTTATTATACTTTTATGCAGCAAAAATTGGATATAAATGATACATTGAATCAATGAACATTATTTAAAAAGCAGTTTTTAAAACTAGGGAATAAATTGCAACTAGAGGCTCACCCAAACTGCTTTATAATCATAATATTGCCATACCACTTAATATAGATTTCAACATTGAACAAGCTGCTGTTTCTAAATTATGCTCCCCTGAAATCATCCCAAGTTGTTTCTTAAAAATTTACAGAGAATCAATCTTGCCTTTCTCTAGAAAGATTTACATGTAGCTTAATGGATCAAGTGGGGTGTGTGTGTGTGGGGGGGGATAATAGTGCTTTTCAATGGCATGGAAAAAGGTTTTCCTCAATTGTTGAAAAAGTCTCTTCACATCAAATGCATCTCTTTCTATTGACATAGAAACCAATGTGTTGAAATATTTGAGCATTTATTTTCCCATTCTTCTCTTTTATTTTCTCCAACCCACACAGCCGAACAAATCTATTTCTTTTAATAGCTATGTCATTGAAATGGTTGTTCTTGGATACCAGTTTAGTGAAAACTGGTAAGAGTTGTTAGAAGAAACTCAAGGAAGGAGGAATTTAACAGGTGGATGCCAAAAATCTAACAAGAACTTTGAATTGTGGGTGATAGCAATTTGTAAAGAAAACAAATGAGTGAGATTAAGGTATCTGTTGTTGGAAGAGGGATCTAATGATCAGGAAGAAATGGAGAGTGAGAAAAACTCCCCCAAAAGACTTTTTCAGGCTCAGCTATTCCTCTGGCATCTTAACCAAGGGGCTTAATGGGGAAAATGGAAAAGTTCAATTGTTTGAACAGGTATTGTAGCTTTGAAATGTACTGCACCTTTGAGAAGAATACCCAGTCACTTAATGTTGAGTAAGAGAGGGGTGGGTGGGAGAGGATTATTTTTTTATTTCCCAGAAGTTGCCTTAGCACCATATACATCCAATTCAATTACTTAACATTGTTAAGTTATTTTTATATGATAGGATGACACAGTTTTGTGTGTCTGTAATATTGTAAATATTCACAAAAGGTCTGATATTTTTATTTGAATTTGCAATGGATGAGATGAGGGAAATTGCTGTCCAAATCCTCACTCCTCTCTGTTAGAAACCACACTAGGGTTTGTTTAAAGTAACTTGCAAAGGAGCTGAAGAAAATTTACTTGAGAGATCTTGGGGATGGGGTGGGATGGGATAGGTCAGCTTCTTGAATCCAGAAGAATAGCTTCTGTATTACAACAGTGACCACATCTGTTTATGTCACGACTCTTTAAATCATTCATTATTTTCTTGTTTCTGTCTAAAAAAAATTCTGTCTCTAAAAACGTAACAACTGGAGTTAAATAAACTGCTCCAACACTAAGAAGAACCAATTAAGTACAATGGCTGAGCGCATAGCTGGAGAATCTTTTTCAGCCCAATGACACTTATTTTCAATGTGACATTTTGAGGTTTGAAGGCAGAGGCTGGAGTGGCATAGGCTGAAAGTGATTTTTGAGGAACTCAAAACAGATTCTCTCCTCTTTTTCCTACCTGTTTCATTTTCTCTCTCTCATGGTCTTTCTTCTTCACGCAAACAGATTTTGACCTAAATAATTATGGAATGTTTGGTACAACATAGTATGTAAGACTGTGTTTCTCCAAATCCCTAGCTCAAACATTGACTGTGCAGCCTGGAAAGGATGGAAACTGATCAAACACACGTGGAAAGCACCTATCCTATTACAGTACTGGTCCTGTTGTACTTTAGATTTTAGATTAGATTAACAGATTTGGAAGGGACTTTGTAGGTCATCTAGTCCAACCCTCCACCCAAGCAGGAGACCCTACACCATTTCTGACAAATGGCAGTCCAATCTCTTATTGAAAGCCTCCAGCGATGAAGCTCCCACAACTTCCGAAGGCAAGCTGTTCCATTGGTTGATTGCTCTCACTGTCAGAAAATTTCTCCTTATTTCCAGGTTGAATCTCTCCTTGATCAGTTTCTATCCATTATTCCGTGTCTGGTCTTCAGGTGCCTTGGAAAATAGCTTGACCCCTTCCTCTCTGTGGCAGCCCCTCACTTATTTATCACAAACATTGTATTTATACTTAATCTGATCTATATTTATTTATGTGCTCCTTAGGAGCTACTCAAATATTCCTACTAGTTGAATGCATGAATGCACCTTTATCTGGGTCACAAATGTTTCTAGTACTGTAAGTCTTAAAACTGATTTCTTTTTGCTGCAGCAGATTAATAACATACCTATCCTTCTATTTCTTTAAAAAAAAAATCAAGTTTACTTCCCATATGGTAGGCTCACAGAACTTTATTTTCATTCATCTTGTATTTCTTTTGCTCAATTCCAAGGTCTTCCAAAGGAGAATATTCTTAGTTTTTATAAACACAGATGCTTTATTGCCCTTTGCATCTGCCTTTCCTTCTATGCTTAGGAAATTCTTCTGAACTTTGCTATTCCAGTATTCCTGTTTAGTTCACCTTTTGATTATTTGTTTCTTAAGACTATGGCCAATAACAAAGAGATAAATGTAGCAATTCATCCAAGACTAAAACCGAACTTTTTTTCCTCCTCATATGCATATCTGTCAAATATTATATAGTCATTTGTTTTATTGCTTCCACTCCTTTGCTTTAAATATTAGCATGAGATCAGAAGTTTAAAAGGTGAGTTTTTTTCAATATCATTTTTAAAAAATGCATGTGAATTATTTTAGTAAGCTCAAGGGCAGAAGCAGAGCTATGAACACATAGCTGTATTAGTTAAGCCTTTCTGTGGATGCTGGAAATGTTACAATTAACCTTGTCATTTGGGCAAGCATAAAATTGCACCCTATCCAGGGTTTAAAAGCAATGTTGTACCTCTCAGCATAAGTACAAACACTTGAACTTAAATTATTCTCGGGATTAGTATACTAGGCAATATTGATTTGCTTATTTATTCCTCTTTCCTTTTTCCCTTCCGATGTTATTAATTAGCCAGAATAATTCCGGCCTGCAAATTTGTGGTCCTTCCACTAACTGCTACTCCATTCAACAGACTTACAGTATGAAGTAAAGAAAGGGGAAGCAGAGCAAAAGCAGGGTTTTGCAAGCTTCCTTTACCCTTCATGCTGCAATGCATGAAATGGTGAATTCCTTACCAGCACAATTTTCTTCAGGTTTCCAATGGACCTTCAGACCTTCTCTCTGACAAGCTCTGGCATAAGCTAGAAATGACTCACAATAGCAGTTTTTATGAACTGGGCACTCACACATATCTGTCACACAGGATCTGCAAGAAAGAAGGGAATGAACGGGATCTCTCAGTCTAATTTTTAGAAATGTATACAAACGGTCACAGCAAGTTCCTCCTATGAATTCCTGCATTCATAGACATTAATGTTGCTTCTATAAATGTTTTATAAACAGAATGGTTAATAGAACCCTCATAGTGGTGATACTAATTTATTTTATTTACCTAAACTACCCAGCGAATCCATAATCTAACAGTATGTGTGATCTCAGAAACAATTAAGGGTATAAACTTTTACATTCAAATGTTCACAGTAAAAAGAATACTATTTTTATTTTATTAAATTGGCCACCCCACTTAGCATGATGACTCTGGGGAGCTAACAGCAGTTAAAAACACAAACAATAGTAAAATAAAATAAAATACATAACCCGCAGCCAAGGTAAAAAGCCATACAATGACAATTAAAATAATCCTTTCATAGGCTCTGACCATCGAACTTCCATACCTAGGAACACAAAGAGACAGAGGTGTTGTAGAAGGACAGCAAGGCTGGGGCCATTCTAATTTCCAGGGGATAACATTCCCAAAGGGCAAATGCCATGACAGAAAAAGCTGGTTTCCTGGTTCCTGCCAGATGATGCTCCTTGAATGAGAGGATCCATACTTGTCTCAGATAGCCCAGATTGGGGAAGAATTATGATTTCTTGGGAAAAAATGGTAGCAATTCAAGTTATCTGACACAATGCTGATATGGAGTAATTACTATATTCCATTCAATAATACAGTGGGCTACATTATTATGGTGTTGCCTGAAACTAGAAGTTGCATTCTAATCAGCTGGCAGTAATGCCACACAGAGATATTGCTACATAATAGATTATCAAACAAATGACAACAGATTGTCTTTTCATTTGTGAACATGCTAAACATTTTTTAGAATTGTTTCAAGAACTATTTTCAAAGTAAAATGACATCTGATTTTATAATAAAGAAAATGTAAAGAATTGGCTCCCTCTAGTGTTGAAAAGACAAAATATCAAGAAACAGATACTTAAGATTCTATCAAAAAGTAATTCAAAGTAGAATATTTTCAACAAAGAAAATGTCTAGTAAGTTGTATGCAAATCATCACACGACTAACACTTGCTGTACAGAAAACTGTATGTGAAACTTATACAGAAAAATAATGCTGAAGTAGGCATAACTTCCTTGAAAAAGATTTTCAGAACGGTATATGTACAAACATTAGAATCGTGTAAGTCATAGTATTCCCTGAGACATTCTGTGGAATCTAAATTGAACTTTGAAGAAGAAAATTTTTGAATTTTGGGGTTGGAGAATACTTTGGACAACCAAAAACAAACCAACAAACCAATGGAATATCAAACAAATCAATCCAGTGTTCTCACTCAAGGTATAAATAACTGGGCTCAAATTATCTTACTTTGGACACATGCTGCCTGGAGAAGACTCTAATGCTGGAGAAAATGGCTGGAAAGAGAAGAAGAAGGCAAACAAAAGCAAAGGGGATGGACTTAGTTACAGTGGCAATGAATCTATAACTGGGATATCTGATGAAAAAATGGATTAGGGTCTTCGACTGCCATTTGAAGAAGCTCTTTGTTGCCTGGGATCCCTTCCTAAGGACAAAAGAAGTCAGATCACTTTTGTTTAATTGTGAGCCATGTAGTGTTATTTGGAGTTCAACTTCAAACAACAGTAGGTAGCTCACAATTCAACAAAAAAATTAAATATAATACAATTAAAAGAAACCAGCAAAAAGATACTTAAGCAGATAGAAACAAGATGGTGAATTACGCCAACAGCAAAGCTCAGAAGGGACTCTATGCACATAGTCCAAGCCTGGGAAAAGAGCCAGATCTACAAGACTCTCTGGATTGCAGAGGGAACTTTATTCTAGAGGCAGACAGTTATTTATAAAGGCATGTATAATATCTTTTATATAAACACAAAAAATCATTAATTATATACAGGTAGTTCTCAGTCCTTGTAAAAAGTGTTTTGCAATCTCTCTTCAAAGTTATGATTGTCACACCACCTTCACAGTCAGGAGGCCAAAACTGATCATGAGAGGCTCAGCAACTGACTCACATTTGTGACAATTGCAACATCTTGAAATCATCTGATCAAAATTTGTCAGCTCCCAGTCAGTTTCTAATAAGTAAACAGGACAACCCCGATTCACTTAGCAACCATGATTAAAAATGATAGTAAAATCAATTTCAGCCATATGATGATTCACTCAATGAGCACATCACTGAGCAACCAAAATTCCAGTCCCAATTGTAGTTGCAAATTGAAGACTACCTGTAGATTTCTCCCCCCTGTTCAATTGTGTTTAATTCTCAAAAACTGCTTAGACAGATCCCTGCTGCAGTTTTCTTGATAAGGGGTTTCTTCCTTTCTAGGGATCAGCTCAAGGTCACCCAGCTGGCCTAAAGCAGAACTTATAACTCCTGGTCTCTCAGCTTCTAGCCTGATGCCTTAACTATTACACCAAGCTGTCTGTAAGGACTTACCTCTCTCCCCTGCTCAAGAAAGTAGAACTCTTGAAGCACTTAGCATTTCCAAAGCCCATTTTTAAATCAACTTACCATGATGTCTCTTCAGTGTATTCAGCCACTGGCCAGTGACCTTGCTTTATAGTTCTGATCCAGTCACGGGCTTTCTGATCTGCTAGGAGGTCTTTGAATCAGCAATGAAGTACTATCATGAAAGTCAAAATTCCGTAGCTCCAGGGCATCAGCATTGTGGAGTGTCACCATCCACCTGGCTGCCACTCCTTCCAGGGCCAGGATGATGACTATGACCCGGGCGCCCTGGGTATAGAAATCTCACCTGTATTCCTGCATGTTTGTAAGGATATGCACCAGGAAAAAGTGCGACTGATGTGGGTCATACTTCACATCCAGAGGGTGTGTCTTTTGTTTTAGCTGATGGGCTCTTGTTGGCCCTGGGGCAGTTGCGGGGACCTAGTGCACGTAGTGGGTTCGCCGGGATGGCTGCTGGTCCCCCTGTCCTATCTGCCAGGTCTGTGGCTGCTGGACCTGGGGTTGTCAGGCCTGGAAGCCATCTTTTGTATTAGGCCTTCAGACCTGCCACATTTACTACTGTGGGAAATTGGGAGGATTGTATGGAGCATGGGTGATATATAGTCATAATAACATTCCTTTCTCAAGAAGTCAAGGACAACTTGCCCTGCACTTTGAATGCTGGAACTGGGAGGCCTCTCCAGTTGGAACAATATTTGATTGGACCACGTGATGGACTTGTGGGGGTTGGGCAGGGGCGTGAACTTTTCTTTCAGTGGGGAAAACCTGGAAACTTTCAGATTCAGGTTTTCTCAGATGTGCCAATATGATATCTCTAATAAAATGTAACTTTGAGGAAACTTAAGCCTCGAAATTTTCTTTCGTTGGGGGTGTTACTTGGAACCATGACAGGGGTGACAGCTCTGGCTCTGTCGGCAGCTGCTGCTGCTTCACCTCCTCCCTCTTGGTGTTTCAATTCCCCCCATGCTCTCAGACTCTCAAAAGGCTCCATCACAAACTGCATGACTTGTCTCTTAAGTCGCTCGTCTTCAGCCGGGTCTTCAGCCAGCTCCTTGGCCAGCTCCTCTTGGTCCGACAGGGTGTCCAGCTCACTTTTTCAGCCTGGTGCCTCAGGTGAGGGTGACGCCTTTGGTCCTTTTGTCCCAGTTGTCTTTCTTCTCCACTCCGATCGACCATCTTGGTTTCATGGGATCCTCCAGAGTGGCATCAACTTCAATAGGGCAACATCTTTGGAGGTTGCATCCAGCTGGGTGGTGACAGAGGCTTCACCCCAGCATTCTTCCTCTCCATGCTCGCCACTATGCTCAGACATGGCTTGCAGGGTCCCTTCAGTATAGTGAGTGCTTCTCCGGGTTGACCACTTTTGCAGATCCTGCTTTATGTAAGGACTTGCCTCTCCCCTCTGCTCAAGAAAGTAGAACTCTTGAAACACTTAGCATTTCAAAAGTAAACTTTAAATGAAAGGAAGGTGATAGCAAGACAAAGGAAGCAGGACCTGAAAATTCCTGTGCAATTCCATTCCATTATCTTAAAGCAGTTAGAAATCCTCCCCCCAGTGTTGTAGAGGCCAGACCATAGGTGTGAAGTTGTTTTGAGAATTGCAGGCTAAGAAGGTAATAAGAAGTTATTCTCACATGCTGGAGGCTTTGGAGCTGAGACAAAACAGATGGCCCTCTCCCCTTACATTCCCAAGAAGGTAAATCAACATACAGGATAGATAAGTAACAGGAAAAAGGCTATAAACTAAAGAATGCACCCAGACCCACTCCCCACCAGAATGGCAGTGTCCCAATAGGGATCTATGGGACCTGACACGCTGCCTCCCTAGGAGTAGGAGAAATCCACCTGGAAAACACAAAGAAAAAACAGAGCAATGAGTTATTTGGGTTTATCAGGGTATTGTGCATGGAATCTTTTCAGTAAGTTGGGGGTTCTAACATGCTTCTTAGCCACCCACTCATTCTGAGAGGGGGGGCAAGTGTTTCCAAGCAACTAGATATTGTTTGTGCCATGGTGTGTGCGTGAATCCAGAATTTCCTTAATTTTGAAGTGTTGCTCACCTTCAGTCATGATAGATGGAGGTGTATTGGTGGCCTGAGTGGGAACGTAATTTTGGGTTTCAATAGACTGCAATGGAATACAGGGTGTACTTGCCTGAGAGTTTTTGGCAGCAGCAACTCAACTGTCATTGGGTTGATGATTCAGGTGCTAGGAAAAGACCCTATGAATTTTGGTCCCGATTTTTTTGAGGGTTGCAAGGATTGCAGGAACTTGGTGGATAAGTACACTCTATCGCCCATTTTAAATGGCTTGGAATCTGTTTTTTTTTTTTTTTTTTAAATCAGCTTTTGCTTTAAAAGTGGTTCTAGCGTCACTTAGGGTTTTTCTTACCACTGCCCAGGTTTTTGCAGTTGATGTATCCACTCCTTAAGGGATGATATGGTGGGTTCCTCTACGGGTAGTTCTGGCATTGGGTTAAATTCTTGGCCAGTGGCAACTCTAAAGAGGGTGAAACCAGTGTTCAAATGCACTGAGTTGTTGTAAGTGACTTCTGCAAAAGGCAGAAGGTCAGTCCAGTTATCCTGTTGTTAGTTCATGAAACGTCTTAAATACTACTCTAGAATCCCCATTAGTTCTCTCTGACCAGCTATTAGTCTGAGGATGATGACTAAAATGCAGGCTGTAATCAGTACGTAGAAAGCTCAGGAAGACTCTCCAGAACTTTGATGTGAATTGAACCTCCCGATTGGATAGGATCCTTTGTGGGGGCACCATGTAGCCAGTATATGTGGTGTAGAAATATCTTAGCAAGGGCTTTGGCAGGGGGGATCTTTTGGCAGGGGACCTGCTTTGTAAACAGGTCCATTACAACCCAAATAACAGTATTTCCCACACTTTCTGGCAGTTCTACAATAAAATCCATAGAGAACTTGTTCCATGATGCTAATGGCTCTGCTACAGTTTGCAATAACCCTGAGGTTTTTCCCTGCCTTCTCTTTGCAGCTACACAGACAGCGCAGCTACCCACGTAACTTTCTATATCTTTTTTTAGGGATAGCCACCAGAACTGCCTCTTAATCAAGTGCAATGTTTTCACAAATCTGAAATGGCCGGCCAACTTCAAGTCATGGCAGGTCTTCATGAGGATAAGTCTCTGGTTGGCTGGGACATATAGTTTTCCACCCACACAAGCCAGATCATCCTTAAGCAAATAAGTATTTTTGTGAGCCTGGAACCAGTCATCAGTGAAGTGGGCTTGTTTGAATGCTTGTGTGATGGCATTGTTCATTGGGAGGTCTTGTTTTGCATGTGTCCTGATCATGACTTTAGCTGCTAGCTGGGAAATTGGGAGCAGGGGTTTGACCACCTCAGATTTGATGCTATTATACTGAGACATTGTTGCCTCATCTGCTAAAAGATTCTTACCCCAGGGAGATATTTCAGTGTAAAGTCAAACTGCTTGAAATACTGGGCCCAGGGGACTTGCTTTGGAGGTCTTCTGTGGGGTCTTAAGGGCCTCCAGATTTTTGTGGTCAGTCCAGGCTAGGAAGGGGATTTTATTCCCCTCCAAGAAGTGTCTTCAGGTGAGGGGAGCCTATTGAACGGCATACACCTCTTTCTCCCAGACAGCCCACCTTTGTTCGGTGTCTGTAAGTTTTTGGGAGGTGTATGCACAGGGTTGTAGCTGGCTCTGCTCATTCTCTTGGAGGAGGACAGCCCTTACTGCTACATTGCTGGCATCCACCTGGATGACAATGGTTTTTTTTGGATCTGGGTGTTTCAGCACCGGCTCTGCTGAAAACAACCATTTCAGGTTTTTTTAATGCCGCTTGGCATTCCATAGTCCAGTTTAGTGGCTGCTGCAATTTTGGCTTGCCCCCCCCTCACTTTTATTTTTAGCATGTTAGTGATGGGGAGTTCAATGTGTGCAAATGCTGGAATGAATTGTTGATAGAAATTGGCGAAACTAAAAAAAACTTTGTAACTGATTGCATGTGCAGGGACTGGCCCACTCAGTCACCGCTCACACCTTTTCGGGGTCCATTTCCATGCATTTGTGGGAGATTCAGTACCCTAGATAGTCTATTTTTTCTTTGTGAAACTTGCACTTAGACAGTTTTGCATAGAGCTTTGCAGCATGGAGCTTATTTAGGACCACTCAGATGAGTTTTACATGCTCCGTTTTTGTTTTGGTGTATATTAAAATGGCATCTAAGTACACCAAAATCCCTTTGTAGAGGTGCTCATGGAGCACTTTGTTTATTAGCTGTATGAATACTGCTGAGGCACCCTGCAGCCTGAATGGGAGCACATTGAACTGGAAGCACCCCAGCAGAGTGTTAAAAGCCAATTTCCATTTGTCCCTTTTCCTAATCCTGACTCAGATAGGTTTCCCTCAAGTCCAGCTTTGAGAAAATCTTTCCCTTGGCGAGATGAGCTAACATGTCAGGGGAAGGGGGTATACATTTTCCACACTCACTGCATTCATACTTCTATAATCCAAGTATAAGCGCAAAGACCCATCCTTCTTTTTCTAGAACAGACCTGGGACTGTGATCATGGGTCGGGTGGCACAATGAACCCCTGGGTTAAGTTCTTATCTATAAATGCCCACAGTTCCTCAAGCTCTCTTGGGGACATGCTGTATAGCTTTGGTTTTGGTAGTTTTGCCCCCAGAAGTATCTCAATGGCACAGTGTAGGCGGTGAGGGGGGTGCTTGTCAGAGCTGTCTTCACTGAACACTTCAGCTAGGTCTCTATACTCCTGGGGGATGCTCTGCATTGGCTCACCCTTCCCAGCAGCTGCCTTTTCTTTCTTTGTGCTCCCCTCCCAGCTCCTCCCCTTGGTTACTCCCCACTGAAATCTCAGGGTCCCCTCTTTCCAGTTTATTTTGGGATTCCACTTCCTCAACCAGGTGAACCCTAGGATCAGCAGCCAATCTATTCCAGGTGTCATAATGAATGTGAGTCTTTCATCGTGAGTCCCCGTTGCTATTTCCAGGGGCTCTGTAGCAAAAATGGCTGGTTCCCCACCTGTGACTGACCCATCTAGCTGATAAAACACCACAGGAGTCTTTAGCTTTCACAACCGAATGCCCAATCTCTCCACCAGTCCTGGGCTTATTAAGCACCAAATGCACCCCAAGTCCAGGAGGGCTGACAGTTTTACTCTCCTTTTCCAGCTGGCGATGAATAGTCTTAGGAGCAGTGTGACTGGTTCAACCAGTTCACTTACCAGCAGGTCATCTTCAGAGTCACTTTTGAATGGGCCAAGGTCCTCTCCTGGTGAGGCCGGAGTTTCCTCCCCCAGTTTTGCTAGGGGCAAAACTCCATGACCTCTCTGCTTCTCAGGGCAGTGGCTTTTCCACGTGGGATGGCTTTTGCTGGCTTTCCACTTGACAGGTGCTTGGGTTTCCATGTCAGGGACTTTGAGTGGCACTTGGCTGCACAGTCCGTCTCTTTTCCACACATGAAGCAGGCAGTTAACCATGCCCTCGTCACCTCCTGCCTGGACTACTGTAATGCTCTCTACATGGGGCTCCCCTTGAGGAGCACCCGGAGGCTCCAACTGGTCCAGAATGTGGCTGTGTGGGTGGTTATGGGAGCGACTTGGTGTTCCCATGTAACACCTCTCTTGCGTGACCTGCACTGGCTCCCGGTGGTCTTCCAGGTGCGCTTCAAGGTCCTGGTTACCACCTTTAGAGCGCTCCATGGCTTAGGACCTGGGTACCTACGAGACCGCCTTCTGCCACCAGTAGCCTCACACTGGCCAGTACGTTCCCAGAGAGAGGGACTCCTCAGGGTGCCGTCGGTCAAATAGTGTTGACTGGCAGCCTCCAGGGGGAAAGTCTTCTCTGTGGTGGCACCTGCCATTTGGAACGAGCTCCCCCCGGAGATATGGAGGATCCCAGATTTACACACTTTCCGCCGTGCCCTCAAGACCTTTTTATTCCAGCAGGCTGGGCTGGCCTAACTCCTTTTAATTGTTTAATTTTAATTTGTTTTTAAAAATAGGGGTGTTTTAATCAGTATGGGCCAAA
Source organism: Arizona elegans (assembly GCA_022577455.1). Classification (NCBI taxonomy): domain Eukaryota; kingdom Metazoa; phylum Chordata; class Lepidosauria; order Squamata; family Colubridae; genus Arizona; species Arizona elegans. Next base: position 76,058,740 of record JAKOOJ010000004.1, on the reverse strand, counting down.
TTTATTTAATGTGTTTTAAATTGTTTTTTAAATTTTATATTATATGTGTTTTATCTTTGGCTGTTCACCGCCCTGAGTCCTTAGGGAGTAGGGCAATATATAAATCCAAACTAAGCTAAGCTAAACTAAGCTAAGCTAAACTAAGCTAAGCTAAGCTAAGCTAAGCTAAGCTAAGCTAAGCTAAGCTAAACTAAACTAAACTAAACTAAACTAAACTAAACTAAACTAAACTAAACTAAACTAAACTAAACTAAACTAAACTAAACTAAACTAAACTAAACTATGGTGGGAGGCAGTTTGCGATTTGAATGGCTCTCGCTTCTCCTGGGTTGGGGACCTCTTCCAGGTTCTCCCAGCTTGGTACTGGTTCCCGGCTAGGTCAATCTCCATCTCTTCTGCCAATATATGCCACTTGTGGAGGTGGTCTGGGGATCCACAAGTAAGGCAGGCATGATAGACATCATCATTCAGCCTGTTTTTAAACCAGCTCACCAGAATGTCTTCTGACCAGACTACTCAGCAGGCAAGGTCTCAGAACTCTTTGGTGTATTCAGCCACTGGCCAGTGACTTTGCTTCATGGTTCTAATCTCATCAGGGGCATTCTGATCTGCTAGGGGGTCTTTGAATCAGTGACAGAGTGCCATCATGAAATGGTAAAAATTCTGTAGCTCTGGGGCATTGGCTGCACTGGCTCCCGGTGGTCTTCCGGGTGTGCTTCAAGGTGTTGGTGACCACCTTTAAAGCGCTCCATGGCTTAGGGCCGGGGTACTTACGAGACCGCCTTCTGCCACCAATAGCCTCCCACAGGCAAATACGCTCGCACAGAGTGGGCCTCCTCAGGGTGCCGTCCGCCAGACAATGTCGGCTGGCGACCCCCAGGGGGAGAGCCTTCTCTGTGGCGGCGCCCACCCTCTGGAACAACCTCCCCCCAGAGATACGTACAATAACAGACCTCCGGATTTTTCGTCGGGCCCTGAAAACCCATTTATTTCAACTAGCTGGGCTGGCTTGAGTGAATTTTAAATCGATTTTAAATTGGGTTGTTTTAATTTTTGGCCAAATATTTAATTATTTTAAACTGCTTTTAAATTTTGTATGTATTGTTTTTTACTTTGGCTGTTCACCGCCCTGAGTCCTATTTTGGAGAAGGGTGGTATAGAAATTTAAATTTAAATAAATAAAATTGTGGAGGGTCACCATCCACCTGGCTGCCTTCCAGGGCTAGGGTGATGACTCTGACCCTGGCGCCTTGGGTTTTTTCCTTCCCTGTATTCCTGCATGCATGTGAGGACATGTGCCAGGAAAAAACCCAACTGCTGTGGGTAATTGTTGTACTTCACGCCTGGAGGGTGTCTTCCATTCTATCTGTGGGACTCTTGCTGGCCCTGGGGCATTTGCAGGGACTGGTGTTGCATGTGGTGGGTTTGCCGGGATGGCTACTGGACCCCCTGCCAAAACTGCTGGGTCTGTGGCTGCTGGACCTGGGGTGGCAGCTCTGGCTCTGTCAGTGGCTGCTGCTGCTTCGCCTCCTCCCTCTTGGTGGCCCAGTTCCCCCCCCCCCGTGCTCTCAGATTCTCAAAAGGCTCCATCACAAACCACATGACTTGTCTCTTATATCACTTGCATCCAGCCAGCTCCATGGCCAGGTCCTCCTGGTCCCACAGATCCTAGTGATTTGTATTCATTAAAATTAGCCAGGCATTTTCTTATTTTTTGTTTATTTTAACTTTTATTTCTAGTCTGTCTTTTACAGTTATGTTTTTGGTAGGTTGGGCTATAGTTTCTTTTTGTGTGAAGACCGATGCAAAGATTGAGTTAAGCAGCTCTGCTTTCTCTCTGTTGCCTGTTACTTCCTTGCTGTCTTCTCTCTTTAGTGGACCGACTGTTTCCTTGATGTTTTTCTTGTTATTTATGTTGGATATAACATTTATATGTTTTTTCTTATCTTTGACTTTTGTTGCAAGTCTTTGCACATTCTGAGCCTTTGCTTTCCTGACTTAGTCTTTTCAGATTCTGCCTGTCTGCTGATATCCTGCCTTAGTTATGTGTCCCTCTTTCTATTTTTTGTACTTGTCTTTTTTGTTTTTCAATTTGTCAGAGAGATCTTTGTGCAGCCATGATGGTTTCTTCTTGGATTTCTTGTTTTTCTTTCTCAGAGGTATTGTGCTGGTCTGGGCTTTTATGATCATATTTTTCAGAGTTTCCCAAGATTCTTGAATTGTTTTCCCCTTTAGGATTTTCATCCAAGGAAGCTTTTCCAAGTTTTTTCTGAGTTTATTAAAATCAGCTCTTTTAAAATCTAAGACTCTGGTATCATTTTGTTCTACTGCTTGTGTTTGCATTGTGTTGAATTCTAGTATGACATGGTCACTCTCACCCAAGGTTCCTGCAGTTTCAACTCCCTCTATCACTTCTTCTTTGTATTAAGTCCAGTATGGCTGTCCCTCTAGTTCCCTCCTCTACCCTTTGCAGAACAAAGTTGTCAGCTAGGTTGGTTAGGAACTTATTTGATTTTTTACTTAGTGCAGAATTAGTTTTCCGATTGATATCAGGATAATTGAAGTCCCCCATTGCAGTGTGTTTCCTACATGTTTGTTAGTTGGTTGTTAGTTGATTATGAGGAATATAGACCAATATATATGGACAGCACACATTAGAAATACTATTAGCCTAAAGGTAATTCCAGAGCCAAGAGAAATACAGAATGTCAAAAATCACATGTGGTGGAAATGTCCCAACTTCAGGAAATATTGGCTTAAAATTAAAGAATGGCTGGAATCATGGAGTCCACTAAAGGAATCACGGAACATAGGATAGAATTGAAACCAGAACTATGTTTATTAGGTGTACTAGACCCCAAAATAGATAAAAACTATCAATATATAATATTACATATACTAACTGCTGCTAGGATCATTTTCGCACAAAACTGTAAACAAAAAACTACCCCCTCAGATTAAATGGTAATTAGGAAGATACTTGAATGTGCTGAAATGGACAGGATAACTATGGAGTAAAAAGAAAGAGAAGAGTTAGATTATTATAAAATTTGGAGTAGACTGTACAAGTGACCAGAGAATAGAAGTCCAAATAAGAAATAAATGATCAAAAGCAATGACTATAATGGAAAGATATATATGTATGTATATATATATATATATATATATATATATATATATATATATATATATATATATGTATGTATGTATGTATGTATATGTATATGTATATGTATATGTATATGTATATGTATGTATGTGTATGTGTATGTAATTAATTGTTATACTATTACTAGAATTGTATTTGATAAGAAAAATATTGAATGGTGAATTATAAAGGCAGAACATACCTGCTGATACAGAAAGCTGTAGAACTATATTGTATTGTTGCATTGTTTGCATATTTTATTTGTTTGTATTTGTATTTGTACTTTTTTCTTTTCTTTTTTTTTACTTGTGATTTTTTAAACTTGGAAAATGTTCAATAAAAACTATTTTTTTTAAAAAATGTCTTGCTTGAAGAAAACACCCTGGAGAGAAAGAATGAAACAGCAAGCTGTTGGGGAAGGAAGAATAACTAGCTATCTGGGTAAAAGCCATGAGTATTCCTATTTTGTTTTTATTTGTATTATCAAATCTTCAATGCACATGAAGGTCATCCTGTTCATAAGAGATGTTCTATCCGACTTGTAAATAAATACATTCTTTTGTATGTATATATATGTATGTGTATATGTGCATACACACACACACACACACACACACACACACACACACATGTATATGTATACAATAAACTCATCAAAAAATTATGCAGAACTGAGCTGTTAAATCTTTCAGAGTATCTTGTTAAAAATATAAAGGCTGAAAAGAAAACTGCATAGCAACTGTATATTTTCTATAAGCACGTAAAATAAATTTTTCAGCATTTTGTAATCATAATATCCACCTCAAAGAGCTTCGTTCATTATCCTATTTAAATCTGGAGCCATAGTTCTGAAGAGAATAAAAATCCACGCATTTCCTCACCATTTTCTTCCTAATAGTCTCCTGATGAAACTAATGGTATTCTCCTCCCTTTCACTTATGCTTTAAAGACACATGTTAAGAGAATAATATTTGAACTCCCACTTCTTGAGAGACAGTAAGCCAATGTCATAGAGTTCAGACACTGGTTGTTCCATTCCTCTACCATGCAACACCCTATTTGGAAAATCTCTGGGGATTGATGAGACCTGAATGAGAGAATGCACTTGTGGACAATTCATATTCACTTCTATAAGGAAATCTACATTGGAGCCTGTTCAATCAAAAATGGTTGGGTCCTTCTAAGCACCTTTCCTTAAATTCTAAAGCTCCTCAAAAGAAACATTTATAGCTAGGTGGAACTTTTGATGGCCTATTTCCCTTCCATCTTCCTTAGCCCTTCCTAGGGCCAGAAATTAGAAACAATTCCACTGACAGCCCAGTATCAACTCTCAAAACAACTTTAGCTGAAGCTATATTTTTCTTGCTTCATTTCCTAGTTGCCATACTTATGCGGGGGAGGAAGACTTATGGAATGTAGAATGTTTTCTTCCAATTGACCAGACATAACAATGATAAGGCTCCTGAAAACCAAGGGCAGATAAACATGTCCTAGCAACGGCAGGAGGGAGTGCTGAGAAGTTCATCACCTGCTTGGTTGGCTAACATGACCTGTGACACAAGAGGCGTGAGCAGTATCTATTTTTTAATTATACCAAAGATGTGAGAATTATTCAGTGTTGGTTTCACCTTTGACTGTGTTGATATGATGTACCCAATAAACAGGATTTTTGAGGAAGCCAAGGCCTCAGAGTCTTGAATTGGTTGGGAGCATTACTCAGAAGTATGACATTAAACCAACACTCCAAAAACAAGTCAAATCTCCAGGATTCCTGAGTACTGGCCCTCCACTCTGGTCAATTTCAGGGAAAGGGAAATCTTCAGGAAGAGATGGCTGAGAAGAATGGAAAAGAGGCTGCTGGCAAGTCAGTGGAGGAGCCGGTGATGATGCAAGCAGGAACCCAAATGAGCAAGGCCACCATGATCGCACGGCCGAAAGTGCAGCCAGGGAAGTGCAACCTGACAGAGATTTGGGAGGAAGTGGTGATCAGGGGAAGCCCTTTCTCACAGCAGATGAATTCTGGTGGAGAAGAGCCCCAGGACAGGGCAAGTCAAGCTTCTCGTGGTGGTCCCCAGTAGCAGTGACAAAGGTGAATCCTGGCCCCGGCCAAGGTCCCCAGCAGACACCAGGAGCAATCAGCCCAGCCTGGCTGCCACCGCAACTCTCCTCCATGGCCCCAGGTCGTATCGGGCTCTCTTCCCCCCCCCAGCACCTGGGTGGCACCCAGAATATTGGCTGCCACCACCCCACTACATAGAGCCTCTCTCCCTATCATGTTCAACAGGAATCTTGACCGGCTGGTGATCTTCCTTTTTTTTTTTTATTAAAAAGTTTTAACAAGTATTACAGCAATTTTTCCCATCCCTCCTCCCCCCCTTCCCTCCAACCCCCCTCCCCCCCCACCCCCCTAGACTTCCCAGAGCAAAAACAGGGTATAGCATAACAAACATAAGCTAAAATAAGCTAACTTTCTGTAGTCCCCGAACTCCCTCTTGCTCTTTAACTCCCTTTCAACTAACAAAACATAATTCAAAAAGAAAATATTGGTTTCATTCATAAGCTATTTGGAACTTTTTAGTCAGATATTTGTTTTGAATATAGTCAATCCATCTTCTCCATTCCGATATATATCTTTCGTTTGAATGGTCCTTCAAATAAGCTGAAATTTTAGCCATTTCTGCTAAGTTCACTACTTTTAGTGTCCATTCTTCAATAGTAGGCAAGTCTTCCTTCTTCCAATACTGCGCCACCAAGAGTCTGGCTGCTGTTATTAAATTTAAAATCAACTTAGTCTCTATAACAGTGCAATCTGTAATTATACTTAACAAAAAGAACTGGAGTAAATTTTATCTTCTTTTTGAGAATATTTTGGATAATCCACCATATTTTTATCCAAAATGCCTTAATTTTTTTACATGTCCACCATATATGATAATACGTGCCATCATCACATTTGCATCTCCAACACTTAGATTGCAAACTTGGATACATACAGGCTAGCTTTTTGGGATCTAGATGCCATCTATAAAACATTTTATAAAAATTTTCTCTTAGGTTTCGGGCTTGCGTAAACTTTACATTTCTAACCCATATTTTTTCCCATGTTTTCATCATTACTGGTTCTTCAATATTTTGTGTCCACTTTATCATACGGTCCTTAACTAATTCCGTTTCTGAATCTATTTCTACCAATGCATTATACAACCTTTTTATATGCATTTGACTTTGATCTCTAATCTGTTTTACCAAGTTCTTCTCATTCTGCAAAATACCAATTTTCTGATCTTCTCTCCATCTAGCTTGCAACTGTACATATTGAAACCATGTTTGAATTATCCTTTCTTCTCTTAGTTGATTCAAAGATTTTAATTGTAGTATACCTCCTTCCTTATTAAGAAGCTCTTTATAAGTAATCACATCTTGTTTTTGCTCTACACTTATATTCTCTATTGCGTGTCTGGGTTTGCCCACATTGGTAACTTATAGTTTAATTTATACTGATACTTTTTCCAGACACGCAATAAAGCATTCCTTAATATGTGACTTTTAAAAGCCTTATCCACTTTCTTATCATATAATACATAAGCATGCCAACCGTAAACCAAATCATATCACTCAATATTCAATATTCTTTCTTCTGTTGAGTTCATCCAGTCACTCATTGCTGACAGGGCAGCTGCCTCATAATATAGTCTTAGGTTGGGCATTTTGAGACCTCCTCTTTCACGTATACCCTGCATTATTTTTTGTTTTATTCTCAGTCTCTTCCCTGCCCAGACAAAATTATTAATACCCTTCTGCCATATCTTCAAATTCTCATCTTTTTTAAGTATTGGTATCATTTGAAAAAGAAACAAAAGCTTAGGCAAAACATTCATTTTTACTGCTGCTATTCTTCCTAACAAAGATAATTGTAATTTTTTCCAGTTTTCCATCTCTCTCTGTATTTTTTGCCACAACGGATCATAATTATGCTTAAATAATTTCGCATTTGATGTCATAATATAGACCCCTAAATACTTAACTTTTTTTACAATTTCAAATCCTATTAGTCTTTCTAATTCATCTTTTTGATTTATAGTCATATTTTTAGTTATTATCTTCATTTTCCCTGCATTTATTTTAAATCCAGATACTTGTCCATATTGATTAATTATGTCCATTAAACCTACAACTGACTGTAATGGTTGGGTTAAAGTAACAACCAAGTCGTCTGCGAATGCTCGTAATCTGTAGTCATACTGCCTAATTTTAATTCCATTTATTTTGTCTGACCCATGTATCTTACTTAACAGAAATTCCAAGGTCAAGATAAACAATAATGGAGACAAAGGACATCCTTGTCTCGTTCCTTTTTCTATGTTAAAAGTGTCTGTTAAACTACCATTAATTATTATTTGCGCTGTTTGTTTCTGATATATTGCATTAATAGATTGTGTAAAATATTCTCCAAACTGCATCTTTTCTATTATTTTCAATAAGAATTGCCAGTTCAATCGATCAAATGCTTTCTCGGCATCAAGAAATATCAGCATTTGGTTGTTCTTCCCCAAATACTCCAATAGGTTAACAACTTGCCTTACATTACTGTTCATTTGTCTACCATTTATAAAACCAGTTTGATCATTATGAATCATTTGTTGCATGACTGTCATTAACCTATTTGCTAGTATTTTAGCAAAAATCTTGTAATCTGTATTTAAAAGTGATATAGGCCTATAATTTTTTGGCTGAATGTGGTCTTGCTCCTCCTTTGGAATCAGAGAAATATAAGCTGTCCTCCAGGATCGGGGTATAACTCCTCCCAATTGTATGTTGGTAAATAGTTCTTTGAGTGGTCCCACCATTTCTGACTGCAAGTGTTTATAATAAGCAGCTGTCAAACCATCTGTCCCAGGAGCTTTACCCACTTTCAACTGCTTAATTGCAAACATAAACTCCTCGGAAGTTATTGGTTGATTTAAACCCTCCCTTTGCTCTTTTGTAATTGTAGGAATATTCTCTTTCTGTAAGTATCTATCTATATCTATACTTTGAATTTTATCACTAGCATACAACCTCGCATAAAATTCTAAAAATGCTTTTTTAATCATATTTTGCTGATTAACCTCTTTACTTTTATATTCTATTTTCTCTATGGTTCGTGACTTTTGTTTTTTCCTTAATAAATATGCTAACCATCTCCCTGGTTTATTAGCATTGCAAAAAGTATTATGTTTAGCATATTGCAAATTAGTTGCGACCTGATCTGCCATTAACATATTAAATTGCCCTCGCAATAAATTAATTGCCTCTTTTATTTTCTTGTCTACTGGGTTCAATATCAAAGCTTGTTCTTTTTTTTAAATTTCCTCTTCTAAGTCCTTCCTTTTTTTTCCTGTTTACGTCTGTGTTTATTATTCAAATATATCAAAATACCTCTCATATATGCTTTACTTGCATCCCAAACCATTTCCATTGATGTACCCTTATGCATATTTATAATGAAAAATTCTCTCATAAATTTTTTACATTCTTTTACATTTTCCTCATATCTAAACAGATTTTCATTTAACCTCCAAGACCTCTTAGATCCCATTCCATACTCAAATTCCATCCAAACTGGACAATAATCCGTTAAAACTCTTGGGCAGATCTTTGTCTTCTTCACCCTAGAAAAAAGATCATTAGTAATTAATATAAAATCAATCCTAGAGAAAGATTGATGTCTATCAGAAAAAAAGGTAAAGTCTTTTTCTTCGGGGTTCCTCTCTTGCCAGATATCTCTCAACTCCATATCATCCATCATTTCAAAAAACGATTTTGGAAATCTTGAACGCGTTGAGATATTCTGCAAGAGCCCCTTCTTATCTTTTTTAGTGTCCAAAATTCCATTCCAATCGCCCAGTAAGATACATGATTTATAATCCCATTGTAATAACTTGGAATGTAAAAGCTTGTAAAATTTTTCCTGTTGTTGGTTCGGTGCATAGACTCCAATTAAAAGTATTTTTTCTCCTTTTATTAAAAGTTCAATTGCTATAAATCTTCCTTGATCATCTGCTTCAATTAATTTGGCAATTAAATCTTTTTTTAGGTATATAACTATACCATTCTTCTTCTCAGGAGCAGATGCAACGAAATGTATACCTAACCTTGCATTTATTAAATATTTTTGATCTTTCCTTCTAATATGAGTCTCTTGTAAACAAATTACATCATTTTTAAACTGTTTCAAATAATGAAATATTTTTCTCCTCTTTTGTGATGAATTTAGGCCATTAACATTCCAAGTCAAAAAACTAGTTGCCATTCTTGGCCCCCTGAAGCTTTTGGAGTATCTGCTGGAAATCTCCATGCATTTTACTTTTTGGCCTTGCTCCTCCCACTGCTTCTGTTTTTGTAGTTTCTTGAATCATCTGGAGTTGCTGCACTCTTAATTCTTCTTGCCACTTAGCTGCCGCTCGAGTCTGTCTTTGATCCTTAGGTTCTTCTATCTCCAAGACTTGAACAGTAGTCGAAAGTTGTATTAATTCTTCTTGAGTAATCAAAGCTCCCTTTTGGGCCTGTGCCAACATTTCTTCCTTCTCCCCCTTTCCTGCCCCCTCTGCTTCCGTCTTCCTTCTGGCTTCTGGGGGCTGTGGGCATCCAGCCTTTAGTACATTGGGGTAAAAATCTCTTGCCTTCCACACTGAGTTAAGATGATATCTTTCTCCTGAATAGTTCACCACTAGTCCAGCTGGAACTTCCCATCTGTACTGTATCTGACGGTTTCTCGGTTCTTCCACCAGAAAGGCATAATCCCTTCTGGCTCTCAACATTTTTGGGGGATCTCTTTCAGTATTAAAACCTCCTGCCCCTGCACTTGAAGTTTATTTTTAAAAGTGACTTGTAGGATTTCATTGCGTATTTTCCTTGTTGTAAAATAGACTACAATGTCTCTTGGTAAATGTTTCTGTCTGGCAACCCATGAATTGACACAATAAATTTTATCAATTTGCCATTCAAGATTTGCTTTTTGATCTCCCATTATCTGTGCAAATATTTCTGAAAAGTTCTCTCTCAAATTCTCTGGTGGTGGCTGGTGATCTTCCTTGACAACATTCTGGCTCACCTAAATTGATACCATTTTACCTCCCCAACCCAGAGATCGATGGTGAGCACAATAATTGCCAAGCTCAAGGGGGAGGCAGTAGAATGGGTGGCTACCCTCCACAATGAGGAGGTCCCTGAGCTGAGGGATGCTGGAAGATTCCTGGGGGAGCTGAGGGAGAGATTCAAAGACAAAGCAAAAGCCCAAAAGGCAAAGGGGGAGATATGGAAGTTAAAGGAGAGGGGATGGCCAGTGAAGGAATACATTTGACAATTCTGGAAGGTTGCAGGGGGCTGCAGCACTGGCCAGAACGGATGCTCGTCTTCCACTTCGAAGAGGGCCTTGGCAGAGGCTTACAGCAGGCTTGCGCATACAGCAGGCTTGCGCAAGGCCTCCCCAATCAGCTACAAGAGTGGTTCTGGGCCACCACAAGAGTGGGATGTGGAACTGTAGGCCTTTTGCTAATATATATGCAAAACCCAACAGAAATAAATGTGCTTGTATATGATATCACATTCATGAAAATATTGGATGCCTAGAGATAACTACAATATTTCAAACTAATCATATTGCTAATCATGTTGCTTCTCTGCACCTTTCCCTTTGGTTTGAATGATATCACTACCATACTCGATAAATACTGTTTCCCCCAAGAAATTGTTGTATTTTCAGAATAAGTTGTCCTGTTATTCATTTCCACTGATGAAACAAGTTTTGAGTGAAAGTTTGGAGGTGTGAGCTCAAACTACAGTATACTCATGATTGAAATTTAGAAAGGCTATGTAATAAGGTAAGAGTTTACAGTGGTGGGATGGTTGTAGATACCACTTTTTGTATTTGCAATTCTACTTTGAAAGCCAACTTGACATAGGACTTAAATGCATTAGATTAGCAACTGGGAGACCGTCAGTTCTAGTCCTGCCTTACAGAAAGCAGCTTGGAACTCTCAGCCAGAGTCTTTTTTTCTCTCTTCTTTCTTTCTTGTCCTAGAAAGAAGGTGGCAATGGCAAATCATGTCTGAAAAATGTTGCCAGGAAAATTGCCAGGAGTTATCTAGATAGTTTCTAGGGATCAAGACTAGTTTGAAGTGATAAAAAATATTTTCTTTTAGAAATATAAGCAAATGGCGTTGGGTATGATATTCTTTTCTTCCCTCCTGTCACTATCTGTTGGCCATTATGTTTAATTCTTCATTTTGTCTATGGAAGGACATAATATTATAATGTAGCATTCTTTGGAAAAGCATCCTGAATAGAAAAAAAAAGCAATTTTCCACAATAGCCATAACTTCTTTTCCTGAAGTCTCCTGAAACATTGGAAGAGTACACTAGTCTAAAGCCATTATGGTGAATTTTAGAAGACCAAGAGGAATAACCTGATGTTTTGTTTTCCTAACTCTGCCTTAAAAGAATTGAAATAAATCTCACAGAAACTTTTATCATCCAGAAATAGGGAGTAGGGAAGATGATCATTTTGCTTCAGCCTTATATGAACCAGCCAATTATTCATCTGAGGTTGGCCTGTCAGCATCCTTAACAGTATGAACAGGAATAAATTCACTGAGATGGTAGATGAGGAGCCAGCCTCACTGATTATCCAGGCTTTGATTAATCAAAGCATTGCCGAATCATTGGGCTGGTCTTGAATTAACTCCTAGCTGTGTACTGTTCCATGAACTGCCATGACTGTTTTCTTTCAAGAACTTGAAATTATGGTTGTTCTGTAAATACTGAAGCAGTATCTGCAGACAGTGGGGCTTTCGTGCAGCTTATATTTGGGTTTCAAATTCATACCATGCATACTTGGGAAATAAGGCTATAAATAAATTCTCCCAGTCTACACCAGAAGGGACTCATTGAGAATATTTGGAATGGAGTTAAGAATGCAAAGCACATGCTTAATGTGTCTCAGAAAACACACTAATAATTGTCTGCTTTGTACATATATTAACTGTGCTTATGGAAGTGATTCCATTGATTTTAGTATAAAATTCTGGCAAACAAGGCTTAATATCTCTCCCTCCCTCCCTCCCTCCTTGCCTCCCCCCTGTCTCTCCCTCTCCCTCCTTCCCTCCCAATGATTTGGAATTCTACATCATTATACTCACTGTGAAAGAGCATAGAAATATACTAGCAAATATAAAGATGGCTAATAGTGCATTGACATTGGTTAATGAAGGTACAAAAAAGAATGGAAGTCTGAATCTAATATCATATTAGTCTAAATAGTCTGACATTCCTGCTTGCCGTGTGTGTGTGTGTGTGTGTGTGTGTCTTCTTAGGTTTTCGCGGGTGTGCATATGCAAAAAATTAAAATCTCGGGTGTTTTCCCGCGTCATTATAAATAAGTAAGCTGGGATTTTAACCAGGATTTTAAATATTTTAACCAACTTATTTATAATGATGCGGTAAAACACCCAAGATTTTAATTTTTTGCACATATATATATATATATATATATATATATATATATATATATATATATATATATATATATATGTAGGTCTTTGGTTATTCGGGTCTTCTCCCACGTAAAATTGGAAGTGTCTTGGCAACGTTTCGACGAAGTCTCATTCGTCATCTTCAGGCTGGTGTTCTCGGCTACGTGCTTCCAGGAGCAATGTGAGATCACAGCTGTTTCTTCCTTTTAACTGCCAGTGGGGGTGTGAACTGATTGGGTGGGAGCTTGGCTATGTTCTGATTGGGTGGAGTGTGTTCTGACTGGTAGGGGGCTTGGCTGTGCTCTGATTGGATGTGGGGTTGGCTGTGCTCTGATTGGATGGGGGGGGTGTTCCGTTTGGGTGGGGGCTTGGTTAGTCTGAGTTGCAGGGGATTTGAGCTGGTAAGCTGCGTTGCTGTTGTTTGGCTTTGCGTTCGTGGTCATGCCACATCTTCATGGTGGGTGTCAGTTTGCTTCATGTATGGATTGGAGGGATTTAAAGTGGCTAATGATGCAGCTGTGGTCTGGCTTCTGGTTTGTGGTTGTGCCTCATCATCAATGTGGTTTGAGTTTGCTTTTTGCATGGATGTGTGGTGGTGACATCCTGTGTGGTTTTTGTGACTGTGGGTCTGGTGTCATTCTTTGTGTTAGGGACTTGTTTGTCAATAAGGCAATAAGGCTATTAGGCAGGAGGTATCATCTCGTTTATTCATGCTGTGTGGGAGTTTTTCTATCTTGATGGCTTCTCTGATTATTCTGTTGTTAAAGTGTTCAGTTTTGGTGATAGTTCTGATCTTTTTAAAGTCAATTTCATGTCCTGTGGCTTTAAGGTGTTAGACCAGGGAAGAAGATGGTTCCTTTTTTTTCACTGAGTTCTAGTGTTCTTCAATGCGTGCTCTTATTCTTCTGTTGGTTTGTCCAATATATGTGGTGGGGCAGGCGGTGTATGGGATTTCATATACTCCTTGATTTTCTAACTCAATTTTGTTTTTGGGGTTTCTTAGGATGATGGATATTTTTCGGTTTGTGCAGAATGCTGTCTTGATGTTGTGTTTGTGGAGGATCTTGCTGATTCTGTCTGTGGTGCCTTTTGTGTATGGGAGGAGGGCTTTGCCGTTTTCTTGTTCTCTGTCTTGGATTTTAGTGGGGGTTTCTTTTTGGATTAAGTTGGTAATCTTATTTCTTAGGAATCCATTGGATGTTAGTACGTTAGTGAGAGTGTGTAGTTCGGTTTTTAGGTGTTGTTTGTCAGCTAAGCGTTTTGTTCTGGAGATGAGTGTCTTGGCTATGGAGTTGATCTGTGCTGGGTGATGGTGTGAGAGTGTGTGCAGATAGCAGTTTGTGTGTGTTTTCTTCTGGTAGGTGGTGTGTCCTGGGGAGCCATTGGATTTCTTGTAGACTAAGACATCCAGGAAGGGAAGTTGGTTGTTAGCTTCTGTTCCCATGGTGAACTGTATTTTGGGGTGTACGCTGTTGAGGTGTGTGAGGAAGTTGTCCAGTTTTTCTTTCGCCAAGACACTCCCAATTTTACGCAGGAGAAAACCCGAATAACCAAAGACCTACATACAAACACCCGCAAAAATCTCAGAAAACATTATATATATATATATATAATACAATTCTTCTGCTGGCTGCCAGAAGAAAAAAAAAAAAAAACCCAGAAACTAGTGAATTGTGATTTCACTGAACTAGGGCTACATAATATCTTGGTTTACGTAGGTAGAACCTGGCTAAAGAGAAATACACATAAAACCTACGAAAAAGAAAGAAAAACAAATATTGTACCTTTACAGGGAGGATACATGAGGTGAGGGTGTGGCTAACTGATGAGGCCTTATAAGGCCGAAATAGATCTATCTTAGTCTCCCAATGGGCAGCAAAGGGTCTGCTGGCTGCCAGAAGAGAAAAAAAAGCCCAGAAACTAGTGAATTATGATTTCACTGAACTAGAGCTGCATAATATCTTGGTTAACCTAGGTAGAACCTGGCTAAAGAGAAATACACATAAAACCTATGAAAAAGATACATACATACATACATACATACATACATACATGTAAGTTTTCACAGGTATATATGTGTGTATAGTTAATATTTCGGGTTTCTTCCCATGTAATTGTGGATATATCCCTAAAAGGGTAGAAGCGACGTTTCGACAGAATCTCATCTGCCATCATCAGGCTTATGTGGAGTCTTTGCAGTAACTGCCATTGCTATTTCAAATCTGGTGCTGGTAGTCTGGGATGGCTCCACCTTTTCATTCTGATTGGTTGGGAGTCCCAGTATGTGTTTATTGGCTTGGCTTTGGGTGTATGGTTGGTTTTTCTCCACTAGGTGGCAGGGCTTCATCTTTGTGGCTGGTTTGAATATGATTTGGTTGGGATTTGTTTTTTGATTAATGTTTGATCTATGTTTTATATTTGGTGTTAAGATTCGTCTATCTATGAGAGCAGGTTTCCAAATAGTAGGCAGACGTGAAGTGTCATTCTGTTTATTCATGCAATATGGTCTTTTTTCTATTTCAATTGCTTCTCTGATTATTCTGCCATTGAGATGTTCTATTTTTGCAACTGTTTTTGTGTTATTAAAATTAATATTGTGTCCTGTTGTATTTATGTGTTGAACTAATGATGATGTGTGTTCTTGCTTTTGTATTGAGTTTTTGTGTTCCTCGATGCGCACACTCATTCTTCTGTTGGTCTGTCCAATGTATGTTGATGGGCAGGAAGCACACGGGATTTCGTATATGCCTTGATTTTCTAATTCTATTTTGTCTTTAGGGTTTCTCAGAATGGACGATATCTTTCTATCTGTGAGAAAACTGGATCATATATAATCATACTGCCCGCAGACAAAGGCAATGCCACAGTGATAATGAATACGGTGGATTATGACAAAAAGTTGCTTGAGCTCCTCCAAGACATTACATATAAACCCTTAAGTACTGACTCAACCACATATTTAGAAAAAGCTACCAAAAGTAAGATAAAGGCCAGTCCCATAGATAAAGAAGTTCAACAAACAATCATCCCTAGAGAGAAGTCATCGAAAACTCCAAAACTATATGGCCTCACAAAAATACATAAAGAGGACATACCTCTCAGACCCATAGTTAGCTCTATAGACTCTCCACTACAAAACTTGGCTTAGTATTTAGCCAAACAACTACAACTGTTTGCGGAATCGATTGCTTCTTATGTGCAGAACTCATATCATCTCATAGAAATTTTGACAAAACAATGCATAGAGCAGGGTGACCTACTTGTAAGCTTTGATGTGGTCTCATTATTCACCCAAGTACCCGTTATAGAAACTCTAGCAACAATCAAAAATAAATACCACCCACCAAACTACATCATAAAATTGGCAGAGCATTGCCTATCTAACACCTATTTCATGTACAAAGGGCAAAGATATAAACAAATGCAAGGGGCACCAATGGAATCACCGCTCTCGCCAGTTATTGCTAATCTGTTCATGGAGGAAATTAGAAATTAAGGCGTTGAAACAAACTACTTATAAACCAAAATTATGGCTCAGATATGTAGATGACACGTTTGTGATCTGGCCCCATGGAAAAGACAAGCTATACAATTTTCTAGCACATTTGAATAACATGCATCCGAAGATACAGTTCACTATGGAAATGGAGATTGAAAATCAACTCCCATTCTTAGATGTATTAATATATAAGTTTAGTTTAGTTTAGTTTATTTGATTTGTATACCGCCCTACTCCCGAAGGACTCAGGGCGGTGAACAGCCAAGCAATAAAATACATAAATATACAAAATTTAAAACCAGATAAAATCAAATTAAATCATTTTGGCCCAGACAGATTAAAACACCCCAATAATTTAAAAACAGATTTAAAATTTACATATTAAAAGAGGGAGGAGATTAGGCCAAGCCCGCTTGATGGAATAAAGGTCTTCACAGCGCGGCGGAAGGTGCGCAGATCCGGAATCCTCCGTATCTCTGGGGGGAGCTCATTCCAGACGGTAGGTGCCCCCACAGAGAAGGCTCTCCCCCTAGGGGTCGCCAGCTGACACTGTTTGGCTGATGGCACCCAGAGGAGTCCCTCTCTATGAGAGCGTACTGGCCGGTGGGAGGCTATTGGTGGTAGTAGGCGGTCCCGTAGATAACCAGGTCCTAAGCCATGGAGCACTTTGAAGGTGGTAACCAAAACCTTGAAGCGCACCCGGAAGACCACCGGGAGCCAGTGCAGCTCGTGCAGGAGAGGTGTCACATGGGAGCACCATGACGCTCCCATTACCACCCGCGCGGCCGCACTCTGCGCCAGTTGGAGCCTCCGGGTGCTCCTCAAGGGGAGCCCCATGTAGAGAGCATTACAATAGTCCAGGCGGGAGGTGACGAGGGCATGAGTGACCATGCGTAACGAGTCCCGATCCAGAAAGGGACGCAACTGGCGAATCAGGCGTACCTGATAAAAAATCCTCCCGGTCACGGCCGTCAGGTGCTCTTCTAAAGACAGCCGTGAATCCAGGAGGACGCCCAAGTTGCGAGCCCTCTCCGTGGGGGCCAAAGATTCGCCCCCAATAGTCAGTGATGGCGTCAACTGACTATATCGGGACGTCGGAAACCACAGCCACTCGGTCTTGGATGGGTTGAGCCTGAGCCTGTTCCTCCCCATCCAGATCAGTACGGCCTCCAGGCACTGGGACATCACTTCAAGGGCATCGTTGGGGTGATCCGGGGTGGAGATGTACAGCTGGGTGTCGTCAGCGTACTGATGGTACTCCACCCCGAAACCACGGATGATCTCGCCCAGCGGCTTCACATAAATGTTGAACAGGAGAGGCGAGAGGACCGACCCCTGCGGCACCCCACATATGAGGGGCCTCGGGGTCGACCTCTGTCCCCCTGTCAACACAGACTGCGACCGGTCAGAGAGAAAGGAGGAGAACCACCGCAACACAGTGCCTCCCATCCCTAACTCTTCTTTTTTTTTTTATTGTAAAAGTTTTACAATTACATTTTCACCCCATTTTCACCCCCCTAACCCTCCCCAAACTTCCCAACCCACCCTCCCAAACCCCCCCTGACCCTCCCCTCCCCCCCAGACTTCCATAGAATATCATTATCCCCTATACAAAAACCTTAAACCCCCCCAACCCCCATGTCATTTTTCATCTTCACATAGTTCGACTATTTCTATTTAATATAATATAATACTATCAATGAAAAGCTATTTGATACTTCTTGGTTTGGTATTTGTTCTGCACATAATCTATCCACTTTTTCCATCCACATTCATAAGTCTCTTGTGAGCGATCTTTTAAGTATGCTGAAATCTTCGCCATCTCCGCAAAGCTAGCCATCTTCAAAATCCATTCTTCTACGGTGGGCAGAGCTTCATTTTTCCAATATTTACCTATCAACAATCTCGCTGCTGTAATCATATACAAAATCAACTTTATTTCATCCACTGTAAAACCCTCAACTATACCCAATAAAAGCAATTGTGGAGAAAATTGGATTTTTTTCTTTAAAACATTCTGCATGACCCACCAAATTTTTATCCAAAAAGCCTTCACTTTCTTACAAGTCCACCAAATATGATAATATGTAGCATCTAAACAATCACACCTCCAACATTTTGGCTGAACATTAGGGTACATACACGACAATTTCTTAGGATCTAAATGCCATCTATAAAACATTTTGTAAAAATTTTCCCTCAAGTTCTGCGACTGTGTAAATTTAACATTCTGAACCCAAATTTTTTCCCATGTTTCCAACATCACTGGTTCTTCAAAATTTTGTGCCCACTTAATCATACAATCTTTAACTAATTCAGTTTCCGAATCCCTTTTTAACAAAACATTATAAAGCCTTTTAATATGCATTGGACCTTTCTCTTTTATATGTCTAACCAATTCTTCCTCATGCACCATAATACCAGTTCTTTGGTCCTCTTTCCATCTCAATTGCAATTGATTGTATTGTAACCAAGTTAAATTAATCCCTTCAGCCAACAGTGTCTGTAATGTCTTCAGCTGCCATCTGCCCGCATCTGTAAAAAGAACCTCTTTGTATAAAACCCCCCCGAGTGACATTATATTTGTATTCCACAAAATATGACCAAGATCCAGCCATAACAGTATTTTATAATCCCATTTGA
This sequence comes from Arizona elegans, assembly GCA_022577455.1. Lineage (NCBI taxonomy): Eukaryota > Metazoa > Chordata > Lepidosauria > Squamata > Colubridae > Arizona > Arizona elegans. The sequence continues at coordinate 76,039,938 of JAKOOJ010000004.1, read as the reverse complement.
GTCGGTGCTTCTTCCAAACTCTCAGCAAAGAGTCTCTAAGTATATGGCTTTTAAATACTTTATCCACTTTGCTATCATAAAATAAATAAGCATGCCATCCAAATTCCAAATCAAAACTTTCTGCGTTTAGTATTCCAGTCTTTTTTCCTCCAAACCAATCACTTGTTAAAGTCAAAGCTGCTGCATCATAATATAACTGTAGGTTTGGAAGTTTAAGACCTCCCCTTTCTGGAACATCTTGCATAATTTTCAATTTTACTCTTGGTTTTTTCTCGTTCCAGACAAACTTGTTCACGCCAGTTTGCCATACTTTTAGTTGTTTATCACTTTTAAGCACCGGAATCATTTGAAACAAAAAAAGAAATCTTGGCAAAATGTTCATCTTAACTGCTGCTATTCTTCCAAGTAAAGACAGCTGCAGTTTTTTCCAAGTCTCCATGTCTTTTTGCACCTCTCGCCACAACACCTCATAATTATTTTGAAACAATTTCATATTTGATTCTGCAACCTGAACTCCTAGATATTTTACCTTTGGTACAATCTCAAAACCTGCCCTCCTTTCAAGCTCGTGTTTACAATCTTGTGTCATATTTTTGACTATCATCTTAGTTTTTTTCTGGTTCAGATTAAAACCTGAAACTTTACCATAGTCTTGTATAATGTCCTTCATCTGGATTATTGATTCCATTGGCTGTGTTAGGGTCAAAACTAACAACCAGATCATCTGCAAATGCCTTTATTCTGTAATCCTCTTGCCTTATCGTTATACCTTTCAAGATATTAGAGTCCCTTATTGTATTTAGCAAGACTTCTAGTGTTAAAATAAACAACAATGGGGACAACGGGCATCCCTGTCTTGTTCCTTTTTCGATTTTAAACTCTGATGTCAGACTTCCATTAATAATAATCTGTGCCTTTTGCTCTTGATAGATTGCTGAAACCGCCTGTATAAATTGATCTCCAAATCCCATTTTTTTTAAAGTCTTTAGTAGAAAATTCCAATCCACTCTATCGAAGGCCTTCTCCGCATCCAAAAAAACCAGCACTGCAGAGATCTGTTTATTCTTCTCAAGATATTCCAGTAAATCTATAACTTGCCTTACATTGTCCTTCATGTATCTACCCTCTAAAAACCCAGCTTGGTCGTCATTAATCACCTCTTGAATTACTGGCATCAGTCTGTTGGCTAATACTTTTGCATAAATTTTATAGTCATTATTTAGAAGAGATATTGGTCTATAATTTTCCGGTTTTTTGGGACCTGCTTGTTCTTTTGGTATCAAAGTAATATATGCTGATTTCCATGATGGGGGTATTTTACCCCCTTGTTGTATATTACAAAATAAGTCTCTAAGTTGTTCCATCATTTCTGCTTGTAAAGTTTTATAATACACTGCTGTCAATCCATCTATTCCAGGAGCTTTAGCTGTTTTCAATTGTTTAATTGCTGCAATTATTTCCTCAACTGTTATAGGATAATTCATTCTTTCTTTTTGTTGGCTAGTAATTTTTGGGACTCTTTTCTCTTCTAGATATTTTTCTATAAGTCCATTCTGTATGTCATCTTTAGCATATAATTTAACGTAGTAATCTACAAAGGCTTCTTTAATCAGTTTTTGTTGGAAAATTTCTTTCCCCCCAGTGTCAATACTCTCAATAGTCCGTATACTCTGCTTTTTCCTTAAAGTATAAGCCAACCATCTCCCCGGTTTGTTGGCATTACAAAACGTATTATGCTTCGCATATTGTAGATTTGTTGCAGCTTGTTCCGCCAAAAGCATTTGAAAGTGATCTTTCAAAAGTTTTATAGCACCACGTATTCTTTCATCTGTTGGGTTTTTAATAAGTAACTGTTCCATATTCTTTATTTCTGCTTCCAGTTCGAGTCTTTTCCTTTGTCGATTCTGTTTATGTTTGAAATTCATATGAATAAGTACCCCTCTCATATAAGCTTTGCTCGCGTCCCATACTATTTCAATTGGGGTACCCTTATTCAAATTCATTTCAAAAAATTCTTTCATCTGTTTTTTAAGTTCTATTATATTTTTTTCATATCTGAACAAATTTTCATTTAGTCTCCATGACCTTCTCTCAGACTTTCCCATCTCGATTTCTATCCATACAGAGCTATGATCAGTTAAAGTTCTTGGAAATATCTTTGTTCTTTTTGTTTTAATAAGTAAATCATCTGATAACAAGATAAAGTCAATCCTGGAGAAAGATCTGTGTCTATCAGAGAAAAAAGTATAGTCCAGTTCTTTTGGGTTATATATTCTCCAGATATCCTTTAATTCCAAATCTTCTTTCATATCAAAAAAAGTCTGTGGCAGTCTGATCCTTGATTTCGCCAAACTTTTTTAATCTAATTTAGAATCAATTACTCCATTCCAGTCTCCCATTATTAGAATAGATCTATAGTCCCATTGCAATATTTTATTATGTAGAGTCTTATAAAAATGATCCTGTTGTTGGTTCGGAGCATAAATTCCAATTAAAAGAATTTGGCCATTTACTGTGTGCAGTTCAATTGCAACAAACCTACCATCTTCATCTGCTTCTATAATTTTAGCGGACAGTCTTTTATTCACATAAATAACCACACCATTCTTTTTTTCCGAGGTTGAAGCTATAAAGTGTGTTCCTAATTTAGAATTTATCAAATATTTATGATCTTGAGTTCGAATATGAGTTTCTTGTAAACAAATTATATCATTATTAAATTGTCTCAAATATGTAAATAATTTCTTCCTTTTTTGTGGTGAATTTAGTCCATTAACATTCCAAGATAAGAGCCTAATTGTCATCTTGACCTTTCTGAAGCGATGAGCTGCTTTGCCTAACTTCTTCTGAAGTCTTCGGCCTAGCTCCCATGGCTTCACGTTTTTCTTTTATCTGCTTGGAAATTGCACGAGTTATACGCTGGTCTTTAACTTCAGGTATCCCAGCTACATCCAAAACAGCACCAGTTGACAGAATTGGGGAGGGTTCTGACAATGATTCCTCCAAAAGGCCTCCTCCCCGTGCAGCACCCTGCATTTCCACTGGTTCCATCTGCTTAGACTGTTGTGCCCTCTCGTGCTGAGATTGCTTTTCTTTATCACTTTTTATCTCCAACAATGTAGATGTACGTGGGGATGATGATCTTTCTTTAAGGATATTATAATAAAAATATTCCGCCTTCTGAAAAGTATTCAATCGATGTCTCTCTCCATTATATTTCAAAATTATACCAGTTGGGGCATCCCACCGAAATGGTATTTCTTGCTTTTGCAATTCATTCACTAAGAACCTGTACTCTTTTCGATCTTTTAACATCTTAGGTGGTAATTCCTTATAGATTCCAATTTGAGCTCCCTCCACTTGCACAGAGGAAAGAAAGGATCTTTGCAGAATATCATTTCTTATTCTTCTATCAGTAAAGTATATCACCACATCTCTGGGCAATTTTCTTTGTCTAGCAACCCATGAATTCACTCTGTAAATTTTATCTATTTTATAGACCACATCTGCTGGATCAATTTTTAACAATACAGCCAAGGCATCAGAACAAATCTGTCTCAAATCTTGCCTATCATTCTCTTTAATTCCTCGAAGCCTAATAGCAAATTCCATGGATCGGAACTGTATCATTGTAATTTCGTTTTCGACTCTCTCCACTTTGTTATCCACATCTGCAATTTTAATATCAGCATCCTTCATTTTGACATTAACTTCTGATTTAAATTCTTCCAGTTTGGAGTCCACTTTAGTAATGGATTCTGCCAAGTCAGAAACCACATTTGACAATTTATCTGACACCTTATCATAATTTTCTTTCATTGCCTCTTTAAATTCATTAATTTCCCTCTTCATTTCCTGTTGTGATTTTTGAAATTTTTCATCCAAGGCCTGGGTAATAAAATCTTTTAAACTTTGCACATCAAAGTCCTTTCCCTCCCTCTGCTGACTGGGAGGGGGCTGCTGTTCTGGTTTGTGGGTGGGAGATCCCTCCCCTGCCACCTTTCCTTCCTGTTTCTTTGAAGCCATTTTGCCACGTAAATTAACTTTTCTGAAAGAAGAAAATCTTTTTTTTTTTCCTTTCCTTTGCACCTCCACAATATCCTTTGGAAAAGTCCCCCAGATTTAAATAAATTGAGGCAAGCTCAAATTTATTTTTCTTTTCTTTCCACACTTCTCCGTTCGCTTGCAACAGGCACTACTACAATGTAGCTTGTTAAAATAGTTCTGCGCAATCACTCTCCCTTTCAGCTCATTAACGCTGGAACGGCGCCATTTTTCAAGCCGTTTCCACTCGCTCTGGCTTTTCACCAAATCAAAAGTTCAAAGGAGAAGAAATACTTGCAGTTTCTTGGTTTGGGGGTTGAGGTTGTTTTATAACTAAGTTATCTTCCCATCAGTTTAAATGTTTGCTGCAGCCGGCTTGCTCTGACAAGCAGAGTCGTCCCACGCCGTCCGGAGTCTCCGCAAGTTAAAAGGGAGCCACACCCGTTTCCTCCCCAGTAGCAAACTTCTGGGGGTTCACGGGGGCTCAACCCGCTTCTTGCTTTACTCTTCTCCTCAAATCCTCAGGATTCTGGAGTTTTCAAGCCGCTTCCCTCACTCGGGGCGGCTCTACAGGCGGCGGGGCTGGCGGCCGTTCAAAAGCGACCGTCTTCGCCGGAGGCAGTCAAACCCAGAAGCCCCATCCCTAACTCTTCTAACCGGTGCAGCATGATACCATGGTCGATGGTATCAAAAGCCGCTGAGAGATCTAACAGGACCAGGACAGAGGAGCACCCCCTGTCCCGAGCCCTCCAGAGATCATCAACCAACGCGACCAATGCCGTTTCCGTGCTGTACCCGGGCCTGAAGCCTGACTGGAACGGATCCAGATACGTCGTTTCATCCAGGTGCTGGGGGAGCTGTTGCGCGACCACACTCTCAACAACCTTCGCCACAAAACGAAGGTTGGAGACCGGATGATAATTTACCAACATTGCCGTGTCCAGGGAAGGCTTCTTGAGGAGAGGCCTCACCACCGCCTCTTTCAAGGCAGCAGGAAAGACACCCTCACCCAACGAAGCATTTATAATCTCCTGGAACCAGCCTCGTGTCACCTCCCAAGAAGCCAGCACTAACCAGGAGGGACACGGGTCCAATAAACAAGTGGTCGCATTCAGTCTACCCAAGTGGTAAACATGTGGTCGCGTTCAGTCTATAAGAGAACTGATGGCACCCTAGGACATAGTGTCTACCAAAAGAAGACACACACAAATAGATACCTAAATGCACACACACACCATCATCCCTCACAAATAAATTCAGTAGCAAAAACTTTAATCACTAGAACTAAACATCTAGCAGATGAGGCACATGTACAAACAGAGCTTCAGACTCTCACAGAGGTATTAATAGCAAATGGGTTCCACGAAAATAAAATTAAAAGTATAATTCGACAACGGACATTAGGACAGAGAGAAACCCAAGAAGAAGAACAGAAGATGGGAAAAGCCATCTGCCCTATATAAAAGGAACCACCGATAAAATTAGCAAGATACTACAGAAACAAAAAATAAAAACAGTGTTCCGCACAGATAGAAAAATATCAATGATGTTGAGAAACCCCAAGGATAAAAATGAGCTGGAAAATCAAGGAATATACAAAATACCATGTACCTCCTGTCAGTCATCTTATATTGGACAGACGAATAGACGAATAAGTGTGCATTTAGAAGAACATAAAAATGCAGTGAAAAAGGAAGAGCAAACTTCTTCTTTGGTACAACACATGAAGGCTACGGGACATAATATAGATTTCAACAAGGCTAGAACAGTGGTAAAAGTGGAACATCTTAATAAGAGAATAATTAGGGAGGCTATCGAAATTGAAAAGAGGCTGCAGAAAATGAATAGACGAGATGACACCTCTAGGTTATCAAGTATTTGGAAACCTGCACTGAGGGAAAATCGAATTTTAACATCAGAGGATAGGCAGAGATCCCAACAGGCAACCAGTGGTGTTGTAATGCATGCAAGAACCCTTTCCTCTTTGCAGTTGATAGCTAGCAATAGGGAGAGAGAGAGAACCAAGCCAGAAGATATGCTAAGATCTCAACAGGCAACCAGTGGTGCTGTGATGCCTACTAGAATTCTTACCTCTTTGCAGTTGACAGTTGCTAATAGAGAACCAGAGAAAACTGGACTGTTAACACGCATTCAGGCTGCAGCTAGTATAATGAAGCATGACCCACAGCTTCTAAACTGATAATAAAGGCCCGAAGATGACAAGGTAGAGAACTTGTCGAAACATTGCCTAACCTTTAAAGTGTTGGTTAGGATTTCAGCCAGAGTTTTTGAAAGAACTTTCAAAGGGTTTTTGTTTGGGAATTTAGAGGATTCTGAACTGGGATCTCAACCAGGATTTTAAACATTTTAACTAACAAACTTATAATGACGCGGGAAAACACCCGAGATTTTATTTATATATGTGTGTGTGTGTGTGTGTGTGTGTAGTTAATATTTCGGATTTCTTCCCGTGTAATTGTGGATATATCCCTAAAAGGGTAGAAGCGACGTTTCGACAGAATCTCATCTGCCATCATCAGACTTATGTGAGGAGTCTTTTGCAGTAACTGCCGTTGCTATTTCAAATCTGGTGCTGGTAGTCTGGGATAGCTCCACCTTTTCTGTTGTGAGCCTGTCCCATCGGAGGAAGAAAGCTCCGAGCATGAGGAAGAGGAGTCAGCCAGGTCTCCCTCTCCAGGCCCCTCCCCTCTGGCATTGTCTCAGGTGCCGGCCGAGGGAGAGGAGATTAGCAGGGAGACAGCTGGTTCGGATCAGAGTGACGAAGAAACATCATTCCTGGACGCACGCCTCCGAAGGCGTGATAAACAATTGCAGCAGCTTAGGCGTGCTAGGGATTAGAACTGAGTCACTGGACCACACCCCAGAGACTATATAATAGAGGGTAGTGGTCAGTGATCCGTGTGACGAACAAAAGTAAACCTTGGATAGTCACTAAAGCCTCGTCCGGAACTGCTGGGAGAAATATTATTTCTGCTTGGACTTTTTGTACGTTAAGTATCTTATCTTTCTGTTTGTGAAAATAAAGGCATTTGGCAGACGGTGTGTTATCACTGCCAAGTGGGAGATAAGACCTGGGTGCATTCCAAAGTGTTTCCTTAACCCTCGGCTGGCTGTGTTTGTGTGTGTGTGGGGACGGGGACAGATCATCTTGTTCGTCACCCCACAGACTCCATTGTTAACCCACGATGGACCAACAGCTGCAGCAGCAGTTACAGCAGATAGTGCAGGCCAATCAGCTTCTGCAACAGCAAGTAGCACAGCTAACTGCCCAACTTGCTTTGGGAAATGCTCCTGCAGCTCCCCCTCCTCCCCCTCCCCATCCGAGATGCCCAGTGAACGTGCCAGATAGGTTTTCTGGGCAGCAGGAGATGTTTCCGGCCTTCTTGGGACAATGCCAACTGTTTATGGCGATGAGGCTGGAGGATTTTCCGGATGACCGGGCTCGGGTGGCATTTGTTATCAGCTCCCTCTCTGGCACTGCCGCCCGATGGGCCACGCCCCTGTTGTTGCAAGATAGCCCCTTGCTCCTGGACTTTCAGGGCTTTTTACAACACCTGCGCACCATGTTTGAGGACCCCCTCCGGGTGCAGACGGCAGCGAGGCGCATCAAGGACCTCCGCCAAGGCAAGCGCCCCTTGCAGGACTATATTGCAGAGTTCCGACTGCTAGGCCAGGATTCGGCTTGGAATGAGGTGGCGCTGATGGACGCCTTCCAGGACGGCCTTTCCAACGAGATGCAGGACGAGCTGGTTCGTGTGGAGGCGCCACCGACCCTCGACGTGCTGGTGACCCAATCCCTGCGCATCGACGCCCGCCTGCAACGGCGACGGCTCTGTCGGGCTCTTCCGGAACCACCGACAGCGTCGGCACCCCCGCGTTTCGCACTGACAGTGCTTCGGACCACACAGCGTTTTGTGGCGACGGCTGAGGAGCCCATGGAGCTTGGAGCAGCCAGACCTCAACTGACGGCCCAGGAGCGGATGCGGAGACATCAAGGGGGGTTGTGCCTCTATTGCGGTGAGGCGGGACATTTTGCCGCCTCGTGTCCCCGGAAGCGGAGTGGACCGTTCAAGCCTGTTCCGGAGTCCCGGCGTGACCAGCCGGGAAACGGGCCAGACCTGGCTTAGGGGAAACTCTGGGTCAGGCACGTGACCATGCCATGCTGGAGTCGGCGGCTGTGGACTGTGAGCCCCCTCGGCATCTGATTTTGAACACCCGGGTGTTGTTGGCTAACCCGTCGGAGGGGCTCCAGGTGCACGCGCTGGTGGACTCAGGGGCCACCACGAACTTTATGGACCAGGCCTTTGTGGCCCATTACAAAGTCCCCTTGGTTCCAGTGGACCCTCCGTTGAGGGTCGAAACTATAGATGGGCGGGAACTCGTGGCGGGGCCCATCAAAACTGCTACCCAGCCCTTGCGCCTCGCCATTGGGAACCACGAGGAGGCGATCCAGTTTTACGTAATGGCGGATCTGCACTTTCCCTTGGTCCTGGGGATGGCCTGGCTTCGGGCGCACGACCCTCAGGTGGCGTGGTCGAGAAACGCCATCTCGTTCCCGAGCCTGCAGTGTGTCGACCCCCTTCGCCACACCTGCGCCGGCCAGGACGTCTCTGCCCCAAACGTCTCCTTGCCTCCGGAGCTGACGCCCTTCGCCGACGTGTTCAGCGAGAAGGAGGCGGACCGCTTGCCCCCGCACCGACCCTACGACTGTGCGGTGGACCTAATACCCAACGCGCCCCTGCCCTCGGGACGCCTGTATTCCATGTCGGAGCCCGAGCTGGCCGCCTTACGGGACTTTCTGGAAAAGAACCTGGCCCGTGGGTTCATCCGGCCTTCGACCTCCCCACTCTCGGCCCCGGTCCTCTTCGTTAAAAAGAAGACGGGGGACTTGCGCCTGTGTTGCGACTACCGCGCTTGAATGTCATCACAGTGCGAAATCGCTACCCCCTGCTTCTGATCCCGGAGCTGATGGAGAGGTTGCGGGAGGCCTCGATCTTCACTAAGCTTGATCTCCGAGGGGCCTACAACCTGGTGCGCGTGAGAGAGGGGGACGAGTGGAAGAGGGCGTTCGGCACTCGGTACGGACACTTCGAGTATACCGTCATGCCGTTCGGGTTGACCAACGCCCCCGCGGTCTTCCAGCACTTGATGAACGATGTGTTCCGGAACATGCTGGATCGGTTCGTGGTGATCTACTTGGATGACATTTTGATCTATTCCCAGACCCCGGAAAGTCACCTCCAGCATGTCCGCCAGGTCCTGCAGCGCCTGCGGGAGCACCAGCTCTATGCGAAGTTGGAGAAATGCTACTTCTTCCAGACTTCCATAGAGTTCCTCGGGCACATCATCACCCCCGAGGGCATCGCGATGGACCCGCGCAAGGTGGAGGCCTTGCGCAGTTGGGAACCCCCACGTCGGGTGAAGGACGTCCAGCATCTGTTGGGATTCGCCAACTACTATCGGACCTTCATCCCGGGCTTCGCCACCCTGACCTTGCCGTTGACCCAGCTCCTTCGGAAGAAGGTCCCGTTCCAGTGGGGGCCCCCGCAGCAGCAGGCCTTCGAGGTCCTCAAGCAGGCCTTCCTCACGGAGCCAGTCCTGAGGCACCCCAATCCACACCGTCCGTTCGTGGTGGAGACAGACGCGTCCAACATGGCGATTGGGGCGGTGCTGCTACAGGCTCCGGTGGATGGCGGCACTCTTTTCCCCTGCGCATACTACTCCCGGAAACTCAACCCTTCCGAGCGCAACTACACCATCTGGGAAAAGGAGTTGCTGGCCATCAAGGCCGCATTCGAGGCTTGGCGACATCACCTCGAGGGGGCCCGACACCAGGTGGAGGTGCGGACGAACCATCGGAACCTGGAACACCTCACCACAGCCAGGAAGTTGAACCAGCGGCAGATCCGGTGGTCGTTGATTTTCGTCCGGTTCAACTTCCACGTCACATACATTCCGAGCAACCTCAACCAGAGGGCGGACGCGCTATCCCATAAGCCGGAATACTTTTGCCCCAAGGATTCCCTTCCCCCCCGGACGGTGCTGCCAGCGGACTCCTTGGCGGACTGCGGGCTCAGGTGCTGGAAGCGCAGCGACGGGACAACTGGTCGCAGCAGCGGAGAGCAGACGTCGGCTCCGCGTCCCCATGGACCATGGAGGAGGGCTTGCTCAGACACCGGGGTCGGCTGTATGTGCCCACAAGTCCGCTCCGAGCCCTCGTCATGAACCAGTGCCATGACAATCCCGTGGCGGGGCACTTCGGCTTCTTTAAGACTTTGAACTTGGTAACGCGGACTTTTTGGTGGCCTCGGGTATGGCACGACGTGCACGCCTACGTGACGTCCTGTGTGACGTGCCGACAGGCCAAAGCCGCATCCGGCCCCCCTCCTGGACTCCTCCAGCCGCTGCCGACACCGGAGAGACTGTGGGGAGCCATCTCCATGGACTTCCTGACAGACCTGCCCCTGTCCGCTACGTACACGACCGTCCTCGTGGTGGTGGATGCGCTCACGAAGATGGCACATTTCATCCCGTGCCGCGGCCTCCATTCCCGTCCCGACCCCATTCCGATCATCAGACCCGGGGGAAGGGCCCTGCGGTGGGGGATAGTGTTGTGGCCCCGCCCTCTGAGCCTGTCCCATAGGAGGAAGAAAGCTCCGAGCATGAGGAAGAGGAGTCAGCCAGGCCTCTCTCTCCAGGCCCCTCCCCTCTGGCATTGTCTCAGGTGCCGGCCGAGGGAGAGGAGAACTGCTCGTCCGGAACTGCTGGGAGAAATATTATTTCTGCTTGGACTTTTTGTACATTAAGTATCTTATCTTTCTGTTTGTGAAAATAAAGGCATTTGGCAGATGGTGTGTCTATCGCTGCCAAGTGGGAGATAAGACCTGGGTGCATTCCAAAGTGTTTCCTTAACCCTCGGCTGGCTGTGTTTTTGTGTGTGTGTGGGGACGGGGACAGATCATTTTCATTCTGATTGGTTGGGAGTCCCAGTATGTGTTTATTGGCTTGGCTTCGGGTGTATGGTCGGTTTTTCTCCACTAGGTGGCAGGGCTTCATCTTTGTGGCTGGTTTGAATATGATTTGGTTGGGATTTGTTTTTTGATTAATGTTTGATCTATGTTTTATATTTGGTGTTAAGATTCGTCTATCTATGAGAGCAGGTTTCCAAATAGTAGGCAGACGTAAAGTGTCATTCTGTTTATTCATGCAATATGGTCTTTTTTCTATTTCAATTGCTTCTCTGATTATTCTGCCATTGAGATGTTCTATTTTTGCAACTGTTTTTGTGTTATTAAAATTAATATTGTGTCCTGTTGTATTTATGTGTTGAACTAATGATGATGTGTGTTCTTGCTTTTGTATTGAGTTTTTGTGTTCCTCGATGCGCACATTCATTCTTCTGTTGGTCTGTCCAATGTATGTTGATGGGCAGGAAGCACACGGGATTTCGTATATGCCTTGATCTTCTAATTCTGTCTTTAGGGTTTCTCAGAATGGACGATATCTTTCTATCTGTGCAAAATATGGTTTTGATGTTGTGTTTATGTAGTACTTTGCTAATTTTATCTGTTGTTCCCCTTATATAGGGCAAGTTGGCTTTCCCATTGTTTTATTCCTCTTGTTTTTTATTGTGTCTAGGAGTTGCATGTTGGATCATATTGATGACTTTATTTCTACAGAACCCATTTGATGTCAGTACATTAGTTAGTGTATATAATTCTGTTTGTAAATGTGCTTCATCAACCAGACGTTTAGTTCTTGTGGTTAATGTTTTGGCAACAGAGTTTATTTGTGCTGGATGGTGGTGTGATTTGGCGTTGAGATAGCGGTTCGTATGTGTCTTCTTTTGATAGATGGTATATCCTAAGGTGCCATCAGATTTTTTATAAATTAATACATCGAGGAAAGGTAACTGATTTTCTGATTCTATCTCCATGGTGAACTTTATTTTGGGATGGAGGCTGTTCAAATATACTAAGAAGTTTTCCAATTTATTTCTTCCATGTGGCCATATCACAAAAGTGTCATCAACGTATCTGAGCCATAATTTTGGTTTGTTAACAGTTTTTTCTAAAGCATTGGATTCGAATTCTTCCATGAAAAGATTAGTGATGACTGGTGATAATGGTGATCCCATTGGTGCACCTTCTACTTGTTTATATCTCTGTCCTCTGTGTATGAAATATGTGTTGGATAAACAATGTTCTGTTAAGTCTGTGATATGTTTTGGTAGTTGATATTTGTTTTTAATTGATGACAGGGCTTCTTTGACAGGTATTTGTGTGAATAGTGATACAACATCGAAGCTTACAAGAAGGTCATTTTCTTTTATGTGTTGCTTTTTTATTATTTGTATGAAATGGTATGAGTTCTGTACATATGAAGCAGCAGATTCTGCGTAAGGTTGCAGATGTTTTGCTAAATATCTGGCTAGATTTTGTAAAGGTGAGCCTATGGAACTTACTATGGGTCTGAGAGGTATTCCATCTTTGTGTATTTTTGGGAGGCCATACAGTTTTGGGCATTTTGATGATTTTTCTCTGGGAATAATTTTTTGTTGGATTTCTTTACTTATAGTACTTGATTTTATCTTTATCTTCGTGGTTTTTTCTAGATATGTTGTTGGGTCTGTGTTTATGGGTTTATATGTGGCGTCTTGAAGTAAGTCAGACAGTTTCTTTTCATAGTCCACTGTGTTCATTACTACTGTTGCATTGCCTTTATCTGCTGGTAATATCATTATGCTATTATCGTTTTTTAAAACTTGCAGTGCTTTTTGTTCTTCTTTTGATAAGTTGCTTTTAGGTGGTTTACTAGTGCATAGAATGTTGGTGACGTCATGTCTGACTTTATCAGCATCGTCAGCACTGAGTTTCTTTAAGCTGGTTTCAACTTCGCATATGATGGTTTCTATTGGAATTTTATTGGGTGCCACTGCAAAATTAAAGCCCTTTGCTAAGACATTTGTTTCTGCTGTTGTTAGTTTTCTATCGGAAGCATTGTATACTACTTGTTTTAAATGATGTTGTGTTGTGGTTGGAGGTTTTTTATGTTCTAATTTCTTAAGTTTCTTTAAATGTCTGTAAGTTTTATGAGTGGTTTCTATTTCAGATCTCCAGGTGGCAAGCTGTTTTATTTTGTCCCATAATATGGGGTGAATAATATTGCTTATCTTTATGAAGCTAATAGATCCTTGTTTACTTGATCCAATAGGAATCTTTTGCTATGGATTTCCATTCCTTTTGGAATGGTAGTTTTTGGTAGTTTTTTTCTAAATATGTGGTTGGGTCAGTACTTAAGGGTTTATATGTAATGTCTTGGAGGAGCTCAAGCAACTTTTTGTCATAATCCACCGTATTCATTATCACTGTGGCATTGCCTTTGTCTGCGGGCAGTATGATTATATATGATCCAGTTTTCTCTGGTTCTAGGTTATCAAGTATTTGGAAACCTGCACTTAGGGAAAATTGAATTTTAACATCAGAGGATAGGCAGAGATCCCAACAGGCAACCAGTGGTGTTGTAATGCATGCAAGAACCCTTTCCTCTTTGCAGTTGATAGCTAGCAATAGGGAGAGAGAGAGAACCAAGCCAGAAGATATGCTAAGATCTCAACAGGCAACCAGTGGTGCTGTGATGCCTACTAGAATTCTTACCTCTTTGCAGTTGACAGTTGCTAATAGAGAACCAGAGAAAACTGGACCGTTAACACGCATTCAGGCTGCAGCTAGTATAATGAAGCATGACCCACAGCTTCTAAACTGATAATAAAGGCCCGAAGATGACAAGGTAGAGAACTTGTCGAAACATTGCCTAAACTTTAAAGTGTTGGTTAGGATTTCAGCCAGAGTTTCTGAAAGACCTTTCAAAGGGTTTTTGTTTGGGAATTTAGAGGATTCTGAGCTGGGATCTTAGCCAGGATTTTAAACATTTTAACTAACGAACTTATAATGATGCAGGAAAACGCCTGAGATTTTAACTTTTTATATACACACACCCGCGAAAACTTAAGAAGACACACACACACACACACACACACACACACACACATATGAGTACCATCAGGCAATTGATCTTATCTCATTCTGGACTAATGAATTTCCTCTCCCAGCAGTTTCTTGTAGACTAGGGGTTTCAAACTCGATTTCAATGAGGGATCAGCATTGTGGTTGTCCTCTGGGGGCCCAGGGGGAGGAGCATGGCTGGGATAGTCACGGCTGACTGGGCATGGCCAGTCAGTGGGCCTTTGTGGGGGGCACCTGTGGGGGCTGGGCAGAGTTGGTGAAGGAATCAGGGGTTTCTGGTGGGTGGGATGGTGGATGGGAGGCTCATCCCATGGGATGAGATGAGGCAAGGCAGGAAGTGGGGCAGCTGCACCCGGAAACCATCAACCATCGTGCGCTCGCCACTCTTTGTGCATGGGAACCAATGGTTCCCGGGTGCAGCTGCAGCCTGCCGGCCCCTCAACTGGCGCACTCTGTGATTCCGGAATCTGCTGCCATCACCAGGCTTACTGTCCAAGCAGCAGGAGCAGCTGCAGCATCCGCAGCAGGTGGAGGCAGGGGGGTGGTACATGATGTGGACCGTTGAACGCACTTACTCCATCCCTCTGTCTGTTTTGGCTTGTGGTTGGAGAGCAAGTTGCCACTGGTCATCTTCTGCCACCTTTCAGGTCTTGCCCTTGGCCTGTACATGGAGCCTGTTCCCCTTGCACACCCGATGCACCTCAGCCCTGTGGCAAATCTGTCCAGGCTGAAGGAGGTGAAGCAACCAGTTAGAAAGGCTGAGTAGAGGTGGGAGAGGACGTCCAGGCCCAGCAGGTAACACAGCCACCACAAGCAGGGAAAGCTGGATCCCCATCGGCAACATGGCTGCCCAGGCCCAGCAAAGATCAGGGAGAGGAAAGCTTTCCCCATTCATAGTGGTCACATTTTGCCTGATGGGCCTGGGCATATTCTACCACTCTACTCACCCTTTCTAGCTGGCTACTTCACCTCCTTCAGCCTGGGTGGGCCCGGTGCTCTGGATGGCAATGGCAGCAGCCTAATGGACCTGTACAAGCTGCTGGTAGCCTTGTGGTGGCAACAGCAGCTCACAGCATTGCTGATGTGTGTCGAGTGTGTGAGGGGAATGCGCTCCATGTGTGGGCCAAGAGCAAGACCCGTGAGGGGGCCGAGGAGATGACCAGTAGCAACCTGCTCTCCAACCGCAAGCAAAAACAGATGAGATGGAATAAGTGGGCCGATGGTGTCTGGCAGGAGCTGCCACACCCCGTGCCTCACCTTGTCTCACACCAGCAGCAGTAGCTGGAGGCAGAGGCACAGGCTGGAGGCTTGCTGGATGTACTGGGCAGCTGCTTGCCCCATCCCAGTCACATGGGATGGAGTATGTGCGTCTTGTGGTCCGCATCATGTGCCATCCACCTGACTGTGCTTGCTGCTGGTGCCTCCATCACCATGCCTGGAGGGCCAGCCCAGTGGTTGTAGTGGGCTGTGGAGTTCCTGCTGCTGGACACCTCCTCACCATATGCGCGTGCACAAACACACCCACATGTGAAAGGCTGGTGAGCAGGGCATGGAGACACTGGTGTGGGCAAAGCACTGCTGCTGGCATCTGTCCAGGCCAAACCACGGCCAGCCTTAGATCTGCAGCGCTGCCTCAGCCCCATCCCCTGAGGCAGCAAGCGCGTGAGGGCTGGCATCCTGGGTGAAAATGAAGTGTTCAGAACACAGTCCCCAGAGACTCCAGGCCCCATGCACTTGCTCGCTACCTCCTGTGTGCATGCCAAAGGGGTAGGGCTGAGGTGGTGCTGCGGATTTATGATGGGCCACAGTCCAGCCCAGATGTATGCCACCAGGTTGCAGAACAGTGCCGAGGCCCTGCAGGCTGGTCCTTTGCTGGGGACCACCACTTGGACCAGATCTGGCCTGTGGGCCTTGAGTTTGACACTCCTGTTGTAGACATTTAATAAAGGGGGAGGGAATAGCAGAGAGAAGGCCAAGCCTTGGGCATCACACACCAGAATTCTAAAGGTTCAATCTCTCATCCTCTACTAGTAACAACCAGATCTATCTGCTCAGGAAGAAATGGAGCCCCATAACACTACAGTTCCAATCTTTGCAATCGGACAGACAGATTAACAGAGTTGGAAGGGAGATTGTAGGTCGTCTAGTCCAACCCCCGCCCCCAAGCAGGAGACCCTACACCATTTCTGACAGATGGCAGTCCAGTCTATTCTTGAAAGCTTCCAGTGATGAAGCTCCCACAACTTCTGAAGGAAAGCTGTTCCATTGGTTGATTGTTCTCACTGTCAGAAATTTATCCTTATTTCCAAAGTTGAATCTCTCCTTGATCAGTTTCCATCCATTATTCCTTGTCTGCCTTCAGGTGCTTTGGAAAATAGCTTGACTCCCCTCCTCTCTGTGGCAGCCCCTCAAATATTGGAACATTGCTATCATGTCTTCTACGCATGCGCCAAGATGGCAGCTCTCGCCTAATCTCCGTCTGATGATGGGGTGGCTTTAGGTCGTTTGGCGGTCCACCGGGGCTGATTTAACTTCCTTCAGCCCCAGCACCAACTAGGGGAGCCTTTTCCCAGCTCAACGAGGTTTCTCTCACCCTCTGGATCATCGGAGCTGGGCAGATATTGGCTTGTGAAGGCACCATGGGAGGCTAACTCTAGCAGTTCCGTTAATGGCAGTTACATCAGTTCCTCCATTCTTAAAGCAACGGCGGTTGGAAGGCAATGGCGGTGGGTGGCAGCGACGAACGGCACCATGGCAGTCCCTGTCGAGCCCTAGATGCCCTGGGGGCTCTGAATTGGTTTGCGGACTTGCCGGGATACCTGAAGTTGCCCTCACCGACGATAGCTGCTGGGGAGGTAATGACTACCTCTTCGAGAGGCCTGAGCTAAGGCCAGTGACAGCTTGCAATGTCATCAGAGGGAATCTAAAAACTATTAACTAAAACTATTAACCCCTGGAGTGCCTTGAGTGCCCTGAATCACGCAAAGTGTTTAGACACTTTGCTGGAATTGGAAGACATCATTATAATCTAAAGTCTGGAGCCTGGCAATAAATGCAGAGGACTATTCAATATGCCGAGAGTAGGAGAGGGCAGAGGTTAACAAAAGACTATCTACCTGGTCACCTTGGAGGCCTCAATTCTCTGTCTTGGCTAGTACAGTGGTTTAGTGCACCCTGTCATTAACACAGCTGCCTGCAATTTCTGCTGGTTCGAATCTCTCCAAGGCTCAAGGTTGACTCAGCCCAATTAGTTCATGGCCCTACTCACACGGGGGGGACACACTCTGGATTTGATCTTTATCTCTGACCAGTGGCTGAATGGTCTAGATATAGGGGATATAGTCATCAAACTCTTGTCATGGTCAGACCATTCTCTCCTTAAGCTTGACCTTCTGACCACTACAACCCACCGCAGGGAGGCGGAATCAATTAAATGGTTCCGTCCCAGGCGCCTGATGGATCCTGATAGGTTCCGGATGGAGCTTGGGCCATTTCCTGAGACCTTGGCTCATGACTCGGCTGAAGACCTAGGATAGGATGGGATAGGATGGCCACTGGTGCTTTAGACCGGGTCGTGCCTTTGCGGCCTCTGACCCAGCGTCGAACCTACCCAGCTCCTTGGTTCTCTGATGAGCTGAGGGGGATGAAACACTGGAAAAGATGCCTAGAGAGCAGTTGGAGGACCAGCCGTTCCGAATCCAACCAAACACTAGTGAGATCTTATATTAAGACCTACTTAGTGGCAATAAAAGTGGCAAAATATAACTATTTTTCCGCTCTTATTGCATCAGCAGATAATCGCCCAGCCGCCTTGTTTAGGGTTACCCGCTCTCTACTCCAGCTGAGAGCCCGGGAAAACCCTCTGCAAGGACGAGCTGAGGATTTTGCACAATATCTGCATGATAAAATCTCTCAGATTCGGGAAGGCTTGGACTCTAACTGGGTTAATTCGGATAAAATGATGAGGGCAGATCTTGAGGACATTATCTGGGATGAGTTTGATATTGTGACTCCTGAGAACGTGGACAGGTTTTATTATTATTTTTTTTTATTATTAATTTAATTTGTATACCGCCCTTCTCCCAGAAGGGACTCAGGGCGGTGAACAGCCAAAATTAAAAAACATACAAATACAAAAGTTAAGATAATTAAAAGAATTAAATCATTGGCTACCCAATTTAAAACCCCAAATCCATAAAATTTAAAATCCCAATTAAAAACCATTTAGGCTAGGCCGGCTTGATGAAATAAAAACGTCTTCAGGGCTTTACGGAAGGTCCGGAGGTCCGGGATCAATCGTATTCCAGGAGGCAGCTCATTCCACAGGGCGGGTGCCCCCACAGATAAGGCTCGCCCCCTGGGGGCCGCCAGCCGACATTGCCTGACCGACGGCACCCCGAGGAGGCCCTCTCTGTGAGAGCGTATTGGCCGGTGGGAGGTTATCGGTAGCAGCAGGCGGTCTCGCAAATACCCTGGCCCTAAGCCATGGAGCGCTTTAAAGATGAGAACCAACACCTTAAAGCGCACCTGGAAGACCACCGGGAGCCAATGCAGCTTGCGCAGGAGAGGTGTTACATGGGAGGGCCACATCACTCCCATAATCACCCGCGCGGCCGCATTCTGCACCAGCTGGAGCCTCCGGGTGCTCCTCAGGGGGAGCCCCATGTAGAGAGCGTTACAGTAGTCCAGGCGTGACGTAACCAAGGCATGAGTGACTGTGCACAAGGAGTCCCGATCCAGAAAGGGGCACAACTGGCGTATCAGGCGAACCTGATAAAAAGCCCCCCTGGCCACGGCCGTCATATGCTCTTCTAAAGACAGCCGTGTGTCCAGGAGGACGCCCAAGTTGCGAGCCCCCTCTGTGGGGGTCAGTGACTCGCCCCCAGTAGCCAGCGATGGCACCAGCTGGCTATACCGGGACGCCGGCATCCACAGCCACTCGGTCTTGGAAGGGTTGAGCCGAAGCCTGTTCCTCCCCATCCAGACCCGCACGGCCTCCAGACACTGGGACATCACTTCGAGGGCATCATTGGGGTGGTCTGGGGTGGAAATGTACAGCTGAGTGTCATCAGCGTACAGATGGCATCGCACCCCAAAACCACGGATGATCTCACCCAGCGGCTTCACATAAATGTTGAACAGGAGTGGCGAGAGGACCAACCCTTGCGGCACCCCACAAGCAAGGTGCCTCGAGGTCGACCTCTGCCCCCCTGCCAACACAGACTGCGACCGGTCAGAGAGATAGGAGGAGAACCACCGCAGCACGGTGCCTCCCACCCCCAATCCCTCCAGCTGGCGCAGCATGATACCATGGTTGATGGTATCAAAAGCCGCTGAGAGGTCTAACAGGACCAGAACAGAGGAACAACCCCTGTCCCGAGCCCTCCAGAGATCATCCACCAATGTGACCAATGCCGTCTCCGTGCTGTACCCAGGCCTGAAGCCGGACTGGCACGGATCTAGATAGACGGTTTCATCCAGGAACTGTGGGAGCTGTCGTGCAACCACACTCTCCACAACCTTCGCAACAAAGCAAAGGTTGGAGACCGGACGATAGTTTGCCAAAACGGCCGGGTCCAGAGAAGGCTTCTTGAGGAGGGGCCTCACCACCGCCTCTTTCAAGGCGGGAGGCAAGAAACCCTCTCTCCAAGAAGCATTTATGATCCTCTGGAGCCAGCCTCGTGTTACCTCCCGGGTGGCCAGTACCAGCCAGGAGGGGCATGGGTCCAATAAACATGTGGTTGCATTTAGCCTCCCCAGGATCCTGTCCACATCCTCAGGAGTCACAGGGTCGAACTCATCCCAGGTAACATTCTCAAGACCAGCCTCAGTCACCCCGCCGGGATCTACCCAGTCAGAGGCAAAGGCACGACTCGGTCCAGAGCACCGGCGGCTGTCCTATCCCAGGCAGCCACCAGATCTTCAGCCGAGTCGTGAGCCAGAGTTTCAGGAACTGGCCCAAGCTCCCTCTGGAACCTATCAGGATCCATCAGGCGCCTGGGGCGGAACCACCTGGTCGGTTCCGCCTCCCTGCAGTGGGGTGCAGCGGTTGAAAGGTCCAGTCTCAGGAGAGGTTACTGGGGAAGCTGAATGCGACCACATGTTTATTGGACCTGTGCCCTTCCTGGCTAGTGCTGGCTACCCGGGAGGTTGCACGTAGCTGGCTCCAGAGAATTATTAACGCTTCTCTGAGCGAGGGATTCTTACCTCCCGCCTTGAAAGAGGCGGTGGTGAGGCCCCTCCTTAAGAAGCCCTCTCTGGATCCAGCTGTTTTAGCAAACTACCATCCAGTCTCCAACCTTCGCTTTTTAGCGAAGGTTGTCGAAAGTGTGGTGGCACGACAGCTCCCACAGTACCTGGATGAAGCTGTCTGTCTAGACTCGTTCCAGTCTAGCTTCAGGCCTGGATACAGCACAGAAACAGCATTGGTCGCATTGGTTGATGATCTCTGGAGGATTCAGGATAGGGGATGTTCCTCTATCCTGGTTCTATTAGATCTCTCAGCGGCTTTTGATACCATTGATCATGGTATCATGCTGCACTGGTTGAAGGGGCTGGGAGTGGGAGGCACCGTATTACGGTGGTTCTCGTCCTACCTCTCTGACAGGTTGCAATCAGTGTTGATGGGTGGATAGAGATCGACCTTGAGGCCCCTTACTTGCGGGGTGCCACAGGGGTCGGTCCTCTCGCCTCTCCTGTTCAACATTTATGTGAAGCCGTTGGAGAAGATCATCTGTAGTTTTGGGGTGCGATGTCATCTGTACACTGATGACACTCAGCTGTACATCTCACCACAAACCACCCCAATGATGCCCTTGAAGTGATGTCTCGGTGCCTTGAGGCCGTACGGGTCTGGATGGGGAGAAACAGGCTTCGACTCAACCCTTCCAAGACTGAGTGGCTGTGGCTGCCGGCGTCCCGGTACAGCCAATTAGTCCCATCACTAACTATTGGGGACGAGTCATTGAACCCGGCAGAGAAAGCTCGCAATTTAGGCATCCTCCTGGATGTCTTTAGAAGATCATATAACAGCCGTGGCCAGAGGAGCTTTCTATCAGGTTTGCCTGATTCGCCAATTGCGTCCCTTTCTAGACCGGGACTCATTACGCACAGTCACTCAAGCCCTCATTTCCCGATTTAACTACTGCAATGCTCTCTACATGGGGCTCCCCTTGAAGTGCATCTGGAAGCTCCAACTGGTCCAGAATGCGGCCGCATGAGTAATTATGGAAGCAACATGGCACTCACATGTAACACCTCTTCTACGCGAGCTGCACTGGCTTCCGGTGGCCTTCCGAGTGCAATTCAAGGTGTTGGTTCTTACCTTTAAAGTGCTCCATGGCTTAGGACCTGAGTACTTATGAGACCACCTGCTGCAACCAATAACCTCCCACCAACCAATACGCTCTCACAGAGTAGGCCTACTCATAGTACCATCATTAAAACAATGTCGTCTAGTAGTTCCAAGGGAGAGAGCTTTCTCTGTGGGGGCACCTACTCTTTGGAACAAAATACCCCCTGGAATACCAATAATCCCAGATCTTCACACTTTCCAACGTGCACTGAAGACCTTTCTGTTTCAACAAGCAGGGCTAGCAAGGTCTTAGCAGATACACCAAGTTGACTCAATTTATTATTTACTGTTTATTAAAAAAAATTATTATATGCATATGAAATCTTAATCTGTTCACCGCCCTGAGTCCTTCGGGAGAAGGGCGGTATAGAAATTAATTAATTAAATAAATAAATAAATAAATAAATAAATAAATAAATAAATAAATAAATAAATAAAATGTCTCCCCTGGTCCTTCTCATCACTAGACTAGCCATGCCGAGTACTTGCAACCATTCGTCGTATGTTTTAGGCTCTAGTCCCTAAACATCTTGGTTTGTTTGTTTGTTTGTTTGTTTGTTTGTTTAGCCACCTATTCACCCATGGCGACTCAAGGCAGCTTACAGAATATTAAAAAACCACATTTAAAAACAGTAAAACTCATTAAAAAATCAAATAAATTAATATAATAAAATCACCCCTGACCCCCATCTCCCGCCCCAATGACAGCTGATCACATGAGCCATTTAATGGGCTCCATCCCGCTCTGGGTTCCCCAGGCCCACTGGCAGAACTAGGTCTTCAGCACCTTCTGGAAGAGAATTAGGGTGGGGGCCATTCTAATCTCTGGGGGAATGATGTTCCAGAGAGAGGGAGCCACCATGGAGAAGGCCCTTCTTCTGGATCCCACCAGGTGTATCTCCCTCGGGGACAGGACCCGCAGTATTCCTGTCTCCCTGCTCTAATGGATAGGTAGATGTGACCGGCAAGAGATGGTCCCTCAGATAACCTGGTCCCAAGTCATGAAGGGCTTTAAAGGCAACAACCAGCACCTTGAATTGCACCCAGAAGCAAATCAGCAGCCAATGCAGCTCCCACAGGAGAGGTGATACATGTGCACACCGGGGTCTGCACAAAACCATGCAGGCCATTGCATTTTGCACCAACTGGAGCTTCCGGATGCTCTTCAAGGGCAGCCCCATGTACAGCATGTTGCAATAGTCAAGACAGGAAGTGACTAAGGCATGAGTGACTGTGAGTAGGAATTGCCAGTCCAGGAAAGGGCATAACTAGCATACAACTCACAGTTGTGTGAAGGTCCTCCTGGCTGCAATCATTACCTGCTCTTTGAGCAGGAGTCATGAGTCCAGGAAAGCCCCTAGATTACGCACAGGGTCTGTTTGAGTTAGTGCCACCCCATCCAAGACCAAAGGTGGCAATTCTCCGTGAGCCAACAAAACCTGAACCCAGAGCCACTCAGTCTTGCCAGGGTTTAGTTTCAACCCATTGCTCCCCATCCAACCCCTAACACCCTCCAGGCACTGTGAGAGGGAGGATATGGCATCACTTAACTCACCACGGGCTGAGACATACATCAGCATAGTGGTGATACCTCAGTCCATGGTGGTGGATGATCTCACCCAGCAGCTTCATATAAATGTTGAACAGGAGTGGAGAGAGTACTGAATCCTGTGGCACCCCGCATAGGAGTGGGTGAGGGCTGGACCTCTCCCCTCCAATCAGCACTGACTGAGAGCAGCTGCATTGGAAGGAAGTGAACCAGGATAGCACAAGGCCTCCCACTCCCATCCCCTGAAGCCGCTCCAGGAGAATACCATGGTCGATGGTATCGAAAGCTGCCAAGAGATCAAGTAGAGCAAGGATGGATGCACTACCCCCATCCCGCTCCCACCAGATATCATCCAAAAGTGCAACCAATGCTGTTTCTGTCCCAAATCCAGGCCTGAATCCTGACTGGTAGGGGTCAAGATAATCCATTTCATCCAGACACCTCTGGAGCTGTCACACAACCACCTTCTCAACAACCTTCCCCAAAAAGGGAAGATTGGAGACAGGTCAGAAATTATCCAACCGGGTGGAGTCCAGCGATGGCTTCTTAAGAAGAAGGTGGACCACAGCCTCCTAAAAGTTCTGGGGCACTGCCCCCTCCTGTAGGGAAGCATTAATCAGAGTCCTATTGCCTGTCACTTCCTGGGAAGCTTTAACAAGCCAGGAGGGACATGGGTCTAATACACAGGTGCTTGCGCGCATACTCCCTAGAATCCTGTCCACTTCCTTGGGAGCAACAGGGTCAAACTGTTCCCAGATAATAGGGCAAGGACGTGCCTCAAGTGCTTCCATCAGACCAGCAACCACACTGGCATCTAATTGGGAACAAAATCGAGTGATTTTGTCTTCAGAAAATCCTCAAACTCCTCAGCTCATCCCTTCAGTGGACCTCATTCTCCTCCTTTCCCAGGAGGAGGTGGCTCACCTTAAAGAGAGTCGCTGGGTGATTATCTACAGATGCAATTAGTGTGGAGAAGTATTCACACTTCGCCACACAAATCACCATAAGGTAAGCTGTAGTTGCAACTCTTACCCATGTTCGATCGAGTTCATCAAGTCTTCCATGAGCGATGCTCTAGTTATGTCCCCATGCGTTTCATCCCTCTCAGTTCCTTTGTATACCATGGGGCACAGCGATGTCTATGGGTGAGGAGAGGTCACATGGGTGCAATCCTATCCAGAACCTCAGTCACCTTCCTATTCCAAACAGTGACCAAGAGCTTGGCTGGACTGCACAGTAGATCTGCAGTTATAACCCCCAGCTCCTTCTGGAACCCATTCGGGTCCATTAGTCAATGGGGTGGACCAATCTAATAGGTCCTGCCTCCCTGCGGGGGTGGGGTACATCTCTTGAGAAACTCATTGCCACCAGACTGTGAGCCAACCATGACAAGGGGACCAAGGACAGGTCCACCAATTCCAGGTCACATAGGCATTGTTCCGACAAGAACACCAAATCGGGTTTGTGACCACTATTTCTAGTTGGGCCCTGGATGACCTGGGACAGGCCCATGGAAGTCATGATTTCCATGAAATCTTGGGGTACCTTCGATCCTGACCCCAGGGGTGGCAGATTGAAACCCCCCAGACCTATAAGCCTGGGGAAATTCACCACCAGCCCTGTGGTGAGGTCCAGGAACCCAGGTAGGGAAGCTGCCACGCAGCAGGGAGGCTGGTACAGCAGCAGCAATCCCACCTGCTCCCTTGAGCCCAACCTAAGAAAGAGGTCTCACAGCTGGGCACTTGTGGAGCAGTGTCCTTGGTGGCTACTAGAAATTCTCTAGGTTGCTTTTCTCTGCACTTTTTCTAGAGTCTCTACATCTTTTATATAGTATGGTGACAAAAACTGGATGCAGTATTCTAGGTGTGGTCTTACTAAGGCTTTATAGAGTGGTATTAGAACTTCACTTGATCTTGATTGTATCCCTCTGTTAATGCAATTTAGGATTGCATTGGCTTTTTTGGCTGCTGCCGCACACACTGTTGGCTCATATTTAATTGGTTGTCCACTAAGTTAGTGGACTGTGTCCCTCTCATAGTTACTGCTATTAAGCCTGGTTTCACCCAGTCTATATATGTACTTTTGGTTTTTCTTGCCTAAGTGTAAGACTTTACTTTTCTCTACATTGAATTTCATTTTGTTAGATAGTGCTCAGCCAAGATCCATCTGGATTTTGAACCTATCATCTAGGGCAGGGATCAGCAACCTTAAAAACTGAAAGAGCCATTTGGATCCATTTCCCAGGAAAGAAAACACCGGGAGCCACAAAATCTGGGTGGGCATGGCCAACTCGATGTCACTCACTCCCACCCAGTCACATGACAAACCCCCCCCAGCCGTGGCTACCTAGCCAGTCATTAGGGCAGAGAACCGGTTGTTAAATCATTTGCCACACCCATCCCCCATCCCCCCTCTTTTCCTCCCTCCCTCTCTCTCTCTTTCCATTATTTCAACACCACTGGAGAAATTAAGATTTCACGTACAACTAAACTTTAGCTCTCAGGTATGTTTAAAGACTTTTCACTGTTATATCAAAGGAAAGAAAAGTATGCTAGAAGATCAAATGGGGGTGGGGAAGAGACACCAGGACATGGAATGCTTGATGGGTACAGAGTTGAGACTGGCTCCTGGGGCATCTTCTTCAGGTCCCCTTCACGTGTAGTGCAGTAGCCTCTGGAGGGCCATCACATCCTCCTTCCTTTCTTCCTTCCTTCCTTTCCTTCCTTCCTTCCTTCCTGGAAAAAATATCCTGTCTTCTCCATCAAGGCCACTCCACCACAAAAAGATACCCCCTTCCCATCTCTTTCCTTGAAAGCTGATTTTATTATTTCAACCCAAAGTAAGATTTTAAAAAAAAGATTTGGGACTCTGATAAGAAACTATATGGATCTGGAGAGACCACAGGTTCTTTTGGAAATGAAAATGTAGTAAGTGGTATTTTCTTTGTCCCAAACCAAGAAGTAGAAATGATTGCGAAACTCATCTTTAATCCTGTATATTTTAGCAATAGAGCCTGGATAGCTCTGCAGACAAGACACTGTAATTTAACACCAGCTGTCTACAATTAAAGTAAGTTCGAAACTTGCCAGGCTCGAGGTTGACTCAGCCTTCCATCCTTTCTAAGGTATTGAGGACAGGGCCGGATTTTCCTATAGGCTACCTAGGCTTCAGCCTAGGTCCTCAAGATCAAGAGGGGCCTACACAGTGGTGGGATTCTGAGGGTTCTAGGGGCTTCGGCCGAACCCTTTGTTAAATCGCTGGCTCGGCCGCCCCTCGCCTCCCACCCGTGCGGTGCCAGCCTACGTAGCCAGGGGTAGGCAATTGTGGCTCTTTTACAACCTGTGGACTTCAACTTCCAGAATTCCTGAGACAGCTTGCTGTCTCAGGAATTCTGGGAGTTGAAGTCCACAGGTTGTAAAAGAGCTACAATTGCCCACCCCTTCCCTAGCCTGAGTTCCGCTGCCTGGGATCCACGTGGGCTGCCACGTAGTTCCCCACCGGCTCCGAACGCAAGAGAGCAGGATGGAGAAAGCAGCTTCCATGCCTTCACTCACCCTCACTCTCTGCTTTGTTGGATCGCCGGCCGTTCGCTTACCCCGCCCACTCCCCATCTATTTCTGCCTCCGATGGCTAGAGGAAAAAAACCCTTCAAATTCTTGCCGCGAGGCTTCAAAGGGCCGCCCTAGAGCCAGTGGTGCAGCCGAACCCTTTGTTAAATTGCTGGCTTGCCCCACCCCTCCGCACCACTATTTATTGCCAATAAATAGTGGTGGGCGAGGGGCAGGGGAGCCAGCAATTTAACAAAGGGTTCGGTGTTTTTTTTTGTAATTTTATTGGCCCATGGAGCTTCAGCATAGGCTAATTGGCCTCCCGGCTCTCAGCTGATTTGTCTCAGCTGTTTTGCTCAGGGCTCTTCTGCTTGCTTGCAAAGAGTGCTGATTTTTTCCCCCCTAGCTATGCTGAGAAACGAAACTGAAACTGCTTTGCTGTTGCTGCAAGGTTGGAAAATTAGGCAGGCAGAATTCTTTTCTTTTTCCTCACCAAAAGTAGATGCAAACAATGGGAAATTTAGGGAAAAAGAGGAGAGTTCAGGATTTTAAAACACAAAAGAAAAAAAGCTCTATTTAACTAGGGAATTGTAATAATTGAGATACTATTAATTGTATATTTCTGAAAGCAGAAATGGTTAAGTTGTGGTTTGGAGGAATATATGTGGGAAATTATTTGGTTTATTATTATTGGTAAATATAATTAATTGATTTGTAAGAAATTGGATTGCATGGAAATAATTGGAATATTCATGTTCATATTGATTAATATACAAAAAAGGTAGTTATATAACTAATTGATTTATATTAAAATGTTGAATTTATATTAAACAACTAATATTACATAATTAACCAATGTGAGGATGGATATAAAAATAGATGACAATGGGAAGGGGTATAATATAGAATAGAAGGGAAAAATTGAATTTGATTAAGATTAGAGATGAGGATGAAGGGTAATATTGGTTTTTTACAAAAATAGATGAGGAATAAATATGGCAAAAAGGAAATATAGAAATTGTAAATTTAATTGAAATGACTAAACACTGTTTAAATTTGTGAACCGGCCAAATACTCTGTTCAAAGAAAATACATTGTATGTTTGTATGTGTGTTTCTAATTATTGTTATTTATTCATATTTGTTCTCCTTTATTCTTTAAAGTTTAACAATTCATTCTTTATCTTAATATCTTTATATTTGTTTGGGGTTGGCTTTCTTCCCTTTCATCTTTTTTATTGTACAGCAATCTTTCTCCTCAAACCTACCACCTCTCTCTTTTCTTTCTTTCTTACTTTCTCTTCCTCCCCCTCTTCTTCTCCTCCCTACTTCCTCTTCCTTTCTCCTTCTCCTCCTCTCTTCCTCCCTCTCTTACCCTCACTCCTACTCTAATTTCCCTTCCCTTCCTTCATCCCTCTCTATTGCTGTATCCTTTTATGCATATGGACTACTCAGAGGGCTGAAAAAGTTATTTTTGACTGGTCCTCACACTTTTGATCAGTCCTCGAACTTACGACTGTCCTCACATTTTACGTTTTTGCCCTATCTTGTCACCAGGGTGAAGAGAAGCATGGTGAAATGAGTGACATGGTTGTTAAGAAAGCTGCACGGGCATAAATGTGAGGATGGTCATAAGTGTGAGGACCGGTCAAAAGTGTGAGGACCTGTCAGAAATGACTTTTTTCAGCCCTCTGAGTAATCCCTATGCACATAGCCACGCCCACCCGGTCACATGACGAGCTGCTCACGCCTACACAGTCACGTGACCAGCTAGCCACGCCCACCCAGTCACATGATTGCCAAGCCACACCCCCAACTAAGCCACGCCCACAAAACCTGTTGTTAAAAAAATTGAATCCCACCACTGGTGAAAGGACCTCATAAGTGGAATAGCCTAGGGCCTCTTTTCATCTAAATCCGGCCCTGATTGAGGACCCAGTTTGTGGGGGCAATAAGCTGACTTTGTATAAATATACAAAAGTATGAAGGCTATTGCTTAATGCACTGTAAGGCGCCCTGAGTCTCCGGAGAAGGGCGGCATATAAATCAAATTTAAAAAAAAAATAGCAATAGCACTTAGATTTATATACCACTGCTTTTATAGTCCTCTCTAAGTGGTTTACAGAGTCAGCATATTGCCCCCAACAATCTGGGTCCTCATTTTACTGACCTCAGAAGGATGGAAGGCTGAGTCAACTTTAAGCTGGTGAAATTTGACTGCCGAACTGCAGCTAGCAGTCAGTTGAAGTAGCCTGCAGTGCTGCACTCTAACCACTGCGCCACCTTGGCTCTTATGGTTTATGGTTTGTTATTGTTAGTATTTATTAAAGAATCCTGTGTAGTTTAGAAGCTGTCAGCAAAAATAACAGCAGCTTTGTTTGTGGCTGAAGCTATCCCGGGCTGTTATTTACACAGACACTCCCCCCCCCCACCTATTTTTATTCCACTTTCCCTGGGACCTTGGGAAAGGAATGGCATCTTTTCCCCATCTGTTAAGGATATTCTTGGCTCCTAACTGATGTTATGGGTTATTGAGCAGAGTACCCCTTGAGTATGCACATGAAAGCGGCTGAGAATGAATAATTACAGTTAATATACTGACACACTGAGATGTGGTAGTCTTTTACTTTTTAGAAAAAGGTAAAGCAAAGTCTAATAACAATCCAAGTCATACACAGATAAGGCGATAGTTAAAATATCAATTCAGGGATATTCCAAGTACAAAGTCTTCGTACCAGTTGTTGTCATTACACAATAAAACAGTTCTTCTTGACTTCCTGTTTTGCTGGCTCCCGGTGAAGACGGATCCTTTTTAAGGTCCGCCAGCCCCGCCGTTTGTAGAGCCGCTTCAATCGTGAGAAGCGGCTTGGAAACTCCAGAATCTGTAGGATTTGAAGGAGAGAGTAAGCAAGGTGCAGGTCGAGCCCCTGTGAGCCCCCAGAAGTTTGCTACTGGGGAGGAAACAGGCGCGGCTCCCTCCCAATTTGTGAAGACTCCGGACGGCGTGGGACGACTCTGCTTTCTGCAGAGCAAGCTGGCAGCAGCAAACACAAAAATGATTCAAATCAACTCTATCAACTAGCGGAGGAAAAAATCTGAACCCTGAAACCAAGAAATTGCAAGTATTTTCCTTCTTTTGTGACTTCCCGATCTGAGCAAAAATTAGAGCGAGCGGAAGCGGCTTGAAAAGATGGCGCCGTTCCAGTGTTAACAAGCTGAAAGGGAGAGTGATCTTTTAAAGCTATTCTAACAAGTTACATTGTTGCGCTGCTTGTAGCAAGCAAACAGGAGAAGAGCGGGGAAAAATCCTTTTTAAAGCAAGCTGAGCTCGCACTAGTCTAATTCCCACTTTCAATTTGACTAAAACTGGGGGACTTTTTTAGAGGACTTTAGGAAGTATTAATTTGAACTCACAAATGGCGCCCAGCAGCTGAGCTAACGAACTAACGAGCTAGTGAAAGTGATTCTAAAAAGTTACTTTGATTAGTTACAAAGCTACTCTGCCTGTAATACAGAGGAATAAGAGAAGAGGAAAAATCTGTTTCTTTAAATTCTGAGTTTGCTCACTCTAGCTTCTATCTGACTAAACCTGGGGGATATTTTTAGAAACTTTTGTGGAGGAGGAAAGGGAAAGAGGATTTCCCTCTTTAGAAAAACTAACCTACGTGGCAGGATGGCCTCAAAGAAGCAGGAAGGAAAGGCAGCTTGGTAGTTAAGTATTTGTGTTGTTTAGAAGGTAAAGGTTTTGTCAAGATGTCAGCTATTTGCTCTGATGTTTCACAATGAATAGCTTTAATAAATCCGTCTTGTGATAATTGCCTTACATGTTTGAATTTTATATCTATATGTCTAGATCGCTGTCCAATAGCATCAGATCTAGATATTTCGATGGCAGCTTTGTTATCTTCATGTATGATATAAGGCAATGAAGGTTTTTTTCCAAATATTAGACAATAAATCATTAAACCATACTAGGTTATTTGATGCTTTAGACAGACAAACATATTCTGCCTCAGTAGTTGATGTAGCTACCAAATCTTGCTTACCAGTGTACCAGTAAACTGGGCAGCCGTTAAGGAAAAATATATAGCCAGATGTATTTTTTCTACAAGTGACATCACCAGCCCAATCTGCATCTGCATAACATGTGAGAATGGGTTCATTTGTATTATTGGGTTCTAATAACAAGCAGAAGTCTAAGCTATTTTTTAAGTATCTTAATATCCTCTTGACAGCTTCCCAATGGTATGATAATGGTTTACTGACATGTCTGGATAATAAGTTAAGGGGTAAAGCAATATCAGGTCTAGTCCAGTTAGAGATATAGAGAAGAGAGCCGATAACAGACCTATACAATGTGTTATCTTTAAATTCTGGAGATGACTCATCAGTGTTTCTTAAAAAATCAGTCTGCATGGGAGTATCACATGGTTTGGCATCATTTAGGTTACATTTGTTTAAGAGTTCTATAATTTTATCCCTTTGGGAAAGTTTGAATCCCTTCTTTGTTTTGCTGATTTGAACACCAAGATATTTGTTTACTTTCCCTAATGATTTTAAGGAAAAGTGTTCATTGAGTTTTGTTACAAAAGTTTCTCTCCTTTTTGTATCTTTGCCTATATATAGAATATCATCAACATAAATCAATACAAATTCTGGAGAATCACCTTCACTCTTAACAAAGAAACAATTGTCAGCAGTAGTGGCAACAAAGTTCATAGTTTTAAGTACTTTGACTAAACATTCATACCATCGCTTGCCAGATTGTTTCAATCCGTATAGACTTTTGTTTAATAGCCATATATCATTTTTGTTTGTATATTGACTATGAGGAGCTCTTACATATATATCTTTATCTAATTTGGCGTGTAAATATGCAGTTTGTATATCATATTGAAATACCTCGAGATTAAGTGCTGATGCTATAACTAGAGCTGTTTTAACACTCTCAGTTCTTACAGTAGGAGAGTAAGTGTCTGTATAATCCTCAGGATATCTTTGAGCATAACCTTGTGCGACTAGTCTGGCTTTATACAGTGTGTTACCTCCTTCCAAATTTTTAATTTTATATATCCACCTGGTACCAATAATAGTCTTATCCCTTGGGGCTTGTGTGGGTGTAAAAACATTCAATTCTTGTAAGCTATTCATCTCCTTGGTCATTGCTGATTCCCACTTTTCTCTTTCTTTGGGGGGAAGTTTCAGCACTTCTTCATAAGTGTTTGGTGTTACTATTTCTCCATTCATACACATTACATAATCTTTGTATTTATTAGGCACCTGATTTCTGTTACTTCTGGTTGTTCTCACGGGTATACTATCATTGTCATGCAAATACCTTGCTTCCTTTTTTGTTACTGAATCAGTTTTTATTTTGTGTTGACTATTCATCCATGTTCTAACTTTGTTTTTGCGTGTGCTGTTATTGTTTTTCTTTTCAATATTCTCATTTTGATGTTCAATGTCTGAATTGGTGTTTGGGAATATTTCATTAAGGTGTATTTTGGACCAGTTGGCCTGTTCATGAAATACTGCTGTTCTTGAAATTATGAATCTGTTATTGTTATCAATAAATCTGTATCCTTTTGTGCCTGTTTCGTATCCCATGAATTTAAGTCTTCTGGATACGTTTTCACCTTTACGCCTTAATTGTTTAGGTATATGTACGTCTGCAGTGACTCCAAATATATGCATATGTGTTAACTTAGGTTTCCTACCGTACATTACTTCATATGGTGTTTTATTCACTATGCTGGACCAAGTCCTATTTTGGGTGTAATTGGAAAATTGTAAAGCTTCTGACCAGAATTGTTTACCTAAACCAGCATCTTCTAATGTGGATCTAATCATGGTTTGTAGTGTCGAGTTCTTTCTCTCTGCCACTCCGTTCTGGAATGCAGAGAAAGGACTAGATGTGTAATGCAACATCCCTTTATCTTTTAGCCATCGTGAGAATTCGTTTGACATGAACTCACATCCTCTATCTGTCATAATTTGTTTTATTCTAATGTTGTGTTGTGTCTCTGTGCGTTTGTAAAATTCTTTGAATTTCTGAAATGTTTCATCCTTATGTCTTAATGTGTAGACAAACCCATAACGACTATAGTCATCCACAATGGTTAGAAAATAGTGTTTTTTATATGTGATTGATGGTGTCAATGGGCCAACTAAGTCCATGTGTACTAATTCAAAGATTTGTTTGGTTGACCTGGTTGATTTTTTGGGCCTGGGGCTAGTTTTGAGTTTTGTGGATTTACACACTGAGCATTCTAGATAGTTTTTACAGTTTTTTATTTTAACACCATCAGCATGTTCAATCATTTTTTGTACTACAGGAAAACTAGCATGTCCTAATTTTCTATGTAAGATATGGGCACATTCATCATGAATAGGTTTGCCTATATTAGGTCTTTTATCATTGGATGAGTTTTTGTTGTTATGAACTACCTCATGTTCCTCATTATCACTATTACTATTTTCTTCGTTATTTATGTCATTGTCATCCTCTATGTTGGAGTCAATATTGTGTAAACATCTTTCATTTGTTATTAAGTAAGGTAAGCCTCCTTTTATAATAACAGTACCTACGCTTGTTTCATTTTTCTTTAAAGCTGCATTCCCTTTTGAAAAGACTATGTTTATGCCAGATTCTCTGCTTAGTTTTATTGCACTAAGTATGTTATGAGGTATTTCAGGTATTAACAATACCCCCTCTATTTTTCCTAGGCCAGGTAAGATTATATTTCCTCTACCTATGACTTGGACCTTCTCTTGATTAGCTACTTTGATTATAAATTTATCTTCAACAAACGAAGATAATATATTTTTGTTGTGTGTAGTGTGATTTGTTGCACCAGAGTCAATGAGCCAATCGTTATCTTCTGGTCTATGTATGTTGTTGTTGTTGTGTTTGTTCAGTCCATTCAATGAACCAGATTTTCTATCTCTTGAATCATCTCTACCCCCTCTATGTTCCTTATAGATGGGTGGACTTCTATATCTATGTCTGTCAGTGGATGACTGTCTGTTGTGATATCTATCTCTATGATCTGTCCTATGTTTATCTCTGAGGAATTTAGGACAATCTCTTCTATTATGCTCTTTGGACCCACAATTATGGCATTTGATTGGTTCATGGTACCTTTCTTGAAATGCCATTTTCTTATATTGCTTATGCTCTATGTAATTATTATAACGATTTCTTCTCGAATTGTCTTCAGCTATCAACCTATTAGAAAGGTTTTCTATGGATAAATACCCTAAATTGATTGTATCTAAATGGGATATATAATTATTCCAAGATGGGTCTAATGAATTGATAATAACACTTTTCATTGTTTGATCTGAAATTATTTCTCCTCTTAGTTGTAATTCTGCTCTGACTTTGTTTAAGTATATTAAATGTTCACTTATGGTGACCCCAGATTTTAACCTGGCTGAAAAGAAATCCTTAGACATTCTTGTTGTAGTGGCTACACTATCACTGTGAAACAGCTTAAACATGTATTGAACAATTTCTGATACAGTTAGATTTGACTTAATACTATGATACATAGCAGGAGATATACTGGATATTAGTAAGAAAAATGCTCTATGGTGTAGGCAGTCCAATCTTAAAGTCCAAGGTCTTTTTGGAGGGTTAGTAATGAAAAACAATAAATTTTCTTTCATAAAGACAACTTGGAGCTGTTGGCACCACTCTTGTAAATTAACACCATCTACCCTCAGTTTTGGGAAATCATTGGGTAAATTCTCAATGTTGTTAGCTCCATTACTTACAACTGGAGGAAGTCCATGGTCTTCTAAGTGTTGGTAACCGCAGAATGGCATGGAGATGCTAGCGACGACTTTAAATGGCAGTCTCTGTCTTTCTCTTGCTTCGAAGCTGTCTGTGTAGCTTTGCACATGCGCATTGTCCATTTCGCTCCTGAAGTTATGGTGAAAGGTTCTCGTCGCTGCAGCTCCCTCGCATTGTTCTTCTTCGGAAGACTCGGTCTCTGGTTCAGCCTTGGGAGTCCTGGTGGCGATGGGAGTCCTTTTATTGAGAGCGCTGGTCTCTGGAATTGTTTGCGGCGTAGGTTGGTATCTGCAGGGCTCTCTGGGTTCAGGCGTCGATGCTTTCGCTGTCTGCATAGAGGCGTGCGATCTTCGGGAAGTTCGTTTACTCACTGTTCTTCCTTTTGTTTTTTTACTGCAGTTTTTCGCTGATTCTTTAGTTATTTTCAATTTTGACCCAAAAGTTGCAAAAAGCGTTTTCATTGCAGACTCTACTTGATTTTCTATTGATTCTTCTTCAGTCTCTGTGTCAGACTCTTCTGATGTATGGATCTTTTCTCTTTTGTTTTTTGCGTCAAGTAAGTCCTTTCGCGCCAGATATTTTGAATCTTGTCTTCTGATTGGCTCTTCATCGCTTAGACTGAAGGTTCGTTGAAACCAAGATGGCTGCCATTCAAAATTTTGCGCGGGACCGTTGTTCTTCTCCTTCGTTGCATTTTTGTCTGTAGACAAATCGCTCACCTTTTTTGAGTCTTTATTTTCATCTGTAATGATGTGCTTTTCTCTCGCTGCTCTGCTTTTTTTCAGTAAGTCTTGGAGGTTCGCGATGAGGTTTTCATCGTTCTTTTGATCTTTTAAAAGTTTTAGTATTTCTGACCTGAGTTTGTTATTTTCTATTTTGTTTTCTTTTTGATCATTGTTCTCATCTATTATTTCTTCATTGTCTGTAGTACAGTCTTCAGATTCTCTCGATATTTCAGTTGCGTATTCATCAATTATTTCTTGTTCTGCTTCCATTTCTTTAGTATATGCCCTGGTGTTGGGTCTTATTTTTTTGCTTTTTGATTTTTCTGTCTCAGACATTGTTGAATTTTTTTTATTGAGTCAATTAACCATCCTCTGCTACCAAATCGTTGCAATATTTTCAGGATCAGACTCAATAATTAAAGTAAGAATAGTATGTTTAAATAAAATTCTGTTTAATCACAGATGGCATTCTATATTCACTGAATATTCACAAATAGAAGCACTGAAAAAATGGCATACAGCTCCTTATATATACAAGGGGAGAAGCTAGATATGGGAGTGGTTAGACATACATACATTAAGCAATGGAAATAAGTTAACTCTTGATATACTGTACAGATACTATTTACATGATGGAGAATAAAGCATTTACTTGTGACAGCAACAACAGGAAAGACAATATAAAAAGGGAGCTAAGAGTACCACACAAGAGACTGAAGTCATGGGGGGGAGCAAGACTGAAGATTCAGGAAGATATTCGGTTATTCTGCTCGATGCTTCAGAAAGATAAAGATGACGTTTAAGTGTTTATCTTGGAATGTGAATGGGTTGAACTCGGTACAGAAAAGGAAGAAGTTATTTGCATACTTGAGACAATTTAATAATGATATAATTTGTTTACAAGAAACTCATATCACAACTCAAGATCAAAGATATTTGATAAACTCTAAATTAGGAACACATTTTATATCTTCAATTTCACAAAAAAAGAATGGTGTGGTTATTTATGTAAACAAAAGACTAACAGCTAAAATTATAGAAGCAGATGAAGATGGTAGGTTTATAGCAATTGAATTGCATACAGTAAATGGCCAAATTCTTTTGATTGGAATTTATGCTCCCAACCAACAACAGGATCATTTCTATAAAATGTTACATACTAAAATACTGCAATGGGACTATAGATCTATTTTAATTATGGGAGATTGGAATGGAGTAATTGATTCGAAATTAGATAAAAAGAGTTTGGCGAAATCCAGGATCAGACTACCACAGACTTTTTTTGACATGAAAGAAGACTTGGAATTAAAAGATATTTGGAGAATATATAATCCAAAAGAATTGGACTATACTTTTTTATCCGACAGACATAGATACTTTTCTAGGATTGACTTTATTTTGTTGTCAGATGATTTACTTGTTAAGACAAAAAGAACAAAGATTTTCCCAAGAACTTTGACTGACCATAGCCCAGTATGGATAGAAATCGAGATGGGTAAGACTGAGCGACGCTCTTGGAGAATAAATGAAAACTTGTTCAGATATGAAAAAAATATAATAGAACTTAAAAAGCACTTGAAAGAACTTTTTGAAATAAACTTGAATAAGGATACCCCAATTGAAATTGTGTGGGATGCGAGTAAAGCTTATATGAGAGGGGTGCTCATTTATATGAAGTCTAAACATAGATTGATTCGACAAAAGAAAAGATCTGAATTGGAAGTAGAAATAAAGAATAAAGAACAGCTACTTATTAAAAACCCAACAGATGACAGAATACGTGGTGTTATAAAACTTTTGAAAGATCAATTTCAAATGCTTATAGCGGAACAAGTTGCAACAAACTTACAATATGCGAAGCATACTACATTTTGTAATGCCAATAAGCCGGGCAGATGATTGGCCTATACATTAAGGAAAAAGCAGAGTGTACGGACTATTGATAGTATTGATATTGGAGGGAAAGAAATCTTTCAACAAAAATTAATCAAAGAAGCTTTTGTGGACTATTATACTAAACTATATGCTAAAGATGATGTGCAGAATGGACTTATAGAAAAATACTTAGATAATAAAAGAATTACAAAAATCACTGACCAACAAAAGGAAAGAATGGATTATCCTATAACAGACGAGGAGATAATAGCAGCAATTAAACAATTAAAAACAGCTAAAGCTCCTGGAACGGATGGTTTGACTGCAGTGTATTATAAAGCCTTGCAAGCAGAAATGGTGGAACAACTTAGAGATTTATTTTGTAATATTCAACAAGGGGGTAAAATACCCCCATCATGGACAACAGCTTATATTTCTTTGATACCAAAAGAGCAAGCAGGTCCTAAAAAACCGGACAATTATAGACCAATATCTCTTTTGAATACTGATTATAAAATTTATGCTAAAGTACTAGCCAACAGGTTGATGCCAGTAATCCAAAAGGTGATTCATGATGATCAAGCGGGATTTATCGAGGGTAGATACATGAAGGACAATGTAAGGCAAGTAATAGATTTATTGGAATATCTTGAGAAGAATAAACAGATCCCTGCAGTGCTGGTCTTCTTGGATGCAGAGAAGGCCTTTGATAGAGTGGACTGGAACTTTCTACTAAAGACTTTAAAAAAGATGGACTTTGGGGATCAATTTATACAGGCGGTTTCAGCAATTTACCAAGAGCAAAAGGCACAGATTATTATTAATGGAAGTTTGACAACAGAGTTTAAAATTGAAAAAGGAACAAGACAGGGATGTCCGTTATCCCCACTGTTGTTTATTTTAACACTAGAAGTCTTGTTAAATACAATACGGGACTCTAATATCTTGAAAGGTATAATGATAAGGCAAGAGGATTACAGAATAAAGGCATTTGCAGATGATCTGGTTGTTACCCTAACACAGCCAATGGAATCATTAATCCATATGAAGGACATTATACAAGACTATGGTAAAGTTTCAGGTTTTAGACTGAACCAGAAAAAAACCACGATGATAGCTAAAAATATGACACAAGATCGTAAACATGAGCTTGAAAGGAGGGCAGGTTTTGAGATTGTACCAAAGGTAAAATATCTAGGAGTTCAAGTTGCAGAATCAAATATGAAATTGTTTCAAAATAATTATGAGGTGTTGTGGCGAGAGGTGCAGAAAGATATGGAGACTTGGAAAAAACTGCAGCTGTCTCTACTTGGAAGAATAGCAGCAGTTAAGATGAACATTTTGCCAAGATTTCTTTTTTTGTTTCAAATGATTCCGGTGCTTAAAAGTGATAAACAACTAAAAGTGTGGCAAACTGGAGTGAATAAGTTTGTCTGGAATGAGAAAAAACCGAGAGTGAAATTGAAAATCATGCAAGATGTTCCAGAAAGGGGAGGTCTTAAACTTCCAAACCTACAACTATATTATGAAGCAGCAGCTTTGACTCTAGCAAGTGATTGGTTTGAAAGGAAAAAGACTGGAATAATGAATATAGAAAGTTTTGATCTTGAATTTGGATGACATGCGTACTTATTTTATGACAACAAAGTGGATAAAGTATTTAAAAGCCATATACTTAGAGACTCTTTGATGAGAGTTTGGAAGAAGCACCGATACAAATGGGATTATAAAATACCGCTATGGCTGGATCTTGGTCATATTATGTGGAATACAAATATAATGTCACTCGGGGGGGGGGTTTATACAAAGAGGTTCTGTTTACAGATGCGGGCAGATGGCAGTTGAAGACACTACAGACACTGTTGGATGAAGGGATTAATTTAACTTGGTTACAATATAATCAACTACAATTGAGATGGAAAGAGGACCAAAAAACTGGTATTATGTTGCATGAGGAAGAATTGGTTAGACACCTTAAGGAGAAAGGTCCAATGCATATTAAAAGGCTTTATAATGTTAGAAAGGGATTCAGAAACTGAACTGGTTAAAGATTGTATGCTTAAGTGGGCACAAAACTTTGGGGAACCAGTGATGTTGGAAACATGGAAAAAAATTTGGGTTCAGAATGTTAAATTTACAGTCGCAGAATTTGAGGGAAAATTTTTATAAAATGTTTTATAGATGGCATTTAGACCCCAAAAAATTGTCGTGTATATACCCTAATGTTCAGCCAAAATGTTGGAGATGTGATTGTTTAGATGCTACATATTATCATGTTTGGTGGACCTGTGGGAAAGTTAAGGCTTTTTGGATAAAAATTTGGTGGGTCATGCAGAATGTTTTGAAGAAAAAAATTCAATTTTCTCCACAATTGTTTTTATTGGGGATAGTTAAGGGTTTTACATTGGGTGAAACAAAATTGATATTGCATATGATAACAGCAGCAAGATTGTTGATAGGTAAATACTGGAAAAATGAAGCGCTGCCTACGATTGAGGAATGGACTTTGAAGATGGCCAGTTTCGCAGAGATGGCGAAGATTTCAGCATATCTAAAAGATTGTTCACAAGAGACTTATGAATGGGAATGGAAGAGGTGGATAGATTATGTTCAGAACAAATATCAAACTAGGAAGTATCAAATAGCTTTTATTTGAGAATGTTATATTAAGATAGAAATATTTTAAGGTAAAGAGGATGAAAATTTTTAAGGGGGAGGGAGGGGTTCAAGTTTTATATACAAATGAGGGTTTTTCCTTCTACTTGATATGAGTATACTGTGTGGAAGTCTGGGGGGGAGGGGAGGGTTAGGGTGGGTTAGGGAGGTTGGGAAGTTTGGGGTGGGATGAGGGGGGAAAAAAGGGGTGAAAATGTAATTGTAAAACTTTTGCAATAAAAAAAAGATAGAAATATTTTAATGTAATGAAGATGAAAATTTGTAAGCGGGAGGGAGGGGTTCAAGTTTTATATAAGTTTTATATAAAGGAGGGGTTTTTTTTCTTTTTTTCTTTTTTACTTGATATGAGTATACTGTGCGGAAGTCCGGGGGGAGGGGAGGGTTAGGGTGGGTTAGGGAGGTTGGGAAGTTTGGGGTAAGTGGAGAGGGGGGGAAAGGGGTGAAAATGTAATTGTAAAACTCTTGCAATAAAAAAAAAACAGTTCTTCTTGAGTTTCAAACAGGAACAAGTTTTGTATTAAAACATTCAATATATAATAGGAAGCAACAAGTAGCTATGATCAAACAGTGATCATACAGAGAGAACAGGTAGAGAGTAACAGCAAATA
The DNA here is from genome assembly GCA_022577455.1 of Arizona elegans. Lineage (NCBI taxonomy): Eukaryota > Metazoa > Chordata > Lepidosauria > Squamata > Colubridae > Arizona > Arizona elegans. The sequence goes on along the minus strand of JAKOOJ010000004.1, from coordinate 75,999,716 downwards.
AGCAGATAAAATGGTATGTGTTCACAAGCCATGATTCAGGCTTCCCCTTAAGTACATTGGCTACAGAGCTTAACCAATCAGGATACAGGATGATGCAATACAGTCTTAAAGCAATATAATACCTTTTGACAAACATGTATTGATAGTTTATATATTGCCTGACCAACTAGTTCGACAATAGCCATTTCCCAACATTCTCCCCTTTGGTCAGGACAATATATAATAGCTTACATTCTTAAACCATAACATTCACAACATGTTTTATGCTTAATTGCACCCTGAGCTTTTGTAAAATTATCAGCGATATTATTTTCAATCATACAATATACTAATTGAATCATTTTACTCTGTACACATTGTCTTACATTCAAGTACCTAATATCAGTGTGCTTAGATCTTGATTTCACAGCTAAATTAGTTGCCATCTTAATTGCAGCTTGATTATCTTCAAAAACGACAAATGGATTGTTAAGAATATTGTTGTGTTAACAACCAGCAGAGCATAGAGCACATGGAAACGGTGCTGAAAGTAATAATGAATAAAATACATATAAATTGGTTTATCAAAGTTTTTATTTTGTAGTGAAAAACAATCTCATAGTCTTTAATCAATCCAAGTCTTAGCCAGTCATAATCAGTCCAGAGATACAAAATTCTTCTTACCAGTTCGTAGTAAAAGGATCAATATAAATAGTAGTAGTAGTTACTATGAACTTACCAGTTCGTAGTAACAGGAACAATATAAATAGTTCTTAAAAACAGAATAAATAAACCATGATCACATTAGACCATGTAAGAGATCAAGTAGAAATTACAAAACAGCAGTAGGTAATAAATAGTAACAAGATCATGCTGATAACAGGTCACGATGGTGGCATGTCCACAATGACTACATTCAAGCTCTCCTTAAATACAGTTACTACAGAGCTTATCCAATCAGGATACAATGACTCAGCATCACAATGACTCAGCAGTACTTCTTAAAGTCATAGAATACATATTCATTATGTTAGCTTATATATTGCCTGGGCAACCTGTTAGGCATGCATCATATCCTAACATACTCCCCTTTGGACAGGCCAATATATATCGGTTCAGATTCAAAAGCCATAGCTTTTGCAACACATCTTATTGCACCCTGATTGCACCCTGCGCTTTGGTGAAATTATCGGCAATATTGTTTTCGAACATACAATATTCCAGCTGGACCATGTTGCTTTGAATACTCTGATGAACATTTAAATAACGAATGTCAGTATACTTAGACCTTGTTTTAACCACCAAATTGGTCGCCATTTTTATGGCAGTTTGGTTATCCTCAAAAATTATAATTGGATAATCTACCTTCAAGCCGACGTCCATCATTAGTTGTTTATAATATATCAGATTGGTACATACTAGTGACAAACATGAGAATTCTGTTTCCATAGTGGATAGACTAATATGTTTCTGCCATATTGATTTCCATCCAATTAAACAGTTTCCTAGCATTATCGCAATACCTGATGTAGATTTTCTGGTGGTCAAATCAGTAGCGAAACTGGCATCAGTATATGCGCATCAGTATATGCGCTCAGTATAAGAGGTTAGGTTAGGTTCCAAATATAATGCATGATGCATTGTCATTTTTAAATATCTCAATATCCGCTTTGTGGCCTGCCAATGCCGATCTGTTGGCTCTGCATTATATCTCGCTAATTGGTTTACGCTATATGAAATATCAGGTCTCGACCAATTGCTGATATATGATAGACTTCCTATAAGAGATTGATAGATCTCTTTGCTAAATCCAGGACTTCGGATTTCTCCATCTTGAAAATCCTGTGCCATAGGAGTTTTAGCTGGCTTGCATAGCTCCATACTATAGCGTTTCAACATTTGACTTATCTTGCTAGACTGAAACAGTTTATATCCTCTAGCAGTTCGAACAATATCACGGCCCAAATAATGTCTAATATTACTTAGATTCCTGATCTTGAATTTATCTTGCAACTTTCTAATAATCTTCATTGTTTCTTGATCAGTCTTAGTTACTATTGCTATATCATCAGTAAATAATAGCAAAAATGACATTAAACCATCATTCTCTCTTTTAAAGAGACATTTGTCTTTTGGATCATTTACATTTAAGCCTATATCAATTAACAGTTGTTTATAATACAGTCAGGTCCAGAAATATTGGGACATCGACACAATTCTAGCACCTTTGGCTCTATACACCACCACAATGGAGTTGGAATGAAACAAACACAATGTGCGTTAACTGCAGACTGTCAGCTTTAATTTGAGGGTATGTACATCCAACTCAGGTGAACGGTGTAGGATTTACAGCAGTTTGTATATGTGCTTCCCACTTGTTAAGGGACCAAAAGTAATGAGACAGTTGGGTTCTCAGCTGTTCCATGGCCAGGTGTGTGATATTCCCTCATTACCCCAATTACAATGTGCAGATAAAAGGCCCAGAGTTCATTTCAAGTGTGCTATTTGCATTTGGAATCTGTTGCTGTCAACTCTCAAGATGAGATCCAAAGAGCTGTCACTATCAGTGAAGCAAGCCATCATTAGGCTGAAGAAACAAAACAAACCCATCAGAGAGCTAGCAAGAACATTAGGCGTGGCCAAAACAACTGTTTGAAACATTCTCAAAAAGAAGGAATGCACCGGTGAGCTCAGCAACACCAAAAGACCTGGGAGACCACGGAAAACAAGTGTGGTGGATGACCAAAGAATTCTTTCCCTGGTGAAGAAAACACCCTTCACAACAGTTGGCCAGATCAAGAACACTCTCCAGGAGATAGGTGTAAGTGTGTCAAAGTCAACAATCAAGAGAAGACTTCACCAGAGTGAATACAGAGGGTTCACCACAAGATGTAAACCATTGGTGAGCCTCAAAAACAGGAAGGCCAGATTAGAGTTTGCCAAACAACATCTAACAAAGCCTTCACAGTTCTGGACAAGATCCTATGGACAGATGAGACCAAGATCAACTTGTACCAGAATGATGGGAAGAGAAGAGTATGGAGAAGGAAAGGAATTGCTCATGATCCTAAGCATACCACCTCATCAGTGAAGCATGGTGGTGGTAGTGTCATGGCGTGGGCATGTATGGCTGCCAATGGAACTGGTTCTCTTGTATTTATTGATGATGTGACTGCTGACAAAAGCAGCAGGATGAATTCTGAAGTGTTTCGGGCAATATTATCTGCTCACATTCAGCCAAATGCTGTAGAATTCATTGGACGGCGCTTCACAGTGCAGATGGACAATGACCCAAAGCATACTGTAAAAGCAACCAAAGAGTTTTTGAAGGGACAGAAGTGGAATGTTATGCAATGGCCAAGTCAATCACCTGACTTGAATCCCATTGAGCATGCATTTCACTTGCTGAAGAAAACTGAAGGGAAAATGCCCCAAGAACAAGCAGGAACTGAAGACAGTTGCAGTAGAGGCCTAGCAGAGCATCACCAGGGATGAAACCCAGCATCTGGTGATGTCTATGCATTCCAGACTTCAGGCTGTGATTGACTGCAAAGGATTTGCAACCAAGTATTAAGAAGGGAAAGTTTGATTTATGATTATTATTCTGTCCCATTACTTTTGGTCCCTTAACAAGTGGTAGGCACATATGCAAACTGCTGTAAGTCCTACACCGTTCACCTGAGTTGGATGTACATACCCTCAAATTAAAGCTGACAGTCTGTAGTTAACGCACATTGTGTTTGTTTCATTCCAACTCCATTGTGGTGGTGTATAGAGCCAAAGATGTTAGAATTGTGTCGATGTCCCAATATTTCTGGACCTGACTGTATATTAGTTCTGTGCACATTAAAGATAGACAGGAAAATTCAGCTTCCATGGTTGATAAACCAATGTGCTTTTGCCTGATAGATTTCCATCCTATTAATGAATTTCCAAACTTTATTGCAATACCTGATGTTGATTTATGTGTGGTTAAATCAGTAGCAAAACTAGCATCAGCATATGCAGTTAATACAAGATCATTGTTAGGCTCTAAAGATAACGCCTAAGGCATTGTTTGTTTCAAATACCTTAGTATTCGTTTAGCAGCTTTCCAATGTCTTTCAGTTGGTTCAGCATTATACCTAGCTAATTGATTAACACTATAGGATATATTTGGCCTAGACCAATTACTAATATAAGATAGACTATCAATCAAGGACTGATATATTTCCTTGTCGAATACAGGACTTTGAATATCACCATGCTTAAAATCCTGATTCATTGGTGTCTTTGCAGGCTTGCATAGTTCTATATTATAACGTTTAAGCAATTGGCTTATTTTCTTAGCTTGTGACAGTTTGTACCCTCTATTAGTTTTTACAATATCAAGACTTAAATAGTGCTTGATTTCACCTAAATTTCTAATTCTAAACTTATTCTGCAACATAGAAATAAGCTCTGTTGCCTCCTGTTCTGTTTTTGTAACAATTGCGATATCATCAGTAAACAAGAGTAAAAAAGAAACTAAACCTTCTTTCTCTTGTTTAAATAAACATTTATCTGCTATACCTTCAATAAAACCCATAGCATTTAATTCGTTAACTATACATCTATTCCACTCACTTGGTGGAGCAGCAGACTAAAGCACTGTTAAGTAACACTAGCGGCCTGCAATTACTGCAAGTTCAAATCTCACCAGGCTCAAGGTTGACTCAGCCTTCCATCCTTTCGAGGTAGGTAAAATGAGGACCCAGTTTGTGGGGGCAATAAGCTGACTTTGTATAAAAAAGAACACAGCTGGGGGGGGGGGCAAAAGCCCTACTAAGCGAGTATATACAAAAGTATGAAGGCTATTGCTTAATGCATTGTAAGCCGCCCTGAGTCTCCGGAAAAGGGTGGCATATAAATCGAACCAATAAATACATACATACATACATACATACATACATACATAAATAAATAAATAAAATAATAACCTGATTGCTTTAAACCATAGAGACTTTTCTTTAGTTTCCAGCAATCAGTTCGCTCATCAGTTCTTAAACCTAGTAGCTTTTTCATATAGATATTGTGCTGTAAAGGTGTATGTAAATATGCGGTTTCAACATCTATATGTGTTATTCGACAGCCATTTTTAGCTGCCCACACTAACATTGTTCGCAATGTGGTTGCTCTCAAACTGTGTGCAAAAACCTCATCATAGTCTTGTTCAGACTGAGCAAATCCTTGAGCAACTAATCTTGCTTTATGGGTTACAGTTCCATCAACACCAGTTTTTAATTTATAAACCCATTTACAACCAATGAAACATTTGCCTGGTGATAACTTAACATTTTCATACTCAGTTAACAATTTAACTGAGTTGAACTTACATTCAGTTAACATAACTCAGTTAACGATTTAAGTTCTTTAGCCATATCTTCCTTCCAAGCTACTTGATCCTTTGCAGAATACAATTTTATAATATTGTAGTTAGAAGGCTCTATATTTACCTGACAAACCACACTAGCTTGATACCTGCTGAGTGGATGTCTTACCCGAGTAGATCTTCTAGGTAATTCAGGACTCATAACTGGTGTTTCAACTACTTCCTCCCATAAAACTTCTTCTTCCTTTACAGTATTAGATTCTACATCAGCTATTTCATCTTCAGGGGTATTATTGAATGTTTGTGTATCAATAATAACACTATCCTCATTTTTGTAACCAGCTTGCTCAAGCTTATCCCAACCAACATGTTCCAGGAATTTAGCATTAGCACTACAATAAACGCTAGTAGTACCTGGCGCCCAAAATCTAAATGATGTGTGGTTAGATTCATATCCAACAAAAAACATTTTCTTTGCTCTTTGTTGTCCCTTTCGCCTTAATTGCGAGGGAATATAAACCCAAGCTGGAGCACCAAATGTATGCAGATAGCTTAATTCAGGTTTTCTACCATGCCAACGTGTGAATGGTAATTCACCAGTTGATGAATTAACTACATTATTCAAAATATGGTTAGCACACATTATTGCTTCACCTCAAAGTGTATCAGGCAAACCAGAATCATTTAACATGGACCAAGCCATAGCTTGCAGTGTTTGTCCTCTGCGTTCTATATAAGCATTACGTTGCGGTCTATAAGGGGCAGAACGTTTATGTTCAATACCTGCCTCCTGCAACATATTTTCTAATCTTATATTGGTAAACTCGGTGTCATTATCTGTTACCAAGCAAACCACCTTATGTTTCTGTTTTCTCTCAACAAACTTCAGCCAGTTTGACAAACGCTGAAATGTTTCTGATTTAGTTTTCATTAAGTAACAGAAACCATAATGAGAAAAATGATCTCTAATGCTTAATATATAACAGGCACCACCTAAACTTGGTTGTTTAGGTCCAATAATATCGGCAAACACTACTTCTAATGGTTCATTAGATGTAAATCCATTGACTCTGTATGCTGGGGTTACTTTGCTCTTCTCTTGATTACAGGCATTACAATTGAGGTATTTGTTACAAGGTTTTAACTTTATCCCCTCAGATAATGCTACTGTTCTTCTTAACACCTTAAAGTTTATATGTCCTAAATGCCGATGAAGCAAATGAGTGCATTCATGATGTGGCTTCTTATTGTCATAAACTGAGTTAGCATTAGCCATAATTGCTGGATCATCTTTCAATATAAACAAATCATTCTCTAACTTTGCAGTAACACTTGTACTATTCTTTTCTATCAAACATTTATCTCCCCTAAAGGAGATATCCAGCTTGTAACAAATCCAGCTTGTAACAATGCTTTTATAGATAACAAGTTGATTTTTAGTTTAGATATATACAACATTGGTAACTGCTCATTTATACATGAACAATATGCAATACCTTTTCCAGATGCTTTCATTTTCCATCCATTGGCTAATGATACATGTTGTTTACTATTAGTTAGTTTTACAAACCTTTGTTTACTTCTAGTGATAGACTGCGATGCACCACTATCAACTACCCCCAAATCATGGTTTACAGTAGTGGAACTGGATATAGTTAGATTAACATTCTTTTTGGCTCTCTGTTGATTACCAATATTCATTTTCTTACCCTTATTACAAAATTTAACTGTATGACCCTTAGCCCCACAAAAAAAAACATTTTTTAACAATATAGGCAGTTGAAGACAATTTTTCTTCTTGTGGTTGTCTCTCTCTCAGTTGGTATCTTTCTTGCCTTCTTCCAGACTCTTCTAACAATCTTCCGGTTATGCCAGTCAATGTTAGTTCATCTCTGGTTAAAAACCCCAGTGAAGACACATAACCATCATAACTTTCATCCAAAGAAGAAAGAATGATATAAACCTGATGCAACTCTGAGAAAATTAGTTCCTTTTCATGTAGCTCTTGTAAAGTTCTCTTCATAAACTCCAAATGAGCTGACATATCTCCACCTTTCAGAAGATGACTTCTAAACAGTTTATGTGTAAGATGTATGTGTGCACCCACACTATCACGAAATTCTCTTTAAATTGTTCCAACACCTGGCAGCAGAATCTTCACCATGAATATGGACTAACTGCTGGTCACTCAGTGTCAGTCCAATTATACAAAGAGCTCATTCATTATCCCGATTAAATTTAGTTATTTTCTTCGCATCTTCATCATTTGCTGGATTCCATGCAGTTACATCCGGTGGATTAATAACTATATCCCATAGTCCTTCCTTACGCAGAAGTAGGCTGCATTTCATAGACCAGGAAACATAGTTTGCTCCATCCAACTGGGTTATCAAGGATATGTTGGATGACTGTTCTTGTGCCATCTTCACTTGGACAATAAACCAACAAACACAGCTGTCTGAATATAGTACTGTGTATTCACACCAACTCTCAGTGTTCTGGATCCATAACCAATGTTAAGGATATTTTCCATGGCGATGCTGCGCAATTCCTCATTGGGATCTCCCTCACATCTTGCTAGGGACTGAGAGTGTGCTGTGCCTTTAAATCTTCTGCTGGCCACTCCTCCCTGGCTCCTCAGCACGGCAGTTTATTTCTCTCAGTCTTAGTGTAGGGACGTGAGTATAGTTTCTCTCACCTCAGTGAGACTTTTTTTGCCTTCATTTGTTTATTTCTTTCCTTGCTGTAAATAGTGTATAGTCTAATAGTGTATATAGTGTATATAGTTATTATTTTTACTATTTAGCTTTTAGCGTGGGAGCATTTTTCTACTAAGGAGGCTGCTGCGGTAGCAGCAAGCCCCTGGCTGCTGCCGTGGGCGTAATTGCTAATTAAATTGGACGCCCCGGCTTCTTTTAGCAGCGATTTGAGCCTTCCTTGTTTGGAGCTCTTAACAGCCTTCGCGCTGTTTTTTCCTTGCCGCCGGCGCGCGTTTGGGGCCGCTGGTCCGCTGGTCGTCCCGTCGCTGCCATTTCGCTCCCTAATTAGTTGGCGGTTGCAGAGTACCTGCTCGGGGGCCCTGAGTACAGACTCTGTCTTATCCTTTGCCTCGCGGCGCTCAGAGGGCAGAAGCCTCTCGCGCCTTGTGTATCAGGAAGTTTTTTGGCTGGCTGTTGGAGAGGCGAGGCAGCGCTTTCAGGGGCGTTGGTTTCCTGGCGCTTATTGGATTCCCTCAACCTGAAGTCTGCGTTGGAGTGAGTATGTATCCTGTCAGGGGAAAATTCGGCCATTAGTTTTGGCGCCATTTTGGTTGCGGCGGCCATTTTGAGGGAGAATTCCAGTGCCTGTTCTTAGGCCATAATTTTTCCCTTTCTCCTCAGGATGTTCCTTGGAGACTCCTGGTAGTCTTTAACCATCATGGACGACCAGGAATTTTCGTCTGACCCTGAACAGGTTCCCGTTCCTCCCAGGCCTAAGAAGGCCTCCAAAAAGAGGCCTCCTGCCCAGGCTTCAGACTCTTCAGCTAGTCAGCCCTTATCTATTACGGCTAGGGAGGAACAGCGGAGACACAACGCTCTGGAGAAACAATTTTCCAGGGCTCAAAAACAAGCCCAAATCGTAGGGGAGGTGGTTCTGGAGCCTTCCCCTCCTCAATTGGATCCATTGGGCTCAGAGACGACCCATCTGGCATCACAAGATATGCCTTCTGATTTACCTCAGGCACCCATGTTACCTGAGAGGCCGGGACCTTCAGCGTCATTTACACCCACGGCGGCTGGCCTGAGGCCTCAGGAGGCTTTAGGTTGGCCCCCACAATTAGACTTCCAAGCCCTGTTTACAGATGCACTGGCTAAAGCAATCACTTCAGGCCTTCAACAAGGGGGACAGCCCCAGTTTGGGTGTCATACTTGTCAAATGCCAGCTTCCTCCATCCCTGCTTGTGGGCATCCTCCTGCTATGAATCCTCCTCCCCCTCCACTTTCCCTGCCGGCCCAGGCAACCCAGGCAACCCAGCCTTCCTTAGAGGCTCCAAGTGAGGTATCATACTCAGCTGAGGGAGAACTGATTGAGCCAGAGTTCTCAGATGATGAGGAAGGGTCCCCAGAGAGGCCGGCCTTTACCACCTTGTTCAGACCTGCTGTCTTTAAGACCTTGCTCAGAAAGGCTAAGGCAGCTACTAATATGGGTACCATCGTCAATCCTAACCTTCAGGGGCCTTCTGATACACACCCGCATGGCGAGCTCTTTGCTGTACCCGCTCCTGATCATGACTATATCCCGTGCCCTGATTTGTTTAAGGAGGTTATTAAAAGACAGTGGGACTCGCCCGGAGTTCTGTCGGCTCCCAGCGGGCTTGATAAAAAGCTGTATTGTGCTGACCCGGCTCTGGAGGCACTTCTCAACCTTCCATCAGTAGATCCTCCTGTTGTGAGCCTCGGCTGTCTTGTCATCTGACGCTGTGGAGGTGCTGAAATCAGATGAACGTAAGGCGGAGGTTTCTTTCCGTAAAACGCACCAGGCAGCGGCCTGGGCAGTGAAAGCTGCAACCTCTGCCTCCTTTTTTAACAGAGCCACCTTAATTTGGCTTCGGCAGTTGCAGGAGAGGTTGCCACCGGGGGATACCAGAATTGCCCAGGATTTCAACAAATTGGTGGCCGCTACGGAATACTCGGCGGACGCATCCTTGGATGCGGCCCGGTTTGCAGCCAGGGCCATGGCTTCTTCCATCTCCTCACGTAGACTGCTGTGGCTCAAACCCTGGAAGGCTGACTCCAAATCAAAGTGGAGATTGGCTTCTGCCCCTTACCACGGGTCCTCCTTATTTGGGGCTGCATTGGATCCAATTTTAATAGAAGGGAAAGATAAACATAAAGTCTTACCTGTCTCTTACAGTAGGCAGGACCGCAGGTTCACGCCTTATGGTCAGCGGCAGCCCTTTCGGCCAGAACCTGGGCCGAGGGGGTCCTATTATGGTCGACAGTATTCACAAGGTTATTCCCACGGATATGACCGCTTTGCAGGAAGACAGGGCAATAGCGACAGAGGGAGGTATCAATCCTCTTCCAGACGCCCCTTTAAGGGAGCCGGAGCCGGATCCCGTCCTTCAAGAAGGGGAAAATGACTCCCTCGGACCCTTCCCGATCGGGGGGCGGCTTCTTCACTTTCTACCCCAATGGGAGACCTCCACATCCGATCCCTGGGTTCATCGTACTGTGGGGGTAGGATTGACTCTGGAATTTTGGACCCTTCCCAAACATGTTTTTGTTCGCTCCCCAGTGCCCCGACGCCGAGACAAACTGAGCAATCTCAACACAGAAATTCAGCACCTTCTTCGGATTGGAGCAATAGAGGAAGTTCCTCTATCGCAATGGGGGAAAGGGGTTTATTCTATCCTATTTTTGGTTCCAAACGCTTCGGGGGGGGTGGAGGGCCATCTTGAATCTCAAGTACCTCAACAGGTTCATCAGGTACAAGAGATTCAAGATGCAGTCCCTCCGGACCATTCTGGGTTGCATTCGGAAGGGGGACGTTATGACTTCCATCGATTTGCAGGAAGCTTACTTGCATGTACCAATCCACCCTCACCATCGCAAGTACCTCCGCTTTGTATACAACAGCCAACATTATCAGTACAGGGCAATGCCCTTCGGGCTTTCGTCTGCTCCGAGGGTGTTCACCAAACTGTTAGCAGCAGTTGCTGCCACCATTCGGTTAATTCCAGTCCGCATATTGTGCTATCTCGATGATATTTTAATTTTGTCCAATTCCCCCCTTCAAGCTCTGCAGAACATGCGGCGGGTCTGTCGGGCCCTGGAACTTCATGGCTTCTCTATAAACCACAAAAAGAGCCACCTCTCCCCGACCAGGTCCATAGTTCATCTGGGGACCCGCATCGACTCAGAGGCACTTCAGGTGTTCCTCACGGAGGAACGGCGGAGGAACATCACAGACTTGGTCCGGCATACCCTATTCTTGAGGCGAGTGTCTTTGATAACTTTATCTCGGTTGCTCGGCAAGTTTATTTCCTGTTTAGATATAGTTCCGTGGGCACACCATCACTCGAGGCCGCTCCAGTGGTTCCTCCTGCCCTTCCAGCGCCGGGGCCTGGGTTCTTCCAAGATCGCGGTGTCGCTTCCGAGCCCAGTAAAGGGGTCTCTCCAGTGGTGGATGTCGGGAGCTCTCTCCAGAGGTTGTCACTTCCACGTGGTCTCCAGGTTAGTGATTACCACGGACGCCAGCCTGTCCGGTTGGGGCGGTCATCTGGGCTCTTAGGTGGTCCAGGGACTCTGGACGATGTCAGACTTTCAGGACAATATCAACGTTCTGGAATTGAGAGCTGTGCGTCTGACACTGCTTCATTTTCAACAGTCCCTCCTCCAACGTCATGTCCTTGTCCTCACGGACAATATGTCAGCAAAAGCCCACATCAATCAGGAGGGGGGTACCCAATCCCCTGCTCTCATGAGGGAGGCGGAAACTTTGTTGGACTGGGCGGAGACTCATGTGTTGTCTCTGAGTGCGGAACATATTTCCGGGATGGCAAACATCACTGCGGACTGGCTGAGCAGACAGCATCTGGACCAGTCGGAGTGGAGGTTGCATCCCGACCTATTTCGGCAGCTGACGTGTCGATTCGGCTTTCCCCTGGTGGACCTCTTCGCCAGTCCGGACAACACACAGCTACCAAGGTTTGTCACACGATTCCCTTGCCGGGGGGCCGAAGCCTGCGACGCCCTGAGGTGTCCATGGCCTCAGGGCCTCCTTTATGCCTTTCCCCCCATCCCGCTGATTCCAAGGATTATCCGAAAACTGTTGTTAGAGAAAGTGGATCTGTTGCTGGTTGCTCCCCACTGGCCTCGGCGTCCCTGGTTCGCCGACTTGGTAAGCCTCTCCATAGATCGACCGTGGCGCATTCCCCAGGACCAGGTCTCGCTCAGTCAGGGGGCTGTTCTACATCCAAACCCCCAGTAGCTGCAATTAGCCGTATGGCGCTTGAGCGGGTCCGCCTGAGGAAAGATAACATCTCGAGTGATGCCATCCTTACCATACAAGCGGCCAGACGTCCGTCCACTGTCCAAATTTATGACGCCTCCTGGAAGGCCTTTTGCCTTTGGTGTGCCTCCCGGCATACGGACCCTACGTCTGCAACTGTACCTGACATTATAGACTTCCTCCAAGCGGGTCTCGTTAAAGGTCTTGCCCCCTCTACCCTCAAAAGACAGGTGGCTGCGCTTGCTACGGTTCTGGGTCCAGGGGATTCCGGCTCGCCGACTCTGGATCCCCGTATACGTAGTTTTTTAAGGGGTGCTATGAATCTCCGACCTCCTCCCATTCGTAGATATCCTACCTGGGACTTATCTCTTGTTTTGAATTCCCTTACGATTCCCCCCTTCGAGCCATTAGCCTCTCTTAGCCTTAAGTTTTTGTCTCTAAAGCTGGCCTTTTTACTTGCCATCACGTCAGCTCGGAGGGTCTCTGAACTTGCCGCACTGTCAGTTCGCAGTGACCTTTGTATTTTTAAACCCAATTTGGTTGTTCTTAGACTGGACCCCTCCTTTGTTCCCAAAATCAATTCGGTTTTCCATAGACAACAGGAAGTTATCCTCCCTGACTTTTGCCCTGATCCCCAACACCCCTTAGAGACCCAATGGCATACCCTCGACGTACGCCGGGCACTACGCCGTTATATTGCCAGGACTGCCACCTTTCGTAAATCAGAATCCCTTTTCGTGTCCTTCCATCTGGCAACCATGGGCCAACGGGTGTCATCTCAAACCATTGCCAGATGGATCAGGGCTTGTATTTCCGCAGCCTATAGCGCTAGGGGAAAACAAGTGCCAGGGCGAATTTGGGCACATTCAACACGCAATGCAGCCACGTCAGCTGCGTGGTCCACTCAAGCGTCTATCCTGGACATTTGCCGAGCCGCCACGTGGACATCGATTTCACCTTTTGTTCGCCATTATAAAATTGACACCTTCACCTCCGCAGACGCTTCATTTGGCCGGAGGGTATTACAATCTGTCCACTCCCCTGGGACCCTGGGGCCCAGCCAGCCTCCCTCCCAGTAGGCGGGTGCTTGGGCATATCCCAATGAGGAATTGCGCAGCATCGCCATGGAAAATGAACGTTGTCTCACCTGAACGTTCCTTTTCGGGGCGATGCTAAGCAATTCATCCCTCCTCTCAGGCTGCCTGGGATGGGGAGCGGGCTTTTTCCTGTATTTTCCTCCTCAGATCACGACTACTATGGGGTACCTTCGAGAAATAAACTGCCGTGCTGAGGAGCCAGGGAAGAGTGGCCAGCAGAAGATTTAAAGGCACAGCACACTCTCAGTCCCTAGCAAGATGTGAGGGAGATCCCAATGAGGAATTGCTTAGCATCGCCCCGAAAAGGAACGTTCAGGTGAGACAACGTTCATTCTTGGCTCATAACCGATGTTATGAGCAGAGTGCCCCTTGAGTATGCACATGAAAGTGGCTGAGAGTGAATAACCACAGTTAATATACTGACACACTGAGTTGTGGTAGTCTTTTACTTTTTAGAAAAAAGTAAAGCAAATTCCAATAATCCAAGTCATACACAGATAAGGCAATAGTTAAAAATCAATTCAGGGATATTGCAAGTACAAAGTCTTCTTACCAGTTGTTGTCATTACACAATTAAACAAATTATTATTATTATTATTATTATTATTATTATTATTATTATTATTATTATTGAAAAAGTTTTACAAATACAAATTTTCCCCCCTTCCCCCCCCTTTCCCTCCGTAACCCTCCCTTACCCTCCCCTCTCCCCATGGCTTCCCCATGGCTTCCCCAGGCTGAAATCCAAATCCAAATCGCATTAAATAATACTTTACCGCCCATCTACTCTACCCCCTGTGTAGTATACATTTCGTCCTGACATTCTGGTATTCTATCCCCTATATACTATACATTTCTACACAACATTCAACTAAAAGTTATCTGATACTTCCTAATTTAATATTTATTCTGCACATAATCTGTCCATTTCCTCTACTCCCATACATAAATCTCTTAGGTCCAGTCTTTAATGTATACTGATATCTTCACCTTTTCTGTGAAACTGGCCACTTTCAGAATCCATTCTTCTATAATAAACATAACATCCCTTTTCCAATATTGAACAATCAGTAATCTCGCCTATCACCATATACCATATCAATTTTGTTTCATCCATTTTCCCGCAGCATATATAGTAATTTGTAACATCTAAACAATTACATCAAATCTTTCGTCCAACAGTGTATTTAATGTCTTTAGTTGCCATCTTCCCCCATCATTGAAGAGTACTTCTATATACAAAAACCCCCTGAGTGACTTTATATTTATATTCCGTATAATATCTTCTGTAAAGTCTTTCATCTAGATTATTAGTTCCATCAACCATGTTAGGGTAACAGCCAGATCAACTGCAAGTGCCCTTACTCCATAATCCTCTTGCCTCATAGCTATTTCCTTCAACATACACATAATCCATCTTTCTTAAAGTCTGTAATAGAAAGTTCCAAGTCACTCGCTTACAGGCCTTCTCCGCAGCCTAAAACACCAGCATTGCAGGGATCTGTTTATTCTTCTCAAGATAGTCCAATAAATCTATAATTTGCCTCACATTATCTTTCATGTGTCTGTCTTCTATAAATCCTGCTTAATCATGAATCAACTCTTAGATAACTGGCAATAGTCTGTTAGCTAATAGTTTTGCAAAAAATTTTTTTATAATCCATATTCAAAAGAGATATTCGAAAAAAATTTAGTTTTGTAAAACCTGCTTCTTTTCTTGCCTTGTGCTGGCTTAGACCTCTGCTGTTGTTGTTTTTCTGGAATTTGTTTGTAGACTGATTGGGTTATACGCTGATCTATAACTTTGTAAGACATCAGATCAAGATCCAAAGCCACTTCTCTTGTATTTTTAGGTGATTCACTTTTAACCTTTAAAGGAAGATCCGGGAACGGCTCATCCAAAGAGCCCCCTGTAGCTCCTTGTATTTCCATTGCCTCCATCTCCATCTGCTTCCACTGGACTTCAATCTCTTGTTCATTTTGCTTTTCTTTGTCACCCTCCTGTATTAACACCAAATATGTACGTGGAGATGCTGGACCAGTTTTAAAAACATTGAGATAAAATTCTTCCGCTTTTTTAACAGTATTTAATCGATATCTTTCTCTTTGATACCTCAATATTATACCAACTGGAGCATCCCATCTGAATGGAATTTGTTGTTTCTTTAGTTCAGTCACCAAGAATCCAAAATCCTTTCTATCTTTTAGCATCTTAGGCAGCAGCTCTTTATAAATCCCAATCTCTCTTCCATCCACTTGTAAGGTAGAAACAAAAGACTTTTGCAAGATGTCATTTCTTATTCTTCTGTCTGTAAAGTATATCACTACATCTCTTGGCAATTGCCTTTGCCTTGCTACCCAAGAATTCACTCTGTAAATCTTGTCAATCTTGGACAAGACCTCTTCAGGGCTAACCTTTAACATCTCAGCCAAAGCCTCAGCACAAATCCTTCTCAAATCTCTGTTTTTTTCCTTTATCCCCCTCAGTCTTACAGCAAACTCCATAAATTTAAATTGCATCACTGTCACTTCATTTTCAATCCTTTGCATTTTATTATCCACATTATCAATCTTATAATCAACTTCCTTCATTTTAGACTCTATTTCTAAATTAATTTCTTGCACTTTTTTTATCAATTTGGACAATTACATCTGACAAGCCAGTCAAAACTGTCAGAATATCTCGCTTCATCTTGTCATACTTTTCTTGAACCATCTCCTTAGTTTCCTGTTGAAATTTTTCAAACTTCTGGTCCATAACCTCATCTTGTTTCATCAGAGCCGCAATAATAAATTCCTTCAAGTCTCTAAAATCAATCTCCTGCCTCTGGCTCTGGGTCTGCAGGCTCAGAAACTGCACTTGTGACTTATGAGTGGGGGAACTCCCCCCCCCACAGCTTTGTTGTCTGGCTTTGAAGCCATGTCTGCCACGCAGACAATCTCTCTCTCTCTTTTTTTTTTTAAGAAGGAAGTCTTCTCTCCCTTTTCACCAGCACAAAAACCTCTCAGAATTAATCAAGTCTCTAAGGGAGAAGGAACATAAAGACTTTGTAAAAAAAAAACTTTTCCCTTCTCTTCCAGCCAGTGCTATTGCTCTAAATACTTTGTAGTGTGTTGAAACAGTCAGGCAAACCCACTTTCGCTTTCAGCTTTTTTTCAAGGCACTAAAGCCGGACGCCATTTTAAACTTTAATTCTTTCTCCGTTCTTAAATTCACTCACAGGGCTATCATAAATACTTGCAGTTTTGACTTCCGCTTGGCTCCGCAAGTTTTGAAGATGCTCTTTTATGAGCGCCCGATCCCTGGTTCTGTAAAAGCCCCAGAACAGTCAAAAAAACTGCTGTCTGGAGGCTTGGAACCCTTTCCCCGGGCAAAGGGGAGAGAGAAGAGTCGACAGGCAGAGGTAGAGCCCCCCAAGTGCGCTAGGAGAAATCCTGGGGCGCAAAGGGTGTGGGCTCCCTATAGAAGCCTGTCAAGCTACTCCGGACCAGAGATGACTCCGCTAAAGCGGAGCTAGAAGCTGCGACCAAAATCTGCTGAAAATCAACGGGGAGACTTTTAACATCTTTACTTTGATAGCAGACAGAGCAAATCAGGAGAAAACAAAAGGAAAATTTGCAAGTAACACTTTAACTCTGCTTTTAAATGCAGAAAATGGCGCCTGAGGGCGGGAGGAGGAAACTACCAGGGAAAGTGCTTGTTAAGGCTTGTTAAAGTTTGCAACAGTGATACAGCTACTGGATTACACCCTAAGAAAAAGTTTTAAAGGGGAAGCGGCCAGGAAAAGAATTTGGTATTGAGGAAAAGAATTTGGTACTGACTTTAACTAAAATCTGGTTTTTATACTGTGTGGAAAAGAGTTGAATTGTTGTCCTGATAGCTGGATAAATACAAAGTGGCTGAAATATGGCTGACAACAGGGCTGGTGAATCAGCAAATTCCCAAGCCGTGACTGTCCAGGCTTTTCAAGAACTTCTAGACTTTTTTACTTCAGCCTTGTTGAATACAATCGAAAGGGCTTTTTCAAAGAACAGCTCGAGAAAATATAAGCAGTTGTTAGAGGGACAGCAGGAAATTATTCAGAGAAATTTGTTTTTGGAAGATCAGGAGATGGACAGGATTAAGACACTAGCTGGTACAGTTGAAACAAAGGTTTTGATGGACGTTTCCATTCAAATGACAGAAAAGCAACAAATAGTTTCTATATTGCAAGCTGGCAATCTTTATGGCAACAAATTTTGGCTATATGGACAAAGAAATGGACTGAATCATTATACAAGCAAGAAGAGATGAAATGGGGATTTCAAGTTAGAAAACGCGCATCAACCTCAAATCACCGTTTTAAAAGTTTCAAAAATAAAACTGGGGGGACTGTTGACAGAATTTATAAAAAAAAGGATTGGAAAAAATATAGAAAGAAGAGAAGAACAGAAGATTAAGAAAGATATCTACCTGTGGATTTTGAAATTGGCATCGGGCAAATATGTGTTTTAATGGCATTAAGAGATTTTTAAAATGTTTAACATAAGGTTATATTATTTTACAAGATATATGAGATAAATTGTATAAGCTTTTAAGATGTCTAACCCTTTGAAGCGAAGAGGATTAATGTTAAATTCCAAATTTTATTGCAAAATGATAATTAGTTTTGAATAGTTAAGGGTTGCTCTCTAAAAAGTTAGCGGTATTAAGATGGTTAATTGAAAAATTGAAAGACACCCTCCTGTAGATTCTGAAATTTATATTTGGTAAATAAGTGCTTTAAAGGTATTAAGAGATTTTTAAAATGCTTAACGTAAGACTATATTATTTTAAAAGATATATGAGATAAAATGTGTAAGATTTTAAGATGAATTTTTTTCTTTTTTTTTTCTTTTTTTCTGGAATAGAAATGGAATTTATTCATGATTTCTACTGTTTGTAAGACTGCTAAAGTATCAGATTATACATCAAGAAAAAGTTTTTTCTTTTTCTTTTTTATAAATAGAAAGAATGAATTTAATTTAATTGGTTTTGAGAATTTATAAAAGGGAGGTTGATGAATTGGAGCAAGGGAGTTAAAGAACATGTGGGAGTTTTGAACTTTATAATTTGTTAGTTTATTTTAGTATATGTTTGTTAGATGCTATACCCTGTTTTTGCTCTGGGAAGTCAGGTGGGGGTGGGGAGGGGGGATAAGGGATGGGGGGAAAGGTGGTGAATAGAGAAATGTTTTAGCAGAAGAAAGTATATTCTATGAGTAGAATACAGGAGTTGCTCAGACACTAAAGGAGGAAAATATTTCATAGCAAAGAAGTTAGAAAGGAGAGAGGAGGAGGGGGTAGGAGGAGGAGAGGGAGGGTGAGGAATGGAAGAAAGGAGAGGAGGAAGGGAAGGGAAGGGGATAGGGGTAGGAGTGAAGGCAAGAAGGGGGAAAAGAAGAGAGAAGTGGGGGAAAGGGAAAGGAAGTAGGATGAGGTGGTAGAAGAGGCAGCAGAAAGTAGGAGAGAAGAGGAGGGAGGGAAGAGAAAGAAAGGAGGAGAAGAAGAAGGTTTGTTGTGGAATGAGGGAAGAAAGAGAAGAAGAGCAACTCCGAATGTAATTAAAATGTCTTATTTTAATGCTTTCTTTAAGGGAAACATGTATATGTAGGATTTCTTATGTATAAGAAAATGTACAATTTATGTGGGGAAGGGGAAAGGGTGGGGGGAGAAAATTGTTTGAATTTCTTATAAAACTTTTCAATAAAAAATAAATAAATACTTGCAGTTTTGAGTTCCAGATCCAGATTTCACCCTGTTTATTTTTAATAAATCTTTTGACTTTCACTATTTACGTTGGTCACGTCGTCTGGCTCTGCTACATGCAGAGTTCCCCCGTCGTCCGGAGCCACGGCGAGCTGGATAGGGAGCCTCATCCTGCTTCCTCCCCAGAAACAAAAAAAAAAAAAACAATCTGGGGACTTCACAGGGGGCTCTACCTGACCTCACCGGCTCTACTCACATTTCCTCGAAGAAACGGAGTTTTTTCTCAGCTGCGGGGGCGGCTCTTTACGGGCGGCGGGGCTGGCGGTCTTGAAGGACCGTCTGGCGACGACAGCGGCATCAACCGGAAGCCCACAATAAAGCAATTTTTCTTGAGTTTCAAACAGGAACAAGTTCAGTATTAAAACATTCAATAAATAGTAGAAAGCAAAAGTAGCTATGATCAAACAGTGATCATACAGAGAGAACAGGTAGAGAGTAACAGCAAATAAGCAGATAAAATGGTGTAGTGTTCACAAGCAATGAATCAGGCTTCCCCTTAAGTACATTGACTATAGAGCTTAGCCAATCAGGATACAGGATGATGCAATACAGTCTTAAAGCAATATAATACCTTTTGACAACATGTATTGATAGTTTATATATTGACTGACCAACTAGTTAGACAATAGCCATTTCCTAACACCATCTCCATCTTTAATAATCAGGACTTTGCACTGGAGGGATATTTAAGTACACAATTTGCGGAGTGTCTCTCCTCTCCCCACCCAGATATAAAACATATAAATATGTTTCCCCCCCCACAACCTTTTAGCTACTATTGTCCCACCTTGCTTTCACCTCCCCTTAAAACAAGGCTAGGGAAGAAAGCCCCCCATTTTGAACTCTGGACTGCAGGGCCTTTATTTTCCTCATTTATTGGGGGAAATTGGGTTTTTATTGGGTCTTTCCCCCACCCCACTCCAAAAGGAAAGCCAGCTGGGCTTCTCCTCCTAGAAGCCCCCCTATACTTCCCCCGCTCCCTTCCCCCTCCCACCACTCAATCCCACTTCAGGACAGAGGAGTGCGCGCTGGATATGCATGTTGGAGCGATGTCGGAGTGTGCCCCAGCCCCAGCCATCACTGCCCAGTTTCCTCAAATGTGTGGCATGTTTCAAAGGTGGTAGCTTGCGACTGGAGATGCCAAGCAGTATCCCACTGCAAGAGCTGGGCCAGGCCTGACCACCATCCGACTTGCCAATGGGGGCACTTCTGTCGGGCCAGCTGCCCCCCCTCCTGCTGGGCTTTTGTGCTTGGCACTCAGCCAGGAGAGGGGAGCACTTCCCCACACCACCCCTTTCTTTCTCTTGTCCCTGCTGACGAGGGAGAAGGAAGGCCAGGCTTGGGGGATGGCCCCCACCCTGCAAGATCTGCCCCCGCTGTTCTCTCCCAGCTCTCTTTGCTGGCAGAAATAACAAATGTACCATGACAAAGGTGGAATCCTGTTGCCGTGCAAAGGCAAATACAAGCTGGTTCACTCCCATGCTAAGGCTCCAGTCTTTGTCACTGCCACAATAGGGCGACAGCTCTTTCATCCCTCTGCCATAATAGAGTGACAGGAAGCCACAGCAGAGAGATGAAAGAGCCGCATGCAGTTCTGGAGCCCTGGGTTGCCAACCCCCTATCTAGGGTGTTGGCTATTCCTGCCAGTTTAGTATCATCTGCAAATTTGGTAAATTCCCCTTCTATTCCTTCATCTAAATCATTTATGAAGATGTTGAAGACTACTGGGCCTAAGATGGAACCTTGTGGTACCCACTGCTTACTTCCCTCCATGTAGATGTAGTACAATTAAGGACTACTCATTGAGTATAGTTTGTCAGTGAGTTACAAATCCATCTGATGGTGATGCTATCTATCCCACTTTTTTCTAGCTTACCAAGAAGTAGGCTGTGGTCTATTTTGTCAGATGCCTTGCTGAAGTCTAAGTGTATTATGTACGCAGTATTTCACTAGTCTACTAATTTAGTCACTGTTGAAGAATGAAATAAGATTGGTTTGGCATGATCTGTTTTTAACAAACCCATGTTGATGTTTAGTATTACTTAACTCATTTCTAGATGTTGACAGATCTGTTTTTTTATTATCTTTTCCAGTATCTTCCCAAGTATTGGGAAATCGATCTGTAGTTTCCTGGGGGTTTTTTTTTCCCTTTCTTTTTTGAAGATGGAAGCCACATCAGTTCTTTTCTAGTCCTCTGGTAGTTCCCCGGTGCTCCAGGATTTTTGAAAGATATGGTATAGTGGTTCTGAGATGACATCTGCCAGCTCCTTTAGAACTCAGGGATGTAATCCATCAGGTCCCAGTGATTTGTATTCATCAAAATCAGCCAGGCGTTCTCTTATTTTTTGCTTATTTTAACTTTTATTTCTAGTTTGTCTTTTACAGTTATGTTTTTGGTAAGTTGGGCTATAGTTTCTTTTTGTGTGAAGACCGATGCAAAGAATGAGTTAAGCTTTCTCTCTGCTGCCTACTACTTCCTTGCCGTCTTCTCTCTTTAGTGGACTGACTGTTTCCTCAATTTTTTTTCTTGTTATTTATATGTTGGAATAAACTTTTTTTATTATCTTTGACTTTTGTTGCAAATCTTTGTTCATTCTGAGACTTTGCTTTCCTGACTTAGTCTTTGCAGATTTTAGCTATCTGCTGATATTCTGCCTTAGTTATGTGTCCCTCTTTCCATTTTTTGTACTTGTCCTTTTTATCTTTCAATTTGTCAGAAAGATCTTTGTGCAGCCATGGTGGTTTCTTCTTGGATTTCTTGTTTTTCTTTTTCAGTGGTATTGTGCAGGTCTTTTATGTTAGTAAAAAGTATGGACTTTTATGATAATATTTTTCAGAGTTTCTCAAGGTTCTTGAGTTGTTTTTCCCCTTTAGGATTTTCATCCAAGGAAGCTTTTCCAAGTTTTTTCTGAGTTTATTAAAATCAGCTCTTTTAAAATCTAAGACTCTGGTATCATTTTGTTCTACTGCTTGTGTTTGCATTGTGTTGAATTCTAGTATGACATGGTCACTCTCACCCAAGGTTCCTGCAGTTCAACTCCCTCTATCATTTCTTCTCTGTTTGTAAGTATTAAGTCCAGTATGGCTGTCTCTCTAGTTCCGTCCTCTACCTTTTGGAGAACAAAGTTGTCAGCTAGGTTGGTTAGGAACCTATATGATTTTTCACTTGGTGCAGAATTAGTTTTCCAATTGATATCAGGGTAATTGAAGTATATATTTGTTAGTTTATATTTATGTTAGTTTAGAAAGATACTATTATTTATGGTATTGAAAGCCTCTGAAAGATGTGCTGGATCATAAAAAATGCATTTTCTCCATCTATATCCTGTCATTGGTCATCCATAATGTTATTTACATTATTGAGGTCCCTTGGGACACTGATAATAATTTACTTTATTAATATTTCTTGGAGTGATACCAAAGATGCTGCAAAGGATAGAAATGACTGGAAAACTCTTGCTGCCCAATGTGCTCTGCACAGAACCTAATGATGATGATGAATATTGTTTACAATTCACGTCCTGTTCTGAAACCTACTGTATCTTTTGGACTATAAGATGCACCTAAATTTAGAAGAGGAAAACAACAACAAAAAGTTTTTGGCCTCCCTTTTTTCAGGCCCCTTTTCAGCCCTTTTCCAGTCTTTTTTTGGCCTATTTCAGGAGGGGGGGGTTGTTGGCTTTTTTTTTTTTTTTTTTTTTTTTTGCTTTTTCCAGCCCATTTTGGGGGCTTTTTTTTTTTTTTGGTCCATTTTTGGGGCTTCTTTCAGCCCATTTTTGAGGCTTTTTTCAGCCCATTTTTAAGGCTTTTTTTCGCCCATTTTTTCAATCATCATCAGAGATAGATGGCAATTAGACGGTGAACCAATTGAACAGCTTAACACCTTTGTATATTTAGATGTAACTTTTTCCAAGACTTTATCTTGGGCTTGCCATCATCAACAGAGTACACTGAGAGCAAAAGCTCATTTGAATTTACTGCTTAAATTAAAGAATCATAGTTACCCAGCTTCCCTAGTCCTATTAATTGAAGTATATAAAGCTAAGGTTATCTCTATGCTCTTGTACGGAGCAGACGTTTGGGGTCTACATTCAACTACCATACTAGAACAAACACTGTCCCAGCATTTGAGATGTATTTTGGGTGTACATCTAAGAACATCTGCTGCAGCAGTTAGAGCTGAATTGGGAATTCATGCAATTCATGCACTATCCAAAATTAGAGCATATAACTACTGGCACAAAGTCAGTGAAATGGAGACCGATAGACTCCCCAAGTTATGTCTACTAGAGCAAATAAAATCACAATCACAAATCTCCTGGATCACCAAACTAACAAATTTTGTAAGAAGCTGTGGCCTTCCTGTCTCTTGTGTAACAGGAGAATGATTTTAAAAAAGAACTGCCCAAATAATTAAGGATATAGAAGTACAAATGATATAGCTATTCTTAGTAAGGTGGGTAACTTGAAATAGGTGAACAAATACAAACATACTTTTCAAATAGACAGCTATTTAAAGTTACAACTTCCAAAACATCTTATGGAGATATTTACAAGAATGAGATTCGAACAGCTTGACACAATGGTTAGATATGGGAGATTCCATTCTATACCCTACAATGGATGTCTCTGCATTTGCGGAGCAGTAGAGGTAGAAGACCTGGCTCACATCCTATTTGATTGTTGTCTGTACAAGGGTGACAGACAGGTACCTTGGTCTATATACCAAATGAATGACCCATTGGGATTCCCATATCAAAACAACTTACCTTATGTACGGCCAGAATCTGAAAATAACATTTAACACATCACAGTACTTAAGCAAAATGGTTCAGTTGAGATCAGCATATGTAGGACTGATTGAGGTAGATTGTAGGGGTGATACTGAAATATAATTTTATTGTATTTTATTTATTAATATATTAAATTATTGTATTTTATTCCAATTTCATTTTAAACTGTTTTTTATTCCAATTTCATTTTCAACCGTATTTTATTCCAATTTCATTTTCAATCGTATTTTATTCCAATTTCATTTTCAATCGTATTTTATTCCAATTTCATTTTCAACCGTATTTTATCCAATTCCATTTTAAATATTTTTTATCAGATTTTAGTAATAATTTGTGCCTGGAACTTTGCACTTTGATATGGTCCAAGGCTAATCAATAAACTAATTAACTCAATTTTAATTCATAAGATTCTTAAAATATAAAATAGAACTTAAAGTTTTACTTTTAGATTTGATGGACAAAGAGCTTGAAAGAAAATTTGGAACTTTGTTGTTATATATGTTGATAGCTGTGGGAATCTTAAATGTCCAAAGATGGAAAGACACAATAATTCTCACAATGGAAAAATGATTGATAAAGAAACGAGTCATTAGAGATGGTGAAATTGACTGTTTTAATTAAAGAAAATAATGTATCTAGTTGAAACCACTTCTGAACTTTTTGCTCAAAACTGGAAAAAAAATGAAATTTTGATAAGTTTTGATAATTAGATAAATAGAATGAGTTTGTTATTATTGAAAATATTTAAAATGCTATGAAATGTAATGCAAAATATTGAGGTTGTATATATTTTAGTATTTGATTGCACTGAAAAAGTTGGAAGACACTACTTTTTTCTTTCTTTATACTTTTTCTTTCACTTTTGTAACTTTTATTTCTTTTTTTATCTTACAATAAAACTTAATAAAATCTTTTTTAAAAAGAACATGATCTAGGAAAAACAAAAAGATTTAATTTTACCTAAACTATTCTGGAATATTTTAAGGTGGGAAATCAAGTTAACATGTTTTAAATTAACATCATAAAGAAAGTAACATCACAGTCATGAGGAGTAACAGAGCAAATGGAGTGCTTTGTTGTAATTCAGCAACATTGAAACCAACAGTTTATAGTTAAAATGCTTTCTCCATTCATTCTAAAGGCACGTGAACCTTGCTTTTTCCAGACTAGTTCCCATGAGAATAATTCATTCAGTCTTCTACAGAAGCCAAATAGTTTTTCATACACACAGAGAAAGATGCGCAGATTCCACTTAACTATAATATAAAATAATGTTGAAATATTATACTAAATTATGTGCAAAATGTGTACTTCAAGTAACAATTACAAACACAGAAAAGATGGAAGAAGCAACAGGAAATGTCTTAGGAACATCTGTGCTTAATTAATCTATTCAGTAGACTGTTCAACAAATCAAAATTCTTCTAAAATAGTTTTTCCAGAAGGATATTACTGAGGTAGCTATCAGAAATGCAAAAACAAAACAACGAGATTTATTATCTATATTTTTACTCATACATTTTTATTTAAGAGTAACTGTAACTTGCCACTATGGCTGTGTTTATTTATCTAAAAAGCAGTATAGTTCTTTCATGCTATTTTCATTAATCTTCTCCACTGTAATTTGAAACTATTTCACAGTATAAAATATAATATAAAATAATTCACATAATTTAATTAGTTTTTACACCTGAGACTAATTTTTAGAAGGCTATTTAGGCTTTAGAAAGATCTGTAATGTAAATTCTGAAAGTATGGCCTCTTCTAAGGTTCTCTTTGTACTCTGTGTGGTAGTTCACTGTGGCAACATCTTTATTACATTACTTCATTGTGTAATTATTATTCCAAGACCGTCGTCAAAAGTACTCTTGCCAACCCAGAAATTATTATATAATTATCAGTATATTTTACTTCTGTAAAAGCTTTGTTAAATTTTATTCTATTGTTTGGAAGAGCCCTGGTCGCGCAGTGATTAGAATAGAGTATTGCAGGCAAATTTGGTCCACAGCCTGGATTCCAATCTTGATGGGCTCAAAGTTGACTCAGCCTTCCATTCTTCTGAGGTCAGTAAAATGAGGACCCAGATTGGGGAAAATAAAATTTAAGCAATTTATTTCTGCTTTCCTTCTTTCTTTATTACAATTGTTTTCAAATGCACTTTTAGTACCTCTTTTTAAAAAAATGCCTACCCATTTTGAGCTCATTTTCCTATTAACCACTTCTTCAGGATATATTATTTATTGTTTCACTGAATATATAATAAAAAACATTTTTCTAAAGCCAAATCAGAATTAATCAATCAATACAATAGTCAACTCTCATGAAATAATGATATGTAATATTGTCTATAGAGATTCTCAGTCATCCAGGTCATGGTTATCCCAAAGGTACTTTTTCAAGAGGCAACTGGAATTTGTTTTTTCTTTGAAGACGTTTCACTTCTCATTCAAGAAAGTTCTTCAGCTAGATGGTCAGAGAATGAAATGGAATGATTTATACTCCATGCAGACAGCTGGTCATTTGCATTCTTTTAGCAAGTCATTACAATCATCTGGAGGTTTATCTGTGTCATCAGGGTCACCTGTGTGGTTCAAATGGGTTTGGAGCCTTCTTGGAACTGTTGAAAGTATTGTGTTGTAGATTAGAGATAGATATCATATCCCTCCCTCTCTGTTGGGGGAAGGCTGTTGAGGGAAGGCTATTCAATTTTAACATAGATGGCTTCTTTGACCCCTCTTTCAAACCAGTGGTCCTCTCTGTCCAAAATATGGACTTTGCTGTCTTCAAAAGAATGGCCTGTGTCTTTTAAATGCAGATGAATTGCTGAATCTAGTCCTAATCTGTTTGTTCTCCTATGTTGTACCATATGTTTATGAAGTGGTTGTTTTGTTTCCCCAATGTACAGATGTGCACATGGCTTGCTGCATTGTACTATATATACCACGTTGCTCAATTTATGTCTAGGTGTTTTATCTTTGGGGTGGACAAACTTCTGCCTTAGTTCTTATTCTTGGGTTTGAAGTGTGCACATATGTTAACAGTTCCAAGAAGGCTCCACACTCATTTGCATCTGGTGACCTGATGACACAGATAAACCTCCAGGTAACCTTAATGACTCGCTAAAAGAATGCAAATGACCATCTGTCTGCAAGGAGTATAAATCCTTGCATTCTCCACCATCCAGTCAGAGCTGAAGAACCATCTTGGATGAGAAATGCAACATCTTCAAAGAAAAACAGAAAGTCCAGTTGCCTCTTGAAAAAGCACCTTTGGGATATGTAATACTGTGTCATGTAGCCTAATTTGCCCTTTCCTAATTTAATGTATTTAGAATTATATCATTAAAAGGTAAAATCACAAAACTGCATCTCACTTATTTTGGCGGAGTAGTTCACTTCCAATTATGTTTGGAAGAGTTAGTGACAAAAGGAAACCAGGCTGTCAGACAACAAAGTGACAGAGTAACATTGAAGCTGACACCAACCAGAACATAGAAAAACTCAAAGAAATAGTACAAGATTGGAATATGTGGAGAGAATTGGTCAATAGAATTGTCAAGAGTCAGACTCAGATGGATAGATATCATCATCTTCATGCTTTCCAAATATCTGCAGTGTGCCACCAGCTTTTCCAGGGCTTGCACTGGGAGAGGCACAAATCAGTTATTCCTTGACATTAGAGCCTAAACTCCATAATTAATTGAACAAGTGAAAACAAAGTGGATGGTGAGAAAACCAAGCAGATGGGGCCCACAATAGAACAAGCACCATATTTCCTACAATTACATGTATATTCATCTTATAACTTCAATTTAGAAAAACCAAAATATCAGTAGAGAATTTAGAACTGCTTAGAGAAAAGACATCCCATCCAACAAACTGGAAAATAGCAGCTTAGGAAAGTCAAATGAAGTTTCTAAAGTTGAATGTTTCTGTTTGATGTTTCACTGTATATATTTCCTCAGAGGTCTTACAATATAAAAATAAATACCCTCCCTTGCAGCGAAAGTGTTACATTCCTAAATGGTATGCAACACACTCCCTGGAAAGACAATTGAATGAATATTGGGGGTCAAGAACGTTTTAAAAAGCTGTTCAGCTCTTAATAGAGAAAGGGGGAAGGCTAATTCACTAACCTGCTTTTCAAATTTGGTGATCTAGTGATGAAAGCAACCAACACCTACAATATCCAAACAGCATGTCTAACAGGCTGAAAGCCTCCAAGGTGAACAAGATTAGACTGGTTTTTTTGGAAGTAGCAAAAACTTTGTAGAAGGATAGATTTCATATATTTCACACCTCTGATCTCCATCCTTGTCAGTAGTAGTAATGTTTATAAATTGCTTTGTTTTCCCAGTTGGGAGAAAGAAACCAAGTCATTCAGGCTGATCATTAATATCACAGAAGTAGGAGCTTTCTGTCAAACAGCAGAGCTGTGCAAAATTCTGATTGAACACCAAAAAAGGATTTCAGAGGATTTCACATTTTTGCTTAAGAGCTCTTCTGAAGAGCTTGCTACTGCATAATTTTCCCAAATTAAGTTTCAGGCTGTTTTCTCATATCCACATGTTCTAGAGCGGCCTCCAATTTTTTGGGCACCAGGGACCAGTTCTGTGGAAAAACATTTCCACGGACTGGTGGGGACATGTTTTATGCACTACCCAGATCCCACACATGTGCAGATGAAGCTTCACTTGTTTGTGCTGCCAGGTTCCTAATGGGTCGTGGACCAGTACAGAGTTTGGGGACCCTTACTCTAGATGATCTTTTGCCTTTGAATTCAAATAACTGTGTAGCCACATCAAACAGTATAAATTTTATTTCATTTTACAGTTATATGTTGGTCTCCACTAAATGGTTCTGGGCACAACAATAAAACTCATATAATATTATACATAATAACATAAGGAAAATTCAAAGCCATCAAAAGGGTTAACAATATCACATTTTGAAGGTAACATGCATGCAGAACAATTAGTGGTTCATTTTGAAATAGTATTTTATTTTTCATATCTCCAGAATGTAAATGTGAAAGAATATTATAGAAAATGTTACAAAAGTGCAGCACAGTTAAAACAAAGTATGCAAGAGAAATTCATGTTTTGGGACATGCAAAACCAAAAGTTACAGTGAATTAAAATTTCTCTGAAGAATTCCAAGAGAAGCTAAAAAAGCTTCAGGTTGTCATCCCATACCACCTGCCAGAAAGGAAGCCCTGTTTATCTTGCCTTGGCTGCTCACCTAGAGTGACGCCCGTGGCCCAGCTGTTCTCTGGTTCCTCACCGAGGCCCAGCCTTGGCCCCGCCCCCTGGGTGTGCGCACAAGAGGTAAAGAGTGTGCAGGGCCTGGGGACTGACATCCCTGGGGATTACTTGCTGAGCACTGCCCTTCATTCAGGATGCCAGCCCTCTCGTGCTTGAAGCCAGCTGTACGCATGCCCAGGGGGCAGGGCCGAAGCAGCAGCGTGGATCTAAGGCTGGCCATGGGTGGCACTAGTGCCTCCTATTCCCACTTCCTGGCCTTTCCCTGGGACTGCCCCATCCCGACATGGAAAAGCCACGTTGTTCTGACCTAGGTTCCCTTAACAAGCAGGAGGGAGGAATTGGTCTTGGCAAAACCTCTTTTATTTACACGACTGTGAATTACATTCATTCACAGTCAGCAAGGTTTGTCCAAACAGTTTTGCAAAGGAATATTTGTCAACACACCTTATCTCGTTTGGCAAGCTGTCACGTAACTTGTTTCCAACTGCAATACAAGGCAAAATTTGGCACAGAGACTCTCAGAGTCACGGAACAAACAAATTGTTTCTTGCAAAAGCCCACTTCCTGTTCGCTCCTTGTTTATTTCCTATGGCAGGGGCCAATCACCTCCAAGATGTGGCTTTACTCCCAAGTCGACTCTGCTTTCTGAGTTGTTCTTGTCTTCTGGCAGCTCTCTGCATGTGCACATTGGGAATGGGCTCCAGCTGTTCCTCTGCCTCGCTGTTGTCTAACTCCCTCTCTGCCTTCAATGCAGAGCCCTCATCCAAGTTTTCCCCAGCCCCCAGGACTGGCTCAAGTTCCTCCCCAACCTCCTCACTGTCCAACTCTCCTGCCAGCTCCATTGGCCGCTGGCAGGCCACAACACATGTCCCTACCTGTGCATGGAGGAAGGAGGTGGGAAGGAGAGGGCATGGGACCCAGGGCAGGGGCTTCTGCCTGCCAGCCAGTGGTGGGTTTCTACCAGTTTGCACAGGTTTGGGCAAACCAGTAGCAACCGCTGGCTGGCCATGCCCCAGAACCAGTAGCCTGGTCACCACTCATTTGCCCCGCCTGCCTGCATGACTGCCGGGAAGAGGCTGGCAAAGAAATGGTGGCCGGGAAGCTTCTCGCAATCACATCGAAAAAGAAAAAGCTGCAGCTGCAAAGCAGCTCTCAAAGAGGTGGTGGCTGGCTGCAGGCTGCCAAAAACTACCGGAGGGCGCCGAAAAAGCCACTGCTGTTGCATCTCATTGCCTGCTGCATCAGTTGGAGTGTGAGGCAATGAAGGGGAGGATGGACAAAAAGGAAGCTCCACATGTTTTTTTTTTTTAATGGGTAGAGGCTTCCCATTTTGATTCCCTTCCCCTGTCCTCTGTGCCTAACAGACCTCTGCATGACTCTCAGCTCACCTCTCCAAACCATGTGTGTGTATATGTGTGTGTGAATGTGTGTGCGTGGGAGGAAGGCAGGGGGAGGGGTCTCACTCATTGTAACCTGCAAACTAATGAAAGCTCTTTTTATGCAGTGCTTGTTTTTCTCAGCCCAGCCTCTCCCAATCTTTTCCTCTTTCACAGTACCAGGCTGCAAGAGGCACACACACAAACATATACAAGTCTGGGAGATGTGAGCTAAAAACCATGCTGAAGTAACGATGGGGGAGGGATCAAAATAGGAAATCTCTGTCAGGAGCCTTTGGCAGCTTAAAAAAAGGAAAGGAAAGAAAAGGGGGAGGGAAAGGAAGGAAGGAAGGAAGGAAGGAAGGAAGGAAGGAAGGAAGGAAGGAGGGAGGGAGGGAGGGAGGGAGGGAGGGAGGGACAACTTGGTTGGAGATGTCCCAGTTCAAAGGAGAAAGCAATGTTATTTTCTGTTTTCTCACAAACAGAACTTTGTTGGCAATCCAAGTTAACGTTGAATTGTGAGGATTGCTTAGGATTGCTAAAATTGCTAAGTCTGGGGTGTTATGTGGCAGATGCCTGTCTGTTTGAATTCTAAAGTCCCAGAGCGATTAAGGTTCTTCATTTTCTATCACTTTCTCTATTTTATGGTTTCATCAGTTCTTGCTTGCAGGCAATTGATATTTTTTACAGCTCTTACAATGTAGCATTGTTACTACTTTGTCAATTATTATTATTGTTGGTTGACTCTTCTCCAAGGTGGCTGCTGTAGGGTTAGAGGTTTTCTTTCACGATCTGCTGTGTTTGTTTCAAGAACCGGTTCTTTAGCAGCTCCGCCCCTGGATTTGGATGGGGGAATTTAGGAAAGACCCAAGATGATTTTTGGACAGCTGTGGACCTAGCCAGGAGAGGGAATCTTAAAGACTACCAGCAAAGCATTTTTGTAGGCAAACCTGAGACTTTTAACTTCACTTTTTGAACTTTTGTTTTGTTTTTAATCTCTAAATGTTAATAGGTTGGCTGATTGCTGATTTATTTCAACTCCTGCTGAATTTATCTGCTCTTTCTACTTTCTCTTTTGTTAAGTTGGGTGAATGAGGACGCAGCAAGCCAGGCAGTGAGTGACAACAGCTCTTTATTGTAGGGTGAGAACCCAGCGACTGACCTAGGGAAACAGCTCCCTTTATATACCTTGCAGCTTGGTGGTCAGCCAATCAGCTGATGGTCAGTTAGTTCAAACTTCCCACCAAGAAAACCTATTTACATAACACTCCTCCCCTCCCAGAAGTCAATTTGGGTGTTATTTACATACAAAGTCTCTCAGGTGACCAGGGCAGTTCAGTTGTAGGGGTGGTGTCGAGCAGGTCCAAGGGACTCCCTGTCTCTCCCTGCTCCGCCAATGGAACCTCCAAGATCTCTTTGTGGGTGGCAACTTCTCCGGCTGGTGGAATCTCTTCGCTGCGGCGGCTCCAGATGCCAGGATCGTCAGCTAAGTCCTCCGCTGCACTCGGGCTTGACGTAGTTTGTGGTTCTGGCTGGTAGTCAGGGAGCGGTTCGTTGAAGTTTTTCTTGGCATCTGTGGCAATTCACCTTCTCAGTTGATCTATGTGCCTGCGCCAAACTCTCCCATCCCCCACATCTACTCTGTATGATTTGGGCCCCGTGATTTCTGTAATTGTTCCTGCTTCCCAGAGTGGGCCCTTCCCATAGTTCCTGGCATGGACTGGAGTCCCTATGGTGAACTCCCTGAGCTTCCTCTCCCCCCCTTTGAAAACCTCGGGGGAATAGTTGGGATTTAGCCTATCCAGTACCCCTCGGAGCTTCCTTCCCATTAGTAGCTCTGCCGGGCCTTGGCCTGTGGCTGTACAAGGTGTGGGGTGCTGGGCTGTTAGAAATCTATCTATTCTTTCCTGCCAGTCCCTGGGGCCTAGGCGTGAGAGGGCCTCCTTGGCCGTTCTTACAAATCTCTCAGCCTGACCATTATTAGCCGGATGGAATGGGGCCGAGAGGACGTGTCTGACCCCCAAATCCACTAAATACCCCTCGAATTGTGGGTGGCCATGAATTGGGGCCCGTTGTCTGACACTAAGACATCCGGTAACCCATGGGTGGCGAACAACTGTCTCAGTTCCCTAATAACCGCGTCGGTGGTAGTGGCCCTCATGAGCTTAATCTGTAGCCACTTTGAAAAGGCATCTACTATGATCATAAAGGTCTGTTCGTGAAACGGTCCAGCAAAATCTATGTGGATCCTGGACCAGGGCCCCTTGGGTCTTTCCCACTCCCTCACTGGTGCTGTCGGTGGATCTGGCCTAGACTCTTGGCAGGGCTGGCATCTCCCCACCCATTCAGTAATGTCTACATCCATGTTGGGCCACCAGACGTAGCTCCTGGCTAGTCCCTTCATCCATACAATCCCAGGGTGCCGCTCATGCAACAGTGTTAAAACTTTTTCCCTTAGGCACAAGGGAACAATAACCCGATCGCCCCACAATAGACACCCCCTTGCATGGTTAGCTCATCCCGTTTGCTCGTATACTGTTTAAATTCCCTGCCCCCAGTCTACTCCGGCCACCCCCTTGTCACCCAACTTGCAACCGTCCGGATCACGTGGTCCTTGGTTGAGGCTCTTGCTACTTCTGCTGATGTAATGGGCCCCGAGTCCAATACGTCTATCAGCAGAATGGGGATGCCGGGTGTGGGGTCTTCCAGCTTGTCTGGTAGTGGGCAACAGCTGAATGCATCGGCGTTGCCCATGTCTGCCCCTGGTCGATGTACCAGGCGATAAGAGTATGCTACGAGGAAGATGGCCCAGCGTGTCGTCCTGGGCAATAGGGCTGCCGGTGTTGGTCGGTCTCCTGCGATGAAACCCAGGAATGGGCGATGGTCGGTGATCAGGTCGAAGTCCCTCCCGAATAGGTACTCATGGAATTTTTTTACTCCCGAGATGGTGGCGAGGGCCTCCTTGTCAAGCTGGCTGTAATTTCTCTCGGTGTTTGACAGAGTTCGGGAGTAGTAGGTGATGGGTGCCTCTAGGCCATTCGGGAGTCTATGGCTCAGGACGGCTCCCATGCCGAACAGAGATGCATCACAAGCTAAAACAAGGGGAAGTGTAGAGTTGTATCAAGAAACTCTCGGCTGACAGCAATTTCTTAATGTTTGCTAATGCAATGTTCTCGGCCTTCCCCAATTTCCAGGTGGACTTCTTGGCTAACAGTCTGTGCAGGGTTTCAGCCACTGTTGCCTTGTCCTTTAAGAAAACTGAAATTTAACAGTCCCAGGAACGCTTGTAGTTCCGCCTTGTCTTTAGCGGTGGGGGCCTCTTGGATCGCCCTGATCTTACTTTTGGTGGGGTGTATGCCGGTGCCGTCTACTCAGTACCCCAGGAACTCTACTGAGGGGACCGCAATCATGCATTTGTTGCGTTTGACCTGGAGTCCTGCATTTCTGAATTTTTCTAAGACCATTCTCAGCCTCCCCCCTAGCTGTTGTTCATCTTCCGCTGTGATGAGTACATCATCGAAAGAGGGGACCACCCTGCAGCAGCCACTCCATGGTGCTTTGAAAAAGTCCAGGGGCTATGCTAACTCCAAACTGCCGGCAGGTGCATTTGAAGGCCCCCCTATGAGTTACGATAGTTTGTGCTTCCATGGTAGCGCCATCTACTGGCAGCTGCTGATATGCCTACGCAAGATCAAGTTTAGTGAAAATCTTGCCGGGGCCTAGGGAATGCAGCAGATGGTGTACAATTGGGACTGGATAAGCGCTCTGTTGCAGGGCCTTATTAATTGTACACTTATAATTAGCGCATATGCGCACTGACCTGTCCGGTTTCACGGGTGTCACAATTGGGGTCTCCCATTTGGCGTGGTCAACTGACACAAGCACCCCTTGCTTAATTAATTTGTCCAGCTCGATGTCTATTTTGGGTTTCAGGGTGAATGATATCCTCCTAGGCTTCAAACGAATTGGGGCAACATTGGAGTTGAGGTTGAACGAGATAGGGGTCCCCACATACTTGCCAAGCTGTTCATCGAACACGTCCTGGAACTCCTGCATCAGGTCGTCTTTCAGGGTGCTCTGGATGTTCCTCACTCCGGTGAATCCCATGCCCAGCGCTCGAAACCAGTCCATGCCCAGGAGGCTTGGGAGCTTGCCACTGACAATGGTGAGGCAGTCTCTCGCTGAACTCCCCGTATCGCACTTGGAACTCGCCTATTCCTTCTAAGGGGATGCAGTTTCCTTGATAATCCTTTAGCCGGCGCCGCTGTGGTTGGAGCTGCCGCTTGTGTGTGCTGGGGATGGCTTTCTTTAGGTTGTCCCAGGACATGATGGAGATGGGTGATCCCATGTCGATCTCCATCTGGCACTCACATCCCTCGATCTCGACCGCGGTGTAGGTCTTTTCTCCAGGAGAGGTGCAGGTCTGGCTGATGCAGATAGTGTAGGCCTCGACGTCTTCAAGTTTCGCACCCTTCCGGCTTCCGCCATCTTTATTGGACCTCCGGCACGGCGCTGTCTCAGATTGGCTGGCTTGGCCTCGTGGTTTGTAGCCTTGTGCTTGCTTGGCCCCGCAGACTCGAGCGATGTGGCCCCTTTTCTCGCAGAAATGGCAGATCACATCCCGGAAATTACAATTGTGGCGGGGTGGTGTCCTCCGCAGTTGGCGCAGTTGTCCCTGGGTCCCCATTGGTCCGGTCTGGACTGCTCTGTGCGGTAGACCTCCTCTTCGGACTCCCCTTCACTCTCAGTACTTATGGCTTCACGGTGCACGGTCGCCGACTTTTGCATTGTCCGACCATGGATGGTCCCTTGCAGTCTCTCGGCAGCCAGACTCTTGTGCTCTTGCTTCATCTAGGGCGATGTGCAGGGTCAGGTTCGATCTCACGAGTAGCCTCCGTTGTAGTCAGCTGTCCCTCACTTCGCAAATTAGTTGCTCTAGGAGCATTTCATCCAAGTCTCGGTACTTGCACTGGTTTGCGGTCTTACACAAGGCAGCAATGTACTCGCTGATCGACTCGCCATCCTGCTGCAGCCTTTGCCGGAACTCGTACTGCTGGACGTACTTGGAAGGCGTTGGGGCATAGTGGTCTTTCAGCAGGATCTGCAGCGTTGACCATGATATGGTATAGACTGAATTCGGCTCTGACAAAGCTTCACAGTGGCTCAGGAACGGGGCCTTCTTCCGCACATCCGGTAGCCCTTGCAGGTCGTTGGCCACCATAAGGCACTCGAACCGGGACATGTAGGATCCCCACTTCTCTTCCTTAGGGTTGAAAGGCGCTGGTGGGGTGTAGGCAGACATCGTTCGCAATTCTCCGGTGCTCTGCTCGCTCGCCTGGCTGGATTCTGGATTCGGGCATTCCGCGTTTCTCTCAGAATGTGGTTTCAGCTCTTTTTGGTTGTGGCTTCAGCTCTTTCCTTGGCTTCTGGCCTCAATCCCACCTTCGTCGCCAATGTTAAGTTGGGTGAATGAGGACGCAACAAGCCAGGCAGTGAGTGACAACAGCTCTTTATTGTAGGGTGAGAACCCAGCGACTGACCTAGGGAAACAGCTCCCTTTATATACCTTGCAGCTGTGGTGGTCAGCCAATCAGCTAATGGTCAGTTAGTTCAAACTTCCCGCCAAGAAAACCTATTTACATAATATCTTTGATTTATTTAGTTCCTCTGATCAATTTCTGTATTTTTGTATGAAAACGTGGCACATGTTTGGTGAAAATGTTTATTGTTGTTGTTAGTTGCAAAGTTGTGTCTGACCCATTGCGACCCCATGGACAATATTCCACCAGGCCTTCCTGTCCTCTACCACCCTCTGGAGTCCATTTAAGCTCACGCCTACCACTTCAGTGACTCCAGCCAGCCACCTCATTCTCTATCTTCCCCTTCTTCTTTTGCCCTCAATCTTTCCCAGCATTAGGCTCTTCTCCAGTGAATCCTTCCTTCTCATTAGGTGGCCAAAGTATTTGAGTTTCATCTTCAGGACCTGGCCTTCTAAAGAGCAGTCAGGGTTGATCTCCTCTAGGACTGACTGGTTTGATTGCCTTGTAATCCAAAGAACTCGCAGGAGTCTTCTCCAGCACCATAGTTCAAAGGCCTCAATTCTTTGGCACTCAGCCTTTCTTATGGCCCAACTTTCACAGCCAAACATTGCAACTGGGAAAACCATAGCCTTGACTATACGCACCTTTGTTGGCAGGATGATATCACTGCTTTTTAGTATGCTGTCTAGATTTGCCATAACTTTCGTCCCCAGGAGCAAGCCTCTTTTAATTTCTTGGCTGCAGTCCCCATCTGTGGTGATTTTGGAGCCCAGGAGGGAGGGAGCCCTGTCACTCCCTCCATTTCTTCCCCATCTATTTGCCAGAAATGGAGAGGGCCGGATGCCATGATCTTAGTTTTCTTAATGTTGCATTTCAAGCCAACTTTTGCACTATCCTTCTTCACCTGCATCAAGAGGCTCTTTAGTTCCTTTTCACTTTCTCCATTAGAGTGGTATCATCTGCATATCTGAGGTTGTCGATATTTCTCCCGGCAATCTTAACTCCAACTTTTGATTCATCTAGCCCCACCTTTCTATGATGTGCTCTGCATATAAATTAAATAGGCAGGGCGATAGTATACAGCCTTGCCGAACTCCTTTCTCTATTTTGAACCAATCAGTGGTTCCATGTCCAATTCTCACTGTTGCTTCTTGAGCCACACATAGGTTTCTCAAGAGACAAATAAAATGGATTCAACCAGAAGCGTCGTGGTGAGACAGTAGGGAATTAGTGGGCTCCGATGAGCTCCACGAAAACCCAAACTGATGAACCGCTGCTGAGGGGTCTTCGAACTGGAACCATCCTGTAGGGATGGGGAAGAAGGAGAGGCACCTCAGAAGACCAAGAGGAACAGGCAAGTTCCTTAAAGGTCAGAGGAAACTCTCTCCAATTCGGCAGTGGGGGCAGCAGCCATTGCAGCTGTCAAGAAGCTGGGGCAACCAGATTAATTATTGAGCAAGAGCGGTGACTGGAATGGAGTTTTTGAAGCTGGGTGAGTGACAGCCAACCCACAGGCAAAATAACAACAACGAAACTTTTAAATCTGAAACCCCTCCAGCATAAAAATAGTGGCTAATGGGCATGGGGGAAGAAAAGAGGATATATGAAGCGGAACTTAAAGGGAATCAAAAACCTGAAAAGAAAATTGACTTTTGAATAAAATTATTTGAAAACTCTACAAATTAGAAGAAGTAACCCCAAAATTGGCTAAAGGATTGGAAAGAAAATAAATAGATCCTTTTTTTGAATGTTAAGAAATATAAAAGAGAATTGGACAATAAGCTCTGCAACAGAAGTATTGTATAACTAAAAGACAAATAAAAGAAAAAAAACAGGGGGAAAGTATTGTTCAATTTGGACTGGATAAAAAAAATAATTTGGTATTTTCAAAGTTACAAAGTTACAAAGAAGAAAAAAGAAACTAGTAAAGATTGTTAACGTGGACTGAAATAAAATGGATACTTTGTCAGACAACTAAGAGGAATTGTGGATTGTAGAGAGACATCTTCAGGAGAAAAAAGATCATTGCAATTTGGAACCATTGTTTTGGAAAATTCTGAACTTTATTAGTGATAACAGTCGTGAGAACTTTTGGAGAGGATTGCTTTGTCTACAAGCGGCTTGACTTTGGGGGGAAAAAAAGGAATACAATGAAACTTTTAAAATTGGAATAATATCAACCCAGAAAGAATAAAATTTCCATCAGAAATGATCGAAATGATGTACTTGTCATGGAAAATGGAAATAAGAGAAATAATAACAATGTTACATGAAGAATTGAAATTTGAAGATCCAAAATTTGAGATAGAGCAAGCTCAAACTGACAAGGAAATAAAGACAGAGAAGCAAGACAAAGAGACTGAAAATAAAGAAGATAAAGGCAACAAGATTAATTCTGAAAAATTAATTGAATATGTGGATAGTAACAATAAAAAGGAGGTTTTTAGAGATTACATTGGGATTAATAATGGAAAAATAGAAGGGGTGGAAAGAGACAAAGAAGGAAAGAAGGGTGGAATAGAAAGAATAGTGTAAATGATTACACTGGGATTAACAGTGAAAAGATAAAAAAGAGAGAAAAAGGGTGGAAAACAACAGGAAGTGCAGAGAAAAATAGAAGAGTCCAGGACTTTGAAATAAAGAATGATCACACTGGGATAAACAATGGGATAAAGAGTGGGGAAATAAGAAAAAGAGAAGAGAGATGGGAAACAATGGGAAATATAGGGCAAAATAGGAGAGTTCAAGGTTTTAAAGCGCAAAAGAAAAAAAGGCAAAAATAAAAATGAAAAGGGAGAAAAAGAGAAAGAAATGAAAGAGAAATATACTATATATACTTAGAATTGAAATATGAATGATGGAAAATCATGATTGTAAAAATGAAATGAATAAAAATTGGAATATTTTTAACTGCATTTTTTGATAATGATAAGTTTTTAGAAATAGGAATAAGTTTAAACTGTAACAATTGAAATACCTTTAACGGTATATGGTGGTGAAAGTAGAAATGATTAAGTTGTGGCTTTGAGCAATACATGGGGAAAGCTTTATGATTAGAGGATGGCAGCTAGAACATCTTTAAATTTAACTAGGGAAACTGTAATAATTGAAATATTTTTAATTGTATATTGTGGTGAAAGCAGAAATGATTATTATGTAAACATAATTAATTGATTTGTAAGGAATTGGATTGCATGAAAATGGAAATAATTGGAATATCCATGTTTATATTCTTGGAATTTATATAAAGAAACATGGGGGAAATTATTTGGTTTATGATTAATACATAAAGAAAAAAGATAGATACAGTCATGGCCGTAAATGTTGGCACCCCAGAAAATGAAGTACTCCAGAAAATGAAGTATTTCTCACAGAAAAGTATTGCAGTAACACATGTTTTGCTATACACATGTTTATTCCCTTTGTGTGTATTGGAACAAAACCAAAAAAGGGAGGACAAAAAGCAAATTGGACATAATGTCACACAAAACTCCAAAAATGGGCTGGACAAAATTATTGGCACCCTTTCAAAATTGTGGATAAATAAGATTATTCCAAGCATGTGATGCTCCTTTAAACTCACCTGGGGCAAGTAACAGGTGTGGGCAATATAAAAATCACACCTGAAAGCAGAAAAAAAGGAGAGAAGTTCACTTAGTCTTTGCATTGTGTGTCTGTGTGTGCCACACTAAGCATGGACAACAGAAAGAGGAGAAGAGAACTGTCTGAGGACTTGAGAACCAAAATTGTGGAAAAATATCATCAATCTCAAGGTTACAAGTCCATCTCCAGAGATCTAGATTTGCCTTTGTCCACAGTGCGCAACATTATCAAGAAGTTTGCAACCCATGGCGCTGTAGCTAATCTCCCTGGGCGTGGACAGAAGAGAAAAATTGATGAAAGGTGTCAACGCAGGATAGTCCGGATGGTGGATAAGCAGCCCCAAATAAGTTCCAAAGCAATTCAAGCTGTCCTACAGGCTCAGGGAGCATCAGGGTTAGCACGAACTATCTGTCGACATTTAAATGAAATGAAACGCTATGGCAGGAGACCCAGGAGGATCCCACTGCTGACACAGAGACATAAAAAAGCAAGACCAGAGTTTGCCAACATGTACTTGAGTAAGCCAAAATCCTTGTAGGAAAACGTCTTGTGGACAGATGAGACCAAGATAGAGCTTTTTGGTAAAGCACATCATTCTACTGTTTACCGAAAACGGAATGAGGCCTACAAAGAAAAGAACACAGTACCTACAGTGAAATATGGTGGAGGTTCAATGATGTTTTGGTGTTGTTTTGCTGCCTCTGGCACTGGGTGCCTTGAATGTGTGCAAGGCATCATGAAATCTGGGGATTACCAATGGATTTTGGATCACACTGTAGAGCTCAGTGTCAGAAATCTGGGTTTGTTGGAAATCTTGGGTCTTCCAGCAGGACAATGACCCCAAACATACGTCAAAAAGCACCCAGAAATGGATGGCAACAAAGCGCTGGAGAGTTCTGAAGTGGCCAGCAATGAGTCCAGATCTCAATCCCATTGAACACCTGTGGAGAGATCTTAAAATTGCTGTTGGGAAAAGGCGCCCTTCCAATAAGTGAGACCTAGAGCAGTTTGCAAAGGAAGAGTGGTCCAAAATTCCGGGTGAGAGGTGTAAGCAGCTTATTGATGGTTATAGGAAGTGACTGATTTCAGTTATTTTTTCCAAAGGGTGTGCAACCAAATATTAAGTAAAGGGTGCCAATAATTTTGTCCAGCCCATTTTTGGAGTTTTGTGTGACATTATGTCCAATTTGCTTTTTGTCCTCCCTTTTTTGGTTTTGTTCCAATACACACAAAGGGAATAAACATGTGTATAGCAAAACATGTGTTACTGCAATACTTTTCTATGAGAAATACTTCATTTTCTGGAAAAATTTCAGGGGTGCCAACATTTACGGCCATGACTGTATAACTAACTGATTTATACTAAAATGCTGGATTGTATTATCAAAGGAAATGTATATTATAAAATGAGTGGGTTTATTACTTCTATAAGAAATGAACAATTGTAACACCACACAATTAATTAATTTGAGGATGGATGTAAAAGTAGATGACAATGGGAAGGGGTACAACATAGAATAGAAGGGAAAAAATTGAATTGGGTTAAGATTAGAGATGAGAATGAAGGGTAATATTGGCTTTAAAAAAATAGATGAGAATAAAAGGAAGTATAGAAATTGTAAATTTAGTTGAAATGACTAAACACTGTTTAAATTTGTGAATCGGCCAAATACTCTGTCAGAGAAAATACATTGTATGTTTGTATGTGTGTTTGTGTAAAAAATAAAAAAAACTTTTTAAAAAAAGAGATAAATAAGATGATCTGGTACTTCCATCTCTTTAAGAACTTGCCACAATTTGTTGTGATCCGCACAATCAAAGGCTTTAGCATAGTCAATGAAGCAGAAGTAGATGTTTTTCTGGAACTCCCTAGATTTCTCCATGATCCAGCATATGTTGGCAATTTGATCTCTAGTTCCTCTGCTTCGTCGAAATCCTGCCTGTACTTCTTGATCCACATACTGCTGGAGCCTAGCTTGTAGGACTTTAAGCATAACCTTACTAGCATGTAAAATGAGTGCAATGGTGCAATAGTTTGAACATTCTTTGTCATTGCCTTTCTTTGGAATTGGAATGAAAATTGACCTTTTCCAATCCTGTGGCCACTGTTGAGTTTTCAAAATTTGCTGGCAAATTGAATGTAGCACTTTTACTGCATTGTCTTTTAAGATTTTGAATAGCTCAGCTAGAATACTGTCTCCTCCACTAGCTTTGTTGTTGCTCAGATTTCCTAAGGCCCATTTGACTTCACATTCTAGGATATCTGGTTTGAGGTCAGTGACCACCCCATCGTGGTTATCGGGGATGTTAAGCTCATTCTTGTATAGTTCTTCTGTGTAATTTTGCCACCTCTTCTTAATCTTTTCTGCCTCTGTTAGGTCCCTGCCATTTTGATCCTTTATCATGCCCATCTTTGCAGGAAACATTCCCTTCATATCTCCAATTTTCTTGAAGAGATCTCTGGTTTTCCCTATTCTATTGTTTTCTTCTATTTCTTTGGACTATTCATTTAAGAATGAATTCTTATCTCTTCTAGCTATTTTCTGGAATTCTGCATTCAACTGGGTGTATCCATTTTTTTACTCGTTTCCCACACTCCTCATCTTTATCTCTATCTTCATCTCTATCTTTCTTATTTAATCTAAACATTTCTCCCAATATATATATTGCCACTTCTCCCACATATCTGCCCATGTCCCAATCTCCTTATCAACAATATCTTAGATATCTCCAATAGCTCAGATTCGGGAAAATTTGGACTCTGACTGGGTAGGTTCGGGAGGGAGGATGGAGGCAAGTCTTGAGAATATTACCTGGGAAGAGTTTGATTCTGTGACTCTGGAAAACATGGACAAGATACTGGGCAGACTGAGCGCGGCCACATGTTTATTGGACCCGTGTCCCTCCTGGCTGGTGCTGGCCTCTCGGGAGGTTACATGAGGCTGGCTCCAGGGGATTATAAATGCTTCCTTGAGAGAGGGTGTCTTCCCTGCCGCCTTGAAGGAGGCGGTGGTGAGGCCTCTCCTCAAGAAGCCTTCCCTGGACCCAGCAGTGTTGGCT
Organism: Arizona elegans; assembly: GCA_022577455.1. Classification (NCBI taxonomy): domain Eukaryota; kingdom Metazoa; phylum Chordata; class Lepidosauria; order Squamata; family Colubridae; genus Arizona; species Arizona elegans. Next base: position 75,956,875 of record JAKOOJ010000004.1, on the reverse strand, counting down.
AATTACCGTCCAGTCTCCAACCTTCGCTTCGTTGCAAAGGTTGTTGAGAGTGTGGTAGCGCGACAGCTTCCTCAGTACTTGGATGAATCGGCTTATCTAGATCCATTCCAGTCGGGCTTCAGGCCTGGATACAGCACGGAAACGGCATTGGTCGCATTGGTAGATGATCTCTGGAGGGCTCGGGACAGGGGTTGCTCCTCTATCCTGGTCCTATTAGATCTCTCAGCAGCTTTTGATACCATCGACCATGGTATCATGCTGCACCGGTTGGAAGAGTTAGGGGTGGGGGGCACCGTGTTGCGGTGGTTCTCCTCCTTTCTCTCTGATCGGTCGCAGTCTGTGTTGACAGGGGGGCAGAGGTCGACCCCGAGGCCCCTTGTATGTGGGGTGCCACAGGGGTCAGTTCTCTCACCCCTTCTGTTCAACATTTATGTGAAGCCGCTGGGTGAGATCATCCGTGGTTTTGGGGTGAAGTATCATCAGTATGCTGATGATACTCAGCTATACATCTCCACCCCGGACCACCCCAATGATGCCCTTAAAGTGATGTCCCAGTGCCTGGAGGCTGTACGGATCTGGATGGGGAGGAACAGACTCAGGCTCAACCCATCCAAGACCAAGTGGCTGTGGTTTCCGACGTTCCGAAATAGTCAATTGGTGCCATCACTGACTATTGGGGATGAGTCATTGCCCCCCACGGAGAGGGTTCGCAACTTAGGCGTCCTCTTGGACTCACGGCTGTCTTTAGAAGAACACTTGACGGCTGTGGCCGGGAGGTCTTTTTATCAGGTTCGCCTGATTCGCCAGTTGCGTCCCTTTCTGGATCGGGACTCGTTAAATACGGTCACTCATGCCCTCGTCACTTCACGCCTGGACTACTGTAATGCTCTCTACATGGGGCTCCCCTTGAGGAGCACCCGGAGGCTCCAGCTAGTCCAGAATGCGGCCGCACGGGTAGTTATGAGAGCAGCATGGCGCTCCCATGTGGCTCCCCTCCTGCGCGAGCTGCACTGGCTCCCTGTGGTCTTCCGGGTGCGCTTCAAGGTCTTAGTTACCACCTTTAGAGCGCTCCATGGCTTAGGACCGGGGTACTTACGAGACCGCCTTCTGCCAACAATAGCCTCTCACCGCCCAGTATGCTCCCATAGAGAGTGGCTTCTCAGGGTGCCGTCAGCCAAACAGTGTCGACTGGCGGCCCCCAGGGGGAGAGCCTTTTCTGTGTGGGCACCTGCCCTTTGGAACGAGCTCCCCCCAGAGATACAGAAGATTCCGGACCTGCGCACTTTCCGCCGTGCCCTCAAAACATTCCTGTTTCAGCAGGCCGGCCTGGCCTAACTTTCCCTTTATATTGCTTTTTTTTTATTTATTTTATTTTAAACTGGGATATATTAAATGTATTTTTTTCGTTCACTGTTCACCACCCTGAGTCCCTTAGGAATAGGGCGGTATATAAATTTAATAAATAAATAAATAAATAAATAAATAGATAAATCAATCTTTAGGACTTCCGGTTGGCACCGCATCTGTTAAGCCACCGCTGGCAGGTCTGTGGACTTACCCTGTCCTGTAGGGACAGGGGGTTAGAGAGGGACTACTCGGACTGCCGAGAGGAATGGGCAGGTTCCTCGGGGCTGGAGGATTGCCCTCTGTGCCGGCGGTGGTGGATGCAGCAGCCATGACAGCTGCCCCGAGACCGTGGCAACCGGAACAAAAGGATGTGCAGGAGGAGAAGCAGAGAGCGGAGCAGGGAGTTTGAAAGCCAGGTGAGTGGACTTCTGCCCAGGCGGGAACTGCCCATAAATGCAGGATTATAATAAGTGTGCCCCAGCCTTAATAGCGGCTGAGAACTATTGGGGCAAAAAGACTCAAATGAATGGTGGAAGGAAAAGACCTGTTGATGGATAGCATCTATTACCGACTTCTTGGAAACGATCTCACTACAGATCTGGTTTTTCTTTTCTTTTTCTTTCTTTCTTTCTTTTTTTTTTTTGTGGCTAAATGAGAATGGATTATGTTTGAGAGAGAGGAAAGAGAAGAGGAAATAAATACGCTTTTAAAAGCAAAGACAAAAGACAAATGGAGATGGACAAAATGGTTGCTAGCTGAGAAGTGAAAGTGTAAATTCCAGACTGCTTGTTACTTGAAAGAGAAACTTTGTTGCTTGTTACTTAAAGTGGATTATTTTGAGAAAAAATTCAGGAGGCTTGATTTTGGATATATAATCTGTTTATTGGAGGATTTATTGAAGATCAGAAAGAAGAAACTAAATGGAATAATGAAAACTGAACTAATAAGCGTGGAATGGGAGAAAGCCTAGGAGAGAATAGGAGTTAAGATATTTGTTGATACACATTCTTATTTTAAATTAGTAAAAGATATGGAGGAGAATGGATAGAAAAATAAATATTGGTAATACATTGTGAATTAATTTAAAGTTAAATAACTGAATAAGAGATGTAGGAATGGAGGAAAACGTAAAATGCTATGAACCAGCTAAACAAATGAAGTTAGGAGTGGAGGGAAGCATGATTCTGGAGAACAGTGAAAGCAAAGCTGTAATCCAGTCATACAAATAAGGCAGGAGTGGAGGAAAGCATGTCCTGGAAAACAGTTAAAGTAAAGCTGTGAACCAGCCAATAAATAGTGTTAGGAGTGGAGGAAAGCATACGCTGGGTAACAGTTAAAGCAAAACTGTGAACTAGCCAAAAAATAAAAAGTTAGGAGTGGAGGAAAATATATTTGGAGATCAACTGAAATAAAGTTGTGAACCAGTTAAAAATAGAGGTTGGAGCGGAGGAAAGCATTGCTGGAAAGCAACTATTTGAGTTGCGAACCAGTTTCATAATAGATCTAGGAGGAGTGAATTAGATAACGTCGGTGTGCAGTTAAAACTATATTATGAACCAGCCTAAATAAGTAAGGTTAGAAGTGGAGAAAAGCATCGCTGGAAAGCAGCTGATTAAGATGTGAACCAGCCAAAAAATAAACCTAGGAGGAAGTGGAGGAGATAATACTGGAGAATAGTTAAGCCAAACTGTGAACCAGTTAAACAAATAGAGATAGAAGTGGTGGAAAATACTGTTGGGAAATAGCTATTTAAATTATGAACCAGCTAAATATCAGACTTAATAGTATTTGAGAACAAGCCTGAAGTAAACAAAATAAAGTATTTTGGGAGTAACAAATTATAGATGGAAATGTTGATTGATTTTGAAACGACTTTAAAAGAGGAGGAAAATATTCTTTGACAAGATCATGGATACTAGTTGCCATTTAAGAGAAGTAGAATATAGATTTGATGTAATGGGTCTTAGGAATGAGGAATATATATGAAATATTGATTGTTAAAATGACAAAGATTTGGAATGGTGTCTATTTGGAAATAATTGTTTAGAATTTTGGGTGATATAGTAGAATGATAAATGTTTAGAATAAGACTTTTTTTTTCTTTTTTTTTCTTTTTTTTAAAAGATGTAAATGGATAAAATTTGGAACAAAATTGGTTGAGGGAATGTGAGTAATTGTACCTATTTTATACTGGATCAAATCCTTGCTCTAAAAAGATGTATTTGATGTTTTATGTCTAAAAAAAAAATATCCAAAAAAAATAAAAAAAAATCTTCTTGTCTGTTCATTTGCTGATTTATCTGTTTTATTTTCTTCAGTCTTTCTTCCTTTATCAGCTGATTTGTCAGTCCAATTTTTTCTCCAGTCCTTGATTTATTTGATTTGGCCAATTCCTCTGTTTTTTCCACTCCTTTTGCTTGCCATTTATCTGGTCTTCCTCTTCATTGAGAATTTGCTTCATTTGCTCATTTTTTTGATCTATATTTGTTCCTTTTTTGTATTCAATTTGCTGGTTTTTTTCATCTTGTCTTTCTATAGCTTCCACCATTTCAAGAGCAGTTTGATCTTTATTTATTGTTCTTTGTAAAATGTTTTCCATTTTCTCATCTATACCATCCATTAAACTTTAATGCTTTGGAACATCAAGGACACCTCATGAAAAAGTCCACTCATTTCCACAGCTGTTCCTTCAACTCCAGTCATAATATTGATAAACATTGTACAATAAAGAGACTCTGTCCAGTTCAAAATAAGTCCAGTTATAGGAGTATTATCTTTCCATCGTCAACAGATGGCACTCTCCTCTCATATTTCAATGCTACTTTTCCACCAGATATTAATTACAATCAGAATCCATTTATTTCAAAACAAAGTCAATTATTTCGATGAGCTAGATCCAGCATTTAAAATGCCTTTTCAGAACAACACTAAGCCAATCCAAAATCCAATATTCAATGATTTTTTTTAAAAAAACAACTCTTATTTCTTCCTTATTTTGGTTTTTTCCAGGGTTGAATCAATAGTTCAAAGTGCCCATTAGCTGCTAAAATTAATCTTTTGAACATCTCTTACCAGAAGTTGGCGCCGCGGCAAGATGCGCGGGGTTTCTAGGGCTCCTTGAACTCCGCCGAGAAACTTTGCTGCTGGACGGTCCGAACCAGACCACACAGTCTTGCTTTGACTGTGACAGTGGAGGGCATGTCCTGAGGCTCCCAGGGATATCGCTAAGTCCCTGGTTGAGCCGGGAAAGCCCTTTTTCCAGCAGTGGAGAGGCAGCCATCGGCTGCGGAGGCTGTGGCAACTTCAGGAAGGAAGATCAGAACAACAGTGATTAGATCAGTAAGAAACTTTTGCTTTTTTCCCCCTCTATTAAGAACACCATTATTAGTGCATGGGACTTTGATGGGCAGTAAATGAAGAGGAGCGGCGAACCTATTTTGGATTGATTTTATTCTTCCCAAGTATATAGTTTAAAAGACTTGAAATTACCCAATTGGCTTATTTCCGTTTTGGATAACTGGTCTGGACTGAAAGCAGGAAAGCAGTATTGGGACACTTTTGAAATCTTTGGAACTTGTGGATCCTGGTTTGTAATACCTCCTGAGTTGAAATTTGGATTGGGACCTTTTTTTTACTTTTACTTTTTTTACTTTTGGCTATTTAAAAAAAGTTTTTTCTCTCTTTCCCTTCCCCCCCCTTCCCTTATAAGGATAGGAGAATTAGGGGAGTGTGTAGTGCTGCCACCCACTGGAAAAGAAATTTTGTAGCAGAAGAAAGGATATATTGTAGTAAAAACAAATACAGAGATTGAAGAGTTACTGAACAATGTTTACACAAGTGCTCTTCTTTTAAGCTGTTAAAGCCTGGGAATATACTGGAAGGTCCTGAATTTGTTTTCTATTTTCTTTTTACTTCTTTGTTGAGTAACTATCTTAACTCCGGTGAGATGTGTGGCTTGGAAAGAGGCAAAAGGAAAAATCACTCCCTATAGATTAGGGATAAAGGATTTGAAGAACTATTTTTTTTTCTCTTTGTTGCTATTGTTTTTTTTTCTTTTTTCCCCTTTTTTTGATTTATATACATTTATATTATATATATAATATTTATATTTATGTACATATGTATTTATATACAAATATTGGATTAAGGCACTCAAGAGCCTGAAGAATGATTGTTAATTGCTAATTTTAATTTTGATTTTAAATTTTTTGATTTTATTTCTCTCTCTCTCTCTCTCTCTCTCTCTCTCTCTCTCTCTCTCTCTCTCTCTCTCTCTCTGCTTTTTATTTGGAGGAGCATTTCAATTTTTTGTCTCTTCCTATACATATGTATATATATGTGTGTGTGTGTGTATGTATATGTATCCTGATCCAGAAGGCAGAATTTTGATGGTGGAATTAATTAATAATAATACAAATAATAATAATACAAAATTACAGTACTCTTAGTAGCAATATATGGCCCTAATAATAATCAGAGCGATTTTTATAGGAAATTACATAACAAGATAATTGAAATGGAGTATGAAAATGTCTGCATGATGGGGGATTTTAATGGTTTTGTAGATGAAAAACTGGACTATAAAACAAGTAGAACAACAAGATATAGTAGAAAGATATTGCCAAGGACTTTTTTTAAAATGACAGAAGAAATAAACTTGAAAGACATTTGGAGGGAGAGAAATGGGGAAAAATAGACAATATACTTTCTACTCTGACAGACATTTATCTTGGTCCAGACTGGATATGATATGCGCAACAGTGGAATTGACTTTAAATATTGAACAAGTGAATATAGATACTAATACATGGGAGGATTGCAATCCAGTGATTGCTATTTGGAAAGGGCGAAAAGGCAGATCTAGATAGACACTGAACAATACAATATTAAAAGAGAAAGATTTTCCACAGAAAGTGAATTGAGAATTGGACTTTTTTTTCAAAGAGAATAAGAAAGAAACATCGATACAAAACCGTTGGGATACAATGAAAGCTTTTGCCAGAGGATTAATCATCGATTATACACAGAAAAGAAATGTGAAGAAAAAACAAACCCTTAAAGCTTTGAGAGATGATCATAAAAGACTTGAAAAAGAACTCCAGAAAGATCCATATAAGAAAGATGTAAAAATTAAAATGAATACTATAAAGCACAAAATGGATCTACTAGAGAAGGAAGAATTAGCGCAAAAAATAAGAAAAGTTAAACAGAATTATTTTGAAAATGCAAATAAACCTGGTAGATGGTTAGCTTATAAATTGAAAAAAGAAAGAGAATTAAGAAAAATAACGCAATTAACTGATCATCAAGGACAAAGTAGATTTGGAAACAAAGAGATGGGGGAAATAATACAGGAATACTATACACAACTATATAAGAAAGATGCAATAGAAGAGGATAAAGTGGCAAGGTATTTACAAAAAGCTAAATTCCCAAAAATTCCCAAAGAGGTTGAGGAGTTATTGGATGGAAATATAATGATGATGGAGCTAACAGAGGCAATTAAGAAACAAAAGAATGGAAAGGCACCAGGCCCAGATGGACTGCCAGCCGAATATTATAGAACTCTACAAGATTCACTATTGATCCCAATGCTGGAGGTTATGAATGAAGTAATGATAAAAAAAGAAATACCCAAGACATGGACTGAGGCATACATCACTTTGATTCATAAGGAAGAGACAGACCCACAAAAAATCAAAAACTATAGGCCAATATCCCTGCTAAATGCAGAATATAAAATCTTTGCTACGATATTGACAGAAAGACTTAAGAGATACTTCAATAATTTTATACACTCCGATCAAAATGGATTTTTACCTAAAAGACAAATCCGAGACAATATAAGAATAATCTTGGGCACTTTAGAATACTACGAAGTGCACCTTGAAAAGCAGATGGCCTTGATATTCTTAGATGCACAAAAAGCCTTCAACAATGTCAATTGGCGGTTTATGATGTTACAGATGGAGGAGATGGGCTTTGGGAAAAAATTTCTTCAGGCAATTGAAGCTATATATATATATATATAAAAAAAGGCTAAGGTAATGATAAATGGAGAATTGTCAGAATAAATTGAAATAGAGAAAGGCACTAGACAAGGATGCCCACTATCCCCATTATTGTTTATGTTGACATTGGAAATGCTAAACAGAAATATTAGAGAAGAAAAGGAGATAAAAGGTATGAAAATTCAGAAAGAGGAATATAAATTACAAGCTTTTGCAGATGATTTGGTTTTTATTATGGAAGAACCCTTAACATCTATAAATAAATTGCTAGAAAAAATTGGAGAGTTCGGAGAAGTGGCTGGTCTAAAAATTAATAAAAAAAAGACAAAGATAATGACTAAAAATATGTTGAAAAAGCAAAGAGAAGAATTGATGGAGATTTCAAATATACAGGTTACGAATAAGGTAAAATATTTGGGGATACAATTGATAGCAAGGTGTAGTTCTCTTAAAGAAAATAATTATAATAAGGTTAAACGACAGATAGGACAAGATTTGGAAAAATGGCGAAACTTGCAACTATCTTTAATTGGGAGAATTGCAACTATTAAGATGAATATTTTGCCTAGAATGTTGTATTTGTTTCAGACAATTCCGATAAAGTTGGATCAGGATTTTTTTATAGATTTGAATAAAATGACATTGAAATACATTTGGCAAGGAAAAAAGAAAGAATAAAAATTAAGTTGTTACAAGATGCTAAAGTGAGGGGTGGCTTTGGTTTACCTAACTTTGAATTATGTTATCAAGCAGCTAGTTTTATGTGGATCAAAGAATGGGTAACACTGAAAAATACTAGACTTTTGAATTCGGAGGGACATGATTTGTTGATGGGGTGGCATGCCTTTTTATGGTACAAAGGAACCAAAATACAGGGGTATTTTAGAAGACATCAGATACGTGAAGCGTTGCTTTTGAATTGGGAGAGGATTAAAAAAGATCATTATTTGAAGATTCCAGTCTGGGTATCTAAAATTGAAGCTTTTTCATATCCAGTGATATTCAAAAGGGAACAAATTGTTAGATATAGATGAAAAGGGTGAATTTAAATTAAAGCAAGACTTAGAAGATCAGAGATTTAAGATGGATTGATTTTCATATATGCAAATATTTTCTAGATATCGAGAAAATCTCAAACAAGAAGGTTTTTACAATGCTTTGACTACCTTAGATAAGATACTGATGTGCTCTGATGACCATGTAATTAAAAAGTTATATGGATACTTGCTAGAGGCAAAATTGGAAGAAGAACAAGTTAAAGAGACAATGATAGCATGGGGGAAAAATTTTGGTTATAGTATTGATTTAGAGAAATGGCAAAAATTGTGGTCTCATAATTATAAAATGACAATGTCTACAGCATATAAGGAGAATTTGTATAAGATGTTTTACAGGTGGCATTTACCCCCGACGAGGATAGCCAGAATGTTCAAGAACAAATCGGAGAAGTGCTGGAAGTGCCATCAGACCGCAGGATCCTATTACCATATGTGGTGGACATGTGTAGAAGCAAGGAGATTTTGGACTAAGATACACACATGGTTGGAAAAAATGACAAAGAGACATATTGACCTTAAACCAGAGATATTTTTATTAGGGATCTTACCAGAGACATTTAACAAAGAACTACAATATTTGATTGTGAATATATTAACAGTGGCTAGAATTGTATTTGCAAAAAACTGGAAAGGAGAGAAGATGATTACTGATGAAGAAATTATTAGGAAAATGTTGGACTGTGCTGAAATGAGTACATTGACATTTAAAGTAAGAGAACAGGAAGATAAATAATATTATTTGATATGGGAACTATTTTATCAATGGATAGATAATAAAGCATGGAGATGAAATATTATACATGAAATGAAATTTGGATAAAATGCTTAAGCACTTACTTTTTTTTCTGATAGAGGTAAGAATATCTGTCATATAATGAGAGTTTGAAAATTTTGAGAGCACAAAATGATTTTCACCCATCGAAATACTGTCTGTAAGTGTTTGGAAAGTTGATGTTTTTATGTTGTTTTTGTTTAAAAAATAAAAAACTTTTTGGAAAAAAAATCTTTTGAACGTCTCTTTTTTTCCCCCCAAGATCATTTCTTTGGGGATAACTTTTAGGCAGAAATCAAACTTAATCTCACCCAGTCACACATTGTTCCTCTAGTTGTTCCTGCACTGTCTTTGTTGCTTTGGTTGCCCCAGGTTTGTGGCAGCCATGATGGCCACCACTGCTCCTCACCTTTGGGTTAGAGGGTTTTCCCTGGGTGAAGCAGGAGAGTTGGACTCTCCGTGCCTCCAGGGCATCCCTCTGTCCTTCACCTCCCCTACAGGGTGGCTTTGGCTCCTTTTAGAGCCCTCTAATGAGGAGAGTTCAGTGCAGGATCATGGAGCTGCGATCGCTGCTGCTGATGTCATTGTGATGTCCTATGGGAAGGAGTTCTAATTACTTCCTAAGAATAGAGATTTAATTCCAGGAGGTACTAAATCAATTTCACCAACTAAGTTGCTGAGCAAGGAAGCAAAGAAGGAAGGAGAGGCTGCATTCCCAAGAATAAATGCTTCTCTATAAGAAGAGAATTTTGAATAACACAAATCAGGAATAGATATTCGTATAAACTTGAACCCAGTCAATATATTTGCAAACCATTTTGCCTTGTATAATCAAAATCAAAATCAAAAAAAATCTATATTTGGAACCTAATACTGTTGATGGATAGCATTGCCACAAGGTTAGTTCACTGTCTGTATCTTTTCATCACCACCCAACCTTACTTTCTTGCTTAATGGTACACAGAGAGAGTGCAAGGGAACAGTTGATTAGTGTCAACAACTCTCAATGGGCCTGTGTTGCATACAAACAAGAAGAGCAGGGCAAGTATCATTTATTGCAACACAGGGCAGGACACGTTGTAAGAGTCAGTGTAAAAATTAACCAAGGCCACTTTGTGGAAATAGTTGGATTAAACAAATATGTGGTTAAAATATGTCTTCCCAGCTACTGCAACACAATCAATTTGCAATTGTCTTGTTGCTACTTTAATTTTTCTTTCAAGTGCCACATTTGGTTTTATATGGCTTTATGGTTTACAAAGTGTTACATTTTGTAAGCTAATTTCAGGAACATTGCTTGAATAAGTAAGATATAAATATAAATAAAATAAACAAATGTGCGTTTTGCCAGCACCAATGAGCACTGCCATGACAGAATTTTAGAAATTCGCTTACTCTATTCTAATCTTTACTTTCCAATTCACCCTACCATATTCATATTCATGGAGCAAAGGTTATGAGCCAGGAACACTCTAGCAATCTTTTTCATGCCTGAAATATCAGCCCAGACACCGAAACAGCAGAATTCCAGAAACTCTTGATCCCATCTGGATAGACTATCCCCACATTTACAACAGAACTGTGAAAATGCCATGTAACATATACTATTCTCAGGAGAGGAAAAGTCCCATGTATCAGTTACTGTGGGAATAAAAACCACAAAAGGAAATGGAACACAGAAGCGGTGAGAGGCACAGAAACCAACTGCAGACATAGTTGTTTGTGGTAGGGGTTTGCCATTGAGGAGGGAAGTCAAGGCCTTCTATGTGGCATCTGCAATCTAAATAAAAAGGTGAAGAAACCAATAATACTAGCACAGGGAATGTTTTTATTGCTTCTGCTGTTTGAGCTTCAGCTTCCTGAAACAATAAAAAGAATTTTAAAAATAGCTCTGGAATGTCATAAATGGAAAGAAGACACAAATGCATGCTTAAGAGAGCATCTGTAGAAAAACTATTAAGTAGCTCTGAAAAGACAAACAAAAAAAATCTGTCCAGACCACCGACTATGCAGCAATTTTAATACTGGATATCCATAATGACTCTTATGTGAAAGTCACAGATCTTGTCCCAAATTAATTGAACCACATCACAAATGGAGCCACCCAAGCTTTACAATACTAAATAGGAAAAAGCTGATAAATGAACTTCCACAATGAACTTCCCCAGAGTAGGTATCATCACAAAGAAAGTCCCATTTCATGTTCCAGGAGGTTTAATGTCCTAGACAGAAACTGTGCCTCTTGAGTTGAAGTAAGAACATGCTGACTGGGGAATTCTGGGAATTCAACTCCACACATTTTAAATTTGCTAAAGTTGAGAAACACTGCTCCATATCATGAAGTTTAAAAAGGCAGCAGGTGGATAATATTTTGTTCTAAATACTTTTGTCAAATAGCAAGAAAACAAGAGGAAGCATATGTCACTAAAATGAAATAGAAGATATCTCTGAAAATACAAAGTTTTTCAGAACTATACACCTGAGGTCTAACACACTGGTTGTGGAATAGATGTCAAAAGTGACAAATAAAACATGTCAAATTAATGTTCCATTAAATTTAAAAAGGGGAATTCTTCTTCTATGACATCTTATGATGATATTCTTGAGTTTCATACTCAAGAACACTTCAGGATTGCAGATGTTTCTATAGTATAAATGCAGAACTTTAACAATCTTAGATTAATTATTGATTGAGCAGTGCTGAAAATGTTATTTCTGAACTCTGATAATATATACATTAGAATAAATGTGACCTTAGTGAGAACTTACATCATTGTGTAATCATTGAAGTTGTAGGAAATCACTTGCTGGTAACCAGGAATTTACCTAATTTTGATTTTCAGCATTTACTAAAATTTGAAAAAAATGGGAAAAGAAAGCGTACAACATTTATGAAATGTTAATGGAGTCATTAGAATTCAAACATAATGATTCACCAAGAATTCATTTTGCCTACACACACAGGCACAGTACAGCCTGAAGTAAGACTTCAAATAGCTCAAGTAATGACTTAAACAAAAGGCCTTTATATAAACATGGTGATCATATTAAGTTAGAATTTTAATTCTTGTCAGTCAATTCTAAACCTCATCTCCAAGGGACTATCTACTGCAGTACAATTAGGCTGCAGTATGTTGTAAATATTTTAGACAGAGATCCAAAGAGGTTTGATTAGGTATTCATCTTCTGTTGCTTTATGTATTGGACATCTACAAATGTTCTTCAGAAAATTAGCTGGATAAGTAAAATTGGCCACTAAGCAAAGTTCTATACATTCCAAATTCATTTTATTATCTCATCCAGATATCATAAAAAGCAAGCAAAAAGACATCCAAGAGGGATCTAGAAAGTGACAAGTTACTATTTGTTATTTCCAGATCACATATCCAGATGTTGTTCTTGTCTTCCTATGCTTTTCACAACTCTCAAAGGCCCAACAGTATGAAGCTAATCTCTGCACAGCAGTAATCAAAATGAAGAGGGAAAAAAAACTCTATGTAAACATTTCCCTCCAACTCTTTCAAAAATTTCCAGTGGCTGAAAACCCAACAGAAGATCACTGTGGATTGTTTGGCAGAAACCAGCATTGCACAGAGCAAAGTTAGTTCTTTTTTTTTAATTGAAAAGTTTTATGAAAAATACAAACATTTTCACCCCCCCCACCCTTCCCCCCTCAAACCCCCTCCCCTTCCCACCCTCCCTTCCCCTCCCTCCCCCCACCCACCCCTCCCTAGACTTCCCAGAACGAGCCCAGGATATAGCATTCTCCATTGTGGGTGGAGACAGCAGCCAGGATGGGGTGTGGTCATCTGTTAGGCCGATAGACTGAGCCCATCAAATTTGCTAAGTCCCGCCCTTGTTGCCGGGCAAACCCAGCTTTTGGCTCAGTCTGTCAGCCTAGACAGGCGTGTGGGACTGATCCTCTTGGACCTTTTCTCCCTTCCTGGCTACTTCTCGTCTGCCTTTTACTGTTTATTACTCTGGTTTGACTCGGATTGTTTACTGGATCTCCTTTGGACTTCGATTTCAACTGTCAGTAAGCTGATTCCCCAGTATCTGACTTTATTGGTTGCTGGGGGGGGGGAATTCCTCTGCGCCCCTTCCCTTGCGTTGGGGGGAACCCCTGGGAGCATTGTGGAGTGATCGTGCCCCCTTTTTACCTTCGCAGCTGGCCGTTTCGGGGCTTGGGGGCAATCCTAGGGTCTGTGGAGCTTCGCGCCCCCTTTTTCAAACCTCCCGGTGGCCATTTTGAATTTTTAAAAAGCTCCGCTTTTTTCCTGTTCGCTGTTTGCCTCATTGTCAGCTCCTTTGGCTGCTTCGTGGAGTTTTTAACGCTCCCAATGGCGTTGAGGGAAGCTCACAGACCTTCCCTGTGACCACTGCTGTTTTTAGTGACCGATCCTGCAGCGCAGTCCCTACTAACGGTGCAAATCAGCTGGTGGAGCCCATCGGCTTAGGCGCCTCTCCCCACAGCGCCGCTTGAGCGGCTGGGAGGGTTTTTTGGCGCAAAACTTGGTTAAGGGCCTAAACGGAGCTGCGCGCCATTCCCTGCTGCCATAGGGGGCCCTTACTGCCTTAAGTTGAGTAATCCTTGCTGGTGGAGCTTTGCGCCCCCCCCCCCTCCTTAACTTTAATTCTCCATTTGGTTACTGTATTGCTTGGGCCTGGGCTAAGGAAACGCTCTTGAGTGGGGTCTCGCGCCCCCCCCGCCTGCCTTGTTCCTCAGCACTACGGGCCATTGCTGGCACAGTTCTGCGAACCTCTGTTTCGCCCAGGTTATTTCTCACAATTATATGTGGAGTGTCTGCGCTCCCTATTGTGATAACGGATGCTGAGCCACATTCATTGTTAGTGCCATCTCGTGCCTAATTTGTATCAACTATCTGACAGTTTCCCTTTCTGTCATCATGCCTAAAGCCTCCCATAAGTCCAAACACTGTCACAAGGCCAGAAGTTCTGATATTCACCATCATCAGGGAGTCTCTCCTGCTACTAAAGAAGTCCCCTCTGGATCTTCTTCCAGACTAGACCCTTCTGGCCTTTCTCAGCTGCTCAGCAAGGCACCCTCTCAATTTCTGCCTTCCCGTGCGGAGGCTCGCAGGGACAGAGTCCTGAAGAAAATTTGCGCCAAGGCCAGCGGCACTCAGTCAGTAGACAAGGAGGCTCCTTCGGTCTCAACCCAACCCACTATGGATGCTGATTCCGCATCTCAAGGGGATCGTCTTTCCCTTCAGGACTGTCCTGCGATCATTGCATCGACTGACCTGTGGGGCTCGTCTGCACCTACGACCTCTGTTCCTCCTCCGGAAACATCCCCAGCTCGACCTGCTGGTGAAGCCGTGCCAACCGGGGCACAACATCACGCTTTCCCTTCCACGGAACAGATACAGGAGATGATCGCTGCAGCAGTCCAACAGCCATTGGCCTCACATTTTCAATCCGCGAACAGACCGGGTTCGGTGCATTCCGTAGTCTCCCCCTCTCGAGGGGATGGGGATCTGGATGATGCTTTGTCCATCGACGCCCCTGACTCACCCGTGTCTTCTATGGCCAGCAGATCTCCCTCGCATGCGGCTGATGATCCTCGTGACCTGGAACTCTCGGAGGATGATGATCTGCCTCCTGAACAACCTGCCTTTACGGGCATTTTTCCTCAGGCCTTGTTCAAATCTCTACTGCATAAGGCCATTGCTACGGCCCGGCTTAGCTCCCCTTCACCGCTACTGGCTTCTGATTCTGCATCTAAGGGACTTTTAAGCCCTCTCTTCGCCAAGCCAGCTAGGACTGTAGATACCATCTCTACTCCTCCTTTGTTTCTCGATGTTATCAAGAAGCAATGGTCTTCACCAGGTTCTGCTCCAACGCCTACGGCGGCGGATCGACGAAACTTCAGTATTGCTCCAGACCTAGATTCTCTTCTTCAGGTCCCGTCTGCGGACGCTCCCGTGGCGGCCCTCTTACCTCACTCAGCGGTTCCCGGTGACCCCGAGGAAGGCCTTCGTCCAGAGGAGCGCCGAGCTGAACACGTACTTCAACGAGCTCACCAAGGTGCTTCATGGGCTATCCGAGCAGCTTCTACTGCCTCCTTTTTTAATCGAACGACTCTTTTATGGCTTCAACATTTACAGGAGTTGTTACCTATGGAGGATGTTCGTGTACGACAGGATTTCAACAAGATTATTGCGGCCACACAGTTTTCGGCGGACGCTACTCTGAACGCCGCTCGCTTTGCGGCCAAGTCTCTAGCGTCTTCGGTTATGGCACGTCGATTAGTTTGGTTACGCCATTGGCAGGCCGACGCCAGGCATAAATGGCGCCTGGCATCTGTTCCTTTCGCGGGCTCCAAACTTTTTGGGGATTCTTTGGACCCTTTCCTCTCCGAGACAAAGGACAAAAAGAAGTTCCTCCCAGTTGTCTTTCGCAGGGGGGATTCCAGGTTCCGCCCGTACACACCTCGTCCTCAATCTCGCCTGTATGATGGCTCTTCCTTCTCCCCTTCTCTTCCTAGGTCACAGGGAAATTTCCAACCTAGACAACGGGGTGGTCAAGACAGACCTTCCAGAGGTAGGACCTTTGCGACCAAACGGCCCTTTCGAGGGGGAGGAGGTTGTTTCTCCGGTCGCCGTCGCTAAGTGCATCCCGGACCCTCCCATAGGGGGCAGATTGGCTCTCTTCGCCCCTGTTTGGGAGGGCTCCACGTCGGATAAATGGGTCCTGGCCACCTTAAGATCTGGGTTGGCCATTGAATTCCTTTCCCCTCCTCTGAGGTCTTTTGTGTGCTGCCCGCTTTCTAATGACATCCAGAAACGATCCCTTATGGATTCGGCGGTTAAGCACCTCCTATCTATCAGGGCTATTCAACCTGTGCCCTTGAGTGAACGGGGCACGGGATTTTACTCCCGTGTCTTCCTCGTTCCCAAGTCCTCGGGGGGGTGGAGACCCATTCTGGACCTTAAGCGTCTCAACCGGTATGTCTTATACCGGAAGTTTAAGATGCACTCCCTAAAATCTATCCTAGACGGTGTCAGGAGGGGCGATCTCCTCTCTTCTATAGACCTCACTGAGGCCTATCTCCACATCCCCATCCTCCCCTCCCATAGGAAGTTCCTTAGGTTCTGTTACGGGGGGCGCCATTTTCAGTATCGGGCCATGCCCTTTGGCCTTTCCTCAGCTCCCCGTACCTTCACCAAGGTACTAGCTGCCCTGGCAGCTTCCCTTGGGGCTAAGTCTATTCGTCTACAATGTTATCTGGACGATATCCTGATTTTGTCTTCTACTCCCCAACAAGCTTCCTCCAATCTGCAATTCACTCTCCATGCCCTCGCTGCCCACGGGTTCTCAGTTAATTTGGAGAAAAGCCAGTTAGTCCCTTCTACTAATCTGGTTCATTTGGGGGCCCTGATAGACTCCGTTGCGGGGAGGGTTTTCCTTTCGAGCGAGAGACAGGAGAGTTTGAGATCCCTTGTCTCTAAAGTTGAACGGGCTACATCTTCCTCTCCCTTGATTCTGTCACAACTCCTGGGCAAGATGATTTCCGCCATTTCAATAGTTCCTTGGGCCCAGTTACACTCGAGGGAACTTCAGTGGTTCCTGTTGCCTCTGCAGAAAGTGGGTAGAGGTACCTCTCCTGTTAAGGTTTCTGTCCCTAGGAAGGTAATTAGGTCCTTACAGTGGTGGCGGTCTCCGGCACTTTCCCGAGGTTGTTTTTTCTTTGATCCTCAGAGAGTAGTGGTGACAACGGACGCCAGTCTCCAGGGCTGGGGTGCTCATTGTCGGGGTCACTTGGCTCAAGGTGTCTGGACTGCCGTCGAATCCCGTCGCTCCATCAACTGGTTGGAACTGCGAGCGATCTACCTGGCACTTCGGACCTTTCATCATCTTGTGTCCAACTCCCACATTCTGGTCCTCACGGACAATATCACCGCAAAGGCCCATGTCAACCGTCAGGGGGGCACTCGGTCTCTCTCTCTGATGTCGGAGGCGTTACGGTTGGGCCTCTGGTCGGAAATCCATCTGGCTTCGTTGCGGGCAGAACACATCTCCGGTGTCACCAATCTGCAAGCCGACTGGCTCAGCCGTCAGCGGCTGGACCATGCAGAGTGGCATCTCAATCCTCGGCTCTTCCACCAGATCGCGAGGCGTTTCGGGATGCCGGTGATCGACCTTTTTGCCACGTCGGACAATGCTCAGCTGCCGCGGTTCATCTCACGGTTCCCATCGGATCAGGCAGAGGCCGTCGATGCTCTCCGCTGCCCGTGGCCCCCAGGGCTCCTATACGCTTTTCCTCCAGTTTCTCTGCTTCCCCGGGTAGTTCGCAAGTTGTTGATGGAACAGGCAGAGATCATTCTGGTGGCCCCACATTGGCCACGCAGACCTTGGTTTGCAGACCTCGTGTCTTTGTCGATAGACCAACCTTGGCAACTGCCTCAACCGCAGGACGCTTTAACCCAAGGGACCTTGATGCACCCAGACCTACAGTGGCTCCGTCTGACCGCTTGGCGATTGAGCGGCATGCGCTTGGGAAGGTCAACGTTCCTGCAGACGTAATTTCCATTATTCAGGCGTCGCAAAGGCTGTCTACGGACCGGATTTATTCGGCCACTTGGAAGTCATTCTGTGCCTGGTGTGATCGAGCGGGGGTTTGTCCTCTCCAGGCCTCCATCGTAAATATTCTTGTCTTCTTAACGGAAGGTCTTCGCAAAGGACTGTCTCCCAACACATTGCGGAGACAAGTGGCGGTGATTTCATCAGTCCTTACCGTTGGGTCTTTATCTTGTCACAACACCCTTTAATCTGCCGGTTCCTGCGAGGGGCTACAAACCTTTCCCCGCTGGTGTTGCACAGATATCCAACTTGGGACCTTTCGGTTGTTCTAAATTCCCTTACGTCAGCTCCATACGAGCCCTTACGCACAACTAGCCTTCGCTTTTTGACGTGCAAAGTCGCCTTTTTGGTTGCAATCACCTCAGCCCGACACATTTCTGAATTGGCCGCTCTTTCAATCCGGGAGGACCTCTGTGTGTTCCATGCCGACCGTGTGGTTCTACGCTTGGACCCAACCTTTGTTCCTAAAGTTAATACCACCTTCCATCGCATGCAGGAACTTATCCTGCCCAACTTTTGTCCTCAGCCGAGACACGGACTTGAACGACGGTGGCACTCTTTGGATGTCCGACGGGCCCTACGGATCTATATTAAGCGGACGGCGGATTCCCGTAAATCGGAGGCCCTCTTTGTCTCTTTCCTACCGGTGTCCTTGGGCTCCAAGGTGTCTTCATCGACCATTGGCTGTTGGATCCAGCAGACGATATCCAAAGCATACGAGTTGCGATCTCTCCTGAGACCATCTCGATTGACGGCGCATTCTACCCGCAGCGCTGCGACATTGGCAGCCTGGGCTACTCAGGCCTCATTGCTCGAAATATGCAGAGCGGCTACGTGGACATTGCCTTCTCCATTCATTCAACACTATAAAATTGACAAATTTGCTTCAGCAGATGCGGCCTTTGGTCGTAGAGTGTTACAGCGAGTTGTCTCTGGGGAGGGTACTTCGGACCAGACTGGTCCCACCTGACTGTAGGGACGTGGATCTTTGGCATGTCCCATCCTGGCTGCTGTCTCCACCACAATGGAGAAGGGGCGTTGGTCTTACCTGAGACGCACCTTCTCGTTGGGTGGAGACAGCAGCCAGACCCTCCCTCTCTTTCGCCAGTCTGGCCCTTTTTTTGGTTTTCTTACCTGTCTCTTTTTCTTTACCATGTTCTTTGGGTCCCACACGCCGAGCCTGTCTTCTTGTCCTCGCCAAAAGCTGGGTTTGCCCGGCAACAAGGGCGGGACTTAGCAAATTTGATGGGCTCAGTCTATCGGCCTAACAGATGACCACACCCCATCCTGGCTGCTGTCTCCACCCAACGAGAAGGTGCATCTCAGGTAAGACCAACGCCCCTTCACAAACCAAGAACTAAAATGTGCTAACAAATTATTACATTTCATATTCTCCCTAGGTCCTTAACTCCTTATAACTCAGAAAAAACAAACATAAACTACTTAATATTATTTCATTCATAAGCTATATGAATCTTCTTATTCGGATACTTCTTCTGTATGTAATCAATCCATTTTCTCCATTCCGATATATATCTCTCATTTGAATGGTCTTTAAGGTATGATGAAATTTTTGCCATTTCCGCCAAATGCACAACTTTTAATGTCCATTCCTCAATAGTAGGTGGATCTTCCTTCTTCCAATACTGTGCCACCAGTAACCTGGCAGCCGTTATTAAGTTCAAAATCAGCTTAGTCTCTATTACAGTACAATCCGTAACTATTCCCAACAGAAAAAACTGTGGTGTAAATTTAATTTTTTTCTTCAAAATATTTTGAATAATCCACCATATTTTTATCCCAAAAGCCTTAATCTTTTTACATGTCCACCATATATGAAAATATGTAGCATCTTCACACTCACATCGCCAACACTTGGGTTGTAAATTTGGGTACATACAAGCTAGTTTTTTTGGGTCTAAATGCCATCTATAAAACATTTTGTAAAAATTCTCCCTTAAATTTTGTGCTTGTGTAAATCTTACAGTTCTAACCATATCTTTTCCCATGTTTCCATCATTATTGGTTCACCTACATTTTGTGCCCATTTTATCATACAATCCTTGACTAAGTCTGTTTCTGAATCTATTTCCAGTAATGTATTATATAACCTTTTTATGTGCATTTGACCTTCATCTCTTATTTGCTTTATCAACTTCTCATCCTGCTTCAAAATACCAATTTTTTGATCTTCTCTCCATCTGGCCAGCAGCTGTCCATATTGAAACCAAGTCTTAATAATCCCTTCTTCTTTTAGTTGTTCCATGGATTTTAACTGTAGTCTGACTCCTTCCTTATAAAGGAGTTCCTTATATGTAATCTTATCTTGCTTTTGCTCTAAATTTATGTTCTCTATCGCATGTCTGGGTACTGTCCATATTGGTAACCTATCATTTAGTTTATATTTATATTTATATTTTAGTTTATATTTATACTCTGGAAAGATACGCAATAGAGCATTTCTTAATATATGACTTTTAAAAGTCTTATCTACTTTCTTATCATACACTAAGTAAGCATGCCAGCCATAAACCAAACCATATCCTTCAATATTCAGTATCTTTTCCTCCATTAAGTTTATCCAATCTGTGATTGCTGAGAGGGCAGCAGCTTCATAATACAATCTTAAATTGGGCATTTTAAGACTACCTCTTTCTCTAGTATCTTGCAATATTTTTTGTTTGACTCGTGGTTTCTTCCCTGCCCACACAAATTTGTTTATGCCCTTCTGCCATTCCTTCAAGTTCTCATCTTTTTTAAGTATAGGTATCATTTGAAAAAGAAATAGAAATTTTGGTAAAATATTCATTTTTACAGCGGCTATCCTTCCCAGCAAAGACAGTTGTAGTTTTTTCCAGTTGTCCAACTCTTTCTGTATTTTGTGCCATAATTGTTCATAATTGTACTGATATAATTTCGTATTTGCAGTCATAATATAGACCCCCAAATATTTAACCTTCTTAACTACTTCAAATCCTGTTAACCTTTCTATCTCTTCTTTTTGGCTCCTAACCATATTTTTAGCTATTATTTTTGTTCTAGCTACATTTATTTTAAAACCAGATACTTGTCCATATAAGCAGATTATATCCATCAAGGCTGTAATCGATTGTACCGGTTGGGTTAAGGTAACAACCAGGTCATCCGCAAATGCTTGTACCTTGTATTCATGCTGTCTAATTTTAATTCCCTTAATTGTATTCATCTCACGTATCTTATTTAATAAAATTTCCAGCGTCAAAATAAACAATAACGGGGACAAAGGACAGCCTTGCCTTGTTCCTTTTTCTATGTTAAAAGCATCTGTTAAACCACCATTAACTATTATTTGTGCTGTTTGTTTTTGATATATTGCCTTAATAGATTGTACAAATTGTTCTCCAAATTGCATCCTTTCTATTAGTTTTAGTAAAAATTGCCAATTCAATCTATCAAAGGCTTTCTCAGCATCCAAGAACACAAGCACTGCGGGGACCTGGTTGTTCCTTCCCAAATACTCTAATAAGTTAACAATTTGCCTTACATTACTCTTCATTTGTCTACCATTTATAAAACCAGTTTGATCATGGTAAATCATTTGCTGCATGACTGTCATTAATCTATTTGCCAAAATTTTAGCAAATATCTTATAGTCTGTATTTAATAATGAAATTGGCCTATAATTTTTAGGATCTGTATCGTCATGCCCTTCTTTTGGGATCAACGAGATAAATGCTGTCTTCCAAGTTGGAGGTACCTTTCCTCCCTGTTGTATATTGTTAAATAATTCTTTCAATGGTTCTATCATTTCCTCCTGTAGGGTTTTATAGTAAATAGCTGTCAAACCGTCCGTCCCAGGAGCTTTACCCACTTTCAACTGCTTAATTGCTAACGCAATTTCCTCGGAAGTTATCAATTAATTTAAACTATCCCTCTGCTCATTTGAAATTGTATAAATATTCTCTTTCTGCAAATATCTATCTATATCTATATCTTTAATTTTATCACCAGTATACAGCCTCGAATAAAACTCTAAAAATTTTTTTTTAATCAATTGTTGCTCATAAACCTCTTTACCCTTATATTTTATTCTCTCTATTGTCCTTGATTTTTGCTTTTTCCTTAACAAATATGCTAACCACCTGCCTGGTTTATTGGCATTGTAAAAAGTATTATGTTCTGCATATCTTAAATTAGTTGCCACTTGATCTGCTATTAACATATTAAATTGACCTTTCAATAAATTGATTGCCTCTTTAATTTTAGCAAAGTTAGTTCTTCACACATGTTGGTTTTTGCCCACTGACTGTTAAGATGGGTAGGAGAAACTATGTGAAAGATTGTGTTGAACCAATGGATAATTCCACATGGATATAAGGAGGATAGCTAATGAAAAACATGATATAAAGTTCAGTTCCAGGGCAGTCCTTCAGGATGTTGGTCTAACAAGGCCTCCTTGTCATATCAGCTTTATCATGAATGAATCAAAATGTAGATTTCTTTCCATTTCATATAGTACTAATTTCTTACAATAATGCTATACTAATTTTATGCATAGCAACATAGGATGTAAATATATCTGTTCCTACTGTTGATACTCAGTGACTGTATGGAAACATGAAATCTGACATTAGCAATAGCAATAGCGGTTAGACTTATATACAGCTTCATAGAGCTTTACAGCTCTCTCTAAGCAGTTTACAGAATCAGCATATTGCCCCAACAATCTGGGTCCTCATTTTACTGATCTTGGAAGGATGGAAGGCTGAATCAACCTTGAGCCGGTGAGAATCAAACTGTTGGCAGTTGACAGAATTAGCTTACAATACTGCAATCTAACTACAGTGCTACCATGGCTCTTGTGATACCACAATGTCACCAAACATACTGGGTAACATTAGAGAGTACTAGTAAGAGAAGGGGGAAAAAGACCAAGTGATATATTAACATTAGCATTTGCCAGGCAAAGGAGGAAAAATGGCAGTGGTGATATGTAATCCAAATCCCACCTCTTTTCTACATGCACCGACACTCTACACATACAAAGAGGCAGAGCTTGTGACTTCTCTAAAATCTAAGAATTTCAAAAATATGCAAGTGAAAATGTATTAGGAATGCACATTCTAAAGAGTCACAGATGCACCAGCAACAGATCACCTTCCAATATAATGAAAATATGTGTATGGACTTCCGGTTGGTGACCCATGGCGGCATGGTGCTGTGAGAGCAATCGCTGCTCAACAACGCCTCTTTTACGCCGCGTTTTGGGGACCCTTCGAAGCGTGGAAGCTTGGAGAGCTTCGCGGACAATAGCGGTTTTCGGCAGGCAGAGTGGTGAGAAGCAAGCACTCTCTGCTGGTCTGACTGCCACTGTCAAACCAACGCGGCATGTCTGCCTCTTAATGGCAGACCCGAAGCTGCGATAGCCAACAAAAACGGGAAGCAAGGCACTTCGGTGAAGTTGGTGTTGGGAAAGTGCTCGTACCTACTCTCCCTCGAAGATGTTGTGATTGAAATCGGCAAAATCAGATCGGCTGGGTTGGATGAAAAGGATCCACAGAAGGAAGCAAGCGGCGACTGCAAGTGAAGGCTTAGATCAGATTGGCGTATAGTCGCAGGCAAGCTGACGAGAAATAAGTGACAAAGAAAGTGGTGAAGCACAGTGGAGGCGTTATTAGAGAACGGGTATAAACAAATTTATTGGGGAATCAAGGTGCTTTTGTTTCTGGAGGTCGTCTTGAAGATTGGATTGATAAAGAAGTGGGAGACCGGAAATGCGGCCATTGCTAGGGACAGCAACAAGATCTTCGAGTGTACAGAGAGGGAGGGAGGAGCATCAAGCATCAAGGAAAAATAATCTTTGAAATACTCTGACAGTAATAGAATCCGATCTTTAAAGACTGTTAGAAACTGACCCCAGGGAAAGAAGTTTCTAAATCATATAGGGAGTAAAGTATTTTTGTGAAATTTGATTTATTTTGAACACTGCTGCACACTTTCCTCTTGTGATTAGCGATTAGTTCAATTAATTAATTAATCAATTTATGAGGGATATTTAATCAAATTGTCATATATACTTGCATATTCATATATTTATAACTACATATATTAGAGTAATTTATCTGTACAGATTTATATAGAATTGGTTATATATAGTGATATAATTTTTTTCTTTTTTTTCTTTCTCTCTTTAAATTAATTCTCCTTTGCTATTTAGACCATTTATTACTATTAATAATTAATTGTGATATTAAGTAATATTAGAGTATTAATTAATTAACTAATTAATCAACTACCTCTTTATTTATATATACCCATTGTAAAAAATTATATATTAGAAAAATTCTATTGATTTAAATTGATTGAATGACAAATAGGGATATTTGCTTTTATAGCTGATTAATTATTATTTGTATTTATTGATTGTGGGATATTTGCAATAGTCAGACTGTATGAACTGTGGAAATCAATGTGAATAGAACAGAATATGCATAAGATAACTAACGACAATAGGATATTCGGAATTGAATTAGTGGTAAATTAAATTAAATATCAGATTCTAGAGCGGTAAATATTTAATGCCCCCAGTAACACAGTAATATAGAGAAGATGATACCAAATTAAGGGAAAAAAAGAATAACCAGTGGATGATAATTTGGAGAAATATCGAAGAGATCGTGAGAGATCAGAAAAAGCTGTTGAAGGAGATGACAAGTCTTTCATCTACTGCGCTCAAAACGGGGAAGAAGACAGCCTCTAATACTACAATAACGATGACATCACCGGCAATGCAAAAATCAACTGAAGGACTGTTGAAAATAGAAAAATCAGCCATGATCCCTACTATGCAAGCGATGCAAGCGACACTTACAGCGACACAAGACACTATGATTATGATGCAAGAGAAGATGTCTAGTAATCACATCGAGCTGTAAACAGACATTAGAGTTATTGACCAAAAAGTAAATGACATACAAGAGTCAATACAAATTAATGAACAAAAGATAAATAAGATGGAATCCAAAATTGAGCAAAACGAAAGGAATTTAGAAATAGTAGATCAGAAGCTGATGGCACAGAATAGAGAGCTGGAGGATTCAATTACCCAATTGGAAATGGACAGCGCCTCCTTCTATTTGCGTTTCCAGAACATTGCTAAAGATAAGGAAGAAGATCTGGGCCAAGTGATGGCGGAACTAATAGCTAAGGTTCTGCAACAGGATAAACAAGATATAATTAAAGAATTGGATGAGGTGTACAGAGTGCAGACCAATTACGCCAGGAGAAATAAACTGCCCAGAGAAGTGCACATAAGATTTGCACGGAAGAAAGTTAAAGACATTTTCTATAGTGCGGTGAGGGAAGAACCGGTGATGTATAAAGGAAAGGAAGTCATTGTATTAAAGCAAGTCCCAAGGAGAATGAGGGAATCAAGAAGAGATTACAGATTCCTTGCCATCCAGTTGAACAAGAGGAGTATCCTCTTCAGATGGATACTGCCGGAAGGCATACTGATTACATGGCAGGGAAAGAAAATCAAAATAGACAGCCTGATAGCAGCTCAAGACTTCTTGGATCAGCTAAGAGGGACAGAAGAAGATCAAAGCAGCAAGGAGAAATTGGAAGCCACAATACAAGATGAGGAAATTATTCAGCAGAGGAGATCAAAAGAAGGAACCCCAGAGGAGAAGGAGACAGAGGATAAGGAAAGTAAGGAGGCAAAGAAGAAGCAAAGGCCACAAAGAACTACACGAGCGAATAAGAACTAAGACAACTCCAAGGATATAAGAGATGGAAGATTGAAAATTAATATCGATCAATGTCAACGGTTTGAATGATAATAAAAAGAGGATTTTTTTAATTAAATTAGTTAAAGAAAATGTGGATATAATATGTCTCCAAGAGGTTGATATAAAAAAAGAAGATGAAAAGTATCTGGAGTATAATAAACTGGGAAAAATTTTCACCTCCCTAGCTGAGAAAAAAAAGGGGGGAGTGTGGCACTATATATTAAAAAAGAAATAGCAGCAGAATTAAAGTATGCAGATTCCAAGGGCAGAATTGTGGTAGTGGAAATTAAGAGAGGCAATTCATCAATACTATTAATAGCTATTTATGCCCCGAATGAAAACTTGGGGGAATTTTATAAAAAACTAAGGGAGAGAATAAGTAAAATGGATAATAGCAATATTTGTATAATTGGTGACTTTAATGGAGTAGCAGATTCAGACAAAGACCACAAAAGCATTAAAGATAGAAAAAGGAAAAGGAAAAACCTACCAAAAACCTTCTTTGATCTAGCAGAGGAATTTAATTTAGTAGACATCTGGCGAACACTGCACCCAAATAAAAAACAATATACGTTCTATTCTAACCCTAAAATATCATGGTCAAGAATTGATATGATGTGGGTAAGCAAGAACATAGGGATGGAAATTATGTCAGCAGAAATCATACCCAATGTCTGGGCAGACCACAATCCACTAGAAATTAGATGGAAAAACCTTTATAAAAGAGGAAATAAGAGATGGAGACTAAATTTACAATTCCTGAGAGATAAGCAAAATATTGCGTAAGTAAAGGGAGAACTAAAATCCTTCTTTGAGGAGAATGAGAAGGAGCCAACTGCCCGAGGAATAATATGGGATGCAATGAAGGCCTGGCAATATCTTATGGGTCACACAAAAGCAAAGAAAAAAGAAAGTTACAGAAGTAACTGTTGGATGAATTAGGAAAAGCGGAGAAGATAGCGCAGCAAAACCCAGGCAATGAGGCAGCTAAAGAAAATTGGATGATCCTACAACATAAATTAAACATCAGGATCAGGAGGAATTGGCGTATAACATAAAAAAAGACCAAACAATACTATTTTGAAAATGCAAACAAACTGGGCAGGTGGCTCTCCTATAGGTTAAAAAAAGAGAAAGAGAAAGGGATTATATACCAGCTGGAAGATTCAGAGGGACATATTGTGAACAAACAAGAAGACAAATTAGAGATTATTCAAGAGTACTACGCTACTCTATATGAAGAGGAAGGAATTCCAAAAGAAAAGGTGGACAAATACCTATTGGAAGAAACACTCCCATTAATAGGGGAGGACGAGAGAGAAATGTTTAACAAAGAAATTACAATGACGGAGTTAAAGATGGCGATATCGAAACTTAAAAAGAACAAATCATCTGGCCCAGATGGATTCCCAGGAGAATTATACAAAAACCCAGATCTAGAGGAAATTCTCCTACCAAAACTGTTAGAAATATATAATGAGGCCCTGACAAAATCCAAAATACCGGAATCATGGAGGAAGGCATATATTACACTCCTCCAAAAAGAAGGTGCAGATCAAAAATTGATAAAAATTATAGACCTATCTCACTTCTCAATACGGATTATAAGATCTATATGAATGTTATAGCAGGAAGGTTAAAGATAATCTTGAATAAGTTGATACATAGTGACCAAAATGGATTCCTTCCTGGGAGACAGATAAGAAACAACACAAGGATAGTAATAGACATACTGGAATTGACAAAAACTTTCTAAATTAGAAAGGGGGTGAGACAAGGGTGTCCCTTGTCACCACTTTTGTATATATTAGCCATAGAAGTTCTACTAAAAAGGATCAGAGACAATTAGGGAATTAAAGGATTGACAATTAGAAAGGAGACGTATAAGACTCAGGCATTTGCCGACGATGTGGCCCTTATTTCATTTTCATTTATTTCATTTATTTAAATTTCTATACCGCCCTTCTCCAAAATAGGACTCAGGGCGGTGAACAGCCAAAGTAAAAAAACAATACATACAAAATTTAAAAGCAGTTTAAAATAATTAAATATTTGGCCGAAAATTAAAACAACCCAATTTAAAATCAATTTAAAATTCACTCAAGCCAGCCCAGCTAGTTGAAATAAATGGGTTTTCAGGGCCCGACGAAAAATCCAGAGGTCTGTTATTGTATGTATCTCTGGGGGGAGGTTGTTCCAGAGGGTGGGCGCCACCACAGAGAAGGGTCTCCCCCTGGGGGTCGCCAGCTGACATTGTCTGATGGACGGCACTCTGAGGAGGCCCACTCTGTGCGAGCGTACTGGCCGGTGGGAGGCTATTGGTGGCAGAAGGCGGTCTCGTAAGTACCCCAGCCCTAAGCCATGGAGCGCTTTAAAGGTGGTCACCAACACCTTGAAGCGCACCCGGAAGACCACCGGAAGCCAGTGCAGCTCGCGCAGGAGAGGTGTTACATGGGAGCGCCTCGTCGCCCCCATAATCCCCCGCGCGGCTGCGTTCTGGACCAGCTGGAGCCTCCGGGTGTACCCCAGGGGGAGCCCCATGTAGAGAGCGTTGCAGTAGTCCAGGCGGGAAGTGACGAGTGCCTGAGTGACTGTGCGTAGGGAGTCCCGATCTAGAAAGGGGCGCAACTGGCGTATCAGGCGGACCTGATAAAAAGCCCCCCTGGCCACGGCTGTCAAATGATCTTCTAACGACAGCCGTGCGTCCAGGAGGATGCCCAAGTTACGAGCCCTCTCCGTGGGGGCGAGTGATTCGCCCCCAATAGCCAGCGAAGGTGTCAGCTGGCTATATCGGGACGCCGGAAGCCACAGCCACTCGGTCTTGGAGGGGTTGAGTCGGAGCCTGTTTCTCCCCATCCAGGCCCGCACGGCCTCCAGGCACTGGGACATCACTTCAAGGGCATCGTTGGGGTGGCCTGGGGTGGAGATGTACAGCTGGGTGTCATCAGCGTACTGATGGAACTCCACCCCGAAGCCACGGATGATCTCACCCAGCGGCTTTACATAAATGTTGAACAGAAGGGGCGAGAGGACCGACCCTTGTGGCACCCCACAACCTATTGGGCATAGGTTATTCTTGCCGCTGTCGTTATATGTGTAATAAGATACTTCTTCTTTTTTTCATATTCTGTTTTTAGGATTCCCAGGAGAAAGGTCTTTGGTTCAAAATCAATATTTTCTTTTATTATTTCCGTAAGCCATTTCCAGATCATTTTCCAAAATTTTTTCACTTGGGGGCAGGTCCACCAACAATGATAGTAGGTGCCTTGGTGGTGGCCACATTCCCAACAATTGGGACTCATGTTGGGATATATTTTAGCTATCCTAGCTGGGGCTAGGTGCCACCTGTACAGCATCTTGTATTGGTTTTCCTTATAGGTCACCGCCCTGGTCATTTTAAGGTTGCTATTCCAAATTGTGTCCCATTCATTTAAGTTTATAGTCTGTCCGATGTTTTTGGCCCATGCTATCATCTGTTCCTTAACCACCGCTTCCATCATATCGTATTCCAACAGGTAGTTGTATAATTTCGCTAATATTTTGTTGTCTGTTCCCATCCATATCTTATCGAATCCGTTCATATCTATCTCAATGCCAAATTCCTCTTTGTCTTTTTTGTACCAGGACTTTATTTGTGCATACGGCCACCAATCAATGTGGATGCCCTGTTCTTCTAGTTCTTCATTTGTTTTAAGGTTTCCTCCCCCATCTAATATCTCTTTATATTTGACCATTTTCCCCAATTCCAATAAGTTAGGATATATTATGACCTCCATTGTGGAGAGCCATCTCGGGACTTTTGTATATTGTTTTTGTCTTATTTTACCCCATGTCTGTATTAGTGTATCCCTTATTTTATGACTATGAAAATATGTCCTCGCTCTCTGAAAACCTATTTATTTCAACTAGCTGGGCTGGCTTGAGCTAAATTTTAAATTGATTTTAAATTGGGTTGTTTTAATTTATGGCCAAAATATTTAATTATTTTAATACTGTTTTTAAATTTTGTATGCTCTGTTTTTACTTTGGCTGTGCACCGCCCTGAGTCCTATTGGAGAAGGGCAGTATAGAAATTTAATTAATAAATAATAATAAATAAATAAATATTGGAAGGAGTAAAAAACCACCAACCGAAGAACAAGTAATCAAGAAAATATTAGAGTGCGCTGAAATGAACAAGCTAACATTAGAACTTAACGAAAGAGAGAACACGGAATATTATAATGTGTGGGAGTTGTGGTATGAGTTGTTAGAGAAAAGAATCAAAAAATGAAATTTGAGAAGTATCAAGGTTAATTAATAATGTTCATAAAGAGTTAACTATTACCATGTACATTACTGAATTAAGGTTGCAATCTACGTAAATAACAAGTAAACAATATGTATATAACTGTATATAATTAACTGTATATAATTACCTGTAATAATACCCAAACTATATATAAGCAAAGATACAATTCTATATAAATAATATGTAAATAATTTAACACCACGGAACTGAAAAAGGCAGAATTGTATTTCTATATTTTCACAATAAAAACCAATTAAAAAATAAGAAAATATGTGTTTGGAGACTATTTTTATTTTGTAGATTCAGTGATCTGATACCACTTTTAAAAGATTAATTCCGGGTGAAAGTCTTCTGGAGAAGTGACCAAGACCTGATATGATATGAGAATGTATTTTATATCACTGCAAGTGAAGTGCACATTGCATCAATTATAGTCTTTATGAAACTTATGAAACTAAAGAAACTTAGCTACTGAATTAAAATGTAATGCTTTGCCTTGCCACATCTCTTTTCTGTTCATTTGGTCTTTCTTACAAGTCAGTTGGTCTTTCCAGTACTCAGTAAACCTTCATGGTATATTAGTTTCATTGTCCTTCAGATATTTTTACAAAGCCGAATAGTTACGTCTGAATTATAATGTGGCAATAATAATATAATAATAACAATATTATTGTTGCTGCTGTTGTTCATCACCCAGTCAGCCAGATGTTCAGACTGGGTTTGACATTTTTGCCTACCTATTGAATCCTTTCCAAGGACTTGGGGTAGGCAGATCTGGGTGTTACAGATATCATCACAGAGTGTAACTGTTCCAAGTAAAGTTGCCTTTTGCAATTGATTGATGGTGAATTTGTCAATGCCTAAGTATTCAAGAGGTGTTCCAGTTGTTGGCAAAAATGTTTAAAGATAAATCAGCTAAATGTTGGAAATGTCACCAGTTACCTGGTTCTTATTACCATATGTGGTGGACATGTCCAGAAGCAAACTATTATTGAGAGTGTTATCTGGGAGGGGTTTGACCTTGTGACTCCCGAGGACGTGGACAGGATTCTGGGTAGGCTTAGCGCTGCCACATATTCATTGGACCCGTGTCCCTCCTGGTTGGTGCTCCCGGGCGGTCACACGAGGCTGGCTCTAGGGGATTATTAACGCTTCTTTGAGTGAGGGTTTCTTCCCTCCCTCCCTGAAAGAGGGGCCTTCGTGAGGCTCCTCCTCAAGATGTCTTCCCTGGACCTGGCTGTATTAGCGAACTATCATCCAGTCTCCAACATTCGCTTTGTTGCGAAGGTTGTTGAGAGTGTGGTGGCGCGACAACTTCCCCAGTACCTGGATGAAGCTGTCTATCTGGATCCATTCCAGTCGGGCTTCAGACTGTGGTACAGCACGGAAACGGCATTGGTCACATTGGTTGATGATCTCTGGAGGGCTCGGGACAGGGGCTGTTCCTCTGTCCTGGTCCTATTAGACCTCTCAGCGGCTTTTGATACCATCGACCATGGTATCATGCTGCGCCGATTGGTGGGGTTGGGAGTGGGGGGGCACCGTGCTGCGGTGGTTCTTCTCCTCCCTCTCTGTCTGTACACAGTTTGTGTTAGCAGGGGGACAGAGGTCGACCTCAAGGCGCCTTGTTTGTGGGGTGCCGCAAGGGTCGGTCCTCTCGCTCCTTCTGTTCAACATTTATGTGAAGCCGCTGGGTGAGATCATCCGTGGTTTTGGGGTGAAGTTCCATCAGTACACTGATGATACTCAGCTGTACATCTCCACCCAGGACCACCCCAATGATGCCCTTGATGTGATATCTTGGTGCCTGGAGGCTGTGCAGATCTGGATGGGGAGAAACAAGCTCAGACTCAACCCTTCCAAGACTGAATGGCTATGGTTTCTGGCGTCCCGGTATAGCCAGCTGGCTCCACCGCTGACTATTGGGGGTGAGATCTTGGCCCCCTCAGAGAGGGCTCGCAACTTGGGTGTTCTCCTGGTTGCACAGCTGTCTTTAGAAGATCATACGATGGCTGTGGCCAGGGGAGCTTTTTATCAGGTTCGCCTGAGCCACCAGTTGCGTTCCTTTCTGGACCGGGATGCCTTTGTACATGATCACTTATGCCCTCATCACGTCCCATCTGGACTACTGTAACCCTCTCTACATGGGGCTCCCCTTGAAGAGCACTCGGAGGCTCCAACTGGTTCAGAATGCGGCCGCACGGGTGATTATGGGGGCGACTCGGTGCACCCATGTAACACCTCTCCTGCACGAGCTGCACTGGCTCCTGGTGATCTTCCGGGTGTGATTCAAGGTGTTGGTTACCACCTTTAAAGCGCTCCATGGCTTAGGATCTGGGTATGTACGAGATCGCCTTCTGCCACCGATAGCTTCCCACCGGCCAATACGCTCCCACAGAGAAGGACTCCTCAGGGTGCCGTCGGCCAAACAATGTTGACTGGTGACATCCAGGGGGAGAGCCTTCTCTGTGGGGGCGCCTGCCCTCTGAAATGATCTGCCCCA
Organism: Arizona elegans; assembly: GCA_022577455.1. Lineage (NCBI taxonomy): Eukaryota > Metazoa > Chordata > Lepidosauria > Squamata > Colubridae > Arizona > Arizona elegans. Next base: position 75,924,520 of record JAKOOJ010000004.1, on the reverse strand, counting down.
GAGATTCGCATGATCCCCGACCTACGTACCTTTCGCTGTGCCCTTAAGACTCTTTTGTTTCAACAGGCCGGGCTGGCTTAGAAAATGAATTTTAATTGGGTGTTTGTAGTTTTTAATATAAGGGCCAAATTTTTAATATATTTTAAATTGTTTTTAAATTTTGTGGGTATATGTTGTTTTAATATGGCTGTACACCGCCCTGAGTCCTTTGGGAGAAGGGCGGTATAAAAATTTAATAAATAAATAAATAAAATAAATTGGAATACAATTAAGATATGGCTGGAACAAATGATACAACAATGTATTGATTTAAAACCAGAACTGTTCCTATTGGGTATCCTGCCAGAAAAAATTAGCAAAGAAAATATCTATTTGATTATACATATAATAACGGCTGCAAGGATTGTTTATGCACAACACTGGAAAGCAGAGAGAATACCTTTGGAAGGAGAAGTAATTAAAAAAAATTAGATTGTGCAGAAATGAATAGATTGACTTTGATGATTAAAGAAAGAAAAGATTCAGAATACTTTAAGATATGGAATCAATTTTACTATTGGTTAGAAAAGAGATACAAATAAGTAAATTAATAGTTATGTATAAAAAAGCCATCATCAGAATATTTTGTTAGTGATGTATTGTTGTAATTGATTTGATGAGAACGAAGACAGAAGAAATAACAAAATGAAGAACAATTGGAGACAACACCGAGATGTTACATGGAAGGAAGGACTGATGTATTAAATGTTTGTTTGTTTAAAAAAATAAAATAATGAGTGCAATGGTGCGATAGTTTGAACATTCTTTGGCATTGCCTTTCTTTGGAATTGGAATGTAAACTGACCTTTTCCAATCCTGTGGCCAGTGTTGAGCTTTCCAAATTTGCTGGCAAATTGAGTGTATGACTTTCACTGCATTGTCTTTTAATATTTTGAATAGCTCAGCTGGAATACTGTCTCCTCCACTAGCTTTGTTGCCGCTCAGATTTCCTAAGGCCCATTTGACTTCACATTCTAGGATATCTGGCTCGAGGTAAGTGACCACCCCGTTGTGGTTATAATGGATGTTAAGCTCGTTCTTGTATAGTTCTTCTGTGTAATTTTGCCATCTCTTCTTAATCTCTTCTGCCTCTCTTAGGTCCCTGCCATTTTGGTTCTTTATCATGCCCATCTTTGCATGAAACATTCCCTTCATATCTCCAATTTTCTTGAAGAGATCTCTGGTCCTCCCTATTCTATTATTTTCTTCTATTTCTTTGGACTATTCATTTAAGAATGCATTCTTATCCCTTCTGGCTATTTTCTGGAATTCTGCATTCAACTGGGTGTATCTTTCTCTTTCTCCCTTGCCTTTCACTTCCCTTCTTTCCTCAGCTATTTGCAAAGCTTCCTCGGACAACCATTTTGCTTTCTTGCCTTTCATTTTCTTTGGGATGGTTTTAGTTGTTATGTCCTGTACAATGTTGCAAACCTCCATCCATAGTCTTCAGGCACTCTGTCTATCAGATCTAATTCCTTAAATCTAATTGTCACCTCTATTGTATATTCATCAGGGATATGATTTAGTTCGTACCTGAGTGGCCTAGTGCTTTTCCCTACTTTCTTCAGTTTAAGTCTAAATTTTGCAATGAAAAGCTCATGATCTGAGCCACCGTCAGCTCCTGGTCTTGTTTTTACTGACTGTATAGAGCTTCTCCATCTTTGGCTGCAGAGCACATAGTCAATCTGATTTCTGTGTTGACCGTTTGATGATGTCCATATCTTGTCTTGTCTTGTGTTGTTGGAAAAGTATGTTTGCTATGACCATCGTATTATCTTTACAGAATTCTATCAGCCTGTGCCCTGCTTCATTTTGTACACCAAGGCCAAATTTGCCTGTTATTCTGGTTATCTTTTGACTTTCTACGTTAGCATTCCAATCCCCCATAATGATAAGGACATCATTTTTTTGGTGTTAATTCTATAAGGTGCTGTAGGGCTTCATAGAATCGGTCAATTTCACCCTCTTCAGCACCAGTGGTTGGGGCATAGATTTGAAGAAAATGTTTATATTTGGGCTCTACTTTACTGAAACTTCACTGCAGGGAATCTGTATCTTATTAATTTTGATCAAAATAGTGAGAAAATATCTTCTTCTTTCTTTATTATCCCTTGTCCTGTTTATCTAGTTCACTGAGTAATAACATATTGGATTACAGAGAGAAGGACGAGGCTGACACTTGGGGGTTAGGAAAAAGACTGTTTAGCAACATGCCATCTCTAGTTGAATTTGTTTCTCAAAGGTTTGACGAACTCATAAAGTCTGTGGAAAACATTTTGAAGAAACTGATTAAATATTTTAAACTCATGTAGCAGGTTGGGCCCGATGTGGTACACAATGCTGCGGGGTAGGTGAGAAGGGCCGGCCGGCTGTGTGGTGCTACAGGGCAGCTTGGGTGGCCCTGATCTGGTACATGGCACTGCAGGGTCCCAATCCAGTTCATGAAGTTGCAGAGCAGCTTGAGAGGGTCCAATCTGGTGTGGGGTGACTGCGCAGCACTTGGACAGCCCTGATCACTGCAGGATGGCTTAGGCAGTCCTGATTCAGCCACATGGTGCTCGGGAGGTCACAGCCATGCAAAGGACGGCACTTGGCTGATGAATAACTGTCAAACAGGAAACCTGCCAGAAATTGGCCCAGGAAAAGGGGATGTTAAGAGGAGAGGTGCATGGCATGAAGGGGAGAAGAAAAAGAGGAAAAGGAAGGGAGGCAGGCAGACAGATAGAGAGAGAGAAAGAAAATGGAAAAGTAGCATGAGGGAAAGGAAGACAGTGGAGATCAGCAGGAAAAGTAGGCAAAGCAAGCAGAGGAGATATGGGAGGAGATAGGAGAGGGTGAGGAAGGATTTATCAGCTCACCCTGACACCATTCCCACATGGTCCCTGATAAGTGGGGGCTGCAAGGGAGGTGTTAGAGGCCAGAAAGAGGGAGGAGAGGGAGAGAGTGAAGCTGTGATGTCTTCCTTGGATGACTTCCCTGACTCTTCCTTAGAGGCCAGCTCAAGGGAGAATGAGCTCATTGCTGGCACATCAGGAATGGAGTTAATTACTGACCCTGAACAGCCAGCAGAAAGAGAATTACAGGCTTGGCTGGGGATGGCTTGCAGGCTAGTGAAGAGGAGGGAGAGGAGCTGCCTGCCATGGTGGATCTCAGAGCATGCAGGGCAGAGAAATGGAGGTCTGCCAGATTGCTCAGGACAAGGTCCCACCCTTCTTGATGGGCTGCATGGAGAAGCTATTTAGCATGGCAGACAGAGGGAGGTGTTGATGTGAATGTGTGTGGGTTGTGGCCATGTGTTTGTTTGTGTTTCCTGCTTGACTTTTGAGACTCTGAACTTCTATAACCAGTGAGCTAATGTGGATGTGCTTCAGTTTTGGTCTAGGGGCTTTATGTTCATTTATTGGACTTACTTGTTTGAGTAGCTTGCTGTTTGTTTTTTTATGGACTAATTGGCCATTGCCTGAGGGGTTAATCTGGGCTTGCTTGTTGGAACACTTCTAAGGCCAGGTGAAGAGAACTGCTGGAGAATACCAATTAACCTCTCCATAAACCACATTGATGTGTATGTATGAGTGAGTGGGGCAGCAAGGAGCTGATCCAAAGAAGGGGTGGGTGTTTGTCTTTCAGTTTTCACAATTTTTCCTTGTTTGATAGTGAGTGTAGCACATTTATCCAATCCAAACTCCACTGCAATATCTTGGCTGTATATACAGACAATGTTGAGCAGTGATTCTACTTCAGATGGTGTTTTTCCATACAGCTTCAGATGATCCATGTAAAGGAGGTGGGATAGTCTGGCAGATGTTTTTGAAGTTTGATAGCCATGCCCTGAGTTATTTAGTACTGCTGACAGAGGAAACAGTACAATGACAAATAGTAGTGTTGACAGTGAATCTCCTTGAAATATTCCTCTCTTGATATTAACTTCTTCCAGTCTCTCACCATTGACCTGCAACTGTGTTTTCCATTGTGCCATTGATCTTTGCACAAAGCTTCTGATGTTTCTACCGACTCTTGTTATTTCTAGGCACTTGATTATCCAGTAATGTGGCATAGCATGTAATGCCTTTTTGTAGTCAATCCATGCTACATTCAGGTTGGTCTTCCTTCTCTTGCAGCTTTCCAAAATCATTTTGTCAATTAGGAGTTGATCTTTTTTTTCTCTGCTATTGGGGCAGTTTCCTTTCTGCTTAGGTGGAAAGAGATTGTTTTTAACTTATGTAGATGCTGTTGGACTGCATCAGCTAGCAAACAATTTGAAAGTTGTTGGAAAGCAGGTAATTGGCCTTTAGTTGCCTGGTGCTGCCCCTTTTGCTGTATCTTTTATTATCAAGTAGGTTTTCCCAGATGATAGCAACTGTTCAATTTCACCTCCTTGTAGTATGTTGTTAAACTGCTTGGCAATAGGTGGATATAGAACAATTAGATGTTTCAACCGAAAACCGTGTAATTCATCTTTTATCTGGTGCTGACCAATTCTTGATCTTCCTTCCTCTTTTCTTTACCATTTCTGTTGTTATTACTAGTATTTTCATTTCAACTTCTTTTTTATTTTAATCCACCTCTTTTAACCATGCTGTGTCCTTATTGTATTTCTTTGCATTATCCCATACCTGCACTCAGAACTGCACTGTTTCTTCCTTCCTTGGTACTGACTGATTCACTGCAGTTTCTCCATTGATGCTTTGGTAGAACAGTTTCTGGTTGGATTGGAATTGGAGGTTCTGCCTGTAATTTGCAATTTGAACTTCGTATCTGCTAATTTTCCTGGCTATAGCTGTTATTTGCTGCTTTATTATTTCCAATGCTTCCTTGATCTTCCTTGTTTCTAAGTGTTATTTCTTAATTAGGTATTCTTTGGTCTTCTTTTTCTTCAGCTTCTTTTCTTTCATCTGTTCTAGCTTGCTTGCATCTGATCTCAACTTGTTGAACTTATTTTCCAGTCCAACCTTCCATTTTTGTGGTGCACTGTTTGTTTGTTTTTTTTCTTGATTTTGCATCCCAGGTATTTAGTTATAGCTGTGCTGTACATTAGTTGGTTTGTTTCTTGCAATGAGTTGATGCTTTTACTTGATACTGCAATATTTGCATCTTTTTTTAAGGTTTATTGGATTTTTATTTTTAAATAGACATCAATATCAATACATGAACAGTGTGGCCTCTGGGTATAATTCATTTTGATACAAAATTCATTTTGATACAATTATAGTAATAATAGTAATAATAAGAATAATAATAACAACAATAGTTACATTAATCAAACTTATATAATACTGGTATTGATATACATGTTTATTTTAGAGTAGTTATTCAATATTTCAATGTTCCATTTTAATGCCAATGATATTATTAAGCATATATAGTAATACCATCTTTCAATCTCTAATCTTTTCATCTAATTTTACTTATATTCTATTATATAAAAATATATATCTGCTAATATTCCCTCTATTTCTTATTTCTACCTCTATTTTAGCTTCTATCAGGCCACTATTACTAATCCTAGTGTTAATACACATGTTTATATTAAGACATACAGTAGTCCTTCATTATTTGGTTGTTCAAAGTCACAATGTGCCATTCAAGTGCCAATCATCCTATTACTTAAACATACCTAATAATACCATCTTTCAACCTCCAATCTTTCCATCTAACTATTGCTTTATATAAAGGTGTGTATTCTTATTTCTACCTCTATTTTAGTTTTTAATCAGGCCATCATGTTAGAAAAAAAGAGAAAAAATCCTTTCTATCCATCATTGCTTGACTATTTTATTACTTCAATTCTTATTTGTTTTTTAGCTTACCTTCCACACTCCTCTCTTGAATCTTTGTCTCTATCAGCATCTGTGTCTTCACCATTTGGTCTGAATATTTCTCCTATCTCTATCTTCCTAAGCTGCCAGGTATCCACCCAAACCTCTATCTCCCTTTCAAAAGTATCTTCCAGGTTATCCGATTCCATTTTTAAATCTCTTAAAGTACTTTTCATTTGGTTTATTTCATCAGTCATTATCTTTATCATCTTCTCCTTGTCATCTTCTTGCTTTGTTTGCTGGCTTGTCTGTTCTATCTTTTCCTCCATTCTTTCTGCTGTCTCTTCTCTTTCCTGGACTTTTTGATCTTCATTCATTATCAGTTGTAGGATATTTTCTATTTTCCCATTTATGCCTTGTAATCGGTTCTTTATCGTTCTGTGATTCTTTGTCATAGTATCCCTAATGCTTTGAAACATCAAAACCATTTCTTTTGAAATCTCACTCATTTCCTCCTGATGGAGCATCTTGTCTTATTTTAGTAAGTCCCATTCTTATGCAATAGTCCAAAAACAATATATTCAAGTCCAATGTTGCTTCTCAGAAAGTTAAATAATCATAGTTCTTCACAACTCAGGATTATTAATCAGTTCCATTTAAGTGGTCCAGGCAGCTTCCACAAATCAAAAGTCATTTTACTTTACTTTACTTAAGAGTTTTCCTTATTCTCACAATAGGGTCTCCAGTAATTATAAAGTAGATAATTATAGAACAGTAAGTATCACCACAGTACTCCAGATGAATGTTGTTAATTTCTCTTATCAGGAATTTTCCCAGGCTTGTAGGTATATGGTATATTTTTCATTCATCAGTAGATGGCACCTTCAGCTTAGGTTTCAGCATTGTTTCAAACCTGATAAATTGATTAATCCAATTCTCCTATAGTCGGGCACGGCAGTCAGGATGGGTGGAGACTTGGTTGAGTTTCCATTGGACCGGGTCTGCAGAAAGAAAAGGGAAGTCCCTCCTCCTGACTGTGCCTGTCAGTTTTTCGACTCGGTCGAGTCCGGACCAGTCGTATCTAGGATAGCTCCTTGATAAAAAAAAAGAAAGAAAGAAAGAAAGAAAATAGATTTTAAAAGAAAAGACTACTCCTCTTCAGTCTCCCTGCCTGCTGTCAGCCCAGCGAGAGGCTTGACTCCGCTGAGGGCTGAATAGAGCTCCATTTGCCGGCTGGCTATTACATCGGCCACGTGCACGAGTTCGCTCCGTCGCGTTCAGCCTTAATTACATCGGGCGACTGCAGGGACAACAGGAAGAGGACGATCGATCGCCCGGCGGTGTTTTTTTCGGCGCGACGTGTCTCCCGCACCCTCTAAAGTGCTGTAGGCCGGCTGGCTGGCACTTTAAGAATCGGCCTAGCTCGGAGCGACTAATTGAGGCCTGGAAACAGCGCGGCCTTGCGAATCCATCGGCCGGCTGTCCTTTAGCGCGAGGGAGATTCCGCGCTTCTGGGGGTGCTTCGACCGGCTGGCTAGCACTTCCCAAGGCTTCCTCCAACCCATTTCGGCCCTTACTGTGAGTACGTGTCTGGTGGGCTTTAAAAGGGCCTGTGTATTGTTGGTCATTGGGCGGCCATTTTATATTTCTATCATAGCCCTTCAAGATGGCGGATGCCAGGGCTCATGTTAAAGGCACCAAAGGGAAACGCCCTCAGTCATCAAAGGATCCAGAAGAGGGTACTTCTGCTAATACCCAAGCAAAGAAGCCTAAGATCCAAACTTCTAAACAGGCCCCTATGTCCAGGGAGGAAAGGAGAAGGCATAATGCAATAGAGAAGGCCTGCAATAAGGCGGCCTCTTCTTCGAGGGATCAGCCTGGGCCTTCTAATTTGTCATCAGAGGCTCAAGTAGCTCCCTCTGTTTCAGTGGGGGATCCTGCAGAGTCTTCTCTGGTACCAGACCTCTCCCCTGATATTTCGGTCACAGATGATACATTACCTCAGGTGCCAGAGGCTGTTTTTCCTTCAGTGGATATGGGGGATCCCACTCCACAAGCAGTTACAGATCCAGATCCTAATTCCTCTGGAGACCATAATAACCAAACCTCGCAGAGCCAAAAGCTTGATGTCACTCCGGCTTTGGCCCAGCTGATTGCTAATTCTATAAGGCAGGGGATTGCCCAGGGATTTCAGGAGAGAGCTTCTTCCAAAGTTTCAGATTATTTGAGCCGCCACACCCCTTTGGTAAGTTCCCAGCCCTTGCAAGCCTCATCTCAGGCCCCAACGAGAGCAGTTTCCCCTTCCAGGGACAGCCAGGGCTCCCTTTCAGGAGAAGAGGAACAGGCCATCATCGAGCAGGATTTATCCGAAGATGAGGGCTTGGAACCTGATCAACCCCCCTTTGTTGGCTTGTTTCGCCCTCAAATGTTCCACTCTTTGTTATACAAAGCTCAAACCACCACCGGCCTTGGCCTTCCAGAGACCAAAGACCAACCTCAACCGGGTACATCGGCCTCCTCCTCTTCCTTATTTGAGGTTCCTGCGGTTCAAACCGAGATTGTACCAGCCCCTAAGTTATTTACAGATGTGTTACAGAGGCAATGGAAGAATCCCAGTACAGGTCCAATTCCTAACAGCCTTGATAGGCGTTTATATAATTTGGCGTCGGAGTATGCTTCTCTCTTGCAGATACCTTCTGTGGATGCACCTGTAGCTGCCCTTTCATCGCCTTCACCTTCTTCAGGCCCAGCAGAGGAGTCCCTACGACCGGAAGAGAGAAAGGCTGAGCGAACACTTATCAAAGGTCACCAAGCAGCGGCCTGGTCGGTCCAAGCGGCTTCGGCCGCATCCTTTTTTAATCGAGCATCAATCCTCTGGTTGAAGCAACTGCAGGGTCGTATTCCCTCTTCTGATGTGAGAACACATCAAGATATTAACAAGATTCTAGCTGTAGTTGAATTTTCAGCTGATGCCACCTTGAACGCAGCTAGATTTTCCGCCAAAGCTATTGGTTCCGCAGTTACTTCTCGAAGGCTATTGTGGTTGAAATATTGGCAAGCTGACGTGCGCAACAAGTGGCGTCTTGCCTCATCGCCTTATGCGGGTGACAAGCTTTTTGGGCCTTCACTTGAACCCCTTCTAATTGAAACCAGGGACCACCGGAAAATCTTGCCAGCCTTGTCTCGTAGAGCAGAGGGTCGTTCGTCTGGCTCCTTTCACTCGCAGTCCTTTCGAGGTTCCGAGTCCAGTTATTTCCAACAGAGGCCTCAGCGTTCGTTGCAACAGCGGGGGACTTTCCATCAGGACAATCAGGTCAGACAGGGTCCTAGATACCCCCCTAGGAGACCCCAGAGGGGTGGTAGAGGTCGTCCCTTCCGAAGATCTCGCTAGGGGTCTCAATCCTACCCATCTGGGAGGCCGCCTGGCTCGTTTCTCCCAGGCTTGGGAGAATACTGTTACTGATGAGTGGGTTAGAACCACCATCAAGTTCGGCCTTTCCCTGGAGTTTTCGTCTACCCCTCCTAATAAATTTATTCGTTGTCCAGTCTCCCTTAACAGAAGTAAGCAGGCTCAGGTGGAAGAGGCTATCCGCCACTTGTTGACCATAAGGGCCATTCAGTCGGTTCCCTCTTCTGAATATGGCCAAGGGTTTTACTCCCGGCTTTTCCTAGTACAAAAGTCATCAGGAGGTTGGCGCCCTATCCTTGATTTGAAATCTTTGAACCGACACAGGTATCGTCGGTTCAAAATGCATTCCTTACAAACAATTTTACTTTGTGTTCGGGAAGGGGATTTTTTATCCTCCGTGGACTTAACTGAAGCATACCTCCACGTTCCCATTCTTCCTAGCCACCGTAAATTCCTCCGCTTTTGTTACAACAACAAGCATTATCAATACCGGGCCCTTCCTTTTGGTTTGTCCTCAGCCCCCAGAGCCTTTACTAAGATAATGGCTTCCCTCATGGGATACATAGCCACTCTCCCAATTAGGGTGTCCTTTTATTTAGATGATGTTCTAATATTGTCACGTTCTTTGCACCAGGCTAAGTCGGACCTAGCTACTACCATCCAGGTCCTCCAGGACCATGGGTTCTCAGTGAACTGGTCTAAGAGCCATTTAACCCCCTCTACTAGGATCCAGCATCTAGGGGCAGTTATTGATACCTTGTCCTCGGAGGTCTTCCTTTCACCAGACCGAGTTGACAGCCTAAGGGGTTTAGCTAGCCGTATACAAGGTAGGGGGGCCTCCTCCGTCCTCTCACTCTCTCGTCTTCTTGGCAAGATGGTGTCTACCTTCGGGATAGTCCCTTGGGCTCGTTTACACTGCCGGGACTTACAGTGGCTACTACTACCTTTTCAACGTTCACATAGGGACAGCTCGACCTCGCAGTTGATATTGCCTCCTCCGGTTCTACAGTCTCTCTCCTGGTGGACATCGGAAGCTTTGGTCAAGGGGACCAGGTTCCGAGATCCTCAACATCTTCTTATCACGACGGATGCCAGCTTGTCAGGGTGGGGTGCTCATCTGGGTCCCCATCTAGCTCAGGGCCAATGGTCAGACAACGAGCGACGGATGAACATCAATGTGCTAGAACTGCGGGCTATCTTCCTTGCCTTAAAAGCCTTCAAACCACATGTCCTTCACAGGGATGTCCTGATTCGTACCGACAATGTAACAGCCAAAGCACATGTGAACCGCCTCGGGGGTATGCGCTCCAAGGTTCTGATGCGGGAAGCTCGGCAGTTGGGCCTGTGGGCGGAAGCCCACCTAGTGTCGGTGCAAGTAACTCACATCTCCGGAATTCAAAACCAGATGGCCGATTCCCTCAGTCGGGCGCTGATAGACAACGCAGAGTGGTCCATTTCGCCTCAACTGTTTCGGGAGATAGTCCACCGCTTTGGTCGGCCAACCGTGAACCTGTTCGCCAGCACATCCAACCACCAGCTTCCTCGGTTCTTTTCCAGGTTTCCCAGTCCCGGGGCGGAAGCGGTGGACGCTCTGCGGTGCCCGTGGCCGGCCAACCAACTTCTATATGCCTTTCCCCCGATCAACCTCTTACCCAGGGTAATTCGGAAATTACTGCAAGAACAGGCGGAGATAATACTCATTGCCCCATCCTGGAACCGGCGACCTTGGTTCGCAGATCTCATGTCCTTGTCAGTTCACCCTCCTTGGCGGATACCAGACGATCAGGTGACACTTTTTCAGGGACAACTGCAGCATCCGGACCCCCTCTGGTTCCAGCTCACCGTCTGGCGGTTGAGCGGGAGTTGCTGACCAGGCTCCCCCTATCGGAAGGGGCCATCTCAACGATGCAGGCAGCAAGAAGAGCCTCGACTACTCGCATTTATGATTCCACATGGCGGGCCTTCTCGTTGTGGTGTAAAAGACGCCGTCACTCACCTACGTCAGCCTCGGTTCTCTTGGTCATTGAGTTCCTTCAGGAGGGGTTTGTCGCTGGTCTCTCTCCGAACACCCTCCGGCGTCAGGTGGCGGCCCTTTCCACTGTGTTGTCCAGCTCATCGGCGAATCCGTTATCCAGGGACCCTCTAATTCGACAGTTTTTATGAGGTGCAACGAACATCCGGCCTCCCGCAGTCCATAGGTACCCCACGTGGGATTTACCTAAAGTCCTACAGGCCCTCACGGGGCCACCCTTTGAGCCTCTACGAGACATTTCCTTGAGGCACCTTTCTTTCAAGGTGGCCTTCCTAGTGGCAGTGACCTCGGCCCGTAGAATTTCAGAGATGGTGGCACTTTCGATCCGGAAAGAGCTCTGCATTTTCCACCAAGACAGGGTGGTACTAAGACTGGATCCTTCCTTCATCCCGAAGGTTAATTCAATATTTCACCGATCACAAGAAGTGGTTCTCCCGAATTTCTGCCCAGAGCCTCGCCACCACCTTGAAAGGCGATGGCATACCCTGGACATTCGTCGAGCGGTTAAGATATATATCTCCCGCACTGCAACGTTCAGACGTTCGGATGCTCTCTTCGTGTCATTCTTACCTTCTTCGCTGGGATCTAAGGCCTCCTCTACCACCTTGGGACGATGGATTCGAGCGTGTATTTCCACAGCCTATGAGGCATCGTCCCTTCCGGTTCCGCACAACATAACATTCTACGCGAAGTGCGGCCACATCAGCGGCATGGTCTACCCGGGCCACCATCGATGAGATTTGTCGGGCAGCCACCTGGACTTCGCCTTCCCCTTTCGTCCGTCACTACCGCCTGGACAAGTTTGCATCGGCGGACGCGGCCTTTGGACGAAGGGTTCTCCAGGGTGTCCATTCATCTTCCTGAGTGCGGAACCGGCCTTCTCCCTCCCGTCTGGACACTTCGCTTTGGTATGTCCCATCCTGACTGCCGTGCCCGACTATAGGAGAATGGGCGTTGGTACTTACCTGATACGCCTCTTCTCTGACTGTCGGGCACGGCAGTCAGCCCCTCCCTGTGTGGGGTAAGCCGGTCCCTGCACATCTTCTCTGGGAGGGGGCTGGGGTGTTTCTAATCTGTTTGTTTTCAATTCTTAGATACGACTATCTGCACAAGCTCCCTCGTCTTAAAACTGACAGGCACAGTCAGGAGGAGGGACTTCCCTTTTCTTTCTGCAGACCCGGTCCAATGGAAACTCAACCAAGTCTCCACCCATCCTGACTGCCGTGCCCGACAGTCAGAGAAGAGGCGTATCAGGTAAGTACCAACGCCCATTTTAATTGAATTTATGGAAGCAAAGTCAGCTATTCAAATAGATAGTTCATCTATCTATTGTGTTAGGGGCGCCTGTGGTGGCCCAAGAGCTGTCCCAGAGATAACGGGCTCCTGAGCTCCGTTTTTGGCTGCAACCACCTTCTACAACCCTCTGCCAATGAAAACTGAGCTGAATGAATGAAAAAAAATTGCACATGATTTTTCTGGCACAGGCACCACAGTCTGGTCCTTTGCTGTTTCCAGGGTGGCATTGCGAGCCAGATCTAAGCACCTTGCAGGCTGGATCCACCACCACCCTGACTTTGACACCCCTGGTCTAAATAAAAAAAAGAATCTTCTCACCCAGCTCCAGTCACTGTTAATTTACACCACTCCTGCACATTTCTTTGATGCCCCAGCTGTCCCAGCTTCATGGCAGCAATGATGAATGTCTCTTTTCCTTGTCATGGATGAGACGGAAGAAGCCCTGGATCAAGCAGAAGAGTTGTTACTCTCCATGACTTGCAGAGTGCTGCTCTTTTCTTCACCACACCTACAGGGTTGCTTTAGCTCCTTTTGGAGCCCTCCAACGGGGAGAACATGGCACAGGAGCGCTGAGACCTGCTCCTCACGTCCAATCTCACCACAACATCATCTGGAAGTTTCAATATTTGTATCTTTGAATGCTTGTGCTACCTGTTCCTTTGGAACAAACTTCAATGCAGGCAGCCTTATTTTGATGTCTTTGTGCTGTTCTAGATGCTCAGATACTCTTTGTTTCAATTGTTTTACTTCTGTAGTTAGAGGGCTTTGTTCTTCCTGAGGCAGAGGAGAGGGTGCCTGGTTTCCAAATGGAAAACAATTGTATTGTCAAGATTGAACCACTTTGCTTCTTTCAAACCTTAATGCTTTCAAACCTTAATGCTTTTCAACTTGCCAGTGAACTGGAGGGAGGAAAGGGAGAAATGGAATGCTGAGGATATATGCAGAGATTGTGAGAGCTTGGCAACTATCAAGGTCACCGCTGCAAGTTCTGGAGAAAGAGATGGATTGTTCCTATAACAAAAGGACGTATCATAATTGGACAATGTGATCATTCGGGTGGGGAGGAGAGGAAGCTATTGTTTAACTAGGCAAGCATTTGCATGAGAAAACCAAAGCTAGTTTTGTTTTGTCAGTACCAATAAGGTGTACCCAATAAAGTTTTACTTTGGGGAATTCAAAGTTCCTGAGAGTGTTTTCTTCTTTTGGGTTCACTAGTGAGACAATTGACATATATATCTCTGCTGGATTCTTCTATTGCCAACTCCCCCTTCCTCTACTGCCATTTCTGCCTACATTCTGAGTTACTTCTGGCAAAACTTTTATTTCTTTGCTTTGTGTAAACCTTTGCAGTTCTTCCAATTCTGCTTCTCTTTTTTTTGCCAATTCAAAGCCCCAGTTTGTTTTGTTCAAAATTATGGTTAGTGGTGCCATCGAAAGTACAAATAACAGAGGTGACAATGAGCTGCCTTGGAAGACCATTTCAGCTGTGCTTTTCCTCTTCCATTGTTTGTTTCACCTGTAAGAGTCCTCTGCCACCCTGAAATCTAGGCAAGTATAATTGATCAATATCACTTTTTGGGTGCAGAGCATGATGCATTGTCATTAGTTTTCTTTCAATCCACGTTATCAAGTTCTAGCTGAGTCCAATCAATTATTCCAGCTGAGTATCATATTACAGGCACTGCCCAGGTGTTAATTGCCTGTCCAGCCCCAAGTAACACTGGGTATTTTTTAAGTAAAATATTACAAACTTACAGTAGAATGCACTTTTCTTTTTATGTTGTTTTTATTTGGTACTACTATTGCATTTTTTATATAAATCTGAGGCTTGGTAAGAAAATCTTTCTCTCATGTTTCTGCCAATTAGCATGAGCAAGCTAGTTCTAGAAAAACAAACTCCTCTATAATGGGATATTAAATATAAATTAAATTCTCAACCACTAGTGATATATCCAAATAGCATTAAAGTGTTACATTCAACTGTTTACTAAACTAATAACTTGTTTATTTATGCAAATTGGTTACAAAGATAGGATCTAAAATACTAAGTTAAAAAGAACTGCATTCAAGTTGAATGTACATGCAATCCAAAACAATCATTTCAATTACTATTTGATAGAGTTCAAAATTATGGAGGATCATTTTAACTCTAAGAGGCAGCTGTCCAACTTCCAGACAGCTTTCTCAATATTTAGAACTTTGAAAATACACATATAAATGTTTTCTGCTAGCATATATAGCTCTAGGAAGGTCAGCAATTCACTTTGTAAATGGGATTGGGGAAATTGTGTCAACGTTTGAAAAGTCTTTGAATCTGTCTCATCTTTATCATTCCTATATTAAAGAAGGAAGCAATTAAAAGAGGTTTATTGTGTCTTTGCTATTTTTTACCTTCCTTTGCTATTTTTGCATGATTTGAGGCAAAAAAGAACAGTATTATGTTAAAATTTACAAGCTATCAAGGGGAGCACTAAGCAGTCTTAAAGCTAAAATGCTTCATATTATATACCTAAGGAAATTTATTACACAGATTTTACAGAGGTATTCACAAAAAGCAAGGCATAATGTATAAATACAACTTTGTATGTTATAATGCAAACAGAGCATATATTAAAAACATTTTGCAAAAAAAGCAAATGCCTTTTGTTTATTTTATTTCCAGGTATAGCAAATATTTTATTTCTGCCTAGATAAGGTCATTTTAAGAAATGTCATTATACTAAATCAGGGATTTTCATAGTGTCCTATCAATATTACTAAGCTGAATTCATCTCAGCTGTTGCTTTTTACAACTCTTCTAGAAATTTTTTATCCATAACGAATCATGGTAGTCAGATGAATAGCAAGAAAATGGTGAAATATAGCTCCTCTAATATTTTGTTATTTGTCATGTTAATCATGATGCAGAATCAAATTCAGAACACATAATCTTTTCCATCTTTGCGATAAAATTTTGATGATCAAACATGCAGAGGTATTATTCAATTCAAAAATGAACTCTGTACTTAAATACATTGAAATAGGGGACTCTCATTGATTTGTTGACAATTAAGTCTATTTATACTTCCCTAAAATATTTTATTATTCAATTTAGAAACAAATATCTATCGTATTTTATAGGATTATATACATATGCATACATTTACTGATTCATATTTTTCTTTAGCAAACTGAATTCATATATTCTCTTCCAAAGATCATCTATCTGTTAGTCTTCATCTCTATAAATGATTATATAAAATGCTATCCATTCAATTCATTGATATCCATCAAATATTTTTAGGGTGGCAATAAAATGCATAATCATAATTTCCTCCCTTTCCTTTCATTAACTCTGGGTAACAAAAATTATGTCTGAGTATTGCCTTCATATGACACAACTCTGGCACCCAATGTACTGAAGAAATTGATGACAGATAATGCAATCCTTTAGTGTCAAAAAGAATGGGGAACTCAATACAATTACTTTTTTCCATTTAATACTTGCCCTTTGTAGTTCAGCAGAGAAAACTTTACAGATATTTATATTATTGGAAGAATCATTATCTCTACCATAAACAGATTGCATAGAATGTTTCTAACACACAACCTTCTGCTTTCAGTTAGCATCTGAATATGTGCGTGTCCCAGCAAACTTTCCCCCTCTCTGTCAATATTTGCTCTCAAGTCAATAAATCTTCATATAAACTACAAAACAGAAACCAGTAATTGTTTAATATCATCTTGGCATCAATTATAAAGGATAAAGGAAAATTTCATTCTCCCAATTTCCTTTACATCTGGAAAAACTTTTCAGCATTCAGTAGTAATCTGTTTGCTTTCAGACCCCATCTTGATTATGGATCTTATTCCTTTTCCATCTATAATAGCTATACAATATGGAAAGAGACTTTACCTGGGAATTAAATTGAAATAGGTTATTAGTAAGGATACATACAAAAAACAGCAAAACCTAAAAAGCATCTCATTGTTTGTAAGAAAGTCTGTTGGCTTCTGTAATGTATAAGGCTGTTACTCCTTTGCAAGGAAACCTTGACAACAATCTAAGAGGAAAGGGAATAGGAAGGGAGGGAGCTACTTGCTAGTGCCCAGAAAGAAATTCCTGTGCAAGCATTTTAGGGTGACAGAAAGAGAGAGAGAAGCATCTGTCCAATACTTATGGGAAGAGTTTCACATGATGAATTAAAGATGTTCTTGGATGAGCACCTGGTAGGAAAATCTTGACTGGAAAACATGTAGCATAAAAACCTATAGTTACAAAAATTATGGCAAATCATCTTGAAATCCCTTTTGGAGCTTTGTCTATATGACACATTATAGTAAAGTATCTGTCTCAATGTTATTGTAGCTGGCTGACAAACTGTATTCAACGAGTAGTCCTTAATGGTACTATATCCACATGGAAAGAAGTAAGCAGTGGGATACCACAAAGTTCCGTCTTAGGCCCAGTGCTCCTCAATATCTTTATAAATGGTTTAGATGAGAACGGGAATTCATCAAATTTGTAGATGATACTACACTGGCAGGAATAGCCATTACCCCAGAAGACAAACTCAGGAACCAAAAAAATCTTGACAACCTTGAACAAAGGTTCCTATCCAACAAAAGGAGTTTTAATGTGGAGAAAAGCAAAGCTTTACATTTAGATAGGAAAAATCAAAGGTAAAGATTAGGTGAGACCTGGCTCAAAAACAGTAACTGTGAGTGGGACCTTGGAGCCCAAAAAAGATACAAATACAATCCTGGGTTGTATAAACAGAGGCATAGAATCAAGATCACATGAAATATTAGTGCCACTTTACAAAACCCTAGTAAGACCACACCTGGAATACTGCAACCAATTTTGATCACCATACTATAAAAATAAAATGAAACTTAGGAAAAAGTTCAGAGAAGAGCAGCAAAGATGATCA
This sequence comes from Arizona elegans, assembly GCA_022577455.1. Classification (NCBI taxonomy): domain Eukaryota; kingdom Metazoa; phylum Chordata; class Lepidosauria; order Squamata; family Colubridae; genus Arizona; species Arizona elegans. The sequence continues at coordinate 75,907,075 of JAKOOJ010000004.1, read as the reverse complement.
GAGGACTGGAGACTAAGCCATATGAAGAATGGCTGCAGATCTTGAGTCTGGCTAATCTAAAGAAAAGAATTAGGGGTGACATGATAGCAGTATTTTAGTATTTGAGGGGCTGCCACAAAGAAGAGGGGGTCAAATTATTTTCCAAAGCACCAGAGGGCAGGACAAGAAACAATGGTTGGAAACTGATCAAAGAGAGAAACAACCTGGTATTAAGGAGAAACTTTCTAACAATAAGGACTTAACCAGTGGTTACAATTAACCAGTGGAACAGTTTGCCTTCAGAAATCTTGGGCGCTCCATTACTGGAGGTTTTTAAGAAGAGACAAGTGGACAGTCACTTGTCTGAGATTGTCTAGGTTCTCCTGCTCAAAATGGACTGATAAGAGAATTAGAAAATTATTATAGCTTAGTGCTCTGTGCTTGATTAAATTGTCATCTTTCATATATCACATTTAGAAATTAGAAGCACTAAAACTTATGGACTTCTGGGGATAGAAACAAAAGACTGAAGATGGTTCAATGAAAAGCAGAGTCAATGACCTTATTGGAATGAAGTGCCTGCGTTAGCTTGATAATTCCTCTCCGGACAAGAAGAGGATTTGAGATTACTATAAGTGCTCCAGACAGTTTATCCTTGCAAGAGGACTGCAAGACAGGTTTAGAGCTCTGGGAGATGAGGAAGTAGCTGTTTTGCTCAAACCACAACTGGCACCTTTAAAAAGACACTAATTATTATTTTTTAAGTTTATTTATTTTCACATTACATACATAAGTGCTTAGTGAACAAGTATTGCCTGGATCAATGTATTTATATACAGTAATACTTTTCCCACTCCTAATTTCTACCTTTACTATCCAACCATTTATAAAACAAGTCCCATGTTTGAAAATACTTCATATCTTCTTTTTCTTTTATTTTTAGTGTCCAACTGTCCATTTCTGCACAATCTAAAAAAAATTTAATTACATCATCCTCATTTCCTCATTTTTCCAGTACAGTGCAAATACAATTCTTGCTGCTATCAAAACATGTAATATTAGGTATAGGTTCCTTTATCATACTTTTCAGGTATTATGCCTACCAAAAATATTTCTGGTTTATAATCTATATGTTGTTTTAACATTTTTTCTAACCATGCATGTATTGTCCAATATTTCTTTGCTTTTAACACATGTCCACCACATATGATAATACATCCCCAGTGTCTGGTTACATTTCCAACATCTGGCAGACATGCTTTTAAACATCTTTGCTAATCTGGCCGGTGGTAAATGCCACTTATAAAAACATTTTATATACATTTTCCTTATATGTAGTTGCCATTGTCAACTTACAATTTCTTTCCCAAAGTTTTTGCCATTTATCTAAGTCTATAGTATATCCCCCCAAAAATTGCCCATACTATCATTGTCTCTTTTATTTTTTACCTGTTCATCTTCCATTTTTAAGTTTAATAAAAAATTGTATAATTTATCAACTTTTCATCTACTCCTAACATTATTTGGTCAAATAATATAAGCTCTTTATAGAAACCATAGTGCTTAATATCTTTCTCATATCTTGATTTTATTTGCATATGCGGCCACCATGGTAGGTCGACACTTGATTTTGCAACTCTTGTTTGGTTTTAAATTCCCCTTCTACATTTAAAATATCTTTTTTTTTAATTGGAAAAGTTTTACAAACAACAAATTTTCCCCCATTTTCCCCCCCCATCCCTCCCCAACCCCCCCAACCCCTCCCTCCCCATGACTTCCCCAAGGTGAAATCCTTCCACATTATATTATGTCATACTTTACCACCCCTGTATTCTCCTCCCTGTGCACTATAAATTTTTACATCACAATAAACTATTTCGCCCCTTATAGTCTATACATTTCTACACAACATTTAGCTAAAAACTATCTGATACTTCCTAGTTTGGTATTTATTCTGCACATAATCTATCCAATTCTTCCACTCCCATACATAACTCTCTTGAGTCCGGTCTTTTAAGTATGCTGATATCTTTGCCATTTCTGCGAAACTGGCCATCTTCAAGGTCCATTCTTGAATTGTAGGCACATCAACCCTTTTCCAATATTGACCAATCAATAACCTGGCTGCTGTCACCATATACAATATCAATTTTGTTTCCCCCACTGAAAAACCCTTGACTATACCCAATAAGAACAAATGAGGAGAAAATTGAATTTTTTTCTTTAAAACATTTTGCATAACCCACCAAATTTTTATCCAAAAAGCCTTAACTTTCTTACATGTCCACCATATATGATAATATGTAGCATCTAAACAATCGCATCTCCAGCACTTTGGTTGAACATTAGGATACATACATGACAATTTCTTAGGATCTAAATGCCACCTATAAAACATTTTATAAAAATTTTCCCTTAAATTCTGCGACTGTGTAAACTTAACATTCTGAACCCATATTTTTTCCCATGTTTCCATCATAACTGGTTCTCCAAAATTTTGCGCCCATTTTATCATACAATCTTTAACCAATTCATTTTCTGAATCTCTCTCTAACAAAACATTATAAATCCTCTTAATATGCATTGGGCCTTTCTCTTTTATCTGTCTAACCAGTTCTTCTTCATGCAGCATTAAACCAGTTTTTTTATCTTCTCTCCATCTCAATTGAAGTTGATTATACTGTAACCAAGTTAAATTAATCCCTTCTTCCAACAGTGTCTTCAATGTCTTTAGTTTCCATCTGCCCCCATCATTAAAAAGTACTTCTTTATATACCCCCCCCGAGTGACTTTATATTTATATTCCGTATAATATGACCAAGATCCAACCACAACGGTATTTTATAATCCCATTTAAATCGGTGCTTCTTCCATACTCTCATCAAGGAGAGTATGACTATTCTAAGTATATGACTATTAAATACTTTATCAACCTTGTTTTCATAAAATAAATATGCATGCCAACCAAATTCAAGATCGTGGCTTTCTATATTCAATATTCCAGTCTTTGTTCTTCCAAACCAATCACTTGCTTGTGTAAACGCTGAAGCCTCATAATATAATCTCAGGTTTGGAAGTTTAAGACCACCCCTTTCACAAACATCTTGCATAATTTTCAGTTTGACTCTTGGCTTTTTCTCATTCCAAACAAACTTGTTCACTTCTTTTTGCCATTCAGTCAAATATTTATCACTTTAAAGCACCGGAATCATTTGGAACAAAAATAAAAATCTAGGTAGAACATTCATTTTAACTGCTGCTATTCTTCCAAGTAAAGACAGCTGCAGTTTTTTCCAGGTTTCCATATCCTTTTGTACCTTTTGCCACAACACCTCGTAATTATTTTGAAACAGTTTTATATTTGAATCTGCAACTTGAACTCTTAGATATCTCACTTTTGATACTATTTCAAAGCCTGCCTTCCTTTCCAGTTCCTTCTTTTGATCAACTGTCATATTTTTAACTATCATCTTGGTTTTTTTCTGATTCAGTCTAAATCCTGATACCATACCATATTCTTCTATAATGTCTTTCATCTGAATTATTGATTCCATCGGCTGTGTTAGGGTAACAACCAGATGATCTGCAAATGCCCTTGTTCTGTAGTCCTCTTGCTTTATCACTATTCCCTTCAGAGTGCTAGAGTCCCGAATTGTGTTCAACAAGACTTCTAAAGTTAAAATAAACAACAACAGGGATAACGGACAGCCTTGTCTTGTATCTTTTTCTATACTAAAATTTATAGTTAAGCTTCCATTAATAATAATTTGTGCTGTTTGTTCTTGATAAATAGCTGCAACCGCGTGTACGAACTGGTCCCCAAAGTCCATCTTTTTTAAAGTCTTTAATAGAAAGTTCCAATTCACTCGATCAAAGGCCTTCTCCGCATCCAGAAACGCCAGCATTGCAGAAGTCTGTTTATTCTTCTCAAGATATTCCAATAAGTCTATAATTTGCCTCACGTTATCCTTCATGTATCTGCCTTCTATAAATCCAGCTTGATCATGATGAATCACCTCTTGAATAACTGGCATTAATCTGTTGGCTAATACTTTTGCAAAAATGTTATAATCCGTATTCAGGAGAGATATTGGTCTAAAATTTTCTGGTAGAACCTGCCTCCTCTTTCGGTATCAAAGAAACAAAAGCTGCTTTCCATGAAGGGGGTACTTTTCCCCCTTGTTGTATGCTACAAAATAAGTCTTTAAGATGTTCAATCATTTCTGCTTGTAAATTTTTATAATACACTGCAGTTAGGCCATCTGGTCCTGGAGCTTTAGCTGTTTTCAGTTGTTTAATAGCAATAATAATCTCCTCTACTGTTATTGGTAAACTCGTTCTTTCCTTTTGAACATTAGAAATTTTTATAACTCTCTTTTCTTCTAGATATTTATTTATAAGTTCATTCTGTATATCATCTTTAGCATATAATTTAGTATAATAATCTAGAAAAGCTTCTTTAATTAGCTTTTGTTGAAATACTTCCTTCCCTTTATACTCAATACTCCCAATAGTCCGAGTACTCTGCTGTTTCCTCAATGTGTAAGCCAACCACCTGCCCGGTTTATTGGCATTACAAAAAGTATTGTGTTTTGCAAATTGTAAATTAGTTGCTGCTTCTTCCGCTGTAAGCATATGGAATTGATCTTTCAGAAGTTTTATAACTCCTTGTAAGTTTTCATCTGTTGGATTTTTTATAAGTAACTGCTCTTTTTTCTTTATCTCCCCTTCCAATTCTAAACTTTTCTTTGTCGGTTTGATTTATGTTTAGAGTTCATGTAAATCAGTACCCCCCGCATATAAGCCTTGCTCGCATCCCAAACAGTTTCAATAGGGGTACCCTTATTCAAATTCAGTTCAAAAAATTCCTTCATTTGTTTTTTAAGTTCATTTACATTTTTTTCATATCTAAATACATTTTCATTTACTCTCCAAGATCTTCTCTCTTTCTTTCCCATTTCTTTTTTTTTATTGCAAAAGTTTTACAATTACATTTTCACCCCTTTTTCCCCCCCCCTCAACCCGCCCTAAACTTCCCAACCTCCCTAACCCACCCTAACCCTCCCCTCCCCCCGGACTTCCTCACAATATACTCATGTCAAATAAAAGGAAAAACCCTCCTTTGTATATAGAACTTGAACCCCGCCCTCCCCTTACAAATTTTCATCTTCATTACATTAACCTATTTCTATCTTAATATAGCAATTTCAAATAAATTTTCATCCTAATTACCTTGAAAATATTTCTATCTTAATATAACATTTTCAAATAAATTTTCATCCTCAACCTTAAAATATTTCTATCTTAATATAACATTTTCAAATAAAAGCTATTTGGTACTTCCTAGTTTGATATTTGTTCTGAACATAATCTATCCACTTCTTCCATTCCCATTCATAAGTCTCTTGAGAACAGTCTTTTAAATATGCTGAAATCTTCGCCATCTCTGCAAAACTGGCCATCTTCAAAGTCCATTCCTCAATCGTAGGCAGCGCTTCGTTTTTCCAATATTTACCTATCAACAATCTTGCTGCTGTTATCATGTACAATATCAATTTTGTTTCGCCCGATGTAAAACCCTTAACTATGCCCAATAAAAACAGTTGTGGAGAAAACTGAATTTTTTTCTTCAAAACATTCTGCATGACCCACCAAATTTTTATCCAAAAAGCCTTAACTTTCTTACAGGTCCACCAAACATGATAATATATAGCGTCTAAACAATCACATCTCCAACATTTAGGCTGCACATTAGGGTACATACACGACAATTTTTTGGGGTCTAGATGCCATCTGTAAAACATTTTATAAAAATTTTCCCTCAGATTCTGCGACTGTGTAAATTTAACATTCTGAACCCAAATTTTTTCCCATGTTTCCAACATCACTGGTTCCTCAAAATTTTGTGCCCACTTAATCATGTAGTCTTTAACTAGCTCAGTTTCTGAATCCCTTTCTAACAAAACATTATAAAGTCTTTTGATATGCATTGGGCCTTTCTCTTTTATGTGTCTAACTAATTCTTCCTCATACATCATAATACCAGTTTTTTGGTCCTCTTTCCATCTCAATTGCAATTGATTATATTGTAACCAAGTTAGATTAATCCCTTCAGCCAACAATGTCTGTAATGTCTTCAGCTGCCATCTGCCCGCATCTGTAAAAAGAACCTCTTTGTATAAAACCCCCCCGAGTGACATTATATTTGTATTCCACAAAGTATGACCAAGATCCAGCCATAGCGGTATTTTGTAATCCCAATTGTTTCGGTGCTTCTTCCAAACTCTCAACAAAGAATCTCTAAGTATATGGCTTTTGAATACTTTATCCACTTTACTGTCATAAAATAAGTAAGCGTGCCATCCAAATTCCAAATCAAAACTTTCTGCGTTTAGTATTCCAGTCTTTTTTCCTCCAAACCAGTCACTTAGTAAAGTCAAAGCTGCTGCATCATAATATAACTGTAGGTTTGGAAGTTTAAGACCTCCCCTTTCTGGAACATCTTGCATGATTTTCATTTTTACTCTTGGTTTTTTCTCGTTCCAGACGAACTTATTCACGCCAGTTTGCCATACTTTTAGTTGTTTATCATTTTTGAGCACCGGAATCATTTGAAACAAAAAAAGAAATCTTGGCAAAATGTTCATCTTAACTGCTGCTATTCTTCCAAGTAGAGACAGCTGCAGTTTTTTCCAAGTCTCCATATCTTTTTGCACCTCTCGCCACAACACCTCATAGTTATTTTGAAACAATTTCATATTTGATTCTGCAACCTGAACTCCTAGATATTTTACCTTTGGTACAATCTCAAAACCTGCCCTCCTTTCAAGCTCAAGTTTACGATCTTGTGTCATATTTTTAACTACCATCTTAGTTTTTTTCTGGTTCAATCTAAAACCTGAAACTTTACCATAGTCTTGTATAATGTCCTTCATCTGGATTATTGATTCCATTGGCTGTGTTAGGGTAACAACCAGATCGTCTGCAAATGCCTTTATTCTGTAATCCTCTTGCCTTATCATTATACCTTTCAAAGTATTAGAGTCCCTTATTGTATTTAACAAGACTTCTAGTGTTAAAATAAACAACAGTGGGGACAACGGACATCCCTGTCTTGTTCCTTTTTCGATTTTAAACTCTGTTGTCAGACTTCCATTAATAATAATCTGTGCCTTTTGTTCTTGATAAATTGCTGACACCGCCTGAATAAATTGGTCCCCAAAGCCCATCCTTTTTAAAGTCTTTAGTAGAAAATTCCAGTCCACTTTATCAAAGGCCTTCTCTGCATCCAAAAAAACCAGCACTGCAGGGATCTGTTTATTCTTCTCAAGATATTCCAATAAATCTATTACTTGCCTTACGTTATCATTCATATGCCTACCCTCAATAAATCCCGCTTGATCATCATGAATCACCTTTTGAATTACTGGCATCAATCTGTTGGCTAATACTTTTGCGTAGATTTTATAATCCGTATTCAAGAGAGATATTGGTCTATAGTTCTCTGGTTTTTTGGGACCTGCTTGTTCTTTTGGTATCAAAGAGATATAAGCTGTAGACCATGATGGGGGTACTTTTCCCCCTTGTTGTATATTACAAAATAAATCTCTAAGTTGTTCCACCATTTCTGCCTGCAGAGTTTTATAATACACTGCAGTCAGACCATCCGTTCCAGGAGCTTTAGCTGTTTTTAATTGTTTTATTGCTACTATTATCTCGTCCTCTGTTATAGGATAATTCATTCTTTCCTTTTGTTGCTCAGTGATTTTTGTAACTCTTTTGTTGTCTAAATATTTTTCTATAAGTCCATTCTGCACCTCCTCTCTGGCATATAGTTTAGTGTAATATTCAAGAAAAGCTTCTTTTATTAATTTCTGTTGAAAAACTTCTTTCCCTCCAATATCAATACTATCAATAGTCCGTACACTCTGTTTCTTCCTTAATGTGTAAGCCAACCACCTGCCCGGTTTATTGGCGTTGCAGAATGTGTTATGCTTCGCATATTGTAAATTTGTTGCAACTTGTTCCGCTATAAGCATTTGGAATTGGTCTTTCAGAAGTTTTATGACACCAAGTATTCTTTCATCTGTTGGATTTTTAATAAGTAACTGTTCTTTGTTCTTTATTTCTGCTTCCAATTCAAGTCTTTTCTTTTGTCGAATCATCCTATGTTTAGAGTTCATATATATGAGCACCCCTCTCATATAAGCTTTGCTTGCGTCCCACACAATTTCCATTGGGGTGCCTTTATTCAAATTCATTTCAAAAAACTCTTTCAAATACTTTTTAAGTTCTATTATATTTTTTTCATATCTGAATAAGTTTTCATTTAATCTCCAAGAGCGTCTCTCAGTCTTGTGTATTTCAATTTCTATCCACACTGGGCTATGATCAGTCAAAGTTCTTGGCAGAATCTTTGTTCTTTTTGTCCTGATAAGTAAATCATCAGACAACAAGATAAAGTCAATCCTGGAAAAAGATCTATGTCTATCAGAGAAGAAAGTATAATCCAATTCTTTTGGGTTATGTATTCTCCAAATATCTTTTAGTTCCAAATCTTCTTTCATATCGAAGAAAGTCTGTGGTAATCTAATCCTTGACTTCGCCAAAGTCTTTTTATCTAGTTTAGAGTCAATTACACCATTCCAATCTCCCATAATTAAGATAGATCTGTAATCCCATTGAAGTATTTTCGTATGCAACATTTTATAAAAATAGTCCTGTTGTTGGTTAGGAGCATAAATCCCTATCAAGAGAATTTGATTATTAGCAGAAAGTAATTCAATTGCTACAAACCTGCCATCTTGATCAGCTTCTATAAGTTTGGCTGTTAATTTTTTGTTTACGTAAATAACCACACCATTCTTTTTTTGGTTAGTTGAAGATATAAAATGTGTTCCTAGTTTGGGATTTTTCAAATAGTTTTGATCTTGAGCTGTAATATGCGTTTCTTGTAAACAAATTATATCATTATTATGTTGTTTTAAATATGCAAATACTTTCTTTCTTTTTTGTGCTACATTCAACCCATTCACATTCCAAGATAAACATTTAATCATCATTATTCTCCTTCTGGAGCAAAGAGCAGAACATTCGGATTTCATCCGAAATCTTCTGTCCTGCTTTCCCCACGGCTCCAGCCTTTTCATCTTGTCTTTCCTGCTGTAACTTTTTTTTAAGTTGCTTGGCTTTTGCTCGGGTTATACGCTGGTCCTTGACTTCAGCCGACCAAGCCGGCTCCAAGATTGGAGAAGGTTCCAGCAAAGGCTCATCCAGAAAACCTCCTTCAGCGCCCTTCAACTCCTCTGATTCCTGCTTGGATTGTTGTTGCAATTCTTGAAATTGCTTCTTATCACTCTCTTTAATCTCCAAAACTGTAGATGTACGCGGGGATGGTGTTCTTTCTTTAAAGATATGAGTATAAAATTGCTCCGCCTTCTCCACAGTATTCAGATGGTGTTTCTCTCCCTTATATTTCAAAATTATGCCAGTTGGAGCGTCCCAACGAAATGGGATTTGATTATTCTGCAATTCTTTAACAAGAAAGCCAAAATCTTTTCTGGATTTCAACATCTTGGGTGGAAGCTCCTTGTAGACTGTAATCTTGGATCCACTCACTTGTACAGAAGTAAGAAAAGATTTCTGCAGGATATCATTTCTTATTGCTCTGTCTGTAAAATATATGACCACATCTCTAGGCAATTGTCTTTGTCTAGCCACCCAAGAGTTGACTCTGTAAATTTTGTCTATTTTACAAAAGACCATATCAGGATCAATTTTTAAAATCACAGCTAGGGCTTCAGCACAAATCTGTCTCAAATCTTGTCTCTCCTCTTCTCTAATTCCTCGAAGCCGTATAGCAAATTCCATTGCCCGAAATTGCATCATAACAATCTCGTTCTCAACTCTCTGCATCTTGTCATCAACATCAAAAAATTTATGATCATTATTTTTCATCTTAGCATTAACTTCTAATTTAAATTCATCCACTTTTGACTCAACTTTCATAATAAATCCTGCCAGGCTAGACGCCACATCTATTATTTTTTTGGTCACCTTCTTTTGGTTCTGCTGCATTTCCTGCCTAATTTCCTGTTGAGACTTTTGAATTTTATCATCTATTTTATTTATTTTATCATCTATTTCCTGTTGAGCTTTTTGAAATTTGTCATCCAGGATATTTGAAATAAATTCTTTTAAATCTCCCATATCAAAATCTTTTTTCTGGGCTTGTAATTGCATGTCCTGTTTGCGTGTGGGGGATCCCCCCCCTGTTTTGCCTTCCTGCTTCTTTGAAGCCATCCTGCCACGTAGGCTAGCTTTTCTAAAAAGGGAGGTTCCGCTTCTTCTGCCACCTCCACAAAGCCTTCTAAAAAGGTCCCCCAGATTTATTCAAGGCAAAACTATAATGCAACAACGTCAAGTAAAAGGGAGAGATTTTCTTCTTGTTTCTGTTACAGCCGGAGCAACTTTATAGCAATTTTTTAACTTTGTAACAAAGCAAGATAACTTCACCAATCCACACCCACTGATACATTTGCTCAAATGCTAGGCGCCATATTTTTTCCAATCACTTTCACTCATTCAGAAACTTTCGCTTCAGTAATAGAAAGTTCAGCAAAGAACTAATACTTGCAGTTCAAGATTTCAGGGTTCAAATAGATTTCAAATGTTTGTATGGGTTATTTCCTCGCTCTTTAAAAGTTTCCTGCCGCCGGCTTGTTCTGCGGAAGCAGAGACGTCCCATGCCGCCCGGAGTCTCAGCAGGTTGTAAGGGAGCCGCCCTGTTTCCTCCCCAGAAACAATTCCCTGGGGAGGTTGCAGGGGCTCAACCTGTACCCTGCTGCCTCTTCTTCCTAAATCCTAAAGATTTTGAAGATTTCAAGCCGCTTCGCAATCGAGAAGCGGCTCTACGAGTGGCGGGGCTGGCGGCGCTTAAAAAGGCACCGTCGCCGCCGAAGACGAGGAAACCGGAAGTCCTCTTTCTTTCCCATTTCTATTTCTATCCATGCTGGGCTGTGGTCAGATAAAGCCCTCGGAAATATCTTTGTTTTCTTAGTTTTTGAAAGCAAATCAACTGTAAGTAAAATAAAATCAATCCTAGAAAAAGATCTATGTCTATCTGAGAAAAAAGTAAAGTCCAGTTCTTTTGGGTTATGCACTCTCCATATATCTTTCAATTCCAAATCTTCTTTGAAATCGAAAAAAGACTGTGGTAGTTTGATACATGATTTTGCCAAGCTCTTCTTGTCTATTTTAGGATCTATTACTCCATTCCAATCTCCCATAAGCAAAATAGATCTGTAATCCCATTGTAATATTTTAGAATGCAATAATTTATAAAAATGTTCTTGTTGTTGATTAGGAGCATAAATTCCAATCACCAAAATTGGACCATTATCTGCAAGAAGTTCTATTGCTATATTTCTTCCACAATCATCTGCTTCTATAATTTTTGTTAGCAATCTTTTATTTGTATAAATCACTACACCATTCTTTTTTTCTGAGTTTGAAGCTATAAACTGTGTTCCTAATCTAGAATTTATCAAATATTTTTGATCTTGTGTTCTAATATGAGTTTCCTGTAAACAAATAACATCATTATTAAATTGTCTCAAATAATGAAATATCTTCCTCCTTTTCTGTGGTGAGTTTAATCCGTTCACATTCCAAGATAAAAACTTAATTGTCATCTGCGGGCCCTTGAAGCGATAAGAGCATTTGCTGAAGTTTCTGTTCCACACTAATAGTCTTTGGCTTGCCTCCTCCCATAGCTTCAGATTTTTGTGCTTTACCATTGGCTCCCTGTTCATCCTGTGAAAACTTAGAACTCTGGTGTTGTTGTTTCTCTAAAAGTTGTTTGTAACCTGCTCGAGTAATATGCTGATCTTTAGCAGTATGCAACATCAAATCGAGCTCCGCTGCCACTTCTCTTGTATTTTTAGGGGGTTCAACTGAAAGCTCTAAAGGAGAATCCAAAAGGGGTAAGCCCCCTGCTGTTCCTTGAGACTCTAGTGCCTCCCTCTCCGTCTGTTTCCTCTGCTCTTCAAGCTCTTGTTCAAATTGCATATCCTTCTCACCCTCTACTATGGCTAACACTGAGGAAGTATGTGGAGATGCTGCACCAGGTTTAAAAACACTGAAGTAAAATTCTTCTGCTTTTTGAAGAGTATTTAATCGATATCTTTCTCCTTGATACCTCAATATTATACCCACTAGGGTGTCCCATCTGAATGGAATTTGTTGTTTCTTTAATTCAGTCACCAAGAATCCAAAATCTTTTCTATCTCTCAACATCTTAGGTGGCAATTCTTTGTAGATCCCAATTTCTCTTCCATCCACTTGAATAGTAGAAACAAAAGATTTTTGCAAAATATCATTTCTTATTCTTCTATCTGTGAAGTAGATCACCACATCTCTAGGCAATTGCCTTTGTCTTACCACCCAAGAATTCACTCTATAGACCTTGTCAATTTTGCAGAAAATCTCCTCAGGATCAACCTTTAACATAACAGCCAGAGCATCAGCACAAACCCTTCTCAAATCTTCTCTGTTATTCTCTTTTATACTTCTGAGTTTCACAGCAAACTCCATAAATCTAAATTGCATCATTGTAACTTCATTTTCAAGCCTTTGTGTTTTATTATCAACCTTAGAAATTTTTTGATCAGCTTCCTTCATTTTAGACTCCATTTCTGATCCAAGATGTTCCACTTTCTTATCAACTTGGAGCACTACTTCTGACAAACCAGTTACAGCTGCCAGTATTTCCCGTTTCATCTTGTCATATTTTTCTTGGACCATCTCCTTAAATTCCTGCTGTGATTTTTCAAATTTCTGATCTAGAGCACCAGCAATAAATTTTTTCAAGTCATTAAATCCAGATTCTTGTGTTTGAGTCTGTGTCTGTGAGCTCAGAGGCTGCTCTTTAGATTTATGAGTGGGGGAGCCCCCCCCCTTCAGCTTTAGCTGGCTTTTGTTTTGAAGCCATTTTTCCACGCAGCCTGACTCTTTCTAAAAAGGATATCCTCTCTCCCTCTCCAGCACAAAAACCTTTCAGGAATTTCCCCAGCTTTAGGCAAGTCCAAGGGAGAGAGAACAAGTCAAATCACTTTTATAAAAAACTACTCTTCAGGCCAGCATTGTTACTTTTTGTTACTTTGTAGCAGAAATAGGCTCAGACAAATCACTTTCGCTTTCAGCTTTCCTTATTGCTGAAGCCGAGCGCCATTTTAAAAGTACTTTCACTTCTTCTCAGTTACTACGTTCAGTCACAGGGCTAAGAAAAATACTTGCAGTTTAAGTTTGAAGTCCAGATTCCACCCTGCTTATTTTTAATGAATTTCTTGGCTTTCTCTTGTTTCGTTGGTCGCGTTGCCTGGCTCTGCAGTGGCAGAGACGTCCTCGGAGCCTGGAGCCTCAGCGCGCTGTAAAGGGAGCCTCACCCTACTTCCTCCCCAGATGCTTAAAAAAACAGTCTGGGGGCTTCAAAGGGGACTCTACCTTGTCGCGCCGGCTCTTCTCCCGATTCCTCAGGATCGTGGAGTTTTCCAAGCCACCTCTCAGCATAGAAGTGGCTCTTTACGAGCAATGGGGCTGGCGGTCTTACGAAAGACCGTCTATTGACGACAACGGCTCCAAACGGAAGTCCCCTAAAATATCTTTATAAGTTAAATTTTTTCCCCCAGATTTACTACATTTGGATGTATAAATGCTTCCATTGTTGAGAGCCAAACTGGAGTTTTAATGTACTTTAAATTGCTTTTCAGTTTATTTTAACTTCCACTCTAGTCCTTTTTTTATAATTTACTTTGAAAATCTCCCATTAAAGTTCTAATTCTTTTCTGGATCTTTCTTCTGTCTCTTTAAATAACTGCTCGCCACTTCTTTTAGTGGTGGAAGTAAACCCTTTTCCTCTTGTCTTTAAAGAGTCAAATAGTCTCTTGATTTGGGCATAAATCTCTAAAGTAGAAATTAAGAAAGTCCTCATCCAGTTCGGTATGCTGCTCAGCAATCAGTAACAAGTGCCCAGCACTGATATTTTCAAAGACATTTGATCAGGGAAGCATTGCTACAGACATGGCAGGGGATAAAAAAAGAACTATTATGATAAAATTCCGGAATGGCTATCCACTATGGAGGCACAAATCTACCCAAATGCTCTAGATATTGATAAAATGAAAATTTACAAAGATCTGTTGAATAATCAAGGGGAATTAAGAACAAGACAGGAATTGAAAGAATTGGGTACAGACATTAATTGGTGGCCCTATATGCAAATAAAATCTAGATACAAGACAGATTTGGCACAATTTGGATTTCAAAAGGGGACATATGAATTAGATAAAATTCTTCATGGAATAGAGGATAAATTGATAAAAAAAACCCTATAATTATTTATTAAGATACAAATTGGAAGAAGAGGTAGTTAAAGAAAATATGTATGGGCAAAAATTTTTGTATACAATATTGAATTAGATAAATATGAGAAATTATGGAATATAAATTACAAACTAATAATGTCTGTACCCTATAAAGAAAATATGTATAAAATGTTTTATAGGTGGTCCCACCTGCCAGATTGGCAAAGATGTTTCCAAATACCTCCTTGCTATGTTGGAAATGTAAACATCAAAAGGAAATTATTATCACATGTGGTGGTCCTGCCAGAAGGCAAAACAATTTTGGCAAACAATTAAAACACAAATAGAAGAAATTATAAATCAACAAATAGAAATGAGGCCAGAAACTTTCTTACTGGGAATATGAAAAAGAAATAAGATACTTAATTATTCACATAATTACAGCAGCACGAATAGTTTTCGCCCAAAACTGGAAAAACAATGACATACCTTCAGAAGACAAGGTGATTAGAAAAATTATGGAGTGTGCAGAAATGGATAAGCTCACAAAGGAAATACAAGAAAAAGATGAAACAGAATACTACTTAGTCTGGGAGAAATGGTATAAATGGTTGGAGGAGAAAGGGAGAAAAAAAGTGGGGGACAAAAGAAAACTAAACAATTGTTAAGATGGAAGAATATGGAAACAAATGGGAAAATATAAATTGTGGAAAGGAAACTAGGTACCTGTTTATGTTAAATATAAATAAAATATTTAGATTAAGAGAATATATATATATATATATATATATATATATATATATATATATATATATATATATATATATATATATATGATATACTAGAAATATATGTATAAATGATAGATGAAGATAAGAAAGAGAAAATGTATAAATATGGATTACTGATGTGAAGATGTTGAAAAGAAGATGTAAATATCTGTTTTTGTTTGTTTGTTTTTCTAAAAAACTGTTTAATAAAAATTATTTTTTAAAAAACAAGTGCCCATTCTTTGGATAGTCACAGCTTTGGTCAGGCCATAATGGCTGTCTCTTCTCTAGTCGGTCCGGGGGGGGGGGTGTCCTTGGATCCAGCCATCCTACCGCAATCTACAAGGAATCCCTCCTATCTTCATCACCCCTCCAGAGTGACTTTGGCCCCTTAGGGCCTCCAAATGAAGAAAAATCAAATTGGGTTTTGTGGAGCTCCCCTCACCACAACTGTCTCACCATGATGCCAACCCAGAAGTCCAAAAAGGACACTAATTTTTATTAGTTCCTTTTCTAATCACTTTTGGAAATTGCTTATTAACTGCTTTTCAGCTATTAGGAACCTATGGATTTTACATACACATAATAAATCTTGTACCCACAATAATTATGACTGTTATTCTCTATTCGCCATGGTCTTCACTTATCCTTATTAAACATTTTTCATTGTTTAATTAAATGCTCTGTTCATTTTTCTCTATAACCAATTTATACTATCATACATTATAAATTTCATGTAAATATCACATTTATAACCATTATCCTCCAAGTCATGGTGTTTACTTATCCTAATTATTCAATATTTATTATTTAACAACATACTTCATCTTTGTTTACATATCCTTGATTCTAAATTTTTAACTTCTGCTTCTATTTTCTAACCATTAATAAAATAGTTCCCAAGTTAAAGAGTAATATTTTCCCCATTTCTAGTTTCTACCTGTATACTAATTTTTAATAGAACAACTCCTGTATTAGACTGTATTCTATATCTATCCCTCATCTCTCGTTCATTTTCATATCTCATCTCTTATTGACTTATTGGCACATCTCCTCCCTTGGGGTCTGATACCTTCTTATATCATTCATATTTAATCTAAGCATTTCATCTGTCTCTATCATTTCTTCATTCTGTTGAGTCTTCAGTAGACCTTTTAATGATCCTTTCCTCACTTCAGGGGTGTCTTTCCATGTATCCTCTTCTGTTTTTTGATCTCTTAAAGTGTAATTTACCTTAAGGAGAAATGCAGGGCAAAACAGAAGAGTTTATGACTTTAAAAGACAAAATGATTACACTGGGATTAACAGTGGAAATATAAGAAAAAGGGAGGAGAGAGTTCAGTAATTTAAAGCACAAAAGAAAAGAAAGGGAAAGAAAAAGAAAAAAAAATACAAAAATGGAAAGGGAGAATTTAACATATGTATGTATGATGAGTGTAATAATTGGGATAGTCTTAAGTAATTAGGGGAATGGTTATAATTGAAATACTTTTAATTATATATTTGGAATTGAACTAAAAAAGAAAAGAAAGTTGAAATGATATGGGACAATGAACTAAGTAGAAAAAATCATACTTATTTGGTTTCTATAAAGTTGTTGAATTGTACTATTGGGAATAGAGTGAATTTAAGGAAATGATTGGGAATTGCATTATTTAAATTAAGATTTTTACTTAATTGATTTTCTATTGAATACTCTTAATTAATTAGGGAAACTATAACAAAACCCTGAAATAATTGTATTATTTGGAATATTAGATAAATAAATTGGAGATGATATTATGTTGTATGAATGCAAATTTAGGGGTTCAAATTTTAGGGAAGAAAAAGAAAAATTGAATTATATTAGGAATAGAAGTTAAGAGGAAGGGCAAAAATGTATGGAAGTTTAAAAATTGCAATAAGATTTAGAAATATGAATAAGTTTAACATAAGACTGTAATAGTTGTCATATTGGGGGTAAGATTTAGATTTAATTAGTTTTTATTAATATGTTGAATGATGTAGAAATGAGAAATAATTGTATTATTTGGTACATTTGTTAAATAATTGGAGTGGTATTATGTTGTGTCAATGCAAATTAAGGGGATCAAATTTTAGGGAGGAAAAAGAAAAAATTGAATTAAGTTAAGATGAAAGGTAACATTAGATTTTTTAAAATTAGAGAGAAATAAATGTTATGCTAAAAATTGAATGTACATAATTATGTTAAAGATGAACAAAAATTTGTACAAATTTATGACCGGGTCAATGTTCTGTTCAGAAAAGATGTATTGTATGTTTGTCTGTCTATTTAAAAAAAAAAGTGTAATTTACCTTTTCTATTTCATCAGCTTTTACTATCTCTTCTTTTTCTTTATGTATCCTTTGTCATTTTTCCTCCCCTATCCTTTCCTTTGTTCTTTCTATTTTCTCCTCTACTTCCTGGGTTTCATATTCATTATTCAGTGTCATTTGCTCATAATTTTCTGGTCTCACAACTACCTCATGTATTAATTCCTTTATCTCCTTTTGATTCCTTGTCATCATTTCCTGTGTACCTTGGAGCAACAATAATATTACTTTCAATAATACATTTATTTCCCCCTGTTGTACCATTTTGCCTTATTTTAATGAATTAAAAAGTTACTCAGTAATCTATCCAGATCCCAATATCCCAATTATTCATCACACCAAGAAAGCCAATATTAGAGCAGTTCACAAAATCACTCCCTTAAATAGTTCATTAGCAATCTTCACCCTAACCCTTCCCACTTTCCAAAGGGGGTGTTTTTTAGGGGAAAATGTGAATTTTGTGAAAAGAAAAATGAAAATAAATAAAATTCTACAACATTATTTGATGGAAATAGAAATTACATTTGTTAGAAGTAAAAGGAAGGAATAAAAATTGGATGTATTTGATCAAGGATAAAATAAATATATTATTATCTCTGATAACTCTCAATAATGTTTTGCTGACATAGATTAAAAGAATGAGACTTTATGGATTTGTTTATACATAAATGATGGGATCTGAGAAGAAGAGAACTTTTGTTGTATTTTAAGATAAGGTGATATGTATATAGTTTTTAAAATAAAATATTTTTTTATACATATGGAAATCACTTTTTAATATATTTCTTTTCTTTTTCTTAACCACATTACATTCTTATTTTTCTTTCTATTTTTCTTTCTTTTCTGCACATTCTATATTTTTTCTTTCATTATATTTTAGTTTTTATTGTTGTAATTATAATACTTAATAAAATTATAGAAAAAAGAAGGCAGCAAGTATCTGAATTAAAGAAACAGGTTTACACAACAGAAACTCTGCTGTTCATATGCTTATGTGAACTACTGTGCCACAAGAAAAAAAGGGAGAAGCTTGCATTGTTATATCACAACCACATTTCTTCATTTTGCCTCACTGTGGTTGGGAACAGATGCCTATGCTTACAATTTAAAAGTCTTTCCTTTTGCAGTTCATCTTAATCAAAGTACGCCAAAGTACATTTAGACTAAACAGATAAATTACCATTTTTAATACCAAATTTCATAGGATGTAATCCTTGTCCAAGTGAGGCAAGCAACTACTTTTCATGGCTCCTTTTAACAAATCTGCCCACTACTGTATCATGAAAGTTGGACGCTTTAGAAAAAGAAATCATTTTTTTTTTATCAAACTCAATAAATTAGGACAAAATGGCATGTAAACATATACAAGGAGATGATCTGAATCTGAACCATTTTTTTTTCACAAGATAAAGTATTCATATCTGCACTAATTTTGTGAATGTCAGTTACTATCTGATTAAGTGGGCAGCCAATAGCACAATGCCTTTGCCATCTTACAAGATCCAAATCAAATTAACTACATATAAAGAATAGTCTCTGTTTTTGAAAATTCATTAGAAATATTTCGTCTTGTGATAAATTTTAGTGGCCATAGAAAAAATGAGATTCAGTTTGTTTGCTGCTATAAATGTAAAATGTGTTTTGCTTAAAGCAACCAGAGGGGGAAAATTTTCTATAGCCATTTATAGAGCAATGGGGGTATAGTGGTTAGAATGCAATATTGCAGGCCAATTCTGCCCGCTGCCAGGAGTTCAATCCTGACCAGCTCAAAGTTTACTCAGTCTTCCATCTTTTCTAAGGTTGGTAAAATGAAGACACAGATTGTTCATTTTCATTTTTTCATTTTATTTAATTTGTATACCGCCCTACTCCCGAAGGACTCAGGGCGGTGAACAGGCACAGAATAAAACACGTAAAATACAAAAATTAAGAACAGAAATAAAATCGAATTAAATCAATTTAGCCCAAGACAAATTTAAAATAAATTTGATTGTTGGGGGCAATATGCTGACACTGTAAACCACTTAGAGAAGACTGTAAAGCAATATGAAGCAATATGTAGTGCTATTGTTATTGCTATAAAAAATAAGCAACCTATCTACATTTGAGAGAAATATTTAACTCTCCTAAGTGTTATTTTTAGAAAAATACATATTGCTTGATTTATGATATGTTCCAACTTTCTTTACTGATTACCATTTCCATAATTATATAATATTCTGATGCACATTGTCGAGACACCTCACGCTCGACACACCAGGGATAAGAGCAAAGCAAAGAGCTCACCATGCAAAACCGGAAACGCTATGGAAGGATCGTGGGCTGCAATGGAGGGAAGGGCACATTCACGGTGATGGGGGTGATAGAGGCTCGGTAGGTGGACAGTCACCCTGTGGACGGGATAGGGGCGTTCAGTTGTTTGCTGCTGCCTGTTGGCACATCTGGGTGACATGGCAGCTTGCACGATTGCGGGGCTGGAAACCCAGAAGCGTAACCGATTGGAGGACTGAGTGGCGCGGCTATTTAAACGGCATTGGGTTGCAGTGGATCCCAATGCCGACTTTGTGTTATTGCATATTGAACTCAGCGTTGTCTGCAGCAGACCTGGAGAACAAATAAACCTGTTTCCTGATCAAGGCTTTATTCGGCTGCAGCGTAGTTTGTTATAGTGCCCAGGTTGTTGAGCCGTCTGAGAGAAAGTCGGCGTTTGTTAAGGATATTGTTGTTGTGTTACCAATCAGCAGAGTGTAGAGCACAGAGAAACGTTGCTGAGAGCAATGAATAAGAGATGTGCAAACTGGTTTATCAAAAGTTTACTTTAAAGTGAAAAAACAATCTCATAGTCTTTAAATCAATCCAAGTCTTTGCCAGTTAAATCAGTCCAGTGATACAAAAATTCTTGTGGTAAGAAGAGAATAACAAATTCACTCCGGTTCACAAACCATGATGGTAGCAGATCCATCCAACGATGATAGCACAATGATAGCAACTCCACACACCATGGTAGCTTATCATCAACTAAATACATTACAGTACGTTTCTTAAATACATTTACAACCAGTGATTAACTAATTACAGCATGACTCAGCATTACAATGAATCAGCAGTAAAACTTTAAAGTCACACAATACATATTCATATTAAAGTCACAGAACACATATATTGCCTGGACAACTTGTTAGGCTCAAACCATATCCTAATATTCTCCCCTTTGGACAGGTCAATATATACAGTTTAGATTCTTAATCCATAGCTTTCACAACACGTTTTATGTTTGATAGCACCTTGCGCTTTGGTAAAATTATCAGCAATACTGTCTTCCGACATACAATATTCCAATTTAACCATGTTGCTTTAGATACACTGACGAACATTCAGATACCGAATGTCAGTATACTTAGATCTAGTTTTAACTGCTAAATTTGTTGCCATTTTTATAGCAGCTTGGTTGTCCTCATGTATTACAATTAGATAATCCATCTTTAAACCAATATCCATCATTAGTTGTTTGTAATAAATCAGATCAGTACAAACTAATGACAAACATGAGAATTCTGCCTCCATAGTAGATAGACTAATATGTTTTTGATGAATTGATTTCCAGCCAATCAAACAATTGTCTAACATGATAGCTATACCCGATGTGGACTTTCTGGTAGTCAATCAGTAGCAAAACTGGCATCAGCATATGCGCTCAATACTAAATCATTGTTAGGTTCTAGATACAATGCATAATGCATCGTCATTTTCAGATATCTTAATATATGCTTTGCGGCCTGCCAATGCCTATCAGTTGGCTCTGCATTATATCTCGCTAATTGGTTTACTCCAAATGAAATATCAGGTCTCGACCAATTGCTTATATAAGATAGACTACCTATAAGAGACTGATAGATCTCCTCACTAAATTTAGGACTTTGGATTTCTCCTTGTTGAAAATCCTGTGCCATAGGCATTTTAGCTGGCTTACATAGCACCATGCCATAACGTTTCAACATTTGGCTTATTTTGCTAGATTGAGATATTTTATAACCTCTAGCTGTTTGATTGATACCTAGACCCAAATAATGCCTAATATTTCCTAAATTTCTAATTTTAAATTTGGTTTGTAACTGTTTAACAATATCTATGGCTTCCTTCTCAGTTTTAGGTATAATGGCTATATCATCTGTAAACAATAATAAAAATGATACTACACCATTATTATTTCTTTTAAAGAGACATTTATCCGCTACACCTCCATGAAAACCGATCTTATTTAGCTCTTTAACTATACATTGGTTTCACTCAAACCCTGATTGTCTCAAACCATAAAGGCTTTTATTTAACTTCCAACAATCAGTGTGGTTTTGTATTTCAACTCCTAAAGGCTTCCTCATATAGATGGTGTGTCTCAATGGAGCATGCAAGTATGCTGTCTCTACATCTATATGTTAATACTATATTTATACTTAGCCGCCCACACTAGCATTGTTCTTAAAGTACTAGCTTGTAAACTAGGAGCAAAAACCTGATTAAAATCGTTTTCGGTCTGAGAAAAACCTTGAGCTACAAGGCGAGCTTTATGGGTTACTGTCACATCTATGCTTTTCTTAATTTTGTAAACCCATCTATAACCTATTAATTTTTCATCAGGTGGCAATTTCACAGTTTCGTAAACACCTAATTTAATTAAAGAATTAATTTCCTTACTCATTGCCTCCTGCCAAGCATTCTGCTCCTTTTCAGGATAAAGCTTGATATCCTCATAACTCGAAGGTTCTATGTTAACCTGGCAAACTACGGTTGCTTTATATCGATCAGGTGGATGCCTTTCCCTAGTAGATCTCCTAGGTAATACAGGACTTACTGCAAATGGTTCATCTGACTCCTCCCCTAAAACTACCACCTTTAAACCTACTTCCTGTTCTTCATCCTTGATAGAGGATTCTACATCATCTAAATCCTCAGGAATATCATCAGGAATATGATGTTCTATACTAACAGTATTATTATCATGTCTATAATCTGCACGCTCTAGTTTATCCCATCCTTTGTACTCTAGAAATTTAGCACTTGCACTACAGTAAACACTAGTAGTTCCCTGTGCCCAAAATCTAAAAGACCTATGATTTGATTCATAGCCAACAAAAAACATTTTTCTGGCTCTCTGTTGATCCTTTCTCCTTAAACTAGATGGAATATGTACCCAAGCTGGGGCTCCAAACTAAGATTTGGTTTCCTCCCATGCCATAGGGTGAATGGTATTTCACCTGTAGAGGAATGAACCACGTTGTTTAACACATGGTTAGCACACATAACAGCCTCACCCCATAAATTTTCAGGCAAACCAGAATCTGCCAACATAGTTCTAGTCATGGCTTGTAATGTTTGACCTCTTCTCTCGATATACGAATTGTGTTGTGGTCTGTATGGAGCAGACCGTTTATGCTGGATCCCTGCATCCTGCAAAAACTTTTCCAACCTTTGGTTGGTAAATTCTGTACCATTATCAGTCACTAAGCATTTAACCTTAAATTTCTGTTTCCTTTCCACAAAACGCAGCCAGTTGTTAATATGCTGGAATGTTTCACTTTTTATTTTCATAAGATAACAGAATCTGTATCTTGAATACTGGTCTACTATGCTTAGAATATAGCAAGCACCTCCTATGCTGGATTTTTTGGGTGAAATTAGGTCTACAAACACTACCTCTAATGGCTTTTTAGTTTTAAAACCATTAACACGTTTTGCTGGTGTTACCCTACTTTTTTGCTGACTACAGGCATTGCAATTCAGATATTTACTACATGCTTGTAGTTTTATCCCTTCAGATAACTGAACTGTTTTCTTTAACGTTCTGAAATTTAAATGCCCAAGTCTCCGGTGTAACAGATGAATACATTCATCATGTGGTTTAACATTCTTATAAACAGACTTAGACTTAGCCATCAATACTGAGTTATCCCTTAAAATAAATAAATCATTTTCTAAACTTGCAGTAACAACCTTGCCATCTTTCTCAATAAAACATTTATCATTTTTAAATGTTACCGTAAACCCAAATTGCAATAATGATTTAACAGATAATAAATTGAATTTTAAGCCGGGAATATATAACATAGGTAATGGTTCATTACTAAATGACCAACGAGCAACACCCTCTCCAGCTACCTTAACTTTCCAGCCATTTGCTAGTTTAACATGTTGGTTACTCTTCTGCATTTTAACAAAAAAAAAAATCTATTTTTAGAAATAGATTGAGAAGCACCACTGTCAACAACCCAACAACCCTGGTTAACATCAGTAGTTGAACTGGATATAGCTAAATTACAACCCTTCTTGGGTCTAGTATTGTCCCTAACAGACATTTTCTTATTCTTAAAATACTTAGTTATATGCCCTTTAGCCCTACAAGCAAAACAGCATTTTACAAAATAGGCAGTTGAATACATTTTTTCTTCTTTTGGTTGTTGCACTCTCAATTGATTCCTTTCTTGTCTTCTTTTGAATTCTTCCAATAACCTACCGGTTATGCCAGCCAATGTCAGTTCATCTCTGGACAAAACCTCTAACGAAGAAACATAGTCGTCATAACTATCATTCAAAGAAAAAAGAATTATATAAACTTGTAGTTCTGAAAAGACAAGTTCCTTTTCATGCAGCTCGTGGAAAATTCTGATCATGGATTCCAAATGAGCCATTATTTCCACCTTTAAGAAGATGTTGTTTAAATAATCTCCGTGTGAAATAAATATGAGCACCCACAGAGTCACGAACATATAGTCTATTCAACTTGGTCCAACACCTAGCAGCAGACTCTTCGCCACGAATATGGACAAGCTGCTGGTCACCCAGTGTTAGTCCAATAATGCAAAGAGCTCGTTCATTGTCTCTGTTAAACTTGGCTAATTTCTTTGCATCTTCCTCATCAGCAGGATCCCATGCTGTTACATCCGGTGGATTATTAACTATGTCCCACAGTCCTTCTCTACGCAAAAGTAGATTACATTTTGTAGACCAGGATACATAGTTTGTTCCATCTAGCCGGGTTATCATGGAAAAATTTGCTGTTTGTTCTAGTGCCATCTTCACTTGGATTGTATATCACAAACACAGTTTGTACTATTCACATTAACTCTCAGTTTAGCTCTTAACAATCCTAGTTAGTTCTGGTTGGCTCTGGGCCCATAACCAATGTTAAGAATATTGTTGTTGTGTTACCAATCAGCAGAGTGTAGAGCACAGAGAAACGTTGCTGACAGCAATGAATAAGAGATGTGCAAACTGGTTTATCAAAAGTTTACTTTATAGTGAAAAAACAATCTCATAGTCTTTAAATCAATCCAAGTCTGCCAGTTAAATCAGTCCAGTGATACAAAAACTCTTCTTACCACACAAACAGTAGTTGGTTAGAATAACAAATTCACTCCGGTTCACAAACCAATGGTAGCAGATCCATCCAACGATGATAGCACAATGATAGCAACTCCACACACTATGGTAGCTTATCATCAATTGAATACATTACAGTACCTTTCTTAAATACGTTTACAACCAGTGATTAACTAATTACAGCATGACTCAGCATTACAATGAATCAGCAGTAAAACTTTAAAGTCACACAATACATATTCATATTAAAGTCACAGAACACATATATTGCCTGGACAACTTGTTAGGCTCAAACCATATCCTAACAGCGTTTTTGGCGTTTTTGCCATATTGAGAACCCACGAACCGGAGACGATGGCGGAGGGCGCAACAGCCACGTTGACGGACCCTGGAGAGGCGGAGGAGGACACCACAATCCTGGAGACACTTGAAGTGCAGAGCACCAGTGAGCCTCCAGTGGTTCGGCCAAAGGAAACGAAGCCTCAGCGAGTGGAGAGCACCAGTGGGGACCAGGACCCTGCTGTGCCGAGTGGGATGAAGAGTTCATCAGGTGACTGGTGGCATAGCTCCGCTCTTACTGTTCCTGGTATATCATAAAACCCCAATCCCTTATCAAGGCGAAGTCACCTTCTAGGGCTGGAGGGAAAGGAAGTGGATAGAAGATGACGACGGCGAGTGGAGCTACTCCACTGGCCTCGGAGCCTCCACTTTGGACATATTGAGAGAAAAGTTTGGGGAAGCTAGCTTTTGGGATGCAGCATCATGGCAACCCTGGATTGCAGGAGGGGAAGCAGCTAACTCGTGGCAGGGGGGAGGGAGTGGCCCTGAAACCTGTTTCCATTTGGCAAGTCCTAAATTACAGGTGGACAAAGGGAGTAAAAGGGTTAGGACCACAGAGCAGCAGTTCCCAGGTCCTCGAACCTCCTCCTTAGGTGAGGCTTCCCGTGAGACAGACCAGGACGCACACTGGAAGGTAGGGGGTCGGGAGACGGGCCACACAAGCCCACGGAGTCAAGCCAACCAGCGCAGGATGGAGGAGAGGGATGCACAGGGCACCGAGGAGTTGGTAATCTGCCTATGTGGCCACCTGGGGTGTGGCCACAACAACCACAACAACTGTGGGGGACTCCCCCGATACAAGCCTCCTTTGATGGTAGTGCTGATAGGGTATCCATTTTCCTAAACCAGATACTTAGTCATATGGACTTGTATGGTCGTATGTATCCTTCGTAGTGGGCTATGGTCATTGCCATCACTGGTCCTACAAGGGGAGGCAGCTAATTGGGTTGCAGATCTCCATAGCGAGCACACGAAGAAGTTAGCCGATGTTGGCTTGTTTTTGGAGTCTTTACGAGGACGCTTTGAAGATAGTGCAAGTGTCCAGGTAACTGAAGGAGAGCTACTGGCCTTGAAACAGAGGGGATATCTGGCCAAAGATTACGTAAAAGAGTTTCGCACTTTAGCTGGGAGACTCCGCTCCTGGCCTGAACGGTTACTGGTACACCACTTTTGGTCTGGACTGGATAGAGAAGTGAGGCAGGCATGCGTGTATTGTGGCTTACCACCAAGGTTGTCAGAATGGTTTAAGGCGGCGGTGGAACTAGAAGTGGGATTAAGGGAATTCCAGCCACGTGTGAATCAGCCACAATGCTTTGCAGCGGCAAAACCAGTGACCCCAAGGGATCCTGGAACAAGCGGCCTTGCAACTGTCAGACCCACAATGGTCGGAGGAAGAGGAACCTTTCATTGCTTCCGCTGCAATCAGCTAGGACATCGAGCTGCCGAGTATCCTAAACCCCCCTTGCACGGGCTCCAACAGCCGGGGGCAAGATCCAAGAGAGGGTTCATTCTACGTCGGAGTGACCAAAGATACCTACACCGACGCCATCTAGTTGTTCCCGTTCCACGCTGCCAGGTGTTAAGAGTCCTTTGGGAGGAGAAGGGACGCCAGTGCTATTGGATAACAGCGAGGAGAGTGCACCAGAGGACCCCAAGGTAAGTGATCCAATACACCCATTTGTGATACCGGTGACCCTACAGAATGTGCGCACCTCTGTAAGGGTTAATCAGGGAGCCCTGATAGATTCTGGGTGTACCCATTGTCTCATTCGTAGAACAGTGGTAGACAACTTGGGTCTCCATCTGCTGAAACTGAAATCCCCTATACGGTTCGAGCAGATGGATGGGTCTCTTCTCGGGGGGACACCAGCCACGTAAGTCACTGAATACGTCCACTTGGAGATTGGGGAACACAGGGAACAGATTCACTTCGTAGTGGTAGACCGAATGGTCGAACCGATTATACTGGGGTTAGCGGGGTTGGATAAGTGGTGCCCCACCATATGGTGAGAAGGTGGGTCCGGACCCAGTCCCTGAGTCCCAACCACAGACCCAGCAGTGTGGCGGAAACATAAGGGATAGTTTAGGTTATCCGGATGTATATAGGGATTCAGCAGCTGTCTTTGACGAGGATGAGTGTGAGATGTTACCCCCGCATAGAGCAACTGACTGCGCTATAGAATTAATCCCTGGGGCTAAGCTGCCGAAACCACACATGTATGCGATGACTAAAAATGAGTTAGATGAGCTACATCAATACATAGATAAGAACTTGGCCAGGGGCTTCATCCAACCCAGTCGGGCGTGTATGGCCACACCGGTACTGTTTCGAGAAAAGAAGGATGGGGGCTTATGCTTATGTGTCGATTTTAGAGGTTTGAATGCTGTTTGTGTCGAGCACCTCTACACCCTGCCTTTGATGAAAGACCTTCTAACCATGTTGTCAACAGGAAAGGTGTTCACTAAACTTGACCTGTGAGAGGCTTATTACAGGGTACGGATACGCCCGGGAGACGAGTGGCAGACCACCTGCAATTGTCCCTTAGGTAGCTTCAAATTCCGAGTGATGCCGTTCGGGTTACAGAGCGCCCTGGCCGTGTTCACGCAGGTCATCAATGAAGTCCTGCATGAATACCTATACCGAAGTGTCCTCGTCTATCTGGACGATATTCTCATATATTCTAAAAACATGGAGGAGCATGTACAATTAGTGAGACAGGTTGTCAGGTATGCTTCCTTCAATATCCAGGAAAGGAAAACCCAAACTCAATCATTTTGAAGAGATTAGTACTTTTACTGAATATGAAATGATCGCAACCCAGGTAAAGCTGGAAGTGAGCAAAACGCGCGAAATAGCATCTACTAAGCTTCTCCCCCCCCGTGTCCTTTGACTATCAGCCAATCCAAAGGTCTCCCAAAGGTCAGGTGGCATCACGTCTGGCAGCGTCATTCATCAGGAATGTAGGGCAGTTGGTCAGCCGTCCCCTTTGAAGATTCACTCTCGTTTCTTGGGAAAACACGTCCTACAAGAAAGAAAAACACCTCCTGCATCTTCCCACCCTTCGCCCCCATAACTATTCCCTCCCCCGTTTCTTATGGCAGCTGAGGCTGATATTCGGCCCCTCTTGCAGAAGAGATGTTATTCCTAAATAAGAGGAAAGAAGAGAGAGAGAAATAGAATATTTACAATAATTATGGTTTATCTGGGTATTTGGTATAGAATTGCTGTACTTTCTTGGGAGCTCGGACATCCCGTTTATTCACCCATTCAGCCTGAGACAAAGGGAAATGTTTCCAGGCAATCAGATATTGGACTTTACCATGGTGTTTTTTAGAGTCCAAGATTTCTTTAACTTCAAAATGTTGCTCCCCCTCTATGAGAATGGGAATTGGAGGGGTGCTTTGGTCAGCCCGTAGGGGAGACGAGTGTTCAGGTTTCAATAAACTAACATGAAATACAGGATGTATACGCCTCAACATTTTTGGCAATTCCAATTCAACTGTTACTGGATTAATCAGTCTAATCACATGAAATGGTCCCACATACTTAGGGCTAGCTTTTTGGACTTCTGGGTAGTCTGTAAGTATTTAGTAGATAAATAGACTTTATCACCCACTTTATAAATGTGAGCTGGGGACCTTTTCTTATCGGCTTGTGCCTTATGGGCCCGGTGTGCCTCATCTAATGCATTCCGAGTCACTGCCCATGTGCTCTTTAATTGTTCAATCCAATCCATCAAGGAGGGATTCTGGGGATCATCTTGTGGTAGCTCGGGAATGGGTACAAAATCCTGGCCCGATGCGACCTTAAAAGGAGTGAATCCGGTGCTACTGTGTACAGAATTATTATATGCCACTTCTGCAAATGGCAACAAGTCTACCCAATTGTCTTGCTGGTAATTAACGTAACACCTCAGGTATTGTTCTAGCACCCCATTGGTTCTTTCACAGGCCCCATTTGTCTGAGGGTGGTGACTGGAACTTAGCCCCTGGGCGGAGCCTATCAACTTCAAAAACTCTTTCCAGAAACTGGAAGTAAATTGCACACCCCTGTCAGAAATTATTCTTTTTGGAGATCCATGTAGTCGGTAAATCTGCTGAATAAACAGTTTTGCAAGGGTTTTTGCTGAAGGGATCTTTGAGCAAGGGATGAAATGTACTTGTTTGGAAAACAAATCAGTTACTACCCAAATGACAGTGCAGCCCTCACTCTCTGGTAAGTCCACAATAAAATCCATAGATATTTCCTTCCATGGGGTGTTTGGTCTAGCCACACTTTGCAGCAATCCAGGAGATTTTCCTGGAAGTCTTTTAGCCGAGGCACATACTGGACAGCTAGCCACATATGCCTCTATGTCCTTTTTAAGTGCAGGCCACCAAAATTGTCTCTTAACAAGATGTAGAGTCTTGACAAACACAAAGTGTCCTGCGGCCTTGGCATCATGAGCATATTTCAATACGGTTGTCCTTAATGTGGTTGGAACATACAATTTCGATCCAACACAAGCTAGTCCATCACGAAGTGTGCATTCATTCCAGTGTTTCTTAAACCACTTGTCAGTTTTTAGCGCTTCTCGCAATTTTTCAATAAATCCCCCGAGAGTTCTGGTTCGGTTTTACTCTGCGCTCTGGTAGTGACAGGTGTTGCCAATTGTGTCAAGGGGATCATTGGTTGAACCACCTCCTTCTTGATGCTGTTGTACTGCGGCAATCTGGAAAGTGCTTCCGCCATGAAGTTTTTTCCACCAGGAAGGTAACGTAGAGTGAAATTGAAACGCTTGAAATGTTGGGCCCAACGAGCCTGTTTTGGTGATAGTTTGCATGGTGTTTTTAATGCTTCTAGATTCTTATGATCAGTCCACACCTCGAAAGGGTGTTTCACCCCTTCTAAAAATTGTCTCCATATTAACAGTGCCCATCGAACTGCAAACGCCTCTTTCTCCCATATGGCCCATCTCCTTTCCGTTTCTGATAGTTTACGGGACGTGTAAGCACAGGGTTGTAATATCCCGTTATCATTCTTTTGCAAGAGTATTGCTCCTACAGCTACGTTGCTGGCGTCAGCTTGTACTACAAAAGGTTGTTCCATGTCGGGATGTTTGAGCACAGGTTCAGCCGCAAAGAGCCGTTTCAATTTTTCGAAAGCCGCTTGACAGTCCATAGTCCATTCTAGTGGTTTCGAGGGTTTGGGCTTTACTTCCCCTTTCGTTTTTAGCAAGTTTGTAATTGGTAGTGCGATTTTCGTGAAAGAGGGGATGAATTGTCTATAAAAGTTAGCAAACCGTAAGAAACTCTGTAACTGTTTACGGGTGCGCGGTGCGGCCCATTCCAGCACTGCCCGGACCTTTTCAGGGTCCATCTCTATTCCCTCATGCGATATACGATATCCAAGATAGTCGATTTTGTCTTGGTGAAATTCGCATTTAGAAAGTTTGGCATAGAGTTCAGCTGCTCTGAGTTTCTTCAAGACCGTCCGTACCAACTTTACACGGTTGGCCATGTTGTCAGAATAGATCAGAATGTCATCCAAATAGACCAACACCCCCTTATACAGGTGCTCATGCAATACTTCGTTGATCAACTGCATGAATACAGCAGGGGCTCCCTGTAGTCCAAAAGGGAGTACTCTAAACTGGAAACATCCCAGTGGGCAATTAAATGCTGTCTTCCATTCATCCCCCTCTTTTATTCTCACCCGGTAGTATGCCTCTCTTAAATCAAGTTTGGTGAAAATTTTTCCCTTCCCTAAGTGGGCTAACATGTCCTTCATTAGTGGGAGGGGGTAGACGTTTTCTACGCAAATCGCGTTCATATTTCTATAATCAACTACTAGACGAAAGGATCCATCTTTCTTTTCGCGGAACATTACTGGCGCTGCCACCTTGGGTTTGGCTCGTTCGATGAATCCCCGTTCTAAGTTTTTGTCAATAAAATTTCACAGTTCCCCCAATTCTCGAGGTGTCATGGGGTAAATTTTTGGTTTGGGAAGCTTCACCCCAGGGAGTATTTCAATGGTGCACTCGGTGACGCTGTGGGGAGGCAGAGCATCCAATGCCTTTTCGCTAAAGACTTCCTTGAGATCCCAATATTCCTTTGGAATTTTCTCTTCTCCCTCAATATAGTTAATGGCTACTGCCGCCCTTTCTGGTTTTAGGTCGTCCCTCGGGGGGGGGGCTTCCTTTTCTGGAGTTGGTTCTGCCGTGCGGATGCGCAGGACCCCCGTCTTCCAATTTACCCGTGGGTTCCATTTTCGAAGCCAGGGCAGTCCTAGAATGAGGGGTCTCTCCATACCAGGGGCTACAATAAATCTGAGATTCTCTACATGATTCCCCAACTGCAGTTCAAGGGGTTCCGTCATAAAGCTAGCTGGGCCCCCTCCGGCAATCGACCCGTCTAATTGACAGAATGCAATGGGTCTTTTTAAAGTCTTTAGTCTCAGTCCCATTTCCTCCACTACTTTGGGGCTAATTATGCACCTAGTGCATCCCGAGTCCAACAGGGCTAACAATTGCATGTGAGCCCCTGTGGAGGGCACCCTTATTTCTACGGGGATGAGTAAGGGTTCTTCCGTGTGACTCATCTGATCGTCGGTGTCGGAGTCGGAGTCCGTCTCGCTGTCGTCATCATT
This sequence comes from Arizona elegans, assembly GCA_022577455.1. Classification (NCBI taxonomy): domain Eukaryota; kingdom Metazoa; phylum Chordata; class Lepidosauria; order Squamata; family Colubridae; genus Arizona; species Arizona elegans. The sequence continues at coordinate 75,875,288 of JAKOOJ010000004.1, read as the reverse complement.
GGTCGGAGTTCCCAACTCACCCTGGTTTTGGGGAGTGAACTCAATGACTTCTCCTTTCAGGGCGATGCCGCGGGTTTTGGCGGGAATTTTGTCGCCTTTCTTCAGGCCAGCCCCGGTAGCATTTGGCGGTGGCTTGGAGAAGCATTCGGCAGCCTGGTGGCCTTCTTTCCCATATTTGAAACAGGTGAAGGGCTTTGACTTGGGTTTGAATTCAGTCTTTCCCCCAGTCATCTTTTGTGTCCCTTTACGGTGGAAAGAGGATGACTGGTTTAAATTCCTCGGAGTTCGCTTCATCTCAGCTCGATCTCCACATCCTCAGCTACTATGTACCACCTATGCAAATCTTCGGGGACCCCCATGCTCCTGCATTCTCGATATATCTCTTCATTCAACCCATCCTTGAAACTCTCCAAAAGAGCCATTTCTGACCAGCCTGTCATATAGGGTGCCAGTTCACGAAACTCTTGGATATACTCTGCCACCGGTCTCCGGCCCTGCTGAATACTCTTCATTCTGAGTCTCGCCTTTCGTTCAGCTAAATGGTCTTCAAAACGCTTCCTAAGGGCCCCCATGAACTGGTTGTAATTTCTCAGCAAGAGGGAGTTGTTATTGTGGAGAACCACCATCCACTCAGCAGCTGCTCCCTCTAGGGCGTTCGCGATGCTTCTCACTTTAGCAGCCTCTGATTCATAGTCCTCCCCCCAATCCTGCATGTGGTTCCACACTTGGGTCAGGAAAAATCCCAATGCTTTAGGATTTCCATCATACTTCCCAGGGAGGGGGGGATTTTTGGCTTTTTACGTCTGCGAGGGGGGGGGGGCTGCAGGGCTGGGCTTCTCTGGCCGGCTGCCTCTCTCCCTTGAGCTGCCGAAGCCTGGAATGTTTCTTCCTCAAACTCTTCCTCTCCCCCGCAGGCTGTCTCTTCTGGCTCCCCCCTGGGGCCTGCTCCCATTCTCCACAGGAATTCCAAAAGACTCACGGTTTTTCCTGCTTTCTTCTACATCACGGATAAGCTGCAAGGCTTGTTCCATCATGAGGCATTCCTTTTGCTTTTGCATCCACACTGCCTCCTTTTTACGGGGTCTGGAAGTCGTCACTCCCCGGGGGTCCTCCCCCCAGTCCGGCAGCCTCCCCACTCCTTTCGACCATCTAGCTTCCTCCGGCTCTAAACGGAGTCTTTCCAACCATTCTGCATTCTCTTTCTCCACTTGGAGGGCAGCTGCCGTTGAACTCGCTGCCCCCATTTGCTCTTCTCCATCACTCCCTCGATCTGACATATTTTGGATTTACAGTCCCCTCGGTTTTTGTCCAGGATGACTGGATGTGACTTCCAACTTAATGTCAGGTATGCTTCCTTCAATATCCAGGAAAGGAAAACCCAAACTCAATCATTTTGAAGAGATTAGTACTTTTACTGAATATGAAATGATCGCAACCCAGGTAAAGCTGGAAGTGAGCAAAACGCGCGAAATAGCATCTACTAAGCTTCTCCCCCCCCCCCGGTGTCCATTGACTATCAGCCAATCCAAAGGTCTCCCAAAGGTCAGGTGGCATCACGTCTGGCAGCGTCATTCATCAGGAATGTAGGGCAGTTGGTCAGCCATCCCCTTTGAAGATTCACTCTCGTTTCTTGGGAAAACACGTCCTACAAGAAAGAAAAACACCTCCTGCATCTTCCCACCCTTCGCCCCCATAACTATTCCCTCCCCCGTTTCTTATGGCAGCTGAAGCAGGCAAAGCTGAGGCTGACACAGGTGTTGACCAAACTACTACATGCAAAACTATTTGTAAAGTTGTCAAAGTGCGAGTTTCATTGCACAAAATTGGATTATCTTGGGTATCGCATTGCAGGAGACAGGGTGGAAATCGACCCAAAAAAAGTATTAGCAGTATTGGAGTGGCAGGCACCCAGGACTAAGAGACAGTTGCAAAGTTTCCTTGGCTTTGCCAATTTTTACCGGCAGTTTATTCCATCCTTTGTCCGGTTGGCCCTACCATTGACTGATCTGTTGAAAACTAAACATACCGTAGGCAACAAAGTAAGACCGGGACAGCTGTTACCATGGACACCTGAATGCCAACACTCATTCGAGCAGTTAAAGGAGCTGTTCTCCCAGAAACCCATACTTAAACACCCAGATCCCACATTGCAGTTTATCATGCAGGGAGATGCTAGCGACGTAGCTGTAGGAGCTGTATTGTTACAGAGGACTAAGGAAGGAAAATTGTGTCCTTGTGCGTATACATCATGCAAGTTGACGCCTACAGAACGGGGTTGGGCTATCTGGGAGAAAGAGGCATTCGCAGTCAGGTGGGCATTGCATTTGTTAGAATGTGTTAGTATTAAATTTGAGGTTTGGACAGACCATAAAAACCTAGAGACCCTCCAGACTCCTAGGAAATTGTCGCCGAAGCAGGTATGTTGGGCACAATACTTCCAGCATTTCAATTTCGATCTGAAGTATGTTCCCGCTGGGAAGAATTTCCTGGCTGATGTCTCGAATGACTCAATTTAATAGTAAAAGAAAAGATGTAGTACAGGCTATAATACCAAGACCCCAACACGCAGGTCGGACGCACAATAAAATAATGATCCCTACATGGAAGGAGGAGTTACAACAAGAAGTGGGACGTGATCCATGGATAGCAGAGCATAAAACATTGGTGAGACATCGGGACAGTTTAGCTTGGATGGGGACAAAGCTGTATATACTTCAGTCTTTATGGACGACAGTGTTAAACAAATGTCACAATGCGAAGGTGGCAGGTCATTTCGGGTTCCTCAAGACCTTACATCTCACCAGGCGACAGTTTTGGTGGCCTCTCATGTGCAAAGATGTTGAGCAATACGTGAAAAGTTATAAAATGTGTGCAACAACAAAGGCAAGACCTGGCAAACCCTTGGTTTGTTACAATCGGTTGCAAACCCCAGTAGACCATGGGACGAGATAGGGATGGATTTTATTGTCGACCTGCCCGAGAGTAAGGGTCACACAGTTATATGGACCATAGTTGACCTCTTTTCTAAGCAGGCTCATTTCATCCCTTGTCGGAGCTTGCCTTCAGCAAGGAAGATAGCATGCTTTTAAAATAAAATAAAATTTTATTTTATTTTATTTTATTTTATTTTATTTTATTTTATTTTATTTTATTATTTTATTTTATTATTATTTTATTATTTTATTTTATTTTATTTTATCTATTTTATCTATTTTATCTATTTTTATTTTATTATTATTTTATTTTATTTTATTTTATTATTTTATTTTATTATTATTTTATTATTTTATTTTATTTTATTTTATCTATTTTATCTATTTTATCTATTTTTATTTTATTTTATTTTATTTTATTTATTTTATTATTTTATTTTATTTTATTTTATTTTATTTTATTTTATTTTATTTTATTTTATTTTATTTTATTTTATTTTATTTTATTTTATTTTATTTTTTTATTTGGCTTATATGCCGCCCTATCTTACAATGGACTCAGGGCGGCTCACAACAATAAAACACAAGCCACAATAAAAATAAAGACTAAAATCTAAAAAATTTAAAATTAACCCGTTAAAACCCTTAAAACCCCGTCATCAGACCAGGTCAAGGGATTTGAAAAGCCAAGTTTTTAATTCCCGGCGGAAGGTGCGAAGGTCAGGCGCTAGTCGGAGCTCCAAGGGGAGTTGATTCCAGAGGGTGGGCGCCCCAACCGAGAAGGCTCTACTCCTGGGGGCTGCCAGCCGCCACTGTCTAGCCGACGGCACCCTGAGTAGGCCCTCTCTGTGGGCGCGAACTGGGCGATGGGATGTTGTTGCTGGCTGTAGGTGGTCCGCCAAATATCCTGGTCCTAAGCCATGTAGGACTTTATAGGTCAACACCAGCACCTTGAATCTCACCCGGAGGGCAACCGGAAGCCAATGCAAACCGCGCAGGAGGGGTGTAACATGGGAGTATCAGGATTCTCCCATCACAACCCGCACGGCTGCATTTTGCACCAGCTGAAGCCTCTGAGTGGTCCTCAAGGGCAGCCCCATGTAGAGAGCGTTGCAGTAGTCAATCCGTGAGGTGACCAGTGCATGAGTAACTGTGCGTAGGGCATCTTGGTCCAAATAGGGACGCAACTGGAGCACCAGACATATCTGAGCGAATGCCCCCCGGTCACGGTCGTTATCTGGTCTTCTAAGCTCAACCTTGAATCCAGAAAGACGCCCAAGTTGCGCACCCTGTCTACAGGGGACAAAACTTCACCCCCTATAGTCAGCGATGGCACCTCTCCCCTGAACCGAGATGCCAGTACCCACAGCCACTCGGTCTTGGCCGGGTTGAGTTGCAATTTGTTTCTACCCATCCAGACCCGTACCGCTTCCAGGCACTGGGCCATCACATCGAGGGCATCACTGGGTTGGTTCGGGGTGGAAATATAAAGCTGAGTATCATCAGCGTACTGATGATACCTTAACCCAAAACCACGGATGATCTCCCCTAGCGGTTTCATATAGATGTTGAACAGGAGAGGCGAGAGAACCGACCCCTGAGGAACATCACAGGTGAGGGGCCTCAAGGTCGATCTCTGTCCCCCGTCAACACTGCTTGCGTTCGACCCAAGAGGTAGGAGAACCACCGTAAAACAGTGCCTCCCACTCCCAACCTCTCGAGGCGATGCAGCAAGATACTGTGGTCGACGGTATCAAATGCCGTCAAAAGATCCAGAAGGACCAGAGCAGAGGAATGACCTCTGTCCTGGGCCCTCCAGAGATCATCCACCAGTGCGACCAATGCCGTCTCAGTGCTGTACCCGGGTCTGAAACCCGATTGGCACGGGTCGAGGTAATCCGCTTCATCCAGGACCAGCGGGACCTGACGTGCAACCACATTCTCAACAACTTTCGCTAAAAAGCGAAGGTTGGAGACTGGACGAAAATGATTTAATACAGGTGGGTCCAAGGCTGGCTTCTTGAAGAAGGGCCTCACCACCGCCTCCTTCAAGGTGGTCAGGAAGTTTCCCTCCCTCAAAGAAGCCGCTATCACCGCCTGGATCCAGCCTCGTGTCACCTCCCGGGCCGAATAAACCAGCCAGGGGGGACACGGGTCCAACACACAGGTCATCGCACTCAGCTTCCCCATGATCCTGTCCACTTCCTCTGGGGTAACAGAATCGAACTCTTCCCCGAACCCGCTGTCTCACCCCCATCTGACTCTGTCCAGTCAGAGTCCAAGCCATCTCGAATCCTAGCAATTTTGTCTGACAGGTGCTGACCAAACTCCTCGGCTCGTCCCTGTAAAAGATCTTCCCTCACCCTCTGATTTAAGAGGGAGCGGGACACCTTGAACAGGGCAGCAGGGTGATTCTCTGCAAACGTGATGACATTGGTGAAGTAGTGGCACTTTACCGGCGCCAACTCCACCAGGTAGGCCCGTGTGGCCAACCTTAATTGAAATTGGTCGGATTCGGAACGGCTTACTCTCCAACAGCTCTCTAGGCCTCGTCTATGCCGCTTCATCTCCCGGAGCTCCTCGGTAAACCAGGGAGCTGGCCGGGATCTGCGATGAATCAGAGGCCGCAAAGGAACGACCCGGTCCAGAGCCCTGGTAGCAGCCTCTTCCCAGGCCTCTACCAGGGTCGTGACCGGGGCGTGGGAGAGAGAGAGGGGGATCATCCCAAGCTCCTTCTGGAACTTCTCAGGGTCCATCAGGCGCCTGGGGCAGAACCAGATGGTTGGTTCCACCTCCCAGCGAGGAGGGGCGGCGTAATGGAAGCCTAGCCGAAGGAGATAATGGTCGGTCCATGACAGGGGATAAATAGTAGGGGATCCCCCACTGAACTCATCTCGCCACTGCTCCAAGACAAAAACCAGATCAGATGTGTGCCACCCCCCATGAGTCAGGCCCTGGATAATCTGGGTCAGGTCCATAGCTGCCATGGAAGCCATGAACTCCCGAGCCACACCCGATGCCACACCCAGGGATGGCAGATTGAAGTCCCCCAGAACAATAAGTCTGGGAAACTCCACCACCAGCCCCGAGAGGGTGTCGAGCAGCCCGGGCAGGGCTGTTGATACGCAGCTGGGAGACAGGTACATAATCAACAAGCCCAACTGACCATACTGGCCTCACCTCATGAGGAGGGCCTCACACCCGTCAATCTTAGGAGCAGTGACCTCCTGCGGACTAAGGACCTCCCTAATAACCACCGCCACCCCCCCTCCCCTATCCTGGGCTCTTGGCTGGTGCAGCACCCAGAAACCTGGTGAGCACAATTCAGTCAGAGGGACACCCCTCTCTGAGCCCAACCAGGTTTCCGTAATGCATGCCAGGTCTGCAGTTTCTTCCTCACTCAAAACACGAATGAGGGGAGCTTTATTGACCACAGACCTAGCATTAAAATAGACCAGCCTAAGCCCAGGGGCCCAAACCCTCAAACCCCCAGGAGGTCAGATAGAACTTGGAGGGGCAGAGTGCACCACCGCTCGAAGATAGTGGGGGCGGGCTCCCAAAGTCCGATATGGCCCTCCGTTCCTCCACCTACAGCCATTTCCCATCACAACCGGTATCTGAAATCCCACCCTCATGCTTGGTGTACCTAAATGACCCCGCACCACATCAGAACCCCTGCCGACTCTCCATAACCTGGTCTGGCCACGACCCAGCAGCCCCCCCCAACCACCGACTGGATATCAAAACCCATCCCCCTCCCCAAACCCCTTAAAAATCTGGCTAAAAAACAATATAACGACCCCTTACTAAAACCCTTAAAACCCTCATGCCATCTCTCGGGGTCTGAGGACCCGTCATTAAGGAAGATCTTCGCCAAGCCAGCAGGCCATTCCAAGGAAAGGGGGGCATCCCTCAGAGCAACCAAAGCCGCTGTTGCGTATGTTCGTACTACCATCCCTGAACCTCAAGGCATGGGGGATTGTCCATGAAGAGTGGGATATATCAAACTGGTCCATCCCAGGAGACAGGAACCACCATTCCAGGGTGACCTCTCATGACACTCCTGAATGATAGGGGGTGTTAATCCTCGCCATCATCTCACCACAGCGGGTTCCTGAGTCCAAATGGGGTCACCCGAAGTGGGAACCTTCAGTCATTGTTGCCCTCTCACAACAACATGACCCGGTTCCAATAGTAAAACAAAGTCCACAGCCACCCTCTCACGGCGGCGGCAGGCTTCTCCTCCAGAGCTGACCAGTCCAGGGCTGCAGTAGAAAAGTCCAGGCATATAGATGGTTCATTCCAAGCCGTGCGGGTGTGCGGGTATGGTGGAGATATATCCCGGGACGGAGATACTGGGGATAACAAATCCAGATCCAGGTAAGCCTTCAGTCACCCAAGTCCACCATCACACTACGACCAACACAGCCGGTACAGGTCCTCTGACATGTCAACAGGGTGATGACAATGGGGGGGGAGGGGGGAGTAAGCCAGCAAACCCAAAACCACAAGGTCCAGGCGCTGGCTCCACCCCCCCATCGGTCCAACAAGCCAAGATCTCAACCTTCGGGGCCGATGATGGTAAGAAAAAAAGGGGGGAGGGGAGGGCAGCTGTAAAACAATCAAGCAAGGCCCCCGACGTGTAGGAAGTCCAGGCGCTCCCAGTTCGAGTCAGCCAGGCAACTCTCACCCACCTAGCCACTCCAGTGGGAGAGCCACGGTTGACACATCGCAGGCGGGGCTCCTGCCCATCTACCCACTCGCCAGGTCCAGCAACGAAGTCCGAACTCTCCAGGCCGCCCAATCTCACCAGCCTGGGTCCGAACTCCATGGGGAAGCCGCTGCCTCACCGCCGACGCTTCCTCTGCTGTCACCCTGTCACATTTGCCGGCAAGCCCCCTCCACTCAGGACTGTCTTCGCTGGCAAGCCGGCAAGCCTCCTTCCGCTCACCGGGAGGTTTCTCCTGAACGCCCAAGCACCCAGCTGGCCCACGGAGAAAAAAAACCGCCGCGATACTCCAACCACCGCCCAGGCGATCTCAGCACCGAGCAGGCTCTAGCGGACCCGTCCTGCAGCCTCTGAAGGTCTGACCGAGGCCCCCGGACTCTCCAGATCTTCCTAAGCAGCCCATACTGGGGTCGAAGTCAGAAGACCCCAGGAGACCACCATCTTCGCCAGGACGCTCCCTCAGCCTTCGCGGAGCTTAGCAAGGTGCGGCGGCCATTTTGAAGGTCAAAATGTATATTGGTTGCATGGTGCTCTTCGTCGGATCATATCAGATAAGGATGTACAATTTACAGCATGCTTCTGGCACGAATTCGTCGTCATGATAGGGTCATCCCAGGGGTTGAGTTCGGCTTATCACCCGAGCACCAATGGGGCCGCAGAGAGGACCAACGCTATGGTGGAAAGATATTTATGTTGTTATATTTCTTATCAGCAGTCCGACTGGTCGGACCTCATACCATTTGCTGAAGTAGCATATAACAACACGATACACTGTAGCATTCATTTTAAGCCATTTCAGGTAGTCTATGGTCGAGAGTTCACTGCAATCCCTGAACTCAAAATAGAAGAGCAAGAACAGGTGTTTCCAAGGGAATGGGGGATACGGATTGGACACCTGTGGCTGAAAGTCAAGGAAGCATTACAGAAAGCATCAAAGTAGTATAAGCTATATGCGGACAGGAAAAGAATGGATCATAAGCCATTCTGGGTGAGGGACCAGGTATATGTGTCTACTAAATACATCAAGCTGAAAGTACCCAGTAGAAAACTAGATCCCAAATACCTTGGACTGTTCACTATTACGAAAGTCATAAACCCAGTAACAGTTGAATGAAAGCTACCACCTTTGCTGGGTAAAGTCCACCCGATATTTCACAGCAGTCTGCTAAAACCCGTAGATATTGTATGACCCTCTAGAACATCCAGGGCCGCTGGTTGGGGACCAATATGAAATCGTCGACATACTCCAAATTAAGTAGAGGAAGGTTTAAGTATTTAGTACAATGGAAGGGCTACCCGTTGGAGGAGGCATCCTGGGTTCTGGTTGAAAACCTTAAGGCGAATAGGCGGCGGAAATTGTACCACAGAAAATATCCTCATAAACCCAGAGGTGGCAGAAAGACAGATGATTAACGAACCTGTACTAACCCTTTCCTTTATATCTTGCAGGTGGACTTCCAAATGTTCTTACATGACCTAAAGATTGTTTACTACCATGTATCAGGAAACATGGTGTTTCCTATATTGCCTCACTCCATAACCTATTAATAATATAATTCACTGTTAATATGGCTTCTCCCCAGAATGTCTTACTCATGTCTGCATCAGCAAGCAAAGCATCTTTCATTGTCTGTAGCTACCATTTCGTCTCTCAACCACACCATTCGTTGACAGTGAAAATCGGTTTGTTTTTCTATGCCTTATGCCTAGACTGCTTAACCACCTTTGAAACTTCTCGGACATAAAGTCTATCCCTATGTTTGTTTGAATCTGACATACATTACAGCCATGCTGGCATTCTACAAATGTTACCCATTTCCTGAACTGTTGCAATACCTCCGTCTCATTTTTCAGTAAATAACAATATCCATATCTACTGTAATCGTCAACTGTGATTAATGCATATCTCGCACCTCCTAAAGAGGGTGTCACAGGACCAATCAGATCAGAACTAATTGTAATACCCTGTTTGTAGTTCTAGCACTTTTCTCACTTACAGTGAGTTTTTGATTCTTTACATAAAGAACAATCCAAATATGCATTACATTTCTTTAATTTCAACCCCTCAGCTATTTCCAGCATTTTCCTCAACACGTTAAAACTTGCATGCCCTAATCTTCTATGTAACAGATGTATACAGTTGTCATGTGAAGATACATTTTAAGTACACATGCACAATTATGTTCTTGCATTTCCAGAACATACAGACCATCCTTTTAAACACCTTGTGCACATACCTGTCCATTCTTCTTAATTGTATATAGTTCCCCAGCAAATATTATTTCATATCCCTGCCTGTCTAACATGGATATATTTAATAAATTATGCTCTAAAACAGGTACATATAACACGTTGTACAATGTAGCATGTATTTCTGGTACCTACACATTACCTTCCACTTTTACAGCAGCTTTCTCTCCATCAACTAGACTAAACCACGTTTTCCTTAATTTCAAACCAGAAAACAAATGTGAATCATTAACAATATGTTGGTTTGACCCAGTGTCCAACAACCACATATTCCTGTTGTGTCCAGTCGTTGACACTGCCAGGGAAAATGACGTTGGAGAACCACTCCACATTTGCTGATTAATTCTGTTCCCTTGTCTTGCTGCCCCTCTGTTTCTCCTCTCAGGACAGTGTCTCTGGAGATGTTCATTAGAACCACACGTGTAGCATCTCTTCTCAAAGTTAACTCTTTCAGCTGCTCTGCCGCCATCCTGGACTGTTGCAGATGCTGGTTTGTGTTGAACAACCTCTCTTCCCTTTCCTGGTCTCCTCTCCAGCCATTTCTGCTCCTCCTCCAACAACTGACCAGTCAAGTATGCCATCGTTAAGTTCTTGCATGGACTCAAGACTACTCACAAGAATGTCCCATGAACTGTCCAAGTAACTAAGCACTACATACATTTTGTGTGTCTCTGTATATTTCATTTCCCTTTCTTCCAACTCGAGGAATGTCCATCTCATGTTCTGCAAATGTGTGGACACACACTGTCTTGGCTTCAGCTGTGCCTTATACAGCCTCCTAGTCAGCAACATTCTACTGCCCACAGTCTCTCTCACATACACACTGCACAATGCCTCCCAACTCTCTTTCGCAGACTGGAGACCCCTCACATGTATTAGCTGACTATCTTCCAAGGCAAGATAATGTTGGCTAATGCCTTTTCATTTTTTCTCTGATCCCCATCTTCTGGTGGATTAGTAACAACTAGTGGATTAGTAACAACTGTCCACAACTCCTCCCTCTGCAGGTACATCTCCATTTTCACATTCCAGGAGAGGTAATTGGTCTCATTCAGCCGAGACACCAGGAAACCTCCTCCCATTACACTGACGGAGGCCATGCTGCCTACTAACCAAGATTTAAACCATTTATTTTGGTGCAAGCTCACACTGGGATTCTCTTTCCTCTAGGCTCACTAGTCACTACTCACTCTGGCCTTCACTGTGGACTGGGCCCATAACCTGTCAGAGATTAGGCAGCATAACTAGTATTATGAGATAAACCCAGGAGCAAAACACAGCACACAGAGCCTTTAAATAAATAACAGTGGTTTTATCTACAGCTAAATATATACAGACTTATACATGGTAAATACCTTAGCATACAGCTACTGACACAAGGAGAGCAATGAGATACATGACGAGAGAGAACATAAAGAGAAAAAACGCCCTCTAATGGCTTCCCTTATACAGGCAGCTTCTTACCCAGCTTCTTAAAGTGGCAGTAACCCTGCTGCCTCATTCCCATTGCATCAGCTTTCACCTCCACTTACAACCTCTATCATCTTACCGCTATTAAATCTACATACCCTGACAGATTAATTGTTCTAACTGTCAGGAAATTTCTCCTTAGTTCTAAGTTGCTTCTCTCCTTGATTAGTTTCCACCCATTGCTTCTTGTCCTACCCTCAGGTGCTTGTTCATGGCAGCCCCTGAGATATTGGAACACTGCTATCATGTCTCCCCTAGTCCTTCTTTTCATTAAACTAGACATACCCAGTTCCTGCAACCGTTTTAGCCTCCAGTCCCCTAATCATCTTCATTGCTCTTCTCTGCACTCTTTCTAGAGTCTCCACATCCTTTTTACATTGTGGCGACCAAAACTAAATGCAGTATTCTAAGTGTGGCCTTACCAAGGCATTATAAAGTGGTATTAATACTTCACATGATCTTGATTCTATCCCTCTGTTTATGCAGGCTAGAACTGTGTTGGCTTTTTTGGCAGCTACTGCACACTGCTGGCTCATATTTAAATGGTTGTCCACTAGGACTCCAAGATCCCTCTCATAGTTACTACTATTGAGCAAGGTACCACATATACTGTACCTGTGCATTTTGTTTTTCTTGCCTAAATGTAGAACCTTATTTTTTTCACCATTGAATTTTATTTTGTTGGATAGTGCCCAATGTTCAAGTCTGTCAAGATCCTTCTCTATCTTAAGCCTATCTTTATCAGCCATTTTTCAAAGCTCCATACACAAACCAAGTTTTGATGGAAAGCAGTGATGTTATGGTGTGAAAAATGAGGTCTGCAGAATTTTTGAAAACTAAGATTTGCCTGGGAAACAGAGCAGATCTGTTTGTACCCACAGTAAATATATAACATGGAATTGCCATATTTCATCTAATCATATTTAGGAGATTCTATGACATCATCCATTTGTAAACAATTTTGTTTCTACTATTGCTTTATTTATTTAGCAAATTTTTATACCTGTCAATTTCACAATTTGATTGGTGTATAATAAAACTCTCCCGTCTTCCTTTTATTTAAGATACATTTGGATTGCTGCATTTTCTGCATTCTAATAGATTACATACATAAATAAATACTTAGTGATAGATAATTATGGTAAGAATCATTCTGATTTTTTTAAAAATCACAGCTCAGATTAATTCCCTCTAATTTCATTTCATACAGAATTGCTTTGTCATAAACACAATGGAACAGAAAATAGTGTGGTGACGATATAAAACAAGCACAATATTCCTACAGAAATCTATAACTACATTTCTGATTGCAGCTTATACAATATGCAGCTTGACAATAATTGATTAGAGATACAAACTACCCATATTATATCTGCTTAGAATATTTTGGCATTCTGTTTAATTTTTAGACCAACATACCAAAAGAGCTTTCTTTGTTTTTATGTCTGAAATGCTGGATAAATTAGAAATGGAAAGGAAAAATAATATATTACAAAATTTATCCCAGGAAATTTGCATCAGTTTTATTTTATGAATTCATTTCATTAGTTCTTCAGGGTATTTATCTGACTACAGGTTTGTGTGAACTAGTGATGGGCTGTCTGCTAAAATAAAGTCAGGTCATGACACACACTTGAAAATAAATCAGGAAGACTGCAATTGTGGAGTCTGTCTGGCAAGAACAAAGACTGCTTATCCACAGGAAATATGCATGTGTAAAGCTTGTAACAATTCTGGATAGTTAGAAAGCTAATAAAAGTAACAAGAGTTAGGCATCTTGCAGATCTCAGCTATAAGTTAGGAATAGAGATGGCCTGCAGCAAATAAAAGGTGTATTAGATAACTCCTGGGGCATTCATTAGCCAAGGTTTAGGAATAGGGGCAGCTAGAGACCAATAGAACAAATTGTACAATTATTACTAAAATGTTTATTAGATGTTATTTCTTATTATCTTGTCTTGTCCCGCCTTCTTCTTTAGTGAAAATGTATAAAGCTTTCTTAATCATTTGTTCTTGACTCTCTTGGCATTTTGGCCAGGAGCCCTTTTCCTTGGAATACCCCAATAAAAAGCAATCAAAAACTGCATTTCTGGCGTCCTTCATTGGCCATGGCACCAGGCTCAGACCTAAATTGGGGACAACACTAGTATGATTTATTTCCACTGTTCTTATTAGATATATACAGAATTCCATCATTATGTTTCTGGTTCTGTTCTTCATTCACTACCACCTCCCCCAAGCAAAACAGGATTATGGTATTTCTGAAATATTGGGCTAGTTTTTGTATTTTATGTAAAATATATTTGTGATTTTGTAAGATATTGGGAAGGAAAGTTCAAATGATAATATTTTTCCTAGTTTTAAATTTAAAAATAAGAGTTAGACAGAATGGAGATCCTGTAACTATTTATTCTACTCTAATTTCTACTATGTTTTGATAGGTAATGAAGTCAAATCCTCAGAAAATAAAGGACTCAGCTGTGGACTAAAATCAAAATGAGAGGTATCCTTTTGCTGCAGGATAAAATTCAGTGACTATTATGATTATAACACATATATCCTCTTTTATGCCTTCTAAAACTGCACTTGCAAGCTGGAAGCTTGTCCACTAGGAACATTGTTCAATTGCCTCTCACTTTACGCATCTCAGGACATAAGCAACAAATGGATGCTAGTCAAAACTGAAAATGACATTGTTCTGTGCTGCCTGTGCTACCTGTCAAGTGGTGTCACAGACACAATATTTGTGTCATATGTCTTAATAAATCTTCTATTTATTGATCCATCTTTCTCTAGGTGTGCAAACAGGAACTTTTCATCCCAGTAAAACCAGTTATCTAGTTGTGAAGCATATAGTAGACTAACCTCAAGAAATGCAGAATTTGCTATTTATCAGTCCATTGTGATTCTTATTACCTATATTGCTGAATGTTCAGAAAAATATCTGCCATTGATAGAAAGATATATTCATATGCAGAAATTATCACAAAACTCCTTTGAAGAAAATATCCCTAAAAGCTTATTATAGTATCCAGTTTAATGAAGAATGTACATTTAGCAATGGTGCTGGATTCAGTTACATGTTGGACAGATTTTCATTCCTTACGCTTGGCCTAATAATTGGGAGCCAGTAACCATGAATCTTTCTCTTTGTTGTGACTTTTCTCTCCACCCAATGTATTATGAGGGAGCCAGTGATCTTAGGATGTCATCTCCCAATAACAATCTACACATGTTTTGGAGATACCTAACACTCACGTTTTTCCCCAGTACCTGATAAGTTGGGAAAAGTTGATGCAAAACATAATAGTGGAGGAAGAATGGTCTTACATTGCCCTACTGTCCTTCTCCATGTGGCCATGAGATTGGCTAGAGAGAAATATCTGGAAAAAGCTGGGCTTTTTCTTAAAATAATATTTTTCTAAGACGCAATCTTAGGGAAAGCAGTAGATCTGATCCAATACTGTTGTGCCTATAAGGCCACAGTCTACTGTGGGTTTAAAGCTGGGTTTCAGAGAGATTATTTGAGATGTTTAAGGAAACATCTGCCCTTTCCCCTAAATTCAAAACTTTTAAAACAATTATCAATCCCCAATGACTTTATGAATCTCAGACACATTTCTCAGACAGGGAAGAGCAGTAGATCATGATTAAATATCTGGCTCCGCTAACACCAATGTCTGTACTGAGCTAAAAACCCAAGTTATTTCCACTGGATAAAAAGAATAACAATTCAGAATGCAAAAAAGAGATGTAACTAATAAAACAAATTAATTATTCTCCCCTCCATTCCTGTTAGAAACTATGCTGACTCAAATGCCGAAGTGGTAAAATTAAGGGAAACCCAAATCCCCTCCCAAAAGAGAGGGAAAAATCCGGTAAGACCATTTTTAAAAAAACAAGAGGAACTTTAGGTTCTAATTACAAAAAGTAACAAATAGTATTTCTTCAACTGGTTTCCTTACAGCAACAAAAATCATTAGCTTTGTACTTAGGGGAAGTATAAAGTAGGGTCAAAGGGGAAACACATCATTCTTATATTGGATTGAAGCACATCAGAATCCCAGGAAAGAGAAAGCAATGTCTATCCAGCATTACAGTTTTGTCCACACTCACCCTCTCAAAATCTATCTCCTAGTACTTTAGCAGGAAAAAAGACATCTGTGAATTTTCCTGCATCATTTCAATAGTTTACAGCTGCAATAACCACAAACATGAAAATTGAGGAAGGGGTAAAGAGAAGGATATTCCTCTAGGCAAAAGATTCCTGAAGTCTGCTTTTTTTTTTTCCCCCAAGTGGGGGAGGGTGGATGGATGGGGATAAGCAGAATTTTAAAGTCTTTATAAACTACACAATTACTGTATCCAATCAAACAGAAGGTGCTGGAAAAATAATAAATAAGAAAATGCAATATAATCAATTCTGTCACACTGGCAGACTTCTAAATCTTAAAGTCACTGGTAGTAATACCAGGACTACATCAACATGGACTTTTGAAACAAATATTGTAATAGCCCTCACTCCTGGGTTTATAGCCCATATGACATCCAAGAATAAAACTGTATGAATTACATGCAAAGACATATATTGTAAAATGCTATATTCTATGCTTATATTATTTCTTAAATTGTTAGGGAAGGCAAAAAGAAGTGGTTACTTAGGCATTGAAAGAATATATCTTAAATACAGTTTTCATTTCAAAAAATCCATCAATATTTATAATGGGGAAAAACTGTTGTTGTTTTGAATTTACAATATAAGGCTGCAATGAAAAGCTCATGATGTAAAATGTAATTCTAAAATGAACATATTTAGGATTGGCTGGGATTTGAGGAGATTACAGTGGGAGAGAGGTGTCAGATCTCTCTCCCTCCCTCCTTCCCTCCCCTCTTCTCTCTTTTGAGGAACTGGTTATTTTTTTCCTGTGGTTAGCAGCATATCCTTCAATTTTGCTTAAAAAATTTCCCTTTCAAATATATAAATCTAGCATTGTATACATTTTCTTAATATATGTCTATATCAAAATAGGAAAACTATGCTTATCACAAGTCATAACCTCTAAGTGGATCTAGTTAGAGACCAGCCTTACATGATATAATATCCTTCTATTATATTTCAGAACCGAGAAAGGCACATATAACCAACATTTATACTGCTCTGATATTCATATACATTGCCCAGTAGCAGAAGATTAAACAATGGGGAATTCTAATGGGGATTGCTTAAAAATAATGACAGTGTGAAATATACATATAATTGTTGTCAGCATCATCTATGCAAATGAATATGTTGTGTAACCGGCAAAAGAAAATATCTTACTGGGCTATTCTGATCTATGCTTGCATGTAACTAAGCCTATGGCTACTAGCAGACTCAAGCAAAAATGAGGCTGACCACAGGAGTCAACAGGCCAATCATTTTTGTAAAAATGACATCATACCTTGGTATCAGATACAGCTCTATTTAAAACACTAGAACTAGCTTACTTCACTTAGGTCCAGTAAAACTCTTTGGAATTTCCAGTGTGTTTCTACAAATCCTTGTACCAGTGGTGGGTTGCTACTGGTTTGCCCCAGATCAGGCGAACCGGTAGTGGCAGCGGCGGGAGGCTCCGCCCCCCCTCCCAGGTGCTTCTGCGCATATGCAGAAGTATCACGCAGGAGTGCGCACCCACCCACCAGCAAACTGGTAGCGACGGGTTTTGAAACCCGCCCCTGTCTTGTACCCATTTTAGAGCACCTTCCAATTTTCAAGATTTTTTCTGTATACCAAGTAATTATTGGAGATACAGGCTATTGAAAAATTGCAGTCTTTGTTTGGCCTTTGTTTGACTTTCATAACATATTATCAGCATCTGTTCTGTTCAATTTCAGTGTGGCACATGAAATTCTCAGTTAGTAGATACATTTATCTGTAAAGGAAGTAGCATTTGTTTAAATACTTCCCTTAGGAGATAAATATGATGAAGTAAGTGATCAGATCATGTCTTTAAATTTAGTAACCATCTAGTTATAAAGAAATATTTAGCCACAGTGTTGATCAAAAATAAAGTACCAACTCAAAAATATTTGTTTACTTATTATTATATTATATTATATTATATTATATTATATTATATTATATTATATATATATTTAATTATTAGAATTCAAAAAGGAAATGAAACATTTTTATACAACGTTACAAATTTCATTTGGATATTTTTCAAATAATCCATTAGTTAACTTGTCTCTTAAGTTGTTTGCATTCTCATGCTAGAATAAATTACAATTCAATAAAATAATCTTAACATTGACATTGAAATGCCATTACCAAAACTTCATTGTTAGACCAATGTCATAAGATATCCAAAATGCTTGGTTAATTGCCATTTTTGATATCTGGAAAAAAATTTGTGGCACAGTAATATTTTACACAATTATGTTTGTCAGAATTCTTAAATAACACAGTTATAAAAATTAAATGAGTGTTGATAACCTAGGTAAAAATGAATGAGGTATCATGACTTGAAGCAAAAAATAATAACAACATTTATCCAAAATAATAAGTAAGTATTGGAATAGAAAGGCTGTAATAAAGTTGCAACTTCCAGCTTCTGTGGAATGTGCTCTTTTAAATATAAACTATGGACTCCTACAACAAATTTCTTTTTAGATATCTATAAAATAAAAAAAAAAGAGTTTAGGTTCCTTTCATATAATAAATTGAACAACTACCTTAACATCTCCTGTAACTGATAATTTGGGAAGCAATTAAAATCAATTCTACTCCTCTATGAATATCAAAACCCAATTCTAATAATGTTTTTCTTAATCAAAATCTGTAATTTTATTTAAATAATCTTTAAATAAAATCTGTTTAGGATTTAAAAATTTCCAAGCCATCCACCAAGATGATAACTCTGAAAGGAAACCATCTTTGATATTGTGCCACTTTATATATGATGTTGGAGGGACAATTACAAGCTTGCATCAATAGCGTTTACTGGAATCTGCACTACAAGGAAAGATGGACAGAAATATTTTGATTTTTTAAAACTTGAGTGACTCTTACTTGTTTTCCTATATTTCTAAGAGAAGCAAACAATTCAATTGTGGCCATTCTGAATTCTAATTCAAGGGCATCTTTTTCTTGCCATTCAGCACAACAGCAAGGATCCTACAGATTACTGTATATGACTAATTCATTACAACCCAAAATGTTCTAAAAACATTTTTCTTCTGAATAATAGATTAACCAAGAAGCCACAGTTAGAGAAGACACACTTCTCCAGTGCCAAGATACATATAGTATTACATTTGCTAAGGGGTATATCAACAGGCTTCCATAAAGTTATATATTATATATTGTGAAGCCAGAAGCTTGGGAGTTGCATTTATGCAACCAAATGGTACATCCCCCAGGAACAAAAATCCAAATGCACAGAAAAGAACTAAATAATTGGTGCCTTTCCAATATGATCACGATAAAACATTTTTGAGTTCACAAACCCCTAGTGTTTGCTAGTCATGTGTACCAGTGGTGGGTTCTAAAATATTTTACTACCGGTTCTGTGGGCGTGGCTTATTTGGTGGGCGTGGCTTGGTGGTCATGTGACTGAGTGGGCATGGCTTGGCGGTCATGTGACTGGATGGGCATGGATTGGCAGTCATGTGACTGGGTGGGAATGGCTTGGCAGTCATGTGGCTGGGTGGGCATGGTTAGGTGGTCACAATCCTAGTTCCCCCTACAAGGATTCCCCCATCCGGACCTTTTGCAATCCCCCAAAGGGTCAAAGGAAATCAAATTCCATATAGCTCTGAACCCTTAAGGCAAACCAAATACAAGTGATCCTCGCTTAATGGCCAGTTTTATTTATTTATTTTATTTATTTTATTATATTTTTATACCGCCCTTCTCCCGAAGGACTCAGGGCGGTGTACAGCCATGTTAAAACAATAACGAGACAAAATTTAAAAACCATTTAAAATAATTCAATCAGTTTTGGCTGAATTTAAAACTCCCAACTAAAAACCATTTTAAAACCATTTAAAAACCCAATTTAGCAATAGTTGTTAGCAGTTGTTTAGCAAGTGTTCTAATTTATGACTGACCTCCCCAGAACTACTTGACCTGTTTTTGGAGTTTTGACAGCCATGCATACACACACACTTATGACCATCCCACACAGTCATGTAACCAATGGTGGGATTCAGCCAGTTCACACCACTTTGGGAGAACCGGTTGTTAACTTTCTGAGCAGTTTGGCAAACTGGTTTTTGGAAGAAATTGTTAGGGCAGAGAACCGGTTGTTAAATTACTTGATTCCCACCACTGCATGTAACTGAGGTTTTCTATATTTTTTGCCAGTTTCCAACAATTCCTTCTCCCTCTCTCTCTCATCTTCTCTCTCTTTCTCATTTCTCTCTCATCTTTCTTTCTCTTTCTTTCTTTCTCTCTCTCTCTCTCTCTCATCTCTCTCTCTCTCTCTCATCTCTCTCTCTCATCTCTCATCTCTCTCTTTCCCTCCCCCTTTCTCTGTGTCTTGCCTCTCATTTCCCCCCTCTGTATCTGTCTCTCTTTCCCCCCTCTCTCTGTGTCTGTCTCTCTCTTTCCCACTCTCTCTGTGTCTGTCTCTCTCTTTCCTCCTTCTCTGGATGTCTGTCTCTTCTTCCGCCCCTCTCTTTGTGTCTTGTCTCTCTCTTGCCCCTCCTTTCTCTCTCTTCCCCCCTCTTTCTCTCTGTGTGTCTCTTGTCTCTCTCTCTCTTTCCCTCCCTCCCTCTCTCTCGTGGTGGGGGGACTAGTGCTAGTTGGTGGGAATCTGATGTTCGGAGGCCGACAAGCCACATACTGAAAATTAGATGGGGGCAAAAACATCTCCTATTACTTGTGAGCACTTCTGCTTAGGAGGAAGAGGAGCGTGGTGGGAAGAGGCTTGTTGGGTGTCAGAGGGGCAGTGAGCGTTTCACATCTCCTAAGGGGGATTGAGCGTCCCCACTTTGCCTGAGGCCATCGCTGGCAGCCGCTTCCTGCATTTCAGGAGGTCCGTGCTCTTCCTGCTGCTGTTCGGCATCCTCGATGCACAGAGGTTTTGTTCACTACCTGCGAGCTCTGGGCGGCAAGCAACCAACCAAGCAAGCCAGCGATCTGCCAACTGCCTCTAATCTGCAGTTTACTGATGAGCAGCATTGGCCTTTCTCCCTAACTCTCCCAGCCAATGGTGCTCACGAGTAAACTGCAGCTAGAAATCTCAAATACAGCCAGGAATGAACGTTTGTGTGGTAGCCACTGGCTGGAGCTACTAAACAGGTGGCCAAACTAAGTGCCTGAAGGACCCCATCCCGTCACTGGGAGTCCAGGCGACTTGGCAATTGGCAAGCAGCTGGGCTCCTTGAGAGATGGAGTTTGCAGGGGGCTGATCTACCACTGGCTACAACACAATGTTCATTCTCATCAGTAATTGAGATTCCTAGCCAGGCCTCCAAAAAGTATCAGCAGAAAAAGCTGCTGACGTTGTTGCCATGTTCTTTGCACATGCGCATCCCATTTGACTTGCAAGGTAATGGGATGTGCGTGCGCGAAGAACATGGTGGTGACAAACATGGAGGCCGGGGTGAGCAACCGGGCGACCGGTTTGGGGGCATGGCCAGCCAGCCATTTCTACTGGTTCTGCGACCTTGGCCCAATTTTTGCTAATGGTTCGGGAACCGGTAGCAACCCACCACTGATGTGTACAGATGGATTCTTATATAAGTTTCTCCCTGCGGATATCCAACATAAGATATTAAACATTTCCTGTAAAGTTTTAGAAGAGTGATGCTGTACATATTTTACATATTTAACATATCAATTATATTTTACCAGGTTTCGTCACTCCAAAAATAGAGGAAATATTACAACTGTAACAAATAGATGTGAGAACTCTGAAATAAGCCCTTGATTTGACACTATTTACTAATGTCTACCTAAATTTCAAAATAGAACACTGCAAGAACTACCCCAGTAACAGCAGTGCAATCATTACAAAGATATTGTTGTGTAATTTATTAAAATAGGGATACTTCTATGCATCTTTGTGCAATAAAAAAATAATGTCTTTCGTGTCAGTCAAAATCAAATGAAAACAACATTTATATGTTTCTTGTAAAATTGTGGCTTTCCTTTGATTCCAATTAAGGATCAGAAAGAGTTGTCTTCCTTCTGTTTAGGAATTATTATCTTGGCTTTTTCTTATATCTTTATATTGTAGTTTTTCCTAACTTGTCTTCAGAGATTTTGGAATGAAAAAAATTCAGTTCTCCTTGACTGCCCAACCAATTCTGGGAATATCATATAACCAAGTTATCATTCTAGGACAGTAATTTCCAGCAAGATGTCTTTTTTTAGACATCTTGCAATTCATAATCGACTTCTTGAAGTCTGAATAGAATGATAGTTTTCATAATATTATAGAGCTATTTGATCTGCACATTCATCCTACGTTAACAAAGCAAGTAGCAACCTCCCCACTATTTTAGGAAGCAATTAGCAAAAAGGTCAAAGAATGTACAGTTTAACAAATTTACTAATATGCATGCTAAAGTATACACATCCAGTTTCCAAGATTAATGACAAGATCTAGCAGTTTTTCACTATCAAGTCTAGACCCTTGCAGAGTCTTATTAAGCAGATTTAGGATTAAGTTACAAAATCATGGAAACTATAGAATTTAACATCTTATTTATCAATAAATCCATTAGGGTGAGAATTTTTTGAGTTTTTGCTGCCTGTCTATTGAAGGAGTGGGAGGGTAGCTACTTGCTCTGTTGATTCAGGAGGAATGTGCAGATGTTCCAGTTCTGTTCTATTTGGCAAACCGCCATGCTCTTTCCCAGACTATGGGAACAGTTTTACAACAGTTCGCTTTTATTTGCATTCTGCTCATCAAAAGGAAACACTTACCGATAAAACACAGTGTAGTCCACAGCTGAGTGGCAAATCTGAAAATCCCATGCTTTGAGCTTTTGGCATTCCCGATGAGCACGGAGTTTTACTCTCACAGTTCCTTGGCACAATTCAGAAAATGGCTTCCTTGGAGGATGAGTACAGAATTCATTTGATTCCACACGCCAAGACTCAGCAAAGTCATCCACATCAAACTTAAAATGACCATCACCACCAATCAGATCATCTCTCTTATGTCCATTATAGTTGCCACACAGACCACAAAGCCGACCTTTAAGATGAGGGGCAGCCATGACTTCAACAAAACTGTCTCCATCCCAAGAGATTTCTAGTCCTAATGAAAAAGGCAAAGAAAGAAGGATTTTAACAGGATATATGATTAAATGATCACATTTCCTATTATTTGAGTCTGATTACTACTCCATTTGATCTTTTCATTTGGTGGTAGACGTTTTTCAACAAAGATCCTTCCCCATCCTAATTCTTTGGAGTATTATGCCTAGCATTATGCTCCATTTCTGATGGCCCATGATACATAATAGCTGAGATGAGTTGACAAAGTGGAAAGCAGGTGCCCAGATAAAACTTTCTAGCAAGGAGTTATCTAGCACTGTTCTTCTCCCCTTGGTGTTCAATTGCTTGATCTAATGAGTTACAAGCAGGACTTCACCTATAACTGAATCTTCTATCTGCTGTAAAAAAAAAATGAATGGAAAAAAAAATCCAGTAAAATGGATTGAACTATTTTGAATTACAAATAGCAAGATATCAGCTTAGTATTTCTGAAATTAAAACATTAAAAAGGGGATTTTACTTAAAAGTATCATCAACAGATTAAAACAAATGCATATGGAAGTTATACATTTTAGTTTAGGAATGTGATACTGGCTGCCCAATTATAGACAATTTATAATAGTGGAGTGATAATATTAGGGACTACCTCCAATAGGTGTGCCAGAAGGATTCAGGAAATTATATGCAAATGATGGTTTTGATTTATTAAAAAAACCACCACCAACTTTAAGACAAAAGGCCTCCCAATTTAGTTAATAAATACAATACAAAGGCAGAACTTGATAAAAACTGATAAAAAGAACCGGACTGATCCCAATCCTCCTTAGCAAAAGATCAAAACATAAGCAGATACACCATATTACTTAAGTTATTAATAACCTGACAATAGCCAAGGAGATCACAGATCAGTTATGTCTGACCAATCTATCACCCACCTCCCAGATCACTACCACCCCCCAAAATAAAAGGTTCCAAATTACTCCTATCCACATTGTTTTTAGGTGATTTTAATCTTCAGAGAAGAACCACATTCATTAAACGATAGGTCATAATAGGTAATCTAGGGAAAACTTCAGCTAACATCACTCTTTACCTACCAGTTTGTTTGTTTTTTTGAAAAACATGTATTTGTAACATCATTTATTTCAAATTGGAAAAATATTTTAATTTCCCATGCAATAAGAAAAAAACACTTGTTTAATAGAATCCAGTATTGCTTTCTACCATTGCGTATTAAATTTGATTTTTCAGAAAGGATAAACCAACATGAAGCAACTCATGTATGTTATTAATTTATTAAAGGACAATTCTTCTAAACCTAAAACTCAATTCAAAACCAGTTAAATATAGGGTTGGGGTTTTTTAAAGATTTTTTGAAAAGCTGACAGTTGGTGTGAAGTAACTACTTAATATTAATCAGGGTTATAATTGCCTTGTTTACATTATTTCAAATTGCATTATATGTCTTGTCTTTTTATCTATGCTTATCTAGAAAATTAATTTATTCATATGACAATCATTCAGAGCTGCAATAAATGTAGTGATTCAATGGAAGAGGATTTCTTAAGAAAATCTTTAGCAGTTGGGTATCAGTTAGATTACTTTGGTTTCCTCTTTTTCTGAATGAATGAGGTCTCCATTCTCTTGGATAGAAATCAGGATACAAATAATTGATCAAATTAGAAGCCAAAGTCTAACATCCGTTCTATCTGGCGATATAGAGAATAAGAGCATTCCTTTGTAACGTTTTCCTGTATCCTTCTTTTTTTTACGATAATAGTTAATCAATCCATGATTTAGTTTCTAAAATGGCAAAATCCAATGTGATGAATTTTGAATACAGCCCAAATTTATATACTAGGAGTTCCCAATTCTTCTGCAGTTTCCTTCCAAATAAAAGGCATATATAAAAGTTTCAAGAAATATGGAGAATCCAAGTCCAAAGCTCTAATATCAACAACACTAGTCAATATTTTACCTATAATTGTACAATCGGCACAAAAAGACAATCTTTCAGGTTAGGGCAAAGCTGAAGGACATCCTTGATAAGTGCAATATATTTAAAAGTACAATATATAATATTCACAAAACCATCCCTTTCCAGAATTATCTGCTATTTTCTGACTTCTGATCTCAAAACTCTTAACACTTACTGTTTCATATAGAATGATATATTGACTACTATTCAGTAATTTGAAGAGAGGTCAAAAGGAATGTTTAAAAGAGGTGAGAAACTGGTTCAGAATTCCTGGTTTCTTTGACTAATTTACTTTACAAACTTTGTCACAGCTTTGTTGTATATCAAGGAGTATGCTAGCCTGCACAGGAACAAATCTATTGGAGCATAAGTAAGTATTTTGTAATATGATCTTGTGAACTTATTTCCAGCTCAGCTTGCAGCACCTCCCCAATATATATTTTCCCAAAGATATACTAAAAGGAGAAGTTATATGGTGGGGATAGTCCTTAAAGCATAGACTTTTCATTAGATTTTTCTCTTGAGGAAATGTAGTATCAAGTATAAATCAGAAACATCAAATGACTGGTTGTTGTTTTTTTTTAATGCACTTTTCCTTCACATTTATGTCCTAATTATGTTAGCACTTTGTTATAACTGTTCTACAGATAAAGCTTTCATAAGTACATAGTTTGCTAAATATGTAAAGTATGTGTATGGCCTAGACAGAACACCCCAGATTCACTCTATATGAAGACCTTTTTATGGAAGAAACTGCATTATCTGAATATATGCTGCAGTTACTCCTTAATAGAGGGCACCAATAGACACCATGCTTGCCCCTTCTATTTTGAACAAAAAAATTTTTAATTTAATTTGATGACCTGGGAGAAGAGGCAAACACAATAACAAAAAGATCAAAATTGTAGTCAAAGTATCCTTGATGATCCGCAAGAATTCAGTGGAATTTCATAATTGAACTGGCAGCAAACAGAGACGCTCAATGTGTTTTTAATTAGACTTTATGAATAATGTTTCTTTTGTGTGCACTCTACAGGCAACTACAGAATGTTTTTTCTTGTAACTCAGATGAAAAAGGAACTGAATCTTTACTTTGCAGAAGACAAAAGAACAGGTGTACAGTTTCTTGGCTCAGTAGATGCTATTAGGTCTTCAATGCTTTTGAGAGATGATGATTGACTTTCAGAATAAAGTTAACAGACCAGAGATGAGAGTAGACAAAAATAGAAAATCCGCATTTGAGAATCAGGATCTCTGACCTACATCAAGAAAATACCATGGAAAGAACTGGAGGGCAATAGCAATCTTATTCAATACTTTACTCTTCCCTTATACTGCTGATTTCCAGCCAGTGGTGGGATTCAGCCAGTTTGCTCTGGTTCAGGAGAACCAGTTAACTTTCTGAGCAGTTCAGCAAACCAGCTGAATCCCACTGCTGGCTGGAAATCAGCCTTTTGTTTTTCCCACTTTAAGGGATTAATCCTGTCAGGAAGGCACTGACACTGTGCCTCTGTGTGTTCTTTCTAGCCTAATTCTGCTTATCTTTATTGCCCTGCTTAAGTGTTTTTAGGAAGTGTCTCTTTGGTTAAGCCTTCTTACATTGTAACAGCTGTTAATTGTTCTTGGCAGTATACTCAGACTTTCTATAGCCTGAGTGGCTGAGTGGAGCTTTTTTTTCCTTTGCTGGTACTTTTATTCCAGGGCTTGACTTTTTTTAAGGGGAAAGGTTGTTTTAAGCTTTTTACACTGCTTTCATGGTTCCTGGCACTGTCCTTTTGGGGTGTACTTCCAATATGGCTGAATCCCCTCCCAGCCACTCCTTGTCTCCTCTATCTGGGCCTCTTTCTTCCCTGGATTCGTAATCTTCTCTAAATGGAGCAATCTGGCTAGTCTTTGGCTTCTTTGTTTGTTTGATACAAAAAAAAGGGGCTTTGGGAGGTCTCCCCCCCTCCAATGAAAAAGTGATGAGGTAATCGTTTTGGACCACCACTGCCTTTCTGATCAAGTTAAGCAATGCTGCCTAGAAATTTTTTTTTTCAAGCTGCACCTTTCCCTCTTCCCTCCAACATAATCTTTCCTTAAATCTGGATGATTTCCTTAGGATATCATGTGAGGTGAGTGAGACCAGGTGGTATCTTTAAGTGGTGCAAATGGATCTAAGGATTGCTTCTCTGGGTGGAAAAGGGTTCTTTGTCAATTCACTGAGCACGGGAGTATCTTGTCTATCAGGATTCTCCAGTCATCCAGGTCATGGTTGTCCCAAAGGTGCTTTTTTCAAGAGGCAACTGGACTTTCTTGGTTTCCAGAAAGTCCAGTTGCCTCTTGAAAAAGCACCTTTGGGATAGGAATCTCTTGCATTGCTTCAGAGTGGCCAAGACACTTGATTGCTCACGGATAGTAATATTTTTTTTAAAAAAGGAGGTAGGGGTGTGGATCATCCCTCCAATTCATTTTAGTTTTCTCTCTTGATAATAAGGTTTAGTAGCACTACACTTGAAGTTTATTTAGATACCTGTGGCATATACTAATTTTATTGTGATCCTGACAAGCTTGGGAGGGCAGATTTGAACTTGGGTCCCCTATATACTGTGTTAATTTGTCTCTTTAGCTCAGCATTTTGTAGCCCAAGTATGCCCACCCACTTTCTGGAGAGCTTAAACTCTCTGCTAAAGAGTTTCACTTTATGAGCAAGAGTTGGCTGCTGGTAGTTATCATTGCATTTTTTTTTTAATTTGATTTATATGCCGCCCTTCTCCAGAGACTCAGGGCGGCTTACAATGCGTTAAGCAATAGCCTTCATTCTTTTGTATATTTTATACAAAGTCAGCTTATTGCCCCCACAAACTGGGTCCTCATTTCACCTACCTTAGAAAGGATGGAAGGCTGAGTCAACCTTGAGCCTTGGAGAGATTCGAACCAGCAGAAATTGCAGGCAGCTGTGTTAATGACAGGGTGCACCAAACCACTGTACTATCAAGGCTATTAACTATTTTAGTTCCTCAAGGTGCTCTGGCACCCTGCCTGATTTGTAACTCCAGGTTGCTGGCATTGCTGATGAAAAGGAAAGTATTCTGACAGAATGGTTTAGGTTTTCATGATGGCTGTGACTCATTGATCTTCAGTGTGAATTCCCCTATTTCTAATCTAATGATTGGTATTTAGGTTAGCTTTCTGCAAGCAAAGAAACTATTTGTATTTTTGTACAGGTAATCCTTGACTAAAGTCACTCATTTAGTGACAATTCAAAGTTGCAATGGCAGTGAAAAAAGTGACTTTTTTCACACATATGACTGTTTTTCACACTTATGACTGTTGCAGCATCCCCACGATCATGTGATAAAAATTCAGATGGTTGTAGTCTCTGAGGGTCATATGATACCCTTTTGCAACCTTCTGACAAGCAAAGTCAATGGGGAGGCCAGATTCACTTAATAGCCATGTTACTAACTTAACAACTGCAGTGATTCATTTAACAAATGTGGCAAGAAAAGTCATGAAATGGGGGGGAAATCACTTAATAAATTTCTCATTTAGCAACATACATTTTGAGCTCAATTGTAGTTGTAAGTTGAGGAGAGGAGAGGTCAGGTGTGACAAGGAATGGCTGGGAGGGGAGGGGATGGGTGAGGCAGGGCCAGGCATGACATGGAGAGGCTGGGCACCCCTCAACGTGAGTAACATTGAGTTAGCCATGCCCAGTCACATGACCACTCAGCCACGCCTACCAAGCCGGCCATTGGGGCAGAGAATTGGTTGTTAAATTATTTGAATCCCTCACTGTTTCCACCTGTTTCTCTATCAAGATTTCCAAAAGACATTTTCTACTTAATAAGTAACAGTGGAAGAAAAAAATCAGAAAAGAGGGAATTATCTTTTTATTTGTGATTATGAATTTTAAAACATGTATATATGTATCTATATGATTCTGCATTTTTAATTTTCTCAAAAAAATAGACATTTTTATGCTCTTCCAGGAGTCTAAAACTGCTAATAACTTTTTTTTAAGTCCAAAATATTCACACAAAAAATAAGATTATTTATTAGATCAGCATAAAAGGAAGATTTATTACAACAATAGTACGTGGGAAAATGTATAACTAGTAGTTAGTCTTCTTTAAATGGAAAGATAGGATTGTGTGTTATTTCAATCTATATCCTGCTTTTTGGTCCATTAGGCACTTAGATAAATATTCTAACATATTTGTAAAAGGATGAATGATGATCCTTGATTCAGCACATGTAAGCAGAAGAGATTCTCAGGGAAGGATGTTCCCTGAGTGGGACAAGGACCTAACTCTCAAATCAATGTACTTCAGCTTTTTGGGAACATATAATTTCCAATACTGTTTGAAATTGGATGGAATGCATGGAAGAGTTTTTAAAATACTCAATGTTTTTAGGCTTTATCCAGTAAGGAAATCCCTTGTGTGTTGTGTGTGTTTGTCCCCAAAACTCATTAAAACTACAGAAAGCTCATTATAATAATCTATCCTGCAAATCAAGAGAGATTTTGTTATATATCATTTTCTTGTCTTCTATTCCAATCATATTTTCTTTTTTATGTTTTTAGATGCTTTAGTTCTAAGTATGAACAGAACTTTATTAACTTTGCTTCTCACATTCCTCCATTTAGTTGCACAAGGAGCCAGATTTAATAGCAACAAGGCAACCCGTACGCCATTGGGTTATTGTTGCAGATCTATTTCCTTACCTAAACAGAGAAACAAAATTACTATGGAGGGGCAAAAAAGCAGTGAGAACATGAGCAACCTCTGACTTCCTGCCAGTTTTCCCACTGAATTTCCTTGTGGGCAGATGACAAGAAGCATTAGAAAATTTATTTCCTTCCTTCCTTCCTTCCTTCCTTCCTTTCCTTCCTTCCTTCCTTCCTTCCTTCCATCCTTCCTTCCTTCCTTCTTCCCCCTTCCCTTCCTCCATTTTCACTCAAATTTCTGCCAGCTTCCCCATTACTTTGCTTGTGAGAAGCTTGTGAAGGCAATGGAGAAGTCAGCAGGAAGACAGATATTGATCCAAGTTCAAGGTCATTTGCTGGGTGGGGCAAGGGGGTGTACGAGGATATCCAAGAGATGCCACTTGGGTTGCACACAAGGATGGCAAGGGTTGAGAAGGGTACACAGATGTTTAGAGATGTGCAAGAAGTGCTATGTGAATTAGGGAAGGTGTGGGAAAGAAGTGTGGGTTGGAAAAGGTGCCTGGTGCTGCTTGGAGGTAGGCCGGGCAGCGCACAGAGGTGCAATAGAGGCCAGGAACTATACTGGGTGAATGAAGAGGTGCCATGCAGGTCCCTACTGTGTACAGTAGGGAATGTGGGTCATGAAGGGTGCATGGGGATTCCTTTTTCCCTGTTCCTCCCAATTCCTTTCTTCTTCTCTCCCTCCCTCCCTCCCTTCCTTCCCCCTCTCCTCCCCTTCTCAGAAGCACATTATTTGTTGCTGTTGGGTTGGAGAAAGTGTCAGAGATCAAAGAGTCTTTGGAAAAAATGTCACAGAATGTTGAAAATGAGGATCACGTGACTGGCAGCACTGAAGCAACCACAACTTCCCCAAATTTCATTCCCTCAGGAGTCATGCATCTTGGAATTTGGACACATTCTGTAAGTTAGTCCATCTGAGGTATCTTAGTTCAAAAATATTTGCCGTATGATGCATTGTTTCACCCAGATAAGGGTGATAGAAACAAGAGTTTTATCAATATATGGATGAAAATGAAATTAATATAAATTGAAATATTACATGTTGGGTCTTAGAAAATCCATCATGACGAAACAAACTAACAAGTTCTATGATGTCCTATTACAATCCATTCATTTTTAAAGATTTATATGTAGTTATGTAAGGCAAAAGTTTTTTTTTTGAATTTTTGCAGGTTGTAAGCAGAATATCTTCTTAAGTAAATAAATTCAATTGTCTGAGCTAGCTTCCAAGTACCTGAATCCCTGGTAGCCACAACCCACTACTCCCTAAAATACGATATGATATTTAGAATCACACATTTTATTTTAACAACATGCACAGATTAAGGAAAAGCACATCATATAATCTTCATAAACCAAGTCAATTAATTGACACCATATTGTAAAAAAGGGGATGAAAGGATTCATGGAGCATTAATTGTAGGTGCCAGTTTATAAACCAAAGTGAACAAAGTAAAAGTATTGTAGGCACTCCATCTCTTTTTTACTTTGCAAACTCCTTTATATACACTAGGGAGGGAAGTGGAAAGAAGTTAGAAAAGATCCTCTGGGCCTTTTTTCCCACCAGAAAAAGAGAACAGGAAATACATAGATAAAGAAAGGAAGCAACAGCTTCTCAGACTTATTTGTGCTGATTGGGAATGATTTTAAAAATGGCTGCAATAAATCAGCTGGACCAACTGAACAAACCAAACTTCTTCCTCATAAATAAATAAAGTCAGAATTGACTTTATAATGAGATTTCTGAGCATTTGATGGTTGACAAATGGACTTTCAAAGTTCAATTCATGTAAAATTGATACCATAGACAACACTATTAAACAAACTAATGAAACCTCTATCATTATGTCTACTGATCACCAATATAATTTTAAGGATTCAGCAACTTTCAGATGCCTGTGCACTGTTATTTCTGTTCCTTAGCTATAGCTACAATTAGCTATCAATTTCCTGTTAAATCATATTTTATGATGCAAGATAGACTAAACACAAACACAGAAGTAAATTATTTCAGGAGAAAAAAAAATAACCCAGAGATATTAAATACTTACTATCACACTTCAGGGAATACAGCAAACAGTTTTTCTTTACATTTGGGAGCTAGGATCACACCCAATTTGGATTCAACAAAGAACATTCATGTGGATTTCTTTGCGTTATGAATCTGTTAAAATCTGCAGCATTTCTCAACTTTTTCTTCACCACAGACCCTTTTAAATACCTTTTGTGGCCACGGACGCACCCCCCCCAAGACTTAATTCAAGATTTAAATCTTTACATTTCTTCAAGTTTTTGCAGACCCCATGTGATGACATTGCAGCTCCCCAATGGTCCATAGGCCACAGGTTGGAAACAACTGTGCTAAAGTCTTATGAATTTACTTTTTTTTACTGATCTTATTTGGGTTGGACATGTTTTATTAAATGTTTTCCTTGTACTACAAGCACTTGTAGAATGATGCTTATTTATTCCAAAACTTTTCTTTGACTATACTGATATTTTGGAAAACTAGCAATCAAAACCATTTTTGGAGAGCCATAAGGTTGTTATGACAATCTTGTTATAAGGAGAAAACTCTTGCTTGCCAGATTAGAAAAGCAAGTTGGACTTGCTTTTAGTAAGACTCTAAATTCTGTGTGTATTTTTTCATAATTGTTATCTGTGTAATCAAAGACCCAGATGCTTTCAAATTCTCAATTTAAATGTAATAAGTCCTGTTGCCAGGTGGAGAGGTATCAAATAGAAATTCTATCTTTTCTTATATTGCAAAACATGTTTCATTTGACATGAAATGGAAACCTCATGTTTGTAAAAACTTCCTTGATCTGTTTCACAAGCCCTTCCTCTAGCAATCTTTTAAAATATGGTCTGATCCACTTTATCAGGGTTCCTTGGTTAATAGTTTTTTCCCCAGTCCAAATAGATTTAGGTTTTTTTTTTTTTTAAATAGAAAGAAGTTAATTGAAGAAAATATTTCTGCCTTCATCCCAATGTGTACATCAATATAATAAAATTTTGGAACAAAATACTTTTGGATCTTTCTTTTTTGTTTTGCTTTGCTTTGCTTTGTTTTTTTAGCTCTACTTAGCACTGGACTTTAGCCAAGCAATGAGGAAAAGAATTTATCTGGTTTATCTAATATTCTGTTAATTGTAATTGTCTGTAATGTACAGAGATAGAGATATAGAGATAATAGAGATAGAGAGATAGAGATAAAGATAATAGAGATAGAAATAGAGATAGAGATGATATAGAGATTGAGATAAAGATGATAGAGATATAGAAATAGAGATGATAGACAGAGACATGATGCATATACAGATAGTCCTTGTTTAGCAACCACATTAGAACTGGCAACTTGGTCATAAAGTGAGGTGGTTGCTAAGTAAAACTGCAGTAATGCTTATGATCTTACTTCAGTTTTCAGTTGCTCTACAGACTTGTGAAAATTGTAAATATGCAGATTGGTTGCAATCTTACTTTTTCATCACCACTGTAACTGCAAATCATTAAACTTGCTAATTGCTAAACAAGGACTACCTTTACCTAAACTTAACTTTTGTTATTCTGTATCCTACTAATAGTGAAAATAGAAGCAGTTGTAAATATGTATTTTAATGTGTTTTAAAATATTAAATATAAACCCCAGTTAAGGCTTTAGGCAGTTAATAAAAAAATGATATTTGGCATCAGGTGCAGTGATTTTGGGAATAATCAGTCATCAGCTCACCCACTCTGCTCACTCAAGGATTATTCTACTCATAGCTTGTGAGAAGTTTTAATAATCAATTAGGAAGCATTATATATGCTTTAGATTTAGACAGCCTAAAAAAATGAATAATCCATATACTGATCTCTAGAGCTTGTGACTTACTAAGCTAAATTTAGTCAATCAACCATTTATCTAATCTGGCAAATGTTTCACAACTCTGATGTATTTATATTCCAGCACAAGAATGAAAATTATTCTGTTGAACATTATCCATGTTCAACAGAAAACATGTTTTATAGATTATGTTGAATTATCTTAGAGACTGACTTCTCCTTTACTACTTTTTGTTTAATTATTTATTAAATTCAAATCTGAATTTTCAGAGCTGCTTTATCCCAAACAAATATATATTTAAAAATCCATCAAATACCAGGATTCTTGTTTATTTGATTTGTTTCATCAAGACCCTAAAAACAAAACATTTTTACTTTTTTTAGCCTTTATTTATTGTTTTTATTGGATTACTTTTTGATGTTAGCTATTCTGAGTTCTGAGCTATTCTGAGCCCCTCCAAATATTACAGGATAATTCTAGGAACTAGAATCCCATCAATAGTGTCCTAATCTACAGGGCAATGGTAGCTAACTTTTTTGTTGTCGTGTGTCGCCACTCGCAAGTGCCGGCACCCATAATGCAATGTGTGTCCCCACTATGCACGTGCACATGACCTCCCCACTCCCCCTGTACATCCACCATGCATGCACCCCAGCCTCCCGTGTATGCTCCCTGCCCCCCCAACCTGTTTTGGGCCTGGAAAGCCTCCTGCACCAACCTTTGTTGGTGTGAATGGCCTGTTCCCCATCTGGAAGCAGCAGCGTGACAGCCACTGCCAGGGGTGAGAGGGCACCGGTGGCGAGGACGGGCAAGCTGGGGCTTCCCTCCCTCCCGCTCACCCAGCCAGCTTGGGCGCACAGGGCAGCATTTTTTTTACTCTCAGTTGAGATACAATTTTTTTTCCTTTAAAGCTGAGATTGTTTCACTTTGGAAATTTTATTCATTTGTCATTTTCAATACATGTGTGGATTACAAACTATATCAAGATGGCAACATCCAGATGAGTTACAGGAGGGACTAAAAAGAGAATGTGAACTCCTTGAACAAAGAGCTGGAGAGGCACCCAGAAATCCAGCCCGACACCTCAGCAGAGCCAGAGAAGTGCAAGTGGAGGCCGCTCAGCAGCAGGGAAAGGGAGTTAGGTGGCTACAAACCAGCGGCCTCTCAATCTGATGGCCTCAGCTTAATCTCTGTCCCCCCAGCCCACCTTTGTGGTTTTACTACTCCCCTGCTGGTCCACCACCCACAGGCTTCCCCAGTCACTTGCCAGCCAGGCTTTCTGCAGGCCACAGCTGGGCAGGACCTGCCCCTGCTCTCCCCTCACCTGGCAGGTCAGGGCACTTGAGTAACCTGACTGCCTTGTGCAGAGAACTGCCTCATCCCACCATGCTGAATGTGAGTCTTTTGGTGAGCCCGGCACATGTTGCCAGGCTGGATGGCAACTGGGTACCAGCCCATTCCCTGGCGAGACAAAGCAGCACCTGTTACCCGGCTGGCGGCAGTACTCTTGGCCCCAACACCTCAGCAGTGTCAAGTGCTGGCCAGGGAAGCCTATGAGGGTCCAAACTCATGGCTTCCACCACCCTGCCTGGACTCCTCCCCACTAGGAGCTGCAGGCCAAGCAGGTGTGGCTGGTGGGACCAGCAGCTTGTGAGGGGGCGGGCCTGGGCTCCTGCACAGGTGACCCCGTGGGCTGAGCGGGGCTCAGATGCCCCTCTTGGCTTGCTCTGCCAGCCATGCAAGTCCCCTGAGCTATGGGCATCACTACCTCCTCTTTGGTAGCTGGATAGCCCAGCTCAGCTCAGCCAGTGGCATAGAAGTAGACGTGGCAGGGATCGTGTGGGGACATCACACAACCTGCAGTTGGGCCCATCACCTGACCCCTGCCACACCCATCACTGTGCCACCTGCTGAGCCAATGCCGGGGAGGGAGCAGCGGGCAGGGCAGCCGGCCGCCCAGCCAGCAAGTGCTGCCCCATGTGCTCGAGCTGGCCAGTTGCTCTTGTCCTTCCTCCTGCAGCTGCTGCTTCACTTCTGGGGTGGTGAGGCTGCGGAGGAATGCCGAAGACAGTGCGCCGGCCAGGAAGCGGTCGTGCTTCCTTGGCAGAAGTGGCAGGGGGGCTGTGCGGGGGTGAGTCGGCTCTTCTGGGGCACCCAAGACAGCCAGGTGCTCCAAACTTCCTGGGGCCATGCAAGAAGCCCACTCAGGCAGGGAGGGAGGGAAGCCCCAGCTCGCCTGTCCTGCTTCCCTAGGAAGTGACCGCTGGGATCCCCTCTCCACATCTTTTGGCATGCGCACCTGTTGCTCTTGCTGTTGCTGGTCTTCACATGCACATGCATACCAGAAACTGGAAGACCAAGTGGCCGAAGCGCATGCACACACTGGAAACAGGAAAATCATCTTCCTGGAGCACGCATGCGCAATGGGCAACTGAGCTTCTGGTTTCCAGTGCACCAGTGCATGTGAAAACCAGCTGGCCGGCGTGCCGGAACTTGGAAGAGCAATGGGCAATGGCTCCATGTGCCCAGAGAGATGGCTCTGCATGCCACTTCTGGCACATGTGCCATAGGTTCGTCATCACAGCTATAGGGTCCCATTTTGGGAAAAATGCAATAATGGAAAACTAGAATTCCCATCATTTTAATAAATCAAGATGACATTATTGCAGAATGTAGAAACTTAAATTATATTTATATAACATTGTGGGGTTATCATGGAGAATTTAGTACCGCATACTATACTCCCACCTGCTTTGGTTGTCACTTTCAACAGATATCCTTCCAAGTCAATGTGAAAATGTGATGTCTCATATGGTAGAGAAATGCGAGTACTATTCCACTTCACTGTGAGATGCTGATGAAGGCTGACAGTGCTGCTGCCCAGCATAAGGTCTACAGATTTTGTCCAGGAAAAAGAACGAGTCCTTCGAGCATCATTCTTTACCAGCACCTGGAAAGGTGAGGTGGTGGAAGTGCAGTCTTTTGTCAAAACATACTGACATGTTCCCTGAAAGTTAAATGTCCGTCCATCAAAAGTGTTGTAGTGGGGGTCTCCAAATACAGTGCAAACTCCAGGCTCTGCAGGTGAGTGAGAAACAAAAGCAGCATCAAAACCAATTTCAGAATTTGGAAAGGTAGACTTTTTTCAGTACAAAAATGTTTACAATAGTACAATACTAAACATTTTTCAGGAATTACTGAAAAATTTTAGTATTGTACTATTGTAAACATTTTTGTACTGAAAAATGTTTACTATTCCTCTTAAAGGCTATAGATATGCCTTGATCTTGTTAGGAATGTCTAAGGACAGTAACACCATCACTCCTAATAATAATGTATTCTTTATATTCTGTACCATTATCCTTGTTGCAAGAAGCAAAGAGGAACATGTAAGGTTTTTCCCACTAATTTGCACCCACAATCACCCTATGTGTTGAGTCAAGGAAGACTCACTCAATATTGGGTAATACTCCAATAACTAACTCAAAGTTTATCGGAAAATTATCTAAAGTAGGTTGTCTTCCCTGGCTAAATGGAGAATTAAGCTGAAACTTCCCTATTTCAGGTCTGATGCTATTGTGTACTGTGACACAACACAGAAGCAGTTATAAGATGCTGTGGATGACTCATTAGGATGCAAGTATAAGTCTATTTAAGTGATAAAATGTATTGCTTATTTTTAAGAGTAGTTACAGGACATGTTTGTAATCTGGGGGTTACTAGTTCCCTAACTATAATGAAGGCAGAGGGAGAAGATGATGGTTTTTGCTTCCCCCCTCAGACTTGGAGACCACAACTACAGGGCCTCTTGCTGAACCTTCTTGTTCTACAAGGTAGCCTTTATATAGAATGCCAGAATCAATGTCACCAAGAAGTCAGGTGATAGATCAGACCTTCCTGAATCATAACATTCCCCTATTCTGCCAGGTCCATGGGGTGGATACTGATCTCCAGCCAGATCACAGTGGCCTGCTTCCTGGGACCCACACATCAAGCATAACTGACAAGTAAACTGTAGAGTAAAAGTACTACTTGTTCTATACCTGGGCCGATAATCTGGTAAATACACAGCCTCACTCTTGAGATTTTGGTTTTAGATATTAGAAATACAATAATGATTGTTATTTAGTTCTTATATTCTGGTACTTGCTCAACATTTTCAAAGTTATTCATCTGTGCTGCTTTTGCCAATAATATTTTAATACAACTTAAAATAGGAAATTTAAAAAGAAAAACTAGGGAATTCACAATAGCCATAGACCAATATAACTTTCAACAATTAAGGATCCTGCAGTGGAAACAGCATTTGATTGGAACCAGAGAAAACCCTGAGGTTTGTTTGGTCTCCCAAACACAACCCTCATTTGTTTGGTCTTCCAAACACAATTGCCCCATAAATAAATTTTTAAAAAGGATAGATAGCTGCAAGTTAGATGCAACCTGGATAAAAATTTATTCTTATTAAATTATATGGGGAATATAAGAGGAGAAAATAAGAGGTCATTAAAGTAAATGTAAATTCATATATTTAACGGTGAACTAGATTTAGCTTAAATAATTCTTCATTAATAATTGTAACATCTATTAAGCAACAAATAGTTTGTAACATCCCTTCTACAGAACTAATCCAGATCACCAAAATCAGAATACAAAAGTTAAGCAAAAATCATTAAAACAAACCAGTTGAATAAAATGTCTAAAAAATAATATCAGCTTATTGTTTAAGTCTTTTAAAATGTAAGTGTTTTTACTTTATATTTAGATTGGTTGCAGAAGATTGATTAACTATTTTGATGCTGTTGGTCAGTGTTTCCCTTTAGTGTCCTCATAACCACACCGTGCTTTGGTTCATGATAGAGCAGAAATTACAATGGTCTCATACCCCATTGTTAAACATCCAGCCAAGGGGACATGAAGGCTATGGTCAAAGAAGTTAAGATGGCGATTGCAATGGGATGATTGAAGTTCCGTCTGTTTTTGCATTTTTTTAAAAAAATTATTTATATGCCGCCCTTCTCCAGAGACTCAGGGCGGCTTACAATGCGCTAAGCAATAGCCTTCATTCTTTTGTATATTTATACAAAGTCAGCTTATTGCCCCCACAACTGGGTCCTCAATTTACCTACCTTAGAAAGGATGGAAGGCTGAGTCAACCTTGAGCCTTGCGAGATTCGAACCTGCAGTAATTGCAGGCAGCTGGTCTTAATAACAGGGTGCTTTAGACCACTGTACTACCAAGGCTGCATTACCATCTTCACTTTCTTTTCTTTTTTTTTAACCTTATCTTGCAAATCTCCCTGCATCCAGCAGACCTGCCATATCTATGCTGCTGCTTTTCATATACTTTGGACTCCTAGAATTCCCAGTGAGTTTGCCTACAGTTTAATTTAACACATTTGAAGAATAGTAATGGGATATGGTTGCTACAGATATATTTAGCCCACAGAAATTTAGGAACAAGGAAAAATATTTATTTTATAAGAGAAAATATGAAGGGCTTAAAGTCTATATATCTCTAGTCCATCAAACATGCTGTGGCAAATCTTGGCAGTTGAATCTAGACTTTATCTTGGCAAGCTATCAGGGCCACTGTTTAGCTGCAGAAGTACATAATTTCCTACATTACTGCATTTTAAATTATTCCAGACTGGGAAGGACTTGGACAAGCAGAGAACCTGAGACACAAAAACTCAATAGAACTCAATTGCAAATGCTAAACAGAACATTTCCACTGAAGTTAATATCTTTCAACTCTTGTTGATTTAAATCGGAGTTAATCACTTGCTGAAATGAAATGAATAGCTTAAAACATTTCTATCCTGCTTTGCTGTCAGAATATCTTCTGAGCATGGATTTCCTATAGCTCTATTAAACAGACATCATTTTCCAGAATAAAACAGTTCCTCAGGCCTGATGGCATTCTGTCTACCTGCTGAATGATAGCATTCTCCATCAGAAATGTAAGCAAATCATACTGTTGATTGTCTCTGGATTTTCAGACTAGGTTTGGTGAATGGATATATTAAATGACATACTGGAAGGTATTCTAAAAGTTTTTTGGACTGCTTTTGTATTTACTATCCCACATACCATAACAGAGAAGAACAAAATTATTGTTTTCCTATGATGATCATGTCTCAGGTGGAAAGCCCTGAAATTCAATACTGTTTTCTGTATCAAAAACAACTGGGAAATGAAGGGGGAAACACCTTGGCAGTCCAAGTGAATTCCAAAGTATCCAGATGTAATGTATTCTTGAGGCATATGAAATGCTCACACAGAACTTCAATTAACATTAATTTTCAACCAATTTGGTTTATAAATAATACATACAAAAATGTACAAAAATGCCCCCCAAAAGTAAGAATGAACACTTAGGTGTTCTATTCTTGCACATGGCTTCAATTAAATGTACAATATATATTAAAATCAACTGCTACAAGTCAATTGTCAGAGAAATCTTTATAACAATGGAAGATGTATAAATTAATAATTAATTTGTAAACAGATTAATTTATTAATGCATGTATGAATGAATGAATATTGGAATATTGCATTATACTGAGTCAGTTTGTCTTTCGATGGCAGACAATTCAGGGCAGGATTTTTCCAAGTGTCAGAAAAAAGAAAGATGAGGATGAAAATGTAGACTTATTTAAGGCTAATATGTGAACTGTTCTTTAGTTAGAACTTCAAACTCATGGCTCATGCTTTAAAAATTAAACAGTTAAATACTATAATAAAGATTTATTATATTTGCAATTATAAATCTGGGCTACCTTGTTTTTCATTAAGGATATTACTTATAAAAAACTTTTATAATGTCATACACACAGTAGCAGGACTAAAAATTCCTAGCAAAATTCCTAGCAATTCCCAATAGCAAATTCCATGCTATTATTAATTTCATTGCAATTTGTATGTATTTTTAATTTTTTTCATGGCACTGAATATTATTTCAATTATATTTTAATTGAATTTATTTCATATTAAGATAAATATAGATTATTTTGGGAGAACTCTCTAATGACACCAAGCATTTTAAGCTTTATAGGCTTCACATTTTTTATTAACAAGAAAATAGTTTGGACATAAGCAATAAAGAGTAATATTATCAAGATTTATATTGATTATTTGCTCTTCAACATTTCTCATAAATTCAATCCTATTGCAACTATTAACTTTCTTGAACAAAATGAGGAATAACACATAATAATTTATCCTTATTTTGCTGACAAGAAAAGTGTTGGGGGGAAAAACAGTAAATAAATGAACTTACTCACTTTCAGTGCAAATGGGACAGCATCCTTTTCGGTTGAGGATCTTTCCCTAAATGAAACAAGGACAAAGAATATGGGATGGGAAAAGAATTCAATGCAGTGCTTTTGTTGTTCTATTTGTTCTATTTGTTTTGTTTATATAACATGTAAAAATTCAATTTCAATCAAACAGTGTGTTGTTTGGGTACAATTGTTTTTAGGCAATCATAATCAAGATGTACTACTAAGCCATAGTATTCATCACAATAACATTAATACTATAATAACAATAATATTTAACTTATTTACTTTAACAAATCTCCCTTATATCATTTTTTTTAATATCCCCATATTTCTAACTTCTGTATTTATTATCTAACCATTGGTAAAATAGGTCCCATATCAAGAAATATTCAGTTTCTTCTTTTTCCTTAATTGTAAGCATTAATTTATCCAGCTCTGCACATTCTAATATTTTCTTAATTACACCCTCATCTGTCGAGATCTCGTTATTTTTCCATTGTTGTGCAAATACAATTCTGGCTGCAGTTAATACATATAAAATCAAATATATATTCCTTTTATCATATTTTTCTGGCAGGATGCCCAATAAAAATATTTCTGGTTTCTAGTCTATTTGCTGCTTTATCGTTTTTTCCAACCAAGTATGTATTTTTGTCCAATTTTTTTAGCTTTTGGGAATGTCCCCCACATATGGTAATAGGAGCCAGGTATCTGGTTGCACTTCCGACATTTAGCTAATCTATCTTTAAACATTTTTGCCAGTTTTGTTGGTGCAGTATGCCATCGATAAAACATTTCATACAAATTTTCTTTATATGTAGTTGACATAGCTAATTTAACATTTCTATCCCACAATTTCTGCCATTTATCCAATTCTATTGCATATCCAAATTTTTTAGCCCAAACTATCATTGTCTCCTTTACCTGCTCACTTTCCACTTTGATACTTAATAAGTAACTATATATTTTCTTTATCAGTTTTTCATCTTTTCCAGTTAATATCTGGCCAATTCTGTTAATTCTTTATTAAAACCATACATTTTAGCATCTTTCTCATATCAAGATTATATCTGCATTTTTGGCCACCATGCTATGTCCATCCCTTGACTATTAAGTTCTTGCTTAGTTTTTAGCTCCCCCTTTTCATTGAGAATATCTTTATATCTTACAATTTTTTCCATGTTAATAACATTAGGATGCATCATTGCTTCCATTGTGGAAAGCAGGAATGGAATTCTGGTATTTTCAGATAATATTGTTCTTTAATTTTAACTCATATTGATGCATTTTTAATATACCGTCTTTGAAAATAGCTATGTATCTTATTCTTCCCATACCATAAAAAGGTGTGTCAACCTAATTGAAGGTCATGTCCTTCTTAGGTTAATAAACTTTTGGGCCTCAAATTAATCCATTCCTTCACCCATGTAAGTACCAAGGCGTGATAATACAATTCCTAATCTGGCAAACCAAAACCCCTTCTTTTTTGGATTCTTGAAACATTTTCAAACCTATTCTTGCTTTTTTCCCTAACCAAATATATATTAATATTATTTTATTTAGTTCTTCAAAATATTTTTTTCTCAATTTTATTGGAATTGTTTGAAATAAATATAATAATTTTGATAAAATATTCATTTTTATAGTAGCTATTCAATGACAATTGCAGACTTTTCCATTTCTCCAAATCTAATTTAATTTGTTGCATCAGTTTCATATAATTATCCTCTTTAATCGTTGCACATTTTGCTGTTAGTTGTATCCCTAAGTACTTTACTTTCTTTACTATCGGTATATCAATTCTTTCCATCAACACTCTTTTCTGTGTCAAGATGTTTAACTTGTCTCATCTTGATGAATACAAATCTCTGAGACCTCATCCCAGAGTTCTAAAGAGGCTGGCAGATGTTATCTCAGAACCACTGTACCACATCTGTAAGGTCCTGCCTTGCCAGTCTTCTCAAAACCGTCCGGTCTCCAACCTTCGCTTTATTGCGAAGGTTGTTGAGAGTGTGGTTGCGCGAAAGTTCCCCCAGCACCTGGATGAAACGGCGTATCTGGATCCATTCCAGTCGAGTTTCAGGCCTGGGTACAGCACGGAAACGGCATTGGTTGCGTTGGTGGATGATCTCTGGAGGGCTCGGGACAGGGGTTGCTCCTCTGTCCTGGTCCTATTAGATCTCTCAGCGGCTTTTGATACTATCGACCATAGTATCATGCTGCACCGGTTGGAAGAGTTGGGGGTGGGAGGCACCGTGTTGCGGTGGTTCTCCTCCTTTCTCTCTGACTGGTCAGAGTCCGTGTTGGCAGGGGGGCAGAGGTCGACCCAGAGGCGCCTTATATGTGGGGTGCCACAAGGATCGGTCCTCTCGCCCCTTCTGTTCAACATTTATGTAAAGCCGCTGGGTGAGATCATCCGTGGTTTTGGGGTGAAGTATCATCAGTACGCTGATGATACTCAGCTGTACATCTCCACCCCAGACCACCCTAACGATGCCCTTGAAGTGATGTCCCGGTGCTGGAGGCCATGCGGATCTGGATGGGAAGGAACAGGCTCAGGCTCAACCCATCCAAGACCGAGTGGCTGTGGTTTCCGACGTCCAGATATAGTCAGTTGACGCCATCGCTGACTATCGGGGTCGAATCGCTGGCCCCCATGGAGAGGGCTCGCAACTTGGGCGTCCTCCTGGATTCACGACTGTCTTTAGAAGAGCACCTGACAGCCGTGACCGGGAGGATTTTTCATCAGGTTTGCCTGATTCACCAGTTGTGTCCCTTTCTGGATCGGCACTCTTTAAACACAGTCACTCATGCCCTCGTCACTTCCCGCCTGGACTATTGCAATGCTCTCTACATGGGGCTCCCCTTGAGGAGCACCCGGAGGCTCCAACTGGTGCAGAGTGCAGCTGCGCGTGTGGTTATGGGAGCGACGTGGCGCTCCCATGTAACACCTCTTCTGCATGAGCTGCACTGGCTCCCGGTGGTCTTCCGGGTGTGCTTCAAGGTTTTGGTTACCACCTTTAGAGCGTTCCATGGCTTAGGGCCTGGTTATTTACGGGACCGCCTGTTGCTACAAACAGCCTCCCACCGGCCAGTACGCTCTCACAGAGAGGGACTCCTCCGGGTGCCGTCAGCCAAACAATGTCGGCTGGTGGCCCCCAGGGGGAGAGCCTTCTCTGTGGGGGCACCTACTATCTGGAACGTGCTCCCCCTGGAGATACGGAGGATCCCAGATCTACGCGCCTTCCGCCGCGCTCTTAAAACCTTTTTATTTCACCAGACTGGTCTGGCCTAACCTTTCCCATTCTTTTTTAATGTAAATTTTAATGTAAATTTTAATTCGTTCTTAATCTGGGGTTTTAAATTTGTCTCGGGCAAAATTGATTTAATTCGATTTTACTTCTGTTCTTAATTTTTGTACTTTACGTGTTTTATTCTGTGCCTGTTCACTGCCCTGAGTCCTTTGGGAGTAGGGCGGTATACAAATTAAATAAAATGAAAATGAAATAAAATGAAAAAAGCAGAACTCTTGAAACAAAAGCCATTTCAAAAGAAAACTTTTATTGGAAGATTGTGATAGCAAGAGATGTAGGCAGGAACTAAGTTTTCCCACTGAAAACGTTAGATTAAACCATTGCAGACAGAACCCCTCCCAAAGTCCAATACATCATCGAGCCAATCCTGAGGTGTGAAGATGTTATGGGAAACTCAAGCTGAGAAGGTGCTAAACACTCCAAGGCAATGCTGCTGCT
Organism: Arizona elegans; assembly: GCA_022577455.1. NCBI lineage: Eukaryota > Metazoa > Chordata > Lepidosauria > Squamata > Colubridae > Arizona > Arizona elegans. Next base: position 75,831,135 of record JAKOOJ010000004.1, on the reverse strand, counting down.
CTTCTCTGGAGATAAGGTAGCTGGCTCGAGGAACAGTTACCTCCTGAGGTCCGGACTACCCCCACCCTATTGGCCTTCTGGAAAGTGATGAATTTCAATTTATTTATTGATTAGCCCTTTGGGCCATATCAAGTGCAGAATTACAAAGACAAATCATTACAAAGGTTTGGTAAAACAAATTAAGTAAGATTGGAATAACTCGCAATTAAAATACAATTAGAATAAAATACGATCTAAAATAAAATCGGGATAAAATACAATAATTTAAAGTACCATTTAAATATAATTAAATTTATATTATAATGTCGCCCCTGCATCTACCCAATCAGTGTTAACTGCTATTAAAATTACATTGTTAGATCAAGTGATCATTCTTACAATCTACCGCATTTTGCTGCACCAACTTTGTCCTCCTTCCCATCAACTTTACCACAAATTTAGCAATCCATTTTACCAACTGCAAGTTGGAACCTAACAAACAATATCGCAAAAAGTGCTCTTTAGGCTTAGGGGTGCTGGTATAAAAGATCTTGCCCAGTTGATGTTCCCTCAGGTCTGAATATAGGGGGCAATCAAAAATTACGTGGGACGTTGTTTCGACTTCCCCCGTCCCACATAGACAGACCCTTTCCCTTACAGGAATACCCTTATATCTACCCCAGAGCATATTTGTTCCAAGTTGGTCCAACCTCAGTTTTGTAAAGAATCTTCTCAGGACGGGAAACAAAGGCACAGCTAAATATTTTTCTATTTTGAAAATTTGTTTATTGGCTGATAACCAGGGGCAAACTTTTACTGCTGTCACCTGTGCAATATCCGATTGGGCACTTATGTCCTTAAATCTCTGTGCAATCCAATTTCGGATCTGCCTATAGTCGTACTGCTGCCAATTTAAAGGGATACCAGAGCTAGATACCTGCTTCAGAACTCTTGATAACCAGTTATTTTTATTACTTGAGATAATCTGCTCCATTAGCACTAATTTTGGTAACCTCCCTTCCTCCATCTCGATTATTCTCAACCAATAATAAACAGTCTTCAACAAGGCCCTAGTGCCAGTCGCATGGACTCCTGTTTCTGCTCTTACTACACATGCTGGGGTTCCGGGGGACACTGCCAAAATTCTCCTCAGGAACTTATTTTGAGGGGTTTCCAGCCCAGGCAGCTTAACTGACCCCCATATTTCTGCCCCATAGGTAAGTACTGGTTCGATTTTCGCCTGGAAGACCTTTAGCACTGGGATTAATGAAGATGGAGTTTTCTCTAAAATAAGTTTGTTTAATTGAGCCATCCGAGCCATGGCCTTCCGAGCTCCGGCTTTTACCTGCTTATTCCATTTGCCATTTGTCTGAAATACTAGCCCTAAATAGGTAAATGACTGAACTTGTTCTATTCTTCTGTCATTTAAAACCCATCTCCTTATATTTTGTTGACTGCTAAATATCATTACCTTTGATTTCTCTATATTAATTGTCAGGCGATTTTTTTATACAATATGCTGCCAACCTCCCAAGTGACCTTCGTAGCCCCACCTGTGAGGCTGACAACAAAATTATATCATCGGCATATAACAAGCAATTGACCTGTCTTGTTCCTATACTAGGCCCATGGAGTGACGTATCTTCCAGACATTTTGGGAGGTCATTTAAATATAAGTTAAAAAGTGTTGGGGCTAAAATGCAACCTTGTCTGACGCCCTTTTTAAATGGGATTGCATTTGTTACCGATCCTGACCTATTCACTCGAACTCTTACTTGGGTTTCCGTGTATAACAGTTGAATTAAATATAACAATTTCTTTTCTATTCCCATAGCCTCTAATTTATCCCATAAAATTTTTCTATCAATTGTATCAAAGGCTGCCTTCAAATCTATGAATGCCACATACAGAGGTTTTTTCCAAGACTTAAACTTTGTTATTATTTATTTATTTATTTTATTTGTTTTAATTTCTATACCGCCCTTCTCCAATATAGGACTCAGGGCGGTGCACAGCCAAAGTAAAATCCAGACATAGAAAGATTAAAAAACTGATTAAAATAATTAAATAATTTGGCCATAATTAAAAACAGTTCCAATTTAAAATAGTTTAAAAGTTTGACTCAAGCCAGCCCAGCTAGTTGGTCCAGCACAAAACAATTATCCATAGTAGATCTTCTGCTCCTGAAACCTGACTGCTCTTTAGCTAAGATGTTATTTCTCATTATCCAGTCCTCTAATTTATGAAGCAAGTGCTTAGCATAAATTTTTGCTGAAATATCGATTAGACTAATTAATTGAAAATTATCAGGATTATCTCTAGAACTTTTTTTATGTAAGGGGATAATTATTGATGAACGCCAACTAGCAGGAATTTGCCCTGTTCTATTGATAAAAGTAAAGAGACCCGCCAGGACGGGCGCCCACCAGGCTATGTTGTCTTTAAATAACGATGCCGGGAGCGCATCCTGTCCTGGAGCTTTGTTTGTCTTCAGGGAGGAGATTAAACTCCTCACCTCCGTGATTGACACTTCTTCCCACTGGGGTAAGGCTTCATATTCCTGTATCAAGCTCGGAGAGGATATAAGCTCATCAGAGCTTTCCACTGCTGCTGGCGTGGCCAAATGCTTCTCCCATCTTTCTGCACTAATGTTTGGGTCACTTATTGGTTTTCTATCTCTAATAATTTTTGAGACCTCCAACCAGAATAGTGTGGGTGAGGCCAGCTTTGCTGCCTGTTCTAGACCAGCCCATAGGTTGTCGATATAGGAGGCCTTTTTTCTCTTCAGTAGCTGCTTATATTTCTGCCTTATGGTAATATACTCCTTCTGTAGTTCCATGTTTGGGCTGCTTAAGTATCTCCTTAGTGATTTCCTAAGCTGTTTTTTCTTTTCCTTACAGTCACTGTCAAACCATGATGAGTTACTAGAATCAGACTGGCCCATTGGCTTGGTAGTCATGGAAAAATGCTTCAATTTATGGCATATTTCCGCAAAACAAACTATAGGTTCTTGTTCACTCGTACTGTTTGCGCATATATGCGCTAAAGCTTCCATACATGGTGAATTCATGAATTCAGTCACTGCTTTGCTATCAACCCTCTTCCATGTTAATCTTTTCTCTTGGGCTATTTCTAAGTTGAGGCCTATTTGTTGGATTGATTGATTCCTTTTCCTTAAATCTGAAGGGATTGCCAGGGACGTTGCAATAGGAAGGTGATCACTTTTTGACCTTGGTAACGTCAAGACCGAAGTTGCCCCTGCTACTAGGCTGTGAGAGACACAAAAATAATCAATAGAACTACATGCCTTGGGGCCAAAAAAAGTTATGGCGTACCTTCTGAGCTCCGAGTACTGGCCTACGATTTGGAGGTTACAGTTATATACCATAGTTAGAAATTTCCCCCCATCTTTGTTCTTTTTCCTGTCTTGGGAGACCCATGATTGTTGGTTATGTAAATATCCCTCAGGAATTGTACCGTTTTGAATAAAAGGTTCCAATGAGGGACCCACACGCGCATTAAAGTCTCCTGCCAAAATTAGAGGTGTTTTTGTGAATTTTTTCCGTATTTCTAATATTTTTACCTCTAGAGCCTCCCACAAATCCCCCATTGCTGGGTTGACGTACACATTTGCAAATATCATTGACTTCCCTTCATATTCCAAATGGATTGCTTGAAAAAATAGAGGGCCATTCTCCAAGCATATCTCATTTCCCTTCCATCCTAGTTCGGCTTTCACCAAAATGCCCAATCCTCCAGAGGCTCTTCCTTTTTTAGCTACTCTCTTTGCTGGCAGCTGCCAAATATTAAACCCGGGGAGCTCAATTGGGGTCTCATCACTGCTAACCCATGTCTCCTGCAAGGCAATTACATGGTACCTATTTAAAAATTTAATACAATCATCTGTGCACCAACTTCCTCTCCATCCTGCCACATTCCAAGAGAGGAAGTGCACTCTTGAAGGACGTGGTTGCTCGCTATTTCCTAGTCAGGCTTCTTGGATAATCTCTCCTACCCCTCCTCCCTCGTTTACACACACACACCCATTTAATCGCCTGAGTTCAATAGAAGTCTGTTTGGGCATCATTGCACTGCCTGTTACTTTCGGACTTGCAGGTCCATGGGCTCTATTAATATCTGCCTCCACGGTAAATGTTTTTGCATGAGGCGCCGTGTTTGTGTCGTTTCTTGGTATCATCTTTGCCACTAAGGGGGATTGGGGGATTCCTTCCTGGGTGCCTTCCATCTCCGATGTTTGTCCCACAACACTTTGTGTTATCAAATCTACTGTCTCTGGTACCTTGTGCTGTATAGACGTGGGCATCAGGCTTCCTGGGTTTATAGGCTGCTGACTCTCCGGAGCTGCCTCGTGCCTTGAAGGGGATAGAGCTATCGACGCTAAAGGAGCGGCAGAAGAAATAGTCTGCTTCAGCAGCTTCCTCGTCTCTTTAAGTTTTTTAAGTACTTCTTGCTGCTCCATTTGTGAAAGTGAGGAAAAAGTTTCCAAACAGGCAGAATCGAATGTCTCATCTTGTACCAAGCCAATTGAAGGAAGTTTCACTTCAGCTGGGTCCAAAACCCTAACCGACATTTCCTCTGTAACGCTAAATCTCCTCCCTACCTTGGCCAGCCTGCTTTCCCTATTCAGTCCACTTTCCCAAACAGCTGTCCCATGCACTGCCACACTCTCCCTAGAGGCTCTCTGAATTAGCGGGATGGCCTCACCACTAGAAAAAACTCGGGTAGGTAAAATTTGATAATAAGCCAAGAATCCTCTCATTCGCATAAGCAGGCTTGGGAAGAGCTGTTGTTTGAACTTAAAAAGAATTCTGGAATAATTATCATGTTGTGGAAGATGTTCATATGCTGCCAAATCTACTGCCCCCTTGTCACACCGAGTAAGCTGTGACAAAGAGGTCACTATCTGTCTTTTTGAAGACCATCTACCCACATTTATCTCAGAATTATATATATTCAATACAATCTGCTCCTTCAATAATCGCCTGTTTGCCCCCCCCCCCCCACTCTTGTACCGTGGGATTTCAGGTCCGACCAGCTCACCATCTCTTGCTTTTTTCCATGCTTACAGTCAATATATTGTCCGCTTGTTCTTTCCCTCGGTTGCACCATCTGGCCGGGTCGTTCTGTCTGACAGCCAGTTGAACATACCTGCGGCTTTTTCGTCTGTGCCGCAGCAATAAGATTGATCACAGAGTCCAACTTTAAACACACCTCTGCAAATTGGTCAAAAATGGCCAAGACTGTCTGAGAAGTGAGCAAACTGTGTCGGCTAATGAAATCCCTTGTACTAACATTTAGCTGGTTTTCAAGTCCTAAAGCTAATTCACTATGGTTGTAAAACTCTGACTCTAAGCCCTTGTCCCGGCCTGGAGACGATTCACCCAAAGTTGCTGAGTCATTTGTCATCAAGTTACGCAGAGGGGTTCGCAAGCTTCCCAGCTGACTTCCTGATTGATTCGCCTCTGCCTGCAATTCCCACTCCAGGGGGGAGTCCCCAAACAATGCCGAAACATCACGGCTAACCGGCAGGGAAAGGGGGGAGGATGCACGACCCACTGTTGAGTGCAAAGGCTGGCAAAATCCGTCAATCTTCTGTTGCTTTTGAGGATTGGTTCCAACTTCCTTACTGTTTGGAGAGCAATATGCCGCCTTTCTTTTCTTCCCCTTGGGAAAGGCCATCCGGACTCCAGTCAAACACGGTTGCAAAGGTTCTTCCCTGGGGCAAATCAGTCGCTATATGAATAAGCCACAATCAGGATCTTAGATTGTCTGAGCACTGGATGGCTGCCATGGATAGCTGTTTGCTTAGTAGGGAAGACTTACTTCCTCTCATTCACTAAATGCTTCACCAGCTGGAGTAAAAGCTGAGGTAAAAAGCCGGGATAAAAAATGAACCTTTCGAATAGTAAAATTGATAGCTAAAAGTTAAAAAGTTTAAAAATTAAAATTAAAATTGAGAGTTAAAAATTAAAAATAAAAATTGAGAATAAAAAGTAAAAAGGGGAAATAAAGGTTAAAATTGATTTAAAAGTTAAAGAGTATTTTAAAAAGATTTAAAAGGGATAAAAATAGAGAGTAAAAAGGAGAGCAGGCACAAAGCTGCTACTCACTCTCCCTCTGTCCCAACCCGAGTTCTAGTCCCACTTAAAGCTGGTTTGGTTACTTTGGGCCAATCTCGGAAAGTGGTGAAAACCTGGCTTTTCCAGCAGGCCTGGGGCTGTTGATCTCACTGTTCAATCTTGCCATGGATGGTGTGCATGTGTTTTTAATGTTTTTAAAATGCTTTTATAATGTTTTTATAATGTTTTTTTTTAAAAAATATGTTCATTGTTTGTATTATTTTTGTTGTAAGCCGCCCAGAGTTCCTTGGGAGTGGGTGGCATAGAAATATGATTAATTAAATTAAATTAAATTAAACATTCCTTTCCCCCCTCCCAAGGTCCCAAAAGTTACAGCAAGGAAAAGCAAAAAATTGAAACAAAAAACCCATACTGAGATTCCCCTAAGCCTCCTCCCTCCCACCAGAATGACAGCATCTGTATAGGAATCTATGGGACCTGACAGCATTTTTCAAAAATCCTGGAACACTGGGGGAACTACCAGAGGACTGGAAAAGAGCTGATGTGGTTCCCATCTTCAAAAAAGGGAAAAAATCAGACCCAGGAAACTACAGATCAATCAGCCTAACATCAATACCCGGGAAGATACTGGAAAAGATAATTTAAAAATAGAAATCTAGAAATGAGTAAAGTAATAATTAGAAGTCAACCCAGGTCTGTTAAAAACTGATCATGCCAAACCAATCTTATTTAATTCTTCAACATAGTGACTAAATTAGTAGACTAGCGAAATACTGTGGACATAATATACTTAGACTTCAGCAATCCATTTGACAAAGTAGACCACAACTTACTTCTTGGTAAGCTAGAAAAAAGCGGGATAGATAGCATCACCATCAGATGGATTTGTAACTCACTGACAAACTATACTCAACAAGTAGTCCTTAATGGTACTACATCTACATGGAGGGAAGTAAGTGGTGGGGTACCACAAGGTTCCGTCTTAGGCCCAGTACTCTTCAATATCTTCATAAACGACTTAGATGAGGGAATAGAAGGGGAATTTACCAAATTTGCAGATGATACTAAACTGGCAGGAATAGCCAATCCCTAGATGATAGGCTCAAGATCCAGATGGATCTTGACAAACTTGAACACTGGGCCCTATCTAACAAAATAAAATTCAATGTAGAGAAAAGTAAAGTCTTACACTTAGGTAAGAAAAACCAAAAGTACACATATAGACTGGGTGAAACCAGGCTTAATAGCAGTAATTGTGAGAGGGATCTTGGAGTCTTAGTGGACAACCAATTAAATATGAGCCAACAGTGTGCAGCAAGTCAAAAAAGCTAATGCAATCCTAAATTGCATTAACAGAGGGATACAATCAAGATCAAGTGATGTACTAATACCATTCTGTAAAGCCTTAGTAAGACCACACCTAGAATACTGCATCCAGTTTTGGCCACCACAGTATAAAAAAGATGTTGAGACTCTAGAAAGAGTGCAAAGAAGAGCAACCTAGATGATTTGGGGACTGGAGGCTAAAACATACGATGAATGCTTGCAGGAACTGGGCATGGCTAGTCTAATGAAGAGAAGGACCAGGGGAGACATGATAGCAGTGTTCCAGTATTTGAAAGGCTGCCACAGAGAGGAGGGGGTCAACCTATTTTCCAAAGCACCTGAAGGCCAGACAAGGACTAATGGATGGAAACTGATTCAGGAGAGATTCAGGAGGCAGGTCTTGTGAGTATTATCTGGGAAGAGTTTGATTCTGTGACGCCCGAAGACATGGACAGGATACTGGGCAGACTGAGCACAGCCATATGTTTACTGGACCCGTGTCCCTCCTGGTTGGTGCTGGCCTCTCGGGAGGTTAAACGAGGCTGGCTCCAGGAGATTATAAATGCTTCTTTGAGTGAGGGTGTCTTCCCTGCCGCCTTGAAAGAGGCGGTGGTGAGGCCTCTCCTCAAGAAGCCTTCCCTGGACCCAGCAGTGTTGGCAAATTATCGTCCAGTCTCCAACCTTTGCTTCGTTGCGAAGATTGTTGAGAGTGTGGTAGCGCGACAGCTCCCCCAGTACCTGGATGAATCGTCATATCTGGATCCGTTCCAGTCGGGCTTCAGGCCTGGATACAGCACGGAAACGGCATTGGTCGCGTTGGTTGATGATCTCTGGAGGGCTCGGGACAGGGGTTGTTCCTCTGTCCTAGTCCTATTAGACCTCTCAGCGGCTTTTGATACTATCAACTATGGTATCATGCTGCACCGGCTAAAGGAGTTAGGGGTGGGGGGCACTGTCCTATGGTGGTTCTCCTCCTTTCTCTCTGACCGGTCGTAGTTCGTGTTGACAGGGGGGCAGAGGTTGACCCCGAGGCCTCTTGTATGTGGGGTGCCACAAGGGTCGGTCCTCTCGCCCCTTCTGTTCAACATTTATATGAAGCCGCTGGGTGAGATCATCCGTGGTTTCGGGGTGAAGTACCATCAGTACGCTGACGACACTCAGCTGTACATCTCTACCCTGGACCACCCCAATGATGCCCTTGAAGTGATGTCCCGGTGCCTGGAGGCCGTGCGGATCTGGATGGGGAGAAACAGACTCAGGCTCAACCCATCCAAGACCGAGTGGCTATGGTTTCCGACATCCCGATATAGTCAGTTGGTGCCATCACTGACTATTGGGGGCGAGTCATTGGCCCCCATGGAAAGGTTTCGCAACTTGGGTGTCCTCCTGGACTCACGGCTGTCTTTAGAAGAGCACATGACAGCCATGGCCAGGGGGACTTTTTATCAGGTCCGCCTGATTCGCCAGTTGCGTTCCTTTCTGGATCGGGACTCATTAAATACGGTCACTCATGTCTCGTTACTTCCCGCCTGGACTACTGCAATGCTCTTTACATGGGGCTCCCCTTGAGGAGCACTCGGAGGCTCCAGCTGGTCCAGAATGCGGCCGCGCGGGTGGTTATGGGAGCGACGTGGTGCTCCCATGTGACCCCCCTCCTGCGCGAGCTGCACTGGCTCCCGGTGGTCTTCCGGGTGTGCTTCATGGTTTTGGATACCACCTTTAGAGCGCTCCATGGCATTGGTTCGGGGTATTTACGAGACCGCCTTCTGCTACCAATAGCCTCTCACCGACCAGTATGCTCCCATAGAGAGGAGCTCCTTAGGGTGCCGTCGGCCAAACAGTGTCGACTGGTGGCCCCCAGGGGGAGAGCCTTCTCTGTGGGGGCACCTACCATCTGGAACGAGCTCCCCCCAGAGATACGGAGGATCCCGGACCTGCGCACGTTTCGTCGTGCTCTCAAAACTTTTTTATTTCAGCAGGCTGGCCTGGCCTAACTCTCCTCTTTTAAATTTTTAATTCGTGATTTTATAAATTGGGTGTTTTAATCTGTGTTTCGGCCAAAATATTTAATAATTTTAAGGGATTTTTAATATTTGTATTATCTGTATTTTATCTTGGCTGTTCACCACCCTGAGTCCTTCGGGAGCGAGAGAAAGGAATGTATCAGAAAGTGATTTTACTTTTTTTTCAGATGGGCATCAATCTTTCTCTAGGATTGATTTTATATTAACTACAAATGATCTTTTTTCTAGGGTGAAGAACACGAAGATATGTCCAAGATCTTTAACTGATCATAGCCCGGTTTGGGTGGAATTAGAGCAGGAAAGAGGGGAAAGGAGGTCTTGGAGGTTAAATGAGAATTTATTTAGATATGAAGATAACTTGTCTGAGCTTAAAAAACAAATGAAAGAATTTTTTGTTAACAATATGAATAAAGGAACCTCGATGGAGATGGTATGGGATGCGAGTAAGGCATATATGAGAGGAACATTAATTTTTTTGAACAATAAATATAGACTAAAACAACAAAACAGACGGAAAGAGATAGAGGAGGAAATTAAAAAGAAAGAACAATCGCTTATAACTAACCCGGGAGATAAAAAGGCAAAAGATATGATTAATATTTTAAGAGAGCAATTTAATATGTTATTGGCTGGGCAAGTAGCAACTAGCATACAATATGCCAGACATAATACATTTTGTAATGCTAATAAACCTGGGAGATGGTTGGCTTATACGATGAGGAAAAAACAAAAATCACGTGTTATAGATAAGATAGAATTTAGAGGTAAAGAAATTTATCAACAGAATTTAATAAAAAAGGCTTTTTTGGAGTTTTATACAAAGTTATATGCTAAAGATGTGATTCAAGATGTTGATATTGATAGATATTTAAAGATGGAGATTCCTGAATTAACACTGGAACAGAGAGAGAGATTGAATCAGCCAATAACGTCCGAGGAAATTGTTGGGGCAATTAAACAATTAAAAATAGGTAAGGCTCCAGGAACAGATGGATTAACAGCTGTCTATTATAAACATTTACAATCTGAAATGTTAGAACCACTCAAAATTTTATTTAATAAAATACAAGTAGGAGGAGGAGTACCACCTTCCTGGAAAACAGCTTTTGTCTCACTAATTCCAAAGGAGGACCAAAACTCCATTAAACCTGAGAACTTCAGGCCAATTTCACTTCTGAATACTGATTATAAGATTTTTGCTAAGATATTGGCTAATAGATTAATGCCAGTTATGCAACAAATAATTCATAATGATCAATCAGGGTTTATAAAAGGGAGACAAATGAGATATAATGTTAGACAAATCGTAAACTTACTGGAATACTTGGAAAAAAATAATCAAGTCCCTGCAGCGTTTATATTTTTGGATGCAGAGAAGGCATTTGATCGTTTGAACTGGCAATTTTTGTTTAAAATAATAGAGAAAATGCATTTTGGGGAATATTTTACACAATCAATTAGAGCGATATATCAGCAGCAAACAGCACAAATTATAGTTAATGGAGGTTTAACAGAGGCTTTTAAAATTGAGAAAGGAACAAGGCAGGGGTGTCCTCTGTCCCCACTATTATTTATTTTGACTTTGGAGGTATTATTGAACAAGATACGGGACTCAGAAAAACTGAAGGGTATTGTAATTAGACAACAAGATTATAGATTAAGAGCATTTGCAGATGATTTGGTTATTACCTTATCCCAACCTATAGAGTCGGTTCCATATATATTGGATATAATCGATCAATACGGGAAAGTATCAGGATTTAAAGTTAACCCACATAAGACAAAGATGATAGTTAAAAATATGACTATACTGGAAAGAGATAAACTGGCGAGATTAACAGATTTTGAAATAGTTAAAAAGGTTAAATATCTAGGGGTATACATAGCAGCTTCAAATACAAAATTATACAAAAACAATTATGAGGTCCTTTGGCAGAAGGTACAGAAGGATATGGAAAATTGGAAAAAATTACAGTTGTCTTTATTGGGAAGAATTGCAGCAATTAAAATGAATGTCTTACCTAGATTTTTATTTTTGTTCCAAATGTTACCTGTGCTTAAGAAAGATGAGAATTTGAGAGAATGGCAGAAAGGTGTTAATACTTTTATTTGGGCTGGGAAAAAACCCAGAATAAAAATGAAAATTATGCAAGATACACGTGAAAGAGGGGGTCTCAAAATGCCTAATTTAAGATTATATTATGAAGCAGCGGTTTTATCACAAATTAGTGATTGGTTTAATTTAACTGAGGGGAGAATTTTGAATTTAGAAGGTCATGATTTGTTATATGGATGGCATGCCTATTTGTTATATGACAAAAAAGTGGATAAAGTATTTAAGGCTCATATATTAAGAAATGCTTTGTTGAGGGTTTGGAAAAAATATCAATATAAGTTAAATTATAAGATACCTGTATGGGCAAATCCTAGACATGCAATAGAAAATATAAGTATAGAACAAAAACAGGAGGTGATTAACTATAAAGAGCTTCTTATTATTGAAAGGGGGGTAATGTATTTGAGTCCTTCGGGAGTAGGGCGGTATAGAAATTTGATAAATAAATAAATAAATAAATAAATAAATAAATAAATAAATAAATTCAACCTGAAAATAAGGAGAAATTTTCTGACAGTGAGAGCAATCAACCAATGGAACAGTTTGCCTTCAGAAGTTGTGGGAGCTTCATCACTGGAAGCTTTCAAGAAGAGACTTGACTGCCATCTGTCAGAAATTTAATAAAACATAAAACATAAATGGTGTAAGGTTTCCTGCTTGGGGAGTGGGTTGGACTAGATGACCTACAAGGTCTGTTCCAATTATGTTAATCTGTTAAGGGTTTCTTATTTGAGCAGTGGGTTGGATTAGAAGACCTGCAAGATCCCATCCAACTCTGTTATTCTATTAAACTATCTATGTCAGAAGCTGTTAAGGTGTCAGAATAGCGTGCAAACACATTTTATCTTGGACTTCACCTTCACTCTAATCTCCTTCACAGGAGAAAATCAAATGTTGTACCTTAGGTTTTCTAGAAGGAAAATAGGGGAGAAAATGTAGTATTGTATATATGCAATGCTAGCAGTAAAATGTGATAGAAATACAAATGAGATAATGTCTATCTACATAGAATGAAGTCTAAACTTATTATATTTTTTTTAATCTGAGTTTAGGACATAACAAAAAAAATAAGTTCACATGATGCCATAAAGCACCTTCTGATCTTTTTAATCAGGATAGAACTCTTCTCCCATAATTCAACAAATATCAAATCAGCAGAAAGTGAGTTAAATGGACAAGCTACAAGAATAGAGGTGAGAAATACATTTGAATGCTTTTTAATTTCATTGGCTAGCCTTATCTCCGAGTTTGCATAAAATGGTGTAGCCATTTTTTCCAGCATAAAGCAGATGGAATTCAAGCAAAGTTATTCTTTGATAAGTCTAGTTACTTGAACCATCCTGCTGGCATAGGAGTCTGCTTTTGTCTTGTAAAAGAAAGCCATATATTATTGATAACATGTGTGGTGGGTGTTATTAATCAATTGAGGGATTCCTTAGAAATGGGCCATTTTTCTCCATGAATATTTATAAGCAGTTCCCATCTGGCAATCTTTGAGTTCTGCTTTGCTTCTTTTTAATTGTCTTGGTTTGTATCTATAGTTTGTCTTTTCTGTATGTTAATTTAAAAAAGCAAAACTAGTTAAGATTTTGGGGAGAGGTTATGTAATAAAGCAGCTGGTTTTGCTTTTTCCTCATTTGGCATGGGTATAGGACCAGCCATATTTATTTCTTGTTTATTTGTTAAAATAACAGATGTGTATAAAAACATATGCTAGGCATGGGGCAGCATGCCCTGAATAAATCTGAAGCTCACTTCAAGTTCATAGGTTCAAATATTTTGACAATGTATGTTGCAAGGAGGGGGTAACAAACAAAATACAGAATGTACAAAGCCTATTGTAGGCTCTTGGTGAACATTTTTTATGCCTACTATTACTACAGCTCATTTTAATAAAGAGCATGGATATGAAAATTGGCCCAGAGAAAACTGAAGCGATTTACTTTCTTTTGAGAATTCTAGATCCTCTTGAGAATCAAATAATTCACATGGCATGAATGCAATTCTGGGTCTCAATATCTCCTCCTGCTTTTCTAATACGGATCTGGGCTTCAGTCAAGTAAGAATGAGAACACTAAGAGTGTTCTCCAGTATATCTAAGAGCTGGGTGACTCTGCACCTTACTTTTCCATTCACTATTTAAAAAGGTTAACAAAGGCTTATTCTCTATACTGACTTGTTTTCTGTCTGAAGGGCTCTTTAGTCTGCATGTATCAAGGCTGTCAAAAATTTCTACCCAAAATTCCTACCATTTGTAAACAGCTCAACTCCTTCTAAAGAATTTATTGTTACACTCACATGAGGACAGCTGCTGACTGGAATACACTGCTTCTTGCGACATTCTGTCTTGCCTTTCACACAGGCACAGATGGTACAGTTAATAGAGGACCACATCTCTCCATCCTGCAAGAAGGAAAAAAAAACAATGCATCTATCACTTGGGATAGCAGAAAGAAGCTATTCCAGTGATTTTTTATCCTGCTATATAAAGAAAAAGCAACATTCTCCATGTTGGAATTATGTCATTGTTTAGTCTAAATCAATTATCAGGTGTCCATTTCCAACTGGCTGGATTGGCAAGCTATCAGGATAATTTTTCACTTGGGTTCTTCCACATACAGAAGTGTAACTCCAGACTTAATGAAGACACAATAGAATTTCCTATAAATCACTGGATTATCTATATTTTTTTTCTTAGGAAAGAAAACTATTCAATTTGTGGTTATCCTGTATCCTGATTGTCTCATTTGGAATGACATAATTAGAAAAGTCTGATTCAATAAGCCACTGTGATTGGCATATTTAAGTTATTGCACATAAAAATATTTGATTGTTCCATTAAGACCGAAAATTTACTCCCAGATGTAGCCTCATTCTGCTTTAAACCAGAAATACAGCTAATACTGAATTTAAATTTAGATTACTTACGGGGCTAAGGCAGATATCTGATCTACTACACATCTGAAAACATTTAGAAAATACAAAGGAGAAATTACCTATGTTCTAGCAGGTACAGATACATTTGACTTAATCCCACCTCCCATTTCCCCTCTCTAAAGACACTATGATTCCAAAGTGTTGCTAAAATAATGCACTGGTTTAGTTTCTTATGGTTTTACATATGTCAAATGAAGTTCTTAAGGTATTCCTTCATCAATTGATGGTGTAGAACTAGTCCAGGGGTCTGCAACCTTAAGCACTCAAAGAGTCATTTGGACCCATTTCTCACAGAAAACACCGGGAGCCAATAATTTAACAACCAGTATGACTGGATGGGCATGGCCAACTTGACATCACTCACTCCCACCCAGTCACATGATATCCCCCAGCCACGCCTACCCAGCCAGTCATTAGGCAGAGAACCTAGTTGTTAAATTATTTGCCATGCTGGGCCCCACCTAACCCCTCCCCTCCCAGTTACCTCTTGCCACACTTGGTCTCAGGTGTGCTGTTCACCTCTCTCTCTCTCTCTCTCTCTCTCTCTCTCTCTCTCTCTCTCTGCCTGTCTTTCTGTCTCTCCCTCTATCTCTCTTTCTCTCTCTCTCTGTCATTCTTTATCTCTGTGCATGTGTGTGTATGTCTGCCTCTCTCTTTCTCTCTGTGTGTCTCTCTCACTCTGTCTGTCTGTCTCACTCTCTCACACACTGTGTGTGTGTCTGTCTCTCTCTCTGTCTCTCTCTCTCTCTGCGTCTTTCTTTGTCTCTCTCTTTCTCTCTCTGTATGTGTCTCTCTGTCTCCCTCTATCTTTCTTTCTGTCTCTCTCTCTCTGTCCCTCTTTCATTCTCTCTCTCATTCAATCTGTGTGTTTGTCTGTCTCTTTGTATCTCTTTGTATCTCTCCCTCTCTCTCTCTCTCTCTGTGTGTGTGTGTCTTTCTTTCTCTTTCTCTTTCACTCTTTCTATTTCTATTTCTCTCTCCATCTCTTCTCTCTGTCTGTCTTTATCTCTTTATCTCTGTCTCTCTCTCTAACTTTCACTCTGTCTCTCTGTGTGTGTTTCTGTCTCTCTGTCTGTGTCTCTGTGTGTGTCTCTCTCTCTTTCTCTCTCCCCCATATCTCTTTCTCTCTCCCCCTATCTCTCTGTCTCTCTTTCTCTGTGTGTGTCTCTGTGTATGTCTCTCTCCCTTTCTCTCTGTGTGTGTTTCCCTCTCTCTCTCTTCCTCTCTCTATCTCTCTCTCTCTATGTGTGTCTGTTTCTTTGTGTCTGTCTCTGTGTGTGTGTGTGTCTCTCTCTCTGCGTCTCTGTCTCTGTCTGTGTATGTCTGTCTCTCTCTCCTCTCTCTTTCTCTCGCTCTCTATCTCTATCTCTCACTCTCTGTCTCTGTCTCTCTCTATGTGTCTCTCTCTTTCTCTTTCCCTGTCTCTTTTCTCTCCCTCTCTCTCTGTGGCTTTTTCTCTCTGTGCATGTCTGTCTCTCTCTGTCTCTGTGTCTTTCTCTCTCTGTGTGTCTCTCTTTCTCTCTCCCTCACCGTTTCTCTCTCTGTGTGTAGTCTCTGTCTCTCTTTCTCTCTGTCTCTGTATCTGTCTCTCCCTTTCTCTCTCTCTGTGTGTGTGTGTTTCCCTGTCTCTCCCACTTTTCTCTCTCTCTGTGTATCTCTCTTTCTCTTTGTCTATTGGTCGGTCGATCTCTCTCTCTCTCTCCCTTTCTCTCTCTCTCTAATTCTCAGTCTTTCTCTCTCTCCCCCCTCTCTCTCTGTGTCTCTGTCTCTTTCTCTCTCTCTTGTTATGTGTGTGTGTGTCTTTGTCTCTGTCTGTCCCTGTCTCTCTCTCTCTCTGTCAAATCTCTCTGTGTGTCTCTTGTCTCCCTTTGTCTCCCTTTCTCTTTCTCGCTTTGTGCATGTCTCTGTCTTTGTCTCTGTCTGTCTCTCTCTTTCTCTCTCTCTCCCCCTTTCTCTGTCTTTGTGTGTGTATGTTTCCCTCTCTCTGTCTCTTTCTCTCTCTCTCTCACCCTGTCTCTCTCTTTCTCTCTGTGTGTGTCTCTCTCTCTTTCTCTCTGTCTCTAGATCGATCTGTCTATCTATCACTCTGTCTCTCTCTTTCTCTTTCTCTGGTTCTCTCTCTATCCATCAATCTCTCACTGTCTCTCTTTCTTTCTCTCTCACTCTCCCTTTCTCTCTCTGTGTGTGTGTCTTTCCCTCTCTGTGTCTATCTCTCTCACCCTGTCTATCTCTCTCTCTCACCCTGTCTCTTTCTCTCTGTGTGTGTATTTGTGTCTCTCTTTCTTTCTCTCTGTCTCTATATCGATAGATCGATCTATCACTTTGTCTCTCTCTTTCTCTCTCTCTTTCTCTCTCTCGCTCTCCATCTCTCTCTCACTCACTCTCACTCTCTCTTTCTGTGTCTCTGTGTCTGTCTCTTTCTGTGTGTGTGCGTGTCTCTCTTGTCTCTCTCTGTCTCTCTGACGCTGCTGCTGTTGCTAGGGGCTTACAATGCATTAAGCTATTGCTTAATGCATTGTAAGCCGCCCTGAGTCTCCAGAGAAGGGCGGCATATAAATAAAAAATAAAAATTAAAAAATTAAAAAAAAGTGGGGCAGGATTACATTGTGGCTCCGCATTTAATGAGCTCCAGGAGGAGGGGACCCCATCTCCCCCATTGTGAAGCATGCTAAATTTCACTCTGCCACACAAGGGGCTGAAAATGCAGCAGGCAGGCCATGGAGGCGGCAACACCTCCAAGCCCGAAGTGGCTTACAGCTCCGAGCCTGAAGCAGTGGGAGGTGAGTGCTACCTTGAGCACAAATGTACTGCAATGAAGGCAGAATGCTGTTGCCATACAATGGCAAGTACAAGGGCACTTCGTTCCTGCTCTGGAATATGGAGCAACTCTCCATCCCCCGCCATCATCCTTACCTTCTCAGGCCAGGCAAGGAGTGACTGGAGCGGATGGGCCAGACAGCAGTGGGATCAGATGACAGGGAACTGTAGCAGAAGGCCAACCCCTGAACTAGTTCTTTAATGATCACCATATAAAAGCTTTTGATTACTTTTTTGAAAAAATTTTTCCATTAGTTTCTTTATTATAAGTAATCCTCTAAACAAATTACAGTAGTTACTATACTTAAGTTACAGTAATAAGGCCACTTCTTCAGCAATCATTCATATGTTCACTGCTATCATATGTTCAATCATATGATAGCAGTGAATAAAGGGAATTTATGACTGGACTTCATGGTTGCAGCTGTTGCAGTGGTCCTACAGTCACATGATCACAAGTGAAGCACTTGACAACCTGTTCTCAATTACAATGTCACAGTGTCCAAAGATCATATGAACACAATTTCTAATCTTCACTGCTGACTTCTGACATGCAAATCAGTGAAGAAGCCAGCAGGAGGTTATAAATAGGAATCATGCAACCACATGGGATTCACATAATGATGGAAACAAGGACTGCTGCAACTGCCACCATACGTTGATGCAGTAACATTACACTTTACGACTGATTCCACTTACCACTGATAATCCTAAATTTGAAATGATTGCATAAACTAAGTATATTTTTTTTAAAAAAACTGGACAGACAACTGCAGAGTAACATGAGAATGTAGATATGGTATTACAGTGATGGATAACCTTTTTCGGACCGAGTGCCCAAAGTGTGCACATGTGCAAATGCGCATATGCATGCCCGAACCTCCAAAATGCAATGCGTACATGCCCCCCATGCATGCTCCCTGCCCCCATGCATGTGTGTGTGACCCCCTGCATGGACCCCACCCTCCCACACATGCACGCATGGCCCCTGCTTGCACCCCACCCCACACCCATGTATGCATGTGCGGCCCTATTATTTGCGCAAGCACGGCAGAGACCCAAAGACCAGCTGTCTGGTGGGAGGTGTGCTCGCATGCGTGGCAGAACTGAACTGGGGTGACAGCTTGCATGCCCATAGAGAGGGTGCTGTGGGCCACCTCTGGCACACGTGCCATAGGTTCACCATCACAGCAGTATTATCATGCTATCTATATTAATTACACAGAAACAACCTTGTTGGAGCTTTCAGATTTATTATTGTGGATTACTCACTCATGTCCCGCTAACAAACAAAATGCCTGAAATTCTCCTCTTACTAAATACGGCTATATTGAACATAATATTTTTCTGTGAGATGTGGGGGTTTTTTTTGAGAAAATTTTATTTTTTAAACAAATATTTTAAAAAAACAAATAAAAAACCATCTTCAATTACAAATACAAACAGTGTGTCGGTTGGTTACAAGTCTTTTGTGTGTCTTCACCTTATTCATGTATATCCATATCCATACATTTATTATCCTGATTAATCATATATTTAACTATGGCTGCTTCTTCCCTCGTTTCATACCAGATAGTCTAAAATTGAGTTAATTTATATTATACCATTCATATCATCCTCTCAAATCGCTCCATCAATAGTACATCTTTATATTATATTTTTTATAATTCTACATGACTTGTATTAAAAAGATCATATTTCATTTCCATATTTTTTTATCTAACCATTGGTAAAATAAGTCACATATCTTGTAGTATTGTTTATCTTCTTGTTCTTTAATTTCAAATGTCAATTTACTCATTTCAACACATTCCAATATTTTCTTAATAACTTCTTCTTGTGTTGGGATTTTTTCATTTTTCCAATTTTTAGCAAACACAATTCTAGCCACTGTTAATACATTCACAATCAAATATCTCAATTCTCTATTGTATATTTCAGGTACCATCCCCAATAAAAAAATATCTGGTTTAAAGTCTATATGCTTTTCCACCCATGTGTGGATTTTAGTCCAAAATCTTTTAGCTTCTATATACTTCCACAACATATGGTAATATGAGCCTGGTATTTGATTACATTTCCAACATTTTTCAGATTTATTCTTGAACATTCTGGCTATTCTTGTTGGGGGTAAATGCCACCTGTAAATCATCTTATACAAATTTTCTTAATATGCAGTTGACATTGTCATTTTATAATTTTGTGACCACAATTTTTGCCATTTCTCTAAGTCAATTCCATGTCCAAAATTTTTCCCCCAAGCAATCATTGTTTCTTTAACTTGTTCACCTTCCAATTTAACCTCTAATAAATATCAATACAGTTTTTTAATTATGTTTTCATCAGTACCTGTTAAAATTTTATCTAAACTAGTCAAATTATTATAAAAACCTTCTATTTTATAATCTTTATCGTGTCTAGACTGTATTTGCAAATAAGAAAACCAATTCATCTTTATACCTTGTACTTCTAATTCTTGCATAGATTTAAGTTCACCTTTTCATTCAGTAATTCACTATATCTAACAATTTGTTCCTTTCTAAATGTGATTGAATATGAGAATGCTTCAATAGATGATAACCAGACTGGAATCTTTAGGTAATTCTCCCAATTTAATAGCAAAGCCTCTCTTATAAAGTGTCTTCTAAAATACTCCTGTGTTTTTGTTTCCTTGTACCACAAAAATGCATGCCAACCCAATAACAAATCATGTTCTTCTAAAGTCAATAATCTAGCATTTCTTAGCATTATCCATTCCTTGATCCACATCAAACTTGTCGCTTTATAATATAGTTCCCAATTAGGCAATCCAAAACCTCCTCGCATTCTAGCGCCTTGCAACAACTTTAGTTTTATCCTCGCTTTTTTACCCTGCCAAATGTATTTCATCACTATTTTATTCAAATCTTCAAAATAATCTTTCCCCAATCTAATTGGAATTGTCTGGAATAAGTATAGCATTCTGGGCAATATATTCATCTTAATCATTGAAATTCTCCCTATCAATGACAGTTGTAAATTTTCCCACTTTGCCAAATCTGTCACTATCTGTTGCTTAAGTTTATTATAGTTATTTTCTTTAAGGGAACTACATCTTGCTGTCAGATATATCCCCAAGTACTTAACCTTATTTGTGACCTGCATCTTCAATATTTCCGCCATTTCTTCTTTTTGTTTTATTAACATATTTTTTGTCAAGATCTTCGTTTTATCTTTATTTATTTTCAAACCAGCTACTTTTCCATATTCTCCTATCTTGTCAATCAGTTTAGTTGTTGATTCTAATGGATCTTCAAGAATAAAAAACTCTTGTACTCATCCTCTAATGTTTTATAAGCTTGTCTTTTCTTATATTTCTTTTCCTTGTATACTCTATGATCAAACTTCTAGCATAAGCTTTCATTGTATTCCAAAGATTTTGCATTGATGTGTCCTCTTTTCTATTTTCTTTAAAAAAGAAGGCCAATTCTTTCTCCATTTTCTGTACAAAATCTTTTCTTTTAATACTGTATTATTTAGAGTCCATCTAGATCTTCTCCTTTGTCCTTCCCATTTAATTGTCATTGGATTATGATCTGCCCAGGTATTTGCTTCTATGTCAATTTCTTCTATATTAGAAGTCAATTCCCTTGTCATCCATATCATATCTATTCTGGACCATGATGAATGTCTATTTGAATAAAAAGTATATTGTCTATTTTTTACATTTCTTTCTCTCCATACATCTTTTAAGTTTATTTCCTCTATCATTTTAAAAAAGGATTTTGGAAGAATCTTTCTACTTTGCTTTGTCGTCTTCTGTGTGTTACAGTCTAATTTCTCATCTACTATACCATTGAAGTCTCTCATCATGCAAATATTTTCATAGTCCAATTCAATTATTTTCATATGTAATTTTCTATAAAAATCTTGTTGATTATCGTTAGGTGCATATATTGCTATTAAAAGTATTTTCATATTATTATCTGTTATTTCCACCATCAAAATTCTTCCATCTTCATCTGTATAAATTTGCTGCGCTGGGATTGTATCTCTAATATATAAAACAACTCCTCTTTTCTTACATTGTGGCAATGAAGTGAATATTTTCCCTAATTTTGGCTGTACCAATATTTGTTCATGTTGTTTTTTAATATGCACTTCTTGTAGACAAATTATATCAAACTTTAAATTTCTCTAATTTATGAAATATCTTTCTTCTTTTGGTAGCTAAATTAAGTCTGTTTATGTTTATTGTAATCAGTTTTTTCTCTTCCATGTTTATATTTTATAAGAAGGGTTTATTGCTCTAGTGGATCACAGTTCAAGTTGCTCTTTATATTCCACATTGCCACCCAGTGCTCCTTCTTCTTTTTCTATCATTGCTAGACATTCCTCTTGTAATTCGATCAAAGATTCTTCTCTTCTTATCTTGACTTCTTTCTCTCTGATGTGTTCTATGTAAAAATCTTTTGCTTTATCAATTGAATCTATTCTGTATTTTTGTTGTTGCCATGTAAACACCAGGCCTTCAGGTATCAACCATCTGTAGTTCACACCTTTCTGAAGTAATATTTTGGTCAAGAAGTGATATTCTCTTCTCATCTCCCTCACTCTTCTCGGTATTTGCTTCAGAATCACAATTTCCTTATCCTTATATTTCAATGTTTTCTCTCTAGTAATCTGCAGTATTTGTGTTTTAATCAATTTCTTAGTGAATCTTATATGGACTTCTCTTGGCAATTTGTTTCTCATTGCATATCTTGTATAGACTCGAAATATCTCGTTTACACCATCCATCATCTTTTCTTTGGTAATTTCTAATGCCTCTGCTAGAATTTCTATCATTATTTCTACCACGTTTTCACCCTTTTCTTCTTCTATATTTTGAAATCTAAGGTAAAATTCTGCTCTATCCGTCTCCCATCCCAATATTCCACTTTTATCTCGTATGACCTCGTCCAATCTACTGTCAATGTCACTAATTTTTTTATCTCTTTGTTCTTCTTTTTCTCAACCTTTTGCAGTTTATCCTCATATTTCTTCATCATTTGCTGTATGTTCTCCACTTTTTCATGTTTTTTCTGTTCTTTGCTCAATATTCTCTACTCTTGTATGTCTGTTTGGATTCCTTGCCAAATCATCTGCAGTGTCACTTCCTTTTCCTTCTCTTATTCTTTTTCCTTCTCTTGTTCTAACATCATCTGTATTGATCGTTGTCCTCTGGACGGTGAAGAGGAAGGAGTCGATGTAGATGAACCAATATTTATTTATTTATTTATTTATTTATTTATTTATTTATTGCGATTTATATGCCGCCTTTCTCCCTAGGGACTCAAGGCGGCTTACAAAATGACAACTTCAATACAAATCACAATACAATACAAAATTAAAATCAATAACCCAGTTAAAAAATGATTTAAAATTATACCAGTGTACCCCCAAACAATAGCTGTTACCTTTCTGCTCATTTCTGTAGAATGCTTGCAAAAAGTTCAAACAAATAGAAAATCTTCAGGTTCTTCTATACCTTAATCCACTTGTATATAGGACAAATATTATTCCATGTACCAGTAAGCAAAAGAGAAGCAAAGAAAAAAACAACCACAAAAAACCATAAAAAGGGGGGGGAGTAGAAAAAATCTTCAAGATCTTGTATGCCTTAATCCAATTAAACGAGAATAGAAAAACACCAAAAAAGAAACAAAGAGCAAAATACTACGAAAAAATCTATGTATATGTGGAAAATTAGGAGTCCTTCAAAAAATCACAGTCCGGTTAAAAGTAATTTAATAAAGGGAGAGTGGAGAAGTAGCACCGAAAAAGAAAAAAAAACTAGAAAAGAAAAGAGAAAAAATCATAATCTTTCTGTCTGAAGGGCAAATCCACCACTGTATAATAACCACAAATTCTTTTGTTGCATCTCAAATATATATTTACAGCTCTCTTTCCAGAGTCACTGTAATCTTCTTCTTTTCAATCTCAGACTCCTGCCACTGACAGTTTCCCAGAAGAGCACCTGAGTAAACAATCCTGCAAGCAGTCTTTGATACTCTTCCCACTATCTTATCTATGACTAGGCTCAGAATCCTTGAAGAATGGCACAGTTGTTACTTTCTTAAGCCAAAGAAAAAAAATCAACAATGTTTCCAATCTACTAGATGGCAGTGCTACTTATTTTCTCCACCTTCACTGCCTTCTTGTTATTCAATACATCATAAAATAAAAATGGAGAGAAAGAAGAAGAAAAAATAGATAAAAAGAAAACAAATCAAAGATTTACGCTAAAAAGGCACTAAAAAATTAGTAATTAAATAGATAAAGCAGAAATCTCCAGTCCAATCCAGTCCAGTCCAAGTTACAAAATAAAATTGTCCTTAAGCATACACAAGTAAAAATAGATGGAAAAATAAGGAAAACTATCTTTGACTCAAGCTTAATTCTACCGCTTCTTCTTCTTCTGTCTTCAATTTTAACTTCCTTAAAACCTCAGGGTGTTCTCTCAAATAATCTATTTAAAAGTTCTCTCACCAAGCCGACACACTTTCATTCGATCTCTTCCGTTCCGGAGCTGTCCCAACTTCAGCAGCTTCTATGGCTGCCTCTTCGCCACTGGAAAAAAGGGCTTCTCCTGGATCAACCAGGGACTTTGCAGTATCCCAGGGACTTTGCAGTGTCCACAGGATGTACCCTCCACTATCACCATCTCTACGGGACAGTAAGGTCCAGTGGCGGAGATATCGACAGCGATCTTGGAACTCCAAGATCGTCAATTGTACCATCGCAACGTCAGCTCCGTCCTCCCTGTGAGATGTGGTTGAATGCATCCTTTCCAGACTCTGTTACCACAGTAAGTGACTATCATGTTTACTGGTCTGACCATGAAATCCGTAGAGAGGGTAGTGTTGCCATTTTCTATAAAAAGTCCCTAAAACTGAAAAATATTCAAGTTACACAGGAGCTTGCTCTTCTTGAGACCAGTGTCTGCGAACTGTCCCTAAATACCACATTTCGCTTCTTACTATGTTACAGAGCCCCTGAATATAACCTCGTTCATATGAACAAGCTAACTTCACTATTAACGTGGGCAGCCTCATGCCCACACCCTCTTTTCTTTCTTGGTAACCTCAATTTACCTCTTATTAATTGGACCCTAAATGAATGTACAACTGAACCTATACATGCAACCCTGTACAATGCAGTCACTACTCTGGCATTGGATCAATTAGTAACAAACAATTCTAAACTCAACAACTGCCTTGATCTCATCTTCTGCAACAGTCTAAACTCAATTTATGTTCTACAAATAAAGGAACCCTTTTCCAATAGTGACCACAGCATGATTGACTTTTGTCTCAATTTACATCCTTACAAAGATGAACATAATGATGGGACCCAAATTATAATTTCAAAAAAGCCAACTATGATCTCATAGCTGCCGACCTCTCATCTCTCTGATGACGCATTCAGTGAATAGAATGCGCCCTCTCTCGATTGGCACATTCTGTTCACTGGCTGTAATACCGCTGAAGACCACTATAACAAACACTTTTTTGCTCAAAGTCAAAAGAGTTACTGTCTTTCCCCAAAAATAAGACCCTACCTTATATTTTTTTTGAACCCTGAAATAAGCGCTTGGCCTTATTGCCATGCACTCTAAAGCCTGATTGGACTTATTATCAGGAAATGTCTTATTTTGGGGAAAAACAGGGTATTAAACTATATGTACCACTAGTAAACCCCAAAAACAGAAAAAACAAATTACCCATTACAATAAGGAAGCTTCAAGCAAAAAAAAAAAAAAGAATCTCTTTGACGAAAAAACAAAACTGGCTACATAGCTAACTTTAAAAGCCGCTACACAACCTTATGCTACCAGATAAAGGCAGAATGCACCAATTACCACTGCAAACAAGAGGAAAAACTGTTACACACAAAATCTACCCGTGCCTTCTATAATTTTGTAAACACCCAATTTAAAGACTCGAAAACCATCCCATCCCTAAAAGGGCGTAACGGGAAAGACTGTAATGATGAAGATTAAGGCCAATGTCTTCAGCATGTTCTTCAGTTCAGTCTTTGTTAACAGCAATGACTCATGCCCCACATTTCCTAATCGTACCACAAATAATTGCAACGATCTACTACATATTGATTTTACAGAAAATTACATTGAAAAGGTACTACACAACCTAAAACCATCTTTATCTATTGGCCCTGATGGATTATGTGCCTACTTCTTAAAAAAGCTTTCCAATGCCATAGCAGAACCTCTAAGCACAATTTATTAGTTATCTTTCAAAACCAGCTTCTTGCCTAACCTATGGTCATTAGCCACGGTCATCCCTATCTTCAGAAAGGGAGACCCCAGCCTAGTTGAAAATTACAGACCATTCTCACTGTGTTGCATCACCTGCAAAATCATGGAATCAATCATAAACCAATCCATTACCCACCACTTAGAGTCAAACAACCTACTCTCTAACAAGCAGTTTGGTTTCAGGAAAAATTTGTCCTGCAATTTGCAACTCCTACACTGCAAAAACATATGGACTACACAACTCGACCAGGGTAAAGCAATAGACACAATTTACATAGACTTCTGCAAAGCCTTTGATTCAGTGGTACATGACAAACTACTGTTAAAACTAAACTCTTAAAGCATTTCCGGATCCCTGCATAAGTGGATAGCTTTGTTCCTTTTAAACAGGCAACAAGTAGTCGAAATAGGGAGCGCCCTATCAAATCCTGCACCAGTTAACAGCGATGTCCCCCAAGGCAGCGTTTTAGGACCCACACTCTTTATACTTTACATAAATGACCTCTGCAATCATATTATAAGCAACTGTGTTCTCTTCGCTGACGACGTGAAACTGTTCAACACCAACTGTTCAACAATGCTGCTGCCCTACAAAACAACCTTGACTATATGTCAGAATGGTCATACAATTGGGAACTCCAAATCTCAACCAACAAATGCTCCATCATTGGCAAAAAAAAAAAATCAGAACACCAAATACAAGCTGGGTGGATACGAACTCATAGACGACCCTCACTCTGTCAAGGACCTTGGAGTACTCATCTCAAACGATCTCAGAGCCAGAGCTCACTGTAACAGCATTGCCAAAAAGGCATTAAGAGTTTTAAACCTAATCTTGATTCCTGCAAAATGTACAGAAATTCTCCTTCCAAGACCATCAGAAGTACAGAATGCTAAAGAAAACAATTCCGTGCATTCTATGCAAAGAACAAAGCAAATCTGCAGAGCATTCTATGCAGATTCATAGCATTCCATTTAAAGAAACAGCTGATTGGTCATCTGCCTGGGGAAAATGCATCAGCGTACTCTACCGAAGGACTAGCTAATTTGATAATTTCTTCAGTTTTACTGCATTTTTATATTATGTTCATTTGGCTAAAACAACAACGAAAAAATATACCTGTAAAATATATATATGTAATAAGAGCATGATTTTGAACGTACTACAACTTGTTAAGAAATCAAATGGTCTAGTGAAGTGAAGTGATCCTGAGACACAATTTAAGAATGTGTACCTGGAAGACTTTATTTCCAAACTTGCACACTTTTGTTTCCTCAGGAGACACATATAAGAGGCACTCCTTACAGCACTCTTCTCTGGTTTTGATACAAGCTCTGGGAGGAGAGCACTTTTTCTTACATACCACAGTGGAATCCTGCATGGAAATAAAAACAAATGAGACTCCAGACAAGTAACAAATTGATTCTCACAATCAGTTACTTAAAACTGAATAGATTTAGAGATTACCAGTTTATACTACTATAGAATGGCTTAGCCACAACATTACACAAACACCTTTGTTGGAACAATACTAGAATAGGCTCCTTTCTTTAATTTGTATCCACACTCAGATTCTTATACTACTATTCGTTTGTTTGTCACTATATCTTGAACTTGCCCAAATTCTTAGCACTACATGGGAATCCAGAAATGAATGAAGTCATTGCTGGACTTCCTTTTCAATATTAGCTTTTGTGTGTTCTTGGGGCCTTTTAGTGGGTTTCCAGTGCTGGTTTTAGGATTTTAGAGGCCCAGGGCATTCTCAACCAGATTTTTCTGCCTGGAAGCTGGAGGATATCACTAATATTTGCAGTTGTTTCCTACAATGAGTTCTAGTTACTTAATCACTAGAACATTGCTATTCTTGAACTAGCAAGTATCTGAAATGCCATCTCTGAAACAAACTTCAGTGGCTCTCTTTCAACCAGCATGAATCTCTAGTGTGGATCTTGCTATTGATATGAAAGATCCAGAAGCATCCTTCTCATGGCAGACTTATACATGAGGCCAAAGGTTAGCCAGGCAAAGTCAAAAGCAAAAAGCGTGAGAGGTAACATCATGGTAACAATGCATAGTTTTCTTGCGGAAAAACAAATGGCTCTTGGCCTGTTTTAATGCAGGTTTTAATCTCTCCATATATAAGCTTCAGTCTTCCAGTTGACAGTTTTGATTTTCTTTGTACTAATTGTTTTTCTAGTAGCTGAAATAAAAACTACCTTATCAAAAGTTATTTTCTTGAATCTTGGCCTATGAGCCTTTTAGTACCAGTATCAGCCCGGAAGGAATGAGGCAATAGATAATACATCGTAAACTTATCCATATTTTTAGGTAGATCTCAAAACCAGATAAAACCTCTGTCCTATATTTGTCACTAATGATTTATATACTGTAGGTTAACTGAGTAACAAAATGGGTAATTAAACTTTATTTTTAAATTCTTGTAAAGCACTATATTTGTCTATATATAATATATATATTACACAAATATTTATATAGTGCTTTACAAGAATTTAAAAATAAAGTTTAATTACCCATTTTGTTACTCAGTTAACCTACAGTATATAGTGTAACTGTATAGATAGATAGATAGATAGATAGATAGATAGATAGATAGATAGATAGATAGATATAGATACATACATACATACATACATACATACATATATATATATCTCTAGTCACTCTGTCTCAGCCCTAGGAAAAAGTAAGGGCAAACCACTTTTGAAATGTTGCCAATAAAACTGTAGGGACTAATCTAGGCAGTCACTAGGAGTCAACAATAACTCAACGCACAAAATATTTCTTCTGATTGCTCAGGACTCTTGATCCACCAAGTGACCCTTCACTAACTTGACATACTAATTGTTATTTGATTAGTTCTTTGGTTTAAACATGTTCTTCTGGAATATTTATGACAGCTGCCCAGAGTCACACTTGAGAGTGAGATAGGTGGCATATAAATGTAATAAATAAATAAATTACTGGCGCATAATCAGAGTGAGTTGGAAGAAGAAAGATGGAATAATTTGGTTATAACAGCAGTTTCTATTGATAACCAAGCAAATAGCAACCCCATCTCTGCAAATGAGGAGAGTTGTCCACATACAGACTGTGCATGCCTCTTCCACAATTGCCTTGAGTGATTGTTTGCCTGCCTCTGAAGACAGCAGCATGTCCAGGCAAGTTTTAGATATTTTGGTCCCAATACACAAAATATTTTAAAACAGGAATCAAATATTGTTAATGGATGGATCTAGCCCAATGACTCACAAGACAAGTATATTTATGGATTTTCTTTTATTTATTTCAGGCCTGAATTAATCCCAGGCCCAGTCAGGTTATCAGTTACTGACCTCTAGTCTTTTCCATTACAGGTACACATCTGGAACTGCAAGATCTCCATGTGGTGCAGTCTTATATACTCGGGAGGAGGAGCCAGAAGATAAGGTGTGTTTATGGGGGTGATGGGGTGTGTACTTAGTTAACCTTGCAGGACTGTGGGGGCATGGAGATGAGGGAGTTAGACATTTACTCTGACAAAAACCCCTCTAAATGTCTAACTGGTTACAGGTGCTTGATATTTACATATATGCATGTCACATACAAAAAACATAAGTTACATATGAACACATATTTTAGACATGAGGTAAGCATGCTGCTTATGTGGTAAGGGGTTTGTGAGTATATCAGCAGTTTGCTCCTCGGTATCACAATGTACTGCCTTTATAAAGCCAACCTCTGAGAATTGTCTTACATGTTTGCATTTGATATCAATGTACCTTGATCGTTGGCCTACTGCGTCGGCTTTTGATATCTCTATTGCTGCCTTGTTATCTTCATGGATAATTATAGGGTATGTTGTTCAGTCCAAATGTTACTAATTAGATCATCGAACCGTATCAGGTTATTTGCGGCCTTGGAAAGGCAGACAAATTCTGCCTCAGTAGTGGAAGTTGCTACCAGTTTCTGCTTCCCTGTGTACCAGTGAATGGAGCTCCCATTAAGAAACAGTACATAACCTGAGGTACTTTTCTTACTCTTGATATCTCCCGCCCAATCAGCGTCAGCATAACAGGTTAGTTTTGGTTTTGTGGATGTTTCTGGCTCGAGACTCAGTTGTGCATTGATGCTGTATTTGAGGTACCTGAGCAGTCTCTTGATGGCGTCCCAGTGTGTTGTGGTAGGTTTGCTTACATGTCTGTATAGCAAATTAACTGCCAGAGTGATGTCAGGTCTGGTCCAATTGGCTATATATAGTAATGATCCTATGGTGGACCTGTATAACTTATTGTCGTTAAATGGCTCAGATTCATCATACATATTTTTCAGGAAGTCTGGTTGCATGGGAGTCTCACAGGTTTTCGCCTCTGACATATTGCATTTGGATAATAGTTCGGTGATTTTTTTCTTTTTGAGAAAGTCGGAATCCCCTGTCTGTTTTGATTACATGGACTCCTAGGTATTTATCAATCTTACCCAGAGACTTTAAGGAGAAGTGGCTTCCCAGCTCAGTGGCGAATTTATCGCATTTTTCTTTATGTTTGCCTATGTATAGAATATCGTCCACATAGACAAGTATGCCCTCAAATGAGTCATTTTCCCCTTTCGTAAAAAAACACTTGTCAGCTGAAGTGGCTGTAAAACCCATGGAGCTGAGTGCCTTGGCCAAGCAATCGTACCACCTTTTACCCGATCGCTTGAGCCCATACAAGCTTTTATTTAGGAGCCAAGTGCTGCTTTCTTGTTTGTTGTACCCTGGTGGCGCTTTTATGTATATCTCCTTGTCCAGCTCAGCATGGAGGTATGCGGTCTGCACATCAAATTGAAACACTTCAAGTCCCAGGATAGTAGCTATCACCAGAGCGCTCTTGACGCTCTCAGCTCTGATGGTAGGTGAATAGGTGTCCATGTAATCCTCTGGGTACTTCTGAGCAAATCCTTGTGCAACCAGTCTGGCTTTGTATAGCGCTTTGTTGTTCTCCAGTGTTTTGATTCTGAACACCCATTTGGTTCCTATTGGTTTCTTGTTTTCAGGTACTTGGGCTGGTAAATACACATGTAGGTCTCTGAGGCTTTTCATTTCTTTCTCCATGGCTGATTCCCATTTTTCTCTCTCTTCCTGGGGAAGGCTGAGTATGTCTTTGTAGGAACTAGGGGTGATGTCGTTACAATTTATGGTCATGATGTAGTCCTCCAGTCTTTTGGGGGGTCTATTCCTATTTGCCCTAACGGGCCTGCTTGGAGATGTATCTGGCACGTGCAGGCTCTTGGCTTCCTTTTCTGTTAGGCTGTCTAGCTTCAAGGTGGGGTGTCCTTCTTTCCACTCCTTGGTGCTTATTTCATGAAGTTTGGTTTTGATGTGTTCATCCTCCTTTGTTTTCTTTGTGGTTATTTCATCTTCCCTTTGGTTACGGTCGTGTGTGTTTCTGTTGATGATGGTATTGTTGGAGTGAATTTGGGATCAGTTTGTATTCTCATGGAAGTCTGCAGATCTGGAAACGATAAATCTTTTGTTGCTGTCAATGAATCTGTATGCTTTTGTACCCGGCTCATAGCACATGAATTTTAGTCTCTTTGATATCTTTTCCCCTTTCCTTCTTAGTTGCCTGGGGATGTGGACATCTGCTGTGGCACCAAATATATGTAGGTGGGCTAGGTTAAGTTTTCTCTTATATAGCATTTCGTATGGTGTTTTGTTTATGGAGCTTGACCATAACCTGTTTAGTGTGTAATTAGAGTAATGCAATGCCTCCGACCAAAAAGTCTGTCCCAACCCTGCATCCTCCAAGACGCACCTCATCATGGTCTGTAGCACCCTGTTTTTTCTCTCTACGACCCCATTCTGGAATGGCGAAAAAGGTGAAGAGGTGTAATGTACCATACCCTGCTCCTTCAACCATCTTGTGAACTCTTTTGCCATAAACTCAGACCCCCTGTCAGTCATTATTTGTCTTATTTTTATGTTGTGTTGCAGTTCTATTCTTTTGTGAAACTCCTTGAACCTCTGAAATACTTCGTTCTTGTGTCTGAGAGAGTAGACATACCCATATCTGCTGTAATCATCCACAATAGTCAGGAAGAACCTTTTTTTGTGTCTGATGGATGGTCTCAGTGGCCCTACTAAATCCATGTGTATTAGTTGGAAGGGGGATTCGGTGGTTCGTTCTGACCTCTTTGGTCTTGTCTTAACCTTAATCTTTGACCATTTACAAATTGAACACTCCAAATAGTTTTCACAGTTTTTTACTTTGAGGCCTTCAGTAAATTCTGGCATTTTCTTTACAACAGGGAAGCTGATGTGTCCCAACCTTCTGTGGAGGAGGTGGGCACAGTTGTCATGCATTGGTTTTCCCATGGATATAACATTTTTACTAATTGGTTTACAGTCATTTGCCCCTTGTTGCGCCCCCTCTATTCCAGTGTTTCTCCTTTCCTCATTGTCTGTGCTTGCGTTAATGCTTCCCCCTTTACTCATGTTAGTCGTGAAGTAGGGCAGGCCCTCTCTTATGATTACTTCCCCGATCCTGTTTCCTTGCTTTAGTATGTAGACTTTCCCCTCCTTGAATACTATCTCACTACCCGTGTCTTGTGTGAGTTTGGTGGTGGCTAATACATTATAGGGTATCTCTGGTACATACAGTACCCCCTCTATTTCTCCAATAAGTAGAATGTACACGTTTCCCTGTCCAAGTACCTGAACACTGTTCTGATTGGCTACTTTTAATTTGAAGTCTGTCTCAGTGAGTGAGCTAAATAGTTTTGGATCACTTGTGGTGTGGTTTGTGGCTCCTGAATCTAAGAGCCACATGTCCTTTCTCATCTTTGATTTGGTGTCTGAGTCATCGTGACCAAATCCGTACATAGAGCCTGGATTGCTGTCCCTAGAGCTATCCCTGCGCTCGTGATGTCTTCTTGGGTTGGGGGACCACCCACGCCCTCTTTCTCTGAAAGCTTACGTTCTGGAGACCGCATCCCCCTGTTATCGTTGTATCCCCTATCTTTGTTGTTTCTGGGGCAGTCCCTCTTTAAGTGACCCCTGGACCCACAGGAGAAGCATTCTGGGGAGTTCCTGGCCCTATCCTGAAACTCAATCTTTTTTATGGGTCTATGATCCCTTCTTGACAGTTGGCGGTCCCTACTTAAACTGTCCTCAGCTATTAGCTTGTTGGTTAGTGTGCTTAGTGATAAGTGCTCTATGCTGAAGCTGTCCAGCTGGGTTATGAAATTGTCCCAGCTGCTATCTAAAGAGTTAATGATGATACTAATCAGACTCTTCTCGGTAACTATCTCCCCTCTCTGCATGAGTTCTGCCCTGGTTGCATTTAATCTCAATATGTGTTCACTCATGGAAACTCCTGGTCTGAGCTTTGCTGAGTGGAACTCCCTAGATATCCTAGTTGTTGTTGCTCTACTTTGACTATAAAACAGACTGCAATTTTTGTATGACCTCAAAAACAGTTAAGTTGTCACCAATGGTGGGGTACATAACAGGGGGAATAGTAGTTAACAGTATATAAAAAGTTTTGTGGTGAATGCAATCAACCTCTAATGACCAAGGCCTTTTGGGGGGACCTGTTGACTAGAAAGAGTGCATTTTCCTTCATGAATGCAATTTGCAATTGTTGACTCCACTTAATGAGATTTCCTCCATCTATCAGCAATTTGGGTAAATTAATAGTTACCCAATATAATAGTTGTTATAGTAATTACTTACAGGAGACAGCTGTCATGGTCCAGGGTATGGTTAAACTCGCAATAAGGCAATGGGATGATTGATGCTAGTCTATACTGACTTGTCTCTATGTTTCTCATATCTCTTGTTATAGGTGGCGACTGAGCATGCATGAAGCTCATTTCACGCTGGAAGCCATTGTGAGGAGAGCTCGCTGCGGTGGTCCTCAGGCCTAGGCCTAGGCCGGCTGGTGGGAGGCTGGACTCACCCCTGGTGTGTCCAGAGTCCTCGCTGGATGGCGGACACCATTGCTGGGCGGCTGGATCCCCGGCGAAGAATGGGAGGAGGTGAGGAGGCAAAGCGGTCATAGGTCAGGGACCTCCGAGGCTCTGCGGTGCGGCGGCGGACGTAAGTCGAGGATCTTTGATCTCCGCGGGGAGCGGCGGCGGCGATGGCTGTCGGTCCCAGTCAGTGCTCGCTGGTCTCCGGACGAGGAGGGAAGCCTGGCGGTGGTCGCAGAGTTGGTGGGTAGTTGGTTTTCTTTCTTGCTCCCAGGTCTCGCATCGTTGGTGCTGCGGGTGGCGAGTTCGAGTTCTGTGGTTGGTTGGTCCAGCAGGTGGTGGTGCCTCTGCGCTCGTTTTCGGGGCTCGTTGTTTCCCTGGTTAGTGTTAGGCCGGTTGCCCCATAGTAGTTAGCTGCTCTGATGCCCCTCTGTCCCTTGGGGTTTCTCTTTCAGTTCTTGGTTTGCGCAGTAGTTTTAAAAGCGGAGCCAAACACTGCCGCTAGGGTTTCAATGGTTTTATCCACTTCGGGCTTGGTGGGCAAGCTCTCATTGTGTTGGATCTGCTCTTCGTAGTCATCCTCTGGGTGCCCCATGTAGATAACGGGATTCAGGCTGTTTCCCGCCTCGAAGTTTGAATCCCGGCTCCTCATTGGTTGCTGGCCATTCCAAGATGGCCA
Organism: Arizona elegans; assembly: GCA_022577455.1. Classification (NCBI taxonomy): domain Eukaryota; kingdom Metazoa; phylum Chordata; class Lepidosauria; order Squamata; family Colubridae; genus Arizona; species Arizona elegans. The sequence continues at coordinate 75,796,903 of JAKOOJ010000004.1, read as the reverse complement.
CTGGGAAAGTGGCGCGAAAATGAAGCCGTTTATGTCCGGTACCTCTGTTGGGGGAATTCTTTCCCTTACCGGGCTGGCGGCTTCATTGGTTTGCTTCTGGATTTTCATTGCTGCTCCATGGTTCTCCAGGAGGCCTTGGAGCTTCACGATGAGTTCTTCTTTGCTGGTGGTCGTCTCCATCATTTTTTGTAGGGCATCCCTGAAGACATCTCTTTCCTGTGGTTCCTCTCTTTCGCCGTCGCTGGCTTCTTCTTGAGAGTCTTTGTCGTTGGAGAGTGGGTTTGGATAGGCATCCTGCTCACTCTCGGTTGTTGCAGTCTTAGCTGTGGCGCCTTCAATTGCCTGCAGCTCTGCCATCATCTTTGTGTATGCTCTTGTGTTTACTCTGTTTTTCGTTTTAGAGTAAACTGTTGATTCTGTCATTGCTCAGAGTTATGGGCAACCATCCTCTGCTACCATTTTGTTAATGGATGGATCTAGCCCAATGACTCACAAGACAAGTATATTTATGGATTTTCTTTTATTTATTTCAGGCCTGAATTAATCCCAGGCCTAGTCAGGTTATCTGTTACTGACCTCTAGTCTTTTCCATTACAGGTACACATCTGTAATGTAAGGTGTGTTTATGGGGGTGATGGGGTGTGTACTTAGTTAACCCTTGCAGGACTGTGGGGGCATGGAAATGAGGGAGTTAGACATTTACTCTGACAAATATTCATACAGAAATAATGCATGTTTCCAAGGTTCCAGTTCTTGAATTTACCTAATCCACTGTGATTTATGAGAAATAACTGTCATATTACAAATGGCAGCATGTTCGTTGGTCTCAAAGTATATCAAATTTATCATATAAAAAAGATACTATTAAAAAAGAATTATTAATGCCTTACCCTGCATGTACACTTAGTACAGTTGTCATACATAAAGGAGGCTCCATTGTCATAAATGTCACTATGAAAAAGACAGCTTCCAAATGGGAGATCAAACACTTTCCTCTGCCCTGCATATAAATAAGAGAAAGAGAATGCAGTTAAAAAGAATGTGCATTGTAGCAAAACCAATTGTCACTATATTGTTCGTGTAAGTCAGTTTTATTTTATTGTGAACTAGAGCGTAAACAAAATAGTAAAAGTAGTGTTAAATCTATGGTAGCATAATTTCATATCCCATGAGTTCAATACCTTTCATTCTGACTAACAATGACATTCCACGGTATTGGATAAAGCTATTTTCATAAGCTTTCTACCTGAGTTCATTAAAGAAGCAAAAGATGAATCTAAAATTTATTTCTATACTAGCCTTCTTCAATTTACACCATTCAGGTATGCTGATACTTTATAGAAATTTCAGGCTGCAGAAGGTAAAGTTACTATATCTCAGCTGCAAGAATCTGAACCCCTCAAGGATAGCAATGGCTAAATTTTTTGTTTGCCATCAGATGGTCGTCCACAATTTTTCAGCCCAGAAACACTAGTCTTAACTGAATGAAAAGTAAAATTTTATGTTGTTTTTTTTAAATTAGTTATTCAAGAAGTTGCACTCCCTTCAAAAACTGAACAGCACCAAATTGGGAAAGACTGCTTTAAATTTTTATCCCCCTATTAATTTAATTTTGTCACTATTTCTGACAATTGTTGACATTTCAGTGTTGAAAGAACAGACATTGTATTGTTATAAAACATGGCACAGACAGCAAAAAGAAAAAAAAGTCCCACAGATTTTCTTCTACAGAAACACCACTGCAATAGGGCAAGTGTGATAAATCAGGTAGCTATTAAGAGCCGCTACATTTACTTGTCAGCTCAGGACCTGCTCTCCAAAAATGATTTTCAGATTTCACTCTCTTCCCACCATCTTACAAAGTCATGGTAAACATCTGCTGTTCCACCATAATGAGAAATAAAATGGCCTATTATCTGAATAAGCTTCTCAGAAGCACAGGCTACCGTCATATTCTGAAATTTAGGAAACAATAATCTGTGAGAGTGATATGTGTATCTACACTTTTTTATACAGCCTGTTTTGGCAAAGCAGGTTTTCAGTATTTTTCCTAATTCTCAAATGCACAGAAAAATGCAGCTAAATAGTTAAGAATATTTTCCAGCTTCATTTACCCATTGAATACCCAGTATAATCATATGGTTCATTCAAAGTGAATGTGCAGAAAGCAGGATAAAGCCAATTTGCAAAGAAGCCAGACCTCTGTGTTTGTTAACTTTTAAACAAAGCTAGAAGTTCCTCAACCATCTTACATCTTTAATGAAAAGAAAATACTATCTTCCAGTCCTGCTGCTGATTTTTTTTTAAAAAAACAGAAGAATAAATATTAACCAAACATTGCCTGTTGGTAGTGTTTGCTCCACCATGAATTTCCTCTCAGGGTGAAGCCTCTAAATCTGCTCCCAGAGAAATTCAAGACATAATTCTATACTCATAGTCTGAGGAAATATATATTTTGGGCCAGCCACTCTCTCTAAGGCCAACCCATCTCACAGGGTTGTTGCTCTGGGGACAATCAGAGGAAAGAGTATTAGATATGTTTGCTGCCTTGAGTTCCTTATAAAAATAATAAAGGCAGAATATAAATAAATAATAAATAAATAAAAATATCTCTTGCAACAAGAGATATACAAATGTGGTAGCTTTCTTCCTGGTAAAGAGTCTTAATCCTGTCTAAAAAAAGTGTAAACTGGCAGACGTCATTATATCTGTAATAGTGAATTTGTACATTAATTGGACATTCTGTGGAGAAACACATCGATGATTTGTCATGGACACAATTATCTCAGCCAATTCTAATAAAACCAATTTCTAAAGAAAGACTATGCATTTAGTTCTCCGGTTTCTCACAAGGAGAAAAAAAGGAGGAGGAAACAGAAGTGGAAAAATTTGATGGGGAAATCATGCTAGAGATTCTTGGGAAGATAACTTGTAAATGCATGAAAGACTGAGGAAGAAGGTTTCAGAATTGATGGCTTCCATAAATGCAGACCGACTCTAAACAATTAGGAAGACAAACAGATCATATATTTAGAATTAATAACATATTTGAAGTGGGTTAACAGATATCTCAGAACTCCTCAGGAGTAAAAGAGCAAAGGCCTGCACATTCCCAATATAAAGGGGATGAAGACCAAGTTCATTTGTGCCAGATTAGGAAAGTGACACAAGATAATTTCTTGCATGCTGATTCCATGAGCAAATAAGAATACTCTCAATAAGTGATATTAAAACAGTGACTACCCGTAGCTGGAGTATGATGTACATTGAATAGTGTGTCTTTAATAGTGTGTCAAATTTCTTCTGCTGGTGAGCAAACTGCAGTGGTTCTATCCTGCAGTGATTAAGTTGAAAATAATACTGTAATACACAACCTTAAAATGATTCAGGACATCCTGCAAAATAACGTATTTGATGTAATATTTGGTGATAGAAACTAGTAATTACCTAGTGATGATGCGCTCTGGCCCAAAAGATAATTTAGTGAAACTTTTATGGCCTGCCAGTCAAATCTAGCTAGAGATAAAAAATCTCAATCAATATCAACACTGTCCTCTAAACATTAGTTCAGAATAATCAGAAATTCATATATTGTAGATAATACATCTTTAGATATGATGTACATTGCATGAAAGCTGGTATCATAATGCTATGAACAAAAATATGTTGCCTAGTTCTGTGGTTCTCAATCTGCGGTCCATGGATCTCTGGGGGCCCACAATACCTGCATAGGAGGTCCACAAAGGCTTGAAGAAATGTTATGATTTAAATCTTAAATCTTGGAGGTCTCTGGCCATGCTCCAAGGCCATAGAAGGTATTTCAAGGTTGACTCAGCCTTCCATCCTTCCAAGGTTGGTAAAATGAGGACCCAGATTGTTGGGGGCTATATGCTGACTCTGTAAACCACTTATGGGCTGTGAAACGGTATATAAGTCTAAATACTATTCCTATTAAAGGGGTCTGTGTTGAAGAAAAGGTTGAGAATCACTGGCCTAGTTTATTTGCTATCAAAGGCAGTGGTGGGTTTCTACATGTTTGCCCTGGTTTGGACGAACCGGTAGTGGTGGTGGCGGAAGGCTCCGCCCACCTGCCTGGATGTCTTCATGGATGCTCTGCGCATGTGCAGAAGCAAAGCAAGCACGCACACATATGTGTGCACTTGCAGTTTTGAACCGGTAGTGAAGGTAAGTGGAACCCACTACTGATCAAAGGTACTTGTCCCAGACAACAAAGCATTTGGAAGGTATTACCTAAATTCATAGCACTAAATATTTTATGACACAAACTGGTTTGAAATAAAGGTAGTCTGATAACATAGCCTGTTATATGGGGTAGAACAGTGCAGTTAATCCTTTACTGCACTGAGAATATACCTATAGAATATTAATAGCGTGATTTTGAGAAAACATTATCATGATTTTTATATATTTTATATATGTCCACTTCAGAGTCATGCCATACCACAAAAAAAGTTTAATGGCAAAAACACTTTTCCCATTTTGTACAAAAAATAGTACTTTAGAGTCCTTGGCACCCCCTGAGCTTGGTTGTTTTCTTGCAGATATTTTGCTACCTGACTAGATAACATTTTCAGTACTAGAAGGGAATGGAGTTTGCTTTCTGTTTATATAAACAATTGGAACCAAAATTTCTCCAAAAGTTATGGTATTTCCCTCTAACTATAGAAACACAATCAAGATCTAAGCTTATTTCTTAAACTTAATAAATAAGAAAATAAATTAGAACCTATGGTGCTCTAAATTCAGTCTCCAAAAAATGGTTCAGAGCAAATGGAAACATGAATGTAAAATGTAAAGCAACAAGTATTTTAGAGATTTATCTAAAACACAGCATAGCCATAATTAATATAATAATATAATATAATATAATATAATATAATATAATATAATATAATATAATATAATATAATATAATATATTATAATATAATACAATATAATACAATATAATACAATATAATATTTATGCAATATATTATTTTCAATAATTGCAGTCCATGTTTCACAGAATCAACCTATTCACCACTCTGTTTTGACAATACAATGCAATTTATTGAATTAACAACATATTTTCTAAAATGTTATGGATTGTAAGAGATGTTTGTTGTAAATGCAATATTCCTACGAAAGTAACCACTCACCTATACATTTTGGGCAACACTGCCCAGAAGGTGTGTGACTGAGATGTTGAGGACATGAAAGAATGGGACACACTTCCTGTATACAATGTGTCCTTCCACCCTAAAAAATACAAACCCCAAAGATATTTAGAAAACAAATACATGCTATGGTATAAATAGACTGATTCAATATTTCATCAAATACACATTAACAGTTAAGAAAACAATAGAACTCAATTGCATGATGCACAAGTTTTCAGGATTACATAAAAACCAAATTCAGGTAAGACAAAATAACAAAACCTCAGATGAAATCACTAGAAATCTAACTTCATCATCTCTATATCTGATTTGGGATTGCACTTTTTAAAGCATATTTTAGGACCTTCCCAAATGAATGAAACTGAATATCACCCAATGTAATATTCTGTGCTTTTGTAGAGCTGCGTGTGTTCAATCTTTTTCCTAAATTATAGATGGTAGAGTGAATAGAGAGGACATTTTTTCAGGCAATATTGAGCTATAATGTCTTTTAGACATTATAATTATAATGTCTTTAGGCTCACCATGGATCACTGGATATCTGGAATTTTTATTTTTTTATTTTTTTTTTTATTGCAAAAGTTTTACAATTACATTTTCACCCCCTTTTTCCCCCCCCACTACCCCCCCCAAACTTCCCAACCTCCCCAGCCCACCCTAACCCTCCCCTCCCCCCAGACTTCCTAGTATGCTCATGTCAGATAAAAGGAAAAAACCCTCCTTTGTATATAAAACTTGAACCCCTCCCTCCCCCTTACAAATTTTCATCTTCATTACATTAACCTATTTCTATCTTGGTATATCATTTTCAGATAAATTTTCATCCTGATTACCTTAAAAATATTTCTATCATAATGTAACATTTTCTAACAAATTTTCATCCTTAACCTTAAAATATTTCTATCTTAATATAACATTTTCTAACAAATTTTTATCCTCAACCCTAAAATGTTTCTATCTTATATAACATTTTTAAATAAAGGCTATTTGATACTTCCTAGTTTGATATTTATGCTGAACATAATTTATCCACTTCTTCCATTCCCATTCATAAGTCTCTTGAGAACAATCTTTTAAATATGCTGAAATCTTCGCCATCTCCGCAAAACTGGCCATCTTCAAAGTCCATTCCTCAATCGAAGGCAGCGCTTCATTTTTCCAGTATTTACCTATCAACAATCTTGCTGCAGTTATCATGTACAATATCATTTTTGTTTTCCCCAATGTAAAACCCTTAACTATACCCAATAAAAACAGTTGTGGAGAAAATTGAATTTTTCTCTTCAAAACATTCTGCATGACCCACCAAATTTTTACCCAAAAAGCCTTAACTTTCTTACAGGTCCACCAAACATGATAATATGTAGCGTCTAAGCAGTCACATCTCCAACATTTAGGCTGGGCACTAGGGTACATACACGACAATTTTTTTGGATCTAAATGCCATCTATAAAACATTTTATAGAAATTTTCCCGCAGATTCTGCGACTGTGTAAATTTAACATTCTGAACCCAAATTTTTTCCCATGTTTCCAACATCACTGGTTCCTCAAAATTTTGTGCCCACTTAACCATGCAGTCTTTAACTAGTTCAGTTTCTGAATCCCTTTCTAACAAAACATTATAAAGTCTTTTAATATGCATTGGGCCTTTCTCTTTTATATGTCTAACTAATTCTTCCTCATACATCATAATACCAGTTTTTTGGTCCTCTTTCCATCTCAATTGCAGTTGATTATATTGTAACCAAGTTAAATTAATCCCTTCAGCCAACAATGTCTGTAATGTCTTCAGCTGCCATCTGCCCGCATCTGTAAAAAGAACCTCTTTATATAAAAACCCCCCGAGTGACATTATATTTGTATTCCACAAGGTATGACCAAGATCCAGCCATAGCGGTATTTTATAATTCCAGTTGTTTCGGTGCTTCTTCCAAACTCTCAGCAAAGAATCTCTAAGTATATGGCTTTTAAATACTTTATCCACTTTGCTGTCATAAAATAAGTAAGCATGCCATCCAAATTCCAAATCAAAACTTTCTGCATTCAATATTCCAGTCTTTTTTCCTCCAAACCAATCACTTACTAAAGTCAAAGCTGTTGCATCATAATATAATTGTAGGTTTGGAAGTTTGAGACCTCCCCTTTCTGGGATGTCTTGCATAATTTTCATTTTTACTCTTGGTTTTTTCTCGTTCCAGACAAATTTGTTGATACCAGTTTGCCATATCTGGAATTTTTAGATGAGCCCTTTTCTATAAATTCATTTTTTAAAATTTGGAGGTCACATTATTATTATTCATGCTTAATTCTACACTTAGCACTTTCAGTTTTTTAGAGTTGTGGATAATTTAATATTAGTTTATGGATATAGTATTGGATAATTCATTATATCACTGTTATGCAGTGAAGATTTTGGATCTGAACAGCACAAAAGGTTATGTTAAAAAAACTCAAATAAATATGTTTAGTGTTATAAGATCAGCCATTCTCCTTATTTTTCATAAAACTATATTGAGAAAAGGCTGAGAGGAAACTAAAGAGCTTAAACCCGTGATGGCAAACCTACAGTATGCCACACGTGCTGGAAGGGGCACACAGAGCCATCTCTCCAGCATTGCTCTTCTGGGTTCCGGTGCACTGACAGCTGGTCTTCACACACACGGAACCACCGGAAACTGGAAGATCAGTTCCCAGGTGTGCATGTGCATGCTGGACGGCTACTCTTCCAGTTTCCAGCACATGCATATACACTGGCCAGCTGGTCTTCTCATGTGCATATGTGCCAGAAACTGGAAGACCAGGTGGCCGGTGCACATGTGCATGCTGGAAACCAGAAGAGCAGTCACCCAGCGTGCGTATATGTACCAGGTAGTTGATCTTCCAGTTTCCGGCATGCGCACATGCGCTCCTGCTCCCAAAAAGGTTTGGCAGCACTGGCTTAAGCCATAAAAGTCTATTGGTTGCTTTTAGATTCCAACCTGCCTGCAAAAAAAAATATTGTCTGTTTCTAGGCTTCCAAACGCACTTGATTCAATGTTTAAAAAATGTTTTATTAGAAACAAATACATAGGAATCTGGCATATTGTAAAACAAAACAGCTTTTTGCATCATTTTCATTTCCAAGAATTTCTCTGGAACCCATGTGGAACAGATATTCAAAATCACAAAATGTCTATCACCCTGTAGATTGTTCTCTGTATCATTATTAGAAGCCATTCTCTGATTTCTTCCTTGAAAAGATAATAATAATAATAATAATAATAATAATAATAATAATAATAATAATACTGGCTAAAATACCTGACCAGCCTCCATCATTGCATGGCCACTCAATTTGATCAAATGCTTCAAAATGCAACAAGCGAAGAATGGTTAACAGCTGGCCAAACATATTTGATAATGAAAGATCCAGAAAAGGGCACAGAGCCAAGCAACTATCGCCCAATTACTTGTCTACCAACAGCATTCAAACTTTTTACAAGAATACTGGCAAATTCAATATTCAATCATCTGATGAAAAACAATTTGTATCCAGTAGAACAAAAAGAAAATTATAAATATATACTTCCGAAATGGATATACCTATTCTACACAGCACCAGTTAGATTGGATAACAATTTTTTTAAAAAAATTAAATTCTTTTGTCCTTAAATTCATTTGGCAAAATAAAAAACCCAGAATTAAACTTAAAATGCTTCAAGAACTTAAAGAAAGAGGGGGATTTGGTGTTCCAAAATGGGAATACTACTATCAGGCCGCAAACTTAGTCTGGATCAGGGATTGGATATTGTTGAGAAGAAGGAGGTTGCTGATTTTGGAAGGTGAGGGGTTACATCAAGGATGGCATTATTTTCTCTGGCAAAATAAAATCCCAAAGCACAGGTGTCTTGCAGGACATTATGTGAGGAATATTCTAATTGAGTCGTGGAGGAAAATTAAGGGTAAATTTTACTTTTCAGTCCCCTCCTGGCTGGTCCCACTCGAAGCTATAACGTATAGGCCTCTATATAACAAAGAAAATCACCTCTCTTACCGGGAACTTTTGGACCCCCATGGCAGTCTGAAAACAAGAAATGAGTTGGAGTTGCAGGGAAGATAACTGGATTGGTGGGCTTATGCCCAAATTTGCTCGAAATTTTAAAAAGATAGGGAACAAGTTGGTATTAATTTGAATCAGCATGAACTGGACAATATCATTCTAGGAAAAGAGGATAAAATGTTATCAAGGATATATAAACTTTTAATAGACTATTGGATAGGGGATGAAATAGTTAAAGACTCTATGATTGCCTGGGGGAGAAATATTGGTTATCCAATTGATTTGACCAAATGGGAAGAAATCTGGCTCAAACATATGAAACTCCTGTGGGCAACATCATATAAAGAAAATGTGTACAAGATGCTGTATAGATGGCACCTTCCACCTGCCCGTCTTTCTAAAATGTATTCAAATCTCTCACCAAACTGTTGGAAGTGCGGGGAGATCGGCACCTATTTCCACATGTGGTGGACCTGTCCCAGGACGAGGGAATTCTGGAAAACCATACAGGCATGGATTATGGAAATCACAGGTTATAACCTAATCCTGAAACCAGAGTACTATCTACTGAACATTAGGCCAGATAATATAGGCACAAATATATGGTGTCTGTGTGTATTTATCACCACTTCAGCAAGAATATGTTTCGCCCAACATTGGAAGGGGAAAGATCTGCCGGCTGAAGATTTGATTCTGGAGAAAATTTTGGATTATGCGGAAGCCGACAGACTGACTAAAGCATTGCGAGATCAAAAGGACTCCGTATATTTCCAATGTTGGGACAAATGGTATGTTTGGTTGAACAACAGACACCCAAAAAGTCAAGTATAACCACGACTATGTTTAATATTTGTTAAATTTGACTGAAGCCTACATACCGTAGAAAGTGTAAATATCATGTAAAGTTTCTGTCGCGATCATTTGTTTGACTATTTCTTTTTTTTGTTTGATGTACTGTTTTAAATAAATAAAAAAAAATTAAAAAAAAATTATAAAAAATCAAGAGAAACAAGAGATCAGCTGCTCATTGACAAAATGGTACTAAAAATGCAAAACAAAGAAAAACGAATTTAAATATGGCATGGATTGATTACAAGAAGGCATTTGACTCATTACCCTACAGATGGATTAACACCTGTCTGGAAAACTTTGGAATTAGCAAAAATATTTGTACATTTTTGAAAGCAAATATGCAAAAATGAAAAACAGTTCTAACAGCAAGTGGGGAGAACATTGGTGAAGTCAACATCAGACGAGGAATCTTCCAGGGGGACTCACTTTCACCACTACTGTTCAACATTGCATTAATTCCATTGACAATAATCCTACAAAACACAAAACTGGGATACCAAATCTCAAGCCAACATGGCAAGATAAACCATCTACTATACATGGATGACTTAAAAATGTATGCGAAAAGCCCCACTGAACTTAAATCAATACTCAACACAGTTCAACTGTTCAGCAGCGACATCAAAATGAACTTTGGACTTGAAAAATATGCTATATTATCCATACAGCAAGGAAAAATGGAAAAAATAGAAGGAATAGAACTGGGAAATGGAAACATAGAAAAAGCAAAGGATGATGGTTACAAATACCTAGGCATATTGGAAGCAGATAACATCTTGAATGGAAAAGCCAAAGAGTCAATGCAAAAGGAATACATCAGGAGGTGTATTCCAAAACTGAATGCTGGAAACATAATTAGAGGCATTAATACATGGGCCGTTGCAGTGATACGCTACTCAGCTGGAATCATCAACTGAACTTTGGCTGAACTGGAAAACTTGGACTGGAAAATGCGCAAACTTTTGAATATGTACCACACTTTATATCCACAAAGTGACATCAATAGGTTGTACCTGCCAAGAAAAATAGGGGGCAGAGGACTATTGCAAATCAATCAAACTGTAGAAGAAGAAAAACAAAGTTTGAATGATTATGTGAACCAAAGTACAGAAAAATTGCTGCAGACTGTGAAAACAGAGAACATTATAAAAACAACAGAAACAAAGGCAGAATATAAGGGAAAACAGCTGGATGATAGATTAAATAGATGGAAAACCAAAACTTTGCATGGACAGCACTTGAATAACATTGAAGGAAAATGTGATGACAACTTTACATGGGCATGCTTAAGATGGGAACCATCAAGAAAGAAACGGAAGGTTTAATACTTGCTGCTCAAGAACAAGCACTACAAACTAATGCCATGAAAGCAAAGATACAAAAATCCACCGACAATCCAAACTGCCGACTTTGCAACAACAAAGTCAAAACTGTTTCACATTTAATATGTAAATGCAGCAAAATCGCACAAACTGATTACAAAGCTAGACACGACAGAGTTGCTAAATTAATCCACTGGTCATTATGTAAAAAATATGACTTACCTGTATCCAAAACATCATGGAAACGTAAAGTGGAAAAAGTTATAGAAAATGAGAAGGTTAAGACTTCCTGTGACGTCACAGCAGCCGGAGGAGGCAAGGGACTCTTCTCCCAAGCCGATTCTTTGTTCGCTGTACCCGGCAGCTTCATTGAAGCTTCTTTGAAGCCACCACTGAGTAGGAAAGCTTGGTGGAAAAGAGGGGAGCTTGCCAGCTCTGTGCGGAAAGTGCAGGCTGCACAAAGAGACTGAAGAACCTCGCCGATGTCAACACAGGGAAAGGATGCCTGCCATGGCGCCCCGAGGCTGTGGCTATACTGCTTGAGGAAGTCTATTCATCCCAGCCAAACTAAAAGACTGACTCCCAATCAGTAATTTGAGACTGTGATTCGATTGGAAGCCGCAAGGTAGTGGAGTTTAAAATCTTTCCTACTCCCAGAGCCTAAACTGAGTGAGGTGGTAGTGAAGTTGGTTGGCAGTCTGAGAAGATTATCAATTTTGGATTATAAGTGATTATTGCGATCTGATTCCATCCTGTTTTTATGACTGGTGAATTTTGAATTTTAACCTACTGTTTGGGAATGTGATTCTCCATGGACCTTGAATGAAAGAGTGATGTGCTTCCTTTGATTTTCCTGTCTTTGGCTCAGCATTAACATTTTCTGTTGCGAAGAATGCCATTTGCATGAGCTGTCATTTTTGAATTTGCTTCGACTGCAAGAAGATCTGGAGAACTGGAGAAGTTGGTCTTTGCTGCTGTCTAGTGACCAAAATTGCTAACTGCATCTAGATTCATCACAGTTGGACTTTTTTTTTCTTTTTCCTTTCCTATTTCCTTTTAGATAGCCAGTAAGAATTAGTGAGTAAATTTACCCCTAGTGTGGTTTGGACATAGCGAAGCAAGAGTGAATTTTGATAACAGGTGGTGAAATCATTTGGTGTTGTGTGATTGCCTGGAAAGACTTTTTAGGAATATCCAAAATGGCTACCACGACTACTACCTTGAAGAAGAAGGCAATCATGACCTCTTCAGCCTCATCTCCAGCCATCACCTCTGTGACGTTACAAAGATCGTTTGAAGATGTGGCTACTCCGGGCAAAGCATCGACGCAAGACATTCTCCAGTCTATACAGGAGACGTTGATTAAAAATCAAGAGTCAATGTCAAAGACCTTGGAAGAGCTGAAGAGGAATGTCGAAACGTTAACTACTGAGACAAGGCTGTTTCATGCAAAGTTTGAGGAGGTCCAAAATACTCTGACTAATCATGAGGAACGGATTCAAGCTTCCGAGATAAAGACCGAGAAGGTGACCTATAGGATGGAGTGGCTCGAACTCCAGCATGCCTTGGCTAATAAAAAAATCGAGGAAGAGATTATCTTCCTCAAAATGGATCATTTTGGCTATTTTTTATGGTTTCAGAATGTCCCTGAAGAGAAAGGTGAGCATCTGGATGTACTAATGGGAGAGATCATTGCAGGAATTACTGGAAGAGATTTTGCAGAAGTTTCAAGAGATATTGATGATGTGTTCTGAGTATATATTAGTTATGCTCGGCGCAACAAGCTCCCTAAAGAGATCCATGTTCGATTTACCAGAACAGCACTAAGGGATAAAGTGTTTCGGAAAATGAGGGACCAAGCTTTTACCTACAAAGATAACTGACTAACAGTATTGCCTCAGCTCCCGAGACAAGTACGAGACATTCAGAGGAAATATGATTTTTTGACAACATGGCTGAGGAAACAAGGGATATGTTATCGCTGGCTTCTACCGGAAGGCCTGAAGTTTACCTGGCAAGAGCAGAGGTTACGATTGGAAACCATACAGGAAGCGCAGGACTTCAGGGAGGCCTATATTAATCTTAGTGACCAAGAGAGTGAAGGTGGTAACCTAGGTAAGAGCCAAGAAGAGGTAACCCAGGAAACAACAGTCACAGAGCATATTGGACATGACAAAGATACAGCCCAATCTGTAGAAGAAAGAGGAACAAATTTCCAAATTGAGACCAGATCCCAGAAACTCAAGAATGCAGGTAAGTAGAGGTATGGATGAGGTGCTCCACCTGTTTTCCATTAACATTAATGGCCTGAACACTCCCACTAAGAGGAAAAAGGTCTGGGCTAAACTTCAAAAAGATAATTACGATATTATATGTTTACAGGAGGCCCATATAAGGAAAGACCATTCTAAGATTTTAATTTATCCTAAACTGGGGAAGTTGTATGTATCCTTGGCCGACCAGAAGAAAAGGGGCGTTATCGTTTACGATCAGAGAGGCCTGGTGAAACGTCAAGTATATGCAGATACAGAGGGTAGGACACTGATGTTAGAGATTAGTATTGGCCCAAAAATAGTATTGTTAGTAAATATATACGCCCCTAATGTCAATCAAATGGGTTTCTTTAAAGATTTGCATAAGAAAATTAATGAATTAAATTACGAGCATATATGCATAGTAGGTGACTTTAACGCGATTGCTGATACTTCAATTGATTATGATCCAAGAAGGGGTTCTCCTAAATACAAAAAAGGGCATAGGAAGGTACTCCCCAAAACATGGGATAACCTAAGAACAGAAATAGAGTTAAGAGACGTCTGGCGAGACTTCTATCCTATGCAAAAGTACTTTACATATTTCTCCCCCAGGCATAGATCGTGGTCCAGGATAGATATGGTCTGGTCAACATCAGATTTGAAAGAAGGCATAAATTCGGTTAAAATAGGGATGAATATATGGGCAGATCACCACCCTCTGGTAATAAAATGGAAGGGGTCCACTAGAAGACCGAGATGATCTATGAGGGCTGAGATCATGAAAGATGAGGGATTTATAAATATGATTTAAAAAGAATTAGATCATTTTTTTTGCCGAAAACAAGAGAGAAGATACTTCCCTTCAAAATATTTGGGATACTGCCAAAGCAGTAGTTAGGGGATTGGTAATAAAATATACAGCTACCAAATGGAGAAAGGAGAAGGCCAAACGGATTGAGTTAATGGCTGAATTGGAGAAAGCTGAAGGAGAGCTGCATTTAGATCCGCATAATAATTTGATTAAGGAGAAAATTGATTTGATTAGGCATGAGTTATCTATCCTAGATCAAAACGATTTGGCAAATAAAATTCATAAATGTTGACAAAACCAATTTGAGCATGCTAACCAACCAGGGCGGTTGTTGTCATACAGATTAAGAAAAGAGGCAGAATCTAGAAAGATTGAATTTTTACAGGACTTTTACATGGGAAATTTGGTAGGTACTGCAGAGCAAAAAGCAAAGGTGGCCCAAGATTTTTATACCTCCTTATATAGCCAAGAAATTCATCAGGAAGATAAAATCAAGAGTTATCTCCGGAACCTATAATTGGAGATGATTCCAGATTACTGTAAAGAAATTCTAAATGCAGAAATTACAGTTGGGGAAATAGCAATAGCTATCAAGAAACAAGCCAATGGCAAGACTCCATGACCGGATGGGATTCCTAGTGAATTTTATAAAGGAGTCTTTGACTCACTTAGTTTATACATCAAAGATCTATTTAATGAGATTTTATTACACTCTAGGATACCCCGGTCCTGGACGGAAGCCTACATTTCCCTAATCCCGAAACCCGATACAGATAAAACTCTGATCCAGAACTATAGACCAATCTCGCTCCTGAATGTGGATTACAAGATTTTTGCGACAATACTAGTTGAGAGACCTTCTTGCGCTGCGAGATTCCCCCCTCTTGCACATATGGCCCTCTTCACTATCGAGGACCTACCTCAATGATGGGTTTTGGGACCCAGAGAGGTGGCATGTGAAAACTAGGGGGTTGAGGCGCTTTTTATCTAAATTTTTAGTTAAACTTTTAAGGGGCTCTAGGGAGGGGGAGGGTTTGATTGGAATGCGGGCTGTGGGTATGGGGGATAGCCCACCAAGGGGAGGGTTGGGTCTGGCAAGGAAGCGTGACGTGGGGGGTGCGGATCCCAGGGTTGAGGGGGGAGTCAGAGTTTGTCAGGATAGTGCTTTGAACATCAATACTGTGGGTGGGAGGAGTAGATATGGAGGGAGCAGGGGGCCATATCGAGTTAGGGGAGTGCGCACTCGCTGTTTACGAGTGGTGGCATGCTCCGGCCCCCAAGGCTCCACCCGTTCCCCAGGTTGCAGAGACCCTCAGGGCCCGGGCCTTCAGCTGATGTTGTGTAATGCCAGGTCCGTAGTAAATAAAGGCCCCTCATTTGTGATTTTGTTCGTGAGGTGGGAGGGGACCTGGCAGGCATTACGGAGACCTGGTTGGGCCAGGAGGGGGGGTTTCCCCTCATTGAAATGTGCCCACCAGGTTTCCACGCATTCCATCGGCAGAGGTCACAGGGCAGGGGAGTGGGGAGCAGTTATCATTAAAGAAGGTCTGAGTCCGAGGGAGGCCACTGTTCCTCAGATGGCCGGCTGTGAGTCCCTCCTTGTGAAATGGGGTCATGGGGTTCAGATGGGTTTGCTGATTATGTACCTGGCTCCCTGCCACATGGCAGCAGCCCTGCCCGAGCTACTCAACATTATCGCTGGCGGTGGCGGTTGATACCCCCAAACTTATGGTCATGGGGGATTTCAACCTGCCGTCCGTGGGTGAAACGTCAGAGGTGCCTCAGGAGGTGGAGGTGGACCTGACCCAGCTAATTCATGGCCCTACCCACACGGGGGGAAACACACTGGACCTGGTTTTTGTCTCTGGACAGTGGTTGAGTGATCTTGAGATAGGGGATATATTCACCGAGCCCTTGTCATGGTCGGATCACTCTCTCCTTCGCCCTGACCTTCGAACCGCTGCACCCTGCCGCAGGGAGGCGGAGCCGGTAATATGGTTCTGCCCCAGGCACCTTATGGAACCTGATAGGTTCCAGATGGAGCTTGGGCCACTCCCTGAGGCTCTGGCACATGCCTCGACTAGTGACCTAGTGGCTGCCTGGGATAGGGCGGCTGCTGGAGCTCTGGTCGTGCCTTCGCGGCCTCTGACCCGGCGCCAATCTCACTTGGCTCCTTGGTTTACTGAGGAGCTGAGGGAGATGAAGCGCCAGAAAAGACGCCTAGAGAGTAGTTGAAGGGCCAGTCTTTCTGAATCCGACTGGACACTGGTACGATCTCATATTAAGAATTACCGGTTCTTCCGGTTTCCTCGTCTTCGGCGACGACGGTGCCTTTTTAAGCACCGCCAGCCCAGCCGCTCGTAGAGCCGCTTCTCGATCGTGAAGTGGCTTGAAAGCTTCAAAATCCTTAGGATTCTTGAAGAAGAGGCAGCAGGGTACAGGTCGAGCCCCTGCAACCCCCCCAGGGAATTGTTTCTGGGGAGGAAACAGGTGCAGCTCCCTTCCAACCTGCTGAGACGCCGGGCGGCGTGGGACGTCTCTGCTTCCGCAGAACAAGCCAGCTGCAGGAAACTTCAAAAGAGCAAGGAAACAACCCAAATAAGCAGCCGAAATCTACTTGAACCCTGAAATTCTGAACTGCAAGTATTAGCACTTTGCTGATCTTTTATATTGAAGGGAAAATTTCTGAATGAGTGAAAGTGACTGGAAAAAATATGGCGCTCAGCATTAGAGTAAATGAATCAGCGAGTGTGGATTGGTGAAGTCATCTTGCTTTGTTACAAAGTTAATGAGTTGCTACAAAGTTGCTCCGGCTGTAACAGGAACAAGAGGAAAATCTCTCCCTTTTACTTGACTTTGCTGCATTACAGTTTTGCCCTGATTAAATCTGGGGGACCTTTTTAGAAGGCTTTGTGGAGGTGGCAGAAGAAGCGGAACCTCCCTCTTTAGAAAAGCTAGCCTACGTGGCAGGATGGCTTCAAAGAAGCAGGAAGGCAAAACAGGGGGGGGATCCCCCACACGCAAACAGGACATGCAGTCACAAGCTCAGAAAAAAGATTTTGATATGGGAGATTTAAAAGAATTTATTTCAAAAATCCTGGATGACAAATTTCAAAAAGCTCAACAGGAAATAGATGATAAAATAAATAAAATAGATGATAAAATTCAAAAGTCTCAACAGGAAATTATGCAGGAAATGCAGTAGAACCAAAAGAAGGTGACCAAAAAAATAACAGATGTGGCGTCTGGCCTGGCAGGATTTATTATGAAAGTTGAGTCAAAAGTGGATGAATTTAAATCAGAAGTTAATGCTAAGATGAAAAATAATGATCATAAATTTTTTGATGTTGATGATAAGATGCAGAGAGTTGAGAACGAGATTGTCATGATGCAATTCCGGGCAATGGAATTTGCTATACGGCTTCGAGGAATTAGAGAAGAGGAGAGACAAGATTTGAGACAGGTCTGTGCTGAAGCCCTAGCTGTGATCTTAAAAATTAATCCTGATATGGTTTTCTGTAAAATAGACAAAATTTACAGAGTCAATTCTTGGGTGGCCAGACAAAGACAATTGCCTAGAGATGTGGTCATATATTTTACAGACAGAGCAATAAGAAATGATATTCTGCAAAAATCTTTTCTTACTTCTGTGCAAGTGGGCGGATCGAAGATCACAGTTTACAAGGAGCTTCCACCTAAGATGTTGAAATCCAGAAAAGACTTTGGCTTTCTTGTTAAAGAATTGCAGAATAATCAGATCCCATTTCGTTGGGACGCTCCAACTGGCATAATTTTGAGATATAAGGGAGAGAAACACCGTTTGAATACTGTGGAGAAGGCGGAGCAATTTTATACTGATATCTTTAAAGAAAGAACACCATCCCCACGTACATCTACAGTTTTGGAGATTAAGGAGAGTGATAAGAAGCAACTTCAAGAACCGCAACAACAATCTAAGCAGGAATCAGAGGAGTTGAAGGGTGCTGAAGGAGGTTTCCTGGATGAGCCTGTGCTGGAACCTTCTCCAATCCTGGAGCCAGCTTGGATGGCTGAAGTCAAGGACCAGCGTATAACCCGAGCAAAATCCAAGCAACTTAAAGAAAAGTTACAGCAGGAAAGACAAGATGAAAAGGCTGGGGCCGTGGGGAATGCAGGACAGAAGATTTCGGATGAAATCCGACTATTCTGTTCTCTGCTCCAGAAAGAGAATAATGATGATTAAATGTTTATCTTGGAATGTGAATGGGTTGAATGCAACACAGAAAAGGAAGAAAGTATTTGCATATTTAAAACAACATAATAATGATATAATCTGTTTACAAGAAACGCATATTACAGTTCAAGATCAAAACTATTTGAAAAATTCCAAATTAGGAACACATTTTATATCTTCAACTAACCAAAAAAAGAATGGTGTGGTTATGTAAATAAAAAATTAACAGCCAAACTTATAGAAGCTGATCAAGACGGCAGGTTTGTAGCAATTGAATTACTCTCTGCTAATAGTCAAATTCTTTTGATAGGAATTTATGCTCCTAATCAACAACAGGACTATTTTTATAAAATGCTACATACTAAAATACTACAATGGGATTATAGATCTATTTTAATTATGGGAGATTGGAATGGAGTAATTGATTCTAAATTAGATAAAAAGACTTTGGCGAAGTCAAGGATTAGATTACCACAGACCTTTTTTTGATATGAAAGAAGACTTGGAATTAAAAGATATTTGGAGAATACATAACCCAAAAGAACTGGATTATACTTTCTTTTCTGATAGATATAGATCCTTCTCTAGGATTGATTTCATTTTGTTGTCAGATGACTTACTTGTTAGGACAAAAAGAACAAAGATTCTGCCAAGAACTTTGACTGATCATAGCCCAGTGTGGATAGAAATTGAGACATGCAAGACTGAGAGACACTCTTGGAGATTAAATGAAAACTTGTTCAGATATGAAACAAATATAATAGAACTTAAAAAGTATTTGAAAGAGTTTTTTGAAATGAATTTGAATAAAGGCACCCCAATGGAAATTGTGTGGGACACAAGCAAAGCTTACATGAGAGGGGTGCTTATTCATATGAACTCTAAACATAGATTGACCCGACAAAAGAAAAGACTTGAATTGGAAGCAGAAATAAAGAACAAAGAACAGTTACTTATCAAAAACCCGACAGATGAAAGAATACGTGGTGTCATAAAACTTTTGAAAGATCAATTTCAAATGCTTATAGCGGAACAAGTTGCAACAAATCTACAATACGCGAAGCATAACACATTCTGCAACGCCAATAAACCGGGCAGGTGGTTGGCTTACACATTGAGGAAAAAACAGAGCATACGGACTATTGATAGTATTGATATCGGAGGGAAAGAAGTTTTTCAACAGAAATTAATAAAAGAAGCCTTTCTTGAATATTATACTAAACTATATGCCAGAGAGGAGGTGCAGAATGGACTTATAGAAAAATACTTAGACAATAAAAGAGTTATAAAAATTACTGAGCAACAAAAGGAAAGAATGAACTATCCTATAACAGAGGAGGAGATAATAGCAGCAATAAAACAATTAAAAACAGCTAAAGCTCCTGGAACGGATGGTCTGACTGCAGTGTACTATAAAACTTTGCAGGCAGAAATGGTGGAACAACTTAGAGACTTATTTTGTAATATACAACAAGGGGGAAAAGTACCCCCATCATGGACTACAGCTTATATTTCTTTGATACCAAAAGAACAAGGTGGTCCCAAAAAACCAGAGAATTACAGACCAATATCTCTTTTGAATACGGATTATAAAATTTATGCAAAAGTACTAGCCAACAGATTGATGCCAGTAATTCAAAAGGTGATTCATGATGATCAAGCGGGATTTATTGAGGGTAGGCACATGAATGACAATGTAAGGCAAGTAATAGATTTATTGGAATATCTTGAGAAGAATAAACAGATCCCTGCAGTGCTGGTTTTTTTGGATGCAGAGAAGGCCTTTGATAAAGTGGACTGGAATTTTCTACTCAAGACTTTAAAAAGGATGGACTTTGGGGACCAATTTATACAGGCGGTTTCAGCAATTTATCAAGATCAAAAAGCACAGATTATTATTAATGGAAGTTTGACAACAGAGTTTAAAATCGAAAAAGGAACAAGACAGGGATGTCCGTTGTCCCCATTGTTGTTTATTTTAACACTAGAAGTCTTGTTAAACACAATAAGGGACTCTAATACCTTGAAAGGTATAATGATAAGGCAAGAGGATTACAGAGTAAAGGCATTTGCAGATGATCTGGTTGTTACCCTAACACAGCCAATGGAATCAATAATCCAGATGAAGGACATTATACAAGACTATGGTAAAGTTTCAGGTTTTAGATTGAACCAGAAAAAAACTAAGATGGTAGTCAAAAATATGACACAAGATCGTAAACATGAGCTTGAAAGGAGGGCAGGTTTTGAGATTGTACAAAAGGTAAAATATCTAGGAGTTCAGGTTGCAGAATCAAATATGAAATTGTTTCAAAATAATTATGAGGTGTTGTGGCGAGAGGTGCAAAAAGATATGGAGACTTGGAAAAAATTGCAGCTGTCTTTACTTGGAAGAATAGCAGCAGTTAAGATGAATATTTTGCCAAGATTTCTTTTTTTGTTTCAAATGATTCCGGTGCTCAAAAATGATAAACAACTAAAAGTATGGCAAACTGGAGTGAACAAGTTTGTCTGGAACGAGAAAAAACCAAGAGTAAAATTGAAAATTATGCAAGACGTTCCAGAAAGGGGAGGTCTCAAACTTCCAAACCTACAGTTATATTATGATGCAGCAGCTTTGACTTTAGCAAGTGATTGGTTTGGAGGAAAAAAGACTGGAATATTAAATGCAGAAAGTTTTGATTTGGAACTTGGATGGCACGCCTACTTATTTTATGATAGTAAAGTGGATAAAGTATTCAAAAGCCATATACTTAGAGATTCTTTGTTGAGAGTTTGGAAGAAGCACCGAATCAATTGGGATTATAAAATACCGCTATGGCTGGATCTTGGTCATACTTTGTGGAATACAAATATAATGTCACTCGGGGGGTTTTTATATAAAGAGGTTCTTTTTACAGATGCGGGCAGATGGCAGCTGAAGACCTTACAGACATTGTTGGCTGAAGGGATTAATCTAAGTTGGTTACAATATAATCAATTGCAATTGAGATGGAAAGAGGACCAAAAAACTGGTATCATGGAGTATGAGGAAGAATTGGTCAGACATATAAAAGAGAAAGGTCCAATGCATATTAAAAGACTTTATAATGTTCTGTTAGAAAGGGATTCAGAAACTGAACTAGTTAAAGATTGTATGATTAAGTGGGCACAAAATTTTGAGGAACCAGTGATGTTGGAAACATGGGAAAAAATTTGGGTTCAGAATGTTAAATTTACACAGTCGCAGAATTTGAGGGAAAATTTTTATAAAATGTTTTACAGATGGCATTTAGACCCCAAAAAATTGTCGTGTATGTACCCTAATGTGCAGCCTAAATGTTGGAGATGTGATTGTCTAGATGCTACATATTATCACGTTTGGTGGACCTGTAAGAAAGTTAAGGCCTTTTGGATAAAAATTTGGTGGGTCATGCAAAATGTTTTGAAGAAAAAAATTCAATTTTCTCCACAATTGTTTTTATTGGGTATAGCTAAGGGTTTTACATTGGGTGAAACAAAACTGATATTGCATATGATAACAGCAGCAAGATTGTTGATAGGTAAATACTGGAAAAATGAAGCGCTGCCTACGATTGAGGAATGGACTTTGAAGATGGCCATTTTCGCAGAGATGGCGAAGATTTCAGCATATCTAAAAGATTGTTCACAAGAGACTTATGAATGGGAATGGAAGAGGTGGATAGATTATGTTCAGAACAAATATCAAACTAGGAAGTATCAAATAGCTTTTATTTGAGAATGTTATATTAAGATAGAAATATTTTAAGGTAAAGAGGATGAAAAATTTATTTGAAAATGTTATATTAAGATAGAAATATTTTAAGGTAATGAAGATGAAAATTTTTAAGGGGGAGGGAGGGGTTCAAGTTTTATATACAAATGAGGGTTTTTCCTTCTACTTGATATGAGTATACTGTGTGGAAGTCTGGGGGAGAGGGGAGGGTTAGGGTGGGTTAGGGAGGTTGGGAAGTTTGAGGTGGGATGAGGGGGAGAAAAAAGGGGTGAAAATGTAATTGTAAAACTTTTGCAATAAGAATTACCTAGTGGCAATAAAAGCAGCAAAACATACATATTTTGCCACTCTTATTGTGTCATCAGATAATCGCCCAGCCTCCCTTTTTAGGGTGACCCACTCCCTGCTCCGCCAGGAAGTGCAGGAGGACCCCTTGGAGGGTAGAGCCAAGGATTTTGTTCAGTATCTGTATGACAAAATCACTCAGATTCGGGAAGGCCTGGACTCCGACTGGGTAGTGTCAGGGGGGATGACTGAGGCAGGTCTTGAGAATGTTATCTGGGATGAGTTTGATCCTGTGACCCCTGACGATGTGGGCAGGAGTAAACGCGACAACATATTTATTGGACCCGTGCCCCTCCTGGTTAGTGCTGGCTTCCTGGGAGGTGACGCAAGGCTGGCTCCAGGGGATTATAAATGCTTCATTGGGTGAGGGTGACTTTCCCGCCACCTTGAAAGAGGTGGTGGTGAGGCCTCTCCTCAAGAAGCCTTCCCTGGACCTGGCAATGTTGGCTAATTATCGTCCGGTCTCCAACCTTCGCTTTGTGGCAAAGGTTGTTGAGAGTGTAGTTGCGCGACAATTCCCCCAGCACCTGGATGAAATGACGTATCTGGATCTGTTCCAGTCGGGCTTCAGGCCTGGGTACTGCACAGAAACGGCATTGGTCGCGTTGGTTGATGATCTCTGGAGGGCTCGGGACAGGGGTTGCTCCTCTGTCCTGGTCCTATTAGACCTCTCAGTGGCTTTTGATACCATCAACCATGGTATCATGCTGCACTGGTTGGAAGAATTAGGGGTGGGGGGCAATGGGCTGCGGTGGTTCTCCTCCTTTCTTTCCGACCGGTGGCAGTCTGTGTTGGCAGGAGGGCAGAGGTCGACCCCGAGGCCCCTCATATGTGGGGTGCCACAAGGGTCAGTCCTCTTGCCCCTTTTGTTCAACATTTATGTAAAGCCACTGGGCGAGATCATCCGTGGTTTCGGGGTGAAGTACCACCAGTATGCTGATGACACCCAGCTGTACATCTCCACCCCGGACCACCCCAACAATGCCCTTGAAGTGATGTCCCAGTGTCTGGAGGCCATGTGGATTTGGATGGGGAGAAACAGGCTCAGGCTCAACCCATCCAAGACTGAGTGGCTGTGGTTTCCAACGTCCCGATATAGTCAGTTGACGCCATCGCTGACTATTGAGGGCGAATCGCTGGCCCCCACGGAGAGGGTTCGCAACTTGGGCGTCCTCCTGGATTCACGGTTGTCTTTAGAAGAACATTTGACAGCCGTCACTGGGAGGGTTTTTCATCAGGTACGCCTGATTTGCCAGTTGCGTCCCTTTCTGGATCGGGACTCCTTACACACAGTCACTCATGCCCTCGTCACTTCCCACCTGGAATATTGCAACGCTCTCTACATGGGGTTCCCCTTGAGGAGCACCCGGAGGCTCCAACTGGCGCAGAGTGCGGCCGCACAGGTGGTTATGGGAGCGACATGATGCTCCCATGTAACACCTCTCCTGTGCGAGCTGCACTGGCTCCCGGTGTCTTCCGGGTGCGCTTCAAGGTTTTGGTTACCACCTTTAGAGCGCTCCATGGCTTAGGACCTGGCTACTTACGGGACCACCTGCTACCACCAATAGCCTCCCACCGCCCGGTACGCTCTCATAGAGAGGGGCTCCTCCAGGTGCCGTTGGCCAGTGTCGACTGGCAGCCCCCAGGGGGAGGGCCTTCTCTGTGGGGGCACCCACTATCTGGAACGAGCTCCCCCTGGAGATACGGAGGATCCCGGATCTGCGCACTTTCCGCCGCGCTCTTAAGACCTTCCTATTCCAGCAAGCTGGCTTGGCCTAAGCTTTTCCCCTTTTTTTCTTTTAAATTGAAAATTTTAAATCTGTTTTTAAATTATTGGGTTGTTTTAAATTTGTCTCGGGCTAAATTGTTTAATCTGGTTTTATTTTTGCTTTTAAATTTTTTGTATTTATGTATTTTATTTTTGTGCCTGTTCACCACCCTGAGTCCTTCAGGAGTAGGGCGGTATATAAATCTAATAAAAGAAAGAAAGAAAGAAAGAAAGAAAGAAAGAAAGAAAGAAAGAAAGAAAGAAAGAAAGAAAGAAAGAAGGAAGGAAGGAAGGAAGGAAGGAAGGAAGGAAGGAAGGAAGGAAGGGAGACTCCAAGTGTTCCTGTCCCAATTTATCCACCAAGATAAGAATGGTTTCCTACCTCATAGGCACCTAAGAGATAACTTAAGGGTAGTATTGAATGCCTTAGAATATTATGAGACACACCCTGATAAACCAATGGTAATGATTTTTCTGGATGCCCAAAAGGCTTTTGATAGAGTCAGCTGGAATTTTATAATACAACAATTGGAAGTGATTGGTTTTGGGTCTCAATTTACAAGGGCAGTTCAAGCCATCTATTCTAAACAGTCGGCAAGGTTACTGTTTAAGGGATCACTATCAGATGAGATACAGATTTATAAAAGTACCAGACAAGGATGCCCTCTTTCACCGCTGCTTTTCATTTTAACACTTGAACCACTTCTTAAGACAATTAGGCAGGATTCGGAAATTAAGGGCTTAAAAGTTAAAGGGAAAGAATATAAACTCCAAGCATTCACCAACGATTTGGTTTTCATATTAGAAGATCCCCTTATTACGGGACCAAAATTACTTACTAAATTAGATGAATACAGGGAGGTAGCGGGATTAAAAATTAATAAGGATAAAACCAAAATGTTAACAAAAAATTTGTCAGGTGCCCAAAAGGAACAGATCCAAAGTATTATGGGGATTAATTGTGTCAAAAAACTTAAATACTTAGGCATTTGTCTTACAAATAGATGTTCTACTATCAAGGAGCTCAATTATTCAAAATTATTAATAGATACAGCGAATGAAGTGGAAAGATGGTGGCATATTCAGATCTCATTTATGGGTAGAATTGCCGTGATAAAGCCCATGTTTTACCGAAATGGATTTTTTTATTCCAAACGGCTCCTGCAAGATTGGATAAAAACCTTTTTAGGAAATTAGATCAAATTCTAAGCAAATTTATTTGGCAGAGTAAAAAACCCCATATAAAAAGAAAAATGCTGCAAGAGCACAAAACAAGGGGTGGCTTGGGGCTCCCTATGTGGGAGCTTTATTACCAAGCTTCATCCCTGGTTTGGATAAAAGATTGGGTGATCCTCTCAAGAAAGCGCATTTTGGCATTCGAAGGATATGATTTGCAGTGAAGATGGCATTCCTTCTTGTGGTCTCAGAAAGACAAACAATCCAAACATTTTATTAATCATTATATTAGAGGAATTTTATTAAGGATTTGTGAAACGTTGAAGAAGCAAGTTTACACACAGATTCCTAAGTGGGTGTCTCCCTTAGAGGCAATGACCCTTCCGACTGTGCACAATATAAAGAGGAACTGGGCTTATGGTGACTTGTTGGATGAAATCGGAAGACTTAGACCTAGAGCCAATCTCCAAACTAGAGGATTAGATATAGACTGGTGGTCCTATGTGAAAATTCAAGCTAGATTTGCTAGGGATAAACAGGAACATGGTATTTCCCTTCATTTACAAACGTTTGACAAGCTTTTCCTAGGTGGCCGAAGAAAATTTATTTCCAACGTTTACAATCTTCTTCTGTCCAATTTTATGGCGGATGAGACTGTAAAGGACATGATGATTGCCTGGGGGAGAAATATTGGAACTACAATTCAGCTTGATGCATGGCAAAATGTATGGAACAAAACTATGAAACTGACCCTTTCTTCCCTGTTCAAAGAAAACTTTTATAAAATGATCTATCGTTGTCACCTCCCCCCCGCCAGAATCACTAAGATGTCCCCAGGATCCTCTGACAGATGTTGGAAATGTGGGTCGCCAAGGGTACTTTCTTCCATCAGTGGTGGATCTGTCCGTCAGCTAGATGCTATTGGGGGAAAATACAGCAGTGGCTGTTGGAAATAACAGGTGTCAGCTTCCCTCTTCACCCAGACTTCTACTTACTCAGAATAACACAATAGAGTGAAGGTGGAAATAGTTAGATGGGGTTTTATAGCCAAAACAAGAAGGAAGGAAGGAAGGAAGGAAGGAAGGAAGGAAGGAAGGAAGGAAGGAAGGAAGGAGATGGGAAACCACAGGTTTAATCTCTCACAGGTGTGCATGTCAGAATATGCAGGCAGATTAGCCAGTTGATAACGCTGCAAGAAGGGGGGAGAGAGTGACAGGGAAGAGGGGCTTGTCTTTAACCTAATGAGAAATGCAGAAGGAAGGAAGGAAGGAAGGAAGGAAGGAAGGAAGGAAGGAAGGAAGGAAGGAAGGAAGGGGAGGCAACTTGGTTAGAGATGCCCCTGTTCATGGAGTCCTGCATCAATCCTGGATCCATTGAGACTTGGGCTTGAAGGAGAGAGCAATTTTATGTTCTGTTTTCTTACAGACAAGACTTGGTTGGCAATCAAAGTTAACATTGGTATTCTTGAATTGTGAGCTCTTAGGAAAGTATCCCCTCCTTGTGTGTTGCAAATAATCATTTTCAATGGAGAAAACAGGATAAAGCAGAATGGGAGGAAATGTATTTTCCTTTACTATATTTCCTGCCTTAGCACTTGGCCACCAGCTGCCCTGCTGCCCTTTCACCATTCTCTTGCCCCCTCCTCTCCTGGTAGTCTCCCATCCTATAGCTAAAGATGGTTTGGTTACAAAGCTGGGTCTCCTTGCAAGGAGAGGGAGTGGGCCTAATTCCGATCCCCACACTTTGCCCTCCTGCACCCACTATAAGCAACCTGGCCAAGGAGAGCAAGCACAGCAGCAGCAACCTCGAGGAGGAGGTAAGTGCAGCCGGGTGCCCCCTTGGGGAATCAGGGCTGGGCTGGGCTAGGCTTTGGGGTCCCTAGGAGCTTGAGGGCCAGGCTGGGTGCACCACAGGGCCAGTTGTTCAACCTCTTATCTGTATGTAGGCTTATCATCATGTTGAATGAAACCAATGACTGTTATATTATATGCAAACTTGAGTTATTTAACAGAGGGATCCTTCGAGATATTGTCATTGGTATACAGAGAAAAGAGTAATGGAACATAGAAGCAACCTAAACCATTGCAGAACAACTATAACTTGGGTGATACACCACCAAAAATTACCAAAATTGTAAATTAAACTAGAAAGCAAATTAATAATTAATCCCAGAAGGCACTTGTAAACTAATGATAAGGAAACTATAGGAATTCAACCATGCATTCATTAATTTTTAAAACAATTATTATATTAACATTTTTATTTAGCATCTTTCATAGAATCCAAATTTTACATGAATGTCATTTAAGAGGAAAAAATAAAGAAGAGAATGTGTATAACTATACTATATATTGTTGACTAAGAATCTAATGTAAGAAGGCAAGAAGGTGACAAGCAACAAAGAGAAAGCAGAACTACCTTAACTCATTTTTTGCATCCATCTTTACACAAAGGGAAAAAGCAGTCCAACCTATCAAAACCAGCACCATAAAAAAACAGATTAGGAACACAAGTTAAAATAGGGAAGAAAATGGTAAGTGAGCACCTGTCTACCCTAGATGAGTTCAAATCAACAGGACCAGATGGATTACACTCCAAGGTTCTAAAGGAACTGGCAGACATGATCTCAGAACCACTGAAATATAACTTTCAAAGATCCTGGAGCACCAGGGAACTACCAGAGGACTGGAAAAGACCTGATGTAGTTCCCATTTTGAAAAAATGAAAAAATAGGCTTAAGATACAGAAGGATCTTGACAGACTTGAACATCGGGTGCTATCTAACAAAATTAAATTCAATTATGAAAAAAGTAAGGTTCTACATTTAGGCAAGAAAAATAAAATATACAGGTACAGTATATGTGTTACCTCACTTATTAATAGTAACTGTGAGATGGATCTTGGAGTCCTAGTGGACAATCATTTAAATATGAGCCAACAGCTGCCAAAAAAGGAAACACAGTTCTAGGCTGTATTAACAGAGAGATAGAATCAAGATCACATGAAGTATTAATATCATTTTATAATGCCTTGGTAAGGCCACATTTGGAATACAGCATCCAGTTTTGGTCGCCACAATGTAAAAAAGATGTTGAGACTCTAGAAAGAGTGCAGGGAAGAGCAACATATAAAGAACGGTTGCTGGAATTGGGTATGTCTAGTTTAATGAAAAAAGGGACTAGGGATGACATGATAGCAGTGTTCCAATATCTCAGGGATTGTCACAAAGAAGAGGGAGTCAAGCTATTCTCCAAAACACCTGAGGGCAGGACAAGAAGCAATGGACGGAAACTAATCAAGGAGAGAAATAAACTGGAACTAAGAAGAAATTTCCTGACAGTTAGAACAATTAATGAGTGGAACAACTTGCCTTCAGAAGTTGTGAATGTTCCAACACTGGAAGTTTTTAAGAAGAGATTGAGCAACCATTTGTCTGAAATGTTATAAGGTTTCCTGCATGAGCAGAGGGGTTGGAATAGAAAACCTCTAAGGTACCTTCCAATTCTGTTTTCTATTCTATTCTATTCTATTCTATTCTATTCTATTCTATTCTATTCTATTCTATTCTATTCTATTCTATTCTATTCTATTCTATTGAAAGTGAGGGAGCATACGTGCCAATGTCACCATTGCTTCTGCAGGCCTTCAAAATCAAGGAAAATTCTTCAGAAAACACCCAAAGTCTCTGAGATGACACCCAATGTCCTTGAAGGACCTCAAAGGGTGATGGATGACTATTTCTATATTTCTTTATCTTATCTAGAGTGTGCCAGCTTGTCTGGATGGAAAGTGCCAATGCTTCTGGGTGGAGAAGTGGACAATATAGCAAACATATAAATATGAGTGTCAAAAGTGTTCAGCGTTCTCCTTTGCTTAGAGAGGCCCATCTTTATTCAGTTGAATAAACACGTAAAAAGCTTATCAAGGTGAAAACCTGGTGTGTGTGTGTGTGTACCTTCAAGATTCTATTACTGTAAAATTAGTAAATAGTAAAATTAATAAATAGTAAAAATTATTTACTATCTTTACTATTCATATATCTAGAAATCTCTAAATAAAAATGAAAATGCCTTTTTAAACTAGCTTCAATATAATTGTTTGATTAGCTTAATATAATGTGCCATTTTTTTGGTAAATGAGCTTCATTGATTTGATTAATTGTGTGCTACGTTTTGGTGGTATATGATATGTTAAAAAATATTAAGAGTTTATAAATGTTAAATTATCCTTTATAAATTTTCCATCTTAAATATTAAAAATAGTATTTAATAATGTGAATAATATTTAATAACCCAGGGGGAAAATATATTAAAAAATTGTGGAAAAGGCCTGATCAATTTGGTTAGCTATTTAAAACTCCTGATTTGCATTCTTGGAATATTAAAATTCCATGTAATTACAACAGTAGTCCTCTTTTGGAATAACATTTTTAATGTGGTGCTATCCAGCTGCAACAACTTCTTTGTATGCTGTCCATCAGCTAGCAATTTAGATCAAAAGGAAGCCACTGAATTACAACCATTCTTCTCCACAAATGGCAACATATTGAAACATATGATGCAGGTTAAAGCCGTATTGCTGTTTGTCATATATTCTAACTTCCAAGAGTTGTGTTTCCAGAGAACACAAGAGCAAACTTCAGTGTATCAGTCTTACAGCAGAATGCATTGTAATGATTTCAGTGGATTTCTTCTTAATAAAGGAACTATGTTAAATCTATAACACAGAAATCTGATTTTATTCAATGAATACACTTTTATTTTTTTTAACTTATTAAGATGAATAATCTACTAATTATACTAATACACTTCCTGACTTTTAGACTTAGGAACAACAAAATATATATTAGTCCCTGCTTATATTTTATGCTATAGAAGCGCCATATGCTTGTTGCATCAACCAAAATTGTGGGTTCTTAATCCATGAACCAAACCAAGGTTAACATAAACCATGAAATAAAAATCACCTTCACTCAAAGTTAGTTTCTGTTTGCTGGCTGATTAGAAACTGTTTTGAGTTTGTGGTACTCCATTTTTTCTTGGTGGATTATGCGAACCAACCTTTTCCATATAAAGAAAATCAGGAATTTTAGGCGTCATGGGGCTTAACACTGAAACTTGATAATAAGGATTCTGATTAGTTAAAGTGGAGTAATGTGAGTATGTGAACATTATTGATAGCTGAAGCTACAAGGTAGGCAGTCTCTACTTTTGAGGGAAACTCTCTTCCCACATCCTGGCTCTTTGGCTCCTTTCCATCCCACCAATGAAGTCAACATGCTATGGCACTTCACCACATCGCTTGTGTGCTTGTTAAAACCAAACTACTTTCTCTTCTCCAACAGTGTCTATAAGGGGAACATGATGGAATGTATGCCTCTCCACAAACATAGTTTCATTTACTTGCAGTTAATGTCAAAAAACAACTACAAAAGCCTGGGAGTTATACTGTGATTTACTATATTTTTCATAGTATAAGACACACTTTTTCTCCCCTAAAAGAGGCTGAAAATTTGGGTGTGTCTTATACTCTGAATGTAGCTTTTTTGAAGCTTTTTTTTAGCCCTAATGAGGCACTAGCGAGTGAAGCGATCTCTGTGCTTTACCTGCTCCCTCCAACTCTCAGCTGTGCTTTAGAAGCTTTTTTTAAAATCCCCAAGCAGGGGATAAAAAGTGTGCGCGTGCACTCAAAACTAGCAAACTAATGTGCTGAAGCTGACCAGACTAAGGACACTAGCCAGATGAATACCTGGTAGGCAGGTTTTTTTCCCTATTTTCCTCCCCAAAAACTAAGCTGCATCTTATACTCCGGTGCGGCTTATACTCTGAAAAATACAATACATGTTATCCTTTCTCATTATCACAATTTCATTGTTTTCCCCCACCTTTCTTCCTGAAATCCCCAATCCAACATATGAAACAATGAGAAAGATGGAAGTCTTGTTCTCTCCTTCCTTCCTTCCTTCCTTCCTTCCTTCCTTCCTTCCTTCTTTCTTTTTTTGCTGGTAAGAAGTCTATCTCTGTATTGTCCTTTGGTCAACCAGACTTTAGTCAACTCTAGACACTTTATGTATGAAAACCTATCTCTAAAGTTAGAGCTGTACTCTGAAGCTGGAGAATGCTCTGATGTTGAGAAAAGTGGAGTGAAAGACAAATCTATCTCTCTATTGTCCTTTAGTCAACCAGAGGGAATGCTGATTAGGAGTTCTGAAAGTTATGAAGCCAACAACATCAGGATATTAATGGAACAGCACAAAAGTACTTCTGAGAAACAGCTGTGCTTTCAGTATTACATGAATAAGCAATAAATTTTTTTTTATTGAAAAAGTTTTAAAACAAACACAATTTCCCCACAACCCTCCCTCCCAACCCCCCCTCCCCCTCCCCGACTTCCCAGAGCAGAACACAAGGTATTTCTATTGACCTTTAACAATAAACTAAATTACATAACCAATCATCAAACTAACACCCCCTAAAAAAAAATTCTTAACCCCCCATATATAAAATCTTATTTCTTAAACATGATACTTCTAATATCACTTATATAGCTCTTATACAAATAAAAGAAATCATTCATAAGCTATTTGATATTTTTTGGTCTGATACTTATTTTGTATATAATCAATCCATCTTCTCCAGTCCTGTATATACCTTTCTTGTGTGTGATCCTTCAGATATGCTGAAATTTTAGCCATTTCAGCTAAATTAGTTACTTTCAATATCCAATCATCAATAGTAGGCAAAAAGTCCTTCTTCCAGTGTTGTGCTACCAACAATCTTGCTGCTGTTATCAAGTTCAAAATCAATTTAGTCTCTGCAACTGTACAGTCCGTAGTTATACCCATTAAGAACAACTGTGGAGTAAATTTCAGTCTCTTTTTAAAAATATTCTGCATCACCCACCAAATCTTTATCCAAAATGCTTTGATTTTTCTACAAGTCCACCATATATGATAATAAGTTTCAGTATTACATGAATAAGCAATAAATTTAGTTGTGCCACCCTCCCCACTGTGGTTAGTCTTGCCATGTTTCCTAAAAAAGACTAATCATGCCATACCAGGATTTGGACATAATCACTCATGGCTAATTGAAAACTAAAACAATAACTTCCACTTTCTTATTCAGAAACATACATGAAGGAAAAGGAGAGAACTTCTGGTTTGGTGTTGCTGCAGGACAGTCATAGGTAGCGGGTCTCCTTAAACCTAGGCTGAATGCTCATCATTGGGGGTCCTTAAGAGGCTAAAGTCACCCTAAAGGGGTGACAAAGAAAGGAGGGGTGCCCTGCTGATCGCAGAGAGTGGTGGCTCTCCAGCCCATCTGTGGCTCCCTCCCATCCAACAATGAAAAGAAAAGGTGGCCATTATGGCCGCTGTGAAGCTGGGACAACTGAAGAAAGAAATGTGCTGGAGAGGTTCGTTGAACAGTGGACTGGAACTGGGTGAGGTGATTTTTTTATACCAGAGATTTAATCCTAAAGAAAATAAATTCTAAAAGAAAAAAAGACTCTCTAAAGTGATATACAAGTGGTGAATAAACACTTAGAGAAACTTTACAGAGCTGAAAGAAAGTTAAACCTAAGGGAGAACATTAAGTTTTAAAATAAAGAAAGACTGGATTTGAATATTTACTTGGTAATATTCTGAAAAGGCATTTTAAAATCCTGGGAATATTTGCTGGATTATTGGAAGAAATTGCTTGAAGAAAATTGGAATAGTAATTAGCTGTCAGATTTTATGTAACATTGAAATTCTAGGCAAGGGTGCCATATACTGGTGAAAGAATATATATTATATTTTTACAAGGCCGGGAATATCCTTGAACTAACTTGAGAATTGATAAGAATTGATAAGACATGAAAGAGAGTGGAGACAAACAATATCTGGAAGACTGCCTTTTTGCATATTGCTCTATATATATTTGCTACACGGCAGAGGAGGAACAAATTTTGACACCTTGGAAGATTTCTAAGTATAATGGATTACAAATACCTGGAATTACCATTGAAATTAAAGAGTTGACTATATGATTTAAGAAGACATGGGAAAATTTGATGGATCACCTAGGATTATGAATGTTGTTTGATAACTATTGAAGAAGAAGAAAAGAAAGAAGAAGAAAAAGATTTTTTGGAGAACTTGGAAGGAAAAAAATGACCTATTGAGGACTATAAAGAATTATAAATACTGTGCATCCTGAGGAATAATTTTGGGACTAAGAAAACTTTTTTAATATTGGCTTTTTGGTGTTATAGATAACTGAGGTTTTGAGACTTTGGTAGATTATTGAGTAAATTTTTGATTTACTAAAATAAGGCAAAATGCGTCAACAGAGAAAAATAAGTGTATTTCTAAAAGAAATATTATTGATGTTTCAAAGTATTTATAAAACTATAATAAAGAATCACAGGGCGATAAAGGATCTGATACATGATACAGTTGTGAGACCAAAAATGTTCAGCAAATGACAATGAAAAATGAACAAGAAACCCAGGAAACAGAAATAGAAAAAAGAGAGGAAAGGATAGAGCAGATAAAATAACAAATGAAACAAGAAGGCAAGGAAAAGAAAGGGATAATAAAAATTTATGGAATAGATAAAACAGATTATATATTAAGAGATCAAAAATAGAACTGGATAAACAGGAATACATCCCTGATGTTAGGATGGTACAGATAGGTGTATTGAAGGCGTGGCAGCGATAGAGGTAGAGATGGAGGAAACACTTAAATTAAATATGATTGATGCTTGGAGATACAAAAACCCAAAGGAGGAGTATGAGAAGCATGACAAAAAAATCAATAAGAATTGAAATATTAAAATGGGCAAGAGATGATGGATAGAAATAAAACCTATTAATATAAGATCTGTTTTATTAAGAATTAAAATAGAGATGGAAACTAGAAAGGGGGAAAATATTAATGTGCATATTTCTATATAACACATTAAAATTAATATGTAGATATAAAGATGGGAGGTTAATATATTACATATATTTAAATAATACTATTATGGTTATTAGTATTGTGTATTAAAATATTGAATAATTAAATGATGCAGGATTATATACAGGATGAAGCAAACATCAACATGTCAACATCCTTAATTTTAATATTTAGAATGATTATTAGAATTTTGTGTGTATGATTAATGTAACTAATACTATCAATGTTATCACTAGCATTGTGTACCAAAACTAACAATACCCAGATGCCAACTGTTCATGTATTCAATACTCATGTATATTTAAAAATTAAAAAATATAAAACTTAAAATAGAAAGAATGAAGGAAAAGGAGCCAGGGAAACATTATGAGTCTTGCATAATGTCTATATTATGTCCAAATATAAGCAGCAAACAAACCACATTTTGATGGGAACAATTTAAGAAAGGAAACTGAGACACGGACTAAAGTTTCATCATAGAACATTGAAGTTGAGGACATGAATAATGGAAAGGAAAATAACAAGGGGGAAGAAAGCAAACCAGATGTGATCTTGTAGCTTTTGTAACCAATATGCGATACAGCAAAATATTACAATTCAGTATGTATAACAAAGTAACCAGAAACATAAAAATAGCAGAATAATAACAGGAAAAATCCTTTTTATTATTTGGAGGAAATAATATTGAAGATATTATTTCCTACATTCATAATTAACTACATATTAGAGATCTTTCTAAAAATAGCTTGGAAATCGAACAGCAGCCTTGCAAAGAAACTCACTAGCCTTAGACTAGAAGAAAAGAGAGAAGAAGGAAATAAGACTGCAAAATTTGGACAATTGGGAGATATATAATTGGGAAACTAAACTACTATGAAATAAAACGTGGGGTTTTGGAGGTATAATTATGGGATTGATATAATTTGATTAAGCAGGAGTTTCTTAAATATTGACATATTGGAATAAATAGAAATATACTTTATATAATTTGTGTTAAATTACTATAAAATGGATTTAGAGATGTATGAAGAAATATTGTTTATGTTAAAAATACGCATGAATTCTTAAGAGATGACAAAGATACAAAGGGATTGTTTAAAGATACAGAATGAATGTAGAAGCTACTCAACAGCTGGGGGGGAAGAGGAACATGATACTCAAGAAATAGATGAGGAATTAGAAAAAACGGGAAAGAGAAAATAAAAATGAGAAGCAAGAAGATAAGGACAAAGAGGAGAAAAGATTAATAAGTAGAAGACAATTACATAACCTCTCAATTTATAATGGTATAGAGAGAAAAGAGAAAAACTTCTTTAAAAAAAACAAAAGGAAGTTTTGTAGATGGGTGTGGATGGAAAGAGACAAAAGGCACCCAGAAGGGAAAGATTAGTAGACACTAATCTTTTGGCTATTGGGGATGAGATCTTACCCCCCCCCACCCAGAGAGGGCTCGCAACTTGGGTGTCCTCCTGGATTCACGGCTGTCCTTGGAGGATCATATGACGGCCGTGGCCAGGAGGGCTTTTTATCAGATTCGCCTGATCTCCCAGTTGCATCCCTTTCTGGATCGGGATGCCCTGTGGACAGTCACTCATGTCCTCGTCACTTCCCGGCTGGACTATTGTAATGCTCTCTACATGGGGCTCCCCTTCAGGAGCACCCGGAGGCTCCAGCTGGTCAGAATGCAGCCGCGCGAGTAATAATGGGGACGACTCATCGCTCCCATGTAACACCCATCTTGCGCGAGCTGCACTGGCTCCCGGTGGTCTTCCAGGTGCGCTCCAAGATGTTGGTTACCACCTTTAAAGCCTCCATGGCTTAGGACCTGGTTACCTACAGGACCACATTCTGCCACCGATTGCCTCCCACCGACCAATACGCTCCCACAGAGAGGGCCTCCTCAGGGTGCCATCAGCCAAACAGTGTAGGCTGGCGATCCCCAGGGGGAGAGCCTTCTCTGTGGGGGCCCCGGCCCTATGGAATGAACTGCCCCCGGACATACAGAGGATCCCCGACCTCCATGCCTTCCATCGCGCTCTGAAGATCCTATTATTCCAGCAAGCTGGTCTGACAGGATAAAGGTTTTTTAAATTGGGTTTTGAAAGGGGTTTTAAAATGATTTTAGTTGGATATTTTAAATTTGGCCGAATGATTGAATTATTTTAATAAGCTTTTAACTTTTGTTGTATATTGTTTTTACCATGGCTGTTTACCGCCCTGAATCCCTCGGGAGAAGGGCGGTATATAAATATAATAAACTAACTAACTAACAAAAAAAATCAAAAAGTGATACAAAATTCCAAGGGAGAGAGATAAAAGGCTGACCAGAAAACCAATAAATGATGAAATTTTAGAAAGATCAAGAGATGATGGATAATGAGAAAATATATTAATAAAATGGGAAAATACCATAATCCAAATAAATTTAGGCTAGAAGATGGTAAATTAAGACTAGACAATTTAATTGAAGTATTAATACTAACAGTGTGTTAAAAAATATTGTGAATTTAAAATATTAAGGATTAGAAATGGTGGGGATTTTGAGATATACTCCCGTGATGATTGAATATTGTTAATAATTGGTGTTATTAGTAATCCTATATATTTGGAATATTGATGCCATGGTGGAATAATGAGTGATGTTTAAAATATGGAATGATAACATTTACTAAGAGATAACAAACAGGGTGTTATTTATACTTAAATGAATCAATGGGAAAATGTAAAAAGAATATGAAATAAGACTAGTATAGTTTGAAGTTGGAAGATTAGAACTCCACATATTATTTGTATTATTATTGTCAATGTTGTATAAAAAAGACTTGACCCAATCAATGCACTGTTCACAAAATATCTATGTTTATATTGGAAAAAAATAAAAAAAATATTCCAAAATAATAATAATAATAATAATAATGTTTGATGAATCAAACCAAGGGGAAAACATTCTAAGAGATCTGAAAAGAGAACAGGAGGAGCAGGAAGATACTTGGGGAAGGGAGACAGGGGTCCGGGCTGATAATTTCAAAGCTAGACAGTGGAAGAGGGATGATTGACTAGGCAGGATGTAGACACAGATACAGACAGAGATAAAGATTTAAGAGAAAAATATGAGAGGCAAATTAAAAAAGGAATAAGAATTAAAGTATTGATGCAGGCAGGAGATGATGGATAGAAGGCGGATAGGAAAAAGAAGAAAGAAAAAAATCTGGTTTTTTTTCCTTTCCTTTTTTTATAATGATGGCAGGAGGAGAAACTAGAACAGAGATAGGAATGTGTTCAATAAGAGATTGAGAGATTACTTGTATATATACCTTTACATAATGAAACAAAAGTAACACTAAAATGGGAAAATTAGAGATAGAATGATGGAATTACTAAATAAAAATAACATTGTGATTGGTATATGAAAAGAACATATTTTAATATAAACATATGTATTAATACTAGAATTATATAGATTGGATGAAAGCAAAGAATATAAATAGAGTTATTTTGTATGTTTAAATAATATCATGATTGGCATTAGGATAGTATATTGAAACATTGAATAATGAAACAATGAAGGATAGTATTTTAATATAAATAGATTCGAAGAGGGATATATAAGATATTGAATAAGAACTAAGTATTAAAAATGGGAAAATTAGAGATTAAATAATGGCATTATTGAGTTTGTTTAAATAATATGATTTTCAGTGGAATAATAAAGTGAATAATGAGTAATAAAATGATGAAAGAACATATTTTAATATAAACAGGAGTATTAATAGTGGATTGGAAGAATGTAAAGAATATGAATAGAATTAATTTGCATGTTTAAATAATATTGGGTTTGGTATTAGAATTGTATATTTAAATATTGAACAATGAAATAATGGATAGTATTGTAATACAAAGGGAACATCTTTTAATATAATGGGGACATGAATAAAAATAAAATACAGACAGAAATAAGAGAAAGGGAAATAAGAGAAAGAAAAAAACACTTAAGTGAGTGTTCTAATGCAATCAGTAACATTTCTTATGAGATTTTGCATATACACAATACCATAAACCAGTGTTTCTCAACCTTGATCACTTGAAGATCAGTAGACTTTAACTCCCAGAATTCCTCACCCAGCATGCTTTAAGGACAATGGACTTCAACTCTCAGAATTGGCAGGGATGAAGAACCACTCCTCGTGTGTTGAGTAGCCCTACCCCCTTGTCTCACTGCTCCTGTTTCTCCTCTCAGGGCAGCATCTCTGGAGATGCTCTGTAGAACCACACATGTAGCACCACTTCACTGTGTAAACAGTCTCACCTGCTCTGCCGGCATCCTGGGATGTTGCAGATGTTGGCCTGTGCTGGCCATTATCTCCTCTCTTTCCTGGTTGCCTCTCCAGCCATTTCTGTATTTCCTCCAACAATCGGCCAGTCAAATATGTCATGGTTAAGTCCCTCTCTTGCATGGTTTTTAAGCTAGCTACAAGAATGTCCCATGAAGTGTCCAACGAACTGAGTACCACATATACCTTGTGTGCCTCAGTAAACGTCATTCCTCTTTCCTCTAATTCTAGGAATGTCTTTCTCATAGCCTGCAGATGTGTGGACATGCTCTCCCCCGGCTTCAGTTGTGCTTTATATAGTCTCCTTGTCAGCAACACTTTACTGCCTGCAGTCTCTCTAACATACACATTGCACAATGCCTCCCAGAACTCTTTCACAGACTGGAGACCCCTCACTGTCCTCTATAGCCAGAATTATGCTGGCTAATGCTTTTTCATTTTTTCTCCCCATCATCCAGGACTGTTGGTGAATTAAAAACAACTAATCCACAACTCCTCCCTTCACACGTACATCTCCATCTTTATACTCCAGGAGAGGTAGTTTGTCTCATTCAACCAAGTCACCATGAAACCTCCTCCCATTACACTGATGGAAGCCATGTTGCCTGTTTCTGTTACAAGCACTAACCACTAACAAACCATGATGCACAGCCTTTCTGGCTCTGGTGCAAGCTCCCACTGGGTTTCTCTTCTCTCTGGTTTCTCTAGTCACTCTGGCCTTCTCTCTGGACTGGGCCCATAATCTGTCAGAGTGTGCACAGTGTGACTATTTTGAGACAACTCAGGAGCAAAATACAATAAACAAAGGTTTGTCTTTCAAATAGTGGTTTATTTACAAGGAATATAT
Source organism: Arizona elegans (assembly GCA_022577455.1). NCBI lineage: Eukaryota > Metazoa > Chordata > Lepidosauria > Squamata > Colubridae > Arizona > Arizona elegans. The sequence goes on along the minus strand of JAKOOJ010000004.1, from coordinate 75,757,077 downwards.
ACATAAAACTACTAGGCAAAATCAGGCAATCAATTATGAACTACAGCACAGAAGCACCCTCACAGGGCTTCTCTTATACATACAGTCTCTTAAAGTGATAACAGTTAAATAATCCTGCTGACGCTTTCCCTGCCTTATATCACTGTAGCAGCTGGTCAGCTCTTAAAGTATTTCCCTGACAAGTACAATGAAACACTGTTAAGCTATAATCTCTAATATAAAATTTTGTACTGCAAGAAATTCTCATAAGGAATCTTGAGATTTTTCCAATTTACTCCATGGACCTGTTTAGGGTGCCACTCTAATTAAATGAAACTACGGCTGATTCTCTTCATCATTTTTCCCCAACCAAATTAAATAGTATAAGTAAAAAAGGGAGGGTGGAGAAAAATTGTTCTCATTCATTAACATGCCATCAAAATATTCACCTTTCTTATTTTCAGTAAACTGTATCCTGCATGCATTAGAATTCCAATTCATTCCTGAAAACAAATGTCTTAAACTATATATAATATACAGTAGCAGTTGTCTATGCTACTGTATATTATGCTTGAACCCAAAGGAACATTTAAGAAATTGAAGTTCATCATAGTAAAGAATTAAATTCTTAGTACTGCTACAAGATCCATGAATATTTGTTGTGGCTCCGTTATCTGAGCCTGTGTCATCGGCAGGAGAGGACTCCGAGAGTGAAGGAGAGGAGTTGGCAAGGCCTCCCTCTCCAGGACCCTCCTCTCTGGCAATGCCTTCGGTGTCCACCGAAGGGCAAGAGATAGGGGCGGGGCCAAGCACGTCCACGCAGCCACAGATAGACAGTGATGAGAGTAATGAGTCTTGGCTGGATCCACGCCAGCGTCGCAGAGGTAAGCGTGCACAACAGAAGAAAAGGCGTGCCCGAGATTAGGCTGAGTCACTGGACCACATCCCACAGAATATAAAAGGGAGTGTGGTGGCCAGTCAAACCTTGTGACGAACAAAGCTGAAAGCTTCCACACCATTCTGCATTGCCGGACTTTTGCTATAGACTTTGCTGGATTATCTCTGGACTTGATTAACTCAGTAATTATTGAGCTGTTTCTTTTGATGTATCAGAAGTGGGGAGTAGTTATCTCTCCTCTTCGTAAATAATAAACTCTTGGCAGGCAGCCACTAGGTTGTTGCCAAGTTCCGTTATCATAAGGAAAAGGATTTTGCCGACTGGTTTGGTCTTTAACTCTTTGAACGTCTGTTGGTGTGTGTGCATGTGGTTGGGGACAGAACAATATTAAAGGCTTCACTAGATAGTGGTAGCCTGGGATTATGCAAAAGGAAGAAGATTCACTAAGATTTCATCATACTTAAACAAAGTCCATAGAGCACAGTGCTATCCAAACAACTTCAAGCAACAATCATTTCATGAGAAACATATAAAAGTGAAGCACCACTTCAAATCTCTGAGCATTTACTTCTCCATTTGTATCAAACTATCTTCTCCCATCAGAACACAGTATCTCTTACAGGACCAAGGTTTCTAGCAGAATTAGTCTATCAGGCAAAACTGATAGACTAATAAAACTTATGCCATATCATTTTGATTGGCAGTGGCTGTCTAAGTTCCTTCACATCATATTCTTTTTAATTTAAGATGCCGAGGAATAAATATGACAAAATCTGACTCTAATCAGATCTTTATAGGGTTTTTTTTATCTGACTTTTTAAATTCAAGGCAAAGAACACACCTAATACTCCTTCCTTCTATTTTCCTCACAACAACAACCCTGGGTAGTAGGTTGGACTGAGAGAGTGACTGGTCCAAAATCACGCAGCTGACTTTCATAATTAATGCCAGATTTGAGCTCATAGTCTCTTGGTTTCTAAACCAGCACCTTAATTGCTAAACTACACTGGCTATTTTTGAATGAGAATATGCAATATATGTTTGAACTGAAACAATATTTTGCATATTCTCATTCAAAAAGAGAATCAGTATGGTCTAGCAGTTAAGGTGCTTCCAAGAGAGGTTTCTAAACCAGAAATCAGATTTAACAATACAAAAATTGCATGTTAGCATAATACATGAATTACGAGGAAACCTTCTTTTCTATAATCAGGGAAATAACACTAAGAAAAAGGAACCATATAATGAATGCTGCAAGGGGTATTTTTTCTGGAAAAGTAAATGGAAAAAGAATTCCCACACTAGATGGCTTCATTTCCAAACACAATTGACTTGATGCCTAAGTGATCAAAAGTACAAGTGACTGTCATTTAACAATCACTCATTCATAATACTGAGCCGAGGTGGTGCAGTGGTTAAAGTGCAGTACAGCAGCTACTTCAGCTGACTGCTAGTTCAGCAGATCAGCAGATCAAATCTCACCGGCTCAAGGTTGACTCAGCCTTCCATCCTTCCGAGGTGGGTAAAATGAGGACCTGGATTGTGGGGGCAATAAGCTAACTTTGTATAAAAAAGAACATTGCCTGGGGGGGAGCCAAAAGCCGTATTAAGCAGGTATATACTAAAGTATGAAGGCTGTTGCTTAATGCATTGTAAGCCGCCCTGAGTCTCCGGAGAAGGGCGGCATATAAATCGAACCAATCAGTCAATCAATCAATCAATCAATAATGGTGTTGAATGAGTGGTAGTTAGGATCAGTCCTTGTACTTATATAGGTCACAGTGTCTCTGTAGTCACATGGTCACCATCTGCAGATCTTTGCTTCCATCAAGCAAAGTCAATGGTGAAGTTGGTAGGAAGCAGCAAATGGAGGTCACATCAGGGGTGAAATGCTCCCGGGTCCGGACCGGCTTGGGTGAGTAGGTAGCGATGGTGGCAGGCAGTTCGGAGAACCGGTAGCAAAAATCCCTTCCCCCACAGCGTCCAGCTTGCTTACGTTCACTCTTCGGAATGAATCCTGAGCCGCTGGTTGCAACGCCTGCCTTGCTTCGCTTGCTGTAATCCCTGCAATCCATTGCATCAGCAGGCAACTGAATCTCCCTGCCTGCAATCAAGCTCATCAGTGAGCAGCTCTATCTGTCTGCCTGCCTGCCTTGTCCCTTCAATTGGGTAAGTTTTTATCCCCTTTGGGAGCTTTAAAAAAATAGTTAATTGGGGTTTTTTTTTAGTTCTTTTTTTAGACCTAGCCATTTAAAGTTTAGGAAGTTTTAAATTTAGCTGCTTTTATATAAAAATAAAATAAAATAAAATAATATTTGTGCAACTTTCTGAGATTTTGTGTGTTCCTGTAGAGTTTCACTCCAACTATACAAACACACAAAATCTCACAAAGCTATATGTGGAATTTTGTGTGTGTAAAGTGTGAAAGTTGGTTTTTTGGACTTTTTGTGGATGTGTGAGGTTCCTGCTTGTTGCAGGGGCCATTTTGGGTCTAGCACAGCTGCCTTTACATTGTGGGCGAGCCAGTTGTATTGTGTTGTGTTGTGTTGTGTGTGTGTAAAGTGTGAAAGTTGGTTTTTTGGGCTTTTTGTGGCTGTGTGAGGTTCCTGCTTGTTGCAGGGGCCATTTTGGGTCTAGCACAGCTGCTTTTACATTGTGGGTGAGCCAGAGGTGAAATGCTCCCGGTTTGAACCAGCTCGGGCGAGTAGGTAGCGATGGCGGTGGGCAGTTCGGAGAACCGATAGCAAAAGTCCTTGCCCCACCCCCCATGCCCAGCTGAGCCGCGCGATCATCAGAGGCTTTTTTTCTTTTAAATGCCTCTAACAATCCAAGCTCTGACGATCCCAGCTGAGTTGCCTGCCAATCAGGCAACTCAGCTTGGATCGTCAGAGCCATTTAAAAGAAAAAAAGGTTTTTTGTTTTAAATGGCTCTGATGATCCAAGCTCTGACGATCCCAGCTGAGTTGCCTGATTGGCAGAAGGTTTTTTAAAAACCCTTTGAAAATCAGGCAACTCAGCTGGGATCGTCAGAGCCTTTTGAAAGCATTTTTTTACATGGTTTTACAATATAAAAAATTGTTTTAAAAGTAAAAAAAAATTGGCCACACCCACCCAATCACATTACCCACCAACAAGCCATACCCACAGAACCAGTAGTAACAAATTTTAGATTTCACCACTGGGGTCAGCCAGTTATGTTGTGTTGTGTTTTGTACGTTAAAAAAGGGCAAAGAAGTGACGTCGACTTGACCACGCCCACCTGACCACCAAGCTACGCCCACCCAGTCACCTGACCATCAAGCCACGCCCTCTAATTAAGCCACGCCCACAGAACCAGTAGCGAAAATTTTTAGATTTCACCCGTAGGTCACATAATATCCTCACTTAATAACCTGTGATTATTTGCATAATGATAGCAAATAGGAGTGCTGGAATTTCTATCATTAAGCAGCATAGTCATATGATGCTACAGTTAATGATAGAAATTCCAATCTCAATTGAGTGAGGACTACCTGTAATATAATCTATCCAAGGATTGAACAAGCTGCATAAATACATTACAGCTGTAATCTGTGTAATCTTTAAAATGGAAAAAAGAGGGGCAATATATTTACATTATTTCCCCTCTTTTTTTCTATTTTCAAGATTTCCTATGTCTGTTTTATGTATCCAATTGTAATATCTTTTTAAATAAAATACTATAGTTTTAAAATATTTTTTATTAATTTTCTATTTAATACATTTCTTAGTGCTTAATAAATATTGTGTTGTCTGGGTATTTAAATTGCTTAACAATACAAATTTCCTTCTTACTCTCCATCCCTTTTTCCCAACCATTGGTAAAATAAGTTCCATGTTTGATAATATTATGTGTCCTCTTTTTGTTTGATTTTCAATGTAAGGCTATCCATTTCTGCACAATCTAATATTTTCTTAATTATCTCTTCAACTTGTGGTATTTCTTCATTTTTCCAATATTGTGCAAAATAATCCACACTGCTGTTAAAACATGTAATATTAAATATATACTTTTCATAGCAAATTTTTGTGATATAATCCTTAATAAAAACAATTCAAATTTGAAATCTACATTTTTCTCTATTATCTTTTCTATCCATCTGTGTATTTTTGCCCGAAATATTTTAGCTTTAACACAAGCGGGCCTGGTAGCTCAGCAGACTAAAAGCATTGTGATTAACACCAGCTGTCTGCAATTACTGTAAGTTCGAATCTCACCAGGCTCAAGGTTGACTCAGCCTTCCATCCTTTCTAAGGTAGGTTAAATGAGGACCCAGTTTGTGGGGGCAATAAGCTGACTTTGTATAAATATACAAAAGTATGAAGGCTATTGCTTAACGCATTGTAAGATGCCCTGAGTCTCCGGAGAAGGGCAGCATATAAATCAAATTTTAAAAAAGAAAAAAAAAGTCCACCACATATGATAAAATGTGCCCATTTTTAAATTACATTTCCAATGTTTGCTAGACATATTTTTAAACATTTAGCTAACCTAGCAGATGGTGTCATCTATAAAATATTTTATATAAAAAGTTGCCATTCTTAACCTACAGTTTTTTCCCCATAAATTTTGCCATTTCTCTAGTTGTAAAGTTTTATTTTTCCCATACAGATATTAATGAGTTTCTTATATAGTGATTTTGAAAGTATTTACAGATTTTATTTTTCTCATACCATAGGAAGTCATGCCATCCTAATTGTAACTCTTGTCCTTCTAAATATACTATATTTTTCAGAGTATAAAACACACTGGAATATAAGATCCACCTACCTTTTTTGGTGAGGAAAAGAAGAAAAAGAAATCTCCCTCTGCCTCTGAGCAATTTGCCTCGTTGCAGCAAACAGCAAACAGCCTGCTTTACTTTCATTTTCATTTTCAGCATAGCTTGATTAGCACAAGGAAAAAAAAATCTGCTCCAGCAATTTATCTCTTTGCAGCAAGCAGCAGAGCCCTGCACAAAACAGCTGAGAGCAAATCAGCTGAGAATCAACTTGTGCTAATTAGGCTGTGCTGAAACTGAAAGGAACTGTTTTTTCTTGCTATTTGCTTTCAAGGAGGTAACTGCTGCAAGGCAGAGGCCAAAGGGTGTGGGCCAATGGGTGCACGGGGCTACATTTGGTGTATAAGACCCACCTAAATTTTCACCCCCTTTTAGGGGGGAAAAAAGGTGCGTCTTATACTCCGAAAAATATGGTAAGTCTTTTGTGCCTAACGGTTATCCATTATTTTAATCACACATGCTTGGTAATATAAAAAACAATCTGGTAGTCCAAACTCTCTATTTTCTTTAGATTCTTGTAACATTTTCAATTTTATTCTCGCTTTTTTCCCTTGCCAAATAAATTTCAAAGTCAATTTATTCAAATCATCAAAGAATTTCTTTTCAATTTTTATAGGTACTGTTTGGAACAGGAAAAGAAGTTTTGATAGGATATTCATTTTTACCGTGGCAATCCTTTCTAACAGTGATAAATGTAGGTTTTTCCATTTTTCTAAATCTAATTTTATTTGCACATCTTGCTGTTAAATATGTTCACAAATATTTAAATTTCTTAACTATTTAAAAGTCCACTTTTTCTGCCAGATTTTCTTTTTGTTTTTGTGTAAGGTTTTTAACTTATAACTTTAATTTAATTAATTAAATTTATATGCCACCCCTCTCCAAAGACTCACGGTGGCATATAAAGTTTAGTTTTTTCTCTGTTTATTTTCAGTCCTGCTACATCTCCAAACTCCTCTATCTCTTTTAACAGTTTCAGAATTGTCTCTAGCGACTCTTCTACAATAAATACCATATCATCTGGAAATGCTTGTAATTTATACCTTTCCTTTCTTATCTCCATTCCTTTAATTTCTGGATTTTGTCTGATATTCCTGTTCACAACTTCCAAAATTAATATAAATAAAAAAGGCAATAGTGGGCATCCATATCATGTTCCTTTCTTTATATTCTCAGTTTGCAATGCTTTTTTTTAAATTTTATTTTCCATTTTTCCAATTTACATAACAATAAGCATTTTTTAACAGTACTGTGTCATGAGTCTCTTACAGTTATCTACATTTTTTTCTATACATTTTTATTTCTCTGTTCTAACCACTTATACCACTTATCTCAAACCTCATAAAATTCTGTTTCTTCCTTGCCTTTTATCTCTAACATGAGCTTATACATCTTGGCACATTCTAATATCTTATGTATAATCCACTCGTTGGCTGGTATATTTTCAAGTTTCCAAGATTAGGCATAAACAATTCGTGCTGCTGTTACTATATGTAAAATGATATGTTGGAGTTGCTTCTTTATCCTTTGATTAATTATTCCTAATAAAAATAATTCATATTTAAATTCAATTTGTTCTCCTGTTATCTCCTGTAACCATCTCCTTATCTGTTCCCAATATTTATTTGCTTTGGGGCATTGCCACCACATGTGATACAATGTTCTGTCCTTATATTTACATTTCCAGCAGTCCGGTTTCATATTTGCGTACATTTTAGCCAATCTCGCCGGTGTTAAATTCCACCTATAACACTGTCAGCCTTGGAAGCCATATTAGGCCGGAAGCTTCAATGCTGCCACCTCCTCATGTGTGGGAAAGTAGGAGGGGGGATTTAGGAGAGGGGAATTAGTAGACATAATAGCATTCTTCCTATCGGTCAAGTCAGAATGATCCAGCATCTGGAGGAGGAGGATCAGGTGCTGGGTCGAGGTGGAACGGACGTTGATTAGAGCATGTGATTGATTGAGGAGAAAGGGGGTGGTTTGGGGAGCTTTGTATTACTGAAGGAAAGCCTGGGTTTTTCAGATTCAGGATTTCCCAGATGTGCCAGTTTACCCATTTCTAGTAAAGAGAACTTTGGAAAATGCCTGCTTCCGTGTCTTTAGTGGAAGTTGGGGGTTTTCTGGAACGCTGACATTAAAACATTTTGTACTGATTTTCTTTATATGCGGTCAACAATGTTAATTTACAGTTTTTGTTCCATAATTTTTCCCATTCCTCTAAATTTATATTATGGCCTATATCTTGTGCTCATGCTATCATTGGACCTTTCACTATTTCTTCTTCCATTTCTACCTCTAAAGGGCAAGAGGCGTGGCCAGCATCACGGTGGTACAGCAGACTTTTTGGAGGCTCTCAAAGAGTCGTCAATATCCCCGCTATCCAAGCTGTGACCTAAGTCGTCCTGTAGGGACGACAAACAAGAGAAGCATGTACTGGTCAACACAGGGAGATTACAAACTCTCTGGAGAGACTAGAAGAAGCTCCCCAAAATGGATAATAAGGAAAGCGACCTAGAAGTCACTAAAAGGCTGGGGCGGCCACAACAAAAGAGGAAGTAAAGAGACAGCCTGTGACATCGAGGTGAGATTTGATCTAAATTTTATCTGTTTTTTGAAAGTTTCTCTTTAATCCACCTGGAAGATCTATAGGGTGGAGAAGATTGGTTGAGAGTGAGGAGTGGGAGCGGGTGTGTATTCGCACCCACATCTGATAATTTGGCAGCAAGGAAAGCGCTATTGGAAGCCTATTAGATTTTTACCAAATTTTTACTGAAAAAAGAAGAGGATTTGGGGACTTTAAAAATAATTGGACATTAAGATTGTGAATGAACTGAATGGAATATATATTTCTTTTGAACTGATTGTTACAGATGCTGATTACTTAAAGGATACTTTGAAAAAACTTTAAAGAAGTGAAAGTGCTGAGCTGAGGTTAAAAGCTAGCCTGCAGTGCCATCTAGTGGCAGAAGAAAAAGGGAAAAAGATATATATTTTGGAGAAAGTTCAGTAAATAAGTGACCTTGACATTTTGGCTAGAAGATAATAGAACAGCTGCAAAGAGTGAAGATTAGATTTGAAATTTACTTTGAATTTTTTTCCCTCTTGGCCTTGTGGACTGCAGCTTTTTATTTTTATTTTTTCTCTGGACTGATTAACTTTGTTTTAACTTTGTTTTCTTTTGTTATATTAGAGGCCTTTTTATTGAACTTAATGGAACTGGATTTTTAAATATTGTTTTCTTTTGGATTAAGACTTGAAGAGTCAAAATAAATTTCTTTAATTTATTTTTTATCTCTTTCTCTTTGCTAAACTGATTTTCTCTTGGATTTCTATTTTTGATTTTTATCTTCAATTTTTATTCTTTTTGAGGCAGCTGGATTATAATTTTTCTTTTTCTTCTCTTTTTATTATTTTTTGCTATTTCCCCCCCCCCCCTTTTTTTTTTTACATGCAAGATTTGGAGTTTTTAAATTTTTGGAGGGTGGGGATTGATTGAGATTCCTTCTTTTTTATTTTATTCTATTTTTGCTAATTTAACTATCGGTTGAATTAGATATTTGAATCATAACTGAACCACAAGTGGATTATAAATTATCTGGGGAAAGTGGAAATGAAGAAATTTACAGATCATCTGCATCCACCATCAAGTCCCTCAGTGGCAGAAATGCAGAAAACTTCAGAGATGATGGAACTATGAAATTTTATGCAATCGCTTCATGATGATATAAAATAGGAATTAAAAGAAATGAAAGAAATAATGGGGGAAAATGTGGAGAGAATTCAGAAAGTAGAAGAAAAATCAGAAATGACAGAAAAAAGTTGAGGAATTAGAAGAAAAATTGGTTCTAACAGACAAATCACAAGAAAGAATAATTATCTTGTTGGAAGTGAAATGCTCTGAATTCTATTTAAGATTCCAAAATATAGAGGAAGAAAAAGGAGAAAATTTACCAGAGGTAATTGCAAAGATTTTGGCTGAAGCCTTGGAACAATCTAAGGAAAAGATTCTGAATGAGATTGATGAGGCATTCAGAGTATATACTAGATATGCAATAAGGAATAAATTACCAAGAGAAGTGCACATAAGATTCACAAAGAGGGCAATGAAAACAGAGATATTACAAGCAGCAAGAATTACAGCACTGAATCCTAAAGATAAAGAATTTGTGGTTTTAAGACAAATACCTAGAAGAGTTAGAAATTTGAGGAGAGAATACCAATTCTTAACAAAATTTTTAATATTCAAAGGAGTGAGTTTTAGTTGGCTAATACCTGAAGGAATTATGGTGACATAGCAAGAACAAAATCACTTGTTCTTGATTGAATTGAGAAAGCGAAATTATTCTATAAACAATTTTGTGGACCATTGGAAGAAGATCTGGGAGCTGTAGGCGTGACAAAAAAGAAAGATGAAGAGAAGGATAAAGATGAAAAAGCAAAAGAGGAAAGAGCTTTAAGAGAATGGGCGAGATCTAATGACCCAATGGAATAAAGAGAGACTAGGGCGATGAAATTAAAAACTAGTAACAAGTAAACATGGAAGAAGAAATCAAACAATAGCAAACAAAACATGGAAGAAGAAATCAAAAAATAGCCTTGGTGGTGCAGCGGCTAAAGTGCTGTTAAAGTAAAGCCAGCTGCCTGCAATTACTGCAAGTTCAAGTTCACCAGGCTCAAGGTTGACTCAGCCTTCCATCCTTTCGAGGTAGGTAAAATGAGGACTCGGATTGTGGGGGCAATAAGCTGACTTTGTATAAAAAAGAACACCGCTGGGGGGGGGGGGAAGCCTTACTTAGCAGGTATATACAAAAGTATGAAGACTATTGCTTAACACATTGTAAACCACCCTGAGTCTCCGGAGAAGGGCGGCATATAAATCGAACCAATAAATAAATAAACAATCTTTAAATGTAAATGGACTGAATGTGGCGATAAAAAGAAATAGAACATTAACTAAATTAAATAGTTTAATGATGGACATTATATGTCTACAAGAAGTACACATTAGAAAACAACATTTAAAATTATTACAATATCCAAAACTAGGAGTTCTATTTACATCACTGATACAACAAAGTAAAAGAGGCATGGTATTGTATATTAAAGAAAAATTAGAACCTAAATTAATCTTTGAAGATGAGGAAGGTGGGACTTTGATGGTGGAAATAAAAATGAACTTTAAACAAATACTTTTGATAGGATTATACGCACCAAATGAAAAACAAGAAGAATTTTATCGGAGATTACACAGGAAAATAATAGAATTGGACTATGAAAATGTATGTATAATGGGTGAGTTTAATGCTGTAACAGATGCAGACTTGGACTATAAAACAGTGAAGATAAATAAAAAATCCTTTTTGAAAGAGAAACGAGAACTAGAAGAACAGGGGATTGAGACAGATTGGTACAGTATATGCATATGCAGATACAAACAAGATATGAAAAAAATGTTAAATTATATGGTTTTTATTTGGAAAAGACAGAGCTGGACAGGATACTCACAGGAACAGAGGAAAACTTAATTTAAAAAGTCTACAATTTTTTACTTGTCATTGAATTGGAGAAGGAGCAAGTAAAAGAAACAATGATAGCTTGGAGAAGAAATTTTGGATACTCAAATGACCTTGAAAAATGGCAACAATTATGGGAAAGGAATTATTTATTTTATTTATTTATTTTATTTTATTTCTATACCGCCCTTCTCCTGCGGGACTCAGGGCGGTATACAGCCAAGATAAAACATAGCATATAAAATTTAAAAAACATTTTAAAAAACAATTAAATAATTTTGGCCCAAGTTTAAAACAAACCAATTTAAAACCAAATTCAAATTAAAAACTGAGAGGATGGGATCAAGCCAGCCCAGCTAGAGGGAATAAGTGTGTTTTCAGGGTCCAACGAAAAGTCTGGAGGTCTGATATCGTGCGTATCTCAGGGGGCAGGTCATTCCAGAGGGCAGGTGCTCCAACAGAAAAGGCTCTCCCCCTGGGGGTCGCCAGCTGGCACTGTCTGGCCGACGGCACCCTGAGAAGGCCCTCTCTGTGTGAACGAACTGGTCGGTGGGAGGCTATTGGTGGCAGAAGGAGGTCTCGCAAATACCCCGGCCCTAAGCCATGAAGCGCTTTAAAGGTGGTCACCAACACCTTGAAGCACGCCCAGAAGACCACAGGAAGCCAGTGCAGCTCGCGCAGGAGAGGTGTTATATGTGAGCACCCCGTCACTCCCATAATCCCCCGCGCGGCTGCATTCTGGACCAACTGCAGCCTCCGGGTGCACCCCAAGGGGAGCCCCATGTAGAGAGCATTGCAGTAGTCCAGGCGGGAAGTGACGAGTGCTTGAGTGACCATGCGTAGGGAGTCCCGATCCAGAAAGGAAATTAACGGTGTCCACTGCATATAAGGAAAATCAATATAAAATGTTTTATAGATGGCATATGCCGCCTGAGAAATTAGCAAAAATGTTTAAAGATAAATCAGTTAAATGTTGGAAGTGTCATCAATTACCAGGATCTTATTACCATATGTGGTGGACATGTCCTGAAGCTAAAAATTATTGGAATAAAATTAAGATTTGATTGGAAGAAATGACACAGCAACATATTGAATTCAAACCAGAGTTGTTCCTACTGGGTATCCTTCCTGAAAAAATTAGTAAGGAAAATATTTATTTGATTATACATGTAATAAGAGCTGCAAGGATTGTTTATGCTCAAAATTGGAAAGTAGAGAAAATACCTTCGGAAGAAGAAATAATAAAAAAAATCTTAGATTGTGCAGAAATGAATAGATTAACTTTAATGATTAAGGATAGGGAAGAGTCAGAATATTTTAAGATATGGAACTATTTTTATCACTGGTTGGAAAAGAGATATAAATGATTATAACTGTTTAAAAATGTGATGATTAGAATATTGTTTTAGCGATGAATTGGTATAATGGACTGGATAAAGATCAAGACAGAAGAAACTCATAGAAGAAGAAGAACTGTGGAAGATAACACCAAGATGTCACCGGGAAAGAATAACTGATGTATTAAATGTTTGTCTAAAAATTTAAAAAAAAACCTTTAAAAAAAGATATTTATATGCTTTTGTTGCAAATTTTTCTTCTTTGCCTGTCAATATTCTATCCAATTGTTATGGTACCCCTTGAATTCCATAGTCTTCCATATCTTTTCTATATCTCGACTGCTTGTAGATGTCAGATCCCTAAAAGTGATACTGCCACTCAAGTGAAGGAAGGGGGAGACTGGATTCGATTTACCAGCATGGCCTGTGTCATTAGATATTTTACAACCTATATCCTGGCGCCAAGGAAGCCTGAGATTCTCTTTACCTGCAGGAATTTATATGATAGCCATGTGGGTTGTCTCACTTTAAAGGGAAGTGGTGGGAATGCATGTTTGTTCGGGTTCTCAAAGGAAATAGTAAAGAAAACATCTTCACACTTGTGTATTGGCTGAAATCTGCATTCTGACCTAAAGGGAGGGGTCTCTACCACTTTAATCCTACTGCTTTGCCTAAGGGCATTCAGATTGTGCTTTAGCTGGATGGTTTTCACTTCTGCTTAATAAAAGAATCCTTTTGAACAACTACGTTTCAAGAGTTCGTACTTTCTTAAGTTGGAAGGAGAGGCGATCCTTACAGAAAGCACAATCTGCAAAACGGTCAACCCAGAGAAGCAATCTTTGCTCTACTGAGGGGACCTTGCAAACCATGTCTGAACAAAGCAGAGAGCTGGGAGAAACCGATTGCTGGGGAGAGACAGCAACTGCCACCCAGTCGGATGCCTGTCTCGTGCAACCCATTGGAGAGGATGAGGTAACTCTGGAGAATCCTGGAAAGCCCCGCTGGTCAATTGGCATTGGGAAGAAAGATGGCTGGGATGAGAGAACCAGAGGAGTCACCCTCAACCGTGGCAACCGAAAACTGGGGTGGAAACTGGAACTAGAAGCCCTTACTGACCAAGGGGGGCTGACCGAAGCACCCCTGAGGGAAGGCTATCTGAAGAGGCATATAACCCAATTGGTGATGGAGACTTTGGAAAATCTTAACATCCGAAGGGAGCCAGGACAACAACCAAAGAGCACTGAAAGGGCAGCAGTCATGGATGATGCCAGGGGAGGCACCCCCCTCCTGGAGGCCGCCTATCGAGCAGATGGTGTAGCAGCTGCGGGAGAAGACCGAGCAACCCCTCCCCCCCAGGAGCACGCACACCGGCGCCCATTCCCAACCAACCCCGGGCTCCTCAGCTGGAAAGAGAAACTCCCCCTCTTGGGGTGAAGTTTGATGGGAATCCGCAACAATTAGGATTCTTTGTGGCACATGTGCTCACCTACATGCAAGAGTATGTGCGTGATTTCCAAACCCAGGGCTCCCAAGTGCGAGTTGTGACCCTAGCCCTAGAGGGTGCCACAGCCAGATGGATGGTGACCCTACATAATGCCAACGCACCAGAACTGCGGAATTTCGACCATTTCATGATGGCCCTGCGACGTCGGTTCGAGGACCCACTGGCAGATCGCAAAGCACGTGACCGCATTAAGGTGGTGAGGCAGGGGCAACGGCCAGTAGCAGAGTATACCGAAGAATTCCGCGACCTCGCGTGTCGTGTGCACTGGCCAGAAGATATTTTGGTGAGCTGTTTCAAGGACAGACTGAGTGGTGATCTATACAATGCCTGCGTGGCCCAAGGGGCACCGAATGACCTACATGAATGGTATGTCACCGCCAAAGAAGCTGAGATCGATATGGCCAGAAACCAGTATCGAGCGGGGCGAGCATGGAAGAAATCCTCACCCCAATGGAAGCAAGAGCCCCACAAACCACAAACCGCATTCTCCCCGAGATCTTCAGCCTGTTTCAAGTGTGGAAAATAAGGGCACAGAGCTGCAGAGTGTCGTTCACAAACATCCGCCCGGAACCACCCACCAGGGGAGGGTCCTGGAAAACCGGGTCGGCGTGGGAAGGAGACTGCCCTGAGGAGCAGGGAGACTGTAGAAGTCCCATCCCCTCCCCTCTTTGGGGAAGAAACCCTGGCATCTGAACAGGAGGAATCACACTCATTCGGAAGCGATCCAGATGATGAGCCACTGGTAAGCAAATGAATTAAACCACTTACCCTCCCCTTAAGACTATTTATCCCAAACCAGGACAGGGAGATAAGTATCCCCACCCTAGTGGATTCGGTGTGCACCCGTTGTTTGATCAGCCCAACCTTAGTAGGGAAGTTAGGGATTAACGTAAGAAAGCTGAAAACACCCATTGCTTTCTGCCAACTAGATGGGTCAATAGCAGGAGGGGAGCCAGCTTCTCTGGCCACCGTGCCTCTACATATAGGCATTGGAAGCCATAAGGAAAGGCTTACCTTTATAGTGCCACCTGGTATGGAATGGCTGTTGGTTCTGGGCCTTGCGTGGCTAAAAAGATGGAACCCACAAATCAATTGGAAACAAGGCATCATAAAATTTCAGAGGAAGGTGACTTTTGCTGAGTATCCACATAAAGGACTTGAGGGGGCAGAGAATCGAGAAACAGCCATGCCTGGTCATGCCACACCAACTGAGGGCATACCCATAGAATACAAGGATTTAGCTGAGGTTTTTAGCGAAAAAGCCTCAGATGAGCTCCCCCCCCCCCCACTGTGCCACTGACTGTGCAATAGAAATCTTACCCGGCGCGAAACTCCCTAAACCCAAGATGTACAGCATGTCACCGAGGGAGTTGGAAGAGCTGAGAACATTCATTGAGAAAAACCTAGCAGGGGGTTTCATCGACCCAGCCCGACCAAAAATTGCAGCCCCAGTGTTGTTTAGAGAGAAAAAAGATGGTTCAAAACGCTTATGTGTTGACTATCGAAACCTTAATACTATCAGTGTGCAGAACGTGTATCCTTTCCCCCTTATGAAAGATATGTTAGCACACCTCGCTAAAGGGAAAATTTTTTCAAAGCTGGACTTAAGGGAGGCTTACTACCGTGTCAGAATTAAGGAAGGGGATGAGTGGAAAACAGCATTTAACACCCCCCTCGGCTGCTACCAATTCAAGGTGCTCCCCTTTGGGTTACAAGGAGCCCCTGCAGTGTTTATGCAGTTAATAAATGAAGTGCTGCATCAGCATTTATATAAGGGGGTTCTGGTCTATTTGGACGACATTTTAATCTATACCGAGACCAAAGCAGAACATGTAAAACTAGTCAGGGCAGTTTTAAACAAACTCCACACTGCCAAACTTTATGCCAAACTTTCCAAATGTGAATTCCATCAAGAGAAGATTGACTATTTGGGATACCGCATTTCACACCAGGGGGTTGAGATGGATCCTCTAAAAGTGCAGGCTGTACTTGATTGGGACCCTCCACGCACACGTAAACAGTTACAGAGCTTCCTGGGGTTTGCCAACTTTTACCGCCAGTTTATCCCTGCGTTCGCTCAGATTGCCCTTCCCATCACCAAGCTCTTAAAAACAAAGGGGGAGGACAACCCTAAACCAAAGCAACCATTGAACTGGACTATGGAATGCCAGGCAGCATTTGAAAAACTTAAACGGCTGTTCTCAGCAGAACCAATTCTACAACACCCGGACACGGAGAAACCATTTGTCATACAAGCAGATGCCAGCGATGTGGCAATAGGAGCGGTCCTGCTTCAGAAGAATGAGCAAGACCAACTACAACCCTGTGCTTACACATCCAAAAAGTTGAATAAGACTGAGCAAAGGTGGGCTATTTGGGAAAAAGAGGCGTATGCAGTTCATTGGGCATTGTTGTTTTTTTTGTTTTTTTTTTTAATTTGATTTATATGCCGCCCTTCTCCGGAGACTCAGGGCGGCTTACAATGCGTTAAGCAATAGCCTTCATTCTTTTGTATATTTTATACAAAGTCAGCTTATTGCCCCCACAAACTGGGTCCTCATTTCACCTACCTTAGAAAGGATGGAAGGCTGAGTCAACCTTGAGCCTTGGAGAGATTCGAACCAGCAGAAATTGCAGGCAGCTGTGTTAATAACAGGGTTCACTAAACCACTGTACTATCAAGGCTCTTTGTTGTTAACCTGGCGGCACTTCCTAGAAGGCAGTAAGACCCCTTTTGAAGTCTGGACTGATCATAAAAATCTAGAAGCCCTAAAGACCCCAAGGAAACTCTCCCCAAAACAAGTACGATGGGCTCAGTACTTTAAACGGTTTGATTTTACTCTAAAATATCTCCTGGGTGGGGGGAACTTTCTGGCGGATGCGCTATCCAGAAAACCGCAATACATTCGTGCAAGGTCAGACGTAATTAAACCTATAGTACAAAACAGTCAACTAGCCGCTAAAGTAGTCACCAGATCCCAGGAAAAACAAGAAAAAGTGACAGACAATGACATCACCCAAAATTTTAAACAAGCATTGGCCACTGATGAATGGTTTTTGAACAACAAATCCAGCTGTCTGATGAAAGAAGACTTGGCTTGGGTGTGGGGGAAGTTGTATGTCCCTGCAAGCCAAAGACTATGCTTAATGGTACGGTGCCATGACTCCAAATTAGCTGGACATTTTGGGTTTGTGAAAACTTTACACCTGATTAAAAGACAATTTTGGTGGCCATCACTAAAAAAGGACATAGAAAGCTATGTAGCTAGCTGCCCCATTTGTGCAGCGGCAAAAAGACACCAGGGGAAATCCCCAGATCTATTGCAGAAGGTAGCTGAACCTGCAGCGTCTTGGAGAGAGATCGCTATGGATTTCATCGTGGAATTGCCAAACAGTGAGGGAAATACTGTTATTTGGGTTGTGACAGACCTATTTTCAAAACAGGCACATTTTATACCCTGCCAAAAGATCCCAACTGCTAAAAGTTTAGCCAACTTATTCCTAATACACGTTTATCGACTTCATGGTGCTCCACAAAGGATCATCTCCGACAGAGGGGCTCAATTCACCTCCAACTTTTGGAGGGCGTTTTTGGGCTTACTTGGTACTGGCCAGGGGTTGAGCACATCTTTTCATCTGTGTACTAATGGCAATTCTGAAATTTTGAACTCGGTACTAGAACAATATTTAAGATGTTTTATTAATTTTCAACAGGATAACTGGACCGAACTTTTGCCTTTTGCTGAAGTTGCGTTTAATAATGCTGTACATTAAAGCATTGGTTTTACCCCCTTTAGAGTAGCAACAGGCCAGGATTTCAGCCCCATGCCTGAACTACCCACAGAAGAACCCACCATCTCCTCACTTAAGGAGTGGATGGATAATTTGCAAAACACGTGGCCAGTGGTTAGATTAGCTTTATAGGAAGCTAGAGAAGCTTTTAAGATTCAAGCTGACAAGAAAAGGATGGAACCCAAACCTTTTCATATTGGAGACAGAGTATACTTATCTACAAAATTCTTGAAATCATTACAACCATCAAAGAAACTAGGGCCAAAGTTCATTGGACCTTTCCCCATCACTAGAATCATCAATCCAGTAGCAGTTGAACTACTTCTTCCAAAGACACTCAGGCAGATCCACCCAGTATTCCATATCAGTTTACTCAAACGAGAAGTAATCTCATCCCTCAGACCACCTGCATCTACACCACCTGTTCCCATCATGATTGAAGGTGAACAACACTTTGAAATCAAGGAAATCCTTGATTCTAGGATCCACAGAGGGAAAGTCCAATACTTAGTTGCTTGGAAACATTTACCATCAGCACATAATGAATGGGTCGCTAAACATCACGTTAGGGCTCCAATCTTACTGAGAAAATTTCACTCCCAATACCCTAACAAACCTTGTTGATCTACTATCATGAAATCTTGAAATCTTGTGTATATTTTTTTGTTTTTTTACAGGTGGACCCTTTTGTTTTCTAAGGAGGGTAGCATGTCAGATCCCTAAAAGTGATACTGCCATTCAAGTGAAGGAAGGGGGAGACTGGATTCGATTTACTAGCATGGCCTGTGTCATCAGATATTTTACAACCTATATCCTGGCGCCAAGGAAGCCTGAGATTCCCTTTACCTGCAGGAATTTATATGATAGCCATGTGGGTTGTCTCACTTTAAAGCAGTGGTTCTCAACCTTCCTAATGCCGCGACCCTTTAATACAGTTCCTTATGTTGTGGTGACCCCCAACCAGGAGTGGGTTCTAAATTTTTTTACTACCGGTTCTGTGGGTGTGGCTTATTTTGTGGGCGTGGCTTGGAGGTCATGTGACTGAGTGGGCGTGGCTAGCTGGTCATGTGACCGGGTGGCCATGGCTATGTGTATAGGGACTACTCAGAGGGCTGAAAAAAGTCATTTCTGACAGGTCCTCGCACTTTTGACTGGTCCTCACACTTATGACCACCCTCACATTTTTGCCTGTGCAGCATTCTTAACAACCATGTCACTCATTTCACAACTGCTTCTCTTCAACATGGTATAAGATAGGGCAAAAAACGTAAAATGTGAGGACAGTCGTAAATTCGAAGACTGGTCAAAAGTGCGAGGACCAGTCAAAAATAACTTTTTCAGCCCTCTGAGTAGTCCCTGTGCACAAAAGGACTACCCAGAGGGCTGAAAAATGTGATTTCTGACAGGTCCTCGCACTTTTGACCGGTCTTCGCAGTTATGAATGGTCATCATTTATGCCCACTGTACCATTCTTAACAACCATGTCACTCATTTCACAACTGCTTCTCTTCACCATGGTGACAAGATAGGGCAAAAACATAAATTGTGAGGACAGTCGTAAGTTCGAGGACTGGTCAAAAGTGCGAGGACCAGTCAAAAATAACTTTTTCAGCCCTCTGAGTAGTCCATATGCATAAAAGTATACAGCAATAGAGAGGGATGAAGGAAGGGAAGGGAAATTAGAGTAGGAGTGAGGGTAAGAGAGGGAGAAAGAGAGGAGGGGAAGGAGAAAGGAAGAGGAAGTAGGGAGAAGAAGAAGAGGGGAAGAGAAAGTAAGAAGGAAAGAAAAGACATAGGTGGTAGGTTTGAGGAGAAAGATTGCTGTACAATAAAAAAGATGAAAGGGAAGAAAGCCAACCCCAAACAAATATAAAGATATTAAGATAAAGAATGAATTGTTAAACTTTAAAGAATAAAAGAGAACAAATAGGAATAAATAGCAATAATTAGAAACACACATACAAACATACAACGTATTTTCTTTGAACAGAGTATTTGGCTGGTCCACAAATTTAAACAGTTGTAGGAGGTTAGCACCCACCCCTTTCCTAGAAGAATGAAATACTTTGGGAAATATTAAAAAGGCAGAATATTATATTTCCCTACCTGGATGAGAAATGGAGAAGCATATTTTACAGACAAAGCAGCTCCCGCCTTCCTGCGCCCGACCCTTTGTTAATGGGCCAGAGGCAGAAAGTCAATCCTTTGTCAAAGGACATTTGCAACACAACAGCAACAGAAACTAACACAATGGGCCCCATCAAGCCACGTGATCCTGTCCACCATTAAAACATCTTTCCAGTCTCCATGTTTCCAGTGTGTTTTTCCCCACTTGGAGCAGAACCCAGAAGGATATTTTTTCCAACACAGTATTTAGTCATTTCAATTAAATTTACAATTTCTATATTTCTTTTTTACCATATTTATTCCTCATCTATTTTTGTAAAAAATCAATATTACCCTTCATCCTCATCTCTAATCTTAATCAAATTCAATTTTCCCTTCTATTCTATAGTATACCCCTTCGCATTGTCATCCTCACATTGGTTAATTATGTAATACAGTTGTTTAATACAAATTCAACATTTTAATATAAATCAATTAGTTATATAACTATCTTTTTTATATATTAATCAATATGAACATGAATATTCCAATTATTTCCATGCAATCCAATTTCTTATAAATCAGTTAATTATATTTACCAATAATAATAAACCAAATAATTTCCCCCATATATTCCTCCAAACCACAACTTAACCATTTCTGCTTTCAACACAATATACAATTAATAGTATCTCAATTATTACAATTCCCTAGTTAAATAGAGCTTTTTTTCTTTTGTGTTTTAAAATCTTGAATCTCCTCTTGCCCTAAATTTCCCATTGTTTGCAGTTTTGTACCTACCTTTTTTGGTGAGGAAAAAGAAAAAGAAATCTCTCTGCCTCATTTTGTCACGTTGCAGCTAAGAACCTGCTTTTGCTTTCTCTTTTCAAGATAGCTAGGGGGAAAAAACTTGCTCCAGGAATTTAACTCTTTGCAGCTAGCTCTTTGAAGCCCCGTGGCAAGAATTTAAAGTTTTTTTTTCCCTCTAGCCATCAGCTAGGACTCCGGAGGCAGCAATAGATTGGGAATGGGCGGGGTAAGCGAACGGCGACCGGGCGATCCAACAGAGGCAGAGGGTGAGGGTGAGTAAAGGCGTGGTGGGGGGAGAGAGGGCTTTGGCGACCCCTGTGAAATGGCCGTTCGACCCCCAAAGGGGTCGCGACCCCCAGATTGAGAACCGCTGCTTTAAAGGGAAGTGGTGGGAATGCATGTTTGTTCGGGTTCTCAAAGGAAATAGTAAAGAAAACATCTTCACACTTGTGTATTGGCTGAAATCTGCATTCTGACCTAAAGGGAGGGGTCTCTACCACTTTAATCCTACTGCTTTGCCTAAGGGCATTCAGATTGTGCTTTAGCTGGATGGTTTTCACTTCTGCTTAATAAAAGAATCCTTTTGAACAACTACATTTCAAGAGTTCGTACTTTCTTAAGTTGGAAGGAGAGGCGATCCTTACAGTAGATATGGCCACCAGTCTATAATTATACCCTGTTCTTTTAATTCTTCATTTGATTAAGCTTCCCCTGGCTATCTAATAATTCTTTATATTTTATCATCTTTTTTTTTTTAATCTAATGTGTTCAGATAAATCATTGCCTCCATTGGTGAAACCCAGTTTGGCAATTTCATATAATGTTTCCTTTTAACCTTTCCCCATGTCCATATCAATACTTCTCTTATTTGATGTCAGTAAAAATATGAGTGTGCCTTATTACGTTTATCCCATAGGAAGGCATGCCAATCTCCCTGTAGGTCATGTCCGTCAATCGTTAAAACCCTTTTATTGTCTAATTTTATCCAATCTCTGATCCATAATAGCCCCGCAGCTTGATAATAAAGTTCCCATTTTGGGAGTCCAAAGCCACCTCTGCTTCTACTATCTTGTAACATTTTCATATTTATCCATGCTTTCTTACCCAGCCAAATAATTTTTTTAATTATTTTATTTAATTCCTCAAAGAATCTCCCTTCCAATTTTATAGGGATTGTCTGGAATAGATATAATAATTTTGGCAATATATTCATTTTAATCACTGCTATCCTTCCTAGTAGTGATAACTGTAATTTTCCCTAAATCTCTAAATCTTTTTTCATTTGTTGTATCAGTTTTTTATAATTATCATCTTTTATTGAAGAACACGTTACAGTGAGCCAAATTCCTACATATTTAATCTTTTTTTCAATTTGCAATCCCAAATCTTTTTCTAATCCTTTCTTTTCTTTTTTCAATTAATTTTTTTACTAACATTTTAGTCTTTTCTCTATTAATTTTCAGTCCTGCCACTGTCACAAATTTTTCTATTTCATTCATTAAGGTGTTTCCTGTCTCTAGCGGCTCTTCTATGAAGAACACTAGGTCATCCGCAAATGCCTGTGTGTTATATTCTTCTTTTTTTACCTTTAGTCCTTTTATCTCTCCGTT
This sequence comes from Arizona elegans, assembly GCA_022577455.1. Lineage (NCBI taxonomy): Eukaryota > Metazoa > Chordata > Lepidosauria > Squamata > Colubridae > Arizona > Arizona elegans. The sequence continues at coordinate 75,734,726 of JAKOOJ010000004.1, read as the reverse complement.
GTATCTAATTTGGGTTAGCATTACTTCTAATGTCAAGATGAAAAGCAGAGGTGACATTGGGCATCCCTGTCTTACTCCTTTCTTTATTTCAAATTTCTCTGTGTTATCCCCATTAATTATCACTCTAGCTTTTTGTGTCGTGTATATTGCCTTTATTGTTTTCTCGAACTTACCTCCAAATCTCATATCTTTGATCTGTTGGAACAGAAACTGCCAATTAAGATTATCGAATGCTTTCTGGGCGTCTAAAAATATTAGTGCCATCTGTTTTTCAGGATGTGCTTCATAGTACTCTAAGACATTTAACACCATTCTTATTTTGTTCCTAATTTGCCTTGTAGGTAGGAAACCTTTTTGGTCCGAATGTATTATTTCGTTTAATATTAATTTCAACCTTTCCGCAATTATAGTAGTAAAAATTTTGTAATCTGTGTTCAACAGCGAGATTGGCCTGTAATTTTTTATTTGTTTGGCGTCTGTGCCTACTTTCAGAATAAGGGATATATAAGCTTCAGTCCAGGAGTCTGGTAATTTGGCTTTCTCCAATATATCATTATACACTTCCAGTAGTATCATTTCAAAATCCTCATACAAACTCTTATATACCTCCCCTGGAAGTCCATCTGGCCCCGGGGTTTTATTACTTTTTTGTTTTTGCACTGCTCTTCTTAATTCTGTGGCTGTTATCTCTTTTTTTTAATATTTCCCTCTGCTCTTCTTTTAGTTCCAGCAAACCATTAACCTTTAAGTATTGTTTTATGTTTTTGTCTATTTCTTCTTCTTTTATATAGCACCTCAAAATAATTCTGGATTATTTTTTTCTTTTTTTCCATTTTGTAATGTAACTCTCCGTTTTTATCCTGTAATTTCTGAATCAATCTTTTTTCCCTATCCTTTTTTAATTTATAGGCTAGCCACGTCCTGGGCTTGTTTGCATGTTCAAAAAATTTTTGTTTTGCCACTTTCAATTCCCTTGCCCGTTTCTCTTGCTCCACTATATTTAGTTTATGTTTAGCCAGAACCATTTTCTCTTTAATTTTTTCATCCTGGGACTCCCTTTGTAATTTAGATTCTAATTTTTTAATCTCCTTCTGAAGTGTATTTTGCATTTGCTTTCTCTCTCTCTCTCTCTCTTTTTTTTTTTTTTTTTTGCTATTTAAGCTATTGCTATACCCCCTATACCCCTTAGCTTTAGCCGTGTCCCATATAATTTGTAATGATGTTGGTTGTTTTGTATTTTCTTTAAAAAATAGTTCCATTTCTTTTTTAAACTTTAAAATAAATTCTTTTTCCTTTAAAATTTGGGGGTTCAGTATCCATCTTCTCCTAACTTTTTTCTGTCCTTTCCAAATTATTTTTAAGGGGTTGTGGTCAGCCCACGTATTTGGCATTATTTCTATTGTTTCTATATCCTTTCCTACATCTTCATTCATCCATGCCATATCTAATCGGGACCAGGATTTATGTGGGTTCAAGAAAAAAGTGTATTCCCTTTTTTTTGGGGAATTCCCTCCACTGATCAAATAAATTGAGTTCATGTATCATATCAAAGAATGATCCTGGTAGTATTTTTCGTTTATTTTTATTTTTCATACTGCTAACATAGTCCCTTTTTTTTGTTTACCACTGCATTGTAGTCTCCTACCATGCAAATATTTCCCTGTTCCATTTCTATAAGTTTTTCATGTAATTTGCTGTAAAATTCTTTTTGATTTTCATTTGTCACCAACAACCATGATTTTTGTCCAATTTGTAGTTCTATCATTAAAACTCTTCCATCTCTATCTTGATATTTTAATTTAGCCTTTATTCCCTCCCTGGTATACACTACTATTCCCCTCTGTTTTTGTTCTACTAATGCTGTGTATAGTGTTCCTAATTTTGGGAATTCCAAACATTTTCTATGCTGCTCTTTTTATATGTACCTCTTGTAGGCACACTATATCTATACCTTGTTTTGCTAATTTTGTTAGTATTTGTTTTCTTTTAGCAGGGGCATTTAATCCGTTAACATTAATCTGTATTAGCCTAATTTCTTCTTCCATTGTTCTACTTATATATTGGTTTCTGTCTTCTATTGATTCTAATATCTCTTTGTGATTGTGCTCTCAAACCCGCTCCTTCTCCTTCCCTTTGTCCCTTTTCTTCCTTGCTTTCTAACTCCAATTCTGTTTCTTTTAGCTCCCATTGCTGGTCTTCCTGACTTCTAGATTCTAATTCCTCTTTGCTACTGCTCTCTTCTTCCACTCCCTCCAGCTGATCATAGAGTTCTTGTGCCTTGTCTAGATTGTCTATCTTGATCTTTCTCTCCTGCCATGATACCAACATCCCTTCTGGGATTAACCATCTAAATAGTATATTTCTTTTAATCAGCTGTGCAGCGAGAAACCTATAGTCTCTTCTCTGCTCTCTTACTTTCTTCAGGACTTGTTTTAGTGTTTGTATTTCTTTATCCTTATAAATCATTGGGTCATCTCTCGTAATCTTATAAATTATGTCTCTGACTTTCTTTCTTGCAAATCTTATATGAACTTCTTGTGGCAGTCTACTGTGCCTAGCATAGTTGTGTGGATTCGGTATGCATCATCTATCTCCAATAATATTTCTTGCCTGTCCCTTTGTAACGCTCCCTTTATTCCCTTTATAACCAATCTTGGCAGTACCTTGAATACAATGCTAAGGTAGGTAAATTGAGGAACCAGTTGTGGGGGCAATAAACTGACTTTGTATAAATATACAAAAGGATGAAGGCTATTGCTGAGCACATTGTAAGCCGCCCTGAGTCTCTGGAGAAGGGCGGCATATAAATCAAATTAAAAAAAAAATGCTGTTTGTTCTCTTAACTCACTCTTCTTTATACCTTTATATCTTAATCCCCTCTTAATCCCCTAACTTAATCCTCTTAGCCTCTAATTATTCCTTACCAATATATATTTATATAAATATCTATAAGTATTATTTTCACATTACTCAAATATATGTGTGTGTGTGTGTGTGTGTGTGCACGCGCATGTATATATGTATGTATGTATATGTATATGTATCAAATACATATATATATGTAAAAAGTTAAAATCTCAGGTGTTTTCCCATGTCATTAAAAGTCTGTTAGTTAAAATGCTTAAAATCTTGGACTTCCGGTTTGTCTGCCTCCGACAAAAGACGGTCCTTTCTTAAGGACCGCCAGCCTCGCCGCCTGTAGAGCCGCTTCGACTCTAAGAAGCGGCTTGAAAACTCCGAAATCTGAAGGATTAGAGGAGCAGAGCAAGCAAGGTGCAGGTTGAGCCCCTGTGAGCCCCCAGAAAAACGCTACTGGGGAGGAAACAGGCGCAGCTCCTTTTCAACTTGCTGAGACTCCGGACGGCGTGGGACAACTCTGCTTTCCGCAGAGCAAGTCGGCTGCAGCAACCATCCAAACTAATCGAAATTAACTTTAATAATTAGCGCAAACAACAACTTGAACCTTCAAATCTGGAAATTGCAACTATTACCATTTTTGTGACTTTCTGTCTTAACTAAAAGTACGAGCGAGTGAAAGTGGCTTGAAAAAATGGCGCCCGGCTTCAGCGTTAACAAGCTGAGAGTGAGAGTGGATTTGTAAAAGTTTTTTTTAACCAGCTACAAAGTTGCGCTGCCTGTAACAAGGAGGAACAGGAGAAAAGGAAAAATTCTTTTTAAAATAAGCTTGAGCTTGTTTCAGTCTAATTCTATCCCCAATTTGATTAAACCTGGGGGATTTTTTTAGAGGACTTTGTGGTGGTGGAAAAGGAAAAAGGATTTCCTTTTTCAGAAAAGCTAATCTACGTGGCAGAATGGCTTCTAAAAAACAGGAAGGAAAGGCAGCGGGGGGGGGATCCCCCACACATAAACCTAAACCTGAACAGCAGATTCCTCCTGGTCAGCAGAGTCAGAAAAAAGATTTTGATATGGAAAGTTTAAAAGAATTTATTACTCAGGCTCTGGATGATAAATTTCAAAAATCACAACAGGAAATTAAGCAAGAAATTAATGAAATTAAAAATGTGGTGAAAGAGAATTATGGCAAGGTGACTAATAAAATATCAAATGTGATCTCTGGCCTGTCAGAAATTATTATTAAAGTGGATTCCAAACTGGAAGAATTTAAATCAGAAGTCAATGTTAAAATAAAACATACCGACTATAAAATTTTTGATGTTGCTAATAAAATGCAGAGAGTTGAAAACGAAATTACAATGATACAATTCAGGTCCATGGAATTCGCTATAAGGCTTAGAGGTATTAAAGAGAATGACAGACAAGACTTAAGACAGATTTGTGCTGATGCTCTGGCTGTGCTGTTAAAAATTAATCCTGAAGAGATTTTTTACAAAATAGATAAAATTTACAGAGTGAACTCGTGGGTGGCCAAACAAAGACAATTGCCTAGAGATGTGGTGGTATATTTTACTGATAGAAGAATAAGAAATGATATTTTGCAAAAATCTTTTCTTTCCTCTGTGCAAGTGGAGGGAGCTCAAATTGGAATCTATAAAGAACTACCACCTAAGATGTTAAAAGATAGAAAAGACTTTGGTTTTTTAGTGAATGAATTGAAAAGACAACAAGTACCATTTTGGTGGGATGCCCCAACTGGCATAATTCTGAAGTATAATGGAGAAAGACATCGTTTGAATACTGTTGAGAAGGCGGAACATTTCTACTCTACTGTTCTTAAAGAGAGATCACCATCCCCATGTACATCTACAGTGTTGGAGATAAAGGAGAGTGATAAGGAGAAGCAACCTCAGCAAGAGATGGAAGAGCAGCTTAAGCAGGTGGAGCCAGTGGAAATGCAGGGTGCTACAGGAGGTTATCTGGAGGAGCCCGTTAGAACCTTCTCCAATTTTGCCCATAAGAGATGAGGTTTTGGACCTGGCTCGGATGGCTGAAGCCAAAGACCAGCGTATAACTCGTGCAGTTTCTAAGCAACTTAAAGAAAAGCAACAACAGGAAAGACAATACAAAAAGGAAGCTAAGAGTACTACACAAGGAAGTGAAGCCATGGGGGGAGCAAAATCGAAGATTTCGGAAGATATTCGGCAATTCTGCTCGTCGCTTCAAAAAGATGTAGATGACAATTAAGCTTTTATCTTGGAATGTGAATGGACTGAATTCACCACAGAAAAGGAAGAAGTTATTTACATATTTGAGACAATTTAATAATGATATAATTTGTCTACAAGAAACTCATGTTAGAACACAAGATCAAAAATACTTGATAAATTCAAAATTAGGAACACATTTTATAGCTTCAACTTCGGAAAAAAAGAATGCTGTGGTTATTTATGTAAATAAAAGACTGTCAGCTAAAATTATAGAAGCAGATGAAGGCGGCAGGTTTATAGCAATTGAACTGCATACGGTAAACGGCCAAATTCTTTTGATTGGAATTTATGCTCCTAACCAACAACAGGATCATTTTTATAAAACTTTGCACACTAAAATATTGCAATGGGATTATAGATCTATTTTAATTATGGGGGATTGGAATGGAGTAATTGATTCCAAATTAGATAAGAAGAGCCTGGCGAAGTCAAGGATTAGACTACCACAGACTTTTTTCGACATGAAAGAAGATTTGGAATTAAAAGATATCTGGAGAATACATAATCCAAAAGAATTGGACTATACTTTTTTCTCTGATAGACATAGATCTTTCTCTAGGATTGATTTTATTTTATTATCAGATGATTTACTTGTTAAGACAAAAAGAACAAAGATTTTTTCAAGAACTCTAACCGACCATAGCCCAGTATGGATAGAAATTGAGACTGAAAAGACTGAGAGAAGATCATGGAGATTAAATGAAAACTTGTTTAGATATGAAAAAAATATAATAGAACTTAAAAAGCAGATGAAAGGATTTTTTGAAATAAATTTGAATAAGGGTACCCCAATTGAAATTGTGTGGGATGCGAGTAAAGCGTATATGAGAGGGGTACTCATTTATATGAATTCTAAACATAAACTGAATTGACAAAAGAAAAGATCTGAACTGGAAGTAGAAATAAAGAAAAAAGAACAGTTACTTATTAAAAATTCAACAGATGAAAGAATACGTGGTGCTATAAAACTTTTGAAAGATCAATTCCAAATGCTTATGGCGGAACAAGCTGCAACAAATTTACAATATGTAAAGCACAATACATTTTGTAATGCCAATAAACCGGGCAGATGGTTGGCCTATACATTAAGGAAGAAGCAGAGTATGCGGACTATTGATAGTATCGATATTGGAGGGAAAGAAATTTCTCAACAAAAATTAATTAATTAATTAATTAAAGAAGTCTTTGTAGATTATTATACCAAATTATATGCTAAAGATGATATTCAGAATGGACTCATAGAAAAGTATTTAGAAAATAAAAGAGTAATAAAAATTACCAAACAACAAAAGGAAAGAATGAATCATCCTATAACAGTAGAGGAGATAATTGCAGCAATTAAACAATTGAAAACAGCTAAAGCTCCTGGAACTGATGGCTTGACTGCAGTGTATTATAAAACTTTGCAAGCAGAAATGGTGGAACAATTTAGAGATTTATTCTGTAATATACAACAAGGGGGTAAAATAGCCCCATCATGGAAAACAGCTTATATTTCTTTGATACCAAAAGAACAAGTAGGTCCTAAAAAACCAGAGAACTATAGACCAATATCTTTTCTGAATAATGATTATAAAATTTATGCAAAAGTACTAGCCAACAGGTTGATGCCAGTAATTCAAGAGGTGATTCATGATGATCAAGTGGGATTTATAGAGGGCAGATATATGAAGGACAATGTAAGGCAAGTCATAGATTTATTGGAATATCTTGAGAAGAATAAACAGATCCCTGCAGTGCTGGTTTTCTTGGATGCGGAGAAGGCCTTTGATAGAGTGGACTGGAATTTTCTATTAAAGACTTTAAAAAAGATGGACTTTGGGGACCAATTTATACAGGCGGTTTCAGCAATTTACCAAAAGCAAAAGGCACAGATTATTATTAATGGAAGTTTGACAACAGACTTTAATATTGAAAAAGGAACAAGACAAGGTTGTCCGTTATCCCCATTGTTATTTATTTTAACACTAGAAGTCTTGTTGAATACAATACGGGATTCAAATATCTTGAAAGGTATAGTGATAAGGCAAGAGGACTACAGAGTAAGGGCATTTGCAGATGATCTGGTTGTTACCCTAACACAGCCGATGGAATCAATAATCCAGATGAAAGACATTATAAAAGACTATGGTACAGTATCAGGATTTAGATTGAACCAGAAAAAAACTAAGATGATAGTTAAAACTATGATACAAGATCGAAAACACGAACTTGAAAGGAGGGCAGGTTTTGAGATTGTACCAAAGGTTAAATATCTAGGAGTTCAGGTTGCAGAATCAAATATGAAACTGTTTCAAAATAATTATGAGGTGTTGTGGTGAGATGTACAGAAAGATATGGAGACTTGGAAAAAACTGCAGCTGTCTCTACTTGGAAGAATAGCAGCAGTTAAGATGAACATTTTGCCAAGATTTCTTTTTTTGTTTCAAATGATTCCGGTGCTTAAAAGTGATAAACAACTGAAAGAATGGCAAAGTGGAGTGAATAAGTTTGTCTGGAACGAGAAAAAACCGAGAGTGAAATTGAAAATTATGCAAGATGTTCCAGAAAGGGGAGGTCTTAAACTTCCAAACCTACAGTTATATTATGAAGCAGCAGCTTTGACTTAAGCAAGCGATTGGTTTGGAAGGAAAAAGACTGGAATATTGAATATAGAAAGTTTTGATCTTGAATTTGGATGGCATGCTTACTTATTTTATGAAAACAAAGTGGATAAAGTATTTAAAAGCCATATACTTAGAGATTCTTTGATGAGAGTTTGGAAGAAGCACCGATTCAAATGGGATTATAAAATACCGCTATGGCTGGATCTTGGTCATATCATGTGGAATACAAATATATTGTCACTCGGGGGGGGGGGTTATACAAAGAAGTTCTTTTTACAGATGCGGGCAGATGGCAATTGAAGACATTAGAGACACTGTTGGATGAAGGGATTAATTTAACTTGGTTACAGTATAATCAACTTCAACTGAGATGGAAAGAGGACCAAAAAACTGGTATTATGTTGCATGAGGAAGAATTGGTTAGACATATAAAAGAGAAAGGTCCAATGCATATTAAAAGGCTTTATAATGTTTTGTTAGAAAGGGATTCAGAAACTGAATTGGTTAAAGATTGTATGATTAAGTGAGCACAAAATTTTGCAGAACCAGTGATGTTGGAAACATGGGAAAAAAATTGGGTTCAGAATGTTAAATTCACGCAGTCGCAGAATTTGAGGGAAAATTTTTATAAAATGTTTTACAGATGGCATTTAGATCCTAAGAAACTGTCGTGTATGTACCCTAATGTTCAGCCAAAATGTTGGAGATGTGACTGCTTAGATGCTACATATTATCATGTTTGGTGGACCTGCAAGAAAGTTAAGGCTTTTTGGATAAAAAATTGATGGGTCATGCAGAATGTTTTGAGGAAAAAAATTCAATTTTCTCCACAATTGTTTTTATTGGGTATAGTTAAGGGTTTTACATTGGGTGAAACTAAGTTGATATTGTATATGATAACAGCAGCGAGATTATTGATAGGTAAACTCTGGAAAAATGAAGCTTTGCCCACTATTGAAGAATGGACTTTGAAGACGGCCAGTTTCGCAGAGATGGCGAAGATATCAGCATATTTAAAAGATCGCTCACAAGAGACTTATGAATGGGAATGGAAAAAGTGGATAGATTTTGTGCAGAACAAATATCAAACTAGGAAGTATCAAATAGCTTTTCACTGATAGTATTATATAAAGATAGAAATATTTGAATTTTGTGAAGATAAAAATTATATGGGGGATGGAGGGGTTCAAGTTTTATATAAAGGGGATTTTGTCGGGAGTATATTCTGTGGAAGTCTGGGGGGGAGGGGAGGGTTAGGGGGGGTTAGGGAGGGTTAGGTTGGGTACTTTGGGATGGGTTGGGGGGGGAAATGGGGTGAAAATGTAATTGTAAAACTTTTGCAATAAAAAAAATGCTTAAAATCTTAAAATCCTGGCTAAAATCCCAGCTCAAAATCCTCTAAAGCTCCTCTTTAAGTATTTATATATAGCCTATACATTTAATCCCTTTAATATTTCCTTATTTAGCTAGCAGCCTACTTTTTGTATTTTATTGAATAGCCCAAAGGCCTTTTCAAAAAAAAGAGAGAGGGAGAGAGAGAGAAAGATAAAACAAACAGTTACAGAAATAACAGTATAAAGATATATGGTATGACATTAAAATTTAACAATATCGAAGTTCAATAACTAAATTTCCAAAACTAGATAACCCAAATAAGATAGCTCCTCTCTAACTCAGCTCGTCTTTCTTACAATCAATGAAATTCTTTTCAATGTAACTGGCTCGTATTGCTGTCATCCTTTTAAGATAGCGAGTGATAGCCCTTACCAGGGGAGGAGAGTCTACCTTCAATAGAAATATTAATTTATACCTTACATTCCAGTGGGCAAATTGATTTATAATTGGGGACAGATATTGTTTTCTTACTTCCTCATACAGCCTACATTCAAATATTATATGCGCCGTATCCTCCACAACGTTTGCCCTACATATACATGTTCTTTCGTCATAAGGGAGTTTCCAGTAACGGCCGGATTTAACGTTGGTATCTAAAAGTTCAAATCTAAACTTGACAAATAATTCTCTCTCCACTGATGGCATTTCTAGGTGTAAATATTTTTCCAGGGTAAAAGTTGTTTTAACTGCTGTCAGAAGCTTAAGGGAGTGATTAGTAGAAAAAGTTGCCATGTCCATTTGCCCATGTATATCTTTAATCCGTTGTTTAACTTGCTTCAGTGTGTCGCACAACGGAAACCCTACGCCATATCGATTCAATATTTCTGACAGCCGAGTTAGCCAGGAATACCTTTGAGGATTTGAGATCTGCTGTTCCTCTAGGCAGATTTTAGGAAGTCTACTGGCTTCCATCTGAGTCATTTTTAGCCAATAGGCTACTGGCTAGCAGCCTATTAATTTCACACTTTCTCTCCGAACCTCCATTTTGTTTGTTTTTCTTTCTCTTCTATATCCACTGTCCCTCCTTTCTCTTCCACTCCTGAACCTCTCTTCTCCTTCTCTAACACAGTTCACTTTCTTTTTTTTTCCTCCTACTCGGCTCACCGTCTCTCTAAGGAGGCAGTTTCCTTCTCTAATCTTCCTCTGTCTGCTGCCAATCCACTCCTGTCAGTCTTGCCGCCACGTCCTGTCCTCTCTCTGTCTCTTTTACTTTCTCCAACCTTCTGTTGCCTACCACTCTTTCCACATCGCCATTTGTATTCTCTCTGTTCCTCCAATATATCGCTTCTTTCTTATATCTCTTCACTCACACTTGTCTCTCTCGTCGCTGCGTCCTGGTCTCTCTCCACCTTCTCCAACCTTCTGCTACGTACTGGTCCGTCTCTGTCACAATTTGCTTTCCTTCGATTTTTTCACTTCTCTTGCTGCTCTCCTGGACCACCAATTTTTCTCTGCCTTCTAGCTTTCTGTCACCTGTCATCTTGTCTTGCTCACTCTGCTGTCTCTCGTCTTCGCTGTACCACCTCCCTTTTCTCTTTCCTCTATTTTCACTCTTTCTTAGTTCTGGGTTTCAAATTACACCTTCCAATCCTCTCCCAGCCACTTTCTTGCTACTCCTCTCCTCCTAAAGTTCTTGCCACAAAATTCTTTGTCTCCCTTCTCTCAATCTTTAGTTATTTTAATTTGCCGACTCATAGCTCTTCCTGCTGGGTCACCGCTTGCTTTGAGGATTCCCTCGCAAATTGAGCTTCCTTCTTTCACCAAAAATCACAGACTTACTCTTTCTTTAGGCTCTTCTCTTCTATTACAATTTTGGGATATTTTTACTCACTTCAATGACACAGTCTGTTAAATATATTCTTGCTTCTGCATCGTCTGTGACTAGTCATGGCCTCGGGTCTGCCATCTCACAATAGCAGACGCTTTCATGCCAGGTTTAAGGGGTTTCCTTTCATTGCAGTGGATGACCACCTTTCACCTCGCTACTCCCCAGACTTCCCCTTTATTTCCCGTGGCTCTCCAGGCTCTCCACGCCCCAAAGGATTCCCAATTGTGAAAAAATCAGAGTTAAAGGATGGAGACCATCCTCTTTCCTCTGCACTGCCACAACGTTGCCACCAGAAACTCCCAAGTCCAGCACTTTAACTGTTCTTTGACCAAATTAACCTGTCAGGCCTTTTTTCAATTTGGGTAATGCTGAACTACATATAGCCAAAGACAGGAAATTCTTAATTCTATGTTTCTGTTCATAATTATTTATTTTTTCTTTTAGAAAATAAAACATTTACTCAAAGGAAAAGCAGTGCAAGTACTCCCAATAAAATTAATACTATAAACATTTGTTATTCTTTTTAAAGATCAACTAGTTCTTTCCCTTTATTAGCTATCACAACCCATCTTGCTTTGAAGTGAAGAGATTGGACGTTGGTCTTACCTGATACGTCCTTTCTCTATTAGGAGGAAATGGCAGTCAGACTGGGGAGATGCTCTGTCCATGTGTATGACCAAGTCTGTCAATCAAAGGCTCCGCCCTCCGGGCCTCTCCAGTTATTCGGCAAGAGTGAAAGCGCAGACTCATGGGATGTGTCTTCCTGAAACGAGAGAGAATTAGAAGATCACCCACCCAGCCCACCAACCGAACCAGAAACAAGGGTGGGGCTGACTGCCGTTTCCTCCTAATAAAGAAAATACGTATCAGGTAAGACCAACGTCCATTCTCCTATGTGGAGGGAAATGGCAGTCAGACTGGGGACATAACAAAGCTTCATGTCCGCCAGGGTGGGAAATTCCGGGACCGTAACACCTCCGTAACACCTCAAGGCTGAAGCACCGATTGGAGGACCCGTCTGCCAAAGGAGGCGTCGGATGAAACAAAGGAATCCACCCGATAATGCCGGATGAAAACGACTAAGTGAAGTCCATGTGGCGGCCCAGCAGATTTCCTCAAGTGACGCCTGAGTGGACCAGGCAGCTGACATAGAGGCACTTCTGGTAGAGTGTGCCATGATGTGATGCAGAACCAGGAGATCCACATGGCGGTAGGCTAGAGCGATGGTAGCCCTGATCCAGTGTCCCAAGGTAGGACCCGTCACACAGCAGCCGATGTTAGTGGGCTGAAATGTGATGGAGAGGGCTTCTGACTTGCAGATAGGTGCAGTTCAGGCGATGTAAACTTTAAGAGCCCTGCGTACGTCCAAGGTGTGCCAAGAGCGTTCTAAATGATGTGAAGGGTGAGGGCAGAAGTTTGGGAGAACTAGCTCTTGGGCATGGTGGAAAGTAGAATTCACCTTGGTCAAGAAGTCCGGGTCAAGATGGAGAACAACCTTTTCCTTATGAAAAACGCAGAGGTCTGTTCTGGTGGAGAGCACCGCCAGTTCAGAGATGCGGTGGGCTGATGTAATTGCCACCAGAAAGGGCACCTTCAATGAGAGAAACCTCAGCGAAACTTAGCAAAGAGGCTCGAACGGTGGTGACATGAGGGCGTTGAGAACTCTGTTGAGGCTCCACGTGGGGAAGTGGTGAATGACCGGGGGGCGCAGATTAGTAGCTCCACGGAGGAAAGTGCGGATAAAGGGGTGGCGAGAGAGAGAATCCATTGAGCCGCAGGCGAGGACCGAGGCAATGGCGGTGACTTGTCAGCGAAGGGTGTTGGGTGCCAAACCTTTCTCGAAGCCCTCCTGAAGAAGGGATAACACCTGCACGATGGTAGCAGAAGTAGGGCTCACTGACCTCTTAGTACACCATGCAGAGAAAAAGCGCCAAGTGGCCTTGTATATGCGAGTCGTGGATGGACGGCGAGTGGCTTGGATAATAGAAATGACTTGAGGTGGTAACCTGGCTTCAGTCAGGAAGAGCTGTTCAGCCGCCAGACGGTCAAGTGAAGCCAGGAGGGGTCTGGATGGTGCAGATTCCCCTGAGACAGCTGTAGTCTGGAGTAGGGGAACCCTCCACGGAGGGGCCACTGACAGGGACACCAAGTCCGCATACCATGGACACCTGGGCCACTGAGGGGCCAGGAGAACAAGTTCCGCCTTTTCGTCGAGCAATTTCCGGATCACTTTGGGAATCACAGGTATGGGAGGGAAAGCGTACAGGAGACCGGGAGGCCATGGAGTGCATAGGGAGTTTGCCACTTCGGCTTTGGGCTCCAGATACCGGGTGAAATAGCACGGCACCTAATGGTTGGTTCGAGATGCGAAAAGGTCCAGCGAGGGGTGCCGAACCTCGACGCTATTTCTCGAAAGAGAGTTGATGAGATGCTCCACTCCCCCTGGTCTATCTGGTGGCGACTGAGGGTGTCTGCCTGGACGTTCGCCGTTCCGGAAATGTGGTCTGCCCTGGTGGATGTCAAGTGGGCTTCGCACCAGAGGCCGAGGAGGAGAGCCTCGTCCATGAGGGACCTGGAACGGGTGCCCCCCAACTTGTTGACATGGGCCTTGGCCATGGTATTGTCGGTAAGGATTAGAACATCGCCCCCCTCCACTACATCCTGAAACTGAGTGAGGGCCAGGCGAATGGCCCGTAATTCCAAGAGACTGATATTTAGGAGGGACTCCTGGGGAGACCACTGACTCTGGGCCAGGTGATGAAGGAGATGGGGCTCCCATCCTCTGAGGCTGGCGTCCGTGGTGAGGTGTAATCGCACCAGTTCCTTGTAGCAGGTGCCTCAAGAGATAGTGTCCGATGTCCACCAGTGTAAGGACTGAAGAACCGCGGTCGGGAGATGGAGTCGGACGAGGGAGGAGTCCCGCTTGGCCTTTTGGAATGGCAGGAGGGTCCACTGTAGTTCCCTGCTATGCAAGCGAGACTACGGTGTGGTGCCAAAGGTAGACACCATTTTTCCCAAGAGGTGGGAAAGAGACAAGACCAAACCCGAACCCCTGGAGATGCACTTGAGAGCTAGGGAATGAAGGCTATCCTGACGGTCAGGGGACAAGGAAACCATAGACCGTTCGGTATCAATTAGGGCACCCAAGTGGAGAATGCGAGTGGAAGGAGAAAGATAGCTCTTTAGCCAATTAATAGAAAAGCCGTGGGCTTGCAGGGAAGATAAGACTGTCGAGAGATCCCTACAGGCAGCTGAGAGAGACAAAGAAAGGACCAAAATGTCGTCTAAATAAAACTGGAGTCATATAGGGAGGGGGCGGATGTGGCCAATGAGAGCGGCCATGATCTTAATAAATACATGGGGAGCTGAAGAGAGACCAAAGGGGAGGGCCTTATACTGATAATGCTTCCCCAAAAAACAAAAATGAAGGAATTGACGATGAGTGGGCAAAATGGGTACATGCAGGTAAGCTTCTGTTAGATCGATAGATGAAAGAAAATCCCCCGGTCGAACAGATTCCAGAATAGAGGAAAGGGATTGCATCTTGAACCGGTGATAAATTATGTGCCGGTTCAATGATTTAAGGTCTAATATGGCCCTCCCACCACCAGAGGACTTTTTAATAACAAAAAGATGGGAATAAAACCTTTGACCTTGTTGGGAAAGGGGAACCCGTTGAATAGCTTCAATCTGGAGAAGGTGGTCTATGGCAGCTGAAACCAGATCCTGCTTAGTCTTGTCACGGGAGACCGGACAGGAGAGAAATCTAGAAGGAGGGAGGGAGTGAAATTCTAAAGCTAAACCAGAGGAAATCATGGATAGAACCCAGGAATCATTGGTAGAGGCCTCCCATTGAGCAGAAAAAAGGGAGAGACGGCCGCCAATAGGAGGAGTGGAGGAGGGACTATCTGGGTCTCCTAGAGAAGTGCCCCCGCCCGCCCCGGGACGGTCTACGAGGAGGGAGCCTGGAACCTTGTCTGACCTGGGAATCCTGTTGAGGTCTGGAAGGAAAGGGCCGCTGAAAGCGGGGCTGGAAGGAAGCGGAGTCGGAAATACGAAAGGACTGGTATCTGGATGTGGTAGAATAATGGGAATCCATTCATCTGGAGGCAGGAGGCAAGATCTTCCGTCTATCCCGTGTTTCGACAAGGAGGGGATTCAAAGACGAACCGAAAAGATTATCGGATGCATATGGAGCAGAAGCCAGTTGCCATTTGCTGCGTATATCAGCCTGCCAATTGCGTAGCCACAGCAGGCAGTGGGATGTCACAGTAGAACACAGGGCCCTGGCTGAAAATCTAGTGGCGTTAAGCGTAGCATCGGCAGAGTACTCTAGGGCCGCCGAAATCTTGTTCAGGTCCTGGTGGGACCTGGAATCGGAGAGAGGAATATGAGCCTGCAGTTGTTTTAGCCAGAGTAAGGTAGCCCTATTGAAAAAAGAAGCTGATGTAGAAGCCCGGATGGACCAAGCCATGGCCTGGTGTCCCTTAAGAAGGGTCTTCTCAGCTCTCTTATCTTCTGGGCGAAGTGAGTCCTCAGCCGGACCAGTGGGATGAGAAGAATTGATGAGAGCCACAATGGGAGGATCCACCGGGGGAGGCTGCAGGATATCCGTTAAGGGAGCCGCAGAGTTATACAGTCATTTATCCAACCCGTTAGAGTTAGGGCCAGCACCTGGGAGAACCCATTGACGCTGAAGCACATCTGTAAAAAGCTTCGGGGCCAGAATCGTTTCTGGGTCACTGACCGGCTCAGCAAACATAGCGGCTGCTGGATCACTGTTAGAAGTCGACGCCGGTGCAGATGGCGGATTCCCCAAGCGAGTGGTGGCAATCGCCTTAAACAAGAGTGAATGAAAGAGTTGAGGCTTGAATAACCCGATGAAAGAGGGTTGATCTGGGCCCAAGCCCTCATCGTCTGACCAGGCTTGGTCATTAAATTTGTATGGCTTGGATACTGAAGCCTGATCCGCTGAAGAGTGGGACTCGATGTGGTCCTGCTCGGATAGGGAGTCATCCATGTCCTCGTGCTGGGCCCTTTGCTGAGGGGCAGCTGGAGACGCTGGAGCAGCCGCCTGTTGCAGGCATTGGGCAAGACCTTGCCGTATAGACCTAGATATAATTGCCTCCAAAGACTCCACCATATTGGCTGGTAAGGGGCTCAGAGGTTCAGGAGGCTCAGCCTGAGGGGAGGGGGACCCCTGAGCCTGCGATGATGAAGCAGGGTTTGAGAGCGTTTGAAACAGGAGGTGGCTATCTGAAGCTGATGTGCCAGGAGAGACATTGGGAACGTCTGGAGACAGTTCCCGCACTGGTCTGGGGGATTTGCTAGTTGTATCTAACCCCTGATGCACCGCCTGGGCCTGAGCTTTGAGAAAGGCTTTTTCCATAGCCCGATGCCTCCGTTACTCCTCTTTAGAGGGAATAGACGAAGAAGGAGGGGCAGTGTTCTTCTTGCCCCTGGACTTTTTAGGTGGAGGAGGCAAGTTAGACAATCCTTCTAGAGGATCGCTGTGATGATGGTGTCTTCCTGAGGAGCCATTGCATGCCCCATCGCCCGCTCGCGCTGCAGTCGCCATTTTGAATAGAATCGGATCGGCGGCGGCAAAAAGAAATGAAGGTTTGAACTCACAGGGCTTTCCAAAGTTGCTCTGCGGTAAATTGCCGATGCAATGACAGGTGGGAACGGAGAAAGTCACTAGCCCTCCGGCTTTAAATGCGACAGATGGCGAGCGGCGAGCGGCCGCTCGAGCCAAGGCAGGCTGCTAGGCAAAGGTCTTAGAAGCGCAGCTGAAGCTCACCCAATGATTCGGGGCTTTCTCTCAACAGGCGATGGTCAGCCTGGAGCGATAAACCTTGCCAGCCAGCAGGTTAAAGCTGATCCCAGTTGAAATAAGGAGTTAAACTTGCCAAACTACTCTGAGGGAAACGCAGAGGCTGAAAGACACGTCCAGTCAGCGTGGACCGAGTTGAATAACTGGAGAGGCCCGGAGGGCGGAGCCTTTGATTGACAGACTCAGTCCTGTGCATGGACAGAGCGTCTCCCCAGTCTGACTGCCGTTTCCCTCCACATAGGAGAATCAGCTTTCAATAAGACTTTCCTCCTATGGTCTTGTTATTCTTACTGTACTCTTTTATTGCTCTTGTTGCTTCAGGGCTTTCAAGTAAAATCACATTGTAACAATCATTTGGAAACTGAGATATAAATATTTAAAATAATGAAAAATAATAATCTGGTTGCTTTTCAGAAACCAGCCATCAGAACCTCTTGCACAGAGGTTCACAGTTTATTTTCCCACTACTTCTCTTTCTGTATTTTTTCATCCATACAATGTGAGACACTTAAAAGAATGAGATCAAATCTGCTAAATTCTTTGAGGCAAGCAAAATTCTGGGGTCTGTTATAATCATCATTATAATATAGTAAATTAATATCCCAAAAATATCTTAAGAGAATTGTCTATAATATATATATATATATATATAGTACAAAATAACACAGATATGTTAATTCAAATTAATCATTAATTATATATGGCTACATTTTGTGATTTGTCACACTATGTTCTCAAAATTATAAATGTTTCTCCCAGTCTCTATAAGATTGCATTTCCCTTCTCTAATTTTTTGGAAGCTAGTGCTGAATCCACTGATGGAGGACATTAGACTGAAATCTCTGCTTAGCTGTAATGCTTGTCAAGAGAGTCATAAATTGCTACCTTCCAGCCTAACTATCTCATAAAGTTCTGCAAACAGGAAATGGTGACAAGGACAATTCTTTTTATGTCTTGGTGAGTTCTTGAGAATAGAGAAGAAAGAAAGTGGCAAACAGATTTTCCAAGAAAGAATGAACTGCAATTGACTAGAAACAGAGGATATGAATGACACATAAAGATAAACCTTCAGGTCTGGAAAACCTGTAGGTACACAGACATCATGCTGAAAGTGATGTAACAACAAAATATTGCCAGTTCTTCCAATACTACTAAAAAGGCATCATTACAAGTTGCCTAAAGTAGAAGAGAAATTTGATAGTGGTCGAGGCTAGGTCTTCTTTCCCAGCCTTTGAACATTTAAATGGCAAAATGTCCATTCTCTTTAATGTGTAATGTGAAACACAACAGCACTAACACATACAGCCATGTATGTGATTCATGGTCAGCAGTCCACTATATCCCAAAAGGATTAAATTAATCCATAACATCCTTACTATCTTCTTTTATAAAAAAAAAAAATACTAGAATAAATATTTGTAAATATATGTGGCAACACCCCTCTCCCCAGGTTTTGATCTCATGCATGAGTATTGCACAACAATACTGTAATATGAAAAAGTGGCAGGCTAACTAATATAGTTGAGTAGGAATTCTTCAGAATAGAAACACTGCCCTACTTTCTTCTGATTTCTTCTCAACTCACTTAAGCAAGGAAAAATGGAGAGCTCAGAGTTCATATCCAGAACTTTCAATTTGCTCACTTTGTTCCCAAAACAGGAAAGGTATAAGGATGCTTTATTACTTCATATTGTTCATACAATGTGAAAAATGGTTGCTTTAAATGGTTTCATGGATGTTGAGCTGGAAGGATTAAATGGCACAATGTTGAGATGGCACAAAAATCCCACTTGCATTTTCTATTTTCTACTATTAACAACTATGAATAAGATTGAAATCGAATTTTAGGAGAACTGGACTTTGGGGTTTTTTTTAGTACAGTATTGCAAAAAGTAGTTTTATTGTTATCAATCTACATTGGTTGTTGTTAGACATTCCCTAGTAACTTTGAATTTTGACATTCAAAATTCAGAGGCACGCCTCTATTCCCCTGAGAACCAAATAATTTCCCATGAAATCCACTAGGTGGTGCAAGATAACAATGAGGTTACTGATTAGGCTCTAAAGATCCTGTTGATTAACCACTACTCTAAAACAGAAATCACATAGCTATCGTTTCTAAATCATAATCCCAAAATAAATACAACAGTATATCTAAACTCCAATGCATTCATTAGCTTATCTGCTCAATGTGATAATAAGATTAACATAATATCAGATTTCTTTTCATTTCAGATATAGAGTTCATGCAGTTAGCACTGTTAAGATGTGCTGACTTCTGAAATTCTTTAAGGGACATCTATGTGTTATAAAAATTGAGATAGTTCAAAGATGTAATCCAAATATTTGTCAAGTCTTGTTATTATATTGATGGTTCCAACAGTTGCACCTCTCACAGCAAATGTAGATACTGCTTTTTTTTTTACAGTTCAAGTTTGAAATGAAGGGTCATTACAGACACTGTAAACCTGTCTCCCATTTTGTTTCATCACTGACAACAGAAGTTTTTCCAACATAAGAAAGTATTTGGGAAAGAATCAATAGAGCAGGATCTCAGGCAGCTTTGCTCTTACTGCAGCAACTATGTTCTATTCACAAAATGAAAGAGAACAATCATTCTCACACCTGGCCCAGCACATTGCTTGATTTATTTCATGCTGCCCATGCACAGTAGAGCACCAGTTCAGTGCAATCAAGTATGTGTTTCATAAGCGCAAATGTATTATTTTTCAGCTGACAAATGATCAAAGGAAGGTGGTTGTTATAGTCACCTCTGCATAACCCTTCATTGTAGGATAAATAATATTTTATATAATTGCAAATCGGACTTCTCCAGATAACTTCTCTAGATGATTAAGACAAAAACTGCTATCATCTATAGTTTGTGCCACCATTGGGAAGCTAATATACTGAGAAGACTTCAAGGTATGAAGTTATTTTAACTAGCATTCACTCTACAAACTCAATGCATATCTTCTAAATAATCCTGATGATTTGAATGCTTTTGAGTTGAAAGGATTATAAAGTTGAGATGTAGTGTTTAATGAAACCCAACATCTCTTTTTGTTAAGCTGAAAAACTTGTTGGATCCACATCTAATAACTGAAAATATATAAAACCAAAAGAAACTGAGCATAAAAAGCAAAGAAAAAAAGGATGACTTTGAAAGCAAATCACCCAGCCGATATTACTTGCAAGTGAGAAATGCATTAAGCATTGCTTTTAGAAAGAGCACTGAGAACTGAGAACAGAATACTTCTGCTCTGGAAGATAACAAGCAGGAACATTGAACACCAGAACCATTTGCAATGTGTTTTTTCCCCAAGCATCTCAAGGGAATTGTTAGTAAATCCCTGCTGTTTTTCAGCAGTCATTTAACACCATATCATTGAGAGTCAACTGTAAATCCTGTAGAAATGTAAGCATAGTTAAGAAGAGGTCTCACAGCAATCTAGCAATTCTTGCCAGTTTTTGCGTTATCTTCTGAATATTTGAACCTTGTAAAAAAGCTGGATTCTTAGGATTATACTAGATTCAACCTGTTCTGTTTTAAGATATGTGAAGTATGCTATTTTTAATAGGCTCTACATATCTGTCTGGTTTTGATTATGAATTTAATGATGGATAATCTTTTCCTTTTTCAGACATGTGGGATTTTTTTACAAGTACATTATAGAAGGATCTATGAAGAATCTATCCTACTGAAGGACCTATTCCATTAGAAATTCTAATATTTAATCTATGGTTTCAAAAACTTTCTAATCATACATTTTACTCCTTTGTATGACCTATTCCAATAGTGGTAAATGTTTGTGTGACTCACTAATGAGACATTGATTAAAAATCATATAAGAGTTTGAACTGCCCACTATTGTTTTTGTACTGCTGTTTCTGATTTTGAATCTACATTTTCATTGTCCTACCATTTTATTGCCACAAAGTCCCAAGCTAGATTTGAAAGAATGTTATTTATGTTCAAATTCCTTGTTTAAGTTGAATTAGAATTTCTATACTAGAATCCCAAATGAGAAATGCTTATATGGGTCCATCAATAATAACATCTCCAATGGATTAATTTTGGTCTCTATTTCCATGTTTTACCAAAACTTCAAATCAGTTCTAATAATTGTTTCATCAGTACAAAGTAATGTAGTGGTAATATTTTAATAATGAATAAAATGTAGCAGCAATTTTCCATTCCTCAGGATGAGTTCTATGTTTTGATTACATGTAGTGGCTTTATGTAATTGATACTGTTATTTTTCAGGTATTTTATTGATTGATTGATTGATTGATTGAGATTTATATGCCGCCCTATCTCCAGCCGGACTCAGGGCAGCTCATAGCAGTAAAAAACATCTAATGAAACAAAAAAATTAAATCCAAATCTCATAATTTAACAGTTAAAAGTGCAATTAAGACTAACAAGTTAAAAATTAAAATCCCATCAGTCCAGGCCAGCCAAACGAAACAGCCACATTTTCAGGTCGCGACAGAAAGAGCAGAGGTCGGACTTCCGGTTTCCCTGTCTTCGGCGACGATGGTGCCTTTTGAAGGACCGCAAGCCCAGCCGCTTGTAGAGCCGCTTCGCGATCGAGAAGCGGCTTGAAAACTTCAAAATCCTAAGGATTCTTGGAGGAGAGATAGCAGGGCACAGGTCGAGCCCCTGTAACCCCCCAGGGAATTGTTTCTGGGGAGGAAACAGGGGCGGCTCCCTCCCAACCTGCTGAGACTCTGGGCGGCGAGGGACGATTCTGCTTTTGCAGAACAAGCTGGCTGCAGGAAGCACTAAAAGAGAAAGGAATTAACCTAAACAAGCAGCGGAAATCCACTTGAACCCTGAAACTTGGAATTGCAAGTATTAGTGCTTTGTTGATTCTTTAACTTGAGAAAAAATGTGAATGAGTGAAAGTGACTTGAAAAGAATATGGCACTCAGCATTAGAGTGAACGAGCCAGTGAGTGTGGATTGGTGAAATCATCTTGCTTTGTTACAAAGTTACTAAGTTGCTATAAAGTTGCTTCGCTTGTAACAACAGAAACAAGAGAAAAATTTCTCCCTTTTTAATACTTGACTTTGCTTCACCTCAGTTTTTATTTGATTAAATCTGGAGGATTTTTTTAGAAGTCTTTGTGGAGGTGGGAGAGGAAAAGGAACTTCCCTCTTCAGAAAAACTAGCTTATGTGGCAGGATGGCCTCAAAGAAGCAGGAATCGAAGGCAGCGGGGGGGGATCCCCCACATATAAACATGAAACGCAGTTTCCCCCTGCTCAACAGTTACAGACTCAGAAAAAAGATTTTGATATGGGAGATTTAAAAGAATTTATTTCTAAAATTTTGGATGATAAATTTCAAAAATCCCAACAGGAAATAGATGACAAACTTCAAAAGTCTCAACAGGAAATTATGCAGGAAATTAATGAAGTTAAAGATATGGTGAAACAGAATCAAAACAAGGTGACCTAAAAAATATCAGATGTGGCGTCTGGCCTGGCAGAATTTATTATTAAAGTTGATTCAAAAGTGGATGAATTTAAATCAGAAGTCAATGTTAAGATGAAAGACAATGATCACAAAATTTTTGATGTTGATGATAAAATGCTGAGAGTTGAAAACAAAATTGTTATGATGCAATTCAGGGCAATGGAATTCGCTATACGGCTTCGAGGAATTAGAGAAGATGACAGACAGGATTTGAGATAGGTCTGTGCTGTGATTCTAAAAATTAATCTTGATGTGGTTTTTTACAAAATAGATAAAATTTACAGAGTGAATTCCTGTGTGGCCAGGCAAAGACAATTGCCTAGAGATGTGGTCATATATTTTACGGATAGAGCAATAAGAAATGATATCCTGCAAAAATCTTTTTATACCTCTGTGCAAGTAGGGGGTTCGCAAATTACAGTTTACAAAGAATTACCACCTAAAATGCTGAAAACCAGAAAAGACTTTGGCTTTCTTGTTAAAGAATTGCAAAACCAACAGATACCATTTCGGTGGGATGCCCCAACTGGTATAATTCTGAGATACAAGGGAGAAAGATATCGTTTGAATACTGTGGAGAAGGCGGAGCATTTTTATACTACCATCTTTAAAGAAAGAACACCATCTCCACGTACATCCACAGTTTTGGAGATTAAG
Source organism: Arizona elegans (assembly GCA_022577455.1). Lineage (NCBI taxonomy): Eukaryota > Metazoa > Chordata > Lepidosauria > Squamata > Colubridae > Arizona > Arizona elegans. The sequence goes on along the minus strand of JAKOOJ010000004.1, from coordinate 75,711,797 downwards.
GAGAGTGACAAGAAGCAACTTCAACAAGAATCGCAAGAACAGTCTAAGCAGGAATCAGAGGAAATGAAGGGCGCTGAAGGAGGTTTTTTGGATGAGCCTTTGTTGGAATCTTCTCCAATTCTGGACCCGGTTTGGATGGTTGAAGTTAAGGATCAGTGTATAACCCGAGCAAAATCCAAGCAACTTAAAGAAAAACAACAACAGGAAAGACAAGATAAAAAGGGAGCTAAGAGTACTACACAAGAGACTGGAGACATGGGGAAAGCAGGACTGAAGATTCCGGAAGACATTCGGTTATTCTGCTCTTTGCTCCAGAAAGATAATGATGATGATTAAATGCTTATCTTGGAATGTGAATGGGTTGAATTCAGCACAGAAAAGGAAGAAATTATTTGCATATTTGAAACAATTTAATAACAATATAATTTGTTTACAAGAAACGCATATTACAGTTCAAGATCAAAACTATTTGAAAAATTCCAAATTAGGAACACACTTTATATCTTCAACTAACCAAAAAAAGAATGGTGTGGTTATTTATGTAAATAAAAAATTAACAGCCAAAGTTATAGAAGCAGATCAAGATGGTAGGTTCGTAGCAATTGAACTACTTACAGCAAATGGCCAAATTCTTTTGATTGGAATTTATGCTCCTAACCAACAACAGGACCACTTCTACAAAATGTTACATACTAAAATACTACAATGGGATTACAGATCTATTTTAATTATGGGAGACTGGAATGGAGTAATTGATTCTAAATTAGATAAAAAGAGTTTGGCGAAGTCAAGGATTAGATTACCACAGACTTTTTTTGATATGAAAGAAGATTTGGAACTAAAAGATATTTGGAGAATATATAATCCAAAAGAATTGGACTATACTTTTTTTTCTGATAGACATAGATCCTTCTTTAGGATTGATTTCATTTTGTTGTCAGATGATTTACTTGTCAGGACAAAAAGAACAAAGATTTTGCCAAGAACTTTGACTGACCATAGCCCAGTATGGATAGAAATTGAGATAGGTAAGACTGAGAGACGCTCTTGGAGATTAAATGAAAACTTGTTCAGATATGAAAAAAATATAATAGAACTTAAAAAGTACTTGAAAGAGTTTTTTGAAATGAATTTGAACAAAGGCACCCCAACGGAAATTGTGTGGGATGCAAGCAAGGCTTATATGAGAGGGGTGCTTATTTATATGAACTCTAAACACAGATTGATTCCACAAAAGAAAAGACTTGAATTGGAAGCATAAATAAAGAATAAAGAACAGTTACTTATTAAAAATCCAACAGATGAAAGAATACGTGGTGTTATAAAACTCTTGAAAGACCAATTCCAAATGCTTATGGCGGAACAAGTTGCAACAAATTTACAATATGCGAAGCACAATACATTTTGCAATGCCAATAAACCGGGCAGATGGTTGGCCTATACACTGAGGAAAAAACAGAGTATACGGACTATTGATAGTATTGATATTGGAGGGAAAGACATTTTTCAACAAAAATTAATTAAAGAAGCTTTTGTGGACTATTACACTAAATTATATGCTAAAGATGAGGTGCAGAATGGACTTATAGAAAAATACTTAGATAATAAAAGAGTTATAAAAATTACTGACCAACAAAAGGAAAGAATGAATCATCCTATAACAGAGGAGGAGATAATAGTAGCAATTAAACAATTAAAAACAGCCAAAGCTCCTGGAACGGATGGTCTGACTGCAGTGTATTATAAAACTTTGCAAGCAGAAATGGTGGAACAACTCAGAGACTTATTTTGTAATATACAACAAGGGGGTAAAATACCCCCATCATGGACAACAGCTTATATTTCTTTGATACCAAAAGAGCAAGCAGGTCCTAAAAAACCGGAGAATTACAGACCAATATCTCTTCTGAATACGGATTATAAAATTTATGCAAAAGTATTAGCCAACAGGTTGATGCCAATAATTCAAAAGGTGATTCATGATGATCAAGCGGGATTTATCGAGGGTAGATACATGAAGGACAATGTAAGGCAAGTAATAGATTTATTGGAATATCTTGAGAAGAATAAACAGATCCCTGCAGTGCTGGTTTTCTTGGATGCAGAGAAGACCTTTGATAGAGTGGATTGGAATTTTCTATTAAAGACTTTAAAAAAGATGGACTTTGGGGACCAATTTATACAGGCGGTTTCAGCAATTTATCAAGAGCAAAAGGCACAGATTATTATCAATAGAAGTTTGACAACAGAGTTTAAAATCGAAAAAGGAACAAGACAGGGATGTCCGCTGTCCCCACTTCTATTTATTTTAACATTAGAAGTCTTGTTAAACACAATACGGGACTCTAATATCTTGAAAGGTATAATGATAAGGCAAGAGGACTACAGAATAAAGGCATTCACAGATGATCTGGTTGTTACCCTAACACATCCAATGGAATCAATAATCCAGATGAAGGACTTTATACAAGACTATGGTAAAGTTTCAGGTTTTAGACTGAACCAGAAAAAAACAAAGATGATAGTTAAAAATATGACTCAAGATCGTAAACACGAGCTTGAAAGAAGGGCAGGTTTTGAGATTGTACCAAAGGTAAAATATCTAGGAGTTCAGGTTGCAGAATCAAACACAAAATTGTTTCAAAATAACTATGAGGTGTTGTGGCGAGAGGTGCAGAAAGATATGGAGACTTGGAAAAATCTGCAGCTGTCTCTACTTGGAAGAATAGCAGCAATTAAGATGAACATTTTGCCAAGATTTCTTTTTTTGTTTCAAATGATTCCGGTGCTTAATAGTGATAAACAATTGAAACTGTGGCAAACTGGAGTGAATAAGTTTGTCTGGAACGAGAAAAAGCCAAGAGTGAAAATGAAAATTATGCAAGATGTTCCAGAAAGGGGAGGTCTTAAACTTCCAAACCTACAGTTATATTATGATGCAGCAGCTTTGACTTTAACAAGTGATTGGTTTGGAGGAAAAAAGACTGGAATATTGAACGCAGAAAGTTTTGATTTGGAATTTGGATGGCATGCCTACTTATTTTATGACAACAAAGTGGATAAAGTATTTAAAAGCCATATACTTAGAGATTCTTTGATGAGAGTTTGGAAGAAGCACCGACTCAAATGGGATTATAAAATACCGCTATGGCTGGATCTTGGTCATACTTTGTGGAATACAAATATAATGTCACTCGGGGGGGTTTTATACAAAGAGGTTCTTTTTACAGATGCGGGCAGATGGCAGCTGAAGACATTACAGACACTGTTGGCTGAAGGGATTAATTTAACTTGGTTACAATATAATCAATTGCAATTGAGATGGAAAGAGGACCAAAAAACTGGAATTATGATGCATGAGGAAGAATTGGTTAGACATATAAAAGAGAAAGGTCCAATGCATATTAAAAGACTTTATGATGTTTTGTTAGAAAGGGATTCAGAAACTGAATTAGTTAAGTGGGCACAATGATTAAGTGGGCACAAAATTTTGAGGAGCCAGTGATGTTGGAAACATGGGAAAAAATTTGGGTTCAGAACGTTAAATTTACACAGTCGCAGAATTTGAGGGAAAATTTTTATAAAATGTTTTATAGATGGCATTTAGACCCCAAAAAATTGTCGTGTATGTACCCTAATGTTCAGCCTAAATGTTGGAGATGTGATTGTTTAGATGCTACATATTATCATGTTTGGTGGACCTGTAGGAAAGTCAAGGCTTTTTGGATAAAAATTTGGTGGGTCATGCAGAATGTTTTGAAGAAAAAAATTCAATTTTCTCCACAATTGTTTTTATTGGGTATAGTTAAGGGTTTTACATTGAGTGAAACAAAATTGATATTGTACATGATAACAGCAGCAAGATTGTTGATAGGTAAATACTGGAAAAATGAAGCTTTGCCCACGATTGAGCAATGGACTTTGAAGATGGCCAGTTTTGCAGAGATGGCGAAGATTTCAGCATATTTAAAAGATTGTTCACAAGAGACTTATGAATGGGAATGGAAAAAGTGGATAGATTATGTTCAGAACAAATATCAAACTAGGAAGTATCAAATAGCTTTTATTTGAAAATGTTATATTAAGATAGAAATATTTTAATGTAATGAAGATGAAAATTTATTTGAAAATGTTATATTAAGATAGAAATATTTTAATGTAATGAAGATGAAAATTTATAAGGGGGAGGGAGGGGTTCAAGTTTTATATAAGTTTTATACAAAGGAGGGTTTTTCCTTTTACCTGATATGAGTATATTGTGTGGAAGTCCGGGGGGAGGGGAGGGTTAGGGTGGGTTAGGGAGGTTGGGAAGTTTGGGGTGGGTTGAGGGGGGGGGAAAGGGGTGAAAATGTAACTGTAAAACTTTTGCAATTAAAAAAAAAAAAGAAAGAAAGAGCAGAGGTCGGGGGCCACCCGGAGCTCCAGGGGCAGTTGATTCCAAAGGGTAGGTGCGCCCACAGAGAAAGCTCTCCCCCTGGGGGTCGCCGGCTGACATGTCTGGCCGATGGCACCCTGAGGAGGCCCTCTCTGTGGGAACGCACCGGGCGATGGGCAGCTGTTGCTGGCTGCAGATGGCCCCCCAAATATCCCAGGCCTAAGCCACATAGGGCCTTATAGGTAATCACCAGCACCTTGAATCTCATCCGGAGGGCAACCGGCAACCAATGCAAGTCACGTAGGAGAGGTGTAACATGGGAGTGTCGAGATACTCCCATCACAACCTGCGCGGCCGCATTCTGCACTGGCTGAAGCCTCCAAGTGGTCTTCAAGGGCAGCCCCATGTAGAGGGCATTGCAGTAGACAATACAGGAGGTGACAAGTGCATGAGTAAATGTGCATAGGGCATCTAGGTCCAAATAGGGGTGCAACTGGCGCACCTGGCGAACCTGGGTGAATGTCCCCCCGGTTATGGCTGTTACATGATCTTCCAAGTTTAGCCGCGAGTCCAGGAGGACACCCAAGTTGCGCACCCTGCTACAGGGGACACCACCTCATCTCCTATGACCAAAGATGGAATCTCTTGATCGGACCAAGATGCTGGTACCCACAGCCACTCAGTCTTAGCAGGGTTGAGCCGAAGCCTGTTCCTCCCCATCCAAATCCTCACCGCTTCCAGGCACCGGGACATCACGTTGAGGGCATCGCTGGGTTGGTTTGGAGTGGATATAAAAAGCTGGGTATCATCAGCATACTGATGATACCTCACCCCAAAACCCCAGATGATCTCACCCAGTGGCTTCATATAGATATTGAACAAAAGAGGAGAGAGGACCGACCCCTGGGGCATCCCACAAGTGAGGGGCCTCGGGGCCGACTTCTGTCCCCCAGCCAACACCCCCTGAGAACGTTCTGAGACGTAGGAGGAGAACCACGGTAAAACAGTGCCTCCCAGTCCCAACCCTCGAGGCGTCACAGCAAGATACCATGGTCGATTGTATCGAAAGCTGCTGAGAGATCTAATAGGACCAGGACAGAGGAGTAACCTCTGTCTCGGGCCCTCCAGAGATCATCTACCAGTGCGACCAATGCCGTCTCCGTACTTTACCCTGGCCTGAAACCCGATTGGTATGGATCCAGGTACTCTGCTTCATCCAGGGCCAACAGGAGTTGATGTGCCACCACTCTCTCAACAACCTTCGCAACAAAGTGAAGGTTGGAGACAGGATGAAAGTTTAAAATAGCTGGGTCCAAAGCAGGTTTCTTGAGGAGGGGCCTCACCACTGCCTCTTTGAAGACAGTAGGGAAGCTTCCCTCACCCAAGGATGCATTAATCACTGCCTGGATCCAGCCTCATGTAACCTCCCGAGCCGAATAAATGAACCAGGAGGGACACGGGTCCAATACACACGTGGCAGCACTCAGCTTACCCATGATCCTGTCCACTTCTTCCAAAGTAACAGGGTCGAACTCCTCACAAATAACACAACCAGTCATCTCCCCCCCCCCATCTGACCCTGCCCAGTCAGAGTCCAGACCGGGCCAGATCTGAGCGATCTTGTCCAGCAGATGTTGACTAAACTTCTCGGCCCAGCCCCACAGAGGGTCATCCCCTGCTCCCTAATTCAAGAGGGAGTGGGACCCCTTAAACAGGGCAGCCGGACGATTATCTGTGGACGTGATGAGGGCAAAGAAGTAAGAACGCTTCACTGCCTCCGTTGTCACAAGATAAAACCTTGTAAAAGATCTTAGCTGTGCATGGCCTGAATCGGAACGACTGGATCTCCAACAGCTCTCTAGGCCTCTCCTCCAGCGCTTCAACTCCCAGAGCTCCTCAGTAAACCGGGATCTGCACCGGGTCAGAGGCCGCAAAGGCATGACACGGTCGAGAGCCCCGGCGGCCGCCATTTCCCAGACCTCCACCAGGGTCTCGACCAGGGCATGGGAAAGAGAGGAAGGCATCATCCCAAGCTCCATCTGAAACCTATCAAGGTCCATCAGGCGCCTGGGGCGGAACCAGTTGGTTGGTCCCGCGTTCCAGCGGCGAGGAATGGCATAATGGAAGCCCAACCAGAGGAGCTAATGATCGGTCCATGAAAGGGGATGAATAACTGGTATTCCCCCACCGAACTCATCATGCCACTGCCTGATATAAAAAATAGATTGGGCATGTGTGTCCCCCCCCATGAGTTGGGCCCTGAATTATCTGAGTCAGGTCCATGGCCACCATGGAGGCCATGAATTCCCAGGCCATCCCCGACGCCCCACCCAGGGAAGGCAGATTAAAGTCCCCCAGAACAATAAGTCTGGGAAACTCAACCACCAACCCCGATATAACGTCGAGCAGCCCAGGCAGGGCTGCTGATACACAGCTAGGAGAAAGGTACGCAATCAGCAGGCCCAACTGCCCTTGAAGGCCCCATTTCATGAGGAGGGACTCACACCCGTCTATCTGGGGGACAGTGACCTCCCGCGGACACAGGGCCTCCCTAATAACAACTGCCACTCCCCCGCCCCTACCCTGGGCCCGTGGCTGGTGTAGCACCTGGAAACCTGGCGGGCAAAGTTTAGTTAGAGGGGCACCTCCCTCTGAGCCCAACCAGGTCTCCGTAATGCAAGCTAGGTCTGCATTTTCCTCCTCAATCAATTCACAGATGAGGGGAGCTTTGTTAACCACAGACCTGGCATTAAAATAAACCAGCCTGAGCCCAGGGCCTGCTCTCACAAATCTCCAGGGAAGCGGATGGAACCAAGAGGGTCAGAGCACGCCACTGCTCGGACACAACGGGGGCGTGCTCCCAGATTCTGATACAGCCCTCTGTTCATCCACCTGCCACCATTCCCAATCGCCCTAGGGATCAGAGCCCCCACCCCCTCCCTCTGAGCCCCGGGGGACCCCAACCCCACTCCACAACCCCACCATGATCCTCCAATGGCCTGGACTGCAATTGACCTGGTGGAGCCCCCCCCCCAGCAACCAACCGGATATCACAACCCATCCCACTCCCCAGTTGCCTAAAAAATCTAACTAGAAAAGAATACAACCAATGCCTTTTACAACCCATAACAGACTTAGAGGCCTTATTTGCACCATGCCACCTCTCGGGATCCCAGGACCCATCATTAAGGAAGTTCCTAGCTAGTCCAGTAGGCCATATCCAGGAATGGGGGGCAATCCTCAGGGCATATAGTTCCATGCTTGCCTAAGTTCGTACAGCTATCACCAACCATGGAGATGGGTGCAACAATGGCAAATAAGGATAACAGTTTAAGGTCCAGATATACAGCCCAGTAGTCAGGAATATCCACTCCCAGGTGTCCTCTCATGGCAACTGGGAGTGACATAAGTTGGTAATCACCGCCGCCCTCTCACCATGACAGAGTTCCTGTGTTCGCTGGGCAATCACCTGAGGCAAGAACCCGTGGTCGTTGCTGCCCTCTCACTGCAGCATGGCCAAGCTCAGCTAGAAAGGTCCATAGCCACCCTCTCACAGCGGCAGGAGTCATCACCCCAGGGAGATGGACCATTCCAGAGAGAAAGGGAATAAGTCCGGGACATCCAGTTCCAACACGCTGGACAGAAAGACAGCCGCCAACTACAATGGTCACCACGACGGGAAGAACCTCGCACCCAGTCAAAAAAATTAGGGAGCAGATGTTCCGGTCCAAAGCTATTGCTGGCCTGGTATTCCCGTACTTAAGCTCTTGATTTAAAAGCTGCTTCTTGTTTAAATGCTCCCCCTTTTTTTATAAAACTAGCTGTAGTTTCCCGGTAGTAGATTTAAAATTCTGTTGCTCCTTTAAATGCTTCTTTTTGCTAAAGATTAGTTGTAAGTTCCTGGTAGTGTTTCAGGCTCCTTAACTGCAAAGAACAACCAAGCATAATAAAGTACGGTCACCCATTCACAATGCTCAAACTGATCGTAGATCAAAGGCTACCTATCTTGACGGTGACGATATTGAAGCGGGGGAGCCTCTGCTTTGTTGTTGATGGAGCACTGCGTGAAATGGTCATGGAATCTGCCTTTTTTGGGTATATTTTGACTTAAATGAATATTGAGTTAAATGAATGTTGAATGTACCCAAAATGTATTTTTTTAAAAAAACTTGTTTTAAATAGATATCCTGGTCTGTGGCTGCTTCATAAATATTTTTGCTAGTAGAATTTGATCATGATGAAATAACCTTGAAGAAAAAGCACTGTATATTATCAAGGAATTTTACACAGGATGTTTTCTAATTAGGGTTGCCAGGTCTGCTTCCAAAAAATAGCGGACAAGCGGGGGGGCGGGGTTTAAGTAGTAAAAAAATAAAAAAAAATTCAATTAAATTATATATTTTCTTACAAACATTTTAACACGTATTAAAATAATCACTTCAAAACTTTACTTAAAATTCAAAACATCAAATATATTATAATAATATGTAAAATATTAAATTACATTTTACTTTGCTGTCATGTGTATTTTTTATTTGACTGCGCAGCTTTGATCAATTCTTTGTGTTTAAGGAATAATTCTTTAATTTCAGTACAACATTGAGAAATATTAAAAAATATACAAAGTTCACTTCGAACTGATGGTACAAGTAGTCGGTTACGTTCGTCAGTCCACAAATTTCCCATGACGCTGAAAATTCATTCAACATTTGCATTTGATACCGGAATTGATGCACAATACTGGAACAGTTTCAGTAAACTCAGAGCTGGCTCTTTCTTGAAAAGGTACGTCCACTTATCAAGGGATGAATCGTCCTGCAGATGAACATAAACTTCTTCTAAGGCAAAAATTTTATCGAAGAGAGTGTTGGGTGGAAGTTCTTCTCACCATGGTGATAATAAGCAGATGTTCATAATTTCTTCTAAAGTTGGAGGATTATTGCGATCAATTAGATTGAAACAATTTAGTGTCTCATATACTGAATCAGTGAAATTATATCACTTTTCTAGGTATGCAATGGCTCTTTGATACACGATGATGGCTTTTTTCTTGAACTTTTGCACGGCATTCTCAGGCAAATGTTTTTTACGTAAGGCAAATAAAACTTTCATTCCAAAAAACTGCTCATCGTATTTTTTTTGCAAAGAATCATGCAGCTTACACATGATAATGTGAAGATCACATGTAAGAATTTTCTTGCTTTCCAGCTTCAGTAGGGTGTCTTGCATTATTGACATGAAGAAGTGCGTGAAATATAACTACAATTCTGAAATTGTTGGTTCATCGTCCTTTGCGAGTTCATTTTCCTGATCCCAAATAAGGTTCCAGATAACCTTATGGCACTCATCAGATCCAAGAGAAATAAAATACGATTTTAGAGGTATCCAGTTTAAAAGAAGTCTTTTGACCGCTTTAAACAAACTTAACCAACGTGTTGGCACATGGCACAAAACTTCATGGAATTCTGACTCGCAAAACTCAAAAAATGATTTCAACTCTTCTCATTTCTTCACAGAATTCGAAAATTTGGCAAAAACCTTCAGCACTACATTTTCGATATCAAAAGATAACTGCTTTAATGCATTTTTTGCGCTGTTGTGTAAAATGTGATTATTGCAATGAGCATTCGATCTTTGTCTCATTCTAACATTGAAAAAAAAGACAAAACGTGATTCTCCTATCCTTATTCTCTTAGACTGTACAGCTTTAGATTACGTACCATTTCATCATAAAGCTTTTGAATAAAAAAAATGTTCACTATTTTGTGAAAAAAAATAGTGAACATAATGTGAAAAAAGTGGACTGTCCGCTCAAATAGTGGACACCTGGCAACCCTATTTCTAATTCTTGTATTCAAGAGTTCTTAGTTTTAGCAAACAATGAGATATTAAACATTGTGTGAGATTCTGGTCTGTACTTAGAAACTTGTTTTCTAAACAAACAAGCACACACACACACATGAATTCCAGTGTGCATTGCCTATCTAAATAAGTATAATTTACTGTGCAAATTTTAAATGAAAATGAGGAGTAATGGTACTATTACATTGCAAAATATATTTTCATCAATAATTTGATATCAGTAAAATGAATCAGAGTTCAATTTTCAAAAAGACCAGCAAGTGGATGGGATGTAGTTGTAAATGAAAATATTATGACAAACACTGGACCTATATATAGTATCAGAAAGGTTTGTTGAGTATTCAAGTAACTCACCCAGGTCATATATCAGCACAAGTTATCACAGGAGAAAATAATTTCTACTTTTTCCTCATATGCATTCCTTCACTCAAATGTTCCCATTTGATTCACGTTTATCCTAGGAGGAACAATGATTTGAAATTATATTTGAGTGTGTGATCTAGAAGGATGAAACTGAAAACAAGGAGAAGACTAAATTTACATATCTACTTCAAAATCTCCACTACCATTGCTTTTCTTTAAAAAGGAAAATAAATATGAGGGATTTAATGAAGACAGCTTGCTTTTCCAATAGTGTTTCTAGCTTGTTATGCACAGTATGAATTGTGTACAAGACTCTATGTGATTGGAACCTAACTATATACACTAATTACAAGATAAAAATATTGATCAGTTGATAACAAGGAAATTATCTTTGAGACCGCCTTCTACCTTATAGCTCCCAGTGACTGGTAAGATCCCACAGAGTTGGTCTCCTCAGGGTCCCGTCAGCTAAACAATGCCGGCTGGCGGGCCCGCGGGGAAGGGCCTTCTCTGTGGCTGCCCCAGCTCTCTGGTACCAGTTACCTCCTGTGGTCCGGACCATCCCCACCCTATTGGCCTTCCGAAAAGTGGTGAAGACCTGGCTCTTCCGACAGGCCTGGGGTTGTTGATCTCACTGTTGCAATCTGGCGAGATCCGGCCATGAATGGTGTGAATGGGTTTTAATTGTTTTTAATGGTTTAACTTTTAATGTTTTATATATGGTTTTAAATGCATTGTAAGCCACCTTGAGTCTTTGGAGAAAGGCAGCATACAAGTTGAACAAATAAATAAATTAAAAGGGCCATTCCTGCCCCTGACAAATTCTATTAACACAGTAGATCAATAGTTATGAATTATATATGTATGGTATGATATCTTGAATTGGCTGAGGGCCAATTCTTCATTCTTTTCTTAAAAGCAATTTCCACATGTACACAACTAAATGTGTTCTCCTTTTGTTATCATAGTATTAAGTTACTAAAAAGGGATTAAGTCCACTGTCACCATGGTAACAAGAGAAATTTTTGACCTTCCTCAATGCACATAAATCTTAAGTAATATCATCTCAAAATAATATACCTGATGACAAGGTGAATTTAATATACTGAAAATATGGGTGCATTTAACTGTTTATACTGCAGAATCAAAATGCAAAACATTGTATAGCAATAAGATGTCAAGACCTCTTTATATATAATCTAACAGAAAACCCTAGCTCGATTATATGTCCAATTCTGATCATAGTGCCACCTTTTGATTCTAGGCTAAGGAACAAAGTACTCTCAAATTAGCCTTTTTCTTGTCCCTTGCTTCTAATTAATTTATTATGATAAAACATATCAGACATAAAGAACTGGAATGCAAAGCAAGTCTGAATTAGATGGTAATTTATTTCAACACTTTTTTTTTTGCCCTCTTCCTCACCCTCCCACCCCGAAAAAAGAAGATATAGCTGATATTTGTTGCCTGTGGCCTTAGCAATCATCTTCATATTTTGGCCTTTAGCAGTCATCTTCATATTTCATGTCTGACTTCTATAGTTTGGACTTAAGGCCTTGCCCCCTCTTTGCATCAGTTTCCTCTTTAAGTTACTGTTAAATTAGAAGTGAATGTTATGTTTACATAACAATTATTTATTCCATGCTAAATAAAAACTACCTCCAGATTTTTTTTCTCCAAAAAAATATAGTAATTCAGCCACCACATACCTTATCAGAGTGAAATAAGGTATGTGGCACATACCTTATCAGAGTGAAAAACAATACTAATTGTGTACAAAGTAAAAATAATAAATAGAATTTGCCTGGGTGGCTATCATATATAACAGCCAATTATGGAGCTGCAGCATAATTGACATATTTCTAGGCCAACTCTGCACTTGTTCAGACTGGGAATCCATTATATAAAGATATGAATTTTGCATGTCTGTCCCAGCAATGAAATTTATATGCAAAATGTGTTTTATCTCTAAGTGTTAAATTGAGTAAATATGATAAAAATGATGATTTCTACTGTATTGATATGGAATGATAGGACCAAACAACATTCCTGGGTCAGCCAGAGACAGTTTTTATTGTGCAAGGTTCAGAGGCAGATTGGTTCTTGCTATCTGAACAAAGAAAGAGCCCTGGTAGGACTGCTTTTATACATATCCAAGACAAAGGACTTTGCTGGCACAGCAGTTTTCCATATATGGTTAACATACATCCATTATAAGATAATTGATATTTCCTAATTACTAAATTCCTATATTATTTTCTAGTTCATAAGATTATCGTAGCTAAACATCCTTTATTAGTTCTATGATTGCTGATGCATAGATTTATGTCTTCCTTGGTTCCATATAGATGTCCTTACATCCTTGACAACTAGGCCCCTTCAGAAGATATATATATATTACCCAGGATGTCCTTGACAACTAGGTCCCTTCAGAAGATATATATATTATCCAGGATGTAATTTATCTAACTTAGTGTAATCTTCCAAACAAATATTGTTCTTCCAAACCAGCACATTTCTTTCTTACAATAGAGAGGGTCTTTTAGAGTTCATGGGGCTAAGCACGTTTTTCCCTTATAATAATGTGAATAGAGAGGGTCCTTTAGAGTCCATGTAGCTGACTCTGTATGATTCCTATTTTATTTACCTTATTCACATTATTCCCCCCTTTTGAAGTTTTTCCATGCAGAAACTTCAAGCATTCCCTACATAGTAGATAACATTCTATACTTTTTAATTAAACAAAGCAAACATATAATATTTAGCAAAATATGACTAATTCAGGCAAGGGATAGGTATTTCTTGATCTTCATTCCCCTAATCCTTGGAGGTACTCTCTCCATTCCTTCCCAGGTTCAATATCTACATATGTGTCTGCATCAGAGTCTTTATCTTCATCAAGGAAATTGGGGCTAACCTGATGATCTCCATCAAAACTAATTCCTTTTCAGATTGCAGTTCCTTTACTGCTGTCTTTGATAGCTGTTTGAGCAGAGGAATTATACAAGGAATAAAAGCTAGGCTTGTTACAGCACATATCAACAAGAATAACATTTGTTTTATCCAGCCGGATCCAGGCAACCAAGAAAACCATATCAGATGTTTGTAACCTCTGACTCATCTTAGAAGCCCTGTCCTGTAAATCCTTGGCAACTTCTCTGACCACACCTGATTTATTCATGTAAAAACAACAATCTTCTCCCAGAAATACACACAAACCACCTTTCTCGGCTATCGATTTTGTAGGACCACTGCTGCCAAAGAATCTATCTGGTCTTGGACTTCTACCAAAGTCCCAGCAATTTGATTCAGGCTCTCTTGAAGCTCTTCTGATAATTATTACTCCACAGGTATAGGTGTCACTCCACCTATACCTGTTCCAACTGCAGTTCCTATCCCCATGATTACTAATAGTGGGACTAGGATTGGTGCCCGTTTCTGAACATGTCCCATGAGAGGAACAGGGATGGTATGTTCTCCACTGACAACACCTATTTTAGGAAAAAGGTGTGCTAATGTGCATGTCCCGGTTGTTGGTAAACACAAATACGCATCCTTTCCACACAAGAAGAAAACTCCATTTTCTCCTAGACACACACCTATATTTATGGAAAAGGCATGAGTTCGGTGGTTCTTTTCATTAGTCCAGACCCCCAAAGTCCCTGCCACAAACATTCCAGTCAGCAGCTGTAATGGGACTTCTAGGGAAGGGTCCTTTTGCTTATCTCTGAGAGTTGGGCCTTCAAGAAGATAACGGGAGGTTATATTTCCAGGGGGAAAGAGAGCACATAAACCTGACCTGAACCTTAAGGTGAACCAGAATGGAAATTGTGCTGGCCGAAATGGCCTCAGACATTTTTCAAAAGATATATTCCATCCTCCCCACCTTACTTTTTTAATGGTCATATCTGGTGGTATTGAGAAAGTGACTTTTGGTTGAAACAAGTGGTGGGCAGAAGGAGAAATACTTCTGGTTAATTTTACATCCATAAGGTCCATTCTAGGGCCAAGGTATATTTCTGCCGGACATTGTTCTTTTGTCAGGGACCCTACAGGAATACCAGATATTTGATGTCTCTTTACGCACATAGAGGGTGTTCCTATGATTTCTACACCAGTGGCTATAGGGCCAGCTATTGGAAGGTGGCTTATTCCCAGTCTTTTGAATGCATCATAAAAATCTCCTTGCAACTTTGAGGTTGCTGCTTTGTATCTAATATCTTTTTTAAGGACTAGGGTAGCTTTTGTCCTTTCCTAGAGATCTTGCTCAACTGGGACAGCATGATAAGATGAAGGACTAGCAGACAAACACAACCAGCAGTTTTGACCCAAGGTAGAATCAGACTGATTAACGAGGCTTTGACCTAATTCCAGGATCCTCGACATGTAATTTTATTTTTTCAATTGTTGCAGGGGTCCATTCTCTCTTTGTTCTATTTCTATTCCCCCCTTTACCGGGATTGTCAACTGTTTGACATTAGGTTTTGGAGTCGGCTCAAGTCTAAAGTAACGGCCCCATCTACTGATGATATGTCATTGGCAGGAGCGGACTTGACCTAATGTGTCTCTACTTAGTGACCCGATGCTGCTTGGTTCTTTGGGGTTCTCAACATCTCTGGATCCTTCCTCATGGACAAGGGGGATTTCTTGGGCATTCTCAATAGTGGGAACTAAAAGCTAAAACCATCCAAAGCCAAAGAAACATAATCACTTCCTTTCAACACACACAGGGCCTTAATATCACAACACCCTTATGTTACAAACTCACCACGTCAGGAAGAAGGTTAGGGGTATGTGTAACTTGGGAAAGAGCAGTATCAACCTCAGTCCTAGGCTTCCCACAGAACTGGTCCTTATATATATAATACAATAACAGCAGGGCTAGGATAGCAGCTGCTCAGAGTAGGATAGCAGCGGCCCAGAGTCCCCGCATCCAATCTTCCACAAGCATTAGTATCCTTAAAAATTTCTTACTGGATTCTATCACAGTTAATGGGTTTTACATTACAAATTACAGTCATGGAATGTGGTCTTTCTCCGTACAGAACTTCAGCCGTGCGCTGGGAACCAGCTTCCGCGGTGGTTCAGCAAGGCTGACAATCACCACCATGCATTGAGAGTCTGTTGCCACTAGGACTCAGCAGGGTGTGTTCTTCTTGAACTTTAGCACCAATGGCTTGTCAGTTTTTGTCACCT
Organism: Arizona elegans; assembly: GCA_022577455.1. Classification (NCBI taxonomy): domain Eukaryota; kingdom Metazoa; phylum Chordata; class Lepidosauria; order Squamata; family Colubridae; genus Arizona; species Arizona elegans. The sequence continues at coordinate 75,696,001 of JAKOOJ010000004.1, read as the reverse complement.
GGTATGTGACCAGATCATTCTGGTCTGCGGTCTTAAGTCTCGTCCAGTGGACCCAGGATCTTCCTTCTAATGTCTTAACAGCAAGAGGTGAACACATCACAACAGTATATGGTCCTTTCCATCTAGGTTTTAAAGGCTCATTTTTCCAATGTTTTATCCATACCCTATCACCTGGCTTGTAGTTGTGACCTGCAGTCGTAATAGGGGGAGGTCTACATTCTTGCATATATTGCCTCAGTTGATTGACATGATTGTTGTGCTGTTGTAGCTGTAAAAGTAATTTCCTCGCTTCCACACACCCCTTTTGAACTAGGTCTGGCCAGCCTTGGAAGTGGTGCTTAAACAAAGCAGGGGGCCTACCATACAGGAGTTCAAAAGGAGACAGCTGGTGTTTAGTCCGTGGGGCTGTTTGAAAAATGTACAAGGCCATGGGGAAAACTTGAAGCCATGGCAAGTGGGTTTCTAAGCACAGTTTGGTAATAATTGCTTTCAATGATCAATTAGCCCTTTCAATTTTTTCCGCGGATTGGGGCCGAAATGCACAATGATATCTCCATTTCAGGCCCGCTGCTTCAGCTAGGTGGTGATCTATACGTTGCACAAATTCTGGACCATTGTCAGAGCTGATGGTAGATGGACATCCAAATCTAGGGATTATTTTCTTTAAGAGAAAGTGTGCCACTTGTATAGCTAATTTATTTCTAGTAGAGTAGGCCTCGATCCATCCTGAGTAAGTGTCAATGAAAATGACCAGGGCTTTATAACCATTGCATTTGGGCATGTCAGTAAAGTCCACAACTAAGTAGTCCATGGGCAAGTAGGAGATGGGCTGCTGTCCTGGTGGTAAATGCGGTCCTTGCTTAGCATTCACTTGCGCACACGTAGGACATTGGGAAGTTACTTTGGCAACCGGCTCTGCAAGTTAGGTATGTAGAATGTTGCTTGCAACTGTTGGGCTAAAGCAGTCTTGCCAATATGTGAGGTCAGATGTGCATCTGATACTAAAGGTCAGGCAAGTGAAACTGGTACCACTAGGCGATTGTCTGGTAGGGTATACCATCCCTTTACAAGAGTGGCTTTTAGATCTCCTTCAGCCTTGTCCCTCTCCACATGAGTATAGGTAGGATGCAATCTTTCAATGTATGACTCTATTTCTTGTGCCAGATAAAGATAGTAATCATTTTTATCTAGGGGATGGTGTGCTGCCAATTTGGCCTCTCTATCAGCAAATCGATTGCCCTGTGCAACGAGAGTGTCTGCCTTCTAATGACCTGGACAATGGATGACAGCTAAGGATTTAGGAAATTTTACCGCAAAAATCAATCTTTTAATTAGAGGGGCATGTTGGATTAGTTTGCCTGCAGAATCAGTGAAGCCCCTTTCCTTGAAAATGGCTGCATGTGCTTGAATAGTCAAAAAGGTATATTTACTGTCTGTGTACACATTAATAGTCTTGTCTGTGGCTAACTCTAATGCTCGGATGAGTCCCCATAACTCAGCTGCTTGAGTACTGGTACCCACTGGAAGAGGAGCACTTTCAATTACTGTGTGTTGGCTAACTATAGCATACCCTGCATAACAAGCACCATCTTCCATAAAACCGGAGCCATCAGTAAACCATGTAAGCTGGGCATATGGAAGAGGAGTGTCCGCTAAGTCTGGTCTACAGGAATACTGATAGTCTAGTACATGTAGGCAGTCATGTAATGGAAGGGATGCATCGGGTATAGGCATAAGAGTGGCAGGATTGATAGTTGCACATTGGTGAAGGCTTATCTGGAGGTTTTCTAACAGCAGCGCTTGGTACTTATGAAGCCTCTGATTACTTATCCACAAGTGTCTTTTATTTTCCAGAATGGTTTGCAATGCATGGGATGTGAAGACTGCTACTTCAGAGGTGAAAGTCAGTTTGTTGGTATCTTTCATAAGTTCTGCTACAGCGGCCAGAATTTTAAGACAGTGTGGCCAGCCTTGGACAGGGCAGTCCAGCTGTTTTGACAAATAAGCCACCGGCCGTTGCCATGACCCTTGCAGCTGAGTCAACACCCCTAATGCCACATTATGACAAACATCTACATAAAGCGGAAAGGCTTGAAAAGATCTGGCAATCCTAACACTGGAGAGGATACAAGTGCTTCTTTTAAATGACTTAATGAATTTACTTGTTCCTTGCCCCATTCAAAAGGGTCTGTTTCTGCTCTACGGGTTGATGCATACAGGGGTTTGGCAAGTAAGGCAAAATTGGGAATCCATAAGCGACAAAAGCCCATGACTCCCAGAATGTCCCAAAGTTCTTTCCGATTCTTTGGCGGGGGCTGTTGTAAAATTGCCTGTTTACAAGGTAGGCCCAAATTCCTCTGACCCTGAGACAGAATGTATCCCAAATATGTAACTTCTTTCTTTACTAATTGAGCCTTCTTCCTTGAAGCTCTGTAACCACAGTCTCTCAGTAATTCAAGGAGGGTCAGGGTATTTTGGAAGGCAAATTTAGTTAGCCCCAGGGGATTGTCCTCTGCCCACAGGGTGGGAACATTAAATTTCTCCCAATTACTTTCGGGGGTTGTGTCTTGCATTAACATCAATCGCCAAGTCTCATCTACTGGGTGTGACACTGTCAGGTATTGTCCATTCTCGTTGAAGGAAATGGCGGCTCTCATTTTAAAAAGTAGCTCCCTTCCTAATAGTGGGACAGGGCATTCAGGCATATACCAAAATTAGTGCTCTACTAGGCCGTTCCCGACCTTGCATTTGACAGGTTTCAGGAGGCTGTGTGTGGCAGCTGTGCCTGACACTCCTTGAACTCTGACTTTCTTAGTTGACAAGGGGGCCACTGGTTTATTAAGCACTGATCGACTGGCTCCAGTATCGATCAGCATGCGGACTTGATGTCCTCCCACCCATAAATCCATCATGGGATCCGGGGGTGGGTCCATGGGGCCCTGGCCTCTTCAGTCATCCCACTCCATTTCGGCTAGGCCAATCACCTCCTCATTCTGGTATGGCTGGCTGGGTTGTCACCTGTCAGCACCTCTTCTCCCTCTAAACGCTCCTCTCGGGGTTCCTCTAAAACTTCTTCCTCTAAGTGCAGGCTGTCCACGCCCGTAGGATACTCCTCTTGATTCCATCCTTCTACGGGGGCACTCTCTCTGCCAATGTCCTTCTTCTTTACAGATGGCACATTGGTTGGGTCCTAAGGTAACTCCTCCCAGGGCCAAAGCTGACATTTCAGTTTTCTTTCTTTAATATCTCGCTTTTTCTCCTCCTCTCTATCCCTATTCAGGTAGACCTTCCTGGCCACTTCTAGGTGTTCACTGGTATTCTTCCCTAGAGCTCCTTCCAACTTCTGCAGTTTTCTCCTGATGTCCATGGCACTCTGACTGATAAATCGTTCATTTAACAGGTATCTATTTGCTGGATCTTCTATGTTTATCCCAGTATGGATCTTATAGGATTCTACTAGTCTAGTCAAGAAGGCCTCAGGACTCTCATCCTTTTCTTGGTGTATGGTGACGGTTTTGGCATAATTAACGGGACCTTTTGCTGTTTCTCTTAAACTGTTTATGCATAGGAGGCGGTAGGCAGCTAATAGAGTTTGCTCTTGGTTAACATTGGGATCCCAGTTTGGATCTACTTCTGCAGCTGCTATGGCCTTTTGCGCGGCATTGACCCCGTCTGGATACATACGGGTTAAGACCTTCTCTTTAGCAATTTTGAATCTTTCTCTGTCTTCCAGGGAGAGTAAGGTATTTAATAATTGCTGAATGTCTCCCCATGTGGGTCTATGTGTGTGCATTTAGTACTAAATAGATCTACTATTTCGGTAGGCTTTTTGCTAAATGGGCCATATTGCTGTTTCCAATTAAGTAGCTCTGTAGTTGTAAATGGCTGATATTGAAACAAGGGACGAATGATGGGCAGTCCCTGGGCATCAGTTCCATGACTCAAAATTTCCCTCAAGGAGGCCAGAGTCTCTGTCTTCTTTAAACTTGTCTGGCTTCGAGTTTGGGAACTAATGGGTTTAGATTCTTCTTCTGCCTCTTCTTCCCCATCACTCTTAACTTCCCGTTTGGCTTGCGGTTAGCGTTTTCGGGGTGGGATGGTCTTTGGCACCATATCCGCTGGCAAGGGTGGATAGGGGTTTCGTCTTGGGGCAGGCAAGGGTGGATAGGGGTTTTGTCTTGGGGTTACAGGATGTGGTGCATATGGGGGAGGGCGACTAACTTCTTCCTCATCCTCCTGACTGAAAACTTTAGTTTTAACTATCTTTCTGTTGCTCTTATTTTTCTTTTTCATCATACATACTTTCACACATTCTATCTGACATTTCTTAAGTTAAGAGGGGGCTGCCTTTTGAGCAATCTGCCACTGATCTATGTATGGGTATTGGTCCCAATGGCCATCCCGCGTGATGATCTGATGTACCTTGGATATCACTATTGGATTCAATGATCCTTCTTCTGGCTACCTTATGCCAAAGGTAGGCCATATATTTATACAAAACATCTTCAAGGTATCTGGATCACACAGGGAATCACCATAGTTTCCGCTAAAGGCACTCTTAAAATTGGCTAACATACATTGTAACGGTGTCCTGGGACACTATTACAACCACCCATCCTAACACACTACCACTGACCCACGGAGCCTGAAACTCAAAGGTCATCAATGGGAACTGCAGTGGTTTAACCACCCACACAATCCCACACAATCCTAACAGAGAGACTTGAACTCTCAACAGGAGACTTGAACTCCTCACTAGAGACTTTAGGATGACACCTTGTCTCCTAGGGGGGTGATCAGGCCCCCTTCTCCACCACTAAATTGGTGGGCACCCCTATTACTTATACTTGCCTGCAGGCGTCTTCTTCCTGGATTTTTGTTGAGGTTTCTGGGTCTGGCTGACCTGTGGATCCTTGACTGATCTGCTTCTCCAGCGGGTTATGACACCTCCTCACCGAAAGGTTCCGTAGACTTCAATGGAGTCCTGGTGGCCGGCCGATGGACTTTCCTTGGGAAGGTGTCGGTCCCCGCTGGGGCAGGCCGTCTTGGCAGAGCAAAGGTCTCTGTTCCTTAGTCCCATCTGGGTCGCCACAAATGATATGGAATGATAGGACCAAACAACATTCCTGGGTCAGCCAGAGACAGTTTTTATTGCGCAAGGTTCAGAGGCAGATTGGTTCTTGCTATCTGAACAAAGAAAGAGCCCTGGTAGGACTGCTTTTATACATATCCAAGACAAAGGACTTTGCTGGCACAGCAGTTTTCCATATATGGTTAACATATATCCATTATAAGATAATTGACATTTCCTAATTACTAAATTCCTATATTATTTTCTAGTTCATAAGATTATCGTAGCTAAACATCCTTTATTAGTTCTGTGATTGCTGATGCATAGATTTATGTCTTCCTTGGTTCCATATAGATGTCCTTACATCCTTGACAACTAGGCCCCTTCAGAAGATATATATATATTACCCAGGATGTCCTTGACAACTAGGTCCCTTCAGAAGATATATATATTATCCAGGATGTAATTTATCTGACTTAGTGTAATCTTCCAAACAAATATTGTTCTTCCAAACCAGCACATTTCTTTCTTACAATAGAGAGGGTCTTTTAGAGTTCATGGGGCTAAGCACGTTTTTCCCTTATAATAATGTGAATAGAGAGGGTCCTTTAGAATCCATGTAGCTGACTCTGTATGATTCCTATTTTATTTACCTTATTCACATTAGTGTGGCAAATAACATCATAATAAAAGTGAATTTCTGTATTTGCATTTACCTTTTCATGTGACCTGTCCTTTAAAAATGTCTCAAAAACTACAGTCAGCAAGTCAGAATATTTCCTTGAACCCTCAGAAAACATTTTGCAAACAAAGGCTCTAATCATTGACTTACTGTTGCTTTTACTGCTTTGTACTACAAGTTGTGGGAATCTTCTAGACCTAAATCAATTTTTCATAGAAGTAGCCTCATGAGATACGACACAAATTCCATATGAACACAATTTATAAAAAGTACTTCAATAGCTGAACACAAATCCACTGTGTTCTGTGGACATGTCTGCAGTAATGTACAGTGGCCTTATTCCCTCATGGTTATCAGGGATTATTATTAATTTATTTTCAAGAGGCTTTGTTTTTCTCCTCCATCTTTTGTCCTTTCATGGGAAACTTTTCACATTTTCTGAGTACTCCTTTAAATAACAAATTTATGAACCCCAATGAAGCCTCAAACCAGGGGTGAAATGCAGCAAGTTCTAACAGGTTCTGGAAAACCAGTAGTGGAAATTTTGAGTAGTTCGGAGACCGGCAAATACTACCTCTGGCTGGCTCCAGAGTGGGGTGGGGATGGAGATTTTGCAATATCTTTTCCCTAGGAGGGGAGGGAATGGAGAGTTCTAACAGGTTCTGGAAAACCAGTAGTGGAAATTTTGAGTAGTTCGGAGACCGGCAAATACCACCTCTGGCTGGCTCCAGAGTGGGGTGGGGATGGAGATTTTGCAATATCTTTTCCCTAGGAGGGGAGGGAATGGAGATTTTGCAATATTCTTCCCCTGGAGTGGGATGGGAATGGAGATTTTGCAATATCCTTCCCCTGCCATGCCCACCAAGCCACGCCCACAGAACCGGTAGGGAAAAAATTTGGATTTCGCCCCTGCCTCAAACCAACAAAATTTAGGCTTTCCTCAATAGCAGTCTATTAATAGCCAACATTTATGGCTTGAACTTTATAAATCTAAGTCCTTCTTTGTCAGTGGAAGCAGTCAATTCCTCCTTGTAATTAGAGAGGTCTTATAAATGGGGAATTCTCAATGTAAATCCATGTTTTCAATAAATAATCTCCAGTGTGTATATGCTGGAAGGTGGGAGGCCCTGCCCAGCAAATATTATAAACAGCCATAAAACAGAGCCTATTATATCATATTAATGATCCATTCACTTCACTCCTCTGTCTCTATCAAACCTAACTTATATGAATAGATAAATTAGCAGTTGGTATTCATTTAGAAATTCTGTATGAATTAGGGCACAAAAAGAGTCAGTGTCAGGTTGTTTTTAGGATAATGAAATTTCACTTTTATTGTTTAATCTAGAGCATGTCTGGCTAGATAAATATATGAAAGTACTGGGATCTGAGCATTCTGACATTATTATGATCTACCTCACATATTATTGCTGTTCCTCCAGATTTCTGTTCAATAACTTACCTGCTGATTGACTGCACCAAGTTAAATCGCTCAAAAGTGCTTTTCAGGATAATATTTAATAATATTCATGAAAATAATCATATTTGCTTTGGCCACCATTTAGTGTCCTTTTTACTTTTTGAAATGGTCTGTAAAATTGTAAAAAAAAACATATAGGACATTTAAAAAATACCATATTTGATATGGTGATCAAATGACTTATAATCTTTTAATTAAATGAATAAAATCAGTGCTGCTTTTTATGTCACTGCTTTAATACTACCCACAATTCCATTGTAAACGTAATGTCAGATCCATAAAAAGAAAAGTATCATATCTTCTACTAAAGATTCATTTCATAGAATAAGGAATTTTCCTTGCACTGAAAATAATATTACAGATGAATGAATGTTTTAAGCAGGGGTGGGTTCTACATACCTTTACTACTGGTTCGTATCACGCTTGCGTGTGCCCTCACTGTTCTGTACATGCGCAGAAGCTTCCGTGCATGTGCAGATCACCTATGATGACATCCAGGTCAGTGGGCGAAGCCTCCCGCCAGTTTTACTACCAGTTCTTGCGAACTGGTCTGAACTGGGCGCAACCCACCACTGGTTTTAAGACGTAGAGAGATTGGTTTATCCAATCCCAAAGGATTATCAAGATAAATACGGGCAAAACCGAAATCTCCTTGAAATTGTTTCCTCAGCTAAGATTGAGAATACTTTTCAGGCCTCTTAAAACCTAACCTGATTATTAAGTACCAAAAACCATTTTCCAGATCCTCTAAAGTTTATATCATAATAATAGATTTGTGCTTTGCTTACTAAATTTGAAATAATACTAAGTGGGAAAAAAATAAACAATCATTTGTAGATTTCTTGATTTTTTTTCTTCATTTATTTCAGATTATATTCCAATCTGAGGAAAGGCAAAGCTAAACAAATAGGGAAAGCAAATCAGCAACCAAAGAATTATTAAACTTCTCACTCACAAGACTAATTCCAGCTTGTTTTTATTTTGCATTATATATAAACACAACCATTTTAAAGATCCATTTGATTCTCCTTTTTTCTTCCACCAAAAAAATCAGAAAAAATATTTTAGTGAATTATTTTCAGGGAAATATTGCCTACTAGATATTCTTCCACAAAACGCTCCAGGAACAGTGTTGTATTTTTAAATTCATAACTTCCCTGGATTTCTTTCTACTGCTTCAGAATAATCCTCTACCTTAGCAAAAATCAGGAAGCACTATCTGAATAAATGGGCAAATTCTATTTTTAAACAGTAGGCCACATTTGATATTCATTACTTAGATATGAACTATGAAACCTATTGGGCATGGTATGTAATATAAAAAAATAGGGAACACATCTTATCTGACTTTTAATGAGCACCTCAAATCTATATTTGCTCAAAATATATAATCCACCAAGCAAGATCAACCAAATCTGTAACCAATCATTCTGCCTTATTTAAATTTGATATGCCACATCTAGTCCCTCACTACAATCACACAACAATCCATAATGTCCAATGCTTTCCTAATATAAATGAAATGGGAAGCTACGTGAGATTTAGATAGGAATGTTTCTTAGAAAAAACAGGTGGGACACTGACACCTTTTATCAGATAGCATCTCCCTATATTTGATATTTCCACTGTTCTCAATAACACATACAAAATTCACATAGTTCTAGTTGTGTTTCATTGAGTCTCAACCTCCTTCCTTTTTATAAGGACTGAATCAGGAAACTCAGATATGCCTGAACCTTTTTAAATCCATATTTAACTATGTGATAGCTTTATACTTGTCCTTATTCAGTCTTTTTGTTATAATATCCCATCATCTTAGCAATGCATGCATCTCATCACTTAATATATAAATCTATTTCATTGCCTTGCTCCCTATTCTCAGCTGGAGATGAAGACTACAACAGTCCTCTTCTGAAGACATTCAATAGCCCAGCTACAACTTGCAGTACAGTTGTACCTTAAATGCCTACATAACTCACATGCCAGCACTCATGAAGATTATAGTCTCCGTAACATGTGTATGTGAGAGGCTGCAATTAAAAAGATTCAGTTATGGGTATAGAATACTTGTACTTAACACTAAACTTTGCTATGATTACCACTTCATATGAGAGTAGCTTGCCATGGCTGTTTATATTTATTTTTTAAAATGATACCACAGAAGGAAAAAGTAATAATAAAACTGTAATCAGACTAATACAATATAGGGGTGCAAGTTCTAACATTCCTCTTCCTTACCCAGCTAGGCAAGCTCTCTCTCTCTTTTTCTCACTCCCAAAAATGTGATTTCTAAAATAATACACATGATTAATGTCACCAGGCCACCATTTAAGAAGATGCATAAAAACAGAAAAAGGGAAGGAAGAAAAGTCAACGTTTCTTCTCAACTTCCATTGATTCTATCAGACCAAGAGCTATTAACATTAGTGCAAGAGGCAGCTGGTAAAAGTAAATGATCCCTGTAACCCTACCTTTCTTTCACACATAAATGTACTTCCCCTGAGAAATCTAGCCACTTAAAGCCTACTGACTGAAAGGCAATATATGTGAAAGGAAGTGGTTACTATAACTTTTTATAATCACCAGGAAAAGCTTAAGTCACCCCAAGGAGTAGACTATTCAGGGAAGTGTAAATGGCAGAGTGTTTCAAGTATGAATGGATACCATCTGGAGAAGTAATGGTCAATAATTTGCATCCAACAGTTAGATATATAATTGATTATTGTATAATAAAGCACAATTCTCTTACTTCAGCTTCCATTGAGCAACAGTGCTTAAATAAAAGAATAATAAGGAATATAGAAAGTAGAATTATTTAAAAATTAATTAATAAAAATGGATATAGAAGCAGAAGAATAAAAGCACAACCACTGCCTCCCTATTAACATTATACACAATTCACCAGAATACTTCTTCACACAAAGTGATTCAAGCAATTAATAGAGGAATGAAGTTCATGGGTAAGTTAATAAATACAAAAATATGTTTCATTAGATGTCAACTGCTATCATCAAAGGACTTCAAAGCTCTGTTCTTGCTCAAACAATTCCTACAAATAAATAAACAAAAAGGAAAATCTGATATAGGCTCTAAATCCCATTGCAATATAGTATTTGAAAAGGAAGCCAGACTGGAAAATATATCTCCACCAGTATATTGAACAAGATCAGGAAATGAAGCTAATAAAAATCATGCTATAAAGCTTTGCTTTTGACTAAACAATCTGCCTTTCATATAGCTTGGTAATGGAATCTGATGCACGGATGTGATTGACAATATTCACACAATCATACGGTATCATCACATATATTTCATCATTCCTGCCCCCCACCCCCACCCCCATTCAACCCCATGTAGATATCTATGTTTTCCTAGCAGAAGGAACACCTGGAGATTTCCAGGATCTAGTTTCTTCAACTAAAATCCTGTCCTCGGTAATTTGATTTAAATTTTTCATCAGCCACAACCAAAATATCAAAATATCATCATTCTACAAGCAAGCATCTTTATTTTTGATTGATCAGACCAAGGCAAATATTATAAAGTTTGCTATTGCTAAAGGCTTAAATAAGGATGAAAAAACATAAATAATACAGATTTGATAAAATGAGAGAATCAGCTCCAAGAAGTCAATTCTCTCTTAAAGTAATTTGGGGTTACTTCTGAATACTCCTGGTGACAAGTAAGAATAAAACCATTTGTTTGTTTGTTTGTTTATGTCCTGCCTTTATTATTTTTACAAATAATTCAAGGTGGCAAAAAACATCCAACACAACTTCCTCCATTTATTTTCCCCACAACAACATCCCTATGAAGCGAGTTGGGCTGAGAGAGAGTGACTAGTTCAACCTCATCTAGTAGCTCTAAAGTGGGATTAGAACATATAATCTTCACTTTCTAGTTCAGCGCCTTAACCACTAGACCAAACCGGTTCTCTCTTTAACTATTATGTTTATGTTTTGTAATTGTTTTTCCTTAACAATTAAGATACATCATAAAAGCAGGAAGCAATATCAAATAGTCTGGAACGAGGTAAAAAATGCATCTACAAAAATATATGTGTATATATTTATTATAGTAACCTTAGAACAGACCACTTTATATCCAAAGAAATTCACCTAAGTTACTAAGAAATCAGCTAGCCCAATTAAGTACTAATGTAATATCCCATTTGATTCTTTAATATGTTCATACTTCACTGACCATCTTTTCTGGCTTCCATGAAATTTATTCTGATTTAGATACAGCCTTATTAATGCAATACTCACAATTGACTTCAGTAAATCTAATTAGTTATTTCTCTTTTGATGATATGTTGATAGAAATTGTAGTCCTCTTTTACCAAATATCATGGACCTCTTTAAAGTCAAAAGCTAAAAAAAAGAGGTCATAGTTGTAGAAAATAATCTTTTCCACCCAGTAAGTCCAGGTTCAAACCTTAACATTTCCAAAAATGGATGGAGAAAGCTTAAATCTAAAAACCTAGAGTGCTTGCCATTCAAAACAGCTAAAATAGACTGACTGCCTTTTCAAAAGGCATTTTCCTATTTCCTGCTCTGGATTAGAACAATGGCAGAAATTTGGGCTGACTACCAAACCCAGAATGAAAAACATGGATGTATGTATCTAGATATGATGCATGTATTTACATGTTAGTTTGTATCATATATACAACATATTATATATGCTTCTCCTCAAACAACACTCCCTTTATGTGTTGAGATATTTAATAGCACAGAGGCAGCACTAAAATACTTCCTATATTCCTAAGAAATTGAAATCCTGTCCAGGCAGGAACAAAGCTGCCTACAGATTACTATGATATTCAGGGTTTAAAGAGACAGATATTCTATTTTTAATTGGACTGAAATAGCTCTACTTTTCCATTTATCATTCTATTGCTCATATTAAGCCATCTTAGAAATATTATTTTTCAGTAGTCATTCTTTCTTTCCTCTTCCAATGTGTTTCTTTCTTCCTTAGAAGATCCTCCTCAATGACCACAATCTCAAAACACAGTGGAAATCTAATTAGTGGTAAGGAAAACACGTCTATTTAAGTCTTCACATGTTAAAGCATATCACTTGCAAGCTAGTTCCTATACCATTTCATAGGAACTGGTATAGGGACTGGTCTATCATGACCAGATAGATATCTGAAAGAACACATTTGCCCTACTTCTCTGATAAGATATTTGCTGTTGCACACGCAAGTCTTTCTCCCTCTCTCTTTCTATCTGGGAAAACAACTGAGCACCAGAAGGAAAATTATTCTATAACTTTTTACAATTGCTCCAAATCGATGTTTAACCTAAATTCAGAAGCCGAAGTGTGAACTTAATCCAAAGAAAAATATTTGAGAGAGGTGGAATGTAGTGAAGAAAAAAACAAGAAAAGGGGAGGGCACTCTTTTTCAGTTCAATTAAAACTTATAACAGTCTGCCAGTTTTATGTAGGAAGGAATGGAAGGGTGGGGAAGGAAATGCTGACAACTGGCAACTTATTAATCATTGTAATCAACACAAAAATCCTGTTTGATGAAGCTACAGTCATGGTACAGAAGATATACAGCCAAATTTACCCCAGGCAAAAGCAAATGTACATTTATTGCTCCAGCTTGTACTATATTAAATTTGCATTGAATGGTTAATCATCAGGGGATAGATTCTTTAAGTTACACAGCTTGACTATTCCATACAGGAAGGCCTCCTATTGCCAACAGGAAGGCCTCCTATTGGCCTTTTCATGTAGTTTCTGTTCATTATTCATTAGGGATAACGCTCTTGATGATACCTGTTGCAGCATTTGATCACAGAAAAGAAATAAGATTTAAGGAGCATGAGAACTCTCAGCACTTAAAGAAAAGATAAAAGATAGTAGAGTAGAACTACCTCATATTAAATGCATTCTTATAAAAAATAAAGCTAGAGTCTATAAAAGATAAAGGTCATAAATTGATGATATTAGCTAAATCACACAAAATTTTAAGCCATTATGACTGAATTCACATATTGTACTAAATTTAAAACAAATATGGCCATTTAGGCTGCTGTGAATCCTACTGAATTAATTAATTAATTAATTAATCAATCAATCAATCAAATAGTTAAAGTAAATTGTTAACCAGATCACTACATATTAAGCCATTGAGTATTCTTAATTCTATCAACCTGACATTCATCTCTGAGATCGTCAGGATAATTTGTGACTTCATAAAAAAACCTGAATTACCGACATAGTTAATAACTAGCAGAAAAGATACTCATCTTTGGGTAAGGATAGGAACTGTATGATATAAAATGTATTTTGAATTAAGAATAAGTTTCTATATTTATTAGATTTAAGTCTATTGATATATTCAATGGTCTTAGGCCATTATAAAACTGATGAATTAAAGAAAAAAATTATCAAATGATATTTATATTAAAATATTATTTCAAAATGGACTACTTGCAAATAATTAAATATTATTTATGAAATATTAAGACATAATAAATATAAGAACATTCGAAGATTCTGTGGGACCAGCAAGCTCATTTAATACAGCTTTCTGTGTTAGAAGTGGTAAATTCCAAATAAGAGAGAAAGTCAAAACTGCTCTTTGATTTCCTGCATGGATTTTTTTAAAAGTATCATATGGTTATCATTATTAAGCTTTTATGAATTTGAAATTGTTTAAATTGATGAACATCATCACACATGACAGCATTGAATGCATAGCTTATCTCTCCACTGCATACGTATGAACATTCTTTTATATTGTTTCTTTCATACTGATTATTGATTCTCCAGGTTTTTCATCATCATTAGCAACATCATTATTGTTATCATCCTTTTCAAAATCACATGGATTGATTCAATACTAAAGACTTACAATACAGGTACACGTGATGCATTTGTTCCCGTCAGGATGAAATTCCTCACCTTCAGAGAAATGTCTACCTTCAAGTGTGCAACCTGGGTAAAAACAAATATTTTATACATTTATGTAAAATAATGTATTGCACATATGTAGAGATGTAGTGTATGTGTGTGTTTCACACTGGAAAAAGTTATCAACTAATTAAAATAGGCAATACTGGGATAGATCGATTGATATTCTAAATGTAATGCAATATCAGGTGCTTGGTGACAATCATACAAAATATTTTTCACAAACAATGGATGAGAAGGGTACTATGCCTGCTATTTTTGAGGTGCTAAGCACTGAGGCAATATATAATGTGAATTTTTAAACCAAAGCTTGTGCAAGAAATTCATTCAGCCACAATACTTATTTTGCTCTCCAAAGAAAGCAACTTGATAGAGGTTTTGTTCATTTCCCACAGCAGAAGAGATATTATTTTCCCTCAGAAATCAATTAATGCAGCATCTTTAGTTTTGTCACTCCATTTCAAGAGGGCTGTCAACAGTCAGAAGACTACAAAGATTGGAAAGGGTTTGTAGAGTGAATATAGGCAAAAGATATAGAAGATAGGAAAGCATCATGCTGCAACAACACAAAGAGCACCAGCAAAATCAATGTAGCAAGTGAATGACATTCGGAGTGGTGGGAATACCAGTCCACATGAAAGGACAACAGAAATGAAGAGAAGGACATGGAATAGGTCCAAAGATATCAACTTTTCTTCAGCATGAGTCTTTTTCATTGTTTGGTCACACACAAAAAGACTAAATAATACAAACATCATGGCACCAGAACAGAGTAAAGACAATGGTTACGGGGGTGAAAAATGGTAATTTAAAAAGTCTGAAGTGCAACAAACAATACAAGCAAAATTAGTCTTGGTCAAACTAATATATCTACACATCTTAAATATTAAAAGCAAAAAATCAACTTTCCTCTTCTTCAGACATACAAGCTAATCTTTTTCATTTCTTACCTGGACATAGGGGGCAACATATCCCTGGTTCATTGTAAGTATTTGTACAATGAACAATACACTGAATCTCAGACTTTGTTATCACTCCTTCCTGCAAAATAATATAAGAAGGTCCAATTATTATCCACAAAAAATCAAAAGTATATCAACATCTACAAAAAACCCCCACAGATTGTTCATCCATACTTTTCACATTCTTCCTATCTCCATTTTATCAACACCATGCAGACAGGAGGAAACCAGAAGCATCACGGCGAGACTGGCTGGAAAATAGTGGGCTCTGACGAGCCTGGCAAAAATCCAGCCAGACAAACCGCTGTCGGGGGTCTTCAGACCGGAACCATCTTGTAGGGACAGTGAAGAAGGAGAGGCATCTCGGCCAACGAAGAGGAACAGGCAAGTTTCTCGAGAAGTCAGAGGAAACTCTTCAATCCGGCAGCGGGGGCAGCGGCCATTGCAACCACCATGAAGCTGGGGCAACCGGAATAAAAATTATGCAGGAGCCCATTTCTTATTTCGTGTCCGGGTTCTAGTTCTTGTTTGTCTTTAGGGTAACCGCTCTTACTGGTCTGGTCTTTTTTCCTTGTCCTTCCGCTTCTTCTTTTTTCTTCTCCTCCTCTATATCTTCTTTTGTGGTTTGCTCTTGCGAAGTCTCTTCTTCCGTGTTTACTGTATCGAGCTCTCCTTTGCTGGTCTGTTCTTCTTCTCCTCCTCTTATTTGGTCTAGAAAGTCTTGTGCTTCAGACAGGCTGTCGATTTTAACTTTTCTTCCTTGCCATGATACAATCATCCCCTCTGGTAGAATCCACCGGAATACGAGATTTCTTCTGTTTAAGTAGCTCGCCAGGAACCTATAGTTTTTCCTCACCTCCCTCACTCTCCTAGGAATCTGTTTTAGGATATTCACCTCCTTTCCTTGGAATTCAATCTTTTCTTCTCTCGCTATATTGAGGAGAATATCCCTCACTTTCTTCCTGGCAAACTTCACATGGATCCTCCCTGGGTAGTCTGTTTCTTCTAACATAATTCGTTTGGACCCTATAGACCTCATCAAGTTCTTTAATAATATCTTGTTTGTCCTGCTGGAGGACATCAGCTATCAGCCCGGCTATTTTATCACTTAAGTCCTCCTCCTTCTCCTCAGAAATATTTTGGAGACGGATATAGTATGAGGCCTTATCCATTTCCAACTGTAGCAGGGACTCTTCAATTTCTTTATGTTGTAACGCGTAAGTCCGGTCTACCATGTCTAGTTTTTTCTCGCTTTGATCCATCCTCTGTTCTACATCTTGTATTCTCCTTTCATTATTTGCGATAGAGGCCTGGATCTCAGTCATTTTTGCGTCCAAGACATGAATATCTGTTTTTAGCTCGGAGTGACTATTTAATAATTTCTCCTGCATTGCAAGCATGGTCTCTTGAATCAGGAATAGAGAGGATTGTACTGTTTGGAGGGTTGGGGTTTGCGGTGGCTTATCTGTCTTTTGTAAGCCTTCCAGGGGTTTCTGAATTACCGGGGATAGTGTTGTTAATACAGGGTTAGATGGGACTTTTTTAACTGATTTTAGGACTGTCGATGTCATTGTTGCCATTTCTTTCAGCGTTAACTTTTGTTCTTTTATAATTTTCTCAATGTTTTTCCAAATGACCATTCAATGGTATTACCTTACTTGCTTTAGCAATTCCTCTTCTTAAGTCTATTGAGAGGTTTGCTGTCTTATTTAATTGGAATCAATTCCTCACTTCGGTAAACTATCTTCCTTAAATCCAACCTTATAGATATAGATATTGTAATTTATATAGCTAGATTCCAATCTTAATATAACAATTAATATGAGTCTTAAATATCAATGTTCGAAGCTAATATATGCCGTTAATATAAATAGATTAATAGATAAATAAATTAATTAATATTGTCTATAGAGGTAAATGTTATATAATAAATAAATGTAAATAAATATATCTAGATAGCTTTAACTGATTATATATGGAAATATAAATATAATAATTATAGTTATGTAATTAATTTGCTAATTTTAAATCTAAACCCTTATATATACATATATAGACATGGAAATATATTCAATTGCAATAAGATAAGATCAGTGTTTAAATTCTATACTCTATATTCCTTAACCATTTATCATTAATTCCCATTAATACTATTATTCAGAGCACAATCAAAGTTCCAATATTGGAAATAAATAATCAATTAATCACAAAACGTAGGCAGTGAAAGTCAAAATGTCACCAATTGTATGTATCTTAGTTTTAGAGGAGTGATGGAAGGCAATTCAATCTTCTTCTCTCCGCTCACCCCCTGTTTCCAATGCGTTCCGGCAGTTCTCTATGGTGGATCCTTCTGCTAGATCGTCCTCCTGTCAATCTTCTGCCAACTCCCTCCTTCCACTCAATAATGGCTGCGCTTCCTGTTTCTTTACGGTGCTCACAGGAATAAAAAAAGATTTAGAAGAATCGAGACTCAAGCTCTTATTTGCTTTCCACTCCACTTCCAATCACAGCGCCAGCCGCATTAGCTCTCGCCCTCCTCTCCCTCTCGGCACGATCTCCAGAGCTCTTTATAATGGTAAAACTGCTCTTTGCGTATTCCTGGTCGGCTTGTCGGGTCTCCGCCAATACAATCCGCTACCTCTCTCGTCGCCGCCTCACACGATCGATCTCTCCTCACCCGACTCCGCCGGCCCCTCTCTCCACGCCAAACGCTTCCAAGTATGGAACGGTGGTAACCGATCTGGCACGTCACCTCAGATCTTCCTCTTAGCTCCCGTCTTTTTGCTGGCTATTGCGGCTTCAGGCCCGCCATTAAAAGGCCGGCTCGCCGCGTTGGTTTGACAGAGCTGCCGGGTCCAGCGGGGGGGGGTTGCGTTCCACACTCTCGCTCGCCCAGCTCTCTCTCTTGTCCACAGGTCTCTCCGGGACCTGCGCCCCTAAGGGGTCCCCAAAACGCGGTGGTAAAGGGTGTAAGGGAGCAGCGATCACTCACCCGACACCCTGTCGCCTCAAGTCACCAACCGGAAGTTGATAGGATTAAAGTTGGGGAATATTAATGGGGGAGAAGAACAAAGCAGAAGTAAAAACGCTAAAGTCCAAAACGGAGTTTGATATTTGGATTTGGAAACTGGATTTGGAAAGCTTAAAAGTATTACAAGAAAAAGAAACCCAAAAGAAAATAGTTGAAAAGGATTGGATTCAAACTGTAAGAAAAATTTTCAACTTTAAAGAAAAGCCCTGTAAAGATATGTCAATTGGATTTGAATTGGAGTGTAAAATCTGGATTTGGAATATATAAAAATTAAGAAGAGAAAGAAGAAATTAGAAAATATCAGATAATTAGATTTAATACACAAATTGGATACTTCATTAAATTGTTGATTTGAAACTTGTGGATTGGAGAGTGACCTCTACTGGTGGAAAAAAATGTACTACACTGAACATTTTGAAATCTGGAAAAAAAAATACAGTGACCTTGATCAATGAGCCGTGAGAAGTTTTAAGGAGGACTTGTTTTCTTTTCAGTTATTTGACTTTGATAATTAAAAGAGGTGACAAATAATAAAATGTTAAATTGGAGTTAAAATCTAATTAGTTCGTAAAAATGTCGCAGGAATTAATTGAGATGTTTAAAATGGTATGTGTATCATTTGACTTGGATATTTATTATTTATTTTATTTTGTTGCATTTCTATGCCACCCAACTCCCAAGTGACTCTGGGCGGCTTACAACAAAGAATAAAACAATGCGAACAATCCCATAAAAAACGTTAAAAAGAAAAACATTAAAACATTAAAAACTTTAAAAACATTAAAACACATGCATTCCAATTCGTGTCTGGGTATCGCAAGATCATTATAATGAGATCAATGGCCCCAGGACTGCCGGAAGAGCCAGGTCTTCACCGCTTTGCCGAAGGCCAATAGGTTGGGGCCGGTCCGGACCTCAGGAGGTAATTGGTTCCAGAGAGCCGGGGCAGCCACAGAGAAGGCCCTCCCCCGCGGGCCTGCCAGCCGACATGGTTTATCTGATGGGACCTGGAGGAGACCGACTCTGTGGGATCTTACCGGTCGCTGGGAGCTATGTGGTAGAAGGCAGTCTCGAAGATAGCCTGGTCCTGAGCCATATAGGGCTTTAAAGGTAATGAATTGCACCCGGAGACCAATAGGGAGCCAGTGCAGCTTGTGGAGAATTGGTGTAATGTGGGTGTATCTAGGCGCACCCACTATAACTCACGCGGCTGCATTCTGGACCAACTGTAGTCTCCAAACACTTTTCAAGGGTAGCCCCATGCAGAGCGTGTTGCAATGGATAGAAAGAAATCAAGAATTTTGTTAGAACGTATTCAACTGGATAACAGCCTACCAATGAGAAGCAAGAAAACAACACTGAAGATAAAGACATTGATGAAAAATTAAATGATTACATTGGGAGTAGTAATGAAAATGGGCCTGGTGGCTCAGCAGACTGATAGCATTGTGATTAACACCAGCTGTCTGCAATTACTGTAAGTTTGAATCTCACCAGGCTCAAGGTTGACTCAGCCTTCCATCCTTTCTAAGATAGGTAAATTGAGGACCCAGTTTCTGGGGGCAATAAACTGACTTTGTATAAATATACAAAAGTATGAAGGCTATTGCTTAATGCATTGTAAGCCGCCCTGAGTCTCCAGAGAAGGGCGGCATATAAATCAAATTTTTGAAAAAAAGAGAGAGAGAGAAGGGTTAGGAGGATACAACCAACAAAAAGGAAGCAAATAAAGAGAAGGAAAAGAGAGATGAAAAGATTAGAGAAAAACATTGTTAATGATTACACTGGGATTAACAGTGATAAAAATAGAAAGGGTAGAAAGAAACAAAAAAAACAAGAAAAGAAGAGATTAGAGACAAAAAAATTAAATGATTACACTGGGATTAATAGTGGGGAAACAAAGAAGGTGAAAGGAGAAAAGGGGAATAGATCAGATGGGAATATAGGGCAAACTAAGCGAGTAATAGACTTAAAAGCTAAAGGAAGGAAACAGGGGGAAAGATATAATAACTATAAAAAGAAAAAAGAAAAAAGAAAGAAAATGAGAGAATGAATTAAAATGAGGGGAATTTTAAGAGGTGGTTTGCTAGATGGACCAGGAGAAAATGGTTAAAAAGAGTAATTAGTGGAAAGGAAGAAAGGTAATATGATATATTAGTATGGTAATAATGGTATCATGATTAATATTGGTGATTGTAATATTTGAATAAATTGAAATATATTCTATAATATGAATGGTAGAATCTAGAAAAATAATGGTTGTGAAGTATAAAATGATATATTTAGAAGGGGTTAAGACAGTGGTGGGATTCACCCCAAATCCTGGACCGAAACCATTATTACACTCATTCCCAAAGAAGATTCGGCCTCACACAAGTTAAAAATTATAGGCCGATCTCATTGCTCAATGTGGACTATAAACTTTTTATGCTGGTTATAACGCAAAGACTGAAAATAGTTATTCACAAATATATACATATTTATATATCAAATGGCTTTGTCCCAAGAAGACAGATCAAAAATAACGTAAGAACAATTATCAACGTCCTGGAATATTATGAGAAAAGAGTTGACAAACAAGTAGCCTTAATCTTTTTAGATGCACAAAAGACATTTGATAATTTAAATTGGAATTTCCTCATATTACAACTAGAGGCCATGGATTCCGGTGACAAATTTCTACATATGATCAGAAAAGTATACTCTTTCCAAACGGCCAAAATTATGATTAATGGGGACATGACTGATAATCTGGATATACAAAAAGCTGTGAGACAGGGTTGCCCCTTATCTCCACTATTGTTTATAATCTCATTGGAAATATTATTAAATGAAGTTAGGAAGGATGCGGAAATAAAAGGTCTGAGAACACGAAAAGAAGAGTATAAATTACAAGCCTTCGCTGACAACGTGGTATTTATAATGGAGCAACCGAACTCTTAGCGAAGATAGAGGAATATGGAAGAGTGGCGGGGCTTAAAATTAACAAACAAAAAAATAAAGCATTAACAAAGAATTTGACAAAGGTACAGGAGACAAAACTAGAAGACAAACTAGGAATACAATTTGTAAAGAGAATAAAGTTATCTAGGAATCTGGCTTACCGCTAAAGCAATAACAATTAGAGAAGACAATTATAACAAACTAATGAAACAAATTAGAAAAGACCTGGAAACGTGGAACAAATTACAACTGTCATTTTTAGGGAAAATTGCATCCATAAAAATGAACATACTGCCTAGATTACTCTACCTTTTTCAAGTAACTCCAATTTGGCCAGGAAAGAATTTTTTCAGGGACCTTAATAAAATGATAACAAAATTTATTTGGAATGGGAAAAGGGCCAGAATTAAAATAAAGTGTATGCAAGACACCCGGGAAAAGGAAGGTTTAGGCCTACCAGACTGGGAGTTATACTACAAAGCAGCATCGCTAAATTGGATAAGGGATTGGATAGACCTCAAGAATAAAAGAATGTTACTACTGGAGGGCTTTGAATTACAATGTGGCTGGCACGCCTTTCTGTGGGAGGGAAAGGACAAGCATCATGGATACTTCCAGCAACATATCATCAGAGGATCACTGTACAAAACATGGCAAGAGATTAGAAAGCACTACACTAAAATCCCACGATGGTTATCAACAATGGAAGCACTAATAAACCCCAACGCCATGGATATAGAGAAAATGAGGAGTTAATATTTATTTATTTATTTATTATTACATTTTTTATACCGCCCCCTCTCCCGAAGGACTCGGGGCGGTGAACAGCCAGAATAAAAAACACACAATACAAATATTAAAATAAATTAAAACGAAATTAAATTATCTTTGGTTTCTCCAATTTAAAACCCCTTACCCATAAAATTCCCCAATTAAAAATTTTTAACCCAGCCTGGCTTGCTGAAATAAAAAAGTCTTCAGGGCCTGGCAGAAGGTCCGGAGGTCCGGGATTAGTCGTATCCCTGGGGGTAGCTCATTCCAGAGGGCGGGTGCCCCCACAGAGAAGGCTCTTCCCCGGGGGGTCACCAGCCGACATTGCCTGACAGACGGCACCCTGAGGAGGCCCTCTCTGTGGGAGCGTGTTGGCCGGTGGGAGGTTATCAGAGGCAGAAGGTGGTCTCGTAAGTCCTAAGCCATGGAGCGCTTTGAAGATGAGAACCAACACCTTGAAGCGCACTCGGAAGACCACCGGAAGCCAATGCAGCTCACGCAGGAGAGGTATCACATGGGAGCGCCATGTCGCCCCCATAAGTACCCGCGTGGCCGCATTCTGCACCAGTTGGAGCCTCCGAGTGCTCCTCAAGGGGAGCCCCATGTAGAGAGCATTGCAGTAGTCGAGGCGAGAAGTGACGAGGGCATGAGTGACCGCGCATAGGGAGTCCCGATCCAGAAAGAGGTGCAACTGGTGTATCAGGCGAACCTGATAGAAAGCCCCCCTGGCCACGGCCGTCATATGCTCTTCTAAAGACAGCCATGCATTCAGGAGGACACCCAAGTTACGCGCCCTCTCCGTAGGGGCCAATGTCTCGCCCCCAATAGTCAGTGATGGCACCAGCTGACTATATCGGGAAGCCGGCAGCCACAGCCACTAAGTCTTGGAGGGATTGAGTCGGAGCCTGTTCCTCCCCATCCAGACCCGCACGGCCTCCAGGCACCGGGACATCACTTCAAGGGCACCGTTAGGGTGGTCTGGGGTGGAGATGTATAGCTGGGTGTCATCAGCGTACAGATGGCACTGCACCCCAAAACCACAGATGATCTTGCCCAGCGGCTTCACATAAATGTTGAACAGGAGAGGCGAGAGGACCGACCCTTGTGGCACCCCACAAACCAAGTGCCTTGAGGTCGACCTCTGCCCTCCAGCCAACACAGACTGCGACCGGTCGGAGAGATAGGAGGAGAACCACCGTAAGACAGTGCCTCCCACTCCCAACCCTTCCAACCGGGGCAGCATGATACCATGGTCAATGGTATCAAAAGCCGCTGAGAGGTCTAATAGGACCAGAACAGAGGAGCAACCTCTGTCCCGAGCCCTCCAGAGATCATCAACCAACGCGACCAATGCCATTTCCGTGCTGTACCCGGGCCTGAAGCCGGACTGGAATAGATCTAGATAGACGGTTTCATCCAGGTACTGCGGGAGCTGTCGCGCAACTACACTCTCAACAACCTTCGCCAAGAAGCGAAGGTTGGAAACTGGACGATAGTTTGCTAAAACAGCTGGGTCCAGAGAAGGCTTCTTGAGGAGGGGCCTCACCACCGCCTCTTTCAAGGCGGGAGGCAAGAACTCCTCACTCAAGGAAGCATTTATAATCCTCTGGAGCCAGCCTGGAGCCAGCCTCCCGGATAGCCAGCACCAACCAGGAGGGACACGGGTCCAATAAACATGTGGTTGCGTTCAACCTCCCCAGCATCCTGTCCACGTCCTCGGGAGTCACAGGGCCAAACTCATCCTAGATAACCGTCTCAAGACACACCTCGGACAACCCCCCTGTACCTACCCAGTCAGAGTCCAAGCCTTCCTGAATTTGAGTGACTTTATCGTGCAGATAATGCGCAAAATCCTCAGCACGACCTTGAAATGGGTCTTCCCACGCTCCCAGATGGAGAAGGGAGCGGGTCACCCTGAACAAGGCAGCTGGACGATTTTCTGCCGACGCGATAAGAGCGGAAAAGTAATTACACTTCGCCGCCTTTATCGCCACTAAGTAGGTCTTGATATAAGACCTCACTAGTGTACGGTCAGATTCGGAGCGACTGGCCCTCCAACTACTCTCTAGGCGTCTTTTCCGGCGTTTCATCCCCCTCAGCTTGTCGGAGAACCAAGGAGCTGGGCAGATTCGGCGCCAGGTCAGAGGCCGCAAAGGCACGACCCGATCTAAAGCACCAGTGGCAGCCCTATCCCAGGCGGCCACCACGTCGTCCGTCGAGTCACGCGCCAGAGTCTCAGGAAATGGCCCAAGCTCCATTCGGAACCTATCAGGATCCATCAGGCACCTGGGGCGGAACCACCTGGTTGGTTCCGCCTCCTGCGGTGGGGCGTAGCGGTCAGGAAGTCAAGTCTGAGGAAAGAATGGTCTGACCATGACAAGGGTTCAATAACTATATCCCCTGTATCTAAGCCATTCAACCACTGACCAGAGACGAAAACCAAGTCCAGCATGTTTCCTCCTGTGTGAGTGGGGCCCTGAATTAACTGGGTCAGGTCCATGGCCATCATGGAAGCCATGAACTCCTGCACCACCTCAGATGTTTCACCGATGGACAGCAGGTTGAAATCCCCCATGACTAAAAGCCTGGGGGTATCAACCGCCACCCCGGCTATAACATTGAGGAGCTCGGGCAGGGTCACTGCCATGTAGCAAGGAGCCAGGTACGCAACCAGCAGGCCCATCTGCCTCCCATGGCCCCACTTCACAAGGAGAGACTCACAACCGGATATCTGAGGTACAGTGGCCTCCCTAGGATCAAGACCTTCCTTTATAATGACCGCCACCCCCCCCACCCCTACCCTGGGCCCTCAGCTGATGAAATGCACGGAAACCCGGTGGGCACATTTCTACGAGGGGGACCCCCCCCTCCAGGCCCAACCAGGTCTCTGTAATACCTGCCAGGTATTGAACAATGAAGGAGATTTACAAACAAGACAAGAATTAAAAAATCAGGGTATAGACATTGATTAGTGGCCATACATGCAAATAGAATCAAGATATAAAACAGATCGGGCACAATTCAGATTTCAAAATGAACCAAATGAATTGGATAAAATATTACAACGTACAGATGAGAAAATGATAACCAAAATTTATAAGTATCTAATAAAATACAAATTAGAAGAGGAGGTGGTTAAAGAGAACATGATAACCTGGGCCAAAAATATAGGATATAACATTGAACTGGACAATTGGGAAAAATTGTGGAAGATAAATTATAGGTTGACAATGTCTATACCCTATAAGGAAAACCTTTACAAAATGTTCTACCAATGGCACCTCCCACTGGCGCGCCTGGCCAAGATGTCCCCAAATACGTCTCCAATGTGCTGGAAATGTAAATCACAGAAAGGGTCATATTATTATCTCTGGTGGTCATGCCAAAAGGCACAACAATACTGGCAAGAAATTAAGATAATGATCGAAGAAATCACAAAACAAAAATTGGAAATGAGGCCGGAAATCTTTTTATTGGGAATAATCACAGCACAATACACCAAAGAAATAAAATATCTGATCATCCATATCCTCACAGCAGCACGTATACTTTTTGCCCAACATTGGAAATCTGAGCAGTTACCCACAGAAGACAAAATAATCACTAAAATTACAGAATGTGCAGAAATGGACAAGCTCACAAAAGAACTGCAAGAGAAAGACGATACTGATTACTATTTAGTGTGGCAAAGATGGTACAGCTGGCTGGAGGCAAAAATAGGAATATAAAGATAACCTTTGACTATTCAATAGAAATGTATAGAATTAAATTAAGAGTCAACTATATATGTGTGTGTGTGTGTGTGTGTGTGTGTGTGTATGTATGTATATACACAATCATGTAAATATGTGAATATAGATATAGATACGAATAGAGAAAAATAAGAGAAATAGGAAAATAACCCACCGATGTAGTAACTTCTAAGAGTCAGTCATGGGACTGAATTGATGTTTGTTTGTTTTGTATGTTGTCTTAATGTATTTATATTTGTTTGTATTTTCTTTTTATTATTAATAAAAATCTTATTAAAAAAAAGACAGTGGTGGGATTCAGCCAGTTCGCACCACTTCAGGAGAACCGGTTGTTAACTTTCTGAGCAGTTTGGCAAACTGGTTGTTGGAAGAAATCATTAGGGCAGAGAACCAGTTGTTAAATTATTTGAATCCCACCACTGTGTTAAGAGATGGAAGGTTAAATGAAATTGAAATGATAATTGTATTATTATTATGTATAGATTTGAATGAATTGTATTAATACTAGGATTGAAAAAAAATGAACTTAAGGTAATGTAAAATGATAATGTGAAATTATTTACTTAAAGGGGAAGATAATTGGAAATGATTATAGAATTGTGAAGATAGGTTTGTTTTAAAAAGGTGGTGTGAAAATAAATGTGAAGAAATGTATTGTTTTTGGTAAATGTAAAATGATGATCTGAAATTATTAACTTAGAGGAGAAGATGATTGGAAATGATGATATAAATTGGAAATGATGATATAAAAATGATTTACTTAGAAGGGATTTATTTAGAAGGTGAAATGGAAATCTAAATGAAATTGAAATGGAATAAGATATCTTTATTTTAAAAAGGCGATGTGGGGAAAAAATTGAAGAAATATATTGTTAAAATGGTAAAATGATTAATAAGGAAATATGACATGATAATCTGGTCCACTTTTAGAAAACAATGGATATTAAGAAATAAGTGTGAAATATTAAAATGATTGTGTGCAAATTATAGGGTTTCAATATAATAAAATAGATTGAAAAATATATGTGATAAAGGGAGAAACAAAAGAATGAAATGAAATAAGATTAAGATTAGGAGGTTAGGGCGGATGGTAATATTGATTATATAATAAATATAAAATAGAGATGAAAAAGGGAAAAAGTAGAAAAGAAATACAATGGTAGAAATTGAAATTTATAAATTAAATTTGGGGAAAATAAGCTGTATGAATTTTGACTCGGTCAATACTCTATTCAGAAAAAAAGAGCATTGTTAAGTACCAGCTGCCTGCAATTACTGCAAGTTCAAATCTCACCAGGCTCAAGGTTGACTCAGCCTTCCATCCTTTCGAGGTAGGTAAAATGAGGACCCGGTTTGTGGGGGCAATAAGCTGACTTTGTATAAAAAAGAACACCGCTTGGGGCGGGGGGGGGGGCGAACGCCCTACTAAGCAGATATATACAAAAGTATGAAGGCTATTGCTTAACGCAGTGTAAGCCGCCCTGAGTCTCCGGAAAAGGGCGGCATATAAATCGAACCAATAAATAAAATAAACAAATAAAATGTACTGTATGTTTGTTTGTTTTAAAAAATAAAAAAACTTTTAGAAAAAAAAACATCATGCAGACAGATATTTAACAGAAGATATGTAAGATTTAATGGATTTAAAAAATAAAACATAGGAAACGTGTAGATCCCCATATAATTTTACCTGAATAGTCTGGAAATTTGATTTTTGTGCCCCTCTCCAAATCACATTTTCTTTCTAAGCAGTTAATTTAGTATTATATGAGCAGTCCTCAATGTACCACAATTGGAACATTTGGAACATTTGGACACAATTGGAACATTCCAAATTTTTGAAAATTTATTAAGTAAGTTTTGCCCCACTTTACAACCTTTCTTACAATTGTTAAGTCATATGAAGAAGCAGCAGGTCATTATAAGAATCAGGACCTCTATAGCTATTCAGTATCTGGTTATGGATGTCAAATATGCTGAAGCTTTTTTTTTTTTTGTAACAGTATACCATAGCATCAAAAATTAATCCAACAATCTCCCCAAAACTACATGAGCCTGCTAGATCTAGATAAGAAGCGGGAAACTAATAAAGCTATTAAGTAAAAAAAAGTTTTAAAAAAAGGTTTTCAGTCTTATCAAAAATGTGTAGGGTACAGGAAATGTGAAAAGAATCAGCCACTCTGCTTTGATGCTAACAGATCTGATAAAAACATTCCTCCAGTCCAACTGTTTGGAGAAAGAAAAGCTTATGAAAAAAGAGATAAAGGTGTACAGAATAGAAGCTTCTTATCTCTGATGCTCCTGCAGATAAGAGTCTATTAGATGATCACTTCCTGCAGTGCTTATTCCAGAAGTCAACATGTTGATAAACATGAAGGGGATTTTCTCTGGTACTAGTTGGCATTCTCTAATGGATAGATATGGCTTCCTAAATGAAGGGGGAGCAGAGATTTTTTTTAAAGGTCCAGGTTTCTAAAGGGAAGTACAAATGCCCATTTCTGCTTTGTGATAGCACCAGAAAGGCTCCAGACAATAAATGCTGAAACTGCAGAATTCCATAACAATGTGCAAAGAACAAATGCACATATCAGTGTCTTCTACCCTCTTCACTTCTAAGACAGTTCTTTGATATTCTGATGTCGCTGAGGAATGTTTTGCCAACAAATACAGGTGAAACTCGAAAAATTAGAATGTCGTGCAAAAGTTCATTTATTTCAGTAATGCAACTTAAAAGATGAAACTAATATATGAGATAGACTCATTACATGCAAAGCGAGATAGTTCAAGCCTTGATTTGTCATACTTTTGATGATTATGGCTTACAGCTCATGAAAACCCCAAATTCACAATCTCAGAAAATTAGAATATTACATGAAATCAATAAAACAAGGATTGTATATAGAACAACACTGGACCTCTGAAAAGTATAAGCATGCATATGTACCCAGTACTTGGTTTGGGCCCTTTTTGCATCAGTTACTGCCTCAATGCGGTGTGGCATGGATGCTACCAGCCTGTGGCACTGCTGAGGTGTTATGGAAGACCAGGATGCTTTAATAGCGGCCTTCAACTCTTCTGCATTGTTCGGTCTCATGTCTCTCATCTTTCTCTTGGCAATGCCCCATAGATTCTCTATTGGGTTTAGGTCAGACGAGTTTGCTGGCCAATCAAGCACAGTAATCCCATGGTCATTGAACCAGGTTTTGGTACTTGGCAGGTGCCAAGTCCTGCTGGAAAATGAAGTCAGCATCCCCATAAAGCTCGTCTGCAGAAGGAAGCATTAAGTGCTCCAAAATCTCCTGGTAGACGGCTGCATTGACCCTGGACTTAATGAAGCATAGTGGACCAACACCAGGAGATGACAAGGCTCCCCAAATCAACACAGACTGTGGAAACTTCACACTGGACTTCAAGCATCTTGCAGTATGTGCCTCTTCGTTCTTCCTCCAGACTCTGGGTCCTTGGTTTCCAAATGAGATGCAAAAGTTGCTCTTATCAGAAAAGAGGACTTTGGACCACTGAGCAACAGACCAGTTCTTTTTTTTCTTTAGCCCAGGTAAGACGCTTCTGATGTTGTTTGTTGTTCAGGAGCGGCTTGACGAAGAATATGACATTTGAAGCCCATGTTCAGGATCCATCTGTGTGTGGTGGCTCTTGAGGCACTGACTCCAGCCTCAGTCCACTCCTTGTGAAAGTCCCCAACACTTTTGAATGGCCTTTTCCTGACAATCCTCTCCAGGCTGCGGTCATCCCTGCTGCTTGTGCACTTTTTTCTTCCACACTTTTCCCTTCCATATAACTTTCTATTAATGTGCTTTGATACAGCACTTTGGGAACATCCAACTTCTTTTTCAATTACCTTTTGAGGCTTTCTCTCCTTATGGAGGGTGTCAATGATGGTTTTCTGCACAACTGTCAGGTCAGCAGTCTTTCCCATGATTGTGATTCCTATTGAACCAGACTGAGAGACTATTTAAAGGCTCGGGAATGTTTTGTAGGTGTTATGGCTTAATTAGCTGTTTAGAGTGGGACACTTTCAGCCTAGAATATTGAACCTTTTCACAATATTCTAATTTTCTGAAATTGTGAATTTGGGGTTTTCATGAGCTGTAAACCATAATCATCAAAAGTATGACAAATCAAGGCTTGAACTATCTCGCTTTGCATGTAATATTAGTTTCACCTTTTAAGTTGCATTACTGAAATAAATGAATTTTTGCACGATATTCTAATTTTTCGAGTTTCACCTGTAGTAGTATTGGATCATACTGGCTATGACTATAGAAAAGATATAAGGTGCACTATCATGATTTGTGCACGTTGCCTTAGATATTGTGTTAAATTTAATCTTTTATGACAGTCAATGTTTACTTAAAAGTATATATAATTTTGCTTTTTTCCCCCTTACTTGACAGTTATTCTATATCTTGCACTTCAGTATAAACATATTCTATGTAGGACTCTAAATATCTAAATATCTGCCCTCAGTGTGAAAGAGATTGCCACTCTTGAATTGGCTTTTTAGTCATTAGATGCTGTTTTAGGACCTCTTTCCAGAGCACGATACCATGGTCTTTTGAAACTGAAGGATGCCAATGATAAAATTGCAAGATTGAATACATTCTGATAAAACAGAAAAGTTTAGGTCTTTTTCTTTTTCATGAGAAGTTAGAAGGTCTGACTGAACTTTTTTTTTTAGACCCACAAGCTTCTTTTGTTGCCCTGGATGCAGCAGCGGAGAAACGCAATGGAGCTGGAAAGCAGGTTAGCAAAGGTTGCTTTGGGGAAGCAAGGGGAGCTGGGTGGTGATGCTCCAAGCTCTCCAGCTCTGCAGTGGTGGAGAAAAGCAATGGAGCTGGAAAGCAGGTGGCAAGGCAAAACCCCCAAGGTCTCCAGGTGATGAAATGGGCCCATCTCAAGGGAAAGCCAGAATCTACTGAAACATGGCAGCAGAGCTGCAGGCCTCCAAAGCTGCTGCCTTTAGAATAGAGACCAGGCAGTGTGAGGTGGCACTATAGGATGGAACTGGCAAGTGGAGGAGGAGGTGGCCACCAGTCACATTATCTGAAGGACAGGGTAGGGAGGGCACCAAAGAAAGTCTCACCAGTGGTGGATGTGGTTCATGTGCAGTGGCAGCAGAGGCCTTTCACCATCAGTGCCTTCAGGCTCCAAAACAGTGGAGGGGCACTGGATAAGGGGACCAAGCCACCCCGCCCATCCTCCATAACATGGCAGTCTGTCTCGAGAGGGGAGTAAAAGGGAAGAGGTGGGTGGGCAGCTGGGTTATTAAATGGGCAGGTCAGGTCACCGAGCAGGCAGTGGCCTGGCTGCAGGGGCCCTGAGGTGTGTGGGTGCGGGGCCCATGTTCCCCTGCCACTTGCCTTGTCTCACTTCATGGCAGTTCTGCATGCCCACCTGCCCTGTTGTGGCCATAATGGGACAGAGTGGGTGGGGATTAACTAGGATTTATTTTGGGGGTAGGGCTTATATTAGGCACAGGCATGGGAAAATTGGGCTAGGGCTTATTTTTGGGGTAGGTCGTATTTTTTTGGGGGGAACACTGTATTTAAATGCACTCTATAACATTTGTGGGTATTAGAAACCTAAACTTGGTATCAGATTTAATGTAAAATATTTCAGATATTCATAATCTCACTTTGTTAACATCTTGAATCCAAGATGCTTTCACAGAATATTTTGAACTTTTCCTCAGGGAAATCTTTTTTTTCCTGCTATTTTCATAGGTAAGTCTTAGAGCAAATATATATCTGTACAGCAATACTCCAACAACAGGTCCATCCATTCATCACTAACTTCAATATTGTTCATGCATATCCCAACTCAAGATCAGTTTCACTATGAAATGATGGGAGTTCACTTTTGCTTTCTTTCTTATGCTTTATGAATATCAGAAATTCAATGTTTAGTCTAGTGCTGTGATGGTGAACCTATGGCACATGTGCTGGCACGCGCACCATTGCCCCAGGTCAGATCTCCATGAAGTTCGTGAACTTCTGTTTCCCTGCAAACAACGAAACAGAAGCTCACGAAAGAAAAAGATCTTACTTCTTGCCGCACTGCCGGTGTTGGGATGCCCTGCCTCCCACTGGTCATCTGGTCTTCAGGTCTCTGCTACACATGCGTGCATGTCCATGCATGTCTGTACATGTCCACGTGCATATCCGTCCATGCATGTCCATGCATGCATGCAGGTGTATGTGCACACACATATCAGCATGTGCGCACGTTCATGTGTGCGCACTCACATTTTAGTATGGGCATGCGCACTTGTACAGTTTGGGTACTCTGTGTCTAAAAGTTTCATCATCACTGGTCTAGTGTTTAAGACAACAATCTAGAAAGCAAGAGATCCGTCCCACCTGTAGGAAATGGCCAGGCTGATTCTGAGGGAGGGGATAAACAGGTCATCAGTCATGAGTCCCTGTATGCTCACAAGAGATCTAAGTTCAGCCCATCTTGAATTTCTTTCTTATCTAATTTTCCTTGACCGTTAGTAACTCAGATTCTTTTAAAGTTAAAAGAATCTTGCAGTAAATCTTCATACTCATTTGAATTGTCTAGTTCTCCTGATTTTCCTTAACTGAGTGACCTTAAGTCAGTCATTCTCTCTCAGCCCAGCCCATCTCACAGGGTGGTTGTTGTGAGGAAAATAGGAACAGAAAGGTATATTTCAATGTGTTCACTGCCAAGTTATTTGTAATACTAATAAAGGCAGAATACAAACAAACAAACAAATAAATAGTTGTTCTTACCTGACATTGTAGTGTGAAACAGGGTTTATTTGGACTCTGCCATAACACTGAGCTGTTATATGAACTTCCTTCAAAACTGCAACCTTAGGATAAAGCAGAAATAAATAGAATGGTTAGTAATCTACACACTTACTAAAAATATTACATGAACTCAGAGCTGTTCAGTTTTTAAAGCTCTGCTTGCAAAAAACTTATGAAGTATCAGTTATCAAAGGCGTGATCTGGGCTCTTAAAAAAACAAATAGCTAATTCTCATGGGTCAGAAAATATATTTGAAACTATGCCAACAGACAATCATTTATCATTAATAAAAGGCAGGGATCACTGGAACAGAAATGATGCACTTAGGGTAAATTTAAACAAAAAGAATGATTGATATCTGTCAGAATATCAGACAGACAGACTGAAAATGATAAAGTCAAAATGACAAATAACAAAATGACATAAAACTTCTGCCTCTTTTTTATGACTGCTACACATTAATAAGAGGTGGACTTCACTGATCTCCATCTAGTCACCTATGGCAACAGATTAAACTTTAATTCAGTCAAATGCTATCAGCCTTACTCTATAGACCAGACAGGAAATACAATCAGATACACTAAGTCTACTTTATTGTAGAATCTTGCAAGTCTGAAAGCATAATTTTCCTGCTGTCTGTCTCCCTTACAACCCAATCACTTGCCACACATTATCCAGCTACAGATTACTCTGCTTCTTACCTGGCAATGTCCTAGGCAGCATCTCTTCACCTTATTCCCTAAGGTTTTTTCTACCACCTACCATTACACAAACTAACATACAAGAGGGTAACTAAATGACAATCATAAAATTTACAGTGAAACACATTATGAACAGGCAAAAAAATTTTCTGGCAGAAGAACAATAGTATTTCGCCATAAATTGACACCTGCTTTTATAGAAAAAGTGGCAAATCTTAGCAATTTAGAACATATTGTTGGAGTTTTTGTTATGTAGAAGATATGTAACATATGGCACATTTCATTGGGACATCCAGGAATTCCTACTCGGTAGCAAACCAGGC
This sequence comes from Arizona elegans, assembly GCA_022577455.1. Lineage (NCBI taxonomy): Eukaryota > Metazoa > Chordata > Lepidosauria > Squamata > Colubridae > Arizona > Arizona elegans. The sequence goes on along the minus strand of JAKOOJ010000004.1, from coordinate 75,662,559 downwards.
TGTTAGGCTTATCCATATAAAAGTATATTAAAGCTGCATGAGCTGCACATTTTATAGCACCTTAGGCACTAAGGTGGGTTGTCTCACTGTAGCAGATGTGTCTGAATCTGTCTTCTACTACCACTGAATGAATGCTATAAAAGTCACAAACCTAAATTTCCTGCAAAGCTTTCTTGATAATGACAGTTTCTACATATTAGACAAGATTTCCCCCTCTTTTATAGAGTCATTAGCAGCTGTTAATTGATCAAAAATTATTGGGTTATTAACAAACAAGCCTCAGCCATTAGACCAAGTCTGAGTCCAGGCAGAGGATATCATTTTCTCTGGCCTTTATTTCATCTAATTGTTTTCTGTTTCCCAAGGATGATAATATCTTTGTTTAAAGCATTATATGTCTATGCCTCAGAATTCTTTCAGCACACTTGTCTGACTTATTCTTGCTCTTAGTTTTTTACTTCATTGTAATTCTTTTTTTTTTATTGCAAAAGTTTTACAATTACATTTTCACCCCTTTCCCCGCCCCCTCAACCCACCCCAAACTTCCCAACCTCCCTAACCCTCCCTAACCCTCCCCTCCCCCCAGACTTCCAATATACTCACATCAGGTAAAAAAAAAACCCTTAATATAAAACTTATATAGAACTTGAACCCCTCCCTCCCCCTTATAATTTTTTAACTTCATTATATTAAAATGTTTCTATCTTAATATATCATTTTCAAATAAAAGCTATTTGATACTTCCTAGTTTGATATTTGTTCTGAACATAATCTATCCACTTTTTCCATTCCCATTCATAAGTCTCTTGTGAACAGTCTTTTAAATATGCTGAAATCTTCGCCATCTCTGCAAAACTGGCCATCTTCAAAGTCCATTCCTCGATCGTGGGCAAAACTTCATTCTTCCAGTATTTACCTATCAGTAATCTCGCAGGTGTTATCATGTACAATATCAACTTTGTTTCACCCGAAGTAAAACCCTTAACTATACCCAATAAAAACAATTGTGGAGAAAATTGAATTTTTTTCTTCAAAACATTCTGCATGACCCACCAAATTTTTATCCAGAAGGCCTTAACTTTCCTACAGGTCCAACATCACTGGCTCCTCAAAATTTTGTGCCCACTTAATCATACAATCTTTAACCAATTCAGTTTCTGAATCCCTTTCTAACAAAACATTATAAAGCCTTTTAATATGCATTGGACCTTTCTCTTTTATATGTCTAACCAATTCTTCCTCATGCAACATAATACCAATTTTTTGGTCCTCTTTCCATCTCAATTGTAGTTGATTATATTGTAACCAAGTTAAGTTAATCCCTTCGTCCAACAGTGTCTGTAGTGTCTTCAACTGCCATCTGCCCGCATCTGTAAAAAGAACCTCTTTGTATAAAACCCCCCCGAGTGACATTATATTTGTATTCCACATAATATGACCAAGATCCAGCCACAGCGGTATTTTATAATCCCATTTGAGTCGGTGCTTCTTCCAAACTCTCATCAAAGAGTCTCTAAGTATATGGCTTTTAAATACTTTATCCACTTTGTTGTCATAAAATAAGTAGGCATGCCATCCAAATTCAAGATCAAAACTTTCTATATTCATTATTCCAGTCTTTTTCCTTCCAAACCAATCACTTGCTAGAGTCAAAGCTGCTGCTTCATAATATAACTGTAGGTTTGGAAGTTTAAGGCCTCCCCTTTCTGGAACATCTTGCATAATTTTCAGTTTCACTCTCGGTTTTTTCTCGTTCCAGACAAACTTATTCACTCCAGTTTGCCACACTTTTAGTTGTTTATCACTTTTAAGCACCGGAATCATTTGAAACAAAAAAAGAAATCTTGGCAAAATGTTCATCTTAACTGCTGCTATTCTTCCAAGTAAAGACAGCTGCAGTTTTTTCCAAGTCTCCATATCTTTCTGCACCTCTCGCCACAACACCTCATAATTATTTTGAAACAATTTGATATTTGATTCTGCAACCTGAACTCCTAGATATTTTACCTTTGGTACAATCTCAAAACCTGCCCTCCTTTGAAGCTCGTGTTTACGATCTTGTGTCATATTTTTCACTATCATCTTAGTTTTTCTCTGGTTCAATCTAAAACCTGAAACTTTACCATAATCTTGTATAATGTCCTTCATCTGGATTATTGATTCCATTGGCTGTGTTAGGGTAACAATCAAATCATCTGCAAATGCCTTTATTCTGTAATCCTCTTGCCTTATCATTATACCTTTCAAGATATTAGAATCCCGTATTGTGTTTAACAAGACTTCTAATGTTAAAATAAACAACAGTGGGGACAACGGACATCCCTGTCTTGTTCCTTTTTCAATTTTAAACTCTGTTGTCAAACTTCCATTAATAATAATCTGTGCCTTTTGCTCTTGGTAAATTGCTGAAACCGCCTGTATAAATTGATCCCCAAAATCCATCTTTTTTAAAGTCTTTAGTAGAAAATTCCAATCCACTCTATCAAAGGCCTTCTCTGCATCCAAGAAGACCAGCACTGCAGGGATCTGTTTATTCTTCTCAAGATATTCCAATAAATCTATTACTTGCCTTACATTGTCCTTCATGTATCTACCCTCGATAAATCCCACTTGATCTTCATGAATCACCTTTTGAATTACTGGCATCAACCTGTTGGCTAGTACTTTTGCGTAAATTTTATAATCAGTATTCAGAAGAGATATTGGTCTATAATTCTCCGGTTTTTTAGGACCTGCTTGCTCTTTTGGTATTGTTGAATATTATAAAATAGATCTCTAAGTTGTTCCACCATTTCTGCTTGCAAAGTTTTATAATACACTGCAGTCAAACCATCCGTTCCAGGAGCTTTAGCTGTTTTTAATTGTTTAATCGCTGCCATTATAATTCATTCTTTCCTTTTGTTGATCAGTAATTTTTGTAACTCTTTTATTATCTAAGTATTTTTCTATAAGTCCATTCTGCACATCATCTTTGGCATATAGTTTAGTATAATAGTCCACAAAAGATTCTTTAATTAATTTTTGTTGAAAAATTTCTTTCCCTCCAATATCAATACTATCAATAGTCCGTATACTCTGCTTTTTCCTTAATGTATAGGCCAACCATCTGCCCGGTTTATTGGCATTACAAAATGTATTATGCTTCGCATATTGTAAATTTGTTGCAACTTGTTCCACCATAAGCATTTGAAATTGGTCTTTCAAAAGTTTTATAACACCACGTATTCTCTCATCTGTTGGGTTTTTAATAAGTAGCTGTTCTTTATTCTTTATTTCTACTTCCAGTTCAGATCTTTTCTTTTGTCGAATCAGTCTATGTTTAGAGTTCATATAAATAAGCACCCCTCTCATATAAGCTTTGCTCGCGTCCCATACAATTTCAATTGGGGTACCTTTATTCAGGTTCATTTCAAAAAATTCTTTCAAATGCTTTTTAAGTTCTATTATATTTTTTTCATATCTGAACAAGTTTTCATTCATTCTCCAAGAGCGTCGCTCCATCTTGCCTATTTCAATTTCTATCCATACTGGGCTATGGTCAGTCAGAGTTCTTGGAAAAATCTTTGTTCTTTTTGTCTTCACAAGTAAATCATCTGACAACAAAATAAAGTCAATCCTAGAGAAAGATCTATGTCTATCAGAAAAAAAAGTATAATCCAGTTCTTTTGGATTATGTATTCTCCAAATATCTTTTAATTCCAAATCTTCTTTCATGTCAAAAAAAGTCTGTGGTAATCTGATCCTAGATTTCGCCAAACTCTTTTTATCTAATTTCGAATCAATTACTCCATTCCAATCTCCCATAATTAGAATAGATCTATAGTCCCATTGCAATATTTTAATATGTAACATTTTATAGAAATTGTCCTGTTGTTGATTAGGAGCATAAATTCCAATCAAAAGAATTTGGCCATTTGCTGTAAGCAATTCGATGGCTACAAACCTACCATCTTCATCTGCTTCTATAATTTTAGCTGTTAATCTTTTGTTTACATAAATAACCACACCATTCTTTTTTTGCAAAGTTGAAGATATAAAATGTGTTCCTAATTTAGAATTTATCAAGTATTTTTGATCTTGAGTTGTAATATGTGTTTCCTGTAAACAAATTATGTCATTATTAAATTGTCTCAAATATGTAAATAATTTCTTCCTTTTCTGTGCTGAATTCAACCCATTCACGTTCCAAGATAAACACTTAATTGTCATCTTTCTTTTCCTGAAGCATCGAGCAGAATAACCGAATATCTTCCTGAATCTTCAGTCTCGCCCCCCCCCCATGGCTCCAGTATCTTGTATGGCACTCATAGCTTCCTTTTCTTGTCTTTCCTGTTGTTGCTTTTCTTTAAGTTGCTTGGATTTTGCACGAGTTATACACTGATCCTTAACTTCGGCCATCCGAACTAAATCCAGGATTGGAGAAGATTCCAGCAAAGGCTCATCCAAGAAACCTCCTTCAGCACCCTGCAATTTCTCTAGCTCCACCTGCTTAACCTGTTCTTGCGATTCTTGTTGAGATTGCTTCTTATCACTCTCCTTAATCTCCAAAACTGTGGAAGAACGTGGAGGTGGTGTTCTTTCTTTAAAAATGGTAGTATAGAAATACTCCGCCTTCTCCACGGTATTGAAACGATGTCTTTCACCCTTGTATTTCAAAATTATGCCAGTTGGGGCATCCCACCGAAATGGTATTTCTTGCTTTTGCAATTCTTTTACAAGAAAGCCAAAATCTTTTCTAGCTTTCAACATTTTAGGTGATAGTTCTTTATAAACTCCTATTTGTGAGCCCCCCACTTGCACAGAAGTAAGAAAAGATTGTTGCAGGATATCATTTTCTTATTGTTCTGTCCGTGAAATATATGACCACATCTCTAGGCAGTTGTCTTTGTCTGGCCACCCAGGAATTCACTCTGTAAATTTTATCTATTTTGTAAAAAACCACATCAGGATTAATTTTTAAAAGCACTGCCAAAGCCTCAGCACAGATCTGTCTCAGGTCCTGCCTGTCACCCTCTTTAATTCCTCGAAGCCTTATGGCAAATTCCATTGACCTGAATTGCATCATAACAACTTCGTTTTCAACTCTTTGCATTTTCTCATCAACATCAGAAATTTTATAGTCATTATCTTTCATCTTAACATTGACTTCTGATTTAAGTTCATCCACTTTAGAATCAACTTTAATAATCAATTCTGCAAGGCCAGACGCCACATCTGATATTTTTTTAGTCACCTTGCCATAATCCTGTTTCACCATATCTTTAATTTCATTAATTTCCTGCATAATTTCCTGTTGAGATTTTTGAAGTTTTTCATCTATTTCCTGTTGGGATTTTTGAAATTTATCATCCAAAACTTTAGAAATAAATTATTTTAAATTTTCACGATCAAAGTCTTTTTTCTCAGTCTGTTGAGACTGTATTTCATGTTTGTGTGTGGGGGATCCCCCCCCTGCTGCCTTTCCTTCCTGCTTCTTTGAAGCCATTCTGCCACGTGATTTAGTTTTTCTGAAAAGGGAAATCCTTTTTCTTTTTCCACCTCCACAAAGGCTTCTAAAAACGTCCCCCAGATTTAATCAGGTAGAAGCTAGGCTGAGGCCAACTCAGATTTTAATAAAAAAGTTTTTCCACTTCTCCTGTTCCTTTGTGTTACAGGCAGAGTTACTTTGTAACAGATCAAAGAAGCTTCACAGAATCACTTTCACTAGCTCGTTAATTCAGTTGCTGGGCGCCATATTATTTTCTTTTCAAATCAGTTTCACTCGCACTTTCTCTTAGTTTAAAAAGTCACCAAAAACATCAATACTTGCGATTCTCAAGTTTGGGGGTTCAAGTTGATACTTCCGCTGCTTGTTAAGGTTGGTTTCATTCAGATAAAATGTTTGCAGCAGCCAGCTTGTTCTGCGGAGTTCAGCAGAATCGTCCCACGCCGTCCGGAGTCTGGCAAGTTGAAAGGGAGCCACGCCTGTTTTCTCCCCAGCAATAAATCTCTGGGGGCTCACAGGGGCTCAACTGGTGCCTTGCCTTCTCTGCTCCTACAATCCTTAGGATTTTGGAGTTTACAAGCTGCTTCTCAATGTCGAAGCGGCTCTACAAACGGCGGGGCTGGCGGTCCTCAAGAGGGACCGTCTTCGCTGGCGGCGAGACAAACTGGAAGCTCTTCATTGTAATTCTTATGCCACTATTTGAATTTTCTATCTTCACTCTGATGCACTGATTCTTTCCTATATATTGATACCAAAATGTCCTAAATTCAAACCAATAAATCAATCCCAGTAATAACCAGTGCAATCATAATCACCACAATGAAGTTGGAAGCATTTTGAAAACAATGCAGATATCATGGATTGATATGAAACAAACAACATTATACTAAGCTTAATTTATGTTTCAATAAAAAAAACTTTTAAACTGTAATACTAATAGTACTTAGATTTATATCTTAGAATTTAGAACTTAGAATAACTTTATTGTCACTTTGCATGTTCACTAATTGGCATACATTAAAATGAAATTTCGTTGCATACAGCTCTCAAATGGTCATCACCTCCAATTTACACTACATAAACATGACAAGATAAATAAATACAAAATTATATAAAATTACCCATATATATTATATGACACAGAAAAACAACACAATCTAGTTCGTATGTATACATGTACATAGTGAGAAAAATGAATCTTGTGAGTTTATCGGACGGATGGCATAGGGAACAAAGCTATTACAGAATCTGGTAGTCCTGCTAGAAATACTTTGAAATCTCCTCCCAGAGGGGAGCAACAGAAACAGACCATAAAGTGGGTGTGTGGGTTCTCTAACAATGTTTTGAGCTCTAAACACATAGCGCTTATAAGCAGTATCCTGAATAACAGGAAGCAAGCTTCCTATAATCTTCTCGGCTGTCCTTACCACTCTCTGTAAGGACCTTCTATCTGTTTTGTTTTTGTCACCTCCCTGGCTGCAGAAACGAGCCAGGAGGGACAAGGGTCCAATAAATATGTGGAGGCACCCAGTCGACCCATGATCCTGTCCACTTCACCCATCGAAACAGGCTCAAATTCAACCCAGATGTTACCATCAGGACAGGCCCCTATCAACTCGTCAGACTCTGCCCAGTCAGAGTCCAACCCAGTCCGAATCTGAGTGATTTTATCTTGCAGAAACTATACATAATCCTCAGCTCTGTCGTGCCTCAGAATCAGCTCATTTGTTGGAATAACCAAGATGGAAGGAGTGGAGATCCGGGGCTGTCCGGAGCTCGGTGGGTAGTTCGTTCCAGAGGGTGGGGCGCCCACGGAGAACATCCTACCCCGGGTGTTGCCAGATGGCATTGCCTGGTCGACAGGACCCTGAGGAGAGCAACCCTATGGGAACGGACAAGACGGTGGGAAGCAGGCAGGAGATGGTCCTGCAAATACCCCGGACCTAAGCCATGTAGGGCTTTATATGTCAATACCAGCACCTTGAAATGGATCCGGAGGACCACCAGTAGCCAGTGCAGCTCGTGCAGGAGAGGTGTTACACGGGAGTAACGAGGAGCTCCCATAATAACCTGCACGGTCGCATTCTGGACCAGCTGGAGCCTCTGGGTGCACCTCAAGGGCAGCCCCATGTAGAGGGAGTTGCAGTAATCCAAGCGGGAGGTAACCAGGGAATGAGTGACCATGCAAAGGGCATCACGGTCTAGAAAAGGGCGCAACTGGTGCACCAAGCGCACCTGTGCAAAAGCCCCCCTAGTCACAGCTATCAAATGGTCTTCTAGGGACAGCCAGGAATCCAGGAGGACACCCAAGTTGCGGGCCCTTTCAACGGGGCCCTCCCATCAAAAGTGACGGGACCTCTAGAACACAGGATGCCGGCATCCACAACCACTCAGTCTTGGAAGGGTTGAGTCTGAGTCTGTTCCTGCCCATCCAGGCCCACACCGCCTCCAGGCATCGGGCCATCATAGAATGGGCATCCCCGGGGTGGCCCAGCGTGGAGATACATAATTGAGTATCATCAGCATATTGATGATACCTCACCCCGAAGCCACGAATGATCTCACCCAGTGGCTTTATATAGATGTTAAAGAGTAGGGAGGAGAGAACCGACCCCTGAGGCACCCCACAAGTTAGGGGCCTCAGAGTGGACCTCTGTCCCCCCGCCCATACAAACTGCGAGCGACCTGAGAGGTCGCTTTCAGTTGCTTGTTTTTCCATCTCCTTCCTATTATCTTTAATTAAATAAAGTAAAAAATTATATATGTATGTGTGTATGTATGTGTATGTGCTCTCTCTCTCTCCCTCTCCCTCCCTCCCTCCCCCCCCCCCTCTCTCTCTCTCTGTATGTGTCAGTGTTTCTTTAAAGTTTGGATTGATCTCAAATGTATTAAAGAATCGACACAAATGTTATTGCCAATAATAATGTATTTAAAATGAACAAAAGAGTCATGTCTTCATAGGACCTTTCAAAGGAAAAATAGTTTTAAAAATATTTTTAAAACTGCCATACAATATAAAGCTATGAAAGACAGCTGGACATGTCTTGTTCACACAGGAAAAAATGAACTCTACTTTACCATATGACTTGGGACTATTCTAACAGTGACCCAATCTATCTGGACAGTTGCAACTCGTCAGAATCCTGGGGAAAGGATTTTGCAGTGTGTGTGTGTGTGTGTGTGTGTGGTGACTGGAATAAAAGCATTCCAGTGGTAGAATAAAAAGTATTTTAAAGTAAGAGCAAGCTAGTTTCAGACTAGACCAATCAATTTTTGACCAATGCTTTGTACTCACTTGATCCAGATGCCTTCTAAAAGAACAACAGTATCCTTATACACAGCTTTTATGGTTTTAAAATCAGCACTGGACTCTTATCTCTGAGTAAAACTATGGCAGAAAGCAATTGATTGACAAAATATTACTTATTCACACAATAAAGAGTGATTTATCAGCTTCTGGTTGGCGCCGTCGTCGTCACTAGATGGTCTCATCAAGATTGCCAGCCCCACCGCCCGTAAAGAGCCACCTCTACAGCTGAGAGGTGGCTTGAAAAACTCCACGATCCTGAGGAATCGGAAGGAGAGCTGGCGAGACAAGGTAGAGCCCCCTGCAAAGTCCCCAGATTGTCCTTTTTGTTTCTGGGGACGAAGCAGGGTGAGGCTCCCTATCCAGCTCACCGAGGCTCCGGACTCCGGGGACAACTCTGCATCCAGCAGAGGCAGACGACGCGACCAACACAACTAGCGAAAGCCAAGAGAATTATGAAAAATAAACAGGGTGGAATCTGGACTTGAAATTCAAACTGCAAGCATTTTTATTAGCTCTGTGAATGAAGTTAAGAACTGAGAAAAAGTGAAAGTTTGTTAAAATGGCATCCGACTTCAGCGCTAGGGAAAAAAGCTGAAAGCGAAAGTGGATTTGCCTGAGTGTCTAATACATTACAAAGTATCTAAAAGTAACAGCACTGGCTAGAAGAAAAGGGAAAAGTTCTTTTTAAAGTGATTTTGATCTGTTCCTTCTCCTTAGAGACTTGATTAAAGCTGGGGAAATTTTTGAAAGGATTCTGTGGTGAAAAGGGAAGGAGGACTTCCTTCTTAGAAAGAATCAGTTTGCGTGGCAGAATGGCTTCAAAGCAAACAAAGCCAGCCGATAAAGCTGCAGGGGGGGGTTCCTCCACTCACAAGTCACAAGAGCAGCTATCGAAAAATCTCAACAGGAAATTAAGAAGGTGGTTCAAGAAAAGTATGACAAGATGAAGCATGACATACTGACAATTGTGACTGGCTTGTCAGAAGCAGTTGTCCAGATTGATAAAAAAGTGGAAGAACTTAGTTCAGAAGTAGAATCTAAAATGAAGGAAGCTGATTATAAAATTTCTAATGTTGATAATAAAATGCAAAGGATTGAAAATGAAGTGACAATGATGCAATTTAGATTCATGGAGTTTGCTGTAAGACTGAGAGGAATAAAGGAGAACAATAGAGAGGATTTGAGAAGGGTCTGTGCTGATGCCTTGGCTGTGATGCTAAAGGTTGATCCTGAGGAGATTTTGTGCAAAATTGACAAGGTCTACAGAGTGAATTCTTGGGTGGCAAGGCAAAGGCAATTGCCTAGAGATGTGGTGTTCTACTTTACAGATAGAAGAATAAGAAATGATATCTTACAAACGTCTTTTGTTTCTACTATCCAAGTGGAGGGAAGGGAGATTGGGATTTACAAAGAGTTGCCACCTAAAATGCTAAGAGATAGAAAGGATTTTGGATTTTTGGTGACTGAATTAAAGAAACAACAAATTCCATTCAGATGGGATGCTCCAGTTGGCATAATACTGAGGTATCAAGGAGAGAGATATCGATTAAATACTGTTGAAAAAGCGGAAGAATTTTATTTTAATGTTTTTAAAACTGGTGCAACATCTCCACGTACATCCTCAGTGTTAGGTATAGTGGAGGGTGAGAAAGAGAAGCAATTTGAACAAGAGCTTGAAGAGCAGCGGAAACAGATGGAGGTGGAGGCAATGGAAACTCAAGGAGCAACAGGGGGCTTTTTAGATGAACCATTGTTGGATCTTCTCCTAGAGGCTATAGGTGGACCACCTAAAAATACAAGAGAAGTGGCAGCGGATCTCGACCTGATGTTGTACAATGCTAAAGACCAACGTATAACTCGAGCAGCTTATAAACAAATTCTAGAGAAACAACAACAGCAGAGGTCTAAGCCACTACAAGACAAGAAGGGAGTCAATGATAAAACACAAAAATCCGAAGCTATGGGAGGAGCTAAGCCAAAAACTACCAGTCTTGAACAGAAACTTCAGCAAATGCTCTTAACGCTTCAGGAGACTACAAATGACAATTAAGTTTTTATCCTGGAATGTGAATGGATTGAACTCACCACAGAAAAGGAGGAAAATATTTCATTATATGAGACAATTTAATAATGATGTTATTTGTCTACAAGAAACTCATATTAGAACACAAGATGAAAAATATTTAATAAATTCTAGATTAGGAGCACAGTTAATAGCTTCAAATTCGGAGAAAAAGAATGGTGTAGTGATTTATATAAATAAAAAACTGCCAGCTAAAATTATAGAAGCAGATGATTGTGGAAGATATATAGCAATTGAACTTTATACATATAATGGTCCAATTTTGGTGATTGGAATCTATGCTCCTAATCAGCAACAAGAAAATTTTTATAAAATATTGTACTCTAAAATATTACAATGGAATTACAGATCTATCTTACTTATGGGAGATTGGAATGGAGTAATAGATCCCAAAAAAGATAAAAAGAGTTTGGCAAAGTCATGTGTTAAACTACCACAGATCTTCTTTGATATGAAAGAAGATTTGGAACTGAAAGATATATGGAGACTGCATAACCCAAAAGAATTGGACTTTACTTTTTTCTCAGATAGACATAGATCCTTCTCTAGGATTGATTTTATTTTACTTATGGCTGATTTACTTTTTTTTTTATTGAAAAAGTTTTCAAATACGGACTTCCGGTTTCCTCGTCTTCGGCGGCGACGGTGCTTTCCTTTGGCACCGCCACCCCCGCCGCTTGTAGAGCCGCTTCCTGATTGCGAAGCGGCTCGAAATCTTCGAAATCCCTAGGATTGCAGAAGAAGAGGCAGCAGGGCACAGGTAGAGCCCCTGCAACCCCCCCAGGGAACTGTTTCTGGGGAGGAAGCAGGCGCGGCTCCCTTACAACCTGCTGAAACTCCGGGCGGCGTGGGACGTCTTCTGCCTGTGCGGAACAAGCCGACCTCAGGAAACCTTTAAAGAGTGAGGAAAAAACTCAAATAAACATCCGCAATCCACTTGAACCCTGAAACTTTGAACTGCAAGTATCAGACCTTTGCTGAACTTTTTTACTGAAGTGAAAGTCTCGGAATGAGTGAAAGTGATTGAAAAAATATGGCGCTCAGCAAATGAATTAGTGGGTGTGGATTGGTGAAGTTATCTTGTCTTGCTACAAAGTTAAAAAGTTGTTACAGAGTTGCTCCGGCTGCAACAGAAATAAGAGGAAAATCTCTCCCTTTTACTTGTCTTTGCTGCATTATAGCTTTGCTTTGAGTAACTCTGGGGGACTTTTTTAGAAGGTATTGTGGAGGTGGCAGAAGAGGCGGACCCTCCCTTTTTAAGAAAGCTAGCTTACGTGGCAGGATGGCTTCAAAAAAGCAGGAAGGCAAAACAGGGGGGGGATCCCCCCCACGTAAGCAGGATATGCAGTCACAAGCCCAAAAAAAAGATTTGGATATGGGAGAATTAAAAGCATTCATTTCAAATATTTTGGATGAGAAATTTCAAGACATGGATGACAAAATAAATAAAATAGATGAAAAAATTCAAAAGTCACAACAGGAAATCATGCAGGAAATGCAGCAGAGCCAAAAGATGGTGACCAAAAAAATAACGGATGTGGCGTCTGGTCTGGCAGGATTTATTATGAAAGTTGAGACAAAAGTGGATGAATTTAAATTAGAAGTTAATGCTAAGATGAAAAATAATGATCATAAATTTTTTGATGTTGATGACAAGATGCAGAGAGTTGAGAATGATATTGTTATGATGCAATTTCGTGCAATGGAATTTGCTATAAGGCTTCGAGGAATTAGAGAGGAGGAGAGACAAGATTTGAGACAGATCTGTGCTGAAGCCCTAGCTGTGATTTTAAAAGTTGAACCTGAGATGGTTTTTTGCAAAATAGATAAAATCTATAGAGTCAACTCGTGGGTGGCCAGACAAAGACAATTGCCTAGAGATGTGGTCATATATTTTACAGATAGAGCAATAAGAAATGACATTTTGCAAAAATCTTTTCTCACTTCTGTGCAAGTGAGTGGATCCAAGATTACAGTTTACAAGGAGCTCCCACCTAAGATGTTGAAATCTAGAAAAGAGTATGGTTTTCTTGTTAAAGAACTGCAGAATAATCAAATCCCATTTCGTTGGGACGCCCCAACTGGCATAATTTTGAGATACAAGGGAGAGAAACACCGTCTGAATACTGTGGAGAAGGCGGAGCAATTTTACAATGACATCTTTAAAGAAAGAACTCCATCCCCACGCACATCTACAGTTTTGGAGATTAAAGAACAACAATCTAAGCAGGAATTAGCAGAGCTGAAGGGTGCTGAAGGAGGCTTTTTGGATGAGCCTTTGCTGGAACCTTCTCCAATCTCGGAGCTGGCTTGGGCGGCTGAAGTTAAGGATCAGCGTATAACTCGAGCAAAAGCCAAGGAACTTAAAGAAAAGTTACAGCAGGAGAGTCAAGACAAGGCTGGGGCTGTGGGAAAAGCAGGACAGAGGATCTCAGATGACATCCTAAGGTTCTGCGCTTCGCTCCAGAAGGAGAATAAGGATGATTAAATGTTTATCTTGGAATGTGAATGGGTTGAATGCAACACAAAAAAGGAAGAAAATATTTGCATATTTAAAACAACATAATAATGATATAATTTGTTTACAAGAAACGCATATTACAGTTCAAGATCAAAACTATTTGAAAAATTCCAAATTAGGAACACATTTTATATCCTCAACTAATCAAAAAAAGAATGGTGTGGTTATTTATGTAAACAAAAAATTAACAGTCAAACTTATAGAAGCTGATCAAGATGGTAGGTTTGTAGCAATTGAATTACTTTCTGCCAATAGTCAAATTCTTCTGATAGGAATTTATGCTCCTAATCAACAACAGGACTATTTTTATAAAATGCTGCATACTAAAATACTTCAATGGGATTATAGATCTATTTTAATTATGGGAGACTGGAATGGAGTAATTGACTCTAAATTAGATAAAAAGACTTTGGCAAAATCAAGAATTAGATTACCACAGACTTTTTTTGATATGAAAGAAGACCTGGAATTAAAAGATATTTGGAGAATACATAACCCAAAAGAACTGGACTATACTTTCTTTTCTGACAGACATAGATCCTTCTCCAGGATTGATTTTATTTTGTTGTCTGATGACTTACTTGTTAGGACAAAAAGAACAAAGATTCTGCCAAGAACTTTGACTGATCACAGTCCAGTCTGGATAGAAATTGAGACATGTAAGAATGAGAGACGCTCTTGGAGATTAAATGAAAACTTGTTTAGATATGAGAAAAATATAATAGAACTTAAAAAGCATCTGAAAGAGTTTTTTGAAATGAACTTGAATAAAGGCACCCCAATGGAAATTGTGTGGGACGCAAGCAAAGCTTATATGAGAGGGGTGCTTATATATATGAACTCTAAACATAAGCGGATTCGACAAAAGAAAAGACTTGAATTGGAAGCAGAAATAAAGGATAAAGAACAGTTACTTATTAAAAACCCAACAGATGAAAGAATACTTAGTGTTATAAAACTTCTGAAAGACCAATTCCAAATGCTTATAGCGGAACAAGTTGCAACAAACTTACAATATGCGAAGCATAATACATTCTGCAATGCTAACAAACCAGGCAGGTGGTTGGCTTACACATTAAGGAAGAAACAAAGCATACGGACTATTGATAGTGTTGATATTGGGGGGAAAGAAGTTTTTCAACAGAATTTAATAAAAGAAGCCTTTCTTCAATATTACACTAAACTATATGCCAGAGAGGAGGTGCAGAATGGACTTATAGAAAAATATTTGGATAATAAAAGAGTTACAAAAATCACTGAACAACAAAAGGAAAGAATGGATTATCCCATAACAGAGGAGGAGATAATAGCAGCAATAAAACAATTAAAAACAGCCAAAGCTCCTGGAACGGATGGTCTGACAGCAGTGTATTATAAAACTTTACAGGCAGAAATGGTGGAACAACTCAGAGACTTATTTTGCAACATACAACAAGGGGGAAAAGTACCTCCATCGTGGACTACAGCTTATATTTCTTTGATACCAAAAGAGCAAGCAGGTCCCAAAAAACCGGAGAATTACAGACCAATATCTCTTTTGAATACGGATTATAAAATTTATGCAAAAGTATTAGCCAACAGACTGATGCCAGTAATTCAAAAGGTGATTCATGATGACCAAGCGGGATTTATTGAGGGTAGGCACATGAAGGACAATGTAAGGCAAGTAATAGATTTATTGGAATATCTTGAGAAGAATAAACAGATCCCTGCAGTGCTGGTCTTTCTGGATGCAGAGAAGGCCTTTGATAGAGTGGATTGGAATTTTCTACTAAAGACATTAAAAAAGATGGACTTTGGGGACCAATATATACAGGCGGTCTCAGCAATTTATCAAGAGCAAAAGGCACAGATCATTATCAATGGAAGTCTGACAACAGAGTTTAAAATTGAAAAAGGTACAAGACAGGGATGTCCATTGTCCCCATTGTTGTTCATTTTAACACTAGAAGTCTTGTTAAATACAATAAGGGATTCTAACACATTGAAAGGTATAATGATAAGGCAAGAGGATTACAGAATAAAGGCATTTGCAGACGATCTGGTTGTTACCCTAACACAGCCAATGGAATCGATAATCCAGATGAAGGACATTATACAAGACTTTGGTAAAGTTTCAGGTTTCAGATTGAATCAGAGAAAAACTAAGATGGTAGTTAAAAATATGACACAAGATCGTAAACTGGAGTTAGAAAGAAGGGCAGGTTTTGAGATTGTACCAAAGGTAAAATATCTAGGAGTTCAGGTTGCAGAATCAAATATGAAATTGTTTCAAAATAACTATGAGGCGTTGTGGCGAGAGGTGCAAAAAGATATGGAGATTTGGAAAAAACTGCAGCTGTCTTTACTCGGAAGAATAGCAGCAGTTAAGATGAACATTTTGCCAAGATTTCTTTTTTTGTTTCAAATGATTCCGGTGCTCAAAAATGATAAACAACTAAAAGCATGGCAAACTGGTATCAACAAATTTGTTTGGAACGAGAAAAAACCAAGAGTAAAAATGAAAATTATGCAAGACATCCCAGAAAGGGGAGGTCTCAAACTTCCAAACCTACAATTATATTATGATGCAACAGCTTTGACTTTAGTAAGTGATTGGTTTGGAGGAAAAAAGACTGGAATATTGAATGCAGAAAGTTTTGATTTGGAATTTGGATGGCACGCTTACTTATTTTATGACAGCAAAGTGGATAAAGTATTTAAAAGCCATATACTTAGAGATTCTTTGCTGAGAGTTTGGAAGAAGCACCGAAACAACTGGAATTACAAAATACCGCTATGGCTGGATCTTGGTCATACCTTGTGGAATACAAAAATAATGTCACTCGGGGGGTTTTTATATAAAGAGGTTCTTTTTGCAGATGCGGGCAGATGGCAGCTGAAGACATTACAGACATTGTTGGCTGAAGGGATTAATTTAACTTGGTTACAATATAATCAATTGCAATTGAGATGGAAAGAGGACCAAAAAACTGGTATTATGATGTATGAGGAAGAATTAGTTAGACATATAAAAGAGAAAGGCCCAATGCATATTAAAAGACTTTATAATGTTTTGTTAGAAAGGGATTCAGAAACTGAACTAGTTAAAGACTGTATGGTTAAGTGGGCACAAAATTTTGAGGAACCAGTGATGTTGGAAACATGGGAAAAAATTTGGGTTCAGAATGTTAAATTTACACAGTCGCAGAATCTGCGGGAAAATTTCTACAAAATGTTTTATAGATGGCATTTAGATCCAAAAAAATTGTCGTGTATGTACCCTAGTGCCCAGCCTAAATGTTGGAGATGTGACTGCTTAGACGCTACATATTATCATGTTTGGTGGACCTGTAAGAAAGTTAAGGCTTTTTGGATAAAAATTTGGTGGGTCATGCAGAATGTTTTGAAGAGAAAGATTCAATTTTCTCCACAACTGTTTTTATTGGGTATAGTTAAGGGTTTTACATTGGGGGAAACAAAAATGATATTGTACATGATAACTGCAGCAAGATTGTTGATAGGTAAATACTGGAAAAATGAAGCGCTGCCTTCGATTGAGGAATGGATTTTGAAGATGGCCAGTTTTGCGGAGATGGCGAAGATTTCAGCATATTTAAAAGACTGTTCTCAAGAGACTTATGAATGGGAATGGAAGAAGTGGATAGATTATGTTCAGAACAAATATCAAACTAGGAAGTACCAAATAGCTTTTATTTGAAAATGTTATATTAAGATAGAAATATTTTAAGGTTGAGGATGAAAATTTATTTGAAAATGTTATATTAAGATAGAAATATTTTCAAGGTAATCAGGATGAAAATTTATTTGAAACTGCTATATTAAGATAGAAATAGGTTAATGTAATGAAGATGAAAATTTGTAAGGGGAGGGCGGGGTTCAAGTTTTATATACAAAGGAGGGTTTTTCCTTTTATTTGACATGACTATATTGTGAGGAAGTCTGGGGGGAGGGGTGGGTTAGGGTGGGTTAGGGAGGTTGGAAAGTTTGGGGCGGGTCGAGGGGGGGGAAAAAGGGGTGAAAATGTAATTGTAAAACTTTTGCAATAAAAAAAAAAAAGAAAAAGTTTTCAAATACAAGTTTTTCCCCCTTTCCCCCCCCTCTTCCCTAACCCCCCCTCACCACCCATCCCCCCCTGTGACTTCTTCACAACAATAGGCTATTTCATAACTAATTACATAATATCTTACCTTTCCCTTACTCCCTCCTCAAAATACTGACCCTTAGCATAATATTCTTATAACTCCCATTTTTGCGATAATCTACCCTTTTTCTCCTCCCCTAAACTTATAATGTATTATTACAACAATTTAACATTTAGTCTTTTATATATATTAATATAACATTTTAAAGCGGCCTTCTCCCTACATCAAAATTTAACGTTTATTCAGTTCTATCCAATTCCTCCACTCCCCTAAATATATGACTTAAAGATCCTTTTTCTTAAACTAATCAATCAGTAAACTAACCTATTTCAACCCAAATTCCTACAAAATCATGCAATACAATTCTAAATATAATCCACTGCCCACTCTACTAAAATATACACATATCTATATATACATTCCATTTTGTAAAAAGAAAAAAGACAATAACTTTAAATTTATAATCCATATAATATCTTCTTTGATGTCTTTCCACTGGATTGTTAAATCCATCATCCATAATAGGGTAAAATAACATGCTGGTGTAACAGTTTGTTCAAAATCTTCAATCATCTTCTGCCCCCATCAGTAGTAGATATCCTCATATATATATATAAAAGTAAAAACAACCACCCGAGTGACATTATAATTATATCCATATAGTTGCCATTGTGGTTTTCATCAGGATTATTGATTCCCATCATCCTAATGGGTAACATCCAGATCTTCTGCATGCCCCAGTGTGACTCTCTTGCCTTGTAACTCAAAATAATTATAATATATTTACCAGTAAAAGAAATCCAGAGTAGATAATTCAAATCCAACAATGTAAGGCTCTTTTCACATCCCAAAATCACGGCATTGCAGAGATCTGCCACTATCCTCAAGATAGTATTAAACAATCGTTCGCCTCCACTATCTTTTCACATATTCATTCATTTTTTAAAATCCCTGGCTTCACTGTTGCTTGGTTTAGAAACTGCTGTTTCTATGAGATCTATTTCTTTTCTTTTTCTTTTGCGGGTTGAATTTCCATCCTCGTTTCCTTCCTACCAGTTGTGTGTCGGCTGATCGATTTTCATTCTGCTTTATGAGTTGATCTTGTTGGTTTTGTTTTGTCATCTCATCTTTCTTCTCCATCACTTGTATATCAACTGGTTGATTTACGCACTTGTCTATAACTTGATGGTTCATCACATTGGAGTCGGATGACACTGCTCTCATATTTATAGACAGTCCAGCTGGGGTATCCAGGGAGTCCAAAGACAATTTATCTACCACAGCCTCTGTAATTTGATATTTTCCTTTTGTTTCCAACTCCTTTTGCTTGTCCTGTATTGTGCCTAAAGATATTAAATTCATTTTTAAAATTTTTTGATAAAATTCTTCCGCTTTTTCAACAGTGTTCAGTTGGTATCTTACTCCTTGGTGTCTCAATATTAAACCAACTGGGGCATCCCACCTAAATAGGATATTTCTTTTTTTTAACTCAGTCACTAGAAAGCCAAATTTCTTCCTCTCCATTAGCATCTTAGGCGGGAGCTCCTTAAAAATCCAAATCTTTCTTCCATGAAATTGCAAAGTAGAATTAAAAGAGTTCTGCACAATATTATTCCTAATTTCT
Organism: Arizona elegans; assembly: GCA_022577455.1. Lineage (NCBI taxonomy): Eukaryota > Metazoa > Chordata > Lepidosauria > Squamata > Colubridae > Arizona > Arizona elegans. The sequence goes on along the minus strand of JAKOOJ010000004.1, from coordinate 75,643,391 downwards.
TTATCTGTAAAATAAATCACCACATCTCTAGGCAATTGCCTTTGCTTTGCCAACCAGGAGTTTATTCTATAAATTCTATCAATCCTGCAAAACACTTCATCAGGTTGAACCTTTAAAATCCCAGCCAGAATTTCAGAAGATATTTTCCTTAAGTCATCTCTATTATTTTCCTGCAGACCTCTCAGTCTAATTGCATATTCTGTAAAATTATATTGAGTCATTAAAACTTCTCTTTCAATCCTCTGTTGCACATTTTCTTCATTACCAGTCTTTTGGTCAACCTCCATTTTAGGTTTGTCTTCTGAGCTATTATCCTGAGTGTTTACCAAATCCTTTTTAATTTTTTGAATCTTGTCATCCAAATTCTCCTCAGTTTCTTTCATTTTAGACTCTAATAATTTAGTCTTTGCATCCAACTGAATCAGAAAGTCTGATAAACCATTAGCTGTTTTTAAAATCTTTCGATTCAAAAAGTCAAACTTTGATGTCACCAATTCACCAATTTCTTTAATTTCCTGCTTAAATTTTTGAAGTTGCTGGTTCACAATCTCATCCCTTCTTACAATCTCTTCAAGAAGAAATTCCATTATATTAAAGTCAGGTTTCTGAAACTGGAGAGTTAGAATTTGTTGATGTAATTTGTTAATGGGGGAATTTCCCCCCGCTGCCTGTTTGTCTAACTGTATAAGTCCCGGTGCCATTTCCCACACAGACAAGATTTAGTGGAAAAGAGAGAAAAAAAAAGGCTTGTTTCCAACCAAGATCAATATCAGATCCCCAGGGAAAAAAAAAAAAAACGAGTGAGAGTGAGGTTTTGCCTCAATTACAGCCAGAAGTATTCATTCCGCTACTTTGTAATAGAAAACGGAAGGACTTTCCCTTTCAGCCTCTCTTCAAGCCTCAGCAATCGCCATTTTAAAAATCTTTTTTCCTTTCACTTCTTAAACAACTTCAGTAACTTTTCTAAAAAAAAAAAAAAAATACTTGCGCTTCAGGGTCAGCAGTCCAGCTCACGTCTTCTTTAATTAGTTTAACAAGTTTACAGGCTTGCTTTTGCCACCTGGCTCTGCGTGTAGCAGAGATCTCCCAGAGCCCGGAGCATCGGCTGGGGATACGGGGAGTCTCTTCCGCTCCGTCCCAAAAGTAAATAAAAAACTTTTGGGATTAGGCAGAGGACTCTACCCACCCCAGCCGGCTCTATCTCCGTTTCCTCATGGAAACGGAGTTTTTTCGAGCCGCCATTCCGCTATAAAGGCGGCTCTTTACAGGCAGTGGGTACAACGATCCCGAAGGAGCGTCCAGCGGGGACAAACAGCAAACCGGAAGTCCCGATTTACTTTTAAAAACAAAGAAAATAAAGATATTTCCGAGGACTCTAACTGACCATAGCCCGGTATGGATAGAAATAGAAATGGGAAAGAATGAGAGAAGATCGTGGAGAGTAAATGAAAACTTGTTTAGATATGAAAAGAATGTAAATCAAATGAAGGAATTTTTTGAAAAGAACTTGAATAAGAGTACCCCTATTGAAATCGTTTGGGACGTGAGTAAGGCGTATATGCGGGGGGTACTGATTTATATGAACTCTAAACATAAATCAAATCGACAAAGAAAAAGAGTAAAATTGGAAGGAGAGGTAAAGAAAAAAGAACAGTTACTTATAAAAAACCCAACAGATGAAAAACTACAAGGAATTATAAAACTTTTGAAAGACCAATTTCAAATGCTTACAGCAGAACAAGCAGCAACTAATTTACAATTTGCGAAACATAATACATTTTGCAACGCTAATAAACTGGACAGGTGGCTAGCTTACACACTGAGGAAACAACAGAGTACTCGGACTATTGGCACTATTGAGTATGGAGGGAAGGAAGTTTTTCAACAAAGACTAATCAAAGAAGCCTTCTTAGACTATTATACCAAACTATATACCAAAGATGATATACAGAATGAACTTATAAATAAATATCTAGAGGAAAGGAGAGTTATGAAAATTTCTAGTGATCAAAAGGAAAGAACGAGTTTACCAATAACAGCTGAGGAGATTATTGTTGCTATTAAACAACTGAAAACAGCTAAAGCTCCAGGAACGGATGGTTTAACTGCGGTGTATTATAAAACTTTATAAGCAGAAATGATTGAACATCTTAAAGATTTATTTTGTAGCATATAACAAGGGGGTAAAATATCCCCTTCATGGAAAACAGCTTTTGTTTCTTTAATACCGAAAGAGGAAACAGGTTCTACAAAACTGGAAAATTTTAGACCAATCTCTCTCCTGAATACGGATTATAAAATTTTTGCAAAAGTATTAGCCAACAGATTAATGCCAGTTATTCAAGAGGTGATTCATCATGATCAAGCAGGATTTATAGAAGGCAGATACATGAAGGACAATGTGAGGCAAATTATAGATCTATTGGAATATCTTGAGAAGAATAAACAGATCTCTGCAGTGCTGGTGTTTCTGGATGCGGAGAAGGCCTTTGATCGAGTGAACTGGAACTTTCTATTAAAGACTTTAAGAAAGATGGACTTTGGGGATCAGTTCGTGCAGGCGGTTTCAGCAATTTATCAAGAGCAAACAGCACAAATTATTATTAATGGAAGCTTAACCACAAATTTCAGTATAGAAAAAGGCACAAGACAAGGTTGTCCGTTATCCCCGTTGTTGTTTATTCTAACTCTAGAAGTCTTGTTGAACACAATACGGGACTCGAGCACTTTGAATGGAATAGTTATAAGGCAAAAGGATTACAGAACAAGGGCATTTGCAGACGATCTGGTCGTTACCCTAACACGGCCAATGAAATCAATAATTCAGATGAAAGACATTATAGAATAATATGGTATGGTATCAGGATTTAGACTGAATCAGAAAAAAACCAAGATGATAGTTAAAAATATGACAGAAGATCAAAAGAAGGAACTTGAAAGGAAGGCAGGCTTTGAAAATAGTACCAAAGATGAGATATCTAGGAGTTCAAGTTGCAGATTCAAATATAAAACTGTTCCAAAACAATTATGAGGTGTTGTGGCGAAAGGTGCAAAAGGATATGGAAACTTGGAAAAAACTGCAGCTGTCTTTACTTGGAAGAATAGCAGCAGTTAAAATGAATGTTCTACCTAGATTTTTATTTTTGTTTCAAATGATTCCAGTGCTTAAAAGTGATAAACAGCTGATGGAATGGCAAAAAGGAGTGAATAAGTTTGTTTGGAATGGGAAAAAGCCTAGAGTTAAATTGAAAATTATGCAAGATGTTTGTGAAAGGGGTGGTCTTAAACTTCCAAACTTACGACTGTACTATGAAGCAGCAGCTTTGACATAAGCAAGTGATTGGTTTGGAAGGACAAAGACTGGAATATTGAATATAGAGAGTTATGATCTTGAACTTGGTTGGCATGCATATCTATTCTATGAAAATAAAGTGGATAAAGTATTTTATTTTATTTATTTATTTTTTATTTTATTAAATTTGTATACTGCCCTACTCCCGAAGGACTCAGGGTGGTGAACAGCCATAAAATAAAACATATAGATACAAAATTTAAAATAGAGATAAAACAAATTAAATAAATTTGGCTGAACCATTTTAAAACCCCAATAATTTAAAACCAAATTTAAAGTTCCCATTTAAAAAGAGGAAAAGTTTAGGTCAGGCCAGCTCGATGAAATAGGAACGTCTTAAGCGCGCGACGGAAGGTACGCAGATCCAGAATCCTCCGTATCTCCGGGGGGAGCTCATTCCAGATAGTAGGTGCCCCCACAGAGAAGGCTCTCCCCCTGGGGGCTGCCAGTCGACACTGTTTGGCTGACGGCACCCGGAGGAGCCCCTCTCTATGGGAGCGTACTGGTCGGTGGGAGGCTATTGGTGGTAGCAGGCGGTCCCGCAAATAGCCAGGTCATAAGCCATGGAGCGCTTTGAAGGTGATAACCAAAACCTTGAAGCGCACTCGGAAGACCACCGGGAACCAGTACAGCTCGCGCAGGAGAGGCGTTACATGGGAGCGCCATGTCGCTCCCATCACCACCCACGTGGCCGCACTCTGCACCAGTTGGAGCCTCCGAGTGCTCCTCAAGGGGAGCCCCATGTAGAGAGTGTTACAATAGTCCAGTCGGGAGGTGACGAGGGCATGAGTGACTGTGCGTAACGAGTCCCGATCCAGAAAGGGATGCAAAGGTCAAGCTTTATTTGACTGAGTGGAAGAAGACTTCTGTCATCTACAATGAATCTTTCCTCATTCTTTCATTCGATTAATTTTTCCATGAATCAAGGAAATGAAATAAAAATAGGTTACAAATTTCAAGTTGTCACTTCTTCCGATTAATTTTACAAAGACATCATATACTTATGCAGAGAAGCGGTTTATAAGAAGCCTCCTAAATACACTTATATATGTGTCTATGTGTATGAAAAGAGAGCATATGCCTCCTTTGATATGCCATTCGTAGAAAGACCAAACATATTTGATAGAAAGTCAGTGTAGCTACTAGCCATCAAGCATTTACAAAAGGAATTTCAGTTAACGAAATAGTAGCATAAATTTCTCCTTATACTAGAATATATGATGACGAAAAATGGAATAACAGAGTTGGAAGTGATCTTGGAGTTCTTCTAGCCCAACCCTCTACTCATGCAGGAAACCGTATACCATTTCACAGAAATGGTTGCCCAATCTCTTCTATGCTTCAACTAAAATATGAGGTCCAGAAGAATCACCACAATGAAATCATCCCAGTTAGGAATCATGTTGTGCTAATTAGTTTTATAAAGAATCCGTAGCTTTTCGGGACTTCCGGTTTGCTCTTCGCAGCCACCAGATGGTCCCTCGGGACCGCCAGCCCCTTCGCCTGTAAAGAGCCACCTGTACAGTGAAAGGGCGGCTCGAAAAACTCCATTTCCAGGAGGAAATGTGAGACAGAGCAGGTGAGTGTAGGTAGAGCTCTCCGTAGCCCCCAGAGTTTTTTTTTTTACTCTTGGGGGCGAGCGGATGACGCTCCCTATAGCACTCGCCGTTTGCTCCGGGCGTTGGGAGACCTCTGCTTTTTGCAGAGCAAGGCTGCGAAGACAAGCTTTCCAAGATAATCAACAGATTAATCAAAGAGGATGAGATCTGGATCTGGACCTGGACCCTAAATTGCAAGTATTAATACTGATTTCGCAAAGGATATTCAATAAAGTAAAAAGAGCTTTTAAAATGGCGACTGCCGAAATTGGAGCAGGGAAGCTGAAAAGGGAAAGTCCTTCCGTCTCTTATTAAGCCACAAAGTAGCGGAATAAATGCTCCTGGCTACATTTGAAGAAAAAGCTATACTTTTGTGTTTTCTCCTTCCTGGAGATTTGATTTGATACTGATCCTGTTTGGAAAGAGGTTTGGGGTTTTTTTTCTTTTCTAAAAAGTTTGCCTGTGTGGAAATATGGCGTTTAGGCTTATAAAGCTGGACAAACAAGCGGGGGAGGATTCCCCCATCCACAAATTATATGAACAAGTTCTTAACTTACAGTCTCAGAAAACTGATTTTAATATAATTGAATTTCTTTTGGAGGAGATTGTAAGAAGGAATGAGATTATGAATCAGAACTTTGAGAAATTTAAGCAGGAAACTAAAGAATTGGTGCAATTAAAGTTTGATATTTTGCATCGAAAGATTTTAAAAGTGGCTAATGGTCTCTCAGAATTTATGATTAGGCTGGATACAAATACTAATCTATTAGAGTCTAAAATGGAGGAAATTGAAGACAATTTGGAAAATAAAATAGAAAAAATTGAGAATGATTTGATAAATATTCAAGACAATAGTTTAGAAGAAAAACCTGAAATGGAAGCTGATTGTAATGTAGAAAATATACAGCAACGTATTGAAATGGAAGTTTTATTGATGCAACATAATTTTACTGAATATGCGATCAGACTGAGAGGATCACAGGAAAATAACACAGAGGATTTAAGAAAAATATCTTCTGAAGTTCTGGCTGGGATTTTAAAGGTTCAACCTGAGGAGGTACTTTGTAGGATCGATAGAGTTTATAGAATAAACTCCTGGACTGCAAAGCAAAGGCAATTGCCTAGAGATGTGGTGATTTATTTTACAGATAAAGATTTAAGGAATAATATTGTGCAGAAATCCTTTAAGTCTACTTTGCAATTTTTTGGAAGAAAGATTTGGATTTATAAAGAGCTCCCGCCTAAGATATTATTGGAAAGAAAGAAATTTGGCTTCTTGGTGGCTGAGCTTAAAAAAAGAAATATCCTATTCAGATGGAATATTCCAGTTGGTATAATATTGAGATATCAAGGAGAAAGATATCAATTAAATACTGTTGAAAAAGCGGAAGAATTTTATCAAAAATTTTTAAAAATGAACTTAATATCTTTATGCACAACACAAGACAAGCAGAAGGAGCTAGAAATAAAGGAAAAATATCGAGTTACAGAGGCCTTTGCAGATGAATTGCCTTTGGATTTTTCAGATACCTCAGATGGATTATTTATAAATAAGAGAGAAGTGGCATCGGATTCTAACGTGATGACTCGCCAAGTTACAGATAACCATGGAAACCAACCAATTGATATACAACTTATAGAAAAGAAATATGAGTTACAAAAACAAAACCAACAGGATCAAGTTATAAAACAGAATGAAAATCGACCAGTTGATATACAACTGGCAGGAAGGAAATCAGGATGGAGATCCAACCCACAAAAAGAAAGGAAAAAAAGAAAAAAGAAACAGGTCTCACAAAAATAAAAATTTCTAAACTAAGCAACAGTAAAGCCAGTTACTTTGAAAAAATACATGACTGAATATATGAAAAGATGGATGAGGCGAAGTAGTGGTTGATATCATCCTGAGGAGAATGACAGATCTCTGCAATGCTGTAATTTTGGGATGCGAAAAGGGCCTATGAATTGTTGGATTGGAATTATCTACTTTTTGTTTTTTGTTTTTTTTTTATTGATTAACGTATTATATCTATGTGGAGCTATAAGGCAAGAGAGTTATGCTGGGGCATGCAGAAGATCTGGTTGTTACCCCATTACAAGATGGGAATTAATAATCCTGAAGAAAGCCACTATTACAGATATGGATTACAATTATAAAGTCACTCGGGTGGTTGTTTTCTTTTTATATATATATATATGTGAAGATATTTATTATTGATGGGGGCAGATGATAACTGAGGATTTTGAATACTCTGTTGCAACTGGGATGTTATGTTACCCTAATCCAGATGATGGCGTCGGCAATCCAGTGGCAAGACATCAAAGAAGATATTATATGGATTATAAGTTTAAAGTCATTGATTTTGTTTATATAAGGGAATATTTTTTTAGTAGGATGGGCAGAAGAATAAAGATATTAAGAATTGTTGTACATGGTAATCTTGTAGGAAAGTGGGTGGAGACAGGCTAGTGTATTGATTGTATAGATTTAAAAAAGGGATGTTTAAGAGATATATATATGGGAGTGGAGGAAATGGATAGAGTAGAACAAATGTAAAACTAGAATTCATGGGGAAGGCTGCTTTGAAATGTTATATTAATATACGCAAAAGATTAAATGTTAAAGTAGGATTTATTATATAGTTTTAAAGTGGAAGGTTGTTTTGAAATGTTATATTAATATATAGATATAAGTATGGGGAAGGGGGGGAAAGGGCAGACTATCAATAAATTGGGAGTTATAATAATATTACTGTGTTAGATCAGAAGTTATCATATAGTGTTGTAATGGAATGTTATTTTGAAGTGTTTGGTAAGAGGGGGTAGTAATAATATTAATAATATTACTAGAAGTAAGGATCAGTATTTGGAGGGGGGAGTAAGGGGATGGTAAAATATTATATAATCTGTTATGTATTAGGTTTTTATTTTGAAGAAGTCACAGGGGGGAAGGGGTGGTGAGGGGGGGTTAGGGAGGGGGGGAAAGGGGGAAAAATTTGTAATTGAAAACTTTTTCAATAAAAAAAAAGGAATCCGTAGCTTTTCTATTGGATATGACATTATTCATCCATAGCCTTATACCAAACTTCCTTCTGAGTCTTCTAGGAATTTTTTTTTATAGGATAACAGACGGTTGTTGGCTAATTTATCCAGCATTGTACAAATGAATTATAACATACTTCCATGCAACAGAATTTACTGTTCTGCCATCAATGGTGAGGTAAGGTTTTACTGCTGATCTGTTATTTCCTGAGTGTCACTTGTTACCCTTCATACCCTTCAGGGTTACCCAGCCTTTATTGTGGTAATAAAATGTGCACTGGTTTGTGTGGCAAAAGCTAGATGGTGTCCTCTGTCTCTCAAGGAAGAGGGGGGGAGGGGGAGGGGAGGGGGAGGAGAAGGAGGAGGAGAAGGAGGAGGGGCGGAGGAGAAGGAGATTATTTGATAAAGAAACTATCACCACACTAAAATGAATCATTTGCCAACTAGGTCATAACATCTTCTAATATATTAATGAAGTTCCATCTCTAACTTTGAGTTTACTTCCATGATGATGGCTGCTAAATAGTAAAAGCTCGTTAAAATGCAGAGTAAAAACAAGAAAATTGATCACTTGATTTCTGCAGAGCATTCCAAAATTTTTATAATGTTCCTAATTTAAACTGAAAGCTTGAATAGATATTACCAAAAAAGGGATTCAGATTCAAACAGCAGAATTAGGAGCTGAACATGAAGATGAAAGAACAAGTTTTACCAGTCACTTTTTATTAATGACTTGAAGAATAAAGAACATTCTTATCAGATATTGATTTGAAACAGCCCAATATGTGGTATTTTATTATATCATCTACAGGGATATCTACAGTGATTATACTGTGTCTTAGCCCTTATTCATTAGTGCTCTGGGAAAAAAGATAACTCTCATATGAGTTCACTTTATTTCAGACCTCAAATTCTTTATAACCCAAATGGTAGTAAAATACTGTGCAGCAGCAATAAAAACGAGGCAGCAACTAAAGTAAGGCCTCTCATAGTTACAATTCACTTCTTTGTCGACCACTTTAATATCCTCCAAAGTTTTATTATATTTTAGTATTTTTACTAGTGTTTAATATTCCTGATCCTTGGTTATAATGGAGGAGGGGGGGGAGGAAAAGAAAGATATTGATCGTTTTAAAAAGAATAAAGGATTTCTGCATTATGAGAGCTAAATAACATTTTTCAGTTATACTGAAAAACTGGGATACTGAATTGCAAAAAGAAGGTATATGTAATGTGTTACTTCTGCATACGTTTGCTCCCAGTTAATACAATAGTTTGTCCTGCCAATGTTGATGGGAATATGATTTTCTCTTTGGTAGATTGGTTGGTTGGTTGGTTGGTTGGTTGGTTGGTTGGTTAGTTGTTAAATTTGCTGCCTATCACACTATTCTAAGTGACTTAGGGCAGCCTACAATGCCATAATTGTAGGGAATTGTTTTCTGCATGATTTTTTTTCTGCTGCTGATCCCTGCTTATCTGAATGTTGATTGCTGGAGGGAATATGTTAGAATATATTCTGGAAATCAAAACTAATCAGTGCTATTAGATATCAACAGCTAGCAAACTCTCACTTAATTATACTATATTGTTACCTAGTTGGGTAATGAAATGTCTGCAAGCAAACAAGTAGAGTTAGATCACCAAGGCTTCCACAGAAAAGGCTCTGTTTATTCAGATAAATTTAAATGGGTCCTGGATGGTGAACCATCAAGGATACTATAGTACCAGATTTTGTACATTTGCTGTGGAGCTGCAATAGAGTATTACAGTTACTTCAAACTATGATACTAACTTCCAAGCTCTACTTTGAGCACAGAAAATAGATAACAAGGCACTTTAAGTCTTCATATGGATCTGAACTGAGTTTTCTACACAACTGAAAATTAATTTTAAGTTGGGTAGGAAAGACAGGAAAAGATATGTTCTTAAGCTGTTGTCAGACACTTTGGTAAATTCTTAGAGAAAAGTTGAGGACTGAAGTTTTACAAATCCTGCCTAATTAACTGAAATAAATAACTAGATAGACTCTTTAACACTATGTTTTTCTGATTGTAATGATATCTGCCCTGCACTCATATTAAGAACAATGAAAGGCTTACATTGTGATCATAAACATACCTTATATATCTCTAATCCACTAATAACAGGCACTTATTCAGAAAGCAAATGTATGTTGTTGCAGATGGAGTCAGACCCAAATTAAAATGACATATCTCCATCCAACTAAATAATGAATGGCTGCCAAATCCATTCCTATAACTACCTGTGATCCCATATGTTTTTATTAAATATACTTAATAAATAAAAGGCAGATAGTTTTTTTGTCTCAATTCTATAACTGGAAATATCTTTTAAAATTATGGTCTAATTCTTTCATTACAAAGAAATTGATTAGGATAGTATTCATGTCAATAGACTAGGTTGAATCCAGATAGATACTGTTCTCATTGAAAGCCAAAAATTAGATGATAATGAATGCCTTTTCACATTCATTTTAAACTTTAAAATTTAAAGGGATCCAAATGCATCAAGTGAGATCTAAACTTCTTCAGTCACTAACTGAAGATCTTATACTCTTCTTCAAATGGTAACTATGATTGGAAATTATTCCCTGACTTCTCAGATGTGTTTGGGCTGGTTGTAGTTGCTCCATCCCAGAAAACATTTCAGTCTCCACATGTTTAAGCAACTTTGTTCAGTCATTATTTCACCTTTACTGGCACCAGATCTGATTCCATTCACTGAAAGAAGGTTATAGATCTAATTTTAATTAAAAGAACCCTTGTTGCAAGATAATTAAAATTTGCTTTTAACCTTCGTTAAAATGTTAACCCCATGTTAACACTTTTTAGTATTAACCCTTGTTAACATCCCTTTTAGGGGTACACAAATTTCTTTGTAATAAAAGTCATACTTGCTCTTTCAGTAGCACACAAAGAGCTCTACTCCAAAAATCAGGCCAAAAAGATGGTGACCAGAACAAACTAAACTTAGTTTCATTTACAATTAAATGAAATTATTATATGATTTTACATTATATTTTATAGAATTTATAAGAATATATTTCTCCCTGTGTCTTTAATAATTAACTCTCCCCTTCTATACAAAGAAATATTTGATGAATTCAGCAGTCTGAAGAATCACAGACCAGAGCTTCTGGGAGTCAGGAAGCATCAAATTGTGCACCTTTATGTAAAAAACATCCCAAAACCTGAATAAGTGTAGCTTATTTAGTCTTCATAGCTGTCTGCTGCAATGAATAACAAATACATGACAGCTTGTACAAAGCATCTATGACTATAGTTATTCCAGCTGCATCAGGTGTTCTAAATTCTGCAGCTGCACTTCCTGGCATATGTTTTCAGCGAACAAATGCTTCGTGTTCTAGAGCCATGATGGCAAACCTATAGCACGCATGCCACAGATCGCACGCAGAGCCCTTTCTGCAGGCACGCCAGCCATCGCCCCAGCCCAGCTCCACTGCACATGCGCACACCTCCTGTCGGCCAGCTGGTCTTTGGGTCTCTGCTGCACATGCACGGGGGCAGGGCCTTCCCCGATCTCCGCAGGTTCCACCCTCCACAGGTGCCTCTCCATGGCAGGAATGCAGGAGACAGCTGGGGATAGAAACTGCAAAGATCGAAGAAGGCATGGAAGGCAGGAGAAATCCAGCACTCAATGGGGGTGGGGGGGAGAGAAACTGGAGATCATGGAAGCAGGGAAGGCAGGAATGCAGGAGAAAGCTAGGATGCAATGGGGGGAGAAACTGTGGAGATTGCAAGCCCCTCCCCCCATGCCCCGTTTTGGGCCTGAAAAGCCTCCTGTACCAACCTGGAAGCCAAAATGGGGGCCCAGGGCGCATGCATGGGGGGGTGCATGCACAGGGAACGTGCGTGCATTGCGGGGTGCATGCGCGGGGGGCGCTCACATTGCATTTTGGGGATTGTGGCACGCTCACGTGCATTTATGCACGTGTGTGTGTGCTTTGGACACTCAGCACCAAAAAGGTTAACCATCACTGTTCTAGAATCTTTACAGCTACACTAAAAAAGAAAACAATTTTCCGAAGGTTTTGTATAAAGAAAGTGGTCAAGCAAATAAAACCTTCAATAATAGACATCATCAAAACACACTGCTTTGGAGCACATAAATAACCACAGATAAACAATTTAAATAAATAATTTAAGAAATGAAGAAAGAAGGCCATCTGCATTTGTCTATTCAGTGAGATGCTTACCCTTTAAATGTTTTCAGAGCCCAGTTGATAATCTGGGAACAGCAAATGCCAAACATGTATTCCACTGAGTGACCAAGTCAGAAGTAACAAGCTTCCCATGGGCAAATCAAATGAGAAAATAATTTTTGAATGAATTCAATTCACAGTAATTTAGAAAAGTACTTTCTCATTTGTTTTAAAGCCAGTCTTTAATATAAATTGGTCAATTATGCTGATTTCACAGCATGCTTTTATAAAACTGAAGGCTCTATGTCAAATAAAGGTATAAAGATGAAGTCGTGTCATGCAATAATTTTGTCAGAAATACTGTGGGTTCTGTTGTTGTACTTCTGCTGAACCAGTTTATCTTGCTGATGAAATGACCAGGCAGATGTTTTTAAGTAGACATTATAATCTCACATCCTCTCATCGTGCTAATAATGATGAGGACAAAGACAGTTTCCTATAGTTTTACAGTCAATGATACCTTTGGTAAAATATCTACTGACCACCTGGAATTACAGGAAGGAGATCAGCCTAAAGGGCAACAGTTGTATGCCTGGCTTTTTTTTCACTAGAAGAATAGTCCTCCTTTCCAATAGAGACTTGCTGTCCACTTAATACAACTGCTAGAAAAACCAAGCATTTTTGTTTTTAATTCTATTTTACAATTGTCATAATAGATTCATCTTGATTTTCTGGACTTCAAATATTAAATGGTAACCATTCACACATAATGTCTTTTTATTAGCCATTATTAAAGATTATATCATAAAATTAGCATTAATTAAAAAATGAAAAAACACTACACCTTTACATCTCTCACAGCATGTTCCTCTTTGCTTAATAACCAGAGTACATGTCTTCGAAAGTACAGGGCACTTCTCACGTTTGCATGTCACTTCCTTGTTCTGTCAGGTACAAAAATAAAAAGCAAATATGTATCAATAAAAAAATCTAATGTTACTGTCTGTTTTCTGCCAATTTCGGACACAGAGCAGAAGACATGATTATTCCCTTTATGGAAAACTGGCACTGCTTACTTTTTTTTTTTTTGTATCACGCATACAACAGACAACAGCTGGAAAATCAGGAAGAGAAGGAAAGTAATGGCAATTTAAAGGAACCAACCTAGATATACCCATGTTTCCCTGAAAATAAGACCCAGTCTTATATTTTTGGGGGCTCCAAAATAAGCACTAGGGCTTATTTTCAGGGAAACACAATTTCAGGATGATCAGCACAGCTGGGTGGCCCACCCATCCCTGGTGCACGCACACCGAGAGTAAGTGGGACGGATGTCTGGCAGCAGCTACAGCCCACCAGCCCCTTGGTCAACACACTCTGGGGCTGCAGCTCATGCAATTCAGGTGAGTTGATTACCTTTCCAAGCAGCAGGGAATGGCAGAGGTGCAGGGGGGAAGGCATGCAATCCGGATGTGCTGCACAAGCCACAGGCAAGTTAAAATACACAGACATACATACACAAACATGTACACACCAATATAGAGAATGATTGTTTCTGTAAACTCCATTTTGCTAAAAGAACATGAAATTTAAAACAAATGCACTGCAATTTAAGGAGACAATCCAATCAATACCAGGAACAAGAAGCACTATTGTTTCCAAAGTAAAACTTAAATACAGTGTTTTGGGATTTGAAATTGAAAAATGATCCTCAGAATATTTTGAGCATATGGATTTTCCCCTTCTTTCTTAAAATGGAAGGATGGGAGTTTTTTTGTTTTGGAAATATATTTTAGTATATTAATTTTGTCTACATACTAAGCTTAACTATGGTATTTAAAACAAGTCACATTTAGTAACTGTAGTATTTTGAGTTGGCATTTTAGAGAGTCACTGTGCTTTGTTTTTATAATTTAGTATTATGTATTAGCAATGGTGGGATTCAGCTTGTTCGGGCCGGTTCAGGCAAAGTGGTTGTTAAATTGCTGGCTGGCCCTGCCCGGAACTACTTATTGGCCTTGCATGCCTTGGCTGGTGCCTTAGAATCACACCGCTGCATAGCTGCAGTTGCTCTTTGGCTCCCTTGCCTCAACCACGTGGCCACGCAGCCCAGCCTGCTTGCCTGCCTTTGCTGTAACCTACGATGTAGCAGCCTCCCACTCGTCTTGGCCTGCTCCTGAAGGGCTGCCTCGGGCTGTTCCAGTTTGCTCCAACAGCAGAATAGGGAAATACATCCAGGTGCCCCATCACGGAAGTGGCGCTGGGAAGGGTGGTCAACCTGCATCCATCCAGCCACAGCCATTAACCCCCATTTAATCGCCTCACCCTGCAGCTGGCCATATCCAGGCCTGGCTTCATCCTGAGCAGCGATCCAAGCACCAGTCCGGCAGCCGCTGCCACCTCGCAAGCCAGCCAGCCAGCCTGCCTAGCCCAAGCCCGACGATTCCTGGCCAGTCTACCAGGAACCAGATGATTCTTTGCAGCTTCTGGGTCTCATCTATCAGCTGGCAGGGGGTGACCAGGGAGCACAAGGCTATGCAGCCTGCATCTCTTCTCTGCCTGCCAGCCACCCTCCCTCATCTGTCTGCTGGGTCGAACTCTTTGGCCAAGCGTGGACCACCGCTATGAGAATGGTGTGAGCCCCATGGACCAGAAGGTAAGGCTGATGGCAGAGAAGGAAGATCTTCCCTAGGCTTGCTGCACTCAGCCAAAGGGCCGGCTCAGTGGGGAGGCAAGGCTCAGCTGCCTTTTGGGCCAAGATTGGCTTCCACAGGCCTTCCAGGTGGGAGGCCTGAGAGAAAATGCCTCCCCCAGGGCTGCCCACTTGCCCATCCACCAGCTGAGCTGGCCTTGAACCAGCATGTCCCCTTGTCGCAGGCAGGATGTGGAACCTGAGGCGGAGTGGAGGTTCAGCAGGCAGCAGCCCAGAGCAGTGGCAAAAGGGGGCCTCACCTTGCTGTGTCTCCACCCCCCCACCTGAGCACAGCAAGCCCGGAGCAGATCTTCCTTCCCCACCATCAGCTTTACCTTCCAGCCTATGGGGCTTGCACTGTTTTCACAGCAGTGGCCCATGCTTGGCTGAAGCGTCTGGGCTGGCGGGCATGTAAGGCAGGGGCAGCTGGCAGAGAGGCAATGCGGGCAGCATAGCCTCATGCTCCCTGGTTGCCTCCACTCTGCACTTGCTGGCAGGTGAGGCCCAGCAGCTGTGGAGAATCTGGGTGGGGGTGAGATGCGGGTTGGTGGAGAGCTGAGTGGCAACAGCTCATCCCTGGCTCTCTTTTCCCTCTGCCACCAACTGCAGGAGGAAGGTAAGGTCATGGTTGCAGCCAGCCAGGAAAGCCCAACCGCTGCCCAGCTCAGAGCTGCCGGTGGGGATGGGCAAGGCTGCAGCTCACACCTCGCTTGAAGTTCCCAGCTCTTTGTTGAAAATCTCCTGAAAAGAGGGAGGGGAGGAAGTCCTGTCCCTGGCCCCCTTTTTTGATCCAGAAGCCTTGCCTTCCGGCCCTTCCGGGCAACATGGAGCCAGATATGATCATCACTTCGCACCCAGTTCCCAGGAGTCTGTCAGGCTCAGGCTAGGCAGGCTGGCTGGCTTGTGAGGCAGTGGTGGCCGCCGGACCATTGCTGGGATCGCTGCTCAGGATGAAGCCGGGCCTGGATATTGCAGGCTCCTTTGCTTGGGTCGCTCCAAAATTAAATGCTTCCTTTTCTTGAAAGTACATGCAAACATCATTAAAGGGTGAAATGATGAGTGAAGGAGAAGGGAAATTCTATAACCAGAAAAACTGAGAATGAAAACAATGTACTCCAGTTAAATTAGAAGTACTTCCAGTCTGCTGGACATTACCATCATTTTCCATTCAACTATTCCCCACTTTTACCATCCCTGCTACGACCACTGCACTAACTCCGTAATCTGATTTTATTCCTGGGCCTATGGACTGGCGTTACTCCATCTTCTCTCCCTAACCGAAAGGAGAGATTTATTTTAGGATATGTGTATTGAGGGAGTAGGCTTTTTGGCTATTATTGATTATTATTTCCACCATTTTTGGACTATTCTGAGACTCCTCCCACTGCCATGAATGGCAGTGGTGTCTTCCAATTTACTACTACCTAAGACTTATATATTTCCTCTGTGGACTTTTAAACCATCATGGCTGACCCCCTGGTAATAGCCCATCCTTCACTCCTGATATCAGATGTATTTGACAGTAGAACTCCTTGGGCTGCGAGATTCCCCCTCTCGCAGGTTTGGCCCTCCACTTTATCGAGGGCCTACCTCGATGACGGGTTTTGGAACCCCGAGAGGTGGCATGTAGCAAAAAGGAGAGTGAGGGTTTTTTTGACTAAGATTAATGTAAAGTTTTAAAGAGTTTTTAGGAAGGGGTGGGTAGGACCTGGGGGGGTCCGCAGAACTGAAGAGCGGCAGAGTGGGTCTGAGGGTCAGGGCGGGAGGAGAGAGGGAGGAGGGTTAGATAGGGAGCCAGGGGGAGAGATGAAGGGCCATTCCATCAAAATAGTGGGGGGAGGGGCAGATATGGCGGGCGCAGGGGGTCGTATCATGTTCAGGGAGCACGCAGTCGCTGTTTGCGAGTGGTAGCGTGCTCCGGCCCCCAACCTGTACTCCAGGTTGTGTAGAGTCTCAGGGCCCAGGCCTTCGGCTGTTGTTGTGCAATGCCAGGTCTGCGGTTAATAAAGCCCCCCTCATTCATGATTTAGTTCAGGACGGGGGTGCGGACCTGGCTGGGATCACAGAGACCTGGTTAGGCCACAAGGGGGGGGACCCCCTCATTGAGATGTGCCTACCAGGCTTCCATGCATTTCATCAGCCGAGGGCCCAGGGGAGGGGTGGAGGGGTAGCGGTGATTATTAAAGAAAGTCTTAGTCTGAAGGAGACCACTGTTCCTCAGATAGCCAGCTGTGAGTCCCTCTTTGTGAAGTGGGGTCATAGGGTGCAGATGGGTTTGCTGTCTACGTACCTGGCTCCCTGCCACATAGCAGCTGCCCTGCCTGAGCTGCTCGATGCAATAGCCAGGGTGGCGGTGGATACACCCAGGCTTATGGTCATGGGGGATTTCAACCTGCCATCTGTCGGTGAAACGTTGGAAGCGGCTCGGGAGTTCATGGCTTCCATGATGGCCATGGACCTGACCCAGTTAGTTCATGACCCCACCCACACTGGGGGACACACGCTGGACTTGATTTTTGTCTCTGGTCAATGGTTGAATAATCTTACAATAGGGGACCTAGTCATTAAGCCCTTGTCATGGACAGATCATTTGCTCCTTCAGCAGGACTTTTGGACCACTGCCCCTCGCTGCAGGGAGATGGAACCGACCAGGTGGTTCTGTCCCAGGCGCCTGATGGACCCCGAGAGGTTCCTGACGGAGCTTGGGCCATTCCCAGAGGCTCCCGCTCACGGCTCGGCTGAGGAATTGGCAGCCACCTTTGTGGCCTCTGACTCGGTGCCATTCTCAATTGGCTCCTTGGTTCTCCGAGGAACTGAAAGAGATGAAGCGCCGGAAAAGATGCCTAGAGAGCAATTGGAGGTCTAGCCGCACCGAATCTGACTGAACAATGGTGAGGTCTTATATCAAGACCTATCTAGTGGCAATAAGAGTGGCGAAATCTAACTATTTTTCCACTCTTATTGCATCTGCAGAGAACCGCCCAGCCACCCTGTTCAGGGTGACCTGCTCTCTACTACAGGTGGGAGCGAGGGAGGATCCCTTGCAGGATAGAGCAGAGGATTTTGGACAATACCTGCATGATAAAATCGCTCAGATTCGGGGCAGCCTGGACTCTGATTGGATAGCCATGGACAGGATGAGGGAGGTGAGTCTTGAGAGTGTTATCTGGGAGGAGATTGACCATGTGACTCCTGAGGACATGGACAGGATTTTGGGGAGGCTTAACGCTACCACATGTTTACTGGACCCATGTCCCTCCTGGTTGGTGCTGGCCTCCCGGGAGGTTACACAAGGCTGGTTTCAGGAGATTACCAATGCTTCATTGTGTGAGGGTGTCTTCCCATCTGCCCTGAAAGAGGCAGTGGTGAGGCCCCTCCTCAAGAAGCCTTCCCTGGACCCGGCTGTATTAGCTAATTATTGTCCTGTCTCCAACCTCTGCTTTGTGGCGAAGGTTGTTGAGAGTGTGGTGGCGAGACAACTTCCTCAATTCCTGGATGAAGCTGTCTATCTAGATCCATGCCAGTCGGGCTTCACGACGGGTTACAGCACGGAAATGGCATTGATTGCATTGGTTGATGATCTCTGCAGGGCTCGAGACAGGGGTTGCTCCTCTGTCCTGGTCCTCCTAGATCTCTCAACGGCTTTTGATACCATCGATCATGGTATCATGCTGTGTCAGCTAGAGGGGGTGGGAGTGGGGAGCACCGTACTACAGTGATTCTCCTCCTTCCTCTCTGACCGCACGTAGTCTGTGTTGACGGGGGGGCAGAGGTCGACCTCGAGGTTCCTCACTTGTGGGGTGCCGCAAGGGTCAGTCCTCTTGCCCCTCCTGTTTAACATTTATGTGAAGCCGCTGGGTGAGATCATCCGTGGCTTTGGGGTGAAGTGTCAACTGTATGCTGATGACACGCAGTTGTACATTTCAACCCCAGGCCACCCCATTGATGCCCTTGACGTGATGTCCCATTGCCTTAAGGCTGTGCGGATCTGAAGGGGGAGGAACAGGCTCAGACTCAACCCCTCCAAGACTGAGTGGCTGTGGCTTCTGACGGCCTGATATAGTCAGCTAACACCATCGCTGGCTATTGGGGATGAGATCTTACCCCCCTCAGAGAGGGCTCGCAACTTGGGTGTCCTCCTATCTTTGGATGATCATATGACGGCCGTGACCAGGGGGGCTTTTTATCAGGTTCGCCTGATCTCCCAGTTGAGTCCCTTTCTGGATCGGGACGCCATGCGCACAGTCACCCATGCCCTCGTCACTTCCCGTCTGGACTATTGTAATGCTCTCTACCTGGGGCTCCCCTTGAGGAGCACCCAGAGGCTCCAACTGGTCCAGAATGCAGCCACGAAAGTAATAATGGAGGCGACTCGTCGTTCCCATGTAACACCCCTCTTGCGCAAGCTGCACTGGCTCCCGGTGGTCTTCTGGGTGCGTTTCAAGGTGTTGGTTACCACCTTTAAAGCGCTCCATGGCTTAGGACCTGATTATCTACAGGACTGCATTCTGCCACCGATTGCCTCCCACCGACCAGTACGCTCCCACAGAGAGGGCCTCCTCAGGGTGCCGTTGGCCAAACAATGTAGGCTGGCAACCCCCAGGGGGAGAGCCTTCTCTGTGGGGACCCCGGCTCTATGGAATAAATTGCCCCCAGACATACGAAGGATCCCCGACTTCCGTGCCTTCCGTCATGCTCTGAAGACCCTGTTATTCCAGCAAGCTGGTCTGACAGGATAAAGGATTTTAATTGGGTTTTGATAGGAGTTTTAAATAACAATTTTAGCTGGGTGTTTTAAATTTGACCAGTGATTGAATTATTTTAATAAGTTTTTAAATTTTTGTCTTGTATACTGTTTTTACCATGGCTGTTCACCGCCCTGAGTCCTTCGAGAGAAGGGCGGTATATAAATATAATAAAAGTAAAGAAGTGGTTATTTATGAAGGATCTGTCCTTCCTGTGAAGGAAGTTTTGGAATATTGCAATAAGGCCCAAGGGGAAAAAAATAAAGGAGAAAGATTTAATTAAAAGAGGACAGAAAGAATGGTAAGACATCCACTCATTGCTTTGAAAATGCCTTTCAAAATTGTTTTCATTTACAATTGATTGGAAATATTTGCTTGAGTATATGTTTTAATGTTCAAAAAGAATAATCTTTATCAGTATAAGCAGAGATGTATTCTTCAAGCTTTAGTGCATTTTGCAAAAATCATTGTACTAAACTGAATGCCACTGTAAAACGTCACTTCCTGTCCCACCGAGAGTTGGGAAATGGGCTGTTTCAGGCCTCCGGAGGACCTCCGAGGGAGTGGGAAAGGCTGTTTTCGCCCTTCCCAAATTCATAGAGAGGTGTTGTGGCTCCGTTACCTGGGCCTCATCGGCAGGAGAGGACTCCGAGAGTGAAGGAGAGGAGTTGGCAAGGCCTCCCTTCTCCAGGACCCTCTTCTTTGGCAATGCCTTCGGTGTCCGCCGAAGGGCAAGAGATAGGGCCGGGGCCAAGCATGTCCACGCAGCCACAGGTGGACAGTGATGAGAGTAATGAGTCTTGGCTGGATCCACGCCAGCGTCGCAGAGATAAGCGTGCACAACAGAAGAAAAGGCGTGCCCGAGATTAGGCTGAGTCACTGGACCATACCCCACAGGGTATAAAAGGGAGCGTGGTGGCCAGTCAAACCTTCTGATGAACAAAGCTGAAAGCTTCCACGCCATTCTGCATTGCCGGACTTTTGCTATAGACTTTGCTGGATTATCTCTGGACTTGACTGACTCTGTAATTATTGAGCTGTTTCTTTTGATGTACCAGAAGCGGGGAGAAGTTATCTCTCCTCTTCGTAAGCAATAAACTCTTGGCAGGCAGCCACTAGGTTGTTGCCAAGTTCTGTTATCATAAGGAAAAGGATTTTGCCGGCTGGTTTAATCTTTAACTCTTGAACGTCTGTTGGTGTATGTACGTGTGGGACGGGGACAGAACAGAGAGAATCTGGAGCCAGGTGAGAAAGAAAAACAGGCCTCCCCCCCCAGGCTCTTCGGAGGCAGGAAACAGCCTTTTCCCTACTTCTGGTGGGCCCAGAAGGCCCAAAAATCAGCTGGCCGGCATGTGCATGCACGTCAGAACTGAGCTGGCGTTCCCACTGATATGGCTATGTGTGCCACCTGTGACCATAGGTTCGCTATCATGGCCCTAGAAGATAGGCTCAAGATCCAGATTAATCTTGACAGACTTGAACACTGGGCCTTATCTAACAAAATAAAATTCAATGTAGAGAAAAGTAAAGTCTTACATTTAGGCAAGGAAAACCAAAAGTACACGTATAGACTGGATGAAACCAGGCTTAATAGCAGTAACTGTGAAAGGGATCTTGGAGTTTTAGTGGACAACCAGTTAAATATGAGTCAGCAGTGTGCAGCGGCAGCCAAAAAAGCCAATGCAATCCTAAATTGCATTAACAGAGGAATACAATCAAGATCAAGTGATGTATTAATACCACTCTACAAGGCCTTAGTAAGACCACACATAGAATACTGCATCCAGTTTTGGTCACCACACTATAAAAAGGATGTTGAGACATCAGAAAGAGTGAAAAGAAGATAAACCAGGATGATTAGGGGACTGGAGACTAAAGTATATGAAGAACTGTTACAGGTACTGGGCATGGCTAGTTTGGTGAAGAGAAGGACCAGAAGAGACATGATAACAGTGTTCCAATATTTGAGGGGCTGCCACAGAGACGAAGGGATCAAGCTATTTTCCAGGGCACCTGAAGGCCAGACAAGGAATAATGCATGGAAACTGATCCAGGAGAGAGTCAACCTAGAAATAAGGAGAAATTTTCTGAGAACAATCAACCAATGGAACAGCTTGCCTTTGGAAATTGTGGGAGCTTCATCACTGGAGGTTTTCAAGAAGAGATTGGACTGCCATTTGTCAGAAATGATGTAGGGTCTCCTGTTTGGGCGATGGATTGGACTAGATGACCTACAAGATCCCTTCCAACTCTGTTAATCTACTCTAATTTATTAAACCAGTATACCTGTTCTATTATGATGCATAAAGTTTGGTCTAATGATTAAGGCAGCCAGGCTAGAAACCAGGAGACTTATGTCTTCTAGTGCCATCTTAGGCACTTAAACCAGCTTTGAGCCAATCATTCTCTCTCAGCCCAACCCACTTCACAAGGTTGTTGTTATGGGGAAAATAGGAGGAGTTGGGTTGGATAGCGCGGGAGGACCCCTTGCAAGGGCAGGCTGAGGATTTTGCACAGTATCTGCACGATAAAATCACTCAGATTCGGGAAGGCTTGGACTCTGACTGGGTAGATTCCGGTGGGGTGGCTGAGGCGGGTCTTGAGAATGTTATCTGGGACGAGTTCGATCCTGTGACTCCTGAGGATGTGGACAGGATTCTGGGGAGGTTAAATGCAACCACATGTTTACTGGACCTATGTCCCTCCTGGCTGGTACTGGCTACCTGGGAGGTTACGCGAGGCTGGCTCCAGAGGATTATAAATGCTTCTTTGGGGGAGGGTTTCCTGCCGCCTGCTTTGAAAGAGGCAGTGGTGAGGCCCCTCCTTAAGAAGCCTTCTCTGGATCCGGCTGTTATGGCTAACTACCGTCTGTCTCCAATCTTCGCTTTATTGTGAAGGTTGTTGAGAGTGTGGTTGCGCAACAGCTCCCGCAGTACCTGGATGAAACTATCTATCTAGACCCGTGCCAGTCCGGCTTCAGGCCTGGGTACAGCACAGAAACAGCATTGGTCATGTTGATGACCTCTGGAGGGCTCGGAACAGGGGTTGCTCCTCTGTTCTGGTCCTATTAGATCTCTCAGCGGCTTTTGATACCATCAATCATGGTATCATGCTGCATCGGCTGGAGGGATTGGGGGTAGGAGGCACCGTGTTGCAGTGGTTCTCCTCCTATCTCTCCGACCGGTCGCAGTCTGTGTTGGCAGGGGGGCAGAGGTCGACCTCAAGGCGCCTTGTTTGTGGGGTGCCACAAGGGTCGGTCCTCTCGCCACTCCTGTTCAAAATTTATGTGAAGCCGCTGGGTGAGATCATCCGTGATTTGGGGTGCAATGCCATCTGTACGCTGATGACACTCAGATGTACATCCCCACCCCAAACCACCCCAATGATGCCCTTGAAGTGATGTCCCAGTGTCTGGAGGCCGGGCGGGTCTGGATGGGGAGGAACAGGCTTCGACTCAACCCTTCCAAGACCGAGTGGCTGTGGATGCCGGCATCCCGATATAGCCAGCTGGCGCCATCGCTGGCTATTGGGGGCGAGTCATTGACCCCCACAGAGGGGGCTCGCAACTTGGGTGTCCTCCTAGACACATGTCTTTTTTTAGAAGAGCATATGACAGCCGTGGCCAGGGGAGCTTTTTATCAGGTTCACCTGATACGCCAGTTGCGCCCCTTTCTGAGTCGGGATTCCTTATGCACAGTCACTCATGCTCTCGTCACTTCTCACCTAGACTACACTAACGCTCTCTACATGGGGCTCCTCTTGAGGAGCACCCGGAGGCTCCAACTGGTCCAGAATGCGGCCGCGTGGGTGATTACGGGAGCGACATGGTGCTCCCATATAACACCTCTCCTGCGCGAGCTGCACTGGCTCCCGGTGGTCTTCCAGGTGCGCTTCAAGGTGTTGGTTCTCACCTTTAAAGTGCTCCATGGCTTAGGGCCAGGGTATTTACGAGACCGCCTGCTCCTACCGATAACCTCCCACCGGACAATACGCTCTCACAGAGAGGGCCTCCTCAGGGTGCCATCAGTCAAGCAATGTCGGCTGGCGGCCACCAGGGGGAGGGCCTTCTCTGTGGGAGCACCCGCCCTCTGGAACGAGCTACCTCCCAGAATACGGCTGATTCTGGATCTCCACACTTTCCGTAAGGCCCTGAAGACATTTTTATTTCAGCAAGCCGGCCTGGCCTGAATAGGTTTTAGGGGTTTTTAATTGTATTGCTAGGGGTTTTAAATTGGGGTGGCCGTTTAATTTAATTTATTTTTAATTATTTTAACTTTTATATTGCATGTTATTTTAATTCTTGGCTGTTTACCGCCCTGAGTCCCTTCGGGGACAAGGGCGGGATATAAATTTAATAAATAAATAAATAAACAAACAAACAAACAAACAAACAAACAAATAAATAAATAAGTTTGCTGCTTGAGATATTTATAAAAATAAAGGTGGAAATAAATAAACCAGTGGTTCTCAACCTTCCTAATGCCGCGACCCTTTAATACAGTACCTCATGTTGTGGTGACCCCCAACCAGGAGTGGGTTCTAAATTTTTTTACTACCAGTTCTGTGGGCGTGGCTTATTTTGTGGGTGTGGCTTGAGATCATGTGACTAGGTGGGCATGGCTAGCTGGTCATGTGACCGAGTGGCCATGGCTATGTGTACAGGGACTACTCAGAGGGCTGAAAAAAGTCATTTTTTGACTGGTCCTCACACTTATGACTGGTCCTCACACTTACGACCATCCTCACATTTATGCCTGTGCAGCATTCTTAACAACCATGTCACTCATTTCACAACTGCTTCTTTTCACCATGGTGATAAGATAGGGCAAAAATGTAAAATGTGAGGATAATCGTAAATTCGAGATCTGGTCAAAAGTGTGAGGACCAGTCAAAAATAACTTTTTCAGCCCTCTGAGTAGTCCATGTGCACAAAAGGACTACCCAGGGGGCTGAAAAAAGTGATTTCTGACAGGTCCTCGCACTTTTGACCGGTCTTCGCAGTTATGACTGGTCATCATTTATGCCCATTGTAGCATTCTTAACAACTGTGTCACTCATTTCACAACTGCTTCTCTTCACCATGGTCACAAGACAGCGCAAAAACATAAATTGTGAGGACAGTCGTAAGTTCGAGGACTGGTCAAAAGTGCGAGGACGAGTCAGAAATAACTTTTTCAGCCCTCTGAGTAGTCCATATGCATAGAAGGATACAGCAATAGAGAGGGATGAAGGAAGGGAAGGGAAATTAGAGTAGGAGTGAGGGTAAGAGAGGGAGGAAGAGAGGAGAAGGAGAAAGGAAGAGGAAGTAGGGAGGAGAAGAAGAGGGGGAGGAAGAGAAAGGAAGAAGGAAAGAAAAGAGAGAGGTGGTAGGTTTGAGGAGAAAGATTGCTGTACAATAAAAAAGATGAAAGGGAAGAAAGCCAACCCCAAACAAATATAAAGATATTAAGATAAAGAATGAATTGTTAAACTTTAAAGAATAAAGGAGAACAAATATGAATAAATAACAATAATTAGAAACACACATACAAACATACAATGTATTTTCTTTGAACAGAGTATTTGGCCGGTTCACAAATTTAAATTTACAATTTCTGTATTTCCTTTTTGCCATATTTATTCCTCATCTATTTTTGGAAAAAAATTAATATTACCGTTCATCCTCATCTCTAATCTTAATCAAATTCAATTTTTCCCTTCTATTCTATATTATACCCCTTCCCATTGTCATCTATTTTTATATCCATCCTCACACTGGTTAATTATGTAATATTACTGTTGCTTAATATAAATTCAACATTTTAATATAAATCAATTAGTTATATAACTACCTTTTTTGTATATTAATCAATATGAACATGAATATTCCAATTATTTCCATGCAATTTCTTACAAATCAATTGATTATATTTACCAATAATAATAAACCAAATAATTTCCCCCATATATTCCTCTAAACCACAACTTAACCATTTCTGCTTTCAACACAATATACAATTAATAGTATCTCAATTATTACAATTCCCTAGTTAAATAGAGCTTTTTTTCTTTTGTGTTTTAAAATCTTGAACTCTCCTCTTTTCCCCTAAATTTCCCATTGTTTGCACCTACCTTTTTTGGTGAGGAAAAAGAAATCTGCCTGCCTAATTTTCCAATTGCAACAACAGCAAAGCCAACAGCCTGCTTTACTTTTTGTTTCGTTTCTCAGCATAGCTGTGGGGAAAAAAATCAGCACTCTTTGCAAGCAAGCAGCAGAGCCCTGAGCAAAATGGCTGAGAGCAAATCAGCTGAGAGTCGGAGCCGATCTAAGCAAGGGCTAATTAGCTTTATGCTGAAGCTCCGCGGGCCAATAAAATTATAAAAAAATCACTGAACTGTTTGTTAAATTGCTGGCTCGCCCACCCCTCGCCCACCAATATTTATTGGCAATAAATAGTGGTGCGGAGGGGTGGGGCAAGCCAGCAATTTAACAAACGGTTCGGCTCCTAGAACTGGCAGAATCCCACCACTGGCTATAGGGCGGCCCTTTGAAGCCCCGCGGCAAGAATTTAAACAGTTTTTTTTCCTCTAGCCATCAGCTGGGACTCAGGAGGCAGTAATAGATTGGGAGTGGGCGGGATAAGCGAATGGCCGGTGATCCAACAGGGCAAAGAGTGAGGGTGAGTGAAGGCGTGGGGGGGATGAGAGAGGGCTTTGGCAACCCCTGTGAAATGGCCGTTCGACCCCCAAAGGGGTCGCGACCCCCAGGTTGAGAACCGCTGAAATAAACAAACGAAGAATTAGCATCAGCCATAATTTAAAAAGGGGAATGTCAAAGATAGATGATAAGAGGAACTCTAATAATAAATTAACAAAAGCAGTAAATAACTTCAGATATTTAAGCCTTTTCTCCTATTTATCTCCCATTTTGCCCCATATTATTTCTTTTTAGAAATAATTTTACTACTGGAAATTCCTTCCTCAGGCATGACATGCAGGGCCTCTCTGTGCAGCAAGCCCCAGCTAAAATTACAGGTTTGGTCTATTACATCACACATACCATATTTTTCGGACTATAAGACACATTGGTGTATAAGACACACCAACATTTTGAAGAAGTAAGCAAGAAAAAGAAGTTTTTGCTCCCCAAGAGCACTCTGCAGGTTTCCCAAATCCTCTTCATGCCCCATTTTTGCAAAAAACGGGCCCGTCTTTTGCAAAAATGGGGGCATTTTTGCCTTCCCCAGCCCACAGGAGCACTCTGCAGGCCTGGAAAAAACAGGCCGGGCTGGGCAAGGCTTCAGGAAGCTAAAAATGGCTGTAATCAGTGTATAAGATGCACCAACATTTCCACCCTCTTTTGTGGGGGGGAGTGCATCTTATACTCTGAAAAGTACGGTAAATCCATATGGTAGATGCCATTGGCCATTTCAATTGAACATATGTCATAATTACTCAAAAATAGGATGGGAGAAGAAGAATCAAAGGAGAAAGAAAAATGTTAAATCATAAAACTAATTTAGAGACTTTGCACTACTTCTGTTTCCTATAGTTTGGCCAAGGTATTTCTGACAAATAACTCAACATGTTAGCCTATGTGAACTTAAAAAAAACCCCACTTCCTAGCGTTCTCATTATGTCTTATTCCTTCACTTTCTTTTATATTATATAAAATATTATTCTTTATCCCCTAAGAAGGCCAAATCTGCAATCATTTCAGTAGCAATAACTATAAGGAATGAACATGAAGAATGTGAGTTTTTAAACATAATTAGCTGCTTATCAAAATAGTGTCTGTTCTCCAAATGATTTGCACATATGTTCTTCTAGATATGCTAGAGATCTTTTATTTATTATGATGGTTTTAGATTTTATTGATATTATTCAAGCTCAAGAATCTATTTTTTTTCCCAAAAAAGAAATGGGAGCAAAGTCAGAGACCCGAAAATTAGCCAGGAAGAGAACAGAATTCCAGATGGCTTAAAAGGACTTTATTATTTACTAGCTGAATACCCGTGCTCCACTACAAAACTATGTGATCGGGCTTGATAAATCGACTGTCAGCCTCTATGATGCTTGCTTGCTATCGGCTGCCATAGTAATGGGTGGGGGGGAGAGAAGGTATAGGTATTTGGGTGGGGAAGCGAGCTGGTGGGGATATCTCGTGATGTGACCGAAAAGGGAGAAAAAGGGAGGGATGCTGTCATCATTTTCTGCACAGCTGAGTGGACTTGTTGATAGCCAGAGATGGATGAGGCCACCTGAAGATGCACCATGACACCATGGGGGGCTGGGGATTGAACATTCAGCCAGGGTCCTTGGAGGGAAGAATTTGGGAATATTTTCAATATATAATTTTCGCATCTTTAGGCTCAGAGTAGTTACTATTGGCCTCTTCTCTCCTCTTCTCTCCCTCAGCCTTGCCCCACAGAAGCCTATCCTATCCTATCCCCCTTCTCTCCCGCAGCCTTGCCCCACACAAATGTCTCCTACCCTATTCCCTTCTCTTCCTCAGCCTTGCCCCACAGAAGCCTCCCCTATCCTATCCCCTTCTCTCCCTCAGCCTTGCTCCACAGAAGCCTCCCCTATCCTATCCCCTTCTCTCTCTCAGCCTTGCTCCACAGAAGCCTCCCCTATCCTATCCTTTTTCTCTCCCTCAGACTTGCCCCACAGAACCCCCCCCCCTATCCTATCCCCCTTCTCTCCCTCAGCCTTGCCCCACAGAAACCTACCCTATCCTATCCCCTTCTCTCCCTCAGGCTTGCTCCACAGAAGCATCCCCTATCCTATCTCCTGCTTGCTGCTGTGAAAGTAAAACTGAAACTGAAACTCCTCTCCGCTGCTTGTGTTTTGCATTTGGAACAGATTTCTTTTCAGGTAGGAAGGGGGAGTAGAACTCCTTAGCATCAGAGGTCTGTTTGAAAAGTGAAACAGTATTTGCTGTGTGAGCAAGAAGGAGACAGGAAGGAGCCTGTTCTGTAGCTCAACTGTTCTGTAGTAAAGCTACTTGCTGCTGTGAAAGTAAAACTGAAACTCCTCTCCTCTGCGTGTGTTTTGCATTTGGAACAGATTTCTTTTCAGGTGGGGAGGGGGAGTAGAACTCCTTAGCATCAGAGCATGCTAATAATAATATAGGAAATACTAATACTCTGATGGTCATTTCGAAAAATCCTTTCTTAGCACCTAGAAGCTAAGAGGAACATACATGGCAAATTTCAAGTTTGTAGGCTTTATGGTTCTGGAGATTTTGTGATGATGCGTGACTGGTATTTTGCTTTTTTTTTTTTATTAAAAAGTTTTGTACAATTTTTCCCATCCCTCCTCCCCCCCATCCCTCCTCCCCCTACCCACCATCCCTCCCCCCCTCTCCCTCCAACCCCCCTCCCCCCACCCCGGACTTTTTAGGATCTAGATGCCATCTATAAAACATTTTATAAAAATTCTCTCTTAAGTTTTGGGCTTGCGTAAACTTTACATTTCTAACCCATATTTTTTCCCATGTTTCCATCATTATTGGTTCTTCAATATTCTGTGCACATTTTATCATACAGTCCTTAACTAGCTCTGTTTCTGAATCTATTTCTATTAATGCATTATACAACCTTTTTATATGCATTTGACTTTGATTTCTAATTTGTTTTACCAAGTTCTCCTCATTTTGCAAGATGCCAACTTTCTCATCTTCTCTCCATCTAGCTTGCAACTGTCCATACTGAAACCATGTTTGAATTATTCTTTCTTCTCTTAATTGATTCAAAGATTTTACTTCTAATATACCTCTTTCCTTATTAAGAAGCTCCTTATAAGTAGTCACATTTTGTTTTTGCTCTACACTTATATTCTCTATCGCGAGTCTGGGTATTGCCCACATTGATAACTTATCGTTTAATTTATACTGATACTTTTTCCAAACATGCAATAAAGCATTCCTTAATATGTGACTTTTAAAAGTCTTATCCACTTTCTTATCATGTAATAAATAAGCATGCCAACCATAGACCAAATCATATCCCTCAATATTCAATATTCTTTCTTCTGTTGAATTCATCCAGTCACTAATTGCTGATAGAGCAGCTGCCTCATAATATAATCTTAAATTGGGCATTTTGAAACCTCCTCTTTCACGTATATCCTGCAGACCTGGCAGGTATCACGGAGACCTGGTTGGGCCATGAGGGGGGAGTTCTCTTCGTGGAGATGTGCCCATCAGGCTTCCATGCATTTCATCAGCCGAGAGCTCAGAGCAGGGGCGGGGGGGGTGGCGGTCATTCTAAAAGAAGGTCTTGATCCGAGGGAGACCACTGTACCTCAGATAGCCGGATGTGAGTCCCTTTTTGTGAAGTGGGGTCGTGGGGTGCAGATGGGTCTGTTGATCACATACCTGGCTCCCTGCCACGTGGCAACAACCCTGCCTGAACTCCTCAATGTTATAGCCGAGGTGGCGGCTGATACCCCCAGACTTGTGGTCATGGGGGATTTCAACCTGCCATCCATCAGTGAAACATCTGAGGTAGCTCGAGAGTTCATGGCTTCCATGACGGCCATGGACCTGACCCAAGTAATTCACGGCCCTACTCATATGGGGGAACACACTCTGGACTTAGTTTTTATCTCTGGTCAGTAGTTGAGTGGCCTTGATATAGGGGATGTAGATATTGAACCCTTGTCATGGTCTGACCACTCACTCCTTCGACTTGACTTTCTGACCGCCGTACCCCATCGCAGGGAGGCGGAACCGACCAGGTGGTTCCGCCCCAGGCGCCTGATGGACCCTGATAGGTTCCAGATGGAGCTTGGGCCATTTCCTGAGACTCTAGCTCATGACTCGGCTGATGACCTGGTGGCCGCCTGGGATAGGGCGGCTGCCGGGGCTTTGGACCGGGTCGTGCCTTTGCGGCCTCTGACCCGGCACCGAACTCACTTAGCTCCTTGGTTTTCCGAGGAGCTGAGGGAGATGAAGCGCCGGAAAAGACGTCTAGAGAGCAGTTGGAGGGCCAGTCATTCCGAGTCTGACTTGACACTGGTAAGGTCTCATATTAAGACCTACCTAGTGGCGATAAAAGCAGTGAAATCTAGCTATTTTGCCACTCTTATCACGTCATCAGATAACCGCCCAGCTGCCCTGTTTAGGGTGACCCGCTCCCTCCTCCATCTGGGAGCACGGGAGGACCCCTTGAAGGGCCGAGCTGAGGATTTTGTACAGTATCTGGATGATAAAATAACTCGGATTCGGAAAGACTTGGCCACCGACTGGGTTAGTTCAGACGAGATGACTGAGGCAGGCCTTGAGAGTGTTATCTGGGAGGAGTTCGATCCTGTAGCTCCCGAGGACGTGGACAGGATCTTGGGACGACTGAACGCAACCACATGTTTATTGGACCCGTGTCCCTCCTGGTTAGTGCTGGCTTCCCGGGAGGTTACACGAGGCTGGCTCCAAGGGATTATTAACGCTTCTTTGAGCGAGGGTGTCCTGCCGGCCGCCTTGAAAGAGGCGGTGGTGAGGCCTCTCCTCAAGAAGCCATCCCTGGATCCGGCTGTTTTGACTAACTATCGTCCAGTCTCCAACCTTCGCTTTATTGCGAAGGTTGTTGAGAGTGTGGTGGCGCGACAGCTTCCCCAGTACCTGGATGAAGCTGTCTATCTGGATCTGCTCCAGTCCGGCTTCAGATCTGGAAACGGCATTGGTCGCGTTGGTGGATGATCTCTGGAGGGCCCGGATAGGGGTTATTCCTCTATCCTGGTCCTATTAGACCTCTCAGCGGCTTTTGATACCATCGACCATGGTATCATGTTGCGCTGGCTGGAGGGACTGGGAGTGGGGGACACCGTTTTGCGGTGGTTCTCCTCCTATCTCTCCGACCGGTCGCAATCTGTGTTGACAGGGGGGCAGCGGTTGACCCCAAAGTGGTCGCCTTGTTTGTGGGGTGCCACAAGGGTCGGTCCTCTCGCCACTCCTGTTCAACATTTATGTGAAGCCGCTGGGTGAGATCATCCGTGGTTTTGGGGTGGAGTTCCATCAGTACGCTGATGATACTCAGCTGTACATTTCCACCCCAGACCATCCCAATGATGCCTTGGAAGTGATGTCCCAGTGCCTGGAGGCCGTGCGGGTCTGGATGGGGAGAAACAGGCTTCGACTCAACCCTTCCAAGACCGAGTGGCTGTGGCTGCCGGCGTCCCGGTATAGCCAGCTGACGCCATCGCTGGTTATTGGGGGTGAATCATTGGCCCCCACGGAGAGGGCCCACAACTTGGGTGTCCTCCTGGATGCGCGGCTGTCTTTAGAGAGGCATATGACAGCCGTGGCCAGGGGGGCTTTTTGTCAGGTTCGCCTGATACGCCAGTTGCGCCCCTTTCTGGACCGGGACTCCCTACGCACGGTCACTCAAACACTCGTCACTTCTCGTCTGGACTACTGTAACGCTCTCTACATGGGGCTCCCCTTGGGGTACACCCAGAGACTCCAACTGGTGCAGAATGCGGCTGCGTGGGGGATTATGGGAGCGACGGGGCGCTCCCATGTGACTCCTCTCCTGCGCGAGCTGCATTGGCTTCCGGTGGACTTCTGGGTGCGCTTCAAGGTGCTGGTGATCACCTTTAAAGCGCTCCATGGCTTAGGGCCAGGGTACTTACGGGACCGCCTTCTGCCACCTATAGCCTCCCACCGGCCGGTTCGCTCCCACAGAGAGGGCCTCCTCAGGGTGCCGTCGGCCAGACAATGCCGGCTGACGACCCCCAGGAGGAGAGCCTTCTCTGTGGTGGCACCTACCCTATGGAACAATCTACCCCCAGAGATACGAGTGATCTCCGACCTCCGGATTTTTCGTCGGGCCCTAAAAACTTATTTTTTTCAGTTAGCCGGTCTGTCTTGATTTTAGGGTTAGTTTTAAAATTTTAATATTGATTTTAATTGACAAGTTTTAAATTATGGGCCAAATTTATAAATTATTTTAACTTTATTTTTTAATTGTGATGTTTGTATAGATGTTTTTTATCTGGCTGTTCACCGCCCTGAGTCCGAAAGGAGAAGGGCGGTATAGAAATTTGATAAAAATAAAATAAAATAAATAAATTATTTTTTGCTTTATTCTCGGTCCGTTTCCTGCCCAAACAAAATTATTAATACCCTTCTGCCATATCTTCAAATTTTCATCTTTTTTAAGTATTGGTATCATTTGAAAAAGAAATAAAAACTTAGGCAAAACATTCATTTTTACTGCTGCTATTCTTCCCAACAAAGATAATTGTAATTTTTTTCCCCAATTTTCCAACTTTCTCTGTATTTTTTGCCACAACAGATAATTATGTTAAATAATTTTGCATTTGATGTCATGATATAAACCCCTAAATACTTAACTTTTTTAACTATTTCAAATCCTGTTAGTCTTTCTAATTCATCTTTTTCTTCACATCAAAAAACTAATTCATAACTAGTTACATAATATTTTACCAATCCCTTGCTCCCTCCTCTAAACACTGACCCTTACTTACGAAAAATATTATTAATATTATTATTTCCCCCATTTACCATACATTTCAAAAAAGGAAAAAAAAAGAGAAAAAAACATTCTACTATAACATTATATAATAACATCTAATTTAGCATAATATTATAACTTCTATTTTAACAATAATCTGCCCTTTTCCTCCTCCCAGCTTGTATTTATATGTTATTACAACATTTCACAACAACCTTTCGCTTTAGAACTGTATGATAGATCCTACTTTAACATTTAATCTTTTGTATATATTAATATAATATTTCAAAGCAGCCTTCGCTCTACATCCTAATTCAACATCTATTCAACTCTATCCATTTCCTCCACTCCCCCAAATATGTCACTTAAACATCCCTTTACTTAAGCTAATCAATCATTAAACTAACCTATTCCCACCCAGTTTCCTACCAAATTACCCTGCACTGCAATTCTAAATATCTTTAATCCACTGCCCACTCTGCTAATATATATATATATATATGTGTGTGTGTGTGTGTGTGTGTGTGTGTGTGTAGTTAATATTTCGGGTTTCTTCCCGTGTAATTGTGGATATATCCCTAAAAGGGTAGAAGCGACGTTTCGACAGAATCCCATCTGCCATCATCAGGCTTATGTCAGCAGTCATTTTGTACTAACTGCCATTGGTATTTCAAATCTGGTGCTGGTATTCTGGGATGGCTCCACCTTTTCATTCTGATTGGTTGGGAGTCCCAGTATGTGTTTATTGGCTTGGCTTCGGGTGTATGGTCGGTTTTTCTCCACTAGGTGGCAGGCTTCATCTTTGTGGCTGGTTTGAATATGATTTGGTTGGGAATTTTTTGATTAATGTTTGGTTTATGTTTTATATATGGTGTTAAGATTCGTCTATCTATGAGAGCAGGTTTCCAAATAGTAGGCAGACGTGAAGTGTCATCCCGTTTATTCATGCAATATGGTCTTTTTTCCATTTCTATTGCTTCTCTGATTATCCTGCCATTGAGATGTTCTATTTTTGCAACTGTTTTTGTTTTATTAAAATTAATGTTGTGTCCTGTTGTATTTATATGTTGAACTAATGATGATGTGTGTTCTTGTTTTTGTATTGAGTTTTTGTGTTCCTCGATGCGCACACTCATTCTTCTGTTGGTCTGTCCAATGTATGTTGATGGGCAGGAAGCACATGGGATTTCGTATATGCCTTGATCTTCTAATTCTGTTTTGTCTTTGGGGTTTCTGAGAATGGACGATATCTTTCTATCTGTGCAAAATACGGTTTTGATGTTGTGTTTATGTAGTACTTTGCTAATTTTGTCTGTTGTTCCCCTTATATAGGGCAAGATGGCTTTCCCATTGTTTTGTTCCTCTTGTTGTTTTTTATTATGTCTTGGTGTTGTATGTTTGATCATATTGATGACTTTATTTCTACAGAACCCATTTGATGTCAGTACATTAGTTAGTGTATATAATTCTGTTTGTAAATGTGCTTCATCAGCCAGACGTTTAGTTCTTGTGGTTAATGTTTTGGCAACAGAGTTTATTTGTGCTGGATGGTGGTGTGATTTGGCATTGAGATAGCGGTTCGTATGTGTCTTCTTTTGATAGATTGTATGTCCTAAGGTGCCATCAGATTTTTTATAAATTAATACATCGAGGAAAGGTAACTGGTTTTCTGATTCTATCTCCATGGTGAACTTTATTTTGGGATGGAGGCTGTTCAAATATACTAAGAAGTTTTCCAATTTGTCTCTTCCATGTGGCCAGATCACAAAGGTGTCATCAACGTATCTGAGCCATAATTTATAATATATTATAATTATAATTATATATATAAAAAGACAATAACTTCAGATTTATAATCCATATAATATCTTCTGTATTGTCTTTCCACTGGATTGTTAAATCCATCATCCATAATAGGGTAACATAGCATCCTGGTGCAACAGTTTGTTCAAAATCTTCAATCACCATCTGCCCCCATCAGCAATGAATATCCTCGTATATATATAAAAGTAAAAACAACCACCCGAGTGACATTATAATTATATTCCATATAGTTGTAATTGTGGCTTTCATTAGGATTATTAATTCCCATCATCCTAGTGGGTAACAACCAGATCTTCTGCAAGCCCCAGCGTAACTCTTTTGCCTTGTGGCTCAGGATAATTATAATATAGTTATCAATACCTGAAAGAGATCCAAAATAGATAATTCAAGTCTAGCAATGTAAGGCTCTTTTCGCATCCCAAAATTACGGCATTGCAGAGATCTGTCACTGTCCTCAGGATAATATTAACCAATGCTTCGCCTCCACTATATTTTCATATATTCATTCATTTTTTAAAATCACTGGCTTCACTGTTGCTTGGTTTAGAAATTACTATTTTTGTGAGACCTGTTTCTTTTATGCTTTTTTTTGTGTGGGTTTAATTTCCATCCTGATTTCCTTTCTACAAGTTGTATATCAATTGATCGGTTTTCATTCTGCTTTGTAAGTTGATCTTGTTGGTTTTGTTTTTGTATCTCATATTTCTTTGTCACCACTTGTATATCAGCTGATTGGTTTCCATACTTGTCTTTGGCTTGATAATTCATCACGTTAAAGTCAGATACCACTTCTCTCATATTTGTAGACAGTCCAGCTGGGGTATCCAAAGGATCCGGAGGCAATTTATCTACCCCAACCTCTGTAATTTGATGTTTTCCCTTTGTTTCCAACTCCTTCTGCTTATCCTGTGTTGTGCCTAAAGATGTTGAATTCATTTTCAAAATTTTTTGATAAAATTCTTCCGCTTTTTCAACAGTATTTAGTTGATATCTTTCTCCTTGATGTCTCAATATTATACCAACTGGGACATCCCACCTAAATAAAATATTTCTTTTTTTTAACTCAGTCACCAGAAAACCAAATTTCTTCCTTTCCGTTAACATCTTAGGCGGGAGCTCTTTAAAAATCCAAATCTTTCTTCCGTACAATTGCAAAGTAGAATTAAAGGAATTTTGCACAATATTATTCCTAATTTCTTTATCTGTAAAATAGATCACCACATCTCTAGGCAATTGCCTTTGCTTTGCAAACCAGGAGTTTATTCTATAAACTCTATCAATCCTACAAAACACTTCATCAGGTTGAACCTTTAAAATGCCAGCCAAAATTTCAGAAGATATTTTCCTTAAATCATCTCTGTTATTTTCCTGCAAACCTCTCAGTCTAATCGCATATTCAGTAAAATTATGTTGCATCATTAAAACTTCTCTTTCAATCCTCTGTTGCACATTTTCTACATTACCAGTCTTTTGATCAGCCTCCATTTTAGGTTTTTCTTCTGGACTATTATCTTGAATATTTGTCAAATCCTTTTCAATTTTTTGAATTCTATTGTCCAAATTATCCTCAATTTCTTCCA
The DNA here is from genome assembly GCA_022577455.1 of Arizona elegans. Lineage (NCBI taxonomy): Eukaryota > Metazoa > Chordata > Lepidosauria > Squamata > Colubridae > Arizona > Arizona elegans. Next base: position 75,606,918 of record JAKOOJ010000004.1, on the reverse strand, counting down.
TTTTAGACTCTAATGATTTAGTATTTGCATCCAACTGAATCACAAATTCTGATAAACCATTAGCCGTTTTTAAAATCTTTCTCTCCAAAAAGTCAAACTTAGATTTCACCAGTTCTTTAATTTCCTGCTTAAATTTTTCAAGATGCTGATTCACAAGCTCATCCCTTCTCACAATCTCCTCTAAAAGAAATTCTATCATGTTAAAATCAGGTTTCTGAGACTGGAGAGTTAGAACTTGTTCATGTAATTTGTTAATGGGGGAATTTCCCCCCCCCACTAACTGTTTATCTGACTTTATAAGTCTCAATGCCATATTTCCGCCCAGACAAGCTTTATTAGAAAAGAAAAAAAAAGCTTCTTTCCAACCAAGATCAATATCAGATCTCCAGGAGAAGAGAAAAAGAAGAGAAGAGTGAAGTTGTGTCTTCAATTGTAGCCAAAGATATTTATTCCGCTACTTTGTAATAATGGGAAACGGAAGGACTTTCCCTTTCAGCCTCTCTTCAAGCCGCGGTAGTCGCCATTTTAAAAATCTTTTTTCCTTTTCCCTTTTCTTCTTAAATAGCTTAAATAACTTTTAAAAAATAAGTAAAATACTTGCGCTTCAGGGTCACAGGTCCAGCTCACATCTTCTTTAATTAATTTATTAAATTTGCAGGCTTGCTTTTGCCACCTAGCTCTGCATGTAGCAGAGGTCTCCCAAAGCCCAGAGCATCGGCTGGGGATACGGGGAGTCTCTTCCCCTCCGTCCCAAAAGTAAAAAAAAAACTTTTGGGATTATGCAGAGAGCTCTACTCACCCCAGCCGGCTCTATCTCCGTTTCCTCATGAAAACGGAGTTTGTTCAAGCCGCCATTCGATTGTAAAGGCGGCTCTTACAGGCGGTGGGGTTGACGATCCCGAAGGAACGTCTGGCGGTGGCAGACAGCAAACCGGAAGTTTCCTGCCCAAACAAAATTATTAATACCCTTCTGCCGTATCTTCAAATTTTCATCTTTTTTAAGTATTGGTATCATTTGAAAAAGAAATAAAAACTTAGGCAAAACATTCATTTTTACTGCTGCTATTCTTCCCAACAAAGATAATTGTAATTTTTTTTTCCAATTTTCCAACTTCCTCTGTATTTTTTGCCACAACAGATAATTATGCTTAAATAATTTTGCATTTGATGTCATGATATAAACCCCTAAATACTTAACTTTTTTAACTATTTCAAATCCTGTTAGTCTTTCTAATTCATCTTTTTGATTTATAGTCATATTTTTAGTTATTATCTTCGTTTTCCCTGCATTTATTTTAAATCCAGATACTTGTCCATATTGATTAATTATATCCATTAAACCTACAACCGACTGTAATGGTTGGGTTAAAGTAACAACCACGTCATCTGCAAATGCTCTTAATCTGTAGTCATACTGCCTAATTTTAATTCCATTTATTTTATCCGACCCACGTATTTTACTTAACAAAAATTCCAAGGTCAAGATAAACAATAATGGAGACAAGGGACATCCTTGTCTTGTTCCTTTTTCTATATTAAAAGTATCTGTTAAACTACCATAATTATTATTTGTGCTGTTTGTTTCTGATATATTGCCTTAATAGATTGTGTAAAATATTCTCCAAACTGCATCTTTTCTATTATTTTCAATAAGAAATGCCAATTCAATTGATCAAATGCTTTCTCCGCATCAAGAAATATTAGCACCGCAGGGATTTGGTTGTTCTTCCCCAAATACTCTAATAGGTTAGCAATTTGCATTATATTGCTCTTCATTTGTCTACCATTTATAAAACCAGTTTGATCCTTATGAATCATTTGTTGCATGACTATCATTAACCTATTTGCTAGTATTTTAGCAAAAATCTTGTAATCTGTATTTAAAAGTAATAAAGGCCTATAATTTTTTGGCTGGGTATGGTCTTGCTCCTCCTTTGGAATCAGAGAAATGAAAGCTGTTCTCCAGGATGGGGGTACATCTCCAGATTGTATATTAGTAAATAATTCTTTAAGTGGTCCCACCATTTCTAACTGCAAGTGTTTATAATAAGCAGCTGTCAAACCATCCGTCCCAGGGGCTTTACTCACTTTCAACTGCTTAATTGCACACATAATTTCCTCAGAGGTTATCGGTTGATTTAAACCCTCCCTTTGCTCTTTTATAATTATAGGAATATTGTCTTTCTGTAAGTATCTATCTATATCGATACTTTGAATTTTATCACTAGCATACAACCTCGTAAAGTTCTAAAAATGCTTTCTTAATCATATTTTGCTGATAAATCTCTTTACCTTTATATTCTATTTTCTCTATTGTCCGTGACTTTTGTTTTTTCCTTAACATATATGCTAACCATCTCCCTGGTTTGTTAGCATTGCAAAAAATATTGTGTTAGCATATTGCAAGTTAGTTGCAACTGATCTGCCATTAACATATTAAATTGCCCTCGCAGTAAGTTAATTGCCTCTTTTATTTTCTTGTCTGCTGGATTCAATATCAAAGCTTGTTCTTCTTTTTTTTTTTTTGATTTCCTCTTCTAAGTCCTTCCTTTTTTTCCCTGTTTATGTCTATGTTTATTATTCAGATATATCAAAATACCTCTCATATATACTTTACTTGCATCCCAAACCATTTCCATAGATGTACCCTTATGCATCTTCATAATGAAAAATTCTTTCATAAATTTTTTACATTCTTTTACATTTTCCTCATATCTAAACAGATTTTCATTTAACCTCCAAGACCTCTTAAATCCCTTTCCATACTCTAGTTCCATCCAAACTGGACTATCATCCGTTAAAACTCTTGGACAAATCTTCGTCTTCTTCACCCTAGAAAAAAGATCATAAGTAATTAATATAAAATCAATCCTTGAGAAAGATTGATGTCTGTCAGAAAAGAAAGTAAAATCTTTTTCTTCAGAGTTCCTCTCTCGCCAAATATCTCTCAACTCCATATCATCCATTATTTCAAAAAACGATTTTGGCAATCTGGCACGCATTGATGTATTATGCACAAGCCCCTTCTTATCTTTTTTAGTGTCCAAAACTCCATTCCAATCACCCAATAAAATGCATGATTTATAATCCCATTGTAGTAACTTGAATGTAAAAGTTTGTAAAAATTTTCCTGTTGTTGGTTCGGTGCATATACTCCAATTAAAAGTATTTTTCCCCTTTTATTAAAAGTTCAATTGCTATAAATCTTCCTTGATCATCTGCTTCAATTAGTTTAGCAATTACATCTTTTTTTAGGTATATAACTATACCATTCTTCTTCTCAGGAGCAGATGCAACAAAATGTGTACCTAGCCTTGCATTTATTAAATATTTTTTATCTTTCCTTCTAATATGAGTCTCTTATAGACAGATTACTTCATTTTTGAACTGTTTCAGATAATGAAATATTTTTCTCCTCTTTTATGGTGAATTTAAACCATTAACATTCCAAATCAGAAATCTAGTTACCATTCTTGGCACCCTGAAGTTTGCAGAGCATTTGCTGGAAATCTCCATGCATTTTGCTTTTGGGCCTTGCTCTTCCCACTGCTTCTGTTTTTGTAGTTTCTTGAGTTGTCATCTGAAGTTGCTGCGCTCTTAATTCTTCTTGATGCTTGGCTGCCGCTTGAGTCTGTCTTTGATCCTTAGGTTCTTCTATTTTTTCAAATACCTCCAAAGCTTGAGCAGTAGTCAAAAATTGGATTAAATCTTCTTGAATAATCAAAGCTCCCCTTTGGGCCTGTACCAACGATTCTTCCTTCTCCCTCTTTCTTGCCCCCTCTGCTTCCGTCTTCCTTCTGGCTTCTGGGGACTGTGGGCATCCAGCCTTTAGTACATTGGTGTAAAAATCTCTCACCTTCCACACTGAATTAAGACAATATCTTTCTCCTCAATAATTCACCATTAGTCCAGCTGGAACCTCCAATCTGTACTGTATCTGATGTTTTCTCAGTTCTTCCACCAGAAAGGTATAATCCCTTCTGGCTCTCAACATTTTGGGGGAAATTTCTTTCAGTATTAAAACCTCCTACCCCTGCACTTGAGGTTTATTTTTAAAAGTAGCTTGTAAAATTTCATTGCGTATTCTCCTTGTAGTAAAGTAAACGACAATGTCTCTTGGTAAATGTTTCTGTCTGGTGACCCATGAATTGACACAGTAAATTTTGTCAATTTGCCACTCAAGATTTGCTTTTTGTTCTCCCATTATCTGTGCAAATGCTTCTGAAAAAATATCTCTCAGATTCTCTTGCTTATTTTCCTTCAAGCCTCTTATTCTCAAAACAAATTCCATATCTCTATATTGTATCATTATTACATTGGCCTCTGCTCTTTCCATCTTATTCTGAACCTCTTCCATTTTATTTTCCAAATTCACATTAAACTGCTTAATTTCTTCCACTCTTTCATCTAGTGTTTCAATATGGCTTGCCAGACCTTGGACTGCCATGACAATATCTTCTCTAATTTCCTGATTTCGATTTTGAATAAACTGTTTAATTTCAGCCATCTCATCAGCAACATCTCGCATTTTATCCTCAAACGCTGAAGTAATTTTTTTTTCTGTAACAGAGGCTTGTGTTTTAAGGGCTTCCTGCAACATTTCAAGTGTTAATATTAGTGGTTCCGTTGGAGCAGTGAGGGATTGCAATTTGGACGTTTGAGCTGGCAAGCTCCCAGCACTTTTAACAACAGTCTTTATTTGTTTTGAAGCCATTTTTAATTTCCAATTTAAATTTATTCAGCAACCAGAAAACAGATCCACCAAATCCAAAAGTTTCCAATCTTTAAATAATGTCAATCATTTTTTTAAGAACACTACTAGTCTTTTTGACCTTTAATCTTTCTTTCAAAACAGGGATCTCTAGTTTTAAACAGGGGCTACCAGTGCTAAATGGAACTTTCCTTTTAACTTTCACTTTCATGCCGCATTAGAGCTCAATCGCCATCTTGGTTTCACTTTCTTCCCTTAATAGTTCAGAAGGAAGTAATACACATTTGGAGTTAAAATTTAGTACTTGCAAATCTGATGTCTCCTGGCTTTGCTCAGCCTGATTTCAAATCCACTGTTTAATTCAAAGCATTGTTTGCAGGGGTGGTGGCGGCATCTTGTTCTGCTTAAAGCAGAATCGTCCCGGATCCGGGGCTCTGTTGGGCTTCCAGGGAGCTCTCACCCTTGAAGCCCCAGAATTGTTCCTGGGGCTTCTTGGGGAGCTCTACCTACGCTCATCTGCTCTCTTCCTCCCCTTTTCCCGGGGAGAAAGTTTCCAAGCCACTAGACAGTTGATTTGCACTGTTCTAGCGGCTTTACGTGATCACGGGGCTGGCGCTCACAAAAGGAGCGTCTTCGGCGCCTACGCTGCCACCGGAAGTTTCCATTGGTATTTTGCTTTTATAGATAGATAGATAGATAGATAGATAGATAGATAACAACATTTCTAACCATCCTAACTTCTCATATCTCAAGGTGGTTTAAGTTCTTCCTTCATTGATTTGTATGCTATCTCTCTACCATTTAGATGTCTGGTGTATTAGGTGTTCAATAATTAGTCCAGTGACATCCTTAGTGAAACAACTAAATCCTGAAGCATGCACATCCCCACCAGAGATCACATTCCAATATATTTCAGGGACGACATTCTAATAACTATCTGTATATCAAAACTCTTGAGTAAAGACTTTTTCAACTTTTTTTAAATATGTTTTTTATTTTATTTTTATATATAGATCAACATCAATACATGAATAGTGTGGCATCTGGGTATCATTCATTTTGATACAAATAACAATACTAATATCAATAATATTTGTTATATTAAGTTTACATACACCTAGTATTAATACTCCTGTTTGTATTAAAATAAAAACCTTCATTATTTAATTATTCAATATTTAATTATTCAATATCATTCTATTGCCAATTACAACATTGTTTAAGCATGCATAATACTATCTTTCAACCCCTAATCTTTCCATTTAATTCTTTAATTTATTATATTTAATCAGACCATCCTTACTAATCCTAATATAGTACATATATTGTATTAAAATCTAATACCCTTATTCCATCCTGACAACAATCACCATATTATTTAAACATACATATTAAATCCATCTTTCAACCTTTAATCATCCATCTATTTATTTCTTTTATAATATGTATATCTTTATTTCTACCTCTATTCTAGCTTTTAATCAGGCCCCCATTATATTAAAGAAAGAAGGGGGGGTGAACCAAGAAATAACATTTCCTTTCTATCCATCATCCCATTTTAATATTTCAATTCTTGTTTGTTTTTTTGGCTTACCTTCCATACTTCTCTCTTGGATCTTTGTCTCTATTTACCTCTGAATTTTTACTGTTTAGTCTAAGTATTCCTCCCATCTCTATCCTCTTGTGCTGCCAAGACTCCAGGGTATCTGCCCAAACCCCTATCTCTTTTTCAATGGTATCTTCCCATTCCATTTTTAAATCTCTTAAAATACTTTTTCTCTGATTTGTTTCATTAATCATTATGGTCTTTATTCTCTTCTTGTTTTGCTTGTTGATTTATCTGTTCTGTCTTTTCCTTCATTCATCCCATTGTCTCCTCCCTCTCCTGAGCATCTTGGTCTTTATTCATTATCCCTTGTAGAATATTTTCTATTTTCCTATCTATGCTTTGTATTAAATTGGTTATCTCCCTGAAGTTGGCATAGAGTCCTTAATGCTTTTGAACATCAACAATATTTCTTTTGAACTTCCACTCATTCCCCCCATATGGAGCACCTCATCTTATTTTAATAAGTCCATTTTTATTCAATAGTTCTACAACCATATCTTCTTCTTCTTGTGTCATATCCGTCATCAGACGTTGGTGATCATGTTGGCAATCCTATTTTTTTCAACAGCCATAAGGAAAAGTGCTGCTGAGTTTTGTCCAAACCAGTCCCTTAGGTTTTGAAGCCATGATGTTCTTCTTCTGCCTGGACTCCTTTCCCTTCAATATTTCCCTGGAGGATTAAGTGAAGGATGCTGTATTTTTCTGGGTGAACAACCATATGTTCAGGCCTAATGTTGCTCCTCAAAGAATATTATAGTCACAGTTCTTTTATATCCCAGGGTTATTCAATCAGAAATTCAGGTAGTCCAGGAAACTCTCTAAATATCTCCTGATGTCCCCTCTATAAGTTTAATAGCATTCAAAATTTGATTTACTTAGATATCTTCCTCTCTTTTTTTAAAAAAAAAATTTTTTTTAAACAAAACATAAAACATAAATCCATCTTCTATTACAATTTCAAACAGTGTGTCGGTCGGTTACAAATCTTTTGTGCTTCATCTCCATATTCAAAATTTACTAGTTATTTAATTTCTCATATTTTCAAACAAATAAACATCCTCGTTTATCATGGCTTTACCGCTTCATAAAAATTATTTTCAAATATTATATTTATACCATTCATTTCCTGTTTCATATTTCATTTCCCTGCTTTCTTATCTAACCATTGATAAAATAAATCCCATATCTTATAATATTGTTTATCTTCTTGTTCTCTAATTTCAAATGTCAATTTACTCATCTCAGCACATTCCATAATTTTCTTAATAACTTCATCTTGCATTGGTATTTTCTCATTTTTCCAGTTTTTCGCAAACACAATTCTAGCCGTTGTTAAAACATTCACAATCAAATATCACAATTCTCTATTATATATTTCTGGCACAATTCCTAATAAAAAAATATCTGGCTTAAAGTCTATGTGGTTTTTTACCATTTTTTACAACCATGTGTGGATTATAGTCCAGTATCTTTTAGCTTCTACACATGTCCACCACATATGGTAATATGAGCCTGGTGTCTGATGACATTTCCAGCACTTTTCCGATTTGTTCTTGAACATTCTGGCAATTCTTGTTGGGGGTAAATGCCACCTGTAAAACATCTTATACAAATTTTCCTTATATGCTGTTGACATTGTCATTTTGTAATTTTGCAACCACAGTTTTTGCCATTTCTCTAAATCAATTCCATAACCAAAATTTTTCCCCCATGCAATCGTTTCTTTAACTTGTTCTTCTTCTAACTTTACCTCTATAAATAAACATAGATTTTTTTAATTACATAGTCATCAGAACCTATTAAAATTTTATCTAAGTTAGTCAAATTATTATAAATACCCTCTACCTTAGAATCTTTATCATATCTAGAATGTATTTGCATATAAGAAAACCAATACATCTTTAAACCTTGTTCCTTCAATTCCTGCTTTGATTTGAGTTCACCCTTTTCATTCAATAATTTACTATTATCTAACATTTTGTTCCCTTCTAAATATTATAGAGTATGAAAATGCTTCAATCGTCAATAACCAGACTGGAATTTTTAAACAGTGTTGTTTTTTAATCTTCTCCCAGTTTAATAACAAAGCTTCACGTATATAATGTTTTCTGAAGTACCCCTGTGTTTTTGTTCCCTTGTACCATAGAAAAGCATGCCATCCCAACAAGTCATGTCCTTCTAAAGTCAATAATCTAATATTTTGTAACATTATCCATTCTTTAATCCACATCAAACTTGTCGCTTGATAATAAAGTTCCCAATTAGGCAAACCAAAACCTCCTCTTATTCTAGCATCTTGCAACAATTTCAATTTTATCCTCGCCTTTTTACCCTGCCAAATATATTTTAATATTATTTTATTCAAATCTTCAAAATAATCTTTTCCCAATCTAATTGGAATTGTCTGGAACAAATATAGAATTCTAGGTAATATATTCATTTTAATTGTCAATATTCTCCCAATCAATGATAATAGTAAATTTTCCCATTTTGCCAAATCTGTCCCAATCTGTTTGAGTTTATTGTAATTATTCTCTTTAAGTGTGCTACATCTTGCTGTCAAATATGTCCTCAAATATTTAACCTTGTTTACGACCTGCATCTTTGATATTTCTGCCAATTCCTTTTTGTTTTAACATATTTTTTGTCAAAATCTTCTTGACAACATTTTTTGTTTTTATTAATTTTCAAACCTACCTTCCCGAATTCTTCTATTTTATCTATCAATGCAATGATTGAATCTAAAGGATCTTCAAGGATAAAAACCAGATCATCTGCAAATGCTTGCAATTTATATTCCTCCTTTTGAATTTTCATTCTTTTTATCTCTTTTTCTTCTCTAATATTTCTATTTAGCACTTTTAATGTTAATACAAACAACAGAGGAAACAGTGGGCAGCCTTGTTGCATTCCTTTTTTAATCTTGATAAACTCTGTCAGTTCTCCATTTAACATTACTTTTGCTGTTTGTTTGTAGTATATGGCTTCTATTGCTTGAATAAATTTTCTACCAAAGCCCATCTGCTCCAATTGAAGTAACATAAATTGCCAGTTGACGTTATCAAAAGCTTTCTGAGCATCTAGAAATATCAAAGCCATTTTCTTTTTAGGATATGCTCATAGTATTCCAAAGTGTCCAGAATTATCCTCATATTGTCTCTAATCTTTTTTTTTGGCAGAAACCCATTTAGATCAGAATGTATAAAATTGTTTAAATATCTTTTAAGTTTTTCTGCCAATATTGAAGCAAAAATTTTATAATCAGAATTTAGCAGGGAAATAGGCCTATAATTTTTTATTTGTTGTGGGTCTGTGTCCTCTTTTGAAACAAGTGTAATATATGCTTCTGTCCATGACTTGGGTATTTTCCTCTTTAACATAACTTCATTCATAACTTCTAGCAATGGGAGACTTAACGACTCCTGTAATGTCTTATAATATTCCGCTGGCAGTCCATCCAGGCTTGGTGCCTTCCCCAACTTTTGTTTTTTGAGTGCTTCAGTTAATTCCATCGTTATATTTCCTTCTAACATCATTTCCAAGTCTTTAGGAATCTGAGGTAAATTCGCCTTTTGCAAGTATTGTTTAACATTTTCCTCCTGTATATTTTCTTGTTCATACAGTTTTCTATAGTAATCTTGTATAATCTCTTTCTTCTCTTTATTCCCAAATCTAGTGTGTCCTTGGTCATCTATTAGTTGTGTTATTTTTCTTTTTTTTTTTTATTGAAAAAGTTTTCAAATACAAGTTTTTCCCCCTTTCCCCCCCCCTCTTCCCTAACCCACCCTTTCCACCCAACCCCCCCTGTGACTTCTTCACAACAATAGGCTATTTCATAACTAGTTACATACATAATATCTTTCCTTTCCCTTAATCCCTTCTCGAGGTACTGACCCTTAACATGTTAAGCTTATTGAGTATTATTACAATTTAACCTTTAATCTTTTATATATATTAATATAACACTTTAAATCAACCTTCTCCCTGCATCCAAATTTAACATTTATTCAATTCTGTCCAATTCCTCCACTCCTCTAAATATATGACTTAAAATCATACAGTACAATTCTAGATATAATCCACTACCCACTTTACTAAAATATACACATATCTATATATGCATCCCATTTTATAAAAAGAAGAAAAAAAAAAAAGAAGAGAAAAAAATATATCTTCTTTAGTATCTTTCCACTGAATTGTTAAGTCCTCCACTCCCCTAAATATATGACTTAAGAATCCTTTTTCTTAAACTAATCAATCAGTAAACTAACCTATTTCAACCCTTCAATTCCTACAAAATCATGCAGTACAATTCTAGATATAATCCACTGCCCACATTACTAAGATATACACATATCTATATATGCATTCCATTTTGTAAAAAAGGAAAAAACAATAACTTTAAATTTATAATCCATATAGTATCTTCTTTGATGTCTTTCCTCTGGATTGTTAAATCCATCACCCATAATAGGGTAAAATAACATGCTGGTGCAACAGTTTGTTCAAAATCTCCAGTCATCTTCTGCCCCCATCAGTAGTAGATATCCTCGCATCTGTATAAAAGCAAAAACAACCACCCGAGTGACATTATAATTATAATTATATCCATATGGTTATAGTTGTGGTATTCATCAGGATTATTAATTCCCATCATCCTACTGAGTAACATCCAGATCTTCTGCATGCCCCGGCGAGACTCTCCTGCCTTATAACTCAAAATGATTATAATATATTTACCAAAAAAAAAAAAAATTTTTTTTAAATGATTCAAATCCAACAAAGTGAGGCTCTTTTCACATCCCAAAATCATGGCCTTGCAGAGATCTGCCACAATCCTCAGGATAGTATCAGACAATTGTTCGCCTCCACTATCTTTTCAAATATTCATTCATTTTTTAAAGTCCCTGGCATCACTGTTGCATAGTTTAGAAATTGCTGTTTCTATGCGATCTATTTCTTTTCTTTTTCTTTTCCGGGTTGAATTTCCATCCTCGTTTCTTGCCTACCAATTGTGTGTCTGCTAGTTGATTTTCATTCTGCTTTATGTATTGTTGTTGTTGGGTTAGTTTTATCATCTCATCTTTCTTCTCCATCACTTGTATTTCAACTGATTGATTTGCGCACTTGTCTGTGACTTGATGGTTCATCACGTTGGAGTCGGATGACACTGCTCTCTTATTTATAGACAGTCCAGCTGGGGTATCCAGGGAGTCCAAAGACAATTTATCCATCACAGCCTCTGTAATTTGATGTTTTCCTTTTGTTTCCAACTCCTTTTGCTTATCCTGTATTATGGCTAAAGGTGTTAAATTCATTTTTAAAATTTTTTGATAAAAATCTTCCGCTTTTTCAACAGTATGCAATTGATATCTTATTCCTTGATATCTCAATATTAGGCCAACTGGGGTGTCCCACCTGAATAGGATATTTCTTTTTTTTAATTCAGTCACTAGAAAGCCAAATTTCTTCCTCTCCATTAACATCTTGGGCGGAAGCTCCTTAAAAATCCAAATCTTTCTTCCATGAAATTGCAAGGTAGAATTAAAAGAGTTCTGCACAATATTATTCCTAATTTCTTTATCTGTAAAATAGATCACCACATCTCTAGGCAATTGCCTTTGCTTTGCCAACCAGGAGTTTATTCTGTAAATTCTATCAATCCTACAATACACTTCATCAGGTTGAACCTTTAAGATCCCAGCCAGAATTTCAGAAGATATTTTCCTTAGATCATCTCTATTATTTTCCTGCAAACCTCTCAGTCTAATTGCATATTCTGTAAAATTATATTGAATCATTAAAACTTCTCTTTCAATCCTCTGTTGTACATTTTCTTCATTACCAATCTTTTGGTCAGTCTCCATTTTAGATTTGTCTTCCGAGCTATTATCCTGAATGTTTATCAAATCCTTTTTAATTTTTTGAGTCATGTCATCCAAATTCTCCTCAATTTCCTTCATTTTAGACTCTAATAATTTAGTCTTTGCATCCACCCGAATCAGAAAGCCTGATAAACCATTAGCAGCTTTTAAAATCTTTTGATTCAAAAAGTCAAACTTTGATTTGACCAATTCACCAATTTCTTTAATTTCCTGCTTAAATTTTTCAAGTTGCTGGTTCACAATCTCATCCCTTCTTACAATCTCTTCAAGGATAAATTCTAATATATTAAAATCGGGTTTCTGACGCTGGAGAGTTGAAATTTGTTGGCGCAATTTCTTGAGAGGGGAAGTTCCCCCCCCCCATTTGTCCAGCTGTGTAAGTCCCGATGCCATTTCCCACACAGACAAGATTTAGCAAAAAAGAGAGAAGAAATAGAAAACAAAAGAACTTTCCCTTAAAAAAGGAAAAAAAAAAAACTTCTTTTCAATCAACAGCACAGGAGTGAGGTTTTATCTACAAATGTAGCCAGTGATATTTATTCCGCTACATTGTAGTAAGAAGAAACGGAAGGACTTTCCCTTTTAGCCCTTCTCCAGCCACAGCAGACGCCATTTTAAAAGATTCTTTTTCCCTCTTTTCCTCTCCTCTTTTCTCTTAGATAGATTTTGGAAAGGTGAAATACTTGCGGTTCAGTATTAAGGGTCCAGCTCGTCATTTCTTTAATTATTCTGTTGAATTCGCAGGCTTGCTCTTGACGCCTGGCTCTGCATAAGCAGAGGTCTCCCAAAGCCCGGAGCAGCGGCAGGGGATATGGGGCTTCTCATCCGCTCCGTCCCAAAAGTTAAAAAAAAAACTTTTGGGACTCTGCGGAGAGTTCTACCCACCCCTGCCGGCTCTATCTCCGTTTCCTCTTGGAAACGGAGTTTTTTCGAGCCGCCATCCGCTGTAACGGCGGCTCTGACAGGGAATGGAAGCTGACGATCCCAAAGGAACGTCTGGCGGCGGCCAGCAGCAAACCGGAAGCCCAGTTGTGTTATTTTTCTTGATTCTCTCCCTTTTTTCAGTTTGTATGCTAACCATCTACCTGGTTTATTGGCATCTTTAAAATAGTTCTGTTTAGCACTTCTGATTTTTTGTGCTAAGTCTTCTTTTTCTATTAATCCCATTTTATGCTTAGTGGTATCCATTTTTATTTTAAAATCCTTCTTTTGTGGATATTTCTGAAGCTCCTTTTCAAGTTTCTTATAGTCATCCTCTAGTGTTTTATAGATTTGTCTTTTCTTAATATTTCTTTTCCTTGTATAGTCTATGATCAGACCTCTAGTATAAGCTTTCATTGTGTCCCAAATATTTTGCATCAATGTATCTTTTCTGTTTTCTATTATTATTATTATTATTATTATTATTATTATTATTATTATTATTTAATTTTTTTAATTACTAACATTACAAACAACATATACAATATTTCACCCTGTGCTATACATAAGAAAGTAAGATTTGGTTCTTCAGATATATCCTCATGATCGCCAAAATCCACGTTCTCGGGGTACAGGTACCGAAGCATCCAATTTTCCCAGCACATAGTCTACAAATGGTTTCCAAATTTTCCAGAAAATATCTTCTTTATAGTCACCATTTCAAATTTTAATATCACATGTCATTTTATTGTTTAAAGCTAATTTCCACATTTCACAATACCATTCTTCTATTCTAAAATTCACATCTAATTTCCAATATCTGGCTATTATAATTCTACCCATTATAATCATAATTCTAATCAATTCTTTCTCATATTTTGTTGGTTCTATTTCCTTAATTATCAACAGTAATATAGTTTCTGGTCTCAATATTATTGCTTTCCCCATTTCAAATATCATTTCCTCCAATTGTTGCCAAAACTTTTTAACTTTATCACATTTGTACCACATATGTTCATAAGTCCCTAATTCCATATCACATCTCCAACATTGTTTACTAATTTTGTTATCCATCAATGACAATCTTAATGGAGTCAAATACCATTTCCAAACAACCTTATAATTATGCTCTTTAATCCTTACAGATAAAGTCTTCATAATTCTACTCTTCCAATTCACATTCCAATCTAAATCTGATATTTTAATATTAAGTTCTTTTTCCCAATTCATCTTCATCACCCTTTGTGGTTTTCCATCAAAATTTATAATCTTATATATCTTACTAACGAGTCCCTTTAGCCCAATTTCATCTTTCATAATTTGGAATACTAAATGTTCAAATTCAGTTTTACTTCTACTTATCGAACAATTGTCCCTTACCTTCTTAGTCCATTTTTCTATCTGTATTTTTTCAAACCAGCCTAAACCCAATTTTTCAATGGTTTCTTTTTTCCTCCTTTCATTTTCTGAAGTTTTTAACCAATCTATTATAGTTTGTATATTTTCATCTTCCATTACCCTATCACGACTTATATTAGTTTTAATTGGCCAATTTTCAATTGTCTTCCCTAAGAAAATTATATCTGGAATTAAAATTTTAACAAATTTATTCCAAATTTTACTCAGTCCCTTTAACCAATAGCTATTAATTACACATTTTGATTTTGCTTTATCTAAAAACCATGTTGAACCAAATCTCTTGATGTCTTTTAATTCTAAATCTCTCCAATGACTATCTTCACCTTTAAATATTTTTACCAGTCCGAATAGCATAAGCCCAATAATAATTGAGTAGTTTGGGGATTCCTAATCCACCTTCCTTTTGATTTTGATACCACATTTTCTTCACTAATCTAGGTCTTTTCCCACCATTGCAAAATTTATCCAATTTCTTCTGATATCCTTCAATATCTTTCTCTGTCAAGTTTAACGGTAACATCTCAAATAAAAAATTAAACTTTGGCAACAACATCATCTTACACATTGCAATTCTACCAAACCAAGACAACTTTATCATTTTATATTTATCTATCTTTTTCTCAATTTCATTCATCACCACATCATAATTTAGTTTTTTCATTTCTTTAACTTTGAGTGAAAGTGTTATGCCCAAATATTTCAATGTTTTTTTAATCCTTATCCCAAATTGTTCTTGCATATTCTCCCACTCCTTACCATTATTATTCATTAATAGTTCAGATTTTGACCAATTTATTTTCAAATGAGGGCAGCAACCGCGAAGACTTCCGGCTGGCTCTTGGCGGGGAGAGCCTTGAAAAGGGGTGCTAATGTGGCCGAGGACCATCTTTTCGAGCCAGGATAGACGAGGACTGGGTGTGTTATTGAGAGGGGGTCTCCGCTGGGGTGTTTTAGAGTGCCCTCGGGGACCGGGGGGTTAAAGTGTAATCCCCCCCTCTTTCCATCTCTCCCTCCTTGGAACACGCCCTTCTCGGACTTGCGCCCTCTTTTGGCTTCACCTCGCTGACATAAATAGCTCGCTTATTCCACCTGAGCCCTTCCCCTATTTGTGTGGAGGACTAATATCATCTGAACAGGAGCTGGTATATGACTCCATCCCACCAGCTGAGAGGACCAGCCAAGAGCCTAACCACCGTGAGAGGGTGGTTTGGGCTCAGGGCCTCACGGGCTGAGCTGGGATGGCATTAGCTATTTTGCATTCTGCACTTTGTACCTGCTGGCAGGGGAATGACCATCGGACAAACCGCCGTGAGAGGGCGGATTGGGGATTTATATCCTGGATGCTGCATTGTTTCTGCTGTACCATCATTCGGCACCTGCACTTTATACTTTGCTGGCAGAGGGACAGATCATCGAATCCACTGTGAGAGGGCGGATTTTGGACCTATATTATGGGTGCTAAGTGCGCAAGTTGAACCATTACTTCCATCTCACCAGTAAAGGGGGCAGACCATCAAGCCAAGCCGCTGTGAGAGGGCGGTATGACTTATCCCTCCTCTCCCCTTGGACTGTCGACCTGGAGACAGACTTGGCCTTTGTTGTGAGAGAACAGTGGACTGGGTCTTGAATCCTTTTGTGGCTCCTGTCTTTTTATGTTCTCCCTCGGACTTTTCTGTATGGACCCTTTAGGGGACGGTCACCCCGTCCCTGCGGCAAGATGTACACAGCAGCGGAGCTTCTTGGTCTGCGAGATTCCCCCCTCTCGCAGGCTTGGCCCTCCACGTTATCGAGGGCCTACCTCGATGACGGATTTTGGAATCCCGAGAGGTGGCATGCCGCAAAGAGGGGGCTGAGGGGTTTTTTAAAATTGTTTTTATGTAAATTTTTAAGGGGGTTGGGGAGGGAGGGTGATAGGTCAGGCTTGGCACAGGGGCAGGAACTGGGAGGTGTGGAGCCGGGTGTGGAGGGGCTCAGTGTGGATAGGGTGGAGGGCAGTTCTATCAGGACCGTGGTTGGGAAGGGCAGATATGGCGGGAGCAGGGGGCCACATCAGGTAGTGGGGGCACGCACCTGCTATCTCTAAGCGGTGGCGTGCCTCGGCCCCCATGACTCTTCTCGTCTCCCCGGCTGTCCAGAGTCTCAGAGCCCAGGCCTTAGACTGATGTTGTGCAACGCCAGGTCCGTGGTTAATAAGGCTCCCCTCATTTGTGAGCTAATACAGGAGGGGAGTGCGGACCTGGCAGGTATTACAGAGACCTGGTTGGGCCAAGAGGGGGGGGGTCCCCCTCGTAGAGATGTGCCCACCAGGTTTCCGCGCATTCCATCAGCCAAGGGCCCAGGGCAGGGGTGGGGGGGGTGGCGGTCATTATAAAGGAAGGTCTTGATCCGAGGGAGGCCACTGTACCTCAGATAGCCGGATGTGAGTCTCTCCTGGTGAAGTGGGGCCATGGGATGCAGGTGGGCCTGCTGATCGCGTACCTGGCTCCCTGCCACATGACAGCGGCCCTGCCCGAGCTTCTCAACGTTATTGCTGGGGTGGCGGTTGATACCCCCAGACTTTTGGTCATGGGGGATTTCAACCTGCCATCTACCGGTGAGGCGTCTGGGATGGCTCGGGAGTTTATGGCTTCCATGACAGCCATGGACCTGACACAATTAATTCATGGCCCCACTCACGTGGGAGGACACACTCTGGACTTGGTTTTTATCTCTGGTCAGTGGCGGAGTGGTCTGGATATAGGGGATATAGTTATTGAACCCCTGTCATGGTCGGACCATTCTCTCCTGAGACTGGACCTTTCGACCGCTGCACCCCACTGCAGGGAGGTGGAACCGACCAGGTGGTTCCGCCCCAGGCGCCTGATGGATCCTGATAGGTTCCAGAGGGAGCTTGGGCCAGTTCCTGAAACTCTGGCTCATGACTCAGCTGAAGATCTGGTGGCTGCCTGGGATAGGACAGCCGCCGGTGCTCTGGACCGAGTCGTGCCTTTGCGGCCTCTGACCCGACGCCGAACCTGCCCGGCCCCTTGGTTTTCCGAGGAGCTGAGGGAGATGAAGCACCGGAAAAGATGCCTAGAGAGTGGTTGGAGGGCCAGTCGCTCCGAATCTGACCGAACACTAGTTAGGTCTCATATTAAGACCTATCTAGTGGCGATAAAAGCGGCAAAGCGTAACCACTTTTCCGCTCTTATTGCATCGGCAGATAACTGCCCAGCCGCCTTGTTTAGGGTGACTCGCTCCCTCTTACATCAGGGAGCGCGGGAAGACCCCTTTCAAGGGCAGGCTGAGGATTTTGCACAGTATCTGCACGATAAAATCGCTCAGATTCGGGAAGGCTTGGACTCTGACTGGGTAGATCCCGGCGGGGTGACTGAGGCTGGTCTTGAGAATGTTACCTGGGATGAGTTCAACCCTGTGACTACGGAGGACGTGGACAGGATCCTGGGGAGGCTAAACGCAACCACATGTTTATTGGACCCGTGCCCCTCCTGGCTGGTACTGGCCACCCGGGAGGTAACACGAGGCTGGCTCCAGAGGATCATAAATGCTTCTTTGAGAGAGGGTTTCTTGCCTCCCGCCTTGAAAGAGGCGGTGGTGAGGCCCCTCCTCAAGAAGCCTTCTCTGGACCCGGCCGTTTTGGCAAACTATCGTCCGGTCTCCAACCTTCGCTTTGTTGCGAAGGTTGTGGAGAGTGTGGTTGCGCGACAGCTCCCACAGTTCCTGGATGAAACCGTCTATCTAGATCCGTGCCAGTCCGGCTTCAGGCCTGGGTACAGCACGGAGACGGCATTGGTCGCATTGGTGGATGATCTCTGGAGGGCTCGGGACAGGGGTTGTTCCTCTGTTCTGGTCCTGTTAGACCTCTCAGCGGCTTTTGATACCATCGACCATGGTATCATGCTGCGCCGGCTGGAGGGATTGGGGGTGGGAGGCACCGTGCTGTGGTGGTTCTCCTCCTATCTCTCTGACCGGTCGCAGTCTGTGTTGGCAGGGGGGCAGAGGTCGACCTCGAGGCGACTTGCTTGCGGGTCGGTCCTCTCACCGCTCCTGTTCAACATTTATGTGAAGCCGCTGGGTGAGATCATCCGTGGTTTTGGGGTGCGATGCCATCTGTACGCTGATGACACTCAGCTGTACATTTCCACCCCAGACCACCCCAATGATGCCCTTGAAGTGATGTCCCAGTGTCTGGAGGCTGTGCGGGTCTGGATGGGGAGGAACAGGCTTCGGCTCAACCCTTCCAAGACCGAGTGGCTGTTGCTGCCGGCGTCCCGGTATAGCCAGCTGGTGCCATCGCTGGCTATTGGGGGCGAGTCACTGACCCCCACAGAGGGGGCTCGCAACTTGGGCGTCCTCCTGGACACACGGCTGTCTTTAGAAGAGCATATGACGGCCGTGGCCAGGGGGGCTTTTTATCAGGTTCGCCTGATACGCCAGTTGCGCCCCTTTCTGGATCGGGACTCCTTGTGCACAGTCACTCATGCCTTGGTTACGTCACGCCTGGACTACTGTAACGCTCCAGCTGGTGCAGAATGCGGCCGCGCGGGTGATTATGGGAGCGACGTGGCGCTCCCACGTAACACCTCTCCTGCGCGAGCTGCATTGGCTCCCGGTGGTCTTCCGGGTGCGCTTTAAGGTGTTGGTTTTCATCTTTAAAGCGCTCCATTGCTTAGGGCCAGGGTATTTGCGAGACCGCCTGCTGCTACCGATAACCTCCCACCGGCCAATACGCTCTCACAGAGAGGGCCTCCTCGGGGTGCCGTCGGTCAGGCAATGTCGGCTGGCAGCTCCCAGGGGGCGAGCCTTCTCTGTGGGGGCACCCGCCCTGTGGAATGAGCTGCCTCCTGGAATACGATTGATCCCGGACCTCCGGACCTTCCGTAAAGCCCTGAAGACGTTTTTATTTCATCAAGCCGGCCTAGCCTAAATGGTTTTTAATTGGGATTTTAAATTTTATGGATTTGGGGTTTTAAATTGGGTAGCCAATGATTTAATTCTTTTAATTATCTTAACTTTTGTATTTGTATGTTTTTTAATTTTGGCTGTTCACCGCCCTGAGTCCCTCTGGGAGAAGGGCGGTATACAAATGAAATGAAATGAAATGAAATGAAATGAAATGAAATGAAATGAAATGAAATGAATGAAATTTCCTCAAATTCTTCCAAATGCTTATGTATCTTTTTCAAATCTTTCTCTATATCTTTCAAAATAATCAAAGTATCATCTGCATACAGATTTATCTTATATCCCTTATACCCTTCCAATTCTTCATCTTTTTCTATCATTTTAGTCAAAATTTCCATAACTAATAAAAATAATATTGGAGACAGGGGACATCCTTGTCTCGTACCCGCTTCCAATCTTATCTCTTCTGTCAGCCTTCTGTTCACCTTCACTCTTGCACTACTTTTTTGATACAGTTTTGAAATAACATGTATAAACTTATTACCAAAACCTAGTACCTCAACAATTGTTTTAATAGTTTCCCATTGTACAGAGTCAAAAGCTTTAAAAATATCTAATGATACTATACCTATTTTATCAGCATTATATTCAGCAACATCTATAATATTTAATACTCTTCTGACAATATCACTCATGTATCTACCCTTCACAAAGCCTACTTGGTTATAACTTATATATCTATCTATAAATCTACTTAATCTATTACTTATAATGGCGGTAAATATCTTTGCATCTTGATTAATTAAGGAGATGGGCCGATAGGACTCAATCCTTTCTAAGTCTTTATCTGGTTTAGGGATTACAGATATCACCGTTCTATTCCATGACAACGGAACTTCTCCACCATGTAAAATTCCATTAAATAGTTTTTGCAATTTTGGTATTATTATTTCCTTAAATTCTTTATAAAACTCAGCAGGTAATCCATCTTCACCTGGAGCTTTCCCTAATTTTATTTTTTGTATTACTTCATTAATCTCGTCTTGTGTTATATCTTCTTCCATCAAGTCTTTATATGTTTGGTCAATTTTCACAACATGTTTTTCTAAATAACTTCTCAGTTTTTCCTGATCAATTAATTTTTTCGAATATAAATTTTGAAAAAAGTTCCTGACCACTTCGCATTTTTCTAATTTTTTATAGCATCTTATACCCTTTATCATCTATCAAGGCTCCAATTTCTCTCTTCTCTCTTTTATTTTTTGCCATCCTTGCAATAATTTAAGAGTTTTTATTGCTAAATTCAAAAAAATTCCTATTTAAATATCTCATATTCTTTTTTACCAATTCTATATCTTCTTCTATCAATTTATTTTTTAGCAAATTTAGTTCCTCCCAAAAAAATTTTTCTTTAGTGAGCAAAAATTGATTCTCCAATTCCTTAATCTGGCTTTTATCTTTTTCAATTTTATTTTTATAATTTTTATATTTTCTGCTTGATAACGATACTTTCCCCTCTAAACACTGCTTTCATCGCATCCCAAACAATTTCAAATTTAACCTCTCCATTATCATTCAATCTCCAACCTTCTTCCCATTTTTTAAATATCCATTTTTTATCCTCCTCATTTTTATACAGTTTTTCATCATATCTCCAACAACTTCCTTTTTTCTCAAAATTAAAATCTATTTCCATCGTAACTTCTGCATGATCAGAATCCTTAAAAATTCCCACATCTATCTTATCCACATTATTCAACAAATCTTTAGAAACTAAGATATAGTCAATTCTTGAATATGTATTATGTATCTTAGAGTAAAAAGTGTACACTCTTTCAGTTCCTTTCACTTCTCTCCAGACATCCACCACGCCATTTTGAAACATCCATTTATTTAAGGTCCCCATTTTATTTGCTCCTCCACAACGAGTGGGGTTAGTACTATCTATTTTATCTCTAATTAAATTAAAATCCCCAGCCACAATTACTTTCTCTACACTTTCAATTTCCAAAATTTTAGTTATTTTTTCAAGAAATTCTTTTTGCTTCTCATTCGGTAGATATAATTTAACCAGTGTCACTTTTTCCTCATTAATATTTCCCATAATTATTACATATCTTCCTTCTTCACCCACGATTACTTGTTCTTTTTCAAAATATACCCTATCTGATATCAATGTTGCAACTCCTTTTGAAGTTCCAAAAGATTTTTCATAAATTTGCATATCCTTTATATACATTTTATTTGAGTCTTCAGATTTCTGATGGGTTTCTTGCAAAAATAATATATCTGGTAGATCTCTTTTAATTTTAAGTTCCAATCGTCTTCTCTTGATCTGATTCCCTGTACCCTTCACATTCCATGTCATTATTTTTATTAAACTCATTTAAACTGTAACTTTTTTAATCCTTTCCCCTCCTCTTCCTTTCTGTGCCCAGATCCCAGCACCAATCTCCCACATTCCAAACAACATTCAACATAGAAGAAAAAAAATAAAAAAAATAAAAAAGGGACAAAAGACACAACAAACATTAAATAACAAACAATCTTCGTCCCCCACATCCTCAATTGGTTTCCGCCTCTATAAAGAGAGTGGGGGAGAGGGGACGTGCTAATGGTCGGGTCACTTCTTTCGGGTAGTCTACTTAAATTCATCTCTCAGAGAAAAGGGTGGTAACTTCTCCCCGCACTCAGCTTCCTGCAATTCTTTTTCAAGATCCTTCAATTTCTTATTCACTCCATCTCCCATTATATCATCACGACTTTTCTTTTGTTCAACCATTGCAGGTGAGATTTCCTTCCGCTTTAATCCTTTAGGGTCTTGTCCTCCAGCAGCCCCTTTTTCTTCTGGTGTTGATGTTTTTGCATATGTTCCACCCATCTTGAGCATTTGATCTTTTATCTTTGTTATGTCCTCATACTTTACAATCAATCCAAGTTCATGTAAGTATAACACTGCATCTGTTTCCAAAGTAATTATTTGCATTCTTCCTTTATAAAAAAAATTTAGTTGCTGTGGCGGCCTCCAGTTATATTTAATTCCATTATCTCTCAGAACCTTTGTAATTGGCTTCAAAAAAAATCTCCACGCTCTTTCTTCTCTTGATATATCCGGAAAGACTTGAATAATTTTCTCCTCAAATTTCAAAGCTTCACCCATCTCTCTCACTTTTACCATCACTTCCAGTTTGTCACTAAGATTTGCAAATCTGACAAGTACATTTCTATTTAAGCCGTTTTGTCTTTTAAACCCAATTCTAAAAACACTTGCCAGATTTGTTGCTGTAAATGTGATTTGTGTATCCAGGTCATTGAGCCATTTTAAAACTCGTTGTTTCAAATTGTCCACTTTTTCTTCTTGAATTAATCGAATAACCAGATTATATTTCCTCGCTTCTTCTTCCAAAAGACAATTTTTTTAATCTTCTTGTTCATTTTTAAAAAAGATTTCTCCAATTTGCCGATCTATCTTTGCATTATGTGTATGAATCTGCTCAATTTCATCTTTAATTATTGTCATTTCTACTGTTTGCTTTGCAAAATTTTCATTCATTTCTTGCTTCATTCTTTTAATTTCCAATATCATATTATCCATACTATCTGACAGTTCTGATATCTTTTCACCAATTTTAGTTAAGGCCACAGCAACTTGTTGCATTTCTAACGATTGATGGGTCGCCATTTTTTAATAAGTTTTAATTATCCACTTTTGCCAGGAGAGTCTGTAATGAAGATTAAGGGACAGCAATCCACAATTGAAGCTGAGACAGCTTATTATTGCACTCAAAAGGACCAACAATAAAAGTTTATAGTTCTCAATTCAGCTTACGTAATTTCCCTTAAAAAAAAAAAAGAAAAAGCTAACATCCGTTGGAAGGCACTGCCCAGAAATGCGTTTTGCCGCTTCGACTCAGGCACTTTCACAAACAAAAGATCAACTTAAAATTCACATATTCTTCCAAGAAAAAAAACCCCTTTCCACCGGTCTTTTGATGTTCCGTGCCTTTACCCCACAGCAAAAACAAACACAGATTGCGGTAATAATGAGAACAAAGGCAGCTATTTGCTCCAAATACACAATCGTGACTGCCTATCTGGTCACCCCTCACTCCTTCCACTTTCCCACGCTATGAAAAGCTTCAAAATTTGAGTGGTTCAGGGTGACCTACCAATTCCAAAGTCAGTCTGCTGGGCCAGTAGCTCTTCCGATTCAATTTATAAAATTTTGGTCCTTATCGGTGCATTTCAAACACTTTAATCCACATTTATCTTCCATAAAATGCCCTGCAAAGTGGAGAAAACGTCCTCACACCACCACAGCCATAACCACGCCCCCTTTTGTTTTCTTTAAAAAAAGAAAGTCAATTCTTTCTCCATTTTCTGCACAAAATTATTTTCTTTTAATATTGTATTATTTAAAGTCCATCTAGATCTTATCCTTTGTCCTTTCCACCTCACAGTTACTGGATTATGATCTGCCCAGGTATTTGCTTCTATTTCAATTTCTTCTATATTAGAAATCAGTTCCATTGTCGTCCATATCATTTCTAATCTAGACCATGATGAATGTCTATCAGAATAAAAGGTATACTGCCTACTTTTTGCATTTCTTTCTTTCCATGCATCTTTTAAATTTATTTCCTCTATCATTTAAAAAAAAGCTTTCGGAAGTACCTTTCTACTATACTTTATTGCCTTATGTATATTATAATCTAATTTCTCATCTATTATATCATTAAAGTCCCCCATCATACAAATATTGTCATAGTCCAATTCAATTATTTTCTTATGTAGTTTTCTATAGAAGTCATCTTGGTTGTTATTTGGAGCATATATTGCTATTAAAAGTATTTTCATATTATTATCTATTATTTCCACCATCAAAATACTTCTCTCATCATCTGCGTATATTTGCTCAGCTGGAATTATGTTTCTAATGTATAAGATAATTCCCCTTTTCTTGCATTGTGGTAATGAAGTAAAAAATTTCCCTAATTTTGGCTGTACCAGTACCTGTTCATATTGCTTTTTAATATGCACTTCTTGCAAACAGATTATATCAAATTTTAATTTCTCTAAGTTATGAAACACCTTTCCTCTTTTAATAGCTGAATTAAGTCATTTATATTTATTGTAATCAATTTTTTTCTCTTCCATGTTCATACTTTATATGAGGGGTTTGCTGCTCTAGTTGATCTCGGTTCACGTTGTTCTTTATATTCCACAATATTCCCTATTGCTCTTTCTGCTTTTTCAAACATTGCTATGTCTTCTACTTGGATTTGAATAAGTGGTTCTGTCATTCTAATTTCCATTCCTTTCTCTCCGAGAAATTCTGCATAAAATGTTTTAGCTTTATCCATTGAATCTATTCTATATCTTTGCTGCTACCACTAATCCTTCTGGTATCAGCCATCTATAATTCACACCTTTTTGAAGCAGTATTTTAGTCAGGAATTGATATTCTCTCCTCATCTCCCTCACTCTTCTCGGTATTTGCTTCAGAACCACAATTTCTTTCTCCTTATACTTCAGTGTTTTTTCTCTTGCGATCTGCAAAATCTGTGCTTTAATCGATTTCTTGGTAAACCCTAGATGGACTTCTCATGGTAATTTATGTTGCATTGCATACCTTGTGTAGACTCGAAATATATCATCTATGCCATCCATCATCTTTTCTTTGGTAATTTCTAATGCTTCTGCTAGAATTTCTATCATCACTTCTGCCAGGTTTTCTCCCTTCTCTTCTTCTTTATTTTGAAATCTGAGATAAAATTCTGCTCTATCCATCTGCCATCCGACTAGTCCACTCTTGTCTCATTCAACTTCATCCAGTCTAGTATCAATATCTCTGATTTTTTTTCTCTCTTTGCTCTTCCTTTTCCTCAATTTTTGGAGTCTATCTTCATATTTCAACATCATTTGTTGTATGCTCTCCACTTTCTCATCTGTCTTCTCTGTTCTTTGTTCAATCTTCTGAACAAATTGTAATATCATCTGTAATATTGTCTCCCTTTCCTTCTCTTTTTCCTTCTCCCTTTCCTTCTCCTTCTTCTGTTGTAACATTGTCTGTATGGATCGCTGTCCTCCAGATGGAGATGAAGAGGGCATAGCTGTGGAAGAGCCAACAGCCGTAACTTTTCTACTCATTCTGTGAAGTAGTCACAGTGGCTTTAAATAGATGGGAGAGAAAGAAAAAAAGAAAAAGAGAAAAGAGAAAGAAAAATATATTCTTCAGGTTCTTCTATACCTTAATCCAATTTAGGTATATTAAATATTACTTCAAGTATTAAATAAAATACTCAAAGTCAAAAAAGAAGAAAAACAAAAAATCAATAGAAAGCAAAAAAAAAACAATCTTCAGGCACTTGTCTACCTTAATCCAATTCAGTTCAATAAAAAATATCAGCCTTCTTGACAATCTCTATATATTTATGTAAAAAGCAAATTACAAATAAAAACAAAAAAAGAGGAAAAGTTAAAAATCCTCCATCAACTCATAGTCCAATTAAAAAATACTTACACAGGGGATGATATCACAGTACAGAGAGCTATCTTTTGAAAAATAAAAAAGAATAAAAAAAGAAAAGATATTCAAATAAAAATCACTTCTATATAAAATTCATTTTTTTTTAAATTTGAGTTCCAAGTGTTATTTACTGTTCTCTTTCAAAGTCACTGGAAATTCCTTCTCATTCAACAGGCTCCTGCCTCTGATAGTTCCCCGATGAACACCTGAATAAACAATTATACAGATCATTTTAAGTGTTCTTTTGATGTTCTTCCAACTATCTTATCTATGAGAGGGCTCCGAGTCCTTGAATTGCAACACAATATGGCAATTCTTAACCACAATATGGTTTAAGAAGTAACAATAAGTTGTTACTTCTTAAACCAACAAAGAGATACAAAATTTCCAATCCACTAGATAGCAGTGTTACATACTCTCCTCCTTCCCCCTTTTATATTCAATGGACTTTAAAAATCAAATTAGCCAAAAAGGAGAAAAAAAACAATAAGGTGAAGATACAACAAAGTCAAAGCAAAATTGTGATAAAAAGGCACTAAAAATTTAAAAATGAGATAAACAAGTCTCCGGTCCAATCCAATCCAGTCCAGTTAAAAATCCACCAATGCAACAAGTATATAAAAAAAACAACATAAAAACAACTACTTAAGACTCAAGTTTAATTCCGCAGCTTAGTTTTCTTCTGTCTTCAATTTAATATTTCTTTCAGTCTCAGAGTGCTCTCATGATATAGATTATGATTAAAAATTTCTCACCGAGTCGACACACTTCCTTCCGATCTTCTTCCATTTTGGAGCATCCCAACTTCAGCAACTACAATGGCTGCCACCCCACTGCTGGAAAAAGGGCTTCTCCTGGATCAACCAGGGACTTTGCGATGTCCCTGAGATCAACAGGATGTGCCCTCCACTATCACAGTCTCAATGGGACTGTGAGGTCCAAAAAGGACCGTCCAGTGTTGGGGATACCAATGGTGATCCTGGAGCTCCAGGATCTTCCATTGTGCCGTAGCGATGTCAGCTCCGCCCTCCCTCCCACTTAGATATCTTCCTTGTTCTCACTGTTGAACTATCCATAGTCATAAGGTAGATAAATATAGAACAGTAAATATCACCACAGTTCTCACCACAGTTCTCCAAATAAATGTGGTTTATTTTTCTAATCAAAATTTTTCCCAGGGTTGTAGGGTATGGTATATTTTCCTTTGTCAGTACATGGCACTATCAGCTTAGGCTTCAGCATTGTCTCAGTTCTAACAGCTATTAAATCCAATTTAAATTTGATTTATAAAAGCAAAGTCCATTATTAAAGTAGATAAATCCAGCATTATGAAATGCCTTTCCAAGATAATGTCTCCCCAATTTAGCCATCCAATTTTCTGTGCTTTGAAATTTTTAACTTTTCCTCTCTTAGTGCTTTTCTTTCAAGTCTGTAGTTTTTTTCTATGTGATTATTTACCATTTTAATAAATAGTTATAAGTCTCTTTCAGATTTTTTCCCCCTCTTTTCTTTTTAAGGTTAGGTTTTGGGTAAAAACGAATCATCTCACACAGTTCCATTCACTTTTCATTTATACTGCTCCTGTGCTTTCTTTTTGCCTCGGCTGACCCAGCTTCACAGCAGTCATTTTTGGCTACCTCTTCTCCTCATCGTAAAGGAGAGGGGGGAAACCCCTGGAAGAAGCGGGAGAAATTGTAATTCTCTGCAACCTGCAGAACGTCCCTCTTTTCTTCACCATGAGAATGGCTCTCTTTAGGATATTTAGAAGTTCAACCAAGCTAAATTAGATTAAACTATCACATATACTGATACAATACAGTTACCTTTATTTTGTTCAAATAACGAGGAATCTACCTTCACGTTTTTTTCATTCTCCAGGCCTATCTATTAACTGTACTGTTCTTGTCCCTTCTTGGTTCATCTTCAGAGACATTTTTAAATTGTTATCAAACTTATAGACATTCCTGATTTTGACAACCACTATTTTTTGTCATGGCACCTGCAATTATTCAAATAATTTTTACTTTATTCTTCATAATAATTTCATACCAGTGCAACTGTTCTACTTTGGTACTTACATCACATTTTCACTGCTAAAGTTTCATTGCCTCATTTGACCATAGAGAACATTTATAGCAGAGGTTTCAACCATGTATAAATATTTAGCCTGACTTCAATCTCTTTATCCCTGCTATAAGTGCTAGATTTAAAATCCAAGTAAATTTGGATATATAGCTATTTAGCAGTTCCAAGACAACAACACAGTGCTTAAAAGTACTTGAGAACTTTGCCTTTTTGCTATGCAGAGCAATTATACATCTTTGGCATGCATATTCCAAAGGTGCTTTTTTTCAGGAGTTTTGTTTTTTCTTTGAAGACATTTCATTTTTCATCCAAGAAGCTTCTTCAGCTCTGACATGATAGTGGGAGATGGAAGGATTTATATTCCTTGCAGACAGATGGTCATTTGCGTCTTTTAGATGGTTCTTGAAGCACTTGGAGGTTTATCTGTATCCTCAGGGTCACCTGAGTAGTGCTCCTCCTTCCTGTGGTCTGCATTTTTTTCTCTGGAAATCCATTCCTACTCCCCCACCATCTAAAGGGTGTTCATCCCAGATTGTATAGCTAAAGGTCTGTAGAGATTCTTAGTCATCCAGGTCATGGTTGTCCCAAAGGTGCTTTTTTTCAGGAGACAACTGGACTTTTTTGTTTTTTTCTTTTTTCTCATCCAAGAAGCTTCTTCAGCTCTGACAGGATAGTGGAAAATGGAACTACAGGACTACAGGAACCAGGAGAATTTTGGTATTGCTAAAATTTTGATTTTTGAGTAATAACTGGAATCAGAATTAGGATAGAAGTTTCTTTCAGAATTGATCAATATATTTTCGGTTAATTAGCAATATCCACCACCCTTTTAGGAGGCAAGTGTGATATTTTTGGCTTGATTTCTACTCATTTTTCATTAGGGGAGTTTTCTATTATCATAAATCTAGAGCATATTATACATTGCAATTTCTGCTAAGAATTACCATATTTTTCAGAGTATAAGATGCACCTATCCCCACCCCAAAAAAGTGGGTGAAAATTTAGTCTAATAGACTGAATACAGGAGTTTTCAGCCTATCCTGCACACATTGCATTTTTGTCCTCCTAGGTCCGTAGAAGCACTCTGTAGTGCTTCGCACGGCCATTTTTCGCCAAAAACTGGCCCATTTTCACCAAAAATGGGCTCATTTTTTGTCTCCCACACCCTCTGTGCTTTGCATTTTCACCCTTCCAGGCCCCCAGAAGCACTCTGAAGGCCAAAAACGGGTGCTTGCGGAGCATTGCAGAGTGCTTCTGGGGCCTGGGCCTGCAAAAATGTGACACGCCGAGAGCTTGGGAGCCCCAAAATGGCCCCATTTTTCATGAAAACAGGCCTTTTTTAGCACTGCAGAGTGCTTCTGAGGGCCAGGGAGGGCAAAAATCCAATGCACGGAGACAAAAAACTATTTTTTCTTGTTTTCCTCCTGCAAATTTAGGTGCATCTTATAGTCTGAAAAATACAGTAAGAAGAAATTGAATCATCTTTGGGAGATTCTAGATGAGCTAGAAGACAAGCTCAGGTTTCAAAAAGATTGAACAATGGGTCCTATCCAACAAAATAAAATTTAATGTGGATAAAAGCAAAGTTTTACACCTGGGCCAAAAAAAACCCAAAGGTACAAGTACATATAAGATGAGACTTGGTTTCAAAACAGTAACTGTGAGAGGTACCTTGGAGTCTTAGTGAATGATCACTTAAACATGAGTCAGCAGTGTGCAGCAGCAGCTGAAAATGCTAATACAATCCTTGGTTGTATAAACAAAGGCATAGAATCAAAATCACATGAAGTATTAGTACCACTTTATTCATAAGACCACATCTGAACTACTTCATCTAGTTTTGGTCACCACATTACAAAAAATGACAGTTTGGGAAAAGTGCAAAGAAGAGCAACTAAGACGATTAAAGGCCTGGAGGCTAAAACAATTGAAGAACAGTTGGAGGATTTGAGTTTGGCTACTCTAGAGAAAAGAAGGACTAGGGGAGACATAGCAGGATTCCAGTATTTGAGAGGCTGCCACAAAGAAGAGGGGGTCAGTTTATTTTCCAAAGCACCAGAGGACAGGATAAGAAACAATGTTTGGAAACTAATCAAGAAGAGAAGCAACCTGGAATTGAGGAGAAACTTCCTAACAGTGAGGACAATTATTAACCAATGGAACAGCTTGCCTTCAGACATTGTGGATGTTTCATAACTGGAGGTTTCTAAGAAGAGATTGGACAGTTACTGTCTGAAATGGTATAGCATCTCCTGCTTGAGCAGGAGGCTGGACTACAAGACCATCAAGGTCCCTTCCAACTCTATTTTGATTCTGAATTCTGAATAGATATTCATTCCACCTCCACCAAAAAAAGGTGGTCGGATACCTAGACCTTCAGCCTGCAAGCTGCCACACTGCATTAAATGCACCTATGTCAAGATATTTCTGTGTTTGTTATAAATTTCAGCACCACTAATGTCACAGTTTGTAGTCTACAGATGGTCATGTTTATGCAACCATATTCCACATTACAACTGCAAGCCAGGCAGTTATTATGAATTGAATTCTCCCAATGTACACTTAATGATGGCTTGAGAGCTAGATCACTACCCTTAAAAATTCCTTATACCGTATTTTCCGGCGTATAAGATGACTTTTTAACACATGAAAATCTTCTCAAAAGTCAGGGGTCGTCTTATACGCCGGGTGTCGTTCTCCTGTAACCAGGCAGACCAGCCCGAAAGGCTATAACAAGCCTTAAATGGCTCTGGCGATCCAAGCTCTGACGATCCCAGTTGAGTTGCCTACTCAGCTGGGATCGCTAGAGCCATGTAGAAGGAAAAAAGTTTTTTCCTTTCACATGGCTCTGACGATCCAAGCTCTGACCATCTGCTAATCAGGCAACTCAGCTGGGATCGCCAGAGCCATGTAGAAGGAAAAAAGTTTTTCCCCTCCAGCTTGCTTACCTTAGCTGCTAGTCACAACGCTTGCCTTGCTTCGCTTGCCTGAATCCATTCCATCAGCAAGCAACTCCCTGCCGGCAATCAAGCAGGCAGGGAGTTGTGGACTTCCAACTCCCAGAATTCCTCAGCCAGCAAAACAAAGCTGGCTGAGGAATTCTGGGAGTTGAAGTCTACAAGTTTTAAAATTGCCAAGGTTGGAGACCCCTGTTCTATTGGGTAAGTTTTTTTCCCTTTGGGAGCTTTAAAAAAAATAGTTAATTGGGGGGTTTTTTAGTATTCTTTTTTAGACCTAGCCATTTAAAGTTTAGGAAGTTTTAAATTTAGCTTTCAAATAAAAATAAAAATAAAAATAGAAATAAAAATAAAAATAATAAAAATAAAAGTAAAAATAAAAAAAATAAAAATAAAAGTAAAAATAAAAAAAATTGTGCAGCTTTCTGAGGTTTAGTGTGTTTTTGTAGTGTTTCACTCCAACTACTCAAACACACAAAATCTCACAAAGCTGTATGTGGAATTTTGTGTGTGTAAAGTGTGAAAGTTGTTTTTTTGGGCTTTTTGTGGCTGTGTGAGGTTCCTGCTTGTTGCAGGGGCCATTTTGGGTCTAGCACAGCTGCTTTTACATTGTGGGTGAGCCAGTTGATGTTTTTTAATTTTTATTTGGTGTGCGTTGGAAGAGGGGTAGTCTTATACGGCGAGTATAGCCCAAACCCTATATTTTAACAGTAAAATTCGGGGGTCGTCTTATACGCCCAGTCGTCTTATACACCGGAAAATACGGTATGTATTTAGACTTATAGTGTGGGGAAAAAAACCTCTTTCTGCCACCATTTTTTTTATTTCTTTGCAACTCTTATGATCTACATTTCTTTTATAAATGTATTCTTAAACTGCCAAAGTAATTTGTAATTACTTATATATTACCATTCCTAAGGGATGAATTAATTGAAGCCAGTCCACATTTTCCACAAAATTACTGATGCTAAATTTGATTGCTTCCAATTAATACTACCACTGTTGAACCTTCTACATAAGAAAAAGTGTTGTATTATCCAAAGTTCGGTCATACCACATTATGCTCCTGTTCTATCCAGCCGAAATCTGTCAATGTTCCAAATTTAATTGAACATTAATATACCAACAAACAAAAACCCTCTCTATTTCCTCTGTCTGCCTCATGAAAAGATCTACACAGGTTGAAAACTTGCATGACTTTCTGCCAACACAGAGTTGGCTCGAAAAAGATATTGTATTACCTATTCTACTATTTCAAAAGAGCTGCTGAATATTCATCCCCTAAAACAAGCATGTGTAATTCCATAGAAACCTTTAAAGTTATGCTCATTTTCTGCTCCAGCCAGATATGACCCCTAAACTGTTCCAGAATATTATCCTTTGAAAAAATGTTATGGTCTAACATGATTCATACTATGTAAACTGTATCTTCAAAAATGTAATAAATTGTAAAATGTGATATGAAGGGAGAGAATTTTTTTTTGTATTTTATTCTACCCACCCCACTTTTCTGCTACTTTCTCAAATTAAATCATGATCCATCTATTATAGCCTGGCATAATAAAAGGCAGCTTTCCAGTACTCCAAATCAAATATCAAATGAGGAAAAATGATCAAATAAGGAAAATTTGTTTTGATTTTTCTTAAAATCCCCATATCTACTCCAATGCCATTTTAATTAGTGGCACAAATCTAGTTACATTGGTCTTTTTCATCAAATTTGGCAGTGGATAAAGAAGGTAGGCAGAGAATTTAGGAAAAGTCAATTTTAACAAGTAAGTCTGAATCTTCATTTCCCCCAATTATACATTTAAACAGAACCAATAACTAAAAACAAGAATTATCAGAATAAAAGCAAATTAGTATTGCCAAATCCCCATATATTCCCATTGTCAAGTATGCATTTAAGGAGTCAGATACATTAAAGATGCTGCTCCGAAGACAGCAAAGAAGATTAATGGGGGGATGTCTTTAACTCAAAAGCCATTTCTGAGATGGGGCAGAGGATTTTCTTCCTCTGTATTAAATTGGTTAGAAATACATGAACTATTTTACAAATCATAAACTTAGGAACCAGGCAAAATCCATAAGAGGGTCCCAAATTTATGATAAATAAATAATGATGATCATGCATGGCCTAGAGTTAGACCCTAACTCTAACTGATCATTTGTGTCTGTTTTTTGCTTCTTTAAATCTTTTTAAACAAAGGGGACAATTATAAAATGGTAGACAAAATTGTCTTAAAATAAACAAGTCTTTAGTACCTATTCATTTAATTGGACCCTAGAAAGACTGCCTGATGGTATCTCTGGCCGCGTGCTTAAAGACTGTGTTGATCAGTTGGCTGGAGTTTTTACCAGAATCTTCAACCGTCTTTATCCCAGTCCACTATGCCATCTTGTTTGAAGGCTTCTACCATTGTTCCACTGCCAAAGAAGTTCCCTATCAATAACCTCAATGATTACAGACCAGTGGCACTCACTCCTATCATCATGAAGTGCTTTGAGAAATTGGTTTGCCGGCACATCATTTCTGGTCTTCCACATATATTTGATAAACACCAATTGTTACCCTATGACAGCCAATGGAATCAATAATCCAGATGAAGGACATTATACAAGACTATGGTAAAGTTTCAGGTTTTAGATTGAACCAGAAAAAAACTAAGATGGTAGTCAAAAATATGACACAAGATCGTAAATTTGAGCTTGAAAGGAGGGCAGGTTTTGAGATTGTACCAAAGATAAAATATCTAGGAGTTCAGGTTGCAGAATCAAATATGAAATTGTTTCAAAATAATTATGAGGTGTTGTGGCGAGAGGTGCAAAAAGACATGGAGACTTGGAAAAAACTGCAGCTGTCTTTACTTGGAAGAATAGCAGCAGTTAAGATGAATATTTTGCCAAGATTTCTTTTTTTGTTTCAAATGATTCCGGTGCTCAAAAATGATAAACAACTAAAAGTATGGCAAACTGGAGTGAACAAGTTTGTCTGGAACGAGAAAAAACCAAGAGTAAAAATGAAAATTATGCAAGACGTTCCAGAAAGGGGAGGTCTTAAACTTCCAAACCTACAGTTATATTATGATGCAGCAGCTTTGACTTTAGCAAGTGATTGGTTTGGAGGAAAAAAGACTGGAATATTGAACGCAGAAAGTTTTGATTTGGAATTTGGATGGCACGCTTACTTATTTTATGACAGTAAAGTGGACAAAGTATTCAAAAGCCACATACTCAGAGATTCTTTGTTGAGAGTTTGGAAGAAGCACCGAACCAATTGGGATTATAAAATACCGCTATGGCTGGATCTTGGTCATACTTTGTGGAATACAAATATAATGTCACTCGGGGGGTTTTTATATAAAGAGGTTCTTTTTACAGATGCGGGCAGATGGCAGCTGAAGACATTACAGACATTGTTGGCTGAAGGGATTAATCTAACTTGGTTACAATATAACCAATTGCAATTGAGATGGAAAGAGGACCAAAAAACTGGTATTATGATGTATGAGGAAGAATTGGTCAGACACATAAAAGAGAAAGGTCCAATGCATATTAAAAGACTTTATAATGTTTTGTTAGAAAGGGATTCAGAAACTGAACTAGTTAAAGATTGTATGATTAAGTGGGCACAAAATTTTGAGGAACCAGTGATGTTGGAAACATGGGAAAAAATTTGGGTTCAGAATGTTAAATTTACACAGTCGCAGAATTTGAGGGAAAATTTTTATAAAATGTTTTACAGATGGCATTTAGACCCCAAAAAATTGTTGTGTATGTGCCCTAATGTGCAGCCTAAATGTTGGAGATGTGATTGTCAAGATGCTACATATTATCATGTTTGGTGGACCTGTAAGAAAGTTAAGGCTTTTTGGATAAAAATTTGGTGGGTCATGCAGAATGTTCTGAAGAAAAAAATTCAATTTTCTCCACAATTGTTTTTACTGGGCATAGCTAAGGGTTTTACATTGGGTGAAACAAAACTGATATTGTATATGATAACAGCAGCAAGATTGTTGATAGGTAAATATTGGAAAAATGAAGCGCTGCCCACGATCGAGGAATGGACTTTGAAGATGGCTAGTTTTGCAGAGATGGTGAAGATTTCAGCATATCTAAAAGACTGTTCACAAGAGACTTATGAATGGGAATGGAAGAGGTGGACAGATTATGTTCAGAACAAATATCAAACTAGAAAGAATCAAATAGCTTTTATTTGAGAATGTTATATTAAGATAGAAATATTTTAAGGTAAAGAAGATGAAAAATTTATTTCAAAATGTTATATTAAGATAGAAATATTTTAAGGTAATGAAGATAAAAATTTTTAAGGGGGAGGGAAGGGTTCTAGTTTTATATACAAATGAGGGTTTTTCCTTCTACTTGATATGAATATACTGTGTGGAAGTCTGGGGGAGAGGGGAGGGTTAGGGTGGGTTAGGGAGGTTGGGAAGTTGGGGGTGGGATGAGGGGGAAAAAAAAGGGGTGAAAATGTAATTGTAAAACTTTTGCAATAAAAAAAAAAATAACCTCAATGATTACAGACCAGTGGCACTCACTCCTATCATCATGAAGTGCTTTGAGAAATTGGTTTGCCGGCACATCATTTCTGGTCTTCCACATATATTTGATAAACACCAATTTGCATAAAGAAGAAATAGATCTACAGAGGATGTTATAGCCATCACTCTTCACACTGCTCTGACTCATTTGGAACGGGGGGGGGGGTATGTGAGAATGCTTTTTGTAGATTTTAGCTTTGTATTTAACACAATACTTCCACATAGACTAGTGTCTAAGTTTATGGATCTTTGACTTTCTTATTCAATCTGCCTTTAGATTATGGATTTCCTGTCTGGTCGCTCTCAAGAGGGTCAGATTAAGTAATCATATCTCTTCAGCCCTTATTCTTAACACTGGTACACCACATGGTTGTGTGTTGAGTCCTTTACTCTATACTCTTTATGTGCGTGACTGCATTGCCACTCATGCTAGTAATACTATTACTAAATTTGCAGATGATACAACAGTTGTGCGATTCATCTCCGGGGGGGGGGGGATGAGTCTGCTTATCGAAATGAGGTGGACTGGTTGCTTTTGTGATGTGGAAACAATAACTTGGCCCTTAACACCAATACAACCAAGGAGCTTATAGTGGACTATAGAAGAAATAGATCAGACATCCAGCCCTTGCTTATCAATGGAGATCAAGTGGAGCAAGTGGCCAGTTTTAGGTTTCTGGGTATAATCATAAAAGAGGACCTGACCTGGGGCACTCACATTGCAGCACTGGTCAAAAGGGCCCAACAGCGATTATACTACCTGAGACTTCTCAGGAAGCAACAACTGAATGAAAAACTGCTGGTGATCTTCTACCACTGCACCATAGAGAATATTTTAATTTATTGCCCCTGTGTATGGTTTGCCAATTGCACAGTGGCAAATAGGACAGCACTCCAGAGGGTTAATGTCATTGCCCAGAGCATCATTAGTTCCCATCTCCTCTCTTTGGAAGAGCTTTATAGCTCCCTCTGCCTTAAGAAAGTTCAAAACATTCTTAAAAATCCATCTCATCCTGGGTAGAATTTTTTTGAACTATTAACATCTGGCAGACAGTACAGAATAATAAAAACAAGGACAAATAGGCTGAAAAATCTCAGGGCAGTGACTATATTGAATTCTAGTGTATAGTGCCATGATGGTGAATTTATGGCACATGTGCCACAGGTGGCATGCAGAGCCCTCTCTACGGGCATGCCAGCCGTCACCCCAGCCCAGCTCCACCACGCATGCGTGTGCACCTCCCACCAGCCAGCTGATCTTCAGGTCTCTGCCACAATATGCGCAGGGGGGGACTTTCCCTGATCTCTGCCGTTCCACCCTCCGCAGGTGCCTCTCCATGGCAGGAATGGAGAAGAAAGCTAGGACACGGTAGGGGGAGAAACTGCAAAGATCAGGGAAGGCATAGAAGGCAGGAATAGAGAAGAAAGCTAGGATGTGGTGGGGGGAGAAACTGTGATGATCGTGAGCCCTCCCTCAGTGCCCCGTTTTGGGCCTGAAAAGCTTCCTGCACCAACCTGGAAGCCAAAACGGGGGCCGGGGCACATGCGTGGGGGGGCATGTTCAGGGAACGTGCATGCAGGGTGGGGCACATGAATGGCGGTGCTTGCATTGCAATTGGGGGATTGGGGCATGCATGTGTGCGTTCACGTGTGCGTGCACGCACTTTGGGCACTCGGCACCAAAAAGGTTAACCATCACTGATAAAGTGCAATATGAATGCAGTAGCGGGTTTTCAATTCAATTGTATAGAATGTGAAGGATGTGTGTTTGTGTTTTATTTTTATAGTTATAATGTACACTGGAGATGACATTTAATTTCATTGTATGAGGTTCAATGAAAATAAAGTAAACTAACTAATTGTAAACCATATGAGAGAACTTTCCAAGAAAAAGGAAAGTGAAAAATGATGTTTCTCACATGGCTAACACCACTGCAAAATGAACAGTTACTTAATGTAATACTTCCCTGTCTCTGACTAGAATTCATCCTATAAGATAAGCATGTTTGAAAATTTACCTGCATTAAATGATAAAACACTTATCTACACTGATCTTTCAGTTTGAACATTGTGTCCACAGGTTTCACACACTTTTGAAGACCTTCAAAGTATTTGCTTTAGGGCTTGAAGAACCTGAAGAACAAAAAGCAACCTTTTTTTTCCTCTTTTTCTCTTGTTTTCGGATTACAACAATAGAAAGTGTGAAACTATTTGGAGAATCTGGTAGTGGTTGGATTTATGAAAATATTTTTTAAGTGGGAAGTTGGCAGGGGATTGAGGAATTATAAGAATAATATTTGTGCTATTACTGATAATCTTTTTCAAATTTCTTGAAGATTTTAAGAGCATCCAAAATGACTAGTATTTCAAACTTAAGTAAATTGGGGGGGGGGAAATACATCTGCTGCAGCAGCAGCATCCAGTCCAGCAAGTCAAAGATCTTTGGATAGCATGTTGCAGCAGGAAAAAATGAACATGTTGCAAGCAGAATTGAAAGTAATGCTCCAAACACTTCAAGAATCCACAACAAAATATTTTGAAGACATGAAGAAAAGAATGAAAAAGATGGATGATAAAATGGAGAATATTCAACAAATAATAACTAAAAATGAACAACGGGTGCAGAAAATAGAAGAGAAATCAGAACAAACAGAGAAGAAAATGGAAGAGATGGATAATAGATTTACACAGGCCGACAAAAATCTTGAGAGAACATTAATCACGTTGGAGATGGATAAAGCTGAATACTTCTTGAGATTTCAGAATATTGAGGAAGAAAAAGGGGAAAACCTTGCAGAGATAATGGCATTATTGTTGGAAGATGCCCTGGAAGTGGACAAGCAAGAGATGCTTGCTGGGATGGATTAAATATTTAGAGTATATACAAGATATGCATCAAGAAATAAACTTCCTAGAGAGGTACATGTGAGATTTACTATGAAGGCATTAAGAACAAAGATACTTCAAAGAGCAAGAGATGACCCACTGAAATACAAAGGACGAGAAATAATAGTTCTGAAACAGATATAAATTTAAAAGATGCATGGAGAGATAGAAATGGAAAAAACAGACAATATACTTTTTATTCTGACAAACATTCATCTTGGTCTAGATTAGATAAAATATGGACAACAATGGAATTGACTTTGAACACAGAACAAATTGAGATAGAAGCAAATACCTGGGCAGACCATAACCCAGTGACAGTGAAATGGAAAGGACAAAGGAGAAGATTTAGATGGACTTTAAATAATACTATATTAAAAGAAAAGGACTTTGTGCAGAAAATGGAGAGAGGGTTGGCTTTCTTTTTCAAGGAGAACAGTAAAGAGGACATATCGACGCAAAATCTTTGGGATACGATGAAGGCCTATGCCAGAGGCTTAATAATGGACTATACAAGGAAGAGAAATATTAAGAAAAGACAAACATATAAAATATTGGAAGATGACTACAAGAGATTTGAAAAAGAGCTTCAGAAATATCCACATAAAAAAGATGTCAAAGTGAAAATGGATACAATAAAACATAAAAAATGGACTTACTGGAGAAAGAAGAATTAGCCCAAAAAATTCAAAACACTAAACAGAATTATTTTGAGAATGCTAATAAACCAGGAAGATGGTTAGCATATAAATTGAAAAAAGAGAGAGAATCAAGAAAAATAAAACAATTAATCGATGACCAAGGACAAAGTAAATTTGGAAATAAGGAGAAGCAAAAAATTATATAGGATTACTATAGACAATTGTATGAGAAGGAAAAGATAGAGGAGGAAAATGTGATATGATATCTTCAAAATGAAAATTTACCTTGGATTCCTAAAGATATTGAGGAGATGCTAGAGGGAAATATAACAATGATGGAACTAACTGAAGCAATTAAGAAACAAAAGAATGGAAAGGCACCAGGGCCAGATGATTTGCCAGTGCAATATTATAGGACATTGCAGGAATCTTTGAGTCTCCCACTTTTAGAAGTCATGAATGAAGTGATGACAAAGAAGGAAATACCCAAGTCATGGTCTGAGGCATATGTTACATTGATCCCTAAGGAGGATACTGACCCACAACAAATCAAAAACTATAGACCTATATCCCTGCTAAATTCAGATTATAAATTTTTTGCTTCAATATTGGCAGAAAGACTCAAAGATATTTAAACAACTTTATACATTCAGATCAAAATGGGTTTCTGCCAAAAAGACAAATTAGAGATAATATGAGAATAATTCTGGACACTTTGGAATACTATGAAGCCCATCCTGAAAAGGAAATGGCTTTGATATTTTTAGATGCACAGAAAGCTTTTGACAATGTGAATTGGCGATTTATGTTGCTTCAAATGGAACAGATGGGCTTTGGCAGAAAATTCATTCAAGCAATAGAAGCTATATATCATAAACAAACAGCAAAAGTAATGATAAATGGAGAATTGACAGATTCTATTGAGATAAAAAAGGGTACCAGACAAGGTTGTCCACTGTCCCCTCTGTTGTTCATATTAATATTAGAAGTGCTAAATAGAAGTATCAGAGAAGAAAAAAATATAAAATGAATGAAAATTCGAAAAGAAGAATACAAATTGCAAGCGTTTGCAGATGACCTGGTCTTCATTCTTGAAGATCCACTAACATCAATAACTACACTGTTAGATAAAATAGGAGAGTTTGGGAAAGTAGCTGGTTTGAAAATCAATAAAGGCAAAACGAAGATTCTGATTAAAAACATGTTGGTAAAGCAAAAAGAAGAATTGGCGGATATATCAAAGATGCAAGTTACAAATAAAGTTAAATATTTGGGGATATATTTGACAGCAAAATGTAGCATACTTAAAGAAAATAATTATAATAAACAACAGATAGGGACAGATTTGGTGAAATGGGGAAACTTACAGCTTTCTTTGATTGGGAGGATATCAACTATTAAGATGAATATTTTACCTAGAATTTTATACTTGTTCCAGACAATTCCAATTAGATTGGGGAAAGACTTTTTTGAAGAATTGAATAAAATACTGTTAAAATATATTTGGCAGGGAAAGAAGGCGAGGATAAAATTAAAGTTGTTACAAGATGCTAGAATGAGATGGGGTTTTGGTTTACCTAATTGGGAACTTAACTATCAAGCAACAAGTTTGATGTGGATCAAAGAATGAATAACGTTAAGAAATACTAGATTATTGAATTTAGAAGGTCATGATTTGTTGGTGGGGTGGCATGCTTTTTTATGGTACAAGGGAACAAAAGTACAGTGGTATTTTAGAAGACATCATATATGTGAGGCTTTGTTATTAAATTGGGAGAAGATTAAAAAACAACACTATTTGAAAATTCCAGTCTGGGTATCAACGATTGAAGCATTTTTATATTCAGTAATATTTAGAAAGGAACAAATTGTTAGATATAGTGAATTAATGGATGAAAAGGGTGAACTTAAACCGAAGCAAGAACTGGAACAAAAGATTTTAAGATGGATTGGTTTTCTTATTTGCAAATATGTTCTAGATATGAAGAAGATTCTAAACAAGAAGGTTTCTATAATGTCTTGACTAATTTAGATAAAAGCTTAATGGGTTTTGATGACTATGTAATTAAAAAATTGTGTGGTTATTTATTAGAGGTAAAACTGGAAGAACAAGAAGTTAAAGAAACAATGATAGCATGGAGGAAAAGTTTTGGCCATGGGATTGATTTAGGGAAATGGCAAAAATTGTTGTGGCAAAATTATAAAATGACAATGTCTACAGCATATAAGGAAAATTTGTATAAGATGTTTTACAGGTGGCATCTACCCTCGACAAGAATAGCCAGAATGTTCAAGAACAAATCGGAGAAATGTTGGAAATGTCATCAGACTCCAGGATCATATTACCATATGTGGTGGACATGCGTAGAAGCTAAAAGATATTGAACTAAAATCCACACATGGTTGGAAAAAATGACAAAGAAACACATTGACTTTAAATCTGAGATATTTTTATTAGGGATTTTACCAGAAATGTATAATAGAGAACTGAGATATTTAATTCTGAATGTTTTAACAGTGGCTAGAATTGTATTTGCTAAAAATTGGAAAAAAGAGAAAATACCTACTGAAGATGAAGTTATTAAGAAAATTATGGAATGTGATGAAATGAGTAAATTGACATTTGAAATTAGAGAACAGGAAGACAAATAATATTATTTGATATGGGATTTATTTTATCAATGGCTAGATAATAAGGCATGGAAATGAAGTATGAAAAATGAAATAAATGTAATGATAAAACGTATGAAGTGATTTCTTATGGGAGTCAAGCCTTTGTTCAATAACTGTTAAATGAGAATAATAACATAAAGGGATATATAAAATTGTTAAATAAGAGAAATTAAATAACTTGTAAATTTTGGATATGGATTAAGCACAAAAGAATTTTAACCGATCAATACACTTTCTGTGATTGTAATGGATGATGGTTGTTTTATGTTTTGTTATGTTTAAAAATAAAAAAATATATAAAAAAAGAAAAGAAATAAACTTCCTAGACATGTGAGATTTACTATGAAGGCATTAAGAACAAAGATACTTCAAAGAACAAGAGATGACCCATTGAAATACAAAGGAAGAGAAATAATAATTCTGAAACAGATCCCTAGAAGAGTAAGAGACACATGAAAACAATAGCAATTTCTGATAAGACAATTAATTGAGCGTGAAGTAAATTTCAGATGGCTGATACCTAAGAGAATACTGGTGACATGGATGGATCAAAGGCATAGATTGGATACTATAGAGAAAGCAAGGCAATTTTATGACGAGCAGTATGGATCTGTTGAGGAAAAAAGAAAGAGAGGTAATAGATGACAAGAAACAAGAAGAAGCATCAGGAGGAGGAAATGCACAACAAAAAGAAGATGAAACAGAATTAAAGGAAAGAGTAGAATGAGAAGGTGCAAAGATAAAAGAACAGAGAGAAATAAGAGCAACTAGAACAGCGGTTCTCAACCTGGGGGCGCGACCCCTTTGGGGGTCGAACGGCCATTTCACAGGGGTCGCCAAAGCCGTCTCTCGCCCCCCCATGCCTTCACTCACCCTCACCCTCTGCCTCTGTTGGATCGCCCGGTTGCCGTTCGCTTACCCCGCCCATTCCCAATCTATTGCTACCTCCGGAGTCCCAGCTGATGGCTAGAGGGAAAAAAAACTTTAAATTCTTGCCGCGGGGCTTCAAAGAGCTAGCTGCAAAAAGGTAAATTCCTGGAGCAGATTTTTTTCCCCCTAGCTATGCTGAAAAAGTGAAATTGAAAGTAAGCAGGCTGAAACATGACAAAACGAGGCAGAGAGATTTCTTTTTCTTTTTCCTCACCAAAAAAGGTAGGTGCAAAACTGCAAACAATGGGAAATTTAGGGCAAAAGAGGAGAGTTCAAGGGAATTGTAATAATTGAGATACTATTAATTGTATATTATGTTGAAAGCAGAAATGGTTAAGTTGTGGTTTGAAGGAATATATGGGGGAAATTATTTGGTTTATTATTATTGGTAAATATAATTAATTGATTTGTAAGAAATTGGATTGCATGGAAATAATTGGAATATTCATGTTCATATTGATTAATATACAAAAAAGATAGTTATATAACTAATTGATTTATATTAAAATGCTGAATTTATATTAAACAACAGTAATATTACATAATTAACCAATGTGAGGATGGATATAAAAATAGATGACAATAGGAAGGGGTATAATATAGAATAGAAGAGAAAAATTGAATTTGATTAAGATTAGAGATGAGGATGAAGGGTAATATTGGTTTTTTACAAAAATAGATGAGGAATAAATATGGCAAAAATTAAATATAGAAATTGTAAATTTAATTGCAATGACTAAATACTGTGTTGAAAGAAATATCCTTCTGGGTTCTGCTCCAAGTGGGGAAAAAGACACTGGAAACATGGAGACTGCTTGGAAAGATGGTTTAATGGTGGACAGGGTCACATGGCTTGATGGGGCCCATTGTGTTAGTTTCTGTTGCTATTGTGTTGCAAATGTCCTTTGACAAAGGATTGACTTTCTGCCTCTGGCCCATTAACAAAGGGTGGGGGGCAGGAAGGCGGGAGCTGCTTTGTCTGTAAAATATGCTTCTCCATTTCTCATGCAGGTAGGGAAATATAATATTCTGCCTTTTTAATATTTCCCAAAATATTTCATTCTTCTAGGAAAGGGGTGGGTGCTAACCTCCTACAACTGTTTAAATTTGTGAACCGGCCAAATACTCTGTTCAAAGAAAATACGTTGTATGTTTTTATGTTTGTATGTGTTTGTATTATTGCTATTTATTGCTATTTGTTCTCTTTTATTCTTTAAAGTTTAACAATTCATTCTTTATCTTAATATCTTAATATTTGTTTGGGGTTGGCTTTCTTCCCTTTCATCTTTTTTATTGTACAGCAATCTTTCTCCTCAAACCTACCACCTCTGTCTTTTCTTTCTTACTTACTTTCTCTTCCCCCCCCTCTTCTTCTCCTACTTCCTCTTCCTTTCTCCTTCTCCTCCTCTCTTCCTCCCTCTCTTACCTTCACTCCTACTCTAATTTCCCTTCCTTTCCTTCATCCCTCTCTATTGCTGTATCCTTTTATGCATATGGACTACTCAGAGGGCTGAAAAAGTTATTTTTGACTGGTCCTCGCACTTTTGACCAGTCCTCGAATTTACGACTGTCCTCACATTTTACGTTATTTGTCCTATCTTATACCATGTTGAAGAGAAGCAGTTGTGAAATGAGTGACATGGTTGTTAAGAATGCTGCACAGGCATAACTGTGAGGATGGTCATAAGTGTGAGGACCAGTCAAAGTGCGAGGACCTGTCAGAAATGACTTTTTTCAGCCCTCTGAGTAGTCCCTACACATATAGCTATGGCCACCCGGTCACATGACCAGCTAGCCACGCCCACAAATAAGCCACGCCCACAGAACTGGTAGTAAAAAAATTTAGAACCCACCCATGGTTGGGGGTCACCACAACATGAGGAACTGTATTAAAGGGTCGCAGCATTAGGAAGTTGAGAACCACTGGACTAGAACCATGATGGCGAATATATGGCATGTTGCCATAGGTGGCACGCAGCACCCTCTCTTTGGGCATGCGAGCCGTTGCCCCAGTTCAGCTTTGCTGTGCATGCGCGGGGGATGGGATATATGCAGAGGGCTTGCGTGCACATGGGCAGGGTTGGGGCATGTGTGGGGGCTCGCACGCGCATGCGTGGGGGCAGGGCACATGTAGTGGGGTGGCATGTGCATGTGCGGAGCAGGGCACATGCAGGGGGGTCATGCACGTATGCACAGAGGGCAGGGCATGTGCACTGGGCCACACACACATGCGTGGGGGCAAGCACACATTGCATTTTGTGGGTTCAGGTGCATGCTTT
This sequence comes from Arizona elegans, assembly GCA_022577455.1. Taxonomy (NCBI): domain Eukaryota; kingdom Metazoa; phylum Chordata; class Lepidosauria; order Squamata; family Colubridae; genus Arizona; species Arizona elegans. The sequence continues at coordinate 75,561,926 of JAKOOJ010000004.1, read as the reverse complement.
GGGCACTCCGTCCAGAAAAGGTTAGCCATCGCTGGACTAGAACAACAAGGCCTATCTACAAGTAAAACTATGGCAGATGAAATAAAACTGCTGTCGATCAATATAAACGGATTGAATTCTCTTATGAAAAGGAAATGGACTTTTAACAAATTAGGAAAGCTAAAATTAGATCTTATTTGTCTCCAAGAGATCCACAAAAAACAACATAATAAATTATTGGAATATCCTAAAATTGGGAAAGTATACTCCCCATTAGCACAGCAAAAGAAAAGAAGTGTGGCCCTATATATTAAAGAAACAATAAAAGTAAGACATATTTTTGCAATGAAGAGGGGAGAATCTTGACGGTGGAGTTAAAATGAACTATAAGCAAATATTTATTTCTTTGAAATTGTGAATAAACCAGGAAGATGGTTGGCATATAAATTGAAAACAGAGAAAGAGAAGAAATTGATACATAGATTGGTAGATAAGAAAGGAACTTTACATTACCAAAATGAGGACAAAAAAAATAATAATTCAAGACTATTATGAAAAGCTGTATGAGCAAAAAAAAAGTTTCAGAGGAGAAATTAAACAATATTTGGAAAAAGCGGAATTATCTAACGTACCAGAAAAAGTGAAAGCTATGTTAATCAATGATGGAACTGTCAGAAGCAATTAAGAGTCAAAAGAGCAATACAACACTAGGACCAGATGGGCTACCGGCAGAATCTATATATATAAAAGCGAACACTACTCATGCATTAATCATGAAATCTCCGGAGCCGTAAAGCCTACAAACTTGAAATTTGTCATGTATGTTCCTCTTGGCTTCTAGGTGCTCATTAAGAAAGGATTTTTCGAAATGACTATCAGAGCATTAGTATTTCCTATATTATTATAACACGCTCTGGTGTTAATTAGTTAGATGTTCTACTCTCCCTCCCTAACTTTCCAGAGTTATACTTGAAAATAACCCTGGAGAGAATGGGATAGCATAGGATCTATGGGGCCAAGCCTGAGTGAGAAAAAGGGAGAGGAGAGGTTCTATGGGGCTAGCATGAGGGAGAGGAAAGGAGAGGATCTATGGGGCAAGTCTGAGGGAGAGAAGGGGATAGGAGAGGATCTATGTGGCCAGCCTGAGGGACAGAAGGCAATAGGAGAGGAACTATGGGGCCATTCTTGAGGGAGAGAAGAGGAGAGGAGAGGATCTATGGGGACAAGCCTGAGTGAGAAAAAGGGATAGGAGAGGTTCCATGGGGCCAGCCTGAGGGAGAGAAGAGGAAAGGAGAGGATCTATGGGGACCAGCCTGAGGGAGAGAAAGGGAGAAGAGAGGTTCTATGGGGCAAGCCTGAGGGAGAGAAAGGATAGGAGAGGATCTATGGGGCCAGCCAGAGGGAGCGAAGGGGAGAGGAAAGGGTCTATGGGGCCAGCCTGAGGGAGAGGATAGGAGAGGCTTTTGTGGGGCCAGTCTGAGGGAGAGGAGAGGAGGGGATCTATGGGGCCAGCCTTAGGGAGAGAAAGGGAGAGGTTCTATGGGGCCAGCCTGAGGGAGAGAAGAGGAGAGAAGAGGATCTATGGGGCCAAGCCTGAGGGAGAGAAGTGGATAGGAGAGTATCTACGGGGCCAAGCCTGAAGGAGAGGAGAGGATCTATGGGGCCAGCCTGAGGGAGAGAACAGGGTAGGATAAGAGAGGCTTCTGTGGAGTCAGGCTGAGGAAGAGGACAGGGGAGGCTTTTGTGGGGTCAGCCTGAGGAAGAGAAAGGGAAGGAGAGGATCTATGGGGCAAGCCTGAGGGAGAGAAGAAGAGGGGAGGCCAATCATAACTACTTATTAATTTTCAAACTCTAAGTATTTATCAAGCCCGATCACATATTTTCATAATGGAGCACAGGTATTCAGCTTGTTTTATAAATATTTACAAGATACTCTAGGCCCATCAATGTTGGAAGTTTATAATGAAGTATTGATTGATGCAAAGGTACCAAATTCATGGATAGAAGCAAACATTACCCTTATCCCAAAAGAAGACTCAGATTTAAAGCAGATAAAAAATTATAGGCATAGAATGCTGATTACAAAATATATCCTTCAATAATAACAGAGAGACTAAAAAATGAATTTATACATCCAGTCCAAAATGGCTTTTTGCCTAAGATACAGCTTAAAAATAATATGAGAATGATTTTAAAAACATGGAATATTATGAAGCACATCCTGAAAAACAAATGGCATTTATTTTCTTAGATGCGCAGAAAGCATTTGACAACGTAAACTGGCAATTTATGCTGTTACAACTAAAATTTATGGACTTAGGTGAGAGATTTATTAACATGATAAAGGCAATATACCATAAACAATCGGCAAAGATGATGGTAAATAGAGATACGACAGAGAATTTTAATATAAAAAAAGGCACAAGACAAGGATGTCCACTATCCCCTTTACCATTTATATTGACATTGGAAGTGTTAAAAAGAAATGTTAGACAAGATATAGAAATTAAAGTTATGGAAATAAAAAAGGAACAATATAAATTACAGGCATTCACAGATGATTTGGTTTTTATCTTGGAAGACCCACAAGAAAATGGACTTAAATTAATTAGGAAAATAGAAGAATATGGTGAAGTTGTGGGACTGAAAATAAATAAAGAAAAAACCAAAATAATAGTTAAAAATGTTACAGACATAGAGAAAAAAGAACTAGCGAGAAAAATAGGCATACAGATAGTTAAGAAAGTTAAATATTTAGGAATTCAGGTAATGGCAAGGTGTGTAACGATTAAAGAAAATAATTATTATAAATTGGCGGAACAAATTAAAATGGATTTGGAGAAGTGGAAAATCTACAAATTGTCATTGGTGGGAAGAATAGCTACTATAAAAAAGAATATTTTGCCAAGATTACTATATTTATTTCAAACAATACCAATAAAATTGGGGAAAAATACTTCCCCCCCCCCAAGTATTTTATTTTATTTTACAATATATCCATATCAATGCATGAACAGTGCAGCACCTGGGTATCATATATTTTAGTATAAATAACAATAGTGCTATTATCATATTTGTTATATTCCTCAAGCTTATGTAATTCTAGTATTGATACACATATTTGTGTTAAATTGTAGCCTTTCATTATTTAATTATGCAATGTTTCAATACGTCAGTCCAATGCAATCACAATATTGTTTAAACATACATAATAATACCATCATTCAATCTCTAATCATCCCTCTTATTATTACTTTTGTCTTATTGTATAAAAATGTGTATACTAATATTCCCTCTTTCTCTTATTTTTATCCCTATTCTAACTTTTAATCATGCCACCATTATATTTAAAAACAAATCCTTTCTATCCATCATCCCTTGTCGACTTTAAAGCTTTAATTGTTCATTTTTTTAACTTGCCTCCCATATTCCTTTCTTGGATCTTTATCCCTATCTGCTTCTACGTCCTAACTATTCATTTTAACTATTCTCCCATCTCTACCCTCCATTGTCTAGCTTCCAAAATATCTACCCATGCCCCTATCTCCTTTTCAAAAATGTCTTCCTGGGAGGGCAGGGCTGACGTCGCGACAATACGATGGACGATCATGATGCTCCAAATCATCGTCGATATCTCCACCGCTGGACAGTCCTTTTTGGACCTCACAGTCCGTAGAGATGGTGATTGTGGAGGGCATATCCTGTTGATCCCAGGGACATCACAAAGTCCCTGGTTGATCCAGGAGAAGCCCTTTTTACCGGTGGTGAAGAGGCAGCCATTAAGCTGCTGAAGTTGGGATAGCTCCAGAATGGAAGAGATTGAGAGAAAGTGTGTCGGCTTGGTGAGAGACCTTTTAAATCAATTATTTGAAAGAACGCCCTGTGGTGAAAAAATAATTAAAATTGAAAACATAAGAAGTTAAGTAGCAGAATTAAATTTGAGTTTAAGATAGTTTTTCCTACTTTTTAATTTACTTTTACTGGTGGATGCTCATGGATGATTTTATTATTTAACCTAGACTGGACTGGTTTGGATTGGAGATTTCCATTTTATGTATTTAATTACTAAATATCTTGGTGCCTTTTCAGCACAAGTTATTTTTGGTTTTACTCTTTTTTTTTCTCTCCATTTTAATTTTATCGGGTATTGGATGTGGAGGGAGGGGAGAGTGGAGTGGAGAAAATAAGTAACACTAACATCTAGTGGATTGCATATATTGTATCTTTCTTTTTTTTCTTTCTTTCTGGAAAGTAACAACTGTGCTACATTTCAAGGGGGCTGAGCCTATTCATAGATAAAATAGTGGGAAGATTATCAGAGACTGTTTGAAGGATTGTTTATTCAGGTGCTCTTCTGGGAAACTTCCAATGGCAAGAGTCCGAGATTGAAAGGAAGAAGATTACAGTGACTTTGGAAAAAGAGCTGTAAATATTATGTGAGACTTAACAAAAGAATTGTTGGGCATTATACTGTCGTGGATTTTTCTTTCAGACAGAAAGTTTATTTTTTCTTTTTTTTTTTCTTTTTGATGTTACTTCTCCACTTCTTCCCTATTCAACTATTTTTAACTGGACTGTGATTTTTTGGAAGACTTTTAACTTTTCACATATACATAGATATTTTTATTCGTGTTTATTTTTTCTCCTTTTCTTTTTTGGAACTTTTTTCTTTTTTTCTTCCCCTTTCCTTTTTCTCCTTCCTTGAGGAGAGATTGTTAAGGGATTCAATATCCCTCTGTTTAATTGGATTAAGGTATATATGAGCCTAAAGATTTTTTTCCTCTATTGCTTGTGGTTTTATTTGGCTTTTCCTTTTCTTGTTGCCACTTGGGATAATATTTGTCCCACATATAAATGGATTAAGGTATAGAAGAACCTGAAGATTTTTTATTTGTTTGAACTTTTCGTAACCACTTCACAGAAATGAGCAAAAAAGGAACAGCTATTGGTTCTTCTACATCGACTCCTTCCTCTTCACCATCTGGAAGACAACGATCAATACAGACAATGTTGCAACAGGAAAAGGAGAAGGAATGAGAGAAGGAAAGGGAAGCGATGCTGCAGATGATTAGGGAAGGAATTCAAAACATACAATCAAGAGTAGAGAATATTGAGCAGAGAGCAAAAAAATTGAACAAAACTTGAAAAAAAATTAAACAAAGAACAGAAAAAACAGATGAAAAAGTGGAGAACATACATCAAATGATGGAGAAATATGAGGAAAGTCTCCAAAAAATTGAAGAAAAGGAAGAACAAAGGGATAAAAAAATCAGATATTGACACTAGATTGGATGAGGTTGAATGAGATAAGAGTAGAATAGGATGGGAGATGGACAAATCAGAATTTTATCTCAGATTTCAAAATATACAAGAAAAAAAGGGTGAAAACTTGGAAGAAATACTGATAGAAATCTTAGCAGAAGCATTAGAAATTCCCAAAGAAAAGATGATGGATGGTATAGATGAGATATTTCAAGTCTATACAAGATACGCAATGAAGAATAAGCTACTGAGAAAAGTCCATAAAAGATTTGCTAAATAATTGATTAAAATGCAAATACTACAAATTACTAGAGAGAAAACATTGAAATATAAGGATAAGGAGATTGTGATTCTGAAGCAAATACCGAGAAGAGTGAGAGAGATGAGAAGAGAATATCATTTTTTGACCAAAATATTACTTCAGAAAGGTGTGAACTACAGATGGTTGATACCAGAAGGCCTGGTGTTTACTTGGCAACAACAAAAATACAGAATAGATTCAACTGATAAAGCAAAAGTCTTTTATGTAGAATACTTTAGAGAAAAAGAAGGGGAGATAGGAGAAAAATCACTGACTGAATTACAAGAGGAATGCCTAGCAATGATTGAAAAAGAAGAAGGTGCAGTGGGTGGCAAGGCGAAATACAAAGAGCAACGTGAACCGAGATCTACTAGAGCAGTGGTTCTCAACCTTCCTAATGCCACGACCCTTTAATACAGTTCCTCATGTTGTGGTAACCCCCAACCAGGGGTGGGTTCTAAATTTTTTTACTACCGGTTCTGTGGGTGTGGCTTATTTTATGGGCGTGGCTTGGAGGTCATGTGACTGGGTGGGCGTGGCTAGCTGGTCATGTGACCGGGTGGCCATGGCTATGTGTATAGGGACTACTCAGAGGGCTGAAAAAAATCATTTCTGACAGGTCCTCGCACTTTTGACTGGTCCTCACACTTATGACCATCCTCACATTTATGCCTGTGCAGCATTCTTAACAACCATGTCACTCATTTCACAACTGCTTCTCTTCAACATGGTGATAAGATAGGTTAAAAACGTAAAATATGAGGACAATCGTAAGTTCGAGGACTGGTCAAAAGTGCGAGGACCAGTCAAAAATAACTTTTTCAGCCCTCTGAGTAGCCCATATGCATAAAAGGATACAGCAATAGAGAGGGATGAAGGAAGGGAAGGGAAATTAGAGTAGGAGTGAGGGTAAGAGAGGGAGGAAGAGAGGAGGAAAAGGAGAAAGGAAGAAGAAGTAGGGAGGAGAAGAAGGGGAGGAAGAGAAAGTAAGAAGAAAAGAAAAGAGAGAGGTGGTAGGTTTGAGGAGAAAGATTGCTGTACAATAAAAAAGATGAAAGGGAAGAAAGCCAACCAAACAAACATAAAGATATTATGATAAAGAATGAATTGTTAAGCTTTAAAGAATAAAAGAGAATAAATATGAATATATTTATATTTATTAAATATACATATTTATATTTATATCCATCCTCACATTGGTTAATTATGTAATATTACTGTTGCTTAATATAAATTCAACATTTTAATATAAATCAATTAGTTAGGCTCCAACTGGCGCAGAGTGCGGCCGCGCGGGTGGTAATGGGAGCGACATGGCGTTCCCATGTAACACCTCTCCTGCGCGAGCTGCACTGGCTCCCGGTGGTCTTCCGGGTGCGCTTCAAGGTTTTGGTTACCACCTTTAAAGTGCTCCATGGCTTAGGACCTGGGTACTTGCAGGACTGCCTATTACCACCAATAGCCTCCCACCGGCCGGTACGCTCCCATAGAGAGGGGCTCCTCCGGGTGCCGTCGGCCAAAAAATGCTGACTGGCGGCCCCCAGGGGGAGAGCCTTCTCTGTGGGGGCACCTACTATCTGGAACGAGCTCCCCCAAGAGATACGGAGGATCCCGGATCTGCGCACCTTCCGCCGTGCTTTAAAGACCTTATTACTTCACCAGGCGGGCCTGGCCTAATTTTCTCCCTCTTTTATAAAAGATTTTTAATTTTTAAATATCTTTTAGTATTTTATACATTCAATTTTAAAATTGATTTTAAAAAGTTTGGGGTTTTAAATTTGTCAGGGACAAAATTATTTAATTTGATTTTATTCTACTTTTAAATTTTGTATGTATGTGTTTTATTGTTTGGCTGTGCACTGCCCTGAGTCCTTGAGGAGTAGGGTGGTATAGAAATCAAATAAAAGAGAAAAGAGAAAAGATAAAGATATGACTACCTTTCTTGTATATTAATCAATATGAACATGAATATTCCAAATATTTCCATGCAATCCAATTTCTTACAAATCAGTTAATTATATTTACCAATAATAATAAACCAAATAATTTCCCCCATATATTCATCCAAACCACAACTTAACCATTTCTGCTTTCAGAAATATATAATTAAATAGTATCTCAATTATTACAATTCCCTAGTTAAATAGAGCTTTTTTTCTTTTGTGTTTTAAAATCTTGAACTCTCCACTTTTCTCTAAATTTCCCATTGTTTGCACCTACCTTTTTTGGTGAGGAAAAAGAAATCTGCCTGCCTACTTTTCCAACGTTGTAGCAACAGCAAAGCCAACAGCCTGCTTTACTTTCTGTTTCATTTTTCAGCATAGCTAGGGGGGGGGAAATGCTCCAGCACTCTTTGCAAACAAGCAGCAGAGTCCTGAGCAAAACAGCTGAGAGCAAATCAGCTGAGAGTCAGGAGTCGATCTAACCAAGGGCTAATTAGCCTATGCTGAAGCTCCGCGGGCCAATAAAATGGATGTTGCTTACCTGAACATCCTTTCTGGGCGCGCTGAAGAATCTAAGAGCGTGGGTAATATCCCTCGGCTTGCCTGAATACTGAGTGCATGTCACTTTAAAATATCTGTTGACTCCTCCCCTGGTGACTGGCTGAGGCTCAGTTTCTTTCACGAAGAATGGCATAAACGAAGAGTCAAGTCCAACCGGAATCAAGAAGCAGAAGCCATACAGGGAGGGTTGGATTCTTCAGCAGCACGCCCAGAAAGGATGTTCAGGTAAGCAACATCCATTCTCTGGCGCGCTGCTTGGAAGAATCCAAGAGCGTGGGATGTACCCAAGCAAGTATTAGATGGGAGGGGAGGCTGAATGCTCTCGGGTGGCTGGAGTTGAGATGACAGATTGCAAAACTCGCCGTCCAAAGGACGCCTGAGCTGAGGCAAAGGAGTTAACTTTATAATGGCGTATGAATGGGGTAAGCGAAGTCCAGGTGGCTGCTCGACAAATGTCAGGATGGATGCCTGTGAAGCCCACGCAGCCGACGTTGAGGCGCTCCTTGTTGAATGCGGCAGGATGCGTCCAGGCGGAGCCTTGTTGCAAAGGGTGTAGGCCGTAGAGATGCAAGCTTTGAGCCACCGTCCAATGGTGGACCAGGTGACCTTGTGTCCCATCGAGGCGGGCAAGAAGGATATAAAGAGCGTTTCCGATTTTCGGAACGGGGAAGTCCGCTTGATGTAATGCCGGAGAGCTCGCCGGACATCGAGGGTATGCCATTGGGCTTCTCTGCGATGGCGAGGTTGCGGACAAAAATCCAGCAGGACTAGGTCTTGGCCGCGATGCTAGAGCAAATTAATTTTGGGCACGAAGGCGGGGTCCAGCTGGAGGATGACTCTATCCGTATGAAAGATGCAGAGGTCGGAGCGGATAGACAGAGCTGCAAGCTCATAAACCCTCCTTGCCGAAGTGATCGCCACGAGAAATACGACTTTCAAAGTCAGGAAGCGAAGAGAAATAGAAGACAGGGGCTCAAAGGATGGAGCCATCAGTGCCTGGAGCACCAGTGATAAATCCCATGATGGATATCTGTGGACCACTGGCGGACGCAGGTTGGTGGCCCCTCGGAGAAAGGTTCAGACTCTCTGATCCAAAGACAGTGGATGGTCTGCTGACTTTGACAAAACCGAGTTCAAGGCAGCAACCTGCCGTCTCAGGGTATTTGGCGCTAGGCCACTGTCCAACCCGTCCTGAAGAAATTCAAGAAGAACAGGAATGGAGGCTCTGGCCGGGTCGACGTTGTTCTTGTGACACCAGAGACGAAAGGCTTGCCAGGTAGCCTCGTAAACCCGTATGGTAGAAGCCCGGCGAGATGCTTGCATGGTGATAATGACCCACCCTGACAGGTTGTCCCTTCTCAGGAGGTCCCTCTCAAATGCCAGATGGCCAGTTGGAGCCACTCCAGATCCGGGTGTAGGATGGCCCCCTGGCTGAGAGAGACCCTGTCCTGGGGTATTCTCCAGGGCCGGGATATCGACAGGTCCAGCAGATCCGCATACCCTGGTTGACGTGGCCAGTGCGGGGCGACTAGGAGTACCTCCGCGTCCTCCAACAGGATTTTGCGCACCACCCTCGGGATGAGAGGAAATGGGGGGAAAGCGTACAGCAGGCTGGGGGGCCATGGGCATCGGAGAGGGTCCGTTCCTTTGGACCCCAGGCTGGGGAATCTGGAGAAAAAACTAGGAAGCTGCGTGTTGCAGGGGCTCGCAAACAAGTCCAGGATAGGAGGGCCGAATCTGGTTGACAGAAGCTGGAAGAGTGTTGGGTCCAAGCGCCACTCTGCATGATCGATCTGGGAGAGGCTTAGCCAGTCCGCCTGGACATTGTCCGTTCCGGAGATGTGTTGGGCTGAGATGGAGAGTATGGTCCCCTCCACCCAGGAGAGGAGGGAGATCGCCTCATCCAGTAGTGGTTTGGAGTGGGTGCCGCCTTCCCGATTCAGATGTGCCTTGGCCGTGGTGTTGTCGGTTAAGACTAACACGTGTTGATTTTGGATGTCGGGTTGGAAATGCCGTAGGGCTAAGTGAATGGCCCTCAGCTCTAGCCAATTGATATCATGTTGTAGGTCCATTTGTTTTTGTTTTTTTAAATTTTTTATTATATTTTTATTGTTAAGGAATAACAAAAAGGAAAAAAAAATCAATACAAAAAATCAATAGTAAGGAAAGAAAAAAAAATTTTTTTCCCCCAACGTACTATACAAACGGAAAGGAAGTTTTAGGAACTTGAAGTCTTCAATTCTTCCAGAAATCTCTTTGATAAGGTACTGGTGCCGATTCATCCAATCTCCCAAGTGCAAAGTCCACAAATGGTTGCCAAGTGTTCCAAAAAACATTTTCTTTATATATACCACTTCTAATTTTAATATCACAAGTCAATTTATCATTTAATGCAAATTTCCATGTTTCATTGTACCATTCTTCTAATTTTAAGTCAACATTTAATTTCCAATATCTAGCAATTATAATTCTCCCCATTATAACCAAAATCCTCACCAATTCTCTTTCTCCAGTTGTTAATGTTGTTTCATTCAATATTAATAATAATATGGTTTCCAATTTCAATTTGACCCTCTTCTTAATTATTTCAAATATTTCATTTTCTATCCTAGACCAAAAAAGTTCAACCCCATTACATTTACACCACATATGAACATATGTCCCGAGTTCCACTTTACATCTCCAACACATTTTATCCACTTTATTATCCATTTGAAAAAGTCTTATTGGGGTCAAATACCACTTCCAAATAACTTTATAATTATGTTCTTTAATCCTTATTGATAATGTCCTCATTATTCTGCTAACCCAATTCATATTCCAATTTTGATCAGAAATTTCAATACCCAGTTCTTTTACCCAATTCTCTTTCATTACCCTTTGTGAATTATTATCAGAGTTAATAATTTTATAAATTTTACTAACTAATCCCTTTGGCCCAATTTCATCTTTTATTATTCGAGATGTCAAATTTTCAAATTCCGTTTCCTTTCTGCTCTCATCATTCCTTTCTTTGCATTTCCTATTCCATTTATTCATTTGAATTCTTTCAAACCAATTAATGTTTAATTTTCCATAAATTTCCTCTTTCCTCATTTCATTTTCTATAAATTTCAACCATTCACTAATTGTTTCCACTTTCTCTTCTATTATAATCCTCTCTCTGTTACTATTTAATTTCATTGGGCAATTCTCTTTCAGTTTACCTAAATACAATGCGTCTGGTATTAATTTTTTTGCTACTCTGTCCCAATTTTTAATCAAACTATTTAACCAATAATTGCAAATTTTAACCTTACCTTTAAAATTTTCCAAAAACCATTTGTAACCAAACTTCTTTATTTCCTTCATTTCCAAATTACCCCAAAGTTTAACATCTCCTTTTAAAATTTTTACTACTGTTTTTATATTAAATCCTCTATAATAGTTTAATAATTTTGGAATTCCTAAACCACCTTGTTTTTGGTTCTGATACCACATTTTCTTAATCAGTCTTGGTTTTTTATCCCCATTACAAAATTTATCTAATTTTTTTTTATATACTTCAATGTCCTTCTCGGTTAAAAAAATTGGAAGCATCTCGAATAAAAAGTTAAATTTAGGAAGTAACATCATTTTACATAAAGCTACTCTACCCAAGATAACTTGAGTTTTTTATATTTCCCAATTTTCTCTTCAATTTCTTTTGTTACTATGTCATAATTTAGTTTCTTTAAATTTTTAATTTTAAGTGAAAGTATAATACCTAAATATCTTAAATTATCCTTTATCCTAATTCCAAATTGATTTTGTAATTTTTCTAATTTATTTTCCCTATCAATTTCCATTAATAATTCTGATTTTGCCCAATTTACTTTCAAACCAGTCATATCTTCAAATTCTTCCAAATGTGTTTGAACTCTTTTTATATCATTTGTAATATTATTTAAAATGACAAGAGTGTCATCTGCATATAAATTAACTTTGACGCCTTTATAACCTATTAATTCTGAATCCTCTTCAATCAAAGTTGTTAAAATTTCCATTGCTAATAAAAATAGGGTCAGAGACAGAGGACAACCCTGTCTTGTCCCTGCTTCCAAATTTATATCTTGTGTAAATATACCATTTACCTTCACTCTTGCCGTACCCCTCTGGTACAATTTGGAAATAATATGAATAAATTTATTACCAAATCCTAATGCAGAAATCATTTCTTTTATAGTATCCCATTGTATAGAATCAAAAGCTTTAAAAATATCCAAGGCAAGAATACCTATTTTATCACCATTATTCTCAGCAATATCAATAACATTTAATACTCTTCTAACTAAATCACACATATAACGCCCTTTAACAAAACCTACTTGATTATGGTTTATATATTTATCTATAAAATTATTCAATCTATTTGCTACAATTGCAGTAAATATTTTAGCATCTTGGTTAATCAAGGAAATGGGCCGATAGGATTCAATTTTTTCTAGATCTTTACCTGGTTTCGGGATTAAGGATATAATTGTTCTATTCCAGGACATGGGAATATCATCTCCATGTAATATCTTATTATACAATATCTGTAATTTTGGGATCAAAATTTCTTTAAACTCTTTATAAAATTCTGCTGGTAACCCATCCTCACCTGGAGATTTTCCAAGTTTTAGCTTCTGAATCACATCTTTAATTTCCTCAGAGGTAATATCCTTTTCCATTTTTTCTTTATATTTATTATCAATTTTCTTCTGACCATATTTTTCTAAAAAAAAATTTAATTTTTTAATTTACAATTATCAATTTCTTTTTTAAGATATAATTCTTGAAAAAACTTTTTAACAATTTCACATTTCTCTAATTTTTTATAACATCTCTTACCTTTTTCATCTATTAGGACACCTATTTCTCTTTTTTCTTTTTTATCTTTCTTTTTTATTCTTGCGACCAAAGGCCTTGGGTCATCTTGGCGGACAGATGGGCACCCCACCCCAGTAGACTCGCATCTGTTGTTACCATTATTCTGTTGGGTTCCTGAAACAAGCACCCCCTCAAAATTGCGGGGGAAGTCCACCAACGCAGGGATCGAAGAATTGGACCAGGGAGCCTGACCCGCGACTTGGAGTTGCTGCCCAGAGACTTCTGATAAGGTAGAAGGAACCATTGGAGGGGGCGAAAATGGAGGCGAGTCCAAGGCACGATGTTGATGCACGAGATTAATTTCCCGAGTAGCTGGGACAATTGTAGGATAGAAGCTGTCCGGGAAGCTCGAATCTGGGCAATCGCCATGGCAATGCTGAAATGACGATCCAGGGCCAGGAAAATGTGACATGAGGCCGAATCGATGATGGCTCCGAGATGCTGAATACGTTCGGTGGGCTGAAGGTGGCTATTTTCCAGATTTAGGGAGAAACCATGCCGTTGCAGGGTGTTTCGTACTGCTTCCAGGTCCGAGAGCTTTCTGGTGAGTGTTGGACAGGATGAGGATATCATCCAAGTAGCAGAGGACTCTGATGGGAATGAGCCGTAGAGAAGCTGCCACTACTGCAAGGACCTTCGTAAAGGTCCTGGGAGCAGACGAGATGCCGAACGGCATGGCCCTGTACTAGAAGTACTGGTTGTCATAAGAGAACCGGAAGAAACGCCGATGGGAGGATCTGACCAGGATATGGAGTAGGCCTCCTTGAGATCGATGAAAGCCATGTTGTCGGATTGTCTGACGGCGGCCAAAATCGAGTGAAGGGACTGCATTTTGAATTTGTGGTAGGCGATCAATTTGTTTAGCTCTTTTAAATCCAATATCCCTCTCCAGCCTCCGGAGTTCTTTGGAACCAGGAAAAATATTGAGTAGAAACCGGTCCCACGATGTTCGGTGGGAACGGGCTCTATAGCACGAATGTCCAGAAGATGCTGAATTTCCTTGGACATTAGGCATTTCTTTTCGGGGTTCCTGGAGACCGGGCATCGGATGAAGCGATGTGGTGGGCAAGAGGAGAATTCCAGGGTGAGGCCTAGATGGATAGTTTGGAGGACCCATTCGTCTGTCGTGAGGGATCATTGGTAGAAAAAATGGTTGAGGCGGCCACCGATAGGATAGGTCATTTCCCTCTCCTGAAGGGTCGAGAGGCACCTCCACGAAAGGGGCGTTTGGAAGGCTGCTGTCGTCTGGTGCGGTCCCGAAAGGACTGCCTGTCGGTCATGCGGTCGTAAGAGAAAGAGGAGGGACGGTAAGTGGAAGCACTACTGGGACCAGGCTCGGTCCGAAAGGAAGGGCGTTGGCTGTACGGTAAGTAACGATGATCTACTCTGCGATAAGAAGAAGGCATGATTTTCCTTTTGTCCTTATCCTCTATGAGAATAGGATCCAGCGCTTCCCTGAATAGTCGTGATCCCTTATATGGAGCAGAGGCAAGTTTCCATTTGGATTTCACATCCGCACGCCAATGTCGGAGCCACAGGAAGCGGCGGGAGGTAACGGCCGATGACAGTGATCTCGATGGGAACTTGGACACTGTGAGGGCCGCATCAGTGGAGTATTCTGTGGCCGCCACCAATTTGTTAACATCCTGGTGGAGGCGCCGATCATCAGGCGGGAGCCGCTCCTGAAGCTGGCGGAGCCAGATCAGGGAAGCCCGGTTGAAGAAAGATGCCGATGTGGTGGCACGTATGGCCCAGGCTGTTGTCTGATGGGCCTTGCAGAACACTAGTTCGACCCTTTTGTCCTCGGAGCACAATCTGTCCGCGATGTTGTTGGATAACACTGCGGAGGATGTCAGAGCAGCAATGGGGGCGTCGACTGATGGAAGCGCGAGTAAATCTTGAAAGCTGGGCGCTGAGCAGAACAGCTTCTTGTCAATGCCATTGGGTGCCGTGAGCGCTCCTGGCTGGGCCAGGAGCAAATATCAGTGCAGCCAAAATTAGGGAAAATATTCACCTCATTGCCACAATGTAAGAAAAGAGGAGTTGTTTTATATATTAGAGACACAATCCCAGTGGAGCAAATTTATAGAGAAGATAAAGATATAAAGGGAATGAAGATTCAAAAGGAAGAATACAAATTGCAAGAATTTCCTAATGATCTGATTTTTATTCTTGAAGATCCATTAGAATCAACAGCTAACTTGTTAGACAAAATAGGAGAATTGGGCGTTGGTCTTACCTGATACACCCTATCTGTAGAAGGTAGGCACGCCAGTCACATGTGGGTTATTGGCTTGGACTTCATCCAATGAGACCGGGTCTGCTAAAGTTAAAAGCCCTGCCTTCTGCTGCTTGCTTCAGTTTTGAGATGAGGTAGAAACAGCAGACTGTCGTGACTGTAGGAAATTCAAGAAGAAAGTGAAACAACACCCCCCCCCAAAACAGAGCCCGGGAATGGCCCCAATAAGGGAGGGAATGACTGCCGTGCCTACCTTCTACAGATAGGGCATATCAGGTAAGACCAACGCCCAAATCTATTATTGGTAGGCACGCCAGTCACATGTGGGACATACCAAAGCTGATGTCCTATAGGGAGGGACCAGGCCGGAACCGGGTATCACTTGCCGAATGCACCGTCTGCAACACCCTTCGCCCAAAGGAAGCTTCCACCAAAGCATAGATGTACAGCTTATAATGACGAATGAAGGGCGACGGTGACATCCAGGTTGCCGCCCGGCAAACCTCTTCCAAGGAAGCCTGAGTGGACCAGGCTGCAGATGTGGTGGCACTCCTAGTGGAATGAGCTGTGATATTACGAGGTATAGGCAACCGCTGAGCTGAGTAGGCTGAAGCTATAGTTGCTCTGATCCAGCGACCGATGGCTGTGGCTGTCAGTTTAGAGCCCATGGCCAATGGTTGAAAGGCCACGAAGAGCGATTCCGTTCAACGAAAGGACGAGGTGCATGCAATGTAAATCTTGAGCACCCGCCTGACATCCAGCGTATGCCAAACCCTTTCCAGATGATGCCGGGGAGAAGGGCAGAAGTTGGGAAGCACCAGCTCCTGAGACCTATGGAATACTGAGTTAATCTTAGGAAGGAAGGTAGGATCCAGACGAAGAACAACCCTGTCAGGGTGGAAGATGCATAGGTCCTGTCGGATAGACAAGGTGGCCAGTTCAGAGATGCGACGGGCAGAAGTGATAGCCACAAGGAAGGCGACTTTAAATGAGAGGAACTTAAGATCCACCTCCCGCAGAGGTTCAAAGGGAGTTTTTAGTGAGAGCTGACAAACCTTTGTTGAGATCCCAGGTGGGGAACCTATGACGAGGTGCATGCAATGTAAATCTTGAGCGCCCGCCTGACATCCAGCGTATGCCAAACCCTTTCCAGACAATGCCAGGGAGAAGGGCAGAAGTTGGGAAGCACCAGCTCCTGAGACCTATGGAATACTGAGTTAATCTTAGGAAGGAAGGTAGGATCCAGACGAAGAACAACCCTGTCAGGGTGGAAGATGCATAGGTCCTGTTGGATAGACAAGGCGGCCAGTTCAGAGATGCGACGGGCAGAAGTGATAGCCACAAGGAAGGCGACTTTAAATGAGATGAACTTAAGATCCACCTCCCGCAGAGGTTCAAAGGGAGTTTTTAGTGAGAGCTGACAAAACTTTGTTGAGATCCCAGGTGGGGAACCTATGAATTACTGGAGGATGAAGATTGGAAGCCCCTCTCAAGAAACTGTGAATCAGAGGCTCCTTGGCTATAGAGGAACCCAAACCACAGGAGAGAATGGAAGAAATGGCCACCACTTGCCGTCTGAGTGTGTTGGGCGTGAGGCCGGAGACGAATCCCCCACGAAGAAATTCAACAAGCTGAACGACAGACACAGAGGTGGGAACTATATTGTGCCATCTGCACCAGCTGGAGAAAGAATTCCATGTGGCATCATAAATGCGGTGTGTGGATTGCCATCAAGAGGCCTGAATAATCGAAATAGCCTCTGGAGATAACATGGCCTCTGCTAGGATGCTCCACTCAATCTCCAAACGGCCAGTTGGAAGGATTGAGGGTCGGGATGAACCAGGCGACCCTGGAGAAGAGATATTTGGTTGTCAGAAATCCTCCAATGGGAGTGAATGACAATGAGATCAGATCTGTGAACCATGGCCTCCTTGGCCAGTGAGGAGCTATGAGCAGAAGCTCGGCCCACTCTTCTAAGAGCTTCCATATCACCCTGGGTATTAACGGAAGGTGAGGAAAAGCGTAGAGAAGAACGTCTGGTGGCCAAGGGCTGCGCAAGGCATCCACTGCTTCCGCCCCCGGAGATGGGATCCAGGAAAAGAATTGAGGAAGTTGATGGCTGGCACTGGAAGCGAAGAGATCCACCGATGGGAGACCGAAACGACCCACTAGTTCCTGGAACAGCAGGGGGTGCAGACTCCATTCTGCCTGATCTATGAGAGAGCGACTGAGGAAGTCCGCCTGAACATTGCTCTGTCCTGAGATGTGTTCCAACCGAAGTGACAGAAGATGGGCCTCTGCCCATCTCCTGCATGAGGGCTTTCGATCGAGTGCCTCCCTGACAGTTGATATGCACCTTGGCCGTTGTGTTGTCCGTGAGGATCAGGACATCCTTCCTGTTGATGTGGGGATGCAGAGACTGAAGGGCAAGGCAAATCACCCAAAGCTCCAGAAGGTTGATGTTGAGGGAACTCTCCTGCTGCAACCACGAGCCCTGAACCATGTGAGATCCCAGATGAGCTTCCCAGCCGAAGAGGCTCACATCCGTGGTGATGACCAACCTGCGTGGTTCGCGGAAACTGCTTCCTATGGAGATCGCCCCTGACGTCCACCAATCCAGAGACCTGAGAACCCCCGGAGTAATGGAAAGACGGATCCTTGAAGATGCTGCAAGGTTCCTTTGGTAGGGAAGGAGGAACCATTGTAAAGTTCTGCTATGGAGGCGAGACCAAGGGACAATGCCATAAGAAGAAACCATCTTCCCCAGTAAACAGGACAAATCTAGGAGGGAGGCTGACTTGTGCTTCCTAAAAAGACTAGCTAGATCTGAAATACTGCGCTGCCTGTCAGGTGACAGGAAAACTTTGGAGGACACTGTATCTATTTCTGCACTTAGATGTTGGAGGCGGGTAGAAGGGGCAAGGTGACTCTTTTTACAATTAATAGAAAAACCATGATCTCGTAAGATCGCAATGGCTGTAGCTATCTCCCCTCGAGTCCTAACCTCTGACCCAGAAAGGATGAGGATGTCATCCAAATAAAACAGAATCTTAATGGGAATAGTGGAAATGTGAGCCAAAAGGGAGGCCATTATTTTGGTGAATGCCAGAGGGGCAGAAGACAGGCCAAATAGAAGGGCCCTATATTGATAGTGCCTACCCCTATAACAGAAACGAAGGAATTTATGATGGGAGGAAAGGATAGGGATATGTAAATATGCCTCCGTGAGATCAATGGAAGCCATGAAATCCCCTAATCTGATAGCTAGTAAAATAGTTTGCAAAGATTGCATTTTGAACCGGCGGTAAATAACATACCGGTTCAGGGATTTAAGGTCAAGAATAGGTCTCCAACCCCCAGAGGATTTAGGTACTAAGAATAAACGAGAGTAGAAACCTTGCCCCTGTTGATCCTTGGGAACAGGTTGGATGGCATTAATTTGTAAGAGATGCTCAATGGCCAATTCAACTTGAGCTCTCTTTACTCTATCCACAGACAGAGGACAACGCAGGAAGAACTCGGGGGGGTTGGAGCAAAATTCCAGGGATAATCCAAATTGAATGGTGTTCCAAACCCAAGAATCAGAAATGGTGGAGTCCCATTGATCAGCGAAAAATGCTAATCTACCACCTATAGGGAGATCAGAAAGGAGATTAGCGTGATCTCCTGAAGGGATGGCCTCTGCCTCCCCTAAAGGGCCTCCTGGCAGTAGCCCTGTATTGCTGTCTGACCTGACTGTCTTGCTGAGGGAAACCCCTGGGCTGAAAGGAATGCTGGTAATGTTGCTGGTAAAATCCTGAATCTTGGCCACGAAAGGAACCAGATTGAAAGGAACCCTGAGCACGTGTCTCCGAGCGTCTGTAAAGAGAAGGTAATACCTTGCGATGATCCTTGGTTTCAATCAGCAGGGGTTCCAGAGAGGCTCCAAACAACTTTTCTCCTGTATATGGGGAAGAGGCCAAACGCCATTTAGCCCGGACATCAGCCTGCCAGTTCCTGAGCCACAGAAGGCGCCGAGACGTGACAGAGGTATCTAGCAGCATTGAGGGTAGCATCCGCCGAAAACTCTACAGCCGCTAGAATCTTATTCAATCCTGATGAGATCTGGAATCAGAAGCAGGAAGTCTTTCCTGGAGCTGTTTAATGCAAAGAATAATAGCCCTATTAAAGAAGGAAGCCGCTGAAGAGGCTTGAATAGCCCACGCAGAGGCTTGATGACCTTTAATGAGAGAGCTTTCTGCTCACTTCAAGGATTCCTCCGCAGGATCTGTAACTGGGGTAGAAGATGCTAAGGCCACCACTGGTGCCATCTACTGATGGCACCTGCAAGATAGATGAGAATGTCTACAATGGAAGCAGAGTTTTCTTGTCTATCTTTGTTATGTATGGATTGGATTAGTATTAAGCAGCTGATGCTAGATTTAGGAATAGATATACAAGATCCTATAATAGTATACAAAGATAATCAGGCAGCGATAAAAATGGTGACAAATATAGCTGTAAAGACTAGAACAAAACATACAGATCTTCGGTATCTCAATGTTAAGAGAATGTATAATGAACAAGATGATAGAACTTGTATATTGTGCATCAGAAGACAATGTGGCTGATCATTTCACAAAAGCACAGGGAAGTAGGAAACATATAGATACATGTGAACAGTATGGTTTAAGGGAGAATGTTGGATGCTTATCCTATGGTTGGGTAGATAATATATAGAAAACTATGTTCTGTAACTTTAACTGCTACAAGATGACTAATTGGCTGTGCTAAGCAGACATAAAAGAAGGCAGGAAGTTCGTTCACTTCTGCTCCTGCTATTAGAAGGTTGAACTGCTGAAAGGAACTGTGTCTGTGTTACTGAAGAGAACTGGAATTGTAAGCAAACTATGTTTTTGTGTTGAATTGTGATTATTTGAAGAAGTGTTATCTTTGTTTTGAGAAGCCAAGTTTGTTTTTTTTTACTACAAGTAAAGACTGTTTATTTTTCTTTAAACGTTCAGAGTCTGTGAGTACCTGTGTGTTTTGCTAAGCAACGTATCTATTTGCTGTCTGGTCCGTTGCACCACTTTGCAAAGTGTTGAGGTTTTACCCTCAACAAAACTGATGTAGAAGGATCTGCAAGAGTGGAAGAAGGATCCAGTCTGGAGGACTACTACCAAGACGGGTAGTATTTTGAGCCTTAAACAACAAGGAACAAAACATGGGAGATCTAAATAAACCTACAAAGCCAGGTTGATCCAGCTCCGGATCTTCATCCTCTGAAAGATCCTGGTCTGGAAGAATTTCACCTTCAGAGAGAGATTCCTGAGAAACAGAATGAGATGAATCTGCTCTTTCACGATTAGAAATGTTCTGTTCAGAAGATTGAGGCCTGTGGGAATGATCATGGTGGCTTACAGAAACAGAAACCTCAGAAGAAACTCGTTGAGAAAGACCCTCAGCTATCCCTTGACGAATTGCAGCAGAAATTAAATCAGCTAAGGCAGGAGAAATCTCAGGCAAAGCTTGATCACTCCTAATATTGCCTTCAGCCCCAGAAACAGGAGCAGTTTCAACAATGACCCCCTGAGGAGCGTCCTGAATCACCACTTGAGGCTGGGCGGGGCCCGTTGGAGATATAGGGAATATAGAAGCAGCCTCTGCTGAAAATAAACCTCCCTGCAAGGATCTATCCGGGGACAATGAAGGAGAAATAGAAGGCCTGGCCACCGAGGTGTGATCTCCTGGGTCAGGAACAGTAGCAGTGGAAGGGGCATCCACGTGGACTTGAGTAGGAACCACCACTATCCCTGACTGAGCCTTTTGAAAAACCTTTTCCAGGGCTTTATGGCGCCTTGCCTCCTCTCTGAGAACCCTGGAGCCCTAGGTTCAGCCTGGTGAGGCGTCTTAGAAGGTCTGGGAGGGGACTCAGGCACAATCTCGTCAGGATCTGCCTGTTGTTGCCTCGTTCGTTTAGATGCAGCTTTGGAAGGAGCCATTTCATTAATACCCAGGCTAAGAAATTAAATGCTGGGATTTAAAAACAATCTCTCAACAAAGGCCACTTGTACCCAGGTTTAATTGAGTGCTGGGATTTCACAATAAGGAGAGGCTCAGAATAAACTTCCAGAAGGAGAAAAAGCCCCAAATACTTGCGCTTTGCAGCCTCCATGTGGAGAAAACCTTAATCACTAGCTTGCAGGCTTAGCACGATCCAAATGGGAGCGGTAAGGCTTTGGCACCAATACAGGAACTCACAACCACTTGTAATCCGCCCCCGCAGTATAGAGAGAATGGAGAGAAGGCTCCTGTAGACGCATCGGAGCAAGCTCATGCACACTGTGAAATCAGAATGCGGGCTGGCAGATCGCAGCTGCTCTGGCGGCTAGCAAACTTGTATGGAAAGCCCACAGACAAGTTTACAATCTCCAAAACAATAAAATAAAGTAAAAAAACCTAACTCCTACAGGCACAACTGTCTCAATGAAGACCGAGTCGAAAAACTGAAGCAAGCAACAGAAGGCGGGGCTTTTAACTTTAGCAGACCCGGTCTCATTGGACGAAGTCCAAGCCAATAACCCACATGTGACTGGCGTGCCTACCAATAATAGATTATGGAAAAGTTGCTGGTTTGAAAATAAATAAAGACAAAATGAAGATCTTGACAAAAAATATGTTAATAAAACAAAAAGAAGAATTGGCGGAAATATCGAAGATGCAGGTCACAAATAAAGTTAAATTCTTGGGGATACATCTGACAGCAAGATGCAGTGCACTCAAAGAGAATAACTATAATAAACTTAAGCAACAGAGACAGACTTGGCAAAGTGGGAAAATTTACAATCAATCAATTTCATTGATAGGGAGAATATCAACGATTAATATGATTATATTGCCTAGAATCCTATACCTGTTCCAGACAATTCCAATCAGATTGGGGAAAGATTATTTTGAAGATTTGAATAAAATAGTACTGAAATATATTTCGCAGGATAAAAAAGCAAGGATAAAACTGAAGTTTTTGCAAGATGCCAGAATACAAGGAGGTTTTGGCTTGCCTAATTGGGAATTATATTATCAAGTGACAAGTTTGATGTGGGTTAAGGAATGGATAACGCTAACAAATGGCAAATTATTGACTTTAGAAGGGCATGATTTGTTATTGGGTTGGCATGCCTTTTTATGATACAAGGAAACAAAAACACAGGAGTATTTTAGAAGACATTTCATACGAGAGGCTTTGCTATTAAACTGGGAGAAGGTAAAAAAACAACATTATTTAAAAATTCCGGTCTGGTTATCAACTATTGAAGCATTCTCACATTCAATAACATTTAGAAAGGAACAAATTGTTAGATATAGTGAATTACTGAATGAAAAGGGTGAACTTAAATCTTTGCAAGAATTAGAAGTACAAGGTATAAAGATGAATTGGTTTTCTTATTTGCAAATACAGTCTAGACATGATAAAGACTATAAGACAGAAGGTTTTTATAATAATTTGACTAGTCTAGATAAAATCTTAACAGGTACTGATGAAAGCATAATTTAAAAATTGTATGGATATCTATTAGAGGTTAAATTGAAGAATGAACAAGTTAAAGAAAGAATGATTGCTTGGAGGAAAATTTTGGACATGGAATTGACTTAGAGAGATGGCAAAAATTATGGTCGCAAAATTATAAAATGACAATGTCAACTGAATATAAAGAAAATTTGTATAAGATGTTTTACAGGTGGCACTTACCCCCAACGAGAATTGCTAGAATGTTCAAGAATAAATCAGAAAAATGTTGGAAATGTCATCACATACCGGGCTCATATTACCATATGTGGTGGATGTGTACAGAAGCTAAAAGATACTAGACTAAAATCCACACAAGGATGGAACACATAGACTTTAAACCAGAGATATTTTTTTTATTGAAAAAGTTTTTCAAATACAGATTTTTTTCCCCTTCCCCCCCTTCTCCCTGACCCCCCTCCCCCTTCCCTCCCCCCTGTGGCTTCTCCAGAATAAAACCCAAATTAATAACAGGTTATATAATACTTTACCATCCTTTTTGCTCCATTCCCCATATGCTGACCCTTTCTTTCTAACAATATTATTATATCCCCCTTATACTATACATTTCAAAGCAACATTCAGCTGTAAAATTATATAATAAATCCTAATTTAGCAATTTCAACTCATAATCTATCCATTTCCTCCTCCCCCATGCATATATCTCTTAATTCAAATCTTTTACATATATTAATATAACATAACATCCCTTTACCTAAACTAAACTATCAGTAAGCTAACCTATCTCCGCCCACTTTCCTACAGGTCTACCATACATAATATTTTCGATATCTTTGTTCTTCTGCCCACACCACTAAAAATATTTCCATATATAAATAAAATTCTCAAATGATTTTAAGCTTGTAATCCATATAATATCTTCTGTGATGTCTTTCAACTGGATTGTTAATTCCATCAGCGATGTTAGGGTAACATCAAATTCTAGTTCCAACAGTATGTTCAGTATCTTCAATTACCATCTGCCCCCATCAATAATAAGTATTTTCGTATAGCAAAACACCACCCAAATGACTTTATATTTGTATTCCATATAGTGTCTTTTGTAATGTCTTTCATCTAGATTATTCATTCCAACCACCGTGTTAGGGTAACAACCAGATCTTCTGCATGCCCCAATCCCATAATTCTCTTGCCTTGTAGCTCAACATAAACGTAATCCATTTGTCAAAGAGTCCAAAATAGAAAGTTCCAATCCACTCAATTTAAGGCCATCTTCCACATCCCAAAAGTACAGCACTGCAGAGATCTGTCACTCTCCTCAAGATAATATAAACCAATACTTTGCCTCAACTATATTTTCATGTATTCAATCATCTCTTAAGTAACTGGCATTACACTGTTGTTTAGTCTAAAAAAATTTATTTTTGTAGGACCTGCTTCTTCTTTTCTTAACTTTTTGTGGCTTAGATCTCCATCCTGGTTTCCTTTCTATGAGTTGTATATCAACTGTTTGATTTCTATGCTGGTCTGTAGCTTGATAAGTCATCATATTAGAATCCAAAGCCGCCTCTCTTGTATTTATAGGTAGTCCAACTATAACCTCTGAAGGAGAATCCAGAAGCGGCTCATCCACAAAGGCCTCTGTAGCTTGTTGTTTTTCCATTACCTCCACCACCATCTGCTTAGCCTGAATTTCAATCTCTTGTTCATTTTGCTTTTCTTTATTCCCCTCGTGTATTATACATGGAGATGTTGAACCCATTTTAAAAACCTTATAGTAAAATTCTTCTGCTTTTTCAACAGTATTTAGTTGATATCTTTCTCCTTGATATCTCAATATTATACCAACTGGAACATCCCACATAAATGGAGTGTTTTGTTTCTTTAGCTCAGTCACCAAAAATCAAAAATCCTTTCTATCTTTTAACATCTTGGGCGGTAGCTCTTTAAATATCCCAATCTTCCTTCCATACATTTCAAGAGTGGAGTTAAAAGACTTTTGCACAATATCATTTCTTATTTCTTTATCAGTAAAGTAGATCACCACATCTCTAGGCAGCTGCCTTTGCTTTGCCACCCAAGAATTAACTCTGTAGGCCTTATCAATCTTGCAGGATACCTCTTCAGGACTAACCTTTAAAATCCCAGCCAGAACTTCAGCAGACATCTTTCTCAAATCTTCTCTTTTATCTTCCTGTATTCCCCTAATTCTGACCGCAAATTCCATAAATCTGAATTGCATCATTATGACTTCATTTTCAATCCTTTGTTTTATATTATCTGCATTATAAGTCTTGTAGTCAGCTTCCTTTATTTTTGATTCTACTTCTGAACTATTTTCTTGAATCATTGTTAAATCATTCTCAATTCTTTGTATTTTATTATCCAAATTATGAATCTTATAATCAACTTCCTTCATATTAGACTCTATTTCTGAATTAAACTTTTCATCCATCTTTATCATTGTGTCTAAGAAACTTATCATATGTTGCTTGAATTTATCATACATTTGTTGAACCAACTCTTTAATTTCCTGTCTAAATTTTTCAAGGTTCTGGTTCACAATCTCATCATGTCTTGCCATCTCTTCCAATACAAATTGTGTTAGATCTTTAAAGCCATTTCTCTGCATCTGCAAACTCAAAACTTGTTCATGTGGTTTATAAATGGGGGAGCCCCCCCCCCCCAGCTTGGTTGTCTGGCTTTGTGAATTTTAATGCCATCCTGCCACACAAGCAGATTTTTTTTTCTTTTTTTCCCTTTAAAGAAAAAAACTTCTCTCCAAACAATATCAATATCAAGTCTCAAAGAAGGAAGAAGCATGAAATAAGAATTTTTCTCTTCACTTCTAGCCAGCGCTGTTATCTCAGTTACTTTGTAGCATACTAAACTAGTCAAACGGAAGGACTTTCGCTTTCAGCTCTTCTCAAGCCTCAGCCAATCGCCATTTTAAACTTTCTATTTTCCCCCCTTCCACTCTTCTTTACTTTTAAAGTCAGTTTTAGGATTATTAGAGGTACTTGCAATTTAGGGTCCCAAGTCAGGATTTCATCCTACTTATTCAAAGAGTCTGTTAGTTTTCATTGGTTGGTCTGGTCCCATCGCCTGGCTCTGCACGGCGCAGAGTTCTCCCGAAGCCCGGAGCAGCAGCGAGGAAAATAGGGAGCCTCATCCTGCTTCCTCCCCAGAGGTAAAAAAGAACTCTGGGGACTTTGCAGAGGGCTCTACCTGCCCTCACCGGCTCTGTCTCACGTTTCCTTACGGAAACGGAGTTTTTTGAGCCACCTTTCAGGTGTAAAGGCGGCTCTTTATGGGCGACGGGGCTGGTGGTCTCAAAGGACCATCTGGTGGCGACGGAAGCCAAACCGGAAGCCCAACCAGAGATTTTTTTATTGGGGATTGTACCTGAAATATACAATAGAGACTTGAGATATTTTATTGTGAATGTATTAACAGCGGCTAGAATTGTGTTTGCTAAAAATTGGAAAAATGAGGAAATGCCAACGCAAAATGAAGTTATTAAGAAAATAATGGAATATGCAGAAATGAGTAAATTGACATTTGAAATTAGAGAACAAGAAGATAAACAATATTATAAGATATGGGATTTATTTTACCAATGGTTAGATAAAAAGACATGAAATGAAATATGGTAGAGATTTTTCCAATGCAAGAAATGTAGAACTACATAAAATACAATATAAAGATGTACTGTTATTGGAATGATTTAGGAGAATGAAGGGCATAATACAAATTAACTTAAATCTTAGATTATTCTGTATGAAATGAGGGAAGAAATAATCATAGTTAAACATATGATTAATGAGGATAATAATATATGGATATATATGAATAGAGTGAAGATGCACAAAAGATTTGTAACCAATCAACACACTGTTTGTATTTACATTGAAGATGGTTTTCTATTTGTTTTTTATATATTTGTTTAAAAA
This sequence comes from Arizona elegans, assembly GCA_022577455.1. Lineage (NCBI taxonomy): Eukaryota > Metazoa > Chordata > Lepidosauria > Squamata > Colubridae > Arizona > Arizona elegans. Next base: position 75,535,291 of record JAKOOJ010000004.1, on the reverse strand, counting down.
ATAAAAAAAAATGTCAAAAAAATGTATTCCTGTGTCTCCAGTTCCCTTTTTAAATGTCTTAAAATATTTTCCCTTTGGTTTATTTCATCAGACATTATTGTTTTTGTTATTGTTGTCTTCTTGTCATCTTGTTTTGTTTGCTGGTTAATCAGTTCTCCTTTTTCATCTGCTCTTTCAATTGGCTCCTCCTTTTCCTGGGCATCTTGATCACTCATTGTCCTTTGTATAATATTTCCCAGTTTTTCATCCATGCCATGCATTAAGCTCTTAATCTCCTTGTGGTTTCTTATCAAAATGTCCTTGATGCTTTGAAACATTGATGCCTTCCTTCCCAAGTTCCACTCATTTCCTCCTGATGGAGCATCCTGTCTTGTCCAGCAAATCCCGCTCTTGTCCAGTAATCCAAAAACCATATATTCAAGCCATATAAAAAAAGTCACTCCCCAAAAGAAATTCAAAGTTCACAATTTTTTATATTCCATAGTTAATCAATCTGTTCCTTTAGATAATCCCAAAAGCTTTCCAGAACCTCCTTAAATCCCCTTTATGCATTCAATCTTGTATCATAGCATTCAGGGGTCTCTTTAATGAAATTTTTTTCCTTATTCTCATATTTGAATCTCCAGTAGTCACATCATGGGTGCATAAAATATATCCTTGTTAGAATTACTCAGGATTTAAGAATATGTTATAGTTTCCTTTCGTCAGCAGATGGCACTCTCAGTTCAGATTTCAATGTTAACCAGTTTTAGTCAAATAATAAATCAAAATATCGAAACAAAGTTAGTTTTTTTGGGTAGATAGTTCCAGTATTTTTAAAATGTCTTTCCAAAACAATGCCTGCTTAGTTTAAAAGTCCAATTTTCTGTATTTTTAAAAGGCTTTTTTTTTTGTGCTTTTCTCCCCTTTTCTTTCAATTCTGAAGTTTTTCTCAAAGTGCTTAGTCACTGTTTTAGCAAATAGTCACGAGCCTCTCTTTTCCTGGATTTTTTTCCTTTGGGGATTAGGTTTTAAATAAAAAAGAATCCTCTAACCCAGTTCCAAACACTATTCACTAACTCCGCTCCAACATCAGTCTTGGATGTTCCTCGGGTGCCCCAGCTTCACGGCAGCCATTTTTAGGCTGCCTCTTCTCCTCATCATGGCTGAGTGGGAAAAGAAAACCCAGAGCCCAGCAGGAAAGTTGCGACTCTCTCACAGGGTGCCCCTCTTTGCTTCGCCATCCTTACAGAGCAGTTTTGGATCCTTTCGGAGCCCACCAATGGAGAGAACTCAGCATGGGAGCATGTGTGTCCAATCTTGCTGCAATATCAACTGACAGCTGAAAAAAATACTTAAAGAATTGAATAAAACAATATTAAAATATATTTGGCAAGGAAAAAAAGCACGGATAAGTTTGAAAATGTTGCAAGACTCTAAAAATAGTGGTAGTTTTCGGCTACTGGATTGGGAATTGTATTACCAGGCCTCGATACTTACTTGGGTTGGCTTTAGGAACAAAAGACTATTGATCTTGGAGGGACATGATCACGAACAAGGCTGACATGCTTTTTTATGGTATGGAAAAAATAAAATACATAGCTATTTCCAAAGACACTATATGAGGAATGCATTATTATTAGTATGAGAGAAAATTTAAAAACATTATTTGAAAATATCGGTCTGGCTCTCCACAATGGAGGCACTGATTTATCCAAATGTTATTGATATAGAGAATGTTACCAGATATAATGATATTTTTTTTAAAAAAAAGGTTTTTATTTTTATTTCTCAGAAACACATTTACATGTACATTTACATGTACATCCATAGTTTTTCATTCATCTTATCTCTTAACTTTCATTTTTAATTTTTACTTTTTCCTTTTTCGGGGCTTTTTTACCATGTACCTTTACCACAACCTTTCTTCTTCTCCTCCCCTTCTCTTCCTTCCTCTTTCTCCTCTTACTTTCTTCGTTCTTCCTCTCCTTCTCTTTCCTACTTCCCTTTCCCTTTCCCCACTCCTCTCTTCTTCCCCCCTTCGAGCCTTCTCTTCTGCTCCTCTTTCCCCTCTCTTTTCTTCTTCTCCTTTTCCCTTTCTTCTTCCTCTTCCTCTCATCTCCTCTCTTCTCCCTTCCTTTCTCTCTGCTCCTCCCCTCTCTCTTGTTGTTTCCCTTTTCAGTTCAATCTAAAATGTATTCAAGCAGCCCTGATTTTCTATTTATCTTTATTCTCATTTCAATCTCTTATTTGATTTGATTAATATTTATTTTTATTTCCTCATTTGTGTACATTTTTATAACATCTCACTTTTTTCTCTTTTACCCCCCCTCCCCCTTTTCCTTTTACTTGCCATCATCTGGGTTTCTATTTTTCTGATTGTTTTTTTCCCATTTGTTCTCTGTTTTATCTTTATACCCTTATTCATATTTCCTTTCTAACCAATCATAAAATTTATCCCATGTCTTGAAATACATCAACTCCTCTTTGTCTCTTATTCTCAATGTTAATCTATTCATTTCTGCACATTCTAAAATTTTCTTTATAATTTCTCCTTCCAACTGGATTTTATCTGCTTTCCAATTTTGTGCAAATACAATTCTAGCTGCTGTTATTATATGAATAATCAAATATGTATCTTCTTTACTGTAATTCTCCAGTAAGTTTCCCAGTAAGAATACCTCTGGGTTTAACTCTATATGTTGCTGTAACATTCCCTCTAACCATGCTTGTATTTTCAGCCAATAATGTTTTGCTTCTTTACACAACCACCACATATGATAATATGAACCCGGCAACTGGTGACATTTCCAACACTTAGCTGATTTATCTTTAAGCATCTTAGCTAATCTTTCTGGTGGCATATGCCATCTATAAAACATCTAATACAAATTTTCTTTATAAGCTTTTGCCATTGTTAGTTTATAGTTTCTTTCCCAAAGTTGTTGCCATTTCTTCAGTTCTATGGTGTATCCAAAATTCTTTGCCCATGCCATCATTGTTTCTTTTATGTCTTCATCTTCTAGTCTAATCCGCAATAAATAATTATATAATTTCTTAATCATTTTTTCCTGTGTTCCTGTCAACTCCAGACAACATACTCTTCAATTGAAATTGGAATTTTTGTATGTTATAAAATAAAATAAAAACTTATTATATAAAAATGTATGTGCTTAAATTCCCAAGAATGGTGACAATATCATGCAAAATTTTGCAGAATTTTCTAGTGCAGTTATTCAGAATGCTGTGCTCTTGGGACATGATATATGATGGAAACATCCAAAAGAACCATCCACCTGTTTTAAATCTATAAACTCTATATGATATTCTTGAGGCTCTGTTTATCCCCTTGTTTAATTATTTCATTGTTTCCTATATTTCCTATATTTCCTATATTTACTTTTGCAGTCTTCCTATTTCTGGCTGTATTATAACATTTATCCTAAACTATCTACTTACCTTCTCATGAATCCATTTTCATGAATCCACTTTCACCATACTGTATGTTGAATCCTAACTTCTCATAAATTACTGTATTTCTGTCTTCAGGAATTCTGATTTTTTAACTTTGCTCTATGATTCTTGAACTCATTCTATTTTTCAGCTTCCAAATACTCTTTGCTAATCCTTATCTAAATATTTAGTATCTTCCTCTATGTCCCTAAATCCTATATAAAATTTTCCTTTTCTCACAGTAGCTGAACTATCTCTCTATGCTTTCAACCACCTATTACTGAGTACCTTTTTAAACAAATCCTTGAATACAAGTACAACCATAATTAAGCCCAAAATTTCCATTGCTAAGTGAGATATTTGTTAAGTGAGTTTTGCCCCATTTTACAACCTTTCTTGCCACAGTTGTTCAGTGAATCATTGCATTTGTTAAATTAGTAATGTAATTGTTAAGTGATTCTGGCTTCTGCATTGACTTTGCTTGTCAGAAGTTTGCAAAAGATGATCACATGACACCAGGACACTGCAACGGTCATAAATATGAGTCAGTTGCCAAGCATTTGACCATGGGAATGCTGTAATGGTTGTAAATGTATAGCCACTTTGACATACATTTTTTAGTTATGTATCAAGGGCTGCTTGTTTTAGAGTAGAAATAGAGGCAGGAAGGCTAAAGGGCAATGTAAATCTGTAACTGTTTAATATAAATCAGTATCAACAGAAGCAACTTCCTTTTCCTCCTATAATAAAGTAAGCTCAAGTGTATCACTCAGAGAAATACTAAAGCACCCTGAGAATAAGGTAGAAAAACAGAAGCCTCTTTCAGAGGAGAAGAAAGCCCTTTTGATACACTGTAAAACAGATTCCATAACAGTAGTGTAACACTTAATCTGTGCTTGGTGCATGTAAAGAAGGTGACAAGCAACAGGGAGAAAGCAGAACTACTTAACTTGTTTTTTGCATCTATCTTTACACCAAGGGAAAAATCAGTCCAACCTGTCAAAAACAGGACCACAAAAAACAGACTAGGAACAAGTCAAAATAGGGAAGAAAATGGTAAGTGAGCATCTGCCCACCTAGATGAGTTCAAATCACCAGGACCAGATGGATTACACCAAGGGCGGGTTTCAAAACCTGTTGCTACTGGTTTGCTTGTGGGTGCGTGCATGATGTTTCTGCGCATGCACAGAAGCTGTTTTCCCCGAGCTACGGACCCCAAAGAACGCAGCACACACAAAGTCTGTACAAACCTGAATTTGCTAAATTAAATCAGTCTTTTTCAAATAAAGGCTGTTAATTAACTTTCTTAACAGCCTACAAGAATCCAAAGAATAAATAATCGTAATCTTACTATGGTTGGCAGAAAGCCCAGAAGCAATTTGCAGGAAACTGATAAGTGAACTAAGATCAGGACGCGAAGAAGAGTGAACGAAGTTGTTCCCTGAAAATTGCCTCAGTCATCATCCTTCCTTAAATAGGCTAAGGGAGTGGCCAATTAGCTCCAAGCCTTACTCTCGAGGAGGCCTCCTCCTGAGGAACTCCTGCCTTTTGGCAGCTCTACGCGCACATGCATCGAGAAGAGGCTTCTTCTCTTCTTCCTCTTCACTTATGGGAGCTTCTGGAGGTTCTGAAGGCCCTGGCTGAATACCCGCCTCTGGCACCACATCTTCTCCAGCCTCCTCATTGTCTGACTCGAGTGCCAGTTGCACAGGCTGCTGGCACAGCACCACACCAGCCTCCTCGTTGTCAGAATCAGCTACTAGCTGCACAGGCCGCTGATGGGCCACAACAGAAGCATAGGGCGGGTAGGCAGAGCCTCCCGCTGCTGCTGCTATCAGTTCTCCAAATCCAGGGCAAACCGGTAGCAACCCACCACTGGATTACACCCCAAGGTTCTAAAGAAGCGGTTCTCAACCTGGGGGTCGCGACCCCATTGGGGGTCGAACGGCCATTTCACAGGGGTCGCCAAAGCCCTCTCTCGCCCCACTCCCCACTCCTTCACTCACCCTCACCCTCTGCCTCTGTTGGATTGCCCAGTCGCCGTTCGCTTACCCCGCCCACTCCCAATCTATTGCTGCCTCTGGAGTCCCAGCTGATGGCTAGAGGGAAAAAAAACTTTAAATTCTTGCTGCGGGGCTTCAAAGAGCTAGCTGCAAAGAGGTAAATTCCTGGAGCAGATTTTTTTCCCTCTAGCTATGCTGAAAAAGCGAAATTGAAAGTAAGCAGGCTGCAACGTGACAAAATGAGGCAAAACATGGTAGGTGCACCAAAAAAGGTAGGTGCAAACATGGGAAATTTAGGGCAAAAGAGGAGAGTTCAAGATTTTAAAACACAAAAGAAAAAAAGCTCTATTTAACTAGGGAATTGTAATAATTGAGATACTATTAATTGGTTAAGTTGTGGTTTGGAGGAATATATGGGGGAAATTATTTGGTTTATTATTATTGGTAAATATAATTAATTGATTTGTAAGAAATTGGATTGCATGGAAATAATTGGAATATTCATGTTCGTATTGATTAATATACAAAAAAGATAGTTATATAACTAATTGATTTATATTAAAATGTTGAATTTATATTAACAACTGTATTACATAATTAACCAATGTGAGGATGGATATAAAAATAGATGACAATGCGAAGGGGTATAATATAGAATAGAAGGGAAAAATTGAATTTGATTAAGATTAGAGATGAGGATGAAGGGTAATATTGTTTTTTTAAAAAAAATAGATGAGGAATAAATATAGTAAAAAGGAAATATAGAAATTGTAAATTTAATTGAAATGACTAAATACTGTGTTGGAAAAAATATCCTTCTGGGTTCTGCTCCAAGTGGGGAAAAAGACACTGGAAACATGGAGACTGCTTGGAAAGATGGTTTAATGGTGGACAGGATCACATGGCTTGATGAGGCCCATTGTGTTAGTTTCTGTTGCTATTGTGTTGCAAATGTCCTTTGACAAAGGATTGACTTTCTGCCTCTGGCCCATTAATAAAGGGTGGGGGGCAGGAAGGCGGGAGCTGCTTTGTCTGTAAAATATGCTTCTCCATTTCTCATCCAGGTAGGGAAATATAATATTCTGCCTTTTTAATATTTCCCAAAATATTTCATTCTTCTAGGAAAGGGGTGGGTGCTAACCTCCTACAACTGTTTAAATTTGTGAACCGGCCAAATACTCTGTTCAAAGAAAATACGTTGTATGTTTGTATGCGTGTTTCTAATTATTGCTATTTATTGCTATTTGTTCTCTTTTATTCTTTAAAGTTTAACAATTCATTCTTTATCTTAATATCTTAATATTTGTTTGGGGTTGGCTTTCTTCCCTTTCATCTTTTTTATTGTACAGCAATCTTTCTCCTCAAACCTACCACCTCTGTCTTTTCTTTCTTTCTTACTTTCTCTTTCCCCCCTCTTCTTCTTCTCCCTACTTCCTCTTTCTTTCTCTTTCTCCTCCTCTCTTCCTCCCTCTCTTACCTTCACTCCTACTCTAATTTCCCTTCCCTTCATCCCTCTCTATTGCAGTATCCTTTTATGCATATGGACTACTCAGAGGGCTGAAAAAGTTATTTTTGACTGGTCCTCGCACTTTTGACCAGTCCTCGAACTTACGACTGTCCTCACAATTTATGTTTTTGCACTATCTTGTCACCATGGTGAAGAGAAGCAGTTGTGAAATGAGTGACATGGTTGTTAAGAATGGTACAATGGGCATAAATGATGATCAGTCATAACTGCGAAGACTGGTCAAGAGTGCGAGGACCTGTCAGAAATCACATTTTTCAGCCCTCTGGGTAGTCCTTTTGTGCACAGGGACTACTCAGAGGGCTGAAAAAGTTATTTTTTCCTGGTCCTCGCACTTTTGACCAGTCCTCGAATTTACGACTGTTCTCACATTTTACGTTTTTTACCCTATCTTATACCATGTTGAAGAGAAGCAGTTGTGAAATGAGTGACATGGTTGTTAAGAATGCTGCACAGGCATAAATGTGAGGATGGTCATAAGTGTGAGGACCAGTCAAAAGTGCAAGGACCTGTCAGAAATGACTTTTTTCAGCCCTCTGAGTAGTCCCTATACATATAGCCATGGCCACCCGGTCACATGACCAGCTAGCCATGCCCACCCAGTCACATGACCTCCAAGCCACACCCACAAAATAAGCCACACCCACAGAACCGGTAGTAAAAAAATTTAGAACCCACCCTTGGTTGGGGGTCACCACAACATAAGGAAGTGTATTAAAGGGTCGCGGCATTAGGAAGGTTGAGAACCACTGTTCTAAAGGAACTGACAGATGTGAGCTCAGAACACTAAACTATATCTTTCAAAGATCCTTGAGCAACAGGGAACTGCCAAAGGACTGGAAAACATCTTCAAAAAAGGAAAAAAATAAATCCAGGAAACCACAGACCTATCAGCCTGACCTCAATACCAAGGAAGATTCTGGAAAATATAATCAAGCAACAAATCTGTGAACACCTAGAAGCAAACAAAGTAATAACCAAAAGCCAACATTGGTTTATCAAAAACAGATCATGCCAGACAAATCTTATTGCATTCTTTGACAAAGTGACAAAATTAGTGGACCAGAGGAATGCTGTCAATATAATTTACTTGGACTTCAGTAAGGCATTTGATAAAGTAGACTATAACCTACTACTTGATAAGATAGAAAAATGTGGGTTAGACAGCATCACCACCAGATGGATTTGTAACTGGCTGACCAACCCCATTCAATGTGTAGTCCTCAATGGAACTGCATCTACATTGAGGGAAGTATGCAGTGCTTCCCAGGGCTCTGGTTTAGACCCAGTACCCTTCAGCATCTCCATCAATTATTTGGATGAGGGGACAGATGGGGAACTCATCAAATTTCCAGATGACACCAAGATGGATTAGCCAACATTCCAGAAGATAGGCTTAATATTCAGAAAGATCTTGACAGACCTGAACATTGGGCACTATCTACAAAAAGAAATTCAAGGGTGAAAAAAGTAAGGTTGTACCATTTAGGCAAGAAAAACAAAATGCACAGGTACAGTATATGTGGTACCTCACTCAATAGTAGTAACTGTAAGAGGGATCTTGGAGTCCTAGTGGACAATCAATTAAATATGAGCCAGCAGTTTGCTACAGCTGCCAAAAAAGCAAACACAGTTCTAGCTGCATAAACAGAGGGATAGAATCAGGATCACATGACATGTTAATACCACTTTATAATGCCTTGGTAAGGCCACACTTGGAATACTGCATCCAGTTTTGGTCGCCATGATGTAAAGAAGAGTACATAGAAGACCAATAAAGATGATTAGGAGACTGGAGGCTAAAACATATAAAGCTGGAATTGGGTATGTCAAGTTCGATAAAAAGAAGGACTAGGGTAACATGATAGCAGTGTTCCAATATCTCAGGGGCTGCTGCAAAGAGGGAATCAAGCGATTCTTAAAGCACCTGAGGGCAGGACAAGAAGCAGTGGGTGGAAATTAATCAAGGAGAGAAGCAACCTAGAACTAAGGAGAAATTTCCTGACAGTGAGAACAATTAATCAGTGGAACAACTTATGTCCAGAAGTTGTAAATGCTCCAACACTGGAAGTTTTTAGGAAGAGATTGGATAACCATTTGTCTGAAGTGGTATAGAACAATGATGGCTAATCTTTTTGTCATTGCATGCCAAAAGTGGGCGCCTGCATGCGTGACAGCACCCGCACATGCCCGCACCCATAATGCAATGCGCACATGATTCCCCATGCATGAATGCGTGACACTCCCCCCCTGCGCATGTGCGCATCTCCCGCATGCAGTTTGCCCCTTGTGCATGTGTGGCAAAGTCTCAAAAATCAGCTGGCCAGCAGGAGGCGCATACGCATGTGGTGCAGAGCTGAGCTGGGCGACAGCTCGCATGCCCACAGAGAGGGCTCTGTGTGCCACCTGTGGCACACATGCCATAGGTTCACCATCAAGGGTATAGGATTTCCTGCCTAAGCAGGGAGTTGTACTAGAAGACCTCCAAGGTCCTTTCTTGCTATGCTATGCTATGCTATGCTATGCTATGCTATGCTATGCTATGCTAAAGACAAAATCAGCACAATTTGATTTCACTCTTCAGTAGAAGCAAGTTTTGTCCTCATGTTAAATCAGGACTTTCTTTTCCCCATTGGAACAAATGGAAGTCATTTTATACATTATTATTTCTTTTTTTAAAAGTGTATTTAGGAGTATTGGTAGCATATGATAAATATTAGCCCAACTCCATAGTCCTGTTAGCTGTCTTGTCTTTAAGAAAAAGAGATATTATATGCTTTCTCTCAGCAACTGTGTCACTACACAATCATTCCGTGGAAGTTGCACAAGTCCCTGAAAACTAAGCTCAGGTACATATACATATTTTTACCCTTTTATTTAATTTCATGATTATGCTAGTGTGACCCTAGAATATCAAAAATGTTGGAAATTGAAAACTGACTTTGTTGTCTACAATGCTTAAGAGAATTCTGATCACTTCATTACAATATCATACATTTTATCCGCTGCAAACTACTGCATTTAAATTCCCTTTTCTGGGGAAAATAAAATACAGTTTAAACCAGTTGATTGAAACTTGATTTTATAACCACAAAAGCCTATTCTGAAGTCCTATTTCACCAATAGTTTATATTCATTCTCGAACTAAGGGCTGTATTTTACCTACCATCAAACAATTCTGTATTTTAAACCCCAGTATGAATGACAAATCATATTAAGGAATTGAAAATTCCTTGTTCATATGGTACAAAAGAATAAAAAACTTGAATACACACACACACAGAGAGAGAGAGAGAAAGACAGAGACAGAGACTCCTGGGCCTATAGGACTTCCTATTTCAATTCAGCTAAGAAAAAAAAACAAAACAAAGAATCAATATATTTCTTCAGTATCTTGAATCAGGAGGTAATCTCTTTGGGAAATATGGGAAGCCCTGTGGAATAGCCTATGCTATCTTCTCAATCTAAAATTTGATTTTCAGGTACAGATGGAAAACAAGCTATGAATCCTGAAGATATTAATCCCCAAAATACATTCTTCACTTCCAATATCCCATTCTCTTATGTTTTTAACAGTTCTGTATTGTATTTGTAAAGTTTTGCAATGTATTTGCAATCTTTTTAAAATAAACTATCCTGTACATCCTTAATAAATCTAAAAACATCGCCTATCTTGCTATATATCCTCACATTCTATAAGTTACAAAGAGTATATTGGGTCAATTCCCGTAGGATACAAAAATAATAGTAAGGCTTACCACATGTCCCAACCTCTGGATCTTGATAGACTTGAACACTCAGCCCTATCTAACAAAATAAAATTCAATGTAGAGAAAAGCAAAGTCTTACACTTAGGCAAGAAAAACCAAACGTACACATATAGACTGAGTGAAACTCAGCTTAATAGCAGTAACTGTGAAAGGGATCTTGAAGTCTTACTGGACAGCCAATTAAATATGAGCCAACAGTATGAGGCGGCAGCCAAAAAAACCAATGCTTTTTTACATTACATTACAATGCTAAGTTACTTTAACAGAGGGATACAATCAAGATCAAGTGAGGTACATACCACTCTATGAAGCCTTAATAAGACCACACCTAGAATACTGCATCCAGATTTGGTCATCACACTATAAAAAAGATATTGAGACTCTAGAAAGAGTGCAGAAAAGAGCAACCAAGATAATTAGGGGACTAGAGTCTATAACATACACTGGATGGTTGCAGGAACTGGGCAACTGGGCTCTTCTAGTGAAGAGAAGGACCAAGGGAGCATTATAGCTGTATTCCAATATTTGAGGGTCTTCCAAAGAGAAGAGGGGGTCAAGCTATTTTCCTGAAGACAGACATGGAATAATGGATGGAAACTGAAGAAGGAGAGATTCAACCTGGAAATAAGGAGAAATTTTCTGACAGTGAGAGCAATCAACCAATGGAACAGCTTGCCTTCAGAAGTTGTAGGAGCTTCATCACTGGAAGCTTTCAAGAAGAAACTGGATGGCCATCTGTCAGAAATGGTGTATGACAGGACCTCTGGTTTAGTGTCACTATTGGACAGTCATAGGTAGCGGGGCTCCACAAACCTAGGCTGAATCCTCATTGTTGGAGGGACCTTAAGGGTAAAGTCACCTTGAAGGGATGACGAAGAAAGGAGGGGTGCCTTGCTGACCATGGAGAGTAGTGGCTCTCCTGCTTGATCCATGGCTCCCTCCTATCCAACAACGAAGAGGAGTGGCGGCCATTATGGCCACTATGAAGCTGGGACAACCAAAGAAAGAAATGTGCTGGAGCGGTTCATGAACAGTGGACTGGAACTGGGTGAGGTGATTTTTTTATACCAGAGATTTAATCCCAAAGAAAAGAAATTCTGAAAGAAAGAAAGTGGTGTAAAAGCAACGAATAAACACTTAGAGAAAGATTACAGACCCGAAAGAATGTGAAACCTAAGGGAAAACACAACATTTTAAAATAAAGATTGGATTTGAATATTTTATTGGTAATATTCTGAAAAGGCATTTTAAAATGCTGGGAATATTTGCTGGATTATTGGAAGAAACTGCTTGAAGAAAATTGAATTAGTAATTAGCTGTCAGATTTTGTTTAACATTGAAATTCTAGGCGATGGTACCATCTACTGGTGAAAGAGTATATATACTATATTTCTACAAGGCTGGGAAAAACCTTGAACCAACTTGAGAATTGATAAGACAGGAAAGAGAGTGGAAACAAACAATATTTGGAAGACTGCCATTTTGCATATTGCTCTATACATATTTGCTACATGGCAGAGGAGGAATAAATTTTTAGACCTTTAAAGATTTCTAAGTAGGATGTCAGCGTTCCAATTTATGATCTCCTCCAGCGCTGACATGAATGAGAGAGGGAGAAGCCTTGCTTTAATGCTGAGATGAACTTTCACCTAGTTTCCTGCTCCTTAGTAGATAACGTTGCTAGGAGATAGAGGGAGGGGGGAATTCCTGTGAATAGAAAGTGCTTGGGACGGAGAGATGGATCTGCACGATGGCCAATGAGACATTGGGGTTGAAGAACGGAAAGGGAGGGGTTTGGAAGGAGGTGCCAGTTTTGGCTGCACAAAGAGTTCAGGGATGACGTTGTTTCTATTCTTAAATAAAGAAAAGATTCATCAGAGACTTTGCGTTTGAGAATGAAGTTTATTTAAGATAACACCGAAACCTGACAGAGAGTGGATTACAAATACCTGGATTTATCATTGAAATTATCACTGAAATTAAAGAGTTGACTATATGACTTAAGAAGACATGGGGAAATTTGATGGATCACATAGGATTATGAATGTTGTTTGATAACTGTTTAAGAGGTGAAAGAAGAAGAAGAAAGGACCTTTTGGAGAACTTGGAAGGAATAAAATTACCTGTTGAGGACTATAAAGAACTACGGTATAAATATTGTGCATCCCGAGGAATAATTTTGAGACTGAGTAAACTTTTTTAATATTGGCTTTTTGGTGCTAATAGATAACTGAGATTTTGGGACTTTGGTAGATTATTGAGTAAAATTTTTATTCACTAAAATAAGGCAAAATGCTTCAACAGGGAAAAATACGTGTATTTCAAAAAGAAGTATTATTGATGTTTCAAAGTATTCATAAAACAATAACGAAGAATCACAAGGAGATAAAGGATCTGATACATGATATAGTTGTGAGACCAGAAAATGCTCAGCAAATGACAATGAAAAAATGAACAAGAAACCCAGAAATAGAAATAGAAAAAACAGAGGAAAGAATAGAGCAGATAAAACAACAAATGAAACAAGAAGACAAGGAAAAGAAAGGGATAATAAAAACTTATGGAATAGAGACCGACTTCTGCCACCAGTAGCCTCCCACCGACCAGTCCGCTCCCACAGAGAGGGTCTCCTCAGGGTGCCATCGGTCAAGTTATGTCGGCTGGCGACACCCAGGGGGAGGGCCTTCTCTGTGGGAGCCCCAGCCCTGTGGAATGAACTGCCCCCGGAAATACGCAAGATCTCTGACCTCCGGGTGTTCCACTGCGCATTGAAGACCTTGTTGTTCTGCCAGGCAGGGCTGTCAATATAATCATTTTAAATTGGGGCATTTTAATTTTTAGAGCTTTAAATCAGCCAATTCTATTTAATTATTTTAATTTTTAATTATTGTTGTGTCTTGTATTTTTAAACTGGCTGTACACCGCCCTGAGTCCTTCGGGAGAAGGGCGGTATAGAAATAAAATTATTATTATTATTATTATTATTATTATTATTATTATTATTATTATTATTATTATTATTATTATTATTATTATTATTATAAAACAGATTATATATTAAGAGATAAAAAAATAGAACTGGATAAACAGGAATATATCCCTGATGTGAGGATGGTATGTATAGGTGTATTGAAGGCCTGGCAGTGAGAGATAGAGGTAGGGATGGAGAAAACACTTAGATTAAATATTAATGATGCTTGGAGATACAAAATCCCAAAGGAGGAGTATGGGAAGCATGCCAAAAAATCTATAAATATTGAAATACTAAAACTGGCAAGAGATGATGGATAGAAATAGAATACCTCTTAATATAAGATCTGTTCTATTAAGAATTACAGAGGTAGAAACTAGAAAGGGGGAAAATATTATTGTGCATATATAATACTTTAAAATTAATATCTAGATGTAAAGATTAGAAGTTGAAAGCTGCTCCTATTATACTACTATGGTTATTAGTATTGTATATTAAATTATTGAATAATTAAACGATGAAGGATTACATATAGGGTGGAGCAAATACCAACATGTCAAAAACTTTAATTTTAATATTTAGAATAATTATTAGAATAATGTGTATGATTAATGTAACCAACACTATCAATATTATCACTATCACTGTGTATCAAAACTAATGATACCCAGATGCCACACTGTTCATGTATTCAATACTTTAAATATCTATTTAAATATACATATTTAAAAATAAAAACATATTTAAAAAAAAAGAAATGGTGCAGGGCAGGGGTGTCAAACTCACAGCATCATGTCGTCATCAGGTGATGTATCATGACTTTTTTCCCTTTGCTAAAATGGAGCATGGCAGCGCGTGATACATCCGGCCCACCGGCCATGAGTTTGACACCCCTGCTTGAGGGGGGGGTTGGACTAAATGACCTACAAGGTCCCTTCCAATTCTGTTAATCTGTTAAAAAAAGATGACTGCATAAAGAAAGATAGAACATATGCTTCTTTTAGGCATCTCATAGCTAAGCCAAGTGCTGAAAAAACACCATGCCTATCCATGATTTATTTTCCAAAATTGCTTTTCTTTCTTTGTTCCCCAAAAGCAATTTATTTTCCATCAAAATGAACTAGAGTCATAAATATGCAGAAGCATTTGCTGTAGCACTTCATTGAACATCTTTCCCCATCAAGACCTGCTCAGATGAAAATTACACTCAATTAGACTCGGGTTCAGATGTTCTGTGTGGAAGGTATATTAAATACACAGAGCCACATTTTCTTTCCATTTTTACACCTCTGCTGGAGTGACTTCAAAAGCCCTCCTATAAGAATTGGAAAGTAAACCCTGAATCTTACAAGTCGAAAGGACCACAGTGTCCAGACCAGCAGGACACTATTTATCCTAGGTAACGGTGCTTGGTATTACAGATCTGTCTACAAGGAATCTCTGCCAACATCAATTATTCCCTTTGGCATTCCACTTTGACCCAAAGGAGACATTAATAAAAGCAAAGGTTTATGCCTGCACAAAGACCTTCCATTTCACTGCAAATTTTCATTCTGCCACCAAGTTGTATAAGCAGTTCACAACACTCCCTAAAGGCCAAACAATCACTTCCTACAGAGTGACTGATGCTTGAACAAATTTTCTCTTGTGCTCAGTTCCACATCTGAGTTTTTCTGTCAGCAGGGAACTACCATGGTACAGTCGAATTAAGTAAAGGAGGTGTGTGCTTGAATTTGTGTCTATGTATGTACATAGATACATAGATACATTTCCCTGTTAAAACAGAGTTATGTTAATGGAGTCTGTGACATTAGGCTGAATTTGCTTTAAGCAGTCAATCTTAACTCTAAACATGTGCACACAAATTTATACAGAGAAGCTTTAGTTAAACTAAATTAAACATAGGATAAATCCAGGTACAATATCTACTATGGATAGAGGACAGCTGTTCCATTGTAAACCATTGTTACCACCTGGATTATGATTAGCCCTAGATGCAATAAACTTGGCCTTATTATTATTAACTATGACTAGGGTGTTACCCCAGCTAAGTTTACAGTTCCTAGTAATCAAGCAATGGGTTATATCAGGTGGATAAAGCACTGCATGACTCTTGAGTGTTACCTGAATTCCATTCCAACGAAAAAAATATTTAATTAAAAACTATTTGAAATGTAAAATTACAAAAAGGCATGAAGTAGAACTGATCTAACTGAGCCTTACTAAGAGTTGAATGGGGAAAAACATGTCAGGATTATTCCAGCATTACTTAAAGCATTAAGTATTACTTTAAAAGTTCAGTCTTTCATGAAATCAAATCAACATAGTCTTAAGCAACAGTTGAGACAGCTCAATTAAAAGGCTACATAAATGTGCTTGCAGATGAAAGAATATCTGAGAAAACAGTCAATCCAGCAATAATTTTGCTAACATTTTCTTATTATTGTATATTATTTTAAAATACAATATCTACCAGAACATTCTTCATTAAAAATTGGAGTGTCAACCAATATAACAATATCTTAATAATATCTGAATATTATTTTTGTCTATCAGATAACTACATGGCTTTAATTCAAGCAGTCAAGGCAGTGTCCAGAATGCTTCCTCCTCTTAGTTCTCCCACAGAAACATCCCTGTGAAAAATATTTTCCACAAGTCACCAAATGGAACATTTCAAAATATCAAGTTTTTCAAATTCAGAAATTTATAACAACTGCACTTAAGAGCATCTTTAGGGTGAACAATAATCTGCTTTTCTTTATTTTTCTTAATTGCAATGGCATTTCCCTAATGTTATTTCATCAATGGTACAAACTAGCTTTCTAGCCTCCTGGGGAAACTTCTGGGTTTATTTACTTTTTTAAAAATCCACCTTTAAAGCCTTTCTCCGTGTTATTTTTTTAAATATTATTAGTTATTATACAATTTTCTTTGTTATATATAAAATTTCCATATCCACAATGGCAGTGTACTGACTGGGTATAATCTCTTTTAAATACAAATAATAACTCTTATACATACAGTAGCTATCACTATTATTCTCAAAATCTATTCATCATATTCTTCACATATCCTTATTAAACATTTCCTGTTATTTAATTAAATGCTCTACTCAATTTTATCTATAATTAGTTAATAATATCAAGCATTATAAACATTATATAACCATCACATTTGTAGCCATTATCATCCAAGTCTATTAATCATGTTTACTTATCCTCATTATTCAATATTCATTATTCAATTGCAGATTTATTTACATATCCTCCTTGATTCTAACTTCTGCTTCTATTTTCTAACCACTGATAGAATAATTCCCAAGTTAAAAAATACTCTGTTTTCTCCTTCTCCTTAATTTTCAATGTTAATCTATCTATTTCAGCACATTCTAAGTATTTTCTATATTACATTTTCCTCTATAGGTATATTTTCATTTTTCCAATTTTGTACATACACAATTCTCACTGCTGTTACTACATGTCAAATTAAATAAATTTCTTTTATTATATTTCTCTGGCAGAATATCCAACAAGAACATATCTGGTTTTAGTTCTATTTGTTTTTTATCATTTCTTCTAGCCACATTTTTATTTTTAACCAATATTTTTTGTCATAGGGGAAGTCCACCACATATGATAGTAAGAACCCGGTATCTGTTTGCATTTCCAGCTTTTGGAAGATGTATTTTGGAACATCTTTGCCTTTCTTGCTGGTGGCAGATGCCATTTATAAAAAAATTTGTAGAGATTTTCTTTGTAGGCTGTTGACATCGTCAATTTATAGTTTCTTTCCCAGAGTTTTTGCCATTTATCTAATTCTATAGTGTATCCAAAATATTTGGACCATACTATCATAGTTTCTTTTACTTGTTCTTCTTCCATTTTAAAATTCAATTGTGAGCCACCCTGAGTCTTTGGAGAGGGGCGGTTGAATTAATAAATAATAAATAAATAATCAAACCCATTAAAAAGCAAAAGTTAAAATATTTTGGACATGTGATGCGACACCCAGAAAAATATGGCATCCTTCACTTAATCCTCCAGGGAAAGATTAAAAAGGCAAACAAGGGCCAGGCAGAAGAAGAACATCATGGCTTCAAAACCTAAGGGACTGGTCTGAACAAAACTCAGCAGCACTTTTTCATTTATTTATTTATTTTGCTTTAATTTATATGCCACCCTTCTCCGGAGACTCAGGGCGGTTTACAATGTGTTAAGCAATAGCCTTCATACTTTTGTATATTTATACAAAGTCAGCTTATTGCCCCCCCCCCAATCTGGGTCTTCATTTCACCTACCTTTGAAAGGATGGAAGGCTGAGTCAACCTTGAGCCTGGTGAGATTTGAACTTGCAGCAATTGCAAGCAGCAGATGTTAATAACAGTGCTTAGTCCACTGTACTACAGGCTCATGTGGCTGTTGACAAAAATAGTATTGCCAACATGATCACCAAGTCCAATGATGGATATTGAAGAAGGAGGAGGGGGGAGGGGGAGGAAGAAGGAGGAGGGGGAGGAGGGGGAGGGGGAGGAGGAGGTTTGCACATTTTGTCGTTAACCAAATTCCTAAATATTTTACTTTTTTAGTTATCTGAATGCCCATCTTTCTCCATGTTATTGCATTCATTTACTTATAGTGCAATTGTCAATATCAAAAAAAAAAAATAAATCCACAGCAGTCATTGGCAAGATCCTAAAGGCACCCAGGACAGTCCCCAAAATATACACAAACACACACAGAGAGAGGGGGGGAGGGAGGGAAGGAGACAGACAGACAGACAGACAGACAATGAGGACATGGATAATGAGGAATGAGCCGGGACTGTCACAAGATCACAGGCAAAACAACAAATGAATTTGGTTGCTATATCAAATGTGCCTGTGAGGCAGAGGAGCGGTGATGTGTGGGAAGGGGCTGGAGAGAATGCTGTTAAAGCAATAGCTGACAGCTCAGTGTTATTCCCTGGGGATGGGCAGCCCAAGCGGTGCACAATAGGAGAAAGCAACAGGAGCTAAACCTCCAATGATTAACATGTCTGAAGTAAAAATGACAGAGCTAATTATGGGTGGTAGGCAGGTGGATGGGCCTATCACTCGCCCAATGGTCAAATTGATCAATGATTTATAAAGACGGTAGCTTTTACACTCTGGTGATGTTAGCAGAGGTTAATGTGTGTGTGTGTGTGTGTGTGTGTGTGTGTGTGTGTGTGTGTGTCTAATTAGTTGCCCAGCTTGCTGGGTTTCTGAGTCATTCGGGTTTTCAAGAACACCCAATACTCTTGCTATTCTTCCCCTCCCCACTTGAAACTTGCCAACAGTGTTCACCCTCCCTCCAATTGTGTCAAGTTTCAGCCAAGTAAACTAACCCTCAATTTGCACTGTTGCACTATAAAAACTGCACTGTTTTGTCAGCCATCTGTTACCATTACAGCCATCTATGTGTGCCTTCTCTTTCAGCAGTTTAAGACAACTCTTTATGTAAGCTACATTTTTGTGGCTATTTTGGAAATTTTCAAGGTACAACTTAAAAAATTGTACAAAAACCTAAACAAGAAGCTTGACCACAGACCAACATGTTTTTAAATTAAACTAACACAAATGCATTGCAAAGATACATTGATTTGATATTATCGTAGATGAGACTTCATCCAAAGAAGATTAAAAATAAAGTGAACATAGAGTTCTGTGATTCAAAATATTCTCCACAGAAATAAAGCATCAAGATTGTTATAAAATAAAGATTTCAAGACGGGGGAAAAAAACCCTGTTGAGGTAGCTTAAATCTAGTGTGGAAATAAAGCAGACCCTTTTTAAAGTAAGAGAATCTAACTAATCCCAGTATAACAAAATTGTAATAAGCAGATGCTTGTACATCTCAACTACATCAAAATATATAATGCCAACTTTATAAACAATAAAATAGTTGCTGCTCCTAAGAATATCTTATGTCTATCCCCAACAATACTTATAGGATGACAACTGTGTGACAAGCAGAGTATCAAAGAGTACTAAAATGGCTGAAGTAGCCAAGAATTGCTAATTCCGATACTAACAGTCATGCAAATATTCTCTTCAACTACATAACAGAATTTCTCTAGAATGCTAGTGTTTTATCTGTTAAACAAGATTGAGGTTTCGTTTGGGATATTTTGTAGCAATATTAAATTAATATTGTGTTTCACCTGAATGATGGCATTTATTCATCTCAACATTGTACTGGCTATAGCTGTTTTGACTGCAATCTCTCTCTCTCTCTCTCTCTCTCTCCCTCTCTCTCTCTCTCTCTCTCTCTCTCTCTCTCTCTCTCTCTCTCTCTCTCTCCCCCCCCTCCATCTTTACTATATATCAAAGGTCTGTTTAGACATCTTTACACTGGAGAATTTATCTATGACAATATTACCTTGTTGGGCTTTTTCATGACCAGAGCCTGCACTCAAAGTTCTGAACAAAGCAGCCCTTGAAGCTGTTCATTTTCAAAAGCGGTTACAAAGCCCACTGGGCTTCTCAGATTATTTTGCAACAAGTCATATGCCATGAAGAAATTCAGTTCTATGTAACACAAAAACAAAGTCACATTAAAGGGAAAGTATGTAAGTAAGCAAAATCCCCTGCTGATCTGTCTGGCTAAAATAATGTCTTTTATTGCTTACATTCTTGAACAAAATGATCTTCTAAAGTTGTATGACCCCACTGTATCACTAATCTACAGTGTTTTCATGATGCTCTATTCGTAAGGATATCATAGACACCAGTGGAAACCACAGGGAATACTTTATTCCATTTTCTTTCATACTCCTTGAAGTTTTGCAATGGAAGGGAGTAGGACATTTAAAAACACGGTCTCCTTGTTGTCCAGAGGGTTATTCTTCTTGCACATCTATATGCTTCTTGTGCATTCTCACCTTAAAATCTTGAAATGTTCCATGACAAAAATAATAACATAGGTACAAAGCCCCAGAAAAACATATCACTTGTTACCTCTGTATAAATTTTGAAAATCTGTCTGAAGAGGTTGGAAAAGCAAAAGCAAAATAAAAATAGTTGCTTAAAGAAAGTAGCAGCAATCTGTTTTCTATTACAAAATTATCTAAACAAGAGGCCCACAGTCACTGTTGTTTGAAAGTACTTGTAACCAGAAGAAGAGCTGAGCTTGATTTTATTTTCTTCTGTGATCTTGCCTGTGCTATATAGTAGTAAGCAATACATAAGAGAGAAAATAACTCTGGGAGACCTGTGTAAACAAAGTTGTGAATTTAGTATGTAGTTTTCTTGAAAAACCCAAAATACACACAGGTCTGCCAGAACTGACTTTACAATATATTCCAGCTTTTAGGACTGACTGAGTTTCCTAAACTCATTGAGTCAAAATGATCATATCAACCTCATATGTTAGTTATGACTCTTTTCACCTACAGTATTCATTTCTTTAAAATGTCCCAATACACTGGCAAATATGATACGGTGAATGACATTTCCAAGTGCTGAGCTATCAAGAAAGTAAGAATCTTTGGAGGACAAGTTTTGTAAAGCTATTAAAACTATGTAAATGATGGTAAAATCTTATTGTCTGTACAACTTAAGGAAGAGGGAGGATTATAGGAAAAGGAAGAAGAATGTTTTAATGAAAAGATGGTTAAGCAATGTAGCATGGCAAATTATTATTTTTCATAAATATTTAAATTACTTTCACTTCTAGAATGAGTTGGAAAGTTAAACTCTCCTTCTCCACACAATTTCAAATACCAACAAGTCTATGTAGTAATTCTCAGCCTTCTACAGCTTTATGAAGAACAGCTCATCTGTCATCTCATTGCTGCACTGCAAGCTTAAACCTACTGTACTCAACTTACATGACATCCTTCATGGACTAATTTTTAGAAATTGTTATTCTTCAGCAACACTGGTTTAAAATCCAGTATCTTCATCAAGTAGCAATGGAATGAATGCTCTTTCCAATGCAGAGGTACAATCTGTATGCAGAACATAATAACTTTCCCCTGTAAATAGTTTTATGTACGAACTTAAATGCTGGGAGCAGCACTTTATATGTATTACGTTATCTTCAGATCAAACTTTAATTAATTTACATAATTATTTAAATGATTGCAATTTATTATTGTTACATGAATGAAATTAATGAAATAATCAGCAAATAATCATGGAAGACAGGGTTAATTAGTTGGACTGGTTGTCTGTTGGTCTATTTCCACCAAATCCATTGTTTTAACATGTTTATTTTATAAAATGTATCAGTTTATGTGGGAAACATTAAGCAAGAAAAGATATATCTCTGACTCAAGAAGGCAATGAAACATTTCTGGTTCCCAGTCAACCATGATATGATGGTAAGCCCTTGATTTTGAAGCTAACTAGAGTTACAGAGGGGCACATAGCTCAGTAGTTAAAGATGCTGAGCTTGTCATCTGGAAAAAGTTGACTCCTGAAAATCGTGCAATAGGATGAGTTCCCATTACTTGCCCTATCTTCTGCCAATCTAGCAGTTCAAAAGCATGCAAATACAAGTGGTAAATAAGTACCACTTTAGTGGAAAGATGACAGAATTCCATGCACTTCATGCTGGCCACCTGACCATGAAAATGTCTTCAGACAATGCTGGCTCCCTTGGCTAAGAAACAGAGATAAGTATGGTCCCCTAGAATTGGACACAACTGGACAGGGGAAACATTTACCTTTAGAGTTATAGAAACAGACTAATTTTCAATTTTAACTTATGGATAGAGCTCTAGCTGATATTCAAATGGGAAGTAGAAGTCTAGGTGGTTCACAATTCCCTTGCTTACTTTTATGCTCCATGAAGCAGACTCTTGTCAGAACTGGTTTTCCATTGAGATTCTTGGGCAGAGACGCAATCAGAACTGTAGGTGTAATTATGGGGAGAGGAGGTATAATTCAAGCCTGCAGAGTCATTCAGAAAAGGAAAGTGGTCTGGATGTCAATACATATGGACACCATCCTCCCTCAAATCTGGTGGAAGATATGTCAACCTAACTAAATTTTCTTGGGAATAAATTCCAGTGATATCTCTTCTCCTGAAAAAAACTGTGCAGATTACAATTAAGATTGAACTAGCTATTGTTAAAAGCACCTCTGTAGCAGTACTATAAACTACCTTGAATCTTTCCAATTTAGCCTAACATGTAAGTCAACAACATTAAACACCACAATATTTGATTCACAGAGCCTGAGTGGCGCAGCAGATTAATGCTACTGTTAAAGGTAGTATTTAGCTTCCAGCTGCCTGCAATTACTGCGAGTTCAATTCTCACCAGGCTCAAGGTTGACTCAGCCTTTCATCCTTTCTAAGGTAGGTAAAATGAGGACCCGGTTTGTGGGGGCAATAAGCTGACTTTGTATAAAATATACAAAAGTATGAAGGCTATTACTTAACGCCTTGTAAGCCGCCCTGAGTCTCTGGAGAAGGGAAGCATATAAATAAATAAAAAAAATATATATGAAATTTCTAGCTGCAAAATACTTCCCATGTTATAATTTTTTAAAAAAGAAAAAAAGAAAAACAATGTTCCAAATCTCAAGTAGCCACAGATTTACTAGCAAACAGAATAACTATTAGGATTATCAATGTATTTCAATTTAATTTAGTTAAATTGTCATTCTTATCCCTAAAATTGAGGTTTCATGCTCTAAAAGATTTTACATAATGTTACTGAAACCTGAGAAAGAATCTTGCTGCCAAAATTTATTCCAGTAGAATCTGAGTTTACAATGCTCATTTCTAGGTGACTGCCATAGATAACCTCTATATAAATGTTCATCTTAACTAATCAGGAAATGCTCCTAGCTCCCTGATTCCTATTTTGTGCTTTAATGAAGCCCCAACAGATTTGACCAGTTGATTGCCAATTCACTGTGATTCCAGAGTGATAATAAAGTCTGATCATATAAACATTTTCACGAAGTTTAATTTTGCAAGACTGATTAGAAACTGAACATGCAAAATTGATTCTCAATAAAGTCATACATACATTTTTTTTTTTAGTTTATAAAACATTAACTAAAAGCAAGGTTTTAGGTTTTAAGTTCTGGATTTACTTATAGGAATAAATATCTAATGTCTGAAAGCATTAAAAAACCCTCTTTAAAAAAAAAACTCCACCAGAATTCTCTCAGAAAGTTCCATTTCTCCCTCGGCACTGGAGCCCACAAAATAGATTAAGCAAAGACAGTTCATTAATAAACTATGACTGGAATCAGTTCAACCAGATTTTTCTTTCACTGATTCCTTTTCTCTCCTACTGTCTATGCCGGATATAACAAAAATGTCTGATTTTGACACATATTGACACCACACATGAAGTGATAAGCTGAAAGTACCTGACAAAATGAATCCTGGATACCAGTTGGACTCAGTAAAGACATCTGCAGGTTTACTCTCAACAACCTAAAATCAGCCTCATAGGAAACATAACCTGCTTTAGAACTGACTCTTGCAGTTACATCTCATGATGATTATTAAAGCTGTGTGAGATATCAACTGATATTACAATTTTTGTGAGGAGGTTACTTTTCCATACATAATAGCGGGAGATAACAAGTTGTTCACTTGTTTAGTGCTAATCTTCCTCAAATACCAGGAAACAGGATTACACATGGCCGAAAAAAACCCACACAGAAAAAAAAACCAGCTACAGATGCTTTTTCTGTTTGAAATGCTATTTTCATTTCCAGAGAAGATACATTTCTACATCTAGGTTTAAACAGAACGAATAAAAGCAAGACACTTGGAGAAGTTTTAAGAAGCATAGAAAAATACCATTAATAACAGATGGTACTGCTGGACATTTTCAAAGAACTTGCAATTAGGGTTGCCAGGTGTCCACTATTTGAGCGGACAGTCCACTTTTTTCACATTATGTTCACTATTTTTTTTTCACAAAATAGTGGACATTTTTTTTATTCAAAAGCTTTATGATGAAATGGTACGTAATCTAAACCTGTACAGTCTAAGAGAATAAGGATAGGAGAATCACATTTTGTCTTTTTTTTCATAAATTAGAATGAGACAAAGATCGAATGCTCATTGCAATAATCACATTTTACACAACAGCGCAAAAAATGCATTAAAGCAGTTATCTTTTTATATCGAAAATGTAATGCTGAAGGTTTTTGCCGAATTTTCGAATTCTGCAAAGAAATGAGAAGAGTTGAAATCATTTTTTGAGTTTTGCAAGTCAGAATTCCATGAAGTTTTGCGCCATGTTCCAACACGTTGGTTAAGTTTGTTTAAAGCAGTCGAAAGACTTCTTTTAAACTGGATACCTCTAAAATTGTATTTTATTTCTCTTGGACCTGATGAGTGCCATAAGGTTATCTGGAACCTTATTTCGGATCAGGAAAATGAACTCGCAAAGGACAATGAACCAACAATTTCAGAATTGTATTTATATTTCACACACTTCATGTCAATAATGCAAGACACCCTACTGAAGCTGGAAAGCAAGAAAATTCTTACATGTGATCTTCACATTATCATGTGTAAGCTGCGTGATTCTTTGCAAAAAAAATACGATGAGCAGTTTCTTGAAATGAAAGTTTTATTTGCCTTACGTAAAAAACATTTGCCTGAGAATACCATGCAAAAGTTCAAGAAAGAAGCCATCAACATGTATCAAAGAGCCATTGCGTACCTAGAAAATTTCACCAATTCAGTATATGAGACGCTAAATTGTTTCAATCTAATTGATCGCAATAATCCTCCAACTTTAGAAGAAATGATCAACATCTGGTTATTATCACCATGGCGAGAAGAACTTCCACCCAACACTCTCTTCGATGAAATTTCTGCCTTAGAAGAAGTTTATGTTCATCTGCAGGGCGATTCATCCTTTGATAAGTGGGCGTACTTTTTCAAGAAAAAGCCAGCTCCGAGTTTACTGAAACTGTTCCAGTATTGTGCATCAATTCCGGTATCAAATGCAAACGTGGAACGAATTTTCGGCATCATGGGAAATTTGTGGACTGACGAACATAACCGACTGCTTGTACCATCAGTTCGAAGTGAACTTTGTATATTTTTTAATATTTCTCAACATTGTACTGAAATTAAAGAATTATTCCTTAAACACAAAGAATTGATCAAAGCTGTGCAGTCAAATAAAAAATACACAACAGCAAAGTAAAATGTAATTTAATATTTTACATATTATTATAATATATTTAATATTTTGAATTTTAAGTAAAGTTTTGAAGTGATTATTTTAATACGTGTTAAAATGTTTGTAAGAAAATATATAATTTAATTGTAAATTTTTTTTTATTATTTTACTACTTAACACCCCACCCCACCCCCGCTTGTCCGCTATTTTTTGGAAGCAGACCTGGCAGCCCTACTTGCAATTAGGAGACACCTGAAATGTGTGGGGAGTGTGGACAGGAGTCAATTGTTCTGTAAGAGCAACTTACTAGACCCCCCCCCAAACTTTGAATCCAGCCTATCAATTCACAAAGAAAGCTTGCTAGCCACATCAGACTAACTAAAGATAGCGGGATAGGATTAACTACAATTGTTAAACAAGATTTTAAAAATCCAAGAAAGCCAGCACTTTAGACTCATTGTCTGCCTTTGCAAGATAAACTAATTAAAATCAAATAACAAAATACACAAAATGAACCTCTAAATTACAATATGCTATAGAAAAAACTGTATAAAAATCCATGTACTGACCAAACCAATTGGTCAGCTGTCCCAGAATTGAACACTGTTGTTGCTTCTGTCTCCATTAAACCTTCTTTTCGAGCTGGTGGCTTTGTTCTTCATTCTGTTGTGTGCCATTTCTCCCAGCTGAGGACCAAGCCAATTTCTTCCCAACAATTCTGGTGACCCATGAAGGAACTCTCAGCTCACTGTGCCATCAGACCGGACCCAGGAGAGCCTTCACCTGGCTGGCAATGGACTTCTTTCATCTGTGGGTTAGCTCTCCAGATCCTGCCCAACTGCTAAAAGGTGATAAAGGGAGTCTTGAGTATTTGACACTCAAAGGACACTAGAAAAGAAGGTGAGTATTGCCAAATTTAAAATTGTTAAGGGAGCCTAAGGGGAGTGAATATAGAAGATGTGTGAGAGAGTGTGTGAAAGGGACAATCCTCATCTTTTGCAGCTGGATCCCACCTTCTCTGTGCTTTTTCTAGCTGTCCCTAGGTTTGTTGTGAGTTCCACCAGAATGAGACCAGCAAAATTCTGGAAAGCAAGGCGAACTAGCCAGAGTGTGGGACCTTCTGTCAGGAGAAAGGAAAGTCGTGTGAAAGGAAGTCAAGGTGTCTGAGGGGTTTCACATTTGGGCAATTGACCAAAACCTTTGAGCAAAGCTCCACTCTTCTAGGAGGGACCCTCATACTCTGAGAAGGGAAAATCAGAGTCCTCCTAGACCCCTTTGTGGTCTGAAACTGGGGCACAGGGGCAAAGGCTGAAAGACTGCTTTACCAAAGGGCAAAGGTAAAAAACCAAAGGTAAGCATGCCACCTGCTCGCCCTTTGCCTCGGGTCGGACTTGGGGCCCAGGGACACGCCATTCCCCTAAGGCCTCAGAGCCTCTGCCTGCTCACCATTCGCCTTGTCGAGGAACACACCATTCCCCAGCTCCAGCCTTGCCCCGGAGCCTCCGCCCACTCCCCGTTCACTTTGGCCGGGTTGGGGAATGTACCATTCCCCAGCTCTGGACTTCCCCGGGACCACTGCCCGCATGCCGCCCATTCACCCTCTGCCATGCTCATCTTCATCTGTGCCTTGGTGGGGTTCCCCAGCGAGGCAAGGCTGGCAAGCCTGCAGCCACCTGGTATATTTTTGGCTGCCTTCTGAGCAGGGAGGGGAGGGGTGGGGTGGGTGGAGTGGGTGGGCAGGGCAAGCGGTGATCAAGCAACCAGGTGGGCGGGGGAAGGCCAGAGGTGGTATTTGCCATTTCAGTGAACCAGTTAAAATTTCTGCTACTGGTTCACCCGAACTTGTCCAAACCAGCTGAATACCACCTCTGATTCATGATGTTTTTGCCATCCTCCTCAAATCTCAGACTCAGGCTTTTACTCAACGTCTAGCACAATATGAGGCTGAGCTTTTCAAATCAGATCACATCTCTTTTGAACAATGCACCACCCTGAACCGTGCCATTCTATTACTAACAGAACAATCAGAGGATGTTGTGCATGACTGCCTGCACCTTGTTCAGGATGTGGAATTACCCTGACCTGACCTAACTGATATCCCCCTTCAACATCCTGACATTTGAGCTGCTCTTTGGCCACCCCCCAGACACTCTAAAAGGTCTAGATCCACATTTCCTAATTCTAGAAAGGGGGGGGATGAGGTTCTCTCTTCTTATCTCGCAGCTGTACACCAAAGACTCCATACCCTGTGAAGACAGAGCGCTTTGATTCAAGTTTGCCTTTGGAAGAAGCTTTCCATTCTTTTCTTTTTTTGTATAAAAGTTTTTTATTTTAAAACAAGCAACAAAAAACAAAACATAAAAACATTCATCATTCTATACAATCATAGACAGTATATCGATCGGTGACATTCTTTTATGCACCTCCCCTCTTATAATTATCACTAGACGTCCCAAGCTCATTTCCTTTAGAAATTATATCACTTAATTTATATCAACTTCCATTTATTACATAGTTATCTCCAAGATTTATTGTCTATCCATTGATAAAATAAGTCACATATCAAATAATATTGTTTATTTTCCTGTTCTCTAATTTCAAAGGTCAGTTTACACATTTCAGCACATTCAATCATTTTGTTAATAATTTCTTTATCAATAGGTATCTTTTCTCCTTTCCAATTTTTAGCAAATACAATTCTAGCCGCTGTTAAAAGATTCACAATTAAATATTACAATTCTTTACTGTATGTCTCTGGTAAGATCCTTAATAAAGATGTTTCTGGTTTGAAGTCAATATGTCTCTTAGTCATTTTTTCCAACCATGTGTGTATCTTAGTCCAATATCTCCTTGCTTCTGCACATGTCCACTACATGTGGTAATAAGATCCTGGAGTCTGATAACACTTCCAACACTTCTCCAATTTATTCTGGAACATTCTAGCTATCCTCGCCAGGAGTAGATGCCACCTGTAAAATATCTTATACAAATTCTCCTTATATGCTGTAGACATTGTCATTTTATAATTATGTGACCACAATTTTTGCCATTTCTTTAAATCAATACCATATCCAAAATTCTTCCCCCTTGCTATCATTGATTCTTTAACTTGTTCTTCTTCCAATTTTGCCTCTAACAAATAACCATATAATTTTTTAATTACATAGTCATCAGTCAAAGCGTTGTAAAAACCTTCTTGTTTGAGATCTTCGTGATATCTAGTAAATATTTGCATATATGAAAACCAGTCCATCTTACATCCCTGATCTTCTATTTCTTGCGTTAATTTAAGTTCACCCTTTTCATCCAACAATTCCCTATATCTAATAATTTGTTCCCTTCTAAATGTCACTGGATAAGAAAAAGCTTCAATTGTAGATACCCAGATTGGAATCTTCAAGTAGTGGAATTTTTTAACAATAAGGCTTCATGGATCTGGTGTCTTCTAAAATACCCCTGTATTTTAATTCCTTTGTGCCATAGAAAGGCATGCCAACCCATCAACAAATCATGTCCCTCCAAATTCAATAATCTAGCATTTCTCAGCGTTATCCATTCTTTAATCCACATTAAGCTAGCTGCTTGGTAATACAGTTCAAAATTAGGTAACCGCCCCTTGTTTTAGCATCTTGTAACAACTTAAGTTTTATTCTTGCCTTCTTTCCTTGCCAAATATACTTCAGCACCATTTTATTCAAATCTGCAAAAAATTCCTTGTCTAATTTAACTGGGATTGTCTGAAATAAGTATAACAATCTAGACAAAATATTCATCTTAATTGTTGCAATCTTACCTATCAAGGATAACTGCAAATTTCCCCATTTCACCAGGTCTTGTCCTATCTGTTGTTTAAGCTTATTATAATTGTTTTCTTTCAATGAGCTACACCTTGCTGTTAAATGTATCCCCAAGTATTTTATCTTGTTTGTGACCTACATCTTTGAAATCTCCATCAATTCTTCTTTCTGTTTTTTCAACATGTCTTTAGTCATTATCTTTGTCTTGTCTTTATTAATTTTCAGGCCAACAACTTTCCCAAACTCTCCAATGTTTTCTGTAAGTTTATTTATTGATGTTAATGGCTCTTCAATAATAAAGATCAGGTCATCTGCAAAAGCTTGCAGTTTATTCTCTTCTTTTCTAATTTTCAAACCTTTTATCTCTTTATTTTCTCTAATATTTCTATTTAAAACTTCCAACATCAATATAAACAGCAATATGGACAATGGACATCAATTATTATTATTATTATTATTATTATTATTATTATTATTATTATTATTATTATTATTAATTAATTTAAATTTTTATACTGCCCTTCTCCCAAGGGACTCAGAGCCAGCAATAAAACACACATATAAATAAAATTTAAAAACAATTTAAAATATATTAAATAATTTGGCCCCAATATTATTAAAAAAAAACTAAGACAACCATTAAAATTCATGTTTAGACCAGCCCAGCTTGTTGGAACAATAACATCTTGAGGGCATGGCGAAAGGCGCGTAGGTCAGGGATCATCCGTATCTCTGGGGGCAATTCATTCCAGAGGGCAGGTGCCCCCACAGAGAAGGCTCTCCCCCTGGGGGTCGCCACTCGACATTGTTTGACCGTTGCACCCTGAGGAGTCCCTCTCTGTTGGAGCGTATTGGTTGGTGGGAGGCTATCGGTAGCAGAAGGCGATCTCGTAAGTAACCAGGTCCTAAGCCATGGAGCGCTTTAAAGATGGTAACCAACACCTTGAATCGCACCCGGAAGACCACAGGGAGCCAGTGCAGCTCGCACAGGAAAGGTGTTACATGGGTGCGCTGTGTCGCTCCCATAATCATCCACACGGCTGTATTCTGGACCAGTTGAAGCCTCCAAGTGCTCTTCAAGGGGAGCCCCATGTAGAGAGCATTGCAGTAGTCCAGACAGGAAGTGACGACGGCATGAGTGACCGTGTGCAAGGAGTCCCGATCCAGAAAGGGACGCAACTGGTGAATCAGGCGAACCTGATAAAAAGCCCCCTTGGCCACAGCCAGTACATGATCTTCTAGAGACAGCCGTGCATCCAGGAGGACACCCAAGTTGCGAGCCCTCTCTGAGGGGGCCAAGATCTCACCCCCAATAGTCAGTGATGGAACCAGCTGGCTATACCGGGACGCCGGAAACAACAGCCACTCGGTCTTGGACGGGTTGAGTCTGAGCTTGTTTCTCCCCATCCAGATCCGCACGGACTCCAGGCACCGGGACATCACATCAAGGGCATCATTGGGGTGGTCCGGGGTGGAGATGTACAGCTGAGTATCATCAGCATACTGATGGAACTTCACCCCAAAACCACAGGTGATCTCACCCAGCGGCTTCACATAAATGTTGAACAGGAGGGGTGAGAGGACTGACCCTTGCGGCACCCCACAAACAAGGCGCCTTGGGGTCGACCTCTGTCCCCCTGCCAACACAGGTTGTGTGCGGTAAGAGAGGAAGGAGGAGAACCACCGCAAAATGGTGCCCCCCACTCCTAACCCCTCCAACCGGCGCAGCATGATACCATGGTCGATGGTATCAAAAGCTGCTGAGAGGTTAATAGGACCAGGACAGAGGAACAACCCCTGTCCCGAGCCCTTCAGAGATCATCAACCAATGCAACCAATGCTATTTCCATGCTGTACCCCAGCCTGAAGCCCAACTGGTACAGATC
This sequence comes from Arizona elegans, assembly GCA_022577455.1. NCBI lineage: Eukaryota > Metazoa > Chordata > Lepidosauria > Squamata > Colubridae > Arizona > Arizona elegans. The sequence continues at coordinate 75,503,772 of JAKOOJ010000004.1, read as the reverse complement.
TAGATAGACAGCTTCATCCAGGTACTGGGGGAGTTGTCGTGCCACCACACTCTCAACAATCTTCGCCACAAAGCGAAGGTTGGAGATTGGACGATAGTTTGCTAATACAGCCGGGTCCAGGGAAGGCTCCTTGAGGAGGGGCCTCACCACGGCCTCTTTCAAGGTGGAGGGGAAGAAACCTTCACTCAAAGAAGCGTTAATAATCACCTGGAGCCAGCTGTGTGTAGCCGCCCAGGAGGCCAGTACCAACCAGGAGGGACACCGGTCCAATAAACATGTGGCAGCGCTAAGTCTACCCAGAATCCTGTCCATGTCCTCGTGAGTCACAAGGTCAAACTCCTCCCAGATAACACTCTCAAGACCCACCTCCATCACCCCATCTGAACCCACCCAGTCGGAGTCCAAGCCTTCCCGAATCTGAGCAATTTTGTCATGCAGGTATTGCACAAAATCCTCAGCCCTACCCTTCAAGGGGTCTTCCCGCACTCCCAAATAAAGTAGGGAGTGGGTCACCCTAAACAGGGCGGCTGGGTGGTTATCCACAGATGCAATAAGAGCAGGAAAATAATTAGATTTTGCTGCTTTTATCGCCACTAGGTAGATCTTAATATGAGACCTCACCAGTGTTCGGTCAGATTTGGAATGGCTGGCCCTCCAATTGCTGTCCAGGTGTCTTTTCTGGTGCTTCATCTCCCTCAGCTCCTCAGAAAACCAGGAAGTCAATTGGGATCAGCACCAGGTCAGAGGCCGCAAAGGTACGACGCAGTCCAAAGATCCAACGGCCGCCCTATCCCAGGCGGCCACCAGTTCTTCAGTCGAGTTGTGAGCCAGAGCCTCAGGGAATGGCCCAAGCTCCATCAGGAAACTGTCTGGATCCATCAGGCGCCTGGGACAGAACTACCTAGTCGGTTCCATCTCCCTGCAGTGGAGGGTAGCGTCTCAAAAGTCTAGTCGAAGGAGTGAATGATCTGACTATGACAAGGGCTTGATGACCATATCCCCTGTTTTTAGATCATTCAACCACTGACCAGAGACAAAAATCAGGTCCAGAGTGTGTGTGTCCCCCCCCCCCCCCGTGTGAGTAGGGCCTTGAACTAACTGGATCAGGTCCATGGCCGTCATGGAAGCCATGAACTCCCGGGCTGCCTCTGACGTTTCACTGACAGATGGCAGGTTGAAATCCCCCATGACCATAAGTCTGGGGGTATCCACTGCCACCCCGGCTATTATGTTGAGCAGCTCAGGCAGGGCCACTGCTACGTGGCAGGGAGCCAGGTACACAATCAGCAAGCCCATCTGCACCCCACGACCCCACTTCACAAGGAGGGACTCACATCCAGCTATCTGAGGTACAGTGGCCTCCCTCAAAGACTTTCCTTTATAATATCCACCATCACCCTCCCACCCCAAGCCCTTGGCTGATGGAATGCGCGGAAGCCTGGTGGGCACATTTCAAAGAGGGGAACCCCCCCTCCCAGCCCAACCAGGTCTCCATAATACCCGCCAGGTCAACTCCCCCCTCTTGAACAAGGTCTTAAATGAGAGGGGCTTTATTTATCACGGACCTGGCATTGCACAACATCAGCCAGAGGCCCAGGCCCTGAGGATCTGTGCTTGTCTAGTGCCTTTTTCTATCTCAATAGAGTCAGTCAACTGTCCATTTATCATTACCTTTGCCATCTGCTTAAAATAAATGGCTTCAATTGCCTGGATAAATTTCCTGCCGAAGCCCATCTCTTCCATTTGGAGCATCATAAATCGCCAATTCACATTGTCAAAGGCTTTTTGTGCATCTAAAAATATCAAGGCCATCTGCTTTTCAGGATGTGCTTCATAATATTCTAAAATGTCCAAAATTATTCTTATATTATCTCTAACTTGTCTTTTTGGAAGAAACCCATTTTGATCCGAATGTATAAAATTATTTAAATATCTCTTAAGTCTTTCTGCCAATATTGAGGCAAAGATTTTATAATCTGCGTTTAGCAAGGATATAGGCCTGTAATTTTTGATTTGTTGAGGGTCTGTATCTTCTTTGTGAATCAATGTAATATAAGCCTCTGTCCATGATTTGGGTATTTCCTTTTTTATCATTGCTTCATTCATAACATCCAATAGTGGAAGGCATAATGATTCTTGTAATGTCCTATAATATTCAACCGGCAGACCATCTGGTCCTGGTGCCTTTCCATTTTTCTGCTTTTTGATTGCCTCTGTTAATTCCATCATTGTTATATTCTCTTCCAGCATCTCCTTGACGTCTTTAGGAATCTGTGGTAATTTTGCTTTATGTAAATAGCTTGCTACTTTTTCATCATCTATTCTTTCTCTTTTATAAAGTTGTCTGTAATATTCTTGTATTATTTTCCCCATCTCTTTATTTCCGTATTTACTTTGCCCTTGATCATCAATTAATTGTATTATTTTTCTTGATTCTCTTTCCTTTTTCAATTTATATGCTAGCCATCTTCCTGGTTTAATCGCATTTTCAAAAAAAATCTGTTTTGCATTTCTTATTTTTTGGGCTAGTTCTTCCTTCTCCAGAAGACCCATTTTATGCTTTATTATATCCATTTTAATTTTAACCTCTTTCTTATGTGGGTCTTTCTGGAATTCCTTTTCATATTTTTTATAATCATCAGTCAGCATTTTAAAAGTTTGTCTCTTCTTCCCATTTCTTTTCCATGTATAATCTATAATTAGTCCTCTGGCATAGGCCTTCATTGTATCCCAGCGATTTTGTAGCAATGTTTCTTCTTTCTTGTTTTCCTTAAAGAAAAAATCTAACTCTCTTTCCATTTTCTGGACAAAGTCTTTCTTTTAATATTATATTGTTTAAGGTCCATCTGGATCTTCCTTTCTGCTCTTTCTAGACAGCTGTCATGGGGTTGTGGTCTGCCCATAAATTCGTTTCTATCTTCACGTGTTCAATATTTAGAGTCAAGTCCATTGTCGTCCATATCATATATAATCTGGACCATGATGAATGTCTATCAGAATAAAAAGTATATTGCCTATTTTTCCCATTTCTTTCCCTCCATATGTCTTTCAGGTTTATTTCCTCTGTGATTTTGAAAAAGGATCTCGGTAGAATCTTTCTATTATGTTTTGTTGTTTTATGTGTTTTATAGTCCAACTTTTCATCCACAATTCCATTAAAATCGCCCATCATACATATATTTTCATAGTCCATTTCAATTATTTTATTGTGTAGTTTTCTATAAAAGTCGCTTCGATTGTTATTTGGAGCATATATTGCCACCAAAAGTAGTTTCATATTATTATCAATTATTTCCACCATCAAAATTCTACCTTCTGAATCTGCATATTTCTGCTCTGCCGATATTATGTTTCTAATGTATAGAGCAATTCCTTTCTTCTTGCTTTGCAACAACGATGAAAAAAAATTCCCAATTTTTGGTTGGATTAATAAATGTTCATGTTGTTTTTTAATATGGAGTTTTTGTAAACAAATTATATCAAATTTTAATTTCTCTAATTTGTGAAATACTTTTTTCTTTTAATAGCCGAGTTAAATCCATTTACATTTATTGAAATTAATTTTCTTTCTTCCATATTTATACTTTGTATGTGGGTTTTGTTGCTCTAGTCGATCTGACCTCATGCTGTTCCTTGTATTCCACAACCCCGCCAACTGCACCTTTATTATGCATTGTGTATCTTGTATAGACTCGGTAAATCTCATCAACTCCCTCCATCATCTTTTCTTTAGTGACTTCTAAGGCCTTGGCCAAAATCCCATTCATGACATCAGCTAAGTTTTCCCCTTTTTCTTCTTCCACATTTTGAAATCTTAAATAGAATTCTGCTTTGTCCATTTCCCATCCAATTAATCCAATTATTTCTTGTTCAACCTCTCCCAGTCTATTCTCTATTTCCTTTATTTTTTCCTCCTTCTGGTCATCTTTTTCCTCTAATTTGACCAATCTTTCTTCATATTTTAACATTGTTTGTTGAATGTTGACCACCTTTTCATCTGTTTTGAGCAGTTGTTGTTCCATCCTCTGGACTTTTTCATCTGTCTTCAATAATTGTTGTTCCATCTTTTGTTGTTGTTGTTCCATTCTTTGAAGTGATTGTATAATCATTTGAGTCAAAGAGGCTTTTTTTTTACTTTTAAAAGCATTTTTTCGGCGGAACAAGTTGTAGAAAAAATGCTTTTAAAAGTTGTTTAAAAGCCTCTGATGATCGTGCGCCTAAGCTGGGAATGGTGGGGGGGTGGGGGCACAGGGATTTTTGCTACCGGTTCTCCGAACCACCTGCCACCATTGCTACCGGATCAGGTGATCCGGTCCGAATCGGGGGCATTTCACCCCTGGCCTAGCATGCATCTTGGTTAAAAAAACTCCAACCTCTCAGGCGCTGGATGCACTAAATCATGAGCTGAGGCAAATAAGAGAAGTAACCCTTGAAAATCGGGCAGCCATTGACTACCAGCTACTGCAACATAATCATGGCTGTGAAGAATTCAAAGGATTATGTTGCTTTAATCTCTCTGATGAATCCCAACTCATAGAAAGTGACATCAAGCAAATAAAAAAATTAAAAGAAGATATTGGATATGAAAAATTTCCTTTCGATCTGTCTGGCCTCCTGTCCTGGTTACCTGATCTACATTGGTTAAAAACCCTTTTTGTGGGAATAATTGTGCTCAACAATTTTGGAGAATCTTTTCTGTTGCCTCTATCAGTGTCTCCTATCTTGCATAAACAATCTAAAAACCTGCCTTCCCACATCTTGAAACCACCACAAAAACACTCACCAAATTTCCTTGATGATGTGACAAATTGACAAGAAATATAAAATTGACCCCTAATCTTTTGCCAATAAAAGGAGTGTGGCCTAAAGTGGGAAATTGTAAGAAAAGACACAACTTCCCCAAAGGAACACTCTCCCCCCAAACTTTGAATCCAGCCTGTCAATTCACAAAGAAAGCTTGCTAGCCAAGTCAGACTAACTAAAGATAGGGGGGTAGAATGAATTACTATCAACAACACAGAAAAGCAGTTACAGATGCTTTTTCTGTTTGAAATGCTATTTTCATTTCCAGAGAAGATACATTTCTAAATCTGCATTTAAACAGAATAAATAAAAGCAACTTGGAGAAATTTTAAGAAGAATAGATGAATACTATTAATAACATATGCTATTGTTGGACATTTTCAAAGAACTTGCAATTTGGGGACACCTGAAATGTGTAGGGAGTATGGACAGGAGTTAATTGTTCTGTAAGAACAACTTCCCAAAAAAAACAACTTCCCCACCTCCCACAAACTTTGAATCTAGCCTGTTAATTCACAAAGAAAGCTTGCTAGCCACATCAGACTAACTAAAGATAGGGGGAGAGGATTAATTACATTTGTTAGACAGGATTAAAACCTCAAGGAAGCCAGCATTTATGATTAATTAATTACATTTGTTAAACAAGTTTTTAAAAATCCAAGAAACACTTTAGACTCATTGCTGGCCTTCACGAGACAAACGAATTAAAATCAAATAACAAAATACACAAAACGAGCCTCTAAATTACAAAATGCTGTAGAAAATACTATATAAAAATCCATGTACTGACCAAACCAATTGGTTAACTGTCCCAGAATTGAACACTGTTGTTGCTTCTGCCTCCATTAAACTTTCTTTTCGAGCTGCTGGCTTCAGTCTTCATTCTTCTGTTGCATGCCATTTCTCTCAGCTGAGGACCGAGCCAATTTCTTCCCAACAGTTCCATCATAATTTAATTATTCCTGATACTTGTAAAGAAAATTACAATTCCAAAATTTTTCTAACTTGCCTAGCTGTAAAAATAATGGGATTTTTATGTTGGTTCCATCATGAAAACAGATAGCATTCAATCTAAAATAATGTACACTATTCTAAATAAGATTGAAGTGGTAGAGTATAATTTAATTCAAAAAAAATCCAAGATTCAAGTCTTTTAATGCTCAACGCTTTTAATCATGCTTTTAATGATAAAAACCTGTCTATAAAACCTGAAATACAGTTGACATGGACAATGTTAGCCAGATCAATTAATAGGCAGGTGAAGTATAACATTGTTTTCTGCATTCCTTAGATGGAGGCCCCTTGCCAGGAGCACAGTATTGGCATATCATGTCCTTCATGGCTGATAAAAGTTCAAAATGCCTGATAAAGTTCAAAAAATACATTTAAAAACATGGGTTTTTTTAAGGCAACTTCAGATATGCCACAGATTTCAATTCATGGCAGTGAAGATGATGATTGTCAACCAGTATCCACACAGGAATCAGGAGTGGCACAATATGGCTGCTGTTTATTTAATAGACTACATGCTCTGATCTCCAGAATATTGAAGGCATCTTATTCACTTTATTAGCTACATATTTACAATCTTCAAGCTCCTAGAATTCGTTTTACCAAAACCTGGTGGCAAATTGTTGGTTTGGGTAGAGATTTTATGTTTTGTATTTTTGTAGTGAGGATTTCAAAGCCAGAAGAGGATACATGAGGTCAGGCAAGACCATTATCAAACAAGGTGTAGATATACCCATCAGATTCAGGGGAAAGGAATGAGTTGTGAAGAAATCCATAGTAAAGGCAGAAGACAAGCTAGATTCTATAATAGCTATTATTCTACTGTATAAAAGTTACTTTTTCATCTACAGGAGAAAACAACTTATCTGTCTGAGTCACCTGAAACACGCCTGGTTGCTGGTTATACTTCTAGGTCTTTTTATAGGAGGACATGGCAGAGCTGTCTGCTTTCAAAATGGCTAACATAAAATTAATAATTATCTATTCATTCAACATGAGTCTTATTATATTCTGAATATAATAAAGGGATTACTATGTAAATGGAATGATTCACAGTTAAAAAGAAAGGTCAGTATTTTAATAGTATTATGATAAAATCACTAGAAGAAAGGCTATTTGAAGTCTTTGATTACACAAAGTTATTTTTGTCTTTATTATATTGTTTTCCTTTTATGTTTAATATGTCTGTAATAGTAACTATGTAAAAAATAATTAAATAATTATGAAGAATTATAACGGAGAATTAAAAATTGGTGTTCTTTTTCCTTTCATGGAAAATATTAGTTTTATATAATATCAAAACTAGACATTTGCAACAGAATTGCTAGAATCTAATTAATTAAAAAAATCTACTTGCACTATTAGGTTTATATATATGTATGTACAAGCAACAATATGCCTTTAAACCATAATATTGATATTAAATCTTCTCTTTTACAACATTCCTATTAAAAAAGGTAGAAACGTAAGTATTACCATTGTATTTCTTTATTCTATTTAACTGTTTAGGCCTTTAAAAAATTTTTTTAAATGTACCTTTTTGGTTATGTCGAAGTTCTCAGCAGTTTCCAAGATAGTTACCTGAAATTTAGTGTCATCAAGTCCTAACCTGTCTATGTCAAAAAGATGCCATATTCTCTATGTTACCCATATTATGAAAGATTCAATTAAAAACAATCAAGGTGTTTGGATTTATGGGAAAGGCTGTCACAAGTAAATGCTTTATTCTCCATCATGTAAATAGTATCTGTACAGTATATCAAGAGTTAACTTATTTCCATTGCTTAATGTATGTATGTCTAACCACTCCCATATCTAGCTCCTCCCCTTGTATATATAAGGAGCTGTATGCCATTTTTTCAGTGCTTCTATTTGTGAATATTCAGTGAATATAGAATGCCATCTGTGATTAAACAGAGCTTTATTTAAACATACTATTCTTACTTTAATTATTGAGTCTGATCCTGAAAATATTGCAACAATTTGGTAGCAGAGGATGGTTAATTGACTCAATAAAAAAAATTCAACAATGTCTGAGACAGAAAAATCAAAAAGCAAAAAAATAAGACCCAACACCAGAGCATATACTAAAGAAATGGAAGCAGAACAAGAAATAATTGATGAATACGCAACTGAAATATCGAGAGAATCTGAAGACTGTATTACAGACAACGAAGAAATAATAGATGAGAACAATGATCAAAAAGAAAACGAAATAGAAAATAACAAACTCAGGTCAGAAATACTAAAACTTTTAAAAGATCAAAAGAACGATGAAAACCTCATCGCGAACCTCCAAGACTTACTGAAAAAAAGCGGAGCAGCGAGAGAAAAGCACATCGTTACAGATGAAAATAAAGACTCAAAAAAGGTGAGCGATTTGTCTACAGACAAAAATGCAACGAAGGAGAAGAACAACGGTCCCGCGCAAAATTTTGAATGGCAGCCATCTTGGTTTCAACGAACCTTCAGTCTAAGCGATGAAGAGCCAATCAGAAGACAAGATTCAAAATATCTGGCGCGAAAGGACTTACTTGACGCAAAAAACAAAAGAGAAAAGATCCATACATCAGAAGAGTCTGACACAGAGACTGAAGAAGAATCAATAGAAAATCAAGTAGAGTCTGCAATGAAAACGCTTTTTGCAACTTTTGGGTCAAAATTGAAAATAACTAAAGAATCAGCGAAAAACTGCAGTAAAAAAACAAAAGGAAAAACAGTGAGTAAACGAACTTCCCGAAGATCGCATGCCTCTATGCAGACAGCGAAAGCATCGACGCCTGAACCCAGAGAGCCCTGCAGATACCAACCTACGCTGCAAACAATTCCAGAGACAGCGCTCTCAATAAAAGGACTCCCATTGCCACCAGGACTCCCAAGGCTGAACCAGAGACCAAGTCTTCCGAAGAAGAACAATGCGAGGGAGCTGCAGCGACGAGAACCTTTCACCATAACTTCAGGAGCGAAATGGACAATGCGCATGTGCAAAGCTACACAGACAGCTTCGAAGCAAGAGAAAGACAGAGACTGCCATTTAAAGTCGTCGCTAGCATCCCCATGCCATTCTGCGGTTACCAACACTTAGAAGACCATGGACTTCCTCCAGTTGTAAGTAATGGAGCTAACAACATTGAGAATTTACCTAATGATTTCCCAAAACTGAGGGTAGATGGTGTTAATTTACAAGAGTGGTGCCAACAGCTCCAAGTTGTCTTTATGAAAGAAAATTTATTGTTTTTCATTACTAACCCTCCAAAAAGACCTTGGACTTTAAGATTGGACTGCCTACACCATAGAGCATTTTTCTTACTAATATCCAGTATATCTCCTGCTATGTATCATAGTATTAAGTCAAATCTAACTGTATCAGAAATTGTTCAATACATGTTTAAGCTGTTTCACAGTGATAGTGTAGCCACTACAACAAGAATGTCTAAGGATTTCTTTTCAGCCAGGTTAAAATCTGGGGTCACCATAAGTGAACATTTAATATACTTAAACAAAGTCAGAGCAGAATTACAACTAAGAGGAGAAATAATTTCAGATCAAACAATGAAAAGTGTTATTATCAATTCATTAGACCCATCTTGGAATAATTATATATCCCATTTAGATACAATCAATTTAGGGTATTTATCCATAGAAAACCTTTCTAATAGGTTGATAGCTGAAGACAATTCGAGAAGAAATCATTATAATAATTACATAGAGCATAAGCAATATAAGAAAATGGCATTTCAAGAAAGGTACCATGAACCAATCAAATGCCATAATTGTGGGTCCAAAGAGCATAATAGAAGAGATTGTCCTAAATTCCTCAGAGATAAACATAGGACAGATCATAGAGATAGATATCACAACAGACAGTCATCCACTGACAGACATAGATATAGAAGTCCACCCATCTATAAGGAACATAGAGGGGGTAGAGATGATTCAAGAGATAGAAAATCTGGTTCATTGAATGGACTGAACAAACACAACAACAACAACATACATAGACCAGAAGATAACGATTGGCTCATTGACTCTGGTGCAACAAATCACACTACACACAACAAAAATATATTATCTTTGTTTGTTGAAGATAAATTTATAATCAAAGTAGCTAATCAAGAGAAGGTCCAAGTCATAGGTAGAGGAAATATAATCTTACCTGGCCTAGGAAAAATAGAGGGGGTATTGTTAATACCTGAAATACCTCATAACATACTTAGTGCAATAAAACTAAGCAGAGAATCTGGCATAAACATAGTCTTTTCAAAAGGGAATGCAGCTTGCAGCAAAAATGAAACAAGCGTAGGTACTGTTATTATAAAAGGAGGCTTACCTTACTTAATAACAAATGAAAGATGTTTACACAATATTGACTCCAACATAGAGGATGACAATGACATAAATAACGAAGAAAATAGTAATAGTGATAATGAGGAACATGAGGTAGTTCATAACAACAAAAACTCATCCAATGATAAAAGACCTAATATAGGCAAACCTATTCATGATGAATGTGCCCATATCTTACATAGAAAATTAGGACATGCTAGTTTTCCTGTAGTACAAAAAATGATTGAACATGCTGATGGTGTTAAAATAAAAAACTGTAAAAACTATCTAGAATGCTCAGTGTGTAAATCCACAAAACTCAAAACTAGCCCCAGGCCCAAAAAATCAACCAGGTCAACCAAACAAATCTTTGAATTAGTACACATGGACTTAGTTGGTCCATTGACACCATCAATCACATATAAAAAACGCTATTTTCTAACCATTGTGGATGACTATAGTCGTTATGGGTTTGTCTACACATTAAGACATAAGGATGAAACATTTCAGAAATTCAAAGAATTTTACAAACGCACAGAGACACAACACAACATTAGAATAAAACAAATTATGACAGATAGAGATGTGAGTTCATGTCAAACGAATTCTCACGATGGATAAAAGATAAAGGGATGTTGCATTACACATCTAGTCCTTTCTCTGCATTCCAGAACGGATTGGCAGAGAGAAAGAACTCAACACTACAAACCATGATTAGATCCACATTAGAAGATGCTGGTTTAGGTAAACAATTCTGGTCAGAAGCTTTACAATTTTCCAATTACACCCAAAATAGGAATTGGTCCAGCATAGTGAATAAAACACCATATGAAGTAATGTACAGTAGGAAACCTAAGTTAACACACATGCATATATTTGGAGTCACTGCAGACGTACATATACCTAAACAATTAAGGCATAAAGGTGAAAACGTATCCAGAAGACTTAAATTCATGGGATACGAAACAGGCACAAAAGGATACAGATTTATTGATAACAGTAACAGATTCATAATTTCAAGAACAGCAGTATTTCATGAACAGGCCAACTGGTCCAAAATACACCTTAATGAAATATTCCCAAACACCAATTCAGACACTGAACATCAAAATGAGAATATTGAAAAGAAAAACAATAACAGCACACGCAAAAACAAAGTTAGAACATGGACGAATAGTCAACACAAAATAAAAACTGATTCAGTAACAAAAAAGGAAGCAAGGTATTTGCATGACAATGATAGTATACCAGTGAGAACAACCAGAAGTAACAGAAATCAGGTGCCTAATAAATACAAAGATTATGTAATGTGTATGAATGGAGAAATAGTAACACCAAACACTTATGAAGAAGTGCTGAAACTTCCCCCCAAAGAAAGAGAAAAGTGGGAATCAGCAATGACCAAGGAGATGAATAGTTTACAAGAATTGAATGTTTTTACACCCACACAAGCCCCAAGGGATAAGACTATTATTGGTACCAGGTGGATATATAAAATTAAAAATTTGGAAGGAGGTAACACACTGTATAAAGCCAGACTAGTCGCACAAGGTTATGCTCAAAGATATCCTGAGGATTATACAGACACTTACTCTCCTACTGTAAGAACTGAGAGTGTTAAAACAGCTCTAGTTATAGCATCAGCACTTAATCTCGAGGTATTTCAATATGATATACAAACTGCATATTTACATGCCAAATTAGATAAAGATATATATGTAAGAGCTCCTCATAGTCAATATACAAACAAAAATGATATATGGCTATTAAACAAAAGTCTATACGGATTGAAACAATCTGGCAAGCGATGGTATGAATGTTTAGTCAAAGTACTTAAAACTATGAACTTTGTTGCCACTACTGCTGACAATTGTTTCTTTGTTAAGAGTGAAGGTGATTCTCCAGAATTTGTATTGATTTATGTTGATGATATTCTATATATAGGCAAAGATACAAAAAGGAGAGAAACTTTTGTAACAAAACTCAATGAACACTTTTCCTTAAAATCATTAGGGAAAGTAAACAAATATCTTGGTGTTCAAATCAGCAAAACAAAGAAGGGATTCAAACTTTCCCAAAGGGATAAAATTATAGAACTCTTAAACAAATGTAACCTAAATGATGCCAAACCATGTGATACTCCCATGCAGACTGATTTTCTAAGAAACACTGATGAGTCATCTCCAGAATTTAAAGATAACACATTGTATAGGTCTGTTATCGGCTCTCTTCTCTATATCTCTAACTGGACTAGACCTGATATTGCCTTACCCCTTAACTTATTATCCAGACATGTCAGTAAACCATTATCATACCATTGGGAAGCTGTCAAGAGGATATTAAGATACTTAAAAAATAGCTTAGACTTCTGCTTGTTATTAGAACCCAATAATACAAATGAACCCATTCTCACATGTTATGCAGATGCAGATTGGGCTGGTGATGTCACTTGTAGAAAAAGTACATCTGACTATATATTTTTCCTTAACGGCTGCCCAGTTTACTGGTACACTGGTAAACAAGATTTGGTAGCTACATCAACTACTGAGGCAGAATATGTCTGTCTGTCTAAAGCATCAAATAACCTAGTATGGTTTAATGATTTATTGTCTAATATTTGGAAAAAACCTTCATTGCCTTATATCATACATGAAGATAACAAAGCTGCCATCGAAATATCTAGATCTGATGCTATTGGACAGCGATCTAGACATATAGATATAAAATTCAAACATGTAAGGCAATTATCACAAGACGGATTTATTAAAGCTATTCATTGTGAAACATCAGAGCAAATAGCTGACATCTTGACAAAACCTTTACCTTCTAAACAACACAAATACTTAACTACCAAGCTACAAGTTTTATATTGTTCTGAATCTGAATGTAATTATTGTCATATGTCGAATCAGCATTTAGAGGGGGATTTGTCACAAGTAAATGCTTTATTCTCCATCATGTAAATAGTATCTGTACAGTATATCAAGAGTTAACTTATTTCCATTGCTTAATGTATGTATGTCTAACCACTCCCATATCTAGCTCCTCCCCTTGTATATATAAGGAGCTGTATGCCATTTTTCAGTGCTTCTATTTGTGAATATTCAGTGAATATAGAATGCCATCTGTGATTAAACAGAGCTTTATTTAAACATACTATTCTTACTTTAATTATTGAGTCTGATCCTGAAAATATTGCAACAAAGGCCTTATGGACTTTATGGAAAGGACTTATGCCAGGCTAAGATTCGATATTGGGATAAAACTCAAATATTAGAAAACCAAATCTTTAGTCAAGACAGAAGTGCCTCTTCCGTGCCAAGGTGCTGAGATGACAAACGGTATTTGACGTAGGTACAGAATTGTAAAAGGGGCAAACTGACCCTAAACAGATACATCCTGTTGTTTAATGTTTATTACACCCCAAATGTCATGTAGATTCTAGAGAAGAAATACTGCTTCCCTTACTGTCTTCTTTACTGCTCGTGAGGCGCCTTTGAGCCCCTTATCTCCTTTTATTATGTCTTGAGCTCCGGAGCTGAAAACCTGAGCCTGTGGGAACAGGGATGTTATGTCTTTCCTAGAGATAGATTAAAGGGTAACTTCTACGTGTGAAATGTCGCACTCTTCGTAATAACTTTGCCTTTATACTGTATAAATATCTGGTTAAAATCAGCTATCTTTGTTCAGACCCTTCGCTGTCTTTGAACCTTGTGCAATAAACTCTTTCCTGCATTGAAGAGCTTGGCCTAGTCCATCATTTTTTGTCTACAACAGTATTACCATTGTATTTCTTTATTTTATTTAACTGTTTAGGCCTTTAAAAAATTTTTTAAAATGTACCTTTTTGGTTATGTCAAAGTTCTCAGCAGTTTCCAAGATAGTTACCTGAAATTTAGCGTCATCAAGTCCTAACCTAACTGTCTGTGTCAAAAACATGCCATATTCTCTATGTTACCCATATTATGAAAGATTCAATTAAAAACAGTCAAGGTGTTTGGATTTATGGGAAAGTAAAATCCTATGATAGTATTAGAAATATTTCTTCATATCCGAATAATTCCAAAATATCAGCTTGAATTTTAGATGTTCAAAGATTGGATAAAAGGCCTCTTTTTAATCCTCTCTTACTGCTCCAGCTTTAGGATTTAATATAAGAAACCACACATCCATATTGCAAGCACCGTATATTTCATGGCAATAAAAATAAAACCGTAAAACACTCAATCTACAATTTCTACAGTAGCAGATATTTATAGAAGCAGATATTCTGCTAATAATGGATAAAAATTGTACTAATTCATTACAAATCTTCCAGAAAAGAATAAATATGTTCTTCTATGTGGTTTCTTCTTTTCAAATTTCCACAAACCATTTCTCAACAGGTAGAAAATGGTTTGGAAGACTGAGGAAAAGTCATCTGATCTGTTTTTAATTTAATCAACTGTACATTCAAGGACACCCCCAGTTTCTCTCCAATTCATAGAAGCAGTGTCTCCCATATATCTTCTGCTAGAGAGAAAAAAGTGTGGAATGAAGTCACAGCAGAAAAGGTTTTAAAAAGTACAACTCTGTACCAGTATGGAACTCAACTGTGAAGCACCCTGCACCAACTTTGCTTTACAGAAACAAGGTAGGGAAAGCCTGCGGAAGCTGGCTTTTGAATTTCCTAAACAAATAAAGTGTCCTGGTTCTGTGTAACAAGGTAATGTGCTATGTGTTTTTCCTTTCTTCTCAAGAGTCGTCTACCTGCGTGTCAGTTCAAAAAAGCAGGCTGCATATGTTCTGTGGGAAGTACACCCCAAAAAAGGACAGTGCCAGAAACTTCACAGCACCAGAAACCTCTGAAAACAGTGCCAAGAGACTCAAGCCAGCCCTTCCCCTTTAAGAAAGCCTAAAGCACAAATCCCAGCCAGAGCTGATTGAAAGTCTGGGTGTGGTGCCAAAAGCCATTAACACGCGTTAATAGAAATAACAAAGTAAACTAAAAGTCTGGGCTACTGCCAAAGGCTAGTACTATGAATAACAAAAAACTGGACTATGAGGCAGATTCTAGAAAGTACTCACACCAACATAGAATAGAATAGAATAGAATAGAATAGAATAGAATAGAATAGAATAGAATACAATACAATACAATACAATACAATACAATACAATACAATACAATACAATACAATACAATACAATACAACAGAATTCTTTATTGGCCAAGTGTAATTGGACACACAAGGAATTTGTCTTTGATGCATATGCTCTCACTGTACAAAAAGAAAAATAAAATACATTCATCAAGAATCATAAGATACAACACTTAGTGATAGTCATAGATTACTAATAAGCAATCAAATCATACTAGGAAACAAATAAAACAATATAAATTATAAAGAGACAAGCAATGGTTATAGTGGGAAGAGATGGGTACTAGAAAGGATGAGAAGAATAATAGTAATACAGTCTTAGTAAATAACTTGACAGTGTTGTGGAAATTAGTTGTTTAGCAGAGTGATGGCATTCGGGGGGAAATTGTCCTTTTGTCTAGTTGTTCTGGTGTGCCCTATAACGTTGTTTTGAGGGTAGAAGTTGAAACAATTTATGTCCAGGATGTGAGGGGTCTGTAGATATTTTCACAGCCCTCTTTTTGATTTGTGAAGTATACAGGTCCTCAATGGAAGGCAGATTGATAGCAATTGTTTTTTCTGCAGTTGAAGTCTGTGTCTGTCTTGTTTGGTTGCAGAGCCAAACCAGACAGTCATAGAGGTGCAGATGACAGACTCAATAATTCTTCTGTAGAACTGAATCAGCAGCTCTTTGGGCAGTTTGAACTTTCTGAGTTGGCACAGAAAGAACATTCTTTGTTGTGCTTTTTTGATGACATTTTTGATGTTAGGTGTCTATTTTAAGTCTTGAGATATGATAGAACCTAGAAACTTGAAGGTCTCTACTGCTGATACTGTGTTTTCTAGTATTGTAAGAGTGGTAGTATAGGAGGATTTCTCCTAAAATCTACCACATTTCTACAGTTTTGAGTTTATTTAGTTCAAGATTGTTCTGGTTGCATCACAAGGCTAGTTGTTCAACCTCCCATTTGATGCAGATTCATCATTGTCTCAAATGATACCAGTCATTGTTGTATCATCTGCAAACTTCAGGACTTTAACAGAGGGATCTTTTGAGATGCAGTCATTGGTGTATAGACAAAAGAGAAGTGGAGAGAGAGCACAAAGCCCTGGTGGGCTCCTGTGCTAATTGTACAGGTATCTGATGTGATTTTCCTTAGCCTCACCTGATGCTTCCTGTCTGTTAGGAAGCTTATGATCCATTTACAAGTGTGGTCAGGTACAGCTAGCTGATTTAGTTTAGTTAGAAGAATGTCTGGAAGGATGGTGTTGAATGCTGAACTAAAGTCTACAAAGAGGACCCTTGCCACTTTGGAGATTCAAGATGTTGTAGGATGTTGTGCAGAGTCATATTAACAGCATCATCTGTTGATCTATTTGCTCAGTAGGCAAATTGCAAGGGGTCTAACAGTAGATCTGTGATGGTTTTCAAGTGGGGCAGCACTAGCCTTTCAAAGGTCTTCATAACTACAAATGTTAAAGCAACCAGTCTGAAGTCATTCAGTTCCTTGATGGAGGGTTTCTTCGGCACTAGGATGATAGTAGAACATTTGAAGCAAGAAGGAACATAGCACATCTCTAGTGATTTATTAAAGATGTAGGTGAAGATGGGGGCCAGTTGGTCAGCACAAGCTTTTAAGCAAGAAGTTATTTTGTCTGGGCCTGGTGCTTTTTCTGGCTTTTGTCTGTGAAATAGACCTCATTCTCTGCAATCACCAGAGATGGTGGGCCCTGTGGGATGGGATAGGTTGTAGGAGGTTTAGCTGTTGTTGGTGTGCCTGAGATGGGGACTGTGGAGATGGCAGTAGTTTTCTCTCAAAATTACAGTAAAACACATTCAGGTCATCTGCCAGTTGATTTCCTTCAGCATGGGAAGGTGGTTTGCTGTAACCGGTGATATTTTAAAGAGTTTTCCACATGTTTGCTGATTCATTTGTTGAGAACTGATTCCTTAGCTTTTCAGAGTAGCTTTTTGTTGCGCTGATTAATACGTCCCCTTGTTAATACGTTTCTGGCCTTATTGTACAACATTCTATCGCCTTTTCTGTAGGCTTCCTCTTTGGTATGATGTAGCTGCTTAAATATAGCTGTGAACCAATGTTTATTGTTACTGTATATTTGCAGATTTCTGGTCGGCACACATAGGTCTTCACAAAAACTGAAATGTAATAAAATGTAACTTTGAGGAAACTCAGGCCTCAGAGTTTCATTGGGGGTGTTACTTGGAACCTGACACATATGATGTTACAGTATTTGTGAGTTCATCTAAGTCTGCAGAAGTACCTTTGAAAAAATTTCAATGCAGTCAAGGCAAGCCTGTAGCTTTAACTTTGCCTCCTCAGTCCAAGTGCTCACGCATTGCATTGCATTGCATTGCATTGCATCGCATCGCATCGTATTCAGAGTTGGAAGGGACCTTGGAGGTCATCTGGAAGTTATCTATACTAGGGATTCGAACCACTGAACTGCTGACCTTTCTGATCGACAAGCTCAGCGTCTTAGCTACTGAGCCACCTAGCCAGGCTAATTTAATTAATTTAATTAATTTAATCAATTTAATTAATTTAATTGTTGGTTTCAGGGTAAACAGGTACAAGGTGAATCATGCAATGATCAGAGGGTCCCACAGCTGCCCGTGGTAAAGACCGATAAGCATCTTTTAATGTTGTGTAGCAATGGTCTAAAGTGTTCTTGCCTCTCATGAGACCAGTGCAGGTTTCACTTACCTTTGCTACTGGTTCGCTTTTCACATCTGCACACAAAATACTGTTCAATAATTATGCCTCAAATAACATACATACATAATACATTAATGGAAGGTATAAGCAGCATCTAATTGAAACAAAATATTTGATTATTTTATTTTTAGCTAAAGATCCAGGGGTGAAATGCTCCCAGTTCAGACCCGGATCGCCTGATCTGGTAGCGATGGCGGCGGGTGGTTCAGAGAACCGGTAGCAAAAATCCCTTTGCTCCCCCCCCACCATGCCCAGCTGAGCCACACGATCATCTTTTTTTTTTTTTTTTACTTTTAAAAGCATTTTTTCTACAATCTCTTCTGATGAAAAAATGTTTTTAAAAGTAAAAAAAAAAGCCTCTGATGATTGCGCAGCTCAGCTGGGATCATCAGAGGCTTTTCAAAGCATTTTTTTCTGCAACCACTTAGCCAAAGAGGTGGTTAAAAAAATGCTTTGAAAAGTCTCTGACGATCCCAGCTGAGTTCCCTGATCGGCAGAGAGGCATTTCTCTGATGATCCCAGCTGAGTTCCCTGATCAGCAGATAGGCATTTTTAAAAAAACCTCTCTGACAATCCCAGCTGAGTTCCTATCGGCAGAGAGGCTTTTCAAAGCATTAGAAAAAATGCTTTGAAAAGTTAAAAAAAAAAAGTTGGCCACGCCCACCATCACATTACCCCACCACCACCAAGCCACGCCAACAGAACTGATAGTAACAGATTTTACATTTCACCCCTGTAAAGATCACTAATATTACTACAGTCAGGTGATAGTTCCAAGCCCAAACTTCCCAATAATAGAAGAAATAATCTCTAATATGACTGCAGTTACATAGTTTAAATCATGACACAAAAATGGAGTTTGTTCATCTTGCTATCAGCACTAATTTCTTGATTTATTAATGTATGCCCAATTTTCATCATTATTGCTGAGTTAGTAATTTATGCATCAATCAATATGACAACATAAAATATCTTACATCTTTTAAGAAGAGATTGGATAACCATTTGTCTGAAATGGTATAGGTTTCCTGCTTGAACAGGGGGCTGGACTAGAAGACTTCCAAAATCCCTTCCAACTCTGTTATTTTGCTATTCAGATTCTCTCCTGACTTAATCCTGGGTTTTGCTTCAGGCATCCTGTATATTATGTGGCCTTGAACATGTAACATGTGAACATAATACATAGTCATATTTTTACTCTGTACTGTTTCTGATAGATTCTGATCCAAAATTTCAGCATGGGGCAGTAAAAGCTACTAGTAACTACTGGAGATACTGTATCTAGCAGAATAAATTTTATACTTTTTTATAGTAAGAATAATTTCAATTCAGGAAGAAAGTGAGATGAAGATGAAATTTATTTGAAATTTTATCAAATAAAATGGGTTTGAAAGTATACTTCATGAATTTCTTTCAATATGTACTATTTTATCTGGGCCCCATTATACCCTGAAATACTAAAATTGGATCCTGATGTACTAAGATTGTTGTTTTCATTGATGACATGTGGCAGGTTTGTGCAAAAAAAAAGGGGGGGTTATTAAGTGTGTTCAGAGTATTCAAAGAATTTAAGAATATACAGCATTTGGGATCAGGAGATAATGTTACATTGTGGGTTTTGAGAAAGTGGAGGTAGTCTAATGTTAATTTTGAAAAATTAATAATTTTTGTCATATACTCATAACAAGTATACAGCTAGAAACAGCATATGTTTTTGTAACACTCGCACATTAGTTTTATAATTGCAAGACTAAATTCTGTATCATCGATTCGAATATAGATATGAAAATTTAAATTACAGAATGATCTTTTCATTCTGAATAAAACTCATGTCAACATAAGGGGGGAGGGGGGAGTTCCCCTCGTAGATATGTGCCCACCAGGCTTCCGTGCATTCCACCAGCCGAGAGCTCAGGGCAGGGGCGGGGGGGGTGGCGGTTATTATAAAGCAGCAGTTCTCAACCTGGGGGTCGCGACCCCTTTGGGGGTCGAACCGCCATTTCACAGGGGTCGCCAAAGCCCTCTCTCGCCCCCCCCATGCCTTCACTCACTCTCACTCTCTGCTCTGTTGGATCGCCGGCCATTCGCTTACCCCACCCACTCCCAATCTATTGCTGCCTCCTGAGTCCCAGCTGATGGATAGAGGAAAAAAAATTGTTTAAATTCTTGCCGCGGGGCTTCAAAGGGCCGCCCTATAGCCAGTGGTGGGATTCTGCCGGTTCTAGGAGCCGAACCGTTTGTTAAATTGCTGGATTGCCCCGCCCCTCTGCACCACTATTTATTGCCAATAAATAGTGGTGGGCGAGGGGAGGGTGAGCCAGCAATTTAACAAACAGTTCGGGGTTTTTTTTGTAATTTTATTGGCCCGCGGAGCTTCAGCATAGGCTAATTAGCCCTTGCTTAGATCGGCTCCGACTCTTAGCTGATTTGCTCTCAGCCGTTTTGCTCAGGGCTCTGCTGCTTGCTTGCAAAGAGTGCTGATTTTTTTCCCCCTAGCTATGCTGAGAAACGAAACAGAAAGTAAAGCAGGCTGTTAGCTTTGCTGTTGTTGCAATTGGAAAAATTAGGCAGGCAGATTTCTTTTTCCTCACCAAAAAAGGTAGGTGCAAACAATGGGAAATTTAGGGGAAAAGAGGAGAGTTCAAGATTTTAAAACACAAAAGAAAAAAAGCTCTATTTAACTAGGGAATTGTAATAATTGAGATACTATTAATTGTATATTGTGTTGAAAGCAGAAATGGTTAAGTTGTGGTTTGGAGGAATATATGGGGGAAATTATTTGGTTTATTATTATTGGTAAATATAATTAATTGATTTGTAAGAAATTGGATTGCATGGAAATAATTGGAATATTCATGTTCATATTGATTAATATACAAAAAAGGTAGTTATATAACTAATTGATTTATATTAAAATATTGAATTTATGTATGTTGATGACACTCAGCTGTACATCTCCACCCCAGGCCACCCCAGCGATGCCCTTGAAGTGATGTCCCGGTGCCTGGAGGCCGTGCGGGCCTGGATGGGGAGAAACAGGCTCCGACTCAACCCTTCCAAGACCGATGGCTGTGGCTTCCGGCGTTCCGATATAGCCAGCTGGTTATTGGGGGTGAATCACTGGCCCCCACAGAGAGGGATCGCAACTTGGGAGTCCTCCTGGATGCATGGCTGTCTTTAGAAGAGCATATGACGGCCGTGGCCAGAGGGGCTTTTCATCAGGTCCACCAGTTGCGTCCCTTTCTGGATCGGGAATCCCTACGCACGGTCATTCAGGCACTCATCACTTCCCGCGACTACTGCAATGCTCTCTACATGGGGCTGTTGTGGTCCCGCCCTCTGAGCCTATCTCATCGGAGGAAGAAAGCTCCGAACATGACGAAGAGGAGTCAGCCAGGCCTCCCTCTCCAGGCCCCTCCCCTCTGGCCTGGAGAGCCGGCTGAGGGAGAGGAGATTAGCCAGGAGCCAGGTGTCTCGGATGAGAGCGAAGGAGAGTCGTCATTCCTGGATGCACACCAACGAAGGCGTGATAAACGGTTGCAGCAGTTAAGGAGGTGTGCTAGGGATTAGAACTGAGTCACTGGACCACACCCCAGAGACTATATAAGAGAGGGTGGTGGCTGGTAAAACTCCGTGACGAACAAAAACAAACTTTAGCTAGTCACTTGAACAATGTCTGAAGCTGCCGAAAGGGATTTTGTTTTGCTGGACTATTTGCAATGCGTATGTAATTTTGTGTTATCTGTTGCAGTAAAAGCTCTTGGCAGACGGTGATTATATTGCTGCCAAGTTTGAGATAACGACCTGTGTGTGTGCCAAGTACTTTCTTAACCCTCGGCTGGCTGTGTTTGTGTGTGTGTGTGGACGGGAACAGATCAGGGGCACCCCCTTGGGGTGCACCCAGAGGCTCCAGTTGGTCCAGAATGCGGCCGCGTGGGGGATTATGGGAGCGACGGGGCGCTCCCATGTGACACCTCTCCTGCGCGAGCTGCACTGGCTTCCGGTGGTCTTCCGGGTGCGCTTCAAGGTGTTGGTGACCTTTAAAGCGCTCCATGGCTTAGGGCCAGGGTATCTACAAGACCACCTTCTGCCGCCAATAGCCTCCCACCGGCCAGTTCGCTCGCACAGAGAGGGCCTCCTCAGGGTGCCGTCGGCCAGACAATGTCGGTTGCCGACCCCCAGGGGGAGAGCCTTCTCTGTGGCGGCACCTGCCCTCTGGAACGACCTACCCCCAGAGATACGCATGATACCAGACCTCCGGACTTTTTGTCAGGCCTGAAAACTCATCTATTTCACGTAGCTGGGCTGGCTTGATCCCATCCTTTCGGTTTTAATTTGAAATTGGTTTTAACTGGGTTGTTTTAAATTGAGGGCCGAAATTATTTAATGTCTTTTAAACTGTTTTTTAAATTTTATATGTTATGTTTTATCTCGGCTGTTCACCGCCCTAAGTCCTGTTGGAGAAGGGCGGTATAAAAATCAAATTAAATAAATAAATAAATAAATAAACATAGTGCCAATTTCTCATTTCCTAAATACCTCCCATAGTGATTTTATGGTCCCAAGGCCAGTTTATAGATTTTGCTTCATACTAGTTTTGTTTTGTTAACATTTAAGTTGGGATGATAAAAGATTGGGAATGAGAAGGCGGTGATGGTTGCTCAGGTACTTTAAATTGCTGGGGTGGAAATTGAGATAGATTCCATCTTCAAGGTGTTTTGGCTTGGCTAAATGGTTACATCCCCATTATGTATTACAACAAAAATGTCTGTAGCAAACAAACCAACAAACAGATCAGAAATAAAACAACACATCTACATGTCTTAAAACTCTGTTTACTGAATAAACTGTTTTAACGGGAGAATTAAAAGTTCACAATAAAGATTTCTCCTATCCAGTCATGTCTAACTCTAGGGCTCAGTGTCACCTCTGTTTCTTATCTGAGGAACCAGCATTGTGGGAAAACACTTTTGTAGTCATGTGGCCAGCATAACTATATGCTGAGGCACACAGAACACTGTTACCTTCCCACCGAAGGGGTACCTACCTATTTATCTACTGGCATGTGCCTGCTTTAGCATTGTTAGATGGGCAGGAGCTGGGGCAAGTAACAGGAGCTCACCTTGTTGCACAGTGCTTGGGACTTGAAACTGCACAGCAGTTGGACAAGCTCAGCTATTTAAATGCTGAGCCATTCTGCCCCCCATGTGAGAATTAGAAAATGATAAATTAACTTTATTTTAACACTGATTGTTATAACTTTTCTTCCATTTATGGCAAGGATGTATCATAGCATAGCCACTTCCCTCTTTTTGAAAGTTAACTAAATCCTAGTTCTCATAGAAATAATAAATAAAACAAGAAACAGTTCTTGATTTTGGAGGAATTCAAATGACTGAACGCCCTGTCACTGAACAATAACCACTTTTGAGTCATATAATCCAGATATTGAAAACTTTCCATGATGTTTATGGAAGATTTGATACCGACTCACTGAGTACCACATGGAGTGACAAATCCAACATTAACTGTTCTAGTGAAAATAGACCTAAGGATGAGGAAACTAAGAAAAGAAAGGCAGGAATTCTTCTAATCTTGAAATAAATGTGTCCCTTGGATTTCTCTCCCCTCCCTTGGCTTGATGTACAGATAGTCCTTAACTTACAACAATTCATTTAGTGACTGTTCAAAGTTAGAATGGCATTGAAACAAGTGACTTATGACCAATTTTCACACTTACAACCATTGAAGCATCCTCATGGTCATGTGATCAAAATTCAGACACCTGGAAACTACTCATATTTATGACGGTTGCAGTGTCCTGGGATCACATGATCTCCTTTTGTGACCTTCTTATAAACAAAGTCAATGGGGAAACCAGATTTACTTAACAACTATGTTATTAACTGAACAACTGCAGTGATTCATTTAACAACTATGGCAAGAAACATTATAAAATGGGGCAAATTTACTTAATAAATGTTTCTCTTAGCAACAAAAATGTTGGGCTCAATTATGATCATACATTGAGGACTACCTGTATTTACTTAACTATCAAATCCAGCTGTGGTTCAGATACATTGCTCACTTTTTCTATAATACTCTACAGCTTCAAGACCTATGCCAACCTTTCTGGCAGGAACCTAGATTGAAACTTGATGAAAACATACTATTAGAACATTCCAGTTGATTGGACCAGATCAGTAAACAGTTGTTCATGCTCAGCGTGAAACAATAAAAAATAGTATGCACACACACATACCCTCATCTTGTGCAAATGAATTCAAACATTCTTTATCTCCCATTGCATTGAATAGCATGTTTAATTTTTCCTGCCTGATTTTATTTTAAAAAGTAAAATCCAGAAATAGCTTATGTTAAGGTTATTCTTGGATCCTAATGCAATCTGGTAAGATGCTCCAGCTTTATGTAGTCAGTGACACATTGAATTTAATTACATGGTTTCTCCCACCACCAGCCAAACTATAGCCCTCATGGCCACAATCATACCCTAACACTGAAAACTCAAAATATATAATAGTAATAATAATAATCCAGCCTAGGTTGATTTTGTGGAGCATTCCTTTTTAATCCTTTAATTATGGACAGGATTTCATTTCAGTTGAGGTTTTTTTTTTACATTATGTTAAGTTTGTACTTTTAAAGATAACACCGAAACATAGCATATTTTACATGAAATGCTGCAATATGCAATGTGATCTATTTCAAGGCTTAACCAAACTCAGCTATATATGGTAGTTTATTGTGCTTAGACCAGCGTTTATATTTCCTATATGCCTTTCTTGTTATACTAGAGCTTCCATACAAAATGAGTCTCTATCTACTTTTCTTATTATGTTCAGCAACATTATGTAATATCAGACATTTCATTTCATTCCCAGCCTCCCAAATCGAAGGCCTGCTCACTTGCAGGAATCTGTATAGCAAAAAAATATATATCTTATTTTGATTGTTAATTTTAATTTAATTAATTTATTTTATTTTATTTGTTATAACTTTTACTCCATCAGACCCTGGATAGCTGATGTCTGACAGCTAAATGTAGAAACTGATTCTGTTGGATAGTTAGATTTTCCATGAACATACATGTCTCTATAATTACCTGGGTTATGCTCTATTCATTCATGCCAGTGTTGTTCAAATCTAATTTCCTAAATTGATGTACAAACTCTGATTCAAACTCGGGCTTTTTATGAAAAGCAGCTCAAGATTATGAAGTATTTTTATTTAAAGTTCAGTAAGCAAAAGCTCAATAAATATTAAATTCTGAATTTCAATTATCAATTAAGTTACCTGAGATATGAGACAAAGTTCTGAATTCTGTGTGGGTTTATAGAAGAAATATTAATTATGTATATGTAAGAAACATGGAGGATCCAGCATGGTAGTGGTTAAGATACTACTGTACAGTGTACAACATATGCAAAAGAACCATGTGGTATGGCAAGCTGTGTTGATTGTTCTCCTGCCATGACCTTTTGTTGGGAGAGTAGGCAATGATATCATGAGGAAGCCTATACAGTGGCGTTATAATAAAACCCCATGGAACTTAAAGATTAAAGGAAGCAGTAGCCATGCTGCCAAGTGAGGGCATCCAAAAAATCTAGCCAACATTAAGGTCAGTTTGATCAGTTTAAATGCAAGATCATTACGGTAGTCAGTTGAGGGATGTGTTATGATTAGTATACAGAAAAGGATTCTGTAAACTAAAAGTGGGAGGAAGAGGGAAACTAAGGATTCAGAAAGTAGAGCCAAGCTAATCTGGGCAGAGCTGACTGAAATGGATTACATTAGCATCCTGGCCAAACCAGTTTTTGCCTGAGATCAAACAAAGACCAGAGAATGAAGAAAATAAAAGGATAGGATTTGAAAAGTTCCACCTCTTTTTTTATGATGATGATGATAATAATAATGATTCAGTTAATAGCATCTGTCAAACAATATTGCATTATCTTCCATGTAAAACTGACTGAACTGCTAACCTATCACAATTTTGGCATGGTTGCTGTATTTTGCTGCATTATGACAATTATGTGGGATAGGGAAAGTTTTGCAAATCTCATGGCAGAAGTCATGGGCAAAGCAATTTCTAACTAAAAATAAATTACTATGAAGAATAGGAAAACACTTCTAGAGAAAGATGCTGTCTTTACAAGTACTCAGAGTTTTGAAGATTTAGAACATGTTTCACTATAAACTAATGCCCTCCATGTGTTACATTTCTGTTGATCTTTTTTAGGTTGGAAATTATGAAAACCGTAGAATAATACATTGACTGAAGGCACCCGATTAAGAAAGACTAAGTATCCTATATAATAAATAAATGAAGATAATTTATAGATGATCCAAGATAAGAATACATCTGAGTAGAAACATAAGGTTTGTGTCAATATTTATCTACACAGACAGAGACCACAATTTTAGTAGGAAATCATACCTCTTTGTGTATCTGGCTTGCATAAAATCCACTTACATAGTGAGAACTATAGGTGTAATACATGTGATCACTCTAAAGATAGAAGTTGCAAATCACCTATGTAAATATAACATACGGGTTGAGTAGTCCTATATTCCACCTTGTACAAGCACAACAAAATAAAAAAAAATGCCTTGAGTGTTTAAGATAAATATTTTTGTCTTCTGATTTATTCACATAGTAATGATTAAAAAGCAAATATGGATTGCTATGCAACATCACAGAAGAAAGTATTGTGAAAAGCAAACAAGAAATAGGAGGAGGAACTGAGAATTATCACTGTTGCACTCCGAATATTTATTTCTAAGTAATTCCACTAAGTTTAGTTAGTTTAGTTTATTTGATTTGTATACCGCCCTACTCCCGAAGGACTCAGGGCGGTGAACAGCCAAACAATAAAATAACATAGATACAAAAAATTTAAAAAACCAGATAAAATCAAATTAAATCATTTTGGCCCAGACAGATTAAAACACCCCAATAATTTAAAAACAGATTAAAATTTACATATTTAAAAAAGGGAAGAGATTAGGCCAGGCCCGCCTGATGGAATAAAAAGGTCTTCACAGCGCGGCGGAAGATGTGCAGATCCGGGATCCTCCGTATCTCTGGGGGGAGCTCATTCTAGACAGTAGGTGCCCCCACAGAGAAGGCTCTCCCCCTAGGGGTCGCCAGCCTACACTGTTTGGCTGACGGCACCCGGAGGAGTCCCTCTCTATGAGAGCGTACTGGCCGGTGGGAGGCTATTAGTGGTAGTAGGCGGTCCCATAGATAATCAGGTCCTACGCCATGGAGCGCTTTAAAGGTGGTAACCAAAACCTTGAAGTGCACCCGGAAGACCACCGGGAGCCAGTGCAGCTCGCGCAGAAGAGGTGTTACATGGGAGCGCCATGTCGCTCCCATTACCACCCGCGCGGCCGCACTCTGCGCCAGTTGGAGCCTCCGGGTGCTCCTCAAGGGGAGCCCCATGTAGAGAGCATTACAATAGTCCAGGCGGGAGGTGACAAGGGCATGAGTGACCGTGCGTAACGAGTCCTGATCCAGAAAGGGACGCAACTGGCGAATCAGGTGAACCTGATGAAAAATCCTCCCGTCAAGTGCTCTTCTAAAGACAGCCGTGAATCCAGGAGGACGCCCAAGTTGCGAGCCCTCTCCGTGGGGGCCAATGATTCGCCCCCAATAGTCAGTGATGGTGTCAACTGACTATATCGGGACGTTGGAAACCACAGCCACTCGGTCTTGGATGGGTTGAGCCTGAGCCTGTTCCTCCCCATCCAGATCCGTACGGCCTCCAGGCACCGGGACATCACTTCAAGGACATGGTTGGGGTGATCCGGGGTGGAGATGTACAGCTGAGTGTCGTCAGCGTACTGATGGTACTCCACCCCGAAACTCTTCCAACCGGTGCAGCATGATACCATGGTCGATGGTATCAAAAGCCGCTGAGAGATCTAACAGGACCAGGACAGAGGAGCACCCCCTGTCCCGAGCCCTCCAGAGATCATCAACCAACGCGACCAATGCCGTTTCTGTGCTGTACCCGGGCCTGAAGCCCGACTGGAACGTCGTTTCATCCAGGTGCTGGGGGAGCTGTTGCGCAACCACACTCTCAACAACCTTTGCCACAAAACGAAGGTTGGAGACCGGACGATAATTTACCAACATTGCCGGGTCCAGGGAAGGCTTCTTGAGGAGAGGCCTCACCACCGCCTCTTTCTAAGCGGCAGGAAAGACACCCTCACCCAACGAAGCATTTATAATCCCCTGGAACCAGCCTCGTGTCACCTCCCGAGAAGCCAGCACTAACCAGGAGGGACACGGGTCCAATAAACAAGTGGTCGCGTTCAGTCTACCCAGAATCCTGTCCACGTCCTCAGGGGTCACAGGATCAAACTCATCCCAGATTTCCAGGCTAGGAATTTATATAGGTATATGATTTGATTTAAAAGATAAAGCAGTAACTTTTTGTTTATGGATGAAACATCTTTTGTTTATATTAAACAAGGTGATAGAGATTAACCAAATTTGTTACACAGAACTCCTATAGCACAAGAGAATAATAATTTATTTTTAGGCAGAAAATCACAACCAGAAATAAGGGGAGATGTTTCACTTTTTTTGCTTTTGTGCATCTATTTTTAATTAACTCTTGACAACCCAGCTGATACACAATTAAGAGAATGATTAGTTATAACATCTTTGATAATATTTTAAGGTTTGATTTCATGGAATACAAAGTGCAGTAGGACTGTTTACTTTTTCTTTACATAGTGACTTCTTTGGAAATTGTCTTCTTATAAGACTTTTTCCTAGTCTGATGGTGAACTAACTTTATACTGTTGATTTTGTAAGCATGGGATGTTGGATATGCATACTTTACAGTAAAATGTGCAAAAAGATTGTCATGGTGTTGAACATCCAGTGTTGAACATACATAAATATTCACAATACTTAATAGTATATTTTTTGATGAAAGTCAGTTAGTAGATTAATTTAATGGGAAAAAGATTCTTTAAAAAAAACATTAAAATGGGAAAAAACTCACATAACAATAAAGAAGCAAAACCACCTTGATTGAGAAAAATAGGAATATTATCAGATTTCTATTATACATAGTATAAATGTTACGAGAAATACCTTTAAAATCATATTTCCTTGTTTTGTACAAATCAAAGCTGGAAAACTAAATAAGATACTAAACAGGATTTGATATTAACAATTTAAATTAATTGTTAATACAGTATGTAAAATACATAGATACATACATATTAAACAGCTGGTTGCAGACATCTATAACTATAAACAAAACCACTGTTAATATGCTCTAGTTTTCTCACCTACATCATTTTCGTCCATTATTGAATGATAAATTACAGAGCTATTATCTTAATAAGAAAACTTTAAAAGTTGCAGTAATCTGAAATACTTGTTTCTTTCTGACCTGATAGATGCAGAACCATTATTTGATTGCCATACATAAATAAATATCAGAAAATTCCAAAGTCTATCATATCACTTTTCAAAGTCTATAAATGTAACTTTCCACTATGATTCCTATATGCGCATTGGTTAAACATTATTTTAAAATAAGTTTTCTGACTATCATGAATATTTTTTTTGTTTCCCAGATTCTGATCTACACAGTCTGTGTTTTTATTATGAAACTAGGGTTGTCCGCAAAAGATAGAATTATTTCCTTTACTATTGAATACAAACTGGACTCATTGTTAAATAATAAGGAATCTGAACTTCTCAAACAACAGCCAGAGTCATCGTCAGAGTGTAAAAAAGTATCATATGTACAGCATTGTCTCTTTGTGACAATATGACTAGACAAGACAAGACTAGACAAGAAAGTAGCTCCAAAGCAACCATGATGATTTTGAAAGCAAATTGGGGCACCCAACCCACCAGGACTATTTTGCCTTCATGAGCTGTTAATAGCTCATGGAAAAAATGGTTTCAAGACCATTTTTCCTCTTTTTTTTAGAATTTGGATTGAAATATGTACAGTTTCAGATTAAATATCAGAGTTTTCATTCTCTGGGTTAACAGAAAGATTCATTATAAATTGAAAAATATAAATGCTGTAGCAGTCATGGGGTGCGGTTGTGTAGAAGAAATAGCATTAAACACAAATATATTCTGCAAGCAAACATTTAGGTACCTTCAAAATGTCATGGGCAAAGTCAGCTGAAAGATGTGTGTCTATGCTAAAGTCAAGGATGTTATTCTAAGATTATGGAGCTGGAAAGTTGTTCAGCCAGTAGAGAAGGTGAGATAACCTCCAGCTGCACAAAGAAAAATGATAAGCCATATATGATTACAGCAGATATTTTTGTTTGGTCTTATCAGAAAAATTCACACTTACCAAGCAAATGCACATTATGCAAGGGTTGTCTGTAATAAATGGGATCTGTAGAATTTCTCCCTCCTTCTCACATTTTGCAACAGAACCTATATGGAAAATTTTAAACATCAATATTACTTCTTCACTTTGCCTGTCCCGCAGCCATCTCCACTTTGCTGAAAAACCATTAGTGCACAAGATTGCAACAAATGCTTCAGTCATATAAATATGGAAATAGGCCCTACTGAAATTAGTAGGAGTTACTTCTCATTCATTATTATTCCTTTACTTACATCAACAGTATACATTGGTTAAGCTACAACAGCACTCTTAATGTTGTTATTTCAGGATGAACAAAGTACCCGCCCTAAAAATTTAGACACCAAAAGCACAGCAGAGATAACTATTTTTCCATAACCAACAAGCATCTTTTAAATTCAATGATGATAAATATGTGTCTAATGAGATAAGTTTTTATTCCCACAAAGGCTTTGTTAGCTCTGTATTTTAAAACTCAAAAATTCTAAATATAATTTAGGAAAACTGCAGACCAGATATTTCTATGGACGTGAACAGGTGAACATTTATTGTATTTAAATTGGATCAGAACATGATATACTAGTCTTTCTCTGCCAATATACTTCAGATGTAAAGAACAAGGCTTTTTAGATGCTTTGTAAATGAATTTGATTAGCAAGATATATACAAATACACATTCCCAAATTTTTAAAAATGCCAACGGCTATTTTGTGAAATACAGTGCTGTACTTTTCACATGTCTACAACTGGAATCTTTTTGCACCAAGTATCAGGCAAATGTATGCTTCAGGGCAGTGTATTTCTCTGTGTATGTCCATCTTAAATCTGTCGCCTGCTTGAAAAGAATGGTAGTTAACATAATGTGCAGTTTTTCTGACATGCAATGTGTACTTTTTAAATTCATACCAACTCTGTTGGGGCAATAGTTTTCAGGATGCTAGGAAAGCAGCACATTCCTCCCAATGCAATTTTAGCCAAGTAGGCTGATCAAGATACCCAATAGCTGTCTTCACAAGGGAGAACACTCTAGATTCCAAGCACATGTGGCAGAGTGCACCAAGCGACTCCAGGGTCTTTCACGTGGTGCTTGGCACCAAAAACACATTTGATATTTAAAAGAGGACTGCCTCCAAATCTGGCTAGCAGCTTACGTTCAGACCTGTTTAATAACGGGGTTTCCAAAAATCAAGAGAGAACCTTAGTAAATACTGCGTGTCCTTTTTAGAACATTAATTTATTTATAACATAAAACCGTTACCAATCATAAACCGCGCTATTGGTACACATGCCCGTGCATACATCCTCGTTGCCCTTCGGACTGAAAATCGGTGTTTCGGATACTTTCTTTGCGTGCAACATTTGCAGGCTTGGGTGGAAAGCGCGTGCGGCTTCCCGCTTTCCCCCGGTATCCCTGCTGTTGTCCTTACCTGTCAGGAAGGAAGACGCCAGCGTCACGGGGAGTCCAAGGTGGTGCAGCCACAGCCAGCCGACAAACACTAGCCCTGGAGAGCTGAGCAAGGGAGCCGCCGCCCAGGAGCTGCACAAGAGCCAGAGCATCGTCCTCAGAGCTCGGATTCTTGAGCGACCAAGAGCTCGGGAGAACGTTAGGGACTGCAGGATCGCGGCGGCGGCGGCGGCTACCCGGCCGGGAAGTTGCTGCTGGGGGTGCAGGGAAAGGGGGAGACAGAATGGGAGGAGGCACTGGTGGATGGGTTTCTCGCGGCGCTGCTCCTGCCGCCGTCTTCGGATCGAGCTTTGAACCGTTCTTCTGCCGACCGACCCCTCCTGAGCGGGATATGGGTGGGCGGGGAGGGGGAAAGAGACGCCAGGCTGGGCGGGGCCGGCCGTCTGCCTGCTTGCCTGCCTGCCTGCCGCGTGAGGGACCCCTGCCTAGTGCACTGACAGGAGCTGCCTGCTGCTACAACCGCCGACTCTGTTCTGCCCCGACCGTAGCCAGTGCCGCAGCCTTCAGCCCAGACATTGGTGATCCGTGAGCCATCCGTCCCTTTGAGGGAGAGAGCAGGAGAACTGGAAAAGGCGCCGACAGTTGGGAGTGTTAGCAATTGTCTTGTCTGGAGGAAAAGCCAAAAGCTCGCAGTTTAAGGTTCGCCCGGCTGCCCTAGCCAGGTCTTTTGACTTTTTGTTTTTCTTTTTGGGCGGAGAAAGAAAAAAAATCGGGGAGTTGCAGAAAGGAATTTTTTTTGCCTGCCAAAAAACTGTCTCGTTCTCATTACTGTATCATTTTCAAATCGCACCGCCACCAAGGTGCGCTCTCTACCAACAGAAGGGATGGCGGTGCGGGAAATCAGCAAAGGAAACTTTCACGGGGTTGCGATAAATTCCAGTCTGTGTACACTTTGTTTTTTTAGATGAAGAAAAAACGGGGAGGGGGTAATTAATGGCATATAATCGGTTACCCCATTTTTGGTTAGAGGCATTATGAATGTTTAATTCAATCAAAAAACTACAGATGGCGAATAGCATTTTTCATATTGGAAATATGAGTCATTCTAAAGTGGTGTTAAAATGCAAACTGTGTGTGAAAAAGATAATCACAACATAGGGAAAATGCTGTTTGTTTCCAAATGCAGCACATGTAAGATGTAGGCAAATACACACAGATTTAATCAGCCAAATGAAATTCATTGTCCAGCTAAAGTTTCTTGATCAGATCAATGGCCTAGTTACAGGCGGAAGTATTCTGGCACCAGTGGAAAAACTATTATGTTAATGTAATTTGATTTGTATTATCCTTAACACACTAGCCACCCTAAGAATTTAATTATACAGAAGATAAAGTTCTAGCATAGAATACTCTTTCCATAATCTTTCTTCATGTTTCTCTGATATTTTAGATCTTACATGCCATTTTATAGAAGGTGCCAAGTCACACAATAGTGAAATGCATCTGAGTATGCATTACATGATAATCTTAAGGAAATATTCAGTTCTTGGGCCACTTCACCCAACTGCTCTGTAGAGTCATTCATCCACTCTTCTCACTGCAAGCATATTTGTGATAAGTTATGTTGTAGCAAGGGAATAACGAGAGGCACAAGCAAGCTAGTGACAACAGCTCTTTAATTCAGGGTGAGACTTCAGCAAAGAAACACAGGCAACAGCCCTCCTTATACGAGAGTACACCTAAGTTTCCAACCCATTAAAAGTTCTGCTCGACTGCGCCCTGTGGCAGTGCACGGGGTTGCATGCTGTACTGCTAAGAACTGGTCTATCCTGGCTTGCCAGTCACCCGCATCGAGTCGGGAAAGGGCTTCTTTGGTCGTTCATACGAATCTCTCTGCAAGGCCATTCGAAGCTGGATGGAATGGGGCAGATAATGCGTGTCGTATTCCTAACTCGGCCAGGTAGCTTTCAAATTGAGTTGCCGTGAATTGGGGCCCGTTATCAGAAACCAGGGTGTCTGGTAAACCATGGGTTGCAAATAGTTTCCTGAGGACCTTGATTATTGCCTTGGAAGTGGTTGATGGCATTAAGGCTATTTCCAGCCATTTGGAAAAAGCGTCGACAATTATAAGAAAATTCTGGTCATGGAAGGACCCTGCAAAATCAATATGAATCCTCCCCCATGGTCTCTTAGGCTTTTCCCACTCTCTAACGGGAGCTACAGGGGTATCCGGGCGGGACTCCTGGCAAGGCCTGCATTTCCCCACCCACGCAGTGACGTCTTGGTCGAGTTGTGGCCACCACACATAACTCTGAGCCAGACTCTTCATTCTGACTATACCAGGGTGCCCCTTATGTAGTAATTCCAACACCCGATGCCTTAACCATGAGGGAATAACCACCCTATCACCCCACAATAAACAGCCCCCCAGCATAGACAACTCATTTTTCTTGTTAAAAAAACACTTGAAAATCCCCACTGTCCACCTTAGTTGGCCAACCTCTCATGACCCAGCCCATAACAGTTCGTAAAACAGTGTCTTTGGCAGATTCCTTGCCACCTCAGCAGACAAGAGGGGACCCAGGGATACAACATCGATCAACAATACAGGGGCTTCCGGAGTCGGGTTTTCCAACAGATCGGGCAAGTGGCATCGGCTGAGGGCGTCAGCATGGCCTAGAGTCCGGCCCGGTCGGTGGATTAGTCTATATGAATAAGCGGCCAGGAAAATAGACCAC
Source organism: Arizona elegans (assembly GCA_022577455.1). Classification (NCBI taxonomy): domain Eukaryota; kingdom Metazoa; phylum Chordata; class Lepidosauria; order Squamata; family Colubridae; genus Arizona; species Arizona elegans. Next base: position 75,469,245 of record JAKOOJ010000004.1, on the reverse strand, counting down.
CGGGTCATCTGGGGGGATAGAGCAGCTGGGATTGGTTTGTCGCCAGCCAAAAGTCCCAACAATGGCTGGTGGTCCGTAATAAGTTCAAAAGTCCAGCCAAACAAATATTCGTGAAATTTTTTGACCCCCCGCCACAGCCGCTAAGGCCTCCCTGTTCAGCTGGCTGTAATTTCGTTCTGCACTGGACAGAGTGTGAGAGTAATATGCAATGGGCACCTCTAACCCATTCGGTAGTCTATGGCTCAACACGGTTCCAACACCAAAGGGGAACACATCGCAGACAAGCACAAGCGGCAATTCCGAGTTGTATTGGATAAGGAAACTGTCCTCCGACAAAAGTTTTTTGACAGCCTTAAACGCGGCTGCTTCAGACTTGCCCCAAACCCAAGGAACGTTTTTCCCTAGCAGTCTGTGTAATGGTTCCGCAATAGTGGCCTTGTCTCTGAGGAACATGGTATCAAAGTTCAAGAGTCCTAGGAAGGCCTGCAATTTGGCCTTTGACTTCAGTGTGGGTGCATTTTGGATGGCCCTTACTTTGCTTTCTGTGGGGTGAATGCCCGTGCCGTCAATTCAGTAGCCCAAGAATTCCACGGAGGGTACCGCAATTTTGCATTTGGACTTTTTGAGCTTAAGTCCCGCTTCTCTAAATCTGGTGAACACTAGTCTAACTCTTTCTCCAAGCTGAGCCTCATTCTGGCCGCTGACGAGGACATCGTCAAAATAGGGTATAACCCCCGGGAGTCCTTGTAGTAGGCGCTCCATAGTGCTTTGGAAGAGCCCTGGTGCAATGCTAGCCCCAAACTGTAGTCTAGTGCATTTGAATGCACCTCTGTGCATTACTATAGTTTGCGATTCTGCCATAGCGTCATCTACTGGCAGCTGCTGGTACACCTGCGCAAGGTCTAACTTTGCGAAAATCTTGCCAGGGCCAAGGGAATGAAGCAAATGGTGGACGATTGGAACTGGGTATGTGCTCTGTTGAAGTGCCTTATTGATTGTGCATTTATAATCAACGCAGATTCTGATTGATCCGTCTGATTTGACTGGCGTGACTATTGGGGTTTCCCACTTAGCGTGATCTACAGGGACCAGCACCCCTTGTTTGATCAGTTTGTCAAGTTTTGCGTCTATTTTTGGTTTTAGGGCAAATGGTACTCGTCTTGCCTTTAACCTAATCTGGGCTATGTTAGGGTCTAGATTAAAAGAAATAGGGGTCCCCACGTACTTGCCTAGCGTCTCTTCAAAAACATCCTGGAACTTGTGCAGGAGGCTGTCCTTTAGAGACAGTCCGGTGAGGCTGTGGACACCCGTGAAGCCCATGCCGAGGGCTCGAAACCAAGCTAGGCCCAGGAGGCTTGGCAGCGACTTGCTGATGATGGTCATGGGAAGCTCTTTCTGGAACTCGCCGTAGGTGACCCGGACGTGCCCACGCCTTCCACAGGAACTCGGTTTCCTTGGTAGTCGAGGAGGCGAACTCGTTGCCATGAAAGCTGGTTTCTCTGGAACTTCGGTAGAAGTGCTTTAAGCGTCACCGAAGACATGATTGACAGGGCAGATCTGGTGTCGATTTCCATGTCGCATGGTCTCCCTTCAATTTCTACTCTCGTGTAGACCTTTTCCTCTACAAATGTGCTGGCTTGGCCGATTCTCGTGCTGTAGGTCTCTCGCTTTTGATTCTCGCTCCGTTTTCTCACGCCGCCATCTCTGGTTGGCTGGTTTGAACGTGTCGGTTCTGGTTGGTCGTGATGGTCACGTGGCTTGTTATTTCGAGGGAATTGAGCTCTACAGACTCTAGCCAAATGGCCTTTCTTTTCACAACGCCTGTCTCTCGTGAGCCCCACCGCAGCTCGAGCAGTTTTCTCGGCGATGACTTTGCTCGCCCTTCTATTTGTCCGTGTGGAAGACATCCTCGTCCGACTCTTCCTCCATACTGGTCCGCCCCTCCTCTCTATGCACAGGTGTTGACTTTGGGCCATCTTTGCCCGACTGTGGATGTTGTCGCGCTTCGGAAGCCTTGGTGGACGCTTCATGCACTCTAGCTTCATCTAGCACGCCGGCTAATGTCAAATCTGGCTTCGCAAGCAGGCGCCTCTGTAATCGAGTGTCTCTCACGCCACAAATCAACTGTTCGAGGAGTGCGTCATCTAGATCCCGGTAGTCGCAATGCGTTGCGGCTTTTCGAAGGGCCACCACATATGCGCTGACTGGTTTTCCTTCTCTTTGTACTCATTGCCGGAGCTCGTAGCATTGTACAAACTTCGAAGGAACGGGAGCGTAGTGGGCTCTCAGGTTTGCTTGTAGGACGTCCCAAGGGACCATCTGAACCGGAGTTGGTTCACAGAGGGATTCGGCCATCTCGAAAATGTCTGGCCCGCAGTGGCTCAGGAAGAGGGCTCTTTTTTGATTCGCAGAGAGCCCTTGCATCTCACTTGCTTCTAGGGAACACTCGAACCTGGTTAGATACGACCCCCACTTTTCTCGGGTCGGGTCGAAGGGTTTTGGCAGAACATAGGCAGACATCGCAGTATGTCTCCGTAGTTCGCTCGTCACCCTGGCTAAAACTCAAAGCTCTTTTTGATTTGCTTCTTGTAGCCTCAATCCCACCTTCGTCGCCAATGTTGTAGCACAGGAATAATGAGAGGCACAAGCAAGCTAGTGACAACAGCTCTTTAATTCAGGGTGAGACTTCAGCAAAGAAACACAGGCAACAGCCCTCCTTATATACAGTTCAGAAATAACCGTTAACCAATCACAAGCAATGGTGCATTTGAATTTCCCGCACAAAATAGATACATACATAACAAGTTAATTATCATAAGCACATGTTATAATGTCACACGCTACCAAGTTGGGAACATGTCACCATATGTTTTCTGTTCATTCATTTGTGGTTTGGTTTAAGAACAAATATGTTTTCTAAGGTGGCTTCCAACCACTATAATTCTATGATCAACCTAAAAAATTGTTTTTAGAAAGTACAAGGAAAAAATGAATGATTTTATAGAAAAAGATACTAAATAGAAATATTTAAGCTAGTTTTTAAAATATACTGAACACAAAAACTAATATTGATTTCGAAGAAAAACTATTAATTGCATAAGGATGGATTTTTCAGAATTTTCAACAATTCTGAATTGTATAAATTCTGTGAATGTATAAATGAAATGAGCAACATTTTGCAATCTTCTTTGATACATATGAAGACTAATCACTCAATAATAAGATTATAGTAAACTATTCTATTGCTGATCTACCTTGGTATATGTCATTGAATTGTTATATAAAATAATACTAAAATCTGTAACAAAATTAACAATAAAGTAATATGTGGTTTTCTGTTTCTATGTTCTTTAGCCTACATTGGTGGTTTGCTCCTGGAATTTTGTGTTTACTCTCCAATAATACAGAGAGCAATGTGTTTACTCAAATTATGGGAAAAGTCCCCAGAGTCTATAATAAATCATCTTTATCAGATAATTTGTTGAGACAAAGGGTATCTTATTAATCTCTCAATGGGATGTGGAGAGAGGGAGGGAGGGAGCTCATGTCCTTTTGATGGTCAAAATCTAGTACTGCCTTCTCTTCATTGGATAGTCTCCAAACATCTGTTACTGCCAGTTCTTCCATATATTGTTCTATCTTTTGCTGAAGTTTCCCACTTTTTTTGTATGGATGGATTTGAGTTCAATTTCATTTTCTATTTCTTTTTCTCAGGATCAAACAAACTTGTCTGGAAGATAATTTTGGGTTGAATTTTACAAATTTTAAAAAAATCAAACAAGAAATAAAATCTGTGCAAAGAGGTATAGTGTATAGTACAAAAATATTCCAGACTCCAACTGCATTACAATAGTACATGTGCAGAATTTTAAGAAACATGGAAATGTTCTGCAAGGGATTTTTACTGCAATTTACAGGCGGTAGATGTGATGCGCTGGTGCCTGGAGGCTGTGAGGATCTGGATGGGAGTCAACAGGCTCAGACTTAACCCAGACTAGACCGAATGGCTCTGGGTATTGCCCCCGAAAGACTAAGTCGATTGTCCATCCTTGGTTCTGGGGGGAGAGAAAGTGCCCCCCTCAGAATGGGCTCGCAATTTGGCTGTCCTTTTAGACTCACAGCTGAGATTGGAACAATATCTGACAGCTGTAGCTAGTGGGACCTTTGCACAGGTTCGTCTGGTGCACCAATTGCGACTCTACTTGGATCAGGAGGCTCTCCTCACAGTCACTCATGCCCTTGTCACCTCACGGTTGGACTATTGCAATGCGCTCTACATGGGGCTACCCTTGAAAAGTGTTCAGAGACTACAGTTGGTCCAGAATGCAGCCGCGCAAATTATAGTGGGTGCATCTAGATACACCCACATTACACCAATTCTCCGCGAGCTGCACTGGCTCCCTATCGGTCTCCGGGCGCAATTCAAGGTATTGGTTATTACCTTTAAAGCCCTACATGGCTCAGGACCAGGCTATCTTCGAGACCACCTTCTACCACATAGCTCCCGGTAAGATCCCATAGAGTCAGTCTCCTCCGGGTCCCATCAGCTAAACAATGTCGGCTGGCTGGCCCGCGAGGGAGGGCCTTCTCTGTGATTGCCCCAGCTCTCTCGAACCAATTACCTCCTGAAGTCTGGACCGCCCCCATCCTATTGGCCTTCCAGAAAGCAGTAAAGACCTGGCTCTTCTGGGAGGCCTGGGGCCATTGATCTCGTTATAGCGATCTTGCGAGACCCAGCCACAAATTGGAGTATATGTGTTTTAATGTTTTAATGTCTTCTTTTAACTTTTGTATGGGATATTGTTGCATTGTTTTATTCCTGTTGTAAGCCACCCAGAGTCCCTTGGGAGTTGGGCGGCATAGGTTTAGGTTTAGGTTTAGGTTTAGGTTTATTAAATTTGTATACCGCCCTTCTCCCAAAGGACTCAGGGCGATGAACAGCCAAAATTAAAATACATACAGTATAAAAATTAAAATAAATTAAAACAGAATTAGATCAGTTTGGCTTCCCTAAATTTTAAAACCCTTTACCCATAAAATAGCCCATTAAAATTTTAACCCAGCCCGGCTTGCTGAAATAAGAAGGTCTTCAATGCTCGGCGGAAAGTACAGAGGTCCGGGATCAGTCGTATTCCTGGCGGTAGCTTGTTCCAGAGGGCGGATGCCCCCCAGAGAAGGCTCTCCCCCTGGGGGTCATCAGTCGACATTGCTTGACCGATGGCACCCTGAGGAGACCCTCTCTGTGGGAGCGGATTGGCCGGTGGGAGGTTATCGGTGGCAGAAGGTGGTCTCATAAATATCTGGGCCCTAAGCCATGGAGTGCTTTAAAGATGAGAATCAATAATTGAAGCGCACCCGGAAGACCACCGGGAGCCAGTGCCATGTCACCCCCATAATTACCCACGCGGCTGCATTCTGGACCAACTGGAGCCTCCGGGCGCTCCTCAAGGGAAGCCTCATGTAGAGAGCATTGCAATAGTCCAGGCAAGAGGTGATGAGGGCATGAGTGACTGTGCATAAGGAGTCCCGATCCAGAAAGGGACGCAACTAGCGTCTCAGGTGAACCTGATAAAAAGCCCCCCTGGCCCTGGCTGTCATGTGCTCTTCTAAAGACAGCCGTGCATCCAGGAGGATGCCCAAGTTACGAGCCCTCTCCGTGGGGTGATCTGGCGTGGAGATGTACAGCTGAGTGTCATCAGCGTACAGATGGCATTACACCACAAATCCACGGATGATCTCACCCAGCGGCTTCACATAAATGTTGAACAGGAGAGGCGAGAGGACTGACCCTTGCGGCACCCCACAAACAAGGTGCCTTGAGGTCGACCTCTGCCCCCCAGCCAACACGGACTGCGACCAGTCGGAGAGATAGGAGGAGAACCACCATAAGACAGTGCCTCCCACTCCCAACCCCTCCAGCCAGTGCAGCATGATACCATGGTCGATGGTATCAAAAGCCGCTGAGAGATCTAATAGGACCAGAACAGAGGAACATCCCCTGTCCCGAGCCCTCCAGAGATCATCAACCAATGCGACCAATGCCGTTTCCGTGCTGTACCCAGGCCTGAAGCCGGACTGGAACGGATCCAGATAGACAGTTTCATCCAGGTATTGTGGGAGCTGTTGCGCAACCACACTCTCAACAACCTTCGCCACAAAGCGAAGGTTGGAGACAGGATGGTAATTTGCCAAAACAGCTGGATCCAGAGAAGGCTTCTTGAGGAGGGGCCTCACTACCACCTCTTTCAAGGTGGGAGGTAAGAAACCCTCACTCAAAGAAGTGTTTATAATCCTCTGGAGCCAGACTCGTGTAACCTCCTGGGTAGCCAGCACCAGCCAGGAGGGACACGGGTCCAATAAACATGTGGTTGTGTTCAACCTCCCCAGCATCCTGTTCACGTCCTCGGGAGTCACAGGATCAAACTCCTCCCAGATAACATTCTCAAGACCCGCCTCGGACACCTCGCCTGAACCCACCCAGTCAGAGTCCAGGACGTCCCGAATTTGAGCAATTTTATCATGAAGATAATGCGCAAAATCCTCAGTATGCCCTTGCAAGGGGTCTTCCTGCGCTCCCAGGTGGCGAAGGGAGTGGGTCACCCTAAACAGGGCAGCTGGGCGATTATCTGCCAATGCGATAAGAGCGGCAAAGTATAACTACTATCGCATTGGCAGATAATCGCCCAGCTTTTATCGCCACTAAGTAGGTCTTGATATAAGACCTCACTAGTGCTCGGTCAGATCCAGAATGACTAGCCCTCCTACTACTCTCTAGGCATCTTTTCTGGCGCTTCATCTTCCTCAGCCCTCAGAGAACCAAGGAGCTGGGCCGATTCGGCGCCGGGTCAGAGGCCGCAAAGGCACGACCCGATCTAAAGCACCAGTGGCCGCCCTATCCCAGGGCGATTCGTGAGCCAGAGTCTCAGGGAATGGCCCAAGCTCCATTTGGTACCTATCAGGATCCATTAGGTGCCTGGGGCGGAACCACCTAGTCGGTTCCACCTCCCTGCGGCGGTGTGTAGCATTCAGGAAGTCAAGTCTAAGGAGAGAATGGTCTGACCATGACAAGGGTTCGATGACTATATCCCCTGTATCTAGACCATTCAACCACTGACCAGAGACAAAAAATAGAAATGTGACAAAATAAATAAATAATAAATAAATAAATAAGTCTTCTGCCAATCCAATAAATAGAGTGATATTAACCATACATAATGTTTAAGGCCTTAAAACTCTTAAAGATGTCCAGTGTAAAGTAGCTTCTCCAGATATAATGAAACTTGAGACAATTCTTGAATGCCTAAGGACATTAGTTGTAAAGTTGCTTATTCTATCCAGCCATTTGATGCTTGTTAATTAATGTTAAGTTAATGTTTATGAATCTTGGAATCAGATATATGCTCTATGTTTAGCCTATCTATACTTAGTTATGCTTGTAAAACTTAGGACATTGGAAAAATATTTTTATTTCATTATGGTTATTAGTTTGACCTCTTTGCATTAAACTTCAAGGCCCCTAAGCAGTGGTGGGTTGTTCCTGGTTCTGTCCGGTTCTTGAGAACCAGTATTAAAAGCAGCGGGAGACTCTGCCCACCAGCCCGGACGTCATAAGGTACGATCTGCGCATGCACAGAAGCTTCTGCACATGTGCAGAAGTGCGTGTGCTCCCATTACGAGCTGGTAGTAAAGGTAAGTAGAACACACCCCGGCCCCTAAGGCTCATACCATACTGAGATAGATAAAACAGCGGTGTCATTACATACATATAGTAATATGGCAAATGGCTTCTCTGAACATTCTGAAGGGTGAAATTCTTGCTTAGATTTCATCATTCTGTTCACATATATGTTGAACATAAGTGCTAGATTACGCACTAGTTCTACTCTTTTCTTAGTGAGGATTCATGTTTAAACTTGGCTAGTACAATAACAAAGTTATTCTATACAGGCCTATGTAGCAGCTTTAAGTATAATTGGTAAGCGTATGGTTTAATGGTCATACTAAGTAGGTAAATTGGACACTATTTAGACAAACTATTTATCTATTTATCTCACCCCTTTCTGCAGACTGGGTTTGATGCAGAACAATCCTGGAATACCATTCCTATTAATGAAGTATTAAGTTTGAAAAAAATGATTTGCTCATATTCATTTCCTGGGAATCAAGAAATTCTCTATTTATACTCCTAGCTACTTACATACTTAATTTTGCACAGATGTATTCAGATATTCCCACTTACTTTTCCTTTAATGGATTTTCAGTCTTGGGAGAACAGAACTTCATTAAGGACTGAACCACAATGAACCAATTTTTGTCACATTCAACTTTCGAACAGGCAAGGGAATTTAGACAAATCTCTATGAAAAAAATTAAGTATCTGTTTTATGTTGCTTCACTTTCTGGGAAATATAGCAAAATCAACAGGACAAGAAATGAAATAAAAAAAGGAAATTGTCCTTAATTCTTGTAAGAAAACCTACTTAATGTATTCCCTGCTGGTTTTCATAGCATTTCATATGTATTAGGAGATTATTCAGAAAGTATGCAGCCTCCATTGGTACCCAATTTAAACTGCCTACTGTTGGAGAAATACCTTGTGGCAGTGATGGGTTGCCCCCGGTTCGCACCGGTTCTATAGAACCGGTAGTAAAACCGGCGGGAGGCTCCGCCCACTGACCCCAATGTCATTAGAACGCTTCTGCACATGCGCAGAAGAGCGTGCGGCCCCGATACAAACCGGTAGTAAAGGTAAGTAGAACCCACCCCTGCCTTGTGGAGAGGGGAACAGTGCTGCCTGCCTCCTCTACCATTTAGGTAGCAAGGTTCACATCCTTTCTTTACACTTGGGACACAGATGAAAGGTCTCTAAAAGTTTATTAAGAGTTTGCAGAGTCTTAATTAGATATGTGATAATGTGTTAAGTAACATTCAATTTATTTAGCAAATTTATACAGCCACAAAAAGTGACTCTGGGAAGCTTAGAAGCAGAATAACAATTAAAAACATATCACAATATTAACTATCAGACATAAATAACATTTTAAAATAAAATAAAAATATAAAGCAATATATACATAAAATCCCAAGATATGGGGAAGACAACCACATACAGTAATTTAGTCTCATTCATCCACTTTGCAGGCTTATCATAGGATCCCCAGGATTGATGGAAGAACTGGGTTTTCATTTTCACATTCCCAGGTGAAAAAATCCAAATACACATACAAACAAGCTTATATAATCAATTTCATACAAGACATTTTAAACAGTGCAATTCCATTAGCTAGTCCACATTTGGTTACTAAATATTTCTATTCAAGTGAAAAAACCTCCAAAAGTTTACCTTTGCTTGTTCTATAGTAATAGTAGCATTTCCATAGAATTTGTTCCATTATCCATAGTTTGTTTTAGTGTATTATTCCAGTATACACCCACACACACACAACCATGTAAGCATGATGATCACTTGCTTATTTATTTTGTGCTCTTTCAGCTACCTTTGCTCCTTGTTAATGAAATCTGTTTGGCTAAGGTTAAACCTCTTTATTAGGACTAAATTAATAATGAATTTCTCCAGTTTCACACACCACACACTACAAAGCTATAAATATATTTTTGAACTGTTTCCAGAATATTTTTGAAAAATACAAGTTGCCTTTATTATTTGTGGAATTCTGTCCCATCCTAGCAAATGAAGAGGAAGAAAACAGCGAAAACATTACCTTTAAATAAACCTCTACATGGGGGAAACTTCATTTGGCCTTTTGCACATAACAAAAAGAAAGCCAATACCTGCAGATAAGCAAAAACTTTCCCACAACCTAAAACTTGATCTTTTTAAAACAACCCTGGATTGATAAAATGTCAGATTTAATTAATCAATCAATCAAAATTTAAAACTGCCTCTTTCCCTCACAGATGGACTCTGGGCTGTGTATAATAAAATATTACAAACATAAAAACTGTATATAATATGTAAAAGAGGCAAGTCATGTTAAAAATTAGTTAAAAGGAGGAGGAAGGGTTTTCAGGATGCTAGTCAGCACCATGGTGGAGGTCTCCTCTTTAGGCCCTAAACAAGGCCACAGAGCTATGTTTTCATATCTTTTTTGGAAGGCTTGGAGAGTGGAGGTCCACTCTGAATGGAGAGTGTTCCGTGGAGCAGGGGCAATGATAAAAAAGGGGGTCCACAACATACTTTCCCTCCCTGATCGGATGTGATGGGCTGATATAATGGGACAAAGATGGTTCCATAGGTAACCTGGTCTCATATCATGTAAGGCTTTGAAGGTCATAATCAGAGGTGGTATTCAGCCGGTTCGGACTGGTTCGGGAGAACTGGTAGCAGATATTTTAACTGGTTCACCAAACTAGCAAATACTACCTCTGGCTGGCCCTGCTCACTGCTCACCCCACCCGCCCATTCACCCCACCCGGCCCAATCATTCCTCACCTCTACAGTGGCATAGCACACTCTGTGTACCACTCGCTTGCACATGTGCACAGTCTCTGCTCTGCGGCTGTTGCCTGCCTAAGCTGCCTTCCCATGCAGTGCCTGCGGCTGCTTCTTCTCTCTGCCTCTGCTCTTGCTGGGAGAGCAAGAGCATCTTTTGCAGCACAGTGCTTTGGGTCCTGTAAGTAGCTGCTTCTCTCTCTGTGCCTAGTTTTCCAGATGGGACTTACAGGAGCCAAAGCACTGTGCTGCGAAAGATGCTCTCACTCTCTCAGCAAGAGAGCAGTGGAGAGAATACAAGTCATTGGAGAACACATGGAGCAGCTCCATGTGCTCTCTGGGTCAGCAGCTGCTTCTTCTCTCTGTCTCTGCTCTTTCTGGAAGAGCAAGAGCGTCTTTCACAGCACAGCGCTTTGGGTCCCATCTGGAAAGCACTGCGCGAGAGAGAAGAAGCATTCAACCTAGCTGCTTCTCTCTGAAGTAGCAGAGAGAGAGAGAATCTGGGAGTAAGTAAGAATATATGGAAGCAGTCTTGAGAAAGAAATAACTTATTCAGATGAGCGCTAGATAAGGTCTGAAATGCATGAAATCTAGAACTTTGGTTTGAATCTTCAATTATTCTCTCACTGTTTCTTTCTGCTAAATAGGTTTGGCACTTTGGTGCCAGGATGCTGGTTTCTTAATAGGTCCAACTTGGTGCAACAAGCTTATAAGTTTGATATGGGAGGGAGGCAATCTGATGTCATATTTTGGGACACATAAAGCTACTGACTACTGGGCTCAGTGTCAGGGTCCAGTTCTGTTGCCTATTTATGTGATAATGGTGCTGTTCAGTTCCTTCAGTACAGATGGTACAGTAATCTAAATTCTGTGACATTTTACAATAGTTTAAGTATAATGTGTAGATTTGACTTCACTAGCTGTCTACAGGTTAAAGTAAGACTTGACAGGTAAATCTGTCCTGATTTTTTAAAATTGTCTACTTATAATCCTTTCTGTATGAGCCTGGGAACAATTCCTATTGAATAACGATGAACTTGTTTAGAAGACCAGGTGACAAGCTGTAGTTTTAATTCTTATTTCAAACATTCCAGGAGATGAACTACATTGCAACATTACATTGCAAAAAATACTGAGCAACATTATTTTTTGCAGTAGGCTAGATCACATCAATACTCACACACCATGACTGCACAAAAACCAATTTCAGCAGTTGGATGGCCTGCTAATTATTCTAATCATTAATTTATTTATTTTTTTGCATAGTTTCAGCAAAACATCCCTCTTCCCCTTTCAGGAACCATAAGACCAAATGCTCCCATTAACCTGTTTCTTGGAATAATGCAAAGTTATTCTATTCCAGAAGAAAATAGAAATGATTTTTATTTATATGCCAACGCTTTCTTCTTTGTTGCCCCTTAAGACCTAAGAAATAATTTATAAGGAAACAGAAGTGCTGGCACAGATGTTTTACAGCTTGAGCCTGTTTGCTTCACACAGTATGATGGGCCATTCTATGAACATGTGCCATCACACAGATAGTCTATGAAATGACACGTGCCAGTAGACAGCTTTAGATATATTGAAAGAATGAACTGACCCAAGGAACAGAAGTTTACTATAAAAAGAGCCTCTATTGTGTCCCATTGGAAGGCAGAAGCTATCAGGAAAAAAAAGGGAGGAGTTTAATATTGGCAGGAGAAATGAGAATCTCAAATTATATTAGTGGTCATTCAATTAATGTACTGATAAGGACAATCTGTTTATAAGATCAACTTCTTAACTGTTGTAGTTTCACAGAAGCAAAAATAAAAGTTAGATTTTGGTACTGATGCTTCAGATTTCTAAAGTCTCCAAAACAAGGGGATATGCTTAAATTGTGTGTGTGTGAGAGAGAGAGAGAGAGGGAAGAGAGAGAGAGAGAGAGAGAGAGAGAGAGAGAGAGAGAGAGAGAGAGAGAGAGAGAGAGAGTACATCTATAGTATGTAGATAATAAAGTCAAAAAAAGGTGAACAACATTTTTACAGAACTGTAGATACCTTGAGGCTGGGTGTGACAAGGAATAGCTTTGAGGGGAGGAGCCAGGCGAGGCACCCCTTGATGTGAGTGACATTGAGTTGGCCATGCCCACCCAGTCACATGCCCACCAGGCCATGCCCACCAAGCCATGCCTACAGAACCAGTAGTAAAACTTTTTGAATCCCCCCAAAAGGAGTGGAAAAAGAACCAAGCCTTGCATCATTCCACCATGGAGGTGAACTAGTACAAAACTGAGCCATCCACTCCAAGTCCCTAATCAGTCCTGAAGGATTTCATGGTTGATAGTATCAAAAATCTCCAAGAGGTCAACAACAGCAAGGATAGATATATCACCTCTATCCTGCTCTAGCCGGATGTCATCCATGAGTGTGACCAATGCTGTTTCTGTCCCATATCCAAACCTGAAACCTGACTGAAAAGGGTCCAGATAATCTGTTTCCTCCAGGATCTTTGGAGTTGCAATGCCACCACCTTTTCAACCATTTTACCTAAAATGGGACTGCAGACTGTACAAAAATTGCCCAGAACAATTGTCCAGTGATGGCTTTTTGAGGAGGGGCATAACAGTGCCTCTTTAAAAGGGAACTGGGAAAAACTCTCCCAACAAGGCTGAATTCACCATCACTTGGACCTATCCACATGATGTCTTCTGGGGACTTAACCAGCTAGAAGAGGCATAGGTCTGACACACAGATGGAGGCATTAACATTGTGAAAGACCCTGTCTGCTTTTTCAAAGTAAATCTCTTCCCCAGGCATATCCATAGGACTTGTGTCACACTTGCTATGCAACTGGGAATGAAAACTGGGTGATTTTATCCTCCAGATGCATAGAAAATTACTCAGCACAGCTGTGCAGATGCACCTCTGGCCTCCCTTCCTAAGGAGAGTCTGGATGACCCTTAATAGCTACTGGGTGGCATTCTTTGGATATATTGGCATTCCTCCATTCTTATCACCATGAAGTAGGCAATAGTGGTTGTAGCTTATGTTTGGTCAAATTAGTTCTTCATTTTCTTCCAGAGGTGCTTTAGGAATCTCTTGATCCTTTTCAGCTTCTCAACTTCTCCATGAACCACAGGGAATAACAAGAGCACTGGGCAAAGCTGCAGAGCTTCTGTTGATGGTTTTCAGGTAACCATCAGGGCCTCCACGACTGTGTTACAGTCAGTGGTATTTCCCCAGCTTCCTTTTTTTTTTATTTATTAAAGAGTTTTATAAGAAATACAGACAATTTTCTCCCCCCCCACCCTTCCCCTTCCCCACATGAATTATACATTTTCTTATACATAAGAAATCCCCCATATACATGTTTCCCTTAAAGAAAGCATTAAAATAAAACATTTTAATTACATTCGGAGTTGCTCTTCTCCTTCTTCCCTCATTCCACAACAAACCTTCTCCTCCTCCTTTCTTTCCCGTCCCTCCCTCCTCTTCCCTCCTACTTTCTCCTACCTCTTCTCCCACCTTATCCTACTTCCTTTCCCTTTCCCCCAGTTCTCTCTTCTTTTCCCCCTTCTCGCCTTCACTCCTACTCCTGTCCCCTTCCCTTCCCTTCCTCCTCTCCTTTCTTCCATTCCTCTCCCTCCCTCTCCTCTTCCTACCCCCTCCTCCTCTCTCCTTTGCTGTGAAATATTTTCCTCCTTTAGTATCTGAGCAACTCCTATATTCTAGAATATACTTTCTTCTGCTAAAACATTTCTCTATTCATCACTTTCCCCCCCCCTCCCCACCCCACCCCTGACTTCCCGGAGCAAAAACAGGGTATAGCATCTAACAAACATATGCTAAAATAAACTAACAAATTATATAAAGTTCAAAGCTCCCACATGTTCTTTAACTCCCTTTGCTCCAATTACTTATATAGAAAAAAAAGAAAAAAAAACTTTTTCTTGATGCATAATCCGATACTTTAGCAGTCTTACAAACAATAAAAATCATGAATAAATTCCATTTCTATACCAGAAAAAAAAAATTCATCTTAAAATCTTACACATTTTATCTCATATATCTTTTAAAATAATATAGTCTAATGTTAAGCATTTTAAAAATCTCTTAATACCTTTAAAACACTTATTCACCAAATATAAATTTCAGAATCTACAGGAGGGTATCTTTCAATTTTTCAATTAACCGTCTTAATACCTCTAACTTTTTAAAGAACAACCCTTAACTATCCAAAACTAATTATCAGTTTACAATAAAATTCTGAGTTTAACATTAATCCTCTTCGCTTCAAAGGGTTAGACATCTTAAAAGCTTATACAATTTATCTCATATATCTTGTAGAATAATATAACCTTATGTTAAACATTTAAAAAAATTTTTAGAACCATTAAAACACATATTTTCCCAATGCCAATTTCAAAATCCACAGGAGAATATCTTTCTTAATCTTCTGTTCTTCACTTCTTTTTATATTTTTTCCAATCCTTTTTTTTAATAAATTCTTTCAACAATCCCCCCAGTTTTATTTTGGAAACTTTTAAAATAGTAATTTGAGGTTGATGTTTCTGAAATACTCGCTCTCTTCTTGAAGTCACATTTTCTAACTTGAAATCCTCATTTCATCTCTTCTAGCTTGTATAATCATTCGATCCATTTCTTTGTCCATATAGCCAAAATTTGTTGCCATAAAAATTGTCAGCTTGCAATAAAGAAACCATTTGTTGCTTATCTGTCATTGGAATGGAAACGTCCACCAAAACCTTTGTTTCAGCTGTACCGGCCAATCTCTTAATCCTGTCCATTTCCTGATCTTCCAAAAGCAAATTCTTCTGAATAATTTCCTGCTGTCCCTGTAACAACTGCTTATAATTTCCCAAGCTATTTTTTGAAAAAGCCCTTTCGATTGTATTCAGCAGGGCTGAAGTAAAAAAGTCTAGAAGTTCTTGAAAAGCCTGGACAGTCACGGCTTGGGAATTTGCTGATTCACCAGCCCTGTTGTCAGCCATATTTCAGCTACTTTGTATTTCTCCAGCTATCAGGACAACAATTCAACTTTTTTCCACACAGTATAAAGACCAGATTTTAGTTAAAATCAGAACCAAATTCTTTTTCTGGCCGCTTCCATTTAAAACTTTCTCTTAGGATGTAATCCAGTAGCTGTAAAACGTTAACAAGCCTTAACGAGCACTTTCCCTGGTAGTTTCCTCCTCCCGCCCTCAGGCGCCATTTTCTGCATATTAAAACGGAGTTAAAGTGTTACTTGCAAGTTTCCTTTTGTTTTCTCCTGATTTGCTCCATCTGCTATCAAAGTAAAGATGTTAAAAGTCCCCCCTGTTGATTTTCTGCAGATTCTGGTCGCAGCTTCTAGCTCCGCTTCAGCGGAGTCGTCTCTGGTCCGGAGTGGCTTGACAGGCTTCAATAGGGAGTCCACACCCTTTGTGCCCCAGGATTTCTCCTAGCGCACTTGGGGAGCTCTACCCCCGCCTGTCGACTCTTCTCTCTCCCCTTTGCCCGGGGAGAGGGTTCCAAGCCTCCAGACAGCAGTTTTTCGGCTGTTCTGGGGCTTTTACGGAACCAGAGAACGGACGCTCAAAAAAGAGCATCTTCAAAGCTGCGGAGCCAGGCAGGAAGTCCTCTCCCCAGCTTCCTTTGAAACCCAGCTGGATCTATTAGTTACTGGTGGGTAGACTAATCAAATATGTTCAGAGTCCTTGCAGAGGACTTAGCACAAGAGAACCCCAAAATCACCAGGATGTGATCTGACCATGACAGAGGAGCCAAAGAAAACTCCTCTCTTAGATCACATTACCATTGTTCCAATAAGAAAACCATGTCCAGAGTGTGGCCACTGCCTTGAGTTGGACCAAGAATGACCTAGGATAGGTCCATGGCAGGAGAACTAAAATTTATTCTTTTCATCCTGCAGCAAAACAAAGGACAAGAATTTTATTTCACTTTTTCATATCTCTTTTCAAAAGTGCATCAACATAATCTGAAACCAGATTAAATAAATCTTTGTACTTTAGGATCTTTGTTTCCTTCCTAGAATTTTGATTGTATCTTTTCAATGGGGTTTATCTCTGTGTGTGTATTTGTTAACACTGAATAATGTAGTAATGTCTTCCTGACTAATATGAAATTTTACAGAAAGGGAGTTTGATAGTATACAAATGGAGTACTAGTAACAACAAAAATGATAATCACCATATCCGAACACTTACAGCTCAACAACAAACATTTTTACCCAAAAGTAATGTTATGAGCTGCAATGCTCACTTCCAAGTGAAATACAGGACTGCAATAATATTGATTTACCTTCCCTTTCTAATTGTAGCACCACTGGCATTAAGTGAAAAAAAAATGCCTCTTTCCTTTAATTTAATTTAATTTAATTAATTCAGTTTATATGCCGCCCCTCTCCGTAGACTCAGGGTGGCTCACAATACATTTTAAAAAATCATTATAAAAAACATTTAAAAATTAAAAACATTAAAAATATTAAAAACTCATTCATGCCATTCATGGCCGGATCTCGCCAGATCACAAGAGCAAGATCAACGGCCCCAGACCTGCTGGAAAAGCCAGGTTTTCACTGCTTTTTGGAAGGCCAATAGGGTGGGGATGGTCCGGACCTCAGGAGGTAACTGGTTCCAGAGAGCTGGGGCTGCCACAGAGAAGGCCGTCCCCCGCGGGCCCACCAGCCGGCATTGTTTAGCTGACGGGACCCGGAGGAGACCAACTCTGTGGGATCTTACTGGTTGCTGGGAGCTATGCTGCAAGGTGGTCCTGAAGATAACCTGGCCCTGAGCTATGTAGGGCTTTAAAGGTTATAACCAACACCTTGAATTGTGACTGGAGACCAATAGGGAGCCAGTGCAGCTCACGGAGAATTGGTGTAATGTGGGTGTACCTAGGTGCACCCACGACAGATCACGCGGCTGTGTTCTGGACCAACTGTAGTCTCCGAACACTTTTCAAGGGTAGCCCATGTAGAGCGTGTTGCAATAATCTAACCTTGAGGTGACAAGGGCATGAGTGACTGTGAGGAGAGCCTCCTGATCCAAGTAGGGTCACAATTGGTGCACCAGGCGAACCTGTGCAAAGGTCCCCCTCGCCACAGCTGTCAGATGTTGCTCTAATCTTAGCTGTGAGTCTAGGAGGACACCCAAATTGCGAGCCCATTCTGAGGGGGACAATTTCTCTCCCCCCCCCGAATCAAGTAAGGACTGTGAAGACCTTAACAAGAAAACTGGTTCCATTTCCCATCCTTAAACACTCCTCCTAACTAACACATTATCCTAAAATCACCAACTATTTTACTATCAATTTTCAAAGATAAAGGTAGGCTATTGAGAAGGTGGGTTTAACACTAAGACTTCCAAATTTTTAGAAACCCTACAAAAATTGCTAAAAAATCAAAAACAAAACTGAGGGCTTTCTCTTTCATTGATGGCAACTGCATCTTTCCACAGGTCACCAAACTGTTCTGGAAATCTCAACCCAAGCAAAATTGATATCCTGCATTTTTAATATACAATTGGAGCATTTCAGTAATTTGTTACTAAAATAATCCAATAAAGCAATAATACAGAATTTAGAAATATCCCTAACATTTGAAAGAATGTTAGGGATGTAAGAATGTAAGAAATGTTAGATCCCTAACATTTGAAGAAATTTGATAAGATGTGAGCAAATTATCTTATGTTGTTTGGGAGCAAAATCAACAATTGTTCCATAAAAGAAATGGGTATCTAGTTGCTTTTTTTTTTTTTTTTTTTTAGATTTATATACCGCCCTACTCCCAAAGGACTCAGGGCGGTGAACAGGCACAAAATAAAATACATAAATACAAAAGTTAAAAGATATAATTAAAACCAAATTAAATAATTTAGCCCAAGACAATTAAAAAATCCCAATAATTTAAAACAAATTAAAATTTCAATGTAAAAGAATTTTAAAAACAGGCGAAAATTAGGCCAGGCCGGCTTGCTGGAATAGAAGAATATTAAGAGCACGGTGGAAAGTGCGTAGATCCGGGATCCTCCGTATCTCCACATTTATTTTCTGAAATGTGAAATTATTTATGAAAAAAGGAAAAAAAACCCTTCCTCTCTTTCCTCATTTCTAAAATCTGTAACCTGAACAAGTTTAATAATAATAATAATAATAATAATAATAATAATAATAATAATAATAATAATAATAATAATAATACAACAACAACAGAAATCACTCTCATATGAAGACAATGGATGCTTGCATTTTTCACATACCTACTCTGTGTTCATGTGTGGGCGTGTATCCTTGACAAATAGGAAATGTTAGCAGGGTTAACTCACCAAGTGATAGAGGATGCCATTATATTGGTAACAAAGCAACCACGAATACCTGGGTACATTAATATTTTGGTTTCCAGCTATAAACAAACCATCTTCTCACAGTCATAAAAAGTATTTTGTAAAAGATAGATGTTTAGGGCTGCCCTTGTACCACTGGTGGAACTGATAAGGGACAAAAATTCATAAAGCCACAGACTGAGCAGCAGAGTTAAGTGCAATTATTTGTCTGGAAAATTCCTAGATGAATTGAATGTTGCCCTATTCATTAAATAAGCTAGTGAAGACTGAAGGTAACAAGAAAGTCAAATTAGTGATACTAATCACTTTAATGTTTCTTTAGAGTAACTTTCATAATTATTAAGAATGCATACATCTATAAGGGGGGAAGGTGTTATAATGTTTGCTTCTTTTACTTAAATTTGAAAAATTAATCTAAGATTACAATCCCAGCAATGGCATTTTATGCAGTCTCTTTGACAATGCAATATCAAAAGACGTAACTTGCTTTTTGTAATTACACTTTTGCAAATAGAGACAAAAGCTAATCATTTTTGAAAAGTAATACAGATCCACATTATGGCTGACTTAATCTGGTTATTCCATAAAACTATTCAATTGTTTGTTATAAACAAATAATTCCATCCCATCCTATGATTTATTGATAATATTTGCAATGGGTGGAACAATATCATTGCATAGGGCTTGATTGGTTCAATATTCAGTTCAATTCAATTCAGTTTATTACAGTCATAGACCAGAGACTAGAACAAATAAAAACACTCCAATTAAAAATTCTAGAATAAAATAATAATAGATAAAATCTATGATAAAATCCAGTCAGTCAATTACACATGGTCTAACTATACTAAAATTACAATTCAACTGTGAGGCCCATAGTCAGTTTAATACTAAGAGGGAAAGGAATAAGCAGTGCAAAGGGTTTGCCACATTTGTTGTACAAAATAGCTATGGTGGATTAGACACGCGTTTCCGACGAATCCGATGAATTCTGCTGTGCAGAATCTTGCCACCTGCACTGTAGTTTGGACTGTTCATCCTTAAGTAGCCACTGGAGATAAGAAGTGCTGGAAAGGCCAGGATACCTAGCAATTATTGGAAGAATATGTTTGTTTTTTTTTAATCTCGCTGTAAAAGGAACATTGAAGGCGTATGTGACTAATGGTCTCCACCTCTCCTGAGCCACAAGAATAGAGTCTTTCAGTCAATGGTATCCTTTTATAATTGCCGTACAGGATGGCTGATGGAAGCACATGCTTTCCAATGGTTGCCGACGCAAACTGGCTAAGATAGCTGGCAGGAGTAATAATATATTGAATAGCGTCTGGAGTCAGAAACAATGGAGCTTTCTCTAAGTCCTTTTGCCTTTCAATGTCCTCTACCCTTAGTCGCAAGGTTTGTTTTGCTTGGTCATAGTCCAACTTGAGTATTGAGGCTCAGGAGAAGCCTAGTTTGGCAAAGTTGGACTGGACAGCCTTGATCCATGATGAGGAGAATTTGTTTTGGAGAATTAATGGAGCAACACCTTGTAGAAAGAAGTTAATCTTTAGCCAGAGATTTAAAGATGCTATACAGATTCTTGCTTCGACTTTTGTCAATACTGTCTCCAGGCGCAGAAGTGCATTTGAGACACAAAGCAGCATCTGGAGAATTTGGTAAATTTGGATTTAACTTTTTCCAATGGTGTGAAAAACGAAGCTGAGGGTCCGAGCAAGATCCTATAAAGAAGCTATGCTAGCGACTTGGCTAGAAAAAGCTTAATTGCAGCAGGAACATAGTATCCTCTCTTTGTATAGAAAAAATTAAGGATGGTGCTTTGGCCCAAGGGAGCTGCATATTTGGCATGTGCTTTTCTTGAGCCGATGGCCTGGATGACCACCCCTAGGTATTTAAAGGTGGTTACCTGCTCTATATTATGGCCATTTAGATACCATGAATAGAGTTTTGGCCTTTTTGCAAAGGTCATAATCTTTGTTTTCTCATAATTTATGTCCAGTTTACTGTAATTACAATACTAGACAAGGGCTTGCGAGGCTCTTTTAATGCCTACTGGTGTTCTGGAGAGGATCACAACATCATCTGCATAGAGCAGCAGGGTAGTGCTTTGATCACCTATTTTTGTTGGGTGGTAATTTGGTTTATTTAACCACTGTATCATGTCATTTATATAGAAATTGAAAAACAAAGGGTCCAATATATTGCAGTCTGATCCTGGGTATGTTTCCTGAGATGTCAGCTCTATTAGTGAAGGGAATTTATTCCCAAGTAAGAAATTCATAACAATGTGTTCTGAAACACATACAATATAGATCAGGGGTGTCAAACTCAATTTCATTGATGGCCGCATCAGAGCTGTGGTTGACCTTGGGGGGGGGGCATGGCTGACTAGGTGAGCATGGCCAGCTTGACTCCACTCCCCAAATTGCTGGCATATTTCTTCTTCGCACTGGCTAGACCAGGCTGAAGCCATGCTGGCCCGATGTTTTCTCTTCACATTGGATAGACCAGGCTGAAGCCACCCCGGCCCAATGTTTCTTCTTCATATTGGGTAGACCAGGCCAAAGCAACGCAGGTAGGCTGGGCTGAAGCGATCCGGGCTGGCCCCTTACATTTCCAAGACGGAAAATGTGCCGGATCCAACCACATCGCAGGCCAGATCTGGCCTGCAGGCCTTGTGTTTGACACCCTTGGTATAGATCATATTGAATTTACCAAAGAAGAGTTAGGACTACAAACTACAGTTTATAAACAGTTCAACTAGTGGCAGCTTCAAAGACTAATGTAGTTTGATATAACTTAATTTTATAAGCAGAGCAATCTACAGATACATGGCAGGAAGAAACTGTGGTAGATAACTTACTTCTTTGGTATGACAGAGTGTTTTTTGTCTTTGGTCCATTCTTAGTGGCTGTTGTTGTTATTCCTTCCAGTTGGGACCTTGAAAATTTCTTGGTTTGCCAAGAAAAAAGTCCACTCTTGTCACATTTCCATAGTTAATGGTATCCTTCTGGTTTCAATGATACATTTTAACATATGGTTCCTTTGGAAATTATAAGTTATTCAAGTCTAAAGAGATAACAACACACAAGGAATGGAAACCAAACCAGAAACTATGAAAAAAGCTTGCCTGAATAGTTTTGCTCTTAACTGAAACATGCAAAACAAAAATAGTCAAAATCTAATAAAAAATCCAAGATTTAGATAAGATTATTAGCCAGTCTAAGGGTCAGGCGCAGACTCCAGATGAACATCACACAAAAGCCAAAATCAGATGGTTGATTCCAATGGGGGATCATGGTTGGAGAAGAGGCAGAAATAGTAGCCAGGGCTGCACTTTCAGCGGGTAAGCAGGGTTCCCACTCACAACGCTGCCTCTGCCATGAGGAACTTTGGAGAGAGAGGGCAGGGGCAGGCTGTGGGAGCAGCCTGTCTCTTAGCTGGCAAGAACGGCCACAGCCTACCTCCGCCCTCTCTCTCCAAAGTTCCTCATGGCAGAGGCAGTGTTGCTTACCTGCTGAAAGCTCAGCCCTGGCTGCTATTTCTGCCTCTTCGCCAACCACTCGGAGCCCTGCATAATAGCACTGTGGCTTGCTTGAGGTAGCTGCAGTTTGGACTTTCCTCCCCTCTTCCTCTGTCTTCTCCTCCTTGAGGTGGAACCTCGCGGCATGACTAAGCATGAGGAGGGGCGGGAGAGTAGCTGCATGGATCCCCCGGTGCTGCACGTGTTCCTTGCGCTGCAATGATGAAGTGCTTTGCAAAGGAAAGCAGAGTCTTAGGCTGCTCCTGGAGCAGCCAGGAGAAGGAGAAGCTGCTAGCGAGGAGGCGAACTGCACCAGGAGGACCGGAGGAGAACACAGCTCTTCACTCATGGAGTTCTACCGGCAGGAAAGTGATCATGGAAAGCGGTAAGAGGTGCGCCGGCCAGGAAGCGATCATGCTCCCTGGCCAGAGAGGGTTGCAAAAACGTTTGCTGGCATGAATGTGCAACCCTCTCCGGCCAGGGAGCATGACCGCTTCCTGGCTCGTGCACCTCTTGCCACTTTCTGCGACCACTTTCCCATGGTGGATCTCCATGAGTGAGGAGCTGCGCTCTCCTCCAGTCCTCCTGGGGCAGCTCACCTCCCCGCTGGAGGCTTCTCCTTCTCCTGGCTGCTCCAGGAGCAGCCTGTCTCTTACTCAGCATGAACGGCCTGCCACCACAGTGTGCCACTATCCTTTCTGCCCTGGCAGTTGCTCCTGGTGCTGCCGGAGAAGCGGCAGCACGGGAAACACTCTTGCTGGGGACAAGCGGGTGGCGGTGGTAGGAGCAGCAGGCCAGGGCTTCCCTCCCCCCCACGGAGGCCTGCGGCTATGCCAGAAGTCTGATTGGGCAGGGAGACAGGGAAGCCCCGGACCGCTCATCCTTGCCCCCGCAGCAGCGGTTCTCGCACAGCCGTTTCCCTGGCAGTGGCAGGAGCAGCTGGCAGGGGAGAGGGGATGGCGGCAGGCTGCAACAGCAGGCAGTTCATGCCAGCTAAGAGGCAATGATGGTTCCTCCTCCTGCCAGCCTCGAGCTCAGCTCTGGGCAGCTTCCAGCCAGCCATACCTGGCCTCCCCCTGTGGCAGCTCACATGGATCCCAGGCAATGCAACTTCAGGGCCTTTCCTCATGGTGGTGGTCCAGGCAGGCAGGCAGGCAGGTGCATGGGAGTGACTGGTGGCAGTGCTCCTGGCTGGGAAAGGGTGGAGTCCAGAGGCTGCATGCGGGCAATGACGGCATGGCCAGTGTGCACGTGCGCTAAGACATTAAGGCCAGCTGATGGTCACACGTGCATGTGCACCAGTAACCAGCAGACTAGTTGGCTGGTGTGCATGCATGCCCTGGAAACCCGGAAGAGGAATGGGCGACGCCACACGTGCCGGCCAACATGGCTTTGTGTGCCACTTCTGGCACGCGTGCCATAGGTTTGCCAACATGGTTCTATGGGAATGAATAAATGGAAATAAAAATGGTCCTCACTTTATTCAGCAAATATTATAACAATACTGAATGAGTGATATTATGGATGGCCCTCGAAGTTTTAGTCATTGCAGCATTCCCATAATAATGTGACCAGCTCATAATTATATTGCAGCATCCCATAATCATGACATTTGTGACCTTCGCTGCCTTCTGATAAGCAAAGTCAATGAGGAAATCACACATTAATGTGAATTCACATGTAATGGTAGCACATCTTTTAAATGGCAGCAAGTATTCCTGGTATTGCCAACACTAAGCAGTGCAGTAACATCGTGTTACATTTTATGACTGCATAGCTTAATAATGGAAATTCCAGTCCCAATTGTATAAGCATTGTACTAGTACGTCAAAAGTAATAGTCATTTTTAAAAAGACAAAAATTACATGTTTAGTTCTGCTTGTAACTATATTACATATACTGTGAGTAAACTTTTTGATTTGCCTATAGATGTTGATGTTGGTGTTGAGAACTCACCATCTAAGAACAAGGAAACTATTGTTTACTGATTAACAGAGTTGAAAGGGACATTGTAGGTAATATAGTCCAACCCCCCGCCCAAGCAGGAGACCCTACACCATTTCTGACAAATGGCAGTCCAATCTCTTCTTGAAAGTCTCCAGTGATGGCGTTCCTACAACTTCCAAAGGCAAGCTAATCCATTGGCTGATTGTTCTTACTGTCAGAAAATTTCTCCTTATTTCCAGGTTAAATCCCTCCTTGTTCAGTTTCCTTTTCTTAAAAAAAAAAATTGATTTTTATTATAACACATAGTGATACATTCGGTACATTTCCGGTTCATTGGTGCAATTATATACATATATACATCTACATACATTATTACTTGTCTTTTATTTGATATTGTTTCTTAAAGCTAGATTTAATTTCAAAACACTTAAGGATAATAGTGCTCAAATCTCTAAGACTAAATATAATACTATTCATATGAATTTTGTTAATTAATTAATATTTAATCTCTATTTCCTTCTTTATTTCTTTTCCCCATCCATTCGTACCACATGTCCCACACGCTATAAAATTCCGAATCTTCTCTGTCATTAATTTCTAAAGTCAATTTGTTCATTTCGGCGCACTCCAATATTTTTCCAATAACATGTTCTTGAGGTGGTATTTGTTTTTCTTTCCAATACTGGGCAAAGGAAATTCTAGCGGCTGTCAGAATATGTATAATTAAATACTTTTTCTTTTTTGCATATTCAGTTTTCAAAATTCCCAGGAGAAAGGCTTTTGGTTCGAAATCAAAATTTTCTTTTATTATTTCACTAATCCACATCCGTATCATCCTCCAGAATTTTTGTGCCTGATTACATGTCCACCAGCAATGATAGAAAGCACCCTGCTGATGGTCACATTTCCAACATTTAGGGCTCGAATTGGGGTAGATCTTTGCTATCCTAGCTGGGGCCATATGCCATCTATAAAACAGCTTGTATTGGTTTTCCTTGTAAGCCGACGCCTTTGTCATTTTGAGATTATTATTCCATATTGAATCCCATTCGTTCAGATTTATATTCTGTCCGATATTTTTGGCCCATGCTAACATCGGTTCTTTAACTACTTCCTCTGCCATATCATACTCCAATAAGTAATTATATAATTTAGCTAGAATTTTGTCATCCGTACCCATCCATATCTTGTCAAATCCATTTATGCTCGTTTCAATGCCAAATTCCTCCTTATCTTTTTTATATCTAGATTTAATGTGGTTATATGGCCACCAGTCTATGGAAATACCTTGTTCCATCAATTCTTCCCTTGTTTTAAGATTCCCTCCCCCATCTAATAATTCATTGTATCTGACCATTTTACCCATTTCTAATATATTTGGATATATTACAGCCTCCATGGTGGAAAGCCATCTCGGAATTTTCCTATAGTGCTTCTGTCTCATCTCTCCCCATATTTGCATCAAGATCTCCCTTATTTTATGCCTATGAAAATAAGTTTTTGTCTTCTTCCCAGTATCCCAGAGATATGCATGCCAGCTCTTCTGGAGATTGTGCCCTTCTAAAGTTAACAGTCTTTTATTTCTCAGGGTTGCCCAATCTTTCAGCCATACTAGGTTTGCAGCTTTTTGATATAACTCCCATTTAGGTAATCCGAAACCCCTTCTTTCCTTCTTGCCCTGTAAATTCCTAATTGCTATTCTTGGTTTCTTTCCCTCCCAAATAAATTTCCTGATGATGCTATTGAGCTCCAAAAAAATTTTTTTATCCTCCTTGTTCAGTTTCCATCCATTATTCCTTGTCTGACATACAGGTGCTTTGGAAAATAGCTTGACCCCTTCTTCACCATTCTTTTTTTTTTTTTTTTTTTGGGAAAAAAATATTTTTATTTTTCATCAACATATTTAAATGTATTTAAATACATTTTAATACATTTTTCTTTTATCCATCCTTATCCATTGTTCGTTCATCTTATTCTCTAATTTCTGTTAGCTAATTAATGAATTGTTTGGGTCTGCTGTTTTTCCATTTCCTTCTTTTGTTTTACTACAACCTTTCCTTTTTCTCTTCCCTTCTTTCTCCTCTTTTCTTTCTACTTTTCTCATTCCTCCTCTCCTTTCCTTTCCTACTTCCTCTCCTCTTTCCCCTCTCCTCTCTTCTTCCTCCCCTTCTTACCCTCTCTCCTATTCTTCTTTCCCCTTCCTTCTTCCTCTCCTTTTCCCATTCTTCTTTTCTTCTCTTCTCACCTCCCAACTCCCCAACTTTCCCCTCTCTACTCCTCCCCTCTTTTCCATTCCCTTACAAGGGAATGGAATCTAAAATGGTATTCAAGCCAACCCAATTTCTATTTATATACATCTTCATTTCAAGTTTCTTTTTTCCTTTACAATTATTCCTCTTCTAATATTCCTGTACATTATTAATCAATCCATGTATCATCTGGGTATAACTTTTGTGCCATCTTCAAAGTTTATCATCATTTCTTAACATATATATTTATCTTTCCTTTTTTTCATTTAATTTTAACATACTACAACATATTCATCTCGAAGTTCTTGTCTTTATCATGTTTATTGTCTATACTCACTTTCTATCCATTGATAAAATTTCCCCCAAATGTTGTAATAACCGATACTGTTTTCCCTTTAATTGCCAATGTCAACCTATTCATTTCTGCACATTCCAATATTTTCTTAATTACCTCTCCCTTTGTAGTGTTTTTTTCTGCTTTCCACTTTTGTGCAAATATCATTCTTGCTGCCATTATAACATGTGTTATCAAATATATATGTTCTTTGCTATACTTCTCTGAAAAAATACCCAACAGGAACAGTTCTGGTTTTAAATCAATACGTTGCTGTATCATTTTCTCTAACCATATTCTAATTCTTGCCCAGTATTTTCTCGCTTCTGGACATGACTACCACATATGATATCATGATCTGATGGCATTTCCAACATTTAGCTGATTTACCTTTAAACCTTTTTGCCAATCTCTCTGGTGGCATGTGCCATCTATAGAACATTTTATACAAGTTCTCTTTATATACTGTGGCCATTATTAATTTATAATTGCTTTCCCATAGTTGTTGCCATTTATCTAGCTCAATCCTATAGCCAATTTTTTTTTGCCCATGCTATCATTGTTCGTTTAACTTGTTCTTCTTCCAATTTCACTTCCAGTAAATAACTATACAATCTTCTAATCATTTTTTTCCTCAGTTCCTATGAGTATCTCATCCAATATTGTCATTTCCAAATAAAAACCATATAATTTTGCATCTTTTTCATATCTTGATTGTATTTGCAGCCAAGTATACCACTCCATTTCAATCCCTTTCTCCTCTAATTCTTGTTTCATTTTCAATTCCCCTGTTGCTGATAAGATATCTTTATATCTTATAATATTTCTCATATTCATAAGATTTAGATGTAGAAATGCTTCCATTGTTGAAAGCCATATTGGTATTTTCAAATAATGTTTTTCTCTAATTCTTTCCCATACTAATAATAATGCATTCCTCACATAATATCTTTGAAAAAACTATGCATCTTATTCTTCCCATACCATAAAAAGCATGCCAACCCAGTTGTAAATCATGTCCCTCCAAAGTTAATATTCTTATATTTCTCAACACAATCCATTCTTTTACCCAAGATAATGCTGCTGCCTGATAATATAGTTCCCAATTTGGTAATCCAAAACTCCCTCTTAATCTTGCATCCTGTAACATTTTCATGCTAATTCTCACTTTTTTCCTCTGCCATATAAATTTCAGTATTATTTTATTCAAATTTTCAAAATATTTCTTTTCCATTTTTATTGGTATGGTCTGAAATAAGAACAGCAGCCTAGGTAATATATTCATCTTAATTACTGCTATTCTTCCCATTAATGATAGTTGCAATTTTCTCCATTTTCCCAAATCTGTTTCGATCTGATTTTTCAATTTCTAATAATTATCTTCTTTAATCATTGCATACTTTGCTGTTAATTGTATTCCCAAATACTTTACTTTTTTAGTAATCTGAATATCTAGTTTCTCCATTAATTCTCTTTTCTGTTTCTCTGTAATATTTTTCACCAATATCTTTGTTTTATCTTTATTAATTTTCAGTCCTGCCACTTCTCCATATCCCTCTATTTGTTCTATTAATTTGGGTCCTACCTCTAATGGTTCTTCTAGTATAAACACTAAATCAAAGAATCCAGAACTGGCACAGGGTGACTGGCTGGGAAAATATCAGGCTCCGACGAGCACAGCAAAATCCAGCCAGACGAACCATCACTGGGGAGGGGGGTCTTCGGACCGAAGCTGTCCTGTAGGGACAGTGAAGAAAGAGAGGGAGCTCAGTGTCTAAAGAGGGACAGGCAAGTTCAATCCTGTGGCTCCTGAGGACGTGGACAGGATTCTGGTACGGCTGAATACAACCACATGTTTATTGGACCCGTGTCCCTCCTGGTTGGTGCCGGCTTCCTGGGAGGTTACACGAGGCTGGCTCCAGAGGATTATTAACGCTTTCTTGAGAGAGGGTGTCTGGCTTCAGGCCCGGGTACAGCACGGAAACGGCATTGGTCGCGTTGGTGGATGATCTCTGGAGGGCTCGGGATAGGGGTTGCTCCTCTATCCTGGTCCTATTAGATCTCTCAGCAGCTTTTGATACCATTGACCATGGTATCATGTTGCGCCAATTGGAGGGGGTGGGGGTGGGGGGCACCATTTTGCGGTGGTTCTCCTACCTCTCTGACTGGTCGCAATCGACCGATCAGTGCGGTCAACGCAATCTGTGTTGACAGGGGGGCAGTGGTCGACCCTGAGGTGCCTTGTTTGTGGGGTGCCATAAGGATCGGTCCTCTCACCCCTTCTGTTCAACATTTATGTAAAGCTGTTGGGTGAGATTATCCGTGGCTTCGGGTTGGAGTTCCATCAGTACGCTGTTGACACCCAGCTGTGCATCTCCATCCCAGGCCACCCCAACGATGCCCTTGAAGTGATGTCCCAGTGCCTGGAGGCCGTGCGAACCTGGATGGGTAGAAACAGGCTCCGACTCAACCCTTCCAAGACCGAGTGGCTGTGACTTCCAGCGTCCCGATATAGCCAACTGGCGCCATCGCTGGTTATTGGGGGCGAATCACTGGCCCCCACGGAGAGGGCTCGCAACTTGGGTGTCCTCCTGGATGCACGGCTGTCTTTAGAAGACCATATGATGGCTGTGGCCAGGGGGGCTTTTTATCAGGTTTGTCTGATACGCCAGTTGCGTCCCTTTCTAGATCGGGACTCCCTACGCACGGTCACTCAGGCACTCATCACCTCCCACCTGGACTACTGCAATGCTCTCTACATGGGGCTCCCCCTGGGGTGCATCCGGAGGCTCCAGCTGGTCCAGAATGCGGCCGCACGGGGGATTATGGGAGCGATGGGGCGCTCCCATGTGACACCTCTCCTGCGCGAGCTGCACTGGCTCCCAATGGTCTTCCAGGTGCACTTCAAGGTGTTGGTTACCACCTTTAAAGCGCTCCATGGCTTATGGCCGGGATATTTACGAGTCCGCCTTCTGCCACCAATAGCCTCCCACCGGCCAGTACGCTCGCACAGAGAGGGCCTCCTCAGGGTGCTGTCCGCCAGACAGTGTCAGCTGGCAACCCCCAGGGGGAGAGCCTTCTCTGTGGCGGCGCCCGCCCTCTGGAACAACCTCCCCCCAGAGATACGTACAATACCAGACCTCCGGACTTTTTGTCGGGCCCTGAAAACTTATTTATTTCACCTAGCCGGGCTGGCTTAATCCCATAGTTTTTGGTTAAATTTAATTGATTTTAACTGGGTTGTTTTAAATTGTGGCCAAAAATATTAAATTATTTTTAAACTGTTTTTAAATTTTGTATGTTTTGTTTTACTCTGGCTGTTCACCGCCCTGAGTCCTGTTGGAGAAGGGTGTTATACAAATTAAAACAAACAAACAAACAAATAAATAAATAAGTCCCTTGGATAGCCCTAGAAACTCTCTCCAAGCCGGTGATGGGGGTCAGCAATCAGAGTGAATTGCCATGAAGCTGGAGCCTCTGGAACAAGCGATGTGCCAGAGGGAAGATTTGGACAGAGTGCTAGTATTGGGGGAGTGATCCGCTAACCCACAGACAATAAAAAGAAAATTCTAAATATTTTTAACTACTAAACTATTACTAAAATTACCCCGGCATGGAAATTGTGGCTAAATAGCGGCGGGGGGAGATGGCGGATGGAAAGAGAAAGTGAGAATGACAAGCACGCCATAGAAGAACCTGAACAAAGAATTAAAAGTGATTGACAAATGGAAATGGAAATCTGGAACTTGGATTCAATTTGGATTGCATTATAAACTGATTGGTGATATATAAAGGTAAAAGAAGATGTGAAAACTGGATTTTTTCTCTTTTATGACTCGGTAAACACAGATGTGGATTACAAATAAAATGGTGATTTGTTAATTAGACGAGTGGAACTATGGATTATAGAGAGACATCTGCAGGAGAAGGAAGAGTATGACAGGGAATTGTTTTACTTTTAAAACTTTGAACTTTAAAAAAAAGATAACTGGCAAGAACTAAGGAGGATACCTATAAGAGGACAGACTTTGATGATTATAAAAGAAGTACCTTAATGCGATTTAAAACTGGAATAATTCAACCCAGAAAGAATAAAATGGAACAGGAACTTAATGAACTGATAAAGACGATGTGGTTGGAAATAAAAGAAATGATTATGAATTTGCATGGAAAATAGAAATCTGAGGAGGCAAAGAGAGAACTAGAATGCACTGAAGATGAAAAGGAAATGACTAATGAGAAACAAGAAAGAGAGATGGATAATGAAGAAGACAAAGACAAA
Organism: Arizona elegans; assembly: GCA_022577455.1. Taxonomy (NCBI): domain Eukaryota; kingdom Metazoa; phylum Chordata; class Lepidosauria; order Squamata; family Colubridae; genus Arizona; species Arizona elegans. The sequence continues at coordinate 75,438,116 of JAKOOJ010000004.1, read as the reverse complement.
GAGACTGACTATGGAAAATTAAACAATTGTAATATTAAATATGGACAAAAAGAAAAGAAACAAAGAAGGAAAAGAGGGTGGAACAGGGAAAATACAAAAAACTTAATGATTACACTGAGATTAACAGTGGAAAGATAAGAAAGAGGGAAAAGAGATGGAAAATAATAAGAAATAAAGGACAAAATAAAAGATTTTATGATTTTAAAATACAAAATTAGCATACTAGGATTAACAATGAAAAGACACAAAAAAGGAAAGAGAAAGGAGAAACAATGGGAAATATAGGGCAGAATAGGAGAGTGCAGAACTTTAAAATACAAAAGAAAGGAAGAAAAAGGGGAAACAATAGGCAAAGAAGGAAAAGAGGGTGGAGGAGAAGAAAAAATATTAAAAATATAAATGATTACACTGGGATTTACAGTGGAAATATAAGAAAGAGGGAAAAGAGATGGAAAATAATGGGAAATAAAGGGCAAAGATTTCACGATTTTAAAATACAAAATATTAATAAGGAAAAGATACGGAAAAGGAAAGTAGAAACAAAGGGGAAATTGTAATAAATGTCACATGCTCAATAATATTGGAAGTTTACAGAATGATAAGTTTTAACAATATGAATAAACCAGTTGAGGGAAATGTAATATTTGGAATATTCCAAACTATATATTTGAAACATAATTAAAAAGAGAAAAGAAGACAAATTAAGAATATTTTAAAAACTAATTGGATTGGGTAAAATGAGAAAGGATTAAGATGTGCTTTATAAATATATATTTGAATAAGTGGAATTATATTGTTAAAATGTTTTGAGAAATAGTATAAACACTAAATCAACAGCAAATGCTTGTAATTTATACTCTTCTTTTTTAATTTGTGTCCCCTTTATCTCTTTATTTTGTCTTATATTTCTAGTTAACACCTCTAGAGTCAACACAAATAGCAATGGGGATAGAGGACATCCTTGTCTTGTTCCTTTCATAATATTAACTTTCTCAGTCATATCTCCATTTATTATTACTTTTGCAAATTGTTTACTGTAAATTGTCTCAATCATCTTTATAAATCTTCCCCCAAAATCCATAATCTGTAGTTGTTTTATCATTATCAAAGTTGTTTCACATTATCAAAAGCTTTTTGCGCATCTAAAAACATCAATGCCATTTGTTTTTCTGGATGTGCTTCATAGTATTCTAAAATATTCAAAATCATTTTCATATTTTCTCTAATTTGTCTCTTTGGTAAAAAGCCATTTTGGTCTACATGTACAAACTCATTTAACAACCTCTTCAATCTATTCACCATTATTGATGCAAATATTTTGTAGTCTGCATTTAGCAAAGGTATCGGTCTACAGTTTTTAACTTGTTGTAAGTCTGTATCCTCCTTCAGTATAAGCGTAATATATGCCTCCCTCCATGAATCAGGTATTTTTGCATTCACTAAAAGATCATTAAATATTTCCAGCATCATATTACTAAGTACATCCTGAAATGTTTTATACAGTTCTGCTGGTAATCCATCTGGACCTGGTGTTTTAACATTTTTTTGTTTTTTGATGCCTTCTATCACTTCCATCATCATTATCCTTCCGTCTAAAGCTTCTTTATACTATTCTGGTATTTTTGGTAAATCAGACTTTTCTAAATATTGCATAATCTTCTCTTCTGATATTGTCTCTTACTCATAGAGTTTCTTATAGTATTTCTGTACCACTTTTTTCTTTTCCTCATTTCAATAACATAGTTGTCCTTCATCTATTAATTGATTAATTAATTTCTTCTCCTTCTCCTTTTTCATTTTATATGCCAGCCATCTACCTGGCTTATTTGCGTTTTCAAAAAAGTTTTGTTTAGACATCTTTATTTTATAAGCCAAATCTTCTTTTTCAATTAAATTCATTTCGCGTTTTTTCAAATCCATTTCATTTTTGATCCTCTCACTTTGTGTTTTTTTGTAATTCCATCTCCAATTTCTTGTATTCTTCTTCCAGTTTTTTCTGTGCTTGTCTTTTCTTTTTATTTCTTTTTCCCACATAAGTCATTGCCAATCCTCAAATGTATGCTTTTACTGTATCCCACACATTTGTAGTGAAATATCTCCCTTTCTGTTTTCCTTAAAAAAGAAACCCAATTCTTTCTCTACAGATTGTTGAAACTTTTTTTCATTTAATATTGTCTGATTCAATGTCCATCTTAATCTCTTTCTTTGTCCCTTCCATGTAGTTATAATCGGGTTATGATCCACCCCAATACTTGTTTCAATACTTATGTCCTGTACCTTAGCCAATAAATCATTTGTCATCCACATCATGTCTATTCTGGACCATGACTTATGTCTATTTGAGTAGAAAGTATACTGTTTTTCTTTCAAATGCCTTTCTCTCCAAACATCTTTGATACCTATTTCCTCTACCACTGTGAAGAAGGCCTTTGGGAGCATTTTTCTGGGTTTCTTGTTGTTTTTGTCATTTTATAGTCCCAATCTACTTCCCTTATTGCGTTGAACTCTCCTATTATACAAATATTTTCATACTCATATTCTGTTATTTTCCTGTGCAATTTTCCATAGAATTCTTCTTGTTTATCATTTGATGCATATATCGGCACCAACAGTATTTGTTTATTGTTCATTATTATTTCCACCATTAAAATCCTCCCTTCTTCATCTGCATATATTTGTTGGGATCTAATTTCTTTTTGATATATACCTCTTTTACTTTGATGTGTCAATGCAGTAAACAAATTGCCCAATTTTGGGTACTCTAATAATTTTTTGTGATGCTTTCTTATATGAACTTCTTGTAAGCATACTGTGCCCATTTTTAATTTCTCCAATTTATTAAAAGTCCTTTTCCTTTTTATCACCCGCTGTCTCCAAGCGGTAGGGTGCTCCGGCCCCCAAGGCTCTACCCGCTCTCCAGGTAGTACAGACCTTCAGGGCCCGGGCCTTCGTCTGATGCTGTGCAACGCTAGGTCCGTAGTAAATAAAGCCCCCCTCATCTGTGATCTTGTTCACGAGGGGGAGCGGACCTGGCGGGTATTACGGAGACCTGGCTGGGCCCAGAGGGAGGGGTCCCTCTGGTAGAAATGTGCCCACCAGGTTTCCATGCATTCCATCAGCCAAGGCCACAGGGGAGGGGCGGGGGAGTAGCGGTTATCATAAGAGAAGGCCTTAGGCCGAGGGAGACCACTGTTCCTCAGACGGCTGGTTGTGAGTCCCTCCTTGTGAAGTGGGGCCACGGGGTTCAGATGGGTTTGCTGATCACGTACCTGGCTCCCTGCCATGTGGCGGCAGCCCTGCCCGAGCTACTCAATGTTATTGTCGCGGTAGCGGTTGATACCCCCAGACTTATGGTCATGGGGGATTTCAACCTGCCATCCGTGGGTGAGGCGTCAGAGGTGGCTCGGGAGTTCATGGCTTCCATGATGGCCATGGATCTGATCCAACTAATTCATGGCCCTACGCACACTGGGGGAAACACACTGGACTTAGTTTTTGTCTCTGGACAGTGGTTGAGTGATCTCGAGATGGGGATATAGTCATCGAGCCCTTGTCATGGTCAGATCACTCGCTCCTTTGCCTTGACCTTCGAACTGCGGCACCCCACTGCAGGGAGGCGGAACCTATAAGATGGTACCGCCCCAGGTGCCTGATGGAACCTGATAGATTCCAGATGGAGCTTGGGCCAATCCCGGAGGTTCTGGCTCACACCTCGTCTGGGGACCTAGTGGCCACCTGGGATAGGGTGGCTGCTGAAGCCCTGGACCGAGTCGTGCCTTTGCGGCCTTTTACCCAGCGCCGATCTCGCCTGGCTCCTTGGTTTACCAAGGAGCTGAGGGAGATGAAGCACCGGAAAAGACGCCTAGAGAGCTGTTGGAGGGCTAGTCTTTCTGAATCCGACCAAACACTGGTAAGATCTCATATTAGGAGTTACCTAGTGGCGATAAAAGCAGCAAAATGTACTCATTTTGCTACTCTTTTTGCATCATCAGATAATCGCCCGGCTGCCCTGTTTAGGGTGACCCGCTCCCTGCTCCACCAGGAAGCGCGGGAGGACCCCTTGGAGGGAAGAGCCGAGGATTTTATTCAGTATCTGCATGACAAAATCACTCAGATTCGGGCAGGTCTGGACTCTGACTGGATAGATCCAGCGAGGGTGACGGAGGCAGGTCTTGAGACTGTTATCTGGGATGAGTTTGATCCTGTGACCCTAGATGACGTAGACAGGATTCTGGGTAGATTGAACGTGACCACATGTTTGTTGGACCCGTGCCCCTCCTGGTTAGTGCTGGCTTCCCGGGAGGTGATGCGAGGCTGGCTCCAGGGGATTATAAATGCTTCGTTGGGTGAGGGTGTCTTCCCCGCCACCCTGAAAGAGGCGGTGGTAAGGCCCCTCCTCAAGAAGCCTTCCCTGGACCCAGCAGTATTGGCTAATTATCGTCCAGTCTCCAACCTTTGCTTCGTTGCGAAGGTTGTTGAGAGTGTGGTTGCGCAACAGCTTCCCCAGTACCTGGATGAAGCGTCGTATCTAGATCCGTTCCAGTCGGGCTTCAGGCCTGGGTACAGCACGGAAACAGCATTGGTCGCGTTGGTTGATGATCTCTGGAGGGCTCGTGACAGGGGTTGTTCCTCTGTCCTGGTCCTGTTAGACCTCTCAGCGGCTTTTGATACCATCAACCATGATACCATTATCATGCTGCACCGGCTGGAAGGGTTGGGGGTGGGAGGCACCATTTTATGGTGGTTCTTCTCCTTTCTCTCTGACCGGTCACAGTCTGTGTTGACAGGGGGGCAGAGATTGACCCCGAGGCCCCTTATATATGGGGTGCTGCAGGGATCGGTTCTCTCGCCCCTTTTGTTCAACATTTATGTAAAGCCGCTGGGCGAGATCATCCGTGGTTTCGGGGTGAAGTACCATCTGTACGCTGACGACACCCAGCTGTACATCTCCACCCCAGACCACCCCAACGATGCCCTTGAAGTGATGTCCCAGTGCCTGGAGGCCGTACGGATCTGGATGGGGAGAAACGGGCTCAGGCTCAACCCATCCAAGACCGAATGGCTGTGGTTTCCGACGTCCCAATATAGTCAGCTGACGTCATTGCTGGCTATTGGGGGCGAATCATTGGCCCCCACGGAAAGGGCTCGTAACTTGGGCGTCCTCCTGGATTCACGGCTGTCTTTAGAAGAGCACTTGATGGCCGTGACCAGGAGGATTTTTCATCAGGTTCGCCTGATTCGCCAGTTGCGTCCCTTTCTAGATCGGGACTCGTTACGCACAGTCACTCATGCCCTCATCACCTCTTGTCTGGACTATTGTAACGCTCTCTACATGGGGCTCCCCTTGAGGTGCACCCGGAGGCGCCAACTGGTGCAGAGTGCGGCCGCGCGGGTTGTTATGGGAGCAGCGTGGAGCTCCCATGTAACACCTCTCCTGCGCGAGCTGCACTGGCTCCCGGTGGTCTTCCGGATGCGCTTCAAGGTTCTGGTTACCACCTTTAAAGCGCTCCATGGCTAAGGACCTGGTTACTTACAGGACCGCCTGCTACCACCAATAGCCTCCCACCGACCAGTACGCTCCCACAGAGAGGGGCTCCTCCAGGTGCCGTCGGCCAAATAATATCGGCTGTTGGCCCCTAGGGGGAGAGCCTTCTCTGTGGGGGCACCGATGATCTGGAATGAGCTCCCCCCAGAGATATGGAGGATTCAGGATCTACGCACCTTCTGCCGCGAGCTGAAGACTCTTTTATTTCATCAAGCTGGCCTTGCCTAAATCTTCTCCCTTTTAAGTGTAAATTTTAAATTTGTAATGTATTTTAAAATATGGGTATTTTAAATTACGGGTATTAATTCAGCTAAATTTATTTAATTCATCTTATTCGATTTTAAATTTTGTATATGTATGTGTTTTATTTTATGGCTGTTCACCGCCCTGAGTCCTTCGGGAGTAGGGCGGTATAGAAATTCAATAAATAATAATAATAATAATAATAATAATAATAATAATAATAATAATAATAACCGAATTTAAGCCATTAATATTTATTGATATTGCTTTTATTTTTCTTCCATTTTTTACTTATTACTAGTTTTTGTTGATCTTGTTGTTCTTATCTCTCTTTGATCTTTAAGCTCTTTTGCCCTTGCCCCCTCTCTTATTGCCTTTTCTTTCTTTTCTTTTTTCTTTTTTGAAAAGTATTTTTTTATTTTTTTCCAACATAAAAAATAAAATATATCTTTCAAGAGCGAACTCTTGATCCGGACATAGATAGGTACAATCACTTAAATATTAAAAAGCTCCATTTGCAATTTTCCATTACATCTTTTAAAATTAAAAATCAGAACGAAAAATTTTTTTTTAACATAAATTCTAGTATTTTGATCAGAACCATTCTATTATATCACCACCAATTAATTTCCAAATAGATTTTATATACCCATTTATAAATTCAATTGTATCTGGTTCTTTCCCAAGCTCCCTTCATTACGCCTTTCAACATCAATATCAAAACATAAAATTTTAAAAATATTCTAACCTCTTGGTCTGATTATTTACCTTACAATTTTATCACCACACATCTTAGTTTCAAATTGACAACAGCTCTATTTTTTATTTCAGTTTATAAATCAAAGTTCACTAGACCCCTTCAGCAAATCTTTAAACCTTAAACTTTATCAATTTACCTTTAATTTTACATATTTCATATTACACAGATTTATCTCAAAATCCATATCCTCCTCCATTTCTCCTCCTGTTGTTTGGTTGGTTTCCAGCATATTTTATTTTGGCTGCTTTACAGCATATTCTCCTCCATACCTCCATCCATTGTTTGGCTGATTTCCAGCATATTATGTTTTGGCTGATTTCCAGCATAGTCTCCTCCAAACCTCCCACTGTTATTTGGCTGATTTCCAGCATATTCTCCTCCAAATCTCCTCCAGTAGTGTAGCTGATATACCAGCATGCTTTCCTCCACGCCTACTTCTATTATTTTAGCTGTTTTATTTTAACAAATTCACAGCATATTATGTAAGTTGCTTTTTCAACGCATTCACCTACAATTTTTAACTCAACATTATTTTAACAAATATCTTCTGACATATTTTCTCCTGGATTGTAAATTCCCTTTAAAGTTATCTCTCTTCATATTTATTTTAAAATTCAAAAATTCATTTAAGCATTCAAAACATTTAAGAGCTCATATTCTCATTCAATCATTTATAATTGTGAGGGCGCTGATTAATCCCATTCTGCTTTGGGATAATCACACCTTGATTAAGAGGAGTGGATCGAGACTTTTCCTTGCCAGCATACTTTAAGAAAACAAAACCCTGAAGATATTTCTTCTAAGAAAACTCATTTATTTGTTATAAAGAAAATAAAACATCTAACTGATCTAATTAGTTACATTTTTGAAAAAGTTCGTGCCAGCTATTTCTCAGCCGGACCTTTCTTGGTAAGAGAACAAAGGAAAGTGTGTGAAGGAATGTGGGTGGACATGCGCAGTTTAGCTTACTGATAAGGATTCTTGGCAAGTTACAGGAAGTCTGATAGTCCAGAAATGATGAGCTCAGCTGGTAAATAAAAAAAAACGCAGTGACAATCCCCTTCTTTTGCCAGTTGAGTGAATATCAGGTACATTATCAAATAAGGCACATCTTCTTACACAGATACTCGTGTTGAGCTGCTGGAAGCGGTTTGTTGAGCATATCTGCATTTTAACAAAACCTTTTTTCACTAAATTGTTTTATGTTTTGATAATGGATGTCAATGTGTCTGGACCTAGAACCTGTGAAATGTGATTCAGAAATATAAATCACCGATTCATTGTCTTCCATCATTGTGATTGGTCTGATCGGGCGTGTCCAGATATCTGTGACTAAAGCATCAAACCAAGTTAGAGAATTACATGCATCTGAAACACAAGCATATTCAGCTTCAGTAGATGAACAAGAAACAAAATTCTGTTTACGTACTTGCCAATAAACAGGACATCCATTCAAGAACATCATATAACCTGAAGTACTTTTATGTGATTTCTTATCACTTGGCCAATCAGAATCTGCATAGCAACATAATTCTGCATAATCAGTATGTGTTGGTTCTAACAATAACTTCATGTGTTTAGTGTATTTTAGGTATCTCAATAATTTCTTAACGCATGTCTAATGAAACTGTTTTGCCTTACCTACATGTCAAGACAAGAGATTAATACTAAGTGCAATGTCGGGTCTGGTCCAACTACTAATATACAATAGTGACCCAGTAACTGAACGATAAAGCTTTTGATCCTCGAACTCAGGACTTGCTTCTTGTGTGAAGTTGTGAAAATCTGTTTGCATGGGTGTCTTTGTTGTGTTAGCATCCTTCATGTTGCAATGATGCAAAATTTGTTCAATTTTATCTTCTTGTGAAAGACTAAACCCCTTCTGTGTTTTTTCAATCTGAACACCTAAATAAGTGCTAATATGACCAATGATTTCAATATGAAGTATCTCTGCAAAGTTTTGGCAAAAATTTCACTCATTTGCTTATTTGGACCAATATAAACAATATCATCAACATATACAAGAACTATTTCATATGCATTGTTAGATCTTTTTGTGAACACGCACTCATCAGTTTCGGACTTAATAAAGCCCATTGAATTTAGTTTGTCAGTAAGACATAAATACCACATTAAACCAGACTGTTTCAGACCATAAAGACTTTTGTTTAGAAACCAGGTATCCCCTTCTTGCTGTCGGAATCCTGGAGGACTTTTCACGTAGAAATCTAGGTCTGCATGTAGATAAGCTGTGTCAACATCAAACTGGAAAACTTCTAAACCAAGGATAGTTGCAGTTGCTAAAGCAATTTTTACACTCTCAGTTCGAACTGTCAGTGAATAGGTATTTGTGTAGTCCTCAGGATAACGTTGAGCGAAACCCTGAGCTACAAGTCTGGCTTTGTACAATGACTCACCATTTGGCTTCTTTTTGATTCTGTAGACCCATCGAGTGCCAATGACCTTTTTGTTTGTTGGATGTTTTGCAGGTGTAAACACTTTAAGTTTCTTTAGACTGTCCATTTCAACCTGCATTGCATCATACCATTTGTCTTGCTCTGAATCAGGAAGCTGCTTGATTTGTGTGAAATTATTAGGTGGAAGTGTAACATTGCAAATCAAAGGCAAGGGTGCTTTTGTCAGTTGCCAAGAATATCATTGTGGAGGGATTCCTTTTGTGGCCCTCTTGGAATGTCTCGGAACAACAGTCCAGTCTTCTTCTGCTTCGTCCTCGTCCTCCTTCCGCCGTGCGCTCCTTCCGCCATGCTGTGAAGACCTTTTTATTCCATCAAGCGGGCTTGGCCTAATTTCTTCCCTTTTTAAATATTTAAATTTTAATCTGTTTTTAAATTATCGGGGTGTTTTAATTTGTCTGGGCCAAATAATTTAATTTGATTTTATTGGGTTTTTAAATTTTGTGTATCTGTGTATTTTATTGTTGGCTGTTCACCGCCCTGAGTCCTTCGGGAGTAGGGCGGTATACAAATCAAATAAAACTAAACTAAACTAAACTCACATTTGTCGCTAGCATCAGCATCCATGGCTTGCAAAGATGGAACATCAGATTGAGAAGAACTAGTGGAATCTTGATCATCAATCTGCGTGGCATCAGCAGTATCATCTCTAGGAAAATAAACTACAGGATTATTGGAATGAATCCTGGATCAGTCAACAGCTTCCTCAAAATTAGCAGATTGGGAAATCACAATTACATGTTTAGAGTCAATAAATTTGCTCCATTTTGAGTTATCATCAATGCCCATAAATCTCAGTCTCTTTGCTGCTATTTGCTCCTTTTCTTCTTTGAGCTAAGGGAATGTTCACCATAGCGTATGAACCAAAAATATGGATGTTTTTAAGATCGGGTTTATAGTCATACAACATGAAGAAAGGAGTCTGATTTATTACACTGCTCCAAGTACGGTTGACAGTGTAATTTGCATATTTTATAGCTTCACCCCAGTATATCATATCAAGATTGGCGTCTTCTAGGAGACAACGCATCATGGTTTGCAGTACCCCTCCGTTGTGAGCCGGTGTGTAAGGAGCCGGCGTCCGATGAAGAATTCCATTCTTACGCATCCAGTCCTGGAAACGCTGAGACATGAATTCAGCACCACGATCACTCTGGATTCTGGCGATGCGAACTTGGTGTTGGGTAGAAACAAGGGCTGCAAAGTCTTTAAAGATCTGAAAGGTCTCATATTTTTCTTTCATAGGATATCCATATCCATATCTAGAGTAATTATCAACAATTGTTAGAAAATATTTTCTACCACCAAATGATGGCGGAAAAGGACCAACTATGTCAGTGTGAATCAAATCAAAAATGCGTGTTGACAGGCGTGTAGCGTGTTTGGGAATGGCTGCTGCTTTGGATTTGGCCTTTTTGCAGACAGCACAATCCAAAAACACCTACCCCTTTAGATCCAAACCTTTTGTGAACTCTGGCATCTTCCTAAGAACACGGAAACTGGCATGCCCCAATCTTCTATGCCATTTATGGATACACCAAGAATGCAAAGGTTTACCAGTTAGTGAATTCTCAACATTAACAGTTTTATGAGGAACCTCAGGCTTGCTCTGAGCAACCTGTTTCCCAATTTTCCTTTTGTTGGCTTTAGGAGCCTTTGGAGCAGCAACAGGATCTCTCTCTGGACCTGTGGTCTCCCCTTTTGGAGTTTGTATACTTGCCTGTATTTGTGGTTTAGGCTTTGGCTTTAAGTAATAAACACCACCAATTAATATGGTTTCAGCAACAATATCTCCATCTTTAACTATGTAACTTGCATTTTCAAGGTGGTGAACCTGGAACTTTAACATTCTAGACAAGTGACTCTGACTAAGCAAATTACTAGTTGCTGTTGGTATGTAATAAACATCAGGAATGAATGCATCAAGCTCTTCAACATAAACAGTTCCTTTTCCTTTGACCTGACAAGGATGATTGGAAAAAGAATAAAGTTCACGTAGTTCAGGTTCAGGCTCATGCATCTCTGTAAAAAGTTCCTTTCTGTAGGTAACATGCAATGCTGCACCACTGTCCAAAGTCCACAGGAGTCGTCTGTCGTACTCTTGTTGAGGTTGTGGATCATTGGTTAAAGCCAGTGTGGCAAGTGGAGTTTGTGGATCACGCCGGGGACCACGGCGACCTTGTCTTCTGCCTCTGCCTCTGGAATCTGTTCCTCTGGGCTGGTACGAGACGGGAGCTGGAACTCGTTGGGGACAATCCTGGGTGGCATGTCCCACATGATCACAGATGTAGCATCTTGGCATTCTTGGAGCATAGGTCCTTCCTTGGAAGAGGCACCTAACTGGAGCTTTTGATGCGGGTGGTCCTCTCAAGTGTGGCATGGCTAGCATGAGTGCTTCTTCTTCAATTAAAAGTCTGCATACATTGTCCACTGTGCGTTGAGCAATAGGGACTTGATTAATCTTTGCAATGGCATCTTTCCATTCATAGTTCAAAGAGTTAATAATAATGCTGATCATTCGAATATCATCAATGTTATAGCCTCTTTCTCTCAATTCTCTTCTTAGTCCTTTCAGTTTGGTCAAATGTCCTCCAATTTGTTCACCAGGTTTCAATCTCGAACCATGGAATTGAGACATGAGCAAACATGAAGATTCAATTGAAACAGGCCTGTAGCAATTTTCCAATTGGGCCCAAATTTGTTGGGCTGTTGCAGGCGAAAAAGTAACCTGCAGTTCAGTATCCATGGACATCAATAATGTTGTGCAAGCTTTAATTTCTAAGTCTCTTATTGCAGGGGACCATGGCTGAGCAGGCGGATTAAAAATCATACAGTGAGTGCTTTCTCTACGAAGTAGCAATCCAATCTCACTGACCCAGGCCTTATAATTCTGCCCTGACATCTTTAATTTTGAATCACCAGCCAGTGGAACAACAGAAGATGCCTGTTGAGGAACATGTATTTGAGGTGCTGGCTGTGGAAGTAAAGGCACTTGTTGCACTGGAAGTGGACCAGGAGCTGGCCCTGGTTGTACAGCTGGAGGCACGTGTGCATGCGTTTGTGGTTGAGGCGGTTGCATTGGAATCTGCTGTGTTCTAGCTGCCATCTGTGCTTGAGCTGCAATATTAGCATGACCTGCTGGAGATGCAGTCATTTGCCTTTGCTGCATTAAGCTTTGTTGTGTTCCATCTAAAAGGACACCAGCACCACCAGGGGGTGCTTGCGTTTGGGCCTGTGGAGACACTTGTTGCATTGCAACTTTCTCTAGTAAATTACTTTCGCCAGCAGATGGTGCTGCACCTTTAGTTTCGGGCAGCTCAGATAATCTCTCTGCATACGTGGCATTGTGTGTAATTTGAGAAGGCAAATGTGACATGTGCACAGCTCTCTGTTCTGATTGGCCTGACACAAAATCCACCAGGGGGAGTGTCTTTGGCTCTGAAGAAGAACCCAAAATGGTGCTTTCAGAGATTTTAAAGTCAGGAGACTCTCTCTTATCTTGCTCAAGCATAAACAAATCCATTTTTGCCTGGGATACCTTCTGTTCAAAAGTTTCTATCTGGTCATGATAGTTTGTTATAGCTTGCTCTTTAGGAGTGACCCTGAAGGTTTGAGAGGGACAATAAATTGTTTCTCTCTCTGCGGAGGAGGGAAAAGGCTTTGCCATTTGTGGAGAATCTGGCTCTGCACCAAGCATTACAAAATCAGAAGGCTCTGGGGCAACTGCATAATTGGAAAGGGACGTTACTGACCTCAGTCGTAGTGTTTTGCCTTTATCTTCCTTCTGAACCCTTTGTAAGAGCATTTCATCTGTTTCTCCTCCTCCCATGGCTCCCATGGCTCTGAGTTTCATTTTGCTCTTTTTCTTCTTTCTCGGCATCTTAGCAGATAATTAGTTAGCGTTCCTCGGTCGCAAAATAAATCATCTGTCTAATTAGCCTAGAGGTCTTATCAAAATAACAAAGCAAGGAAAAAGCCATAAATCAACCATCCTCTGCTACCAGGTTTGAGGGCACTGATTAATCCCATTCTGCTTTGGGATAATCACACCTTGATTAAGAGGAGTGGATCGAGACTTTTCTTTGCCAGCATATTTAAGAAAACAAAACCCCAAAGATATTTCTTCTAAGAAAACTCATTTATTTGTTATAAAGAAAATAAAACATCTAACTGATCTAATTAGTTACATTTTTGAAAAAGTTCATGCCGGCTATTTAGTTTAGTTTAGTTTATTTGATTTGTATACCGCCCTACTCCCGAAGGACTCAGGGCGGTGAACAGCCAAGCAATAAAATACATAAATACACAAAATTTAAAAACCAGATAAAATCAAATTAAATCATTTTGGCCCAGACAGATTAAAACACCCCAATAATTTAAAAACAGATTAAAATTTACATATTAAAAGAGGGAGGAGATTAGGCCAAGCCCGCTTGATGGAATAAAAAGGTCTTCACAGCGTGGTGGAAGGTGCGCAGATCCGGGATCCTCTGTATCTCTGGGGGGAGCTCATTCCAGACAGTAGGTGCCCCCACAGAGAAGGCTCTCCCCCTAGGGGCCGCTAGCCGACACTGTTTTGCTGATGGCACCCGGAGGAGTCCCTCTTTATGAGAGCGTGGCCGGTGGGCCGGTGGGAGGCTATTGGTGGTAGTAGGCGGTCCCGTAGATAACCAGGTCCTAAGCCATGGAGCGCTTTAAAGGTGGTAACCAAAACCTTGAAGCGCACCCGGAAGACCACCAGGAGCCAGTGCAGTTCGCGCAGGAGAGGTGTCACATGGGAGTGCCATGACGCTCCCATTACCACCCGCGCGGCTGCACTCTGTGCCAGTTGGAGCCTCCGGGTGCTCCTCAAGGGGAGCCTCATGTAGAGAGCATTACAATAGTCCAGGCGGGAGGTGACGAGGGCATGTGTAACAAGTCCCGATCCAGAAAGGGACGCAACTGGCAAATCAGGCGAACCTGATAAAAAATCCTCCCGGTCACGGCCATCAGGTGCTCTTCTAAAGACAGCCGTGAATCCAGGAGGACGCCCAAGTTGCGAGCCCTCTCCATGGGGGCCAATGATTCGCCCCCAATAGTCAGTGATGTCATCAACTGACTATATCAGGACGACGGAAACCAGTCGGACCTTTCTTGGCAAGAGAACAAAGGAAAGTGTGTGAAGGTATGTGGGTGGACATGCGCAGTTTAGCTTACTGATAAGGATTCTTGGCAAGCTACGGAAAGTCTGATAGTCCAGAAATAATGAGCTCAGCTGGTAAATAAAAAAAAGAACCGCAGTGACAATAATCTTATTTCATGACCAAATTAGTATATGTGTATTTATATAATCAAGTTTAAAAGGAATGGAAGTAGAAAGTAAAAAAGGAAACAGGGAGAGAGAGAAGAGAGAGAGTAAAAGTAAAGAAGAAGAAGAAAAAATAACAAAAGAGGGAAAAGAAAAGAAAAAAGAAACAAAGGGGGAAAAAGAGAGAAGGAAAACACCTCATATTAGTATTCAGGCTTCTGGTATGCATTAAAGATTACATTTCCATTTAAATCAAACTATGTTATTTTTCTTATCTTGCAAGCGACTATATTCCATTTCTTCTTTTTTTTTTCCAATCTGTCCAAAACTGTTCCTTTTCAATTTCAATGTTATCAAAGTTAAAAGTTCTATAAAGTTTAATTCTTTTGTGTCTTCTTTTCCATATATGGTATCATCGTCCTTTCTTTTGTTACCACGCCCTTTTCTTTTGTTGCTGCACTTATTAGTTCAATTATAATTGTTCCATTTTATTTCTTCTTTCTTTCCATCAATAAAACATCCACTAGACAGATTGGATATCTCCAGAGTCAAACCTCCCTGATTATTGCCAAAGTAATCCAGTTTAAGTAGCAAGACACATAATTTCTCTTCCAAGCTGCAAGCAATCCACAATTGCACTTTCATTTCGTCACAGCATCTCCATTTTGTCTATTGTATAGTTATTTGCTTGTCTTTTCCCTTTGTTTTAAAAAGTTCCTGCTTATCGCCTCTTGCCTCTTTCTCTCTTCAAAGATAGTCCATTCCTATTTAAAAAGAAGAAATTTTTAAAGTTTTGTAACTTTCCAAAAAAACGATCATTCCAAATCGGTCAGTGATAGAAATAATTTATTAATAGGTCTTTTCCTCCTGTAAAGTATTTTACTAGAACTACTTGCCCCAGTAGTCTATAGCCGCTAGGGGCACACTTGTAAATATCCATGATTTAAGCGCTGTTGGGTTGGGTCTCACTTACCCGGCTTCTGAACACTTCGCTCTCTTCCTTCTTCCTCCAGCGCAATGCTTCTCCGGTTGGCCCCAGTTTCGAGGCAGCTGCCATGGCTGCCGCTCCCTCGCCGCCGGCTCAGAGGGCTTCCTCTGGCCCCGAGGAACCTGCCTGTTCCTTTCAGCCGTCCAAGGGGTCCCTCTCTTTTCCCCTGTCCCTGCAGGACAGAGTAGGTCTGCAGACCTGGTGGCAGCGGCTCGACAAATGGGGTTTGGGGGAGATCTGGGGGTGGAGGGGTGGGGAAGGGGGGTAGGTTATGAAGGTTATTTAGTTGAGTTCATTTTGTGTTTTCTTATATGTTGGTTTAAGTTAAAGTGCACAAGGGATTGTAAAGAATTTGTATGTGCTGAATATGGATAAAACTATAAGAATTACAACACTCAATGTCAGAGGTTTGGGGGCAGTGGTGAAAAGAAGGAGAATCAAACAATTGTTAAACAAGGAAAGATCTGACATCATTTTCCCGCAGGAAACTAACCAGGATAAGGATGGAGTAAATGAAGTGCGTTTGAAGTGGTCACTCCATTATGAAAAGTCACTGGGGACATAAAAAAAAATGGGGTGGCCATACTGATTTCTAAAAGAACTGGATTTACTATGGAGAGTATAAAAAAAGATGGGCATGGTAGATTTATAATGATTAAAGGTCAAATTGAAAATACAACATATATGTTGGTTAATGTTTATGCCCCAAATGTGAGACATAGAGAATTTTTTTTAGAATTGTTTAAAGTAATAGAAGAATTTAAAGAAGGACATGTCATTTTAGGTGGAGATTTTAATATGGTTATGAATAATAGATTGGACAGGACCAATCCCACAAGTGCTGAAAGGAGGAATAATATCACCATTTTAAATAAATTAATAAAAGAAAAAGATTACATGGATGGGTGGCATTTTCTTTAAAGGTGGGGAGCCCGGTTTCACATATTATTCCCCAATCTATAAATCCTATTCTAGAATTGATTATGTTTTCGTTTCTAGGGATATGGCAACTAAATTGTGTAGAATGGAAGTGGGAGTAATTAAAGTAACAGATCATGCGGTGGTTAGTTTAGACTTCATGGTAAAAAAAGACTATAGAGAAGCAGTTAGATGGAAGTTGACTACAAGGATTCTTAAAAATGAGAAAGTGGTTGAGAAAATGTAAAAGGAGATATCAGAATTGTGGGAAATTAATGAAAAAGGAGAAATAGCAACGAGATTGGTGTGGGGCACCATGAAGGCGGTGACACGGGGAATATGTATTAAGGAAGCTTGTAGTGTTAAAAGGCAAGAAACTTCATTACGTGAAAAATTAGAGGAACAGATTAAGAAATTGG
This sequence comes from Arizona elegans, assembly GCA_022577455.1. Lineage (NCBI taxonomy): Eukaryota > Metazoa > Chordata > Lepidosauria > Squamata > Colubridae > Arizona > Arizona elegans. The sequence goes on along the minus strand of JAKOOJ010000004.1, from coordinate 75,421,482 downwards.
AAAAAGAGTACTGGCATACAAGAAATAAACAGAAATTAATAGAATTACAAGCTAAGAAAAAAGAATTAGAGCATAAAAATTTAGAGGAAGTTCAGAATAATTTAATATACATGAAAAGAGATTTTTTTGAAAATAGTAATAAAAATTCTAAGATGTTTGCCAGGCTCACACAAAAGGAGAAAGCTAAAAATTCAATAGATATAGTGAAAGATAAATTGGGGAATTATTGTAGTACAATGAAAGGAAAGTTAAAAATATTCCAGGAATTTTATCAAGAGTTGTACAAGGGTAAGGAGGTTAAGCAGGATAGAATGGAAGCTTATATTGGGAAATATATAAAAAGGGGTGTGGAAACAGAGCATAAAGAATTAATGGGAAGGAGTATATCGCAAGGGGAAATTGCAGAAGTAATTGAAAGTTTGAAGGTGGGTATATCACCTGGGGTAGACGGATTAGGAACAGAATCCTATAAAATATTTAAAACATTATTAGTACCGAAATTATTAAAGCTGTATATTGCAATATTAGAAGCGGAAAAGATTCCAGAATCATGCGAGCAGCCGTTAATAATATTAATACTTAAACCAGATAAGGATCCAATGCTTCCTGACTCATACAGACCTATATCATTAATAAATCAAGATGCCAAAATTTTTTCAACTATTTTAGCAAGAAGAATGAATAATTTTATAGGTAATTATATAAGGGAAGATCAATGTGGATTTGTAATGGGCCGTCAAATGCATAATTTGGTTGGAAGAGTGTTAAATGTAATTCACGAGATTAAAAATCTAAAGCTTAAAGCGGGAATATTAGCGTTAGATATTTTTAAGGCCTTCAGTTGTGTGAGCTGGCAAGCATTAAAGATGGTAATAGACAGAATGGGGTTTGGAAATTAATTCAAAGGTGTAATAGATCAATTATATTCTCGGAACTCTGCCTTAGTGGTAGTGAATGGTGGAGTTACAGACAAGATACGACTCGCCAGAGGAACAAGGCAAGGGTGCCCACTCTCACCTGTCCTATTTGTATTGGTTATGGAACTATTGGCCAACGCATTAAGAGATGATGGGGAGATAGAAGGGGATGTTGGCAATGCCTGATACGCCCCTTCTCGTTGAGTGGAGACAGCAGCCAGATGTGGGTTATGCTCATTGGTCAAATGTGGACTGAGCCTGTCAATTAATTATTAAATCCCGCCCCTATTCCTAGGGATTCCAGCTTTGGTGAAGGAGGAAGACAGACTCTGAGTGTGGAAAGTAGAAAAAAAACAAACAAACTGTTAGATAAATTCTACTCTTAGTGCCCAGACTGATACTGGGTGGGACTGGCTGCTGTCTCCACTCAACGAGAAGGGGTGTATCAGGCATTGCCAACGTCCCCTTTTCCCTTGAGAGTGGAGACAGCAGCCAGATGTGGGACATACCCAAGTTCACTGTCCCAACTCATGGGAGGGAACAGTCTGGGTCAAAAAACTCCTCCCTGACCTCAACACCTTGTAATACTCTTCTCCCAAAATCAGCCTCTGCAGAGGCAAATTTATCTAATTTATAGTGTTTAACAAATGGAGAAGGAGAGGTCCAAGTAGCTGCTCTGCATACTTCAGACAATGAAGCCTTAGAAGCCCAAGCAGCTGTAGTTGCAGCACTTCTGGTGGAATGAACTGTCACCTTGGTAGGAGGAGGCAAAGATCGCAGCTCGTATGCCATCTTAATCGTTGTTCGGATCCATCGACCTAACGTCGAAGAAGATACCTTATTTCCTAATGAAGCCGGAAGATAGGAAATGAACATTGATTACAAATATCAGCCGTCCTCTGGATGTATAACTTCAGTGCCCGTCTGACATCCAACATGTGTAATCCAATGGATTGGAAGGTGAGGAATAAAAATCTGGTAAAACAATTTCCTGCAAACGATGAAAGAAGAGTTAATTTTAGGTATAAAAGTAGGATCCAATCTGAGGACCACTCTATCTACATGGAATACACATAAATCATCTCAGACTGACAATGCTGCAAGTTCTGAAATACGTCGCGCCGAAGTAATCGCGACTAGAAAAACAACTTTTTCTGACAATAGGCGTAAACTGGTAGAGTCTATTGGTTCATATGGCGAACCCATAAGTGAATCCAACACAATTGAAAGTTCCCAAGAAGGGTATCGATGTATTACTGGTGGACAAAGGTTAGTTGCTCCTCTGAGAAAACGACGAATCATGGGATCTTGTGACAATGAATTATTGGAATTATATGTCAGGATAGATGAGATAGCAGCCACCTGTCTCTTGAGAGTGTTGGGAGAAAGTCCTTTTTCTAAACCAGCCTGTAAAAACATCAGTACCTGCAAAACAGAAGCTTGAAGAGCAGAAAAACCTTGGGTCTCACACTAAGATGTAAATGTGCGCCAAGTTGCTGAATAAATTCGTTGTGTTGATGACCGCCTAGATGCCTGCATGGTTCTAATTATTGGAGATGGAATGTGATTTCGCTGGAGAGCATCCCGCTCAACCGCCATACGGCCATCTGTAGCCATTGTGATTCCGGATGTGTGATTACGCCCTGGCTGAGGCAATTCGTGATACGTGGTATCCTCCAAGGAGGAGTCACTGATAAATTCATGAGGTCTGCAAACCATGACCTTCTTGGCCAATGTGGCGCTACTAGAATGATTTCCGCCCTTTCCAGTATTAGTTTCCGAATTACCCTCGGAATTAGAGGAATCGGTGGAAAGGCGTACAACAGACCTTGTGGCCAAGGGGAGCGTAGAGCATCCACAGCGTCTGCAACATCATTGGACGTTCTATCTTTTATGACCCTGGCTACAAGAGATCTCAACCCGGGTTACGATCCGGGTAGAGGAAAAACTTACCTTCAACTAAATCAATTATAGTTCCTAAATGAAGAATTCTAGTCATCTAGGAACCATAATTCTAGAATCATAGTTCCCAAATGAAGAATTCTAGTCGAGAGTTCCAGATGGCTTTCTCTATGTTAACAGAGAAGCTGTGCGAAGCCAGTTTCTGAATGGTAAATTGGAGATCTGAAATGTCCTGCTGAGGGGTTAAACAGAAGAGATTTAAACAGAGCCTGAGGAAATAGGCTCGTGAATGCAGGTTGATCCGGAGGTAAACCCTCAACCTCCGACAACTCTGGTTCCTGAGGCTCCATCTCTTCCGATACAGAGTGTCTACTGACATAGGAGACGGATGGAGAATCTGAGCCCGCAAGCGAGAGGGCATCTTCCATATCGACTCCGTCCAGCGAAGCCGAATAGTCCGAATGGACCGAACACACTGTAATCGGTCTGGCAGTCGAGAAAGTATGAGTCGACAGGGATCGTTGCCCCATTGCTGCAATCATACATTGACTGTCCTCTGGACGTAAAGGGGTAGAATCATGGTCTCAGGCTGGGTTGGCCTCTGTAGAGGCTTGAACCAGAGCAGAAGATACAGGTGGATGAACCACCAACCCAGCTGGAGTGCTAGACTCCACAGCAGGGCCGGATTTTCCTATAGGCTAACTAGGCTTCAGCCTAGGGCCTCAAGATCAAGAGGGGCCTATATTCAAATTGTTAGCAAAATTAAAATTACACTTTCACTATAGGTGAAAGGGCCTCATAAGTGGAATAGTCTAGGGCATCTTTTCATCTAAATCCAGCCCTGCTCCACAGCATTGATACCCCACAGATGGGGGAGATCCCAATAAGTCAGCTGACTCAACTGACACCAGGAAGTCTTGCAGCAACATCTGATCTGGGGTCGGAGAGAGGTCACGTCTACATTCCCCTGGAGAAACCTTGGCTGTTGTAGATGATGTAAGACCACTGTCCTTGGCCCTGACTACAGGCTTCCATAGAAGCTTTCCCTTGCGTCTAGCAGAAAACTTAGCCTGAGGTTTAATGGATACTCCATCCCCTTGCACATGCTTGGCATCTTACGCTTGGAAGCAACTGACTGTTCCCTTACTGTGGCCTGGTGGCCATGTTTTGACTTGTCCAGAGCCTTAGGCATGATAGGCCATATAACACCCAAGAAGTGGAAAATAGACTCCATGTTAAGCAAGGCAGTCCTGTACCAGGGGAATGTCAAATTCTAGATGCATTCTGAGATAAATATGCGAGGCAGCAACAGAGAAAAGAGAAGGCAATTAACCCCAAGCCTGTAAGGTGAAGCAATGTCTGCCAAAGGGCTGAAGGCAAGGTTAGGCCAGGGTAGCAGGCACAGCCAGAATGACTGGAGGCCTGAGAGAAGCTCAACGTGTCGCCTCGCCCCTAAACATAATGGCGGCCAGAACTGCCAACTCAGGGATCACAAAGCTCCGTTACTGATCAGATCAGCAATGTCAAACAGCTGAGATGCGGACCAGTAAGAGAAGTCAAAGAGTCGAGCAGGTATAAATTAGGGTGATTTTACATATCACCAAGCCCTTGTGATGTGACCACAAGTGGCAAACCACAGGGAGCGCAAAAACTCCACTTTGAAGCCGGCGGCAAGGTCAATCAGCTGAGAAGTGGTTAATAGTGACAGCGGGCAGAGCTTTGTTCATTTCTGCAGGAGAGAATCAGAGCCTGGAGGAAAAGAACCAACAAGCGGTGATAGTCAGGGAGCGCAAAGACTCCACTCAGAACCCGGCAGCTAGTCTCAAACAGCTGAGAAGCGGCTCTATTGAGTCTGCTGGAGAAAAGCTGTGCCGGAGTGAAAGGCCGACAAGCGGCGAGAGGCAGGGAGTGCGAAAAACTCCACTAACAGTTATGCGGCTGGCAGTGACAAAAATGGCTGCCCAAAGACCGTGGGGAGTGCAAGACTCCGCAAAGAGAAGTCACTGTTTAAAATGCAGGGCTCCACTGGCAAAGCCGGTGATTTTTAGCCACCCACGGGAGTGGAAAGCTCCACCAACATACAGAAACTTACCAGTTCGATGAAAGGATGTCCAGCAAACAAAAGAATAGCCAAGTATGACATCCAAGGTCAAATCCAAAGAATCAGGTATGAAAGAAAACAGTTTAACTCTGAAAACTGTCAGAGCTAGCTATCCACAAACTGTGCCACCATAAGAGTGGGAGTGCTAGACTCCACATTATTGTTACTTCGAACAGGAGGAGGAGATCCCCATAAATCAGATGGCTCAACTAATAGTGGGAAATCTTGTATTGACATGTGATCCGGGGTCAGAGAGGAGGCATGTCTACATTCTCCTGGAGACCCAACCATTATAGCCAATGGGGCAGAGCCAATGCCTTTGTCTTTGCCAATAGTTTTTCTTAGTAGCTTCTCCTTGCGCTTAGGAAGAGCCTCAGAACAAGGCTTAATTGCTACTCCTTCCCCTTGTGTATGCTTAGAAGCTTCCATTTTAGAATCCACTGACTGCTCTCGCACTGTGGCACTAATTTTGACTTGGCCAGAGCCTTAGGCATGACTGGCCTTAATTAATCAATTGGGTTGAAAGGACCCCCTAAAATTTTATCAGCCCTGTAATAGGGCAACGTAAATTTAAAAGTAGTTTAAATTAATATAAACATGTTATAGATGTAAATTATATCTCCAACACCATTTCCAGTAGCCAGATGTGGCAGTCTTAATTTATAAGGATAGAATATGCTTATAGCCAGTACAGAACTAAGGATTGGAGGCTTGATAGAAAAAAACTGTACTCTTGCCCTTAAACAAAATGGCGGCCGAGCAGTCATCTAAGAACTCGAGCTGGCGTAACTGTCAAAAACTGAAGCACTGCTCAGTCTCAAATGAAGGCAGATCTGTCTTAAACAGTCTAATTTGGCCAAATAATCAAAGCACTGATAAACGGAGATAGCCAGAGAAAGTCAAGTTTCGTAGTCGAAAATGCTAATTAGCCTCAATCAGCTGTGAGGCAGTTTAAAATAGCAGGGAAAAACTCTGCGCTTTCTTAAAACTGCCGACAAGCGGCAAGAATCAGGGAGCGAGATAACTCCTCAAATGCAAAAGTTTATGGCTATAGTGAAATAGCATCATCCATATTAATCATATGTTGAATGTCCTCTGTGCGCCAATTGATTTGCGCTTGATCTCGAGCCTGATCCACTTCATTAGAAGTTTGGATAGGAACAGAGGATGTTGGTGCATTAAGCACTGAGAACGTGGGAGCGCTAGACTCCTCAGTAGTGGTTGTACCCATAACGGGATTAGAACCCCAAACTTCAGATGATTGAATTAAGAAACCTTAGAGTCAGTATAATTATTTCTTTTACGTGACTTTTAAACAGTCTTGTCCTGACTGATGACAGCACTGGGAGTCACCAAAGAATGTTTTGCGGTTGTGCGCATAGGAAGTACACATTCCTTTTGTTTCTGATTATGATCCTCCCTAAATGAAGCCTGTGATTGCTCTCTTACTGTGGCCTTTCGGCCATGTTTGGATTTTGAGATAACTTTAGGCATAATAATAGATTGGGAATCAGACCAAATCTATAATCAGTAAGATGTAAGTTATTTAAAATATTTATTATTTTTCAATAGTTTGAAAGGATAGATAAAGGCTAATATGTTTAATGTTCTCAGGTAAATGTAAAATTCTAGCTGCGCCAGTAATCAAAATGGTGTTTCAGCATTCAACTGGCACAGCCTGATAGGCTGGAGGCTCTCAGGAATGGAACTTGAGTTATTGCCGGTATTCAAATGGCAACCGGCTCAACTGTCAATGTGAGCGCGAGGCTCAACTGTAAGGCAGAGATAAAATTCCAACAGTTAAAAGCCGTTAAGGTAACTATAAGTACCTATGTAGAATAATTGTTAAATGAGGCTTTAATTGCTCTTGGGAGCGTAAATTGATATTGGGAGCGTGATTCTCCTCTTTTGGCTAGATTTGAAGCCGCAACTCAGCTCTAAGCAGCTTAAATCAATTTATGTTAGAAGAGGTTTTTAGATGATCTTGGGAGCGTGAGACTCCTCTTTTCGGCTAAATTTTTAGCCGCATTTCAGCGCTAAACAGCTGAAATCAGTTAAAGTCAGCAGCAGCAAAGGGAGGCTGTTTTTAAAAGCGTCAAAGCCAACTTTGATATAAAGATTGTAGCAACAATCTGTAAAGCTGTGACTTTATTCAGTGGCCGACAAGCAGTTAGCATGAGGGAGTGTGAAACTCCACTTTAATGATCAGCTTAAATTAGCTGGGACAAGGTGAGCGCAAGACTCAACAATTGGTTTTTGGGTTTTTTTGGTTTTTTGTTCTTGTTTTTTGTTTTTTTGTTTTTTGTTTTTTTACATTTAAAATAGCTTCTGCTGATAAAGGCGAAATTAAACCCCCCGCCCCCTTAAGGGAGCGGAATGCTCCAAGGAAATGATTAACTGACCAGTTTCAACGATGTTTTCTGATGCTGAAAGTAGAAAACGTCCTCAGATGTCCTAAGAATCTTCTGAGGTATAGGTGAATTAAATTAAAATGTTCAATAGATAAAAGAACTGAAGAAATTAAGCAGAAATAACACTCTAATGCTGAAAAACAGATAGAGCACACTTTCCACACAACTGTCCAGTCTGACGACTGAGCAAAAAAGCTGGAATCCCTAGGAATAGGGGCGGGATTTAATAATTAATTGACAGGCTCAGTCCACATTTGACCAATGAGCATAACCCACATCTGGCTGCTGTCTCCACTCTCAAGGGAGAAGGGATAGGTAAAATAAAACTAAATATGTTTGCTGATGATACATTGTTAACAGTTAAGAATATAGTAGGTAAGATGGAAAGAATTGGATGGCATCTAAAAGAATTTGAAGAAATAACTGGATTAAGAATAAATTGGTCAAAATCTGAGTTGATGCTGTTTAATTACACTAAAAGGGAAGAGAAGGATTGGGAAGGGAAGCAAAGCGAAATGAGAATTAAAGATCATATTAAATACCTGGGAGTTAGAATTACAAAAAATTTGGAGAAGTTAGAAAAGGAAAATCTAGGCAGCTTAAAGAAGGAGATTTTGGAAAGTTTGAATAAATATAAAAGGTTGAATTTATCATGGTTTGGAAGAATTGTTTTAGTAAAAATGAAGATTTTAGCAAAGATCAATTTTGTTTTTAGGATGCTACCAATAAAAATATCAGAATTAGAGTTAAAGAATTGGCAGAATATACTGAATAACTATTGTAATGGGAATAAGAAAGCGAGGATAAATAAAAATAAATGATATCTAAGCCAAAAAAAGGGGATTTAGGAGTCCCAAATATTAAATTATATTATGTTGCTAACAGGCTTAGACATGTTATAGAGGCAATTTTAGGAATAGGAGAATTGAATGGTTGGAAGAAAAATCTAAAATTAAAACCAAATTAGAATGGAAGCTGGAAAATATATATTTTTATGGAAGGTGGAAAGAAATGGGCTGAGAGCATAAGCAATCCTCTCCTGAAGTTTCATTGGGAAATTTGGAGTAAATATAAAGGGAGGTTGCTTCCGAAGAACTCTCCATTATCAACGGTAGTAATCTTGGAAAAATTCCCAGGGAATTTGAAGAATAAAGTGAATGAAATTTTAAAGGAGAAAAATAAAATGAAACTAAGGGAATGGTTAGGAGGAATGAGGACACATGGGGAATTGGAAGAGGTTCTAGGAGGAAAATGGTTGTCTTGGTTAAATTATAGCCAAGTGGAACAATGGACTAAAAATTGGATAAGAGAAAATGGAGAGTATAGAGAGTTAACGAGGTTTGAAGAATTAATTGAAAAAAATGAAACTGTAAAGGAAGAAAATAAAGGAATAAAAGGCTTAATGAGTGGAATCTATAAAATATTGTTGGAGGAAGAGGAGAGGGAAAATTTAGGAAAGATGGTATGGGAAACCGATTTGAAGATACAAATAGGGCAACAGAGTTGGGACAGAATTTGGCAACAAAGAGTGTTGAGAAATATGTCAGTAAGAATAAAAGAGAATTATTACAAAATAGTATGGAGGTGGTACTTAACTCCGGTTAGATTAAGCAACATGAATCAGCACTATTCAGATAATTGTTGGAGAGGTTGTGGGGGAAAAGGAACGTATTTACATATGTGGTGGGATTGTAAATTTGTGCAAAACTTGTGGAAGATGGTGTTTAAGGAGATTGAAGAAATTGTAGGAATAAAGGTAGAAGGGGCACCAAAGGTAGCATTACTCTCACTATTGGAAGATATAAAATGTAAAAAAGAGACTAAAGAGTTGATAATAAATTTATTGACCGCAGCAAGGTTAATGATTTCTAGGAACTGGAAGACACAAGGTGATTATTGTTTGGAAAAATGGTATAAGGAAGTATGGGATATTGCCATAAATGATAAATTAACTTGTAATATTAAAGTAAGGAGGGGCATAATGAAAGTAAATGAATTTAACGGAATCTGGAAACAGTTCCTAATATATGTGTTTTCTGGAGGAAGGGGGATACCACCACCAGAAGAAGCTTTAAGATTTTGGAAGCAGGAATGATCCCGAGGGGTGGGGGAGCACTCATTGATTGTTTGTATTGTGTATATTGTTATATATTATATATTATGATTTACGTATGTTATGTATGTTTAATTTTTTTAAATAATAAAATAAATAAATAAATAAAAGCAGATGTGTGTACTTCTAAAAAAAAAAGATAGGGTTTTCGCGGGGCTCATGAGAGCCCCACCATTTCCCCACCTGGATCACTGCGGCGCCAACTGGAAGTCTCTCGTATTGCCTTTTCTTCTTGCTCTTTTGTCATCTCTTTTTTTTTAATCTTCTTTTTCTTTCACTGCTTCATCTTGGGTTTTAGTTTCTTTTTCCTCCCTCAATCTTTGCTCTTCTTGGGGCCCCAAGTATTGGTTATAAAATAATTTTGCTTTCTCTATCGTATCCAGTCTATGTCTTTGTGCTTGCCAGTATACCATTATTCCTTCCGGTATTAACCATCTAAAATTTACTCCTTTTTGTGTTAATGGTTTTGTCAAAAATTGGTATTCTCTCCTCAAATCTCTCACTCTTCTGGGTATCTATTTCAACACTACAATCTCTTTATCTTTGTATTTTATTGGTGTATTTCTTGCTACCTGTAGTATTTCTGATTTTATTGCTTTCCTCGTAAATCTTACATGCACTTCTCTTGGCAGTTTATTTCTCATTGCATATCGAGTATGAACTCTGTATATCTCATCAAGAGAAATACCTTTTCTTTGGTCTCCTCCAACACTCCTGCAGTATCTCCGCCACCACTTCCGCCAAGTTTTCTCCCTTCTCTTCTTCTATATTTTGGAATCTTGGGTAATACTCTGCTCTGTCCATTTTGAGAGAGATAATTGTTTTTTCCTGGTTTCTATCAGCAATTGTGAATCTGTCATCCATTTCCTCCACTTTTTTTTCTGTTGAATCTGCCCTTTCCTCCACTTTCTGTATCCTTTCTTCATTCTTACTCATCATCACCTTCACTTCTTTAAGCTCTCCTTCCACCTTTTCCATCCTTTCTTTAAAGTCATCATAGAAGACCTGTATCATATTTTTTAGCTCCAATTGCATGGCCATGGTATCCAATGTCCTCTGCACTGCAGGGCTTGAACTTGGTGTTGTGGAAGGTAACTGTATTGTTGCCTTCTTCATCTTGTCCCACCTTGTACACTGATCAAATGGGTTTGTAATCCAAATGTAATCCAAATGCTATTTTAAATTATAATCCAAATAACTAATCCACCCCATTGGATGAATTAGTTAAAAATAAAAAACAAAAAGTTCCATCACTCTCCAAAAACATATCACCTACAATCAAAAGAAAAAAACAGGAAAAAAAGCAGGGAAAAAAAGAAAAGAAAAAGAAGGGGGAAAAAAACCCACCAAAAACAAAACCCAAAAGCTTCTGTTTCTTCAGGTTCTTTTTACCTTAATCCAATTTTTTATATATCATCAAAATTCCCATATTCAAAAAACCTACCACTTAAAAAAGGATAAAGGGAAAAAAAGTGAAGAAAAAAGAGAGTACAAAATTTAATCCAGTCAATGAAGATAAATCAAGAGAAATAAAAATAGTGCTTGCTTCAGCAGCACATATACTAAAATTGGAACGATACAGAGAAGATTAACATGGCCCCTGCACAAGGATGACACACAAATTCATGAAGCGTTCCATATTTTTTGTTGGATTAAAGAAAGTTTGAATTTTAGACCTAGATAGATCCTAGGCCTCTTTATTCATTATATTCGTTATGTTTCTCTCTTTTAGATACACAACTGGAACAGCACAGATTTACCTCAGAGAGACCTTTTTATACCCGAGGGGAGGAGTCAGGAATCAGGTAGGATTATGGAAATGAGGGGGCGTGTATTATTGTTAACCCTTGCAGAAATGTAAGAAGGTAGAGATATAGACAAGATATAAACAAGTTAGACATTTTACATAACAAAACCCCCTCTAAATGTCTAACTGATGGCTTGTACATAATATATACATATATATCTAAAAAAAAATTAATATTGATGAACATGAAGATAAATGGTTTATATACAAACATGAAATTTTGACATGAGATATGAGTGTTGCTTGTTGCGTAAAGGTTTGGTAAGTATGTCAGCTACTTGTTCCTCAGTGTCACAATGTATAGCTTTAATGAATCCGATTTCTGAGAACTGCCTAATGTGCTTACATTTAATATCGATGTGCCTTGACCTTTATCCAATGGCATCAGAATTTGAGATTTCAATGGCAGCTTTATTATCTTCGTAAATAATTATAGGATATGATGGTTCTGTCCATATGTCACTGAGCAAGTCATCAAACCAAATTAGATTGTTTGCTGCTTTAGATAGACAAGTGAATTCTGCCTCGGTGGTGGAGGTAGCTACTAGTTTTTGTTTTCCTGTATACCAATGGATTGGGCAATTATTGAGAAAAAATACATATCCAGAAGTACTTTTTCTGGTTTTAATATCTCCTGCCCAATCTGCATCCGCATAACACGATAATTTGGGTTTTGTGGATAAGTTAGGTTCAAGGCATAATTGGGCATTAATACTATGTTTTAGATATCTGAGCAATTTCTTTATAGCATTCCAGTGGAATGTGGTGGGATTACTTACATGCCTGGATAATAAGTTAACAGCTAAAGCAATGTCGGGTCTAGTCCAATTTGCAATGTATAGTAATGATCCAATCGTGGATCTGTATAATTTATTATCAGAAAAGGGCTCTGCTTTATTGTACATATTTTTCAAAGAATCTTGTTGCATGGGAGTTTCGCTGGGTTTTGCTTCTGACATGTTGCATTTTAATAAAAGTTCGGTTATTTTCTCTTTTCAATTACAAATTTTCCCTCTTTTTCCCCCCACCTCCTCCCTAACCCCCCCTCACCACTCCATCCCCCCTGTGACTTCTTTAAAATTAAAACCTAGTACATAACAGATTATATAATATTTTAGCATCCCCTTACGTCCTCCTCCAAATACTGACCCTTACTTCTAGTGATATTATTAATATTATTACTTCCCCCTCTTACCATACACTTCAAAATAACATTCCATTATAACACTATATAATAACTTCTAATGTAACACAGTAACATTGTTATAACTCCCAATTTATTGATAATCTGCCCTTTTTTCTCCTCCCCCATACATATATCTGTATATTAATATAACATTTCAAAACAACCTTCCACTTTAAAACTATATAATAAATCCTACTTTAACATTTAATCTTTTGCATATATAACATTTCAAAGCAGCCTTCCCCATAAATTCTAGTTTTACATTTGTTCTACTCTATCCATTTCCTCCACTCCCATATATATGTCTCTTAAGCATTCCTTTTTTTTAATCTATACAATCAATACACTAGCCTATCTCCACCCACTTTCCTACAAGATTACCATGCACAACAATTCTTAATATCTTTATTTTTCTGCCCATCCTACTAAAGAAATATTCCCTTATATAAACAAAATCAATAACTTTAAACTTATAATCCATATAATATCTTCTTTGATGTCTTTCCACTGGATTGCTGACTCCATCATCCGGATTAGGGTAACATAACATCCCAGTTGCAACAGAGTATTCAAAATCATCAGTTATCATCTGCCCCCTTCAATAATGAATATCTTCACATATATGTAAAAAAAAGAAAACAACCACCCGAGTGACTTTATAATTATAATCCATATCTGTAATAGTGGCTTTATTCAGGATTATTAATTACCATTCTGATAATGGGGTAACATCCAGATCTTCTGCATGCCCCAGCGTCACTCTCTTGCCTTATAGCTCAACAATATAATACGTTAATCAATAAAAAACAAACAAACCCAAAAATAGATAATTCCAATCCAACAATTCATAGGCCCCTTTCACATCCCAAAATTACAGCATTGCAGAGGTCTGTCACTCTCCTCAGGATGATATCAACCAGTACTTCGCCTCATCCATCTTTTCATATATTCAGTCATGTATTTTTTCAAGGTAACTGGCTTTACTGTTGCTTAGTTTAGAAATTTTTATTTTTGTGAGACCTATTTCTTTTTTTCCTTTCTTTTGGTGGGTTGGAACTCCATCCTGATTTCCTTCCTGCCAGTTGTGTATCGACTGGTCGATTTTCATTCTGTTTTATAACTTGATCCTGTTGGTTTTGTTTGTGTGACTCATATTTCTTTTCTGTAAGTTGTATATCAATTGATTGGTTTCCATGGTTGTCTATAACTTGGCGAGTTATCACATTAGAATCCGATGCCACTTCTCTCTTATTTATAAATAATCCATCTGAAGTATCTGAAGAATCCAAAGGCAATTCATCTGCAAAAGCCTATGTAACTCGGTATTTTTCCTTTATTTCTAGCTCCTTCTGCTTGTCTTGTGTTGTGCATGAAGATGTTAAGTTCATTTTTAAATTTTTTTGATAAAATTCTTCCGCTTTTTCAACAGTATTTAATTGATATCTTTCTCCTTGATATCTAAATATTATACCAACTGGAATATTCCATCTAAATAAGATATTTCTTCTTCTAAGCTCTGCCACCAAGAAGCCAAATTTCTTTCTTTCCAATAATATCTTAGGTGGGAGCTCCTTATAGATCCAAATCTTTCTTCCAAAAAATTGCAAAGTAGAATTAAAGGATTTCTGCACAATATTATTCCTTAAATCTTTATCTGTAAAATAAATCACCACATCTCTAGGCAATTGCCTTTGCTTTGCAATCCAGGAGTTTATTCTATAAACTCTATCAATCCTACAAAATACCTCCTCAGGTTGAACCTTTAAAATCCCGGCCAGAACTTCAGAAGATATTTTTCTTAAATCCTCTCTATTATTTTCCTGTAGTCCTCTCAGTCTGATCGCATATTCTGTAAAATTATGTTGCATCAATAAAACTTCCTTTTCAATACATTGCTGTATATTTTCTACATTACAGTCAGCTTCCATTTCAGATTTTTCTTCTAAACTATTGTCTTGAGTATTTATCAAATCATTCTCTATTTTTTCTATTTTATTTTCCAAATTGTCTTCAATTTCCTCCACTTTGGACTCTAATAGATCAGTATTTGTATGCAGCCTGATCATAAATTCTGCAAAACCGTTAGCCATTTTTAAAATCTTTCGATGCAAAATATCAAACTTTAATTGCACCAATTCTTTAGTTTCCTGCTTAAATTTCTCAAAGTTCTGATTCATAATCTCATCCCTTCTTACAATCTCCTCCAAAAGAAATTCAATTATATTAAAGTCAGTTTTCTGAGACTGTAAGTTAAGAACTTGTTCATATAGTTTGTGGATGGGGGAATCCCCCCCCCCGCTTGTTTATCCAGCTTTGTAAGCCTAAACGCCATATTTCCACACAGTCAAACTTTTTAGAAAAGAAAAGAAAAAAAAAACCAAAACCTCTTTCCAAGCAGGATCAGTATCAAATCAAATCTCCAGGAAGGAGAGAACACAAAAGTGTAGCTTTTTCTTCAAATGTAGCCAGGAGCATTTATTCCGCTACTTTGTGGTTTAATAAGAAACGGAAGGACTTTCCCTTTTCAGCTTCCCTGCTCCAGTTTCGGCAGTAGCCATTTTAAAAGAGATCTTTTTTACTTTAATGAATATCCTTTGCAAAATAAGTATTAATACTTGCAATTTAGGGTCCAGATCCAGATCCAAATCTCATCCTCTTTGATTAATCCATTAGTTATCTTGGAGAGCTTGTCTTCACAGCCTTGCTCTGCAAAAAGCAGAGGTCTCCCAAAGCCCGGAGCAAACGGCAAGTGCTATAGGGAGCATCATCCGCTCACCCCCAAGAGTAAAAAAAAAGACTCTGGGGGCTACAGAGATCTCTACCTACACTCACCTGCTCTGTCTCACATTTCCTCCTGGAAATGGAGTTTTTCGAGCCGCCTTTCCACTGTGCAGGCGGCTCTTTACAGGCGAAGGGGCTGGCGATCCCGAGGGACCATCTGGTGGCTACCAGGGGGCGTGTATTATTGTTAACCCTTGCAGAAATTAAGAAGGTAGAGATATAGACAAGATATAAACAAGTTAGACATTTTACATAACAGACTCGGAAGGTTGGGGATAGGAGGCACTGTTCTGCAGTGGTTCTCCTCCTATCTCTCGGGCCGCTTGCAGTTTGTATCGCCGGGGGGGGTCAGAGATCCTCCCAGAGGCCCTTCACTTGTGGGGTGCCTCAGGGATCGGTTCTCTCCCCCCTGCTCTTTAATATCTATATGAAGCCGCTTGGTGAGATCATTCGTGGTTTTGGGGTGAGGTATCACCAATATGCGGATGATACCCAGCTTTATATCTCCACCCCGGATCACCCTAGGGATGCCTTTTCCATGATGTCCCGTTGCCTGGAGGTGGTGCAGGCTTGGATGGGTAGGAACAGACTCAGACTCAACCCATCCAAGACTGAGTGGCTGTGGATGCAGCATCTCGGGATCTAAAGGTACCATCTTTAGTGATAGGAGGGGAAACTCTTACCCCCTCTGCTAGGGTTTGCAATCTGGGTGTCCTCCTGGATTCTCGGCTGTCCATGGATGACCATCTGATGGCTGTAACCAGGGGGGCCTTCGCACAAGTATGTCTTGTGCGCCAGTTGCGCCCTTTCCTAGACCGAGATGCCCTCATCACGGTCATCCACGCCCTTGTTACTTCTTGGTTGGATTACTGCAATGCCCTCTACATGGGGCTGCCCTTGGGATGCATCCGGAGGCTCCAGCTGGTCCAGAATGCGGCTGCGCAGGTAGTTATGGGAGTTCCTTGTTACTCCCATGCAACACCTCTCCTGCACGAGCTGCACTGGCTGCCGGTTGCTCTCCGGGTCCGTTTCAAGGTGCTGGTGCTTACCTATAAAGCCCTACATGGCTTAGGCCTGGGGTACTTGCAGGCATCTTCTGCCTTCCTCCCACCGTCCCTTGCGCTCCCACAGAGCAGGCCTCCTCAGGGTGCCTTCGGCCAAACAATGTTGACTGGCGGCCTCCAGGGGGAGAGCATTCTCTGTTGGAGTGCCGACCCTCTGGAATGATTTGCCCACTGAACTCAGGATAGCCCCGGACCTCCTCTCCTTTCGCCGCGAACTGAAGATGTGACTCTTCCATCAAATAACTTGATCTGCTAGGGGTTGCACAAACTGTAATAATTTTAAATATGGTTTTAAGGGGTTTTTAACTTGTTTTACTAATTTGTGATTTGTATTATTGAATATTGTTGTAAGCCACCCTGAGTTCTTTGGGAGAATGGCGGCATATAAATTGCAAAAATAAATAAATAAATATATATATATATATTAGGCCCAGTTATGTTCGAAGTTTATAATGAAGTTCTACTAGAAGCAAAAGTACCAAATTCATGGATGGAAGCAAATATTACTTTTATACTGAAATATTATTCAGATTTCACGCAGATAAAGGATTATTGGCCAATATCTTTATTGAATGTGGATTATAAAATATATGCTTCGATAATAGCAGAGAGATTAAAAGGGGGCTTGAATGAATTTATAAATGTAGATCAGAATGGATTTTTGCCAAAGAGGCAGATTAAAAATAATATGAGAATGATTTTAAACACATTGGAGTATTATAAAACACATCCTGGAAAACAAATGGTGTTGATTTTCTTAGATGCACAGAAAGTTCTTGACAACGTTAATTGGAAATGTATATTATTACAACTAAAATACATGGACTTTGGAGAGAGAATTATTAATATGATTAAAGCAATATACCACAAACTATCAGTCAAGGCGATGGTAAATGGGGACATGACAGAGAATGTTGATATAAAAAAAATGGTACTAGACAGGGATGTCCACTATCCCTTCTGCTATTTATATTGACTTTGGAAGTGTTAGCCAGAAATATTAGACAAAGATGAAAAAATAAAAGGAATGAAAATAAAAATAGAGAAATATAAGCTACAGGTGTTTGCAGATGACTTGGTCTTTATACAAAGACACACTAGAAACTGGACTGAAGTTAATTAGAAAGACAGAAGAATATGGGGAAGTTGCAGGATTGAAAATAAATAAAGATAAGACAAAAATTTTAATTAAAAACCTCACAGATACACAAAAGAGTGTTGATGGAAGGAATTGATATACAGATAGTTAAAAAAGTGAAGTACTTAGGGATACAACTTACAGCTAACTGTGCAACGTTCAAAGAGGATAATTATATGAAACTGATGCAACAAATTAAACTAGATTTGGAGAAATGGAAAGATCTGCAATTGTCATTAACAGAAAGAATAGCTACTATAAAAATTAACATTTTACTAAGATTACTATATTTATTCTAAACAATTCCAGTAAAATTGAGGGGAAAATATTTTGAAGAATTAAATAAAATAATATTAAGATATATTTGGTTAGGGGAAAAAGCAAGAATAGATTTGAAAATGTTGCAAGACTCCAAAAAAAGAGAGGGCTTTGGGTTGCCAGATTGGGAATTCTATTATCAGGCCTTGGTACTTACATGGGCGAAAGAATGGATTAACCTGAGGCACAAAAGACTATTAACTTTAGAAGGACATGACCTTCAATTTGGTTGGCATGCTTTTTTATGGTATGGGATGAATAAGATACATAACTACTTTCAAAGACATTATGTTAGAAATGCATTGCTATTAGTATGGGTTAAAACTAAAGAACAACATTATTTGAAAATACCAGTCTGGCTTTCCACAATGTAAACATTGATGCATCCTAATGTTATTAATATGGAAAGAATTATAAGATATAAAGATATTTTGAATGAAAAAGGGAATTAAAAACCAAGCAGGAATTTAGTAGTCAAGGGATGGACATTGCATAGTGGCCACAAATGCAGATACAATCTCAATATGAGAAATATGCTAACAAGTATGGTTTTAATAATGAATTAACAGAACTGGACCAGATATTAACTGGAATGGATGAAAAACTGATGAAGAAAATATATTGTTACTTATTAAGTATTAGACTTGAAAGTGAGCAGGTAAAGGAGAAATTATAGTTTGGGCTAAAATTTTTGGATATGCAATAGAACTAGATAAATGGCAAAAACTGTTAGAAATGTTAAATTGACTATGTCAACTGCATATAAAGAAAAATTGTATAAAATGTTCCATACCATTTTGCACCAACAAGACTGGCAAAAATGTATAAAGATAGATCCACTAGAAATATGAGTATCATGAATTAAGAAATACACATCATCTTTCTGAAATAGTCGAGACAGGAATATGAGCTCTATCTTTATTTAAGGTTATATTAACAGAATCTTGCAACTTTAAAAGCATATCTTTTTCTCCCTCACCTTTTACAGTAAATTCTCTTCTGAGATGTTTGCCATACCCTGATTCCTTCTATGGATTTAGTTGCCTCTAATCTGACCATTGCCTAATCTGTAGCTCTTCTTCCTATCTCCCAAAGTAATCGCATATACCATCACCTTCACCTTTAGCCTCAGTTGCCCCTCCTAAATTTCCAGGGGAAACTGAGTGTGGACTATGAGAATGAAGTGCAGCTGTTTCACTCCATTCTTCTGCTAGTAACTGCCTGAGATGACATGAGGCACCCTGCAATCTAGCTGCATAGGTAGAGGTCCTTCCCCAACTAGAAAGCTGTTCCCTCCCCATTCCTTCTGGAGGTTTAAGCTGTCTCTAATGTGACAGTTGCCTAGTTTATGGCTCTTCCTCCTGGCTCCTAAGGTAATTCATCATTGCATCATAAGATCTCCGTACATGAAGATTCCATTTAGCTGTCACAGCAAGTATTTCATATTTAGATAATTCTATCATATATAAAAAAATATTCCTAGGGTAGCCCAGTATACTAAAGCAATCCAAAGACTAAAGGCATGTCCCAGGAGATGTGTTACTATAGTAAACATTGTAAAATGTAGGGAACAATGAGGACCAAATAAGATATATTAAACATGAACGGAATTTAATCTTCTCAAGATCCCATTTAAAATTCTCCCTGCTGCTTTTCTTCTCAATCAAATTGGAAGTTTAAGGTGGGGATTTTCATTGGGCTCCTTGTAAGTAATTCAAATAATTTCTTGAATTAAAGGGAATCTTTGCAAAAGATGGTTAAAGTCACTCAACTCACCTTTTAAGTAGTTTGTTTGTTTGTTTTATTAAATTTGTATACCGCCCATCTCCCGAAGGACTCAGGGTGGTGAACAGGCACAAGATAAAATACAGAAATACAAAAGTTAAGAACAATTTAAAACCAAATTAAATAATATTGGCTCATGACAATTAAAATCCCGATAAATTTAAAACAAATTAAAATTTAAAATGTAAAATTTAAAATTTAAAAGAAAGGGGAGAAAAATTAGGCCAGGCTGGCTTGCTGGAATAAGAGGGTCTTAAGAGCACGGCGGAAGGTGCGCAGATCCGGGATCCTCCGTATCTCCGATATTCAAGTAGTTGAATATCTTTCACCATTTCTTTCAAAATTTCCGTTTAATTCAAGAAAAGCTGCAATTTTCTTGAATTAAATTATTTCTATTCAGGTAATTGTTACTCTAGTTAGTGTCAGGCGTGCCTCCTTTCAGATTTCAAGAAAGAATGACCCCGACTCCATTTTCATAGATAAAGGTACTTTTACTGAAATTGAACTGAATGCAGCCAAGGAAAGCAAGATTTGAGGCAATAGGTGTGAAAATCACATATAGAAAGTATCCCCTCCCAACTGTCCAGCGTAAATCATCCAATCCAAAGGTCCTCCAGAGGTCAGGTGGAATCACACATCTGGCAGTGTCATCAATCTGGAATGTCAGGAGAGTTGACTCAATAGCAGCTTCAAAGGCACAGGACTGCAGCTAAAATTCACTTTCATTTCTTCGTTCATCCCTCCTCCAGCACGCTTCCCTCTCTAGCAACTTCCTAGTTCCCCCTCCCCCGTTACCATACCCCCGACAAGCAAGCATTGAAAGAGTGGAGGCTGACATTTGGGCCCCCTTCAAAACAGACATTATTCCTGGAAAAGATAAAAGGGAGATAAAAACACAATATACAATATTCACAATGGATTAAGGTTGATCAGGATATTTGGTATGAAACAATTGTACTTTCTTCCAGGCCACCAAATACTGCACCTTACCATGATGCTTCCTGGAATCCAAGATTTCCTTGACCTCAAAGTGCTGTTCTCCTTCAATCAGAATGGGGACAGGAGGAGGTTCTTGTCTGGACACAAAGGGGATGAGTGTTCTGATTTGAGTAAATTGACATGGAATACCGGATAAATTCGTCGTAAATTTTTTGGCAACTCCAATTGACTGGGTTGGATGACCCAAACTATCTGGGTTAATGACTGGGTTAATGACCCAAACTACTGGGAAAGGGCCCACATATTTGGGTCCAAGCTTTTTTGACTTTGGGGTAGTTTGCAAGTATTTGGTGGAAAGGTAAACCATGTCACCAACTTTATAAGCTCGTGCCTGACCCCTTTTTTTTATCGGCCTGGGCTTTATAAGCTCAATGCACTTCATCGAATGCCTTATGAGTTACTGCCCATGTGCCACGTAGCTGTTCGATCCAATCAATCAGAGAGGGGTTTTTTTGAATTCTCTTGGGGCAACTCTGGAATTGGCACAAAGTCTTGGCTGAGGCCACCTTGAAAGGGGTGAACCCAGTGCTGTTATGTATGGAGTTATTATAGGCCACCTCTGCGAATGGCAATAACTCTGCCCAGTTATCTTGCTGATAATTGACATAACACCTGAAATATTGTTCCAGTATGGAATTGGTTCTCTCACAAGCCCCATTTGTCTGAGGATGGTGGGCGGAGCTTAATCTCTGGGCGGAGCCTACTAGCACTAGGAATTCTTTCCAGAAATGGGAGGTAAATTGGACACCCCTATCAGAGATTATATGCTTTGGGGCACTGTGTAATCTGTACACATATTGGACAAACATTTTCACAAGAGTTTTTGCAAAAGGAATCTTGGGACATGAGATAAAATGCACTTGTTTGGAAAACAAATCAGCGACCACCCAAATAACTGTGCCCCCCCCACTTTTGGGCTATACTACAATAAAATCCATGGAGATCTCTCTCCAAGGGGCATCTGGCCTGGCAACATTCTGAAGTAGTCCAGGCGGCTTCCCCGGAGGTTTCTTGGCTGAGGCATACATGGGGTAGCTAGCTACGTATGCCTCTATGTCTTTCTTGAGTGCGGGCCACCAGAATTGTCATTTGACTAAATGTAGTGTTTTGACAAATCCGAAATGCCCAGCAACTTTGGCATCATGAGCGTGTTGTAAGATCGTTGCTCTCAGACTGGCGGGAACATACAACTTGGCTCCCACTCAAGCCAGACCATCGTGAAATGTACACTCATTCGAGTGGGCTTGAAACCACTCACCGGTCTTTAGAGCTTCTTGTAGTTGCTTAGACAAGTTGCCCGATAAAGCTGGATCTGCCTTAGCTTGCGCTCTAGTGGTGCCGCCAGCTGGGTTGAGGGGATGATTGGCCGAATCACTTCCTCTCTAGCACTGTTGTATTGTGGCAGTCTGGAAAGCACATCTGCCATAAAGTTCTTCCCTCTGGGGAAAGAAAGTTTCTCTGAACTTATCTGGTAGGGGGGGAATTTTTGTCTTTCTTCACCTCTGGGATGGAGCCTGCAATGCTGGGGCCCCCTGGCCTGCCGCATCTCTTGCCTGAGTTTCAGAGGCTTGAGATGTTCCTTCCTCAGCTTGCTCTTCCTCTCCCCCACAAGCAGCCATCTTTGGATCTTCCCCGAGGTGGTCTCTTCCCTTCCCAGTTGGTAAACATACCTTTCCCAGGTTTGGCGGCTTTCTTCGGCATCTCTGAGAAGTTGCATAGCCTGGGCGACCATGAGGCTTTCTTTCTGCTCTTGCATCCATGCCGATTCTCCCCTTTGGGGTCTGGTACTGGTTACTCCTTGGGGGTTCCTTTCCAAGTCTGGTAGCCTCCCCACTCCAGTCGACCATCTGGCTCGTTCTCGTTCCTCTCCCATTCCATTCCAAGTCCCCCCCCACCCCGGATCAGACAATGTTTGATCAAGACAGTGATCAGGACCAGATGGGAGCTTGGTCCTGATCACTGTCTTGATCAGACATTGTTTGGTTTCAGCCCCCTCGGTAGTTATCCGGGATGGCTGTAAAAAGTGAGATCTTGCTTAATGTCAGGCGTGCCTCCTTTCAGATTTCAAGAAAGAATGACCCCGACTCCATTTTCATAGATAAAAGGTACTTTTACTGAAATTGAACTGAATGCAGCCAAGGAAAGCAAGATTTGAGGCAATAGGTGTGAAAATCACATATAGAAAGTATCCCCTCCCAACTGTCCAGCATAAATCATCCAATCCAAAGGTCCTCCAGAGGTCAGGTGGAATCACACATCTGGCAGTGTCATCAATCTGGAATGTCAGGACCGTTGACTCGATAGCAGCTTCAAAGGCACAGGACTGCAGCTAAGATTCACTTTCATTTCTCCGTTCATCCCTCCTCCAGCACGCTTCCCTCTCTAGCAATTTCCTAGTTCCCCCCTCCCCCGTTACCATGGCAGCTGACAAGCAAGCATTGAAAGAGTGAAGGCTGACAGTTAGTTTGGATAATTTCAGAAACAAAAGTATTCCTTTATTCTGATATGGTGACTTTCAATGGCTATTTTCCCCTCATGAAAGAGCCATAATTTCTCATAAATCTTTTAAATATTGTGATTAATATTGCCAAAGGAGTTATCATATGTGGTTATTATTTTGAGTAATGTCTGTCACTCTCTTTTTCTGTTGTAACCTGTTTTTAATGACTTGAAACTTAAAATTTATACTTAAATTATTGCAGAAAATATTTGCCTGTACAAGACTATTAAAAACAATCCATCTCTCTTGTGGAAGAGGAGGATCCTAGTACTTTTGGCTAGGTCTTAGCAAAAACCTGAGTATAGAAATATAATGTAAGGTCCTGCCTCTACTCCCCATTCAAGAAACTACGGATTCTTGAGACAGCAGCATTTCAAAAGCAACCTTTTATTGAAAGGGAGTGATTGCATAACAAAAGCAAAGCAGGCTCTAAGGTTTCCTTAGGCCCATGATAGTGAACATATGGCATGCATGCCAGAGGTGGCACACAGAGCCCTCTCTGCTGACATGAGCACCATCGCCCCAGGTCTGATCTCTGTGGCATTTCTTTTGTGAGCTTCTGTTTCCCTGCAAACGACAAAACAGAAACTCATGAAACAAAAAGATCTTACCTCTTGCCCAGCTGCTGGTGTTGGGGTGCCCCGCATGCCCACACGAGCACACACCTTTCAGTTTGGGCATAAGCGTGTGCAGTTTGGGCATTTGGTGTCTAAAAGGTTCGCTATCACTGCCTTAGGAAATTCTGTTTGTTTATTTATTTATTTATTTATTTATTTATTTATTTATTTATTTATTTATTTAATGAGATTTATATGCCGCCCTATCTCCAGCCGGACTCAGGGTGGCTCACAGCAATAAAAAACATCTAATGAAAAAGTTTTTTAAAAATTAAATCCAAATCTCATAATTTAACAGTTAAAAGTGCAATTAAGACTAACAAGTTAAAAATTAAAACCCCATCAGTTCAGGCCAGCCAAACGAAACAGCCATGTTTTCAGGTTGTGACGGAAAGAGCGGAGGTCGGGGGCCACCCGGAGCTCCAGGGGCAGTTGATTCCAAAGGATAGGTGCACCCACAGAGAAAGCTCTCCTCCTGGGGGTCGCCGGCCAACATTGTCTGGCCGACGGCACCTTGAGGAGGCCCTCTCTGTGGG
Organism: Arizona elegans; assembly: GCA_022577455.1. Classification (NCBI taxonomy): domain Eukaryota; kingdom Metazoa; phylum Chordata; class Lepidosauria; order Squamata; family Colubridae; genus Arizona; species Arizona elegans. The sequence continues at coordinate 75,397,307 of JAKOOJ010000004.1, read as the reverse complement.
AACGCACCAGGCGATGGGCAGCTGTTGCTGGCTGCAGATAGCCCCCTCAATTATTCCAGGCCTAAGCCATATAGGGCCACCAGCACCTTGAATCTCACCCGGAGGGCAATCAACAACCAATGCAAGTCACGTAGGAGAGGTGTAACATGGGAGTGTCGAGATACTCCCATCACAACCCGCATGGCCGCATTCTGTACCAGCTGAAGCCTCTGAGTGGTCTTCAAGGGCAGCCCCATGTATAGGGCATTGCAGTAGTCAATACGGGAGATGATAAGCGCATGAGTAACCATGCATAGGGCATCTAGGTCCAAATAGGGGTGCAACTGCCGCACCAGGCGAACCTGGGTGAATGTCCCCCTGGTTACGGCTGTTACATGATCTTCCAAGTTTAGCCACGAGTCCAGGAGGACACCCAAGTTGCGCACCCTGTCTACAGGGGGCACCACCTCATCCCCTATGACCAAAGATGGAATCTCTTGATTGGACCGAGATGCTGATACCCACAGCCACTCAGTCTTAGCAGGGTTGAGCCGAAGCCTGTTTCTCCCTATCCAGATCCGCACTGCTTCCAGGCACCGGGACATCACGTCGAATGCATCACTGAGTTGGTTTGGGGTGGATATAAAAAGCTGGGTATCATCAACATACTGATGATACCTCACCCTCAAACCCCGGATGATCTCACCCAGTGGCTTCATATAGATGTTGAACAAAAGAGGAGAGAGGACCGACCCCTGGGGCACCCCACAAGTGAGGGGCCTCGGGGCCGACCTCTGTCCCCCAGCCAACACCACCTCCGAACGTTCCGAGAGGTAGGAGGAGAACCACGGTAAAACAGTGCCTTCCACTCCCAACCCCTCGAGGTGTTGCAGCAAGATACCTTGGTCGATGGTATCGAAAGCCGCTGAGAGATTTATTAGGACCAGGACAGAGGAGTAACCTCTGTCTCGGGCCCTCCAGAGATCATCCATCAGCATGACCAATGCCGTCTCCGTACTGTACCCGGGCCTGAAACCCAATTGGTACGGATCCAGCTACTCTGCTTCATCCAGGGCCAATGGGAGTTTATGTGCCACCACACTCTCAACAACCTTCGCAACAAAGCGAAGGTTGGAGACAGGACGAAAGTTGTTTAAAAAAGCTGGGTTCAAAGCAGCCACCACCACCTCTTTCAAGGTGGTAGGGAAGCTTCCCTCACCCAAGGATGCATTAATCAATGCCTGGATCCAACCTCGTGTAACCTCCCGAGCCAAATAAATGAGCCAGGAGGGACACGGGTCCAATACACACTTGGCAGCACTCAGCTTACTCATGATCCTGTCCACTTCTTCCAGAGTAACAGGGTCGAACTCCTCCCAAATAACATGACTGGTCGTCTCCCCCCTCCCCCCCGTCTGACCCTGCCCAGTCAGAGTCCAGACTGGCCCAGATCTGAGCAATCTTGTCCAGCAGATGTTGACTAAACTCCTCGGCCTGGCCCTGCAGAGGGTCATCCCCTGCTCACCCTAAACAGGGCAGTTGGATGATTATCCGCAGATGCAATGAGGGCAGAGAAGTAAGAATGCTTTGCTGCCTCCATCATCACAAGATAAAACCTCGTAAAAGATCTTAGCTGTGCATGGCCTGAATCGGAACGACTGGATCTCCAACAGCTCTCTAGGCCTCTCCTCTGGCGTTTCAACTCCCGGAGCTCCTCAGTAAACCAAGGAGCCAACCGGGATCTGCACTGGGTCAGAGGCCGCAAAGGCACGACATGGTCGAGAGCCCTGGCAGCTGCCATTTCCCAGGCCTCCACCAGGGTCACGACCAGGACGTGGGAAAGGGAGGCAGGCATCGTCCCAAGCTCCATTTGAAACCTATCAGGGTCCATCAGGCATCTGGGGCGGAACCAGTTGGTCGGTCCCGCATTCCAGTGGCGAGGAGTGGCATAATGGAAGCCCAACCATAGGAGATAATGATCGGTCCATGAAAGGGGATGAATAACTACTAGGTCTCTGTAATGCAAGCCAGATCTGCATTTTCCTCCTCGATCAATTCATAGATGAGGGGAGCTTTGTTAACCACAGACCTGGCATTAAAATAAACCAGTCTGAGCCCAGGGGCCTGCTCTCCCAAACTGCCAGGGAAGCAGATGGAACCAAGAGGTTCAGAGCATGCCACCACTCGGAGACAGCGGGGGCGTGCTCCCAGATTCTGATACGGCCCTCTGTTCATCCACCTGCCACCATCAAAGCCCCCACCTCCTCCCTCGGAGCCCCGGGGGACCCCAACCCCACTCCAACCCCGCCATGATCCTCCAATGGCCTGGACTGCAATTGACCTGGTGGAGCCTCCCCAGCAACCAACCGGATATCACAACCCACCCCACTCCCCAGTCATCTAAAAAATCTAATTAGAAAAGAATACAACGAACACCTTTTACAACCCATAACAGACTTAGAGGCCTTATTTGCGCTATGCCACCTTTCGGGATCCCAGGACCCGTCATTAAGGAAGTTCCTAGCTAGTCCAGTAGGCCATATCCAGGAATATGTTAGGATAAAGGAGTTAGAAACCCCTTCCCTGAGGCCAATGTTGAATGAGCCAATCCACAGGTATGAAGATGTTGTGAAAATGGTCATCCTGGTAAGGAGATAAGGGACTGTTCCCAGGCACTTCTCTCCGGAGGCTTCAGAACTGAGACAAAACAGATGGCCCTTCCCCCTTACACACACCCCTAAGATAAATTAAAGCACAGGGCAGATAGGTGTCAGAACTAGGGTTATAAACTAAGGGGTTACAGGATATGCAGGAAACAGGAAAAGGGTAATAAATGAATAAATGATCCAGGCCTCCCTCCGCACAGAAATGGCAGCGTCACAATAGGGATCTGACATGCGACACCCCCCCCCCCCCATAGAAAAATGAGGAGTCCAGCTATAAAGAAAGCACAAGAGAAATAACATAGTGAGTTATTTGGGTTTGTCAGGGTACTGCGAGTGGAACTTTTTCAGTAATACAGGGGCCCTAACATGTTTTTTAGCTACTCACTCATTCTGGGAGGGGGGTAAATGCTTCCAGGCTACTAGATATTGTGTGGAGCCATGTGAGTGCATGAGTCTAGGATTTCCTTCATCTTAAAGTGTTGTTCCCCCTCAATCATGATAGGGGTTTGAGAAATGTCTGCAGGTGATCTTAGGGGCAAGGTAATTTCTGGCTTCAGCAGGCTGCAGTGAAACATTGAGTGGACTTGCCTAAGTGTTTTGGGGAGGAGTAATTCCACTGTCACTGGGTTAATGATTCTAGTTATAGGGAAAGAACTTTGGTACCAACTTTTTGGAGGGTTGCAAGGACTGTAGGAACTTGGTGGATAAATAGACCTTATCAACTATTTTGAAAGGTTTTGGCTCTGTTCTTTTTTTGTCAGCCTTAGCTTTAAAAGCGGCCCTAGCCTCACTCAGAGCCAATCTTACTACAGGCCAGGTGTTTTGCAGTTCTTGTATCCACTCTTTAAGGGAGGGTAAGGTTGGCTCCTCTACTGGGAGCTCTACTGGGAGCACTGGGGTGAAATCCTGGCCTGTTGCAACTTGGATATGGTATATATCTTGGGCTTTTGTGGTTTGGCACCTGGAACAATTTCAATGGCACAGTCTGTGGGATGGTGGAGCGGGGAGCTCATCAGTGCCCTCTTTGCTGAACACTTCAGCTAAATCCTTATATTCCCTGGGAATGCCCTGCCTTGACACTGCTCTTCTGACCACAGCTGTTTCTATATTTGGATTTCCTCCCAGTTTCAGCCATCTTGTCCAGTCACTCCCCATTGGAATCATAGGGTTCCCTACTGCCAGTTTATTTTGGGATTCCATTTCCTTAGCCAGGTGAGTCCCAGGACTAGTGGCCATTCCATTCCAGATACCACAATGAAAGTGAGTCTCTCATCATGAGTCCCCATTGCTATGTCCAGAGGTTCTATGGCAAAAATGGCCAGTTACCCCCCCACCCATGACTGACCTATCCAGCTGGCAGAACACAATGGGGTTTTTAGTTTCTGCAAGTGTGTGGGAAATTGGGGTTTCCCAAAATTGGGAAAACCCAATTTTCCCATTAGGGTTGGGCTAATTAAACATCAGGTGCACCCTGAGTCCAAGAGGACTGAGATTTTCATTCTTTTCCTCCAACTGGGGACAAATAGTCTTAGGGGCAGGGTGAGTGGTTCAATCTGTTTGCTTACCAACAGGTCGTCTTCAGGGTTGTTCTTGGATGGGCCCAATTCCTCTTGGTTGTTTTCATTGCCTTTCCTCTGGACAGGCATTCTGGCTTTTGAGCGGCAGTTTTTGAATGACACTCAGCTGCACAGTGCCCCTTCTTCCCACATTTGAAGCAGGCAGATGATCTTGGTGCCAGGGGGGTTTTCAGCTTGAATGGCTCTCACTTCCTCTGGGGTGGGGATCTCTTCCAGGCTCTTTCGCCTTGGTACTGATTTCCAGGCATGTCAATCTCTTCTTCACTTCTTCGGCCAGGATGTACCAGTCGTGCAGGCAGTCTGGGCACCCTCAAACGAGGCAGGCATGGTAGAGGTCATCATTCAGGCTGTCTTTGAACCAATTCATTAGGATGTCTTCTGGCTAATCCACTCTGCAGGGGAGGTCTCAGAACTCTTCAGTGTATTCAGCTACCAGCGGAACCACTGTTTCATGGTTTTGATGCAATTGCGAGCTATGCAATCTGCCAAGGGATCTTCAAATCGGCAGCAGAGAGCCATCATGAATCAGTTAAAGTTCTGCAGTTCAGGGGCATCTGCATTGTGGAGGGTCACCATCCAACTGGCAGCTGCCCCTTCCCCAGGGTCAGGGTGACAACTCGGACTTGTGCACCCTGGGTCTGGAAATCCCTCCCCTACCCCTGCATATATGTGAGGACATGTGCCAGGGAAAACCCCAGTTGGTGTGGGTCGCCATCGTACTTCACTCACAGGGGGGTTATTCCTCTCCAGTTGTGGTGCTCTGGGCTGGCCAGGAATGATTGCAAGGGCTGATAGTGCACGGGGTGGGTTCACCTGGATGGCTGCTGCCCCCCGCCACATCTGCTTGGCCTGCTGCTGCTGGATCTGGAGTGGTACCCTGATCTTGTTGGCTGCTGCTGCTGCCTCACCCCCTCTCTGGTGTTAATCTAATTCCTCCCTGGTTCTGAGGTTTTCAAAAGCCTCCATCACGAACCGCATAACATTTCTCTTGAGGTGATCATCTCTGCCCGGTTCTTCGATCGGCTCTTCCTGGTCTGACAGGGCTTCCAGCTTGTGTTTCCAGCCCGGTTGTTGACTGCCCTGGGGGAGGGTGACTCCTTGGGTTCTTCTGTCCCAGTTATCTTTTTTCCCCACTCTGATCGATCATCTGGACTTCGTGGCAGCTTCCAAGTCAGCGTCAATGTCTTGGGGAACAAGGAGCTGGCTTCTGGCTGGGTGGTGGTAGAGGTTTCACCCCAGCATTCCCCTTCTCCTTGCTCACCACTTTGCTCGGACATTGTGTGCAGGGTCCTCTCAGTAGATTGAGTTTGCTTCTCCAGGTTGACCACTTTTGCAGAGCTGCTTTATGTAAGGTCCTGCCTCTACTCCCCATTCAAGAAAGTACGGACTCTTGAGAGCATTTCAAAAGGTACCTTTTATTGAAAGGTGGTGATTGCAAGACAAGAGCAAAGTAGGCTCCAAGGTCCCCTTAGGTAATCCTGTTTGGATAAAGGATAAAGTTCCCAGACACTTCTCTCTGGAGAACTGAGGCAAAACAGATGGCCCTCCCCCCCTTACACACATCGCTAAGGTAAATCAAAGCACAGGGCAGATAGGTGTCAGAGCTAGGGGTATAAACTAAGGGATTACAGGATATGCAGGAAACAGATATCTAGTGTCAAGTTTACAAGATAGACCCGATCAAGAAACATATGCCATATGGACCTAAAACTATTTTTCTTGCAAATCTGAATGTACTTCCCCTCTTCTCTCTTATCTGAATTAGTGGGGTACCTGCCTTAGAGATTTTTATAAATCTCTATCTTTGTATCAACATAAGCCATTTTTATTTGTTTGTTGCCTTGGCAACATATTTCTCTCTCTGTGTCAAGGTCATCCTCATCCCCAGGTACCCAGACCAGAAAATAATTGGATTTCCCACCAGACCACTAGCACAATCATCCAAAACTTGAGGAGTAAATTGATTTGATGTTGGCTTTTGCTTTCATCAATCATATCATCTATCACAAAGCAAATCTACCAGACTTCAAGAACAAATGGATAAAAACAGTAACAAAATAAAACAATTGCCTGTACCATGTTTATAGAATGGAAAGTTATTTGTGTGCATATTGTGCCATGAACCACATGTTGCCAGAAGCAGGAAAGCCTTTCAGAATCTGTATTCATAATAAGGATAGAAATTTTGTTCCAGCATGTTTTCAAGGACTATCTTTCTAGAAATTACAGATCTGCAGCATCTTCCTATGCTTGTTTTTCAACTATATGACAGCAAAGATAAGTAAAGGACCAAGTTTGCAAACATTGCAAATAAATGCCCCAAAAAGGTAATTTACTAAAGAGATAGCTGGCATGATTGAATGCTTTTATTTTAAGATATAGAATGTTATCAGAACATTTGAACTGGTAGGACTAAGAAAAGCCTTTATCAGAACTGAAATCACCTATTTCTATCCAGCCATTTCTTCAAAGACTTAAAAAAAAAACTCTGTTTCCAGTTGCAGAAGAAGGATATCATGCAAATTCTTTTCAGCCAATCTTCAGATAAAGTTTGTCTCTTAAAAAAAAATCATTCTACATGTAAAAATTCTTCAAGTTACACAGTTCCTGAACAGGAATTTCTTGCATGTTGGAATTGATGTTACAAATTGCTGGCATAAAAATAATCCATGATGATCCAACATACAGATTTTTGCTCTAGATATACAAAATAAAAACCCATTTATAAGACTATCACATTTTACAATGAATCCATTTGTTTCTGATTCAGCTGGCTTCAAGAAAGTATTAAAAATATAGCTTTACCACCAGCAGCTGATAAAGGCAGGGCAATGTATGAACTGAATGATGATCTCTCTCTCTCTCTCTCTCCCCCCCCTCTCTCGCTCTCTCTCTCTCTCTGTGTGTGTGTGTGTGTGTGTGTGTGTGTGTGTGTGTGTTCCTCAATGTACTATTATTATTGGGCTTTTACTGGTTTCTGGCCTTGATGGTTTTCCTGCAGCTGTTTCATTACCAGGCTGCATCTACAGGGAAACCACCAAGCTCAGAGCACACCAAGAATCATTCTATTCTGAGCTACATATATTCTCTTCTATTGTTCGTGTATTATTTTATTTTTAACCCATTCCAAGCCTTGTTAACATTCATTTGGAAATAGCTTTTTATGGATAATATAGTTTATGAAGCCATTCTTCTAAAAATAAGAATTTTGTATATTACTATATTATACTGTATTATGAAATATAAGAAGACTACTGTCACGGTTCCAAGTAACACCTCCCAACGAAAGAAGACTCCAAGGCTAGAAGTTCCTCAAAGTTCCATTTTATTAGAGATGTCATATTGGCACATTTGGGAAAACCCGAATCTGAAACTTCCAGGTTTTCCCCACCCAAAAGAAAGTCCAAGTTCCTTCCTCCTGTACCCACAGGTCCATCATATGGTCCAATCAATGCACCTTCCCAACTGGAGATGCCTCCCAGTCACGCCACTCCAGGTACAGGCAGAATGTCCTTGACTCCCAGAGAAAATAATGTTATTATGGCTAGATAACCCTGCTGTTGCAATATCTTCAGGATCAGACTCAATAATTAAAGTAAGAATAGTATGTTTAAATAAAGCTCTGTTTAATCACAGATGGCATTCTATATTCACTGAATATTCACAAATAGAAGCACTGAAAAATGGCATACAGCTCCTTATATATATAAGGGGAGGAGCTAGATATGGGAGTGGTTAGACATACATACATTAAGCAATGGAAATAAGTTAACTCTTGATATACTGTACAGATACTATTTACATGATGGAAAATAAAGCATTTACTTGTGACAAATCCCCCTCTAAATGCTGATTCGACATATGACAATAATTACATTCAGATTCAGAACAATATAAAACTTGTAGCTTGGTAGTTAAGTATTTGTGTTGTTTAGAAGGTAAAGGTTTTGTCAAGATGTCAGCTATTTGCTCTGATGTTTCACAATGAATAGCTTTAATAAATCCGTCTTGTGATAATTGCCTTACATGTTTGAATTTTATATCTATATGTCTAGATCGCTGTCCAATAGCATCAGATCTAGATATTTCGATGGCAGCTTTGTTATCTTCATGTATGATATAAGGCAATGAAGGTTTTTTCCAAATATTAGACAATAAATCATTAAACCATACTAGGTTATTTGATGCTTTAGACAGACAGACATATTCTGCCTCAGTAGTTGATGTAGCTACCAAATCTTGTTTACCAGTGTACCAGTAAACTGGGCAGCCATTAAGGAAAAATATATAGCCAGATGTACTTTTTCTACAAGTGACATCACCAGCCCAATCTGCATCTGCATAACATGTGAGAATGGGTTCATTTGTATTATTGGGTTCTAATAACAAGCAGAAGTCTAAGCTATTTTTTAAGTATCTTAATATCCTCTTGACAGCTTCCCAATGGTATGATAATGGTTTACTGACATGTCTGGATAATAAGTTAAGGGGTAAAGCAATATCAGGTCTAGTCCAGTTAGAGATATAGAGAAGAGAGCCGATAACAGACCTATACAATGTGTTATCTTTAAATTCTGGAGATGACTCATCAGTGTTTCTTAGAAAATCAGTCTGCATGGGAGTATCACATGGTTTGGCATCATTTAGGTTACATTTGTTTAAGAGTTCTATAATTTTATCCCTTTGGGAAAGTTTGAATCCCTTCTTTGTTTTGCTGATTTGAACACCGATATTTGTTTACTTTCCCTAATGATTTTAAGGAAAAGTGTTCATTGAGTTTTGTTACAAAAGTTTCTCTCCTTTTTGTATCTTTGCCTATATATAGAATATCATCAACATAAATCAATACAAATTCTGGAGAATCACCTTCACTCTTAACAAAGAAACAATTGTCAGCAGTAGTGGCAACAAAGTTCATAGTTTTAAGTACTTTGACTAAACATTCATACCATCGCTTGCCAGATTGTTTCAATCCGTATAGACTTTTGTTTAATAGCCATATATCATTTTTGTTTGTATATTGACTATGAGGAGCTCTTACATATATATCTTTATCTAATTTGGCATGTAAATATGCAGTTTGTATATCATATTGAAATACCTCGAGATTAAGTGCTGATGCTATAACTAGAGCTGTTTTAACACTCTCAGTTCTTACAGTAGGAGAGTAAGTGTCTGTATAATCCTCAGGATATCTTTGAGCATAACCTTGTGCGACTAGTCTGGCTTTATACAGTGTGTTACCTCCTTCCAAATTTTTAATTTTATATATCCACCTAGTACCAATAATAGTCTTATCCCTTGGGGCTTGTGTGGGTGTAAAAACATTCAATTCTTGTAAGCTATTCATCTCCTTGGTCATTGCTGATTCCCACTTTTCTCTTTCTTTGGGGGGAAGTTTCAGCACTTCTTCATAAGTGTTTGGTGTTACTATTTCTCCATTCATACACATTACATAATCTTTGTATTTATTAGGCACCTGATTTCTGTTACTTCTGGTTGTTCTCACGGGTATACTATCATTGTCATGCAAATACCTTGCTTCCTTTTTTGTTACTGAATCAGTTTTTATTTTGTGTTGACTATTCGTCCATGTTCTAACTTTGTTTTTGCGTGTGCTGTTATTGTTTTTCTTTTCAATATTCTCATTTTGATGTTCAGTGTCTGAATTGGTGTTTGGGAATATTTCATTAAGGTGTATTTTGGACCAATTGGCCTGTTCATGAAATACTGCTGTTCTTGAAATTATGAATCTGTTATTGTTATCAATAAATCTGTATCCTTTTGTGCCTGTTTCGTATCCCATGAATTTAAGTCTTCTGGATACGTTTTCACCTTTATGCCTTAATTGTTTAGGTATATGTACGTCTGCAGTGACTCCAAATATATGCATGTGTGTTAACTTAGGTTTCCTACCGTACATTACTTCATATGGTGTTTTATTCACTATGCTGGACCAATTCCTATTTTGGGTGTAATTGGAAAATTGTAAAGCTTCTGACCAGAATTGTTTACCTAAACCAGCATCTTCTAATGTGGATCTAATCATGGTTTGTAGTGTTGAGTTCTTTCTCTCTACCACTCCGTTCTGGAATGCAGAGAAAGGACTAGATGTGTAATGCAACATCCCTTTATCTTTTATCCATCGTGAGAATTCGTTTGACATGAACTCACATCCTCTATCTGTCATAATTTGTTTTATTCTAATGTTGTGTTGTGTCTCTATGCGTTTGTAAAATTCTTTGAATTTCTGAAATGTTTCATCCTTATGTCTTAATGTGTAGACAAACCCATAACGACTATAGTCATCCACAATGGTTAGAAAATAGCGTTTTTTATATGTGATTGATGGTGTCAATGGACCAACTAAGTCCATGTGTACTAATTCAAAGATTTGTTTGGTTGACCTGGTTGATTTTTTGGGCCTGGGGCTAGTTTTGAGTTTTGTGGATTTACACACTGAACATTCTAGATAGTTTTTACAGTTTTTTATTTTAACACCATCAGCATGTTCAATCATTTTTTGTACTACAGGAAAACTAGCATGTCCTAATTTTCTATGTAAGATATGGGCACATTCATCATGAATAGGTTTGCCTATATTAGGTCTTTTATCATTGGATGAGTTTTTGTTGTTATGAACTACCTCATGCTCCTCATTATCACTATTACTATTTTCTTCGTTATTTATGTCATTGTCATCCTCTATGTTGGAATCAATATTGTGTAAACATCTTTCATTTGTTATTAAGTAAGGTAAGCCTCCTTTTATAATGACAGTACCTACGCTTGTTTCATTTTTCTTTAAAGCTGCATTCCCTTTTGAAAAGACTATGTTTATGCCAGATTCTCTGCTTAGTTTTATTGCACTAAGTATGTTATGAGGTATTTCAGGTATTAACAATACCCCCTCTATTTTTCCTAGGCCAGGTAAGATTATATTTCCTCTACCTATGACTTGGACCTTCTCTTGATTAGCTACTTTGATTATAAATTTATCTTCAACAAACGAAGATAATATATTTTTGTTGTGTGTAGTGTGATTTGTTGCACCAGAGTCAATGAGCCAATCGTTATCTTCTGGTCTGTGTATGTTGTTGTTGTTGTGTTTGTTCAGTCCATTCAATGAACCAGATTTTCTATCTCTTGAATCATCTCTACCCCCTCTATGTTCCTTATAGATGGGTGGACTTCTATATCTATGTCTGTCAGTGGATGACTGTCTGTTGTGATATCTATCTCTATGATCTGTCCTATGTTTATCTCTGAGGAATTTAGGACAATCTCTTCTATTATGCTCTTTGGACCCACAATTATGGCATTTGATTGGTTCATGGTACCTTTCTTGAAATGCCACTTTCTTATATTGCTTATGCTCTATGTGATTATTATAACGATTTCTTCTCGAATTGTCTTCAGCTATCAACCTATTAGAAAGGTTTTCTATGGATAAATACCCTAAATTGATTGTATCTAAATGGGATATATAATTATTCCAAGATGGGTCTAATGAATTGATAATAACACTTTTCATTGTTTGATCTGAAATTATTTCTCCTCTTAGTTGTAATTCTGCTCTGACTTTGTTTAAGTATATTAAATGTTCACTTATGGTGACCCCAGATTTTAACCTGGCTGAAAAGAAATCCTTAGACATTCTTGTTGTAGTGGCTACACTATCACAGTGAAACAGCTTAAACATGTATTGAACAATTTCTGATACAGTTAGATTTGACTTAATACTATGATACATAGCAGGAGATATACTGGATATTAGTAAGAAAAATGCTCTATGGTGTAGGCAGTCCAATCTTAAAGTCCAAGGTGTTTTTGGAGGGTTAGTAATGAAAAACAATAAATTTTCTTTCATAAAGACAACTTGGAGCTGTTGGCACCACTCTTGTAAATTAACACCATCTACCCTCAGTTTTGGGAAATCATTGGGTAAATTCTCAATGTTGTTAGCTCCATTACTTACAACTGGAGGAAGTCCATGGTCTTCTAAGTGTTGGTAACCGCAGAATGGCATGGGGATGCTAGCGACGACTTTAAATGGCAGTCTCTGTCTTTCTCTTGCTTCGAAGCTGTCTGTGTAGCTTTGCACATGCGCATTGTCCATTTCGCTCCTGAAGTCATGGTGAAAGGTTCTCGTCGCTGCAGCTCCCTCGCATTGTTCTTCTTCGGAAGACTCGGTCTCTGGTTCAGCCTTGGGAGTCCTGGTGGCGATGGGAGTCCTTTTATTGAGAGCGCTGGTCTCTGCAATTGTTTGCGGCGTAGGTTGGTATCTGCAGGGCTCTCTGGGTTCAGGCGTCGATGCTTTCGCTGTCTGCACAGAGGCGTGCGATCTTCGGGAAGTTCGTTTACTCACTGTTCTTCCTTTTGTTTTTTTACTGCAGTTTTTCGCTGATTCTTTAGTTATTTTCAATTTTGACCCAAAAGTTGCAAAAAGCGTTTTCATTGCAGACTCTACTTGATTTTCTATTGATTCTTCTTCAGTCTCTGTGTCAGACTCTTCTGATGTATGGATCTTTTCTCTTTTGTTTTTTTGCATCAAGTAAGTCCTTTCGCGCCAGATATTTTGAATCTTGTCTTCTGATTGGCTCTTCATCGCTTAGACTGAAGGTTTGTTGAAACCAAGATGGCTGCCATTCAAAATTTTGCGCGGGACCGTTGTTCTTCTCCTTTGTTGCATTTTTGTCTGTAGACAAATCGCTCACCTTTTTTGAGTCTTTATTTTCATCTGTAACGATGTGCTTTTCTCTTGCTGCTCCGCTTTTTTTCAGTAAGTCTTGGAGGTTCGCGATGAGGTTTTCATCGTTCTTTTGATCTTTTAAAAGTTTTAGTATTTCTGACCTGAGTTTGTTATTTTCTATTTCGTTTTCTTTTTGATCATTGTTCTTATCTATTATTTCTTCGTTGTCTGTAGTACAGTCTTCAGATTCTCTCGATATTTCAGTTGCGTATTCATCAATTATTTCTTGTTCTGCTTCCATTTCTTTAGTATATGCCCTGGTGTTGGGTCTTATTTTTTTGCTTTTTGATTTTTCTCTCTCAGACATTGTTGAATTTTTTATTGAGTCAATTAACCATCCTCTGCTACCATATTGTTGCAATATCTTCAGGATCAGACTCAATAATTAAAGTAAGAATAGTATGTTTAAATAAAGCTCTGTTTAATCACAGATGGCATTCTATATTCACTGAATATTCACAAATAGAAGCACTGAAAAATGGCATACAGCTCCTTATATATACAAGGGGAGGAGCTAGATATGGGAGTGGTTAGACATACATACATTAAGCAATGGAAATAAGTTAACTCTTGATATACTGTACAGATACTATTTACATGATGGAGAATAAAGCATTTACTTGTGACTCCTGCAACTCCATGCAATCCCCCCTCCCAATTTCCCACAGCACTAAGTGTGGCATCCCTGAAGATCCAAAGAAAAAGGAGCCTGAGAAGCATAGGAGGCTAATGCCTCCTAAGGCAGCATTTAACATCCAGCTGCCTGCAATTACTGCGAGTTCAGTTCTCACCAGGCTCAAGGTCGACTCAGCCTTCCATCCTTTCTAAGGTGGGTAAATTGAGGACCCAGTTTGTGGGGGCAATAAACTGACTTTGTATAACTATACAAAAGTATGAAGGCTATTGCTTAATGCATTGTAAGCTGCCCTGAGTCTCCGGAGAAGGGCGGCATATAAATCAAATAAAAAAAAAAAAAGATGGTCTCCAGGACTGACAGGCTGCTCTCCCCCCTCAACTGATGATTGTATCCATGAGAGGAACATAGGAGGTTAATATCATATTCCTTTTTTTTTTTTTTTCAAAAAGTTTTTTATTTTTTTCCCCAAACATACAAATTACATCTTTTCAGAACAGAGCTTTGATCCGGTCATCAATTTGTTCAATTTTTTGTCATCTTTAACAAAATTTAATCTATTCTATTTTGCCATAACACTTATTTCTTAATCTTAAATCACATATTCAACTAATACCATCTTTTAAAAAAATAACATATATTTACTTAATCAAAACAATTACCCTTCTATTAACCCACCTTAAATCTTAATTCAATTAATAACTCATAATACATTTCAATACAATTCAAACATATTTATATTTCATAATACTCATTAAATCTTTGTTCCATAATTACTTTATCAAATTTAAATCTTATCTTTAATCTTAAAAATATAGCAATTTAACATTTAAACATCTTAATTCAAATAATACTATTTAATGCAATTTCCCAATTAACCCAAATTCTATCTATTAAACCATACCATTTATATAACACCAATTCAATAATTTTTGTTTAAAAATCATAATCCTATATTATTTCAATTTTCTTTTCTTTTTACTTAAGTAAAGAATGTTCAAATTATTACAATTGTTATATATATTTAAGCAATATCCCAATTATTGTAGCTATCAATTTTCTAATTTGATCTTTTCTTCTATTCTTCCACTATTAAACCCAGTGTACTCATCTTTATTGCACTGTTAATCGCAGTGTAGTTATCTTTATTGTTCTCACTGCTAATCCCAGTGTAATCATCTTTATTTTCACTGCTAATTCCAGTGTACTCATCTTTATTGCACTGTTAATCCCAGTGTAGTTATCTTTATTTTTCTCACTGCTAATCCCGGTGTAAATTTTCTTTTAATATAGTCTAATTTACGTATATTTTAGCTTCAATCTCTATTTCATTTCTAAATGTCTGTAACATATTTCTTCTCATATTTGTTAATCTCAGTATAGTCATTTTATAAATCCAAGTCCTAGACTTTTTTAATTTCCTTAATATTTTCCAACCTTTTATTCACTGTTAACTCACTTGTAATCATCATTATATTATTGTTAATGTCAATATAATCACCATTATGTTATTGTTAATCTCAATACAATCTCTAGAGACCTCCTTTTTATTATTACTATTCACCTATTCAATTATTTATTTATCTATTAGTTCAATTTATATGCCGCCTTTCTCCGAAGACTCAGGGTGGCTTATTAAAATTATTTATTCATATTTAATCACAATGTCTTTATCTTCTTTATTTTCCACTTCCATGTCTTATTTCTCCATCTTCATTTCCTTGTCCACTCGTGTATACTCCATTTCAATTTTTATATCCTCAACTTTTTGTCCTTCATACCATATTATAGTTCTTATTTTCATTCTCCAAGTCAAATAATTATTCCAATTATATAAGTTCCGCTGTGTTCCCTTCTATTTCTTTTTTTATTCCTCCAAGAATCAAACCTCTTGTAGACAAAAAAAATCCTCCTTCACGAATTCTCACGGTTGTTATCTGTGAAGTTCACAATTTTCCAAAACAAAAGAACCAAGTTGCAAAGTTCCTTTTTACTCCAGATGGTGTCTCTCTGAAATCCACAATTTCCAATTGCTTAACAAGTATCCATTTTATTGCAATTACATCACAATCTTACTTAGCTTCTCTTTTTCTTTTTCTTATTCAGTTTAAAACTATCAGATCATATTTAAAGTCCAGTCCAAATTTGAGTAGGTCTTCTCACTTCTTTTTTCCTTTTTCCCCCTTTTATTTATACATCACTTTTTTTTCTCTTTTTAAAGCTTATTATCCATTCTTTTTGTTTTCCTTGCAGTTTAAAAAAGAAAGGGGGGAAAAAGGATCTCTTTATTTCTTTCCAATCCTTTGACCATATCTAATTATTTAAAGTTTCCAAATAGTTTGTTCAAAAGCCAATTTTCAATTGGGTTTTTATTTCTTCAAAGTTACACTTCAAAATCTTCTTTGCCCCCATGCTCCTTAGCCGCTATTACACATTAGGGGGTCTTATAATTGTAAGATGTTTTTCTTGTTGTTTATTCAAGCCTGAGTTGGTTGTCACTCACCTGGCTTCAAAAAGACTCCGTTCCATTTCTTTCTTCTCTCCAGCTCTATACTTAGTCCGGCTGTCCCAGCTTCATGGCCGCCGTCATGGCTGCCGCCCCCCCCCCCCCCCGCTGCCGACTCACAGAGAGTTCCCTCTGACCTCTGAGGAACTTGCCTGTTCCTCTCGGTCATCCGAGGCACCTCTCTTTCTTCCCCATCCCTCCAGGACGGTTCTGGTCCAAAGAACCATCAGCAGCGGTTCATCAGCTGGGGTTTTTGTGGCGCTCATCAGAGCCTACTAATTCCCTGACTGTCTCACCGCAACACCAAACCAGAAGTCAATACCATATTCCTTAACCACCTCTACTGGATTAATTACTTTCACTATTGGGAAAGGTCCTAAAAATTTTGGCTCCAGCTTTTTACTGGGCAACTTCAATTTTATGTATTTGGTTGATAGGTAAACGCAATCACCGACATGGAAAGGGGGCTGGAAAGATCAGTGCTTATCCGCTTGTTTTTTATACGCCTCAGCAGTTTCTGCCAGCACTCTTTTGGTGTGTTTTCCCACCCCTTTTTTAGTGATTCCATCCACTCGGTCAGAGTCATGGAGGAAGGTGGTTCTCTGGGTAGCTCGGGCATGGGGACAAAATCCATGCCGTTGGTGACCTGAAAATGGGTCATCATGTACGGCGTTGTTATAAACAACTTCTGTGAAAGGCAGCAGGCCCACCCAGTTCTCTTGCTGGTAATCCACATAACATCTTATATATTGCTCCACCATTGCATTCACTCATTCTGCGGCTCCGTTCATACTCAGATGGAAATCCGAGCTAAGTTCATGAGCGGACCTGACTGATTTCAAGAACTCCCTCCAGAATTTAGTGGTGAATTGGAAGCCTCGGTCTGAGATTACCCAGCAGGGTACTCCATGCAGCTGGTAAATCTGCTTGATAAACATCTTTGCCAGTTTCTTAGCTGAGGGTAATCCCGAACAGGCAGTGAAGTGAGCTTGCTTGGAAAACAAGTCAATTACCATCCAAATCAGTGTATTTCCTGCACTGTCTGGGAGCTTGACTATAAAGTCCATTGTGATTTCCTCCCAGGGTTGGCTGGGGTTGACCACTTGTTGGAGGAGCCCAGGAGGTTTCCCTGGTCTCATTTTCATGACTGCATAGGTGGTATAGTTTGTACCCCTTCTAAGATAGTCCATTTCTCATGATCAAGACATCTTTATTATCTGTGAGTGATTGGTTGGTTGGGAGCACTGCTTTCAGCACGGCTGTCAGTTTGTCCTGTGCAGAATTGTATTGGCCCCTAGTGGTGACTTACACTGCTTGTTGTGAGGGGGGTGGAAACTTCTTCCCTTTAACTATCGAACTGCGGTTTTCTTGATAATGTGTCGGCTAACAGATTCTTCCCCCGAGATGCATTTTGACTTGAAGTTAAACCGCCTGAAGTATTGTGCCCAGCGGATTTGTTTGGGAGAGAGTTTTTTTTGGGGGGGGTTTAGGGCTTTGAGGTTTTTGTGATCAGTCCAAATCTCGAAAGGCACTTTACTCCCTTCAAAAAAATGTCTCCAGGAGAGGAGGACCCAGCAGACTATGTAGGCTTCCTTCTCCCAAATTGCCCACCTCCTCTTGGAGCTTCTTGGACACATATGCATAGGACAGAAGCTGGTCCTGTGAGTTCTTATGTAGGAGCACAGCTGCCACCACCACATCACTAGCATCTGCCTGGACGATGAATTGTTTCTTCAGGTCATGGTGTTGAAGGATTGGCTACTCAGCAAAGAGCCGTTTTAATTTTTCAAAGCCCTTTGGCAGTCCATTGAGCAGGTGAGTGGTTGAGTTGGTTGTGGTTTCATGGGAGGGAGCCCTGTTTTTAACAGCTCTATTAAGGCAAGGCGACTTCTGTGGATGCTGGGATAAATTGCCTATAGAGGTTCGCAAAACCCAGGAAGCTTTGGAGCTGTTTGTGAGTGAGTGGGGGTTGCCAGTCTAGCACAGCTTTCACTTTCCCTGGGTCCATCTCCATTCCTCCACTTGACACTCGGTAGCCTAGGTAATCTAGGGAGGTTTTATGGAATTTGAAATGTTGTGCATGGGAACACAGATGAGGAGCCAGACTTCCAGTAGCAACGTTTATTTAAGATAAGGATTCATTATAAATCAACATGCAGTTCCCTGCTGACAGCCCCTTTTTATAGGAAACTGTCAGCTTTTAACCAATAACTTTAAAATATGTCCCGCACTTGCGCGGCAGAAGGAAAAGCCTTCACCCTCCCTCGAGGAAACTTCGTACACCACAAACATAATCATCCAAATACATTGGTCTACTGGTGGCTCTCCTGTATTTCTGTTGGGCCCTCACACGTCAACTGCATTCTCAACAATTCTTCAGCTACATTAGATGGCTTACAAGTACTCTCTGTGGCCTCCCCCTAGGCATATCCCTTAGTCGGAGATGGAGAAGAGCAAGATGGAGAAAACAGACTCTGCAGCAATGGACCCTCAATAACAGGTGTTTCATTCTGCACTGGTCTCAACTCTTCAAATACCATTTCACTGCTGTCCCTTTCGCTCTTCTGGATTCCCACCCCGGTTCACTTCTTCCAGCTCCCTAATGGCTATCCCTCTTGCTCGGCTCAGAAGCTGGTTGATATATCGGCACCACATTTACCCATCCTCGAGCTCCACTCGATACTTCTGTAATTTTTTCTCAACCATAAGTAATTCGGCTGGGCTCCTTCTGGTGGCTACACAGGGAGTGATGGTTGAACAGATACTTATCAAGTTCCTCCTGATGGTCCCCGGAACCCATTTGAGCCAATGCCTCTTTTGTTGTTTGCACTATTCGTTCTACCTGCCCATTACTCGCAGGGTGAAATGGCGTGACAAGGGCATGACATATTCCTTGGTTTACTAGGAATACCTCGAATGCCATTCCTGTAAATTTTGACCCATTGTCTGATACCAACACATCTGGCAACCCATGTGTTGCAAACAATTTGTTTAATACCCTAACAATGGCGTCCGTCATAATTGACCTCATTATGGCCACTTCCAGCCATTTGGAATACGCATCAACAACAATTGGGAAGGACATCCCCTTTATTGGCCCTGCAAAATCAAGGGGCCTTTCGTGTTTCCCAGTCCTGTGGTGGCACTGCAGGAGGTGTTGGTCTCGATTCCTGCATGCTTGACACAACACCACCCACTCAGCAATATTTCTATCTAAATTTGGCCACCACAGATAACTATGAGCCAATGCCTTCATCCTTATGATTCTGGGGTGGCCTTCATGTAGAGTGTCTAATAATGATTTCCTTAGCCTTGTGGGTATCGCTACCCAATTCCCCCACAATAGGCAGCCCTTCTGCACTGAAAATTCATATTGCCTTGCCCAGAATGGCTTTAACTCTACACTCCCTGTCTCTTTAGACTATCCCCTCCACACCCAGTCTAATACTTGCATGATTGTTCAATCTTTTCTCGACTGGGTTGCCACTTCCATGGCCATAACTTGTACAGATGGCATGGTCTCAATCAGCAGTACCAATATTGCTGGAGGCGGATCCTCCACTAGATCAGGTAACAGACATCGACTTAGGCTGTCAGCATGTCCCAGTTCCATGCCAGGTCAATGTATAAGTCGATAACTATATGCTGCTAAAAACTCTGTTCAATGAGTCATTCTTGGGGACAGGACCTGTGGTGTTTGCTGGTCCCCCGCAATTAGTCCCAACAGTGGCTTATGATCTGTCACTAAATCAAATTTCCTTCCATAAATATATTTGTGGAATTTCTTTATCCCAGCAACCACAGCCAACACTCTTTATCAAGTTGGCTATAGTTCCTCTTGGCTGATGATAGCATCCTAGAAAAGAACGCTATTGGGGCCTCATGATTGTCTGAAAGGCGATGACTTAAGACTCCCCTGACTCCAAATGGGGATGCATTATACATCAGAACTAACAGCAGGCATTCATTAAACTGAATTACGATGCTATCAGAGGAAATTAATTTCTTCACCTCCACAAATACAGCTGCTTCTCTGCGCCCCCATACCCATGAAACCTTTTCCCCAAACAGTCGATGTAGTGGTTTGGCGACAGATGCCTTTTGTCACAAAAACACACTATAGAAATTGAGGAGCCCTAAGAAGGCCTGAAGTTCCATCTTATTCTTTGGTGTTGGTGCAGCCTGTATTGCTTGTACTTTCTCCTTGGTGGGGTGCAACTCAGACGCATCAACCAGGTATCCCAGGAACTGAATTTGATTTACTGCTACTTTATATTTTTCTTCCTTTACCTTTAGCCCAGCCTCTTGAAATCTTTGGAACACTAGTCATAGTCATTCAAATAATTCAATTTTACTGGTAGCAGAAATGAGTACATCGTCAAAATAGGGAACAACCCCAGGAATGCTGTTTAACAAATGTTCCATCAGACTTTGAAACAACCCTGGGGCCATGCTTACCCCAAACTTTAAGCGGCGGCAACAGAACGCCCCCCCCCAATGCATTATGATGGTTTGTGCTTCAGCAGTGGTATCATCCATGGGGAGCTGCTGATAAGCTTGAACAAGATCTAACTTTGCGAAGATCTTGCCCCCCCCCCCCCATGTAACAAATGCTGCACCACTGGTAACGGATAAGCATTATGTTGAAGAGCCCTATTCAAAGTACATTTATAATCTGCACAAAGTCAGACTGACCTGTCTGGTTTCACTGGCGTGGCAATAGGGGTCTCCCACTTGATGTGGTCCACTGGTTCCAGTACGTCTTGCTGAATCAATTTATCCAGTTGTTCATCAACCTTGGGCTTTAATGCAAATGGCACCCTCCTCAGTTTTATTCTTATTGGTGCCACCTTCGGGTCCAAACTGAAGGTACCCCTATATTCTCCCAACTTTCCATCAAACACATCGGTGAACTTTTTACTCAACTCTCCAACAGTTTCTCCCAGGTGAACCCCGGTGATCTCTAACCCCAAAGATGCAAACCAATCCAATTCCAGGAGGTTAGATTAGACAACAACCAATCTAAGTGGCCCAGAGAAGTCTTTATATTCTATGTGGAACATTCCACTACCCTTGATGGGAATGTTATTTCCTTGATAATCTCTCAAACGAATATGACTACACATAAGCTTCCCCTCAGCTCCATGGGGCACCAATTTCTGTAGACTTTGCCAGGATACAATTGTTGTTGCTGACTCCGTATCCACTTCTATCTGGCAGGGAGATCCTGCAATAAGGACAGTAATGTAAATTTTACTACTTCTCAAAATCCCGGTTTGATTGCTTACCCGCTCTGAATGATGGCCATCCGTGTTAATAGTAAAACATTCGTCCTCTGGGGTTCTTAGTGTCAGCAGGCCACACTCCCCCCCCATTACAAACTGAAGTCTGTCCTGTTTGGGGGGCAGGCAATGTGGCATGGCAAACTTGTGCTAGGTGACCCTTCTTCCCACAATGGTGTTTTTATGATGACATGTAGTTCTCGGGTGGTTTCCACTGCACCCTATACACAAGGAGGACAGCTTCTGGTCCTCAGTCAATCTGTGATCCTTACTGGCCGCCCTCAACTGATGGACATCATCATGATTATCTTCCTCATCTTCAGTGTCCCCCCCATAATTCCACCTCTCCTCGATGGATGGTTGCCTACAGTCTAGCCACCAGGGGGCTGCCTGACTTCTGCATCTCTTCCGTTGATCTGTTTGATGATTCAGTGGCTTGCACTTCCTCTACTGCTGTCTGTAGTGTTAACGTTGGTTTCACCAATAATCGTCTCTGTAACCAAACATCCCGAACCCCACAGACCAATCTGTCTCAAAGGGATTCATCTAGGTTGCTAAATTCACAATAAATAGCTGCTTTCCAGAGGGCTGCCATGTAACAGCTGATAGACTCATCCTCCACCTCATCTCTATGGTAAAAAGCATGTCTTCTAGCAATGCAAGATGGTCGGGGAGCATAATGTTCCTGCAATTTGCTTAATAATATGTCCCAAGGAACTGTTTGAAGGGGTTGGGTGCAATGAGAACCCTTGCCATCTCAAACACTTCTTTTTCACAAATGCTCAAGAAAAGTGCTCGTTTACGATTGTGATATTTGTATAGTCATTAGCTTCCAATATACAGTCAGGATCAAATGGTGCAAACTGTGGTGGGTTAGCCATTCTCTTTCCAAAACAACAGTGGTCACTCATGTGTGCCCCTTTTATCTTTATGACCTCTCAATCAGCACTTCTCTGTGTTGGCTCAGAGCCCAGCAATCCCTCCTTCATCGCCAATGAAATGTTGTGCATGGGAACACAGACAAGGAGCCAGACTTCTAGCAGCAACGTTTATTTAAGATAGGGATTCATTATAAACCAACATGCAGTTCCCTGCTGACAGCCCCTTTTTATAGAAAACTGTCAGCCTTTAACCAATAACTTTAAAATACATCCCACACTTGTGGAGCAGAAGGAAAAGCCTCTGCTCGCACCTTCGTGGACATAACAGAATTCACATTTTGACAGCTTTGGTTAAAGCTTTGCGGCTAGGAGTTTTTTTTCAGCACCTGCCGCACTAGTTTTACATGCTCCTCTAGAATCTCACTGAATATGAGAGTGTCATTTAGGTAAACTAGGACCCCTTTGTAAAGGTGCTCATGTAGCACCTCATTTATCAGCAACATGAAGATTGCGGGGGCTCCTTGCAGGCCAAATGGCATGGCCTTGAATTGGAAGCTGCCATGCGGGCAGTGAAAAGCAGTCTTCCATTCATCCCCTTCTCTAATCCATATGCGGTAATAGGCTTCTCTCAGGTCCAGTTTGGTGAACACCTTGCCCTTGGCTAAGTTACTTAGCATTTCTTTCATGAGGGAGAGGTGGTAGGTGTTCTCCACACACATGGCATTAATTCCATGAAAATCCATGCAACTTCTTCACCCCCCCCCCATCTTTTTTTCTTTAAATAGTATGGGGGCTACCACTCTGGATTTGGTGGGCTGGATAAAACCCTGTGCCAAGTTGGTGTTGATGTATTTTCTTAACTCGGCCATTTCTTTTGGAGTCATAGAGTACATCTTTGGTTTAGGCAGCTTTGCTCCCAGCACAAACTCAATTGCACAATCTTGGGTGGTGAGGGGGGAGTTGCAATCTAAAGAGTCCAACAGGTATCGGTATTCCCTTGGCACTGTAGGATGCCAGGAAGTTCATCTGTGGCAGGTGCTGTGGTTTCCTGCTTGCTGGGACTGCTGGGGTTCATTGCCTTTTGGCAACAGTCTGGTTTTGGTAGCCATCTTCCCACATGATGGTAGGTCCCCATTTGTTTAGCCAAGCGAGGCCCGATATGATTGACTCAGACATTTTGGGAGCTACGACGAATAGAATGAGCTCTCAATGGTGCCCCATCTCTAGTCTAAGAAGTTCTGTGACCAAGGTGGCAGGGGCTCTGCCTATCAGTCTCCCATTGACCTGTTCAAAATGGATGGGGTGCACTAGGGGTCTTGTGCCTATCCCTAGCTGTTGGGCTAAGGGGGGGCTGATCAGGCATCTGGTACAGCCAGTGTCTATGACGGCCTCGATCTCCCCTTGGACTTCCGTTTCTGGCACTACAATCAGGGTTTTGATAGTGAAGGGGTGGATGGCTTCATTTACCATCAGGCTGTCTTCGCCACTGCTCCCTTCGGCAGAACCCAGAGGGGTTTCTCTGGCTGGACTTTCCTCATTCCCAGTTGTGACTGGATGGGCATGGCCAATTTGTTTTTACTTTTAAAAGTATTTTTAACTAGTAAAAAATGCTTTAAAAAGTTTTTTAAAAAGTTTCCGATGATCAGCACCTGACCAGCCTGACCCCCCTCACCAAGCCAGATCCAATGCCTCCTAGCCCCAAAGATTGCAAGCCTTTCTACCTCGGCCACCTAGTCTGGGAGATGACGGGGGGGGAGAAACAAATTGCTCGGCTGCTCCCCCTTTTTACTCACCCCGAGCTTTCTGTTGCGGATTTTCATGCCTTGCTTCATGCACCCGGGATTGTCACCTTGTCTTCTTCTTCCTCCTCCTTTCCAAGTGGAAAAATGCTCCTGGCATTTTTCCATTTGTAAGGAAGCTTTTGTACCTTGTGAAGGCAAGTCTGGCTTCCTGCACTAAAAATCTCACCAGTACCGCTGTGCGCATGGCTTGTGTGTGTGTGTGTGTGTGTGCGTGTGTGTGTGTGTGTGTGGATATTGGGCATAGGCTGCTGCGAAGATCAGGAGCAAAGACACACCCAGAGAGAGAGAGAGAGAGAGAGAGAGAGAGAGAGCGCAAGAGAGGCTTTGATGAAGGCAGGGGTGGATTGGAGGGGTCATTTCCCTCCCCGTCCCTGCCTCCGCACCAACATTCAGTGCAGTACAGAGAGGCTTTAAAAGACCTTTTGAATGACTTGAGGCTCCTTCAAGTTGGCCTCCAAAGAAAAGAGGAATGAAGGGGGGATGGATTGAAGGGGTGAATTCCCCAACTCTAGTTCAGCTGGCTGGGGATGGGATGGCAGGCACAGGCTGCTGCGAAAGACCAGGAGCAAAAAGACACACACACACACACGAGCTGGGTGTACAGCAGTACTGGTGAGGTTTTTAGCAAGCAGCATAGGAAGCCAGACTTGCCTTCACGAAAGCTTCCTTACAAATGGAAAAACATCAGGAGCAAGCAAGCGCTTCTTTTTCAACTTACTCCTGGCATTTTTCCACTTGAAGAGGCGGAGGAGGAGGAAGAAGACGAAGGCGACAATCCTGGGCGTGTGAAGCAAGGCATGAAAATCTGCAGCAGGAAGCTCGGGGTGAGTGAAAAGGGAGAGTAGCTGAGCGCTTTGTTTCTCCGGAACCGGTAGGAAAAAAATGCTTTAAAAGTAAAAAAAAAAAAAAAAAAAAGTTCTGACGATCAGGCATTGCTTAACTGATCGTCGGAACTTTTTTTTTTAACTTGTAAAGCATTTTTTTACTACCAGTTCTCTGGAAGTAAAAGCAGGAAGTAACGATGACTGGGCGGGTGGGCGGAGCCTCGGGTTGCCATCATACCGATTCTCCGAACCACTGACCATCATCGCTACCTACTCGCCCGAGCCAGTCCAAACTGGGAGCATTTCACCCCTGGTTGCAGCACATCAGTTAGCTTGATCACAATTCAACAGCCCAGTTTCTCTGCAGTCGGCTTCCGATGGGGGTGGACTTCCAGATCCATGGCCACTGCTGTGTTGTACGAGGCTTATATACTCTATGGAACTCTCCTGATGCCACAGGCTGTCTGAGGTCTAGGTCCAGGGCCTCTTTGAAGTGGTAGATGAAGAGACATTCAGGCCAGTCTCTCAGTTTTCCAGCCAGCCTCTGGAATTCCCACACTAATTCTTTCAGGGGCCGGTCCGCTTGCTTCAATGCTTTGATCTGGGCTTCGGCTTCTAGCCAGTGGGCCATGTCCTCGAACGGACAGTCAGAGCAGTCCAACCGAAGGAGTTGCACATCTCATGCACATCTTCTAGCTTTAGGGCTCCTTCATCATATAGTTCAGCTATTCATTCTGCTGCTTTCCCTTCATTCATGCCATCTGCAATTGCTGAAATCATGTCCTAATCAGTCTGATATTGGTCCTCATAGCGATCAATGTGGGACCAAATCCAATTGAGGAAGTAGGCCAGCTTCCTGTTGAACATCACTCTGAACTGTGGAGGAGGAGTGGCTGGTGGTCCCGTTTGTGGTGCCAGTGCCTGTGGTGGGACTGGAGCTGGTGTCCATTGGTATTGAACCCACTCCTGGCCAGGGTAGAAGGCCCAGCCAGGAGAGATCTGGTTGGCAGGAGGCAATCTGAGGACCGGTGGCTGAGGGGGTGTTGGGTCTAGGTAGTCCCAATGGTGGTCCTTGTAGCACCAGACTGGATTGGCCTAACAAGGGCCTGCTTCACTGTTCCAAATCCAGCAGGAGCTGTCATTCCGGTAGACCGAGCCCAATGGGGAACGCTTGAGTGCAATCTGCTTTGTGCTGAGTGAAATGAAGCTGATGCCCTTCTGGGGACCACTGAGGTCCCCTGGTCTGGAAAGGTGAACATGGGCTCAGTCAGAATCCAGCCTAGTGGGCTGGTACTAGGAGGTTGTGTGATGCTGCCCATGCTGCGCTGGTCAAACAGCTCCGGTAGTCCCACCAGCGACTGGCTTCGTGTCAGCGGCAGAAACCCCACTCTCTGGAGTCACTGAGATCAGCCAGTTCTGGTGCTCTCCATTCAAGGGCCTAGGTCTGCTCTGCTCTGCTCACCCACATCTGCTGTTCCCGCAGCATTGCACTGGTCAACTCTCGGGGTGGTGCAGCTCCTGCAGCTTCACCCCACACAGAGGGATCTGGTTGAGTGGCTTACCAGGTACCAGCTCTTTGGGCCAGGTGCCCTGTCAGCATTTTGCTTCAACGGCCTCCACTGCCTTCACCATAGATTCTTAAGGGGAGTAGAGGGTCTCAACGTGGATCATTGAACCAGTCCCGGTGGTTCTGTCTGTGGTTGCTGTTGTCTCCTCCATCTTCCCTGAATCTTGACGCCGCCCAGTATCAGGTCAGGGCTCAGGGCTCAAGATCCTGGACAGTACCTCAGAGGTCAGGGAGCTGGTTGAAGTTTTAATGCAAATTTGGGTTAATGTCAGGGTTCCAAGTAATACCCCCAATGAAAGAAGATTCCAAGGCTAGCAGTTCCTCAAAGTTCCGTTTTATTAGAGATGTCATATTGGCACATCTGGGAAAACCCGAATCTGAAAGCTTCCAGGTTTTTCTCACCCAAAAGACAGACCAAGTTCCTTCCCCCTGCACCCACAGGCCCATCATATGGTCCAATCAATGCACTGTCCCAACTGAAGATGTCTCCCAGTCAGGCCACTCCAGGTGCAGGCTGGATGTCCTTGACTCTCAGAGAAAAGTATGTTATTATGACTAGATATCCCTGCAACTCCATGCAATCCACCCTCCCAATTTCCCACAGCACTAAGTGTGGCAGCCCTGAAGATCCAGAGCAAAAGATGGCCTCCAGGGCTGACAACTATTGTTAATCTAGAATGATCCTGCTATTTTGAGAAATGCATTCAAATGATGAGTTCAAAGTCACAATTTTTGGTAGTAAATGAGATACCCATTTTCCAAGGATATCCCATGGTATAAAACACCAATAATACTTGTTCTATCATACTGTACTGTATAAAATGTATATTCATATAATGTTTTGAAAATAAACTATGGCAAGGAATGGGTTGTAATTTTAAAGGGCAGATCTGTTAGATCTGTGTCTCTCAGAATTGCCAAACACCCATTTAGAAGAAGAAAATGAATGAAGCAGTAATTGGAATACAGGAACAATTCAACAGAATCATTTCAAGTGATCAAATAAGTGTTTTCAAAACTTCTGGAATGAGGCAATTTGTCACCATATGTATATTTAGCCTCTATTATAAGAGAGGCTAAATATACATATGGTGACAAATTGTTTTAAACCTATTCATATTCATATCTCTGGGTTATGCCTTGGTGAGTATATGTAGCCATATAAATCAGTCTTCCTGGCAGCTGAAAACCACAGGCTAAGTTGGCAAGTATCATCAACCTTGTTTGATTTCAGATGAAATATTAAAATACTCATAGAAGGTACTTAGTAGACTCTGAGCCATTATCCTGATCTTTTCCATTTTAATTTTTAATGGAGCTTTTAGAAACATTATTCATTTGGTGCTTTATGAGTTGCTTCATTAAGATCATCCTAACTTAATTCATTACATAATTTGGTGGACATACATAATATTTAGGCCAGATGTTTATAACATTACTGCCCCCCAAATTTAAAGAACCCTCACATACTGCAATGCTAATAAAGACAATGGTAAGAGTATCAACATTATTGTAAAACCATTATTGATTGAAAAACATCTAGAAGCTTATATGCATAATAAATAATTCCAGTATATTAAATACATGCATCATCCCTCTTCATTCTTTAGGCACTTTGAATGAAGACTGACAACCACAATTCCATTGCCTATAATGGTAAGCAGGGCCGGATTTTCCTATAGGCTAACTAGGCTTCAGCCTAGGGCCTCAAGATCAAGAGGGGCCTACACAGTGGTGGGATTCTGGGGGTTCTAGGGGGTTTGGCCGAACCCTTTGTTAAATTGCTGGCTCGCCCCCCCTCGCCTTCCACCCGCGCGGCGCCAGCCTACCGTAGCCAGGGGTAGGCAATTGTGGCTCTTTTACAACCTGTGGACTTCAACTTCCAGAATTCCTGATGCAGCTTGGCTGTCTCAGGAATTCTGGGAGTTGACGTCCACAGGTTGTAAAAGAGCCACAATTGCCCACCCCTTCCCTAGCCTGAGTTCCGCTGCCTGGGATCAACGTGGGCTGCCACGTGCTTCCCCACCGGCTCCGGACGCAAGAGAGCAGGATGGAGAAAGCAGCTTCCACGCCTTCACTCACCCTCACTCTCTGCTCTGTTGGATCGCCGGCCGTTCGCTTACCCCGCCCACTCCCAGTCTATTGCTGCCTCCGATGGCTAGAGGAAAAAAAACTGTTTAAATTCTTGCCGCGCGGCTTCAAAGAGCCGCCCTAGAGTCAGTGGTGCAGCTGAACCCTTTGTTAAATTGCTGGCTTGCCCCGCCCCTCCGCACCACTATTTATTGCCAATAAATAGTGGTGGGCGAGGGGCGGGGGAGCCAGCAATTTAACAAAGGGTTCGGTGGTTTTTTTGTAATTTTATTGGCCCACGGAGCTTCAGCATAGGCTAATTGGCCTCCCGGCTCTCAGCTGATTTGTCTCAGCTGTTTTGCTCAGGGCTCTTCTGCTTCCGTGCAAAGACTGTTGATTTTTTCCCCCCTATCTATGCTGAGAAACGAAACTGAAACTGCTTTGCTGTTGCTGCAAGGTTGGAAAATTAGGCAGGCAGAATTCTTTTCTTTTTCCTCACCAAAAAAGGTAGGTGCAAACAATAGGGAAAAAGAGGAGAGTTCAGGATTTTAAAACACAAAAGAAAAAAAGCTCTATTTAACTAGGGAATTGTAATAATTGAGATACTATTTAATTATATATTTCTGAAAGCAGAAATGGTTAAGTTGTGGTTTGGAGGAATATATGGGGGAAATTATTTGGTTTATTATTATTGGTAAATATAATTAATTGATTTGTAAAAAATTGGATTGCATGGAAATAATTGGAATATTCATGTTTATATTGATTAATATACAAAAAAGGTAGTTATATAACTAATTGATTTATATTAAAATGTTGAATTTATATTAAACAACTAATATTACATAATTAACCAATGTGAGGATGGATATAAAAATAGATGACAATGGGAAGGGGTATAATATAGAATAGAAGGGAAAAATTGAATTTGATTAAGATTCGAGATGAGGATGAACGGTAATATTGGTTTTTTACAAAAATAGATGAGGAATAAATATGGCAAAAAGGAAATATAGAAATTGTAAATTTAATTGAAATGACTAAACACTTTAAATTTGTGAACCGGCCAAATACTCTGTTCAAAGAAAATACATTGTATGTTTGTATGTGTGTTTCTAATTATTGTTATTTATTCATATTTGTTCTCTTTTATTCTTTAAAGTTTAACAATTCATTCTTTATCTTAATATCTTTATATTTGTTTGGGTTTGGCTTTCTTCCCTTTCATCTTTTTTATTGTACAGCAATCTTTCTCCTCAAACCTACCTGTCAGCCTCAGCTTGGCCTGCTTCAGCTGCCATAAGAAACGGGGGGAGGGAATAGTTATGGACCATAGGGGGGGAAGGAGCAGGAGATGGTTTTTTTTCTTGTAGGATGTGTCTTCATGAGAAACGGAAGTAGATCTTCAAAGAGAGACGGCTGACCAACTGCCCTACATTCCTGATGAATGACGCTGCCAGACGTGTTGCCACCTGACCTTTGGAAGACCTTTGGATTGGCTGATGATTTATGAACACGAGGGGAGGAGAAGCTTAGCAGATGCATTTCGTGCGTTTTGCTCACTTCCAGCTTTACCTGGGTTGCTATCATTTCATATTCAGTAAAAGTACTAAATTCTTCAAAATGCTTGAGTTTGGGGTTTTCTTTCCTGGATGCTGAAGGAAGCATACCTGACATTAAGCTGGAAGTCACAACCAGTCATCCCGGACAAAAACCGAGGGGACTGTAAATCCAAAATATGTCAGATCGGGGGAGTGATGGAGAAGAGAAAATGAGGGCAGCCAGTTCAACCGTCCTCCAGTCGGAAAAGGAGACTGCAGAATGGTTGGAAAGACTCCGTTTGGAGACGGAAGAGACTAGATGGTCAAAGGGAGTGGGGAGACTGCCGGACTGGGGAGAGGAACCCCGGGGAGTGACAACTTCCAGACCCCGAAAAAAGGAGGAAGTGTGGATGCAGGAACAAAAGGAACGTCTCATGATAGACCAAGCCTTGCAACTTATCCGTGATGTAGAAGAAAGCAGAAGAAACCGTGAGTCTTTTGGAATTCCTGGGGAGAAGGGGAGAGAAAGCCCCAGGGGGGAGCCAGGAGAAACAGCCTGTGGGGGAGAGGAAGAGTTTGAGGAGGGAGCATCCCAGACTTCGGCAGCTCGAGGGAGAGATGCAGCCGGTCAGAGAACCCCAGCCTTGCAGGCCCCCCCCCCCCGCAGACGTAAAAAGCCAAAAATCCCCCCCCCTTCCTGGGAAGTTTGATGGGAATCCTAAAGCTTTGGGATTTTTCCTGACCCAAGTGTGGAACCACAGGCAGGACTGGGGGGAGGACTATGAAACAGAGGCGGCGAAAGTCAGAAGCGTTGCGAATGCCCTAGAGGGAGTAGTTGCTGAGTGGATGGTGGTTCTCCACAATAACAACTCCCCCTTGCTGAGAAATTACAACCAGTTCATGAGGGCCCTTAGAAGGCGTTTTGAAGACCATTTAGCTGAACGAAAGGCGAGACTTAGAATGAAGAGCATTCAGCAGGGCCGGAGGCCGGTGGCAGAGTATATCCAAGAGTTTCGTGAACTGGCACCCTATATGACAGGCTGGTCAGAAATGGCTCTTTTGGAGAGTTTCAAAGATGGATTGAATGAAGAGATATATCGAGACTGCAGGAGCATGGGGGTCCCCGATGATTTGGATAGATGGTACATAATAGCTGAGGATGTGGAGATCGAGCTGAAATGGAGCGAACTCCGAGGAAGGCGGGTGGGGACCAGTCATCCTGTTTCTACCATAAGGGGGCACCCAAGATGACTGGTGGGAAGACCGAATCCAAACCCAAGTCAAAGCCTTTCACCTGTTTCAAATGTGGGAAGGAGGGTCACCGGGCGGCCGAATGTTTCTCCAAACCACCGCCAAAAGCCACCGGGGCCGGCCAAAAGAAAGGCGATAAAGTACCCGCCAAAACCCGCGGCACCGCCCTGAAAGGAGAAGTCGTTGAGTTCACTCCCTGGAACCAGGGTGAGTTGGGAACTCCGACCAACGATGACGACAGCGAGACGGACTCCGACTCCGACACCGACGAACGGGTGAGTCACACGGAAGAACTCTTACTCATCCCCGTAGAAATAAGGGTGCCCTCCACAGGAACTCACACACAATTGTTAGCCCTGTTGGACTCGGGGTGCACTAGGTGCATAATTAGCCCCAAAGTAGTGGAGGAAATCGGACTGAGACTGAAAACTTTAAAAAGACCCATTGCATTTTGTCAATTAGACGGGTCGATTGCAGGAGGGGGCCCAGCTAGTTTTATGACCGAACCCCTTGAACTGCAGTTGGGGAATCATGTAGAGAAGCTCAGCTTTATTGTAGCACCTGGCATGGAAAGGCCCCTCATTCTAGGACTGCCCTGGCTTCGTAAATGGAATCCACGAGTAAATTGGAAGACAGGGGTCCTGCGCATCTGTACGGCAGAACCAACTCCGGAAAAGGAAGCCCCCCCCCGCAAGGGACGACATAAGGGCAGAAAAGGCGGCAGTAGCCATTAACTATATTGAGGGAGAAGAAAAAATTCCTAAAGAATATTGGGACCTCAAGGAAGTGTTTAGCAAAAAAGCATCAGATGACGTGCCACCCCACAGGGCCAATGACTGCACCATTGAAATACTCCCTGGGGTGAAGCTTCCCAAACCAAAAATTTACCCCATGACACCTCGAGAATTGGGGGAGTTGCGGAATTTTATCGATAAAAACTTAGAACGGGGATTCATCGAACGAGCCAAACCCAAGGTGGCAGCGCCAGTAATGTTCCGCGAAAAGAAAGATGGATCCTTCAGATTAGTAGTTGATTATAGAAACATGAGCGCCATTTGCGTAGAAAATGTCCTTTTTAAGTGCAGGCCACCAAAATTGTCTCTTAACAAGATGCAGAGTCTTGACAAACGCAAAGTGTCCTGCGGCCTTAGCATCATGAGCATATGTTAATACGATTGTCCTTAAAGTGGCTGGAACATACAATTTCGATCCAACCCAAGCTAGTCTGTCACGAAGTGTGCATTCATTCGAGTGATTCTTAAACCACTTGTCGGTTTTTGGAGCTTCTCGTAATTTTTCAAGTAAATCCCCCGAGAGTTCTGGTTCGGCTTTGCGCTGAGCTCTGGTGGTGACAGGTGTTGCTAATTGTGTCAAGGGGATCATTGGTTGAACCACTTCCTTCTTGATGCTGTTGTACGGTGGCAATCTGGAAAGTGCGTCCGCCATGAAATTTTTTCCACCAGGAAGGTAACGTAAAGTGAAATTGAAACTCTTGAAGTGTTGGGCCCAGCGAGCCTGTTTTGGTGATAGTTTGCGTGGTGTTTTTAATGCTTCTAGATTCTTATGATCAGTCCACACCTCGAAAGGGTGTTTCGCCCCTTCTAAAAATTGTTTCCATGTTAACAGCGCCCATCTAACTGCAAACGCTTCTTTCTCCCATATGGCTCATCTCCTTTCCGTATCTGATAGTTTACGGGACATGTACGCACAGGGTTGTAATATCCCGTTCTCATTCTTTTGCAAAAGTATTGCTCCTACAGCGACATCGCTGGCACCAGCTTGTACTACAAAAGGTTGTTCCATGTCGGGGTGTTTGAGCACCGGTTCAGCTGCAAACAGTTGTTTCAGTTTCTCGAAAGCAGCTTGACAGTCCATAGTCCATTGTAATGGTTTCAAGGATTTGGGTTTTACTTCCCCTTTGGTTTTTAGCAAGTCTGTAATTGGCAGTGCGATTTTCGCGAAAGAGGGGATAAATTGTCTATAAAAATTTGCAAACCCTAAGAAACTCTGTAATTGTTTACGGGTGCGTGGTGCGGCCCATTCCATCACTGCCCGGACCTTTTCCGGGTCCATCTCTATTCCCTCATGTGATATACGATATCCAAGATAGTCGATTTTGTCTTGGTGGAATTCACATTTAGAAAGTTTGGCATAGAGTTCAGCTGCTCTGAGTTTATTCAAGACCGCTCGAACCAGTCTTACATGGTCGGACATGTTGTCAGAATAAATTAGAATATCGTCCAAATAGACCAACACCCCCTTATATAGGTGCTCATGCAACACTTCGTTGATCAACTGCATGAATACAGCCGGGGCTCCCTGTAGTCCAAAAGGGAGTACTCTAAACTGGAAACATCCCAGTGGGCAATTAAATGCTGTCTTCCATTCATCTCCCTTTTTTATTTTCACTCGGTAGTATGCCTCTCTTAAATCAAATTTGGTAAAAAAAATTTCCCTTCCCTAAATGGGCTAACATGTCCTTCATGAGTGGGAGGGAATAGACATTTTCTACGCAAATGGCGTTCATGTTTCTATAATCAACTACTAATCTGAAGGATCCATCTTTCTTTTCGCGGAACATTACTGGCGCTGCCACCTTGGGTTTGGCTCGTTCGATGAATCCCCGTTCTAAGTTTTTATCGATAAAATTCCGCAACTCCCCCAATTCTCGAGGTGTCATGGGGTAAATTTTTGGTTTGGGAAGCTTCACCCCAGGGAGTATTTCAATGGTGCAGTCATTGGCCCTGTGGGGTGGCACGTCATCTGATGCTTTTTTGCTAAACACTTCCTTGAGGTCCCAATATTCTTTAGGAATTTTTTCTTCTCCCTCAATATAGTTAATGGCTACTGCCGCCTTTTCTGCCCTTATGTCGTCCCTTGGGGGGGGGCTTCCTTTTCCGGAGTTGGTTCTGCCGTACAGATGCGCAGGACCCCTGTCTTCCAATTTACTCGTGGATTCCATTTACGAAGCCAGGGCAGTCCTAGAATGAGGGGCCTTTCCATGCCAGGTGCTACAATAAAGCTGAGCTTCTCTACATGATTCCCCAACTGCAGTTCAAGGGGTTCGGTCATAAAACTAGCTGGGCCCCCTCCTGCAATCGACCCGTCTAATTGACAAAATGCAATGGGTCTTTTTAAAGTTTTCAGTCTCAGTCCGATTTCCTCCACTACTTTGGGGCTAATTATGCACCTAGTGCACCCCGAGTCCAACAGGGCTAACAATTGCGTGTGAGTTCCTGTGGAGGGCACCCTTATTTCTACGGGGATGAGTAAGGGTTCTTCCGTGTGACTCACCCGTTCGTCGGTGTCGGAGTCGGAGTCCGTCTCGCTGTCGTCATCGTTGGTCGGAGTTCCCAACTCACCCTGGTTCCAGGGAGTGAACTCAACGACTTCTCCTTTCAGGGCGGTGCCGCGGGTTTTGGCGGGTACTTTATCGCCTTTCTTTTGGCCGGCCCCAGTGGCTTTTGGCGGTGGTTTGGAGAAACATTCGGCCGCCCGGTGACCCTCCTTCCCACATTTGAAACAGGTGAAAGGCTTTGACTTGGGTTTGGATTCGGTCTTCCCACCAGTCATCTTGGGTGCCCCCTTATGGTAGAAACAGGATGACTGGTCCCCACCCGCCTTCCTCGGAGTTCGCTCCATTTCAGCTCGATCTCCACATCCTCAGCTATTATGTACCATCTATCCAAATCATCGGGGACCCCCATGCTCCTGCAGTCTCGATATATCTCTTCATTCAATCCATCTTTGAAACTCTCCAAAAGAGCCATTTCTGACCAGCCTGTCATATAGGGTGCCAGTTCACAAAACTCTTGGATATACTCTGCCACCGGCCTCCGGCCCTGCTGAATGCTCTTCATTCTAAGTCTCGCCTTTCGTTCAGCTAAATGGTCTTCAAAACGCCTTCTAAGGGCCCTCATGAACTGGTTGTAATTTCTCAGCAAGGGGGAGTTGTTATTGTGGAGAACCACCATCCACTCAGCAACTACTCCCTCTAGGGCATTCGCAACGCTTCTGACTTTCGCCGCCTCTGTTTCATAGTCCTCCCCCCAGTCCTGCCTGTGGTTCCACACTTGGGTCAGGAAAAATCCCAAAGCTTTAGGATTCCCATCAAACTTCCCAGGAAGGGGGGGGGGGGATTTTTGGCTTTTTACGTCTGCGGGGGGGGGGCCTGCAAGGCTGGGGTTCTCTGACCGGCTGCATCTCTCCCTCGAGCTGCCGAAGTCTGGGATGCTCCCTCCTCAAACTCTTCCTCTCCCCCACAGGCTGTTTCTCCTGGCTCCCCCCTGGGGCTTTCTCTCCCCTTCTCCCCAGGAATTCCAAAAGACTCACGGTTTCTTCTGCTTTCTTCTACATCACGGATAAGTTGCAAGGCTTGGTCTATCATGAGACGTTCCTTTTGTTCCTGCATCCACACTTCCTCCTTTTTTCGGGGTCTGGAAGTTGTCACTCCCCGGGGTTCCTCTCCCCAGTCCGGCAGTCTCCCCACTCCCTTTGACCATCTAGTCTCTTCCGTCTCCAAACGGAGTCTTTCCAACCATTCTGCAGTCTCCTTTTCCGACTGGAGGACGGTTGAACTGGCTGCCCTCATTTTCTCTTCTCCATCACTCCCCCGATCTGACATATTTTGGATTTACAGTCCCCTCGGTTTTTGTCCGGGATGACTGGTTGTGACTTCCAGCTTAATGTCAGGTATGCTTCCTTCAGCATCCAGGAAAGAAAACCCCAAACTCAAGCATTTTGAAGAATTTAGTACTTTTACTGAATATGAAATGATAGCAACCCAGGTAAAGCTGGAAGTGAGCAAAACGCACGAAATGCATCTGCTAAGCTTCTCCTCCCCTCGTGTTCATAAATCATCAGCCAATCCAAAGGTCTTCCAAAGGTCAGGTGGCAACACGTCTGGCAGCGTCATTCATCAGGAATGTAGGGCAGTTGGTCAGCCGTCTCTCTTTGAAGATCTACTTCCGTTTCTCATGAAGACACATCCTACAAGAAAAAAAACCATCTCCTGCTCCTTCCCCCCCTATGGTCCATAACTATTCCCTCCCCCCGTTTCTTATGGCAGCTGAAGCAGGCCAAGCTGAGGCTGACAGGTAGGTTTGAGGAGAAAGATTGCTGTACAATAAAAAAGATGAAAGGGAAGAAAGCCAAACCCAAACAAATATAAAGATATTAAGATAAAGAATGAATTGTTAAACTTTAAAGAATAAAAGAGAACAAATATGAATAAATAACAATAATTAGAAACACACTTACAAACATACAATGTATTTTCTTTGAACAGAGTATTTGGCCGGTTCACAAATTTAAAGTGTTTAGTCATTTCAATTAAATTTACAATTTCTATATTTCCTTTTTGCCATATTTATTCCTCATCTATTTTTGTAAAAAACCAATATTACCGTTCATCCTCATCTCGAATCTTAATCAAATTCAATTTTTCCCTTCTATTCTATATTATACCCCTTCCCATTGTCATCTATTTTTATATCCATCCTCACATTGGTTAATTATGTAATATTAGTTGTTTAATATAAATTCAACATTTTAATATAAATCAATTAGTTATATAACTACCTTTTTTGTATATTAATCAATATAAACATGAATATTCCAATTATTTCCATGCAATCCAATTTTTTACAAATCAATTAATTATATTTACCAATAATAATAAACCAAATAATTTCCCCCATATATTCCTCCAAACCACAACTTAACCATTTCTGCTTTCAGAAATATATAATTAAATAGTATCTCAATTATTACAATTCCCTAGTTAAATAGAGCTTTTTTTCTTTTGTGTTTTAAAATCCTGAACTCTCCTCTTTTTCCCTATTGTTTGCACCTACCTTTTTTGGTGAGGAAAAAGAAAAGAATTCTGCCTGCCTAATTTTCCAACCTTGCAGCAACAGCAAAGCAGTTTCAGTTTCGTTTCTCAGCATAGATAGGGGGGAAAAAATCAACAGTCTTTGCACGGAAGCAGAAGAGCCCTGAGCAAAACAGCTGAGACAAATCAGCTGAGAGCCGGGAGGCCAATTAGCCTATGCTGAAGCTCCGTGGGCCAATAAAATTACAAAAAAAACACCGAACCCTTTGTTAAATTGCTGGCTCCCCCGCCCCTCGCCCACCACTATTTATTGGCAATAAATAGTGGTGCGGAAGGGCGGGGCAAGCCAGCAATTTAACAAAGGGTTCGGCTGCACCACTGACTCTAGGGCGGCTCTTTGAAGCCGCGCGGCAAGAATTTAAACAGTTTTTTTTCCTCTAGCCATCGGAGGCAGCAATAGACTGGGAGTGGGCGGGGTAAGCGAACGGCCGGCGATCCAACAGAGCAGAGAGTGAGGGTGAGTGAAGGCGTGGAAGCTGCTTTCTCCATCCTGCTCTCTTGCGTCCGGAGCCGGTGGGGAAGCACGTGGGAGCCCACGTTGATCCCAGGCAGCGGAACTCAGGCTAGGGAAGGGGTGGGCAATTGTGGCTCTTTTACAACCTGTGGACGTCAACTCCCAGAATTCCTGAGACAGCCAAGCTGCATCAGGAATTCTGGAAGTTGAAGTCCACAGGTTGTAAAAGAGCCACAATTGCCTACCCCTGGCTACGGTAGGCTGGCGCCGCGCGGGTGGAAGGCGAGGGGGGGCGAGCCAGCAATTTAACAAAGGGTTCGGCCGAACCCCCTAGAACCCCCAGAATCCCACCACTGTGTAGGCCCCTCTTGATCTTGAGGCCCTAGGCTGAAGCCTAGTTAGCCTATAGGAAAATCTGGCCCTGCATACCATCCAAATTCAAGATCGAAACTTTCTATATTCATTATTCCAATCTTTTTCCTTCCAAACCAGTCGCTTGCTTGAGTCAAAGCTGCTGCTTCATAATATAATTGTAGGTTTGGAAGTTTAAGACCTCCCCTTTCTGGAACATCTTGCATAATTTTCAATTTCACTCTCGGTTTTTTCTCGTTCCAGACAAACTTATTCACTCCACTTTGCCACTCTTTCAGTTGTTTATCACTTTTAAGCACCGGAATCATTTGAAACAAAAAAAGAAATCTTGGCAAAATGTTCATCTTAACTGCTGCTATTCTTCCGAGTAAAGACAGCTGCAGTTTTTTCCAAGTCTCCATATCTTTCTGCACATCTCGCCACAACACCTCATAATTATTTTGAAACAGTTTCATATTTGATTCTGCAACCTGAACTCCTAGATATTTTACCTTTGGTACAATCTCAAAACCTGCCCTCCTTTCAAGCTCGTGTTTACGATCTTGTGTCATATTTTTGACTATCATCTTTGTTTTTTTCTGGTTCAATCTAAAACCTGAAACTTTACCATAGTCTTGTATAATGTCTTTCATCTGGATTATTGATTCCATTGGCTGTGTTAGGGTAACAACCAGATCATCTGCAAATGCCTTTATTCTGTAGTCCTCTTGCCTTATCATTATACCTTTCAAGATATTAGAGTCCCGAATTGTATTTAACAAGACTTCTAGTGTTAAAATAAATAACAATGGGGATAACGGACATCCCTGTCTTGTTCCTTTTTCAATTTTAAACTCTGTTGTCAAGCTTCCATTAATAATAATCTGTGCCTTTTGCTCTTGGTAAATTGCTGAAACCGCCTGTATAAATTGGTCCCCAAAGTCCATCTTTTTTAAAGTCTTTAATAGAAAATTCCAATCCACTCTATCAAAGGCCTTTTCCGCATCCAAAAAAACCAGCACTGCAGGTACCCTGCCCTCGATAAATCCTGCTTGATCATCATGAATCACCTCTTGGATTACTGGCATCAACCTGTTGGCTAATACTTTTGCATAAATTTTATAATCAGTATTCAGAAGAGATATTGGTCGATAATTCTCCGGTTTTTTAGGACCTACTTGCTCTTTTGGTATCAAAGAAATATAAGCTGTTGTCCATGATGGGGGTATTTTACCCCCTTGTTGAATATTGCAAAATAAATCTCTAAGTTGTTCCACCATTTCTGCTTGCAAAGTTTTATAATACACTGCTGTCAAACCATCCGTTCCAGGAGCTTTAGCTGTTTTTAATTGTTTAATTGCTACTATTATCTCCTCCTCTGTTATAGGATAATTCATTCTTTCCTTTTGTTGATTAGTAATTTTTGTGACTCTTTTATTATCTAAGTATTTTTCTATAAGTCCATTCTGCACATCATCTTTAGCATATAGTTTAGTATAATAGTCTACAAAAGCTTCTTTAATTAATTTTTGTTGAAAGATTTCTTTCCCTCCAGTATCAATACTATCAATAGTCCGTATACTCTGCTTCTTCCTTAATGTATAGGCCAACCATCTGCCTGGTTTATTGGCATTACAAAATGTATTGTGCCTCGCATATTGTAAGTTTGTTGCAACTTGTTCCGCCATAAGCATTTGAAATTGATCTTTCAAAAGTTTTATAGCACCACGTATTCTTTCATCTGTTGGATTTTTAATAAGTAGCTATTCTTTATTCTTTATTTCTGCTTCCAACTCAGATCTCTTCTTTTGTCGATTCAGTCTATGTTTAGAATTCATGTAAATGAGTACCCCTCTCATATAAGCTTTGCTCGCATCCCACACGATTTCAACTGGGGTACCCTTATTCAGGTTCATTTCAAAAAATTCTTTCAGCTGCTTCTTAAGTTCTGTTATATTTTTTCCATATCTGAAGAAGTTTTCATTTAATCTCCATGATCGTCTTTCAATTTTACCCATCTCAAATTCTATCTATACTGGGCTATGGTCGGTCAAAGTTCTTGGAAAAATCTTTGTTCTTTTTGTCTTAACAAGTAGATCATCTGACAACAAAATAAAATCAATCCTAGAGAAGGATCTATGTCTATCGGAAAAAAAAGTATAGTCCAATTCTTTTGGGTTATGTATTCTCCAAATATCTTTTAATTCCAAATCTTCTTTCATATCAAAAAAAGTCTGTGGTAATCTGATCCTAGATTTCGCCAAGCTCTTTTTATCTAATTTAGAATCAATTACTCCATTCCAATCTCCCATAATTAAAATAGATCTATAGTCCCATTGCAGTATTTTAGTGTGTAGCATTTTATAAAAGTGATCCTGTTGTTGGTTGGGAGCATAAATTCCAATCAAAAGAATTTGGCCATTTACTGTAAACAATTCAATTGCTATAAACCTGCCATCTTCATCTGCTTCTATAATTTTAGCTGTCAATCTTTTATTTACATAAATAACCACACCATTCTTTTTTTGCAAAGTTGAAGCTATAAAATGTGTTCCTAATTTAGAATTTATCAAGTATTTTTGATCTTGAGTTCTAATATGAGTTTCTTGTAAACAAATTATATCATTATTAAATTGTCTCAAATATGCAAATAACTTCTTCCCTTTCTGTAATGAATTCAACCCATTCACATTCCAAGATAAGCACTTAATTGTCATCTTTATCTTTTTGAAGTGACGAGCAGAATAGCCGAAGATCTTCCGAAATCTTCAGTTTTGCTCCCCCCATGGCTTCAGTCTCTTGTGTAGTACTCTTAGCTCCCTTTTTGTATTGTCTTTCCTGTTGTTGCTTTTCTTTAAGTTGCTTAGATTTTGCACTAGTTATACGCTGGTCTTTGACTTCAACCATCCGGACCGGGTCCAGGATTGGAGAAAATTCTAACAGGTGCTCCTCCAGAAAACCTCCTACAGCACCCTGCGTTTCCTCTGGCTCCACCTGCTTAGACTGTTCTTGCAACTCTTGCTGGAGTTGCTTCTTATCACTCTCCTTAATCTCCAGCACTGTAGATGTACGTGGAGATGGTGTTCTTTCTTTAAAATTAGCAGAATAAAAATGCTCCGCCTTCTCAACAGTGTTCAACCGATGTCTTTCTCCATTGTATTTCAAAATTATACCAGTTGGGGCATCCCACCGGAATGGTATTTCTTGTTTTTTCAATTCATTTACTAGAAAACCAAAATCTTTTCTAGCTTTCAACATTTTGGGTGGCAATTCTTTAAAAACTCCAATTTGAGCCCCCC
This sequence comes from Arizona elegans, assembly GCA_022577455.1. NCBI lineage: Eukaryota > Metazoa > Chordata > Lepidosauria > Squamata > Colubridae > Arizona > Arizona elegans. The sequence continues at coordinate 75,355,978 of JAKOOJ010000004.1, read as the reverse complement.
CCCACTTGTACAGAGGAGAGAAAAGATTTTTGCAGGATGTCATTTCTTATTGTTCTGTCTGTAAAATATATCACCACATCTCTAGACAGTTGTCTTTGTCTGGCCACCCAGGAATTCACTCTGTAAATTTTATCTATTTTATAAAAAACCACTTCAGGATTAATTTTTAATAACACAGCCAGGGCATCAGCACAAATCTGTCTCAAATCCTGTCTGTCATCCTCTCTAATTCCTCTGAGCCTTAGAGCAAATTCCATGGTCCTGAATTGCATCATTATAATTTCATTTTCAACTCTCTGCATTTTTTCATCAACATCAAAAATTTTGTAATCATTGTCCTTAATCTTAACATTGACTTCTGATTTTAATTCTTCCACTTTGGAGTCCACTTTAATAATAAATTCTGCAAGGCCAGACGCCACATCCGATATTTTTTTAGTCACCTTGCCATAATCCTGTTTCACCATATCTTTGATTTCATTAATTTTCTGCATAATTTCCTGTTGAGATTTTTGAAGTTTATCATCTATTTCTTGTTGAGATTTTTGAAATTTATCATCCAAAGCCTGAGAGATAAATTCTTTTAAATTTTCAAAATCAAAATCTTTTTTCTGAATCTGTTGGGCGGGAGGAAGCTGCAGTTCATGTTTGTGTGTGGGGGATCCCCCACCCTGCTGCTTTTCCTTCCTGCTTCTTTGAAGCCATCCTGCCACGTAAGTTAGATTTTCTGAAAAGGGAAATCCTTTTTCCTTTTCCACCTCCATAAAGACTTCTGAAAAAGTCCCCCAGGTTTAATCAAATAGAAACTGGACTGAAACAGACTCAGATTTTAAAGAAAGAGTTTTTTTCCCTCTTCTCCTGTTCCTCTTTATTACAGGCAGAGCACCTTTGTAACAAAGCAGAATAGCTTCACAAATCCACTCTCGCAAGCTCGTTAACTCTGCTGCTGGGCGCCATTTTTTTTTCAAATCACTTTCACTCGTTCGTACTTTCTCTTAAGTTAAAAAGTCAGCAAAGCATTAATACTTGCGATTTCCAAGTTTGAAGGTTCAAGTTGATATTTCCGCTGCTTGTTAAGGTTGGTTTCATTCAATTTAGACGTTTGCTGCAGCCGACTTGTTCTGCAGCTTAATTTTATCAGTTTGCTGATCAATCTTAATTTATAAATAAATAATAGGTTATAAATGATGAAAATCACAGAACAGATTTTTGAAGAAAATGTTTTAGTTGACTAACTTGAAAAAGAAGCCCTATTTAGACCTTAGACATGCTGGCTGTAGTGGAAACAAAGAAACAGAATCCAGGAGGAACATATTCATATGTGTAGACAAAATACATAGGAAAAATAATCACATCTCTCATCAAAAAATCTAATGTAACTGATGAATGCAAAATATTATCAAATCATGAATAATTAAGCAATTTATATCAAGTGATGATTTAAATTTGGAAAGATGGGGTCAAATGTATATATTTAATAAAAAGTGTCATAAGGCTAACTGAAGATCTTGTTTGTTCTTACATTTTAGTGGGATGTATGGGAACATATTCTGCCCATACAGATTTTAGAATTTCTCTTCATGCTTGTTAAAATCCCTGAATGTAGAACAACAATGTTTTGATAAAAACATTTTATTCAGTACAATTCATAAATTTTGGTATGCATCTGTTGATAACTTAAAAGTTATCTTCCCTTAGCATCCTTTGTTCTATGAATTATTCTTCAATCATAGTAATTAAAACATTGAGTATATATTTAATATAAAGTAATGAAAGCTAATAAAAAATAAAATATTATTGAAGTAAATTCCAGTTTAACTAAAATTATTTATTATTTATTGTAATTATTGTAATTATTGAATAATGAAACAGGATATATAATAAAATAAATGTGCAGATTTCAATATAATTCAAAATTGTGCACAATATAACAATTTAATATTCTATTTATAAAAAATGTTTAAATGCATTGTTCTAAAACAGAAAGACAAACTATCAATCATTATAGTATAATTTATCAATCATATAACACTAGTAACACTTAAATGTCAATTAACTTCACAAGTTAGATAACATCTAAATAATTACATTTAACTAGCTTTGGAATTGGCTCTTTGTACTATCAAGTGATGCTAAGCTACTATGAATTTATGTTTCTATATGCTTAAATCCCTTGCAGACGAAGATTAAGTAATTTTATGAAATCTTCAGTTTAAAAACATCAAAGAGAAGAATCAGGTTACAAAAACCTTTGAATAACTATAAGAAATGAAAACAATGAATCAGATCCAGATTTAGTTATAATTAAAGCAAGTGAAGCAAGTGCATTAGTCCAATGGTATTCTACCTCCACAGGAATAGATACAAATATCCTTCCCATTACATGAATTTGTTCAACTGAAGGTAGATCTAGAGCGGAATTGGAGGAATATATGAAAAGGCCTACATAGAAAACAAAAGTCAACTCCTCCTTGGGATTAACTGCCAAGGGGATTATTTTATCTGTTTATTTTATTGAATATTTTTATATTTTAGTATGCAGTATGATTTTATTCTATTTTATTTGATATGATCATTTGACTGACCAATAAGCAATAAACTAAACCCTTTGGGTCATGTTGGAACTGAGACTGAATGATAATGTTGATATATATGTTTACTTTACTGTAGCATCTTATGCAATTAAAGGATACTTTTAAAATAATAACATAATATTTATTCAACAGATGTAAATATTTAATGACATTTATGTACTTACATCCTACTAAAATATAAATAAGATTTTATGTAAGAAATTTGTATTTATGCTTTACAGCTTATGATATCACTAACTTAATAGCTAGCTTAATTTTCCTGAAGACTATCATATATGATTTTGTCAGCAATGTTATATTCACTAACTTTAAAACATTTATTTAAAAATATTCCGGCAGAGTATGTAGATTTAATAGCTGTAAGCTGATGTAAGGTTGTAAGCGGAGGCACATGAAAGCTGATGCAATGGGATTGAGGCAGCAGGGTTACTGTAATGATTGCCTCTCCTTCCAACTTAAGAAAGTAAAGACTCTTGAAACGTGGTCATTCAAAAGGATCCTTTTATTAAGCAGAAATGAAAACAACCAAGTTAAAGCAAGATCTGAATACCCTTAGGCAAGAGAAGTAAGATTAAAGCAGTAGAGACCCGTCCCTTTAAATCAGAATGCAGATTTTAGCCAATACACAAGTGTGAAGATGTTTTCTTTACTAGTTTCCCTGAGAACCTGAACAAATATGTATTCACACCATTATCCTTTAAAGTGAAACAACCCACATGGCTATCGTAAACATTCCTCCACATTAAGAGGATCTCATGGCTCTTTGGCGCCAGGATGTAGGTTGTAAAATATCTGTTGACACAGGCAATGCTATTAAATTGAATCCAAGCCTCCCCCTTCTCCCAATTGATTGGCAGTATCACTCTTAGGGATCTGACATGCTACCCTCCTTAGAAAATGAAAGGGTCCACCTGTAAAAAAAACAAATATAAACAAAAATTTCATGATAGTATATTAACAAGTTTTGTTAGGGTATATCCTGATAGACCCTGAAAGGTTCCAGATGGAGCTTGGGCCATTCCCTGAGGCTCTGACTCACGGCTCGGCTGAAGAGTTGGTGGCCGCCTGGGATAGGGCGGCCACTGACGCTTTGGACCAAGTCGTGCCTTTGCAGCCTCTGACCCGTCACTGAGTTTACCTGGCTTCTTGGTTCTTCGAGGAGCTGAGGGAGATAAAGTGCTGGAAAAGATGCCTGGAGAGCAGTTGGAGGTCTAGCCATTCTGAATCTGACTGAACACTGGTAAGGTCTCATATTAAGATCTACCTAGTGTCGATAAAAGCGGCAAAATGTAATTATTTTTCCGCTCTTATCGCATCTGCAGATAACTGCCTAGCCACCCTTTTTAGGGTGACCCGCTTCCTCCTCCATCTGGGAGCACGGGAGGATCCCTTGCAGGGTCAGGCTGAGGATTTTGTTCAGTATCTGCACGATAAAATCACTCAGATTCGGGAAGGCTTGGTCTCTGACTGGGTGGGTACAGAAGGGATGATGGAGGCCTGTCTTGAGAATGTCATTTGGGAAGAGTTCGACCCTGTCGCTCCCGAGGACGTGGACAGGATACTGGGACGGCTGAACGCGACCACATGTTTATTGGACCCATGTCTCTCCTGGTTGGTGCTGGCCTCCTGGGAGGTTACGTGAGGCTGGCTCCAGGGGATTATTAACGCTTCTTTGAATGAGGGTGTCTTGCCATCCGCCTTGAAAGAGGCGGTGGTGAGGCCCCTCCTCAAGAAGCCCTCACTGGATCCAGCTGTTTTGGCTCACTACCATCTGGTCTCCAACCTTCACTTTGTGATGAAGGTTGTTGAGAGTGTGGTGGCGCGATAAGCTTCCTTGGTACCTGGATGAAGCTGTCTATCTAGATCCGCTCCAGTCTGGCTTCAGGCCTTGGCACAGCACGGAAAAGGCAAAACGGCATTGGTCGCGTTGGTGGATGATCTTTGGAGGGCTCGGGATAGGGGTTGTTCCTCTAACCTAGTCCTGTTAGATTTCTCAGCGGCTTTTGATACCATCGACCATGGTATCATGCTGCGCTGGTTGGAGGGGTTAGGGGTGCGGGCACCGTTCTACGGTGGTTCTCCTCCTATCTCTCTGACCAGTCTCAGTCTGTGTTGGCAGGGGGCAGAGCTCGACCCCGAGGCGCCTCCTTTGTGGGGTGCCACAGGGGTCGGTCCTCTCACCCCTCCTGTTCAACATTTATGTGAAGCCGCTGGGCGAGATCATCCATGATTTTGGGGTGGAGTTCCATCAGTACGCTGCTGATACTCAGCTGTACATCTCCACCCCAGGCCATCCCAACGATGCCCTTGAAGTGATGTCCCGGTGCCTAGAGGTCTGGATGGGGAGAAACAGGCTTCGACTCAACCCTTCCAAGACCGAGTGGCTGTGGCTTCCGGCGTCCCGATATAGCCAGCTGGTGCCATCACTGGCTATTGGGGGTGAGTTACTGGGTCCATGGACAGGGCTCACAACTTGGGCGTCCTTCTGGATGCACGGCTGTCTTTAGAAAAGCATATGACGGTCGTGGCCAGGGGGGCTTTTTATCAGGTCCGCCTGATTCACCAGTTGCGTCCCTTTCTGGATTGGGACTCCTTATGCACAGTCACTCAGGCACTTGTCACTTCCCACCTGGACTACTGCAATGCTCTCTACATGGGAAGCCCCTTGAGGAGCACCCGGAGGCTCCAACTGGTGCAGAATGCGGGCGCGCGGGGGATTATGGGAGCGATGGGGTGCTCCCATGTGACACCCCTCCTGCGCGAGCTGCATTGGCATCCGGTGGTCTTCTGGGTGCGCTTCAAGGTGTTGGTTACCATCTTTAAAGCACTCCATGGCATAGGGCCTGGGTACTTATGGGACCACCTTCTGCCACCAATAGCCTCCCACTGGCCAGTTCACTCCCACAGAGAGGGATTCCTCAGGGTGCCGTCAGCCAGGCAATGTCGGCTGGCGACCCCCAGGGGGAGGGCCTTCTCTGTGGCAGCACCTGCTCTCTGGAATGACCTGTCCCGGAGATATGTAGAATACCAGATCTCCGTGCTTTTCGCCATGCCCTCAAAACTTTTCTATTTCATCAAGCTGGGCTTGCATAACTCCCCCCCCACTTTAGATATTTTTAATTGTAAATGGATTTTAGTTGGGAGGTTTTAAATTTTGAGCCAAAATTTAATTCTTTTAAAATTTTAAATTTTGTATTGGGATGTTTTTTATTCTTGCTGTGCACTGCCCTGAGTCCAGCAAGAGAAGGGCGGTATAAAAATTTAATAAAATAAAATAATAAAATAATATTGGGAGTGAAATTTTCTCAGTAAGGTTTAGCGGTAAACCTCAGTAATATGGTGTTTAGCGACCCATTCATTGTGGGCTGATGGTAAATGTTTCCAAGTGACTAAGAATTGGATTTTCCCTCTGTGGCTCCTAGAGCCAAGGATTTCCTTGATTTCAAAGTGTTGTTCACCTTCAATCATGATGGGAACAGGTGGTGTAGATGCAGGTGGTCTGAGGGATGAGATTATTTCTCACTTGAATAAACTAATATGGAATACTGGGTGAACTTTCCTGAGTGTCTTTGGAAGGAGTAGTTTAATTGCTACTGGATTGATGACTCTAGTGATGGGGAAAGGTCCAATGAACTTTGGCCCTAGTTTTTTCTATGGTTGTAATGATTTTAGGAATTTTGTAGATAAGTATACTCTGTCTCCAACATGAAAAGGTTTAGGTTCCGTCCTTTTCTTGTCAGCTTGAATTTTAAAAGCCTAGCTTCCTTTAAGGGTAATCCAACCACTGGCCATGTGTTTTGCAAATGATCCATCCACTCCTTAAGTGAGGGGATGGTGGGTTCTTCTGTGGGTAGTTCAGGTATGGGACTGAAATCCTGGCCTGTCACTACTCTAAAAGGGGTAAAACCAGTGCTTGAATGTACAGCATTATTAAATGCAACTTCAGCAAAAGGCAAAAGTTCGGTCCAATTATCCTGTTGAAAATTAATAAAACATCATAGATATTGTTTTAGCACCGAGTTCAAAATTTCAGAATTTCCATTAGTAGACGGGTGGTGGGAGGAGCTCAACCTCTGGCCAGTACCAAGTAAGTCCAAAAATGCCCTCCAAAATTTGGAGGTGAATTGAACCCCTCTGTCGGAGATGATTCTTTGTGGAGCTCCATGAAGCCGATAAATGTGTATTAGGAATAATTTGGCTAAACTTTTAGCAGTTGGGATCTTTTGGCAGGGTATAAAATGTGCCTGTTTTGAAAACAGGTCTGTCACAACCTAAATAACAGTATTTTCTTCACTGTTTGGCAAATCTACAATGAAATCCATAGCAATCTCTCTCCATGGTGCTGAAGGCTCGGCTACCTTCTGCAATAGACCTGGGGTTTTCCCCTGACGTCTTTTTGCTGCTGCACAAATGGGGCAGCTAGCTACATAACTTTCTATGTCCTTTTTTAGTGATGGCCACCAAAATTGCCTTTTAATTATGTGTAAAGGTGTAAAATTAGGTGTAAATTGTCTTTTAATTAGGTGTAAAGTTTTCACAAACCCAAAATGTCCAGCTAATTTGGAGTCATGGCACCTTACCATTAAGCATAGTCTTTGGCTGGCTGGAACATACAATTTCCCTCCCACCCAAGCCAAGTCTTCTTTCATCAGACAGCTGGATTTATGGTTCAAAAACCATTCATCGGTGACCAATGCTTGTTTAAAAGTTTGGGTGGTGTCGTTGTTCGTCAATATTTCTTGTTTTGCCTGGGATCTGATGATTACTTTAGCAGCTAGTTGTTTGTTTTGTACTATGGATTTGATTACGTCTGACTTCGCACTATTGTATTGCAGTTTTCTGGAAAGTGCATCTGCCAGAAAGTTTTTTTCCCCCGGGAGGTATTTTAGAGTAAAATCAAACCATTTAAAGTACTGAGCCCATCGTACTTGTTTTGGGAAGAGTTTCCTTGGGGTCTTTAGGGCTTCTAGATTTTTATGATCAGTCCAGACTTCAAAAGGGGTCTTACACCCCTCTAGTAAATGCCTCCAGGTTAAAAGTGCCCAATGAACCGCATAAGCCTCTTTCTCCCAAATGACCCACCTTTGCTCAGTCTCATTCAACTTTTTGGATGTTTAAGCGCATGGTTGTAGTTGGTCTTGCTCATTTTTCTGAAGCAGGACCGCTCCTATTGCCACATCACTGGCATCTGCAAATGGTTTTTCCGTGTCCAGGTGTTTTAGAATTGGTTCTGTAGAGAACAGCCATTTAAAGTTTTTCAAATGCCGCCTGGCATTCCATAGTCCAGTTGAACGGCTGCTTTGGTTTAGGGTTGCCCTCCCCCTTGGTTTTAAAGAACTTGGTGATGGGGAGGGCAATCTGAGTGAAAGCAGGGATAAACTGGCGGTAAAAGTTGGCAAAACCCAGGAAGCTTTGTAACTGTTTACCTGTGCATGGAGGTTCCCAATCAAGTACAGCCTGCACTTTTAAAGGATCCATTTCTATGCCCTGGTGTAAAATGTGGTACCCCAAATAGTCAATCTTCTCTTGGTGGAATTCACATTTAGAAAGTTTAGCATAAAGTTTGGCAGAGTGGAGTTTGTTTAAAACCGCCCTGACTAGTTTTACATGTTCTGCTTTGGTCTCGGTATAGATTAAAATGTCGTCCAAGTAGACCAGGACACCTTTGTACAAATGCTGATGTAACACTTCATTTATTAACTGCATAAACACTGCAGGAGCTCCTTGTAACCCAAAGGGGAGCACCCGAGGGGGGTGTTAAATTTCCACTCGTCCCCCTCCTTAATTCTGACATGGTAGTAAGCCTCCTTTAAATCCAGCTTTCAAAAAAATTTCCCTTTAGCAAGGTGTGCTAGCATATCTTTCCTAAGGGGGAGGGGGTACATATTCTCTACACTGATCGCATTCAGAGTACGAAAATCAACACAGAGACGTTTTGAGCTATCTTTTTTTTTCTCTAAATAAAACTGGAGTTGTGATTTTTGGTCGGGCTGGCTCAATGAAACCCCTTGCTAGGTTTTTCTCAATAAATGTTCTCAGCTCTTCCAACTCCCTTGATGACATGCTATACATCTTGGGTTTAGTGAGTTTAGTGCTAGGTAAGATTTCTATTGCACATTCGGTGGTGCGGTGGGGAGGGAGCTCGTCTGAGGCTTTTTCACTAAAAACTTCAGCCAAATCCTTGTATTCTATGGATATGATCTCAGTTGGCATGGTGTGACCAGGCACGGCTGTTTCTCGGTTCTCTGCCCCCTCAGTTCCTTTATGTGGATTCTCAGCAAAAGTCATGTTCATCTGAAATTTTATGATGCCTTGTTTCCAATTGATTTTGGGGTTCCATTTTTTCAGCCATGCAAGACCCAGAACTAATGGCCATTCCGTGCCACTATAAATGTAAGCATTTCCTTGTGTTTCCGATGCCTATATGTAGAGGCTCGGTGGCAAAAGAAGCTGGCTCCCCTCCTGCTATTGACCCATCTAGTTGGCATAAAGCAATGGGGTTTTTCAGCTTTCTATGTTAATCCCCAACTTCCCTACTAGGGTTGGGCTGATCAAACAATGGGTGCACCCTGAGTCCACTAGAGCAGAGATATTTATCTCCCTGTCTTGGTTTGGGATAAATAGTCTTTTTTTTTTTTTGTAATTTTTTTTTCCCAACATAAACATAAAAAAGAAATTTTTTTCAAGAACGAAGTCTTGGTCCGGTCACAAATAGGTATACTAGTTTAACAAATAAGAGCAAACAATTTTGACATCAATTCCAACATCTTAATAAATCTTTCTATTATCTCATCATACATCTTAATCTCCTGCTAAAGCAAAGCTCATTTTTATATTCAATTATAAATTCAATTATAAATCAAAGTTCAATACTGCTCTATCAAAATTTTTTCCCCTTGCTCCTTTTAACATCAACATTAAACACAAAAATAATCTAATCTATTAATCTATGTATTTACCTTACAATTTTATCACCTCAAATCTTAATTTCCAAATGTATACAACTCAATTTTTATTTCAATTTATTAATCAAAATTTCTTTCTATTTTTCTCATTTTCTAGACCCAATTCATCCTACCATGTTCTTAAAGTTTTACACAGACATCTCAAAATTTACCATTTCATTTTAATTATTACCCAACATTTTCTTTTTCACCCCTTATTAATAATTATTCTTCAATGTATTCTCCTCATTCTTCTCCATGACTCCACCTATTATTTGGCTGATTTCCAGCATAATATATTTTGGCTGAGTTTTCAGCATATTCTCCTCCATAACTCCACCTGTTATTTGGCTGGTTACCAGCATTTTTCATTGTTTTGGCTGATTTCCAGCATGCTTTGTTTTGGCTGATTAACAGCATTCTCCTCCATAACTCCACCTATTATTTGGCTGATTTCCAGCATTACATTATTTTGGCTGTTCTCAGCATATTCTCCTCCATTAACTCCAACTACTATTCTGCTAACTTATTTTAAAAATATCTTTTTCAATATGTTGTCTATTAATCCAATGTTTCCAATTACACTCTTCCAGGGTGTGTCCCCATCTATTTCTTAATATTAATCATTTCCAACATATGTTAAATGCAATCACAATTATAACTTCCATCTGTGTACCTTAGTATATCATCTATTATCATTAACAATTAATCATAATTATCATCCACCTCTTTGTTATCAAATTAAAACTAAAACATATTACAACAAGTTACGATTTTATGAAAATATCACTTTGTCACCTTAACTTCCCACTTCTATTTTAATTATCTTTCTATCTTTATTTACCATAAACACTTCTTGTTTTTATTTAAAGCTCACTTAAACTTTGAACCATTTAAACAATTAAACATTCAAACATTGCTATCTGAATTATCTATTTTGCTTTTTCATTTTCTCATCTGTCCATAAGCATTTCAATTCAAAATCAATACTTCCATGCTTAAAACTCTACATGTCCTTTTTAATTCTATTATAAAGTCTGTTTCCAGTAAAACATCAGCTTCTCCACGTCTGATCCTGTGGCAAGTCTTTTATTGCTGTGCCAGTTAGTTAAAAGTTTATTAGTCATTGTGTTTCTACTTTCTTTGTAAAGCCATTAAACGACAGAATAGGAATCTCCAAAGTTGAAAAAACCATAGTTCTTTTCAAAGTAATCCACAATATGTAACGAGTCAAATAGATTCTTTTCAGGAAAATACTAGTTTCCACAATCAACACTTTCACTTAGTCACAGCTTCAATCACCATTTTGAAACATTTATGTAGCAATCTGTTTGATCTCTTTGTCTGGCTTTTAGAGATGGCAAGTCCTTAATTATCGCTTTTCTCTTTTCAAATTCATTTCGGTTTTAATGAGAAAGTTCAAATATCCAGCTCTATTTAGTTAATGAGCAATTCATTCCAATCAATCAGTGGTGAAGTGAAGTTCTTAAAAGGTCTTTAACTTCTTTCCTTATTTTAAAAAATCGTCAAGCCCCTCAGATCATTAGCCGCTAGGTAAGGCTGGGGATCTTATTTGTAAATAACCTTATTAACACATTACTTCTCGCCTGGATTGGTATCACTCACCTGGCTCCAAAGCACATCATATTTTCTTCCTTCCTCCTGCGCATTGCTTATCCCGATTTGTCGCAGTCTCAAGGCAGCTGCCATGGCTGCCGTCCCCCGCCGCTGACTTAAGAGGGTTGCCTCCGGCCTCCGAGGAACTTGCCTGTTCCTCTCAGCCGCCCAAGGGGTCCCTCTCTTTTCCCCTGTCCCTTCAGGACATTCTCAAATCCATTCCATAAAAAAAAAAACCCACCAATTTTCTACTTTGTTAGAAGCCAATTCTTCCAACTCAGTTTATACTAAAGCAAAACCTTTAACGGGTCTTTGTTTCCCATTGTATCTATCAGCTTCCCTTCTTTTATTGCTACGCCATTTTCTTTCTTTCCTGCACCAGCTAGTTTCAATTTTAATAGTTCCATTATATTTCTTCTTTCTTTCCACTAATAAAACTGCCGATAATCAAATTGGGAATCCCCAAAGTCAAAGACCTTTGGTTATTTTCAAAGTAATCCAATTTAGGTAACAAAACACATTGTTTCTCTTTCAAGCCGAAAGCAATCTACAATTCAGTTTCACTTAGTCACGGCAATTCTCCATTTTATCAATTATATGCTCATCCATTTGTCTCTGTTTTTTTAGCTTTTAAAGTTATCAGGTTCCTGTTTATCGCTTTTTTTTTCTTTCTCCAAGAGTAATCTAATCCAATTTTTAGAAGTTTCTCAATTTTCTAACTTGTTTCAATAGACAGATTATTCCAAATCGGTCTGTAATAAAATAAGCTCCTTAATGGGTCTTTTCCTCCTGCAAATTATTTTACTAGATCTTCTTACCCCACAGATCCATAGCTGCTACTTAAGGCCAGGGGGTTTCTTGTAAAAAATCCATGTTCTAACGTTGTTCCCACCTGGGTTGGTGTCACTCACCCAGCTTCCGAACACTTCACTCTTTTCTTCTTTCTTCCTCCTGCACAGTGCTTCTCCAGTTTGGCCCAGCTTTGAGGCAGCTGCCGTGGCTGCCGCACCCCCGCTGCTGACTCAGAGGGTTTCCTCCGGCCTCCGAGGAACTTGCCTGTTTCTCTCGGCCATCCACGGTGTCCGTCTCTTTCCCCTGTCCCTACAGGACAGGTTTGGTCCGTAGAACTGTCGGCGGCAGTTCAACAGTTGGGGTTTTCGCAGGACTCATCAGAGCCCTACTATTTCCCCAACTGAATCAGTGCGGCACCAAACTGGAAATCCGCGAGGTCCTGGAATTCTTCAGTATACTCTGCTACTGGCCGTCACCCCTACCTCACCACCTTAATGCGGTCGCGTGCTTTGTGATCTGCTAGTGGGTCCTCAAACCATCGTCACAGGATGTCAGGGCATTGATTAATCCCATCATTGGCTCTGGGACAATCACCCTGATTAATTAGAGGATGGGTCGTGGCTTTCTCCAAGTTGCAATATTCTGAAAATAAAACCCGAAGAAATATTCTCTAAGAAAACTCCTTTATTTGTTATAAAGAAAATAAAACACCTCACTAACTAAGAAAGATAATTGTTACATTTTGAAATAGTTCGGGCCAGCTGCTTTCCAGCAGCCGACGCCCCCGTGGCATGAGAACAAAGGAAAGAGTGTGAAGGAATGTGAGTGGATGCGGAAACACGTAGCTTACTGATAAGAAGTTGGCAAGCTACGGAAAGTCTGACAGTCCAGAAATGATGAGCTCAGCTGGTAAATAAAACAACGCAGTGTCATTCCCCTTCTTTGCCACTTGAGTGAATATCAGTACATCATCAAATAAGGCACATCTTCTTATGCAGATACTCATGTTGAGCTGCTGGGAGTGGTTTGTTGAGGATGTCAGCAATTTGATCATGTGTAGATACATATTGCATTTTGACAAAACCTTTTTTCACTAAATGTTTTATGTTTTGGTAACGGATGTCAATGTGTCTGGACCTAGAACCTGTAAAATGAGATTCAGAAATATAAACCACCGATTCATTGTCTTCCATCACGATGATTGGTTGGATCGGGTGTGTCCAGATATCTGTGACTAAAGCATCAAACCAAGTTAGAGAATTACATGCATCTGAAACACAAGCATATTCAGTTTCAGTAGATGAACAAGAAACAAAATTCTGTTTACGTATTTGGCAATAAACAGGACATCCATTTAAGAACATCATATAACCTGAAGTACTTTTACGTGATTTCTTATCACTTGCCCAATCAGAATCTGCATAACAACATAATTCTGCATAATCAGTATGTGTTGGTTCTAACAATAATTTCATGTGTTTAGTGTATTTTAGGTATCTCAATAATTTCTTAATACATGTCCAATGAAACTGTTTTGCCTTACCTACGTGTCGAGATAAGAGATTAACACTAAGTGCAATGTCGGGTCTGGTCCAACTACTAATGTACAATAGTGACCCAATGACTGAACGATAAAGTGTTTGATCCTCGAACTCAGGACTTGCTTCTTGGGTCAAGTTATGAAAATCTGTTTGCATGGGTGTCTTTGTTGTGTTAGCATCTTTCATGTTGCAATGATGCAAAATTTGTTCAATTTTATCTTCTTGTGAGAGATTAAACCCCTTCTGTGTTTTTTCAATCTGAACACCTAAATAAGTGCTAATGTGACCTAATGATTTCAATGTGAAGTATCTCTACACAGCTTTGGCAAAAATTTCACTCATTTGCTTATTTGGACCAATATAAACAATATCATCAACATAAACAAGAACTATCTCATATGCATTGTTAGATCTTTTTGTGAACACGCACTCATCAGTTTCGGACTTAATAAAGCTCATTGAATTTAGTTTGTCAGTAAAACATAAATACCACATTAAATCAGATTGTTTCAGACCATAAAGACTTTTGTTTAGGAACCAGGTATCCCCTTCTTGCTGTCGGAATCCTGGAGGATTTCTCACGTAGATCTCTTCATCTAGGTCTGCATGCAGATAAGCCGTGTCAACATCAAACTGGAAAAACCAGTTTGATGTTCTAAACCAAGGATAGTTGCAGTTGCTAAAGCAATTTTTACACTCTCAGTTCTGACTGTCGGTGAGTAAGTATTTGTGTAGTCCTCAGGATAACGTTGAGAGAAACCCTGAGCTACAAGTCTGGCTTTGTACAATGACTCACCATTTGGTTTCTTTTTGATTCTGTAGACCCATCGAGTGCCAATGACCTTTTTGTTTGCTGGAGGTTTTGCAGGTGTAAATACTTTAAGTTTCTTTAGACTGTCCATTTCAACCTGCATTGCTTCATACCATTTGTCTTGCTCTGAATCAGGGAGCTGCTTGATTTGTGTGAAATTATCAGGTGGAAGTGTAACATTGCAAATCAAAGGCAAGGGTGCTTTTGTCAGTTGCCAAGAATATCGTTGTGGAGGGATTCCTTTTGTGGCCCTCTTGGAACGTCTCGGAACAACAGTCCAGTCTTCTTCTGCTTCGTCCTCATCCTCACTTTCGTCGCTAGCGTCAGCATCCGCGGCTTGTGAAGACGGAACATCGGGTTGAGAAGAACTAGTAGAATCTTGATCATCAATCTGCGTAGCCTTAAATTAAATAAATCCAAAACTAAATTATTAACAAAAAATATGACAGAGGTAAGGAAAAAAGCACTGGAAGAATCAATGGAGATCCAACGGCCAAGAAGGTAAAATACCTGGGGGTGTGGATTTCATAAAGGTGCTCGGCCCTCAGAGAGGATAATTATTTACCATTGATTAGAAATATTAAATAGGATCTAGAAAAGTGGGGAAGACTACAGATATCATTATTAGGTAGAATTGCGACAATAAAAATGAGCCTTGATAGTACAGTGGTATAAGAGCCTTGATAGTACAGTGGTATATGCACCCTGTTATTAACACAGCTGCCTGCAATTTCTGCTGGTTCGAATCTCTCCAAGGATCAAGTTGACTCAGCCTTCCATCCTTTCTAAGGTAGATGAAATGAGGACCCAGTTTGTGGGGGCAATAAGCTGACTTTGTATAAAATATACAAAAGGATGAAGGCTATTGCTTAACACATTGTAAGCCGCCCTGAGTGTCCGGAGAAGGGCGGCATATAAATCAAATTAAAAAAAAATATTACCCAAGTTATTGTATCTATTCCAAACAATCCCTGTTAAATTAGATTAAAAAAAATTTTGGGAGCTCAATAGCATCATCAGAAAATTTATTTGGGAGGGAAAGAAACCAAGAATAGCAATTAGGAATTTACAGGACAAGAAGGAAAGAGGGGGTTTCGGATTACGTAAATGGGAGTTATATCAAAAAGCTGCAAACCTAGTATGGCTGAATGATTGGGCAACCCTGAGAAATAAAAGACTGTTAACTTTAGAAGGGCATGATCTCCAGAACGGTTGGTATGCATATCTCTGGGATACTGGGAAGAAGATGAAAACTTATTTCCATAGGCATAAAATAAGGGAGATCTTGATACAAATATGGGGAGAGATGAGACAGAAGCACTATAGGAAAATTCCGAGATGGCTTTCCACCACGGAGGCTATAATATATCAAAATGTATTAGAAATGGGTAAAACGGTCAGATACAATGAATTATTGGATGGGGGAGGGAATCTTAAAACAAGGGAAGAATTGATGGAACAAGATACTTCTATACACTGGTGGCCATATAAGCAAATTAAATCCAGATATAAAAAAGATAAGGAGGAATTTGGCATTGAGACGAGCATAAATGGATTTGACAAGATATGGATGGGTATGGATGACAAAATTCTAGCTAAATTATATAATTACTTATTGGAGTATGATATGGCAGAGGAAGTAGTTAAAGAACCGATGTTAGCATGGGCCAAAAATATCAGACAGAATATAAATCTGAACGAATGGGATTCAATATGGAATAATAATCTTAAAATGACAAAGGCGACGGTTTACAAGGAAAACCAATACAAGCTGTTTTATAGATGGCATATGGTCCCAATTAGGATAGCGAAGATCTACCCCAATTCGAGCCCTAAATGTTGGAAATGTGACCATCAGCAGGGTAGTTTCTATCACTGCTGGTGGACTTGTAATCAGGCACAAAAAAGTCTGGAGGATAATATGGATGTGGATTAGAGAAATAATAAAAGAAAATTTTGATGTCGAACCAAAACCCTTTCTCCTGGGAATTTTGAAAATTGAATATGCAAAAAAGAAAAAGTACTTAATTATACATATTCTGACAGCCGCTAGAATTTCCTTTGCCCAGTATTAGAAAGAAAAACAAATACCACCTCAAGAACATGTTATTGGAAAAATACTGGAGTGCGCCAAAATGAACAAACTGACTTCAGAAATTAATGACAGAGAAGATTCGGAATTTTATAGCGTGTGGGACATGTGGTACGAATGGATGGGGAAAAGAAATAAAGAAGGAAATAGAGATTAAATATTAATTAATCAACAAAATCCATATGAACAGTATTACATTTAGTCTTAGAGATTCGAGCACTATTATCTTTAAGTGTTTTGAAATTAAATTTAGCTTTAAGAAACAATATCAAATAAAAGACAAGTAATAATGCATGTAGATGTATATATGTATATAATTGCACCAATGAACCGAAAATGTATTGAATGTATCACTATATGTTATAATAAAAATCAGATTAAAAAAAAAGAATCCTGGACTAGTCAATATCTTCTTCAAAATTAGCAGATTAGGAAATCACAATTACATGTTTAGAGTCAATAAATTTGCTCCATTTTGAGTTATCATCAATACCCATGAATCTCAGTCTCTTTGCTGCTGGACTTCCTTTTCTTCTTTGAGCTAAGGAAATTTTCACCATAGCGTATGAACCAAAAATATGGATGTTTTTAAGATAGGGCTTGTAGCCATACAACCTGAAGAAAGGAGTCTGATTTGTTACACTGCTCCAAGTACAGTTGACAATGTAATTTGCATACTTGATAGCTTCACCCCATATATCTTATCAAGGTTGGCGTCTTCTAGGAGACAACGCATCATGGTTTGCAGTACCCCTTGTCTTCTTTCTACGACACCATTGTGAGCCGGCGTGTAAGGGGCCGAAGTCTGATGAAGAATTCCATTCTTACTCATCCAGTCCTGGAAACGCTGAGACATGAATTCGGCACCACGATCACTCTGGATTCTGGCGATGCGAACTTGGTGTTGGGTAGAAACAAGGGCTGCAAAGTCTTTAAAGATCTGAAAGGTCTCTGATTTTTCTTTCATAGGATATACATATCCATATCTAGAGTAATTATCAACAATTGTTAGAAAATATTTTCTACCACCAAATGATGGCGGAAATGGACCAACTATGTCAGTGTGAACCAAATCAAAAATGTGTGTTGACAGGCGACTTCCGGTTTCCCTGTCATCGGCGACGACAGTGCCTTTTGAAGGACCGCCAGCCCCGCCGCTTGTAGAGCCGCTTCGCGATCGAGAAGCGGCTTGAAAACTTCAAAATCCTAAGGATTCTTGGAGGAGAGATAGCAGGGCACAGGTCGAGCCCCTGTAACCCCCCAGGGAATTGTTTCTGGGGAGGAAACAGGCGCGGCTCCCTCCCAACCTGCTAAGACTCCGGGCGGCATGGGACGATTCGGCCTTTGCAGAACAAGCCGGCTGCAGGAAAAATTTAAAGAGAAAGGAACTAACCTAAATAAACAGCGGAAATCCACTTGAACCCTGAAACTCGGAATTGCAAGTATTAGCGCTTTGTTGAATCTTTAACTTGAGAAAAAATGCGAATGAGTGAAAGTGACTTGAAAAAATATGGCGCTCAGCATTAGAGTGAACGAGCCAGCGAGTGTGGATTGGTGAAGTCATCTTGCTTTGTTACAAAGTTACTAAGTTGCTAGAAAGTTGCTTCGCTTGTAACAAGAGAAACAAGAGAAAAATTTCTCCCTTTTTAATACTTGACTTTGTTTTACCTCAGTTTCTATTTGATTAAATCTGGGGGACTTTTTTAGAAGTCTCTGTGGAGGTGGGAGAGGAAAAGGAAAAGGAACTTCCCTCTTCAGAAAAACTAGCTTACGTGGCAGGATGGCCTCAAAGAAGCAGGAAGGGAAGGCAGCAGGGGGGGGATCCCCCACACATAAACATGAAATGCAGTTTCCCCCTGCTCAACAGTTACAGACTCAGAAAAAAGATTTTGATATGGGAGATTTAAAAGAATTTATTTCTAAAATTTTGGATGATAAATTTCAAAAATCCCAACAGGAAATAGATGACAAACTTCAAAAGTCTCAACAGGAAATTATGTAGGAAATTAATGAAGTTAAAGATACGGTGAAACAGAATCAAAACAAGGTGACCAAAAAAATATCAGATGTGGCGTCTGGCCTGGCAGAATTTATTATTAAAGTTGATTCTAAAGTGGATGAATTTAAATCAGAAGTCAATGTTAAGATGAAAGACAATGATCACAAAATTTTTGATGTTGATGATAAAATGCAGAGAGTTGAAAACGAAATTGTTATGATGCAATTCAGGGCAATGGAATTCGCTATACGGCTTCGAGGAATTAGAGAAGATGACAGACAGGATTTGAGACAGGTCTGTGCTGAGGCTCTGGCTGTGATTTTAAAAATTAATCCTGATGTGGTTTTTTAACAAAATAGATAAAATTTACAGAGTGAATTCCTGGGTGGCCAGACAAAGACAATTGCCTAGAGATGTGGTCATATATTTTACAGATAGAGCAATAAGAAATGATATCCTGCAAAAATCTTTTCATACCTCTGTGCAAGTAGGGGGTTCACAAATTGGAGTTTATAAAGAATTACCACCTAAAATGCTGAAAACCAGAAAAGACTTTGGCTTTCTTGTTAAAGAATTGCAAAATCAACAGATACCATTTCGGTGGGATGCCCCAACTGGTATAATTCTGAGATACAAGGGAGAAAGACATCGTTTGAATACTGTGGAGAAGGCAGAGTATTTTTACACTACCATTTTTAAAGAAAGAACACCATCTCCACGTACATCCACAGTTCTGGAGATTAAGGAGAGTGATAAGAAGCAACTTCAACAAGAATCGCAACAACAGTCTAAGCAGGAATCAGAGGAAACGAAGGGCGCTGAAGGAGGTTTTTTGGATGAGCCTTTGTTGGAATCTTCTCCAATCCTGGACCCGGTTTGGATGGTTGAAGTTAAGGATCAGCGTATAACTCGAGCAAAATCTAAGCAACTTAAAGAAAAGCAACAACAGGAAAGACAAGATAAAAAGGGAGCTAAGAGTATTACACAAGAGACTGGAGCCATGGGGGGAGCAGGACCGAAGATTTCGGAAGACATTAGGTTATTCTGCTCTTTGCTCCAGAAAGATAATGATGATGATTAAGTGCTTATCTTGGAATGTGAATGGGTTGAATTCAGCACAGAAAAGGAAGAAATTGTTTGCATACTTGAAACAATTTAATAACGATATAATTTGTCTACAAGAAACGCATATTACAGTTCAAGACCAAAACTATTTGAAAAACTCCAAATTAGGAACACACTTTATATCTTCAACTATGCAAAAAAAGAATGGTGTGGTTATTTATGTAAATAAAAAATTAACAGCCAAAGTTATAGAAGCAGATCAAGATGGTAGGTTCGTAGCAATTGAATTACTTACAGCAAATGGCCAAATTCTTTTGATTGGAATTTATGCTCCCAATCAACAACAGGACCACTTCTACAAAATGTTACATACTAAAATACTACAATGGGATTACAGATCTATTTTAATTATGGGAGACTGGAATGGAGTAATTGATTCTAAATTAGATAAAAAGAGTTTGGCGAAGTCTAGGATTAGATTACCACAGACTTTTTTTGATATGAAAGAAGATTTGGAACTAAAAGATATTTGGAGAATACATAATCCAAAGGAATTGGACTACACTTTCTTTTCTGACAGACATAGATCCTTCTCTAGGATTGACTTCATTTTGTTGTCAGATGATTTACTTGTCAAGACAAAAAGAACAAAGATTTTTCCAAGAACTTTGACTGACCATAGCCCAGTATGGATAGAAATTGAGATAGGTAAGACTGAGAGACGCTCTTGGAGATTAAATGAAAACTTGTTCAGATATGAAAAAAATATAATAGAACTTAAAAAGTACTTGAAAGAGTTTTTTGAAATAAATTTGAATAAAGGCACCCCAACGGAAATTGTGTGGGATGCAAGCAAGGCTTATATGAGAGGGGTGCTTATTTATATGAACTCTAAACACAGACTGATTCGACAAAAGAAAAGACTTGAATTGGAAGCAGAAATAAAGAATAAAGAACAGTTACTTATTAAAAATCCAACAGATGAAAGAATATGTGGTGTTATAAAACTTTTGAAAGACCAATTCCAACTGCTTATGGTGGAACAAGTTGCAACAAATTTACAATATGCGAAGCATAATACATTTTGTAATGCCAATAAACCGGGCAGATGGTTGGCCTATACACTGAGGAAAAAACAGAGTATACGGACTATTGATAGTATCTATATTGGAGGGAAAGAAATTTATCAACAAAAATTAATTAAAAAAGCTTTTGTGGACTATTACACTAAATTATATGCTAAAGATGAGGTGCAGAATGGACTTATAGAAAAATACTTAGATAATAAAAGAGTTATAAAAATTACTGACCAACAAAAGGAAAGAATGAATCATCCTATAACAGAGGAGGAGATAATAGTAGCAATTAAACAATTAAAAACAGCCAAAGCTCCTGGAACGGATGGTCTGACTGCAGTGTATTATAAAACTTTGCAAGCAGAAATGGTGGAACAACTTAGAGATTTATTTTGTAATATACAACAAGGGGGTAAAATACCCCCATCATGGACAACAGCTTATATTTCTTTGATACCAAAAGAGCAAGCAGGTCCTAAAAAACCGGAGAATTATAGACCAATATCTCTTCTGAATACTGATTATAAAATTTATGCAAAAGTATTAGCCAACAGGTTGATGCCAGTAATTCAAAAGGTGATTCATGATGACCAAGCGGGATTTATCGAGGGTAGATACATGAAGGACAATGTAAGGCAAGTAATAGATTTATTGGAATATCTTGAGAAGAATAAACAGATCCCTGCAGTGCTGGTTTTCTTGGATGCAGAAAAGGCCTTTGATAGAGTGGATTGGAATTTTCTATTAAAGACTTTAAAAAAGATGGACTTTGGGGATCAATTTATACAGGCAGTTTCAGCAATTTATCAACAGCAAAAGGCACAGATTATCATCAATGGAAGTTTGACAACAGAGTTTAAAATTGAAAAAGGAACAAGACAGGGATGTCCGCTGTCCCCACTTCTATTTATTTTAACACTAGAAGTCTTGTTAAATACAATTCGGGACTCTAATATCTTGAAAGGTATAATGATAAGGCAAGAGGACTACAGAATAAAGGCATTTGCAGATGATCTGGTTGTTACCCTAACACACCCAATGGAATCAATAATCCAGATGAAGGACATTAGGACGTTTTTTTATTTCCCAGCTGAGCTTCATTATTTTTGGACTAATAGACTTACTGTAGTTTTGCCAAGTTCCTTATCAGTACTTTACAATGCATGTCCGCATTCCTTCATTTGCTTCACACACTCTTTCCTTTGTTCTCTTGCCAGAGGTCCGGCTGGACCGGCAGGAGATCTCGCTTGCAAAAATGTAGCAATTAACTTTTCTTAGTTAGTGAGGTGTTTTATTTTCTTTATAACACATAAATGAGTTTTATTAGAAATTTTTCTTCGCGTTTTCTTTATCAGAATATTGCAACTTGGAATAAGCCACGATCCATCTCCTCTAAACCAGGGTGATTTTTCCCAGAGCCAAACATGGGATTAATTGATGCCCTGACATCTGGTAGCACTCGGACGGTTGATTTATGGCTTTTTTCCTTGTTTTGTTATTTCTGATAAGAGCGCATAGGCAATTAGTTTTTAGCTACTGAGGTACGCTAATTATTTTGCTAAGATGCCGAAACAGAAGAAAAAAGGCAAAATGAAACTAAGACCACTCTTCGTAAATGATTTGATTGATCTTTCCAACGAAGAGGTGGCAGACAGGAGATTTTCAGATTTCCAGCCCCTTACTTCAGCCACACGCCTGGAACAAGAAAAAGCCGTGGGAACAGAAATGGAGGGAGATAAGAGAGAAGCTGTTTTTGAAGATAACGTACTGGAACTGAGGTCAGTGA
Source organism: Arizona elegans (assembly GCA_022577455.1). NCBI lineage: Eukaryota > Metazoa > Chordata > Lepidosauria > Squamata > Colubridae > Arizona > Arizona elegans. The sequence goes on along the minus strand of JAKOOJ010000004.1, from coordinate 75,333,661 downwards.
CGTCTTCTTCTGATTTTCCAAGCTCTCAACCTGTCTTCCCAGAACCTTCTGAATTTGTAACGCTCGGTGCAAGGCTAAAGCAAACTGCCAAGCAAAATTCCTCTCCACGCAGAGAGAGAAACAATTCATTATTCTCCTCGAAGCTCTAAGCTCACCCTGGATGAGCTGGCTATGAAAGCCTATCGTGACCGTATAAAACTCTATGAACAGCAGCTATCCCAGGCAAAAATGGCTATATCTATGCTTGAGCAAGATAAGGAAGATAACTTAAGATTTTCAAAAAGCGCCATATTGTCTTCTTCCTCGGAGCCAAAGACACACCCCTGGTGGATTCTGTGTCAGGCCAATTAAGACAGAGGGCCCTGCATACGTCACATGAAAGTCTCCCTGATCAAGTTACATATAAACCTGCCACGCAATCATTCCTTGTAACTGCAAAGCTGCCTGAAGCTAAAGGTGCAGCACCATCTGCTGGCAAAAGTAATTTACTACAGGAAGCTGAAATGCCACAAGTGTCTCCACGGGCTCAAACTCCAACACCCCCTGGTGGTGATGGTGCCTTTTTAGATGGAACACAGGCACGCTTTATGAAGCAAAGGCAAATGACTGCATCTCCAGCAGGTCATGCCAATATTGCAGATCAAGCACAAATGGCAACTGGAATACAGCAGATTCCAGTGCATCAGCCACAGCAGCTACAAATGCCTGCATATGTGCCCCAGCCACAAGTGCAAATAGGGCCACCTCCTGGTCCACCTCCAATGGCACAACCAAGACCATTTTTAGGTCCACAACAGGCACAGCAAATACCACAGGCATTTCTGCCAGCACAGCCAGCATATCAAATGCGGACTCCTTACCAGGCATTTTCTGTCTCTCCACTAACTGGTGAGTCAAAACTAAAAATGTCTGAACTCCACGGTTCGAGATTGAAACCTGGTGAACAAATTGGAGGACATTTGTCCAAACTGAAAGGTCTCAGAACAGAATTGAGAGAAAGAGGCCATAACATTGAAGATATTTAAATGATCAGCATCATTATTAACTCTTTGAATTATGAATGGAAAGATGCTGTTACAAAAATTAACCAAGTCCCAATTGCTCAATGCACAGTGGACAATGTCTGTAGATTTTTAATTGAAGAAGAGGCATTCATGTTGGCCACACCACACTTGAGAGGACCACCTGCATCAAGAGCTCCAGCTAGGCGTCCCTTCCGAGGAAGGACCTACGCTCCAAGGATGCCAAGATGCAACACCTGCAACTGTGTGGGACATGCCACCCGGGATTGTCCCCAACGAGTTCCAGCTCCCGTCTCATACCAGCCCAGAGGAACAGATTCCAGAGGCAGAGGCAGAGGCGGAAGACAAGGTCGTCATGGTCCCCGGCGTGATCCACAAACTCCACTCGCCACATTGGCTTTAACCAATGATCCACAACCTCAACCAGAGTACGACAGACGACTCCTGTGGACTTTGGACAGTGGTGCAGCATTGCATGTTACCTACAGAAAGAAACTTTTCACAGAAATGCACGAGCCTGAACCAGAACTACGTGAACTTTATTCTTTTTCCAATCATCCTTGTCAGGTCAAAGGAAAAGGAACTGTTTATGTTGAAGAGCTCGATGCATTCATTCCTGATGTTTATTACATACCAACAGCAACCAGTAATTTGCTTAGTCAGTGTCACTTGTCTAGAATGTTAAAGTTCCAAGTTCACCACCTTGAAAAAGCAAGTTACATAGTTAAAGATGGAGATATTGTTGCTGAAACCATATTAATTGGTGGTGTTTATTACTTAAAGCCAAAGCCTAAACCACAAACACAGGCAAGTATGCAAACTCCAAAAAGGGAAAGCACAGGCCCAGATAGAGATGCTCCAGAGAGAGATCCTGTTGCTACCCCTAAGGCTCCTAAAGCCAACAAAAATAGAATTGGTAAACAGGTTGCTCAGAGCAAGCCTGAGGTTCCGCATAAAAATGTTAATGTTGAGAATTCACTAACTGGTAAACCTTTGCATTCCAGGTGTATCCATAAATGGCATAGAAGATTGGGGCATGCCAGTTTCCATGTTCTTAGGAAGATGCCGGAGTTCGCAAAAGGTTTGGATCTAAAGGGGTGTAAGGTGTTTCTGGATTGTGCTGTATGCAAAAAGGCCAAATCCAAAGCAGCAGCCATTCCCAAACGCGCTACACGCCTGTCAACACGCATTTTTGATTTGGTTCACATTGACATAGTTGGTCCATTCCCGCCATCATTTGGTGGTAGAAAATATTTTCTAACAATTGTTGATAATTACTCTAGATATGGATATGGATATCCTATGAAAGAAAAATCAGAGATCTTTCAGATCTTCAAAGACTTTGCAACCCTTGTTTCTACCCAACACTAAGTTCGCATCACCAGAATCCAGAGTGATCGTGGTGCCGAGTTCATATCTCAGCGTTTCCAGGACTGGATGCGTAAGAATGGAATTATTCATCAGACTTCGGCCCCTTACACACCGGCTCATAATGGAGTCGCAGAATGAAGACAAGGGGTACTGCAAACCATGATGCGTTGTCTCCTAGAAGACGCCAACCTTGGTAAGATATACTGGGGTGAAGCTATCAAGTATGCAAATTACATTGTCAACTGTACTTGGAGCAGTGTAACAAATCAGACTCCTTTCTTCATGTTGTATGGCTACAAACCCGATCTTAAAAACATCCATGTTTTCGGTTCATACGCTATGGTGAACATTCCCTTAGCTCAAAGAAGAAAAGGAGGTCCAACAGTAAAGAGACTGAGATTTATGGGTATTGATGATAATTCAAAGTGGAGCAAATTTATTGACTCTAAACATGCAATTGTGATTTCCCAATCTGCAAATTTTGGAGAAGATATTGACTGGTCCAGGATTCATTCCAATGATCCTGGAGTTTATTTTCCTAGAGATGATACCGCTGATGCTATGCAGATTGATGATCAAGATTCCACTGATTCTTCTCAACCCGATGTTCCGTCTTCGCAAGCCGCAGATGCTGACGCTAGCAACAAAAGTGAGGACGAGAACGAAGAAGAAGAAGATTGGACAGTTGTTCCGAGACGTTCCAAGAGGGCCACAAAAGGAATCCCTCCACAACGATATTCTTGGCAACTGACAAAAGCACCCTTGCCTTTGATTTGCAATGTTACACTTCCACCTGATAATTTCACACAAATCAAGCAGCTCCCTGATTCAGAGCAAGACAAATGGTATGAAGCAATGCAGGTTGAAATGGACAGTCTAAAGAAACTTAAAGTATTTACACCTGCAAAACCTCCAGCAAACAAAAAGGTCATTGGCACTCGATGGGTCTACAGAATCAAAAAGAAACCAAATGGTGAGTCATTGTACAAAGCCAGACTTGTAGCTCAGGGTTTCGCTCAATGTTATCCTGAGGACTACACAAATACTTACTCACCGACAATCAGAACTGAGAGTGTAAAAATTGCTTTAGCAACTGCAACTATTCTTGGTTTAGAAGTTTTCCAGTTTGATGTTGACACGGCTTATCTACATGCAGACCTAGATGAAGAGATCTACGTGAGAAGTCCTCCAGGATTCCAACAGCAAGAAGGGGATACCTGGTTCCTAAATAAAAGTCTTTATGGTCTGAAACAATCTGGTTTAATGTGGTACTTATGTCTTACTGACAAACTAAATTCAATGGGCTTTATTAAGTCCGAAACTGATGAGTTCACAAAAAGATCTAACAATGCATATGAGATAGTTCTTGTTTATGTTGATGATATTGTTTATATTGGTCCAAATAAGCAAATGAGTGAAATCTTTGCCAAAGCTGTGCAGAGATACTTCACATTGAAATCTTTAGGTCACATTAGCACTTATTTAGGTGTTCAGATTGAAAAAACACATGAAATTATTGTTAGAACCAACACATACTGATTATGCAGAATTATGTTGTTATGCAGATTCTGATTGGGCAAGTGATAAGAAATCACGCAAAAGTACTTCAGGTTATATGATGTTCTTAAATGGATGTCCTGTTTATTGGCAAGTACGTAAACAGAATTTTGTTTCTTGTTCATCTACTGAAGCTGAATATGCTTGTGTTTCAGATGCATGTAATTCTCTAACTTGGTTTGATGCTTTAGTCACAGATATCTGGACACACCCGATCCGACCGATCACCGTGATGGAAGACAATGAATCGGTGGTTTATATTTCTGAATCTCATTTTACAGGTTCTAGGTCCAGACACATTGACATCCGTTATCAAAATATAAAACATTTAGTGAAAAAAAGGTTTTGTTAAAATGCAATATGTATCTACACATGATCAAATTGCTGATATGCTCAACAAACCACTCCCAGCAGCTCAACACGAGTATCTGCGTAAGAAGATGTGCCTTATTTGATGATGTACTGATATTCGCTCAACTGGCAAAAGAAGGGGAATGTCACAGCGTTTTTTTATTTCCCAGCTGAGCTTCATTATTTTTGGACTAATAGACTTACTGTAGTTTTGCCAAGTTCCTTATCAGTACTTTACTACGCATGTCCGCATTCCTTCACTTGCTTCACACACTCTTTCCTTTGTTCTCTTGCCAGAGGTCCGGCTGGACCGGCAGGAGATCTCGCTTTCAAAAATGTAGCAATTAACTTTTCTTAGTTAGTGAGGTGTTTTATTTTCTTTATAACACATAAATGAGTTTTATTAGAAATTTTTCTTCGCGTTTTCTTTATCAGAATATTGCAACTTGGAATAAGCCACGATCCATCTCCTCTAAACCAGGGTGATTTTTCCCAGAGCCAAACATGGGATTAATTGATGCCCTGACAATGGTAAAGTTTCAGGATTTAGACTGAACCAGAAAAAAACTAAGATGATAGTTAAAAATATGACACAAGATCATAAACACGAGCTTGAAAGAAGGGCAGGTTTTGAGATTGTACCAAAGGTAAAATATCTAGGAGTTCAGGTTGCAGAATCAAATACAAAATTGTTTCAAAATAACTATGAGGTGTTGTGGCGAGAGATGCAGAAAGATATGGAGACTTGGAAAAAACTGCAGCTGTCTCTACTTGGAAGAATAGCAGCAATTAAGATGAATATTTTGCCAAGATTTCTTTTTTTGTTTCAAATGATTCTGGTGCTTAATAGTGATAAACAATTGAAAGTGTGGCAAACTGGAGTGAATAAGTTTGTCTGGAACGAGAAAAAGCCAAGAGTGAAATTTAAAATTATGCAAGATGTTCCAGAAAGGGGAGGTCTTAAACTTCCAAACCTACAGTTATATTATGATGCAGCAGCTTTGACTTTAACAAGTGATTGGTTTGGAGGGAAAAAGACTGGAATATTGAACGCAGAAAGTTTTGATTTGGAATTTGGATGGCATGCCTACTTATTTTATGACAACAAAGTGGACAAAGTATTTAAAAGCCATATACTTAGAGACTCTTTGATGAGAGTCTGGAAGAAGCACCGACTCAAATGGGATTATAAAATACCGCTATGGCTGGATCTTGGTCATACTTTGTGGAATACAAATATAATGTCACTCAGGGGGTTTTTATACAAAGAGGTTCTTTTTACAGATGCGGGCAGATGGCAGCTGAAGACATTACAGACACTGTTGGCTGAAGGGATTAATTTAACTTGGCTACAAATATAATTGCAATTGAGATGGAAAGAGGACCAAAAAACTGGTATTATGATGCATGAGGAAGAATTGGTTAGACATATAAAAGAGAAAGGTCCAATGCATATTAAAAGACTTTACAATGTTTTGTTAGAAAGGGATTCAGAAACTGAATTAGTTAAAGATTGTATGATTAAGTGGGCACAAAATTTTGAAGAACCAGTGATGTTGGAAACATGGGAAAAAATTTGGGTTCAGAACGTTAAATTTACAGTCGCAGAATTTGAGGGAAAATTTTTATAAAATGTTTTATAGATGGCATTTAGACCCCAAAAAGTTGTCGTGTATGTACCCTAATGTTCAGCCTAAATGTTGGAGATGTGATTGTTTAGATGCTACATATTATCATGTTTGGTGGACCTGTAGGAAAGTCAAGGCTTTTTGGATAAAAATTTGGTGGGTCATGCAGAATGTTTTGAAGAAAAAAAATCAATTTTCTCCACAACTGTTTTTATTGGGTATAGTTAAGGGTTTTACATTGGGTGAAACAAAATTGATATTGTACATGATAACAGCAGCAAGATTGTTGATAGGTAAATACTGGAAAAATGAAGCTTTGCCCACGATCGAGGAATGGACTTTGAAGATGGCCAGTTTTGCAGAGATGGCGAAGATTTCAGCATATTTAAAAGATTGTTTACAAGAGACTTATGAATGGGAATGGAAAAAGTGGATAGATTATGTTCAGAACAAATATCAAACAAGGAAGTATCAAATAGCCTTTATTTGAAAATGTTATATTAAGATAGAAATATTTTAATGTAATGAAAATGAAAATTTATAAGGGGGAGGGAGGGGTTCAAGTTTTATATAAGTTTTATACAAAGGAGGGTTTTTCCTTTTACCTGATATGAGTATACTGTGCGGAAGTCCGGGGGGAGGGGAGGGTTAGGGTGGGTTAGGGAGGTTGGGGTGGGTTGAGGGGGGGGAAAGGGGGTGAAAATGTAATTGTAAAACTTTTGCAATAAAAAAAATGCGTGTTGACAGGCGTGTAGCGCGTTTGGGAATGGCTGCTGCTTTGGATTTGGGCTTTTTGCAGACAGCACAATCCAAAAACACCTTACACCCCTTTAGATCCAAACCTTTTGCGAACTCCGGCATCTTCCTAAGAACACGGAAACTGGCATGCCCCAATCTTCTATGCCATTTGTGGATACACCTGGAATGCAAAGGTTTACCAGTTAGTGAATTCTCAACATTAACAGTTTTATGAGGAACCTCAGGCTTGCTCTGAGCAACCTGTTTACCAACTCTATTTTTGTTGGCTTTAGGAGCCTTAGGGATAGCAACAGGCTCTCTCTCTGGAGCATCTCTCTCTGGGCCTGTGCTCTCCCTTTTTGGAGTTTGTATACTTGCCTGTGTTTGCAGTTTAGGCTTTGGCTTTAAGTAATAAACACCACCAATTAATATGGTTTCAGCAACAATATCTCCATCTTTAACTATGTAACCTGCATTTTCAAGATGGTGAACCTGGAACTTTAACATTCTAGACAAGTGACACTGACTAAGCAAATTACTGGTTGCTGTTGGTATGTAATAAACATCAGGAATGAATGCATTGAGCTCTTCAACATAAATAGTTCCTTTTCCTTTGACCTGACAAGGATGATTTGAAAAAGAATAAAGTTCACGTAGTTCTGGTTCAACTTCGTGCATCTCTGTGAAAAGTTCCTTTCTGTAGGTAACATGCAATGCTGCACCACTGTCCAAAGTCCACAGGAGTCGTCTGTCGTACTCTGGTTGAGGTTGTGGATTATTGGTTAAAGCCAATGTGGCGAGTGGAGTTTGTGGATCACGCCAGGGACCACGACGACCTTGTCTTCCGCCTCTGCCTCTGGAATCTGTTCCTCTGGGCTGGTACGTGATGGGAGCTGGAACTTGTTGGGGACAATCCTGGGTGGCATGTCCCACACGATTGCAGCTGTTGCACCTTGGCATCCTTGGAGCGTAGGTCCTTCCTCGGAAGGGGCACCTAGCTGGACCTCTTGATGCGGGTGGTCCTCTCAAATGTGGCTATGGCACATATGCAGGCATTTGTAGCTGCTGTGGCTGTTGCACTGGAATCTGCTGTATTCCAGTTGCCATTTGTGCTTGAGCTGCAATATTGGCATGACCTGCTGGAGATGCAGTCATTTGCCTTTGCTGCATTAAGCTTGGTTGTGTTCCATCTAAAAAGACATCAGCACCACCAGGGGGTGTTGGAGTTTGGGCCTGTGGAAACACTTGTGGCATTTCAGCTTCCTGTAGTAAATTACTTTCGCCAGCAGATGGTGATGCACCTTTAGCTTCGGGCAGCCCAGTTACAAGAAATGACTGTGTGGCAGGTTTATGTGTAACTTGATCAGGGAGACTTTCATGTGACATATGCAGTCCTCTTTGTCTTAATTGGCCTGACACAGAATCCACCAGGGGGTGTGTCTTTGGCTCTGAGGAAGAAGACAAGATGGCACTTTTTGAAAATCTTAAATCACGGGGCTCTGCCTTTTCTTGTTCCAGCATAGATATAGCCTTTTTTGCCTGGGATAGCTCCTGTTCATTGAATTTTATACGGTCACGATAGGCTTTTATAGCCAGCTCATCCAGGGTGAGCTTAGAGCTTCGAGGAGAATAATGAATTATTTCTCTCTCTGCGTGGTAGGAATTTTGCTCGGCAGTTTGCTTTGGCCTTGCACTGAGCGTTACAAATTCAGAAGGTTCTGGGAGGACTTTTTCAGAGCTTGAAAAATCAGAAGAAAATGTTACTGACCTCAGTCGTAATTCATTATCTTCAAAAACAGCTTCTGTCTTATCTCCCTCCATTTCTACTCCCACAGCTTCTTGTTCCAGGCGTGTGGCTGTAGCAAGGGGCTGGAAATCTGAAAATCTCCTGTCTGCCACCTCTTCGTTGGAAAGATCAATCAAATCATTTATGAAGAGTGATCTTAGTTTCATTTTGCCTTTCTTCTTCTGTTTCGGCATCTTAGCAAAAATAATTAGCGTACCTCAGTAGCTAAAAACTAATTGCCTATGCGCTCTTATCAGAAATAACAAAACAAGAAAAAAGCCATAAATCAACCATCCGTCTGCTACCAGATGTTAGGGCATTGATTAATCCCATCATTGGCTCTGGGACAATCACCCTGATTAATTAGAGGATGGGTCATGGCTTTCTCCAAGTTGCAATATTCTGAAAATAAAACCCGAAGAAATATTCTCTAAGAAAACTCATTTATTTGTTATAAAGGAAATAAAACACCTCACTAACTAAGAAAGATAATTGTTACATTTTGAAATAGTTCGGGCCAGCTGCTTTCCAGCAGCCGATGCCCCCATGGCATGAGAACAAAGGAAAGAGTGTAAAGGAATGTGGGTGGATGCGGAAACACGTAGCTTACTGATAAGAAGTTGGCAAGCTACGGAAAGTCTGACAGTCCAGAAATGATGAGCTCAGCTGGTAAATAAAATAATGCAGTGTCACAGGGCCATCATGAAATGGTCAAAATTCTGCAGTTCTGGTGTGTCAGTGTTATGCAGGGTTACCATCCATCTGGCAGCGGCACCCTCTAGGGCTAGGGTCATAACTCGCACGCGGGATCCTTGGATTTGGAATCACGCCCATACTCTTGCATGTAGGTAAGCACATGTGCCACAAAGAATCCTAATTGCTGTGGATTCCCATCAAACTTCATCTCAATGGAGGGAGTTTCTCTTTCCGAGTTGCAGGACTCAGGGCTGGTTGGGAATGGGCGCCGGTGTGCATGCTGCCTGGGGGGGAGGGTTTGCTGGGTCTTCTCCTGCTGCTGCTGCACCATCTGCTCTATAGGCAGGCTCCAGAAGGGGGGTGCCACCCGTGGCATCATCCGCGACTGTTGCCCTTTCAGTGCTCTTTGGTTGTTGTTCTGGCTCCCCTCGGATGTTGAGATTTTTCAAAGTTTCCATCATCAATTGGGTTATATGCCTCTTCAGATAATCCTCCCTCAGTGGTGCTTCAGTTAGTCCCCCCTGGTCAGCAAGGGCTTCTAGTTCCAGGTTCCACCCCGGTTTTTGGTTGCCACGGCTGAGGGTGACTCCTCTGGTTCTCTCATTCCAGCTATCTTTCTTCCCGATGCCAATTGACCAGCAGGGCTTTTCAGGGTTCTCCAGAGTTACCTCATCCTCTCCGATGGGGTGTACGAAACAGGCATCCAACTGTGTGGCAGTGTCAGCGTTCCAAATTAGACTCTCTTCCAACACTGACATAAACGAGATGAAGCAGAGACCAGAAGCTTGAATTATTGCTGAGATGAACTTTTACCTAGTTTTTTTGTATGTTACAGATAGTGTTTCCTGGGTGACGAGGGTGGGGGCCACATTCCTGTGAAAAGAACATGCCGGGATGTAGAGATGGATCTGCATGATGGCCAATGGGACATTGGGGTTGGAGAGTGGAAGAGGAGGGGGTTGGAAGGAGGGGCCAGTTTGGCTGCAACTGGAATCAGGAATGTCGTACTCTGCTATTCTAAAAATAAAAGTGATTCATTAGAGACTTTGCGCTTGAAAATGAAGTTTATTTAAGATAGCACCAAAACCTGACAGACAGCCAAACTCTCCTCCAAAGCCAGGCTGGCTGAGTTTAAATCATCCCGTTCCCTCCCAGACGTATGGTCGGACTGGAGCTTATCCCCCGACATTATGGCTGAAGCGAAGCTCTCGGAGGAAAGCCTGCTTCAAGCAATGAGTGGAGGAGAAGCGGTCGTGATCCCAGCCAGCTCGGAAACTACGAAGGCTCAACTCTCCCCGCCTTCCTTCTCAGAAAAACTTCAGACAAAGAAGCCTGAATCAGATAAGTACCCGGGGACTGTGCCAAAAGCCTCAGAGGCGGAATTCCCCTTTCCAAACGTGAAAGACAAGGGAAAACCCCTAAGTGAATTGGGCAGAGCCTCCTGGCTATGGGAATGGGAACAAGCCAGAAAACAAAGTAAGCGCCAAGAAATTCTAAGGAAGCCACTCGAAAGCCCCATAGATGAGTTGAAAGAGAAATTTGACCGTGCCACCCTTCAGCGGGAGGGACCATCCTGCAGTCCAAAGAAAAGAGAGAGCCAGTCTGGGCTGTTGACCCAAGAGGACGTAGGCCAAGGCACAGCCCTTCCCCCCTTCACAGCAGGAGGAGAAGGAGCCCAACGATGCATCCATGGGTCCCCCCCTCCCAGAAAGCAGCAAAGCCTAGATGAGGCAGCACCTCCCTACCCCAGGATGAGAGGCGAGGCAGAGGAATATCAACACCAAGCCCGGCCCTACACAGCTCAGCACAGAGAGGAGAGGGCAGAGAGGGAGGAGCCACCCCAGTTCAGAGGGAAGTTCGACGGTGACCCAAACAACCTCGCCCAATTCCTCGATTCAGCTGAGATATACATAGAGCGTTTTGGACACCTTTACCTTTCCCCAGAGCCCTAGTGAATGCCATTTCGGAAGGGCTGGAGGGAGAAGCAAAGAGGTGGTCAGCATCTCTCTATAAAAACAGGGTCCCCAGCTGCAAGATGCGGATGGGTTCTTGCAACTATTGAGAGCCCGTTATGAGGAGGAGGAGGAGGATGACCCCTATGTGGAAGACGAGCTCAGAAACCTAATGCAGAAGGGGAAGCCCATCAAAGAGCATATCCGTGAATTCAGGAGAGTCATTGGGACATTGCCTTCCCTACCAGAGCGATTGCTCATGTATTTTTTTAGAACAAGCCTAGATAAGAGAATTTTCCAAGTGACTGCTTATCGTGACATCCCAAACCGACTCTCTGAATGGTTCCGGGTAGCAATAAAAGTCGACAGAGGGTTGCGGGCGAGCGACATGCCGAAACCACCAGAGGGAAAAGAGAGAGGTCGACCAGACCAAGGGCCACTCAACAGACGGGAAACCCCAACATCACAGCCCTCCCACAGACCAACTGCCCCACGGAGCTCACTGAAATGCTACCGATGTGGGGGGAGCAGCCACATAGCAGCAAGATGTGGAATGCCTAGACCGGGACCAGCTCCACCGCCCAAAGCACGACCGGAACGAGGGCCCAAGCGTGCCACCCACGTACCGCGGGAAACCCCCCAAATCCCGGAGTTTTTTGCTCACCTGACCGAAACCAGAGGAACCCCAGATGAGGGAGATCAGTTCCCCGAACCCTACGACACGGAGGACGAAGGCGAAGACGACCCAATGGTGAGTGGACCTGTCCATCCTTTTCTTTTCCCCATATGCCTAACAGCCCCCAAAACAGGGACCCAAGAGACTTTCCAAGCCCTAATAGACTCTGGTAGCACACGGTGCCTAATCAACCTACCCACAGTTCTGAAATTGGGAATCCGAGCTAAACACTCAAACAACCAATTCGTTTTGAGCAAGTTGATGGGTCCCTAGTGGGGGGAGCGTACGCCACACACTTGACTGAACCCATGAGACTAGAACTAGCAGATCACTGGGAGATGATCTGCTTCATAATAGCCCCCAAGATGACAGAATCAGTCATATTGGGGCTCTCGTGGCTGGACAAATGGGGCCCAATCATTTGGTGGCAAGAGGGGACCCGCAGACTGAGAATAGCAAAGGGCCCCCAGCCCCTGCCGCCCCGACCAGAAGAATTCCCTCCCATGCTGAGACCCCAAAGCAGCCCCCCACCACAAAACAAAACACCACCAACACAAGTGTCCCTCCCAGAAGGTACAGTAAAGCAACTGGCACCCACACCCACCACTGTTTGTAATGCAGATCAGATCCCAGGGGAGTACCAAGACCTTGCAGAAGTATTCAGCGAGGCCGACTGTGACATTCTGCCCCCCCACCGCGAGACCGATTGTGCCATCGAGATTATCCTGGGAGCAAAACTACCCAAACCAAAAATGTATGCCATGACGCCCCGAGAAATGCAGGAAATGCGGGACTACATAGACAAAAACTTACAAAGGGGATTTATTGAGCCAGTAAAACCAAGGGTAGCGGCGCCAGTCATGTTTAAAGAAAAAAAAGGATGACTCCATGAGATTGGTGGTCGACTTTCGAAGTATCAATGCTGTTTGCGTACACAACTTGTACCCCCTCCCCCTCATGAAAGACATGCTAGCCCACCTAGCTAAAGGGAAGATTTTCACCAAACTAGACCTTCAAGAAGCTTATTACCGGGTACGCATAAAGGCAGGAGATGAATGGAAAACAGCGTTCAACTGCCCCCTGGGTAGTTTCCAATTTAAAGTAATGCCCTTTGGATTGCAAGGAGCCCTGGCAGTATTCATGCAGTTAATAAATGAAGTCTTACATGAACACCTTTACAAAGGGGTCCTCGTCTACCTGGACAATATTCTTATCTACCCAGAGACCATAGACGAACATATACCCCTCGTCCGCCAAGTACTGAAAAAACTGCTACAGGCAAACCTATATGTCAAACTATCAAAATGCAATTTCCACCAGTCATGGCTAGACTACCTGGGCTACCGAGTATCAAATGAGGGGATAGAGATGGACCCAGCCAAGGTCCAATCAGTTCTACAATGGCAGCCCCCTCGCACCAGCAGACAACTGCAAAGTTTTCTAGGCTTTGCAAATTTCTACAGACAATTCATCCCCTCGTTCGCAAATATTGCCAAACCTTTGATGGACCTCCTAAAGACAGGAAGCCCAGCAATGAAACCTCACCCGGGACAACCCCTACAGTGGGACCTGACCTGCCAACAGGTATTCGAGACGCTAAAAGGACTGTTCGCGAAAGAACCTGTCTTAAAACACCCGGATCCGGAACAGCCTTTTGTCATCCAAGCAGACGCAAGTGACGTAGCAGTAGGAGCCGTGTTACTCCAAAAGAACAACCAAGGTGATCTACAACCCTGCGCCTACACTTCCCGCAAACTCACCGATACGGAGAGGCGATGGGCGGCGTGGGAGAAGGAAGCGTTTGCAGTAAGATGGGCCTTGTTAACCTGGCGGCACCTACTAGAGGGAGGCCAGAAACCATTTGAAGTCTGGACTGATCATAAAAACCTAGAGGCCCTAAAAACCCCACAAAAACTGTCGCCCAGGCAAGTGCGGTGGGCACAATACTTCAATCGTTTCAATTTCGAGCTTAAGCACATCCCAGGAGGGAGAAATTTCCTGGCTGATGCCCTCTCCCAGATGCCCCAATACAACAGTAAGCGAGAGCAGGTAGTGAATGCCATCATCCCCTCCACCCAATCTGCGTCCCAAGTGATCAGCAGATGGCAACAACGTGACCAGCAAGGCCAACTTGCTAGTGACTTAACTGCAAAATTAAAAAATGAAACGCTGACAGGCCCCTGGTATCGGGACAATCAACATCTCTTGACAAAAAGAGATGAATTAGCATGGAGGGGGACAAAGCTCTATGTCCCACAGAGTTTACGCATCCTGATTCTCAAGAGGAGCCATGACGTTAAACCAGCAGGGCACTTCGGGTTCCTAAAGACTTTGCACCTAGTACGAAGGCAGTTCTGGTGGCCACACATGAGAAAGGACGTAGACAGTTATGTAAAAAGCTGCACCATTTGGGCCACGATGAAGACAAGACCAGGGTGCCCGCCTGGATTGTTGCAACCAGTAGCTGAGCCAATAAGACCATGGGAGGAGATTGCAATGGACTTTATAGTAGACCTACCGAGGAGCAGTGGAAATACAGTGATCTGGACTGTAATAGACTTATTCTCCAAACAGGCACACTTCATTCCCTGTAGTGGACTGCCTTCAGCCCGTCAGTTATCCAAACTGTTCCTGAAACACATTTACCGCCTACATGGAGTCCCCAGGAGAATCATCTCCGACAGAGGGGTCCAGTTCACAGCAAAGTTCTGGAGGGAGTTTCTACGATCCATAGGTTCATCCCAAGGACTCAGCTCAGCATTTCACCCGAGCACCAATGGGGGGGGCAGAAAGACTGAACGCTATGATAGAACAGTATTTAAGATGCTACGTCGACTACCAGCAGTCCAATTGGGCAGACCTCCTATCTTTTGCGGAGGTTGCATATAATAATGCTGTCCACAGCAGCATGGGGCTAACCCCATTCAAAATAGTGAGTGGCATGGATTTTGTTCCCATGCCAGAATACCTGAGGGAGCCCCCTTCCTCAGTCAGTTTGACTGACTGGATGGCAATGTTGAGACAAACTTGGGAGAATGTTAAGAGGGCGCTGGCAAAGGCGGCTCAATCTTATAAGGAACAAGCAGACAAGCACCGACTCCCCAAAGACCATTTCAGCTGGGAGAGAAAGTTTACCTCTCCACCAAGTACTTGAGACTTAGACTCCCGAGCAGGAAATTGGGCCCAAAATTTATAGGACCATTTCCTATAATAAAAATAATCAATCCCGTTACAGTGCAATTGCAGTTGCCACGGCTTTTGGGGAAAATTCACCCCGTTTTTCACAGTAGCCTTCTAAAACCTGTAGTGGGGTCTACTTTAAGGCCAACGCCACGTGAACCCCCTGGGCCCCTGGTTGTTGGGGGCCAAACGCACTACGAAGTGCAGCGGATTCTTGATTCAAGATGGCACAGGGGGCGCCTTCAGTACTTAATTAAATGGAAGGGTTACCCATTGTCAGAGGCTTCCTGGGTGAAGAGCGCAAACATTCAAGCTGATCGCCTTATAGCAAAATTCCATGCAGACCACCCGAGAAAGCCGGGAGGGGGAGGTGCACAGCCAAGGAGGGGCTGATGAGACTAATCTTATTGTGTTTTTCCCTATGGGATAGGTGATGTCGGAGAAGTGAAGGGAGAGGGGCCAGATGTCAGCGTTCCAAATTAGGCTCTCTTCCAACGCTGACATGAATGAGATGAAGCAGAGACCAGAAGCTTGAATTATTGCTGAGATGAACTTTTACCTAGTTTTTTGTATGTTACAGATAGTGTTTCCTGGGTGACGAGGGTGGGGGCCACATTCCTGTGAAAAGAACATGCCGGGATGTAGAGATGGATCTGCATGATGGCCAATGGGACATTGGGGTTGGAGAGCGGAAGAGGAGGGGGTGGGAAGGAGGGGCCAGTTTGACTGCAACTTGAATCAGGAATGTCGTACTCTGCTATTCTAAAAATAAAAGTGATTCATTAGAGACTTTGCGCTTGAAAATGAAGTTTATTTAAGATAGCACCGAAACCTGACAGGCAGTTGATGTCTCCCCCCAACATTTGGCTTCGCCCAGTTCTCTGCTTCATTCAGACATGGTTTGCAAGGTCCCCTCAGTAGAGTGAAGATTGCTTCTCTGGGTTGACCGTTTTGCAGATCTTGCTCTCTATAATGATTGCCTCTTCTTCCAATTTAAGAAAGTAAAGACTCTTGAAATGTGGTGGTTCAAAAGGATCCTTTTATTAAGCAGAAGTGAAAACAACCAAGTTAAAGCAAGATCTGAATACCCTTAGGCAAGAGAAGTAGGATTAAAGCAGTAGAGACCCCTCCCTTTAAGTCAGAATGCAGATTTTAGCCAATACACAAGTGTGAAGATGTTTTCTTTACTAGTTTCCCTGAGAACCCGAACAAACACGTATTCACACCATTATCCTTTAAAGTGAAACAACCCACAGGGCTATCATAAACATTCCTCCATGTTAAGAGGATCTCTCTCTCATTGTGTATCTCATTGCTCTCCTTGTGTCAGTAACACGATATTAATAGTAGATCTTCTCTCATTTTGAAAATAGTCGAACACCATATCAGCTGATTCTTCCTGGTGATGAATATGAGAGTTGTACAGCTCTTTATTATATGAGGGAAATCTTGCATTACGCTCACTCATATCATAAGCAGGAACAATAAATTATGGGTCCTTGATTAGTATCTGATACTTATGCTGCTATATTAAATTTTGCTGTGTACTTAAAAAGAGGGAATCAGGTAAATATTTTGTGCATTTTCTTGACAATATATGATTGGACATAATGTTCGCTTGTAAACTCTTAGACCCTTTTAATTATATATGCAGATTTGTAATTTGTTTTGCCACTCCATCTTAAAACAATAATTTTCATTTTCATTAAAAAATAACTTTAGTTTATATAATAATTATAATTCTGATTCATTTTTAAAAAAATCTGATGTGTGAATGGATTTGAATAAGCTACTTATTCCAATCTAAACTTTCTTATGTATGCTTTTGAAAATCAGCAGTTTTTAGTATTAATGATAAACCTGTTTCTTGATTGCACAATCATTTATGCAGAGTAGGGTCTAAACTGATAAAATTCTGAACAGTTAACATGATAAATATCACTTATTGAATGTATCACTCTATATCAGGGGTCCACAAACTTTTTAAACAGGGGATGGAGCATGGCCAGAGTGGTCATGATTGACTGGGCTTGGCCAGGGAGCTTGGCCCACTTGACATCGCTTGTGGGGGTGGTGCCTGTGGGTTTGGTCAGGTTGGGGAGAGAATCCAGGGGTCTCTGGTGGGTGGGGTGGTGGGCAGGAGGCTCATCCCACAGGATGATGTGAGGCAAAGTAGGGGGTGGGACATCTACAACTGGAAACCTGTTGGCCACCGTGCACTTGCCGCCCTTTGTGTGTGGAGGAAGGGGATGATTTCTGGCTGTAGACACAGCCTGCTGTCCCCTCAACTGGCACACACTGTCTCCAGAGCCTGTTGCCAGCACTGGGCTGGTTATCCAAGCAGCAAGTGGAGGCAGGGAGGAGGAACGTGATGCAGACTGCTGGACGCGCTTACTCCGTCCCACTTCTGTTTTGGCTTGCGGTTGGAGAGCAGGTCACTACTGGTCTTCTCAGCCTCTTTGCAGGTCTTACCCTTGGTGCACCAGCGGATGCACGAGAGGGATGGTTCACCAGCAGGCCCTGCAGGAAGTGGGGGAGAGCACGGCACTTCCCCATCTGCTACCAGACCCAACACGCAGTGGCCAGCTGGGCTTACCTGAAGGGGTAGGAAGTGGCACCCAATCCAAGGCTAAAGGAAGAGGACCTTTGTGCCCCAGGCACTGATTTAGGCAGCGCCCTGCTGACTTGCCGGCTCGCCCGGATGGAAGCCCCGCTACCCCTGAGGCGCACCTTCCTGAACGCCAGCCGAGCAGAGAATTTGGCTGCAACCCTCAGCTCAGAACAGAGATGTGGCAGGGGCAGGGGCTGCAAGACAGAAGGCTGACTTCAGTCCAGGCAAGTGGCCACAGACTTGGGGGCTCCGACTGAAGGAGCTGCATCAAAAGCACTCTGGAGCTGCTGCCTCACAGGGCAGAGCAGGGCTCAGTTCTCCCTGCTGAGCAGCCCCAGTGAAGGAGGTGTGTCATTTGGGGGTCTCTACCCCTGGCAGCTCCTGCCTGCTGAAGGAGGCAAAGTGGCCAGCTAGAAAGGCTAAGTAGAGGTGGTAAAGCACACCCAGGCCCAGCAGGCAAAAATGGTCACTGCGAGTGGGGAAAGCCAGATTCCCATCAGAACCCTGGCTGCCAGGCCTAGCAGAGATGGGTGGTGAGGCACACAATCCTAGCTGGGCTTGGGTGGCCATAATGGTGATTGGGATCGAGCTTTCCCCACTTGAGGTGGTCGCCTTTTCCTGCTGGGAATGGGTGTGATTTTACCAACTCTACTCGCACTCCATGCTCTGGCCAAGGGCAAGACTCTCAAGGGGGCCAAGGTGATGACCAGCGACAACCTGCTCTTGCAAGCCAAAAGAATTGGGATGGAGTTGGCAGCAGGCACCCCACATCTTCCTCACCTTGTCTTTGCCTGCAGCAGCAGCAATAGCCAAAGGCACAGGCACAGGGAAGAGGCACAAGGTCTGGCCTACTGGATGCATCAGGAAAACACCTGCCTGGGATAGAGTAGGCGCATGTGGTGGTCCACATCACATGCCTCCCCCCAACTCTGCCTGCTGCCAGTACCAGTGCCTCCTCGCCAGCCACCCCTCCAAAATTGCCAAGCAATGAACGGGAGAAGGATGGGCAGCCATTCCCCCCACGACGTGGCATCGTCGTGGGGGGAAGCAGGTGGAAGGGTCGACTGTTGCAGCACCCACTCCCTAGCTCGCTTGCATCTCGCCAGCCCTGCTTTGTAAACAGGTGCCCACCAGCTTGCAGGAGCCTCTAACCCTAACCCTAACCTCCCCAACCTCCTCCCTGTCCAATTCTGTTGTAAGCTTTGCTGGCTGCCAGTAGGCCACAACACCTCTTTTGGGCCAGGCCAGGAGCTCCAAGGCTACTGCAGCTGCTTGCCTGCTTGGAGCATGCTGGTTGAGCTCCATCCTGAGTCCAGGGATGGATGGACAGAAGAAGCCCGAGCTAACAGGCAGAGGCGGAGGATGCCATTTTCCCCTCCCAGAGTGTCTACACCCGTTTTTTACCTCTCTGGCCCCTAGTAGCACTCTGCAGCCCAAAAACAGGCCTATTTTTGGCCTCCTGGGTGTTCGCATGCCTTGTTTTTCACCTCCCCGGCTCCCAGTAGCAATGTGCAGCCCAAAAGTGGTCTGATTTTGGCCTCCCCGGGTATTTGCAGGCAGGGGTGACATTCAGCAGGTTCTGACAGGTTCTGGAGAACCAGTAGCGGAAATTTTGAGTAGTTCAGAGAACCGGCAAATACCAGCTCTGGCTGCTCCCAAAGTGGGGTGGGAATGGAGATTTTGCAGTATCCTTCCCCTGGAGTGGGGCGGGAATGGAGATTTTGCAGTATCCTTCCCCTGCTATGCCTACCAAGACATGTCCACTGAACCACACCACGCCCACCGGTAGTAAAAAAAATTGAATTTCACCACTGTCTGTGGGCCCTGTTTTTCACCTCCCTCACTTCCAGTAGCACTCTGCAGCCCAAAAACTGGCCCGTTTTTGGCCTTCGTGAAGTCTGTGCACCCTATTTTTCACCTCCCCGCCCACAGTAGCATTCTGCGGCCCAGAAACGGCCTCATTTTTGGCCTCCCAGGGCATCTGCATGCCCTGTTTTTCACCTTCCCTGCCCCAGTAACATTCTGCAGCCCAAAAACGGGCCTGTTTTTGGTCTCCTGGGACATCCACGCATCCCGTTTTTTGGCCTCCCTCACCTCCAGAAGCACTATGCAGTCCAAAAATGGGCTCGTTTTTGGCATCCAGGGGCAGGGCAGCCTCATGGTCCTCTGCAAGCTTCAGGGGGGCTGTATGTGGCCCACGGGCCTTAGTTTGAGGACCCCTGCTCTATACTGATTAATTTTGTTATGAGCTTACTATACTATGTACAAAATACTTCTAGAATTATTAGTGTTCTCACAACAAATTGTCATAGGACAATTTTACCATTTATAATTATTTCTTAAGAAGAATACTCAAGGGAAAAATTAGAATGTTTGAGCAGGAATATTCATTGATAAATCATAGTTAAAACATCCATGAATCCGACTTCCGGTTGGCACCGCAGGCTTCGTGGACGGTCTCCTTAGACTGCCAGCCCTGTGTCTTTGTAAAAGCCGCTTTGACAGCGCAAATCGGCTGTCTGGCGGCTGAAAAACCTCCCCTTTGGGAAAAGGAGAGGAGAGCCGGTGGGCAAGAGTAGAGCTCCCCGAAAGTCCTCTGAAATAATTCCAGAGGCTTGGAGGGTGAGAGCTCCCCAGTCAGCCCATCAAGAAGCTCCGAAGCCAGGACGACTCTGTGTAAACAGAGCTAGAAGCCACGATCCAATCCTGCTGTCAAAAAGTGAGTCTGACTGATTACAAGTGCAGGCAGAGCGGAAACAGGAGAACAAGCCTTAAAAGTAACAGCGCTTGGGACGTCTTCTGCTTTTGCAGAACAAGCCGATCTCAGGAAACCTTTAAAGAGCGAGGAAATAACTCAAATAAACATCCGCAATCCACTTGAACCCTGAAATTTTGACCTGCAAGTATTAGTCCTTTGCTGAACTTTCTTACTGAAGTGAAAGTCTCGGAATGAGTGAAAGTGATTGAAAAAATATGGCGCCCAGCAAATGAATTAGTGGGTGTGGACTGGTCAAGTTATCTTGTCTTGCTACAAAGTTAAAAAGTTGTTACAGAGTTGCTCCGGCTGCAACAGAAATAAGAGGAAAATCTCTCCCTTTTACTTGTCTTTGCTGCATTATAGCTTTGTTTTGAGTAACTCTGGGGGACTTTTTTAGAAGGTATTGTGGAGGTGGCAGAAGAGGCGGACCCTCCCTTTTTAAGAAAGCTAGCTTACGTGGCAGGATGGCTTCAAAAAAGCAGGAAGGCAAAACAGGGGGGGGATCCCCCCCATGTAAGCAGGATACGCAGTCACAAGCCCAAAAAAAAGATTTGGATATGGGAGAACTAAAAGAATTCATCTCAAATATTTTGAATGAGAAATTTCAAGACATGGATGACAAAATAAATAAAATAGATGAAAAAATTCAAAAGTCACAACAGGAAATTATGCAGGAAATGCAGCAGAGCCAAAAGATGGTGACCAAAAAAATAACGGATGTGGCGTCTGGTCTGGCAGGATTTATTATGAAAGTTGAGACAAAAGTGGATGAATTTAAATTAGAAGTTAATGCTAAGATGAAAAATAATGATCATAAATTTCTTGATGTTGATGACAAGATGCAGAGAGTTGAGAATGATATGGTTATGATGCAATTTCGTGCAATGGAATTTGCTATAAGGCTTCGAGGAATTAGAGAAGAGGAGAGACAAGATTTGAGACAGGTCTGTGCCGAAGCCCTAGCTGTGATTTTAAAAGTTGAATCCGAGATGGTTTTTTCTAAAATAGATAAAATTTATAGAGTTAACTCGTGGGTGGCCAGACAAAGACAACTGCCTAGAGATGTGGTCATATATTTTACAGACAGAGCAATAAGAAATGACATTTTGCAAAAACCTTTTCTCACTTCTGTGCAAGTGAGTGGATCCAAGATTACAGTCTATAAGGAGCTCCCACCCAAGATGTTGAAATCTAGAAAAGAGTATGGTTTTCTTGTTAAAGAACTGCAGAGTAATCAAATCCCATTTCGTTGGGACGCCCCAACTGGCATAATTTTGAGATATAAGGGAGAGAAACACCGTCTGAATACTGTGGAGAAGGCGGAGCAATTTTATAATGATATCTTTAAAGAAAGAACTCCATCCCCACGCACATCTACAGTTTTGGAGATTAAAGAGAGTGATAAGAAGCAACCTCAAGAATGGCAACAACAATCTAAGCAGGAATTAGCAGAGTTGAAGGGTGCTGAAGGAGGTTTTCTGGATGAGCCTTTGCTGGAACCTTCCCCAATCTCGGAGCTGGTTTGGGCGGCTGAAGTTAAGGATCAGCGTATAACTCGAGCAAAAGCCAAGGAACTCAAAGAAAAGTTACAGCAGGAGAGACAAGACAAGGCTGGGGCTGTGGGAAATGCAGGACAGAGGGTCTCAGATGAAATCCTAAGGTTCTGCGCTTCGCTCCAGAAGGAGAATAAGGATGATTAAATGTTTATCTTGGAATGTGAACGGGTTGAATGTAACACAAAAAAGGAAGAAAGTATTTGCATATTTAAAACAACATAATAATGATATAATTTGTTTACAAGAAACGCATATTACAGTTCAAGATCAAAACTATTTGAAAAATTCCAAATTAGGAACACATTTTATATCCTCAACTAACCAAAAAAAGAATGGTGTGGTTATTTACGTAAACAAAAAATTAACAGCCAAACTTATAGAAGCTGATCAAGATGGTAGGTTTGTAGCAATTGAATTACTTTCTGCTAATAGTCAAATTCTTCTGATAGGAATTTATGCTCCTAATCAACAACAGGACTATTTTTATAAAATGCTGCATACTAAAATACTTCAATGGGATTATAGATCTATTTTAATTATGGGAGACTGGAATGGAGTAATTGACTCTAAATTAGATAAAAAGACTTTGGCAAAATCAAGAATCAGATTACCACAGACTTTTTTTGATATGAAAGAAGACCTGGAATTAAAAGATATTTGGAGAATACATAACCCAAAAGAACTGGACTATACTTTCTTTTCTGACAGACATAGATCCTTTTCCAGGATTGATTTTATTTTGTTGTCTGATGACTTACTTGTTAGGACAAAAAGAACAAAGATTCTGCCAAGAACTTTGACTGATCACAGTCCAGTCTGGATAGAAATTGAGACATGTAAGAATGAGAGACGCTCTTGGAGATTAAATGAAAACTTGTTTAGATATGAGAAAAATATAATAGAACTTAAAAAGCATCTGAAAGAGTTTTTTGAAATGAATTTGAGTAAAGGCACCCCAATGGAAATTGTGTGGGACGCAAGCAAAGCTTATATGAGAGGGGTGCTTATATATATGAACTCTAAACATAAGCGGATTCGACAAAAGAAAAGACTTGAATTGGAAGCAGAAATAAAGGACAAAGAACAGTCACTTATTAAAAATCCAACAGATGAAAGAATACTTAGTGTTATAAAACTTCTGAAAGACCAATTCCAAATGCTTATAGCGGAACAAGTTGCAACAAACTTACAATATGCGAAGCATAATACATTCTGCAATGCTAATAAACCAGGCAGGTGGTTGGCTTACACATTAAGGAAGAAACAAAGCATACGGACTATTGATAGTGTTGATATTGGGGGGAAAGAAGTTTTTCAACAGAATTTAATAAAAGAAGCCTTTCTTCAATATTACACTAAACTATATGCTAGAGAGGAGGTGCAGAATGGACTTATAGAAAAATATTTGGACAATAAAAGAGTTACAAAAATCACTGAACAACAAAAGGAAAGAATGGATTATCCCATAACAGAGGAGGAGATAATAGCAGCAATAAAACAATTAAAAACAGCCAAAGCTCCTGGAACGGATGGTCTGACAGCAGTGTATTATAAAACTTTACAGGCAGAAATGGTGGAACAACTCAGAGACTTATTTTGCAACATACAACAAGGGGGAAAAGTACCTCCATCGTGGACTACAGCTTATATTTCTTTGATACCAAAAGAGCAAACAGGTCCTAAAAAACCGGAGAATTACAGACCAATATCTCTTTTGAATACGGATTATAAAATTTACGCAAAAGTATTAGCCAACAGACTGATGCCAGTAATTCAAAAGGTGATTCATGATGACCAAGCGGGATTTATTGAGGGTAGGCACATGAAGGACAATGTAAGGCAAGTAATAGATTTATTGGAATATCTTGAGAAGAATAAACAGATCCCTGCAGTGCTGGTCTTTCTGGATGCAGAGAAGGCCTTTGACAGAGTGGATTGGAATTTTCTATTAAAGACATTAAAAAAGATGGACTTTGGGGACCAATATATACAGGCGGTCTCAGCAATTTATCAAGAGCAAAAGGCACAGATCATTATCAATGGAAGTTTGACAACAGAGTTTAAAACTGAAAAAGGTACAAGACAGGGATGTCCACTGTCCCCATTGTTGTTCATTTTAACACTAGAAGTTTTGTTAAATACAATAAGGGATTCTAACACATTGAAAGGTATAATGATAAGGCAAGAGGATTACAGAATAAAGGCATTTGCAGACGATCTGGTTGTTACCCTAACACAGCCAATGGAATCGATAATCCAGATGAAGGACATTATACAAGACTTTGGAAAAGTTTCAGGTTTCAGATTGAATCAGAGAAAAACTAAGATGGTAGTTAAAAATATGACACAAGATCGTAAACTGGAGTTAGAAAGGAGGGCAGGTTTTGAGATTGTACCAAAGGTAAAATATCTAGGAGTTCAGGTTGCAGAATCAAATATGAAATTGTTTCAAAATAACTATGAGGCGTTGTGGCGAGAGGTGCAAAAAGATATGGAGATTTGGAAAAAACTGCAGCTGTCTTTACTTGGAAGAATAGCAGCAGTTAAGATGAACATTTTGCCAAGATTTCTTTTTTTGTTTCAAATGATTCCGGTGCTCAAAAATGATAAACAACTAAAAGCATGGCAAACTGGTATCAACAAATTTGTCTGGAACGAGAAAAAACCAAGAGTAAAAATGAAAATTATGCAAGACATCCCAGAAAGGGGAGGTCTCAAACTTCCAAACCTACAATTATATTATGATGCAACAGCTTTGACTTTAGTAAGTGATTGGTTTGGAGGAAAAAAGACTGGAATATTGAATGCAGAAAGTTTTGATCTGGAATTTGGATGGCACGCTTACTTATTTTATGACAGCAAAGTGGATAAAGTATTTAAAAGCCATATACTTAGAGATTCTTTGCTGAGAGTTTGGAAGAAGCACCGAAACAACTGGAATTATAAAATACCGCTATGGCTGGATCTTGGTCATACCTTGTGGAATACAAATATAATGTCACTCGGGGGGTTTTTATATAAAGAGGTTCTTTTTACAGATGCGGGCAGATGGCAGCTGAAAACATTACAGACATTGTTGGCTGAAGGGATTAATTTAACTTGGTTACAATATAATCAACTGCAATTGAGATGGAAAGAGGACCAAAAAACTGGTATTATGATGTATGAGGAAGAATTAGTTAGACACATAAAAGAGAAAGGCCCAATGCATATTAAAAGACTTTATAATGTTTTGTTAGAAAGGGATTCAGAAACTGAATTAGTTAAAGACTGCATGATTAAGTGGGCACAAAATTTTGAGGAACCAGTGATGTTGGAAACATGGGAAAAAATTTGGGTTCAGAATGTTAAATTTACACAGTCGCAGAATCTGCGGGAAAATTTCTATAAAATGTTTTATAGATGGCATTTAGACCCCAAAAAATTGTCGTGTATGTACCCTAGTGCCCAGCCTAAATGTTGGAGATGTGACTGCTTAGACGCTACATATTATCATGTTTGGTGGACCTGTAAGAAAGTTAAGGCTTTTTGGGTAAAAATTTGGTGGGTCATGCAGAATGTTTTGAAGAGAAAAATCCAATTTTCTCCACAACTGTTTTTATTGGGTATAGTTAAGGGTTTTACATTGGGGGAAACAAAAATGATATTGTACATGATAACTGCAGCAAGATTGTTGATAGGTAAATACTGGAAAAATGAAGCGCTGCCTTCGATTGAGGAATGGACTTTGAAGATGGCCAGTTTTGCGGAGATGGCGAAGATTTCAGCATATTTAAAAGATTGTTCTCAAGAGACTTATGAATGGGAATGGAAGAAGTGGATAAATTATGTTCAGCATAAATATCAAACTAGGAAGTATCAAATAGCCTTTATTTAAAAATGTTATATAAGACAGAAACATTTTAGGGTTGAGGATAAAAATTTGTTAGAAAATGTTATATTAAGATAGAAATATTTTAAGGTTAAGGATGAAAATTTGTTAGAAAATGTTACATTATGATAGAAATATTTTTAAGGTAATCAGGATGAAAATTTATCTGAAAATGATATACCAAGATAGAAATAGATTAATGTAATGAAGATGAAAATTTGTAAGGGGGAGGGAGGGGCTCAAGTTTTATATACAAAGGAGGGTTTTTTCCTTTTATCTGACATGAGCATACTAGGAAGTCTGGGGGGAGGGGAGGGTTAGGGTGGGCTGGGGAGGTTGGGAAGTTTGGGGGGGGTAGTGGGGGGGGAAAAAGGGGCTGAAAATGTAATTGTAAAACTTTTGCAATAAAAAAAAGAAAAAAAGTAACAGCGCTTAACTCCGGAGTTACTTTGTTTCAAATTGAATTTCTTTGAGCTGGAGGCTGAAGATGGTGTCTTTGTTATGGTTTTGAAAGTGAAAGTCAGAAACGAAAGTGCTTATTGAGAACTTTGCACTGGGGGAGTGGATTAAAGCTGCTGGGAAGTGAGAGCTTGTGGAGAAAAGACTATTTTGCCTGATAAATCAGAGACTATAAATTACAAGCACTTTAAAGTTGTTCAAGGGACTTTGTGGCTTTGGGGAAAAAAAGATCTTTTTAAAAAGGAAAAAAAAGATGGCTTCTAAACAAGTTAAGCCAGGAGTTGTTAAAGGAGAGGGAGGTTCCCCAGTTGTGTCAGTGGTGACACAGAAAGCACAACTTCCGGCTGATTCACAGAGTCAGGAGGCTGCTCTCAATTATTTCAAAAAGTTTATGAAAGAAGCCATGAATAATCAAGCAATAGCAATGAAAGAAGCTATGAATAATCAAGCCACAGAAATGAATAATTTAACAGTACTTGTGGAAGGGAAATTAAAGAAAGTTGAGAAGGATATAAAATCAATTAAGGAAATGGTTGTAGAAAATGATATTGTTTTTGCAGTATCAGGATTGTCAAAACTTGTTATTCAGTTGAATGAGAAAGTGGAAGAAATTAATGAGGCCAATTTAAATTTGGAAAGCAAAATGGGAGATGTCATGACCAAAACAGAGAAAATTGATGAATGTTACAATACAGGTCCATGAAATTTGCTTTGAGATTGAGAGGCCTGAAAGAAAACAGCAAAGAAAATTTAAAGGATATCTGTGCTGATGCTATTGCAGAGATAATTAAAGAAAGGAAGAGGTGGCAAGCCAAATTGATAAAATCTACAGGGTTAACTCCTGGTTGGCAAGACAAAGACAGTTGCCAAGAGATGTGGTGATTTATTTTACAACCAGGAGGACTTGAAACAATTTAACAATGATGTTATTTGTCTGCAAGAAACACATATTAGGTTATTAGACTAAAAATATTTGATAAATTCAAGATTAGGTACACACTTTGTGGCATCAGCGCCAGAGAAGAAAAATGGGTTAGTTGTATATGTAAAGAAAGGATTATCAGTTAATTTAAGTGAGGCAGATGATCAAGGAACTGAGAGATATTTGGAGAGAACATAATATGGAGGAAAGAGATTTCACCTTCTTTTCTGATAGACATCAATCCTTCTCCAGGATTGATTTTATACTAACTACAAATGATTTTATTTCTAGGGTGAAGAAGACGAAGATATGTCCAAGAATTTTAACTGATCATAGTCCGATTATCATATATGGTGGACCTGTAAGAAAATCAAGGCATTTTGGATAAAAATTGGGTGGGTGATGCAGAACATTTTGAAAAAAAGCTTGAAATTTACTCCTCAATTGTTTTTACTGGGTATAACGATGGATTGTACAGTATTAGAGACTAAATTGATTTTGAACTTAATATCATCAGCAAGGCTGTTGGTAGCGCAATACTGGAAAAAGGACTTTTTGCCTACTATTGATTTGAAGGACTATACACAAGAAAGATACGTATTGGAATGGAGAAGATGGATTGATTATATTCAAAATAAGTATCAGACAAGAAAATATCAAATAGCTTATGAATGAATGTTAAGTATTAGAAGTATTATGTTATCTATAGTGGAGTTAAGGTTTCAGGGGGGGATTTAGTAGTCTGAGGATAGATAGATTAATTTAGCTTATGATGTTAATTGAAGTACCCTGTATTTTGCTCTGGGAAGTCTGGGGGGAGAGAGGAGGGAAAGGGTGGGGGGAATATTGTGGGGGGGGGATTCTTTTTTTTGTAAAACTTTTCAATAAAAAAAAAAAAACATCCATGAATCCGAATCAGTGGGAACTATAAATTTAACTGAGCCTTTCTTTCTTTGTCAATTCACCTTTTTTTTTTCAATAGCTGTAATAATACAGGGAAGAAACTGGAGGGGAACTGGTGACTATAATTCAGGTTTTTACTAATACTTCAATGAGCTAATGATATAATTTTGCTGACAATCCTTAACATTTCTAGTCATTTTGGTGAGAATGTCTTTTCTGTAAATTCTAAAGCTCTATTTTAAGGTTTAAAAAATTAGGCTGTACTTCCTTACAAATCAACAATATCCTAAATGAAAATGAAAGCACTACTGCAGTTCCTAGTTCTTTTCAAGAAATCAGCAGAACTAAATCTTTGCTCCCCATCTAAGGTCTGAACTAAGAACAATGTAAAACAAATGCTAGCTTAATGAAATCATTG
The DNA here is from genome assembly GCA_022577455.1 of Arizona elegans. Classification (NCBI taxonomy): domain Eukaryota; kingdom Metazoa; phylum Chordata; class Lepidosauria; order Squamata; family Colubridae; genus Arizona; species Arizona elegans. The sequence goes on along the minus strand of JAKOOJ010000004.1, from coordinate 75,305,206 downwards.
AAATAATACTGTATATTTCTAACCTCTTGGTAGAATTACACACTCATTTGCATCCAACTGATCTCGATCACTTGCCAAGAGAACCTAACAAGGTGCTAAGAGTTTTGGTTAGTTCTTAAAATTATTTATACTGTTAGAAAAAGCTGAGGCAATTGTTTGGAATTCATGTTGCATATATTGTAAAGAAGCATTAACTCTATAAATTAATGTGGTACAGCAACTAGTCCAAAAGAAAAAAAATATTTATTTATTTATTTGTTCAATTTGTATGCCGCCTTTCTCCGAAGACTCAAGGTGGCTTACAATGCATTTAAAAACCATATATAAAAACATTAAAAATTAAAACATTAAAACAATTAAAACCCATTCACACCATTCATGGCTGGATCTCACCAGCGAGATCAACGGCCCTAGGTCTGCCGGAAAAGCCAGGTCTTCACTGCTTTTCGGAAGACCAATAGGGTGGGGATGTCTGGATCTCAGGAGGTAACTGGTTCCAGCTGGGGCAGCCACAGAGAAGGCCCTCCCCCGCGGGCCCACCAGCCAGCATTGTTTAGCTGACGGGACCCGGAGGAGATCAACTCTGTGGGATCTTACCGGTCGCTGGGAGCTATGTGGTAGAAGGCGGTCTCGAAGATAACCTGGCCCTGAGCCATGTAGGGCTTTAAAGGTAATAACCAACACCTTGAATTGTGACCGGAGACCAATAGGGAGCCAGTGCAGCTCGCGGAGAATTGGTGTAATGTGGGTATACCTAGGTGCACCCACGACAGCTCGCGCAGCTGCGTTCTGGACCAACTGTAGTCTTTGAATACTTTTCAAGGGTAGCCCCATGTAAAGCATGTTGCAATAATCTAATCGTGAGGTGACAAGGGCATGAGTGACTGTGAGGAGAGCCTCCTGATCCAAGTAGAAAAGAGAAGCATATGCTTTAATTAGAGCATGTAGAATTGGAGCCAGGGAGCTCTGAATTATTTTATTATTTTCAGACAATGGTACATGTTTGTGAATTAACACTATTTCCATCTTGACTTCATTAGTCTTTTTGTGTGTTTTTTTTTCTGATATACATTATTATTTACTAACAACATTTTAGAGTCAAAATCTGATAGGTTTGGGGTGCAATTCAATCAAAACTGGATAAACTGCCCATTTTACATCAAAATTTAAGAAATGATCTCAGAAAAGAATTCACAGTTATATTTATTAAATTGTGTGATTAGTTTGCATAGCTAAGATAAAATCCTCTCTTTTAAATTGTTCAACAAGACCTCAGAGCTGAGCACAAAGGAATTCTCATTAAAAATAGTTTTATTATTAGATAAAAAGACTTCAGATAAAGTAAATAAAACATCCAGAAGAGACCAAGGACCAAGACTTCACAGATCTTTTCTGCACAAAAACATAAATTTACACAGTATGACTCAACATCAAATTTATAAATCAAAAGTGAAATCCAAATAAATCTAATGAATTATTGTGTATTTAAAATAGTAAACATAATCATTATTTAATGACAAAATAGTTATTCTTTATCAAAATCTACCAATATGTTACAAATGAGAAAGGAAAAAGGAAATTTAAAGTGCAGGATACTTTCATAGTTCAATATGTCAATATTTCATTATATTAAAAGTCTTTGATCAACACGGATTTCTATTTAGAGTTTATAATTGCATATAAGTTACAGAATGCTTTCTTCTACAATGTCACCTTGAGAAAATACCTCTGAATTCAGTAACTAAAAAGGGAAGTATTTTTCTTTAATAGTGGGCCTACTTCTTGAAGCTTACTGTATTCAGTATTGGAAAATAAAATATTACTTTTGGATTGTAATTGCAGATTTTTAAAATCCTCCTGAGGGTCTTTTTGCACTTTTCATGGTGTTTCTGCTTCCTGTAATTCCTCCTGTGGCAAATCTGCAGAGAAACAGAAAGAACATATAAAATTAAGTGTAGTAATACCAGGGGTGAAATCTAATTTTTTTTGCTACCGGTTCTGTGGGCGTGGCTTAGTTAGTGGGAGAGGCTTGGTGGTAAGGTGACTGGGTGGGCGTGGCCAAGTCAATGTCACTTCTTTGTCCTTTTTTAACTTACAAAACACAACACAACACAACTGGCTCACCCACAATGTAAAAGCAGCTGTGCTAGACTCAAAATGGCCCCGCAACAAGCAGGAACCTCACACAGCCACAAAAAGGCCAAAAAAACAACTTTCACACTTTACACACACACAACACAACACAACACAACTGGCTCACCCACAATGTAAAAGCAGCTGTGCTAGACCCAAAATGGCCCCTGCAACAAGCAGGAACCTCACACAGCCACAAAAAGCCCAAAAAACCAACTGTCACACTTTACACACACAAAATTCCACATATAGCTTTGTGAGATTTTGTGTGTTTGTGTTGTTAGAGTGAAACACTACAGAAACACACTAAATCTCAAAAAGCTGCACAAATATTATTTTATTTTATTTTATTTTTATTTTTATATAAAAGCAGCTAAATTTAAAACTTCCTAAACTTTGAATGGCTAGGTCAATAAAAAGAACAACTAAAAAAACCACCAATTAACTATTTTTTTTAAAGCTCCCAAAGGGGAAAAAAACTTACCCAATCGAACAGAGGTCTCCAACCTTGGCAACTCTAAGACTTGTGGACTTCAACTCCCAGAATTCCTCAGCCAGCTTTGCTGGTAGTTGAAGTCCACAAGTCTAGGCAGGAAGGCAGGCAGGCAGAAAGAGCTGCTCACTGATGAGCTTGATTGCAGGAAGGGAGATTCAGTTGCTTGCTGATGCATGGATTGCGATCATCATGCAATCAGCAGCTAAAGTAAGCAAGCTGGAGGCTGGGAGAAGGGGGGGGAAGAAAAAAGAAACTTTTTTTCTTTTATATGGCTCTGGCAATACAAGCTGAGTTGCCTGATTAGCAGGCAATTCAGCTGGGATGTCAGAGCTTGGCTGGTCAGAGCCATTTAAAAGGAAAAAAAGGCTCTGATGATCACGGAGCTCAGCTGGGCATGGGTGGCGGGGGCAGGGATTTTTGCTACCGGTTCTCCAAACTGCCCGCCGCCATCGCTACCTACTCTCTCGAGCCGGTCCGAACCGGGAGCATTTCATCCCTGGGTTATATCAAGCAGCCTTGTTGTTAATACATTGCAATTCTAACATTTGCCTGAATATGTGTAACATAATTACAAAGTTGCAATTTAATTTCCTGGTCCCCTTCTATTCTGTAAATTAGAGAGTTACTTCGCATGTCTGTATTTCAGTTTCTTGCCTCCATTTTTAAACTGATAGTTACAAGATGATGAAAAATGAGGTTTGTTTCAGGAGGCCCAAATATTACTCTTTTATAGCTAATGCCTTAAACTACTTACTGCAAGACAATAATCAGAGAAAGTTTTTTTTAGACAGCTATGTCATTAAAGAAGAAGGAGGCGTGAGTTTAAATGGACTCCAGAGGATGGTAGGAGACAGAAAGACCTAGAGGAATGTTGTCCATGGGGTCACGATGGGTTGGACATGACTTTGCAACTAACAACAATAACAATGTCTTCATTAACTCCTTTTAACTGTGTTCACCATATAAACAAAAGGAAAAAGGTAAATGTAAATTAATCAAGTTACTAGAAAAAAAAAATAAAGGGTCTAGAGGAAACTCTAACCACTCTGAAACTCAACCTACAAAATGAGAAACCCCAAACCTTGCAAAAAGAATATGCCCAAATTAAATATAATAATGACCAAACAACTTCTAAAAGAGTTGACCCCTTAGAGGAAGAAGACAGATGGAAACATGTCACTCATAGAAAAAAACCACAAACCTAGTACAAAACCCCTGTCCAAATCAACCCACTCTGATGCAGCCCTACTGGTGCTAAGCAATGGACTCTCACTAGAAGAAAACATGCATAGAAAACATGCAAAGAAGCACCATCAAATGTCCCTTAAAAAGTAGCACCATCAAATGCTACTGCGATAGATAGAAAAATACCCCAAACCTCCCTACGAAAAAAAGGCAAGTGTTGGTGATAGGAGATTCAATTCTCAAGGGAGCAGAACCTTCAGTCTGTAGACCAGACAGTCAATCCAGAGAGGTATGTTGTCTCCCTGAAGCTAAAATCAAAGATGTGGCTGAGAACCTAACCAAAATAATAAAACCAACAGACTACTACCCCTTTCTACTATTACAGGTAGAATGACACAAAAAAGGACTTGAAAACAATATTGAATGCATATGAGCAGCTAGGCAAGAAAGTCAAGGACTTAGGTGCACAAGTAATTTTTTCATCTATACTGTCAATGAAAGGACAACATCCATAAGATGTTGAACAAAGAATTCTAGAAGTGAACCACTGGCTAAAGAGTTGGTGTCACCAAAAAAAACTTTGGAGACTTCCGGTTGGCGATTTGAGGCGACAGGGTGTTGGGTGAGTGACCGTCGTTTTGGGTGAGTCACCGCGTTTTGGGGACCCTTTAGGGGCGCAGGTCCCGGAGAGACCTGTGGACAAGAGAGAGAGCTGGGCGAGCGAGAGTGTGGGGCGCAACCACCACCCGCTGGATCCGGCAGCTCTGTCAAACCAACGCGGCGAGCCGGCCTTTTCATGGCGGGCCTGAAGCCGCAATAGCCAGCAAAAAAGACAGGAGCTAAGAGGAAGATCTGAGGTGCCATGCTAGATCGGTTACCACCTTTTCATACTTGGAGGCGTTTGGCGTGGAGAGAGAGGTCGGCGGAGTCGGGTGAGGAGAGTTCGATCTTGTGAGGCGGCGACGAAGAGTGGGAGCGGATTGTATTCACGGAGACCCGGCAAGCCGACCAGGAATACGCAAAGAGCAGTTTTATCGATATAAAGAGCTCTGGAGGTCGTGGCGAGAGGGAGAGGAGGGCGAGTGCTGACGCGGCTGGCGCTGTGATTGGAAGTGGAGCGAAAAGCAAATAAGAGTTTGTGACTCGATTCTTCTAAATTTTTCATTCCTGTGAGCATCGCAAAGAAACAGGAAGTGCAGCCATCACTGAGCCGAAGGAGGGAGTTGGCAGAAGATTGACAGGAGGACGATCTAGCAGAAGGATCCACCATAGAGAACTGCCGGAACGCATTGGAAGCAGGGGGAGAGCGGAGAGAAGAAGATTGAATTGGCTGTCACCACTCTTGTACAACTAAAGATATATACAATTGGTGACATCCTGACTTCCACTTTCTACGTCTTTTGATTAATTGATTATTTATTTCCAATATTGGAACTTTGATTCTGTCCTGAATAATAGTATTAACGAGAATTAATGATAAATGGTTAAGGAATATAGAGTATAGAATTTAAACACTGATTTTATCTTATTGCTATTGAATATATTTCCATGTCTATATATTTATATATAAGGGTCCAGATTTAAAATTAACAAACTAATTATATAACCACATCTACTATATTTATATCTGTATATATAGTTATTTAAATCTATCTAGGTATATTTATCTACATTTACTTATTATAGATTATTTATTTCTATAGACAATATTTATTAATTTAGATATATATTAACGTCATATATTAGTTTTGAATATTGACATTTAAGACTTATATTAACTTTTATATTAAGATTTGAATTTAGCTATATAAATTACAATATCTATATCTATAAGGCTTGATTTAAGGAAGATAGTTTACTGAAGTGAGGAATTGATCCTAACTAATTAAGATAACAAACTCCTTAATAGATTTAAGAAGAGGAATTGATAAAGCAAGTAGGGTAAAATTATTGAATGGTCATTTGGAAAAATATTGAGAAAATTATAAAAGAACAAAAGATAACGCTGAAAGAAATGGCAACAATGACTTCGACAATCCTGAAATCAGTTAAAAAAGCTCCATCTAATCCTGCTCTAACAACACTGTCCCCGGTAATTCAGAAACCCTTAGAAGGTATACAAAAGTCAGATAAGCCACCGCAAACTCCAACCCTTCAAACAGTACAATCTTCTCTATTTCTGATTCAAGAGACCATGCTTGCAATGCAGGAGAAATTGCTAAATAGTCACTCCGAACTTAAAACAGATATTCATGTTTTGGACGCAAAAATGACTGAGATTCAGGCCTCTATCGCAAATAATGAAAGGAGAATCCAAGATGTAGAACAGAGGATGGATCAAAGCGAGAAAAAATTAGACATGGTAGACCGGACATATGCGATACAACATAAAGGAATTGAAGAGTCCCTGCTACAGCTGGAAATGGATAAGGCCTCATACTATATTCGTCTCCAAAACATTTCCGAAGAGAAGGAGGAGGACTTAAGTGATAAAATAGCCGGGTTGATAGCAGATGTCCTTCAGCAGGACAAACAAGATATTATCAAAGAACTTGATGAGGTCTACAGGGTTCAAACGAACTATGTTAGAAGAAACAGACTACCCAGGGAGGTCCATGTGAAGTTCACCAGGAAGAAAGTGAGGGATATTCTCCTCAACATAGCGAGAGAAGAAAAGATTGAATTTCAAGGAAAGGAGGTGAATATTCTAAAACAGGTACCTAGAAGAGTGAGGGAAGTGAGGAAAAACTATAGGTTCCTGGCGAGCTACTTAAACAGAAGGAATCTCATATTCCGATGGATTCTGCCAGAGGGGATGATTGTATCATGGCAAGGAAGAAAAGTTAAAATCGATAGTCTATCCGAAGCACAAGACTTCCTAGATCAAATAAGAGGAGGAGAAGAAGAACAGACTAGTAAAGGAGAGCTCGATACAGTAAATACAGAAGAAGAGACCTCACAAGAGCAAACTACAAAAGAAGATATAGAGGAGGAGAAGAAAAAAGAAGAAGCGGAAGGACAAGGAAAAAAGACCAGACCAGTAAGAGCGGTAACCCTAAAGACAAATAAGAACTAGAACCCGGACACAAAATAAGAAATGGATGGCCTAAAAATCCTATCCTTAAATGTCAATGGCTTGAATGACCATAAAAAAAGAAAGATAATTCTATCAAAATTGGCAAAACAGAATCCAGATATAATTTGTTTACAGGAGGTCCATATAAAAGAAAATGAGGCAAATTCCTTAGAATTTATTAAATTTGGTAAACTATTTGTGTCATTAGCGGAGAAAAAGAAAAGGGGTGTGGCAATTTATGTGAAAAAGGGAATCGAGGCAGAATTAAAGCATAAAGATACTAAAGGGAGAATCTTAATGGTAGAAATTAGGAGAGCTAATGCAAAAATGTTGTTGTTGGGAGTATATGCTCCAAATGAGAAACAGGGACAATTTTATAAAAAACTGCACGAACAATTAGGGAACTGGGCCCATGTGGAAATATGTATGCTAGGCGATTTTAATGGAGTTGTTAATCCATTGAAAGATTATAAAAGTGGAGAGAGAAAAAGGAATAAAAGGTTACCTCTGCCAAAAAGCTTCTTTGATCTTGTCGATGAAATCAATTTAATTGATATATGGCGTACTCTACATCCTCACGACTCTCAATACACTTTTTTCTCAAACCCACAGAATTCTTGGTCCAGAATTGACATGGTATGGACTACTAGAAAATTAGGTTTAGAAATTAAGAAAGCAGACATAAGTATAAATACTTGGACTGACCATAAACTCCTGGAAACTCCGCTAACTCTTGTTAGCGTTGTTGGCACTACGCTAACAAGAGGAGACAACAAAGATGGAGTCTAAGATCCAACCTCTTGAATGAAAAAGAATTCATAACAAAATTAAATGAAGAAATTAAACGCTTTTTCATTGAGAATGGCAGGCAAAATACGGCGAAGGAAATTGTATGGGATACCATGAAGGCGTATTTGAGAGGAGTAGTGATTTCGTATATGGCGTTCAAAAATAAGGAAGAAAGAAAAGTTAGAGACGATTATAATAAGAATTTAGAGGAAGCAGATAGTAAACTACAACAAAACCCGGGAGACGAGATGGCCAAACAAAAATGGATGATGGCAAGACATAACCTTAACGTCCTGGATCAGAAAGAGTTGGCACAAAAAATTAAGAGGATAAAACACTATCACTTTGAAAACGCCAACAAGTCGGGAAGATGGCTAGCATATAGATTAAAAAAAGAACAGGAAAAAAATCAGATCCTTATATTAGAAGATATCAATGGGGACATTCTGACAAAAGAAATGGATAAGCTAGAAAGAGCGAGAAAATTTTACGAAGCCTTATATAAAGAGGAAGTGATTGATCCAGACAAAATTGCACAATATTTGATGGAAGCTAACTTGCCACAGATAGCAGAAGAAGAGAGAGAAATGTTAAATAATAAAATTACAATGGAAGAACTCAAATCTGCGCTTGCCAAAATAAAGAAAAATAAAACACCAGGCCCAGACGGCCTCCCGGGGGAAATTTATGCAAAATTTGAGGAAGAACTACTATTAGAATTGTTGGACATATTTAATGAGGTACTAGTGGGTACAAGAATTCCAGACTCCTGGAAGGAAACCTATATTACCCTCATTTTGAAAGAAGGTGCTGACCCAAAACAGATAGCAAACTATAGGCCGATTTCTCTGTTAAACTCAGATTATAAATTATTTACTAGTATAATTGCGGAGAGACTAAAAAAAATTTTAAATGCTTGGATTCATAATGATCAGAAAGGATTCCTCCCTGGGAGGCAAATGAGGGATAATGTGAGGACAATAATAGATGTTATAGAATATTATGAACAACACCCGGAAAAACAACTGGCGTTAGCGTTTTTAGACGCCCAAAAGGCGTTTGATAATCTAAATTGGAAATTTATGATTAATCAAATTGATTTGATGGGATTTGGCACAAACTTTAGAAAGATGATCGAAAATATATATAACAAACAGAAAGCAAGTATATTAATAAACGGGGATAAGACACGGACATTCTGGATACAAAAGGGAGTTAGACAGGGATGCCCCCTGTTCCCCTTACTCTTTATAATGGCACTGGAAATCCTATTAAGAAAGATTAGAGACAACAAAGAAATTAAAGGATTACAAATTAAGAAAGAAATTTTTAAAATACAAGCCTTTGCGGATGACGTGGCCTTAATAATGGAAGATCCCTTAAAATCTGGTCCCAAGGTACTCCAGGAAATACAACAGTATGGTGAAGTCGCTGGCTTTAAACTTAACAAAACTAAAACCAAAATCTTAGTAAGAAATATGGCGGAGATGAACAAGAAGCGGTTAGAAAAGTCCCTGGAACTCCAAATAGCAAAGAAGATAAAATATTTGGGAATCTGGATCACAGTAAGGTATTCCTCCTTAAAAGAGGACAATTATAGTCCATTACTACAAAAAATAAAACAGGACATAAATAGATGGAAGAAATTAAAACTATCCCTTACAGGTAAGATCTCAGCAATTAAAATGAATATTCTTCCCAAAATCATATTTCTGTTTCAAACTATCCCGGTGAACCTGGATAAAAAATATTTTCTAGATCTGGAAAGGAAGGTGCGAGATTTTTTGTGGGAAGGGAAAAAGGCAAGAATTGCATACAAAACGCTGCAAGGGAAAAGAAACATGGGCGGCTTCGGATTACCGGATTGGCAATTATACCAGAAAGCAGCCAAATTAGTATGGATCAAGGATTGGGTCACATTACAAAATAAGAGAATTCTGACATTAGAAGGCCACGATCTACAGGCAGGCTGGCACGCTTATTTATGGGGCCCAAAGAATAAAAAGAAACCACATTTTTACAGACACAAATTAAGGGAGACTCTGATCCAAACATGGGAAGAAATTAGACAAAAATTTTATACCAACATTCCGATTTGGCTCTCAATTATGGAGGCGCTGATTGCTACTAACAAAAGGGATATTGGAAAATTTGGCACGTACAAAGATATACTAGATGGAAATGGTACTCTTAGACCTCGAGAATTACTAAACAATCAAGGCTTTAATTTGGACTGGTGGAGTTACATGCAGATAAGCTCTAGATATCAAAAAGATAGGGATCAATTTGGGATAGAGACGAAGTATAACAATTTAGATAAAATTATGTTGGGGATTGAAAAGAAAATGCTAGCCAGATTCTATAACCTCTTACTAGGCGAAGACAGAGCAGAAGGGATAGCTAGGAACCAACTAAGCATTTGGGAAAAAAATATTGGCCACAGACTAAACTTCAATGATTGGGAGGAGGCTTGGAATAGAAATTATAATTTTACTAAATCAGCAACCTATAGGGAGAACCACTACAAAATATTTCACAGATGGTATCTAGCCCCAGCTAGATTAGCAAAAATATTTCCTAACGCCTCAGGAATTTGTTGGAAGTGTGGAAAGGAGATTGGCACCTTCTTTCATATGTGGTGGTCCTGCTCAGAGACAAAGAAGTTCTGGACAAAAATACAAACTTGGCTGCAGGAAATAGTGGAAGAAGATATAAAATTATCTCCAGAAATCTTCTTACTGGGAATGATGGGAGATGGGTTCTCTAAGGACAAGACACAACTAATATTACACATCATAACAGCGGCCAGATTAACCTTCGCAAAATATTGGAAGGATAAACAAATACCTCCAGAGATGATAATAATAAATAAAATTTTGGAATGTGCAGAAATGGCGAAATTAACCAGTATGCTTAAAGATGAGGAGAATTCAAAATTTAAGGCAGTATGGCAAAGGTGGTATATATGGTGGAATAATAGAACATGACTATAAGGATATACCTATTTCTAATAGTGATAGATTTGAAGATACTTATTGTGTATATACTGTATATATGTAATCGCACGATACCTCAGATGTTACCTGAGATTTGATATTTTCTTTTTTTAAAAAAACTTTTTTAAAAATCAATAAAGTATATTTAAAAAAAAAACCTTTGGATTCCTGGACCATGGTCTGTACTACCTCCAAGATGGGCCTTTGGCAAGGGATGGGTTGCACCTCACAAAGACTGGGAAGAATGTTTTTGGAAAATGACTGGCTCAACTTATCAGGACAGCTTTAAACTAAAATTGAAGGGGGAGGGCAACCAGTCTTTAGGATCTCCAGGACTGACTTCCAAGCAAAATCCCCTAGAAAAAAAGGCAAATAAAGAAGTAAGGAGGGATGGGAAGGAAGACAAACTCAAATACCAAATAGAAGACATAGGAAGCATACCTAGAGTCAGGCATAAAGATCTCAGGTGCCTATATACAAATGCACAAAGTCTGGGGAACAAACAGGGTGAACTTGAACTATTAATACATGAAAATAGATATGACATAGTTGGAATAACAGAAACCTGTTGGGACGAAACCCACAACTGGAACATACTGATAGAAGGATACAAACTTTTTTTAAAAAAACCAGACCCCATAAAAGAGGAAGTACAGTTGCACTGGATGTAAAGGATCACTATATTGCTATAGAATGGCATGAAACTGAAGACAAAAACCTCCTAGAATGCATATGGGTCAACATAAAATAAAAAAAAAAGAATGACAAGGCCATAGGTGTATACTATAGGCCACCCAATCAAGCAGAAAAAATAGATATCCTTTTTGCCAACCAACTAACAAACATATGTAGGAAACACACTACAATAGTAATGGGGGACTTCAATTACCCTGATATCAATTGGAAAACTAATTCTGCACCAAGTGAAAAATCAAATAGGTTTTTCACAATCAAATAACCAACCAAGCTGACAACTTTGTTGTCCAAAAGGTAGAGGAAAGAACTAGAGGGACAGCCATACTGGACTTAATATTTACAAACAGAGAAGAAGTGATAGAGGGACTTGAAACTGCAGGAACCTTGGGTGAGAGTGACCATGTCATACTAGAATTCAACATAACGCAAACACAAGAAAGAAAAACAAGAAATCCAAGAAAAAACCAGCATGGCTGCACAAAGATCTCTCTGACAACTTGAAAGACAAAAAGGAAAAGTACAAAAAATGGAAAGAGGAACACATAACTAAGGCAGGGTATCAGCAGGTAGCCAGAATCTGTAAAGATTAAGTCAGGAAAGCAAGGGCTCAGAATGAACAAAGACTTGCAACAGAAGTCAAAGATAACAAAAAAAAGTTTCTTCCAACATATAAATAACAAGAAAAAAATCAAGGAAACAGTCAGGCCACTAAAGAGAGAAGATGGCAAGGAAATAACAGGCAACAACTTGGTGTCCTCCTGGATGCATGGCTGTCCTTAGAAGAACATGTGACGGCTGTGGCTGGGGGGCTTTCTATCAGGTTTGCCTGATTCGCCAGTTGCGTCCCTTTCTGGATCGGGACGCCTTGCGCACGGTCACACATGCCCTCGTCACTTCCCGCCTGGACTACTGTAATGCTCTCTACATGGGGCTCCCCTTGAAGAGCACCCGGAGGCTCCAACTGGTCCAGAATGCAGCCGCGCGGGTGATTATGGGAGTGTCATGGCGCTCCCATGTAACACCTCTCCTGCGCGAGCTGTACTGGCTTCCAGTGGTCTTTTGAGTGCGATTCAAGATGTTGAGCGCTCCATGGCTTAGGACCTGGATATCTACGAGACTGCCTTCTGCCGCGAGAGCCTCCCACCGGCTAGTACACTCCCACAGAGAGGGGCTCCTCGAGGTGCCATCGGTCAAACAATGTTGACTGGCAGCCCCCAGGGGGAGAGCTTTCTCTGTGGGAGCACCTGCCCTCTGGAACAAGCTCCCCCCGGAGATACGGATGATCCTGGACATACAAACTTTTCGCAGGGCCCTAAAGACTTTCTTATTTCACCAAGCAGGGCTAGCTTAATTTTTAAATTTTTAAATTGTTTAATTTTAATCTGAATTTTAATGGGGTATTTAAACTGTTGGGCCAAATTATTTAATTTATTTTAAATTGCTTTTAAATTTTGTATTTTGTGTTTTTACCTTTGGCTGTTCACCATCCTGAGTCCTTCGGGAGAAGGGCGGTATATAAATTAAAAAATAAAATAAATAAATAAATAAATAAATAAATAAATAAATAAATAAACAAACAAACAAACAAACAAACAAACAAACAAAGAGAAAGCAGAGCTGCTTAACTCATTCTTTGCATCAGTCTTCACACAAAAAGAAACTATAGCCCAACCTACCAGAAACATAACTGTAAAATACAGATTGGAAATAAAAGTTAAAATAAGCAAAAAAAAAAAAAAAATAGTAAGAGAACACCTGTCTGATCTTGATGAATACAAATCACCAGGGGCTGACAGATTACATCCCAGAGTTCTAAAGGAGCCGGCAGAGGTCATCTCAGAACCACTGCACCACATCTTTCAAAAATCCTGGCACACCAGGGAACTACCAGAGGACTGGAAAAAAGCTGATGTGGTTCCCATCTTCAAAAAAAGGGGGGGGGGAACAGACCCAGGAAACTACAGACCAATTAGCCTAATATCAATATCCAGGAAGATACTGGAAAAAAAATTAAGAAACAGATCTGCCAACACCTAGAAACAAATAAAGTAAGAACTAGCAGTCAGCACGGGTTTGTTAAAAACAGATCATGCCAAACCAATTTTATTTCATTCTTCAACATAATGACTAAATTAGTAGACCAGCAAAATACTGTGGATATAATATACTTAGACTTCAGCAAGGCATTCGACAAAGTAGACCACAACCTACTTCTTGGTAAGCTAGAAAAAAGTGGGATAGACAGCATCATTACCAGTTGGATTTGCAACTGGCTGACAAACCGTACTCAACGAGTAGTCCTTAATGGGTCTATGTTTACATGGAGAGAAGTAAGTAGTGGGGTGCCACAAGGTTCCGTCTTAGGCCCAGTACTCTTTAATATCTTCATAAATGACTTAGATGAAGGAATAGAAGGAGAATTTACCAAGTTTGCAGATGATACTAAGCTGGCAGGAACAGCTAACACCCTAGAAGATAGGGTCAAGATCCAGATGGATCTTGACAGACTTGAACACTGGGACCTATCTAACAAAATGTAGAGAAAAGTAAAGTTTTCTTAGGTAAGAAAAACCAAAAGTACACATATAAACTGAGTGAAACTAGGCTTAATAGCAGTGACTGTGAGAGAGATCTTGGAGTCTTAGTGGACAACCAGCTAAATATGAGCCAGCAGTGTGCAGTGACAGCCAAAAAAGCCAATGCAATCCTAAATTGCATTAACAGAGGGATATAATCAAGATCAAGTGAGGTACTAATACCACTCTATAAAGCCATAGTAAGACCATACCTAGAATACTGCATCCAGTTTTGGTCACTCTAGAAAAAGTGCAGAGGAGAGCAACCAGGATGATTAGGGGACTGGAGACAAAACATATGAAGAACAGTTACAGGAACTGGGCATGGCTAGTCTAGTGAAGAGAAGGACCAGGGAGACATGATAGCAGTGTTCCAATATTTGAGGGGCTGCCACAGAGTGGAGCGTGTCAAGCTATTTTCCAAAGCACCTGAAGGCCAGATAAGGAATGATGGCTGGAAACTGACGAAGGAGAGATTCAACCTAGAAATGAGGAGGAACTTTCTGAGAACAGTGAGAACAATCAACCAATGAAACAGCTTGCCTTCAGAAGTTGTGGGAGCTTCATCTCTTGAGACTTTCAAAAAAAGATTGGACTGCCATTTGTCAGAAATTTTGTAGGGTCTCCTGCTTGAGCAGGGGGTTGGACTAGATGACCTATAAGGTCCCTTCTAACACTGTTAATCTGTCAAATCTGTTGACCCGGATGCTGTAATCTTTGTAATTCAGCTGTGATTTAAACTCCTCCCCTTCCCTATTTAGTTAGTTTTTGATTCTAAGGAATCTAGGTACTTGGAAAAAGTGGCTGGGAGCACTGTTAAGAAGTTGAACAAATGTTACTAGATATGCAAAACACAACCCCAAGGTTAATCATAAACTACAGCTCAGTAGAAAGAACATTCTGGGAATACAAAAGACCAAAGCAATGAAGTCTGCACAAGGTTGTTAATTTCCTGAGGAGGGTCTGTGGGGGCTCTTTTTCTCAAAGCACCTGCTTTCCAAAATACCATTAAAGGCATGATGTGAAGAACTGGGTGAGGTTGGCAAAGGTCAGCTTGACATGGAACATCTTTTACTCTATGTTGTTAGCACATGCTGAGGTGCTGTTAAATTTACTTCAAGATTCTGTCTCATTCAATAGCTTCATTAATGAGCAGGGACATAGAGTCAAGAAGTACATTAATTAAATGGCAGGCAATAAACAAATGAAAAATCACATATGCCACTTTAGGCAATTAAAAAAAGATTGAGAACTGATCAAGGCTACTGGAAGTAAAGATATTAGTTAAAGGTATTAAAGATATTTGAGATATATTTTATTGTTGATTACTTCATTTAATCAATTGGTATATTTGTTACTAATTGTCTTCAAAACAATTAGTAATAGAGTAACAATATAATTTGCAGGTAAATCATATCAACAAAAAGTATCACTCATCCCTGGACAGTATAGGAATTTGAAATCCAAATTAGTAAATGCCCTCCAGAAAAAAAATAAGTACCCCCATAATAATATCTTAATCAGATGTGAGACCTGACTCACAGGAAAATATTATTTGGCATACCCCTGGAAGATAAATAGAAGATAGATAGATACCCCTGAATGCACCAAGTATCATATCAAGCAAGAAAAAAATCTATGCACAAAATCCACCTGTGCCTTCTATAATTTTGTAAAGAACAAACTTAAAGACTCGAGATCCATCCCACCCCTAAAAGGACCAAACAATGAAGACTGTATTGATGAAACCATTAAAGCCTTTAACACGTTCTTCGGCACAGTCTTTGTATACAGCAACAACACATACCCAATATTTCCCAGTTGTACTACAGACAATTACAACGATTACAGTGATCTTATACATATTGATTTTGCAGAAGACAATGTTGAAAAGGCACTAGGCAATCTAAAACCATCTCTATCTATTGGACCTGATGGACTATGTGCATACTTCTTAAAAAAGCTTTTCACTGCAATTGCAGAACCTCTAAGCATAATTTTTGAAAAATCTTTCAATACCAGCACCTTGTCCTACCAATGGTCACAAGCCAAGGTCATCCCTATCTTCAAAAAGGGAGAGCCTAGCCTAGTTGAAAATTACAGACCAATCTCTTTATGTTGCGTCACCTGCAAAATCATGGAATCAATCATTAACCAATCTATTACCCTCCACCTAGAGACAAACAACCTACTTTCTAATAAACAATTTGGTTTCAGAAAAAAATTATCCTGTAATCTGCAACTACTACATTGCAAAAACATATGGACTACACATCTCAACCAGGGCAAAGCAATAGATGCAGTTTACATAACTTCTGTAAAGCTTTTGATTTACAGCTTTTGATTTATATCTGCCTTCCTGTCAAACAGACAACAAGTGGTCAAAATAGGAAGCACTCTATCAAATCCTGTACATATTAATAGCGGTATTCCCCAAGGCAGTGTTTTAGGTCCAACACTCTTCATACTTTACATAAATGATCATATTAAAAGCAACTGTGTTCTCTTCGCTGATGATGTTAAAGTATTCAACACCACCGACCATGCAACTACCCTTCAAAAAGACCTTGACTATGTGTCAGATTGGTCCAACAAGTGGCAACTTCAAATCTCAACCAACAAATGCTCTGTCTTGCACATTGGCAAAAAAAAAATATATCAAAACATAAAATACAAATTAGATGGACATGACCTTGTAGATGACCCTCACTCTGTCAAGGACCTTGGAGTACTCATTTCTAAAGATCTAAGTGCCAGAGCCCACTATAACAACATTGCCAAAAAGGCATTAAGAGTTGTTAACCTAATCTTGCGTAGCTTCTTCTCTGGTAATGTTGTACTACTAACTAGAGCATACAAAACATTTGCTAGACCAATTCTTGAATACAGCTCATCTGTTTGGAACCCGCACTGCATATCCGACATAAATACAATTGAGAGAGTCCAGAGATATTTTACAAGAAGAGTCCTCTATTCCTCTAACCGCAATAAAATACCTTATGCCACCAGACTCCAAATTTTGGGTTTAGACAACTTAGAACTACACCAACTTCAGTCTGACCTAAGATAGTACATAAAATTATCTGCCACAATGTTCTTCCTGTCAAAGAATACTTCAGATTCAACCACAACAATACACGAGCAAATAATAGATACAAACTCAAGGTAAACCAATCCAAACTCGATTGCAGAAAATATGACTTCAGTAACAGAGTGGTCAATGCCTGGAATACACTACCTGACTGTAGTTTCTTCCCCAAACCCCCAAAACTTTAACCTTAAATTGTCTACTGTTGACCTCACCCCATTCCTAAGAGGTCTGTAAGGGGCATGCATAAGTGCACTAGTGTGCCTACCATCCCTGTCCTAATATTCCTTTTTACTCTTACTCTTTTCATGTATTCAAATTATGTTTATACTTACTTATTATCTTATATATGCTTGACAAATAAACTTATGATTATGATTATAGATAACCTGACAACTAAATGATATTGCCTGATCGTGATTTCAAGAGCACTGGCTTCATCAGCCTTCAGAACTTTTACCAACCTCCGACCTTGCTCAGTTTTTCAGGAGTCTTTCAGCAAAAGTAGACATCTGTCTTTGATCCCTGGACTATTTCTGGAACTTTGCCTGGAATCTGACTTTGCCTATGCTTGGGAATTTGTGTTGACCTCTGGCCTGACACATAACCTGGCTTATAATTGACTGTGAGTATCTGGATACTCTGCATCCTCTTGACCTAGCTTGCTACTTGTTGGTGATTATATTGTTCTGCAACCTTGACACTCTTGAGGCGGGACACTATTTTTCCTGCAGCCATAAGTATCTGTACACACCAAGAATAAGTATAAGATTATCTTATTACAGTTCCAACATATGATTAATAATAGGATTAGATTTTGGATTAATAAAGTTTGAATTACAGTTGGAAGATAATGCAAATAGTTCCAAGAAAGGGTTAGGGTTAGTACATTAAAAAGAAAACAAAATAACAAAAATGTTCACTTTCTTAGAAAGCAGAATGTGTTAATATTTCAAATCTTTTCTATAAACCTTGATGATATTAGTTAAATTAAGCAATACACCATGTCACATACTGGCTGCACACAGAATTATGCTGTTTAAAATGTTTCTTTCTTTGGGAACAGTTTTTTTGAGCTCGTCAAACTGTTCTCAGAGGACCTAGTTTTACACAAGTCATTTCAAGACAGCCTCTGCAGGAGACATTTTATAGCAAAGTTCACACACCAAAAGCCCCACTAGACTCTTTACAGGCAACATTTTAAAAAGGAAGGTATATGGTTATATTAAATGGAGACAGATTTGATGATGTCCAACCCAAAGATAAATGTGGTATCAAAACTTAGAAAAGGGATTAACCCACAAAGCTCCCTCCTGCTGGTATTCACAGTTAAAAATGATTATTCCTTCATATACTGCTGTTTTGTGTAAAACAAAATAATATTAAATTCTGATTTCATAAATTAAGGATGTGGGAGTCAATTTTTAGCAGATTTCTGTAAAATGTTTCAATTTAAACTGAATATCCAGGTACTTTACAGTTGTAAGAGAGGGTTGTAAGGTAGAAAGTATCTGATTTAAATGATACCTCTGCTCAAAAACTACTGGAATCTGGTAACACAACTAACTACTACTCAGTTTTAGCATCTGTAGAAAATCTGAATCACAGCTAATGCATTTAAACTACACTTTGATGCCCCAAAGTTCTATATTAATACAGGTAATCCCTGGGTTACAAGCATTCAAAATTACGTGATTAGCACCCCCTAGCATTTCTGAACAAGGCCTGAAACTACAAATCTTGCAGCACCACGACAGTTGTTTGCCCTTATAAACAACTGCAGATGGTCTGCAACCAGAGGTGGAATTCAGCTGGTTCAGTCCGGTTCAGTCGAACCAGTTGTTAAAATTTTGTGCAGTTCGCAGCACTGGTTGGCTCCTCCCACCCTGTGGCCCCTCCCTGCCTCAGTCCCTCCTTATGTCACCTCACCTGCCTAGGCTGCTCACCTAGAGTCACACCAGTGGCATAGCTGCTGCTGCTCTCTGGTTCCCTCGCTTGCCTCGACCACATGGCCCAGCTGATCTCTGCCTGGTGAGTCTTCCTTTGCTTTTCGCTGTCAAGGTTCCAACTGATGCCCTAATAAAAGCAGGAGCCTCAAGCCAGTTTTCAAGAAAAATCCAGTTGTTTATTAGGAGTGCCATGTCGGTACGGACCTAGTAAAGCCAGCTCTGACCCACTCAGTTCGCGCCTTGCCTCAGACCCTGTTTCCCTCTCCCCCAAGGTGTGTCATCAGTAACATCCCCCAACGAAGCAATTTCATGGGTCATAGAAGTCAGTCTCTATGGCTGTTACTGGTTTCTGTGGAGATGGCCTTGACTTTGGCCGGCTAGAATGTGCATTGTTTTGACTGAGGTGCAAATTCCTTGATGCAGTTACTTGATTCCCCATCCCCCCACCCCCCGCCTATGGCAACTTGGGAGCAGGTTGAGAAAGCTTCATGAGTTGACTTTGGCTTCCCTCACTTCCTGAAGGCAACCTATGCAAAGCAAAAACAGTTTGAGTACAGTACATATTTTAGGGGGGTGATCCCTCACAGGCTTTGTCGGGTTCTTTTCATGGAATTTAGCTATGAGGCTAAATAAAGAGTTTCTGCTCTTTACCCAGGATGCCTCTGATAGAAGGTAGCCCTTCCACTTGATTAAGTACTTGAGTTGCCCCCGTACCACGTAATGGGTTTGGCCCCCTATGACCACTGGGTCCAGGGGCTCATGGGGTAGTGGCCTCAGCTTTGACCTGACCACAGGTTTTAAGAGGCTACTGTGGAATACCGGCTGTATTTTCCAAAGCAGTGGAGCAGTTTCAACTGCACCATAACTGGGTTGATAATCCTCACTATGGGAAATGGGCCCATGAATTTAGGTCCCAGCTTCTTGCTGGGGAGTTTTAACTTTAAGTATTTTGTGGAGAGGTAGACCTTCTTTCCCAACTGGAATGGTTGTTGGGTGGCTCGGTGTTTGTCTGCCTGTTGCTTACAGGTCTGTGCCACCTTAGCTAGTGCTTTCTTGACATTTTCCCATGCTGCTTTTAGTCTTGACAGCCAATCCATCAAACTGACTAAGGAGGGAGGGGGGTTCTCTTGGGTATTCTGGCATTGGAACAAAGTCCATACCACTTACTACCTTGAACGGGGTCAGTCCCATGCTACTCTGAATAGCATTATTGTACACAACCTCTGTGAATGGTAGAAGGTCAACTCAATTGAACTGTTGGTAGTTCACGTAGCACCTCAGGTACTTTTCTACCATGGTGTTCAATCTCTCTGCCCCCACTTGGTGCTCAGATGAAAAGCCATGCTAAGGCCCTGGGATGACCTGATGGACTGCAGGAACTCCTCCAGAACGTAGCCATGAACTGGACCCCTCTGTCCAAGATGATTCTGTGTGGTAGTTCACGCAGGTGGTAGATGTGCCTCAGGAAGAGTTTGGCTAGCTGGTGGGCTAGAGGTAGTCCGCTGCATGGTTATAAAGTGTGCCTGCTTGGAAAATAAGTCAATCACAGGCCAGATCACTGTGTTCCCCCTGTTCTTTGGCAACTCCACTATAAAGTCCATTGCGATTTCCTCCCTTGGCCTCATTGGCTCTGCCACCTGTTGCAGCAATCTGGGGAGTTTTCCTGGTCTCTTTTTCATAGTGACACAGATGGTGCAGCTTTTTACATAACTGTCCATGTCTTTCTTCATGCCGGGTCACCAGAATTGTCTCCTCACTAAGTGTAAAGTCTTTAGGAATCCAGAGTGTCCCGCCAATTTCACATCATGGCTTCTCTGGAGGATTAAGGTGCATAGGGACTCGGGGATGTAGAATTTCTCCCCCTTCTACACTAGGCCCTCCCCTTTTGTCAAGATGTGTTGGTTGTCACGGAACCAGGGGTCTCCTCCCAGTTCGGTTTTGAGTTTCGCGGTTAAATCACTTGCAGGTTAGCCTTGCTGGCTGCAGCATTGTCAGTGGGTGGTCACTTGGGCCGTGGCTTGAGTACGGGAGATGATGGCGTCTACTACCTCCTCCTGCCCACATTTGTATTGGGGCATGTAGGAGAGGGTGTCTGCTAGGAAATTCCTCCCTCCTGGGATGTGTTTTAGCATGAAGCCGAATCGGTTGAAGTATTGAGTCAAGAGGACCTGCTTGGATGACAGTTTCTTATGGTTTCTAAGAGCCTCCAGATTCTTATGGTCAGTCAGACTTCAAATTTCTCCACCCCTTCCAAGAGGTGCTGCCAGGGTAGTAGTGCCCATCTTACTGCAAAAGCTTCTTTTTCCCATGCAGCCCATCGTCTTCCATGTCAGTGAGTTTATGGGAGGTGTGGGTGCAAGGTTGTAGTTTTCCCTGGCCATTTCTTTGGAGTAGCACTGCTCCTACCACCACGTCATTGGCATCTGCTTGGATGATGAAGGGTTGTTTGGGTTTGGTATGTTTCAGTACCGGTAACTTTTCTTTTGCATAAAGTTCTTTTCATTTCGAATGCCTTTTGGCAGGTTAGGTCGCACTGTAGGGGTTGTCCCAGGCAGGGCTTCGTCCTTGGGCTCCCTGTCTTTAGGAGGTCTGTCATGGGTTTGGCAATTTTCGTGATGGAGGAGATGAATTGCCTGTAAAAGTTTGCAAATCCCAGGAAGCTTTGTAGCTCTCTGCGTGTGCCTGACACTCTAGGATGGCACGTACTTTGGCTGGGTCCATTTCTATCCCCTCATTTGACACTTGGTAGCCCAGGAAGTCTAGACGTGCATGATGAAATTCACATTTTGACAACTTGATGTACAAGTTTGCCACTAAAAGCTTTTTCAGTACCTGGCAGATTAGGGATATGTGGTCCTCCATGATCTTAGTGAAGATGAGGATGTCATTCAGGTAGACGAGGACCGCTTATAGAGGTGCTCATGCAGCACTTTGTTTATTATCTGTATAAACACTGCTGGGGGGCCCTGAAGCTCAAAAGGCATTACTTTAAATTGGAAGCTCCCTAGGAGGCAGTTGAACGCCGTTTTCCATTCATCTCCCTTCCTGATACGGACTTGGTAATATGCTTCTCTGAGGTCTAGTTCTACTATTGCAGCACCATTGCTGGTCTTGACCGCGCAAGATGGCAGTCGCGTGGTGAAGCGCTGCGTTGAGATGGAGGACTTTTCGGGGCCCTAGGGGGTACTACAGGGAAGCTCGACCATCAGCGACCCCTGATTCAGTTGGATGGGCCCAAGGCGAGGGTTTTGAGACCTTCCTCGCCCCTGGACGTTCCCGGAGTCGGAAGCGACAAGGGAGAGTTGTAATCGTGCCACTCCGACACTGCCGACGCTACTGAGAGCTGCCGAGGGCCAAGAGCCAAGAGTGGAGGCGCTGCTGGAGGGGAGCGGAGAGCGGAGCCGAAAGCTGAGGCATGGTGGCATGGTGACTTATCGGGCGAGAGCCAAGAGTGGAGAGCTGAGAGTGGAAGCCCTGCTGGAGTGGAGAAGGGAGAGAAAGGAGAGCAGAGCAGAGCCGAGAGCAGAGAGATGGTGGCTTATCATTGGCGGCGGCAGGTTCGTTCAATGGAGCTCGGGGCGAGGGGTTTTTGAGACCTTCCTCGCCCCTGGATGCGCCCAGAGGCGTTGGCAGAGAATGTGGCCGCTCCGCTCCGACGTTTTGACGTTGCCAAGAGTGGCGTTATGGTGGTTTGTTGGCAGCGGCTGTTGGTAGCGGCAGCGGCAAAGATGAAGGTGAAGGAGGAAGTATGGCTGTGGGGCAGCGAGTGGTGGCAGCCCGTTGAAGTCCACCAAACCCACTTGGAAACTGAGAGGAGTATAAACGGGTCTTGGGACTGGAGAAGAGAGACCCCCCTCCTGGAATATCTTGGCGGCTGCAGAGGACATGGAGGCCTCCTGTGACATTCAATGGAGGCTGGGGTCTGGAAGAACTGAGGAAAATAGAGCTGGTAGGTGACAGAGGTTTTTCCGTCGCATGGATACCAGCCCTTTTTCCCTTCCCCCTCCCGGGTACAGTGTCCGCTTAAATGGGCTCATTATTTGCCCTAACTGAGGGAGTTCTCTCTCTTCCCCCTCTTTTTCTTCCCTTTTCCCTTCTTCCCCCTCCCTTCTTCCCCCCTTTTTTCATCGGAACTTACTCGGATGCGATATTGAGTATAAAAGTATGCCAAGGATTTTCCATCTTTGCCCCTGGCGTGACTCACTGACTGACTGATAGACTGATAAACTTTTCCTCTGACCATGGGTCAGCCAATTGATGCAACCTATTGATGCAATAGAGGGGTCCTCTATTACATCATGATTCTCGTCTGTCAGAGAAGTCTTTTCGATCTACGGCCCCCTGGGGGCCCCGCTGTGAGAGGGCGGGCCGGAGGCCGTCCCCATTGGATGAGATAATCAGGACCCTCCTACTGTCGTGGGAGGACAGTAGAGATACCAATAGTACATCAATGATCAAATGGCTGTGTTACATCTTTTGTAAAGTCCCCTGTTTGAGCTCCATGCCTCCATTGCTGCACTTGGAGATGTACATGACAGCGGATCTTCTTGCGCTGCGAGATTCCCCCCTCTCGCAGATGTGGCCCTCCTCACTATCGAGGGCCCACCTCAAGGACGGGTTTTGGGACCCAGAGAGGTGGCATGTGAAAACTAGGGGATTGAGGGGTTTTCTATGGAAATTTTTAGTCAAACTTTTAAGGGGTCCCAGGGAGGGGGAGGGTCAGATTGGAACTTGGGTTGTAGGTATGGGGGATAACCCACAAGGGGGAGGGTCGTGTCTAGCCATGAAGCGCAGCAAAGGGGGTGGGGGACCCGGGGTCGAGGGGGGGTTAGAGCTCATCCAGATAGTGTTCTGAACATCAATACTGTAGGTGGGAGGGGTAGATATGGCGGCAGCAGGGGGCCATTTCATGTTAGGGGAGAGTGCATTCGCTGTCTACGAGCGGTGGCGTGCTCCGGCACCCAAGGCTCTACTCGCCCCCCAGGTTGCATAGACCCTCAGGACTCGGGCCTTTGGCTGATGCTGTGCAATGCCAGGTCCGTAGTAAACAGAGCCCCCCTCATTTGTGATCTTGTTCAGGAGGAGGGTGCGGACCTGGCAGGTGTTACGGAGACCTGGTTGGGCCAGGAGGGGGGGTTCCCCTTGTTGAAATGTTTCCAAGCATTCCATCAGCTGAGGTCACAGGGGAGGGGCGGGGGGTAACGGTTATCATTAAAGAAGGTATGAGACCGAGGGAGGCCACTGTTCCTCAGACGGCCGGCTGTGAAGCCCTCCTTGTGAAATGGGTCATGGGGTTCAGATGGGTTTGCTGATCATGTACCTGGCTCCCTGCCACATGGCATCAGCCCTGCCCGAGCTACTCAACGTCATCGCTGCGGTGGCGGTTGACACCCCCAGGATTATGGTCATGGGGGATTTCTTTTTATTATTATTATTATTGAAAAAGTTTTACAAACATCAATTTTCCCACATTTTTTCCCCACCCCATCCCTCCCTATTATATCAGAGTTTACCACCCGTCTATTCTCCCCCCTCTAAACTATACAATTCTACACAACATTTAGATAAAAGCTATCTGGTACTTCCTAGTTTGATATTTATTCTGCACATAATCTATCCATTTCTTCCGCTCCCATGCATAAGTCTCTTGAGTCCGATCTTTTAAGTATGCTGATATCTTCGCCATTTCTGCAAAACTGGCCATCATCAAAGTCCATTCTTGAATTGTAGGCATATCATCCCTTTTCCAAAATTGACCAATCAATAACCTAGCTGCTGTCACCATATACAGTATCAATTTTGTTTCCCCCACTGAAAAACCCTTAACTATACCCAATAAACGAGCTACCCCCAGGAATATGACTAATCCCAGACCTCCGGACCTTCCGTCGAGCTTTGAAGACCTTCCTATTCCAGCAAGCTGGGCTGGCTTAAAATTTTTAAAGGGTTATTTTAAGGGTAATGGGTTTTAAATATTTCAGGAAGCCAATTGGATTTAATTCTGTTTTAAATTATTTTAAATTTTGTATTGTATGTATTTTAATTGGCTGTGCACTGCCCTGAGTCTTTCGGGAGAAGGGCGGTATACAAATTTAAATAATAAATAAAATAAATAAATAAAAAACAGTCATGGGGGATTTCAACCTGCCGTCCGTGGGTGAGACGTCTGAGGTGGCTTGGGAGTTCATGGCTTCCATGACAGCTATGCACCTGACCCAGTTAATTCATGGCCCTACCCACACGGGGGAAACACGCTGGATCTGGTTTTTGTCTCTGGACAGTGGTTGAGTGATCTTGAGATAGGGGATATAGTCACCGAGCCCTTGTCATGGTCAGATCACTTTCTCCTTCGTCTTGACCTTCGAACCGCTGCACCCTGCTGCAGGGAGGGAGAGCCAGTAAGATGGTTCCGCCCCAGGTGCCTGATGGAACCTGATAGGTTCCAGATGGAGCTTGGGCCATTTCCTGAGGCTCTGGCACACGCCTCGACTGGAGACCTAGTGGCCGCCTGGGATAGGTTGGCCACTGGAGCTCTGGATCGGGTTGTGCCTTTGCGGCCTCTGACCCGGCGCCGATCTCAATTGGCTCCTTGGTTCTCTGAGGAGCTGAGGGAGTTGAAGCACCAGAAAAGACGCCTAGAAAGTAGTTGGAGGGCCAGTCTTTTGGAATCTGATCGGACACTAGTAAGATCCCATATTAGGAATTACCTAGTGGTGATAAAAGCAGCAAAATGTAGTTACTTTTGTTCTGAATTAAGAATGGCAGATAAGAGACCAAGATAAGCAACATGGTTTATTCACAGCAACAACACAAGGGTTAAAATATGTAACCTGACATCGGTCGCGCGCAGCCGCTATTTATATTGTAGCTGGGCTCGCGCGGCCAATAAAACACTTTAAAACATTCACACCTCCCGCCGGCCAAGCTATCAGCTCAGCCGATCAGGAAGCATCCCGTTGCTGGGCGGCTGCTCATCAGATTGTAACACTCCTCCCCCTTTAGATGGTATAATAATCATCCAGATAACCTGGGCACCTACATGTAGGCCCAGACAGGCGCAAATCACTGTCCAAGCGATCAGGGGGTGATGCCGTCTCCGGTACTTCCTGAGATGTCGTAGATGGAGGTATCTGGTCTGAAGACGGTGGAATATATGATGATCGTGCAAGAACATCTACGGGTACCTCTGGCAATGAAGGAGCTGTAATTACAACAGGTGAACGTGAAGACCCCAACGACGGAGCCTCTAAGGTACTATCGTCCACCGGATCAGCCATTGGAAGTGCACCAAACATATCTGGCTCCTCGTTACCCCAGGTCCGAGCCGTAATGCGACTCCTTAGCTGGTCTATATGGCACCACCAGGTCTGGCCATCCTCAAGTTCGACCCTGTAAGAACAGGGTCCCGTGTCTAAAATGATACATCCAGGAAACCACAAAGGATCACCCCCATAATTCCTGGCATAAATGCCATCACCAACCCCGAACACCCGGGACCGGCTAGAGGAATCCACGGGTGCCTCAGGTGTATAGTCCGGATGTAGCCTATCTAACACAGTCCTTAGGCGCCGTCCCATAAGAAGTTCGGCCGGGCTACGATTGGATACCGGGCACAGGGTCGAGTGCTGCGCCAAAAGGTACCGCTCCACCTTCTCTTGCCAATCACCGGGGCCAAAATGGGCCAAAGCATCCTTGGCCGAGTGGACGGCCCTCTCCACCCGGCCATTACTGGATGGATGATAAGGTGCCACTAAGGCGTGACGAATACCCAACCCCATCAAAAACATCTGAAACGCTGCCAAAACAAATTGGGGTCCATTGTCCGAGACAATTACATCAGGAAGTCCATGTATGGCAAATATGTTACGGAGAGCCTTACTCACAGCGTCCAATGTGGTTGATGCCATACGAACAACCTCCACCCATTTAGAATAAGCATCAACCATGATTAGAAAAGTCTGGCCCTGAACCGGCCCTGCTAGATCTATATGCAGCCTGGACCACGGATTCCTGGGTATCTCCCATTCCCTAGGTGTGACAGCTGGGGGCCCTGGCCGGAATGACTGACAAACTTGACACCTTGCTACCCAATCTATGATGGCCTGAACCGTAGGCTCAAGTACACCCTGAACCAGCAACTTATCTATCTCAACATCCACCTTAGGGCGAAGGGCAAAAGGGA
The DNA here is from genome assembly GCA_022577455.1 of Arizona elegans. Taxonomy (NCBI): domain Eukaryota; kingdom Metazoa; phylum Chordata; class Lepidosauria; order Squamata; family Colubridae; genus Arizona; species Arizona elegans. Next base: position 75,278,040 of record JAKOOJ010000004.1, on the reverse strand, counting down.
CCCATTGGGGCTTAAGGCATATAGGTGGCACCTGGGGGTAGATGATCTCTGGAGGGCTAGGGACAGGGGGTGCTCCTCTGTCCTGGTCCTGTTAGATCGCTCAGCGGCTTTTGATACCATCAACCATGGTATCATGCTGCACCGGTTGGAAGAGTTAGGGGTGGGAGGCACTGTGTTGCAGTGATTCTCCTCCTTTCTCTCTGACCGGTCGCAGTCTGTGTTGACAGGGGGGCAGAGGTCGACCTCGAGGCCCCTCATATGCAGGGTGCTGCAAGGATGGGTCCTCTCACCCCTCCTGTTCAACATTTATGTGAAGCCGCTGGGTGAAATCATCTGTGGTTTCGGGGTGAAGTACAATCAGTACGCTGATGACACCCAGCTGTACATCTCCACCCCAGACCACCCCAACGATGCCCTTGAAGTGATGTCCCAGTGCCTGGAGGCCGTGCGGATCTGGATGGGGAGGAATAGGCTCAGGCTCAACCCATCCAAGACCGAGTGGCTGTGGTTTCCGACATCCCAATATAGTCAGTTGGTGCCATCACTGACTATTAGGGGCGAATCATTGGCCCCCACGGAGAGGGTGCGCAACTTGGGCGTCGTCCTGGATTCACGGCTGTCTTTAGAAGAGCACTTGACGGCCGTGACCGGGAGGATTTTTCATCAGGTCCGCCTGATTCGCCAGTTGCATCCCTTTCAGGATCGGGACTCCTTACGCACGGACACTCATGCCCTCTTCACCTCCTGCCTGGACTATTGTAATGCTCTCTACATGGGGCTCCCCTTGAGGAGCACCGGGAGGCTCCAACTGGCACAGAGTGCGGCCGCGCGGGTGGTAATGGGAGCAACATGGCGCTCCCATGTAACATCCCTCCTGTGCGAGCTGCACTGGCTCCCGGTGCGCTTCTGGGTGCGCTTCAAGGTTTTGGTTACCACCTTTAAAGCGCTCCATGGCTCAGGACCTGGGTACTTGCGGGACCGCTTACTACCACCAATAGCCTCCCACTGTCCGGTACGAGAGGCCGGTACAGAGAGGGGCTCCTCTGGGTGCCGTCAGCCAAACAATGTCGACTGGCGGCCCCCAGGGAGAGAGACTTCTCTGTGGGGGCACCTACTATCTGGAACGAGCTCCCCCTGGAAATACGGAGGATCCCGGATCTGCGCACCTTCTGCCGCGCTCTAAAGACCTTTTTATTTCACCAGACGGGCCTGGCCTAACTTTCTCCCTCTTTTTAAACAATTTTAATATTTTAATATTTTTAATACTTTTAATCCTCAAAGTTTAAATTTGTTTTAAATTGATTGTGGTTTTAATCTGTCTGGGCCAAACTATTTAATTCGATTTTATTTCTGCTTTTTAAATTTTGTATGTATATAGTTTATTGTTGGCTGTTCACTGCCCTGAGTCCTTTGGGAGTAGGGCAGTATACAAATCAAATAAAAAAAAAATTGATAGTGTCCTGACATACGGCATTCTTGCATGATATGGGAGCAGCTCTGTAGTGGACAAAAAAGCTCTACAGAGAATCATTAAAACTGCCCAGAATATCATTGGACTCCAGCTACCAGCCCTGGATGACATCTTCGAATCTCGCTATTTGAGAAAGTTGCATAACATTCTCAGAGACTCTTCCCATCCTGCTTACAATCTTTTTGGACTGTTGCCTTCTGGCAGAAGATATAGAACAATTAAAACTCGGACCACACATTTTCTGAATAGTTTTTATCCCAGAGCTATAATTGCACTCAACAATGAACTAAAGGGTCCCCATCAGTGAGCTATTGGACAGTATTACTTGGTCTGTTGTGTGGATGTTTGGGTGGTTTGGGATGGGGAATTGTGGTGGGTAGGAGTGTGTTTGGGGATTGTTATGTGGGTTGAACTTTGGGTGTTAAGTGAATTTTGTTGTATGTGTATACTGTGTATACACATACAATGACAATAAAGATTATTATTATTATTAGTTTAGTAAAGCCCTTTCCCTTGGCTAGGTGGGACAGCATGTCCTTCATGAGGGGCAGGGGGTATAGGTTGTGCACGCACAAAACATTTATCTCACGGAAGTCTACACATAATCTCATAGTCCAACCTTTTTTCTCTTTAAATAGGACTGGGGCTGCAACTCACGGCTTGGCCGGCTTGATGAACCCCCTTGCTAGGCTCTTGTCTATATATTTGCCCATTTCTTGCATTTCTGGGTCGCCATGGCATACAGTTTGGGTTTGGGAAGCTTGGCCCCGGGGATGATTTCAATGGCACAATCCATTGCATCCTCACTTCAGCGAGGTCTTGATCTAGGGATCTGTTCATCCTCTGGGGTTGTTCAGAGATGGCTGCCAGATGTTGTAGTGGGCTCTGGGGGGGTTCCTGTGTGGGCAATGTCCCTATTTGCAGGTGCAGGATGTTTGGGGACCCTTTGTTATCCTCAGTCTCCAATTGCCCCCTTGCCACCAGATGGTCAGTCCCCACTTGTCTAGTCAAGGAAGCCCTAGTATGACCTCTCTGTCCTTTTGAGAGCTATTACTAATCAAATTGATTCCCAATGGTCTGCTAACTCTAGCCTCACTGGTGCGGTCAGGTGGGTGGCGTGGGCTTCCCCCCAGTAGGGACGCGTTGACCTGCTGAAACCTACTCAGGTGGGCCAATCTCTTCACTCTGATCCCCAGTTTCAGGACTGTGGGCAAAATAATCAAATGTCTAGTGCAGCCTGAATCTATTAGGGCTTCAAGAGTGCCATGGGTCCCTGTTTTGGGGGCTGTGAGACATATTGGAATGACAAAAGGGTGGATGGGTTCACTCACGATCGGGTCATTTTCACCCTCGTCCCGTCATAGGGTTCCGGCGATTGATCGTCAGCTGGAGTTCCCCCACTTCAGTAGGGTGGGGAGGGACCTCTACAGCTTGGGTGGCTTTTTGGGACTTGTCAGCGGCATGCCTGGGGCCTTGTTCCTGTCGCACCCTGGCTCTGGCTTGAGTTTCGGAGCTGGAGTTGCGCAAGATGATGCAAAGTGACCTAACCCTCTGCATCTGTAGCATTTCAACTGGCCTTGGGGAAGGGTTGGTCTTGGGGGTGGCTGGGTTACTGTGGCCTCCTGTCAGCCAGGTGGTCTCTGATCTGGTTGCCCTCTCTCTCTGGGACCCAGTTGCCTCTGCATGTCATTGGCGCACAACACACAATCCACCTTTATGGTTACTCAGAACCATTCAGAGAGTTGGTTTGGAATGTCCTGATATGTGGTAATTTGGCTGATTTGCTTGTCCAGGCTTTCTCTGAAGAAATGGATTAAGCCAGTGTTGTAGCTTTCCCATGACCCTTCTGAACTCACAGATTTTTTCTTTAATGGGTCATCCTCTCTGCTTTAAATTTGGAAACTCATCCTTCGCAAATTGATCCTCCCCCATGTCCTCAAATCTGGCTTCTAGTTCTTGCAGGAATTCATTGATGTCCTGAAGCTGGGGGGCTCTCCTCCTATGGAGGGCTGCTGACATTCATTTGTTTCCCCCTCTAATCCCATGGTGATGGCGTTCACTATGGGTCTGTGTGATGGGTAGAAGTATCCATAATGATCTAGGAGGATACTGGCAAAGTCAAGGAATAGAGCCGGGTGATCCCATCGAATTTCCCCCTGAATTGAGGTGGTTTGTTCCACACTGCCCTTCCCTTGTCATTGCAAAGGGTGGCTCAGTCGAATTCCTCCCTCAATTGCTCTAAGGATTCACCTGGGCCTCCTAGTAGAGTTTTGGGGTTCTGACCTCTTCCCACTCCTTCATTCACTCTAGCCTTTGTAGCTCGCTTATGGGTTGCCCCAGGAGCTAGAGTAGGGGGCTAGGCTAGTGGGGTGCTTTTGGAATTCTCTTCCAATACTCATCCCTTTCTGCTTTGGTTGCTGAGGCAGACATCCTGAGCATCTCGGCTTCTGTGGTCAGGGATGGTTGCAGTTGAGTTTCATTTGAGCTGCTGGCTCCTGGAGTTTCCTGGGTGATGGCAGGTTCTGTCTCCTGGGTTGCCAAGAGCAGGCTTTCTTCGGAGATTCCTCCCTCTGCCATGATGGCCTGAGTTTCTCTCCATGCACCCCAAGTATCAGAGAGCAGGTGAAGAGTCTGGGGCTCAGGAATCCCAGTTATTTTGGTTAGTTTTGGGAGAGCTGGCTTGCTGTCAGAGTTCTGACCAATGCCCTAATAAAAGCAGGAGCATCAAGCCAGTTTTCAAGAAAATCCAGTTGTTTATTAGGAGCACCATGTCAGCACGTACCTAACTGACTTAGGTAACTGACCTAACTGACTCACTTAGCTACCTTCCCTGCAGTCCCAGTGGCCCAGCCTGCTTGCCTGCTTTCCCCACAGTCCCTGCAGCCCAGCCCACTTGCCTGCCTTCCCTGCTGCCTCCCATGCAGTGCCCATGGCTCAGCCCACTTGCCTGCCTTCCCCACTGCCTTCCCCACGGTGTCCGCAGCCCAGCCTGCTTGTCTGTCTTCCTTGTGGCCCAGCCTGCTTGCCTGCCTTCCCCATGGCCCACCCCACTTGCCTGCCTTCCTTGCTCTCTCCCACGTGGTGCCCGTGGCCCAGCCTGCTTGCCTGCCACTGCTGCCTCCTTCTCATTGTCTGCCTGCTGGCAAACAATGGATGCTGCTGAGACAGGGTGATTTCCTATGCACTATTCCGAGTGCTGGAAGAAAGGGAGTCCAATTGTGAGGGCGGGCTTTTCCAAGGCCGGTCCTAGAGGGAAACAGATGAGTGCACCTTGCCTTGCTGCGGCTCTAATTTTTAAAACTTTTGGGGGGTTGCACACATGGGGTGCTGAGGGAATTGGTGCCTGGAGCAAGAGGGGAGCATGGGCTGACTGGGTGAGGAAGGAGTACCGGCCTTCCAGTGCTCGTACGTGGAACCCTGGTTTGGAGGTGCAGCAAAGGTTTGGAGCTTGTTAAGAAGGAACGCTCTGCTCCAGCCATGCATTTTCCAGCCCAGGATGCCTGGAGTGAAAAGCATGCAATGTAATGCCGCTAAGCTCCTGGGTTCCTCACACGAGCGTTGGAAGAAAATAGACTGATGGTTGACTGCAGCCAGAGCCGGGCTTGGAGAAGCAGCAGACAAACTTCAGGGTGCACAATCTACCCCTCAAGCTCCCAATGCCCAAACGGGCAAGCTGAAAGAGAGATTGTTCATTGTGTTGGTGAGTACATATGGACTGAGTGGGCTTTTTGCTTTTCCCACCCACCTCCCCATCCCGATCCAGCATGACGCAGACAGCCCAATGGAGGCAGAAAATGGGGCATTTCCTTTGGTTCTTCCCTTTTTTCCCCTGTAGCCAGCATGCGTTCAGCAGGCAGTTGCAATCTTTAGCTGGGCTTTTATTTTGTCAGCTCAAGGGAGGGGGGGAAAGGGCCCCATATGGTATGTAGGAAATTGCCCTGTCTGCAGCATTGGCCCGCCTGTGCCTCCCTACCTTGCTGTGAGTGAGGTCGAGTTGGTCACACTCACCCAGTCACATGACACCCCCCAGCCACATCCACCCAACCAGTCACTAGGAAGAACCGGTTGTTAAATTACTTGAATTCAACTACTGCCTGCAACATTCATCCTGAACGGTGCCAGCAAAATGGAGCTACCGTTCAGACCTCCAAAGGCATAGCCTGGCACATTGCAGGACAAAATGGAGCTTCCAAGGGATGGATCAATCCTTCACCAGCCCTGTTTGGGCCTCCAGAAGCCTAGGCTGGCATGTTGCAGGCCAAAATGGAGCTTCCAAGGATGGATCTGCTCCTCATAAGCCCCATTTGGGCCTCCAAAGGCCTTCCCCTGCCTGTTACACACCAAAATGGAGCATCTGTGGTCCAGATCTGGCCCTCTGAGGCTCCATTTGGCCATCTCCACAGACTGTGCCTGCTTTGCTAGCGTCCCAGATTCCACTTACCTCTCCCCATCCCATTTCCCATGGTTTTACTGTACTTTCTTTTTGAAGAGCTCCAGAAGAGGCTGACCCACGTGGCAGAGAAGCCAAAGTCTTTTATTCAGAAGCCTGTGAAGCTATAAGAACATGAGATGTAAGGAAAACAGCTTTCTCCATCTGAATAAAAGACTGGCTTCTCTGCCACTAGGGCCTGTAGGCTTAGTTTGGGCCCAGTTTGGCTGGCAATGAGCAGCTTCCTGCTTGCTGCTGACTGGCTAGTTCTAATGAGTAGTTTCAGGGATTGGAGCATGGTAGCCAATCAACAAGGGGTTTGCATTTCAGACCAATGAGACAATGAAAGCAAGCTCCTCATTGATTGGCTGTTGCTGCTGCCTCAATCCCTGAAGCTGTCCTGAAGCAGCAGGTTGCTGTGGCCCCACCCAGGCCTTTTCCACTATCAGAGGCCTGCTGGCCACATGGCCCCAAGCTGAAGTCTTTTATCAGAAGCTGGTGATAGATTCTTAGATTTCACAATCTTACAGCTTCACCATCATCTGAATAAAACACTTTGGCTTCTCTGCCAGTGGGTCAGCCTCTTCTGGAGTTTTGGAGAACTTTAAAAAGTAAGTAATCAATGGGAAATGGGGTGGGGAGGAGTAGGTAGAATCTGGGATGCTAGCAGACACAATCTGTGGTGACCCGGTGGGGCACAATGGGGGGGGGGACAATTGTGGGGACCCCAGGGGAGCATGAGATATCTCAGTGGATTGGGAGAGGCCTTGGATGACCTGGTCCAGCACTAGGCCCTGCATGCTCTTCCCTACTCTAAGATAACTCATGTGCATTTAATGACCTGCGTATTCAATTAACAAATGCATTGGGGAAAGCAGGGAGTGATCATGTTCATTTAACATGATTCAGTCAAATGAATTATTGGGTTACGAATGTAATTGGCAGGCTCTATTGTATTTGTAACTCAAGGATTACCTGTATAACATATCACTAACAAACAGAACCAATTTGGTGTAATGGTTAAGCTGGTGGACAAGAAATGCCAGTAACACAAAATCTGATCCTCCTTAGCTACAGCAGCTAACCACACACTCTTACTTAATCAACTCACAAAGTTATTGTTGAAATAGGAGGAAGGAGCACTATATGTATCATCTTAAATTATACAAAATGAAAGGCAAAATAGAAATCTGATAATCTAAATATATTCTCGTTCTTCATTATAGGCTACAACATTGAAGAAAAAAATTAATTACAATATATCTATCTATCTATCTATCTATCCCTGAATATTGTCAGGGTAAGGCCTCCTGGTGCAGTTCCCTCCCATCTTATAGAGTGCCTCAATGTTTTTAATTGAGTGTTTGATTTTTATCACAGCCAATATAGAATGGAAATATTGTTATGAGTTTGCTTCTAAAGTTATAAGATTTTAAAATACTGCATTTCCAAATTCTTATATAAGTTGATATTGTTTATATCATCACAGTTGAGAACAGAAAATTGTCACACAGTTCAGCAACATATGAGTCAACCAAAGTTGTGAGGCCATAGCTGCCTGATGAAATGTAATAGATCTTATCAGCAGGCATAACTTCAACCATAACAAAACTAAACAAAGCAATACACAAGCCTGCCAAGATACATAAGAGATATCTAAACCAAACTAAGCTTTGCCAGATTTACAAACACAAAACTCTCACACACATATACATTATACACATTCATTTGTAATACATAAACAATACATCACAAACCCAAATATACACATAATACATATTTTCTTGTTCTCCATCTACAGAAGTATCTTAAGCAATACACTCTATTGGCCTATGTTGATCAGAAGTAGCCAATGCAAAGTAATTAAAGTAACAGCACTGGCTAGAAGAAAACGGAAAATTCCTTTTTAAAGAGATTTTGATCTACTCTTTTTCCCTTAATTGATTAAAGTTGGGGAAAATTTTGAGAGGACTTTGTGGTGGTGAAAAGGGAGGGAAGACTTCCTTCTTTAGAAAAAGCTAGACTACGTGGCAGAATGGCTTCAAAGCAAACAAAGACAGACACTAAAGCTGTAGGGGGGGGGGGCTCCCCCACTTCTAAGTCACAAGACCAGCCTTCCAGCTTGCAGACACAGAGCCAGATAAAGGAGACTGGTTTTGAAGATTTGAAGGAATTTATTGTTGCGGCTCTGATGAAACAAGATGAAATTATGGATCAGAAGTTCAAAAAATCTCAACAGGAAATTAAGGAGGTGGTTCAAGAAAAGTATGACAAGGTGAAGCAAGATATACTGACAGTTTTGACTGGCTTCTCAGAAGTAATTGCCCAGATTGACAAAAAAGTGGAAGAACTTAGTTCAGAAGTAGAATCCAAAATGAAGGAAGTTGATTATAAAATTTCTAATGTGGACAATAAAATGCAAAGGATTGAAAATGAAGTGACAGTGATGCAATTTAGAGTTATGGAGTTTGCTGTAAGATTGAGAGGCATAAAGGAAAATAACAGAGAGGATTTGAGAAGGGTTTGTGCTGATGCCTTGGTTGTGATGCTAAAGGTTAGCCCTGAAGAGATTTTGCGCAAGATTGACAAGGTTTACAGAGTGAATTCGTGGGTGGCAAGGGAAAGGCAATTGCCTAGAGATGTGGTGATCTACTTTATAGATAGAAGAATAAGAAATGACATCCTGCAAAAGTCTTTTGTTTCTACCTTACAAGTGGATGGAAGGCAGATTGGGATTTATAAAGAGCTTCCGCCTAAGATGTTAAGAGACAGAAAGGATTTTGGATTTTTGGTGACTGAATTAAAGAAACAACAAATTCCATTTAGATGGGATGCTCCACTTGGCATAATATTGATGTATCAAGGAGAGAGATATCGACTAAATACTTTTGAAAAAGCGGAAGAATTTTACCTCAATGTTTTAAAAATTGGCCCAACATCCCCATGTACATCTTCAGTGTTAGGAATACAGAAGGGTGATAAAGAAAAGCAATTTGTACAAGAGATTGAACTGCAGCGGAAGCAGATGGAGATGGAGGCAATGGAAACACAAGGAGCCACAGGGGGCTATAAAGCTAAAGATCAGCGTATAATTTTTTCAGCCTATAAACAAATTCCAGAAAAACAACAACAGCAGAGGTCTAAGCCACCATACAAAAAGGGAGTCAAGGGTAAAACACAAAAACTCGAAGCCATGGGAGGAGCCAAGCCGAATATAACAAGGGGGTAAAATACCCCCTTAAGAGGAAGCAGGTTCTACAAAATCAGAAAATTTTAGACTAATATCTCTCTTGAATATGGATCATAAAATTTTTGCAAAAGTATTAGCCAACAGATTAATGCCAGTTATCTAAGAGGTGATTCGTTATGATTAAGCAGGACTTATAGAAGGCAGATATATGAAAGATAATGTGAGGCAAATTACAGATTTATTGGACTATTTTGAGAGGAATAAACAGATCCCTGCAGTGCTGGTGTTTTTGGATGCAGAGAAGGCCTGTGATCGAGTGAATTGAAACTTTCTATTATAAACTTTGAGAAAGATGGACTATGAGTGTGTTGAAGGGAATAGCTATGAGGCAAGAGGAATACAGAACAAGGGCATTTGCAGATGATCTGGTTGTTACCCTAACATGATTCATGGAATTAACAATTTAGATGAAAGACATTATAGAAGAAAAAACAAAGACGACCGTTGTGGTTGGTTTTTGGTTATATCATGCGGAATATAAATATAAAATCACTCGGGGGGGGGCTTATATATAGAAGTGTTCTTCAATGATGGGGGCAGATGGTAATTAAAGACATTAAATATACTGTTGGAAGAAGGGATTAATCTGAAGTGATTGTTTGGATGTTACATATTATCATATATATCTGCAAGAAAGTTTTTGGAAAAAAAATTTTTCCTTAATCGTTTTTATTGGGTATAGTTAAGGATTTTTCACTGGGTGAAATAAAATTGATATTGTATATGGTGATAGCAGCTAGATTATTGATTGGTTAATATTGGGAAAGGGATGTTATGTTTACTATCGAAGAATGGACTTTGAAGGTGGCCAATTTTTTGGCGAAGATTTCAGCATATTTAAAAGACCAAACCCAAGAGATCCATGTATGGGAGTGGAGAAATGGATGGATTATGCAGAATAAATATTAAACTAGGATGTACCAGATAACTTTTAGCTGAACGTTGTGTAGAAATGTATAGCATATATGGGGTAGAATAGTTGTATGTTAGGAAGAAATGTATAGTACACAGGGGGTAGAGTAGATGGGCGGTAAAGTATTATATAATGTGATTTGGATTTGGATTTCATCCTGGGGAAATCATGGGGATAGGGGAGGGTAAGGGAGGGTTAGGGAGAGAAAAGGGGGGGAAGGGGGAAAATATGTATTTGTAAAACTTTTTCAAAAAAAAAAAAAGAAGTAGCCAATGCTCTGACAAATCATTAGAGTTTTCTCATTCATGGACAATTCAGTTAATCAATCAAAGTAATGGTTGGCATTTCACGAAGTCTGATTTAGTGTAGCAATAACAATAATTTCAACTGTGACTTAAACTGTGCTCATAAAATCCCAAAGCTTTTATCTTGACTTCTGATTTATCACTTCTTTTCCATCATATCTAAAAAGCAATGCCCTTTCTTTGCTGGAGAAACCAAGCTTCATTAGAAGCAAGGCAACTCTTTTGCTATTAGCTTGTCATGTTATTTCCATAAGCAGAGTGGTCTGTTAAGGTACAGTAGCAAATAAAGAAAGCAACATCATTTCAGTCTACATCTGTAAAAGCACCATGACATTGCATACACATTTAAAGGGATGGAGTTGTGGCACAACAAGCATATCATGAACTGAAAAAAGCAGGGAGAGCTGAATACTGGTAGTGGCAGGAGAAAAGCAAGTAGGAAGAGAGGATAAAAATACAGAATGCAAGGCAAAAAAATCAAACCGAATATACAATAGCAAGTACAGAATATATAAAAAGGGATAAATAAAGCCCACAAGAGGACAAGGAGGGAAAGGATCATAAGAAGTCAGGGAGGAAAGGGATAATTATATAACATTCTATTACAGAATAAGAATGAACCTTGTACCTAAGCCCACTCAACACTGAAAATTTTAAAATTAGACAATTTAAATGATCTGCTAGAACTTTACATTTTTAAACTAGACATTTTTGAACAGCTATAGAACTTTAAATTTTTACTTAGACATTTTCCACTAAATTTTAAATGATCTATTAGAAAATCAAAATTCTAAATTGGACATTTTTCCCTTTTAAAAATCTGTTGAAAGTCCAGCCTCTCCTCCTCGTTCAAGAAAATAAAAACTCTTGAAACTGTAGCATTTCAAAAGGAACCTTTTATTGAACAGGAGTGATAGCAAGACAAAAGGAAAGCACACTCTGAGTTTCCCTCAGGCAATACAGTTAGGATAAAGGAATTAGAAACCCCTCCCTTCAGTCCGATGTGGATTCAGCCAATCCGCAGGTGTGGAGATGTTATTGTAATGGCTGTAAATAAACAATAAACTAAGTAATACATCTATGCCCCCCCCACGTCCCAAAAGAATGGCAGCATCACGATAGCAATCTGCCATGCTGCCCTCCTTAGAAAAACGGAAAATCCACCTGTAAAGAGAGAAGGAAAATGATTATGGTATTTTAACATGGTTTGTTGGGGTATCGAAGGTGGAATTTCCTTAGAAGTGTGGGGGCTTTCACATGTTTCTTGGCTACCCATTCATTTTGGGACTGTGGTAAATGTTTTCATGCAACCAGGTATTGAGTGGAGCCATGATGAGTGTGGGAGTCAAGGACTTCAACCTCTCCACCATAATGGGTATAGGAGGTGTGAGTGTAGGTGGCTTGAGAGAAGAGGTGACTTCTAGTTTGAGTAGGCTGCAGTGAAACACTGGATGGACTTCTCTAAGTGTTTTGGGAAGATGTAGTTCTACAGTTACCGGGTTGATAACCCTGGTAATGGGGAATGGCCCTATAAATTTTGGTCACACTTTCTTTGAGGGTTGTAGTGACTGTAAGAATGTTGTAGATAAGTAAACCCTATCCCCTATGTGGAATGGTTTTGGTTCCATTCTTTTCTTGTCATCTTGAGCTTTGAATGCGGCTCTGGCCTCTTTCAGGACTAGTCTGACAACTGGCCATGTGGTTTATAAGTTTTTCATCCACTCCTTAGGGGAGGGTATGGTAGGCTCCACTGTGGGTAATTAAGGCATTGGTGTGAAGTCTTGGCCTGTTGCTACTTGGAATGGGATGAAATCTGTGCTGGAGTGCAGTGAGTTGTTGTATGCTAAAAGGTAATCGATCAGCCCAATCATCCTGTTGGTAATTAATAAAACAACTTAAGTATTGTTCTAGAACCCCATTGGCTCGTTCAACCCCCCCCCATTTAACTGAGGGTGGTGGGAGGAGCTTAAGCCTGGGCAGTTCCTAGCAAGCTTAGGAACACCCTCCATAATTTTGAAGTAAATTGGACCCCCCCCCCCACGATCTGAAATAATTCTCTGTGGGGTTCCATGAAGGTGGTAAATATGGATCAGGAACGTTTTTGCCAGTGCCTTGGCTGTTGGGATTTTTAAGCAGGGGATAAAATGGGCCTGCTTGGAGAACAAGTCTGTTACAGCCCAAATGACAGTATTTCCTGCACTTTCTGGCAGTTCGACAATGAAATCCATGGAAGTCTCTCTCCAGAGTGTTGAAGGTTCAGCAACAGTTTGTAAGAGACCGGAGGATTTCCCTTGTTTTCTTTTTGCTGCTTCACAGACAGGGCAACTGACCATGTAGCTTTCTATATCTTTCTTGAGGGATGGCCACCAGGATTATCTTTTGATAAAATGTAGGGTCTTTACAAATCCAAAGTGCCCAGCCAGTTTGGAGTCATGACATGTTGTCATAAGGTGCAGTCTTTGACTGGCCGGGACATATATTTTTCCTCCCACCCAAGTTAGATTGTCTTTCAGCAGGCAGGTATTTTTGTGATTTTGAAACCATTCATCTTTGATTAGGGCTTAGTTAAAAGCCTGGGTGGTGGAATTGTATGTAGGTAACTCTTGTTTGGATTGTGCCCAGGTGATTACTTTGGCTGCTAGTTGGGGGGCTTGGAGTAAAGGCTCGATTATTTCGGGTTTCATGTATTGTATTGCAGTTTTCTTGATAGCGCATCTGCCAAAAAGTTTTTTTCCCCTGGAAAATATTTGAGGGTAAAATCAAAGCACTTGAAGTATTGGGTCCAACGTACCTGCTTGGAGGAGAGTTTCCGTGGCCTCCAGGTTTTTATGATCAGTCCAAACTTCGAAGGGAATTTTATTTCCCTCTAGGAAGTGTCTCCAAGTCAGGAGTGCCCAGCACACTGCATATGCTTCCTTCTCCCAAATGGCCCACCTCTGTTCAGTTTCAGTTAATTTTTGGGAAGTATAAGCACATGATTGTAGCTTGTCTTGCTCTTTTTTTTTTTTTTTTTTGAACCAAGACGGCTCTTACCGTTATATCACTGGCATCTGCTTGTATGACAAATGGCTTTTCTGGGTCTGGGTGTTTTAAGATTGGTTCTGCAGAGAATAGTCATTTGAATTTTTTGAATGCCGCTTCGCATTCCATTGTCCAGTTTAACAGTTGTTTTGGTTTTGGCTTGTTTTCCCCCTCCCCTCCTTGATTTTAATAGATTGGTTATAAGGAGGGCAATTTGTGTGAATGCCAGAATGAATTGGCAGTAGAAATTTGCAAACCCCAGGAAACTTTGTAATTGTTTGTGTGTGGGGGGTGGTTCTCAAACGATCACAGCTTGTACCTTTTGTGGGTTCATTTCAACACCCTCATGGGAGATTTGATACCCTAGATAGTCTATTTTTTTCTTGGTGGAATTTGCATTTGGAGAGTTTGGCATAGAGCTTCGCTGAGTGGAGTTTGTTTAGGATCACTCAGACCAGCTTTATGTGCTCTGCTTTTCTTTCAATGTATATTAAAATGTCATCTAAATAAACAAGAACCTCCTTGTACAAATGTTTATGAAGTACCTTGTTTATTAATTGCATAAAAACAGCTGGGGCATCTTGTGGCCCGAATGGGAGTACCTTGAGTTGGAACCAGCCCAGGAGTGTATTAAATGCAGTTTTCCATTCATCTCCTTCCCTTATTCTGATCCAATAGTATGCCTCAAGTCCAGTTTTGAGAAGATTTTTCCCTTAGAGAGATGGGCTAGCATATTTTTCATAAGGGGAAGAGCATTTTCTATGTTCACAGTGTTGAGATTTCTATATTCTATGCAAAGACACAATCTTTGCCATCTTTTTTCTCATGAAAAAGAACCAGGATGACAATTTTTGGTTTGGTAGGTTTGATGAATCCCGTCGCTAGGTTTTTATCAATAAAACCTCTCAGTTCATCTAGTTCCTAAGTGGACATGCTATACTTTTTTGGTTTTGGAAAATTTCGATGGCACAGTCTGTGGAATGGTGGCGACAGGGAGTTCGTCTCAGCCTTCTTCGCTAAAAACCTCGGCTAAGTCTCTGTACTCTTTAGGTATGCCCTGGGTTGGTATAGGCCAGCCGGACATTGCTGTTTCTTTGTTTGTACCTCCCTCGGGCTTCTCAGTTTTTTCATCAGTGAAGGTTACATGCCCTTGAAATCTTATGGTCCCTTGCTTCAAATTTACTTTGGGGTTCCATCTCCTCAGCCACATGAGCCCTAGAACTATTGGCCACTCCATTCTGGGTGCCATTATAAACATGAGCATTTCATCATGGTCGCTATTGATTCATCTAACTGGCAGAATATAATGGGGTATTTTAGCTTCCTTAGGTGAATCCCCAGCTTTCCCCCAGAAGTTGAGCTGATGAGCATCGGGTGCACCCCGAGTCCAGTAATGCCAAGAGTTTTACTTTTTATCTTGACTGGGAATGAAAAGCCTTAAGGGCAGAGTGAGTGGCTCGATTGGATAGCTTACCAGGGGGTTGTCTTCCGGGTCACTTTCGGGTTGACTTGGATCTTCATGTTCAGGTGCCAGAGTTCCTTCCTCTGGGTTCTTAGGGGGACAAACCAGTGGTGAAATCTAAAATTTGTTACTACCAGTTCTGTGGGTGTGGCTTAGTGGGGGGGGGTAATGTGACTGGGTGGGTGTGGCCAACTTTTTTTTTTACTTTTAAAACCATTTTTTCTACAACCTCTTCAGCTAAGAGGTTGTAAAAAATGCTTTTAAAAGGCTCTGACAATGCCAGCTGAGTTACCTGATCAGCAGAGGCTTTTTTTCTTTAAAAGCCTCTGCCGATCAGGCAACTCAGCTGGGATGGTCAGAGGCTTTTGAAAGAATTTTTTTACAACCTTTTCGGCCGAAGAGGTTGTAGAAAAAATGTTTATAAAAGAAAAAAAAGCCTCTGCTGATCAGGCAACTCAGCTGGGATCGTCAAAGGCTTTTAAAAGAAAAAAAGCCTCTGCTGATCAGGCAACTCAGCTGGGATGGTCAGAGGCTTTTAAAAGCATTTTTTCTACAACCTCTTAGGCCGAAGAGGTTGTAGAAAAAATGCTTTTAAAAGCCTCTGACCATCCCAGCTGAGCTATGCAATCATCAGAGGCTTTTTTAAAATTTAGTTTTAAAAGCATTTTTATGCCGAAGAGGTTATAGAAAAAATGCCTTTAAAAATTAAAAAAAAAGCCTCTGATGATTGCGTGGCTCAGCTGGGCATGGGGGGGAGGGCAGGGATTTTTGCTACCAGTTCTCCGAACCACCCGCCTCCATCGCTACCGGATCAGGTGATCCAGTCCGAACCAGGAGCATTTCACCCTCTGCTTCTTAAAGTAGTTTCTTTTCCTTAGGGGGTTGATTTCATGGGTTTTCCTCGAGACAACCACTTGGGTTTTCTGGCAGGAGTTTTTGAACAACACCCCGCTGCGTGATGCCCCTCCTTTCTGCACTTGAAACAGGCAGATGGCTCTGGTGCCAGGGTGGTTTGCACCTTGAAAGATTCCCACTTCCCCTGGGGTGGGGATCTTCTCCAGGCTCGTCCTACTCGATATTGGTTTGTGGTCATGTCAATCTCTGCCTCTTTGGCTATGAGGTACTACTTGTGCAGATGGTTAGGGGCACCCCGGGCCAGGCACGCAGTGTAGAGATCATAATCAACCCATCTTTAAACCAGCTCACCAGGATGTCTTCTGGCCAATCCATGCAGCAGGCGAGGTCACGGAACTCCTCGGTATATTCTGCCACCAGTTGGCATCCTTGCTTCACGACCCTGATGCGATTGCGGACTTTACGGTCAGCCAGGGGTTCCTCAAAATGACGATGTAGGGCCATCATGAACCAATCAAACTTCTGCAGCTCAGGGGCATCAGCGTTATGGAGGGTCACCATCCTCCATGCAGCCACCCCTTCCAGGGTGACAACTCAGACTCAAAATCTCTGGTCTGCAAGTTCCATCTGTAGCCCTGCATGTTGGTGAGAACTTGTGCCAGGAAAAAACCCAGCTGTTGTACTTTACCCAAAGGGGGGGGGGGTTCCTCTCCAGTTACAGGGCTCTGGGCTGGTCAGGATGTTTGCCAGTGCTTGTGCTGTGTGGGATGGGTTCGCTGGGAAAGCTGCTGCTCCCTGGCGATGGCAGCTTGGTCGGTTGTGGCCAGGTCCAGAGTGGTGGCTCTGGCTTCATCAGCAGCTGTTACCAGTTTGGCCCCCCTCCGTTGATGGTCAGGTTCTCCTCGGATGTTCAGGTTCTCCAAAGTTTCCATCACGATCCGGGTGATATGCCTTTTTAGTCGATCCTCCTTCAGCAGTTCTTTGGCCAGCTCTTCCTGGTCGGACAGAACTTCCAGCTCCAGCTTCCATCCAGGTTTCTGGATGCAGCAGGTGAGGGTGACTCCTCTGGTTCTCCCATCCCAGCTATCCTTCTTCACCACTCCGATCGACCACTGGGGCTTGGTGGGGGATTCCAGGGAAGTGTCGATGTCTTCAATGGGGCATAGGGAGTTGGCGTCCGGCTGGGTGGTGGTCAAAGTTTCTCCCCAGCATTTGGCCTCCCCCTGCTCGCTGCTTTGTTGAGACATAGTTTGCAGGGTCCCCTTGGTAGAGCGAAATTTTTCTCTCCAGGTTGACTACATATGCAGAGTCTGCTTTATGTAAGGCCTGTCCTCCTTGTTCAAGAAAATAAAAACTCTTGAAACTTTAGCATTTCAAAAGGAACCTTTTATTGAACAGGAGTGATAGCCAGGCAAAAGGAAAGCACACTCTTAGTTTCCCTCAGGCAATACAGTTAGGATAAAGGAATTAGAAACCCCTCCCTTCAGTCTGATGTGAATTCAGCCAATCTGCAGGTGTGGAGATCTTATTGTAATGGCTGTCCTGAGAACGTGATAAGCGAGCATTCTCAGGATCATCTTCTGCCGGCTTTTGGAGTGATACAACCCACAAGGCCCACCCTCCCCTTACATTCCCCCAAAGGTGAGAAAATCTCAAAATGCTTAGAATAAAGGTTATAAAATGAAAGGTTACAAGTTGTGAGGAAGAAAGCAATAAACTAAGTAATACATCCATGGTCATCTCCCCTTCCCCAGAAGAATGGTAGCATCATGATAGGGATCTGACATCGGTGGTAAAACCTTCTACATCTTCATTTTCAATTTTTTTTAATACACTCATGGAAAAATAAACTGATACCAGATGCAAACTAATCAAGTTACTAGAAGAAAAATTGAAGGGTCTAGAGGACATTCTAACTACTCTGAAACTCAAGCAACAAAATGAGAAACTCCAAACCTTGCAAGAAAAATATGCCCAAATTGAACATGATGATCAAACAATTTCTAAAAGAATTGGCCACTTAGAAGAAGACAGATGGAAACATGTCACTCAGAAAAAATCACAAACCTAGTACAAAACCCCTGTCCAAACCAACCCGCTCTGATGCAGCCCCACTGGTGCTAAGCAATCAATTTCATGGACTCTCCCTGGAAGAAAACATGCAGACTCCTAGAAAAGAAATTTAGGGAGATCATCAAATGTCCCTAAAAAGTAGCACCATCAAATACTTCTGTGATGTATAGATAAATACCCCAAACCTCCCTAGGAATAAAAAGGCAAGTGTTGGTGATAGGAGATTCAATTCTCAAGGGAACAGAACCAATCATCTGTAGACCAGACATGTTGTCTCCCTGGAGCAAAAATCAAAGATGTGGTTGAGAACATAACCAAAATAATAAAACTCACAGATTACTATCCTTTTCTACTACTGTGTGTGGGGAAAAATGACATAAAAAAGGAGTTGAAAATAATATTGAGTGATTACGAGCAGCTAGGCAAGAAAGTTAAGTGTACAAGTAATTTTTTCATCTGTACTGCCAATGAAAGGTCAACATCCAGTAAGAGAACAAAGGATTCTAGAAGGGAACCACTGGCTAAAGGATTGGTGTCGACAAAAACCTGTGGATTCCTGGACCATGGTCTGCACTACCTCCATGGTGGGCTTTTAGCAAGGGATAGGCTGTACTTCACAAAGACTGGGAAGAATGTTTTCAGAAAATGACTCAGCTTATCAGGACAGCTTTAAACTAAAGTTGAGGTGGGAGGGTGACCATTCTTTACGATCCCCAGGGCCTAATTCCAAGACAAAAGCCCTAGAAAACAAGTCAAATAATGAGGTAAGCAGGGATGGAAAGAAGACAAACTCAAACACCAAATAGGAGACATAGGAAGCATACCTAGAGTCAGACATAAAGATCTCATGCCTATATACAAATGCACAAAGTTTAGGGAACAAACATGGTGAATTTGAACTATTAATACATGAAGATAGTTATGATATAGTTGGAATTACAGAAAGTTGATGGGATGACTGGAAAATACTAATAGAAGGATATAAACTGTTCAAAAAGACACCAGACCCCCGAAGCGTTGCGGTGAAACAGTCGGGCAATTAGCGGGCTCTGATAAGCTCCGCGAAAACCCGGACTGACAAACTACTGCGGAGCGATCTTCCGACCAAAACCGTCCTGTAGGGACGGGGAAGAAGGAAGGCACCTTGGAAGACCAAGAGGAACAGGCAAGTTCCTCAAAGTTCCTCCGAATCGGACAAGAACCTCCGATTCGGTGGCGGGGACAGCAGCCATTGCGGCTGTCAAGAAGCTGGGGCAACCAGACTAAGTATTGAGCAGGAGCGGTGAATGTAACGGAGTTTTTGAAGCTGGGTAAATGACAGCCAACCTACCGGCAAAGTAACAACAAAAAAAATATTTTTAAACCTGAAACCCCAGCATAAGAACAGCGGCTAATGGGCATGGGAGGGAGAAAAAGAGGATGCAAAGAGAATTTAAAGGGACAAAAACCTGAAAAGAAAATTGACTTTTGAATAAAATTATCTGGAAAATTTTAAGAATTAGAAGTAACCCCAACTTTGATTAAAGGATTGAAAATAAAATAAATAGATCCTTTCTTTTTGAAAGTTAAGAAAAATAAAAGATAATTGGATATTAAGCCCTACAACAGAAGTGCTGTATACCTAAAGATAAAATAAAGGAGGAAAAAAAGAGAGAGAAAAGTATTTGTTTAATTTGGACTGGACTATAAAATTGATTTGGTATTTTCAAAGTTAAAAAGAAGAAAACAGAAACTAGATTGTGAATGAGGACTGATACAAAATGGACACTTTGTTAAACAATTAAGAGAATTATGGATTGTAGAGAGACATCTTCAGGAGAAAAAAGAATCTTTATTTTGGAAAATTTTGAACTGCATCAGTGATAATAGTCGTGAGAACTTTTGGGGAAGATTGCTTTGTCTGCAAGCGGCTTGACTTTAGAAAAAAAGGAAACAACGGAACTTTTAAAACTGGAACAATATTAACACAGAAAGAACAAAATAGCGCAGGAAAATAGAGAAATGATGGAAATGATGTACTCGTGGAAAGCGGAAATAAGAGGAATAATTACAATGTTACATGGAAAATCGAAACTTGAGGACCCAAAAATTGAGATAGAGCACACTCAAGCTAACAAGGAAACAAAGACAGAGAAGCAAGACACAGAGACTGAATATAAAGAAGAAGATAAAGACAATGAGATTAATTTGGAAAAAATAATTGAATATGTAAATAGTAATAATAAAAAGGAGGTTTTTAGAGATTACATTGGGATTAACAATGAAAAAAACAGAAAGGGAGAAAAGAGACAAAGAAAGAATGAAGGGTGGCATAGAAAGAATATAAAAAACTTAAATGATTACACTGGGATTAACAGTGAAAAGAAAAAAAAGAGAGGAAAAGGATGGAAAACAACAGGAAATGGAAGGCAAAATAGAAGAGTCCAGATTTGTGAAATTCAGAATGATTACACTGAAATAAACAGTGGGATAAATAGTGGGGAGATAAGAAAAAAAAAGGGGGGGGGAGAAAAAGGCAAAAATAAAAATGGGAATGGAGAAAAAGAAAAAGAAATGAAAGAGAAAGATGTTACATATATTTAGAATTGAAATATGAATAATAGTAAGAAACAAATGGGGAACCATACGATTCTAAAATGAAATGATTAATAATTCCAATCTTTGAAATCTAGAGAATGACAAGTTTTTCTTTTTTTGAATTTTTGTACAAATGAATAAGTTGTGATTTGGAGGATTATATGGGCAAAACTAATTGGTTTATTGATAGAGTTTAATGAGTAACATAAGGATGGGAAATTATTTGGTTTATTACTATTGGTAAATATAATTAATTGACTTGTAAGAAATTGGATCGCATGGAAATAATTGTAAGATTTATGTTCATATACAAAAAAGAACTAGTTATATAATTAACTGATTTATACTAAAATGTTGGATTTATATTAAACAATTGTAATGTTACATAACCAACCAATGTGAGGATAGATATAAAAATAGATGACAATGGGAAGGAGTATACTATAGATAGAAGGGAAAAATTGAATTTGATTAGGATTAAGATTAGAGATGAGAATGAAGAGTATTATTGTTTTTTTTTTAAAAAAAAGATAAGGAATACCTATGGGAAAAAGGAAATATAGAAATTATAAATTTAATTGAAATGACTAAATATTGTTTAAATTTGTGAACCGGCCAAATACTCTGTTCAAAGAAAATACATTATATGTTTGTATGTGTGTTTGTCTAAAAAAATAAAAAAAAACTTTTATTAAAATAAAAAAAAACCAGACCCTATAAAAGAGGAGGTAGAGTTGCACTGTATGTAAAGGACCGCTATATTACCATAGAAATGCACCAAACCAAAGATGAAAACCTCATAGAATGCATATGAGTCAATTAAAAAAAATGATATTGCCATAGATGTTTACTACAGGCCACCAACCAAGCAGAAAAAAATAGATGTACTTTTTGCTAACCAACTAACAAATACATGTAGGAAACACACTAGAACAATAATGGGGGATTTCAATTACCCTGACATCAATTGGAAGACTAATTATGCACCAATTGAGAAATTGATTAGGTTCCTGACCAATCTAGCTGACAACTTGTTGTCCAAAACATAGAGGAGGGAACTAGAGAGACAGCCATACTGAACTTAAATCTTACAAACAGTGGAGAAGTGATAGAGAGAGTTGAAACTGCAGGAACTTTGGGTGAGAGTGACCATGTCATACAAGAATTCAGCATAACAGAAACACAAGCAATGGAATATAATGATAGCAGAGTCTTAGATTTTAAAAGAGCTGAAGAGGCGGGGCTGACATCGCAACTATACAATGCATCTTCATGGGGCTCTGTGGGATCGTGCCAAATTCGACCCACAGGAGGTTCTGAGGGACCCAAATCACCCTGGATGGGTGATGAAGACAGAGAGGACATCCCGCGGAGCACAAGGAGACTGCATATTTGTTTTGACATAGAGGAAGCTCTTAATCTGACAGGAAGAAAAAGATGGCCATTGAGTGCCTGACTGGAGCTATGACAGACTAATGATGCAGCAAGCATAGAATTTGAGGAACAGTGTGATTGATCTGGGTGAGATTTTTCCAACTCCTGTTGTGGAATTTACCACTTTAAAATAAATCTGGGAGAAAGTGGAACTCAAAGAAGAGGACATGGAACTTCCACCCCCAAGAATAGCAGTGAGCAAACTTGTGAGCTATTTATAGAACTGGAAGTAGAGAAAAGAAAATCTTTTTTAAAAAAGAGAAGAAGTTTAAAAGCTAGAAAGTTGGACTGGGGATTTAAAATACAAGATAGATTAAGTTGAAAACTTTTTGGAATATGAAACTTGGACCCTTTTAAAAAAACTTTGGAGCAGATTATACAATTTAAGATAACAAAAGAGAAATAGAGCAACAGAGACATCTAGTGGAGAAAACTGCAGAGAAGTGAAAGTAATGAAAGTATGACATTGACTGAAGATAAGCTTGTTTGTTACAATAACACCTGCTCTAGCAAATTGTTTTTATGAGACGGCAGAAACAGAGAGTGAAACACTGTAACTTTTTTAACAGTGTAGCTCTTTGAACTTAGTTTAGTTTAGTTTATTTGATTTATATACCGCCCTACTCCCCAAGGACTCAGGGCAGTGAACAGCCACAAAATAAAAACACATAAATACAAAATCTAAAAACAGAATAAAACCAAATTAAACAATTTGGCCAAAGACAGATTTAAAACACCCCAATAAATTAATAACCTAGATGAAAACTAAATATAAAAGTAAATAGAACCTGGGAAAGTCCAAGGTCTTTGGATAGCATGTTGCAGCAGGAAAAAATGAACATGATGAATATGATGCAAGCAGAATTGAAATTAATGCTCCAAACATTTCAAGCAGCCACAACAAAACATTTTGAAGACATGAAAGAAAGAATGGAAAAGATGGATGATAAAATGGAAAAGATGGATGATAAAATGGAGAATATTCAACAAACAATAGCTAAAAATGAACAAAGGATGCAGAAAATAGAAAAATTATATCAGAGAAAAAAGTGGAAGAGATGGATGATTGACTTATACAGGCAGACAAAAATCTTTAGAGAACAGTAATCATGTTGGATATGGATAAAGCTGAATATTTCTTGAGAATATTGAGGAAAGAAAAGGGGAAAACCTTGCAGAGATAATGGCAGAATTGTTGGTGGAAGTTGTGGAGGGGGACAAGCAAGTGATGCTTACTGGGATGGATGAAATATTTGGAGTATACACAAGATATGCATCAAGAAATAAACCACCTAGAGACGTATATGTGAGATTTACCAAGAAGGCACTAATAACAAAGATACTTCAAAGAGCAAGAGATAACCCACTGAAATAACGGAAGAGAAATAAAGTTCTGAAACAAATCCCTAGAAGAGTAAGAGACACAAGAAAACAATATCAATTTCTGACAAGAGAATTAATTAAGTATAAAGTAAATTACAGATGGCTGATATCTGAGGGAATCCTGGTGACCTGGATGGATCAAAGGCATAGATTGGATACTATAGAAAAAGCAGAGCAATTTTATGATGAGCAATTTGGATCATATGAGGAAAAAAGAAAGAGAGAGGATATAGATGACAAGAAACAAGAAAAAGCATCAGGAGGAAGAAACATACAACAAAAAGAAGATGAAACAGAATTAAAGGAGAAAGCAGAACAAGAAAGTGCAAAGACAAAAGAACAGAGAGAAATAAGAGCGACCAGAACAATAAGACATACCTACAAGTAAAACTATAGAAGATGAAATAAAACTACTGTTGATTAATATAAATGGACTGAAGTCTCCTATGAAAAGGAAAAGGACTTTAAACAAATTAGGAAAGTTAAAATTAGATCTTATTTGTCTTCAAGAGATCCACATCAAAAAACAAAACAATAAATTATTGGAATATCCCAAAATTGGGAAACTATACTCCTCATTAGCACAACAAAAGAAAAGAGGCATGGTTCTATATATTAAAGAAACAATAAAAGACAAATTTATGCAGATGAAGAGGGGAGAATATTGATGATGGAGGTAACAATGAACTATAAACAAATATTTTGGGTACCCTGTTTCCCCAAAAATAAGACATCCCCTGATAGTAAGCCCAATTAGGCTTTTGAGTACATGCACTAAAATAAGCCTCCCCCCTGAAAATAAACCCTCTCCAAAAATATTTAAACACAGAGCAGGTAAGATGGCAAGAGGAGCCTCATCTTGCTCCATGAGTCCTAAAATAATAAGACCTCCCCGAAAATAAGGCCAAGCACTTATTTTGGGGTTCAAAAAAATATAAAATTGGGTCTTATTTTCGGGAAAACACGGTAGAAATATATGCACCGAATTATAAACAAGAAAATTTTTATGAAAAATTGTAAGAAAATTACTGAATTGGAATATGAAAATATTTGTGTGGTAGGAGATTTCAATGCAATTGTAGATGAAGAATTGGACTACAAAAGTAGTAAAGTAAGTAAAAAAGCTAGAAAAATGCTTCCAAAACCTTTCTTTAAAATGGCAGAATAAATAGTTATTCAAGATATATGGAGAGAAATAAATCCTAAAAGAATGTTGTGGTCTGCTAGCAGCCTGAAGAACTGGCAGTGGAGTCAGACAGTGAGGAGGCTGGGGAGGAACATGGGCCAGTACTGGAGTCTGGGGAAAGTTCGGATGAGGGCTCTGCATCGGAGGCAGAGATGGGGCCAGGGCCATCTAAGAGTTATGCGTGGACTCCGGAATCTCCAGAGTTGGACATCAGAGAGGCAGAGGTACAGGAGGAGCCTGTTCCTAGTGCGAGCATGTGCAGAGCTGCCAGAAGACAAGAACAGTTGAAACAAAAGGGATAACTCAGGAGTAAGGCCTGGAGATGATTAGCCCCTCCCATAAAGCTTAAAAGAAGAGCAAAGGCACGTGGGCCCTTTGCAGGAAAGCAATGTTGTTGATCCTGTTCCCAGTCGGCATCTCTGTTTGATTCTGGACTACATGTGGCTTTGCCAAGTAGGTCTTTGGCAGCATGTCAAGGGAGATAAAGGTTGGTGATTATCCCAAAGGACTTCTCCCGAAGGACTTTTTGCAACTAATTGGGACTCAGCTGTGAATGAACATAATTCACAGCTGTTGCAATAAAAGAAATTCTTGGGACTACTCGTGTGTTTTAATGACTCAGGAAGCCTAGGTCACAACAAAGAAGTCAATACTTACTTTATTCAGATAGACACAGGTCTTGGTCAAGAATATATATGATATGGAGGACTTCCGGTTTGCTCTCTGTCGCTGCCAGACGGTCCCTCGGGACCGCCAGCCCCGTCGCCTGTAAAGAGCCACCTTTACAGCTGAAAGGCGGCTCGAAAAACTCCATTTCCATAAGGAAATGTGAGACAGAGCAGGTGAGGGCAGGTAGAGCTCTCTGCGAAGCCCCCAGAGTTTTTTTTTTACTCTCGGGGATGAAGCAGATGAGGCTCCCTATTTCCCTCGCTGCCGCTCCGGGCTTCAGGAGACCTCTGCCTTTTTGCAGAGCCAGGCGACGAGAACAAGCCTTTTAAAGAAAATTAACAGATCGTTTATTGAAAGAGGATGAGATCTGGATCTGGGATCCTAAATTGCAAGTATTTTCATTGACTTTATAAATGATATTGAAGAAAGGAAAAAAGAAATTTAAAATGGTGACTGCTGAGGCTTGAGAAGGGAAAGCTGAAAGAGAAAGTCCTTCCATTTCAATTTAACAAGCCACAAAGTAGCGGAATAAATACGCTGGCTACAATTGAGAAGAAAAAGTTCTACTCTTATGTTTCTTTTTTCCTGGAGATCTGATACTGATCTTGTTTGGAAAGAAGCTTTCTTTTCTTAAAAAAGTGTTTGTCTGTGTGGAAGGATGGCGTTTAAATTAACAAAGCCAGACAAACAGGCAGCGGAGGGGGGGGGATTCCACCATTTATAAACTACGTGAACAAGTTTTAAACCTACAGACTCAGAAAAATGATTTTAACTTAATTGAATTTTTCTTGGAGGAGATGGTAAGAAGGGATGAGATTGCGAACCAGAATCTTGAAAAATTCAAGCAGGAAATTAAAGAATTGATACAAATAAAGTATGACAATTTGAAACAAAAGATTATAACAATGGCTGATGCCTTTACAGAATTATTTATAAAGATGGATAATAATATTAAGTTATTAGAGTCTAAAATGGAGGAAGTTGATGACAAGATTTATAATTTGGATAATAAAATACAAAGAATTCAAAATGATTTGATAAATACTCAAGACAATAGCTCAGAAGAAAAATTTAAAATGGAAGCTGATCATAAGACTTGCAATGTAGAAAATATAAAACAATGGATTGAAAAAGAAGTTTTAATGATGCAACACAGGTTCACAGAATTTGCGATCAGAATAAGAGGATTACAGGAAAATAAAAGAGATCATAAAAGAGCCTTGATAGTACAGTGGTTTGGTGCACCCTGTCATTAACACAGCTGCCTGCAATTTCTGCTGGTTCGAATCTCTCCAAGGCTCAAGGTTGACTCAGCCTTCCATCCTTTCTAAGGTAGGTGAAATGAGGACCCAGTTTGTGGGGGCAATAAGCTGACTTTGTATAAAATATACAAAAGAATGAAGGCTATTGCTTAACGCATTCTCCTGAGTCTCCGGAGAAGGGCGGCATATAAATCAAATTTTTTTAAAAAATTGATTTAAGGAAAATATCTGCTGAAATTCTGGCTGGAATTTTAAAGGTTCATCCTGAGGAAATATTTTGCAGGATTGATAGAGTCTACAGAGTAAATTCTTGGATTGCAAAGCAAAGACAATTGCCTAGAGATGTAGTGATTTATTTTACAGACAAAGAAATAAGAAATGATATTGTGCAAAAATCCTTTAATTCTACTCCACAACTGTATGGGAGAAAAATCTGGATATATAAAGAATTGCCGCCTAAGATGTTAAAAGATAGAAAGAAATTTGTATTTTTGGTGACTGAGTTAAAAAAAACAAAATATTTTATTTAGGTGGGATGTTCCAGTGGGTATAATATTGAGATATCAAGGAGAAAGATACCAATTAAATACTGTTGAAAAAGCAGAAGAATTTTATTATAAGATTTTGAAAATGAGTTCAACATCTTTATGCATAACATAGGATAAGCAGAAGGAGTTGGAAATAATGGAAAAAACATCTAGCTACAGAGGTCTTTGTAGATGAATCACTTTTGGATCCTTTAGATGTCTCAGTTGGACTACTTATAAATACGAGAGAAGCGGCGTTGGATTCTAATGTGATGACTCATCAAGTCACAGACAAGCATGGAAATCAATCAGTTGATATACAACTTATAGAAAAAAAACCTGAATGGCGATCTAAGCTACAAAAGCAAAACCAACAAGATCAAGTTACAGATCAGAACGAAAATCGAACAGTTGATATACAACTCATAGAAAGGAAATCAGGATGGAGATCAAACCCACAAAAAGTCAAGAAAAAAAAATAGGTCTCACAAAAACAAAAATTTTTAAACTAGGCAACAGCGAAGCCAGTTATCTAAAAGATGATTGAATATATGAAAAGACAGTGGAGGCGAAGTATTGGTTAATATTATCCTGAGGAGAGTGACAGACCTCTGCAATGTCGTATTTTTGGAATGTGAAGAGGGCCTTAAACTGTTGGATTGGAATTATCTATTTTGGATTCTTTGATAAATGTATTATGTTTATGTTGAGTTATACGGCAAGAGAGCTACGTTGGGGCACGCAGAAGATCTGGTTGTTACCCCATTCCAATGGTTGGAATTAATAATCTTGAAGAAAGCCACTACTACAGATACTATATGGAATACAATTATAATGTCACTCGGGTGGTTGTTTTCTTTTTTTTATATACATACATGAAGATATTTATTACTGATGGGGGCAGATGATAACTGAGGATTCCGAACATTCTGTTGGAATTAGGATGTGATGTTACCCTAATATGGGTGATGGAGTTAACAATCTAGTTGAAAGACATTATAGAAGACATTATATGGATTACAAGTTTAAAGTCATTGATTTTATCTATATAAGGGAATATTTTTTTAGCAGGATGGGCAGAAGAATAAAGATATTAAGAATTG
Source organism: Arizona elegans (assembly GCA_022577455.1). Taxonomy (NCBI): domain Eukaryota; kingdom Metazoa; phylum Chordata; class Lepidosauria; order Squamata; family Colubridae; genus Arizona; species Arizona elegans. The sequence goes on along the minus strand of JAKOOJ010000004.1, from coordinate 75,250,120 downwards.
TTATTTTGTAGGAAAGTGGGTGGAGACAGGCTAGTTTGTTTATTTATGGGAGTGGAGGAAATGGATAGACTATGAGTTGAATAAATGTTAAATTAGGATCTATTATATAGTTTTATAGTGGAAGGCTGCTTTGAAATGTTATATTAATATACACAAAAGATTAAATATTAAATTAGGATTTATTATATAGTTTTAAAGTGGAAGGTTGTTTTGAAATGTTATATTAATATATATAAAAGGTTTGATTTAAGAGATATATGTATGGGGGAGGAGAAAAAGGGCAGATTATTGCTAAATTGGGTGTTATAATAATATTACTATGCTAAATTAGAAGTTATTACACAATGTTACAGTAGAATGTTATTTTGAAATGTATAGTAAAAGGGGGATATAATAATATTATTAGAAAGAAAGGGTCAGTATTTGGGGGATGGAGTAAGGGGATGCTAAAATATTATATAATCTGTTATGAATTTGGATTTTACTTTGAAGAAGTCACAGGGGGAGGGGTGGTGAGGGGGGTTAGGGAGGAGGGGCGGAGAAAAAAGGGGGAAAAATCTGTATTTGAAAAACTTTTTCAATAAAAAAAAAGAATAGATATGATATGGATGTCACCCAAGTTAAAGTCAAATGTGCAAGAAATAGAAGGAAGCACCTGGGTAGATCATAATTCAATTGGAGTTAAATGGAAAGGACAAAGGAGAAAATGGAGATGGACACTGAATCAATCAATAGTAAAAGACAAGGAATTTATACGAAGTATGAAAAAAGAAATGGACTTTCTTTACAAAGAGAATAGAAAAGAAGACACCTCATTACAAAATGTATGGGACACTGCCAAGGCATGTATTCAGGGTCAGCAGAAGAACACAAGAGACTGAAATTAGAGTTACAGAAAGAACAAAACAAGAAGATCTTAAAAAATCAAAGGAAACATGCACGAAACTGAAGCATGCACATGACAGAACCTCGAAGAGCAGCATATGCACTGGCCAGCTGCTCTCTTCCGGGTTCCGGCGCTCCAGTGTGTGCGCTCCAGTTTCAGCACTTGATGCTGAAAAGATTAACCATCACTGCTCTAGGCCTTTCAATGCTGGAAGTCTATAATGAAATATTGATTGATGCGATTCTAGGAATTCAATTAATGGCAAGGTTTGTAACAATTAAAGAAGATAGTTATTATAAATTGGCACAACAAATTAAAACAAACTTGGAGAAGTAGAAAAATCTATAAATATTATTGTTGGGAAGAATAGCCACTATAATAATGAACATCTTGCCAAGATTACTATATTTATTTCAAATAATAACAATAAAACTAGAATAAAATATTTTGAAGAATTAAATAAAACAATATTAAAACATATTTGGCAAGGGAAAAAAAGCAAGGATAAGGTTGAAAATATATATATATATATATATATATATATATATATATATATATATATATATATATATATATATATATATATATATATATATTATATTTATTGAATTTATATCCCGCCCTTCTCCCCGAAGGGACTCAGGGCGGTGAACAGCCGAGAATTAAGATAACATACAATATAAAAGTTAAGATAATTAAAAATAAATTAAATTACTCAGCCTCCCAATTTAAAACCCCTAGCTATACAATTAAAAACTAACCCATAAAACCTATTCAGGCCAGGCCAGCTTGCTGAAATAAAAACGTCTTCAGGGCCTTACGGAAAGTGTGGAGATCCGGAATCAGCCGTATTCCGGGAGGTAGCTCGTTCCAGAGGACGGGTGCTCCCACAGAGAAGGCTCTCCCCCAGGAGCCACCAGCCAACATTGTTTGACCGACGGCACCCTGAGGAGGCCCTCTCTGTGAGAGCATATTGGCCAGTGGGAGGTTATCGGTAGCAGAAGGTGGTCCCATAAATACCCTGGCCCTAAGCCAGGGAGCGCTTTAAAGGTGAGAACCAACACCTTTAAGTGCACCCGGAAGACCACTGGGAGCCAGTGCAGCTCGCGCAAGAGAGGTGCTATATGGGAGTGCCATGTCGCTCCTGTAACCACCCGCGCAGCCGCATTCTGGACCAGTTGGAGCCTCCGGGTGCTCCTCAAGGGGAGCCCCATGTAGAGACCATTGCCGTAGTCCAGGCGAGAACTGACAAGAGCATGAGTGACTGTGCATAAGGAATCCCGACTCAGAAAGGGGCGCAACTGGCGTATCAGGCGAACCTGATAAAAAGCCCCCCTGGCCAGGCCATCATATACTCTTCTAAAGACAGCCATGTGTCCAGGAGGACGCCCAAGTTGCGAGCCCCCTCTGTGGGGGTCAATGATTTGCTCCCAATCATTGGTGCGATGGCACCAGCTGGCTATATCGGGATGCCGGCATCCACAGCCACTCGGTCTTAGAAGGGTTGAGTCGAAGCCTGTTCCTCCCCATCCAGACCCGCACGGCCTCCAGACACTGGGACATCATTTCAAGGGCATCGTTGGGGTGGTTTGGGGTGGAGATGTACAGCTGAGTGTCATCAGCGTACAGATGGCACTGCACCCCAAATCCACGGATGATCTCACCCAGCGGCTTCACATAAATGTTGAACAGGAGTGGCAAGAGGACCGATCCTTGTGGCACCCCACAAACAAGGCGCCCCACAAACAAGGTGACCTCTGCCCCCCTGCCAACACAGACTGCGACCAGTCGGAGAGATAGGAGGAGAACCATTGCAACACGGTGCCTCCCACCCCCAATCCGTCCAGCCGGTGCAGCATGATACCATGGTCGATGGTATCAAAAGCCGCTGAGAGATCTAATAGGACCAGAACAGTGGAGCAACCCCTGTCCCGAGCCCTCCAGAGATCATCAACCAACGCGACCAATGCCATTTCCGTACTGTACCCAGGCCTGAAACCGGACTGGCACGGATCTAGATAGATGGTTTCATCCAGGTACTGCGGGAGCTATTGCGCAACCACACTCTCAACAACCTTCACAATAAAGCGAAGGTTGGAGACAGGACGGTAGTTAGCCATAACAGCCGGGTCCAGAGAAGGCTTCTTAAGGAGGCAGAAAACCCTCCCCCAAAGAAGCATTTATAATCCTCTGGAGCCAGCTTCGCATAACCTCCCGGGTAGCCAGTACCAGCCAGGAGGGACACGGATCCAGTAAACATGTGGTTGTGTTTAACCTCCCCAGAATCCTGTCCACGTCCTCAGGAGTCACAGGATCAAACTCGTCCCAGATAACATTCTCAAGACCCATCTCAGCCACCCCGCCAGAATCTTCCCAGTCAAAGTCCAGGCCTTCCCGAATCTGAGCGATTTTATCGTGCAGATACTGTGCAAAATCCTCAGCCTGCCCTTGCAAGGGGTCCTCCCATGCTCCCTGATGTAGGAGGGAGCGGGTCACTCTAAACAAGGTGGCTGGGCGATTATCTGCCGATGCAATAAGAGCGGAAAAGTAATCACACTTTGCCCCTTTTATCACCACTAAATAGGTCTTAATGTGAGACCTAATTAGTGTTCAATCGGATTCGGAATAACTGGCCCTCCAACCACTCTCTAGGCGTCTTTTCCAGCGGTTCATCTCCCTCAGCTCCTCGGTGAACCAAGGAGCTGGGCAAGTGCGGCGCCGGGTCAGAGGCTGCAAAGGCACAACACAATCCAAAGCCCCGGCAGCAGTCCTATCCCAGGCGGCCACCAGATCTTCAGTCGAATCATGAGCCAAAGCCTCAGGAAATGGCCCAAGCTCCCTCTGTAATCTCTCCAGATCCATCAGGCGCCTGGGGCGTAACCACCTAATCAGTTTCACCTCCCTGCAGTGGGATGCAGTGGTCAGAAAGTCCAGCCTCAAGAGAGAATGGTCAGACCATGACAGGGGCTCAATAGCTATATCCCCTATATCCTGGCCATTCAACCACTGACCAGAGACAAAAACCAAGTCCAGAGTGTGTCTTCCTGTGTGAGTAGGGCCATGAATTAGTTGTGTCAGGTCCAAGGCCGTCATGGAAGCCATGAACTCCCGGGCCACCTCAGACGCCTCACCGGCCGATGGCAGGTTGAAGTCCCCCATGACCACCAGTCTGGGGGTATCAACCGCCACTCTGGCAATAATGTTGAAAAGCTCGGGCAGGGCTGCTGTCATGTGGCAGGGAGCCAGGTACGTGATCAACAGGCCTACCTGCATCCCATGGCCCCACTTCACCAGGAGAGACTCACATCCGGCTATCTGTGGTACAGTGGTCTTCCTCGGATCAAGACCTTCCTTAATGACAACCGCCACCCCTCCACCCCTGCCCTGGGCCCTCGGCTGATGAAATGCTCGGAAACCTGGTGGGCACATTTCTACGAGGGGGACCCCCCCCTTGGCCCAACCAGGTCTCTGTAATACCCGCCAGGTCCGCTCCCCCCTCCTGAATTAACTTGCAGATGAGGGGGGCCTTATTAACCACAGACCTGGCGTTGCACAGCATCAACTTAAAGCCTGGGCTCTGAAGCTCTGGACAACCTGGGGAACGAGAGGAGCCTTGGGGGCCGAGGCATGCCACCGCTTCAAGACAGCGGGTGCGTGTCCCCCTAACACGATATGGTCCCCTGCTCCCGCTATATCTGCCCCTCCCAACCATGGTCCTGATGGAATCGCCCTCTTCCATACCCGCACAAGACCCTCCACACCCGGCTCCACACCTCCCAGTTCATGCCCCTGTGCCAAGCCTGACCTATCACCTTCCCTCCCCACCCCACTCCCCAAGCCCCTTAAAAGTTTACACAAGGACAATTTTAAAAAACCCCTCAGCCCCCTCTTTGCGGCATGCCACCTCTCGGGATTCCAAAATCCGTCATCGAGGTAGGCCCTCAGTAACGTGGAGGGCCAAGCCTGCGAGGGGGGGGAATCTCGCAGACCAAGAGGCTCCGCTGCTGAGTAGCCGCAGGGATGGGGTGACCATCTCCTAAAGGGTCCATACAGAAAAGTCCGAGGGAGAACATAAGAAGACGGGAGCCACAAAAGGATTCAAGACTCGGTCCACTGTTCTCTCACAACAGAGGCCAAGTCCGTCTCCAGGTCGACACAGTCCAAGGCGGGGGAGGGATAAGTCCCACTGCCCTCTCACAGCGGCTTGGCCCAATGGTCTGCCCCCTCTACTGGTGAGATGGAAGTAATGGTTACAAGATTCTAAAAATAGAGGTGATTTTGGGCTACCAGATGGGGAATTGTATTGCCAGGCTTCGGTAGTTACTTGGGTGAAAGAATGGATTGGCTTGAGGAACAAAAGTTTATTGACCTTGGAGGGATATGATCTTGAATTAGGTTGCATGCTTTTTTATGGTATGGAAGAAACAAAATATATAGCTATTTCGACTATGTTAGGAATGCATTATTATTAGTATGGGAGAAAATTAAAGAACAACATTACTTGAAAATATCGGTCTGGCTTTCCACAACAGAGGCACTGATCTACCCAAATGTTATTGATATAGAGAATGTTACCAGGTATAAAGATGTTTTAAATGAAAAGGGGGAACTTAAAACTAAGCAAGGGATTGAGATAACATGATGGTCATATGTGCAGATACAATCTAGATACAAGAAGGATGTTAAAATGTATGATTTGTATAAAGAATTAACAGAATTAGATCAGATATTAACAGGGACAGATGAAAAATTATTAAAGAAAATATATAGCTATTTGTTAAGTATTAAGATGGAAGAGGAACAAGTGAAAGAGACAATGATAGTATGGGCTAAAAGTTTTGGCTATTTGATTGAGCTTTATAGATTAACAGAGTTGGAAGGGACTTGTAGGTCATCTAGTCCAACCCCACCCCCCACCCAAGCAGGACATCCTACACCATTTCTGACAAATGGCAGTCCAATCTCTTCTTGAAAGTCTCAAGTGATGAAGGCAAGCTGTTCCACTGGTTGATTGTTCTTACTATCAGAAAATTTCTCCTTATTTCCAGGTTAAATCTCTCCTTGTTCAGTTTCCATCCATTATTCATTATTCCATCCATTATTCCAGTATATAAATTTAAAAATAAAATAAAATAAAAATTCCTTGTCTGGCCTACAGGTGCTTTAGAAAATAGCTTGACCCCTTCCTCTCTGTGGCAGCCCCTCAAATATTAGAACACCACTATCATGTCTCTCCTGGTCCTTCTCTTCACTAGACTAGCCATGGCCAGTTCCTGTAACTGTTCTTCATATGTTTTAGTCTCCAGTCCCCTAATAATTCTGGATGCTCTTTTCTGCATTTTTCTAGAGTGACCAAAACTGGATGCAGTACTCTAGCTATGGTCTTACTAAGACTTTATAGAGTGGTATTAGTACCTCACTTGATCTCGATTGTATCCCTCTGTTAATGCAATTTAGGATTGCATTGGCTCTTTTGGCTGCCGCTGCACACTGCTGGCTCATATCTAGCTGATTTTAACAAACTCAGAGAAAAGTTGGGAAAGATTCCTTGGATGAAAAACCTGAAGGGGAAAACAACTCAAGAAGCTTGGGAAACTCTGAAAAATATTGTCATCCAGCACAACGCCACTGGAAAAAAAGCCCAAAGATATCCAAGAAGAAACCACCATGGCTGCACAAACATCTCTTTGCCAAATTGAAAGACAAAAAGGACAAGTAAAAAAATGGAAAGAGGGACATATAACTAAGGCAGAATATCAGCAGATAGTCAGAATCTGCAAAGATGAAGTCAAGAAAGCAAAGACTCAGAATGAACAAAGACTTGCAACAAAAGTCAAAGATAATAATAATAATAATAAAAAAATTCTTCCAACATATAAATAACAAGAAAAAAATCAAGGAAACAGTTGGTCCACTAAAGAGAGAAGATGGGATTCACCGGTTGATGTCACAGCGGGACAGCTATGGGATACTGGAGCTTCGCGGAGCTTCACAAAACCCAGCCTATACCTGCTTCCCAGGAGACCTTACAGGGCCAAAGCCACCCTGATGGGGTGGTGAAGAAAGGAGGGATGCTTTGTAGATCACGAGGAAACAGAAATTTACTCGTTTGATCCAAAGAAACCCTCCAGATCGGCAGCAGAGATGACGGCCATTTTGGCAAAATGAAGCTGTGACAACCAGGGCAAGAAGATTATGAGCTAGAGCAGTTTGTGGACAGAGGATTGAAACTGGGTTAGACAACTTTCAACTTCTATACTAGAGATTTAAACCCAAATAAAAGCATTTTTTTAAAAAAAGATTCTCCAAAACTAAGAAAGTGGCAATTTAAATACATGGAGAAAGATTATACCCAAAAGTGAAACAAACTTTTGATTCTGAAGCTTTAAAATATAAAAGCCTTGACTGGAAATGGTAGTAGTATGAAAAGTGACTTAAATTGTGGATAATACTATTTGATTATTGGAAGAAATTGTATAAAGAAAAGGGGATCTTGTTTTTTTTCCCCTCAATTTTTTTTGACAGACAGTTGTTTAATGCTGGAACCTTGAGCAGGGGTGCCACCTACTGGTGAAAGAAGATATACTAGAACATGGTGGGAAATGACCTTGATAAGTGAGGATTAAGTGATAATACAAGAAAGATAAAGAGAACAAAGGAAATAGTGATAGGCAAACAACACCTGGAAGGCCCTTTTATTTTGGTTCCATATCTACTGGCATTTTGGCAGCATGGAAGTGAGCCATTTGAAGATTTCTAAGGCAAGGTGGATTATAATTAACAAGAAGCACCTTTGAAATTGAATATTTGATTCTGCTGATTAAAGATTTGGGGAAATTTGGTGGGCCAATATGGATTATTAAGACTATTTGATAGAACACTCTATGAGGTGAAAAGGAAAGAAGAAAGAAGAAAAATTAACAAGATTTAAAAATTTGGGAAATTTAGAGGGTGTAAATTGGAAAATTTTAAGGAGTATAAATTTAGGGGATTCTGAGGAACAGTTCTGGGACTATGTAAATTTTATTAATATTGGCGTTTTTGATGTTTCTGGGCAATTGGGATATTGAAATCTTGGTGGAATATTAAATTATTATTAACTCATTAAATGATTATAAGATGTTTCAACAGGAGAAAACAAATATGGTTTATAAAGAAATATTATTGATGTTTCAATGCATTCAGGAAGATATTCCAACTGATGCCCTAATTAAATCATGAGCCTCAAGCCAAGCTTCAAAAGAAATCCAGTTATTTATTAGGAGCTTCTTGTTGGCACAGACCAAGTGAAACCAACTCTGACCTCACTTAATTTGCATCCTGGCTCTGACCCCATTTCCCCTTCCGCCCAAGGTGTGTAATCAGTCACATTCTCCAATGAAGCAATTTTTCAGGTTGTAGAGGTCCCTCCCTCTGGCCACTGTGGGTCTGCTTGGATATGACCTTGATGTGGCGGCTGGAATGTGCTTTGTTTTGACTGAAGTGCAAATTCTTCAATGTACGGCTCGATTCCCCATCCCCCTATCTATGGCAACTCGAGAGCAGGTCAGGAATGATTCACGAGTTGGACTTCCGGTTTGGAGTCACGGCGAGACAGCTGGGGAAATATCAGGCTCTAAGGAGCCCAGCGAAAACCCCAACTGCCGAACAGCCGCCGATGGGTCTTCGGACCAGAACTGTCCTGCAGGGACGGGGTAGAAAGAGAGGCACCTCGGATGAACAAGAGGAACAGGCAATTTCCTCGGAGGTTGGAGGGAACTCTCTGTGAGTTGGCGGTGGGGGGCGGCAGCCATGGCTACTGCCACAAAGCTGGGACAAACCAGACTGCGACCCGTGGCTTGGTTGGCTCAAAAACCCTGCTAGGTTTTTGTTTATATACAGTATTTGTGCATTTCTTGCATTTCCCAGGGTATCATGGCATACAATTTGGGTTTGAGTAGTTTTGTCCTGGGGATTATTTCAATGGCGCAGTCCAATTTGTGGATAGGATCTTGATGTGGCTGGCTGGAATGTACTTTGTTTTGACTGAAGTGCAAATTCCTCAATGCAGCTGAGAGGCTTGATTCCCCATGCCCCTGCCTATGGCAACTCGAGAGCAGGTCAGGAATATTTCTTAATAAGGTGGCTATTTTATTAAGAGTTAAAAAAAAGAAGTAGAAATTGGGAAAATAGTATTATGTATTCTGATATAGAGTAAAATACATTATAATTATTATGTATACACAAATGTTAGAAGTTGAAAGATTATAATTATGTATACCTAAACAACATTACTATTATTATTACTCTGTGTAAAATATATTGAACCAGACAATACTTTGTCCACCAAGCACTTATGGATGTTTTTTTTTAAAAAAACTATAAATTAAACTATAAAGAGAGAAGGAGGGAGGGAGGGAGAGAAGACAGCAAGGAAGTAATAGGCAGCAGAGAGAAAGCAGAGCTGCTTAACTCTTTTAATAAAGATGAAAATATTATTCAGAATTTCACTGAGATATAATGTGATGCAGGGTTTTTTAAGATGATTATATTGTAATTATAGTACTTGTTGAAGTGATCTGTTTCACCAGTAAACTTTAGCTTTTTCAGAAATAATAACATCTCTATACTTTCACATTCTCTTTTACATGGATGGAATGGAATGGTTTGCCCATCGGCTTAGGACAGCCCCCGACCTCCTCTCCTTCTGCCGTGAACTGAAGATGTGGCTCTTTCATCAAAGGGATGAAAGGGGCTTTTACATTATAATAATTGTATTAGGGGCTAGGGGCTTTTACATTATAATAATTTTAATTAATTTTAATTGGATTTTAATTTACATTTAAATTTAAATTGTTGAATTTTATTCTTTGTAAGCCACCCTGAGTCCTTCCGGAGAAGGGTGGCATATAAATTGCATAAATAAATAAATAAATACATCAAGCTACTAAAGTGATGTAATGTATTTGTTGTCCAATTTCAAATGAGTTGAAAAACCTAGACCTGCACTACAGCACAAGCCCAGTTGTCTCAGCACAAGTGTCTGACTCTTGTGTCCCTGAGGCACCCCATGTTCTGCTTCCTGTCCCACTGGATTCCTTGGGCCTGCTTCCTGTTAGGAAATGGCTACTAATTCAGCTGTAAGAACACGGTCTAAGCATACTTATTTGCGATATTTAAACGTTAGACAATGTGTAAAAAGTAAAATGATTCAGTTAGAGTACTGCATGACTGAACATAATATTGCAAACCATTTCACAAAGGCTCAGGGTGCAATTAAGCACAAAGCGTGTTGTGAAAATTATGGTTTAAGAATGTAAGGTTTTATATATCGTCCTACCCAAAGGGGAGAATGTTAGGAAATGATTTTACCTAACTTGTTGGGTTGGCAATATATAAACCATCAATATTGCTTTAAGACTGCTCTATTGCTGTATTGCAACATACTGTGTCCTGATTGGTTAGCTCTGTAGCCAATCTCCTCAAAAGGGATCTAGAAACATGGTTTGTTTCTCTTTGATTCTCTTTGCTTCTTTGCTAATATCTTTGCTGTTTGCTGTGTTTTGCTACTGTTTGCAAATATAGAAGAACTGTTTATTTTATTTATTTATTTATTTTTTCATATTTGTATACCGCCCTACTCCCGAAGGACTCAGGGCGGTGAACAGCCATAATAAATACAAATACATATAGAAGTTAAAAACTATTAAGAAACAGATTAAGTAATTTAGGCTCAAAGATTAAAAACATCCAAATTTATCTAAAGAGGTTTAAAACCCAATTTAAAAGCCAGTTTAAAAGCCAATTAAAAAGGGAGAGTTAGGCCAGATCAGCTTGTTGGAATAGAAATGTTTTCAGGGCACGGCGCAATATGCGTAAGTCTTGGATGTTTCGTAACTCCGGGGGAAGCCCGTTCCAGATGGTAGGTGCCCCCACAGAAAAGGCTCTTCCCCTGGGGGCCGTCAGTCGACATTGTTTGGCCGACGGCACCCTGAGGAGTCCCTCTCTATGGGAGCGAACTGGTCGGTGAGAGGCTATTGGTGGCAGGAGGCGATCTCGTAAGTACCCTGGTCCTGAGCCATGGAGCGCTCTAAAGATAGTAACCAAAACCTTGAAGTGCACCCGGAAAACCACTGGGAGCCAGTGCAGCTCGCGCAGGAGGCGGGTTACATGAGAGCGCCACATTACTCCCATTACCACCCGTGCGGCCGCATTCTGGACCAGTTGGAGCCTTCGGGTGCTTCTTAAGGGGAGCCCCATGTAGAGAGCATTACAATAATCCAGGCGTGAGGTGACAAGGGCATGAGTGACCGTGCGTAACGAGTCCCGATCCAGAAAGGGATGCAACTGGCGAATCAGGCGAACCTGATAAAAAGTCCTCCTGGCTACGGCCGTCATATGCTCTTCAAAAGACAGCCGTGAGTCCAGGAGGATGCCCAAGTTGTGAACCCCATCTGTGGGGGCCAACAACTCGCCCCCAATAGTCAGAGATGGCGCCAACTGACTATATCGGGACGATGGAAACCACAGCCACTCGGTCTTGGATGGGTTGAGTCTGAGTTTGTTCCTCCCCATCCAGATCCGTACGGCCTCCAGGCACTGGGACATCACCTCGAGGGCATCATTGGGGTGGTCTGGGGTGGAGATGTACAGCTGGGTGTCATCAGCGTACTGATGGTACTTCACCCCAAAACCACAGATGATCTCACCCAGCGGCTTCACATAAATGTTGAATAGAAGGGGCGAGAGGACCAATCCTTGTGGCACTCCACATATAAGGGGCCTCGGGGTCGACCTCTGCCCCCCTGTCAACACAGACTGCGACCGGTCAGAGAGAAAGGAGGAGAACCACTGTAGAACAGTGCCCCCCACCCCCAACCCTTCCAACCGGTGCAGCATGATATCATGATCGATGGTATCAAAAGCCGCTGAGTAGGACCAGGACAGAGGAGCAACCCCTGTCCCGAGCCCTCCAGAGATCATCAACCAATGCGACCAATGCTGTCTCTGTGCTGTACCCGGGCCTGAATCCCGACTGGAACGGATCTAGATAATTCGATTCATCCAGGTACTGAGGCAGTTGTCGTGCAACCACACTCTCAACAACCTTTGCAACAAAGCGAAGGTTGGAGACAGGACGATAATTTGCTAATACAGCTGGATCCAGGGAGGGCTTCTTGAGGAGGGGCCTCACCACCGCCTCTTTCAAGACAGTGGGAAAGACACCCTCACTCAAAGAAGCATTTATAATCTCCTGGAGCCAGCCTCGCGTCACCTCCCGGGAGGCCAGTACCAACCAGGATGGACACGGGTCCAATAAACATGTGGTCACATTTAGTCTGTTCAGTATCCTGTCCACGCTTTCGGGAGTCACAGGATCAAACTCTTCCCAAATAATATTCTCAGGACCTGCCCCTGTCATCTCCTCTGGATCAATCCAGTCAGAGTCTAGCTGTTCACGAATCTGAGCAATTTTGTCATACAGATATTGTACAAAATCCTCAGCTCTACCCTCCAAGGGGTCTTCCCGCGTCTCTTGATGGAGCAGAGAGCGGGTCACCCTAAACAGGGTGGCTGGGCAATTATCTGATGATGCAATAAGAGTAGAAAAGTAGTTACTCTTCTCTACTCTTATCGCCACTAGGTAATTCTTAATATGAGATCTTACCAGTGTTCGGTCGGATTCAGAACGACTAGCCCTCCAACTACACTCTAGGCGTCTTTTCCGGCGCTTCATCTCCCTCAGCTCCTCAGTATACCAAGGAGCCAGGTGAGACCGGCGCCGGGTCAGAGGCCGCAAAGGCATGACTCGGTCTAAAGCATCAGCCGCCGCCCTATCCCAGGCGGCCACTAAGTCCTCAGCTGAATCGTGTGCTAGAATCTCAGGAAATGGCCCAAGCTCCATCTGGAATCTCTCAGGATCCATCAGGCGCCTGGGGCGGAACCACCTGGTCGGTTCCGCCTCCCTGCGGCGGGGTGTGGCGGTTCGAAGATCCATGGTCCCTTGACCATGACAAGGGTTCAATCACTATATCCCCTATCTCGAGATCACTCAACCACTGTCCAGAGACAAAAACAAGGTCCAGTGTGTGTCCCCCCATGTGAGAAGAGCCATAAATTAACTGGGTCAGGTCCATAGCCGTCATGGAAGCCATGAACTCCCGAGCCACCTCAGATGTCTTGCCAACTGATGACAGGTTAAAATCCCCCATGACCATAAGCCTGGGGGTGTCAACAGCCACCACGGCTATAACATCAAGCAGCTCAGGCAGGGCTACTGCCACATGGCAGGGAGCCAGGTACATGACTAGCAAGCCCAACTACACCCTATGACCCCACTTCACAAGAAGGGACTCACATCCAGCCGTCTGAGGAACAGTGGCCTCCCTTGGTCCAAGACCTTCGTTAATAACAACCGCCACCCCTCCGCCCCTCCCCTGAGACCTTGGCTGATGGAAAGCACGGAAACCAGGTGGGCACATAACAACAAGGGGGGCTCCCCCTTCCTGGCCCAACCAGTTCTCCGTAATACCCGCCAAGTCCGCACCCCCCTCCTGAATAAGATCACAAATGAGGGGGGCTTTATTTACCATGGACCTGGCATTGCACAGCATCAGCCGAAGGCCTGGGGCCCGAGGTTCCGTACAACCTGGGGAACGAAAAGAGCTTTGAGTGTCGTGGTGCGCCACTGCTTGTAAACAGCGAGGACACACTCCCGTAGGATGATGTGGCCCCCTGCTCCCGCCATATCTGCCCCTCCCACCTACAGTATCAATGTTATGGGCATCTGTATCGTAAGATCTAATCATCTAATGTTAATGTGTATAGCTACAACGACTGGTAAGAAGACATTGTTATTGGATTATCCCTGGACTATTGTTTTACTATCTACTGCTTTATCTGTGTATGACCTGGACTGTTTATTAGACTGTGCCTTATTCCTATTTCCTGAAAGTAAACACAGTGTATCTGTGTGTTGGCTGTGTTATTTTCCTAACTATTCTCAATCGCTTTTCATGTGCACATCTTTGCTTCTCAAGGGTTGCTCTGCGACTTCCTCAACGCTTCCCACACTGCTAAGTCCCACACTGTTCTCCCTACCCACCCACCCCCATCATGGCTCAGTCCACTTATATTTTCTGTAGATCTCCTGGAAGTAGCCACTCTGATGTGTGGGACATGAAGGCTGCATAGTACTGTCTTGGGATGAATTGGGGTCATTCCAAAATTCACCTGCTTCTAAGACAAAGGAGGTTGAAGGGCAGGTTGCCTGGTTCTTCTTCATGAAAGTGACCTCCAGAGAGATGAGGGAATCTCTGAATACCTATATTTGGCTGAACTATTGATGTTAATTGCCTCAACCAATGGTCACAGATGCTGAGAACTGTGATTCAGGATCATAAAAGATGCAAATATTCCTCAAATTCCTCAAATATTTAAATTATATGATTAGATTAACAGGATTCTCTTTCACAGTCCATCTACAATTTAGATTGATTATGTACTTTCCAAATTGTATTTTACCATAATTAATAGTTAACAAAAAGGCATTTAACCTCTCAAATGCCTTTCCGCTATATTTTCCAAAGCAAGAGTAATATGGTCTACAGGATTGGATATTTTGTGATCCCTCTCTCTCTCTATTCCCAGCTCCAATATGATTGGGCTTCAACTGTTAAGAGATGTTGGCAATTATTCAGGAAAATGAGAATTAGTTTCTGAACATTAAAAAATTATTACTGTTTTTCCTAGAAAAACCAGAAGTGTTGCAGCAAAACTGGCTGGAAATTAGCAGGCTCCGATGTGTCCTGCGAAAATCCAGCCAGACAAACCACTATTGGGAGGTCTTTGGTCGGGAAATGTCTTGTAGGGATGGTGAAGAAAGAGAGGCGCCTCGGATGACCAAGAGGAACAGGCAAATTCCTCGGAAGGTTGGAGGCAGCTCTTCAATCTGGTGGTGGGGGCGGCGGCCATTAAAAATGACCACTTTGAAGCTGGTGCAACCGGAATAAGATTTTGTGCATGAGCGGGTGTTTGGACAGAGTACTGGTACTGGATGAGTGACTGGCCAACTCACAGGTAAAAAAGGAAAGAAGGCAAGGAAATAAGCGGCTAATTGGCATTTGGGAATTTTAATGGAGGGAAAAGAACAAAGAGGAGGTAAAAGTATTAAAGCCCAGAAAAGAAAACTTTATATTTGGATTTAAAATTGGACTTGGAGAAATTAAAACCAATATAAGAAAAGGAAACCCGAGGGAAAGTATTTTTTAGTGAAGATTTGAAAGAATTTTGACAGTTCTGAAGTATGAAGGAAGAACAAAGAGGAGGTTAACATATTAAAGCCCAAGAAAGGAAATTTTAAAACTGAATTTGGATAAATTAAAAACAATAAAAGGAAAAGTAATTTGAGAGAAAGTATTTTCTATGTGGATTTAAAATACTTTTGTAAACTGGATACTTCGTTGTTCTGAGAAGTGTGGATTGGAGAGACACATCTGCTGGTGGAAAGAAAGCACTACAACGACTGACCTGAAAATTCAAGGAAATTACAACAATGACCTTGATCACTGTAAGAGCTGTGAGACATTTTAAGGAGTATTTGTTTTGTTTTGAGCTGCTTGGTCTCGACTTCTAAAGGAAGTTGACAATAATAAAGCTTTAAGTTTGAGTGGATTGGACAAACATTTGTACTGGATATTATCTAGAAATAAAAAAGAGACTATATGGACTAAAATTTTAATTAAATATAAGTGGAAATATTAATAATCTTTTAAACTAATAATATGGAGTTTTGGATGTGTGAGGAATTAATTGAGGTGCTTAAAACATGCATGAATCAATAAAGGGCAATAAAAAGTCAGAAACTTTTTTAGAGTATACAAAACAGGAAAAAGAGAATATAAACGAGAAACAAGAAAATGTTATTGAAGGAAAAAGAATTGAAGGCAAAATGTTAGATGATTACACTGGGATTTACTGTGAAAAAAAAGAATGGTCAGGGGGGAATATTTTCCCCAAAAAAGCAATTTAAGGGAAGAGAAGGAAATGGGAAAAGATTAGGTAACAACAGGGAGTGAATTATGCGAGTGATGGATTCAAAAATTAGAGAAAGGATTCAGGAGAAAAGATATTTTTTTAATATATGCATCTACATCTACATCTACATCTACATCTACATACATACATTCATACATACATACATACATACATACATACATATATATATATATATATATATATATATATATATATGAAGATGATAAGAAAAGGGGATAAAAGAGAAAATCATTAAGAAGTGGAATTCTGGTGAGACCAGAAGAAAATGGCTAAAAGGGGAAGAATAGTGGAAAGGAGGAAAGGAATTAAGATATATGTTAGTAGATCTAAGAGAACTTTGTTAATAATAGTAATTATGAATGTAAAAAGTAAATATGATGATGTTTATTGTGTATTGTAAAATGGAACAGCATTCAAAACCATATGGTTTTGAATATAGATTTTAGAAGTTCTCATCTCCAAACAAAAAGCCATAAAAAGCTCAACAGGAGAAAATATAGATAAATTTAGAAAAGGGAAAAACACAATCTTTATCAATTTACTTAATGACATCCTCTGTAAATCACTCTAACCATCTTCTCCCATCTCCAGGTTTTCCTGGAAATTTCTTGCTTTATTTGTCATTGAGAAATATCAGAAAATTATTTTGTGGATTGATCTTACACAGTTTGTCCTAAAAATAATTGTAGAAAAGTCAGCTTTGAAATAAATCCATATGGTGTCAATTTCAACAGGGTAGAGGAATGCCCAAGGAATAGCCCAATATTTCAGCTAATGTAAGTGAGCACAGGAGACTGCCATGTTGAGATAGATCCCTTTTGTGCTGTTCTAAGTCCTTCAATCTATCCATTTAAGTGGCAGGTTCTATGGCATTTGATAATTAAGGGGAGAAACATTATCTTCATTGTCCTTAGCAAATTCCAGAGTACGCAATTTAGGCTACCCATCTAGTTTCCCCTGGAGTTTCAATTGGATACAGATGATTCTTCTCTTTATCTTCTAAAATTGTTGTGTAGGATTGCTATGTGCTGCTAAATAGTTACAACATTCTCCCCTAAGGTTGACTACATTTCAATGCTAATTGAAGTGATCCTTGTTTAAATACCGTATTACTTAACTCATGGGAGTGCTACTAAACGTGATTAAATTAATTTCTTCAAAGTTCTTTTGGTTTTCAGATGAAAGGTACCATAGAAACCTAGAGTACATTTTCAGCCTAATGAAGCATATTTGGATAAACATCTATGTTGGTCTTTGCCCATCACCTAACCTTTCAATGCTTCAATTATCTTGTTCTGTGTGTTTTCAAATTTTGCAGATTCCTCATTTCCTGGTTTCACCTTTAAGAGGAAAAATGTAAATATAAATGACTAAAATATTACTATTTAAAGCTCTTATTAAATATAGAAATTGTTAGCTTTCTTTCACTCTTTTCTCCAAGATAGATAGATATAAACAAAATGCATAAAGAGAACAGACAATTCAATGTTACGCAACTGACTTAAATGAAAGCCAGAATGGAATTTTTCAAGAAAAGTAGAAGGTGGCATAGGCATAACTAATCAAAGGAAACCATTTTTCACACAACACTTTAATGGGAATAGGATATTCAGCATTACAGGATATTGCAGAATTCAAGAGTATGACAAAATTCAAAAATGAAAAACATGAGCTTAGTAAAAAAAAAAAAAAGGGCGGGGTGTGCATTGTCTTTTCAAGGCTGTGCATCATAAAGAACAGCTCAGAAGTATTCTAGCACATAATTTTTCATTAAGAAATTTGGTCTGTGTTTTCAAAGGTGATCTATTATATTAAGTATAGTATACTAAGTTTCATATTGGAAAGAGCCTCAAGCCATATGGTTTTGAATATAGATTTTAGAAGTTCTCATCTCCAAACAAAAAGCCATAAAAAGCTCAACAGGAGAAAATATAGATAAATTTAGAAAAGGGAAAAACACAATCTTTATCAATTTACTTAATGACATCCTCTGTAAATCACTCTAACCATCTTCTCCCATCTCCAGGTTTTCCTGGAAATTTCTTGCTTTAGGGTCTTTAAGTTTGAATTAGCCAAACTGGGATATTTTTGTCCTCAGAAAAGAAGCACAGAGGAAATCTGTTATTGCAGATAGCCAGGCTACTTTTCCTTTTATGCCATAATTGGTTTTCCCCTTTGTTTCCTTAGCCAGGACATTAATCAGCAAGTAAATAAGTCAATTAGGTTTCAGTTCAGTTGGCTCTGTTAGGTTGCTGACAATATATACCATGTAATACAAAGGGTATGGATCCTAAATACTTAGCATAGGCATCATGTACTCCTATGGTTCATATTGGAGCCATAAAATACAACATGAATACTTGGCAATGATTTTGGATACTGCGGAGTGACTGATCCGTGTCTTTGTTATGACATATAGGACTCTTCTTGAGTGAATAGCTATGATTACACTTACCAGGGATCATTATGAACAAGTGGCTTGCTTCCTATCTGTAAACTGATCCTGATAAGTATTCAGTGGATAGCAAAAGACACAGAAGAAAAATAATTTTCTTCAGTATGATAATGGAATTAAATAATCTGATTTTGGTTGCTATGATTATGGTGAACATGGTCCATACTGAGTGCATTTGTTGGAAGACAGCAGTTGCTTTACATATTCAGCATTTCACATCTGCTTCTGTTCCCAAATCTATATCCGTGATGCTACCAAGATATTTAAAATGTTCCACAAATTTTAAGGCCTGTTATTGAAGTGTTGTTTTGAACATTGCCAACTTCCCTCAGCTTAGTCTTGTCTTCACTAACTTTTAAGCCTACTTTACTTGCCTCTGCTTCAAGTGCCAGTTTCAGAAAGATATGACACTGCCACTTGAAGCAGAGATCAGTTTGCCAGGTTCAAATTCAAGAGCCTTGCCAGTTCTGTTTGAGGCTGTTGAGAAGTATACTACAAAGCAGCCCACTCATCATAAAACTGGACCATGGCCATTTAGCCTGAAAGCTTCTTGACTGATGCTGACCATGAAAGCCTACACTAGTTTTATCCTTCTTTTCTAACATTTCATGTCAAGGCTTCCTTAATATTCCTCATCAGTATGTTCCTACAACTGACAACAACAAATCAAAGTAGCACTACTATTTTATATAACATTCTAAAGATCCTCAGTCAGTTTTACCTAAAATATAAATAGCATTTCCGCCAAGATACTTTTAGGAATAACATATAACTTTGTAGTTAATTTTAATCAACTATTTAATTTTATTACAATGCATAAATAAATGTTTTTACAACAAATACTTTTTAAAGTAAAGTTGATGTTCCTAATACAATTGACAATAAAGAAAAAATATAAAATTGTTTAAAGTTAAAGATACATCAGCAGATTTGGACAAGAACAATCAGTATATGAAAAATGTTTTTTTGGAAGATAGCATGCATTATATGCATTTGGGTATAATTTTGCAATTCCTTTTAATTTCTGATTTTTAAATCATGACACTTCTATTTTTGCAGATTGAATGATAAGTTTATATAAAATAATGCAATAAATGATCTTAAATTCATACTAACTTTATAAACAAAATATGCAGTTGTTTCCTGCACAAGTAAGGCTCTGACACACAATAAATTATATTTTTATTATTATTATTATTATTTATTAAATTTGTATACTGCCCTTCTCCCGAAGGACTCAGGGCAGTGCACAGCCAAATTAAAATACATACAATACAAAATTTAAAATAATTTAAAACAAAATTAAATCCAATTGGCTTCCCGAAGTATTAAAACCCATTACTCTTAAAAACCCTTTAAAAAAATTTTAAGCCAGGCCAGCTTGCTGGAATAGGAAGGTCTTCAAAGCTCGACGGAAGGTATGGAGGTCTGGGATATAATTACATGCTTTGAAAAGTTTATTATTAGCCTCTGCTGGAAGAAAATACACTCACGTATTTAGCTGCAAAAAGCAAACAGACTGCCTCAACAGAATCATTTTTTGCTTTTTCATTTTTGATCCTGTCCCACTAGAAGAACAGATAACCCAGTTCTGGGAAAAGAGAACCAATTCCTGTTAGCTTTAAGTTTAATTATTGTATGGGCATAAAACTTTTTATAACAGTAATTTTATTAAAAATTACAATTGAAAAGATAAAAAATAAAATAAACTGAAATATAAGATAAAAAATAGAAGGTGCAGAAAGAAAAAACAAAAGAAAAATAACAATATCAAAGAAAAAGAAAATAAATATTAAAGAAATGACTTATGTATAAACAATTTTAAAAACCATCTTCTCTTAAAATACAATCAATGATCTTTTGTTCAGATATCCCATCTCTTATCTATAAAGAAATTATTAATGCCTCTTCATTTGAGTTCTGATCAACAAAAGTCTATTAAGGATTATCAGAGGTAATAATCTTTCTATTTAACCTTGTTCAAATAAATCAAATATTACTATTTATTAAATTTATTAAATTTATATTCAGCTCATCCCACTATCAAGCAACTGTGGGATGCTTAAAATGTCATAAATAATATAATAAAACTATTACAAGGTTAAATTGGGCATTAAAAGTTAAAACATTAAAATCAACAACAAACTGGATAAAAAGGACCAATATGTAAACAGAATGTATGTGGGATCTTCGAATCTTCTACACGTCTCCAGAATGCGACACCTTCTTCACCACCAAAAACAGTTGGCAGAACCAGATTTTCAGGCCCTCTTGAATGGCCAAGAAGGTGAAGGCAGATCTCATATCAAGAGGCATGATATTGCAGACCTCAGGAGCCACAGAAGAAAAGTCTCTTCTCTTGGACCCTGCCAACTGCAATTCGTTGACTGGTGGGATTTGCAGCATGCCCCTTCTGTCCAAGTGAGTGGGATGGGCCAATATCACTGAGATGAGACAGTTCCTTGGGTACCCGGAACCCATGTTATAAAGGTCTTTAAAGGTAATATAATAACTAACATCTTAAATTGGACCCAGAAGCAAACCAGTAGGCAATGCAGTTCATGTAACAATGTGTCACCCTAGGGACCCCTAAAACTGTCAGCACAGCTGTATTTTGTGCCAGCTGTAGCTTCTGAAGCCCCATGTAGAGGGCTGGCATTGCAGTATCCAAAGGCAAAATGACCACCGCATGATTGGCTGAGTGTATCACAATACAACATAAAAAGGTTCCTACCCTGTGAATATGCAAAGGGTTTGAATACTTACGCCAATGTGAAATTTCAGTTTTTTCTTTTTAATAAATTTACAGACATTTCTAAAATTCTATTTTCACTTTGTCAGTATGGAGTACTGAATATAGATTAATGAGAAAAAAAATGAACTTCAACAACTGTAGAATCAAACTGCAGCACAACAAAATCGACAAAAGTGAAAGGGGTCTGAATACTTTCTGAATGCACACTGTATACATATCCTGTAAAATATAAGTATCAATCCTTTCTAATCTCTCCCACCCACCACCCGGACACTGCTGTTCATTCTATTTAACACACTATTTATCATATCGTGCTTCAAAATATTTCCATACTATTTTTAATGGAAAGTTATTTCAGATTATAATATATATGACATTTCTGGCATGCCGAATTAGTTCTGACTTCAAGTTTATAATTTGTCAAATATAGATAACTTTTAAAGTATTATGCTACACTAGAAAGACTAAAGGATTTCTCTACCAAAGACCAATTCCATTGCAGTCATTCCATTTAACTTGACCATTGTAAGGTCTTGATATATTAAAACCTTTTGTATGATTTTTTTCCTCTTATCTTGGTAGTTCATGATGTTGGAATCCATAACAAATATTCTTTAAGTAAACAAGTTTTGATCACTTATCAATGGACGTTGTTCCAAGAATCCAGCATTACAACCAGCAAGAGAGAGGCACTGTGTATATATGGAACTAGAGTCAAAGAAATTCTGTGTACTATGTTTCCATGGTATGTCAATAGTATATGGAGAGCAAAAACAATATTAATTTAAATACTTTAGCCAAAAATATTTCAACTTTGCTTAAAATAATATGTGTATCTACTTGGTGTCATTACTTCTGTAATACAATGTTCCATTACCTTATGCTTAAACAATGAAGAGATTGTTTTATTTCATACTGGATGGTTCATACTAGCAAAAAAAAGAATTACCTCTCCTTTTTAAAACCCATCCTCAATACAGAATTGTTCTATTAAATAATGCACATTTGGATCAAGAATGATAGCTCATCTTTCCTACATTCTGACATGTTTTGATAAAAATTCTACAAAATTACAGAGTTTGGAATTATACACAAAATAAAATATGACTGAAAGAGAAGCTTTCATCTCTCATAGCAGCAAGGGTATATTTGTTAATACATATGGAAAAAATTAAACTCAATTATATGTTGTGCTTTGGCACTGGGCTTCCCACTTCACCACAAACTTTCAGGGTTTTTTTTTTCTACAGATATACCATTACAGCAAGCTATACTCCTGAACATTTGAACTTCAATTTTTTAACAGTCATTTTTGTAGTTCAAAAATTGCTTGAAATGAACTGTGCAACAGTGGTACTATATTTTAAATATTAAAATGGGTTAGCCCAGATTTATCCTTCAGACACTATTAAGGCCACATAATTATCAGATGTTAACTAAATAAAATATATTTTTAACTTTCTAGATTTCTTTTATCATTATTTTCTTCATGTCCCATTAAAATACAATTGAATAAGGTTTTTTAACCACTGATCATCTATTGTAAATAGTGATTAAAATTATGGATATGTTTTCTGAATTTTAAAAATACTGAAAAAGCTGCAATGCTAATTAGCAAAAAAAAAAAAAGCAAGAAAAGTCGAAGTCTTATTAGTGCATGTATGATTTATTCACATTTGTCCTAAATTTCCAGTATAAGATGCAAAATCAGGCAAAGGGGCTCCTGCATCATGGATTGATTTTAATTAATTAATTTTACATTCTTCAAATCCCATCCTTAATATAACCTAAATCAAGACTAACATCTCCACAAGATGCAAGAATTTGCTTATCGTTGGTTATGATATTACATTGGTGACATATTATATTCAGTTTTTTATTATAACATGCATTATTTTTACATTGTGTTTGAAATTCTTAATAACTTTTATGACCTTGAGTTCCAGCCAGTTTATGTTCTTCTTCTATTTTATTTAGCTCCATATATTTGGAATCATTTTGTTACTTAGTCCCCCCCCCGCCCCCAGGTATGCTAATGTTCATGAGTATAATTCTGACCAAACACTTTTGAGAGCCTTTATTAGGACTTATTTAGTGGCGATACGGGCGGCAAAATGTTCACATTTTTCTGCACTTATTGCATCCGCTGATTCTCGCCCAGCCGCCCTATTTAGGGTGACTCACTCCCTCCTTAAGGTAGGGGGAACGGAGGAGCCCTTGCAAGGTAGAGCTGAGGAATTTGTGCAGTTTCTGTTGGATAAAGTCGCTCAGATTCGGATGGACCTGGACTCTGATTGGGCAATACCAACTGAGATGACGGGGGCCGGTCTTAATCCTATTGTGTGGGAGGAGTTTGAGCCAGTGACTCCTGAGGAAGTGGACAAGGCTGTAGGGGTGATGAGTTCCTCCACTTGTTTGTTGGACCCGTGCCCCTCCTGGCTGGTTTCAGCCAGCAGGGAAATGTCATGAGGCTGGCTCAGGCTTTAGTTAGCGCGTCCTTGAGGGAAGGGTCCTTCCTGCAATCATTAAAGGAAGCGGTTGTAAAGCCCCCTCCTCAAGAAGCCTTCCCTGGACCCAGCAGAATTAAAGAACTTTCATCCAGTCTCCAACCTACCCTTTGTGGTAGGTTTTAGCTACCTACCTGTAGCTTTGTGGTTGTAGAGAAAGTGGTGGCACTTCAGCTCCTGCGGTCATTGGATGAATCGGATTATCTGAACCCTTTTCAGTCCGGCTTCAGGTCTGGCTACAGCACGGAAACTCCCTTGGTCATGCTGATGGATGATTTCTGGCGAGCCCAAGATGGGGGTCATTCCTCTATCTTGGTGCTACTTGACCTCTCATTGGCTTTCGATACCATTGACCATGGTATCCTTCTGGGGTGACTAAGGGAATTGGGAGTGGGTTCTCCTCCTATCTTTCTGGTCGATCACAGTCAATGTTGGTAGGAGAACAGAGGTCGACCCCAAGGCCCCTTGTCTGCGGGATGCCTCAGGGCTCGGTCCTCTCTCCCCTCCTATTTAACATCTACATGAAACCGCTGGGTGAAATCATCCAACAACACAGGGTGGGATATCAGCAATATGTTGATGATACCCAGCTGTATATCTCTACCCCTCGTCAGTTCAATGAGGCAGTGGATGTGATGTGCCAATGCCTGGAGGATCTGGATGGGAGTCAACAGGTTCAGACTTAACCCAGACAAGACCGAATGGCTCTGGGTATTGCCCCCTAAAGACTATATCGATTGCCCATCCTTGGTTCTGGGGGGGGAGAAAGTGCCCCCCTCAGAACGGCTTGCAATTTGGGTGTCCTTCTAGACTCACAGCTGAGATTGGAACAACATCTGGCGGCTGTAGCTAAAGGGACCTTTGCACAGGTTTGTCTGGTGCACCAATTGCGACCCTACTTGGATCAGGAGGCTCTCCTCACAGTCACTCATGCCCTTGTCACCTCACAGTTGGACTATTGCAACACGCTCTACATGGGGAACACTTGAAAAGTGTTCAGAGACTACAGTTGGTCCAGAATGCAGCCGCGTGAGTTATTGTGGGTGCACTTAGATACACTCACATTACACCAATTCTCCACGAGCTGCACTGGCTCCCTATCAGTCTCCTGGCGCAATTCAAGGTGTTGGTTATTACCTTTAAAGCCCTATATGGCTCAGGGCCAGGGTATCTTCGAGACCGCCTTCTACCGCATAGCTCCCAATGACCGGTAAGATCCCACAGAGTCAGTCTCCTCCAATGTCAGCTGGCGGGCCCACGGGGGAAGGGCCTTCTCTGTGGCTGCCCTGACTCTCTGGAACCAATTACCCCCAAGGTCTGGACTGCCCCCACTCTACTGGCCTTCCAGAAAATTTTCCTTCTGAAAAGAACTACATATCACTTCTCTTCCTGATGGACCACTTCCCTGGTTGTAAAATGACCAGTTGTCTCACTTTCTATTTGAAGCTGATACTTTCACAAAATCTCAGAAAAGCTATTAGAGCTTGGCATATTATGAAACCCATTAAGTTAGGTTAGAGACATCAATTTATACTAAGCAGGAAAGTATTTCATATTCTTTTCATTGTCAAGGAACATTCTGAGTCCCCTGTTGTCCTATAGTACAGTGTTTCCCAACCTTGTCAACTTGAAGATGGATGACTTCATGGCTGGCTGAGGAATTCTGGGAGTTGAAGTCCACCCATCTTTAAGCAGCCAAGGTTGCAAAACTTCACTATAGTACTGCCAGATATTTTAACTGCCACATAAAGGACATGCTTTTTCCATTCAACACAGATATTTCTGCTAGTAGAGCTGAAATTTTCTTTTTATGGCTGTGGGATTAGTGTAATCTAAAATGTTATCAAGATATCATCCTTGTATCTGGAACTATTCTTCTAAGACCATTAGCACTTTGGTGAAGCTTGGGGGCAGTGGATAGTTGGAAAGCAAAAGCAGTAGAATGTTTCTGAATAGGTTGAAGAAATGGAAAAAAAAGCAGAATTTGGGAGGGTGAAATATTGAGGAAAAAAATCAAAATGCATGCCATACTTAATTTTACCATGTATTCCAAATACATGGTCATTCTGTTGCTATACAAAATGTATTACCCAGTTTGCTCAGTATAATTGGAATTCCTGTCCAACATCTTAGAGGACCTTGTCATATAGAGCTAAAATTGTTGGATAGATTTTATTTTGGAAGATGGTTTTGGTTTATAAAAAAAGACTGCAAAAGTTTGTTTTCTTTCCTTCCTTCCTTCCTTCCTTCCTTCCTTCCTTCCTTCCTTCCTTCCTTCCCTCCCTCCTTCCCTCCCTCCCTCCCTCTTTCCTCAGTCCCTCCCTCCCTTTTCTTATTACCTTTAATATTTCATTTAAATCTTCACTAGAAGATCTCGATAAAGATGATTTGCTAGACTGATCTACTGGCAGGAATGCTTTGGTGGGGGGGTGGGGGTGGGGGTGGAAGCAGGTTACACAATCCATGCACATCTCAGTCAGATATCTGCTAATTTTGGTTTTTTGTGCTTTTTCTCTACGCTTCTGCTTGGGATCTTTCCTTGCAAAGGAAAGGTTCAAGGCAGATGAGGTACCAATCTTTTCTTATTCCACCCTTCCTCCCAGGAAAGGGAAAAAATTTCCAATGTTCTATTATAGGCTTTTGCAAGCATTTACTACACCTGTGTTCAACTCAAAAGACTGTCCTACTGCTTTACTTACTATACCTATATATTTACTGTATGAATGTATATATGCATCGACACACACACACACACACACACAATTTACTATTATATATGTAAAATAGCCAGTTGCCAATAACATCCTTCAATATTCTCTAGATTAAATAAAATCTAACAATAGTGCCATTTGTTCAGAAATCAACATAAAATGAAATTTGTTCCATTAGGGAAAAGCAGATCCAACTTCATTTTTTAAACTTAACATACCAGAACAGAGTTGTTATTTAAACAAAATTGTAAAACATATATTTGGAAAGATTAAATAAAATAAATATATACTTTTTAAACCAGAGATTACAATGGTATAGTAATTGCAGTTTAAAAATGTGATTGGCTAGACCAATATTTCAGATAAGTTTGGGCCAATCAGTATCAGTTTAAATCACTTTGTGAAACTGTCATAAGGGTACAATTCAGGAGATGAAACCAGGTATATTAGCATGAAATAAAATTAAGAAAAAAGTAATAAAGTAAAAAGCCACCAATATAACCTCTAACTCAGGGGTGTCAAACTCAAGGTCCGGGGGCCGAATCTGGTCGGCAGAGTGCTTGGATCCAGCTTGCGGACCCGGCCTAGAAACAGCAAAGAACTGGCCCGCAGTGTCTCTGCCAGTGAAAATGGAGCTCTTATCAAAACAAACTAAAAACAAAACAAAAGGAGAAATGTTTCCCCTTTTGCATTTGAGCATGCAAGAAGGGACAGGAAAGGAGAAAGGGAAAGAGGAAAGACAAAGAAAAAGAAGGGAAGATGAGAAGAGAGCAAGGAAGGAAAAATAAGGAAAGAGGGGAAGGAAGAAAGGAAGGAAGAAAGGAAGGAGATTATAATGAGAGTGCAGGAGAGTCTGAGGGAAGTCCTTGCCTTAGCACTTGGCCACCACAGATGCCCCCGACATGGCCACCATGATCACACCCACCTCTGGCCAAACCCATCCCCGGCCATGCCCCTTGGCCCCGTGAAGTCAGACAGAACTGTGATGCGGCCCTCAATGAAATCGAGTTTGACACCCCTGATCTAACTGATTATAAAACTGCAATGGAAATAAAATGTAAATATCACCCATATCGGGTAATACATTTCACTATAAGGTACATTCTCTATCTTGTAATTTATACTGTAGAAAATTATCTACAAAAAAAAAAAATACGACATTTCTTTATTAGCATATAATATTCTTTTCTGAAAATAATCTTTAACATTCAAGCACATCTCTTTTTACAATTAGATATGGAACAAGTTCTAAAAGTTAATGATAGTACTAAAGCTCTGGTACTACATCTACATGGAGGGAAGTAAGCAGTGGGGTACCACAAGGTTCTGTTTTAGGCCTGGTACTGTTCAATATCTTCATAAATGATTTAGATTAGAGAATAGAAGGGGAACTCATCAAATTTGCAATAATCTGGCAGGAATAGCCAATATCCCAGATGATAGGTTCAAATGGATCTTGACAGACTTAAACACTGGCACCTATCTAACAAAATGAAATTTAATACAGAAAAAAGTAAAGTTTTATACTGAGGTTGGAAGTACAGATTAGGTGAAACTTGACTGAAAAACAGTAACTGTGAGAGGAATCTTGGGGCCCTAGTAGACTCAGTTAATTATGAACCAGCAATGTGCAGCAGCAGCAGCCAAAAAAGCTAATGCAATCCTAAATTGCATTAACAGGGGGATAGAATCAAGATTACATGAAGTATTATAAAACCTTAGTAAGACCACATCTGGAATACTGCATCCAGTTTCGGCCACCACATTATAAAGAAGATGTTGAGACATCAGAAAGAGCGCAGAGAAGAACAACCAAGATGATTAGGGGACTGGAGGCTAAAACATACGATGAACAGTTGCAGGAACTGGGCATGGCTAGTCTAATGAAGAGAAGGATCAGGTGAGACGTGATAGCAGTGTTCCAATATTTGAGAGGCTGCCACAGAACGGAAGAGGTCAAACTATTTTCCAAGGCAACCTGAAGGAATAATGGATGGAAAATGATCAAGGAGAGATTCAACCTAGAAATAAGGAGAAATTTTCTGACAGTGAGAACAATCAATGTCAGAATATTCATGAACTGGAAAAGAGACATGGTAACAAAGTCAGCCAATGAATAGGCATAGCAACTGGGTCAGCCAATGGGGACTGTTTTGGAAACTGAAAGGAGCCTGGGTGTGGCTCTGTATTAAGTTCTGAGCTCTGAAGTGCAAACTACTCTGAATTCTGAACTGAAACTCTTTTCTCCTCTACTTGTGATTTGCCTGTAACTCTCTATCACGCTGGAAGAACTGCTATTGGTATTGTACATTTATTCATGTGCTAGATTGTATATAAAGAGAAGTTAATGAATTCTGCTGAATCAGTTATCTGTATGTGCTTTCTGGATTTTATTATTGCAACAAACTGACAGGTTATGGACCCAGAACACACAGAAAGACTGAATTGAGGATTCGACTGGAAGCGTCGTGACGAGACAGTCATGGAATTAGTGGGCTCTGATGAGCTCTGCGAAAACCCGGATTGACAAACCGTTGCCGAGAGGTCTTCGGACCGGAACCGTCCAGTAGGGACGGGAAGAAGGAGAGGCACCTCAGAAGACCAAAAGGAATAGGCAAGTTCCTCGAAGGTCAGAGGAATCTCTCTCCGATTCAGTGGCGGGAGCGGCAGCCATTGTGGCTGTCAAGAAGCTGGGGCAACCGGACTAAGAATTGAGCAGGAGCAGTGATTGCAATGGAGTTTTTGAAGCCGGGTGAGTGATAGCCAACCCATATGCGAAACAACAACAACAAAAATTATTTTTAAACCTGAAACCCCCAGCGTAAAAATGGCGTCTAACGGGCATGGGGGAAGAAAAGAGGATGTAAGCTGAATTTAAAGGGACAAAAACCCGAAAAGAAAATTGACTTTTGAATAAAATTATCTGGAAAATTTTAAGAATTAGAAGAAGTAACCCCAAAATTGGCTAAAGGATTGGAAAGAAAACAAATAGATCCTTTCTTTTAGAAGCCTAAGAAAAATAAAAGACAATTGGATATTAAGCCCTGCAACAGAAGTGCTGTATACCTAAAGATAAACAAAAGAGAAAAAGAAAACAAAGAGGGGAAAAGTATTGTTTAATTTGGACTGGATTATAAAATTGACTTGGTATTTTTAAATTTAAAAAGAAGAAAAGAGAAGCTAGATTATTAACGTGGATTGATACAAAATGGACACTTTGTTAAACAATTAAGAGAACTGTGGATTGTAGAGAGACATCTTCAGGAGAAAAAAGATCATTGCAATTTGGAATCTTTGTTTTGGAAAATTTTAAACTACACCAGTGATAATAGTCGTGAGAACTTTTGGGGAGGATTGCTTTGTCTGCAAGCGGCTTGACTTTGGAAAAAAAAGGAAACAACAGAACTTTTAAAACTGGAACAATCAGAAAGAACAAAATGGCGCAGGAAATTAGAGAAATGATGGAAATGATGTACTTGTCGTGGAAAGTGGAAATAAGAGGAATAATTACAATGTTACATGGAGAATTGAAACTTGAGGATTCAAAAATTGAGATAGAGTATGCTCAAGCTAACAATGAAACAAAGATGGAGAAGCAAGACACAGAGGCTGAAAATAAAGAAGATGATAAAGGCAATGAGATTAATTGTGGAAAAATAATTGAATATGTAAATAATAATAATAAAAAGGAGGTTTTTAGAGATTACATTGGGATTAACAATGGAAAAAACAAAGGGCAGAAAGAGACAAAGAAGGAAAGAAGGGTGGCATAGAAAGAACACAAAAAACTTAAATGATTACACTGGGATTAACAGTGAAAAGAAAAAAAGAGAGGAAAAGGATGGAAAACAACAGGAAATGCAGGGCAAAATAGAAGAGTCCAGATCTGTGAAACACAGAATGATTACACTGGGATAAACAGTGGGATAAATAGTGGGGAGATAAGAAAAGGAGAAAAGAGATGGGAAACAATGGGAAATATAGGGCAAAAGAGGAAGTTCCAGATTTTAAAACACAAAAGAAAAAAAGCTCTATTTAACTAGGGAATTGTAATAATTGAGATACTATTAATTGTACATTGTGTTGAAAGCAGAAATAGTTAAGTTGTGGTTTGGAGGAATATATGGGGGAAATTATTTGGTTTATTATTATTGGTAAATATAATTAATTGATTTGTAAGAAATTGGATTGCATGGAATTAATTGGAATATTCATGTTCATATTGATTAATATACAAAAAAGATAGTTATATAACTAATTGATTTATATAAAAATGTTGAATTTGTATTAAACAATTGTAATATTACATAATTAACCAATGTGAGGATGGATATAAAAATAGATGTCAATGGGAAGGGGTATAATATAGAATAGAAGGGAAAATTGAATTTGATTAAGATTAGAGATGAGAATGAAGAGTAATATTGGTTGTTTTTAAAAAATAGATGAGGAATAAATGTGGTAAAAAGGAAATATAGAAATTGTAAATTTAATTGAAATGACTAAACACTGTTTAAATTTGTGAACCAGCGAAATACTCTGTTCAAAGAAAATACATTGTATGTTTGTATGTGTGATTGTCTAAAAAATAAAAAAAAACTTTTTTAAAAAAACAACAACCAAAAAAGATAGGTGCGTTTTATACTCTGGTGTGTCTTATACTCCGAAAAATATGGTAGTTAAACTAAGATAAATTTAATAGCAAACAACAGAGAAGACGTGGTTAAAATAATCCTAGTGGCAGGATGTGAGAAAAAGGCCTTTATGAAGACTTTTATCTATCTTTGTGTAGTTATTATCAACTTGAGTGAATGTGCTTCCAGAATTTGGCTTCCAGAATGTTCACCAATGATAAACTGGCTAGGAAAATCTAGAAATTGAAATACACATGTCTCAAGAGTGCCCATGCTGGAAAAAAATGCTATAGTCTAAATTTAGACAAAATTTAGACAAAGTAGCTAGAAACTCAACCCTTTACAGCAAAACAAAACAGATAACTCTATTTATAGAAAGCTGTTATTTGTGGGGGTGGGGGTGGGGGTGGGTGAAGCAGCCTGCATTCTCAATGATCATTTCTGATTATTGTTTAACATTGATTATAATATTCCCTAATCTTGAAAAATACATTACACTTGGATGCCTATACTTTTTCACATCATTGATCTATTATTACTGGATCATTAATCAAGCATCTTTAATTCTGGTCTGATAAGACTTCTGAAGGAACCTTACACTACAAATTTAATTTAATTTAATTAATTCAATTTATATGCCGCCCCTCTCCGAAGACTTAATTTATTGGCTTAACTAGTTTAAAGTCTTGATATTCTTCCTATACATATTTAATTTCTGAAAAGGGCCAATGCATCTGGATTTCTGCTTGAATTAGTATTCTTTTCCAGTGACACTTGAGCTCGAATCATTAATTCACATCCTTCATTCCATATTAAATGTGATCGTAGCAGCCATAGTTGTTAGTTAACATTTCAGCCTGCTAACCTCTCAGTGAATTCCAGCAAGAAGTAAAATTACCAGTAATATTTGGGATTGAGTTGTTATTTTATAACATAAGTACTTTTCATCCAAAGGGCAAAAGTCAAGAAGGGACTGATTGTGGAATCAAAATAGGCCTTCCCCTTTGTTATTTTAGACTCCCTTTCTTCTTCCTGATTACTGCATTCAACATAATCTATAGCACTTGGTGATAAACCTAGTGGCACACAATTCATAGAGAAACAGCACTTGTCTTCAGTCTACTTATCTTTCTGACCAAAGAAAGTTCTCTCCCTTGCCCCGTCCTCTCCCTCCTTCCCTCTCGCTGTTTCTCATCTGGCTTTCTTCCTTTCCCCTTTTATTTTTTGAATAAGGGAAGGGGAAAGGTATGTGAACAGCAAGGAAGATGCATTGTTCTTTCTATTTGGATGTAACACATAGTTTTGCACATACACAAACTTCCCTCTCTGTGAGCAAGTAAGATCAAGTAAAGAGCAAGTAAAATTGGTAAAATCAAATTATCAGGCCGAAAACTCTTCATTTTGGGCTGTTAGAGCAGAATTTATATTACTCCCTATCCCTGCTCTCCCCAATACAATCATTAAACGGACATGCAAGTTATTAAATAAAGCACAAGGTTCCTCAGGGTCGCAGAAGGCCCTTAGAGGCCTAGTATAGGCCCAATCCCACCTGCCCTGGGCCTCCCAAGGCCTCCTCCACCTCTAAGACACCAGTGCTTTGCTCTCTGTCTCTTGGGGCTCTCCAGGCCTCTTCCTGCTCCAAAGTTGATATTCAGCCAGGCAAGGAACCTAAAGCCAGTCAGCAGAAACAACCAGCACACAGACGGCCATTACAGTCAGCTAACAGGCTTTAGACCCCTTTGGCTGGCTGATAGCTGATGTTGGAGAAAAACGAAGTCTGCAGGGACCTAGTATGATGGATGCTGGAGATAGGTGAGGGAGTGCTGCAGTTTCCCCATAGTCAGTCAAAAGGGGCACTACAGCAACAGTAAGGTTGAAACCAGGTTACACATATTTTTGGGTGATCTGTTGTAAATCAAACAGTCACTAAATGACCGATCATAAATCAAGAACTAGCTATATAAACTCTAAACTACATAGCCTGAATAAAAGCCTGTATCTGTGCCATGTACAGCATGTTACAATAATCTAATCTGGAGTTACAAGGGCAAGAGTTACTGTGCAGGTCCTCTTGGTCCAGGTATGGGTGCAACTGATCCATCACCCAAAAGCACGCAAAGACTTTTCTAGCCTTGCAGGAGCTGCTACTTCAGGAGGAGCACACTGGGTCTGTCTGGGATCTGTCTGGGGCAGTACAACCCCCTCTAAAACCAGAGATGGAAGAGCCTTGGATGGGATCCAAATACCCATAGACATTCCATCTTAGATAAGACATCCATGGCACCACTCAAGGGTCCTGGATTTGAGATATAGAGCTGAATGTTATTTGTATACTGATGATCTCTCATCCAAAACCAACGGATCATCTCATCCAGTGGCATTGTGTAGATGTTAAATAGAAGGGAAAGAAAACAGTGGGGACCGCGGGCTAGATCTCTCTCCCTCTATCAACACTGACTGGAACTAACCCTGTAAAAAAGAGGAGAACCAGCACAGTATAGTGCCGCCCACTGCTAATTCCTGGAGCCAGCCCAGAAGGATACCATGATTGATAGTACTGAATGCTACTTAGCATCCAAATCTCAGAGTTTTTCTTGCTTCTTTTCTTCAGGGTTTTCTTACCTTAATCCAAATTACCTCAAAGAGAGGAAAAATAAAATTTATAATCCAAATCAACCTCCCAGGCCCCCAAATTCCAGGTATTCCAAAAGAAAAATTCACAACATTAACACCTAGCAGCAAAAAGATGTGAATAGAAAAAATAGAGGAACAAATAACAACCACTTTGGAAAAAAAAAGGCTTATTTCAAAGTTCCACTAAAAGGAAAAAGAACAAAAAAGAAAGATTTCCCCCTTGGCCTGTTCTGTTATTTCACCTTTCAAGTTCCAAGAGCTGCACTATTCAGATGAAAAACAACAATAAAGCTTCCAGTGCTCTACTCTCTGACAATCCAAGCAATTTCTTATCAATTTAATTCACAGGTTCCCAAGGTCATTTCTCATCCTTGCTCTAATGTTTTCCAATTTTCACTATTGCCTCTAGATGGCACTGTTGGCTTCTTTTTTTTCTTTTTCTTTTTTGTCATTTTTGTTATCATTCTGGTTTTCCATTTTTCTTTTTGTTTTTTCATTTCCTTGTGTTTTGCTGCTATTCTCTCTCTCTCTCTCTCTCTCTCTCTCTCTCTCGTGGGCCTATACTTGGATATAAATTGGCTTGGAAATACAATGAGCTATATCTGGTGGATTACAAATATCAAGACATTACAAGATGAAGAAAACAACATCAGCATTGTCCTCAGTGTCATCCTCTGCAACTTCTAGCCCTGCTGATCAAAGAACATTAGATTCTATGGCACAACAAGAAAAAAACAATGCTATGCAATTAAAATTAAAGTATATGATACAAGTTCTTCATGAAGACTTGAAGGAAAGAATAGGCAAATTAGATGAGAGAATGGAAAAAGTAGAAGGAGAATTAAAAATGTTCAAGGGATTATGGAGAAAAATGAGCAAAGAATGCAAAAAGTAGAAGAAAAAGCCAAATTAACAGAAAAAAGAGTGGGAGAGCTGGATTATAGACTGACAGTGGCAGAGGAAACAAAGAGAAGACAATTATCCCCTTAGAAATGGATAGAGATTATTACCTGAGATTTCAGAACATGGAAGAAGAGAAAGGGGAAAATTTAGCAGAGATAAAGGCAAATTTGTTGGCAGAAGTGATGGAGGAAACCAAGGAAAGAATTTTGAATGACATTGATGAAATATTTAGAGTGCACACAAGATACACAATGAGAAATAACCTACCCAGAGAGGTGGATGATAGATTTACCAAGAAAGCGATAAAAACAGAGATTCTGCAAAGAGTAAGAAACATTCCTATGAAGTACAAGGGTAGAGAAATAGTAGCGTTAAAATAAATACCAAGAAGAGTTAGAGACTTGAGAAGAGAGTATCAGTTCTTGACAAAACGTTTAATTAAAAAAGGAATGAATTTTAGATGGCTGATACCTGAAGGAGTGTTGGTGACTTGGCAGGAGCAAAGACGCAGAGTAGACTCAATAGAGAAGGCAGAACAATTTTATGATCAATACCTTGGACCGCAAGAGGAGGAGAGTCTGAGAGACGAGAGAGAGAGATACCAGGAAGAGCTCATGGAAGAGAGAGACAAACAACAAAAAGAAGCTGTTAAAGATCAGGAAAAAAATAGCACTAAGAGAAGGAGCAAGGGCAAAGGAACTAAGAGAGCTACGAGAGACAAGGACAACTAGAGCAACAAAATTTACATGTAAGTAAAAAATGGAAGAAGAAATAAAATTAACATCAATTAATATAAATGGACTGAATTTGTAATTTGCAAGAAAAGAACTTGTAATCAATTGGAAAAATTAAAACAGGACATAATTTGTTTACAGGAAGTTCACATAAAAAAACAACATTATTTTTTTTTGGAAAAACCCAAAATGGAGAAACTATCTGTCTTGCTTACACATCAAAGTAAGATAGGCGTAATGTATATTAAGGAGGCAATGAAGGCCAAACCAATTTTCATCGATAAGGAAGGGAGAATATTAATGGTGGAGGTAACGATGAACTATAAACAAATACTTGTAGTGGCGATATATGCAACAAATGATAACCAAGAAGACTTCTATGGTAAATTGCACAGGAAAATAATAGAACTGGAGTATGTTTTTATACTCCAGTTCTATTATTTTCCTGTGCGATTTCAATGCAATTTAGATGTGGATTTGGATTAAAATCCAAAAACCTTTTTTAAAATGGTGGAAGAATTAGATATTCAAGATGCATGGCGAGGAAGATTTCTGGAGAAAAGTCAATATACATTTTACTCAAATGGACATATGTCTTGGTCCAGAATTGATATGATGTGGATGTCAGACGATTTATTATCTAATATACAAGAAATAAATATAGAAACAAGCACATGGGCGGATCATAATCCGATGAAAATTATATGGAAGGGACAAAAAAAATAAGATGGACATTGAATCAAACAATTCTAAATGCAAAATAATTTTTACAGCATATGGAAAAGGAGTTGGTTTTCTTTTTTAAAGTGAATAGAAAAGAAGAAACTTCATTACAAAATGTATGGGACACAGCCAAAGCATATATCAGAGGATTGACAATAATGTATGTGGGAAAGAGAAATAAAAATAAAAGACAAGCTCAAAAAAAAAACTAAAAAAAAACTGGAGGAGTATAAGAAGTTAGAAATGGAATTGCAAAAAGATCCACAAAAAAAGAACATAAGAAATCAAATAGATTTGAAAAAAAACATAAATTGAATTTAATAGAAAAGGAGGACTTAGCTCAAAAAATTAAGAGATCTAAACAAAAAAAAATTTTTTTTTGCTTTAATTTATATGCCGCCCTTCTCCGGAGACTCAGGGTGGCTTACAATGTGTTAAGCAATAGCCTTCATACTTTTGTATATTTATACAAAGTCATCTTATTGCCCCAACAATCTGGGTCCTCATTTCACCTACCTTTGAAAGGATGGAAGGCTGAGTCAACCTTGAGCCTGGTGAGATTTGAATTTGCAGTAATTGCAAGCAGCAGATGTTAATAACAGTGTGCTTTAATCCACTGTACTACAGGCTCTTTTTTGAAAACACAAATAAACCAGGAAGATGGTTAGCGTATAGATTGAAAAAAGAGAAGGAAAAAAAATCAACCTATCAATTAATAGATGATGAAGGGACAGTATGTTACCGAAATGATGAGAAAAAGAAAATAATTCATGATTATTATGAAAAATTATACAAACAAGAGACAATATTAAAAGAAAAAATAAAACAATACTTAGAAAAAGCTAAATTACCTATTATACACAAACATTTAAAAAGGCATTAGAAGAAAGGATAACAATGATGGAATTGACAGAAGCAATTAAAAGACAAAGGAACAGCAAAACACCGGGCCCAGATGGATTACCAGCAGAGCTATATAAAAAGTTACAAGAGGAGAGGGCGTGGCCAGCATTGGGCGATACGGTGTGGATTCTGGAGCTCCAGAAGAGCACCGATATTCCAGTCAATTTTGGGGATCCCTAGGGATCATAGCTGTCTTGTAGGGACAGTGAAGAAAGAAGATGCAGGCTGGCACGGATAGGGAAAGAGCAAGTTCCCTGAAGTGCTGGCATTAGTCTTCGACCTATCAGCGAAGGAAGGCAGCCATGGAACTGTCAAAAGCCGGAGCGGCCACGATCAGAAAGAGGAAGTGCAGGAGTGGTGATTGAACAGAGTATTGTTACCGGATGAATGATTCACAGGTAAGAAGAAAAAACTTTTAAAAGCTTGAAAGAAGTCCCAACGAGCAATTAGCGGCTAATTTGCACTTGGGAATTTAAGCGGAAGGGGAAAAAAAGAGGAACTTTAAAGTTAAAATGAAAGCCCTAAAAGGAATCTTCCACCTGGATTTAAAATTGGATTTTGAAAGAAATAAAAACAAGACAAGGGAAAAGGAGACAGAGGAACATTTTTTCCTCTGGAAAAATCCCAGCCCTGTGGAATGAACTGCCCCCGGAAATACGTAAGATCTCTGACCTCCGGGTGTTTCGCTGCGTACTGAAGACCCTGTTGTTCCGCCAGGCCGGGCTATCAACATAATAATTTTAAATTGGGTATTTTAAATTTCTGGGGTTTTATATTGAGCCAAATCTATTTAATCATTTTAAATTTTTAATCATTGTTTTGTCTTGTGTTTTTAAATAGGCTGTACACCGCCCTGAGTCCTTTGGGAGAAGGGCGGTATAGAAATAAAATTATTATTATTATTATTATTATTATTATTATTATTATTATTATTATTATTATTTTAAACAATAAAAAGATTTAACTCGGAAGAGAGGAAACGGGCGTTATAAAATGGATACTTTGTTGCCAAAAGAGTTGTGAATTGAAGAAAGACATCTATCTGCTGGAGGAGAGATCGTGGGAATGAATCGTAGGAGTATATAGCTGAAAAGATTAAGAGAGGACGAGGACTGAGATTGTGATGGCTCAAGTGAGCATTTGAACTGGACGCTATCTGGAAAGAAAAAGGAGATATTGCATGGACTTTGAAACTAGAAGTATAAGTAAATGAAAATAATAAATTGGAAAATTCTAGCCTTTTAAAGTGACAATATGGAGAATTGGGAGGATGAATGTGAGATATTAAGGGAGATGTTTGAAAAAATAAGAGAAGCATTTAAGGGAAATAAGGAAGCAGAGGATTGGTTAGAATGCAAGAAAAAAGAAATAGAAAAGATGAATAAGAAGCAAGAGAAACAAGAGAAACAAGGAGAAAATATTGAAAAGGAAATAAATGATAATAAAGATAAAGATGTTACACTGGGATTAACAGTGATAGAATAAAAATGGATAAGAGAGAATACATCTCAAAACTGAAAATAAGAGAAATAAATGGGGAAATATTGAGAGGGAAAATTAACAGAGTGAAAATTAAAGAAAAGAGGCAGAAAGGGAGATATAAGAAAAGGAAGAGGAAGAAGGTAAGGGAATGGGAGAAAGGGAGGAAAGCATCAAGAAATGGCATTGTGGAGAGTTTAAAAGAAAATGGTTAAGTCAGTGAAAATATTAATATGTTAATAAAGAGAAGGATGTCAGTTGTAGAAATTATATATGAAAATACTGTTTAATGTAAAATGTGAAAAAATGAAATGTGAAAAAATGAACTAATGTTCATTTTTTGATGTTGGAAGAAGCACTAAGTGGAGAGAAATAAAAGCAACAAAAAATTAATTGAAATTAAGATGGGAATTGAAATTGAAATGTAAAATTGAATGAAAATGAAATGTTAGTAAATGATGTAAATGACAGACTTGTAAGAAGTAAAACGGAAGAAATACATTGTTAAAGGGAAAAAAAGTAAGGGTTGGAAGATTATTTTAACAAAGGTTTCAAGGAAAAAATGCAATAAATTGAAATATTTGTTAATAATTAAAAAGTGGAGGGGAATTTTGAGTAATATTTTTAATAAATGAGAAAGATTGGGGTTGCCTAGACATCATAGTGGAAAATATTAAATTGAAAATGAATACAGCAATAGAGAGAGATGAAAGAGAAGTAGAAAGTAGAGAGATGGAAGAGAAGGGGAGAAGAGAGAGGAATGGAAGTGAGGGGAGGAAGAAAAAGAGGGAAAATCAGAGTAGGAGAGAGGGCTAGACAGGGAGGAAGAAAGGAGGAGAAGGAGAAAGGAAGAGGAAGTAGAGAGGAGCAGGAGAAGAGGGAAAAAGAAAGTAAGAAGGAAAAAAGAGAGGGAGATGGCAGGATTGAGAAGAAAGATTGCTGTACAACAAAAAAGATGAAATGGAAGAAAGGCAACCCCAAACATATATAAATATACTAAGATAAAGAATGAATGGTTAAAAAATAAAAGAGAATAAATATGAATAAGCAGGAAAATTAGAATTTGAGGGCGAATGAAGATGTTGTTTATATAACTAAGCAAAGAAATATTGAGATATGATTAAAAAAAGGAAAAAAACAAAATTGTGGCAAAAATTGTAGTTGAGTAAAATGTATTTGAATTTGATAAATTGTAAAAGATAAGATATGGCCAATACTCTGTTCAAAAAAGATGTGGGTGAATGTGGGGGGGGAGGGGGGACCCAATAAAACTTGATTAAAAAAAAGTTACAAGAAGTTATAAGTAATACAATGCTGGAAGTATTCAATGAATTATTGTTAATTCATTGAATACTTCAATGAGTAGTTCAGTTTCGTGGACAGAGGCATACAGTATATTACTCTTATTCCGAAAGAAGACTCAGATCTGCAACGGATAAAAAATTATAGACCGATTTCTTTATTAATTGCAGATTACAAGATATTTATTCAATAATGGCAGAAAGATTAAAAAGATTTTAAAATGAATTTATATATACAGACCAAAATGGCTTCTTACCTAAGAGATAGATTAGAGACAATATGAGAATAATTTTGAATACATTGGAATATTATGAAGCACATCCAGAGAAACAAATAGTGTTGATATTCCTTGATGTACAGAAGACGTTTGATAATGTGAACTGGCAATTAAAAGTTATGAATTTTGGGGACTAATATGATTAAAATGATATATTATAAACAATTGACAAAGTTGATGGTAAATGGAGATACGATGGAAAAGGTTAATATTATGAAAGGTACAAGACAGAGATGTCCTCTATCCCCACTATTATTTGTACTGACATTGGAAGTATTAAATAGAAACATAAGACAGGTTAAAGAGATAAAAGGTATGGAAATTAAAAAGGAGAAATATAAATTACAGGCATTTGCAGATGATTTGGTGTTTATTTTAGAAGATCCATAAGAAACAGGGCCAAAATTATTAGAAAGAATAGAGGAATAGGTGGCAGGATTGAAAATTAATAAAGACAAAACTAAGATATTAGTGAAAAATGTTACAGAGGAGCAGAAAAGGAGGTTAACAAAGAAGTTAATACTCAGATCACAAAGAAAGTAAGATATTTAGATATTCAACTAACAGCAAGATATGTTACGATTAAGGAAGATAATTATTACAAACTAATAAAACAAACTGAGACAGATTTGGAGAGATGGAAAAATTTGCCATTATCGTTAATAGGAAGAATAGCAACAGTCAAGATGAACATACTACCAAGGCTACTGTTTTTATTTCTAACAATTCTGATAAAATTGGAGAAAAAATATTTTGAAATTTTGAATAAAATAATAGTGAAATTTATATGGCAGGGGAAGAAGGCGAGAATTATCTTAAAATTATTAGAAGATGCGAGAACCAGAGGTGGGTTTGGATTACCAAATTGGGAATTATACTATCAGGCAGCAGTGTTAACATGGATGAAAGAATGGATTGTATTGAGAAATACAAGATTATTGACATTGGAGGAACATGACTTGCAATTGGGTTGGCACCAGTAGTGGGTTTCAAATCCCAGTGCTATCGGTTCGCTATTGGTAGCGCGCGGGCGGGTGTGCTTGCTTTGTGAGTACACGGCACTTCTGCACATGTGCAGAGCATTTTTGATGCAATCTGGGCGGGGGGGTGGAGCCTCCTGCCGCCACCACTACCGGTTCGCCTGAACTGGGGAGAACCGGGAGCAACCCACCACTGGCTTGCATGCCTTTTTATAGTATGGAAAAAATAAGATACATGATTACTTTCAAAGTCATTATATAAGAAATGCTTTATTATTAATATGGGAGAAAATTACAGACCATTACTTGAAGATACCAGTTTGGCTTTCAACAATGGAAGCACTAATACATCCAAATATTATTACCGTATATACTCGAGTATAAACTGACCCGAATATAAACCAAGGCACCTAATTTTACCACCAAAACCTGGGAAAACTTATTGCCTCGAGTATAAGCCTAGGGTGGGAAATGCATCAGATGGGGTTAATAAGAAAATAAAAAATAAAATATAGCAAAGTAAGTACTATAAATAAATGTACTGTATATCCAAGACCAGAGATATACCGGTACTTGTATTCAGCAATGCTTGGATGGAGCAAGGGGGCATGACCAAGCATGGGTAAGACTGTAAAGGCTACATCATTGGTCACAGCCCTGGAGAAGAGCGGGAGAACACAGAAGCAAGGAGGTTCTTGCCCAGTACGGCACGGACAACACAGAGGCTGCTGGCATGCAGGAGAAAAGAAGAGCGGTGATATCAGCAGTTATCAGACCACTGACAGAGGCTGCAGGCACCCGCAGATGAGCGGGAGAGACCAGAGCACACCTGCATTGCACCTGAAAAAAGGTAAGTGGGACCCTCACTCAAGTATAAGCCAAGGGGGGCTTTTTCAGCATAAAAAATGTGCTGAAAAACTCGGCTTATACACGAGTATATACGGTAATATGGGAAATATTGATAGATATAAGGATATTTTATCAGAAAAGGGGGAACTTAAAACGAAACAGGATTTGGAAAAGCAGGGAATTGATATGGTATGGTATACACAACTGCAAATACAGTCTAGATAGAAAAAGATGCAAAATTTTATGGTTTCTACATGGAACTGACAGAATTAGATAAGATATTAACAGGACAGATGAGGGAGTGATAAGAAAATTGTATAGCTATTTATTGAGTATCAAATTAGAAGAACAATAAGTTAAAGAAACAATGATAGCATGGGCAAAAAACATTGGGCATACAATAGAGCTAAATAAATGGCAGAAATTATGGGATAGAAATTATAAGTTAACAATGTCTACTGCATACAAGGAGAATTTGTACAAGATGTTTTATAGATGGCATTTGTCACCTGACAGACTGACAAAAATGTTTAAAGATAAATCAACTAAATGTTGGAAATGCCATCAGATACTGGGATCATATTATCATATGTGGTGGATGTGTGTAGAAGCAAAAAAAATACTGGACAAGAATTTGTATGTGGTTGGAGAAGATGACGCAGCAGCATATTGATTTAAAACCTGAGATATTCCTGTTGGGGATTTTACCAGGGAATTATAGTAACAAAATTGTATACTTGATTATTCAGATAATAACTGCGGCTAGAATTGTATTTGCACAGAATTGGAAGGGTGAAGAGATCCCTATAGAAGAAAATGTGATTAAGAAAATATTAGAATGTGCAGAAATGAACAGATTAACACTTGCAATTAAAGAAAAGGAAGAATCTGACTACCATAATATATGGGATTTATTTTATCAATGGTTAGAGAATAAATACAAAAGTAAAGTATTATAAAGTTAAATAAGTTAAGAAGAGAAATTACAATAATAGATATGTTAAGTATTATGTATTAGTATTAAAATAAGAGTAGATATAAATAATGAATATGATGGTAAGCTTAAACTGTTACGACACAAAAAATTTGTACCCAGGCGACACACTGTTTAATGAATGATGAAATATTTGTATTAAAAGAAAATAAAACTTTATAAAAGAAAAAAGAAAACAAAAGCCAGGATAGATGCATTACCTCCATCCCATTCCTGCCAGAGGTTATCCACAAATGTGATCAATGCCACCTTAGTTTCAAACCCTGGTCTGAATCCTGACTGAAAGGTTTCTAGATAATCTGCCTCATACAGAGCTGCTATGTAGGAGGGGTGGTTTGAAACCAGATGAAAACTGTCCAGACTAATTGGTTTGAGTAATGGTCTTTTGACAAGTGAGCACATCACTGCCTCTTTAAGAGGTGGCATGAAATCCAGACAACTGTGAGGAAAGAAGAAATATTTATTCCAAAAAGCAAAACAATTTGCCTTTAGGTGCAGCTGCAGAGAAATGGGGTACAGCAACCCGATTCAATAGGGGAGCTTGTAGAAGTATCTATGTGCTAATTCTAGGGTGACACTTAAGGGTGTGTGTATATATATCGTTGTTTGTAGGTATGTTTATTCTTGTGAAAATGCAGTTCACAAGAATGGGAGACCTAATTTAATTAACTCTGTGTTTACAGACCTTATGCTTTGATACGTGCATTAGATCTGCATAACATTTGGGGGTTTGAGGAAGTTTGCTAAATTTAGCTGATTAATTTAGTTTTGTCTTGACTGTCAATTTATTTTATTTATTTATTTATTTATTTATTTATTTATTTATTTATTTATTTATTTATTCAATTTATATGCCGCCCCTCTCCAAAGACCCAGGGCAGCTCACAATACACTCAAAATATCACTATAAAAATACTTAAAAATTAAAAACATTAAAGACATTAAAACCCATTCACACCATTCATGGCTGGATCTCGTCAGATCGCAAAGCGAGATCAACAGCCCCAGGCCTGCCGGAAAAGCCAGGTCTTCACTGCTTTTCGGAAGGCCAATAGGGTGGGGATGGTCCGGACCTCAGGAGGTAACTGGTTCCAGAGAGCTAGGGCAGCCACAGAGAAGGCCTTCCCCCATAGGCCCGCCAGCTGGCATTGTTTAGCTGATGGGACCCAGAGGAGACCAACTCTGTGGGATGTTACCAGTCACTGGGAGCTATGCAGTAGAAGGCGGTCTCGAAGATACCCTGGCCCTGAGCCATGTAGGGCTTTAAAGGTAATAACCAACACCTTGAATTGTGACCGGAGACCAATAGGGAGCCAATGCAGCTCGCAGAGAATTGGTGTAATGTGGGTGTACCTAGGTGCACCCACGACAGCTCGCATGGCTGCGTTCTGGACCAACTGTAGTCTCTGAACACTTTTCAACTGTAGCCCCAATTATCTAGTGGAAACACTGGTTCTCAGTCCATTTTAGATTCTGTTAATGTTTTAAGGGAAGATGGAAACAATATAAAGAATAAAAAATATTTTTATATAAAACTTCTCACAGTAGCAATTGAATACTGAGGTACTGAGGTACATTTCAGTGCAGGAGAAGATTTCACTTGGAACAAAAAATTATTTACTTTTTATATTTCATATTCCTTAACTACTAAATTCATCTCCCTTCCATTTCTTAGCAACTACAAAGCTTCTATTACAGGTTTTGTAAAG
This sequence comes from Arizona elegans, assembly GCA_022577455.1. Taxonomy (NCBI): domain Eukaryota; kingdom Metazoa; phylum Chordata; class Lepidosauria; order Squamata; family Colubridae; genus Arizona; species Arizona elegans. The sequence continues at coordinate 75,205,649 of JAKOOJ010000004.1, read as the reverse complement.
ACTTAATGTAGGAATCAGAAACATTTCCATTGAATAATAGTATAGAACCTCATTCATAATTGTTTATATCTTGTGATCAGGGGAGGTATTCACTTACCTTTGCTATCGGTTCGCAAATGTAAGCATGTATGCACGCTCGCTATGCTTGCATGTGCCTCCTCCACACATGCAAAGAGGGTCAAAAACGGGATGTGATGACATCCAGGCAAGTAGGCGGAGCCGCCCACTGCCAGCGCTACCGGATCACATGATCCGGATACATTGGCTGAATTTCACCACTGCTTGTGATTCAGCAAACTCACAAATAAGGTTATATGTGAGAACTTGAAAGAATGTGACTGATACAAAATCACACATGCCTAAGGGAGGTCTAGAATTCATACTCTCCTGCTTTCTAAGCTAGGACTTAACTACTATACCAAACTGACTGTCTTTATGGGAATCATCATTACTTTTACAACAAAACTTCCATTTTTGGTATGCAGAAATTCCATACTATTGAAACTACAAAGCAAAATCTCCTGTATCAGATATACCCAAGCTTCTGGCAATGACAGCATCTTTAAAAGTATCTTCTACTCTTGATTTAAGTAACTAGGAACATCCTTAGCACAAGATCCAATAAAGTTCTACAACATTTATTCAGAAAGACACCAATCATGGTCAAGAATAGATTTGATATGGATGTCGCCGGAACTGTTTCAAGTAATTTTAATCATAGAAGGACATACAACAAGCCATCATTACAGGTATATATCTACATAAGACAGGAATTGGAAATTACTCACAGGAGGATCTGAAAGCAGCTCCTCAAGAGTCAGGGAATACATCTCAAACTAATCCTGCCAAGATTGCAAACATAACCATTATAACATCTTCCCTTTTTCATTAATACAACTATCACATTTTAAAACATTATAAAACCTTATTAACCTTATAAGAATTATATATATGCATTAAAACGATATAAAACACTGTATTATTAACACATTAAAACATTAAAACATTATATAATATTGTGAAACATGCAAAGTTCTGATGCAAGCAACTGTAACATCTTCCCTTCATGTTAACACAACTATCACATATTAAAACATTATAAACCTTATTAAAACATTATAAACGTTATAAAACATTGTGAAACATGCAAAGTTCTGATGCAAGCAACTGTAACATCTTCCCTTTGTGTTAACACAACTATCACATATTAAAACATTATAAACCTTATTAAAACATTATAAACGTTATAAAACATTGTGAAACATGCAAAGTTCCGATGCAAGCAACTGTATCATCTTCCCTTTTCATACTAACACAACTATCACATAATAAAACATTATAAAACATTGTAAAAGAGTTCAAATTGTAAAAGGGAACAATATCAACACTTTCTACAAGTTAAGTCTTTCAGGTGGTTGCGAACATCGGCTGCTGCGAGTGACAACTGGCCCTCTTGCGCCGACTGGCTCTCTTTGCACTATGGGCTTCTCCGACCTCACTGGAAGAAGGGCTCTTCTCGCTGCTTACTGGAGTGTCCAGCACTCGACTGCTATCGGGTACACCTGGTTGCTCCGAGCTCTCATCAACATTAATCTGAGGCCCCATCCCTGTGCATTCCTCATTGTCCAAGGGTAAGTGTGGTGTGGTAATACCAGATACGTCTGGCCCAGTGGTGGGTTCTAAAACCAGTTTGGTGGGGGTGGGTAGGGAGGGGGCATGACTGATTGAGCATGGCCAACGTGACATCACTCACGCACTCAGTCACATGACTTCCCCAAGCCACACCCACTGAAAAGGTGGCTAAAATTTTTGGGACTTTTTGAAACTTTTTTTTTGACACTCCGGCCCCATATCCAGTCGGGACACATGGGGTGGTGGTGATTGTCTCGGCTTTCTCTCCGTTGCTCTTCCTGGCCAAAAAGCACCCCTTCTCGCCTCTGACGGGCCTTCCTCGTGGTTGCAGCTGGAGCAACCCACTCCACCAGCCCACCTTGTTTGCAAAGCGGCTCTCAAAGAGAAAGAAGCGGGCGTGGCGCACCCAGAGCTGCCGTTTCTTCGCAATAGCCGAGGACTTCTTCCACTTGGAGCTCCAAGCTGTGGGGAGGGGGGGGCTGGCTGCAACGCCGGCAGCTTCTGTGGTCTCCTTCCCTCAGTGGTTTGTTTTCTTTTACCTTGTCTAGGTGACTTTGTCATTAAAAGCTGCTCCGCGCCTTTTGATCTTTCTCGGGCACGGAGAAAAGCGACCCTGTGTGAAGGGACTGAGCCTGCTGCTGAACTTGGAAGCCAAGAGGCTTCTTTTCCACCCAGCCACTGGCACACAGCGCTGGAAAGACCTCCGGTTGCTGCCGCCATCTTGGCGCATGTGCAGCTTTCTTCTCACCGGCTGAAGGAATTTTCAGCACTCTGCGGCCAGGCGGGTGAGAGGCTTCTTTGCTCCAGTCAGCTTCAGGTGGACGAGCAAGCAGCGACTTCCTAAAGTTACTACCTATTCGGTAGAACCGGGCCAAACCAGGAGCAACCCACCACTGGTCTGGCCTGTCCACAGGATATGTAAAATCTGGCCAATCAGCTATATGCAAGTCTATCAGATTGCGATGATACAAAGTTCCTTCAATGTCCACTAAATAGGATCGTGGAGCCACTTGTTGTAAGCAGCTACCCATTTTCCAGCGACCTGTTCGATCTCCAGGCAGAGGTTTCATCTGAATCTGTTCCCCAATCTTCAATTCTGGCAAATCTCTAGCTGAGTTGTCATATCTTGCCTTGACTGCTTGTCTCTTCAGCCGTAATTTTTCTGGAACCCTTTGTATCACTGAGGGCTCAAGCAGCCTGTTGGCCACTGGTAGTGATGTCTTTACTCTCCTTGCCATCAGTCTCTGTGCCGGACTACTGTCCATGCCCTCAGATGGGGTATTTCTCCAATGTAGAATGGCTTTCCATGGATCTTTACCTTCACTGTGAGCTTTCCTACATAGATTCTTAGCAATCTTCACAGCTGATTCAGCTTTGTCATTAGCTTGCGGATAATGAAGTGAAGAGGTCGCATGCTCAAACTCCCACTCAGCAGCAATTTCCTAAATTGTAAACTCATAAACTGAGGACCATTAGTGTGTTTGGGGATTAGGTGTGTGGGACCTGGTCTTTGGGTGTCAAGTAAATTTCGTTGTATGTGTATACTGTGTATTCTTGCATCTCTTGATGGTAGTCTCAGCCGAACAGTCCATGAGGGTTCAATTTCCCAAAAGTCAGAATAATGATCAACTAATATTAGATACTCTTTTCCTGCATAGTTGAACAAGTCCATACTAACAATCTGCCAAGGACATGATAGTATCTCGTGTGACATCATGGTTTCTCTTTGTTGCAAATATGCATATTTATTGCAGGTGGAACAATTGCTAACAAAGTCCTTGATTTCACCCTGCATGTTGGGCCAGTAAAGCGTATCATTGGCTTGTCTATAGCATGCCTCTCCACCAATATGGCTCGAGTGTATGGGCAATAACATCTCTGCTCTCATTGACCTAGGCACTATGACTCTTGGGCCCTTGTACAAGATCCCGTTTTGTACGGTGATCTCATCCCTGAAAGAGCAATATTCCCTCACTATTACCGGAACTGCCTCCTTCTCATCTGGCCACCCACTCATAATGATAGCCTTCAGTGCCTGTAAAGCTATATCAGTATCTGTGTGCTGCCTAAGCTGACATAGCCGCTGATTTGTGACATTAAGATAGTCTGCTTGATTAACTTCAGTGAAAAAAGTTTGTTCTTGTTGCAACCAACAAACCGTCTGATGCTCATGTTCTCCTCTGAGTGTCACCTGATCTAATGTAGCCCTACTCAAGGTATCACTAATATATATTTCACATCCTGGCTTGTAGACAACATTAAGGTTGTAATTCTGCAAACTAAGCATCATGCTTTGCAGCTGTTTGGGAGCGCACAAAAGGGGCTTCTTGAATATGGCTATTAGCGGCTTGTGATCAGTTTTGGCTGTGATTGTATCCCGGCCATAAAGATAATGATGGAAATGCTGGCAGGCAAATATAATACTTAAGTATTCCTTTTCAATTTGAGCATAATTCAACTCGGCAGAAGAGAGCGCTCTGGACGTGTATGCAATCGGCTGACCTTCTTGCATTAGGCAACATCCTAGGCCATTTTTGCTCAAGTCACTTTGGATGGTAACAGTCTTTGTAACATCATAATATTTTAACACTGGAGCAATAGTGACCAAGCATTTTATCTCCTATACTGCCTGCTCATGCTTGGGAAGCCAATGCCATTCTTTCCTATAAACTGCATCAGTGATAAACACGGACACATCCTCCTGAGATGCATTCTCTGAGTCTGACGTTTGCTCAATTGTATGCAGCTTCCTCACTTCCCTTTTCTTTGCCTGACACACTCCTGCAAAGTGATTTAGCCTCCCACATGCTTTGCAGGTTTTCCCATATGCAGGGCACTGCTCTCTCTCTTGTATATGCACAGTCCCACAATACTTGCATGCTATTTGATTGTTTACAGATGAACTATAAAACTGCCTCTTATGCTGGTACTTGTGTTGATAATTCATCACACTTGGCTGTTGTTTAGAGACTGTATTAACACAATCCTTCCCCCGTTCTAGGACTCTCAGCCATTTGTCAGTAAATTCTATAGTCCAACATCTCAATTGTTGCTTGTAGGCTTAAATTATGCTCCCTCAAGAGACGGCAGTGTGTTCTTTCACTAGTAACACCCAAAACTATTTTGTCCCGAATGAGCTCATCCCTTAAGGCAGCGGTTCTCAACTGGGGGTCGAATGGCCACTTCACAGGGGTCGCCAAAGCCCTCTCTCGCCCCACCCCCCACGCCTTCACTCACCCTCACCCTCTGCCTCTGTTGGATCGCCCGGTCGCCATTCGCTTACCCCGCCCACCCCCAATCTATTGCTGCCTCCGGAGTCCCAGCTGATGGCTAGAGGGAAAAAAAACTTTAAATTCTTGCCGCGGGGCTTCAAAGAGCTAGCTGCAAAGAGGTAAATTCCTGGAGCAGATTTTTTTCCCTCTAGCTATGCTGAAAAAGCGAAATTGAAAGTAAGCAGGCTGCAACATGACAAAATGAGGCAAAACATAGTAGGTGCACCAAAAAAGGTAGGTGCAAACATTGGAAATTTAGGGCAAAAGAGGAGAGTTCAAGATTTTAAAACACAAAAGAAAAAAAGCTCTATTTAACTAGGGAATTGTAATAATTGAGATACTATTAATTGGTTAAGTTGTGGTTTGGAGGAATATATGGGGGAAATTATTTGGTTTATTATTATTGGTAAATATAATTCATTGATTTATAAGAAATTGGATTGCATGGAAATAATTGGAATATTCATGTTCATATTGATTAATATACAAAAAAGATAGTTATATAACTAATTGATTTATATTAAAATGTTGAATTTGTATTAAACAACTGTATTACATAATTAACCAATGTGAGGATGGATATAAAAATAGATGACAATGCGAAGGGGTATAATATAGAATAGAAGGGAAAAATTGAATTTGATTAAGATTAGAGATGAGGATGAAGGGTAATATTGTTTTTTTTTAAAAAAATAGATGAGGAATAAATATGGTAAAAAGGAAATATATGTAAATTTAATTGAAATGACTAAATACTGTGTTGGAAAAAATATCCTTCTGGGTTCTGCTCCAAGTGGGGAAAAAGACACTGGAAACATGGAGACTGCTTGGAAAGATGGTTTAATGGTGGACAGGATCACATGGCTTGATGGGGCCCATTGTGTTAGTTTCTGTTGCTATTGTGTTGCAAATGTGCTTTGACAAATGATTGACTTTCTGCCTCTGGCCCATTAATAAAGGGTGGGGGGCAGGAAGGTGGGAGCTGCTTTCTTTGTAAAATATGCTTCTCCATTTCTCATCCAGGTAGGGAAATATAATATTCTGCCTTTTTAATATTTCCCAAAATATTTCATTCTTCTAGGAAAGGGGTGGGTGCTAACCTCCTACAACTGTTTAAATTTGTGAACCGGCCAAATACTCTGTTCAAAGAAAATACGTTGTATGTTTGTATGCGTGTTTCTAATTATTGCTATTTATTGCTATTTGTTCTCTTTTATTCTTTAAAGTTTAACAATTCATTCTTTATCTTAATATCTTAATATTTGTTTGGGGTTGGCTTTCTTCCCTTTCATCTTTTTTATTGTACAGCAATCTTTCTCCTCAAACCTACCACCTCTGTCTTTTCTTTCTTACTTACTTTCTCTTCCCCCCCTCTTCTTCTTCTCCCTACTTCCTCTTTCTTTCTCTTTCTCCTCCTCTCTTCCTCCCTCTCTTACCTTCACTCCTACTCTAATTTCCCTTCCCTTCCCTTCATCCCTCTCTATTGCTGTATCCTTTTATGCTTATGGACTACTCAGAGGGCTGAAAAAGTTAAAAAGTCCTCGCACTTTTGACCAGTCCTCAAACTTACGACTGTCCTCACAATTTATGTTTTTGTGCTATCTTGTCACCATGGTGAAGAGAAGCAGTTGTGAAATGAGTGACATGGTTGTTAAGAATGGTACAATGGGCATAAATGATGACCAGTCATAACTGCGAAGACTGGTCAAAAGTGCGAGGACCTGTCAGAAATCACATTTTTCAGCCCTCTGGGTAGTCCTTTTGTGCACAGGGACTACTCAGAGGGCTGAAAAAGTTATTTTTGACTGGTCCTCGCACTTTTGACCAGTCCTCGAATGTACAACTGTCCTCACATTTTACGTTTTTTGCCCTATCTTATACCATGTTGAAGAGAAGCAGTTGTGAAATGAGTGACATGGTTGTTAAGAATGCTGCACAGGCATAAATGTGAGGATGGTCATAAGTGTGAGGACCAGTCAAAAGTGCGAGGACCTGTCAGAAATGACTTTTTTCAGCCCTCTGAGTAGTCCCTATATATATAGCCATGGCCACCCGGTCACATGACCAGCTTGCCATGCCCACCCAGTCACATGATCTCCAAGCCACACCCACAAAATAAGCCACGCCCACAGAACCGGTAGTAAAAAAATTTAGAACCCACCCTTGGTTGGGGGTCACCACAACATGAGGAACTGTATTAAAGGGTCGCGGCATTAGGAAGGTTGAGAACCACTGCCTTAAGTCACAAGTGGCTGCTTTTTCCTTTAAGCGTGTGACAAAACTATCTATCTTTCACCTTCTTCTTGCTTGCAGCTGCCAAATATGTATCTTTCAAAAATAACATTTTTGAGAAATCGGAACTAAGTCTCTAAAGCGTCTAGAATAACTTTGGTATTTCTTTCTTGCTCCACAGAAAGTTGTTGTCTGTAGATGTGGAGACATTCACTGCCCATCAATCTCCTTAATGTGGCAGCTTGAACTGCTGCCGACTTCTCTTCCAAGCCGGTAGCTAAGGCATAATCTTCAAACTCTGCCCTGAACTTATTCCAATTGCTGCCGCAGTCCCCACTCACCCTCATGGCTTCAGGTAGAGGTATATTGTTAGCAGCTGTCATGCTTAGCTTTTGGGAGTATGCTTAAATGTATCAGGAAGACATGGATCCCACTTCTGACACCATATTTCAAGTAGTTTTAATCATAGAAGGACACACAAAAAGCTATCATTACATAAGACAGGAAGTGGAAATACCTCACTGGAGCATCTGAAAGCAGTTCCTTGAGAATCAGGGAATACATCTCAAACTAATCCTGTCAAGACTGCAGACATAACCTCTGTAACAGTGGTGGGTTTCAAAATTTTTTACCACCGGTTCTATGGGTGTGGATTGGTGGGCATGGCACGGCTTGGTGGGCGTGGCTTGGTGGGTATGGCAAGGGAAGGATACTGTAAAATTTCATTTCATTTTTTTCATTTTATTTAATTTGTATACCGCCCTACTCCTGAAGGACTCAGGGCAGTGAACAGGCACAGAATAAAACACATAGGATACAAAAATTAAGAGCAGAAGTAAAATTGAATTAAATCAATTTAGCCCAAGACAAATTTAAAACCCCAGGTTAAGAACAAATTAAAATTTACATTAAAATTTAAATTAAAAAAAGAATGGGACAGGTTAGGCCAGACCAGCCTGGTGAAATAAAAAGGTCTTAAGAGCGCGGCGGAAGGTGCACAGATCCGGGATCCTCCGTATCTCCGGGGGGAGCTCGGTCCAGAAAGTAGGTGCCCCCACAGAGAAGGCTCTCCCCCTGGGGGCCGCCATCCGACATTGTTTGGCCAACGGCACCCGGAGGAGTCCCTCTCTGTGAGAGCGTACCGGTCAGTGAGAGGCCGTTTGCGGCAGCAGGCGGTCCCATAAATAACCAGGCCCTAAGCCATGGAGCGCTCTAAAGGTGGTAACCAGAACCTTGAAGCACACCCGGAAGACCACCGGGAGCCAGTGCAGCTCGCGCAGGAGAGGTGTTACTTGGGAGTGCCATGGCGCTCCCATAACCACCCGCACGGCTGCACTCTGTGCCAGTTGGAGCCTCTGGATGCTCTTCAAGGGGAGCCCCATGTAGAGAGCATTACAGGAGTCTAGGCGGGAAGTGACGAGGGCATGAGTGACTGTGTTTAAGGAGTCCCGATCCAGAAAGGGATGCAACTGGCGAATCAGGCGAACCTAATGGAAAATCCTCCCAGTCACGGCCATCAAGTGCTCTTCTAAAGACATCCATGAATCTAGGAGGACGCCCAAGTTGCGAGCCCTCTCCGTGGGGGCCAGCGATTCGCCCCCAATAGTCAGCGATGGCATCAACTGACTATATCGGGATGTTGGAAACCACAGCAACTCGGTCTTGGACGGGATGAGCCTGAGCCTGTTCCTTCCCATCCAGATCCGCACGGCCTCCAGGCACCAGGACATCACTTCAAGGGCATCGTTGGGGTGGTCTGGGGTGGAGATGTACAGCTGAGTATCGTCAGCGTACTGATGGTACTTCACCCCGAAACCACGGATGATCTTACCCAGCGGCTTTACATAAATGTTGAACAGAAGGGGCAAGAGGACTGACCTTTGTGGCACCCCACATATGAGGCACCTCGGGGTCGACCTCTGCCACCTTGCCAACACAGACTGCGACTGGTCGGAGAGAAAAGAGGAGAACCGCCGCAACACGGTGCCTCCCACCCCCAACTCTTCCAACCGGTGCAGCATGATACCATGGTCAATAGTATCAAAAGCTGCTGAGAGATTTAATAGGACCAGGACAGAGGAGCAACCCCTGTCCCAAGCCCTCCAGAAATCATCCACCAACGCGACCAATGCCGTTTCCGTGCTGTACCCAGGCCTGAAGCCCGACTGGAATGGATCCAGATACGCCGTTTCATCCAGGTGCTGGGGGAGCTGTTGCGCAACCACACTCTCAACAACCTTCGCAACAAAGCAAAGGTTGGAGACCGGACGATAATTCGACAACAGTGCCGGGTCCAGGGAAGGCTTCTTGAGGAGAGGCCTCACCACTGCCTCTTTCAAGGCGGCGGGGAAGTCACCCTCACCCAATGAAGCATTTATAATCCCCTGGAGCCACCCTCGCGTCACCTCCTGGGAGGCCAGCACTAACCAGGAGGGACACGGGTCCAACAAACATGTGGTCGCATTCAGTCTCCCCAGAATCCTGTCCATGTCATCAGGAGACACAGGATCAAACTCATCCCAGATAACATTCTCAAGACCTGCCCCAGTCCCTCCCCCTGAACCTACCCAGTCAGAGTCCAGATCTTCCCGAATCTGAGTGATTTTTTCATGCAGATACTGTACAAAATCCTCGGCTCTACCCTCCAAGGGGTCCTCCCATGCTCCCTGGTGGAGTAAGGAGCGGGTCACCCTAAACAGGGCGGCCAGGTGATTATCTGATGATGCCATAAGAGCAGCAAAATAATTATATTTCACTGCTTTTATCGCCACTAGGTAATTCCTAATATGAGATCTTACCAGTGTCCGGTCGGATTCGGAAAGGCTGGCCCTCCAACTGTTCTCTAGGCGTCTTTTCCGGCGCTTCATCTCCCTCAGCTCCTCAGTGAACCAGGGAGCCAGATGAGATCGGCGCTGGGTCAGAGGCCGCAAAGGCACAACCCAATCCAGAGCTCCAGTGGCCAACCTATCCCAGGCAGCCACTAGTTCTCCAGTCGAGGCGTGTGCCAGAGCCTCAGGAAATGGCCCAAGCTCCATCTGGAACCTATCAGGTTCCATCAGGCACCTGGGGCGGAACCATCTTACCGGCTCCGCCTCCCTGCGGCAGGGTGCAGCGGTTCGAAGGTCAAGGTGAAGGAGAGAGTGATCTGACCATGACAAGGGCTCGGTGACTATATCCCCTATCCCAAGATCACTCAACCACTATCCAGAGACAAAAACTAAGTCCAGCGTGTTTCCCCCCGTGTGGGTAGGACCATGAATTAGCTGGGTCAGGTCCATAGCTGTCATGGAAGCCATGAACTCCCAAGCCACCTGAGACGTCTCACCCACGGACGGCAGGTTGAAATCCCCCATGACCATAAGTCTAGGGGTATCAACCGCCACCGCGGCAATGACGTTGAGTAGCTCAGGCAGGGCTGCTGCCATGTAGCAGGAAGCCAGGTACGTGATCAGCACACCCATCTGAACCCCATGACCCCACTTCATAAGGAGGGACTCATAGCCAGCCGTCTGAGGGACAGTGGCCTCCCTCGGTCTAAGACTTTCTTTAATAATAACCGCTACCCCCCTCCCCTCCCTTGTGGCCTCGGCTGATGAAATGCATGGAAACCTGGTGGGCACATTTCTATGAGGGGGACCCCCCCTCTGGGCCCAGCCAGGTCTCCCTAATAACTGCCAGGTCCGCTCCCTCCTCCTGCACAAGATCACAGATGAGGGGGGCCTTATTTACTACAGACCTGGCATTGCACAGCATCAGCCGAAGGCCTGGGCTTTGAGGAACTGAGCAACCTGGGGAACGGGTGGAGCCTTGCAAACAGCGAACGCGTGCTCCCCTAACACGATCTGGCCCCCTGCTCCCACCGTATCTGCCCCTCCCACTCACAGAAGATGTTAAAACTACTATCTGGATAAGCTCTGACCCCTCCTTCACCCCGGGCCCCCCACCTCCCCCACCGTGCTTCATAGCCAGACCCGACCCTCCCCTTAGTGGGTTTTCCCCCATATCCACAATCTGATTTCTAATCCAACCCCCCCCCCTCCCGGAACCCCTTAAAAGATTAACTAAAAATTTAGATGAAAAACCCCTCAACCCCCTCTTTGCGGCATGCCACCTCTCTGGGTTCCAAAACCCGTCATCGAGGTAGGCCCTCGATAACGTGGAGGGCCAGGCCTGCGAGAGGGGGGAGTCTCGCAGCGCAAGAAGTTCAGCGGTGGAGTACATTCACAAATCTCCATTCCTTCCTCAATCCAGGGGAAGGTTACTGAAAAATCCCCATTTCCTCCTGATCAGCTGGGACTTGGGAGGCAGAGAATAGATGGGGAAGGGACCAGTCAGAATTTTTACTACCAGTTCTCCGAACTACTAAAAATTTCTACTATCGGTTCTCCAGAACTGGTCAGAGCCTGCTGAAACCCACCTCTGCACTGTAACAGGAACGAAGAGTAAATGTGCAAGAGATAGAAATAGAAACAAATATATGGGTGGACTACAACCCAATAAAAGTTAAATGGAAGGGACAAAAGAAAAAATTGAGATGGATGGTGAATCAATCTATATTAAAGGATATAGAATTTGTACAAACAATGGGGAAAAATGGATTTTTTAAAAAAAGAATGAGAGAAATGAGAATTATTCCTGTAAAGAAAAGAGCAATAGTAACGCCATATTTATCTTTGGTATAACTTAAGACACCAGCTGTGAGACATTAGTTATAGAATTGTGTAAGAATGGGAGTTTTAGGTGAATAATAAAGCTATAAATTGATTAGTAGATTCCAGGTCAGGTCAGGCTAACATTGGCAGGAAAGCAGTTGTCATGCTAAAAATTGATAGTGTTGTTATCTAGCAACTATCAGGGGGATAGCTTGTCCAGGAAACCAGCTGTTATGCAGTCAAAACTTATCTGACATAAACTGACCAATGATAATGAGAGGCGTTGATGGGGTGGATTTTTTTTCTTTGAAACTATATTTAAATCTTGTATTCATATGTATCATTTGCTCTTCTGTAGCTCTACTCACATGAGCACAGGGGGCCAGCTTTTGCAAAAGTTGAATAAAGCTCTTTTATTGTTCACGGTGTCTCCTGGTGAGACAAATTGAAAAGTTTAAACCTCACAATTGGTGCCGAACAGGGACTTGAAGACAATTATCTGCTGGATGAAGTGATTTACCTGAAAGTCGGAGGCGCCATGCTGAATTCAGCGTCCAGGAGGGGGAACCTCCTTCTCCAGGAGAGGATTGCTCTTCACCACTGATGGAGACCTGAACCAGGAGAGCCCAAGCAGAGACCAGGCAACACCGGTGCATTGGACCAGGTGACTAAATAGTACAGGATACATAAGGGTGTCTCACTGGATGATCTTACTCCTTGAATGAATGACGGTGATGCACTAAAAGAAAATAGAAGCCTCTTTGCATGTGCTAAAGGTGAGTCCTTCTCTGTGTTTTTATACCCAGGAAATTGGATTGGCCAGAGGCTAGACGTGTTGAGTGGTTTTTTAAAGGAAAAGGAGTTCAAGGAGGGAATAACTAAAGTCTTGGGTGTAAAATGGGGGTCCAGAATGGAACAATTGGTAAGGATCCTTAACAAATAAAAGAGAAGAGAAAAGAAGAGACTTCACTACAAAATGTATGGGATACAGCTAAAGCATATATCCGGGGACTAGCTATAAATTATATAACAAAAGAAAAAAAAAAAGAACCAATATCAAAAGACACTAGAAAAACACAAAAGACTTGAAATAGAATTACAGAAAGAACTGCAAAAAAGAATTTAAAAAATCAAATGGAATTAATAAAACATAAACAAAATCTAATGGAAAAAGAAGTATTGGCACAAAATATTAAAGAACAAAACATTTTTTTTCAAAAATGCTAATAAACCAGGAAGATGGCTAGCATATAAATTGAAAAAGGAGAAAGAAAAGAAATTGATACATGGATTGCTAGATGAGAAGGGAATTTTTCATTACCAAAATGAATCTAAAAAGAAAAGAGCCTTAGTAGTACAGGGGTTTAAGGCACCCTGTTATTAAGCTGGTTATTAAGACCAGCTGCCTGCAATTACTGCAGGGTTCGAATCTCGCCAAGGTTCAAGGTTGACTCAGCCTTCCATCCTTTCTAAGGTAGGTGAAATGAGGACCCAGTTGTGGGGGCAATAAGCTGACTTTGTATAAATATACAAAAGGATGAAAGCTATTGCTGAGCACATTGTAAGCCGCCCCGAGTCTTCGGAGAAGGGCGGCATATAAATCAAATTAAAAAATAATAATAATAATAATTCAGAATTTCTATAAAAAATTATATCATCAAGAGAAAGATAAAATAAAGCAATACTTAGAAAAACCTGAATTACCTAAAGTATCTAAAACAGTGAAAGCCATGTTAAACGAAAGAATAACAATGATGGAACTAAGAGAGGCGATTAAGAGACAAAAGAATAACAAAACACCAGGACCAGACCAGCAGAACTTTATAAATATTTACAAGACACTTTAGGCCCATCAATGTTGGAGGACTACAATGAAGACTACTTCATTGGAGGACTACTATTGTTAGAAGCCAAGATACCAATTACCTGGATGAAAGTAAATATCACTTTAAATACCAAAAGAAGATTCAGATTTAACGCAGATAAAAAATTATAGGCCAATATCACTACTAAATGTAGGTTATAAAATATATTCATCAATAATAGCAGAGCGACTAAAAATATTTTTGAATGAATTTATACACTGAGACTAGACTGGATTTTTACCTAAAAGACAAATTAAAAACAATATGAGAATGCTCTTGAATATGGAGGATTGGAGTATAATGAAGTAGATTCTAAAAAACAAATGGCATTGATTTTTTTTAGATGCACAGAAAGCACTTAACAATGTAAACTGGCAATTTATGTCACTACAATTAAAATATATGGACTTTGGTGAAAAATTTACTAATATAATTAAGGCAATATATTCTAAACAAACTGCAAAGGTGATTGTTAATGGGGACACAACAGAGAATTTTAATATAATGAAAGGCACAAATCAAGGATGTCCTTTGTCCCCTCTACTATTTATATTAAATAGAGTGTTAAAATGTTAAATAGAAATATTAGACAAGATTCAGAAATAAAAGGCATGGAAATAAAGAAGTACTGCAAGAAATACTGGACCCAAATTAATAATAATAAAAAAGAAGAAGAATATGGTGAAGTTTCAGGATTGAAAATAAATAAAGAGAAAACCAAGATACTAGGCAAAAATCTTACAGATAAACAGAAAAAAGAATTGATGAAGAAGACAGATATTCAGATAGTTAAGAAAGTACTTAGGAATTCAATTGACAGCCAGATGTGCAACTATTAAAGAAGATAATTATACTAAGCTAATGCAACAAATTAAACTAGATCTGGAGAAGAAAAACTTGCAATTATGGATGGTAGGAAGAGTAGCTACAATAAAAATGAATATCTTGCCAAGATTATTATTTTTGTTCCAAACAATTCCAATAAAGTTAGGAAAAAAAATACTTTGAGGAGCTAAATAAAATTATGTTAAAATATATTTGGCATGGGAAAAGAGCAAGAATAAGATTGAAAATATTACAAGGTACTATAATCAAAGGCGGTTTTGGGTTGCCAAATTGGAAGCTGTATTACCAGGCCTCTGTACTTACATGGGTGAAAGAATAGATAATTTGAGGCATAACAGATTATTAATTTTGGAAGGACATGCTCTTCAATTGGGGTGGCATGCCCTTCTATGGTATGGGAAAAACAAAATACATGGATATTTCCAAAAACGTTATGTCAGAAATGCTTTGCTGTTAGGATGAGGAAAAATCAAAGAAAAACATTATATGAAAATACCAGTATGGCTCTCCACGATGGAGGCACTGATACATCTGAATGTTGTTAACTTGGAAAAAATTACAAGATATAAAAACATTCTGAATGAAAAAGGGTGAGTTAAAACTAAGTAAGAATTGAAAAATCAAGGGATTGATTTAGCATGGTGGCTGCAAATACAAATACAATCAAAATATAAGAAAGATGTAAAAATGTATTGTTTCTATAAAGAACCAACAGAATTAGATCAGATACTATTAGGGATTGATGAAAAATTAATTTAAAAACTTATAGCTATCTATTGAATATTAAAATGGAAGACGAACAAGTGGAGGAAACAATGATAGTTTGGGCCAAAAACTTGGGATATACTATAGAGCTAGCTAAATGGCAGAAACTGTGGGATAGAAATTACAAATTAACTATGTCAACTGCCTATAAGGAAAATTTATATAAAATGTTTTATAGGTGGCATTTACCACCAGCAAGAATGGCAAAGATGTTGAAAGATTTTTACATTGCTTTCGTAATATAAAAAATGAGGGGTAGTGTTTACATTAAGGAGAAGATTTCGGCCAAACAAATCTATAAAGATGACGAGGGTAGGATCTTAATAATAGAAGTAATATTAAACCATAAACTGGTCGTACTTGTAGGAATTTATGCCCCGAATGAGGGACAAGAACAATTCTATAGAAAACTACATAATATAATCTGGGAGCTAAAAAGAGATAATATTTGCATTTGGGGGGATTTTAATGAGATAGTTGATAGAAAATTAGACCATAAAAGCGACAAAGCAAGAAAAGGAATTAGAAGAATATTACCCAAATCTTTTTTCAAAATGGTTGAGGAGTTGAATATACAAGACAGTTAGAGAGAGCGAAACTAAGGGGAAAGTCAGCATACATATTATTCAAGCAGACACAAATCACGGTCCAGAATTGATATGGTTTGGATGTCAACAGAGTTAAATTGGAAGTGGAGGATGTGGAAATAGAGACCAACCTCTGGGCAGACCACAACCCAATGAGAATTAAGTGGAAGGGAGAAAAGAAAACGACAAGATGGACTCTAAAACTATCAATTCTAAAACATGAAGAATTTAGGCTGAAGATGGAAGAACAAATGTGTCTGTTCTTTCAAGAAAATAAAAAAAGACACAAACCTACAAAACTTATGGGACACTGCGAAAGCATATATGAGAGGCATTGCAATTTCATATATGGCAAAAGAAAACAAAAAGAAGTAACAACGACAGAAAAATTTAGAGGAGGTATATAGAAAATTAGAGATAGGACTACAAAAGGAGCCCCAAAGAGGAGATCTTTATTGAAAAAGTTTTACAAACATCAATTTTTCCCCCATTTCCCCCCCATCCCTCCCTAACCCCCCCGACCCTCCCTCTCCATGACTTCCCCAAAGTGAAATCCATCCACATTATATATATTATATCATACTTTACAACCCCTCTATTCTCCCCCCTGTGCACTATACATTTCTGCATAGCAATAATCTATTTTGCCCCCTATAAACTATACATTTCTACACAACATTCAGCTAAAAGCTATCTGGTACTTCCTAGTTTGATATTTATTCTGCACGTAATCTATCCATTTCTTCTACTCCCAAGCATAAGTCTCCTGAGTCCGGTCTTTTAAATATGCTGATATCTTCGCCATTTCTGCAAAACTGGCCATCTTCAAAGTCCATTCTTGAATTGTAGGCATAACATCCCTTTTCCAATATTGACCAATCAATAACCTAGCTGCTGTCACCATATACAATATCATTTTTGTTTCACCCACTGAAAAACCCTTAACTATACCCAGTAAAAACAATTGAGGAGAAAATTGAATTTTTTTCTTCAAAACATTTTGCATAACCCACCAAATTTTTATCCAAAAAGCCTTTGCTTTCTTGCATGTCCACCATATATGATAATATGTAGCATCTAAACAGTCACATCTCCAACATTTCAGTTGAACATCAGGATACATGCATGACAATTTCTTAGGATCTAAATGCCACCTATAAAACATTTTATAAAAATTTTCCCTCAAATTCTGCGACTGTGTGAATTTAACATTCTGAACCCATATTTTTTCCCAATTTTCCATCAACATTGATTCTCCAAAATTTTGCGCCCATTTTATCATACAATCTTTAACCAATTCATTTTCTGAATCTCTTTCTAACAAAACATTATAAACCCTCTTAATATGCATTGGTCCTTTCTCTTTTATCTGTTTAACCAGTTCTTCTTCATGCAACATTAAACCAGTTTTTTGATCTTCTCTCCATCTCAATTGAAGTTGATTATACTGTAACCAAGTTAAATTAATCCCTTCTTCCAACAGTGTGTTCAATGCCTTTAGTTGCTATCTGCCCCATCATTAAAAAGTACTTCTTTATATAAACCCCCCCCGAGTGACTTTATATTTATATTCCATATGATATGACCAAGATCCAACCACAACGATATTTTATAATCCCATTTGAATCAGTGCTTCTTCCATACTCTCATCAAGGAGCTTCTAAGTATATGACTATTGAATACTTTATCCACCTTGTTTTCATAAAATAAATATGCATGCAAACCAAATTCAAGATCATGACTTTCTATATTCAATATTCCAGTCTTTGTCCTTCCAAACCAGTCACTTGCTTGTGTAAATGCTGCTGCTTCATAATACAATCGCAGGTTTGGAAGTTTAAGACCACCCCTTTCACGAACATCTTGCATAATTTTCAATTTAACTCTTGGCTTTTTCTCATTCCAAACAAACTTATTCACTCCTTTTTGCCATTCCATCAAGTATTTATCACTTTTAAGCACCGGAATCATTTGAAACAAAAATAAAAATCTAGGTAGAACATTCATTTTAACTGCTGCTATTCTTCCAAGTAAAGACAGCTGCAGTTTTTTCCAGGTTTCCATATCCTTTTGTACCTTTTGCCACAACACCTCGTAATTATTTTGAAACAGTTTTATATTTGAATCTGCAACTTGAACTCCTAGATATTTCACCTTTGATACTATTTCAAAGCCTGCCTTCCTTTCCAGCTCCTTCTTTTAATCAACTGTCATATTTTTAACTATCATCTTGGTTTTTTTCTGATTCAGTCTAAATCCTGATACCATACCATATTCTTCTATAATGTCATTCATCTGGATTATTGATTCCATCGGCTGTGTTAGGGTAACAACCAGATCATCTGCAAATGCCCTTGTTCTGTAATCCTCTTGCCTTATCACTATTCCCTTCAAAGTGTTCGAATCCCGTATTGTATTCAGCAAGACTTCTAAAGTTAGAATAAACAACAACGGGGATTACGGACAACCTTGTCTTGTACCTTTTTCTATACTAAAATTTGTAGTTAAACTTCCATTAATAATAATTTGTGCTGTCTGTTCTTTTTTTTTTTTTTTATTGCAAAAGTTTTACAATTACATTTTCACCCCCTTTTTCCCCCCCCCCACTACCCCCCCAAACTTCCCAACCTCCCCAGCCCACCCTAACCCTCCCCTCCCCCCAGACTTCCTAGTATGCTGTCAGATAAAAGGAAAAAACCCTCCTTTGTATATAAAACTTGAACCCCTCCCTCCCCCTTACAAATTTTCATCTTCATTACATTAACCTATTTATATCTTGGTATATCATTTTCAGATAAATTTTCATCCTGATTACCTTAAAAATATTTCTATCATAATGTAACATTTTCTAACAAATTTTCATCCTTAACCTTAAAATATTTCTATCTTAATATAACATTTTCTAACAAATTTTTATCCTCAACCCTAAAATGTTTCTATCTTATATAACATTTTTAAATAAAGGCTATTTGATACTTCCTAGTTTGATATTTATGCTGAACATAATTTATCCACTTCTTCCATTCCCATTCATAAGTCTCTTGAGAACAATCTTTTAAATATGCTGAAATCTTCGCCATCTCCGCAAAACTGGCCATCTTCAAAGTCCATTCCTCAATCGAAGGCAGCGCTTCATTTTTCCAGTATTTACCTATCAACAATCTTGCTGCAGTTATCATGTACAATATCATTTTTGTTTCCCCCAATGTAAAACCCTTAACTATACCCAATAAAAACAGTTGTGGAGAAAATTGAATTTTTCTCTTCAAAACATTCTGCATGACCCACCAAATTTTTACCCAAAAAGCCTTAACTTTCTTACAGGTCCACCAAACATGATAATATGTAGCGTCTAAGCAGTCACATCTCCAACATTTAGGCTGGGCACTAGGGTACATACACGACAATTTTTTTGGATCTAAATGCCATCTATAAAACATTTTATAGAAATTTTCCCGCAGATTCTGCGACTGTGTAAATTTAACATTCTGAACCCAAATTTTTTCCCATGTTTCCAACATCACTGGTTCCTCAAAATTTTGTGCCCACTTAACCATGCAGTCTTTAACTAGTTCAGTTTCTGAATCCCTTTCTAACAAAACATTATAAAGTCTTTTAATATGCATTGGGCCTTTCTCTTTTATATGTCTAACTAATTCTTCCTCATACATCATAATACCAGTTTTTTGGTCCTCTTTCCATCTCAATTGCAGTTGATTATATTGTAACCAAGTTAAATTAATCCCTTCAGCCAACAATGTCTGTAATGTCTTCAGCTGCCATCTGCCCGCATCTGTAAAAAGAACCTCTTTATATAAAAACCCCCCGAGTGACATTATATTTGTATTCCACAAGGTATGACCAAGATCCAGCCATAGCGGTATTTTATAATTCCAGTTGTTTCGGTGCTTCTTCCAAACTCTCAGCAAAGAATCTCTAAGTATATGGCTTTTAAATACTTTATCCACTTTGCTGTCATAAAATAAGTAAGCATGCCATCCAAATTCCAAATCAAAACTTTCTGCATTCAATATTCCAGTCTTTTTTCCTCCAAACCAATCACTTACTAAAGTCAAAGCTGTTGCATCATAATATAATTGTAGGTTTGGAAGTTTGAGACCTCCCCTTTCTGGGATGTCTTGCATAATTTTCAATTTTACTCTTGGTTTTTTCTCGTTCCAGACAAATTTGTTGATACCAGTTTGCCATGCTTTTAGTTGTTTATCATTTTTGAGCACCGGAATCATTTGAAACAAAAAAAGAAATCTTGGCAAAATGTTCATCTTAACTGCTGCTATTCTTCCAAGTAAAGACAGCTGCAGTTTTTTCCAAATCTCCATATCTTTTTGCACCTCTCGCCACAACACCTCATAGTTATTTTGAAACAATTTCATATTTGATTCTGCAACCTGAACTCCTAGATATTTTACCTTTGGTACAATCTCAAAACCTGCCCTCCTTTCTAACTCCAGTTTACGATCTTGTGTCATATTTTTAACTACCATCTTAGTTTTTCTCTGATTCAATCTGAAACCTGAAACTTTACCAAAGTCTTGTATAATGTCCTTCATCTGGATTATCGATTCCATTGGCTGTGTTAGGGTAACCACCAGATCGTCTGCAAATGCCTTTATTCTGTAATCCTCTTGCCTTATCATTATACCTTTCAATGTGTTAGAATCCCTTATTGTATTTAACAAGACTTCTAGTGTTAAAATGAACAACAATGGGGACAGTGGACATCCCTGTCTTGTACCTTTTTCAATTTTAAACTCTGTTGTCAAACTTCCATTGATAATGATCTGTGCCTTTTGCTCTTGATAAATTGCTGAGACCGCCTGTATATATTGGTCCCCAAAGTCCATCTTTTTTAATGTCTTTAATAGAAAATTCCAATCCACTCTATCAAAGGCCTTCTCTGCATCCAGAAAGACCAGCACTGCAGGGATCTGTTTATTCTTCTCAAGATATTCCAATAAATCTATTACTTGCCTTACATTGTCCTTCATGTGCCTACCCTCAATAAATCCCGCTTGGTCATCATGAATCACCTTTTGAATTACTGGCATCAGTCTGTTGGCTAATACTTTTGCGTAAATTTTATAATCCGTATTCAAAAGTGATATTGGTCTGTAATTCTCCGGTTTTTTGGGACCTGCTTGCTCTTTTGGTATCAAAGAAATATAAGCTGTAGTCCACGATGGAGGTACTTTTCCCCCTTGTTGTATGTTGCAAAATAAGTCTCTGAGTTGTTCCACCATTTCTGCCTGTAAAGTTTTATAATACACTGCTGTCAGACCATCCGTTCCAGGAGCTTTGGCTGTTTTTAATTGTTTTATTGCTGCTATTATCTCCTCCTCTGTTATGGGATAATCCATTCTTTCCTTTTGTTGTTCAGTGATTTTTGTAACTCTTTTATTGTCCAAATATTTTTCTATAAGTCCATTCTGCACCTCCTCTCTGGCATATAGTTTAGTGTAATATTGAAGAAAGGCTTCTTTTATTAAATTCTGTTGAAAAACTTCTTTCCCCCCAATATCAACACTATCAATAGTCCGTATGCTTTGTTTCTTCCTTAATGTGTAAGCCAACCACCGGCCTGGTTTATTAGCATTGCAGAATGTATTATGCTTCGCATATTGTAAGTTTGTTGCAACTTGTTATGCTATAAGCATTTGGAATTGGTCTTTCAGAAGTTTTATAACACTAAGTATTCTTTCATCTGTTGGGTTTTTAATAAGTAACTGTTCTTTGTCCTTTATTTCTGCTTCCAATTCAAGTCTTTTCTTTTGTCGAATCCGCTTATGTTTAGAGTTCATATATATAAGCACCCCTCTCATATAAGCTTTGCTTGCATCCCACACAATTTCCATTGGGGTGCCTTTATTCAAGTTCATTTCAAAAAACTCTTTCAGATGCTTTTTAAGTTCTATTATATTTTTCTCATATCTAAACAAGTTTTCATTTACTCTCCAAGAACGTCTCTCATTCTTACATGTCTCAATTTCTATCCAGACTGGACTGTGATCAGTCAAAGTTCTTGGCAGAATCTTTGTTCTTTTTGTCCTAACAAGTAAGTCATCAGACAACAAAATAAAATCAATCCTGGAAAAGGATCTATGTCTGTCAGAAAAGAAAGTATAGTCCAGTTCTTTTGGGTTATGTATTCTCCAAATATCTTTTAATTCCAGGTCTTCTTTCATATCAAAAAAAGTCTGTGGTAATCTAATTCTTGATTTTGCCAAAGTCTTTTTATCTAATTTAGAGTCAATTACTCCATTCCAGTCTCCCATAATTAAAATAGATCTATAATCCCATTGAAGTATTTTAGTATGCAGCATTTTATAAAAATAGTCCTGTTGTTGATTAGGAGCATAAATTCCTATCAGAAGAATTTGACTATTAGCAGAAAGTAATTCAATTGCTACAAACCTACCATCTTGATCAGCTTCTATAAGTTTGGCTGTTAATTTTTTGTTTACATAAATAACCACACCATTCTTTTTTTGGTTAGTTGAGGATATAAAATGTGTTCCTAATTTGGAATTTTTCAAATAGTTTTGATCTTGAACTGTAATATGCGTTTCTTGTAAACAAATTATATCATTATTATGTTGTTTTAAATATGCAAATATTTTCTTCCTTTTTTGTGTTGCATTCAACCCATTCACATTCCAAGATAAACATTTAATCATCCTTATTCTCCTTCTGGAGCGAAGCGCAGAACCTTAGGATGTCATCTGAGATCCTCTGTCCTGCTTTTCCCACAGCCCCAGCCTTGTCTTGACTCTCCTGCTGTAACTTTTCTTTAAGTTCCTTGGCTTTTGCTCGAGTTATACGCTGATCCTTAACTTCAGCCGCCCAAGCCAGCTCCGAGATTGGAGAAGGTTCCAGCAAAGGCTCATCCAAAAAGCCTCCTTCAGCACCCTTCAGCTCTGCTAATTCCTGCTTAGATTGTTGTTCTTTAATCTCCAAAACTGTAGATGTGCGTGGGGATGGAGTTCTTTCTTTAAAGATGTCATTATAAAATTGCTCCGCCTTCTCCACAGTATTCAGACGGTGTTTCTCTCCCTTATATCTCAAAATTATGCCAGTTGGGGCGTCCTAACAAAATGGGATTTGATTATTCTGCAGTTCTTTAACAAGAAAACCATACTCTTTTCTAGATTTCAACATCTTGGGTGGGAGCTCCTTGTAAACTGTAATCTTGGATCCACTCACTTGCACAGAAGTGAGAAAAGATTTTTGCAAAATGTCATTTCTTATTGCTCTATCTGTAAAATATATGACCACATCTCTAGGCAGTTGTCTTTGTCTGGCCACCCACGAGTTAACTCTATAGATTTTATCTATTTTGCAAAAAACCATCTCAGGTTCAACTTTTAAAATCACAGCTAGGGCTTCAGCACAGATCTGTCTCAAATCTTGTCTCTCCTCTTCTCTAATTCCTCGAAGCCTTATAGCAAATTCCATTGCACGAAATTGCATCATAACAATATCATTCTCAACTCTCTGCATCTTGTCATCAACATCAAAAAATTTATGATCATTATTTTTCATCTTAGCATTAACTTCTAATTTAAATTCATCCACTTTTGTCTCAACTTTCATAATAAATCCTGCCAGACCAGACGCCACATCCGTTATTTTTTTTGGTCACCATCTTTTGGCTCTGCTGCATTTCCTGCATGATTTCCTGTTGTGACTTTTGAATTTTTTCATCTATTTTATTTATTTTGTCATCCATGTCTTGAAATTTCTCATCCAAAATATTTGAGATGAATGCTTTTAATTCTCCCATATCCAAATCTTTTTTTTGGGCTTGTGACTGCGTATCCTGCTTACGTGGGGGGGATCCCCCCCCTGTTTTGCCTTCCTGCTTTTTTGAAGCCATCCTGCCACGTAAGCTAGCTTTCTTAAAAAGCTAGCTTTTGAAGCCATCCTGCCACGTAATTATTTTGAAACAGTTTTATATTTGAATCTGCAACTTGAACTCCTAGATATTTCACCTTTGATACTATTTCAAAGCCTGCCTTCCTTTCCAGCTCCTTCTTTTAATCAACTG
Source organism: Arizona elegans (assembly GCA_022577455.1). NCBI lineage: Eukaryota > Metazoa > Chordata > Lepidosauria > Squamata > Colubridae > Arizona > Arizona elegans. The sequence goes on along the minus strand of JAKOOJ010000004.1, from coordinate 75,181,733 downwards.
TCATATTTTTAACTATCATCTTGGTTTTTTTCTTATGCAGTCTAAATCCTGATACCATACCATATTCTTCTATAATGTCATTCATCTGGATTATTGATTCCATCGGCTGTGTTAGGGTAACAACCAGATCATCTGCAAATGCCCTTGTTCTGTAATCCTCTTGCCTTATCACTATTCCCTTCAAAGTGTTCGAATCCCGTATTGTATTCAGCAAGACTTCTAAAGTTAGAATAAACAACAACGGGGATTACGGACAACCTTGTCTTGTACCTTTTTCTATACTAAAATTTGTAGTTAAACTTCCATTAATAATAATTTGTGCTGTCTGTTCTTGATAAATTGCTGCAACCGCCTGTACAAACTGGTCCCCAAAATCCATCTTTTTTAGAGTCTTTAATAGAAAGTTCCAATTCACTCGATCAAAGGCCTTCTCCGCATCCAAAAACACCAGCACTGCAGAGATCTGTTTATTCTTGTCAAGATATTCCAATAAATCCATAATTTGCCTCACATTATCCTTCATATATCTGCCTTCTATAAATCCTGCTTGATCATAATGAATCACCTCTTAAATAACTGGCATTAATCTGTTGGCTAATACCTTCGCAAAAATTTTATAATCCGTATTCAGGAGAGATATTAGTCTAAAATTTTCCGGTTTTGTAGAACCTGCCTCCTTTTTCGGTATCAACGAGACAAAAGTTGCTTTCCATGAAGGGGGTATTTTCCCCCCTTGTTGTATACTACAAAATAAGTCTTTAAGATGTTCAATCATTTCTGCTTGTAGAGTTTTATAATACATCGCAGTTAATCCATCCGTTCCTGGAGCCTTAGCTGTTTTCAGTTGTTTGATAGCAATAATAATCTCCTCAGCTGTTATTGGTAAACTCGTTCTTTCCTTTTGATCATTAGAAATTTTTATAACTCTCTTTTCTTTTAGGTATTTATTTATAAGTTCATTCTGTATATCATCTTTAGCATATAGTTTGGTATAATAATCTAAAAAGGCTTCTTTAATTAGTCTTTGTTGAAATACTTCCTTTCCTCTATACTCAATACTCCCAATAGTCCAAGTACTCTGCTGTTTCCTCAATGTGTAAGCCAACCACCTGCCCGGTTTATTGGCATTACAAAATGTATTGTGTTTCGCAAATTGTAAATTAGTTGCAGCTTGTTCCGCTGTAAGCATATGGAATTGATCTTTCAAAAGTTTTATAATTCCTTGTAATTTTTTGTCTGTTGGATTTTTTATAAGCAACTGCTCTTTTTTCTTTATCTCTCCTTCCAATTCTAATCTTTTTCTTTGTTGATTTAATTTGTGTTTAGAATTCATATAAATCAGTACCCCCTGCATATATGCCTTACTCGCATCCCAAACAATTTCAATAGGGGTACCCTTATTCAAGTTCATTGCAAAAAATTCCTTCATTTGTTTCTTAAGTTCATTTACATTTTTTTCATATCTAAACAAATTTTCATTTACTCTCCAAGATCTTCTCTCATTCTTTCCCATTTTTATTTCTATCCATACCGGGCTGTGGTCTGATAAAGTTCTCAGAAATATCTTTGTTTTCTTTGTTTTTGAGAGTAAATCAACTGTAAGTAAAATAAAATCAATCCGAGAGAAGGATCTGTGTCTATCTGAAAAAAAAGTAAAATCCAGTTCTTTTGGATTATGCACTCTCCAAATATCTTTCAATTCCAGATCTTCTTTCATATCAAAAAAAGACTGTGGTAGTTTGACACATGATTTTGCCAGACTCTTCTTATCTGTTTTAGAATCTATTATTTCATTCCAATCTCCATAAGTAAGATAGATCTATAGTCCCATTGTAATATTTTAGAAGGCAATAATTTATAAAAATTTTCTTGTTGCTGATTAGGAGCATAAATTCCAATCACCAAAATTGAACCATTATCTGTAAGAAGTTCTATTGCTAAATATCTTCCACAATCATCTGCTTCTATAATTTTTGTTAGCAGTCTTTTATTTGTATAAATCACTACACCATTCTTTTTCTCCGAATTTGAAGCTATAAACTGTGTTCCTAATCTAGAATTTATCAAATATTTTTGATCTTGTATTCTTATATGAGTTTCCTGTAAGCAAATAACATCATTGTTAAATTGTCTCAAATAATGAAATATCTTCCTCCTTTTCTGTGGTGAATTCAATCCGTTCACATTCCAGGATAAAAACTTAATTGTCATCTATAGTCTCTTGAAGCGATAAGAGCATTTGCTGAAGTTGCTGTTCCAAACTAGTAGTCTTCGGCTTAGCTCCCCCCATGGCTTCGGATTTTTGTGCTTCACCATTGACTCCCTGTTTATCTTGTGGTAGCTTAGAGCTCTGGTGTTGTTGTTTCTCTAAAAATTGCTTGTAAACTGCTTGAGTTATACGCTGGTCTTTAGCACTGTGCAACATCAGGTCAAGATCCATTGCCAATTCTCTTGTATTTTTAGGTGGTTCAGGTAAAGCCTCTAAAGGAAAATCCAACAAGGGTTTATCTTTAAAAAACCCTATTGCTCCTTGGGTCTCCATTGCCTCCTTCTCCGTCTGCTTCCTCTGTTCTTCAAGTTCTTGTTCAAATTCCTTGTCTTTCTCACCCTCCACTGTGGCTAATACTGAAGAAGTACGTGGAGATGCTGCACCAGGTTTAAAAACATTAAGGTAGAATTCTTCCGCTTTTTGAGGAGTGTTTAATCGATATCTCTCTCCTTGATACCTCAATATTATGCCTATTGGAGTATCCCATCTAAATGGTATTTGTTGTTTCTTTAATTCATTCACCAAGAACCCAAAGTCCTTTCTATCTCTTAACATCTTAGGTGGCAACTCTTTGTAGATCCCAATCTCTCTTCCATCCACTTGAATAGTAGAAACAAATGACTTTTGTAAAATATCGTTTCTTATTCTTCTATCTGTAAAGTATATCACTACATCTCTAGGCAATTGCCTTTGCCTTGCCACCCAAGAATTCACTCTGTAGACCTTATCAATTTTGCAAAAAATCTCCTCGGGATCAACCTTTAGCATAACAGCCAAAGCATCAGCACAGATCCTTCTCAGATCTTCTCTAGTACTCTCTTTTATGCCTCTAAGTCTTACAGCATATTCCATAAATCTGAATTGCATCATTGTCACTTCATTTTCAAGTCTCTGTGTTTTGTTATCAACATTAGAAATTTTCTGATCAGTTTCCTTCATTTTAGATTCTACCTCTGAGCTAAGATGTTCCACTTTCTTATCAATCTGGACCACAACCTTTGACAAAGCAGTCATAGCTGTCAATATGTCCCGCTTCACTTTGTCATACTTTTCTTGAATCACCTCCTTAAATTCTTGCTGAGATTTTTCAAATTTCTGGTCTAAAACTTCATTTTGATTCTTCAAAGCCACAGCAATAAATTCCTTCAGGTCTTTAAATCCAGATTCTTGTGTTTGAGTCTGTGTCTGCAAACTTAAAAGCTGCTCTTGTGGCTTGTGAGTGGGGGAGGCCCCCCCCAGCAGCTTTGGCTGGCTTTGTCTGCTTTGAAGCTATCCTTCCACGCAGCCTGATTCTTTCTAAAAAGGATATCCTCTCTCCCTTTCCACCACAAAAACCTTTCAAGAATTTCCCCAGCTTTAATCAAGTCCCAAGGGAGAGGGAACCAGTCAAGTCACTTTTAAAAGAACTTTTCCTCTCTCTTCTGGCCAGCACTGTTACTTTTTGTTACTTTGTAGCGCAGATAAGCTCAAACAGTTTCCACTTTCGCTTTCAGCATTCCTTATTGCTAAAGCCGGGCGCCATTTTAAAAGAACTTTCACTTCTTCTCAGTTACTAAATTCATTCACAGGGCTAAGAAAAATACTTGCGGTTTAAATTTGAAGTCCAGATTCCACCCTGCTTATTTTTGACAATTATCTTGGCTTTCTCTCCTTTCGTTGGTCGCATCGCCTGGCTCTGGTAATTGCAGAGTCGTTCTCGGAGCCCAGAGCCTTGGCGCGCTGTATAGGGAGCCTCACCCTGCTTCCTCCCCAGACGCTAAAAAAACCGATCTGGGGACTTCAAAGGGGGCTCTACCTTGTCGTGCCGGCTCTTCTCCCAATTCCTCCGGATCGTGGAGTTTTCCAAGCCTCTTTACGAGCAATGGGGCTGGCGGTCTTAAAGGGACCGTCTAACAGCGACAACGGCTCCAACCGGAAGTGGCCAAAGAGGAGATTTTAAACAACAAATAGAATTAATCAAACACAAATTGAATATTCTCAAAAAGAAAGATCTAGCACAACAAATGAAATGGAGTACGCAAAACTTTTTTGAAAATGCAAATAAGCCAGGGAGATGGCTAGCATATAAACTGAAAAAACTGAAAGAAAAAAGCCGGATTAGTAAATTACAAAATGAGGAGGGAAGTATATTCTATCAAAATGAAGAGAAGAAAAATATAATCCATGATTTCTACAAGGAACTATACACAGATTATGAATGCAATATAGAAGAAAAAATACAACAGTGTTTCAAAAAAGTTGACTTACCCAAAGTCCCAGAAGAGATAAAAAATATCTTGAATGAAGATATAAGAATGTCAGAACTAACAGAGGCAATTAAAAAACAGAAAAAATAATGCCAAGTCCCAACGGGTTACCATCGGAATTATATAAAGATCTACAAGATTCTTTAGGGGAAATATTAATTGAGGTATTTAATGCAGTTTTAAAAGAAGCAAAAGCACCAGCTTCATGGGCGGAGGCAAATATTACATTGATTCCAAAGGAGAATACCGACTTAACACTAATAAAAAACTATAGGCCTATATCATTGTTGAAGTCAGATTACAAAATATTTATAGCAATAATGGCTGAAAGACTAAAAAGACATTTGAATGACTTTATCCATTCGGCCAAAATGGTTTCTTACTCAAAAGACAAATAAGAAACAATATGAGGACAATACTGGATGTGTTAAACACAAGTGGCATTGCTATTTTTAGACACCCAAAAAGCTTTTGATAATGTGAATTGGGATTTTATATTGAGACAGTTAAAATATATGGAATTTGGCAAAAAAATTATAAACATGTTTAAAGCAATATATTCCAATCAAGAGGCCAGCGTCATAGTAAACGGAGAAATAACAGAGAAAGTTTCAAGATCCAGAAAGGTATGAGGCAAGGATGCCCATTATTGCCACTACTGTTCATATTAATTTTGGAGGTATTAACAAGAATAATCCGGAAGGACAAACAAATTAAGGGATTGGAATTTAAGAAAGAAGTTTATAAACTGCAAGCTTTTGCAGATAATCTTGTACTTATTATAGAAGAGCCACTACAATCTGGTTTGCAGTTTATAGAAGTACTGGGAGAGTATGGGGAAACAGCTGGTAAATAAGGAAAAAACCAAAATGATAGTCAAAAATATGTCCAAAACACAGAAAAGGGAATTGACGGAGAAAATGAATCTTCAAATAGCGAAAAAAATGAAATATTTAAGTATGCTATTAACGTCAAGATGCATAACAATTAAAGAGGACAATTATAACAAATTAAATGATCAAATTAAGATAGATCTGGAAAGATGGAAAAAGTTGCAACTTTCTCTTATGGGGAGAACTGCAACAGTAAAAATGAATATCTTGCCAAAGGTACTTTTCCTATTCCAGAACATACCCATAAAATTAGATAAAGAATATTTCAGAAATTTGAATATAATAATATCCAAATTTATTTGACAAGGGAAAAGACCTAGAATGAAATTAAAATTATTACAAGAACCTAATGAAAGAGGAGGATTCGGCCTACCTGATTGGGAAAGATATTATCAAGCTGTGGCACTCACATGGGTGAGAGAATGGATAAATTTAAAGAATAGGAAGTTACTAATGTTGGAAGGACATGACATGCAAATAGGATGGCATGCATTTCTGTTGGATGGCAGACATAAGGATCACCAGTACTTCCAAAGGCAATTTGTCAGACAAGCTATTTTCAAAGCTTGGACAAAAGTTAAGCAACAGAATTATATGGAATTCCCGGCTTGGCTCTCTACGTTAGAGGTGTTGGTGCATCCAAACTTTATGAATTTGGGGAAAGTAGTCACATATAAGGATATCTTAAATGAAGCAGGGGAATTAAAATCTAGAAAAGAACTACAAGACAAAGGGGTAGAATTGGAATTGTGGGCATATTTACAGATTAAATCACACCATATGAAAGATCTGAAAAAAAATTGGGTATAATATTGATCTAGACAAATGGCAAGATATATGGGAGAGAAACAGGAAACTAACATTAGCTACCATGTACAAAGAAAATCTGTATAAAATGTTTTATAGGTGAAAACTTCCGCCTACCAAATTAGCAAAAATGAACAAGAATTTATCACCGGAGTGTTGGAAATGTAACTCACTGTTAGGATCTTTTTATCACATATGGTGGTTATGTACAAAAGCTAGGGAATTTTGGCGTCAGATAAAGACATGGTTGGAAGAGATGCTGGAACAAAACATAGATCTGGAACCTGAATTATTTCTACTAGGAATAACAGAAGAGAAATATGGCAAAGGATTGATACAGTATAGTTAATGCTGCATGTCATTTTCACTTCACAGAACCTAGGGGGAGGAGCAACTGCCTGTGAGGGGGGAGTCTGAGAGTGAGTACAGAGGAGAAAGGTAGTGGCCTGCACACCTAACGGCGTGTGAATCATATAACTATATACCAAAAATAGCAATAATATATTCAGGGTTAGTGCATTTGAGATTGTGATTTTATTCTTTTTCAAAATGACCGTCTTAGTTTAGTGTAATACTTGTTTTGCAGCTGCCTTTCGCAGTACGCTTTTCAAATTTCAAATTACTGTCCTCTTTGTAAACAAATTAGTAGTCTACATGGACAGATTACCTATCTAGAATCACTAATTTGTGCTCTCCAAGCAGAAATTAGGTGCCCAATTCAGCCATTCCACTCTATTGAGCTGCCGCGCCATCAGTCCCCTCTACCACAAAGATCCTTCAGGAGAAGGGCAGTATGGACAACTGTGGGATCTGGCAGGGTGAGAGCTGTAAACCATAAACACAAAGCTTTTGTTGTGTCCCAGCATAACAGATACAGTGCCCTTGCTGACCTTAATAGGGACACTAATGTGACAAGTCAAGGTAGTTGTGATACTGATAACTCAAATAAGTAGGGGATCGTGTTCCGAGATGAAGAACTTACTTTGGAAAGGGGAAAGTGTGAACCAGGTATTACATATCGGTCACACAAGAAGAGCATGGTATCCAAAAAGAGAAGCCACCTTCTGGTTGGTGATTCAATTGTAAGGGATGTAAATTTAGGAAAAGATATGGAGGTTTTGAAAGAGGTCAGGTGTCTGCCAGGTGCTACTGCCAGCAGAGACGAGTCGTATTTTTAAGATAGTCAAGAATACCAGTAAGGACTGTGATGTTGATGCTATTATATATCTTGGCACAAATGATCTGTCCCAAAAGGATGTACTTTCTGTGCAGAATGATTTCCAGAGCTTGGGGTATGAACTTAGTAGTATAGGTTGTAGGCTTATCTTTTCAGAGGTTTTACCGGTATATAAGGAACAAAAAGGGAAAGGCCAGCATGTAGCAGAGTTTAATGTGTGGCTAAAGGAGTGGTGTAGAAGGGAAGGCTTTGGTTTTATTAGTCATGAAGTTTGCAACTGGTCCTATGAAGAACTGTACAAAAAAGATGGATTGCATCCATCAAAGAAAGGGACTGAGTTATTTAGCAATAAATTCACAGATTTTCTGGATAAACATTTAAACTGAACAGTGGGGACAGAGAATTAATTGATACAGAACATTTCTGTCCCCAGCAATCCAAAATTAATAGGGCTATCAGTGCATGTAACATAGATGTCTGTGCGAGTAAGATTATCACCCCTGCTGTCAACCAAAACCAAGCATTTAATAGCGAGTGCCATACCATGTGCATTAATCAAACAGGAGGCAAGAAAGTAGGGGCAGTCAGGCACAACACAGGTTATGTAGACAGTAAACATAGGGTTAATCAAAATGTACTCAAATGTCTATACACCAATGCACAGAGTATAAGGAATAAACAGGTGAATTAGAAATTCAAGTAAATGAGGGCAGATATGATATTGTTGCCATTACGGAAACTTGGTGGGATGAAACCCACAAATGGAACATAGAGCTAGAGGGATTTAAATTATTTAAAAGAAATAGACCAAGTAAAAGAGGAGGTAGAGTTGCACTATATATAAGAAATAACTACATCTCTACAGAAATAGAACACAACAATGATGAAAATTATCTTGAATGCATTTGGGTCAATATTAAAGGGGGTGGGGGAAATGACATTGCCATAGGTCTATACTATAGGCCACCCAAACAAACAAACAGAGGAAGTAGATGAACTTTTTGCTAGTCAGCTTAGTAAGGTATGTAAGAAGCACATCACAGTAGTAATGGGGGATTTTAACTACCCTGACATCAACTGGGAGACAAACTCTGCACCAAGTGGAAGATCCAACAGGATCCTAACAAACCTAGCAGACAACTTTGTTTCCCAAACAGTAGAGAAGGGAACAAGGGGATCAGCCATATTGGACTTAATTCTCACTAACAGAGATGAAATGATAGAAGGTGTTGAAGCTACAGGAACCTTGGGAGAAAGTGATCATGCAATATTGGAATTCAACATTATGCAAACACAAATACTAGAACAAAGTCAAACTAGAGTCTTGGACTTTAAGAGAGCTAATTTCAATAAATTTAGAGAGAGCTTGAGAAGGATTCCATGGATGAGAATCCTCAAGGGGAAAACAACTCAAGAAGCTTGGGAAATTTTGAAAAGTGAGATTATAAAAGCCCAGTCTAGCACAATACCAATGAAGAAGAAAAATAATACATCTCAAAAGAAACCAGCATGGCTGCATAAAGAACTATCTAACAAATTGAAAGATAAAAAGGACAAATATAAAAAGTGGAAAGGGGGGCAAATAACTAAGGCAGAATATCAGCAAATAGCCCAGTGGTGGGTTTCAAAATTTTTTACTACCAGTTCTGTGGGTGTGGCTCGGTGGGAGTGGCATGGCTTGGTGGGCGTGGCTTGGTGGGCATGGCAGGGGAAGGATACTGTAAAATCTCCATTCCCTCCCCAATCCAGGGGAAGATTACTGCAAAATCCCCATTTCCTTCTGATCAGCTGGGACTCGGGAGGCAGAGAATAGATGGGGGCAGGGCCAGTCAGATTTTTTACTACCGGTTCTCCGAACTACTCAAAATTTCCGCTACCAGTTCTCCAGAACTGGTTAGAACCTGCTGAAACCCAGCTCTGAAATAGCCTGAGCCTATAAAGATGAAGTGAGGAAAGCTAAGGCTCACAAAGAACAAAGGCTTGTGTCTAAAGTAAACAATAACAAAAAAGCTTCTTCCAACATATTAAAAACAAGAAAAAAGTCAAGGAAACAATTGGCCCATTGCTGGAGAAAGTGGCAAGAAGATGACAAGCAACTGGGAGACAGCAGAACTACTTAACTAATTTTTTGCATCTGTCTTTACACAAATGGAAAAAAACAGTCCAACCTATCAAAAACAGCACCACAAAAAACAGATTAGGAACACAAGTTAAAATAGGGAAGAAAATGGCAAGTGTTCACTACCCTAGACTAGTTCGAATCACCAGGACCAGATGGATTACACCCCAAGGTTCTGAAGGAACTGGCAGATGAGATCTCAGAACCACTTAACTATATCTTTCAAAGATCCTGGAGCACAGGGGAACTGCCAGAGGATTGGAAAAGAACTGATGTAGTTCCCATCTTCAAAAAAGGGGAAAAAAATAGATCCAGGAAACTACAGACCTATCAGCCTGACCTCAATACCAGGGAAGATTCTGGAAAAGATAATCAAACAACAAATCACCGAACACCTAGAAGCAAACCAAGTAATAACCAAAAACCAACATGGGATTGTCAAAAACAGAGCATGTCAGACTAATCTTACTGCATTCTTTGACAAAGGGACAAAATTAGTGGACCAGAGAAATGCTGTCAATATAATTTACTTGGACTTCAGTAAAGCATTTGATAAAGTAGACTATAACCTATTACTAGATAAAGTAGAAAAATGTGGGTTAGACAGCATCACCACCAGATGGATTCATAACTGGCTGACCAACTGCACTCAACGTGTAGTCCTCAATGGAACTGAATCTACATGGAGGGAAGTATGCGTGGAGTACCCCAGGGCTCTGTTTTAGGCCCAGTGCTCTTCAACATCTTCATCAATGACTTGGACAAGGGATAGATGGGGAACTCATCAAATTTGCAGATGACAACAAGCTGGCCAACACTCCAGAAGATAGGCTTAAGATACAGAAGGATCTTGACAAACTTGAACATTGGGCGCTATCTAACAAAATGAAATTCAACAGTGAAAAAAACAAGGTTCTACATTTAGGGAAGAGAAACAAAATGCACAGGTACCGTATATATGGTACCTTGCTCAATAGTAGTAACTGTGAGAGGGATCTTGGAGTTCTAGTGGACAACCATTTAGATATGAGCCAGCAGTGTGCAGCAGCTGCCAAAAAAGCCAACACAGTTCTGCGCTGCATAAACAAAGGTGTTAAGTTGGGTGAATGAGGACGCAGCAAGCCAGAGTAGTGAGTGACAACAGCTCTTTATTATATAGTGAGACTCCAGCAACTGACCCAGGGAGCCAGCTCCCTTTATATACCTTGCAGCTGTAGTGGTCAGCCAATCAGCTGAAGGTCAGTTAATTTGAACTTCCCGCCAAGCAAACCTATTTACATAACACTCCTCCCCTCCCAGAAGTCACTTGGGGTGTTATTTACATACAAAGTCTCTCAGGTGACTAGGGCGTGTGCGAGTCCTAGTTGACCTGCGCAGTTCAGTTGGAGGGGCGTCGTCGAGCAGGTCGGAGGGACTCTCTGTTTCTCCCTGCTCCGCCAATGAGGCCTCCGGGACTTCCTTGTGGGCGGCGACTTCTCCGGCGGCCTGGACTACCTCGATGGGGCGGCGCTGGATACCAGAATCTTCAACTAAGACCTCCGCTCTACCCGGGCTTGTAGTTTGTGTTTCTGGTTGGTAGTCATGGTCAGGGGTTGGTTCGTCGAATCTGTCGTCGGTGTCTGCGGTTACTCGTTTTCTCAGTTAGTCAATGTGTCTGCGCCAAACTCTCCTGTCCCCCATGTCTACCCTGTATGATTTGGGCCCCGTGATTTCTGTAATGGTCCCTGCCTCCCAGAGTGGGCCCTTTCCGTAGTTTCTGGCGTGTACCGGCGTTCCTATGGTGAACTCTCTAAGCTTCCTCTCCCCCGCTTGAAAGCTTCTGGGGAGTAATTGGAATTAAGCCTGTCTAGTAGTTTCTGCCCCATTAATAACTCTGCCGGGCTTCGGCCTGTGGCTGTACAGGGTGTAGAGTGCTGTGCTATTAGGAATTTGTCTACCCTTTCCTGCCAGTCTCCGGGGCTTAAGCGTGAAAGGGCCTCCTTTGCTGACCTCACAAATCTCTCAGCCTGACCGTTACTAGCCGGATGAAATGGGGCCGAAAGGACATGTCTGATCCCTAGCCCCGCTAAGTACCCCTCGAATTGTGTCGCGGTGAATTGTGGCCCGTTATCTGACACTAGGATGTCCGGTAACCCATGGGTGGCGAATAACTGTCTGAGTTCCCTGATGGTTGCGTCGGTGGTAGTGGCCTTCATTAGTTTAATTTCCAACCATTTGGAAAAGGCATCTACAACGACCATGAAGGTCTGTCCATGAAATGGGCCAGCAAAGTCAATGTGTATTCTAGACCAGGGTCCCTGGGGTCTTTCCCACTCCCTTACGGGTGCCATTGGTGGGTCTGATCTGGACTCTTGGCAGGGCTGGCATCTCCCCACCCACTCGGTAATGTCTGTATCCATGCTGGGCCACCAGACGTAGTTCCTGGCTAGCCCCTTCATTCTTACAATCCCAGGGTGCCCCTCATGCAACAACGTTAGAACTTTTTTCCGTAGGCGCAAGGGAATAACAACCCGATCGCCCCATAGCAAACACCCCCCCTGCATTGTTAACTCATCCCGTTTTCCTGCAAACTGTTTAAATTCCCCGCTCCCAATCTTTTCTGGCCACCCCCTCATGACCCAACTTGCAACTGTCCGGATCACGTGGTCTTTGGTTGAGGCTCTCGCAACCTCGGCTGATGTTATGGGCCTGGGGTCCAATACGTCTATCAGCAAGATGGGGATGCCGGGTGTGGGGTCTTCTAGGCTGTTGGATAGTGGGCATCGGCTGAGTGCGTCCGCGTTGCCCATGTCCGCCCCTGGTCGGTGTACCAGGCGATAGGAGTATGCCGCGAGGAAGATGGCCCAGCATGTCATCCTGGGTGATAGTGCTGCCGGTGTTGGCCGATCTCCCGCGAAGAGGCCCAGGAGCGGTCGATGGTCGGTGATTAGGTCAAAGTCTCTCCCGAACAAATACTCGTGGAATTTCTTTACTCCCGAAACGGCGGCGAGGGCCTCCTTGTCGAGCTGACTATAATTTCTCTCGGCGCTTGACAGAGTTCGGGAGTAGTATGCGATGGGTGCCTCTAGGCCATTCGGGAGTCTATGGCTCAGGACGGCTCCCACCCCGAACGGAGACACATCACATGCTAGAACAAGGGGAAGCGTTGCGTTGTACTGGATTAGATAACTCTCAGCTGATAGCAGTTTTTTAATGTTGGCGAACACCCTGTCTTCGGCTTTCCCCCATTTCCAAATGGCCTTTTTAGCTAACAGTCTATGTAAGGGTTCAGCCACTGTTGCCTTGTCTTTAAGGAAAATGGCGTAAAAGTTTAATAGTCCCAGGAAAGCCTATAATTCCCCTTTATCCTTGGGGGTGGGAGCTTCTTTGATTGCCCTAATCTTGCTCTCTGTGGGGTGTATGCCGGTGCCATCTACCCTGTACCCTAGGAATTCGACTGAGGGGACTGCGATCATGCATTTGTTTCTTTTTACTCTGAGTCCCGTGTCCCTGAATTTCCTTAGGACCTCCCTCAGCCTTTCCCCTAGCTGTTGCTCATTGTCGGCAGTAATGAGCACGTCGTCAAAATAGGGCACCACCCTGGGGATTCCCTGTAGCAGCTGCTCCATGGTGCTTTGGAACAGTCCGGGGGCTATGCTTACTCCGAATTGCAGGCGGGTGCACTTGAAAGCCCCTCTGTGGGTTATGATAGGCTGTGCCTCTGCGGTAGGGCCATCTACCGGCAGTTGCTGGTACGCCTGCGCAAGATCGAGTTTTGCGAAGATCTTGCCGGGATCCAGGGAATGCAATAAGTGGTGGATGATGGGCACTGGATAGGCGCTCTGCTGCAGGGCTTTATTGATTGTGCATTTATAATCAGTGTATATGCACACTGATCCGTCCGGCTTTACCGGTGTTACAATTGGGGTCTCCCATTTGGCGTGGTCGACCGGAACGAGTACCCCTTGCTTGATTAATTTGTCCAGTTCAATGTCAATTTTGGGCTTCAGGGCGAACAGTACCCGCCTAGGCTTTAAACGAATGGGTGCAATATTGGGGTTGAGATTAAATGAAATCGGGGTCCCCACATACTTGCCAAGCTGTTCGTCAAACACGTCCTGGAACTCCTGCATCAGATCGTCTTTCAGGGTGCTTCGAACGTTCCTTACTCCGGTGAATCCCATGCCCAGGGCTCTAAACCAGTCCATGCCCAGGAGGCTTGGGAGGTTGTCGCTGATGATGGTGAGGGGTAGTTTCTCGGTAAACTCCCCGTACTGTACTTAGAACTCGCCTCTTCCTTCCATGGGGATGCGGTTCCCTTGGTAGTCTTTCAGCCTGCATCGCTGTGGCTGGAGCTGTCGCTTGTGTACGCTGGGGATGGCTTTCTTCAGGTTGTCCCATGACATGATGGATATTGGCGATCCCATGTCGATCTCCATCTGGCACTCCCGTCCCTCGATTTCGACCGTGGTGTAGGTCTTCTCTCTGGGCGAGGTGCAGGTCTGCTCGATGCGTATGGTATAGTCCCAGCGTCTTCGAATTTTGCGCCCTTCCGGCTGCAGCCATCTTTGTTAGGCCTCCAGTGTGGTGCTGGCTCAGATTGGAAGGTTTGGCCACGTGGTTTGTAGCTCTGGTGTGTTTTGGATCTGCAGACTCGAGCGATGTGGCCCCTTTTCTCACAGGAACGGCAAATGGCGTCCCTGAACTTACAGTTTTGTCGGGAGTGGGGCCCTCCGCAGCTGGCGCATCCGTCTCTGGGTTCCCTCTGGGCTGTGCGGGACTGCTCGGTGCGGTAGACTTTCTCTTCAGACTCCCCCTTGCTCGCGGTGCTTACGGCCTCTCGGTGCATGGGTGCCGTCTTCTGCGTTGTTCGGGCTAGGTGGGAGCTCTTCAGTTTCTCTGCAGCCTTTACTGACGATTCCTGCGCTCTTGCGTCGTCCAGGGCGATGTGTAGGGTCAGGTTTGATCTCACGAGTAGTCTTCTCTGAAGCCGGCTGTCCCTCACTCCCCAAATTAGTTGCTCTGGGAGCATTTCATCCAGGTCTCGGTACTCACACTGGGTTGCGGCCTTACACAGGGCAGCGACGTACTCGCTGATCGATTCGCCCTCCTGCTGAAGCCGTTGCCGGAAATCATACCGCTGGATGTACTTCGATGGTGTTGGTGCATAGTGGTCTTTCAGCAGGGTCTGTAGCGTCGACCAGGAAATGTTGTGGACCGAATTTGGTTCCGACAATGCTTCGGCTGTGTCGAAGACCCGTGGTCCACAGTGGCTCAGGAACAGGGCTTTCTTTCGAACGTCCCGTAGCCCTTGCATGTCGTTTGCCACCATGAAGCACTCGAACCGGGACATGTAGGATCCCCACTTCTCCTCCTTGGGGTCGAAAGGCGCTGGCGGGGTGTAGGCAGACATCGTTTCGGGATTCTCCTGTGCTCCGCTCGCTCGCCTGGCTGGATTCAGGATGCGGTCTCCGGTCCCCTCTCTGAACGTGGCTTCAGCTCTTTTCTCTCGAGTGTGGCTTCAGCTCTCCTCTGCTTCTGGCCTCAACATCCCACCTTCATCGCCAATGTTAAGTTGGGTGAATGAGGACGCAGCAAGCCAGAGTAGTGAGTGACAACAGCTCTTTATTGTATAGTGAGAATCCAGCAACTGACCCAGGGAGCCAGCTCCCTTTATATACCTTGCAGCTGTAGTGGTCAGCCAATCAGCTGAAGGTCAGTTAATTCGAACTTCCCGCCAAACAAACCTATTTACATAACAAAAGGGATAGAATCAAGATCACGTGAAGTGTTAATACCACTTTATAATGCCTTGGTAAGGCCACACTTGGAATATTGCATTCAGTTTTGGTCGCCACGATGTAAAAAAGATGTTGAGACTCTAGAAAGAGTGCAGAGAAGAGCAACAAAGATGATTAGAGGACTGGAGGCTAAAACATTTGAAGAACGGTTGCAGGAACTGGGTATGTCTAGTTTAATGAAGAGAAGGACTAGGGGAGACATGATAGCAGTGTTCCAATATCTCAGGGGTTGCCACAAAGAAGAGGGAGTCAAACTATTCTTCAAAGCACCTGGGGGTAGAACAAGAAGCAATGGGTGGAAACTAATCAAGAAGAGAAATAATTTAGAACTAAGGAGAAATTTCCTGACAGTTAGAACAATTAATAAGTGGAACAACTTACCTACAGAAGTTGTGAATGCTCCAACACTGGAATTTTTTTAGAAGATGTTGGATAACCATTTGTCTGAAGTGGTGTAGGGTTTCCTGCCTGGGCAGGGGGTTGGACTAGAAGACCTCCAAGGTCCCTTCCAATGGGATTCTATTCTATTCTATTCTATTCTATTCTATTCTATTCTATTCTATTCTATTCTATTCTATTCCATTCCATTCCATTCCATTCCATTCATAACAGCAGCAAGATTGGAAAAATGAAGGACCCCCTCCCCCTCCGAAGAGGAAATAATAAAAAAAATCTTGGTCTGCACAGAAATGGACAGGCTGACACTAGAACTCAAATATAAGGGTGAGACAGAATACTACGAAAACTGGAATAAACTGTATCAATGGTTGGAAAGGAGGAAAAGAAGTCAGAGCAGAAAAGATTTAGGGATTGTAGAGCTGAAAATGGATAATATTTAGACAAATATACAAATGAGGATAAGGATATGTTTATAAGATCAAAGTAGTAATGTATGATCAATAGTTCAAACGACCAGTTCGTTCTCACAGGGAGAGACTATTCAGGGTACCGTCAGTCAAAGTATGCCGACTGGCGACTCCCAGGGGGAGGGCCTTCTCTGTGAGGGCTCCAACCCTTTGGAATGAATTGCCCCCTGAGATACGAAATATCCCTGCTTTCCGCCGTGCCCTCAAAACCCTGATGTTCCAACAGGCGGGGCTAAACATATGAACATGTGAATGTTTTAAAAATGTTATCTAATTATAGGTTCTATTTAATTGGGCCAAACTATGTTATAATAATAATTTTAATTATGTTTGTGTATCTATATTTTTCTTGACTGTACACTGCCTTGAGTCCTACGGGAGAAAGGCAGTATAGAAATAAAATAAAATAAAATAAAATAAAATAAAATAATAAAATAAAATAAAATAAAATAAAATAAAATAAAATAAAATAAAATAAAATAAAATAAAATAAAATAAAATAAAATAAAATAATAAAATAAAATAAAATAAAATAAAATAAAATAAAATAAAATAAAATAAAATAAAATAAAATAAAATAAAATAAATAATAAAATAAAATAAAATAAAATAAAATAAAATAATAAAATAAAATAAAATAAAATAAAATAAAATAAAATAAAATAAAAAAATAAAATAAAATAAAAAAATAAAATAAAAAAATAAAATAAAATAATAAAATAAAATAAAATAAAATAAAATAAAATAAAATAAAATAATAAAATAAAATAATAAAATAATATAAAATAAAATAAAATAATAAAATAAAATAATAAAATAAAATAAATAAAATAATAAAATAAAATAAAATAAAATAAAAAAATAAAATAAAATAAAATAAAATAAAATAAAATAAAATAAAATAAAATAAAATAAATAAAATAAAATAAAATAAAATAAAATAAAATAAAATAAAATAAAATAAAATAAAATAAAATGTCAGAGCGTATCTCATAGGATTGTTCATGTGGGTAAAAATAGGAAGAGGGAGCTCTGCATACAGTGTCTTGAGTTCATGCATGAAGCATGAACAGTTGGCTATAAAGCTATTAAATAAATGATTCTGAGCTTGACATTTTACATTATCAATCATGTGAGAGAAATATATATATATATTACTAGTTTATAGAATCTATATACAGTATTTATGTTGTCTATATAAATGTTCCCTCCAGCATCTCTAGTTTGTGTCTTGACTTTTCCATCACCTTTTGCATCTGCTTTACGTTACTGTATTAAAAAAATGAAAAACAATCTATAAATTTTGAAATAACTAAGAGAGGTAATATAAAAGTTAAGAAGCTCTCACTTTACTACTTTCTATTATCTAAGTACTCTAAATTGTCTCTAACATTAAAGAGAGCAAGCGGGTTACAGTAAGCATTTAAAATTAGGAATAAATATCTATGGGATCTATTTATATACATTTTCACAGGCCAATAAACTGTAAAACGTTCACTGAATTTATAAACCTAAATCTCTAAATCTCACAAAGGTACAATTCCAGAAAGATTAAGAAATGGTAGTAATACTTCCAGTTCAAAAAATGAGCATGATGCTAAAGCTGTAAATCTGCCATCTGATCTGCAATGAAAAGGAAAACCGTCCATATACTTAAATTTCCATGTAACTTGAGTATGGATTACAGTCACCTTTTTCTGAATTTGTTTCAATGAAATCCATTCAGTTTAGAGTCACAGAATTGGATTTAACTGTGCCTGATCATAAAAAATGAAAAAAACAAAAACCTAATGTCAAAATACCCAAGGAATAAATTATTTAAACTATGTCCACAACAGTCCACAAAGCTCATTAGAGCTAATTATCTTCTTGGAAATCTACAAGTCTTGGAATTGCCATAGAAGCATGTCAACACGTTACTTACTCCTGACACTGATTCAAAGTTGTAATTCTTTACCCAAGGGCTGTCCGCCTGGTTCTAATATGGAATTGTTTCAACATGTATTTTTTCCATATACTTTGATAAATTACAAAATATATAAGCCATGGTTGTATGGGGATTCAAGAAAGGAATCTTGAAACAGCAACTCAAAAGTCATTCCTTGAATACATCCCTAAAGTCTGTCCTTGAATACATCCCTAAGATCTGTTCACATTCTCACTCCAATACTGCCTTCTTGTGTTGGTGTATGGAATAAATTGGGAAAACTGATATATAATTACTTCAATTCAATTACTATATAATTGAAAGGACATATTGACACGAATCAATCTAACCTTTGCTCTTTGCTCCTGTTAAAGAAGTTGCTTGTACTATTTTGCTATGGTTGGAAATCATTTGTTAGAATTCATTCTGTAAAAGAATTGTATCCTTTTCTATCTGGTTTCTCGCTTCTGTAATTTGCTTCAGAGCTAGGCACATCCTTGGAGACAGTTCCCAGGAACATCCTGCTTCATAGATAAGGGGGGGCTGCCTAGGAACACAAACACCCAAGGACAAGGGATACTCTGTAAGATAACAAAGCACAGACAGAGCATGGACAAAATACACTCCACGGATAAGGTGGGGGGAGGGCATGGGCAAGACATTGCCCACAATGAATAATGAACTTTTGTCTCTGATTGGCTAAACAAGTGTATAAGATCCTAGACAAACTTTACCTAGGTGTGGCTATTCCTTAC
Source organism: Arizona elegans (assembly GCA_022577455.1). Taxonomy (NCBI): domain Eukaryota; kingdom Metazoa; phylum Chordata; class Lepidosauria; order Squamata; family Colubridae; genus Arizona; species Arizona elegans. The sequence continues at coordinate 75,162,894 of JAKOOJ010000004.1, read as the reverse complement.
GTGCATTTTGTCTGTATATTTTGGATATTGTTTTGTCACCCAGCCTTTTTACTTGAGCCATAAATAAAAAGCTGTTACTTTTTGCAAGCCTCATCTCAAATCTCACTCTCTTTGGCATCTCAGTGGCTCAAGGAAACTTCTGGGACATTACATAATAATAAAAAAAAAAACACCAGGCACAACTCAGACATCAGAATAAGATGTTTTAACACTATTTCTTAGGGGTCAAAGACAAACATTACTTATGACTACACAAATAATAACCAGTTGTTCAATGTACACATATCTTTTTCCTATTTAATTACTGCTTGGTTATTGGTCATTGTAGATAATTCAGATAATTTTTATTGTCTTACCACTCATTTTGTAACTTCATATCATTTATGGATATTGTAACACTAATGGATACTACTAATGTACAAGAAACAATCCAGTTAATGTTTAAGTTAGCACTATGAAGTTGTTAAAGTCATTTATTAAAAACAGAGAAGATTAAACTTTTATGAAGTGCAAAACAATATGCATTTGGGATTGCCTCTTTCAAACACATTGTTTTCAGTTATCTGTTACTGGTTCAGGTTTCTAGTTTCCCCATTGCACTAGACGCATCAAATTCTATAATCCTAAAACATGTATATCAGTGGTGGGCTGCCCCCAGTTTGGACTGGTTCTATAGAACCGGTAGTAAAACCGGCGGGAGGCTCCACCCATCGACCCCAACGTCATCAGATTGCTTCTGCACATGTGCAGAAGAATGAGCACACGTGTGCTCACGGCCCCATTGCGAACTGGTAGTAAAGGTAAGTAGAACCCACCCCTGATGTATACAACAGCATCAACATTCCTTCTACTGCAAAATATGACTTTGTAATAAAAATACAAAGACAAAGATTTAATTGAATAATTTGAAAGTATACAAAAGTCATTTGTTGTTGAAACTTTTCAAAGAAAATGTTTCCATAGCAACAAGGAATATGTTAAATCTTTGAATCAATACAGAGTTCCAGAATTCATGGCAATAGAGAATAACATATTTCCGGAAGTATTTTTTTCTTTTAACTGTCATACAAAAAAATAAACATTATCTTATAAAAAGAGTACAGAGAAGAGTAACAAGATAATTAGGGGACTGGAAGCTAAAATATATAAAGAACATTTGCTGGAATTGGGTAAGTCCTATTCTCTAAAACACCTGAAGGCAGGACAAGAAGCAATGGATGGAAACTAATCAAGGAGAGAAACAACCTAGAACTAAGGAGAAATTTCCTGACAGTGAGAACAATTAATCAGGGGAATGACATGCCTCCAAAAGTTGTGGGTGCAAAACTTTTGGTGTAAGTTTTTAACAAGAGATTGTAGAATAATTTGTCTGAAATGGTATATGGTTTCTTATTTGAGCAGGGTGTTGGATTAGAAGACCTCCAAGGTCCTTTCCATTATTCTGTACACTAGTCTTGGAAAATATATGGGAAAAATGAGAAAAGGGATACATACAATGTTTTAGAGCAGGTGTGTCAAACTCAATTTGACTGAGGGCCACATCAGGGTTGTGTTTGACCTCCATGGGCTATAATGGGCGTGGCCAGGATGGATGTGGCCAGTTCAACATCACTCATGTTGGGGGCACCTGTGGTGGCCCAAGTGCTGTGCCAGCAAAAACGGGCTCCCGAGCTCCATTTTTGCCTGCCACGGCCTCCTGCAACCCTCTGCCAGCTAAAACGAAGCTTGGGAGGACCACACATGGCCCTCCCGAGCTCCGTTTTCACTGGCAGAGGTACCACAGGACAGTCCTTTGCTGTTTCCAGGGCAGCTCCACGGACCAGATCTAAGTATCCCATGGGACAGATCCGGGCCCCGGGTCTTGAGTTTGACACCCCTGTTTTAGAGCTACATTATTTTTATCCTACATGACCTGTTTTGACCTTTATCAGAAGCTATCTGTCATGGTTCTATCTTTACTGTAATTGTTCATACCGTTTTGATCTTAGAAATTAAATCAGCAGGATTGTGAACTGTCTAAAACTAGAATGAACACTGTCACTTTTGAACACGCATTGTTCCTTATTCCACTTCACACTGCAGAATTATAAGTTTGGAAATCTTTTTGGCTTCTTGTTGTGGAAATGTCAAGCTTGGCGATCTCACTAGTCAAAAACCAATTATTCCCATGTGATTAGTCAAACTTGCAGATGTTCTACAGAGATACTTTAAAACTTAGATACTTCAGACTGCAGAGGAAAATATTTTCAGAAACAGCATCTTAAGTCAGGTGAATTATGCCCATTATTCAACATGATGTAACAATAAGAGTATCTACTAAATGGCAACAGACTCTCCATGTCTATTCTAATTAGGTATAAAGTAGAAAGATATGAAATTGCATGGGATTTTTAAGGAAAATGCATAGATGCATATCCTGGCATAAATGTATCCTGTTGGCTACACTGAATCAATACTAAAAGAAGACTAGGGAATGCCAACAAAAGTGGTTTACAGAAATACTTCAATGACCATTACATCTGCAATAGATTAAGTACATTAAGTAGTTCAGATCAGATTAATATATATAACACAGAGCTGTATATTTAAAAAATGGAACTATATATTTCATTTATTTATAATTAAAAGCTTGTTAAATGTTGATTCTTAGAAATAAATTGGTTATTTTTCAATGACAAAAAATTCAAAGGCAAATAAACAACATGGACAAATGTCAAAATATTGAAAACTGCAGTTTAGATTTCAGGCCAAAATGTAAAATGATTATTAAAATGAATATTGCCATAACTTGCTGCAATGTTTTTGAAATCAAGTTCTATGTAATTAACAGTATATTCTATGTAACAAAAACTTGGAGGTGTTCCAGAACAATCCTCAAAGACACTGGACATTTTTCCTTTACAAAAATAGATATCCTTACAAAAATGCAATTATCAATTAATGAAAGAAGGGGAAACGATGGTGATATGGAAAAATTGGACAGAAATGAGGATATTGACTTTGGAGCAACTGGTAGATGATGAAGATGAATTTTTAATATCATCTACCAGATATAAAGCAATATAAACCAATGGTGATACTTACAATTATTTATTAACAAAACTGTTTGGACTTACAGCATTTCAGCTTTTGGGATATCTGAGATACTTGAATAATTAATTAAATCCTTGTTAAATCCTTTAAGAGTAAAAAGAATCCTATTCCTTTTAATAGGCTTTTGTTATCAAGAAATCAATGTGATATGCAGATTTTAAGAAGTGAATGGAATGACGAATTAGAGGTTCTAGACTGCCTAGGTAATGGAAGAGTTATTAACTTCTATTGAAAAAGTGTTAATGAACTTCAAATTACTATTTATACAAGATATTTAGAATTTATTGGACACCATTATGTTTGTATAGAAAAATATATCAAACAGCATTTTGTTGGAGATGTAATAAGCATAATGCTTTTAAAAAAAACAGATATATCTACAATGTCCCATACTTATCAAGCCTGGGGAAAAAGTAATGGATTTTATGAATATGATTGTGTAACAAAAGGTAATTTTTCAAATGATAATATTCTTTTCAATTATATTTAATACTTAGATTCTCCATGCTTTCTATACGGCATATTGCAGCATTGAAAAAATAAATGTATTACTCCATTTATTCAATGGATTGAAAACTTGATTACATTTGCAATTTATGAGGTTATTGCCTATAGATATAGACTTTGTATAATAGACAAATATAATGAAATATGGGACTGATTTATATGGAAATCATATAAATCAATCCCATATTAGATTTAAAAAGATAGTTGTATATATGTAATAGAAATATGTACTTATTAAATAATATTTAAACAAGTACATATAGAATTAACTATTGTTATAATGACATTCTTTCTGTCATATTTCTTTCACTTTTTTTGAAAGCACTTATGTGTTATATTTTTCTCCTCTTTGTTAATGTTTGTATCATGACTAGTATTTTTTATTTTGTTGTTTTCTTATTAAATAAAAATCAATTAAAAATAAAACAAAAAAAATGCCCATCTTTCACCGAAGCCAAAACAAAATTCCAAAATATGGTATATATTATGTTGCCTCTTAAAACTCACAGTTCCACAAAAAGTTTAGCAAAACAGGGAAAGTACTTGATGTAAGCAGCAGTGAAATGCACTTACCTTTGCTACAGGTTCAGAAATGTGAGCACGTGTGCCTCAGGGGTGGGTTCTAATTTTTTTTACTACCGGTTCTGTGGGCTGGCTTATTTTGTGGGCGTGTCTTGGTGGGGTGTAATGTGACTGGATGGGCGTGGCCAACTTTTTTTTTTAACTTTTAAAAGCATTTTTCTACAACCTTAAGAGGTTGCAGAAAAAAATGCTTTTAAAAGCCTTCGACGATCAGGCAACTCAGCTGGGATCACCAGAGGCTTTTAAAGGCATTTGTTTTTCTAGAATCTCTTCGGCCAAAAAGGTTGCAGAAAAAAATGCTTTTAAAAGTCTCTGACGAACAGGCAACTCAGCTGGGATCGCCAGAGGCTTTTAAAAGCATTTTTTTCTACAACCTGTTCAGTTAAAATGCTTTTAAAAGCCTCTGACAATCCCAGATGAGCAGCGTGATCATCAGAGGCTTTTTTTTTAACTTTTAAAAGCATTTTTTCGGCCGAAGAGGTTGTAGAAAAAATGCTTTTAAAAGTATATATATAAAAAGTATATATATATAATATATAAAAGTATATATATATAAAAAGGCCTCTTATGATATGGGCGGGGTAAATGAGTGGCGACCGGGCCGGGGACCGGTTCAGGGATATGGCCAGCCAATGTTATTACCGGTTCTCCGAATTACTACTTACTACTGGTTCTTGTGAATCAGTACGGACTGGGAGCAACCCACCACTGGTGTGCCTCTTCTGCACATCAGAGGGTCAAAAACGGATGTCCTGGTGGGTGGGCAGAGCCTCCCGTCGCCGACCCTACTGGTTCATGCGAGCTGGATAGATCCGGCCAGATTTCACTGCTGGATGTAAATAACTATTTTATAAGAGATGTTTTTAACATAATATTTTTATGTTAAACAGCTTTATTCTATATGTTGCTAAGTACTTGAAGAATAGCTGCTTGTTTTATTCTTAAGATGCAAAATTTCAGCTATGAACTAAACCTTATTTTGTCCAAATTTAAGAGCAAAATTGGCAATTAGAAAATTTTAAGTACACACTCATTATTGTTAATCATTTACCCATCTACCATCTTTTAACTGAATCCAATCTGCTGATAAGCTTTGCCTGGCAGGCTAGCAAAATAAAATTAGTATTCAATGGTACAAAGATGCATGTGCTTTTTGTCCTTCTCTATGTACTATAATTATGTGCTATAATTTTTCTAAATATTTAGACAAATATACAAACAAGTATAAAAACTGGTTGAAAAATCCAGTTACAACATGGAGTCTTTCAATACAACACACACACACACACACGAAGAGAGAGAGAGAGAGAGAGAGAGAGAGAGAGAGAGAGAGAGAGAGAGAGAGATTGATTTTAAAAGAATGTTCCGCATTAAGGAAATACTATGTGCTTTTCCTTTTAGTTATTGAAAATAGCTATTTGTATTATTTATTATAGTGCATCTATTGAAATAGCTTCTAATCTCAAACTAGGGAGTCTATGCAGCTTATAATGATTACAACAAAGAAAAGTCACCATATATAATTCCTACCCACCAGGCACCAAGATAAACAACCCCCCACAATAAAAAATCAAAACAAAACCCCACATCAAAAATAACTTGCTATTAATTGGTACTGACTGTATGAAAACGGCTGTCATATAGATTCCATCTTCTAGATTAATTTTAAGGAGCAGTTTTGCAATCTTGTTTTCTGCTAGGTACACTTAAAGTTCATTATTTTTTGTGAATTATACACACTTGGAATAATGGTTATTGGCTGTTCTGTGAAAAGTTAAACATACAGTACATTATGTATATATGGGCGAAGGCTCCAGCGTACCCCAGAGTACCCCAATGGAGGAAGCAGACACAGAGGAGGCAGCAATAGTACAACGGCCAGCCCGCTGATTGGCAGAGCTATGGGAGGCTGGGATCCAGCTGTCGCTCAGTTGACCAGTGGTGGGCACAACAGAGCGGAGTCCTGATGAGCCATGTGCTGGGGCAGGGAGGCAGAGGCAGATATTTCGTTTTCTTTTTTTCCTCCCCAAAAGCTAGGTGCGTCTTATGGTCCGGAGTGTCTTAATAGTGCAAAAATATGATATTTGCATCTGATATGTAGTAAAACAATTAACTACATTCCAAAATAAAGAATTTGCTAACAAAATTTTTTTAAAGCATTCATTTAACACCAGATCCAGGTATTTTTTAAAACTTTGGCAACAAAATGAGAAATTATTCTGTGTATATTTGACAAAACTAAGAACAATTGGTGGTATTTGGTTAGATGATTTGCAATGATAGAAAAGTATGGAGAGGCATACAGTATTGCTATAAGATACATTTAGTTAAATTCTGTTTTCTTTTATCTATGTTCTTAAGCTCTACTCTTTTATAACATTGTTTAATTGAAAGTATGTAATACAATGGGTATGTATAGTAAGAAATCACAATGTAAATTTTTTAAATTGTGATTTAAAACTAATTGTGAATAGGACTTTATAATATACAGCTGTTCTTCACAATCAATGTGTGTTGCTTTCCTGATTTATATCTCTTCTTTTGTACCAAAATAGTATAAATGGTATTCCCATGGTTTTTTTCTCCCCCCATAAAAACTTTATGAGTTAAGTTTGGCTTAGAAAGAATGACTAAACCAAAATAACTTAATGACATTTTATGGGCAATAGTGACTAGAAGTGAGTTGGCTCCATTACCATGTCCAATATCTTAACAACTATATCAGGGAAGGCTTCTTGAGGAGGGGCCTCACCACCGCCTCCTTAAGGGTGGCAGGGAGGACACTCTCACCCAATGAAGCATTTATAATCCCCTGGAGCCAGCCTTGCGTCACCTCCCGGGAAGCCAGCACTAACCAGGAGGGACACGGGTCCAACAAACATGTGGTCGCGTTCAATCTACCCAGAATCCTGTCCACGTCATCTGGGGTCACAGGATCAAACTCATCCCAGATAACAGTCTCAAGACCTGCCTCCGTCACTCTCACTGGATCTACCCGGTCAGAGTCCAGACCTTCCCGAATCTGAGTGATTTTGTCATACAGATACTGAACAAAATCCTCGGCTCTTCCCTCCAAGGGGTCCTCCCGCGCTTCCTGGTGGAGCAGGGAGTGGGTCACCCTAAACAGGGAGGCCGGGCGATTATCTGATGATGCAATAAGAGCAGAAAAATGCGTACATTTTGCTGCTTTTATCGCCACTAGGTAAGTCCTAATATGGGATCTTACCAGTGTCCGGTCCGATTCAGAAAGACTAGCTCTCCAACTACTCTCTAGGTGTCTTTTCTGGCACTTCATCTCCCTCAGCTCCTCGGTAAACCAAGGAGCCAGGTGAGATCCGCGCCGGGTCAGAGGCCGCAAAGGCACGACTCGATCCAGAGCCCCAGCGGCCGCCCTATCCCAGGCGGCCACTAGGTCTCCAGTCGAGGCGTGAGCCAGAACCTCAGGAATTGGCCCAAGCTCCGTCTGGAACCTATCGGGTTCCAACAGGCGCCTGGGGCGGTACCATCTTATCGGTTCCGCCTCCCTGCAGCGGGGTGCCGCGGTACGAAGGTCAAGGCGAAGGAGAGAGTGATCTGACCATGACAAGGGCTCAATGACTACATCCCCTATCTCAAGATCACTCAACCACTGTCCAGAGACAAAAACCAAGTCCAGAGTGTTTCCCCCCACGTGCGTAGGGTCATGAATTAGCTGGGTCAGGTCCATGGCCGTCATGGAAGCCATGAACTCCTGAGCCACCTCAGACGTCTCATCCATGGACGGCAGGTTGAAATCCCCCATGACCATAAGTCTGGGGGTATCAACCGCCACCGCGGCGATAACGTTGAGTAGCTCAGGCAGGGTTGCTGCCATGTGGCAGGGAGCCAGGTATGTGATCAGCAAGCCCATCTGAACCCCATGGCCCCACTTCACAAGGAGGAACTCACAACCAGATGTCTGAGGTACAGTGGTCTCCCTCGGCCTAAGGCCTTCTCTAATAATAACCGCTACTCCCCCACCCCTCCCCTGTGACCTCGGCTGGTGGAACGCGTGGAAGCCTGGTGGGCACATTTCTATCAGAGGGACCCCTCCCTCTGGGCCCAACCAGGTCTCCGTAATACCCGCCAGGTCCGCTCCCCCCTCCTGAACAAGATCACAGATGAGGGGGGCTTTATTTACTACGGACCTGGCATTGCACAACATCAGACGAAGGCCCGGGCCGTGAGGATCTGTGGAACCTGGCGAACGGGTGGAGCCTTGGGGGCCGGAGCACCCTACCACTCGGAGACAGCGGGTGCGTGCTCCCTTAACAAGATATGGCCCCCTGCTCCCGCCATATCTACCCCTCCCACTCACAGTACTGATGGTAAAAACACAAGCTCAACCCCCTTCATTGTCCCCGGGTCCCCCACCCGCCCCGCCACGCGTCGTGGCTGGGCCCTCCCCTCTCCTTGGTGGGTTATCCCCCAAACCCACGACCCTAATTCCAATACCACCCCCATCCCCCCCTCCTCAAACCCCTTAAAAAATTAGAAATAGACAATTTTAAAAAACCCCGCAACCCTCTCTTTGCGACATGCCACCTCTCAGGGTTCCAAAGCCCGTCATCGAGGTAGGCCCTCAATAGAGTGGAGGGCCAAGCCTGCGAGAGGGGGGAGTCTCGCAGACCAAGAAGCTCCGCTGCTGTGTACAGATTGGTCATAGTGGATAGACATGACCATATCCTGAGGGGCCTTAAAAAGGACAGGGGAGAAGACAGAGAAATGGGGAATCTCACACATAATTCACAGGACCAAGTCCACTGTCCCCTCACAACAGAGGACACAGTCACAATCCACAACAACCACAATCCAAGGGGGAAAATTGATCCAACTACCCTCTCACGGTGATTAGGTCAGCTGGTCCGCCCCCATTTGTGGTGAGGTGGCAGCAATAGAGTCAGTACATCCAAACAGTGTCCAGGGATCAGGTCCAAAAACCGCCCTCTCACGGCGGTTGGTCCGATGGTCGGGTCCCCACCGCTGGTAAAGTGCTTATGTGTGAACACATCCCGATTCAGCCCTCAGGAGGCCCCAACACCAGCCACCCTCTCACGGTGGCCAACTGGTGTCCAGCCCCCTTAGCCGAAGGGATGCAGCCATGAACCGACCTCCATTTTCCATAGCCCTCTCACAGTCAGGGGGTTCAGCTGGTAGTGAAAACATAGCAAAAGTGAGTCCCACAGGCTAAAGTTGGTCCGAGTGGGCCCGGTCTTAAAAGGGAGCGCTGGAGGAGAGAAAAGTGGGGCGGAAGTGGGGCAGTAGTTTCAAGTCCCCAACCTCCGCACAACCACAGTTTGTGGCCACCTGAGGCCTGGGAAAAAGTCACACCAGGTCCTTTTCGCCCTAACCATGGTTGCAGGTCTCCCGGTCTTATTAGTTCTCGTTGGTTCGTTGCCTCCCCCAACTCCTAAACTCCGACTCCAAGGGGGGGGGTCGCCAATGCCCTCTGACCGCCAGGCAGCCTCCACCGCCATCGCCATTGCCGCTGCGTCATCGTCGCCAGACTAAAAAAGCCTGGCAACGCCCCAGAGCTCTTCGGGGGTGCCCGGCACGTCTTGTAACTCTTCGGGCAACCCCCCCGGGCTTAAGAACTTATTGCGCAGTGGTGCCCCGGCGCAATGGCACTTGGATGGCCTCCGGCTTCAGAAAACGCTGCCGACGCCCAGGGCCATGGTATCATGCTGCACCAGTTGGAAGAGTTGGGGGTGGGAGGCACCGTACTAAGGTGGTTCTCCTCCTTTCTCTCTGACCGGTCGCAGTCTGTGTTGACAGGGGGGCAGAGGTCGACCCCGAGGCCCCTCATATGTGGGGTGCCGCAGGGATCGGTCCTCTCACCCCTTTTGTTCAACATTTATGTAAGCCGCTGGGTGAGATCATCCGTGGTTTTGGGGTGAAGTACCATCAGTACGCGAATGACACCCAGCTGTACATCTCCACCCCGGACCACCCCAACGATGCCCTTGAAGTGATGTCCCAGTGCCTGGAGGCCATACGGATCTGGATGGGGAGGAACAGGCTCAGGCTCAACCCATCCAAAACCGAGTGGCTGTGGTTTCCGACGTCCCGATATAGTCAGCTAGTGCCATCGCTGACTATTGGGGGCGAATCATTGGCTCCCACAGATAGGGCTCGCAACTTGGGTGTCCTCCTGGCTGTCTTTAGAAGAGCATGTGATGGCCGTGACCGGGAGGATTTTTCATCAGGTTCGCCTGATCCGCCAGTTGCGTCCCTATCTAGATCGGGATTCCCTACACACAGTCACTCATGCCTTCATTACCTCTCGTCTGGACTACTGCAACACTCTCTACATGGGGCTCCCCTTGAAGTGCACTCGGAGGCTCCAACTGGTGCAGAGTGCAGCCATGCGGGTGGTGATGGGAGCGACATGGAGTTCCCATGTAACACCTCTCCTGCGCGAGCTGCACTGGCTCCCGGTGGTCTTCCGAGTGCGCTTCAAGGTTCTGGTTATCACCTTTAAAGCGCTCCATGGCTTAGGACCTGGTTATTTACGGGACCGCCTGCTACCACCAATAGCCTCCCACCGGCCAGAACGCTCCCATAGAGAGGGGCTCCTCCGGGTGCCGTCGGCCAAACAATGTCGGCTGTCGGCCCCTAGGGAGAGAGCCTTCTCTGTGAGGGCACCTACAATTTGGAACGAGCTCCCCCCGGAGATACGTAGGATCCCGGATCTGCGCACCTTTCGCCGCGCGCTGAAGACTTTTCTATTTTATCAAGCTGGCCTGACCTAAATCTTCCCCCTTTTTAAATGTGGAAATTTTAAATTTTAAATTCGTCTTATTTATAGGGTCATGGGTAAGGCGTTTTAAATTGGGGAGCCATTTTGGATTTAATTCTGTTTTAAATGTATTTTAATGTTAATATTGTATGTTTTTTAATTTTGGCTGTTCACCGCCCCGAGTCCTTCGGGAGAGGGGGCAGTATAAAAATCTAATAAATAAATAAATAAATAAATCACAATGAATCATGAATCTTAACTTCCTCCAGAGTCTTTGATCAGACTTCTTAAGGATGGACAAGGCTTCTCAAGGCTTTGATCAGGCTTCTCAAGGCTGGACAAGGCTGAACTAAAGCAACTCAATATAAATATCAGAAACTAAACAGCAACTTAACATAGTTACCATTAGGTAGTCATCTCATCAGAAGAGAATTTGAGTTATTTCCAAATCATTAGCAAATTACAGGTAAAAGGCTATATGTACTTTGACGAGGATATTCCACAGAATGGAGACTCCAGGCAGGAAGCTTTTATTTTGTATACCTTGTGAAAAAGGGGGATTACAAAAGATCTTCTCTGGATGAAAACAGTGGATACGTTCAGGGTCATCTCCAATGAAAGCTCATCTTAACAACTGTCCCCCCCTCAAAACAGGCAGGAAATACAGAATGTTTGTGCCCTATGTCTTACATTCTAAAATATTGAGAAATTTATTTGCTCTATAAGAATTAAGGTACTTTAATTATTTAACTTTGTGATGGAGCTAATTCTATTGTTTCATTTATCTTTGAAAATATAGTGTTTAAAAAAAATAGGAAAATTATGAGTGCCATAATGGGGCTGCATAACAAACACAATTCTAGTATCCTACAGCCTCTTTCCAAATAAATTTAAGTGATTTGTCAATGCTACCCTGTTTTCCCCAAAATAAGACATCCCCTGATAATAAGCCCAATTGGGCTTTTGAGTGCATGGCAATAAGGCCAAGCGCTTATTTCAGGGTTCAAAAAAAAATAAAAGATAGGGTCTTATTTTCGGGGAAATACGGTAATAATTAGTTGAGGTTGAAAGTTCACTGATCAGACTGCTGCCTACAAGATATTTGACAACCTCTTCTTGGTTTTACTGTCTAAATGAGGAAACTAAATCAAAGTTTTAATAGTATTTTGGATGAACTATTACAATTTTTGTTATGTGTCTTGATGGATCACAACTTGTACACATCTGCTTTAACTTAAGAACATTCAAATGATTTTCAAGATTTATGTGTTTATTAAACTTATATTTAGTAATCTACTCAGGAGGTCAATGTAAAATGCAGACACCTCTTTTCCTTCAGTTTTCCAATAACCCTGTGGGCTGGAGAGAGCAACTGGCCCCAAGTCCCCTAATTGGCTTTCATGGCTGAGCATAGTCTACAATTTGGGTTTCCTTACTCATACTCCAGCATCATGTCCTGGCTCTCTGATTAATGATTCAGGATGATATAGAACAGCAATGTAAGACAAATAAATGCTGAACTCATTTAAGAAAAGCTTTACATGAGATAAATTCATGTAACAGTTGACTTTGAATACCAACTGCTTAACAGCCTTTGCATCGTTCCCCACACTGATATTTATTTATTTATTTATGCAATTTATATGCCTTATAAATAAGTGTAGAAGGAACATTGTGCATTTATGGTACATATATATAAATTCAGATAAGAAAATCTCATATATTTGTTATATTTAAAATACATATATCAACTTAAATCATGTTGTCATCACAAGCTACATCTTTAAAAATTACAGGGAAAGAGCCATAATTCTCCCATGAAACTCACTTCTCCAGTAACTATGTTACTTGCTCCTAATTCATAGTAAAATAATTCATAATCCGAAAACAGTTATATAAATTGAGCATTCAACATTTTCACATCAAAGAGCCTTCCTTCAGAAGCATCATGCTAGTGTTTAGATACATTTTTCAGATGCACAGAAATTCAATTTCACACATATGCATCTATATAGCCCACAGAATCTTCCCAGAATATCTAAATAATGTTATTATTAGTATTGTGTATAAAGTATATTGACCCAGACAATATACTGTTCACTAAGCACTTAGGGATGTTAAAGAAAAAAACTATAAGTAAAATTATATAAAAAAAGAATCTTCCCAATTAAAGGTCCTCTCCAATTCCCATAGTGATATGGCCATTTCTGAAAAGTTTGGGATTTGAAAATCACACATGTAGGGAGATGATGGTCAAATTGGAAAATATGTCCTAAATAGTGCAGTATAAGAAACTTCTGAGAAAATAATTCAATCTGCTGGAAATATTAAAACTCATCTCAAGTATTACATTCAACCTCTGCTTGTTTGCCATGAAAAACTCAGAAGTGGTATTCAGCAGGTTCTGACCAATTCTGGAGAACCAATAGCAGAAATTTTGAGTAATTCGGAGAACTGGTAAATACCACCTCTGACTGGCCCCACCCCCATCTATACTCTGCCTCCCAAGTCCTAGCTGATCTGGAGGAAATGGGGATTTTGCAGTAACCTTCCCCTGGAGTGGGGTGGGAATGGAGATTTTACAGTATCCTTCCCCTGCCACACCCACCAAGCCATGCCCACAGAATTGATAGTAAAAAAATTTGAATCCCACCACTGGAAAAACTATTTGCTACAATACTATAATTCGTAGTTTGTAGGTTGAGTATCATATTACCAGTAAAGACGTACTAAATTTATAACAAGATTTCATATTTTTTATTGTAGCATCTTCATCCTGTTCTGTCATTTTATTATATTTAATCATAGTCTGTGTTTGGCAATTCAAATCCTATCAGGTACTTTACAAATCATTACTAAGTTATATTTGGCTAGATAAATAACAGCTAGAACAGCTGTCTTCTTAGGGGATCCTTCTCAAAGATAACAAGAATGGCTGTATGGGAGAAAAATAATCTGAAGCAGATTCTTAAGTAATCTTTGCTTTCTAATTTTCTTTTTTTTTTTTTAATTGAAAAAGTTTTTCAAATACAGATTTTCCCCCCTTTCCCCCTCCCCTCCCTAACCCCCCCTCCTCCTCCCCTCCCCCTGTGGCTTCTCCAGAATAAAACCCAAATTAATAACAGATTATATAATACTTTACCCTCCTTTTTACTCCACCCCCCATATGCTGACCCTTTCTTTCTAACAATATTATTATATCCCCCTTATACTATACATTTCAAAGCAACATTCAGCTGTAAAATTATATAATAAATCCTAATTTGGCAATTTCAACTCATAATCTATCCATTTCCTCCTTCCCCATACATATATCTCTTAATTCAAATCTTTTACGTATATTAATATAACATAACATCCCTTTTCCTAAACTAAACAATCAGTAAGCTAGCCTATCTCCACCCACTTTCCTGCAGGTCTACCATACATAATATTTTCAATATCTTTATTCTTCTGCCCACACCACTAAAAAATATTTCCATATATAGATAAAATCCTCAAATGACTTTAAGCTTGTAATCCATATGGTATCTTCTGTAATGTCTTTCAACTGGATTGTTAATTCCATCACCCATGTTAGGGTAACATCAAATTCTAGTTCCAACAGTATGTTCAGTATCTTCAATTACCATCTGCCCCCATCAATAATAAATGTTTTTGTATATCAAAAACCACCCGAGTGACTTTATATTTATATTCCATATAGTGTCTTCTGTAATGTCTTTCATCTAGATTATTAATTCCAACCACCGTACTAGGGTAACAACCAGATCTTCTGCATGCCCCAGTCCCATAGTTCTCTTGCCTTATAGCTCGGCATAAACGTAATCCATTTGTCAAAGAGTCCAAAATAGAAAGTTCCAATCCACTCAATTAAAGGCCATCTTCCACATCCCAAAAGCACAGCACTGCAGAGATCTGTCACTCTCCTCAAAATAGTATAAACCAATACTTTGCCTCAGCTATATTTTCATGTTTTTAATCGTCTCTTAAGTAACTGGCATTACACTGTTGTTTAGTCTAAAAAATTTTATTTTTGTAGGACCTGCTTCTTCTTTTCTTAACTTTTTGTGGCTTAGATCTCCCTCCAGGTTGCCTTTCTAGGAGTTGTATATGAACTGATTTATTTCCATGCTGGTCTGTAACTTGATAAGTCATCACATTAGAATCCAAAGCCGCCTCTCTTGTATTTATAGGTAATCCAACTATAACCTCTGAATGAGAATCCATAAGCGGCTCGTCCACAAAAGCCTCTGTGACTTGTTGTTTTTCCATTACCTCCACCTCCATCTGCTTAGCCTGGGTTTCAATCTCTTGTTGATTTTGCTTTTCTTTATTCCCCTCATGTATTATACATGGAGATGTTGAGTCCATTTTAAGAACCTTATAATAAAATTCTTCTGCTTTTTCAACAGTATTTAGTTGATACCTTTCTCCTTGATATCTCAATATTATTCCAACTGGAGCATCCCACCTAAATGGGATGTTTTGTTTCTTTAGCTCAGCCACCAAAAATCCAAAATCCTTTCTATCTTTTAACACCTTGGGCGGCAGCTCTTTAAATATCCAAATCTTCCTTCCATACATTTCAAGAGTGGAGTTAAAAGACTTTTGCACAATATCATTTCTTATTCCTTTATCAGTAAAATAAATCACCACATCTCTAGGCAACTGCCTTTGCTTTGCCACCCAAGAATTTGCTCTGTAGGCCTTATCAATCTTACAGGATACCTCTTCAGGACTAACCTTTAAAATCCCAGCCAGAACTTCAGCAGACATCTTTCTCAAATCTTCTCTTTTATCTTCCTGTATTCCCCTAATTCTGACCGCAAATTCCATAGTTCTGAATTGCATCACTATGACTTCATTTTCAATCCTTTGTTTTATATTATCTGCATTGTAAGTCTTGTGGTCAGCTTCCTTTATTTTTGACTCTACTTCTAAGCTATTTTCTTGAATCATTGTTAAATCATTTTCAATTCTTTGTATTTTATTATCCAAATTATGAATCTTATAATCAACTTCCTTCATATTAGACTCTATTTCTGAATTAAACTTTTTATCCATCTTTATCATTACCTCTAAGAAACTTATCATATGTTGCTTGAGTTTATCATACTTTTGTTGAACGAACTCTTTAATTTTGTTAATTTTTCAAGGTTCTGGTTCACAATCTCATCATGTCTTGCCATCTCTTCCAATACAAATTGCGTTAGATCTTTAAAGCCATTTCTCTGCATCTGCAAACTCAAAACTTGTTCATGTGGTTTATAAATGGGGGAGCCCCCCCGCACAGCTTGGTTGTCTGGCTTTGTGAGTTTTAACGCCGTCCTGCCACACAAGCAGATTTTTTTTCTTTTTTCCCCTTTAAAGAAGAAAACTTCTCTCCAAACAATATCAATAGGGGGGGGTTTCTTGCCTCCCGCCTTGAAAGAGGCGGTGGTGAGGCCCCTCCTCAAGAAGCCTTCTCTGGACCCGGCCGTTTTGGCAAACTATCGTCCGGTCTCCAACCTTCGCTTTGTTGCGAAGGTTGTGGAGAGTGTGGTTGCGCGACAGCTCCCACAGTTCCTGGATGAAACCGTCTATCTAGATCCGTGCCAGTCCGGCTTCAGGCCTGGGTACAGCATGGAGACGGCATTGGTCGCATTGGTGGATGATCTCTGGAGGGCTCGGGACAGGGGTTGCTCCTCTGTTCTGGTCCTATTAGACCTCTCAGCGGCTTTTGATACCATCGACCGTGGTATCATGCTGCGCCGGCTGGAGGGACTGGGGTTGGGAGGCACCGTGCTGCGGTGGTTCTCCTCCTATCTCTCTGACCGGTCGCAGTCTGTGTTGGCAGGGGGGCAGAGGTCGACCTCGAGGCACCTTGCTTGCGGAGTGCCGCAAGGGTCGGTCCTCTCGCCACTCCTGTTCAACATTTATGTGAAGCTGCTGGGTGAGATCATCCGTGGTTTTGGGGTGCGATGCCATCTGTACGCTGATGACACTCAGCTGTACATTTCCACCCCAGACCACCCCAATGATGCCCTCGAAGTGATGTCCCAGTGTCTGGAGGCCGTGCGGGTCTGGATGGGGAGGAACAGGCTTCGGCTTAACCCTTCCAAGACCGAGTGGCTGTGGATGCCGGCGTCCCGGTATAGCCAGCTGGTGCCATCGCTGGCTATTGGGGGCGAGTCACTGACCCCCACAGAGGGGGCTCGCAACTTGGGCGTCCTCCTGGACACACGGCTGTCTTTAGAAGAGCATATGACGGCCGTGGCCAGGGGGGCTTTTTATCAGGTTCGCCTGATACGCCAGTTGCGCCCCTTTCTGGATCGGGACTCCTTATGCACAGTCACTCATGCCTTGGTTACGTCACGCCTGGACTACTGTAACGCTCTCTACATGGGGCTCCCCCTGAGGAGCACCCGGAGGCTCCAGCTGGTGCAGAGTGCGGCCGCGCGGGTGATTATGGGAGCAACGTGGCGCTCCCACGTAACACCTCTCCTGTGCGAGCTGCATTGGCTCCCGGTGGTCTTCCGGGTGCGCTTTAAGGTGTTGGTTCTCATCTTTAAAGCACTCCATGGCTTAGGGCCAGGGTATTTGCGAGACCGCCTGCTGCTACCGATAACCTCCCACCGGTCAATACGCTCTCACAGAGAGGGCCTCCTCGGGGTGCCGTCGGTCAGGCAATGTCGGCTGGCGGCCCCCAGGGGGCGAGCCTTCTCTGTGGGGGCACCCACCCTGTGGAATGAGCTGCCTCCCGGAATACGATTGATCCCGGACCTCTGGACCTTCCGTAAAGCCCTGAAGACGTTTTTATTTCATCAAGCTGGCCTAGCCTAAATGGTTTTTAACTGGGATTTTAAATTTTATGGATTTGGGGTTTTAAATTGGGTAGCCAATTATTTAATTTTTTTAATTATCTTAACTTTTGTATTTGTATGTTTTTTAATTTTGGCTGTTCACCGCCCTGAGTCCCTTCTGGGAGAAGGGCGGTATACAAATTAAATAAATAAATAAATAAATAAATAAAAATATCAAGTCTCTAAGAAGGAAGAAGCATGAAATAAGAATTTTTCTCTTCACTTCTAGCCAGCGCTGTTATCTCAATTACTTTGTAACATATTAAACTAGTCAAATGGAAGGACTTTCGCTTTCAGCTCTTCTCAAGCCTCAGCCAGTCGCCATTTTAAGCTTTCTTTTTTCCCCCCTTCCACTCTTCTTTACTTTTAAAGTCAGTCTTAGGGTTATTAGAAGTACTTGCAGTTTAGACTCCCAGGTCTGGATTTCATCTTACTTATTCAGAGAGTCTGTTAATTTTCGTTAGTTGGTCTGGTCCCATCACCTGGCTCTGCAAAGCACAGAGTTCTCCCGAAGCCCGGAGCAGTGGCGAGGAAAATAGGGAGCCTCATCCTGCTTCCTCCCCAGAGGTAAAAAAGAACTCTGGGGATTTCGCAGAGGGCTCTACTTGCCCTCGCCAGCTCTGTCTCACGTTTCCTTATGGAAACTGAGTTTTTCGAGCCGCCTTTCAGCTGTAAAGGCGGCTCTTTACGGGCGACGGGGCTGGCGGTTTCAAAGGACCGTCTGGCGGCGACGGAAGCCAAACCGGAAGCCCTTTGCTTTCTAATTTTCTTGATGTTGTTTAATATTAAATTCCATAGAGATTTAAGAACTCCTATTCACTCTTACATATTCTAAATCAAATAAATATAAAGGTTTATGGAGATAAAGTTGAGAAAAGCATGCAAGATCAGTTAGGAGAACATAGCTCAGTTCTAAAAACAAGAGAAGGAGTAGGGAATCAAGATTACCACTACTGGGTTCTCTTTGGCATTAGGAGGCAAAAGCAAACTCTGTCAGATCCAAGTTTTTTTTTTTGTTTTTTTTATAAAATTTGTAATTTTTTTATAACACATATATGACATTCACATAACAACATATTTATACAACATATATATATATCTTATCATTTTTAAGCATCATTTCATCATGGTCTTCCTTCTGTTATTTTATCTTTTCCCCCCTGTGACTTCATTTCATTTTTCTCTTCCCCCCTTATCCTTTCCCCCCCTTTTCCTTCCCCTCTATTCAGATCTATATATTTTACTTATATTTTTAGTACTATACATTTCTACATTCTTGTTATATACATTTTTATTTCATTCCATACATTTGTTATATATATATATTATAGTCATACTCTTTTCTTCTAATAATTTTTATTCTTTGTTTCTAGTCTTAAGCCATTTATAACATTTATTTCATATTCTATAATAGTCTGTCTCTTCTTATTCTTTAATTTCTTTTGTTAATCTGTCCATTTCAGCATACTCTAAAATCTTATCTTCTTCATTTGGAGTTCTTCATTTGGAGTTCTTTCCTGTTTCCAATTTTTTGCATATACTATTTGTGCTGCAGTCAAGATGTGTAGCATCAAATATTTTATTTCTTTGGAGTATAGTCTTGTGAAGATTCCTAACAAAAATGTTTCTGGTTTCTTTTCTATTTGTTGGTCTGTTATCTGTTCTATCCATTTTTTGATGTTTGTCCAAAAATTTTTTTGCTGCCGGGCACGTCCACCATAGATGGAAATATGTTCCTTGGGATTTCTTACGTTTCCAACATGTTGCGCTATTGTTCGGATGTATCTTTGCAAGTCTTGTTGGCGACGTATGCCATCTATAAAACATCTTCAACTGATTTTCCTTGTATGCCGCCGATAATGTTAATTTTGCATTCACTTGCCACATTGTTTCCCATCTCTCCAAATCTATTGTATAATTAAAATTTTGTGCCCATTTAATCATAGTATTCTTCACTATCTCTTCCTCCATTTTGTATTGTAGTAGAAATTTATAAATTTTGCTAATTAGTTTTTCTTCCGGTCCTAATATAATTTTGTCTAATTCATGCTTCTCTCTTTGAAATTCATATGTTTTTATATCTTCCTTATATTTAGATTGGATTTGTGTGTAGGTCCACCAGTCAATTCCTCTATGTAAGTCCGATTCCACTCTTGTTTTGGTTTCAATTTTCCTTGTTGTTCTATTAAATCTTTATATCTTATTACTTTATTTAATTCTGTTAAATTTGGATGTCTTACTGCTTTTAATGGTGAGAGCCAAGTCGGTATTTTTATATAATGCTGCTTTTTAATTTTCAACCAGGTCTGCAGTAACGCATTCCTTATTATATGTCTTTTGAAATAGGTGTGTGTTTTGTGTTTTCCATCCCAAAGAAGTGAATTTTATTTTGGAGGTCTTTTTGTAGTTTGTATTCTATGTTTTTTAATTCTTTATATAGTTTGTCTTGCTGTTGTCTCCTTTCTTTATTTTTCTTCCCTACGTATGACATCGTCAATCCTCTTATGTATGCTTTTGTTGTATCCCAAATATTTTGTAGGGAAGTATCCTCTCTTTTGTTTATCTTAAAAAAAGATTCTAATTCCTTTTCCAGCATTTGTTTAAACCCTTTTTCTTTACATATATTTTGATTCATTGTCCATCTCCTAAACCTTTCTTTCCCCTTCCAATTTATGAGTATTGGGTTGTGATTTGCCCATTCATTTACTCCTATTTCTATTGTTTCAAACCTGTCCTAATATCCGCAGTCATCCAAGCCAAATCGATTCTCGACCAGGATTGGTGTGGATGTGAGTAAAATGTATATTGATTCTCATCTTCATGAGTCTCCCTCCAAACATCTCTCAGGTTTATTTCCTCAGCCATTTTGAAAAATTCTTTTGGTAGTGTTTCTTTCTCTTTTTTTAAATTTCTCTTACCACTTTTATAATCTTTTTTGGCATCTACTATTGCATTATAGCCTCCAATTAGGCAGATATTTTCATAGGCTAATTCCGATATTTTTTTATACGTTCCTTTAAAAAATTCCTGTTGATTTTGGTTAGGGGCATATATTACTACTAATAGTGATTTTTTTCTTTCTGTTTCCAATTTGACCATCACCGTTCTTCCTTGTCTGCGTATATTAATTTTGATTGTATTCTTTCTTTTACATAGACTGCTACTCCTCTCTCTCTCTCTCTCTCTCTCTCTTTTTTTGCATCAGAAATGTATATCATTTTCCTAATTTTGGGTTTTCTAATAATTTTTGGTATCCTTTTTTGATATGCACTTCTTGGAGGCATATCACATCTATTTCCAATTTTTGTATTTTTGTGAGTATTTGTGTTCTTTTCTTCGGTGCATTTAATCCATTTATATTTACCGAGAGAAGTTTGATTGTCTCTTCCATTGCCTAATGTAGCTGTTTTTTGGTGTGTCTTGTCTCCATCTGCCTTTTTGTTCTCGCACCTTCTCTTTCCTCTCGTTCTTTTTCTTGTCTTTCTTACTTCTTTTTCTTGCTCCTCTTCTTCTATTTCTTCTTCCTCCTGGCTTCTACTCTCTGTTTCTTCTTTACTTTCCTGTTCCTCTTCCTGTGTAAAATGTAAGTTATAAAATTCTTTTGCTTTCTCTACTGTGTCTACTTTGTACTTTTCGTCTTGCCACGTGATTAATATCCCATCCAGGGTCAGCCATCTGTACATTATTTTATATCTAATCAATTGGGTTGTTAAGAACTGATATTGTTGGCGTTGGTTTCTGATTCTTCGAGATATTTGTTTGAAGATTATAATTTCTTTGCCCTTATATGTCAACATTTCTTCTCTTGATTTTCTGTATACTTCATCTCTAATTGTTCGTTTTGAGAATCTTACATGTACTTCCCTCGCCAATCTATGTCTTCTTATGTAGTTAGTGTGTACCCGGCATATTTCATCCAACTGTCCTTTTATTTCTGATTTGTCTTTCTGGATTATTTCTGACACTATCTCCGCCATTTTTTCTCCCAGATCTTTGTCTTTTTTTCTATTATATTTTGAAAGCGCAAAAAATATGAAGCTTTCTCCATCTCCAGTATTGTTATTGAATCAGACAATTCCTTATTTAGTTGAAAAGATTTTTGCTCAATTGTCTCCATTTTTGTCTCTATGTGATCTATTTTCGTTTCAACTTTTTAAATTCTTTCTTCATTTTCTATTATTGATTGTTGGATATCCCCAAATTTTTCAATTATGTTTTTAATATCCTCTTTTACTTCTCCTATTTCATTTTTGATTTCTGCATGGAACATTTTCATTTCTTCATGATTATCCGCAATTTTTTCTTGTGTTTTTAATAGTGTTTGTTGAATCATCTGAAACATGTTTTGCATAGCATTTAATGTCATTTCTGGTTTTTCTTTTTCTTTTCCTATCATGTTGTCTATTGTTCTTTGCTGTAGTGGTGATGCCATTGTTGTCGTAGGATTTGTAGTTGGTTTTTTTCCTGTTTCGCTATGGTAGTTATGGTTGACATTTTTAAAGCTCGTGTGAAGTTTTCCCACACTAACATATAAATATTAATCTTTGATTCTTTTTTTCCGTGGGGGTGGTTATGGGTGCAAATCGGTGCGCCCACATAACACCCCTCCTGTGCGAGCTGCACTGGCTCCCAGTGGTCTTCCGGGTGCGATTCAAGGTGTTGGTCACCACCTTTAAAGCGCTCCATGGCTTAGGACTGGGGTATATACGAGACTGCCTTCTGCCATCAACAACCTCCCACCAGCCAATACGCTCCCACAGAGAGGGGCTCCTCAGGGTGCCATCGGCCAAACAATGCTGACTGGTGACACCCAGGGGGAGAGCCTTCTCTGTGGGGGCACCAGCCCTCTGGAATGAGCTGCCCCTAGAGCTCCGTCTTAGCCCCGACCTGCGTACTTTTCACCACGCCCTTAAGAACCTCCTGTTCCAGCAAGCCGACTGGCCTAATATGAATTTTATTATGGGTGTATGTGTGTTTTAAATTTGCAGGCCAATTTTATATATTCAATATATAATCAATATTTATATATTGATTTTAATTTGGTTTTAAATTTTATAAATATATGTGTTTTAATATGGCTGTACATCACCCTGAGCCCTTCGGGAGAAGGGCGGTACAGAAATTTAATAAACTTGAAACTTGAAACTTCTCTCTCTCCCTGTTTTCTTTTTTTTTTTAGATATACTTTTTTCTCTATCTTTTACTTATACAAAAACAGTCTTTGATACACACACCTATATTTTTACCTTCTATGCGTTTCAACTTATTCTGGATTTATCTATTTATGCTAATATCCACTATAATATAATACTATAACACTATAACAATATCACAATATCTTGGAACTTATCAATTATTCTCAATTATTACTTTACAATATTTTCAATCAGTATAATTGTAATTAAGTTAATTTTCTTTTGCTTTTGTAATACGTAATTATAAAGTTAATAAATATAAATTCACAATGTAGTAATTAATTATAGTTGTAATACAATCTCTTTTTTCTACTTAAAAGTTTATATGTATATATATATTTGTATATAAGAATGTATGTTTTATTCTTCTTTTGTTGTTTTTTAATTCTTCTTCCCTTCTCCAGTCTTGCTTCTGATTGTTATGGTAATTGCAATTAATTTCTATCATGCTATCACATCAATCCTTTTAACATCTCTCTCCTTAAGTCCATCCTCAATCATCAATTAAGTCCCACAAATTTTTCACAGATTTCTTAAATTCTTCTTTACCTCTTAAAGTTATTTAGTTTTCCCGGTTTTTTTGCCAGTTCTCTCTGTCTCATCTTGGGGTTTTAACTCTGTCGCTGTTCCTCCTCCGGTTCTGCTGACTCACTCCCTGGGGCTTTCTCCCTCACACTGATCTTTTTTTCTCTCTTTGCTGTGCTTCCCTTATAGTCCACCGCTTGTTTGTCCATCTCTTTTGCGCCCTCCTCACTCCGTGCTCCTCCATATTTTCCAATTTTCTTCTTTTGGGTTCGTTTCGGTCTGCCATTCGAAACTGCTTACAACACTCTTTGCTTCTCTCTATACGGTCGCCATCGCTCCTATCCACCTTAAGGCTGATTTCCTCTCCACCAGTTTTAAAAGGATAGCATGTCGGCCAGGAGTTTTGGAACTTCCCCTTTTATTTCCTGATCTTTACGGGATCGAGAAAGCCCCAAAGGAGCTTCTGCTACGGAGTTTTTGGGTTCCAGAAATGGCACCCCGTTTCCTCACCCTCTCCACGATGATGTCACCACCGGAAGCCTCCACTTTTGCTATTTATTATAACTAGTTATATGTTACAGGATTTCCTAATGGTCTCTTCTTCTCCGTTTCTGTCATTAAACAGATGACGGAGAAAACAGATTAATTACCGCAACAATTTCTCCCTACAATTTAAAAGTAATGAAAATACCCTGTACCTCCTTAATCACCTACCCTGCATAAATAAATTTTCTAGTTGCATATGTTTTTTAAAAATTTTATTTA
This sequence comes from Arizona elegans, assembly GCA_022577455.1. NCBI lineage: Eukaryota > Metazoa > Chordata > Lepidosauria > Squamata > Colubridae > Arizona > Arizona elegans. Next base: position 75,138,625 of record JAKOOJ010000004.1, on the reverse strand, counting down.
TACTTTTTTCTTTAACATAGATAGGTACTTAGTGAACAATGTATTGTCTGGTTCAATTTGCTTTATACATGATAATAATGCTAATAATACCTTTCCCGTGTACATAATAATAATCTTTTAATTTCTAATACTTACGTATACATAGTAATAATAGTATATTATATTATATAGCAGTATACCTAATAATATTTTCCCAATTTCTAACTTCTACCTCTATTCTCTAGCCACTAATAGAACAAGTCGCATATCAAAAGGTATTCTGTATCTAACCATCATCTCTTGCCCTTTTTAATATTTCAACTTTTGTTGAATTTTTTGAAAAATCTCACATGCTCCTCACTTGGGATCTTATATCTCCTTACATCATACTTATACTTAATCTAAGTATTTCATCTGTCTCTACTTCTACCTCCCACTTTAAAGTACACACCAATAATTCTTTCATCACTTCTAGGAGAGTTCCCTCTTTATCCTCTTCTATCTTTGACTTCTTAAATAGCAAATTACCTTCTCCATTTCAAAAGTTATTACTATCTCTCCCAGATCTTTATGTTTGTGTCAGTTGTTGATTTGCCCCTTCTATTCTTTCCTCCGCTCCTTCTAATTTCTCCTCTATTTTCTGGATTTTTTGTTCATTTTCCATTGTCAATTGCTGATGATTTCCTAATCTCATATCTATCTCATGCATCTGTTCTTCATCTCCCTATGGTTCTTTATCATAGTTTCCTGAATATATTGAAACATCAATTTTATTTCTTTTTGAAACGTATTTGTTTTTCCCCTGTTGTAACATCTTGCTTTGATTTAATAGGCTGAAAGTTGCTCAATAATCCACCAAAATCCCAATGTCCCCAATGTCCAGAACACCAAAAAGCCAAAAAGAGAAGAGTTTGCTCAATCCTGGAACTGTTTTTCAGAGTCAACTATATTTATATTCCTCAGAGTCAATCAATTTACTTCCTCTAAATTGTCCAAATTTGTAGATCTTGTTTAACTTTTCTTCTTTTGCTTCGTAGGATGTTCTATCAAACAGTATTTATAATCCAGAGTGGCCCATCAAATTCCCCCGTGATCCATTAGTCCACCCACATCAATCGTTCAGACTCAAGAGCAATCCAAAGCAATTCCAAAAAACAGCATGTTGTTTACCATCTGCGCTACTTTGAAAGTCTTCAAAAGGCTCTCTATTTACTCCCAAACTGCCAGAAAGCAAATCTTATAGCTACCATTTTCATCTTGTCCATCAGTAGATATCCTCCCTGCTCTTTCTTGTTCCACTTGTACTAAGTTTTATTTAAAATAATCCATTGTTCCAGGTGTTATTTGCCTTTCTTCACTTACTTTGCCTTCTTTTTATCAATCCTGGCTTTTTTTCAAGGTCTTTTCCAACTATGTAGTAGTGTAGTGTCTTTTTTCACCAGTAGGTGTCATACCAGCTCTAGCTTCCAGTATTGAAATGAAGCTAAAGATATACCAGCTGATTGTCAAATAGTCAAAAAAGTTGTTTTTTAAAATTTCTTCCAGCAGTCAAAAAAATATTATTTACAAGTTTAAATTACTTTTCACAATACTATAAATTTCAGTCCAGTCTTTCTTATAGTTTAAAACTTAATAGTCTCCCATTACAGTTCCATTTGTCTCTTGGGTCTGTGATCTATCTCCACAAATTAACTCACCACTTTCTCTACGCTTTGGAGAATCTTTCTTTCAGTAATTCTTTTATTTAGGGATAGGTCTCTAAAATAGGAGTTGAAAGTCGTCTCACCTAGTTCCAATACTCTGTTCACGAACAGCTCATTAGTGCTTCTTTCTTTGGTTGCCCCAGCTTTGGTCTGGCCATAATGGATATCTCTCTTCTTCGTTGATCAGGAGGATACCTTGAATCAGCAAGGGGTCCGTCTTTTCTTCTTCACCCCTCCCAAACAAAGAGGAATAGGCTGGGATTTGCAGAGCCCCACTATCCTCAACCATCTCGCCACGACGCCAAACTGGAAAAATCAAGTTGCATATGTTTTGTGTGTGTATAAAATATTATATATTTATATATCTTCCTTAATGCTTCATGCTTTAAATTATATCATGTTTTAAACTACTGCTGGAGATATATAGCTAGTAACTTTATAAAAAAACTAAAATTTTGTTTTGGATAGCACTTATGGAGAATAACCAAGAAATTCTTCTTTCGTTTACAGCAATATTTACTAATTTATTTAAGAACTGAAAAAATAAGACACCTAAAGATGTTTATGTTTATGTTTATTGGACTTCTATACCATCCTTCTCCCGAAGGACTCAGGGCGGTGTACAGCCATATTAAAACACATATAAATTTACAAATTTACAATTTAAAATCGAATATATAAAAATTTGGCCCACAAATTAAAAACTAACATACACCCATTATAAAATTCATATTAGGCCAGCCCGGCTTGTTGGAACAGAAGGGTCTTTAGGGCACGGCAAAAGGTATGCAGGTCGGGGATCGTATGAACCTCTAGAGGCAGCTCATTCCAGAGGGCTGGTGCCCCCAAAGAGAAGACTCTTCCCCTGGGTGTCGCCAGTCGGCATTGTTTGGCCGACGGCACTCTGAGGAGCCCCTCTCTGTGGGGCTATTGGCTGGTGGGAGGCTATCAGTTGCAGAAGGTGGTCTCGTATATACCCCGGTCCTAAACCATGGAGCGCTTTAAAGGTGGTAACCAACATCTTGAAACACACCTGGAAGACCACCGGGAGCCAGTGCAGCTCGTGCAGGAGAGGTGTTACGTGAGTGCGCCGAGTCGCTCCCATAATCACCCACGTGGCCGCATTCTGGCCCAGTTGGAGCCTCCTAGCGCTCTTCAAGGGGAGCCCCATGTAGAGAGCGTTGCAGTAGTCCAGATGGGACGTGACGTGAGTGACCGTGCGAAGAGCATCCCGGTCCAGAAAGGGACACAACTGGCGTATCAGGCAAACCTGATAAAAAAGCTCCCCTGGCCACAGTCATCATATGATCTTCCAAAGACAGCCGTGCATCCAGAACACCCAAGTTGCGAACCCTCTCTGAGGGGGCCATGATCTCGCCCCCAATAGTCAGCGATGGAACCAGCTGACTATACTGGGATGCCTGAAACCACAGCCATTCGGTCTTGGAAGGTGTTGTGGCTCCGTTACCTGAGCCTGTGTCATCGGCAGGAGAGGAGTTGGCAAGGCCTCCCTCTCCAGGACCCTCTTCTCTGGCAATGCCTTCAGTGTCCACCGAAGGGCAAGAGATAGGGCCGGGGCCAAGCAAGTCACATTGCATCTTTGGAAACATTATCGGCCTTGGATTTATTTTACGAACTGGACAATGCTTGAACTGTGTATTTTGTTTATGAGTAAAGTTCTTGGCAAGCAGCTACTGGGTTGCTGCCAAGCTTCTTATCGGAAGAATTGGTTGTCTGCCAGTTTATTTAACCCCCGGCTGTCTGTGTGTGTGTGTGTGTGAGACGGGGACAGAACAGAAGGGTTGAGTCTAAACTTGTTCCTCCCCATCCAGATCTGCATGGCCTCCAGGCACCGGGACATCACGTCAAGGGCATCATTGGGATGGTCCGGGGTGGAGATGTACAGCTGAGTGTCGTCAGCGTACTGGTGGAACTTCACCCCAAAACCATGGATGATCTCGCCCAGCAGCTTCACATAAATGTTGAACAGAAGGGGCGAGAGGACTGACCCTTGTGGCACTCCACAGACAAGGCGCCTCGAGGTCGACCTCTGCCCCCCTGCCAACACAAACTGCATAGGGTCAAAGAGGAAGGAGGAGAATCACCACAGCACGGTGCCCCCCACTCCCAACCCCTCCAATCGTCGCAGCATGATACCATGGTCGATGGTATCAAAAGCCGCTGAGAGGTCTAATAGGACCAGGACAGAGAAACAAACCCTGTCCCGAGCCCTCCAGAGATCATCAACCAATGCGACCAATGCCGTTTCCGTGCTGTACCGCAGTCTGAAGCCCGACTGGAACGGATCTAGATAATCGGTTTCATTCAGGTACTGGGGAAGCTGTCGCGCCACCACATTCTCAACAATCTTCGCCACAAAGCGAAGGTTGGAGACTGGACGATAGTTCACTAAAACAGCTGGGTTCAGGGAAGGCTTCTTGAGGAGAGGCTTCAACACCGCCTCTTTCAGAGAGAGAGGGAAGAAACCCTCACTCAAAAAAGCATTAATGAGTTGATGAGATGAGATGAGTTGATTTATAAAATATTGAAGATAGTTATATTATTAATATATGAATATTCTATGTGCATGTAGAACATTCAAAGATACGTTAGGAATTATTTTTAATTAATACTATAAAAAGTGATTAAGATTTTTTCTTGTGAAGCCATGACATTTTATCAACTACTATGTCTATAGCCATTAAGCCTAGTTTAAAGAGTATAAATTACTGAAAGAGGAGGGGGGTTAAGGAAAGGAATATTTTAAAGCATTTGTTAGCATACAGATGTGATTTTTCTGAAAGTTTCACATTCCCATTATATTTTTAAACTGGGAATGATAGTTATATTTCAAACCTTGCCAAACAATAATAACTAATACTGAGGAACAGTGTGCAATTCCAACCCATTTCAATTGCTGATGCCTAAGATATCAAACTACAGTTTAGCTATTTTATGTTTGATTGAGTTTTTCTATGTCTCGTGTTCCTGCTGTAATTCTACCTTTGGAGCGTCCATTTTCTTTTTTTCTGCATGGCAAAATCAGCAACCAGATGTCCCAAAATGTTAGTCTACTGTACTATAACGCTATTAACACTCCAGCTCTTTTTCAATAGCATATTGAATGCAGTGGGATCTTCAAAATACCATCAATTACTATACACTATTAATATGGTTTGTTGGTTAAAATATATGAATGATTTATTACCTGCTTTCTCCTGCATAGTGTCATTGTCACTAATCTGCCTTCAACACCTTACTTCACAACTTGGGTGAGCATGCTGGGATTATATTCTTGGTATACATTCTTGATATTATCACTTATCTCTCCCTGGAATTCCTCCAGTTTCCCACACATACACAATAGGAGTCAGCACAACAAGACTTGAGGAAGATAACAATGATAACTTATCTCAAACAGATGAATATATATCACTTAAAAGATTTGTGTAGCTGTTAAACAAAATGGGAACAGTATCAAACTCTGAGAGACTAAAAATTGAACGGCACAAAAGAGTGACATAATAATCATTGAAATAACTGTCCAAACTGTACAGAAAAATAAATCTTAGCACAGGGGTGAAATCTACTTACCTTCCTTACCAGTTCGGAAGTGCTCGCGTGGGTCACATGCACGCGGACCCTCTGCGCATGCACAAAACCTTCTGCACATGTGCAGAGGGTAAAAACACATTACTTCCTGAATAAAACCAGGAAGTAACAACAACTCGGCGGGTGGGTGGAGCCTCGCCCCCCAGGTCAAACACAACCCTGATGCAAGCTTGACACCCCTGGATTATGGCTTTACTCTCATCCAGTTTTTAAATTTATTTTTATTCCACCTTTATTGTTTTTTATAAATAAATCAAAATGGCAAACATACTTAATACTCCTTCCTCCTCCTATTTTTCCCACAATGGAAACCTTGTGAGCTGGGTTGGGCTGAGAAAATGTAATTGGTCCAAAATCATCCAATCAGCTTTCAAGCCCAAGGTGGGACTAGAACTCATGGTCTCTTGGTTTCTTGCCTGGTGCCTTAACCACTAGACTGCATTGGCTTTCACTGATAGTTTGATATCATCGATTGATAGTTCATTGAGCTTAATTGAGAAAATGATGTAGATCTGTTATTGAGAACAGGTAAAAGCAATGAACTGTTAGAAGAGAAACAGCAACTGAGTCACGAGAAAGCAGAAGTATAATAATAATAAAAAATCAGAATAACCCTTCCTTGATTTAGTTTTGTATAAAATAGAAAAGATAGAAACTGACAGGATTTTGAGATGATGTTATTCTACCCTTCAACAATAAAGACATTCCTGTAATCCCTGCTTCTTCCATTCCTTGACCTTGCTTACCTCAGGGGGCTGACATTAGCCTGACATTTTATCAAGAAACATGGCAGATATGATGAATGAACCACTTATTAGCTTACCACTCCAGTGTGTATCAAGTCAGTATGATGAAATTAAATCAATCAAGTTATACAGTAATGTTGTTATCTGAATTCCTAATTTATTTCTAGATTCCATGAACTATCTGTCCACTACTTATAATGAGCATGAGGATTCATCTTCACCCATACAAAAAAAAAAAGGTGGACTAAAAAAACAAATATTTCTGCTTTATTGCTGCTGCTAAAATAGGTTAAATTGTCTTTAAAAGCAGTTTCAAAATCTTTATCTGAATTTCCCTATGAACAGATAACTATTTCAGGGCAACGTTTTGAAAGAATCTGAAATAAACAAGCAAAAATATGAAGAAATCTTTGGTTAGTATATTTGATGAAAATCTTTTTAAGTATATTATCATTTTATAATAGAAGAATGAGCCAAATTAATGACAAACCAGTTTGAAGAGAAACTCTAACTGAGGTTTATATCTCTTATTTTCAGGATTTACGTTTATAAATGATCTCTCCCTCTTCCAAGTACACTGTCCTTTTCTTTCAAATCAGAGGTACCATTAATATATGAATATTTCAAATAATCTTCTAGCATATTATGTATAGTTATCCAACCTATCCTAAGTGAAGAGCAGAAAGAGAAGGAATGTGTATCTATTCAGCCAAATCCCTAATACTGTCAAGAATGATAAAATAGTACAGTGCAGAAATCAGTGTCATTTACAAAAAGCATTAAGATACGGTGGGAGCAGGGGGCCATATCGTGTTAGGGGAGTGTGTGTTTGCTGTTGACGAGCAGTAGCGCGCTCCAGCCCCCAAAGCTCCACCCGTTCCCCAGGTTGCTCAGTTCCTCAGGGCCCAGGCCTTCGGCTGATGCTGTGCAATGCCAGGTCTGTAGTAAATAAGGCCCCCCTCATCTGTGATCTCGTGTAGGAGGTGGGAGCAGACCTGGCAGGTATTACGGAGACCTGGTTGGGCCTAGAGGGGGGGGTCCCCCTTGTAGAAATGTGCCCACCAGGTTTCCATGCATTTCATCAGCCGAGGCCACAGGGGAGGGGCGGGGGTAGCGGTTATTATTAAAGAAGGTCTTAGACTGAGGGAGGCCACTGTCCCTCAGACGGCCGGCTGTGAGTCCCTCCTTGTGAAGTGGGGTCATGGGGTTCAGATGGGTGTGCTGATCACATACCTGGCTCCCTGCTACATGGCAGCAGCCCTGCCTGAGCTACTCAATGTCATCGCCGCGGTGGCGGTTGATACCCCTAGACTTATGGTCATGGAGGATTTCAACCTGCCGTCCGTGGGTGAGACGTCTGAGGTGGCTCGGGAGATCATGGCTTCCATGACAGCTATGGACCTGACTCAGTTAATTCATGGCCCTACCCACATGGGGGGAAACACGCTGGATTTAGTTTTTGTCTCTGGACAGTGATTGAGTGATCTTGAGATAGGGGATATAGTCACCGAGCCCTTGTCATGGTCAGATCACTCGCTCCTTCACCTTGACCTTCGAACCGCTGCACCCTGCCGCAGGGAGGCGGAGCCGGTAAGATGGTTCCGCCCCAGGTGCCTGATGGAACCTGTTAGGTTCCAGATGGAGCTTGGGCCATTTCCTGAGGCTCTGGCACATGCCTCGACTGGAGAACTAGTGGCCGCCTGGGATAGGTTGGCCGCTGGAGCTCTGGATTGGGTTGTGCCTTTGCGGCCTCTGACCCAGCGCCGATCTCACCTGGCTCCCTGGTTCACTGAGGAGGTGAGGGAGATGAAGCGCCGGAAAAGATGCCTAGAGAGCAGTTGGAGGGCCAGCCTTTCCGAATCCGACCAGACACTGGTAAGATCTCATATTAGGAATTACCTAGTGGCGATAAAGCAGCGAAATGTAATTATTTTGCTGCTCTTATTGTGTCATCAGATAATCGCCTGGCCGCCCTACTTAGGATGACCCGCTCCTTACTCCACCAGGGAGCACGGGAGGACCCCTTGGAGGGTAGAACCAAGGACTTTGTACAGTATCTGTATGACAAAATCACTCAGATTCGGGAAGATCTGGACTCTGACTGGGTAGGTTTACGGGGGAGGGACTGGGGCAGGTCTTGAGAATGTTATCTGGGATGAGTTTGATCCTGTGACTCCTGATGACATGGACAGGATTCTGGGGAGACTGAATGCGAACACGTTTGTTGGACCCGTGTCCCTCCTGGTTAGTGCTGGCCTCCCAGGAGGTGACGTGAGGCTGGCTCCAGGGGATTATAAATGCTTCATTGGGTGAGGGTGACTTCCCCGCCGCCTTGAAAGAGGCAGTGGTGAGGCCTCTCCTCAAGAAGCCTTCCCTGGACCCGGCAGTGTTGTCGAAATATCGTCCGGTCACCAACCTTCGCTTTGTTGTATAGATTGTTGAGAGTGTGGTTGTGCGACAGCTCCCCCAGCACCTGGATGAAACGGCATATCTGGATCCGTTCCAGTCGGGCTTCAGGCCTGGGTACAGCACAGAAACGGCATTGGTCACATTGGTGGATGATCTCTGGAGGGTTCGGGAAGGGGTTGCTCCTCTGTCCTGGTCCTATTAGATCACTCAGCGGCTTTTGATACCATCGACCATGGTATCATGCTGCACCGGTTGGAAGAGTTGGGGGTGGGAGGCACCATGTTGCGGTGGTTCTCCTCCTTTCTCTCCGACTGGTCGCAGTCTGTGTTGGCAGGGGGGCAGAGGTCGACCCCAAGGCGCCTTATATATGGGGTGCCACAAAGGTCGGTCCTCTCGCCCCTTCTGTTCAACATTTATGTAAAGCCGTTGGGTGAGATCATCCGTGGTTTCGGGGTGAAGTACCATCAGTATGCTGACAATACTCAGCTGTACATCTCCACCCCGGACCACCCCAACGATGCCCTTGAAGTGATGTCCCAGTGCCTGGAGGCCGTGCGGATCTGGATGGAAAGGAACAGGCTCAGGCTCAATCCGTCCAAGACTGAGTGGCTGTGATTTCCAACATCCTGATATAGTCAGTTGACGCCATCGCTGACTATCGGGGGTGAATCGCTGGCCCCCACGGAGAGGGCTCGCAACTTGGGCATCCTCTTGGAATCACGGCTGTCTTTAGAAGAGCACTTGACGGCCGTGACCGGGAGGATTTTCCATCAGGTTCACCTGATTCACCAGTTACGTCCCTTTCTGGATCGGGACTCCTTAAACACGGTCACTCATGCCCTCATCACTTCCCGCCTGGACTACTGCAATGCTCTCTACATGGGGCTCCCCTTGAGGAGCACCCGGAGGCTCCAACTGGCGCAGAGTGCAGCCGCGCAGGTGATTATGGGAGCAACGTGGCGCTCCCATGTAACACCTCTCCTGCGCAAGCTGCACTGGCTCCCGGTGGTCTTCCGGGTGCGCTTCAAGGTTTTGGTTACCACCTTTAGAGCGCTCCATGGCTTAGGGCCTAGTTATTTACGGGACTGCCTGCTGCCACAAACAGCCTCCCACCGGCCAGTACGCTCTCACAGAGAGGGACTCCTCCGGGTGCCGTCGGCCAAACAATGTCGGCTGGCGGTCCCCAGGGGGAGAACCTTCTCTGTGGGGGCACCTACTATCTGGAACGAGCTCCCCCCCCGGAGATATGGAGGATCCCGGATCTACGCACCTTCCGTCGCGCTCTTAAGACCTTTTTGTTTCACCAGGCTGGTCTGGCCTAACCTTTCCCATTCTTTTTTTAATGTAAATTTTAATGTAAATTTTAATTTGTTCTTAACCTGGGGTTTTAAATTTGTCTTGGGCTAAGTTGATTTAATTCGATTTTATTTCTGTTCTTAATTTTTGTATTTTACGTGTTTTATTCTGTGCCTGTTCACCGCCCTGAGTCCTTCGGGAATAGGGCAGTATACAAACTAAATTATTATTATTTATTTATTATTATTATTATTATTTGAGCGTTGTAAAGAGGAAATGTATACAACACAGCTAATATTTCATGTAGGAAAACTCATTTTATCACTGCTAAAGTGCAGATCAGACAAACTCAAACTCATAATTGGCATCTTTAGAACAAAGCTTTAGATATTCATAGTGAGTAAATATCCATATTTTGCATTTAGTTTTCAGTGAATGAAAACATGCACCAAATATATCCTCCTTAATCGAATTGAATGATACGATTTAAACAGAAGCACTTAAAAAATCTAACTCTGGGTAATATAGAATAGAACAGAATAGGATAGGACAGGACAGGACAGGACAGAATAGAATTCTTTATTGGCCAAGTGTGATTGGATACACAAGGAATTTGTCTTGGTGCATACACTCTCAGTGTACATAAAAGGAAAGATAAGTTCGTCAAGAATCATAAGGTACTAGTGCAAATCAAACAATGTTTGACAATGTCTGATATGCCATTACCACTTAAGAGTATTGCATTCTCAATCTGCTACAGCTTCTTCTTCTTTTAAATAATATTTTTATTATACATTTTCCTTTATTAAACATCACATTTTCAGTTTTGCAACGACAGTGTACTGGCTGTATCAAGTCCTTTTTAAGAGTATAACCATTATTCTCGTAGTCACACAATATAGTCTCTTTTGTTGTACATCATAGTTATAACCATTATTTTCATAGTTATACCATAATGTTCTATACAGTTATCACTCTGTATAGTCTCTATAGTCACATACAGTCCAATAGTACTATTGCTTATGGTATTTATTCTTATATATATCTATATAACTATATCTATTTCTATTTTGTTGATCTTCTTTCGTTATTAAGTTATTAATCTCTGCACCTGTTATCTAACCATTTGTTAGATATGTTAAATAATATTCTGATTCCTCTTTATCTTTAAGTTCCATCGTTAACCTGTCCAATTCATTCTAATATTTTCTTTATTACTTTTTCGTCTATAGGTATACTTTCATTTTTCCAATTTTGTGCATATGTGATTCTAGCGGCTGTTATTACATGTAACATTAAGTATGTGATTCTTTTATTGTATTTCCCAATTAGTATACCTAATAAGAATAGTTCTGGTTTTAGATCTATTTGTTGTGCTGTCATCCCTTCTAACCACCTTTTTATCTTTGACCAATATTTTTTTGCTGTTGGACAGGTCCACCAGATATGATAATAGGATTCTGGTACCTGTTTATATTTCCAACACTCTGGTGACTTATTTGGGAACATTTTTGCCATTCTTGCTGGTGGCAAGTGCCATCTATAAAACATTTTGTACAGGTTTTCTTTGTATGCCGTTGACATTGTTATCTAATTATCCTATTATGCCTATTATCTAATTCTATAGTATACCCAAAAAATTTTGCCCTTGCTATCATGGTTTCTTTTATAAATTCTTCTTCCACTTTAAAGTTCAATAAGTAATTATAAATTTTTTTTATTAGTTTTTCATCTGTCCCTAACAATATCTTGTCCAATTCTTGGGGTTTCTTATAAAATCCATATATCTCTGTATCTTTCTTATGTCTCATTTCTATTTGAATATGTGGCCACCAGTCCAAATCAATTCCCTGATTTTTTATTTCCTGTTTTGATTTTAAAACCCCTTGTTCATTTAGTGTATCTTTGTACCTTACAATTTTATCCAGATCTAAAACATTAGGCTATATTAGTTCTTCCATCATGGATAGCCAGACCACTATTTTCATATAGTGAATCTGTTTGACTTTTTCCCATACTGACAACAGAGCATTTCTAATATAGTGTCTTTGGAAGTATCTATGTGATTTACTTTTCCTGTACCATACAAATGCATGCCACCCCAATTGTAAATCATCCCTTTCTCTCGTCAATATTCTTTTGTTCTTCAAATTTATCTACTTCTTCACCCATGTGAGCACTGAGGCCTGATAATACAGCTCCCAGTCTAGTAGCCCAAACCTCCCTTGTTTTTGGTATCTTGTAGCATTTTCAATTTGATTCTTAGTTTTTTGCCGTGCCAGATGAACTTTAACGTCAGTCTATTTAAATCTTCAAAAAAGTTTTTTCCTAATTTTATTGGAATTACTTGAAACAAAAATAGCAATTTCGGTAGAATATTTGTTTTTGTTGTGACTATCCTTCTGACCAACAACAGCTGTAAATTTTTCCATTTGTCCAGATCTGTCTTTATTTGTTGTATTAATTTAGTATAGTTGTCTTCTTTAATGGATGTACATCTTGTTGTCAGCCAAATTCCCAGGTATTTAACTTTTTTAGTTATCTGCATATCCAACTTTTCCGTCAGTACGATTTTCTGTTTATTTGTAAAGTTCTTTGTCAATATCTTGGTCTTTTCCTTGTTTATTTTAAGTCCTGCCACTGCACCAAATTCTTCTATTTTCTTTATTAATTTGGGTCCTATTTCTAGGGGTTCCTCCAAAATAAATACTAGGTCATCTGCAAAAACTTGTACTTTGTATTGTTCTTTTTTTATCTTCAAATCTTTTATTTCTGGGTCTTGTCTGGTCTGTCTAAGTAAGACCTCTAGGGTTAGTATAAATAAAAGAGGGGATAGTGGACATCCTTGTCTTGTACCCTTGTTTATGTTAAAATTTTCTGTTATTTCTCCGTTTACTATCACTTTCACCATTTGATTGGAATATATTGCTTGCTCTATAGAGAAGCCATGAGACCAAGAATACCCTTGGATTAAAAACTTGCTTTTCAACATGGAACACCTTGGATGATCCCTCTCGAGAGTGCGAACTTTGCCTAAAATGAGTAGGCAGTTAAAACTGGAAGATAGGGACCAACTCCAGATGTGAAGCTAATTTTAAGCATCTTATACAAAGGGCCTTGAGAAACCCAGATTCATCATTGCTTGCTTGGAACCCTGTAGTAAAAAACAATTAATGTTCCTATATGCAAAAATTGACAAGGTCTGAAAAACTTTATCATGAAACTTTATCATGAAACATTTTTATGATAATTGCCCTATGGAAAATTCATTCATCTTACCAGGTTTGTTATCTTGCTTATCCAGATTTCTGTAATTGACAAACGTTGTTGAGTTTTGTGTGGCTGGTCTTTCCTCAAAATCAGACTCTGGGATAGTATCACAGCCACCTAAATTACAAATAAAATAATTGGTAAATTAAGGCATAAGAGCATTAAAAAAAGAAAAAAGTAATCTAACTTTTAGAAAGTATTAGCTATTTTTTAACTATAGACAATGTAGAGTGAGCTAAGATCATTTGTTGCTGCAGATGACTGAACAGGATGATTGAGGACCAAGCTCCCTTCTCTTTTCATAAATTTGGTTGCCTACTGCAGGATGTATTGTTAACACTAAATCAATGTTTCTCAATCTTGGCCACTTTAAGACATGTGGACTTCAATTCCCAGAATTCCCCAGGTAGCATGAGTTGAAGTTTACATCTTAAAGTAGCCAAAGGTGAGAAACACTGGACTAGATCGACATTGGAGCCAATTAAACAGAGTTCTTCACAAGCAGCTGTATGCAACATTTGTATCTCAGCATCATTGTTAATACTGTAGGATATTAGAACACACTTAATCATTGTGCATTCACCCTTTACTTTTCAAACAATTACTTGTATAAACAATCCTGTTGTTTATTTAGCCCAAGATTTTTATTAGCATAGATCACAAAAGAAGTTCTCCAGTAACCTGGAGATTTAGTCCAATACTTTAACTACCTACTTGCAGGCTAGGTAGGAGAAAGCAGTCAATTTAATACCTGCTAGTTCTTATCACAGAATGGAAAAATTTTTAAAGAGGGCCTTTCCTGCTTATCTGAACATGCCATAAAAATAATATGATGAGATGAAATACCTAAGATATAATATATAGATCTAGTAAGAGCTAAATTAGCTTATACAAATGAACTGACAATTATAAAGGATGCACACATTTTAAGAGATAAATACTCTATATACCATATTTTTCGGAGTATAAGATGCACTTTTTTCCTACTAAAAGAGGGTGGAAATGTTGGTGTGTCTTATACACCGAATACAGCCATTTTTGGCCTCCCAAAGCCCCGCCCCACTCGTCCCATTTTTGCAAAAAATGGGCTCGTTTTTCTGAAAAACAGGGCGCGCAGAGGGTTTGGGAGGCCTGCAGAGTGTTTCTGGAGTTGGGGAGGGCAAAAACACCATTTTTGCAAAAAATGGGCCCATTTTTCACAAAAATGGGGGTGTTTTTGCCCTCCCACAGCCCCCAGGAGCACTCTGCAGACCTCCCAAACCCTCTGCGTGTGATGTTTTTCAGAAAAAACTGGCCTATTTGCCCATTTTTTGCAAAAATGGGGCTGTTTTTGGCCACCCCCAGCCCCCAGGAGCACTCTGCATGCCTCTCAAACCCTCTGTGCGTGCCATTTTTCACAAAAAGGGGGCGTTTTTTGCCCTCCTTGGCCCCCCAGGAGCACTTGGCAGGACTCCCAAACCCTCTGTGTGCCCTTTTTTTTCACAAAAACAGGCCCGTTTTTTGCCAAAACAGGGGCATTTTTGTCCTCATCAGCCCTCAGGAGCACTCTGCAGGCCTCCCAAACCTTCCACATGCCCCGTTGTTTGCAAAAACGGGCCCATTTTTGCGAAAAACAGGGCACACAGAGGGTTTGGGAGGCCTGCAGAGGGCCTCTGGGGGATGGTGGAGGGCAAAACTCCTGGGGGATGGTGGAGGGCAAAAACACCCCCGTTTTTGTGAAAAGGGGGGAAAAATGGCCCCATTTTTGCAAAAAACAGGGCACACAGAGGGTTTGGGAGGCCTGCAGAGTGGTCCTGGTGGTCCATGAGGGCAAACATGCCAGTTTTTGCAAAAAATGGGCGAAAAACGGGTCCATTTTTGCGAAAAATGGTGCGCACAGGGGGTTTCGGAGGCCTGCAGAGTGCTCCTGGGGACCAGGAAGGACAAAAACCTTTTTTTTTTCTTACTTACCTTTTTGAAATCTTGGTGTATCTTATACACTGGTGTGTCTTATAGTCTGAAAAATACGGTATATAGAAAGCATTTCTTTTCAGAACAAAGAACAGTGAGAAATTATTGCTATATGTTTGCACATGGGAACTTTTATCTCAAAAGGATTATTCAAATGTTCTATATACTATATTCTGCCTTATTCAAAAAAGAAAAAAAATACCTTTGACAGATTTGAATAAAAACCTATTTACTTAAAAACCTCAAAAGATTGATTGAAAAATTTTAATATTATTTCATAATACAAAAATACAAAATACAAAAATTACAAGCGAATACCTAACCATTAATACTGTTCCTACATATAAATGAAAATTCTGAAAACTTATTTTTTAACTGAAACCTAAAAAGGTTATATACTTTCTAAATAAATATCTTTGATACTAAGTTATTTCATCAGGCAGTTTCCTTGGCAAAGGTATGGAAATGATTCACCATTACTGTCATGAGTAATGACATTGAGCTTGTTTGCTATTGGCTGCCATAGTATGGGGGAGGGGGAGATTGGCATTTGGGTGGGGAAGTGAGCTGGAGTGAAAACGGCCTGTGTGAACAAAAAGAGAGGGATGCTCTCATGATCTACTGCGCAGCTGAATGGAGATGTTTATACCCAGGCAAGATCAACCATCCCGGAATACCAAATGGACGAAAACACCTGAAGATGTGACCCACATTATATCATATGGGATGGGTATTGCACATTCAGCCTGGGTCCTTGGGGGGGAGGAATTTGGGGAAACTTTCAATATATAACTTTCACGCCTTTTAGTTCAGATCTTGCTTTTCTTTCACTGTTATCATTTCAAACTCAGTAAAAGTATCTTTTCTCTACAAACATGGAGTTGGGTGTTTTCTTTCTTGGGTTCTCAACGGAGGCATGCCTGACATTAAGCAAGATCTGCTTTATCAGCCAACCCGGAGACCAAGTCTACTGTGGGGGCTGAGCAAAGAATGTTTACCCACAGCAGCGATCAAGAGGATATGGGAGCTGCAGGGTCAACCCACCCCAGTCCCACTGTGGTTGAGAGGAGATCAAGTGGCTGTCAGAATAGCAGCTTGAAGAGAAACCGGTCCGAGCCGAATGGTCATTGGACAAAAGATGAATAGAAATTCTGGAGGAGCTCCCCCCTGGGGTAACTGCTGCCAGATGCCGGTGAGGATAGGCTGCCTGGCAGGAAGCTGACAAAGAAGACCTCCTGCTGACCCAGGCCATGCACCTTCTACACAAAGCTCTTGAAAATTGGAGAGCTCAGCGGGACCCTTGAGGAAAGGTATGGCCTGCTGGCATGCGAAGAGGCTGGGGAAGCAGCAGGGGGAGCAGAAGTCTCTGCAAACCCAGAAGTGATTCCTATAGCTCGGCCAGGGCCAGCTCAGGCTGCAGGCATTCAAGCAGATGCCGCAGCCTAGGCACCTCCTGGTGGAGGGGAGTGTCCCCCGGAGGCACCAAATTCCAAAGGTTCCTCAGCTGCAAGTAAAATACCGAGAGGATCCCAAAGTTCTGGGATTTTTCCTGGCCTAAGTTTGGAATCACATGCAGGAGTATGGGGAGGATTTTGTTTCAGAAGCAGCCAAAGTGAGGTGTTTCACCATGGCCCTGGAAGGGACTGCAGCTAAGTGGATGGTCACCCTTCACAATGATGATGACCCCCAGCTGAGAGATAATGATCTGTTTATGATGGCCCTCCTAGCTGAATGTAAGGCAAGGATCAGGGTGAAGACCAAAACCGGGGCAGTGGCTGAATACCCCTAGGAGTTTCACGAGCTGGCTTGCCACATGCATGGATGATCCCAAGAGGCTCTGATGGAATCTTACAAAGATGGGCTCAATGATGAAGTCTACCAATGCTGTATCTCCCGAGAGCACACCCCCCCAAGACCTTCAGTGCTGGTATGTGTTGGCAGCAGAGATGGAAATTAACCTGGCCAGATACTGGTACTGTGGGGACCACAGCTGGAACAAGTCTTTCCCTTCTGCCCCAAAAGATGCCACTAGGGCTACCAAAGGTGGGCCAATGGCCAAATCCAGATCCAAGGCATGCTTCAGATGTGGGAAGGAGGCGCATTGAGTTGTTGATTGCCTCACCAAGCTTGGCTCTAAAGCAACATCAGCTGGAGGCAAGAAAACCAAAAAGCCACCAGCAAAACACCGCGAAACAGTCCTGAAAGGCATGGAAGTAGTCAAGTTTGCTCCTCTGGGCCAGGAGGATCTGGGAACTCCGACAACCCCAAGGGAGAGTGAAACCGATTCCAACAACGACCCCCTAGTAAGTCAGCATGTGGGCCCCATGAACATCCCAGTGGAATTAAGGGTATCTTCATCCAGCGCCAAGGGAAGATGCTAGTTATTTTGGATTTTGGGTGTACAAGATGCGTAATTAGCCCAGAGGTGATGGAGAAATTAAGACTGAGACTGAGAACAATGAAAGTGCCCATACAGTTTTGCCAGTTGGATGGGTCAGTAGCTGGGGGGGGGGGGGGGGGAGGAGGAGGCAGCTCATTTTGTGATGGAACAGTAGAGATCTCTCAGGGATCACCGAGAGACTTTGAGTTTCATCATAGCCCCTGGAATGGAACAACCCCTCTTGCTCTGATTACTCTGGCTCTGGAAATGGAATCCTCACATGAACTGGAGGAAGGGACTGTTGTGCATCCATTCCACCCAGCCAGGGAGAGGGAGAGAAAATCCCCCATGCATAGCTGAAGCTGCAAGGGAGCTGGCAGCAATAGTGAGCGGACACATAGTTGGAGAGGAAAAAATCCCAAAGGAATATTCCGGACCTGAAGGATTACAAGGAGCACCAGCTGTATGCAACTGATAAATGAGCTGCTGCATGAACACCTTTACAAGGCGGTCCTGGTCTATGTAGATGATATTCTTATTTTTCCTGAAACCATGGAGGAACATGTAAAGTTAGTGTGATCAGTCCTGAAAAAACTTAGGGCTAGTGAACTGTATGCCAAATTGTCAAAGTGCAAATTTCACCAGACTAAGATTGACTATTTGGGTTACCGCATATTACATGAGGGGATAGAAATGGACCCAGAGAAAGTTTGGGCGATCATGGAGTGAGCGCCCCCATGCACCAGAAAGCAGCTGCAAAGCTTTCTAGGTTTTGCGAACTTTTATTGACAATTCAGCCCCGCCTTTGCTAAAATTGTGTTATCCATTACCGATCTGCTAAAGACAAACGGAAACGGAAACTGAAAGAAGATGGGCAATATGGGAGAAGGAAGCATTTGCTGTCCGATGGGCCTTACTAACTTGGGGGCATTTCCTCGAAGGGGCCAAACACCCTTTTGAGGTGTGGACAGATCATAAAAACCTAGAGGCCTTAAAAACACCCCAGCAATTGTCACTCAAGTAAGTCTGTTGGGTGCAACACTTTAATCGTTTTAATTTCTCCTTGTGCTACCATCTGGGGAAAAGAACTTTATGGCAGACACTTTATCTAGATTACCCCAGTATAATAGCACTTGGCCAGAAATGATCCACCTGGTTATCCCCTCGAAGCAACTGGCTGCCCCAGTGGTCACCAGAGCCCAGGGGAAGACGGACTTTGACCTTCCCACAAGTTTAAGTGAGCAGTTAAAGGGGGTGCTGAAAACTGATGACTGGTTCTTGTCCCACTCAAACAATTGCACCATTCGTGAAGGACTAGCATGGGTGGGTGCTAAGTTATACGTTCCCGCCAGTCTTGGGGGGATTGTATTACAACAGACCCATGATTCAAAAGCTGCTGGACACTTTGGGTTTGTGACAACATTACACTTAGTTAAACGGCAGTTCTGGTAGCCTTCTTTGAAAATGGGACATAGAAGCCTACATTGCTAGTTGTCCTGTGTGTGCATCTGCAAAAAGGCCTCCTGAAAAGCCAGTTGGATTTCTCCAGAATGTTGGTAGCCCTATTGCTCCATGGAAGGAAATATCCAAGGACTTCATTGCTGAACTACCCAAGAGTAGGGGAAATAAGGTCATTTGGGTGGTCACAGACTTGTTTTCCAAGCAAGCACATTTTGTACCCTGCTCCAAGACTCCCTACGCATAAACGCTAGCTAAACTGTTTATTCAACATGTGTATAGGTTACACAGGGCTTCCAAATGCATCATTTTGGATAGGGGGGTACAATTCACCTCCCACTTCTGGAGGGATTTCCTGAAATTGTTAGGCTCCACCCAAAGCCTAAACTTCTCCCACCATCCTCAAACCAATGGGGCTTGTGAACACGCTAATTCGGTTCTAGAACAATACCTCAGATGTTACGTAAATTATACTGACAGACTACCAAGAAGTCAAAGAAACTGGGTCCTCAGTATGTAGGCCGTTTCCCTATTGTAAGGGTTGTAAATCTGATCACAATACAGTTAGAGCTAACAAAAAACCTTAGAAGTATCCACTCTGTGTTTCATGTTAGCTTGCTGAAACCTGAACATGTGTCCCCTCTTCAACCAGACCAACCTACACCTCTTGTTCCCTCCTCATCGAAGGAGAGCAGCATTTCAAAGCCAAAGAGATTCTGGATTCCAGGAAACATAGGGGGAAAATACAGTATTTGGTATCCTGGAAACATTTTCTTCCCTCTCAGTCTGAATGGGTGAACACTTGAGATGTCAGAGCCCCAAAAGTCTTACAACTGTTTCACACTAAATACCCTGACAAGCCTTAATGTTAGAAATGTAAATGATCCTGTATTTTGGGTTGTTTCAATTGCTTCTATCATATCTATCTATTTTGTGTTGTGTTTTTCTCCAGGGCTAATGCCTCTACTGCACGAGGGGCGAATGTCAGTCTCCTTGATGCTTGCTTGCTATTGGCTGCCATAGTAACAGGGGGGGGAAGATTGGCATTTGGGTGGGGATGTGAGCTGGAGTGAAGATGGCCTGTGTGAATAAAAAGGGAGGGATGCTCTCATGATCTACTGTGCAGCTGAATGGAGATGTTTATAACCGGTCAAGGTCAGCTGTCCCGGAATACCAGATGGACAAAAACACCTGAA
This sequence comes from Arizona elegans, assembly GCA_022577455.1. Classification (NCBI taxonomy): domain Eukaryota; kingdom Metazoa; phylum Chordata; class Lepidosauria; order Squamata; family Colubridae; genus Arizona; species Arizona elegans. The sequence goes on along the minus strand of JAKOOJ010000004.1, from coordinate 75,118,626 downwards.
GATGTGCCCCACATGACACCATATGGGATGGGGATTGGACATCCAGCCTGGGTCCTTGGGGGAAGGGATTTGGGGAAACATTCAATATGTAACTTTCACGCCTCTTGGTTCAGATCTTGCTTTTCTTTTGTTGCTATCTTTTCAAGCTCGGTAAAAGTACCTCTTCTCTACAAACATGGAATTGGGGGTTTTCTTTTTTGGGTTCTGAATGGAGGCACACATGACAATTACCTTTCCTCAAGGTTTGTTTTGACTTCCCAGTCTAACCTAAACTCTGGTATTCTCAGATAGTCATTCATTAAAGTACAAGTAGTCCTTACTTAGCAACCACTGGTCACTCCATCACTGTGTTGCAATTGCTATGAAGACTGCAGTGGGCCTACGGTCTCAATTGCCTTTCCCTAATTTAAGATCAGACATCCCAGATAAAGTACCCAGTTGCTGCCACAATTTTTAAAAGTCCAGTTATGTGAGTGCTAATTTATTCTTTATCAAGACCATCCAGTTATTAGACAGGAAAGCAGATTATAAATATTTTATCTAATATAAATACTATTTGAAATTCTATCTTACAGCATCGAGTATATTTTAATAAACCAATGGAACAATATCAGTGTTGCAGTGTAACTTTGTAACATTCATGTAAAGAATATTTAAGGGGATGGGAACAATTGTAAAGCATTTGAAAATAATTATTAAGCAATTATTTTCCTGTGGACATATTCATAGAAATTTGTTTCTATTTGTGTAGAAATATATAAACTTTAGTCTGAAAGTCAGTTTGCAAATACTAACAACAAATCTTTTGGCCATGCAGTGAAGAATGTTCTTGCTTAACTTAGGCAGGGGCATCAGTTATTTCCTTCTTTGGAAAATGCATACCTGAACTATTATACATTCAAATGTATAGTGAGCAATATTCAAGCTGAAACCATGTTTAACAGGTTTGATGTCTTTTAATTCTTTTATTAAAATTGTAGAGTTTTATCCCCCCAACTCTGCAAGATCCTGTAGCAATTAAACAGAAATTTCAAGTTCTTTCAAGTTTATGTTTCCCAGACCAGGTTCAATATATGTGATATGTAATGCAGAAGCCTGGAATTGAGACTCAAGGCACTGAATATTAAAAACACATCTATTTTTAAAAAATAATCAATATTATTAAAACAAATAGTATCTTTTTAAAAAGCCTAATGATAAATTTGTTACTATATTCCCCAAACAATAAAATATATTTTTGCTTATTTTTATTTTATTATTCCTTAAAAACATACAAAACATATATGCTTTTGCACTCTTACTACAAAGAAAAAATTACTCAATTATTCCAGATTACCTAAAATTGGTCATATATTCTCAGGTCTTTTAGCCTTCTCCGGTATAAATAGGCCTCAACTTACAACCACAGTTGAGCCAGGGGTGAAATGCTCCCGGTTTGGATCGGATTACCTGATCCAGTAGCGATGGCAGTGGGTGGTTCGGAGAACCGGTAGCAAAAATCCCTGTGCCCCCCCTCCCATGCCCACCTGAGCCACGCGATCATCAGAGGCTGTTTTTTTTTTTTACTTTTAAAAGCATTTTTTTACAACCTCTTTGGCCAAAGAGGTTGTAGGGGGAAAAAATGCCTTTAAAAGCCTCTGATGATCCCAGCTGAGTTGCCTGATTGTCAGAGGCTTCTAAAAGCATTTTTTCTGCAACCTCTTCGGCTGAAGAGGTTGTAGAAAAAATGCTTTTAAAAGAAAAAAAAAAAGTTGGCTATGCCCACCCAGTCACATTACCCCCCACCCCACCAAGCCATGGCCACAGAACTGGTAGTAATAAATTTAAGATTTCAACCCTGAATTGAGCCCAAAATTTTCTGATGCTAAGTGAAACAACTGTTAACTTTTGTCTCATTTTACAACCTTTCTTGCCACAGTTGTTAAGTGAATTACTGCAGTTGTTAAGTTATTAACATGGTTCTTAAGTGAATCTGGCTTCTCCATTGACTTTGCCTTTCAGAAGGTCTCAAAAAATGATACATGACCCTGGAAACTCTAACCATCAAAAATATCAGTCAGTTTCCAAGTGTCTGAATTTTGATCGCATGACCATGGGGTTGCGGCAATGTTTGTAAGTGTAAAAAATGGTCATAAATTACTTTTTTCAGGGCCATTGTAACTTTAAACAATCACCATACAAACTGTCATAAATTGAGGTCTACCTGTATCATCTACTTAAAAAGTCACCTCAAATGTCAAGAACACCTTCAAATTAGTTTTGAATACATTTTGAAAGAGACTATAATAGAAAGGTAAAAATATATTCACACAGAGGATTACATGCAATAACGTAATAATATAATTTTTGTCTCTTTCTCACAGTATATTCTATGTGCATGGAATCTCCTGTAGATAATCCTTCATTGAAAAATTTCTTTCCAACATCACAATATATACCCTACTAACTTCTATCTTCAATACTTTAAAAATGATATTCACAGGATACTTTCCACTGTCCACTGACAATGTCAGCATTCCGAGTAACGCACCTATTGAAAGAACTCTGAGGCAGGTAGATTCCTCAAAGAACATGTTTGTTGGATACATCATATTGGCACAGCCGGTGGAAACCAACTCTAAAGGTTCCTGTGATTTTCACCTAATTAAAAGAGTAAGAATCGCCCCTCCCAGTTGTCACCAAAGAATATAGCTTGCAGGCTTCTCTCCTTCTTCAACAGCCAACTGTTACGATGGCCTGTGTTCCTACAGGAAAACTTTTTGTTTTGATTGTTAGCTGGACTATCTATTTCCCCCCTCCCTTCCCCCACTCAGGCTTCATGGCAACTATGAGGCTGTACAAGATGGCTTCAGCTAGTTTCGCTTCAGAGTTGACAGTCGGACCTCCCCACTTAACTGGAGAGAAGTTCCTGAAAAATTCAAATGGAGAGAAATTAGTTTTCAACCAAAACCTCTCCTTCCCCCTGGAGGCGCCTTTGGCTTTTGAGGGTATTTATCGTGGAATTGCTTAGTCAGTCTAATTGCTTTTACATCCCAGCTTTTATTTATTTTATTTATTTTATTTTATTTTTATACCGCCCTTCTCCAGCAGGACTCAGAGGGGTAGACAGCCAAAGTAAAAACACAACATACAAAAATTAAAAGAGTTTAAAAGATATTAAATAATTTAATTTAATATCCACAATTTAAAATAACCCAGTTAAAATTAATTTCAAATTAAAACCAAAGGATGGGATCAAGCCAGCTCGGCTAGATGAAATAAATGAGTTTTAAGGGACCGACGAAAAGTCCAGAGGTCTGGTATCGTGCGTATCTCTGGGGGTAGGTCGTTCCAGAGGACGGGTGCCACCACAGAGAAGGCTCTCCTCCTGGGGGTTGCCAGCCAACATTGTCTGATGGCACTCTAAGGAGCCCTCTCTGTGCGAGCATACTGGCCGGTGGGAGGCAATTGGTGGACAAAGGCAGTCTCGTAAATATCCAGGCCCTAAGCCATGGAGCGCTTTAAAGGTGGTCACCAATTCCTTGAAGCACACCCAGAAGACCACCGGAAGCCAGTGCAGCTCATACAAGAGAGGTGTCACATGGGAGCACCCCGTTGCTCCCATAATCCCCCATGCGGCCGCATTCTGGACCAGTTGGAGCCTCCGGGTGCACTCCAAGGGGAGCCCCATGTAGAGATCATTGCAGTAGTCCAGGTGGAAGGTGACGAGTGCTTGAGTGACCGTGCGTAGGGATCCAGAAAGGGACGCAACTGGCGTATCAGGCGAACCTGATAAAAAGCCTCTCTGGCCACGGCCATCATATGCTCTTCTAAAGACAGCGGTGCATCCAGGAGGACGCCCAAGTTGTGAGCCCTCTCTGTGGGGGTCAATGACTCGCCCCCAATAACCAGTGATGGCGCCAGCTGGCTATATCAGGATGCCGGAAGCCACAGTCAATCGGTCTTGGAAGGGTTGAGTCGGAGCCTGTTTCTCCCCAACCAGGCCCGCACAGCCCCCAGGCACCGGGACATCACTTCACGGGCATTGTTGGGGTAGCCTGGGGTGGAGATGTACAGCTGGGTGTCATCAGCGTACTGATGGAACTCCACCCCAAAGCCACGGATGATCTCACCCAGCAGCTTTACATAAATGTTGAACAGAAGGGGCAAGAGGACCGACCCTTGTGGCACCCCACAAACAAGGCACCTCGGGGTCGACCGCTGTCCCTCTGCCAACACAGATTGTGACCAGTCAGAGAGATAGGAGGAGAACCACTGCAAAATGGTGCCACCTACCCCCAACCCCTCCAACCGGCGCAACATAATACCATGGCCGATGGTATCAAAAGCCGCTGAGAGATCTAACAAGACCAGAATAGAAGAACAACCCCTATCCCGAGCTCTCCAGAGATCATCCACCAAGGCGACCAATGCCGTTTCCGTACTGTGCCCAGGCCTGAAGCCGGACTGGAACGGATCTGGATAGACAGCTTCATCCAGGTACTGTAGAAGCTGCCGCGCCACCACACTCTCAACAACCTTCGCAATAAAACGAAGGTTGGAGACTGGATGATAATTAGCCAAAACAGCCGGATCCAGAGAGGGCTTCTTGAGGAGGGGCCTCACCACTGCTTCTTTCAAGGCGGCCGACAGCAAAGAAGCATTAATAATCCCCTGGAGCCAGCCTCGTGTAACCTCCCGGAAGCCAGCACCAGCCAGGAGGGACACAGGTCCAATAAACATGTGGTCGCGTTCAGCCGTCCCAGAATCCTGTCCACGTCCTCGAGAGTCACAGGATCAAACTCCTCCCAGATAACACTCTCAAACCTGCCTCGATCATTCCGTCTGGACTTACCCAGTCAGAGGCCAAGACTTCCCAAATCTGAGCAATTTTATCATACAGATACTGGACAAAATCCTCACCTCGACCCTGCAAAGGATCATCCCACACTCCCAGATAGAGGAGGGAGCAGGTCACCCTAAACAGGGTGGCTGGGCGATTATCTGATGACGCGATAAGAGCGGAAGAATAGCTAGATTTTGCCGCTTTTATCGCCACAAGGTAGGTCTTAATATGAGACCTCACCAGTGTTCGGTCAGATTCAGAGCAGCTGGTCCTCCAACTGTTCTCCAGGCGTCTTTTCCAGCACTTCATCTCCCTCAGCTCCTCGGAGAACCAAGGAGCTAGGCGAGTTCAATGCCAGGTCAGAGGCCGCAAAGGAATGATGCGGTCCAAAGCCCCCACAGCCGCACTATCCCAGGCGGCTACCAAGTCTTCAGCTGAGTCATGAGCCAGAATCTCAGGAAATGGCCCAAGCTCCATCTGGAACCTATCAGGATCCATCAGGCACCTGGGGCGGAACCACCTGGTCGGTTCCACCTCCCTGCGATGGGATGTAGCAGTTAGAAAGTCAAGTCGAAGGAGTGAGTGGTCAGACCATGACAAGGGTTCAATGACTATATCCCCTGAATCAAGGCCACTCGACCACTGACCAGAGATAAAAACTAAGTCCAGAGTGTGCCCACCCGTGTGAGTAGGGCCATGAATTAACTGAGTCAGGTCCATGACCGTCATGGAAGCCATGAACTCCCGGGCCACCTCAGATGTTTCACTGAGGGAAGGCAGGTTGAAATCCCCCATGACCAAAAGTCTGGGGGTATCAACCGCCACCCCAGCTATGATGTTGAGCAGCTCAGGCAGGGCCGTTGCCACATGGCAGGGAGCCAGGTACGTGATCAACAGGCCCATCTGCACTCCACGACCCCACTTCACAAGAAGGGACTCACATCCGGCTATCTGTGGTACAGTGGTCTCCCTCGGTTCCTTTATAATAACCACCTCCCCTGCCCCTGCCCTGAGCTCTCAGCTGATGGAATGCTCGGAAGCCTGGTGGGCACATATCCATGAGGGGAACTCCTCCCTCCAGGCCCAACCAGGTCTCCATAATACTTGCCAGGTCCGCTTCCCCCTCCAGAATAAGATCACAAATGAGGGGGGCTTTATTTACCACGGACCTGGCATTGCACAACAACAGCCAAAGACTCGGGCCCTAAGAGTCTGTGCAACCTGGGGAACGAGAAGGGCTATGGGGACTAGGGCCTGCCACTGCTCGAAGATAGCGAGTGCGCACTCCACCACGTAATATGGCCTCCTACTCCCGCTGTATCTGCCCCTCCCACTCAGCGTATTGATAGAAAAGCCCTCAGCAGAGTGAACTCTGATACCCCCTTACCCCTGGAATCCGCACCCCCCATGGCCCAACTGGCAGCCGGGCCAGACCCCTCCCCCCGTGGGTTATCCTCCAAACCCACACAACCCTCTCACCTCCTAGAATCCCTTAAAAATCTGTCTAAAAATTTCCCCAGAAAACCCCTCAATCCCCTTTTTGCGACATGCCACCTCTCAGGATTCCAAAGCCCGTCATAAAGGTAGGCCCTCGATAGAGTGGAGGGCCACACCTGCGAGAAGGGGAAATCTCGCAGCGAGAGGAGGTCTGCCGAGGTATAGGCCAGTTCACAGACATGGGACGTGGTTAAGGGCAACTATGGGTGCCGGAGATGGTAATGCTGGAAAGAGTAGATGTAATACAGCTGAGCATGGGGCAACTGGGAAATCCACCACTCTCTCACCGCGATGGAAAGTCAACAAGTGGCTGCAATGATTTAGTCCGGGGGGAATTAGCCGCAGCCGCCCTCTCATGGCGACTAGACGGTAGAAGAACCGCCAGCGGAGTCATGGTTCATCCTTCCGGAATGAGGCAGCAGAAATTGTCCAGGACTTTCAACACCGAGGCCCATAGCCCACTGATCCTCTCCGCAATGCTGAGGCCGATAAAAGGCGATGGAAGGAGGCCAAGATATAACAGACACAGTACCAGAGGGAAGGAGATCAGGTGGCAACACAAATATGGAGGGTGATAATAAGGTCCCAAAACAGCTGAGGCTGGCAAGAATGGTCTGGCCGAAAAAGGTCAGGGCAGCAGTCCAGGGAGGCCACAAAAAAGGGGTGTGGTGGGATTCCAAGGAGGAGACAAGAATCGAAAATTGCCAATCCCCCTCTGGCCCATTTCCATCACCCTCAGTTCTTCTCTGGGTCCACTCACCCTGCAGTCATGTCCTGTCCTCTCAGGACAATTTTGCCCAGATCTTCCGAGGACACAAGTTGCTCGTGGGGTTACAAAAACCCAATACAATCCCATCCGGGAAAGCATCCCCTTCAGCCTTCAGCTGGAGCCAGCTGCCAAATGATATGGAGCTCCGCCATCGCCCCACCGCCAGTTTCGCCACCATCCGCCACTCTCGTTTTTACCCAAGTGGCTTCAGACAATGGGTATCCCTTCCATTGCACTAGGTATTGTAATCTCCCTTTGTACAGTCTGGAGTCTAGGATTCATTTTCTCTCATAATACATTTCTCCCTGCAGTACGATCAGCTTTGGGGCTACCTGGTCCACTGGCAATAGGGCCTCAGCTGAGACCCTATTGCCAGTTTTAACAAGCTGCTATGGAAGACCGGATGCACTTTCCCTAGCAGGCGGGGAAGCTTCAGCTTCACTGTGACAGGATTAAGAATCTTCATGATGGGGAAGGGAGCTATGAATTTTAGTGGCTCTGTTAGAGCTCAGATGGAATGCAGAGCTAAGCCCCTGGGAGGATCCAATGGCCCTTACAAACTCCCTCCAGAATTTGGCTATAAATTGGACCCCCCCCCCCGGTCAGAGATAATTCTTCTAGGAACTCGTGCAGCCTATAAATGTGCTTTACAAATAGTTTGGCTATCTTGTAGGCTGATGAGAGACTAGAGCAGGCTACCGAGTGGGCTTGTTTGGAGAAGAGGTCAATCACCATCCAGATGACCATATTTCCCCCACTCTCAGGAAGCTCTGCTATAAAATCCATGGTGATCTCTTCCTATAGCTGAGAAGAATCAGCTACTTGTTGGAACACTCCCAGGGTCTTCCCTGGTCATTTTTTCATTGCAGCATATGTTGCACAGCTTTTGATATAGTCCTCAATGTCTCCTTTCATCTTTGGCCACCAAAATTGCCTTCTTGCCAAATGCAGAGTCTTCAGGAAGCTGAAATGCCCTGCCTGATTGGTGTTGTGGCTTCTTTGCAGTATTTGGAGGTGCAAGCTGTTAGGGACATACAATTTAGAGCCCTTCCAGGCCAGTCTGAGGGTCAGTAGTTCCTTGTTGTCCTGGTACCATGGATTGGTGGGTAGCTCAGCTTTTAAATTCTGAGTCAAACCCTCTCCCTTTTCAGTTTTTCGCCTTTGAGTTTGCTGTCTGGTGGTGGCTTGTTTGACTTGCTGGGGAAGGAGGTATCATAGGAGCACCAGCTCCTCACCCTTGCTGTTATACTGTGGCATTCACAACAAAGGAGTCAACTAAAAGGTTTCTTCCCCCGGAATGTATTTTGAAGTGAAATTGAATTGGTTAAAGTACTGTGCCCATCAGACCTGCTTTGGTGAGAGCTTCAGCAGGGTCCTAAGTGGCTCCAGGTTTTTATGGTCCATCCATATTTCAAATGGTGCTTGGTTCCCCTCAGGGAAGTGATGCCAGATCAGCAGAGCAAAACAGACTGTGTACACCTTATTCTCACACTGCCCACCTCCTTTCAGTCTCTGTTAGTTTTCTGGAGGTGAATACACATGGCCATAGGTTCTCCTCCACATTTTTTTGGAAGAGGACTGCGGCCACTGCTACGTCACTGGCATCCACTTGGACAACAAACACTCCTGGTCAGGGTGCTTAAGGATTGGCTGTTTGGCCAACAGTCTTTTGAGCATCTCGAATGTCTTTTGGCATTCAAGGATCCATTTCAGGGGCTGACCTGGCCGTGGTTTCACTTCCAGTCTTTTAGTAGCTTGGTGATTGGGAGGGCAATCTCAGCAAAGGAGGGAATGAATTGTCTATAGAAATGTGCGAACCCCAGGAAGTTTTGGTTGCCAGTCCAGGACAGCTTTGACTTTTCCTGGGTCCATCTCTTCCCCTCATTTGACACACAATATCCTAGGTAGTCTAGGCTGGATTTGTGGAATTCACACTTGGATAATTTGGCATACAGGTTTGCCACTAGGAATTTCTTGAGTACCTGGCGCACCAGTTTGGTGTGCTCTTCCAGTGTTTCAATGTAGATGAGAATGTCAACTAAAAGTCAACTCTGAGGCTGACCTGACTGGAGCCATCTTGGAGCTTCAGTATTGCCACACTGGAGCTGAGGGATAGGGACAGGGGATTGTGTACCCAAAATAAAATACTTTCTCTTGGGAACCAAGGACATTCTCACACCTAGACCATGGGAGGAGAAGTGAGGTCACCAGATGACTAGACAGCATTTTGATTGGACCATATGACTGATTGGTTGGGATTGTGGGAAAACTTTCCCTTTTAATTAGGTGGAAACCATGGGAACCGTCAGAGTCAGATTTCACCAGATCTGTTACAATATATTTCCAATAAAACTATTCTCTGAGGAATTCACTTGCCTCGGAGTTTTGCTTACTATGGGATTATTACTTGGAACCCTGACATTAAACCGACTCTCCTAAATCCTAAACTCTAACCGGAGCTGCTATCCGGGGTCCTGAGCCCTGGCTCCTTACCTAGTTTACCCGGGCAGCAGGAAGACTCAGGGAAGATGGAGGAAAAAGTCGGAGAGGCCATTGGGCTCCTGCAGAGCTTGTGGAGGAGCCCTGTAGAGCCTGTCGGCCCCCTCAGAGGTTCAATGGGTGGAGGAAGCGGTGGTGGAGATTGTGCATCAAGTGGGCGCCTGGCCCAAAGTCCATAGTGAATGGCCGCCCGCCCAGGAGCTCTAATAGGCAGAGCAGGACATTGGCTGCTGGGCTATGTTCCATAAGTAGGGGGAGAATGCCCAATCACCTCGATGAGGGAGGCAAGGATGACCATTCTTGAATGGAGGTCAATGGGCCCTCTGAACCTCAGTGAGTCTGTGGATTGGAGGTACCAAATTGTGGCCTGCAGACAAACCCTGGGATAACTGCCGGAGTACTTGGCCAGCTGAGCCTTGGTGGATTTGAGCACTCATATCAACATGAGTAAGGGAGAGCAGTTTTGAGCCCGCCAACTTTCCCCCCTCAGGGAACCGATCTACTCGGGCTGTGACTGCTCTACAGTTCTCATAGGTGCCACCCAGCCCATGACTGAGTCTACCCAGTCGGCACCGGTCTACCACTGCCACAATCTGTGTAGTCAGCCACTCCTTTTGACTCAGCTGAGCCTTGGACTGCAGCAGAACCCGCCTACGTGCTGGAGACCAGCTAGTCCACACAGGTAACACCAACAAACACCAACATGGTAGGTGCCACCTGGTTGGGCTTACCCCGGGCAAGGATGGGTCCAAGCTCAGTGGATGCCTGTCCTGGCTCCTCTTCCTCCTCCTCGGCCTGCCACTCCATCGTGCTTCAGAGCTGTTTTCGGCGGGAGCTCAGACAAGCTGGCCTTCTACCTGAGGCCCACATCAATTGCTATGGGGAAGACTATGCTAACAATCAGGAAATGATCATTGCCATCACCAAGAATCTGGAGGAGAAGCAGCAAAATGGGTGACTCAACTGCATGATGAAGGAACTCCTGAGCTAGAGAATGCTGATGAGTTCCCACAGGAGATGAGGAAAAGGCTTCTTTGGCCAAGGGCAAAGAAGCGGAGGCAGAGATCAAAGTGCTCAGGCAGAGGGGCTGCCTGGCTAAAGAGTACTTCAGGGAGTTTCAGAGGCTTGCTGGGAAACTGAGGTATTGGCCTGAATGCCTCCTAGTCTAATTCTTTAAGGAGGGCTTGGACCAGGAGCTGCACAATGCCTGTATCTTCCAAGGTGTCCTGGACCATATCCATAACTGATGACTGGTACCGGATGGCAGTGGCCATGGACATCGAGCCTCATCTGCACCCACAAGAGATGCCAGAGAAGACACCCAAAAGGCAGCTTGGCAGATGAGCCATTTCCCACCAAGCAGAAGAGAAGCCCAGGGGGACCTCAACAATATCAATCAAATGCTTTCGGTGCAGTCAACAGGGCCATTGAACATCAGAATGCCTGGCACTGGCTCCTCTCCACCAGCCAAACACCCCTGTCCTGGCCAAGCCCAAAAAACTGACACGGAGACCCACAGAAAATGGGAAGTTTGTCTGCCAGGCCATCTAGGTCTCCCTTCCTCCCAAAAGGGAGGGTGAACTCCAGCTCAAGAGGCACCACCACTGGCAGCAGGCAACAGCAACAACGAAAGCGGTTGACCCAATGGTAAGCAAAACCATCTGTCCATTCACTTTCATTGAGACTAGTCGTGCCCAAGACAGGAGCTCAGGGGGAAGAAGAGGCTGTCATAAACACGGGATGCACCTGATGCCTGATCAGTCTCTCCCTCTGTCAGAAACTAGGCATTCAGACCAAACCCTTAGCCAGCCCCATAAACTTCGAACAACTCAATGAGTCACTAATTGGGGGAGCCCCTGCCACCGAACCTGTACAGCTAGAAATGGGTTGCCACTGGGAGCTCACCCAGTTCATTGTGGCACCAAAAATGACTGAAACTGTCATCCTGGGGCTGGCAAGGCTGGATAAATGGGGTCCGACCATCTTGTGGGAAGACGGTTACCGGTAAATAAAGCTGGGACTAGGCCCTCTCCCCTCTCCTGACCCTGCGGGGGAAGGACCAGTGAGGTTGCTAGAGTGCGAAAAAGCAGCTGCTACCACAGAACCACATCCAGGAAGGCCCCAAGTCCCCAGAGAATACAGTGACTTGCCTGAAGTGTTTAGTGAGGAGGAATGCAATCCCCTACTACTTTACCGCCCCACAGACTGTGCCATAGAGTTTGTGCCAGGAGCCAAACTGCCCAAACTGAAGATGTAGTCCATGACCCCAAAAGATATGACTGAATTAAGGGATTACATTGACACTAACTTGGCCCAAGGATTCTGTTGTGGTCCGCCAGCAGCCTGCAGAGCTGGCAACGGAGTCGGACAGCGATGAGGCTGAGGAAGAACATGGGCCAGTCCTGGAGGCTGGGGAAGGCCCGGATGAGGGCTCTGCGTCAGAAGCAGAAATGGGGCCTGGGCCACCTGAGACTGATGTGCGGACTTCGGAGCCTCCAGAGGCTGACAGTAGAGAGGCAGAGGAACAGGAGGAGCCTGTTCCTAGTGCACGTATGAGAAGAGCTGCCAGAAGGTGATGACAACTCAGGAGTAGGGCCAAGAGATGATGGGTCCCTCCCATAAGACTTTAAAAGACCAGCAATGGCTCTTGGCCTCTTTGCCGGAAAATAACCGTTGAGAGAATTGCTTCTTGTTTGGCTGTAGTTATTTCTTCTGTTCCTGAACTGTTGCCAAGAAAAGACTTTGGCAGTTTGCCTAATTATCCCAAGGTCAGAGATAAACTAAAGAAAGGTATTTTAAGGATTTTGCTTTAATTTCATTTAGAATACGCTGAGAATGAGTTAATTCTCAGCTGTTTTAATAAAATCTGTTTGTTTTTTTGGAACTTAAATATCTTTATTAAATGCAAAATTTAAAAAACTTTAATTTTGCATTTAATATCAATTACATGGGCCTGGGTCACAACAGATTCATATAATTGGCTAAATCCAGAGTAGCCACCCCAGTACTCTTCAAAGAGAAGAAAGATGGGTCAATGATATTATACATTGATTTTAGAGATATTAATGCCATGTGCATGGAAAACACCTACCCACTGCCCCACATGAAGGACATGCTAGCCCACTTAGCAAAATGGAAGGTGTTCACTGCACTAGACTACGAGGCATACTACAGGTGCAGATAAAGGAGGGCGACAAGTGGAAAACTGTCTTTAACTGCCCATTAGGCAGCTTTCAATTCAAAGTAATGCCTTTCAGATTACTAGGGGACCTGGCAGTCTTCATGCAGTTAATAAACGAGGTACTACATCAGCACCTGTATAAAGGAGTCCCTATTTACTTAGATGACATTGTAATTTTCACTGAAACCCTAGAACAACACGTCAAACTGGTGTGCCAAGTCCTGAAAAAATCCTTGTGGATAAGCTATACACAAAGCTGTCAAAATGCAAATTCCACAAGACAAGCCTGGACTACCTGGCCTACAGAGTGTCAAACGAGGAGGTTGAAATAGACCAGCTAAAATTAAAGTGGTCTTACACTGGCAACCCCCTTGCACCGAAAAGCAGCTTCAGAGCTTCTTGGGGTTCTCCTTGCTAAATGAGTGAATGGAATCCCTGAAGAAAGGGTGGGAAAATACCAAGCAGGCTTTGTGAGAAGCGGCAAAAACTCATAAAGTGCAAGCTGACAAATGCCCCAGCCCCCAAGAGCCATTCTGGGTTCAAAGCAAAGTTTACCTCTCGACCAAGTATCTAAGGCTAAAATTCCCATGCAAAAAGCTACAACCTAAGTTTATATGACCTTTCCCTCTAGTGATAGTAACTAACCCTGTTACGGTACAGCTTAGCCTTCCTTTCCTGCTAGGGAAAGTGCATCTAGTCTTTCACAGCAGCTTGTTAAAGCCAGTGGTAGGCTCCCTGATCAGACTGGTTGATCAGGCAGCCCTGAAACCAATAGTGGGGCAGTGGGAGATGCATTATGAGGTAAAGAAAATTCTGGATTCAAAATTGCATAGGGGCCGATTGCAGTACCTTGTGCAATGGAAGGAATACCGCCTATCCGAGGCCACATGGGTTGTAAAGGCAGATAGGTTGATGAAATAGTTTCATGACGAGTTCCCCCAGAGACCTCCAGAGGGAGGGAAGGGGAGGTTGAGTTGAGCCTTGACTAACTTCTCCCTGTATGCTTTTGTCTTGTAGGTAGTCCTCTTCAACTGAGAGGGACAGCCTGTCAACCCTGAAGCTGACTTGACCGGAGCAATCTTAGAGATTCAGTGTTGCCACACTGGAGCTGTGGGATAGGGAGGGGGGATTAGAGATAGCTGGGGTTATGTAGCCAAAATAAAATACTTTCTCTTGGGAACCAAGGACATTCTCACACCTGGACTGTGGAAGGAGGAGTGAGGTAATCATACGACCAGACAGTATCTTGATTGGACCATGTGACTGGTTGTTTGGGGTTGTAGGAAAACTTTTTCTTTTAATTAGGTGAAAACCATGGGAACCTTTAGAGATCTGTGCCAATATGATATTTCCAATAAAGTTATTCTTTGAGGAATTCACTTGCCTCAGAGTTTTGCTTGCTATGGGATTATTACTCGGAATCCTGATACTAAGTATACGAGGACCCCTTTGTATAGGTGTTCATGCAGCACCTCATTGATTAGTTGCATGAATACTGCAGGCACCCCCTACAGGTAGAAGGGCATGATTTTAAATTGGAAACACCCAAGGGGGCAGTTGAATGCAGGTTTCCACTCGTCCCCTTCCTTAATTCTCATTCGGTAGCATGCCTCTGGTAGGTCTAGTTTGGTGAAGATTTTCCTCTTTGCTAGGTGGACTATTATGTCTTCAGTGGTGGGATTCTACCGGTTTACACTGGTTCGGCAGAACTGGTTGTTAAGTAGTTAAGTAGTTAAACAGTTTGGAGAACGGGTTGTTAAAAGAAATGTCCTTTTGTTTTTTCCCACTTTACAGGGTTAATCCTGTAAGGAATTACAACATTCGGTGTTGTTTCCTAGCCTAATCTTTATTGCTCTGCTTACAGAAACTGCCTCTCCAGCAGTATGCCTAGACTTACTGTTGCTTCTGGTTCCAGAGGTTCTCAGAAGTTTTTTTTTTTGCTTGACTTTCTTAAAGGGGAAGGGTTGTTTTAAGCTTTTGACACCACTGTTGGGAGGAAATACTCCCCTGTTGGAGTTCTTCCAGCCAGGGTGCAATGATCAGCACTTTGAAGAAATAATTGAATAACGAAGCAGAAGCTTTTAATGACAAGGAACCAACATTCAGCAAGGCTTATTGGCTAGCTAGAAAGATTGACTTTCAAATGTGAGTTTGCATACCCTTTCTGACTTTTGGTCTAAAACTGGTTTTTGGTGAAATTTAATTCTGTGCTTGGTGATGTTTAATCCTGTGTTTAGTGATGGAATAATTTTCCCTATTCAGCTTTGTTTGGAAGGAAAAATGTTAATCTCTGTTCCTGAAAAAAAAAAAACAGCTTTGGAAATCTGACTAGTTCTATGTCTATTTGTTCTGGTAATTGGTTTAACAAGCAACAGATACTCTGTTTGCACCTTTGCTTCATTCTGGAGAGCTTAAATGACCTCTCTGCTAAAGGGTTTCACTTGACTGCTGATAGTTATCATTGCATTTTATCTATTTTAATTCCTCAAGGTGCTCTGGCACCCTCCCTGATTTGTAACTCCAGTTTGCAGGTATTTCTAATCTAATGATTGGTATTTAGGGCAACTTTTTGCAAGCAAAGAAGCTTTTTGTATTTTTGTACAGGTAATCCTTGATTTACAACAGTTACAATGGCACTGGAAAAAATGACTTATGACTGTTTTTCACACTTACGACCATTGCAGCAAACTGTCATTAAGGCAAAGAAGTGATGCCACATGACTACCTGGCCATGCCCACCCAGTCACATGAAGCACCGCAGTTGTGAAATGAATGACACGGTTGTTAAGAATGCTGCAATGGGCATAAATGATAACCAGTCATAAGTGCGAGGACCTGTCAGAAATCACTTTTTTTCAGCCCTCTGGGTAGTCCTTTTGTGCATATGGACTATTCAAAGGGCTGAAAAAGTTATTTTTGACTGGTCCTTGCACTTTTGACCAGTCCTCGCACTTACGACTGTCCTCACATTTTACGTTTTTTGTCCTATCTTTCACCATGGTGAAGAGAAGCAGTTGTGAAACGAGTGACATGGTTGTTAAGAATGCTGCAACGGGCATAAATGTGAGGATAGTTGTAAGTGTGAGGACCAGTCAAAAGTGTGAGGACCGGAAATGACTTTTTCAGCCCTCTGAATAGTCCTTATACACATAGCCATGGCCACCCGGTCATATGATCAGCTAGCCACGCCCACTTTGTCCCATGACCTCCAAGCCACGCCCACCCAAATAAGCCACGCCCACAGAACTGGTTGTTTAAAAAATTGAATTCCACCACTGCATGTCTTTCATTAGGGGAAGTGGGTACGTATTTTCCATGCAGACTCCATTAATTCTTCTTAAGTCAATGCACAGCCTCATCGACCCGTCCTTTTTCTCTTTGAACAGCACCGATGTGGCCACCCTAGACTTTGCTGGCTATATGAACCAGGTTTGCTGGCCAGGTTTTTATTGATATACATCCTTAACTCCTTCATTTCCCTCGGAGTCATGGAGTACTGCTTTGGTTTGAGTAGCTTCACCTCTGGCACAATCTCTATTGCACAGTTGGTAGTCCGGTGAGTGGGCAGCATGTTGCACTCTGACTTTCTAAAAACTTCTGAGAGGTCTCGGTATTCATTGGGAATCAGGAGGGTTCCTGGGGGCTGTTCAGATGTGGCTTTCACTTTATCACGTCATTTAGTATCCTTCAGTTGCTGGACAGCTGCCCTCTCAGGACTGCTGGGAGGGGGAGGGAGCCTATCTCTAGCCTTAGCTTCCTTCCCCCCCTTCCCACCAGATGGGGGGGACACTTGTCTAGCCAGGACACTTTCAAGATCACCGCTTCAGTCATTTTTAGTGCCACAATGAAGTGAATGTTTTCCCAGTGCCTGCCCATCTCTAGCCTCACTGATTCGCTGAGGAGCATGATGGGGATTCCCCTATCAATGATCCATCGACCTGTTCGAACTTTAAGGGTTGGGTCAGGGTTCTCACTCTGATCCCTAGCTTCAGGACAGTTTGCAAACTGATTAGGCAGAGGGTGCACCCCAAGTCTATTATGACTTCAACATTCCCCTGGGCTCTGGATTTCAGTGCCATGATTTTCACTGGGTTGGTGAAGGGGCGGATGGCTTCACTTACCATTGGGTTGTCCTCACTCTCATTATCACTGTCATAGGGCACTGGCTGTTGGATGTCCCTAGCTGGAGTTCTCTCCCCTCTTATGGGAGGAGAGACCTCAACAGATTGGCGGGCGAACCTCCCCCCCTTTCTCAGCTTTCATGGGGATTCTTTGCCTTGGTAGGCTCCAGCAGCTTCCCCCTTGACTGGGGAGTGGGGGCAAGGCACTTGGCAGCCCGATGGCCTTGCTGACTGCAGAAGAAGCATTTGATGGCAGTCCAAGAGCTCTGCTGGAGGGATCTGCAGATTGGCGGGGGTTGATAGCCTCCCCAGTTGTCACTTCTCCAGTTGGGTCTTTGGCTTTGGTTCCATGATTCTGTGTCACTTGCACTGCTTGAACTCAAGGTCCATTGCTACCACCATCCGGTACCACTAACGGATCTGGTAAGGGACTCCTTGGTAAACATACGCATTTAGCAGCTCATGGTCCAAGCCTTCTTTGAAGACGTACACCAGTAGCCTCTCTGGCCACTGCTGCATCCTCCCAGCCACTCTCCAGAACTCTTGGACATACTCTTTCATGGGCTGGCCCCTTTGTTTTAGTTCACGGATTTCGGCTTCAGCTTGCAGGGCCTGGGAGTTGTCCTCAGCTCTTGAAGGAAGGTGTCAATGTTTCCCAGTTCTAGTGAATCCTCATCATGGAGTTGGGTCACCGATTCCACTGCTTCCTCCTCCAGGTTTGCAGTCACTATGTGGACTATTGCTTGGCCACTCCAGTGGTCAGCTGCATGGTCATCTATATGAGCCCACACCTGATTCAGAAAGAAAGCCAGTCCCTGTCGAAGGTGGCTTTCAAGGGAGGAGGTGCGGCTAGGTGAGGAGGAGGAGGAGGAGGAGAGGGTTGCAGCGGTTCCCTAGCTGGGAGCCAATGGTTAGGGACCCAGCTGTCCCCAGGGTAGTATCCCCATGGTGGGGTATCCTGCCATCACAGGAGGTAATGCACCTGGCTGGGTAGGTTCATCACCCAATAGTGGTGTGGTTGGCTTTGTTGCAGGGCTGGGCTCAACTGCACTGACTGTGGCAGAGGAGGGCTAGCCAGCTGTTTTGCTGCTGTTGGAGCCAGTCCGCGGTGGGGTGGGAACATCAGGATAGGCTGGCTCATGATGCCGGGATGTTTGAACCTGCACACCTGCCCCATCCCCTCGATTCTCATCTGGTCAAACCTCTCCTGCAGGGTTTCCACCACCTGCACTGGATAAGCTGTCAGGTATCTCCATTCTCCAGACTCATTTAGCTCAGGAGGTCTTCTTTCTCTCCAGTATGAGATGAAGACGGCTGACTCCCACGTGGATATCAGTGAGAACTCCATCCCAAGCCTCTGAATGGAACCCTGGGATCTGAGGTCCTCTTCGGCCTGATACAGGTCCCTGATGGCTGTTAGCATCACTGCTATCTGCAGGCCCTCTGTGGGGGTCTGCAGGCTCTCTGTAGGGGTAGCACTGGTGGCTCCCTCCCCCGGCTTCTCCATATCCATGGTCTTCCCTGCTCCCTCGAGAAATCAGGTGAGCAGCCAGGGCTCAGGACCCCAGAAAGAGATTCCAGTTAGAACGGAAAGTTAAGAGAGTTGTTTTAATGTCAGCGTTCTGAGTAACACACCCATTGAAAGCAGAACTCTGAGGCAGGTAGTTTCCTCAAAAAACATGTTTATTGGATACATCAAATCAGCAGAGCTGATGAAAACCAACTCTAAAGGTTCCCGCAGTTTTCACCTAATTAAAAGAGTAAGAATCCTCACTCCCAGGTATCACCAGTCACATTGATCAATGAATGTAGCTGGAAAGGAAAACTTTTTATTTTCACTAACAGAAAGCTGGGCTATCTACTTTCCCCCTCCCTTCTCCCTCTCAGGCTTCAAGGCAACTTTGAGGCAGCACAAGATGGCTTCAGCCAGGTTCACTTGAGAGATAATTTAACTACTAATATTTTTATGATCAGTTTCACAGAAATGTTACTAACATGTGATGTCCAGTTTCTGGAACATTTATAGAAGATAAAATATTAACTTGCTCCTTTTCTTATCACTATGTCCTCTAATATGTGCTCCGGCCCCCAAGGCTCTACTTGCTCCTCAGGTTGCATAGACCCTCAGGACCCAGGCCTTCGACTGATGCTGTGCAATGCCAGGTCCGAAGTAAATAAAGCCCCCCTCATCTGTGATCTTGTTCAGGAGGGGGGTGCGGACCTGGCAGCTATTACAGAGACCTGGTTGGGCCAGGAGGGGGGGCTCCCCTTGTTGAAATGTGCCTGTCAGGTTTCCAAGCATTCCATCAGCCGAGGTCACAGGGGAGGGGAGGGGGGGGGTAGTGGTTATCATTAAAGAAGGTCTGAGACCGAGGGAGGCCACTGTTCCTCAGACGGCCGGCTGTGGATCCCTTTTTGTGAAATGGGGTCATGGGGTTCAGATGGGTTTGCTGATCACGTACCTGGCTTCCTGCCACATGGCAACAGCCCTGAGCTACTCAACGTCATCGCCGCGGTGGCGGTTGATACCCCTAGGCTTATGGTCATGGGGGATTTCAACCTGCCGTCCGTGGGTGAGACGTCGGAGATGGCTCGGGAGTTCATGGCTTCCATGACAGCTATGGACCTGACCCAGTTAATTCATGGCCCTACCCACACAGGGGGAAACACGCTGGATCTGGTTTTTGTCTCTGGACAGTGGTCGAGGGATCTTGAGATAGGGGATATAGTTACTGAACCCTTGTCATGGTCAGATCACTCTCTCCTTCATCTCGACTTTCGAAACACTGCACCCCGCTGCAGGGAGGCGGAGCCGGTAAAATGGTTCCGCCCCAGGCGCCTGATGGAACCTGACAGATTCCAGATGGAGCTTGGGCCATTTCCTGAGGTTCTGGCACATGCCTCGACTGGAGACCTGGTGGCCGCCTGGGATAGGGTGGCTGCTGGAGTTCTGGATCGGGTCGTGCCTTTGCGGCCTCTGACCCGGCGCCGATCTCAATTGGCTCCTTGGTTTACCGAGGAGCTGAGGGAGTTGAAGCGCTGGAAAAGATGCCTAGAGAGTAGTTGGAGGGCCAGTCTTTCTGAATCTGACCGGACACTAGTAAGATCCCACATTAGGAATTACTTAGTGGCGATAAAAGCAGCGAAATGTAGCTATTTTGCTGCTCTTATTGCATCATCAGATAATCGCCCGGCCGCCCTCTTTAGGGTGACCCGCTCCCTGCTCCATCAGGAAGCGCGGGAGGACCCCTTGGAGGGTAGAACCGAGGATTTTGTTCAGTATCTGTATGACAAAATCACTCAGATTAGGGAAGATTTGGACTCCAACTGGGTAGTCTCAGGGGGAGAGACAGGGGCAGGTCTTGAGAATGTTATCTGGGATGAGTTTGATCCTGTGACCCCTGAGGATGTGGACAGGATTCTGGGTAGACTGAATGCAACCACTTGTTTATTGGGCCCGTGTCCTTCCTGGTTAGTACTGGCTTCCCGGGAAGTGACACGAGGCTGGCTCCAGGGGATTATAAACGCTTCGCTGGGTGAGGGTGACTTTCCCGCCGCCTTGAAAGACGCGGTGGTGAGGCCTCTCCTCAAGAAGCCTTCCCTGGACCCGGCAATGTTGGTAAATTATCGTCCGGTCTCCAACCTTCGCATCGTGGCGAAGGTTGTTGAGAGTGTGGTCGCGCAACAGCTCCCCCAGCACCTGGATGAAACGACGTATCTGGATCCGTTCCAGTCGGGCTTCAGGCCTGGGGACAGCACGGAAACGGCACTGGTCGCGTTGGTTGATGATCTCTGGAGGGCTCGGGACAGGGGGTGCTCCTCTGTCCTGGTTCTGTTAGATCTCTCAGCGGCTTTTGATACCATCGACCATGGTATCATGCTGCACCGGTTGGAAGAGTTAGGGGTGGGAGGCACTGTGTTGCAGTGGTTCTCCTCCTTTCCCTCTGACCGGTCGCAGTCTGTGTTGACAGGGGGACAGAGGTCGACCCCGAGGCCCCTCATATGTGGGGTGCCGCAAGGGTCGGTCCTCTTGCCTCTCCTGTTCAACATTTATGTGAAGCCGCTGGGCGAGATCATCCGTGATTTCGGGGTGGAGTACCATCAGTACGCTGATGACACCCAGCTGTACATCTCCACCCCGGATCACCCCAACGATGCCCTTGAAGCGATGTCCCGGTGCCTGGAGGCCGTACGGATCTGGATGGGGAGGAACAGGCTCAGGCTCAACCCACCCAAGACCGAGTGGTTATGGTTTCCAACATCCCGATATAGTCAGTTGACGCCATCACTGACTATTGGGGGCGAATCATTGGCCTCCACGGAGAGAGCTCGCAACTTTTTCATCAGGTCCGCCTGATTCGCCAGTTGCGTCCCTTTCTGGATTGGGACTCGTTACGCACGGTCACTCATGCCCTTGTCACCTCCCGCCTGGACTATTGCAATGCTCTCTACATGGGGCTCCCCTTGAGGAGCACCCGGAGGCTCCAACTGGCGCAGAGTGCAGCCGCGCGGGTGGTAATGGGAGCAACATGGCGTTCCCATGTAATACCCCTCCTGCACGAGCTGCACTGGCTCCCGGTGGTCTTCTGGGTGCACTTCAAGGTTTTGGTTACCACCTTTAAAGGGCTCCATGGCTTAGGACCTGGGTACTTGCAGGACCGCCTACTACCACCAATAGCCTGCCACCGGTCGGTACGCTCCCATAGAGAGGGGCTCCTCCGGGTGCCGTCAGCCAAACAATGCCGACTGGCGGCCCCCAGGGGGAGAGTCTTCTCTGTGGGGGCACCTACTTTCTGGAACGAGTTCCCCCCAGAGATACGGAGGATCCCGGATCTGCGCACCTTCCGCCGCGCTTTAAAGACCTTACTATTTCACCAGGTGGGCCTGGCCTAATTTTCTCCCTCTTTTATAAAAAGATTTTTAATTTTTAAATATCTTTTAGTATTTTATACATTCAATTTTAAATTGGTTTTAAAAGTTTGGGGTTTTAAATTTGTCAGGGCCAAAATTATTTAATTTGATTTTATCCTACTTTTAAATTTTGTATGTATGTGTTTTATTGTTTGGCTGTGCACCGCCCTGAGTCCTTCGGGAGTAGGGCGGTATAGAAATAAAATAAAATAAATAAATAAATAAATAAATAATATGCATTCTGAATGTATATTGCCCTAGAACAAAACATCCAAAAAATAAAATGTTTGTTAGCAATAACTAAAGCTGTTGTTTGCCAAAAATAATACTGTGCTATGAAAAAATGAATCTAGCAAACAAATTAAAAGGGAACCTAAATTTCGATTTTTAGATTAATGAACCTTTCTCAATTTAATCCTTAAAAGTTTCTGTACTGTATATGCTGTGTGTGTGTACCATGTTGAATAAATATTATTTGAAAATAAGAGCATGGAACTTTCATATAATAATATTTGACTAGTATATACCTTTTCCAAGGAGACTAGAGAATATAATGTATCTCAGACATATAGAACCCATCTCCTTACAGCAACAATACTACAGCATGCTAAGAAACATGCTAGATTTTTAAAAGTAATCACTAATACATAATCACTAAATCATCAGAATGCAACTTTAGTGTATATCAGATACATATATCTATTGCTATACACACAAGCATGAAAAAAATTCAGATGCTCCTCTACCTACAATTGGTCACTTAGTGACCATTCAAAATCACAACCTACCTGAAAAAGGAGATTTATGAGCCAGATGCAAAGTTTTGATGGTTGCCTCCCCCCCCGCAGTCACATGACTACACTTTGGGCACTTGGCAACATACCCATATTTATGGCCATCTGCAACATCCTGCAATATTGTGACAATATTTTATGAAGTTTTGCCAAAAACTGCCATTTCTGAGTTTTAGCAAAACCACACCATAACAAACAATGGATTTGTTTAACAACTGTGGCATCTGTACTTATGACCATCACAAAAAAAGTCATAAAATTGGGTCAATCTCCTGCCTGACCAATTTTACAATTTATGATCATGAGTGGGATCCTCTCTTTTACCTCAATTTAATCTTTTATTTATGCCATTTCCAGCATATAGCACTCCCATTGGGACTCCAAAACAGCTGGCAGAACTAGGTTTTGAAATCCTTCTAGGAAGCTTCTAGAAAAGGCTCCTCTACACCCTTCCAGATTGTCAGAGTTTGTTGCAGCAATCAAATCCAGAAAGCACACACAGATAACTGATGCAGCAGGATTCATTAACTTCTCTATATATACATAATAATACATGTGACATATATACAATATCAAGAGTGGTTCTTCCAACGTGGTATAGATGACAAGCAAACACAGGCAGAGGAGAGAACAGTTTCAGTTCAGAGTTGCAGACTAGTTTGGAGCTTCAGAGCTCAGAGCTTAATACAGACAAAGAGAACTCTTCTATACAGGGCAGTTAAGCTAAGCCTAAACCACACTCAGGCTTCCTGCTGTTTCAGTCAAATACTGTTTCAGTTTCCAAACAGTTCCCATTGGCTGACCTTGTTTCTATGCCTATTCATGTCTCTGTCAGTCATGAATACACTGACACTCCTCCCTTCATGACTGGAATAGACATAAATCCAAATTACCTTAATATTCTTCAGATACCTGTATTTGAAGACCCAAATTCATGGTTCCTTTCAAATACGTGAGAATCCCTTTTACTGTGATACAGCCTTTGCAATGAAACAAAGATCATCCACAAATGCCAATAGATGACAATCCCCAACTTGTAACTTTCCAGGGTATATGCAACCATCACCCTTGCAACTCTTGAACCCAAGACCCTTCAATGCAGTATCTAAACATATATTTCGATTCCTGGCTGACTGCTTCAGCCTGTAAATGGCCTTGTTCAATTTATATACAATGTTGGGCTTTTTACTTTTATAACCTGGTGCTTGAACCATGTAAAATTGTTAGGAAATGGTTATTGCCTAATTGGTTGGCCAGGAAATATATAAGCCAACATTGTATGTTTGAATTATGTGCATGTATTATGTAGCTTTAAGAACTGTGCTGAGTCATTCTGCATCCTGATTGGCTGAGCTCTGTAGCCAATGTATTTAAGGAGAGCTAAATTATGGTTAGTGAGAAGACTAAACCATTTTTACCTGCTGCTATGCTGTAACTCTTTTTGATCTCTCTATGGTCAACTGTTTGATCATGATTACTGCTTTCTGATATTTATTGAAATGTTTTTATATTGTTCCTGATTGTTCCTTGTATTTTTCTACAAACTGGTAAGAAGATTTTATATCCCTGGATTGATCTTATATTGCACTTTATATGGCTAAGACTTGGATTGTTAAAGGACTATGATTTTGCTTTTCCCTAAAAGTAAAATACTATAAAACCCAGTTTGTCTGTATGTTATTCACAATTACTCTCAAAACGTTTCCATGCGTAAAACTCTAACGGTACTCTGCTTTATAAACCACAACTTTGGGTGTAACTAAACAATATCCTTAACAAAAATTCCTCCTCTAATTCTGCATTGAGGAATGCAGTGGTTATGTCAAAATGCCAAATTTTATGGCCACGTACCTGACAATGCTAGTGCCAGCCTTATGCTTTCACTCTTTACTGTAGGCATGCAGCGAAAAGGAGGTTGAGGAGTTTCCTATCCAAATTTTTAATTCAATTTTTAAGGGGTTCTGGAGGGGGAGGGTTGGATTGGAACTAGGGTTGTGGGTTTGGGGGATAACCCACTGAGGGTGGGACCAGGCCTGGCCTTCCCCTGCCACGGCACGGGAAGCGCAGGGCTCGAGGTCAAGGAGGGGGTCAGAGTTTGTAACGTTGAGGGCCAGTACATCAGTACTGTGAGTGGGAGGGGCAGATATGGCAGGAGCAGGGGGCCAAACCTGGTTGCAGGAGTGGGCGCCCGCTGTCTCCAAGGGGTAGCGCGCTCCGGCCCCCAAGGCTCTTCTCGTTCCCCAGATAGTTCAGATTCTCAGGGCCGGGATCTTCGGCTGATGTTATGCAATGCCAGATCCGTAGTAAATAAAGCCCCCCTCATTTGTAATCTTATTCAGGAAGCGGGAACGGATCTGGCAGGTATTACGGAGACCTGGTTGGGCCAAGAGGAGGGGTCCCCCTCGTTGAAATGTGCCCACCTGGTTTCCGTGCATATCATCAGCCCCAGATCACAGGGTAGGGACGGGGGCGTGGCGGTTGTTATAAAAAAAGGTCTTGGTCCGAGGGAGGCCACTGTTCCTCAGATTGCCGGATGTGAGTCCCTCCTGGTGAAGTGGGGTCATGGGGTACAGGTGGGCTTGCTGATCACGTACCTGGCTCCCTGCCATGTGGCAGTGGCCCTGCCCGAACTGCTCAACATTATAGCCGGGGTGGCACTTGATACCCCTAGGCTTATGATCATGGGGAATTTTAACCTGCCATCCATCGGTGAAGCGTCTGAGGCAGCGTGGGAGTTCATGGCTTCCATGACGGCGATGGACCTGACCCAGTTAGTGCTACTCACTTGTGCTACTCACAAGGGGGGAAACACTCTAGACTTGGTTTTTGTCTCTGGTCAGTGGCTGAACCAGAGTGGATATAGTGACTGAACCCTTGTCATGGTCGGATCATTCTCTCCTTCGCTTTGACCTTCAAATCATGACACCCTGCCTCAGGGAGGCGGAACTGATGAGGTGGTTCCGCCCCAGGCGCCTGATGGACCTGGATCGTTTCCAGACAGAGCTTGGGCCATTTCCTGAGGCTCTGGCTCACGGCTCGACCGAAGACCTGGTGGCCGCCTGGGATAGGGTGGCCACTGGAGCTTTGGATCGGGTCGTGCCTTTGCGGCCTCTGACTGGGCGCTGATCTCGCTTGGCTCCTTGGTTCACCGAGGAGCTGAGGGAGATGAAGCACCGGAAAAGATGCCTGGAGAGCGGTTGGAGGACCAGCCATTCTGAATCTGACCGAACACTGGTAATTCTGGCTCATGACTCGGCTGAAGACCTGGTGGCCGCCTGGGATAGTGCAGCTGCCGGGGCCTTGGACCGTGTCGTGCCTTTGCAGCCTCTGACCTGGCACCGAACTCACCTAGCTCCTTGGTTCTCCGAGGAGCTTAGGGAGATGAAGCGCCGGAAAAGACGCCTGGAGAGTAGTTGGAGCCGCTCCGAATCTGACCGAACACTGGTGAGGTCTCATATTAAGACCTACCTAGTGGCGATAAGAGTGGTGAAAACTAGCTCTTTTGCCGCTCTTATCGCGTCATCAGATAATCGCCCGGCCGCCCTGTTTAGGGTGACCCGCTCCCTCCTCCATCTGGAAGTGCGGGATGACCCCTTGCAGGGCTGAGCTGAGGATTTTGTGCAGTATCTGTATGACAAAATTGCTCAGATTCGGGAAGGGCTGGCCTCTGACTGGGTATGTCCGGACGGGATTACTGAGGCAGGTCTTGAGAGTGTTTTTTGGGGGGAGTTCGATCCTGTGGCTCCCGAGGACATGGACAGGGTCCTGGGACGGTTGAACGCGACCACATGTTTATTGGACCCGTGTCCCTCCTGGTTGGTACTGGCTTCCCGGGAGGTGACACGAGGCTGGCTCCAGAAGATTGTTAACGCTTCTTTGAGTGAGGGGGTCCTGCCGGCCGCTTTGAAAGAAGCGGTTGTGAGGCTCCTCCTCAAGAAGCCCTTTCTGGATCCGGCTGTTTTGGCTAACTACCGTCCAGTCTCCAACCTTCGCTTCATTGCGAAGGTTGTTGAGAATGTGGTGGCGCAACAGCTTCCCCGGTACCTGGATGAAGCTGTCTATCTAGACCCGCTCCAATCCGGCTTCTGGCCTGGGCACAGCACGGAAACGGCATTGGTCGTGTTGGTGGATGATCTCTGGAGGGCTCGGGATAGGGGTTGCTCCTCTATCCTGGTCCTGTTAGATCTCTCAGCGGCTTTTGATACCATCGACCATGGTATCATGTTGCACCGGCTGGCGGGGTTGGGAGTGGGGGGGCACCGTTCTGTGGTGGTTCTCCTCCTACCTCTCTGACCAGTCGCAATCTGTGTTGACAGGGGGGCAGCGGTCGACCCCGAGGCACCTTGCTTGTGGGGTGCCACAAGGGTCGGTCCTCTCGCCCCTTCTGTTCAACATTTATGTAAAGTCGCTGGGTGAGATCATCCGTGGCTTCGGGGTGGAGTTCCACCAGTACGCTGATGACACCCAGCTGTACATCTCCACCCCGGACCACTCCAACGATGCCCTTGAAGTGATGTCCCAGTGCCTGGAGGCCGTGCGGGCCTGGATGGGGAGAAACAGGCTCGACTCAACCCCTCCAAGACCAAGTGGCTGTTGTTTCCGGCATCACGATATAGCCAGCTGATGCCATCGCTGGCTATTGGGGGTGAATCACTCGCCCCCACGGAGAGGGCTAGTAACTTGGGCGTCCTCCCGGACACACAGCTGTCTTTAGAAGATCATTTGACGGCCGTGGCCAGGGGCGCTTTTTATCAGGTTCGCCTGATACACCAGTTGTGCCCCTTTCTAGATCGGGACTCCCTACGCACAGTCACTCAGGTACTCGTCACTTCCCGCCTGGACTACTGCAACGCTTTCTACATGGGGCTCCCCCTGGGGGTGCACCCGGAGGCTCCAGGTGGTCCAGAACGCGGCCGCGTGGGGGATTATGGGGGCGATGAGGCGCTCCCATGTGACACCTCTCCTGCGCGAGCTGCACTGGCTCCCGGTGGTCTTCCGGGTGCGCTTCAAGGTGTTGGTGACCACCTTTAAAGCGCTCCATGGCTTAGGGCCGGGATATTTACGAGACCGCCTTCTGCCACCAATAGCCTCCCACCGGCCGGTACGCTCACACAGAGTGGGCCTCCTCAGGGTGCTGTCCGCCAGACAATGTCGGCTGGCGACCCCCAGGGGGAGAACCTTCTCTGTGGCGGCGCCCATCCTCTGGAACAACCTCCCCCCAGAGATACATACAATAATAGACCTCTGGATTTTTCGTGGGGCCATGAAGACCTATTTATTTCAACTAGCTGGGCTGGCTTGAGTTAAATTTTAAATTGATTTTAAATTGGATTGTTTTAATTTACGGCCAAAATATTTAATTATTTTAAACTGTTTTTAAATTTTGTATATCCTGTTTTTTTACTTTGGCTGTTCACCACCCTGAGTCCTATTTGGAGAAGGGCGGTATATAAATTGAAACAAATAAATAAATATATAAATAAATAAATAAACAAGGTCTCATATTAAGACCTACCCAGTGGTGATAAAAGCGGCAAAATGTAACTATTTTTCCACTCTTATTGTGTCATCAGATAATCGCCTGGCTGCCCTGTTTAGGGTGACCCGCTCCCTGCTCCACCAGGAAGTGCGGGAGGACCCCTTGGAGGGTAGAGCCGAGGACTTTGTACAGTATCTGTATGACAAAATCGCTCAGATTCGGGAACATCTGGACTTTGACTGGATAGGTTCAGGGGGAATGATGGAGGCAGGTCTTGAGAATATTATCTGGGAAGAGTTTGATTCTGTGACTCCCGAAGACATGGACAGTATACTGGGCAGACTGAGCGCGGTCACATGTTTATTGGACCCGTGTCCCTCCTGGTTGGTGCTGGCCTCTCGGGAGGCTACACGAGGCTGGCTCCAGGGGATCATAAATGCTTCCTTGAGTGAGAGTGTCTTCCCCGCTGCCTTGAAAGAGACGGTGGTGAGACCTCTCCTCAAGAAACCTTCCCTGGACCCGGCAGTGTTGGCTAATTACCGTCCAGTCTCCAACCTTTGCTTTGTTGCAAAGGTTGTTGAGAGTGTGGTCGCACAACAGCTCCCCCAGCACCTGGATTAAACGACGTATCTGAATCCGTTCCAGTCGGGCTTCAGGCCTGGGGACAGCACGGAAACGGCATTGGTCGCGTTGGTTGATGATCTCTGGAGGGCTCGGGACAGGGGGTGCTCCTCTGTCCTGGTTCTGTTAGATCTCTCAGCGGCTTTTGATACCATCGACCATGGTATCATGCTGCACTGGTTGGAAGAGTTAGGGGTGGGAGGCACTGTGTTGCAGTGGTTCTCCTCCTTTCCCTCTGACCGGTCGCAGTCTGTGTTGACAGGGGGACAGAGGTCGACCCCGAGGCCCCTCATATGTGGGGTGCCGCAAGGGTCCGTCCTCTTGCCTCTCCTGTTCAACATTTATGTGAAGCCGCTGGGCGAGATCATCCGTGATTTCGGGGTGGAGTACCATCAGTACGCTGATGACACCCAGCTGTACATCTCCACCCCGGATCACCCCAACGATGCCCTTGAAGGGATGTTCCGGTGCCTGGAGGCCGTACGGATCTGGATGGGGAGGAACAGGCTCAGGCTCAACCCATCCAAGACCGAGTGGTTATGGTTTCCAACATCCCGATATAGTCAGTTGACGCCATCACTGACTATTGGGGGCGAATCATTGGCCTCCACGGAGAGAGCTCGCAACTTGGGCGTCCTCCTGGATTCACGGCTGTCTTTAGAAGAGCACTTGACAGCCGTGACCGGGAGGATTTTTCATCAGGTCCGCCTGATTCGCCAGTTGCGTCCCTTTCTGGATCGGGACTCGTTACGCACGGTCACTCATGCCCTTGTCACCTCCCGCCTGGACTATTGCAACGCTCTCTACATGGGGCTCCCCTTGAGGAGCACCCAGAGGCTCCAACTGGCGCAGAGTGCAGCCGCGCGGGTGGTAATGGGAGCGACATGGCGTTCCCATGTAACACCCCTCCTGCACGAGCTGCACTGGCTCCCGGTGGTCTTCCGGGTGCGCTTCAAGGTTTTGGTTACCACCTTTAGAGCGCTCCATGGCTTAGCATTGAGGTATCTACAAGACCGCCTTCCGCCACCAGTAACCTCTCACCAAGCAGTATGCTCCCATAGAGAGGGTCTTCTTAGGGTGCCATTGTCCAAACAGTGTCGACTTGCGGCCCCCAGGGAGAGAGCCTTCTCTGTGGGGGCACCTGCCATCTGGAACAAGCTCCCCCCAGAGATACAGAGGATCCCAGATCTGCGCGCTTTCCGCCGTGCCGTCAAAACATTCCTATTCCAGCAGGCTGTCCTGGCCTAACCTCTCTTTTAAATTGCTTTTTTA
Organism: Arizona elegans; assembly: GCA_022577455.1. Lineage (NCBI taxonomy): Eukaryota > Metazoa > Chordata > Lepidosauria > Squamata > Colubridae > Arizona > Arizona elegans. The sequence continues at coordinate 75,088,657 of JAKOOJ010000004.1, read as the reverse complement.
AATTTTAAATTTGTCTTATTAATTGGGGTGTTTTAAATTTGTTTTCTGGGCCAAAGGATTTAATGTATTTTAAATGATTTTTAACGTTTGTATTATATGTATTTTATTTTCTGGCTGTTCATCGCCCTGAGTCCTTCGGGAGTAGGGCAGTATATAAATTTAATAAATAACAATAACAATAACAATAACAATAATAAATAATAGGCGTGAATACCTCATCATTGGCATCCTTCGGTCTCAAGAGACTATGGTATCATGCTCTGGAAAGAGGTCCTAAAACAGCATCTAGTGTGACTAAAAAGGCCAATTCGAGAGTGGTAATCCCTTCCACACTGAGGGCAGATACATTCTGTCCCCTGCCAGCCCTCAGGTTTTGCTGGTTCCGGGACTGCCTCTTTGCCTCAGCCTGCCGAACAAGTGTCTCTTCAAATTGGAGAAGGCCATGCTACGTTTTTAGCCTCCAAGCTGAACAATCGGAGGTCAAGGTTTCCCAATTGTTAATGTCCATTACCAGGGCCTTTAGGTCCCTCTTGCAGATATCCTTATATTGCAGCTGTAGTCTCCCTCTGAGGCGCTTTCCTTGCACTAATTCTCCATACAGGAGATCTTTCGGAATCCAACCATCAACCATTCTCATGACATGCCCCAGCCAGTTTAGGCGTCACTGTTTCAATAGTGTACATATGCTAGAAAGTCCAGCATGTTCCAAGACTCTGCTATTTGGAACTTTGTCCTCTCAGATGATGCCAAGAATTCATCGGAGACAGCGCATATGAAAGGTGTTCAACTTTCTCTCCTGCCATGCATAGAGAGTCCAAGACTCACTGCAGTACAAGAGTGTGCTCAGGACACAGGCTCTATAGACCTGGATCTTTGTATATTCCGTCAGCTTCTTATTAAGCCATACTCTCTTTGTAAGTCTGGAAAATGTGGTGGCTGCTTTACCAATACATTTATTCAACTCAGTATCTAAAGAGAGAGTATCAGAGATAGTTGAGCCAAGGTACACAAAGTCATGGACGATCTCCAGTTCTTGTGCAGAGCTTGTAATACAGGGAGGTGAATCCAGGTCCTGACCCATGACTTGTGTTTTTTTCAGGCTGATTGTTAGCCCAAAGTATTGGCAGGCCTTGCTAAAACTGTTCATAAGTTGTTGAAGGTCTTCAGCAGAGTGAGCAGTGATGGCAGCATCATCAGTGAAGAGGAAATCCTGTAAGCATTTCAGCTGGACTTTAGACTTTGCTCTCAATCTAGAGAGATTAAAGAGTTTTCCATCTGATCTGGTCCGGAGGTAAATATCCTCTGTTGCAGTTCAAAAAACATGTTTCAGCATGACAGCAAAAAAGATCCCAAATAAAGTTGGCGCGAGGGCACAGCCCTGCTTCACTCCACCTCGAATATCAAAGGAATCTGAAGTTAAGCCATCAAAAACTACAATGCCCTTCATTTCCTCATGAAAGGACCTGATGATGTTGAGGAGCTGAGGTGGACATCCAATCTTGGGGAGAATTTTATAAAGGCCATCCCTGCTAACCAAGTCAAAAGCCTTCATAAGATCTATGAAGGCTACGAAAAGTGGCTGCCTTTGTTCCCTGTATTTCTCCTGCAACTGTCTAAGGGAAAATACCATGTCAGTAGTGGACCTGTTGGCTCGAAATCCACACTGTGATTCTGGATAGACTTTCTCTGCGAGCATCTGGAGCCTCTTCAGTATGACCCGGGCAAGCAACTTCCCTACAACACTAAGAAGAAAGATGCCGACTTCCGGCGGCGACCTCAGCGCGTTAGGGACGAAAGGGATGGCACTCCATTCCTGAGTCTCTAATAATCCCACATCTGGAGCTGAAACAGGCGCTATCAATCTCAGAGGGATTGATAGTTTAAAGGGGAACGTCTTAGGACCTCGGAGGAGATCGCAACTCCTTCGAAGGTACAAGGCAAGCCCTTAATCCAGAGTGAGGAAAAAACAGCCTTTCGAGACTGGCCGGAGGCGCTGACAACTGCGTAAGTGGGAAGCGAAGATTGAAAAAAAGAAAAGAAGTCATCAACAGAGGACTTTAACCTAAAAAAACCCAAAAAGCATTTGATGAAGAAGCAGACACTGATGGCAGATATACCGGGAAAAGATATTAGACAAGCGGTGGCAGAAGGATCGGGCGGATTAGAGCCATTTTGAATAGATATGATAGTGCAAAATTTTGAACAGCCGAGAGAAAAGAGAGAGCGACGAGAATCACGGAGGATTTAACTCCAATATAACCGGATTTTATTGGGGTGGACTGGATCGAGAGGACTAAATTGAGAATAAGAATAAGAACAGATCTTGCGAGATTGAAGGAAATAAAGAGTGAGTGTGGAGAGCGGTGTGCCGGAGATCGGAAAGAGGATTGAAGGAAATAAAGAGTGAGTGAGGAGAGCAGTGTGCCGGAGATCGGAAGGAGGATTTGGGATGGATTTCTACAAACTGATCACATTGGACTCTATTAACTTCGACCGAGCGGATTGGACTAAATTAGAAAACCAAGTGGGAACTAGACTGAAGGAGAGTGTGGACTTTGTATTGACAGAGACGAAACAAACTTCGATATAACGTATTTGAGCGGACTTTTAGAAGCTATCAAGATTTCCACCATTTTCACTGACACTCTTCCAAAAAAACTGGGATATATAACGATCTAATCATTAAATACTGAACTATTGAACTATTGAAACAACTGTTGAACAAACGGACGATATAGCTATTAATGGTCTGGCTTAATCTTATTACAACATATTAGAACACAATAGCACTGAAAAGAATATTTAATAATTTAGTATTTTTCCTTTCTTCTTTTTTCTGTTGGGGACTAGATAAGGATAAGTTGATTATAATAATAACAAGCTGATCATCCAAACAACTATAGAGTACTATATGTGTGATAAATATATTGATTGAAAGCTAATTAATTTAAATAATTTAATATAGTTATAACAATTAAGATAATTAGAAATATAAACTGACATAGAATTGATTTTAGAATTACTATAAATACTGCTAGTGAAATAGATCTCTTAATTTGCAATTAATTTAAGAATAAGGTAATTTATGAATTGCTAGAAATGTGCCCTTTCCCCGCTGTCTCCCCCATTTTTACCTTCCCTCCCCCTGCTTTTCTCTTCTTTCTATATATATTATTATATATATATTATATATATTATTATATTGCTGATTGCTGATTAGAAGTATTTCCACTAATATTAATTCCAACAATAATGTTCCATTTAAGCCATTAACATAAAGTAGGCAACACATAATTATATGAAATTATATGAAACTGTGGACAAGACTAACACGTATAATACATATGGCTACTTTAAGTATATCAACTACCGTTAAAACAACCAAAAAGGTACCCCAAACCCAAACACTACTGGTGGCCTCCCCAGTACAGCAAAAGACGGGAGAAGAAAAGACCAATACTATTATAGGCATGCAGAATATACAGGCTGCCCTCACAATGATACAAGAGGGAATGAAAAGGATGGAAGATAAGATGACTCTAAATCACGATGAAACTAGAAAAAACCATGAACAATTGTGACTGGATGTAGAGGAAATCAAAGATGACATTAGAAACATAGATGAGAAGATAGTGAAAATCCAGCAAAATATCATAGAAAATGAACAGAGAATACATAAAGTGGAGGAAAAAACAGAAGCTACAGCCTCCAGGCTGGAGAGGATGGAGAACCAACAAACAATGAGGAGCCGAGACACAGAAGATGCCCTCACATTTCTTGAAATGGAGAAGGCATCCTTCTTTCTTAGATTCCAAAATATAGAAGAACAGAGAGATGAAGACCTGGGCGAGATTATGATCGAAATACTGGCAAAGGCAACCCACAAAGATAAGGACGAAATTAGAAACGGAATTGATGAAATTTATAGAGCCTTTACAAATTATGCAAGAAGAAATAAACTCCCCAAAGAAGTCCATATTAGGTTCACACACACACACACAAAAAAAACAATGAGAGAAGAAATATATAGAAGAATGAGAGAGGAGACAGTCATGTACAAAGGGAGGGAAGTCCTAACATTGAAACAAGTACCGAGAAGAGCCAGAGACAGGAGAAGAGACTACAATTTCTTAAGTAGACAACTGAATAAACTCAAGATAAAATTTAGATGGCTTATACCGGAAGGCCTACTTATTTCATGGGAAGGAAAGAAAATCAGAATAGATACAATAGAAAAAGCTCAAGATTTTGTGGACCAACATCTAGGAAATGAAGGAGAACAGGAAAGCAGAGATAGTAGAGAAGAATATAATCCAAGTGACCAAGAGATACAAATGACAAACAAGGAAGACAAAGAACAAAAGAAGGGAAGGTTGGAGAGGGAGGAAACAGCGGGGATTTCACAAAGAGTTACAAGAAACACAACAAAACTCAAAATAACAGACAAATAAACACTAGCGGAAATGGAAGAAGAAATAAAGCTCATTTCCATGAATATAAATGGTTTAAACTCACCAAGTAAAAGACACCAGATGTTTACAAGATTGCAAAAATTAGAGGCAGACATAATCACATTACAAGAAGTACACATAAGAAAACAACAGAAAAAACTACTTGAGAACAAAAAATTAGGAGTAATATACACATCTTTAGGAGATTGCAAAAAAAAAAGGGAAATGGTAACATATATTAGAGATCACATAAGATCTAAACTGATTTACACTGATAAAGAAGGACGAGTCTTAATAGTAGAACTAAAATTGGAAATAAAAACAATATTGTTAGTAGCTATTTACGCTCCAAATGGAAACCAATCAGATTTTTACAAAAAAATTACATGACAAACTAAAGGAGTTGGACTACGAAAATGTATGCATTGTCGGTGACTTTAATGCGATAGTAAACTTACGAGAAGATTACCACAGCATTAGAAAGAATAAAAATAAAAGGAAGACATTGCCACAAACATTCAAAGATTTAGTACAAGAAATGAGCCTACATGACACCTGGCGAGAACTAAATACCAAAACAAAACAATATACATATTTTTCTGGCCCACGTCAATCGTGGTCCAGGCTGGATATGGCTTGGATGACACTCAACTAAGCAAAGAAACACACGAAGCAGAAATTATGTCTAGTACATGGGCCGATCACAACCCTATCAAAATAGTCTGGAAAGGTTTTCGAAAACAGAAGAGATGGAAAATGGACACAAGTATAATAAAGGAAAAAGAATATCAGTAAATGATAGAAAAGGAAATCAAGATATTTCTACAAATAAATACAAAAGATACAACATCGTTACAAAACCTATGGGATACCACGAAAGCCTATATTAGAGGACTAACTATTGCATATGTGGCAAGAAGGAAAAAAGAGAAACAAAGAATTAGAAATGAGTTATTGGAAGAAATTAAGACAGAGGAAATTAAACTACAACAACAGCCCAACAACACGATTGTGCTACAAAAGCTAAATTTGGCCAAACACAAACTGAATCTAACCACAAAAACCGAATTGGCACAGAAAATAAGAATGGTAAAACAAATTAATTTTGAAGACGCTAACAAAACTGGATGCTGGTTAGCATATAAGCTAAAAAAGCAAACAGAAAAAAGAACTATACACCAACTTCAAGACGAATCAGGAACTCTTTAGCACACACATCTGGAGAAGAAAAACAAAAAATTCTTTCAAAAACTGTATTGCCAGAATGAGGTCCCGGAAGATCAAATCAAAAAATACCTTCATAAAACCAATCTCATACACTTTACAGAAGATCACAGAGAGATGTTAAACCGGTCCATAACAATGATGGAACTAATGGAAGCCCGCAAAAAACAAAAGAACAATAAGACTCTAGGACTGGACGGAATTCCTACTGAATTCTATAAACTTTGTCAACAATCTATAGACCAAATACTGTTACAACTTTTTAACGAAGCATTATTGATAGCTGAAATTCCAAAATCCTGGACGGAAACTATTATTACATTAATACACAAAGAAGACTCAGATCCAACGCAAATTAAAAATTACAGACCAATTTCATTACTCAATGTGGACTATAAGCTATTCATGTCAATACTAGCTCAGAGACTCAAAGCAATAATACATAACTATATACACCCAGACCAAAACGGTTTCATACCTAAAAGACAAATCAAGAATAATTTGAGAATGATTATAAATATTCTGGAATACTATGATCAGAAGATAGATAGAGAAATGGCCATAATCTCCCTTGATGCCCAGAAGGCCTTCGACAACTTAAATTGGTCTTTTTTCATAAAACAACTTGAACTAATGAACTGTGGAGAGAAATTTCATAACCTGATCAAAAAAATTTATTCCCAACAAACAGCAAAAATTTCAATAAACGGTGACATGACACAAATTTTTGATATTCAGAAAGGAGTACGACAAGGATGTCCCATGTCACAGCTAATATTTATAATAGCATTGGAGGTATTATTAAATGAAATAAGGAACGAGGAAGTAATCAAAGGACTCAAGATCCGGGGAGAGGAGTACAAATTGCTTGCCTTTGCAGACAACGTAATTTTCAACTTGGAAAACCCAAGACGATCTGGACCCAGACTGATGTCGATGATAGAAGAATACGGGGAAGTCATGGGCCTCAAAATAAACAAACAAAAAACAAAAATAATGACGAAAAATATGACCCAGACACAGAGATTGGAATTAGAAGAAGAATTAGGAATCCAAATAGTAAAGAAGATAAAGTATTTAGGTATTTGGCTGACGGCAAAAGCAACCACGATCAAAGAAGACAATTACACGAAATTACTAAAAGAAATTAAAAAAGACCTGGAAATCTGGAATAGGCTACAATTGTCATTAATAGGCAGAATCAGTTCAATCAAAATGAATATATTACCGAGAGTACTATATCTATACCAGGTAATACCATTACATCCAGGAAGGGACTTCTTCAAAAATCTCAACAAAATCACAATGACCTACATATGGCAGGGAAAGAAGGCTAGAATTAAGATTAAAGCGCTACAAGACACATGAGACAGAGGAGGCCTCGCAGTACCAGACTGGGAGCTATATTATAAAGCAGCCAGATTGACCTGGATCAAAGAATGGATGAGATTAGATGACAAAAGAACTTTATATCTAGAGGGCTTCGATCTCATATGAGGATGGCACGCCTTCCTATGGGATGGACCAGACAAACAACACATATACTTCCAAAGACACATAATTCGGGCCTCACTCATCAAGATTTGGCAGGGAATCAAGAAAACTTATTATACTAAAATACCAAAATGGTGGTCCCCGATGGAGGCATTGATATTTACTCTTGAAATAGAAAAGATGATGTGATACCAAGACTTACTGAATCATGAAGGAGAACTTACTCCAAGACATCAACTCCAAAATGGCGATATAAATATTGATTGGTGGCACTATACTCAAATATATTCAAGATACAATGCGGATAAAATCAAATATGGAATTGCAAAAGATCTGAACGAACTGGACAGAATTCTATTCGGAGCAGACCAGAAAATGATTACTAAAACATATAACTACTTTTTGAGAGACAAATTAATAGAAGAAACAGTTAAACATAATATGATAATGTGGGCCAGGGACATAGGACATAATATTCAATTGGCAGATTGGGAGAAATTATGGAAACAGAACATTAAAATGACAAGAGCCACATCATACAAGGAGAACCTCATTAAAATGTTTTATAGATGGCACCTACCACCAGCCCAACTTGCCAAAATACACCCAAACACTCCGGCATTGTGCTGGATATGTAAAACAAAAAAGGGGACATATTACCACACTTGGTGGAAATGTAGGAAAGCCCAACACTATTGGCAAGATATAAAAAATATTTTTTTTTATTGCAAAAGTTTTACAATTACATTTTCACCCCTTTTCCCCCCTCATCCCACCCCAAACTTCCCAACCTCCCTAACCCACCCTAACCCTCCCCTCCCCCCCAGACTTTCACACAGTATACTCATATCAAGTAGAAGGAAAAACCCTCATTTGTATATAAAACTTGAACCCCTCCCTCCCCCTTAAAAATTTTCATCTTCATTACCTTAAAATATTTCTATCTTAATATAACATTTTGAAATAAATTTTTCAACCTCTTTACCTTAAAATATTTCTATCTTAATATAACATTCTCAAATAAAAGCTATTTGATACTTCCTAGTTTGATATTTATTCTGAACATAATCTATCCACCTCTTCCATTCCCATTCATAAGTCTCTTGTGAACAATCTTTTAGATATGCTGAAATCTTCGCCATCTCTGCGAAACTGGCCATCTTCAAAGTCCATTCCTCAATCGTAGGCAGCGCTTCATTTTTCCAATATTTACCTATCAACAATCTTGCTGCTGTTATCATATGCAATATCAGTTTTGTTTCACCCAATGTAAAACCCTTAGCTATACCCAATAAAAACAATTGTGGAGAAAATTGAATTTTTTTCTTCAAAACATTTTGCATGACCCACCAAATTTTTATCCAAAAGGCCTTAACTTTCTTACAGGTCCACCAAACGTGATAATATGTAGCATCTAGACAATCACATCTCCAACATTTAGGCTGCACATTAGGGTACATACATGACAATTTTTTGGGGTCTAAATGCCATCTGTAAAACATTTTATAAAAATTTTCCCTCAAATTCTGCGACTGTGTAAATTTAACATTCTGAACCCAAATTTTTTCCCATGTTTCCAACATCACTGGTTCCTCAAAATTTTGTGCCCACTTAATCATACAATCTTTAACTAGTTCAGTTTCTGAATCCCTTTCTAACAGAACATTATAAAGTCTTTTAATATGCATTGGACCTTTCTCTTTTATATGTCTGACCAATTCTTCCTCATGCTCCATAATACCAGTTTTTTGGTCCTCTTTCCATCTCAATTGCAATTGATTATATTGTAACCAAGTTAGATTAATCCCTTCAGCCAACAATGTCTGTAATGTCTTCAGCTGCCTTCTGCCCGCATCTGTAAAAAGAACCTCTTTATATAAAAACCCCCCGAGTGACATTATATTTGTATTCCACAAAGTATGACCAAGATCCAGCCATAGCGGTATTTTATAATCCCAATTGATTCGGTGCTTCTTCCAAACTCTCAACAAAGAATCTCTAAGTATATGGCTTTTAAATACTTTGTCCACTTTACTATCATAAAATAAGTAGGCGTGCCATCCAAGTTCCAAATCAAAACTTTCTGCATTTAATATTCCAGTCTTTTTTCCTCCAAACCAATCACTTGCTAAAGTCAAAGCTGCTGCATCATAATATAACTGTAGGTTTGGAAGTTTAAGACCTCCCCTTTCTGGAACGTCTTGCATAATTTTCAATTTTACTCTTGGTTTTTTCTCGTTCCAGACAAACTTGTTCACTCCAGTTTGCCATACTTTTAGTTGTTTATCATTTTTGAGCACCGGAATCATTTGAAACAAAAAAAGAAATCTTGGCAAAATATTCATCTTAACTGCTGCTATTCTTCCAAGTAAAGACAGCTGCAGTTTTTTCCAAGTCTCCATATCTTTTTGCACCTCTCGCCACAACACCTCATAATTATTTTGAAACAATTTCATATTTGATTCTGCAACCTGAACTCCTAGATATTTTACCTTTGGTACAATCTCAAAACCTGCCCTCCTTTCAAGCTCATGTTTACGATCTTGTGTCATATTTTTGACTACCATCTTAGTTTTTTTCTGGTTCAATCTAAAACCTGAAACTTTACCATAGTCTTGTATAATGTCCTTCATCTGGATTATTGATTCCATTGGCTGTGTTAGGGTAACAACCAGATCGTCTACAAATGCCTTTATTCTGTAATCCTCTTGCCTTATCATTATACCTTTCAAGGTATTAGAGTCCCTTATTGTGTTTAACAAGACTTCTAGTGTTAAAATAAACAACAATGGGGACAACGGACATCCCTGTCTTGTTCCTTTTTCGATTTTAAACTCTGTTGTCAAACTTCCATTAATAATAATCTGTGCTTTTTGATCTTGATAAATTGCTGAGACCGCCTGTATAAATTGGTCCCCAAAGTCCATCCTTTTTAAAGTCTTGAGTAGAAAATTCCAGTCCACTTTATCAAAGGCCTTCTCTGCATCCAAAAAAACCAGCACTGCAGGGATCTATTTATTCTTCTCAAGATATTCCAATAAATCTATTACTTGCCTTACATTGTCATTCATGTGCCTACCCTTAATAAATCCCGCTTGATCATCATGAATCACCTTTTGAATTACTGGCATCAATCTGTTGGCTAGTACTTTTGCATAAATTTTATAATCCGTATTCAAAAGAGATATTGGTCTGTAATTCTCTGGTTTTTTGGGACCACCTTGTTCTTTTGGTATCAAAGAAATATAAGCTGTAGTCCATGATGGGGGTACTTTTCCCCCTTGTTGTATATTACAAAATAAGTCTCTAAGTTGTTCCACCATTTCTACCTGCAAAGTTTTATAATACACTGCAGTCAGACCATCCGTTCCAGGAGCTTTAGCTGTTTTTAATTGTTTTATTGCTGCTATTATCTCCTCCTCTGTTATAGGATAGTTCATTCTTTCCTTTTGTTGCTCAGTAATTTTTGTAACTCTTTTATTGTCTAAGTATTTTTCTATAAGTCCATTCTGCACCTCCTCTCTGGCATATAGTTTAGTGTAATATTCAAGAAAGGCTTCTTTTATTAATTTCTGTTGAAAAACTTCTTTCCCTCCGATATCAATACTATCAATAGTAAGTATGCTCTGTTTCTTCCTCAATGTGTAGGCCAACCACCTGCCCGGTTTATTGGCGTTGCAGAATGTATTATGCTTCGCGTATTGTAGATTTGTTGCAACTTGTTCCGCTATAAGCATTTGGAATTGATCTTTCAAAAGTTTTATGACACCACGTATTCTTTCATCTGTTGGGTTTTGGATAAGTAACTGTTCTTTGTTCTTTATTTCTGCTTCCAATTCAAGTCTTTTCTTTTGTCGGGTCAATCTATGTTTAGAGTTCATATGAATAAGCACCCCTCTCATGTAAGCTTTGCTTGCGTCACACACAATTTCCATTGGGGTGCCTTTATTCAAATTCATTTCAAAAAACTCTTTCAAATACTTTTTAAGTTCTATTATATTTTTTTCATATCTGAACAAGTTTTCATTTAATCTCCAAGAGCGTCTCTCAGTCTTGCATGTCTCAATTTCTATCCACACTGGGCTATGATCAGTCAAAGTTCTTGGCAGAATCTTTGTTCTTTTTGTCCTAACAAGTAAGTCATCTGACAACAAAATGAAATCAATCCTAGAGAAGGATCTATGTCTATCAGAAAAGAAAGTATAATCCAGTTCTTTTGGGTTATGTATTCTCCAAATATCTTTTAATTCCAAGTCTTCTTTCATATCAAAAAAGGTCTGTGGTAATCTAATCCTTGACTTCGCCAAAGTCTTTTTATCTAATTTGGAATCAATTACTCCATTCCAATCTCCCATAATTAAAATAGATCTATAATCCCATTGTAGTATTTTAGTATGTAGCATTTTATAAAAATAGTCCTGTTGTTGATTAGGAGCATAAATTCCTATCAAAAGAATTTGACTATTAGCAGAAAGTAATTCAATTGCTACAAACCTGCCATCTTGATCAGCTTCTATAAGTTTGGCTGTTAATTTTTTATTTACATAAATAACCACACCATTCTTTTTTTGGTTAGTTGAAGATATAAAATGTGTTCCTAATTTGGAATTTTTCAAATAGTTTTGATCTTGAACTGTAATATGCGTTTCTTGTAGACAGATTATATCATTATTATGTTGTTTTAAATATGCAAATACTTTCTTCCTTTTCTGTGTTGCATTCAACCCATTCACATTCCAAGATAAACATTTAATCATCATTATTCTCTTTCTGGAGCAGAGAACAGAATAATCGGATTTCATCCGAAATCTTCTGTCCTGCCTTCCCCACGGCCCCAGTCTTTTCATCTTGTCTTTCCTGCTGTAACTTTTCTTTAAGTTGCTTGGATTTTGCTCAGGTTATACGCTGGTCCTTGACTTCAGCCATCCAAGCCGGCTCCAAGATTGGAGAAGGTTCCAGCAAAGGCTCATCCAAACACTCTTAAATGTGCCAGAGATGGTTTTCTCCCAAATAACACTGCATATAGAGTATCATTAATAGATGAACTCCACAGCCTACTGATTAAATAATTAGCAGTCAACAGGGCTTCACCCCAATATGACCTGCTCAGACCAGAGTCCTCCAGCAGTGAGCCCTTCATGGTTTGTAACACTCCATTCCGCCTCTCAACTACACCATTCTCAGCTATTGTGTGCGGATTAGTGCGTCTGGGTTTTGTTGCTTTTTTTTAATATTAAGTTTTTTATTTTTTCCAATATAAGCATAGATGTTTTGTGGACAGTACATTTATTAGCTCAGGTCTTTTTTATACAATGTTTAAAATAATAATACAAATAGTATGTAGAATTCTAATCTTTCAACTTCAAACAATACTAGTCTCATTTCATATTCCTTTTACATTTTCCCTTTAATTCATTTAAGCATAAATAACATTTCTTCACACCCTGTGTTTATTATCCTTTAGTAAATGTCATTCAATATTTTAAAAATCACTCATTATTCCATCATAACATCAATATTCCAAATGTATAGGATTACAAATAACACCAATTATTAACAATATTCAATCTATCATGGGAGTATATCTCAAAGTCCCCGCCATTTCTAATCCTTAATATTTTAAATTCACAATAACTTTTAACACACTGTTAATATTAATACTTCAGTTAAATTGTCTAGTCTTAAATTACCATCTACTAACCTAAAACATTGGAGTTTTGGTGTTTTCCCATTATATTAATATATTTTCTCATTATTCATCATCTCTTAGTCTTTCTAAAATTCCATCCTTTATTGATTTTTTTTGGTCAGTCTTTTATCTCTCTCTCTTGGAATCTTGTATCCCTTTTTAATTTTTTTGGGTCTACTAAACTTTCCCTTCTGGGTGCCCTTTGCCTCTTTCTGCTGTGTTTTTTGAACACCCATCCACAAAACCTCCTTTTGTTTTTGTTTTTTAACGGGGTTTTTCTCTCTTCTCTCTGTACCCTTATAAATTATGATGTTATATATTTGTCTTATATTTATTAGTCTCTTCTCCTCTTTGTTCCTAACTTCTTGCTTCTCATTTTTATTCTCCCCTTCCCCTAGTTTTTCTAGTTTGTCATCTATTTCTTGAATATTGTGTTCCTCTTTATCCCCAATTGTTGAGTAGCTTCTACATTCATTTCTGTATCTTTAAACAATTCCTTTGTCTCTTTGTCATTTCTTAACTATTCATGCAGACTTTTTAACATGCACAATATTTCTTCATACATCTCTAGATCCATTTTATAGTGATTTAATACAGCTTATAAAAAGTATATTTCTAGTATTCCAATATCTTAATATTTAAGAAACTTCTATTTAATCAAGTTACATCAATCCCATAGTTATACCTCCAAAACCCGACATTTTATTTCATAATAGTTTACAGCCTTATAATTCCCTAATTGTCCAAATTTTAAAGTGTTATTTCCTTCTTCTCTTTTCTTCTTCTCTTTTCTTCTTTTGCCTCTTAGAATAGTCTATTAAATAAAATTAATAGTCCAATTCCAAATTAGTCCACTAAATTATTCCAGTCTTTCCAATCGATAATGCAATAGTCTATAATATTTCTAATATTAATAATATTTGGATGAAAATACCATGCTGATATTTTCAAATAATATTTACCTCTAACCTTCTACCACACTAATAATAATGCATTTCTAACATAATGTCTTTGAACATAAGTGTGCAACTTAATTCTACCATACCACAAAAAGGCATGCCATCGGGTAAACTTAAATTAAAGCAGGAATTAGAAGACCAGGGATATAAGATGGATTGGTTTTCATATATGCAAATATTTTCTAGATATAGAGAAGATCTCAAACAAGAAGGTTTTTATAATATCTTGACTAATTTAGATAAGATTTTAATGGGCTCTGATGATCATATAATTAAAAAGTTGTATGGATATTTGTTAGAAGTAAAACTGGAAGAAGAACAAGTTAAAGAAACAATGATAGCGTAGGGGAAAAATTTTGGTTACGGTATTGATTTAGAGAAATGGCAAAAATTGTGGTCTTAATCCAATCCATTCTCTCATCTCTGTCAATGCTGCTGCCTGGTAATATAGCTCCCAATTTGGTAGTCCAAATCCTCCTTGTAATCTCACATCTTGTAAAAGTTTTATGTTTATTCTCACTTTTTTCCCTTGCCATATAAATTTCTTTACTATTTTATTGAGATGTTCAAAATATGTCTTTTCCACTTTTATCAGTATCATCTGAAATAGAAACAATAGTCTCGGTAATATATTCATCTTTATTGTCGCAATCTTTCCCATCATAGCTGTAAATTTTTCCATTTTTCCAAATCTTCCTCAATTTGTTTTTTTAATTTATAATAGTTATCTTCCTTTATCGTTACACATCTTGAAGTTAAATATATTCCTAAATATTTTATTTCACAATTTGAAAATTTAATTTCTCCATCAATTTTCTTTTCTGTTTTTCAGTGATATTCTTAACCAATATCTTTGTTTTTTCTTTATTTATGTTTAAACCTGCTACATCTCCATACTCTTCTATTTGTTCTAATAATTTGGGACCCATTGTTTGAGGCTGCTGCAGAATAAAAACTAAATCATCTACAAAGGCTTGTAATTTATATTCTTCTTTCTTTATTTTCATTCCTTTTATTTCTTCATTTCTTCTTATATTTCTGTTTAACACTTCTAATTAAAAATCTCTCTCCAAAGTTCATCATCCGTAATTGTTCTATCATAAATTGCCAATTCACATTATCAAACACTTTCTGTGCATCTAAAAACATCATCGCCATTTGCTTTTCTGAATGTACCTCATAATATTCCAGAGTATTCAAGATTATCTTCATATTGTCTCTAATTTGTCTCTTAGGTAAAAACCCATTTTGGTCCATATGAATAAATTCATTTAACAACCGTTTTAATCTATTCATCATAACTGAAGCAAAAAAATTTATAATCCACATTCAACAATGAGATCTGTCTATAATTTTTGACTTGTTGTAAATCTGTATCTTCTTTAGATATAACATACGCCTCCATCCATGATTCTGGTATCTTTGCTTTCACTAAAAGTTCATTAAATAATTCCAGCATTATATTGCTTAACACATCTTGAAATACTTTATATAGTTCTGCTGGTAACCCATCCGGACCCATTTTTTTGCTTTTTAATCGCTTCTGTCAATTCCATCATCGATATTCTTTCTTCTAGAGCTTCCTTATATTGTTCAGATATTTTAAATAAGTCAGAATTCTCTAAAAATTGTTTATCTTTCCATCCGATATCATCTCTTGCTTATATAATCTCTCATAGTAATTTTGAATTATTATTTTTTTCTTCATTCCTATAATATATATTTCCTTTTTCATCTTGTAATTGGTTAATTAATTTCTTCTCTTTTTCTTTTTTCACTTTGTATGCCAACCATCTATCTGGCTTATTTGCATTCTCAAAAATGTTCTGTTTGGCTGACCTTACTTTGTATGCCAAAAATTCTTGTTCAATTAGATTTATTTCATGTTTCCCCAATTCCATTTGCTTTTTAGCTTTATCATTTTGTGGATTTTTTTGTAATTCTTTCTCAAATCTTTTGTATTCCTCTTCCATTTTTTTCTGAGTTTCTTTTTTCCTAAATATGTAATTGCCAAGCCTCTAATATATGCTTTCATTGTATCCCATACATTCTGAAATGAAGTATCTTCCTTTTTATTTATTTTAAAGAAAAACTCAAGTTCTTTTTTCATAAATTATTGAAATTCTTTTTCATTTAAGATTGCTTGATTCAAAGTCCATCTATATTTTTTCTTTTGTCCTTTCCTTGTTATTGTAATTGGATTATGGTCCGCCCAAAAATTTGAGTCAATATTTATTTCTTGTATATTGTCTAATAAATCTGTTGACATCCATATCATATCTGTCCTGGACCATAACAAATGTCTATTTGAATAAAAAGTGTATTGTTTTTTTTTTCAAGTGTCTATTTCTCCATATATCTTGTATACTTAATTTCTCTATCACTGTGAAGAAAGTCTTTGGAAGAGTTTTTCTGGGTTTCTTATTCGTTTTTGTCATTTTATAGTCCAATTACCACATTAAAGGAGGTGAAGCCATGTTGACTGCTAATTATTTAATCAATAGGCTGTGGACTTCCTCAATTAATGATACTCTATATGCAGTGCTATATGGGAGAAAGCCATCTCTGGCACATTTAAGAGTGTTTGGAAGAAATGCATGGATGCATTTAATAAAAGTAATCAGAAGAAAAGGACAACCAAAGTCTAGAAAGCTCAGATTTATGGGCTATGAGCCTGGCTCAAAGAGCTATTGCGTTAGCAATTGGAGCACAAGAATTGTGATTTCCAGATCTGGTAGCTTTGCAGAGCAAAACTGGAACAGAATTGATGCAAATTTTTGGAATGATCCACTTACTGATGGTGATCCATTTAGTGACAATAGCTCAGTGACAATAACTCACTTAGTGACGGTGTCAGCGTTCAGGGAGGAAAAGCTGAAAGAGATATGAAGCAAGAGAGGGTTGAAACACAGCAGCAGTCAATGCCACGCAGGTCAGAGTGATGGAACAAGGGGATTCCATCTGACAGGTATTCTGCTAGTAAAGTAAAGTTGTGTAATGTGTGGTATGAGCCAGGAAACTATAAGGAAGTATTGGCATTACCTAAAATTGAACAAGTAAAGTGGAAAGAAGCTATGGACAAAGAAATTAAATCCATGGGTGAACATAAAGTGTTCATATCTATGACTGTGCCACAAGGTTGCAAAGTAAAGAGTGAAAGCATAAGGCTGGTGCTAGTGTTGTCAGGTACGTGGCCATAAAATTTGGCGTTTTGACATAACCACTGCATTCCTCAATGCAGAATTAGAGGAAGAAATTTACGTGATTCAAGCACCAGGGTATGAAAGTAAAAAGACTAACATGGTGTATAAATTGAAAAAGATCATTTGTGGGCTGAAGCAGTCAGCCAGGAATTGGAATATCAGTCTAGATACTGCATTGAAGGGTTTTGGGTTCAAGGGTTGCAAGGCTGATGGTTGCATATATACTGGAAAGTTACAAGGTGGGGATTGTCAACTATTGGCATTTGTGGATGATCTTTGTTTCATTGCAAAGGATATGTCACAGGTAAAAGAATTTGCTAATAAGTTAGAGAAGAAATTTGAATTAGAAAAATTGGGAGAAATACAAAATTATCTTGGTGTGGAGATACAAAAAACAGAGAAAGGTGGTTATGTTCTCAGCCAAAGAAGAAAAATTGAATAGCTGTTGGAGAGATATAAATGAACGACTGTAATTTTGCTCCAACACCTATGAGCACAGATTTTCATAACAATTTGGGTGAGGACAAAAGTGAAGCCTGTGATTAAGAGATATATCAGTCAATAGGGAGCCTGTTATATCTGTCGCAGTGGTCCAGACCAGACATAGCTTGTGCAGTAAACATCCTAAGTCGCTTCACTGCTGCACCAACCCAATTGGATGGGTGCAAAAAGGATTCTCAGGTATTTGAAGGGAACTGTGAATTTGGGTCTTCAAATACAGGTCTCTGAAGAATTAAAATTGAAATGCTATGTTGACAGTGATTATGCCAATGATATAAAAACCAGAAAGTCCAATTCTAGGATTGTGGTATTGTTTGGAGGTGCTTTAATTGGTTGGAAGTTCAGAAAGCAAACAACTGTAGCCATTTCTACTGCAGAGGCAGAATTTATTGCTTTGTCTCAACTTTGTTCAGAGGTAACTTGGTACGTACAAGTGTTACAGGATTTAAATGTAAAGGTAAATGAAGCTGCAACAGTGTATGAGGATAATGCTGCCTGCATTAAAATGAAAACAGGTGACAGAGTAAAAAAAATAAAAGCAAGCATGTTAAATTAAATATTAAATATTGTAATGTAAGAGAAGCCATCAAATGTAAATTAATTAGCTTGCTTCACTGTTCTTCAGAGGACAATCTGGTAGATATAATGACAAAGCTATTGGGTGGAATGCACCGTGGGAAGAATGTTAAGTTGTTTGGTTTTATGTCTATTCCAGTTATTAAGTGTCAGTGTAGATATATTCATGAACTGGAATAGGCATAGCAACGGATCAGCCAATGAAGGCTGTTTGGTGACTGAAACAGTTTGGAGCCTGGGCATGGCTTAGCTCAATTATTCTGTATATAGGAGAAGCCTTGTCTCTGCTGTCCACAACCTGTATTTGTACCTACTTACAGTCTCTTATTTCTACCATGTTGGAAAAACCAGCATGGATATTGCATATTTGCCTTATGTGTTATTATATATATAAAGAAGTTTTGAATCCTGCTGAATTGTCTGATTGTGTGTGCTGCAACAAACTCTGACAGAACTGCAGAAAAAAACAATTGCTATCAACCTGCCTTCCATTGAGGACCAGTATACTGCACGAGTCAAAAAGATGGCTGAGAAAATTGTCACAAGTAAATGCCTTATTCTCAAATATAGGAAATGTACATATATAGTACATCAAGGGTTAATTTATTCTCCCTTCCTTAATGTATTCATATGTAACCACTCCTACCCCTAACTCCGCCTTATTGATATAAAAGAGCATACATGCTCCTCCTTCTTGCTTCTATCTGCAATCATCCAGAGAATATAGAATGCCTACTGTAAATAAATAATACTTTGTTTGAATACTACTTTTTCTGAATCCTTCATTGAGTCTGATCCTCGAATTATTGCAACAATCTGGTAGCAGAGGATGGTTGGCTGACTCAATAAGAAACAAACATGCCAAAGAAAGAAAACTCCAAAGAAAAGAGAGAAAGACCCAACACCAGGGCACACAATAAAGAGATAGAAACAGATCAAGAAATGATCGATGAATCCACGACTGAAACAACAAGAGAACCTGAAAACTACACCACAGATGAAGAAGAGGTAATCGATGAATCCGATGATCAAGAAGAGAGCGAGACAGAAAACGATACGCTCAGATCAGAAATATTAAGACTGCTGAAGAACCGCAAAGATGACAAAAATCTCATCGCAAACCTCCAAGACATTATAAAAGACAATGGAGCAGCGAGAGAAAAGCACATCAACACACCGGAGCCTAAAGAACCCAAAATGGTGAGCAAATCACCTACAGATGAAAACATAACCGAGAGGAAGACTAACGGTCCCGCACAAAATTTTGAATGGCAGCCATCTTGGATTAGCCAGCCCACCAAAATGGCTAGCTCAGAACCAATCAAAGGACAGAATTCAAAATGGCTGGCGTGAAAGACTTTATCCAGCATAAAGAATAAAAAGGAGAAATCCTATTTTTCAGAAGAATCTGATACAGACACCGAAGAAACGCCAACTGAAATACAAATCGAAACAGCTATGAGAACACTCTTCGCAGTCTTCGGCCCGAATCTGAAAATCACAAAAAAATCAGCGAAAGTACCAAAAACTGTAAATCAAATAACGAAGAAAGAGCAAACTACTCAATCCAAGGACACAGAAGCAAGCGGACAAGCGTCCCTACTTCCATCCACTCCAGCCCAAACGACGAGAGCGCTGACGCCCGAACCCAGGGGACCCTGCAAGTACTCGCCCACACTGCAAACGATCCCGGGAGCCAGAGGCCTCAACCGAGACGACTACGACAGAACGAAGCAAGCTCCGATCCCCACCTGGACACCAAAAGCCGAGCCAGAAAGCGAATCGTCAGAAGAAGAGCACTACGAGGGAGCTACAGCGACAAGAACCTCTCCCGACAGCTTCAGAAACAAAATGAGCAACGCACATGCGCGAACTCATGCAGACGAATATAGAGACAGTGAAGAACAGAGAGAACCGTTCAGACTGATCGCTAGCATACCTACACCATTCTGCAACTATCAACATTTACAAGATCATGGACAGCCTCCAGTTGTAAGTAATGCAACAGATAACATTGGAAACTTGCCTAGTGATTTCCCAAAATTGAGAATAGATGGTATTAATTTACAGGAATGGAGTCAACAGCTCCAGGTTGTTTTCTTAAAAGAGAATTTATTATTTTTCATAACTAACCCTCCCAAAAGACCATGGACTCTAAAATTGGACTGCCTGCATCACAGAGCATTCTATTTGCTAATATCTAGCATATCTCCTGCTATCTATCATAGTATTAAGCATAATCTAACTGTCTCAGAAATAATTCATTGTATGTTTAAATTGTTTCATAGTGAAAGTGTAGCAACCACAATGAGAATGTCTAAAAATTTCTTCTCAGCTAGGGTAAAACCTGGGACTACTGTAAGTGAGCATTTACTATCACTAAACGCAATTAGAGCAGAGCTTCATTTAAGGGGAGAAATAATATCTGATCAGACAATGAAAAGCGTTATCATTAATTCATTAGACTCATCATGGGATAATTACATATCACATTTGGACACAATTAATCTAGGATATCTATCTATAGAGAGTTTATCAAATAGACTAATAGCTGAAGATAATTTAAGGAGAAGCCGCTACAGCACACACAAAGAACACAGACAGACCAAAAGGGTAGTATTTCAAGACAGGCATCAAGAACCAATTGAATGTTATAATTGTGGGTCCAAAGAACACTATAGAAGAGATTGTCCAAAATTCCTTAGAGAAAGACAAAACCATGACAATAGAAACAGATACCATAACAGACAATCATCTATTGACAGGTACAGATATAGAAACTCACCAAATTTCAGAGAACGTAGAGGGGGCAGAGATAACTCAAGAGAGAGAAAGTCTGGATCATTAAATGGATTAGATAAATATAACATAAGCAAAAATCAAAACCCAAAAGATAATGCCTGACTCATTGATTCTGGGGCAACAAATCATACAACACATGACAAGAAAATATTATCTTCTTTCATAGAAGATAAATTTGTAATTAAAGTAGCCAACCAAGAAGAAGTTCAAGTCATTGGAAGGGGAAATGTAAATTTACCCGGTCTAGGGAAAATAGAGGGGGTTTTATTAATACTTGAAATACCCCATAACATTCTCAGTGCAATAAAGTTGAGCAGAGACTCTGACATAAATGTAGTGTTCTCAAAAGGAAAAGCATCTCTAGAGAAAAACAAAACAAACTTAGGCAATATAGTTATCAAAGGAGATCTACCATACTTAGTCACTGAAGAAAGATGGCTACACAACATTGATTCAAACATGGAAGATGACAATAGCATAGAAAATGAAAATGACAGTGACAGTAACAACGAGGAACATGAAACAAATCATAACCATGAAAACACATCAATTAAAGATACACATATTAACAAAAGACCAATAATTGGAAAACCAATTCATGATGAATGTGCACATATATTACACAGAAAATTAGGACATGCTAGTTTTCCTGTAATACAAAAAATGGTTGAACATGCTGAAGGTGTTAAAATAAAAGATTGTAAAAATTATTTGGAATGTTCAGTATGTAAGTCCTCAAAACTCAGAACTAAACCCAGACCAAAAAAGGCAACAAGATCATCAAATCATATCTTTAACCTGGTACATATGGACCTAGTTGGTCCATTGACCCCATCAATTACATACAAAAAACGATATTTCCTTACTATTGTAGATAACTATAGTCGTTATGGATTTGTCTATACTTTGAAACACAAAGATGAAACATTTCAAAAGTTTAAAGAATTTTATAAACGTGTAGAAACACAACACAATGTAAAAATAAAGCAAATCATGACAGACAGGGGATCTGAATTCATGTCAAAAGAATTCTCCCAATGGCTAAAAGACAAAGGAATGTAACACTTCACCTCTAGCCCTTTCTCTGCATTTCAAAATGGAGTGGCAGAACGAAAGAACTCAACATTACAAACCATGATTAGATGCACATTAGAAGATGCTGGTTTAGGCAAACAATTTTGGTCGGAAGCTCTATTATATTCTAATTATACCCTAAACAGAATTTGGTCTAGTGTCATAAATAAAACACTATATGAATTAGTATATAACAAAAAACCAAAAATAGCCCACATGCATGTATTTGGTGTTACAGCAGACGTACATATACCAAAACAATTGAGACGTAAGGGGGATAATGTATCCAGAAGGCTCAGATTCATGGGATATGAAACTGGCACAAAAGGATACAGATTTATTGACAATAACAATAAATTCATAATTTCTAGAACAGCTGTATTTCACGAACAGGCCAATTGGTCTAAGATACATCTTAATGAGATTTTTCCAAGTACAAAATCAAACATTGATAATCATGATAAGACAGAAAGAGAAGAACATGACCACAATACACAAAAGAGCAACAATAAAACATGGATAGGAAATTGTCCCAAAATCAAAACAGATTCATTAACAAAAAAGGAAGCAAAATATTTACACGATAATGATAGCAGACCAGAGAGAACAGTTAGATATAACAGGAATCAAACAACAAATAAATATAAATATTATATAATGCACATAAATGATAATACATCAACACCCAATACATACGAGGAAGTATTAAAACTCCCCATAGAAGAAAGAAAAAAATGGGAATTAGCCATGGCCAAAGAAATGGACAGTCTGCGAGAACTAAATGTATTCACTCCAACACCAGCCCCAAAAGACAAAACAATTATTGGCACTAGGTGGATATTTAAAATTAAAAATCTGGAAGAAGGCAATTCATTATATAAAGCAAGACTAGTTGCACAGGGCTATGCTCAAAAATATCCTGAGGATTATACCGACACATATTCCCCCACTGTAAGAACTGAAAGTGTCAA
This sequence comes from Arizona elegans, assembly GCA_022577455.1. NCBI lineage: Eukaryota > Metazoa > Chordata > Lepidosauria > Squamata > Colubridae > Arizona > Arizona elegans. The sequence continues at coordinate 75,065,713 of JAKOOJ010000004.1, read as the reverse complement.
GACAGCTTTAGTAATAGCATCAGCCCTTAATCTTGAAGTCTTTCAATATGACATACAAACTGCATACCTACATGCAAAACTTGATAAAGAAATATATGTAAGAGCTCCTCATAGCCAAAACACAAATAGGAATGAAACTTGGTTACTGAACAAAAGTTTGTATGGATTAAAGCAATCCGGCAAACGCTGGTATGAATGCTTGGTCAACGTTCTCAAATCTATGAACTTCAATGCTACAACTGCAGATAATTGTTTCTTTGTTAGAAGGGATGGTGATTCAATAGAATTTGTATTAATTTATGTAGATGACATTTTGTATATTGGCAAACATAAAGAAAAAAGGGATACATTTGTAACAAAATTAAATGAACATTTTTCTTTAAAATCATTAGGGAAAGTAAATAAATATCTTGGAGTTCAAATCAGTAAGACTAAAAAAGGATTTAGATTATCTCAAAAAGATAAAATTATAGAACTATTAAATAAATGTAATATGAGTGATGCAAAGCCTTGTGATACTCCAATGCAAACTGATTTTTTAAGAAACATGAATGAATCATCTCCTGAGTTTACTGATAATACACTTTATAGATCAGTTATTGGTTCCCTTTTGTATATATCTAATTGGACCAGACCAGATATTGCTCTACCCCTTAATTTATTATCCAGATATGTCAGTAAACCTTTAATGTATCATTGGGAAGCCATTAAACGAGTACTAAGATATTTGAAATACAGCATAGATTTCTCCCTAATATTAGAACCCAACGATGTTAAAGAACCTATTCTCACTTGTTACGCTGATGCGGATTGGGCAGGTGACACTAAGTGCAGGAAAAGCACTTCTGGTTATGTATTCTTTCTTAACAACTGTCCAGTCTACTGGTATACTGGAAAACAGGATCTTGTAGCTACATCAACAACTGAGGCAGAATATGTTTGTTTGTCAAAAGCCTCTAATAATCTTGTATGGTTCAATGATTTATTATCAGACGTCTGGAAAAGTCCTTCATTGCCATTTGTTATACATGAAGATAATAAAGCTGCGATAGAGATATCTAGATCAGATGCTATTGGTCAAAGATCTAGACATATAGATATCAAATTCAAACATGTAAGACAATTATCTCAGGATGGATTCATTAAAGCTATTCATTGTGAAACCACAGAACAAATAGCTGATATATTGACTAAACCTTTGCAATCTAAACAACATAAATATCTAACTTCAAAATTACAAGTTTTATATTGTTCTGAATCTGAATGTAATTACTGCTGTATGTCAAATCAGCATTTAGAGGGGGATTTGTCACAGGTAAATGCCTTATTCTCAAATATAGGAAATGTATGTATATAGTACATCAAGGGTTAATTTATTCTCCCTTCCTTAATGTATTCATATGTAACCACTCCTACCCCTAACTCCGCCTTATTGATATAAAAGAGCATACATGCTCCTCCTTCTTGCTTCTATCTGCAATCATCCAGAGAATATAGAATGCCTACTGTATAATAATACTTTGTTTGAATACTACTTTTTCTGAATCCTTCATTGAGTCAGATCCTCGAATTATTGCAACAAAAATATCTACAGACCACTCACATTCTGGACATAAAGTGGTTCAACTTCTACCCTCAAAACGACGCTATAAGGCACTGCATACCAGATCAACTAGACACAAGGACTATTTTTTCCCAAATGCCATCACTCTGCTAAACAACTAATTCCCACAACACTGTCAAACTATTTACTAAGAGTGTATTACTATTATTATTATTTTCATTCTTCCTATTAACTATCTCCTCCCACTCATGACTTTCCTTTTATGTACACTGAGAGCATATGCACCAAAGACAAATTCTTTGTGTGTCCAATCACACTTGGCCAATAAAGAATTGTATTCTATTCTATTCTATTCTATTCCATTCCATTCCATTCCATTCCATTCCTCAACCAAAAGAAGGATGAAGGCTTGGCCTGAGTTCTATTATGAAGTTTCTTGTTATACTGTATCTAATATTGATTAATACTGTACCTAATACTGATTAATCTTCATAATGAATGCTATAAGGTAAACAAAGGCACAGGCCACAAGCAGGATCATGCTAGCAATATTCAACTGTATGTTTCGGATTTGGTGGAGAATCATAGGTGCTAAAAGTACCACAGTTGCAAACAGACAACAAAAAAGAGAGAAAAGTTTAGATTATTCTGCCATTTAGAAGTCACACAGAATTATGCAGTCTAAATCTGGTAAAAAGAGAATGGAGTGGGGTGGGGTGGAAATGGAAATAGAAATGGAAATAGAATAAACTGGAAGGGACCTTGGAGGTGTTCTAGTCCAGCCGCCTGCTCAAGCAGGAGAACCTATACTATTTCAGATAAGTGACTGTCTAGTCTCTTCTTAAAAACACCCATGATTTCTGCAGGCAAGTTGTTCCGCTGGTTAATTGTCCTCGCTATTAGGAAATTTCTCCTTAATTCCAAGTTCTCTCTTTGATTAGTTTCCAACCATTGTTTCTTGTTCTTCCCTCTGGTACTTTGGAGAATAATTTAATCCCCTCTTCTTTGTGGCAGCCCCTCAGATACTGGAATACTGCTATCATGTCACCCCTAATTCTTCTTTTCTTTAAACTAGCCAAACCCAAATCCTGCAGGCGTTCTTTGTATATGTGAGACTCCAGGCCTTTGATCATCTTTGTTGCTCTTCTCTGAACTTTTTTCAAAGTCTCAACATCTTTTTTGTAGTATGGTGACCAAAATTGGTTGCAGTATTCCAAGTGTGGTCTTAGTAGGGTTTTAAAAAGCAGTATTAATACTTCATGTGATTTTGATTCTATGCCTCTGTTTATACAACTCAGGATTGTATTAGCTTTTTTGGCTGCTGCTGCATACTGTTGCCTCATAGTCAAGTGATCATCCACTAAGACTCTAAGGTCCCTCTCACAGTTACAGTTTTTGAGTTAAGTCTTGCCTAATCTGTATTTATACCTTTTACATTTCCTGCCTAAATGTAAAACTTTGCTTTTCTCCACATTAAAATTCATTTTGTTGGATAGGGCTCATTGTTCAAGTTCGTCAAGATCTTTTTGGATCCTGAGCTTGTCTTCTAGGGTGTTGGCTATTCCTGCCAGTTTAGTGTCATCTGCAAATTTGATGAGTTCCCCTTCTATTCCCTCATCTAAGTTGTTAATGAAGATATTGAAGAGTACTGGGCCCAAACATCCTGGACATAAACTGTTTCAACTCCCACCCTCAAAACAATGGCATAGAGCACTGCACACCAGAACAACTAGACAGGAACAGTTTTTCCCCGAATGCCATTACTCTGCTAAACAAATAATTCCCTCAGCACTGTCAAACTAGTTATTAAGTCTGCATTACTATTAATCTTCTCATCGTTCCTATCACCCATCTCCTTCCACTTATGACCGTATGATTGTAACCTTCTTGCAGTATCTTAAGATTTATATTGACTGTTTCCCTATGACTATCATTAAGTGTTGTACCTTATGATTCTTGACGAATGCATCTTTTCTTTTATGTACACTGAGAGCGTATGCATCAAGACAAATTCCTTGTGTGTCCAATCACACTTGGCCAATAAAGAATTCTATTCTATTCTATTCTATTCTATTCTATTCTATTCTATTCTATTCTATTCTATTCTATTCTATTCTATTCTATTCTATTCTATTGGTGTAGTGTTTCTATTGGGGTTGGACTAGAACACCTCCAAGGTCCCTTCCAACTCTGTTATTCTGTTCTGTTCTGTTCTGCTATTCTATTCTATTCTATTCTATTCTATTCTATTCTATTCTATTCTATTCTATTCTATTCTATTCTATTCTATTCTATTCTATTCTATTCTATTCTATTCTATTCTATTCTATTCTAGACAAGCCTTATGGTACCCCACTGCTTACTTCTCTCCATGTGGATGTAGTACTCCACATGGAGAGAATTACTCATTGAGTACTGTTTGTCAGTCAGCTACAAATCCATCTTGTCTATTGATGGAGATGTTGTCTGTTCCACATTTTTCTAGCTTACCAAGAAGTAGATTGTAGTCTACTTTATCAAATGCTTTACTGAAATCTAAGTATACTATGTCCACAGCATTTTGCTAGTCTACTAATTTAGTGACTTTATCAAAGAATGAAATAAGATTGGTTTGGCATGATCTGTTTTTAACAAACCTTGCTGGCCACTAGTTATCACTTTATTTGCTTCTAGTTGTTTGCAGATCTGTTTTTGGTTATCTTTTCCAGGATTGTCCTAGGTATTGATGTTAGACTGATTGATCTGTAGTTTCCTGCATCTGTTGTTTTTTCTTTCTTGAAGATGGAAACCACATCAGCCCTTTTCCAACTTTCAGGTACTTTCTGGTGCTCCAGGATTTTTGAAAGACATGGTACAATGTACAACCTTTATGTAATATTCTTGGCTCAGAGGAATACATCAGATGCCAGATCAGATAATGCATCTATAGCTTCATTCCTGTCCTTAGCTATAAAAGCCTGAATAATCTTAAGGAGGATATGCCTCACCACTCCTTTCCAGAAAGGATTGTCACAATTCCACTGTTATTAAGAATCAAAAAAGTATACTATTTCTTTGTTGAATCAACAGAAGAGTTAAGAGCTTAATTTCTGTTATGATAGTATGGCCAACTTCTTGATTGCCAAGAATATAATCATGCTGGCAAATAATATTCTTATCAGCATGCCAAACAATTGGCATGGTCAACAAAATGGTAGGCAGAGAAAATCAGTATCAAAAATGACTCTTATATGAACTTTTTCAGGAAGCTTGGTTGCCCACTTGTACATTAAAATATTTAAAGTATATCAATTACATTTATAAAAGGATTTTTTAAAAAAATCTATTATGAAATTCATACTCTAATTGATTTTATAAGAATTTAATATATAGTACATGCAATTCAATATATTTATCAATATTGCAAAAAAAAAATTAACATCACAAAATCAGTTTCCCAGGTCTTTTATAATGATTCATTGGAAGAAAGCAATTGAGTGACTCAAAACAATTTATGAGCCTAAATGAGATAAACAGGAATATAACCTCAAGACTATAGTATTAGTGAAAACATTATCATTTTAGCAGAAATTCTAACAGTGAACAATCAGAAATTGAGCATTGCCTGCTGAAGAATCTTAATAGCCAACTGCGAAAAGATTTCTTTCTGGCAGCACGTATTGTATAACATAGCAATATACAGAAGTTAGACTTCTGCTCCCTTTCCCCCTATGCTTATTTGCTTTCTTTATGTTTAAGATGCTATGTATTCAGTTTTACTATATAAATCATATGAATGTTGACTTCCGGCGGTGACGTCAGCGTGTAAGGAACGAGGGGAACGAGGCTCCGTCCCCGAAGTTCCAAATTTCCTGATTGGAAGCCGTTTTTGGCACTTTCGACCACGGAGAGGTCGACAGAATAAGGAGGACTCCCTAGGACCTCGGGGTGACAGCAATCTCCCCGAAGGTTCAGAGGAAAACCTCCTAATTCCAGCCGGGAAAAAACCAGCCATCTTGGCTGGCTGGAGCGCTGTCAACTGACAAGCGGGGAAGCGAAGATTGTACAGAGAAACATTGGTAATGGACTAAGCTATTCGAATACGAAGGTATAATTATAAGGATTTAAGGATCTAAGGCATCGGCGTGAATAGGACTCCAAAAAGTGGCGGTAAGATCGACAGGCAAGCGGCGAAAGATAGTGATCAGAGCGAAGTCTGACACCCACAGTGACAACGCAGATTTGACAGGCGAAAGGAACGAGAGACAGAAGGAAAGGATCAGAAGCAAGCGGTGGATTATAATTTTACAATAATATATCTTGATTTAATAAGGAACAAAGACTAATCAACAGAGTGACTGTAGAAGTGAAGTTTAAAGATCTAAGACTATTTAAGACGGTTGCGGACAGAAAGGAATCAGCTGAACGGTAGCGAATGGCGGATTGAGGACTGAGGATTCAGAGAAGGAACTTTTACTTTGTATCCAGTACCAACAACAAACTTAAACTACAGACACGGGATTTGTAATGAGACATTAGATACATTGACGCTGTTGGCAAAAGAGACATAATTTGCTACACAGGAAAAGCGGAACAATTAACTTACTGATTTAACGGAAACCATTGTAATAGAACTGTGAAAGCTGGGTGAGGAGAAGGCGAACGGAATAACGAAGGAAGAAGAAGAAGGAAGTAATTCCAATTGGTCTGAAAGTGATATAGTGGAGAATCTTAAATGTTAATTTATTAAGATATAGTTATTTCATTTACTTTACAAATCCACACTGAAAACTTATTTAATTTTGCTCAAAGAATACTAATATTAGATCTTGAAGTTATTATAATATATATCAAAGAATTGATTTAAGACTATTTTTTTTCTTTATTGTTTTATGGTTTCCCACCCTATTGAAATAAGTTAATAGATTTTATAGTAATTATATTGATTAAGAGGAACTATATTGTATACCATATTATATTGTCTATTGATTAGAAACCTAGATATTAATATAGATATTGGAGAGAGACGGCTATAGATATTATTAAGGGATATTAAGGAATAATAACTGTGATTATCAATATAGGTAGTATGCATTGGCAACTGTGATATAACTTAATAGAATATTTTAGATAATTTATAGAGAATTTTAGATTTTATAGGCTTATTACATAAAAGATACATAGAAATTGTTAAAAGGGAATTGTCTAGTGTTAAAGTGAATTTAAGTATTGTGATACCAGAAAGTATGAACATAAATGTGATTTAACACCAATATAACTTGGTATTTAAATATTAACCGTATTATATTGTATAGGAACAAGAATAGAAGAATGAATTGCTAAAATACTGTACTTCCCCCTAACCCCTCTGAATTAATTAATTTGACTCCTATATAACGATATTTCACCTTCCCCCAATCGAATTAGTGTATGAAAATTTGGGGAAAAATAATACAAAGAACGATGGCAACATCCTCAATAACAATAACGAAAACAGGGAAAAAATTAACACCCACACAATCTTCACCTGCACAACAAAAAACCATAGACACGATGCTAACTACAGACAAGGAAAAAGTTGCCACTGCACATAACATGCAGAATATACAGTCTATATTAGCTATGATCCAGGAGGGGATGAACAAGACCCAAGAAACAATAGCGAATAACCATGAAGAAACAAAAAGGAACCATGAGGAACTGAAATCAGAAGTAGGACAAATAAATGACAATATAAAAAAAATGGACGATAAGATCGAGAGAATTCAACAAAACATAGTTAAAAATGAAGAACGAATCCAAAACATGGAAGCTAAAATGGTGTTAACGGAGCAAAAGATAGATAACATTGAACAAGATCAAATGGAGATAAATAGAGAACTTGAAGAGTCAATTACCCATTTAGAATTAGAAAAGGCATCATTTTTTTTACGATTCCAAAATATTGTGGAAACAAAAGGAGAAGACCTAAGAGACCTGATGACAGATATACTAGTGGAGGCTACCCAGAAGGGGAAAAATGAAATTAGTAGGGAAATTGACGAAATCTATAGAGTTCATACGAACTATGCCCGCAGACACAAACTACCTAAAGAAATACATGTTAGATTTGCACGTAAAACTGTAAAAGAAGAGATCTACACATTAATGAGAGAGGGAAAACCCTGCTACAAAGGGAAAGAAATAATAACTCTAAAACAAGTTCCAAGAAGAATAAGAGAATATAGGAAAAACTACAATTTCTTGACAACCCTACTGAACCAACATAAAATAATGTTCCGCTGGCTGGTGCCAGAGGGAATTTTAATATCATGGGATGACAAAAAATATAGAATCGACACGATAGAGAAGGCACAAGAATTTTTTGACACACACTTTACAATAGAAGAAGAACAGGAAACTAGGCGTGACTCAGAAAATACGAATCAGGAACACTCCACGGGGGAAACAAAAAAAGGAAAGGAAGAAAAGGAGGCTAGAGAAAGGGAGAAGATGGAAAGAGAAGGGGCTAGGGGGAAGACACATATGGTAACAAGAAACACAAGTAGACTTAAATTAATAAAGAAAAACTAAGGGCAATGGGACGAGAGTTGAAATTAATCTCAATTAATATAAACGGCCTTAACCTACCAATAAAAAGAACACATACTTTCAAAAAACTCCAAAAATTAGACACAGACATTATCAATTTACAAGAAGTACATATTAAAAAACAACATAAACAATTACTAGAAAACAGAAAACTTGGATCATTATTCACCTCACTATCAGATCAAAAAAAAAGAGGTATCGCAATATACATTAAAAATCATATTCAGGCAAAACCAATTTACACAGATGGAGACGGCAGGATATTAATGATAGATATTAAGACGGAGACCCAAAATATGTTACTGGTATCAATATATGCCCCGAATGGGAACCAAAAAGAATACTTTAAAAAGATACATGATAAAATAAAAGAATTAGACTACGAACATATATGTATAATAGGGGATTATAATCCAATCGTAGATATGGACATTGATTACCAGAGTAACAAAAAAAACAAATCTAGGAAAAAGACATTACCTGACACTTTTAAGGACATGATTCAAGAGTTACAACTGAAAGATGCTTGGAGAGAATTAAATAAAACCAAAAAACAATATACATATTACTCAAACTCCCATCAGTCCTGGTCCAGATTAGATATGGCCTGGATGACCGCAGAATTAAGAGAAAACATCAAAGAAATTGAAATTTCACCGAATGTATGGGCTGACCACAGCCCTATAACAATAGTCTGGAAAGGTCAGCAAAAAAGAGGAAGATGGATGATGGACAGAGAGATCATCAAAGATAAAGAATATATAGAGATGATAAAGAAAGAGATGGAGATATTTTTCCAAATTAACAAAAAGGAACATACAACATTGCAAATCCTATGGGATGCCACAAAAGCATATATAAGAGGACTAACAATTTCATTCAAGGCGAAGAAAAACAGAGAGAAACAGCAAAGAAGAAACAATTTATTGATTGAACTCGCAAAACAGGAAGCAGAATTACAGAACAGACCCGATAGGAAAGAGATCAAAGGGAAAATAAACCTTATCAAACATGAAATAAACCTAATAACAACAACAGAAATAGCTAGGGAAATCAAAATTGCAAAACAAAACCAATTTGAATTCGCAAATAAAACAGGACGTTGGCTGGCCTACAAACTAAAGAAAGAAAAGGAAAAAAGACTAATACACCAACTACAAGGCGAACAAGGGCAACTGCAGCATATGAATGAGGAAAAAAAGCGAATTGTAAGGAATTTCTATCAGAAACTATATGCACAGGAAGAAATCCAATTGGAAAAAGTTAAAGAGTATATAAATAAAGCCAACATCCAAGAAATAAAGGAATCTCAAAGAGAACTCTTGAACAGACCAATATCGATGTCAGAATTAATTGAAGCGAAGAAGAAGCAGAACAACAACAAAACACCAGGCCCAGATGGTATCCCAGCGGAATTCTACAAAATTGAACACCAGCTGATTGATGACATTTTACTACATGTCCTGAATGAAGCAATCTTAGAAGCCAAAATTCCTAAATCATGGATAGAGACAATCATTACATTGATACCTAAAGAAGACTCAGACCCCACTCAAACCAAAAACTACAGACCCATATCACTCCTAAATGCAGACTATAAACTATTCACATCAATTATGGCCCAGAGAATGAAGACAATTATTGTGAATTATATCCATCCAGACCAAAATGGATTTATTCCAAACAGGCAAATCAATAAGAACACAAGAACAATAGTCAATATCCTGGAATATTATGAAGAAAAATCAGATGAAAAAATGGCTTTACTCTTCCTCGACGCACAGAAAGCGTTCGACAATCTCAACTGGGGATTCCTAATATTGCAACTAGAAAAAATGGGAACTGGCGAGAAATTTTTAAATATGATTAAAACACTATATTCAGATCAAATTGCAAAAATATGGATAAACGGAGAGACAACAGACCAATTTAAAATATCCAAGGGAGTGAGACAAGGATGTCCTCTCTCTCCTATACTATATATATTAGCATTGGAACCCCTCTTGAATGAAATTAGGAATGACAAGGAAATAAAAGGACTAAGAACCAAAAACCAGGAATATAAGTTACAAGCATTCGCCGACGACGTAGTATTTATTTTAGAACAACCAAAACAATCAGGACTGAATTTACTAATGAGGATAGAACAATATAGTGAAGTGGCTGGTTTGAAAATTAATAGACAAAAAACAAAACTATTAACTAAAAATTTGACACAAACCCAGGAGAAAGAATTGGAAGAGACATTAGGAATACAAACAACAACAAAAATAAAATATTTAGGGATTTGGCTCACCAATAAAGCATCATCCCTTAAAGAAGACAATTATATCAAATTGGCTAAACAAATTCAGAAGGACTTAGAGGCATGGAGTAAATTGAAACTATCACTATTAGGCAAAATTGCTTCAATTAAAATGACTATTTTACCAAAAATGTTATATTTATTTAGAACAATACCGATAAACCCAGGGAAATCATATTTCAAAGATCTTGATAAAATGACATCAAAGTATATATGGCAGGGAAAAAGAGCCAGGATTAAACTGAAACACCTGCAAGACACCAAAGAAAGGGGTGGCCTGGGATTACCAGACTGGCAAACGTATTACACAGCAACAGCCTTAACGTGGATTAAAGATTGGATGACGCTTGAAGATAAACGAACATTAGCACTAGAAGGATTTGATCTGTCCAAAGGCTGGCACGCATTTTTATGGGAGGAAAAGCCCAGACAACATGATCATTTTAGGAGACATTATATCAGAGGAGCATTGGCAAAAATTTGGACTGAAATAAGGAGAAAACATTACGATAAAATCCCAAGATGGCTATCAACCATGGAGGCCCAAATCTATCCGAACACAATGGATATAGGCAAGATGAAAACCTATGACGAACTGTTGAACACAGAGGGAGATATAAAAACAACAGAGGAACTGAGACAACAGGGCACGGACATTGATTGGTGGACGTATTTACAGATAAAATCAAGATATAAAAGTGATATGAAAAAATTTGGAATCCAAAAAGAAAGGAATGAATTAGATAAAATCATAATACAATCAGACGACAAATTGATAACTAAAATATATAATTATTTGCTTAAATACAAATTGGAAGAAGAAGTGGTGAAGGAAAACATGATTAGTTGGGCAAAAAATTTTGGATACAATATTAACTTAGAAAAGTGGGAAAAAATGTGGAAAGTAAACACTAAACTGACAATGTCTGTGCCCTACAAAGAAAATACATACAAGATGTTTTATAGATGGCATCTCCCCCCTGCACGGCTGGCAAGGATGTTTCCCAACACCAACCAGAATTGCTGGAAATGTAGAATACAGAAGGGAACTTATTACCACATGTGGTGGTTATGCCCGAAAGCCAAAAAATTTTGGAAAACAATTCAAAGTCAGCTGGAAGAAATCACCACCCAAAAAGTGCCCCTCAGACCGGAAACATACCTATTAGGATTATTGACTAAGGACTATAAAAAAGAGACACAATACTTAATAATACACATCCTAACCGCTGCCAGAATCGTTTTCGCACAAATGTGGAAACTGGAAGATACGCCACCAGAAGAAAAAATAATACAAAAAATAATGGAATGTGCGGAAATGGACAAACTGACCAAACAAATACAGGGAAAAGAAGACTCAGACTATTATTTAATTTGGCAAAAATGGTACAATTGGCTAGATAAAAAGAACACGAAATAAAGAAATACCACCCAATGTTACCAAACAAGGAAATAAAATGAAATATCGTTATATAAATACCGATATATGAGGAAAGATAACATGTACAGATATATTGATCGATATATAATTACCGAAGTAGCTCTATTTTCAAAGTTCAAGCTTGATGACTTGATTTCACTGTATAGTTAGTTTATGTTTAGTTTGTTTAAATGTTTATATTTGTATGTGTATGTTTGTCTATAATAAAAAATTAAAAAAAATAATAAATAAATCATATGAATGTTGTTTTTATTGTATTAATTATTGGACATATGATAATAATTTTGGTAGCCCCAAGAACAGTCACAGTAGTAAATCTCCAAAAGTGGTTCAAGATCTAGAGCTAGACACATCTGCAAAGCCCTCTCAAACATCATAGCTACTAAGCTACACGAACATATGGGTCAGTATACAAGCACCACTCAGAACAGCATTGAATACAACATCTGAGGCTCAAATCACACATTGTTCATAAAGAAAACACTCACCCAAGACTCAGGATCTAGTCCAATCCGAGTATAGCCTGGTCTGACTACAGGGAAACCTATGATTTACATATACCTACATACATGGATCTGCGAACATGTAGCACTATGCAAGACAAAAGAATACCAGGACCTTCCTCAAGAACTGTGGAAGACAACACTGGAATTTAACTGCATCTAGCCCACCAAGACAAGAAAATGGTATGTTATGGATCCCATTGATTAAGGATGTACATCTGGTAGTATTATGAAAACAGCATTCTCAGTGGTGTCCCCTTCTCTATAGAACATCATTGCTGCCAAGGTAAGGTGGACCCACGCAATTGCTTTTAAACTGACTGTGCGGGGGGGGGATATGGATGGCGGGGGGGATATGGATGGCTGCTAATCGGGGGATATGGATGGCTGCTGCTGGGGGAGAGATATGGATTGTAATTTTTAATGTTGTAGGCCATCTGGAGTCACTTGTGTGTGAGTCAGTGGTGGGATTCAATTTTTTCTACTACCAGTTCTGTGGGTGTAGCTTGGTGGGTGTAGCTTGGTGGGCATAACTTGGTGGGGTGGCACCTTGCTGTAAGTGACATCGAGTTGGCCATGCTCAGTCACATGACCCTCACCAAGCCATGCCCACAGAACTGGCAGAAAAGGCAGCTCCTGCAGCTTGTCCCTTTATGGTCCTCCCCATGTTGAAGTAGTTTAAAGGGACACCGCAGTCTGGCTGCCTTCCGAGCAGCTCCGCTGCAATGCCATCCCTCTGATGCAGCAGGCTGTTCTCCTGGCTGGATCTGAATATAGGGGTGTGGCTGTGCACGCACACTGGCAGGCAATGGGGTATGCATGCACGGCCAGCGAGAACAACAGGATGGTGGTGATGGGAATTCAGGCCTCTTTTTCAGTCTGTAGTTTTTGGTAGTTTTTGGCGCAAGAAGTCTGCAGCCGCTGACTCTTTTTCAGTGCAAGAAGCCTCTTTGCCAGCCGGAACTGAGCTAGCAGCAGTGGCTGCTGGAGGCTTCTTGCACGGAAAAAAAGGTGGCAGCTACAGGCTTCTTGCGCCAAAAATTGCAGGCTGAAAAAGAGGCTGCCATCGCTGCCTTGTTATTCATGCTGGCCACACACATGCATCCCATTGTCTGCTGGTGTTGTTCACAGCCAGACCTGGCCAGGAGAATGGCTTGCTGTGCCGGAGGGACAGCGTCACAGCAGAGCTGCTCAGAAGGAAGCCGAAAACTACCAGCAGCTGGAGGCTCGCTGGCCGAGCCTCGCCGGGGACATCCATCAAGGCGTGGACGAAGGTGAGCGAGGCGGAGGCTCTGGGGCAAGGTCAGAGCCAGGGAATGGTGCATTCCCCGATCCAGCAAAGGTGAATGGCAGAGGCTCTGGGGCAAGGTCAGAGCTGGGGAATGGCGCATTCTCCAACCTGGCCAAGGCAAATGGCAAGCAGGCAGAGGCTTTGACTGGGGCCTTGGGGAATGGCGCCTCCCTGGGCCAACCCAAGACGAAGGGCGAGCAGGCGGCATGCTTACCTTTGGTGAGCAGAGCAGGTGAGGCGCAAAGACAAGGCAATTAGCTGGGCTGCGTAGCTAAGGCAACATATATAGGGGGTGGGGCAGGGGTGGATGGGGAGAGCGGAGGTGAGCAGGCAGAGGTGGGGCCAGCCAGAGGTAGAATTTGCCGATTTGGCGAACCAGTTAAAATTTCTGCTTCCGGTTTGCCTGAGCTGGTCCGAACCAGCTGAATACCACCTCTGGTGTGAGTTGGATGAACATACTATATAATGTATTTAATAAATAAATAAATCAAAAGAACAAGTAGCTATCAAGTGTGACATATACCCCATCCCAAGGTGATTCACTGTATCCAGAATAGTGCCTAGGCTACATAGACTTGAAACCTCTCAACCTGATAATCCAAGGACTGAATTTGAATACAAGTTCAAGAATGGAATTATCATCAGCCCACAATCTCTATATGGATTACTATACTAAGAGTGAATGAAGTATCAACTGTCTAATCTGTTGTTGTGGTCCGCCAGCAGCCTGCAGAGCTGGTAGCGGAGTCGGACAGTGAGGAGGCTGGGGAGGAACATGGGCTAGTCCTGGAGTCTGGGGAAGGCTCGGACGAGGGCTCTGTGTCAGAGGCAGAGATGAGGCCAGGGCCATCTGGGAGTTATGTGCTGACTCCGGAACCTCCAGAGTTGGACATGAGAGAGGCAAAGAAACAGGGGGAGTCTCTTCCAAATGCGCGCATGCGCAGAGCTGCCAGAAGGCAAGAACAGTTAAAACAAAAGGGACGACTCGGGAGTAAGGGTTGGAGATGATTGGCCCCTCCCATAAGACATAAAGGAAGAACAAAGGCATGGGGCCTTTGCAGGAAGCAACGTTGTGGATGGTGTCAGTTTGTACTTTGAAGCTTAGTTTTTGATTCTATGTTTCCGTGTGGCCTTGCCAAGATAATTACCAATTAGGTCTTTGGCAGCATGTCAAAGAAGACACTATGTAAGAAATGCTTTATTATTAGTATGGGAGAAAGTAAGAAAAAAACACTATTTGAAAATACCAACGTGGCTTTCAACAATGGAAGCATTAATACATCCAAATACTATTAATATGGGAAATATTATTAGATATAAATATATATTATCAGAAAAGGGGGAGTTGAAAATGAAACAAGAATTAGAAGAACAAGAGATTGATATGGTTTGGTATACACAATTGCAAATACAATCTAGATATAAAAAGGTGCTAAGTTATATGGTTTTTATTTGGAGATGACAGAACTGGATGAGATACGGGAACATGAGAAAATGATTAAAAGATTGTATAGCTATTTACTTTGTATTAAATTAGAAGAACAATGAAAAGTAACAATGATAGCATGGGCAAAAAACTTTGGATATTCAATAGAGTTAGACAAATGGCAGCAATTATGGGAAAGAAATTATAAATTAACAATGGCAACAGCATATAAAGAGAATTTGTATAAAATGTTTTATAGATGGCACACTGGAAAGATTGGCAAAAATGTTTAAAGATAAATCAACTAAATGCTGGAAATGTCACCAGACACCAGGACTGTATTATCATATGTGGTGGATAAGTGCAGAAACGAGAAATTATTGGGCAAAAATTCGAACATGGTTAGAAAAAATGATACAGCAACATACTGATTTACAAGCGGAGTTGTTTTTGTTGGGTATTTTATCAAAGAAATTTAGCAAAGAAAACATATATTTGATTATACATGTAATAACTGCAGTGAGAATTGTATTTGCACAAAATTGGAAAGCAGAAAAAATTCCTACAGAAGGAAAGGTAATTAAGAAAATATTAGAATGTGCAGAAATGAATAGATTAACATTGGCAATTAAAGGGAAGGAAGAATCGGAGTATTACAACATATGGGGGAAATTTTACCAATGGATAGGAACTGAATATAGACAAAAAGCTGTATAAAATTAAGAAACTTGGAAAGAACATGTTGAAATAAATTAAATTGAAATGTAAAAGTTAAGATATATAAATATTAAGAAAATGATGGTAAATGTTGAATATGATGACACAAAAATTTTTGTACCCAGATGACACACTGATTAACAATGTACTGTTTGTTTAAAAATAAAAATAAAAAACTTTTTTTATATAAAAAAGATTTATTGCAAGCTTAAGTTCTCTACTAGAATCTGACCAACTAGCAGTCAAGGGAAATGAGCAGGAGATAAGAGAGCCATTCAAGGTGAGCTGGATCTCTTGCTGGTGCGCAGAGACTCTTTTGACCTCTCCCTAGAGCTTGCCTGGTCATCTGCTACATCACCCATCCCTCCATCTTGGTCCTCCTCCTATTTCATGGGTTCTTCTATGCTGCTTTCTTCTTCCAGCATCGTGTCCTCAAAATCTGAGTTCTCACTGGAACTTGGCAAGGGTGGCAGGGAGGCTGTCTCAAAAGAATCCTCCTCCTGCTCCTCTGCAGGAGCTGGTGAGCCAGGTGGTGGTTGCTGTAATGCACAAACATTGTTAGAGATTCCCTCCCCTTCCTGGGAATTGAAGGAAGGATGTGGAAGGTCCATCATAGGCGAGTCTTCCTCCTCGCCTCAGAGAAATGCAGAGGATCTGGTTAACTTCTCTCTCAAGATGTGCCTCAGGCAAAACTGGGCACGGTGATGGTAGTTTAGTGAGCCTTGGCTTGTCAGAGAAATGCTGGTGGAACTGACAAACCAAATCAGGGGCATGAATATACCATGCATTCTCCAGGAGCGATCAGAAACTGGTAGCCCTTCCAATGAATCAAGTAATGGATGCCTTTGCCTCTTTTCCAAGTCTAAAATTTCTTCAACCTCGTTATCCCTCTACTATACCAATGGTGAAGGGTGTTGTTGGGATCTTATTGTGCTTGGTGGGAGGGAGACATCTTTGGAAAAAAATGTTTGTTGAAATACTGGATGAACCTTCATTGAAGGGGGTAATTGTAGGTGGAAGACCACAGGATTAATTTGTCATAGAACTTTGAATGGGACCACAAACTAAGTGTTTAGTCTTTTGGAAGGTTTTGAAGTGATTAAGAAGTGATAATAGAGAGCCAAACTTTGCCTTCTATTGCTATGGATGGACCCTTCTGCTGATGTGCATCTGCTACCTTCCTGTAAGCCTGTTTCACTTGGTCAAGTTGCTGTTTCAACAGGTGTTGCGATGCAAGTTGCTCTTGTAAGAGGTCAACCACCCTGGAACTGTAGAATCCAGTGCAGGATGGTTTGAGGGTGTATGCCTGGTTTGAAATGGTGTCACTGAAATCTATAAGTGCAGTTTGACTGCCACCGGCGAAGACGGTCGCTTTTGAAGGGCCGCCAGCCCCGCCGCCTGTAGAGCCGCCCCGAGTGAGGGAAGCGGCTTGAAAACTCCAAAATCCTGAGGATTTGAGGAGAAGAGTGAAGCAAGAGGCAGGTTGAGCCCCCGTGAACCCCCAGAAGTTTGCTACTGGGGAGGAAACGGGTGTGGCTCCCTTTTAACTTGCGGAGACTCCGGACGGCGTGGGACGACTCTGTTCGTCAGAGCAAGCCGGTTGCAGCAAACATTTAAACTGATGGGAAAATAATTTTGTCATAAAACAACCTCAACCCCCAAACCAAGAAACTGCAAGTATTTCTTCTCTTTTGAACTTTTGATTTGGGAAAAAGTTAGAGCGAGTGGAAACAGCTTGAAAAAATGGCGCCGTTCCAGCGTTAACGAGCTGAAAGGGAGAGTGATTACGCAAAACTATTCTAATAAGCTACATTGTAGCAGTGCTTGTTGCAACCGAACGGAGAAGAGTGGAAAAGAAAAGAAAAATTTCCTTTTTTAAAAAATAAATCTGAGCTTGCTTCAGTCTATCTAAATCTGAGGGACTTTTTCAAAGGATATTGTGGAGGTGCAAAGGAAAAGAAAAAAAAAGATGTTCTTTTTTCAGAAAAGTTAATTTACGTGGCAAAATGGCTTCAAAGAAACAGGAAGGAAAGGTTGTAGGGGAGGGATCTCCCACCCACAAACCAGAACAGCAGCCCCCTCCCAGTCAGCAGAGGGAGGGAAAGGACTTTGATGTTCAAAGTTTAAAAGATTTTATTACCCAGGCTCTGGATGATAAATTTCAAAAATCACAACAGGAAATGAAGAGGGAAATTAATGAATTTAAAGAGGCAATGAAAGAAAATTATGATAAGGTGTCTGATAAATTGTCAAATGTGGTTTCTGACTTGGCAGAATCCATTACTAAAGTGGATTCCAAACTGGAAGAATTCAAATCAGAAGTTAATGTTAAAATGAAGGATACTGATTTTAAAATTGCTGATGTGGATAACAAAGTGGAGAGAGTCGAAAACGAAATTACAATGATACAGTTCCGATCCATGGAATTTGCTATTAGGCTTCGAGGAATTAAAGAGAATGATAGGCAAGATCTGAGACAGATTTGTTCTGATGCCCTGGCTGTATTGCTAAAAATTGATCCAGCAGATGTGGTCTATAAAATAGATAAAATTTACAGAGTGAATTCATGGGTTGCTAGACAAAGAAAATTGCCCAGAGATGTGGTGATATACTTTACTGATAGAAGAATAAGAAATGATATTTTGCAAAGATCCTTTCTTTCCTCTGTGCAAGTGGAGGGAGTTCAAATTGGAATTTGGAATTTGATGTTAAAAGATCGAAAAGAGTATAGGTTCTTAGTGAATGAATTGCAAAAGCAAGAAATACCATTTCGTTGGGATGCCCCAACTGGTATAATTTTGAAATATAATGGAGAGAGACATCGATTGAATACTTTTCAGAAGGCGGAATATTTTTATTATAATATCCTTAAAGAAAGATCATCATCCCCACGTACATCTACATTGTTGGAGATAAAAAGTGATAAGGAAAAGCAATCTCAGCATGAGAGGGAACAACAGTCTAAGCAGATGGAACTAGTGGAAATGCAGGGTGCTGCACGAGGAGGAGGCCTTATGGAGGAATCACTGTTAGAACCTTCCCCAATTCTGTCAACTGGTGCTGTTTTGGATTCAGCTGGGATGCCTGAAGTTAAAGACCAGCGTATAACTCGTGCAATTTCCAAGCAAATAAAAGAAAAACAATATAAAGGAGGAGGTAAAAGTACTACACAAAGTGAAGCCATGGGAGGAGCAAGGCCGAAGACTTCAGAAGAAGTTAGGCAAAGCAGCTCATCGCTTCAGAAAGGTCAAGATGACAATTAGGCTCTTATCCTGGAATGTTAATGGACTAAATTCACCACAAAAAAGGAAGAAATTATTTACATATTTGAGACAATTTAATAATGATATAATTTGTTTACAAGAAACTCATATTCAAACTCAAGATCATAAATATCTGATAAATTCTAAATTAGGAACACATTTTATAGCTTCAACCTTGGAAAAAAAGAATGGTGTGGTTATTTATGTGAATAAAAGACTGTCCGCTAAAATTATAGAAGCAGATGAAGATGGTAGGTTTATCGCAATTGAATTGCACACAGCAAATGGCCAAATTCTTTTGATTGGAATTTATGCTCCGAACCAACAACAGGATCATTTTTATAAGACTCTACATAATAAAATATTGCAATGGGATTATAGATCTATTCTAATAATGGGAGACTGGAATGGAGTAATTGATTCTAAATTAGATAAAAAGAGTTTGGCGAAATCAAGGATCAGACTGCCACAGACTTTTTTTGATATGAAAGAAGATTTGGAATTAAAAGCTATCTGGAGAATATATAACCCAAAAGAACTGGACTACACTTTTTTCTCTGACAGACACAGATCTTTCTCCAGGATTGACTTTATCTTGTTATCAGATGATTTACTTGTTAAAACAAAAAGAACAAAGATATTTCCAAGAACTTTAACTGATCATAGCTCTGTATGGATAGAAATTGAGATGGGAAAGTCTGAGAGAAGGTCATGGAGACTAAATGAAAATTTGTTCAGATATGAAAAAAATATAATAGAACTTAAAAAACAGATGAAAGAATTTTTTGAAATGAATTTGAATAAGGGTACCCCAATTGAAATAGTATGGGACGCGAGCAAAGCTTATATGAGAGGGGTACTCATTTATATGAACTTTAAACATAAACAGAATCGACAAAGGAAAAGACTCGAATTGGAAACAGAAATAAAGAATAAGGAACAGTTACTTATTAAAAACCCAACAGATGAAAGAATACGTGGTGCTATAAAACTTTTGAAAGATCAGTTTCAAATGCTTTTGGCGGAGCAAGCTGCAACAAATCTACAATATGCGAAGCATAATACGTTTTGTAATGCTAACAAACCGGGGAGGTGGTTGGCTTATACTTTAAGGAAAAAGCAGAGTATACGGACTATTGAGAGTATTGATATTGGGGGGGAAAGAAATTTCCCAACAAAAACTGATTAAAGAAGCCTTTGTAGATTACTACGTTAAATTATATGCTAAAGATGATATACAGAATGGACTTATAGAAAAATATTTAGAAGAGAAAAGAGTCTCAAAAATTACTAGCCAACAAAAAGAAAGAATGAATTACCCTATAACAGTCGAGGAAATAATCGCAGCAATTAAACAATTGAAAACAGCTAAAGCTCCTGGAACAGATGGATTGACAGCAGTGTATTATAAAACCTTACAAGCAGAAATGGTGGAACAACTTAGAGACTTATTTTGCAATATACAACAAGGGGGTAAAATACCCCCATCATGGAAATCAGCATATATTACTTTGATACCAAAAGAACAAGTAGGTCCTAAAAAAATGGAAAATTATAGACCAATATCTCTTTTAAATAATGACTATAAAATTTATGCAAAAGTATTAGCCAACAGACTGATACCAGTAATTCAAGAGGTGATTAATGATGACCAAGCGGGATTCATAGAGGGTAGACACATGAAGGACAATGTAAGGCAAGTTATAGATTTACTGGAATATCTTGAGAAGAATAAACAGATCTCTGCAGTGCTGGTTTTTTTGGATGCGGAGAAGGCCTTTGATAGAGTGGACTGGAATTTTCTACTAAAGACTTTAAAAAAAATGGGATTTGGAGACCAATTTATACAGGCGGTTTCAGCAATTTACCAAGAGCAAAAGGCACAGATTATTATTAATGGAAGTTTGACATCAGAGTTTAATATTGAAAAAGGAACCAGACAAGGCTGTCCGTTATCCCCACTGTTATTTATTTTAACACTAGAAGTCTTGCTGAATATAATACGGGATTCGAATAACTTGAAAGGTATAGTGATAAGGCAGGAGGATTACAGAATAAGGGCATTTGCAGATGATCTGGTTGTTACCCTAGCACAGCCGATGGAATCAATAATCCAGATGAAAGACATTATCCAAGATTATGGTACAGTATCAGGTTTTAGATTGAATCGGAAAAAAACTAAAATGATAGTTAAAAATATGACACAAGATCAACGACACAAACTTGAAAATAAGGCAGGTTTTGAGATTGTATCAAAGGTTAAATATCTAGGAGTTCAGGTTGCAGAATCAAACATGAAACTGTTTCAAAATAATTATGAGGTGTTGTGGCGAGAGGCGCAGAAAGATATGGAAACTTGGAAAAAACTGCAGCTGTCTTTACTTGGAAGAATAGCAGCAGTTAAGATGAACATTTTGCCAAGATTTCTTTTTTTGTTTCAAATGATTCCGGTGCTTAAAAGTAATAAACAATTAAAAGTCTGGCAAACTGGAGTGAATAAGTTTGTCTGGAATGAGAAAAAACCGAGAGTGAAATTGAAAATCATGCAAGATGCTCCAGAAAGGGGAGGCCTTAAACTTCCAAACCTACAACTATATTATGATGCAGCAGCTTTGACTTTAACAAGTGATTGGTTTGGAGGGAAAAAGACTGGAATATTGAACGCAGAAAGTTTTGATTTGGAATTTGGATGGCATGCTTACTTATTTTATGACAATAAAGTGGATAAAGTATTTAAAAGCCATATATTCAGAGACTCTTTGATGAGAGTATGGAAGAAACACCGACTCAAATGGGATTACAAAATACCGTTCTGGCTGGATCTTGGTCATATCATGTGGAATACAAATATAATGTCACTCGGGGGGTTTTTATACAAAGAGGTTCTTTTTACAGATGCGGGCAGATGGCAGCTGAAGACACTACAGACACTGTTGGCGGAAGGGATTAATTTAACTTGGTTACAATATAATCAATTGCAATTGAGATGGAAAGAGGACCAAAGAACTGGTATTATGTTGCACGAGGAAGAATTGGTTAGACATATAAAAGAGAAAGGTCCAATGCATATTAAAAGGCTTTATAATGTTTTGTTAGAAAGGGATTCAGAAACTGAATTAGTTAAAGATTGTATGATTAAGTGGGCACAAAATTTTGAAGAACCAGTGATGTTGGAAACATGGGAAAAAATCTGGGTTCAGAATGTTAAATTTACACAGTCGCAGAATTTGAGGGAAAATTTTTACAAAATGTTTTATAGATGGCATTTAGATCCTAAGAAATTGTCGTGTATGTACCCTAATGTTCAGCCAAAATGTTGGAGGTGTGATTGTATAGATGCTACATATTATCATATTTGGTGGACTTGTAAGAAAGTTAAGGCTGTTTGGATAAAAATTTGGTGGGTCATGCAGAATGTTTTAAAGAAAAAAATCCAATTTTCTCCACAATTGCTTTTATTGGGTATAGTTAAGGGTTTTACAGTGGATGAAACAAAGTTGATTTTGTATATGATTACAGCAGCGAGATTGTTGATAGGTAAATATTGGAAAAATGAAGCTCTGCCCACTGTAGAAGAATGGATTTTGAAGGTGGCCAGTTTCGTGGAGATGGCGAAGATTTCAGCATACTTAAAAGATCGCTCACAAGAGACTTATGAATGTGGATGGAAAAAGTGGATAGATTATGTGCAGAACAAATATCAAACTAGGAAGTATCAAATAGCTTTTCATTGATAGTATTATATTATATTAAGATAGAAATAGTTGAACTATGTGAAGATGAAAAATGATATGGGGGTTGGGGGGGTTCAAGGTTTTTATATAGGGGATAATGATATTCTATGGAAGTCCGGGGGGGAGGGGAGGGTTAGGGGGGGTTTGGGAGGGTGGGTTGGGGAGTTTAGGGTGGGTTAGGGGGGTGAAAACGGGGTGAAAATGTAACTGTAAAACTTTTATAATAAAAGAAAATATTAGAATGTGCAGAAATGAATAGATTAACATTGGCAATTAAAGGGAAGGAAGAATCGGAGTATTACAACATATGGGGGAAATTTTACCAATGGATAGGAACTGAATATAGACAAAAAGCTGTATAAAATTAAGAAACTTGGAAAGAACATGTTGAAATAAATTAAATTGAAATGTAAAAGTTAAGATATATAAATATTAAGAAAATGATGGTAAATGTTGAATATGATGACACAAAAATTTTTGTACCCAGATGACACACTGATTAACAATGTACTGTTTGTTTAAAAATAAAAATAAAAAACTTTTTTTATATAAAAAAGATTTATTGCAAGCTTAAGTTCTCTACTAGAATCTGACCAACTAGCAGTCAAGGAGGCAGGAGATAAGAGAGCCATTCAAGGTGAGCTGGATCTCTTGCTGGTGCGCAGAGACTCTTTTGACCTCTCCCTAGAGCTTGCCTGGTCATCTGCTACATCACCCATCCCTCCATCTTGGTCCTCCTCCTATTTCATGGGTTCTTCTATGCTGCTTTCTTCTTCCAGCATCGTGTCCTCAAAATCTGAGTTCTCACTGGAACTTGGCAAGGGTGGCAGGGAGGCTGTCTCAAAAGAATCCTCCTCCTGCTCCTCTGCAGGAGCTGGTGAGCCAGGTGGTGGTTGCTGTAATGCACAAACATTGTTAGAGATTCCCTCCCCTTCCTGGGAATTGAAGGAAGGATGTGGAAGGTCCATCATAGGCGAGTCTTCCTCCTCGCCTCAGAGAAATGCAGAGGATCTGGTTAACTTCTCTCTCAAGATGTGCCTCAGGCAAAACTGGGCACGGTGATGGTAGTTTAGTGAGCCTTGGCTTGTCAGAGAAATGCTGGTGGAACTGACAAACCAAATCAGGGGCATGAATATACCATGCATTCTCCAGGAGCGATCAGAAACTGGTAGCCCTTCCAATGAATCAAGTAGTGGATGCCTTTGCCTCTTTTCCAAGTCCAAAATTTCTTCAACCTCGTTATCCCTCTACTATACCAATGGTGAAGGGTGTTGTTGGGATCTTATTGTGCTTGGTGGGAGGGAGACATCTTTGGAAAAAAATGTTTGTTGAAATACTGGATGAACCTTCATTGAAGGGGGTAATTGTAGGTGGAAGACCACAGGATTAATTTGTCATAGAACTTTGAATGGGACCACAAACTAAGTGTTTAGTCTTTTGGAAGGTTTTGAAGTGATTAAGAAGTGATAATAGAGAGCCAAACTTTGCCTTCTATTGCTATGGGTGGACCCTTCTGCTGATGTGCATCTGCTACCTTCCTGTAAGCCTGTTTCACTTGGTCAAGTTGCTGTTTCAACAGGTGTTGCGATGCAAGTTGCTCTTGTAAGAGGTCAACCACCCTGGAACTGTGGAATCCAGTGCAGGATGGTTTGAGGGTGTATGCCTGGTTTGAAATGGTGTCACTGAAATCTATAAGTGCAGCAAATTGTTGTAAGACAATTCTGTGAGGTGTGAGGTGTGAGTGGCAGTAACGATGGCCAGTTGTCTTGGCTGAAAGTGCAGCACTTCAGATACATTTTGAGGAGGTGGTTAGACTTTTCTACCTCCCCATTTGTGGCAGGGTGATGGGCTGAGAAGTTGACCTTGACATTTAGTAACTGAAAAAGTGCTTTCCAAAATCTTGATTGGAATTGTGCCCCTCTGTCTGACATGAGTGCTGAGACTATGCTATAGTAGCAAAAGACATGGTCTAGAAAAAGATAAGCTGTGTCTTTGGCATTGGGCAATCCCTTACAGGGTATGAAATGGGCCATTTTGGTGAAAAGATCTACCATCACTAATATGGCGGTGAAGCTTTGGATAGAGGGTAAATCAGTAATGAAATTCAGATAAACCATATGCCAAGGGTGGGGGGGGGCATAGATGGTGATTACCACAAGTCCTGTAGGCTTTTGATGGAGTGGTTTGGCTCTCCTGCACGTGGCAAAAAACTACATATTCCCTGATGTCTACAGCCATCCTAGGCCACCAAAATTCTCTTAAAGTTCTATGCAGGGTTTTGAAGACTCTTTTATGCCCTGCCATTTGATTATTGTGCCAAAGCTGCAATACCTCTTCCCTGCATGTTGGGGGAGATACTATCATGTTTCCCCGAAAATAAGACAGGGTCTTTTTTTTCTTTTGACCCCCCTCCCAAATAAAGGCTTGGCCTTATTATCAGGGGGTCTTATTATTTTGGGGGTGCAGGAGGCAGCGAGCGTGGGACTGGATGTCCCATTGCTGCCATCGCTTCCCCTCCCTGTTCTTCATGCTGGCCGAGCAACCAACATGTCCCCACCCCACCCCAATGGCAACAGCTGCTTCCCTTCCCCACCATCTCTTTATCGAGAGGGGTGGTAGGTGGGGTAGGGGAGAAGCAAGAGGCATGGAATGAGATGTGGCTTCCCTTGCCATCTCTTCTCCGCCCCCACTCGCAGGGCCCCTCGTTTAGCCACCCGGCCCATTTAGGGATGCAATTTGGGGGGTGGCAGGTGGGGCGAGTGAGAAGTGGGACGCGCGTCTTACTTTTCAAGCTCCATCATTTTCCTCACTGTTGTGTCCAGGGAAACACACTGTAAAAGAAAACCTTCTCACGAGTTCAATCAAACTTCTCGAACTCGCGAGAACATTTTCTTTTACAGCATGTTTCCCTGGACACAATGGCAAGGAAAGCGACGGAGCTTGAAAGGTAAGACACATGTCTCATGGCCCAACATGTCCCACCCACCCAATGGTAACAGCAACCTGGCTGCTGCCCTTCCCCATCATCTCTTTATCGAGAGGGGTGGGAGGTGGGGTGGGGGAGAAGCAAGACGCGTGGAGTGAGACATGGCTCCCCTTGCTGACTCTTCTTCCCATCCCTCACCGGGCATGGCAGGGCTCCTGTCCCTTGCTTGACCATCCACCACCTTTAGGGATGCAATTTGGGGGTGGTAGGTAGGATGGGGGAGAAGTAGGATGCAAGTCTTACCGTTCAAGCTCTGTCGCTTTCCTCGCCATTGTGTCCAGGGAAACATGCTGTAAAAGAAAACCTTCTTGCAAGTTCGAGAAGTTTGATTGAACTCGTGAGAAGGTTTTCTTTTACAGTGTGTTTCCCTGGACACAAAGGCGAGGAAAGTGACAGAACTTGAAAGATAAGACCTGCGTCCTGCTTCTTGCCCACCCCACCTGCCACCCCCAAATTGCATCCTTAAAGGGGGTGAGTGGCCCTGCCATGCCCAGCGAGAGGGGGAAGAAGACATGGCAAGGTGAGCCACATCTTGCTCCACGTGTCTTGCTTCTCCCCCGTCTCACCGGCCACCCCTCTTGATAAAGAGATGGTGGGAAAGGGAAGCAGCCAGGCTGCTCTTGCCATTGGGGTGGGGTGGGACATGTTGGGCTGCTCGGCCGGTGCGAAGAACAGGGAGGGGAGGGCATGTTCCCTCTTCTCCCCAGCCTCGCCTTCTCAGCTCATTTTGGTTGCACGGCATGCAACCAGAGGAAATGGCGGGACCAGCTGCACATGTGTGCAAGTAGTTGGTGGGGGGGGGTTTATTTTGCAGCGGTGGCTTATATTATTGCATGCGCTGAAAAACCCGATTATCCAGGGCTTATTATCCAGACATGTCTTATTTTCAGGGAAACATAGTATTATTCTGCCTCTATGTTTCACGCACTTCCCTCCATTGCTAACTGGGTTACGATACATGATGAGGGTCTCCTTGAGATCATCTATTCTGGCCCATGAGAAGTGATCTCGTTGTTGCTGTTCCTTTATCTTGGTGATTAAGTCCTGGTGCAGTTTGGTAGCTTCCCGCCTCTCAGTGGTTGGTGATGATTGGTGAAGCTGGAATTTGGACAGTTGCAAGATTGTTGTTGGTTCTGAAATCTGAACAAAGGAATATTCTGGTTTATGGGAGAGCACATCTGTCATTAATTTCTTGGAGTCTGTGATGTACTTAATGTAAAAATCAAAATGTGAGCAAAATTGGCTCCATCTGACTTTTCTGGGCGAAAGATGTTTGGTTTGTTGCAAGGTGTAGAGATTTTTGTGGTCAGTGTTAACCTCTATAGGAAAGTGTGCACCTTCTAGGAATTGTCTCCAGTGCTGGAATGCCTACTTAATGGCAAGGAGTTCCTTACTGAAGATATCATAATTGTGTTCTGGAGCCATCCAGGCTCTGGAAAAGAAGACCATAGTAGAAGGTTGTTGTTTGCCTCTCTCTCTTAAAAGAGAACAGCTCCAATGGCAACATCTAAAGCGTTTGTTTGGACAATAAATCTTTTTTTAAAAAAAGTTTTACTGGATTTTTATTTTTAAATATACTTCAATATTAATACATGAACAGTGTGGCCTCTGGGTATAATTCATTTTGATACAAATAGCAATAATAATAATAACAATATTTGTTACATTAATCAAATTTATATAATCCTGGTATTAATATACATATTTGTTTTAGAGTAGTTATTCAATATTTCAATGTTTCATTTTAATGTCAATATTATTAAACGTACATAGTAATACCATCTTTCAACCTTTAATCTTTCCATCTACTTATTACATATATTCTATTATATAAAAATTATATCTGCTAATATCCCCTCTATTTCTTATTTCTGCCTCTATTCTAGCTTCTAGTCAGGCCACCATTACTAATCCTAGTGTTAATACATATATTTATATTAAGACATAATTCTTCTTCATTTGGCTATTCAAAGTCTCAATATGCCATTCTAGTACCAATCATCCTATTCAAAGAGGTTGAACCATCTTTCAACCTCCAATCTTTCCATCTAACTATTACTTTATATAAAGGTGTGTATTCTTATTTCTACATCTATTCTAGTTTTTAATCAGGCCATCATTATATTAGAAAAATAAAAATAATAATTCCTTTCTATCCATCATCTCTTGCCCGTTTTAATATATATTTCAATTCTTATCATTTTTAGCTTGCCTCCCATACTCCTCTCTTGGATCTTTGTCTCTATCAGCATTTGTGTCTTCACCATTCAGTCTGAATATTTCTCCCATCTCTATCCTCCTAAACTGCCAGGTCTCCAGAGTGTCCACCCAAACCACTATCTCCCTTTCAGGTTATCCACTTCCATTTTTAAATCTTTTAAAGTACTTTTCCCTTGGTTTATTTAATCAGTCACTGTTACCTTTATCATCTTCTCCTTCTCATCTGCTTGCTTTCTTTACTGGTTTGTTTGTTCTATCTTTTCCTCTATTCTTTCTACTGTTTCCTCTCTTTCCTGGACTCTTTGATCTTCATTCATTATCAGTTGTGGGATATTTTCTATTTTCTCATTTATGCCTTGCAATAGGTTCTTTATCTCTCTGTGATTCTTTGTTTTAGTATCCCTAATGCTTTGAAACATCAACACCATTTCTTTTGAAATCTCACTCATTTCCCCTTTATTTTAGTAAGTCACGCTCTTACTCAATAGTCCAAAAATAATATATTCAAGTCCAATGTTGCTCCTCAGAAAGTTAAATAATCATAATTCTTTACATCTCAGAATTATTAATCAGCTCCATTTAAGTAATCCAGACAGCTTCCACAAATCAAAAGTCATTTTACTTTATGTAAGAGTCTTCCTTATTCTCACAGTAGAGTGTCCAGTAATCATAAAGTAGATAGTTATAGGACAGTAGTATCTCCAGATGAATGTTGTTTATTTCTATAATCAGGAATTTTCCTAGGCTTGTAGTTATATGGTATATTTTCCATTCCATTCCAGTAGATGGTGCCCTTAGCTTAGGTTTCAGCATTGTTTCAAGTCTGATAAATTGATTAATCCAATTTTAGTTCAATTTATGGAAGCAAAGTTGGCTATTCAAGT
Source organism: Arizona elegans (assembly GCA_022577455.1). Lineage (NCBI taxonomy): Eukaryota > Metazoa > Chordata > Lepidosauria > Squamata > Colubridae > Arizona > Arizona elegans. The sequence goes on along the minus strand of JAKOOJ010000004.1, from coordinate 75,036,809 downwards.
AGATAGTTCCAGCATTTTATAATGCTTTTCCAAAATTTTCCTCTTTTTTTTTCTTTTAAAGTTAGGGTCTAAATAAAAAAGCAGTGTAGATGAACAGCTTCTCTCCTAGCTCCAGCGACTGTTCATCTACGCTGCTCCTGCACATTTCTTTGTTGTCTCGGCTGTCCCAGCTTCATGGCAATCATGATGGCTGCCTCTTCTCGTCGTGGATGACAGGGAAGAAGCCCTGAGTCGAGCGAAGGAGTTGCTGTTCTCCATGACCTGCAGGGCACTCTTTTCTTCACCACCCCTACAGGGTGGCTTTAGCTCCTTTTGGAGCCCTCCAACGGGAAGAACTTGGCGCGGGAATGCAGAGATCCACTCCTCACATCTGATCTCACCGCAACGTCAGACGGAACAATAAATCTGGACAATAAATCTTTTTGATATGTACAGGTGCTGAAGTAGGGGTTGGCAAACAAATAGTTGCTTTAACTGTTTGAATGCTGATTGGTGTGCTTGAGCCCAAACAAATGTAACTCTTTTCTTAGTAGTTTGGGTCAGTGGTTTGACTTTATGAGCAAAGCCTGGTATAAATTTCCTATAGAAGTTAGCAAAGCCCAGAAAGTATTGGACATCTTTGGCTGGGCAAGGGGCTTACCAGTCAAGTACAGCTTGAACCTTTTAGGGATCCATCTGGATGCCTCTTGTGGAAATATGGTAGCCCAAGAAGTCTAGTTGTTGCAAACCAAAGGCACATTTTTCTGGCTCGGCAAAGAGGTGGTTATCTCTTAGTCTACTGAGGATTGTGCACACATGGTCTGTGTGCTAAGCCTTATTCTCAGAGTAGATTAAAATAACAAATATAAGAGCACAAATTTATCTATCAAATCTTGAAAAAAATGGTTCATGAATCTAGAAAATATGGCTGGGGTGTTACACAGACCAAAAGGCAGCATTGTGTCTTCAAATTTGCTGCAGCTGATGTTAAAAGTGGTTAAATATTCATGCTCTTCTTATATTTGAATAAGATTGTAAGAATTACAGAGGTCTAGTCTTGTAAAAATGCTTGCTTTCTGTAGTCTATCTAATAGATCTGGAATTAATGGCAGTGGATAATGATCTCTTACTATGACTATGTATAAAGCCTTGTAATCATAGACCATTCTCAGTGGGAATTTCTCAGCATCATCAGGCTCACTGGGGTCTTGCTTCTTGGGTACAAAGAAAGTGGGAACTGAGGCAAGAGTAGGAGGGTCTTATAAATCCCTTTTTCAAATTGTAGTCCAGATATTGTTTTAAAGTTTCTAATTCTGTAGTAGACATTTGACATTGCCTCTTGGTGGGAATTTTGGCACCAGGGACCAGGTTTATGGTGCAATCACAGTCTATGTGTGGAGGGAGGGCCAAGGCTTCCTCCTACCTGAACACATCAGCAAAGTCTTCATATTTACTTGGCCGATTGGGAATCTCTTTGTGAACAATTAAGGGGGGCTGATGGGGGTTTTTGTAGGGCCGATCACAGTGAGAAAGGCATTCAGGATTTTTAAACTCAATAGACCAGTTTTTCCACTATAACAGTATTTATTTTTATTTATTTATTTTTCATATTTGTATACCGCCCTACTCCCGAAGGACTCAGGGCAGTGAACAGTCATAAATAATACAAAGACATATAAAAGTAAAGACTATTAAAAACAGATTAAATAATTTAGGCTCAAAAAATTAAAACCAAAACATCCAAATTTATCTAAAAGAGATCTAAAACCCGATTTAAAAACCCGATTTAAAAGCCAATTTAAAAGGGAGAGTTAGGCCAGACCAGCCTGTTGGAATAGAAACGTTTTCAGGGCACGGCGGAAGATGCGTAAGTCAACAGTGGGGTGATAGTATTGTAATCAAGTGGTTTCCAGCACTATTGGAGGATCTAGGTGATCTGCTATGAAGAAGGTCAAGTCTTCAGAATGCTGATCTATTATTAACTTCAAAGGCATTGTGGCATGAGTAATGGAGCCTGCTTTCAAAATTTGGCCATCAATAGTTATCACTGGCAATGGAGATTTCATAGGAACTGTAGGTACCTTAAGTTTCTGAACTGTGGCTAGGCTTTTGAAGTCAGAGGTTGATTCAGAATCAAAACAGGGATGGTGGTTTTCCTGACCACTGAGAAGTGTCAGAGTAGAATCAAATATTATTAACGTACTTGAGAGTGGAGGTAACTGAGCTCCATTCAATGCTTGGATTCCACACATACACACACCCATGAGCTTGTGGAGAGAAGGTATTTCTCGTTTCCCTGGCTTGTTGTCCAAGCAGTGAGTAAAGTATTTTTGGGACATATATGACATGGTTATCCAGCTAGCACACAGAGTCAATTCAGCATACCACTCAACACAATATTAGGAAAAATCATTTCATATAATCTATGACAAAATGATAAATTAGTTTCTGTATTATAAGCTCATAAAGCAGCATTTAATTTGGAATGCCATATTGTAAAATTAATGACACAAGAAACCATGACAAAAATAAATAGAGCAGGATACAAAAAGTGAGCTTGCAAATCAAAAATATCAGCAGCTCTTCTGTAGCATGCAGAGTCTTCCAGGTAGATAAGATAAGGCTGCAGACACATTTAACTTAATATTAATAATTCAAAAAACCTTTCCCCAAAATTGGCTCTGGTCGCATCCCTTTCTAGCATATGGACTTCAACGTATTTTCAAAAGCTCATGTGGGAACCAAAACAAATGAACCAAATTCTGCACCCTTGCTTTAGAGAGATATCTGAATATATTTAAATACAATAATATATTGTATAAAGCTACTGCTTAATAAAAATAGTCATACTAACTATAATAAAATGTAAATTCAATAAAAGTTTTATTGTAAAAGAAAATCACTATAAAATTCAGAAATATCAAAGTACACGTTTCTGCATAAATGTATATGCTTGAAGAATTAGGTGAACTATTTATTTGTTCAACAAGACACCACTGCAATACATTTCAGCTACAACATACATCACAAATTTATGCACTTTTCTTCTCCTCCTTTCCCACACTACTAGGAAAATAAACTAATAAATTGCGATGCTTAAAGATTCAAATTCAGATTATCACTAGACCAAGAAATCACTACATGAATTAGGACCAGCACAAAGTAGACTGCACCACAATTAAAGTTTTATTTCCATTATCCGTTAAAATGGGATACTTGAGGCAGTGCAGTGGTTCAGTGTTTAAGACACTGGGCTTGTTGGCTGGAAAGCCAGCAGCCTAAGTTCGAGACCTGAGTGCCATGCAACTGGGTGAGCTCTGGTCCTTGTCCAGCTCCTGCCAACCTAGCAGTTCGAAAACATACAAACCACTTTGGTGGGAAGATAACAATGCTCCGTGATGTCATGCTGACCACATAACCACAGAAATGTCTTCCAACAGTACTGGCTCAATGGCACTATCCCCTATAGTTGGCAATGAATAATGGAGTAAAATCCACTACTTTCCCTTTTTTAAATCCCTTTATCCCTTTTTTAATCCCCTTTTCAGCCAAAGTTAAATAGGTTGTGACTAAATGTATACACAATGCTTGTACATGTTTCAGTCTATACACCAATTTATTTTTATATCTTTGTAAAAATAATATTCCTTCCTAAACTAGGTAGTGATATGTAAATATAACTTTTACACTACCATTTTTTCATTTTCCAAATCCTTCAATAGAGTGTAAAGTTAATCTGTGTTTGTCCTCACCAGTCTATCTTGAAATGCAGAGAACCTCACACAAGCCAACAGTGCTCCTTTCCAGCTGATCAACTCCAAACTAATCTAATAACAGAGATGATGGCAAGTGAATATTGAGCAAACTTTAGGGTAGCACAATGCTGTAGAGTACCTGCATGTCTACATTTAAAATGCACATATTTAATATTTATCTCCCAATTTACCAGTCAAAATTATCAGTAGAGGCACTATTTTCAATCAAATAGTACATTTTTCTAATAACATATATTTGGATCATAGCATGAGATCTTAATGAGAAAAGAGATATAATGTGAAAGACTCTTGGTGGCTTACAATGAAATAAAAATTATAATATAAACATAAAAAATATAAATAGTAAGATAAAAACTAACAAAAAACAGCTGAGAAAAAAAACAATGTACAATGGGTGTAGAAGTGGCATCTTCTTTAATCCATAGTAAATATTTTTCTTATCTCCATCATACTCATTATGGGAGGTGCCAAAAAAGCAACTCACAAATAATATATACATGTCTCTGAATAATGTTGCAGGATCCAATTTGGGTCAGTCCCCAGGATAAGAGGCAGCGGTGAAATCCCCCCTGGTTCTATCTGGCTCGCCGAACTGGTAGGGCCAGTGGCGGGAGACTCCGCCCACCCACCGGGACGTCATTACATCCCTTTTTTATCATCTGTGTATGTGCGTGCTCCCGTTCCCAAACTGGTAGCGACGGTAAGTGGATTTCACCGCTGATCAGAAGTTTATTCTTTCAAGCTTTCGGATTCAAGTTCCCATCCCAGAAAACTACTCTCTACCATAATGTAGATGCTGAGGTGTATGTATGTATTGTATGTATGTGTAAATGTAGAGAGAAGTTCTCTGAGAATGGCTCCAGCATGAGTTTGAAAGCTCAGAAAATTAAATCACCTGATTCCAGTGACCGACCCAGATTGGATCCTGCAAAAAAGCAACTGTTAACTTCAGTTATAAAGAGTAAGTACTATGAATTCTTTATCTCTTAATATGGCTTGGTTCAATGTCCACCTAAAGTTCTTCTTTGCTATTCCATTTCCAATTGTTCCTTGTGTAATGCTTGGTGAAAAATTTTTTTTGCTTATTGTTTGGTTCATATATTGCTATTATCAAAATCTTTTTTGATTAATTATTTCCACCATCAAAATTCTTCCGAAATCTGAGTATATCTGTTCAGAATCCAATGATTCTTTAATATATAAGGCTACTCCTCTTTTTGTTTTGCTGTGCTGATGTAAAATATAATTTCCCAATTTTGGGGCACTGTAAAAATCTAGTGTTGTTTCTTTAGACATGTTTCTTGCAAACAAATTATTTCTGTGTCCACTTTTCGTAATTGTATAAATATTTTTCTTCATTTAGCAGGGGAATTTAATCAATTTATATTCCTTGAAAGAATCCCATTTCTTTTCTCTATCTTGCTTAATTATATTTGGGGTTTGGTTTCCTAATGATTCTTCTCTGTCTTTGTTCTCTCACTAGCCCCTCTTCTTCTTACAGTTTCTTACAGGAACTGGGCATGGCTAGTCTAGTGAAGAGAAGGACCAGGGGAGACATGATAGCAGTGTTCCAATATTTGAGGGGCTGCCACAGAGAGGAAGGGGTCAAGCTATTTTCCAAGGCACCTGAAGGCCAGACAAGGAATAATGGATGGAAATTGAGCAAGGAGAGATTTAACCTAGAAATAAGGAGAGAATTTCTGATAGTTAGAAAAATCAACCAATGGAACAGAAGTTGTGGGAACTTCGTCTTTGGAAGCTTTTAAGAAGAGATTGGACTGCCATTTGTCAAAAATGGTGTAGGGTCTGCTTGGGTGGGGGGTTGGACTAGAAGACCTACAAAGTCCCTTCCAAATCTGTTAATCTAATCTAATCTATTCTAATCTTGGTCAGTGTTTTCTTTCTCTTTGTTTTCTTCATTTTGTATCACTGTATCTAATGTTGGTTTTTCTTCCTGTTTTCTTTTGGGTTCATCATCTTCTTGTGCACCTTGTGTTTTCCCTTCAAAAATGCTTGCATGTCTCTCATAGAAATCTGCTGCCTTAAAGATAGAATCCAGTCTATATCTTCTAGAGTTCCAGTTAATTAGGGTCCCTCTGGTACCAGCCATCTAAAATTTATTCCTTTTTCATTCAGCTTTGTTGTCAAAAATTAATATTGTCTTCTTAGATCTCTTATCTTCCAGGGGATCTGTTTCTACACTGTGATTTTCTTTTTTCTATATTATAGTGGTTCTTTCCTCACTTTCTTCAATATTTCATCCCTTATTGTTCTCTTGACAAATCTAACATGCACCTCTCTGGGCACTTTGTATCTTCTTGCATAATTTGAGTTTAGCCTGTAAATTTGGTCACTCTCCTCCATTATTACAACTACCAATTTGCAAAGCATCCACCAGCAGGTTCGTAATCACTTCCATCAAATAGTCCTCTTTATCTTCAGGTATATTCTGAAATCTTATTATATATGAAGATTTCTCCATTTCTAATGTTGCTACTGCATCTTCCAGATTTTTGTTTGCCTGTGCCAATCTTTTATTTCTTCCATCTCCCCCCTCCCCCCCCCCCATTTCTTCTGTTTTATTTTCTGTTTTCTGAATTCTTTGTTTGTTCTTTGTAACCCTTTGTTGAAAATTTTCTATCTGGGAATATATGTTAAGGGCCTGTTTGTTTATCTTGTCTATTTTTTCTTCCATCTTGTATTGATTATTTTTTATCTCACTTTTTATCTCATCATGATTCTGTCTTATATCTTTTTGTGAAGCAATTGCTTCCTGAATCATCTGTAGCATTGTCTGCATTTCTTTTTGAAAGTTATTAGATTTTTCTTGCTGGACCATTGAATCTATCAATCTCTGGTGTATAGGACTAGGAGCCCCAAAAGAAGGTGCTGAGGAGAAATTCTTTTTACCAATTTTAGTGAGATTTAAGGCACTCGTTTTTATTTCCTTCCAGCAAATGTTCAGTTCTTCATTAGCTAATAACTAATAATATATTAGCGTTGTCTAATATAGCCAACTTATCCACTTATCAAAAAGCAATTTAAATTACATCTTAAATCTTAACTATACAATTTATATTCTTTCCTTTATCTATGGGTTTATATATAGGCTCTATAGGATTTTATCCATTCCATGAAGTATTCTTCAAAGGGATAGAGAAAAAGTAGTCTTATCCAGCTTCAGAGAACGATGTTAATAATTTTTCTTTCAGAGCTTTTCTCTCCCCAGTTGTCGATAGCTTCAAGCAAGTTGCACAAGTGCAGCTAGCCCTTTCTCCTAATAGTTTGGCAGTTTCACTGGATCAAACGTGATCTACAGGATTTCCACCTCTATCGTTGCCTCTACAGGGCAACTTCGACCCCCTTGGGGACTTCTGGCAGGTTGAAATCAATCGTGGAAAGCCAAGCCCAGCTTCCTCTTGACTGTATTGCCATGACACCAAACCGGAAGTCTCTTTTAATTTAGACAAATTTTAATATTCTGTTTCAATACGATCATATATACACTGAACAGTACTAAACATAATACTGATTCAATATTTTAATTGGCTTGGCACAGTTGTTTTCACAGGACTATTTTTTAAAATGTGTTTTGATAAAGAAAAATGAGATAAATTAAGACAAAACCTCTAACATACAATTAGTATTTGTGACAGAATAATAAACTGTTCAGAACCATAATATCAAAAAATTGTTATGGGAACAACAAACCAGAACTTGACAATTTATCTTCAGAAGAGATAATCTGGACATCTTGCTTTTGTGCAACTCTACCAAGGGTATATATAAAGATCTGAATCACCTCTTTCCCTTTGATTTATTAAATATATCCACACATTAAATACAAAAATTAATGTTGCAACATAGGAAAGAAGAATTTCATGGATATCCCCATATTTGCACCATTCAGGCAAAAGCAGTTTAAATGAATTTCTTTCCAAAGTAGTTAAAGCAGAATTATATATCTGTGTGACTTTCAGCTGAATTTACTGGTTAGCTTAAAGGCAGCTTGAAATGATCATCTGGAGTACATTAATCTCTGTATTAGTCTATTTTTATTTCTGAAATACGAGTGTCATTGATCACATTTAGACAAATGGTAGTTCAAATTGATTTTATTCTCAAATCCACTTTTTATTGGTTAGAAAGAAAAAATAATGGATCATGTTAAATGTTTCAGAAATATATACCATTCTAAAATATATTTGGCATCAAAATTTCACTAGCATATTTATTCAGTGGTTATTTTGGAATTTCTAAAGGAGAGACAAAAGTCTTTTTTTTTTTACTATAACCATTTTAGGAGGAAATTTAAACAACCTCACCAAAGCTACATTCCTTTTTTTTCTAAACTGGGTGCACATAAATGTATATCAAACAACTTACCTGACAAAAGCATAGGTTGGTGACAGTCTAGGTCTGTGTTTAGAGACATACGACCACCTTTTGCCAGTCTATCGAAGAGTAAAGTTATATGTTTCTTCAATCTATTAGTATCCTTGGGGATACATAATTGATTAAAAAGTGTAAGAGCATGGTCTTTAGAACTCTTGGACAGACATGTTTTTAACAAATGAGAGATAGAAGCATCCACACTTTCTTCCCAACCCTGCAAAAGAATCAGAAAAATGTTTATAAATTAGATATGATTTACATAATGAATTTGGTTTATTCTGTTGGATAAAAGAACAAATTTAAAATTAGAAAAATAAAAAAAAGAAATAAAGAAATACATACACAGAACCTTTAAATATTCAAATTTGATTATCTTTAATACATTTAAATTTCCTTCTGTGTCTAATTGCACTTGGCCAAATAAACTATTCAATTCAATTCACTTTAATAATACTGGTTTTGCTGGTTTTCTTGGTAAACTGGTTTTTCCATTCTTTTTGTGGGAATTATTTGACATAAATAAGAATACATTTGATTCACACATTAATATATAACTCTTATTACATTAGCAAACATTAAGGTATATTTTACCTGGCTAATTTTTTCTCCTGTCTTTAAAATGAAATTCTGTAACCGTCAAACTATTTTAGAGCACAAGTTCTTTGCTTTCTCAAATATGAGGCATAACTCTTCCTACAGTATATGAATCCAAGCATCCTAAAAGCAATATAATCTAAAAATATATGAACTCTGATTCATGTTTCTTCACACTACATTGTTTGAAGTTTACCTTTATCTCTGTGAGACAATTTACCATGTCAAGTACTGGCTAAAATTAATTTTCATAAATAGATTAATAGATTTATTTTCTTTGTGGAAAAAAGGTTGAAACCAATGCTCCAGCATAACATGGCCTTTCATTTCAATCCTTGATAATTCCTGGTCCCCAAAAACTCCTTACAGAGCTCAGAGTGCTTTATTTCAGCCTAGAGAAGAGACTTAAATCCTTCAATCGTTAAAACAGAAATCCATTCTGTAGACTATTCTCTAAACCAAATATATTTTAAAAATTATTTTATGTTCTTATGCGAAAACCTATCTTTGCTAGTCCAGAAAAGTTGAACATTTTACTTTCAAAAATATTGGAAGGAAATTAGAGTCCTTTTTCAGAATATTTATATGCTTCGGATGATGCTATAATCACTTGTGTGGTGTACTTTTTATATTAGCAGGCAAACCAATCTAATACTCCCCCCCCCTCTGTTTAGCAAGTGATCTGCCTGTAAAGGAGGTTGTGTATTATTTTATTAGGAAAATCAGTCAATTGATAGATATAGATAACTAAATTCTTTCCACTCTAATTGCAGTTAAGAAGCATTTGATTTAGTGGTCTTTTTATGTGTCTCTTATATTGTTTTCCTTCTTGTGTTATTTGACTATGATATTGTACTGTAGTTGAATTCCGTTTTGGGAGGGAAATTTTGAGAGAAAATCTCCCAATTATTAAGAGAAAAATATTAACATGGTTAACACCTCACACAAAGTTCATATTTTGGATTTTAACCCAAACTATTTATAGGTTCAAGTTATTACTGCAAAATTGTATTTTGACAGCCAAACTCAAATCATAGTCAACAATGGCTAATATATAAAGACTACTAAAAATATTAATCACTTAAATAAATAAGCAGATGTCTCACTGTTATAAGATAGCTTTAAAAGCTAAAAAATAATGTACATGAGGAAGATTGAAACAGGTTTTTTTAAAAACTCAGTGCTAATTTTATCATGAAAATGTGTTGTCTAGTTTAGAAGCTTTATAGCCAATCAATTTGTCTATAAAGCTTATAAAAGAATTTATCACAAATATTTTAAAAGAAAAGTAATCACCTATATGCATATGTGCAAACATATAAATGTATTATTATAATTTACTATCATTTATTAAGATATTTTGATATTGAGAGAACAACTTAAGAAAATATGGACAAAACGTGATATAGGTTAGACAAAATCTATATCTTTTTCTTCATTTGTGTAACTACATCACCCGTAAGAGGGTGGTTGGGCCTATCTCCCCCCCCCCCTTGGACTGTGGTCGACCTGGAACCTGACTTCGTCCTCTGTTGTGAGGGGACAGTGGACCTGGTCTTGTTGAAAATGCTTTTGAGACTCCCATTCCATGTCTCTGCCCTGGACCTTCTATATGGACCCCTAGGATATGGTTGCTCCCATCCTCTGTGGTCAAGAAGTATTCCGCAGCGGAGCTTCTTGGTCTGCGAGACTCCCCCCGCTCGCAGGCTTGGCCCACCACTCTATCGAGGGCCTACCTCGATGACGGGCTTTGGAACCCCGAGAGGTGGCATGCCGCAAAGAGGGGGTTGTGGGTTTTTTTAAAATTGTCTTTTTGTAATCTTTTAAGGGGTTTAGTGTGGGGGGTGGGGAGGGAGGGGCATAGGTCAGGCTCGTTACAGGGGCATGGAACGGAAGATGGGGAGCGGGGTGTGGAGGAGCTCAGTGTGGATAGGGTGGAGGGCAATTCTATCAGGACCGTGGTTGGGAGGGGCAGATATGGCGGGAGTAGGGGGCCACATCAGGTGGTGGGCACGCACCCGCTATCTCCAAGTGGTGGCATGCCTCGGCCCCCATGACTCTTCTCGTCTCCCTGGCTGTCCAGAGTCTCAGAGCCCAGGCCTTAGACTGATGCTGTGCAACGCCAGGTCCGTGGTTAATAAGGCCCCCCTCATTTGTGAGCTACAGGAGGGGGGTGCGAACCTGGCAGGTATTACAGAGACCTGCCTGGGCCAAGAGGGGGGGTCCCCCTCGTAGAGATGTGCCCACCAGGTTTCTGCGCATTCCATCAGCCAAGGGTCCAGGGCAGGGGTGGGGGGTGGCGGTCGTTATAAAGGAAGGTCTTGATCCGAGGGAGGCCACTGTACCTCAGATAGCCGGATGTGAGTCTCTCCTGGTGAAGTGGGGCCATGGGATGCAGGTGGGCCTGCTGATCGCGTACCTGGCTCCCTGCCACATGATAGTGGCCCTGCCCAAGCTTCTCAACGTTATTGCCGGGGTGGCGGTTGATACCCCCAGACTTTTGGTCATGGGGGATTTCAACCTGGTGTCTACCGGTGAGGCGTCTGGGATGGCTCGGGAGTTTATGGCTTTCATGACAGCCATGGACCTGACACAATTAATTCATGGCCCCACTCATGTGGGAGGACACACTCTGGACTTGGTTTTTATCTCTGGTCAGTGGCTGAGTGGTCTGGATATAGGGGATATAGTTATTGAACCCCTGTCATGGTCGGACCATTCTCTCCTGAGACTGGACCTTTTGACCGCTGCACCCCAGTGCAGGGAGGCAGAACCGACCAGGTGGTTCCGCCCCAGGTGCCTGATGGATCCTGATAGGTTCCAGAGGGAGCTTGGGCCAGTTCCTGAAACTCTGGCTCACGACTCGGCTGAAGATCTGGTGGCTGCCTGGGATAGGACAGCCGCTGGTGCTCTGGGCCAAGTCGTGCCTTTGTGGCCTCTGACCCGACGCTAAACCTGCCCGGCCCCTTGGTTTTCCGAGGAGCTGAGGGAGATGAAGCGCTGGAAAAGACGCCTAGAGAGTGGTTGGAGGGCTAGTCGCTCCAAATCCGACCGAACACTAGTTAGGTCTCATATTAAGACCTATCTAGTGGCGATAAAAGCGTCAAAGCATAACCACTTTTCCGCTCTTATTGCATCGGCAGATAACTGCCCAGCCGCCTTGTTTAGGGTGACTCACTCCCTCCTACATCAGGGAGCGCAGGAAGACCCCTTGCAAGGGCAGGCTGAGGATTTTGCACAGTATCTGCACGATAAAATCGCTCAGATTCGGGAAGGCTTGGACTCTGACTGGGTAGATCCTGGCGGGGTGACTGAGGCTGGTCTTGAGAATGTTACCTGGGATGAGTTCGACCCTGTGACTCCTGAGGACGTGGACAGGATCCTGGGGAGGTTAAACGCAACCACATGTTTATTGGACCCGTGCCCCTCCTGGCTGGTACTGGCCACCTGGGAGATAACACGAGGCTGGCTCCAGAGGATTATAAATGCTTCTCTGAGAGAGGGGTTCTTGCCTCCCGCCTTGAAAGAGGTGGTGGTGAGGCCGCTCCTCAAGAAGCCTTCTCTGGACCCGGCCGTTTTGGCAAACTACCATCCGGTCTTCAATCTTCGCTTTGTTGCGAAGTTTGTGGAGAGTGTGGTTGCGCGACAGCTCCCACAGTTCCTGGATGAAACCGTCTATCTAGATCCATGCCGGTCCGGCTTCAGGCCTGGGTACAGCATGGAGACGGCATTGGTCACATTGGTGGATGATCTCTGGAGGGCTCGGGACAGGGGTTGTTCCTCTGTTCTGGTCCTGTTAGACCTCTCAGCGGCTTTTGATACCATCGACCACGGTATCATGCTGCGCCAGCTGGAGGGATTGGGGGTGGGAGGCACCGTGCTGCGGTGGTTCTCCTATCTCTCTGACCGGTCGCAGTTTGTGTTGGCAGGGAGGCAGAGGTCGACCTCGAGGCGCCTTGCTTGCGTGGTGCCGCAAGGGTTGGTCCTCTTGCTGCTCCTGTTCAACATTTATGTGAAGCCGCTGGGTGAGATTATCCGTGGTTTTGGGGTGCGATGCCATCTGTATGCTGATGACACTCAGCTGTACATTTCCACCCCAGACCACCCCAATGATGCTCTCTAAGTGATGTCCCAGTGTCTGGAGGCCGTGCGGGTCTGGATGCGGAGCAACAGGCTTTGGCTCTTCCAAGACCGAGTGGCTGTGGATGCCGGCGTCCCGGTATAGCCAGTTGGTGCCATCGCTGGCTATTGGGGGAGAGTCACTGACCCCCACAGAGGGAGCTCGCAATTTGGGCGTCCTCCTGGACACACGGCTGTCTTTAAAAGAGCATATAATGGCCGTGGCCAGGGGGGCTTTTTATCAGGTTCGCCTGATACGCCAGTTGCGCCCCTTTCTGGATCGGGACTCCTTGTGCACAGTCACTCATGCCTTGGTTACGTCACGCCTGGTCTACTGCAACACTCTACATGGGGCTCCCCCTGAGGAGCACCCGGAGGCTCCAGCTGGTGCAGAATGCGGCCGCGCGGGTGATTATGGGAGCGATGTGGCGCTCCCACGTAACACCTCTCCTGCGCGAGCTGCATTGGCTCCCGGTAGTCTTCCGGGTGCGCTTTAAGGTGTTGGTTCTCATCTTTAAAGCGCTCCATGGCTTAGGGCCAGGGTATTTGCGAGACTGCCTGCTGCTACCGATAACCTCCCACCGGCCAATACGCTCTCACAGAGAGGGCCTCCTCGGAGTGCCGTCGGTCAGGCAATGTCAGCTGGCGGCCCCCAGGGGGTGAGCCCTCTCTGTGGGGGCACCTCCGGACCTTCCGTAAAGCCCTGAAGACGTTTTTATTTCATCAAGCCGGCCTAGCCTAAACGGTTTTTAATTGGGATTTTAAATTTTATGGATTTGGGGTTTTAAATTGGGTAGCCAGTGATTTAATTCTTTTTAATTGTCTTAACTTTTGCATTTGTATGTTTTTTAATTTTGGCTGTTCACCACCCTGAGTCCCTTCTGGGAGAAGGGCGGTATACAAATTAAATAAATAAATAAATAAATAAATAAATAAATAAATAAATAAGTCAAAAACTTTTCTCTGACTTACATCTGTAGTTTATATGTACAAAATCAATTACCAATAAATAAACTAGTTCTATAATAGTGAAACTACATGAGTTTCAAGAATTTAGGAAGTTTATTTTTTTGATTTCAGCATTTTCTTTTTCCTCTAAATATAGCTGCCAATCCATGAATACTACAGGAGATAATTCAGAAAGGGAGAAATAGAATTGCTCTTACTTGGGCCATAGAAAGGATTTGATCTATCATCACTCCTTCTAAACAGCTGTATAATAGAGAACACTGAGATGTATTTTTATTATTTATCATTTTAAAAGATGGGAAAGCATTAGGTTTACTCATTTCACTATTTGATTAGAAGTATACATTTCACTTCTTGATTAGAAGTATAACATTTAGAACAAATATTTCCAAATGAGGGAAAACTACATTAATTCTTTATTTATCAAAAACATAAATGCTTTTTTTCAGAGATTGGGGGTAAGATATGCACAAATCCATAAACATAGTGTCAGCTCCTCTGGAACCGCCTGTGCTCTGCCAGGCAAACACCACAGACGCACAAGAAAGTTTCTCCAAAGCCTGGTTTAATTGTAGCTTACGCGGCAGTTTACAGCAGGCGCTGAAGCCCATACAGGACAAAGTCGGAGACGCTCGCTTAGTCTGTTCGCGGAGTTTTATAGAGCGGCTCCATCCTCTATCCTCACAACTGCGCAGCTTTGAATTTGCTGCTTCTCCTGGTACTCTGAGGTGCGCAAGATAATGATGTCATCTGCGGCTCCGCGGTTGTGCTCGAGAAGTCAGCATCGGGCGTTGGACTGAGATGCCATCTACGCCTCTCTGCTCGTAATGTAAGCCTCAAAATATCAACCGTGATCCACCTTCCGCATACCGCCCGCCACCTGATATCACCTTGTAAATATGCCTAAACGCAATATACCCCCTCCACCGTGAGTTGTTGATGCATTCGTGTTGGAGGCCCCTTGCCTGGGATGGCAGTGTGTCGAGGGATGACTTGACACTCGACATGCGGCCTCCCCTTCCAGGTCTCTTCCTGCAAATACAAAATAACAGCATATGATTATCACCCAATTATGGAATATGACCACCTGGTTTGTGTGGATACGATTTGTGGAACCCTTTCAGTAATCGTGGGGTGTTTAGATCTGTTGCTTTCACCCATGACGCATCTGTACTAGGATATCCTTTCCAGCGTACTAGATATTTGAGTGTTCTGTGATGTATTTTAGAATGAGTATTTTTTCGACTTCATATATGTTTCCTGTTATGGATCCTGGCCGTGTACCTGAGTCTCTTATACTAGTTGTGGGTTTTAGCAGACTACTGTGGAATACTGGATGTATTCTTTTCAGTAAAGATGGAAGTTTCAAGGACACCGTAACAGGATTTATTACTTTGGTGATAGTGAAAGGACCTATATATTTGGGGCCCAATTTTTTACTAGGTATGCACAGTTTTATATACTTTGTGGAGAGGTATACTTTTTATCCTACCCTGAACGGTGGGAAGTCTCTTCTCTTTTTATTAGCTTGTTTCTTGTATGCTCGGGAAGCTTTAGTTAATGCATTCCTTATATATGGCCAGCTTTGCTTGATTTTCTTGGTCCATTCAGTTGGGTTGTTTGAACCCACCGTCGGTAAGTCTAGTTCTGGGGTGGCCAGAAACTCTCTCCCTGATACTACCTGGAAAGATGTATACCCTGTACTGCTATGTACAGTATTATTATATGCTGACTCTGCAAAAGGTAATAGATCATACCAAACGGTCTGTTGGTACGATACATACATAGGTATCTCTCTATCATGGCGTTTGCTCGTTCGGCTGCCCCATTGGTGCTTGGATGAATTGCAGAACTGAGACTTTGTTCAGTTCCTATCTGTTTCAGGAAAGCCCTCCAGAACCGGGCGGTAAATTGGGGACCTCTATCAGATATAATCCTTTTAGGTGCACCATGGAGACGGTATATGTGTTGTACGAATAGTTTTGCCAAACGCCATGCAGACGGCAATCCTTTGCAGGGAATAAAATGCATCTGTTTAGAAAACAGATTGATGATGGTCCATATTACGGTATGTCCTTTGCTACTGGGTAATTCAACCACAAAGTCCATGGCTATTTCATCCCATGGTCTATGTGGTTCAGCCACTGTCTGTTATGTGCCGAGTGGCTTACCTGACAGTGGTTTGGCCATTATACAGACTGGACAACGTTGTATGTATTGTTCTACCTGCTTTCGTAGTTGTGGCCACCAAAATTGCCGTCGAACTAGATGTAACATCTTGAGAAATCTGAAATGCCCTGCTGTCGTGACATCGTGACATCGTCATAAACTATCTCTCAATGTGGCGGGGATGTACAATTTTCCTCCCTTCCATGTAAGCCCTCCACTTTGTGTCACTAGTTGATGGTTTGTTACTAACCTTTTGTAAGTCTGCTATCCAAGCAGAAGGCACTGGTACTATATCTCTCACTTGGTGTCCCGTTTGTTGAGAAGGCATTAAGGCCTGGGTTATTTCATCTCGTTGCCTCTCGTATTGGGGCAAACGTGATAAAGCATCCGCCAAGTAATTCTTCCTACCAGGTATAGTTTTTAATTGAAACGTGAACCGACGGAAATATTGCACCCACCTTATCTGTTTTGGTGACAACCTACAAGGTGTCTGGGTGGCTTCTAAGTTTTTATGGTCTGTCCATATCTCGGACTGGATGTTAGTGCCCTCCAGTAAATGCCTTCACGTCTGCAAAGCCCATTTAATAGCATAAGCCTCTTTTTCCCACATAGTCCAGTTATGTTCTGTGGGACTTAATTTTCGGGAGGTATAGGCACATGGTTGGGAGTACCCCATGGTTGCTTCTTTGTAGAAGAACCCCTCCCACCGCTGCATCGCTCGCGTCGGCTTGGATTATAAATGGCTTAGCGGTATCCGGATGCTTAAGTATCAGTTCTCTAGCAAACAGGGATTTTAAGGTCTCAAATGCCTGTTGACAGGACGATGTCCACTCTAAACCCTGCTTCGGTTTACGTTTATCTACTGTAAGGGGTTTTGTCCATAGTAGGTCAGTTGACGGTAAGGCTACTTTAGCAAAAGAGGGGATAAACCTCCTATAAAAATTTGCAAACCCTAGGAAACTAGTTGTTTCCAGATCCTTGGAATTTGCCACTCTAATACTGTTTTAACTTTATTGGGATCCATCTCTATGCCTTTTCCTGTAATTCTGAACCCCAAATAGTCTATTTATGATTTATGAAACTCACAGTTCGATAGTTTTACGAAATAGGTGGGCCTTCAATAATTTGGTTAGGACTTGCCGTATAAGATAAATATGCGCTTCCATGTTGGTGGAATAAATCAGTATGTCATCTAAATACACTAGGACAACCTGATACAGATTATCGTAGAGCACGCTGTTTATAAGCTGCATGAAGGCTGCGGGAGCCCCCTGCAGGCCAAATGGCATAACCTGGAATTTATAACTGCCCAAAGGGCAGTTAAATGTCATTTTCCATTCATTACCTTCACAAATACGGACCCTATAATAAGCTTCCCATAGATCAAGCTTGGTAAAGATCTTGCCAGTATCAAAGTCGAGAGTAAGTCCGTCATGAGAGGTAAAGGATACAGGGGTTCCACACACACAGCATTCAATCCTCTAAAATCAGCACACAACCATAAACCCCCGTCTTTCTTTTCTTTAAACAACACTGGCACAGTCATATGTGATCGACTGGGTTTTATAAATTCCCTCGCCAAGTTCTGGTTGATGTAACGCCGTAGTTCGCCTAATTCGAGGGGTGTCATTGAATACATATGAGGTTTGGGCAGCATACTGCCAGGTTTTAATTCTATTGCACAATCAGTTGCACAATGGGGTGGAAGGGTCTCACACTCTTTCTCACTAAACACTCACCACAAATCCCTGTATGTATCTGGAACACCCACTAAACACAGCACCTCTCTTCCAATCGCTCCTGTAGTGAGGTTATCCTCTGGCGGATTTGGACCCATCGCTATATGTAGTTTGCGGAAACCCCCCCCCAAATCGTGGGTTTCCATTTGTCTAGCCATGATAGCCCCAAAATTACAGGTTCAATCATTTTTTCCACCACCACAAAATGCACCAGCTCCCAATGTTGACCTATTTCGAGTTTTACTAATTCTGTCACATGGGTAGCCAGTTGTCTACCCAGAGTCGAGTCATCCATTTGTTCGAATATAATAGGTTTCTGCATTACTATAATACGGAGGCCTAATTCGTCTGCCACTGACCTCTGTAATAGACACCGGGTACAACCCGTATCTATTAAAGCCCCTTGGTGGGTTGTCCTACCCCTTTGTGGATGTTTCAGTATTACCTGAATTATGAATGGGCGAATAGGATCACATACCATGAGATCTTGTTGTTCCGCCTCTTCCTCATGGATCTTCATGTCCTCCGGGCCTTGGTTCAATTCGGGGTGACCTCCACTTTCATCCTGGACACAAAGGTCACTTCTCGACTGGTTGGCAATACGGGAGCGCTCCAACGCCACCTGGGAACGTGGTTTTGCCCTTTCATTACAACCTGACTTTTGTGAGAATGATTCGCAGAGAGGTGGGAGTGGACAATTGAATGCCCGATGACCTTCCTGGTCACAACAATAACATCGGAACGGATGTCATGAGGAGGCGGCACCCCTAGTTCCCATAGGGGTGTATGGATGTACCACTCCTCGCCCTGCTGGTGGTCTCTCCAACATCCTCCGTGGTTGGCCTGTCCCCTGACTTCATGGATGAAATTCTTTCAAGCCCACGTCTAGTTCTACAGCCACTTTATACCACTCTGTTATATGTGGACCAAGGCCTCTGTAAACGCATGCTTGTCTCAAGTCTCGGTCCAGACCCATATGGAACTGGTGGACAAGTAAACGTTCGGGCCTTCCTTTCAGTCGTCTGGCCAGCTTACAAAACTCCTTAACATATTCTCTAGCTGCATGACCCTGTTGCTTCAATGAAACTAAATCACCTTCGGAAGCTGCCTGAGCAATGGCATCGTCCTCGAATCGACTACACATAGCTTCTATGAAAAGACCTAAATCTGCTAGTTCGGGGCATGTATCGTGTGTAAACTCGCCACCCAGTCAGCTGCATCACCCATCAACACTGTGGTGACTGCTACCACTCTCGCCCATTGGGAAGCATAAAAATGTCCATATGCATCCGTATAGCTGATTACCTGGCTCAAAAACAGAGCCACACGATAGGGTTACCATTGAACGTGGCTTGCAAGGGAGGTTGTCCCCATGGGACTTGCGGTGGCCAGGCACCTGCGACCCATGGGGGTACAGGATCTCTAACACGATCAGAACCCTTCCCACCTCGAGGGCCCCTACGCTCCCTTGGCTGCCTTTGTCTGGTAACCATCTCTCCTCCTCTTTCCTCACGTTGGACATGCCCATGGAGATGTACTGTTCCACGAAGTGCCTCGCCCAAAGATGATGTTTCCTCAGGTTTAGTAGGTTCCTCCGTTCTTGCCCGATACCAGGCTTGGTCTACTCTCAACTTAGGACTGGCTAGGTGAAACCGGTTCTCCGAGAGTCTGACTGACAATGGTCCACTTCCATTTTGCTACGTAGCGGACGGATCCATCCCAGGAGCCCATGGCTGCCAGGAGGGAGCATCCCTAAAACTGGCCTCCCCAAATCTTTCCCGCAACATATCCATTGTAGTCGCTCCGGGACCAGTAGAATAATTCCAATCTCCTTCTTCCTCTTCACCCCATAGTCTCTCCTGCCAGCCTTGATATTGAGGGACCAAGGGGGGAGGGGTCAATGCCCAAAACCCCAGCTTCCCCCATAAAGCTGAACTGTGCCACGAATTCCCTGACGAGGCTTGACTGTTTTCCCTTCCCAACGGCTCCTGACTGTCCGGTTTGTCTTCTTTCCAAACCTCCCGCTGTTTCAGGCGTACCACAGGCTACTTGCCATACTCTTCTTTTGCTTCTGCCTCCTCCTCAGTCCCATCCGCAACCTCAAAATCCAGCAGAGCAACCACTTCCGCCGTCCCTTCTGCCATCGCCGTTCAACTCACCATTCCTTGCACACGGGAGAAACGAACAATTGAAATGAAGGTTTCCGACTTTCTGTCAGCTCCTCTGGAACCACCTGTGCTCTGCCAGGCAAACACCACAGACGCACAAGAAAGTTTCTCCAAAGCCTGGTTTAATTGTAGCTTACGCGGCAGTTTACAGCAGGCGCTGAAGCCCATACAGGACAAAGTCGGAGACACTCACTTAGTCTGTTCGCGGAGTTTTATAGAGCGGCTCCACCCTCTATCCTCACAGCTGCGCAGCTTTGAATTTGCCGCTTCTCCTGGTACTCTGAGCTGCGCAGGATAATGACGTCATCCGCGGCTCCATGGTTGTGCTTGAGAAGTCAGCATCGGGCATTGGGGTGGGATGCCATCTACGCCTCTGCTCGTAATGTAAGCCTCAAAATATCAACCGCGATCCCCCCTCCTTCCGCATACCGCCCACCTGATATCACCTTGCAAATATGCCTAAACACAATACACCCCGTCCACCGTGAGTTGTTGATGCATTCGTGTCAGAAGCCCCTCGCCTGGGATGGCGGTGTGTCGAGGGATGAGTTGACACTTGACACATAGTACTGAATTTCCATTTCTGATACTCTTGAATAAACTTGTTCCTCAAGTTTATTACCGAAATGGGAATCAAAGAACACAAGAATATCTCAGATATTGGCTGACTGGCTTATTTTGGCATGAGCTTTCATAATAAGAAATTACTTAACTAGACATATAAAGTTGTTGAAAATGCAGTTTATATGCATCTTAAAATATGTACATTGAAAGATAAACCATATTATAGAAAAAAAATAACGGTATATTATCCCTTTCATTCTATTGAATAGAATTGTATTTCTATACTCACTTCTTGGGAAGTAAATTCCATGAAACTCACTAAAAACTTTCTGGGTGGGTTAAACAGTTAAAAGTACAATACAAACCAATATATAAATTTTAAACACCATCCCCAAAGATCACCTCCAAGATAGATGCCCCTAGCAAACAATTGGGATTAAAAGCTTTAGAATAGCTATGTAACAGGTCTGTTTTTTACATATATAAAAGCATTCACAATAATTATATAAAATAAAAATTAAATATACATAATAGAGTTATAGTTGATTATAATTTTCTTTGAGATCTGCATGATGTCTGAAAGAAAGATCACTACAAAACAAATGAAACAGATTTTCAATAATAACTGATTAAATCTAAACAATATTTTTGGATAATAAAATACTTTATTATATTATAAATTTTATTATATTACAAATTATCCTTTAGATAATGCTAATTTCCTCGGACAGAAAATTATCACTAGAATTTTCCGTTCAATGGAAACATTTTCTTTCTTACATTTTTCTGTTCTGGGCAAAGACATACAAAGATAAAATGCTCAGGTGTCATGTCTCAAAAAGTGTATCAAAATTGTAACAACTCAGGGCAATGCAACAATTTAAAAAGTCAATTGCAGGATAAAAAATTGTTCTTAAATTTTATTATAAAGCAATGACTTTTAGACAATAAAATACATGTAATACAAAAATAAAATTATAGATCTATCTTAATGGGATAAAATTTCTAAATCATATTCTGCTTGAAGACAAAAAAGATAATAGAAAAACAGACCTGCCAACATCTAGAAATGAGTAAAGTAATAACTAGAAGTCAGCATGAGTTTGTTAAAAACAGATCATGCCAAACCAATCTTAAATTATTCCTCAACATAGTGACTAAATTAGTAGACCAGTGAAAATACTGTGGACATAATATACATGGACTTCAGCAAGACATTCAACGAAGTAGAACCTATTTCTTGGTAACCTAGAAAAAAGTGAGATAAATAGCATCACCATTAGATGGATTTGTAACTGGCTGACAAACTGTACTCAACGAGTAGTCCTTAATGGTACTAAATCTACAAGGAGGGAATTAAGCAGTGGGGTACCACAAGGTTCTGTATTAGGCCCAGTATTCTTCAATATCATCATAAATGACTTAGATGAGGGAATAGAAGGGGAACTTTTTTTAAAAAAAATTTGATTTATATGCCGTCTTTCTCCTGAGACTCAGGGCGGCTTACAAAACTTACCAAATTTGCAGATAATACTAAACTGGCAGGAATAGCCAACACCCTAGATGATAGCCTCAAGATCCAGATGGATCTTGACAGACTTGAACACTGGGCTCTAGCCAACGAAATGAAATTCAATGTAGAGAAAAATAAAGTCTTATACTTAGGCAAGAAAAACCAAAAGTACACATATAGACTGGGTGAAACCAGGCTTAATAGCAGTAACTATGAGCGGGATCTTGGAGTCCTAGTGGACAACCAATTAAATATGAGCCAACAGTGTGCAGTGGCAGCAAAAAACACCAATGCAATCCTAAATTGCATCAACAGAGGGATAATCAAGATCAAGGAAGGGATGGAAGGAGGGGTATGGCCAGCGTCACAGCAAGACAAGTTCCTCTGCTCCTTGGGGAACCGTTGATATTGTAGCTGTTTGGTCTTCATTGACCCAAGCCAACTCGTAGGGTCAACAAACAAGAGAGGCACGGACAGACTAACACAGGGATTCCGTTCAAATGGAACTGAACAGAGTATTTTGAAAACTTTATCTACTTTTGCTAACTGAAACTAAAACTGCAGTGCCATCTGGGAGGCATAAGAGACAAAACTTTAAATTGAAGGGAAATATAAGGCTGACCTTGACAATGTCAGACTGATAAAAAACAGATGTTAAAGAAAAAGCAAGACACTGGGAGTGATGTTTTTAATGCAAGATAAATAGTGAACCTTTTGAGAGAATGAAACAATGAACTGGCTGGTTGATTTTGTTTTATTTTTTGGATTTTTATTTTACATTGTTTTTGTTTTTTTCTTTCCAACTTTCTTGTGTATACACTATCTTTGAAGTACTTTTTGGAACTTTTGATTTGACTTTATCGTTTACTATATATTGGTAGGAATAGAAGACTTTTGGACTTGGGATTTTTTGTTTCTCTTTTATTTTTGTTTGGTTTTTTTCTCTGTTTTTTTTTTTCTTTTTTGGCGACTTCAGAAAGAGGCATTTTGACTTCCGGTTCGCTGACGCCCCTCTGTGGGCGCCCGATCCCCGGTTCCGTAAAACCCCCAGAACAGCCAAAAAACAGCTGTCTGGGGCTTGAAAACCCTCTCCCCGGGCAAAGGGGAGAGAGAAGAGCCGGCAGGCGGAGGTAGAGCCCCCCAAGTGCCCTAGGAGAAATCCTGGGGCGCAAAGGGCGAGGGCTCCCTAGAAGTCTGCCAATCTGCTCTGGACCTGGGAAGACTCTGCTATTTAGCGGGGCTAGAAGCCAAGACCATCTCTGCTGATAACAAATGAGGGATTTTTAACACCTTTAATTGCTGCAGGCAGAACAAGCCAGGAGAAGTCAGACTGCAAGTATTTACACTTAACTCCAAAGTTTATAGCCTCCTTTGGAAGTAACAAGTTAGCAATTTGCATCAAAATGGCGACTGAAACCTGAAAGGGAGGGGCGGAGAAAGGGAAAGTTACAGAAAGTTTCGTTTCCCTGGCAGCCTCTTGCCTGGAAAGAACTGTTATGCTGAGAGAAGGAGGATTTTAAACGTTAATTTACGATTGGGAAAATTCTTTGACTTTGATGAACTTTTCTTTTTGGCTTCTGAATAAAATACAACGATCAATTTAAACTGAAAATGGCCTCAAAATCTGTAAAGACCGTTCCTATTAAAGGAACTGGGAGCGCTGGAAGCTCCCCAGCTCATACCCCTAGATTGCAAGCCTCTGCCCCTCTAGCAGACCCACAGATTTTAACGTTTGAGATGATACAAGAAGCCCTACTAGCCACACAAAATAAAATCGCTACTGTGATTAATGAAAAAATTAATGAAACAAAGGAAAAAATTAATGAAACTAATGAAACAATACAGGCTGTTTCAGATAAGATTTTAATTCGGAACCAGCAGATCAGAGATGATATACTATTGGCATTTAAATGTTTGGCAGGTGATACTGAAATGGTGGATGATAAAGTTGAAGAAATTAAGCAATCTACGGAAATTTTGGATAAAAAATTGGGAGAGACTCACAGCAGACTTAAGAGAGCTGAAGATGATGTAACGATGTTACAATATCGAGATATGGAATTTGCTTTAAGATTCAGAGGGGTGAAGGAGAATAAACAAGAGAACTTGAAAGAAATGATGTCAGAGGAATTGGCACAGTTGCTGGGGGAGACGAAAACTGAGCTGGGCTGGCAGATTGACAAGGCATATCATGTTAACTCTTGGGTGGCCAGACAGAAACACTTACCAAGAGACATTGTAATATATTTTACTACAAGGAGAGTACGCAGTGAAATTTTACAGGCTACTTTTAAAAACAAGCTTCAAGTTGAAGGCCAGGAGGTGATGACAATAAAAGAAATCCCCCTCCAAGATGTTGAGAGCGAGAAGGCAGTATGCTTTTCTGGTGGATGAGCTGAAAAAATGTCAATTACAGTACAGATGGGAGGTCCCAGCCGGTTTAGTGGTGACGTATTTTGGAGAGAGATATCGGCTTAATACAATATGGAAGGCAAGAGATTTTTACATCAATGTATTAAAGGCTGGGACACCCAAATCACCACAAGGAAAAAGAAAGAAGGAAGTACTGGAAGAAGAGAGAGAAGAGCTACTGACAATGGTTCAGTGGGGAGTTTTGACTGGTCAAGAAGAACCACTACAAATTCAGATGGCTGTTCAAGATGTGGATTTAATTGATATATTTGCAGAACCGAAGGATCAAAGACAGACCAGAGGAGCAACAGCTACGCGTAAGGAAGAATTAAGACAGCAGCAACAACAACAACAACAACAACTGCAGTTAGCAACTCAAGAAACTACTAAAACAGAAGCTGTGGGAGGAGCAAGACCTAAAGGTCAAATGAGGCAAGACCATCAGAAATTGCTCCAAGCGCTTCAGAGGCCCAGAGATGGGAACTAGATTTTTGACCTGGAATGTCAATGGTTTGAATTCTCCGCAGAAAAGAAGAAAAATATTTCACTATCTTAAACAATTTAAGAATGAAGTAACTTGTTTACAAGAGACTCATATTAGGATACAAGATCAAAAATATTTGACAAATGCAATATTAGGTACACATTAAGTTGCAGCAGCATCAGAGAAGAAAAATCGTATAGTTATATATGTGAAAAGAGACTTAATTGCAAAATTAGTTGAAGCGGATGATCAAGGAAGATTTTTAGCGATTGAACTTTTAATAAAAGGAGAAAAAATACTTGTAATTGGAGTATATGCCCCGAACCAACAACAAGAAAAATTTTATAATTTACCACACTCAAAGTTGACACAATGGAGATATAAGACTTGTATCCTATTGGGAGATTGGAATGGTGTTTTAGATGTAAAAAAAGATAAGAAGGGACCTAAACAAAATGTTTTAACAAGAGCAAAATTGCCAAAACCATTCTGGGAGATGATGGACGACTGGGAGTTGAGGGATATTTGGCGTGAAAGAAACCCAGAAGAAAAATATTTTACTTTTTTCTCGGATAGACATCAATCTTTTTCAAGGATTGATTTTATATTAATTACTAATGATTTATTATCTAGGGTGAAGAACACGAAGATCTGTTCAAGAATATTGACAGACCATAGTCCAGTCTGGATGGAATTGGAGTATGGGAAAGGGCCTAGGAGGTCCTGAAGGTTAAATGATAATTTGTTTAGATACGAAGAAAATGTAAGAGTGTAAAAAATTTATGAAAGAGTTTTTTGCTATGAATATGCAAAAGGGTACATCTATGGAAATGGTATGGGATGCAAGTAAAGCCTACATGCGAGGAATTTTGATATATTTGAATAATAAATATAGAAAGAAACAGGGGGCAAAAAGAAAAGAATTAGAAGAGGAGATTAATAAACAGGAACAGGCTATAATAGCCAACCCAACAGATAAGAATTTTTTTTTTATTGAAAAGTTTTATGAAAAATACAAACATTTTCACCCCCCCCTTCCCCCCTCAACCCCCCTCTCCTTCCCAACCTCCCTTCCCCTCCCTCCCCCCACGCCCCTCCCTAGACTTCCCAGAACGAGCACAGGGTATAGCATTCACAAACCAAGAACTAAAATGTGCTAACAAATTATTACATTTCATGTTCTCCCTAGGTCCTTAACTCCTTATAACTCAGAAAAAACAAACATAAACTACTTAATATTATTTCATTCATAAGCTATATGAATCTTCTTATTCGTATATTTCTTCTGTATGTAATCAATCCATTTTCTCCATTCCGATATATATCTCTCATTTGACTGGTCTTTAAGGTATGATGAAATTTTTGCCATTTCCGCCAAATGCACAACTTTTAATGTCCATTCCTCAATAGTAGGTGGATCTTCCTTCTTCCAGTACTGTGCCACCAGTAACCTGGCAGCTGTTATTAAGTTCAAAACCAGCTTAGTCTCTATTACAGTACAATCCGTAACTATTCCCAACAGAAAAAACTGTGGTGTAAATTTAATTTTTTTCTTCAAAATATTTTGAATAATCCACCATATTTTTATCCAAAAAGACTTAACCTTTTTACATGTCCACCATATATGGAAATATGTAGCATCTTCACACTCACATCGCCAACACTTGGGTTGTAAATTTGGATACATACAAGCCAGTTTTTTTGGATCTAAATGCCATCTATAAAACATTTTGTAAAAATTCTCCCTTAAATTTTGTGCTTGTGTAAATCTTACATTTCTAACCCATATCTTTTCCCATGTTTCCATCATTATTGGTTCACCTACATTTTGTGCCCATTTTATCATACAATCCTTGACTAACTCTGTTTCTGAGTCTATTTCCAGTAATGCATTGTACAACCTTTTTATGTGCATTTGACCTTCATCTCTTATTTGCTTTATCAAATTCTCATCCTGCTGCAAAATACCAATTTTTTGATCTTCTCTCCATCTGGCCAGCAGCTGTCTATATTGAAACCAAGTCTTAATAATCCCTTCTTCTTTTAGTTGTTCCATGGATTTTAACTGTAGTCTGACTCCTTCCTTATAAAGGAGTTCCTTATATGTAATCTTATCTTGCTTTTGCTCTAAATTTATGTTCTCTATCGCGTGTCTGGGTACTGTCCATATTGATAACCTATCATTTAGTTTATATTTATACTTTTTCCAGACACGCAATAGAGCATTTCTTAATATATGACTTTTAAAAGTCTTATCTACTTTCTTATCATACACTAAGTAAGCATGCCAGCCATAAACCAAACCATATCCTTCAATATTCAATATCTTTTCTTCCGTTAAGTTTATCCAATCTGTGATTGCTGAAAGGGCAGCAGCTTCATAGTACAATCTTAAATTGGGCATCTTAAGACCACCTCTTTCTCTAGTATCTTGCAATATCTTTTGTTTAGCTCGTTGTTTCTTCCCTGCCCACACAAATTTGTTTATGCCCTTCTGCCATTCCTTCAAGTTCTCATCTTTTTTAAGTATAGGTATCATTTGAAAAAGAAATAGAAATTTTGGTAAAATATTCATTTTTACAGCGGCTATCCGTCCCAGCAAAGACAGTTGTAGTTTTTTCCAGTTGTCCAACTCTTTCTGTATTTTGTGCCATAATAGTTCATAGTTGTACTAATATAATTTCGTATTTGCAGTCATAATATAAACCCCCAAATATTTAACCTTCTTAACTACTTCAAATCCTGTTAACCTTTCTATCTCTTCTTTTTGGCTCCTAACCATATTTTTAGCTATTATTTTTGTTTTAGCTGCATTTATTTTAAAGCCAGATACTTGTCCATATAAGCAGGTTATATCCATCAAGGCTGTAATCGATTGTACCGGTTGGGTTAAGGTAACAACCAGGTCATCCGCAAATGCTCGTACCTTGTATTCATGCTGTCTAATTTTAATTCCCTTAATTGTATTCATCTCGCGTATCTTGTTTAATAAAATTTCCAGCGTCAAAATAAACAATAACGGGGACAAAGGACAGCCTTGCCTTGTTCCTTTTTCTATGTTAAAAGCATCTGTTAAACCACCATTAACTATTATTTGCGCTGTTTGTTTTTGATATATTGCCTTAATAGATTGTACAAATTGTTCTCCAAATTGCATCCTTTCTATTAGTTTTAGTAAAAATTGCCAATTCAATCTATCAAAGGCTTTCTCAGCATCCAAGAACACAAGCACTGCGGGGACCTGGTTGTTCCTTCCCAAATACTCTAATAAGTTAACAATTTGCCTTACATTACTCTTCATTTGTCTACCATTTATAAAACCAGTTTGATCATGGTGAATCATTTGCTGCATGACTATCATTAATCTATTTGCCAAAATTTTAGCAAATATCTTATAGTCTGTATTTAATAATGAAATTGGCCTATAATTTTTAGGATCTGTATCGTCATGCCCTTCTTTTGGGATCAACGAGATAAATGCTGTCTTCCAAGTTGGAGGTACCTTTCCTCCCTGTTGTATATTGTTAAATAATTCTTTCAACGGTTCTATCATTTCCTCCTGTGGGGTTTTATAGTAAATAGCCATCAAACCGTCCGTCCCAGGAGCTTTACCCACTTTCAACTGCTTAATTGCTAAGGCAATTTCCTCGGAAGTTATCAATTGATTTAAACTATCCCTCTGCTCATTTGAAATTGTATAAATATTCTCTTTCTGCAAAAATCTATCTATATCTATATCTTTAATTTTATCACCAGTATACAGCCTCGAATAAAACTCTAAAAAAGATTTTTTAATCAATTGTTGCTCATAAACCTCTTTACCCTTATATTTTATTCTCTCTATTGTCCTTGATTTTTGCTTTTTCCTTAACAAATATGCTAACCACCTGCCAGGTTTATTGGCATTGTAAAAAGTATTATGTTTTGCATATCTTAAATTAGTTGCCACTTGATCTGCTATTAACATATTAAATTGACCTTTCAATAAATTGATTGCCTCTTTAATTTTCTTATCCGTTGGATTAGCTACTAAAGCCTGTTCCTGTTTACTAATCTCATCTTCTAATTCTTTTCTTTTTGTCCCCTGTTTCTTTCTATATTTATTATTCAAATATATCAAAATTCCTCGCATATATGCCTTACTTGCATCCCATACCATTTCCATCGATGTGCCCTTTTGCATATTCATAACAAAAAATTCTTTCATAAATTTTTTACACTCTTTTACATTTTCTTCATACCTAAACAAATTATCATTTAACCTCCAGGACCTCCTAGGCCCTTTCTCATACTCCAATTCCAGACAAACTGGACTATGGTCTGTCAATGTTCTTGAGCAAATCTTCGTATTTTTCACCCTAGATAAAAGATCGTTAGTAATTAGTATAAAATCAATCCTTGAAAAGGATTGATGTCTATCTGAAAAAAAAGTAAAATCTTTTTCTTCCGGGTTTCTTTCACGCCAGATATCTCTCAACTCCCAGTCGTCCATCATTTCCCAAAACGCTTTGGGCAATTTTGGTCTTGTTAACACATTTTGTTTAGGTCCCTTCTTGTCTTTTTTACCGTCCAAAACACCGTTCCAGTCGCCTAACAGGATACAAGTTTTATATGCCCACTGTGTCAATTTTGAGTGTAGTAAATTATAAAAGTTTTCTTGTTGATTTGGGGCATAAATTCCGATTACAAGTATTTTTTCTCCTTTTACTAAAAGTTCTATCGATAAAAATCATCCTTGATCATCTGCTTCAATTAATTTAGCAACTAAGTCTCTTTTCAAATATATAACTATACCATTTTTCTTTTCTGATGCTGCTGCTACATAAGATGTACCAAGTCTTGCATTAATCAAATATTTTTGATCTTGTATTCTTATATGAGTCTCTTGTAAGCAAATTACTTCATTCTTAAATTGCTTAAGATAGTGAAATATTTTTCTTCTTTTCTGTGGAGAATTCAAGCCATTAACATTCCAAGTCAAAAATCTAGTTCCCATCTCTGGGCCTTTGGAGCCTCTGATCTCATTTGAGTTTTAGGTCTTGCTCCCCCCACTGATCCTGTTTTAGTAGTATCTTGAATCATTTCTTGAGTTGCCATCTGGGATTGTTGCTGTCTTAATTCTTCCTTGAGTCTAGCTGTCACCAATCTGGTCTGTCTTTGGTCCTTTGGTAACTGCGAGAAATCAATCAGCGCCAACTCTTGAGTAGCCATTTGGATTTGTAATATTTATTCTTGATCAGCCAAAGCTCCCCACTGAACTACTGTCAAGAGCTCTTCTGTCTCAGCTTCCATTACTTCTTTCTTTCTTTTGCCTTCTGGTGATTTAGTTGGTTTGGGTGTGCCAGCCTTTAATACATTAGTATAAAAATCTCTTGCTTTCCAAATTGTATTAAGCTGATATCTCTCTCCTGAGTAAGTCACCACTAGTACAGTTGGCACCTCCCATCTATACTGTATCTGACGTTTTCTCAGCTCATCCACCAGAAACGCATACTCCCTTCTAGCTCTCAAGATCTTAGGGGGGATTTCTTTCATTGTCATTACTTCCTGGCCTCCCACCCGAAGCTTGTTTTTAAAAGTAGCCTGTAAAATTTCGTTACGTACTCTCCTTGTAGTAAAATATATCACAATGTCTCTTGGTAGATGTTTCTGTCTAGCAATCCAGGAATTAATGCGGTACAGCTTTTCCATCTGCCAGCCCAGATCATTTTTTGACTCCCCCACCAGCGGTGCCAATGCCTCAGACATCATTTTTCTCAAATTCTCTTGTTTATTCTCCTTCACCCCTCTGAATCTTAAAGCAGATTCCATGTCTCTGTATTGTATCATTATTACGTCGTCTTCAGCCTTTTGAATTCTATTTTGAGCTTCTCCTATTTTACTATCCAAAATTTCAGAAGATTGTTTAATTTCCTCAACTCTATCATCCACCATCTCAATATTGCCTGCCAGACACTTAAATGCCATTAATATATCATCCCTAATCCCCTGATTGCGAATTGCAATCTCATTTGACACAGCCTGTATCTTTTCATTAGTTTCCTTAATTTTTTCATTAGTTTCCTTAATTTTTTCATCAATCACATCAACAATTTTATTTTGGGTGATTTGGAGAGCTTGTTGCAACATTTCCAACGTTAGGGTCTGTGGATCCGCTGGAGGAGCAGAAACTTGTAATCTAGGAATATGAGCTGGGGAGCTACCAGCACTCCCAGTTCCTTTAGTAGGAACAGTTTTTACAGACTTTGAGGCCATTTCCAGTTTGAGATTAGTCTTTATATTTAATCAGAGTCAAAAAGAAGAGTTCCTCAAAAGATTTCCCAATATTAATTAACGTTTAAAATCCTCCTTCTGTCAGCACAAAAGCTTTTTTTTTCCCAGGCGAAGGGCTGCCAGCAAAACCAAACTTTTCCTGTAACTTTCCGTTTCCCCCGCCCTTTCAAGCTTCAATCGCCATATTGTTGCAAAGTACTAAGTGATTACTTCCGAAGGAGGCTCTAGGCATTGGAGTTAGGTAAAAAATACTTGCAGTCTGATTTCTCCTTGCTCGTTCCGCCTGCTGTTAGTTCAAGATGTTAATTCCCTCATTTCCATTCAGCAAGATTGGTCGCGGCTTCTAATTCCGCTAATTAGCGGAGACATCCCTGGTCTGGAGTGGCTTGACAGGCTTTTAGGGAGCGCGTGCCCTTCGCACCCCAGGAGTTTTCCTAGGGCGTTCGGGGGGTTTCTACCTCCACCTGCCTGCTCTTCTCTCTCCCCTTTGCCCGGGGAGAGAATTTCAAGCCTCCAGACAGCGTTTGTCAGCTGCTCTGGGGCTTTAACGGAGCCAGGGAGCGGACGCTCTCAAAAGAACATCTTTCGAGGCTCGCGGAGCCAAGCGGAAGTCCCCAACAGATAAGAAAATTAAAGAGGCAATTAATTTACTGAAGGGTCAGTTTAATATGTTAATAGCAGATCAAGTGGCAACCAACTTACAATATGCAAAACATAATACTTTTTGTAACGCCAATAAACCAGGTAGGTGGTTGGCATATTTGTTAAGGAAAAAGCAGAAAGCAAGGACAATAGAGAAAATGAAATACAAGGGTAGGGAGGTTTATGAGCAAGAATTGATTTAAAAAGCCTTTTTAGAGTTTTATTCAAGGCTGTATATTGGTGATAAAATTCAAGATATAGATATAGATAGATATTTGCAGAAAGAGAATATTTGTATAACTTCAAAAGAGCAGAGGGATAGCTTAAATCAATTGATAACTTCCGAGGAAATTATGTTTGCAATTAAGCAGTTGAAAGTGGGTAAAGCTCCTGGAACGGATGATTTGACAGCTATTTATTATAAAAGTTTACAGGAGGAAATGGTGGAACCACTGAAGGAATCATTCAATAATATACAACAGGGAGGAGAGGTACCTCCAACTTGGAAGACAGCATTTATATTGCTGATCCCAAAAGATGGGCAAGACTATACAGATCCTAAAAACTATAGGCCGATTTCACTTTTAAATACAGATTATAAGACTTTTGCTAAAATTTTAGCAAACAGATTAATAACAGATTAGTTATGCAGCAAATGATTCATCATGATCAAACTGGTTTTATAAATGGAAGACAAATGACAAGTAATGTAAGGCAAACTGTTAATTTATTAGAGTATTTGGGAAGGAACAACCAGGTCCCTGCAGCACTAGTTGTTTTGGAGGCTGAAAAAGCTTTTGACAGATTGAATTGGCAATTTTTATTAAAACTAATAGAAAGGATGCAGTTTGGAGAACATTTTACACAATCTATTAAGGCAATATATCGAAAACAAACAGCGCAAATAATAATCAATGGTGGTTTAACAGATAATTTTAATATAGAAAAAGGAACAAGGCAAGGCTGTCCCTTGTCTCTGTTATTGTTTATTTTGACGCTGGAAATTTAGCCCAAACCAGTACAATTGATTACAGCCTTGATGGATATAATCTGCTCATATGGACAAGTATCTGGTTTTAAAATAAATACAGCTAAAACAAAGATAATAGCTAAAAACATGGACAGAAGCCAGAAAGAAGAGATAGAAAGGTTAACAGGATTCGAAATAGTTAAGAAGGTTAAATATTTAGGGGTTTATATTATGACTGCAAATATGAAATTATATCAACATAATTATGAACCGTTATAGCAAAAAATACAGAAAGAGATGGAAAATTGAAAGAAATTGCAACTGTCTTTGCTGGGTATGATAGCCGCTGTAAAAATGAATATCTTACCAAGATTTTTATTTCTTTTTCAAACGATACCTATACTTAAAAAAGATGAAAATTTGAAGGAATGGAAGAAGAAGTTTGTGTGGGCAGGGAAGAAACCACGAGTTAATCAAAAGATAATGCAAGACACCCGAGAAAGAGGTGGTCTTAAAATGCCCAATTTAAGACTGTATTATGAAGCTGCTACCCTCTCAGCAATTACAGATTGGATAAATTTAACGGAGGAAGAGATACTGAATATTGAAGGATATGGTCTGGTCTACGGCTGGCATGCTTATCTATTGTATGACAAGAAAGCACATAAGACTTTTAAAAGTCACATATTAAGAAATGCTCTATTGCGTGTCTGGAAAAAGTATAAATATAAACTAAAGGATAAGTTACCAATATGGACAGTACCCAGACACACGATAGAGAATATAAATTTGGAGCAAAAGCAAGATAAATTTACATATAAGGAACTCCTTTATAAGGAAGGAGTTAGATTACAATTAAAATCTATGGAGCAATTAATAGAAGAAGGGATTATTAAGACTTGGTTTCAGTATGGTCAGCTGCAGGCCAGATGGAGAAAGGATCAAAAAACTGGTATTTTGCAGCAGGATGATAAAGCAAATAAGAGATAAAGGTCAAATGCATATTAAAAGGTTGTATAATGAATTAGTGGAAATAGATTCGGAAACAGAGCTAGTCAAGGATTGTATGATAAAATGGGCACAAAACATAGGTGAACCAATAATGTTGGATACATGGGAAAAGATATGGGTTAGAAATGTAAGATTCACACAAGCTCAAAACTTAAGAGAGAACTTTTATAAAATGTTTTATAGATGGCATTTAGACCCAAAAAAACTAGCCTGCATGTATCCAAATTTACAACCCAAGTGTTGGCGATGTGAGTGTGAAGATGCTACATTTTCATATATGGTGGACATGTAAAAAAATTAAGGCTTTTTGGATAAAAATATGGATTATTCAAAATATTTTAAGGAAAGAAATTAAATTTACACCACAGTTTTTTTTTGTTGGGAATAGTCATGGATTGTACTGTAATAGAGACTAAGTTGGTTTTGAATTTAATAACAGCTGCCAGGTTACTGGTGGCACAGTACTGGAAGAAGGAAGATCCACCTATCATTGAGGAATGGACATTAAAAGTTGTGCATCTGGCTGAGATGGCAAAAATTTCATCATATCTTAAAGATCATTCAAATGAAAGATACATATCAGAATGGAGAAGATGGATTGACTATATGCAAAAAAAGTATCCGAACAAGAGGATTCATATAACTTATGAATGAAATATTTTTAAGTAGTTTATGTTTATAGTTCTCAAATTATAAGGAGTTAAAGATTTAGGGAGAATATGAATGCAATAATTTGTTAGCATATCTTAGCTTTATGTTTGTGAATGCTATACCCTGTGCCTGTTCTGGGAAGTCTAGGGAGGGGGGGGGAAGGGGGGAGGGGGAAAGGGTGGGGGGGAGAAAATGTTTGTATTTCTTATAAAACATTTTAATAAAAAAAAAGAAAAGAAAGAGGCATTTTGACTAGGTTTCATTACAGAGAACTGGGATTAAGACAAGAAGAGCCTGAAGGAGGATAATTGATCCCCCCCCTTTTTCTTCTTAAAATAAATGCTCTTTAATTTTTTAATTTTTTTATGTTTATTTTCTTTTTCCCTTGTTTTTGAGGTGGTTGTGGTGGTTTTTTTTTTTAATAGGTTTTTATAGGTTTATTTTTACCTATATTTTTTCTAATCCATCCAACGGGGGGGGGGGGGATTAGATATCTGGATTCAAATTGAACCATTTGTAGATTACAAATCGAGTGGCTATCAAATTTAAGAAATGAAGAAATTTACTGCACATCTGCATTCAATGGCAAGTCCTTCCTCTGCAATCACAGAAAATACCAGAAATTATGGAGTTTAAAAATATTATACAGATGTTTCATGAAGACCTGAAAGAAGACTTAAAGGAGGTCAAGGAGATGATGGGGAAAATGGAAGAAAGAATTCACAAAATAGAGGAAAAAGGAGATCAAACAGAATGTGGGAATGTGGGAAAACTTGAGGAAAAAATGACATAAGTGGAGAAAAATAATGAAAGAACAATTATTGCGTTAGAAATGGACAGATCTGATTATTATCTAAGATTTCAAAATGTAGAGGAAGAGAGGGGGGAAAATTTGGCAGAAGTTATGGCAGAGATGCTGGAAGAAATGATGGAAGAACCTAAGAAGAAGATATTAAATGGGATTGATGAAATATTTAGGGTACATACAAGATATTCAATGAGAAATAAGCTACCAAGAGAAGTTCATGTAAAATTTACTAAGAAAGTGATAAAAAGAGAAATGCTACAAATAGCAAGGAACACTCCAATAAAATAAAAGGATAAAGAGATAGTAGTGCTGAGATAAATACCCAGAAGAGTGAGAAACCTGAGAAAAGAATATCATTTTCTGACAAAGTTGCTAATCCAAAAAGGAGTCAGTTTTCGGTGGTTAATCCCAGAAGGAATATTGGTGACCTGGCAAGAACAAAGACATAGATTAAATTCTATAAACAAAGCGGAAGCATTCAATGAGCAGTTTTGAGGACCACTTGAAGATGGAAAACTGGAAAAAGCAAGGGAGACTAAAGACCAAGAAGAAACTGTAAAGGAGAAAGAAGAGATAACAAAAGAAAGAACACAAAAGCAGGAAGAGAGAGCAATAAGAGAAGGAGCGAAGGCAAAAGAGGCAAAAGAACAGAGAGAGACAAGAGCAGTAAGATCGACAAAGACTACCAATAAGTAAACATGGAAGAAGAAATAAAAGGAATAACAATAAATGTAAATGTACTAAATTTGGCGACAAAAAGAAATAGAACTCTAAATAAATTAAACAGACTAAAGATGGATATTATATGCTTGCAAGAAGTTCACATCAGGAAACAACATAAAAAACTACTAGAACATTCAAAATTGTGAATATTATTTACTTCGTTGATAAACCAAAGTAAGAGAGGTGTAGTGTTATATATAAGGGGAAAACTAGAACCTAAATTTTTGCAGATGAAGAAGGGAGGATACTTATGGTTGAGGTAACATTGAACAATAAACAAATGCTATTGATAGCGATATATGCACCAAATGAGAACCAAGAAGAATTTTATGGGAAACTACACAGAAAAATATTACAATTTGAGTATGAAAATATTTGTATAATGGGTGATTTTAATACGGTGGTAGATGCAGATTTGGACTATAAAACAACAAAGATAAATAAGAAACCTAGGAAAATACTTCCAAATACTTTTCTTACAATGGTTGAGGAATTAAGTATACAAGATACATGGAGAAAAAGACATTTGAAAGAAAAACACTATACTTTTAATTCAAACAGGCATATTTCATAGTCTAGAATAGTCATGATGTTGATGTCAACAGATGTACAAGGGCAGATCCTAATCCAATTATAATTATATGGAAAGGCCAGAAGAAAAGGCTGAGATGGACTTTGAACTCGATAATTTTACAGGAAAATGAATTTCAACAATTTCTAGAAAAAGAGCTGGGTTTTTTTCTTTAAAATAAACAAAAAAGAGGATACATTACTCCAAAATGTATGGGATACAGTGAAAGCATATATTAGAGGACTGGCAATGACATACTTGGGAAAAAAGAATAAAAAGAAAAGACAAAAACAGAAAAAGCTAGAAGAGTAATATAAAGAGTAATATAAAAAGTTGGAGAAAGAATTGCAAAAAGAAACACAAAATAAGAAAAACAAATGGACTTGAAAAAACATGAAATGAATTTAATTGAACAAGAGGATTTGGCAAATAAATTAAGAGCTTCTAAACAATTTCTTTTTAAATTCAAATAAACCAGGTAGATGGTTGGCATATAAAATGAAAAAAGAGAAGGAGAAGAAACTAATCAACCAATTAACTGATGAAAAAGGAATGGTATGTTATAGAAATGAAGAAAAGAAAAAAATAGTTCAAAAGTATTATGAGAAACTATATAAACAAGAGATAATATCTGGAGAAATATTTCTCCAATATTTAAAAAAAATTGACCTATCTAAAATATCTGAAAATTATAAAAAAGCACTAAAAGGAAGAATAACAACGATGGAATTAACTGAAGCAATCAAAAAACAAAAGAATGGGAAAATACTGGGCCGGGATGGATAACCAGCAGAATTATACAAGACACTGCAAGATGTACTAAGCAATGTAATGTTGGAAGTATTTAATGAACTCTTAGTAAATGCAAAGATACCAAACTCATAGATGGAGGCTTACATTATTCTTATACCTAAAGAAGACACAGATTTACAACAAATTAAAAACTACAGATTGATTTCATTGTTGAACGCTTACTGTAAAATATTTGCATAAATAATGGCAAACAGATTTTAAAAGTTGTTAAATGAATTTATACACATGGATCAAAATAGTTTTTTACCTAAAAGACAGATTGGAGATAATATGAGAACAATTTTGAATACTCTGGAAAATTACGAAGGGCATTCAGGTAAGCAAATGGCAATGATATTCTTGGATGCACAAAAAGCGTTTGACAATGTGAATTGGCATTTTATGATAAAACAATTACAAATTATGGACTTTGGGGGGAGATTTATAAATATGATAAAAATAATTTATAATAAACAGTCAGCAAAGGTAATGATGAATGGAGATATGACAGAAAAGTTTAATATAATAAAGGAACAAGACAAGGATGCCCTCTATCCTCATTATTATTTGTATTGACACTAGAAGTATTAAATAGAAATGTAAGACAAAATGAAGAAATAAAGGGATTGAAAATTTAAAAAGAAGACTATAAACTACAAGCCTTCACAGATGCCTTCACAGATGCCTTAGTATTTATCTCGGAGGAACCTCAAATAACAGGACCCAAATTAATAGATCAAATAGAAGAATATGGAGATGTGGCAGGACTGAAAATAAATAAATAAATAAAAAAAAGACAAATTTTTTTTTTTCATACCCACTTGAAATTAATATAGAGTGGAAACGTGGCTAAAGCAAGGAGGGAGAGCGGGTGTGTATTGGCTCTCCATTTCCGGTACTGAAGCAGTGAGGAAAGTGAAAACCCAAAGGAGAGTGGGAAGGGATTTTTTGAATGAATCAAATGAATTGAAAAACTGATTGGGAAGTGGTTTTAAAGTGTGGACTTGAAACTAAGAAGAGTTAGAAAACTGACTGACTATTTTGAGAAAGGTGGAATGATTATAAATGAATTTAAAGTGAATAGAAATGGATTAAAAGAATTGAAGCTTGGAAACACATTGTTTTGTTATACTACAGTGCCATCTAGTGGCAAAAAAGAAAAGACTTTGAATTAACTATAAGATTTAAAGTTGATCTTGACAACACTGGTTGTACTGATAAGAAAACAGATGTTGAAGAGAGAAAGACATACTGGAAAGGAATGAAGAAATTGGAATGCTGAATTTGTTTTTACTTCTTGACTTTTTATTTTTCTTATTTTTCTATTTGTCTTTTTGAGCCTTTTGAAGTACTTTGTTTTGGAATTGGTGTTTTGGATATTCTGCTTTCTTCTTTTTTGTTTTTTGTTTTTGTTTTTTTTAACAAAGTGTGGATCATTTTTTTTTCTTTTGTCTTTTTTCTTCTTCTCTGAGTGAGCAAAAAAAGATATTGGGTTTGTTTAAAATTTGGATTAAAGCAAGAAGTGCCTGAAGAAGGATAAATAGTTTATAACTTTTTTTTCCTTCTTCTGGATTTTATCTTTATTTTTATTTTTCCTTTCTTTTCTTCTTTCTTTTCTTTCTTTATTTCTTTTCTTTTTTTTTTGCTGGATAGGATTTTTGGATATCTTTTCTCTTGAGTGGGTGGATTGGATTTTTCTATAACTTTTCTTTTTATATATATATTTTTATTTTTTCTTG
Source organism: Arizona elegans (assembly GCA_022577455.1). Classification (NCBI taxonomy): domain Eukaryota; kingdom Metazoa; phylum Chordata; class Lepidosauria; order Squamata; family Colubridae; genus Arizona; species Arizona elegans. Next base: position 74,997,748 of record JAKOOJ010000004.1, on the reverse strand, counting down.
TTCATCGGGGTGAATTAGATATTTGGATTACTAATAGTAACTATAAGTGGATTATAAAGTTGGGAGATACAATGTTAAGCGACAAAGAAATTTACAGCACATCTGCATTCAGAAGCAAGTCCCTCTATGACAGAAACATTAAAAACATCAGAAACAATGGGTTTAAAAAATCTTATTCAGACACTTCATGATGATTGGAAAGAGGACTTAAAAGAAGTAAAGGAGATGATTGGGAAAAATGAAGAAAGAATTCAAAAAGTAGAGGAAAAGGCAGATTTGACAGAAAAAATGGAAGAATTAGAAGAAAAATTGACATCAGTGGACAAAAATCAAGAGCGAACAATTATTTCTCTTGAGATGGATTGATCTGATTATTATTTAAGATTTCAAAATATAGAGGAAGAGAGAGGGGAAAATTTGCCGGATGTGATGGCAGAGATGTTGGCTGAAGTGATGAAACAACCCAAGGAGAAGATATTAAATGAGATGGATGAGGTATTTAGAGTACACACAAGATATGCAATGAAAAATAAGTTACTGAGAGAAGTCCATGTAAGATTCACAAAGAAAGCGATAAAAACAGAGATAGTACAAATAACTAGAAACACTGCAATGAAATATAAAGATAAAGAGATAGTGGTGTTGAGACAAATACCTAGAAGAGTCAGAGATTTGAGAAAAGAATATCATTTCTTAACAAAAGTTTTAATTACAAAAAGAGTGAGTTTTAGGTGGTTAATACCAGAAGGAATATTTGTGACATGGAAAGAACAAAGACTTGGATTAGACTCTAATGAAAAAGCAAAACTATTTTATGAAGTTTAGGGACTATTAGAAGATGGAAAAGCAGGAGCAGCAAGAAAGACCGGATACCAAGAGGGAAGGTAAAAGAGAAAGAACAAAGAACAAAAGAACAGGAAGAAAGAGCAATGAGAGAAGGAGCAAGAGCAAAAGATGCAAAAAAAACAAAGAGAGATAAGATTGATAAGATTGAAAGTTGGTAATAAGTAAAACATGGAAGAAGAAATAAAAGCAATATCAATAAATGTAAATGGGTTGAATTCAGCGTCAAAAATAGAATTTTAAACAAATTAAATAAATTAAAGATGGACATTATGTTTGCAAGAAGTATATATCAGAAAACAACACACAAAATTATTAAAATATTCAAAATTAGGAGTTTTATTTACTTCACTGATACAACAAAGCAAAAGAGGAGTAGCATTATATATCAAAGAAAAATTAGAGCCTAAGTCGATATTTGTAGATGAAGAAGAGAGGATTTTGATGGTGGAAGTAAAAATGAACTTTAAACAAATATTCTTAATAGTGCTATATGCACCAAATGATAAACAGGAAGAATTTTATGGGAAGTTACACAGAAAAATATTAGAATTGGAATATGAAAATATATTGTAATGGGTTACTTTAATGCGGTAACCGATGTTGATTTGGATTACAAAACGATGAAAATAAATAAGAAACCCAGAAAAATACATCCAAAGACTTTCTTCACAATGATAGAGGAATTAAGTATACAAGATGTATGGAGAAATAGACACTTGAAAGAAAAACAATATACCTTTTATTCAAATAGACACTTGTCACGGTCCAGGATAGACATGATATGGATGTCAACAGATTTATAGACAACATACAAGAAATAAACAGTGATTCAAATCTTTGGGCGGACCATAACCCAATTATAACAACATGGAAAGGGCAAAAGAAAAAATATAGATGGACTTTGAATCAAACAATTCTAAACGAAAAAGAATTCCAACAGTTTATGGAAAAAGAATTGGAGTTTTTCTTCAAAGTAAACAAAAAAGATGATACATCACTTCAGAATGTATGGGATACAATGAAAGCATACATTAGAGGCCTTGCAATAACATATTTGGGAAAAAAGAATTTTAAAAAAAGACAAGCGCAGAAGAAATTGGAAGAGGAATCTAAGAGATTAGAGAAAGAATTACAAAAAAAAATCCACAAAATGTCAAAGCTAAAAAACAAATGGAATTGAAAAAACATGAAATAAATTTAATTGAACAAGAATTTTTGGAATGTAAATTAAAGAAATGATACAACTAAAGTATGATAATCTGCAACGAAAGATTGTAACAGTGACTAATGGTTTTTCAGAAGTTGTTATAAAGTTGGATACAAATATTAAATTACTAGAGTCTAAAATGGTGGAAGTTGAAGATAAGATTTATAATTTGGACAATAAAATACAAAGAATTGAAAATGATTTAATAAATAATCAAGACAATAGTTTAGAAGTAAAGTCTAAAAAGGAAGCTGGTCATGAGACTTATAATGCAGAATATATAAAGCAAGGGATTGAAAGAGAAGTTGTAATGATGCAATACAGACTTACAGAATTTGCGATCAGAATGAGAGGCTTACAGGAAAATAACTGTGATGATTTAAGAAAAATTTCTGCTCAAGTTCTGGCTGGGATCTTAAAGGTTCATCCTGAAGAGGTATCTTGTAAAATTGACAAGGCCTATAGAGTAAATTCTTGGATTGCAAAGCAAAGGCAATTGCCTAGAGATGTGGTGATTTACTTTACAGATAAAGAAATAAGAAATGATATTGTGCAAAAATCTTTCAATTCTACTCCACAACTGTATGGGAGAAAAATTTGGATATATAAAGAATTGCCGCCTAAGATGTTAAGAGATAGAAATAAATTTGGACTTTTGGTGACTGAGCTAAGAAAACAAAATATTTTATCAGGTGGGATGTTCCAGTGGGTATAATACTGAGATATCAAGGAGAAAGATATCAGTTAAATACTGTTGAAAAAGCGGAAGAATTTTACTACAAGGTCCTTAAAAAGCAAAATCAACAAGAGATAGAAACTCAAGAAAAGCAGAAGGAGATGGAAGTAATGAAGAAACAACAAATTACAGAGGTCTCCACAGATGAGCCATTTTTGGATTCTCTCTCAGAGGTCTCAGCTGGACTATTTAATATAAGAGAGGCGGTTCCGGATTCTAATGTAATGTAATGACTTATCAAGCCACAAACCAGCATGGAAATCAATCAGTTGATATACAATTTATAGAACCAGAAAGATTTAAGCCACAAAAGCAAAACCAACAAGATCAAGTTATAGATCAGCATGAAAACCAAATAGTCGATACACAATCTACAGAAAGGAATTCAGGACAGAGATCTAACCCACAAAAAGTCAAGAAAAGAAGAAGCAGGTCTCACAAAAACAAAAACTTTTAAACTAAACAACAGTGTAATGCCAGTTATCTAAGAGATGATTGAATATATGAAAAGATAATGGGCAAAGTATTGGTTTATTTTATCCTGAGGAGAGTGACAGACCTCTGCAGTTCTGAATTTTTGGGATGTGAAAAGGGCCTTAAATTGAATGGATTGGAAATATCTTTTTTTGTTTTTTGGATTTTTTGATAAATATATTACGTTTATGCTGAGTTACATGGCAAGAGAGTTACTGGACTGGGGCACGCAGAAGATCTGGTTGTTACCCTATTATGGTGGTTGGAATTAGTAATCTGGATAAAAGACACCTCTATAGATATTACATGGAATATAAATATAAAGTCACTCGGGTGGTTGTTTTGTTTTTTTTTTAATATGAAGATATTTGTTACTGATGGGAGCAGATGGTAATTGAAGATACCGAAAATACTGTTGGAATTAGGATGCGATGTTACCCTAATATGGGTGATGGAGTTTATTATCCAGCTGAAAGACATTACAGAAGATATTATATGGATTACAAGCTTAAAGTCTTTTTAGGATTTTATTTACATAAGGGAATATTTTTCTAGTGGAGTGGGCAGAAGAATAAAGATATTAAGAACAATTAAATATGGTAGTCTTGTAGGAAAGTGGGTGGAGACAGGTTAGGTTATTGATTGTTTAGTTTAAAGAAAAGGGATATTATGTTTAGATGTGAATGTATGTAAAAGATTTGAGTTAAGAGATATAACGATGGGGGGGAAGGAAATGGGTAGCTGAATTGAATAAATGTTAAATTAGGATTTATTATATAGTTTTATAGTGGAAGGTTGCTTTGAAATGTTATATTAATATACATAAAAGATTTGACTTAAGAAATACATGTATGGGGGGTAGTAAAAGGGTAGATTATGAGCAGAAATCGCTAAATTAGGAGGTATAATAATATTATTATGTTAAATTAGGAGTTATTAGATAATGTTATAATAGAATGTCACTTTGAAATGTATAGTATAGTATAGTACAAGGGGGATATGATAATTTTATTAAAAAGAAAGGGTCAACATATGGGGATGGAGTAAGTGGATGGTAAAGTATTATATAATCTGTTATGAATTTGGGTTTTATTATGAAGAAGTCACAGGGGGAGGGGAGGGGGAGGGGGGTTAGGGAGGAGGGGGGGAAAAGGGGGGAAATCTGTATTTGAAAAACTTTTTCAATTAATAAAAAAAAAAAAAGAATTTTTGGAATGTAAATTAAGGTCAGCCAAACAGAATTTCTTTGAAAATGTAAATAAGCCAGGTAGATGGTTGGCATATAAAATGAAAAAAGAAAAAGAGAAGAAATTAATTAACCAATTACAAGATGAAAAAGGAAGTATATGTTATAGAAATGAAAAAAAGAAAAAAAATAATTCAAAACTATTATGAGAGACTATATAATCAAGAGATGATATCTGATGGAAAGATAAAACAATTTTTAGAGAAAGCTGACTTACCTAAAATATCTGAACAATATAAGGAAGCCTTAGAAGAAAGAATCGATGATGGAATTGACAGAAGCAATTAAAAAACAAAAAAAAAAGGGAAAACACCGGGCCTAGATGGATTACCAGCAGAATTATACAAATCATTCCAAGAGGTGTTAAGCAATGTAATGTTGGAATTATTTAATGAGCTTTTGGTGAAGGCAAAGATACCAGACTCATGGACAGAGGCGTATGTCACACTTATACCTAAAGAAGATACAGATTTACACCAACTCAAAAACTATAGACCTATCTCATTGTTGAATGTTGATTATAAGAGCTTTGCTTCAATAATGGCAAATATACTAAAAAGGTTGTTAAATAAATTTATTCATATGGACCAAAATGGATTTTTACCTAAGAGACAAATTAGAGACAATATGAGGATAATCTTGAATACTTTGGAATATTATGAGGTACACTCAGAAAAATAAATGGCGATGATGTTTTTAGATGCACAGAAAGCATTTGATAATGTGAATTGGCAGTTTATAATAGAACAATTACAGATGATGGAGTTTGGGGAGAGATTCATAAATATGATAAAAACAATTTATAACAAGCAATCGACAAAAATAATGATGAACGGAGAGATGACAGAAAAAGTTAATATAATGAAAGGCACAAGGCAAGGATGTCCATTATCTCCATTGTTATTTGTATTAACATTAGAAATGTTAAACACAAATATAAGATGAAATGAAGAAATAAAAGGAATGAAAATTAAGAAAGAAGAATATAAATTACAAGTGTTTGCAGATGATTTAGTTTTTATCTTGGAGGAGTCTCAAACAACGGGTCCTAAATTATTAGAACAAATAGAAGAGTATGGAGAGGTTGCAGGACTAAAAAGAAAAAAGAAAACACGTTCAAGTAAAATATATTTGCTTTTATTATGATCAAGATTTTCCTGTTTATCCACTTAAAATATAAAAGAACAGGAAATGCATTCATGGTTTTTTTTTTTTGGTTTTTTTTTTGTATAAATAAATGAAGCCTGTGTAAATAGGCTTTTGTTCTACAACCAAAGGATAACTTCTGACAGATACCACTTCAGGATTATTATAAACTCAACTATTTGGAATTCTATTCATAATAAAAATGAGACCTTAAAGGACTGTCTAGAAATATTTCCCATTGCAGAACCACAAGGTTTTCATGAGAATATAACCACAATTTACAAACCTTTATTTAAAAATACTAATGGAATATAAATAACTCCCTATTCACACACTACACACAATATTCTCTTTAAATTACATTCATATTTGTGTGGTACTGTATCAAATACAATATGAAATTATTGTAATATCCTGGAGACAATTCTTTTTTCTTCCAAAATGTTAAGTTATTGCATATCATGTATTCCTGATGGTTTGGAATTTGATATTCTATAATTTAAATATGTATGCACACATACATGTATAATGTATATGGCATTGAACAGTCTGCTCCAAACTACATGAACGTAAACATTTTTAAAGTATGGTTTCAACTTTTTTGAATCATTCCATTCATTTGAAAAATCTTGGCCTCTTTCTAATGCAATTCTCTTGGGTTTTGCCCAAAAGTGAACAAAAAAAGTGTCAAACGATTTAAGTTTCTTTAATGCTGTGTATACTTAAAAGCAAAAAAACTCAGAGATAATATGGGTTCCAGATACATGGTTCAGTAAGTAACATGGATCAATGAAAAAAATATTTTTGACTATAGTTTATGTGTGTGTGTCTGTATGTATGAATGTGTAGATATACATAGGTATCTGCACACACACAGAGCCATAAATAGCTTTTGTTATTTATTCAAATTCTGATCTGAAAACAAATAATGGCATTTTTCTTGTTAGTTGCGAAGTCGTGTCTGACCCATCACAATCTCATGGACAACGTTCCTCCAGGCTTTCCTGTCCTCTATCATCCTCTGGAGTCCATTTAAGCTCACTCCGACTGCTTCAGTGACTCCAGCCAGCCTCCTGTCGTCCCCTTCTTCTTTTGCCCTCAATCTTTCCCAGGCTCTTTTCCAGTGAGTCTTTCCTTCTCATTAGGTGGCCAAAGTATTAGAGTTTCATCTTCAGGACCTGGCTTTCTAAAGAGCAGTCAGGGTTGATCTTCCCTAGGACTGACCGGTTTGATTGCCTTGAAGTCCAAGGGACTTGCAGGAGTCTTCTCCAGCACCATAGTTCAAAGGCCTCAATTCTTTGGTGCTCAGCCTTTCTTATTGTCCATCTTTCACAGCCATACATTGCAATTGGGAAAACCATAGCCTTGACCATACACACTTTTGTTGGCAGGGGGATGTTTCTGCTTTTTAGTATGCTGTCTAGTTTCGCCATAGCTTTCCTCCCCAGGAGCAAGCATCTTTTAATTTCTTGGCTGCAGTCCCCATCTATTTGCCAGGAATTGAGAGGGCCAAATGCCATGATCTTAGTTTTCTTAATGCTGAGTTTCAAGCCAACTTTTGCACTCTCCTTCTTCACCTCCATCAAGAGGCTCTTTAGTTCCTTTTCACTTTCTGCCATTAACATTGTATCATCTGCATATCTGAGGTTGTTGATATTTTTCCTGGCCATCTTAATTCCAACTTTTGATTCATTTAGTCCCGCCTTTCTCATGATGTGCTCTGCATATAAGTTAAATAGGCAGGGCGACAGTATACAGCCTTGCCAGATTCCTTTTCCAATTTTGAACCAATTAGTGGTTCTGTGTCCAGTTCTCACTGTTGCTTCTTGACCCACATATAGGTTTCTCAAGAGACAAATAAGATGGTCTGGTACTCCCATCTCTTTAAGAACTTGCCACAATTTGTTGTGATTCACACAATCAAAGCCTTTAGCATAGTCAATGAGGCAGAAGTAGATATTCTTCTGGAACTCCCTAGCTTCCTCCATGATCCAGCATATGTTGGCAATTTGATCTCTAGTTCTTCTGCCCCTTCAAAATCCTATCTGTACTTCTTGTAGTTCTCAATCCATACTGCTGGAGCCTAGCTTGTAGGATTTTAGGCATAACCTTACTAGCGTGTAAAATGAGTGCAATGGTGCAATAGTTTGAACATTCTTTGGCATTGCCTTTCTTTGGAATTGGAATGTAAATTGACCTGTTCCAATCCTGTGGCCACTGTTGAGTTTTCCAAATTTGCTGGCAAATTGAGTGTAGCATTTTTACTGCATTGTGTTTTAAGATTTTGAATAGTTCAGCTGGAATACTGTCTCCTCCACTAGTTTTGTTGTTGCTCAGATTTCCTAAGGCCCATTTGACTTCACATTCTATGACCATGATGGTGAACCTATGGCATGCGTGCCACAGGTGGCACGTGGAGCCATATCGGTGGGCACATGAGCCAGCTGATTTTCAAACCTTCTGGGCCCACCGGAAGTTGGCAAATGGGCCATTTCCGGCCTCTGGAGGGCCTCCGGGGGGTGGTGGGGAAGGCCCTCCCCAGTGTCCTAGAAAGCCTCTGTAGGGGAGGGCAAAAAACAGGCCTACCAGGCCCACTGTGCCATCACATGCCAAAAGCGGGGGAGTGGGGTGTGTGTGCACACATGTGCGGGGGGGCACATAGAATTATGGGCGTGGGCACGTATGTGCGCAATCCCCCCGTGCAACCCGCACTTTTGGCACGTGATGGCAAAAAGGTTAGCCATCACTGTTCTAGGATGTCTGGCTCGAGATCAGTGACCACCCCTTCATGGTTATCAGGGATGTTAAACTCATTCTTGTATAGTTCTTCTGTGTAATTTTGCCACTTCTTCTTAATCTCTTTTGCCTCTCTTAGGTTACTGCCGTTTTGGTCCTTTATCATGCCCATTTTTGCATGAAAGGTTCCCTTTATATCTCCAATTTTCTTGAAGAGATCTCTGGTCCTTCCTATTCTACTGTTTTCTTCTATTTCTTTGCACTGTTCATTTAAGAAGGCATTCTTATCTCTTCTAGCTATTCTCTGGAATTCTGCATTCAATTGGGTATATCTTCACTTTCACTTCCCTTCTTTCCTCAGCTATTTGCAAAGCTTCCTCAGACAACCATTTTGCTTTCTTGCATTTCTTTTCCTTTGGGATGGTTTTAGTTGCTACTTCTACAATGCTGCGAACCTCCATCCATGTCTCCATCCACTCTGTCTACCGAATCTAATTCCTTAAATCTATTTGTTACCTCTACTATATATTCATCAGGGATATGATTTAATTCATACCTGAGTGTCCTAGTGCTTTCCCCTACTTTCTTCAATTTAAGCCTAAATTTTGCAACAAGAAGCTCATGATCTGAGCCACCGTCAGCTCCTGGTCTTGTTTTTACTGACTATATAGAGCTTCTCCATCTTTGGCTGCAGAGCACATAGTCAATCTGATTTCTATGTTGACCATCTGGTGATGTCTATATGTAGAGTAACCTCCTGGATTGTTGGAAAAGAGTGTTTGCTATGGCCATCGTATTATCTTGACAGAATTCTATCAGCCTGTGCCCTGCTTCATTTTGTTCTCCAAGGTCAAACTTGCCTGTTATTCCGGTTATCTTTTGGCTTCCTACTTTAGCATTCCAATCCCCCATGATAAGGATCATTTTTTGCTGTTAATTCTATAAGGTGCTGTAGGGCTTCATAGAACCGGTCAATTTCATCCTCTTCAGCACCAGTGGTTGGGGCATAGACTTGGATTACTGTGATATTGAATGGTTTGCCTTGGATTTGAACTGAGATCATTCTGTCATTTTGGGGATTGTATCCCAGTATTGCTTTTCCTACTCTTTTATTGACTATGAAGGTTATTCCATTTCTTCTGAGGGTAGTATACCTCATGGTCATCTGAATTAAATTCACCCATTCCTGTCCATTTTAGTTCGCTGATTCCTAAGATGTTCATGTTCAGTCTTGTCATCTCTTGTTTGACCACGTCCAACTTGCCTTGATTCATGGATCTTACATTTCAGGTTCCTACGGAGAATAGAACTTTACAGCATCTGATTTTCCTTTCACCACCAGATGCATCCACAGCTGAGCATCCTTTCGGCTTTGGGTCAGTCATTTCATTCTTTCTTGCACTACTAGTACTAGCTCTTTGCTCTTCCCCAGTAGCATATTGGATACCTTCCGACCTGAGGGGCTCATCTTCCACCCTCATATCTTTTTGCCTTTTGGTCCATGGGGTTTTCATGGCAAAGATACTGGAGTCGGTTGCCATTTCCTTCCCCAGTGGATCACGTTTTGTCAGAGCTCTCTGCTATGACCTGTCCGTCTTGGGTGGTGCTGCACAGCATAGTTCATTGAGCTATGCAAACCCCTTCGCCACAACAAGGTAGTAATCCATGAAGGAAAAATAATGGCATACAAATACATTAATTATTAAGTACTTTATATAACCTTTTAAATTTTGATTTTAAATGGTTAAAATAGCCACACAAAATTAATACTAGAGGTAGTCCTTGGGTTATGACAGCAACTAGGATTAGAATTGGTGTCACTGTCATAAATGTGGTCATAATGTCTGATGCTGCATGACAACATTGCTTAGAGGCAATCTTGGCAGTCCCAGTTATGTTGTAACCCAAGATGCACAGGTTGTTAAGTGGGAAGAGGAGGGAGTTCCATGTAAGGAGGTGCTGCAGGAATGCCATAGAGAATTGAAATTGTCCAATGCAGACAACACCTAAACACAGGAAGACTAGGGGTGGATTGTGAAGCAAGGTCCAAGGACAGGAAGGCCAGAGGATGGATGGTACAGCATGAGGGCAAGAAGGTCAATGGATGAATGGTGCAGGTACATAAGATTTCAAGTTACTCTAATAAATCATCCCCCCTTGCGCTCTGGGGAGAATTACTAAAGTGATTTGCAATATTCCATCTGTAACCACATAACCATTGGATGCTGCAAACACTATAAGTATGAGCCAATTGCCAATTGCCAAAATGTGATCATATGACTGTAGGTCTGTCAGTCTTAAGTATAACTAATTCAGTGCTGTTGTAACTTTGAACAGTTGCCAAATCAGTAGTTGTTAAGCAAGGACTAATAGTAATGTACTAAATGCAGTAGAAAGAACAAGGAAATATTATTTGGAATAAAAAGTGTTCAGCAAGATTTGTCAGATGTAATTTCCTGCCACTTTGTGAGGTCTTGGAAGCAGTCATATATTTTCTGAAAATTCTCTGAAAATAAGTTCCACTGAACACAGTAAAACTTACTTCCATATAAACTGAGTGGAATTTCATTATAAAAATAGATGTGTACCAGTGGTGTGTTTCTACCGGTTCACCCCAGTTCGGGCCAACCAGAGCAGTAGCAGGAGGCTCTGCCCACCCACCTGGACATCAGCATGGACACTCTGCGCATGCGCAGAAAGTTCTGTGCATGCGCAAAAGGTCCGCACATGAGCAGAGCAAGCGAGCGTGCGCTCTCGGCTCCGAACCGGTAAGAGGAACCCACTACTGATGTGTACTAAATTAGCCAGTGCTACTTCTGAAAACCATGAAACACATTAACATTCAAGTGCAAGAATACAGAGAATTTTTTCTCATTTTTTCACAAATTGTTCAATCTTCACAAGTTGTTCAATGAGAAGAAATTTGTATTACCTGTTTAAGATTATTTTACCCAGTGATCCAAATTCACAAGACATATAAGTTTTTTGATGATTTACCCAATTTTAAATTTTTTTTATAGGTAGTACTTGCTTATTGCCTCCCAATTTTTCTTAATTATGAGAAAAACCAATTTTAATTTCCCTGTTTTTCATATTTCCCATTGTTTATCATTCTGCCTATTATTTTTCTAGTGGAAATAATAACATGTTTCTCACTATCTTAAAATGGGATTAATAACACAATATTTTACTATAATGTATACTCGAGAGACGGTGATGGCTAACCTTTTTGCCATCACATGCCAAAAGCAGGGGGAGTGCAGGAGGGTTGCACGCATGCATGCCTACACCCATAATTCAATGTGCCCCACCCCCCCGTACCTGTGCGTGCAACCCCCTCGTGCTCCCCCTGCTTTGGCACGATGGGTCCAGTAGGCCTGTTTTTCACCCTCCCCAGGCTCCAGAGGTTTTCTTGGAGACTGGTTAGGGCAAAAACAGCCTTCCCCAGCCCCCCGGAGGCCCTCCAGAGGCTGGAAACGGCCTGTTTCACAACTTCCGGTGGGCCCAGAAGGCCAGAAACTTAGCTGGCCGGCACACGCATGTGCGCTGGAGCTGAGCTAGGGCAATGCTTGTGTGCCCACGGATATGGCTCTGCGTGCCACCTGTGGCACGTGTGCCATAAGTTCGCCATCACGGGACTATACCATCAACTTTTTTTCTTTGCAAACCTCACTTCTACCATTAATGATGTTGCCTAGTTTGATAATGAAACATCTCTAAGAAAACAACTTAACTCAGACAGTGTCAAGGAGCCCACAATTCAACCCTGAGCTACAAATATTCTATTGATGTGAACATGATCTGAATTATATATGAAAATTTGGAATATTTCTTGTTTAAGCATTTTGGATTTGTCAAGCATGGCTTGATAGAAAGAAAACAGAAAAAAGAGTATTTTTTAAACTGAAAGAAAATGCTAATCCAGATATGCAAAATTGGTTTGATGTGTGTTTACTTTCTGATTTTCAATTAGGTGTCTATCAATATAGTGGAATAACTCTTATTATTATTTTATGTACTCCATAATCTTGGGTTTATCTTGAACCACTATCTTGGTTCTATATAAGTTATTAATATTATTACGGTATTAATATTAATATTCAGAGCTTCATATATCCTTTATCAGCATACCTTTGTCTTCACCACAAGTTTTCCTTGTGGAAGTGTGTGTGTGTGTGTGTGTGTGTGTTTATACACATATAAATATTTCCTTGTTCCATTTTCTTTTTCTTGGGTTCAAAGATTTATGTACTATACAGTAATTGTTTCAAGTCTATCGTTCCACATATCTCTCTCATTTGTATTCTCAATGACCAACCCAGCCATCTCATATCACTCAACCTTCTTGGTGGTAACCCTTTGGAACAGCCTCCCACCTGAGAGAACCAGTCCATGAAGAACTAGTTCTCGTCCCAAGCATGGGCTAGGATGGGAGCTGAGCTTTGAGAATGTTGGTCTGGGGCAAGGTTCTTTCATTTTTAACTACATTTAATGATACTTTGAGCCATTAAGAATCATTTTATAAGATAGGTGCCTACATAAGTGTGGTAAATAAATAAACTCCCAATACAAATTTCTAAAATGTTCCTTCAATTACTTCCCAAATAATTATATCTTTTGAATTTTGAAGGAATGAAAATGATTTCCTAGTAGCAAATTTTACTTGACAAGCTATTGGTAATCCTCGTACTAAACGACACTAAACTGAGGATAGCAACTTGTTTGTATGTGATGTGCTTGCTAAATGGAAAATCACATGACTGCAACTGTACTTATGATTCAACTTCAGCTTTCCTTTTCTCCCACTCTCTAGTGCAGGACTGTCAAACTCCTGACCCATGGGCCAGATGCGTCATTTGCTAGCCCATGCCCGGTTTAGTGAAGGGGAAAAAAATGTCCTGATACGTCACATGATGCTGCCGTGACAACGTGAGTTTGACATCCCTGCCCTAGTTTGGCATATTCATTCTAACAGTGGGATAATTAGTAAGAAGAGAATGAATGTTTGTATTTACATTCATTGGAGGAAAAATCTACACAACTGGAAATACACATTGAAAGGAAAATACTATTGCAAGTTGTTTGCCTACTGCATTTATCATTCCGGGCCCCAAGTAACTCAGGAAGCAAACAAAAGTTGAAGTATGAAAATGATTAAAGTCTTGTCAGCCCCAGGCAGCAGTTGCAAACTACTAATTAAGGTCAAAGAGCTTAGCTTAATTTGTGGTCAGTGCCTTCTGGGAAAGTGCTGAACTGTGGAGAAAAGAAGTGAGGAAAAGATTGCATGTTTTTAAGCAATCTCTTTGCTGGGAAAGGAACAGTGAGACACAAGACAACAAGTGCTCTGAATATAATGGCAAAGATGTTACAGACACAGATGCTGTAAAGGCTGTAAAAGCATACCTTGGTCACTTATTAAAAAATAACTTGGTCAGTTATTTTATCAGCATGGCTGTGACTTTAAGTAAGGTTTATCTATATAGCAACAGTCAATGACCATGAAGGAAAGGGCAGTTGAGGTGGTAGGTCTGTGATGGTGAATCTATGGCACGCATGCCAGAAGAGCCATGTCACATGGCACACACGGCATCGCCCATTCCTCTTCCGGGTTTCCGGCGCATGCATGCGCATTGGCCAGCTAGTCTTCTGGTTACTGGTGAACATGCACGCACGATGATCAGCTGGCCTTCACACGTGCTGCAGTGCCAGAAACCGGAAGATCAGCCGGCTAGCTAATTGTCACATACACATCCATCCCAGTAAACAGAAGACTAGCTGGCTGGTGTGCATGTGTGCCCTGGGACATCTACCCCCTTGCCAGCCAGGAACACTGCTCTAGTCGCTTCCCTGTGCCTACCCGCCTGCCTGCCTTGTCACCAACACCGCGAGGGAAGACCCCGAAGCTGCGCTGCTTGGGATCCACATGAGCTGCTGCAGGGGAAGGCAAGGCATGGCTGGCTGGATGCTGCCCAGAGCGCAAGGCTGGCAGGAGGATGAAGAGCCTCTGCTACCTCTTATCCAGCGCAAATGACTTGCTGCCACAGCCTGCCGCCACCCTCTCTGCTCCATCAGCTGCTCCTGCCACTGGAGCTGTGAGCTTCCCTGACTCCCAGCCTGAGTGGGCTTCTTGCACAGCCCCAGGCCTCCGGCGGGGAGACAGGAAAGCCCTGGCCTAACTGGCAGCTCTGCTCCTTTTCCTCTTCTGGGTTCCAGTGTGCCCCCTTGTGCCTCGCAGCCAGGAGAAGAAGCCACCGGCGGGGAAGCGAGCTGTCCCCAGCAGGACCAGAGGAGAGTGTGCCGGCTGGGAAGTGGTCATGCTCCCTTGGAAGAAATGGTGGGAGACGGTTGTACCAACCTTTGCCAGCAGGAACAGCCATGCTGGATGCTGCCTGGAGCTCAAGGCTGGCAGGAGAAGGAGTGGTGGCGGCTGACTGTTCGTGCAGGCAAAGTTTGGTGCAGGAGCCTTTCTAGGCCCAAAACGGGGCATGGGGTGCGTATGTGCGGGTGGCGGTGGCAGCGTCTTGGTCCCGCCACCTTAGCCTCTGAATGTGCGCCCTCCACTGCCCTGCCTGGGCTCCTCCCCGCTGGGAGCTCTGGTCAAGGAGGTGCAGCTGACGGAGCTTTGGCAGACGGGGCTTTTGAGGGGGGGGATGGACTGCCTGCGCAGGTGACTCCATGGCTGTCGTCAAAGCAGGGCCGAGAAACTCTCTTGGCTCATTCCGTTGGTTGCATGTGTCCCCTGGACTTTGGCCATCGCCAACTCCCTTTGCAGAGGCCGGAGGGCACGGCTCGGGAGTGGGGATCAGGTGCAGGTGCTGCACCACCTCTGGTTCAGCCGGTCACCTCACCTCCACCATGCCCGCCACTGGCTGAGAAGGAGCAGTGGGTGGGGCAGCCAGCCGCCATTCTACTTTTTCCCCGGCATTGGCTTAGGGTCACAACTGCGAAACATGTCCAGAGTCGAGAGCAGACTTCGAGACAGGGACGCGATTGTTGCCCAGGTCCTCCTCGGCTTGCAACAGATGGCTCGGGTGGGGCGCAAGAAGGTGAAGTTGGTAAAAGTGGCTGCTGAGTGCAGGGGTGTGTGTGTCCTTGGGATGCGGAGAAGCCAGTAGGGTTTGGATCACTGGATTGGGGGGGGGGGGTGCTGAAAAGTTAATCCTCAACTCTCTGCATCCCACTGCTCAGCTGGCGGTGCAATGGCGGGCATGGCAGAAGTCGGGTGATGAGCTTGACCGCAGGCGGTGCAGCACCCCTGCCTGACCCCCACCCCCAAGCCGTGCACTCCGGCCACCGCAGGGGAGGTGGTGATGCCAACAGTCCAGGGGACACGTGCAGCCAGCACAGCAAGCCAAGAGGGTTTCTCGGCCCTGCTTTGATGGTGGCAATGGGGTCACCTGCACAGGTAGCCCATAACCCCCCTCACTGGCTGCTGGTCCGCCAAAGCCCCGCTAGCCGCACCTGCTTGGTCGGCAGCTCTCAGCGGGGTGGCGGAAGCTACACATTCAGAGGCCAAGATGGCAGAGCCGAGACACTGCCGCTAGCTGGGTAACAGCCACTGCTTTATCTCGCCAGGGAATGGGCTGGTACCCAGTTGCCCTCTGGCCCGGCGATATGTGCTGAGCTTGCCAAAAGACTTGCAGTCAGTTCTCAGCATGAGGCAGCTGGGTTGCTCCAGTGCCCCGCCCCACCAGGCAAGGGAAAAGCAGCGGCGGGCCCTGCCGAGCTGTGGCCCACACAAAGCCCAGCTGGCAAGTGGCTGGGGAAGCCTGTGGGCGGTGGACCGGCAGGAAAGTTGTGAAGCTGCCAAAGAGGCTGAGGGGCAGAGATTCCACCGAGGCCGTCCGACTGAGAGGCCACTGGTATGTGGCCGCCTGGATCCCTTTGTAGTCCACACATGTATTGAAAATAACATGAATAAAATTTCCAAAGTGAAACAATCTCAGCTTAAAAGGAAAAAAAAATGTATCTGAGCCGGGAGAAAAAAAAATGCTGCCCGTGTGCCTGAGCTGGCCGGTTGGGCTGGAAGGGAGGAAGGGAAGCCCCAGCCTGCCCATCCTCGCCACTACCACCCCCTCACCCCTGGTGGCGGTGGCTGTCATGCTGCCACTTCCGGACATGGAGCAGGCTGTTCCCACCGGCAAAGGTTGGTGCAGGAGGCTTTCTAGGCCCAAAACAGGGTGTGGGAGGGGGCGGGGTTCATGGGGGCGCATGTGCGATTCGGGTCACATGCGCAGGGGACCATGGGGTGGGGTCGTGTGTGCATGCATAGCGGGGTACGCATTGCATTATTGTTGCTGGCAGATATGTGTGTTGTCATGCGTGCATGCGCGCGCTTTCGGCACCCAAGGAAAAAAAGGTTCGCCATCACTGTGGTAGGTGATAGAAAGCTGCTGATATGAGGCAAAAAAAAGAAGCTCGGATAGAGAATTGGTTAGAAGACCCCAAGTAATGTACAGAACTATTATCTGTAGAGTGTTTCTGTCTTTCCTAATCTGGATGCTGCACTAGATAGTTTTGTAATGATGTGGGAGAAAGTGGGTAAGCCAATTAATAATGTTTTTACAGGTTAAGAAAAATTCTCTATAATCCTGAAAGTGCGATGAAGATACTATAATTGAAAGGTCTACATTGTCTACATGTTTCTGTAGTTCTTTAAGCTTCTTCATCTCTGTAACTTTGGCTTTTCAAAATAGACTTGTTCCCTGAAAAACAAGAGCTTATCCCACTAAGCATAGGACCACAATTATGTCCACAAGGCAGACATTATACATTTTTATCTTGGACACTGCAAAGAAATTAAAGCTTTACATATAAATTAAAGTGAACACAATGGAGGAAATAGTGAGTTCTGGATTTGTTTTTGTTGCTCTTTAATAATGCACTCCAAATGTGTTGGGTGAAGCAGCTCACTGCCCTTCAGTAACAAAAAAGGCACTCTGATTCAAGTAGAATTCCATGCAGGAAAGAAAATTAAATTAAAAACCATCCCTTATGAATGTAATATTTTTTGTGGTTTAAAAATAAACTTAGCACACTCTTACCAAGTCTTGAGTATTCTGTGTTAATGGCAGAAATGTAGCTTCCAGAATAGCAACTTGGTCAACATTCAGTTTTTGCCATAGACTAATTAGCAGGATTACCAGCTGGGTGGCACTTTTTAATTTTGTGAATGCCTGGAACATAATGGCTTGGTTTTCTTCAGCTGCATCTGCTAGAGCTATTACCTACAAAAATTATAAACTTCTGTTAGCATTTGGCTAGCACTTAATTTTGTTCAGAAGAATCTGATGAACTTTCATTTTTAAAAACATAAATCTTCTTGTCTTCGTTACCTTAAAATTCACACGGCAGTCAATTAACATGTCATTACAATTGGCAGAATAGAATTTGTAGAGTTTCTATACATGCTATATTATTCAAGCTGATTCTCAGTACAAAATTTAATAGAATATCCCTTAATAAAGTATAAGCATCCATTTAAATGCCACTTGTTACTTCTATATAAAGTCTGTTACCAATTTTTTTTTAAAAAACAAATATTTATTTATTTTATTAATTTATTTTATTTGATTTCTATACCGCCCTACTCCCGAAGGTGCACAGCCAAACAATAAAACACATACATACAAAATTTAAAAAGCAGAATTAAAATCAAATTAAATAGTTTTGGCCCAGACAAATTAAAACCCCAATCAATTCAAAACCAATTTTAAAATTTGAATATATAAAATACTAAAAAATATTAAAAATTAAAAATTCTTTTATGAAAGAGGGAGAAAATTAGGCCAGGCCCGCCTGGTGAAATAAAAAAGTCTTTAGAGCACGACGGAAGGTGCGCAGATCCGGGATCCTCCGTATCTCCGGGGGGAGCTCATTCCAGATAGTAGGTGCCCCCACAGAGAAGGCTCTCCCCCTGGGGGCCGCCAGTCGGCATTGTTTGGCCGATGGCACCCGGAGGAGCCCCTCTCTATGGGAGCGTACCAGCCAGTGGGAGGCTATTGATGGTTGTAGGCGGTCCCACAAGTACCCAGGTCCTGAGCCATGGAGCACTTTAAAGGTGGTAACCAAAACCTTGAAGCGCACCCGGAAGACCACCGGGAGCCAGTGCAGCTCGTGCAGGAGGGGTGTTACATGGGAACGCCATGTTGCTCCCATTACCACCTGCGCGGCCGCACTCTGTGCCAGTTGGAGCCTCCAGGTGCTCCTCAAGGGGAGCCCCATGTAGAGAGCGTTACAATAGTCCAGGCAGGAAGTGACGAGGGCATGAATGACCGTGCGTAAGGAGTCCCCGATCCAGAAAGGGACGCAACTGGCAGATCAGGCGAACCTGATGAAAAATCCTCCTGGTCACGGCCGTCAAGTGCTCTTCTAAAGACAGCCGTGAATCCAGGAGGACGCCCAAGTTGTGCGCCCTCTCCGCGAGGGCCAATGATTCGCCCCCAATAGTCAGTGATGGCACCAACTGACTATATCGGGATGTCGGAAACCACAGCCACTCGGTCTTGGATGGGTTGGGCCTGAGCCTATTCCTCCCCATCTAGATCCGTACAGCCTCTAGGCACTGGGACATCACTTCAAGGACATCGTTGGGGTGGTCTGGGGTGGAGATGTACAGCTGGGTGTCATCAGCGTACTGGTGGTACTTCACCCCGAAACCACGGATATCGCCCAGCGGCTTCACATAAATGTTGAACAGGAGGGGCGATAGGTCTGACCCTTGCAGCACCCCGCATATGAGGGGCCTCGGGGTTGACCTCTGCTCCCGTCAACACAGACTGCGACTGGTCAGAGAGAAAGGAGGAGAACCACTGCAACACAGTGCCTCCCACCCCTAACTCTTCCAACTGGTGCAGCATGATACCATGGTCGATGGTATCAAAAGCCGCTGAGAGATCTAACAGGACCAGGACAGAGGAGCACCCCCTGTCCCGAGCCCTCCAGAGATCATCTATCAACGCGACCAATGCTGTTTCCGTGCTGTACCTGGGCCTGAAGCCCAACTGGAACGGATCCACATACATCGTTTCATCCAGGTGTTTACCAACATTGCCGGGTCCAGGGAAAGCTTCTTGAGGAGAGGCCTCACCACCACCTCTTTCAAGGCGGCGGGAAAGTCACCCTCACCCAACGAAGCATTTATAATCCCCTGGAGCCAGCCTCGTGTCACTTACCGGAAAGCCAGCACTAACCAGGAAGGACACGGGTCCAATGAACAAGTGGTCGCGTTCAGTCTGCACAGAATCCTGTCCATGTCCTCAGGGATCACAGGATCAAACTCATCCCAGATAACATTCTCAAGACCTACCCCAGTCTCTCCCCCTGAGACTACCCAGTCAGAGTCCAAATATCCTCACAGAGATATATTAATTTATGCAAATCAGCATATTACTTGGCATGATTAATACACATATGTTTATGGTACAAGAATAATTACTGGCACTCCAAATAAATTGAAGGTGTATTGAATGGCAATACTACATTTTTAAAAAATAAATTCACGTAATATTTTGTCCTAATATTCAAATATCAGTGAAAAAACATAATTAGAAATATTCTAAATAAATAGGTTAAAAAAATCAAAGATCCTTTTTTATAAACACATTATTTATATTAAATCTGGAAATGGGATTCCCCAAGCAGTTCAAAAACTAACTAGCTCAATTTTACAGATCAAAGGTATAAAATAATTATTCCATGGGTTCTATCAGCAGTGAATTTAGGGATTCTTCATGAACCAGATGTTATAGCAAATAGCATGAATTAGTCTTTGCTTATATTTTATAAAACTATTGACAAAATAATTGCATGTGAAAGCTAATGAAAATATGTGCAGTAAAGTTAATATTATATTGATTCAATTTTTCTTTTTAAAAATTTCAACAGGGAATATACAAAAGTAGGTTGATTTGCATTAAAAGCAATTCATAGAATCGTAGGGCTGGAAACGATTTTGGAGGCCATTTGGTGGTGAAAGCCTCTTCTCATCCTGGGCAAATAGCTGCCCAACCTTTTACTGAAACCCTCCAAAATTGGAGCGTGCATAACTTCAGCTTAATAGTGTGTGCAGACAGATGCTGCAAATAGATGCAAATGTAGGTAGGCATGTGGTTTGGATTACATATGGGCAAAATTGCACAGGAAGGCACTGCAGAATATAAGATCCACTTCACACCCAGAAACTCACTGGGAGAAAAAGTGGAGGGAGCAGGGGCAACTTACAACTTCTTACTAGCTTCTCCATTGACTTTGCTTGCGGGAAGCTGGCAGGGAAAATCACAAATGATGGTCATGTCACTGCAAAATGCTTGATGGCTAAAAGCTCAAGGACTGATCACAAATCCCCCTTGTCCAGTGCTGTCATAACTTGTAACAATTGAAAAATAAATGACTATAACCGAGGACTATCTTTATGCTGCTACTGGTTCAATTCAAAACTGCTTTGATTCTTTTGGCAATTATAGCACATTGCTGGATAGTGTTTAATCTGTGGTCTACAAAAACTCCCAAATCCTTCTTGCAAGTATTACTGTTAAGCTGGATATTGGTTTTTCCTGCCTAAGTGCAGAACTTTACATTTCTCACTACTGAACAACATTTTATTGGAGGGATCCAGTTCAAACCTATCAAGATCTTTTGGAATCTTAAATTGTGTTCTGAAATATTAACAACCTGCTCTTCCTCTGCTTTGAGCCTGTCAAATTTTCTGAACATCATTTTTATTCTCTCCACCCCCACCCCCAAACCCTTTTTGAAGATGAGAAACAATACTGGGGCCAGGATAGAGTTTTGAAATCCCTATTTTATATTTTCCTCCACTTGAATATAGACCCATTAAATATAACATGTGTTGGATATGGTTCATCTTATAGTGGCACCATCATCAAATATTGTTACAATTTATCAAGAAAAAGCTTATGGTCTAATATTAATGGATACAAGTATAACTGTCAGGCTCTGTCCAAGGACAACATAGACCAAAAGTTTATCCACCTTCATATTCTGGCTTTAACCCATGGTACTTCTGACATTGGGTAACCCTTCCATTGTACTAAGTACTGGAGTTTTCCCATATATAGTCTGGAAACCAATACTTGTTTAATTTCATAATGCTTTTCTCACACACACACACAGACACACACACAGAGAGAGACACACACACACACAATTATGGTACCTGGAGCCTCTTTTGCCACTGGTCTTAGCCTGGATCCTACCACCGGCTTAAGCAAACTACAATGAGCCCATCGGAGTCTGACTCTGAGATGGAAGATGAACAGCTGATAGAGAGCAAGAGAGTGGCTCCGTTGGCTGTGGAGGAAACTGGGAAAGGGCAAAGTCAGACTGGGCAGAGCAGGGGAGAGGTAGAACAAGGGAGAGGGGGTTCTGATGAAGACCAAGGCCCCCTCTTCCTCATCCTAGGGCATGCATGGAAGAACGCAGAAGAGAGCAACATGGGTTGTGTGGCTTGCGAGGAAGGAAAAGGCCCCGATTATCTTTACAAGACACATTTATTTATTTATTTATTTTATTATACTTATATGCTGCCCTTCTCCCAAAGGACTCGGGGCGGCTCACAAAAATTAAAAAATGATAAAAACAATAAAACAACTACCAAAACACTCAATTTAAATCTCCCATTTAAAAATCACATCATCAGATCAGCAAATTTGTTGAAAAAGCCATGTCTTCAGGTCATGGCGGAAGGAGCGGAGGTCGGGGGCCGTCCAGAGCCTGGTGGGTAACCCATTCCAGAGGGTCGGTGCGCCCACAGAGAACACCCTCAACCTGGGCGCGACCAGCCGACATTGTCTGCCCGATGGCACCCGGAAGAGGGCAGTCCTATGTGAGTGCACAAGGCGGTGGGAGGCAGGCAGAAGGTGGTCCTGCAAATACCCCGGGCCCATGCCATGTAGGGCTTTATAAGTAAGTACCAGCACCTTGAAGCGGATCCGAAGGACCACCGGTAACCAGTGCAGCTCATGCAGGAGAGTGTAACATGGGAGTAACGGGAAGCTCCCTTAACAACCCGCATAGCCGCATTCTGGACCAGCTGGAGCCTCCGGGTGCACCCCAACGGCAGCCCCATGTAGAGGGCATTGCAGTAGTCCAAATGAGAGATAACGAGAGCTTGGGTGACTGTACGAAGGGCATCCCTGTCCAGGAAAGGGCATAACTGGCGCACCAGGTGAACCTGTGCAAAAGCTCCTCTGGTCACGGCTGTTAGATGGTCTACTAAGGACAGCCGCGAATCCAGGAGGATGCCTAGATTGCGAGCCCTTTCAGAGGGAGTAAGCAACTCCCCTCCCATCAAAAGTGATGGGGCCACTAGATCATGAGATGCCGGCAACCACAGCCACTCCATCTTGGAGGGTTGAGTCTGAGCCTGTTCCTACCCATCCAGACCTGTACTGCCTCCAGGCACTTACACAACATGGAAAAGGCATCTCTGGGTTGGTCTGGAGTGGAGATGTAAAGCTGGGTATCATCAGCATACTGATGATACCTCACCCCAAGACTGCAAACGATCTCACCCAGCGGTTTCATATAGACATTAAAGAGCAAGGGGGAGAGAACCGATCCCTGAGGCACCCCACAAGTGAGGGGTTTTGGGGAGGATCTCTGTCCCACCGCCCAGACAAACTAGGTACGACCCGAGAGGTAGGAGGAGAACCACAGCAAAACAGTGCCCCCCACCCCCAATCCCTGGAGTCATCGCAGTAATATACATGGTCGATGGTATCGAAAGCCGCTGAGAGGTCAAGTAGGACCAGGATGGAGGAATAACCCCCATCCCAGGCCTGCCAGAGATCATTCACCAGAGCGACCAATGCCGTTTCCATGCTGTGTCCGCGCCTGAAGCCCGATTGGTATGGGTCTAGATAATCCGTTTCCTCCAGGAATTGTGGAATTTGGTGTGCCACCATGGACTCAACAACCTTTGCTATAAAACGAAGGTTGGAGACGGGACGAAAGTTGTTCAAGGAGGCCGGATCCAGGGCAGGCTTCTTGAGAAGGGGTTGAACTACCGCTTCCTTAAGGGTGGAGGGGAAGACCCCATCCCTCAGTGAAGCGTTGACAATCGCCTGGATCCAGTCTCCAGTCACCTCTCTGGTTGCTGCAACAAGCCAGGAAGGACACGGGTCCAACAAAAATTGGGAGGCCCCCAATTTACCAACAACCCTGTCCACTTCATCTATGGATACAGGGTCAAAGTCAACCCAGATGTTGCCTTCAGACTTGCTCCCATCTCCTCGTCAGACCCTGCCCAGTCAGAGTCTAAACCCGTCCGGACCTGAGCAATTTTGTCTTGCAGAAATTGAGCAAAATCCTCAGCACTGCCCTGCAAGGGGTCCTCCCTCGCTCCCTGATTAAGAAGAGAGCTGGTCACTCGAAACAAGGCTGCTGGGCGATTCTCTGCAGATACAATGAGAGTGGTGAAATAGTCACGTTTTGCCGCTTCCATCGCCACAAGATAAGACCTAATACAGATTCTTAATTGTGTTTGATCAGACTCAGAATGGGAAGATCTCCAACGGCCCTCTAGGCGTCTTTTCTGATGCTTCATCTCCCTGAGCTTCACGGAAAACCATGGAGCTACCTGGGATCCCTGTTGGAGGAAAGGCCGCAAGGGGGCGATTTGATCCAATGCCCCGGCGGCAGCCTGTTCCCAGGCATCCATCAGGGCCTCTGGCGAATTGCGGGATAGGGACGTGGGAAATGTCCCAAGCTCCGTCAGGAACCTATCAGGATCCATCAGGCGCCTAGGGCGGAACCAACGTATTGGTCCCGCCTCCCAGCAGTGGGGGTTAGCAGATAGAAAGTCCAGCTTAAGGAGGGAATGGTCGGTCCATGACAGGGGTTGAATAGATAGTTTCCCCCTACCCCGGGCATTTATCCACTGTCCAGAGATAAAAATCAGGTCGAGTGTGTGTCCACCACTGTGAATTGGACCCTGTACAACCTGAGTCAGGTCCATGGCCGTCATGGAGGCCATGAACTCCCGAACCAGATCAGATGTCTCGATGGCTGATGGGAGATTAAAATCTCCCACTACCATCACGTTAGGGATATCAACCGTCAGTTCGGCTAAGACTTCGAGCAGTGCGGGCAGGGCTGAAGACATGTGGCTGGGAGACAGGTAGGTAATCAACAGACCCGACTGTACTCCAGGGCTCCATTTCAACAAGAGATTCACACCTGCCTATCTGAGGAACAGTGACCTCCCTAGGCCTAAGACTTTCTCTAATAACCGCCACCCCCCGCCCCTTCCCAGGAGTCACAGCTGGTGCAGCACACGGAAACCCGGTGGGCATAAATCGGAGAGCGGGACCCCTCCCTCTGGGCCCAACCAGGTCTCTGTGATACAAGCCAGGTCCGTGCCTCCCTCATCGATAAACTCACGCACGAGGGGAGCCTTATTCACAACAGACCTGGCATTTACATACACCAGCGGCATTTGAAAAACTTAAACGGCTCTTCTCAGCAGAACCAATTCTAAAACACCCGGACAAGGAGAAATCATTTGTCATACAAGCAGATGCCAGCGATGTGGTAATAGGAGTGGTCCTGCTTCAGAAAAATTAGCAAGACCAGCTACAACCATGCGCTTACACATCCCAAAAGTTGAATGAGACTGAGCAAAGGTGGGTCATTTGGGAGAAACAGTATTATGCAGTTTCTTGGGCACTTTTAACCTGGAGGCATTTCCTAGAGGGGAGTAAAACCCCTTTTGAAGTCCGGACTGATCATAAAAATTTAGAAGCCCTAAAGACACCAAGGAAACACTCCCCAAAACAAGTACGATGGGCTCAGTACTTTAAACGGTTTGATTTTACTCTCAAATACCTCCCCGGGGGAAAAAGCTTTCTGGCAGATGCGCTCTCCAGAAAACCGCAATACAATAGTGCAAAGTCAGATGTAATCAAACCCATAGTACAAAATAATCAACTAGCCACTAAAGTAATCACCAGATCCCAGGCAAAACAAGAAACATTTATGGACAATGACACTACCCAAAGTTTTAAACAAGCATTGGCCACCGATAGTTTTTAAATCACAAATTCAGCTGTCTGATGAAAGAGGACTTGGCCTGGGTGAGAGGGAAATTGTATGTCCCAGTCAGCCAAAGACTATGCTTAATGGAAAAGTGCCATGATTCAAAATTAGCTGGACATTTTGGTTTTGTGAAAACTTTACACCTAATTAAAAGACAATTTTGGTGGCCATCACTGAAAAAGGACATAGAAAGCTATGTAGCTAGCTGCCCTATTTATGCAGCAGCAAAAAGATGTCAGGGGAAAACCCCAGGTATCTTGCAGAAAATAGCCGAGCCTTCAGCACCATGGAGAGAGATTGCTATGGATTTCATTGTAGAATTGCCAGACAGTGCGGGAAATACTGTTATTTGAGTCGTGACAGACCTGTTTTCAAAACAGGCACATTTTATACCTTGCCAAAAGATCCCAACTGCTAAAAGTTTAGCAAAATTATTCCTAATACACATTTATCGGTTTCATGGAGCTCCACAATGGATCATCTCTGACAGAGGGGTTCAATTCACTTCCAAATTTTGGAGGGCATTTTTGGATTTAGTTGATACTGGCCAGGAGTTGAGCTCTTTGCATCATGCGTGTACTAATGGGAATTCTGAGAGGCTGAATTCGGTGCTAGAACAATATTTAAGATGTTTTATTAATTTTCAACAGGATAACTGGACCGAACTTTTACCTTTTGCTGAAGTTGCATTTAATAATTCTGTATACTCAAGCACTGGTTTTACCCCTTTTAGAATAGCGACAGGTCAGGATTTCAGCCCCATGCCTGAACTACCCACAGAAGAATCCACTATCCCCTCACTTAAGGAGTGGATGGATAATTTGCAAAACACATGGCCAGTGGTTAGAATAGCCTTACAGGAAGCTAGCCAAGCTGACAAGAAAAGGATGGAACCCAAACCTTTCCATGTTGGAGATAGAGTATATTTATCTACAAAATTCCTGAAATCATTACAGCCATCAAAGAAACTAGGGCCAAATTTCATTAGACCTTTCCCTATCACTAGGCTCATCAATCCAGTAGCAGTTGAACTACTCCTTCCAAAGACACTCAGGCAAGTCCACCCAGTATTCCACATTAGTTTACTCAAGTGAGAAGTAATCTCATCCCTCAGACCACTTGCATCTACGCCACCTGTTCCCATCATGATTGAAGGTGAACAACACCTCGAAATCAAGGAAATCCTTGACTCTAGGATCCCAAGGGAAAATCCAATGCTTAGTTGCGTGGAAACATTGACCCTCAGCCCACAATGAATAGGTCGCTAAACACCATGTTAGGGTTCCAACCTTACTGAGAAAATTTCACTCCTAATACCCTAACGAACCTTGTTAATATGCTATTATGAATTTTTTATTTATATTTTTTCACAGGTGGACCCTTTCATTTTCTAATGAAGGTAGCATGTCAGATCCCTAAAAGTGATAGTGCCATTCAATTGGGAGAAGGGGGAGACTTGGATTCGATTTACTAGCATTGCCGGTGTCAACAGATATTTTACAACCTATATCCTGGCGCCAAACCATCCTGAGATCCCCTTAACGTTGAGAAATGTTTATGACAGCCATGTGGGCTGTTTTACTTTAAAGAATAAAGGAGAAATGATGTGAATACATACTTAATCTGGTTCTCAGGGCAGCTGGTAAAGAAAACATCTTCACACTTGTGTATTGGCTAAAATCTGCATTCTGGTTTAAGGGAGGGGTCTCTACTGCTTTAATCTTATTTATCTTGCCTAAGGGTATTCAGACGTTGCTTTGAATCCATTGCTGTCACTTCTGCTTAATAAAAGGTTCCTTCTGAGATATTACGTTTCAAGAGTTTTTACTTTCTTAAGTTGGAAGGAGAGGCAATCCTTACACAGTGTGTGCTACCTGCTTTAACATATGCCAGTGAAACATGGATACTAACCTAACAATCAATACAAAAGCGATGAATGGCACAAAGAGCTATGGAAAGATAGATGCTCGGCATTATAAGATGAGATAGAAAGATCTGCACATGGATTAGAGAACAAGTGGCATGCCTTCCTATGGGACAGAGAGAACAAATCTCATTCAATTTTTTTTCAAAATAAAGTACGAGAAGCTCTAATGCAAACATGGCATGAAATTAAGAAAAAACATTACATGAAAATTCCTAATTGGGTTTTGACAATGGAAGCAATGATCCATCCTAACACATTGAATTTAAGTAAAATGGTAAAATACAGTGAAACTTTAGATAACCGGGGAATCTAAAAAGTAGGCAAGAATTGGAACAGGGAATAAATATAGATAGGTGACCTTATTTACAATTAAAATCAAGATATATAAAAGATAAACATGAATATGGCATTGAAATTCTACAAACAATTAGATAAAATATTGATTGGCCCAGATGAAAAATTAATAACCAAAATTTATAATTATTTACTAGAGTTTGAGAGAGCTGAAGACATAGTAAAAGGAGCTATGATAGCCTGGGCTAGGAATATTGGACATAATATCGAACTAGAGGATTGGGAAATAATTTGGAACAAAAATTATAAATTAACCAGATCAGCAAAATATAAAGAAAATCAATATAAAATGTTTTACCGTTGGTACTTGGCACCCTCTAGACTGGCAAAAATATATCCAAATTTAAACCCCAATTGTTGGAAATGTGGACAAAAGCAAGGTACCTTCTTTCACATATGGTGATTATGCTCCGAAACAAAAGAATATTGGATGAAAATACATAGATGGATACAGGAAGTAACAGGCTTCCAGATAGAATATACACCAGAATTGTTTCTTCTAGGAATAATGAAAAAGAAATATGAAAAAACAACAACATATATTATTCTACATATGACAATGGTGGCAAGATTTGCATTTGCGCAATGTTGGAGGAGTTCAAACATATCCTCCGAAGATTTAATAATTAGAAAGATATTAGATTGCTCTGAGATGGATAAAATGACATTGGAACTGAAAGGATTGATGGATTCGGACTTTTACGTAATATGGGAGAAATTGTATAACTGGATTGAAGATAGAAAAAGAGGGAAATAATAGATAGTAGATTTTGTAAAATTATATAGCGTATAGGAGAACATTAGTATGATGATATGTAAATGGTCGCAGTCATGCACAAGAGTTGAATAAGAATTGTTTAATTGTTAAAACCTAATTTTAAAAAAAGAGAGAACAAACAAAAGTGTTTGGGTTGGTCACACAGTAAGGAGAAGTGATGGCAGGTTGACCAAGGCAATCATACAATGGATCTCACGTGATAAAAACATCCATGAAAAAGACCTAAAACAAGATGGATTGCATCAGCAAGTATTGCAAACCTAGTTGGCAAAAGAAAAATCAGGACTATATTGGTTGGAAACATGCGGAAGAGGCCTTCATCCTGTAGTGGATAGACAATGGATAAAAAATTATTGACAATTGTTAAGTCTGAGTATTATATGGTATTTGGGTATATAGGCATTTGTCTGTTTGAATTCAGAAGTCCCAGAGCAATTTACGTATTTCATTTTCTTTTTAAGTTCTTGCTTGCAGGCAAATGATATTTCTTGCAGAACTTTCAATGCACCATTTATGTATTCACTTGACTTCAATGTGCTTGTTGTTGTCAGCTTGAAGGATGCCCAAACATTTGCAATTATTGTTTTTACCCAGTCTTTTGATGTCATTTCCATAGGCATCTTGATTCCTTAAGTTTTCACCAGTTTCCCGTTTGATATGGAGCACAGCACATTTGTCCAGTCCAAGTCCACTCCAATGTCTTGGCTACATATATGGACAGTGCTAAGCAGGGATTTGATTTCAGATAGTGTTTTTCCATACAGCTTCAGTTCATCCATGTACAGCACATAGGATTGCTTGGAAGATGTTTTTGACATTTGATAGCCATGCCCAGATACTGTTCAGTATTTGTTGACCAAGGAATCAATGCAATGATAAATGCAATGATGATAATGAGCCTTCTTGAACGATTCTTCTTGATATTAACCTCTCCAATGTATCATTGTTGACCAGCACCTGTGTCTTCTACTGTGCCATTGATCTTTCCACAAAGCATCTGATATTTCTACTGAGTCCTGTTCTTTTTACGCATTTGATTTGCAATCAGGGTAGGGAGTCTACCACTCTTGGCAGTAACCGTTTTATTTTATTTTATTAATTGTTTTTATTCAACGTTTACATCTTTTAAATCTTAGTTACACTTTTACAGCTTTCCAATACCTGCATTTTTAGTAATATCCAATTTATCTTTCAGCCAACTATATACATACACATTTTGTTTGTTACATATTCATATAATCAATACATTTTCTATACATACCTATTACACATTAAATATAACATTTCATTATAATATCTTCTCTTTTGCTATACACTATCCATTAATTTTAGATTCCTTTTCCAGCCAATCATACCATGTTCCATGTTTCATAATAAATTGTTTCCTCTCTGTCCTGAAGTTCCATCGTTAACTTGTCTGCTTCTGCACACTCCAGCACCATTTTTATAATCATCGTGTTTGTTGGAGCATATTGTTGTTTCCAGTTTCCAGTTGTTGTTTCCAATGAGATTCTAGCAGCTGTAATTATGTGGAGTATGAGGTATTGAATTTCTTTAGTCATTTTTTGTTTTATAATCCCTAACAAAAATAATTCAGGATTCATATCAAATTTTTTTCCAGTCATTTCCTCCAACCATTTTTTAATTTTAAGCCAATATTCTCTTGCTTTGGGACATGTCCACCACATGTGGTAGTATGTCCCCTGTGAATAATTACATTTCCAACAGTGCGGTGGATTGTTTGGAGACATCTTGGCCAATCTCGGCGAGGGTAAATGCCACTTATAAAACATTTTATAAATATTTTCTTTGTAGGCAGCCAACAACATTATTTTATAATTTGTTTCCCCATATTTTTTCCCAGTACACCAATTCTTTGTTGTATTCAAAATTTTTCATCCAAATTATCATTGTTTTCTTCACAATTTCCTCTTCCATTTTAAATATGAGGAGACAGTTATACATTTTGGTAATTATCTTTTCATCTATTCCTGTTAATATTTTATCTATTTCTTGTTGTCCATTTTGAAAAACCATATAATTCTAATTCGTTTTATATTTTGTTTGGACCTGTAAACAAGGCCACCAATCATTTTTAACTCCTTCTAATAGTTCTTGATTGGATCTCAAATTTCCTTGTCCGTCTAGCAATTCTTCATAGGTTACTGTTTTGTTTAAGTCAATTAAATTGGGGTAGACCAAGGCTTCCATCATTGATATCCATCTTGGTACTTTTGTGTAAAAATTTCTTTTAATCTTCATCCAAATTTCTAGCAATACTTCTCTCATCTGATGTTTTTGGAAATATGTGTGGGCTTTATTCTTTCCCTCTCAAATAAAGGCATGCCAACCCCTCTATAAACCATGCCCCTCAATCATTAGAATTCTTCCACTTTTTTAAATTTATCCATTCTTTGAGCCATGATATTACTGCAGCCTGATGCTAAAGTTCCCAGTCTGGGAAGCCAAAGCTACCCTTATTTCTAGAGTCTTGTAAGAGTTTTAATTTAATTCTGAGCTTTTTCCCCAACCATATAAACTTACTAATAATTTTATTCCATTTTTTGAAAAAGCCCCAATTTTATAGGTACCATTTGAAATAAATATAAAATTTTTGGTAGGATATTCATCTTTATAGTAGCAATTCTTCCAATCAATGATATTTGTAATTTTGCCCAACTCTCTAAATCTTTTTGAATTTGTTGCAGTAGTTTCAAATAATTATCTTCCTTTATTGAAGATATTCTCACCATTATCCAAATACCCAGATACTTTACTTTTTTTACAATTTTAATTCCTAATTTCTCCTCTAATTTCTTATTTTGGCCTTTTGTAAGTTTTTTGGTGAATATCTTTCTTTTATTTTTGTTTATTTTTAAGTCCATGACTATGCCAAATTTTTCTATTTCCTGTAGTAGGACTTCTCCCATCTCCAAGGGGTCCTCTATTATAAACACCATATCGTCCGCAAAGGCCTGTGTTTTATATTCCTTTTTTTAAATTTTTAATCCTTTTATTTCCTTGTTTCCCCTTATCTGAGCCGATAGAACTTCTAATGAAAGAATAAATAAGAGTGGAGATAATGGACAACCTTGCCTAACCTGTTTATTTATATTGACTTTTTCCATTCAGTCTCCATTTATCATAATTCTTGCGGTTTGATTTGAATAAATTGCCCTAATCATTTCTATAAATTTTTCACCAAATTTCATCCCAATTAATTGAATAGTTAGAAATTGCCAATTCAAGTTGTCGAACGCCTTCTGGGCATCCACCAATATTAATGCCAATTGTCTTTCAGGGTGGGCCTCATAATACTCTAATATATTCATTATAATTCTTGTATTATTTTTAATTTGTCATTCGGGTGAAAACCCATTTTGATCCAAATGAATAATTTCGTTTAATATTTTTTTTATACTTTCTGCCATTATTGTGGCCAAAATTTTATAGTCGGCATTCAGCACAATTGGCCTATAATTTTGGGTGTGTTGATTGTCCGTATTTTCTTTTGGAATTAATGTAATATATGCCTCCGTCCACAAGTTTGGCATTTTAGCTCTCTCCAATACCTCATTATATATTTCCAACATAATTCCTTCTAAAGATTCTTGAAATGTTTTATATAATTCCGCCAGAATTCCATCTGGCCCTGGGGTTTTATTATTTTTTTGCCTCTTTCAACTCTATTATAGTAATTTTATCGTTCAACATTTCCCTATCTTCCTCTTATACATTTGGAAAATTTCTCTCCCATAAATATTTTATAATGTTTTCTTCTGCAATATTTTCTTGGCAATATAGTGTTTGAAAGTACTTTTGCATAATTATTTTTTTCTCATCAATCTTATAATGCAAATTTCCTTGTTCATCTTGTAAATGCTGTATCAATTTTTTAGCTTTTTATTTTTTCAATTTGTGGGCTAACCATCTTCCTGGTTTATTTGCCATTTCAAAATAATTCTGTTTTGCCAATTTTATATTCCGTATCATTGCCTCCTGTTATAGTATATTAATTTTATGTTTCATTAACTCTTTTTCCTCTATAATTTTCACATTCTGAAGTGCTTTCTGCAGGGCTATTTCTAACTTTTTGAGTTTCTCCAATAATGACGCTTGTTGTTCCCTTTTCTCTTTATTTCTCCTCACCACGTATGCTATAGTAATCCCCCTCATATATGCTTTGGCGGTGTCCCATAAGTTCTGTGGTGTTGTATATTCATACCTATTCTCCTTAAAGAAATTTTCTAATTCCCTTTCCATTGTTTGTCTGTAAGGTTTTTCTTTTATAATTCTTTGATTTAAAGTCCATCTCCTTTCCCCCCCCCCCCCCACCTTTCCATTTTAATATTAAGGGACTATGGTCCAGGGGTGAAATCTAAAAATTTTTGCTACCGGTTCTGTGGGCGTGGCTTAATTAGTGGCCATGGCTTGTTGGTAAGGTGACTGGGAGGGCGTGGCTTGTTGGTAAGGTGGGTGTGGCCAAGTCAATGTCACTTCTTTGCCCTTTTTTAACCTACAAAACACAACACAACTGGCTCACCCACAATATAAAAGCAGCTGTGCTAGACCCAAAATGGCCCCTGCAACAAGCAGGAACCTCACACAGTCACAAAAAGCCCAAAAAAACAACTTTCACACTTTACACATACACACTCGATACTTACGAGACCGTCTTCTGCCTACGATAGCCTCCCATCGACCAGTACGCTCCCACAGAGAGGGACTCGTTAGGGTGCCGTCGGTTAGACAGTGTCGACTGATGACCCCCAGGGGGAGAGCCTTCTCTGTGGGGGCACCTGCTTTCTCGAACAAGCTGCCCCCGGAGATTTGTCGGATTCCCAACCTTCCTACCTTTCGCCGCACCCTTAAAACACTATTATTCCATCAAGCAGGGCTGGCCTAAAATATTATTTTTAATGGGTTATTTTATTTTAGATCATTGGCCAAACTATTTAATAATTTTAAATTGTTTTTAACTTTTATACTGTTGATTTTTATCTTGGCTGTATACCACCCTGAGTCCTTCAGGAGAAGGGCGGTATAAAAATTTAATAAAACTAAACTAAACAAGGGCGGTATAACAATTTAAATATTTAATAAAAATAAACTAAACAACACAACACAACACAACTGGCTCACCCACAATGTAAAAGCAGCTGTGCTAGACCCAAAATGGCCCCTGCAACAAGCAGGAACCTCACACAGCCACGAAAACCCAAAAAAAACAACTTTCACACTTTACACACACACACAACACAACACAACACAACTGGCTCACCCACAATGTAAAAGCAGCTGTGTTAGACCCAAAATGGCCCCTGCAAGAAGCAGGAATCTCACACAGCCACAAAAAGCCCAAAAAACCAACTTTCACACTTTACACAAACAAAATTCCACGTACAGCTTTGTGAGATTTTGTGTGTTTGTGTGGTTAGAGTGAAACACTACAGAAACACACTAAATCTCAGAAAGCTGCACAAGTATTATTTTATTTTATTTTATTTTAATTTTTATATAAAAGCAGCTAAATTTAAAACTTCCTAAAGTTTAAATGGCTAGGTCTAAAAAACAGAACTAAAAAAATCCAATTAACTATTTTTTAAAGCTCCCATAGGGGGAAAAAACTTACCCAATAGAACAGGGGTCTCCAACCTTGGCAACTTTAAGACTTGTAGACTTCAACTCCCAGAATTCCTCAGCTAGCTTTGCTTTGCTGGCTGAGGAATTCTGGGAGTTGAAGTCCATAACTCCCTGCCTGCTTGATTGCAGGCAAGGAGATTCAGTTGCTTGCTGATGCAATTAATTGCAGGGATTACAGCAAGGCGTTGCGACCAGCAGCTAAGGTAAGCAAGCTGAGGTGGGGAGGGATCGTCAGAGCCATTTAAAAGGAAAAAAATTTTTTTCTTTTACATGGCTCTGGCGATCCAAGCTGATTAGCAGGCAACTCAGCTGGGATCGTCAGAGCTTGGCTGGTCAGAGCCATTTAAAAGAAAAAAAAGGCTCTGATGAACGTGCGGCTCAGCTGGACATGGGGGCGGGGGCAGGGATTTTTGCTACCAGTTCTCCGAACTGCCCGCCGCCATTGCTACCTACTCGCCCGAGCCGGTTCGAACCGGGACGATTTCACCCCTGCTATGGTCCCCCCAAGTGTTTGGCATTATATCCATCTCTTCTAAGTTGTTTATCAATTCTGGATTCATCCAGGCCATATCTATGTGCGACCAGGAATTGTAGGAGAAAAAGGTATATTGTTTTTTCTCTGGGTTCAGTTTTCTCCACGCATCTCTTAAATTAAACTCTTTAACTATCTGAAAAAACGTATTTGGTAATTTCCGTCTTTTATGTCTATTCTTCTTCATAGTCCTATAATCCAATTTATTGTCTGTCACTCCATTAAAATCCCCTATTACGCAAATATTTTTACCCTCTAATTTGGTTGTTTTCACCCTCAATTTGGTTGTTATAAAATTTTTCTTGTTTTGTTTTTGGTGCATAAATTATTACTAGAAAAATTTTCTTGTAATTTGTGTTTATTTCTGTTTTTACGATTCTTCCATCTTTATCACTAAATATTTTCCTAGAATTTAGCCAATCTTCATATATATATATATATGTGTGTGTGTGTGTAAGTTTTCACGGGTATATATGTGTGTACAGTTAATATTTCGGGTTTCTTCCCTCTTTTTTTATTTTGTGCCAGCACCGAATGTAGTTCCCCTAATTTAGGGCATTTTATGAGATCACTGTGCTTTTCTCTAATATGTACCTCCTGGAGGCAAATAATATCCATCTTTTCTTTTTGTAATCTTGATAATATCTTTTTACGTTTAATCGATGAGTTGATGCCATTTATGTTTACTGATATAGCATCTTTATTTCATTCTCCATCTTATTATTTATCTATTGGTTTTAGTCCTCTCCTTGCTCTGCTCTTGGTCTGTGCTCTAGTTCTGACTCCTTCTCTCACCTGATGCTCTGCTTCCTTCTGATCTCTTGTGTCTTGTTCCGTAATTTTTTCCTCCGATACCTGATCTTCCCGACTTTTACTTTCTCCTTCCTCCCTACTATCCTGTTTATCTTCCCCGCTTTTGTAGTGATCATAAAATTCCTGAGCCTTTTCCAAGGTGTCAATCCGGAATTTCTTCTCCTGCCATGTTATTAACATCCCCTCCGGGATGAGCCATTGGAACATCACTCTATATTTTAAAAGCTGTGTGAAGAGGAAACGATAGCTTCGTCTTTGCCCCCTTATTCTTTTCAGAATCTGTTTCAGCACTATGATCTCTTTTTCATTATAAGTCAGGGGATCTTCTCTTGTTTTATTATACATTTCATCTCTTGTTTTTTTCCTCACAAATTTAATGTGGACTTCTCTCGGTAATTTATTCCTCCATTTATAATTTGTGTGAATCCTGTATGCTTTGTCAATTTCATTTTCCAACTCTTGTTTGCTTTTTTGCAGTGGATCCACTAATAATTCAGCCATTAGTTTAGGGAGATCTTCGTTTTTACTTTCCAAGATGTTCTGAAAGCAGAGGTAAAACATTTTTTCATTTCCAGATTTATTATAGCTTCTTCTAGTTCCTTATGTTCTACCACCATTTTATGTGTTGCTGTGTCTAATTTTTTTTCTATGTATTCCGTTTTAATCTCTACCGACTTTAGCTTTTGTTCGTTTTTGGTTATCATCTCCTGCATTGTACTAATTTTTTCATCTAGCTTCCTTATCTCCCTCTTTACTTCTCCCATATCATTCTTTTTTTTTAATAATCTTTATTTGCATTTATAGTTAAAAGGAAGACAAAAAACAGAAAAAAGAACAAGACAGAACAAGACAAAACAAAAAGAAAAAAAGAAAAGCAAAAAAAGAAAACATAAGAGAATATAAACAATACATTGGTAAACCAATATTTAACGTAAATCTATACAATAATAAATTCATAATACAGTCCAGGGGAGACAGGACAACCTATTTTGTATTTATAAACTAATCAAATCTATCCAACCTCACTCTACATATGCAATACAGTATTTTCAATATATACAATACCTGTTTATATTAATCAGACTGCTGTCTTCTTTTCGATAACCAAATATACCATTTTTCCCAAGAAAGACATGTTGAGGTTTGATATCTGTCTTTCAATTTTTTCGTCAGTCTATCTGCTTCCACACAGTCCAGTATCTTTTTTATTATTGCTTCATCTGGCGGGATATATTTGTCTTTCCAGAACTGCGCAAATGTTATTCTTGCTGCGGTAATAATATGTAACACAAGATACCACGAATCTTTTTTAATGTTTTCCGGCCTAGAGCCGAGCAAGCATGTCTCTGGTCGCAATTCAAACTCCTGATTTAGAATTTCCTTTAGCCACTTTTTAATTTTCCCCCAAAATTTAATTGCTTCTGGACAGGTCCACCATTGATGATAATAAGTACCACGTTCAAATCCACATTTCCAACATTTGGCGGACTGTCCAGCAAACATTTTTGCCAATCTGTCTGACGGGAGATGCCATCTATATAGCATCTTATAAATATTTTCCTTATATGTAGTAGATACTACCAGTTTCATGTTTCCTCACCAAATCTCTTGCCATTTTTCAAGGTAAATTGGGTAACCAAAATTTTTCCCCCAGGTGATCATCATGTCCTTTACTACTTCTTCGCCAATCTCTATCCTCATCAACAATTTGTAACATTTAGAGATCATACTCTTTTCCTGACCTATCAAAATTTTATCTAGCTCCTGCAGGTCGACATTTATACCACTTCCATCTCGATCGCTTTTGTATTTTGATTGGACCTGCAGGTAATATATTTTTTAAAAAGTTTTTAAAAGTTTGATATTTTTTAAAAAGTTTTTCCACAGTACCACATAATCAACCGTGTTTTTCTATTCCTCTCTTTCAATCTCTATCCTTCCTTAATTACTCTAAATTCTTTCCATACAATTGTTATATCTTCCACTAATCTCTTGATATAATCCTTAATTGTTTCAATACCAATTTCTAACAATTGATAGATAAATATTATAAGTTGCTAGTTATTAATAAGTAAATATATAAATAGATAATAATAAATAATTCTTAAATATACTCCTTTCCTATGATTCAATTACAATTATCAACCTTAAATATATTTCTGTATGTATACCACCATATTATGTAAGTATTATGAAAAGAAAACTTACAATTAAATAAAAATATGTTAGTATACAAAACTAAATATATATATTAGTATCAAAGTATCAAAATATAAAAGTAAACAGCAGTCAATGTAGGATACTATAAGTTATAAGTATTTCAGTAAATATGTATAAATATATAATTATAAATACTTCAGTGGGATATAGTTATAAATATATTAACATATAAGTTTTCTTCAACTGATTTTTTCCACTGACACCAAAGTTTCTTAGACGTTTCTTGTAAACAAGTATTATATGTCCATGTCTGAGTTTATAATATCTTCTCTTTTACTCCTTTTTCTTTCCCCTCTAAGTCCTGCGTCAGGATATTTTTTCCTCCCCTTCCTCCAAGATGTCTTCTCTATTCAAATCTGCACAGTCACCTCCGCTGTCTGTTACTCAAGTTCTAATCTGTCACCTACAACACATCCAACATAACCAACACTTTCTCTTTTTTCCCCCCAGGAAACAGTCTCAAAAGTTAAAAGTTTCTTTCTTTCTAATGCCAGCAATATAGTGATCAAGCCCCAATCCACTTGTTTGCTCCGTTCACATGCTAACTTCTTTTTCTTTTTGACAGCTATTGATCTCTGCTCCCACCGCCACCTTGCCACTCAAGTTCCCTCATGGAGACTCACTTTACCGCTTCTATCTCGAGTCATTTTATAATCCCTGAGAGTTTTTTCTTTCTGTCACTTTTATTCTCCTCTCTCCGGTTCTTCAAGCTGCTTTCCACTGTTCTCTCCCTGCACAAATCATCAGGCTGTCATGCCTCTGGATCCGCCATTCTTAAGCAGATTTCTTCCATGTATATCCAGAGGGCTCCTCTTGCCAAATGGGAGCTTGCACTGCTCCCTGTTCAAACTCGGAAGAAACCCCTCCACCTCGCCAATCTCTCCAAGATCTGACCTGTCAAAAAAGCCTCAAAAACACCGAAAATCGGGTACAAACAAGCGGAGCCTCACTCGTTCGCCTAACTACAGCATGATGTCATTGCCGGAAGCCCAGCAGTAACTGTTTTAATAATGATACACTAGAATCGTGATGGCAAACCTATGGCAATTGTGCACAGGTAGCACGCAGCGCCCTCTATGTGGGCACGCGAGCCATTACCCAAGTTCAGCTCCATCGTGAATGCGTGCATGTCTCCCACCAGCCAGCTGGTCATCGGGTCTCTGCTGAGCATGTGCGGGGGGCGAGGCATGTGTAAGGGGGCCGTGCACACATGCACGGGGGCAGGGCACATGCAGGGGCACACACCCATGCACAAGGGCAGGGCATATTTACATGTAGGAGAAAACAGATAAATTGAAGAAGAGTTTAGATAGGATCCCATCATTTCAGTATGAGATATAAAACAAAGATTTTTTTAAAAAAATATGCAATACATAATTAATGGCATATTCAGGCCCCAAATGAGATAAGCACATTGAAGAATGGACTAGATATATGCGTGGAAGACAAACTCATCAATCACTCTTATATCAATGACTTATAGAGCCTCCTTTATAAGAGGGTTATGCTGTTGAATCATGGTTGCTACCTTTATGACATTACTGTGGATTTCTTAGACAGATCCAGATGGCAGATGTGAAAGATCAGATGGCTCTAACAGTCTGCTGATGGGATTCTTTTTTAAAGTAATGTATGGTTGAGATACAAAATCAAACTATATCTATTGCAAGAGAATACCAGTTTGCTTTCAATTACTTTAGCTGTAGCCTTTGAAACACCCAGGATGTAAACACATTTGTAAAAGGAGACTGCTAGTCTCAGATTATTTTGTTGTAAATGTTACAGCAGTTAAACTATTCCATCAGTTTACAGTATATGTAAATGTTTACACAAGTTCTGAACAATAAAATATTTTCACATCAGTATTTCAGCTTGGAAAGAATGATGCACTGTCAAAGTTCATGAGATTTCTGAGTAGCAATTCTATATACAAGATCAAACAAAACCATTACAGATCATCTGGAAAATTGCAGGGAATAGTAACTTAAACAAATTACTATTTCATGATAAATGTAACAAGGAAAGGGGGGGGGGTTCAATGTAAAACATTAAAAATGAATAAGTTTATATGCTAACTATACTGACCTGTCTGTACGTTCCTTCTAACAAGGTGTCCAGATGTTGAAGTGGAGCTGGAGTTTTATCTTTAAACCTTGTCAGTAAACGCCGTTCAATAGCTCTAAATTGTATGGCTCTTTCAGCTAATAGTTGCTCATATTTCACAGCATTCAAACGCAGCTGTAATTAAGGAAGTTTTTCAAAGAAAGAGTTAATGGTATTCTAGAACACAAAATATATGGTGCTACATTTACTGCAAAAATCCAATTATTGCTTTTACATGGTGATTATGAAAGTTTAAAATTATACACTAATCATTAAGTCTATTAACGGACTAAATGAATTCCAGTTATTACTGAAACTAAAAATAATTGTTGAATCCAAGGTAATACAAAATAATGATATGGTTTTCATAGCAATAGCAGATTACGAGATACCATCCTAATAGTCTTCCTAGTCTTCCTTGAATAACCATTACGTTTTAAAAATTTTAAACTATTGTACAATATCTTTACAAAGAGGAAAGCTAAACATTAAAACTCACTATATAAAAGTTCATACTTATTTTTTCAGAAGTAAGCAAGCGTATTTGGGACTTACTCCCAAAGACGCATTTAATATTAAAAAGTTTTCTATAATTAATTTGCCATTTAGCAATCCAAAAGGTACTTTATCCAGTATTTTGGTACACATGCTTGTTCCCAAAGATCATTTCAACAGGAAAACAAAAACAAGCAGCAAATTCTTAGAAAACCACAGCATTATTTGTAATAAGTCTGAAATCATTCTAATAAAAATTAGACATTATAACAACTGAAGAAAACATAAATATTGATACAGTCATAAGTCACATATATTTATGAGCATACCTCAAAATGGTGATCAATTATGTCAAAATAGTCTTGTAAAGGGATTGGACCAGAAAAAGTACATACAAAATCTTTGCAATTTTGCCTCTTGAAGTATTGCTCAAGACGAAGAGTGAGTTCTTTTGTAATTAGCCAAATGTCTTCTAATTGATCACTTTGAATTCTGTAACGCTCTTCAGAATAAAAATAAATGCAAAAATTATTTGCACTTCAGCTGTAAGTAGTATAAATGATCAAAGCAGTGTTTTATCGATGCAACAAATACTGTATATTGAATATTGCAATTGTTATCCTTACCTGCACAACCCTTTTCTCACAGCTGCTTCACATTTCATTGAAATTCTAATTTATAATCATTTTGGGACATGAATGTATTAATAAAAATGTTTTCAATTCATAGCTGTAATTTTAAAAATATTAAAATTTGAAATAATGGGCTATTGAACTCAATTGGGTACTGAATTAGAAGGATTAAAATATACTGAGTGATGTTTATAATCAATATGCACTGATCTTGCTAGATTTGAGAGGGCTAAGTAAAGGGTGCAAATGTCTTATTTGGAAG
Organism: Arizona elegans; assembly: GCA_022577455.1. Taxonomy (NCBI): domain Eukaryota; kingdom Metazoa; phylum Chordata; class Lepidosauria; order Squamata; family Colubridae; genus Arizona; species Arizona elegans. Next base: position 74,956,540 of record JAKOOJ010000004.1, on the reverse strand, counting down.
TGGCAGTACTACAACAACAATCTGGAGTAGCCCAGGAAAGTGGCGGAACAAAGTCTATTCCATATAGATTTCTTCATTATATAATAACTAGAAGAATACTATGTTTTACTTTTCCATGTTAATACTTTTCAAATATAAACAAATGCAAAGAAAAAAGTCTGTGTTGTGGTACCAGTTCTTAAAATAATTCACTTCCATATATTATGTTACAGGCCATAGCTTTAGTCAGAATTATATTTTCCTTCTTTGTCTAATAACCTAATACTACCATTACTAATCAATCTAGCATTTCTAGATAATAATTAGACTATTTGTCCCACCAAATAATCCCATAATTAGCTTACTTTATTCAAAAGTTACTCTCACTATAGTGGGCTGAAAAAGCAAACCCACAACTACTTAATGCAAAGCATGTATTATTATGATTATGATTATTTACATTTATAATTTATGACTGAGAAGCAGAATACTTAAATTGGATCAAGTCCAAAATGCATATAGAAAGTAATCTAGCTAGTCTATTGGTTTCTGAAATCCCACTAATTCTCTAAGCTATTATTAGCAAACTGTCATCAAAGTAGGTGTTCTCGGGGGGCATGGCCAGCCGTCCCTGGATCCAGCAATATTGGCCAACTATCGTCCTGTCTCCAACCTTCGCTTCATTGCGAAGGTTGTTGAGAGTGTGGTCGTGCAACAGTTTCCGCAATTCCTGGAGGAAACATCCTATCTAGATCCGTTCCAGTCGGGTTTCAGGTCTGGGCACAGCACGGAAACGGCATTGGTCGCGTTGGTGGATGATCTCTGGAGGGCTCGGGACAGGGGTTATTCCTCTGTTCTGGTCCTATTAGATCTCTCAGCGGCTTTTGATACCATCGACCATGGTATCATGCTGCACCGGCTGGAAGAGTTGGGGGTGGGAAGCACTGTGTTACGGTGGTTCTCCTCCTTTCTCTCCGACCGGTCGCAGTTTGTGTTGGCAGGGGGGCAGAGGTCGACCTCGAGGCCTCTCATCTGTGGAGTGCCGCAGGGATCGGTCCTCTCGCCCCTTCTGTTCAACATTTATGTGAAGCCGCTGGGCGAGATCATCCGTGGCTTTGGGGTGAGATACCACCAGTACGCTGATGACACCCAGCTGTACATCTCCACCCCAGGCCACCCCAACGATGCCCTTGAAGTGATGTCCCAGTGCCTGGAGGCTGTGCGGATCTGGATGGGGAGGAACAGGCTCAAGCTCAACCCTTCCAAGACTGAGTGGCTGTGGCTCCCGGCATCCCGATATAGTCAGTTGACTCCATCGCTGACTATTGGGGGCGAGTCTCTGGCCCCCTCGGAGAGGGCGCGCAATCTGGGAGTCCTCCTGATAGGCAGCTGTCCTTGGAGGAACATCTGACGGCTGTTACCAGGGGGACCTTTTATCAGGTTCGCCTGATTCGCCAGTTGCGGCCCTTTCTTGATCGGGATTCCTTGTGCACAGTCACTCATGCCCTCGTCACCTCTCGCCTTGACTACTGCAACGCTCTCTACATGGGGCTCCCCTTGAAGAGCACCCGGAGGCTCCAGCTGGTCCAGAATGCAGCAGCGCGGGTAGTGATGGGAGCAACATGGCGCTCCCATGTAACACCGCTCCTGCGCGAGCTGCACTGGCTCCCGGTGGTCTTCCGGGTGCGCTTCAAGGTGTTGGTTATCACCTTTAAAGCGCTCCATGGCATAGGGCCTAGCTATCTCCGAGACCGCCTGCTGCTACCAATGACCTCCCATCGACCCGTGCGCTCCCACAGAGAGGGCCTCCTCAGGGTGCCATCAGCCAAACAATGTAGGCTGGTGGCCCCCAGGGGGAGGGCCTTCTCTGTGGGGGCTCCCACTCTCTGGAATCAGTTGCCCCCGGAGATAAGGAGAATCCATGACCTCAATGCCTTCCGTCGTTCCCTGAAAACCCATCTTTTCCAGCAAGCCGGGTTGGCTTAGAAGAAATTTTTAAATTTTAAATTTTTTAATTAGTTTGTTATTCTTAACTTTTGGCCCAAATCTATATATATTTTTAAATGTTTTAATATTTGTATTCTATGTTTTTTATCTTGGCTGTACACCGCCCTGAGTCCTCAGGGAGAAGGGCGGTATATAAATTGGAAATTAAATTAAATTAAATTAAAAGAGGGAAAGCTATGCAGAACGGCTCTCTGTTTAAGAGAGTTGAATACAAAGCTTTTTCCATCCGATCGGCGGATTCTTCAGAGTCCCAGATTCCTTGGAGGGGAATCAGAAGAAAGGGGGACCCATCAGAACAGCTCTCGGCGACAGTTGAGAGTGCGGATGGCAGGAAAGCCTTGGAGAAGTCGAACAGGGGAAGAGAGGTAGCCTATAATGGTGGCCATGAAGAAACAACAACAGGCAGCTGGACAACATTAGCAGTGGAATAGCTGGACAAGAGAGAGACGGACCTGGGCGAAAGTGATCTTGGCAGCCCTCTGTGAGTGGCCCGAAGTGAAGATCTTCTCAGGGGATTGGAAAGATGGAAGAGTCAGAAGGAGGCCCAAGGAAGGAGGAAATTTCCTCCATAGTAAAGTGGCGAATGGCAAGTGGGGGCAAAAAAAGGAGACAATTTCAACGCGATAAATATCACTGGCAGCGTGAGGGGAAAGAGGAAAGGGGGGGGAACTTGCCATTATTGCTGATTTAAAAAGACAATTTAGTTTGTGAGCGAAAGTACTGATTAATCAGAGAACGCAGGCATTTTGAAGACAGACTGACTGTCAACTAGGATAATAGGGAGCTAGAAACACCTACTGGCCGAGGAAAAAACTGGAGACAATTTAAGTAAGAAGAGGCAATCTAAAGAAAAACAAGACCTATTTTGGATGGTCTGCCAATAACTGACTTATAAATCGAGGAAACTTAAGGAGTAAATTTGGAGGTGAAAAAATTTAATGAAATAGTCATAGTGGAACACTTTTAAGAGGAAATCATCTCTCTAATTATTATTGTTTTTTCTATGCAATCTTTGGACTACTATTTTATTAGTTCCACCACCTACTGCATTAATTATTGATATTATTAAGTGATTTAATTATATATTTTGTTATTAATTAATTGTTGACTAAGGGGAAGGTTTGCAGACTGTAGTTGGGGTAGGAAAGATCAAGAAAGGAAGTTAAAGAATAAATAAGAGACATTTAAAAACATAAAATAGGGAGTGAAAGCTGTAAAGTTAAGCACTGAGAATTAACTAGTTGAGAGATTGATAGTTGAAGGGTGCTGGAGGAAACTAAGAGAAATATAAGGAAGTGGAGAAGTCAATTTAAAGTGGTATTAAAGATGACAAGTATCCCCAATTTGACAAGAATTGGTGCAGAAAGGAGGCAAGGAGCTCAAACTACAACAATGGAACTAAGTCCAGCAGGACAAAGATCTATTGAAGGAATGCTACAGAGAGAGAGATCAAACTCATTCAAGGATCTACAACAGATGCTACAAACAATGCAGGAGGTTATGTTAAAGAACCATGAGGATTTGAAACGAGAGATAGAAGTAAGGAGTGACATGGGAGAAATGAAAGAAAAGATGAGATCGATGGATGACAAATTTGAATGCTTCCAGCAACAAATTCTAAAAAATGAACAAAAATTATAGGAGATGGAAGACAGAATGGGAAGGGAGGAAAAAAAAGTGAGGAGATGGAAGAAAAATTAAATCAAACCAATAGAGATTTCAAACAGACAATAATTCAATTGGAAACAGATAAGATCGTCCATTTTCTACGATTTCAGAACATGAGGGAAGAAAAGAATGAGGACCTTCTGGAAATGATGGCGGAGCTATTGGCAGGAGCATTAGGAATTGGGAAGGAAGAAATGATTAATGAAATGGACGAAATTAACAGAATCCACACGAATTATGCACTTAATATAATTTACCTAGAGAAGCGCATATTAGATTTGTTAAAAAATCAATCCGTAATGATATTCTTCATAGGACCAAAGAAGATCCACTAGAATTACGAGGAAGACAGCTTGTGGTGGTTAAACAATTCCCGAGAAGGGTAAGAGACTTAAGACGACCCTACCAATTGCTTACAGCAAAACTAACAAGGAAAAACATAAATTTTTGGTGGCTGACTCCGGAAGGGATTATGGTATCTTGGGGAGAAAGAAGGTTGAGATTGGACATGGTTGACAAAGTAGAAGAGTTTTATAGACAAAATTTTGGTAGTGAGGTTGAATTGGAGAAAAGAGAAAGAAGGGAAGAAGGAGAACTAGGAAAACAGTCACTAAATACGGGGGAATCCCAAATCAAGGAAAAAGAGAATGGGAAAGGAGAGAATGTGGACAAGGGGGAAGACAATGATGGTGGATGCAAGAAATATAAAGAAGTCAGACATACGAGGGCAACAAGACCTAAGTATAAGTAGAGGTTTTCAAGAAGAATTAGCAATTTTATCATTAAATGTTAATGGGTTAAATTCTCCAGGGAAAAGGAAACACTTCTTTAGTAAACTGTGTAAGACAAATGTGGATATAATAGTGTTGCAAGAGACACACATAAAAAAGCAGCATCAGTATCTATTAAAATGCTCTACATTAGGAAAGATGTTTATATCTTCATCTCAACAGAAGAACGGGGAAAGTGTAATGTATGTAAAAGAGGGTATTTTGGCCAAACAAATGTATAAAAATGAAGAGGGCAGAATATTGATAATAGAATTAACTGTGGATGGAGAAAAACTGATGTTAGTTGGAATATACATGCCAAATGAGGGCCAAAAACTATTTTATAAGAATCTGTATAACATGATTAGAGACCTAGAATGTGATAATTTCTGTATAATTGGTGATTTCAATGCGATTGTAGATAGAGAGACTATAGAAATTTCAAACGAAAGAAAAGTGTTAGAAGGATAGTACCTAATTCATTTTTCAAGATGGTGGAAGAACTAAGTATAAAGGATTGTTGGAGTGAAAGAAATGGGGATAAGAAACAATATACTTATTATTCAGGTAGACATCAATCTTGGTCTCGAATTGATATGGTTTGGGCGTCGACAGATTTGAATTTTGGAATTGAGGAAGTTAATATTGACATAAATTTGTGGGGAGATCACAATCCCATTAAAATTAAATGGAAAGGGCAAAAAAAGACAAGGAAGTGGACCCTAAAAAAAGCAATCTTGAATCAAAATGAATTTAAATTAAAGATGGATGATCAAATGAGTTTATTTTTTCAAAGTAATAAAAAAGAGGATACAAACAATGAGAACCTGTGGGACACGGAAAAATATTTTATGAGGGGTATCACAATATCATACATGGCCAAAGACAACAAACAAAAGAGACAATGGCAAGAAAATTTAGAGGAAGGTCTTAGCAAACTGGAAAAAGAGCTGCAGAAAGAACCCATAAAACGGGAATTGAAACAACAAATAAACACAATTAAACACAAATTAAATATCATTGAAAAGGAAAATATGACACAACAAATTAAAAGCATTAAAGAAAAAAATGTTGAGAATGCAAATAAGCTGGGAAGATGGCTGGTTTATAGATTAAGAAAACGGAAAGAAAAGAACCAGATTTGTAAATTACATAATGAAGGAGAGTTAATTTTATCAAAATGAGGAGAAGAGGAAGGTAGCGTATGAGTTTTTAAAAAACCTGTATAAGGATGATAGAAGAAGACAAAAAACAGAATTACCCAGAATCTCGGAGGAAGATAAAAAATTATTAAATAATGAGATAACAGCATGGGAGATATCTGAGGAAATAAAAAAACAAAAAAGTAACAAAGCACCAGACTCCAAAAATTTATAAAAATCACCAGGAATTATTAAACCCACTGTTATTAGAGGTGTATAATGATGTATTTAATGAAGCTAAGATACCTGAATCGTGGAAAGAAGCAACAATCACATTGATTCCCAAGGAAAATTCCAATTTGACTTATATTAAAAATTATAGGCCGATAATTTTAAGGTACAGACATTTGTGGACAACCTTGTATTTATTATTGAAGAGCCTGTAAAATCTGGTCTTAGGCTGATGGAAGTGCTGGAGGACTATGGGGAAGTAGCAGGCCTGAAAATAAATAAGGATAAAACAAAAATGATAGTTAAAAATATGACTGAAGAGCAAAAAAAAAAAAAAAAGTGGAGGAAAAGATAAATATTCAGACTACGAAAAAAATAAGATATTTGGGAATTCAATTGACAGCGAGATGCATCACACTTAAAGAAGATAACTATGACAAATTAATGGCGCAAATTAGGTCTGATTTGGAAAAATGGGGAAAATTACAGCTATCTCTAATGGGCAGGATAGCCACCATCAAAATGAATGTTCTTCTGAAAATGTTGTTTTTATTCCAATGCATACCAATTCAGCTCAAAAAAGATTTTTTTACAAATTTGGACACTCATTTCAAAATTCATATAGCAAGGGAAACAACCAAGAATGAGATTCAAATTATTACAAGATGCTAGAGAAAAAGAAGGACTTGGCCTACCAGACTAGACAAAGTATTATCAGGCAGTGGCATTGGTTTGGCTAAGTGAGTGGATGCATCTTAAAAACACAAGACTATTGGGAAGGTCATGACTGACAGACAGGGTAGTACGCTATTCTATGGGAGGAAAAACATTTAGTCCATCAGTACTTCCAGATGCATTATATTAGGAGAACACTATTGGATATTTGGAAAAAAACAAAAAGAAATAATTACATGAAAATTCCTAATTGGGTGTCAACATTAGAAATGTACACATATCTAAATTTGCCAAAACAAGGGGGAGCTGTCACCTATAAGGATATTTTGAATGAGAAAAGAGAATTAAAAGTGAGAAATACTTTAAAGGAAGAAGGAATTGAATTGGAATGGTGGGCGTATCTCCAAATTCAATCTAAATTTAGCAAAGATAAAAAGAAAGGGGCATAAAGCAAGAATCATCAGAATTAGATAAATTTTTATTTAACAGGGAAGGCAAGATCATAAGTAAACTATATCAATATTTATTAGAACAAGATATGATTGACGAACAGGTGAAAGAAACAATGATAATTTGGTGTAAATATTTTGGGCACAATATCGATTTGGACAATTGGCCAAGTTTATGGGAAAAAAATTTAAAAATCACATTAGCAACTTCCTACAAGGAAAACCTCTATAAGATGTTCTATAGGTGGCACGTCCCCCGCCCACAAGATTAGCACGAATAAATAAAGGGAAATACTCGATATGCTGGAAGTGTGGAGAGACCGTTGGGAATTATTACCACATGTGGTGGGAATGCCCAAAGGCGCAAAAATTTTGGAATTTACTAAAGAACTGGCTGGAAGAAATTTTGTCAACAAATATAGAAGTCAAATCGGAATTTATCTTACTGGGAATTATAGAAAGAAAATATAAGAGATGACTTCTGGTCGGCACCGCAGGCTCTGTGGACGGTCTTCTAAGACCGCCAACCCTGCGTCATCGTAAAAGCCGCTTTGACAGTGTAAACCAGCTGTCTGGCGGCTGAAAAACCTCCCCTTCAGGAAAAGAAGGAGAGGAGAGCAGGTGGGCGAGAGTAGAGCTCCCCGAAAGCCCTCTGGAATATTTCCAGAGGCTTGGAGGGTGAGAGCAGTCAGCCCGCCAAGAAGCTCCGAAGCCAGGACGACTCTGCGAAAGCAGAGCGAGAAGCCGCGATCCGATCCTGCTTTTAAAAGTGAGTTTGACTGATTACAAGCGCAGGCAGAGCAGAAAACAAGAGAACAAGCTTTAAAAGTACAGAGCTTAACTCCGAAGTTACTTTGTTTCAAACTGAATCTCATTGAGCTGGAGGCTGAAGATGGCGTCTTTGTTATGGTTTTGAACATGAAAGCCAGAAACGAAAGTGCTTGAGAACTTTGCGCTGGGAGAGTGGATTAGTTGCTTATTAACTGCTGGGAAGTGAGAGCTTGTGGGAAAAAAAATTATCCTGCCTGATAAATTAGAGACTATAAATTACAAACATTTTAAAGTTGTTTAAAAGACTTTGTGGCTTTGTGGCTTTGGGGGAAAAAAAAGAAGATCTCTTTAAAAGAGGGGGAAAAATGGCTTCTAGACAAGTGAAACCAGGAGTTGTTAAAGGAGGGGGAGGTTCTCCAGTTGTGTCAGTGGTGAGACAGAAAGCACAACTTCCAGCTGATTCACAGATTCAGAGTCAGAGTCAGGATGCAGCACTTAATGATTTTAAAGAATTTATGAAAGAAGCCATGAATAATCAAGCAACAGCAATGAAAGAAGCTATGAATAACTTAACATTACTTGAGGAAGGGAAATTAAAGAAAGTTGAGGAGGATATAAGTTCAATTAAGGAAGTGGTCGCAGAGAAACACAATGAGATAAGAGAGGATATTGTTTATGCTGTATCAGGATTGTCAAACCTTGTTATCCAGCTTGATGGAAAAGTTGAAGAAATTAATCAAGTCAATTTAAATTTGGAAAGCAAAATGGGAGATGTTATGACCAGAACAGAGAAAGTGGATGATGAATTGGTAATGTTACAATACAGGTCCATGGAGTTTGCTCTGAGATTGAGAGGCCTGAAAGAAAATAGTAAAGAAAACCTAAAAGATATTTGTGCTGATGCTATTGCAGAGATAATTAAAGAAAGACCAGAAGATGTGGCAAGCCAAATTGATAAAATTTACAGGGTTAATTCCTGGCTGGCAAAACAAAGGCAGCCGCCAAGAGATTTGGTGATCTATTTTACAACTAGGAGGATCAGAAATGATATTTTACAAGCTTCCTACAAGAATAAAGTTCAGGTGGCTGGGCAAGAGGTGGTGGTTTTGAAAGAGATTCCTCCAAAGATGCTGAGAAGTAGAAAAGACTTTGGCTTTTTGGTAAATGAAGTTGCAGCTGGAGGAATTATCATGGAAGAAGATTTGGATCTTGGGAGTTTACCTCCAACTTTGGAACCCCCTAAGAAGGGAGAGCCGAAAGTACAACGACTGACCCGATCAACTTATAAACTTCAAGAACAACAATCAAAAAGGCAACAATCTCAAGATTTATCTCAAGAAATTCAAAAAACAGAAGCAGTGGGGGGGGGGCTAGGCCGAAGAGTAAGGTGGAGGAGGAGCTTCAGCTGATGCTCATACGGCTTCGAAAGGCTAAAGATGGCAACTAAATTCCTATCTTGGAATGTCAATAGCCTAAATTCACCACAAAAAAGAAAGTATTTCACTACTTGAAACAATTTAACTTTGTTTAACAATTTAACGTTATTTGCTTGCAAGAAATACATATTAGATTATCAGATCAAAAATATTTGATAAATTCAAGATTAGGTACACATTTTGTGGTATCAGCGCCAGAGAAGAAAAATGGGCTAGTCATATATGTAAGGAAAGGACTCAGCTAACCTATTTGAGGCAGATGATCAAGGAAGATATATTGCAATTGAATTATCAACACAGACTGGAAAAATGCTTTTTATTGGAATATATGCCCCTAATCAGCAACATTTTTTTGGAAAGGGGTAAGTTGCAACAGAAATCTTTAGATGAATTAAAAGAAGAAGGGATAATTTATACTTGGTTTCAGTATGGTCAGCTTCAAGCTAGATGGAGGGAAAATTTTGTTATGCAAAATGAGGAAAATCTGGTGAAAGAGATTAGAGATCAAAGTCAGATGCATATTAAAAGGTTGTATAATGCATTATTGGAAATAGATTCAGAAACGAAATTGGTTAAGGATTGTATGATAAAATGGGCACAAAACTTTGAGGAACCAGTGATGATGGAAACGTGGGAAAAGATTTGGGTCAGAAATGTTAAATTTACACAAGCACAAAATTTGAAGGAGAATTTTTATAAAATGTTTTATAGATGGCACTTAGATCCTAAAAAATTATCATGTATGTACTCTAATTTGCAAGCTAAATGTTGGAGATGTGAATGTAATGATGCAACCTATTATCATATATGGTGGACCTGTAAGAAAATTAAGGCATTTTGGATAGAAATTTGGTGGGTGATGCAGAATATTCTGAAAAGAAGGTTGAAATTTACTCCTCAATTGTTCCTATTGGGTATAACTATGGACTGTACAGTATCAGAGACTAAATTGATTTTGAATCTAATATCAGCAGCTAGGCTGTTGGTAGCGCAATATTGGAAGAAGGACTCTTTGCCTACTATTGAAGAGTGGATATTGAAAGTAACGAACCTAGCAGAAATGGTGAAAATCTCAGCGTACTTGAAGGACTATACACAAGAAAGATATGTATCGGAATGGAGAAGATGGACTGACTATATTCAAAATAAGTATCAGACAAGAAAATATCAAATAGCTTATGAATGAACGTTAAGTATTAGAAGTATTATGTTATCTATAGTGGAGTTAAGGTTTTAGGGGGGGAGTTAGTAGTCTGAGGATAAGTAGGTTAATCTAGCTCTTGATTGTTACATGAAACACCTTGTATTTTGTTCTGGGAAGTCTGGGGGGAGGGTTGGATGAGGGGAGGGAAAGGGTGGGGGGAATATGGGGGGAAGAAAATTTTTGTTTTTTTGTAAAACTTTTCAATAAAAAAAAAGAAAATATAAGAAAGATACAAATTATTTATTACTGCATATATTCATAGCGGCATGAATAGCCTTCGCTCAAAAATGGAAAGAGAAAGATATTCCAACTGAAGAGGAAATATTACTGAAGTTCTTTCACTGTGCAGAAATGGAGAGACTCACTTTGGAACTCAAGGATAAAAGCGAAGGTAAGTACTACAAAATCTGGAAACAATTTTATGATTGGATAGATAACGAGAAGGAGCCAAGACAAATGTATAGTGTTAGAACAAAAATATAGATGTTATTATAGATAAATGTATGTTTAAGAACTATATGTTTATATGAGTACTAATATTATTGTAAAATGACGGAAGACGATTGGAACAGTGGTGTCATATCTATGTCCAATGTTTTGTTAATTTTGTATTATTAATAAAAAACTTTTTAAAAATAAATTAAAAAAATAAATAAAGTAGGTGTTCTCAAAATATGAAAAGTATTCTCTATATCAGGGGTGTCAAACAAGGCCTGTGGGCCGAATCCGGCCCACTGGATGGTTAGATTTGGCCCATGGGACTGCCCTGGAAACAGCAAAGGACCACCCGCGGTGCCTCTGCCAGTGAAAACAGAGCTTGGGAGTGCGCGGCTTCATTTTCAGCCACGACAGCCTCCTGCAGACCTCTGCCAGCGAAAATGGAGCCGCCCAGGCTCCATTTTCACTGGCAGAGGGCTAACAAAACAAACTTAAAAACAAAACAAAACAAAACAAAAGGAGAAATGTTTCCCTTTTGCATTGAGCATCCAAGAAGGGACAAGAAAGGAAAGAGGGAAAGAGGAAAGACAAAGAAAAGAAAGAAAGATGGGAAAAGAGCAAGGAAAGAAAAATAAGGAAAGAGGGGAAGGAAGAAAAAGGAGAATGAAGAGGAAAGGAAAAGGGAAAAAAGGAAGGAAGGAAGGAAGGAAGGAAGGAAGGAAGGAAGGGAGGGAGATTATAATGAGAGGGAGGGAGGGTCTGAGGGGAGTCCGGACTTAGCACTTGGCCACCACAGGTGCCCCTGCCATGAGTGATGTTGATCTAGCCATGCCCAACGTAGCCCCCCACCCCCGAGGTCAAACACAACCCAGATGCGGCCCTCAATGAAATTGAGTTTGACACTCCTGCTCTATACATTCAGGTATAGAGTATGGCTATTAGAAGTCAGCATGTAGTAAAAAATGCTTAATGTGGATTCTGATATTTCACAGAATTTTCTCCTGCTGATTACTACTGCCATTGTTCTTCACAGGGATATTTATTTTATTTTATTTATTTTATTTAATTTCTATACCACCCTTCTCCTGCGGGACTCAGGGTGGTGTACAGCCAAGATAAAACAATTTACAAAACAATTAAATAATTTTGGCCCAAGTTTAAAACAACCCAATTAAAACCGAATTCAGTTAAAAACTGAGAGGATGGGATCAAGCCAGCCCAGCTAGATGGAATAAGTGTGTTTTCAGGGCCCGACGAAAAGTCCGGAGGTCTGATATCGTGCGTATCTCAGGGGGCAGGTCATTCCAGAGGGCAGGTGCTGCCACAGAGAAGGCTCTCCCTCTGGGGGTCGCCAGCCGGCACTGTGGCCGACGGCACCCTGAGGAGGCCCTCTCTGTGCAAGCAAACTGGTCGGTGGGAGGCTATTGGCGGCAGAAGGCGGTCTCGCAAATACCCCGGCCCCAAGCCATGGAGCGCTTTAAAGGTGGACACCAACACCTTGAAGCGCACCCGGAAGACCACAGGAAGCCAGTGCAGCTTCCACAGGAGAGGTGTTATATGTGAGCACCCCATTACTCCCATAATCCCCTGCACGGCCGCATTCTGGACCAACTGCAGCCTCCGGGTGCGCCCCAAGGGGAGCCCCATGTAGAGAGCATTACAGTAGTCCAGGCGGGAAGTGACGAGTGCTTGAGTGACCATGCGTAGGGAGTCCCGATCCAGAAAGGGACGCAACTGGCGTATCAGGCGAACCTGATAAAAAGCCCCCCTGGCCACGGCCATCATATGCTCTTCTAAAGACAGCCGTGCATCCAGGAGGACGCCTAAGTTGTGAGCCCTCTCCGTGGGGGCCAGTGATTTGCCCCCAATAGCCAGCGATGGCGCCAGCTGGCTATATTGGGACACCAGAAGCCACAGCCACTCGGTCTTGGAAGGGTTGACTTGGAGCTTGTTTCTCCCCATCCAGGCCCACATGGCCCTCAGGCGCTGGGACATCACTTCAAGGGCATTGTTGGGGTGGCCTGGGGTGGAGATGTACAGCTGAGTGTTGTCAGCGTACTGATGGAACTCCACCCCGAAGCCACGGATGATCTCACCCAGAGGCTTTACATAAATGTTGAACAGAAGGGGCGCCTCGGAATCGACAGCTGCCCCCATCAACACAGATTGCGACCGGTCAGAGAGGTAGTAGGAGAACCACCGCAGAATGGTGCCCTCTAGCCCCAGCCCCTTCAACCGGTGCAACATGATACCATGGTCGATGGTATCAAAAGCCGCTGAGAGATCTAACAGGACCAGGATAGAGGAACAACCCCTATCCCGAGCCCTCCAGAGATCATCCACCAACGCAACCAATACCGTTTCCGTGCTGTGCCCAGGCTGGAAGCCGGACTGAAGCGGGCCTAGATAGACAGCTTCATCCAGGTACTGGGGAAGCTGCCGCGCCACCACACTCTCAACAACCTTCGCAACAAAGCGAAGGTTGGAGACTGGACGATAGTTAGCCAAAATAGCCGGATCCAGAGCGGGCTTCTTGAGGTGGGGCCTCACCACCGCTTCTTTCAAAGCAGCTGGCAGGCTCTCCTCACTCAGAGAAGCGTTAACAATCTTCTGGAGCCAGCCTCGTGTAACCTCCCGGGAAGCCAGTACCAACCAGGAGGGGCACAGGTCCAATAAACATGTGGTTGCATTCAGCCGTCCCAGGATCCTGTCCACGTCCTTGGGAGCCACAGGATCAAACTCCTCCCAGATAACACTCTCAAGACCTGCCTCAGTCATCCCGTCCGGACTTACCCAGTCAGAGGCCAGGCCTTCCCGAATCTGAGCGATCTTGTCATACAGATACTGCACAAAATCCTCAGCTCGACCCTGCAAGGGATCATCCCGCGCTTCCAGATGGAGGAGGGAGCAGGTCACCCTAAACAGGGCGGCTGGGTGATTATCTGATGACGTGATAAGAGCGGCAAAATAGCTAGATTTCGCCCCTTTTATCGCCACTAGGTAGGTCTTAATATGAGACATCACCAGTGTTCAGTTGGATTCAGAGCGGCTGGTCTTCCAACTACTCTCCAGGCGTCTTTTCCGGCACTTCATCTCCCTCAGCTCCTCAGAGAACCAAGGAGCTAGGTAAGTTCGGTGCCGGGTCAGAGGCCGCAAAGGCACGACGCGGTCCAAAGCCCCCGCGGCCACACTATTCCAGGCGGCCACCAGATCTTCAGCCGAGTCATGAGCCAGAGTCTCAGGAAATGGCCCAAGCTCCATCTGGATATTATCAGGATCCATCAGGCGCCTGGGGCGGAACCACCTGGTTGGTCCCGCCTCCCTGCAGCGAGGTGCAGCGGTTAGAAAGTCCAGTCGAAGGAGCGAGTGATCAGAACATGACAAGGGTTCGATGACTATATCCCCTGTATCAAGGCCACTCGACCACTGACCAGAGACAAAAACTAAGTCCAGAGTGTGTCCGCCCATGTGAGTAGGGTCATGAATTAACTGAGTAAGGTCCATGGCCATCATGGAAGCCATGAACTCTCGAGCCACCTCAGATGTTTCACCGATAGATGGCAGGTTGAAATCTTCCATGACTAAAAGTCTGGGAGTATCAACCGCCACCTCGGCTATGACGTTGAGCAGCTCAGGCAGGGCCGTTGCCACGTGGCAGGGAGCCAGGTACGTGATCAACAAGCCCATCTGTACTCCACGGCCCCACTTCACAAAAAGGGACTCACATCTGGCTAAGGAGCCTGAGTGGCGTAGGAGGCTAATGCCTCCTAAGGCAGCATTTAACATCCAGCTGCCTGCAATTATTGCGAGTTCAATTCTCACCAGGCTCAAGGTCGACTCAGCCTTCCATCCTTTCTAAGGTGGGTAAATTGAGGACCCAGTTTGTGGGGGCAATAAACTGACTTTGTATAAATATACAAAAGTATGAAGGCTATTGCTTAACTTGCATTGTAAGCCGCCCTGAGTCTCCGGAGAAGGGCGGCATATAAATCAAATTAAAAATAAAAAAATAAAAAAATAAATCTGTGGAGCAGTGGTCTCCCTCGGATCAAGACCTTCCTTTATAATAACCGCCACGCCCCCACCCCTGCCCTGAACTCTCGGCTGATGGAATGCACGGAAGCCTGATGGGCACATATCTACGAGGGGAACTCCCCCCCTCCAAGCCCAACCAGGTCTCCGTGATACCTGCCAGGTCCGCTCCCTCCTCCTGAATAAGATTACAAATGAGGGGGGCTTTATTTACCACGGACCTGGCATTGCACAACAGCAGCCGAAGGCTCGGGCCCTGAGAGTCTGAACACCCGGGGGTGCGAGAAGGGCTATGGGGACCGGGGCGCGCCACCGCTCGAAGATAGCGAGTGCGCCCCCCACTACATGATACGGCCCCCTGCTCCCGCCATATCTGCTCCTCCCACTCAACGCATTGATGGAAAAGCCCTCAACAGAATGGACTCCAATATCCCCCTTACCCCTGGAATCCGCACCCTCCGTGGCCCCACTGACAGCTGGGCCAGACTCCTCCCCCCACAGGTTAACCCCAAACCCACACAACCCTCCCGCCCCTTAAAATCCCTTAAATATCTATCAAAAAGTTTCCCTAAAAAACCCCTCAATCCCCTTTTTGCGACATGCCATCTCTCAGGGTGCCAATGCCCGTCATAAAGGTAGGCCCTTGATAAAGTAGAGGGCCACACCTGCGAGAGGGGGGAGTCTCGCAGAACAAGTTCTGTTAGCGTATTAATTAATTAATCAGGGGGAAATCTACAGCCTGGGGGTAATCAAGATAGTCCAAAATCTGGAAAGGGATATTCAATCAATTCCAAGTCAATAAACTCCACTGCTCTCTCACAGCAGTGGATGGAGTCTTAAGCCGCTTCGAGGCCAGATGTTGACACCAGCTGCCCTCTCACAAAAACTGGGAAGGGCCAGAAACCGCAGTCATTGACCGGCTCCATGCAAGACTTGAAATCCGAAATATCTCCCTCTACAATTGGGGGCATTGATGACAAACCACCAATCTACAGGTCCACGGGCCAAGAGAAGACTCCGATAGCTCTGACGGCTGCACCTTAGGCGAGCAGGGAGGCGAATTAGGAGGCTATAGATGTTCATGGGAGGCAGATATCATATCATATTGTTCAGAGGCATCTCCAGATGATAAGTGGCCTCACAGAGGCTGACAGACCACATAGGGCATAAAAGCCTGGCCCACGGTCTTTTGCAACTATCAAAAACAGCAATGTTTCTAGCTCACCCCCATCCACATAAGTGGGGAGGAGCCTCTGGAAGGACCAGGAGTGGGCCCCCTCCAGATGGGCCTCCCATCCATAGCTGTAACCGGCAGTTCCAAGGAACAAACATTGATAGTCTAATTCATATCATGGTCAGAGTGCCCCTCGCTCTCCCTTTACAGGCTCCTATCCCTTTTCGGCCTCTCTGGTGTTGTCCCTCACCGCCGCTCGTCCCAGTATTAAAGCGAGTGCCAACCCCGACAATGCCAACTCTCGAAACATCTCCATCCACCGCTGGGTCTAACAGGAAGACCCTGCCATCCCCTCGGAGTCCCTGGAGTCCCTGGAGCTCCAGGGAGGGGCTGCATCACCGACGCCGCCACTGCCCATTCCACCAGTCCGGCAGCCGCGGGGAGACACCGAGATCGCTCTCCCCGCTCGTAAAGCCGCAGCGCAGCCGCCTCTGTCTCGTTCCCGGCCATCGCGTCCTGGAGAGCTGCCAGCTCTCAAAAAGATGACACAGATCAGTGAGAAGCTCCCCTCGCCAGACATGGGGCTAAATTAGCTGGTCCGGCCCCCGAAACCCCCCCAAAAACGGGGAATATCCCCCAGGTATCGCCGCCACTCAGCTGAGAGCGGCCATCTTGGACATGTGCAGAGGGAATATGCATTCCCTCTGCGCATGTTAAAAACATGCAAATAATAAACATGTTATTCTTCTTACTGTAACTTTTTATGATGCTGTTAAAGATTAATATCTCCTCAAGTCAATTTTAAACACTGATGTAAAATTTATAAATGTATTTATTCATAACTGAGATTAAGAATTTCTTCCTTGTGCTATACTAGTAAAAGATCTGTAATTGCTGTGTAGTGTTTAGATATAATTTCCTAATGAAAACAGGCCATAAAAAGAATTAGACATAGAACATTATGATTTCAATGTTAAAAGAATGTAGCATTCACCCAATATTTCTGAAAGCACAATAGAAAACTAAGAAAGAATAAGAAAAATAAGAATGAGAATTTTAAAAAGGGCTTTTTTATTTATTTATATTTTTTTTTTGAAAAAGACTTTATTGAGTTTTTTAAAAAGAAAACATAAGTATATTAACAATTTCATTAATATCGGATGTGCAGTGTTTTACTATATACAAAAAATATTTCTGGTGATATTTCAAATTACTTTTTACCTTTGTTTAACACACCTTTTTCTCTTTCTTTCATTTTATCATGCATCCATTTATACCACCTTTCCCACTCAATATAATAATCTGACTTCTCATCATCATTTATTTCATGGGTTAGTTTAGTCATCTCTGCGCACTCCAATATTTTCCTAATTATAAGCTCTTCTGGTGGTTGGGTTTTCTCTTTCCAATACTGTGCATACGCCAGTTTAGCGGCTGTAATTATATGGATCATTAAGTGAATCTTTTCCTTTCCGTATGGCTTCTTTACTATTCCCAGGAGAAATATTTTCGGTGTTAATTCAATATCTTCCCCAATTATTTCTTGTAACCATCTCCTGATCTTGCTCCAATATCCTTTCGCTTCCGGGCATGTCCACCACATGTGAAAGAAGGTGCCTTGACCATGGCCACATTTCCAACAGTTGGGATATATCTTTGCTAGCCTGGTCCGGGCTAGATACCATCTATGGAGCATCTTGTAATGGTTTTTCTTGTATGTCGCCGCTCTGGTCAATTTAAGGTTCTTATTCCATGCCTCCTCCCTTTCATTAAAATTTATATCTCGTCCAATATTTTTCTCCCATGCGTTTATTTGATTCTTTGTTATATCCTCAGCCTTGTCATCATCTAGTAAATAATTATACAATTTAGCCAAAATCTTTTTGCCTGTTCCCATCAGGACTTTATCCAACCCATTAGGTCCAAATTCTAAGCCGTATTGTTCTTTGTCTTTCTGGTATCTAGATTTTATTTGCAAGTAGGTCCACCAATCTAAAATTATTCGTTGCTCTCTCAAGGTATCATTTGATTTGAGATTCCCTCCTTCATCTAAGATATCTTTATACCTGCCCATTTTCTCCATTCCCCATCTATTGGGGTAAATCAGGGCCTCCATCGTAGAGAGCCAACTTGGGACTTTTTAATAATAACTTTGCCTAATCGGGGTCCATGTTTGTATCAGTGAATCTCTAATTTTGTGTATGAAAATATGTTTTCCTTTTCTTCTCTGTGTCCCAAATGTGGGCATGCCATCCTTTTTGTAAGTCGTGGCCTTCTAGGGTTAAGATCCTCTCATTTTCCAGGGTGGTCCAATCTCTTATCCAAACTAGTTTAGCTGCCCTGTAGTATGTTTCCTAATCGGGGAGCCCAAATCCTCCTATATCTCTTTTGCCCCTTAAAATTTTAATGGAAAACCTCGGCTTCTTCCCCTCCCATATAAATTCTCTGATGATTTTATCTAATTCTGAGAAAAATTTTTTATCTAAGTTCACCGGTATATTTTGAAATAGGAATAATATTTTGGGGAGAATATTCATCTTAATCACGGCTATCTTGCCCAAAAGTGACAATTTTATTTTCTTCCATCTATCGAGGTCTTGTTTCATTTTTCTAATTAAGGGGATATAGTTGTCCTCTTTTAGGGTCGAACATCTTGAAGTAATCCAAATTCCTAGGTATTTAATTTTTTTGACAACCTGTAATCCTAACACTTCTTCTATCTCATTTTTCTGACTCTCGGTTACATTCTTGGTCAGTACTTTAGTTTTAGTTTTATTCAATGTGAAGCCTGCCACCTCTCCATATTTACTCAATTCCTCTAGCACTTTTGGTCCCGATTCTATAGGGTCCTAAAAAATTAAAGTTACATCATCTACAAATGCTTGCGTCTTGTAGATCTCCTTCCTAATCTTTAGACCTTTTATTTCCTCGTTATTTCTAATTTTCCGTAACAAAACTTCTAGGGCCAAAATAAACAATAGTGGTGACAGGGGGCAGCCTTGCCTTACCCCCTTGCTAATCTGGAATGTTTTTGTCCTATCTCCATTTACTAGGATACTCGCCTTTTGATTATCATAGATTTTATCATCATTTCAAAATTTGTTCCGAATTTCATTATCTCAATTTGTTTGGTCATAAATTTCCAATTTAAATTGTCGAATGCCTTTTGGGCGTCAACAAAGATTAAGGCCATCTGTTTTTCGGGGTGTTCTTCATAGTACTCTAGGGTGTCCAGCACAGTTCTCAAATTATTTCTGATTTGCCTCCCAGGAAGGAATCCATTTTGATCCTTATGTATCCATCTGTTTAATATCTTTTTCATTCTTTCTGCCATTATGCCCATAAATAACTTATAGTCAGTGTTTAGGAGGGAGATTGGTCTATAATTCTGAATTTGTTTTAGGTCGGCACCTTCTTTCGGCACAAGTGTAACATGCGCTTCCTTCCACAACTCTGGGATTTTAGAGCCTATCAATACATCGTTGAAGATTTCTACTAATTTTGGTTGCAATATTTCTTCTAGTTTTTTATATATTTCCCCTGGGAATCCATCGGGACCTGGCGCTTTATTGTTTTTCAGTTTGGAGAGGGCTGTTTTTAGTTCTTCAATTGTGATCTTTCTATTAAGCGTTTCTCTCTCTTCTTCTGTTATTTGTGAGAGCTCTGCATTTATCAAATATTGCTCTATTTTGCCTTCTGGGACCTCCTCTTCTTTATATAGAGTCTCATAAAATTCCCTAGCTCTTTCCAATTTTTCTTCTTTTTTTGTCAATAGCTTAACCTTAGAATCTTCTAGTGTATGAATTGTCCCCTTTTCATTTTCCTTTTTTAATTTATAGGCCAACCACCTGCCCGATTTGTTGGCATTCTCAAAGAGGTATTGTTTCGTTCTTTTCATTTTTGCGCTAGTTCCTCTTTTTTTTTTTTTTTAATTTGATTTATATGCCGCCCTTCTCCGGAGACTCAGGGCAGCTTATAATGCGTTAAGCAATAGCCTTCATTCTTTTGTATATTTTATACAAAGTCAGCTTATTGCCCCCACAAACTGGGTCCTCATTTCACCTACCTTAGAAAGGATGGAAGGCTGAGTCAACCTTGAGCCTTGGAGAGATTCGAACCAGCAGAAATTGCAGACAGCTGGGTTAATAACAGGGTGCATTAAACCACTGTACCACCAAGGCTCTTGATCAATGATATTCAATTTGTGTCTCCACATCATCCAGCTTTCTTTGGCTATTTCATCGCCCGGATTGTCTTGAAGTTTTCTTTCTGCTTCTCCTAAATGATTAAAATAGTCTTCCAGGGTCCACCTTTTTTCCTTATTTTTGTATGCGCTATATGAGATCACAACTCCTCGCAAGTAGGCCTTCATTGTGTCCCATACTATTGCACGGGGCGTTCCATGGTTTTCATTTTCCTTGAAAAAGAAGTTTACTTCTTCTTTAAGTTTTTGTATGCATTCTGTCACCCAGTAATTTGGCATTAAACCTCCATCTCTGTTGGTACTTTCTCTTTACACACTTCCGCCTAATTTCTAAGGGGTTGTGGTCTGCCCAATTATTCAGGTTAATTTCAGCCATTCCAATTTCTAATCCAAGTTTCCTGCTATCCCATGCCATGTCTATTCTGGACAACGACTTTTGTGCATTTGAATAAAATGTGTATTGCCTATCGTTCTCTGGTTTCTCTTCAGATCATATAAATCTTTCGCCTTTTAAAACGAGCTTTTTTAATGTTCTACTTGTGTAACCCTTAGCCAACGAGGAAAAAAATAGCAAAAGCTATAGAATGTTACTTATTAAACAATTTCATAAGATCGATTTTCTAAGGTAATAATTTGATGGGACAATGACAAATTATTTTCAACATATAAAGGGAAAAATGTTTTATTTAAAAACCATGTCTTTTATAAATGAAAAACTTATCTGTTAATGATAACTTTATTATTTCTAAAAATAATTCTAAGATAATGATTAGTCATTTTTAACATAATTTTTGAAGTAGCCATTATTTAAATTAAAGATAGAGCAAGTTTAAGTTTTAATATTTAAGAATATAACTATTGATGTACTTTATTTAGTTTTTAAGTTGAAATAAATTTTAGAAATATATATATATATATATATATATATATTATACATGTGAAAGTTCACTTCATGTGTATATTATATATATATATATATATATATGCTAAAATAAACATAACTGGTTTTATTAGGATCTTATTCTACAGTTTTTATTTATTAACCTTTTTTTCAAATTTATTTTCTAATTTAGTACAATAAGAATTATGCTCAATTTGAGAATAATTATAAGATGTTAAGAATCTAATTTATTTATTTAATTATTTAATATAATTTGTATGCCGCCCTATCTCCGTAGGACTCAGGGCGGCTCACAACAAATAAAACAAACCCAATAAAACATAAAATACATAAATATGCATACATAAAATACATAAATGTATTTTATGTAAATACATAAAATGTATAAATATATAATTTAAACATATATTAAAACCCCTTAAAATAATCAAAACCCCCCTCAGTCCAGGCTGGGCAATGTGAACAGCCATGTTTTTTAATTCGCAGCAGAAGGTGCGAAGGTCAGGAGCCAACCGAAACTCCAGGGGGAGTTGATTCCAAAGAGTGGGTGTGCCCACAGACAAAGCTCTACCCCTGGGGGCCGCCAGCCGACATTGTTTATCCGACGGCACCCGGAGAAGGCCCTCTCTGTGAGAACACACCGGGTGATGGGAAGCCGTTGCTGGCTGCAGATGGTCTGACAAGTATCCTGGGCCTAAGCCATGTAGGGCTTTATAGGTTATCACCAGCACCTTGAATCTCACCTGGAGGGCAACCGGTAACCAATGCAAGTCGCGCAGGAGAGGTGTAACATTGGAGTATCGGGACCCTCCCATCACAACCTGCGCGGCCGCATTCTGCACCAGCTGAAGCCTCCGAGTGGTCCTCAAGGGCAGCCCCAGGTAGAGAGCATTACAGTAGTCAAGATGGGAGGTGACTAGCATGAGTAACTGTGCGTAGAGCATCCCAGTCCAAATAGGGGCATAACTGACGCACCAGACAAATCTGGGCATACGCCCCCCTGGTCATGGTTGTTATATGATCATCTAAACTCAACCGTGAATCCAGGAGGACACCCAAGTTGCGTGCCCTGTCTATTGGGGGGGGGTAAAACTTCACCCCCTATAGCCAACGATGGAACCTCTCCTTCGGATCGAGATGCCGGTACTCATAGCCACTCAGTCTTGGCAGGGTTGAGCCGAAGCTTGTTCCTCCCCATCCAGACCCGTACCGTTTCCAGGCACCGGGACATCATGTCGAGGGCATCACTGGGTTGGTTCGGAGTGGATATAAAAAGCTGGGTATCATCAGCATACTGATGGTACGTCACCCCGAAACCACAGTGTTGTGACTCTGACCCCCGAGCCCATCTTATCAGAGGGAGAAGACTCCGAAAGTGAAGGAGAGGAGTTGGCAAGGCCTCCCTCTCCAGGACCCTCCTCTCTGGCAATGCCTCAGGTGTCCTCTGAAGGCCAAGAGATAGGCCAGGAGCCAGGTACTTCCGAACAGCCGCAGTTAAACAGCGACAGAGATGAGTTTTGGAGATGAGATCCCCGACAGCATCGGAAAGACAAGCGCGTGCAGCAGAAAAGGAGGCGTGCCAGAGATTAAGCTGTGTCACTGGACCACATCCCACAGGGGATAAAAGGGGGTGTGGTGGCCATTCAGGTCTTGTGACAGACAAAACTGAAAAGCTAGCAAGTCATACTGCGTTTCTGGAACTTTGTTATATGCCCTCCTTGGATTTATTATGGACTGGACTTGACAATTCTTTGGCTTTGTGGACTTAATTTGGTTTATCGGACGGAGGAGAAAAACCTCCCTTTGTGAATAAAGTTTTTGGCAGGCAGCTACTGGGTTGTTGCCAATTCTGTTATCTCAAAGGAATTCCTGACTGCTGGTTTTATTAACTCCTGGCTGACTGTTTGTATGCGTGTGTGAGACGGGGACAGAACACACGGATGATCTCCCCCAGCGGTTTCATATAAATGTTGAACAGAAGGGGCGAGAGAACCGACCCCTGAGGCACCCCACAAGTGAGGAGCCTCATGGTCGATCTCTGCCCTCCTGCCAACACTGCTTACATCTGACCCGAGAGGTAAGAGGAGAACCACCGTAAAACGGTGCCTCCCACTCCCAACCCCTCGAGGCGCCGCAGCAAGATACCATGATCAATGGTATCAAAAGCCGCCAAAAGATCTATTAGGACCAGAACAGAGGAATAACCTCTGTCCCGAGCCCTCCAGAGATCATCCACCAGCACGATCAATACCGTCTCCATGCTGTATCCGGGCCTGAAACCCAATTGGTACAGATCGAGGTACTCCGCTTCATCCAGGGCCATCGGGATCTGACATGTCACCACGCTCTCAACAACCTTTGCAAGAAAGCGAAGGTTGGAGACTGGACGGAAATTACTCAAAACAGCTGGATCCAAGGTTTCTTGAGGAGGGGTCTCACCACCGCTTCCTTCAAGGCGGTAGGAAAGCTTCCTTCCTCTAAGGAAGCAGTTATCACCGCCTGGATCCAGCCCCATGTCCCCTCTGGAGCTGAATAAACCAGCCAGGAGGGGCACGGGTCCAATACACATGTGGTCGCACTCAGCTTCCCCATGATCCTGTCCACTTCCTCTGGGGTAACAGGATCGAACTCTTCCCAAAGAACAAGATCCGCCACCTCCTCCCCGTCTGACTCTGTCCAGTCAGAGTCCAAGCCGTCCCGAATCTGAGCGATCTTGTCCAACAGATGCTGGCTAAACTCCTCGACTCGTCCTCGCAAAGGGTCTTCCCTCACCCTCTGATTCAAGAGGGAGCGGGACACCCTAAACAGGGCAGCCAGGCGATTCTCTGTGGACACGATGATGTCGGAGAAATAGTAACGCTTCACCGTCGCCAACTCCACCAGGTAGGCCCGTGTGAACAACCTTAACTGTGATCAGTCAGATTCGGAACGACTGGCTCTCTAACAGCTTCTAGGCCTCTCCTATGTCACTTCATCCCCCGGAGCTCCTAGGTAAACCAAGGGGCTAGCCAGGATCTGCGTCGTGTCAGAGGCTGCAGAGGAACGATCCAGTCGAGGGGCCCGGCAGCAGCCTCATCCCAGGCATCCACCAGGGCCATAACCTGGTCGTGGGAGAGAGAGAGGCATCATCCCAAGCTCCGTCTGGAACCTCTCCGGGTCCATCAGGTGCCTGGAGCGGAACCAGGTGGTTGGTCCCGCCTCCCAGCAAGGAGGGGTGGCATACTGGAAGCCCAGCCGAAGGAGATAGTGATCTGTCCATGACAGGGGATAAATAGCAAATAATCCACCGAGCTCCACCCACCACTGCTCCGAGACAAAAACAAGATCGGGTGTGTGGCCTCCCTCAGGTGTTGGGCCCTGAATAATCTGAGTCAGGTCCATGGCTGCCATGGAAGCCATGAATTCCCGAGCCACCCCCGACACCAAACCCAGGGACGGCAGTTTAAAGTCCCCCAGCACAATAAGTCTGGGAAACTCTACCACCAGCCCTGATAGGGCGTCGAGCAGCCCAGGCAGGACTGTTGCTACGCAGCTGGGAGCTGCGCAGCTGTTGCTATGCAATCAACAAGCCCAACTGCCCATGCGGGCCCCACTTCATGAGGAGGGTCTCACACCCATCTATCTTAGGAGCAGTGACCTCCCGTGGACAAAGGGTCTCCCTAATAACAACCGCCACCCCCCTCCCCTACCCTGGGCCCTTGGCTGGTGTAGCACGCAGAAACCTGGCGGGCAAAGTTCTGTCAAAGGGACACCTCCCTCCAGGCCCAACCAGGTTTCCGTGATGCAAGCCAGGTACTTTAGGCTTCTATATATTCTTACAGTTAGGACCAAAAAACAGTCCTTTAGCTCATATAGCATAATAGAAGGATATATCTTTTTATTATATTTTATAATTAAAATTAGGGATCTCTAAATTTTAAGAGGTTGTAGGCAGTGGTGGAATTCATTTTTTTTTACTACCGGTTCTGTGGGCGTGGCTTGTTGGGTATGGCAGGGGAAGGATACTGCAAAATCTCCATTCCCTCCCCACTCCTGGGGGAAGGATATTGCAAAATCTCCATTCCCATCCCACTCTGGGGGCAGCCAGAGGTGGTATTTGCCGGTTCTCCAAAGTACTCAAAATTTCTGCTACTGGTTCTCCAGAACCTGTCAGAACCTGCTGAATATCACCCTTGTTTGTAGGCTTTCATAAAATTGATGTCTGATTGTTTACAGTTAGAACTAAGTGCAAGAGAAAAATAGGATCTGATTCAATTTACTTATCTATGTATTGTCACATTTGTAAGTTAGCCATTCAAAATTACTCTGGGCACATACGAAATAAAATACGGAATTTTTTTTTTTTATTTATTTTTATTTATTTATTTTTATATGCTGCCCTTCTCCGGAGATTCAGGACGGCTTACAGTGCATTAAGCAATAGCCTTCATACTTTTCTATATTTTTATACAAAGTCAGCTTATTGCCCCCACAAACCGGGTCCTCATTTTACCCACCTTAGAAAGGATGGAAGGCTGAGTCAACCTTGAGCCTGGTGAGAATTGAACTTGCAGTAATTGCAGGCAGCTGGATGTTAAATGCTGCCTTAGTAGGAGGCATTAGCCTCCTATGCCACTCAGGCTCCTGAGTGGCGTATATAAATTTATAAACAAATTTATAATTTGTTATTATTAGTTACTACATTTCTAATGCTGCATAACTGAAACAAAGTCATTCTAGGTAGCATAGACTATACACAAAATGTAATATAAGGTATAGAATATAAAATGGTGACCAAGCAGGAGGAAGGAAGGAAGGAGATGGAAATGAGAAGGAGGGAGGGAGGGAAGGAGGGAAGAAGAAAGGAAGAAGGGAGGGAGGAAGAAGATGAGAAAGAGAAGGAGGGAGAGAAACAGAAAAAAAGGGAAACATGAAGGGAGGGAGGGAGGGTAGTGGGAGATTGGAATGAGAGGGAGGGTGGGTCTGAGGGAAGTCCTACCTTAGCATTTGACCACCAGTAGCTCTGCTGCCCTTTTGACATTCCCTTGCCCCTTCCTCTCCTGGTGGTCTCCCATCCTATTGCTGAGGATGCTTTAGTTACAAAGCTAGATCTCCTCACATGTAGAGTGAGTGAGCTTCCCTCTGACCCATGCACTTTGCCTTCCTGCAGTCACCATGAGCAGCCTGGCCAAAGAGATTGAGCACAGCAACAGCAGCCTTGAGCTGGAGGTAAACACAGCCAGGTGCCACCTCAGGAAACAGGGGCTGGGCTGGGCTGGGCTGGGCTGGGCTGTGTGGTCCTGATGCCCCGGGAACTCGAGGACTGGGCTGGCCATTTGCCCTTTACTGCCCAGGGGACCTCCAGGCAGGGCTCAGGCCATGCATCCAGGGGTCCTCTGCATGGCCTGAGAGGAATGGCGAGAGTCCTTTGGTGGACTAGGCTTTGGCGGTCACCCTGGTCTTGCTCTTCTGCTCTTCCACACACAGCAGTATTGTTGTCCGCTTCCTGCTTTGCTGGGAGGGGGCACCGGACAGGGAAACACTGACAATGTTTGGGATTGGGAGAAAAATGTCTCCTTTGACGTGCTGTGCACATATACACATACACATACCCACATGCACAATTCCAAATTTGGAGACTTTTATCCACATCTGAGCTTACAAACTGCTAATTATGACTGGGCTTCGGGAAAAGGTCCTCTCCTTCTGTGGATAAAAATCCCCAAACTTGGAATGTGGTGTGTGTGTGTGTGCATGCGTGCATGCGTGCACACATTTGGCTGCCAGCAGTTTGGGGAGGTGAGGAGCTTATGGGGCACCGAATTGTCCCCATGTCGAGTTAGCCGGTGCAACTTGTTCCATCCTGAGGCAGCCCCAGTGAGTGGCAATGAGCTGGCCACATCCACCTAGCCATGCCCAGCTAGTTGCGGCAACTTGGCTACTGGCCTTTTGAGGGCAACCATAATGCTGATGTGGTTCTCAATGAAATTTAGTTTGAATCCTTGTTTTAGAGATTGAGGGCTTAACCAAAAAGGCATGTTTCCTAGGTCTCCTAGGATAAGACTTAGAAGAGGGAACCTAGAGCATATCCTTCTTTTAGGAGCAAGTGAGGCAGGGAGATATTTGAGAGAAGGCAAGTAATACTTTCCTATGGCATATTTGCTTTTAAAGGTGATTATGAGCACCTTGTATTTCACCTGGAACTGATTGGGAGCCAATGCTGTCTGCAATATAGAACATTACAAAAGTGCAAAAACTGCAACATTAACTACCTGCAAGTTTGCAACTGAAATTTCCAGAAAGCCTTCAGGTGCAGCCTCATGTACAATATGAGCGGTAGTCTTAGATTAATTAAAACTATTTTTTTTAAAAAAAGAGAGGAAAATGACCCAGTAGACACAATAACCCCAACCCCTTCCTCCACCATGAGCTTACATCATTCTTTAGAGCAGGTATCCTCAAACTACGGCCCACGGGCCAGATACGGCCCACCAATGCAAAGCATCCGGCCCACAGAGTGGTGGGATTAAACCCCGCCCCCTTACCCTCAGCCTTATTTCCAGCGAGCATCCACTCCAGCCACACTTCTTTCACCGGTTGAGCTGCACTTCTGATCACACAGTTGCTCCCGAAGGTAAAGCCAAAGGTAAGGGTGTGTGGGAGGGCCAGTGAGGGGTGATATGAAAAGTTTAAAAAAGTACTGCCTTAAATTAAAAGCCTTTGAAAGCAATGTAAATGGGATCTTTTCACGGTTGGAATGGAGATTTTTTCCTTGCCTTCTCCTAGCTTGGAAACTGGCTGCTTTAAATTAAAAGCCTTTTTCACGTGAACCAGGACCAGTGTTTGAGTAGGGGAGGGGCTGCTTGTAAAGTAGCACTTTTAAAGTGGGTGGATGGGGGATATTTCTCCATGTCTCCTAGCTTTTTCAAAATCAGCTGAAGTTGGCTAACACTAATTCAAAAGCAACAGCATTATAATGCCTGAAGGCGAATTCACCCACTGCTTTGATTTTGCCATATATAAAGTACATCCACCAAATCGGTTGCTGAACAATTTTGGTAGCTTTCATGTGTGTGGATACACAGGCACAAGTGTGCCAAAAAACAAATCAGTTTGAATTCTCTTTCAGGCTTAAAAGACCTTTAGTCTTGTAATCCCAAATAATTTAAAAAAAGTAGTCTGGTCTCCTATTCCTTCCCTGGCCACCTTCCCTGTTGGCAGGCACTCACAGGTCCTGCTGCTGCTGCTGCTTGCAAAGAGTCCCAAAGGCTTTGGCTGGAACCAAAGGGGAAGGAACCAGGTGGGCCTATAGAGAGGAGAAGGGAGGGGAGGGGCGTTCTCTCAGCCTGTCATTACTTATGTGCTATAGTGATCCCTGTTTTTTGTCGCTCTGTATTTATTGGTATCTTACTAATAGCAATTTTACATTCCTAGGAAACATGTCAAAGAAAAGAAAAATTGACTATGAGTGCAGGATCTTCAAAGAACAGTGGACTTACAATTACTTTTTTGTGCAGTACAAGGAAAGAGCTGTTTGTCTGATAGGCCAGGATTTAGTGGCTGTGTTCAAGGAATACAATTTGCATCGACACTATGAGACTCGACATAAAGACAAATATGATTGTTTGGTCGGACAAGCAAGAAAAGATAAAATATTAAAACTGAAAAATGGATTGACAACGCAGCAAAATGCTTTTGTGAAGCAGAAGCAGGTAAATATGTCATCACTGCGAGCAAGTTTTCAAGTTGCCAAGCTAATAGCACGCACTGGCAGATCATTTGTAGAGGGAGAATTTGTTAAAGAATGCCTTCTTTCTGTTACCAAAGAGATGTGTCCAGAGAAGGCTGATTTGTTTAGTACAGTGAGTTTTTCAGGACCTACAATCACAAGAATGATTGAAGAAATGGGGGACAATTTGCATCAGCATTTGCAAAATTCCTCAAATAAACTTTGGTATTTTTCGGTGGCACTCGATGAAAGCAATGATGTTCGTGATTCTGCACAACTTCTAATTTTCATTTGTGGGACAAATGATTGTTTTGAAGTCACAGAGGAGCTTGCTACACTGAAAAGCATCAAAGGAACAACAACAGGAGAGGATATCTTTGAAAAGGTCCACCAAACTGTGAATGATTTGAAGTTGGACTGCGCTAAACTAGCCAGTGTGACAACTGATGGTGCTCCTAGCATGGTGGGGTATATGAAAGGAGTGGTTGCACGCATTAACAAAGAGATGGACAAACACAACCATTCACATCCAATAGCTATACACTGCCTCATCCACCAACAAGCGCTATGTTGTAAGTCACTGAAGTGGGACTCTGTCATGAAAGTTGTGGTGTCTTGTGTTAACTTCATTAGGGGACATGCACTAAACCACAAACAGTTTCAGGAATTTCTGCCTGAGCTAAATGTTCCCTATGGAGATATTTTGTACCACACAGAAGTCCGTTGGCTGAGTCGAGGGAGAGTTTTGAAATGTTTCTATTATTATTATTATTATTATTATTATTATTATTATTATTATTATTATTTTAATTTATATGCCGCCTTTCTCTGAAGACTCAGGGCGGCTTACAATACGTTAAGCAATAACCTTCATACTTTTGTATATTTATACAAAGTCAGCTTATTGCACCCACAAACTGGCTCCTCATTTTACCTACCTTAGAAAGGATGGAAGGCTGAGTCAACCTTGAGCCTGGTGAGATTTGAACTTGCAGTAATTGCAGGCAGCTGGTGCACTGTAACAGTGCTTAATCAGCTACGCCACCAGACTTACTTCCACAAGTTTCTGCTTTTCTAATTTTAAAAAAACAAAGAGGTACCAGAGCTCAAAGATGAAGAATGGAAATGGCACCTTGCCTTTCTGACAGATGTAACAGAGCTACTGAATAGTTTGAATGTGAAACTTCAAGGCAAGGGGAAACTCATCTGTGATATGCTTTCACATGTGAAGGCATTTGAAGTAAAATTGGGTCTCCTCATTAAACAAGTGAAGGAGGAAAACTTCTGCCATCTCCCTGCAAATGGAGTTTCAAATTAGATTTAAAGAGCTTCGTACACATGAATAGGACATATAGCTTTTCCGGAACCCATTTTCTGTTGACATCGAAATTGTTGATCCAATTTACCAAATGGAACTGGCTGAACTACACAATTGTGACTCTCTGAAAGACACATTCAAGTCAAGCAGCCTTACTGATTTCTATGCACCTCTCTTCTTTAAGACATATCTTCATCTAAGGAACCATGCACTCAAAATGGTAACTTTGGCAGCACCTATATCTCTGAACAGACTTTTTCCCGAATTAAACAACTGAAATCTCCAACCAGATCCAGACTAACTGATGAACACTTGCATCACTTGTTACGACTTGCAGTGACAAATATGGAACCGGATATTGACTTTCTCATCAGCCAAAAGCAGGCACACACTTCCCATTGAATTAGTATATTTTTGTTGGTTATTTCATTTTAAATATTGTATTATTTAACTTTTTTTGCACTACAAATAAAGATATGTGTAATGTTCATATAAGTTTGTTTATGTTTGTTTCAAACTATAGTCCGGCCTCCAACAGTCTGAGGGACCATTATCCCTCCTTAATTCACAATTGGATGCTTTTGGGGGGGGGGGGTTTGTGTTGATTCTCGCCTTCTGCCTACTTCCAATGTCTCTCAATCCCATCTTGGGGGTTTTAGTTGCAGTCTTAATTGCTGCAGTTCTCAGTCTTGTTTATTGTGTGGTCATCTGAAACATGATCAGGAGTTATTTTGAAGGAAATCCTGTTTGTTTTATTCCTTTTTCAATGGCCTATTTTAAGGAGCCTGAAGCTGCTGTTGTAATGAAGTTAGGCAAATGGCAAGAAAGTTTGTGCTCTTTTTCCCTTTGGGGGGTGGATTTTATTAAGTAAATAATAAGAGGAATAATAATAATTCCTTGGCTTGAGCAAGAACAGTTTAGGAAGGAGAAAGGCATAAAATGGACAGTTAAATTGGTCACGCCCACCCAACCACATGACCACCCAAAAAGAGAACAGGATCAGAGCTGTTCAAATCACTCCAGGATGCTGTTCCTAGAGGCAAGTACTACCACCGAGAAGACATGCCTTCTGAGTTCCATCAAATAATATCATTTAATAGTTGGGATCCAAAGCATGCCAACTGTCCCTTGTTACAGGACGAATAGAAATCAATCAATGGTTTTTTAAGTAACAAGGTTCTATGCCATAAAAGGTTTTACAGGTGAAAACCAGCATACGTATTGGTGACGAGTGTAGCTTGTTTAGCAGAGGTATTACATGAAGTATAATGGCGTGCCCATAGTTGCACAGACTACTATGTTCTGGACCAGCTGAAGCTTCCAAGTGAATTTCAAGACAGCCCCAAATAAAGCACATTGCAGTAATTTAGTTGAGAAGTGACTAAGACATGAATGATTTTGATCCAAGAACAGATTTAACTGATATATCAGATAAATTAGTTCAAAAGACTTCCTGGCCACAGCTACAAGATAAAACATGCAAGTTGGGGTGGGGTGGGGTGGAGACCTACACTGTGCACATGTTCCATTTGAAGATGTCTAACCCATTCAAGATGGAAAATTTCCAGATATGGGAAGCCTATGAATTCAGAGCTACTTGGTATTGCCAAGCTTGATCCTGAGCTTGTTCTTTTGTATCCAGACTCTCACAGCCTCCAGGCACTAAAACAATTGATCAATCAATCTATCTATTTTATTTATAGCCAAAAGATCCAAAAATAGCACCAAGACAAGACTCTGACATCATTCACAACATTACTTGGTCAATCAAATGTAAAAATATACAATTGAGGTGTACTGATGCTACCTGATCCCATATTGACAATCTTAGTTTAGCTTCATATAGAATTTAAAGAGGAGGAATGGGGTACTCAAGCTTAGTGTCCAATATCCATTCCCAGTCCAACACCAATTGGAATTGTCTTCAGTGGAAACAGAAAAATTATTGCAAAACCACAATATAATTTGCAATATGGGCTCTACTCATACACAGTCAAGCTCAACCTTCATCTTTCCCCATCATACACTGATGATGTTGCCTAGTTAGGGCAATGAAACGTCTACAAGAAAACAAGCAAGCTCAGAGAGCACCAAGGACCGGTCAAAACAGCTTTCATTAATAAACTAGTTCCATCATACTATCATCTGTGTGAATGGGGCTTTTGATCATCAGGGACAAGCCTATGATTACCACAGTGGTTTTCAATTATATCAGACCAATGCCACACAAAAGCAAGCTGAAGACTCTCAGAATTATTTAATACCACAATTACATTATGGGGAATGAGAGAGTACAACCCAAGACAAAACTAGAATTGTATCTACTTTTCTCACCGCAGATCTTCAAAGTAAAACAAAATGAAGAATGCCCATATATATTGAAATACATGTATTTGTAGTTCAAAAAAAATTGGTATGTGAGGAAAAAAATATTGAAACATTTTAAAAGTGTTTTTAAAATGAATATTTGAATAATAACTATATGATTGATATCTGGCTATATCCAATATAGAATATATAAAGGGAAAATATCTTTCCGTATACTGTATACTACCAACAGAACTAGAATTCTCAGGGTATCTCTCTCTCTCTCTCTCTCTCTCTCTCTCTCTCTGTGTGTGTGTGTGTGTGTGTGTGTGTGTGTGTGTATATGTATACGTTCAAATATACATTTATATTTATATTTATATTTATATTTATATTTATTTGCCAAAGATGTAAAGCGGTATGGGGACTTACTCCCAAGTTAGTGTAAACAGAATTATAGCTTAGGTTATATAGTGGAGCAGAATCAAAATCACAGACTGCAATACATTAGTCTATTTGTCTATCAGATATACTGTGGGAAAGCTTATATTAAGACTGCATGCATTATATTAGATTTGTGACTAAATAAATCAAACTGGAGAAAAGATGATTGGTGGGAAGCAAAACTTATTCTGAGAGGGGATATCAAACACTGTTAAAATTAAAAGATTACAGCATTCTTTAGCTAGCAAAAACATCTGTTGGGATAACATCACTTTCTTTCCATTAATGAATCAACAAGGTTTACATTAGCCAAAATCTCATTTACATATGTATATCATTTAAATTTCCAGCTCTATTAAACAAATAACTAGCTCTAAATTTACCTCACTTGCACAAGTATATTTTATATTTATTAATGTTTTAAAATCTTAAGCATTCCCAACATTTTAATATGTAATGTTCTTATTTTGTTTTATGAATACTGTAAAATATTAAAAGGACAATGCAAAAAACAAATGATCATACAACAAACACAAATAGAAATGTAGTTTATAAAAGTAAACTAACTGATATTGTGAGAATTCCTACCTAACCTTTTCCCCAAATGTTTCCCCTTAGAGGATTTATATTGAATGTTACTAAGTTTTCTTTCCGTCAGAGGCAATAATGAAAAGCTCATGTCAATAAAATCTAGATTGTTGTACACAGAATCTCTAAAATCTATATAAATAGAATAGACAATATTTGAATATTTGTATTTCCAACTCTTTCATGGAACTGCATGTCTCAAAGGTGCTCCCATGTGACACTCTCCAGCGCAAGCTGCACTGGCTCCCGGTGGTCTTCCGGGTGCGCTTCAAAGTGTTGATGACAACCTTTAAAGCGCTCCATGGCTTAGGGCCGCGGTATCTATGAGACCACCTTCTGCCGCCAATAGCCTCCCACCGGCCATTACGCTCGCATAGAGAAGGCCTCCTCAGGGTGCCGTCCGCCAGACAATGTCGGTTGGCAACCCTCAGGGGAAGAGCCTTTTCTGTGGCAGCACCCACCCTCTGGAATGACCTACCCCCAGAGATACGCACGATACCAGATCTCCGGACTTTCGTCGGGCCCTGAAATCTCATTTATTTCATCTTGCCCGGCTGGCTTGATCCCATCCGTTTGGTTTTAATTTGAAATTGGTTTTAACTGAGTTGTTTTAAATTGTGGGCCAAAATTATTTAATTACCTTTTAAACTGTTTTTTAAATTTTGTATGCTCTGTTTTATCTCGACTGTTCACCGCCCTGAGTCCTGCTGGAGAAAGGTGGTATAAAAATAAAATAAAATAAAATAAATAAAATAAAATTTTAAAAAAGAACAGTGGAAAATGTTGTATACATGAGAATTTTTTAAAAAATAATTAACTTAGTATTACAAACCACATTTTTATAATGTTGAAAAAAATTGAAAAAAGGTGACAGTGAAAATACTGCCAACTAGATTGCATACCCAATTGATAGTACTTATGAAACAGCAATCAGCGTTAGGTGGCAAACTATTGTATTTACAATTCGTTTTAGCAGTCACATTACATATAAAACATAAAACATAAACATAATATAAAACATAACATAAACCAAACATAAACCAAACATTAATCAAAAAAATCCCAACCAAATCATATTCAAACCAGCCACAAAGATGAAGCCCTGCCACCTAGTGGAGAAAAACCGACCATACACCCGAAGCCAAGCCAATAAACACATACTGGGACTCCCAACCAATCAGAATGAAAAGGTGGAGCCATCCCAGAATACCAGCACCAGATTTGAAATACCAACGGCAGTTAGTACAAAATGACTGCTGACATAAGCCTGATGATGGCAGATGGGATTCTGTCGAAACGTCGCTTCTACCCTTTTAGGGATATATCCACAATTACACGGGAAGAAACCCGAAATATTAACTATACACACATACATACCCGTGAAAACTTACATAAACATATATATATATATATATATATATATATATATATATATATATATATATATATATATATATATATATATATAATATGTGTGTACAGTTAATATCTCGGGTTTCTTCCCATGTAATTGTAAACATATCCCTAAAAGGGTAGTAATGATGTTTCGACGAAATCACATTCGTCATCTTCTGGCTGAAGTTCATAAAAGGAAGGAACATAAAAATTCAGTACAAAAGAAAGAACACACATCATCATTAGTATAACACATAAATGCCACAGGACATAATATTAATTTTAATAACACAAAAACAGTTGCAAAAATAGAACATCTCAATGGCAGAATAATCAGAGAGGCCATTGAAATAGAGAAAAGACCATATTGTATGAATAAACGTGATGACACCTCCCGTCTGCCTACTATTTGGAAACCTGCTCTCGTAGACAGACGAATCTTAACACAAAATCTAAACCACAGATCAAAGATTTATCATAATGCCTGTGTTGCCACCATTTCCAGCATAACTTATCCATTAACCCACAACCAAGCATCAGAACTTCCACCCAATCAAAATACAGCTACGTCATCAGCCAATCAGAATTCAACACTGTTGACCAATCAGAATACACCTTTGCTTCTTTTCATAGAAAAACGTCAGTTACGTTCACACAGTTTGCCCATAAGCACCAAACCGAGAACTTCAGCCAGAAGATGACGAATGTGATTTCGTCAAAACGTCGCTACTAGCCTTTTAGGGATATGTTTACAATTACACGGGAAGAAACCCAGAGACAGACAGACACACACACACACACACACACACACACACACACATATATGTATATGTATATATGTTTTGTTTTCTGAGGTTTTCACGGGTGTTTGTATGTAGGTCTTTGGTTATTCAGGTTTTCTCCCACGTAAAATTGGAGGTTTCTTGGCAATGTTTCGACGAAGTCTCATTCGTCATCTTCAGGCTGGTGTCTTCGGCTTCGTGCTTCTAGGAGCAATGTGTGTGATCGCAGCTGTTTCTTCCTTTTAACTGCCAGTGGGGGTGGGAGCTGATTGGGTGGGAGCTTGGCTGTGTTCTGATTGGGTGGAGGTGTGTTCTGATTGGTTGGGGGTTTGGCTGTGCTCTGATTGTATGGGGGGTTGGATGGGGATTGGATGGGGGGTCCTCCCATACATAAAAGGCACCACAGACAGAATCAGCAAGATCCTCCACAAACACAACATCAAGACAGCATTCTGCACAAACCGAAAAATATCCACCATCCTAAGAAACCCCAGACAAAATTGAGTTAGAAAATCAAGGAGTATATGAAATCCCATGCACTGCCTGCCCCACCACATACATCGGACAAACCAACAGAAGAATAAGTGCACGCATTGAAGAACACAAGAACTCAGTCAAAAAAGAGGAACCAACTTCTTCCCTGGTCCAACACCTCAAAGCCACAGGACATGATATTGACTTTAAAAAGACCAGAACTATCGCCAAAACCGAACACTTTAACAACAGAATAATCAGAGAAGCCATCGAGATAGAAAAACGTCCACACAGCATGAATAAACAAGATGATACCTCCCGCCTACCAGCCATTTGGAAACCCATCCTTATTGACAAATGAGTCCCTAACACAAAGAATGACACCAGACCCACACTCACGACAGCCACACAGGATGTAACCACCACACATCCACGCAGAAAGCAGACTCAAACCCATACTGAGGATGAGGCACAACCGCGGACCAGAAGCCAGACCACAGCTGCATCATTAGCCCCTTTAAACCCCTCCAATCCATGCATGAAGCAGACTGACACTCACCATGAAGAGGTAGCACGGCCACGAACATGAAGCCAAACAACAGCAACACAGCTCACCAGCTCAAATCCCCCTGCTACTCAGACTAACCCGAGCACAACCAAGCCCCCACCTAAACAGAACGCACACCCATCCAATCAGAGCACAGCCAACCCCCCATCCAATCAGAGCACAGCCAAACCCCCAACCAATCAGAACACACCTCCACCCAATCAGAACACAGCCAAGCTCCCACCCAATCAGCTCCCACCCCCACTGGCAGTTAAAAGGAAGAAACAGCTGCGATCACACACATTGCTCCTAGAAGAACGAAGCTGAAGACACCAGCCTGAAGATGATGAATGAGACTTCGTCAAAATGTTGCCAAGAAACCTCCAATTTTACGCGGGAGAAAACCCGAATAACCAAAGACCTACATGTATATATATATATGTGTGTGTGTGTGTGTGTGTGTGTGTGTGTGTGTGTGTGTGTATTTTCTTTTCTTTGGCCTTTATGTGTATTTCTCTTCCCTAAGAACCTCTTACGTGGTTCTTCCTACGTAAATCAAGATTTTTATGCAACCCTAGTTCAGTGAAATCACAATCCACTAGTTTTTAGGCTTTTTTTTTTTTTTTTTGGCAGCCAGCAAACACTCTGCTGCCCATTGAGAGACTAAGGAGACTAAGATAGATCTATTTCGGACTTATAAATCCTCATCAGTTAGCCACACTCTCATCCCATGTATCTTCCCTGTAAAGGTACAGTATTTGTTTTCTTTCCTTTTCATAGGCTTTATGTGTATTTCTCTTTAGCCAGGTTCTTCCTACGTAAACCAAGATTTTTATGCAGCCCTAGTTCAGTGAAATCACAATCCACTAGTTTCTAGGCTTTTTTTTCTGGCAGCCAGCAAACACTCTGCTACCCATTGGGAGACTAAGGAGACTAAGATAGATCTATTTCGGACTTATAAGTCCTCATTAGTAGCCACACCCTCATCCCATGTATCCTTATAAGTCTGAAATAGATCTATCTTAGTCTCCTTAGTCTCCCAATGGGCAGCAGAGTGTTTGCTGGCTGCCAGAAAAAAAAGCCTAGAAACTAGTGGATTGTGATTTCACTGAACTAAGGCTGCATAAAAATCTTGGTTTACGTAGGAAGAACCTGGCTAAAGAGAAATACACACACACACACACAAACACACACATATACATACACAAACACACACACACACACACTTATATTAGCTACCCATCACTGAACAGCACAATGGCTCAGCAGTTAAGATGCTGGCTTGTTGGCTGGAAAACTGACAGCCTGGGTTCAAGACCTGAGAGCGCATGATGGGGTGAGTTCCCACTTTCATCCTAGTTCCTGACAACCTAGCAGTTCAAAAGAATGCAAATGCGAGTTAATAAATAGGTACTACTTCAAGTGGTTAGGTAACAACAGTCCGTGATGTCATGCTAGCCACATGATTGCAGAAACATCTTCTGACAGGTTGGCTCAACAGCCTCGAAATGGAGTTAGTATAGCCCAGGGGTCTGCAACCTTAAACACTCAAAGAGTCATTTGGACCCGTTTTCCACAGAAAAGAAAACACCAGGAGCCACAAAACCCTTCCCGTGTCTGACTATTTCTTGAGCAGCCACAAAACTAGCATATGTAGTTGAATTAAATGTTCTGTTTTCTTCTGAAACTTTTCTTTTCTTGGATTTATCCATGTTTGGTCTACCGGGGGTTGAAAAGCTCGATAAATCATGTGCCAGCAGGAGTTGTAAATTGATGGTTGTGACGCATATTTGGAGTGATAGTGAGCTGCAGCAAAGGGGTGAAAGAGCCACATGTGGCTCCAGAGCCACAGGTTGCTGACCCCTGGTATTGCCCCTTATACTTAGTAATGGCTAGCAAAGAAAAATCTGCAGGGACTCTTTTACCTTACTTACCTTTACCCATCTTATATAGAATTCTGGGCAGTTCCCAATCAACTGTTAAACAACATCATTGTATCATTAATACGTACGTATATCTATTAAAAGCACAAACATTTAAAGCAGGCACCAGTGTTAAACTTTCACTAACAAGTCCACTAACAAGTCTTCTTGTCAACCTCATCCAACCCCAATGTCTGGGGGAAACTACAGGTCTTAAATGCTTTTCAGAAGGCTAGGAGGATGGGGGCCTGCCAAACCTCAGAGAGAGGGGTGTTCCATAGGGTACAGCTGCTGTGGAAAAGGTACTCTTCTAGATTCCATAAGATGGCAATGTTTAAGGGAAGGGACTAGTAATATACACATCCTATTTGATCTGGCAGGATGGCTATAAATCCTTGGGGAGATACAAATAACCTGGTCCTGTGTCATATAGGCTTTAAAGGTAATAATTAGTACCTTGAATTGCATCTGGAAAGGAACCAGGAGCCAGTGAAACTCACACAACAGAGGTGACACATGGATAAATCTAAGGACATCCATCACTGAGTGCATGCCACTGCATTTGGATAAATTGTAAATTTCAGGTAATCTTCAAGGACAGCCCCAGGTGGAGTGTGTTGCAATAATTCAAAAGAGAAGTGACAAGGCATGAGTCACTGTAAGCAAGGTCTTCCAATTTAGGAACAGATGGCAACTGGCAGAGAAATCTGTGCAAAGGCCCCTTTACTCATGGTTGCCACCTACTTCTTGAGCAGAAGCCATGAGTCTAGGAGGATCTGCAAATTGTACCCAGCCTGGAGGAGTGCTACAAATACTTTATCTAGCTTCAAAGATAAAATATCATCTGGAGCCGGAGATATAGCCACAAACCCAAAGCCACTCTGTCTTGCTGGGTTGAATCAAAGCCATCACCTCCTCATCTGAACCCTTACAACTTCCATATGATCAGTACCATCACAAGATCACCTGTCTGGCTAGGGATAGAAATATATAACTGAATATCAACAGCATACTGATCATACACATTGTATACTGATAGTAAATGTTAAAAGGAGAGGCAAAAAGCTTGAGCCCTGAGGCATCCCATATTGCAGGCACTAGTTTTGACCCTCCTCTTCCATCAACACCGACTGAAATCAGCCACAGAGCCTGAAGGAGAACCTTTATAACACAGTGTCTCCCACTTCCAACCCTCAAAGCCAGTCCAGAAGAATATCATGGTTCATGGTATTGAAAGTCTTTAACAGGTCCAGGAAGGCCAGAATGGTTGCACCATCCCCTTCCTGAGCCCTCCGAAGGTCATAGACAAGTATGACTGAAGAGAGATTAGTCATTGCTTGGACCTAACAACAAACTACCTCCTGGGATGCCTTAACCAACCAGCAGGGGCATGGATCCAGAATTCAGGTAGCTGAGCCCACAACCAAAGGACTCTATCCACTTCCTTAAGAGTAACTATCTTGAACTCCAGATAACAAGGCTCAAACCCCAGATATCAAGGTTCAAGTCCATCTCTCTCCTCCAAAGAATGTACGAAGTAGATTGAGTAGATTGATCTACTCAATTTCAAGCAACATTTTCTGACAGATGCCAAGAATATTCCTCACAGTGATCCTGCAAGGGCTCCCCAGCTTCTCCTTAACCAGGAAGGATCTGGTCATCCAAAACAGGGCCACTGATCAGCTATTTCCAGATACAATGAGGGCAGAGAAGTAATTATGCTTTGCTACCCTTATTGCTGCAAGATAAATTCTAATTTGGGCATTTATATGTTCTTAGTCAGCCTCACTTTTCATTTTTGTCCAGTGGCACTCTAGGTGTCTCTTATGAATGTTACATTAATCAGACATATTATGAACCTTGTTTCATTTTCTGTGTACAGTGAAATCATTTTCTCCATAACTAGATTTTTTATGCATGTGGTTACCATTGAGGGGTAATGCAACATGGTAATATGAATTTTACCAGCATTGTCCATTAGATTCCGCTCAGTAAATTAATCCAACTTAAAATCTCGTCCTAGAATGGAGGATCCTTTGCAAGCTTTAATGCAATGAAGTACATCCAACTTTGGTTGTTTTGTTAGATTTTTGTTGGTTCCTTTTTTAATATGGGTACTAGAGAAGATGGCCAGTTTTCCCAATAGTAGTAACACCAGCTATTCTAGAACAGAAGTAAGTAGAAGAAAAGGATGCAACAACTAGAATAACTGTAGAATATGATAGTAAGTTTGTAAATAGGATAGAAAGGAAATGGGTTTTGACAGGAAAATGTTCAAGCAATTTTGGTTGCAAGAAATTTTGACATACTTCCAGATTTTTGATGCAAGTTGGTTATGATGGCACACACTGAATAATAAATAAACCAAATTCTTAAATAAAAACATTCAAAAAAAAATCCCTGTGTGATTGCACATACAAGGAATTTGCCTTGGTGCATACTCTTTCGATGTACATAAAAGAAAAGATACATTGGTCAAGAATCATAAGGTACAACACTTAATGATAGTCATAGGGAAACAGTCAATATAAATCTTAAGGATAGCAGCAACAAGTTTACAGTCATACAGTCATAAGTGGGAGGAGATGGGTGATAGGTCTTGGA
Source organism: Arizona elegans (assembly GCA_022577455.1). NCBI lineage: Eukaryota > Metazoa > Chordata > Lepidosauria > Squamata > Colubridae > Arizona > Arizona elegans. The sequence goes on along the minus strand of JAKOOJ010000004.1, from coordinate 74,915,370 downwards.
AAGCCGTATTAGGCCGGAAGCTTCAATGCTGCCTAATATAATAAATATAGTATAGTATAGTATAGTATAGTATAGTATAGTATCGTATCGTATCGTATCGTATCGTATCGTATCGTAACGTAACGTAACATAACATAATATAATATGACTATTAAACATGCTGGCCTTTCTTCACCATGGATATGATCACAGTTCCATCTATGAAATACAATAATTTATGAACACCAACTGAATGGGACTCAGAATTTAAGCATTCTTTTTTCATGCAAAAGCATGCTTTACGTAAGAATGATTTTATAGTGTTCTAGTGTTATGTGGATTTGTTATAGCATATATTAATCAAATAAAATGCTAAAATTAACTAAATCTAGGCGTTAGAAATAGTTCCTGTATAATCCAATATAAATCCCAATAATCAGATACTCACGAGAAGTTTTTGAAGCAAGTAAAGTGATTCTGGAGCCAGCTAATAATTGAAATCCTAAAACATTAAATTGATCCTCATCAATCTGATTAGCAAAGTCTACATGAAAAAGAAGAAACACAGTTTGCATCATTTCTTCCAAACTTCCTTCTTTATTGCAGGCATTTTCTTATTAAAAAGGCTTATTGTTTGAATTTTTACCTGAAAAAAGAGTAATAAAGTTGACTGTAGGTTTGTTGGTATCAATAGTTAACTTCTGGCTTGCTGTTTTTGAAGGCTGAGCAGGAAAACAAACCAGCCGCAAAGGTAATCGGAATTTGCATTGGGCAACCCTTTGTGCACCTGAAATAAATCACACACATACACACATGTATGTATGTGTGTCTTGGCCAAGACACTTCCAATTTTACGTGGGAGAAGACCTGAATAACCAAAGACCTACATATATATATATATATATATATATATATATATATATATATATATATAGGGGCTATGTGTTGGATAGGCAGTGGTTGGTCAGATCTAGGATGTGCTTGGGAGGGTTATATTTGTTTTGGATAACCCCCCCCCCAAGCACATCCTAGATCTGACCAACCACTGCCTATCCAACACATACTTCATCTATAACGGACAAAAATACAAACAAATAGAAGGAGCACCCATGGGATCACCTCTCTCACCTGTCATTGCTAACCTCTACATGGAACACTTTGAAACCCAAGCTCTAGAAAAATCTGATCACAAACTCAAACTCTGGCTCAGATACGTAGACAACACCTTCATAATCTGGCCACATGGGAAAGAAAAACTGGACAACTTCCTCACACACCTCAACAGCCTACACCCCAAAATACAGTTCACCATGGAAATAGAAGCGAACAACCAACTTCCCTTCCTGGATGTCTTAGTCTACAAAAAATCCAATTGCTCCCTACGACACACCATCTACCAGAAGAAAACACACACAAACCGCTATCTGCACGCACTCTCACACCATCACCCAGCACAGATCAACTCTGTAGCCAAGACACTCATCTCCAGAACAAAACGCTTAGCTGACGAATAACTCCTAAAAACCGAACTACAGACTCTCACTAACGTACTAACATCCAATGGATTCCAAAGAAATAAAATTACCAACCTAATCCAAAAAAACCCCCCCACTAAAATCCAACACAGAGAACAAGAAAACGGCAAAGCCCTCCTCCCATACATAAAAGGCACCACAGACAGAATCAGCATGATCCTCCACAAACACAACATCAAGACAGCATTCTGCACAAACCGAAAAATATCCACCATCCTAAGAAACCCCAAAGACAAAATTGAGTTAGAAAATCAAGGAGTATATGAAATCCCATGCACCGCCTGCCCCACTACATAAATCAGACAAACCAACAGAAGAATAAGTGCACGCATTGAAGAACACAAGAACTCAGTCAGAAAAGAGGAACCAACTCCCTGGTCCTCAAAGCCACAGGACATGATATTGACTTTAAAAAGACCAGAACTATCGCCAAAACTGAACACATTAACAACAGAATAATCAGAGAAGCCATTGAGATAGAAAAACGTCCACACAGCATGAATAAACGAGATGATATCTCCCGTCTACCAGCCATTTGGAAACCCACCTTTATTGACAAATGAGTCCCTAACACAAAGAATGACACCAGACCCACACTCACGAGAGCCACACAGGATGTAAACACCACACATCCACGCAGAAAGCAGACTCAAACCCACACTGATGATGAGGCACAACCATGGACCAGAAGCCAGATCACAGCTGTATCATTAGCCACTTTAAACCCCTCCATTCCATACATGAAGCAGACTGACACCCACCATGAAGAAGTGGCACAGCCACGAACACGAAGCCAAACAATTGCAACACAGCTCACCAGCTCAAATCCCCCTGCTACTCAGACTAACCTGAGCACAACCAAGCCCCCACCTAAACAGAACACACACCCATCCAATCAGAGCACAGCCAACCCCCCATCCAATCAGAGCACAGCCAAACCCCCAACCAATCAGAACACACCTCCACCCATTCAGAACACAGCCAAGCTCCCACCCAATCAGTTCACACCCCCACTGGCAGTTAAAAGGAAGAAACAGCTGCGATCACACACATTGCTCCTAGAAGCACGAAGCTGAAAACATCAGCCTGAAGATGACGAATGAGACTTTGTCGAAACATTGCCAAGACATCTCCAATTTTACATGGGAGAAAACCCGAATAACCAAAGACCTACATACAAACACCCGCGAAAACCTCAGAAAACAAATATATGTATGTATGTATGTATGTATGTATGTATGTATGTATGTATGTACACATATATTAAATCAAAATGCCTCAATTCTAGGGATAGGCAATAATGCATGGTAAGCATGATCCTTGGTTTTTTAATGTTTAATTTAAAAGGGAAAGAGAAAATTATGCTGCGACATTGCATTTTCAATAATGCATCTAACACCTATATAAAATACAAAGCCATTTTTAGGTCATAAAAATATCACATGGCTTCAGTCCCCTATGTGGATTATTACCCATCCGCACAGAAAGAAAGACCAAGGTGAAATTGAGATGGTACATTAACTTTCCATGTTTTATTTTATAGTTAACAGTTGTTCCTACAAAGACATTAAGACATGTTATATATAGAATTATTTTCAAATAAACTATTATAATTATTTTTATTATTTATTTACATACTCTAATAATTTACCTGTGGCTGTATTGTATGATGCTATAACACTACCTTCCAAATCTGCTGGTAGGTAATTCCCTTTTCGAAAAGCAGAAAGTACAACTGTTTTAGATACAGAAGATTCTGTGAACACAAGAAGAACAATGAAAAGGTAAATTGGAAAGAGAGACTGAGAAATTTGTCTATGAAATTATAATAAAGAAACATCAGTTCAATCGCAACTCACTACTCATTCATTATCCTATAACGAAAAAGGCATGTGATACTATTTACATGTTTTTTTCATGTAAAAAAGCAGTATATAATAAAAAAACTGAAATTACTGAAATTTGTCAAATATTTCATTCAAAATCATTATAAGACACCAAAATAACAACAACTTTAAGGAATACAGAGCTCTGAAACTACCTCACTGCCTTGGCTTAACTGTAATAGTGAGGGTTCCTTGGTGCAGCTGTGGCACAAAGTGAAGATCTTTTGCCTGGGACAGAAGGAGCCAGACTCATCGTAGCCTTATACTTTGGATCAGATCCAGCTAGAGACATGCCATACAGGATCACAGAGGCTCCAAACTAAAAAGAATGTCTCTCTCCAAATAGGGTTTAATTAATCTCCCTCATCCCTCCAAAAAATAGTTGAAATAATTGAAATTTGGCAAATTTTATAAAACATTTTATGACATAAAAATCATCAAAAAAAGGATATATAGCAAAATTCAAAATGAAATAAAACATTTTCTGTGCTTATGTTTGAGTGGGCTATATAGTTCAAATTGGGCTATTTTCAAGGCAGCTATATCTCTGAATATATCCCACCTTTTCCAATGAAAGCAATATATTAGAAGCTTTGTCACTGTCGGATGCACTGAGGAATCTGATAAGGAAGTATTTCTGAAAGCATGACCCAGATCATGCTTTCAGAAATAGACTGTCAGTAAAGAATTAAAGTTTAATAAAGACAGAATACATCCAGAGAATAATGGGAAAAATGAAAAAGAGCAATCTATCTATGATGCTTTTTATATATAATTGTTTTATTGTTATTTTAATTATTATTTCATTAAAATATTAAAAAAATTATAAATACTGTGAGCTCTAGTCCTTCCTTAAGCAGAAAACCAGCTGGTGACTTTGGAACAGATACTCCCTTTTAATCCTAGAAAGAAGCAACTGCCAAGACTCTTCTAAATACTCTGCCAAGAATACTGCAGAGAGCAGCTACCAGGAGTAAAATTAATTGAAAGCACAATTTTTAACTATGCACATGACATACTATTACTTTCTAGTTTCTATACTTTAACCAATAAATATGTAGACATTTTAACACATTGCTACTTCATGTACAGTCATAGCTGCACCAAACAAATTTATTCCATATAGGACATGTTGGAAATTAGAGGGAACATTTATTGTAGTCTTATATTAAAAGACAGAGCAGGTAAACAGGGGAAATAAAAAGAGTCTGAAATAAAATCTGACCAGTAATCAGAAGGATTTATATAATAGAATGCTGCAATTTGGCCACTGCAGGGACAGGAGGTCAACTGATGACTAGCTTTCTTTCTTTCAGGTTTCAGTTTAATTATGGAAGACAAGGAGACAAAAATGGTGGCCCTCCAGCATGTTCTGCTCTTCACTGTCATGTCAGTTGCTCTTAAAATATGTATTGCTCAGGCTTTATGATGGATTGACCTGGTTGGGCAATTGCAGATTCCTGGTTAACAGAAAAATGGAAAATTCACCTCTCCCAGCTCCATCTGACAAGTTATTAGAAATCTGTTTGGTTGTTAAGGATAGATCTGACTATAAGAGTTCTCACTTTCTATATACACACACTAAGAAACTGAATTTGGTCCCACTTTCTCAGTGCATCACTTTCACCAAGCTTTTAACTGTGAATTCATTTTAGAATTAATGTTAGTCATGTTTCTAACTATTTATATTTTAGTTTTATTTTTAATTTATTATCTTTTTATATGTAATAGTTACATAGTTTGTAGGCAATATATTATATGTAATATATTATTTCAATACAGTGTACTTATGCAGTGTTGATTAAAGATTAACAGTATAGATACTGTATTATAAATTTTAAAGACAGGTAGTCCTTGACTTACATAATTGGAACCTGAATCTCAGTTGCTTATATATATATATATAAACATTTAGACCACCTTAGACACCAAATTGTAAATGTTTAAATTTGCCATGCTATATATTTTATGTATGGGAACCATTCTTGTTTAAATTTGGTTAAATGTCTGTTGTGAATATATATACTGTCAGTTTTACCATTCCTACAGATTCTCCAAGTTCCCAATCCAATAAAATGTCAGAATTGTATCTTTCTTCCACTGCTGGGCAAAATTTATTTTCACAGCCGCAAACATATGTCTCAGTAAATTATGATGTTTTCTTAGATTGTACCTAGCAAGAAAATTTGTGGTTTGATTTCAATTTTAATTTCTAAAACTTTTCAACGTTGTACTATATATGTATTTCCAGTAGTTTGAGGTTTTTTTACATGTCCCATATGTGGTAAAATGTCTCATGGCATTTCTAATATTTATTACTGGATATTTATTTATTTTTAAAATTATGATGTATATCAGCTGTAAAACATTTTGTACCAATTTTCTTTCAAGTTGTACCCTGAAGTATATTTTTTAATTTTTGTTTTCTTGTCTTGAATACTCATTGGAGAAAAAGATTTCTACTAAATTTGGTTGATATGATCAATATTAATCTTTAATCTTTAATATTGATCATATCAACCAAATTTAGTAGAAAGGTGTGGCAAAGTGTAGACCAACCTCCTTGTGGTGCACCCTGGGCAATATGACTTTGTCACAGCTAAATAGTCTACACATTTTGGCTGCTGGATCTCACAAAGATCTCCCAGCAAGAAGCAGCAGCATGAATATAAAAACAATGGCTCTTTTCAGATGAATTAATGCTGCATTCTGTTATGCCATATGAAATAAATAAAAAGTAAAAAGATAGCCAAATGGAGATATAATTCAGGAGTCTCTATCTATTTAAACCAGTTTGATCTTTTAAAAAACGTAGTAAATGAATACACAAAAAAATAGAAAAAATTACACAAATCCTATGTGAAGAGTTTAAACTATGTTTAATTCATCAAACAATCATAGAAAAATAAGCAATTTACCTAATTCTAAAATGAAGGAGTTTTTGGTCAATGATAAAGGACATGGGACACATACTGTTAATTTTGTAAGTGTTGGTACTCTGCTTTCAACTTCAATCTGTTGGATCAAAATATTAGAAAAGTATTTACAGACAATAGTAAAATATTTATATAAAATAAATGGTAATTAAAAATATAAAACTAATATTTAGAACTTCAAAAATATTATTTCATCACTTCAATAAATCAGTAGTTAGTACTTCTACAGGGATTAACATACAGTACAAGCAATGTTCATGCGCACATGCAGAGAAAAAGAGTGACAGACCGGGGGGAGGGGGGGGAGAGGCAGAGAGAGAGAGAGAGAGATGCACATACACATAAAAAAGTTCCCCTGTCACCCTTATAGTCTGTATCTTCCCCTATCTCTGGTTGTCTACCGGAAGCTTGGGGTTTGAGGGTTCTGTGCAACACACTCTTCTGGACAGAGAGCACTGATGTCATTCCTGGAGTCTTTTGGAGCCACTCTCCCAGCTTAGGTGTCATGATTCTGAGTGCTCCTACCACCTCTGTAAACAGTGTGGTTTTTTTTACATCTTCTCCAGTTTCAGGTTGTGGTACTTCTCCAGTTTCTCATAATCCTTCTTCCTGATGTTGCTGTCTCTTGGCACCACTACATATATCATCTAACTTCCTTTCCCATTCCATATGTATGTTTGTGTGTGTGTGTGTGTGTGTGTGTGTGTGTGTGTACACAGAGACAAAGAAAGAGAGAGAGAGATGTATAGGTTTGTGTGTACACACACGCACACACATATACATACACACACAGACATATATACATATATATGTACAAACATACAGTGCACTCAGAAAGTATTCAGACCCCCTTCATTTCTGACAATTTTGTTATGCTGCAGCCTGATTCTACAGTTGTTGAAATTCATTTTTTCTCATTAATCTATACTTAGTACCCCGTAATGACAAAGTAAAAACAGAATTTTAGAAATGTCTGTACATTTATTAAAAAGAAAAACTGAAATACATTGACATATGTATTCAGACCCTTTGCAACAACACTTGAAAGTGTTCAGGTGCCTCAATTTGTTTTGATTGTTATTGACATGTTTCTACACCTTGACTGGAGTTTACCTGTGGCAAATTAAATTGATTGGACAAAATTTGGAAAGGCACACACCTTTCTATAGAAGGTCTCGCAACTGACAATGCATATTGTAGCAGAGCAAAAGCCATGAGGTCAAAGGAACTGCCTACAGAGCTCAGAGGAAGGATTATTACAAGGTACTGATCTGAGAAAGGGTACAAGAACATTTCTGCTGCACTAAGGTTCCTAAGAATACAGTGGCCTCCATAATCCTCAAATGGAAGAAGTTTGGCACAACCAGGACTCTTCCAAGAGCTGGTCACCCAGTCAAACTGAGCAACTGAGAGATACGGGCCTTAGTAAGAGAGGTGATCAAGAACTGAGCTCCAGAGATCCTGTGTGGATATGGGACAGAGTTCCAGAAGAAAAAACATCACTGTATCCCTCCACTGATCTGGCTTTTATGGCAGAGTGGTTTGATGGAAGCCTCTCCTCAGTTCAAAACACATGAAAGCCCAATTGGAGTTTGCAAAAAAAACAGCTGAAGGAGACTGTGAGGAACAAGATTCTCTGATCTGATGAAACCAAACATTGAAATATTTGGCTCAATTCTAAATGTTATTTCTGGAGGAAACCAGGCACTGCTCATCACCTGCCCAATATCATCCCAACAGTGAAGCATGATGGTGACAGCATCATGCTGTAGGGGTGTTTTTCAGCAGCAGGGAATGGGACATGGTCAGTGTTGAGGGAAAGCTGAATAGAACAAAGTACAGGGATATCTATGAAAACCTGTTCCACAGCGCTCAAGACCTCAGGCTGGGCTGAAGGTTCACTTTCCAACATGACAATGACCCTAAGCACATAGCCAAGACAACACAGGAGTGGCTTAGGAACAACTCTATGTCCTAGACTGGCCTAGCCACAGCCCTGACTTGAATCCTATTGAACATCTCTGAAGGGACCTGAAAATAGCTGTCCACAGATGGTCATCAGCCAACCTGATTGAGCTTGAGAGGTTTTGCAAGGAAGAATGGCAGAAAATCCCCCAGTCCAGTTGTGCAAAGCTTATTGAGTCATACCCAAAAAGACTCGAGGCTGTAATTGCTACCAAAGGAGCTTCAACAAACTACTGAGTGATGGGCCTGAATACTTATGCAAATGTGATATTTCAGTTTTTTCTTTTTAATAAATATACAAACATTTCTAAAATTTTGTTTTCACTTTCTCATTATGGGGTACTAAGTGTAGATTAATGAGAAAAAAATATACACACACACAGATACTGTATGCATATATTTTAGCGTAGGTTTACATTCTATCTAATATGTTATTTATTCAAATCCAGCATTTTGAAATCAGAATTCTCCTGTTCTTTTTCACCTCCATGCTCCGGTACACTTCTTTTTAACCAAGTCAGTCAGTAAATCAAAGCAGGCTAAGTTTCAAAGTTTAGGACACTATTGAGCAAAATACCAAGCTTACTTCTTAAAAACTCTCATCATTATACATTTCCTTTCTCACTACTCTGAGGCCAAATCCAGACCACTGCGTAGTGAATACAGGTAGTCTTTGATTTATCACCATTCATTTAATGACAGAACAGATTAATAACAACCTTGGGAAGTTGCTTTACAGCCCTTAAATTGTTTTTGGTCTCGGCAAAACATTGTATGACCAGTCCCACAGCCATGTGATTGTAATCTGGGTGCTTGGCAACCTGATCATACTAATGACTAGTTGCCAAGCATCCCACAATTACATAATCACCATTTCCAATCTTCTCTGCTGGCTTTCCCTGAAAGTCAATAGAGAAGATTGCAAACTTGTCAGTGTATAAGAATTTATGAACTGGAATAGCCATGGCAACAAGTCAGCCAATGGGTTTTTGGCGATTGAGACACAGGATTTGTTGTGTGAGATGCCTTGGAACCTAGACATAACTTAGCTTAACTGTTCTGTGCTGTGAGAGTTCGTTTGGTCTTTGTTTGAGTGTACTTGCTTCTTCTTCTTCTCTCTACCATGTCGTAAGAGTTGCATGGGTACTGTATACATGCATCATTTTTTATATTATTGTATATAAAGAAGTTTCTTCCATATAATGAATCCTGCTGAATTATTTACTATGTGCTGACTGGATCGCTACAAACTCCAACAAAACTGCTGCTTCCTGCCTGAAGGATTCCTCTCAGCAATGAGACGGGCTGAAAGAGCTAACTCCTAAACACAGCTGAACTCCTTCAATAGGATGCAGAAATGAAACTGAAATCCTGAAGAATTAAGCTCTATTCCTTTATCTCACCAAAGGAAGTCTCTTTAATGCATGGAGGACAGCCAATCTTCTCTGGCGGAGTGCAAGAACAGAAAGGAACACCTTTCTGCCCCCAGTAAAGGTGTTCATTTCCATCCACAGAAGGCAGCAGCAATGTTTTGGCAGATGCTTCAGTGACTCAATCCAACCACCTCATTCTCTGTCGTCCCATTCTTCTTTTGCCCTCAATCGTTCCCAGCATTAGGCTCTTCTCCAGTGAATCCTTCTGTTGTGGCTCCGTTACCTGAGCCTGTGTCATCGGCAGGAGAGGACTCCAAGGAGAGGAGTTGGCAAGGCCTCCCTCGCCAGGACCCTCCTCTCTGGCAATGCCTTTGGTGTCCGCCAAAGGGCAAGAGATAGGGCTGGGGCCAAGTACGTCCATGCAGCCACAGGTGGACAGTGATGAGGGTAATGAGTCTTGGCTGGATCCTCGGCAGCGTCGCAGAGATAAGTGCGCGCAACAGAAGAAAAGGTGTGCCAAAGATTAGGCTGAGTCACTGGACCACACCCCACAGGGTATAAAAGGGGGTGAGGTGGCCATTCAGACTCTGTGACGGACAAAACTAACTATTATCGAGTCACATTGCATCTTTGGAAACAAGATTATCGGCCTTGGATTTATTTTACGAACTGGACAATTCTTGACTGTGGGTATTTTGTTTATTGAGTAAAAGTTCTTGGCAAGCAGTTACTGGGTTGCTGCCAAGCGTCTTATCGGAAGAATTGGTTGTCTGCCAGTTTATTTAACCCCGGCTGTCTGTTTGTGTGCGTGTGTGAGACGGGGACAGAACATCTTCCTTCTCATCAGGTGGCCAAAGTATTTGAGTTTCATCTTCAGGATCTGGCCTTCTAAAAAGCAGTCAGGATTGATCTCCTCTAGGACTAACCGGTTTGATCATCTTGCAGTCCAAGGGACTCGCAGGAGTCTTCTCCAGCACCAAAATTCAAAGGCCTCAATTCTTTGACGCTCAGCCTTCCTTACTTTATTTATTTTATTTATTTATTTTATTGAATTTGTATACCGCCCTACTCCCGAAGGACTCAGGGCGGTGAACAGCCATAGAATAAAACATATAAATACAAAATTTAAAATAGAGTAAAACGAATTAAATAATTTGGCTGAAAATTTAAAACCCCAATAATTTAAAGCCAAATTTAAAATTTCCATTTAAAAATGGGAAAAACGTAGGTCAGGCCAGCTTGATGAAATAAGAATGCCTTGAGTGCACAACGGAAGGTACGCAGATCCGGGATCCTCCATATCTCCAGGGGGAGATCGTTCCAGATAGTAGGTGCCCCCACAGAGAAGGCTCTCCCCCTGGGGGCCGCCAGTTGACATTGTTTGGCCAACGGCACCCGGAGGAGCCCCTCTCTATGAGAGCGTACCGGCCGGTGGGAGGCTATTGGTGGTAGCAGGCGGTCCCGTAAGTAACCAGGTCCTAAGCCATGGAGCGCTCTAAAGGTGATAACCAAGACCTTGAAGCGCACCCGGAAGACCACCGGGAGCCAGTGCAGCTCGCACAGGAGAGGTGTTACATGGGAGCGCCACGTCGCTCCCATTACCACCCGCGCGGCCGCACTCTGTGCCAGTTGGAGCCTCCGAGTACTCCTCAAGGGGAGCCCCATGTAGAGAGCGTTACAATAGTCCAGACGGGAGGTGACGAGGGCATGAGTGACCGTGCATAGGGAGTCCCGATCTAGAAAGGGACGCAACTGGCGGATCAGGCAAACCTGATGAAAAATCCTCCTGGTCATGGCCGTCAAGTGCTCTTCTAAAGACACCCAAGTTGCAAGCCCTTTCCATGGGGGCCAATGATTCACCCCCAATAGTCAGTGATGGCACCAGCTGACTATATCGGGATGTCGGAAACCACAGCAACTTGGTCTTGGATGGGTTGAGCCTGAGCCTGTTTCTCCCCATCCAGATCCATACGGCCTCCAGGCACCGGGACATCACTTCAAGGGCATCATTGGGGTGGTCTAGGGTGGAGATGTACAGCTGGGTGTCGTCAGCATACTGGTAGTACTCCACCCCGAAACCAAGGATGATCTCGCCCAGCGGCTTTACATAAATGTTGAACAAAAGGGGCGAGAGGACCGATCCTTGCGGCACCTCACATATAAGGGGCCTCTGGGTCGACCTCTCCCCCCGTCAACACAGACTGCGACTGGTCGGAGACAAAGGAGGAGAACCACCATAGTACGGTGCCTCCCACCCCCAACTCTTCCAACCGGTGCAGCATGATACCATGGTCGATGGTATCAAAAGCCGCTGAGAGATCTAACAGGACCAGGACAGAGGAGCACCCCCTGTCCCGAGCCCTCCAGAGATCATCCACCAATGCGACCAATGCTATTTCTGTGCTGTACCCAGGCCTGAAGCCCGACTGGAACGGATCTAGATACATCGTTTCATCCAGGTACTGGGGGAGCTGTCGCGCAACCACGCTCTCAACAACTTTCGCCACAAAGCGAAGGTTGGAGACTGGACGATAATTAGCCAATACTGTCGGGTCCAGGGAAGGCTTCTTGAGGAGAGGTCTCACCACCGCCTCTTTCAAGGCAGCGGGAAAGACACCGTCACCCAGTGAAGCATTTATAATACCCTGGAGCCAGCCTCGCGTCACCTCCTGGGAAGCCAGCACTAACCAGGAGGGATATGGATCCTTATGGTCCAACTTTCACAACCATACATTGCAACTGGGAAAACCATAGCCTTGACTAAACACACTTTTGTTGGCAGGGTGATGTCTCTGCTTTTTAGTATGCTGTCTAACTTTGCCAAAGCTTTCCTCCCCAGGAGCAAGCGTTTTTTAATTTCTTGACTGTAGTCTCCATGTGCGGTGATCTTGGAGTCCAGGAAAAGAAAATCTGTCACTATCTCCATTTCTTCCTCATTTATTTGCCAGGAATTGAGAGGGCCGGGAGCCATGATCTTAGTTTTCTTAATGTTGAGTTTCAAGCCAACTTTCACACTCTCCTCCTTCACCTACATCAGAACTCTTCAGTTCCTCTTCACTTTCTGCCGTTAGAGTGGTATCATCTGCATATCTGAGGTTGTTGATATTTCTCCTGGCAATCTTAATTCCAGTTTGTGATTCATCTAGCCCCGCCTTTCTCATGATGTGCTCTGCAGTTAAATGGGCAGGGCAACAGTATACAGCCTTGACAGACTCCTTTCCCAATTTTGAATCAATTAGTGGTTCTGTGTCCAGTTCTCACCGTTGCTTCTTGACCCGCATTAGGTTTCTTAAGAGACAAATAAGATGGTTTGGTACTCTCTTTGAGAACTTGCCACAATTTGTTGTGATCCACACAATCAAAGGCTTTAGCATAGTCAGTGAAGCAGAAGTAGATGTTTTTCTGGAACTCCCTAGCTTTCTCCATGATCCAGTGTATGTTGGCAATTTGATCTCTAGTTCCTCTGCCTCTTGAAAATCCTGCCTGCACTTCTGCTACTTCTCAGTCCACATACTGCTGGAGCCTAGCTTGTAGGATTTTGAGCTTAACTTTGCTAGCATGTGAAATGAGTGCAATGGTGCTGTAGTTTGAGCATTCTTTGGCATTGCCTTCTTTGGAATTGGAATGTAAACTGACCTTTTCTAATCCTGTAGCCACTGTTGAGTTTTCCAAATTTGTTGGCATATTGAGTGTAGCACTTTTACTGCATCGTCTTTTAAGATTTTGAATAGCTTAGCTGGAATACTGTCACCTCCACTAGCTTTGTTGTTGACCAGTTTTCCTAAGGCCCATTTGACTTTACATTCCAGGATATCTAGCTTGAGGTCAATGGCCACCCCTTCATGATTATCAGGGATGTTAAGCTTGTTCTTGTATAGTTCTTCTGTATAGTTTTGCCACCTCTTCTTAATCTCTTCTGCCTGTTAGGTCCCTGCCATTTTGGCCCTTCATCATGCCCATCTTTGCATGAAATGTTCCCTTCATATCTCCAATTTTCTTGAAGAGATCTCTGGTCCTCCCTATTCTATTCTTTTCTCCTATTTCTTTGCACTTTTCATTTAAGAAGGCATTTTTATCTCTTCTAGCTCTTCTCTGGAATTCTGCATTCAATTGGGTGTATCTTTCTCTTTCTCCCTTGCCTTTCACTTCCCTTCTTTCCTCACCTGTTCGTAAGGCTTCTTCAGACAGCCATTTTCCTTTCTTGCATTTCTTTTTCTTTGAGATGGTTTTAGTTGCTACCTCTTGTACAATCTTGCGAATCTCCATCAGTAGTTCTTCAGGCACTCTGTCTATCAGATCTAATTCCTTAAATCTATTTGTCACCTCTACTGTATATTCATCAGGGATATAATTTTGTTCATAACTGAGTAGCCTAGTGCTTTTCCCTACTTTCTTCAATTTAAGCCTAAATTTTGCAACAAGAAGCTCATGATCTGAGCCACCGTCAGCTCCTGGTCTTGTTTTTACTGACTGTATAGAGCTTCTCCATCTTTGGCTGCAGAGCACATAGTCAATCTGATTTCTGTGTTGACCATCTGGTGATGTCTATATGTAGAGTCATCTCTTGGGTTGTTGGAAAAAAGTGTTTGCTATGGCCATCGTATTATCTTGACAGAATTCTATCAGACTGTGCCCTGCTTCATTTTGTTCTCCAAGGTCAAACTTGCCTGTTATTCCGGTTATCTTTTGGCTTCCTACTTTAGCACTCCAATCCTCCATGATGATAAGGATATCATTTTTTGGTGTTAATTCTATAAGGTGCTGTAGGGCTTCATAGAACCGGTCAATTTCATCCTCTTCAGCACCAGTGGTTGGGGCATAGACTTGGATTACTGTGATATTGAATGGTTTGCCTTGGATTTGAACGGAGATCATTCTGTCATTTTGGGGATTGTATCCCAGTATTGCTTTTTCTACTCTTTTATTGACTATGAAGGTTATTCCATTTCTTCTGAGGGTAGTATACCTGATGGTCATCTGAATTAAATTCACCCATTCCTGTCCATTTTAGTTCGCTAATTCCTAAGATGTTCATGTTCAGTCTTGTCATCTCGTTTGACCACGTCCAGCTTGCCTTGATTCATGGATCTTACATTCCAGGTTCCTATGGAGAATAGATCTTTACAGCATCGGACTTTCCTTTCACCACAGATGCATCCACAGCTGAGCGTCCGTTCGGCTTTGGGTCAGTCACTTCATTCTTTCTTGCACTACTAGTACTAGCCCTCTGCTCTTCCCCAGTAGCATATTGGACACCTTCCGACCTGAGGGGCTCATCTTCCACCCTCATATCTTTTTGCCTTTTGCTTTTTGGTCCATGGGGTTTTCATGGCAAAGATACTGGAGTCGGTTCCATTTCCTTCTCCAGTGGATCACGTTTTGTCAGAGCTCTTTGCTATGACCTGTCCGTCCTGCGTGGCCCTGCACGGCATAGCTCATAGCTTCATTGTGCAAGCCCCTTCACCACGCCAAGGCAGTGATCCATGAAAGGGTCTTATGGATGTAGGCCACTGAAAATCCCTAACTATAACTCAAGGAAAGATGACATCATTTTAAATAGAAATGCTGACTTAAGATCATTAATAATTCTATGTTAAAATTAAATTTATAAAATATTTGAATGTTACCATCATTGTTCTAACCTTACTTCTTAACCAGAGGTGCTAGCATTTCCAGCAAACCGTGAGGGGATGGTTCTGCATGAGCGGCGGGCAAGCACACAGGCATGCATGCAGTTTCATTTGCAAGAGTGGCAGGCACGCATGCCACTCGCACAAATGGAGCGTGCGTGCACAAGTGAGGATGCACGTGCACACTCACTCGCCACTTCTGCGGCCATGTTCTGAACAGCTCAAGGTCCAGTAGTGGTCACAATCCGGGGGTTGGGGACTTCTGTTCTAAACAACAGTGTTTACAACTAATATTTATTTTCCAGAATATAAGTAATTTAAATCACTCAAATATTTCTGTAAAATTTTAGAATCATTCCTGTATGCCAATCTACAACACTATATTTGTATTGCATAATTTATGCAATGATTTAGATAACTTTATTAAACATGCTAATACCTTTATCACCACAGAAGGAATCACCTCTGCTTTAATTTCACTGTCAACAGCTTGCTGTAAACAAAACATAATGAATTAGTCAGGAACGTTTATGATACAGGAAACATTATTCTATTAGATGACTACATTTGAAATAATGAAACAAGACAAGATCAAGTTAAATAAAACTGTTCAAATCTTAAAAAGCAAAAATATACAAGCAGTGTATTCCTAGATTTGTCTCATAGGCAAGCCAAAAAATGTAATTTATGGGCAATTAAATCTTTACATTATAAATTAACTTTTGAAAAATCATATAAAAAAGTTAAATAAAGTAATTAAAATGCATAATTATAGAATATATTTAAAATCTAATTTAGTCATTTTAGCATAAGAATTAGGATGAAAGAGCCAGTGATTCACTTCAAACACCATTGTAAACCCTTCATTATAAAAATGTATTTATGTTTTGAATAGATATCTGAATTGAGTAATTATAATTCCACACATTATTTACCGTTAGAGTGTTGTTTTTATGATCAAGGATTCAACATATAAAGCCAAGTGTTAACTGAATAGAAAACAAAAATAAACTAGCATCTCTAGAGCAGAGTTTGTCTTTTGCAAATTTTACATTGTGGTCAGCATAAACCAGGGGTGTCAAACTCAAGGCCTGCAGGCACGGCCTGGACATAGCAAAGGACTGACCTGTGGTGCCTCTGGTAGCCATAACGGGGGCACAGGGGGCTGTGTGTGGCCACGCCGCACCCCGTATTCAGCCTGGATGGCCTCCAACAGCACTCTGCCGGCCAAAATGGGGCAGTGGGGGGGGCTGCGTGGGGCCCCACTGCACCCCAATTTTGGCCTGGACGGCCTCCAGCAGCACTCTGCCAGCCAAAATGGGGGGCAGGGGCCACACACACATACCCATGTCCCGTTTTGGCCAGGAGTGCTACAGGAGGTGTTCATGACCCCTCCCAAATGGACCGCAGAGAACTACAATGCTGATCCGGCCCTCGAAGAAATCCAGTTTGACGCCCCTGGCATAAACAATAGCTTTGCATAACGTCTGAATTGAGTTTTTAGAGACAGTAAAAAGAACAGCTGGTGAATTAACAGGCAATGTAGAACTTTTAATGAAAACTAGAATTTAGATAGGGCTTCTAAAACAGGGAAGCAGCTTCCACTAAATTAAACTATATTGTATGAATCTTAATTAATAGTTTATTATTGGGAACATCTTTGCGATTCTTGTCGGTGGTAAATGCCATCTATAAAATTCTTCAACTGATTTTCCTTATATGCCGCTGATAATGTTAATTTTGAATTTACTTGCCATGTTGTTTTCCACTTCTCCAAATCTATTGTATAATTAAAGTTCTATGCCCATTTAATCACTGAATCTTTCACTATCTCCTCTTCCATTTTATAATTTAGTAAAAATTTGTATATCTTGCTAATTAGTTTTTCATCCGTCTGTAATATAATTTTATCTAATTCGTGATGTTCTCTTTGTATTTCATATGTTTGTGTGTCTTCTTTATGTTTGGATTGTATTTGTGTATATATCCACCAATCTATCTCTCTCTCTTTTTTTTTTTATTGAAAAAGTTTTCAATTACAAATTTTTCCCCCTTTTCCCCCCCTCCTCCCTAACCCCCCTCACCACCCCCCGTGATTTCTTCAAAATAAAAACCTAATACATAACAGATTATATAATATTTTATCATCTCCTTACTCCCCCCTCCAAATACTGACCCTTACTTCTAGTGATATTATTAGTATTATTACTTCCCCCTTACCAAAACACTTCAAAATAACGTAGGTAAAACCTGGCTAGAAAGAATATGCACATAAAAGCCTACGAAAAAGAAAAAGACATATATATATATATATATATATATATATATATATATATATATATATATATATATATATATATATATATGTATGTATATATATATATATATAAAGAAAACAACCACCCGAGTGACTTTATAATTGTAATCCATATCTGTAATAGTGGCTTTCTTCAGGATTATTAATTCCCATTCTCATAATGGGGTAACATCCAGGTCTTCTGCATGCCCCAGCATAACTCTCTTGCCTTATAGCTCCGCATAGATATAATACGTTAATCAATAAAAACAAAAACAAAAACCAAAAGTAGATAATTCCAATCCAACAATTCATAGGCCCTTTTCACATCCCAAAATTACAGCATTGCAGAGGTCTGTCACTCTCCTCAGGATGATATCAACAACTACTTTGCCTCATCCATCTTTTCATATATTCAGTCATGTATTTTTTCAAAGTAACTGGCTTTACTGTTAGTTTAGAAATTTTTATTTTTGTGAGACCTGTTTCTTTTTTTTCCCTTTCTTTTTGTGAGTTGGTTCTCCATCCTGATTTCCTTCCTGCCAGTTCAGTATCAACTGGTCAACTGGTCGATTTTCATTCTGTTTTATAACTTGATCCTGTTGGTTTTGTTTTTGTAACTCATATTTCTTTTCTGTAAGCTGTATATCAATTGGTTGGTTTCCATGGTTATCTGTAACTTGGCGAGTCATCATGTTAGAATCCGATGCCACTTCTCTCTTATTTATAAATAATCCATCTGAGGTATCTGAAGAATCCAAAGGCAATTCATCTACAAAGGCCTCTGTAACTCGATATTTTTCCTTTATTTCTAGCTCCTTCTGCTTGTCTTGTGTTGTGCATAAAGATGTTAAGTTCATTTTTAAAAATTTTTGATAAAATTCTTCCGCTTTTTCAACAGTATTTAATTGATATCTTTCTCCTTGATATCTCAATATTATACCAACTGGAATATTCCATCTGAATAAGATATTTCTTTTTTTAAGATCAGCCACCAAGAAGCCAAATTTCTTTCTTTCCAATAATATCTTAGGCGGGAGCTCTTTATAAATCCAAATCTTTCTTCCAAAAAATTGCAAAGTAGAATTAAAGGATTTCTGCACAATATTATTTCTTATATCTTTATCTGTAAAATAAATCACCACATCTCTAGGCAATTGCCTTTGCTTTGCAGTCCAGGAGTTTATTCTATAAACTCTATCGATCCCACAAAGTACCTCCTCAGGTTGAGCCTTTAAAATCCCAGCCAAAACTTCAGAAGATATTTTTCTTAAATCCTCTCTGTTATTTTCCTGTAATCCTCTCAGTCTGATCGCATATTCAGTAAAATTATGTTGCATCAATAAAACTTCCTTTTCAATGCGTTGCTGTATATTTTCTGCATTACAATCAGCTTCCATTTCAGGATTTTCTTCTAAACTATTGTCTTGAGTATTTATCAAATCATTCTCAATTTTTTCTATTTTATTTTCCAAATTGTCTTCAATTTCCTCCATTTTAGACTCTAATAGATTAGTATTTGTATCCAGCCTGATCATAAATTCTGAAAAACCATTAGCCATTTTTGAAATCTTTCGATGCAAAATATCAAACTTTAATTGCACCAATTCTTTAGTTTCCTGCTTAAATTTCTCAAAGTTCTGATTCATAATCTCATCCCTTCTTACAATCTCCTCCAAAAGAAATTCAATTATATTAAAATCAGTTTTCTGAGACTGTAAGTTAAGAACTTGTTCATATAATTTGTGGATGGGGGAATCCCCCCACCCTGCTTGTTTGTCCAGCTTTATAAGCCTAAACGCCATATTTCCACAGAGGCAAACTTTTTAGAAAAGAAAAAAAAAACAAAACCCAAGCCTCTTTCCAAACAGGATCGGTATCAAATCAAATCTCCAGGAAGGAGAAAACACAAAAGTGTAGCTTTTTCTTCAAATATAGCCAGGAGCATTTATTCTGCTACTTTGTGGCTTAATAAGAAACGGAAGGACTTTCCCTTTTCAGCTTCCCTGCTCCAGTTTCGGCAGTCGCCATTTTAAAAGATCTTTTTTACTTTATTGAATATCCTTTGCAAAATCAATATTAATACTTGCAATTTAGGGTCCAGGTCCAGATCCAGATCTCATCCTCTTTGATTAATCTGTTAATTATCTTGGAAAGCTTGTCTTCGTAGCCTTGCTCTGCAAAAAGCAGAGGTCTCCCAACGCCCGGAGCAAACGGCGAGTGCTATAGGGAGCATCTTCCGCTCGCCCCCAAGAGTAAAAAAAAAAAACTCTGGGGGCTACGGAGAGCTCTACCTACACTCACCTGCTCTGTCTCACATTTCCTCCTGGAAATTGAGTTTTTCGAGCCGCCTTTCCGCTGTACAGGCGGCTCTTTACAGGAGAAGGGGCTGGCGGTCCCAAGGGACCGTCTGGTGGCTACGAAGAGCAAACTGGAAGGACACCAATCTATATCTCTGTTCAAATCTGATTCCAGTTCTTATTTTGATTTTAGTTTTCCTTGCTGGTCTATTAGGTCTTTGTATCTAATTATTTTATTTAATTCTGTTAAATTTGGGTGTTTTAATATTTCTGTCGGTGAAAGCCAAATTGGTATTTTTGTATAGTGTTGTTTTTTAATTTTCAACCAAATTTGTAATAATGCATTTCTTATTATATGTCTCTTAAAGTAACTATGTATTTTATATTTTCCATCCCAGAGGCAAGTGTGCCATCTTACTTGTAGATCATGGCCTTCTATCACTAATATTCTCTTATTCCTTAGTTCTATACATTCCTTTAACCATGTTATGTCAGCAGCTTGATAATATAATTCCCATTCTGGGAGTGCTACTCCCCCTCTGTCTTTTATATCCTATAGAAATTTGAGTTTGATTCTTGGTCGCTTTCCCTGCCGTACAAATTTGGTAATTATTTTGTTTAATGTTTCAAAGAACTTTTTTTCCAATTTTATTGGTATAACCTGGAAAAGGAATAGCAGTTTTGATAGAATATTCATTTTGATGGTGGCAATCCTTCCCAATAATGATATCTGCAAATTTTTCCAACTATCCAAATACTTTTTAATCTGTAATACTATTTTGTCATAATTATCTACTTTGATTGAAGAACCTCTTGCCGTTAACCAGATCCTTAGATATTTTATTTTCTTTGTTACTTGAATTTGCATATTAATTTCCAAATCTTTTTCTTGTATCTTAGTAAGGTTTTTGGTTATTAGTTTTGATTTGTTTTTATTGATCTTAAGTCCCGCTACTTCTAATTCTTCTAATTTCTTAATTAATTTTGGTCCTGATTCTAGCAGTTCTTCTACTATAAATACCATGTCATCGGCAAAGGCCTGAACCTTGTATTCTTCATTCTTTATTCTTAGACCTTTTATTTCTTGATCCTGTCTAACATTTTTAAGGAGCATCTCCAACATTAATATATACAAAAATAGAGAGAATGTCCCCTTTTGTTTCCCTAAATTGTTCTGTTGTATCGTCGTTTATGATTACTCTTGCTGTTTGTTTTCTATAAATTTTCCCTATCATTTTTTCAAATTTTGTCCCCAATTGCATAAATGTTAGTTGTTCTGTTAAAAATTTCCAATTCAGATTGTCAAATGCCTTTTGGGCATCAAGGAAAACCAGTGAAGCTTGTTTTCCGGGTGAGCTTCGTAGAATTCTAATGTATTTATTATTATTCTCATGTTGTTTTTGATTTGTCGCCCAGGAAGGAATCTATTTTGATCTGGGTGTATAGTTATTCAGATTTTTTTAAATTCTTTCAGCTATAATTGCTGCAAATATCTTGTAGTCTATGTTTAATAAGGAGATTGGTCTGTAATTCTCTATTAAATGCTGGTCCGTACCATCTTTAGGAATAATGGTTATTATCGCCTCCATCCAAGTTTTCGGGATTTTTGCATTTTCCAAAGCATCATTGTATAATTCTAACATTATTTCTCCCAATTTTTCCTGTGAATTTTTATATAATTCCACCGGTATCCCATCCGGACCAGGTATTTTGTTATTTTTTTGTTTTTTCAGTGCCAATTCTATTTCCAGTTTAGTTATTGGCCTATTTAGTATTTCTTTTTGTTCTTCTGTGATTTTATTAATTTCTGATCCTTCTTTATATTGTTTAATTTTTTTTCCCTCTATTTCTTCCTGGTGATATAAATTTGAAAAAAATGTTTGAATGATTTTCTTTTTAACTTCTCTTCTGAACTGCATAACCCCATTCTCATCTTTTGAGTTGGTATATCATTCTTTTATCTTTTTCTTTTTTCAGTTTGTACGCCAGCCATCTACCAGTTTTGTTTGCGAATTTAAAATAATTTTGTTTTGCCATTTTTATTCTTCGTCTACTTCTTTTTGAGTTATCAGATTTATTTTATGTTTAATTGTGTTCCTTTCCTCTTTTACTTTTTTGTTTTGGGAATCTTCCTGTAATTTGTATTCTACTTTCTTTAGTTTTTCGTATAGTTTTTCTTGCTGTTGTCTCCCTTCCTTATTTTTTCTCCCTATATATGCAATCGTCAATCCTCGTATATCTGCCTTTGCCGTGTCCCAAATGTTTTGTAAGGAGATGTCTTCTTTTTTGTTTATTGTAAAGAATATGTCCAATTCATTTTCTAACATTTGTTTGTATCTTTATCTCTACATATATTTTGGTTCATTGTCCATCTCCTAAATCTTTTTTGTCCCTTCCATTTAATAATTATTGGGTTATGATCTGCTCATTCGTTTACCTCTATCTCTATTGTTTTTAAGCCAGTGAATATCTGCTCACGCCCTCGCTGGTAGGAGAGACTGAGCACCATTTGAGAGAGCTGAGGGATTCTCCACATCCCAACGGAGAGGATAGAACATTGTTCCTGATAACTTTCGTAACGGGACCGGCCGTCGTGAGAGGATGTTTGGCTATTAGCCTCTGTTGGAGAAAAAGAACATTGGACCTTCTCTTTGTCGTGAGAGGACAGTGGAGTCCAGCCCTATAAATGGATATTTTGTGATCTTTTACGCTCAGTTATCCCTTGGACTATGATAGACTCCCGGACTGGCCTTTCTTTTCCCATCTTTGGTTTGGTTGATGCTCCAAAAAGCCGACCTTCTTGCGCTGCGAGACTTCCCCTCTCGCAGGCCTGGCCCTCCACGTTATCGAGGGCCTATCTTTTTTTTTTATTGAAAAAGTTTTTCAAATACAAGTTTTTCCCCCCTTCCCCCCTCCTCCCTAACCCCCCTCCCCCTCCCCTCCCCCCATGGCTTCTTCAAAACAAAATCATTAATATCAAGTTAAATAATACTTTACCATCCTTTTGCACCACCCCCACATACTGACCATTTCTTTCTAACATTGTTATTATATCCCCCTTATACTATACATTTCAAAGCAATCTTCAGCTATAAAAATTTTTAAAAATTCCTAATTTGGCATTTATTAAACTCATAATCTACCCATTTCCTCCACCCCCATACATATATCTCTTAATTCAAATCTTTTACATATATTTATATCTAAACATAACATCCCTTTTACTAAGCTAAACAATCAGTAACCTGACCTGTCTCCACCCAATTTGCTACAGGTCTACCATACATGATATTTTAATATCTTCGTTCTTCTGCCCACACCACACCACTAAAAAATATTTCCATATATAAACAGAATCCTCAAATATCTTTAAGTTTGTAAACCATATAATATCTTCTGTAATGTCTTTCAGCTAGATTGTTAATTCCATCGCCCATATTAGGGTAACATCAAGTTCTGTTTCCAACAGTATATTCAGTATCTTCGATTACCATCTGCCCCCATCAGTAATAAATGTTGTCGTATATAAAAAACCACCCGAGTGACTTTATATTTATATTCCATATAATATCTTCTGTAATGTCTTTCATCTAGATTATTAATTCCAACCACCGTGTTAGGGTAACAACCAGATCTTCTGCATGCCCCACCATAATTCTCGTGCCTTATAGCTCAACATATACGTAATCCGTTTTACAAAGAGTACAAAATAGAAAGTTCCAATCCACTCAGTTAGAGGCCTTCTTCCACATCCCTAAGGCACAGCACTGCAGAGATCTGTCATTCTTCTCAAAATAGTACAAGTCAATAATTTACCTCAGCTATATTTTCATTTTAATTGTCTCTTAAGTAACTGGCATTAGACTGTTGTTTAGTCTAAGATTTTTTAGTTTTGTAGGACCTGCTTCTTCTTTTCTTAACTTTTTGTGGTTTAGATCTCCATCCTGGATGCCTTTCTAGAACTTGTATATCAGCTGATTGATTTCCATGCTGGTCTGTAATTTGATGAGACATCGCATTAAACTCCAAAGCCGCCTCTCTTGTATTTGTAAGTAATCCAGCTATAACCTTTAAAGGAGAATCCAAAAGCGGCTCGTCCAAAGGAGCCTCTGTGATTTGTTGTTTTTCCATTATCTCCATCTCCATCTGCTTAGCCTGGGTTTCAGTCTCTTGTTCATTTTGCATTTCTTTATTCCCCTCCTGTGTTCCTAACACTGATGACATACATGGAGATGTTAACCTGACCTGTCTCCACCCAATTTGCTACAGGTCTACCATACATGATATTTTAATATCTTCGTTCTTCTGCCCACACCACACCACTAAAAAATATTTCCATATATAAACAGAATCCTCAAATATCTTTAAGTTTGTAAACCATATAATATCTTCTGTAATGTCTTTCAGCTAGATTGTTAATTCCATCGCCCATATTAGGGTAACATCAAGTTCTGTTTCCAACAGTATATTCAGTATCTTCGATTACCATCTGCCCCCATCAGTAATAAATGTTGTCGTATATAAAAAACCACCCGAGTGACTTTATATTTATATTCCATATAATATCTTCTGTAATGTCTTTCATCTAGATTATTAATTCCAACCACCGTGTTAGGGTAACAACCAGATCTTCTGCATGCCCCACCATAATTCTCGTGCCTTATAGCTCAACATATACGTAATCCGTTTTACAAAGAGTACAAAATAGAAAGTTCCAATCCACTCAGTTAGAGGCCTTCTTCCACATCCCTAAGGCACAGCACTGCAGAGATCTGTCATTCTTCTCAAAATAGTACAAGTCAATAATTTACCTCAGCTATATTTTCATTTTAATTGTCTCTTAAGTAACTGGCATTAGACTGTTGTTTAGTCTAAGATTTTTTAGTTTTGTAGGACCTGCTTCTTCTTTTCTTAACTTTTTGTGGTTTAGATCTCCATCCTGGATGCCTTTCTAGAACTTGTATATCAGCTGATTGATTTCCATGCTGGTCTGTAATTTGATGAGACATCGCATTAAACTCCAAAGCCGCCTCTCTTGTATTTGTAAGTAATCCAGCTATAACCTTTAAAGGAGAATCCAAAAGCGGCTCGTCCAAAGGAGCCTCTGTGATTTGTTGTTTTTCCATTATCTCCATCTCCATCTGCTTAGCCTGGGTTTCAGTCTCTTGTTCATTTTGCATTTCTTTATTCCCCTCCTGTGTTCCTAACACTGATGACATACATGGAGATGTTAAATCCATTTTAAGAACCTTGTAGTAAAATTCTTCCGCTTTTTCAACAGTATTTAATTGATACCTTTCTCCTTGGTATCTCAATATTATACCAACTGGAGCATCCCACCTAAATGGGATGTTTTGTTTCTTTAGCTCAGTCACCAAAAATCCAAATTGCCTTCTATCTTTTAACAACTTGGACAGCAGCTCTTTATATATCCAAATCTTTCTTCCATTCTTCTACTTCTTCAAAGTAGAATTAAAAGATTTTTGCACAATATCATTTCTTGTTCCTTTATCTGTAAAGTAAATCACCACATATCTAGGCAACTGCCTTTGCTTTGCAATCCAAGAATTTACTCTGTAGGCCTTATCAATCTTACAGGATACCTCTTCAGGACGAACCTTTAAAATTACAGCCAGAACTTCAGCAAACATCTTTCTCAAATCATCTCTATTATTTTCCTGTAATCCCCTCATTCTGACCGCAAATTCCATGGACCTGTATTGCATCATTGTAACTTCTTTTTCAATCTTTTGTTTTATATTATCTGCATTGTAAGTCTCATGATCAGCTTCCTTTTATATTATCTGCATTGTAAGTCTCGTGATCAGCTTCCTTTACTTCTGAGCTATTGTCTTGAATATTTATCAAATCATTTTCAATTCTTTGTATTTTATTGTCCAAATTATAAATCTTATGATCAACTTCCTCCATTTTAGACTCTAGTTCTAAGTTAGTATCTTTATCCATCTTTATAACTATTTCTGAAAAAGTTTTCAAAGCTGTTACAAACTGTTGTTTCAAATTGGCATATTTTTGTTGTACCAACTCTTTAATTTCCTGCCTGAATTTTTCAAGATTCTGGTTCACAATCTCATCATGTCTTGCCATCTCCTCCAAGACAAATTCTTTTAGGTTAAAACCATTCTTCTGAGTCTGCAAATTCAAAACTTGTTCATGTGGTTTGTAAATGGGGGAACCAACCCCCCCCCTCTGCTGCTTGTTTGTCTGGCTTTGTTAGTTTTAACGCCATCCTGCCACACAGACTCTTTTTAAAGAAAAAGACTTCTCTCCAAACAATATCAATATCAAATCTCCAAGAAGAAACATAAAGTAGAAATTTTTCTTTTCAATTCTAGCCAGCGCTATTATTTCTGCTACTTTGTAGCTTGTTAAACTATTCAGGCAGAAGGACTTTCGCTTTCAGCTTTCTTCTTCTCAAGCCTCAGCCAGTCGCCATTTTAAACTTTTTTTTCCCTTCGCTTTTAAGATCGCTTATAAAATTGTTAGAAATACTTGCGATTTAGGGTCCAAAGTCCAGATCTCATCCTCTTTGTTTAAACAATCTGTTAATTTTCATTGAATGGCTTGGTCCCGTCGCCTGGCTCTGCAAAGCGCAGAGTTCTCCCGAAGCCCGGAGCAGCGGTGAGCAGAATAGGGAGCCACATTCTGCTTCATCCCCAAGAGTAAAACAAAAACTCTGGGGACTTCGCAGAGGGCTCTACCTGCCCTCGCCAGCTCTATCTCACATTTCCTTAAGGAAATGGAGTTTTTCGAGCTGCCTTTCAGCTGTAAAGGTGGCTCTTTACGGGCGACGGGGCTGGCGGTCTCGAAAGACTGTCTGACGGCGACAGAAGCCAAACCGGAAGCCCATCGAGGGCCTATCTTGATGACAGGCTTTGGAACCCCGAGAGATGGCATGCAGCGAAGAGGGGGTTGAGGGGTTTTTTAACCAAATTTTTAAGGAAAATTTTAAGGGGACCTGGGAGGGCGGGAGGGGGTTATAAAAGCAGACCTGGGGGGGTCCAGATAGCGACTGCGCGGGATGATGGTTCGATTAGCTGCAGCAGAGGGGTCACAAAAGGAAATTTAACTGGGGAGCAGGGAGACGACAGGAAGGGCTGTGTAATTGAAATAATGAGTGGGAGGGGCAGGTATGACGGGCGCAGGGGGTCATATCAAGTGTCGGGGGTGCGCACGTGCTGTCTCTGAGCGATTGCGCACCCCGGCCCCCAATGTGTGACTCGTGTCCTGGGCTGTGTGGAGCCTCAGGCCCAGGGTCCGCGGCTGATGTTGTGTAATGCCAGGTCGGTGGTTAGTAAAGCCCCCCTCATTTGTGATCTTATTTTGGAGGGGGGTGCGGACCTGGCAGGTATTACAGAGACTGGTTGGGCCAAGAGGAGGGGTCCCCCTGGTCGAGATGTGCCCGCCAGGTTTCCATGCATTTCATCAGCCAAGGGCCCAGGGGAGGGGTGGGGGAGTGGCAGTGATTATTAGGGAAGGTCTTTGTCCGAGGGAGACCACTGGTCCTCAGATAGTCGGATGTGAATCCCTTTGTATGAAGTGGGGTTGTGGGGTGCAGATGGGTTTGCTGACTACGTACCTGGCTCCCTGCCACGTGGCAGCGACTCTGCCCTAGCTACTCGATGTCATTGCCGGGGTGGCGGTTGATACCCCCAGACTTATTGTCATGGGGGATTTCAACCTTCCATCTGCAGGTGAGGCGTCACAGGTGGCTCGGGAGTTCATGGCTTCCATGACGGCCATGGACCTGACCCAGTTAGTTCAAGGCCCTACTCACATAGGGGGACACACTCTGGACTTGATTTTTGTCTCTGGTCAGTGGTTTATGATCTTGGTAGAGGGGACCTAGATATCAAACCCTTGTCATGGACAGATCACTCACTCCTTCAATTAGACTTTCCTACCGCCTGCCCCCGCCGCAGGGAGACGGAACCGACCAGATGGTTCCGTCCCAGGCGCCTGATGGATCCCGAAAGGTTCCTGATGGAGCTTGGGCCGTTTCCTGAGACTCTAACACACGACTCGACTGAAGAGCTGGTGGCCGCCTGGGAAAGGGCGGCTGCTGGAGCTTTGGACCGCGTCGTGCCTTTGCGGCCTCTGACCCGATGCCAATCTCAATTGGCTCCTTGGTTCTCTGAGGAGCTGAGAGAGATGAAGCGTCGGAAAAGACGCCTAGAGAGCATTTGGAGGACTAGTCAATCCGATTCTGACCGGACACAGGTGAGGTCTTATATCAAGACCTACCTAGTGGCGATAAAAGCGGCAAAATCTAAACATTTTTCCGCTCTTATCGCATCTGCAGAGAACCGCCCAGCCGCCCTGTTTAGGGTGACCCACTCCCTTCTTCGGGGGGGGGGAGTGCGGGAAGATCCCTTGCAGGGTCGTGCTGAGGATTTTGTGCAATTCCTGCACGATAAAGTCGCTCGGATTCGGGATGGCTTGGACTCCGATTGGATGAGTCCATGGGAGGAGCCGAGGGCAGGTCTTGAGAATGTTATCTGGGAGGAGTTTGATCCTGTGACTCCCGAGGATGTGGGCAGGGTTCTGGGTAAGATTAGTGCCGCCATGTGTTTATTGGACCTGTGTCCTTCCTGGTTGGTAGTGGCCTCCCAAAAGGTTACACGAGGCTGGCTCCAGGGGATTATAGGTGCTTCTTTGAGTGAGGATGCCTTTCCTGCCACCTTGAAAGAGGCGGTGGTGAGGCCCCTCCACAAGACGCCTTCCCTGGACCCGGCTGAATTAGCCAACTATCGTCAAGTCTCCAACCTTAGTTTTGTGGCGAAGGTTGTTGAGAGCGTGGTGGCACGACAACTTCCCCGGCACCTGGATGAAGCTGTCTATCTAGACCCGTACCAGTCGGGCTTCAGGCAGGGGTACAGCACAGAAACAGCATTCGTCGTGTTGGTGGATGATCTCTGGAGGGCTCGGGACAGGGGTTGCTCCTCTGTCCTAGTCCTATTAGATTTCTCAGCGGCTTTTGCTACCATCGACCATGGTATCATGCTGCAGCGATTGAGGGGGTTAGGAATAGGGGGCACTGTTCTGCGGTGGTTCTCCTCCTTCCTCTCCGACCGCTCGCAGTTTGTGTTAGCAGGGGGACAGAGGTCGACCTCAAGGCGTCTCGCATGGGGAGTGCCGCAAGGGTCTGTCCTCTCGCCCCTCCTGTTCAACATTTATGTGAAGCCGCTGGGTGAGATTATCCATGGTTTTGGGGTGAAGTGTCATCTGTATGCTGATGATACTCAGCTGTACATCTCCACCCCAGACCACCCCAACAATGCCCTTGATGTGATGCCTCGCTGCCTGGAGGCCGTGCGGGTCTGGATGGGGAGGAACAGGCTCAGACTCAACCCCTCCAAGACCGAGTGGCTGTGGCTTCTGGCACCCCGATATAGTCAGCAGGTGCCATCGCTATTGGGGGTGAATCTTTGCCCCCCACGGAGAGGGCTCACAATCTGGGTGTCCTCCTGGACGCATGGCTGTCTTTAGAAGAGCATATGACGGCCGTGGCCAGGGGGGCCTTTTATCAGGTTTGTGTGATTCGCCAGTTGCAGCCCTTTCTTGACCGGGACGCCCTGCGCACGGTCACTCATGCCCTTGTTACTTCCCGGTTGGACTATTGTAATGCTCTCTACATGGGGCTCCCGTTGAAGAGCACTCGGAGGCTCCAACTGGTTCAGAATGCGCCCGCGCGGGTGGTTATGGGCGCAACTCATTGTGCCCACGTGACACCCCTCCTGCGCGAGCTGCACTGACTCCCAGTGGTCTTCCGGGTGCGATTCAAGGTGCTGGTTACCACCTTTAAAGCGCTCCATGGCATAGGATCCGGGTACCTTCGAGACCGTCTTCTGCCACCAATAGCCTCCCACCGACCAGTTCGCTCCCACAGAGAGGGTCTCCTCCAGGTGCCATCTGCCAAATTATGTCGGCTGGCGACACCCAGGGGGAGGGCCTTCTCTGTGGGAGCCCCAGCCCTGTGGAACAAACTAACCCCGGAAATACGTAAGATCTCCGACCTCCGGGTGTTTCGCTGCGCACTGAAGACCCTGTTGTTCCGCCAGGCCGGGCTATCAACATAATAGTTTTAAATTGGGGTATTTAATTTTCTGAGATTTTAAATGTGAGCCAAATCTATTTAATTATTTTAAATTTTAATCACTGTTCTGTTTTTAAATAGGCTGTACACCGCCCTGAGCCATTATTATTATTATTATTATTATTATTATTATTATTATTATTATTATTATTATTATTAGTTTGTGTTCTTTTCTTTGGTACATTTAATCCATTTATGTTTACTGAAAAAAGTTTAGTTGCCTCTTCCATTGCCTATTATTGTTGGTTTTTTTAGTGTTTCTTGTCTCCATCCACGTTCTTGTTTTTGCCCTTTCTCTTTCCTCTCATTCTTTTTCCTGGGTTCTTCTTATTTCTCTTTCTGGCTCTATTTCTTCTATTTGTTTTTCTTCCTGGCTTTTGCTCTCTGATTCCTCTTTGCTTTCCTGTTCTTCTTCCTATGTGAAATGTAGATTATAAAATTCTCTTGCCTTCTCTAATGTATCTTCTTTATATTTTTTATCTTGCCATGTAATTAAAATTCCATCTGGTGTCAGCCATCTAAACATTACTTTGTACCTAATCAGTTGTGTTGTTAAAAATTGATATTCTTGGCATTGATTTCTAATCCTTCGTGGTATTTGTTGTAAAATTATAATTTATTTACCTTTGTAAGTCAAGGTTTCTTCTCATGATTTCTTATATACTTCATCTCTGATTGTTCGCTTTGTAAATCTAATATGTACTTCCCTCACCAATCGATGTCTTCTTATGTAATTAGTATTTACCCAGTAAATTTCATCAATCTGTCCTCTTATTTCTGTCTTATCCCTCTGTATTATTTCTGACACTATTTCCGCCATCTTTTCTCCAAGGTCTTCATCTTTCTCTTCAACTATGTTTTGGAAACGCAGGAAATACGAAGCTATCTCCCATTCCAACATTGCTATTGAATCTGATAGTTCCTTATTTAATTGTTGAGATTTCTGCTCCAATGTGTCCATTTTTGTCTTTCTTGATCTATTTTTGTTTCCATGTTTTTGATTCTTTGTTCATTTTCTGTATTGTTTGTTGAATGTCCCCAATTTTATCATTCATATTCCTAATGTCCTCTTTTACTTCTCCAATTTCATTTTTAATTTCTGTATGAAGCGTTTTCATTTCTTCATGATTGTCCGCAATTTTCTCTTGTGTTTTTAGTAAGGTTTCTTGAATCATCTGGAACATATTTTGCATAGTATTTACTGTCATTTCCAGTTTTTCCTTTTCTTTTCCTATCATATTATCGATTGTTCTCTGCTGTAGGGATGATGTCACTGTTGGTGTAGGGTTTATAATTGTTTTTTTCCCCTGTTTTAGCTATAGTTTTTGTTGTTGACATTTTTAAAGCTCTTGTAAAGTTTTCCCACACTATCATATAATTATTTTTCCTTAATTCTTAATCATTTTTACATGTATTTCTGTAAGTTTTTCTTATACAAAAACAATTTTAAATACACACACCTTTTCTTATATTCTGTATAAATTTTAACTTAATTTAAAGTCATCCAGTATACAATATAATCAGGTTTTACTTTGCAGTATATCTAATCAGTACAATTTATTTAATTTACTTCTCTTCTGCGTCTCTATTATTTTTTCTCTTTTTTTATACCCTCTGTATATTACTATATCTCACTTAATATCTTATTCATTCATTCATTCATTCATTAATTCTTTATACTCTACAACATTCCGCTTTCAAACTCTGTAGATTAACTATGCAATAGTTAATCTTCTCTTTTTTTATACCCTCTGTATATTACTATATCTCACTTAATATCTTATTCATTCATTCATTCATTCATTCATTCTTTATACTCTATAACATTCCTCTTTCAAACTCTGTAGATTAACTATGCAATAATTAATTATAACTTTAATATGATCTTTTTTCTTTACTACTTTACTACTTATATAGATATATTTGTATATAAAAAATATATTTTATTCTTCTTTTCTTGTTCTTGGTCACTCCTTCCCTTCTCTAGTTTTACTTCTGATTGTAGTTGTAGTTTTCTGTCATGCTATTGAATCAGTCCTCTTTCAAGTCTTAGTCTCTCCCCTTAAATCCGCCTATATGGTCTCATCTTTCCCTTTTAGTTTTTAGTTTTTATATCTCCCTTTTACAATCACCAGTCACAATTTAAATTCCATGGATTTTTCAAAATTAAGTTCTTTAGCTTCTTCTTTACCTCATAAAGTCATTTAGTTTCTCTGGTTTTTCACCTTCTCCAGTTTTCTCCATCCACGGGGTCTTAACTCTGTTGCAATTCCTCCTCCCGTTCTGCTGCCTCACTCTCTGGGATCCTCCTTCCCTCACACTGACCTCTTTTTCTGTTTTGTGCTACGCTTCTCTCCTAATCCATCGCCGCTTGTTGGACTTAACTTGTCCGTCTCTTTTACGTCCTCCTCACTCTGCGCTTCCGATTCTCCGTTTTTTCCAATTTCCTTCTTCTGGGTCCGTTTCGTCTGCCATTAGAAACTGTTTTCTTCACTCTTTGCTTCCTTTCTATATGGCTGCCAACGCTCCTAGTCCGTCTTGGAGGCCGACTTTCTCTTCACCAGTTTGAAAGGGATTAGTCCTTTGTCCTCTCGGGCAATAGTGTGTTGACCAGGGGCTTCAGAACTTCCCCTTTTATTTCCTGATCTCTATGGGATTGAGAGTGCCCTGTAAGGGCTCCTGATACAGAGTTTTTGAGTTTTGGATACGGTGCCCGGTTTCCTCACCCTTTCCATGTTGATGTCATCACCGGAAGTCCCTAAAACATGGTCTTTTCTATTTCTGGTCCTAAACTAAGGAAAATCCAATTAAATAAATGAGTTGAAAGCATATACTTGTTCATTTTGGTTTCCTGGACCATGGTCTGCATTATCTAAAAGAAGGGCTCTTGGCAAGGGATGGGCTGCCCCTACAAAAACAGTGAAAAATGTACTCACACAAAGACCGGCCCAATTCATCAGAAGGGGTTTAAACTAAACTTGAAGGGGGAGAGTGACCAATCTTTAGAATCCCTAGAACACAAAACCAATCATAAATCCCAAGAAAATGAATCAAACAATGAGTTAGGGATTGATGAGAAAAAAGAAAAACTCAAACAACAATTAGGAGATAGAATAGAATATCCAATTTGGAAGGGATCTTGGAGATCTAGTCCAACCCCCTGCTTAGGCAGAAAACCCTACACCACTTCAGGCAAATGGTTATCCAATCTCTTCTTAAAAACTTCCAGTGTTGGAGCATTTACAACTTCTGGAGGCAAGTTGTTCCACTGATTAATTGTTCTAACTGTCAGGAAATTTCTCCTTAGTTCTAAGTTGCTTCTCTCCTCAATTAGTTTCCACCCATTGCTTCTTATCCTTCCCTCAGGTGCTTTGGACAATAACTTGATTCCCTCTTCTTTGTGGCAGCCCCAAAGATAGTGGAACACTTCTATCATGTCACCCCTAACTAGTCCTTCTTTTCATCAAACTAGACATACTCAGTTCCAGCAACCATTCTTTATATGTTTTAGCTTTCAGTTCCCATCTTTGTTGTCTTCCCTGCACTCTTTCTAGAGTCTCAACATCTTTTTTACATCGTGGCAACCAAAACTGGATGCAGTATTCCAAGTGTGGCCTTACCAAGGCATTATAAAGTGGTATTAACACTTCACATGATCTTGATTCTATCACTCTGTTTATGCAGCTAGAACTGTGTTTGCTTTTTTGGCAGCTGTAGCACACTGCTGGCTCATATTTAAATGATTGTCCACTAGGACTCCTAGATCCTTCTCACAGTTACTACTATTGAGCAAAGTACCAGCTATACTGTACCTGTGCATTTTGTTTTTCTTGCCTAAATGTAGAACCTTACTTTTTTCACTATTAAATTTCATTTTGTTAGGTAGAGCCCAATGTGCAAGTCTGTCGAGATCCTTCTGTATTTTAAGCCTATCTTCTGGAGTGTTGGCTATTCCTGCTAGCTTGGTGTCTTCTACAAATTTATGAAGTTCCCCATCTATCCCCTCGTCCAAATCATTGATGAAGATATTGAAGAGTACTGGGCCTAAAACAGAGCCTTGGGGTATCCACTACATACTTCCCTTCATGTAGATGTAGTTCCATTGAGAACTACATGTTGAGTATGGTTGGTCAGCCAGGTACAAATCCATCCTGTGGTGATGCTGTCTAACCCACATTTTTCTACTTTATCAAGTAGTAGGTTATGGTCTACTTTATCAAATGCCTTACTAAAGTCCAAGTAAATTATATTGACAGCATTCCTCTGGTCCACTAATTTTGTCACTTTGTCAAAGAATGCAATAAGATTAGTCTGGCAGGATCTGTTTTTGACAAATCCATGTTGGCTTTTGATTATTACTTTGTTTGTTTCTAGATGTTCACTGATTGGTTGCTTGATTATCTTTTACAGAATCTTCCCTGGTGTTGAGGTCAGGTTGATAGGTGTGTAGTTTCCTGGATCTATTTTTTTTCCTTTTTTGAAGATTGGAACTACATCAGTTCTTTTCCAATCCTCTGGCAGTTCCCCGGTGCTTCAGGATCTTTGAAAGATACAGTTCAGTGGTTCTGAAATCTCGTCTGCCAGTTCCTTCAGAACCTTGAGTGTAATCCATCTGGTCCTGGTGATTGGAACTAGTCTAGGATAGACAGGTGCTCACTTACCATTTTCTTCCCTATTTTAACTTGTGTTCCTAATCTGTTTTTTTGTGGTGCTGTTTTTGATAGGTTGGACTATTTTTTCCCTTCATGTAAAGACAGATGCAAAAAATGATTTAAGTAGTTCTGCTGTCAACCCTGACAGCAGGGGGTGTTACTTGGAATCCTGACATTAACTTCCTCCCTTTTGCTTGTCACCTTCTAGCCACTTTCTCCCAGCAATGGACCAATTGTTTCCTTGACTTTTTTCTTGTTTTTCACATGTTGGAAGAAGCTTTTTTTGGTATTTTTAATTTTTGTCGCAAGCCTTTGTTCATTGTGAGCTTTAGCTTTCCTCACTTCATCTTTGCAGGCTCTGACTTTGTGCTGATATTCTGCCTTAGTTATGTGCCCCTTTCCACTTTTTATACTTGTCCTTTTTGTCTTTCAATTTGTCAGAGAGTTCTTTATGCAGCCATGCTGGTTTCTTGTGAGAAGTTATTTTTCTTCTTCATTGGTATTGTGCTATACTGCCCTTTTATAAACTCACTTTTCTAACTTTCCCAACTTCTTAAGTTGTTTTCCCTTTGATGATTGTCGTCCATGGAATCCTTCCCAAGCTCTCTCTAAGTTTATTGAAATTAGCTCTCTTAAAGTCCAAGACTCTAGGAACCATACTCATGGACAGGCATAAAAGTCTTAAATGCTTATATAGGTAAAAGTAAAGGTTTCCCTCGCATATATTCATTCCCGACTCTAGGGGGCAGCGCTCATCTCTGTTTCAAAGCCAAAGAGCCAGTACCGTCCAAAGACGTCTCCGTGGTCATGTGGCCAGCATGACTAAATCCCAAAGGCATATGGAACGCTATTACCTTCCCACCAAAAGTTGTCCCTATTTTTCTACTTTCATTTTTTACATGCTTTCGAACTGCTAGGTTGGCAAAAGCTGGGACAAGTAACGGGAGTTCACCCTGTAACACGGCACTAGGGATTCAAACCACTGACCTACCGACATTTCAATCAACAAGCTCCATATCTTAGCCACTGAGGGACTTCTGGTTGGCGCCGCGGCGATCCAGTCAGAGAAATGGCGGAACTCTGATGAGCCCCGAGGAATCCCCAACTGTCGAGCCGTCGCCGACAGGTCTGTGGACCTACCCATGACAAAGTGAAAGTTTAAAATGTGGATTGCCATGACGAAGTGAAAGTCTAAACTGTGGATTGCTTTTGACTTGAAAGAGAAACAATGTGTTTAGCTACTTAAACTGGATTACTTTGAAAACAACCAAGGAGGCTTGACTCTGGGGATTCCTAATCTGCCTTTTGGTGGTTTTACTGAGGAAAAGAAAGAAGAAATAAAATGGAACATTTAAAATTGAATTAGCAGGCGCAGCAACAAAAGGAAAGGGCGTGGCAATAAAAAGAAGGGATGATGATACCATATATGGAATAGATGCTACAAAGACCAAAACTTTATAGAGTTTTTAATTCTGATAACATTGAACTTGAAAAGGAACAGCTTTAGACAGATGGGAAAAAGAAGAAATAGAATATAGTTGGTTGTGAGACAAGAAAAATAAAATATTTTGATTAAACATAGAAATGTAATGATTAAATGCTTAAATGAAGTTTGAATACTGATAGGAGGTGGTTTTGTTTTCTTCTTTAAAATCTTGTTTTCTTTTTGCTCTTTCTCTTTTTTTCTTTACTCCCTTTTTCTTTCTTCTCTCTCCCTCTGTTTTTTCTTTCTTTCTTTTTTTTTTACTTTTTATTTTCATTCCTTTTAAATTTGACTATATAAATATACATATATTAATCTGGTCATGAATCAAGAACATAAATGATTAAATGATAATATGATGTTTTAAATGTTTAAATAAATTTTGAATATTAACAAGAGTTATTCACAAATTTAACAACTAGAGAAAATTGATTTTAAGATGGATAAAAACATTGTTCTCATAGAAAAATAAGTATATATGAAATGTGATGAATTTAAGGGAAATTTACAATTTAAGAGATAATATGTGAGAAGATATTTGCAGCAACATGTTTCTATTTTAAATTGGCGGGAGATATAGAGGAGAATATGTTAGAAAAATAATTTATGTAATAGGCTGTGAATTAGTTAAACAGCTAAAATAATAGAAGTAGGAGTGGAGGAAAGCATGCTGGTAATCAGTGATAACAGATTTGGGAGTGGAGGAGATTATGCTGCAATTAGTGGAAGGAGTAGAGGATACTATGCTGAAGAACAGCTGAAACAAAATGCTGTGAACCAGCCAAATAAATAGAATTAGGAGTGGAAGAGATTATGCTGGTAATCAGCGGAAGGAGTGGAGGATATTATGCTGGAGAACAGTTAAAATAAAAATACTGTGAACCAGCCAAACAAATAGAGTTAGGAGTGGAGGAAAGCATGCTGATAATCAGCAAAAAATAGATTTAGGAGTGGAGGAGATTATGCTGGCAATCAGTGGAAGTGGAGGATAATATGCTGGAGAACAGCTAAATCAAAATGCTGTGAACCAGCCAAATAAATGGAGTTAGGAGCAGAGGAAAGCATGCTGGTAATCAGCGACAAATAGATTTAGGAGTGGAGGAGATTATGCTGGCAATCAGCGGGAAGTATGGAGGAGATTATGCTGGAAAACAGTTTGCTGTGAACCAGCTAAATGATAGATTTAGGAGTGGTGGAGAATATGCTGGTAATCAGCGAGAGGAGTGAAGGAGAATATGCTGGAAAACAGCTAATTCAGTTGTGAACCAGCAAGATAATAGATCTAGGAGTAATGGAGAATACGCTCGAAAACAATTAAACAATTAAAATTAAGTAGGCTGGGAACTAGATAAAATTATGGATGGAAACATGGAATGAGTGATAATGTGAACTGATCTTGAAGTGATTCTATGTAAAATGAGAAGTGTATTTCATGACAAGATAAAGGAAATTGTAATTCAATAGAGGTTAAAACATAGATTTGATGAAATGGGTCTTATGATTAAGGAACATATATGGAACTCTGATTGATAAAATGGAAAAAAATTTAAGATGGTGTTTATTTGGAAATGGAAGATTGTATATAAAAAAGAGCTGTGTTTATTTGTGATTTAAGATTTATGGTGATACAATAGAATGCTAAATGTTTAGAATAAGATGTTAGATGTATGATAAAGAAATTGTTGATTTGATTTACTTTTTAAAGATGTAAATGGATGAAATTTGGAATCAAATTGGTTAAAGAAGTGTGAGCAACTGTACTTATTCAATACTGGACCAAACCTTTGCCCTTAAAAGATGTATTTTATGTTTAAGATGTTTAAAAATAAATTAAAAAAATATTTCAAAAACAAAATCTTAGCCACTGAGCCACCAAGTCCCCAAGCTCAAAGCTTGGGGAACAAACAGGGTGAACTAGAAGCAATAGTATACTAGGGGAGGTATTACATAGTTACCATTACAGAAAATTGATGAGACGAAACCCAAGACTGAAATGTACAGATGGATAGATACAAATTGTTGAAAAGAAACAGATCAACAAAAAGAGGAGGTGGAGTTGCACTATATGAGATATCATTACATTTCTACAGAAATGCACATGATCAAAGATAAAACCTCTCTAGAATGTATATGGGTCAATATAAAAAGGGGCCAAAGTATCATTGCCATAGGTGTATATTACAGGCCACCCAACCAATCAGAAGAAATAGATAAACTCTTTCCCAACCAGTTAACAAATGTATGTAAGAAGCATACCACAGTAGTAATGAGAGATCTTAACTATCCAGATATCAACTGGGAGACCAACTCTGCAGCGAGTGGGAAATCAAACAAATTCCTAACTAACCTAGCCAACAACTTTATCATGCAAAAGGTAGAGGAGGGAACTAGAAATAAACCTATACTGGATTTAATTCTTACTAATAGAGAAGAAGTTATAGAGGGAGTAGAAGTTGTCAGAACTTTGGGTGAAAGTGACCATGTCATACTGCAATTCAATATAATGCAAACACAAGCATTAGAAAATAATCTAACTAGTTTCTTTCAACTTTAAAAGAGCTGATTTTAACAAACTCAGAGAGAGTCTAGGAAAGATTCCATGATGAAAATCCTAAAGGGGTAAATAATTCATGAAATGTGGGAAACTCTGAAAAATGTGATAATAAAAACCCAATCCAGTACACCACCATTGAAAAAGAAAAACAAGAAGTTCAAGAAGAAAGATCTCTGAAAAACTGAAAGACAAAAAGATCAAACACAAAAAATGAAAAGAGGGACACATAACTAAGGCTGATTATCAGCTGATAACCAGAACATAAAAAGATGAAGTCAGGAAAGCAAAGGGTCAGAAAGAACTAAGACAAAAGTTTGACTACAAAAGTCAAAGATAATAAAAAAAAACTTTCAACATATTACCGTGTTTTCCCGAAAATAAGACCCTGTCTTATATTTTTTTGAACCCTGAAATAAGTGCTTGGCCTTATTGCAATGCGATCAAAAGCCCAATTGGGCTTATTATCAGGGTATGTCTTATTTTGAGGGAAACAGGGTAATAACAAGAAAAAAGTCAAGGACACAGTAGATCCACTAAAGAGAGAAGATGTCAAGGAAGTAAAAGGCAGTAGGGAGAAAACAGAGCTGCTTAACTCATTCTTTGCTTCAGTCTTCATGCAAAAAGAAATTATAGCCCAACGTACCAAAAAACTACCGTAAAAGACAAATTAGAAATAAAAATAAGCAAGAAAATGGTAAGAGAACACCTATCTGACCTTGACGAATATAAATCACTGGGACCTGACAGATTACATCCCAGAGTTTTGAAGGATGTCTCAGAACCATTGTATCAAATCTTTCAAACATTCTGGAGCACAGGGAAAGTACCTGAGGATTGGAAAAAGGCTGATGTGGTTCCCATCTTCAAGAAAGGAAAAAAAACCAGACTCAGGAAACTACACACCAATCAATTTAACATTAATACCTGCGAAGATCCTGGAAAAGATAATTTTAAAAAACAGATCTAGAAACAACTAGAAGCAAATAAAGTTATAACTAGTAGCCAGGGTGGATTTGTTAAAAACAAATCATGCCAAAGCAATCTTATTTCATTCTTTGATAAAGTCACTAAATTAGTAGACCAGCAAAATGCTGTGGACAAAGTATAATTAGATTTCAGTAAGGCATTTGACAAAGTAGACCACAATCTACTTCTTGGTAAGCTAGAAAAATGTGAAATGGACAACATCACCACCAGATAGATTTGTATTTGGCTAACAAACCATAATCAATGAGTAGTCTTAATGGTATTATATCCACATGGAGAGAAGTAAGCAGTAGAGTACCACAAGGCTCCGTCTTAGACCAGTACAGATAATCCCTGGGTTACAAGTGTTCCCTTAGCGAATGTTCAAAGTTACACAGTAGGTGCCTCCTAGCGTTTGCAAACAAGTCCTGAAACTATGAGTCTTGCAGCACCATGGCACTTGTTCCACTTTACGAACAACGCAGAAAGTTTACAACATTCATCCTTCACATTGTCAGCCGAAATGCAGCTTCTGAGTGGCAGATTAGCTCCTCAGAACCCCTGTTCAGGCATCCGGAGGCCTCGCCCGGCACATTGCCAGCTGAAATAGAGCTTCTGAAGGGCAGATCTGGTCATCTGACGCTCCATTCAGCCCTCCGTGGGCTGCAGGCCAAAATGGAAATTCCAGGGACAGGATCCAGCCCTTGGAAGCTCTATTTCAGCCTGCAACAGGCCATGTGAGGCCTGCAGAGGGCCAAACAGAGCATCGGAGGACTGGATTCGCCTGTCAGAAGCTCCATTTTGGCTGGCAACCTGCTGGCCAAGGCCTGCAGAGGCCCAAATGGAACTGCAGAGGGGCACACATGACTGAGGGGCTGGAGAAGAGACTGCTTGCTAGATATTCACATGGTAAGTGACCCGGCATGGCAGGTTGAGGTGGAAAGCAATTGTAAGGAGCATGAAATAATTTAGTGGGTAGGGGAGGCCTTGGGTTGTCTTAGGCAGATGGCTTATCAGTAGTCGTACCCCCAATGGCCTTCTCCACTCTGAATACCTCATGTGCACTTAACGTGCCTCGCATTTGATTAGCGAATGGATGGGCAAAAGGAGGGAATGATCCCATTCCAGGTACGATATTCACTCCTACGAATCCCCAGTAATGGGCAGACTCCATTACATCTGTTAACTCGAGGACTACCTGTACTCTTCAATACTTTCATAAATGACATAAATGAGGGAACAGAAGGGGAATTTGCAGATGATACTGAACTGGCAGAAATAGCCAACACCCAGAAGACAAGTTCAGGATCCAAAAAGATCTTGACAAACTTGAACAATGGGCCCTATCCAACAAAATGAATTTCAATGCAGAGAAAAGCTAAGTTTTACATTTAGGCAGGAAAAATCAAAGGTGTAAGTACAGATTAGGTGCAACCTGGCTCAAAAACAGTAACTATAAGAGGGACTAAGAGTCATAGTGGATGATTACTTGAATATGAGCCAGCAGTGTGCAGCAGTAGCCAAAAAAAGCTAATACAATCCTGGCTGGTATATGTCAGGGTTCCAAATAATAGATCCACAGCAAGGATCTAGTGCTCCGAGGCAGGAAGATTCCTCAAAGAATAGCTCTATTGGATATAACATATTGGCACAGATCAGATGAAAGCCGACTCTGAAGGTTCTCATGGTTTTCATCTAATTAAAAGTAAGATTTGGAAAAATAACTACAACTACAGCTACAGGCAAGACTGGAGAAGTGAAGGAACGTCAAGTAATAATAAGGAAAGAACAAACAAATATTTTTATTCTTATATTTAATAAATTACACATTCAGTAAAGTAAAGTAAAATATGGGGGGGAATGGGAATTATATTAGAGTGATAATTGTATATTGTATTGCGAATTTATAAAATTTGAAAAGGGGAAGGTGAATGAATTATAATTAATTGATTGAAAATATTGTAAAGTAAGAATCGAGAAGCTGCGAAACAATAATTAATTATAGTGTGATATTGTTAAAGTGTTGGAAGTTCTATATTTATATAAGTGAAAAGGTGTGTATACAGGGGGAGAAAAATCAACGATTAATATTTATATGTTAGTGTGGGAAAGTTTTACACGAGCATTAAAAATGTCAACAACAGCTACCATAACGAAAACAGGAAAAAAACCAACTGTAAACACCACAGCAACAGTGGCATCACCACTACAGCAAAAAACAATAGATAGCATGATAGGAAAAGAAAAAGAAAAACCGGAAATGACACTAAATGCTATGCAGAATATGTTTCAAATGATTCAGGAAACACTATTAAAAACACAAGAAAAAATGGCAGAAAACCACAAGAAATGAGAACATTTCATGCAGAGATTAAAAATGAAATAGGAGAAGTTAAGGAGGACATTAAGAATGTGAATGATAAAATTGGGGATATCCAACAATCAATAACAGAAAATGAACAAAGAATTAGAAAAGCAGAAACAAAAATAGACCAAGTAGAGACAAAAGTAGAGGTAATGGAGCAAAAAGCTTTTCAACTAAAAAAGGAATTGTCTGATTCAATAGCGATGCTCGAGATGGAGAAAGCCTCATATTTTTTGTGCTTTCAAAATATAACAGAAGAAAAAGATGAAAATTTGGGAGAAAAAATGGTGGAGATAGTGTCAGAAATAATACAAAGAGACAAACTAGAAATAAAAGGACAATTGGACGAAATATATCACATACATACAAAAGCATCAATTGGCGAGAGAAGTGCATGTTAGATTCTCAAAACAAACAATTAGAGATGAAGTATACAGAAAATCTAGAGAAGAAACGTTGACATATAAGGG
This sequence comes from Arizona elegans, assembly GCA_022577455.1. NCBI lineage: Eukaryota > Metazoa > Chordata > Lepidosauria > Squamata > Colubridae > Arizona > Arizona elegans. The sequence continues at coordinate 74,872,863 of JAKOOJ010000004.1, read as the reverse complement.
TAAAGAAATTACAATTTTAAAACAAATACCACGAAGAATCAGAAACCAACATCAATACCAGTTTTTAACATCCCAATTGATCAGATATGAAATAATGTTTAGATGGCTAACACCAGATGGGATCTTGGTCACTTGGCAAGACAAAAAATACAAAGTAGACACATTAGAGAAAGCAAGAAAATTCTATAACTTGCACTTTACCCAGGAGGAGGAACAGGAAAGTAAAGAAGAAACAGAAAGTAGAAGCCAGGAAGAAGAGCAAATAGAAGTGGAGCAAGAGAAAGAAGTAAGAAAAAGTCAAGAAAAAGAAAGAGAAGAAAGAGAAGGCGCGAAAGCAAAAACACGGATGGAAACAAGATACACCAAAAAACAACTACATGAGGCAATGGAAGAGGCAATCAAACTTTTCTCTGTTAATATAAATGGATTAAACGCACCGAAGAAAAGAACTCAAAACATTTACAAAACTACGAAAATTAGAAGCAGATGTGATATGCCTTCAGGAAGTACACATCAAAAAAGGGTACCAAAAAATATCAGAAAACCCAAAATTAGGAAAATTATATACATCTCTGATGCAAAAAAAGAAAAGAGGAGTAGCGGTTTATGTAAAAGAAAGGATAGAATTGAAATTAATATACACAGACGAGGAAGGTAGAACGGTGATGGTTGAGTTAGAAGTAGAAAAGAAAAAAACATTATTAGTAGTAATATATGCCCCTAACCAAAATCAACAGGAATTTTTTAAAGGAATACATAAAAAAATAGTAGAACTAGAATACGAAGATACAGTTGCAAGAAAAAGTATGTGAACCCCTTGGGATTACGTGGAGTTTTGCATGAATTGGTCATAAAATGTGCTCTGAACTTCATCTAAGTCACAACAATAGAAAAACGCAGTCTGCTTAAAATAATACTACACAAACATTAGATGTTGCCATGGTTTAATTGAACATAACATGTAAACATTCACAGTGCAGGGAGGAAAAAATACGTGAGCCCCTAGCCTAATGATTTCCCCAAGAGCTAATTGGAGCCAGGAGTGAGCCACCTTGACTCCAATCAGTGTGATGATATTGGATGTGTTGCTGACAGCTGTCCTGCCCTTTAAAAACACACATCTGTTTTAGGTTTACTGGTTTCAAGAAGCACTGTCTGATATAAACCATGCCTCGCAGAAAAAAGCTCTCAGAAGACCTACGATCAAGAATTGTTGACTTGCATGAAGCTGGAAAGGATTACAAAAGTATCTCCAAAAGCCTTGATGTTCATGCGTCCATGGTAAGACAAACTGTCTACAAATGGAGAAAGTTTAGCACTGTTGCTACTCCCCCTAGGCATGGTCGTCCTGTAAAAATGACTGCAAGAGCACAGCGCAGAATGCTTCATGAGGTAAAGAAGAATCCTAGAGTGTCAGCTAAAGACGTACAGAAATCTCTGGCACATGCTAACATTTTTGTTGACACATCTACAATAAGGAAAACATTAAACAAGAATGGAGTACATGGGAGGACACCACTGAGGAAGTCATTGCTGTCCAAAAAAAAATATTGCAGCACGTTTGAAGTTTGCAAAAGAGCACCTGGATGTTCCACAGCACTTCTGGCAAAATATACTGTGGACAGATGATACCAAAATTGAGTTGTTTGGGAAGAACACACAACACTACGTGTGGAGAAAAAAAGGCACAGCAGACCAACATCAAAACCTCATCCCCACTGTAAAACATGGCGGAGGGAGCATCATGGTTTGGGGCTGCTTTGCTGCCTCAGGGCCTGGACGGATTGTTGTCATTGATGGGAAAATGAATTCCAGAGTTTATCAAGACATTTTGCAGGAAAATGTATGACCATCTGTCTGCCAACTGAAGCTCCGCAGAGGATGGGTGATGCAACAGGACAATGACCCAAAGCATACAAGTAATTCAACAAAAAAATGGCTTCAACAGCACAGAATACGCCTTCTGGAGTGGCCCAGTCAGAGTCCTGACCTCAACCCGATTGAAATGCTGTGGCATGACCTTAAGAGGGCGATTCACATCAGACATCTCAAGAATATTGCTACACTGAAACAGTTTTGTGAAGAGGAGTGGTCCAAAATTACTCCAGATCGTTGTGCAGGTCTGATCTGCAACTACAGGAAACGTTGGTTGAGGTTATTGCTGCCAAAGGACAGTCAACCAGTTATTAAGTCCAAAGGTTCACATATTTTTTCCTCCCTGCACTGTGAATGTTTACATGTTATGTTCAATTAAACCATGGCAACATCTAATATTTGTGTAGTATTATTTTAAGCAGACTGTGTTTTTCTATTGGTGTGACTTAGATGAAGTTCAGAGCACATTTTATGACCAATTCATGCAAAACTCCACGTAATCCCAAGGGGTTCACATACTTTTTCTTGCAACTGTATCTGCCTAATTGGAGATTATAACGCGATAGTAGATGCGAAAAAAGATTATAAAAGTGGTAAAAAAAATAAGAAAAAGAAAGAAATACTTCCAAAAGAATTCTTTAATATGGCTGCAGAAATAAACTTGAGAGATGTTTGGAGGGAAACACACGAAGATGAGAATCAACATACTTTCTACTCTTATCCACACCAATCCTGGTCTAGAATCGATATGGCTTGGATGACTCCGAATATTAGAACTGCGGTAGGAAAAACATAGGAGTAAATCAATGGGCAGATCACAACCCAATACTTATAAAATGAAAAGGAAAAAAAAGCTTTAGGAGGTGGACAATGAACCAAAAAATATGTAAAGAAAAAGAATTTAAACATATGTTAGAAAAGGAATTAGAATTATTTTTAAGATAAATAAAAAAGAGGATACCTCCTTACAGAATACCTGGGATACAGCAAAAGCATACATAAGGGGTCTGACGATTGCATATATAGGGAAGAAAAACAAAGAGAGGAAACAACAGCTAGATAAATTATATGCAGAATTAAAAAATACAGAATATAAACTACAAAAATATCCTCAAAACAAAAAAATAAAAGAGGAATGGAAAACAATTAAACATAAACTAAATTTGATAAATCAAAAAGAACTAGCCCAGAAAATAAAAATGGCAAAACAAAACTATTTTGATTTTGCGAATATAACAGGTAGATGGTTGGCATATAAATTGAAAAAAGAAAAAGATAAAAGAACGATATACCAACTCAGAGATGAAAAAGGGGAAATCCAATACAGAAGAGAGGCAAAAAAAAAAGAAATTATTTAGACATTCTATTCAAATTTATACAAACAAGAAGAAGTAGAGGAGGAAAAAATAAAACAATATATAGAAAGATCAGAAATGCCAACAATTACAGAAGAACAAAGGGAAATATTAAATAGACCAATAACTAAACTGGAATTGGAATTGGCACTTAAAAAGCAAAAAAACCAATAAAACACCGGGGCCAGATGGGCTACCGGTGGAACTATATAGAACCACACAGGAAATGTTAGAGTTATATAATGAGGCTTTGGAGAAGACAAAAATTCCGACAACTTGGACAAAGGCAATAATTACTATCATACCCAAAGAAGATACGGACCACCAATTAATTCAAAACTACAGACCAATCTCCTTGCTGAACACAGATTAAAAATATTTGCAGTGGACTTCCGGCGGTGACGTCATCACGAACGGGTGAGGAAACGGAGGCTCCGTCTCTGAAACCCAAATTTCCTCATTAATTGCTCTTTAGGGGCATTCCTGAACTTGGAGGGATCGGGAAACGAAAGAGGAATTCGCGAAGCCCCCTGGTGTTGCGCTGTCATCAGGGAGGTCGAGCGATCAACCTCTTAAATTGGTGGAGAAGAAGTCGGCCTTATCGGCGGACAGGAGTGATGGCGCCCGCCTAGATCGAAGCAAAAAGTGGAAGCAAATCCGAGTGACTGTCAGATAGATCACCTACAATAGAGACGGCAAACGGGACGCGCGATCCAATCAGAGGAAGACAAGTGAGTTACAACAGCGGCGATACAAGAGGAGAAGGAAAAAAGGGGGAATAACTACAGCGCGGAAAAGAGAAACCCATAGAATGACTAAGCAAATATAAGAAAAGGAGAAATAGCGCTCGAAGTGGTCTGACTGCGGACTTTTACAGTTGATCAAAGGGAGCAGCCTGTGGACTTTGTGGATATAGAGACAAGCTGTTTGATCTTGGGAATTATAACTGATTCAAACCCCAAACATCGGAAACCGAGTGCAGAGACTGAAATACTGGACTAAGTGGTGAATTTCACGGATACAGAAGACCTGTCTGGATTTCGAACTCTGGATTTACAAATAACTTTGGATAATAAGAACTCAAGTTTAAAAAAAAAAGATTTGAAGATTGAATGCAGAGATCCGATTACTGGGAGAAGAAATTAAAAAAAAAAAGACTGAGACGACACAGATTGCGTTTTTTATGATTGTGAAAGAACAGACTGAGAGAGGTAAAGCAAGAAGACAATAAGGACTAAAGAAAATAAAAATTAAGTGAATTATTAATTTTGAACTGTTTAATTAGTTAATAAGTTTAATATTTGAAAGAAATATATAAGTTGACAATATTTTTATAGCTATAAATTGTATTGTGAAATTGTAGTTAGACAAGGAATTATTGTTAAAGTGAAAGACTGATTTTTATACAAAATAACAGATGAGTTGACTGTATCTCTGAGATAGACTGATTGAAAAAGGGGGTAATTGAAAAGATTGCTAATTAGAAAATTAAGAAAATCAAATTAAAATCTTGATTGATAAGTAAATAGATTTATATTGTGAATAAGAATTAATTGCTCAATTGGGATAACTGGCAATATAATATAATATAACTATATATAAGTTGTGTGGTGTATAAGTAGTATTTGGAGGGGAAAAGAGATATTAAGGAATAACTTAATAATTGATGTTAAGATTGGAAAGCTTTACACGAATATTAAAAATGTCTACAACATCCACCATAACAAAGACAGGGAAAAAACCTACAACGAGTACGTTAGTAATGACTCCTTCCCCCTCACAACAAAAAACAATAGATAGCATGATGGGGAAAGAAAAAGAAAAAGAAAAACTGGAAATGGCACCTAATGTAATACAAGATATGTTTCAAAAGATCCAGGAAACACTGCTTCAAACACAAGAAAAAATAGCTGAAAATCAGGAAGAAATGAGAACGTTCCATGCAGAGATCAGAAATGAATTAGGAGAAGTTAAGGAAGATATTAAGACCATGAAGGATAAAATTGGGGGCATTCAAAATTCTATAGCAGAAAATGAACAGAGAATTAGGAAAACGGAAACAAAAATAGATCACATGGAATTAAAAGTAGAAGCAATGGAACAAAAAACCCTACAACTAAACAAAGAAATGTCAGATTCCTTGGCCATGCTCGAAATGGAAAAGGCCTCATACTTCTTGCGTTTTCAAAATGTTCCAGAAGAAAAAAATGAGGATTTAGAAGGAAAGATGGTGGAGATTATTGCAGGAATGATACAAAAAGAGCCAGAAGAAATAAAAGGACAATTGGAAGAAACTTATCGTGTACAAACAAATTATATAAGAAGACACAGATTGGCGAGAGAAGTCCATGTTAAATTTTTAAAAAAATCAATCCGAGATGAAGCCTATAAGAAATCTAGAGAAGAAACGGTGATCCATAATGGAAAAGAAATTATAATTTTAAAACAGATACCCCGAAGGGTAAGAAATCTACGACAACAATATCAGTTTTTAACACAACTATTGATCAAATACAAGATAATGTATAGATGGCTGCCAATAGAGGGGATCTTAATTACGTGGGAAGACAAAAAATATAAAATAGACACTCTAGAAAAGGCAAGAGAATTTCATAACACACATTTTAGACTAGAAGTAGAACAGGAAAGCAAGGAGGAAACAGATAGTAAAAGTCAAGAAGAAGAACCAATAGAAACAAATGAAGAAAAAGAAATAAGACAGAGGCAAGAAAAAGAGAGAGAACAGAGAGAAGGTGCAAAACCTAGGGAACGGATGGAAACAAGAAACACAAAAAAACAGATACAATAGGCAATGGACGAACAGATCAAACTCTTTTCGGTAAACATTAATGGCTTAAATGCCCCAAAGAAAAGGAATCAAATTTTCACAAAATTACGAAAATTAGAAGCAGATGTGATATGTCTGCAAGAAGTACACATTCAAAAAGATTATCAAAAAATCCTAGAAAACCCCAAATTAGGAAAATTATATTTATCTCTGGCCCCAAAAAAGAAAAAAGGAGTAGTGATTTACGTAAAAGAAAAAATACAATCTAAACTAGTTTATACTGATGAGCAAGGTAGAGTGGTGATGGTTGAATTAGAAATAGGAAAGAGGAAAATGTTAATTGTAGGGATTTATGCACCTAACCAAAAACTACAGGTTTTTTTTAAAGACCTACATATAAAATTAGCAGAATTAGAATATGATGATATTTGTGTAATAGGGGATTATAATGCAATAGTAAATGCAAAGAAAGACTACAAAACTGAGAAAAAAAAACAAAAGAAAAAAGAAATACTCCCAAAAGAATTCTTTACCATGGCTGAAGAACTAAACTTGGCAGACGTATGGAGGGAAACACATGAAGAAGAGGCCCAATACACCTTTTATTCCCATCCGCATAATTCATGGTCAAGACTGGACATGGCATGGATGACCCCAAGTATCAAAATAGAAGTAGAAAAAATTGAGATAGGCACAAACCAATGGGCAGACCACAATCCATTATTCATAAACTGGAAAGGGGAAAGAAGACGTAAGAGATGGACAATGAACCAAAGATTATGTAAAGAAAAAGAATTTAATTTGATGTTAGAAAAGGAAGTAAAAATATTCTTTCAGATAAATAAAATAGAGGAAACCTCTTTACAAAACACATGGGATACTTTAAAAGCATATATAAGAGGCCTAGTAATAGCATATATGAGGAAAAAGAATAAAGAGAAGAAAAATCAATTAGAGAAATTAGAGAAAGACCTAAAACAAATAGAACAAAAACTCCAGGAAAAGCCCCAGAACAAAATAATAAGAGAAGAATGGGAAATGATTAAGCATAAATTGAATTTGATAAACCAAGTAGAACTAGCCCAAAAAATAAAAATGGCGAAACAAAACTATTTCGAGCACGCAAATAAAACGGGCAGATGGCTAGCCTATAAACTGAAAAAAGAACAGAAAAAAAGAATGATATACCAATTGAAAGATGATAAAGGAGAAATTCAACATAGTAAAGAGGCCAAAAAAGATATTATTAAGAAATTTTATGCGACTCTATATAATCAGGGGAAAATAGAGGAGGATAAAATAAAACAGTACATAGGGAAATCAGGAATGCCAAAAATCACAGAAGAACAAAGAATTACTCTCAATAGGCCAATAACCAAATTAGAACTAGATGATGTACTGAAAAAGCAAAAAAACAATAAAACACCGGGTCCTGACAGGCTACCGGTAGAAATATATAAAACAATGCAAGAAGTATTGGGAGAGAATATGTTGCGATTATATAATGAAGCTATGGAGAAAGCCAAAATACCAAACTCATGGACAGAAGCCATAATAACAATCATTCCAAAAGAAGACACAGATCTCCAGTTAATACAAAACTATAGACCTATTTCATTATTGAATGCCGATTACAAAATATTTGCAGCAATCTTGGCAGAAAGGATTAAATTAGTATTAAATACATATATACACCCAGACCAAAATGGATTTCTGCCGGGACGCCAAATAAAGAACAACATGAGAATAATACTTAATGCTTTAGAATACTATGAATCACACCCGGAGAAGCAGGCAGTGTTGGTTTTTCTTGACGCCCAAAAGGCCTTTGATAACCAAAATTGGAAATTTATGATTGAACAACTACAAAATATGCAAATTGGGGAAAATTTGGGAAAATTATAGCAGAAATCTATACCAAGCAATCAGCAAGGATAATTATGAATGATGACATAACAGACAAATTTAATATAACAAAAGGAGTCAGACAAGGCTGTCCACTTTCCCCCTTACTATATATTCTATCATTGGAAATCCTGTTGAAAAAAATTAGAGAAGACCAAGGAATTGAAGGTTTAAGGATTAATAGAGAAGAATACAAAGTTCAAGCCTTTGCTGATGACTTAGTATTTTTGACAGAAAATCCTATGGAATCTATACCTAATTTGTTCCAAAAAATAGAAGAATTTGGAGAAGTGGCTGGACTAAAAATTAATAAAAGTAAATCGAAGCTAATTGTTAAAAATCTTACGGAAATCCAAACAAAAGATTTGATAGATAATATACAAATTCAAACAACAAAAAAAATAAAATATCTAGGAATTTGCTTATCTACAAGAACATCAGCAATTAAAGAAAACAATTATGATAAATTACTAGAACAAACAAAGAAAGACTTAGAAAAATGGGAAAACTTACATATTTCATTCCTAGGAAGAATTTCGGCCATCAAAATGATTATATTACCTAAATTTTTATATTTGTTTCAGGTCACCCCAATTAAATTAGATAAACCATTTTTTGAAAAGCTGAATAAAATAATATCTAAATTTATCTGGCAAGGGAAAAGGCCACGAATAAAATTTAAACTGCTTCAGGATACAAAAGATAGAGGAGGAGCTGCACTCCCTGACTGGGAGATATACTACCAAGCAGCAGTACTATCGTGGGTTAAAGACTGGATAGAATTAAAGGACTCTAGAATTTTAACAATTGAGGGACACGAACTTCAAACTGGCTGGCACTCCTTTATGTAGGATGAGAAATACAAAACACATTCATATTTTAAAACACATACAATAAGGAACTCACTATTACAAATTTGGCTTAAAATTAAAAAACAACATTATATGAAGATACCAAATTGGCTAGCACCGGCAGAATCAATTAGGCACCCAAATTTAACAGATAAGACAAAAATAATTAGATATAAAGATATAATTGACTATCAAGGCAAACTAAAGACAAAACAACAATTGGAGACAGATTTACACAGAGGAACAGACTGGTGGACTTACACTCAAATACAATCCAAATATAGAGAGCATATAAAAACATATGAAATTTATAATCAAAAACAAGAAATAGATAAAATTATATTAGACTCAGAAAATAAATTAATTAGTAGAATTTATAAATTTCTCCTACGCTATAAATTGGAAGAAGAGACAGTCAAAGAAACGATGATCAAGTGGGCTCAAAATATCAAACACACAATACCTTTGGAAAAATGGGAAAAGTTCTGGCAGGTAAACCTAAAGTTAACGAAAGCAACAGCATACAAGGAAAACCAACTGAAAATGTTCTATCGGTGGCATATGCCTCCAACCAGATTGGCAAAAATACAACCTAAAAATAGCCCAATTTGTTGGAAGTGCAAAAAGGCACAAGGGACTTTCTATCATTTATGGTAGACGTGCCCGGCAGCAAAGAAATTTTGGTCTAATATCAAAAAATGGTTGGAACAAATAACAAAAACACAGATTGAAAAAGAACCAGAAACATTTTTATTAGGAATATTTAACAAATCATACCCTAAGGATATCAAATATCTTACAATTCACATATTAACTGCTGCAAGAATAACCTACGCAAGAAATTGGAAACAAGAAAAAATACCAAGTGAAACAGAAGTAATAGGGAAAATTTTAGAATGCGCTGAAATGGATAGGTTAACCAAAGAATTACAAGAAAAAGAAGAGTCAGACTATTATAAAATATGGAATAATTGGTATAATTGGTTAAAAATTAGAAATATACAAAAAACATAGGGGATATATTACCGATTGATACATATATATGTAATAAAAAATATTATTAGATTAAAGAAAGGTGAAGGAATATATTATAAGTAGAATTGTAGAACGTCACTCTGAAAAAATGCTTAAGAAGATATTATACTCTTTTTGTGTATATGTTGTATAAATGTTCGTTGTGTATATGTTATGTATGTCTTTTTTTAATATTTATATTCAATAAAAACTATTTAATAAAAATATTTGCAGTAATCATAGCGGAAAGAATCAAAAAAGTATTAAATAATTATATACACACCAACCAAAATGGATTTCTGCCTGGTCATCAAATCAAGAATAATATGAGAATAATAATAAACACATTAGAATATTATGAATCACATCCGGAGAAACAAGCTTCACTGGTTTTCCTTTATGCCCAAAAAGCATTCGATAATTTAAATTGGAAATTTCTAAAGGGGCAATTAAAAATTATGCAATTCGGAACAAAATTTGAAAAATTTATTGGAGAAATTTATACAAAACAAACAGCAAGAATAATTATGAATGACGATACTACAGATCAATTCGACATAACAAAAGGGGTTAGGCAGGGGTGCCCACTTTCTCCACTATTGTATATCTTAACATTGGAGATCCTTTTTAAAAAGGTTAGGTAAGACCAAGAAATGAAAGGGTTAAAGATAAGGAGAGAAGAATACAAGGTTCAGGTCTTCGCTGATGACCTTGTGTTTATAGTAGAGGAACCATTAGAATCATCACCAAAATTGTTTAAAAAAATAGAGGAATTTGGAGAAGTGGCAAGATTAAAAATAAACAAAAATAAATTGAAATTAATAACAAAAAATCTCACAAAGAAACAAGAAAAAGAATTGGAGAACACTATACAAATTCAAACAACGAAGAAAATAAAATACCTAGAGATTTGGCTATCAGCAAGAAGTTCGTCAATAAAAGAAAACAATTATGATAAATTAATAATACAGATAAAGAAAGATTTAGATAATTGGAGAAATTTACAGATCTCACTAATGGGAAAAATTTCTTCCATTAAAATGAATATTTTACCAAAACTCTTATTTCTATTTCAGGTCACTCCAATAAAATTAGAAAAAAACTTTTTTGAAACATTGAATAAAATAACATCCAAATTTATATGGCAGGGAAAGCGTCCATGAATTAAACTTAAACTACTACAAGATACAAAAGATAGAGGAGGAATGGCACTCCTTGAATGGGTATTTACTACCAAGTGGCTGTGTTATCTTGGATAAAAGAATGGATGGAATTAAAAAACAATAGAATACTAACAATCGAAGGACACGAAATACAAGTGGGTTGGCATTCTTTCTTATGGGATGAGAGATACAAAACACATACCTACTTCAAAAGACACACAATAAGGAATGCACTATTACAAATTTGGCTAAAAATCAAAAAAACAGCATTACACGAAAATACCAATCTGGCTTTCATCACTAGAAGCAGTAAGGCATCCAAATTTTAAAAAGTAATTAGATACAAAGACTTAATTGAACAACAAGGAAAATTGAAATCAAAACAATTGGAAACAGACCTAAACAGAGAAATCGACTGGTGGACTTATACACAAATCTAATCTAAACACAAGGAACATAATAAAAGCATACAAAATCTATAGAGAGAAACAAGAATTAGATAAAATTATATTAGAATCAGAAGAGAAACTAATTAGCAAAATTTATAAATTTTTATTACGATATAAAATGGAGGAGGAAACAGTGAAGGATACGATGATCAAATGGGCGCAAAATTTTAAATATACAATAGATTTGGAGAAGTGGGAAAAATTATGGCAAATGAACGCAAAATTAACACTAGCGGTGGCATACAAGGAAAACCAGCTGAAGATATTTTACAGATGGCATATGTCACCGACAAGATTGGCAAAAATACACCCGAAAAACAGTGCAACATGTTGGAAATGTAAGAAATCTCAAGGAATCTTTTCCCATCTATGGTGGACATGCCCGGCAGCAAAAAAATTTTGGTCTAATATTAAGAAATGGATGGAACAAATAACAAACTGCAAATAGAAAAGAAACCAGAAACATTCCTGTTAGGAATCTTTACAAAACCATACCCCAAAGAAATAAAATATTTGATGATAGATATGTTAACTGCAGCACGAATAACATATGCAAAAAACTGGAAACAGGAAAAAATCCCAACCGAAGGAGAACTAATAGATAAAATCTTAGAATGTGCTGAAATTGACAGATTAACAAAAGAAATCAAAGAAAAAGAAAAGACAGACTACTACAGAATATGGAACATATGGTATAATTGGCTTAACACCATCAATAAAGAAACATAAATACAAGAAGAAAAGAATAAAAATGTAAATATGTATATAAATAATTTTTATAGGTAAATAATATGAATATAGAAATGTAAAAAAGTAAAGATATAATCAAAATATATAGATCTCTATAGGGGGAAAGACAAGGAGGGGAAAAAAAGAAAAAAAAGAAAAGAATAGGAGGAGGGGGAAAAAGTATTAGGTTAAGAAAAATGGGAAGAAATATAAAGTATCAGATGGAAAACCACTATGAAACAATGCTTAAAAAGGATATACTATTTATTTATATGTCGTATGTTGTGTAAATGTCTAATTTGTGTTTTAATAAAATTTATAAATTTTTAATAAAAACATAAAAGTAAAAGTTTTCCCTCAACCCCAAATAATCAGTCACATGGTCCAATCAAGGCACTGTCTGGTTGTCTGATGATGATGATGATGATGATGATGATGATGATGATGATGATAATAATAATAATAATAATAATAATAATAATAATAATAATAATAATAATAATAATAATTTTATTTCTATACCGCCCTTCTCCCGAAGGACTCAGGGCGGTGTACAGCCAATTTAAAAACACAAGACACAACAATAATTAAAAATTAAAATAATTAAATAGATTTGGCCGGTTTAAAACCCCAAAAATTTAAAATACCCCAATTTAAAATTATTATGTTGATAGCCCGGCCTGGCGGAACAACAGGGTCTTCAATGCGCAGCGAAACACCCGGAGGTCGGAGATCTTATGAATTTCCGGGGGCAGTTCAGTCCACAGGGCTGGGGCTCCCACAGAGAAGGCCCTCCCCCTGGGTGTCGCCAGCCGACATAACTTGGCTGATGGCACCCTGAGGAGACCCTCTCCGTGGGAGCGGACTGGTCGGTGGGAGGCTATTGGTGGCAGAAGACAGTCTCGGAGGTACCCGAGTCCTATGCCATGGAGCGCTTTAAAGGTGGTAACCAACACCTTGAATCGCACCCGGAAGACCACTGGGAGCCAGTGCAGCTCGCACAGGAGGGGTGTCACGCGGGCACAACGAGTTGCGCCCATAACCACCCGCGCGGCCGCATTCTGAACCAGTTGGAGCCTCCGAGTGCTCTTCAACGGGAGCCCCATGTAGAGAGCATTACAATAGTCCAACCGGGAGGTGACAAGGACATGAGTGACCGTGCGCAAGGTGTCCCAGTCCAGAAAGGGCTGCAACTGGCGGATCAGGCGAACCTGATAAAAGGCCCCCCTGGCCACGGCCGTCATATGCTCTTCTAAAGACAGCCGTGCGTCCAGGAGGACACCCAGATTGCGAGCCCTCTCTGTGGGGGGCAAAGATTCACCCCCAATAGTCAGCGATGGCACCGGCTGACTATATCGGGACGCTGGCAGCCACAGCCACTCGGTCTTGGACGGGTTGAGTCTGAGCCTGTCCTCCCCATCCAGACCCGCACGGCCTCCAGGCAGCGAGACATCACATCAAGGGCATCGTTGGGATAGTCTGGGGTGGAGATGTACAGCTGAGTATCATCAGCGTACAGATGACACTTCACCCCAAAACACGGATGACATCACTCCTCCTTTCTCAGGCCAGGTGTGAGAATATCCTTGGTTTCCAAGAGAAAGTATTTTATTTCGGCTACCAAACCACAGCTATATCTAATTCCCCCTCCCTATCCCTCAGCTCCAGTGTAGCAACACTAAAGCTCCAAGATAGCTTCAGTCATGTCTGCTTCAGGGTTGACAGTATAAACAGAGGCATAGAATCAAGATCACATGAAATATTAGTGTCACTTTATAAAACCCTAGTAGGACCACACATGGAATTTTGGTCACCATACTACAAAAAAGAGACTTTGGAAAAAGTTCAGAGAAGAGCAACTAAAGCACCTGAGGGCTGGTCAAGAAACAATGGTTGGAAGCTAATCAAAGAGAGAAGCATCCTGGAATTAAGGTGAAACTTCCTAACAGTAAGAACAATTAACCAGTGAAACAGCTTGCCTTCAGAAAAGTTCCATTACTGGAGGTTTTTAAGAAGAGACTAGACCAGGGGTGTCAAACTCAAGGTCCATGGGCTAGATCCGGCCTGCAGGGTGCTTAGATTTGGCCCACGAGGCTGCCCTGGAAACCGTGAAGGACTGACTCACAGTGCCTCTGCTAGCAAAAGTGGAGTTCGTGAGGATCACACCCAGCCCTCCTGAGCTCCATTTTTGGCTGCAACAGCCTCCTGCAACCCTCTGCCAGCAAAAACAGAACTCAGGAAGGCCCTCCCGAGCTCTGTTTCCACTGGCAGAGAGTTCAGGCCCCCACAGGCATCTCAGACATGAGTGACATCAAGCTGGCCATGCCCACCCAGGCCACGCCCACCCCAGCCCCCCAAGGTCAAACAGAACCCTGATGCAGCCCTTAATGAAATTGAGTTTGACCACTCCCCCCCCCAGAGTAGACAGTCAGTTATCTGAAATGATATAGGTTCTCCTCCTTGAGCAGGGGGCTGGACTAGAAGACCTCCAAGGTCCCTTCCTATTCTATTCCATTTCATTCCATTCCATTCCCATCCCTATCCCTATCCCTATTCCTTTATTGAGGGAAATGATCCAAATGTATTTACAAAAGTGCATTCTTTGCCTGTTATTAGACACCCTGCAGGTATAATGATCTGCCCAAAGGACATGGAAACAGCCAGTGTGAAAACCTGGAGGTTTCAACTCCAAATCTAACACTCAGAAACTATACATCAGAAGGAAAGATGGTGATCAGGGTCTGGTGAGTGTCAAAGTCACTGCCATGGATGCTGGGTACTGGCCAATCAACCTGCTTGAGACAGTAGACAAAGAGCAGAATACAACAGTGGTGATAGATGTATAATGCCAAATGATAGCAGCATGAGGAAGAAGGAATATAAGAAACTAGAGAAGTGTTAGGGCCTGTAGGAGAAATTGGATGGAGAGAGAGGGAGAGTGGGAGGGAGGAAGAGAGAGAGAGAGAGAGATTGTCTTTTGCTAAACAGGCTGCTTTTCATTCAAGCCAAAAACATCTTATCATTCTAGCCCTTTCTTCCAATAGCCTTCTGGCTTATCCAGATGGTCCTTTGCAAACTATAGATGAGTAGCAATGTTCTTTTTCAAGAGTAGTGACCTTCTCCTTTCAATCCTGCCATACATATCATTGTTCAGGGTTCTCCTAAGTGCTCATGGACTTTGAGATTCAGGAATGCAAGAGAGGCCTTTAGCTTCTTAGACATTACCCTAGGCTTCTTTAAGGCTCCCCAGAATATCACCTTTCTCTTGGTGTGGTCTTGTTGAGTAAATAAGGCAATGAATTGCCTCAATTTATACAAAATCTGCCTGTACAAAATTGGACTGGTGGAGTCCAAATTCTTTGGAAATAGTTTTAT
This sequence comes from Arizona elegans, assembly GCA_022577455.1. NCBI lineage: Eukaryota > Metazoa > Chordata > Lepidosauria > Squamata > Colubridae > Arizona > Arizona elegans. The sequence goes on along the minus strand of JAKOOJ010000004.1, from coordinate 74,857,359 downwards.
AAGATTTCCAGCCTGATGTGTATCAATAACTTCTTTTCAGTCATCGTCATAAATCTTTCTTCAACCTATCACACATTTCCATATAACTGTATTGAGAAGATCATACTTTGATAGTGAATATCCAGAATTCTGTTCTTTAAATAAGGCAAGACCTCTGACACTCACACCTCATTATTATTATCACCATCATCATTTTGTTTCATTTGTTTAATTGAGTTCTCTTTATCCAGGTTTAGGATTTATATAAAGAACAGATCACATTTTATGTTATATTTATGCAGAAATGTTGAAAATTCAAAAGGATTCACAAACTTTTACCATTGTATGCCTTTATCAACTTGCCATTTGAACAGAATATTTGAACTGAATATATCAATCAATCAATCAATCAATCAAATGTTTACTATGGTCACAAGTCAGAATTCAAAATTAAAACATTAAAATAAAATGAAACAGAAGAAGATCTAGTACCCACATTACAGTTATGGTGAGATTATTGATGGGTAGCCAAATTCTGCCTAATTTTACAGATAATATATCAGAATGTAGCTATGTTCAAGGATTGTTTCGTACTGATCTAACAGAAACAGCTGTAGATAAAAGAGATCAGAATTTCCCAGATATTTTACCAGGATAGTTATAAAATGAGTCCATGAATCCTTATAGAGGGTACAGTATATTAGCTGGGGTTTCAATGGCTCAATTTCAGCTCATGTGTGGGTCTTTGGTGACTATTTTGGATTGGTCTTCCAGAGGTACTATAAAAAAGGCATTATAAAGATTAAAGGTAGTACCCTCTTCAATTCAGAAAGAGTTATCTCACTGGTTTATGAAAGGGAATATGACTGCTCAAAAAAACGATCTTGGGTAGAGCAGACAGGTTCTCTCGGACTTCCAATCTTTGTTTAAATGCACTGAGTGCACATTCATAGCCCATCAGTAGGAATTCTTCCTTGGAAAGGTCTAGATCAGGGGTGTCAAACTCAAAGCCTGGAGGCCAGATCTGGCCTGCGGGGTGCTAAGATCTGGCTAGAAACAGGGCAGCCCCGTGGTGCCTCTGCCTGCAAAAATGGAGCTTGGGAGGATCGCATGCAGCCCTCCCAAGCTCAGTTTTTGCTGACAAAGGATTGTAGGAAGCCATCGCAGCCAAAAACGGAAATCATGAGGGCCACGTGCAGCCCTCCCGAGCTCCGTTTTCATTCTCAGAGGGCTGCAGGAGGCCGTCACAGCCAAAAACGGAGCTCGGGAGTCTGTTTTCGCTGGCAGAGCAGTTGGGCCACTACAGGCGCCGACATGAGTAACGACGAGCTGGCCATGCCCATCCTGGCCATGCCCCCCTCACCCTCTCCAAGGTCAAACACAACTTTGATGCCGCCCTCAATAAGCCTGAGTCTTCGGAGAGGGGCATCATATAAATTTAATTAATTAAATTAAATTAAATCGAGTTTGACACCCCTGGTCTAGATGTTGGAGTTTTTGTGAAACAATCCTAATCCATGTTGATTTGCAATTATCTTCTATAATAAAAGAGCTCACAATTGGGAGAAACAACAATAATTTCAGACAATGTGCTATGATGCACATCAATGCATCTGTTTTGATCTTAGAAATTCCTGCCTCCCTCCTTAGTACCACATTTGGAATGCAGAGGGATATTTGGATTATAGTTCTTAGAAATTTGGAAGTGCCTTTTCAAAACGGGTAAAGGAGGAATAATTCTGGACACCAGAGATGTGTGCAAGCCAAGCCTTAGCTGAAAATACTTTCAGTACTGCTGATACTCTAGTGAAATAGAAGTTATTGGATTGTGATAACTGGTTTTCGCTTTTTTGGCATTTTGTATGTTATAGTTTTGAAGTGCATTGCATTTAGTGGAGCTGTGAAAAATCATGCCTAAATATTTAAAGATTTTTACTTGTTCAATATTCTGGCCATTTACCCTCCAAGCATGCTGTTTAGATCTCTTTGCAAAAATCAAAATTTTAGTTTTGCTATGGCTGATTTCTATTGTAATATTTTTGCCACTGTTGAACAAATGAAAACCTCTCCCCTGCCCTATGCAGTGGAAGATGGGACATGTCCGCACCACCACTGCCAGTCTGTTATCTCAAGAAAGTGTAATTTCACCTACAACTAGCTGCTTTTTCCAATATTTTTCTCCAATGGATGGAGAAAACAGATCCATTCAGTAATAAAGGCATCACAAACAAAGCAGGACTACCCACTTTGGGACTGCAGCTGCACTAAATATTTTTGATCTTAAACATCTAAATAGAAACTGTTCTGCTTTAAGAATATGTGTCACTATATATAAATCTAAAGGCACAGTTAATTCTATATACAAATGAGTTCATATAGACAAATTAAATACTTAATACACACATTTATATCTAAATAATTAACATGTTTTGAAACCTGTAATTCAGTGCTTCTCAAACTTTTTCTTTCATTATCTAAAGCTGCTTATCAGGAAGTTCTTTTTGCCCAACATATGTAAAGCACTTTAAGTAAATTGAAATGTTTCTGTTGTGATTGAGTAATGGATTTCTGTGTAAGTAAGTATCCAAAGCAAAACAACTTTTACCCAGATTTAAAAAGCACTGTTGTAATTGTTATATCTAAATTCAACATTCAAATTTACATACAGAAACTGTATCCAGATCAGGCAAGACTGTCACACCAAGTGCAAAATCTTCACTTTTTTCAGGCTTAGGCAGGATATCTGAAAGATTTAAGGAATTAGCAAATTTAGCTAATTATCCCAATAAAAATAATACAGACCAGTTGTATACATTTACAAGATGTGGAACTTCAATTTAAGGTTAAGTCCCATATATTCATGACACACACAATATCCTAGTTGCCTAAAACAGCGGTCCCTAACCGTTCTGGTTTGATGGCACAGCAGGGGGTGGGGGGTAGAGGGGATACTTCCTTGTGAGTGGTAGGCGCAAGCGCTACAGTTCCATTTGGTTATGGGCCATGGCCCGGGAATTGGGGAGCTGGCCTAAAAGAGAGGTGAATATAGCTTGGCTGGAAGTTGTAAACCTACTCCCATCTTTTCAGTTTCAGCTCTCTTTATCTGAAAGTAGGCACATTTGAAGAATATGACTAAGATTGTAAAACACTTCCATCTAGACTACCTTCACTATTTAAAATATTAAAAAAAAACAATGAAAATTACCTTTAATTTTCTGGGCTTCTTTAATGATTTTCTGAAGTTTATTCATTTCTACATCATATTCTGCATAATTAATATTCCTAGCTTCAACTTTAGGAGCTTGAAATAAAGAAGGATCAGTACCAAGGTAAGAACATTGTAGATAGCCACTATCACTCAGTGTAACAATCACACCTTTCAAATTTCTGCAAAGGAAAAAAAAATAGATTACTATATTGTAACAATAAAAAGACTCTTATTACTATTCAGTTAAAAATACTTATTTTCTTAAAACAATATAAACATACAGACTTATGGTCATGGGGGAGTTCAACCTGCCATCCATCGGTGAAACGTCAGAAGCAGCTCGGGAGTTCGTGGCTTCCATGACGGCCATGGACCTGACCCAGTTAGTTCATGACCCCACCCACATCGGGGGGACACACACTGGACTTGATTTTTGCCTGGTCAGTGGATGAATGATCTCGAATTAGGGGAGTTTATTTATTATTTATTTATTACATGTATTTATATGCCGCCATTCTCCCGAAGGACTCAGGGTGGCGAACACAAGTTAAGAAACAAGTACAATAAAATCATAATTTAATCCAAATAATTAATTAATAGTAAATAATAAAACCCGGAATCAGAGTCAGCCTATTTGTTTGAAAAGCCAAATCTTCAAGTCCCGACGGAAGGAACGGAGATCAGGAGCCGTCCGGAGCTCAGTAGGTAATTCATTCCAGAGGGTGGGAGCACCCACAGAGAACGCCCTACCCCTGGGCACAGCAAGGCGACATTGGCTCGCTGTCGGAACCCTGAGGAGAGCGGCCCTATGTGAGCAAACAGGACGGTGAGAGGCAGGCAGGAGAAGGTCATGCAAATATCCCAGACCTAAGTCATGCAGGGCCTTATAGGTGAGGACTAGCACCTTGAAGCGGACCCGGAGAACCACTGGTAACCAGTGCAGCTCACACAGGAGGGGTGTTATATGGGAATAACGAGGTGCTCCCGTAACAACCCATGCAGCTGCATTCTGGATCAGCTGGAGTCTCCGGATGCATCTCAGGGGCAGGCCCATGTAGAGGGAATTGCAGTAATCCAAGCGGGAAGTAACCAGGGCATGAGTGACTGTGCAAAGGTCATCTCGGTCCAGGAAAGAGTGCAATTGGTGCACCAGGCGAACCTGTGCGAAGGCCCCCCTGGTCACGGCCATGAGATGGTCTTCTAGGGACAGCCGAGCATCCAGGAGGACACCCAAGTTGCGAGCCCTATCAACGGGTGTAAGTTTTTCCCCATCTATCAAAAGTGATGGTGCTTCTGAAACCCGAGATGCCGGCATCCACAGCCACTCAGTTTTAGAGGGATTGAGTTTGAGTCTGTTTCTGCCCATCCAGGCCCATACCTCCTCCAGGCAATGGGACATCGCAGAAAGGGCATCTCTGGGGTGGTCTGGATATAATTGGGTATCATCAGCATATTGATGATATCTCACCCCAAAGCCACGAATGATCTCACTCAGTGACTTCATTTAGATGTTAAAGAGCAGGGGGGAGAGAACCGACCACTGAGGCACCCCACAATTAAGGGGCCTCGGGGTGGATCTCTGCCCTCCTGCCCATGCAAACTGAAAGTGACCTGAGAGATAGGAGGAAAACCACCGTAAGACAGTGCCTCCCACCCCTAACCCCACAAGTCGCTGCAGTATGATACCATGGTCGATGGTATCAAAAGCCGCTGAGAGGTCAAGTAGGACCAGGATGGAGGAACAACCCCCATCCCGAGCCCGCCAGAGATCATTCACCAGAGAGACCAATGCCGTTTCTGTGCTGTGACCGTGTCGGAAGCCTGATTGGTACGGGTCAAGGTACTCCGTTTCCTCCAGGAATTGTGGGAGCTGTTGCGCCAATACAGTCTCAACAACCTTCGCAATGAAACGAAGGTTGGAGACGGGACGATAGTTATTAAGTGAGTCTGGATCCAGGGAAGGCTTCTTGAGGAGAGGTCGAACCACCGTCTCCTTAAGAGAGGCGGGGAAGTTCCCTGCTCTCAACGAAGCGTTGACAATTGCCTGGATCCAGTCTCTAGTCAACTCCCTGAGTTAGTAATCAAGCCCTGGTCATGGACAGATCATTCGCTCCTTCGGTTAGACTTTCAGGCCGCTCCCCTTCGTGCAGACAGATGGAACCGACCAGGTGGTTCCGTCCTAGGCGCCTGATGGACCCGGACAGGTTCCTGATGGAGATTGGGCCATTCCCGGACTCAAGACTCGGCTGAAGAACTGGTAGCTGCCTGGGATAGGGTGGCTGCTGGAGCTTTGGACCGCGTCATGCCTTTGCGGCTTCTGACCCGGTGCAGATCTCAATCAGCTCCTTGGTTTTCCGAGGAGCCTGAGAGATATGAAGTGCTGGAAAAGTCACCTAGAGAGTGATTGGAAGGCCAGCCGCACCGAATCCGACCGGACACTGGTGACGGCTTATATCAAGTCCTACCTAGTGGTAATAAGAGTGGTGAAATCTAATTATTTTTCCGCTCTTATTGCATCTGCAGAGAACCGCCGAGCCGCCCTGTTTAGGGTGACCCGCTCCCTACTTCAGATGGGAGCACGGGATGATCCCTTGTAGGGTAGAACTGAGGATTTTGTGCAATATCTGCATGATAAAATCGCTCAGATTCGGGACGGTCTGGACTCCGATTGGGTAGTCTCGGATGGGATGATAGGGGCGGATCTTGAGAGTCTTATCTGGGAGGAGTTTGACCCTGTGGCTCCTGAGGACGTGGACAGGATTTTGGGGAGACTCAATGCTACCACGTTTATTGGACCCGTGTCCCTCCTGGTTGGTGCTGGCCTCCCGGGAGGTTACACGAGGCTGGTTTCAGGGATTATTAATGCTTCTTTGAGTTAGGGTGTCTTCCCAGCCACTTTGAAAGAAGTGGTGGTGAGGCCCCTCCTCAAGAAGCCCTCCCTGGACCCGGCTATATTAGCTAACTACCATCCGGTCTCCAACCTCTGCTTCGCGGCGAAAGTTGTTGAGAGTGTGGTGGCACGACAGCTTCCTCAATACCTGGATGAAGCTGTCTATCTAGATCCGTGCCAGTCGGGCTTCAGGACGGGTTACAGCATGGAAATGGCATTGATCGCATTGGTTGATGATCTCTGGAGGGCTCGGGACAGGGGAAGCTCCTCAGTCCTGGTCCTCCTAGATCTCTCAGCGGCCTTTGATACCATCGATCATGGGATCATGCTGCGTCGGTTGGGGGGACGGGGAGTGGGAGGCACCGTGTTGTGGTGGTTCTCCTCCTTTCTCTCTGACCGTACGCAGTCTGTGTTGACGGGGGTGGGCAGAGGTTGACCTCGAGGCACCTTACTTGTGGGGTGCCGCAAGGGTCAGTCCTCTCGCCCCTCCTGTTCAACATTTATGTGAAGCCGCTGGGTGAGATCATTTGTGGTTTTGTGGTGAAATGTCAACTGTATGCCGACGACACACAGTTGTACATTTCTATCCCGGACCACCCCAATGATGCCCTTGACGTGATGTCCCGATGCCTGGAGGCCATGCGGATCTGGAGGGGAGGAACAGGCTCAGACTCAACCCCTCCAAGACTGAGTGGCTGTGGTTTCCGGCGCCCCGATATAGCCAGCTGGTACCATCACTGGCTATTGGGGATGAGATCTTACACCCCCCCCCCCAGAGAGGGCTCGCAACTTGGGCGTCCTTCTGGATATGCGGCTGTCTTTAGACACTCATATGATGGCCGTGGTAAGGAGGGCTTTTTATCAGGTTTGCCTCATTTCCCAGATGTGTCCCTTTCTGGATCAGGACGCCTTATGCACGGTCACTCACGCCCTTGTCACTTCCCGTCTGGACTACTGTAATGTTCTCTACATGGGGCTCCCCTTGAGGAGCACCCGGAGGCTCCAACTGGTTCAAAACGCGGCCGCGCGAGTGGTTATGGGGGCGACTTGTCGCTCCCATGTAACACCTCTCTTGAGCGAGCTGCATTGGCTCCCAGTGGTCTTCCGGGTGCGTTTTAATGTGCTAGTCACCATCTTCAAAGCACTCCATGGCTTAGGACCGGGATATTTACAGGACCGCCTTCTGACACCACATGCCTCCCACCGCCCGATTCGCTCCCACAGAGAGGGCCTCCTCAGGGTGCTGTTGGCCAAACAATGTTGGCGACCCCCAGGGGGAGAGCCTTCTCTGTGGGGGCTCCTGCCCTATGGAACGAAATGGCCCTGGACATAAGGAGGATCCCCGACCTCCGCATCTTCCGTCGTGCGCTGAAGACTTTATTGTTTCAGCAAGCCGATCTGACCGAATGAATTAACTTAAGTGGGCTTTAAATGGATTTAAAGGGGTTTTAGTTAGGGGTTTTAAATATGGCCAATGCTTTAAATTATTTTAAATTGTTTTTAATTTTTGTGTTGGTATTATTTTTATCATGGCTGTACACCGCCCTGAGTCCTTCGGGAGCAGGGCAGTATAGAAATGTAATAAATAAATAAATACAAAGAAGACATATTGAAATAAATTTAAAATGCTTCCCCATAATTATTATTCAGTTATTTGGATGCTTTAGGAAAGAAATCTGTATCATGTTTGAATATTTTTCTGCTTTTGGCAACTCATTTTGATATATTAATAAATACTCCTTTCTCAAACTAAAAATATGTTGTGGTAATAACTACAATATATAAAATTTAATAATGTTACAACTCTTAATAAGAATGCTGGAGACTCATATTTCGTTTGCAACTACTGTTTGATTAATTCTCAATATCTTTCTAGGGGGCTAATGCAGGGGTGAAATGATCCCGGTTCAGACCGGATCACCGGACCCGGTAGCGATGTAGGCGGGTAGTTCGGAAAAACAACAATCCCTGCCCCCCCCCATGCCCAGCTGAGCCGCGCAATTATCAGGCTTTTTTTTTTAATTTTTAAAAGCATTTTTTCTATAACCTCTCCGGCTGAAAAAATGCTTTTAAAAGTAAAAAAAAGAAGCCTCTGATGATCGCGCAGATCAGCTGGGATCATCAGAGGCTTTTAAAAGCATTTTTTCTACAACCTCTTCAGCCAAATAGGTTGTAGAAAAAAATGCTTTTAAAAGCCTCTGATGATCCCAGCAGAGTTGCCTGATCGGCAAAGGCTTTTAAAAGCATTTTTTAAAATGTTTTTAAAAGAAAAAAACAAAAAAGCCTCTGCCGATCAAGCAATTCAGCTGGGATCATCAGCGACTTTTAAAAGAAAAAACGCCTCTGCTGAGCAGGCAACTCAGCTGGGATCGTCAGAGGCTTTTAAAAACTTTTTTTTTTACAATCTCTTCAGCCGAAGAGGTTGTAGAAAAAATGGTTTTAAAAGTTAAAAAAAAAAGTTGGCCACGCCCACCCAGTCACATTACCTCCCACCAAGCCATGCCCACAGAACTGGTAGTAACAAATTTTACATTTCACCACTGGGCTAATAGCTATTATAGTTTTCTCCAAGAAAATTCATTTGCAAAAAGAGTCAAACACATTTTACTTCAGCTACTAATTATGATTTTAAATAGTTAACGTCCACATTTTTTATTTCCTATTTGTTTCCTAATTTGTCCTATTTCCTAGTTTGAAGTATTGAATTAAAAAGATTTTGGCACCAAATATTATCAACAACTAAACATTTCTAAACACTTCTGTCAGGTCCTATCTTGTTTCGAGACCATCTATCACTCCACTCAATTAATATCCTTCCTTAAACTACTGAAAATAATAGTGAAGGGATAAACTTTACATCGCATAAAAGATTTAAGAACTTCTGCCTTTTTTTAAAAAAAACCTTGCTGCTAATTTATCTGTGTGAAAGTAGGAAAGAAAGGTGTTTGTTCCCTCAAGAGGGTTTGTTTTTCTTTTAAATGAAAATTTGCCTGAAGTTCTATTTGTTTGTGTGAGTGAAATAAATACACTTGTAGTCCCTATTCAGTTATGAGACAATCAGCAATCAAAAGATGTAAAAAAAAGAGGACCATTATAAAAAATTGACAACTCACAATGAATTCACAGTAGGAAAAAAAAGAAGTCAAGTGATCGATATACCTACACATTGTCCCTTAGCTAGATATTGTAAGTTAATATTTTTCAACCAAGGAATATACTTTTCCAAAGGTGCTACCATCCATGCTGTACTTTAAGTAAAACTGTAAATATATCAAAGCAAATGTGGACTATATTCAATACATCAAAAGTTAGATAACAATTACTTTTCCACGATGATAGTAAAATGAATCCATTCAAAAAGTGTTTTATATGAGTGTGGGCACTGATGTGTTCAGCTAGATAATTAATAAAAAAATCCTTTCCAAAGCATGCAGCAATATTTGGTCAACAATGTTGGTTAACACTAAGATGTTGGAGTGACTGGAGAGATACATGTTCAACTCCATCCTCAGCTATGGAAGCTCACGTGGCCTCCCTACTCTCAATCCTACCAGTCTCCAGAATTATTGCTATAAAAAAAAATATCAGAAAAGGAATGTAATGGGTTCTACTTTTAACTCCTTGAAAAATAGAATAGAATAAAATAAAATAGAATAGAATAGAATACAACAAAAATATGTTATGACTATCAGTATTATTCACAATCCTAAAATGTACATTGTAATAAAATTGTTTCAATAAATTAACTGAACTGAAAGAAATTCAGTTATACATAAATTATACATGATATGTATAATTCAAATAGTAACAAATTTATTATGATATATGCTTTCTCTGATTATAATTCATCTGAACAAGCAGTACAGCTGAAAAGCCAATCAGGACAATTAAATTAAAATCAAATTTTATTTTAGGAAATACACACAGACACAGACAATTCTAAGCTAAAATTATGCTAAGACTACTTACAGTAATTTGCCCAGTCTTGCTGCCACAGGAATATGAGGAAGCTGAGTTGCCCATTTTAGAGTCATGTCTTGATAAATATGTAGGATACCGTTGTGATTTCCAATCAGTGTGTTTATGGCAGTCCCAGACACTACAACATATGTAGAGTTTGGGAAAGATGTTATGTTCATATTCTTCTTAACTATTTTTCTTCCTTTAAGAGACATTCTTATAGGTTACACCAATATATATAAAATAAATGTACAAATAAGGATAACTCCTAGAAATGTCAAGACTATATTTTTACAAGTAAGATCAAATTTTGTGAGGCTATTGTAGTCTCAGATAATAAACTAGAAAGGAATAGTAAAATATGTCTGTAACAAAAAGTTTGGAACAATGAGATATGTTACACTTTTTGTAATAAAAACATATAATTTCTCAGTTTCAATTTAACAATTTAAACCACCCCCCACAGAATGGATAAAATTACTACTATATTACTAAAAGAAATGTAGAACATCATAAACAAATACAACCCCACTTTATTTATAATAACCCTTTAAAAATGCCCCACTTGGATTCACTGGTTGGCGTCACAACAGTATGGATATGGGATAGTGGAGCTCTGCAGAGCTTCACAAAACCCAGCCGATACTTGCCTGCCAGGAGACCCTGGCAGGCCAAAGCCACCCTGAAGAGGTGGTGAAGAAAGGAGGGACACTTTGTAGATCACAAGTAAACAGCAATTTCCTTGTTTGATCCAAAGAAACCCTCCAGATTGGCAGCAGAGACGACGGCCATTTTGGCAAGACTGAAGGTATGATAACCAGGACAAGAAGATTATGAGCTGGAGCAGTTTGTGGACAGAGGATTGAAACTGGGTGAGACGACTTTCAACTTCTATACTAGAGACTTAAACCCAAATGAAAGCATTTTTTTAAAAAAAAGATTCTCCAAAACTAAGAAATGGCTATTTAATACACAGAGAAAGATTATGCCCAAATGTGAAATAAACTTTTGATTCTGAAGCTTTAAAATGGAAAGCTTGGATTGGAACTGGTAGTACTATGTAAAGTGACTTAAATTGTGGATAACAATGATTATTGGAAGAAATCGTAAAAAGAAATCTGGTTTTTTTCCCCCTCAAATTTCTTTCCTGACAGTCAGCTGTTTAATGTCGGAACCTTGAGCGGGAGTGCCACCTATTGGCAAAAGAAGATATTACACTAGCACACACTGAGAAATGACCTTACAATGAGTGATAATATAAGAAAAATAAAGAGAACAGAGGACATAGTAAAAGGCAAAAAACACCTGGAAGGCCTTTTTATTTTAGTTTCATATTTACTGGTGTTCTAGTGGCTTGGAAGTGCTGAGTGAGTGTTTTGAACATTCCTAAGGCAAGGTGGATTACAAACTAACAAGAAGCATCTTTGAAATTGAATATTTGACTCTGTGCGTTGGGGAAATTTGGTGGGCCAATTTGGATTATTAAGATTATTTGATAGAACACTCTACGAGGTGAAAAGGAAAGAAGGAAGATTAAACAAGACTTTAAAATTTGGGAAATTTAGAGGATATAAAGTGGAAAACTCCAAGGACTATAAATTTAGAGGATTCTGAGGAACAATTTCGGGACTGTGTAAATTCTATTAACATTGGTATTTTGGGGCAATTGGGATATTGGAATCTCGGTGGAATATTGAATTACTATTAACTCGTTAAATGAGTATAAGATGTTTAAACAGGAGAAAACAAATATGGTTTATAAAGAAATATTATTGTTTCAATGCATTCAGGAAGATATGACAAGGAATCATAGGGAGATGATGGAATTAATATGGGATAAAAATGTGAGACTTAAAAAAACCCAGCAAATGATAATAAAAGATGAACAAAAAATTCAGAAAATAGAGGAGAAACCAGAAGAAGCTGAGGAAAAAAATAGAAGAGATAACGCCAAAAATGACACAAATGGAGAAAGATATGGAAGAGATAGCAATAATATTTAAAACAGAACAGACAGATTACACTCTAAGAGCTCAAAATATAGAAGAGAATAAAGAGAAAGTTCTCTTAAAAATGATGAAAGAACTACGGATGGGTACTGTAGAGATTCAACAATAAGAGACAGATGTTGTGGCAAATGAAATATTAAGATTAAATAAATGTGAGCTAAGGAGCTACAAGATCCCAAGAGAGAAACATGAAAGATTTACCAAAAAATCAATGAGTTGAAATTCTAAAAAGGGCAAGAGATGATGGATAGATATAGAATGCTGCCTAATAGGAGGGCTATTTTATTAAGAGGTAGAAAAAAGAAGTAATAGAGTAATAAATTAAAAATTGAGAAAATAGGATTATGTATACTGATATAGAATAAAATACATCATAACTACCATGTATACACAAATATTGGAAGTTGAAAGATTATGATTATGTATATCTAAAAAAATATTACTATTATTAGTGTAAAACATATTGACCCAGACAATACTTCGTTTAGCCTCTATACTTGTTTATAGATGCTAAAGAAAAAATGATGAATAAAATTATTTTTAAAAATTGCCTGCTTTAGTATTCCATTTTAACAATTTACTTAATTGCTATAGGTGACCAGGAATTTTGTACATGCAAGTAAGTAATGAATAGGATAGATAGGGTAGGATACAGTAAGATAGGATGGGATCTCTGTTGGGTTCCTCCCGGTTCGGTCCGGTTCGGCTGAGCCGGTAGCGGTGACGATATGACGTCACCGAACCAGTTCTCGCCCCCTGCCCTCCCACCCCCCCACGTTATTCTTACCTTTTATTTGGTCCCACCCCCAATCTATTGCTGCCTCCTGAGTCCCAGCTGATGACTAGAAGGAAAAAAACTGTTTAAACTCTTGCCACGGTGCTTCAAAGGGCCGTCCTACAGCTGATCAGTGTTAAAAGCAAACAAATGGGTCAGGTCGTAAGTGCAAGGACTGGTCGTAAGTGCGAGGACCTTCCAGAAATGACTCTGACCAGCTAGCCATGCCCACCTAGTCACATGACCTCCAAGCCACACCCACAAAATAAGCCACGCCCACAGAACCAGTAGTAAAAAAATTTAGAACCCACCCCTGGATGGGATGGGATGGGATCAGGGGTGGGATTCTACTGGTTTGCACCTATTCTCTAGAAACCGTTGTTAACTTTCTAAGAAGTTTGGAGAACTGCTGCGCAAGCCTCCCGAGAGCCTCAAGAGGGAAAAAGCAAAGCAGCTGGCCAAAGAGTTGCTGGCTTCGGGGAAATGGCCCAACAAGCAGAAGCGCTGCACCCAGAAAGAGAAAGGCAAGAGGGGCCAATGGGCTGTAGAGGCGAAGGCAAGCTCTGGGGCGGCAGCGGCGCTCCGGGAGAGAGGGCAGATGTCCCGGGGCTGCACATGCAGTGCCGCCACCACCGCCTTTCTTGGCCCCAGTGCTGCACCTGCGTCTCCCCCAAGGGCCAGCTGCCCACCCGCTGGCCGGAAGTGGCATGTCTCCCATCAAGGGCTGGATGTGGGACTGGACCTCAGAAGGCAAGTTAGCTCCCTTCAACGTGACTGGGCGACCCCAACATGCTTCCTTGCCTGCCTTCCACGCAGCCTTCTCGGCAGTCCCCATGGCCAGCTTGCGAAAGCAGGCAAGGCCCGGGCCAACCAGGGGTTCACAAGCGCTTGGACCCTCTGCGCATGTGCAAAACCTTCTGCGCACGTGCAGAGGCTCAAAAAACCAGGTTACTTCCTGGTTAAAACCAGGAAGTAATGAATTCTGGGCGGGTGGATGGAATCTCAAGCTGCCATCGCTATCAGTTCTCTGAACCACTAGCCGTCATCGCTACCAGATTGGCTGGTAGCGTGATTTAATTATTGTGATTTAATTATTTGCATTGTGTTTGATTTTTTTCCTGCCTCATGGTTTCTTTTTCTATCTGGGGAGGGCATCTTCCTTCCCTGCTTTAGTGGTTCTGGCACTGTCCTTTTGGGGTGTACTTCCAAGAGGCAGAATGCAAGCTTGGCACTTTTTTTTTTTTAACTGCCTTTCTGGGAGCATGTGATCTTTCCTTAAATCTGGATGATTTTCTTAGGATATCTTGTGAGGTGAGTGAGACCAGCTGGTATCTTTAAGTGGTACAAATGGATCTAAGGATTGCTTCTCCTAGGTGTGCTCTTTTTGGAGAGCTCAAATGACCTCTCTGCTAAAGGGTTTCACTTTATGAGCAAGAGTTGGCCGCTGGTAGTTATAACTGCATTTTAACTATTTTAATTCCTCAAGGTGCTCTGGCACCCTGCCTGATTTGTAACTCCACCTTGCAGGTATTTCTAATCTAATGATTGGTATTTAGGGCAGCTTTTTGCAAGCAAAGAAGCTTTTTATATTTTTGTACAGGTAATCCTTGACTTACAACAATTCATTTAGTGACCATTCAAAGTTACGATGGCACTGAAAAAGTGACGTGACTGTTTTTCACACTTACGACCATTGTAGCATCCCCATGGTCACAAGAGGCCAGGCGAAGTGAAGCGTCCCTCAACGTGAGTGATGTCAAGTTGGCCAGGCACACCCAGTCACATGACCACTCAGCCACACTTATCCAGTTAGTCATTACGGCAGAGAACCGGTTGTTAAATTATTTGAATTCCATCACTGGGTTGGATGGGATGGGATGGGATGGGTAGGGATAGAGATGAGATAGGAATAAGAGATAACAGATGAGACAGAGATAGAGATGATAGAGATAGATAGAGATAGAATGATGTAAAAGTAGGGGAACAAATTCAGCTATCCTTTTTCCTTCTGGCTGTTATTTATGCTACTCAAAGAGAAAAGAATTCCTTCATTACCCTATTGGAGACACAAAGGGCTGATATACAATCATATACTACTTACTTTGTGCTTATCATGGAAATTGAAACAACTAATATTTTACCAAAGTAGCTTAACCATTCTCCCAGAAAAAGAAATTTCACAGTTTACATTCCATTCCTCTGGACAGAGGTGTTAATTTGGTTCATAAATGTTAAATTTAGAATGACATCATTGAATCTATTTTAAGAATCTGATGTTCACATGTAGACATCCATCCATTTTAATAAAATAAGAGCAAGGCCTACTACAATAGTTAAAAGTTAACACATATTTATAGATTATAATGTAATGAATTTACAGAATATTTATATGTACTCAAAAAGCACTGAAGGTTAAAGATATTGTTACAGACAAATAATATTTACAATTGTTTAATCTTGGTTGATATGCTAGAATTAGACATTGTAAAACTGCTTTATAACAATGGTAATCATTGCTTTTATTCACAAACCTGAGTATGGAAGAAAGCAACTTGGGCTGTGGTCAAGCTTTTTAATGAACCGAATTTGTCCATTATCCTTAAAGCAAAAAAAATTTCTCTCCCCAAGAACAAATATGCCGGAAACAAGCTGATTAAATGAAACAACACATATGTCCAGGGCTTGTTCCCCAATATTTGAAATCCAGTCCACCTTAAACAGATGAAGAGACAAGATATAGCACTGTGGAGCATATGTTAACAGCAGTCTTAAATTCACTAGAATTAAATTTATTTTTCAATCTGAGATAAATGCCACATACCAAAGCCATAAATGGCGCACACTGATTTCATCATATTTGTTTAAGAAAAAGAATAAGCTTTATAAACCAGAAGATTGGTTTCATATCATTAGGTAAATGAGAGACTAATCTGTTCCTAGTCTATAAAATTGCATATTGTAAGAAATATTTTTAAAATATTGCATTTCAGTTTTGTTTGATTTTTTCTTTAATTACTCTCTAATTTCAGATAAGCCCTTCAAAAAAAGGATATGGTAAAACACATGGCAGGATGAGATTAAATTATACAAAATACACCCACCTTGTACATATAACATGAAATAAAAACTTTTCCTTACTTTTTCCATAGTATCCAACATTTCAACAGGTCCTTTTAAAATTATGTCAACTATAAAAATGTAGCCACTTGTTTCCCCCTACCGATATGGAGGATCTCTTTTTAGCAAAACCAGCATAAACCCCATGATGGAATTGAAGATCGTGACTATATAAATTAATTTACAGAACAATCCTATACACATCTGTGTACAAAAAAACTTTATTAAGCTCAATGGAATTTATTCCCAGGAAAGGGTTAGAGTTAAAGTTAGGCTATGTAGTTAGATGTAGTTGTAAGCAAATAGCACTGATTATTTATATCTGAAAAGGCAATAAATTACTTGCAACTCTCCAGCTTGTTACACTGCACAACACTACAAATCCTTCCTGCACTCCAATACTGCATTAGAAAAAAATTAGCGATAAAAAAATTATCATTGGTGCTATATTTGCATTTTTGTTGAAATTAAAAGGTGAAATGTTTGTATATGTGTATGTGTGTATACATGTATATGTATATATCTGTGTGTGTTATATTTTATATTTTTAAATGTATTTTATATATTTATAAATATATAAAAAATTAATTTTATATAAACATGCACACATACAAATTACAGCCATAAGCAGGTCATCATGTGACCAATTCTATTTTATGACCTTTTTGTGGCACTTGTTCAGTGAATGCAGCAATCATTAAATGAACCCACTGTTTGCTATGGGCCAGGTGTGCAGTAAACTGGAAATAAGCTCCTGTTTTCAGCAAGACCATCATAAATTGCGATAATGTGGCCTTAGGATGCTGCAAAAGGCTTCGAAATAAGAGCCAGTTGCAGAACCATAGGGAAGGGAAGCCATCAGAATTTTGGAACCGGGCTGTAAGTAACTTTGGGGGTCTGTCATAACTTTGAACGATTGATAAGCAACCAGTAGCAAGTTGAAGACTACCTGTATATACTGTATACTGAATCTTTGTTAACTTAAGATAGTTGTTTTGCATTAACTCCTGTAAAAGAAAATCAGTTCAAAATCAGAAAAAATAGTTCTACTCATCATGTAACATTCATGTCCCTCCTGCTCTCATGGTTATTTTTCTTAATTAAATAGCATACTGATCTATACAGCTAAATTTACCACAAGTTTTTTTCCAGATCCAATTTTTTGTTGCTCAGTTTCTTGTGTTTCAGCATCTTTTGCTAATGCAAGTACTTGATACCTGTAATTTAAAGAAGAAGAATGAATATATATATATATATATATATATATATATATATATATATATATATATATATATATATATATATATTCACAAAACAAATGTTATACTAGAATATATACAAAAAGAACACTACATAACATTATTTCCCTTGTTTGTATTTGCAAATTCCAACCTTAATCATAGCCAAGGAATATCTGTCTAAAGACAGGTACCTGTTGGAGTTCTGTGAATGCACTGATGAACATTGGAATAATTATAATGAAGCAACCAATATGGAATTTGTGTATTATGTACAAATGACTAATTAGTAGATCTTTTCACAAATAATTAAAAAGTTGCCTAGAAGAAACTGCAAATCAACACAGCTTAACTAAAAGATATTAGTTGTTCAGAAGCATCCAGATAATAATTCCAGATAATAATAAGAGCCAAGGTGGCACAGTGGTTAAGAGTGCAGTACTGCAGCTAGTTCAGCTGACTGCTAGTTCAGCAGATCAGCGGATCAAATCTCACTGGCTCAAGGTTGACCCAGCCTTCCATTCTTCCGAGGTGGGTAAAATGAGGACCCAGATTGTTAGAGGGCAATATGCTATTTAGTATACTGTCTCTGCCTTCCATTATTCCGAGGTGGATAAAATGAGGGCCCAGATTGTTAGAGGGCAATATGCTATTTAATATACTGTCTTTGGTGTAAGCCGCCCAGAGTCCTCGGAGAGTGGGCGGCATAGAAATATGACAAATAAATAAATAAATTCCTTGGAAATGTGTATGTCTGTATCATTTCATTACTTTGTAAAGCCTAGGAGCAAGATGATTTGGCACAAGGTCAGAGACTCTTGAAGTATGCTGAACTACAAACTCATGGCACAGACTAAAAATAATAACCAGTTGGGAAAAACCAACCAAAAAACCTATTTGACACATGTATACAAAATTATAGATTTCCAAGGTTCAAAAACAATGAGCTTCTGTTTTGACTTTAATATTCACATTCTTCTATGAACAGGAATAATATGCATAGTTTCCCTGTTGAAGAAAGATTTTGCACAAAAAAAAGCAATCAAAAGCCATTTAGCATTATCCCTTGGGTTCGTATGAAATAAAGATTTGAACACTAAAGAAGTACTTGAGTTTGCTGCCAATGTATCTGGTTTCACAAAGAAAATAAACCAGAACCTCAGGATCACTGCTGGCATGAGAATAAATGACAACTGAATGGAGCTCATGCACATGTATCTTAGCAGCATTCTTCAATTTTTAAACTCTGATCATGTAATCATCTATTTGTACTTAATGTAGAAAACCTTTCTAGAAAAACTCAAAAGCTTCCAAATTTACCTAACATTGATTACATAGTCAAAATCTGGAACACAGGGCTTGAATATGAATTCATTAAAATAACAGAATAAGATAACATATTTATTTCTACTAATAATATAACTCACAAGATATTATTAGTAGAATAATGCAGAACAGATATCCTTATGCAGCATTCACAGTTGGAATTACAGTAAAACTACAATTGCAGCAAGTAAAACTGCAACTATCAGCTGTAATTCTAGAAGCCTCTAAAATAACTGAGTCTGAAGAAATAATTTAGGCCAAACCAGTGCTAATTAATGTATTCCCAACAAATATTTTACTAGTCTCTTGAACAAAACATCCATTCTGAATATTATTATATCATACTACTCTTACTGTTAAGGAAACATTTTCTAATATTCAACTGAATAATTCTTCTAGAACTTAAATCCATTCTTCCATGTCCAATAGTCAGCAATGATACAGAACATTGCTTAATCTATCTATATCACACCATTTCTCTGTGTGTATTTCTATATCATACCATTTCTTCTCCTTTAAAGAAGGCTGACATTTTTCACTTTTACAAGTATATATATTCCTAATTCCTTCATCTTTTAAAACTTAGCAGAGCTTCAATAACTCTTACTTTAAGTTTAGCTCCCTAAATTTAGTAACTAAACTTTAAATTTAGTATCACTAAAAAGTACTAGAAATACAAATTAAGCACCTGTATGAAATGAAATGAAATGAGTAAATAGCCTAATCAAAGAGCTACCAAGAATATGCCCAACAATACTAAAAGGGCAACCAACTTGTACATAAAAAGAGAGCAAACCCCACTCCCTCCTACCACTATTGTGGTTAATGTTCCCTATTTGGACATTGAAATATCTGTAAGAAAACAACCAAGCTCAAAGAATACCAAGGATCCCACGGCACAACTCTTTTTAAAACAAAGCAATTTATGCTTTTTTGTTTTAGGTTTTCAAGTGAAGAAATTTGCATTTTGGACTGTTGTTTTTAGCTTATTTCATTAATCTAGAGAAGTACAAAGATGGCAGGGGTGGGTTCTACTTACTTTACTACCGGTTCGCAACGGGATCGCGCATGCGCAGATCACCGATGATGACATCCGGGGTGGTGGGCAGAGCCTCCCGCCAGTTTTACTACCGGTTCTTGCGAACCGGTCCGAACCGGGGGCAACCAACCACTGAAAGATGGCCTTGAAGAATATATACAACAGTTATTAGCAATTTAGCTATGGAAGGGAAGAAGGAATGAGGAAGAAGATTGTCCAGCCTTTTTTTTTTAGAATTGAAGTGGGGATGTGTGTATCTGGTTATTGGTTATCATGACATGTAACCAAATATCCTCCTTTTTACTTTCATAATTTGGTCTATCTCAAAGAAATGACAACCATTTAGATCAGGGGTGTCAAACTCAATTTTATTGAGGGCCGCATCAGGGTTTTAGTTGATATCAGGGAGCTGGGTGGGCATGGCCTGCGTCCTTCCTTATTTCCTTCCTCACTCCCTCCCTCACTCCCTCCCTCCCTCCTTCCTTCTCTCTTCCCCTTCTCTTCCATTTCCTGGAGGAAGGTAACCTGTTGCTTTTTCCCCAAAAGAATCACTGACCCAAGGTTGGCATCATAACTTTTTAAGGATTTGAAAAGTCATTCTGTTAATTTTGGGGTCTCACTTTTTGGGACAACCCCACCCCTCCTCCCTGAGCCACACTGCAAAATGAGGAAAAAGAGGAAGAAAAACCTCATGACTTTAAAAACCCAGGGTAACCTCGCACTCTCCTCCTACCTCACATGGCTGCTTCTGCAGATCGCTGCTCAAGTCCATGGGAGTTTTGGAATTAAAGAAGGTAAGCAATTGAGCAGGGAAGCCAGACTGGGAAAGATCAACTGCCAGCAGGGACAATGAAAGCCTCAGGTATTTAGCTTTTGGCTCCCCTTTTTCTTCCTTCGTTTCTCACAAACAGCAGGAACTGCGCTTGGTTTGTGGGGACTGAGGTTTACTTTCCCTTTCTGCCTTTGCCCGCTTCCCAGCCAAGGAATGCTGCTTCTTTTGCTGCCACCGCCCCCCCCCCCAAAACCTCGCTTTCTCCAGTTTTCTCTCCTTCCTCCCTCCCTCCCTATTCCCTTTTTTCCCCTCTCTCCCTTCCTTCCTTCCCTGCTTCCTTCCTTCTCATTCCCATCTCATTCCTTCCGCTGTGCTCAGGAAGGTGGCCGTGCTTACTGCGGCTGCTTTCCCACATGTGGCGGGGCAGAGGGAAGGGAAGCCGCATGGGCTGCAAGGAGGCCATGGAGGTGCTAGTGATGGGCATGGCACTCATGTATAACTGGATGGCAGCCATCCAGCCCAGAACATGGTGAGCCTTAGATCTGCATGGCCATGCTGGAGCCAGCTAGGGGCTGCCCCACTGCCTTGGTCCCACCCCCTGGGCATGCGCACAGGAGGTTGTAAAGCGCCCAGAGGGCGAGGGCGAGCAGTTCCTCAACAGCTTCAGGGTGGCCCCATTGATCTAAGGCTGACTGCGCTCTGGCTTGGATGGCCGCCATCCAGTTATACATGAGCGCCACACCCATCACTAGCACCTCCATGGCCTCGCCGGCCCTGCCATCAAGTTATAGATCAGCTTCTGGCCAGCCAGGGCTGGGGCTGAAGCACCAGGACCTTGTCCTTCTCTGTCTCCGGGGCAGCCCCACGGGTCAGATCCAGCTTGCGAATCATATCACAGGCCAGTCTGGCTTGCGGGCCTTGAGTTTGACATCCCGATCCAGCTCATTTTGAATTCTATTTTTATCTGTTAGAATTCCCAAAGGTGATTTTTCAAGAAACAACTGGACATTCTGAAGAACCTTCTAGGATGAGAAGAAAAAAATCAGAAAGTCAGTTGCCTCTTGAAAAAGCACCCTTGGGACAACCATGACCTGGATGACTGAGAATCTCCATAGACAACTTCTAGGATTATAGTTACTTTCTCTAATTTGTAAATTTGGATAAACTTTTCTTCATCTTTTTTAGTCTTTAGTGAAATAGTGAAAAATTCTGGGATCAGGACTAAAGTTTGTAAAATTTCACTCAATGCCTAGGCCAGTTTGATGAACAAACATTGGTGGCTTCTCATAAGAAGCATGATCTTTTTGAAGTACAATTTTCACACCTACTATGTATTTGTTATGCCCTCTAGATCACCTTTAAGTAACTTACTATCAGACTATCACAAAGAGCTTTATCAAATGCCTGGCTAATATAAAGATAATGTTTAATCAGTATCATTTATGCTTTAGTTACTTTTTATAAGATTATTGCAATGTCCATTATATAGGGCTATGCTTGAAAAGCACTAAGATGACAAAGTTAGTCCAGAATGCAGTAACCTGAGTAGCTGTGGATTACCAGAAGGCATTAATATAACGCCTCTTACTGTAACTCAGAGAACAGTAAGGATCCCACATTTAAAAAACTGCTATTTTGAGAACTGTGTTGGTTGCTCATAGGTTTCAGGATGCATTTCAAAGTGCTGGTTATCACCTGTAACACGCTTCATGGTTTAGGGTTTGGACAACTTTCTTTCAATAACGTGCATAATATACATACTGAATCTTTGTAAAGTGTTGTAGGGAGGTAATCTTGGTTTTATTATTATGTATTTATTTCAATAATTAATTATGAATACGAGTTATACACCACTCAGAGTCAGTTGATTGGAGGATCCCTTAGTATTACACCTACATAATTCCTACAAACTACTACATAAATTACCTGATCCCAAAAATGTGATAGAGTAAATCTGATAAGAAAGTAAAACCATAGTGATTTCTGATTGCTTTCAAGAGCTACATTTTTTTAATCTGTTCTAATATTGGTGTCAGATTGAATTCTTTATCGTTCTCTTTTTTCTTTTCCTGATTATAGGGATCTTTGCCCTCCTACAGACATTTTGTACTTCACCAATTTCTTCATAATGTCTCAAAAATATATAAAGTAAACATCGGCAAATTCCTTCAGTACCCAAAGATACAATTAATCTGGTTCTGCAGAATTACATTGAAAATAAATACATATTCCTTGCTCTATGTATCTCAATTTCAATCCCTAGACCAGTGATGGCTAATCTTTTTGCCATCACGTGCCAGGAGGGGGTGGGGGTGGGGTAGGGTTGCGCGTGCGCGTGCCCACACTGATAATTCTATGCACACTGCCTTGTGCATGAGCGCGCAACCCCCCTTCCCCTCCCTCCTGGCATGTGATGGCCTGGTAGGCCCGTTTTTCTTTATTACCTGGCTACAGATCCTCTCTATTTATCTGGGAAGGGTGAAACAGCCTTTCTCACTCCCTCGGAGGCCCTCCAAAGGCCTGAAATGGCCCATTTCCCAACTCCCGGTTGGACAGGAAGTGATATTTTTTGCTGTCCCCAGCCTCCAGAGCCTCTCTAGCGGTCTCTAGGAGCCCCTCTAGGAGTCTCTAGGAGCCTTTCTAAGAATCTCTGGAGGCTGGGGACAGCAAAAAACGTCACTTCCTGTCCCACCGGGAGTTGGGAAATGGGCCATTTCAGACCTTTGGAGGGCCTCCGAGGGAGTGAGAAAGACTGTTTTAGCCCTTCCCAGATAAATAGAGAGGACCTGGAGCCAGGTAAGAAAGAAAAACGGGCCTTCCCCCGCCCCCATCCCAGGCCCTCCGGAGGCAGGAAACAGCCTGTTTCCCTACTTCTGGTAGACCCAGAAGGCCCAAAAATCAGTTGGTCGGCGCGCGCATGCACCCCAGAGCTGAGCTGGCGTGCCCACTGATATGGCTACACATGCCACCTGTGGCACGCGTGCCATAGGTTCGCCATCACGGCCCTAGACTTAACCCTTCACCATGCAATTTAGAAAAACTTTATTCTCTAAGGGAAGGACTGGCAGCAAGCTAGGTATAGCTGGCAACAGAAAAGGAGAGAACTATGTTGAAATAATATTTCAAGAGTGTTTTGCTTATAGCCCTCTTTATTCACTAGAATAAGATGATCTCTGGAAACCTCTATAGTGAAGAAAGGAAAATGTAGGAGCTGTGCCTTCTACATATTCTGTAGACATATTCTTTCCATTAAAAATTCTTTTATCTTCAGATTATTTCTAAAAGACATTCTGTGAAAATGCAAAATGATATCTGTGAGGCAAAGAAACTACCCATAAAATTTAATGTGACTTTCAGGCATTAAGAAATACTGAGAGTAGCTGGTACTGGTACTGAGTACTGGTACTCAGTACTGTTAGAATATTTGGACATAACCTCTGACATAAATTATGTAATAACTAGTTGGAGCATTAATTAAGTCAAGGCTTGGATTTTCATAGATGTACACCATTCTTAAATATTTATATAAATATATGTTAAAGAGCAGCAGGTATTATGTCTAAACGCACCTGTAACTCTCAACTTGTTGACAGGAAGAGATGGTAATGAATGAATCTGTTCTAGAACTATATGTCAGTGGACCAGGAAGAAGAAAGCCAGGAAGGAAACGTCCAAACGAATAGCTTTCTTGTTCAAACAACATAAGCATTCCATCCACAGACTGTACACAGATCAAATCTTGACCTACATAAAAAGAAGAAAAACAAAGCAGTGATCATGTTTTAATACCTTTATCTCTAAAAAGTCACTGAAACTCTATATGATCCTACGAGCACATGCTTCTGTGTTGAAAGCACACTGTGAAATTATTTATACATCTCTCAATGAAGATTGATATAACCAAGAAATAAAATTATTTGTCAAGTTCTTCAGACTAGAAAATAAGGTAAAGGGTAAAGGGTTATAGTTATGCTTCTAGTTGTTTTTTTTAGATTCTGGTATCTCTCCAGCAGTTTTTTTTTTAACAAAAAAATCTACCAAAATGTCAAGGAATATTTTTAAAAGCTTGTAGTAACAAATGACTAATTTCGTCCTACAAAGATACATCGCTTTATACAAACCATAGATAGTCCTCAACTTAAAACTGTAATTGAGCTTATGGTCGTAAGTCACAACACTTGTAAAGCAGGTCATCATGCAACCAATCCAATTTTACAACTTTTTTGCAGCAGTGTTAAGCAAATATTGTTGAATTATTATTAAGCAGATGCCATGGACATTAAATGAACGCTATGGTTGCTAAACAAACTCATTGTTCAAGTGAGACACTTTTCTGAAACCAGAAATAAATGCCACTTTTTGACAAAAATGTCATAAACTGTCGTCACATGATTGCAGGATAATGAAAACAGTCATAAATGCAGACCAGTTGCCAAGTGCATGAAATATGATCACATGACCTTGCGGGAGACCCAGCCATCAGAACTTCTGAACTGGGTCATAAATGGGTCATTCCATGTCATGTGGTCTGATTTCAGAAAAGTGCCCCACTCGATCATCATGTATTTCAATGAAATTTTGTGTGAACATGCACACATGTCCCCAATGAACATTGGTAAAGTGTTACGTGTGCCAATACAATACTTGCGGAGATATAGGGATTTATTTGACCCCCCTATACTGCAGCCTTCTACAGTATGACTCTAAGGTTCCAGGAACTTTGAGACATAATATCTCTGGCAATATTTTGTTGAGAGAAACAAAACTTGGCCATCTTGTACAACTTTTTATGCTCTATTAAACAAAATAATGAAAACATTCTCATGAGCGATCTCAAACATTCACATTAAAAAGAGCATGTTTCAGACCCCCTGAAAAAGTAGAGTTGGTTGTTCATCACTGATGTATAAAGCCCTAACAATGGGGACAAAGTTGAGGATGTTGCTGTGGCAACATCATGTATGTCAACATGAATTTTTTTATATTGTGCCGTTGTCATTTCATTTATGCTGGAGTTTAAAGTGTGTAATTCATTTCTTGCATGCTATGTGAATCTGTTAGTCTATTAGCAGTGCTTCTACACTAATGACAGCATTTAAATGTGCTGTAAGTACTTTAGTGATGCTACACGTTAGCATGTTGTGGCTATAGGATTCTGAACTGTACAGATGTAGTTGTCGTATTTCTGTCATAACATTAGAACTTATATAACTTCTCTGTTTCATATTTTACGCTTTATATTATTGTGAATTTCCTAAATATGTGAAATAGTTATCGGCCAGTCAACTGGCAATCCTACTTTGCCCAAATGCGTTGTTGGAGAAAAGCTATCATCAACTTGCCACCATGGCTTACCGTATTTTCCAGCGTATAAGACAACTTTTTAACACATGAAAATCTTCTCAAAAGTCGGGGGTCGTTTTATACGCCGGGTGTCGTTCTCCTGTAACCAGGCAGACCAGCCCGAAAGGCTCTGACGAGCCTTAAATGGCTCTGGCGATCTCAGCTCTGACGATCCCAGCTGGTTCCCTGCAACTCAGCTGGGATCGCCAGAACCCATGTAAAAGGAAAAAAGTTTTTTCCCTTTTACTCTGACGATCCAAGCTCTGACGATCCCAGCTGAGTTCCCTGCAACTCAGCTGGGATCGCCAGAAACCATGTAAAAGGAAAAAAGTTTTTCCCTTTTACATGGCTCTGATGATCCCAGCTCTGACGATCGATCCCAGCTGAGTTCCCTGCAACTCAGCTGGGATCGCCAGAACCATGGCTCTGACGGTCCCAGCTCTGACGGTCGATCCCATCCCAGCTGAGTTCCCTGCAACTCAGCTGGGATAGCCAGAGCCATGTAAAAGGAAAAAAGTTTTTCCCTTTTACATGGCTCTGATGATCCCAGCTCTGACGATCCCACGATCCCAGCTGAGTTCCCTGCAACTCAGCTGGGATCACCAGAACCATGGCTCTGACGGTCCCAGCTCTGACGGTTGATCCCATCCCAGCTGAGTTCCCTGCAACTCAGCTGGGATCGCCAGAAACCATGTAAAAGGAAAAAAGTTTTTTCCCTTTTACTCTGACGATCCAAGCTCTGACGATCCCAGCTGAGTTCCCTGCAACTCAGCTGGGATCGCCAGAACCATGGCTCTGACGGTCCCAGCTCTGATGGTCGATCCCATCCCAGCTGAGTTCCCTGCAACTCAGCTGGGATGGCCAGAGCCATGTAAAAGGGAAAAAGTTTTCCCCCTCCAGCTTGCTTACCTCAGCTGCTTGTCGCAACGCTTGCCTTGCTTCGCTTGCCTGAATCTATTCCATCAGCAAGCAACTCCCTGCCTGCAATCAAGCATGCAGGGAGTTGTGGACTTCAACTCCCAGAATTCCTCAGCCAGCAAAGCAAAGCTGGCTGAGGAATTCTGGGAGTTGAAGTCTACAAGTGCCAAGGTTGGAGACCCCTGTTCTATTGGGTAAGTTTTTTTCCCCTTTGGGAGCTTTAAAAAAAATAGTCAATTGGGTTTTTTTTAGTTGTTCTTTTTTAGACCTAGCCATTTAAAGTTTAGGAAGTTTTAAATTTAGCTTTCATATAAAAATAAAAATAAAATAAAATAATATTTGTGCAGCTTTCTGAGATTTAGTGTGTTTCTGTAGTGTTTCACTCTAACTACACAAACACACAAAATCTCACAAAGCTGTATGTGGAATTTTGTGTGTGTAAAGTGTGAAAGTTGGTTTTTTGGACTTTTTGTGGCTGTGTGAGGTTCCTGCTTGTTGCAGGGGCCATTTTGGGTCTAGCACAGCTGCTTTTACATTGTGGGTGAGTCAGTTGTGTTGTGTGTGTGTAGAGTGTGAAAGTTTTTTTGGGGGCTTTTTGTGGCTGTGAGAGGTTCCTGCTTGTTGCAGGGGCCATTTTGGGACTAGCACAGCTGCTTTTACATTGTAGGTGAGCCAGTTGATGTTTTTTAATTTTTATTTGGTGTGCATTGGAAGAGGGGTAGTCTTATATGGCGAGTATAGCCCAAACCCTATATTTTAACAGGAAAAGTTGGGGGTCGTCTTATACGCCCAGTCGTCTTATACGCCGGAAAATACGGTATTTTATTCTCTCTTTTTTTTGTATTTTTTTTAAACAAACAAACATACATTTTTATTTTTTTAAAAAAAGAAGTTTTTTTTATTTTTTACACAAACATACAATGTATTTTTTCTGAACAGAGTATTTACCAATTCACAAATTTAAACAATTTTAGTCATTTCAACATAATTTATATATTCTCTTTTTGCCATAGTATTTATTCTCTCTATTTTTATAGACCAATATTACCCTTCATCCTAACCTCTATATCTTAATCAAATTCAATTTTTCCCTTCATCTCTATATTAAACCCCTTAAATTTAAAGTTTCACATAATTCCTAGTATTACAATCATTCATTTCTTATCAAAATACTAAACCAAAATGTTTTATACCATACATTTCCTTAAATCTTATTCCAAATAATACAATCCAATATCTTAATAAAAATCTTATCTCTAATTTTCAATTACTTTGTCAAATATCTGTATTTATATCTCTTCAAACAACATCTTAATCATTTCTACTTTCACCACAATCTAATTAATTCATAATACAATATCATTTCACCTTTTTTTCTTTTTTGATTAGATTCCAAATATGCACTTAAAAATATTCCAATTGTTACAGTTTCCCTAATTAAATTTATTCATATTTCTAAAACTTATCATTATATAAACTTCAACAATGCAATTAAGAATATTCCAATTGTTACAATTTCTCTAATTTTAAGTAAAAATATTCCAACTATTACCATCTCATTTATCAAACTTATTTATATTTCTAAAACTTATTTCAATTTATTCATACATCCATATAGTTTTCCATTATTTTATATTACTAAATTAGTATCACAATCTCATCTTTTTTCTAACATTCATTACATCTATATCTTACTTCGATTCATATTTCAATTCTAAATGTATACAACATATTCTTCTTTTATTTCTTTCTCCCTTTCTCCCATTCTATTTTTATTTTTTATTTTTCTTTCTTCTTCTTTTCTTTTGTGCTTTAAAATCATGAATTCTCCTGTTTACAATACATTTTTTTCTGAATAGAGTATTGACCGAGTCAAAATTCATACAGTTTATTTTCCCCAAATTTAATTTTTATAATTCAATTTCGGCCATTAAATTTTTTCTATTTTTCATCTCTATTTTATATTTAATATATAATCAAAATTACCATCCGCCCTAATCTCCTAATCTTAATCTTTTTTAATTTCATTCTTTAATTTCTCCCTTTCACATATATTTTTCAATAATTCTTTATTCTATTAAAACCCTTTAATTTACACACATCATTTTCATATTTCACACTTATTTCTAGATATCCATTGTTTTCTAAAGGTGGACCAGATTAGCATATCTTATTTCCTTATTAATCATTTTACCCTTTTAACAATATATTTCTTCAGTTTTATTTTCCACATCATTTTCATATTTTTTAAGTAAAAACATCTTTTTAATTCTTTTTTGATTTTATTAAGTTACATAATATTACAATTCAACTAATATCGGTTAAGCAGTATTCATACATATATACAGGTTACATACATGGTGTCTCTTAAATTACTTATTCCTTTTAATAATCGCACCATCCCTTACTCCTTCCTTTATTTTATCATCCATCCCCTTATACCACCCTTCCCATACCGTATAGTAGTCTGAATTTTCATCCTCGTTTTTCTCATGAGTTAGTTTACTCATCTCCGCACATTCAAATACTTTTCTAATTATATGCTCCTCTGGTGGTAATCTCTTTTCTTTCCAATATTGTGCATATATTAGTCTGGCAGCTGTAGTGATGTGTATAATTAGATACCTCTTTTTTTTCTCGTTGGTCCTTTTTAATATTCCCAGGAGAAATGTTTCCGGTGCCAAATCAATATCTTCTCCAATTATTTCTTGTATCCATTTCTGAATCTTTTTCCAATATTTCATCGCTTCGGGGCATGTCCACCACATATGAAAGAAGGTACCCTGGTGGTGGCCACACTTCCAACAGTTTGGATTTGTATTTGGGTAAATTTTTGCTAGCCTTGTAGGGGCTAAGTGCCACCTGTACAACATATATTGGTTCTCTTTGTACGCTACTGCTCTAGTCAATTTATAATTCTTGTTCCAGATAATTTCCCAATCATTCAAATTTATACTGTGCCCAATGTTCTTTGCCCACGCAATCATTTCATTTTTAACCACCTCCTCTGCCCTATCATATTCTAATAAGTAGTTGTATAATTTGGCCAACATTTTTTTCTCTGTTCCCATCAATACCTTATCAAATCCGTTTGATCCCATCTCTATACTGAATTCCTCTTTATCTTTTTGATATCTAGACTTTATTTGTAAGTATCTTCTCTCAATAACTCATTAGATTTAAGGTTTCCTCCACCATCCAAAATATCCTTATATCTACACATTTTTTCCATTTCCAGCATATTGGGGTATATCATGGCTTCCATTAAAGAAAGCCACTTTGGGACTTTCATATATTGCCGCTGCCTAATCTCAATCCAAGTTTGTATTAGTGTGTCCCTAATTTTGTGTCTGTGAAAGTATGTTTTTTTTCCCTATCTTTATCCCATAAGTACGCGTGCCACCCTCTCTGCAGGTCGTGGCCTTCCAGAGTTAAGGTCCTTTTGTTTTCTAGGGTGACCCATTCCCTATTCCATACTAAATTAACTGCCTTATAATATATTTCCCAATCAGGGAATCCGAAACCCTCCCTACTCCTTTTTTCCTGTAAAATTCTAAATGAAATCCTAGGTCCCCCCCCCCCCCCAGGAGAATTTCCTAATAAATTTGTTCAATTCCGGGAAAAAAAAATTGTCCAATGTGTGGTGTGGTTTGGAACAGATAAAATAATTTGGGCAGGATATTCATCTTTATTGAAACTATCCTGCCTAAAAGTGACAATTACAATTTCCCCCATCCTTCCAAGTCCTGTTTTATTTTTTTAATCAGGGGCACATAATTCTCCTCTTTTAAGGCTGAACATCTTGGTGTTATCCAAACTCGTAGGTACTTTATTTTTTTAACTATTTGAAACCCAGCGTTTTCTCTATTTCTTTCTTTTGCACGTCTGTCACATTTTTGGTCAATATTTTGGTTTTAGTTTTATTTAATTTAAATCCTGACACTTCTCCATATCTGCCTAATTCTTCTAAAAAATTTTGTCCTGTTTCTTGTGGGTCCTCCATAATCAATACTACATCGTCAGCGAATGCTTGTGTTTTGTATACCTCTTTCCTAATCTTCAATCCCTTAATTTCCTCGTTATTCCTAATTCTTCTTAATAAAATTTCTAGAGCCAAAATGAACAATAATGGTGACAGAGAGCATCCTTGTCTTACCCCCTTCCTAATCTGAAATGTTTTGGTCATATCTCCATTTAATAAAATATTCGCCCTTTGTTTGTTGTATATTGTTTTTATCATCCTTTCAAAGTTTGTTCCGAATTCCATTTTTCTAATTTGTTTGACCATAAATTCCCAATTTAGATTATCAAATGCTTTCTAAGCGTCTAAGAAAACTAGTGCCATCTGTTTATCCGAATGCGCTTCATAGTATTCTAGGGTATCCATCACTATTCTTAAATTCTTTCTTATTTGCCTTCCAGGGAGGAATCCGTTTTGATCCATATGTATCAGGGTATTTAATATTTTTTTATTCTTTCCGCCATTATGCTCATGAATATTTTATAATCCGAGTTTAAAAGGGAAATTGGCCTATAATTTTGTATTTGTTTTGGATTGGTACCTTCTTTCGGCAGTAGTGTGACATATGCTTCCCTCCATGAATCAGGAATTTTAGAGCCCATCAACGCCTCATTACAAATTTCCAATAATTTTGGTAACAATATTTCTTCCAGGTTTTTATACAATTCTCCTGGGAACCCATCTGGACCTGGTGATTTATTATTTTTAAGTTTTGAAATTGTTGTCTTTAGTTCCTCTGCTGAGACCTCTCTGTTCAGCACTTCCTTCTCTTCCTCTCCTATCAATGGAAGTTCTTCATTTGCCAAGTATTCTCCGATTTTCTCTCTTGAAACTTCTTCCTCTTTGTGTAATGCTGCATAATATTCCCGAGCAATTTCGAGCTTATCCTCTTCTTTGTTTGATACATTTCCCTTCATGTCTTCCAGTTGATAGATAATCCCTTTTTCGTTTTCCTTCTTTAATTTATAAGACAGCCATCTATTTAATTTATAAGACAGACTATCCAACATATAGTGAGGGAATGCTCTAACAGAAGGTATCCAGGAAATTTTAGGGACTTCCTCTGCGTAACAACGACAGCTACTGACTGGATCTCCAAACTCGACATTAAACTCTGAAATGTTGTTTCTGTTTTCCTCTTAGGTTTTCTTAATGCTCTTTTTTAAATTGTTTTAATTGTTTTAACCTGTAAAAGTGAAGTGTTTTAATATTGTGTGTGACCAGCCATACACTAAATAAATAAATAAACAGCCATCTGCCCGGTTTATTAGCGTTTTCAAAATAATATTGTTTTGATCGTTTTATTTAATGTTCAATTTATGTCTCCACATCATCCAACTTTCTTTTGCCGCCTTATCTCCCGGGTTTTGCTGCAGTTTCCTTTCTGCCTCCCCCAATTTCCCTAGATAATCCTTCTGTACCTTGCTTTTTTCTTTGTTTTTGTGTGCACTATATGATATCGCCAACCCTCTTAAATATGCCTTCATCGCACCCCTTATTATTACTTGGGGTGTTTCTTGGTTTTCGTTATCCCTAAAAAATAATTTTAATTCTCCCTTGATTTTTTCTAAATATTCTTTGTCCCTTAGAAGTTGTGTATTTAGCCTCCATCTCTGCCACTTTTTCCTCTGTAAATTTTTCCACCTTATTTCTAGGGGGTTGTGGTCCACCCATATATTAGGTGTAATTTCTGCAGATTCTATTTCCATTCCAAGATTCCTACTTGCCCATACCATATCAATTCTTGACCACGATTTTTGGGGATTTGAGTAAAAGGTATATTGTCTATTATTTGGGTGCAGGGTCTGCCAAATGTCTACTAAATTCAATTCATCTGTTAAATCGAAAAATGTTCTTGGTAATTTATCCCTTTTTTTATTTTTAACACTCTTATGATCCTTATCCGAATCCACTATCCCGTTGAAGTCACCTATTCTACAAATGTTACTATATTCCATTTTGCTTAATTGCTCGTGGAGTTTTTTGAAATATTCCCTTTGCTTTTTGTTTGGTGCGTATATACCTACCAATAATATTCGGGAGTTCCCTCTCTTAATCTCGATCATTAGTGTTCTCCCCTTAGTATCATTATATTTTAGCTCTGCTACAATCCCTTTTTTGATGTATATTACTACTCCCCTCTTTTTCCCCCCCACTAGTGAAGTAAAGTTTTTTCCAAATTTTTTATATTCTAAGCACTGTCCATCTTCTTCTTTTATATGAACCTCCTGGAGGCATATTATGTCGGCATTCTGCTTAACTAAGTTTGTAAGTATTTGTTTTCTCTTTCTACTATCGTTTAATCCATTAACATTAACTGACGCTAGTTTCCAGTCTTTCATTCCTAATTTTCTTGCCCGGATTTAGTTTTTGTTTGCTTGAGTAGCTCTTTGCAGTCTTGGTTTTCTCCCTTTTGTCTCTTTACTTTCCTTTTCTTCTGTCTCCTTCTTCTCCGGGGTTCCTTCTTCAGAATTCCGTTGGCAGAGGGTTTCCTCTTCTAGTGCTATTGCTTCTATTTCTTCCTTGCTGCTTTGTTCCTCCTCCATTCCTCTCAATTGGTCAAGGAAGTCTTGTGCTGCTATTAAGCTATCTATTTTAATTCTCCTCCCCTGCCAGGTAATTAAAATGCCTTCCGGCAGTAACCATCTGAATAAGATATTCCTTTTATTTAACTGTATGGCTAGAAATCTATAATCCCTTCTCGCTTCCCTCACTCTCCTGGGGACCTGCTTCAAAATTATCGCCTCCTTTCCTCTGTATGTTACTGGTTCTTCTCTTGCCATATTATACCACATAAACTTCATTTTTTTCCTTGCAAACCAAACATGTACTTTCCTAGGTAGCCTATTCCTCCTTGTGTAGTTTGTCTGCACTCTGTAAACTTTGTCTAATTCTTTAATTATCTCTTGCTGTATCTTGTTGTAGTATGTCTGCGATCAATTCAGCCATCATTTGTCCCAGGTCTTCCTCTTTATCCTCTACTATGTTTTGAAAAGGTAAGTAAAAAGATGCTCTATCCATCTCTAGCTGAATTATCGAGTCTTCTAACTCCCTGTTTTGCGCCATCAGTTTCTGATCCACTGTGTCCAAATTCTTCTCGTTTTGTTCCATCCTGGTTTCCACCTTTTTAATCCTTTGTTCATTATTATGTATTGAGACTTGTATCTCATTCATCTTATGGTCTATAGCTTGGATATCTATCTTTACCTCTACATGGTTGTTGGACATCTTATCTTGCATTTTCAGCATGGTGTCTTGGATTAGTGTCAGAGTCAATTGCATGGCTTGCATAGTCGGTATCACTACAGATTTTTCTGTTTTAGATAGCCCTTCCGTTGATCTCTGTGTTGCTGGTGAAGTCATGGTTATCATGGGATTGGAGGTAGTCTTCTTTCCTGTTTTCAATACCGTTGATGACAGGCTTGTCATTTCTCTCAAGACCTTTTTTTGGTCTCTTCCTATTATTTCAATAATCCTCCAAATTATCATTCACTGATTACCTCTTCTCCTTATCCAATGTTGTCTTGTTTCTGATATTACTAATGACTACTTTTAACCTTCAGATATAGAGTAACTATACTTATCGATTTATATCAATCAATCAATCAATATCAATTTCAATCAATATCTAAAACAGGAAATGCTTAATTTATAATAATAATAGTAAAAATTAATTTATAGTTAATTGATTAGTTAATAATTAATAGTTTGATTACGTTCGCAGATAATTAATTCAGTTCTTCCAGAAGTACAGTGATTATCTAGTTGTTTTTAATAAAATAATACGCTATTTCCAATTTATAGCACGATTATGGTATATAACTTATCTTATATAAACAGCTTATTTCTTAATGCTAACTCCAAACTATAAATGTTATATAAGTTTATAAATGAGAATAAATATATATAAATTATATAGATATGAAAAAATATGGAGATATATAAGGTTATATGGAAGTATGTAAAATATTGATATAAAGATATAAAGATATTGATATATTAGGATATAAAATTATCAAGAAATGGCAAAATTGCTGTATGTATTGAAAGTCCTTCTCCTGTTTTTGTTTTTGTTTTTTTTAATATGTGAAGATCGTTGTTGCTCAGACTCTGGTGTCTTCAAAGTCCTCCTTTTTTCCAAGCCAGCTGGTCTAAATAAGCAATCCAATATACTTTCCTCGGCTAGTTTGTCAGTTAATCAGCCTTTGTAGCCACTCCTCAACTATAGAACCGTCAGTTCTTAGTAATGGCTGCACTTCCTGTTCTTCCCCTATCGGATACAGACAAATCTCCGTCCAATTAAATCTCCAATCGATCAGTGGCTGTAAACAACAAAAAATTCTCCTGCTTTATTATTTCTTGCTATGTCCCACCAGTCTTCTGTTTGCGCAACAATCTTTTATTCTTCCCTTCCAGCTTGTCGGTGTTCTCTGATGTTTCAATCTGCTCCCTTATTCCAGTCATTGCTCCTTTCCTTTCTCTGAGCTTTTCTTGCCAAATGGCCAGCTTGAGCCACTGGGGTTCTGGATGTTGGAGGTCCCCTTGGCTGAGGGAGACCCTGTGTGGTGATAATATCCAGGGAGCGAATTGGACAGTGACATCAGGTCCGCGAACCATGGACGTTGTGGCCAATGAGGTGCCACTGACAACACCTCCGATTCTTCCTCCAAGATTTTCCTGATTACTCTCTGGATCAGCGGAATGGAAGGAAGGCATACAACAGTTCGGTCGGCCATGGGCAACAAAGAGCGTTGGTCCCCTCAGCTGCTGGTGTCCAATACCGGGAGAAAAACCGAGGTAGGTGGGTGTTTTGTGGGCTGGCAAATAAGTCCATGACTGGAGTCCCGAAGCGAACCATTATGAGGTGGAAGAGGTATGGGTGGAGTCGCCATTTGGATTGGTCTATTGTTCTGCTCAACCAGTCCTCCGTGGAGTTGGACGTCCCAGCAATGTGTTCCACCTGTAGCGACTGCAGTTGTTGCTCCACCCAGAGACCCAACTTCCTCGCTTCGCACATGAGAAGCTTGGAACGAGTGCCCTTGTCTGTTGACATGCACCTTGGCAGTGACATTGTCTGTCAGCAAAAGGACATGTTGATTCATGACTTCCAGGTGGCAAGGCAGGCGTCGTGGACGATCAGCTCTGATCGCCAGCCCCGTTGATCCATTAAACCGCGAAAGTCAGCTGTTTCGCAGTTGGAAAACTTCCCTTTCAGGCGAAGAAGGGAAAGTGAATTTTTCGGGCAGAGGTAGAGCTCCCCTAGAGCACCAGAATATCAACCTGGGACTCATAGGGTGAGAGTTCCCTCGGAGTCTCAATCATCTCTGGATACGGGACGCTTCTGCGTTAATGAAGAACAAGACACTGTAACCATCTCTGGGACTTCCGGTTTGGTTTTCGCTGCCGCTAGATGGTCTTTTTTTAGACCGCCAGTCCCACTGTCCATAAAGAGCCACTTCGAAAAAAGAGAAGCAGCTCAAAAAGCTCCAAATCCGAAGGGAATTGTGTGCAGAGCCGGCGGCATCTGGTTGAGCCCCTGTGAAGCCCCCAGACTGCTTTTTTTGCTTCTGGGGGAGGAAACAGGTGCGACTCTCTCTCCAGCCCGCTGAAGCTCCGGACCTTGGGGACGCTTCTACTTCGTAGAACAAGACGGCGTGACCATCCAAACAAGCGAAAGTAAAATAAATCTCCAAATTGAACAGGGTGAAATTGGGACTTGAACCTCAAAACCGCAAGTATTTTTGCTGTGTTGTGCTAGCCCTGTGATTAAGTCTAAGTGGGAGAGTGAAAGTTTTCTGAAAATGGCGCCCAGCTTCAGCCCAGAGGAATGCTGAAAGTGAAAGTGGATTTGCCTAGTTACTTTAATACGCTACAAAGTCTCACTGCTTGTAACAACTGAAGAGAAAGGACTAAAAGATTACAATAGGCAAGCTTGATTTTGACTTAATTTTATTTTTAATCTGACCAAACCTGGGGGAATTCTTTAGAGGACTTTGTGGAGGAAGAAGGGAAAGAAGAACCTCCCTTTTTGAAAAAGTTAGGTTACGTGGCAGAATGGCTTCTAAACAGACAAAGCAAGACAAGGAGGTGGGGGGGGGGTTCTCCCACCCATAAGTCACAACAACAGCCTTCTAGCCAGCAGAGCCAGAGAAAAGAGATTGATCTTGAAAGTGTGAAAGAGTTTATTGCCCAGGCTTTGATGAAACAAGATGAAAATTTGGATGAGAAGTTTAAAAAGTCACAACAGGAAATTAAGCAGGAGAAATTAAAGAGGTGGTGCAAGAAAAATATGAAAAGGTGACTAAAAAATTAATGACAGTTGTGACTGGATTGTCAAATACAATTATTAAAACTGATAAAAAAGTGGAGGAACTCAGATTAGAAATGGATGATAAAAAGAAGGAGACAGATTGTAAAATCTTTGATGCTGACAATAAAATGCAGAGACTTGAAAATGAGATTACAATGATGCAGTTCAAGTCTATGGAATTTGCCATAAGGCTGAGAGGCATAAAAGAGAATGATAGGCAAGACCTGAGAAAGGTTTGTGCTGATGCATTAGCTGTGATGTTAAAGATTAGTCCTGAAGAGATTTTTTGTAAAATGGACAAAGTGTACAGAGTGAATTCTTGGGTGGCCAGACAATTGCCTAGAGATGTGGTGATATATTTTACAGACAGACAAATGCGAAATGATATCCTGCAAAAGTCCTTTGTCTCTGCTGTGCAAGTGGATGGAAAGGAGATTGGAATCTATAAAGAGCTACCACCTAAGATGCTGAAAGATAGAAAGGACTTTGGATTTTTAGTGAATGAACTAAAAAATAACAAATTCCATTTAGATGGGATGCTCCAACTGGTATAATTTTGAGATATAAAGGAGAAAGATATCGACTAAATACTGTTGAGAAGGCGGAAGAATTCTATTCAAATTGTTTTGAACCAAGTTCACCATCTCCACGTACATCTTCTGTGTTGGAGACAAAGGAGTGTGATAACAAGAAGCAATCTCAGCAAAAGATGGAAGAGCAGTCTAAGCAGTTGGAATTGGAGGCAATGGAAATGCAGGGAGCTACAGGAGGATTTCTGGATGCGCCCCTGCTAGACTTCCCTTCGGAAATTGTAAATGTACCGCCCAAGACTACAAGAGATGTGGCTTTGGATCTAGCTCGGATGTGTGAAGCTAAAGATCAACGCATAATTCGAGCAGTTTCTAAGCAAATCAAAGAAAAACAACAACAGGAAAGGCCCAAACCACAGCAACACAAGAAAAGAGTTAAGGGCAATATACAAGAATCTGGAGCCATGGGAGGAGCAAAGCCGAAGACTACCGACTCGGAAAATCTTCAGCACGAGCTCTTGTCGCTTCAAGAAAGTGTATATGACGATTAAATTTTTATCTTGGAATGTGAATGGATTAAACTCACTACAGAAAAGGAAGAAAATAGTTAACTACTTGAGACAATTTAATAATGATATAATTTGTTTACAAGAAACTCATATTAGAATACAAGATCAAAAATACTTGATAAACTCAAGATTAGGAACACATTTTATAACTTCGAACTTGGAAAAAAAGAATGGTGTAGTGATTTATATAAATAAAAGACTGTCAACTAAACTTATAGAAGCAGATGACTGTGGTAGGTTTATAGCAATCGAACTCTACACAGCAAATGGTCCAATTTTGGTGAATGGAATTTATGCTCCTAATTAACAACAAGAAATTTTTTACAAAATTTTGCATTCTAAAATATTGCAATGGAACTATAGATCTATCCTAATTATGGGAGATTGGAATGGAGTAATTGATTCTAAACTAGACAAAAAGAGCTTGGAAAAGTCAAGGATTAGATTACCACAGACTTTTTTTGATATGAAAGAAGATTTGGAATTAAAAGATATTTGGAGAATACATAACCCAAAAGATTTGGACTTTACTTTCTTTTCCGACAGACATAGATCCTTTTCTAGGATTGATTTTATTTTATTATCATCTGATCTACTTGTAAAAATGAAAAGAACAAAGATTTTTCCAAGGACTTTAACTGACCATAGCCCGGTATGGATAGAAATTGAGATGGGAAAGAGTGAGAGAAGATCATGGAGAGTAAATGAAAATTTGTTTAGATATGAAAAGAATATAATAGAACTTAAAAAGCAGATGAAAGAATTTTTTGAAATGAATTTGAATAAGGGTACCCCTATTGAAATTGTGTGGGATGCGAGTAAGGCATATATGAGAGGGGTACTTATTCATATGAACTCTAAACATAAATTAAACTGACAAAAGAAAAGAGCTGAAATGGAAGCAGAAATAAAGAACAAAGAACAGTTAGTTATAAAAAATCCAACAGATAAAAGAATACGAGGAGCTATAAAACTTTTGAAAGACCAATTTCAAATGCTTATGGCGGAACAAACAGCAACAAACTTACAATTTGCGAAACATAATACATTTTGCAACTCTAATAAACCGGGCAGATGGTTGGCTTATACACTAAGGAAGAAGCAGAGTGCACGGATCATTGATAGTGTTGACAGTGGAGGGAAGGAAGTTTTTCAACAAAAATTAATTAAAGAAATTTTTTTAGATTATTACACTAAAATTATATGCCAAAGATGATATACAGAATGGACTTACAGAGAAATATTTAGAAAAAAGAAGAGTCACAAAAATTTCTAGTCAACAAAAGGAGAGAATGGATCATCCTATAACAGTTGAGGAGATTATTGCTGCAATTAAACAATTGAAAATAGCTAAAGCACCAGGGACGGATGGTTTAACTGAAGTGTATTATAAAACTTCACAAGCAGAAATGATTGAACATCTTAAAGATCTATTCTGTAGTATACAACAAGGGGGTAAAATACCCCCTTCATGGAAAACAGCTTATATTTCACTGATACCGAAAGAGCAAGCAGGTCCTAAAAAACCTGAGAACTTTAGACCAATATCTCTTCTGAACAATGATTATAAAATTTTTGCAAAAGTATTAGCCAACAGGTTGATGCCAGTTATTCAAGAGGTGATTCATTGTGATCAAGCGGGATTTATAGAAGGCAGATACATGAAGGATAATGTAAGGCAAATTATAGATTTATTGGAATGTCTTGAGAAGAATAAACAGATCCCTGCAGTGCTGGTTTTCCTGGATGCGGAGAAGGCCTTTGATAGAGTGGATTGGAACTTTCTATTAAAGACTTTAAGAAAGATGGATTTTGGGGACCAATTTCTACAGCGGTTTTAGCGATTTATCAAGAACAAATGGCACAGATTATTATTAATGGAAGTTTGACAACAAATTTTAGTATTGAAAAAGGAACAAGACAAGGTTGTCCGCTATCCCCATTGCTATTTATTTTAACATTAGAAGTCTTGCTGAATACAATACGGGACTCGAGTACCTTGAAGGGAATAGTGATAAGGCAAGAGGATTACAGAATAAGGGCATTTGCAGATGATCTGGTTGTTACCCTAACACAGCCGATGGAATCAATAATCCAGATGAAAGACATTATAGAACAATATGGTATGGTATCAGGATTTAGATTGAATCAGAGAAAAACTAAGATGATAGTCAAAAATACGACACAAGATCGAAAACAGGAACTTGAAAGCAAGGCAGGTTTTGAGGTAGTACCAAAGGTTAAATATCTAGGAGTTCAGGTTGCAGAATCAAATATGAAATTGTTTCAAAATAATTATGAGGTGTTGTGGCGAGAGGTACAGAAAGACATGGAAATTTGGAAAAAACTGCAGCTGTCTCTACTTGGAAGAATAGCAGCAGTTAAGATGAACGTTTTGCTAAGATTTCTTTTTTTGTTTCAAATGATTCCGGTGCTTCAAAGTGACAAGCAACTAAGAGAATGGCAAAGTGGAGTGAATAAGTTTGTATGGAATGAGAAAAAACCGAGACTTAAGTTGAAAATTATGCAAGATGTTCCAGAAACGGGAGGCCTTAAACTTCCAAACCTACAATTATACTATGAAGCAGCAGCTTTGACACAAGCAAATGATTGGTTTGGAAGAAAAAAGACTGGAATATAGAAAGTTATGATCTTGAATTTGGTTGGCATGCATACTTATTTTATGAGAACAAAGTGGATAAACTATTTAAAAGCCACATACTTAGAAACTCTTTGATGAGAGTCTGGAGGAAGCACCGATTCAAATGGGATTATAAAATACCGTTATGGCTGGATCTTGGTCATATCATGTGGAATACAAATATAATGTCACTCGGGGGGGGGGGGTTAAATTTTTATTTATTTTTTTATTGCAAAAGTTTTACAATTACATTTTCACCCCTTCCCCCCCCTCAACCCACCCCAAACTTCCCAACCTCCCTAACCCACCCTAACCCTCCCCTCCCCGCCGGACTTCCACACAATATACTCATATCAGGTAAAAGGAAAAACCCTCCTTTGTATAAAACTTATATAAAACTTGAACCCCTCCCTCCCCCTTATAAATTTTCATCTTCATTACATTAAAATATTTCTATCTTAATATAACATTTTCAAATAAATTTTCATCTTCATTACATTAAAATATTTCTATCTTAATATAACATTTTCAAATAAAAGCTATTTGATACTTCCTAGTTTGATATTTGTTCTGAACATAATCTATCCACTTTTTCCATTCCCATTCATAAGTCTCTTGTGAACAATCTTTTAAATATGCTGAAATCTTCGCCATCTCTGCAAAACTGGCCATCTTCAAAGTCCATTCCTCGATCGTGGGCAATGCTTCATTTTTCCAGTATTTACCTATCAACAATCTTGCTGCTGTTATCATGTACAATATCAATTTTGTTTCACCCA
This sequence comes from Arizona elegans, assembly GCA_022577455.1. NCBI lineage: Eukaryota > Metazoa > Chordata > Lepidosauria > Squamata > Colubridae > Arizona > Arizona elegans. The sequence goes on along the minus strand of JAKOOJ010000004.1, from coordinate 74,815,935 downwards.
ATGTAAAACCCTTAACTATACCCAATAAAAACAATTGTGGAGAAAATTGAATTTTTTTCTTCAAAACATTCTGCATGACCCACCAAATTTTTATCCAAAAAGCCTTGACTTTCCTACAGGTCCACCAAACATGATAATATGTAGCATCTGAACAATCACATCTCCAACATTTAGGCTGAACATTAGGGTACATACACGACAATTTTTTGGGGTCTAAATGCCATCTAAAAAACATTTTATAAAAATTTTCCCTCAAATTCTGCGACTGTGTGAATTTAACGTTCTGAACCCAAATTTTTTCCCATGTTTCCAACATCACTGGTTCCTTAAAATTTTGTGCCCACTTAATCATACAATCTTTAACTAATTCAGTTTCTGAATCCCTTTCTAACAAAACATTATAAAGTCTTTTAATATGCATTGGACCTTTCTCTTTTATATGTCTAACCAATTCTTCCTCATGCATCATAATACCAGTTTTTTGGTCCTCTTTCCCTCTCAATTGCAATTGATTATATTGTAACCAAGTTAAATTAATCCCTTCAGCCAACAATGTCTGTAATGTCTTCAGCTGCCATCTGCCCGCATCTGTAAAAAGAACCTCTTTGTATAAAAACCCCCCGAGTGACATTATATTTGTATTCCACAAAGTATGACCAAGAGCCAGCCATAGCGGTATTTTATAATTCCATTTAAGTCGGTGCTTCTTCCAAACTCTCATCAAAGAATCTCTAAGTATATGACTTTTAAATACTTTATCCACTTTTTTGTCATAAAATAAGTAGGCATGCCATCCAAATTCCAAATCAAAACTTTCTGCGTTCAATATTCCAGTCTTTTTTCCTCCAAACCAATCACTTGTTAAAGTCAAAGCTGCTGCATCATAATATAACTGTAGGTTTGGAAGTTTAAGACCTCCCCTTTCTGGAACATCTTGCATAATTTTCATTTTCACTCTCGGCTTTTTCTCGTTCCAGACAAACTTATTCACTCCAGTTTGCCACAATTTCAATTGTTTATCACTATTAAGCACCGGAATCATTTGAAACAAAGAAAGAAATCTTGGCAAAATATTCATCTTAATTGCTGCTATTCTTCCAAGTAGAGACAGCTGCAGTTTTTTCTAAGTCTCCATATCTTTCTGCACCTCTCGCCACAACACCTCATAATTATTTTGAAACAATTTTGTGTTTGATTCTGCAACCTGAACTCCTAGATATTTTACCTTTTGTACAATCTCAAAACCTGCCCTTCTTTCAAGCTCGTGGTTACGATCTTGAGTCATATTTTTGACTATCATCTTTATTTTTTTCTGGTTCAGTCTAAAACCTGAAACTTTACCATAGTCTTGTATAATGTCCTTCATCTGGATTATTGATTCCATTGGATGTGTTAGGGTAACAACCAGATCATCTGCGAATGCCTTTATTCTGTAGTCCTCTTGCCTTATCATTATACCTTTCAAGATATTGGAATCCCGTATTGTATTTAACAAGACTTCTAATGTTAAAATAAATAGAAGTGGGGACAGCGGACATCCCTGTCTTGTTCCTTTTTCAATTTTAAACTCTGTTGTCAAACTTCCACTGATAATAATCTGGGCCTTTTGCTCTTGATAAATTGCTGAAACCGCCTGTATAAATTGGTCCCCAAAGTCCATCTTTTACAAAGTCTTTAATAGAAAATTCCAATCCACTCTATCAAAGGCCTTCTCTGCATCCAAGAAAACCAGCACTGCAGGGATCTGTTTATTCTTCTCAAGATATTCCAATAAATCTATTACTTGCCTTACATTGTCCTTCATGTATCTACCCTCGATAAATCCCGCTTGATCATCATGAATCACCTTTTGAATTACTGGCATCAACCTGTTGGTTAATACTTTTGCATAAATTTTATAATCCGTATTCAGAAGAGATATTGGTCTGTAATTCTCCGGTTTTTTAGGACCTGCTTGCTCTTTTGGTATCAAAGAAATATAAGCTGTTGTCCATGATGGGGGTATTTTACCCCCTTGTTGTATATTACAAAATAAGTCTCTGAGTTGTTCCACCATTTCTGCTTGCAAAGTTTTATAATACACTGCAATCAGACCATCCGTTCCAGGGGCTTTGGCTGTTTTTAATTGTTTAATTGCTACTATTATCTCCTCCTCTGTTATAGGATAATTCATTCTTTCCTTTTGTTGGTCAGTAATTTTTATAACTCTTTTATTATCTAAGTATTTTTCTATAAGTCCATTCTGCACCTCATCTTTAGCATATAATTTAGTGTAATAGTCCACAAAAGCTTCTTTAATTAATTTTTGTTGAAAAATTTCTTTCCCTCCAATATCGATACTATCAATAGTCCGTATACTCCGTTTTTTCCTCAGTGTATAGGCCAACCATCTGCCCAGTTTATTGGCATTGCAAAATGTATTGTACTTCGCATATTGTAAATTTGTTGCAACTTGTTCCGCCATAAGCATTTGGAATTGATCTTTCAAGAGTTTTATAACACCACGTATTCTTTCATCTGTTGGATTTTTAATAAGTAACTGTTCTTTATTCTTTATTTCTGCTTCCAGTTCAAGTCTTTTCTTTTGTCGAATCAATCTGTGTTTAGAGTTCATATAAATAAGCACCCCTCTCATATAAGCCTTGCTTGCATCCCACACAATTTCCGTTGGGGTGCCTTTGTTCAAATTCATTTCAAAAATCTCTTTCAAGTATTTTTTAAGTTCTATTATATTTTTTTCATATCTGAACAAGTTTTCATTTAATCTCCAAGAGCGTCTCTCAGTCTTACTTATCTCAATTTCTATCCATACTGGGCTATGGTCAGTTAAAGTTCTTGGCAAAATCTTTGTTCTTTTTGTCCTGACAAGTAAATCATCTGACAACAAAATGAAATCAATCCTAGAGAAGGATCTATGACTATCAGAAAAAAAAATATAGTCCAATTCTTTTGGATTATGTATTCTCCAAATATCTTTTAGTTCCAAATCTTCTTTCATATCAAAAAAAGTCTGTGGTAATCTAATCCTTGACTTCGCCAAAGTCTTTTTATCTAATTTAGAATCAATTACTCCATTCCAGTCTCCCATAATTAAAACAGATCTGTAATCCCATTGTAGTATTTTAGTATGTAACATTTTGTAGAAGTGGTCCTGTTGTTGGTTGGGAGCATAAATTCCAATCAAAAGAATTTGGCCATTTGCTGTAAGTAGTTCAATTGCTACAAACCTACCATCTTGATCTGCTTCTATAACTTTGGCTGTTAATTTTTTATTTACATAAATAACCACACCATTCTTTTTTTGGTTAGTTGAAGATATAAAGTGTGTTCCTAATTTGGAATTTTTCAAATAGTTTTGATCTTGAACTGTAATATGCGTTTCTTGTAAACAAATTATATCATTATTAAATTGTTTCAAATATGCAAATAATTTCTTCCTTTTCTGTGCTGAATTCAACCCATTCACATTCCAAGATAAGCATTTAATCATCATCATTATCTTTCTGGAGCAAAGAGCAGAATAACCGGATGTCTTCCGGAATCTTCAATCCTGCTTTCCCCATGTCTCCAGTCTCTTGTGTAGTACTCTTAGCTCCCTTTTTATCTTGTCTTTCCTGTTGTTGTTTTTCTTTAAGTTGCTTGGATTTTGCTCGGGTTATACGCTGATCCTTAACTTCAACCATCCAAACCAGGTCCAGAATTGGAGAAGGTTCCAACAAAGGCTCATCCAAAAAACCTCCTTCAGCGCCCTTCATTTCCTCTGATTCCTGCTTAGACTGTTCTTGCAGTTCTTGTTGAAGTTGCTTCTTGTCACTCTCCTTAATCCCCAAAACTGTAGATGTACGTGGAGATGGTGTTCTTTCTTTAAAGATGGTAGTGTAAAATTTCTCCGCCTTCTCCACAGTATTCAAACGATATCTTTCTCCCTTGTATCTCAGAATTATACCAGTTGGGGCATCCCACCGAAATGGTATCTGTTGGTTTTGCAATTCTTTAAGAAGAAAGCCAAAGTCTTTTCTGGTTTTCAGCATTTTAGGTGGTAATTCTTTGTAGACTGTAATTTGCGAACCCCCTACTTGCACAGAGGTATGAAAAGATTTTTGCAGGATATCATTTCTTATTGCTCTATCCGTAAAATATATGACCACATCTCTAGGCAATTGTCTTTGTCTGGCCACCCAGGAATTCACTCTGTAAATTTTGTCTATTTTGTAAAAAAACCACATCAGGATTAAATTTTAGAATCACAGCCAAAGCCTCAGCACAGACCTGTCTCAAATCCTGTCTGTCTTCTTCTCTAATTCCTCGAAGCCATATACCGAATTCCATTGCCCTGAATTGCATCATAACAATTTCGTTTTCAACTCTCTGCATTTTATCATCAACATCAAAAATTTTGTGATCATTGTATTTCATCTTAACCCCCCTGCTGCCTTCCCTTCCTGCTTCTTTGAGGCCATCCTGCCACGTAAGCTAGTTTTTCTGAAGAGGGAAGTTCCTTTTCCTCTCCCACCTCCACAAAGACTTCTAAAAAAGTCCCCCAGATTTAATCAAATCAAAACTGAGGTGATGCAAAGTCAAGTATTAAACAGGGAGAAATTTTCCTCTTGTTTCTGTTGTTACAAGCGAAGCAACTTTATAGCAACTTAGTAACTTTGTAACAAAGCAAGATGACTTCACCAATCCACACTCGCTGGCTCATTCACTCTAATGCTGAGCGCCATATTTTTTCAAGTCACTTTCACTCATTCGCATTTTTTCTCAACTTAAAAAATCAACAAAGCACTAATACTTGCAATTCCGAGTTTCAGGGTTCAAGTGGATTTCCGCTGCTTGTTTAGGTTAATTCCTTTCTCTTTTAGTGCTTCCTGCAGCCGGCTTGTTCTGCAAAATCAGAATCGTCCCACGCCGCCCGGAGTCTCAGCAGGTTGGAAGGGAGCCACGCCTGTTTCCTCCCCAGAAACAATTCCCTGGGGGTTTCAGGGGCTCGACCTGTGCCCTGCTATCTCTCCTCCAAGAATCCTTAGGATTTTGAAGTTTTCAAGACGCTTCTCAATCGCGAAGCGGCTCTACAAGCGGCTGGGCTGGTGGTGCTTAAAAAGGCACCGTCGTCGCCGAAGACAGGGAAACCGGAAGTGACCCGGGGGGGTTTTATACAAAGAAGTTCTTTTTACAGATGCGGGCAGATGGCAACTGAAGACATTAGAAACGCTGTTGGAAGAAGGGATTAATTTAACTTGGTTGCAGTATAATCAACTTCAATTGAGATGGAAAGAGGACCAAAAAACTGGTATAATGATGCATGAAGAAGAATTGGTTAGACATATAAAAGAGAAAAGTCCAGTGCATATTAAAAGGGTTTATAATGTTTTGTTAGAAAGGGATTCAGAAACTGAATTGGTTAAAGATTGTATGATAAAGTGAGCACAAAATTTTGCAGAACCAGTGATGTTGGAAACATGGGAAAAAATATGGGTTCAGAATGTTAAATTTACACAGTCGCAGAATTTCAGGGAAAATTTTTATAAAATGTTTTACAGATGACATTTAGATCCTAAGAAATTGTCGAGTATGTACCCTAATGTTCAACCAAAATGCTGGAGATGTGATTGTCTAGATGCCACATATTATCATATGTGGTGGACTTGTGAGAAAGTGAAGGCTTTTTGGATAAAAATTTGGTGGGTTATGCAAAATGTTCTGAAGAAAAAGATTCAGTTCTCTCCACAATTGTTTTTATTGGGTATAGTTAAGGGTTTCACATTGGGTGAAGTAAAGTTGATATTGTATATGATAACAGCAGCGAGATTACTGATAGGTCAATATTAGAAAAATGATGCTATGCCCACTATTGAAGAATGGACTTTGAAGATGGCTGGTTTTGCAGAGATGGCGAAGATTTCAGCATATTTAAAAGATCGGACACAAGAGACTTATGTATGGGAGTGGAAAAAGTGGATAGATTATGTGCAGAATAAATATCAAACTAGGAAATATCAGATAGCTTTTAATTGAATGTATTATACAGTGATAGAATAATTGGATTGTGAAAATGTGAAGAATATATAGTGGGTGGAGGGGTTCAAGTTTTATAAAATATATCTTTGATTTGGATTATACTCTGTGGAAGTCCGGGGGGGGTTAGGGGGGTTAGGGAGGGTTAGGGGGGTGAAATTGGGGAGAAAATGTATTTGTAAAACTTTTTCAATAAAAGACACTGTAACCATCTCTGCGAGCAATAATTAACATCAAAAGTAACAGAAGTAGGCGGAGCAGAAGCAGGAGCAACTGAAATAGCAAGTATTGGACTTTAACTTCGGAATACTAATCTTCTTTCTTCGAGATTATTTTAAAAGCAGAGGGAAAATGGCATCTGAATGAAATTGAGAGGAAAGAGAAAGCGGAAGTGAAAGTGAAGAGCAGAAAAAGTCTGAACATGCTGTTTTGGAATAGCTAATAGACTCCAAGATTGGATAAAAGAATTATAAAGATTTAAAAAGGAAAAATTAAATTTAAAATCATAGTTTTGATTCTTTCAAATAGAGAAGTGATTTTCATATAAGGACTAAACTAAAACTTAACTTGACGAGACTTAAAGGGGTGGAAAAGTGAAAGTTTGATTGATGCCCAAAATAAGATGGAGAGGTTTGAAGAAGAGGCAGTAATGTCTCAATATAGAGATATGAAATTTGTGTTGAGAGTAAGAGGAATAAAAGAGAATCAGCAAGAAAATCTGAGAGAGATATTTGCAAAGGCTTTTGCACCTATAATGGAACGGCAACCCGAGGAACTTATAATGGAAATTGATAAAATATTTCGGGGTTAATTCCGGGATTGCGAGGCAGAGGAAACTTCCAAGAGGTATTGTGATTTATTTCACAAAAAGGATGATTCGAAATTTATTTATTTATTTATTTTTAAATTTGTATACTGCCCTTTTCCCTGAGGACTCAGGGCGGTGAACAGCCAAGTAAAAACATAAACTACAAACATTAAAATACAATTAAAAAGATATATATAAATTTGGCCCCATGATTAAAACAATAACAGACAATTAAAAACAGTTTAAAAAGTGTTAGGCCAGCCTGGCTTGTTGGAAAAAGAAGGTTTTAAGGGCATGGCGGAAGACACCGAGGTCTTGGATTCTCCTTATCTCTGGGGGCAGCTGATTCTAGAGGGTAGATGCCCCCACAGAGAAGACCCTCCCCCTGGGGGTTACCAGCCTATATTGCTTGGCTGATGGCACACCGAGGAGGCCCTCTCTGTGGGAGCGCACAGGTCAATGGGAGGCCGTCGGTAGCAGCAGGCGGTCTCGAAGATAACTAGGTCCTATGCCATGGACCACATTAATATGCAAATGTATTAAGAGAAGAAAAGGTAGTCCAGACTTGGTTTCAGTTCAGACAGCTACATGCGAGATGGAAAGAGGATCAGAAAATTGATATCATAAAAACTGATGAAAATTTGGTAAAACAAATTAGAGATCAAGGTCAATCGCATATAAAAAGGTTATATAATGCATTGATAGAAATAGATTCAGAAACTGAATTAGTTAAAGACTGTATGATAAAATGGGCACAGAACATCCAGGAACCAATAATGATGGAAACCTGGGAAAAAATTTGGGTTAGAAATGTGAAATTTACACAAGCACAAAATTTGAGAGAAAATTTTTATAAAATGCTTTATAGATGGCATCTAGATCCTAAAAAATTAGCATGTATGTATCTGAACCAACAACCTAAGTGTTGGAGATGCGATTGTGATGATGCAATTTATTATCATATATGGTGAACGTGTAAAAAAGTTAAAGCTTTCTGGATAAAAATATGGTGGATATTCAGAAGATTTTTAAGAAAAAGATAAGTTTCACCCCACAGTTATTTTTGCTGGGTATTATCCCAGACTGTACTGTTATTGAAACTAACTTGATGTTAAATTTAATAACGGCAGCAAGACTGCTAGTGACGCACTATTGGAAGAAAGAAGATTTACCTACTATAGAAGAATGGACGTTAAAAGTATTGAATTTAGCAGAAATGGCGAAAATCTCACCATATATCAAGAAAGATATTTGTGGACTGGAGAAGATGGATTGATTATATTCAAAACAAATATGGGACTAAAAACTTCCAAATAGTATATGAATGAATATTTAGATTTACGAAGATAGGTTATTACTTAGTTACGTAAATAGGGAATTAAAGTGGAAAAGGGATGAAAAGAGTTTATAGATAGTTAGCATATGTTAGATTAAGATTGATAAATGAAATTCCCTGTAGTTCAGGGTATCCAGCCTTGTCCATGGCTGCCGACTTCCACCAGTTCAGGGAATGAAGAACCTGTGGAGGAACCCTGACTTTGCACAGGGAGTTGCTGCGCCCTGACCTCTGACTGGGCAGAAGTAGCCATTGCAAAGCCCTGGTATGTAATTGAGCTCACGGACTATTGCTAAACAAGAAATCATTTTCCCTAATAGCTGGGAAAGAAGCAATAGGGGCACTAACCCCAAGGTCTGCACATGATCTACCATCTCCCTGATACTATCCTTTCTCTCCTGAGATAGAAACACTTGTGATAATTATCGATCACTGCACCCAAATGAGTTCGCCTGGTGGACAGTGTCAGATGGCTTTTCTCCCAGTTCACAGAGAACATGTGGTCCTGGAGTGTCTGGATCGTAACTCGCAAATTCGTTCTGCCTGCCTGAGAGACGATGCCTGAATTAGGACATCATCAAGATAACACTGCAGGTGTATGGAGTGCTCCCTCAGATGCGCTGCTACTATGTCCAGCAACTTAGTGAAGGTTCTCAGGGCTGAGGAGAGGCCAAAGGGAAGCATCCGGTATTGCCAATGGCGGCCTGCAAATGCAAATCTGAGGAACCTCCTGTGGGATAGCCTTATGGGAACATGGAGGTAAGCCTCTTTGAGATCTATAGATGTTAAAAAATCTCCCTGTTTGAGACAACCCAGGATTGAATAAAGGGATTGCATTTTGAACCTTCTGTATTTATATGAACATTGAGTTCTTTCAGGTTCAAGATAGCTCTTTGCCCGAACTTTTGGGAACTAGGAAGAGTATGGAGTAAAACACCAACCCCCTCTGCCCCATTGGCACCGGGTCTATGGCCTTGATATCCAGCAAGTGCTGAATCTCTGCCATCATAGCTTTCTTGGTGGAATCTCCGGGTATGGGACATTGGATAAATTGTCATGCAGGGCTGGAACAAAATTCCAGGGTCAGTCCAAGGTTTACAGTTTGTAAGGCCCACACATCTGTGGTTGTCTCCCTCCACTGGTCGGCAAACATCTTTAACCTGCCGCCAATAGTGATCTGAGTCCACAAGTCATTTTGAACAATGGTAAGGCCATCCCCCAGATCCTCGATAAGGTCTTCTGGATTGTGGCTGTCAAGATCTGTCCCGAAATCCTGACCTATCTTGTGCCCTATCGAAACTGTGGGAATATTGTCTGTGGAATTGTGAGATGGAGAACCCCATCTCAGTATTCCAAAAGGGCTGCCTACAGTAATAAGGAGTAGATCTCCTAGCTGTTTGATCTCCTAGCTGACTGAGGCAGGATCTTCCTTTTATCCTTACCTTCTACCAGGATAGGATCCAACACCTCCCCAAACAGCTGGCGTCCTTTAAAGGGAGCAGCTGCCAAATGCCATTTGGACCTCATGTCCGCTTGCCACTGGTGTAACCATAACAAACATCTGGAGGTGATATTGGAAGCCAGAGCCCTAGAGGCAAATTTTGCCGCATTAATGGTCACATCAGCAGTGTACTCTGTTGCAGCTATCAGTTTACTGATGTCTTGTTGGAGACGGGTATCCTCTGTAGAAGCCCTGGCCTGCATCTGTTTCAGCCATAAGAGTGAGGTTCTAGAAATGAAAGAAGCTGCTGTAGCAGATCGAATTGCCCAAGCTGCTGCCTGGTGAGTTTTGCAGGCAGCTAAATCCGCTTTCCTATCCTCAGTTTTCAACCCTTCCGCGTTATCAGAGGGGAGAATGGCTGCAGAAGCCAAATTGGCTAGAGGGGCATCAACAGCTGGAATCTGGAGGAGCTCCTCAAGATCCTTTTCAGCTGTGTACATTTTCTTATCCATGCCACTTGGTGCTGAGACCAAGGCAAGTTGTTCACATTGCCTTTGAATTACATCAACAAAAATTTTTGGTGAAAGAATAACTTCCTGGGTAGTGACTTGCTCTGTAAATAGACTAGCACAAAGATCCTGAGATCCCATAGTATCTACAGTGGAACTCTCCATCCGCCCCATGTTAGCAGTCATTTTGGCCTTAAGTAATAAGGTTTTAAAAAGATGGGGGTGGAACAAACCAGAATAGGTGGGTTTATCTGGAGCAATCCCCTCATCACCTGAAAATTCAAAATCCTCTAGTTCTTCCTCTCCTTCCAGCGAAGGCTTGCTGTGAACAGAAGCAGTGGCATTACATGCTTCCTCAAGATAACCTCTATTGCCATGCAATGGGTGATGCAGAGGTTCAGGCCTTAAGGTCCTGAATATAAAGGAGCCATCAACCCTCTTTGTGCCAGTGCCCCATGAATGTCTTGAGTAATAGTTTGCACAATAGTTTAACGTAACTCTGCAGACAATCCTTGATCTGCCACCTCCATGGAGTGGCATGGGGTCCAGCTGCTATGGGCGTAAACGTGGCAGATGGCACAGAACGCCCTTTGCTAGGCCCCTGCAAGGAACCGGAAGTAGACTGAATAGGGGTCTGCTCAATCCCTTTCTGAAATGGAACAGCATGAAACCCTGACTCTTGAATCACAGTAGCAGACCAGTTAGGCTGATCCCACTACACTTTTTGTGTTTGCAAAGCCGGAGTTAAGGGGTTAAGAGTTAGTAAGCCCACTCTGACCCCTAGAAAGCTCTGGGGATTTAGGGGCCCCAGCCTGTTGCTGAGCCTTTGCAAAATGCTTCTCTAAGGCCTTTTGCCTTCTCTGAGCATCTTTTTCAGCTGCTGCAAATGATAATTTTGAATGCTTGGCTTGGGTTCTAGTAGAGGCTTTGTTAGAACGCAATCTAGGCTTCTTAGCTATAGAACATTCAGCCTGATGCTGACTGGTGGAAGATCCCTCAGAATCACTAGTATTTGCCATTATTGTATTAAGTATTAAGCTAAACAATATATAATTGAGCCATGGAGATAAGAATGCTAGGCAAGCCTAGACAATTATTCACTGCGCAGTCCAAACCTTTAGAAATCACGCCAAACTGGCAACACGGCTTGTTTGCTTGTGAAACTGCAAACAGGAACAGCAGCAGCAGCAGCAGTAATAATCAGGGCATTTCCAGTGCTAAAACAGGCGCAAGACCGGCAACACGGCCACAAACGCCACAAAAACACGCCTAAAAACCGGCAACATGGTTTACTTGCATGTAAAACTGCAAACAATAACAGCAGCAGCAGCAGCAACAGCAGAAATAATCAGGGCACTTCCAGTGCTAAAACAGGCACGAGACCGGCAACACGGCAACACGGCCACAAATGCCACAAAAACATGCCGGTTTACTTGCATGTAAAATGCTCCTCAGCTATGTCCAGGCCTGTTAACAAAGATCACTTGCTCCAAATTGCTGGCAGGCCAATCGGTTTGCACTTTCTAGCTGCTGTAAAACTGCATACAAAATGGCTACTACTCACAAAATGGCAGCTATCAGCCTTCCAATCAGCGTGCTTCTCCTCAAGCCACAGGTCTCAGCTGGCACCCAATTGGGGAAAAACTGAAGCCTTGGAGGAGATACAGACATCGAGAGTCTTGGATTATGGGGAGATAGACCACCTTCTCTTTGTTTGTTTCAAATGGTTTGGTCACCGTGAGAGGGTGACCCTTTGAGACCTCTACACCCACCTCCTTTGGATGGACTTACTACAACCACAAGACTTCCCATCGTCGTGAGAGGGCGATGATGTTCCGATGTACTGACATTTGTAACATACTGGTCTTCCTTTAACATCTATTGCCTCCCTTATTTTAAATTACCTGTCTTAATCATCTCTAACACTCATAGAAGAAAATGATCCTTGATCTCCTTCAACTCGCTCCTATCTTTGATGTATTCAACTGTGGAGCTCCTTGCACTGCAAGATTCCCCCCTCTCGCATGTCTGGCCCTCTCAGTTATAGAGGGCTACCCTTGAGGACGGGTTTTGGAACCCCGAGAGGTGGTTGCAAAAAAACGACGGCTTTGGGGTTTTTTAGATAAAACTTTAATTTCTATTTTAAGGGGTTCTGGGAGGGATTGTGGGAATGGATCTGGGGGGATCCATAAATCCACTGAAAGGGGTAATGGGTCTGATGATCACGGTGGGGAGGATGGGGACAGAAATCTGACAAGGATGCAGGGGGATGAAGCGATGGGCATTAGTATAGTAAGTGGGAGGGGCAGATATGACTGCTGCAGGGGGCCATATTATGTTTCGGGAGTGCGCACTCGATGTTTATGAGCGATTGCGCACTCCGACCCTCAAAGCATTGCTCGTTTCCCAGGTTGTTCAGAGTCTCAGACCCTGGGTCTACAGCTGATGTTATGTAATGCCAGGTCAGTGGTAAATAAAGCCCCCCTCATTCATGATCTTATTTCAGAGGGGGGGTGTTGACCTGGCAGGGATTATGGAGACCTGGTTAGGCCAGGAGGGAGGAGTTCCCTTTGTGGAAATGTGCCTGCCAGGTTTCCGTGCATTCCATCAGCCAAGGACTCAGGGAAGGGGTGGGGGAGTGCAGCAATCATTAGAGAAATTTTTTGCCCGAGGGAGGCCACTGTTCCTCAGATAGCCGGATGTGAGTCCCTCCTTATGAAGTGGGTCAGCAGCTACTGGGGCCTTGGACCACATCGTCCCTTTGCGGCCTCTGACCTGATCCCGATCTCATCTAGCTCCTTGGTTTTCCGAGGAGCTGAGAGAGATGAAGCGTCAGAAAAGATGCCTGGAGAGCAATTGGAGGACAAGCCGATCTGAATTTAACCGAACACAGGTGAGATCTTATATTAAGACCTACCTAGTGGCGATAAGAGTGGCGAAGTCTAGCTACTTCTCCACTCTTATTGTATCTGCAGAGAACCGCCCAGCCGCGCTGTTTAGGATGACCCACTCCCTACTTCAGGTGGGGGTATGGGAAGATCCTTTACAAGGTCGAGCTGAGGATTTTGTACAATTCCTGCATGATAAAGTCGCTCAGATTCGGGAAGGCTTGGACTCCGATTGGGTAGATCCAGGGGAGGAGACGGGGGTAGGTCTTGAGAACGTTATCTGGGAAGAGTTTGACTCTGTGGCTCCTGAGGACGTGAACAGGATTCTGGGCAAGCTTAACGCTGCCACATGTTTATTGGACCCGTGTCCTTCCTGGTTGGTACTAGCCTCCCGGGAGGTTACACGAGGCTGCCTCCAAGGGATTATAAATGCTTCTCTGAGTGAGGGTGTCTTTCCCGCCGCCTTGAAAGAGGCGGTTGTGAAGCCCCTCCTCAAGAAGCCTTCCCTGGACCTGGCTATATTATCAAATTATCGTCCAGTCTCCAATCTTCGCTTTGTTGCGAAGGTTGTTGAGAGTGTGGTGGCGCGACAACTACCCCGATACCTGGATGAAGTTGTCTATCTGGGCTTCAGGTCACGATACAGCACGGAAACGGCATTGGTCGCGTTGGTGGATGATCTCTGGAGGGCTCGGGACAGAGGTTGCTCCTCTATCCTGGTCCTATTAGATCTCTCAGTGGCTTTTGATACCATCGACCATGGTATCTTACTGCACCGGCTGGAGAGGTTAGGAATAGGGGGCACCATGCTTCGGTGGTTCTCCTCCTTCCTCTCTGACCGCTCACAGTTTGTGTTGGCAGGGGGGCAGAGGTCGACCACGAGGCACCTTATTTGTGGGGTGCCACAAGGGTCAGTCCTCTCACCCCTTCTGTTCAACATTTATGTAAAACCGCTAGGTGAGATCATCCGTGGTTTCGGGGTGAGTGTTCATCAGTATGCTGATGACACACAGCTATACATCTCTACCCCAGACCACCCCAATGATGCTCTTGCTGTGATGTCCCGTTGCCTGGAGGCCGTGCAGATCTGGATGGGGAGAAACAAGCTCAGACTCAACCCCTCCAAGACCGAGTGGCTGTGGCTTCCGACGTCCTGTTATAGTCAGCTGGTACCATCACTGTCAATTGGGGATGAGATCTTGCTCCCCACAGAGAGGGCCCACAACTTGGGTGACCTCCTGGATTCACAGCTATCTTTAGAAGATCATTTGACGGCTGTGGCCAGGGGTGCCTTTTATCAGGTTCGCCTGATCCGCCAGTTGCATCCTTTCTGGATCGGGATGCCTTGCGCACGGTCACTCATACCCTAGTCACCTCCCGTATGGACTACTGTAATGCTCTCTACATGGGGCTCCCCTTGAAAAGCACCCAGAGGCTCCAACTGGTCCAGAATGTAGCCACGCAGGTGATTAGGGGCACAGCTCGTTGCGCCCATGTAACACCTCTCCTACGCGAGCTGCACTGGCTCCCAGTGGTCTTCCGGGTGCAATTCAAGGTGTTAGTTATCACCTTTAAAGCGCTCCATGGCTTAGGACCTGGGTACCTAAGAGACCGTCTTTTGCCACCAATAGCCTCCCACCGACCAGTTCGTTCTCACAGGGAACCGTCAGTCAAATTATGCCGACTGGTGATTCCCAGGGGGAGGGCCTTCTCTGTGAGGGCTCCAACCCTTTGGAATGAACTTCCCCCTGAGATATGAAATATCCCTGATCTCTGTGCTTTCCGCCGTGCCCTCAAAACCCTAATATTCCAACAGGTGGGGCTAAACATATGAACATGTGAATGTTTTAAAAATGTTATCTAATTTTAGGTTCTATTTAATTGGGCCAAAGTATGTTATAATAATAATTTTAATTAGCAATTTTATGATGTTTGTGTATCTATATTTTTCTTGACTGTACACCGCCTTGAGTCCTACGGGAGAAAGTCGGTATAGAAATATAATAAATAAATAAATAAAATAAATAAATGCCTATTATGCTTGCCTATGCCTCTCCACGCTCTGTCTAGCCACCCAAGCCCAACGCAAACAAGTCTCTCTTCCAGACTGAGTTGAAAAAAACTGAGGCTCGGCCGGGGGAAAGAGGCGTGGCCAAAGAATTTCCAACTCAGTCTCTGACTAAACAGACAAATTTAACCCATGCTTGGACTCTCCAAGTAGTGCACAGGAGAAGAATATATTTCAAATTATTCAAATATTACAATCACCAATATAAAACTCATTTTACCCTTTTAACAATATGTTTCTTTGGTTTTGTTTTCCACATCATCTTTTTTAAGTAAAAATATCCCTTCTACACAAATCATTTTATATTTCACAATTTATATCATCATTTCCCCCCTTTTCTAGATAAATCATTATATTCGCAATTTTATCTTAACCTCCTTTAAACATATTAAAGAACTAGCTGTATCCGGCCACGCGTTGCCGTGGCTCAGTTTTGTGGGTATACAATATTTTTTGACCGAGTGTCAATAATTTTCCTCTGTAGCTCAGGTCACGCCTACTTTGCCTCCATCCCATCAGTCTTTTCACTCGGTTGATTGGATTCAGACCTGAGTTGCCTTTCTCTACATTCCTTTTTAGATTTTAACGTCGCTTAATCAATTGCTTTATTGGACTTTTACCTATTTGGTGCTTGTATTGGGAGAGCTGCGCATCGTGGGATTGGCGGAGGCCTCTGGCCGGGCTTTGCATTCCTGGGGCTCCAGGACAGTGGCTGCTGACAAATATTGTGAATCCAGCGGCCATCCAGAGGTTTGTATTCGGACGCTTCTGAGGATACTTTGCCGCGGGTGTAAGAGCTGGTTTCCTGGCTTGCCGGTATAACCACCTTCACATTCGCAGCTCTCTGCATCACAGGCAGCATCGGGGTCCCTGCGAAAGGTACGGCATACTCCGTTAGTCGGGAGGATGCTTCGTGGCGGTTGACATTTCCCGCCATTTTGCTTGTGGGTTTGGCGGCGGCGGCACTGAGAGAAAAAGACCCGGCTCGCGCCTGCCATTGTGGTGCTGCGACATTAAAGTCCAAAAAGAAACGTAGAGAAAGGCAACTGAGGTCTGAATCCAATCGACCGAGTGAAAAGACTGGTGGGACGGAGGCAAAGTAGGCGTGACCTGAGCTCCAGAAGGAATTGTAAAATATTTAGTATAGCGTGTGTTGCTTTTACGTCCAACAGATGGCGCTGTTTTTCAAAAAAGCATGTTTTTACTTGTTACAGGTGTGACATCTATATAATATAGGTATATAAAAACACACATGTATTCGAATGCAATTTTGTGTCAAAATTTCAATCAGTGCAACGTTGTGTCAAAAGCAATCGGTGAAGAACTTTCGGAGGTTTAAGATTTTGAACAAACGAACATTTACATTTTTATTTATATATATTTCAAGTTATTCAAATATTACAATCACCAATATTAATCATAATGCCATTATTGTCATACTTATATCTCATATTCCTTTTAAAATTTTCTCCTGGTCCATCTAGCCAACCCCTTCTTACAACTCCCCTCCTTTTATTCATTCCCTCATTTTCTTCTTTTTCTTTTTCTTATTTTTATAATTATTATACATTTTCCCCTGTTTCCTTCCCTTTCTTTCCCTTCCTTTCCCTTTCCGTTAGCTTTTAAGTCCATTACTCGGTTATTTCGATTTATATTCCCACCTAATCTGTTTCCCTTTTCTCTTTTCCCCTTCTCTTTTTCCCCACTGTTAATCCCAGTGTAATTCTTTAAGATTTTATCCCTAATCTCTTCCCTTCCTCGTTTCTTTCGTTTCACTCTATCTTCTCTATTTTTACCACTGTTAATTCCAGTGTAATCACTAGAAGTGTTTTTCTTTAATCTTTTCTCTCCTTTCCTTCTCTTAATTTTCTTTTTGTTGATTGTGCCCTCCTGATCTCTCTTTTTTTCATTGTTACTCCCAATGTAATCATTTAATTGTTCATCAATATCTTTATCTTCAGTGCTGTTTTCTTGTTTCTCGTTGGTAAGCTGTTTCTCCAGTTGAATACATTTTGACAAAATTTTTGATTTCTTTCTGTCCAGATCAAATGATACACGTACCCTTTTAACCAACTCAATTAATTCCTGCCACATTTTAACATTCTGCTTAGATTTTAGTTCCAATTTAAAACTTTATTTTTGGTCTCCTCTTTTAATTATCTAAGTCAAAGAGTTGAAAAGAAAACAAATCCTCCTTAGAACTTCTCACGCCTTATTGACCAAGATCACAGTATTTTTTCCAAATTTCAAAATGTTCAGTGTAGTACTTTTTTCCACCAGTACATGTCTCTCTTCAATCCACAAGTTCAAAATCCACAAGTTAACAAAGTAACCAATTTGTGTATTAAAACCATTTATCTAATGTTTCTCTAAATTCTTCTTTCTCTTAAATTTCATATATTCCAAATCCAAATTTTAGATTCCAATTGAAATCCAATTAAAATAACTTTACAAGTCTTTTTTATTTTAAGTCTTTCTTTATTCTTCTTTTAAAGTTGAAAGTTTTTCTTAAAGTTTATATTCAATCCTTTATTATTTTCTTTTGGGTTCTTTTTCTTGTAATACTTTTAAGCTCTCCCAGTCCAATTTCCAAATCCAAATGTCAAACTCCATTCTGGGCTTTAGTGTTTTTACTTCCGCTTTGTTCTTCTCCCTCCATTAACATTTCCCAGAGCTAATTAGCTGCTATTTCCACACCGGGACTCTTTTTGAAAATTTCAAATTCTTTCTTTCTGAGTGACCAATCACTCACCCAGTACAAATACTCCATCCAAAACCTCGCTCCTTCACAATTCTTAGTCTGGTTGCCCCAGCTTTGTGATGGTCGCAAAGGCCGCCATCCCCACCACCGGATCGAAGAGTTTTCTCCGACTTCCGAGGAACTTGCCTGTTCCTCCTAGTCGTCCAAGATGCCTATCCTTCTTCACTGTTCCTACAGGACGATTCCGGTCCAAAGACCCCCCAACAGAGGTTTGTCTGGCTGGATTTTCACCAGGCTCATCGGAGCCCACTACTTTCCAGCCAGTCTCACCGCAATGCTTCCAGTTTCTCCAGTTAATTTTATTCTAACAAAATTGGACTGCATTATGTGCACAGTTTGTCTGCCGAAGAAAAAATACTCATTACTTGGCGATCAGAGGTTGATGTCACAGATGATAACCAAATCTGCTAGCATCACAAAGCGTTGTATCTGAAAAAGTACGACATGAAGCAAAAGTCATGCTGCAACCCATTTGACAAACAAAATCACACAGCTAAACTTGTGGAAACTGACTGGCCACCATTTCAAAACATCAAAGCGAATATTTGAAGTTGTTGAAAACCAGTGTCAGCCTCTATGATGCTTGCCTGCTATCAGCTGCCATAGTAACGGGGGGGGGGGAGATTGGCATTTGGGTGGGGAATGTGAGCTGGAGAGAGATGCCCTGTGTGAACAAAAGGGAGGATTGCTCCAATGTTCTACTGTGCAGCTGTATGGACTTGTTTTTTTACCCAGTAAAGATCAACCATCCCACAATTCCAGATGGGCGAAAACATCGGAAGATGCGGCCCACACGACACCAATTGGGTTGGGGATTGGACATTTACCCTGGGTCCTTCGGGGAGGGATTTGGGAATACTTTCAATATATAACTTGGCCGCCTTTTGCTTCAGATCTTGCTTTTCTTTCGTTGCTATCATTTCAAACTCAGTAAAAGTAACCTTTTCTCTACAAACATGGAGTTGGGGGTTTCCTTTCTTTCAATGGAGGCATGCCTGACATTAAGCAAGATCTGCTTTATCAGCCAACCTGGTCATCAACTCTATCACAGGGTCTGAGCAAAGAATGTCTAACTAGGACAGCAATCAAGAGGACATGGGAGCCATGGCGTCGACTTTCCTCCCCACACATCCCACTGTGGTTAAGAGGAGACTGAGTTACTGTCAAAGCTGCAACTTGAGGAGAAATCAATCTGAGCCAAATGGTTGTTGAGCATAGGACAGATGGAAATTCCAGAGGAGTTTCCCCTTGGAATAACTGCTGCCACATGCCGGCATGGAGAGGCAGATTGGCAGGAAGGGTACAAGGAAACCTCCTGCTGGTCTTTATTAAATTTACAAGGGCACGACCTACAACATGGCTGGCATGCACTGCTATGGAGAGAGAAAGCACAACAGTATAAGTATTTTAAGAGACATTATCTAAGGCGAATATTGCTGGAAAGCTGGGATATATTTAGAGGAAAATTCTATGCTAAGATTCCAACTTGGTTCTCAGCAATAGAAGCGATGACATACCCAACAGCTCTTAAACAGGATAAAATTTTTAGATATAGAGATCTTGTGGATGCTCAAGGGATATTAAGATCTAGGGGAGATTTGGCTGACAAAGGAATCAGGCTAGATTGGTGGACCTATGCTACAGTTCAATCTCGTTACAGGAGAGATAGAGATAATTATGGGATGTATGTGATGGAACAGAGTTTTGATAAAATATTATTGGGAGAGGACCATAAATACATAACCAAAACATATGCACAATTGCTTGAGCGAATGATAGGAGAGGAGGTTGTAAAAGATACTATGATTGCCTGGGGGAGGAATTTTGGGTACTCGATTCCTTTAGGAAAATGCAACAAATGTGGAGGCAAAATATTAAAATGACTACGGCAATGTCTTTCAAGGAAAATGCATATAAAATGTTGCATAGGTGGCACCTCCCTCCAGCAAGAATTGCTAAAATGTTTCCGGGTACATCAGAGTTATGTTGGAAATGTGGGGAAACCAGAGGTACGTATTTCCATCAATGGTGGACTTGTATAATGGCAAAGAAGTATTGGAGAAGGAATTGGATTAAGGAAATTACTAATGTGGACCTCCAATGGAAACCTGATATATATTTACTACGTATTTGCCCAGAGGGGCTGAGTAAGAAAAAATGGTATCTCACTCTACATATTTTAGTCACAGCTAGAATAGCCTTCGCCCAACAGTGGAAAGAAAAAGAGATACTGGCTAGTGCCCAAATTATAAATAAAGTATTAGAGTACGCTGAGGCGGACAGAATGACGTATATTGTATGTTGAAAGAAAAAGAGGATTCTGAATTTTTTCGAAGTTGGAACAGTTGGTATCGGTGGTTGAATAAAAGGATTGAGATGAAGTGAGGGTCTAAGTCAATATGTGGAGAAATATATTTATCTAGATTGAAAGATAATTGTATGAAAACCATATTTGGGGATTATTTACTTTATTCTGTGTTGTGGGCATAATTATTTATTAATGAGGCCAGGAATATTATCTGCTGGGATAGACGTGTTTGTATGTTTAGTGTTATGAAGGGGAGAGGGAGGGAGGGGAATGTATGGTTTTTGTTTTTATGTATAATCAATGTTTTTGTCTTATGTTGATTTTAACTTGGAAAAATTAATAAAATTTATTTAAAAAAAAAAAAAAGGAAGACCTCCTGCTGACTCAAGCACTGCATCTCCTGCATGAAGCTCTTGAAAACCAGAGCGCACAGGAAAGGTATGCCTTGCCTGCGCATGAAGAGGTTGGGGGAGCAGAAGCCTCTGCAAACCCAGAAGTGATTCCTATAGCTCAGCTTGGACCAGCAAAGGCTGCAGGAATTCAAGCGGCTGCAGTACCCAGGTCTCCCGGAAGTGCCAAATTCCAAAGTTTCTTCATCTGGGAGGAAAATACAGAGAGGATTCCAAAGCTCTTGGATTCTTCCTAGCCCATGTTTGGAATCACATGCAAGAGTATGGGGAAGATTTTGCTTTGGAAGCAGGGAAAGTAAGGTGTGTCACCATGTCTCTGGAAGGGACTGCAGCCAAGAGGATGGTTGCCCTCGACAATGATGATGCCCCCCAGCTGAGGAATTACATGTTTATGACAGCCCTCTGAACACGTTTTGAATGCAAGGCAAGGACCAGGATGAAAGCCATAAACCAGGGGCTGAGGTCAGTGGCTGAATACACCCAGGAGTTTCGCAAGCTGGCATGCCACATGCATGGGTGGTCCCAAGAGGTTCTGATGGGAGTGTTACAAGGACGGGCTCATTGATTATGTCTACCAAAGCTGTTGTTCCTGCGGGGCCCCCGAGACCCTCAGCGATGGTATGTGTTGGCAGCTGATGTGGAGATTGACCTGGCCAGAGACTGGCACCATGGGGGTCGCAGCTGGATCAAGCCTCCCCCTTCTACTCCCAGAAGCCCCTAGAGCTACCAAAGTCGAGCCACCAGCCAGACCCAGGCATGCTTCAGATGTGAGAAGGAGGGGCATTGAGCTGTTGATTGCCTTACCAAACCTGGCCCCAAACTGACATCAGATGGAGGAAGAAAAGCCGAGAAGCTGCCATCTAAGCACCGTGAAACAGCCCTGAAAGGTGTGGAAGTCACTGAGTTTGCTCCTCCAGGCCAGGAGGAGTTGGGAACTCCGACCACCCCAGGGGAGTAAAACTAACTCCGACAAAACCCCCCTGGTAAGTTAACATGTGGGCTCTATGTCCATTCCCATGGAGTTAAGGGTGCCCTCGTCTGGCATCCAAGGAAACATTGGTTTCTGGGTGCACAAAGTGGTTACCAGCCCAGAAGTGATGGAAAAGCTAGGATTAAGACTGAGAACAATGAAAGTGCCCATAGCCTTTTGCCAATTGGATAGGTCAATAGCTGGGGGTAGGCCAGCTCACTTTGTAATGGAACCAGTTGAAATGTGGATGGGGGACCACCAAGAGACTTTTGAGTTTCATCATGGCCCCTGGAATGGAAAGGCCCCTCTTACTTGGATTACCTTGGCCTTGGAAATGGAATCCTCATGTGAACTGGAGGAAGGGACTGTTGCGCATTCATTCCTCCCAGCTGGGGAGAAGGGAAGGAAAACACTCCTGCATAGCCAAGGCTGCAATGGAATTGGCAGCAGCAACTGGGGAACATATAGCCAGAGAGGAGAAAATCCCAAAAGAATATTGGGACCTCAGGAAGGTGTTCAGCGAGAGGGCTTCAGGTGTGCTCCCAACCCACTGCCCTATGGACAGTAGTATAAAAATCCACCCTGGGGTGAAACTCCCTAAGCCAAAAATCTACTCAATGACCCCGTGTGAGTTAGAGGAATTGCGAATTTTTATTGATAAAAACTTAAAACGGAGAGGGGGCATGGCTTGTGACTGGCGAAATGACACAAACTCTGGAGCTCCAGAGTAAGTGTCGATATGTCAGCTGTTTTGGGGGTCCATAGGAGACCATAGCTGATCCGTAGGATCAGTGAAGAAAGAGGGCACAGGCTGGTGTGGACAGGGGATCTGCAAGTTCCCTGTAGCACAGCGGTTCTCAACCTGAGGGTCGAACGGCCATTTCACAGGGGTCACCAAAGCCGTCTCTCGCCCCCCCCCCCATGCCTTCACTCACCCTCACCCTCTGCCTCTGTTGGATCGCCGTTCGCCATTCGCTTACCCCACCCACTCCCAATCTATTGCTGCCTCCTGAGTCCCAGCTGATGGCTAGAGGGAAACAAACTGTTTAAATTCTTGCCACGGGGCTTCAAAGGGCCGCCCTACAGCTGATCAGTGTTAAAAGAAAACAAATGAGAAGACCGGTACCTGCAAAAATAGAAAAAAACAGCCCCTTTCAGCTTCAGCATAGATTAATTACTATAAGTTGATTTGATCAGCCTCCGGACTCTCAGCTGATTTGCTCTCAGCTGATTTGCGGAGGGCTCTGTTGCTAGCTGCAAAGAGAGGAGCAGATTTTTTTCCCCCTAGCTATGCTGAAAAAACAAAACTGAAAGTAAAGCAGGGTCTTTGCTGCAACGAGGCAGAGAGAGATTTCTTTTTCTTTTTCCTCACCAAAAAAGGTAGGTGCAAAACTGCAAACAATGGGAAATTTAGGGCAAAAGAGGAGTTTCAAGATTTTAAAACACAAAAGAAAAAAAGCTCTATTTAACTAGGGAATTGTAATAATTGAGATACTATTAATTGTATATTGTGTTGAAAGCAGAAATGGTTAAGTTGTGGTTTGGAGGAATATATGGGGGAAATTATTTGGTTTATTATTATTGGTAAATATAATTAATTGATTTGTAAGAAATTGGATTGCATGGAAATTTATTTATTTATTTATTTTATTTTATTTTATTTGTATACCACCCTTCTCCAACAGGACTGAGGGCGGTGAACAGCCACGGTAAAACAACATATAAAATTTAAAAGCAATTTAAAAACATTAAATAATTTGGCTATCCATTTAAAACAACCCGGGTTAAAACCAATTACAATATTGGTATATTGTAATTGGTATATTGGTAATTGGTATATTGATATATTCCAATATTGAAATAATTGGAATATTCATGTTCATATTGATTGATATACAAAAAAGATAGTTATATAACTAATTGATTTATATTAAAATGTTGAATTTGTATTAAACAACTGTATTACATTGTAGGAAGTTAGCACCCACCCCTTTTCTAGAGGAATGAAATATTTTTAGGAAATATTAAAAAAGGCAGAATATTATGTTTCCCTGTATGAAAATAGAGAAGCATGTTTTACAGACACAGCAGCTCCCACCTTCCTGCCCCCCACCCTTTGTTAATGGGCCAGAGGCAGAAACCCAATCCTTTGTCAAAGGACATTTGCAACACAATAGCAACAGAAACTAATACAATGGGACCCATCTAGACAGAAACTCACCACATAGCACCTGGGAAGATTACATCAGCCAGCAAGGCTAGCTAAGACTCCCACCCCCTGGGAGTCTGACAACCAATCAGGATACTCTTTCTGGGCCCCAGGAAGTTCAAAGCCAGACAGAGCATAAAACCCAAAAAACTCGCTGTATCTGCCCTTTTCTGTTCAGGAACTCAAGCCATGTGATCCTGTCCACCATTAAACCATCTTTCCAAGCAGTCTCCATGTTTCCAGTGTCTTTTTTCCCCCTTGGAGCAGAACCCAGAAGGATATTTCTTCCAACAACATAATTACATAATTAACCAATGTGAGAATGGATATAAAAATAGATGACAATGGGAAGGGGTATAATATAGAATAGAAGGGAAAAAATGAATTTGATTAAGATTAGAGATGAGGATGAAGGGTAATATTGGTTTTTTAAAAAAATAGATGAGGAATAAATATGGCAAAAAGAAAATATAGAAATTGTAAATTTAATTGAAATGACTAAACACTGGTTAAATTTGTGAACCGGCCAAATACTCTGTTCTAAGAAAATACATTGTGTGTTTGTATGTGTGTTTCTAATTATTGCTATTTATTCATATTTGTTCTCTTTTATTCTTTAAAGTTTAACAATTCATTCTTTATCTTAATATATTAATATTTGTTTGGGGTTGGTTTTCTTCCCTTTCATCTTTTTTATTGTACAGCAATCTTTCTCCTCAAACCTACCACCTCTCTCTTTTCTTTCCTTCTTACTTTCTCTTCCCCCACCTCTTCTTCTCCTTCCTACTTCCTCTTCCTTTCTCCTTCTCCTCCTCTCTTCCTCCCTCTCTTACCTTCACTCCTACTCTAATTTCCCTTCCCTTCCTTCATCCCTCTCTATTGCTGTATCCTTTTATGCATATGGACTACTCAGAGGGCTGAAAAAGTTATTTTTGACTGGTCCTCGCACTTTTGGCCAGTCCTCGAACTTACGACTGTCCTCACATTTTACGTTTTTGCCCTATCTTGTCACCATGGTGAAGAGAAGCAGTTGTGAAATGAGTAACACGGTTGTTAAGAATGCTACAATGGGCATGATGAACAGTCATAAGTGTGAAGACCAGTCAAAAATGCGAGGACCTGTCAGAAATCACTTTTTTCAGCCCTCTGGGTAGTCCTTCTGTGCACATGGACTACTCAGAGGGCTGAAAAACTTATTTTTGACTGGTCCTCACACTTTTGACCAGTCCTCGAATTTACAACTGTCCTCACATTTTACCCTATCTTATCACCATGGGGAAGAGAAGCAGTTGTGAAATGAGTGACATGGTTTATTTTATTTTATTTATTTTATTTTTAAATTTATATACTGCCCTTCTTCTTGAGGACTCAGGGCGGTGAACAGCCAAGTAAAAGCATAAACTACAAACACTGAAATACAATTAAAAAGATATATATAAATTTGGCCCCATGATTAAAAACAATAACAAACAATTAAAAACATTTTAAAAAGTGTTAGGCCAGCCCGGCTTGCTGGAAAAAGAAGGTTTTAAGGGCACGGCGGAAGGCACCGAGGTCTTGATTCTCCTTATCTCTGGGGGCAGCTGATTCCAGAGGGTAGGTGCCCCCACAGAGAAGGCCCTCCCCCTGGGGGTCACCAGCCTACATTGTTTGGCTGATGGCACCCCGAGGAGGCCCTTTCTGTGGGAGCGCACAGTTTGATGGGAGGCTGTCGGTAGCAGCAGGCGGTCTCGAAGATAACTAGGTCCTATGTCATGGAGCGCTTTAAAGGTGATAACCAACACCTTGAAGCGCACCTGGAAGACCACTGGGAGCCAGTGCAGCTCACACAGGAGAGGTGTTATATGGGAGCGCCATGCGGCTCCCGTGACTACACGCGCGGCCGCATTCTGGACCAGTTGGAGCCTCCGGGTGCTCTTCAAGGGGAGCCCCATGTAGAGAGCATTGCAATAGTCCAGGCGAGAGGTGACGAGGGCATGAGTGACTGTGCACAGGGAATCCCGATCAAGAAAGGGCCACAACTGGCGAATCAGGCGAACCTGACAGAAGGTCCCACTGGCTACAGCTGTCAGATGTTCCTCCAAGGACAGCTGCATATCCAGGAGGACTCCCAGATTGCATGCCCTCTGCGTGGGGGCCAAACTCGCCCCCAATAGTCAGTGATGGAGTCAACTGACTATATCGGGATGCCAGGAACCACAGCCACTCAGTCTTGGAAGGATTGAGCTTGAGCTGTTGTTAAGAATGCTGCACGGGCATAAATGTGAGGATGGTCATAAGTGTGAGGACCAGTCAAAAGTGCGAGGATCTGTCAGAAATGACTTTTTTCAGCCCTCTGAATAGTCCCTATACACATAGCCATGGCCACCTGGTCACATGACCAGCTAGCCACGTCCACCCAGTCACATGACCTCCAAGCCACACCCACAAAATAAGCCACGCCCACAGAACTGATAGTAAAAAATTTTGGAACCCACCCCTGGTTGGGGTTCACCACAACATGAGGAACTGTATTAATGGGTCGCGGCATTAGGAAGGTTGAGAACCACTGCTGTAGCACCAGCGAAGAGCCTTTGACTCTGCAGCTGGGAAGACAGCCATTGAGAGCTGTCACAAAGCTGGAGCAGTAACGAGTGAAGAGAAAGAAAGAGGAACAAGGCATTTCATCTGGGTGAGATAATTGCTGTCTTGGAATAAGACTTCTATCTTTCAAGAGATAACCAGAACTGTAGAAAATTAATTAGAACGAAAACAAATGGCAAGAGGGAAAGGGAAAGAAGCGGATATCTGGCAACGTCCCCATTTTTTAACCAGCAGCATTACAAGATGCAGACCAAGTATAAAAATTATTTTTTTCAAAGAATATGAACTGATTGCAAAACTAAGGTAAAGCAGAGTGGGCAGTGTGTAATAAGATTGAAATACGGATAATTTTTTGATTTTAGAAATTAGAAACTGGAAAGATATAAGTTGGAACGAATAGACTCTAGATCAGTGAAAATAAGTTGAGAAGGTATACAGTGCCATCTAGTGATGAAAAAAATCTTTTTTTTTTTTTTTTTGGAAGTGTGGAATGAACAAAGAATGACCTTGAGTAACATTTGAGATAAACTGTCTTATGACTCAGTGGAAGTAAAAGAGGAGAAAGGGAAGAAGGAAAAAGATTAGCAACTGAATAATAGTTCAAAGTTCAAAGACTATTTTGTTGGAATTGTTTTTTCTGCTGATGTATTATTTTTGCTGACTATCTGAGTGCAAACTTTTGGATTTTTCTCTTCCTTTCTTCTAATTTATTTATATATTTATTTATTTTGCTGTTTAAAACCTGAAATGTGGAAAAGCTAAAATTGGGATATTGTATTTTTTTTTCTCCCCCCCCCCCCCCTTTTTGGATTTTTCAATTTCTTGACATCAATTTCTTGACATTTAATATTTTGTATTTGGGGTAATTACTCTTTTCTACTTATTGTCTTTTTAGTGCATTTTGATTATAGATAGATAGATAGATAGATAGATAGATAGATAGATAGATAGATAGATACATATAGTTATTTTTTCGTAGGTCTATATGTGCGTTACTGTTTTAGCCAGGGTTTTTCCTACATAAATCAAGATGTGTGTATTGCCATAGTTAAGTGACCATTTTTCTAGGCTTTATCAGACATTTAAGCAGCATTATGTTGTCTGCTGTAAGACTTAAGGGAGACTAAGATAGATCTATTTCGGCCTTATAAGGCCTCTTCAGTCAGTCACACCCTCATTTTATGACTCCTCCCTGTAAAGATCAATTTATATAAATATAAACATATATAAATCATATATATATTTATATATATATTTATATAAATATATATAAATATATATCAAAGCCACAGGACATGATATTGACTTTAAAAAGACAAGAACTATCGCCAAAACTGAACACTTTAATAACAGAATAATCAGAGAAGCCATCGAGATAGAAAAACGTCCACACAACATGAATAAACGAGATGATACCTCCCGCCTAACAGCCATTAGGAAAGCCGCCCTTATTGACAAACGAGTCCCTAACACAAAGAATGACACCAGACCCACACTCACGAAAACCACACAGGATGTTACCACCACACATCCACGCAAAAAGCAAACCCACACTGATGAGGCACGACCACAAATCAGAAGCCAGACCACAGCTGCATCATTAGCCAGTTTAAACCCCTCCAATCCATACATGAAGCAAACTGACACCCACCATGAAGATGTGGCACGACCACGAACGCGAAGCCAAACAAAAGCAACGCAGCTCACCAGCTCAAATCCCCCTTCTACTCAGACTAACCCGAGCACAACCAAGCCCCCACCTAAACAGAACACACCCCCAGCCAATCAGAGCACAGCCAACCTCCCATCCGATCAGAGCACAGCCAAACCCCCAACCAATCAGAACACACCTCCACCCAATCAGAACACAGCCAAGCTCCCACCCAATCAGATCACACCCTCACTGGCAGTTAAAAGGAAGAAACAGCTGCGATCACACATTGCTCCTAAAAGCACAAAGCCGAAAACACCAGCCTGCAGATGACGAATGAGACTTCGTCGAAACGTCGCCAAGACACTTCCAATTTTACATGGAAGAAAACCCGAATAACCAAAGACACACATACACGCACGCACGCACGCATATATATATATATATATATATATATCGCAGGTCTTTGGTTATTCGGGTTTTCTCCCGCGTAAAATTAGAAGTATCTTGGCGACGTTTCGACGAAGTCTCATTCGTCATCTTCAGGCTGGTGTCTTCAGACTTGTGCTTCTAGGAGCAATGTGTGATCATGGTTGTTTCTTCTTTTCAACTGCCAGTGAGGGTATGAACTGATTGGGTGGGAGCATGGCTGTGTCTGATTGGGAGGTGTGCTCTGATTGGGTGGGGGGTTGGCTGTGCTCTGATTGGCTGGGGGTGTATTCTGATAGGGTGGGGGCTTGGCTGTGCTTAGGTTGGTCTGAGTTGCAGGGGGATTTGAACTCGTGACCTGCGTTGCTGTTGTTTGGTTCCACGTTTGTGGTCGTGCCACATCTTCATGGAGTGTGTCAATTTGCTTCATGTATGGATTGGAGGGGTTTAAAGTGGTGATGATGCAGCTTTTGTCTGGCTTCTGGTTTGTGGTCATGCCTCATTATTGGTGTGGGTTTGGGTTTGCTTTTTGCATGGATATGTAGAGGTGACATCCTGTGTGGTTTTCATGAGTGTGGGTCTGGTGTTATTCTTTGTGTTTGGAATTTGTTTGTCAATAAGAGTGGGTTTCCAAATGGCTGGTAGGCGGGAGGTATCATCTCTTTTATTCATGCTGTGGGGACGTTTTTCTGTCTCGATGGCTTCTCTGATTATTCTGTTGTTAAAGTGTTCAGTTTTGGCGATAGTTCTGGTTTTTTTAAAATCAATTTCATGTCCTGTGGCTTTAAGGTGTTGGGCTAGGGAAGAAGTTGGTTCCTATTTTCTGAGTTTTTGTGTTCTTCAATGCGTGCATTTATTTTTCTGTTGGTTTGTCCGATGTATGAGGTGAGGAAGGTGGTCCATGGGATTTCATATACTCCTTGATTTTCTTTTTTTTTCAATTTTTTTTGAAAAAAAATTTTTTTTTCCCTTGATTTTCTAACTCAATTTTGTCTTTGGGGTTTCTTAGGATGGTGGATATTTTTCGGTTTGTGCAGAATGCTATCTTGAAATTGATATTGTTTCTGGTGGATCTTGCTGATTCTGTCTGTGGTGCCTTTTATGTATGGGAGGAGGGCTTTGCCGTTTTCTTGTTCTCTGTCTTGGATTTTAGTGGGTGTCTCTTTTTGGATTAGGTTGATAATCTTGTTTCTTTGGAATCCGTTGGATGTTAGTACGTTAGTGAGAGTATGTAGTTCAGTTTTTAGGTGTTGTTCGTCAGCTAAGCGTTTTGTTCTGGAGATGAGTGTCTTGGCTACCAAGTTGATCTGTGCTGGGTGGTGGTGTGAGAGTGCATTCAGATAGTGGTTTGTGTGTGTTTTCTTCTGGTAGATGGTATGTCTTAGGGAGCCATTGGATTTCTTGTAGACTAAGATATCCAGGAAGGGAAGTTGGTTGTTAGCTTCTGTTTCCATGGTGAACTGTATTTTGGGGTGTAGGCTGTTGAGGTGTGTGAGGAAGTGGTCCAGTTTTTCTTTCCAGTGTGGCCAGATTACAAAGGTGTCGTCTACGTATCTGAGCCAGAGTTTGGGTTTGTGATCAGATTTTTCAAGGGCTTGGGTTTCAAAATGTTCCATGTAGAGGTTTGCGATGACAGGTGAGAGAGGTGATCCCATGGGTGCTCCTTCTATTTGTTTGTATTTTTGTCCTTTAAAGATGAAGTATGTGTTGGATAGGCAGTGGTTGGTCAGATCTAAGATGTGCTTGGGGGGTTTATATTTGTTTTGGATAGCTGTCAAGGCTTCTTTGATTGGCACTTGGGTGAAGAGGGATATGACATCGAAGCTCACCAGTAGGTCGCTGGGCTGTAAGTTTTGTTTCTTTATGATCTCTATGAACTGGAATGAGTTTTTTACGTGTGAGGTGATAGATTCTGCATAGGGCTGTAGTTGTTTGGCTAGGTTTTGTAGAGGTGAACCTATGGAGCTGACTATGGGTCTAAGTGGGGTTTCTTCTTTATGTATCTTGGGGAGACCATAGAGCTTAGGGCATCTGGATGATTTCTCTCTGGGAATGATTCTTTGCTGGATCTCTTCGCTGATGGGGGAGGCTTTTATTTTGGATCTAGTGGTTTTTTTCCAGGTAGGTGGTGGGATCTGTGTTTAGGGGTTTGTATGTGGAGTCTTGGAGTAGGTTGGATATTTTGGTATGGTAGTCAGATATGTTCATAACCACCGTGGCGTTGCCCTTGTCTGCTGGTAGGATTATTATGCTGGTGTCTTCTTTCAAGTTGAGTAGTGCTTTCTGTTCCTCTTTGGGTAAGTTGCTCTTGGGTGGTT
Organism: Arizona elegans; assembly: GCA_022577455.1. NCBI lineage: Eukaryota > Metazoa > Chordata > Lepidosauria > Squamata > Colubridae > Arizona > Arizona elegans. Next base: position 74,785,231 of record JAKOOJ010000004.1, on the reverse strand, counting down.
TGTTGGTGCAGAGGATGTTGGTGATTTCGAGTCTGATTCTGTTAGCATCGTCGGGGTTGATTTTGGTCAGGCTGGTTTCAACTCCGCATATAATGGTTTCAGTGGGGATGTGTTTGGGAGCGATTGCAAAGTTAAATCCTTTGGAAAGGACATTGGTTTCGGCTTTGGTGAGGATCCTATCTGAGATGTTATGCGCTGTTTGTTTCATGTGTGGCTGTGAGGGGAGATGAGTTTGTTTTTGGCATTCATTTAGTCTTCGGAGTTTATTGGTGTCTGTGTCTGTCTTGAGGGTGGCCTGTGTTTCAGCTCTCCAGATGGCGAGTTGTTTGGATTTGTCCCAAAGTGCGGGGTGGATCCTGTTGCTGAGTTTGAGGTGAAGTATGAGGAGGTCTTTGTTGATTCGGTCTAGGAGGAATCTTTTTGTGTGAAGTTCATTTCTGATTAGGGCCAATTCAGCTTTTTTCAGGATGCGTTTTGTGGCTGCAGAGTTGGAGTGGAATTTCAATTGGAAGCAAGTGGGGATTAAATTTTCATCTCAGCAGTTGCATAGGAATGCAAGGTCACATAAAATGGAAGCTTCTTTTTTCATAGGTCCTAGTGAGGTGGTGGATTTCCTCCCCGTAGAGGTAAGATATTTGTTTTCTGAGGTTTTCGCAGGTATTTGTATGTAGGTCTTTGGTTATTCGGGTTTTCTCCTGCGTAAAATTGGAACTACCTTGGCGACGTTTCGACGAAGTCTCATTCGTCATCTTCAGGCTGGTGTCTTCGGCCTTGTGCTTCTAGGAGCAATGTGTGATCGTGGTTGTTTCTTCTTTTCAACTGCCAGTGGGGGTATGAACTGATTGGGTGGGAGCATGGCTGGGTTCTGATTGGGTGGAGGTGTGCTCTGATTGGGTGGGGGGTTGGCTGTGCTCTGATTGGGTGGGGGTGTGTTCTGATAGGGTTCTGATAGAACCCAGCCATGCTCCCACCCAATCAGTTCATACCCCCACTGGCAGTTGAAAAGAAGAAACAATCACGATCACACATTGCTCCTAGAAGCACAAGGCCGAAGACACCAGCCTGAAGATGACGAATGAGACTTCGTCGAAACATCGCCAAGGTACTTCCAATTTTACATGGGAGAAAACCCGAATAACCAAAGACCTACATATATATGTATATATATATATTACTCTCTTTATTATAGTTGAGTTTTTTATATTTTTTGGCTGACCTTTGGACTTCTTGCTTTTGTTTCTTGATTATTAAAATTTTTTGGCAGTTGGTGGTGTATTTTCTTTTTTCTTCCACTGCCTGGATTTTTTTTTCTCTTCTTTTTTCTCATTTTAGTTTCCCTTTAGGGGGAATATTAATGTTTGGTTTTGTTAATATCATTTTTTAAACGTATGGATTAGGGTATCAAGAACCTGAAGATCTGTGGTGACCAGGACGATAAACATGGATTATAAATATTGATTTATGAAATTTGGATTATAAATTGGGCGATTTGAAAGTAGAGAGTAAAATGAAGAAGCAACCACAATATTTATCATCACCATCAATAACAGCAGCACCAAGCTCCGCAGCACAAAAAGCAGTAGAAACAACAAGACAACAAGACAAAACCAACATGGAACTAAAAAGCATGATAAAGGAAATGCATGATTATTTTAAGGAAATGAAAGAAATGATGGGAAGAAACGAACAAAGATTGATAGCAGTGGAGGAGAAAGCAGAAGCAACAGAGAAAAAGGTGGAGGAGATGGATTATAGGCTCACAACTATAGATAAAAGCCAGGAAAAGACAATTATACAACTGGAGGTTGACAAGGCCGATTTTTACTTATGATTCCAAAATATAGAGGAAAAAAAGGAGAGAATCTACCAGAAAAAATTGCTGAAATATTAACGGAAGCTATGAAAGAAAGTCCAGAAAAGATAATTGAGATAGACGAAATTTACAGAGTATATACAAGATATGCGATGAGGAATAATCTATCTGGAGAAATACATGTTAGATTTACCAAAAAGATGCTGAGAACAGAGATCTTGCACCTCATGAGGAACACAACAATACAATATAAAGGTAGAGATATAGTGGCATTGAAACAAGTTCCAAGAAGAGTGAGAGATCTAAGAAAAGAATACCAATTTTTGACGAAACATTTGATTAAAAAAGGGGGTGAGTTTTAGATGGTTGATACCAGAAGGAATCTTGGTGAACTTACAAGAAGAAAGGCACAGATTGGATACAGTAAAAAAGGCAGAGCTATTTTATCGGCAATATATAGAACAACAAGACGAAGTGAAAGTGAGAGAAGAAGAAGGGGCAAGCTGTCAGGAAGAGAAAAGAGAACAACTAAAGGAGATAACCAAGGAACAAGAGGAAAGAGCATTGAAAGAGGGGGCAAAAGCAAAAGAAATAAAAGAACAAAGAGAAACAAGAGTGACTAGATCTACTAAACAAATAAACATAAAAATGGAAGAAGTAAAAATAATATAAATGGACTAAATTCAGTAATAAAAAGGATATTTAACAAGTAAGAAAAATTAAAATTAGAGATTATATGTCTACAAGAAGTTCATATTAAGAAACAGCATAAGTATCTTTTGAAGCAAAAGAAATTAGGAACACTATATACAACGTTTGCCAGTCAAAGTAAAAGAGGTAGCATTATATATTAAAAAAACAATTCAATCTAAACAGATTTTTGAAGATGAGGAAGGAAGGATATTAATGGTTGAAATAACTTTGAATTAAAAAAAAAAACATTGTTAGTGGCAATATATGCTCCAAATCATAATCAAGAAGAATATTATGGGAAATTACATAAAAAAATAATAGAATATGAATATGAAGAGATATGTATATTAGGGGATTTCAATGCAATAATAGACAATGAGTTGGACTATAAACCTACAAAATTAAATAAGAAAATAAGAAAAACATTGCCAAAAAGAATGGATTTTATTAAGGAATACAAGACTATTGGCATTGGAGGGTCATGATTTACAACTGGGTTGGCATGCCTTTTTATGGTACGGGAAACAAAGGATACATGGATATTTCCAAAGACATTATGTAAGAAATGCTATCAATGTGGGAGAGAGTGAAAGAAAAACATTATTTAAATATTCCAATGTGGCTTTCTACAATAGAAGTGATGACATACCCAAATATTGTGAACATGGGGAATATTGTTAGATATAAAGATATTTTGACAGATCAGGGAGAACTGAAACAAAAACAAAAACTAAAGAGTCAAGGGATTGAGATAGATTGGTATACAAGATTGCAAATACAATCAAGATATGAAGCAGATCATAGACAATATGGCTTTAACTTGGGGAAATCAGAAACGGGGTTTCATCCAACCAGCTAGGCCACGAGTGGCGACCCTGGTGTTGTTCCGTGAAAAGGATTGCTCTTGTCGTCTTTGCGTGGACTATTTTTTTTTAATTTGATTTATATGCCGCCCTTCTCCGGAGACTCAGGGCGGCTTACAATGCGTTAAGCAAAAATTATAAAAATTTAAATGCAATATGTGTAGAAAACCATGGATTTCATCGTTGAGCTGCCCGAGAGTGGGGGGAAATATGGTATTTTGATTGATCAGAGACTTATTTTCCAAGCAAGTGCATTTTGTACCCTGTTCCAAGATTCCCTCTACAAAAACGCTAGCTAAACTGTTTATTCAACATGTGTATAGGATACACAGGGTTCCTGAATGCATTATTTCTGATGGGGGGTACAATTCACCTCCCTCTTCTGGAAGGAGTTCATAAAGATGTTATGCTCCACCCAAGGCCTAAGCTCCGCCCACTACCCACAAACTAACAGGGCTTGTGAACACGCTAACTTGGTTCTAGAACAGTACCTCAGATGTTACTTAAATTATCAACAAGACAACGGGGCCGACTTATTTCCTTTTGCAGAGGTCGCTTAAAATAATTCCATCCATAGTAGCACTGGTTTCACCCCGTTCAAAGTGGCTTCTGGTCAGGACTTTGTACCTACTGCAGAGCTGCTGCAAGACAAGCCCCACATCCCTTCTCTAGAGGAATGGATTGAGCAGTTTCAGTTTATCTGGCCTGCTAATCGTAAGGCATTAGATAAGGCTCATCGAGCACATAAAAATTATGCTGACAAAGAAGAGCTATGCCGAAAGACTACCAAGTTGGGGATAGTTTTCTTGTCTACTGAGTACTTACAGACTACCCAGAAGTCAAAGAAATTGGGGCCTAAGTATGTTGGTCCTTTCCCTATTGTAAGGATTATCAGCCCGGTCACAGTATAGCTAGAGCTACCAAAAACCCTTAGAAAGATTCACCCTGTGCTTCATGTTAGATTATTGAAACCTGAACATACCTCATCTCTCCTACTGGATCATCCTAACCCTCCTGTGCCCCTGCATAGAAAGAGAGCAGTACTTTGAGGTCAAAGAGATCCTAGATTCCAGGAAACATATGGGAGAAGTACAGTATTTGGTTGCCTGGAAACATTTTCCTCCTTCTCAATCTGAATGAGTGAATTAGCGAGATGTCAGACCGAAACTTTGACATCTGTTTAACACTAAATACCCTGATAAGCCTTAGTCTTCTTATTGTAAAATATCTTGTTGTTACGTTTGTCTCTATTTTGTCTCTTTTGTCTTGTATTTTCCTCCAAAGCTAATACCTCTACTGCAGGAGGGCCAAATGTCAGTCTCTATGATGCTTGCTTGCTATCGGCTGCCATAGTAATGGGGGGGGGGGGGAGATTGGCATTTGGGTGGGGAATGTGAGCTGGAGAGAGATGCCCTGTGTGAAAAGGGAGCTTTGTTCCAATGTTCTACTGCACAGCTATATGGACATATTTATACCCAGTAAAGGTCAACTGTCCCGGAATACCAGATGGGCGAAAACACCTGAAGATGCGGCCCACGACACCAATTGGGTTGGGGATTGGACATTTATCCTGGGTCCTTGGGGGAGGGATTTGGGAATACTTTCAATATGTAACTTTCACACCTTTTGCTTCAGATCTTGCTTTTCTTTCGTTGCTATCATTTCAAACTCAGTCAAAGTACCTTTTCTCTACAAACATGGAATTGAGGGTTTCCTTTCTTGGGTTTTGAATGGAGGCATACCTGACAGACAGCCTAAAAGAAACTGAACTGATTGTATTGATGAATTTTGCAGAGAATTATTCATTTGTTGTCAAAGATGCTGCTCAAGACTTTCACTGGGAGAATTCGCAAGCCATAGTACATCCGTTCGTTGCTTATTATGTCAATATAGATGGCGCACTGCAAATTGTCAACTGTTGCATAATTTCTGATTATATGCAACATGATACGGTTTCCGTGCACATGTTCATTCAGAAGTTGATTAAGTTTTTGATGACTAAAACGAAGATTACAAAAATGTACTACTTTAGTGACGGTTCAGCAGCACAATACAAATATTACAAACATTTCATCAATTTTTGCAATCACAAACATGATTTCAAAATTGAGGCCAAATGGAATTTTTTCAGCATGACTTGGGGCAAATCACCATGTGACAGAGTTGGCATTACAACTAAACGTGTGGCTGTTTAAGCCAGCCTCCAGCGGCCATCAACTGACCAAATACTAACACTAACAGATCTGTTCAACTTCTGTTCAAACATTCATGGAAATACCATGTTTCCCAGAAAATAGTACATGTCCCGAAAATAAGGCCAATCCTGATTTTTGGGGTGGGCGTAAATATATGCCCTCCCCTGAAAATAAGCCCTCCAGTAAGCGTGGCTGTTTTTGCCATGGATTGCGGCCACTTTTGCAACAGGAGACCAAGCGATGTGTCCCATGTGCCTCACGGCAGCCTTCCGAAAGGTACTGTAGCAGCAACTATCCACTATTTTTTTACCCTTATTTCATCCTGACCGTACTGGGCCATGTGGGTCAGGACTAAATAAGGGTTAACAAATTGTGGAAAGCTGCTGCTTTGGTACCCTTCGGAAGGCCGCTATGAGGCGCCAGTCTCCTGCTGCAGAAGTGGCTGTGCCCGAGAAGCACTTTTGGGGGAGAAGGCAAAGGGGAAGCGATCCCTTGCAAACTCCTGCCTTGCTCCCACCTCTCCGCCAGGCGATTCCTAGCAGCCCCAGACGCCCAAAGCCTGTGCCTGCCTGGCTCCCTTTTCCACAGTGCCCAGCTCTTTATTGAGGGGGGTGGGGGAGAAGCAAGAGGCATGGAGTGAGACAGGGCTCGCTCTTCTTGCCGTCTCTTCTCCCCCTCTCGCCGGGCATGGCAAGGCTTCCTGTCCCTGCCCCAATTGGATGCAATTTGGGGATGGCAAGTGGGGAGGGGTGGGGTTGGGGAAACGTGAAATGTGTCTTACCTGCCTTGTAGCTCTGTCGCATGTCTTGCCATTGTCTGCAGGCAAACACGTTGTAGGGTAAAAGAAACCTCACGAGTTCAAACTTCTCGAACTCACGAGAAGTTTGGTTTTAACCTACATGTTTGCCTGCAGACAACGGCGAGACATGGACAGAGCTACAAGGCAAGTAAACGCGCATCTTGTGTCTCCCCGGCCCCACCCACCCCCACTTGCCATTCACAAATTGCATCCAATTTGGGCAGGGACAGGAAGCCCTGCCATGCCCAGCGAGAGGGGGAGAAGAGATGGCAAGAAGAGCGACCCCTGTCTCGCTCCATGCCTCTTGCTTCTCCCCCGCCCTACTTGCCATACCCCTCAACAAAGAGACGGCAGGAAAAGGCAGAAGCCAGGCTGCCGTTACCATTGGGATGCGTGGAGCTGTCTTACCTGCCTTGCAGCTCCATCGCGTCTTGCCGTTGTCTGCAGGCAAACACGTAGGGTAAAAAAACCTCGTGAGTTCAATCAAACTTCTTGAACTCGTGAGAAGTTTGGTTTTACCCTACGTGTTTGCCTGCAGACGAGAGAGACACGTGACAGAGCTACAAGGCAAGTAAGACGTGTGTCTCGCGTCTCCCCGGCCCATGGCGAGGGTGAGGGGAGAAGAGACAGCAAGATGCGTCTTATTTCTTCCCCGCCCCACAGGCCACCCCCATCAATAAAGAGCTGGGTGCTGTGGAAAAGAGAGCTGGGCGGGCGCAGGCTTTGGGCATTTGCGGCTGCCAGGGGTTGTCCAGCAGAGAGGTGGGAGCGGGGTGGGAGTTTGCAGGCGAAGGGGATGGATGGATGGATGGATGGATGGGAAGCGGGCAAGTGCCCAGCGAACAGTTGATGAGCGGCTGTGTTGCGCTGATTTCTGGCTCTCACAGACCTGTAACTTCTTCTTTAAGAGGCTCCTCTGTCCTCCACTCATTACCTGTATTAATGGCACCTGTTTGAACTTGTTATCAGTATAAAAGACACCTGTCCACAATCTCAAACAGTCACACTCCAAACTCCACTATGGTGAAGACCAAAGAGGTGTCGAAGGACACCAGAAACAAAATTGTAGACCTGCACCAGGCTGGAAAGACTGAATCTGCAATAGGCAAGCAGTTTGGTGTGAAGAAATCAACTGTGGGAGCAATAATTAGAAAATGGAAGACATACAAGATCACTGATAATCTCCCTCGATCTGGGGCTCCACGCAAGATTTCACCCAATGGGGTCAAAATGATCACAACAATGGTGAGCAAAAATCCCAGAACCACATGGGGGGATCTAGTGAATGACCTGCAAAGAGCTAGGACCAATGTAACAAAGGCTACCATCAGTAACACACTACGCTGCCAGGGACTCAGATCCTGCAGTGCCAGACGTGTCACCCTGCTTAAGCCAGTACATGTCCAGGCCCGTCTGAAGTTTGCTAGAGAGCATTTGGATGATCCAGAAGAGGACTGGGAGAATGTCATATGGTCAGATCAAACCAAAGTAGAACTGTTTGGTAGAAACACAACTCGTCATGTTTGGAGGAGAGAGAATGCTGAGTTGCATCCAAAGAACATCATACCTATTGTGAAGCATGGGGGTGGCAACATCATGCTTTGGGGCTGTTTCTCTGCAAAGGGACCAGGACGACTGATCCGTGTACAGGAAAGAATGAATGGGGCATGTATCATGAGATTTTGAGTGCAAACCTCCTTTCATCAGCAAGGGCACTGAAAATGAAACATGGCTGGGTCTTTCAGCATGACAATGATCTCAAACACACCGCCCGGGCAATGAAGGAATGGCTTCGTAAGAAGCATTTCAAGGTCCTGGAGTGGCCTAGCCCAGGTGTGGGCAACTGTGGCTCTTTTACAACCTGTGGACTTCAACTCCCAGAATTCCTGAGACAGCAAAGCTGTCCCAAAGCTGGGAGTTGAAGTCCACAGGCTGTAAAAGAGCCACAATTGCCCACACCTGGCCTAGCCAGTCTCCAGATCTCAACCCCATAAAAAACCTTTGGAGGGAGTTGAAAGTCCGTGTTGCCCAGCGACAGCCCCAAAACATCACTGCTCTAGAGGAGATCTGCATGGAGGAATGGGCCAACATACCAGCAACAGTGTGTGCCAACCTTGTGAAGACTTACAGAAAACATTTGACCTCTGTTATTGCCAACAAAGGATATATAACAAAGTATTGAGATGAACTTTTGATATTGACCAAATACTTATTTTCCACCATAATTTGCTAATAAATTCTTTCCAAGTCAGACAATGTGATTGTCTGGATTTGTTTTCTCATTTTGTCTCTCATAGTTGAGGTCTACCTATGATGTCAATTACAGGCCTTTATCATCTTTTTAAGTGGGAGAACTTGCACAATTGGTGGCTGACTAAATACTTTTTTGCCCCACTGTATACCCCCAAAAATATGGTATATACATAAAAGAAGAAATCAGAGAAATCAGGATGCTGCATGAAGATAGATGGAAAGTAAGCAGCACAATAACTGGCACAAGAGATGTTTGTGCCAGTTGATTCAAATTCAATTTCTGCCACCAAAGTTTCAAATGGCATGATTAACTTTGTGGCCAAAATACCGTCGATCTGAATTTAAAATTGGTCAACATATTTCCCAGTTGTTATGTTGCCTGCATTTACGACAAAAAATGGTGGTTAGGTGGTTAGTTCAATTTCGATTGAACAAAATGATGCATTGTTAACATTCATGCATCTGCGAGGCCCTGCTCATTCATTTTATTGGTCTGAAAGACAAGATGTTTGTTGTGTTCCAGAACCACATCTTATTTGCATGCTTCCAACGCCTTCAGTTACATAATCAGGTTGACAGTATCAATTCCCAAAAGCAATACTAAATAACATGGGGCATAAATTCAGTAATAAATAAGTGATCGTTGGAATTTGACAGTTCGTACGAACAGTACGGACTTTGGCTTGGGAACCATATAAGATACTCTCTTTAGGCTTGGGAACCTAAGATAAGCTGCCCAATTGTCAGCTTGGGAACCAGACACATACCCACACAAGGCTTTTGAAACTTGAGGAAGAAATCAAACTACTGGCTTGGGGTCCTGAACAAAGAAATCCATCTGTGGCTGGTATTGCATGGCTATCAGGTGTGCCCCCTATGGTGATGTGGTTGCTAGCTCAAGTGCCTGAACTGGTAGTGACAATGTCACCATGGACCAATGCAATATAATGGTACTGATGATGTCTATATAAACAAACAGGACAAAAAACAAATAGAATGCATGTGACGTTGCCATAGCAACATCCTCAACTTTGTCTCTATTGTTAGGGATTTATACATCAGCGATGAAAAACCAACGCTACTTTTTTAGGGGGGTTGAAACATGCTCTTTCTAATGAGAATGAGAATGAGAAACTAACAGTTTCCAGAAGGTCCTTTTTTGTAAAAGCAAGCTGAAAATACCCTATTTGGGGCATTTTTACAAAAAAGTCAACTTTACACTCACTAAACTATTGAAAAGCAGTAGGAGAATGAAATTTTATATTCAAAAATCTTTGTATTGCTAAGTTACTATGCACAAAGTTTTACACTTATCATACCAGAGATATATAAAACCAAACTTTAACCTTTTTTCGAACACCACTATTTTTGGCCAACTTTGCTCCAAATTATCTAGATGGAGATCGTTCAGAAGAATGTTTTTGTTACTTGTTTAATAGAGCCCAAAAAGTTGTACAAGGTGACTAAGTTTTGTTTCTCTCAACAAAATATTGCCGGAGGTATTTTGTCTCAAAGTTGCTGGAACCGCAGAGTCATACTGTAGAAGGCTGCGGTATCGGGTCACACAAATGCCTATATCTCCGCAAGTATTGCATTGGCACATATAACACTTTACCAATGCTCATTGGGGACATGTGTGCATGTCAGTACAAAATTTCATTGAAATCCATGATGTTTGAGCAAGGACCCCCAGACCACTTAACATGGAATGACGGAAATATCTCTTGGCAGGTCCATCATAATTGCAAGGACTACCTCTATATAGGCAATGTAGCTTTTTGCTCTGCCTACAGCTTTCAGAATGGGCTGCTACAGCTCCACATAGTCATTCACCCTTACAGCTGACTACAGGGACACTGCAGTATTTCCCACCATCTTTCCCCCCATTCATTCTCTCCTGCCAGGCCTTGAGCTTCCTTCCCATCCAGCCACCTGGAGAAATTAGACCGACCACACCCACAGTATGGGTGAAATAGTTGCGCCTTGCAGACCTTGAGATTCCTTCTCACCATCCACTCATTCATCCAAGGCAGCTCAACATTTACCCAGAGGAGCTCAGGCCAGTCCATGCAAATAAACTGAAGCTTGCAGGCCCTAAACCTTCTTCCATCCACTCATCCATCCAGGGGAGATCAGGCCAGCTGCAGTGTGTGAAAAGCAGCTGCAGTTTGCATACTTGAGCTTTCTTTCCATCCACCCAGGGCAATTCAGACTGGCAGCAAGAGATGTAAAGTAGTGTGCTGCCCCCACTCACTCACATGTCAGGGTTGGTGTAGGGAGTTTTATTCAGTCTGTTCCCTCAACAGTTCCCTTTCAGGTTTCCAGCTAACCCTCAGCTGCAGTTTAGCACAGTAATAGGCTCGTGACCAAATACATAAACAAAAGCAAAACAAATTTACAGCCAAACAAAAACAGTCTTGAAAATAAAGGTTTTGCCTGGATAGGTTCCAAATACAAACAGCTCAAAAGCCCCTCCGAGGTTAGGGGCCTCCATTGAAGTTTGTCAACAAGTCCGGTGGTCCACGTTTCAGGGCTTGCAAGAAGTCACAGGAATAGTCCAAGCCAGAATTTTGGGGGGTTCTTTTCATCAAACAACTAACAACAACAACATCACCTAACTAGGTCTGCAATCTCCTATGCAACAAATATATACAATTGTCATGTGTGGGAGCATTTGTAAGTGTTCGTGTACAACTGTTCCCCAGCCTTCCTAGTATGTACAGACCATCCTGCTTACCTTCTTGTGCATGTATCCTTCCACCTTTTCTAATAGAATACTCTCCGCCTGCAAATAGTATTTCATAACCTTGCCAGTCTAACCTGGACACTCTCAACAGATTATGATCTAATGCAGGTACATATAGTATATTGTACAATGTTTCTCCTATCTCAGGGACATAAACATTACCTTCCCCTTTTACAGCAGCTCTTTGACCATTAGCCAGACTAACACGTTTGCATAGCTGGTGTCAAACCAGAAAACGTTTGTGGATTATTAGCAATATACTGACTCGCCCCACTATCCAAAAAACAAGTGTTCCTGGTGTTTTCAGACACTGTTGCTGCCAGGGAAAATGACAATGAAGAACCACTCTTTATGTGTTGAGTAGACCTACGCCCTTGTCTTGCTGCTCCTCATCTCAGGACGTTGTCTCTGGAAATGCTCAGTAGAACCACACGTGTAGCATCTCTTCACTGTGTAAACTGTCTTAGCTGCTCTGACGGCATCCTGGGCTGTTGCAGATATTATTATTATTATTATTATTATTATTATTATTATTATTATTATTATTATTATTATTATTAATTAAATTTTTATACCGCCCCCTCTCCCGAAGGACTCGGGGCGGTGAACAGCCAGAATTAAAAACACACAATACAAATATTAAAATACATTAAAACAAAATTAAATTATCTTCTCCAATTTAAAACCCCGTTACCCATAAAATTCACCCAATTAAAAATTTTTAACCCAGCCCGGCTTGCTGAAATAAAAAAGTCTTCAGGGCCCGGTGGAAGGTCCGGAGGTCCGGGATTAGTCATATCCCTGGGAGTAGCTCATTCCAGAGGGCGGGTGCCCCCACAGAGAAGGCTCTTCCCCGGGGGGTCGCTAGCCGACATTGCCTGACAGACGGCACCCTGAGGAGACCCTCTCTGTGGGAGCGTGTTGGCCGGTGGGAGGTTATCGGAGGCAGAAGGTGGTCTCGTAAATAACTGGGTCCTAAGCCATGGAGCGCTTTGAAGATGAGAACCAACACCTTGAAGCGCACTCGGAAGACCACTGGAAGCCAATGCAGCTCGCGCAGGAGAGATGTCACGTGGGAGTGCCATGTCGCCCCCATAAGTGCAACGCCATGATACTGTGCAACGCCAGGTCCGTGGTAAATAAAGCCCCCCTCATTTGTGATCTTATTCAGGAGGGGGGTGCGGACTTGGCGGGTATTACGGAGACCTGGTTGGGCCAGGAAGGGGGAGCCCCCCCCTTGTTGATATGTGCCCACCAGGTTTCCGTGCTTTCCATCAGCCAAGGTCTCAGGGGAGGGGCGGAGGGGTGGCGGTTGTTATTAACGAAGGTCTTGGACCAAGGGAGGCCACTGTTCCTCAGACGGCTGGATGTGAGTCCCTTCTTGTGAAGTGGGGTCATAGGGTGCAGTTGGGCTTGCTAGTCACGTACCTGGCTCCCTGCCATGTGGCAGCAGCCCTGCCTGAGCTGCTTGATGTTATAGCCGCGGTGGCTGTTGACACCCCCAGGCTTATGGTCATGGGGGATTTTAACCTGTCATCAGTTGGCGAGACATCTGAGGTGGCTCGGGAGTTCATGGCTTCCATGACGGCTATGGACTTGACCCAGTTAATTTATGACTCTACTCACATGGGGGGACACACACTGGACCTTGTTTTTGTCTCTGGACAGTTGAGTGATCTCGAGATAGGGGATATAGTGATTGAACCCTTGTCATGGTCAGATCACTCCCTCCTTCGCCTGGACCTTCGAACCGCCACACCCCGCCGCAGGGAGGCGGAACTGACCAGGTGGTTCCGCCCCAGGCGCCTGATGGATCCTGAGAGATTCCAGATGGAGCTTGGGCCATTTCCTGAGGTTCTAGCACACGACTCGGCTGAGGACTTAGTGGCCGCCTGGGATAGGGCGGCGGCTGATGCTTTAGACCGAGTCGTGCCTTTGCAGCCTCTGACCCGGCGCCGGTCTCACCTGGCTCCTTGGTATACTGAGGAGCTGAGGGAGATGAAGCGCCGGAAAAGACGCCTAGAGAGCAGTTGGAGGGCTAGTCGTTCTGAATCCGACCGAACACTGGTAAGATCTCATATTAAGAATTACCTAGTGGCAATAAGAGTAGAGAAGAGTAACTACTTTTCTACTCTTATTGCGTCATCAGATAATTGCCCAGCCGCCCTGTTTAGGGTGACCCGCTCCCTGCTCCATCAAGAGACGCAGGAAGACCCCTTGGAGGGTAGAGCTGAGGATTTTGTACAATATCTGTATGACAAAATTGCTCAGATTCGGGAACAGCTGGACTCTGACTGGATTGATCCAGAGGAGATGACAGGGGCAGGTCCTGAGAATATTATTTGGGAAGAGTTTGATCCTGTGACTCCCGAAAGCGTGGACAGGATACTGAACAGACTAAATGCGACCACATGTTTATTGGTTTATTGGAGCAACCTCTGTCCCGAGCCCTCCAGAGATCATCAACCAACGCGACCAATGCCGTTTCCGTGCTGTACCCAGGCCTGAAGCCGGACTGGAACGGATCTAGATAGACGGTTTCATCCAGGTAGTGCGGGAGCTGTCGTGCAACCACACTCTCAACAACCTTCGCCAAGAAGCGAAGGTTGGAAACTGGACGATAGTTTGCTAAAACAGCTGGGTCCAGAGAGGGCTTCTTGAGGAGGGGCCTCACCACTGCCTCTTTCAAGGCGGGAGGCAAGAACCCCTCACTCAAGGAAGCATTTATAATCCTCTGGAGCCAGCCTCGTGTAACTTCCCGGGTAGCCAGCACCAACCAGGAGGGACACGGGTCCAATAAACATGTGGTTGCGTTCAACCTGTCCACGTCCTCGGGAGTCACAGGGTCAAACTCATCCCAGATAACCGTCTCAAGACAGACCTCGGACAACCCGCCTGTACCTACCCAGTCAGAGTCCAAGCCTTCCCGAATTTGAGCGACTTTATCGTGCAGATAATGCGCAAAATCCTCAGCACCTTGCAAGGGGTCTTCCCGCGCTCCCAGATGGAGAAGGGAGCGAGTCACCCTAAACAAGGCAGCTGGGCGATTTTCTGCCGATGCGATAAGAGCGGAAAAGTAATTACACTTCGCCGCCTTTATCGCCACTAAGTAAGTCTTGATATAAGACCTCACTAGTGTACGGTCAGATTCGGAGCGACTGGCCCTCCAACTACTCTCTAGGTGTCTTTTCCGGCATTTCATCCCCCTCAGCTCCTCGGAGAACCAAGGAGCTGGGCAGATTCGGCGCCGGGTCAGAGGCCACAAAGGCACGACTCAATCTAAAGCACCAGCGGCCGCCCTATCCCAGGCGGCCACCAGGTCTTCCGTCGAGTCGCACGCCAGAGTCTCAGGAAATGGCCCAAGCTCCATTCGGAACCTATCCGGATCCATCAGGCGCCTGGGGCGGAACCACCTGATCGGTTCCGCCTCCCTGCGGTGGGGCATAGCGGTCAGGAAGTCAAGTCTAAGGAGAGAATGGTCTGACCATGACAAGGGTTCAATAACTATATCCCCTGTATCTAAGCCATTCAACCACTGACCAGAGACGAAAACCAAGTCCAGCGTGTTTCCTCCTATGTGAGTGGGGCCCTGAATTAACTGGGTCAGGTCCATGGCCGTCATGGAAGCCATGAACTCCCGAGCCACCTCAGATGCTTCACCGATGGACGGCAGATTGAAATCCCCCATGACTAAATAATATTGACTTGTACTGAGCGTTATCTTCCCTTTCCTGGTCGTCTCTCCAGCCATTTCTGTTCTTCCTCCAACAATCGGCCAGTCAAATATGTCATGGTTAAGTCCCTCTCTTTCATGGTTTCTAAGCTAGCTACAAGAACGTCCCATGAAGTGTCCAACAAACTGAGCACCACATATACCTTGTGTGCCTCAGTAAACGTCATTCTTCTTTCCTCTAATTCTAGGAATGTCTTTTTCATAGCCTGCAGATGTGTGGACATGCTCTCCCCCAGCTTCAGTTATGCTTTATACAGTCTCCTTGTCAGCAATACTTTACTGCCCGCAGTCTCTCTAATATGCACACTGCGCAAAGCCTCCCAGCATTCTTTCGCAAACTGGAGACTCCTCATGTGTATCAGCTGACAGTCCTCTAAAGCCAGTATTAATGCCTTTTCATTTCTTCTCTGGTCCCCATCATCCAGGACTGCTGGTGGATTAGTAACTATCATCCACAATTCTTCCCTTCGCAGGTACATCTCCATCTTTACACTCCAGGAGAGGTAGTTTGTCTCATTCAGCCAAGACACCAAGAAACCTCCTCCCATTATGTTGACAGAGGCTATGTTGCCTGCTTCCTTTCACAAGCACTAACCACTAACAAAATACAATGCACAACCCCTTTGGCTCTAGTACAAGCTTTCACTGGATTTCTCTTCTCTCTGTTCTCTCTAGCCACTCTGGCCTTCTCTCTGGACTGGGCCCATAACCTGTCAGAGTGTGCGCAGAGTGACTACTATTTTGAGACAACCCAGGAGCAAAATACAGTACACAGAGGTCTTTCAAACAGTGTTTTATTTACAAGTCATATACATACACATGCTAAGCAAAGCCAATCAATCAATCAATCTTCAACTATAACACAAAGCATACATGGAGAGATAATACAGGGAGAGATACAATGGAGATAGAACATGAGGAGAGACTCATTCTTATTGCATTATCTTGGTTTACAGCCTTACAGCAGCTGGTCAGCTACTAATCATTATCTTAACAAGCAACTTCCAAAGACAAAGCGGGGGAGTCTTTCTGCAGCACAGATGTGAAGCCAATGCAACCGACACTTTGGACTGTCAAGCTGAATGATCCCCCTCTGACCAGACGATTTGCAGGTTGTGTGCTAGGAACCATTCCAATTCCAACATTATGGGAAAATGTGGTACGGATGCCACATAGAAGTCCAACCGCTCCACGTGGTTTCCCATATGCATTTGCAAAGGTTCAGTAGCCGTAGCTACCCGACCTGACCGAATCAGCCAGCCCTCAATGGTTTCCACCAAAAGAGGTGGAGTGACCTTATGCTGTGGTACCTTCCACTTGGAGGCAAAAGCGGTGTCCATAAAGTTTGCGGTCAACCCCGAATCCATCACAGCTTGCATGAGAATATTGTCACCTCCGGGCATGGTCAACGTCACTGCCACCACCAAATGCCAGGTTGGTGTAGTCTGTGGTATTAACACCTAACCTACTCCTGAAATTACCCGACCTGGCGAGCCATCTAGATTGGGTGCAAGACATTTCCCACCTTCGCTGTTGTTTTCTTTGCAGGACACGTGGCTGCAAGATAGCCGGGGCTTCAGCAATACAAGCACAAGCCTTCTCTGTGCCTCCTATCCTTTTCTGCTCGTGAGGCGCGTCCTGGCCTCTCCCACTTCCATGGGTTCCTCAAGAGGTGGAGGATCTTCATGAACCCTTCCGGGAATCAGAGAGGCTACCACTCATCGCCATGCCCTTTGATGCTGGAGTCAACCATCTATATGCAGGCACAGATGCATTAAGGCTTGCAAGGTACTTGAGCAGTCCATCCATGCCATCTTGTCCAGGATCTCAGAGAACAACCCTTCTTGGAATTGATTCATTAGGGTATCCTCATTTCATCTCATATCCTGACTGATAAGTCAGAAGTCTGAGATGTATTCACTTACCGGACGACACCCCTGCTTCAACTCCCACAGCTGCCAGTTAGCCATTTGTGCCTTGACTGGGTCTTTGAAAATGACCCTCATTTGGAGGCAAAACCCTGCTTAGTCATCCAACAACCGACTGGGCTGTATGAGGAGTAGGATAGCCCACCGAGCGGCTGGTCCTGTTAAGAGATTGATGAGGAACCTACTTTTCTCCCGGTCGGCTTAGAAATCATCTGGTCTCAGGCTCATAAATAGCTGACATTGTTCAAAAAAGGCAGGGAACTAAGCAGAGTTCCCACTGAATTTCTCTCAGATTGTCACTGGGCACTTGCAACAAAGTTGTGAAGGGCCGAATGTTTGCAGCTGTGCCAAATGGTTGGATAGGAAGGTGACTTGCTGGACCAGTTGGGCATTGTCAGCTAGCAATTGCTCCATAATGTCAAACAGCCACGGGTTTCTTCCTGGCAGGGGAGGGAAAAATGTGGCTGGAAGCAAACTGTGCTTCCCCCACTTACCCACACGTCAGGGTTGGTGTAGAGAGCTTTATTCAGTCTGTTTCCTCAACAGTTTCATTTCAGGTTTTCAACCAACCCTCAGCTGCAAGCTTAGCACAGTAATTGCATGACCAAATAGATAACCAAAAGCAAAACCAACTTATAGCCAAACCAAAACAGTCTTGAAAATAAAGGTTTTCCCTGGATAAGTTCCAAAAACAAACAGCTAAAAAACCCCTTTGAGGTTAGGGGCCTCCACTGAGGTTTGTCAACAAGTCCAGTGGTCCGAGTTTCAAGGACCACCAGACATTGTTCAATGAATATAGCTTTCAAGGAGAAGTCACAGGAATAGCCCTAACCCGGAATTTCGGGGGGTCATTTTCATTGAAGCCAGCCACGAACAATCTCCAGACTAACCTTCCAGGAAATCACAATTAGTCCACCCGACAGATAACTGGCTACTCCAAACACGAACATAAATGCTCTCCGCAACTGAAATAAATCTATGAGCTGCATCGCTCCAGAAACACAACCATCTGGCCAGACCCACACACGTTGCTTCCAGCAATGCCACCCTCTGCCTGCCTTGGTAATTGGCCCCTCCCAGTACAGCCCATTAAGAGGGGTGGGGCCTTTTCTCCATCAATCTGGCAGATCTCTCCCTCTCTGCCCTGCATTCTCTAGCATCTACCAAGGCCAGCAGCTCCTCCCTCTCTTCCTCAATGGCCTGCGAGCTCTCTCCAGCTGAGGCATGTTCAGCTGACAGTTCAGGGTCAGCAATATCGGATGTGCCAGGAATGCAATAATCACCCCCACCCCCCACCCCGAGGCCTTCGAGGAAGGCATGGATGAATCATCATTCACAGAAGACATCACAAGTGGCTTCAGCTTGTAATCCTTTTGCCAGCAAATGCCTGGCAGTTCAGCTTTCCTGCAATGGCAGCCTTGTGGCAGTGTCATGCTATTCTGTAAGCACAATTATAAAGAAGGCTCTCTTTTTAAGGAGGCTTTTATTGTTTTATTTATTTGTTTGTTTGTTTGTTTAAAACAGAGTATCCTTAAAAAGAAAACACCTACAAGATCACAAGAGTAACACCTATATGCAGAATAGCACAATGTTGCCATGAGGCCATCTCTGTAGAAAAGCTGAGGCTTGCATCGCATCATCTGGGTGCCTCTCTCAGAAGCTGGGGGAAGAGGAAATGAATTTTGAGTGCTGCAGGCCCCAAGAGATGGCTGAGGAACAGCTGTGTCTTACAAGTCCCTGGTTTCTGAGTGGCTAGGTATGAAGAAAGCTTGAAGCCATCAAGGTACAGTTGTCAGCATTCCAAGTAATGCACCCATTGAAACTCTGAGGCAGGTAGATTCCTCAAAGGTCATGTTTATTGGATATACCATATTGGCACAGCCGATGAAAACCAACTCTGAAGGTTCTCACGGTTTTCACCTAATTAAAAGAGTAAAACTTTCCCCTTCCTCAGTGTCATCAGTCACATTGTTCAATGAATATAGCTGGCAGGCTCCTCTCCTCCTTCACCAGCCACCTGTTACGATGACCTTGGTTCCCACAGGAAAACTTTTTATTTTGACTGTAAACTGGGCTATCTACTTCCCCCCTCCCCTTCCCCTCTCAGGCTTCGTGACAACTGTGAGGCAGCACAAGATGGCTTCAGCCAGGTTCGCTTCAGAGTTGACAGTCGGACCTCCCCCCATTTATTGGACTGAATTTCCTGAAAAATTAACATGGAGAGAAATCCGTTTTTCAATCACCCACCTCTCCCTCTCCCCGGAGGTACCTTCGGCTTTTGAGGGTATTTATCATGAAATTGCTTAGTCTATCTGCTTTTACATCCCAGCTCTTCACCCAAGTGGCTTCGGACAACGTGTATCCTTTCCATTGCACTAGGTATTGGAGACTTCCTTTGTATAGTCTGGAGTCTAGGATACGTTTTCCCTCGTAATGCATTTCTCCCTGTACTACGGTTGGCTTTGGAGCTGCCCGGTCTACTGGCCTCAGCTGAGAACTGATTGCTGGCTTTAATAAGTTGCTGTGGAAGATTGGATGCACTTTCCCTAGCAGGCAGGGAAGCTTCAACTCCACCATGACAGGATTAATAATCTTCACAATGGGGAAGGGAACTATGAATTTGGGTCCCAGCTTTTTAGTCTTAAATAGTTGGTGGAGAGGTAAACCTTGCTCCCTATTTAAAAAGGTGGTTTGTCGTATTGCATCTTTTGGGTTTTTGCAGTCTCCTGAAGGGCTTGTTTTACATTCTCCCATGCTGTCCTTAGTGACTCCATTCACTCAGTTAAGGTCATGGAGGAGGGTGGCTCTCTAGAGAGTTCTGGCATGGGGACAAACTCCATGCCACTGATGATTTGGAAATGGGTTAGCCCAGTGCTGCTGTGCACTGCATTATTGTACACTACCTCAGCAAATGGTAACAGGTCTGCCCAATTAGTTTGTTGATAATTAACATAGCATCTTAAGTATTGTTCTACCATTGTGTTCGTGAATTCCGCAGCTCTGTTAGCGCTTGGATGAAATGCATAACTAAGCCCCTGGCCCTCACAAACTCCCTCCAGAATTTGGCTGTAAATTCGACCTCCCGGTCAGAGATAATTCTCCTAGGAATTCTATGCAGCCTATAAATGTGTTTTACAAATAATTTGGCTAGCTTGTGGGCTGACGGAAGACTGGAGCAGACTACAAAGTGGGCTTGCTTAAAGAAGAGGTCAATCACTGTCCAGATGTCCGTATTTGCCCCACTCTCAGGAAGCTCTACTATAAAATCCATGGCTATTTCTTCCCACGGCCCGGAAGCACCAGTTACTTGTTGGAGCAGTCCTGGGGATTTCCCTGGTAGTTTTTTCATTGTGGCACATGTAGTGCAGCTTTTAACATAGTCCTCAATGTCCCCTTTCATCTTTGGCCACCAAAATTACCTTGACCACATGCACGGTTTTAAGGAAGCCGAAGTGGCCTGCCTGCTTGGCATCATGGCTTCTTTGCAGTACTTGGAGATGCAGGTTGTTGTACACTTTAGAGCCCCTCCAGACCAGTCTGCCTCTGAGCGTTAATAGCTCCTTGTTGTCCAGGTACAATGTATCGGTGGGTAGCTCCATTTTTAACTGCTGAGTCAAACCCCCCTCCCTCATCAGTTTTCCGCCTTTGTGCTTGCTGCCTAGTGATGGCTTGTTTGGCCTGCTTGGGGGAAGGTATCATAGTGTGGACCAACTCCTCATGCTTGCTGTTGTATTGTGGCATTCGCGGCAAAGCGTCGGCTAAAAGATTTCTCTCCCCCCACCCACCCCCCAGATGTATTTTAAAATGAAATTGAATCGGTTGAAGTACTACACCCACCAAACTTGCTTTGGTGAGAGCTTCCATGGAGTTCTTGTGATCCGTCCATACTTCAAATGGCACTTGGCCCTCTTCAACAAAGTGGTGTCAGATTAACAGAGTCCAGCAGACTGCATACCCTTCTTTTTCCCACACCGCCAACCTTCTTTCAGTCTCTGTTAGTTTTCTGGAGGTGTACACGCATGGCCACAGATTCTCCGCATTTTTTCGGAGGATGACTGTGGCTACTGCTACGTCACTGGCAACTGCTTGGACAACAAACACTTGGTCCAGGTCAAGGTGCTTAAGGATTGGCTGTTTGGCAAACAATCTTTTGAGCGTCTTGAATGCCTTTTAGTATTCAAGGGTGCATTTCAGGGTTTCACTCCTCCCCAGTCCAGTCTTTTGTATTTCGGTGATTGGGAGGGTAATCTCAGCAAAGGAGGGAATGAGCTGTCTGTAGAATTAGCAAACCCCAGGAAGGTTTGGAGCTGTTTAGAGGGGATTGCCAGCCCAAGATGGCTTTGACTTTCCCTGGGTCCATCTCCAACCCTTTACTGTACACACAATATCCTAAGTTGGGTGTTGGCAACCCGCGGCTCCGGAGCCATATGCAGCTCTTTCGTCCCTCTGCTGTGGCTCCCTGTCGTGCGATCCCACCACTGGCTAGCCCCACCCCACACCCTCTCCTCCCAATCACTCCTCACCTGACCTGAGAAGGTAAAGGCAATGGCGGAGGATGGAAACTTGCTCCATATTCCAGAATGGAAGCAAAGCGCCCCTGTCCTTGCCTCATCTCTTGCTGAGTCTCATGGGCGCCTCTTCCAGCCCTTGTTGGTACTGCATGCAATTCGGTCACTCAGGGAGACATGCAACCTGCTCTCTGCCCCAGGACACTGGCCCAACCAGTGCTGCTGCTGTTGCTGCCTCCATGGTGCACTTCACAATGGAGGAGACTGGGTCCCCTCCTCCTCCTGGGCCCTGCCCCACTTGCCCATGGCAACAGCAGTGGTGTTGGCCACAGCTGGGTCGGGCGAGTGTCTTGGAGCAGAGAGCAGGTCGGGCATCTCCCCGAGCGACCGAAGTACGTGCAGCACCAACAAGTGGTGGAAGAAGCGCTTGCAAGACCCAGCAAGAGATAAGGCACCAGAGTATCAGAATGAGAGAGAGAGAGAAAGAGAGAGAGAGAGAGGAAGAAGAGAGGGAGGGAGGGGGGAGGAAGGAAGGAAAGGAAAGAGAGAAAGAAAGGGGAGAGCAAGCGAGATAGAGAGTGCAGGATTAAATTCTGGGATGCAAAGGAGTGTTTGACGATTGTACGCCAAGAGGCATGGATTTCCTTTGCCTTTTGCGTTCCCACCCCACACTGAAGTGAACCAAATGGGCCGGGGTCTCCCTCCCCACTAAGCAGTCCCGCCAAGCCTGCTTGCAGACTCCAAGCGCAGCTCCAAATGTTCAGCTGGCACGCCTGTCCCGGTCTATCCCACATACTACTGCAGCTGCCTCCACCCGGATGGCTGAGCCAGATGGAGTAGCATCTGCCTTCCCACCCGGAGCAGGTGGGAGTGGCTGCCTGCCCGCCGGCCTCTGCCTGCTTCTCACTGCTGCTGTCCAGCCTCTCTCCGCCCAGGTGGCACTGCACCACTGCCTCCCAGTTGGGACTGAGGAGGGAGCTGCCCGGGCTGCCTGAACTCCTGCAATGGCAGGAGAGAGGGAGAGGGAAAGTGGGGTGTCTCCCCGACAGGATCCAGGTTGGAGTTGCCTTATTTTGCATGGATTTCCAAAGCTTGGTTTTGCCTGCCAGTCTCCAGTCCCCCTCAATAGCTCAAGTGGTTGAATTCACATGACATGTGAAGCAGGGCAGGAGAGCATGGATGGATGGATGGATGGATGGATGGATGGATGGATAAATAGATAGATAGACCGACAGACAGACAGACAGACAGACAGAGAGAAGACAGGTTTGCTCAGGACCCCACTGGGCTGTTCAACTCTACCTGCCTGCCCCATCCCCTCGATGCTCATCCGGTCAAACCTCTCCTGCAAGGTCTCCACTGCTGGCCCTGGGTGAGCTGTCACGTATCTCCATTCTCCAGACTCGTCTAGGTCGGGAGGACTTCCGTCTCTCCAGTGTGGAGTGAAAGTGGATGACTCCCACATAGATGTCAATGGGAATTCCATCCCAATCCTCTGAACAGAGGCCTGGCATCTGAGGTCCTCCTCAGCCTGATACAAGTCCCCGGTGCGGTCGCTTCCACTTGGACCTTGGGACAGTTCCCTGCCAAGAACGCGACCTCTGTCAATATCGCCAGTCTACAGGGCCTCTGTAGAGGTCTTCAGGCTCTCAGTGGGTGTTGCGCTGGCACCCTGATTCACCATATCTTCAGTCTTCCCTGAGTCTTCTCTGCTCCCCTCAAGAGATCAGGTGAGCAGTCATGGCTCGGGCCCCAGACAGCAGCTCCAGTCAGAGCAGAAAGTTAGGCAAGTTGGTTTAATGTCAGTGTTCTGAATAATGCACCTGTTGTGACTCCAACTCCCGAGCCTGTCCTCATGGAGGAAGAGGACTCAGAAGGTGAGGGGGAGGAACTGGCAAGGCCTCCCTCTCCAGGACCTTCCTCTCTGGCAATGCCTCACGTTCCATCCGAAGGCCAGGAGGAACAGCCTGGGATGTGCCAGGAGGAAGGCATTTCGTAGCATCCATTGATAGAGAGTGATACTGATGAATCCTGGCTTGATCCCAGGCAGCGTCGGAGGGAGAAGCGTGCACAGCAAAGGAAGACCATGGGAGGACCATGGATTGAGCTGAGTCACTGAGCCACGCCCCACAAGGGATAAAAGGGGGTGTGACTGCTCAGCAGGCTTTGTGACAGACAAATGTTTAAACTCTAAAGAGTCACATCGTGAATCCTGCACTTTGACTCAGATATATTTTGAACTAAACTCTTGTTGATAATTTATCACTCTGGAAACGGACTACAGATAAGGCCTCTCCTGCTTTTTGGGAGTGCTAATTGGATTTGGCAGGCGTTTTACAAGTAGCTGCCAGAACTCTCGTCTGTCAGGAATTCTGGTCTGTTTATACAATACATTATTGGCAGGTGTGTTGGATATTGCATTTGTCTGAGTGAGGACGGGGACAGAACAGCACCCATTGAATTCAGAACTCTGAGGCAGGTAGATGCCTCAAAGGACATGTTTATTGGATACACCATATCGGCACAGCTGATGAAAACCAACTCTGAAGGTTCCCAGAGTTTTCACTGTGAAGAGTAAAACTCCTCCCCAGTGTCATCAGTCACATTGTTCAATGAATATAGCTGGCAAAGTCCTCCCATCCTTCACCAGCCACCTATTACGATGATCTTTGTTCCCACAGGAAAACTTTTTATTTTGACTCTAAGATGGGCTCTCTACTTCCCCCCTCCCCTTCCCCTCTCAGGCTTCATGGCAATTGTTAGGAAGCATACAATGGCTTCAGCCAGGTTCGCTTCAGAGTTGACAACAGTCACTTCCCACATGCTACAGCTAGCCTGAGCTTCGCTGTGTGGATAAGTAGCTGGATGGGGAAGAAACTCAAGGCCTGCAAGACCCAGTGGAGGGGAGGTGCCTCAAGATATGGAGGGAAACTTTATGAGACTCAGGACAGGCAAATCAGGCTCTTTGCTAGGCCTCCGAGGATTTCCCCTACCCCATGCTTTGCTTAATAACTACATCAGGGAAAGCAGCTGTGGAGAGTCATTAAGCAAGGCAGTCATGAACCTGTTTTAAGACTATCGTAGGTGACTGTAAAGAGCAGGTTCCCAGATTGAGGACTCCCAGTATCAGTTTCTTCCACAATATTTGCCTAGACATCAAATCAAAAGCAGCTTCCAAATTTATAAAACCAATACAAAGGACATTTTGATACCAAAAGGAATATTTTTCTGCCAGATAGCTTAAATCATCTAATAGATTATCTTATCCTAAAAAGGGTTTACTTATCAGCCAAGACTTGCTTTTGTTCTCATCAGCAATTGAATATTTCATCCAAATGTTTAGTGTAAATCAAATTTCCATCAGCTATGTTTCCATTTTCAAAATGAGCTGTAAGCTTGAAAAAAATATTTTAATTTGTATTTCACAAAAAGTTATAAAAGCCATTTTGGAACTGTCATATTATAGAATCATGTCTTAAAAAACTAACAAAAAAGTCATATTTTTCTGTAGTTGTAAACTGATAAAAATCTAATATATCATATTATAGGATTTTATCCCTTTAAATCTTTGGGACATTATTTCACTAAAAACTTAAATGAAATTATTTATTCCATCAGAACACGTTATTTCACCAATGTTTTGAATATTTCATATAGTGGTCATTTTAAGGCTTTCCTGTTTCTTCAATAGTAAAAGCCTTCTATCATTCTTGGAAATATAAATGTGTCACAGTTTAGGATTTCCGGCGGCGACGTCATCGTGTTAGGGACGAAGGGAACGGATCTCCGCTCTCCAAGTCCCTAATATCCCTGATTTGGGAGCCGATTTAGGTACTATTGATCTCGGGATTTAAGGAGAGAAAGGGAGAAATTTGACGGACCTTGCCCTTTGTGGAGACAGTGACGAGGCAACCAACAAGCAGCAGATTCCGGAAGAGAGAGCGACAGAAAAAACTTTGTTTAAATGGAAGCTAGCAATTTCTGGAACTAAATCAAATTAAATGTAATTTTTTCCTTTGGACATTTGGAGATTTGGATGAGATTTGGGCGACATTCAGATATTTGGACTAGGATCTTTTGAGAAGTGGACGTTTTCGAAACTTGGTGGATATTTAATTTAAAAGATATTGGGACGCTAGACATTGAAAGTAAATAGCAGAGAAAATAAATTAGAAGGATACAAACCTGAAAAAGAAGAGAGTGACCTAGAGGAAGAAGAACTAATGGTGAAGTAAAATTAATTGCAATTAAACTTGATATTGAATCAGTGATTAAAAAGTAATAAATATAGTTTTTGAAATCTCATATATAATTGTTAACTCAGTCTTATATCTACATAGAGAATTACTTTGGCATTTAATCATCATCTTGTTTTGTATGTTTAAGTTTGAAGATTTATATTAGACGGATTAAGTAAATTAAGGATTGTAATTAAGGGTAATTGATATTTATAAATAGTAATTAATAATAATTTAAATAAGATACTAAGTAATTAATTATAAGGACAATCAATTGATGAATTGCTGAAACATTAAACTTTTCCCTCACTCCCTCCCCCCTATATCCCCCCCTTATTTTTAAAGATTAATTTGGACAAACAGTCATTAATATTTGAAGAATTTTGAAAAATATTGAAAGGTGAAAGATAGAATTTATATATAAACTTATACATAGATAGTGATTGTGTGATAAGGAAATATATTTCAATTGTTTATTATCTTGGGATTACTGAAAGCTATAAATTGAATAGAAATATCAATAGAAATATAACAGTCCTAATAGTAATCAGTATATGAAACTCTGGGAGAAGATAACACAAGAAATACTAATGGCAACTACGGGCTCAGCAACAATTACTAAGTCAAGCAAGAAAATACCTCCAAACCTGTTCTGTCCCCGTCTCACACACGCACACAAACAGTCAGCCAGGTGTTAATAAAAACAGCAGTCAGGAATTCCTTTGAGATAACAGAATTGGCAGCAACCCAGTAGCTGCCTGCCAAAAACTTTACTCACAAAGGGAGGTTTTTCTCCTCCGTCCGATAAACCAAAATAAGTCCTCAAAGCCAAAGAATTGTCAAGTCCAGTCCATAATAAATCCAAGGAGGGCATATAACGAAGTTCCAGAAACGCAATATGACTTACTAGCTTTTCAGTTTTGTCCATCACAAGGCCTGAATGGCCACACCCTCTTTTATCCCCTGTGGGGTGTGGTCCAGTTACTCAGCTTAATCTCTGGCATGCCTCCTTTTCTGCTGCGCACGCTTGTCTTTCCGACGCTGTCGGGGATCCAGCCAAGACTCATCTCTGTCACTGTCTAACTGTGGCTGCTCGGAATGCCTGGCTCCTGGCCTATCTCTTGGCCTTCAGAGGATACCTGAGGCATTGTCAGAGAGGAGGGTCCTGGAGAGGGAGGCCTTGCCAACTCCTCTCCGTCACTTTCGGAGTCTTCTCCCTCTGATAAGACGGGCTCGGGGGTCAGAGTCACAACAAAACCAGATGATACTTACGGCCTCTCCAGCACAGCAAAAATCAGTCGAAACTATGGAAAAGGATAAGGCAACCCCCACTCTTAATATGCAAAACATCCACTCCGTTCTAACGATGATCCAGGAAGGAAGGAATAGAATGTAAGAGACCATGGTCCACAATCATGAAGAGACAAAGAAAAACCACGAGGAACTAAGGATGGATGTGGGAGAGATAAAAGATAATATTAGGAACATGGATGAGAAGATAGGAAAGATACAACAGAATATAGAGGAAAATGAGTGGAGGATCCATAAGGTGGAGGGGAAAATAGAACATACGGATAAGAGAATGGAAAGGATGGAATACAACCAAGTGGCATCAACTGGAGGACTCGTTATCATATCTCGAGATGGAGAAGGCATCCTTCTACTTAAGGTTTCAAAATGTAGAAGACCAAAAGGATGAAGACGTAGGAGAAATCATGACTGAGATACTTTCAGAAGTGACCCAGAGGGCCAAAGAAGAGATACGAAGTGGAATAGATGAAATCTATAGAGTTCACACAAATTACGCACAGAGAAACAAGTTACCCAAAGAAATACACATCAGAGTCACAAAAAAAATCTATAAAAGAAGAGATCTATAGGAAGATGAGAGAAGAGAAAACTATGTATAGGGGAAAAGAAATTTTAACCCTCAAACAGATACCAAAAAGGACAAGAGACCAAAGAAGGAACTACAACTTTCTAACCGCACAGTTGAATAAATTTAAAATAAAAATCTGCTGGCTAATACCGGACGGCCTACTAAACTCCTGGGAAGACAGAAAATATAGAATTGATAACTTAGAAAAAGCACAGGATTTTTTCAACCAACACTTTGTATTG
This sequence comes from Arizona elegans, assembly GCA_022577455.1. Taxonomy (NCBI): domain Eukaryota; kingdom Metazoa; phylum Chordata; class Lepidosauria; order Squamata; family Colubridae; genus Arizona; species Arizona elegans. The sequence goes on along the minus strand of JAKOOJ010000004.1, from coordinate 74,757,341 downwards.
GAAGAGGAGCAGGAGAGCAGAGAAGAACAAGAACTCAAGAGGCAACGGGAACAGCGGACAGAAAAAGAAGAAAGAGACCAAGAGGAGGAGAAAAGAATGGAGAGAGAAAGAATGGAGAGAGAGGGAGCGAGGGAAAAGACGCAAAGAATCATTAGGAACACAAAAAGATTGAAAACAACAAATAGATAAACAAATAGAGATGGAAAGAGAGCTAAAAATTATCTCAATTAATATAAATGGAGTTAATTCGCCAGCCAAAAGAAAACAGACATTTACAAAACTTCAAAAGCTGGAAATGGATATCATTACTCTTCAAGAAGTACACATTAAAAGACAGCACCAAAAACTATTGGAAAATCAAAGATTAGGAATATTATACGCATCTCTAGGAGACCAAAAAAAGAGAGGAGTCGCAATATATGTAAAGAAACACCTAAAAACAAAACAAATATATACAGACACAGAAGGACGCATTTTAATAATAGAAATATAAACAGAATCCAAAACAATATTATTAATATCTATATAAGCACCCAATGGAAACCAAAGTGACTTTTTCAAGAAATTACATAATATAACTAAAGACCTGGAATACAAAACTATCTGCATGGTAGGAGACTTCAATGCAATCATACCTTTTGTATGTTCCATGACATAGACATGTTTCTAGACATAGAAAAAGATTACCGGAACAATAAAAAAAGTAAAACCAGAAAGAAAATAACCCCATTAAAATAGTATGGAAAGGATATCGAAAGCAAAAGAGGTGGATGATGGATACGGAAACAATAAAAGATAAGGAATACATACAGATGATTGAGAAAGAAACTAAAATGTTTCTTCAAATAAATACTAAAGAACAGACATCCCTCCAGAATCTATGGGACACAATTAAAGCCTATATAAGAGGTCTTACTATTGCGTATATGGCCAGAAAAAACAAAGAGAACCAACAGACAAGGAACAATCTACTAGAAGAACTTAGAATATACGAATTAGAACTGCAGAAACAACCCCATAATAAAACAATAAAAGAAAAATTAAACCTCGCTAAACATAAAATTAACCTAATCACGCAAACAGAAATTACACAGAAAATTAAGCTAGCAAAACAGAAACATTTTGAGTATGCAAACAAAATGGGGCGCTGGCTAGCGTACAAACTGAAAAAAGAAAAAGAAAGGAGAACAATATTTCAGCTACAGGATGAAACAGGACAAATACAAATGATTTATTTATTTTAAGGGATAACCCAGTATTGGTGGCTAAGTCTAAGTCTGTTAATAAGTATGTTAAACCACATGATGAATGTATTCATCTGTTACACCGGAGACTTGGGCATTTAAATTTCAGGACGTTAAAGAAAACAGTTCAGTTATCTGAAGGGATAAAACTACAAACATGTAATAAATATCTGAAATTGCAATGCCTGTAATCAGCAAAAAAGTAGGGTAACACCAGCAAATCATGTTAATAGTTTTAAAACCAGAAAGCCATTAGAGGTAGTGTTTGTAGACCTAATTGGACCCAAAAAACCAGCATAGGAGGTGCCTGCTATATTCTGAGCATAGTAGATCATTATTCAATACGGATTCTATTATCTTATGAAAACAAAAAGTGAAACATTCCAGCATATTAACAACTGGCTGCGTTTTGTGGAAAGGAAACAGAAATTTAAGGTTAAATGCTTAGTGACTGATAATGGAACAGAATTTACCAACCAAAGGTTGGAAAAGTTTTTGCAGGATGCAGGGATCCAGCATAAATGGCCATACAGACCACAACACAATTCATATATCGAGAAAAGAGGTCAAACATTACAAGCCATGACTAGAACTATGTTGGCAGATTCTGGTTTGCCTGAAAATTTATGGGGTGAGGCTGTTATGTGTGCTAACCATGTGTTAAACAACATGGTTCATTCCTCTACGGGTGAAATACCATTCACAGGAAACCAAATCTTAGTTACTTACACACATTTGGAGCCCCATCTTGGGTACATATTCCATCTAGTTTAAGGAGAAAGGATCAACAGAGAGCCAGAAAAATGTTTTTCGTTGGCTATGAATCAAATCATAGGTCTTTTAGATTTTGGGCACAGGGAACTACTAGTTTTTACTGTAGTGCAAGTGCTAAATTTCTAGAGCACGAAGGATGGGATAAACTAGAGTGTGCAGATTATAGACATGATAATAATACTGTTAGTATAGAGCATCATATTCCTGATGATATTCCTAAGGATTTAGATAAGGTAAAATCCTCTATCAAGGATGAAGAACAGGAAGTAGGTTTAGAGGAGGTAGTTTTAGGGGAGGAGTCAGATGAACCATCTGCAGTAAGTCCTGTATTTCCTAGGAGATCTACTAGGGAAAGGCATCCACCTGATCGATATAAAGCAACCGTAGTTTGCCAGGTTAATATAGAACCTTCAAGTTATGAGGATATCAACCTTTATCCTGAAAAGGAGCAGAATGCTTGGAAGGAGGCAATGAGTAAGGAAATTAATTCTTTAACTAAGTTAGGAGTTTACAAAACTGTGAAATTGCCACCTGGTGAAAAATTAATAGGTTATAGATGGGTTTACAAAATTAAGAAAAGCATAGATGGGACAGTAACCCATAAAGCTCGCCTTGTAGCTCAAGATTTTTCTCAGACTGAAAACGATTTCGATGAGGTTTTTGCTCCTAGTTTACGTACTAGTACTTTAAGAACAATGCTAGTGTGGGCAGCTAAGTATAAATATAATATTAACCATATAGATGTAGAGACAGCATATTTGCATGCTCCATTGAGACACACCATCTATATGAGGAAGCCTTTAGGAGTTGAAACACAAAACCACACTGATTGTTGGAAGTTAAATAAAAGCCTTTATGGTTTGAGACAATCAGGGTTTGAGTGGAACCAATGTATAGTTAAAGAGCTAAATAAGATCAGTTTTCATGAAGGTGTAGCGGATAAGTGTCTCTTTAAAAAAGAAAATAATGGGTTAGTATCATTTTTGATATTGTTTACAGATGATATAGTCATAATAACTAAAACTGAGAAGGAAGCCATAGATATTGTTAAACAGTTACAAACCAAATTTAAGATTAGAAATTTAGGAAATATTAGGCATTGTTTGGGTCTAGATATCAATCAAACAGCTAGAGGTTATAAAATATCTCAATCTAGCAAAATAAGCCAAATGTTGAAACGTTATAGCATGGAGCTATGTAAGCCAGCTAAAATGCCTATGGCACAGGATTTTCAACAAGGAGAAATCCAAAGTCCTAAATTTAGTAAGGAAATCTACCAGTCTCTTATAGGTAGTCTATCTTATATAAGCAATTGGTCGAGACCTGATATTTCATTTGGAGCAAACCAATTAGCGAGATATAATGCAGAGCCAACTGATAGGCATTGGCAGGCCACAAAGCGTATATTAAGATAACTGAAAATGACGATGCATTATGCATTGTATCTAGAACGTAACAATGATTTAATATTGAGCGCATAAGCTGATGCCAATTTTGCTACTGATTTGACCACCAGAAAGTCCACATCGGGTATAGCTATCATGTTAGACAATTGTTTGATTGGCTGGAAATCAATTCGTCAAAAACATATTAGTCTATCTACTATGGAGGCAGAATTCTCATGTTTGTCACTAGTTTGTACTGATCTGATTTATTACAAACAACTAATGATGGATATTGGTTCAAAAATGGATTATCCAATTGTAATACATGAGGACAACCAAGCTGCTATAAAAATGGCAACAAATTTAGCAGTTAAAACTAGATCTAAGTATACTGACGTTCGGTATCTGAATTTTCGTCAGTGTATCCAAAGCAACATGGTTAAGTTGGAATATTGTACGTCGGAAGACAATATTGCTGATAATTTTACCAAAGCGCAAGGTGCTATTAAACATAAAACGTGTTGTGAAAGCTATGGATTAAGAATCTAAACTGTATATATTGACCTGTCCAAAGGGGAGAATGTTAGGATATGGTTTGAGCCTAACAAGTTGTCCAGGCAATATATGTGTTCTGTGACTTTAATATGAATATGTATTGTGTGACTTTAAAGTTTTAATGCTGATTCATTGTAATGCTGAGTCATACTGTAATTAGTTATGAACATATTTAAGACAGGTACTGTAACATATTCAGTTGATGATAAGCTACCATAGTGTGTGGAGTTGCAACCATTGTGCTATCATCGGTTGGATGGATCTGCAACCATCGTGGTTTGTGAACCAGAGTGAGTTTGTTATTCTAACCAACTACTGTTTGTGTGGTAAGAAGATTTTGTATCACTGGACTGATTTAACTGGCAAAGACTTGGATTTGTTTAAAGACTATGAGATTGTTTTTTCACTATAAAGTAAACTTTTGATAAACCAGTTTGCACATCTCTTATTCATTGCTCTCAGCAACGTTTCTCTGTGCTCTACACTCTGCTGGTTGGTAACACAACAACAATATCCTTAACATAAAGTATCTAGGAATCTGGCTCACCGCTAAAGCAATAACAATTAGAGAAGACAACTATAACAAACTAATGAAACAAATTAGAAAGGACTTGGAAACATGGAACAAACTTCAACTGTCATTCCTAGGGAAAATCGCATCCATAAAAATGAACATACTACCTAGATTACTCTACCTTTTTCAAGTAACTCCAATTTGGCCAGGAAAGGATTTCTTTAAAGACCTTAATAAAATAATAACAAAATTCATTTGGAACGGGAAAAAGGCCAGAATTAAAATAAAGTGTTTGCAAGATACTCGGGAAAAGGGAGGATTAGGCTTACCGGACTGGGAGTTATACTACAAAGCAGCATCTTTAAATTGGATAAGGGACTGGATAGACCTCAAAGAACACTATTCCTAGAGGGATTTGAATTACAAGGTGGCTGGCACGCCTTCCTGTGGGAGGGAAAGGACAAGCAACATCGATACTTCCAACAACATATTATCAGAGGATCACTGTACAAAACATGGCAAGAGATTAGAAAGCATTACACTAAAATTCCATGCTGGCTATCGACTATGGAAGCACTAATCTACCCCAATGCCATGGACATAGAGAAAATGAGAAGTTATAAAGAATTATTGGATAATGAAGGAGACTTACAAACAAGACAAGAATTAAAAAATCAGGGTATAGACATTGATTGGTGGCCATATTTGCAAATAGAATCAAGATATAAAACAGATCGGATACAATTCGGATTTCAAAATGAACCAAATGAATTAGATAAAATATTACAAGGTACAGATGAGAAAATGATAACCAAAATTTATAAGTATCTAATAAAATATAAATTAGAAGAGGACGTGGTTAAAGAAAACATGATAATTTGGGCCAAAAATATAGGATATAATATTCAATTGGATAACTGGGAAAAATTGTGGAAAATAAATTATAATCTGACAATGTCTATACCCTATAAGGAAAACCTTTACAAAATGTTCTATTGATGGCACCTCCCACTGGCGCGTCTGGCCAAGATGTTCCCAAATACCTCTCCAATGTGTTGGAAATGTAAATCGCAGGAAGGGACATACTATCATCTCTGGTGGTCATGTCGAAAGGCAAAACAATATTGGCAAGAAATTAAGACAATGATTGAAGAAATTACAAAACAAAAACTAGAAATGAGGCCAGAAACTTTTTTATTGAGAATAATCACAGCAAAATACACCAAAGAAATAAAATATCTGATTATCCATATCCTCACAGCAGCACACATACTATTTGCCCAAAATTGGAAATCTGAGCAGTTACCGACAGAAGATAAAATAATCGCTAAAATTACAGAATGTGCAGAAATCGAACGTTGACTTACCTGAACGTTCCTTCTCAGCGCGCTGATGGAGAATCCAAATTATGAGATAGTTCCTCAGCTTGATTGCTAGACTGGGTGAATGTTTCTTTAAGAAACATCCTTGGCCACTCCTCCCTTGCTTGGCTAGGCTCCAGTTCATTCGCGAGGTCAACAGAAGATGGTGCTGTTATGAAACAAAATAACAAGAGACAAAAAAAAAAGAATAGTCCTGGCTAGAAGCAGCCGAAGGGATGGGTTGGATTCTCCATCAGCGCGCCAAGAAAGGACGTTCAGGTAAGTCAACGTTCGTTCTCCAGCACGCTGCTTGGAGAATCCAAATTATGGGATATACCCAAGCTAGTTAGAAGTAGGGTGGGAGGCTGCGTCATCCCGGGAAGAAACAGCCAGGACAGACTGTAGCACTCGACGACCAAATAAAGCTTCAGCCGATGCAAAGGAGTCAATTTTGTAATGCCGAACAAAAGGTGTCAAGGTAGTCCATGTTGCAGCCCTACAGATGTCAAGGATGGATGCCTGGGAAGCCCAAGCCGCTGAAGTGGCTGCGTTACGGGTAGAGTGAGGGAGGATCCTCCCCGGCAGAGGAGTCCTTCTGGTTCAGTATGCTGTGACGATGCATGCTTTGATCCAACGACCAATTGTGGATGATGAAACTTTCATGCCCATTGTAGAAGGATTGAAAGACAGGAACAAGGCTTCAGATTTACGGAAAGCAGCAGTCCACTTGATGTACCTACGGAGAGCTCTTTTAACGTCCAAGGTATGCCATTGTTGTTCAAGATGATGGCTAGGAGCTGGACAAAAGTCAGGTAGAATCAATTCTTGGGCTCGGTGATACAGAGAGTTTACCTTGGGTAAAAAGGAAGGATCCGTACGAAGCACCACCTTATTGGGATGGAAAACACAAAGGTCGGGTCGTACAGACAGAGCCGCCAGCTCAGACACCTGTCTCGCCGAAGTAATCGCCACTAAGAAGGCAACCTTGAGAGTCAGACATCGAAGAGATATGGAAGCCAGAGGCTCAAAGAGGGGGAGACATGAGGGCTGATAGTACTAATGGCAAGACCCAAGTTGGGTATCGATGGATAGTAGGAGGACAGAAATTGGATGCTCCCCGTAAGAATGTCCATATATGGGGATTTTGGGTCAAAGGTCGATCGTCCACAGAAGACAGAACGGTGCTAAGGGCCGCCACTTGACGCCTCAGGGTACTAAAGCAAGGCCACGGTCCAAACCCTCCTGCAAGAACACGAGAACCTCGGAAGGGGATGCTGTTGTGGGGTCCTGATGGGACTTGGAACACCAGGTGCAAAAGGAGCGCCAGGTGGTGTCATAAATACAGTTTGTTGAGGCACGCCTGGCAGACTGCATAGTGTGGATCACGCTAGCCGGGATGTTGTCTTTCCTCAGGCGGATCCTCTCAAACGCCAGACGGTCAACTGCAACCACTGAGGGTGTGGGTGCAGGATGACCCCCTGGCTGAGAGATATCCAGTCGTTGGGGATGTGCCAAGGACGCTCCACCGAGAGATTCTGGAGGTCTGCGTACCAGGAGCGACGCGGCCAATTGGGGGCGACTAGGATGAGATCCGCCTTCTACTCCAACAGCTTGCGAATCACCCGAGGGATGAGCGGAAGAGGGGGGAAGGCATAGAGCAGACCCTGTGGCTACTTGCTTTGAAGTGCGTCGCACCCCTCTGCTCCTGGACAGGGAAATCGGGAGAAGAATCGGGGAAGATGGGCGGTCAGATGTGTTGCAAACAGATCGACCTTTGGGAGGCTGAACCGTTTCGATAGATCTCTGAACAAGGCCAGATGTAGTCGCCATTCCGCCTGATCCAGTTGAGTCCAGCTGAGCCAATCTGTCGTGACGTTTTTGATCCCGGATATGTGCTTGGCTATCAGGGAGAGAACGGTCTTCTCCGCCCAAATGAGCATTCTCGTCGCCTTGTCCATCAGTTGCCTGGAGCGTGTTCCCCCTTCCCTGTTGATGTGGGCCTTTGTTGTTGTTTTGTCCGTTAGGAGTAGAACATGATGTCCCTTCACTGATGTTCTGAAATGACAGAGAGCGAGGTGGACCGCTCGTAGTTCCAGCCAATTTATGTCGTGCTGTAGGTCCCGAGTGGACCAGCGGCCCTGGGCAACCGATGACAGCAGATGAGCGCCCCAGCCGAACTGACTTGCGTCCGTCATCAGGATTAACCGACTGGGTTCCAGAAAGAAAGAGCCCCTCCGTATGGACGGGGAGATCCACCATTTCAGAGACAACAGTACTGCCGCTGGGAGGACAACTGTGATGTTCGAACACGCTCGGAAGGATCTCTGATAAGGCAGGAGGAACCATTGCAGAGGACGACTGTGAAGACGAGCCCACGGGACAATCGAGATGCACGAAATTAGTTTGCCTAGTTGGGACAAGGTGATCAAGGGAACAGATCTGAGAGATAGAACCTTGGTCATTAAGGAGTGAATGCTGTGAACCCTGTTGGGGGACAGGGAGACACGACAACTGACAGAGTCTATGACAGCTCCTAGGTGGAGGATGCGAGTGGTAGGCGAGAGCTAACTTTTGTCGAAGTTCAGAGAGAACCCGTGCTGTTGCAGAAGACGAGAAACTGTCCTCAGATCGACGACCGCCTGATGTCGAGAGGCAGACAGGATGATGATTTCGTCCAGATAGCACATGACCCTGATGGGGACTTGTTGCAGGGAAGCAGCCAAAGTCGCCAGCAGCTTCATGAAGGTCTGAGGAGCGGACGAGAGGCCAAACGGCATGGCCCAATATTGGAAATGCCTGTTGGAATAAGCAAACCAAAGAAACCATTGATGTGAAGGACGGATCGGGACATGCAAGTAAGCCTCCTTGAGATCAATTGACGTCATAAAGTCGCCCCGTCGGATGCCCTGCAGGATCGACTTGAACGATTGCATTTTGAAATGGTGGTATCTGACGAACTGGTTGAGTGCTTTCAGGTCTAAAATCCCTCTCCAGTCCCCGGAAGACTTGGGGACGAGAAACAGGCGCGAGTAGAACCCGGATCCCCGTTGTTCTATCGGCACGGGTTCGATGGCACAGATGTCGAGCAGATGTTGTATTTCTGCATCCATTAATGCTCTCTTCTCCGGAGTGCTTGGAAGAGGGCACCGAAGGAAGCGGTTCGGAGGGCTGGAGAGGAAGTCCAAAGTGAGGCTGAACCTCACAGTCTGAAGAACCCAAGCATCTGTTGTGGTAACCACCCATTGGGGCAAGAAGTGAAGAAGACGACCTCCAATGGGTAGGTCTGTGGTATAGTCACTTGCCTCTTCGGAAGGGTTGGTTGGAAGCCCCACGATACTGGCGCCTGGTATTAGATTGACCCCTGCCCCGATCACGGTAGACAGGTGGTTCAGCGGCTCGATCTCCTCTGTGAGAATATTGCCTGGAAAAATAGGACCCCTGGGCCCTGAGTCAGTCCGAAAGTGCTGCCTGTGCGCATAAGGAGCAAATCTCCTATCATGACGTTTGTAAGAGGAAGGCATAACTTTTCGTTTATCCTTATCCTCCACAAGTATAGGGTCTAAGGCTTCTCCAAAGAGAAGGGAACCCTTATAGGGAGCAGATGCCAGCTTCCACTTTGATTTGAGATCGGCCATCCAGTGGCGGAGCCAAAGAAGACGCCGAGAGGTGACATTAGAGACAAGGGTCCGAGAAGAGAATTTAGCTGCATTCAAGGATGTGTCTGCGCAGTACTCGGTGGCGGCAACAATTTTATTTATATCATGGTGAAGCCTGCTGTCATCCGGCGGAAGCCACTCCTGCAATTGGCGCAACCATATAAGGGATGCACGAGCGAAAAATGAAGTAGACGTAGCTGACCTGATGGCCCAGGCCGCAGCTTGATGTGTTTTGCGGAGAGACAACTCAGCCTTCCTGTCCTCAGCTTTGAGTCCATCTAGGACATCATTGGAAATCACAGAGGAAGACGTCAGCTGGGCCACAGGGGTGTCCACCGAAGGTAAGTGGATTAGATCTTGCAAGGAAGGATCGGAATAGTACAACCGCTTATCAAGGCCCATAGGAGCAGAAATGTAAGCGGGTTGAGACCAGGATCTTTGAACCACATCCGTGAATAACCCCGGGCATGGAATAAAATCCTGATCCGGCTTTTGCAGATGGAAGAGATCGTCATGAGGATTCGGATCCATTTGTTGAGATGGCTGGGAAGATGACAATCTCATGTTAGTGGTAATCTTAGCCTTGTGAAGCAAGGACTTAAACATGGAAGGATGGAAAAGTCCCGTAAATGAAGGCCTTTCAGGAGCTAGGTCCTCATCATCAGACAATTCCCCCTCTTCACGCTCCTCCTCTTCCCAGGGAAAATCCTCAATCAGAAGGGATTCTGGATGGTGGAAATAGGAACGGTGTGGATCGCCATACAATGGAGCCAGGAGGGGGTGCCAAGACAGGGACCTGAGGCCCTTGTGGTGGAGCAGAAGACAGGATTCTAGATATAGTCTGAGAAACGAGGTCCTGGATGTCCCGAGATAGAGCAGGTTGGATGCCCTCCGATGGACGAAGACCAGCGGCCGTAGGAGTAAAGGTAGCCTCAGGGGCAGACCGACCTGAAGGTTGATTGACAGGGACACAGGGACCTGGAACTACGGATGGAAAGGCCACCTTTCTAAGGTGCTGGACGTCCGAAGAGCCGTGAACAGCCACTGAATGATCCGGAGTCATCCGAAAAGGTCTGTCCAGAGACATCTGGGGATGAGACAATTGAGCCCTCTGTTGGGCAAGGTGATACTGCTTCTCAAAGGCCTTGTGTTTCCGTTCCTCAGCCCTATCTGCAGCAGCAGAACGAGTGGAAGGATGAGGACTTGCAGATCTAGCCCTAACATGACGCTGCTTGGAAGTCTTGGCAGGCGCCTTTGATCGTTTCCTGACTTCAGGAGGACTGCAGGACTGTTCAATTTCAGATGAGAGGTCAGACTCAGCCATTGCGAGGATGCAGACAAGGTAGTGATAGAGACAATTAATAGTAATAATTGATGAATTGATGAATCAAATGAATAATTAATATGAATTGAATTTTTTTTAAAAAAAAAAACAGGAACAACAACAGAAGTAACAACAGCTGCTACAGGCAGGTCAACAAACTCGCAGCAATGAAGGTGGCCAAGAAGGTGTCACAACACCCCAACGCCACTTCACTCAGGAAAGTATAGCTTCACAGGAGGGAGGCACAGAAAACAGTCTCAGAGGTGGCGAGAAACTGGAATTAAGCAGGAACCTCTTCCTGTCAAATATTGCCTTGAAAGGCGAGCGCAGCTTGAAAGGGCTGCCGATCGCCGATGCCCCAAAGCGCTCTCGTCTAATTAATGGCGGGAAGCAAGAAAGATGTTAAAAATGGCGCGCGTGGCTCGAACCCAGCTGCCGATCGCCGCTGCCACCCAGCGCTCGTCAGATGGATGGCGGGAAGCAAGCAACGCAGTCAAAATGGAGCGCGGCTCGAAACTAGCCGTCGAGCGCCATTGCAAAGCGAAGGGGCAGTCAGATAGGCAGTCAGAAGGCGCACAGCTCTCCTTTAAGCCGCCCAGCGCCGCAACGAAAGCCGAAGGCGAAGCCGACAATAAAGGAGTTAGCCGAGCCACGCAGGGACTCCTGGCCACCAAATTCAAATTTTTTGGAGCGATCTTGTGGAAGGCGGAGGTGGTAATTCTGGCGAGCCGGACCCCAACACAACCGCCGGCGGCAAATACAGTCACTTGGAGTTGTCTGACAGGTAGTGCTCTGAGGAATCAGCAGAAGCAGCTGAGGGGAGCCCCCTGGCAGATCCCCAGAGCGTACTCACCCACCGCAGCAGTACCAGAGCTGGATTGTTCAGAAAAGTCACTGCTCGAAGGAAAAAAATAATAAAGATGTTTGGAGAAACCAAATTTTGGAAGTTCTTCAGTCAATTGCCAGAGCCAAGGAAAAAACCAGTCTCTTGCTTGACTGAGTGAATGAACTGGAGCCCAGCCAAGCAAGGGAGGAGTGGCCAAGGATGTTTCTTTAAAGAAACATTCACCCAGTCTAGCAATCAAGCTGAGGAACTATCTCATAATTTGGATTCTCCAAGCAGCGCGCTGGAGAAGGACAGGCTTACAAAAGAACTACAAGAGAAAGAAGATACTGATTACTATTTAATGTGGCAAAGATGGTACTGCTGGCTGGAGGGAAAAATAGGAATATAAAAATGATTATTGACTACTTAATAGGAATGTATAAAATTAAACAAAGAGTGAACTATAATGTTTTATATACAAATATGTAAATATAGATATAGATACGAATAGAGAATGATAAAAGAAATAGGAAAATAACCCACCGATGTAGCAACTTTAAGAGTCAGTCATGGGACTGAATTGATGTCTATTTGTTTTGTATGTTGTCTTCATGTATTTATGTTTGTTTGTATATCTTTTATTAATAAAAATTTAAAATAAATAAATAAATAAATGTGTCAGTTTAAATCAATGAATAAATGTGTCCCATTACCAAATTTAATAATTTTAACAGAATTATACGTTTAAAATATAGAAAAATTTTTTTGAACAGGCCAATTGTTTTAGAGTTATGATTTCCTTCAATTCTAACAATGAAACATGTTTTTCAAATTATAGAGTAGGATATATGGCTTCTGTTCATTATTGCTTATAATATCTACGTACATACACAGGAATGTATGTTCTACATACATACAGATATGCCTCCTTTAAATACCGTATTTTTCAGAGTATAAGACGCACCTTTTTCCCCAAAAAAAGAGGATGAAAATCTTGGTGCGTTTTACACTCTGAATGTAGCCCCACCCAGCTTCTCAAACTGAGGTTTCAGAGGCTGAAAAAAGCATCAGAAAAGAAGACCCCAAACAGACCTTCAGTGGCTTTTTTTCTGAAGCACTGTTTCAGAGGCTTTCAGAGGCAGAAAAAAAAGCAAGGCACAGAGCTAACAATCAAGGAACCTGTTGCTAAAATTCACCTCTGGGAACAGCTGATTGGGGGTATTCCGGGAGGCCAATCCACCTGCCAATCAACTTTTTTCTTATTTTCCTCCCCAAAAACTAAGGTGCGTCTTATACTCCAGTGCATCTTCTACTCCGAAAAATACGGTACGTAGACCCAGCTGCAAACATTTCAAAATCTTTACAGCTAAGCAAATACTTATTGAATACAAAATATTAAATGATAAATAACTTGATTCATAATTATTTTCTAATACCATGTGATTTGGTAAGCATAATTGGATTAATGATTGAAGTGAGCATGTTGCAAATTGCTTAAAAGTTCCAGATATTCTGAAACAAGAGCCAAGGTAACACAAAAAAAATCTGATGATGTATCAATATTCAAAATTAAAACCCATGAGGAAAAAATACAGAGAAGAAAAGAGAGTTTGGATAGATGGATGGATGTACAAGACACCCAGTGTAGTGTAGCAGTTAAAGTATAGCCTGGAAGTGGGGAGACCCAAACCTTTTCCTTTATTAGGCATGAAAGCCAGCATGTCTATTTTGGGCCATTCACTCTCTGATTAAATATGTTCTGAAATAAACAATAGGCCAGGTTTTATGTACTGCTTGTAAAGTTCAGTAAGATATCTAATTGATTGCTGCTGAAGTCAGACTAGATGAAATTTGTCAGGAGAAACAGGATGCTTATCTTGGAATGTATAACACTGCAGTCATTAATTTTAATATCAATACTGTATAAACTCTTTTAATGATAGATTCTTAAATAAACTTAAAATTTGGGGTGTGCAAATCATAAGCTGATATGTCCATTACCTAAAATATTTTTTCAACCTAAAAAGTAGTTTTGCCTTACTATATTTGAATTTGCTCAGTATTACAGTATCTACAGTACATTTAGGATTGATACCTATTAATATTACATAGTGTCATCTTCCAAAGAAGGGGTGGAATGGGGTGGGATATTAAGAACGCTTTACAGGTGTATGTAACACATATAGGTTTTAAAAAGTGGAGACTGAAGTCACCTAGCAACTGGACTGTATGCTGTTTGGACCATACGACTGGTGACTTTGTGGGGAAGTGACAAAATTTTACTTTTAACTGGGTGTAAAACCGGTGGGAACTTAGAGCTGGTTTCCAACCAAGTTTGTGCCAATTAAATATGCCCCAATAAAATGTTTTTTGAGGAATATGCCTGCCTCAGAGTTCTCATTGTTGGGGATATATTACTTGGAACCTTGACATTAAACCGGCTCTCCAAACTCTAAGGCCCCTGAGTTGCTGTTTGGGGTCCTGAGCCCCGGCCGCTTACCCAGTCTACCCGGGCAGTATAAAAGACTCAGGGAAGATGGAGAAGAAAACTGGAGAGACGGCAAGTGCCAGCAGAGCCAGTGGGCAGTTGGGACAGCCGGCCATTCCCCTCGACGCCCCAGCAGCCATGACCAAAGTTGAGTGCCAGCTGGAGGCCCAGCCCAAGGTGCATGTTAAATGGCCGGTGTCAGCTTTGGAAATCATATTAGCCCCAGAAGCTTCCACGCCTCTACCTTTTCATGTGTGGGAAAGTAGGATGGGGGATTTAGTAGAGAAAATGTATTTAGACAAAATAGCATTCTTCCTTTCGATCAAGGTCAGGACAATTCTATATCTAGAGAAGAAGAGGTTGGAGTGATGTCTTGAAATGGGATGGATGCTGATTGGAGCATGTGATGGACTGATGAGTGAGGGGATGGTTTGGGGTTTTTTGATTTATTGAGGGAAAACCTGGAACTCTCAGATTCGGGTTTTCCCAGATGTGCCAGTATACCTACTTCAATATATGGAACTTTGAAAAAAATGCTTGCTTCAGAGTTTTTAATTGGAATTGGGGGTTTCTGGAACGCTGACATTAACCCAAATCCCCTAAAATCATAACGGCACCCCGAAAGGGAGCTGTCCAGGGTGCTGAGCCCCAGTATCGACCTAAAACTCAAGAGGTGCAAAGACCCAGCGAAGATCGAGGAGAAAGAGGAGATCGCAGAGGGAGCCGTGGGGACGGATACCAGAGAATTTATCGAGATCGGTATTCTCCTTCTGAAAAAGTGGTGCGAGCCATTGAAGCTGCAGAGACAACACAAAGGCTAGGCACTCGGCCCAAAGAGTCAGTTTCCTGGAAAAATTGCCAGTCTGATCCAACTCCAGAAAGGGGACAGGAGGAGAGACCGCCTGAATACCGTGCTGCTTCCAGCCCAATGAAGTCACCCCACGAGCCAAAGTGGAGAGGTGTGACAGCTTTGGGATACGGAGATTCCTGGAACCTGTTGCATCTGTCTTGAAGCCAATCGTTAACCAGACTCCTGGAGCATTTTGAATGGATGGAAGTGGGAAGTTATGCCCTCTGCATCCAACCTTAAGTGAGATGGAACTTAACGCAACCCACTTTCACTTTTCCTGATCCAGCACCTGGCGGAGGAATTAGCGGCCAGCAGGTACCTTTCTACCTGGCCAGGCATGACAGGAAGAGCAGCTCAGCGCAGCCTGGCCACCTGGCAGTTGGGAGACAGCAGCCGCAGCCGGCATGGAGACTGCCACCCCCACCTGCTGCCTCCCTTGCCATCCTGCCTGCAGAATGTATCCCCTCCAGGCTAGGGACTCTATCCCGACCAGGATTGGGTCCAGTGCCAGTGGTCACCAGCACCTTCGGCTCCAATTTCCCAGGGATCCCCATGGGCCCAATATGCCCCCATGATCTTGGACCACAGTGGGGGCTAATCCAGCAGCTGGCTGGAGTCCCCCCTCCTCTGCAGCCCAACAAGCAGCACAGCAGTCGATTTCTGTCCATCCTCCGGCCGCAATCCAGCCAACGAGCAGCAGCCCTGCCGCAGCTTCCAGCTCGCCCCACCGTCCTGTCACCGGGGCCAATCCACCCGCGATGCAACCGCCACCCCGGCTTTGATGGTAAGCCTGCTAAACTGGCTTACTTTCTCAGCCGAGTCTGGGCTCATATAGATCAGTATGGAGAGCAATATAAGGCAGATCGAGATTTAGTATCGGCGATTTCTGACAGGATGAATGAAGGGGAGGCTGCTGAATGGATAGCCCAGCTGCACAATGAGGGAGCTGCTGAACTAAATTATGCCAATGGATTTGTTGCGCTGCTCTGGGCCAGATTTGAAGTCCCAGACCGAATCAATTAAAATGAAGCCACAATAAAGGTGATGAAGCAAGGAAATCAACTCATAAAAGACTTTGTATGGGACTTTTGACAGGTCGCAGGGAACCTTGGGCATTGGCTGGATCGCATACTCCTACACTATTTTAAAGAAGCCATCAATCAGGAAGTCAGGACAGCCTGCGGAGTCCGAGGGATGCCTGAGCAACTGCACAACTGGTATACCATGTCCACAGCTCTGGATAGAGAAACTCACCCCCACCACAAAGCCCCAGCAGAGAAGCCGCCTCGGAGAACTTTGGCTAGACATCCATTTTCAAAGCCTACTGAAGTCCCTCCCACTCAACCTGCAGGGATGATTAAATGCTATTGTTGTGGACAAATGGTGGAGCCGATCCTCCAGCTTCCTGACCCAAATAAACTATTTATAGTCCAAGCCGACACTAGTGACATGGCGGTGGTGGCTGTTCTACTGCAAAGGAATGCTCAAAACAAACTAATGCCTTCTGCTTACATGTCAAAAAAGTTAACAAACACTGAGCACAGATGGGCAGTATGGGAGGAGGCTTTTGCAGTGCGATGGGCTCTCTTATACTGGAGACACTTCCTAGAGGGGGTAAAGGCGCCTTTCAAAGTATGGACTGACCACAAAAACCTCGAGGCATTGAAGACCCCTTGGAAGCTTTCCCCCAGTATGGGCTCAATATTTTAAATACTTTAACGTCAACCTAAAATACATTTGGTGGGGGGGGGGACCTATTAGCTGATGCTTTGTCCAGAAAGCCCCCGTTTGACAGCCGGCAAGAAGAGGTAGTACATGCCATGATCTCTGAAAGTCAACCAGCCGCCCAAGCACACACTGGAGCACAAACGCGGTGCGGTTTAAACCTCCCAGAAGAAAAGTTGGCAGCAGAGCTAAAAGCGGCATTCTCAAATGATGCCTGGTTTCAGGAAAACCAGACAGAATTAATCTTAAGGGAGGGATTGGCTTGGAAAGGGAGTAAGATTTATGTGCCCAGCTGCATGCGACTCCTGGTGCTAAAGTGTAGTCATGATTCTCGAGTAGGGGGCCACTTTAGATTTTTAAAAAACCTCCATTTGACTAGAAGATAATTCTGGTGGCCAAGAATGAAAACTGACGTAGAGGACTTTGTTAGAAGCTGTGCTACCTGTGCCACCATGAAATCCCAACTGGGGAAGCCCCCTGATCTTCTCCAGCAAGTGGCAGAACCTACACAACCCTGGGAGGAGATTGCAATGGACTTTTATCATCAAACTTCCAGAAAGTGGAGGAAACACAGTGATTTGGACTGTCATTGATTTTCTCCAAACAAGCACACTTCACTGCCTGTAACGGACTACCCAATGCCAAAAAGCTGGCAAAACTTTTCGTGAAGCACATCTACAGGCTATATGGGGTCTCACAGAGAATAATATCAGATCGAGGGGTCCAATTTACTGCTAGGTTCTGGAAGGAGTTCTTGAGATTCATTGGGTCATCCCAGGGGCTTATCTTGGCTTTTCATCCAGCTACTAACGGATCCTCTGAAAAATTGAACGCAATGGTGGAACAATATATTAGATGTTATGTAAATTATCAACAAGAAAACTGGATGGAGCTATTACCGTTCGCAGGAGTGGCTTATAATAATGCAGTACACAGTAGTACAGGGTTGACTCCTTTTCAAATAACTACTGTTATGGATTTTGTGCCTATGCCTGAATTGCCTAGAAAACCACCCACTTCCATGTCCCTAACAGAATGGATAACCTCTTTGCAAAAGGGGTGGGAGAATACTAAGAAGGCTCTAGCAGAAGCAGCTAAGTGATATAAAACCCAGGCAGACAAACACAGGTCTCTCCAGCCGCCTTTTCGAATAGGAGATAAAGTGTATTTGTCAACTAAGTACCTAAGATTGAGCCTACCAAGCAAGAAATCTGAACCAAAATTCATAGGTCCTTTCCCTATAGTGAAGTGATTAACCCTGTAACTGTCCAACTTAGCCTCCTTCGCATATTAGGGAAAGCGCACCCAGTGTTTCACAGTAGCTTATTGAAACCAGCAATGGGATCTAATTTAAAACCCTTACCAGCTGCTCCCCCTCCCCTGCCTTTGATAGTACAAGGGGAGACTCATTATGAAGTTAAGAAAGTCCTTGACTCTAGATTACACAGGGGTCGGTTACAGTATTTGGTACACTAGAAAGAGTACCCTTTGGCTGAAACTACTTGGAAGCTTCCATGCTGCCACTTTCTCATGTGTGGGAATGTAGGAGGGGGGATTTAGTAGAGAGAATGTATTTAGACAAAATAGCATTCTATCTTTCAGTCAAGATCAGAACAATCCTGCATCTGGAGAAGGAGTGGTTGGAGTGATGTCTCGAGATGGGACAGATGGTGATTGGAGCATGTGATGGACTGATGAGTGAGGGGATGGTTTGGGGGGGCTTTGATTTACTGAGGGAAAACCTGGAACTCTCAGATTCGGGTTTTCCCAGATGTGCCAGTATACCTATTTCAATAAATGGAACTTTGAGAAAATGCTTGCTTTGGAGTTTTTAATTGGAGTTGGGGTTACCTGGAATGCTGACAGCCGGCTTCCGAGGAGCTTTACCAAGTGGAGGAGGACCTGGAGTCCAAACCAGCTTCCCAGGACCAAATAAGGGAGAGACTGATCACATCCATGAGGGAAGCGAGAACGATTCTAGAGTAGAGGTCAACAGAACCTCTGGATTTAAATGAGTTGGGAGAATGGAAATACCAGACTCGCAGCCAAACCCTGGAGGGACTACCTGAAAGATTCGAGCAGCTGAATCTTGGTGATGGCAGCCAGCCGCAGAGAACCAGCCATACCATGGCAGTCCTTGGTCAGCTGACATTTACATTTCCCATGCAGAGGGACTGGTCTACAGAAGACGTGATGCCTCAAGCTCTGCATTCAGTGCAACCTGGGACACAGCCAAGGCCGCCCAGGAGGGACCAGTCATGACCCAAGAGTTGGGTCATCCAACTCTTTGGATGACCCAAACTAACAGCCCTCCACTGCTGCTCTTGGCTTGATCAAGTCTCACTTCTTATCAGAGCTCACCCAGGTGCAGAAGACCAGCCAACCCACCTGGCAAATCCCAGCTGTCACTGGTTGGAGTGGTGCCCCCTGGATGGGCCTACTACCCTGGACAAGGCTGGGTCCAGATCCAGGCACAGTGGATTCTGCGCCACAGCCACTGACCCCTTGGCCCAGAGGGGAAGGCTCCACTGCATTTCGAGCAGTGTTCAATGGAAGCCCAGATAAATTGGCTTTCCTTTTAAACTGAGCATGGACTCACATCAATTGCTATGGAGATGACTACCAAGATGATCGAGATATAGTTTCCACCCTCACTGACAATCTGGAGGGGGAAGTATGTATTAATGTTTATTATGGTTAAATGTGCTGTATGAAAAAAGCAGAAGGCAAACTATTGTAGAAAAGAGGCATTTTACTGAAACATTGTCAATACCATTGCATTAATAATGGGTCCTCAATTTCCAAAATATGTCAAATAAGATTCTGGACATCTCAGGTCTCCATCTTCCTGTAATTTTTAAAAGTTTTTACTTTACATGTTTTTACAAGTATTTCAAAACAGTACTTGCCAGGTGTATTACAAGTATATTATTCTGAACTTATACCTTGCCCACTACAGTCATAAGTAGTTATGCCATTACGCTAGATTGCCTTGCTTAAGGGCCCCCATCTCCTGCTCTCCCTGATGCAGCCCTTAAACAAATACATGGGTTCTTAAGCACAGCACAGAGTACCTCAGGGTACTATTTTTTGTGAAGAAGGACCTGGGAGGACTAGTGCAGGGCCAGGCCCACCTGCCTCAGGCCTCCCAAAGCTTCCCTATCCCCTAAGACACTCCATTTTCCACCCCTTGTCCCTCAGAGTCTCTACAGATCTTGGCCTGCGCCCAACCTGCCATTCAGTCATCCAGAGGAACCTAAAACAGCAGAAGCTACTGGCACACAAAGGGCTATATACAATTTTTAGTTCTCAGCTTCCATCTCGCCCAGCCACCCAGCCACCAAAGGGAGCCTAAGGAGGGGGAAAACATGTAGAAAGTTTCAGAGATGCAAAAAATTATATATATATAATCCTAATATTATTCAAATATTTGCCTCTTCAAATTTAACATATTTAAAGCACATCTTCCCCTAGGTTTAAAATACATTAAAAACATGTGAACAAAAATAAATAATTCCACCATTTATTCATACATATTCTTTTTCATACAAAATTGAATCATATATAGAAGCAGCAACAGAATGAGGCAGGGGAAAAACGGCAATTCTGTTGTTGCTGGACAAGAAAATTAGTAGGTGATTATAGATGTAGCATCCAAAGCCAATGCCAACTGCATAGGTTCCCTGAGCCACAGGTTAGCACCAATGTTCCTCTGTTTATTCTATATTAGTGAAAATAGTGTGGGACCAATAACTTACCTTTTATACCTCCAAATGGTCCATGTGTCATGTTATATGCTGTTCGATAAAGATTGTGTTCATACATACGTTTTAGTTGGTATTGATTGCCATGTTCTGTATTTCCTAAGCTTCCTATTAAATAAAAGAAAGAGCTGTTTTAAGCTTGCAATATTTTCTCTGGAAAATGTTGTTATGAAAGATGTTGTAGTATACTTATGTTACACTTGAATACAGTTGTCAGAATTCAGGTTTCATCGATTATTATACTACGTGCTCCCCCCCCCCCAATTCTTTTGACTATACAACAAAACTGAGGGGAAAATTAACCCCTTAATTTTCTTAACTAACTTAATTTAACTTAAAAGTAACTGCAGTACACTTTTCTCACAAACTTGAAGTTTTCAGTTTATTCTCTGATTCTGTTATCAAATAGAGAATACAAAGATCTCCATCATACTGATGGAGGAATGACATCATAAAATCTCCCTAAATTTTGGTGAACTGTTAACTCATCATCCATAACTTGCTAGAGCTTGGTATCTAACAAGTAAAGAGCTGCAAGCTACCTATTTCTTTAGAGGACAAAGAGAAAGGCTTGTAAATCCACTTTTTGTACCGGGGAGTTTTTAAAATATGAAGGTTCAAAACATGTTATTCCTCTACAGATCATAACATAGAAAAATCTATTTATGTGGTCATTAACGGTTGACAACAATTTGATGGCACAATTAAACCATCACATTATTAGCCTACAGTCCTTCCAAGATGGTGGTTTATCTTCTTTATGTATGACCTAGCTAGCCCATTTACTGCTGATGATTAAAACAATTGTAGCACATTTGGTTCTGATATAATTGCTCATAAACATCTTCAATCAACTAAGAAAAAGTATTGAGATGCAAGTTTATATATTACAGTATGCTTCTAAAAATACACTTTCAATAAAAACTTATATCTCCTGATGTTGTGCTTTATAAGTATACATGCCATTTCAAAAGCTTCACTTAATGATTGGATCAGAGCAGGCAAAATGCCTGTTAAGCAAGGTAACCACATGTTCACCTTGTTAAATGACAATCATAACAGGCAACCATAATGCTAGGCTCCATTATGATCATAGGTCGATAACTATCTGCGCTGTGTTAGAAACTTCCTTTTCATTGCCACAAATTAAGGGGAAAACTTTTCTAGAAGTACTAGTATTACTTGACCTTTCTAATATTTACTTTTCCAATACTGTCAGGATATACATAAAAAATTTTCCAAGAGAGTATCTTTTTTTTATATATATTTTGAAATAGATTTAGTATCATTAAATCTGTAGGAAGAAAATGCTATATTTTATAAGTGGAAAATAGGGAAAGTTAAGTTGATTTGATTTATTTTTACCTGAGACAGCGTAGACACATAATTTTTTGCAATGCAATACAGCCAGATGAAGCAATTCTGTGCCACTAGCAAAAAGGACAAGGGTGAAATGTGTTTAAAAAACACTTCTTGAATATCAATAATCTAAAAGACCAATAAATCATACTAAATACTAACAGCATATAACATACAAACTTTTTTGTACTTAATACTTCAATAATTTTTGTCAATAGCTGTATACTGATGTATACTTATCAAACGTATTTTAAATCGTTTAAATCGCCACAAGGATCGGTCCTCTCGCCCCTTCTATTCAACATTTATGTGAAGCCGCTGGGTGAGATCATCCGTGGTTTTGGGGTGAAGTACCATCAGTACGCTGATGACACCCAGCTGTACATCTCCACCCCAGACCACCCCAATGATGCCCTCGAGGTGATGTCCCGGTGCCTGGAGGCCGTACGGATCTGGATGGGGAGGAACAAACTCAGACTCAACCCATCCAAGACCGAGTGGCTGTGGTTTCCGTCGTCCCAATATAGTCAGTTGGTGCCATCTCTGACTATTGGGGGCGAGTCGTTGGCCCCCACAGATGGGGTTCGCAACTTGGGCATCCTCCTGGACTCGTGGCTGTCTTTATTTATTTATTTATTTATTTATTTATTAAATTTATATACCGCCCTATTCCTAAGGGACTCAGGGTGGTGAACAGCGAACGAAAAAAATACATTTAATATATCCCAGTTTAAAATAAAATAAATAAAAAAAAAAAAAGCAATATAAAGGGAAAGTTAGGCCAGGCCGGCCTGCTGAAACAGGAATGTTTTGAGGGCACGGCGGAAAGTGCGCAGGTCCGGAATCTTCTGTATCTCTGGGGGGAGCTCGTTCCAAAGGGCAGGTGCCCCCACAGAAAAGGCTCTCCCCCTGGGGGCCGCCAGTCGACACTGTTTGGCTGACGGCACCCTGAGAAGCCACTCTCTATGGGAGCGTACTGGGCGGTGAGAGGCTATTGGTGGCAGAAGGCGGTCTCGTAAGTACCCCGGTCCTAAGCCATGGAGCGCTCTAAAGGTGGTAACTAAGACCTTGAATCGCACCCGGAAGACCACAGGGAGCCAGTGCAGCTCGCGCAGGAGGGGAACCACATGGGAGCGCCATGCTGCTCTCATAACTACCCGTGCGGCCGCATTCTGGACTAGCTGGAGCCTCCGGGTGCTCCTCAAGGGGAGCCCCATGTAGAGAGCATTACAGTAGTCCAGGCGTGAAGTGACGAGGGCATGAGTGACCGTATTTAACGAGTCCCGATCCAGAAAGGGACGCAACTGACGAATCAGGCGAACCTGATAAAAAGACCTCCCGGCCACAGCCGTCAAGTGTTCTTCTAAAGACAGCCGTGAGTCCAAGAGGACGCCTAAGTTGCGAACCCTCTCCGTGGGGGGCAATGACTCATCCCCAATAGTCAGTGATGGCACCAATTGACTATATCGGAACGTCGGAAACCACAGCCACTTGGTCTTGGATGGGTTGAGCCTGAGTCTGTTCCTCCCCATCCAGATCCGTACAGCCTCCAGGCACTGGGACATCAATTTAAGGGCATCATTGGGGTGGTCCGGGGTGGAGATGTATAGCTGAGTATCATCAGCATACTGATGATACTTCACCCCAAAACCACAGATGATCTCACCCAGCGGCTTCACATAAATGTTGAACAGAAGGGGTGAGAGAACTGACCCCTGTGGCACCCCACATACAAGGGGCCTCGGGGTCGACCTCTGCCCCCCTGTCAACACAGACTGCGACCGATCAGAGAGAAAGGAGGAGAACCACCGCAACACGGTGCCCCCCACCCCTAACTCTTCCAACCGGTGCAGCATGATACCATGGTCGATGGTATCAAAAGCTGCTGAGAGATCTAATAGGACCAGGATAGAGGAGCAACCCCTGTCCCGAGCCCTCCAGAAATCATCTACCAATGCGACCAATGCCGTTTCCGTGCTGTATCCAGGCCTGAAGCCCGACTGGAACGGATCTAGATAAGCCGATTCATCCAAGTACTGAGGAAGCTGTCGCGCTACCACTCTCAACAACCTTTGCAACGAAGCGAAGGTTGGAGACTGGACGGTAATTAGCCAACACTGCTGGGTCCAGGGAAGGCTTCTTGAGGAGAGGCCTCACCACCGCCTCCTTCAAGGCGGCAGGGAAGACACCCTCTCTCAAGGAAGCATTTATAATCCCCTGGAGCCAGCCTCGTGTAACCTCCCGAGAGGCCAGCACCAGCCAGGAGGGACACGGGTCCAATAAACATGTGGCCGCGCTCAGTCTGCCCAGTATCTTGTCCATGTTTTCCAGAGTCACAGAATCAAACTCTTCCCAGGTAATATTCTCAAGACTTGCCTCCATCCTCCCTCCCGAACCTACCCAGTCAGAGTCCAAATTTTCCCGAATCTGAGCGATTTTGTCATACAGATATTGTACAAAGTCCTCGGCTCTACCCTCCAAGGGGTCCTCCCGCGCTTCCTGGTGGAGCAGGGAGCGGGTCACCCTAAACAGGGCGGCCGAGCGATTATCTGATGACGCAATAAGAGCGGAAAAATAGTTACACTTTGCCGCTTTTATTGCCACCAGGTAGGTCTTAATGTGAGACCTTACCAGTGTTCGGTCAGATTCAGAACGGCTGGCCCTCCAACTGCTCTCCAGGCGACTTTTCCGGCGTTTCATCTCCCTCAGCTCCTCGGTGAACCAGGGAGCCAGGTGAGATCGACGCCGGGTCAGAGGCCGCAAAGGCACGACCCGGTCCAAAGCTCCAGTGGCCGCCCTATCCCAGGCAGCCACTAGATCTTCAGTCGAAGAAGAGCATATGACGGCCGTAGCCAGGAGGACTTTTTATCAGGTTCGCCTGATTCGTCAGTTGCATCCCTTTCTGGATCGGGACTCATTGCGCACAGTCACTCACGCCCTTGTCACCTCACGCCTGGATTATTGTAATGCTCTCTACATGGGGCTCCCCTTGAGAAGCACCCGAAGGCTCCAACTGGTCCAGAATGCGGCCGCGCGGGTGGTAATGGGAGCAATGTGGCGCTCTCATGTAACCCCCCTCCTGCGCGAGCTACACTGGCTCCCAGTGGTCTTCCGGGTGCGCTTCAAGGTTTTGGTTACTACCTTTAGAGCGCTCCATGGCTCAGGACCAGGGTACTTATGAGACCGCCTCCTGCCACCAATAGCCTCTCACCGACCAGTTCGCTCCCATAGAGAGAGACTCCTCAGGGTGCCGTCGGCCAAACAATGTCGACTGACGGCTCTCAGCGGGAGAGCCTTTTCTGTGGGGGCACCTACCATCTGGAACGGGCTTCCCCCGGAGTTACGAAACATCTAAGACTTATGCATATTCCGCCGTGCCCTGAAAACGTTTCTATTCCAACAAGCTGGTCTGGCCTAACTCTCCCTTTTAAATTGGCTTTTAAATTGGCTTTTAAATCAGGTTTTAGACCTCTTTCAGATAAATTTGGATGTTTTAATCTTTGAGCCAAATTACTTAATCTGTTTTTTTTAATAGCTTTTTAACTTCTATATGTATTTGTAATTTATTGTGGCTGTTCACCGCCCTGAGTCCTTCGGGAGTAGGGCGGTATACAAATATGAAAAATAAATAAATAAATAAATAAATCGAAACCGAACTATGTGGCAGCTTAAAGTTCCCTAATTCATAGACATCTCTTTAATTCATATGGTTATAAGAAAGGCAGGAGATACAGCATAATTAGATTTGCAAGACCCTAACAATATAAGGATTATCAAAACAGATTAGTTTTAGCCTTTCTGTGGAGTTGATTCCTGATTTAGTCTACCTGGTGAGCTAATTTCTATCTTGCAAGTCTGACTGATTTTGTATGTATTTTGTACTTCATATGCAACCTCTCTAAATCACATAGATTCCAGTTTCCAGAAATAGTCAAATTTCATAGATGAGATGGATGGGTGGGTGGGTGGATGGGTGGACGGAGGGATAATCCAAAAAGCCGGGCATCTCTACAGCATTCTAATAACCATTAATTAGAATACGACGATGAATCCTTATTTAGCTGAATTTATCAGCTGCCCAACTCCAATGGATTCTTTCTTTTCCTTTATCACCATAACATCTTATGCAGCAAGTGAGACAGTGAGAGCATAATTAAATAATGAGATAGGTATTGAAAACCAATTTAATTAAGATTATGGGAGGTTGTCTCTGAAACTAAGAGTTTTCAACAGTCTCCAACCTTCCTTTTTGGGGAAAAGGTTATTGAAAACATGATCAGCTGCAATTGATGATAATTCTGGAGAAAATGGATTATCTAAACCCATTTCAGTCAAGTTTCATGCTGAGATTTAGTACAGTTAATGATCTTTAGCAAAGCTTGGAGATAGTGCAACTATCCATGTGCCACTTGATTTCTTGGTATTGTCAGTACCACTGAAGAGTATGGCGAGCCAGCACCATTGGTTAGGAATTAAGGGCTGTGTTTTACAATGGTTCTCTTTCCTTCTCCTGGACCAATTCCAGTCAATGTTAGCTAGGGTTATGTTGGGAGTATGTCACTTCCTAGACCCCTCCTTTGAGGGTGCCACAGGATTGTTCTCTCTCTCCTTTTCAATATCTACACGAAACTGCTGGATCAGGTCATCTGCCAGTTTGGAATTAGATCTTATTAGTATACTGATGATAGCAAATTGTATCTTTTGACTCCAAGTTAACCAAGTGA
Source organism: Arizona elegans (assembly GCA_022577455.1). Lineage (NCBI taxonomy): Eukaryota > Metazoa > Chordata > Lepidosauria > Squamata > Colubridae > Arizona > Arizona elegans. The sequence goes on along the minus strand of JAKOOJ010000004.1, from coordinate 74,730,792 downwards.
GTCTGTCAAGGTTCTGTCCTAAATGCCTGGAAGTTATTTGGTTTTGGATGAGGAAGAATCATGTCCACCTCAATCCACCAAGAGTGAATGGCTGTGGGTGGTTTGGCCACCCAGATCTAGGGATATTTCATATTTGATGCCTTCAAGGCAATCTAACAGTTTTGGATTCACAGCTCCTGCCTGAAAAGCAAATGGAAGTTCTGGCCATGAACAACTCCATCTGATAAAACAGTTGTACCATCTCCTACCTCAGAGGAACCTTCAGACAGTCACTTATGCCTTAGTCACCTTAGTCACAACCTACATAGGCTGTGCTTGAAAATACCCAGAAGCTTCATCTGTTCCAGAATGTGGAGGAATGAGCAGTAATGGACACACCTTCATATGCCCATGTACAACCTCTGCTTCACAAGTTACATTACTTCCAGGGGCAATTCAAAGTGCTGATTTTTCTCTACAAAGCCCTATGGGTACAGAGTTTGATTTCTTGAGGAATTACCTGTCTCTCATAACAGCCACACAGCAAACTAAATCCTGCGGAGTTGGTACACTTGGAGTTCCTTCAATTAAATAAGGACATCTGGAAGCCTGGAAGCATGCCTTGTCTACAGCAGTTACTGCCTGCTGCAACAAAGTTGTCCTTGAGATCCAGAAGGTCCTCAGTCTGCTATTGTTTAGATGATCTATGAAGATCTGACTTTTTATCCCAGCCTTTTTTGACGGAAAATAAGACCTCTTGTTTCCTTCCATCTCATCTGTTGTACTTGCAATCTTTTAGCTTTATCATTTTATTTCATTATAGCTTGTTTGATTATGTGAACTACACAGGGTTGTTGAGAGTTAGGCAACATACAAGTTTAATAAATTATTAAAATAATAAATAAATACATTATTATTTATTTAAAAATACTTGTTTTGCAAGTTGTCACTCTTAAAAATTCAGTACACCTCTTTTACTTACCATAGTTGCTAATTTGGACATTGTGGTAAATTACAATTCAACAAAACAATGGAATATATTACCAGAAAGTTAATAACTAGCTAATAATATATTACTGATTTTTTTGATAAATAACTAAATAAATGTAACATTAACAAGACTTTTTTCTATTCTCCTAGAGTAGGGGTATCAAACTCGATCCTGTTGTAGGCTACATCAGGAGTTTGTTTGCCCTTGGAGCGATGTGGGGCATGGCCTGGTTGTCGGGGCCGATTGGGTGGGAGTGGTCGGGCCAGCAGGGGCCTGTCACTTGCTGTCTCTGAGACGGCCCCAGGGGCCAATTCCACAGCCTATCGCGGGCTGCATCTGGCCCGTGGGCCACCTGTTTGATATGTCTGTCCTAGAGTTATATTAAGAAACCTAATACATGAGCTTTGCTCCAATACATTGCTCCAAGAAATACATTGCTCCAAGAAATGTAAGCATCCAAGGCCTGTATCTTGATTATTACTTTACAATCCCAAACATTTCATAAAATATACTTTAGGGAAACAAATTGGTCATAGCAGTAAAATAAATTAGTTTATATCTACCCAATTAGCTTTATCAGAAGCAACAACAGTTTACTTACGAAACAAATTTTCCTACTTCCACTTGTAATATTGGCTCACATAATTGTATTTCCAAGAGCATATCTTCAGCTTGCATACCATGTCCTGGTTTTATAGGATGGGGATTATAGATTCTAAGAAATCCCATATAACTGCCTACAATAATTTTATCTGAAATAAAAACATATTTATGGAAGAACAATGAAACAAACAAACATTCATATTCAAATCATTCTTCAATGTTCTAGGTAAACAAGTCAGAGGACCAAATTGTGCTTGTTTTATTTAAAGTAAGTATCATTTACATTTTTCTCTATAATCTAAGGTATGTACATATCTAAGTCCCCTAATATTTTATTAACCTATAAATTGGACTAAGAAATTATAACTAGCCCGAATCTTCCAAGTAAGCTCCATGATTCAGATATTTCATCCAGTCCCAGCGCATTACCATACTAGCACACTAGCTATTTTCTTAGAATTTAATTCTTCTAAGCTTAATAAGATGCATCTTACAATAAATAATAATAATAATAATAATAATAATAATAATAATAATAATCCTGATTGTAATTGGAGCCCTTGGAGCAATACCCAAAGGGCTACCCCGCTATTTAGAAATTCTAAAATTGCCGGACTTGAACATTTTGACTCTACAAAAAACCACCTTACTCGGAACAGCTTACATCCTCCGACGATACCTTAACAGTTCCTAGGTCCTTGGTTAGGACTCGAGCTGCTGAGCTATTAACCAGCCTCAAAGGCTGTGAATCTCACTAAAGATTAACTTATTATTATTATTATTATTATTATTATTATTATTATTATTTTATTTCTATACCGCCCTTCTCCCGAAGGACTCAGGGCGGTGTACAGCCAATTTAAAAACACAAGACCAACATCAATTTAAAATTTAAAATTATTAAATAAATTTGGCTCCATTTAAAACCCCAGAAATTTAAAATACCCTAATTTAAAATTATCATGTTGATAGCCCGTCCTGGCGGAACCACAGAGTCTTCAGTGCACAGCGAAATACTCGGAGGTTGGGGATCTTACGTATTTCCGGGGGCAGTTCATTCCACAGGGCTGGGGCTCCCACAGAGAAGGCTCTCCCCCTGGGTGTCGCCAGCCGACATAACTTGGCCGATGGCACCATGAGGAGACCCTCTCTGTGGGAGCGAACTGGCCGGTGGGAGGCTATTGGTGGCAGAAGTCGGTCTCGAAGGTACTCGGGTCCTATGCCATGGAGCGCTTTAAAGGTGGTAACCAGCACCTCGAATCGCACCCGGAAGACCACTGGGAGCCAGTGCAGCTCGCACAGGAGGGGTGTCACGCGGGCACAACGAGTTACGCCCATAACCACCTGCGCGGCCGCATTCTGGACCAGTTGGAGCCTCCGAGTGCTCTTCAAGGGGAGCCCCATGTAGAGAGCATTACAATAGTCCAGCCGGGAGGTGACAAGGGCGTGAGTGACCGTGCGCAAGGCATCCCGGTCCAGAAAGGGCTGCAACTGGCAAATCACACGAACCTGATAAAAGGCCCCCCTGGCCACGGCTGTCATATGCTCTTCTAAAGACAGCCGTGCATCCAGGAGGACACCCAGATTGCGAGCCCTCTCTGTGGGGGGCAAAGATTCACCCCCAATAGTCAGCGATGGCACCTGCTAACTATATCGGGATGCCGGAAGCCACAACCACTCAGTCTTGGAGGGGTTGAGTCTGAGCCTATTCCTCCCCATCCAGACCCACACGGCCTCCAGGCAGCGAGATATCACATTAAGGGCATCGTTGGGGTGGTCTGGGGTGGAGATGTACAGCTAAATATCATCAGCGTACAGATGACACTTCACCCCAAAACCACGGATGATCTCACCCAGCGGCTTCACATAAATGTTGAACAGAAGAGGCGAGAGGACCGACCCTTGCAGCACTCCCCATGCGAGGTGCCTCGATGTCGACCTCTGCCCCCTTGCCAACACAAACTGCGAGCGGTCGGAGAGGAAGGAGGAGAACCACCGCAAAACGGTGCCCCCTATTCCTAACCCCCTCAACCGCTGCAGCATGATACCATGGTCAATGGTATCAAAAGCCGCTGAGAGATCTAATAGGACTAGGACAGAGGAGCAACCCCTATCCCGAGCCCTCCAGAGATCATCCACCAACACGACCAATGCCATTTCTGTGCTGTACCCCTGCCTGAAGCCCGACTGGCACGGGTCCAGATAGATAGCTTCATCCAGGTGTCGGGGAAGCTGTCGTGCCACCACGCTCTCAACAAGCTTCGCCACAAAACGAAGGTTGGAGACCGGATGGTAGTTGGCTAATTCAACCGGGTCCAGGGAAGGCTTCTTGAGGAGGGGCCTCACCACCGCCTCTTTCAAGGTGGCAGGAAAGGCACCCTCACTCAAAGAAGCAGTTATAATCCCCTGGAGCTAGCCTCGTGTAACCTCCCGGGAGGCCAGTACCAACCAGGAGGGACACGGGTCCATTAAACACGTGGCGGCACTAATCTTACCCAGAACCCTGTCCACATCCTCGGGAGCCACAGGATCAAACTCCTCCCAGATAATATTCTCAAGACCTACCCTCGTTTCCTCCCCTGGACTCATCCAATCGGAGTCCAAGCCATCCCGAATCCGTGCAACTTTATCATGCAGGAATTGCACAAAATCCTCAGCACGACCCTGCAAGGGATCTTCCCGCACTCCCCCCCGAAGAAGGGAGTGGGTCACCCTAAACAGGGCGGCTGGGCGGTTCTCTGCAGATGCGATAAGAGCGGAAAAATGTTTAGATTTTGCCACTTTTATCACCACTAGGTAGGTCTTGATATAAGACCTCACCTGTGTCCAGTCGGAATCAGATTGACTAGTCCTCCAAATGCTCTCTAGGCATCTTTTCCGACGCTTCATCTCTCTCAGTTCCTCAGAGAACCAAGGAGCCAATTGAGATCAGCATCGGGTCAGAGGCCGCAAAGGCACGATGCGATCCAAAGCTCCAGCAGCCGCACTCTCCTAGGTGGCCACCAGCTCTTCAGTCAAGTCGTGTGTCAGAGTCTCAGGAAATGGCCCAAGCTCCGTCAGGAACCTTTCGGGATCCATCAGGCACCTGGGACGGAACCATCTGGTCGGTTCCATCTCCCTGCGGTGGGGGAAAGTGGTAGGAAAGTCCAAGTGAAGGAGCGAATGATCTGTCCATGACAAGGGTTTAATGTCTAGGTCCCCTCTACCAAGATCATTCAACCACTGACCAGAGACAAAAATCAAGTCCAGAGTGTGTCCCCCTCTGTGAGTGGGGCCTTGAACTAACTGGGTAAGGTCCATGGCCGTCATGGAAGCCATGAACTCCCGAGCCACCTCTGATGCCTCACCCGCGGATGGAAGGTTGAAATCCCCCATGACAATAAGTCTGGGGGTATCAACCGCCACTCCGGCAATGACGTCGAGTAGCTCGGGCAGGGTCGCTGCCACGTGGCAGGGAGCCAGGTACGTAGTCAGCAAGCCCATCTGCACCCCACGGCCCCACTTCACAAAAAGGGACTCACATCCGGCTATCTGAGGAACAGTGGTCTCCCTCGGACAAAGACTTTCCCTAATAATCACCGCCACTCCCCACCCCTCCCCTTGGGCCTTTGGCTAATGAAATGCATGGAAACCTGGTGGGCACATTTCGACGAGGGGGACCCCCCCCTCTTGGCCCAACCAGGTCTCTGTAATGCCTGCCAGGTCCGCACCCCCCTCCAAAATAAGATCACAAATGAGGGGGGCTTTATTAACAACCGACCTGGCATTACACAACATCAGCCGCGGACCCTGGGCCTGTGACTCTGCACAACCCAGGCCACGAGTCACGCACTGGGGGCCGGGGTGCGCAATTGCTCGTAAACAGTGTGTGCGCACCCCCGACACATGATATGGCCCCCTGCGCCCGTCGTACCTGCCCCTCCCACTCATTATTTCAATTTCATTGCCCTTCCTGTTGCCCCCGTTCCCCGGATAAATTTCCTTTCCCGACCCCTCTGCTGCAACCAATCAACGTATCGCCCCACTCAGTAGCTATCTGGACCCCCCTAGGTCCACTTTTATAACCCCCTCTCTTCCTCCTAGGTCCCCTTAAAATTCTCATTAAAAATTTAAATAAAAAACCCCTCAACCCCCTCTTTGCTGCATGCCATCTCTCAGGATTCCAAAATCCATCATCAAGATAGGCCCTTGATAACATGGAGGGGCAAGCCAGCGAGAAGGGGGAGTCTCGCAGTGCGAAGAGCTCAGCCGGTGAATACATCCTATAGTCTGTCTGGGGAAGATGAACGAGTGCAAGGATTCAATGGTGCTGATTAGAAAGTTCCAGGCGAGAAAGTTCACCATTCTGGCATGGGTCAACCAGACTCCACTGTCCTCTCACTACAGTGGAGAGGAGTCTCAGGCCGCTGCCCCGGGAGAGCAGTGACCAAGCCACCCTCTCACGGCGGCTGGTAACAGCAGATCTTCTTCGGTGACAGCTGCAACAAAGTGACTGCCTCAGTGCCCATGCCCAGGTTTAAACATCTCCTGACAGCAAGGTAGTACAGATGACAATAGGACTGATGGTATAGCCGGAGGCGGGGGTCAGCTGTAATTATTTTAAGGAGCAATGAGTCCAAATGCGGAAAGGATCCAGTCCAGATGATAATGATCCCAACCAACGCCCACAACCGGGCCGCGGTGGGAAAAGGGGGAGGCGGGAGGGGGGAGACGGACCGGGATGATAGGCCAATCACAGCCTAGCTCTTCCCAACCCCTCCAGTCTCCACAAGATCTTCTAATCCCCCCCCCAAGTCCCAAAGTCTTTAGAAGGACTTCAGGAGAGTCACCAATCAGGTAGCTCCAAATCAGTCCGCCAGGACTCCCACTTCCACAGCTGGCAATAGACCGGTTGGAAAAGGTCTAAGTTTGAAAAGTTCCACCAGGGTCGTGCCACTCCCCTCGGCGTCACCCCAGCAGCCACCATTTCACTCCCACCACCACAGCCGCCGCGCCCAATGTCGCCGCTGCTGCTGGCAGTCCCGAGCTTTTGTCGGGGAAGGGGAGCGTCCAGCGGCGCTCTTGCATGCCGCCATCGCCCTCACACACCCCTACCCCATCCGGCCGCCACTGGGGGGACGCCGAGGCAAAAGGTGCCGCCCCGATCAGTTCCAAGCCTCCCGTCTGCGCCGCCATAGCCTCGCGGCGCTCCATGGCTCCAGACAGCCTCACGAGCAGCTCAAAAGAGTCCAAAAGCTCGTAGCAGGCTGTCCTCATGTTTAACTTGCTGGGCCAGGGCCGTTAGTGGAAATTCGGCCCTCCAGGAATCCATGGGAACACCTACATTGCCCCCAGACATCGGAGCTTCACCCGCGAGCCATCTTCGATCATGCGCAAATTACAAGTTGATTGGAAGAACAAAATTTCAGAATTTTAATTACACATCAAATGTAAAAGTATCCACTTACCTTGTGCACTACTGCTATTGTCAACATTTGCAACACATAAACATCCTTGATCAAATTCTTCTTTATTGCCCACTATTGTAGACCACCACTCCCGGGCTTTAAATAAAGACATTCTCTGTCAACCCTGGTGGGAAAAAATAACTATCATAAAAGCCTTATTATGAACCATTTAAAAAAATAATTTATATCTCATCTACCATCTCAGTTTAACAAAGAAAATATGAAGGTATTTTTTCCTTCAAAACATCATAATAATTACTTCTGATAAGAATCAAGTTCATCATTCACAGTGCTTATGTAATCCAAGTATGTGTTGACATTTTAGTTGGCATCCCACAAATCAAACTAAAAATGTAAACTCTGTAAAAATGTAAAAATGTAAAATCATTTTTAGGATGCAGAGTTAGGAATTGCAGTCCAGCAGAGTTTTCAGTTCTATACTCAATTATTAAATAAACTCAGGAAATTTTTAAAAGTAGTTTATGAGTTGGAGATTATAATACAAATAAATCCTCATGCACCCTGGAGATTTTTCTGGATCAGAGCTACAGAAATTATGTAATGCTCAAAGGAAAGAGTTGTGTGTATTGTAAATATACCATATTTTAAACTAGACCATAAAAACATAAGTTAGAAATTTTATTTTGCATTCTCTTTTATTAAATAAATACCCACACAATAATATAGTACAAGAGATTAATGTTTATTATGCTGGCAGCTTAATAACATAGTTCCATAAATTAAAATATGATGCATTCTTTCACTCACAAAGGATTGAAATAACAAGCATATCTAATTATTGCATTCTTTTTAAAAGAAGACTGATTTGTTTCTAAAGTTATTTTGCAATATTAGATTCCCAAATGGAAATCTATTTATCCAATGAATTACATTGTTCCTTCTTATTTTGCATTTCTCTAAAAAAATGTATGCAAGGTGTTGGTTGGAGCAAAAATTTAACATGATAGGAGAAGTTAGATTATTTTCTAACTACTTCAAATGGGATATTTGGACTCAACGAGCCTTGCAACATCCTGCCACAAGCAGTGGCACTGGCGCAGCGAGGCACACGGCGTCCTGCCACGAGCGGCTACAGAAGAAACCAGGCAGTGGTGTGACAGGTGTTGGGGCAGGGGTGGCCTAGTTGTGGCAGTCCTAAGGTAAGCGGGTACGGGGCACATGGGACATCTTCATCCCCCCAAGCTCCACTCCCCAACCCTATCCTAGCTTTATTTTTATGCATGCACCTCACCCCACGTCATACAACCAGATGGTGGGTGGGGTTTAACTAGAGCTTATTTTTGCGGTAGGGCTTATATTAGGTACAGGTGTGAAAATTGGGTTAGGGCTTCTTTTGGGGATAGGTTGTATTTTCAGGGAAACACAGTACAATGTTTACATGTTCACTTTCCAAATTCAACTTCAATAACATTTTATAAATCTTAGCAATAATATGCTCATAGCCATCACACCGTAAGATTTCCAATTCATTTTTAGCAAAATCAAACCCACAACTCTTTTTATCTGATTTAAATTGTTCTTTATGTTGTTGATATGCAAACCAATGAACAAACATAATCTTCTAATTCAAGTTCTTCCCTTGACTTTAATATAGGTTCACCAGAGTTGAAAGGTAATATTTTGCCATACATCCACCAGTCTGGCTTCACCACCATCTTTTTTCTAAAAAAAGCTTCTTGAGGGGACATCCAAAGAAACAACTTCATAGAGAATCTTGTTTTATATTTATTCCAAACTATTAGTATGGCACATCTAGCAAAGTGATTATTAAAATGCACTAGGCTATTGCTTGGTGCATTGTAAGCCGCCCTGAGTCTCCAGAGAAGGGCGGCATATAAATCAAATTTTAAAAAAACAACATTAATTTTAACTTTATTACATCATAAATAACTGTACTATGCAAACCTTAATTCGCAAACCTCTAATTCAAGTAGCCTCTTAGTCTGAAGGTTCATCCACACTTTTAACCAGGCCAGATACCATGCCTCAAAATACAATTTTAGGCCTGGTAAACCCAACCCCCCTTTCCTTAGCATATTGGGGGGGGGATTCCTAATGACCACAGAATACACGCTGTTTTGTGAACATGAGAAAAGGAAAACTGAATAGAAAGAATAGAATACAGAATGGCTGATAGACCAGAACAAAAATGTTTTATCAACCATTCCATTTATAATATGAAAATAATTGTTCAAGGCAATTTATTATTTCTATCCTATTCCTATCAATGGCAAAAAAAGTTTCCCTTTGATTTTTGTATTATTTATGTAGATGTCCATCTTGCTAGTTGCAACTTTAACTTGCAAACAAAAGATTAAAAACCAGCAGAACAAAAATGGGTTTAACAGAAATGCAGGTATAACCAGATCATTTAATTCTTTACCATAATTGACTTCAAGTTGTCCTTATGACCATAGCTAAGGAACTCAATCTGGCAGAATATAAATAGCTTGTACTAATGCCTACTTAAAGTTATCTGGTACAGTATGGTATGTGCTGAAGAAGAAAATGAGTAATCCTTAGCTTGATAATATCAAGTGAGTATGTTAATGCAAAGTTTTTTAAGTATACTTAATCTAATAACATGAGAAACATTACTAGCTCAACATTTTTCTACCAATTATAAAATTTATAACAAAATTGTGCAAATGTTGCCACTTTCCACAAATTGCACTATTCTTTTAAGTTCTTTTAAGAGTATGCCAGTACTGCTACTGTTAACTTCTTTACAATACTCAGGACTATAGAGCTAGAATAGCACTAACAAAAGACTATTCCAAGCATATTGTTTTCATCCAGAAAACATGTACAAAATGCATAAATGAACCCATGAAAGAAGGATGCGTACATCACATTACATCCATGCAATCCAAACTTAGATATATTTCAAAGTTAGCATGCATAAAATAACATAACTATAATGATAGTCTTATACTTATACTTACATGATATCACAAGTTTGTTATTGTTAGGGTAAAACCTAGCAAAGTATTATACGATTGCAAACAATAACTCTTTCCATTGAGCTAATTATGCTTATTTTATTCACTTACCCGACTTTTTCTGTAACTGACGAATCTTCCTTTTTTCCCGCTCACTGGTGCTTCCTTACACAAATTTAGTTACAGAGAAGGAGTATTCCAAGAGCTGAAGCAGTATATTCGTGTTATCAGAGAAAACGATAATCTTTTAAGTGCAATCCTTTTATGCCAGCATTACACGAAAAATCTATGCGAAGTTAAATAAACAGAAACTGCCAAGGAGAACATAAAATCGTATCTACTAAATAGAAACGAGGATGAACTTAATTACTCGACAATGAGATGAAAAGCCACAGAAACTGACAGTCACTCCACCTGCCGCCATTTTTGTTGCCGTTGTCATAGTACCTCGACAAACCAACGTCTGCTCTGACCCCTCCCATTCCCAAGGAAATCCCTTTGGTCGGGAAGGCTGTAACTCCTGTTGAAGTTTGCTGCCGGTGGGAGGAGGAGGAGGAGGAAGAATCTAGGCGGAAGAATGCATGTTGGGAAATGTAGTCTTACCCCCGAAAAAGGTAAGTAACTGATGGACTAGCGGTAGATTGGATTGTACTATTCGGCATACAAAGAGCAAAATAGCTATGAAATGTGGAAGTATTCCTTCCCCAGCATCTTGTTAGGTTCAATTTTATAATGTAAGGAGAGAAACGGGAGAGTTGTTCTGAATTAAAATAATTAGAAAGACAAAAGAGAAACTATTTTACCCCGTTTTGGAGTAACATGGTTTCTTCCACAGGCTCAGTCGAGCCGTTCCTAATAGCCTTATTAGTCGCTCGCTCAGTTTAAATGTCAAGATCGTTGTTACGGTCAAACGACATTTCTCTTGTGGACTAGGCGCACTTCCTGGTAAGAAAAGGAGTGGATCTTCTGAGGCAGCAGGAGACGGGATTCACTTACTTTTCCCATTTAACGACGTTTTGACGCAAGGACAGGGATACCACGGGGATCCAGGGCGGCAGGCGGCGTGCAGGGCCTCACAAAGCTACTTAGTGGCTTGCCGGGAATTCAGATTCTGAGACCTACACGAAAACTCTATTAGGTTCTGCTCCAAAGCCGGTGTGTAAGTGTGCCACCATGGACAAGAGCGCCGTAGCCAAAATGGGAGTAATGGCCAGCGCCAGTGTGTGCGCCCTGGTTGGGGGAGTAGTCCTGGCCCAATACATCTTCACCGTAAAGAAGAAAACGGGCAGGAAAACGAAGATTATAGAGATGGTAAGCACGCTTTAGGATTCTAAATTCTCAGTTTCGTGCCTTCCCTCGGGATGTCTTGGCTTGCAGCCCGAGCAAGTTTGCAACTAGCGCTTACCTATTTTGGCACTAGTGATTGAAAATGAATGTTAACGAATAGAATCGGGGTAGAAATATAGGCCTCTGAAAATGAATAAAGTTGCGGTAATAATACTTTGTTTACCAATTGGAAATGATGCGGAAGGAAGTTGGTAAACCAGACAGACATAGTTGACTCAATTGATATAATTATGTGTGTACATAGAATATATAATTTGCAATCTAAACCTTATGTCTAATGACATAAGACTTTATACATAAGTATTTATACACTTTGTTTGCATTTTTAATATCCATTCCCAGGTTATCCAATAAGCAAGTTTGTTGGCAGCCTGGAATTGACTATATATTCATAAATGTGACATCTGCACTATCTAGGTAATATGACCATTATCCCTTTTAATCAATGAAGGAATATGTTAGTTCACTTAAGATTTTTAACTGAGGATATTTTGAGTAAGAAGTTATCAAATAGCTTTAGTCACTTCTGGTAAACATCTATAGCCAGTTGCCAAAAGACACATACTTTTATCACGATTACATTAATTTACATGTTTACATTACAGGGAGGAAAATTAAACTCTGCTAAATTACACTAAATATTGTTATGCATTATCTACAAGATAGTCACAAGCAGTCATAATTGCAAAATCATTATTTTGTATTCTTTAATATAATCCTGTAAAGCAGAGATTCATTTGTCATATGAAAATAATCAGATACATATTACACTGAAATTCCGAAATTGACAATATGTGATTCCTTGAAAGCTAAGAGTGAAATTAATAGAAGGCTGGGAAGCATGAAGGTGTTTATATGTACAATCCAGTGGTGGCTGGGTTTGTACATCATACCAAAGTATAGTCCATTATGGTTCAGTGTTGTGCAACTGTAGCCAATGTGCCTAGTATGTCATCAAAACCAAGATATTGTATTAATTCTAATACGATTAAAATAATTATAGTTATGATGAGATAGTGAAGTATTAAATTGTATTTTAGATCAACAGTATAGGGTTCAAAAGTGGCCAGTCAAAATTTGAGCAATTTTCTGTGCACATAATTCTACTCACAGTTCAGCAATGCATCTTTAACAGAATTTAATTGATTTTAATTAATTCTTAATACCCAGGCATATGGATATTAATTTATCAACCATATGCCAGTCCAGGCTCAGATAAATAGGGAAGATTAGAGAAAGCAATGGTAAACTATCCTGTAAAAAAATCTCACCACAATATTTTATGGCAATAACTCAACATGACTCAAATATGGATATGATTTCGATGCAAAAGTAGGACTAGGAAAGTTGCAAGAATAGTAGGCAAGTTTGGGCTATGTGAATGGAATGAAGCTGGTGATTGCCTAGTTCAAATTTGCTAGAAAAATCATCTCAGCATAATATGGACAGCACCAAATGGACAATATTGAAATCAAATAGACTTCATTTTATGCCAACAATGCTTGAAAGGTTCAGTTGCATTTATTAAAACACTTCCTGGTACTGATTGTATCTCAGACCATCAGCTATTAGTCGCTAAACTGAAAGTTCAAGCTATGCAAAGTGAAAAAAGGTACTATACCCCCGTTATTCAATGTGGACAGCATCTCACCTATGTACGCCATAAGTTAATAGGTTTGAAGGGAAAGATCCAAATGAACAGTGATGAGAGATCACTGGTAGCATCATGGAAATTGCTGGAAAGTATGTGTCATGCCAAAAACCAGAGAGAACAGACAAGTTCTTGATGACACGATCAAAATAGCTGATCAGCGTAGGGTGGCTGGAGCCAAAGGTAATGAGGATGGTTAAAAGGCTGAATGAAATTTTCCAATGTGAAACCAGGAAAGACAAAAACAGGCAGTGGGAGAAGCACTGGCATCATCTGGAAGAAGGTACTGTAACAGGAAGGGATATACTAAGATCATGTTTGCTGTAGTAAAAATGATTCGGTGCAGCTTTTCAGCATGGCAAGGAATTGTTAAAGACTGCAACGGGAGTGTACTAAATGACCAGTAGAAGACCAAGAACAGGTGGAAAGAATATTTGGAAATACCCTATAGCAGTTTGACTTACCATCAAGATGACAATGATGGCAGCCTAATTAAATAAAGAACAAACATCTTGAAATAAGAAATAAAATGGCCCATGGAGAAATTATTGAACTGGAGAGTTCCAGGTATTGATGGAATACTTGCAGAATTACTAAAGCCATTGCTAGTTAGCATCATCACTGCCTAAAGATGTGTGTAAAGGGATAGACTATATGTCAGTGGCTTCACGACCGAAAAAGATTTGTTTTTATGCCATTAGTAAAGAAAGACAAGAGACTGCTCAAACTATTGCACAATTGCATTAATTTCTCATGTAAGCAGCATTCTGTTAAAGATCATTCAACAGAGGCTACAGAATGTCATTGATCAAGAGTTACCTGATTTACAAGCTGGCTTTATAAAGGGGCGCAGCACTCAAGGTCACATTGTCAATATTAGATGGATTATGAAAAAGGCACGTGAATATAAAAAGAATCTAAATGTGTTTTATCTATTACAGGAAAGTTTATCTTCCTTGGATCACAAATTGTTCGAGATGGCATTTCAACACCTGAAATCAAATGCAGGATAACCTTAAGCCTGTTTGCAAAGGTTAACATGAATAAGATCTGAAAAAGCAGAGATATTGATATAAATATAAAAATCAAGCCAGTTAGAGCAGTCGTCTATGCTAAAATGATGTATGAGTATGAGAATTGGACACTAAGAATTACTGATTGAAGAAGAATTTACATCTTTGAACTGTGTTACTGGCAGTAAATTATTGTGAATACCATGGATAGCCAGAACAACCAATAGAGATGCTGAATCACAGAAATCCAGAAACATCACTAGAAGCCCAAATAACAAGACTACATCTGATTTACTTTAGCTATTTTGTGCATGCAAATTCATTAGAGAAATCAGTGGTGCTAGGAATGGTTAGTGGATCAAGGAGAAGGGGCAGGCAAAAAAACCTGCTAGCTCAATACCATAAAAGCTGATATAAAGATGAACATCCAACAACTGAAAGAAGCTGTACTTGATAGGGTACCATAGAGGGCACTTGCCTGTAAAGTTGTCAAGAGTTGGACACAACTGAATGGTTAAAATTACTATGGCTACTAATTCTTAATATCCCTTGCCAATTTTAAATTTTATACACCTTTTTATGCTTTTAATACTTAAATGTATCCCATTCAATCATGAGTGAATCATGTGAGTGCAGGGAGGAAGGTTCTCCAGCTCTCCTCATGGGTAAATCTGCTTGTTTTTAGGGGGAAAGGGAATGTCCCATCGCTGTGAGAGAGCAGTGGACTTTCCAGTTTTCCCACGCCTAGCTGCACTGCACTTGCCTTCCCCTGCTTTACCACCTCCAGCGCCCATAGTCGCCTTTTACCTATCTCCCATATCTTCAACTGGATTATACTTCGGCGGACCTCTTCTCTCTGCGAGATGCCCCCCTCTCGCGGACGTGGCCTTCTTATCTATCGAAGGCCTACCTCAAGGACGGGTTTTGGAACCCCGAGTGGTGGCATGTTTCAAAGCGGGCCTTGAGGGGCTTTTTAATTAGGGTTTTTAACCAAATTTTAAAGGGACCTGGGAGGCAGGGGTGAGGAATGAGTCAGGGGCGGCTCTTACGGTTCAGCAACCTGGCCTGTCCGAAGTTTGTGGGGTGAGGGGGAGGGGGAGGGAAAGAAGAGGCTCAGTGGAGAGAGGGTCTTCCAATCCCTGTGATGGTTGGGAGAGGCAGGAGATGTGAGAGGAGGGGATCTGGAGAGCGCCCCCGTTGTATCCAAGCGGTGGCACACTCCGGCCTCCTGAGCTCACCCTGCTTCCCCTGGGGTGTAGGAGGGTGGAGCCCTGGACTCCGGCTGGTGTATCTGAATGCCAGGTCCGTGATGAACAAGGCTCTCCTCATCCGAGATTTAATTAACGAGGAGGACGCAGACTTGGCTTGCATTATGGAGACCTGGTTAGGGCCGGAGGGAGGTGTTGCTCTCTCCGATTTATATCCCCCAGGCTTCCATGTGCTTCACCAGCCGCGACTCCAGGGGAGGGGTGGGGAGGGGGTGTTATTAGAGAAAGCCTCAGTCCCAGGAAGGTCACTGTTCCTCAGATAGGCGGGTGTGAATTGCTCCTTTTGAAGTGCGACCCTGGAGTTCAGTCGGGTCTGTTGGTTACGTACCTATCTCCCAGCTGCGTAGCCTCAGCCCTGCCTGCACTACTAGATGTCTTGGCTGAGTTGGTGGTTGAACTTCCCAACCTTTTGGTTGTAGGAGATTTCAACTTGCCATCAATCAGGGAGACATCTGAGTTAGTCCGGGAGTTCATGACCTCCATGACGGCCATGGACCTAACTCAGGTTGTACAGGGCCCAACTTATAAAGGAGGACACACACTCAAACTGATTTTTCTCTCTGGACAGTAGATAAATGGTTGGGGTAGGGGGGACTTATCCATTTACCCCGTGTCATGGACCGATCATTCCCTCCTTAGGCTGGACTTTCTCTCCGTCATACCCCGCCACTGGGAGGCGGAACCAGTGAGATGGTTCTGCCCCAGGTGCCTGATGGACCCTGAAAGGTTCCTGATGGAGCTTGGGCCATTTCCCACCTTCTTAACCCATGATTCGTCCGAGGTCCTGGTGGCGGCCTGGGAACAGGCTGCAGTGGGGGCCTTGGATCGAATTGCGCCTTTGCGGCCTCTGACCCGACGCAGATCCTGGGTGGCTCCATGGTTTACCGTGCAGCTTAGGGAAATGAAGCGTTGGAAAAGACGCCTGGAGGGCAGTTGGAGATCCTCCCAGACCGAATCTGACCAAACACAGTTAAGAACCCATATTAGGTCTTATCTTGTGGCGATGGAAGTGGCGAAATGTCATTATTTCGCCATTCTCATTGCATCTGCAGAAAACCATCCAGCAACCCTGTTTAGAGTGACCCGCTCTCTTCTCAATCATGGAGTGAGGGAGGACCCCTTGCAGGGCAGAGCTGAGGATTTTGTACAGTTTCTGCAAGATAAAATCGCTCAGATCCGGTCTGGGTTGGACTCTGACTGGGCAGAGTTTATCAAGGAGACAAGGGCTTGTCTTGAAGGTAGCATCTGGGTTGAGTTTGAGCCTGTTTCGGTGGATGAAGTGGACAGGATTATGGGTCGGCTGGGTGCCTCCACATGTTTATTGGACCCTTGTCCCTCCTGGCTTGTCTCTGCAGCCAGAGAGGTGACTGGAGGCTGGATTCAAGCGGTTGTTAACGCTTCCTTAAAGGAAGGGGTCTTCCCTGCCACAATTAAAGAGGCGGTGGTTCGACCCCTCCTTAAGAAGCCCACCTTGGATCCAGACTCCCTTAACAACTATCGTCCAGTCTCCAACCTTCGCTTTATAGCGAAGGTTGTTGAGTCCGTGGTGGCACAGCAGCTCCCTCAGTTCCTGGAGGAAACTAACTACCTGGACCCGTACCAATCGGGTTTCAGGCGCGATTACAGCACAGAAACGGCATTGGTCACCCTGGTGAATGATCTCTGGCGGGCCCGGGATGGGGGTTCCTCCATCCTGGTCCTACTTGACCTCTCAGCGGCTTTCGATACCATCGACTATGGTATCTTGCTGCAGCGACTCGGGTTGGGGGTGGGGGGCACTGTTTTGCGGTGGTTCTCCTCCTACCTCTTGGGTCACTTACAGTTTGTATGGACAGGGGGTCAGAGGTCCTCCCGGAGGCCCCTCACTTGTGGGGTGCCTCAGGGGTCAGTTCTCTCCCCCCTGCTCTTAACATCTATATGAAGTCGCTGGGTGAGATCATTCGTGGTTTTGGGGTGAGGTATCATCAATACGCTGATGATACTCAGCTTTATATCTCCACCCCAGACCACCCTGGGGATGCCCTTTCCGTGATGTCCCGTTGCCTGCAAGCGGTGCGGGCCTGGATAGGAAGAAACAGACTCAGACTCAACCCATCCAAGACTGAGTGGCTATGGCTGCCAGCATCCCGTGATCTAGTGGCCCCATCACCTGTGATAGGAGGGGAGGTACTTACTCCCTCAGAAAGGGTTCGCAATCTGGGTTTCCTCCTAGATTCACGGCTGTCTCTAGAAGATCATCTGATGGCCATAACCAGGGGGGCCTTTGCACAAGTACGCCTGGTGCGCCAGTTGCGCCCTTTCCTAGACCGGGATGCCCTCGCCATGGTCACTCATGCCCTTGTTACTTCTCAGTTGGACTACTGTAACGCCCTCTACATGGGGCTGCTCTTGGGATGCACCCGGAGGCTTCAGTTAGTCCAGAATGCAGCCGTGCAGGTTGTTACGGGAGCTTCTCGTTACTCCTGTGTGACACCTCTCCTGCATGAACTGCACTGGCTGCCGGTGGTCCTCTGGATCCGTTTCAAGGTGCTGGTATTAACCTATAAAGCCCTACATGGCTTAGGCCCGGAGTACTACAGGAGCATCTTCTCCCATCGTCCCATACGCTCTCACAGAGCGGGCCTCTTCAGGGTGCCGTCGGCTAGACAATGTCGGCTGGCAGACCCCAGGGGGAGAGCGTTCTCTGTGGGAGCGCCGACCCTCTGGAATGGTTTGCCCACCGGGCTTAGGACAGCCCCTGACCTCCCCTCCTTCCGCCTCAAACTGAAGACGTGGCTCTTTCATCAAATGGACTGACCCGTCTAGGGGCTTTTACATTGTAATAATTTTAATTAATTTTAACTGGATTTTAATTTACATTTAAATTTAAATTGTTGAATTTTATTCTTTGTAAGCCACCCTGAGTCCTTTGGGAGAAGGGCAGCATATAAATTGCATAAATAAAATAAATAAATAAATGTGACTGCAGGGAGGAAAATCCTCCAGCTCTCCTCATGGGTAAATCTGCTTGTTTTAAGGGGAAGAGGGGGTGTCTGTTTGAGTGAGTGAATCGTGACTGCAGGGAGGAAAGGGCTCCAGTTCACCTCATGAATGAATCTGCTTGTTTCTAGGGGGAGGGGAGAGTGGCTGTTTGATTGAGTGTAAGTGGGAAGTCTTGTTAGCTGTGTGCATGGGAAAAATGGTTAGATGGTGTCCGCTAGCCTTGGAAGGCAACTTATGTAGGAGAAGGAAAACTCCAATCTCAAACCTCCACTGCCTTGTGGCTATAGAAAGTCTTTCCCATAGAAAGTCTTCAGGAGTCAACCTTGAGGCAAAACCTGGAGCAGGAGTCCTGGAGTGAGGAGGAGTGCTAGAGGAGTAATACCTCTCTGAAAAAACCTTGGTCCAGCTGGCCCGCCTGGTAGCACCTCATAAGGGCCCCTATCCAGGGTTACAGGAGAAGATGGTCAACTGTTTTGAAGGCGGAAGAGGGCTTTATGCCCCAACAGCAGATAAAACAGCAGAACCATCTTCTAGGAGAAGGGAAACTCTGATTACAAACCTCCATTGCCTTGTGGCTATATCTATTACTGGAAAAGGCTTCAAGTGTCAACCTCAAGGCAAAATCCAGAGTCGGAGTTCCGGAAGCAGTTCATGACTGTGTACAATCACGTTCTGGTAACTCCTGCAACACAGCTGGAACTAATCGTATTGGCTTTGCCATTCCATTGGACTATTTCAACGACGTGGAGAGGGGGGATCTGCTGCTTGGATAACAGTCTATCCTCCATATTAATCTACCCATGCCTCGTGCTCTGGAGAGGACAGCTTTGCATACAGCATTGAAACAACATGGGAAGTGGCAGTTACCGATTATAAGTCTTTGATTGGCATAGAGCGTGACACCAGGGGCCACTTTCGTTGGTGGAAGAGGTCGTTGTACCTCATTGGGCAGCTACTGCCCGTCTTAAGCTGGGCAGCCCCCAGCCAGTAAGGTGCTGCCCCACCACGGTCTGTTAACCTCACAGGGTACGTGGGGTTTAGGGTCAAAGCCGACAAGCAGATTGATAACTTTGCACCATGCAACAAACATAAGAAAACTTTAGCCCTAAAGTTGGGCATCTGGAATGTTCGGACAATGACCCTCAGTCTTTCTGACGATTTACAAGAGATAGATGGCATACGTAAGACAGCTGCCATTGACATGGAGTTGAGCAGACTGCAGATGGACATCTTTGCCCTTCAAGAGACAAGACTGTTAGACTCGGGATCTATTAAGGAGAAAAACTTTTCATTCTTCTGGCAGGGAAAACCATCAAATGAGTCTAGGGAATATGGGGTTGGCTTCGTGATCAGAAACACCCTACTAGGATCCATTACTCCACCTGCTGCAGGAAGTAAAAGAATTCTGTCCTTGCAGCTCCACTCATCAGCAGGGCTGGTTACTCTTATTAACGCATATGGTCCGACATTATCATCTTCAGTAGAATCCAAAGACAAATTCTACAATGATCTGATTGCTACTATCAAAAAAATCCCTGAGAAAGAACCACTGTTTATCCTTGGCGATTTTAATGCCAGAGTTGGAGCTGATTATAGTTCTTGGCCCACTTGTTTAGGTCAGTTTGGCGTCGGAAAGATGACCGAAAATGGACAACTGCTGGAGTTTTGCTGCTACTATGGTCTTTGCGTTAGCAATACATACTTTAAAACAAAGCCTCAACACAAGAGTCTCTTGGAGACATCCAAGATCGAAGCATTGGCACCAGCTCGACTTGATTCTTACCAGGTGCTCCAACCTCCCCAATATTACAATCACCAGCAGCTGTCAGGGTGCTGATTGCAATACAGACCACTCCTTGGAGTGCAGCAGAATAAAATTGCAAACAAAGAGATTGCATCACTCGAAGAAGGAAGGTAGACCACAAATTGACATCAACAAGACCCGCAAAGGGCAAAGTGGAGGAATTTGCACAAGCACTCAAGGAAACTCACCCAGGCCCAACTGAAGTAAATGTATCTGAACGATGGGAATATTTCAAGAATGCTGTTTATAACACCACCTTGTCAGTATTTGGTAAGGAGCTCAGAAAAACAGCAGATTAGTTTGAAGCTCATTCGGAGGAGTTGACACCAGCCATGGAGGAAAAAAGGAGAGCTCTTATTGCATATAAAGCCTGTTCCAGTGAGCGCAAAATACAGGTTTTGCGAGCTGCTCGTAGCAAAGTCCAACAGACCGCCAGGAGATGTACTAATGATTATTGGCTGCAGCTTTGCGCTCGGATCCAGATAACAGCTGACACAGGCAACATCAAGGGGATGTATGATGGCATCAAGCAGGCCTTAGGTCCAACACAGAAGAAATCTGCCCCTCTGAAGTCTGCTACAGGTGAGGTTATCCAGGATCAAGCAAAGCAGATGGCACGCTGGGTGCAGCATTACTCTGAGTTATATTCCAGAGAAAATGTGGTAACTGAAGAAGCATTAAATAACATTGAGTGCCTGCCTGTCTTGGAGAAACTTGACAGTGAACCAACTTTAGAAGAACTAAATGCGGCCCTGGACTCCCTTGCCTCTGGCAAGGCACCCAGGAAAGATAACATTCCTCCTGAAATTCTGAAGTGCTGCAAAGAGAATATCTCCACTGAACTGCATGAAATCTTCTGTCTTTGTTGGAGGGAAGGTGGAGTACCACAGGACATGAAGGATGCAAATATCGTCACGCTGTACAAGAACAAAGGTGACAGGGTGACTCTAACAACTACCGTGGCATCTCTCTTCTTAGTGTTGTAGCAAAGCTGCTTGCCCGTGTCATACTGAAGAGGCTCTAGGTGCTTGCAGAGAGAGTCTATCCAGAATGACAGTGTGGATTTCGAGCCAACAGGTCCACTTCACCCATGCTCCTCGTTCTGGTGTGCCCCCAAGGATCTTTATGGAGGAAGAAAGCTCACCCATCAATTGCCAATATTCCACAGCCAGTTCTACCTTGCCAATAGGCATCCAAGTTGCTCCTTCATTTTTCTCTCATCACTGCCATTAAGAGATTTTAAATTTTTACCTCAGTTTCAGAATAGCCAATGGC
Organism: Arizona elegans; assembly: GCA_022577455.1. Lineage (NCBI taxonomy): Eukaryota > Metazoa > Chordata > Lepidosauria > Squamata > Colubridae > Arizona > Arizona elegans. Next base: position 74,709,469 of record JAKOOJ010000004.1, on the reverse strand, counting down.
CACTCATCCATTGGGTCATGCTGGAGATAGGAAAGGGAGATAGGAGAAAAATATGCCCATTCCCTCTTTCCTTGTGCAATGTAACCTATAGGTTCTGGGAAGAATAGTTTGAAGTAATGATGGTACTGAAGCAACCACAACTTTGCTAAATTTTAATCCCAATAGGAGTCATGCAAATTTTGGATGCATTCTGTAAGTTAGCCTATTTGAAGTATATTTCTCAAAAATTGTTGCTTTGTGATGCACTGTTTCACCCAATTGAGGGTTACAAAGTATCAAAGAGACATGAGGGTTTTAGTAGCATGTACATAATTGCTCTTTTTATGCCTTATTTTAGGTTAATCCAGTAAATATTTTGTATATTTTTCGTCATTCTTTCAGTTCAGTCTCTATATTTTCATGGTTTCTTTTTCCTTGAGAAAAAGATTTTGACATGCTTAAATAAGAGAAAATAAGAGAAAATATGTTTATATGCTTAAATAAGTTGTAAACAAAGACTGAAGATATGCATAGCCAGTGAGTCTTATAATAGTTAATGGATCTTAATCAGGGGTGGGTTCCACTTACCTTTACTACCAGTTCACAGCAGGGCCGCACACGCACTCTTCTGCGCATGCACAAAAACTTCTATGCATGCGCAGAAGCATTTTGGTGACGTCAGGGTCAATGGGTGGAGCCTTGGAGCCTCACGCCGGTTTTACTACCGGTCCTATAGAACCGGTGCGAACCGGGGGCAACCCACTGATCTTAATGCTGAATAAACATAGATTTGAATTAAATATTGTAATTTGGCTACCTTGGCATTCAAAGAGATTTGGAGAATAAAACAAGTTTGATCTTTATTATGGTTATTTATTTTATTTTATTTTATTTTGCTTAGAGGATCTGAATACTCAATGAAATCATGAGAAACATAGTAATTATTCTGAATGTTCTGTTGATAAGACGGTTATCCAACAATTCCTAATAGTATTGCTTAAACACAATGGAGACAGTTGTGAGTTTTCTGCTTTAACATATAGCAGTGATGCCTAACCTTTTTCTCTTTGTGTGCCGACAGCACGCAGGTATGCTGGCACCCATAATGCAATGCATGCCCTGCTGTGCATGCGCACATGACCCCCCACACATGCGCACACAATCCCCCATGCTCCCCCATACCCTGCATGTGTGTGAGGGGTGGGATTCAAAAATTTTAGCAACCGGTTCTCTGCCTGGTTACTAGGTAAGTGTAGCCATAGTGGACGTGGTCTACTCGGCCTCCTGCACCATGGCGGAGGGGGCATTTTCACCCTCCCCAGGATCCAGAGGCTTTCCTCGAACTTCTGGGAGGGCAAAAATGGCCTCCCTTGGGCTCTGGAGGCCCTCTGGATGCCAGAAATGGGCCCACTTCCAGGAGGCCCATTTTTCGCCCTCCCAGACCTCCGTGTGGGCCCTGCACTTACCAGGCATCCAAAAAGCCGCATGGAGACTCCTGGGAGGGGAGGGGCAGGATGGGCGGGGCTAGCCAGTCCTTGCAACTACCAGTTCGGTGAACTAGATGTAAAGTTAACATCTGATTCGCCTGAACCGGTTTGAACCAGTGACTCCCCGATCCCTCATTTTGGGCCTAGTAGGCTTCCCTGCAGCCTCCTGGGCCAAAAAACAGGCTGGGAGGATACGCCGCACCTCTCCCTGTGGCCCTCCGTGGATTCGCGCATGACCCCCGCCTTCCCTGTGCATGCGTGCGCGTCTCTTGCATGCACTCCACCCCCTGCGCATCCCGAAAATCAGCTGGCGGGAGGTTATGGCACACGTGGCATAGATTCGCCATCACGGACATATAATAAGAAAAATGCTGGTTTGGTTTGTAATTGTTTTGTAACATAAGCTTGAATTACCTGGATGTTTTACAAAATTGCTTAAATGAAGGTCATCAGATGCAAAAGGCTGTTCTGGAAAAAAATGTTTTTTTTATATATAAGGAAGCTGTGTGTTGTGTCTTGGGATCGGCTTGGCTGTGCTTCCGGGTTGCAACGGCCCCGCCCGGTGGTCATTTGTTCTACCAACAGCTGGCCGGGGTTTTAGGCCCAATCAGCTTTGCTGGTCAATTACTCCATCCTGTGGCCAGCCTGTAGCAGCAGCCTTAACAGTATATATTCTTGGTCTGTTTCTGGTTAGCTAAGCTTGTTCTAGCCTTTTACTACTGCTTTTACTATGTAATAAAGAGATGCTGAAGTCACTTGGAGTTGCCTGGCTTATTGGAACCCACTACATTTCACTGGCGACGAGGATGGGATGTTGAAGGAAGCGGCTTCTTCAGCGTTGCACGGCATCGCAGCTCGGCATGAGACCACGCTGCACCAGCCCACGCATCCAGCAATTCAGAGCCGGCGGTTGCTCCAGGCTGAAGGCAATGAGCTCCTCGAGGGAGACTACGAGCGCTTCCAGTAACACCGGTACGTCTGCCACCTTGCATGCAGGTGCCCTTGCCATCCCGCCCCCGCAGTTGGGGTTGGCTGGTGCGGCGGCATTGCTGGAGTTTGACATACGCTGCCCGGATATGTGGGAAATATGCCAAGCGCGGCTGGAGTCCTTTTTCCGGTGCTACGGCATTATCGATGAGGGTGCACGGCGAGACTGGTTGCTGAATTGCTGCGGAAATGTGTGGGCTAGCGGTGAGCCTTGTGCACCCAAGGAAAGTGGATCAGCTCCCCTACTCTGACCTGGTGGGCGTTATTATGGCCCATTTAGCACCTAAACCAACGTTGGTGTCTCAGCGGGTAGAGTTTTTTAATCGCAGGCATTTGGTTGCCGAGCCAGCCACAACGTTTTTGGCAGAGTTGCGCAAATTGGCTCGCTGGTGTGAATTTAATGACTTGAACGAGGCTTTATTTAACCAGTTTATATGTGGACAGACGGACAAGAAGTTGTTGAGGAAATTTTGTTCAAAAAAAGATCTTAAGATGGAAGATGCCCTGGCCATCACTATCACGGCTGAGGAAATGGCCCCAGAGGCCTGGAAGGGAGGAACCATGCCGACACCCAGTTGGGTGGGGTTTCATCAGGAGAGCCCCGCAGAGGATTCCAACTCGGGAAGGGACGACGTGTGATTGATGAGGCGTGGGAGTGCCCCTTGGGCCGGCGGAAGAACGGTTCGGAACAACGCGTCGGAGGCCAATGGACATCAGTGTGGCAGCTGTGGTGGGGATCATCTACGGAGGACTTGCCGGTTCCAGTACGCTAAATGTTGGTGATGCGGGAAGTTGGGACACATCGCCCGCACATGTCGAGCTAAGGGGGGTCGAGAGCAGAGCCGGAGCCCACGACAGAGACAGACGGCAAACGTCGAAGTGGACGCGGCCCGGCCTCAGTATGAACTCTTGCAAGTATACAGCCTTAGCTCAGAAGCCCCGAGTTCCATCAGGGTAGTAGTTAACATTGAGGGCACAGCGTGTCCCATGTTCTTGGACACGGGATCCCCCGTGTCCATTATTTTGGCTAAAACACTCCGGAGTATTTGCCCCGGAAAGTTGTCCTCACTTGAAGCCCACCCCCCATTCAAGTTAAATGACTTCCAGAAAAATCCTATAGCGTTGAAGGGGGTTGGAACCTTCGAGGTTGGATTCAAGGGGGTCCGACAGAACCTCGAATTGTTTCTAACTGAAGGGCCGTATACAAGCTTATTAGGCAGGAATTGGATGGGCCCTCTAGGCATTGAGGTGACCGGGGTGAACATGATTAGAACCGCAGACCCGGACTTGGTAAATGTCTGCGCGGAGTTCCCGACTGTATTTGATGGCTCATTGGGGTTATATAATAGCCCTCCAATCTCCCTTCAGTTGGACCCGGCCGTGAGGCCCATCAAACTTAAGGCACGCCGGGTCCCGTTTGCTTTGAAGCCTAAGATTGACGCTGAGATGGACCGGTTGGTTGCCCAAGGAGTCTTGGAAGCGTTTCCTCACGGGTCTTGGGAAACCCCAATTGTGACCCCAGTGAGGCCGGATGGGGCGGTCCGCCTCTGTGGGGATTATAAATGCACCCTCAATAAGGCATTGCCCGACCACGCCTATCCAGTTCCAGTCGTACAACACGTCCTGGCCACGTTAGCGGGGGCTAAAGTCTTTGGCAAGCTGGACTTGGCCCAGGCATATCAACAGCTGCAGGTTGATGAGGCGACGGCCGACGCACAGACGATCGTTACACACAGGTGTGCTTTTAGGGTGAAAAGACTACAATTTGGGGTTAGTGTCACACCCGGGATTTTTCAGAACTTAATGGACTCACTTTTGAAAGGGATGCCGGGAGTAACGCCCTTTTTTGACGATGTGTTAATCTCCGCCCCGACGTCATCAGAATTTGTCGCCCGACTATGAGCTGTGTTGCAAAGGTTTCAGGCGGCAGGACTGAAAGTTAAACGAGAAAAATGCCTTTTGGGGGTGGAGCGAGTGGACTTTCTGGGGTTTACGGTTGATGCCAGTGGTATCCACCCGGCACCGGAGAAGGTACGGGCAATCTGCGACGCACCTGCCCCCACGAGTAAGGCAGAATTGCAAGCATTCCTCGGCCTTTTAAACTTTTATCATACTTTTCTACCTCACAAGGCGGCGGTCGTGGAACCCCTTCATAGACTCCTGGACAAACAGGCCAAGTGGACTTGGGGCCCGCGGCAGGAAGCAGCATTTCGGGCGCCCAAGAACTTATTGATTTCTAACAATGTGTTGGCCCATTTTGATGAGTCGCTCCTGGTGGTTTTAGCGTGTGATGCATCCCCTTATGGGGTAGGGGCCGTTTTGGGCCATGTGTTGCCGAATGGGAATGAGGTTCCGGTAGCGTATTTTTCACAGACCCTCTCGGCAGCTGAACGGAACTATGCCCAAATAGATAAGGAGGGCCTAGCGATAGTAAAGGGGGTAAAAAAGTTCCATGATTTCCTTTACGACAGGCCCTTCACCATCTTAACAAATCATAAGCCGTTGTTGGGACTTTTCGCACCCGATCGCCAGACGCCACAGGTACTCTTACCCCGGGTTCTTAGGTGGTCCATATTTCTGGCTAGGTATCAGTACTCTCTGGTATATCAGAAGGGCAAAGCCATGGGGCATGCTGATGCGCTGAGTCGCCTTCCATTATCAGAGAGTGGGCCTGACCCCGCCCCGGTTTATGCCGTAATGCTCCTGGAGGACCTCCCAGATGCACCCCTCCATGCCAAGGACATTGCAAAATACTCATTTAGGGATCGAGTCATCTCCCGGGTCCTGGACTGGGTGGGGAGGGGGTGGCCAGAGGCCAAGCCGGGTCCAGAGTTTACGGCATATGTTGAGAAGCAAGGGGAGTTATCGGTGCACAAGGGGTGTCTGTTGTGGGGGTGCAGGGTGGTGGTTCCACCCCTGCTACGCAAACGGGTCATGGAAGCGCTACATGAAGCACACCCCGGGGTAGTGCGAATGAAAGCCCTTGCCCGAAGTTATGTGTGGTGGCCCAAGATCGATAAAGAAATTGAGACGTGGGTTCGGGGTTGTGGGCCCTGTCAGGAGTCACGTCCAGTTCCGCCCCGCACTCCAGGGCAGACATGGGAGGACACCCGGAAACCATGGTCCCATCTCCATGTAGATTTTGCTGGGCCAGTACGGGGACAAATGTTCTTTATAGTGGTGGATTCCCACTCGAAATGGTTAGAAGTTGTCCCCGTTTCCACCACGTCTACGGCCGTTACCGTCAGAGCTTTGAGAAAGCTGTTTGCCACTTTTGGGCTGCCTGATACGCTTGTGTCAGACAATGGTACAGCTTTCACGTCAAGGGAGTTCTTAGAGTTTACTCGGAAGTACGGTATCCAACACATACGGTCGGCGCCGTTCCATCCTGCCACGAATGGTCAGGCCGAACGTATGGTGCGTACGGCCAAGGAGGGGCTCAGGCGATTGGGGGATGGGGACTTACAACATCGTTTAGCCCAATTTCTAATTGCACAGCATACCACCCCCTGTACAGCAACGGGTTATAGTCCTGCCGAGCTGCTTATGGGGCAAAGGCTCACCACCTTATTAGATAGGCTCCATCCCGATAGGGCACCCATTCTAAGGCCCAATACAGAGAATAGGGGAGTACCCAGGGGATTCTTCCCCGGGGACCCAGTATATATTCAGAACTATGGAATTGGCCCGGTTTGGTTGCCTGGCTATGTGGTACAGGTCAAGGGGCCCATCTCATATGAGGTTTCCACAGAGCGGGGGGCCATCTGGGGACGTCACATTGATCAGTTGAGGCGGAGGGTAATCCCTCCAGAGGAGGAGACGGAAGTGTTGGAGTATCCGCACCTCCCAGAGCCACAGCAGGAACTTGCCCTACCCAGTCCTGTAGGGCTGGAGCAAGAACCGGCAAGGTTGGAGATCCCCGCTAATTTGGAGGCCAGTCGATCTCAGCCGGAGACGGGGCCGGTGGATGTGATCGTGGAACCTCTAGTGGCTAAAACTCCAACTATTACTGGGGAGGGGGCCACCTCCCCAGAAAAGATCTTGCCACGTAGGTCGTGCCGAGAACGGCGGTTGCCCACATACCTTAAAGACTATGTCTGCGGGGCAATTTGCACTTAGAGGGGAGGAGTGTTGTGTCTTGGGATCGGCTTGGCTGTGCTTCCGGGTTGCAACGGCCCCGCCCGGTGATCATTTGTTCTACCAACAGCTGGCCGGGGTTTTAGGCCCAATCAGCTTTGCTGGTCAATTACTCCACCCTGTGGCCAGCCTGTAGCAGCAGCCTTAACAGTATATATTCTTGGTCTGTTTCTGGTTAGCTAAGCTTGTTCTAGCCTTTTACTACTGCTTTTACTATGTAATAAAGAGATGCTGAAGTCACTTGGAGTTGCCTGGCTTATTGGAACCCACTACATTTCACTGTGCTCAAAGAATATGTAAAGACATGGTGGTACTTAGCCATCATTTATTGTATATCACATAGGTATATTTCATTTTAGTAGTCATATCTTATTTTATGGTAATAAGCTCAAAGAGGTTTACAGCTGCCATGTTCAAAATAATGTAAAATATCCCTGCATGTAATCTATAAAAATACTACAATACTACTAAACTAAATAGTCACAATATTTCAAATGCTAAGAATATAAATTCTGTTGGACCAGATTCAGCACCTATCAGTTCCAGCATTCTACGTTTTAAGAATTGTACCATACACTGGTAAACCAACTGTATCCTAACTAGCTTATTGCAAACAATTTAAGTGAAGAATCCTTTTAAGACAGAGGATTACCTTTCACTGGTAATACCCAAAATTATTTTGTCCCGAATAAGTTCATCTCTTAAGGGGCCATAGTCACAGTTTGCAGCCTTTTCTTAAGCATGTGACGAAACTATTGTTTTGCCTTCTTCTTGCTTGGAAATGCCGAATATATATCTTTCGTAAATGACATTTTTAAGAGGTCTAAAATAGACCTCTAAAGCATCTAGGATAGCTATGATGTCGCTTTTTTGCTCATCAGTAAGGGTTAAGTTGTGTTTATAAATGTGGAGGCATTCACTGCCCATCAATCTCTTTAATGTGATGGCTTGTATTGCTGCCGAGTTATCAAGCCTGTAGCTAAGGAGTAGTCTTAAAACTCTGCCCTGAACGTATCCCAATTGCTGCTGCAGTCTCCACTCACCTTCATGGCCTCAAGCAGAAGTTAGCAGCTGCCATGCATCATCTGCTTGGCTTTCAGGAGTATGCCTCAAATGCATCAGGAAGACATGGATTCAGGCTTCTGACGCTATGTTTCAAGAAGCTTAATCAAAATGCAGTTAACAGTGATAAGCCATTATTAGGAATATATATATACATATGACAGGAACCAGAAAATACCTCACAGGAGCAGCTGAAGGCAACTCCTAGAGAAGCAAGAAATGCATCTCAGAATAGAGCTGCCTACAAAGCAAACCTAACCACTGTAACAACACCCACCAGCCACCCCTGCCCTATGATAAGATTGGCAGACAATAAATTTTATAAATAAATAAATAAATAAATATGACAACTATAACCTGGATGACTGAGAATTTCCATAAACATAATTGAATTGGTTTTAATAATTTTTTTTATTGAAAAAGTTTTACAGATACAAATTTTCCCATTCCCCTCCCTAACCCTCCCTAACCCTCCCCTCCTCCCATGACTTCTCCAAGGTGAAATCCGTCCTCATTATGTTACATCATACTTTACCACCCTTCTATTCTCCCCCCTGTGTACTATACATTTCTATGTAACATTAAGCTATTTTACCCCCTATATACTATACATTTCTACACAACATTCAGCTAAAAGCTATCTGGTACTTCCTAGTTTGGTATTTATTCTGCACATAATCTATCCATTTCTTCCACTCCCATGCATAAGTGTCTTGAGTCCGATCTTTTAAGTATGCTGATATCTTCGCAATTTCTGCAAAACTGGCCACCTTCAAAGTCCATTCTTGAATTGTAGGCATAACATCCCTTTTCCAATATTGACCAATCAGTAACCTAGCTGCTGTCATCATATACAATATCAATTTTGTTTCACCCACTGAAAAACCCTTAACTATACCCAGTAAAAACAATTGAGGAGAAAATTGAATTTTTTTCTTCAAAACATTTTGCATAACCCACCAAATTTTTATCCCAAAAGCCTTTGCTTTCTTGCATGTCCACCATATATGATAATATGTAGCATCTAAACAGTCACATCTCCAACATTTCAGTTGAACATCAGGATACATGCATGACAATTTCTTAGGATCTAAATGCCACCTATAAAACATTTTATAAAAATTTTCCCTCAAATTCTGCGACTGTGTGAATTTAACATTCTGAACCCATATTTTTTCCCAAGTTTCCATCATCATTGGTTCTCCAAAATTTTGCGCCCATTTTATCATACAATCTTTAACCAATTCATTTTCTGAGTCTCTTTCTAACAAAACATTGTAAACCCTCTTAATATGCATTGGGCCTTTCTCTTTTATCTGTCTAACCAATTCTTCTTCATGCAACATTAATCCAATTTTTTGATCTTCTCTCCATCTCAGTTGAAGTTGATTATATTGTAACCAAGTTAAATTAATCCCTTCTTCCAACAGTGTGTTTAATGTCTTTAGTTGCAATCTGCCCACATCACAAAAAAGTACTTCTTTATATAAACCCCCCCCCCCGAATGACTTTATATTTATATTCCATATAATGTGACCAAGATCCAACCACAACGGTATTTTATAATCCCATTTGAACCGGTGCTTCTTCCATACTCTCATCAAGGAGTTTCTAAGCATATGGCTGTTGAATACTTCATCCACCTTATTTTCATAGAATAAATATGCATGCCAACCAAATTCAAGGTCATAACTCTCTATATTCAATATTCCGGTCTTTGTCCTTCCAAACCAGTCACTTGCTTGTGTCAACGCTGCTGCTTCATAATACAGTCGCAGGTTTGGAAGTTTAAGACCAACCCTTTCACGAACATCTTGCATAATTTTCAGTTTCACTCTTGGCTTTTTCTCATTCCAGACAAACTTATTCACTCCTTTTTGCCATTCCGTCAACTGTCACTTTTAAGCACCGGAATCATTTGAAACAAAAATACAAATCTAGGTAGAACATTCATTTTAACTGCTCCTTCTTTTGATCAACTGTCATATTTTTAACTATCATCTTGGTTTTTTTCTGATTCAGTCTGAATCCTGATACCATACCATATTCTTCTATAATATCTTTCATCTGAATTATTGATTCCATTGACCGTGTTAGGGTAACAACCAGGTCATCTGCAAATGCCCTTGTTCTGAAATCCTCTTGCCTTATAACTATTCCCTTCAAAGTGCTCGAGTCCCGTATTGTGTTCAACAAGACTTCTAGAGTTAGAATAAACAACAATGGGGATAACGGACAACCTTGTCTTGTGTCTTTTTCTATACTGAAATTTGTAGTTAAGCTTCCATTAATGATAATTTGTGCTATTTGCTCTTGATAGATTGCTGAGACCGCCTGTACAAACTGATCCCCAAAGTCCATCTTTTTTAAAGTCTTTAATAGAAAGTTCCAATTCACTCGATCAAAGGCCTTCTCCACATCCAGAAACACCAGCACTGCAGAGATCTGTTTATTCTTCTCAAGATATTCCAATAAATCTATGATTTGCCTCACATTATCCTTCATATATCTGCCTTCTATAAATCCTGCTTGATCATGATGAATCACCTCTTGAATAACTGGCATTAATCTGTTGGCTAATACTTTCGCAAAAATTTTATAATCCGTGTTCAGGAGAGATATTGGTCTAAAATTTTCCGGTTTTGTAGAACCTGCTTCCTCTTTCGGTATCAAAGAAACAAAAGCTGCTTTCCATGAAGGGGGTATTTTACCCCCTTGCTGTATGCTACAAAATAAGTCTTTAAGATGTTCAATCATTTCTGCTTGTAAAGTTTTATAATACACCGCAGTTAAACCATCCGTTCCTGGAGCTTTAGCTGTTTTCAATTGTTCAATAGCAACAATAATCTCCTCAGCTGTTATTGGTAGACTCGTTCTTTCCTTTTGATCACTAGAAATTTTTATAACTCTCTTTTCTTCTAGATATTTATTTATAAATTCATTCTGTATATCATCTTTGGCATATAGTTTAGTATAATAATCTAAGAAGGCTTCTTTGATTAATCTTTGTTGAAACACTTCCTTCCCTCCATACTCAATACTACCAATAGTCCGAGTACTCTGCTGTTTCCTCAGTGTGTAAGCCAACCACCTGCCCGGTTTATTGGCGTTGCAAAATGTATTATGTTTCGCAAATTGTAAATTAGTTGCTGCTTGTTCTGCTGTGATCATTTGAAATTGATCTTTCAAAAGTTTTATAATTCCTTGTAATTTTTCATCTGTTGGATTTTTTATAAGCAACTGCTCTTTTTTCTTTATCTCCCCTTCCAGTTCTAATCGTTTTCTTTGTCGATTTAATTTATGTTTAGAATTCATATAAATCAGTACCCCCCGCATATATGCCTTACTCGCATCCCAAACAATTTCAATAGGGGTACCCTTGTTCAAGTTCATTTCAAAAAATTCCTTCATTTGTTTTTTAAGTTCATTTACATTCTTTTCATATCTAAATAAGTTTTCATTTACTCTCCATGATCTTTTCTCATTCTTTCCCATTTCTATTTCTATCCATACCGGGCTATGGTCAGATAAAATCCTCGGAAATATCTTTGTTTTCTTTGTTTTTAAAAGTAAGTCAACCGTAAGTAGAATAAAATCAATCCTAGAGAAGGATCTATGTCTATCTGAAAAAAAAGTAAAGTCCAATTCTTTTGGGTTATGCACTCTCCATATATCTTTCAGTTCCAAATCTTCTTTCATATCAAAAAAGATCTGTGGTAGTTTAACACATGACTTTGCCAAACTCTTCTTATTTTTTTTAGAATCTATTACTCCATTCCAATCTCCCATAAGTAGGATAGATCTATAGTCCCATTGTAATATTTTAGAATACAAGATTTTATAAAAATTTTCTTGTTGCTGATTAGGAGCATAAATTCCAATCACCAAAATTGGACCATTATCTGTAAAAGGTTCTATTGCCATATATCTTCCATAGTCATCTGCTTCTATGATTTTTGCTGGCAATCTTTTATTTATATAAATCACTACACCATTCTTTTTCTCCAAATTTGAGGCTATAAACTGTGCTCCTAATCTAGGATTTATCAAATATTTTTGATCTTGTGTTCTAATATGAGTTTCTTGTAAGCAAATAACATCATTATTAAATTGTCTCAGATAGTGAAATATCTTCCTTCTTTTCTGTGGTGAATTTAATCCATTCACGTTCCAAGATAAAAACTTAATTGTCATTTGTAGTGTCCTGAAGCGTTAAGAGCATTTGCTGAAGTTTCTGTTCCAAACTAGTAGTCTTCGGCTTAGCTCCTCCCATAGCTTCGGATTTTTGTGCTTTACCATTGACTCCCTTCTTATCTTGCGATAGCTTAGATCTCTGCTGTTGTTGTTTCTCTAGAATTTGTTTATAAGCTGCTCGAGTTATACGCTGATCTTTAGCATTGTGCAACATCAGGTCAAGATCCACTGCCACTTCTCTTGTATTTTTAGGTGGTTCACCTATAGGCTCTAAGGGAAGATCCAGCAGCAATTCATCTAAAAAACCACCTGTTGCTCCTTGAGTTTCCATTGCCTCCACCTCCATCTGTTTCCGCTGCTCTTCAAGCTCTTGTTCTAATTGCTTCTCTTTCTCACCCTCCTCTATACGTAACACTGAAGATGTGCATGGAGATGTTGTGCCAGCTTTAAAAACATTAAAGTAAAATTCTTCTGCTTTTTCAACAGTATTTAATCGATATCTCTCTCCTTGATACCTCAATATTATGCCAACTGGAGCATCCCATCTGAATGGAATTTGTTGTTTCTTTAATTCAGTCACCAAAAATCCAAAATCTTTTCTATCTCTTAGCATCTTAGGTGGCAACTCTTTATAGATCCCAATCTCCCTTCCATCCACTTGAATAGTAGAAACAAAAGACTTTTGTAAAATATCATTTCTTATTCTTCTATTTGTAAAGTAGATCACCACATCTCTGGGCAATTGCTTTTGCCTTGCCACCCACGAATTCACTCTATAGACCTTGTCAATCTTGCACAATATCTCCTCAGGGTCAACCTTTAGCATCACAGCAAGGGGATCAGCACAAACCCTTATCAAATCCTCTCTATTGTTTTCTTTTATACCTCTGAGTCTTACAGCAAATTCCATAAGTCTAAATTGCATCATTGTCACTTCATTTTCAATCCTTTGCATTTTATTATCAACATTAGAAATTTTATGATCAGCTTCCTTCATTTTGGATTCTACTTCTGAACTAAGTTCTTCCACTTTTTTATCAATTTGAACAACTACTTCTGATAAGCCAGTCACAACTGTCAATATATCCCGTTTCATCTTGTCATACTTTTCTTGAAGCACCTCCTTAAATTCCTGTTGACATTTTTCAAATTTCTGGTCCAAAACTTCATTTTGATCCCTCAGAGCCACAGCAATACATTCCTTCAAATCTTTAAAACCAGACTCCTGTGTTTGGCTCTGTGTCTGCAAACTTAAAGGCTGCTCTTGTGGCTTATGAGTGGGGGAACCCACCCCCCCTGCAGCTTTAGCTGGCTTTGTCTGCTTTGAAGCCATTCTACCACGCAGACTGATTCTTTCTAAGAAGGAGGTCCTCCCTCCCTTTTCACCACAGAATCCTTTTAGAAATTTCCCCAGCTTTAATCAAGTCTCAAGGGAGAGGGAACGGATCAAATCACTTTTAAAAGAACTTTTCCCTTTTCTTCTGGCCAGCGCTGTTACTTTTTGTTACTTTGTAGCGCAGTAGACACTCAGGCAAATCCACTTTCGCTTTCAGCTTTCCTTATTGCTAAAGCCGGACGCCATTTTAACAAACTTTTACTTTTTCTCAGTTGTTAAATTCATTCACAGGGCTAATCAAAATACTTACAGTTTGAATTTCAAGTCCAGATTCCATCCTGTTTATTTTTGGAGATTCTCTTGGCTTTCGCTTGTTATGTTGGTCGCGTCATCTGGCTCTGCAAAATGCAGAGTTGTCCCCGGAGTCTGGCGCCTCGGCGAGCTGGATAGGGAGCCTCACCCTGCTTCCTCCCCAGAAGCAAAAAAGACAGTCTGGGGACTTCGTAGGGGGCTCTACCTTGTCTTGCCGGCTCTCCTCCTGATTCCTCTGGATCGTGGAGTTTTTCAAGCCGCCTCTCAGCTGTAGAGGCGGCTCTTTACAGGCGGCGGGACTGGCGGTCTTGAAGGGAGCGTCTAGCGACAACGGCACCAACCGGAAGAGCCAATAATTTTTTTTACACAAATAATTTGGGAATCATCTTTCTCTTGATTTCGTTAATTTTATTGTCTAAGGAATATGTGTGCATGTATACACAGACATACTGCATTCTAAGTTTGGGGACTTTTACCCAAAGAGGAAGTAGAGGGCCTTCTTCCCAAGCCCAGGCATGATTGGTAGTTTGTAAACTCAGATGTGAATAAAAGTCTCCAAGCTTGGAATGGTGTGTGTGTGTTCATGCATGTGTGTGCCCAGCACGTCAAAGGAGATGTTCCCTTTGAATTCCAGACATCGTTGGTGTTTCTCTGTCCAGTGCTCCCTCCCAGCAAAGCAGGAAGCAGAGGACAACACTGCTGTGTGTGGAAGCGCCGAAGAGAAAGTTTGCAGGAAGTAGCTTCCGCCGAGTACTACTTCTGCTTTGACAGATCTCTGGAGGAGTCTGGGGATCAGTGTTTCTTGGTCCTGCACGAGGGAGGCTGGCCCTTCTCAAAAGGGAATCCCCATTTCCAATCGTATGTGGTAAGGATGCTGGTTTCTTGGGGCATCCTTGTCTCATGCAGCTCCCCCACTATACCCTTCTCCTCTTCAGAGATCTGTCAAGGCAGAAATTGGACTCAGAGGAAACTGCTTCCTGCAAACTTTCTTCTCCACACTCCCACATGCAGCAGCGTCCTCTGCCTCCTATGTGGGGGCTAGGCAAGACAACACAGGGGGATCCAGAAGTTCCCAGTGGAGGAAGGTGAGACCAGGATGAGTGCCAAAGCCTAGTCCACCAGAGGAGCCTTACCGTCCCTCAGGCCACGCAAAGGAGCCCCGGACAGTGGCACAGGCTGCCCAGAGCCCTGGGCAGTGGAGGGCAAGTGCCCAGCCCAGCGCTCAAGCTTCTGGGGAAATGGGACCCCACAGCCCAGCCCAGCCCCACCTCTTCCTCAAGGCTGCTGCTCCTATGCTCACTCTCCTCGGCCAGGTTGTTCATAGTGGATACAGGAGGGTAAAGTACATGGGTCAGAGGAAGGCCCACTCCCTCTCTACATGAGGAGATCTGGCTTTGTAAGCAAAGCATCCTCAGCAATAGGATAGGAGGCCAGAAGGAGGGGGCAAAGGGATGGTGAGAGGGCAGTAGAGCTGCTGGTGGCCATGTGCTAAGGCAGGACTCTCCCTCACTCTAATTCCAATCTTCCTTCCTTCCTGTCTGTCTGTCTTTCTTTCTCTCGTCCTCCTCCTTCCTTCCCTGCTTACCTTCTTCTCATTTTTATTTTCTTCTGTTTTCCTTCCTCCCTCCCTCCCTCCCTTCTCTGCCTCCCTCCTTCTCATTCCCATCTCCTTCCTTCCTCCCTCCCCCCTTCCTTCCCTCCCCCCTTTCTTCCTCCGTCTCCCTGCCTCCCCTTTCCTTCTTTCCTTCCTCCATCTCTCCCTCCCTCCATGCACAGGAAGGGACAAAGGGAGGGGGGAGAGGGTGGCAGTGAGGGTGGTGGTCCTGGCTTTCCCAGTGAAAAGGATGCAGTCCATGGGTTGTGGGGCCAGCGGGTGAGGCCAGGCAGGCAAGTGGGCCATGGAAGTGGTGGAGGCACTGGTGGCAAGTGCAATGCTGTGGGGGTCTGTGTGTTGCTTCATGGCAGCCACTCAGTGCTGAACATGGTCAGCCTGCAGGGCAAGACAGTGCTCATCACAGGTCAGCTGCACATCAGCCCGCACATGCCCACCGCTTCCTATGTGCATTTCCAAGGGGAGCACCTGGCCAGACTGGAGTGGGCCTGGGTTGAAGCCAAGACAGCGGGTGCCAGCCCCTTGCTGTCTGCAGGGCAGTGGAAAGACCAGAACTAACCATATTGCGGGCCAAATCTAGCCCCGGGCCTTGAGTTTGACATCTCTGGTCTAAGGTGGTATATATGTTTAGGATAGTTGTTTACAACTTGGCATCTTCCCAATATGTAGTACATTATACAATGTTAGCAAAGCTGTAATGATATTAATAATATATAGGAAGTCTAACCTATTTGGCAAGCTTGTCTAAAAATATAAGAGGGGCATGATGGTAAGTGGTTAAAGACACTGTATATAGTGTTCACTGAATTTAGATGTTTCATGGAATTAAAGATACTGTCGCAAGATAAAAAAATTTCAAGTAAAGGTGCTTTTTACAGATAATGGATGGTGATTTTGTTGATGGTGTTCAGTACTCCAGCTGTTTTGGGATTGCACCCAAAGTGTCTATTACTATTGGTGCTTCATTTACTTTCTTTGCCACAGTTGTTCTATTTCTATTTGCAGATCTTTATATTTTGAGATCTTTTCCAATTCTTTCTCTTCTATTCTGCTGTCTCCAGGTCCAGCCACATTTATTATCCAGACATTTTTATCTTTCTTATCATCACCTGCTAAGTCTGTGGCTAGTGCCTGTCTGTTTGAATTCAGAAGTCCCAAAGCAATTTAGCTTCTTAATTTTCCATTACATTCTTTATTTTATGGTCCTACCAGTTGTTGCTTAACAGGCAAATGATATTTCTTGCAGATCTTCCAATGCTCCATTGTTGCTGCTTTGTCATGCCATTAGTTTGTAGTCAGTCTGTGTGATCTTGTAGCAGCTAACTAGATGGTCACTGTTTCTTCAGCTTTTTTGCAGAGGCAGTATTTGTTGTCTGTTGCTGTCTTCTTTATTCTAATTTTGTATGTGTGTTCTCTTAAGGCTTGTTCTTGTGCAGCCAGAATTACCGTATTTTTTGGACTATAAGACACACCTAGGTTTAGAGGAGGAAAACAAGAAAAAAAGTATTCTGAATCAAATGGTGTAGTAATATATTTAATAAAATATAGCAGAATAATATTCAACCATGTAAAGTCAATGGCGGTATTAAGAACCATCATCGTCATTAACAAATGAGGAGATACTTTAAGATTCAAGCACTCTTCTAATTTTCTGGAAATCCCAATAACTCATCATCACTAGTGTCAGAATTTAGGAAGCTCAGTTGCTCACAATCACTGATATCACTTTCTTCGCTACCTTCATATATGATATCATCTTCAGTTCCATCTAAGGCATTGCTAATGCCACATTTTTTGAATGACCATGCAACGATTTCGTCCTTCACTGAGTGCCATGATGTTTTAACCCTTACATAAACTTGAGTGATAGTAGGCCTCTTCATTTGTCCTGTAGGTGTCAGATCATGATTACCTGCAACCATCCATTTGTTCCACTCTTCTCACATATAGACGTTAAATGGTTTGTTGATGGAAATGTCAAGAGGTTGCAACTGGCTGGTAAGACCCCCAGGAATTACAGCTAGATGAGTCTAAACTAGTCGAGCACTAATAAAGCAGGTTTTTTCAGAAGCCCTCCAGGACATTTGGACCACACTCTTTCAACCCATATTCTCATTCCATTTTTGTCCATTCATCCTTTGTCATGAACATGCACAACAACTCCTTTTGGAATCACTTCTTTTGGAGAGGTTTTCCTTTTGAAAATTAACATCGGTGGCAATTTGGTGCCATCTGCACAGCAGGACAACACAACCATGAAATGTGTTTTCTCATGTCCTGAGGTTTTTACGGTTATGCTTTTGGTATTTTTCAGATCAAGAGTCTTATTAGATGGCACATCAAAGGTTAGCAGGATTTCATCCATATTCCCAATCTGGCTAATTTCAAAATTATTTTTCTTTCTAGCATCTCTTATAAATGTATGAAAAGACAGAATCATAGGTTCATATTCTTTTGGCATTTCTTGCGCAATTCTAGTTTTGGTGCGCATAGCAAGGCCAAATCGCCTTATAAATCTGAAGCACCACGATGGTGATCTAGTAAAATCCTGAATGCCTTTCTCTACAACAATGTGTTCGGCTTCATATATTACCATTTTTGTAGAAACTGTGAAACCATTGTTCCTGTGATGTGTGATCCATTCTTTCATGTCTACCTCTAACTGTGGCTACTTTGCAGCAAGCCCACGAAAATTCTGCTTACTTTTATCTTTTACTTTTTGCAGCTGATCCACCTGTTTCCTCTAGTCTCTTATCATTTTTTCAATTGGAGTTGGTCCAAAATGTTTCTCCACTGCTCTGTTTCCATGTTCCTCAGCATCTTTTACTACTTCCAGTTTAAAAGAAATTTTATATGCTTGTCTTTTCTGTTTTGACATCCTTGTACCAGTATGTAGCCTGAGGAGTTGCCGTAGTATTTTTCTGTAAGAAAGAACTGTCAGTAATGTGTCCTTTATTGTTATGAGAGCACTGTAGCTGAAACTATGTTCTTACATTCATACACAAGATATACCGTATATAGGGGAGTTCCGGCTGATATCGTGGCAATATCAAACACAGAGAACGGTTCTCTGAGCTCCCTGCGCTGGGTTCTCCCTGTTTGTGGGCTCCAAGAGGAGCCAAAGCTACCTTGTAGGGGTGGCAAAGCTAAGGACTATCTTTCCTGTGACTAAGGTCATAGGAGAAATTGCAACTTTCCTGCTGAGCCCCAGGCTTTTTTCCCTCTATGCCACAGCGAGGAGAAGAGGTAACTTAAAGATGGCTGCCACAAAGCTGGGACAGCCGAGAAACATCTAAGAACCATACTGGAGCAGAGTTGGTGAACAGTGTCTGGAACTGAGTGAGAAGAATCCATTTTACTTAACCCCAAAAGAATAACTAGGAAAAAAGAGGCTCATTGCTATTGTTAAAAACAGCAATTTAACATTTTGAGAAGAATTTCAAATTTGAAGGAAAAAGAATCAAAGAGAGAAAGGCAAAAACCTTTAAAAATACAGAAAATTGGATCTTTAAATTGGACAGGCATGTTTTGGATAGGCATTTTAAAATGCTGGAACTATTTACTTTAAAAAAAACTAATATCTATATATTTTGCATTGTTACCATTAAAATTGGATAAAACTGATTAATATTGAAATTTGACCTAAGAGTGCCATCTGCTAACAAAAGGAAGGCATAACACATTCCCCAAATCCTGGAAATACTTGGCTATTGGAGATAATCACAATCCCCTGTCCTGCGCCGCAGAATTTAGCCACCTGCACTGTAATCACTATTTGTTCATCCTTAAGCAGCCACTGGAGATAAGCAATTTCAGAATGGCCAGGTACCTATTGATTATTGGGAGGATACTTTTTTTAAATATCTCTATAGAAAGAGCATTGAAGGAGTATGTGACCAATGATTTCCACCTCTCCTGAGCCACAGGAGCAGAATCTTTCAATCAATAATATCTTTTTATACTTGCCGTACAGATGGCCAATGGAAGTACATGGCACCATATGTGCAAAAATGCTTTCTGGTGGTTTGCCGACTCCAGCTGGCTAAGATAACTGGCAGGAGTAACAACATATCTAATAGAGTCTGGAGCCAGAAACAAAGGAGTTTTCCCTAAGTCTGCTTGCCTCTTGATGTCCTCTACCCTTTGTTGCAAGGTTTGTTTTGCTTGGTCGTAGTCCAACTTGTGTATTGAGGCTGGGGAGAAGCCTAGTTTGGCAAGGTTGGGCTCAATGATCTTGATCCATGATGAGGAGAATTTGTCTTGGAGGATTAATGGAGCAAGGGCTTGTGGAAAGAAATTAAGCTTAAGCCAAAGATTTAAAGAAGCTATTATAAATTCTTGCTTTTGACTTATATCAGTCCTGTCTCTAGGCGGAGAAGTACATTTGGGACAATGCAGCATCTGGAGAATTGCTTAATAAATTTGAACTCTTTCTAATGGGGTGAAACACAAAGCAGAGTCCAAGCAAGATCCCATAAAGAAGCTGTGCTAGCGACTTAGCCAGAAAGAGCCTAATTGTGGCAGGAACATAGTATCCTCCTTTTGTGTGGAAAAATTTGAGGATGGCGTTCACTGATCTTTGGCTAGGGGCAGCCACATATTCGCCATGTGCTTTTCTTGAGCCAGTGGCATGTTTGAACACCCCTAGGTACTTAAAGGAGGTTACTTGCTCTATATTATGACCATTAAGATACCATTAGAGTTTTGGCCTTTTTGCAAAGGCCATAATCTTTGTTTTCTCATAATTTATATCTAGTTTATTGTAATTACAATACTGGACGAGAGCTCGCAAGGCTCTTTTAAGGCCTACTGGTGTCCTGGAAAGGATCACAACATCATCTGCATAGAGCAGCAGGGCGATTCTTTGATCACCTATTTTTGGGGCGTGGTAATTTGGTTTATTTAACCATTTTACCTTGTCATCTCTATAAAAGTTGAAAAGCAAGTGCCCAAAATGCACCCCTGTTTAACCCCCTTTTGAGTTTTACCTGACCTCAAAAAGGATCCTTGCACATTATACCTCACCTTGAGGCAGTGGTGAAATCCAAATTTTTTTACTACTGGTTCTGTAGCGTGGCTTGGTAGGAGTGGTGTGGCTTGGTGGGTCTGGCTTGGGCATGGCAGGGGAACGATACTGTCACGAGTGTTTCCAGGATTGCTGTAGCTACCTGCCTACTCACAAACAGTATGGTTTTTAATCAAGCCATCTACTGTTGCCAATTACCTGCAAGCCTTCCCCACCCTGTATAATTGCAGGTTGACTCCTTACATAAGCAAGGACCTTTCGCTTGCTACTTGGGCCTAGTCTTCTAGGCCTAAATGCACAGCTCCTGCAGGAAGCTTGGTGCAATGCCGCAGATGGGAGAAGAATGCAGATAAGGACTCCAGACGTCGTTACAGAGAGACTCCCACGGATGCTTGCCTTTTGCTGTTTTGTAGCACGCAAGCTATCATCGGGACTGCTGTTGCTGGACCTTCTTCCCCCCACAAGCTTCAAACAATGTTTGCTGTTTGAACTGTTTTTACTTCAGGTGACTTTCAGCTGTGAGGCTCGTGCTGCCCTCGTTATGATTGCCTTGATGATGTATCGACGCCGAAGCTGCTTACCTTTATGCTAGCTTTATTCTTTTGTGAACTGTTTTCGGTATTGTGGAGAGGGATCTAGGGAGATAGCCTTGCCTCACATACCCAGATAAGACTTTGTTTTTAATGTGTTTTCTTAAAGACTTAGTGCTTTTTAAATGTTTTAAAGTAAATTATATTTTTACACAAGACGCCTCTGTTAGAATTATTTCAGTCTCAGTGCATTTACTCATGAGCTGGTTCACGGTCCGGGGTACCCCTCAACCCCATTTTCGTCACAGTTGGTAGCAGAGGATGGTTTATTGAACCTACGCTCATGTGGTAACGCGCTAGACTGGAATGTCTGCAGTTGAACACATGTTGACTAGGGAAGCAGCAGCAGCAAAAAGTATGAAGTCACAAACTGAAGTGTCTGGGGCTCAGGCCAAAAATGTTTTGGCTGAAAAACCCCAAACTCTAATTGATTTAGAGAATAGTGGAGCTGTAAGTTTTGGAGCAGAGGCCTCAACTTTTGAAGGGCCCAAGATAATGAGTAAACCATCATCACCTAAAGAAGTAGAGACTGGAAGAACGCCACTTCAGGTCTTGAAAACAAATACAGAGGTGGATGATGAGTTCAGGAAGGCAATCCTTCAGTTTTTAGGTTTGCCCACAGTAAGTCAGAACCTGACTGCTGATTCTAGCGGATTATTAAAAAATCCAGCTATGAAAGGAAAGAAGATCGAAGTCCTACAAAACACCGGATCGGTAAGAGACTTTCAATCTTTTCCTAAAACCCCCACCTCAGGCCATAAGTGGAGAATGGGGGATAACAGACTGCCTAATTCGAATGTTCCTGCTTCTTTGTTAAACCAGCATGGCCAAGTTGATATTGCGCCACCTGCTGTTGAAGCCATCATAGATCAGGCCATAAAGACTTTAACTCCCTTGATGACGTCAGTGACTTCTGCTAAAAATTTAAGAGACTCTCATGTTGAGCGTAAGGTTGCAAGTGTGATAGAAACTTTGGCAACCATTTTAGGCGATGGTTTGCAAGCACCATCGGCTCAAAAAATAGTAGCTGCACATACCAAAGCACCCCTGATGTCTGCGACTAATTCAGCACACGCCACGAGTGGGATATATCCATCTGTGATGACATCGACATCCAGGACGGTTCCGGAGGCTGCCTCAACTGAAGATAGGAATTTGGGAGCGCGTCCAAAAATTCCTAGAGATGTGCACCAGAGAGGACCCTCGAATTTTTGTGATCAAGCCAGGATGAGCTTTGCATCCGCACAACCTGAAGTTTTAATTCCTCCCATTGGGGAGGAACGATTGTCAGAATGCCAGATGGAAGACACTGTGTTGTGTGCTTCCATTCCAATGCCTTATTGCCCGTTCCGGGATGGACCACATTTTGAACATCAATTAATGTCTGTTTCCATGTTTAATAATGTACAGGTCCTTCCTCCTAATTTTAAAAGTTTAAGTGTGGGTGGAGGAAATTTTAAGGAATGGGTTAAGAGTATTCAAGTAATTTTAATGAGAGAAAATGTTTTATCGTTGTTGTTAAAACCCCCACCTAGACCATGGTCCTTAGAAGTTGATCTTTTACATCATAAGGCCTTTTGTATTTTATTGATGTCCATTAACCCTGCACTATATCCCAGTATACCTAGTAACCTGACCGTAACAGAAGTTTGGGTGAAACTGCATAAGCTATTTTGTTCAAAAAGCTCCCATGTTACAAACAGAATTTATAGGGAGTTCTATTCCGCAAGGTTGAAGGCGGGAGTAGATATTAATGAACACTTATGTGAGTTAAACAGGTTAAGGCAGGAATTGATGTTGAGGGGGGAAACAGTGTCTGAACAAACCCTCATTACTGTTATACTCAATTCCCTTGACCCTAGCTGGGATAATTTTATATCGCAATTGGATAATGTTAGTTGTAATAACTTATCTTTAGAAGTGTTATCTGGCAGATTGATTGCAGAAGATAACTTGCGAAAATGCAGGGCGGCTTTTCATAAAAAGGAAAAACCTTTAAGAAGGCACGATAGTTCAGATAGAGCATATACTATCGGGGAATGCTTCAATTGTGGTTCAAGGGAACATTATAGAAGGGATTGCCCACAAAATGTAAATGCTAGGGCAAGTGTAAAGATACCTTCTGATAATAAATGTAAAAGGAGGTCACTTCCTCCAGGCAGAAAGCCAAGTGGAGACGTTCCTAACCACAGAAGGGGTAAAAAGCCAAACGAAGGCAACAAAGGGAACAAACCCAGGTTTAATGATGGCTCTGTAGGTATAGTGGAAACTACTGAGTCAGAGCTTACAAGGGAACAGCGAGAGCAACTATGGTTAATGGACAGTGGAGCCAGTAACCATGTTGTCAGTGACCGAAGGTTGTTTGTTAATATGAGAAGGCATCAATCCATGGTCAAAGTTGCAAACGGTAAAAAGGTCAATGTTGTTGGCATTGGAGATGTTTATATTCCTGGGATAGGAAAGATTCATGGAGCATTGTATGTACCAGAGATAGATCATAATTTGCTAAGCCTAATGAGGATATGTGAGAACCCCAGAATGGAGATTCTGTTCTCAGGAGGAACAGCTGTGATCAAAAACAACAAATGTGTGATTGGGGAGGTTTTGAAGATAGGTGGTTTGCCTTATTATTCCCCCAATACGAATGCTGTGACCTGCAGTGATAGCAATTATACTATCTTATTTGGTAGTAACAATGAATCACAGTTAGAACTAGGTGATGAGGATCAAGACTTTCATCAGAGGAAGCCTTGTAAAGACAAATGTAAAGTTAATAAAAAGTTTTTAAATTTTAACTTAGAGTCAGATAATAGGGAACCTGAAAATGCTAATGCAATTTCTATAGGAGAGCCATTGCACAATGAATGTGCTCACTTGATGCATCGCAGGCTAGGTCATGTGAGTTTTCCTATAGTGAAAAAGGTAACCGAACACTCAAGGGGAACCAAGATCAATGATTGTAACACATTTCTAGACTGTTCAATTTGTAGGAGTGCAAAGTTGAAGGTGAAATCTGCGCCCAAGAGGTCTCAGAGGTACTCTGAACACCCGTTTCAGCTCGTCCACATGGATTTGGTGGGTCCATTCGCACCTTCCGTGGGTAAGAGACGGTACTTTCTTACCATAGTAGACGACCATAGCAGATTTGGATTCGTTTTTCCCCTAATGTCCAAGAGTGAAACATTGACTAAGTTTAAGGAATTTTGTAACTTAGTCCAGAACCAGCACCAGGTCAGAGTTAAGAAGACCTTAACTGACAGGGGGACTGAATTTAATTCTAGGCAGTTCTCCAGCTGGTTGAGGAGTAAGGGCATAGTCCACTTACGCACCGCGCCTTACTCTAAGTTTCAAAATGGCGTTGCAGAACAGCACAGCAACGTATTACAAACAATGATGCGGTGCGCCCTAGAGGATTCCGGATTAGACTTCGCGTACTGGGTAGAAGCAGTTAGATACACGAATTACACCTTGAACCGAGTGTGGTCTAGCGTGGTGCAGAAGACCCCATACGAGGTGCTATACGGCCATAAACCTAGCTTGGCACACCTCCACATTTTCGGAGCGATGGCCGATGTTCATGTCCCGAAGGAGCTCAGGAGAAAGGGAGACCGGATCTCTGTTAAACTGAGATTCGTTGGTTATGAGCAGGGCTCCAAGGCATTTAGGTTTGCCTACCCTAACGGGAAATTAATGATATCAAGGTATGCCACTTTTCACGAAGGGGCCAATTGGAGTAAGATCCATGCCAATGAGATTCTTACTCAGAACCCTTCCCGTAGTTGTCATAGGCAATCGGAGGATGTATCGGAAAACCTACCCGAGGATAGGGATACATCTGGTTCTGGGAAGCGTGCATCCCAGGCACCCTTGAAAGGGGTATTGAAGCGTAAGATGGGGGTAGCCAGAAAGGATAGGCACCCAGCTTCTGAGACGCATAGTGATAGTCACGAGGTAGATGACTCATCGGACGACTCTGATGTGAGTGACTCTCCTAAAGGCAGACCAGTTAGGGTTACCAGGGGCAATAAGCCTAAGAGGTACGACGACTTTGTTACCTCAGTCGACCAGGTTTTGGCCACCCCTCAGAGATATGAGGATGTGTTGGCCTTACCTGACCATGAACGACAGAAGTGGCTGGCCGCCATGGATACGGAATTAGACAGCCTGAAAAGGCTGGATGTATTCATGCCAACAAGATTGCCCAAGGACAAGAGGGTGATCGGCACCAGGTGGCTTTTCAAACAAAAGCCCATTGAAGGTGGGGGCTTTATAAGGCGAGACTAGTGGCGCAGGGATTTTCGCAGAGATTCCCTGACGATTATGAGGACACCTTCTCACCCACGGTGCACCCTGAGAGTGTGAGAACAGCTCTCACCATCGCTACCATGCGAGGCGAACATGTATATCAGTTCGATATTCAGACCGCGTACCTGCATGCCCAGTTAGACAAAGAGCTGTACGTGAAGATTCCTCAGGGAGTAAGCCATCGGGAAGATGATGTGTGGTTGTTGAATAAGAGCCTATACAGCTTAAAACAATCTGGTAAACGATGGTACGAGTGTCTCACAAAAAGCCTGAGAGAGATGGGCTTTTTACCATCGTCGGCTGACGAGTGTGTTTTTGTCAAGGAAGATCAGGACATTAGGGAAACAGTACTGTTGTACGTTGATGACATACTATATATTTGCAGATCAGAGAACAGGCATAAGAAGTTCTCTGAGGAGCTAAGTAAGAGTTTCGCCCTAAAACCACTAGGTCACATTAGCAAATTTTTAGGGGTGCAATTCGTAAAAACCGAGAAGGGGTTCTGGCTTTCTTAGGAAGATAAGATTCAGGAATTGCTTAAAAAGTGTAGCATGGTAGAGGCGAAGCCATGCGATACCCCTATGGCAACAGACTTCCTTAAGAATATGTACACTGAGAGCACAGAGTTTGAAGATAAGATCCTTTACAAGTCCGTGATTGGGTCGTTGTTGTACATTGCAAATTGGACTAGACCAGACATCAGTCTAAGTGTAAATGTGTTATCTAGACATTCTGAACATCCCACACAGTACCATTGGAGCGGAATCAAACGACTCCTGAGATATTTAAAAGGTACTGTGAACTATTCATTGTTATTGGAACCAGAAGGAACTAGAGAATTAAGATTGAGTTGTTTTTCGGATGCCGATTGGGCAGGGGATGTTAGATCTAGAAAAAGTACCTCGGGGTACATTGTATACCTAAATAGTAGCCCCGTGTATTGGTACTCTGGGAAGCAGAAGTTAATTGCAACCTCCACAGCAGAAGCTGAGTATGTGAGTTTGTCCAAAGCTTCCAATAACCTAGTTTGGTTTGACGATTTTTTGGTAAGCTTATGGAGGCAGCCCATGCAACCTATAAAAGTCTATGAGGATAACATGGCTGCCATTAACATATCGGAAGCCGATGCTGTAGGCCAGAGATCACGCCATATTGATATACAAAACAAACATGTGAGGCAATTGGTGAAAACAGGTTTCATTAAGACTGTGTATTGTGAAACCAAGGAACAGGTAGCGGATGTGTTTACCAAACCGCTGCCCCGTGACCAACACCTCTATCTCTTGGGTAAAATGTCGATGGCTATGTGAATGTACTTCCCATTGATGTATATATGTACCCAATGTAGAATGTATGTTTGTTAACGAGTCAAATAGCCGCAGAGAAGGGGATTGTCACGAGTGTTTCCAGGATTGCTGTGGCTATCTGCCTACTCACAAACAGTATGGTTTTTAATCAAGCCATCTACTGTTGCCAATTACCTGCAAGCCTTCCCCGCCCTGGATAATTGCAGGTTGACTCCTTACATAAGCAAGGACCTTTCGCTTGCTACTTGGGCCTAGTCTTCTAGGCCTAAATGCACAGCTCCTGCAGGAAGCTTGGTGCAATGCCGCAGATGGGAGAAGAATGCAGATAAGGACTCCAGATGTCGTTACAGAGAGACTCCCACGGATGCTTGCCTTTTGCTGTTTTGTAGCACGCAAGCTATCATCGGGACTGCTGTTGCTGGACCTTCTTCCCCCCACAAGCTTCAAACAATGTTTGCTGTTTGAACTGTTTTTACTTCAGGTGACTTTCAGTTGTGAGGCTCGTGCTGCCCTCGTTATGATTGCCTTGATGATGTATCGACGCCGAAGCTGCTTACCTTTATGCTAGCTTTATTCTTTTGTGAACTGTTTTCGGTATTGTGGAGAGGGATCTAGGGAGATAGCCTTGCCTCACATACCCAGATAAGACTTTGTTTTTAATGTGTTTTCTTAAAAACTTAGTGCTTTTTAAATGTTTTAAAGTAAATTATATTTTTACACAAGACGCCTCTGTTAGAATTATTTCAGTCTCAGTGCGTTTACTCATGAGCTGGTTCACGGTCCGGGGTACCCCTCAACCCCATTTTTGTCACAGATACTATAAAATATCCATTCCCACCCCACTCTGGGGCCAGCCAGAGGTGGTATTTGTCAGTTCTGTGAACTACTCAAAATTTCCACTACCTGTTCTTCGAACTGCTCAACATTTCTGCTACTGGTTCTCTAGAACCTGCTGGATTTCACACCTGCCTTGAGGGATGTTTTAGTATGTAAGGCATGTAACAGATGGATAAGCCTGTGATCAGTTGAAGCAGCTCCCAGCTTCTCCCATAGCTTAGTCCTGGTAATCATATGAAAAGCCGGTTTGAGATCTATAAAGGCTGTGTATTAAGATCTATTTGATAGATAGTTTTTGTCAAATGATGGAGAACTAACCACTGATCTATGGTGCCTCTCCTCTTTCTAAACCCAGCTTGCTCTTAAGCAATTGAGTTCTCAAAATTCAGTAACTCCTTTAATTTATCTTAGAGATGTTTGGCATAAAGTTTGCTAATTATATTCAGCAGATTTATTGGTCTGTAATTGACAAACTCATCTCTCTTTCCCTTTTTAAAAATTGGGACAACTGCCAAGCCCCAATCTTCTGGAACATTGCCTGTGGAGTCAACATAAGTAAATAGCACTGCCAGGACTGGTATCCATCACTCCATATTTTTCTTTAATAGTTCAGCAAAAATGAAGTCAGCGCCTGCGGCCTTCCTAGTCTTGAATTGGCCAATGAGATTTAATTTCAGACTCTGAAACTGGGTGCCACTCAGGTAAATCCTTCATTGTATACCTTATTTTCCTCCTCGCTGTTCAGACACTCCTCATACTGGGTAACGATCACTCTCATTTGCATGGCTGAGTGTCAATCAGATCCCTCTGGAGCTGGATCCTCCTCACTTCCTATTCCTTCCTCAGACTTTTTCACTCAGCCATTGCAAGAGCATCGAGTGTCTGTTTTTCCAGTTCAAAATTGGTTCTTATTTTTACTTTTCCCTTAGTAATTTGGCTAAATATCCTTTGTTTATTATTTCAAAGTGCTGCGCTTCAACTACCTTCACCTGGTGAGGTTTTAAAGCGCATATCGGCGGTTCGGGGTTCCAGCCGCCGCTAGCGGCTTGGCTTGGCTGGCGGTTTAATTCTAAGCTATCATTGGCGCCGTTTGCCGCCATTGCCGCCATTTTGTTGCCAGTCACTGTGCGAGGCTGTGGATTGATTTAGTGACCATCTGTTTTATCGGCTTGAGTCCCTGCCGGCTGGCATACTCATTAGCCGTTTTGGGAGATCGTGACTGCCCCTTTCAGCTGCAGCTTCAGTCCGGCCGTAGGCGCTTTGTTTCGCCTGGCTTAGGACTTGTTGGAATTCGCCTCACGGGCCACCATTTTGGGCCCTGACCATCGCCGCTGTTGTTGGCTGCTCCGTGGGCACAGCGACCTGGGCTTTGGTTTCCAGGGTCGCTGGTGTGCCGGCAGGTGTGGACGCTGTCCTGATCATACCTGCAATCTCCAACTGCCTGCAGAGGAGTGCCTGAAAGTCTCAGGGAAGTACAAATTGCTTAAATTTATTTACATTTCTTAGAAGGAAGGAAGGAAGGAAGGAAGGAAGGAAGGAAGGAAGGAAGGAAGGAAGGAAAGAAAAGGCCATTGCCTCATTATAATTGATAGCCCAGTTTTTCCTGTAAATAGTTATTTGATTTATATATATATATATATATATATATATATATATATATATATATATATATATATATATATATATATTAAACTTCATATTACTAATATTCAATATATATTTAGAATTGATAAGTGTCTATCTACAATTTATTGATAATTAATACTTATTGGGATCATTGATCATGGAGGACAGGGAGGCAGTTGCTCTGTCTTCTGATTTGGACAGGAGTCCCTCTCCCTCCCCAGTACCTTCCCCTAAACAGCTCAGGGGGAAGAAGCCTAAGAAATCCAGACAGGCGAAGTCCTCCAAAACTGCCAAAATAGATAAAGATGCCCAAAGGAGGCACAAGGCATTAGAAAAGCAGTTTGCTAGGGCTAGGCAACAAGCTCATGACCCTTGTCAGGGACCTATTTCTGAAGGATTGAGCCATGAGGTGACCTGTGAGCCCTCGGCCTCTCATAATGCAAGTTGTCTGGTCAGTGGCCTGAGAGAGGAAGACCCATCAACTTCTCAGGAGGTTCCACTTGCTGCGACTATTCAGTCAGGTGCTAGTGCTAGATCCCGTTCATCTAGTTTTGCTAGCCATTTTTCTCAAGCTTCTAGGTCAGCTCCTGAAGCTACTTTTACACCCACTGCAGCTGGGCTCTGCCCTGAGGCGGTCCCTGTGTTTCCTCAGCCTGTGGATTTTCAGTCCTTTTTTACTCAGGCCATGTCCCACATGTTTCAAATGGGGTTGCAACAGTCCACTGTTACTTTCCCTGCTCCAATATGCCCTACTACTTCTGCCTTTTCCATGCATCCTCCGGGTGCACAACAACAACAGCAATCCGCTCCCTGTAGTCTTGTACCTGAATCATCCCGGGAGGAAGATTTCATGGATGATTTTGAGATGTCAGAGGATGAGGATGAGATCCAGGACAAGCCGGCCTTCCCGGGACTATTTAAGCCTTCTTTGTTTCGCTCTCTGCTACGCAAAGCGAAAGCTGCCACTAATATGGATACCATGCCTCTTCAGGGTTCTTCTTCTTCTGCTCCATCTGGCCCTAATAGCAATTTGTTCAATCTTCCTCAACCTGATGAGGACTTTGTTCCCTGTCCTGACCTTTTCTGCCAGGTCGTTCAAAAGCCTTGGGACCGCCCCGCCTCGTTGTCGGGTCCGAATTCCTTTGATCGAAACCTCTATGCTTCGGCTCCTGCGCTGGATGCTCTCCTGCAGTTGCCTACAATTGATGATCCGGTGGCGAGCCTCACATCGTCTTCCATCTTGGTAGGTGAGGCTGGGGATGGCCTCAAGTTCGAGGACAAACGAGCCGAAATGGGTTTTCGTAAGACGCACCAAGCGGCGGCTTGGGCCATTCGTGCTGCAACCTCCTCATCATTTTTTAATCGGGCATCGCTGGTGTGGTTGCGTCAATTGAAGGACAGACTTCCTCCGGAAGACGCACGTTTACAACAGGACCTGGCCAAACTGGTCGCAGCTGCTGAATATTCGGATGACACATCCTTGGACGCGGCTAAGTTCGCTTCCCGGGCCTTAGCTTCGACAGTATCTTCAAGACGTCTCTTGTGGCTCTGTAACTGGAGAGCTGACGCCAAGTCCAAGTGGTGCTTGACTGCTGCCCCTTACAAGGGCCCTGCTTTATTTGGCTCATCCCTGGACTCTGTGCTGGTCGAGAATAGGGATAAGAAAAAAGTATTGCCCACGTCTTTCCGCCGTCAGGACAGGCGCTATGTTCCTTATACTCAACAGCCTTTTCGTCAAGAGCACGGCGCCGGGGGCGCCACTTATTACAGATCTTCGCAGTTCCAGTACCAGCCTGCTTCTGATAGGGCGCCCTTTCGTGACCGTGGTCGCCGACAATCCAACTTCAGGCGACCTTTCAAGCAGTCGGCGGGCCGTTTTTCCAGGCAAGTGACTCATCGCCCCTGGTTCCGATCGGTGGCAAGCTCCAGGCCTTCTCTCACCTGTGGCCAGCTACCACCTCGGATGCCTGGATTGTCCAAACTGTCACCGAAGGGTTACGTTTGGAATTCACCACCATGCCACAGGACTTTTATGTTCACTGCCCTTGGCCAATCCAGCCGGAAAAGCGATCTCTTCTGTCGCTCGAAATCCACCATCTGTTGCAAATCCAGGCCATAGAACAGGTTCCATCGAATCAACGCAAAACCGGCTTTTATTCGACACTATTCCTGGTACCGAAATCATCGGGAGATTGGAGAGGCATTTTGAATCTTCGACGTCTCAATCAACACATTTTATACCGTCGATTCAAAATGCATTCCCTCAAGTCTCTGCTCGGCTGCATCCGGAGGGGGGATCTGATGCAATCTGTAGATCTAAAGGAGGCGTATCTGCAAGTCCCCATTCACCAGTCGTACCGAAAGTACCTCAGGTTTGCCTTTGGAGACCACCACTTTCAATATCGGGCCATGCCATTCGGCCTTTCGTCCGCTCCGAGGACCTTTACGAAGTTGCTGGCGGCGGTGGCGGCGTCGCTCAGAGAGGTTCCTGTTCGTCTGGCATGCTACCTCGACGACATTTTGATCCTGTCGTCTTCTCCCGAGTGGGCGATCCAGGACCGGGAACTGGTAATTCAAACCCTTCAAGACCACGGGTTCACTTTGAACCTTGCCAAAAGCCATCTGACTCCCACATCTCGCATTCTACATCTAGGAGCAACGATAGATTCGAGACTGTGTGTGGTCTTCCTATCTCCAGACAGACAAGTCAGCATTCAGAAACTGGTGTCTCAAGTCTTACTTCACAGGACTGTGACCTTACTGTCTCTCTCCCAGCTTCTGGGGAAATTAATCTCATGCATAGACATCGTTCCGTGGGCGCGTTTCCATCTTCGTCGCCTTCAGTGGTTCCTGCTTCCTTACCAAAGACAGGGTCGAGCGTAGTCTCTTCTCAAGGTAACGGTTCCAGCTCCAGTTCGCCTTTCCCTGAGGTGGTGGCTGTCTCCGGCCCTCAACAAGGGTTCCCCCTTCCTGGAACCAGCTCGGATAGTGTTGACCATGGACGCAAGTCTGCGAGGCTGGGGGGCTCACCTCGACTGTCAGTTAGCCCAAGGTGCCTGGTCGTCGACGGAACTACTACACAATATAAATTGGCTCGAGCTCAGGGTGGTCCGACTCGCTCTGCTGCACTTCAAATGCCTTGTGTATCACCAGGACCTTCTAATTTTAACGGACAATGTGGCCACCAAGGCCCACATCAACAAACAGGGGGGGACCCGCTCCTGGACACTAATGCAGGAGGCGGAGCGTCTTCTGTCATGGGCGGAACTCCACCTCTCGTCGATAAAAGCCGAACACATTTCGGGGACTTTGAATCGAGAAGCAGATTGGCTCAGCAGAGACCAAATAGATCACGCCGAGTGGAGGTTGGACCCCGGCCTGTTCCAGGACCTATCCAGGAGGTTCGGTCGGCCCCTAGTGGACCTGTTTGCAACGGCTCAGAACACCCAATTGCCGAGATTCTTTTCCCGCTACCCGTCTCCAACAGCGGAGGGTCTGGACGCTCTTCGAAGCCAGTGGCCCCAGGGCCTTCTTTACGCTTTTCCCCCCCTTCCTGTCATCTCCAAGGTCGTTCGGAAGGTCATTCAGGAACGGGCGAATCTTCTGCTGATAGCGCCGTATTGGCCTCGTCGGGAGTGGTTCGCCGACCTCAAGAATTTATCGGTCGAACCACCGTGGAGGATTCCACCTGACAAGGTTGTACTGACTCAAGGAGCCGTTCGTTATCCGGAACCAGAATGGCTTCGATTAGCCGTGTGGATTTGAGCGCATAAAGCTCTTCAAGGACAATTTGTCTGATGACATCATTTCCATTATTCAGGCAGCTCGAAGACCATCGACGACTCGTATTTATAATGCTTCGTGGGCTGCTTTCACGAGATGGTGCGGAGATCATCATGTTGACCCCACAACTGCGTCTGTTCCGGACATTCTGCGTTTCCTGCATGCGGGATTCTCCAAAGGTTTGGCTACTGCAACCCTACGCCGACAGGTGGCTGCTCTGGCCACTGTTTTGTCAGGGGAGGCTCGAGTCCCTTTGTCTCAGGATCCCAGGATTCGTTCCTTTCTACAAGGGGTTTCCAACTTACGACTGCCGCAGGTTCACCGCTACCCCACTTGGGACCTTACCTTGGTGTTGCAGGCCTTGACGGCTCCACCGTTCGAACCCATTGCTTCGTCCAGTCTTCGTTACTTGACCTTAAAGATGGCCTTTTTGTTGGCAATTACCTTGGCTCGCAGAGTATCCGAAATTGCAGCTTTGTCAATGAGGACTGATCTCTGCGTCTTCTATCCTGACCGGGTTGTTTTACGCTTGGACCCAGCCTTCGTTCCCAAAGTGAACACTCGATTTCATCGGGCCCAAGAACTCGTATTACCTAATTTCTGCCCGAACCCTCGCCATCCTGCTGAGAGGCGCTGGCACACTTTAGATGTGAGAAGGGCATTACGACGATATCTTAAAAGGACCGCTTCATTTCGCAGGACTGAGGCACTGTTGGTGTCCTTTCTCCCCTCTTCCTTGGGTCAGAAGGTGTCTTCCTCTACTGTAGGCAGGTGGCTCAAAGCTTGTATATCCAAGGCATATGAATTGAGGGAGGCCCCTGTCCCGGGTGGTATAGTGCCCCATTCTACCCATAGCGCCGCAACTTCAGCGGCTTGGGCTACCCAGGCTTCAGTAGATGATATTTGCCGGGCGGCCACATGGTCTTCCCTTTCTTCCTTTGTGAGTCACTATAGGTTAGATAAGTTTGCCTCTGCAGATGCTGCCTTTGGCAGAAGAGTATTACAGTCTGTAATTTCTCCACAAGGCCAGTCTTCGGCTTAGTTCCCTCCCTTTTGTCTCCTTCAACTTGGGTATGTCCCAGTATGAGGAGTGTCTGAACAGCGAGGAGGAAAATGGTCGTTGCTTACCTGAACGACCCTTTTATCCTCGCTGTGAAGACACTCCGTCCCTCCCTGATCTTCGCCGCGTCTGGCCTTGGTGGAGGTCTGCTTTCTTTCCCTCTGTAGCTGTCTGCTTCCTGTGTGACTATCTGCCGGAGTTTCTACATGTCAGTTCTACTGCTCTTGGACCGAGTTGTGTTCGTGAAAAGTCTGAGGAAGGAACAGGAAGTGAGGAGGATCTAGCTCCAGAGGGATTTGATTGACACTCAGCCATGCAAATGAGAGTGATCGTTACCCAGTATGAGGAGTGTCTTCACAGCGAGGATAAAAGGGTCGTTCAGGTAAGCAACGACCATTCTCTCACTGGAGGAGGCTTCATACATTCTCTGAAAGTGAAGTTTCCAGGTTGTAGGAGGTATATGGGAGTCTAATGGGGTATAAATTCTGTCAGAGTGGCAGGCTATTAGATGTCAGAATAGAGAAGAGTTCTTTTGCTTTGCTGCCTCAATAAGCTGTTCCCAGGAAGATCTTGTGTCATGCTTCTTCTTAAGTGTAATCAATTGCTTAAATTGTTTTTTGAGGGTGAGGAGATGTTTAAGAGTTGTTTTATTGTCATTTCCAGTCTCACTTATATCTTATATGCTAAGATAACAGCTTTCTTGGCTTCTACATAATCCTTGTCAAACCATGGTTTGGAGGTGATGCAGGGCCTCTTAGCCAAGAAGTTTCGGTCATGTGCTAGGAGTAGTTGTAGCTTGTGTATAATTTTTTCATATAGTTCTAGTATATCTTGAATAGGGTTGGCTGATATAAAGGCTGAACAGATATTTTGAAAGTTGTCCTCTAATAGGGCTCTCCTCACCTTCTGGTCAAGTTGTTGGGTCCATTTGACCCAAAATCTTGTTAGGCCTACTGGAAAAATTGCAGCAATAAATCAGTTCCTGGAGGATATCTGCCAGATAAAGGGCTTCGTGTGTATACAGTGGTAGATGATCATTTTCTAAGTAAGGTAGGTCTTCAAAATTTTCTGTATAACGTAAATCCATAGAAATTAGGATATAATCTGTGGTCCTAGTGTTGGTCTGTGCCAGGGATGAAATGCTCCCAGTTCGGACCAGCTTGGGCGAATAGGTAGCAGAGATTGAGGCTAGTTTGCCAAACTGGGAGCAATGGCTGGCTGGCCACGCCCCAGGACCAGTCCACGGCCCGCAGTCCTGCCATGCTTGCCTGCCTTCCATGCTGCCTTCCTGGCATCCCAGTGGCCAGCTTGCGAAGGCAGGCAAGCAGAAGCCCAAAAGGAAATGCAGGCAAGCATGGCAGGACTGCGGGGAAGGAGCTAGCAGCTTACTTGCCCCCCCACCCCACTCAAGCAGCGGCTTCCCTGCTCAGACCCAACAAGCTATGCATCCATAGCAATGGGGTGGTTTTGTTCGCCGCAGTGGTACTTCAGGAGGGCAGGTGGACATATTCATTATAGTTATCAGCTGCAGACATCCGCCTGCCCTCCCGAAGCACCACCGCGGCGAACAAAATAACCCCATTGTGCCGCGCCTCCTCCTGCAGCCAAACGTGCCCAGCCATCCGTGCCTTTTCTTCAAACAGGCTGTGCATGGGGTGCTTGGAGAGAGAGCAAGCGAGACAGCTCTCCAACCTCTATTTGTGTGTGTGTTTGTGGGAGTCTCGCTGTTCTCGGCCCCCCCACCCCACTCAAGCAGCGGCAGGCTATGCGGGACAACAGGACTTCTCATTTTTCCCACAGCACAGTGTATGCTTGCTACCTCTGCTTGTTTGCTTGCAAGCAATGATCTTCTCTGCTTCTCTCGGGATGCTGGTGCGGGCACCATGGATGCATAGCTTGTTGGGGCTGAGCAGGAAAGCCACTGCTTGGGTGGGGTTGGGGCGAGGAGAACAGCGAGACTCAACGAGTAGGTCAGGTGGATCTGGCTGACTCAGGGCTGTTCAGAAGCTGCCCCGGCCACTGCCAGAAGTTTGGGTGCCTCGGCTTCAGATCCCTCCCTCCCCCCACTCCCTCCCTCCCTCCCACACACACATACACACACACACACATACAAAACAGAGGTTGGAGAGCTGTCTTGCTTGCTTTCTCTCCAAGTGCCCCATGCACAGCCTGTTTGAGGAAAGGGCATAGATGGCTGGGCGCGTTTGGCTGCAGGAGACGGCCCAGGTGGAAGGCGGCTTTTTCAGCAGCATCCCCCTCTCCTCTTTGGATCGCCCTGCAGGGGGGAGGCTGTGACTTTGCAGAAATGGGGTGGGCGGTTTGTACGGAGGATTGGCGGGGGGGAATGCACGGCCCTCCAGGATGAAGAGCAGGGCAAGAGAAGGCTCCAAGGTTCGCCTGGGCAGTCAAACCAGAGAGAAACTCAAAGCGTTGGGGGCTTCAGAAAAGCAGAATGTGCTTTTGTGCAGCTCCTGGCTTCTGTGACATTCTGTGAAAGACAGAATGTGCTTCTGTGTCAGAATGTGGAGCTCCTGGCTGTAACAGTGAGTGACGTCAAACTGGCCACGTCCACCCAGTCACATGACCACCAAGCCACGCCCACAGAACCGGTAGCAAAAGAATTTAGATTTCACCCCTGGTTCCTGCCATAAACGTAAACTCGCCAGGATAGTCGCCAGCCCATGAGCCATTGGAGATGAAAAAGTTAAGTTTATTTGCTATCTTTGCAAAACAGAGGCCAGCATAATTTGCATTATTGTCTTTAGAGAGTCATGTGAGAGTCATCCAGCTAATAGCTGGATCAGAGAGACTTCACGTTTAGATTATCTCAGCAGAATCCTCATCTAGAACCCATGTAGATTTATGGCCATTTGGGGAGGATGCAGTTGGGGGGGGATGTAGTATGAGGCCTGTTGCAGCTTGGATTTAAAGCAGTATCCCCTTCTTGGAAAGACTGATCCAGGAGTGAGCACACTTTCTCTGAGCAGAAGACACGTATGTTAGGGTTCCAAGTAGCACCCCAACGAAAGAAAACTCTGAGGCTTGAGTTTCCTCAAAGTTCCATTTTATTAGAGATGTCATATTGGCACATCTGAGAAAACCCGAATCTTCGAGCTTCCACATTTTCTCCACCCAAAGGAAAGTTTAAGTCCCTGCCCAACACCCACATGTCCATCATAAGGTCTAATCCAAGCACCATCCCAACTGCAGATGCCTCCCAGTTCCAGCCATCCAGGTGCAGGGCAAGATGTCCTTGACTTTCTGAGAAAGGAATGTTATTATGAATATATATCACCCTGGCTCCATACAATCTCCCTTCCTAATTTCCCAGAGTAGTAAATGTGGCAGGCCTAAAGATACAACAAAAAAGATGACTTCTAGGCCTGACAACGTATTGGGAATAATGAAAAGATGCTGAAGAAGAGCTTCATTTTAAAAAGCATAGAAGGAATTTCAGAGTGGACTGCTTGAAACATAATAAGATTCGTGTACATTGTGTTCTTGCTTGCAACCATTCTGCATGTAGCAAATCTGTCAGAGTGTATTTGTAGCGGAATAGCTAGCTCAGAGTTAGCCTAACAGCTTTTCTATCACTCCAATACCCTCTATTGGCTTTGTTGTAAATTTGCAAAGTAACGTGGTTGGTCTGCAAACAGATTGGTCATCTCTTGGACCTTTATTTGATTGAGTGTTGTTGTAAGGTCCCAGAAACTTCCCCAAGCCACTGAGATGCCAAAGCAAGTTAGACTTGAGATGAGGCTTGCAAAAAATAACAGCTTTTTATTTTTGGCCAAAGCTAAAAGAGCTGGGTGACAGACTGTTTCCAAAACATTAGCAAAAGCATGTAAGGAATAGCCACACCTGTGAGAGTGTGTGAAATGTGAATCCATCACATTTTACCCCATTAGAGACAAAGTTTACCCAATCAGAGACAAAGGTTCATTACCAATGTGGGTCTTTATCTTCAAAGGTTTCTTTGTTCAGGCCCCTGTCTGTGCCTACTTTATTTATGATGCAACCCTATAGCTCTGGGGGGAGGGGGTATTTCCGTCCCTGACCACATTGTTTATTCAGCAGAATGCTTTCTGGTAACTCCCTGCTTTAATACTATCTATGATGCAGGAAACTCCCTACTCTGGTTCTTTTATCTATGGGTCCTCGGTAATGATTTCTTTATATTTTCAAGGATGTGCCTAGCTTTGAAGCAACACAGAAGCAAGATAACAAGCTTTGCGCTAATGCCAACCAGTATCAAGGTTACAATTTAGTAAGGTAGAATTAATTCCTAACAACTAATTTCTGAGTATACAATAATATGAGCAGAAGCCGCTTAACTTCCGGTTGACATCACGGCAAGACAGCCGGGGAAATAGCGGGCTCTAATGAGTCCTGCAAAAACCCCGGCTGCCGAACCACCGCTGATGGGTCTGCAGACCGAACCTGCAGGGATGGGGGAAGAAGAGAGGGGCCTCGGAAGACTGAGAGGAACAGGCAAGTTCCTCGGAGGTCAGAGGGAATCCTCTGTGAGTTGGCGGTGGGGGGCGGCAGCCATGGCAGCTGCCATAAAGCTGTGACAACCAGGCAAGAAAAGTGTTGGAGGAAAGCGAAGTAAAATGGAGCCTTTTGAAGCCGGGTGAGGGACAACAACCCAGGCTTGTAACAACGTTTGGAGCTATAACAGTAACTAGAAGACCCCTAGCCTAAAGCAGCGGCTAAGTAACAAAGGAACTTTGGAAAAAAATTTTGAAACTGCATCTTTAAAGAACAAACATCCGAGAAACAACTAATTTTGGAACAAGAACTAAGAGACTTAATTTAGACATTTGGTAAAAGGACTAAACACTTTAAAAATTTGAATTGGACTAAGGAAAAAAAAAGATGATTTGATACTTTTTTACCTAAAAGAAGAAAATAAATGGTTATATAATAAGAAATAAAATGGAGTCTTGCATGACTAATGGGAAATGTGGCTTATAGAGAGACACCATCTGGCTTAAAGAGGAACTTGTAACCTCCATTTGTTATGAGAACTTTGAGCTCTACAGGAAAAATATTGCTGAACTGTGGAGGAGGATTTTTCTTTCCTGACTGCAAACAACTGGACTTGGGTGAAAAGAAAAGGAATTTACAATGGAACTCCTACAGTTGAACAAATAATAATTTGAATGTTGGTGCAGGAATAGAAGAAGGATTTAGCGCAGCCCTAAAAGAAAGAGATTTGATACGTTATATCCGGAATAAAACTATGAAAAGAGATCTAATTGGATTTATGGAGAATAAAATTAAAAACTTGGAAAATGGAAAGAAATTTATGTTTGCAGACAAGGAAATGAAGATAATGTGATTAAAAATAAAATAAAATAAAGATGATTGTAGTAAATTAAAGGAAGGCTTTTATAGAAATTAAGATTGTTAAATGAAACTAATTAATACATTTAAAGATATGTTTAATGCAAGAACTATGTTTTAATGGTAAAATGTCAAGATAAAGAATAAAGGTGAATATGATTAATTGAAAATGTTAAAAGGAATTTAAATATATACTTAAAAATATGTTTTAAGCAAGAACCATGTCTCAAAGTTAAAATGTTATGAATGCTATGAAAAAAGATAAAAAAAAATATGATTAAATGAAAAGCAATGCATAAATGGAGGGAAACAACAAAGAAAGATTTAAGTAGAGATTATGAACATGCTATATTTAACAGCCAAAAGGTTATAATATGCTGTATAGAACAGCCAAACAAATGGTCATGCTGGGTATCAGCCAAAACGAAACTTAATATGCCGTGTAACGGCCAAAAACAAAAATAAAGATGCTGTGTTCAACAGCCAAACAAACCTGAAGATGCCGTGTAATGGCCAAAAAACAAAACTGATACGCTGTTTTCAACAGCCAAATAAAGGGCATGCCGGATAATGGCTAAAAAATAAAAATATGCTATATTTAATAGCTAAAACAAAGGGCTATGCCGTGATTAACAGTCAAGAAATAGAAATGATTGGTTCAACATCAAAGATAATAAAAAGAGGTGGGATAATTAAAACGAGGTGTATGCTGAGAGTGATAGTTAAGATAAAATGCATAAGTTAGATTTAATAATAATTAAATAATGAATGTTTAATCTGTTTAATATAATTGTATGATTTATATTGTCAAATATCTAAGCAAATGAAAGAGAAAAATGAATTGTTAACTGGATAGGATTTAAGATTTAAGTAACAGGTTTTTGGGGATAATGGTATAGTTATAAAATATTGAGTTGTGTTAATTGAAAATAAGATTTGTTAATGATTTGTTTTAATTTGTGACAGGAGCAAAAGCTTCATTTTGAAATATATGGGGGTTTTTTTGTTGTTTTTTAAAAAAAAATTAAAAAAAATATCCTAAAAAAAATAATAATATGAGCAGAAGCCAATATCAAAGCTTAATTCCTAATAAATGATTTCTAGCGGTATATCAAATCAGGAGCAAACAGCAAATATTGGTTTGATCACTATGCTCCTTCATTCCCCCCTTTTATTTTTGGACAGGATGCTTCCTGTCAATGATAAAATAGTGAAGCATATTCTTTGGGGATGGTGTTAACAACCATGATAATATCTGGCCTACCAGGGATGGTAGAGGTTACCGAGGAGGCGATGACAAGTCATCCCAGTGATGAGAGATGTAAACATAAACTGGATTAGAGGGATGAAACAGGGAAGGAGAAGAAGACCTCCAAAGGCTAACAATACTAGAAACCCAATCGTTTTCCAATCAGAGAAGATACTGCCAAACCAGTTGAAGTCAACTGTCTCAATCCAAGGCTGCATTGGGATGTGGGCAGTTTTCTCCATCCTGGCAGCAATCTCCTCTATATTTTCCTGGACCATATACAGTATCTGCAAACAACAATTTGTGAGATAATAGTTTCAGCACACACCTCTTTCTCTTGGTAACAAAAGGTATAAAGCAAGTCTATTCTGATAAAGTCCTGTTTTAAACTGAGTCTGTTATTTAGCCATTAAAGTTAAAGCAATAGCATTTTTATTAATTATGTCAAGCACAGCCTGTAACCTTATAAATCTATTCAACATATAAATGGGAGTTCTATAACCACACATTCCATCTTCTGCCCAGGTGGCTGAATTCTGGAGGCACTCATTGTAGATCTGTGGTCTTCTTCCACATTGATCACTATACTCCTTCATTATTTTCTTTATAAGTATTCTTTCCTCTCACGTTTTTGAGAGAGAAGAGCCTGCTCTAGTTTCAGTTTCTGAATTAGCTATCCCATGTCTTATCACTCAGTGTCCTCCTGAGTCCTTCTGCAATATTTGGGTGATTCTTAATAAACTTTGCAAAAGACTCTTTCAAGCAGTCAACCTTATTTATGACAGTTGATAAAAATTCATAGATTGAATTTACAGTTTGAACTGTAAGCAAACATTGTCTGGAAAAGAAATCTGTTACATTTTCCCTTTTAAACTTTGTTACATTCCCATTCTGTGCAAGCAAAGTGGTTGCTGAGACCGCAGAGTTCCAAGGAAGAGAGATATTTTCTGTAAGAGAAGAAAAATGTTCTATATGATGTTTGCTTTCAAGTTCAGTTTATAAGTCCCATTCCAATGAGTCACATAAATTAGATCTATCTGATAAGGAGACTGCAGATGAGTTACTTACTGGAGCAGACTGTCTTTGCAGTCTTCTATTTTCTGTTGCTTCAATGGCTTGGATGAACTCTCTAATGCAGAGTGCGCATGCTGTCTCTTTCTCCTTTTCCCCATTCTTAAAAATTCTGGCTTGTAGTATTGTTAAAATGTAGCTAAAACAAATTGGTAACCTCTCCAATATATGTGCTTTTATAAAAACTCAGATATGGGTTAAAAATACAAGGTTAAAAAACAATCTTTTTACTTTTGGAAGAGGTCTTTACAGCTGTTGCTGCCTGTCCACCATCTTAACTCCCCATCTGATTCACTTTTATAGATTTGTGATCTGTAGAATATAATAAAAAGTGTATAATCCAAAATCTTCCCATATCTATTACCTGTTCTTTTTCTTCAAAAATTACCTTTTTTTGTTTGCTTTGTAACTACCATTCAGATTTTTGCCTTTAATATTTCAGATCACTTGTGTTATAACAATCTCCCCTAATGTAAATGAAGCGGGCTCTGATAGATGACCACTGGATAACGTTCTATTCACTCTATTCTAAAAAGCAATGCATCCGGTTGGAAAAAGTACAAACTCAGCCAAAATCCTTTTGGTTCCTCTAGGAGGCGTCTAAGTTGTCAGAAGAAAGGAACATTCTAATGACATACAGCTTAAAGGTTGGTTAGGTCAAGGGGATCCACATGAGTTAAAAGTTGTCTATCGTCAGAAGATGATTTGAGTCTATGCTTCAGTAATCTACAAAAAGAATTATAACTGTTTTGCAAAGAAACTCAGTAATTAGGAAATGTCAATTAAAAATGACAAATGTATATGACTATATGAATTGCTGAGTTAACAGAATCCTTTGTCTAGAAGGGTATAAAACCATTGTACCTAATTTCTGTCTTTGTTCAACACTTCATGTACAGAGCCTTGAATCTATTGCGCAATATATAAATTGTCTCTGATTAATCTAAAAGTTGTGTTTGTCTTATTAAATCCACAACACCCCCCTTCCCCCACTTTCCTGCTCTATCTATCTATGAGACTGTTTTGTTTGAGCTTCTGTTGTGAGTATCGCAGTAGATCATCTGTCAATCTAACACGATAGATTGTTGAGCCGTGCCTTCCTGATATACGTCACAAGGCTTTGGGGGTTTTTTGTCCAGGGATTAGTCAAGCTACTTTTGGAAACGCCCTCAACTGCACCTTGTGCTGCTATATTAGTAGTTACTGAGCTGAAAAAAATTTTCACTGCTGCAGCTGCGCTTTTCACAAGCCTCTCTTGGTAAATTGTAAACAGGAGGTATTGTTTTCAAGTTAATACTGTATGAATCAGTTTTGTGCTGTTTTTTACCTTTATCTAATAGCTTGTCTTAAATTCTGAATACTATACAAGAGAGTACTGTTCTCTTTAACAGAGAAACAATTTATATTGTACTAAGTAGGGTTTACATCCTAGAAAAAATAAGTACTGTAGGACTGCAAGCTAATTTTGTGCTCCAATATAAATTTCCTGGAAGTGAAGTATATATTTGTTTCTTATTAAACATACATAAGACTGTTCTGATAGTGTTTTAAAAAGCATGGATTATTGAAATATTTATAAAATTCATATAACTGGAGCTATTCAGATAAGCGTATGTTTACCATGTTTATGCAGACTAATTCTGAAGATTAGATAATATAGCGGACCATTTCTTAAGCAATTGGCTTGATTTTTGTTGGCAGCCTATATGCAAGCCCTACATCTCTGGAGTCTGCTTGTCACCTGTACAGTTGCAGTAGGAAAATATCAAGAACCGAAGAAGCAAAAGTGCCTTAAAGTCAGCGCACAGGTACCTTCTTTTTTAAAAAAAATGAAGAAAAATTTGAACAAGCCTCATCCTAAAATTACTAGGCTTCACTATATTCTTGTGTGCATGGCAGATACACAGTTGCAAATCTAGAGAGTTTAGTTACATCAGTTAACATGCTAAAAAGTTCTTTTAAACATGAGTTTTCTTCAGAAAAATCCAAAACACTGAGCGAGCATCTTTCTTTTCGTATAAATGCATCTTTTCATTCAATAATAACATCTACAGTATAAAATCCATCCAGAAGGATAGGATAGGATAGGATAGGATAGGATAGGATAGGATAGGATAGGATAGGAGCTGGAAGGGACCTTTGAGGACTTCTAGTCCAACAGGAGAACCTATACCATTTCAGATTAGATAAGATCAGTTTAGATTAGTTTGCACTCATGGACTTTACAACTGAATCTGAACTGTATATCCATTGCATTTTTTAAGCAGCTTTAAAAAATAAAATATATCTTATATGTGTGTGATTAGCAATTAATATTTATGCTATTTTAAAGTAATGGAATTGCATTTTTCTCCCGAAAATAATTTAAAATGTTAACAAACATAAAAAATTTAAAGAACAGTTCTAAATATAAATTACTAGAACATAAATTTTCTAAGTTTATGATCAAGGCTTATGAAAGCTAACTGGGTGGTTATATTACTTTTTTTTTCTTTGCCAGTCTTTGTTTTGGTGTAAAAATGGAACCATGTTAAAATTATAGATATTTCGTAGTGTTTTGTAG
This sequence comes from Arizona elegans, assembly GCA_022577455.1. Lineage (NCBI taxonomy): Eukaryota > Metazoa > Chordata > Lepidosauria > Squamata > Colubridae > Arizona > Arizona elegans. The sequence goes on along the minus strand of JAKOOJ010000004.1, from coordinate 74,665,597 downwards.
CTGGAAAGAGATTCTTAAATGAGATATTTATTATATTTTTATATTTAAATGTTATCAATGAAGGAAATTTAACCTTTTAATAGTTTTTATTATTGGAATAAATAAACATGAAACTTGTATTTCCTCTACATTGTGGAGTTTTTGATCAATTTGAAAGCTGAATAGATCTGAGATTTCAGTTCTGATCGTATTTCCTTAAAGATGGAAATATAATCTGAAAGTTAAATAGGCTTTATTAAAATTAAATGTCTTTGTACTTATTACCATGTTTTCCAATATTTCCAATAGGCCTGGAATAATTGAAATTTAAACAGGATACTAGAACAAGCAATTGATTAAAAGCTGTTTACCTTTGTAACATTTTCTTTTTAAGCCAGTACAAAATGTCTATATGGCAGATAATAAAAATGGTGTCTATGTGAGTATTGAGAGTTCATAGTGGGAAAGGTGTAGTAGAAATCAAACAAATAAATAAGGTGGTTCAGCAGTTCTTAGAAGTATGCAAAAAAAAAAGTCTTCATTTATTCCTTATTCTTATTTCCTACTCTGCTCCTATCAATGATAATAAAACTCCTAGTAAAAGAGTCAGGAGCACAATTTTATTCCATCTTTTTCTCTGCTACCTAGCAGCATTCCAGAATTCTGAAATGCAGTTGCAAATATAAATAATTATACTTCATATTTATATTAATAAGATGTGATCTCATTTTTTTGACAATTCTTCTGTTTTATTGTAAGTTGTATATGAAAGTGTTTTCATTCACATTTTTCATAAAGAAAAGTGTAAGTATATTTCTTTATTATATTTACTAGAAATAAAATATGATTCAATTTTCATATAAAATGGAACTTGTCTTTCATCGACTTTTAAAGCAATTCTTCATTTGAATAAGCATTAATAAACAGATTGCAGACTTGACAAGTCTAGTCTGAATTTTTTTGTCAGTAGTATAGGCAGCCCCATTGCAAACTGGTAGTAAAGGTAAGTAGAACCCATCCCTGCCTAGCAGTCATATTCAGAGTATCTCCAAAACAGCATCTTGAAGAGCTGAAGTTTTGTCAAATTTTTATTGTGAGAACATACTTAATTGTACATTTGCAGCTAAAATCCATCAAAGAATATTATAGATGTACAATTTTGAGATTCCTTCTAATTAGACTCTGCATATGACACTTTTTGATTGCTATTTTTATGTATAAATGTTTACTCAAATACTCTTGATTTTTCATAGTACATTTAAACCAATATTAATTTCAGTTTCCTTATAAAATTACCAAGACCATTTTTCAGCTTTAAATTACTCTTTTTATATGTTCAAATAGTTTGTAAGTACTCTATTGCTGTAGCGTGATTTCTTGATCTTTTATTAAATACATTACTGAATATTTTAATTATGTTTTGATCATCTCCCTAATTATATGATTTCAATAATTGTCAGTAATCCCTTCCAGTTTCTCAAGCAAGTTAAGAATTTCAGCAAAAAAATAATGTGCTATCCTACCTTTTTCATGCAAACGTGGTTTTACTACCTAAAGAATATAGTTTTCTTATATAAATGCATGGTATTACTTTCAAAATGACTTAGGAGACCTATTATTTAAAAATTTTACCTTTTAATTTCTATCCAATTCTACCACCCTTGTAGCAATTAATCAAGTAATTTAGGAACTTGTAATAATAGAATAAATTCTTTCTGTTTTCGTTAGCAAACTCTAGAAATTAACTCTAGGAATTTGGGGGGGGGGGGGGATAAAGTAAAACCTTGCCCCTTCGACAAATGATATTCTCTGCTCTATTTTATTGTTTGACAATTAAGGGAACTCATTATTGCTACATTAACAATTAGATTATAGATGAGCTAATGATGCTAGGATCACACACCTGTTTCAAACTTACCATTTCCTATGTACTTTCCTATCAAATTGGATTATTGATAGAAAAATGGGACAAAATTAGGGTTATGCAGTGATTTAATGGGCCATGCATGGATTACATCTCCAAATCAAATTATTGACCATTGAGGTAAATGGTTCAGTAAGCAGAAAAGTAGGAAAAGCAGCATCCCCAAGTTTCTGGAAATTTCAAGCAAATAAAGAGGAGATTAATAACTGCTTAAATCTTACCCAGAGCTAGAATGTTGCAAAAATCCTGGAAATTTGGGGAGGAGAGAGGGGGAGAAGTTAGCATTTGTATTTCCATTCTAACTATACAGGCTGATGTCGAGCAAAATATTTGACAGAGTTTACAATCAATGTACATTTCAGACTGGGATCTTTGATTTATACCTGCTATATTTTACCCGTCTATCTGAAGTGAGAAACAAAAAAAGAAAAAGATAGTATAATTTTGTTTTAAAGGATGCATATTAATTTTCTTCCCATGCTCTTCGTTTATGTAAGCTCAGACAATAAGAAATCTAAACCTAAAAACAAGATTTTGGTACGGTTTCAGCTTAGTGTGCTTTCCTCCAAGGTATATTTTATGAAAATGTAGTCTACTAATAAAATTGTAAATCTATTAAACCAATACAGGAAGACAAAGTTTTATAGATTACTTTTATGAGAATAAGTTAAAATAGGTTATTTCCCCTGTATTTATGCCAGAGACAAAATATTTAAAGACAGATAATTTTGAAAATAGTTAAGCATTTGGATCTATTATGAGAATTTAAAAAATTAGTATCATAAGCCTTGTTTATCTTTCTTAAAACTATTTGTTATGTTATTTTTAGAAAGATACCACTGAAAGGTTATGCATTTTCTGTGCTAAAGCTTTCATTGAGTTTTGCCAATACTCCTTTCTTCCATCTCCTCCAAAATTGGTTTTTAACTATACTGTTTTACATAAATGCTACTTAGATTATTCCATAATTGTGGCCCTAAACAACAAATGTGTGCTTTCTTATCCATTATTTTTGACAAACAGTAATAAAAAGAAAATGTCAGAATAAGCCTGCATGAATATTCAGGAACAACATTAATATTGTATTTTTGTGAATATTTTTATAAGATGTTAAATCATAACAGATGCAAATATAAACCATCATATAAATTTCATATAGACGTTTTATAATTTATCCATCATCTGGATAAGTTTCTATGACTTTACATAATTTTGGCAAAGTTCTTAAGTCTTCTAAAGAGATGTTTCAAGCAATATAGAGCTGATCCTATGGAGCTACATACCTATTTTTCCTACATGCAGCAAAACAGGAATGACTACAGCCAGCTAGCTACCTATGTCAATAGACATTTCTAAACTTACAATCATAGCTATGCACATGTCTAGGATTACAAATTTAATCAATTAATTAATTATTGGGATAAGCAAGAAGCATGTCATCCTTCCTCAAAGGATATTCCTATCATGCCATTATAGCATTATGTATGTTCTTATAGCAATAATATGACTGCTGATGATCTAATTGTTTGTCACTCCTATTTGAAGTAAATAATAGAGATGTGCACTGGAAAAGACTTCTTGGAAGACGTGCTTAAAGCATAGGATTTTGAATTCTTTTTAACTTACTGATTTTCTCTCATATTATTTGTTAGGAATATAACATACCAGTAGTATTTATTGTATATGCTATAAACACATGGTATATTTATAGTATATAGAAAATTATGAATGAAATCCAGGGAGATTCAGACTTGTACTCATATTCATAATAACTCAGAGTTGAATCAAATATCAATAATAACCTTCTGTAAATATTTTTATATTTAAAATTTTCATGTGAAATTGTTCTATTAATATATCTGCATACACCATTGTGTAACAGCAGTACTATTATGTTTGATGTCTTCAGAAATTTTAATATATTTATAACTGCCCCATCTGTTATGTAAAAGATAAGCTGCTTGCATAATTTATTCCCGTGTTGAATTAATGTCCTCTACTTTTCCCATTTGAAAGTATATCAGTTTTTACATACTTTACTATGATAGCATTTTTCTATATTAGAGTCACTTACTTATCTTGATAAATATTCATGTATAAAAATTAATATCCAGTTTTTTACTTTTTTCAGATGCCAGAATTTCAGAAGAAAACCGTCCATATCAAAGACCCAGAAAGGGTAGAAGAAATTATCTGTGGTCTCATCAAAGGAGGAGCTGCCAAACTTCAAGTAAAGAGTAAACATTGTTATAAAAATTAAGAATATGAAATGCTTATTGGTTTCATCATAGACCAAATCAGCTGCTTCCTGTTTTATTTTGGAACCTAGTATGAAGCAGGATTATATTTACTAAGTAAACTATCGTGCATGAACCAAAAGCATAAGTGAGTGCATTTTATCTAATGACAACCCTCTATTTCCGTCATTCATGCTGTGCTTGATCTTGTGTGAGTATGTGTGTATACACACACATACACAAATGTGTGTGTGTGAGAGTGCGTGCAGAGATAGAGAGAGAGAATAAAACTGATGTACTGTAATTTACTTTTCAGAGAGATGATTCCATTTATATTTGAATTTACATCACATGAATCAGTTTATGTCTTTGGTATAATTATAAAATTGCAGTAAAGGACATATTTTTACTAGATTTATAAATCCCCAAATGAATAAGTAGGTCATTAATTGTGAATGAAACTGAAATGAAATGTAGGCTGCATCTAGAGTTCTTTTAAGTTAAAAAGTTGGATACTAACAAATATATACTTCCATAAATTAAATGTTTACATTTTTATCTTTTAACCATATTTTGAAAAGTCTTTCTTGGTTTATTTGTAGGCATCATTGTTATACAGGACACTGTACTTAGAAATTCCTTTACTTCAATAATCCATAGAGATTACTTCTGTATGGCTCTGCAAGACTTTCTATCTAGTTTACGCTATTATTAAAATTAATTTTAATTAATTAATTAAAATTAATCTTTATCTCTGTTTCCAAGGATGACTCTGGGATCCGCATAAGGTGAAAAGGGATTTTTGGAAAATAAAATAGTGAGTGGCTAGGGTCAAATGTTTGTGGAAAGTGTGCATACGGTACTCCCAAGAAATAAGATAAAATGGGAGCCTAATAGGTATTATAAGTAGCAACTTCACAAAGTTGTCTTCTGGAAAATGGTTCTTTTTTACTTGCCATGCCTTCCTGTTAAAAAAAGATCAAGGATTTCTAAATTCAGCTTTACACCAAGATTTACACACCATACCGGTACTGACTAGTTCACATGCGCACTAAATAAATCCAGTCAAATGTGGTATGGCTTAATATAATGCTTCAGCTTTTTTAAAATAACTCTTAAAGAACTAACATACTCAAAGACCTTCCTAGTTCAGCTGAGATGGTGAATGTATAAGAATAGAATAACAGAGTTGGAAGGGACCTTGGAGGTCTTATAGTCCAACCCCCTACCCAGGCAGGAAATCCTACACCACTTCAGACAAATGGTTATCCAACATCTTCTTAAAAATTTCCAGTGTTGGGGCATTCACAGCTTCTGCAGGCAAGTTGTTCCACTTATTAATTGTTCTAACTGTCAGGAAATTTCTCCTTGGTTCTAAATTGCTTCTCTCCTTGATTAGTTTCCACCCATTGCTTTTTTTTAATTAATTTTTATTTTTTTATTTTTTTAAACAAAAAAACCCCCACATCTTTTCAAAACGAAGCTTTTGCTCCGGTCACAAATTAAAACAAATCATCAACAAATCTTAATTTCCATTAACACAACTCAATATTTTAAACAAATATTTCCCTCATATCTATCTATATAACTTTGCTATTATCCCCAAAACTCCTTACTTAAATGTTAAATCCTAATCAGTTATCAATTCATTTTTCTCTTTCATTTGCTTAGATGGATATTTTAACAATATAAGTCTTACAATTATATTAAACAAATTAAACATTCATTAATTATTTAATTATTATTAAACCTAACTTATGCGTTTTGTCTTAACTATCACTCTCAACATACACCTCCTCATTTTAATTGTCCCACCTCTTTTTATTATCTTTGATGTTAAACCAATCATTTCTATTTCTTGACTGTTAATCACAGCATTACCCTTTATTTTGGCTGTTAAATATAGCATGTTTTTATTTTTTGGTCATTGCCCAGCATGCCCTTTGTTTGGCTGTTAAACACAGCATATTAAGTTTGTTTTTTGGCCATTACACAGCATCTTCAGGTTTGTTTGGCTGTTAAACACAGCATCTCTATTTTTGTTTTTTGGCCGTTGCACGGCATATTAAGTTTCGTTTTGGCTGATACCCAGCATAACCATTTGTTTGGCTATTCATATTATAGCTTTTTGGCTGTTAAATACAGCAGGTTCATAGTTGGTTTAATAGTCTCAATTTAAACCTTTCTTTGTTGTTTCCCTCCATCTATGGATTGCTTTTCATTAAATCATATTTTTCTTTATCCTTTTTCATAGCATTCATAACGTTTTAACCTTGAGATATCGTTCTTGCTTAAAACATATTTTTAAGTATATTTTTAAATTCCTTTTAACATTTTCAATTAATCATATTCACCCTTATTCTTTATCTTAACATATTACCATTAAAACATAGTTCTTGCATTAAAATATCTTTACATGTATTAATTAGATTCATTTAACATTTTTAATTTCTATAGAAGCCTTTCTTTAATTTATTACAATCATCTTTATTTTATTTTTAATCATATTATCTTCATTTCCTCATCTGAAAACATAAATTTCCTTCCATTTTCCAAATTTTTAATTTTATTCTCCATAAGTCCAGTTAAATCTCTTTTCATATTTTATTCCGGATATAGTGTATCAAATCTCTTTCTTTTAAGGCTGCGTTTAATCCTTCTTCTATTCCTGCACCAACATTCAAATTATTATTTGTTCAACTGTAGGAATTCCATTGTAAATTCCTTTTCTTCACAAAAGTCCAGCTGCTTGCAGTCAGGAAAGAAAAATCCTCCCCCACAGTTCAGCAATATTTTTCCTGTAGAGCTCAAAGTTCTCATAACAAAGGGAGGTTACAAAGTTCCTCTTTACACCAGTTGGTGTAATCCACATTTCCCGTTAGTCATGCAAGACTCCATTTTAATTCTTATTATATAACCATCCACTATATTATTTTCTTTTAGTTAAAAAAGTATCAAATCTTCTTTTTTTTTCCCTTAGTCCAATTCAGATTTTTAAAGTGTCTAGTTCTTTTACCATATCTCTAAATTAAGTCTCTTAGTTCTTGTTTCTCGGGTCTTTGATCTTCAAAGTTACAGTTTAAAAAAAATTCCAAAGCCCCTTTGTTACTTAGCCGCTGTTTTAGGCTAGGGGTCTTCTAGTTACTAATGTAGCTCCAAACGTTGTTGCAAGCCTGGGATGTTATCACTCACCCAGCTTTAAAAGACTCCGTTTTACTTCGCTTTCCTCCAGCACTTTTCTTGCCCAGTTGTCACAGTTTTGTGGCAGCCGCCATGGCTGCTGCCCCCCGCCGCCAACTCACAGAGGGTTCCCTCTGACTCCGAGGAACTTGCCTGTTCCTCTTGGTCTTCCGAGGTGCCCCTCTCCTTCCCCCATCCCTACAGGACAGGTTCTGTCCGCAGACCCATCGGCGGCCGTTCGGCAGCCGGGGTTTTCACAGGATTCATCAGAGCCCGCTATTTCCCCGACCGTCTTGCCGCGACATCAACCGGAAGTCATTGCTTCTTGTTCTACTCTCAGGTCCTTTGAAGAATAGTTTGACTCCCTCTTCTTTGTGGCAACCCCTGAGATATTGGAACACTGCTATCATGTCTCCCCTAGTCCTTCTCTTCATTAAACTAATCCAACTCAACCCTTCCAAGACCGAGTGGCTGTGGCTTCCAGTGTCCCGATATAGCCAGCTGGTGCCATCGCTGGTTATTGGGGGTGAATCACTGGCCCCCATGGAGAGGGCTCGCAACTTGGGCGTCCTCCTGGATGCACGGCTGTCTTTAGAAGAGCATATGACAGCCATGGCCAGGGGGGCTTTTTATCAGGTCCGCCTGATACGCCAGTTGCATCCCTTTCTGGATCAGGACTCCCTATGCACGGTCACTCAGGCACTCGTCACTTCCCGCCTGGACTACTGCAATGCTCTCTACATGGGGCTCCCCTTGGGGTGCACCCAGAGGCTCCAGCTGGTCCAGAATGCGGCCGCGCGGGGGATTATAGGAGCGATGGGGCGCTCCCATGTGACACCTCTCTGCGAGCTTCACTGGCTCCCGGTGATCTTCTGGGTGCGCTTCAAGGCGTTGGTGACCACCTTTAAAGCACTCCATGGCTTAGGGCCGGGGTATCTATGAGACCACCTTCTGACGCCAATAGCCTCCCACCGGCCTGTACGCTCACACAGAGAGGGCCTCCTCAGGGTGCCGTCGGTCAGACAATGTCGGCGGCACCCGCCCTCTGGAACGACCTACCCCCAGAGATACGCACGATACCAGACCTCTGGACTTTTTGTCGGGCCCTGAAAACTCATTTATTTCACCTAGCCGGGTTGGCTTGATCCCTCCGTTCGGTTTTAATTTGAAATTGGTTTTAACTGGGTTGTTTTAACTTGTGGGCCAAAATTATTTAATTACCTTTTAAACTGTTTTTTAAATTTTGTATGCTCTGTTTTATCTCGGCTGTTCACTGCCCTGAGTCCTGCTGGAGAAGGGCGGTATAAAAATCAAATCAAATAAATAAAAAATAAACTAGACATACCCAGTTCCTGCAACCGTTCTTCATATGTTATAGCCTCCAGTCCCCTAATCATCTTTGTTGCTCTTCTCTGCACTCTTTCTAGAGTCTCAACATCTTTTTTACATCGTGGCGACCAAAACTGAATGCAATATTCCAAGTGTGGCCTTACCAAGGCATTATAAAGTGGTATTAACACTTCACGTGATCTTGATTCTATCCTCTGTTTATGCAGCCCAGAACTGTGTTGGCTTTTTTGGCAGCTGCTGCACACTGCTGGCTCATATCTAAATGATTGTCCATTAAGACTCCAAGATCCCTCTCACAGTTACTACTATTGAGCAAGGTACCACGTATATGGTACCTGTGCATTTTGTTTTTCTTCCCTAAATGTAGAACCTTGCTTTTTTCACTGTTGAATTTCATTTTGTTAGATAGCGCCCAACGTTCAAGTCTGTCAAGATCCTTCTGTATCTTGAGCCTATCTTCTGGAATGTTGGCTATTCCTGCCAGCTTGGTGTCACCTGCAAATTTGATGAGTTCCCCATCTATCCCCTCGTCCAAGTAATTGATGAAGATGTTGAAGAGCACTGGGCCTAAAACAGAGCCCTGAGATACTCCACTGCATACTTCCCTCCATGTAGATGCAGTTCCATTGAGGACTACACGTTGAGTGCGGTTGGTCAGCCAGTTATGAATCCATCTGGTGGTGATGCTGTCTAACCCACATTTTTCTACTTTATCTAGTAATAGGTTATGGTCTACTTTATCAAATGCTTTACTGAAGTCCAAGTAAATTATATCGACAGCATTCCTCTGGTAATTTTGTCACTTTGTCAAAAAATGCAATAAGATTAGTCTGGCATGATCTCTTTTTTGACAAACCCATGTTGGCTTTTGGTTATTACTTGGTTTGCTTCTAGGTGTTTGGTGATTCGTTGTTTGATTATCTTTTCCAGAATCTTCCCTGGTATTGAGGTCAGGCTGATAGGTCTGTAGTTTCCTGGATCTATTTTTTTTTTCTTTTTTGAAGATGGGAACTACATCAGTTCTTTTCCAATCCTCTGGCAGTTCCCCTGTGCTCCAGGATCTTTGAAAGATATAGTTCAGTGGTTCTGAGATATCATCTGCCAGTTCCTTCAGAACCTTGGGGTGAAATCCATCTGATCCTAGTGATTTGAACTCGTCTAGGGTAGACAGGTGTTCACTTACCATTTTCTTCCCTATTTTAACTTGTGTTCCTAATCTGGTTTTTGTGGTGCTGTTTTTGATAGGTTGGACTGTTTTTTTCTTTTGTGTAAACTATATGTGTATAATAAGCACATATATTTTAGTAGTCTGTATGTTGTTCAGAGAGCCAAGCTAATGGTTAAGGCACCATTCTAGAAACTAAAAGACTGTACATTCTAGTCCCACCTTGGCATAAAGCCAACTGAGTGACCTTGTGCCAGTCATTTCCTCTCAGCCCTAGCAAGAAGGCAGTGTTGAAACCACTTCCAAAACCCTTGCCAAGATAACTGCAGGGACTCGTCCATGTAGTTGCAAGAAATCAATCACAAAGACACACAGAGATGTTGTATCTGTCATCTGATCTTAAATCTTCAAAACATTAATATTAAAAATTGAATAGAATAATATAAACATGACAGTGGAACAATATAATCAATAATATCCCAAACACAAGGAGCAACCATAATTCATTCACAATTCGGGAGACTAAGATGATAACTTTCCCCAATCACTGAAGGCATTCTGCTTAATAACTTTATGACTGACTGTCAGAGTTGGGTCCTGTCTAGAAACAGGAATACTATAGTATTAAAAGTAACTTTAAAGGGGTTATGATTTCTTACAGATCTTTCAGTTTTGCAATTAAAAGTCCTAACATAGGATGTTGATCACAGGCTGGCAGAATCATCTACAGCTAGCCATGATGATTCCAAAAATATAAATTGTGCTGTGATCTAACAGTACAAAGTCCACTCTTCCAAACATGCATTGCAAAGTTTCATGCCAATGTTAAGAAACATAATTTCCATGTGACATTGTAATAGTCTTTTGTTCTCCCTTGATCTCAGCACTGGGTGCTCTTGTAGAGTTGTCATTGCTTTGTATTTTACCACACTATCTTTGAAAGTAACAAAGATACGGGTATTGTTAAAAGTCAGATTTTTAAGGGAGTATATTTTTAAAATAGTTTCTAGAATGGTGCCTTAACCACTAACTTGGCTCTTGGAATAACATATAGACTACTAAAATATATATGCTTATAAAATTTGATTTATTTCAAATCCTCTTACAACTTAATTTACCTACAAAACTCATCTCAATTTTTTTGATAGAAACAAAAGAATTCTATATTTCTTCTCTTTTTCTTATTGAAAATGTTTCTTTTTAAAAAAATTGGCAATGTTCCAAATATAAGGATAAGGCCATACTTATTGGTAAAACAATTATTAGATTTAAACACTGGTTTATTAATCTAGGTGTGATTAGACCATATTCTTAATTTAAAAAAAAAAACATTTACAGATCTTTATACAGTGAAAGGAAAAGTTGGTTAGGCACTTTTAAAGTTTTAGAAAAGCCTAATTGATGCCCAAATAGTCACTCCCTCTCCTCAAGAATTGCTAAAAAACAATATTCCAAAATATGAACAAACAAGATTATTTAACATTTCCATATAATATTGCTTTCTGTTAAATAAATCCTCCAAAATAAATCATAAGAAAACAGCTTCATACCAAGCAGTGAATCAGACTGGACAATCTTCAGGTCATGCAAGATCATATCAAAGGATTCCCAAAGCTCTTCCTTGGATATTCTGTGCAGATCCTTAATTTGCTAAAATGTTATTGTAATATTTGCTAAAATTTACTATAATACATAATCGCTAAATGTCTATGGAGATTCTCAGACATCCAAGTCATGATTGTCCCAAAGGTGCTTTTTCAAGAGGCAACTGGACTTTCTTGTTTTTCTTTGAAGATGTTTCACTTCTCATCCAAGAAGCTTCTTCAGCTCTGAAGAAGCTTCTTGGATTCTTCAGAGCTGAAGAAGATTTTTGGATACGAAGCAAAATGTTTCCGGCGTGACGTCATAGGTGAGTGGAATGGTAGGGAGCCATGAAATTTTTATTTCTCTTTGCCGAGTAGTTAAAGGAGCCGTTGCTGATCGTGGAGCGATTGGCAAAGAAGGATGAAGGTCCAGGCTTGCCGGGAGTAATGCGAACTCCCGACGAAGTGAAAGATGATCCTGATCTCCGGTGAGAGAGAAAAGGGCCCTGCAGAGAGGGCAAAGGCCCCATTGCCATGACAGAGCGCTTTTGGGGGAATGGAGCGGAAGCGGCACTGGCGGTGAAATAAATAGACTGGATTGCGAGAAAGGAACGGATTGTCCCCTCTGGATTAACACTGAAGATTCGGGGGGGGCGCAAGGCTGATTTTTGGCTGGAAGCGGCAGATTGGTTTCGTGAGTAACTTGGAGGCGATATTGGAAGATCGGAGAGATCGGGTGCTGAGTGGCCTGTCAGTCAGATGGGCGCTGTTTCCTCTTAATTTTGGCTGTAACTGGAGCCTTTGTAGACTCTATCCCCTACTTTATTACTGCTACGCTTTTTAAAAGCGATTCGACAATTAGCTGGTAAGTGTTGGAAGAGCTACTCCTATCAACCTTTCCCCTGACTTGGAGGTGGACTTGGTGGTGACTAAGACATTTTAACATGATTGCTATGGAGAATTATACTTGATACCTGTACGACGGGAGAACTGTAATTTTCATGCATCGTTGCGCCGACATTCCTCACTTCTGGGACCTTCACTCCTTTGATTAGTCACACTGAGTGCTTGTCAAATCTTTATCTCCCTCTGCAGTATGGTTCCGCCCCCTCCTTCTGCGCATGCTCAGTCTTTTTCACTCAGTCGAGTTAACAGATCTAGAGTGCTTTTCTTCTACAGTAAATTTGTCTAGATTTATGATTGAATACCTGCATTGACGAATTTATTACTATTTTCTATCTATCAGAGGGCTGCGGTTAATTTCAGCTGCCTTGACAGCATTATAATTTCTAGTAGATCGCTAATTATTTGCGGCACTAAAGGTCTGCTAGCCGCCTTGCCGCTTACTCAATAGCCTGCTGGATATTAGATTGAAGCGGAATTTCATTGTCTAAAATTGTGGCGCTAAGGGGCTGCTAGCCGCCTTGCCGATCATTCAACAGTGATCCGCTTCGGCTTGGATGCTGTCTTGCTTAATTTCGCCGCGGTGTTACAGCTGGTGAATAACCGCCAACACCCTTGCAGCCCTCACTTTTCTATTAGCGGCGACGGAGTTACTGAAGTGGGATTTCAGGCTCCTGAGAAAATAACATCTTTACTTTGAAGTAAAATTGAGGCACTATTTAAAGTCCCTGCCTCTGTCAGGCAAACTTAGTGAATGGAAGTTGTGGTTTTTTTCTCCTAACCACTTTAATGTTTTATTAGTAATATAAACACAATCAAATCAGTCGGAGACGTTTGGCTCGAGGAATCATCGTTAAACTGATGGTTGCTGAGGCGAGCAACTGACAGAGGCGCCATTTTTAACTGTCAATACTTTGCCCGTCATTTTGTCTCATCAACTGACAGAAGTTCATCTCAAGGGAAGTTTTTATCCAATTAATTGTTCTTTGATAAAAGATTGTTATAGCTTGAATTAATTAATTAATTATATTAAAAAAATTTAATTATAATTATTATTATTAAGTAATTAATTATACTGATTGATTTCATCACCTCATTAAATATGGCAGACGATAATTTATCATCTGACCTGGAACAGGTCGCTTCTCCTTCCAAAGTACCTTCTCCTCAGCCATTAAGGAAAAAACGAGCTAAAACAAAAAAATGTGGCACTGCCACAACAGTCTGCCAATTTGTTATCTGATGACAATCTCAAAGGAATGAATAAGATGGAAATACGTACACATAAAGCCTTAGAGCGACAATTTGTCAAAGCCAAGCGTTCTGCACAATCGGCACCTAACATATATAATTCTGAAATGTCTGTTAATCAACAATCTATTGAAGTCAATCCCCAGGTCAATGAGGAAACTATAGAAATTCAGACACAAGATTCTATGTTTAGAGAACCACAAGGTCAATCTATGATAGATATTTCTAGAGGCCTTGCACCTCAAGGACCTATTCCTTCAGGTGTTTTTCCTATCGTTAATCCAATAAATCAATGTTCTCCTGAAGCCACTTTCACCCCAACTGCTGCTGGTCTTAGGGGGGAAGATCTTCAAAGCAGTGGTCAGGGATTGGATTTCCAAACAATGGTTACACATGCGATTTCTAAGATATTCCAAGCAGGTTTACAACAAACCAGCTATTCTGGTCATTCTGGTGCAGCTACCAGCAATCAATATCATTCTCATTCAATACCTCAACAACAGTATTTTAGCCGTGGGGATGACACAGATTATTTAGAAGAATTTGATTTATCGGATGATGAGGAAGAAATGACTCCAGAAAAACCAGCATTTCAAGGTCTTTTCAAACCAGCTTTATTTAAATCTTTACTACATAAAGCAAAAGTAGCTACTAATATGGGCCTAAATTTAGAAAAGTCATCTGATCCTAGTACTCAAATTAACCCAAATGAGAATTTGTTCTAAGTACCCAAGTCTGATTTGGACTTTGTTCCATGCCCAGATCTATTTTCACAAGTTATTTAAAAACCTTGGGAACATCCCAGTTCAAATTCTGGCCCCAATAGTTTTGATAAAAAATAATATTGTTCTCCACCTAAGTTGGATGAATTGTTACAGTTACCATTAGTAGACGAACCGGTGGCAACACTTACGTCATCTTCTGTCTTAGTCAGTGAGGTTGGAGAAGGTCTTAAAGTAGAAGACAAAAGAGCTGAAATGACGTGTCACAAGTATCATCAAGCTGCTGCATGGGCAATTAGAGCTGCAATTTCGGCGTCATTTTTTAACCGGGCCTCTCTTATTTGGCTTAGACAATTAAGAGATAGATTACCACCTGAAGAATCAAGAATTCAACAAGACGTATCAAAAATTATTGCAGCGGCAGAATACTCTGCAGATGCTTCTTTAGATGCAGCGAAATTCGCTTCCAGGGCATTAGCATCTTCTGTAACATTAAGAAGAATTCTTTGGCTACGTCACTGGAAAGCTGACTTAAAGTCAAAATGGAGGCTCACATCAGCTCCTTATAAGGGCCGTTCTCTATTCGGAGAGTCCTTGCAACAAGTTCTGGTAGAAGGCAGGGATAAAAAGAAAATTTTACCCTCTTTGTATAGAAGACCAGAACGCAGATACGCTCCTTTTCAGCGACAGTTTTTTTGCTATGATCAAGGAAATTCAAATACCTACGCACAACGTGGTAATTTTCAACCCTACTCCTCTTCATATTCCATTAATAGAAATTCCTTTCGAGGAAGAGGCAGCCGCCAATCATCTTTCAGACTACCTTTCCGAGGAGCGATGTCACATCAATCTCGTAGAGGTAAGTGACTCAAAGTCATCCCTTCCCATTGGGGGCAAACTTCAACTATTCTGTCACCAATGGGAGAATCTACAACGGATGCATGGATCTTACGTACAGTGACCAGCGGCCTCACCTTGGAATTCACCTCAAACCCATCGACCAGATGTATCCAATGTCCGTGGTCAACTCAACCTTCTCAACAAAAACTGATGGATCTCAAGATCAAGCACCTGAAACAAATCAAGGCAATTGAGGAGGTTCCACAAGACCAAATTCAGACCAGTTTTTATTCGATCTTTTTTCTGGTGCCAAAAAACTCAGGGGGTTGGAGGGGAATTCTGAATTTGAGGCAGCTGAATGTGAATGTTTTATACAGAAGATTCAAAATGCATTCACTAAAGTCAATTCTTCAATGTGTCAGACAACGAGATCTCATGCAATCCATAGACCTCAAAGAGGCATATTTACATGTGCCCATCCACCCAAGGCACAGACAATACCTCAGGTTTGCATATGCGGACAGACACTTTCAGTACAGGGCAATGCCTTTTGGCCTTTCTTCTGCACCACGAACATTTACGAAGTTGCTGGCGGCAGTGGCGGCCAATCTCAGGTCAATTCCGATACGTCTAGTCTGTTATCTGGATGACATTTTGATTCTGTCAACATTGAAGGATCAGGCATGTCGGGACAGAGAATTAGTCATCCAATCTTTACAAAACCACGGGTTTACAATCAACGTGGACAAAAGTCACTTATCACCAACAACTCGATTATTGCACCTAGGTGCAATCATAGATTCAGAATTGGGATTAGTTTACCTGTCTTCAGACAGACAAAACAGCATCAAGAATCTAGTTATACAAGTAATGTCGCAGAAGAAAACTGCTTTATTAACACTGTCTCAACTTCTAGGCAAGCTAATATCTGCAATTGCAATAGTACCATGGGCTCGTTACCACACTCGCCATCTACAGTGGTTTCTGTTGCCATTTCAAAGGCAAAGGCAAGCGGATTCTCTTCACAAAGTGGTACCAACACTAGTAAAAGTGTCTCTCTGTTGGTGGATAACAGCGGCAATTCAGAAAGGTTCTCTGTTTCTACAACCAGAACGAGTAACGTTAACAACGGATGCAAGTCTTTATGGATGGGGTGCACATCTCAATACCCTAATAGCGCAGGGGATTTGGTCTACGTCGGAGAAAAAACAACCAATCAACTGGTTGGAATTACGAGCAGTGCGCCTGGCGTTAATTCATTTTCAACATCATGTAGCCAACAAGCACGGCATGATTTTAATGGACAATATGACAACGAAGGCACATTTGAATCGTCAGGGAGGCACAAAATCAAAAGCTCTAATGGAAGAAACAGATCGTCTCATGTCTTGGGCGGAGAAACATGTCTTATTGATAAAAGCAGAGCGTATATCAAGAGGCATAAATATACAAGCAGACTGGCTCAGCCGGGGCAAAATAGACCAATCAGAGTGGATGTTAGATCGCAAGCTGTTCAAACAGATATCTCTCAGGTTCCGTCGACCAGTAGTGGACCTCTTTGCTACAGCTCAAAACGCCCAGTTAACAAGGTTTTTTCCTCGTTTTCCAGTTCAGGGAGCAGAAGGCCAAGATGCTCTAAAATCTCCTTGGCCGCAAGGGCTTCTGTATGCATTTCCTCCAATTCCAATAATTCAGAGTGTAATTCACAAATTGGTGGAGGAAAGAGCAGACATGATATTGATAGCACCGTATTGGCCTCGCAGGCCATGGTTTGCAGACCTCTTAGATCTTTCAGTAGAAAACCCTTGGAGAATCCCTCCAAATCAAATAGTTCTACTTCAAGGAGAAATACAGCATCCAAAGCCAGACTGGTTACAATTGACCGGCTGGCACTTGAAAGGACCAGACTAACAAAAGATCATATTCCTTCAGAAGTAATTGCAACTATTCAAGCAGCCAGAAGACCATCTACTACGCGTATTTACAACGCGTCTTGGAAGGCATTTGTAAAATGGTGTAGTACAAGTCATGTAGATCCTACATCAGCAACAGTACTTGATGTACTATTATTTCTTCAATCTGGTTTAGACAAGGGCCTTGCTCCTTCAATACTGAAGAGACAAGTAGCAGCATTGGTTACAGTTTTAGATGGACCGAGTAAAAAATCTCTTTCACAAGATATGAGAATTAAATCTTTTCTAAGGGGAGCTATGAATTTAAGACCTCCTACTGTTCACAGATATCCATCATGGGATATGAATTTAGTACTACAGGCATTAACAAAAAAACCATTCGAACCACTGGCATCAATAAGTATGAGATATCTAACTTTGAAATTAGCTTTTCTAATAGCAGTAACATCCGCACGCAGAATATCAGAAATAGCTGCTCTTTCAATTAGAAAGGATTTATGCATATTTTATACAGATAGAGTAGTACTTAGATTAGATCCATCTTTTATACCAAAAATAAATTCATATTTCCACAGAGCACAAGAAGTAATTTTACCAAACTTTTGCCCAGACCCTCAACATCCTAGGGAAAAAATGTGGCACACACTGGATGTACGTAGGTCATTAAGACGTTATATAAAAAGAACTGCATCATTTCGACAAACTGAAGCGTTGTTTGTATCATACTTACCTTCTACTATGGGTAAGAAAGTGTCTTCTAATACAGTGGGACGCTGGATTAAAGCATGCATATCTGTTGCATATAATTCACAAGGGGCAATTTTATCTGGAAGAGTATTACCACATTCAATGTGTAATGCTGCAACTTCAGCTGCTTGAGCTACCCAGGCGTCTGTAGATGAAATATGTAAGGCAGCTACATGGTCATCTATTTCATCCTTTGTTAAACATTACAGATTAGATTCTTTTGCATCAGCTGATGCGGCGGTCGGGAGAAGAGTTTTACAATCAATAATTTCCCCACGAAACCAGGACAATGACAAGGAGTAATTCCCACCCTAATTCGTTAAGCTTGGGCATGTCCCAGAAGTGAGGAATGTCGGCGCAACGATGCATGAAAATGGAACATTGGCTCACCTGAATGTCCATTTTATGATCGTTGCGACAACATTCCGTCCCACCCTTGGTGTACTGGCCTGGTGGTCGTGGGGAGTATTTCTTTTTTTACCTCTGCAGTTACAGTTCCGCTAAGTGTATACTTCAGATCTGATGGAGGTAGACTTCGTGAAAAGACTGAGCATGCGCAGAAGGAGGGGGTGAAACCATACTGCAGAGGGAGATAAAGATTTGACAAGCACTCAGTTAATCATTTGAGAGTACTGAAGGGGGGATAGGGAGTAAGGTAGATAACTGATTAAATAGCAAAGTAACTCGCTAACAAACTAGAATATTGATCAATTATTGGGATAGGGTAGAGCAACAACTAGCACCTTTGGGTTCATCTTAGTTATATGCTACTTTGGAGAAGGTTCTTCTGTTTAGCAGAAATGTCTAGTTCCTCAACTAAGACTGAAAAGAAGCTTCCGATATCAACAGCATTTATGGCTCCAATTACAACTCCTCCTACTCTGCATAAATCTCTAGAGGCGGTAGCTGTGGCCGAAAAGACTTCTACGCTTCAAGGAATTCAGAATTTATTATATGCTATACAGGAAACTATGACAAGAAAACAGGAGGCCACAGCGAAGGACCTGGCTGAATTGAAACAGGAGATGGGAGGCATGCGAGGGGAGGTGAAACAAATCTCTGAGAGATTGAATGATGTGTGTGTGACAATGGAAAAGCACGGGGGCCAGATCCAGGAGGTAGCTACAAAGGTGGAAAAGGCTGAGGCGGTGATAGAGAGGCGCGAGGTGCCACAGCTACTGGATAATAAGCAGCTTGAAGATGATATAGTTCTGCTTGAAATGGAGAAGTCTGCCCACATCCTGAGATTTCAGAATATTAGGGAGGAGCCAGAAGAAAATTTGGAAGATAAGATGGTTGACATAGTGGCAGGGATACTGCAGAAAGACACGCAAATGGTCCACAGTGGTATTGACGAATGTTTCCGGATTTTTACATCATTTACAAGGAGACAGAACCTCCTGAGGGAAGTCCGTAAAATTTAGTAAGAGATCGTTACGGGAGGAAGTATACCAGAGATCGAAGGATAAAGTATGCTGGCAAACAGGTCACCGTTTTGAGACAGGTGCCAAAGAAGGTGCAAGATCGAAGACGAAACTACCAAGCGCTGACAACACAACTATGAAAATATGATGTGAGATATAAGTGGCTACTTCCAGATGGGCTCTTGGTGACATGGCAGGGGAAGAGAGTACGTCTTGAAACCCCGCAGGAAGCTGATGAGTTTCTTGAAAGTGAATTTACAAATTGGGAAAGGGAAGGAGAAAGGAAAAGTGAAGATGTGGTAGATAATAAGGGTCAGGAAAGAGGGCAGGAGGAGAAAGGAGTGGTAGGAGTAAGGGAAGAAGAAGAAGAGAGCAACCAACAGGTAACCAGACAGACAACTAGAGCAAAGAACGCAGGTAAGTAAAGATGGGGGAAGAAATATGTTTGTTCTCATTAAATATAAATGGTTTGAATGCACAGGTGAAGAGAAAGCGGGTTTTCAAGAATTTACTAAAACTGAAAATAGATGTTATATGTCTCCAGGAAGTGCAAATTAAAAAACAGTGTGAATGTGTTTTTCAATGTCCTGAACTTGGTAAACTGTATGCTACGTTAGCTGACGAGAAACAAAGAGGTATGGTCTTTTATGTTAAGAGTTGCCTGGAACCTAAATTAATTTATATTGATGATGAGGGAAGGACTCCAATGTTAGAGATAAATATAGGCCGGTTACAGGTCCTCTTGGTGGGAATATACGCCCCAAATAATGGACAGTCTGATTTCTATCAAAAGGTGTATCAAAAACTTATTGATTTGCAATATGACCATATAGCTATACTAAGCGATTTTAATGCAGTAATCAACAGGGATTTGGATTATTTACCGGGGAACAGTCAAAAGAGAGATAATAGGAGAATTCTTCCAAAAGTATGTGCAGATATGAGAGATGAGTTGGGTCTTACAGATATATGGCGAGCGCTTCACCCTCAGCAAATCAATATACCTTCTTCTCTCCAGGCATAAATCTTGGTGGAGGCTGGATATGATGTGGGCAACTACAGATTTAAAAACCAGAACTGTAGCGACAGAGATAAAACCTAATACCTGGGCAGACCATAGTCCATTATTGGTTAGGCAGAAGAGGGACACAATCAAAAGAAATAAGAGATGGATGTTGAGAGCAAGTATTTTAACAGAGACGGAATTTCAACAAATGGTAAAGAGACAAATGGAAGCCTTCTTTAGGATCAATGATAATAAGGAAGCCTCAATACAGATTTTGTGGGATATGGCAAAAGCCTATATGAGAGGGTTAGTGATTAAATATATAGCGGGGAAGAAAAGACAGAAACTTATGGAGAGGGAAACCTGGACTGCGAAGTTGCAGACTGCAGAGAGGAATTTACAGATTAATCCACTAGATGCTAAAGCTAAGGAAGCAGTAGATGCAAGTAAACATCAATTCATATTACTAGACCAGGAGGATATAGCACATAATCTTAGAATGGCCAGAGAAGCACCATTTTGAACATGCTAATAGGGCGGGCCGATAGCTTACTTATAAATTAAAGAAGGAAAGGGAAAGTAGGCAGATAGACCAATTACAGGACAAGACGGCAGTCATACGAGTAGATAATGTACGGAAAAAAGGGATTGCACAGGAATTCTTCTCACAACTTTATGCTAGCAAGCAAGTGCCAGATGAGAAAATTAAGGTATACTTGGAACATTTGGATCTTCCCAAATTTCCAGATTCAGTCAAGGACCTGTTGAATAAGGAGATTACGGAAGGAGAGATAGAGATTGCGATCAAGAGGCAGAAGGCCGGTAAAACACCTGGTACTGATGGCCTGCCTGCAGAGATTTATAAAACTTTTACAGATCTATACATAAAATATATGAAATAAATTTTTAATATGGTATTGATGGAATCTAAGGCTCCCAAATCATGGCTAGCGGCCTATATTTCTTTAATACCAAAGGAAGGGGGGAACCACTCTCTGATACATAACTATAAGCCCATCTCACTTTTAAACGCCGACTATAAAATTTTTGCAGCTGTAATGGCAGCTAGATTTAAGAGATACCTTAGTGAATTCATCCATATAGATCAAAATGGTTTTCTACCGGCCAGACAGTTGAAAGATAATGTACGGATCATAATGGATGCCCTGGAATATTACAAGGCTCACCCTGAAAAGCAGGCGGCGTTCCTCTTTTTGGATGCCCAGAAAGCCTTCGATAGGAATTAATTGGAATTATCTTATATCACAATTGAAATATACGGAGGCTGGCGATCATTTCATAAATGCAATCCAGGCAATTTATAGTCAACAGAAGGCCAAGATTTTAGTCAATGGAGAAGAGTTGGAGGAGGTGACGATAGCAAAGGGATCGAGACAAGGCTGCCCACTCTCCCCATTGCTGTTTATATTCACGCTAGAACCTTTACTTAGGTCAATAAGACAAGAGGTGAGTATAAGAGGATTGAAGATCGGAGAACAAGAATACAAGGTCCAGGCGTTTGTGGACGACCTGGTCTTTGTTCTGGAAGAGCCATTAACCTCTGGAGGGCGACTTATTGACATAATACAGAAATTTGGTGAGGTGGCTGGATTACAAATAAATAGGAAAAAAATATTATAGTTAAAAACATGACGGAAATACAAAAATTAGAATTACAAAACACTTTGGGCCTCCAGGTAGTTCGTAAAGTCAAATATTTAGGGATTTGGCTGTATGATGGATGCTCCTCAATAAAGGCGGATAACTATCTAAAATTAACTGAGCAACTAGACAAAGATTTGGAGAAATGGGGCAAGATACAATTATCATTAATGGGGTGGATAGCCTTAATTAAGACCCACGTAGTGCCCAGAATGGTATTTTTGTTATGGGGTCGTGTTGCTTTTCATCTTTATCTCTATATGCCTCTATGAGGTGTTTCCGGTTCCTGGGTGTTGCCTTTGAAGACGCTTTATAAGCGTTGTTTGTTAGTTTTACTTTGTTAATAAAAGCTTATCCGAAAGATTTCTCTTTCAAACGGCCCCACTTAGAATAGATAAAACCTTTTTTCAGAACCTGGATAGGGCTACAAATAGATTTATTTGGCAGGGCAAGAAGCCTCGAATTAAGTTGAAAACAGTGCAGAAACCGAAAGAACAAGGCGGGTTGGGGGTCCCAAATTGGAAGAATTACTATAATTCTGCAGTTTTGGTTTGGATCCGTGAGTGGATTACACTACAAAGGAGACGTCTGTTAGCAATCGAAGGTCATGATCTCCAACAGGGGTGGCATGCCCACCTATGGTGGGGGAGAGGCAAACCCCCAGCATATTTTACAAAACATCACGTGCGAGAAGTCCTGATTGAGAGTTGGATGGAAATTAGGAAAACATATTATAATAAGGTACCACAGGGTTTCACCTGTGGAAGCTGTGATTTATCCGAGTCTGTATAATCCGGAGAAAAAATTGACTTACAAAGAAATATTAGATACGAATGGGAAGTTAAAAACTAAATTGTTACTTCAGGAACAAGGAGTGAACCTAGATTGGTGGACGTACATGCAAATTAGCAGTAAGTATATGAGAGATAGACAGAGATTTGGGATTAGCTGAGAGGTGCAGATTTTGGATAGAATATTATTGGGGTGGATGAAAAGGTGATATCTAAATGTTATAAATTCTTTATGGCTATGGAGGTAGGTGAGGAAGGTGCGAAGAATTCAGTTCATGCCTGGGAAAAGAAACTCGCAAAAATGTTCCCTGGAACACCCTCAGTCTGTTGGAAATGTGGCGTTAAAGAAGGCACATATTTCCACCAATGGTGGGCCTGCCAAGAGGCAATGAAATTTTGGAAGAATATTCTGAAGGGGCTCAATGAAATGTTGGGGCAGCATATACAATTGCGTCCTGAGGTATTTTTATTAGGGATAAGACCCGAAAATGTTAATAGAATGACATGGTACCTGCTGCTGCATATAACAACAGCTGCAAGATTGGCATGGGCCCAATACTGGAAGATGGATGTTAGCCCACCCGAACAAGTAGTAATTCAGAAAATAATGAATTGTGTGGAATTAGATCGGCTTACTATGTTACTGAAAGGACAGGGGGGATACAGATTACTATATATCTTGGAGTCAATGGTATAATTGGATGTCAAATCGAGCTATAAATATAAGCATGTCAATTGGTATATGTAATAGACTTTTGTACGTTATCCTATATATGTAATGGGACAAGTTTATTTCCTTCTCGCGTTGTGATGTAGACCGCTATAGATTTAATGTTTGTTGGATGTATAAGATAAAATAAAAATAAATAAATAAATATTTTTTTTTAAAAAAAAGCGAAATGTCTTCAAAGAAAAACCAAAAAGTCCAGTTGCCTCCTGAAAAAGCATCTTTGGGTATAATACATAATGCAACTTTTTTTCAACTAACCATGTTGTTGTTAGTTGCGAAGTCGTGTCCGACCCATCGCAACCCCATGGACAATGTTCCTCCAGGCCTTCCTGTCCTCTACCATCCTCTGGAGTCCATTTAAATTCACACCTACTGCTTCAGTGACTGACTAACTAACTAACCATAGCCCAGCATTAAGTCTGAATTCTAAACTATTAGTCTTAATTAAGATTTTCTGAAACACCAGCTTCCTTAAAAGTTTGCTGTTTTAGGAAACTATAGTTAATGCTGATCCCAGTTCATGATTTTGAGAAACTATAGATAATGCCGATCATCATCATCACCGATAATGCCCAGTTCATCATGGCTCAAATACAACTCCAAATGTGACAAGTTAAAAACTGAAACAAAAGCTTTAATGCACTTAAAATTAAATGAGAGTATAACCTGTTAGTATCTAGAACTCTGGTTTTTCTTTTTAATTTTACATTTTAAATATTTAGTTTTATTTTACATTCATGATACATTTCTTTATATACCCTTTACAGATAATTACAGACTTTGATATGACGTTAAGTAGGTTTACCCATAATGGCAAAAGATGCCCAACATGTCATAGTGAGTATTATAGATTGCTTGTAAAAAATTTCGTATCTCTCACAAAACTCAAGAAAACCTATGACTGAAAACACATAGAAGGGAAAAATCTTGGATTTTCCTTCTAGTGCATTATTTGGTCTAGTTGTGATATGTTACATTTTTAACTATTGTTTATCACCATTATATTCTTCTAGATTACGTGTAATGGATTATAGTATAAATGATGCCATTTTAATAAGGACATTGGAGAAAAGATTGTAGTCAAAGCTAATTTCCTTTCATAAATCTGGGTATTTCATGCAGGCTGCCATTATTTTAAAAATAACTTTAACCAATAGTAATGTTAAAGTTGGGGATTTGTCTTATTTTGAGTGGGTTACAAATATTCTACTGGTAGATGGGTAAATTAAAATTTTGCATTGTTTGATTTGCACATACTCATTTCTCAAACCTTTTTGAACATTTTCCAGATATCATTGACAACTGTAATCTAATTACAGAGGAATGTCGCATAAAGGTAATTTAAAACTGATAAGTTTGTTTCCTGTATTCGTTATCAATCCCTACTGTTATGCAAGGTTGTATTATTTATTTTGTACTTTGCGTAGAATTTTCATGAAATATAGGTAAATCCTCAATTTAGGACACTTATTCAGTAACCATCATTTAATAATAGAAATTCCAATCCCAATAGTCATTGTAAATCAAGGACTCCCTGTGTTAAGTATACTTCTGTGTTAAGGCCACTTGTTGATTTTGGTGTGTATGTTCCTTTATATGTTTATACATATTACTTAAGATGTTTATCTTAAATGAATATTGTATATAACGTATTTATTTAAACTACTGGGAATATATATCAAAACTAAGGAAGCGGAATAGAATGCAACAGAACAGAATAACAGAGTTAGAAGGGGCCTTGGAGATCTTCTATTCAACCCCGCTCCCACCCACCCCACCCACTCAGTTAGGAAACCCTATAACATTTCATGCAAATGCTTGTCCAATCTCTTCTTAAAAACTTGCAATGTTGGAACATTCACAACTTCTGGAGGCAAATTGTTCCACTGATTAGTAATTGTTTTAACTGTCAGGAAATATCCCCTTAGTTCTACGTTGTTTCTCTCTTTGATCGTTTCCATCTGCCCTCAGGTGCTTTGGAGAATAGCTTGACTCCCTCTTCTTTGTGTTTACTTTATGCAGTTAGAACAAAAATGGGATATTACAGAGATAAATAGCAACTAACTGTTTTTCTTTCTAGTTATTCCAGCTAAAAGAAATATATTATGCTATTGAAATTGATCCTAGTCTTACAGTGGAAGAGAAGTATCCATATATGGTTGAGTGGTGAGTTTGTGGAAAGTGATTTGTTTACTGTTAAAAGTTTAAAGTTTACAACTCAATAATTAAGCAGTTGTTGATAAGTGCACCCATTTATTGTGTCTTGATAAAATATATGACCTATTTTAAGTCTACCATTTGTGCACTTAAAACAAGTTTGTCAAGAAGCTTGACAAATTATTGCTTTAAGTTATTGCCTCTTAGCTCTTTCTTGCATCCTTTAAGTAACAGTTTCATTGGTGTCCTCCAATATTCAAACTGATTTTGAAAATATATAATACCATCCAGCATAATTTTTACACATAACAGTGTTATGGGAAAAATAAATGCGTAAGATACAGTTATTGAGAAGTAAAATAACCTTCCAAATGTAATGGGTAGAATAAATTTCCCCCCCATATATTTCAGCCTTAGATCTCATCAGTCCCAGACAACATTCCCAATAACAAGGAATGGTAGAACATCTGCTAGAAATCAGACTTTTTTCGATTATTGTCCTTTCTTTTTGGATTAATGATTAATGCTAATCATTTTTGATTGTCCATTTGATTGCTTTATCTTAAACTGTCATTATTGTACCATATAAAGATTGTCAAACACATATCGAAGATTGGTTGGTTCAGAAGTTTATTTATATTATTTTTCTAATGGACAGAAAGCCCTAAGGAAGGCCCAATTTCATATAGTGGTTAAGGAATTAGATTAGAAATTGGAAGACCATGAGTTATAGCTTCATCTTAAGGGACAAAACCAGCTAAGTGACCTTTGGCCAGTCACTTTCTTTCAGCCTTTGAAAGAAAGCAATGGCAAGCTGCTTCTGAAAATGATAGGACTAATCCAGATGGTCACCATGAGTCAAGACTGATTCAAAGGTGCACATGCACACACATACAGAGAGAGATATTCTGCCTATAAGAAAAGAAACTTTTTAATATTTTATTTTTAACTGTAGGTACAACAAATCCCATGCTTTGCTTATTGAACAAGGATTACAGAAGGACAAACTTGCTGAAATTGTGAGAGAGTCTGATGTTATGCTGAAGTAAGCATCTATTCCTGTAGTCATAAAATATATCAGAAATCAAAAATTGTGTGAAATGTTATATATTCATTTATGCTCCATTGTGGACTTACTCTTGCACTTAGTGGTGATGAGAGAAGTGCTTCAATTTGATTGCCTCACCCACTGTAATTCTTGTATATCACATATTCAGCTTCTTACTATATCAGAACACTAAAACTGTTCCATATCACAATGGTTGCATTGTTTGTTATGTTGTTATGATAAATGAGGATTTGGCTATATTTGAAAAAATGCTTTATGAGAATCAATCACTTTCTGCTTGCTAATCACTTTTTATAGTAATGTAATATAGAAGATTCTATTTCTTCAAAGCTTAATTTTAGTAGTATGACAGTCATGATCTGAAAGTCTAATTACTAACCATTACTGATCTAATAGTAGTACTGCATCTTTAAAAAAAAATTTCCCACACCAAATATATATATATGTTCCTTCATTAGGGTATATAAGAATTTGATTATCTGCTTTTTAACCTACTTCAATAAGACTGTAGCCCAGGGGTGAAATGCTCCCAGTTTGGACTGAATTGCCCAATCTGGTAGCGATGGGGGCGGGTGGTTCAGAGAACTGGTAGCAAAAATCCCTGCCCCCTCCCCCCATGCCCAGCTGAGCCGCATGATCATCAGAGGCTTTTTCTTCGGACGAAAAAATGCTTTTAAAAGTTTAAAAAAAAAGTTGGCCACGCACATCCAGTCACATTACCCCCCCACTAAGCCACGCCCACAGAACCAGTAGTAACAAATTTTACATTTCACCACTGCTGTAGCCATGTTCTTTCTGAGTGCTGCACTATTATTGCATGTACTCAGATCCAAGGAACAGAAAAGCAGATATTGCACAAGGAAGGGTGTTTTTTTCCCCTGTTCTGTCTTATCTCTATAAGCAAGGTGCAGAAGATCCATTCTGGATTCCTGGGATTTCTGTTTCACCCTTTTCAAAGGCAGGGTTCTTTTTTCCTTGAGTCACTTATATATCAAAATAAATATGGGTATCTCTACAAACAGAAGTCAGACTAGAATGATCAAACAAAAGCAATTTTTTCAAGTAGCTTGAAAAATTTGCTTTTGTTTGTATGTATGTATGTATGTATGTTTTCTTTTCTTTTCGTAGGCCTTTATGTGTATTTCTCTTTAGCCAGGTTCTTTCTACATAAACCAAGATTTTTATGCAGCCCTAGTTCAGTGAAATCACAATCCACTAGTTTCTAGGCTTTTTTCAGGCAGCAAGCAAGCACCCTACTGTCCATTGGGAGACTAAGATAGATCTATTTCGGACTTATTAGTCCTCATCAGTTAGCCACACCCTCATCCATGTATCCTCCCTGTAAAGTTACAGTAGGAAGAACCTGGCTAAAGAGAATACACATAAAGGCCTACAAAAAGAAAAGAAAAGAAATACTGTGCTCCTTCTATTTGTTTGTATTTTTGTCCTTTACAGATGAAATATGTGTTGGATAATTCCAGTTCATAGAAATCATAAGGAAACAAAACTTACAGCCCAGTGACCTACTCGTGAGCTTCGATGTCATATCCCTCTTCACCCAAGTGCCAATCAAAGAAGCCTTGACAACTATCCAAAACAAATATAAACCCCCCCAAGCACATCCTAGATCTAACCAACCACTGCCTAACCAACACATACTTCATCTACAAAGGACAAAAATAAAAACAAATAGAAGGAGCACCCATGGGATCACCTCTCTCACCTGTCATCGCAAACCTCTACATGGAACATTTTGAAACCCAAGCCCTTGAAAAATCTGATCAGAAGCCCAAACTCTGGCTCAGATACATAGACGACACTTTTGTAATCTGGCCACATGGGAAAGAAAAACTGGACAACTTCCTCACACACCTCAACAGCCTACACCCCAAAATAAAGTTCACCATAGAAACAGAAGCTAACAACCAACTTCCCTTCCTGGATGTCTTAGTCTACAAGAAATCCAATGGCTCCCTAGGACACACCATCTACCAGAAGAAAACTCACACAAACCGCTATCTGCACGCACTCTCACACCACCATCCAGCACAGATCAATTTGGTAGCCAAGACACTCATCTCCAGAATAAAACGCTTAGCTGACGAACAACACCTAAAAACTGAACTACATACTCTCACTAACGTACTAACATCCAACGGATTCCAAACAAACAAGATTATCAACCTAATCTAAAAAGAGACACCCACTAAAATCCAAGACAGAGAACAAGAAAACGGCAAAGCCCACCTCCCATACATAAAAGGCACCACAGACAGAATCAGCAAGATCCTCCACAAACACAATATCAAGACAGCATTCTGCACAAACCGAAAAATATCCACCATCCTAAGAAACCCCAAGACAAAATTGAGTTAGAAAATCAAGGAGTATATGAAATCCCATGCCCCACCTGCCCCACCTCATACATCGAAAAACCAACAGAAGAATAAATGCACGCATTGAAGAACACAACTCAGTCAGAAAAGAGGAACCAACTTCTTCCCTAGTCCAACACCTTAAAGCCACAGGACATGAAATTGATTTTTAAAAAACCAGAACTATCGCCAAAACTGAACACTTTAACAACAGAATAATCAGAGAAGCCATCGAGATAGAAAAACATCCCCACAGCATGAATAAAAGAGATGATACCTCCCACCTACCAGCCATTTGGAAACCCACCCTTATTGACAAACAAATCCCAAACACAAAGAATAATACCAGACCCACACTCATGAAAACCACACAGGACGTCACCTCCACACATCCATGCAAAATGCAAGCCCAAACCCACACCGATGATGAGGCACGACCACAAACCAGAAGCCAGACCAAAGCTGCATCATTAATCACTTTAAACCCCTCCAATCCATACATAAAGCAAACTGACACACTCCATGAAGATGTGGCATGACCACGAACACGGAGCCAAACAACAGCAACGCAGGTCACGAATTCAAATCCCCCTGCAACTCGACCAGCCTGAGCACAGCCAAGCCCCCACCCTATCAGAACACACCCAGCCAATCAGAGCACAGCCAACCCCCCACCCAATCAGAGCACACCTCCACCCAATCAGAATACAGCCATGCTCCCACCCAATCAGTTCATACCCCCACTGGCAGTTGAAAAGAAGAAACAACCACGATCACACATTGCTCCTAAAAGCACAAGGCCGAAGACACCAGCCTGAAGATGATGAATGAGACTTCGTCGAAACGTCAACAAGGTACTTACAATTTTACGCGGGAGAAAATCCAAATAACCAAAGACAGACAGACAGACAGACAGACAGATAGATATAGATGTAGATGTAGATGTAGATGTAGATGTAGATATATAGATATATAGGTGACTCAAGGAAAAAAGAATACTTATATATATATATAAATCCACAGGGCATTTCTTTTAAAAATAAAATATTCGTAAAATATTGAAGCCTTGGCTTCATAAATAATAAGACAGTCTTGTTTATTCTGAAATTGAGAATAGGAGTTATTCAATTCTTATTTCAGCTAAAAAAATGCTGTCAGATTTTAATTCAATTTTTTACAAATAATTATCCTGTTTTACAGAGAGGGGTATGAATTTTTTTTTGACAAACTTCATGAACACAATGTTCCAGTATTTATATTTTCTGCTGGGATTGGAGACATACTGGAACAGATTATTCATCAAGCAGGTGTCTACCATTCCAATATCAAAGTAGTTTCCAACTTTATGGAGTTTGATGATAACGTGAGTATAAAAATGTCAAATACAAAGTGCAATTATAATTACATTATCATTTACTAAGGTACAGTAGTGGCCCAAATTGTAGAAACCTTTTGGGAAAAGTGTATTTTTGAGGTTTGAAGGCTAATAACACCACTTTTTATGGGGGAGTTTCAAGATAAGCATTTTCCACTGCTGGAATGGCCTGGGAATAGCTCAGACCTTAACCCAATTGAAAATCTATGGAGCAGACTAAAGAAACTTGTTAGTCACAAATGACCCAGCAATAAAACCCAGTTAATAGAAGCTATAATTCAATCTTGGTTTCACATTATAACAGATGCAGAACTAAAAGACTTGGTTCACTCCATGGGAAGACGTTGTAAGGCCATAATTCATGCTAAAAGTTACCCAACTAAGTATTAACTGATGTGATAATTTTTGTATATCTCGTTTTTCCTCCGTGTTTCGCTTTTATTCTTTATACTGTAACTGCTATTTTAATAGCAAATCCTTCATAAAAGTTATTACATTACATTCTTGATTAAATTATCTTTTCATTGATATATAATTTTATATATCATGGTACTCTAAAAAAAAGTGGTGTTATTAGCTAGTTTTAGAAAATACACTTTTCCCAAAAGGTTTCCACAATTTTGGCCACTACTGTATATAAGAATCTTTCAATCCATATTAAAATGTTACATACATATTTCCAATTTAGAGTTATAATTATCTGCTACACTTGATAGAGCCAGTATTCTTAGAATATATTAATTTACAAATCAGTTAAAATCAGGATGAGGGGAATGGAAACTTTTATTTCTCCTTAATCTCTCATAAGCTTTTTTTTAAGGTTTTATTGGATTTTTATTTTTAAATATACATCAGTATCAATACATGAACAGTGTGGTCTCTGGGTATAATTCATTTTGATACAAACAGCAATAATAATAATAATAACAACAACAACAACAATAACAACAAGTTACGTTAATCAAAGTTATATAATCCTAGTATTGATATTACTGAGCGTACATAATATTTCAATATCTAATCTTTTCATCTAATTATGATTTATATTCTATTATATAAAAATTACATCTGCTAATATTCCCCATATTTCTTATTTAGTTTTTTTTTTTAGTTTATTGAATAGCC
Organism: Arizona elegans; assembly: GCA_022577455.1. Taxonomy (NCBI): domain Eukaryota; kingdom Metazoa; phylum Chordata; class Lepidosauria; order Squamata; family Colubridae; genus Arizona; species Arizona elegans. Next base: position 74,634,089 of record JAKOOJ010000004.1, on the reverse strand, counting down.
CGAAGGCCTTTTCAAACAAAACATAAAAGAAAAAGGGAAAAAGGTAAAACGGTTACAAAAATAGCAATCTAAAAATATATGATAGATGACATTAAAATTTTACAATATCAATTTTCAATAGCTAAGTTGCCAAGACTAGATAACCCAAATAGGATAGCTCCTCTCTAACTGAGCTCATCTTCCTTACAATCGATAAAAAAAAATTTTATATAACTGGCTCGTATTGCTGTCATTCTTTTAAGATATCGAGTGATCACTCTTACCAGGGGAGGAGAGTCAGCCCTCAAAAGAAATGCTAGTTTTTGGCTTATATTCCAGTGGGGAAATTTATTTATAATTGGGGACAGATATTGTTTTCTTACTTCTTGATAGAGACTACATTCGAATATTATATGCGCCGTGTCCTCCATGACGTTTACCCCACATATGCATATTCTTTTGTCATACGGGATTTTCCGATAACGGCCGAATCTAACGTTTGTATCTGGAAGTTCGAATCTAAACTTAACAAATAACTGTCTCTCCACTGATGGCATTTCTAAATGTAAATACTTTTCCAGAGTGAAAGTTGTTTTAACTGCTGTCAGCAGTTTAAGAGAATGATTAGTTGAAAGGGTTGCCATGTCCATTTGCCCATGTATATCTTTAATCCGTTGTTTAACTTGGTTCAGTATGTCACACAACGGGAACCCTACGCCATATCGGTTCAATATTTCTGACAGCCGGGTTAGTCAGGAATACCTTTGAGGATTTGAAATCTGCTGTTCCTCTAGACATATTTTGGGGAGTCTGCTGGCATCCATCTGGGTCATTTTTAGCCAGTAGGCTACCGCCCTAGTGATTGTATAGGTGTACAGTGAGAAATGTCCCAATTCAGCTCTGACAGCTGCAGCTGAAGTGGAATTGTTAACCCCAAGCATCCTCCTTAACAAATTATTTTGAGTTCTCTCTAATATGGGGGCCTCTATAAGACCCCAAATTTCAGCACCATAGAGCATGATCGGAACAAGTTTAGCCTGAAAGACTTTACGAAGAGGTAAAATGGAGGTTGGTTGGATTCGTTTACTTAATTTGGATACAAGGCTTGCTCCTGCTCTGACCTTTTGAGAAAGGTGTTGATGGTGCGGAGTCCAACCTCCTGCACTGGAAAAAACAATTCCAAGATAAGTATATTGGGTAACTTGCTCAATTTTTGTGTCATTAATCTGCCAATTGTGCTTTTTATTCTTATTGCCAAAGACTAAAACTTTTGATTTAGCTACATTTATAGTCAAGTGGTTTGCAGTACAGTAACGTGTGAGCTTGTCAAGAAGTCTCCTCATTCCTATTTGGGTTCTAGAAAACAACACTAAGTCATCAGCATACATTAATACGTTAATAAATCTAGAGCCTATTTGGGGGCTGTGCGTCAGAAGATCATCCAGCTGTGCTGGGATATCATTTATATAAAGGTTAAAAAGAGTAGGGCCCAGCAGGCAGCCCTGCCTCACTCCTCTAGTTGTCGGTATGCTGTTTGTTGAGGCCCCATTTGCTGCATATCTGACTCTAATTGCCGTATTAGTATAGAGAATCCTGATCAACAAAATAAGTCTGGGGTCCATCCCCATAACTTGTAGTTTCCTCCACAAGTGGTTCCTATCTATAGAATCAAAAGCAGCAGTAAGGTCAATAAAGGCGGTATACAGCTTTTTCCCCTGGGTCTTGTATTTATTAATTAAGTGGGAAAGGACAAAACAATTGTCTATGGTAGACCTACCTGATCTAAAACCTGCCTGCTCATTTGCCAGAATTTCCTTATCCAAGCACCAGTCCTCTATTTTATTTAGGAGATGTTTTGTATACATTTTTGAAATTATATTAAGAAGACTGATGGGTCGGTAGTTGGATGGGGCAGCTCTGTCACCTTTCTTAAAAATTGGAAAAACTATAGCTAACCTCCATCCTTCAGGGATTATCCCTACTTTATCGATATAAGTAAACAGTGCTACCAGCACCGGTACCCAAAAGTCAATGTTGGACCTAAAGAGTTCAGGAGGCAACAAGTCCTCTCCAGGGGCCTTCCCGGCCTTTAAGGATTGAATTATATGCTTAACTTCGGTAGGGGTAACTGGTGTCCATTCCGGACATTTCCTTAATTCTTGCTGGAGGATATCCAATTGCAAGACATTTGTTGTATTGTTACCATCAAATAAAGCAAGATAGTGCTTCTCCCATTTTACTGCTGATATATCAGTGTCCATAAATGGGGAACGTTGTTTTAATATACCGGCTATCTTATGCCAAAAGATCGTAGGGAATTGGGATTTTGCTGCCATTTCTACCTCTTTCCACATCCTGGTATTATAGCTACTTTTCTTGTTTTTCAGTAGGGATTTGTATGCTCTCCTGAGTTGAACTATATTTGAATAATCACCATCCTGTCTGGATCGGTTAACTTTCTTAACTGCGGCTCTTAGATTTGACCTCAAGTTATGGCAATCATCAAACCACTTTCTAGAGATCCCATCTACTTTTATATCGTTCTGGATCATTAAGTTCCTAAGAGTAGAAGTTAGCTCTGTATAAGCTGGCATTGGGGTGTTGTCTCTGGGCTTAGATTGGGAGATTTCCCTTGCTAGGTGTCTGGCTTCGTCTGAGCCCAAATAAGTGGTGACAGATTTGACATCAAGTCTGTGCCAATATAACCTTTTATAGTTATAAACCCGGGCGTTTGCTAAGGTGTCCATTTCCTCTCTTGAATGAGGCCTAACTTCTGAAGAGAGTGAAACCAGAGCTGTGATGGGAAAGTGGTCGCTTTCCTCTCTAAATATAGCTCTTACTTCTGAAAAATGGTGTACTAAACTAGAGGAAGTGCAGATATAATCGATAGAGGTTGAGGTTTTGTTGGACGAGAAAGTATAGGGATATATATACCCATCACTCGAGCCACTAAGTACTTGCATATCATTCATAAACAGCAGGGAAATTAACCTCTGGGCATATTTATTGGTCCTCTTGTCCATTGAGGACCAAGTGAACTCATTATATAAGTAACCAGTTGGTACCAGGCCTCGGTTAGCATAGCTCTTCATTGAGGGACCTAGTCTTGCATTAGTATCTCCAGCTAATATAATTTTTGCTTGGGGAAAGCGTCCCTTTAAGGTAGCTAATACTGAATCTAATTCATCCCACAAATCCCTTCCTAGAAGGTGGAATGAAAATGGAGCGATATATACATTAATTAAGATTAAGTCCATCCCCCTGAATGTACATCTAATAGGCAGAATATATTGGAATTGAGGATCTAAAGAAATTTCTTCACCCTTCCATCCTGTATCCCTTTTGACCAACGTGGTTAAGTCCCCAATTGCCCTCCCTCTTAAATTGACTTTGCCTGCCGGTTTATGCCATGAGGCAAAACCCGGTAAGCTGATCTGTGGATCATTAGTAGTCAGCCAGGTTTCTTGAAGGAGGATGAGATGATGTGTTGAAATCAATTTTATAAAATCCATCCGGTTTGCAATGCCTTTCCAGCCCGCTATATTCCAGGACAGGAGGGAAAGGCTAGGGATATAAGATACCCTAGTTGTTGGCCATTTGTTGTTTAGTCAGTCACCCCGAGGCACTACTCCTTGTGTCTCTTCCTCCACCCTTCTGGTGAGGGGGTCCGGAATTACTACCACCGCCTTCTCTGGAGTGCCAAAGGAGTCAATAGTGGCCTCTGTTTGTTGCGGAAGTACCTCCTCCGTTCTTAAGGAAGATGAGACAGGTGAGAGCAGTTGCACTGTTGGGGGAGGGTGAACTTCTGCCGCTACGTTCATGGTCTTTGTTTCTTTGAAAAGACTTTTGCCTTCCCTTCTATCCCGCTGGACGGACTTAACGACTTTAGGCCTTGTCTGCACATGCTTTCCCCGTTCTTCTGACTTGGATAGCCTTCTCGTTGAGCTACAGGCTTCTGCTAGCAAAGATCTTAATAAATCAAATTCAATTAACATCGACTTTTGCTCCTTTGAAGACAAGGAGACAAATTCGCTGATTATAGCATCCTCTGGTTTGTCGGTGCTTGCCTTCATATGTGGGACCTCCCTGATCTGACCTGCCTCCATAGTTTCTCCGGATTCTGGAGGAAAGACCCTGGAGGTAGCAGAGTGGTTCTTAGGTACCATTTTTGATGTTTGGTTAAGTCCTTGTAAAAGCGGTTTAATAGGCCCGCTCGAGAAGACTCTTGTAGGAATGACTTCAAATCTGAGCAGGGATCCTTTTCTTTTCATTACAGCATTCGGTATAGTATTGCTGTCAAAATGCAGTATTAGTCGAACACAATTGCTATGCTGGGGAAGTTTTTCATATCTGAGTAGATCTATTAATAAAGGATCAGATTTCAATAGCTGTGCAAGTGAGAGGGTTATCCTTTCCTTTGAAGTCCATCATCCTCTATTGCATGGGATTTTCCTTATCCTTAAAGCGATTTGTTTCTTTAACAACCTTCTTCCTTGATGAGGGTTAGCATCAGTACTTGCAATGCTTTGTTGTTTGGGTTGAGGTCTTACACCCTCCCACTCTCTCCGCGCGTCAGGACGGTGTGCAATCTCACCCTCCTTAGCTGCAGAGTGAGGGCCATTTAAGAATTGGAAGATCCTCTCGATGTCTCTTTTGATCAATGTCAGTAAGTCATATATTGAATCTACTGTGTGCGCAGTTAACATACTCTGAGTACAGACCATCTCTCTGAGGTCTGAATATGTCAGAACTTCTTTTAAGCAGCTAGAAGTAGGAGAGGGGATAGAGCTTGAAAAATCACCCATTCTAGCAGGCGAGTTTGAATCTGAAATCCGGGAAGAAAACTCCCCTTCTGTATCTCCCTCTCCCAATGATACAGTTGACAGAGACAAAGTTCGAAGTTCAGATTGGGGTTCTGGATTACACCTCTCCATAAAGTCATCCAATTTAAGCTGTTTAAGAGGCTTGGAGTAATTAAGTTCTGTCATAGATTTTGGGGAGAGAGAGCAAGCTCTCTGCCTCTTACTTTTCTTTCCCATTCTGGTAGATAGTTGATCCAGTATCTCCCAGCAAAATTAAATATCGCAACAATTTATCCTCCCTCAGCAATCGTAGTTAAGGTAGGCCTTAATGATGGTCTCAGCTGAGGCACCACAGAGGTAAAAACCACTCTCCTTTCCAAACAACGGCTTGTCTTTTACTCCCACTTTTTTGCTATCATCTATTTTCAGAATTGTTTAAATTGTTTAAATTATTTCACAGGGGAAATATGTGGGAGAAAAAGACTAAAAAGCTGATAGAGTTTCATTAAAAGCAGGCCTACCAGGGGCAGCCAGCCAGTTCCTTACTGTACTCGTTCCAAAAACAAACAGCTCAAAATCCCCTCCGAGGTTAGGAACCTCCACTGAGGTTTGTCAACAAGTCCGGTAATCCGAATTTCAGGCCTTGCAAGGAGAAGTCACAGGAGTAGCCTAAGCCAGGAATGCAGGTTGTAGTGTTGTTAAAATATGTCTAAAACAAACAGTAGCCGCACTGTATGTGCTTTGTAAAAGTCCAGTATAAATTAAAAATAGATTAAAAATGAATTAAAAATATAAAAATACTTTAAAAACGTTAAAAAAGAAAAACCTAATTTGCTTTTGGGAGAGCTCCTTACAGCCGTTGCTCACCTCCAACCCTAGAGGCAGGAAGCACACCCCCATATTTCTTATTTCTACTTTATTCTAGCTTCTAATAAGGCCACCATTACTAATAATAGTGTTAATATACATGTTTATATTAAGACATAGTCCTTCATTATTTGGTTGTTTAAAGTCACAATATGCCATTCAAGTGCCAATCATCCTATTATTTAAACATACCTAATAATACCATCTTTCAACCTCCAATCTTTCCATTTAACTATTGCTTTATATAAAGATGTGTATTCTTATTTCTACATCTATTCTAGTTTTTAATCAAACCATCATTATATTAGAAAAAAAATAAAAAAAATAATTCCTTTCTGTCCATCATCTCTTACTATTTTAGTACTTCAATTCTTATTTGTTTTTTATCTTGCCTCCCATACTCCTCTCTTGGATCTTTGTCTCTATCAGCATCTATGTCTTCACCATTCAATCTGAATATTTCTCCCATCTCTATCCTCCTAAGCTGCCAGGATTCCAGAGTGTCCACCCAAACCCCTATCTCCCTTTCATAAGTATCTTCCAGGTTATCCAATTCCATTTTTAAATCTCTTAAAGTACTTTTCTCTTAGTTTATTTAATCAGTAATTGTTATCATTATTGTCTTCTCCTTGTCATCTTCTTGCTTTGTTTGCTGGATTGTCTATTCTATCTTTTCCTCCATTCTTTCTGCTGTCTCCTTTCTTTCTTGGACTCTTTGATCTTCACTCATTATCAGTTGTACGATATTTTCCATTTTCCCATTTATGCCTTGCAATAGGTTCTTTATCTCTATGTGATTCTTTCTCATAGTATCCCTAATGCTTTGAAACATCAATGCCATTTCTTTTGAAATCTCACTCATTTCCCCTTGATGGTGCATCTTGTCTTATTTTAGTAAATCACTCTCTTACTCAATAGCCCTGTTGTGGCCTGCCAGCAGAGCTGGCAGCAGATTTGGACAGTGAGGAGGTTGGGGAGGAATGTGGGCCAGTCCTGGAGTCTGGGGAAGGCTCGGACGAGGGCTCTCTATTGGAGGCAGAGAGGGGGCCAGGGCAGTGGTGAAATCCAAATTTCTTTACTACCGGTTCAGTGGGAATGGCTTGGTGGGAGTGGTGTGGCTTGGTGGGTGTGGCAGGGGAAGGATACTGCAAAATCTCCATTTCCACCCCACTCCTGGGGGAAGGATATTGCAAAATCTCCATTTCCACCCCACTCTGGGGCCATCCAGAGGTGGTATTTGCTAGTTCTCTGAACTACTCAAAATTTCTGCTACCGGTTCTCCGAACTGCTCAAAATTTCCACTACCGGTTCTCCAGAACCTGTCAGAACCTACTGAATTTCACCCCTGGGCCATGGTCGTTATGTGCTGCCTCCTGAACCTGTGGAATCTGACATCAGTGAGGAAGAAGAACAGTGTGAGCCTGTTCCCGGTGTGCATGCCCAGAGCTGCCAGAAGGCAAGAACAATTAAGAAAAATAGGGTGACTCTGGAGTAAGGCTTGGAGATGATTGGCCCCTCCCATAAGACATAAAAGAGGAGCAAATGGACGTGAGCCTTACTTGAGGCTATGAAGAAAGCAATTACTTCATATAGTCAATTCAAGCTCTGAGAAGTCCTTTTGACTCTGTGCTCCATTTGGCCTTGCTAAACTAATTTACAATTAGGTCTCTGGCAGCATTTCAAGGAAGATAAAGGTGGGTGCTTATCTACATTACCCTGAAAAACTGTGTCAACTCAAGCAGACATCTGTCGGAATCTTCACAGATTGTTTGTGAATCATTATGGGCTGTGAATGACCATAATTCACAGCCGTCTCAATAAAAGAGGTTTTTGGGACTAAGATTGTGATTTAGGCTTTCTCAGGAAGCCTAGGTCAGAACAAGTCCAAAAACAATATATTCAAGTCCAATGTTGCTCCTCAGAAAGTTAAATAATCATAGTTCTTTACATCTCAGGATTATTAATCAGCTCCATTTAAGTAATCCAGACAGCTTCCACAAATCAAAAGTCACTTTACTTTATGTAAGAGTCTTTTTTATTCTCACAATAGAGTCCCCAGTAATCATAAAGTAGATAGTTATAAGACAGTAAGTATCTCCAGATGAATGTTGTTTATTTCTCTAATCAGGAATTTTCCTAGGCTTGTAGTTATATGGTATATTTTCCATTCACCAGTAGATGGTGCCCTCAGTTTAGGTTTCAGCATTTTTTCAAGTCTGATAAATTGATTAATCCAATTTTAGTTCAATTTATAGAAGCAAAGTCGGCTATTCAAGTAGATAGTTCCAGCATTTTATAATGCCTTTTCAAAACAACGCCCACCCAGTTTAAAAATCCCATTTTCTATGTTTTAAAAGATCTTTAGCTTTTCACCCCTTAGTTCCTTTCTTTCGGGTCTAGGATTTTTCTCTCTCTGGTTGTTCACTGCTTTAAGAAATAGTTCTAAGAGTCTCTTTTCCTGGATTTTTTTTCTTTTAAAGTTAGGGTCTAAATAAAAAAAGAATCTTCTCACCCAGCTCCAGTCACTATTCAGTATACACCACTTCTGCACCTTTCTTTGTTGCCTTGGCTGTCCCAGCTTCATTGCAGCCATGATCGTTGACTCTTCTTGTCGAGGATGAGAGGGAAGAAACCCTGGGTCAAGCAGGAGAGTTGTGGCTCTCCGCAACCACAGGGCACCCCTCTTTTCTTCACCACCCCTAGATGGTGGCTTTAGCTCCTTTCAGAGCCCTCCAGTGGGGAGAACTCGGCGCAGGATTGCAGAGACCCACTCCTCGTATCCAATCTCGTCGCAACGTCAGCCAGAAGTCCCTGAAATGTTTGACATAGTAAATCATGTTTTTCTTCTTAACCACTCTGTGGATTGGGAAATAGAGTGTAGTGGTTTTTTTTGAGATGGCAGTTCCAGTCTGGATAGGGAGAGTTATCTTCCCAGAAATATCTACTTTGTGGAATGTCTTGGGATTCTTTATTCTCATTCAGTTTTAACATCTTCCTGAAAACCGAGTTGAACTCTCCTATTGAAATGTGGTTTACCATATGGAGGTAACCTAGACACACAGCTCCTACTTGTTTAGCATATAAAAACTGTGGTCTAGAGGGCTTTTATATAGTAATTTTTTTTATCCAATTGCAGCCATTCTTGACTTAGGAAGCACTGCTTACATTTATTTATTTATTATTTATTTATATCCCACCTTTATTATTTTTACAAATAACTCAAGACGGAAACATATCCAATCCACCTTCCTCCTCCTATTTTCTCCACAACCAAAACCCTGTTGAGGGGGGTTGGGCTGAGAGTTACTGTTGCAAGGATTCCTAGCTGGCTTTCATGATTAAGGTGGGACTTAAACTTATGGTCTCCCACTTTTTAGCCTGGTGCCTTAACCACCAGACCAAACTGACACTTCATGTATCGATGCCTTTTTCTTACCTCCCACCTGGATTACTGCAAAGTGTTCTACGTATGATTGCCTTGGAAGCTACAACTGATACAAAATCCAGGGGCCTTCACATTAATGGATATATGTCAGCTCTTCAGGATAGACTAGATCAAGGAACAGGCTCCATATGACCACCAGAACTATAAAACAACAAAATTTTGCAAGTCTGCTTGGTTTCCTTCCCTTCTGTCAGGGACAAGTAACCAGGAAGAGTTTAATTCAAAGGACTTCAAGTTTATTATATGCAACCTATACACAAGAATCTGATTTATTAACTGTCAAGGAAAAGTGATCCTAGATAAGAATCAATGCAATTCAAGAGGGACTGGACTCTTATAGAAGTATAGTGACTCCAAACTGATGATGCATTTGATCTTGCCCTTGGGCTCAGCCTGGTCATCTACTACACCTTCTTCTTACATTCCAGGGATTTGCTGGGGAGGAGAAAGCTATCTATTTGTAACACTAAACTTCAGACGTGTTTAGTGTGTGTTTTACCTGGTGTTTCCTTAACATCCTTTGGATTCCCTTCTGTTCACTCCCAACAAGAGCAGGATTTTGGCTTCGGGGTCTAGAGCAGGAAAGAGGTTAGCCATGTGTCTCAGGTGAGGTATATTACTTGCTACCTCTGGTGTCGTGATCTGACTGCGATTGTCTGGTAGAGCGTCCCATTCTAGCAATGGCGGCAATGCGAATTTTGCACTTCCATCTAATGACTCTATGCAGAATCCCATGACCTTCCTCCCCGCCATGCACTGTAATCCAGTGCACATTGAAATCGTGAAGTGCATGTTCTCGGTATGGACATCAAAGTGGTTGAAGAAAGCTGACCTGGCTAACGATTGGTTGCTCTGTGTGTCCATTATCACACACATTTTCACGGCTTCTTCCGGGGTAGACTTTAGCTAGGCAGATCTGGTGGCATGAATGAGGGGGACGGTAAGCATACTGACATGCAGTTGACATTTGTTGCCCTCTCTGGGTGCGCTTTGTTGCCGTGCTGAGACTCCTTAGTCGGAGGGGGGTTAGGAGTCTGCTGTAGAATAAGAGCTGACCGTGGAGCAGGAGTTGGTCGTGGTGTCGACTAATGGTCTAGATGCAGGGTGGTTGGATGCTGGTCACTTTTGCATAGATAACATCGCATCTTAACTGTGCAAGCTTTGGCCATGTGGTCCGTAGACTCACAGCATTTGAAGCAGACTTTGTATTCCCTGATCAACACTTTTCTTTCATCCAGGGACTTCTTTTGGAATTCTCTGCACTTGTTCAAGGCATGTGAGGACTTGTGGAGTGGACAGATAAGATCTTCCTTTGTTTTCTGAAGTCGATATAGAGCTTCCTTAGAGGGCTTTACATCGGAGTTCCTCGTTGGCAATATGACAATCTTCGTGTTATGCACTGACACAGGTTTTTCCTCTTGCGGCCTGCATTGGGCTCTTGATCAAACCGTGGCTATGGTTGGTTCTTTTGCTAGCAGAAGTCCCTTGTATTCTAAGGTCTATATTTCGTGGCTCATTGTACACCTTTGCTATGTGGGCGACAAATTCTTAAAGGGCAGCAAAGGGTGGATCTCTGCCAAGGTTCTTCGCCCTGTAATTATCAGCCAGGTTGATCCATGCTTCAACCAGTTGCAGTGGTAGGTTTTTAATGATAGAACTTTGTGTCTTATACAGGTTGAGACAGCTAAGTCCCGGCAAGTTGGGATCCATTTGTGCTGACCGCAGCTGTGAAAGGAGGGAAGAGAAATTCCATAGTTCTTCAGGGTCACTGAGGTCTATGGCAGGGAAGTGATCAACACGCTCTAGGAATGAGGACTCCGTCAGCGTAGATTCACCATACTGCTCATCGAGCATTTCCTATGATAGCCTGAGGGCTTCCACTAGCTCATATAGTTTTGATGTGTAGACCTCCTTTACTGCTCGTATTGATCGTGGGCCTAGTCATGCAATCATATGGCCGAGTTCCTTAGCTGGCTCCAACCATTTGCCCTTAATGGCGTTTGCAAAATGAAGCTTCCATAGCCTATAATCTGTGCTTGACTCGTCGGAGATCGAGATGCCAAGTCCATCCTTCTCCAGGATGTTGTAGTATCCTTTTGGACTTCAGGAGATTTATATGATGTGGGGGGGGGGGCGGGTGGCAAGGTGTGCCTCACGGAGTCGGCTAGGGCAGTGTCATGTGCCAACGACAGCTGGTAGTTCCCTACAGAGTATTTACGGACAATTTCGTCTTGCCATACCAAAGGCAACGATAGCTCTTTTTGCTGGCAGGCAAGTTGAATACCTCCATTGGGCCGGACGTCTGTGCTCGGAATGCCTGGAAGATTTGGCAGAAACTTCTTAGCTTCCACATTGAGGTTGTGTATCACGGATGCTTGTGTATCTGCCTGCTGAGGAGCCTTCACTGCTGCTGATGGAGTACTCTGGTTGTCCTGTAAATCTTGGTTTCTCAGGTTAGGTTGTTTACTTTCAAGGGAGGAGTCTCGTAGTCCGGATCGTACGATATCAGCTGCGTGAATAATTTGTAGACCCGGTGGTTGAGGTTCTCCTTCTTGTTCTCTTGGTTTTGAGGGTTTTTCGATTGACCGCATCACTCCTTCCTGCTTGTGCTGTGACATGTTCTGGTCATCCACGTAGGCTCTGACATGGTTGTATGAGCTTTCACTGTCTGTCTTTCCAGGGTCATAGTTGGGAATGGCGATTTTAGCCTCTGCTTGTAAAGCTGCGGCCCGTGCTGCCCTTACTGCAGCCTCCCATTCTTGCTGAAGAAACACGAGATTGGCCTGAGTTTTGGCTTCGTGTAGATCTGCAACAGTCTCTTCTTTCTTTTGCAGTTGCTCTGCTTTTGCAACACATAGAGCTGCAGCAGCCACCTCAACCGCCATCTCTTCCTTTTGCAATTGCTCTGCTTACACAACATGTAGAGCTGCGGTAGCTTCTGTAACTTTGACTCATGCTTCGGCAGCCGGGCAGAGAGACTTCTTACTGTGGAGGCTCTGAACAACTGACTGTGACGAGAAGATGCTTTCGAAGAATGGAAGAGGCAGAAGATTGTTGTGAGACGCTGCTACCCAGCCAAGACCGGGATGACTTATAAGGGGAAACCACCTATGACCGATGAGATGACGCATGTGAGCGCCGAGTTGCTTTGGATACGGCCATCTCGCTCGCAGCTTTCTTGGAAGAATGAGCGGTAGATACATGTGAGCATTGGGGTGAGGAGACTTTCCTAGAAGAGTAAGCCGCGGCCTCCTGAGGTACCTGAGGCACATGCGAATGACAGAATACCTTGGATTTGGCCTTTTCACTTATTGTAATCTCTGCCTGAAGATTGGCCTGAGGCTGAAGATCGATTTGGGCAAAATCTTTTTTGCTTAGAAGGAGCTTCTCTCGCTCTCTGTTCAGTAGTTGGATGTAGTATATGTCCTCCTGGAGCCCCTGGTCTTCTAACTTCGCCTGGATGAGGATGAGGTGGCGTTCACAATCCTTCCATTGCAAGTACATCTTCTCCTTCTCCTTCTCCAATATGCTAATGCGCCCTGGTGAGAACCTCTGTTTGGGAGTGTTGTAGAACTGTATCGATTTCTCCCAGGATCTTTGATGTTGTAGATAGTACTTATCCCATTCCTCCAACAGGCTCAATTGCATGGCATCGGTAAGCTTTCTGTGCTGCCTCAGGTCATAAGTTTTTTGAGGTGGCTCTGCCTCTTTTGAAATTTAGACGTCCAATTCTGGTTTTGTATCGAGATTAGGTGGGGGGAGAATCATCATTCCTGATGAATCAGATGCTTCTGCCATGATTGGACAAGATTTCACGACGTCCAATACTTCATACATGTCAAGTTTGGCTGGGAGGACCAACTCTGCTGACATATTAAAGGCCTCAGCCATGACTGGGAAAACTCAGGGGTTTCCTGGATACTTTAGGACCACTAGAATATGTTGCAAGCTTTAGGCGTCGTTGATGCAGTTCGCCTTTTGATCACTAGGGTACATTGCAAACGTTAGGAGGTGTCGATGCAGTTTGTCTTTTGGCCACTGAGGTGCATTGCAAACTTTAGTAGATATCATTGCAGTTTGCCTTTTGACCACTAAGGTGCATTGCAAACTTTTGGAGACATCATTGTAGTTCGCCTTCTGATTACTGGGGTACATTGCAAACTTTAGGAGACGTCATTGCAATTTGCCTTTTGACCGCTAGGGTGCATTGCTAACTTTACTAATGCTTGGGTTAAACTGGTTTTAGCGTGTTCCTTTATATAGAGCTGCAAAACAACTGTCCGATTTGGGAACCCTAAGAGGCTTTCCTTGAACTTGGGTTCCTTTGGACTTTAATTGCTTGCCCTATAAATGGGATTTAGCTTTCCAGTATTTTCTTCAAGCAAGATTCAAAGTAACAGCATGCACTGTAGCTGGATTGTGGCTCTGCATCAGATCTTTCCCTTACAAAATGCCTTTGCAACTTGCTCTTCAAATGCAGATTGAGCTGGCTAGGCTGTGAGAAGCAATGTATCATGCAAATTCTATCTCCATGGAGACTACGTGCCTTGGCTTGCTTTGTGCTAAAATAAGGCTTTTTTTCTTTTACTGCCGAGGTAAGCTTCTAAAGCAACATACACACAAAACTATACAAAGGTGATTCGAACATGCAGCCCTTGGCCCCTTTATAGCACCGCAGTCTTCTTAATTAACACAAGAAAGGTCTTTTGTCTTTGTTCCAAGAAGAGAGGAAGAGGGGCTATCCTTCTCTGTCCTTTTGCTGCCAGGCAGAATACTTTACTCAGTTAAATCCAAATGGACTTTGGGATGCAAAGAGAAGGAAGGCAAGTTTTGTCACTTCTGTGGCTAAGCATAGGTCTCAATTAGGTGCAAACAAAGTTTTTCTTAAGTTGTGCGTGGAAAAGAGAAGCACTTTTTTTCCCCACTCAAACAGAATGTCCCTCATTGCTCCACGAGAAAAAAAAAGGAAGGGTTCTGGCAGTCTACGTCATTTTACTGTTCTGTTTCCAAAGCATCTAGCTCCACTGGGAACAGGCAATTAAACTTTAGCAAACAGGTTTTCATACAGATCAAGTTTATTTCGGGTATCCTCAAAACATAGACTTAAAATCATGGTGAGTCAAGGTGAGATTCATCCGTATACTTCATAATCTGTCCCATTTCCTAGTGTAAAATGACGGAAGATCTGTCCCCCTGTTCAGAAAGCATGCTTCTCTCCTCCGTGGCAATTCATAATGGCCAAGGCTTTGCTCTACATCCCAGGCAGAGAGCCTCAGTGGCCAGACACACAGATGTGATCACATGTCATGGACTAATTTCCCATAATACAATCTCTCACTACATCTCCCACAATGCAATCTCTTAAGGAGACGGCTCTTAATTCTTAAGGTAACTAATTCACTATCTGAACAGCACACCTTCTCCTAAATTACCTCCATCCATATACAGGTGAAACTCGAAAAATTAGAATATCGTGCAAAAGTTCATTTATTTCAGTAATGCAACTTAAAAGGGGAAACTAATATATGAGATAGACTCATTACATGCAAAGCGAGATAGTTCAAGCCTTGATTTGTCATACTTTTGATGATTATGGCTTAAGTCATTATGAGTAAGCCATAATCATCAAAATTCAGACAAATCAAGGCTTGAACTATCTCACTTTGCATGTAATGAGTCTATCGCATATATTAGTTTCACCTTTTAAGTTGCATTACTGAAATAAATGAACTTTTGCATGATATTCTAATTTTTCAAGTTTCACCTGTATATCCCTAGAATATATCCTTACATCCTCAGGTGACCTCATTGCTTTCTCAATTGTATTTGTTTCCAGTTTGCTTCTGAATAAGATAAAATGAGATTATCTTTTTAAGGACATATATGATTCCAAGTTATTTGAGGGACCTTCTTCTATATTATCTGCCTGTCCAATCAGTTGAATACTGTAATCAATTCATTGAAGATCCTATCTATATATGGATGCTGTCTGATGGGCTTTCGAAGTGTTTATTTTTGCTCATTGTTCCCATATTCTGAAATTATCTCCTCATAGAAATCTAGTCTGCTCCTTCCTTTCTGGGTTTTAGGAGAGTAGTTAAGGCCTATTTATTCCATCAAGTGCAGGAAGAAGACATGTGATTGAAGATATGAATTTGAAAGGGTCACATTTTTTGGAATTTTTAAATAAAAATAACTTTGATATTTTATGTGATATAATTTATGTCTAAATATATTACTTTGAGAGGGGGGTTGTTCAGTGATATTTCTGATCATTAGTTATATAGAATTTTTGGGAATGTGAAATAAATAGAAATAAATAAAATAGCCATTATTTAGGCTTAAATAGAAACATTTTATTCTCAGTATTATATGCATGTAATGAAAATATGTTTAAGAGTTGGTGGAAAGAGAAAATTGTCTTGGAATCATTCTAAAATTATATATGTTATTAATTTCTTTGCCTGGTTACTTAGGAGTAACTTCTCTCATCTTCAATAGGGCATATTGAAAGGATTTAAAGGAGAATTAATTCATGTTTACAACAAACATGATGGGGCCTTGAAGAATACAGAGTACTTTAAACAATTAAAAGACAACAGCAATATCATATTACTTGGAGATTCTCAAGGAGATTTAACAATGGCAGATGGAGTGGCAAATGTTGAACATATTCTTAAGGTTGGATATCTCAATGATAAAGTAAGTGTAGGTGATTGATAAGCATAAAAACTATTGTAATATTCATATTCTCCAGTTTTGTATATTATTTATAGGAATTATTTTTCAGTTAGTTGGTTACTTCTAAGTCTAGTTCAGCATAATCTTTTCAATGCATTTGCAATTAAGAGTTGAAAACAGAATTAAATATGTGGTAGATAGAAGATACAGTATGTGACAATGGCTTGTTTCAATTCATTGCTTTGCAGAATGATAATGTTGCGTTACTTTCTGATATTATTTATGTGCTCTCTGCTAAAATAGAATCATATTTAAAAAAATAGTTCACTATTCAAAGATCCAGATCAGTAAAACCAGGGGTGAAATGCTCCCGGTTCGGACCGGTTCGCCCGATCGGGTAGTGATGGAGGTGGGTGGTTCGGAGAACCGGTAGCAAAAATCCCTGCCCCCCCCCCCCATGCCCAGCTGAGCCACGCAATCATCAGAGGCTTTTTCAAAATATTTTTAAAAGCATTTTTTCTACAACCTCCTCAGCCAAAAAAAATGCTTTTAAAAGTAAAAAAAAAAAAAAGCCTCTGATCATCACGCGGCTCAGCTGGGATCGTCAGAGGCTTTTAAAAGTATTTTTTCTACAACCTCTTTGGCTGAAGAGGTTGTAGAAAAAATGCTTTTAAAAGCCTCTGCCAATTAGGCAGATGCATTTTAAAATGCTTTTAAAAGCCTCTGCCAATTAGGCAGCTGGGATCATCAGAGGCTTTTAAAAGAAAAAAAGCCTCTCCCAATCAGGCAACTCAGCTGGGATCGGCAGAGCCTTTTAAAAGAAAAAAAGCCGCTGCCGATCAGGCAACTCAGCTGGGATCGGCAGAGCCTTTTAAAAGCATTTTTTACAACCTCTTCGGCTGAAGATGTTATAGAAAAAATGGTTTTAAAAATTAAAAAAAAAAGTTGGCCACGCCCACCCAGTCACATTAACCCATCACCACCAAGCCACGCCCACAGAACCAGTAGTAACAAATTTTACATTTCACTACTGAGTAAAACCAAAGTAAAAAGTTGTCATGTTGATTGTCATGCATGTTTTGTTAAAAAATATATCTCCAAAGATATAGCCAAAATATACTAAATCCAATTGCAGCTTAGTAGGATAGTCTATTTTCAAATTAGGTAAATAATTAAAATAACGCCATCTTCAAAGATTATTCAGACAACTTCCAAATCCTTATTTTGCCAGCAGCAGGTAATATATACAGTCATGGCCGTAAATGTTGGCACCCCTGAAATTTTTCAAGAAAATGAAGTATTTCTCACAGAAAAGTAGTGCAGTAACACATGTTTTGCTATACACATGTTTATTCCCTTTGTGTGTATTGGAACAAAACCAAAAAAGGGAGGAAAAATAGCAAATTGGACATAATGTCACACAAAACTCCAAAAATGGGCTGGACAAAATCACTGGCACCCTTTCAAAATTGTGGATAAATAAGATTGTTTCAAGCATGTGATGCTCCTTTAAACTCACCTGGGGCAAGTAAGAGGTGTGGGCAATATAAAACTCACACCTGAAAGCAAGTAAAAAGGAGAGAAGTTCACTTAGTCTTTGCATTGTGTGACTGTGTGTGCCACACTAAGCATGGACAACAGAAAGAGGAGAAGAGAACTGTCTGAGGACTTGAGAACCAAAATTGTGGAAAAATATCACCAATCTCAAAGTTATAAGTTCATCTCCAGAGATCTAGATTTGCCTTTGTCCACAGTGCGCAACATTATCAAGAAGTTTGCAACCCATGGCACTGTAGCTAATCTCCCAGGGCAATTGATGAAAGGTGCCAACGCAGGATAGTCTGGATAGTGGATAAGCAGCCCCAAACAAGTTATAAAGCAATTCAAGCTGTCCTGCAGGCTCAGGGAGCATCAGTGTCAGCACGAACTATCCATCGACATTTAAATGAAATGAAACACTATGGCAGGAGACGCAGGAGGACCCTACTGCTGACACAGAGACATAAAAAAGCAAGCCTACAGTTTGCCAACATGTACTTGAGTAAGCCAAAATCCTTCTGGGCAAATGTCTTGTGGACAGATAAGACCAAGATAGAGCTTTTTGGTAAAGCACATCATTCTACTGTTTACTGCAAACGGAATGAGGCCTACAAAGAAAAGAACACAGTACCTGCAGTGAAATATGGTGGAGGTTCACTGATGTTTTGGGGTTGTTTTGCTGCCTCTGGCACTGGGTGCCTTGAATGTGTGCAAGGCATCATGAAATCTGAGGATTACCAACGGATTTTGGGTCGCACTGTAGAGCCCAGTGTCAGAAAGCTGGGTTTGCGTCGGAGATCTTGGGTCTTCCAGCAGGACAATGACCCCAAACATATGTCAAAAAGCACCCAGAAATGGATGGCAACAAAGCGCTGGAGAGTTCTGAAGTGGCAAGCAATGAGTCCAGATCTCAATTCCATTGAACACCTGTGGAGAGATCTTAAAATTGCTGTTGGGAAGAGGCGCCCTTCCAATAAGAGAGACCTGGAGCAGTTTGCAAAGGAAGAGTGGTCCAAAATTCCGGGTGAGAGGTGTAAGAAGCTTATTGATGATTATCGGAAGCGACTGATTTCAGTTATTTATTCCAAAGGGTGTGCAACCAAATATTAAGTAAAGGGTGCCAATGATTTTGTCCAGCCCATTTTTGGAGTTTTGTGTGACAGTATGTCCAATTTGCTTTTTTTCCTCCCTTTTTTGGTTTTGTTCCAATACACACAAAGGGAATAAACATGTGTATAGCAAAACATGTGTTACTGCACTACTTTTCTGTGAGAAATACTTCATTTTCTTGAAAAATTTCAGGGGTGCCAACATTTACGGCCATGACTGTATATAGCATATGATAATTTAGCAACTGCTTGAAGTTGCAATGATCCTGAAAAAAATGGACTTGTGATTGATTCCTAGTTAGTTGTTGCAGTATCCCCATAATTACATGATCAAAATTTGAATGCTTGGAAATCCACCCACCCATATGACTACATGAGTGCTTTAACTTTTCCACACTTCTATCTTCCTCTCACCTATGTCCTTTTGGCTGTCCTGCACTGCAGCACTGCTCAGCAACAGTGCCAGTCTAGGGCTGAAATAGAGGCGCAGGCAGGGGTGAAATCCAGCAGGTTCTGACAGGTTCTGGAGAACCGGTAGCCGATATTTTGAGTAGTTCAGAGAACCAGCAAATACCACCTCTGGGTGGCCGCAGAGTGGGGTGGGAATGGAGATTTTGCAATATCCTTCCCCCAGGAGCAGGGAGGGAATGGGGATTTTGCAGTGTCCTTCCCCTGGAGTGGAGTGGGAATGGAGATTTTGCAGTATCCTTCCCCTGCCATGCCCACCAAGTCACGCTCACAGAACCGGTAGTGAAAAAAATTGAATTTCACCACTGGGCCAGGATGTTCAGCAATCTCAGCCAGTTGCCACTAGCCCCAGGCCTCTACTTCAGTCACAGAACTATCACTGCTGCTAAGATATGCCACTTCAAGCCTCATTCTGTGATTAACCATCCCAATATCATAGCATAAAGTCCTTAGTTGCCCCCACCTTCCTATGCTCCACAGAGCCTGCCATATTCAGTTGACCACTATCTTTTCCTACTCGCTGTTCAGACACTCCTCAGACTGGGTAACGATCACTCTCATTTGCGCTGCTGAGTGTCAATCAAATCCCTCTGGAGCTGGATCCACCTCACTTCCTGCTCCTTCCTCAGACTTTTTCACTCAGCCATTGCAATAGCATCGAGTGTCTGTTCTCTAGTTTAAATTTCTTTATTATTTTTGTCTTAGTTCAAGGGAATTGACTCAATATCATTTGTTTTCTGTTTAAAAGTGCTGCGCTTCGATTGCCTTCACTTTGGTGAAGTTTAAAGCGCGTATCGGTGGTTCGGGGCTCCGGCCGCCGCTAGCGGCTTGGCTTGGCTGGCGGTTAATTCTATTCAGCTGTTCCCGCTATTGCTGCCATTGCCGCCATTTTGCCAGTCATTTTGCGAGGTTTTCGACTGCCTTTGTGGCCATTACGTCTATCGGCTTGAGTCCCTGCCGGCTGGCATACTCATTAGCCTTTTTAAAAGGAATAGTGATTATCTTATAGCTGCAGCTTCAGTCCGGCCGCAGGCGCTGTGTTTCGCCTGGCTTAGGACTTCTGAAACGTCGCCTCGCGGGCCGCCATTTTGAGCCCTGATCCTCGCCGCCGTTTTGCTCTCTCCGTGGCCTTAGCGACCTGGGCTTTGGTTTCCAGGGTCGCTAGATTGGCAGCAGGTGAGGACGCTGTCCTGATCGTACCTGCACTTGGCAACTGTCTGCAGCACGGTTCTCTGAAAGACACAGGGAAGTATATATTGTTTAAATTGATTTATATTTCTTAAAAAAAAAAGGGGGGGGCGCTTACCTTGTTTACTGATAGCACGGTTTTGCTTACAAATAATTTTTATATATATATATATATATATATATATATATATATATATTAAAAAAAAACATTTAGATTTAGCTTGCTAATATTCAATTATTTCTATAGAATTAATTCTTGTCTATTTACAATTGATTGGTGAAAATAAATTAATTCATTTGGGTGATTAATCATGGGTGACAGGGAGGAACTTGCTCTTTCCTCTGATCTGGACAAAAGTCCATCTCCCTCCCTGTACCTTCCCCTAAACAGCTCAGGGGGAAAAAGTCTAAGGCTTCTAGACAGGAGAAGTCCTCCAAATCTGCTACTGCAGATAAGGATGCCCAAAGGAGGCATAAGGCATTAGAAAAGCGGTTTGCTAAGGCTAGACAACAAGCCCAGGACCCTGGTCAAGGTCCAATTCCTGAAGGTTTGAGCCACGAGGTGACCTGTGAGCCCTCGGCCTCTCATAGTGGAGGTTTGTTGGCCAGTGATCTGAGGGAGGATGAGCCATTGGCCTCTCAGGAGGTCCAAAATTCTGCAACTAATCAGCCAGGGCCTAGTGTTAGGTCTCGCTCCTCTAGTTTTGCAAGTCATATTTCTCAAGCTTCCAGGTCAGGTCCTGAAGCTACCTTTACACCCACTGCAGCCGGCCTCCGTCCTGAGACGGGCCCGGGCTTCCTTCAATCTGTGGATTTTCAGTCCTTTTTTACTCACGCTATGTCACATATGTTCCAAATGGGGTTGCAGCAAGCCACTGGTGCCTTACCCGCTCCAGCGTGCCCTACTACTTCTGCCTGTTCTGTGCATCCTCCTGCTCCACAACATCAGCAGCTATCTGGTGCTTGTAGTCTTGAGCCTGAATCAACCCGGGAGGAAGATTTCCTAGATGACTTTGAGATGTCAGGGGATGAGGAGGAGATTCAGGACAAGCCGGCCTTTCCGGGACTATTTAAGCCTTCTTTGTTTCGCTCTCTCCTGCGCAAAGCAAAAGCTGCCACTAATATGGATTCCACGCCTCTTCAAGGTTCCTCTGCTTCTGCTCCATCAGGCCCCAATAATAACTTGTTCAATCTCCCTCAGCCTGATGAGAATTTTGTTCCCTGTCCAGATCTTTTCTGCCAGGTTGTACAAAAGCCCTGGGACCGCCCCGCCTCTTCGTCGGGGCCGAATTCATTTGATCGAAAACTCTATGCCTCGGCTCCTGTGTTGGACGCTCTCTTGCAGTTACCTACAGTTGATGATCCGGTGGCGAGTCTCACATCGTCTTCCATCCTGGTAGGTGAGGCGGGGGATGGTCTCAAGTTTGAGGACAAGAGAGCCGAAATGGGCTTTCGTAAAACACACCAAGCTGCGGCTTGGGCTATTCGTGCTGCAACCTCCTCATCATTTTTTAATCGGGCATCGCTGGTGTGGTTGCGCCAATTGAAGGAAAGACTTCCCCCGGAAGATGCACGATTACAGCAGGATCTAGCCAAACTGGTCGCAGCTGCCGAATATTCAGCTGATGCATCCTTGGACGCAGCTAAGTTTGCTTCCCGGGCTTTAACTTCGACAGTATCTTCAAGACGTCTCTTGTGGCTCCGTAACTGGAGAGCTGACGCCAAGTCCAAGTGGCGTTTGACTGCCGCCCCTTACAAAAGCTCTGCCTTATTTGGCTCCTCCCTGGACTCTGTGCTGATCGAGAATAGGGATAAGAAGAAGGTGTTACCCACATCCTTCCGGCGTCAGGATAGGCGCTATGCACCTTATAATCGACAGTCCTTTCGACAGGAGCAAGGCGCTGGTGGCGCCTCTTACTACAGATCTTCGCAGTCTCAGTACCAGCCAGCTTCGGACAGGGCGCCCTTTCGTGACCGCGGTCGCCGACAATCCAACTTCAGGCGACCCTTCAGGCAGTCAGCGGGCCATTTTTCCAGGCGCGGTAAGTGACTCACCGCAACTGGTCCCCATCGGGGGCAGGCTCCAGGCATTCTCTCACCTGTGGCCAACTACCACCTCGGATGCCTGGATTGTCCAAACTGTCACCGAAGGGTTACGTTTGGAATTCACCACCATGCCACAGGACTTTTATGTTCACTGCCCTTGGCCACTTCAGCCGGAGAAGCGTTCCCTTCTTTCGCTCGAAATTTATCATCTGTTACAGATTCAGGCCATAGAACAAGTTCCACCGGACCAACTCAAAACCGGCTTTTATTCAACGTTATTCCTGGTCCCGAAGAGTTCGGGCGATTGGAGAGGCATTCTGAACCTTCGACGTCTCAGTCATCACATCTTGTACCGTCGGTTCAAAATGCATTCCCTCAAGTCCCTGCTCGGCTGCATCCGACGAGGGGATCTCATGCAATCTGTAGATCTGAAGGAAGCGTACTTGCACGTACCCATTCACAACTCCCACAGACAGTACCTCCGTTTTGCGTTTGGAGACCACCACTTCCAATACCGGGCTATGCCATTTGGCCTTTCGTCCGCTCCAAGGACCTTTACAAAGTTGCTGGCGGCGTTAGCAGCGTCGCTCAGAGAGGTTCCTGTTCGTCTGGCATGCTACCTCGACGACATTTTGATCCTGTCGTCCTCTCCAGAACAGGCGACCCACGACCGGGAGCTAGTACTTCAGACCCTTCAAGACCACGGGTTCACTTTGAATTTGGCCAAAAGCCATCTACTTCCCACGTCTCGCATTCTGCACCTCGGGGCAACAATAGATTCCAATCTGTGTGTGGTCTTCCTATCTCCAGACAGACGAGTCAGCATACGGAATCTGGTGTCTCAAGTCTTACTACACAGAACTGTGACCTTACTGACACTCTCCCAGCTTCTGGGGAAATTAATCTCATGCATAGACATTGTCCCGTGGGCACGTTTCCATCTACGTCGCCTTCAATGGTTTCTGCTCCCTTACCAGAGACAAGGTCGAGCAGAGACTCTTCTCAAGGTAACAGTTCCAGCTCCTGTGCGCCTTTCACTGAGGTGGTGGCTGTCTCTGGCCCTCGACAAGGGCTCCCCCTTCTTGGAACCAGCTCGGATGGTGTTGACCATGGACGCGAGTCTGCGAGGCTGGGGGGCGCACCTCGACCGTCAGTTAGCCCAAGGTGTCTGGTCGTCAAAGGAACTGCAACACAATATAAATTGGCTCGAGCTCAGAGCGGTCCGTCTCGCCCTGATTCACTTCAAACGCCTTGTATATTGCCAGGATCTTCTGATTCTGACGGACAATGTGGCCACCAAAGCCCATATCAACAAACAAGGGGGCACCCATTCATGGACACTAATGCAGGAGGCGGAGCGCCTTCTGTCGTGGGCGGAACTTCACCTCTCGTCGATAAAAGCGGAACACATTTCGGGGACTCTCAATCAAGAAGCAGATTGGCTCAGCAGAGACCAAATAGATCACGCCGAGTGGAGGTTGGATCCCGGCCTGTTCCAGGACCTGTCCAAGAGGTTCGGCCTTCCCCTACTGGACCTTTTCGCGACGGCTCGGAACACCCAATTGCCGAGATTCTTTTCCCGCTACCCGTCCCCAGCAGCAGAAGGGCTGGATGCTCTTCGAAGTCAGTGGCTCCGGGGCCTTCTTTACGCCTTTCCTCCCCTTCCTGTCATCTCCAGGGTAGTGCGGAAGGTCATTCAAGAACGGGCGAACCTTCTACTAGTAGCGCCGTATTGGCCCCGTCGAGAGTGGTTCGCCGACCTCAAGAACTTATCGGTCGAACCACCGTGGAGGATTCCACTCGACAAGTTAGTACTAACTCAAGGGGCCGTCCGTCATCCGAAACCAGAATGGCTTCGATTAGCCGTGTGGCATTTGAGCGCATAAAGCTCTTCAAGGACAACCTGTCTGACGATGTTATCTCCATTATTCAGGCAGCTCGAAGACCATCAACAATTCGTATTTACAACGCTTCATGGAATGCATTCACAAGATGGTGCGGAGATCATCACGTAGACCCCACATCTGCATCTGTTCCGGACATTCTAGGTTTTCTACATGCGGGGTTTTCCAAGGGCCTGGCTCCTGAGACTCTGCGCCGACAGGTGGCGGCCCTGGCCACTGTCCTGTCAGGGGAGGCTCGTGTTCCTTTGGCTCAGGACCCCAGGATTCGTTCCTTTCTCCAAGGGGTCTCAAACCTGCGGCCGCCGCCGATCCATCGCTACCCCACTTGGGACCTTACCTTGGTGCTGCAGGCCTTAACGAATCCACCGTTCGAACCCATTGCTTCATCCAGCCTACGTTACTTGTCTTTCAAGATGGCTTTTTTGTTGGCAGTAACTTCAGCACGCAGAGTATCCGGATTTGCCGCTTTATCCATGAGGAGTGATCTCTGTGTTTTCTATCCTGACCGGGTTGTTCTACGCCTCGACCCGGCCTTTGTGCCCAAAGTGAACACTCGTTTTCATCGAGCCCAAGACCTCGTCTTGCCCAATTTCTGCCCGAACCCGCGTCATCCGGCTGAGAAGCGATGGCATACTTTGGATGTGCGACGGGCATTGAGAAGATATCTTAAGAGGACTGCCCCCTTTCGCAAGACTGAGGCTCTGTTGGTGTCCTTCCTTCCCTCTTCCCTGGGTCAGAAGGTCTCCTCGACTGCAGTGGGCAGGTGGCTCAAGGCCTGTATATCTAAGGCATATGAATTAAGTGGGGCTCCCGTCCCAGCTGGGATACTGCCCCATTCTACCCGTAGCGCCGCAACCTCAGCGGCTTGGGCTACCCAGGCTTCAGTGGATGATATCTGCCGGGCGGCCACATGGTCATCCCTTTCTTCCTTTGTAAGTCACTATAGGCTGGATAAGTTTGCTTCGGCAGATGCTGCCTTTGGCAGAAGGGTATTACAGGCTGTAATCTCTCCCCAAGGCCAGTCTACGGCTTAGTTCCCCCCCTTTTTTACTCTAACTTGGGTATGTCCCAGTCTGAGGAGTGTCTGAACAGCGAGTAGGAAAATGGTCGTTGCTTACCTGAACGACCCTTTTGTACTCGCTGTGAAGACACTCCGTCCCTCCCTTTTTCTGGGCCGTGCCTGGCTTTGGTGGAGGTCTGCTTTTTCTCCCTCTGTAGCTGTCTGCTTCCTGTCTGTCTACTTGGTGGAGTCTCTCACTGTCGATTCTACTGCTATTGGTCCAAGTTGTCTTCGTGAAAAGTCTGAGGAAGGAGCAGGAAGTGAGGTGGATCCAGCTCCAGAGGGATTTGATTGACACTCAGCAGCGCAAATGAGAGTGATCGTTACCCAGTCTGAGGAGTGTCTTCACAGCGAGTACAAAAGGGTCGTTCAGGTAAGCAACGACCATTCCAATGTTGATGACAGGCAGCTGCAGGCCATGTCATGCCTTCTTCCTGAGGCTAGTTCTTTGAACCTTTCTGGAAGATCATTCACAAATGCTGTTTTTCCTGAGGAGACTACAAGAAATTGCCCTCCAGTGGGTCTAGAACTTGGGGAAATGAGGGAATAGCCATTTTGCCTAAACTGCAGTGAGCATATTTGAAAGGACACATATTGTTCTAATCACTTTTGGAAATTACTTAAGTTCTTTTTAGTGATTAGAAATATTTGAATCAACTAGTTTGGCAAAACTGGGTGAATTTCCCTTCAATCCTTAATGAAAAAAAATCACCATAAGTTTTAAGAACTTTTTAAAATGGAATAAACAACAAAAGGATGAATAAAACTTTGATTTTAAAAAATTACAGAATAAGATATAGATAAATTTGAAATAAGATTTTGGAATTAATTATAAAGAATATTTCATGTGGGAAAATACTTTTGATTTTTTAAAAAACTAAAATTTTAAAAATTGGACACTAGACAGAACTAAAGATTACAGTTTAAAGGAGAAGACATAAGCTCGATTTACCATTATAAACTGTTACATTATTATTACAATTATAGTATGACAGGCTACAGGAACGATATGAAAAAAGATGTAACAGTATAAAAGAAACCAACCAATATTTTAATAGTTAAAAGGCATATAGAAACAATAAAACAAGAGAGTGACAAAAGCTTATTAAAAAAATCTTGTGAGAAGGAAAAGAATGAAGAAGTCAAGCTCTATTTTTTGTCAAATTTAAGGAAAGGGAGTTGAATTATATATATGAAATTAAAAGATCTTTCCACAACTTTTAAAATGTGAAGAAAAACACTAACATTTTAAAAATCTCTACAGTTTAAAACATCCGTATTTCCTCCCTAAAATACAGCTATTTTGTTCACATGTAATGCACAAGTGAAAATACGGAAAGATCTTTTAATTCAACTCACTTTCTTTAAATTAGACAAAATAAAATTATTTCTAAATTTGGACTGAAATGTACAATTTCATTTAAAAAGGAAGAAAAAGATAAACTACAAATAATTTCAGTGCTCTTTAATTTGTGGCTTTAGATTTTAATCATGATCTAAATTAATAGTATATTTATATCGTTAGTTGACAAACAACAAAATGTGATTGCTTAACTGGAGCTCAGTCTAATTTATATATGAATAGTTCTGAAATTTTCAGCAAATGTCTTGCATTTGTGCTTGCTCCCCTCTATCTATTTAATTTTATAGTAATTTTATTAAAGATACTTACAATAGTAAAAATACAAACTAAAAGAAAGAATAAAAAGTAGAAGAAAGTGCAGAAAAGTTAAAAGGAAAAGAGAAATAGAAATAGAAAAAAAATATACTGAAGAAAAGAAATATATAAAGAATGACAGTTTGGTTTTTCATACTGTTTTTATCTTCACATTTTAAAATCTAGGTTGAAGAACTGCTGGAAAAATATATGGAATCCTATGATGTTGTTTTGGTAAAAGATGACTCTCTGGATGTGGCCAACTCAATCCTGCAAAAGATTTTGTAATATCATTGTTTTCCTTTAAAAGAACCCATTGGACAAATTTGCATGATTAGCTATGAAAACAATCCATTGCTACTTTCCACACTATTACCATTTCATTTAGAAAGTACTGTATTCCTCATTATATTGCTCCCTGCTGTTGAAATATATTTCACTGTTTATTATCTCCTTATTTATTAATTCCAATGGAAATATTGATAATGATTATTGGAAAAATATCTTTATTTCTGCACAATAAAATTCATATTTTCAGCATTTGTGGAATTGTTATAGAAAATAAGAGAAACATGATCAGTATGATAAAACAAATGGTTTGATTAATAAATATCAAATCTTTTGAGGTTCAGTAGTACAAATTGGTGTAAATCACGACATTTTGATAAAGCTCACTGCTTCTTTGTAGTAGAAAGTGCAACTGAATCTAAACATTTTAAAGTCATGTTGGCTTTAACAAGGTTAAGATGAAGTAGATATCTTAGCGTTTTACAGTATTGTTAACAAAAAAGTCATATTTAATAGTACTGAAATTTGAAAGGCAATTCTAAAGAAAGATATTTCACTGCATTGTGCTATAAGTTAAACATCAATATCAAGTGCTAGAATTCTCATCACTTTTTCCGGTACACAACTTTCATGAAAACAAGTTTAAAAAGTGCTTTTATCTGTTAAAAAAAAGTCATTTCTAAATTTCTGACAAAACCTCTTCCCTCCCTCCTTTAAAACTAGACAAAGCATTATTGCTTTAATTTTTCTTCAGGGGGATGTTAATTTTCCAGTTAGAAGCCACTACTCAACAAAAAATAAGAATTTTCTCCTGTACTAGTCAGACCCTCAAGTGTTTCTCTGGTGAATACATTCTTGATTATCATCTAGCTTCTAAACAAGTATCAGATGTGAATTTGGATGTGAAAAGGATTGTTACAATGATTGCTGGTTTAGATTACGAGGATAAGTTTACCAATCCAAAACTCACAAGCATAGTTTGCAGTTGAAATACATATAAATAGAATTTATATGAACAAAACCCAACCTAATTTTTGGAATTCCGTAACTTTGATAGATGCCATCTGGAAGAGTGGAGAGGAAGAAAGGGGAAGATAGATAGAATATACTGCATGGGACCTGCTATAGGAATATAGTTATGGGGAGTAGCACTCCCAGAATGGGAAGCATATTATCAAGCTGCTGGCATAACTTGACTAAAAGAATGGATAGAACTAAGGGATAAAAGAATATTAGTAATGGAAGGGCACGTTTTACAAGTGAGTTGGCAAGCATTACTTTGGGATGGAAAATACAAAATACATAGTTATTTCAAAAGACATATATTAAGAAATACGTTACTACAAATTTGGTTGAAAATTAAAAAAACAGCACTATACAAAAATACTAATTTGTCTTTCACCAATAGAACCATTAAAACACCCAAATTTAACAAAATTAAATAAAATAATAAGATACAGAGACGTAATAGAACAACAAGGAAAACTGAAATCAAAACAAGAATTGGAATTGGATCTAAACAGATATTACTGGTGGACATACACACAAATCCCATCTAAATATAAAGAAGATACAAAAACATGAAATACAAAGAGAACAACATGAATTAGACAAAATTATACTAGGGGCAGATGAGAAGCTAATTAGTAAGATATATAAATTTTTCAAATACAGATTTCCCGCCCCCCCTCCTCCCTAACCCTTCCTCACCTTCCCCTCCCCCTGTGGCTTCTCCAAAATAAAACCCAAATTAATAACAGATTATATAATACTTTACCATCCTTTTACTCCACCCCCATATTCTGACCCTTTCTTTCTAACAATATTATTATATCCCTCTTATACTATACATTTCAAAGCAACATTCAGCTGTTATATAATATTCAGATTATATAATAAATCCTAATTTGGCAATTTCAACTCATAATCTATCCATTTCCTCCTCCCCCATACATATATTTCTTAATTCAAATCTTTTACGTATATTAATATAACATAACATCCCTTTTCCTAAACTAAACAATCAGTAAGCTAACCTATCTCCACCCACTTTCCTACAAGTCTACCATACATAATATTTTTAATATCTTTGTTCTTCTGCCCACACCACTAAAAAATATTTCCATATATAAATAAAATCCTCAAATGACTTTAAGCTTGTAATCCATATGATATCTTCTGTAATGTCTTCCAACTGGATTGTTAATTCCATCACCCATGTTAGGGTAACATCAAATTCTAGTTCCAACAGTGTGTTCAGTATCTTCAATTACCATCTGCCCCCATCAATAATAAATGTTTTCGTATATCAAAAACCACCCGAGTGACTTTATATTTATATTCCATATGGTGTCTTTTGTAATGTCTTTCATCTAGATTATTCATTCCAACCACCGTGTTAGGGTAACAACCAGATCTTCTGCATGCCCCAATCCCATAGTTCTCTTGCCTTGTAGTTCAGCATAAGCATAATCCATTTGTCAAAGAGTCCAAAATAGAAAGTTCCAATCCACTCAGTTAAAGGCCATCTTCCACATCCCAAAAGCACAGCACTGCAGAGATCTGTCATTCTTCTCAGAATAGTATAAACCAATACTTTGCCTCAGCTATATTTTCATGTATTTAATCGTCTCTTAAGTAACTGGCATTAGACTGTTGTTTAGTCTAAAATTTTTTAGCTTTGTAGAACCTGCTTCTCCTTTTCTTAACTTTTTGTGGTTTAGATCTCCATCCTGGTTGCCTTTCTAGAACTTGTATATCAGCTGACTGATTTCCATGCTGGTCTGTAGCTTGATAAGACATCAAATTAGAATCTAAAGCCGCCTCTCTTGTATTTAAAGGTAATCCAACTATAACCTCTGAAGGAGAATCCAAAAGCAGCTCGTCCAAAAAGGCCTCTGTAACTTGTTGTTTTTCCATTACCTCCACCTCCATCTGCTTAGCCTGGGTTTCAATCTCTTGTTGATTTTGCTTTTCGTGTGTTATACATGGAGACGTTGAATCCATTTTAAGAACCTTATAATAAAATTCTTCCGCTTTTTCAACAGTATTTAGTTGATATCTTTCTCCTTGATATATCAATATTATTCCACCTGGGATATCCCACCTAAATGGGATATTTTGTTTCTTTAGCTCAGTCACCAAAAATCCAAAATCCTTTCTATCTTTTAACATCTTGGGCAGCAGCTCTTTAAACATCCAAATCTTCCTTCCATGCATTTCAAGAGTGGAGTTAAAAGACTTTTGCACAATATCATTTCTTATTCCTTTATCAGTAAAATAAATCACCACATCTCTAGGCAACTGCCTTTGCTTGGCCACCCAAGAATTTGCTCTGTAGGCCTTATCAATCTTACAGGATACCTCTTCAGGACTAACCTTTAAAATCCCAGCCAGAACTTCAGCAGACATCTTTCTCAAATCTTCTCTTTTATTTTCCTGTATTCCCCTAATTCTGACCGCAAATTCCATAAATCTGAATTGCATCATTGTGACTTCATTTTCAATCCTTTGTTTTATATTATCTGCATTGTAAGTCTTGTAGTCAGCTTCCTTTATTTTAGACTCTACTTCTGAGCTATTTTCTTGAATCATTGTTAAATCATTTTCAGTTCTTTGTATTTTATTATCCAAATTATGAATCTTATAATCAACTTCCTTCATTTTAGACTCTATTTCTAAATTGATCTCTTTATCCATCTTTATCATTGCGTCTAAGAAACTTATCATATGTTGCTTCAGTTTATCATACTTTTGTTGAACCAACTCTTTAATTTCCTGTCTAAATTTTTCAAGGTTCTGGTTCACAATCTCATCATGTCTTGCCATCTCCTCCATTACAAATTGTGTTAGATCTTTAAAGCCATTCCTCTGCATCTGCAAGCTCAAAACTTGTTCATGTGGTTTATAAATGGGGGAGCCCCCCCCCAGCTTTGTTGTCTGGCTTTGTCAGTTTTAATGCCATCCTGCCACACAAGCAGATTTTTTTTCCCCTTTAAAGAAGAAAACTTCTCTCCAAACAATATCAATATCAAGGCTCTAAGAAGGAAAATTTTTGGACAAATATAAAGAAATGGCTAGAAAAAATAATAGACCAACCAATTGAAAGAAAGCCGGAAACATTCTTATTAGGAATATTCACGAGAACATACACCAAAGAAATAAAATATCTGATTCTACACATCATAACAGTTGCACGAATAACATATGCACAAAATTGGAAACAGATGAAGTGATAGAAAAAGTTTTAGAACGTACCGAGATCGACAAATTAACAAAAATTAAAGTAAAAGAAGAGACAAATTATTACATAATTTGGAACAAATGGTATGAATGGCTTGAGACTAGAAATAAAGAACAATAAATACAGGGGAGAATCTAAAAATGTAAAAAATGTATGTAACAAATATATAGAAATGTATAAAATTAAAGCTATCAGTGTTAGAAAATACAATGTAACCAAAGAAAAAGGAACAATGAAGAAAATGAAACAGTAAGAGAGACACGGGAGAAAGGTACAAAATGGAAAGAAGACCATGAAGAAACACTGGTTAAAAAGAGGATATATTTATATGTTGTATGTTATGTGTTTGTCGTATTGTGTTATAATAAAATATTTTTTAAAAAAATTAAAAAGGAATGTAGTTATGTACATTAGTTTTTCCCTGCATATCCCACTGAGAACCAGTTTGGTGTAATGGTTAAGGCATCAGGTTAGAACTAGGAGACTGAGTTCTAGTGCTGCCTTATACATAAATCCAGCTGGATAACATTGGGCCACTCACTTTCTCTCAGCCCTATAAAGGAAGCAATGGCAAACCATTTCTGAAAAACCTTGCCAAGAAAATTGCAAGGTCCTGTAGAAATCCAAGAATCAGACATGATTGCACAGAAGAAGAAGAAATACAAAGCAATCTTAAAAGCCCCAAAAGTCGTATGAACAGTGAACTTATCCCATGAGATCCTTGATTCTAAAAGATGCCCCAGGTTTTCTTTAAAAAAAAAAAAAAAAACGAGACCCAAACACTTCAGGAAAATTTTGAGAATGCAAGAATTTGATTTCCATTCAAGGCAAAGTGCTTTTCATTTTATGCACAATCCAAGTAACTTTGATTTCCCTTTTCTAAAAAGTTCAATAATGGAGAATGCATGTCATAATAGTACAACTTTGTTCCAATTATTCAAATTCAGGCAGAAACAAACTCTGATTGCTACTAATTTATAGCTGTAATTTCATACAATCCATAGGTCTATTTATCACTCACACTGATACATTGGGGTTGTGCAGCGCTTCAGATTCCATCTATAAATGGTGTTTTGGCGAGCTCAGGAGCATGATTATACCGGTTCTCAATATCTTAGACCAGCGTTTCTCTATCCGAGCAACTTTAAGATATGTGGATTTCAACTTCCCCAGTCAGCATCTGGGAGTTAAAGTCCATATATGTTAAGTATACTTAGTTGAGAAGCATTGTGTTACAGCAGTGACACTTTTTCCTGTGAATCTGGCTATCTAAATGACTGTCTATAACTACTTAATGATACCAAAGAAACAAAAACATGTTTTAAATAATTGTATGCAAGTCTTAAATTCATTCACCTATGCCCCCTATAATATGCTTTTTAGATTGAACTTGACATAATGGGACAGTCCTAAATAATTAGAAATTACTTATACAATAACTTACAAGGTTTTTCTTCATGTGATGACCCAGGGCGTGGCAAGAAAGCAACACAGCCAGAGAACAGGTCTAACTCCCCTTTATTGCTCCAACTTTGCCCCCAAGCATCCCCACATTTAGTACAAGTCCTGGAGCAAAGCTCTCACACACACCTTAAACAGCCTCTGGCTGCGAGTAGTCCAGTAAGCATGGTGAGCAAAGCAGTAACCAAAGCCAGCAGTCCAGTAAGAAGGTTTGCAAAGCAGTAACTAAGTTCAGCAAAGCAGGCAAACTGGGCAAGTCCCACAAGACAGCACAGTTGACATCATGGTGGTACAATCACAGAGGAACGGGTCTCCGCATTCCCTGTGCTGAATTCTTGCTGTTTGTGGCTCCAGTAGGAGCCAAAGCTGCCCTGTAGAGGTGGTGAAGCAAAGAGGGACACCCTGTGAGGTCGGGAAGAATCACAGCTCTCCTGTCCAGTCCAGGGTTTGTTTTTTTTCCTCTCAGCCACAGCAAGAAGCAGCAGCAGCCTAGGGATGGCTGCTGCAAAGCTGGGACAACCGAAGAACAACAGCTAAGACTTGTGCTGGAGAGAAGAAGGTGAGCCGTGTTAGAACTGGGGGAGAGGATTTTTCTTTTGCTTTAAACCTAACCCCAAGAAACAATTCAGAATCATTTGCTCAGAACTATGTGTTAAAGCATCATTTAAGCATTTTAGGGGGATTCTGAAGAAATATCTAACTGGAAATGAAAGGCGCAGGACAGTAAATAATAGATTTTGAAATAAACAGAAAATGGGACTCCCAAACTGGGAAGGAGCAGCACTGGGAAGATATTTTTAAATGTTGGAATTATTTATTTACAAAACTTATTCTGCTTTCACAATTGTTTTATAATCAAAATGACAATGGACTAATAAACTGAAATCTAAATTGAGAGTGCCACCTGCTGTCAAAAAGGGAAATTGCAAGCCTTCTACTTATATGAAATACAGTGAAAGTGAAAATTCCATTGGATTATTTTTAGCTATCCTATGAGTACTGATGATCCAAATATGAAAATGAGGAAGTGATTCAATTAAAGAGACATTGGAATATCATACTAGAGGATTAAATTTGCAGAGGACATAAAGGGGCTTTTGATAACCTCTGGGACTACTTAAATGAAACTGATTGTTAACCTATGAGAAATAAAGTACTGGGACTAGTGTACTCCTTGAAATGTAATTCAAAGACTGAATAAATAGTTCGACTGATAAAAATCAATTTTCTTTAAAAAAATCAAAATAAGATACTTAAAAAGGAAGAGTGGAATTGTACAGGAGATGGATTTACTCTTTCAAAATACAAAAGATATTATGGATAAAGGACTTAAGGAGATTATGCAAAAAATGGAAAATACCATATAAGGGATGATGAGTACAGACAAAGATATCCAGGAAAGGGAGGAGCCACAGGAAGAAATGAGGAAGGAAATAGACAAAGAGGAGATAACAATGAAAACAATAGTGATTGATGAATTAAACCTGGGGGAAAACATATTAAGAGAATTAGAAGATATGTTTGAAATGGAGGCTGGGGCTTGGGTAGAAATTTTAGAAGCTAGGCAGTGGAAGAGGGTAGAGGTCGGGCGAACACCTAGATTGGATATCCAAGAAATAGGGATAGACGGAGATTTAAGAGAGGAATTTGGGAGGCAAGTCGGGGGGGGGGGAAGCATAGCAATTAAAGTATTGAAGCAGGCAAGAGATGATGGATAGATGATTTTATTATTCTGATTTGCTTTTCCTTCTTGTCCCCTTTCTCTTAAAGCATAGCAATTAAAGTATGAAACGGGCAAGAGATGATGGATGATTCTTTTTTTGTTGTTCTAAGTTGCTTCTAAACCCCCCCCCCCCGCCCCTATTCTTTTTTTCTTTTGGCAGGTGACATGATTAGAAGTTAGGTAAGAAAGAAAAAGTTTTCTAATAAAGGGTGACTGATTAAAAATTAGAATAAGTGATAGAAATAAGGGGAATATTAATGTATACATTTTTATCTTATAAAATGAAAGTAATGAGAAAATGTGGAATAATTGAATAATGAGACTGCAATCTAATGTAGATTTTTTATTTATTTTCAATTTATATACCGCCCTTCTCTCTGAGGACTCAGGGCGGTGCACAGCCAGAATTAAAAATATGAAATACAAATATTAAAAACAATTAAAATCTATATAAATTTGGCCCAAAAATTAAAAAAAAACCACAAACCAATTAAACATTTAAAAATTTAAAAAATTTCTTCCTAAGCCAGCCCGGCTTGCTGGAAAAAGTGGGTTTTAAGGGCACAGCGGAAGGCACTGAGGTCTTGGATTCTCCTTATCTCTGGGGGCAACTGATTCCAGAGGGTAGGTGCCCCCACAGAGAAGGCTCTCCCCCTGGGGGTCACCAGCCTACATTGTTTGGCTGATGGCACCCTGAGTTGGCCCTCTCTGTGGGAGCGTACGGGTCGCTGGGAGGTTGTCGGTAGCAGCAGGCGGTCTCGATGTGTGTTCTTATTAGAAATATATGATTGAGTGTAATAATTGTTTAATCTGATCAATTTCATTTGTATTGGAATGTATGGTGCCCAGGTGCCACACTGTTCATGCATTGATTTGACATTTTTATAAAAAATATTTTAAAAAATAAAAAACCTGGGGCCGGGGGGAAGACAGCATAGTAATCTCCAGGGGTCAGCAAGTGCACACGAGGCTCCACAGATTCAATGCTTGTTCCCGACAAATGCCCCTCCCACCAGCATCTCCTTACATCTCAGTCCCCAGGTATGCCTTGTGAAGGGGGCACGACTCTCTCCTCCCTTGTAGCTGGCTCAGTCTGCATTGTTCTTGCCTTCTCTCTTCGTGCTCTAGGATCAGGAGGAGGTACTCCTTGCTTATTGCCTGAACTCTTGTCTCTCCTGTTAATCTTGCCCCTCCCTGTCTACAAGCTGTTCTAATCCTGAAATGCCTTGGCCTGACTGGTCCTGCCCTTCCCCATTTTCCTCCACAACCAATGACGACATCCCCATAATTTCTGTCGGCTCAGGTTCCAGCTCATCTTCCCCCGCAGATTCAGGCTCCAACGGGAGCATGACACTTCAGTTTTGTTTCTCTCAGTCTGTGGATATGATCTGATATCATACGATATGTTCCAATAACACCCATCTATTTATAGATGTTCAGAAAATCTAAGTGTAAAATTTAACATCAATTATTTGCCTTTTCCTACTCATACATAAATAAAGCATCTTGTTCAGTGTACTTGTCGGCATTTTATTTAATACCACAATGCATTGCATTTGACAGAACATAGTATTAGTGTTAATAACATAGAAAATTCATACAATTGTACTTCTTATAAAAAGGAGTGCTGTAAAATGAGCCCCTTTCTACAATTATACGTCCCACTATCTCAGGGAATATACTTATACATTTTTATTAA
Source organism: Arizona elegans (assembly GCA_022577455.1). Taxonomy (NCBI): domain Eukaryota; kingdom Metazoa; phylum Chordata; class Lepidosauria; order Squamata; family Colubridae; genus Arizona; species Arizona elegans. The sequence goes on along the minus strand of JAKOOJ010000004.1, from coordinate 74,597,930 downwards.
TGTCATGGTAGAGGTGTTATGTTCCCTTCTTTAGTAACTTTTTGTCCTAATTTGTTTATTATTTGATTTAATATATTTTATTGACAAAGCCAGTATTTAAGAGTGAATTGAAAATCACTTAAAAAATACTTGAGTTAGATGGACTGACCATGTTGTTACCCAGGTGCAATCAGCAACTTCATGCACATTCTTACAATTCATTTTTATTTCTTTTTTCCTAAAATATATAAAAGACAAACACACATTTTAAATATCGAATGCAAAGCTGAACAATTGATCAACAGCTTCATACAGTAGAAGCATGACTTATGCAACATTTATTCCATTGGTCATTCTTCTTTGCAGTGGAAAAGCGGAGCTTCATTGACATCCATTCTATATTCACCAGATTTTATTGAGTTTACTGGCAAATTTTGTTAATTTCCCTGCTGCCAATTTGTTCCACACTATTTAAATCTTGTGATTATTGCTTTGGTTAAAATAGAGCAGCCAAAACCATAGCTCTAGTCTTTAAGAGTTCTAATTCTTTTCTACAATTAAACACAAGCATTTGCTAATATAGTCATGATCTAAGCAGTAGTGTTAATAACCCTATTTTAATTATTGCTATGGAAGTGACAACACAAGCAGAATGGGAATACTTCCAGAAAGCTATGGCTGGGTGCAAAACAAGCCTAGGCTGCAGGTTGCCTATATTCACTTTAAAATGATAACACTTCATCCTTTAGGAGAAGGGAAGTAAAAATTAATTACTAGTATAATTCAATTCTTAAGGAACCGTAAGATTTTAATGCCAATGCACCAAATATGGATTTTTAAAAAGTACAGATTTCCGAATAATTTATCATTTTTTTCAGAATTTATTCCCATTAACTGTTATAGTGTAGCATATCACCAGAAAGTAACAAACCAGGGGGAAAAGGCATTATTTTAATTCACGTTTGTAATTTTGTATCAAATCTTCAAAATTGTGGGTTGAATTGTGGAGTCTTTGGTGCTCTCTGAGCTGTTTGCGGACATTTCATTAACCAACTGGATAACATCATTAGTACTAGTTTGTGGATGGAAGGTTTTGCTCCCTATTTATATACTGTAGCTTGCCCTGTATCTCCATTAACACTGGCAGGGCAAGCTACTGCATATAATCAGGGAGAAACCTCCACCTCCAACATTAATGATGTTACCTAGTCAGGTAATGAAATATCTGCAAGCAACAAAGCTTAAAGAGCAGCAAGGATCCCATTGTCCTACTTCCTGTGTAAATAATTTTGCATGTGTTGTACCCTTTTTTGTCTATGGCCACTCAGAAGACAGCCTTGATGATCTACTTGTTCCCAGCTTCAATCACAATGGCTAATCTAAAATGATGTAACACAGTACAATAAGAAAACTGGCAAGCACAAGTATTACAGGCAAAAGTGTGCCAAAAATGCCATGAAATCAAAGTAACCGCAATGTAGAAAATGTCCTGAACAAATAAAAAACCATTTGCAGAAACCTCCTAAAATAAGAAAGTGATGAAGCCTCATTAACTCAGATAACCTGATGTCAGGCTTTACCAATTGTTTCTGAAATAATATTCAAGTTTAGGACATTTTTTTCACTTCAAATAATGCAGTCCAAATATTATAAATATTGAAAAGATACACAAATGTGAAACATATTAATTTGCATTTGAAAATGTTTCAGTTTCTTTTCCAGAATATTCACATCTCTGAAAAAAAGCTGAATAGGTCACTATGGTGGGATTATATTCTTAAAAATCTTAAAAAAGCATTTTAAGGCACCTTGCATTTTTAATATAAATGTCTTAATTAAAAAATCTTAATTTTATACCTTATTGTATCTTTATTAACATCAAGACATATTCATTCCCACATCCTTTTTTTTAACTATGCATAGGGATTTCAGATTATTTCTAACATCAGTTCAGTTCATAAAAGTTTTTAAAATCCAACTAAGTTACAGTTCATCATGTCCCTGTGGCTCCTGGTCTTTCAATTTGAATTCTTCAGAAGTAATCTTGCCATCTCCATTTCGGTCCTGATTGTTGAACATATTTTTCACAATTGTTTCAGAATTGTAACCAGGGGCTAGCTTTCCTTTGCCAGAATTGACTTGGTCGTGGATATATTTATTGAACTAGAATTTAAATGATGAATAAGAATAGGAAATAAAATTAGTTTCAGTATTGTAATTTAAAAGCTGCATATATTAGAATGCATTTCCATACTTCCGCATTTAGTACTAAGACAGTAATAATGCTGGTTTCCATCTGGAATTCACCATGTTGATTTGAAACTAAAATAAGTTAGTAATTATTGAGCCTGCATCCAAGCCTCTATTTGATGGGCATGTGCATCATCATAGTGGTCTAACTTGCAAAAGCTTTTGTTCAATGTCTTTTGAGACTTTTTATAGTCCAGTGCCACAATATACACAATTGATTTTACTCAAGTCTTCTTCATGAATTATTTATGAATCATGCTCATTGTGACTGATTTCTCATCTTTGCAAAGAAGCTTGATCTTTCCAATTGTACTGAATGTTCACAATGACTGTCATTTAGCTGCAAAGGTTACATGCAACTTTCTAATTGGCATATTTGCTTACTTCTAGAAGCAGTTTTGATGGCATTACATTAGCATATTAAACCTTTAAAGGTGACATGAGAAAACTTCCCTCAATCGTAGTCAAGTTCAAGAGGCTCCACTTCCCTTGGCAAGATATATTACTTCTTTTTCCCACTTTTGATGTTAACCAGCAGCATTATAAGAGCCACTTATAAAAATAGATGTAAGATAAGGAATAGAGTTCTATCTACTACACGCACACAAATTATCCTTTCTGTTTTTTTTCCTTGACTTTGGTGAATGAATATAATTACTATATTTTTCGCACTATAAGACACTCCGGATCGTAAGATGTACCTAGCTTTTGGGGAGGAAAACAAGGGAAAAAAATCTGCCTCTGCCTCCCAGCAATTTGCCTCCTTGCAGCGAACAGCCTGGTGAGCTTCAGCACAGCCTGATTTAGCAGGAGCAGCTGATAGGCAGTTGGATCGGCCTCCCAGAATACTGCAGATTATCTGTTCCAGGCTGCAGGGATTGCTGCCACCTATAGTCGCCTCTGCACGCTCCATTTTTTGCCTCCGCGCACTCCATTTCTGGCCTCTATGTGTCCCATTTTCAGCCTCTGTGCATCCCATTTTCAGCCCGTTCCAGGTGGCGATAGATGGCAGCGGTGGCAGTGATCCCCGCCACCTGGAACAGGCCGAAAACGGGACACGTGAAGGCCGAAAATGGGGCGTACGGAGGCTGAAAATGGGGAGTGGATGCGGTGATAGGTGGCGACGAGTAGTGAAAGCGGTGATCCCCGCAGCCTGGAACAGCTGATTGGCAGTGTTCTGGGAGGTCGCTCCAACCTCCAATCAGCTGCTCATGCTAAATCAGGCTGTGCTGAAGCTGACCAGGCTGTTTGCTGTTACCTGCAAGGAGGCAAATTGATGGGAGGCAGAGGCTGAAGGGTGATGGCTGGCAGGTGGGCGGGGCTTCGGCAACATTCACTCTATAAGATGCACAGGCATTTCCATCAACTTTGAGTGGGGGGGAGAAGTGCGTCTTATAGACCGAAAAATACAGTACTCACAATATGGAAGAAGGGCAATAACTACTGATCAGATTTCTCACACCATTGCAAAACTGATACTGAAGCAAATCACTACCCTGTTTGTCTTTTCTTTTATAGCTAGTTCAAAGAATTAATTTTAAAAGCTATGGAAATATTAATTTTCTTTCTAATTGTATGAATCAGAGTTTTCACAAATTGCAACCTTGGAGAGAAAACAACAACTAAAACAATAAATTGGAATGGGAAGTGAAAATAACTGCCTCACAAATGAAACCCAGATTTCAGAACTAATACAAAAGTAAGCAAACTCATCCCACCCCTTAACTAATAAGGTTTTTATTTATTTTTTTTACCTTCCAAACAAAATGTTTTAGTATTATATAAAAATGTATGGTTTTGCCATTTTATGCGACTTATCAATTAAAAATTAATTATTAAATTTAATAATTTATTTTTGCCCATAACATAAGATGAAAAGAAAGTCATGTAAATTAATTTATCAAAACTAGGAGCATATAATGTAATGTATTATAATTATATATTATACTGTACTAATACTATAAAATAAAATTCATATTGTAGCTTGAGAAGTAAATTAAGGAACCTGTATAAAACATGGTGTACCTAACAATTTGTTGCTATCCATCAAAGAAAATCCTTATAAATCAGATTTTGTCCCTCCCAAAATAGCTTCTTACTTCTTCTAGAAAAACTTCTCCATTGTTATCCTTGTCTATTTCTTCAAAGAGGTTTGGTAATACTTCATTATGCCACACAAACATATAGCCTTCTGGTAAGCCAGATACTAAATCAAGCAGCTCGATGTCAAACAGTAATACAGCACTTCCAGGAACTTCTCCTTCTGCAACATTAAATGACAAAAACCAAATCTTAATATTTGCTTTTGAGAATGTTTTGTTTTGCTCTATATTTTCAGTGGAAGCAGGCAATTTTCTGGCTAAGTAGCCACATGTTACGTTTTTAAAAATTTCCTGCTAAGTAAGGGCATGACAAGTAATTCAATGATGTCACTGGGAAGCAGATCTGAAAATGATCCATTTTGAGGATTTAATAGATAATGATCATGAAAAATAAGTTTCCCAAAGGCTTCATGAAAGTGAAATGATCAGGGATAATGATATGGGTGATGCTATCCCTAATGTAGAGGCTGGGAGTGGGGGACAGAAATTCACCCCTAGCAGAATAAGCAAGTTGTACTATAGATATTATTTCCAGCAAAGAATGACAGAATGAAAAAATTAGATCTATTGAGTCAATAATGAATGTTATCATTTTCTTTCTAGAAGACATTAAATTATATGATTATTTTCAGGCTTAAGTTTTAATGCAAAGTCATTTGTTCAGACAATGCTTATCTCATTGCTTTATGACATGAGACTATATAGCTCAACATTCTAAGATTCATCACATAAAATGCATAAGGCAATTCTACAGGTGGACAATATATTTCTATGCTAATTTTTAATTTAAATTGAAGCTCAAGTCTTATTTAATGAGTGAGCTTCAAAATTATTTGTTACACAGTTCCAAATAATTTTGTTATATCACCCATTCATTTCAATTTATTCCACTGAGAGCAGAAGATAGGAACAAGGAAATGAATCATATTGGAATTGCTTATGGATCTTTAAGTATAACTTAACAAAGTACATACAGAAGCAACTGTGCACCACTGCAGGTGAATTCAGAAAAAATTTGGGTCAACGCACATTAATTTCTTCACTTCACTACTAAACACTTTAGTATTTAAAGAATTTTGAAAGTTATAAACTCACCAACTCCGGCTTCTCCATAACCAAAGTGAGGGGGAATAACAACTGTTCTTTTTTCTCCCACACACATCTCTCTGAGACCTATATCCATTCCCAGTACAATTTGTCCAGAACCTAGAACTATATTATATGTTTTTCCAAGGCTAACCCTGAAAAAGAAAAATATAATTCACAAAATTCTAAGAAATTCCACTAGTTTCCTAGCATTTTTTTCTACTCCTCCTATTTACATGGGGCGTGGGCCATGGCCCACTACTGGGACGTGGCTTATTCGCAACCGGACTCATGCGAGCAGAACCCCAAAGGTTTCTCTATTGTATGAGTAGAGCTGTGCGTGAACATGTGCCAGCCCACCCTTGTGCAGCCCGGTTCCCCTCTCCTCTGCCAGCTGGGCTCCCAAGCCACCTGCTCCAAGCAGTGCAGTGAGAGCAGAGGCTGAGAGGGATGAGCGTGCCCTACTCAGCTTCACTGACTCACCGAAGCTGCCTGCATAGGACTCCCAATCCGCTTTTGGAGCACGGGCAGCCTCAATGAGTCTGAAGATCGTGCACCCAAAGGCTTCTCTTCTCCACGCCAAAAACTTTTGCAAACAGATGAAAGGTTTCGGGGAAGCAATCTCATGCTGCTTCAGGCCTTCCATCCCTTTGTAAAAGCTTTTGGCATGGAGAAGCCTGAAGGAGCCAAGACCATGCCCCAAAGGTTTCTCTTCTCTCTTGCATGAGTGGAGTTAAACATGCATATGTGCCGGGACACCACATACATGACCTGATTCCTCTCTCCCCCTCTTCAGCCAGGCCATCAAGTTGCAAAGATCAGTGACCTCTTTCTTATAACATTAGGCAACAGAATGTCAACAGTAGAGACTTCAAGTATCTGGATTCTATAGTCTCCCAGGGCTTGAAATGCACATCTAACTTTAGAACTGTCATTAAAAAGGCACCATTTCCTGTGCCAACTCAGAAAGCTCAACTACCCAAGGAACTGCTGATTCAGTTCTACAGAGGAATTACTGAGTCTGACATTTGTACTTGTATAACTGTCTGATTTGGCACAGAAATCAAACAGGACAGTTACAGACTTCAACAGATAATTAGGTCTTGAGAAAAAACTATTGAACCAGCCTACCTTCGACTGAGAATCTGCACAGGTCAGAAGTGCTGAAAAAATATCTACAAAGCCCTCACATCCTGGACATAAACTGTTCCAACTCTTCCCTTTAGGATGCCGCTTTAGGCCATTGCATGCCCAAACAACTAGACACCCAGATAGTTTTTTTCCCCATGCCATCACTCTGCTAAACACATAATTCCCATAGCACTGTTTTATACCTAAGGATATCTGAACACGCAGTATGGCTATATTGCTATTATCTGTCTCATCTTTCTTATTAATTTCTCCTATTGGTATCTTATGATTTATCTCTTTGTTGTTTGTATCTTATGATTTATCACTTTGTTGTTTGTATGTACATTGAGATCTTATGCACCGGAGACAAGTTCCTTGTGCATCCAATCACAATTCGCCAATAAAGAATGTTCTGTTCTGTTCTGTATTAGGTGATGTAAGGAAAGTAGCTGATATGAAACAAAAATATGAAGGCACCATGATACCACTGGCATCATTAGTCATTAAGGCACAAGGCTAGAAAGTTGGAGACCATAAATTCTAGTCCTGCCTTAGTCATGAAAGCCAGCTGAGGAACCTTGGACCAGTCACTCTTAGCCCAATTCATCCATGATTGTTGTTATGAAGAAAATAAGAGGAGGGAGGTTGTTGGATATGTTTGTCATGTTGAGTTATTTGTAAAACCAATAAAAGCAGGATATTTGTTTGTTTGTTTAATAAATAAATAAATGAGGGCCTGGAGACAGAAAAACAACTTTCATTGTTTATTTTCATAATTTATAGACCTTCTGTCTACATGTAAGACATCATATACTTTTTTCAGTTATATTAAAGAATGCAAACAGCTAACAAAAAAAGGGAATCACGTCTTGAACCACATCTATTTTTTTTTTAATTTTCATGTTTGCAAAATTATTTATGGCCAGATGATATACTTACGTTGAATCTAATAAAGTGCCATCTAGGAGAGAAGCATTGTAATGATACTTCAAGTAATCACCTTTCTTGCTTAGCACTGAACAGTTAGTAGGTTTGTAATAGGTTGTAACAGCAACTGAATCCGAAGGATTGTGAAAATCTATCACATGAACTTCAAATACCAACACAGCAGATCCTGGAATGTTTCCTACAATAATAAGCAATCACATAGTAATAGGCTGTTCATCTTTCTTCTCTTTTACACCTTATAAACAACAAAATCATCTATTGAAAATTGATGCTGTGAAAATAAATGTGTGCTCAAGAGCATCTACAAAGATTATCCTGGATTATGCTAATGTTTCTGCCATTTTGTTCTTTCCAACAGCATAAAATCTATATACTTTCAGAACTATGGTATTTGGGGAGATTACCACTGTTGCCCATTTTGAAATCATGAATGCACTGGAAAAAAATAAGGAAGCTTAGAAACTTAGGGAAATTGTATTTTTATTGGGTGAATTTGCAACTAAAATTAGTGAAAGTGTTTAGCTTTCATTGAAAGGGCTTTAGGGAAAATCTCTTGGGGTGAGTTTGGGTTGCTTCTGCACTTCCAATAGAAAGTATGGCTTCTCACTCATTACATAAAGCAAGTCACTATGCTTTACCACCAAGTGAATCTCTTTAGTTCTTTAATCCTTTCTTTAATTATGAAGCCACTGTGCATACCAATACTTTTAATACCAATGACTGGATCAGCATTAAGATCCCAATGTGTCTTCTCTCTTCTGTTCTTCCCAACTGAGAAAAACAACATCACATTTTTTGCATGTCTAATATAAACTCTTTTATATTAATATAATGATTTTATCCATTCATTCCAAAGATGTAAAAAGTTCCTTTTGTGTCTAGCTAATGTTAAGTGACAAATCTTAATAACAGGATTGTTTCCAGATAACTTGGAAGGCATCCATAATCTCCAAAGGTAGAACTACTGTAAGCATCTGCAAAACCTAAAAAGTTTTGCCTAGGGAACTCAGAAACTGTGTTATTTGTCACTCTTATGAAAACAAATTATATTACTAATTCTTTCACTCACATATCTATTTCTGGAGATGTTATAGAAGAAAATATTTTCCAGGTAACTATCATCAAATAAGCCATGATTCGCTTATATGAGCCCTATTCTACCATTTGCATTAGCAGAATTCACTAGAAATTTGGTATAATTCTCACTTGGAGTGCAGGAATCAGGTGCACTGACTTTATCCCTCTTGACCGTGGAAAATGCTTTCACTTTAAAGCATCATATTGTCATATCTAGTATTATTCACATGCTTAAATATATATACTATATATACTCAATATATTTAAATAGTAATTGAGCTTCAGGACATTAGTATTTAATAAAGCACCTGAAATAAAACTTATACTCACCTCTTCCCTCTTCTCCATACCCAACATGAGGTGGTATTATTATTCTCCTTTTCTCTCCAACACATGCTCCAAGCAAACCTTCATCTATCCCAGCAATCACATAACCTTTGCCAATGTAGGTGTCATAGGTTCGATTTCGTGAGTAACTACAGAAGATACTTTGCTTTACTGTAGTTACCATCAATTATACCACATTTACAATTTATTGAGTATGATGGCAAATATAGAAAAAATGTAGATGAAATCTATATACAATTTATTATTATTATTATTATTATTATTATTATTATTATTATTTAAATTTCTATACCGCCCTTCTCCTTTCGGACTCAGGGCGGTGAACAGCCAAGATAAAAACATCTGTACAAACATCAGTTAAAAAATAAGTTAAAATAATTTATAAAATTTGGCCTATAATTTAAAAACTTGTCAATTAAAATCAATATTAAAATATTAAAACTAATCCTAAAATCAAGACAGACCGGCTAACTGAAAAAAATGAGTTTTTAGGGCCTGACGAAAAATCCGAAGGTCAGAGATCACTCGTATCTCTGGGGGTAGATTGTTCCATAGGGTAGGTGCCACCACAGAGAAGGCTCTCCTCCTGGGGGTCGTCAGCCGGCATTGTCTGGCCGACGGCACCCTGAGGAGGCCCTCTCTGTGGGAGCGAACCGGCCGGTGGGAGGCTATTGGTGGCAGAAGGCGGTCCCGTAAGTACCCTGGCCCTAAGCCATGGAGCGCTTTAAAGGTGATCACCAACACCTTGAAGCGCACCCGGAAGTCCACCGGAAGCCAATGCAGCTCGCGCAGGAGAGGAGTCACATGGGAGCGCCCCATCGCTCCCATAATCCCCCGCGCAGCCGCATTCTGCACCAGTTGGAGCCTCCGGGTGTACCCCAAGGGGAGCCCCATGTAGAGAGCGTTACAATAGTCCAGATGAGAGGTGACGAGTGCTTGAGTGACCGTGCGTAGGGAGTCCCGGTCCAGAAAGGGGCGCCACTGGCGTATCAGGCGAACCTGAGAAAAAGCCCCCCTGGCCACAGCTGTCATATGCCCTTCTAAGGACAGCTGCGCATCCAAGAGGACACCCAAGTTGCGGGCCCTCTCCGTGGGGGCCAATGATTCGCCCCCAATAACCAGTGATGGCGTCAACTGGCTATACCGGGACGCCGGCAGCCACAGCCACTCGGTCTTGGAAGGGTTGAGTCGAAGCCTGTTTCTCCCCATCCAGACTCGCACGGCCTCCAGGCACTGGGACATCATTTCCAAGGCATCATTGGGGTGGTCTGGGGTGGAAATGTACAGCTGAGTATCATCAGCGTACTGATGGAACTCCACCCCAAAACCACGGATGATCTCACCCAGCGGCTTCACATAAATGTTGAACAGAAGGGGCGAGAGGACCGACCCTTGCGGCACCCCACAAACAAGGCGCCTTGGGGTCGACCGCTGCCCCCCTGTCAACACGGATTGCGACCGGTCGGAGAGATAGGAGGAGAACCACCGCAAAACGGTGCCCCCCACTCCCAGTCCCTCCAGCCGGCGCAACATGATACCATGGTCGATGGTATCAAAAGCCGCTGAGAGGTCTAATAGGACCAGGATAGAGGAATAACCCCTATCCCGGGCCCTCCAGAGATCATCCACCAACGCGGATTTATTATTAAATTTATATTTAATAATAAATATTTATATTAATAGAGAGAGAGAGAGAGATTCATTTCATTTACACAATATCATCATCTCATCTGTTAACCTAGAAAACCTTATTCAACTAATGGAGCATTTGCTTGTAAAATACTTTTATTACCCCGGACATGGCTTAGGTCCGGGGTACTTGCAGGACCATCTCCTGCCTGCTTCCCACCGTCCTGTCCGCTCCTATAGGGCTGCTCTCCTCAGGGTACCATTGACTAGGCAATGCCGTCCGGCGATGCCCAGGGGTAGGGTGTTCTCCATGGGCGTCCCTACCCTCTGGAACAAACTACCCACCGAGCTCCGGACGGCCCCGGATCTCCGTTCTTTCTGTCGAGGCCTGAAGACCTGGCTATTTCAACGAATGGGCTGATTCTGATTCTTGGGTTTTATTATTTTTTATTATTTATTATTATTGATTTTAATCAGGTTTTAGCAGGATTTTATTATGGCATGTTTTTTAATCTGTGTTCGCCGCCCTGAGTCCCTCGGGAGAAGAATGGCATATAAATACTTGTTAAATAAATAAATTATTATTGATTTTAATTAGGTTTTAGCAGGATTTTATTATGGCATGTTTTTTAATCTGTGTTCGCCGCCCTGAGTCCCTCGGGAGAAGAGTGGCATATAAATACTTGTTAAATAAATAAATAAATAAATTATTAGAATAACCTCAGCCAGGAGCCTATTGAATAGTGATGGGTTGTGGCCACAATACTGCAAGCTAAAAAACTCTTGCTTTTCAAAGCCTTAAGTGTATGTTATTACCCTTTAGGGTCTTTTTGCCACAGTTGTTAAGCAAATTATTGCAGTTGTTAAGTGAATCATATGATCATTGAGCAAATTCAGCTTCCCCCAATGACTTTGCTTGTGAGAAGCTAGCTGAGGATACAAATCATATGACCCCAGGATGCTGCAATTATTAAAAATGCATGCCAGTTGCCAAGTGACCAATTTTGGGGATGCTACGATGGTCATAATTGCGAGGACCAGTTGTAAGTAACTTTTTCTCAGTCCTGCTGTAACTTCAAATAGTCACTAAACGAATAGTTGTAAGTCAAGGACTACCTATTTAAGAATTAAAAGAAAGACTTCCAGGATTTCTGAAAAGTCTACTGTCAAAAGCTAGGAAGCCATTAAAAAAGAATTTCAGTAATTGCTGAATATGAAAGGTAAGCTCTATTTATAGTGAAATCAAGATTCAATTTCTAGCTTTTGCCCACACGCAATGGGCTAGATGCCCCCCCCTTCTTTTGGGTGGAAAATTTGGTTTCTATCTGACTAGTGTATAGGTCATTGACACCTCTAGTAGCAAGTTGTTTATTTTTGAATATGAAATAACTAATTTTCACAAGTATGTGTTGTTTAATACACCAGTGTACACATATTTAAAGAATGTTTGTAGTGGTATTACATATGTCTTAGTTAGGAATGTAAATGTACATGTTTATATGCACATCTGCCATAAGGTTGGCTGGGAATCAGACTGATTTGTAAAAAGTTTGGTACAGATTTTTTGAAGGAACAAGGACCAGAGAATTAATGTATGAAAGTTAGTTGTCTTTGATAGGAAAAAAAGAAATTGTAAGAGAAAATAGCTATGTACAAGAGAGTAATTCTGCCAATATGGAAGTGAGAGTATCAGGAGAAGTATAGTAGGAATGTGGGATGCAGTGGCTCAGTGATTAAAGACGCTGAGCTTGTCAGCTGGAAAACTGACAGCCCAGGTTCAAGACGCGTGCCAGGAGTAAGGTCTTGTTACTTGTCCAACATGTAAATGTGAGTAGTTAAAGAGATGCCACTTTGGTGGGAAGGTGACAGCGTTCCATGCTTCTTGGTGTATAGTCATGTTGGCCACATGACCATAGAAACATCTTTGGACTGCTGGCTCCCCTTCTTTGTGTGTATGTGCGTGTTTGTGTGTGTGTGATCACAACTGAATATGGATACAAGTTCAAGAATGGAACTATCATTAGCCACTAGCCACAGCCTGACTAGGTGGCTCAGTGGCTGAGACACTGAACTTGTCAATCAGAAAGGTCGGCAGTTCAGCGGTTCTAATCCCTAGTACAGGTCTCCTGCCTGAGCTGTACTAGACGACCTCCAAGGTCCCTTCTGTTACCGTTATCTTCTCTACATGAATAATATCAAAGAATGAACAAGACATCAACTTGCTGATCCAGCTGACATGGACCTAGAATGAAGATATTGGGATAGAATTCAGGGTAGTTGGGACTGTAGCTGGATGGTAATCAAGAGAGATAGCTAGGGTGGAAAGGAAATACCAGCAGGTCATATAGTAGACATACAAACCAGTTTCAAATACTTTGGTATCCCACAGTCACATGAGGAAAAGGAGGCAAGGAAGACACCGACATGCAAATATTATCGAAGGATCAGACATGTACTGAAGAGCCAGCTCAATGCGAAGGATAAAATCTATACCATCAACACGTATGGCCTGCCAATCATCAGATAATTTTGAGGTATAATAAATTGGCTGAAGAAGGATAGGGAAGTTGCCAGTATGGAGACCAAAAATGTTGGTCCAATACCTAGAAACAGTACATCAGATGGAAAGAGGGCAGTCACGGTTTGGTGAGTGTCAAAGCCACTATCATGGAAGAAACCCATAGCATCCAGCAGTATATCAGTAAGATGACATCCAAAGATGAGCTGATGATAGAATGCCTGAGGCAGGGGTGAAATGCTCCCGGTTTGGACTGGCTCGGGTGAGTAGGTAGCGATGGTGGCGGGCAGTTCGGAGAACCGGTAGCAAAAATCCCTCCCCCCCCCCTCAAGCCTCCAGCTTGCTTACCTTCGCTCTTCGGACCAAATCCAGAGCTGCTGGTCGCAACGCCTGCCTTGCTTCGCTTGCTGTAATCCCTGCAATCCATTGCATCAGCAAACAACTGAATCTCCCTGCCTGCAATCAAGCTCATTGGTGAGCAGCTCTATCTGCCTGCCTGCCTGCCTTGCCCCTATTTCAATTGGGTAAGTTTTTTTCCCCTTTGGGAGCTTTAAAAAAATAGTTAATTGGGGTTTTTTTTAGTTGTTCTTTTTTTAGACCTAGCCATTTAAAGTTTAAGAAGTTTTAAATTTAGCTGCTTTTATATAAAAATATATAGAAAATAAAATAATATTTGTTCAGCTTTCTGAGATTTTGTGTGTTTCTGTAGAGTTTCACTCTAACTACACAAACACACAAAATCTCACAAAGCTGTATGTGGAATTTTGTGTGTGTAAAGTGTGAAAGTTGGTTTTTTGGACTTTTTGTGGCTGTGTAAGGTTCCTGTTTGTTGCAGGGGCCATTTTGGGTCTAGCACAGCTGCTTTTACATTGTAGGTGAGCCAGTTGTGTTGTATTGTGTTGTGTTGTGCATGTGTAAAGTTTGAAAGTTGGTTTTTCGGGCTTTTTGTGGCTGTGTGAGGTTCCTGCTTGTTGCAGGGGCCATTTTGGGTCTAGCACAGCTGCTTTTACATTGTGGGTGAGCCAGTTGTGTTGTGTTGTGTTGTGTAGGTTGAAAAAGGGCACAGAAGTGATGCCGATTTGGCCATGCCCACCTGACCACCAATCCCCACCCACTAATTAAGCCACGCCCACAGAACCGGTAGCGAAAATTTTTAGATTTCACCCCTGGCCTGAGGTAATTGCAGATGTGGGAAGAAGATCAAGTAAAGGAAGTGCCCTGCATGGGATGTATTTTGACAGATAACTGAGATGGAAGACACTGGGAAATCCTATAAATGGCTGGAAAGGGATGGACTAAAAGATAGCACTGAGGTAGTGATCACAACAGCTCAAGAACAGGCACTAAGCACAGATCCACAAAAGCAGGAATCTATCACATTAGGCAGGACCCAAGGTGCAGACTATATAAATAAGCCTTAGAGATAATTCACATTTAATGAAAAGATGTAAGATGCAGACAGGAACAGCATACACTGAATGAAACAACCAATCCTGCATTGGGTACAGAATATGTACAGAATATTGGCTAAATCCTGTACAGAATATGTGCTAAACTCTCCTAATGGGAGATCCAACAGTTAGTTGTAGAAAATAAGAGGTTTAAGATCCTGTAGGATTTCCAGAGCCAGCCAGAGAGGCAAGCAATGTCCAATCAACCAAACATTGTGATATTAGACAAAGACAAGAAAACAGTGGTGGTAGCAAATGCTAATAACATCAGGAGGAAGGAGTATGAGAAATTGGAGAAATTGGAAAAGTACCTGAAAGAAGTACCTGAAAGAGGAACTGGAGAGGATGTGGAAAATTAAGGCCAAAGTGGTCCCAGTGATGGTAGGAAAACTTTAGAGCTGTTGTCTCCTAAACTGGGTGACTCCAACAGATCCTGGGTACAACATCAGGGCTCTCTGCCCAAAAGAGAAAAGTTTATATTCTGGTGTCTTGCCTATCTCGGGGGAATGGGGGGCAGTCTTAGGGATTCTTTGATTGGGCTGTTTACTGATGGCTCTTTGGGAGTTTCTTCTTTGGGGTATTGCTTACTTGACTGGTGGTCTGAAGTTGACCTTGGGGTTAATCTATGCTGATCTGAGTGCTGATTACTGGTAGAGAGGTGTTGGAGTCTTTTGGGCTGCTTGATTGTCTCTTTTGCATAGTCTATAGATGTTCTTAATGTCTATGTGTCTATTGATGGCTGATTTGTCAGAGTGCCAGGGTTCTAGAAATTCCCTGGCATTTTTGGATTTGGCCTGGTCTGGGATTGTCACATTTTTTTTTTAATTTGATTTATATATGCCGCCCTTCTCCAGAGACTCAGGGCGGCTTACAATGCGTTAAGCAATAGCCTTCATACTTTTGTATATTTATACAAAGTCAGCTTATTGCCCCCACAAACTGGGTCCTCAATTTACCTACCTTAGAAAGGATGGAAGGCTGAGTCGACCTTGAGCCTGGCGGGATTTGATCTTACTTTAATTGCAGACAGCTGGTCTTAAATTACAGAGCTCTGTCTGTTGAGCTATCCAGGCTCCTTCCATTTTCCCAATTGAAACTATGGTTAAATCTATCTATATGTGGTGAAATAAAAGAATTTTTGTCATGTCTTCTGACTGCCAGTTGGTGTTTATGGATGCATTCTTACATTGTATTTTCTTACATTTGTATTTTTTTTTGTTTTTGTTTTTTTATTTCTTACATTTGTCTTATTGACCCAGTAACCTCAGAAGAATAAACAGGAGTCATCTACAACATACAATGTAAGAACTGCTACAACCATTATGTAAGACAAACAGGCAGAAGACTGGCAGAATGCATCCATGAACACCAACTTCCAGTCAGAAGACATGATGAACATTTTTTAATTTCACAACATATAGATTTAAACATAGCTTCAATTGAAAAAATGTGACAATCCTTGTCATGCCACAGCATATAAATTTTATATACTGTTAGTGCTCTCTAGCCCCATCTACTGGTCGGAGAGACAAATACCAGGTATATTGTTTGAAGCTGACCCCACCCATTTACTCATGCCCACACTCTCAAAACAAGTACACTCTGGGAAACCAGACTCCATTTCCTTTAGCATTTGGAGAAGGCAGAAGCACAAAGTAGACTCCATCTTAATCTGTGGCACATGGTCATCCAAGGACAAAGCCATCCCACACACAAAGCATTGCTGGTGAGATTTAAATTGCTTGTATTATTTAATTGTTACGTTCAGCAGTAACTCAATACTGTCTATCTTGTATTTGGTTCTCATTGTATGTATTCCTATTTTTCCCTGTTTCACCATATCTTGTTCTTTCAATAAAGCATTCAGATCTACGCACACGGTCCGTTTTATTGGATGAAAGGTGGGTTTAGCTGCATGTTGAGCTGCACACAGACTAACATGTAGTGAGGACAGAACAAACATAGAGCAGGCCAAATCCAAAAATGCCAGGGAATTTCTAAGAACCCTGGCACTCTGACAAATCAGCCATGTACACATATAGGCATTAACAACATCTATAGACTATGCAAAAGAGACAATCAACCAGCCCCAAAAAGAAAAAGACGCCAGCTCCTCTCCACCAGTAATCAGCACTCAGGTCACCATAAATTAACACCAGGGTCAACTTCAGACCAACAGTCAAGTAAGCAATACCCCAAAGAAGAAACTGCCAAAGAGCCATCAGTAAACATCCCAACAAAAAAATTTCTGACCACCCCCAGCCACATAGACAAGCAAGTCACCAGAATATAAACTAACAGCAAAACAGCACTCCTTATTAGCACTGATGATGTTAAGGTAATGAAACATCTGCAAGAAAACAAGCAAGCTCTGAAAGTAGCAACGATCCCACATTTTAACCCTGAGCTACAAATATTCTCCTTTATTAGATGATAGAGACAGACAGTGTTTCCCCGAAAATAAGATCCAGTCTTATAGTTTTTTGCCTTCAAGAGGCACCAGGTCTTATTTTCAGGGGATCTCTTCCACTGTCACACCTCACAACGGCGGCACTGACAGCCCCACTCAGCAGGAGCTGGTGGTCCGACAGCCCACTTCTTCTACAGCTGCTTGCTGCAGCTTGCACATTGCCCCCAGCTTCCATTTCACTGACAGATGCCTTCAGGCAAGGCCCAAGAAATGGGCACTGGATTTATACATGCAGTGCTCCCGGCCTCATTTCACTGTCAGAGTAATTCAGGAAAGGCCTCTGTAGCCAAGAAACGTGCATGTCAATCTGGAGCTCTTTTATCGGCTGCAGAGGCTTTTCCTGAAGGCCTCTGACAACGAAACAGAGGCCGGAGGCAACGTGCACAAGCAGTGGCAAGCAGCTGCAGAAGAAGTGGACCAGTAAGGCGAGGCAGGTATCAGGCTGTGCGAGGCCTGGCTGCAACGGTCAAAGGTAAGCAGCTCCACCCCCTGCATCCCCGCCCTAGCTTAATTTTTATCCATGCACCTCGGCCCACCCCTTGCAACCAGGTGCAATGGAGTGGGTGGGGTCTTAACTAGGGCTTATTTTGGGGGCAAGGCTTATTTTCGGGAAAACACAGTAGGTAGGTAGGTAGACAGACAGGCACAAACAAACAGAAAGACAGATGTTTATTTAATTTAACATACTTTAATATAAGGTAAAGGTAAAGGTTCCCCTCGCACATATGTGCTAGTCATTCCCGACTCTAGGGGGCGGTGCTTATCTCCATTTCAAAGCCAAAGAGCCAGCGCTGTCCAAAAATGTCTCCATGGTCATGTGGTCGGCATGACTAAATGCCAAAGGCGCACAGAACGCTGTTACCTTCCCACCAAAGATGGTCCCTATTTTTCTACTTGCATTTTTTACGTGCTTTCAAACTGCTAGGCTGGCAGAAGCTGGGACAAGTAATGGAAGCTCACCCCATTACACAGCACTAGGGATATGAATCACTGAACTGCTAACCTTTTGATCGACAAGCTCAGTGTCTTAGTCACTGAGCCATCACGTCCCTATTACTTTAATATAATTAAATCTAAATTCCTTTTTTATTCTTGCTCCATATATATCTAGATAGGCTTTAGGTGGTGAAGTGGTTAGAATGCAGTACTGCAGGCTACTTCTGCTGATCACCAGCTGCCAGCAGTTTGGCAGTTCGGGTCTCACTGCCTCAAGGTTGACTCAGCCTTCCATCCTTTTAAGGTTGGTAAAATGAGGACCCAGATCGTTGGGGGCAATATGCTGACTCTGTAAACTGCTAAGAGAGAACTGTAAAACACTGTAAAGTGGTATATAAGTAAGTCCTATTGCTATTGCTTTACTTACTTGCATTGGAATGAACATAACTCAGAAGACAAGTATGCCCTTTGGATTGAGAAAATGAGTGTCGACATTTATTTTACACTAACTGAAAACCCGTGCTCCACTACGAAACTATGTGACCGGGCTTGATAAATAGACACTTAAAGAGTTTGAAAATTAATCAGTGGTTACAATCGGCCTCTCCCCTTCTCTCTCTCAGGCTAGCCCCACAGAAGCCTCTCCTCTCTATCTCTTTTTCTCCCTCAGGCTTGGCCCCATAGATCCTCTCCTATCCCCTTCTCTCCCTCAGGCTGGCCCCATAGATCCTCTCCTATCCCCTTCTATCCCTCAGGCTGGCCCCACAGAAACCTATCCTATCCTATCCCATTCTCTCCAGAGTTATTTTCAAGTTGGGAGGGGGAGTAGAACGTCTAACTAATTAGCATCAGAGCGTGTTATAATAATATAGGAAATACTAATGCTCTGATGGTCGTTTTGAAAAATCCTTTCTTAGTGAGCACCTAGAAGCCAAGAGGAACATACGTGGCAAATTTCAAGTTTGTAGGCTTTACGGTTCTGAAGATTTCATGATTAATGTGTGAGTGGTTTTTGCTTTTATATATTTTACATTACATTTCTCAACAGTATTTTTCTCACTCATTAATTCAATAAATAGAAAATGCAAAATTTTATACACTAAAATTAATCTAATAATTACTGAACCATTTACTTATAAAATTGCATGAACTTCAAATGTATATGTTCCTAAATTTGTATATTTAACGTTTTATAGGCTCAGTTTATGGCTTTGTTAAAGGAAGAAAATTAAGGGGAAAAAGTTGCTCCCATCAAAAGTATCTGGGTGAAATTCTTAATTTATTTTATTAGTATATTGTTTATTCCATCTCTATGATTGCAAAAATTGACACCAATTTGATGCACATAATCAATCTTATTTATTAATTACTAATATATTTATAGCCTACATTACATTTATACCTACATTTATACCCGCGCTCTACATCGGCTACCCTTGAAAAGTGTTTGGAGACTACAGTTGGTCCAGAATGCAGCCGCGCGAGCTATTGTGGGTGCACCTAGATACACCCACATTACACCAATTCTCAGCGAGCTGCACTGGCTCCCTATCTGTCTCCAGATACAATTCAAGGTGTTAGTTATTACCTTTAAAGCCCTACATGGCTTAGGGCCAGGCTATCTTCGAGACCACCTTCTACCGCATAGCTCCCAACGACCGGTAAGATCCCAGAGTTGGTCTCCTCCGGGTCCCGTCAGCTAAACAATGTTGGCTGGCGGGCCCACGGGGGAGGGCCTTCTCTGTGGCTGCCCCGGCTCTCTGGAACCAATTACCTCCTGAGGTCCGGATCGCCCCCACCCTATTGGCCTTCCAGAAAGTGGTGAAGACCTGGCTTTTCCGGCAGGCCTGGGGCCGTTGATCTCGCTGCTGCAATCTTGCGAGATCCAACCATGAATGGAGTGTATGGGTTTTTAATGTTTTTTTAAAACAACTTTTATGGTATATTGTTCACATTATTTTTTTTGTTGTAAGCCGCCCAGAGTCGCCAGGGAGTTGGGCAGCATAGAAATGCGACAAATAAAAATAAATAAAATAAATAAATACCCAGAAATTTAAAAAGCTTTCTAACAAAAAGACTACTGGAAAAAGTAGCCAAGGACTGCTAAGAATATATACAGAATAGATTTTATGTTTAATTATATGATTACCTGGAATCAAACACTGTTCCATCAAGAAGGGTACCATTATAGTGATATCTGAGGAAGTCTCCAATTTGGGTTTGACGTTCACAGGACTTTGGCACATAAAGTTTTTCTATATTAACCCTGTCTTTAGGATTGTGTAGATCTAGAAGAGCTACATCAAAGACAAGGGAAGCTTGACCAGGTATTTCTTTCCCTGTAAATAAAGTATAAAGAAAATAAAAAAGCACTGAATTTTTGAACATTTGCAAACATTTGATGTACCTTCTTTTGGTATCAGTTTGAGGCTATCTGCATAATGTTCACTACTGGAAGGAATAAAGTTGCCATATATCCAGTTTTGATCTCCTGTTTGTTGTGGAACTTTTAGAACTTGTTTTGCTGTTTTTAATGATTCAAATATTCTTGAGTAGATAAAGGCCTTGCTACCCTACATGAAAACCTCCAAATGAAATTGTTTAGCTCATCTCTATTGCAATGTTCCTTCCTGAAGACAAGATACATATCCAAGTTGAAAGGGATATCATTTTATTTAAACAATATTTATTTATGTTTATTATTTAAATTTAATAATATAATTAGGCTTCCACGTTTTCTTGTTTCTTTGGTATCAATTTTATTTTAAATTAAAAATCTGGTTTTGTTGGAACATATTCAATTCAAATGCAAATAAATCTGATTTGTGATAAAATAATGGGGAAGTATTTTTTCCCCTTTCTTGGTGATGCTTCTTTATTATATTCCCTCCCCTTCCTCCCTAACAAGGAAAAACAGTTATCCTTTAAAAATGTATTTGTAGTAAACAAGTTAAAAATAAGAATATTGAAATATCGAATTAAATTTATTGAATTTAATGAATTACGTAAACATCATGTGCAATATTACAAAATGAATTATGTAAAAATAGTACAAATCATATAATAAAAGAGGAGGAGGAGGAAAAAATGAAATTTTAGATGCTCCACTACTGAGTTAGATATTCTTTCAATGGGGTTTGTCTATTTTAATTTTAATAATATTTAATTTTTAGTACTGATTTTTATAAATGTATATGATTGGTTTTGCTTGCGCATTGTTTTTTATGGAGTATTGTATGCCACCCTGAGAATCTTTGGTCAGATAGGCAGCCATATAATTTTAACTAATAAAATTAGCCACCTAGAGTAATCCTTGGTCAGATGGGTAGCCATATAAATTAATAAAGTTAACAACACATAAATTTTATGTTGTTCAATCTTGTTATATTAGAGCACATGTCACACAAGGCCCATGGACCGGATCTGGCCCATGACACAGATTTGGCCTGCAGGGTCACCCCGGAGATGGTGAGGGACTAGCCCCTGCTGCCCCAACCATGGTCCACCCCAGCTGGACGACCCCCCCCAGCATATGCACAGTAGACAGTGAGCATGTAGGGCTGGCAATGTCCAGTAGCAGCAGCTGCCCACCAGCCCTTCTCAGCCTACATAGCTCAGGTGGGGGATGGAGCACTACAACTGCTGGGAAAGCCCTCCAAGCAGCAGGCGGAGGCAGAGGCATGGTGGGGAAGACATGTGATCCGGCCTTCCGGACACACTGGACAGCCGCCTGTCCATCTGCTCTGTCCCACCATATGTCTTCGCTTGCCTATAGCTGCTGCAGCTGGGATGGAGCAGGTGTCCGGCAGGCTAGATTGTGTGGTTCTCCCTCCCCCATGCCTCTATCTCTGCCTGCTGCCAGTGCCACTGCTGTGGGGTAAGGCAGGTGGCGGGGTGGGCCATGATTCCTGCATACTTGGCTCTCGCCAGCCAGCCTCATCTATCTCTGCCACATATACGGGATGAGCCTTCCACCCGCCGCCCCACCCATGACAGCCCCAGAGAACAGAAAGGGTAGGGAGCCCCAATCCCCAAGAGACAGCCAAGACTCCACAGTCCATGCAGCACAGGTGGGTCTGAGCACTGGGACCGCTGGGCTGATCTCCAACAGCAGGCAGAGACAGAGGCTTGGTAGGGGAGGAACATGATCCGGGCAAAGACAGATGTTTGGGTCATGGTGAGGCAGCCCAGCCAGTCCCCATCACCTCCATGCTGCAGCCCCTGCGCAATCAGAAAGGTCAGCAGTTCGGCAGTTCGAATCCCTAGTTGTTCTGCCCCAACTATGGATCCCAAAGAACACAGCACACACTAACATTGAACAAAACTCAGTTTACTCAAAAACACAGTTTTAGCAAATGCCGGCTGTTAATAAAGCGTTTTTAACAGCCTGCCAGAATTCCACAGATAAGATATTCAGAGTCTTACTGGAGTTGGCAGAAAGCCCAGAAATAAGGTTTGTAGAGACATCCCAACGCAATGGTTAGCGAACTAAAGTTGTTTCCTGCAGCTTGTTACCAGCTATGTACTTTCTTAAATAGGCTAAGAGAGTGGCCAATTAGCCCCAAGCCTTACTCTCGAGATCTCCTTCTGAGGAACCACTCCTACCTTTTGGCAGCTCTGCGTGCCTGTGCATTGAGAAAAGGCTACTCCTCTTCATCCTCTTCACTTAAAGGAGCCTCTGGAGGTTCGGAAGGCCTGACTGAATCCCTGCCTCTGGCACCACCTCTTCTTCAGCCTTCTCGCTGTCCGACTCGAGTGCTGGCTCCACAGGCTGCTGGCGCAGCACCACACCAGCCTCCTTGTTGGGATCAGCAACAATCCGCACAGGCCGCTGGTGGGCCACAACACTAGTACAGGTCTCCTGCATGAGCAGGGGGTTGGATTAGATGACCTCCAAGGTCCCTTCCAACTCTGTTACTGTTACTTGGCCCCCACCATTCAATCTCATTCTCCAGCAAGCTTGTCATTTGCCCACCCATCCCCAATGGCCTTGGCGAACGGGAAGGGCAGGGACTAGGCTTGCTGGAGGACTAGGTTGACAGCAGGGGCTGAGCGCACAGGGGCCACAGCATGGTGGTGACAGTGACCAGCTGGGCTGCCTCACCATGACCCCACCATCTGTTTTTGCTCTTCTGGTGGATCAAGCAGCAGCACCAGCCCTGATTCCGTCCCCCTCTGCCAGTGACACTTGGATCCCTCACAGGCAACCCCCAACGTGAGTGACATTGAACTGGCCATCCCACCCTGGCCACGCCCACCCAGTCGACTGTGATCTCCCAACCACGCACACCTGAGGGCAACCGCAATGCTGATGCGGTCCTCAATGAAATTGAGTTTGACACCCCTGCTTTAGAATGTCAATTAGGAATGAGTAAACTTTCAGATTAGTCAAAATACAGTAAAAATCCTGTTGATTTCTCTGCAAAAAAGTAAAATAATTTACCATCTCCATCTTCTCCATATGCCAAGAAAGGTGGTACTGTGATTATGCGCTTTTCTCCTACACACATTCCAAGAAGACCTTTGTCCATTCCAGGGATTAACCATCCAATTCCTACATAAGTGTCATACGTTCGCATTCTATTGTGACTGAAGATATAAATAAATACCAATGAATTCCAGATCTCTTCATTTTAGTGCAGAGAGTAATAAAACAAGAGGATTAAATGTAACAAGAGAATGTGTATTTGACTTGTTCTCAAC
Organism: Arizona elegans; assembly: GCA_022577455.1. NCBI lineage: Eukaryota > Metazoa > Chordata > Lepidosauria > Squamata > Colubridae > Arizona > Arizona elegans. Next base: position 74,574,302 of record JAKOOJ010000004.1, on the reverse strand, counting down.
ACACACACATGCACACACAAACGTTTTATGTTCACTACAGCTATCCATGGTATAATTCAAGACTATACAGCCACTAAAGGTCATGTGTCATGGATGGCATAAAAGTCAAAAGACTCAATGAAAAAGAGTCTTACAGATGGCAGAAAAGTTAATACTTTTAATTATGCACTGAATAAATAATATAAATATGTCATGCTTTAGATCTGAAGGTAGAAAAATGCACCAGACTATGTGGAGGTACCAAAGTAACACGGTCTCCAACTGCTTAAAGTTGCTATACCTTTGTCCAGATTCATGTATCAGCCCTCCATAGCTGCAGTGTGAAATCTAGAAATATACATTTGGTTTCAGGAGTTGCAAACAAGTGTTAGGTATATGTACCTTTCTGCCATCAAATAAAAAGCACTGAACTTTTCATAAATTCTTCCGTTTATCAGTCTTTTATATTATTTAGTTATTGTTAATACTGGTAGTAGATAAACAATGGAAAAAGGAGACAAAAAGAGCCTTAGAGGGAATAAACAAGAAATTTACAAGCATCACCAAACTAACTAAGACTGAACTTGATAATTAGGGTTTCAATATTTCAACATTTTAAATGACTAATATTATTTTAAATCCGTTTTAAAATTTAAGCAATGCATAAATATTAACAGCAAGAATCAGCATGGTATAAATCAATATAATAAGATGTATAATTTATTTCTATTCAAGCAGTGCAAATGTTATTTAACAGATCACTGAAAATTAAAACATTAAGACTTTATTCTAGTAGAAATGTACAAAACCAAATGTTTCCAAGTTGGATTTAAAATTTAATTTGACTGGATAACATTCAAGTCATCCAGTGAAAGGATATAAGGAAGAAGAAAGGATAATACTGTATCTTTGCTCCTTTAGGATCCGTGTTGCAGTCATATATTTTTATATCCCCCCAATACATGAAAAAGGCAAAATATTTTATTGATACCTTGAGTCAAATAGTGTTCCATCTAAAAATGTTCCATTATAATGGTATCTTACAAAATCAGACACCTGAATTGTCCTTGTACAATTTTCTGGCTTGTAATAAGTCTGAATTTCAACTTGGTCTTCAGAATTCCAAACATCAACCAGAAGAACATCAAAATTCAGAACTGAATTTGCAGGAATTACACTGACTGGGGATGCAAAAGATATTAAAACAGAATTGAATCAAATTATTCACCAGCTACCAGTATTTTTTTTAAAAAGCCATTTTTCTGATTATTGTATCCAACATCCTGTACCATCAATACAAAGAAATAAGTCTTTTTTTAGATTTATGTACAATAGAACAAATATATTGTGTTTCTCTGAAAATAAGACTTATATTTTTTGGGCCACCAAAAAAGGCACCAGGTCTTATTTTTGAGGTGGTTTTAATTTTTCCCCTATGTACCGGGAGGCGGGGGCGAGCTGCCCCTCGCACCTCCTTGCCTAACAGTCTTACCAATAGCTTGGTCCATAGAAAGCTGCGGGTACGCTCCTGCACCTCCTCTAAGCACAGCCTCTATCGGCTACAAAAGCAGGAGGCTCCATGTGCCTCATGTCCCCTTCAAGAACAGGCCAAAGGCTTCAGATGGAGCCTTTTTGAGATGTGCGTTTGTGCTGGACTCAAGGAAGGACAATCGGGAGGAAAATGGGGGGAAGATTTTCCTGCTGATCGCCCTTTCCTTGAACCCAGCAAACGCACATCCCAAAAAGGCTCCATCTGAAGCCTTCAGCGTTGCAATCCTGCGAAGGGAAGGTGGAGATTTGCTCCAAAGCTGTGGTAGAGCATTGCAGTGGGAGGCTAGCAACAACAGGTGCAGCAGGCCCAGCAGCCGGGCAGAGGTGGAGGGAGCTGATTCTGATGCACCGCATGGCTTTCTGCCTCATTGTAGCATCAGTCTGAGCAAGACCTGGGTTCCAGGCCTGGTGGAGCGGTCGCCATCTGCTCTAGAGCCACAAGGTGAGCTGTGGAAGAGAGGGGCCCTCGGCTGCGAGGTTGCTTGGCACCACGAGCAGGGCTGTGGCTGGCAAGAGTGCAGCGGAATCATCTCCAGGTGCCTAGAGAGACAGAACGAGGCAGCTCCCACCCTCACTGGCTCACTGATCTGCAGGCCGTGATTAAGGAGCTGAGTGGCCATGAGGTGACCAAGGAAGGGAAGGGCTGTCTCCTGTGTTGGCCATGTTAACCGCTTCCCTAGGGCTTGTTTTTGAGGTAGGGCTTATATTAGGCCCATCCCAAAAAATCAGGCTATGGGCTTATTTTCTGGATAAGTCATATTTTGGGGGAAACACGGTATTAGTTATCATATTTTAGATGAAAGATAAATCATAATACAATTTCATTTCTGAAAAATTACAGTAATTTTTCATGAATATACTATTTTTAATAACCTAATGCCCATCCCTTAGGCTAATACAATGAATTTGAACCGTGTTTTTTCAAGAGATCAATTTTAAGTATAGCTAAATTAACACAATAACAGAATCTAAACAACTTACATATTTACACGAAGGGATTGTTTCTTAAAATGTGGTCCTAGAACCCCCGGGGGTTCCTCAAGGTTTCCATAATCAAAATATTTGCCAGCATATGTTAAAAATAATACAATATTACAATTCCCATCAAGTGATCATAAGAACCAGTAGCAAAAGTGAATATATCAATTTTAATTTTTAGTATGGCAAATATGAATAAATGTAATGCATATAAATAAAATCTCTTTAGGGGTTTACCATAAATTTTTAAATTGAGAAACATTGAGTTGTGTGTCTTGCTGCAATGATGGGGTGCAGGCTGGGGGCTTGGTGGCCAGGGAAGACAGGGTTTTGGGATCCAAAGGAGAAAGGGGTGATCTCTCCTTCCCTCCTCCATCCCACTGCAGGGCCACTACAGAGCTTACACAGGGTAGTGTAACCATTCGCAAAGAGGGCCTTACAGGCCCATGGTGGGGGAGAGGTTCTAGAGATCTGGGCCTAGATGCCCCATGCCAGGGAGGAGGAGCCCAGCAGGGCTGCTGAGAGCAGTGCAGCCAGGAAAGCGATGAGGCGCCATGAGGCCAGCAGCAGCGGTGCAGCAGGCCCAGCAGCCGGGCAGAGGTAGGGGGAGCTAATTCTGATCCACTGCATGGCTTTCTGCCTCATTGTAGGAGCAGCTTTAGCAAGACCCAAGCTTCAGGCCTGGCAGAACACAAACCATGGGCACATTTTCGGGGAAACACGGTATATGTTTGATTTAGATACTTAAAACATATATCAACTTTATTCTCAAGAACTTAAAACGTAATTAAAATCATAGCATCTGCTATTAAAAATGACCACATACAAAATAACACCAATGTCTCATTCATGAAAGCAATGAAGAAAAAAAACATTTACAAGACAGGGTTGTCCCCTTTCCCCATTGCTATTTGTATTAACTTTAGAGCCCCTGCTTAGAGAAGTGAGAGGAAACACGGAAATAAGAGGAATGAAGATTAGGCAGGAGGAAGTTAAAGTCCAGGCTTATGCAGGCGATCTTGTATTTATCTTGGATCAACCACTGGACTTGGGCCTGAAATTATTACGCTTGATTAGAGAGTATGGGAAGGTAGCGGGATTACTGATGAACGAAGAAAAAACTAAAATCCTAGCGAAAAATATGACTCAGATGCAAAGGCAACAGCTGGAGCAGTTAATGGGTTTAAGAATAACAAATAAAATTAAGTATCTGGGTATATGGTTGACTGCCAGATGCTCCTCCATAAAGGAAGATAACTATCTTCCTCTTTACAACCAGATGCTCAGAGATCTAGAAAGATGGAAAAATCTCCAGCTATCAATTTTGGGGAGGGTGGCAACCATTAAGATGTGCGTGTTACCCAAATGGTTATTTCTATTCCAAACAGCCCCGGTAAGGTTGAATAAAGAGTTTTTTACAAATTTGGATAGGAGTATATCTAAATTTATCTGGCACGGAAAGAGGCCACGGATTAGACTTAAAATGTTACAAGAACCCAAAAATAGAGGAGGATTTGGACTCCCAAATTGGGAGCTCTATCACCAAGCAGTGAACTTGATTTGGGTGAAAGAATGGATGATCCTACAAAAGAGACGACTTTTGACATTTGAAGGAGCTGGTCTTCAACATGGCTGGCACTATTTTCTATAGCCGGGAGCATCCGGCCGCCCTAGACACTTTGATGATCACTATTTACATAGGACGCTTGGGTACACTTGGGAAAAGGTTAGAAGAAGAGTATATTCAAAAGTTCCATGTTGGATTTCGGCGCAGGAAGCTCAGATCTACCCGACATTGTATAAAGGGGAGAAAACCTTGACGTATGAAATTTTTTTGGATGTTCAGGGTAATCTGAAGTCACAAGAATTATTAACTCTTCAAGGTTATAAGATAGACTGGTGGTCTTATTCTCAAGTGCACTCCAGGTATAAAAAAGATTTATATAGTGAAGGAATCTACCGTAAAAGACAAAAATTGGATAAGATCTTATTAGAAGGAGGGAAAGGGATACTATCTAAATGTTACGCATATTTATTGTCTCTGCAGATAGGACAGGATGTAGTAAAGGATTGTATGATAGCGTGGGGGCGAAATTTTGGATATCCCCTTGACTTTCAGCAATGGGAACAGATTTGGTTGAAAAATATGAAATAACCATGGCTTCTTCATACAAAGAAAACATATATAAAATGGTCTACTGGTGGCTTCTCCCCGCTGCGAGACTAGCTAAAATGTTTCCCAGGACATCTGCCTCCTGTTGGAAGTGCGGTTACAGTAATGGAACTTATTTTCACCAATAGTGGACCTGCCCGCAGGCGGTTAAATATTGGGAAAAAATACGGCAATGGATTTTGGAAATTAAACAGATTAATTTGGAATTAAGGCCCGAGATTTTCCTATTGGGGGCAAAAGCTTTGAATGTTAAATCAGATATATGGTTCTTGTTGATTCACATTATTACTGCAGCAAGATTAGCATATGCGAAGGAGTGGAAAAATCAATACTTACCGATGGATTTGAAAATAATATATAAAATTAATGAGTGTGCAGAATCAGATAGATTAACTAGATTTATCAATGGTAAAAAAGATTCAGAATTTTATAACAGTTGGAAATTATGGTACGATTGGGTCCAGAAAAGGTGGGATAGAATAGATATATGATGATGTATATATCTGATGGCAAATATGTATGTATAAAGGAATGACTTTACATTTATGGACAAGGTAATTACATTATACCATGGTGGCAGGATTGTATATTTTATTTGTGTATTGGTGTATAGAATATATTAATAAAAAATTATTGAAAAAAAAAGAAAAAAAAGAAAAAAAAAACATTTAGCTATACAGTTTTTCTTTCCAATACTTTCAACAAAACTAAAATTTCTAACTTGAAAGATACAGGTAGTCCACAACTTACAACAGTTCGTTTAGTAACTGTTCAAAGTTACAATGGTACTGAAAAAAAGTGGTGTAATGGCCATTTTCACACTTACAACCATTGCAGCATCCCCAAGGTCACATGATCAAAATTTAGACGCTTGGTATTTATTACCCAGGGACATGTGATCACTTTTTACGACTTTCTGACAGGCAAAGTCAATGGGGAAACCAGATTCACTGAACTACTAACTTAACAAGTGCAATGATTCACTTAACAATGGTGACAAGAAAGGTTGCAAAATGAAACAAAATTCAGTTAACAACAGAAATTTTGGACTCAATTGTGGTTGTAATCTGGACCTGTCCTTCCAGATTTTGGTTAAGTTTTTGAGTGCAGATTTAAGAAACAAATCAAACTGTCCTCCAAGTAATTCCTGTCACAACAAAGATAAAATTATGAAAGGCTGTTTTTCAAACCATATAAAAATGAGTCTTAGACTAGTCAAGAGTTTTAATTTAGTGAGTTACAGGGGCATTACAGAAAGAATTTTCAAAAAGTCATGTGACTATGGCTATCTGATAGAAGCGCCACTTTTTTTTTAGATGCATTGCACATGTGATCTACATTAAAAGAGATATGATGTTTCAATCACATAACATTTCTGACCTGTTTCCTGTTTCCTTTTTTTTCCCAAAAAAAAGTCTACCTAAACTAAAAAATAAGTGTAATGTTTAAGCCTAAATGGCTAGTGACTGTTTTGGCCTACTAACATGGCAGTGAATACTGCTACTGCTGCTGAGTCTTTCTGTATTATAACTTTCAGAAACTGGCCTCTTCAGATGTCTTCATTTTGCAAGTCAAAATTCCATTTCCAATGCTGGCAAGTAGGTGAAAGCTATACTGTATTAATCATGGTGCAATCTTTTTTTTTTTTTTTGCATTAAAGAATAGTAGAACATTAAGAAATATTGTGCACTATTTGCACAAATATAACGAAATTATTTCCTTTTTTTCCTAAAGAAATTATCAAGATAATATCAAGTCCTTTCAATGATCTTAGAAAGGAAGTGAAGGAGAGAAAGTCTTGAACAATGAGAACTTAAATATCATCTTTCATAAAATTAAACCAGTAAGGCATCATAGCACCACCAACATTAATAAGACTCTATAGGCCAGTGATGGCTAACCTTTATGCCATCATGTGCCAGAACGGGGGGAGGGGAGGGAAGGTTCGCGTGCACACGTGCCCACACCCATAATTCTAGGCAACCTGCCCTGCGCATGCGCATGCAACCCTCCTCCCCTCCCCCGCTCCTGGCACATGATGGCCAGGTAGGCCCGTTTTTCTTTCTCACCTGGCTCCAGATCCTCTCTATGCATCTGGGGAGGGCGAAAACAGCCTTCCCCACTCCCTCGGAGGCCTGAAACGGCTCATTTCCCAACTATCAGTGTGACAGGAAGTGACATTTTTTGCTGTCCCCAGCATCCAGAGCCTCTCTAGGAGTCTCTGGAGGCTAGGGAAAGCAAAAAATGTCACTTCCTGTCCCACCAATAGTTGGGAAATGGGCCATTTCAGGCCTCCGAGGGAGTGGGGAAGGCTGTTTTCACCCTCCCCAGATGCATAGAGAGGATCTGGAGCCAGGTGAGAAAGAAAAACGGGCCTTCCCCACCCCATACCCAGGCCCTCTGGAGGCAGGAAACAGCCCGTTTCCCTACTTCTGGTGGGCCCAGAAAGCCCGGAAATCAGCTGGCCGGCACGCATATGCGCGCCAGAGGTGAGCTGCCATGCCCACTGATATGGCTACATGTGCCACCTGTGGCACGTGTGCCATAGGTTCACCATCACGGCTCTAGGCTATTTAAATATTATATGTATGTTTTTAAACATAAGACAAGAAGAACTGGATAGAATCATTGGCTCAATCTTTTACTACCTTATAAATTATGAATACTCAGTTTGGGAATTGAATATGCTATCATATTCAAAGCTATAGATAATACAAGATGAACTGGTCAACAATAGATCCATAATACATAGATTAAATTAATTTTTAAAGCCTCACATTTTAACTACAGTTTAATAAACCTGCCCTGACTCATTATATTTAGGCATCAAAAAGTATAGAAAACTGTACTTACAAACTCCGTCACTTCCATATCCAAGATGGGATGGAATCCTTACAAATCGCCTTTCATTTACACACATGCCAAGCAGAGCCTTCTCCATCCCAGCAATAAGCTGATTTTTCCCCACAAAAACATTGAATGTAGAGCCCCTGTCATAGCTAGAAGAGAATAAATTGCTAGGTCAGTTAAATAAACATTCAAATATTACATTTCATTGACATAGCTTAATTTTTTATTTCCTTTCAGCCAATTTACAATTTAAGAATAGGTGTGACATGATACTTTGTCTACACTTCTCCTGATATTTGCTTTTAATTTTTTTAATATAAACTGAAAGGCTTAAGCATTAAGCTTAAGCATTAATTTTTACGTCCAAGAGCATCACTGGGTTCCATCTAAATTCTACACAGATTCTTTGTTTCCTCTGTGGTTTTTGCTTTCTGACTGTAAAATAATGAAGACCCTATTAAACATTCCTTACATATTCCAATGAACAGCCTAATAATCTCATAATACGATGCTTACAACATCCAATAAACATTGTGGCTCATATAAATTATAAAGATAAATCACTCTCCTTCAGAATATCAGTGGAATACAATCCATGAAATTAGATCCATTCCAAACAGCAGTTTAGATCACATGCTCACACCCAAAATGCAACTGAAACAAGTGGTTCCCAAAAATTCCATCCTTTTCCTTGGAGGAAACAGCTGCAGCATGTCTATAGAAATTGTCAGTCATCCTGGTTAATAAACATCTAGGTTGTCCCAAAAAGGTGCTTTTTTCAAACTTCTTTGATTTTTCTTAAAGACATTTTATTTCTCATTCAAGAAGTTCTTCAGTTCAAGTACCTGGTGAGAAATGGAAGGATTTGTTCTGAGGGCACAGATTAACTGCCAGATGGTTGACCTACCCTCAGAGTCCCACAGAGTGTTAACAATTGGCTGACTGCAAAGAGCATAAATCTTTCCTTTCCCCACCAGTTAGTCTGAATTGAAGAAACTTCTTGGATGAGAGGGAAACATCTTCAAGAAAAATCAAGAAAATCCAGTTGCCATTTGAAAAAAGCATATTTTGAGACAAGCAGATGCAGCCACTGTCGGCTTTAGCACTTGCCAACTACAATCTGCAGCACTTTCCCTGAATGATAGTCTTGAAAATGGCTTCTCCACTTCTACCAGCTTTCCAGATCAGATTAATATTACTGTACATTACGATGTGGTGTGTATGCATTCCCTCCAAGTGTGGCTCCTGGTTTTTTTTCTGATTGTTCTGAAGGAGTGAACCTACAATGTTGCCCAACTCCAAATCCTGGTCACTATTCTGTAGTCTCAGGAGCCATCTCTGCTTTTAATAAAAAGTTTAGCCAAATTTCTTTGTTATTTCCCCTAATTATTTCGATGTTCTCAATTCAGCTTTGGACATCCGCATATCAATTTCCTTTGGGCTGATTAAAGACAACCATAAAGTTTTTCCTACTCTGACTCCAATGATTTTCCCACGTCTGATAAAGTGATGGTCTTTCCAATACCAGCTTCTGTATGGCATCCCAAAGACCAGAAATAGAGATTCTGCATAGAAAGGATGGGCTCTTCCCCGAGACTGATACTTGAGTTGATCTTCCTGCAACCGGGCCCATTAACTGGAGTTTCCTCTGGAGTCAAGTCACCCAAGCTTATGTCGCGGATCTGCCCCCATTTGCGCTATACCTGGCCTCCTCCTCCCCGCCCGCAGCGCCACGCCGGCGAAGGAAAGAGCGGGGCTACCTGGAATCGAATTTCTTGCCGTCCGACAAAGTACCATGGTAATGGTAACGTACGAAGTCGCCGGAAATAACGGTGCGCAGGCATTTGTCCGGCACGTACTTGCGCTCGATCCACACGTTTTTTCCATCCCAGTGGGTCTCCCCAGCCGGCACCGGCGGAGCCTGGCATGCTACGCAACTAACTAGCAAGGCAAGGAGTAGGGGCGAGCAGCAGTGGTGTCGCCGGCTCCGGGTCGGCAGCATTTTCGGCGTATCTATTGCGAGGAGCGAGCCCAACGAGGAGAATATTCAAGAGCAAGTTCGGCTGAAATCCCGGCTTCCCCAAACTGCAAACGTGGAGAGTGCGATGGCGAGGGTGCTGGTGAAGAGGAAGAATTCCCAGCCCCTTCGCTACTTAGCAATGGGCGGAGCCAGGCCGCGGAAGAGGGGCGCAAGTTTCCTTGGGTGAGAAAAACAAGGCCTGACCACCAGCCAGTATTGTCTTTCTTCAAAAACATTGTTTGGAGCGTGACTTTAAGATATTTGATCTAAGTCCATGCCAAGATGACTTGGAAAACGAAGCTGCCTTCAGCGAAAATTCAACCTGAAGGACGGGAGATCGACCCACCGATAGGCTACTTTCTCCCTATTCCCATTCCTCGCGTCGTTACGTGGCACCGCCTCATTCCAAGACCCGAGTGGCTAGAAAGGCTCGCGTGTTGGCAGCGGGTGGGGCACATTCCCTTGTTGGATTGCGCATCCCACTGTAAGAGGAGCCTCAGCGAACTAAGAGACCAAGCGGGAAGCAGCTAACTGGTCTCCCTTTAAAAAAAGAAAAAAGAAAAGACCCCATTGCTTTTTTTTTTCTTGGAATATTCCACTTACTGCCTCATTTTTTTGGTTTTCTGAATCACCAAGACCAGTGCATAAGATTCCGTTCAGTTTGTGATCTGGAGTAAACAGAATTACTTATCTCAGGAACGAAATCTAGCTTGGCCTAATAATTATACTCTTCTTTATTCTGATTTTATTCTTTCTTCAATAAGCAGTTTTTAAAAATTATCTGCTAGATTGATTTATATTTCTTTGCATTTTGGAGGACTTGTTTTCATCCACTTGTCTAAACTACTATACTAAGGGATGTCTCAAGGGTACTTTTTTCTTCAAAAGGCAACTGGACTGTTTTTTCCTTGAGGAAGAAGAAAATGTTTTGCTCTTTGAAGAAAAAAGCCCCTTTGAGACAACTATGATCTGGATGACTGAGAAGCTCCACAGATATTAAAAGATATTTTTGAGCTAGAGAAGGAAATGTCCAGTAGGCTAATCACTGGCCAGAGAGATTAGCTGGTTATCTCCTGTCTCATTTTTTTTTTTAAAAAAACTTTCCAGTAAGTTATTTAAAAACCCTGACTACTTTCTGGAGTAAGTAAATAAGAGATCAGCATGAATGAAGCATTCAGTGTATTCTCGATGAACTAATCAAATGTTTTTGTTGGAAGAAATATTCAGGTGCATTTCCAAGCTGGGAATAAAATGGAAGCAGGTTGGAAAGAGTTAGTTTATTGATGAAGCCAACCACCAACAGCATGTGATTCTGGGACAGCTGACAAAATGGAGCTGAGGGTGGGTGGGTTTCTATACCTTCTTTGGGGTTTGCATTTGAGCTCCCTGTTCCTGTGCAAGAACATGTCCTTTAATATTCTAATGGTTGTTGTCAGATTCCTATGGGTCATGGCTGGCTTTATAGACAGAAGGGGAAATGCAAATCCTAGGTGTTTTGAGTTAATCTTGTCAACCTAATTGTTTATCTGGAGTTTCTGCCTGGCGCAGTCTTTCTGAATGGATTACCAAATCTACATTTCTAAAAGCTGGCCGCCTCAGCTTCTGCTTGGGGCAGGGAAATTGATGCTGGTTTCTGTGTCCTTTAATATATTTTTTTTTCATTTCTCCTTTAGGGGAAATATTCTATTCTTCCTTTTTAATATTCCCCAAAATATTTCATCCTCTAGAAGTGTGGCTGGGTGTTGACTTTCTACATTTTTCAAGCAGGTTCTTTGGGAGACAGAACTAAAACTAAAAATTTCACTTGAATGCAGTCAGTTTTATATCACTAAAACATTCCCTCTTGATCAGGGTTTCTGGATTATTTTAAAGTTATTTTTTGAAATACCTGTGTCCCCCTCCCCCCAGCCATAGTTTGAATACAATATATTTTCCTGATTTTTTCATAAAACTCAGCCAAAATGAATAATTTTTCATTTTCATTATTTACAATTTAGGAAGACTTGGAGAAAACTTTTTTTTCAGTGTCAAATACTGTTTTATTCCTAATTACCATGTTTCCCCACAAATAAGACCCGGTCTTTGGTGCTTCAAAATAAGCACTTGGGCTTATTTTCTGGGAGGGCTTATTTTTTTGACATACAGTAGGCAGTGAGCGCAGGGACCGACAGGAGTGGGAGCGTAGCCCTCTCTGTCCCACTATCTGCTTTCTTGCGGCTGCAACGGGCCAAGTTCTCAACATGCCCCAGCCTCCACCCACCCTGCCTGCTGGCCCAGCTACTGCTGGGACATTTCCCAGCCATGGCAGGCACCGTGCTGGCCACAGCTGCCCATGTTGCTGGTTTTGCAGAGGCTCTTTGCTCTCCTGGCAGCACTGCTCTCGGCCGCCCTACTGGGCTGCTCCTGCCTGGTGTAGGGTGAGTTGTCCCAGATTCAAAACTCCAGAGTGTTGCCAGCCTGCCAGGGCCCCTTCATGAACAGCCGCCAGTGGAGTGATGCCGCTTGTGCCACCTCGCCTGCCACCACCTTTGGGCTGCTGAGCTCTGGCCTGCATGCCTATAGTGCTGAGCCCTGCGTTCTTCAGATCCTGACATGCACTGCAGTTCTCTTGCTGGCATTGTGTAGGGTAGCTCCAGTGGGAGGTAGTGGAGGCTGCTGAGGAACAGCTGAGACTTGGCAGTAGCTTGGGCAGGGCAGAAGGCAAGGTGGCTGCAGAGCTGCCGCAGGTGAGGCAGACACCAAAGGCGACCAGGAGCAGCCTCACGTCTGCCTTGCACAGCTGGTGACAGCTTCTGAAGGGGCCCGGGAAGGCCAGCGACACTGGAGGTTTTCGATTGGGATGACTCATCCCGTACGAGGCAGGAGCAGCCCAGTAGGGCAGCCAAGAGCACTGCTGCCAGCAGGGCAAAGAGCCCTGATAGGCCACAGCAGCAACTTGTGAATTTCAACTCCCACAACTCCCCCCCCCCCCACACACACACACCGTCAGCTGCTTCCCCTTTCTGGGTTGGAGAAGCTCGTGCCCACCAGGTCTGTTGGAGTTGCAAGTTTGATCGCACCCTGCAAGGGAGCCTTCAACCCTGGCAGACTGTTGTCTGTGAAAGCTGAGATGGACAGTTGGACGAGTGGGGAGAAGGAGTAAACACAGACTTTTTTCAGCACAAAACTTCACAGAAAGCAAAATCAAACCATGATGGGGGGAATTTTCCTGTGATTATGGTGTTAAAAGAGCCGGGGCTGGCAAGAGTGCACTAGAAACACCTCCAGGCGCCCAGAGAGACAGAATGAGAAGCAGCTACCAGCCCTTACTGGCTCAGCTGATCCGCAGGGCCGTGATTAAGGGGCCGAGCCTCCATGAAGTGACTGGAAGGGATGCCTCCTTTGCTTGCCACACCCACCCCCTTCACTAGGGCTTATTTTGGGGGTATATTAGGCCCATCCCAAAAAATCAGGCTATGGTTTGTTTTCAGGGTAGGTCATATTTTCGGAGAAACACAGTAGTTTCATTATTTTATTGGAAACAAAGAACAGTCAAAGGTAGCATTGGAAATAGATTTAAGGATTAATACTGAGGACAAGATAAAGTACTTGATTTGGGGGAAGAATGTTGCTATCAGTAAAAAAGCAAGAATGTATCTTAAAATACACCAATTGTACTTACATGACAAATAGTTTTTTTTATTTTGCAGAAAAGGTAATAGTAAACATTGTTTAATTTATGATGTTTTTAACACAGTTCAAAAAAAATTGATCAGAAGTCTTTATAGTAACATTAACCATACAACATATCATCTTGGACTCTTAAATATATATAATACTGAAAGTAGGAAAGACATACATTTTTGTTGTTATACTTGTACTACAAATTGTGTACTGCAGTGTAGATATTAAAAAAGGTGAAGTGATCCAAGGTAGAAATAAAGGTCAGTGATGAATACTTTAATCGCCTATGTTTTGCTGGTGACAATGTCTCTTTCTTCTACAATAGTGAAAACCTTCAAAGATAACTGAGTTTAATGACAAGTTACTAGGCTTGAAAAAGAAATTTAAGAAGACATATTTTGTAATTAATTCCATTTCTTCCCCAATAATCTGAAAATGAAGAACTAAAGAAAGTCAATAACTACATCTACCTCAGGCAAAAGATTACCTCGAAGAAAGTCTGAAGCAAATTTAAGTAGGTCGGAGAATATTTAGATAAATTCATACTGTATTCAGTAGAACATACCAACCTATTTAAAGAAGAAATAGTTTACTACCTATGCTGATAAATGGTTGTGACAATTAGACGAGAATGCAAAAGTAGTGCAGAAGTGGAAAGATACACATTATATGTTTAATATAACACAACATGACATAAAAATGTATGCCAATAGGTAATATGTGTGACAATAAAGTAGATTGCCTTATGAAACATCATTTATTCAAGGCATTTATTTGAATGTCCAACTTGAATACTTATACCTGAAACAAAATACAAAAACAATTTAAACTAAAAAAAAGAACGAACATTAATTGGTAATCAGGGACTTGTGCTTTGTACTTCAAAACAGAGATTCCAACTAAATAACAATGGGCTGACCATATTGTACACCACAGATCAATATTAGATATTGAATTGGTACCAGCTGACCCAAAATGAGCAAAACAATGCCCAAAGAAATGTTCAATTCAAAGGTGTAAAATGGACATAGCTTTCAGCCTGTCAACAAATTTGGAAAACAGATGAAATGAATGGATTAGGGCTGATAAAGATGCATAACTAACAGAAGACATGTTGCCACCATAGGCATCTGCAAGAGGAGGCAAATGGGGATATGTGTACAATGAAGTGTTTTGTAAAAGCACTGGCATGATAGTTGGGCCTCCAACCTTAATGGAAAATTGATGTATTAATAAACACCATTAGGGAAACATAATGGAAAGAGCTTATTTCATGTAGATTGATAGTACTATGTCTTTCTCAAAATTTCTAAAATGAGGGCTCATCACCCAAAGAATTTGAAGTTCTAGAAAAAGTTAATTAAATTATATAAAATCTTCAGAGCTTTTTAAACTAAGTATAGGGCAGGTTGCATACAGAAAGCTATTTGGCATGTGGTCTTAGCTAGTGCTGGTTTATAATTATCTGTTCTAGCTGCCTATAAATATACAGGGGACTGACAATAAGAACAATATGGCAGGGGGAGCAAAATAGAGGTTGGACTTCCAGTGACTAGGAAGATATCCTATAACCTAAGGAACTTTTTGAATTTCTCCATTGCACGCTTGACATGAGCTTAAACTAAAATAGGATAAGGAAGTTGCCTAAAATATTTATATTCCATATACGACTTGGCACTTTGCCAATATTTATAAAGCTGCTTTATAAAAGCAAACCATAAGCTTACTAGAGAATGTCTTTGTCTAGTAAAGTATTTTCCTCAAGGAGTCCGGAGAATTGAAGTCACAAATACAGAGTAACTGATTGTTGCCATTATCAAGTTTTGTCCTTCCTAACTAGTAACTCCTGTTATTTTATTAGATAGACGCGTGGAGGGTTTGGAAGGCCAAAAACAGGCCTGTTTTCCACAAAGACAGGCCTGTTCTTTGCAAAAATGGGATACACAGAGGGTTTGGGAGGCCTGCAGAGTGCTCCTGGGGGCTGGGGAGGGCAAAAATGTTACACGTGGAGGGTTTGGGAGGCCAAAAGCGGGCCCATTTTTGGCAAAAACAGGATGCACAGAGGATTTGGGAGGCCTGTAGAATGCTCCTGGGGGCTGGGGAGGGCAAAAACGCAATGTGCGGGGGGGTTTGGGAGGCATTTACCCCCCACACATAGCATTTTTGCCCTCCCCAGCCCCCAGGAGCACTCTGCAGGTCTCCCAAACCCTCTGCGCGTCCCGTTTTTGCAAAAAATGGGCTCATTTTTGGCAAAAATGGGACATGCGGGGCAGGGTTTTTGGAAGCCAAAAATGGCTGTATTTGGTGTATAAGATGCACCAACATCTCCACACTCTTTTGCGGGGGGGAGTGTATCTTAAACTCTGAAAAGTACGATAATTTTCCTGTTTCCTAGAATCTAAGATTTCCTTGACTTTAAAGTGTTGTTCCCCTTCTATGAGGAGAGGAACTGGAGGGGGCAGGTTGGGCAGGCTGAAGGGGGACACTTGCTCATGTTAGTTTGAGCAAACTAACATGAAATCCTGGGTGGATCCGCCTAAGGATTTTGGGCAGCTCTAACTGTACAGTGACTGGGTCGATGATTCTGATGATGAGGAAGGAACCTACAAACTTAGCGCCCAGTTTCTTTGGTTTGTGGATGGTATGTTAGTACCGTATTTTTCGGAGTATAAGATGCACCTTCCCCCCCTAAAAATGGATGAAAATACAGGTGCATCTTATAGACTGAATACGGGCATTTCTGGGGCCTCAAGCCCTCCGCTTGTCATGTTTTCACCCTCCCAGGCCCCCAGAAGCACTTTGCAGTGCTCCGCATGGCCCATTTTTGCCAAAAATGGGCCTGTTTTTGGGTTCCCAAGCCCTCCGTGCGTTATGTTTTTGCCCTCCCCAGCCCCCAAAAGCACTCTGCAGACCAAAAACAGGCACGTTTTTGATGAAAATGGGCCATGCAAAGCACTGCAGAGTGCTTCTGGGGGGCCTTGGAGGGTGAAAATAGGACATGCAGAGGGCTTGGGAGCCCAAAAATGAACCCATTTTTTTGCAAAAACAGGCATACGCAGCACTGCATATGGAAGCCTGGGAGGGCAAAAATCCGACACGCAGAGGCCAAAAACTATTTTTTTCTTGTTTTCCTCCTGTAAACTTAGGTACGTCTTATAGTCTGGTGCATCTTATAGTCCGAAAAATACAGTACTTTGTGGATAGGAACACCTTGTCTCCCACTTGGAATTCTTTGGCTTTAGCCCTTTTCTTGTCAGCCTGTTTCTTATGGACCTGATGTGCCTCACCCAGTGCCTTACATGTGATCAGACAAGTGCATTGTAGCTGTTCAATCCACTCCACTAAAGAGGGGATCTGAGACTTCTCTTGAGGCAGTTCTGGTATGGGGACAAAATCCTGACCAGAAGTATCTTTAAACGGGATGAAGCCAGTATAATTGAGTTATTGTAAGCAACCTCTGCAAATGGCAGAAGGTCGACCCAATTATCTTGTTGGTAATTTACATAGCATCTAAGGTACTGTTTCAGAACCGAGTTGGTCCGTTCACAAGCTCATTAGTTTTGGGATGGTGGGTGGAGCTTAGATCCTGGGCAGAGCCTAACAACTTCAGGAATTCCCACCAGAATTGGGAGGTGAATTGTACCCCCCGCATCCAAAATAATGCGGTCAGGAACACCATATAACCTATACACATGTTGGATAAATACTTTAGCAAGTGTTTTTGCAGAAGCCATTTTAGGGCAGGGTACAAAATGCATCTACTTGGAGAATAAATCCATAATCACCCAAATGACTGTATTTCCCTCATTCTCTGGTAATTCAACAATAAAATCCATAGATACTTCCTTCCACGGGGTGCTAGGATTGGCAACACTGGAAGAGTCCAGCAGGCTTCACTGGGGGCCTCTTAGCAATAGCTGGCCATGTAGGTATTGATGTCCTTTTTCAACAAAGGCCACTAAAACTGCTATTTGACCAGGTGTAAAGACTTCACGAAGCCAAAATGCCCAGCAGCTTTCGAATCGTGGGCCTGTTGCAGTACAATCCCCCTTAGACTGGAGGGTACATATAATTTAGTGCCAATCCATGCCAGACCACCTCGTATGGTGCACTCCTTTGTGTGGGATAGAAACCAACCATCACTTTTCACTGCCCCTTTCAACTCCTCACATAAGTCATTGGGAAGGTCGAGGTCCAACTTCTTCTGGGCTCTGATACCATCGGGGCAGTTAGTTGCTTGGAAGGGATGACTGGACGGATTACTTCTGGTCTAGCACTATTGTATTGGGTTAATCTAGACCAGCGGTTCTCAACCTGGGGGTCGCGACCCCTTTGGGGGGTCGAATGGCCATTTCACAGGGGTCGCCAAAGCCCTCTCTCGCCCCCCCCCACGCCTTCACTCACCCTCACCCTCTGCCTCTGTTGGATCGCCTGGTCGCCGTTCGCTTACCCCGCCCACTCCCAATCTATTGCTGCCTCTGGAGTCCCAGCTGATGGCTAGAGGGAAAAAAACTTTAAATTCTTGCCACGGGGCTTCAAAGAGCTAGCTGCAAAGAGGTAAATTCCTGGAGCAAATTTTTTTCCCCCTAGCTATGCTGAAAAGAGAAAGCAAAAGCAGGGTCTTAGCTGCAACGTGACAAAATGAGGCCGAGAGATTTCTTTTTCTTTTTCCTCACCAAAAAAGGTAGGTACAAAACTGCAAACAATGGGAAATTTAGGGCAAAAGAGGAGAGTTCCAAGATTTTAAAACACAAAAGAAAAAAAGTTCTATTTAACTAGGGAATTGTAATAATTGAGATACTATTAATTGTATATTTCTGAAAGCAGAAATGGTTACGTTGTGGTTTGGAGGAATATATGGGGGAAATTATTTGGTTTATTATTATTGGTAAATATAATGAATTGATTTGTAAGAAATTGGATTGCATGGAAATAATTGGAATATTCATGTTCATATTGATTAATATACAAAAAGGATAGTTATATAACTAATTGATTTATATTAAAATGTTGAATTTGTATTAAACAACTGTATTACATAATTAACCAATGTGAGGATGGATATAAAAATAGATGACAATGCGAAGGGGTATAATATAGAATAGAAGGGAAAAATTGAATTTGATTAAGATTAGAGATGAGGATGAAGGGTAATGTTGTTTTTTTAAAAAAATAGATGAGGAATAAATATGGTAAAAAGGTAATATAGAAATTGTAAATTTAATTGAAATGTCTAAATACTGTATTGGAAGAAATATCCTTCTGGGTTCTGCTCCAAGTGGGGAAAAAGACACTGGAAACACGGAGACTGCTTGGAAAGATGGTTTAATGGTGAACAGGATCACATGGCTTGATGGGGCCCATTGTGTTAGTTTCTGTTGCTATTGTGTTGCAAATGTCCTTTGACAAATAATTGACTTTCTGCCTCTGGCCCATTAACAAAGGATGGGGGGCAGGAAGGTGGGAGCTGCTTTGTCTATAAAATATGCTTCTCCATTTCTCACCCAGGGAAATATAATATTCTGCCTTTTTAATATTTCATTCTTCTAGGAAAGGGGTGGGTGCTAACCTCCTACAACTGTTTAAATTTGTGAACCGGCCAAATACTCTGTTCAAAGAAAATACGTTGTATGTTTGTATGTGTGTTTCTAATTATTGCTATTTATTGCTATTTGTTCTCTTTTATTCTTTAAAGTTTAACAATTCATTCTTTATCTTAATATATTAATATTTGTTTGGGGTTGGCTTTCTTCCCTTTCATCTTTTTTATTGTACAGCAATCTTTCTCCTCAAACCTACCACCTCTGTCTTTTCTTTCTTTCTTACTTTCTCTTCCCCCCTCTTCTTCTTCTCCCTACTTCCTCTTTCTTTCTCTTCCTCCTCTCTTCCTCCCTCTCTTACCTTCACTCCTACTCTAATTTCCCTTCCCTTCCTTCATCCCTCTCTATTGCTGTATCCTTTTATGCATATGGACTACTCAGAGGGCTGAAAAAGTTATTTTTGACTAGTCCTCGCACTTTTGACCAGTCCTCGAACTTACGACTGTCCTCACAATTTACGTATTTGCGCTATCTTGTCACTATGGTGAAGAGAAGCAGTTGTGAAATGAGTGACACGGTTGTTAAGAATGGTACAATGGGCATAAATGATGACCAGTCATAACTGCGAAGACCGGTCAAAAGTGCGAGGACCTGTCAGAAATTACATTTTTCAGCCCTCTGGGTAGTCCTTTTATGCACAGGGACTACTCGGAGGGCTGAAAAAGTTATTTTTGACTGGTCCTCGCACTTTTGACCAGTCCTCGAATTTACGACTGTCCTCACATTTTACGTTTTTTGCCTTATCTTATACCATGTTGAAGAGAAGCAGTTGTGAAATGAGTGACATGGTTGTTAAGAATGCTGCACAGACATAAATGTGAGGATGGTCATAAGTGTGAGGACCAGTCAAAAGTGCGAGGACCTGTTAGAAATGACTTTTTTCAGCCCTCTGAGTAGTCCCTGTATATATAGCCATGGCCACCCGGTCACATGACCAGCTAGCGATGCCCACCCAGTCACATGACCTCCAAGCCACACCCACAAAATAAGCCACGCCCACAGAACCGGTAGTAAAAAAATTTAGAACCCACTCTTGGTTGGGGGTCACCACAACATGAAGAACTGTATTAAAGGGTTGCGGCATTAGGAAGGTTGAGAACCACTGATCTAGACAAAGCATCCACTATAAAATTCTTTCTCCCAGGAATGTAGCATAATGTAAAATTAAAATAATTCAAGTATTGCGCCCATTGGGTATTGGGTGAGTTTCTGGGGAGTTGTTAGTGCTTTCAGGTTTTTATGATCAGTCCACACCTCAAAAGTGTGCTTTCCCCTTCAAGGAAATGTGTCCAAATTAATAATCCCCATTGCACTGCTTCCTTCTCCCAAATTGCCCATCTCCTCTCAGTTTCCGTTAATTTCCTGGAGGTGTAAACTCAGGATTGTAGGGCCCCTTTGGCATTAGCCTGCAAGAACATGGTGCCCACAGCCAGTTTGCGGACATCGGCCTGAACCACAAACGGGGCATTTGTGTAGGGGTGTTTAAGTATGGGTTTGGCCACAAACAGCCGCTTGAGTTTCTCAAAGCTGCTTGGCATTCCATCGTCCACTCAAGGGGACAGCTAGGCTTGGGCTTGGCCTCTTCCTTTGTTTGCAGAAGGTTGGTAATTGATAATGCAATCTTAGCAAATTAGGGGATGAATTGTCTATATAAATTTGTGAAACACAGGAAACTTTGCAACTGCTTTCTAGTGCAGGAGGGGCACCCATTCCAAGACCGCCTGCACTTTCTCAGGGTCCATCTCTATCCCTCATGCAATATTTTTTTTAACTTCTATATGTATTTGTAATTTATTATGGCTGTTCACCGCCCTGAGTCCTTCGGGAGTAGGGCGGTATACAAATATGAAAAATAAATAAATAAATAAATAAATAAATAAATAAATAAATAAATAAATAAATAAATAAATAAATATACGATAACTTAAGTAGTCAACCTTATCCTGGTGAAATTCACACTTAGACAATATAGCATACAGTTCAGTGGCCCTGAGTTTGTTCAGGACTGCACGCACTAACTTCACATGTTCCTCTGTAGTTTCGGTGTATATAAGAATGTCATCTAAGTAAACCAGGATCCCCTTGTAAAAATGCTCATGCAACACTTCATTGATCAACTGCATGAAAACAGCAGGTCCCCCTTGTAATCAAATGGGAGCACCCTAAACTGGAAGCAACCCAAAGAACAACTGAAAGTATTTTTTCTATTCATTTCCCTCTATAATAAGCTTCCCTCAAATCCAGTTTAATAAAGATTTTTCCTTTGGCCACATGTACCATCTTGTCCTTCATTAGCAGAAACCGGTAAACATTCTCCACACACACCATATTGAGCCCTTTATAATCAACATAGAGATGAAGAGACCCATCATTTTTCTCACAAAACAACACTGGGTGGCCACCTGTGGCCTAGCTGGTTGGATGACACCCCACTTTAGTGATGTCATTCTATAGCAGGGCAAACTAGCAGGGCTCCGCTGGTTTGTACACGATTTTTCGTGTTTTGGAAGCTTTTCTTGGCAGGTTGGATCTTGGTAGGCAGGGATTGGTAAGGTGGAGGGATTTCTTTGAAGTTTGAATGTGGAGCAGTGCGAGTGCCCGTTTGGTGAGAAGAGCCCTCCAGATACACATGGAAGAAATTTGCTTGAGAATGATGGATCCAGAGTCGTGATGTCCCGATGATTTATACAGGGAGCGTATAGTGGAAAGCAGCTTGAAGAACTGGAGAGAGGAGAATAAAAGTGCCAGAAAAGGAAAACTCTCAGAGATTATTAAAAGACTTGAAAGAGAAGCGGCAAAGTGAGACCTTTGACAACTTAAATTGGTCCTTTCTTACAATACAACTTGAATCGATGAATTGCAGAGAGAAATTCCTTAAATTGATAAGAAAAATCTACTCCTGTCAAACAGCCAAAATTGCAATAAATGGTGACATGACACAAACTTTTGACATTCAGTAAGGAGTACGACAAGGTTGCCCCATGTCACTTCTATTATTTATACTCGCACTGGAAATTTTATTAATGGAAATCAGGAAGGAGGAAGACATAGAAGGCCTTAAGATCCGGGGAGAGGAGTATAAACTACTTGCCTTTGCAGACGATGTGATTTTCATACTGGAAAACCCAATACGATCTGGAACCAGGTTGATGACAATGATAGAGGAATATGGGGAAGTTGCGGGCCTCAAAATAAATAAGCAGAAGACGAAAGTATTGACGAAAAATATGACCCAAACACAGAAGTTGAAATTAGAAGAAGAATTAGGACTTCAAATAGTAAAGAAAATAAAATACTTAGGTATTTGGTTGACAGCAAAAGCAACTACAATCAAAGAAGATAATTATACCAAATTGCTAAAACAAATCAAAAAAGACTTGGAAATTTGGAGTAGATTACAACTCTCATTGATGGGCAGAATTGCCTCAATAAAAATGAATATATTACCAAGAGTATTATATCTATACCAAGTGATACCAATACACCCCGGAAGAGATTTCTTTAAGAACCTCAACAAAACAACAATGAACTACATATGGCAGGGAAAGAAGGCCAGAATTAAAATCAAAGCTCTACAGGATTCACGAGACAAAGGAGGCCTAGCAATACCAGATTGGGAACTCTACTACAAGGCATCAGGACTGACCTGGATTAAAGAATGGATGAAACTGGACAACAAAAGAACTCTATATTTAGAAGGCTTTGACTTAATAAGAGGATGGCATGCTTTCCTATGGGACGGATTGGACAAACGACACATGTACTTCCAACGTCATATAATTCGAGCTTCATTATTCAAGATCTGGCAGGATATTAAGAGAACTCACTATACTAGAATACCAAAATGGTGGTCCCTGATGGAAGCATTTATATACCCGAATACTCTCGAAATAGGAAAGATGATGTGGTACCAAGATTTATTGAATCAGGAAGGCGAACTCATCTCAAGACAGCAACTCCAAAACTCTGGCATAAATATTGATTGGTGGCCCTATACTCAAATACACTCAAGACACACAGCAGACAAAAAGCAATATGGAATCTCGGATAATTTGAACGAATTGGACAAGATTTTACAAGGCCCAGAACAAAAGATGATAACCAAAATATATAACTATCTTCTTAGATATAAATTATTGGAAGAAACAGTAAAAGAAAATATGATAAGGTGGGCCAGGGACATAGGGCACAACATTCAATTGGCAAACTGGGAGAAATTGTGGAAACAGAACATCAAAATGACAAGAGCCATACCCTATAAAGAAAATCTCATAAAAATGTTTTACAGATGGCACTTAGCACCAGCCAGATTAGCCAAAATATACCCGAACGCCTCCCCACACTGTTGGAAGTGCAAAACAAAAAAGGGGACGTACTACCATGCCTGGTGGAAATGTACAAAGGCCCAACAATACTGGAAGGACATAAAGGAAACTATTGAAGAAATAATAAATCAACAAGTAGAAAACACTCAGAATTCTTTTTATTTGGAATGATAACAACACAACACAACAAAGAGACAAAATATCTCATCATACACATTCTGACAGCAGCACGGTTACTGTTCGCGCAAAATTGGAAATCAGACCAACTCCCAACCAAAGACAAATTAATCTCAAAGATAACAGAGTGTGCCGAAATGGATAGATTGACACTGGAACTCCAGGATAAGGAAGAAAGTGAATTCTATCTTGTGTGGCACCAGTGGTATCAATGGCTGGAAAAGAAAATCAGTACAAATATAGATGAAAGAAAATAGGGTAGAAAATTTAAAATTGGAAATGAATAAAGAGGAGATGCAAGATTATTTCTAATTTAAAACACCTGAATTGACAATGTATCATTCATATATTAACTTACAAAGCAATATATATTCTGATGATGACCAAAACATATATGTAAAATATGGTGTGGGTAGGTAGGTGGTGGGAATCTGTTTGTCTTTGTAATGTCTTTGTATTCTTTGTATTGTCTTTATATTTTTGTTTAAAATCCAATAAAAAAAAAGTGCCAAAAAAGGAAAACTCTCAGAGATTGTTAAAAGACTTGAAAGAGAAGCGGCAAAGTGAGACTCCAAGGAGAAGCTTGAGTGGCAAAATAGCAGTGGGAGCGGAGATCGAGAGTTGTCAAACAAAGAAAGACCTTATCGTGGTGACTGGAGCAAATGAGTAGATTGGAACGTATTTGCTACATTTCTGGTGCTAGAAGAAACTTTATAACTCTGGATGTTGTTGTTGGGGGCTAAGAAGAGAAAGTGTTGAGTTTGAAGGATACGTTGGAAGCAAGAGATTAAAAGCTGAGCTACTGACAATGAAAGCTACTGTGTAGTTTGGAATAAAGACATCTTGAAGGAAGGGATGAAAAAACTTTTCTTTAAAAAAAACAACTCTTATGTCCGTTAACAACTAACTGAAGAACGTTTAGTATTCCTTATATATATATATCTACCTAGCAATTGAAATATCTATAATTAAATATAACTAATTAATATCTATATTTGTACTTATTATATACTTAGATAATACTTATTTTTATTTACATATACATATATTGAAATATTTATAACTTGTATTAATCCATATCAATCTTTGTGTATTTATATACTTATATATTTAGTTCAGCATATTAATAGACTCTCACTTAATTGTAAGTGAATAGAGTAGTATATATAGAGATATAGAAATATATCCAAAGTTGCTAAGTGTAATAGTAATAGAAGTTTAGGAAGGAAAGAATACATTGATGAATTATTGATTACGATTGATTTGCATTATTATTTATTTATATTATATATTATATATTAATAATTACTAATCAAATATTAATAGCGTACTAAACAATTGACTGTTAGAAAGTTGAATCTACTTAATTAAGGATTATATCATAGTGTAATAAGAGATTATTGGGAACATTATAACAGTTAAAAAAAAAGAATATAAGAATATAACGGAAGTACGGAAGGATAGAGATTGGAAGAGAGGAATAAAGAAATACGGTTGATATATATATATGCAAGTTTTGGTGTATTCAGGTCTTTTCTCATGTAAGATTGAGAGTATCTTGGTGACGTTTCGACGAGGTCCCACTCGTCATCTTCAGGCTGGTTTCTTTGGCTTCATGCTTGTGTGAGGAAAGCGTGATCGGAGCTGCTGTCTCTCTATAAATACTGGTGGAGAGGTGTGGGGTGCTGGCTTTATTGCTGTGAGCGGGTTGGTTGCCTGTGTTGTTACATCTTGATTAGTTGATGGAGTTGATGTTTGCAGATAAGTCAGCTGTTTCGAAACATCGTGTGTGGGTGAGGTCCTTGATGTGTGCCCATTAGTCTTTTGTGTTTTAACGACCTGGGTAATGGGCTGTGTGTTAACATCCTGAGTTCTAGTATTGTGATATCCTGAGTTTTTTGATGTAATGTCCTGAGCAGATGGCTGTGATGCCACATTCCAGGCTTTGGTTTGGCTCTGAGTTTGAGGTCTTGCCAGGTGTTCATGGTGTGTGTCAGTTTACTTTGTGTGGGGACCGGAGAGGGATGCAGCAGCAGCTGCTGCTGCTGCTGTGGTCTGGCTTCTGGATGGTGGTTGTATTTCGTCTATGGGATGGGTTTGGGTTTGAATCTGGTGAGGATGATTGGCAGTGGTGTCATGTGTTATCTTGGGTCCGGTGTTAATCTTCGTGGCTGGGACTCTTTTGTTGACTAGGGCTAGTTTCCAGATGTCCGGTAGGTGGGAGGTATTGTTGTGTTTATTCATGTTATAGGGGTATTTCTCTATTTTGATGGCTTCCATGATTATTCTCTTGTTGAAGTATTCAGTTTTGGAGATTAATTTGGTTCCTTCAAAGTCAATTTCATGTCCTGTTGTTTTAAGGTGCTGGAAAAGGGAGGAAGTTTTTTTTTTCTTTTCTAATTGCGTTCTTGTGTTCTGCAATGCATGCATTTATTCTCCTATTAGTTTGTCCAATGTATGTGGCTGGGCAGATTTTGCATGGTATTTCATAGACTCCTTGGTTTTCTAGCTGGATCTTGTCTTTGGGGTTTCTTATGATGTTGGCTATTTTTTGGTCAGTGCAAAAGGCTGTCTTAATATTGTGTTTGTGGAGAATTTTGCTGATTTTATCTGTGGTGCCTTTGATGTAAGGGAGGAGGGTGGTGCCGTTGTCCTGTTCTGTGTCTCGGTTCTTGGGGGGGTGTCTTCCTTTGGATTAGGTTGGTAATTGTGTTTATTTGGAATCTGTTAGAGATTAATATGTTTGTGAGAGTGTGTAATTCAGTTTTCAGATGGTCTTCAGATTGTCTAGGTGTTTGGTTCTGAAGATGAGTGTCTTGGCTACGGAGTTGATCTGTGCAGGGTGGTGATGTGATTGTGCATTTAAGTTGTCGGTCTCCGCCTTTACTGCTTTGGCTGCCATAAGAAATGGGTGGGAGAGAATTAGAGAGCGTGGGGGAGGGAAGCGTGTTGGAGGATTTTTGAAGAAACGAAACCTAATCTCCGAAGTGGCTATCAGGTCAACCGTCATCGTGTTCCTGTTTGATGACGATGCCAGACATGCTTCCACCTGACCTCTGGAAGACCTTTGGATTGGGTGATTGATGATGGACAGTGGGAGGGGATGCTTTCTATATGCAATTTTCGCGCCTATTGCTTTAGTTTCAGCTTTTCCTTGGTTGCGTTCACTTCATTTTCTAGTAAAAGTACATTACTCTATAAATAATGGAGTTTGGCTTATTCTTTTCTGGATTTTGAAGGAAGCACACCTGACATTAAGCTGAAACTCGTTCCAGTCATCCCGGATAACCACCGAGGGGACTGAGATCCAAATCATGTCGGACCAGGAAGGTGAAGAAGAACAGATGGGAGCATCGGGTTCTACGATACCTTCACTTCAAGCAGAGAAAGAGGCTGTTGAATGGTTGGAAAAACTCTGGCTGAGAGAGTAGGAAGTAGGAAGGCTGCCGGACTGGGGGGGGGACCCCCCAGGGAGTAACCAGCTCCAGACCCCATAAGAGAGAGGCAGTGTGGCTGCAAGAGCAAAAGGAAAGCCTCATGTTGGCACAGGCGTTGCAACTCCTCCGTGATGTCGCAGACGTAAGAAACCAAAGATTCCCCCCCTAACCGGGAAATATGATGGGAATCCAAAGACCTTGGGGTTTTTTTTTGACCCAAGTGTGGAACCACATGCAGGACTGGGGGGGGGGGACTACTTATCAGATGTCGCTTGAGTGAGATGTGTCACAAACGTCTTAGAGGGAGCAGCAGCTGACTGGATGGTGGTCTTCCACAGTAATAACTCCCCCTTGCTGAGAAACTACAACCAGTTCACGGGGGCTTTTAGGAGGCAGTTTGAAGACCACCTAGCTGAATGGAAGGCGAGACTCAGAATGAAGGGCATCCAGCAGGGCTGGAGATCAGTGGCAGATTATACCCAAGAATTTCACCCTACATGACAGGGTGGTCAGAAGCGGCTCTACTGGAGAGCTTCAAAGATGGGCTGAATGAAGAGATATACAAGGACTGTAAAGGACGGGGGGTCCCTGAAGACTTGCAGAGTTGGTATATAGTAGCTGAGGATGTGGAGATCGAGCTGGCCAGAAGCCGACTCCGAGGGGGGCGTGCAGGAGACCCATCATCCTCCTTTCACCGTAAAGGAGCACCTAAGATGGCTGAGGGGAGAGCAGAATTCAAACCGAAATTGAAGCCCTTCACCTGTTTCAAATGTGGGAAGGAAGGACATCGGGCTGCCAAATGTTTCTCCAAACCAGTGCCAAAGGCCACCGGCTTGGGACCAAAGAAGGCCGACAAACCACTCACAAAAACCCGCGGCACCGCCCTGAAAGAAGTCATTGAGTTCGCTCCCCGAAACAAGGGTGAGTGGGAACTCCGACCACCGACGACGACAGCGGGACGGACTCCGACTCTGATGATCTGGTGAGTCACACAGAGGACCCCATACTCATCCCCGTAGAAATAAGGGTGCCATCCACAGGGACACAAGTGCAGATGTTAGCCCTATTAGACTCTGGGTGCACCAGGTGCATAATCAGCCCGAAGGTGGTGGAGAAGATGGGCATGAGACTAAAAATGTTAAAAAGGCCCAATGCGTTCTGTCAGTTGGACGGATCGATTGCAGGAGGGAGCCCAGCCAGCTTTGTGACCAAACTCATTGAAATGCAGTTGGGGGATCACGTAGAGAGTCTCAGATTTATTGTGGCCCCTGGCATGGAACGACCCCTCATACTTGGACTGCCTTGGCTCCGTAGATGGAACCCACGGGTTAATTGGAAGACGGGGGTCTTGTGTATTCGCACTGGAAAACTGAGATTAGAGAGGGACCCCCCCCCAGAGGACAGGATAGGACCCGAAAGGGTGGAAGTGGCAGTAGGCCACATTGAAGGGGAGGAGAAGATTCCAAAAGAGTATTGGGATCTCTGTGAAGTTTTTAGTGAAAAGGCCTCGGATGTACTGCCTCCCCACAGAGCTACGGACCGTACCATTGAAATATTCCCAGGTGTGAAGCTCCCTAAGCCGAAAATCTACCCCATGACCCCTCGAGAATTAGGGGAATTGCAAAACTTTATTAATAAAAATCTAGAACGGGGGTTTATCCAACCTGCCAGACCAAAGGTGGCGGCACTGGTATTGTTCCGAGAAAAGAAGGATGGCTCCTTTCGCTTAATAGTTGATTATAGAAATCTGAATGCGATTTGCGTGGAAAACGTTTACCCCCCTACCACTCATGAAGGACATGCTATCTCACCTAGGGAAGGGGAAAACTTCACCAAACTTGACTTACGGGAGGCATACTACCGAGTAAGAATTAAAGAGGGGGATGAATGGAAGACAGCGTTTAGTTGCCCACTTTGATGTTTCCTGTTTAGAGTGCTCCCGTTTAGACTACAGGGAGCCCCTGCTGTGTTCATGCAATTGATTAACGAAGTACTGCATGAGCACCTGTTTAAGGGGGTCCTGGTCTACTTGGACAACATTCTTATCTACTCAGAGAACATGGATGACCATGTGAAGTTGGTGCGAATGGTCTTGAAAAAACTCAGAGCTGCTGAACTATATGCCAAACTTTCTAAGTGCGAGTTCCATCAAAACATAATTGACTATCTTGGATATCGCATATTGCATGAGGGGATAGAGATGGACCCTGGAAAGGTTCGGGCCGTATTAGAATGGGCTGCCCCACTCACCCGAAAGCAACTACAGGGTTTCTGGGATTTGCGAATTTCTATAGACAGTTTATCCCCTTATTTGCAAAAATTGCACTGCCAATAACAAATCTTCTGAAAACTAAAGGTGAGACAAAACCAAGGCTCTCACAACCTCTTGAATGGACTATGGACTGTCAAGCAGCCTTCGAAAAGTTGAAACGATTGTTTGCTGCTGAACCAGTCCTCAAACATCCAGACATGGAAGAGCCTTTTATAGTACAGGCTGACGCGAGCGATGTGGCTGTGGGAGCAGTACTTCTGCAAAAGAATGCAGAAGGGGAATTACAACCCTGTGCTTACACATCCCGTAAATTATCAGAAACGAAGAGGAGATGGGCCATATGGGAAAAAGAGGCTTTTGCGGTGCGATGGGCATTGTTAATGTGGAGACAATTTCTGGAAGGAGCAAAGCATCCTTTTGAAGTTTGGACTGATCATAAAAATCTGGAAGCGTTGAAAACACTGCGTAAACTGTCACCAAAGCAAGCTCGTTGGGCCCAGCACTTCAACCGCTTCAATTTCACTCTACGCTACATTCCTGGTGGAAAGAACTTTATGGCGGATGCACTCTCCAGATTGCCTAAATACAACAGTACCAAGAAAGAAGTGGTTCGACCCATCATCCCTTCGACACAACTGGCAGCACCAATGACTACCAGAGCGCAGGCGAGGGCCAATCCAGCCCTTTCGGGTGACCTACTTCAGAAACTGCAAGAAGCCCTAAAAACTGACGAATGGTTTAAAACCCATTCAAATGAATGTACACTCTGTGATGGTCTAGCTTGGATAGGGGCAAAATTGTATGTCCCTGATAGTTTAAGACTAACAGTATTACAGTACGCTCATGATGCCAAGGCAGCGGTACACTTTGGGTTTGTTAAAACTCTATATCTTGTTAAAAGACAATTTCGGTGGCCTGCACTCAAAAAGGACATAGAGGCATAGGTGGCTAGTTGTCCGGTGTGTGCCTCAGCTAAAAGACCTCCGCGGAAGTCACCCAGTTTACTGCAGAGTGTGGCAAGGCTGGATGCCCCTTGGAAGGAGATATCCATGGATTTTATTGTTGACCTATCAGAGAGTGAAGGGTGCACGGTCATTTGGGCAGTAACAGATTTGTTTTCCAAACAAGTGCACTTCATCCCCTGCTCTAAAATCCCTTCAGCTAAAACTCTTGCAAAACTGTTTATTCATCATGTTTACCGATTACATGGAGCTCCAAAACGTATAATTTCGGACAGGGGTGTACAATTTACTTCCAACTTTTGGAAGGAGTTTTTAAGGTTGATAGGCTCCGGCCAAGGGCTAAGCTCTGCCCACCACCCCCAGACTAATGGGGCTTGTGAGAGGACCAATGCTGTGTTAGAACAGTACCTGAGATGTTATGTAAATTACCAGCAAGACAACTGGGTGGACCTATTGCCATTTGCGGAGGTGGCATACAACAACTCTATCCATAGCAGCACCAGGTTCACTCTGTTTAAGGTAGCATCTGGTCAGGAATTTGTGCCAATCCCCAACCTACCACAAGACACCCCACAAAACCCATCTTTGATTGAGTGGATCGAACAGCTAGGGAGCACTTGGGCCGTAACTCGAAAAGCCCTAGATGATGCACACCGAACGCATAAGACCCAAGCTGATAAAAAACGGTCCCCGGCACATGTGTATAAAGTGGGTGACAGGGTGTATCTTTCCACTAAATACTTACAGACTTCACAGAAATCAAAAAAGCTTGGACCCAAGTATGTGGGTCCTTTCCTGATCACTTGACTTATTAATGCAGTAACAGTTGAATTGGAGTTGCCAAAAACTTTGAGATGAATCCACCCTGTGTTTCATGTTAGCTTGTTGAAACCAGAACACTCGTCCCCTTTATGACCGGTCCAAGATTCCCCTCTGGTCCCCATACTGATAGAAGGGGAACAACATTTTGAAGTCAAAGAAATTTTAGACTCTAGGAAGCACCACGGTAAAGTGCAATATCTGGTGGCCTGGAAACATTTTCCTTTGTCTCAAGCTGAGTGGTTGAATAAACGTGATGTCCGGGCACCAAAGAAAGTACAGTTGTTTCATACCAAATATCCTGATAAACCTTAATGTCTGTATTGCAATTTTTCTTTTTCTTCCTTTTCTTTTCTCTGTTTAGAACTAACGTCTTTTCTCCGGAGGGGCCGAATGTCAGCCTCCACCTTTACTGCTTTGGCTGCCGTAAGAAACGGGTGGGAGAGAATTAGAGACCGTGGGGGGGGAGCGTGCTGGAGGATTTTTGAAGAAACGAAACCTAATCTCCGAAGTGGCTAACGGATCAACTGTCATCGCGTTCCTGATTGATGACAATGCCAGACGTGCTTCCACCTGACCTCTGGAAGACCTTTGGATTGGGTGATTGATGATGGACATCATCAATCAAGTGGGAGGGGATGCTTTCTATATGCAATTTTCGCGCCTATTGCTTTAGTTTCAGCTTTTCCTTGGTTGCGTTCATTTCATTTTCTAGTAAAAGTACATTACTCTATAAATAATGGAGTTTGGCTTATTCTTTCCTGGATTTTGAAGGAAGCACACCTGACATAAGTAGCGATTGGTGTGTGTGTTTTTTTCCGGTAGATGGTGTGGAAAACAAGGAAGAAAATCTCCCTGCACTGATGACTGAGCTACTAGCGGAAATATTGCAAAGAGGTAAACGAGAATTGGCAAACGAAATCGGTGAGGCATATAGGATCCACACAAATTACCGTATTTTTCGGAGTATAAGACACACCAGAGAATAAGACGCACCTACCTTTTTTGGTTGTTGTTGTTTTTAAAAAAAGCTTTTTTTTAGTTTTTAGACAAACACACATACAAACATACAATGTATTTTCTTTGAACAGAGTATTTGGCTGGTTCACAAATTTAAACAGTGTTTAGTCATTTCAATTAAATTTACAATTTCTATATTTCCTTTTTGCCATATTTATTCCTCATCTTTTTTAAAAAAAACCCAATATTACCCTTCATCCTCATCTCTAATCTTAATCAAATTCAATTTTTCCCTTCTATTCTATATTATACGCCTTCCTATTGTCATCTATTTTTATATCCAACCTCACATTGGTTAATTATGTAATATTACAATTGTTTAATACAAATTCAACATTTTAATATAAATCAATTAATTATGTAACTATCTTTTTTTGTATATTAATCAATATGAACATAAATATTCCAGTTATTGTCGAGCCCCAGCTGGGTCTCGCCACTCACGGGACTGGAGAGGAGGAGGTTACCAGCTGTTCGAAAGGTCCACGAGAGGCGGCTTGTCACACGGTCTCGGAGCGTCGCAGCACAGCACAGAGGACGGCGCAGAGCAGAGACCAAGGGCGCGGCGCTCTCCTATGACATCAAGGAAGCGCCGGCTTTTTCACCACCGAACTGCTGTTGGGAGGGGTTTTGCCTTTAACTGCTAGATGGTGGTTAGAGTGGGGAAATATGTATAAATAGCTCCACACAGTAGCAGCGTGTAGCGCTGACTTTACACTTATGATCTGGCTTGTTCTTTTCTGCTGGCTGTGTTGCTGAAACGACCAAAAGTAAAAAGCATTGCAAATCGCTCTTTCGTCTGGTTCTTTTGTTGCAATCCAGGCTGGCTGGGTGACGAGCCGAGAGAAAGTCAGCGCTACCCTCTTCTTTCTAACTCTTTGACTGATGGTTTGGAGCATGACTGAAGGGACAGTGCCAGGAGGGTTAGAGTCAGAGCTGGCATTTGAGGCTACCACGGAGGAGGTGCTTGCAGAGGCGGAGGCACCGCAGGAGACCATAGAGCAACCAGCGGTTAGACCCAAACTACGCATACCATGTGGGGATGATGGTCGTGGGATGCACGCAGGGCCAGGACCCTGGCCGCCTTGGACAGTCAACTGGTGGAGACTGGTGGCCTAGCTCTACCCTCGTAGGCCCCAAGATGCCGACCCCTCCCCCATGGGTCCGTCTTTCCGGGGCTGGAGGGAGCCCTATTGGACAGATGAGGAAGATGGGGACTGGGGATTTGCTGCTACCGGAACCGGACCCAGTCCTATGGATACCCTTCGGGACCGCTTTGGGGAGGGGAGTTTCCATGATGCCCATGCCTGGCAAACGTGGGCCACTGGGCTGGACACATCACAAAGCATGTCCTGGCAGCAGACCGGGCTGCCCAGTTTGAGTTCACGTTTTCGCATTGCTAGTCCTAAGTTCTGGAGGGAACAGGAACCAAGTTGAGTGGATGACCATGGGGGATCCTGGAACCAGAGGTTGCCTGTGGGAGAGTGTGTTGGTCGGGCTCCAGAACAGCAGGCACAGAGGATGGAGGTCGGGGCTGAAAGGAGGACACAGTGATCAGTGATGGATCGACCTTGGCCAGAGAGGAGGGTAGGAGGTGAGTAGAGGAGTGCTGGAGCGAACAGAACCCCGGATCCGATACCGGTGTGGGGCCCCGTGCCAGGGATGTGGGGTCCTCAGCCCATCTGGGGTCCTCCTGTATTGCAAGCCATGTTTGACGGAAGCCCAGACCGAGTGGCGTTGTTGTTAAGCCAGGTGATAAGCTATCTAGACCAATATGGGCGTTGGTACCCCTCCCAATGGGCCATGGTTGTGGCCATTACAACGGTGTTAACTGGCGACGCTACTGATTGGGTGGCCAGCTTGCATCGGAACCACACTAGAGAACTGGTGGATGTAGGACGCTTTTTGGAGGCCCTTCGCTCCACTTTCGAGGACGAGTCCAGTGTGCAAGTGGTGGAAGGTGATCTAATTGCACTCAAACAAAGGGGTGGCCCTGCAAAGGACTATGTATGAAATTTCTGGAAGCTTGCCAGTCGTTTGGTGGACTGGCCAGAACGAATGTTGGTGCAGCAATTTCGTATGGGGTTGGATCGGGAGCTGAGACAGGCCTGTGTGTACCGGGGTCTGGCTCCGCGGTTGGCTGTTTGGTTCAAGGCAGTGATAGAGTTGGATGCGGGCCTCCAAGAGTTTTGTGCCAAACCAGAAGCCACCCTTGGACAACGGCGGTCCACGGTAGAGAGGCCGCTGGAAAAAACCCCAACAGTACGGGATCCTCCTGGGGGTTTTGTGCCACCTGGTCGATCTCAGGACAGAGCCCAGAGGCCGATCTTTCGGTGTTATAGGTGTAATCAGGTGGGCCACAGAGTGGCCGATTGCCCCATGCCGCCACCACGACCACAGTCCCAAAAACAAACTGCTGGAGCCCCCATGAGAGGACGTCCGAGACAACCAACAGAGTGAACACAGGCGCTCCATGGCCCTAAAGTGACTGTAAATACCCAGGCTCGAGACGTCACCCAACATCAGCGGTGGAGAGGTTTCCAGTGGTGTCGGGGACAGTGACGACGAGGAGCCAGAGGACCCAATGGTGAGCGACCCTGTTTATCCCTTTGTTATTCCGGTGGTATTGAGAAACCCACGTTGTCCTACTGGTCTCCAGTATGGGGCTTTGATCAATACTGGGTGTACCCGGTGCCTTATCCGTAACGTTGTAGTGGATGCTCTAGGTCTGAGAGTGAGAAGACTAAGAGTCCCGGTCAAGTTTGAACAAATGGATGGCACATTGTTGGGGGGCGGTGCCCACCACCCATGTGACAGAGATGACGTCATTGGAGATAGGAGGTCATCAAGAAACCATTCGTTTTATCGTGGTTGAGACGATGATTGAACCGCTCATATTGGGACTGACATGGTTAGACATATGGCGTCCTAACATTTGGTGGGAGGGTTTTTTTCGGAAGCTCAGAATACCACTCGATTTGGAATCGACCACCCCGAGCTCTATCCCATCTACGCCCCTGGTAGCAGGGAACAAGAACAGTAGCAGTGTCTCAATAGCGTCTTCAAACACTAAAGGATTTCCTAGTGTGTACGAGGACCTGGCAGCCGTGTTTAGCGAGGAGGAGTGCAAGGTATTACCTCCCCATCGGTCCACCGACTGTGCGATCGAGCTTGTACCTGGAGCCAAATTGCCAAAACCGTGAATGTATGCCATGACACAACCGGAATTAGCTGAGTTGAGACGGTACATAGATAAGAACTTGGCCAGAGGTTTCATCACCCCCAGTAGGTCCCATATGGCAGCCCTTGTTCTCTTCCGGGAGAAGAAGGACGGCAGGTTGTGTCTCTGCGTTGTCTTCCAGGGTTTGAACGGGGTGTGTGTGGAACATTTGTATCCTCTCCCTTTGATGAAAGATCTTCTAGCCACATTATCAACTGGTCGCGTCTTTACAAAGCTTGATTTATGGGAAGCCTATTATTGTGTTTGCATTAAACCAGGGGATGAATGGAAGACCACTTTCAACTGTCCTCTGGGTAGTTAGCAGTTCCGGGTTATGCCGTTCGGCCACCAGGGCGCGCCAGCTGTGTTCATGCAGCTGATTAATGAGGTGCTGCATGACCATTTATACAGAGGGGTTTTGGTGTACCTGGATGATATTCTAATCTATACCCACGACATGGAAGAACATACCGCTTTGGTAGGCGAGGTCTTGAAAAAACTACTGGCTGCTAAATTGTTCATAAAACTCTCTAAGTGTGAGTTTCACAAAACGAAAATCGACTACTTAGGATATAGGATATCAGGTGACGGTGTAGAAATGGATCTGCAAAAAATACAAGCGATAGTGGATTGGCAAAGCCCTAAAACGAGAAAACAACTCCAAAGCTTCCTCGGGTTTGCAAATTTTTATCGTCAGTTTATCTTCGCCTTCGCTAGTATTGCTCTACCATTGACAGACCTTTCACCGACTAAACCAGCTATGGCAAAACCAAGGCCGGGTCAAGTGTTGAACTGGACTACGGAGTGTCAAGTCGCTTTCGACCAATTGAAACACCTGTTTACAAGGGAACCGATTCTTAAACATCCCAACCCTGCACGGGAGTACATCATTCAGGTGGATGCTAGCGATGTCACTGTGGGGGCGGTGCTACTGCAAAAGGATGAACAGGGCTGTGTACAACCATGTGCCTATACCTCCCACAAATT
The DNA here is from genome assembly GCA_022577455.1 of Arizona elegans. Classification (NCBI taxonomy): domain Eukaryota; kingdom Metazoa; phylum Chordata; class Lepidosauria; order Squamata; family Colubridae; genus Arizona; species Arizona elegans. The sequence continues at coordinate 74,538,269 of JAKOOJ010000004.1, read as the reverse complement.
GAGTCCCACGGAGAGAAGGTGGGCAATTTGGGAGAAAGACGCATTCGCTGTCCGATGGGCGCTGATGACGTGGCGTCATTTCCTCGAAGGGGCAACTCTCCTGTTCGAGGTGTGGACGGATCATAAAAATCTAGAGGCCTTGCAAACACCAAGACGGTTATCCCCAAAACAGCTAAGATGGGCGCTATACTTCTGTCGGTTTTCATTCCAACTGAAATATGTCCCGGCAGGAAGGAACTTCTTGGCAGACGCTCTGTCCCGTATGCCACAATACAATAGCAGGCGAGAAGATGTAGTAGAGGCTCTTATACCGCCCGGTCACTCTGTTCAGACTCTATCAGCAGCAATTCGATCAGAACCATCTTTGCTAACTGAGCTGAAAACAGCCATCCAACAAGATCCATGGTTAGCAAGAATCAGGCCTTGATAACCATGCGGGACGGCTTAGAGTGGAATGGAGACCGGTTATACGTCCTGGAAAGTCTTTGGATGACCGTTCTTCACCGATGTCACGATTCCAAACCAGCAGGACATTTTGGGTTTTTAAAAACGCTTCACTTAATCAGACGGCAATTTTGGTGGCCACGGATGCGAGGTGACATCGACCAATATGTAAAAGGATGTCCCATATGTGCAGCAGCCAAACCATGGTCTGAAAAACCGATTGGGTTATTACAACCAGTGGCTGACCCCAGCCGACCATGGGAGGAGGTCGCTATGGATTTCATAGTAGACCTCCCTACCAGCAACGGTTACACTGTCATATGGACGGTAGTGGACTTATTTTCAAAGCAAGCCCATTTTGTACCTTGTCGTGGTTTGCCCTCTGCCCGACGGTTGACAGAGCTGTTCATTCATCACGTATATCGGTTGCACGGGGTCCCCAAACGAATTATATCGGATTGGGGTGTTCAGTTCACTGCAAAGTTTTGGAGGTCTTTCATACACAGGATAGGATCCACCCAGGGGTTGGGTTCAGCATTTCACCCTAGCACCAACGGAGTTGCGGAACGTGCTAACACCACTGTAGAACGCTATCTCCGTTGCTATGTGTCATACCAACAAACCGATTGGTCTGATCTTATCCCTTTCACAGAGGTTGCGTACAACAACATCACCCACCGTAGTACAGGGCTTTCCCCCTTCCAGATAGTCTACGGTAGAGAGTTCCCAGCCATACCAGAAGTAGAACCTCCCTCGACGAATATAGATAGGCCATCTGGATGGGCAGACAAGATCCACCGAATCTGGCCAGGTGTTAAGTCCGCTTTACAAAAAGCGGCGGAGGAATATAAGGCGTATGTTGATAAGAAAAGAGCAGACCCAAAACCATTTGCAGTGGGGGACCAAGTTTATCTATTGACCAAATATTTAAAATTACGAATCCCAAGCAGGAAACTAGGTCCGAAATATATCGGCCCATTTCCTATAACACGCATTATCAACCCTGTTACTGTGGTACTTAAATTACCCTCACTACTAGGTAAGATACACCCGGTCTTCCATAGTAGCTTATTAAAACCCGTTACTGTGACTAGAAATACTGGTTCAGCCGGACCACCAGGACCGGTCCATACAGATCAGTATGAAATAGATAAGGTCTTAGATTCCAAACTCCGTAGGGGCCGACTACACTACCTAATGCGTTGGAAAGGTTATCCTTTAGCACAGGCCTCCTGGGTGGCAGCACCTGATGTTCATACCACCCGTTTAATTAACTGATTTCACCGCAAGTATCCAGATAGGCCAGGACCATCAGGAATGGTATCCGCTGTGACTAACATGTCTGTTTTGCCTTCCTCAGGTGGACTCCTGGTAGAGGGGGAGCCGCCTGTCGAGTCCCAGCTGGGTCTCACCACTCACGGGACTGGAGGGGAGGAGGTTACCAGCTGTTCAAAAGGTCCACATGAGAGGCGGCTTGTCACACGGTCTCGGAGTGTCGCAGCACAGCACAGAGGACGGCGCAGAGCAGAGACTGAGGGCGCGGCGCTCTCCTATGACATCAGGGAAGCGCCGGCTTTTTCACCACCGAACTGTTGTTGGGAGAGGTTTTGCCTTTAACTGCCGGATGATGGTTAGAGTGGGGAAATATGTATACATAGCGCCACACAGTGGCCGTGTGTAGCGCTAACTTTACACTTATGATCCGGCTTGTTCTTTTCTGCTAGCTGTGTTGCTGAAATGACCAAAAGTAAAAAGCATTGCAAATCGCTCTTTCGTCTGGTTCTTTTGTTGCAATCCGGGCTGGCTGTGTGACGAGCCGAGAGTTATTTCCATGCAATCCAATTTCTTACAAATCAATTAATTATATTTACCAATAATAATAAACCAAATAATTTTCTCCTCTTATGTTACTCATTTTCACATCTTAAACTCTCCCAATAACCTACATAGTTTTGCCCATATAATTCTCCAAATCACAACTTAATCATTTCTACTTTCATCACAATATATAATTAAAAATATTTCAATCATTACAATTTCCCTAATTAAATTTAAAAATGTTCTAGCTGTTATCCAAGCTATAATTTAATCCTTTTTACTTTCACCACCATATACCATTAAAGGTATTTCAATTGTTACAGTTTATACTTATTATACTTATACGAAATTGGCTTCTGAGCATGCGCGAAGATGGCGGCTTGTAGGTGAAGCTCCGATGCCTCGGGGGAGAAGTAGGGCTTGCTGAGAACTCTCGGGGGGCCCGAATATCAGCTGTTGGCCCCGACCCAGCAAGAGGAATGTGTGGGCGGCCTGTTGCGAGCTTTTGAGCTCCCCTGGACGATCGGCGTGGGCGGCTGGAGCTGAAAAACACCGCAAGGCTATGGCGGCGGTGAATGGGAGGCTGAAACAGGGTTGGGGCGGCGCCGGGTTGCCTTGGCGCCCCCCCAATGGCGGCCAGAGCAGGGAGGGGTGTGGGGAGACAGCGGCTCATTTGGAGCGTCGCTGGACCGTCCCCCCGGAAAAGCACCCCGACATGGTTCCCAGCTGTCAGCAGCGGCCGCGACGGTTGGAGCGGCGGCTGCGGCGGCTGGGGATGAGACGACGGCTGCTGGGGCAGTGCTGGGTGGAATGGCGCTACCCTGGCTGTTTTCAGACCGACTTTAGACCTTTCTACCAGTGTCGGTTATTTACTGCGGAGGGGAGGAAGGGAAGAACGCAGTCTGACCGGTTGCTGACCCCTGAAGACTCCTGAAGACCGGGGACTTAAAGGGGATTAGAAGACCTAATGGAGACTGGGGGTTTGGCAAAGTTGGGTGACTGGCCTGCCTCCCCCTGGCCTGTATCCATTTTCCCCTCCCCGCCGCAGCCTGGTTATGGGCGTGGTTGGGGCTGTGGCCATTTGATCTGGACCTTATCGGCACCGGCACTGGACTGCATTGGACTTATTGGACCCCTGACCTGACCTGACTATAATTGACCCCCCGTTTCCAGCCATATCATCAGTCCCAGTCACATTTGTAATGCCTTGCTGTGAGGAGAGGCTTAAGCCTGGATGTGGTCACCGAGGGAGTCACCTTGCTGTTATTGCCACTGAATTAGACCTGTCGATACCAGCCGCCGTGAGAGGGTGGCTTGGTCATTGCTTTTCGGGGCATCGGCTTGAGACTCCTCTCCACTGCTGTGAGAGGACAGTGGAGTCCCGGTTTTGATCCGCGCCAAAATGGTGAACTGTCTCTCCTGGACCTTTAAATGTACCATCATTGAATCCTTAGCCTTATTCCATCACCCCAGGCAGACTTGTAGGAATGTATTCACCGGCTGAGCTCTTTGCCTTGCGAGACTCCCCCCTCTCGCAAGCCTGGCCTTCCATGTTATCGAAGGCCTACCTCGATGAAGGGCTTTAGAACCCAGAGAGGTGGCATGTCACGAAGAGGGGGTTGAGGGGTTTTTTATATAAAGTTTTAACGAATGTCTTAAGGGGTTCCGGGGGGGGGAGGGTTAAATCAGAAGTAAGGCCGTGGGTATGGGAGATAACCCACTAAGGAGAGGGCCAGGTATGGCTGTGGAGCACAGCACGGGGGGTGGGGGGCCCGGGGTCAAGAGGGGGGCTAAAGTTCATCCAGATGAGGTTTTTACCATCAGTACTATGGGTGGGAGGGGTAGATATGGCGGGAGCAGGGAGCCATATCGTGTTAGGGGAGTGTGCGCCCGCTGTCTTCGAGCGGTGGCGTGCTCCGGCCCCCAAAGCTCCACTTGTTCTCCAGTTGGCGCAGATCCTCAGGGCTCTGGCCTCCGTCTGATGTTATGCAATGCCAGGTCTGTAGTAAATAAAGCCCTCCTCATTTGTGATCTTGTTCAGGAGGGGGGAGCGGACCTGGCAGGTATTACGGAAACCTGGTTGGGCCAAGAGGGTGGGGTCCCTCTCGTTGAAATATGCCCACCAGGTTCCGCGCATTCCATCAGCCGAGGCTGCAGGGTAGGGGCGGGGGGATAGCGGTTATTATTAACGAAGGTCTGAGACTGAGGGAGGCTACTGTTCCTCAGACGGCCGGCTGTGAATCCCTCCTTGTGAAATGGGGTCATGGGGTTCAGATGGGTTTGCTGATCACATACCTGGTTCCCTACCATGTGGCAGCAGCCCTGCCCGAGCTACTCAGCGTCATCGCCACGGTGGCGGTTGAGACCCCTAGGCTTATGGTCATGGGGGATTTCAACTTGACATCCGTCGGTGAGGCATCTGAAGTGGCTCGGGAGTTCATGGCTTCCATGACAGCCATGGACCTGACCCAGTTAATTCATGGCCCTACCCACATGGGGGGAAACACGCTGGATCTGGTTTTTGTCTCTGGACAGTGGTTGAGTGATCTTGAGATAGGGGATATAGTCACCGAGCCCTTGTCATGGTCTGATCACTCTCTCCTTCGTCTCGACCTTCGAACCGCTACACCCCGCCGCAGGGAGGCGGAGCCGGTAAGATGGTTCCGCCCCAGGCGCCTGATGGAACCTGATAGGTTCCAGATGGAGCTTGGGCCACTCCCTGAGGCTCTGGCACACGCCTTGACTGGAGACCTAGTGGCCACCTGGGATAGGGCGGCCACTGGAGCTCTGGACCGGGTCGTGCCTTTGCGGCCTCTGACCCGGCGCCGATCTCATTTAGCTCCTTGGTTCACTGAGGAGCTGAGGGAGTTGAAGCGCCAGAAAAGATGCCTAGAGAGTAGTTGGAGGGCCAGTCTTTCTGTATCTGACTGGACACTGGTAAGATCTCATATTAGGAATTACTTAGTGGCGATAAAAGCAGCGAAATGTAGCTATTTTGCTGCTCTTATTGCGTCATCAGATAATCGCCCGGCCGCCCTGTTTAGGGTGACCCGCTCCCTGCTCCACCAGGAAGCGCGGGAGGACCCCTTGGAGGGTAGAGCCGAGGATTTTGTTCAATATCTGTATGACAAAATCACTCAGATTCGGGAAGATCTGGACTCCGTCTGGGTAGTCTCAGGGGGAGGAACGGGGGCAGGTCTTGAGAATGTTATCTGGGATGAGTTTGATCCTGTGACCCCTGAGGACGTGGACAGGATACTGGGTAGACTGAACGCAACCACTTGTTTATTGGACCCGTGTCCCTCCTGGTTAGTGCTGGCTTCTCGGGAGGTGACACGAGGCTGGTTCCAGGGGATTATAAATGCTTCGTTGAGTGCGGTTGTCTTTCCTGCTGCCTTGAAAGAGGCGGTGGTGAGGCCTCTCCTCAAGAAGCCTTCCCTGGACCCGGCAATGTTGGTAAATTATCATCCGGTCTCCAACCTTCGTTTTGTGGCGAAGGTTGTTGAGAGTGTGGTTGCGCAACAGTTCCCCCAGCACCTGGATGAAACGACGTATCTGGATCCATTCCAGTCAGGCTTCAGGCCTGGGTACAGCATGGAAACGGCAATTGTCGCATTGGTTGATGATCTCTGGAGGGCTCGGGACAGGGGGTGCTCCTCTGTCCTGGTCCTGTTAGATCTCTCAGCGGCTTTTGATACTATCAACCATGGTATCATGTTGCACCGGTTGGAAGAGTTAGGGGTGGGAAGCACTGTGTTGCGGTGGTTCTCCTCCTTTCTCTCTGACTGGTCGCAGTCTGTGTTGACAGGGGGACAGAGTTCGACCCCGAGGCCCCTCATATGTGGGGTGCCGCAAGGGTCGGTCCTCTCGCCTCTCCTGTTCAACATTTATGTGAAGCCGCTAGGTGAGATCATCCGTGGTTTCGGGGTGGAGTACCATCAGTATGCTGACGACACCCAGCTGTACATCTCCACCCCGGATCACCCCAACGATGCCCTTGAAGTGATGTCCCGGTGCCTGGAGGCCGTACGGATCTGGATGGGGAGGAACAGGCTCAGGCTCAACCCATCCAAGACCGAGTGGCTGTGGTTTCCGACGTCCCGATATAGTCAGTTGACGCCATCACTGACTATTGGGGGCGAATCATTGGCCCCCACGGAGAGAGCTCGCAACTTGGGCGTCCTCCTGGATTCACGGCTGTCTTTAGAAGAACACTTGACGGCCGTGACCAGGAGGATTTTTCATCAGGTTCGCCTGATTCGCCAGTTACATCCCTTTCTGGATCGGGACTCGTTACGCACGGTCAGTCATGCCCTCGTCACCTCCCGCCTGGACTATTGTAATGCTCTCTACATGGGGCTCCCCTTGAGGAGCACCCGGAGGCTCCAACTGGCGCAGAGTGTGGCCGCGCGGGTGGTAATGGGAGCAACATGGCGCTCCCATGTAACACCTCTCCTGCGCGAGCTGCACTGGCTCCTGGTGGTCTTCCGGGTGCGCTTCAAGGTTTTGGTTACCACCTTTAAAGCGCTCCATGGCTTAGGACCTGGTTATCTACGGGACCGCCTACTACCACCAATAGCCTCCCACCGACCAGTACGCTCTCATAGAAGGGGACTCCTCCAGGTGCCATCAGCCAAACTGTGTCGACTGGCAGCCCCTAGGGGGAGAGCCTTCTCTGTGGGGGCACCTACCATCTGGAATGAGCTCCCCCCCGGAGATACGGAGGATCCCGGATCTGCGCTCCTTCCGCCGTGCTGTGAAGACCTTTTTATTCCATCAGGCGGGCTTGGCCTAATCTCTCCCTTTTTAAATATGTAAATTTTAATCTGTTTTTAAATTATTGGGGTGTTTTAATCTTTCTGGGCCAAAATGATTTAATTTGATTTTATTCTGGTTTTAAATTTTTTGTATCTATGTATTTTATTGTTGGCTGTTCACCGCCCTGAGTCCTTCGGGAGTAGGGCGGTATACAAATCAAATAAATTAAACTAAACTAACTTATTCATATTTCTAAAAAAATAAAAACTAAAAATAAAGACTTCAAAAATACAAAGACAAATATTCCAATTATTATTCATTTCATTTTTACAGTCATGATTTCCCATTTATTTCTTACTACTATTCATATTTTTCTCTTTCATTTCTTTTTCTCCCTTTCCATTTTTATTTTTTCCTTTTCCTTTTTCCTTTTTTTCTTTTGTGTTTAAAATCTTGAACTCTCCTCTTTTGTCCTAAATTTCCCATTGTTTGCACCTACCGTTTTTGGTGAGGAAAAAGAAGAAAAAGTAATCTGCCTCTGCCTCTGCCTAATTTTGCCTCATTGCAGCAAACAGCAAACAGCCTGCTTTACTTTCAGTTTCATTTTCACCATAGCTTGATTAGCACAAGGAAAAAAAATCTGCTCCAGCAATCTTTGCAGCAAGCAGCAAAGCCCTGCGCAAAACAGCTGAGGGCAAATCAGTTGGGAGTCAGGAGGCCAATCTAATCAACTTATGCTGATTAGTCTCTGTTGAAGCTGAAAGGAGCTGTTTTTTCTTGCTGTTTGCTTACAAGGAGGTAACTGCTGCGAGGCACAGGCCAAAGGGTGGGGGCCAGTGGTTGGGCAGGGCTACATTCGGTGTATAAGACACACCTAAAAAGGTGCATTTTATACTCCCAAAAATACAGTATGCATGGAGGAATAGACTCGCGAGAGAAGTCCATGTTAAATTTGTCAGGAAAAAAATAAGAGATGAAATATATAGTAAAACACAAGAAGACGCACTGATGTTCAAAGGAAAGGATATTACTGTACTGAAACAAATTCCAAAAAGAATAAGAGAGCAAAGAAGAAGTTATCATTTTCTCTCTACACAATTACTAAAATATAGAGTGATGTGATGGCTCATCCTGGAGGGGATGTTGATAATGTGGCAGGAGAAAAAATTTCGGATTGACACATTAGAAAAAGCTCAGGAGTTCTATGATCATTATATAAGCGGGGAAGACGAACAAGACAGCAGGGAAGATGAAGGAGAAAGTAAAAGCCAGAAAGATCAGATTTTGGAAGAAAAAAATTGTAGAACAAGACACAAGAGATCATATGGAAGTAGAGTATCAAGGGAGGGGAGGAGCCAGAACCAGAGCACAGACCGAGAACAGAGCGAGGAGAGGACTGAGATCAATGGATAAGTAAAAAGATGGAAAATGAAATAAAGATGCTGTCTCTAAATATAAATGCCATCAACTCAGTTACTAAACATAAACAAATACTATCAAGATTACAGAAAGAAAAAATGGATATCATCTGCCTCCAGGAGGTATATATTAAGGAAAAACATAGTGATCTTATAAAATATCCTAAATTAGGGGAAGTATTTTCGGCATTGGCACAGAATAAAAAAAGATGGATTGCTGTATATATAAAAGATTGGTTAAACCCTAGGAAAATATTTAGTGATAAAGATGGAAGAATTTTAATAATGGAAATAAGTACAAATTATAGAAAAATTCTGTTAGTAACAATTTATGCACCAAGTATAAAATAAGAAAAATTTTACAATAAATTACACAGGAAATTAACAGAATTAGAGGGCAAAAATATTTGTATAATAGGGGACTTCAATGGAGTGGTAGACAATAAATTGGATTATGAAACAGTGAAAGAAAATAAAAATAAAAGACGAAAATTACCAAATGCATTTTTTGAATTGGCAAAAGAGTTTTTTTTTTTTTTTAATTTGATTTATATGCCGCCCTTCCCCGGAGACTCAGGGCGGCTTACAATGCGTTAAGCAATAGCCTTCATTCTTTTGTATATTTTATACAAAGTCATCTTATTGCCCCCACAAACTGGGTCCTCATTTCACCTACCTTAGAAAGGATGGAAGGCTGAGTCAACCTTGAGCCTTGGAGAGATTCGAACCAGCAGAAATTGCAGGCAGCTGTGTTAATAACAGGGTGCATTAAACCACTGTACTATCAAGGCTCTTTTTTTTTTTAAATCTAAATGATGCATAGAGACAATTAAATATACAGAAAAAACAATACACCTTCTTCTCTCATCCACATAACTCATGGTCCCACATAGACATGGCTTGGATGAATCCAGAATTGATCAATTATCTAGAAGAGATGGATATTATGCCGAACACCTAGATGGATCATAGTCCCTTATTATTAAAATGGAAAGGTAGGGGGAAAAAATAGAAGAGATGGACATTAGATCAAAGAATTGTAAAAGAGAAACGTTATTCACAAATAATGGAGAAGGAATTAAAGATGTTTTTTAAAGAGAATAGGAATGAAGATACTACAATACAAAATCTATGGGACACCGCCAAAGCCTATATGAGGGGGATAACTATTGTGTATATGGTGAGGTGAAACAAAGAGAAGAAGGAACAACAAATGTCAACATTGGAGAAGCTGAAAAAATTAGAATTATCACTTCAGAAAGACCCCCAAAACAGGGAAATCAGAAAGGAAATAGAGTTAATGAGACATAAAATTAATATACTACAACAGGAAGAAATGATAAGGAATATAAAATTGGTAAAACAAAACTATTTTGAACTGGCAAATAAACCAGGGAGATGGCTCGCCCATAAATTGAAAAAAGAAAAAGCTAAAAAAAGCTAAAAAAGTAAAATACAATATTTACGAGACGAGCAAGAAAATTTGCACTACACAATTGAGAGGAAAAATATTATTCAAAATTATTTTCAAATACGGTATAGTCAAGAAATCATTAAAGTAGAAAATATCATAAATTACTTACAGGAGAGGAACTTGCCAAGTGTAACGGATGAAGATAGGGAAATGTTGAATGGGGAAATTACATTAACAGAGTTAAAAGAGGCAATTAAAAAACAGAAAAACAACAAAACTCTAGGGACAGATGGAATTTCAACGGAAGTATATAAAAAATTTCAGGAAGTTTTGGAAGAAATTATGTTGGATATATATATAACAAGGTATTAGAGAAAGCCAAAATGCTAAATTCATGGATGGAGGCATATATAGCATTAATTCCAAAGGAAAGTATGGACAATCAATTCATTCAAAACTATAGGTCAATCTCGCTGTTAAATGCTGACTATAAAATCCTGGCAACAATAATAATAGAAAGACTAAAAAAGATATTAAATAAAATAATTCATTCAGATCAAAACGGGTTTTTTCCCAAACGATAAAGTAAGAACAATACAAGGATTATCATGAATATTTCAGAATACTATGAGGCTCATCCAGAAAAACCACTGGCAGTAATAATGATAGATGCACAAAAGGCGTTCGACAACTTGGATTGGCAGTTTTTAATTAATTAATTGGGATGAAATTTGGTGAAAAATTTATAGAAATGATTTTTTTAAAACAGGTTTTATTGGTTCCCACCCCCATTTACCCACATCTTTTTTGAATAAAGTATTGGCCATATCTTATCTTATACAATTAATCAAATTCAAATACACTTTACTCAATTACAGTTTTTACCAAAATCTTTTTCCCCCTTTCCTTTTATCATGTCTCAATATTTCTATGCTTGCTTATATAAACAACATCTTCATTTGCCCTTAAATTCTAATTATTGCTATTTATTCATGTTTATTCTCTTTTATTCTTTAAACAATTCATTCTTTATCTTAATATCTTTATATTTGTTCAGGGTTGCCTTTCTTCAATTTCATCTTTTTTATTGTACAGCAATCTTTCTCCTCAAACCTACCGCCTCTTTCTTTTCTTACTTTCTCTTCCCCTCTTCTTCTCCTCCCTACTTCCCCTTCCTTTCTCCTTCTCCTCCTCTCTTCCTCCCTCTCTTACCCTTCCTCCTACTCTAATTTCCCTTCCCTTCCTTCCTCCCTTCTCTTCCTTCTCTCTCTCCTTCCCTCTTTCTTCCCTCTCTCTTCTCCTTCCTTCATCCCTCTCTATTGCTGTATTCATTTTCAATTTTATATTTTATACTATGGAGTCCAGGCAACCCGAGTCTTTCTTTCATTTATCAAGTATATTTCTCCAAATTTTCCCCTCATCTTTTTAATTACTAGCAGTATATTTCATCTTATTCCATTTTTTCTTTTAAATCTTTACTCAAACAATCTTCCAATCCTTAGACTTTTTACTTTTAACAATATATTTTTTCTACTTCTTACAAATATGTCATTTAAATCATTTTTTACATTTCAATTTCATTCAATTTTACATTTAATTTCCATTTTCCATCTTAATTTCAATTAGAGTTTAGAGTTTATTGGATTTCTATACCGCCCTTCTCCCAGGGAACTCAGGGCGGTGTACAGCTACATTAAAACACATGAATTTATAAAATTTAAAACCAATTAAAATAAATATATACAATTTGGCCCTCAAATTAAAACACACATACACCCACTTAAAATTCATATTAGGCCAGTCCGGCTTGCTGAAACAGGAAGGTCTTTAGGGCATGGCGAAAAGTACGCAGGTCGGGGCTAAGATGAAGCTCTAGGGGCAGCTCATTCCAAAGGGCTGGTGCCCCCACAGAGAAGGCTCTCCCCCTGGGTGTCGCCAGTCGGCACTGTTTGGCCGACGGCACCCTGAGGAGCCCTTCTCTATGGGAGCATATTGGCCGGTGGGAGGTTGTTGATGGCAGAAGGCGGTCTCGTATGTATCCTGGTCCTAAGCCATGGAGCGCTTTAAAGGTGGTGACCAACAAATTGAATCGCACTCGGAAGACCAACGGGAGCCAGTGCAGCTCGCATAGGAGGGGTGTTACATGGGCACGCCGAGTCGCACCCATAACCACCCGTGTGGCCGCATTCTGGACCAGCTGGAGCCTCCAAGTACTCTTCAAGGGGAGCCCCATGTAGAGAGTGTTGCAGTAGTCCAGACAGGATGTGACGAGGACATGAGTGATTGTGCGCAGTCACTCATTATATTATAATTTATTCTCTCCTTTTAGTGCTTCTTTCAATATCATTCTTTCTTTCACATTACATTGTTCTATTTTTCATTTAACAGCATTTTCACATACAATTTCTAACATCCTTCTCTTTATTAACAAATTAATGTTTTCACTGACTTTTAACCATTTTCTCTTAGTCTTCCCATGGTTCCCTGTCTTGATGTTTTCCTCCCTTTCTCCCATTTCTTTACCTTCTTCTTTTTCCTTTTCTTATATCTCCCCTTCAGCCTTTTTCCTTTAATTTTAACTCTATTGCTTTTCATTCTCAATCTTTCCCCATTTATTTCTTTTCTCTTCATGTTTGAGATGTATTTTCCCTTATTCATTTTTATTCTATCACTATTGAACCCAGTGTAATCATCTTTATCTTTTTTTAATTATTTCCTTTTCAATATTATCTCCTTATTTCTCTTGCTTCTCATTCATCTTTTCTCTTTCTTTCTTTTTTCTTTTTGCAATCTAACCAATCCTCTGCTTCTTTATTTTCCTTAAATGCCTCCCTTATTTTTTGAAACATCTCCCTTAGTGTCTCATATTCATCCTCCCAATTCTCCATATTTTCAATTTTGAAAGGCTAGGATTTTTAAGCTTGTTCTTTCATTTACATATACTTCAGGTTTCAAAGTCCATATAATATCTCTTTAAAAAAATGATGTCCACTTCAAATATTTACTTGAGCCAGCATAGTTTTTAGTCTTTGTCTCTTTAACCTTGCTTCAGCTGCACCAATATGCACTCCCACGCCTCTCTCTCACGCTCCTTCCACCAACAGATGTCTTTCTCTGCTTCATTGGTCTTCTGGCAATAAAATCTCTATAATCCACAGGAATGCTTATTTTCTCTTTTCCAAATTAAATCCTTGTTTTAAAAAAAAGTTTTTCTGTCTCCTTTTTCCTTGTCTTATTCTTATTTTTCCAAATCCAATTATAAATCCAGGTGGAAGATTCCCTTTAGGGCTTTAGGTTTGATTTTAAAGTTCCTTTTTTCTCTCTCTTCTTAAGGGCCTTGTGGCTCAACAGACTGATAGCATTGTGATTAACATCAGCTGTCTGCAATTACTGTAAGTTTGAATCTCACCAGGCTCAAGGTTGACTCAGCCTTCCATCCTTTCTAAGATAGGTAAATTGAGGACCCAGTTTGTGGGGGCAATAAGCTGACTTTGTATAAATATACAAAAGTATGAAGGCTATTGCTTAACGCATTGTAAGCCGTCCTGAGTCCCCGGAGAAGGGCGGCATATAAATCAAATTAAAAAAAAAAAGTTCCCCCTCTAGCAGCTGTTTCTCCAATTCACAATTTCCATAACAAAATAGCCATCTTGCAATATACAAAAGCATTCACTCTTTAAATTAAATTCTTCTGCTGTTTTTTTCTATCTTCTTTTCCTTGTCTTATTTTTTTCCCCCAAATCCAGTTTTAACTCTGAATGGAATATTTTTTCCAGGCTTTAGGTTTGATTTTTAAAGTTCTGGGGTTTTTTTTCCCCCCTCCACTTTAGTCTCTGTGCTAATTAGCTGCCAATCTTTCGCTACAATCTTTTCAAGCTGTCAAAGATTTTTTCCCTTTTACTTGTGAATTGGCCCATTACTCACCCAGTGACAATACTCCGTTCAATTACCATTTACTGCATTTCCTCTTTCAGATCGTGACCGTTCTGGCTTGTGACAGCTCCTTAATGGCTGCCTTCCTTTGCCGACGGGTCGAAGACTAACGCCGGCACTTCAGGGAACTTGCTCATTCCCTATCGGTGCCAGCCAGTGTCTTCTTTCTTCGCTGTCTCCACAAGACAGCTATGATCTCTGTGGATCCCCAAAATCGGCTAGGATATCAGTGTTCTCCTGGAGACCCAGAATCCACACCGTCTCGCCTGATGCCGGCCACACCCTCCCCCTCTCAAAAATTTATAGAAATGATTAATACAATTTATTCCAAGCAAACAGCAAAAATTATGGTCAATGGAGATCTTACAGAAAAAGTCAATATAAACAAAGGGGTTAGACAAGGCTGTCCATTGTCCCCCCTCTTATTCATCCTTTCATTGGAAATATTATTGGCACAGGCAAGGGGAAATAAGGAAATAAAAGGGTTAAAAATTAAAAGAGAAGAATACAAAACACAGGTCTTTGCAGATGACATAGCATGTATATTAGAGGACCCTTTGGAAACAGGAGAAAAACTCGTATTAGAAATAGAGAAATTTGGAATAGTAGCAGGGGACTACTCAAAATTATTGCAACAAATTCAAAGAGATTTAGAAAATTGGGCAAAACTACAAATTTCTTTGATTGGGAGAATTGCCACAATAAAGATGAATATCTTACCTAAAATTTTATATTTGTTCCAAACAGTACCTATAAAATTGGGGAAAACCTTTTTTGACAAATTGAATAAAATTATTAGTAAATTTATATGGCTAGGGAAAAAGCCAAGAATCAAAATTAAAATGTTACAAGATGCCAGAAGTAAGGGTGGCTTTGGCCTTCCAGACTGGGAATTGTATCATCAGGCAGCAGTAATGTCATGTCTCAGGGAATGGTAAATCTAAAGAATGGAAGAATTTTAACAATTGAGGGCCATGATTTGCAGAAAGATTGGCATGCCTTTATTTGGGATGGAAAAGACAAAGCCCACAAGTATTTTCAGAGGCATCAAGTGAGGGAAGTACTATTAGAAACTTGGGTGAAAATTAAAAGGAACTTTTATCCAAAAATCCCAAGATGGGTGTCAACAATGGAAGCCTTGGTCTACCCTAATTTAATTGATTTTAACAAAATAGTAACATTTAAGGAATTGTTAGATGGATTAGGGAATTTGAAATCTAGACAAAAATTATTGGATGAAGAAATTAAAATTGATTGGTGGCCCTATTTACAAATACAAACAAAATATTAAAAAGATTTAGAAGTATATGGATTTCAAACGGACCAATAAGAAATGGACAAAATACTAACTGGGACCGATGAGAAAATACTTACTAAAATATATAAATGCCTCCTTCAATTCAAATTGGAGGAGGAAATGGTAAAGGAAACGATGATAATTTGGGCGAAAAATTTTGGGTATAATATTGAATTAGAGTATTGGGAAAAATTATGGGGAACAAATTATAAGATGATGTTGTCGGCTGCCTATAAAGAAAATATTTACAAAATGTCTTATAGGTGGCATTTACCCCCAGCGAGATTGGCCAAGATATCTCCCAAAAATGCACCAAATTGCTGGAAATGCAATCATCAACATGCGACATATTTCCACATGTGGTGGACATGCTCCAAAGCAAAGGCATATTGGTTAAAAATCCAAAAATGGTTAGAGGAAATAACAGGGGAAAAAATTGCTATGAAACCCTAATTATTTTTATTTGGAATTATAAAAGAGAAGATTAGGAAAGAAATTTATTACAGCATACTTCACATAATCACGGCCGCCAGAATTTCATTTGCACAAAATTGGAAACACAGATTTGCTCCATCAAATACGATGATCATAAAAAAGGTGCCAGAATGTGCAGAAGCAGATAAATTAACAATGGAATTAAAAGACCGAGAGGAAACGATTTATTACGAGACATGGAATAAATGGTATAACTGGTTGGAGAAACAATCCAAAATTAATGTATAAATGTATAAATGTAAGAGAAGATATTATAGAGGAATGAAATAGTTACTGTGTAATAGATAGGTATAAATTGTAGTGAATATAGAAATTAGTAAGTAATATATATAATGTATGTGTATATAGTCAGTGGTGGGATTCAAATAATTTAACAACCGGTTCTCTGCCCTAATGATTTCTTCCAACAACCAGTTCACCAACTGCTCAGAAAGTTAACAACCGGTTCTCCCGAAGTGGTGTGAATTGGCTGAATCCCACCACTGTATATAGTTGGTTATAGATAGTATCAAACATACCGGTATCGGAAAGCTGTAAAAATGTAACAAGGATGTTAAAGATGTAAATATTGAATAAAAATTATTTTTTTTAAAAAAGAAAGAAATTAGAGAAATGGGAAAGGTGCCATTTTATAGTTGTAAAAAAGCAAACAAGCCTGTAATATTAATGAATGATTCCATTAACTGTAGCAAATAAAGGGATAATAAGTTAAAAAAAAAAACCACTAGAGAACTTGTGGAAGCCTGGCATGCTGGCAAATTAGCCATCAACCAGCAAATTGGCCATCAACTGACACTTGGGGAGGGGATCATTTATTATTTTAACTATACTGAAATCATGGGAAATATTCAGAGTTGGTTTTTATATTTAATTGTACTGATATGATGTGTCTAATAAATAAGTTTCTTGAGAGAGATCTGAGTCTCGGAGTTCTGATTTGCTTGGGCTTGTTAGTCAGAACCTTGACATTAAACCAACTCTCCTAAATCTTGCTCTGGAAAGAAAGAGCAACACTCTGGGGTACTGAGACCCAGCTGCCAACCCAGTCACCTTGGTAGGACAGAGAAGACTCAGGGAAGTTTTTGAAATGGAAAAGAAAGGGGAGGCAGACACCAAGCCTAGCACAGCCCCGGCTGGTGGAGAACAACCAACTGTTCAACTCCTCCTCCTCTGTGGGGAGGAAGTCCCTCCAGCAGCAGCCAGGCCAAAGTTCTAAGCAGAGAGGACTGAAAGGCAAGTAGTGCAGGAAAAAGTCCTAGCCATGGGGGACTTTTACCAAGCAGAGGGTGACCCCTGGTATTGGAGGACACCAAAACCTGCCAAAGCGAATTCTTGACATTCCCTCAGGTGCCAGCTGACTCTCTCCTGTGTTGGAGAGTGAAACAGACAGCTGAGTGGGACAAGCAGGGGGAATGGAGGTACCTAGCCATCATCCAGAGCCCGTTGACCAAGCAACTGAGGGAGAGGTTCATCCACATGGAGATTTGAGATGTGGAGCCGGTCCGCAGATTTGAGCCGTGGTTGAAGACCACAGCCCAGATGCCACAGCCACCTCCAACTTGTTGGAGCCCATGTCTAGTTATGGAAGCCCGGGCAGCTAGCCCGCCTCCTCAGCCAATGGTGATGGTGAGTCCAGAACTAAGGCGGAGCCCCCAGCAGCAGCAGTGGATGGTGAGCCCAGTGGGACACCCTCAGTTCCCACCTGGGTGGCCCGGATATCAGCTGTGGCCTTACTGCCCTGGCCCCGGTTGGTTTCATGGGCAATGGGCATCCCTTCCTCCTCCTCCAATGGGCCCTCCACCAATGAAAGCCACCTTTGACAGGGATCCAGAGAAGTTAGCATTCTTCCTGAACCAGGTGTGGGCTCACCTGGACCACTGGGCCTTGAGCCATTCAGAACTGGGCCACAGAAATGGCAGTGAGTGCACACATGAACACATCCCCACCTGCACAGGGGAGCATGTATGCACTCACTCAATTTGCACATGCGCAGAACCATCTCCTCCCCACCACCATCTGCAAAGCCAAAAAAATTGTGGATCTCTGGTCTAAGCAGTTTTACAGAGTCAGCATATTGCTTCCAAAAATCTGGGTTCTCATTTTACCAACCTCAGAAGGATGTAAGGCTGAGTCAACCTCCAGCTGGTCAGGATCAGGATTTAGCAGAATTAGCCTTTAATACTGCATTCTAACTGCCCCACCACGGCTAAGTCACTACATAGTTAGTTGGTCTAGTTTTGGCTTAGCCTATTTTGTAAACTTGGCTACTATAACTTGTAAACTATGGTTAAGCAAATCTTAGCATACTGTATCCAAACTGATATTTTTGTAAATTTAGTATTTATTATGCTAAATTAATGGAAGAAAAAAGGTCCACAAGTAGACTTTCACAGTGACTGCCAAGTTTCATGGAATAATGTTAGTTTATTTGAGAATCACCCAGCACACATTCAAAGAATTGAGCAGAATTCATAATATAGAAAAAACGTCTTTATCTACAAAATATAAAAACATGATGCAAACAATACCCATGCATTTCTTGCAATGTGGTAGAGAGAACAAACTCTGAACACAGAATAGGTAAACCACACCCAGAGTAAAGCTGACTCACATGGCTCTCACAACAAATCCTGTATCTAAGTCAAAAAACAGTTCCCATTGACTGGATCATTGCCATGTCTATTCCAGTTCATAAATTCTTTGTACACTGACACTCCTCCCTTTATGACTGGAATAGACATAAAACCAAATAATTTAATATTCTTCCCACCCAATGGCTCGGTCATTACATCTGCTAGATCAGGGGTGTCAAACTCACATCCTCATGGCAGCATCATGTGACATATAGGGACTTTTTTCCCCTTTGCTAAACCAGGCAGGGGCGGGGCCAGCACGTGACGCATCCAGCCCGCAGGTCATGAGTTTGACATCCCTGTGCTAGATTGTCTTCTGAAGAAAAGTGAAGCAAGCGAATTAGTTTACTTTTGATACTTTCTCTGGCATTACGATACTTAATGTCCACATGCTTGCTTCTATTTTTTACTCTGTCACCTGTTGCCATTTTAATGCAAGCAGCATTACCTTCAAACAGTTACAGCTTCATTAACTTCTACGTTTAAATCCTTTAACAGCTGTACATACCAAGTTACTTCTGAACAAAGTTCAGATAGAGCAATAAATTCTACTTCTGCAGTAGAAATGGCTACAGTAGTTGGTTTTTTGAACTTCCATACAATTAAAGCCCCTCCAAATAATACTACAATCGCAGAATTGGATTTTCTGGTTTGAACATCATTGGTATAATCACTGTCAACATAACATTTTAACTTTAAATCTTCAGGGACCTGTATTTGAAGACCTAAATTCACAGTTCCCTTCAAATACCTGAGAATTCTTTTTACACACATCCAATGCAACTGCTTTGATACAACAGTAAAGCGACTTAAGATGCTTACTGCACAAGCTATGTCTGGTCTGGACCACTGTGACAGGTATAGCAAGCTCCCTTTTGCTGACTGATATATCTCTTGATCACAGGGTTCACTTTTGTCCTCACCCAAGTTGTTGTGAAAATCTGTGCTCATAGGTTTGGAGCAGAATTACAATCCTTCATGTTATATATCTCCAACAGCTGTTCAATTTTCCTTCTTTGACAGAGAATATAACCACCTTTCTCAATTTTTTGTATCTCTACACCAAGATAATTTTGTATTTCACCCAAATTTTTCAATTCAAACTTTTTCTCCAACTGATTAGCAAATTCCTTCACCTGTATCAGAACTTTTGCAATAAAAGCAAAGATAGTCCACAAGTGCTAATAATTGACAATCCCCACCATGTAACCTTGCAGTATATATGCAACCATCAATCTTGCAACTCTTGAACCCAAGACCCTTCAATGCCATATCTAAATAGATGTTCCAGTTTCTGGCTGACTGCTTCAGCCCATAATTGGTCTTGTTCAGTTTATACACAGTGTCAGCCTTTTTACTTTCATATCCTGGTGTTTGAACCATGTAAATTTCTTCCTCTAATTCTGCATTGAGGAATGCTGTGGTTATATCAAAGTGCCATATTTTATGGCCACGTGCCACTGCTAACATTAGAGCCAACCTTATAGTTTCACTTTTTACTGTTGGTGCAAACACCTCATCATAGTGCACATTTTTCTTTTGCAAAAAACCTTGTGTCACTAATCTTGCTTTATATTGGACTTCATTGTTGGGTAATACTTTCTTTTTGTATACCCATTTACATCCTACAGCTTTGTAACCTTGTGGCAAAGTAATAGATGTGAACACTTTAGGTTCATTCATGGATTTCATTTCTTTGTCTATGGCTTCTTTTCACTTCACTTGTTCGACTTTGGATAGTGCCAATACCTGATAGTTTCTTGGCTCATACCACACATTACACACCTTTACTTTACTAGCAAAATACCTGTCAGATGGAATCCCTTTGTTCCATTGCTCTGATCTGCATGGCATTGACTGCTCGTGCGTCCTTTCTTGTTTCATATCAGTCATCATCTTCTCCTTTTGTCCTTTTTCAGCTTCTCCTCCCTGAATGCTGACACCGTCACTAAGTGAGTCACCATCACTAAGTGAATCATCCCTAAAATTGTCATCAATTGTGTCCCAATTTTGCTCTGCAAACCTAGCAGACCTGGAAATTACTATCCTTCTGCTCCCATCACTAAAGCGATAGCTCTTTGAGCCAGACTCATAACCCATAAACCTGAGCTTTCTAGCTTTTGGTTGTCCTTTCTCCTGATTGCCTTTGGAATATTCACCCATGCATTGCTTCCAAATACCATTAAATGTGCCAGAGATGGCTTTCTTCCATATAGCACAGCATATGGAGTATCATTAATAGAGGAACTCCACAGCCTACTGATTAAATAATTAATGGCTTCACCCCAATACGACCTGCTCAGATCAGAATCCTTCAGCAATGAGTCTTTCATTGTTTGTAAGACTCCATTCCATCTTTCAACTATACCATTCTCAGCTGCTGTGTATAGATTAGTGCATCTATGTCTTATTTCTAACTGCCCCAACTGTTGAAAACTTGCTGACATGAATTCTGAATCTCTTGTCAGTTTGCAGTTGGCATACCTGTTGTCTATATGTTTTTTCTACGAAGCTTACCCATTGCTTGAACTTCTGTAGCACCTCTATTTTACTCTTTAGCAAATAGCAGAACCCAAATCTGCTGTAGTCATCTACAATGACCAGCGCATACCTTGCTCCTCCCAAACTGGCTTGCATTGGATCAACCAAATCTGCATGTATTAGCTCTAGAGCTCTTGTTTTCTGCCTTGTGCTATTCTTGCTTACTGGGAATGCCTTGGATTTCGATGATTTATATGCTGCACAGTCTAAGTATGTCTTCACCCTTACACCTTCTCCAAACTGTTGCATCTTGTGCAACACTCTGAAGCTGGCATGCCCAAGCTTTCTGTGCAAGAGATGAATGCATGAATCATGTTGTGCCGCATTTCCAAATATTTGGGTGCATTGAACCTTTTGTCCTTGCAACACATCAAAATTATCCTGTTTTATGCCCTGTGCACATACCATTTCTTTTTATGAGACATCCCCAATCTACAAATGTGATCTCAAACCCTTGTTTGTCTAGACTAGAAACACTCAGTAAATTATGCTCCATTTCAGGCACAATTAATATAGTATTAAACTTTTTCTCTAGACATGGTATCAGCACACTGCCTTTTCCTATAACTTTAGCCTTCTGACTATTTGCTAAGGCTAGTGCATCTCCTCCAGCTGGATCCAATCTGAAAAACAATTTAGAATTATTAATAAGGGAGGGGTCCTTCCCACAGCCATTAAAGGAAGTGGTTGTAAGGCCTCTCCTCAAGAAGCCTTCCCTGGACCCAGCAGAATTAAAAAACTTTCTTCCAGTCTCCAACCTACCTTTTGTGGGAAAGGTTGTAGAGAAAGTGGTGGCACTTCAGCTCCTGCGGTCATTGGATGAAACAAATTATTTGGACCCTTTTCAGTCCGGCTTCAGACCTGGCTACAGCACGGAAACTGCCTTGGTCATGCTGATGGATGATTTCTGGCGAGCCCGAGACAGGGATCATTCCTCTATCTTGGTGCTACTTGACCTCTAAGCAGCTTTCGATACCATTGACCATGGTATCCTTCTGGGGCGACTAAGAGAGCTGGGAGTGGGAGGCACCGTGTTGCGGTGGTTCACCTCCTATCTCTCTGGTCGATCACAGTGGGTGCTGGTAGGAGGACAGAGGTCATCCCCTAGGCCCCTCGTCGGCAGGGTGCCTCAGGGCTCGGTCCTCTCTCCCCTCCTATTTAACATCTACATGAAATCACTGGGTGAAATCATCCGACGACATGGGGTGGGATATCAGCAATATGCTGATGATACCCAGCTGTATATCTCCACCCCTCATCAGTTCAGTGAGGCGGTAGATGTGATGTGCCGGTGCCCGGAGGCTGTGAGGATCTGGATGGGAGTCAACAGGCTCAGACTTAACCCAGACAAGACCGAATGGCTCTGGGTATTGACCCCTAAAAACTATGTCGATTGTCCATCCTTGGTTCTGGGGGAACAGAAAGGGCCCCCCTCAGAACGGGCTCACAATTTCGGTGTCCTTCTAGACCCACAGCTAAGATTGGAAAAACATCTGACAGCTGTAGCTAGGGGGACCTTTGCACAGGTTCGTCTGGTGCACCAATTGCGACCCTACTTGGATCAGGAGGCTCTCCTCACAGTCACTCATGCTCTTGTCACTTCACGGTTGGACTATTGCAACACGCTCTATATGGGGCTACCCTTGAAAAGTGTTCGGAGACTACAGTTGGTCCAGAATGCAGCCGCGTGAGTTATAGTGGGTGCACCTAGATACACCCACATTACACCAATTCTCCATGAGCTGCACTAGGTCCTTATCAGTCTCCGGGCGCAATTCAAGGTGTTGGTTATTACCTTTAAAGCCCTACATGGCTTAGGACCAGGCTATCTTCGAGACCGCCTTCTACCACATAGCTCCCAGTGACCGGTAAGATCCCACCGAGTTGGTCTCCTCCGGGTCCCATCAGCTAAACAATGTCGGCTGGCAGGCCCACGGGGGAGGGCCTCCTCTGTGGCTGCCCTGGCTCTCTGGAACCAATTACCTCCTGAAGTCTGGACCGCCCCCACCCTATTGGCCTTCCAGAAAGCAGTGAAGACCTGGCTCTTCCGGCAGGCCTGGGGCCATTGATCTCGTTATAGTGATCTTGCGAGACCCGGCCACAAACTGGAGTCTATGTGTTTTAGCGTTTTAATGTTTTAATGTCTTCTTTTAACTTTGTATGGAATATTGTTGCATTGTTTTATTCTCTGTTGTAAACCGCCCAGAGTCCCTTGGGAGTTGGGCAGCATAGAAATGCGACTAAATAAATAAACAAATAAATAAATAAATAAATAAATAAATGTTTTGACCAGCCCCACTATCTATTAATCATTTGTCTCTGCTATTACAATAGTCAAGTTTTGCAACAGCAGTTTGTCTATTTGTTTGTTTTCTTCCTTCTAAACAGTCTTTCTTTAAATGAGTTTTATCCCCATAGATAAAACATTTCCACTTTTCTTGTTTCTTCTTCTTGGGAATTCTTTGCTGGGATGTAATCCTATCTCTTCTGTTGCTCTGTTCTCTGCAGACATCCAGTCTGTTTGTTTTGCTCTCTCTGCTCCTTGGACCCCCAACTCAGGAATTTCTCCTCATAGTTTCTTCTAAAATGGTGTTTTTGTTCTTCAGAAATCAAACAGGCTTTAAGGGCTTCCATACGTAATTCGTGTTCTGGTTTACATTCAAAAATGGCTGAAACAAAATTATTTTGTTGGAGATAGAACGCTCTGAATTTTACTTAAGATTCCAAAATATAGAAGAAGAAAAAGGAGAAAATCTACCAGAAACAATTGCAAGATTTTGGCTGAAGCCTTGGAACAACCCAAAGAAAAGATTTTGAATGAGATTGATGAAGCCTTTAGAATCTATACTAGATATGTAGTAAGGAATAAACTATCAAGGGAAGTATATGTAAGATTTACAAAGAGAGCAATGAAATCAGATATACTTCAAGCAGTAAGGACCACAGGGATAAAGAACTTGTGGTTCTACGACAAATACCTAGAAGAGTTAGAGATTTGAGGAGAGAATACCAATTCTTAACAAGATTTTTAATATCCAAAGCAGTGTGTTTTAGATGGTTAATACCTGAAGGGATTATGGTGACATGGAGAGAACAAAGATAGAGACTTGATTCAATTGAGAAAGCAAAGGCATTTTATCAACAACTTTGTGGAGCAATGGAAAAAGACTTGGGAGCTGTAGGTGTTGCAAAAGAGAAAGATGAAGAAAAGGATAAGGAGGAGAAAGCGAAGGAAGAGAGGGCCCGGAGAGAGGGGGCAAGAGCCAAAGAACCAATCAAACAAAGAGAGTCGAGGGCAACGAAATTAAAACCTAGTAACAAGTAAACATGGAAGAAGAAATAAAAGCAATATCCTTAAATGTAAATGGATTAAATGCAGCAATAAAAAGAAACAGACTATTGACTAAATTAAATACTCTGAAGATGGACATTATATGTTTACAAGAAGCTCATATTAGAAAAAGAATCGGCAGAAACAAGTAAGATTAGAAGAAGAATATAAAATTAATTTTGATACCATCGACCATGGTATCCTACTGCGACGACTCGGGGGGCTGGGGGTGGGGGGCACTGTTCTACAGTGGTTCTCCTCCTACCTCTCGGGCCGTACACAGTTTGGGCGGGGGGTCAGAGATTCTCCCCAAGGCCCCTCACCTGTGGGGTGCCTCAGGGGTCGGTTCTCTCCCCCTTGCTCTTTAACATCAACATGAAGCTGCTGGGTGAGATCATTCGCAGTTTCAGGGTGAGATATCATCAGTATGATGATGATACCCAGCTCTACATCTCCACCCCGGATCAACCCAGGAATGCCCTTTCCGTGATGTCTAAGTGCCTGGAGGCACTTAGGGTCTGGATGGGTAGGAACAGGCTCAGGGATCTGGTGCGGGTCTGGATGGGTAGGAACAGGCTCAGGGATCTGGTGCGGGTCTGGATGGGTAGGAACAGGCTCAGACTCAACCCCTCCAAGACTGAGTGGCTGTGGATGCCGGCATCTTATGGTCTAGTACCCCCATCACTCCAGATTGGGGGGGGTGTTGCTTACTCCCTCTGAAAAGTTTCACAATCTTGGCGTCCTCCTAAATTCACAGCTGTCCTTGGTGGACCATCTGATGGCTGTGACAAGGTGGGCTTTTGCACAGGTTTGCCTGGTGCGCCAGTTGCGCCCTTTCCTAGACAGGGATGCCCTCCATACAGTCATTCATGCTCTCGTTATCTCATGTTTGGATTACTGCAATGCCCTCTACATGGGGCTGCCCTTGTGATGCACCCGGAGGCTCCAGCTGGTCCAGAATGCGGGCGCGCGGGTTGTTACGGGAGTTTCCCATTACTCCCGTGTTATACCACTCCTGCCCGAACTGCACTGGTTACCTGTGGTCCTTCGGATCCGCTTCAAGATGCTGGTACTTACCTATAAAGCCCTCCATGGCACGGACCTGGGGTACTTGCAGGATCACCTCCTACTGTCCTCCACATAGGACTGCCCTCCTCCGGGTGCCTTCGGCCAGACCATGTCGGCTGATGGTGCCCAGGACAAGGGCATTCTCTGTGGGCGCACCGACCCTCTGGAATGGGTTATCCACTGAGCTCCGGACAGGCCCCGACCTCCGCTCTTTCCACGGTGACCTGAAGACATGGCTTTTCCAACAAATTGCCTGATCTACTGGGAGTCTTAGTTTAACTCTTGGGGATTTTAATTGGATTACTTTAGTATTAATTTTATTGTTCCGTTGTTTTATCTTTGTGAGCCGCCCCAAGTCCTTCGGGAGAAGAGCGGCATATAAGTATGAATAAACTAAACTAAAGTAAACTAAAAGCCTGGAAAAAAAGTTTCAGAAAGATGTTCAAAATAAAAAAATTAAGAAATTGATGGAACTGAAGAAGCATTAAATAATCTTAAATGAACAAGAATTATTAGCAAACCAATTGAGAGCATTGAAACAGAATTTTTTTGAAAATGCAAACAAACCAGGAAGATGGCTAGCATATAAACTAAGAAAAGAGAAAGAGAAAAAAGTTATAAAATATCTACAAGATGAAGAGGGGAAATTACAATATAGAACTGAAGAAAAAAAGAAAGTAATCCAAGAATACCATGAAAAACTCTATTCACAAGAAAAGATCCCTGAGGAGGAGATACAAAGCTATCTGGAAAAATCAGATTTAATTAAAATATCAGAACAATTTAAAGGAATGCTAGATGAAAGAATAACAATGATAGAATTAACAGAAGCAATAAAAAGACTTGGAGAAGGATTAGGAATTGGATTAAGGAAATTACTAATGTGGACCTCCAATGGAAACCTGAGATATATTTACTAGGTATTCGCCCAGAGGGGCTAAGTAAGAAAAAATGGTATCTCATTCTACATATCTTAGTCGGAGCTAGAATAGTGTTTGCCCAATAATGGAAAGAAAAAGAGATACTGGCCAGCGTCAAATTATAAACAAAGTATTAGAGTGCGTTGAAGCGGACAGAATGATGTATAGGTTGAAAGAAAAAGAGGAATCTGAAGTTTTTCAAAGTTGGGACAGTTGGTACCGGTGGTTGAATAAAAGGATTGAGATCAAGTGAGGGCCTAAGTCAATATGAGGAGAGATATACTTATCTAGATTGAAAGATAATTGTTTGAAAACCATATTTGGGGATTACTTACTTTATTCTCTGTTGTGGGCATAATTATTTATAAATGAGGGCAGGAATATTATCTGCTGGGTTGGATGTGTTTGTATATCTAGTGTTATGAATGGGGGAGGGAGGGAGGGGAATGTATGGTTTTTGTTGTAATGTATAATCAATGTTTTTGTCTTATGTTGATTTTAACTTGGAAAATTTAATAAAATTTATTATTATTATTTTTTTAAAAAAGAAGCAATAAAAAGACAAAAGAATGGAAAAGCGCCTGGACCAGATGGCTTACCAGCTGAGTTATATAAAACATTGGAAGAAGTGATTAGTAATATCAATCAATTTATTTATTGATTAGCCCTTTGGGCCATATCAAGTGCAGAATTACAAAGCTACCATTGTGTGTGGAGTTGCAACCATTGTGCTATCATCGGTTGGATGGATCTGCTACCATCGTGATAATCACTTACGGAGGAGAGTGAGTAGCAGCTTTGTGACTGCTCTCCTTTTTACTCTCTATTTTTATCCCTTTTAAATCTTTTTAAAATACTCTTTTAACTTTTAAATCAATTTTAACCTTTATTTCCCCTTTTTACTTTTTATTCTCAATTTTTATTTTTAATTTTTAACTCTCAATTTTAATTTTAATTTTTAACTTTTTAACTTTTAGCTATCAATTTTACTATTTGAAAGGTTCACTTTTTATCCTGGCTTTTTACCTCAGCTTTTACTCCAGCTGGTGAAGCATTTAGTGAATGAGAGGAAGTAAGTCTTCCCTACTAAGCAAACCAGCTATCCATGGCAGCCATCCAGTGCTCAGACAACCTAAGATCCTGATTGTGGCTTATTCATATAGCAACTGATTTGCCCCAGGGAAGAACCTTTGCAGCCGTGTTTGACTGGAGTCCGGATGGCCTCTCCCAAGGGGAAGAAAAAAAAGACGGCATATTGCTCTCCAAACAGTAAGGAAGTTGGAACCAATCCTCAAAAGCAACAGAAGATTGACGGATTTTGCCAGCCTTTGCACTCAACAGTGGGTCGTGCATCCTCCCCCCTTTCCCTGCAGGTTAGCCGTAATGTTTTGGCATTGTTTGGGGATTCCCCCCTGGAGTGGGAATTGCAGGCAGAGGAGAATCAATCAGGAAATCAGCTGGGAGGTTTGCGAACCCCTCTGCGTAATTTGATGACAAATGACTCAGCAACTTTGGGTGAATCGGCTCCAGGCCGGGACAAGGGCTTAGAGTCGGAGTTTTACAACCATAGTGAATTAGCTTTAGGACTTGAAAACCAGCTAAATGTTAGTACAAGGGATTTCATTAGCCGACACAGTATGCTCACTTCTCAGACAGTCTTGGCTATTTTTGACCAATTTGCAGAGGTGCGTTTAAAGTTGGACTCTGTGATCAATCTTATTGCTACGGCACAGACGAAAAAGCCACAGGTATGTTCAACTGGCTGTCAGACAGAACGACCCAGCCAGATGGTGCAACCGAGGGAAAGAACAAGCGGACAATATATTGACTGTAAGCATGGAAAAAAAGCAAGAGATGGTGAGCTGGTTGGACCTGAAATCCCACGGTACAAGAATGGGGTGGGAAACAGGCGATTATTGAAGGAGCAGATTGTATTGAATATATATAATTCTGAGATAAATGTGGGTAGATGGTCTTCAAAAAGACAGATAGTGACCTCTTTGTCACAGCTTACTCGGTGTGACAAGGGGGCAGTAGATTTGGCAGCATATGAACATCTTCCACAACGTGATAATTATTTCAGAATTCTTTTTAAGTTCAAACAACAGCTCTTCCCAAGCCTGCTTATGCGAATGAGAGGATTCTTGGCTTATTATCAAATTTTACCTACCCGAGTTTTTTCTAGTGGTGAGGCCATCCCGCTAATTCAGAGAACCCCTAGGGAGAGTGTGGCAGTGCATGGGACAGCTGTTTGGGAAAGTGGACTGAATAGGGAAAGCAGGCTGGCCAAGGTAGGGAGGAGATTTAGCATTACAGAGGAAATGTCGGTTAGGGTTTTGGACCCAGCTGAAGTGAAACTGCCTTCAATTGGCTTGGTACAAGATGAGACATTCGATTCTGCCTGTTTGGAAACTTTTTCCTCACTTTCACAAATGGAGCAGCAAGAAGTACTTTAAAAACTTAAAGAGACGAGGAAGCTGCTGAAGCAGACTATTTCTTCTGCCGCTCCTTTAGCGTCAATAGCTCTACCCCCTTCAAGGCACGAGGCAGCTCCAGAGAGTCAGCAGCCTATAAACCCAGGAAGCCTGATGCCCACGTCTATACAGCACAAGGTACCAGAGACAGTAGATTTGATAACACAAAGTGTTGTGGGACAAACATCGGAGATGGAAGGCACCCAGGAAGGAATCCCCCAATCCCCCTTAGTGGCAAAGATGATACCAAGAAACGACACAAACGCGGTGCCTCATGCAAAATCATTTACCGTGGAGTCAGAGATTAATAGAGCCCATGGACCTGCAAGTCCGAAAGTAACAGGCAGTGCAATGATGCCCAAACAGACTTCTATTGAACTCAGGCGATTAAATGGGTGTGTGTGTGTAAACGAGGGAGGAGGGGTAGGAGAGATTATCCAAGAAGCCTGACTAGGAAATAGCGAGCAACCACGTCCTTCAAGAGTGCACTTCCTCTCTTGGAATGTGGCAGGATGGAGAGGAAGTTGGTGTACAGATGATTGTATTAAATTTTTAAATAGGTACCATGTAATTGCCTTGCAGGAGACATGGGTTAGCAGCGATGAGACCCCAATTGAGCTCTCCGGGTTTAATATTTGGCAGCTGCCAGCAAAGAGAGTAGCTAAAAAAGGAAGAGCCTCTGGAGGATTGGGCATTTTGATGAAAGCCGAACTAGGATGGAAGGGAAAAAAAGGCAGAGTTCTCCCGAAGCCCGGAGCAGCAGCGAGGGAAAATAGGGAGCCACAATCTGCTCATCCCCAAGAGTAAAAAAAGACTCTGGGGACTTCGCAGAGGGCTCTACCTGCCCTCGCCTGCTCTGGCTCACATTTCCATCAGGAAATGGAGTTTTTCGAGCCGCCTTTCAGATGTAAAGGCGGCTCTTTACAGGCAACGGGGCTGGTGGTCACGGAGGACCATCTGGCGGCGACGGAAGCCAGACCGGAAGTCCAACAATTGAACTTTTAATAAAAGGAGAAAAAATACTTTTAATTGGAGTATATGCACCGAACCAACAACAGGAAAAATTTTATAAGCTTTTACATTCCAAGTTACTACAATGGGATTACAAATCATGCATTTTACTGGGCGATTGGAATGGAGTTTTGGACACTAAAAAAGATAAGAAGGGGCTCTTGCAAAATATCTCAACGCGTGCTAGATTGCCAAAATCTTTTTTGAAATGATGGATGATATGGAGTTGAGAGATATCTGGCAAGAGAGGAACTCTGAAGAAAAAGACTTTACCTTTTTTTCTGATAGACATCAATCTTTCTCTAGGATTGATTTCATATTAATTACTATTGATCTTTTTTCTAGAGTGAAGAAGACGAAGATTTGTCCAAGAGTTTTAACGGATCATAGTCCAGTTTGGATGGAACTAGAGTATGGAATGGGATTTAAGAGGTCTTGGAGGTTAAATGAAAATCTGTTTAGATATGAGGAAAATGTAAAAGAATGTAAAAAATTTATGAAAGAATTTTTCATTATAAATATGCATAAGAATACATCTATAGAAATGGTTTAGGATGCAAGTAAAGCGTTTATGAGAGGTATTTTGATATATTTGAATAATAAACACAGACGTAAACAGGAAAAAAAAAGGAAGGACTTAGAAGAGGAAATTAAAAAAAAGAACAAGCTCTGATATTGAACCCAGCAGACAAGAAAATAAAAGGGGCAATTAACTTATTGTGAGGGCAATTTAATATGCTAATGGCAGATCAGGTCGCAACTAATTTGCAATATGCTAAACATAATACTTTTTGCAATGCTAATAAATCAGGGAGATGGTTAGCATATTTGTTAAGGAAAAAACAAAAGTCACGGACCATAGAGAAAATAGAATATAAAGGTAAAGAGGTTTATCAGCAAAATATGATTAAAAAAGCATTTTTAGAATTTTATACGAGGTTGTACGCTAGTGATAAAATTCAAAGTATAGATGTAGATAGATATTTACGAAAGAGAATATTCCTATAATTACAAGAGAGCAAAGGGAGGGTTTAAATCAACCAATAACTTCCGAAGGAATTATGTTTGCAATTAAGCAGATGAAAGTGGGTAAAGCCCCCGGGATGGTTTGACAGCTGCTTATTATAAACACTTGCAGTTAGAAATGGTGGACCACTCAAAGAGTTATTTACCAACATACAATCTGGAGGAGATGTACCCCCATCATGGAGGACAGCTTTTATTTCTCTGATTCCAAAGGAGGAGCAAGACCACACTCAGCCAAAAAATTATAGGTCTATATCACTTTTAAATACAGATTATAAGATTTTTGCTAAAATACTAGCAAATAGGTTAATGACAGTCATGCAACAAATGATTCATAATGATCAAACTGGTTTTATAAATGGTAGACAAATGAAGAGTAATGTAAGGCAAGTGGTTAACCTATTAGAGTATATGGGGAAGAACAACCAAATCCCTGTGGCACTAATATTTCTTGATGCGGAGAAAGCATTTGATTGATTGAATTGGCACTTCTTATTGAAAATAATAGAAAAGATGCAGTTTGGAGAATATTTTACACAATCTATTAAGGCAATATATCAGAAACAAACAGCGCACATAATAATTAATGGTAGTTTAACAGATACTTTTAATATAGAAAAAGGAACAAGACAAGGATGTCCCTTGTCTCCATTATTGTTCATCTTGACTTTGGAATTTTTGTTGAGGAAGATAGATGGGTCAGATAAAATAAATGGAATTAAAATTAGGCAATATGATTACAGAGTACGAGCATTTGCAGACGATTTGGTTGTTACTTTAACCCAACCGTTAGTCAGTTGTAGGTTTAATGGATATAATTAAACAATATGGACAAGTATCTGGATTTAAAATAAATGCAGGGAAAACGAAGATAATAACTAAAAACATGACTACAAATCAAAAAGATGAATTAGAAAGATTAACAGGATTTGAAATAGTAAAAAAGGTAAGTATTTGGGGGTTTATATTATGACATCAAATGCGAAATTATTCACGCATAACTACAGTCAGGTCCAGAAATATTGGGACATCGACACAATTCTAACATCTTTGGCTCTATACACCACCACAATGGAGTTGGAATGAAACAAACACAATGTGCGTTAACTGCAGACTGTCAGCTTTAATTTGAGGGTATATACATCCAACTCAGGTGAACGGTGTAGGATTTACAGCAGTTTGTATATGTGCCTCCCACTTGTTAAGGGACCAAAAGAAATGGGACAATTGGCTTCTTAGCTGTTCCATGGCCATGTGGGTGATATTCCCTCATTACCCCAATTACAATGTGCAGATAAAAGGCCCAGAGTTCATTTCAAGTGTGCTATTTGCATTTGGAATCTGTTGCTGTCAACTCTCAAGATAAGATCCAAAGAGCTGTCACTATCAGTGAAGCAAGCCGTCATTAGGCTGAAGAAACAAAACAAACCCATCAGAGAGATAGCAAGAACATTAGGCGTGGCCAAAACAACTGTTTGAAACATTCTCAAAACAAAAGGAATGCACCAGTGACCTCAGCAACACCAAAAGACCCGGGAGACCACGGAAAACAAGTGTGGTGGATGACTGAAGAATTCTTTCCCTGGTGAAGAAAACACCCTTCACAACAGTTGGCCAGATCAAGAACACTCTCCAGGAGGTAGGTGTATGTGTGTCAAAGTCAACAATCAAGAGAAGACTTCACCAGAGTGAATACAGAGGGTTCACCACAAGATGTAAACCATTGGTGAGCCTCAAAAACAGGAAGGCCAGATTAGAGTTTGCCAAACAACATCTAACAAAGCCTTCACAGTTCTGGAACAAGATCCTATGGACAGATGAGACCAAGATCAACTTGTACCAGAGTGATGGGAAGAGAAGAATATGGAGAAGGAAAGGAACTGCTCATGATCCTAAGCATACCACCTCATCAGTGAAGCATGGTGGTGGCAGTGTCATGGCGTGGGCATTTATGGCTGCCAATGCAACTGGTTCTCTTGTATTTATTGATGATGTGACTGCTGACAAAAGCAGCAGGATGAATTCTGAAGTGTTTCGGGCAATATTATCTGCTCACATTCAGCCAAATGCTGCAGAACTCATTGGACAGCGCAGATGGACAATGACCCAAAGCATACTG
Source organism: Arizona elegans (assembly GCA_022577455.1). Taxonomy (NCBI): domain Eukaryota; kingdom Metazoa; phylum Chordata; class Lepidosauria; order Squamata; family Colubridae; genus Arizona; species Arizona elegans. Next base: position 74,505,569 of record JAKOOJ010000004.1, on the reverse strand, counting down.
CAAAAGCAACCAAAGAGTTTTTGAAGGGACAGAAGTGGAATGTTATGCAATGGCCAAGTCTATCACCTGACATGAATCCCATTGAGCATGCATTTTTACTTGCTGAAGACAAAACTGAAGGGAAAATGCCTCAAGAACAAGCAGGAACTGAAGACAGTTGCAGTAGAGGCCTGGCAGAGCATCACCAGGGATGAAACCCAGCGTCTGGTGATGTCTATGCGTTCCAGACTTCAGGCTGTGATTGACTGCAAAGGATTTGCAACCAAGTATTAAGAAGGGAAAGTTTGATTTATGATTATTATTCTGTCCCATTACTTTTGGTGCCTTAACAAGTGGGAGGCACATATGCAAACTGCTGTAAGTCCTACACCGTTCACCTGAGTTGGATGTACATACCCTTAAATTAAAGCTGACAGTCTGCAGTTAAAGCACATTGTGTTGTTTCATTCCAACTCCATTGTGGTGGTGTATAGAGCCAAAGATGTTAGAATTGTGTCGATGTCCCAATATTTCTGGACCTGACTGTATGATCCATTGTGGCAAATAATACAGAGAGAGATGGAAAATTGGAAAAAATTACAATTATCCTTGTTAGGAAGAATAGCAGCAGTAAAAATGAATGTTTTGCCTAAGTTTTTGTTTCTTTTTCAAATGATACCAATACTTTAAAAAGATGAAAATTTGAAGATATGGCAGAAGGGTATTAATAATTTTGTCTGGGCAGGGAAGAGACTGAGAATAAAACAAAAAATAATGCAGGATTTACGTGAAAGAGGAGGTCTCAAAATGCCCAACTTAAGACTATATTATGAGGCAGTTGCCCTATCAGCAATGAGTGACTGGATGAACTCAACAGAAGAAAGAATATTGAATATTGAGGGATATGATTTGGTTTACCGGTGGCATGCTTACTTATTATATGATAAGAAAGTTGATAAGACTTTTAAAAGTCACATATTAAGGAATGCTTTATTGCGTGTCTGGAAAAAGTATAAGTATAAATTAAACGAGAAGTTACCAATGTGGGCAATACCCAGACACGCGATAGAGAATATAAGTGTAGAGCAAAAACAAGATGTGACTACATACAAAGAACTTCTTAACAAGGAAAGAGGTATACTACAATTAAAATCTTTGAATCAACTAAGAGAAGAAATGATAGTTCAAACATGGTTTCAATATGTACAGTTCCAAGCTAGATGGAGAGAAGATCAGAAAATTGGTATCTTGCAAAATGAGAAGAACTTGGTAAAACAAATTAGAAATCAAAGTCAAATGCATATAAAAAGTTTGTATAATGCATTGGTAGAAATAGATTCAGAAACGGAGTTAGTTAAGGACTGTATGATAAAGTGGGCACAAAATATTGAAGAACCAATAATGATGGAAACATGGGAAAAAATATGGGTTAGAAATGTGAAGTTTACGCAAGCCCAAAATTTAAGAGAGAATTTTTATAAAATGTTTTATAGATGGCATCTAGATCCTAAAAAGCTAGCCTGTATGTATCCAAGTGTGCAACCTAAGTATTGGAGATGTGAATGTGATGATGCCACGTATTATCATATATGGTGGACATGTAAAAAAATTAAGGCATTTTGGATAAAAATATGGTGGATTATTCAAAATGTTCTCAAAAAGAAGATAAAATTTACTCCACAGTTCTTTTTGTTAGGTATAATTACTGATTGTACTGTTATAGAGCTAAGTTAATTTTAAATTTAATAACAGCAGCCAGACTTTTGGTGGCGCAGTATTGGAAGAAGGAAGACTTACCTACTATTGAAGAATGGACATTAAAAGTAGTGAATTTAGCAGAGATGGCAAAAAATTCAGCATATTTGAAGGACCACTCAAATGAAAGATATATATCGGAATGGAGAAAATGGATTGACTATATTCAAAACAAATATTGGACTAAAAAGTTTCAAATAGCCTATGAATAAAACCAACTTTTTCTTTTTGAATTATGTTTTGTTAGTTGAAAGGCGAGTTAAAGAGCAAGAGGGAATTAGGAGCCTACAGAAAGTTAGCATATTTTAGTTTGTTTGTTAAATGTTATACCCTGTATTTGCTCTGGGAAGTCCGGGGTGGGGGGAGGGGGGTTGGAGGCAGAGGGGGGATGGGGAGTGGGGGGGTGGAGGAGGGAAGGGAGGGAGGAATGATGGGGAAAAAAATGTTGTAATATTTGATAAAACTTTTTTAATTTAAAAAAAAAAGTGCGAGGACCTGTCAGAAATCACTTTTTCAGCCCGCTGGGTAGTCCCTATGTGCATATGGACTACTCAGAGGGCTGAAAAAGTTATTTTTGACCGGTCCTCGCACTTTTGACCAGTCCTTGAACTTATGGCTATCCTCACATTTTACGTTTTGTGCCCTATCTTGTCACCGTGGTGAAGAGAAGTAGTGGTGAAATGATTGACACAGTTGTTAAGAATGCCACAACAGGCATAAATGTGAGGATGGTCATAAGTGCGAGGACCAGTCAGAAATGACTTTTTTCAGCCCTGAGTAGTCTCGCACATAGCCACGCCCACCAGGTCACATGACCAGCTAGCCACGCCTACCCGGTCACATGACCACCAAGCCACAGCCCCCAACTAAGCCACGCCCACAGAACCGATTGTTAAAAAAATTGAATCCCACCACTGCTTGAGATCCTGGGCAAAAAGGCACATGGAGTAGCTAAGATCCCCGATCTTAGCTAACTTTGTAGGCTGTCTGTGTCCCAGGCTTGGTTGAGCCTTACTGGGTGATGTAATCTTTCCAGGTGCCATGTGGCAAGATGGGTAGAGGGCTAATCCTATCATTTCCTGAGGGCATGTCTTAATCCCATCACTGTGGAGCTGAATGGGGGGGGGGCAGGGAGCTGCAGGAAGCTGCTTTGTCTTTAAACGCATGATTTCCCTTTTCTCATATAAGGAAATATAATATTCTAGGAGGGAGTGGGTGCCAACTTCCTACAATGTCAATCCTTTTTCTTCAGTTTGACTGTGTGCATGGGCCAGCGGGCAGGCTGACTGGGATCTGAGCTAGTGGTGGAATTCTGCCGGTTCTAGGCGGTTCGGCGGAACCATTTGTTAAATTGCTGACTCACCCTGCCCCTTGCCAATAAACAGTGGGGGTGGGGTGGGGCGAGGGGCGGGCGAGCCAGTAATTTAACAAACAGTTCTGTGGTTTTTTTTGCAATTTATTGGCCTCACAGCACACCAAACCGTTTGTTAAATTGCTGGCTCGCCGGCCCCTCCTCCCAACCGCGCGGCGTCAGCCTACCCTAGCCCAGGGCTGGGCAATTGTGGCTCTTTTACAACCTGTGGACTTCAACTCCCGCCTAGCCCATTCTGGGGAATTGTGGAGAATTCTGGGAGTTGAAGTCCACAAGTCTTAAAGCTGCCAGGGTGGGAGACATCTGCTGTTACACTGTAGAATCTTTCAAGCATGAAGATGGCCAAGCATCCTCCTTGAGAGACAACAGTTGAACATCAGGAGGGCTGTTAGAGGGCAGGGCTACATTTGGAAATTTTTGCATTTTTGCAGGTGGTGCAATACGATCTGGTGTCTGCAATGGAGAACAAAATCCGTCTTCTTCTCTCCGCTGTAAGTGCGGCATCAGGATTCCACCTTGGTATTTTGCGGCACAAGGCAGCCCTCATCTCCTGCCGTTTGGGACTCGGAAGCGGTAAACAGCGTCTGGTTCGGGGAGCAGCCGGATTTTGCTCTCCATTGCTCTTTCGGCTCCCTGCAAGCTCTTGTCTCTCGAGGAGCGCTCCCTGAAGTGGTGCGGGAAACTTTGGTTGGGCTTCTCGAGAGATAAGGGTTTGCAGGGGGCCGAGAGAGCAATGGAGAGCAAAATCCGGCTGCTCCCCAAACCAGACGCTGTTTACCACTCCGAGTCAGCAGGAAACGAGGGCTGCCTTGCGCCGCAAATATAACAAGGCGGAATCCTGATGCTGCACTTACAGCAGAGAGAAGAAGCTGGATTTTGCTCTCCATTGCAGACACCAGATCGGCCCCCTGCAAGAGAATGAGAGAAAGTGGGGGAGAATGGGGGAGAGAGAGAGAAAGAGAAAGGGGGGGAGAGAAAGAGAATGAGAGAAAGAGGGGGAGAGAGAGAGAGAGAGAGAAAGAGGGGGGAGAGAGAAAGAGTGGGGGAGAGAAAAGGGGGGAGAGAGAGAAAGAATGAGAGAAAGGGGGAGAGAAAGAAAGAGGGGGGAGAGAAAGAGAGAATGAGAGGGGGGAGAGAGAAAGAGAGGGAGAGAGAGAGAAAGAGGGGGGAGAGAGAAAGAGTGGGGGAGAGAAAAGGGGGGAGAGAGAGAAAGAATGAGAGAAAGGGGGAGAGAAAGAAAGAGGGGGGAGAGAAAGAGAGAATGAGAGAGGGGGGAGAGAGAGAGAAAGAGGAGGGGAGAGTGCCTGAAGGACCCTATCCCGTCACTGGGAGTCCAGGTGCTTCAGCAAGCATTGCATTGGATTCGTATTAGTGGTCCGCGAAATTTAAAAGTATGAACTTGGTGGTCCCTGAGGTCCAAAAGGTTGGGGACCCCTGCTCTGGAGGATTTAAGTAGCTTAACTGCTTGCTTGCCAATACCAGAATTACAGAGTTGGAAGGGACCTTTGGAGGTCTTCTAGTCCAGAGATCTCCCACCTTGGCAACTTTCTCTGCCTGGGCCTGATGCTTCCTGAGAAGCAGGGGATCTCTCTGAATGGGACCCCCTCCCCAAAAGGCTGGCCCCAAAGCCCTAGCTCAGAGGTCTTCAAACTTGGCAGTTTTAAGATTTGTGGACCTCAAATCCCAGAATTCTCTAGCCAGCATAGCTGGCTGGGGAATTCTGGGAGTTGAAGTCTGCCAGGCTTATAGTTGCCAAGGTTGGAGATCTCTGGACTAGAAGATAAATGATGGCATAAATGATGACCGGTCAAAAGTGCGAGGACCTGTCAGAAATCACTTTTTTCAGCCCTCTGGGTAGGGACTACTCAGAGGGCTGAAAAAGTTATTTTTGACTGGTCCTCGCACTTTTGACCAGTCCTTGAACTTACGACTTCCTCACATTTTACGTTTTGCACCCTATCTTGTCACCGTGGTGAAGAGAAGTAGTGGTGAAATGACTGACACGGTTGTTAAGAATGCCGCAATGGGCATAAATGTGAGGATGGTCATAAGTGCGAGGACCGGTCAAAAGTGCGAGGATCAGTCAGAAATGACTTTTCAGCCCTCTGAGTAGTCCCTATGCACATAGGGACGCCCACCCACTCACATGATCAGATAGCCACACCCACCCAGTCACATGACCACCAAGCCACACCCCCAACTAAGCCACGCCCACAGAACCGGTTGTTAAAAAAATTGAATCCCACCACTGATCTGAGCCCCATAACCTGTTAGTTTATTTGAGAATCACCCAGCACATATTCAAAGAATTGATCAGGATTCATAACTGTTACAATTGAAAATACCTAACTTGCTCTCTGTAAATATGTGTATTTGTATATATGTCATTATGTGATGTCATTGTGTCCCTTGCCATTGGTTACTACTTACCATTTGCCCCGCCTCCTCTGTATATAAGCCTTTGCTCCTGTCAGACTTCTAGCTGTCCAAAAGTGTTCCTGAGGAAGATAAGAAATAAACACTGTTGATACAAGAAAGTCTTCAGTCTCTTATATTGGGCCTAACCAGAATAATCAAACTAGCAACAATAACATAGAAAAAACTTCTTTATCTACAAAATACAAAAACATGATACAAACAATACCCATGCGTCCCTTGCAACGTGGCGGAGAGAAGAGCCAACTCTGAACACAGAATAGGTAAACCACACCCAGACTAAAGCCGGCTCACATGGCTCTCACAACATATCCTGTGGGGAAATGACTGCATACCTCAGGGTAAAGCCTAGTAAAGAATTAAATAAATATGGGCTTCGGCCCTGGAGCCGGTAGAGGGAGAAACCAGTTTCCAAAAGGAAGTAATGAAATACGAGACGCCGTAGTGTCTCCTACATTAGCAGTCCTACCAAATCCTGTGCATGTTTCCTGGAAGTTGCCACCAATGGATCCAGAAGTCTAATTATTATGTTACAAGGGGTTAAAGCATCTTACCAGGCAACGCTTCCTCTCAAAAAGACTTTTCAAATCCCAGTTATAACTGCAAAGCGATGCTGTTAATACTCCGGCTTTCCCTTCCCTTCGGCCCCGCCCGAAGAGGAGTAAAGCTTCCATGATCCTTCTGCCAAAAGGCAGGAATAAGAAGAGAAGGGGGCGCTGCCTCGAGAGAGGTAGCCCCGCTAGCTGAAGGAAGTGTCTGTTGCCACTTCGACCTGGAAGTGAAAGGAGGCGCCGGTCGAGCGGAGGCCAAGCCCGGTTTGGGAGCCCGATCGCTTGCCTTGGTTCTGGTACCGTCAGCGCGGCCATGTCCCAAGGAGGCAGGCAGGAAGAGGCAAGAGGAGGCAGCAGCCTCCGGAGACATCGGAGCTCCAGCGAATCGCTGCCCAGCTGCAGCTCCCAGACAAACCATAAAGGGCAGGATCGGAAGGAGCAAAAGAGAAATAAACGGGTGGTGCAGCAAATCCAACAGATCCAACATCTGGAGTCCTTGTAAGCAGATCCTCTTCGTCGGTCCCTTGACTTATTTTCTCCTCTCCTCCCCACCCCCTGAGCTCCTCTACCCCGTGACCGTTAGCAGCACGCAAACCTGTAAAGTTGCAATGGTACCCTTCCTAATCCGGTGCACAATTACAGCTGGGTTGTGGTGTTGAGGAGGTCGCCGTAGGCAGAGAGACAAAGATTGCTAGTGAGGATTGTGTTCTATCCTGTTTCCACTGAACCCACATCTCTGTGGGTTGTCAATCAAGGCTGTCCATCTAGTTTCTTAAGAAAAAGCATGAGACTCACCTGCAACTAGCAGCCCATCAACGTCTTACTGCCCACTTCAAGTTTACTATCTACTTCTGATCACCATGAGTTGCAGACATAGATAGAAGAACACAGGAAAAATAGCTGTTGCTGGATGGCTCAGATAAGCAGTACTGAATCATCCACATCTATAAAGGACCCAAAAAGTCCTGAAGACACCCAACAAAGAAACCTGAAAAACTACCCCATCCCCAAAATACGATAATCATTCACATTCTGACTATGAATCAATGGTGTCCATATAGTACTACTCTAGCTACTTGAAAGAGTCTTTGAATCAATAATTGTGCTAAATTACTACTGTTCAGTTTTAAACTCTGTTCATTTGTCTAAATCTTTCATAAAGGTAACAGTTACTGATCTTGTGCTAAGGAACTTTATTTCTTAATTCTATGCTGTGTGAAATAAATCTCTTCTCTGCCTCTCAGCACATTAGGCAATGACTCCAGATTTTAGAGTTTTGAGAAGAAATGCTCTGCTGTCCAGTTTTCATACTACGCACACTTTTACGTATTTTTATTGTATTTGTTTCTTACTCATAGATCAAAGTGTTCCATAACAATACCCATTGTTGGGCTCATTTTATTGTTCTATTATGAAAGTAGATGGGATCAACACTTTTTAAAGCAATTTTGTGAATAGAAGTGCTGTGTGCCAATCAGTTCTTGTCCGAGGTGTGTGCAAATCCTTACATATCAGCTATTTGATGTAGTGCTATCATTCTGAAAGTCTGTAGAGATTCTCAGTCATCCTGGTCACGGTTGTCCCAATGGTGATTTGTCAGGAGGCAATTGGACTTTCTTGTTTTTTCTTTTGAAAACATTTCATTTCTCATCCAAGAAACTTCTTTAGCTCTGACAGAATAGTGGGGAATAGAAGGATTTATATTCCTTGCAGACAGCTGTCCATTCCTTCCATTACCCGTTATCCTGTCAAAGCTGAAGAAGCTTCTTGGATTAGAAATGAAGAAGAAAGAAAAGAAAAAACAAAGTACAGGTGCCTCCTGAAAAAGTACCTTCGGGACAGTGCTGCCACTCTGCTTTTATTTTAAATTTACTTTATTAAAATAAAGTACTCATTACCCAAGGAATTGTGGCAAGCATTTCAAATCTTATACAGGAAATAGTATTTATTTACATAGGTAAATAAAAATCTTGTGACTTTGTCATTTGTGCCAATGGAAGAAACAAACTGCTTTTTTTCTCTTGAAGGCAGTTACATTCCAAGAAAAAAACTAATATGTTCCTGACAGATTGTTGATGAGGAATAAGGACTGGGAGTTGTCGTTATGAACATGTTATTTAGAGAGAACTCTCTACATGATTGAAACTACTCATTTTTTGTTTCATTAAAATGACACATTCTTAAATGGAGTCATTTTCCAAAATTGTTCATATTATTTGCCAAGTAAGGCAAGTGAAAAACACTTTTAAAGAAAGTATCCTCCTATTTTTGGGCCAACTAAAAAAATCATCATTGCTTAGTTTTTTTTAAAAAAGAAAAATTACTAAAGATATATTTTCAATTTATTTTTCAGCTATGAGAAACTTCCTCCAGGGCTAATTAAGGTAAGTGAGAGGGCTATAAATAATATATTTTCAATGTTAATATAACAGATATAATGTAAATGTTGTTCAAATTATCACTAAATATTCTATGTGGTTGTGTATGCCCTGAGATCCATTTTTGCCTACAGAACTGTTACTGCTTACTTTTGCATCTGAGTTTGAAGTAAACTACATCCATCAGATTTCATTTAAAACATCACTGGGCAACCTTTTTAATATAGAATGTCATATTTGATTCTATGTTGCGTTAGAGTAGGTTCAGCTCTCTGGACAGCTTCAGGTTCAAACAAATACAATTAATGGCATACATATACATGTCCATTCAAGAGGAAATTTAATAGTATTCAGGATCTTGTTGCAAGTAGGTACTTTACTGCTTCAGAAGCAGAAAAACTAACAATATTCTGAATGGTTGCTGGTGCAGGGTGCTTCATCTTCTACTTTTTTGCAATCCTGTGTTAACAATCCCTGGTGGTTCACCAGTCAGCTTCCAGGAAGTATGAGTTCTAGCCATGATTGCAAATTACTACTCTGTACCTACAGAAAATATCTACAGAAAAATATCTTGCCCACTTACTTATCTTTATAGCTTTAGTGGATTTCTTTTCTTTCGGTTTCAGGAAAATGAGACTAAACCAGAAGACTGCATTCCTGATGTACCTGGCAATGAAAATGCACGAGAATTCTTAGCACATGCTCCCACCAAAGGATTATGGATGCCTTTAGGAAAAGAGGTCAAAGTTATGCAATGTAAGTGGAGCATCTAGATTTTGGAGGTTCTGTAATAAATCCAACAATAGGGTTAGTTGGTGAGAATAGGAGAGAAAATCTTTTTTGTAGCAGTTACCATTTTTCCTAAGTGAAGATAATTAATTTATAAATGCTTTTTTGCTTTATGATATATATTTTTATACTGGTCTTTTTCAAAAAGATTGTAGCTTTAATTCTTATTAACTGCATTTCCAATATACCCTTTATCAGTACTTTCATGAATAGAATAACTTAAAATATTCATAGCAGTTAAGGAAAGGAGAGAATAAAGAGCAAAAGAAACATGCATTGCCAAACCAGAAGTACTAACTTTGAAACAGTATAAATGCTCAGAATGTGTATTCAGTTGGTGCAAGCAAATGGATAAGTTTGAAAGCTGAAAATCTATGAGGATGCAACATGGCATCTTTATAATCAATTGATTTATACTCAAGAAAGGTAGGACAGTTGAAGAAAACAATTCACCAAAGAAGTATTCTCGGAAGCTGTTGGTTACTGTGTCCTACATTGCATGCTATTTTTAAATAGATGTATAGGATTGTGCTATGAATATCCAATCCTATTTGGATACAAAGAATGTACCTAGTGCTATCACTAGAAGGGATAATCTTAAACTTGTGTGGGATGCTTAATTCAGCTATTTCCCATAAAAAATTTTAAGGAGAAAAATGTTAGTTTTTAGTGTTATGGCAATCTGATAACTCAGACACTGGAACATATTTTTCCCATAATTGCTTAGACCAAAGGCCAATGAGGTACATCCAGGAAACTTGTAAACAAGACATGAAATTAATAAACATCTTTCACTGCTACATATCAAATATTTAAGATATAGCAGTTATAATTCCAGAAGCAGTATATAACTACCAATGTTGCACAATACAATTGCAAGAAAAAGTATGTGAACCCTTAGGAATTACCTGGATTTTTCATGAATTGGTCATAAAATGTGCTCTGAACTTCATCTAAGTCACACCAATAGAAAAATACAGTCTGCTTAAAATAATACTACACAAACATTAGATGTTGCCATGGTTTAATTGAACATAACATGTAAACATTCACAATGCAGGGAGGAAAAAGTATGTGAACCTTTGGACTTAATAACTGGTTGACCCTCCTTTGGCAGCAATAACCTCAACCATACGTTTCCTGTAGTTGCAGATCAGACCTGCACAACAATCTGGAGTAATTTTGGACCACTCCTCTTCACAAAACTGTTTCAGTGTAGCAATATTCTTGGGATGTCTGGTGTGAATCGCTCTCTTAAGGTCATGCCACAGCATTTCAATCGGGTTGAGATCAGGACTCTGACTGGGCCACTCCAGAAGGCGTATTCTGTGCTGTTGAAGCCATTTTTTTGTTGAATTACTTGTATGCTTTGGGTCATTGTCCTGTTGCATCACCCATCCTCTGCGGAGCTTCAGTTGGCGGACAGATGGTCATACGTTTTCCTGCAAAATGTCTTGATAAAATCTGGAATTCATTTTCCCATCAATGACAACAATCCGTCCAGGCCCTGAGGCAGCAAAGCAGCCCCAAACCATGATGCTCCCTCCGCCATGTTTTACAGTGGGGATGAGGTTTTGATGTTGGTGTGCTGTGCCTTTTTTTCTCCACACGTAGTGTTGTGTATTCTTCCCAAACAACTCAATTTTGGTTTCTTCTGTCCACAATATATTTTGCCAGTAGTGCTGTGGAACATCCAGGTGCTCTTTTGCAAACTTCAAACGTGCTGCAATATTTTTTTGGGACAGCAATGACTTCCTCCATGGTGTCCTCCCATGTACTCCATTCTTGTTTAATGTTTTCCTTATTGTAGATGTGTCAACAAAAATGTTAGCATGTGCCAGAGATTTCTGTAGGTCTTTAGCTGACACTCTAGGATTCTTCTTTACCTCATGAAGCATTCTGCGCTGTGCTCTTGCAGTCATTTTTACAGGACGACCACGCTTAGGGAGAGTAGCAACAGTGCTAAACTTTCTCCATTTGTAGACAGTCTGTCTTACCATAGACACATGAACATCAAGGCTTTTGGAGATACTTTTGTAACCCTTTCCAGCTTCATGCAAGTCAACAATTCTTGATTGTAGGTCTTCTGAGAGCTCTTTTCTTCGAGGCATGGTTCACATCAGACAGTGCTTCTTGAAACCAGTAAACCCAAAACAGGTGTGTGTTTTTAAAGGGCAGGACAGCTGTCAGCAATACATCCAATATCATCACACTGATTGGAGTCAAGGTTGGCTCACTCCTGGCTCCAATTAGCTCTTGGAGAGGTCGTTAGGCTAGGGGCTCACATACTTTTTCCTCCCTGCACTGTGAATGTTTACATGTTATGTTCAATTAAACCATGGCAACATCTAATGTTTGTGTAGTATTATTTTAAACAGACTGTGTTTTTCTATTGTTGTGACTTAGATGAAGTTCAGAGCACATTTTATGACCAATTCATGCAAAACTCCACGTAATCCCAAGGGGTTCACATACTTTTTCTTGCAACTGTAGCTGTGATATCATTTTGCATAAATTTGTCTAAACGTCTTTGAAAGCAATCCTTTTTTCAGGAGTTATATCAAAGAGAAGACACCAGTCAAAAGCAATTCAGTTTCCTAGAGAACTTGCCAGGGGTACTAGATCAGATAAGAGATATGCTAAACAGAAATATCTCAGAGGGGGAAATAGAGGAAAGTCTGAAAAAACAGAAGAGTGGTAAAACCCCTGGAACAGATGGACTGCCTGTAGAGGTGTATAATGTAATCTGAGAAGTGATCGGGACCCACTTGTGCAATGTCTTTAACGAAATGCTGAATGATGGACGAATACCAAAGTCTTGGGAAGAGACGTATATCTCTCTCCTTCCTAAGGAAGGGGCCAGTACAACCTATATTAAGAATTATAGACCAATAGCCTTACTTAATGCTGATTATAAATTGTTTGCATCCAGCCTAGCAAAAAGACTACAGGTTTTTTTAAATCAGTTCGTACATAGAGAACAGAATGGTTTCTTACCGCATAGATTGTTGAGAGATAATCTGAGAGTAGTATTAAATGCTCTTGAGTATTATGAACACCATTCAGACAAACAGATGGCACTTCTCTTTTTAGATGCTTATAAAGCATTTGACAGCGTGAGTTGGGAATTTATGTTAACCCAGCTTCATAAAATGGAATTTGGTGAAAAGTTTACTCAGGCGATACAAACAATTTACTCTTCCCAGGTGGCATGGGTTTTAGTTAATAGGGAAAAAACAAAGGAGGTTATAATCAGTAGGGGTACGAGACAAGGTTGCCCACTTTCCCCGCTTTTATTTATTCTGACACTGGAACCTCTTCTTAGGGAAATTAGGAATAACCCAGCAATTAAAGGATTTAAAGTACGAAGGAAGGAATTTAAAATACAGGCATTCACGGACGACCTTGTCTTCATTCTAGAAGACCCTTTAGAGTCGGGCCCAGAGTTGATAGAGATGATAGAAGAATATGGTAGAGAGGCTGGGTTAAAAATGAATAAGGACAAAACCAAGATATTGGTCAAAAATATTCCAAAGATGCAGAAGGATATATTAGAATCTAAATTGGATGTTCAAATTGTAAATAAAATTAAATATCTAGGAATTTGGCTAACAGCCCGGTACTCTACAATTAAGGACGATAATTTTGTTAAATTATATGATCAGACTGCAAGAGACCTGGAGAAGTGGAAAAATTTACAATTTCTTTGATGGGATGGATAGCAGCAATTAAGACAAATGTTTTGCCTAAATGGCTATTTTTATTTCAATCAGCTCTGGCGAGGTTAGATAAAAGGTTTTTTAAAGATCTGGATCGAGTCATGCTGAAATTTATTTGGCAGGGGAAAAGGCCTAGGTTGAAGCTCAAAATGTTACAAGAGCATAGAGAAGGGGGGGCTTCAGCCTCCCCTGCTGGGAACTACTGTATATTATCAAGCTTCACTGCTGGCCTGGATGAAAGATTGGGTGTTATTGAAGAGGAGGTCTTTATTAGATTTAGAAGGGCACAACCTACAACACGGTTGGCATGCACTGCTATGGAGAGAGAAAGCGCAACAGTATAAGTATTTTAAGAGACATTACCTAAGGCGAATATTGCTGGAAACCTAGGATATATTCAGAGGAAAATTCTATAATAAGATTCCAACCTGGTTTTCAGCAACAGAAGCAATGACATACCCAACAGCTCTTAAACAGGATAAAATTTTTAGATATAAAGATCTTGTGGATGATTGGTGGACCTACGTTACAGTTCAATCTCGTTACAGGAGAGTTAGAGATAATTATGGGATATATGTGATGGAACAGAGTTTTGATAAAATATTATTGGGAGAGGATCATAAATACATAACCAAAATGTATGCACAATTGCTTGAGCGAATGATAGGAGAGGAGGTTGTAAAAGATACTATGATTGCCTGGGAGAGGAATTTTGGGTACTCGATTCCTTTAGAAAAATGGCAACAAATGTGGGGGGGGGAATATTAAAAGGACTACGGCTATGTCTTTCAAGGAAAATGTATATAAAATGTTGTATAGGTGGCACCTCCCACCAGCAAGAATTGCTAAAATGTTTCCGTGTGCATCAGAGTTATGTTGGAAATGGGGGGAAACCAGAGGTACGTATTTCCATCAATAGTGGACTTGTATAATGGCAAAGAAGTATTGGAGAAGGATTAGGAATTGGAGGGGCTGAGTAAGAAAAAATGGTATCTCACTCTACATATTTTAGTCGCAGCTAGAATAGCGTTTGCCCAACAGTGGAAAGAAAAAGAGATACTGACTAGTGCCCAAATTATAAATAAAGTATTAGAGTGCACTGAGGCAGACAGAATGACATATATGTTGAAAGAAAAAGAGAATTCTGAATTTTTTCAAAGTTGGGACAGTTGGTATTGGTGGTTGAATAAAAGGATTGAGATGAAGTGAGGGCCTAAGTCAATATAAGGAGAGATATACCTATTTAGATTGAAAGATAATTGCATGAAAACCATATTTGGGGATTATTTACTTTATTCTGTGTTGTGGGCATAATTATTTATAAATGAGGGCAGGAATATTATCTCCCGGGATAGACGTGTTTGTATGTTTAGTGTTATGAAGGGGGGAGGGAGGGAGGGGAATGTATGGTTTTTGTTTTTATGTATAATCAATATTTTTGTCTCATGTTGATTTTAACCTGGAAAACTTAATAAAATTTATTTTTTTTAAAAAAAAAAGAAAGCAACCCTTGGTAACCAGCAGGAGCTCTGATGATAATAAATTTCACAATGTTATTAAATAATTGTACATTAAGGAAAAAGTTAATATTTTTTACAAATTTACTTATCAGTACAGAGATTCATAGCAAGTCATTTGCCAGGGTTCCAACCGATGCCCGAGAATAAGTTCGTTTTCTCATGCCCCTTGCCTATGGCAACTCGAGAGCAGGTCAGGGATGCTTTGCGAGTTGACATCAAGTAGATAGGTAACTTCTGACATTGCTAGAAACATCTCCATATTTTTCAGGCCATACATTAATTTGTATTCTTCCATTGTGTTTCCTATTAGTTACTTCAAGTTAAGAGCCGCAGTTTCTTTAGATCCTGAATCATTTTGGTCACATCCATCTGGAACTGGAAGCCTAATCAAAACAAATCAGTTTTGAGATGGACTGGTATAAAGATACAAATGTGAACTAAGTTCTGCAGACCTTCCATATCTTGCCTTCTTCCCTTCAGAAATCAAGAGGATAATGCTGTATAATTACATGAGAATAAATAAATAATTGGTTTTGATTTTACAATATTGGGTGTGTCTATGTGCACACTTTTGTAAAAAAAAAATGTTCTGGGTAGAATATGATTTTTCTTTTTTTTTTTAACACTTTATTAAATTATCAAACAATTATAAAAACAATTAAAACCATAATAAAATATTCATATATACAGATCATATCTTATAACTGACATTTCATTTCCATTCTTTTACATATCTATATATATTCTTCTCCTCTACACATTATATATTTCATAACCTAGTCCCACATTCATCCTCATGACAGTGAAGTCATTGTTGGTATTTATATGAAATAAGCATGGAAATACACTCCCAATTATCAGTTCTTAATTTCAAGATTATCTTTATACTTTACTAAGTATATCCTTATCCACTTTCTTTTCGCTTAATCCAATCATACCACTTGTCCCATACCTTAAAATACTTTGAGCTTTCCTTATCCTTTAATTTCAGTGTTAGTTGATCTGATTCCGCACATGCATATATTTTTTGTATTATCTGTTGGTCGGTTGGCAAATGATCCGTCTTCCAAACTTGTGCAATTGCTATTCTGGCCGCTGTAATTATATGATGTATCAAATATGTCATTTCTTTTCTAATATTTTGTTTATATATTCCTAATAAAAAAATCTCTGGGTCTAATTCTATTTCTTCTCCTGTAATTTGTGATATCCAAATTCTAATTTTCCCCCAGTATGCCTTGATTTTGGGACATAGCCACCATACGTGATAGAAAGTTCCTCGGGCCTGTTTACATTTCCAACATTTTGGGTCCAAATTAGGGTACATTTGTGCTAGTCTCGAAGGGGCAAGGTACCATCTATACTACATCTTATATTAATTTTCCTTGTAATTTACTGATTTTGTTATTTTAATGTTGTTTTCCCAAATCCTTTCCCACTCTTCTAGTTGAATATTTTTACCTATGTTTCTGGTCTAGGCAATCATTTGTCCTTTAATTATATTCTCATTTAAGTCAATTTCTAGTCTTTGTATATTTTGGATATTAATTTCCCTTCTTTCACTTCCAGAAATTTATCTAACCTATTAGGGTTCACGTCGATTCCTCCTTCGTCCCTGTCTTTCCTATACCTATTTTGTATTTGAAGGTAGGGCCACCAATCCAATTCCATTCCATTCCCACATCTCTGAGGTCCTGGCGTGTTCTTAATAGTCCATTTGAGTCTAGTAGGTCCCTATACCGTATAATTCTATGATGAGATATAATATTGGGGTGCATAGCCGCCTCCACTGTGGAAAGCCACCCGGGAACCTTCGTATAGCATTTTTTCTTTTATTTCCAACCAAATGCCAATTAATGCTCTCCTAATTATATGATTGTTAAAGTGTTGGTATGTTTTGTTCTCGGTATTCCACAGGAAGGCGTGCCACCCCATCATTAAATCATGACCTTCCAGTTTTAATAACCGTTGATTGTCTAAATTAACCCACTCTTTTATCCATATCAGGCATGCTGCCTTATAATATTTCTCCCACGCCGGGAAACCAAAACCTCCTCTAAGTTTATCATCCTGTAATGTGTTCAAACTTATCCTGGGTTTTTTGCCCTCTCATAAAAATTTAGATGTAATTTTATTTAAATTAATAAAAAAAAATTCTCCAATTTCACTGGGATAGTTTGGAATAGGTAGAGGAGCCTCGGCAAGATGTTCATCTTCAGAGCCACTATCCTTCCTAAAAATGAAATGTTTAAATTTCCCCATCTTTCTAAATCATTTTCAATTTGATGTATCATTCCATCATAATTATTTTTCTTTATGTCAATATTCTAATTTGTCAGGTTTATTCCTAGATATTTTATTTTCTTAACTACTGTTAGCCCAGAGTGTTTCTCTAATTCCTCTATCTGTTTTGTTGTTAGGTTTTTGGTTAATATTTTAGTCTTATCCTTATTAATTTTCAAACCTGTGACTTTTCCAAATTTTTCAATTTCCTTCATTAGATTGGGTTCTGTTGATAGTGAGTCTTCTAAGAAGAACACAAGGTCGTCTGCGAAAGCTTGGAAGAATATGATTTTTCAATGTTAATCTCTTTCTCTATCTCAAGGCTGGAGATGTAAACGATATGGACACCGAACAGGAGATAAAGAATGTCCTTTCTTCATCAAAGGCAACCAAAAATTAGAACAATTCAGAGTGGTAAGTACTGTAAATTGTGACAACATTTACTCTAAATCAGGGGTGTCAAACTGGCAGCCCATGGGCTAGATACGTCACACATAGGCCATGCTCACCCCAGCTCCGTGAAGGGGAAAAACGTCGCAATGTCACATGAGGGTAATGTGACGCCATGAGTTTGACACCCGTGCTCTAAATGACCATGTGAGAAGAATGTTAAATTAAGACATCTGATTTTTTAAATAATGTTAATTCTAGATAATGTTAACACAATTCTGTAAAATATGATATGCTAATATTAATCTTTCATATAGCACTTTTCTAGGAATAAAGTGGAGGCAGTTTCAACAGAGAATAAATTGGAGTTAATTTCTCTCTCTGCCACTTTGTCTTGGCCAACCACTACATATTCAGGATCATCCCAAGACATATTGCTTTGGGGAACAAATGCTAAACATATAGGTAGCTTGCTCAGGCAGAAACATTATTGAGATGTGCCCTGTAACTACAATAATTACTTATGCCAGTGATTCTCAACCTGTGCTTTGTGGACCTCCAGAGGGCCATGAAGAAATGTTATGATTTAAATCTTGAGTTAAATCTTGGTGGTCCATGGCCACAAAAGGTATTTAAAGGGGGTCTATGGTAAAGAAATGTTTGAGAACTACTGGGTTATGCTGTTATTCCCCTCTACTTGCCTTTCCCCACCCAGCACTTAGGACTACTGTATGCCTTGCATCAAAATCCATAAAAGGGAGAATGAAAGTATTTTATTAGGGCTGGGTATGCTTTGAAACAAATTCAGAAGAAGGACTTTGAGCCTCAGATAGAGCAGCACATTTCCAAAAACTTGTTGTGCTATTTAATTGAATTTCAGAGAAGTGTAGTGCTTTTATAAATCCTGAAGCACTTTGAATTAGTTTCAGAGCAAACATGGTCCTATTACTTATGTACTTTTCATTTCAATATTTATCCTCAAATTAACCTATACAAATAAAGCTCACTGGGTTTTATACAGATTCCATACCAAAAGCTGAGAGAGAAAATTGTATTAAAAGCAAGTAATCAGATAAGTATATATTGATAAAGTGTTTGGCTATTTATGCATTTAGATTTGTTGTATACATTAGAGATATAAATTCTGTATCCAGTCATTTTAAACTAACTGCAAGTTAGAAAATGGAAGTAACCATTTGAAAATTAATCATATAAAAATATTGCAACTGTTAACATTGCTTTGAAGTCCACTCTTTTACATCCTTACATTTCAGTTTTGGTATTTGTAGTTTAAAAATTTAGGAATAATGCTGAAAATTACACATTTGGTTTTCTTTTGGTTGTCCAGTTTATTATACAGGGGACATAGTTGTTTAAGATCTGACTCCAAAACAGAAGTTCAAAGGAGGATAGGTGCAATTGTATAATAGAAAATGGGTTTAACAAACTGTTAATGCATATAAAAGAGGCAGGGTTTGAATTTTATCAAACTGAAAATTTTTACCTGAATTACTCCTTTGATTGGGAAAAATTAAGCTGATCCATAAACTATATTTTAAAAATAAGATACCAGTATAATCTGTCCCTAGCAACCTGCATGAACCAAAAGAGTTTAGATATAAAACAATTACTGCATGGGACAACTCTCCAGAATAGGCTGACAAAATTGTTTTGCTTGTGTCCATAGACTGATGGGGAGGACGTGATAGGCAGCCTTGACTAGCAATCTATTCCTTGCTATTTTGAGAACTCCAGAGCTTCTGCAAAAGTTGCCAGTGACTCTTTCCAACAACATTTGGTAATGCGGTTTGCCATCACAATTTGGGTCAGTAGGGTTAGAAGTTTTATGTTTCCTCATCTTTATTAACACTTGTTATGTTTGTATCCCACCCATAGTACCCTACACAGTACCCTACATGGGATTCAAGTGACAATCTTGGTTAGGAAAAAGGTTGCCACTCCTATGTAGAAAATGTCATTGGGGGGTTTTTTTGTACAGAAATTGTTTAGAACAACCTTCTAAACCCTTCAGATATATTTGGATTACAAGTCCCAGGATTCTCAAGGGAATTTCAATCCAACTCCATCTGGAGGGCATCACATTAAGAATTTAAAAATTAAGAAATTATTTGGTTGGACATGAAGCTTTCTTTTCTCTCTAAGGCACATGAAGACCCTATGTATGATATAATAAGAGAAAATAAACGCTATGAAAAAGATATGAGGTAAGCTTGGATCTCTTTTAAATAATTATGATGAAAATGATGATAGCAATACTTCACAAATTTCCAAATATTTTATGACTGTTAGGTTCAGCTTGTAGCTTACTCCTAACTTGTTGGTCAGGCACTATATCTGTTTCTTTAAGAAACAACTGAGCCACGTAATCAGGGTTTGCTGAACCCTGTAATTAGGCTACAGTGCATAAATAAGCAGCGCAGAGAAGACTGGCTTGTCATATGGTACTGTATACCGAGAGTTACTAAAGTCTGTTTGCTTTGGTAAGGGAAGATACTTACTGGACTGATTTACTGTTTATGACCTTGGACTGTTTTACCTACACCGAGACTGCTTATTATCTTGTATATAAAGTATTTTTCTCACACGAGCTGCACGTTTATCTCCTTCCCTGTGTGTTTCTGCTCTGCTCGTTGCACAAGGAACAAATACTTTTTACACACACCCTAACAATGACCATTATATGAAAACTCAGTAATATAATTCCCAAGTTTGTAGTTGAGAGATAGTGACTTGCCAGAGTGAGAATGCCCTGTGAGATGTGAATCAAGAAATTACCAGCCATCTGTTATGACTACTTCATTTCACATTTTTCTGCAAAGAAAAAAACAGTGACTTCTTAATTATATAGAACCCCTTTTACTTCTAATGTAATAGTTCCAAAGTTTTTGTTTTAAAGTGATATCTAAGTGAAATGAAACCTGCCCAAGCAAATATCATTTGACATTGTCTGTTTATGTGCTTAGGATAGAACAATTAAAACGGTTGCTGGAAGACTCCACATCAGATGAAGACAGCAGCAGTGACAGTTCCAGTTCTTCAGAGAGTCGGGTGAAGTACAAAAAGAAGAAGAAGAAAAAGGAAAAGAAGAAAAAAAAGAAAAAGAGAAAATGCCGATCTTCTAAATCAAGCAAGAAGTCTGAATCAGATTGAGGAGATGGTTGCCTTTATGTCAATAAGTTGTAAAAGATCCAAAGAATATTCCTTCATTTCTGTTTTACCTGCATCCTCTTTCTTTCTTGTGTTGGAAAACAAGAACAACAAAACAAGAAGTTTATTTTGTATCTGTATGAGATGCTGCTAAAGAAAACTGCTTATATGTATACTCTGACTTGAATGCATGCACAGACTCTTTTTAGCTACTTTTGTAAAAGGTCCCTCTACCCTTTTTTAGCCTACTAAGACTTTAATAATCAATCAGTGTAAGAAAGGGGAAACTACCAATAGGGAAGTTCCAAAAACAACTCCCAAGATATATGCTAATATCTTTTCATCATAGCTTTTTAACATTTAGCCAAAAGGATTCCTTTAGTAGCATGTCGCCAGAGTGTTTGCAATATGGCAGAAGTCTCAGCTTTTACTGAAAGAAGCTTAATGGATAATATGCAGAGGCAAATAAATTATAAAGGGGCATGGTATAGGCTTCACCCTTGACTGCCTCCAACTGAACTTATTCTAAAAAGTGGCTTTTTACAAAGGGATGAAGCACAATACAACTACCATCATCTACCACAATATAACTTATTTTCAGGTGTACTTTATTGTAAAGCTGCATAGTTTATCACCTATCTTCCAGCTGCATCTGACGTAATAGGAGGGGCTCCACAGACTTCTATAAGATTAGAAATAGACTCTGAGGAATTGTAAAACAATCTATAGATCGCACATTTTGAAGATCCAGATTTACTGATAATGAAGCACACTTAAATACACCTTGTTTTTATTATGGCACTCTTAAGTTTGATAGTTTTTAGATAGAAAAACAATATTGGAAGGTTAGGTGTATTAATTGTGGCATATTTGTTCTGCCCAATAAAGGAACTGCTTATTCATCTATTACTTTTTACTTAATTGAAAAGCAACAAAAGAACTAACGTTTTGGATCAAAATCCTAAACAGCTGTGATGAGGAGCAAATAAAAATGTTTTTGTTGCATCAGCACTTTGTCAACAAAACTGTAGCATGTGGTTCTTTTAGATCAGGGGTGTCAAACTTGCATTGTCACGTGACTTATTGCAACTTTTTTCCCCCTTCCCCCAAACCAGGTGTGGGCATGGCCAGTTCATGACCAGCTCCGCCCCCCCACTTCTGCGCATGCACAGAAGTGTTACGTGCGCATAAGAAAACCAGTAGCAGACTAAATTGAAACCCACTTCTGGACTGGATGCAAAATATCTGGCTTCATCTACACCTGTTCATGCCTTCATCTCTTCCCATTTATCAAGACTGAAAACTTAATTATCTTTTAAAGCAAAGGACGGCTAGGGAGTTAAAAGCAATTTGAGCCATTGTTTCCAGTAACAGTTTGTATTACCAGGGATTAGCTGGATAACTTGAGTCCTTATTGAACACATTAACACAACACCTTCATTTTATATGTTTATTCTGCAGCATATTCTATAAGCAGAGCTACCTATAATCTCTTGAGAGTGAAGATGTAGAAACAGAATCTGATTCAAGGCTTCCAATTCTATTGTCTGTTGCTGACCCAGAATAATGAAGGCTCTGTCCTTTTAAGCATGAAAAATGTTCAGTTCCATTTAAGAACATACATTGATATGTTCATCCATAACATAGTCTTAGTTACGCTAAGATACTGTAGCAAAACTTTTTAGTGTGGAAACCAGAATTCTAGAAGCATGTACTCTGACCAAATGCTAAACTGCATTCAAGTAAAATTGAACGTATTTTATGAGATTTCCTATGAAATCAATTTTACATGCTGCCATGTTAAAAATTACAACTTAAAGGCAACTTAAATTCTGAAACTACATTCAAAATCTATAGTCTGCATATTTCTTTAAAGCCTTGGTTTATGAAACCATGATGCGAGCTTTATTTAGATAGTGTCTATAGTTTCTCTTATTTACAACAAATTATCTTGGTGTCCCTTCAGGTATCACTGCAGAAGGAAGTAGGGAGCACTGTTTGCCAAAACTTGATACTGTTTAAAGTTATTGCTTTTTAAACTAAATTGTGATTCCCATAGACCTTTATTTTTCATTTCTCAGCTGATGCTTTATCCATTCTTTGAGAATAAGTTTTATATTAAAAATTATTCACACATCCTATTAGTGCAATTTCAACTTTATTTAAATACTTTGTTACTTAACATTGTGTTAAATTTGTGTGTCCAAATTCATTTTTTGGACATTTTACAGTGTGAACTCAGGAATCCTTTACAATGCAACTTAAACGGATTTGCTTCCAAAAAAAATTACGATTCCTTTAAACAATACAAGCAAATATTTGCATTTCTGACCATCATTGTCTTTTTTTATCTTTTATAGGGTGGTTTCTTTGCTTCACATCCTGCATAAAAGGAAAACATATTAGACATCATCATTTTTAAAAGTAGGCCAATCTGAAACCATTAGATTTTAACCATCTGGTATCTATTAATATATATAACCTGTTTTTACCTATGTCTTAGATAAGAAATAATTTGCAAATGGACAATATTCAGAGCTGTTAAGAATAACCATATACAAACTTGTCTGTTAAGATTTAAAGCTTCTACAAGTCATTACAGTATAACCATTATGAAGGAGCATCTTAGACAGGATGATAAAACATTTCCAATACTCAAAATATGTACATGGGATAGGCCTACTATAATAAGGTTATATTACTTATGAACAGTCTATATAAGAAAAAGCCATATATGAACAGCATTCAAACACTACCCAGCTGCTAAAAATTAGGACATCATGGGACTTACATAAGTTAGATGGAATGAAAAGGTTGGGATCCAGTTTAATGCTTTTTAAAATATTTTTCTTTTTTAAGTGTGGGAATTCAGACCTATAATCTGCATCCCAGTGTGATTTGTCTGAGAGGTCTGTTTACACATCTTTCTGTATGAACAGGCACTAACTATAGATACTGGGCAGTACACAGCAACACAAAGCAGTTAGCATAACTATCTAATAAAATGTGTGCCAAAGATACGAACATCCTGACCGTAGGAAAAGCCCACTCAGGCATTCAATCTCAACTGTTGTTAATACTTGTTGCAGTATAACAATCCATGGTAGTGGAAGTAAGCAGGCATGATGCTCTGTAATATGTACGTGTTAGATTTTTTAAGAAATTAGTCTAAAGATAAACAGTTTAGAACAAATAGCAATCTCCCATTGCACTTCAGCTAGACCTAACAGGTTGCTTGCATCCTTTATACAATTCATCTTTCCTGTCAAGGCTGAGCTAGTCATTCCAGGTATGTATTGTATACATATGTATTCCACTGACTATATAGTCAATACAATTAAGTGTTCGGTATTTTACTGATTATGATCCATGTTTTTATTACATAAACCTTTCAAAGATGAGCAGGAACATCCTAAACCAAAAAAGATTCCACCATGGTTTTCCAGTTCTGTGAACTGACAGTTTTCATTTGTAGCACTGGTTTTAAGAAGCCTAGGTGCTGAATATTATTGGACTTCCATATACTACTCAGAACCTTCTTATAGAAATGATTTGAAAGGTGGATTTAAAAGTGTTTATCTCTATTACTAGATTTTGAAACTTTGCACTTACCCTTGTGATAAGTAATTTTAGGCTTCTCCCGTACTTCAGCTGTTTCACACCTTGTGTCTCTGCGTTTATGAGGAGGTTTATGCACTCCTTTTTTCTTTGGACATTCCATATACATATCGTCAGATGCAAAAGGGAATACTCCCAGGATATCTATTATAAATGTAATAATTTTATTCATTCCATTTTATTTATTCTGTGCCTGAAGTTTAATTTCTTCTACAGTTTCCCACTTTTAAGTTACTTTGCTTGCAAAGACATCTGTACCACACTTCATTCTTTAAGAATGGTTTTTTGAAATTCACTATACAAGATAATAGATATTTTCTCAGAATGAAGTATGAGCAGGGTATGTGCTTGATATGCACCAGCAGCTAGAGAATTGTGAGGTTCCCAACTGAGTTGTATATATTATCCAAAATCCACATTTGCTCTGAGTAGCATTGGAATTGCTTTTATGTATAATATTTCAGCATTCAAATTAACTTGCTTTTTTTTTTTTGCTTGCACAAATTGCTTTAAAAATATGGAATCAATTGCCACTGAGTTAAAGAAGAAAATCAGCTGAAGTCATGTTAATAGATGAATGCAGTACATTTTTAATCTAAACAATAAAGACCATACCTTTCTCTTTTGTAGCAATAGATGAGAGATCACCAGGCTTTAGGCTAGCAGATCTGGGTCTAGCACCACTTTTTATCCAGTATTCATCAGGTCCAGTCCTTCTATTTTCCTCTTGTAACCATCCTGATCAACATATTTAAGACAGAAGTTCAGTTCTTTGCTACATATCTGGTTAGTAGTTGGTAAAACAAATTGGCTCAACAGTTCTAACAGAATTGATTCCATTCCAATATGTCCATTGATTTAACTGCAGACTATGAAAATATTCAGATGTATGCATAAATCTACTATGCTACTTTCAAGTCTTCATCAAAGAACATTTAGACTGTAGTCACTCAATATTCTATCGAACAAAGCTTGTTTGTTAACTGTGTACAAGAATTTCAAAGTAAGAGGTATATATGAGGAGAAAGAGAAAATTTGAAAAATAAACTGCAACATTTCAGAGCGATAGGCATTCAAGTACCTATATATAACATTATTGATACACAGCTTATTAAAAAAAAGCTTGCAAATCCTCAAATCTATCTATCTTCCTCTCCCTCCTGCTTGACTTATAAAGACTTATAAAAGAGAAAATAAAGTTTTCCAAAACAGTAGATAGATATCTGTTTCAGTTTTCTATTTACCTGAGCATTTCTGTGGATTTCTTCTGTGTTCAAATAATTTTAACTGTTGGGCTGTAGGTCTCATCAAGCAGATGTTATAGTCATTGCAGAGATCTTCATTTTGCTCCTTCTGCAGTTTAGTAGGTAACCCAGGCATTTTTTCTTGCACAGGCCAGTTAATTACATGTGGTGGCACTGCATTTTTAGGGATTCTCCAAAATACTTTCTGGGCAGTCTGCTGGCCCAATCCACTTTTGTCTGGATTCAGGATTTCATATGGCATATCTTCCTCAACAAAGTATTCCTCATCAGTTTCTTGCTCTTCATATTCTTCTGGTTCCATCACCCAATATTCTTCAGAGTCATCAGCATCTGATGGAGATGAACTTGTTATTTTTTGGAGACAGTAGAGATGCTTGTCACTGGAACATCTTGGAAGAACGCTCATCTTTTTGATTTGGCTAGGAATCTCTTTAACCTTGACTCTTGAATTGCTCTTGAGATTCTGACTATGTTCACTAATGGCCTGTTCAATCCCCATCACTTCCTCATCTTCATTGAGGGTGCCTCCACTTCTTATTTGGCCTATTCCCAAACCATCACCATTTTTCTTGAAGGTACATAAACCCTTCGGAAGTAAATGGTCTGGAACTATGATAGACAATGAAGAATTCTCAGTTGATAGACCTTCTTCAATAGAAGACATATCATCAGAGGTAATACTGAGCAAATTTGGACGCTTTCTTCGGAAAAGATATTTTTCGTAATTATAGTTTGGATCCATGTTATCCACACAAGCCAACCAGCTCTCAGAAGGAAGATATTTTTCAGAGTCATCACACCATTGGATTTTTTCAGAAGTATTCCAGTCTTCATTGTTCATATCATTACATTCACTCAACTTCTGAGGCAAATATGCATCATTTCTCATCTCCATGCCAGAGGGAAATAATTTTCGTTGTCGAATAAGATTTGAAACTTCTTGTGGAGCTATTGAACCACTTGATTTTTTAAAGCCAGGTGGTATTTTGGCCATCAGTACATCTTGCCTTGTCCCTGAGTGGTCAAGCCCAGTTGGTTCAGCCAGTTGCACTGTTCCAGCTTCATCCCTTGGACCTCTTGCTCTGTAGTTTATAACTCCTTGTTTTTCTGAATTTTGATTTTCTTTACATAGAGGCTGTTTCTTCTGCATGTCCTCAGGAATCTTTTGCTCCTCTGAAAATGGAATACATGGAAGCAATTCTTGTTCATGAGGCCCATATGCAACTCCTTCACAGGAGCTACGAGCAAGCATATCTCTTTGCACAATGTTCTTAGGGACTTGTTTTTGTGCCATCTCATAGAGAGGGATTGTTTCTTTGAAAGACTTCCAGAGCTGAATAGCAGGAGCTCCATCATTTGCGTATTGTATTCTAACTTCCTCTTTCTCAATGGCATAGCCTGCTGGGGGAAGACTTCGAAATGGTACAAGACCTGCAGAGTTCTTGGCAAGTTCCCTGTCTGACATAGCAGAAGATGTTGTTTTATCTGTTTTTCCTAACAAATTTTCAGTTTCTTTAGGAGTATCAGATGCGATATATGCAGTATTTCCAGTATTTCCAGCATCACAGCCTTTTGTTCCTGTATCTTGTTTCACAGGTGTTTTTGCTCCACTTTCAGATTCTCCAAAATCAGTTTGAGTTTCTTTGTTTTCTGTTCGTTTCACTGGGTTTTGTGGTTGATACATCATGGGAAAACTATGCCTGAACCGTGGGACTTGATACACCATGGGTGATGATGGAGGCCCACCAAAATAAGGTCGTCTAATTCTCATATGGATAGGAGGCTGTGGAACTAAATATCCAGGATATTCATGGGTAGGAACTGAGTAACATTGGAAATATGGATTGCCACTTCTTAAACCTTAGAACAAAACCAAAATACAGTTATATCATTGGCTTGTAATTTTAGATCTTTAACAAAGCTAAACATGTCATCAAACTAATCCAAAAAATTGAATAAAGCCCCTCAAAATATAAAATATATGTATCTGTGGTGTTCAACAGGCTGTTCTATATCTTCCTTGGTATCCTATAAAGTTGCTGCAACAAAATAAAACAATATTTCTATTACTGGAATTTTAATCAAGTACCTCCAATTTAGTTGCTGCAACAGAATAAATCAACATTTTTAAGCTCCTTGTTTTCTGATATTGAACAAATTAATAGCTCTGTGTCTTTGGAAATGCGTCATTTTACTCTTTTTTTGTCTAAGGTTACACTTACACCAATATAAGAGAATATTTGTGGGTCAGGATTGAACTGCAGTGCCCTTGGTGCTCTCCAAACTTCGTTATTTTCTTCCAGACATTTCATTACCCAACTAGCGAACATCATCAATGCTAAGTGTTTGAGCTAACAGTAAACAACCTAATCAAGGAACCACCAAGAATATTCCCACCAACATGGACAGGGCAAACCACTTGTATATAAACCACTGATATATGGCACTGATGATATTCCCTAGTTGGATATTGAAATGTCTGCAAGAAAACAACCAAGCTCAGAGATCACTGAAGATCCCACAGTTTCAGTTATATTTAGCTCAGTAAGACAGTGAGAAGTAAAAACATGTAGTGCATGCAAAATTTCAGTGCAGTTCTGTGACTATTACTGGAAAAAAATATAATTTACAAATAAAGGAAGTCAACAACTTTGTATAATTTGGGAAATGAGTAAGCAGAAGGCAGAAGACGATGGTTGACAATACCATATTTTCCAGCGTATAAGACGACTGGGCATATAAAACGACCCCCTAATTTTCCTGTTAAAATATAGGGTTTGGGCTATACTCGCCGTATAAGACTACCCCTCTTCCAACGCACACCAAATAAAAATTAAAAAACATCAACTGGCTCACCCACAATGTAAAAGCAGCTGTGCTAGACCCAAAATGGCCCCTGAAACAAGCAGGAACCTCACACAGCCACAAAAAGCCCAAAAACCCAACTTTCATACTTTACACACACAAAATTCCACATACAGCTTTGTGAGATTTTGTGTTTTTGGGTAGTTAGAGTGAAACACTACAAAAACACACTAAATCTCAGAAAGCTGCACAAATATTATTTTATTTTATTTTTATTTTTATATGAAAGCTAAATTTAAAACTTCCTAAACTTTAAATGGCTAGGTCTAAAAAAGAACTACTAAAAAAAACCCCAATTAACTATTTTTTTTAAAGATCCCAAAGGGGAAAAAACTTACCCAATAGAACAGGGGTCTCCAACCTTGGCAACTTTAAGACTTATAGACTTCAACTCCCAGAATTCCTCAGCCAGCTTTGTTTTGCTGGCTGAGGAATTCTGGGAGTTGAAGTCCACAACTCCCTGCCTGCTTGATTGCAGGCAGGGAGTTGCTTGCTGATGGAATGGATTCAGGCAAGCGAAGCAAGGCAAAGTGAAGCAAGGCAAGCAGCTAAGGTAAGCAAGCTGGAGAGGGAAAACTTTTTTCCTTCTCCATGGCTCTGGCGATCCCAGCGGAGTTGCCTGATTAGCAGATGGTCAGAGCTTGGATCGTCAGAGCCATGTGAAAGGAGAAGAGTTTTTTCCTTCTCCATGGCTCTGGCGATCCCAGCGGAGTTGCCTGATTAGCAGATGGTCAGAGCTTGGATCGTCAGAGCCATGTGAAAGGAGAAGAGTTTTTTCCTTCTCCATGGCTCTGGCGATCCCAGCGGAGTTGCCTGATTAGCAGATCATCAGAGCTTGGGTCACCAGAGCCATTTAAGGCTTGTCAGAGCCTTTCGGGCTTGTCTGCCTGGTTACAGGAGAATGACACCCAGTGTATAAGACGACCCCCGACTTTTGAGAAGATTTTCATGTGTTAAAAAGTCGTCTTATACGCTGGAAAATACGGTATTTTTTGCTGATAATTATATTTGTTGTGCTTTTGGCTTTGATAGATCTTGAAAAACAGAGCTAGTATAGAACTGCCTTGTATTTGTATGGAAATATCCATGAAATACTCAAGCTATAAGCTATACTAGGTTAAAAAAGCAAATTGTGTCAAAAGAACAACAGGGGCATATCTGTGAAGCTGCTTAGAAGCTGTGTTTGACTTAAAGGAGACACTTTTTATATTAATCTCTACTCTAACAAGTAGAGCCTAGTCACATTTATTTGGAAACAGTCCTCATGTTGTCAATGGAATTATTTATAGCTGAACAAATTGAAGATTACAAGCTAATTAAATGCAGTTGAAATAAACTGTATTTAAGTTAATTATGCTAAATAAAATTATTCATTTGCCCTAGGAGCAAGCAAGCAGAGGTTATGAAGGTGAGATATTTTCTGTTTGTTGATATATGCTCTGAAAGTTTCATCCACTGAAAACTAAGGTATCATAAAGCTGTTAAGCAGAGCTACAATGAAGGAAACTATGCTGAACCTATTAAGCTATTCATAATTATTTAAGAGTACTACTTTATAGTACACTATAAAGTGTGCCACAAAACATTAGAACTATGATCCTATTCTGAGTATTAATGGTTCCATACACATGCTGTATTTTGCTAGTATTATAGAAAATAAGTTTTAAAGCAATCTTCAACATCTGAAAAGAATGCTTAACAAATTATGACTGAAGAAGGCATGAGCAAATTACAGGAAAAATTTGTTAGTGTCATTTCTGCCTCATTAGCCTTTATATTGTGGGAAGTGACACCCCCCCTCCTTTGAAGGATGAACTATTTTGGGAAATATTAAAAAAGGAAGGATAGAATATTTCCCCTAAAGGAGAAATGGAAAAAAATCTTAAGGGAGGCAGAAACCAACCTCAGTCTCCCCAAGCAGAAACTGAGGTGGCCAGCTTTTAAAAATGCAGATTTGGTAATCCATTCAGAAAGAGTGGGTCAAGACAAACTCAGATAAGCAACAAAGGTTGACAAAACTAGCTCAGACAAGCATCTAGGATTTGCATTTCCCTCTTTCGCTTATAGAGCCAGCTATGACCCCTACATGACCCCATAGGAATCCAAAAAGTATAAAAACCCACTCAAAGCTCCATTTTGTCAACTGCCCAGAATCACATATGGTTGGTGGTTCTGCTTCATCAATAAAAGGAAACTTTCTTTCCAATCAGCCTCCAGCCTCCATTTTATCTCCAGTGCCTTTCTGTCAGCTTGGAACTGGAACTGGATATTTCTTCCAACAATATCTTGAGACTTGCCTCTCTCTAGGCAGTTTCCTAGGTTGTTTTAGAACATTCTTTCTTTCTTTCTTTTTTGGTCAGACCCTAATAAGTTAAGCACTATTGCCAAGGTCCAGAACAGTAGACAAAACCCTAACAGAGATATTAATAAATTAGCAGTTCAACTGCAGCTCTGTTTGACCAAATGGAGAAACGAACATTGACATATTTTTCTAGTAAATTTCTCACTTCTTTTGTTTCCTGTTCAGAGTTGGCAAACAACCCCCCACCCCTATTTTTTGCAAGTTTATTTATTTATTTTATTTTTATTAGTCATATTTCTATGCTGCCCACTCTCCAAGGATTCTGGGTGGTTTACACCAAAGACAGTATACTAAATAGCATATTGCCCCCAACAATCTGGGTCCTCATTTTACCCACCTCGGAAGAATGGAAGGCTGAGTCAACCTTGAACCGGTGGGATTTGATCCACTGATCTGCTGAACTAGCAGTCAGCTGAAGTAGCTGCAGTACTGCACTCTAATCACTGCGCCACCTCGGCTCTTCTTTGTTTATCAAGTTTATCATTGTGTATCAGAATATTGTACTGTATAGGTTCTCTTACCGGATGCAGGCATGCCATAGGGATTGTACATAGGTCTAACAAGCCATGGATTAGGAAATGGCTGATGTGCTGTAGGCCGAGCATAAAAAAAAGGCCTTGGGTTTGTGGAATAAGGTCTGCTTTCTGGGGCTGGAGGTGCATTCATTTTCTAAGTTTAAAATAAATAGTGAGAGATATAAAATTTAAAAGGCAAAAATGCTACACAAGATAATTGACAAGTTAGCTTATCAAAGAATAAGGACACTGCTGATATCCTGGTAAAAAATTAAATTTAAATTTAAACATCATAACTCTGCACATTTTTTTTCATTTTGTTAGCAGGTATTTTGCTTGAGGCTGCTCTATCGAGGGATCTTTGTCCAAAAATGTTCATGTATCATTGCCTCTACATTTGGAGAAAGAATATGAAGAAACCCTAAGACTTGTGTATTCGCAAGGGAAAATTCCATAAGGAGATGTGAGGTAATGAAGTTATGTGCTATATAAAGTTATGTAGCCCCAAATATTAGGTGAATCTTACCCCATCAGGATCCTGCAAAATCAAACAAACCACATTACCAGTGATTGTTGCCATATTACCTATCAAAGCTGTACAGCCTGGGATTTTAAATTAGCTCTGACAATTTAGTTGTTGTAACAGAATAAATCAACATTTTTAATAAATACTGGCATTTTAAAGCAAGCACCCCCAATTTCAGGGCAAACCACAGAATGAACCAACATTTCTATTACTGGGATTTTAAAGTAAGCATTCCCTAATTTAGTTGTTGTAACAGAATAAACCAACATTTCTAATACTGGAATTTTAAAGCAAGCACACACACACATACCCAATGTATTGTGGCAACAGAATGAAACAGTGTTTCCATTACTGGAGTTTTAAATAACCATTCCAATCGAGTTGTCTCAATAGAATAAAACATTTCTATTAGTGACATTTTAAAGCAAGAACCCCCAATTGAGTTGCTGCAGCAGAATAAAACAACATTGCTATTAGCAGTATTTTAAAGCAAGCATCTCCAATTTTATGCCAGGCTACAGAATAAACCAACATTTCTAATACTGGAATTTTAAAGCAAGCCCCACTATTTACTTATAGCCAACAAAATAAAACATTTTTATTAGTGGGATTTGAAAGTAGCTGCAACTGAGTTGCTGCAATAGAATAAAATAAGATTTTTATTAGTGGCATTTTAAAGCAAGAACCCCAAATTCATTCTGCCCACAGAATGAATTAAAATTTCTATTACTGGGATTTTTTAAAATAAGCATTCCCTAATTTAGTTGCTGCAACAGAATAAAACAATGATTAGTACTGGGATTTTAAAGCAAGGAGCCCCATTTACTTATATCCAGCAAAATAAAACAACATTTCTATTGGGGCATTTTAAAACAAGCATCACCAATTTCTTGGCAGCCCATAGAATGAACTAAAATTTCTGTTACTGGGATTTTAAAGCAAGCACCCCAATTTAGTTGTAGCCAACAAACTAAAATTACATTTTTATTACTGGGGTTTTAAAGAAGGAAAGCCCAACTTAGTTTCAGCCAACAGAATAAAACATGTCTAATACTGAGATTTTAAAGCAAGCCAGCCCCATTTACATATATCCAACAAAATTAAACATTTCTATTAGTGGCATTTTAAAGCAAGCATCACCAATTCTGTGGCAGCCCACACAATGAACTAAAATTTCTATTATTGTGATTTTAAAGCAATAAACCCCAATTTAGTTGCAGCCAATTAGAGAAACTCATTTTTATTAATGGGATTTGAAAACAAAGCACCCCCAATTTACTTATAGCCATCAAAATAAAACATTTCTCTTATTGCAATTTTAATTCAAGCAAGTCCAATTTAGTTGCAGCAACAGAATAAAACAATGTTTCTATTAATGGAGTTTTAAATAAGCACCCTGCATTTACCCTGCTACAACAGAATAAACCAACATTTCTAATACTGGGATTTTAAAACAAGCACCCCCAAATTAGTTGTAAGCAACAAAATAAAACATTTTTATTACTGGGATTTTAAAGAAGGAAAGCCCAACTTAGTTGCAGGCAACAGAATAAAATAGCATGACTAATACTGGGATTTTAAAGCAAGCAGCCCCAATTTATTGGTTACCTACAGAATGAAGGAAAATTTTTTTACTAGGTGTTAAAGCAACGAACTCCAATTTAATTTTAGCCAACATAATAAACCAACATTTCTATTACTGGAATTTTAAAGCAACCAACCCCGATTTAGTTGCTGTCAACAGAATAAACTAGATTTATTCCTGGGATTTTAAAGCAAGCACCCCCAATTTACTTATAGCCAACAAAATAAAACATTTCTCTTATTGTAATTTTAATTCAAGCAAGCCCAATTTAGTTGCAGCAACAGAATAAAACTATATTTCTATTAGTAAAGTTTTAAATAAGCACTCCCCATTCAGTTGCTTCAACAGAATAAAGCAAGTTTTCTTATAATGGAATTTAAAAGCAACAACCCCCATTTACTTATAGTGAACAAAACAAAGCATTTCTATTACTGGAATTTTAAAGCAAGCATCTCCCAGTTTTGTGGCAGCCCACAGAATCAAACAAAATTTTTATTATTGGGATTTTTAATGCAAGAAATGCTAATTTACTACTTATAGCCAAAAGAATAAAACAACATGTCTAATACTAGGTTCTGAAAGCAAATACTCCTGTTTACTTATAGCCAACAAAATAAAATAAGATTTCTATTGCTGGGATTTTAAAGCAAGCACTCCCAATTTTTAATGGCTACCTGCAGAATGAAGGAACATTTCTTTACTGGGTTTTAAAGCAACAAACTCCAGTTTATTTGCATCCAACAGAATAAACCATCATTTCTAATACTGGAATTTTAAAACAAGGACTCCCAATTTAATTTCAGCCAACAGAATAGACTAACATTTTTGTTACTGGGATTTTAAAGCAAGCAATCCCAATTTAGTTGCAACCAACAGAATAAACAAGATTTCTATTATTGTTAGTTTAAGTCAAGCCTCCCCTCTTGTTGGGGCCAGCAGAGTAAACTAACATTTCCACTATTGGGATTTTTAAAACAAGCACATAGAGATTTCAATGAGCTGGGGGTAGGTCAGCTGGCTAAATTCTTTGCTTTGAAATTCCTGTAGTAGAATGTTTGTTGCAGCCAACATAGTAAACCATATAGAATAACATCCTGGATTTATAGTTTCTAATTAGTATTGTATATACAATGCTATTAAACTTTGTTTATAAAAGCATTGCAAAGAAAAAAAACAAATGTTTGTTTCAAAGGGATCAAAACTTGTCCACACCAAATAGGAACAATAATAAAGCAGATAATCTTTTGAAGTAAGGAGATCTCAAAAGCTAATCAAATACTGCTTTAAAACCTCACTCCCCCACCTTTTAAACTAGATATTTCTACTTGCCAATAGCCCTCAAACCTTGAACAGAAGCTCTTCTATAGTATTATATTTGACTCCAACCAAAGATGCAAGCTGCTACTGTGTTGAGAACAGCCCAGCAATGAACTAAATGAAAAGAGCTCTCATCTTTTTTAATAAGCAGAGGCCTTCCATACACAGCTGAGCTCATTCTTATAATTTTCTCATAAATTAGCTTACTGCTTGTTTCCATGTGGAATATCAGCAAAACTATCTACATAAAGCCTAAGGTGATTAGGTTGAACTTTAGCATACTGTCTCATTTTACTGCATAAAATAGAATATAGAATTACTTTTTGTTATATTTTAAATTCAAACTTAATCTCAATGGCCAGTCTATACATTTCTATATAAACAGCTATGATTTGCTTGGGTTGTACAACATACTAAATTAAAACTGAGCAAATTATATTTTTCCAAGGTACAAGTGACCTCCTTCCCATAATGCCCAGTACTAATTTGTGTTCCTCTCTCCTTTCAAAAAATATTGTGGATTGGGCTCAGAAGGAAAACACAAAGGTTTTTTTTTTTAACTGGATGGAGAATCTAAGAACATTCTAGTTTAAGTATTCTTTACTCTTAATATATTCACTTATTTCCACAGATCATGTTATATATGGAGTGTGATTATTAAAGTGTCAGCCTGGAACCAGGAGTTTCAGGTCTCGGAAAATTCCTAGTCACCATCTCTTTGGTCAACCCACATAACAGGGCTGATATGATGGTAGAAATGAGAAGCAACTTAATGAAATATCTTGCGCCCCTTATCTTTTAAAATTAAATCAATTTTAAATAGCCTTTCCTAAAGTATTTAAGTAATTTATTATTATTTTGTGAGCCCCATTAAAGATACACAAAATGGGTGTTTATTGTTGCTTCCAAATCTGGGCATCCTGAATTTGACATGGAGCTGATAAGAACTTGATCTCTGAATATGAGAGAGACATCTTTATCTTTGCAAAATGGGCAAATGATCAAACAATAAAAGACACTTACCAGTGAGACTTGAACAATAGAAAACTTAATTCTAGATAAAGCTCCACAAGGGCAAATTTATGGGTTATATTACTCTTTCCCAGCTGGTTTTGTACCTTTTAAAAAATGTGCATATGTAACATAATCTGAGGTTTAATAATTTTCAGAATACACTTTCCATTGTGTAGTTGCTAAAAAAACAGGTTTTCACAAACCAAAAGAAGAATAGCTTAGAATAGAAAAACTAAGCTAAGAATAGAAAAACAAAGTTAAAAAAAGCCCTGGAATGCCATGTTGAAAGTGCTAATATCACCTTTTAAAATGCTAATAAATGAAGCCTATAATTCCAGGCAACAATTTCCCCATTCGGTTCTCAATTATTTATAGTTTGCTGAAGCACTATTATATTTAATAAGCAAACGAGTACTTAGCATTTGAAACTACATAGATTATATGTGTTGTAGCACATATTTTAAAAATGTGTGGCAGATTGGGATGTAGGCAAACAAACAAAAAATTGCATAAGATTACATTCTTATTGTACTGCATTGTAGTACAACAAGGAGTATCAATGTAGTAATGATGTCCCCCAATGTAATAATAATGTCAAATAATAAATGTTTCTTGAAAAAAATTCCTGTCCCAATTTAGGGAGGCAACTAGTCTAGCTAATTGCTGTTATATAATTAAACATTCATGAAATATGCAAATAGCTGTGATTAATATGCATACAAACCCCCTATATTGTAAGTGATCTAACACCAGCCTATTTTGTAATTCTGTATCTTTCAGAAAAGGGATTTCATCCTGAAGCAGCTTACTGTATTGTGACATATCATTAAGTAAGATTTCAAAAGTTACAGATTTACAACAAATGCAACCACATTATGAATATCTTTATTTTTCATAGTTTACTGTGTAATTTCATAGAAGGAGTAATCACCCTGCATGTTCTATAATTATGACTAAATGACCATTTGATTTCTTGTGATGAAAGAATTCTTCCTGGCCATAGTCAAGAAATAGTATAAATTCCTTGTTAGGATTTTAACAGAATTTAAAAACCATGTCAGAAGTCCACCATAATCTATCAGGTAATCTGATGCTTTCAGTATTATATGCCAAGGCTCCGGTTAATATTCATTAAAGTGTAAATGCCATTGTGTTTGGCTATTTGCCCTGTGCAGGTTTGTATTTTAGTATCAAAAGCTGCTTCATAATTAGTTGATTAATACAACTATGACAGAAACATTACTTGTGTATTTGAGCAATTGAAGTTCCTTGAAAATAGATTGGCATAATGGAGTGTTCCTGCATAATACTGAAATCAAATGCAGTAATATGATTTACCCACTAATCAGTAGAGCACAGGAAAAGAGGACATCTCTTATCTCAATGGAGTCTGCAGAGAGTAAATCCAATAATTTTATTTTACAGGCCAGCATTTTCAATTATATACTGCTTGAACTGAATAAGAATTTTGTTCGCCCAGCCTCTCCCACTCCCATTTGCAGCAAAAAAAATTGTAAAAAGAATAGTTACTTAAAAGCAGTAAGTCCACATATATTTTTTTCAAAGCAAGTTCATCAGATAAGTTTCACAAATCTGACAATCTCCACCTGTGGGAATTCAGGAACCTTTTTCTTCCACATTTGGATAGTCAGCAAAAATCAAGAGTCCTGCAATGGAACTTTTAAGCAGCCCAAATTTTCCTGACTGGAATGGATGGATCTGGTCACTCAGAGAATTGTATCCCTTACAGAGCTCTCTGTACTAATTCTGTAAGGATAGAAACTGTTTGGCAGTTAATTCGTTCTCCCTCAGCCATGGATGCACTGAGATGGCAGGGAGCACCCCCACTTCCTTTTGTGAGTCCTTGGCCTAGAAGAAGCTCCTGGAAATTTCCACATAGATTCCAGGAATAAACCAGTCTCAAATACCTTGGGTATCACAATATCCTTTTACATGTACTTACTGAGCCAGAAGAGGTAAAAAAAACCACTTGGGACAATTGGTCATCCATTAGGAACCATCCAGAAGAAGCCATTTCAAGAATCAAAGAGATGTTGTAACAGCAGAGGGAATCTGAAACAAAGATGCAAAGACTGAAAGACACAAGTTTAGTGTAATGGCAGTGTGGGAAGACAATTGTTATTGTGAGGAATTAGTGACATATTTAGATTTCTCCT
Organism: Arizona elegans; assembly: GCA_022577455.1. Taxonomy (NCBI): domain Eukaryota; kingdom Metazoa; phylum Chordata; class Lepidosauria; order Squamata; family Colubridae; genus Arizona; species Arizona elegans. The sequence continues at coordinate 74,467,985 of JAKOOJ010000004.1, read as the reverse complement.
TCATATTAAGAAAAGTCTAGAAGTTTAGAGCTTATTCTGAGTTCATGCGCTTGTTTTCCACTCTTGCCTGCTGAACAAAGGAGAAATCTTCATGTAGCTTCAAAGATTCTCTTTCTGTGAATGTGCCAAACTTTTGATTCCATCCTAGAATCATGTGCCAGACAGTCAAGGTCAGGTCTTGCAGTCTCCTGACCATTGCAGGCCATGAAGTCATGGTGCCAGGTTTTGATAAAAAAAACTTGGGTTTGTGTTGTCTGTACCCTAGCACTGTGTACTGTGTACTGAATAATTATATTAATATTAATAATAGCAATATTACAATCTTACAAAACAACAAACAAAAACAAAATCCTACAAAACAACAATTAGAGCATACAATATAGAGTGGAAAGGGACCTTGGTGGTCTTCTAGTCCAGCCCCTTGCTTTAGCAAGAGACCCTATATCATTCTAGACAGTTGTCCAATCACCATTGCAAAGGGGCTTCATTGCGTTCCTGAAAATACAAATCACCAAATATTTCAGGCAAATCAAAAAGCATTTATTAAAGGTATGTGTGTGTCAAATGTTTTTATAGCATACAGAAACAAATGATATATTTGTAGAAGGGAGGGCAACTTGTGAGCATACATCAGATTGGACTTGAATTTGACCCTGGAAGAGAAAATGTCGGGGTGGAGGTAATCCCAGAGGTTATCTCCACAAAGACCTTATGGTGTACTCAAGGAAGGATCTCAATCAGGAACTGGAAGTTAAAGATGCCTAGACTGCCATGTTAAAAGTGCTAAAAGTACTAATATCACCTTTTAAAATGCTAATAACAAAGTCTAAAATTCCAGGCAGTATTATTACATTTAGTTTATTAAGTCTATCCACATTAAAAATCCCTAAGTAATCAAAAGAAATTCAGTTTCTCTTTAACATAATGGCTAAGATTACAAACTGTACTAAGCCAGTTTGTTTTAAACCATTTTGCTGAATTGAACTCCAGGTGTAGTTTTGCAAAATATGCAAAATACAATCAGCCCAAATCAGGGCAGTGATGGTCCATTCCTCCTCATGAAACATGAAAGTGGAATTTGGAGTCACCGGGCTGTTGGACTGAGAATTGATTGGAGATTGTGACTCGGGGGTGGGGGGAAAGTTTCATATTATTGCTTTTATTGGGTGTAATTCCGAATCCGGGTCAGAATCGGAATTACAGCAAGTCCTTGCCAATTTAATGTGTTCCTAATAAAGAGACTTTAAAGGAAAAATGGATACCTTGGACTTTGTGTTTTGGGACATGTTACTTGGAGGCTTGACAATAGCATGCCTTCAGGAGACCAGGTGGAAGGGACAGAAATCCAGAGACATTGGAGATGCTGGTTTACCAATGCACTTCCAACAACTATGGTGTTGCTGTTGTCATTAGCAAAGATTTACACAGCCATGTGCCTAAGGTCCAGAGACACTCCAACCGTCTCATGTCTGTCACCATTGACACACCAGATGTAGACTCCAGGTATTTTCTGCTTATGTCCCACAAACAGGACTTGATGAAGACACCAAGGATCAATTCTGGAATGAACTGCAGACTAAAATCTGTGCCTGCCCTGAAGAAGATCTACTGCTCCTCTGCGGTGACTTGAATGATCATGTGAAAAGCAATCAGGATGACTACCAATGACACAGGAACAAAGGTTATGGAAACCGCAATGAAGATGGATTTCGAATCCTGGAATTTGCAGAAGCAAATTGTGATGACCCAGGGCACGGCACAGAGATAACACAAAAAGCTGGCAGTTGAAACCACCCCTTGATTGCTCCAAAGCTCCCCAAACGCTCCCACATTTCTGGCAAGTCCCAGAGTAGAGTGAGAACAAACTCCCACACAAACTTCAAGCAGCCTTTAGCTGCATTTAGTCCAGCCCAGTGCTGTCTGCACTAAAGGTGCCCAGCAATAAATCCCAAACGTATTTGGCAAAACAAGAGCCAAGAAAGGAGTTCAGGGAGTAAGTGATCCAGACAATTAGTCCAGAACACCAACAAGGAATGCAAGGGCTCTTGGCAAGTTCAAACGTCGACATACAACACTTCAGAAACACAGTGTTTGTTCCCGACAAATACCCCTCCGCAGGCTGTCTCCTTAAATCTCATTCCCCAGTGTGCCTGGTGAAGCTGGGCGGGGCACTCTCCTCACATGTGGCCTGCTCCGTCTGCACTGATCACGCTTCTCTACACTCTCTGAACCCTTAATCAGGAGGGAGTGGTTCTTGCTCCTCATCTGAGCTCTGTCTCCCTTTCGTGCCTGCAGGCCTTACGAATTCTGAACAACCTTGCCTGGACAGACTCTGCTTTCCCCCAGTTTCCTTCAAGGCCAACGGAACTGCCCTCTCACTCACTGCCAGTTCTTGTTCCAGCTTATCTTCCGCCGCAGATTCAAACTGTGACGGGGGCATGACACACAGGGCCCCCCTCTCCTGGGACCATGTGGACTGGGATGTTGCAGGAACTGGGTGTGGAAGTCACAGGCCAGACGAATGGCATGGACATCTGTGGCATCGTCTCAGGTGAAGTCCTCTGGTCCATAACCTTTCCATGCCACAAGCTACTAAAACCAACCTCTCAACCGGTGGGAATCTTAAAGGCTGTCTATTTCATACTCAACCTATCCCTGAGGCTGTTTGGTCCCGGTGGCAGTGGAGCCAACCAATGCGAACTGTCGGCCAATACCGGTACTAGCAACAACTTATGAAAGACCGGGTGAATCTGCATGGTACGCGGCAGGGATAAGCAAAACTCTAGATTATTAATCACTGCTTCAACCAGAAATGGGCCCACGTAGCAGTGATCAATTTTTTTCGATGGCTGCACTGTCAGCAGGTATCATGTGGAAAGCCAAACACGATCACCCACATTTAACAGAGGGACATTTCAACGATGCCAGTCTGCAAAGCGTTTGTAATCCTCCTTGGCTTTTTCCATCTGGTTCTGAATCACTTGGTGCATGGCTTTCAGCTCTTGGAGGAACATATCCACAGCCAGAACTGGGGAGTCAGAGAGAGCCAATGGGAAGAGCCATGGATGGAAGCCGTAACTGGCGAAGAATGGGGACACAGGGGGATGCATGCTGAGTGTCAGCCTCTATGATGCTTGCTTGCTATCGGCTGCCATAGTAATGGGCGGGGGGGAGATTGGCATTTGGGTGGGGGAATGTGAGCTGGAGAGAGATGCCCTGTGTGAATGAAAAGGGAGGATTGCTCCCATGTTCTACTGCACAGTTGTATGGACTTGTTTATGCCCAGTCAAGGTCAACCATCCCAGAATACTAAATTGGCGAAAACACCTGAAGATGCGGCCCACATGATACCAATTGGGTTGGGGATTGGACATTTACCCTGCATCCTTGGGGGAGGGATTTGAAAATACTTTCAATATGTAACTTTTGTGCCTTTTGCTTCAGATCTTGCTTTTCTTTCATTGCTATCATTTCAAACTCAGTAAAAGTACCCTTTCTCTACAAACATAGAATTGGGGGTTTCCTTTCTTGGGTTTTGAATGGAGGCAGACCTGACATTAAGCAAGATCTGCTTTATCAGCCAACCCAGACATCAACTCTACCACAGTGGCTGAGCAAAGAATGTCTAACCAGGGCAACGATCAAGAGGACATGGGAACTGCGGCGTTGACTCAGTTGAGGAGAGGCCAGACCAGTCCAAGCCAAATGGTCGTTGGGCATAGGACAGATGGAAATTCCAGAGGAGTTCCTCCTGGAATAGCTGCTGTCAGATGCCAGCATGGAGAGGCAGCTTGGCAGGTAGAGGACAAGGAAGACCTGCTGACTCAAGCCCTGTATCTCCACGAAGCTCTTGAAAACCAGAGAGCATGGGAAAGGTATGCCCTGCCTGCGCATGAAGAGGTTGAGGGAGCAGAAGCCTCTGCAAACCCAGAAGTGATTCCCATAGCTCAGATGGGCCCAGCACAGGCTGTAGGAATTCAAGTGGCTGCTGTAGCCCAGCCCCCCTGGAGGGGGGCAGTCCCCCAGAGGTGCCGCATTCCAAAGGTTCCTCAGCTGGGAGTAAAATACGGAGGTGATCCAAAAACTCTGGGATTCTCCCTAGCCCACGTTTGGAATTATATGCAGGAGTATGGGGAAGATTTTGCTTCGGAACCAGTGAAAGTGAGGTGTGTCGCCATGGCTCAGGAAAGGACTGCAGCTGAGTGGATGGTCGCCCTCTACAATGATGATGCCCCCCTAGCTGAGGGATTATGATCTGTTTATGACAGCCCTCTGAGCATGTTTCAAAGATCCTCTAGCTGAATGCAAGGCAAGGATCAGGATGAAAGCCATAAACTAGGGGTGGAGGTCAGTGGCTGAATACACCCAGGAGATTCGCGAGCTAGTATACCACATGTGTGGGTGGTCCCAAGAGGCTCTGATGGAGTGTTACAAGGACTGGCTCAATGATGATGTCTACCAAACCTGTTGCTCCCAAGCCCCCCCCCACCAAGATCTTCAGTGATGGTGTGTGTTGGCAATTGATGTGGAAATTGACCTGGCCAGAGACTGGCACCATGGGGGGCCAGAGCTGGAACAAGCCTCCGCCTTCTACCCCAAAGAAGCCCCTAGAGCCATGATGGCAAACCTACGGCATGCCATATCAATGGACACTTGAGTGTTGCCCTAGCTCAGTTTCGGCGCACATCTATACGCTGGCCAGCTGATTTTCTGGCCTTTCAGGCTCACAGGAAGTTGGGAAACACACTGTTTCCAGCCTCTAGAGGGCCTCCAGGGTGTGGGGAAGGCCGTTTTTGCCCTCCCCAGGCTCCTAGAAAGCCTCTGGAGCCTGGGGAGAGTGAAAAATGGGCCTACCAGGTCCACCGTGCCATCACATGCCAAAAATGGGGGGATCACAGGGTGGTCACATACTCATGTGTAGGGGGGACAGGCACATTAAAATTTGGGTGTGGGCACATACACACGTGTCCCCCCTGCTCCCCCCACTTTTAGCATGCGACGGCCAAAAGGTTAGCCATCACTGCCCTAGAACTACGAAAAGCGGGCCACCAGCCAGACCCAGATCCATGGTGTGGTTCAGATGTGAGAAGGAGGGGCATCGAGCTGCTGATTGCCTTACCAAATCTGGCCTCAAACCAATATCAGCTGGAGGAAAAAAGGCTGAAAAGCCACCAGGTAAGCACCACAAAACAGCCTGAAAGGCATGGAAATCATTGAATTCACTCCTCCAGGCCAGGAGGAGTTGGGAACTACAACCAACTCAGGGTAGAGTGAAACCAACTCCGACAATGATCCCCTGGTAAGTCAACATGTAGGCCCTATGACCATTCCCATGGAGTTAAGGGTGCCCTTGTCTGGCGTCCAAGGGAAGATACTAGCCCTTTTGGATTCTGGGTGCACAAGGTGCGTTATCAGCCCAGAAGTGATGGAAAAGCTAGGACTAAGACTGAGAACAATGAAAGTGCCCATAGCCTTTTGCCAGTTGCTGGTCAGTAGCTGGGGGTGGGCCAGCTCACTTTATGATGGAACCAGTTCAGACGTGGATGGGGGACCACCAAAAGACTTTGAGTTTCATGGTGGCCCCTGGAATGGAAAGGCCCCTCTTACTTGGATTACCTTGGCTCCAGAAATGGAGTCCTAATGTGAACTAGAGGAAGGAACTGTTGTGCATTCATTCTTCCCAGCTAGGGAGGAAAAAACCCCTGCATAGCAAAGCTGCATGTCAGCTTTGGAAGCCATATTAGGCTGGAAGCTTCCATGCTGCTACCATCTCATCTGTGGGAAAGTAGGAGGGGGATTTAGTAGAGGGGTTGTCTGTAGACATAATAGCATTCTTCCTGTTTCTCAAGACCAGGGCGATCCTGCATCTGGAGAAGGAGTGGTCGGAGTGATGTTTTGAGATGGGATGGCGGTTGATTGGAGCATGTGATCAACTGAGGAGTGAGGGGATGGTTTTGGGGGGTTTGATTTACTGAGGGAAAACCTGAACCTCTCAGATTCAGGTTTTCTCAGATGTGCCATTTTACCTATTCTAGTAAATAGAACTTTGAAAAATGCTTGCTTCAGAATCTTTACTTGGAGTTGGGGGTTTTCTGGAATGCTGACACTGTGATGGAGCTGGCAGCAGTAGTGGGTGAATGCATAGCCAAGGAGGAGAAAATCCCAAAGAAATATTGGGACCTCAGGGAGGTGTTCAGCGAGAGGGCTTCGGATATGCTCTTGCCCTACGGACTGTAGTATAGAGATCTTCCCTGGGATGAAATTCCCTAAGCCAAAAATCTACTCAATGACCCCACATGAGTTGGAGAAATTGCAAACTTTTATTGATAAAAAAATAAAACGGGGTTTCATCTAACCAGCTAGGCCACGAGTGGCGGCCCCGGTGTTGTTCCATGAAAAGAAGGATGGCTCTTTTTGTCTTTACGTGGACTATAAAAACTTAAATGCCATATGTGTAGAAAACATTTATCCACCCCCTAATGAAAGACATGTTGGCTCATCTAGCTAAAGGAAAGATCTTCACTAAGCTGGACTTGAGAGAAGCTTACTACAGAGTTCGAATTAAGGAAGGAGATGAATGGAAAACCCATTTCAATTGCCCTTTGGGTTGTTTCCAGTTTAAAATACTACCGTTTGGATTACAAGGAACCCCAGCTATGTTCATGCAATACATAAATTAACTGCTACATGAGCACCTTTACAAAGGGGTTCTAGTTTATCTAGATGTCATTCTTATTTATACTGAAACCATGATGAGCATGTAAAGTTAATGCGGCCAGTCTTGAAAAAACTCAGGACTGCTGAACTATATGCTAAATTGTCAAAATGTGAACTTCACCAAACTAAAATTGACCATTTGGATTATCGCATATCACATGAGGGGATAGAAATGTACCCAGAGAAAGTCTGGGCAGTCATGGAGTGGGTGTCTCCCCACACCCGTAAGCAGATACAAAGTTTCCTAGGCTTTGCTAACTTTTATCGTCAATTCATCCCCACCTTTGCAAAAATTGCATTATTTATTTATTTATTTTATTTTATTTCATTTTATTAGATTTTTATACCACCCTTCTCCCACTGGACTCAGGGCAGTGAGCAGCCAAGAATAAAAACATCACATACAAAATTTAATTTTTTTAAAAAAAAGAATTAAATTTTGGCCCAATAAATTTAAAACACCCCAACTAAAATCAATTAACAATTAAAAATATCTAAGGGGAGGGGGGGTTAAGCCAGCGTGGCTTGATGAAATAAAAAAGTTTTAAGGGCACGGCAAAAAGCACAGAGATCTGGGATCCTACGTATCTCTGGGGGCAGGTCGTTCCAGAGGACAGGTGCTGCCACAGAGAAGGCCCTCCCCCTGGGGGTCGCCAGCCGACATTGTCTGGCTGATGGCACCCTGAGAAGTTATCCATTACTAATCTTCTAAAAACAAATGGAGAAGCTAAACCAGCTAGCCGTCCCCTTGAATGGACTATGGAGTGCCAAGCAGCATTTGAGAAATTGAAGTGGTTGTTTGCAGCTGAACCCATCCTTAAACATCCCAACATGGAGGCCCCCTTCATAGTCCAGGCTGACGCCAGTGACATGACTGTGGAGGCGGTACTACTACAAGCTAATGATGCTGGGATTTTACAACCCTGTGCCTACACCTCCTGGAAATTAACTGAAGCCAAATGGAGATGGGCAATATGGGAGAAAGATGCATTTGCTGATGGGCCTTGCTAATCTAGGGGCCGCCTCGATTTCCTTGAAGGGGTGAAACATCCTTTTGAGGTGTGGACTGACAATAAAAACCTAGAGGCTTTAAAAACGCCCTGGAAATTGTTACCCAAGCAAGTCCATTGGGCTCAGCACTAATCATTTTAACTTCTCTTTACGCTCTCTTCCTGGGGAAATTTTATGGTGAACGCTCTATCTAGATTACCCCAGTATAATAGCACCTGGCCGGAAATGATCTGCCTGGCAATTCCCTCCAAGCAACTGGCTGTCCCCATGGTCACCAGAGCCCAGAGGAAGGCGGACTTTGTTCTTCCCACTGATTTATTCAAGCAGCTAAAGGAAGCATTTAAAGCTGATGACTGGTTCTTATCCCACTCAAACAAGTGTACTATTCATGATGGCCTAGCATGGGTGGGCATTAAGTTGTATGTCCCCACCAGTTTTCAGGGGACTATATTACAACAGGCCGATGACTCGAAAGCTGCTGGATGTCAGCGTTCCAGAAAGCCTCAACTCATTAAAAACTCCGAGGCAAGCATTTTTCAAAGTTCCATTTATTAGAGTAGGTATACTGGCACATCTGGGAAAACCTGAATCTGAGAGTTCTGGGGTTTCCCTCAGTAAATCAAAACCCCAAATCCAGCCCTTAAACCCATCAGTCTGTCACATGGCCCAATCATCATCTGTCCCAACTTGAGCCATCACTGCAACCACTCCTCCTCCAGATGCAGAAACACCATGACCTTGACCGAAGGGAAGAATGCTATTATGTCTAACTACAATCTCCCTCCTGAATCCCTCCTCCCACTTTCCGAAGTGCAAGAAGTTGGCAGCGTAGAAGCTTCTGGTATTAATATGGCTTCCAAAGCTGACAGGCGTCCCCCCCCCCCGAGGGAAAAACCTCTGGGTTGCTCTGGAAAATAAAATGGACAAAACACAAAAGAAGAGGGTTAACACTTAATTCATCAAACCCTTAACCCCCTCTCCCACCTCCCGGAGGACCCTTTGGCTTGTCAATGAATTTATTGTGAAATTGTTTCACTAGTCTATCAGTTTTCACATCCCAACTTTTTACTCACATAGCCGCTGACAAAGGGTACCCTTTTCAGTGTACTAAATATTGTAACCGACCTCATTGCAACCTAGAGTCAAGAATCTTCTTGACTTTGTAAGGAATTTCACCTTGTACTATCATAAGTGGGGGGGAGCAGCTGGTAAGGGTCTCAAGGTAGAGCCCACTGCTGGTTTTAAAAGGCTGCTGTGAAACACAGGATGTATTTTCCCTAGGATTCTAGGGAGGCTGAGCTGGACAGTTACAGGATTAATCACCTTCACTATAGGGAAAGGACCGGTGAATTTCGGTCCAAATTTCTTGCTAGGTAAACTCAATCTTAAGTACTTAGTTGACAAATACACCTTATATCCTATTCGAAAAGGCGACTGGAGAGACCTGTATTTGTCTGCCTGGGTTTTATATTTCTCAGCTGCTTCTGCTAGAGCTTTCTTAGTATTCTCCCAACCCTTTTGAAAGGAGGCTATCCATTCAGTTAGGGATATGCAAGAGGGTGGTTCTCAAGGCAATTCGGGCATAGGCACAAAATCAATGCCAATAGTTATTCAAAAAGGAGTCAACCCTGTACTACTGTCTACTACATTATTATAAGCCACTTCTGTGGATGGTAATAACTCTGCCCAGTTTTCTTGTTGATAACTTACATAACATCTAATGTATTGTTACACCATTGCATTTGCTTTTTCAGAGGATCTGTTAGTAGCCAGATGGAAAGCCGAGTTAAGTCCCTGTGATGACCCGCAGGACCTCAGGAACTCCTTCCAGAACTTAGCAGTAAATTGGATCCCTCAATCTGATATTATTGTCCAAGGGACCCCATGTAGCCTGCAGATGTGTTTTATGAAAAGTTTTGCCAGTTTTTTGGCAGAGGGTAGTCTGTTATAGGCAGTGAAGTGTGCTTGTTTGGGGAATAAATCAACGACAGTCCAAATCACTGTGTTTCCTCTGCTTTCCGAAAGTTCGACGATAAAGTCAATTACAATCTCCTCCCATGGTCGCGTAGGTTCTGCCACTTGCTGGAGAAGACCAGGGGGCTTCCCTAGTTGGGATTTCATGGTGGCACAGATGGCGCAGCTTCTAACATAGTCCTCTACAATGGTTTTCGTTCTTGGCCACCAGAACTGCCTTCTAACCAAATGAAGGGTTTTTAAGAACCCAAAGTGGCCCCCTAGTCGAGAGTCATGACTACGCTTTAGCACTAGTAGTCTTATGCAGCAGGGCACACACTCTCTTTCCAAGCCAGCCCCTCCTGCAATGTTAAGTCTGGTTGGTTTTCTCTGAAGCAGGCATTGTCTGATAGCGCAACTTTTAACTCCACTGTCAACTTGTCTTCAGGGAAGTTGGAACGGAGTCTGGTTTGTGCCCTAGTGCATGCTTGGGCAGCTGGCTGAGCTTCGGAGATAATGGTATGTACTACCTCTTGTCGGCTGTCAAATTGGGGTTTCCTGGACAAAGCATTGAACAGGAAATTTCTCCCCCCCCCAAGTATTATATATTTGTATTATAGCTTGAAGTTAAAGCATTTTAAATACTGAGCCCAGGGAACGTGCTTGGGGGAAAACTTCCAAGTGGTCTTTAGTGCCTCAAGGTTTTTATGATCAGTCCATACCTCGAAAGGGTCCTTAATACCCTCTAGGAATGTCTCCAGGATAAGAGAGCCCATCGCACTGCAAAAGCCTCCTTTTCCCAAACCGCCCACCTGCGTTCCGTGTCTGTTAACTTTTCCGACACGTACACACAAGGCATTAATTCGTTTTGAGTGTTCCTCTGCAGTAGGATAGCTGTGACTGCTAAGTCACTGGCATTGTCTTGGACTATGAATGGCTTGTCTGGGTCACGGTGTTGGAGGATTGCCTCCATTGCAAACCACTGTTTTAATTGTTCAAAGGATTTCTGACAGTCCATTGTCCAAGCTACGGGTTGGCTAGGTTTTGGCTCAGTCGGAGATGGACCGATTTTTAGTAATTCTGTCAAAGGGAGCGCAACCTCAGCAAAGGAAGGGATGAATTGTCTGTAAAAATTTGCAAACCCCAAGAAGCTTTGAAGTTGTTTACATGTTTGTGGGGGTTGCCAGTCTAGCATAGCCTTCACCTTCCCCGGGTCCATTTCGATTCCTTGATTAGCCCCTCGGTAGCCCAGGTAGTCCAAGGACTCCTTATGGAACTCGCATTTTGACAGCTTTGCTTAATGTTTGGCTGCTAGGAGTTTTTTCAGCTCTTGCCTGACTAGTTTGACATGCTCTTCCATATTTTTGCTGAATATAAGAATGCCATGAGATAAACCAGGACCCCCTTATACAGGTGTTCATGTAGCACTTCATTGATCAGCTGCATGAACACTGCAGGGATCCCTTATTATTTATTTATTTATTATTCAAATTTCTATACCGCCCTTCTCCTTTCGGACTCAGGGCGGTGAACAGCCAAGATAAAAACATCTATACAAACATCACAGTTAAAAATAAAGTTAAAATAATTTATAAATTTGGCCCATAATTTAAAACTTGTCAATTAAAATCAATATCAAAATTTTAAAACTAACCCTAAAATCAAGACAGACCGGTTAACTGAAAAAAATAAGTTTTTAGGGCCGGACGAAAAATCCGGAGGTCGGAGATCACTCGTATCTCTGGGGGTAGATTGTTCCATAGGGTAGGTGCCACCACAGAGAAGGCTCTCCTCCTGGGGGTCGTCAGCCGGCATTGTCTGGCCGACGGCACCCTGAGGAGGCCCTCTCTGTGGGAGCGAACCGGCCGGTGGGAGGCTATTGGTGGCAGAAGGCGGTCCCATAAGTACCCTGGCCCTAAGCCATGGAGCGCTTTAAAGGTGATCACCAACACCTTGAAGCGCACCCGGAAGTCCACCGGAAGCCAATGCAGCTCGCGCAGGAGAGGAGTCACATGGGAGCGCCCCGTCGCTCCCATAATCCCCCGCGCAGCCGCATTCTGCACCAGTTGGAGCCTCCGGGGGTACCCCAAGGGGAGCCCCATGTAGAGAGTGTTACAATAGTCCAGACGAGAAGTGACGAGTGCTTGAGTGACCATGCGTAGGGAGTCCCGATCCAGAAAGGGACGCAACTGGCGTATCAGGCGAACCTGACAAAAAGCCCCCCTGGCCACGGCTGTCATATGCCCTTCTAAAGACAGCCGCGCATCCAGGAGGACACCCAAGTTGTGGGCCCTCTCCGTGGGGGCCGATGATTCGCCCCCAATAACCAGCGATGGCATCAGCTGGCTATACCGGGACGCCGGCAGCCACAGCCACTCGGTCTTGGAAGGGTTGAGTCGAAGCCTGTTTCTCCCCATCCAGACCCGCACGGCCTCCAGGCACTGGGACATCACTTCCAAGGCATCATTGGGATGGTCTGGGGTGGAAATGTACAGCTGAGTATCATCAGCATACTGATGGAACTCCACCCCAAAACCACGGATGATCTCACCCAGCGGCTTCACATAAATGTTGAACAGGAGGGGCGAGAGGACCGACCCTTGCGGCACCCCACAAACAAGGCACCTTGGGGTCGACCGCTGCCCCCCAGTCAACACGGATTGCGACCGGTCGGAGAGATAGGAGGAGAACCACCGCAAAACGGTGCCCCCCACTCCCAGTCCCTCCAGCCGGCGCAACATGATACCATGGTCGATGGTATCAAAAGCCGCTGAGAGGTCTAATAGGACCAGGATAGAGGAATAACCCCTATCCCGGGCCCTCCAGAGATCATCCACCAACGCGACCAATGCCGTTTCCGTGCTGTACCCAGGTCTGAAGCTGGACTGGAGCGGATCCAGATAGACAGCTTCATCCAGGTACTGGGGAAGCTGTCGCGCCACCACACTCTCAACAACCTTCGCAATAAAGCGAAGGTTGGAGACTGGACGATAGTTAGCCAAAACAGCCGGATCCAGGGATGGCTTCTTGAGGATAGGCCTCACCACCGCCTCTTTCAAGGTGGCCGGCAGAACACCCTCGCTCAAAGAAGAATTAATAATCCCCTGGAGCCAGCCTAGTATAACCTCCTGGGAAGCCAGCACCAACCAGGAGGGACACGGGTCCAATAAACATGTGGTTGCGTTCAGCCGCCCCAAGATCCTGTCCATGTCCTCGGGAGCCACAGGATCGAATTCCTCCCAGATAACACTCTCAAGGCCTGCCTCAGTCATCTCGTCTGAACTAACCCAGTCGGTGGCCAAGTCTTGAAGCTCAAAAGGCATGACTTGGAATTGGAAGCTGCCCAGTGGGCAGTTAAATGCCATTTTCCATTCATCTCCCTCCTTTATGTGGACTCGGTGGTAGGCTTCCCTTATATCTAGCTTGGTGAAAATTTTGCCTTTTGATAAGTGGTTCAGCAAGTCCTTCATTGGGGTAGGGGGTAGGTGTTTTGTATGCAAATTGCATTGACATTATGAAAATCAACATATAATCTCAGCCCCCCATCTTTTTTCTCTTTAAACAAAATGGAGGCTGCAACTTTAGATTTTTATTTTTTATTATTTATTTATTTATTTGTTTGTTTGTTTGAATTTGTATACCGCCCTTCTCCAACAGGACTCAGGGCGGAGAACAGCCAGAATAAAACAGAACATACAAAATTTAAAAACAGTTTAAAAATAATTAACCCAATTAAAATCAATTAAATTTAACCAAAACTGTGGGATCAAGCCAGCCTGGCTAGGTGAAATAAATAAGTTTTCAAGGCCTGATGAAAAGTCCAGAGGTCTGGTATTGTACGTATCTCTGGGGGGAGGTTGTTCCAGAGGGTGGGCGCCGCCACAGAGAAGGCTCTCCCCCTGGGGGTCACCAGCTGACACTGTCTGGTGGATGGCACCCTGAGGAGGCCCTCTCTGTGCGAGCGTACTGGCCAGTGGGAGGCTATTGGTGGCAGAAGGCAGTCTTGTAAATACCCTGGCCCTAAGCCATGGAGCGCTTTAAAGGTGGTCACCAACACCTTGAAGCGCACCCGGAAGACCACCGGAAGCCAGTGCAGCTCGCGCAGGAGAAGTATCACATGGGAGCGCCCCGTTGCTCCCATAATCCCCCGCGTGGCCGCATTCTGGACCAGCTGGAGCCTCCGGGTGCACCCCAGGGGGAGCCCCATGTAGAGAGCATTGCAGTAGTCCAGGCGGGAGGTGACGAGTGCCTGAGTGACTGTGCGTAGGGAGTCCTGATCTAGAAAGGGACGCAACTGGCGTATCAGGCAGACCTGATAAAAAGCCCCCCTGGCCACGGCCGTCAAATGGTCTTCTAAAGACAGCCATGCATCCAGGAGGACGCCCAAGTTGCGAGCCCTTTCCGTGGGGGCCAGTGATTCACCCCCAATAACCAGCGATGGCGCCAGCTGGCTATATCGGGATGCCAGAAGCCACAGCCACTCGGTCTTGGAAGGGTTGAGTCAGAGCCTGTTTCTACCCATCCAGGTCCGCATGGCCTCCAGGCACTGGGACATCACTTCAAGGGCATTGTTGGGGTGGCCTGGGGTGGAGATGTACAGCTGGGTGTCATCAGCGTAGTGATGGAACTCCACTTCAAAGTCACGGATGATCTCACCCAACGGCTTTACATAAATGTTGAACAGAGGGGGTGAGAGGACTGACCCTTGCGGCACCTCACAAATAAGGTGCCTCGGGGTCGACCGCTGCCCCCCTCTCAACAGATTGCGACCGATCAGAGAGGTAGGAGGAGAACCACCACAAAACGGTGCCTCCCACCCCAACCCCTCCAAGCGGCGCAACATGGTCACTGGTATCAAAAGCCACTGAGAGATCTAATAGGACCAGGATAGAGGAGCAACCCCTATCCCGAGCCCTCCAGAGATTATCCACTAATGCGACCAATGCCGTTTCTGTGCTGTGCCCAGGCCTGAAGCCGGACTGGAGCGGATCTAGATAGACAGCTTCATCCAGGTACTGTGGCAGCTGCTGCGCCACCACATTCTCAACAACCTTCGCAATAAAGCAAAGGTTGGAGACTGGACAATAGTTAGCCAAAATAGCCGGATCCAGAGAGGGCTTCTTGAGGAGGGGCCTCACCACCGTCTCTTTCAAGGTAGCCGGCAGGACACCCTCTCTCAAGGAAGCGTTAATAATCCTCTGTAGCCTCCCGAGAAGCCAGCACCAACCAGGAGGGACACGGGTCCAATAAACATGTGGTCGCGTTCAGGCGTCCCAGAATCCTGTCCACGTCCTTGGGAGCCACAGGATTGAACTCCTCCCAGATAATGCTCTCAAGACCTGCCTCAATCATCCCGTCCGGACATACCCAGTCAGTGGCCAGCCCTTCCCAAATCTGAGCGATTTTATCATGCAGATACTGCACAAAATCCTCAGCTTGACCTTGCAAGGGGTCATCCCGCGCTCCCAGATGGAGGAGGGAGCGGGTCACCCTAAACAGGACGGCTGGGCGATTATCTGATGATGCAATAAGAGTGGAAAAATAGCTAGATTTTGCCGCTTTTATCGCCACTAGGTAGGCCTTAATATGAGACCTCACCAGTGTTCAGTCAGATTCGGAATGGCTGGTCCTCCAACTGCTCTCCAGGTGTCTTTTCCAGCGCTTCATCTCAGATTTTGCAGTCTCGATGAATCCTCTGGCTAAATTGGTATCGATGTACTTCCTCAACTCGGTCATTTCTGCAGGCGTCATGGAGTACATTCTGGGTTTTGGTAACTTGGCCCCAGGTTCTAATTCAATGGCACAGTCAGTGGGGAAGGATATTACATTTCTCCTCACTAAATGCCTTGGCCAGGTCTTTATATTCCTTAGGAATGTGGGGCTCACCTGGAGGGCAATCTGAATTAGTGGCTGCTGTTTCTGGTGGCTGGCCTCTATGGGTTGGCAGTTTTTTGGGAGGAGGGACAGGAGGCAGTTGCCCGACACCAATTATGATTTTCCAGTATCTATCTTCCCATTTAATAGTGGGGCCCCATTTTTCAAGCCTGAGGGCTTGTGGTTGTTAGGTCGAAGGATCTAGCCCAATAACATTCAGTAAAGTTCAATAACTAATATAACTTTATTAGTGAATGAAGACATGGTGTAGGCCCAGGCATACTGTATGTGTATCTAACCTTACATCTTTATCTTACAGATATTCAACTGGATCTGAGGGAGGTTCCCTTGGTGGATAGACTTTTATACTCAGAGGGAGGAGCCAAAGGTATGGTGGAATTGTGGGAACGATGGGTTCAAGTGAGTTAACCCATGTTGAACCACGGTGTGGGGATCTATACAAGAGTTGGACATTTTTATTTGACAGTGGTGTGGGTTGTTTTCTCTATCCAAAGCTATGGACATGGTATACCAATCCTGCAGTCACTCTGGCACCCCTTGGATACCACATGCTTTCCTGACTTCTTCTTCTTCTTCTTCTTTTTTTTTTTTTTGAAAATTTTGAAAATTTATTTTTAAAACATAAAACATAAAACAACATCTTTTTGGAGCAAGAGTTTGGCCCAGTATAACATAGGTATAAATTCCCAATTTCATCCATTAACATCTTAAGACAAACAAAAAACAAACAACAACCCCCCCCAAATCTAAACCCAATTTTTATCATTCCATCTAACATCTTATTCTAACATTCAAGTTTCTATTATGTAGTCACCCTATCTCTTAAACTTCAAATCCAAACAGCACTTTATAGTATTCATTTATCATTTTAACAATCAGTATTTCATATATTTTCTGTACTTCGAAGATCCAAATCAAGTCAATGTTTCTTTTAGAACACATCTAATAACCAATATAAGCTATTTAATTCCTCTCTGAAAGACATTTTAAAGTCAATATCCATTCTTCAAAAGTATCTCCTTCATTCTTCCTAAGTTTATTTTTAGCTGGATTGCAGCTTAATTTGCTGATTTCCAGGGATGCTTTCCTTCCTCCTAAATTTATTTTTAGCTGGATTGCAGCTTAATTAGCTGGTTTCCAAGAATGCTTTCCTCCACTCCTAACCTTATTTTTTGGCTGGATCACAGTTTGTTTTAACTGCTTCCAACATTTTCTCCTTCACTCCTCCTAGGTTTATTTTTAGCTGGGTAACAGCTTTTCAGCTGTTTACCAGGGATGCTTCCTTCCACTCCTAACCTATATTTCGCTGGTTCACAGTTTAGCTTTAACCGTTCCCCAGTATGTCTCCTCCTAAGTTTATTTTTTGCTGGCTCACAGCATAATAAGCTGTTTTCCAGGGATGCTTTCCTCCACTCCTTACCTTATATTTAACTGGTTTACAGTTTACCTTTAACTGGTCCCCAGCGTTGCCTCCTCCACTCCTCCTAAGTTTATTTTTGGCTGTCTCACAGCTTAATTAGCTGTTTTCCAGGGATGCTTACCTGAATTCCTTACTTTATATTTGACTGGTTCGCAGTTTGGCTTTAACTGCTCTCCAGCATTGCCTCCTCCACTCCTCCTAGGTTTATTTTTAACTGGTTCACAGCCTAGTCAGCTGCTCTCCAGGGATGTTTTCCTCCACTCCTAACCTTATATTTGACAAATTCACAATTTAATTTTAATCATCTAATTCCCAAAATCATACTTCTTTAGCAATTACAGCTAATTATAGCCCAAATAATTCTTAGCCACTGTTAGGGCCAGGGCATTGTTAGTCAAATATTTGAAAGTTGTTCCCACCTGGGCTTATCCTACTCATCCAGCATTCAAACAGCTTGCTCCTGCGTCTCCTCCTGCACTTTGCTTGTCCCGGTTGCCGCAGCTTCTGGTTGGTGCTGCGGCGATTCGGACGTGGATCCGCCAAGCCCCTGCCGGTAGGTCTGCAGTCTGCAGTCCCTCCTGTAGGGACAGGGGGATAAAGAGGGACCTCCTTGGATGGCCAAGAGAAATGAGCAGGTTCCTCGAGGCCAGAGGATAACCCTCTATGCCGGTGGTGGTGGGAGATGCTTTCCTGACTTCTTGATCAATGGCTTCTTTAAAATAGTGTAGGAGTATGTGGTCCAGCCATACAAAGTCTTTTATGGATCGATTACTTTGCTTCATCTCTTTTATTGTGGCTTCATTCTCATTGATCTGGTCAGGGTCATCGAATCTGGCCCAGAGCAGCTCAACAAACTCTTCAGCATCATTTAGTTCAACAGCTATCTCATTGTGCAGCTGGGCTATCCAGTCCAAAGCGTCTCCTTCATTCATCCTCTCTGAAATTGCAGATACTAAGTCGCGATCAGTTTCATATTGCTCCCCATACTGATCTATATGGGCCCAGATTCAGCTGAAGAAGTAAGCCAGTTTGGAAGGCTTACCATCGAATGTGGCCTTGCAGGTGGATTGGCCCCGGCGACGGGTGGCAGGGCTGGGACTTGCTGGTGCACCCTGATGGGCAGTGGGGTGAGTGCGGATGGTTGAGCTGGAACCTGCAGCTGAGCTGCTGATGGTGGCTGGATTGCGGCCGGAGGAGGAACAGGGGCTGGCTGCTGTGCTGCTTGTTGTCTGCAGAGGGGGAGGGAGCTCCAGCCAGCTGCTGGATTAGCTCCCAGTGATGTACTGGGCTCATTGGGGCAAATTGGGCCCATGGGGATCCCTGGAAAATTGGAACAGAAGGTGCTGGTGACCACTGGCACTGGACTCACCCCTGGCTGGGATAGAATCCCCAGCCCAGGGAGGATACATTCTGCAGGGGGTAGCGCAGACAGGCTGGTGGGGGGGGGGGACAGCAGGCGAGGGTGGTGGTCCCCATGCCAGCTACATCTGCTGTCTCCCAAATGCTGCTTGGCCTGGCTGCACCAAGCTGCTCCTCCTGTCATCCCTGGCTCGGTAGAAAGGTGCCTGCTGGCTGCCAATTCCTCTGCCAGGTCCTGGATCAGGAAAAGTGAATGTGGGTTGTGTTAAGCTCCATGTTACTTGAGGAGGTTGTGTGTGGGGGGGCATAACTTCCCACTTCCATCCTTTCAAACTGCTCCGGGAGTCTGGTTAATGATTGGCTTCAAGACAGAGGAAAAAGGTTCCAGTCTCGGGAATCTCCAGATCCCAAAGCTGTCACACCTCTCCACTCAGGCTCGTGGGGCAACTTCATTGGGCTGGATGCGGCACGAGATTCAGGCAATTTCTCCTCTTGTCCCCTTTCTGAAGTTGGATCAGATTGGCAACTTTTCCAGGAATCTGACTCTTTGGGCCAAGTGCTTAGCCTTTGTGTTCATTTTCATTTCATTTCATTTTATTAAATTTGTATACCGCCCTACTCCCGAAGGACTCAGGGCGGTGAACAGCCATAATAAAACATATAAATACAAAATTTAAAAAAGAGATAAAACAAATTAAATAAATTTGGCTGACCATTTTAAAACCCCAATAATTTAAAACCAAATTAAAAATTTCCATTTAAAAGAGGAGAAGTTCAGGTCAGGCCGGCTTGTTGGAATAAGAACGTCTTAAGCGTGCGACGGAAGGTACGCAGATCCGGAATCCTCCGTATCTCGGGCGGGGAGCTCGTTCCAGATAGTAGGTGCCCCCACAGAGAAGGCTCTGCCCCTGGGGGCTGCCAGTCGACACTGTTTGGCCGACGGCACCCAGAGGAGCCCCTCTCTATGGGAGCATACTGGTCGGTGGGAGGCTATTGGTGGTAGCAGGCGGTCTCGCAGGTGTTGTCTCTGCAGCTTCAATGGCTCGCCCCACTTCTTCAGAAGTAGAATACCGGGTCTTGATAAGTCCTCCGGTATCAGTCCCCATGACTCCCTCTGCAATCTCCTCTTCTCCCTCCATCTTCATTGAGTCTTTGCACCACCTGAGTTTTAGGTCGATGCTGGGGCTGAACACCCCAGACAGCCCCCTTTTGGGGTGCTCTATGATTTTAGAGATTCAGGTTAATGTCAGCATTCCAGAAAGCCCCTACTCCAATTAAAAACTCTTGAGGCAAGAATTTCTCAAAGTTCCATTTATTAGAGTAGGTATACTGGCACATCTGGGAAAACCCGAATCTGAGAGTTCTGGGGTTTCCCTTAGTAAATCAAAACTCCAAATCCAGCCCCTGCACCCATCAGTCTATCACATGGCCCAATCATCATTCGTCCCAACTTGAGCCATCACTGCAACCACTCCTCCTCCAAATGTAGAAACACCATGACTTTGACTGAAGGGAAGAATGCTATAATATCTAATTACAATCACTCTCCTGAACCCCCCTTCCTACGTTCCCAAGCACAAGAATTTGGCAGCTTGGAAGCTTTTGGTGTTAATATGGCTTCCAAAGCTGACACTGGACACTTTGGGTTCGTGAAGACTTTACATTTAGTTAAACAGCAGTTCTGGTGGCCCTCTTTGAAAAAGGACATAGAAGCATACGTCACTAGTTGTACTAGTGTGCTAGTACTAGTTGTGCTTCCACAAAGAGGCCACCTGGAATGCTGCCTGGACTTCTCCAGAATGTTGCTAGCCCTAGTGCT
Organism: Arizona elegans; assembly: GCA_022577455.1. Lineage (NCBI taxonomy): Eukaryota > Metazoa > Chordata > Lepidosauria > Squamata > Colubridae > Arizona > Arizona elegans. The sequence continues at coordinate 74,447,811 of JAKOOJ010000004.1, read as the reverse complement.
CCATGGAAGGAAATATACATGGACTTCATCATTGAGCTGCCCGAGAGTGGGGAAAATACGGTCATTTGGGTGATCACAAACTTATTTTCCAAGCTAGTAAATTTTGTACCGTTCCAAGATTCCCTCTGTAAAAACACTAGCTAAACTGTTTATTCAAACCTGACATATAGATTACACGGGGTTCCCGAATGCATTTCAGATAGGGGGTACAATTAAGTTCCCTCTTCTGGAGTTCCTGAAGATATTAGGCTCCACCCAAGGCCTAAGTTCCGCCCACCACCTTCAAACTAATGGGGCTTGTGAACACACTAACTCGGTTCTAGAACTATACCTTAGATGTTACATAAATTATCAGCAAGATAACTGGGCCGACATTGCTTTTTGCAGAGGTCGCTTATAATAATTCCATCCATAGTAGCATTCGTTTCACACCGTTCAAAGTGGCTTCTGGTCAGGATTTTGTACCCATTCCAGAGCTACTGCAGGATAAGCCCCACATCACTTCACTAGTGGAATGGATTGAACAGCTTCAATTTATCTGGCCTGTTACTCATAAGGTGTTAGATGAAGCTCATCGAGCACATAAGTAATATGCTGACAAGAAAAGAGCTATGCTGAAAGACTACCAGGTTGGGGATAGGATTTTCTTGTCTACTAAGTACATACAGACTTTCCAGAAGTCAAAGAAATTGGGGCCTAAGTATATGGGTCCTTTCCCTGTTGTAAGGATTATCAAACCGGTAATGGTACAGCTAGAGTTACCAAAAACCCTTAGAAGGATTCACCCTGTTTCATGTTAGCTTATTGAAACATGAACATAACTCCTCTCTTTGACTGGATCAACCTACCCCTCCTGCGCCCCTGCTCAAAGAAGGAGAGCAGCACTTTGAAGTCGAAGAGATCCTAGATTCAAGGAAACATAGGGGGAAAGTACAGTATTTGGTCACCTGGAAACATTTTCCTCCTTCTCAATCTGAATGGGTGAGTAAGAGAGATGTTAGAGCACCAAAACTTTTACAACTGTTTCACACTAAATACTCTGATAAGCCTTAGTTTTCTTATTGTAAAATATCTTCTTTATTGGGTTGTTACATTACTTCTATTTTGTCTCTTTTGTCTTGTGTTTTCCTCCAGGGCTAACACCTCTACTGCAGGAGGGCCGAATGTCAGCCTCTCTGATGCTTGCTTGCTATTGGCTGCCATAGTAACTGGGAGTGTGTGTGTGTGTGTGGGGAAATACTACTGGTTCACTGAACGGTAATTAAAAAAAAGTTCCGACAGCTGAGCAACGCACAATCGTTGGAACTTATTTTTTTTTTAGTTTTTAAGCATTTTTTACTACCGGTTTGGGTGAATAGGTAGTTTAAAAATGCTTTTAAAAAGTAAAAAAAAAAAGCTCAGACGATTGCGTGGCACAGCTGTGATCGTCCAACCCTTTTTTAAAAAGTTTTTTAAAGCACTTTTTTATTACCTATTCACCCGAACTGGTAGTAAAAAAAATGCTTTAAAAAGGTAAAAAAAAAAAGTTCCCAAGATCACAGCTATGCTGCACGATCATCAAACCATTTTTTTTTTACTTTTTTAAAGCATTTTTTTACTACCAGTTTGGGCGAATAGGTAGTAAAAAAATGCTTTAAAAAAGTTTTTTAAAAGGTTCCCAGGATTGTGCACCACAGCTGATTCCCCCTCTCGCTGTTCTACTTACCTTCCTAAGCCTCCTTTTGGCGCATATTGTGCATGCGCATGCAGCATGCATTTGGTGCGAACTTTGCATGTGCGTGTACAATGCGTGCTTGACACACAGTGCACATGCGCAACCAGTGAACCAGTCGCAAACTGGTTCAGATTTCACCACTGGGGTGGGGGATGTGAGCTGGAGAGAGATGCCCTGTGTGAACGAAAAGGGAGGATTGCTCCCATGTTCTACTGTGCAGCTGTATGGACTTGTTTATACCCAGTCAAGGTCAACCATCCAGGAATACTAGATGGGCAAAAACACTTGAAGATACTGCCCACCTGACACCAATTGTGTTGGGGATTGGATATTTACCCTGGGTCCTTGGGGGAGGGATTTGGGAATACTTTCAATATGTAACTTTCATGCATTTTGCTTCAGATCTTGCTTTTCTTTCATTGCTATCATTTCAAATTCAGTAAAAGTACCCTTTCTCTACAAACATGGAGTTGGGGGTTTCCTTTCTTGGATTTTGAATGAAGGCACACCTGGCATTGAGCACTGTTGTAGGCAAACTCTGCCACCGCCAGCACTATTGTCCTGTTTGGTGTTGCTGAAACAATGGAGGTACTGTTCCAAGATGGGATTCAGTTTATGCCCGTCAGTCTTGGGGTGATGGGCAGACAACAGACATGCCTGTACCTGCAGTTCCATGAGTAAGGTCTCCCAAAAGCATGCCGTAAACTTAACCCCCCGGTCTGACATTACTCGATCTGGTAACCCATGCAGCCAAAACACATGTGCAATGAATAACTGAGCAGTCATCCGTGCTGTAGGAAGACCCACATATGAAATAAAATGAGCCATCTTGGTGAGCATGTCCACCACCACCAAGATGGTTGTGGCATCCTTCAGTGGGGGCAACTCAGTTATAAAGTCCAATGAGACCACTCCCCAGGGTCTTTCCAGCATGGGTAGCGGCTGCAAGAGACTAGGGAGCGCACCGGTGGTGTACTTGACCTGTCAACAGATCCTGCATGATGCCACATATCCCGACACATCATGCTGGAGTCGCAGCCACCAATACGTTCTGGAGATGACATGCAACATTTTGAAGACTCCAAAGTGACCCGCTGCTGGCTGTCATGACACTAGTGCAGAATGAGGCTATGAAGGGATCCTCCTGGCATGTAGATGCAGTCATGGAATTGCAACAAGTCCTCTGTATAGACCAAGGGGTCTCCAATCTCCCATTACTATCCAACTCTTGAAGACGAGCCACCATGATCCTGCTGCTATGCCTCTTGAATCCTAACCTGGAGGTCCACGGGCTGCTCAGTGGCTGAAAACCGCTCCATGGGAATCACTGTTCAAGGCGGGATTTTGCCCTCTCTTTGAGTATATTTGGGCTTCCAGGACAAGTGCGTCAGCATGCTGATTCCACCTGCTCAGAACATAGATCACCCAAAATTCGAATCGGGCAAAAAAGAGCGACCATCATACCTGGCACTGGTTCAGCATCCAGGCTGTCAATAAATGTTCCAGATTGCAATGGTCCATCCAAACCTCAACCTGGTGGTGGGCCCCCTCCAGATGGTGCCATGTCTCGAAGGCGACCTTAAGGGCCAACAGCTTTTTGTCGCATATAGTATAATTGCATTCCGTGCGGTAATAGTTCGTGAACTCCAACAATCACCCCAACAATCACTGCATGTCTTTGACCCACTGTGCATGTTGCCATATCTGCAACAACTCAACTTTCTTGGAAATCTATCTGTTGTGCTCCGCCGGTGGCCAGCAGAGCTAGCAGCAGAGTCAGACAGTGAGGCGGTTGGGGAGGAACTTGGGCCAGTCTTGGGGACTGGGGAAAGCTTGGACGAGGGCTCTACATCAGAGGCAGAGAGGGAGTTAGACAGCAGCAAGGCAGAGGAACAGCTTGAGCCCGTTCCCAGTGTGTGCATGCGCAGAGCTGCCAGAAGACAAGAATAATTAAGAAAGCAGGGTTGACTCGGGAGTAAGGCCACACCTTGGAGATGATTGGTCCCTCCCATAGGACATAAAAGAGGAGCGAATGGGATGTGGGCTTTTGTAGGAAGCAATTAGTTTATCTCATTTCAAGATTGGAAAGTTATGTTTGTGACTCTAATAGACTCGGTGTTAAGTTTGGCCTTGCTCTGCATTTGGAAATTGGATCTCTGGCAGCGTACTAAGTGAGATAAGGTGGGGATTGATAAACATTCCTCTGAAAGACTGTTTGCCAAAGCCTTGTTGACTATGAATGAACGGAATTCACAGTTGTATTAATAAAAGAGGTTTTACCAGGATTAAGACCTTGCTTCATGCTTTCTAAGGAAGCCTAGGTCAGAACAGTTTGCTTCCTGCCTTTTAAAAACAAACCTGTATTAAGATGGAGCAGCTTCATGTGGAGAATGCTCAGCTCAATCAACAGATGGTTTTGCTGGCAGCCCAGGTGGCTCAGCTCCAAGCTCACACTGCTGTATCTCCCCATAGGAAATGCCTGGTTGTTGTGCCTGATAAGTTCAATGGCAACCAAGCCATGTTTCCAGCTTTTTTGGTACAATGCCAGCTCTTTTATCAGCCTGAGAGCTGAAGACTTCCACAGTGACTGGGATAAAGTGGTGTTTATGATAAGCCTTCTCTCCAGCTCTGAAGCTCGCAGGGTCACGTCCCTGCTGGTTCAGGCTAGCCCTTTGTTGGATGATTTCAGGGGGTTTTGTGACAACCTCAGACTAATGTATGAGGACCCCATCAAGATGCAGACTACTACCTGATGTCTGAAGACTCTGACTCTGAAGCCAAACCCCGCATAAGCTCTTACCTAAGCAGGTCAGATAGGCATTATATTTCAGACACTTTAACTTTCGGCTGAAATATATCCCGGTGGGAGGAACTTCCCGGCAGATGCCTTGTCCTGAATGCCACAACATGCCAGTGACTGTGAGTCTGATGACATGAGAGGCTGAGTCAAGCCAAGCCAAGCCAAGCCAAGCCAAGCCAAGCTGAGCCTCAGCTGGTCTGATGAGACGAGATGAAAAGTGGAGTTCAAGCAGGCTAGGTCTGGGATAGGTTGGCTTGCTTGGTCAGATGTGGGTTAACTGTAGAAGAAACGTGAGATGGGGGCAGGGCCAAGAAGTGGAGTCACGGGTGGAGCTGGGAGCCTTTAAAATGGTGGTGGGGAGCACTGCAGGAGCCTTTAAAGGTGGTGGGGAGCACTATAAGCTGCCCTTATAGACATATTCCAGGATAGGTTGTTGGAGGACTTGGAAGACAATTTGGTATGGGTCGATATTCCTCCGAACCTCAACACGCTGGTCCATCTGTGCCTTAGGATCGATGCCCAGTTGCAGAAACGGGAAGTCACTGTGCCTCCTAGGAGACCCGGGTGCATGGGACCCCGGCTCCACGGGAGGATCCCAGCTGTTGGTGACTGAGAAAAACAGACAATGCTCAAGAGGGTTGTGTTTCTATTGTAAGGAACCCAGGCACATGGCTGCCTCTTGCCCCAAGAAGCAACAAGCGGTGTTCGCCCCTGGGCCTGCCCCACAGCCACAGAAAACCCTGTCAGGAAATGCCCCGAGCCTGATCCAGGGGAGATCCTGGGTCGGGTGTGCACCAACACCAAGTCATGCCCAGCAGATGTGGATCCCAGACCACCACCCCCCCCCGGAACTTTATCCAGGAGGCACAAGTATTCCTGTCCAGTAGTCTACAGGGGATTCCGGCCCACGCCTTGGTCAACTCCGGAGCCACAATGAACTTTATGGACACAGCGTTTGCAGCCAAATATGCTGTCCCTTATTGTCCGGTGGATCCTCCTCTGCTCGTGGAGACCATTGATGGCCGGGTGTTTCTGTCTGGGCCTATTAAGGCCATCATGCAACCCTTGCACCTGACCATTGGCTCTCTTGAGGAAGCCATCCAGTTTTATATTGCCTCCGGCTTACATTTCCCTGTGCTCTTGGGCTTGGCGTGGCTCCAGACGCACAATGTGCAAATCTACTGATCCCAGAACCTCATCACTTTCCTGAGCTTGCAATGCATGGACCACACTCATCAAGTCTGTGCAGGCCAGTTGCTGAGTCCACCCAGGGTGTCCTTGCCTTCTGATCTAGCTAACTTCGCAGATGTCTTTAGCGAGCAGGAGGCAGACCAATTGCCCCCGCACCGGCCATGCAATGGACCCATTGATTTGATTTCAGATGCGCCGCTCCCAGTGCGGCATTTGTACTTGATGTCGGATCCGGAGTTGGCTGTGTTGCGGGACTTTGTGACAAAAACCTGGCTCGGGGTTTTATCCAGCCCCCTTCATTGCCACTGTCCGCCCCAGTCTTGTTCATGAAAAAGAAGACTGGAGACTTGAGGCTTTGTTGCGACTACCACAAGTTAAATGCCATCATGATGCTCAACCAGTATCTTCTGCCCCTTATTCCCAAACTGTTGGAACGGCTCTGGGAGGCTACCGTTTTCACCAAATTGGACCTGCGCGGAGGTTATAATCTTGTTCGGATCCAGCCCAGAGATAATGGAAGATGGTATACAGACATTTCGAGTGTATGGTCATGATGTTTAGGCTGACCAAAGCTCCAGCTGTCTTCCAACATTTTATGAGCAACATCTTCTGGGACCTCTTGGATCAGTTTGTCATGTTTACCTGGATGACATTTTGATATACTTTCCCTCCCGGGAGAGCCATCAACAGCACCTATGCCTGGTCTTGCAATGGCTCAGGGAGAATCAATTGTATGCGAAACTGGGAAAATGCCAGTTTTTTCAGTCTACCATTGAGTTTCTGGGGCATTGCATCTCTCCTGAGGGCATTGTGATGGAGCCGAGCAAGGTCGAGTCTTTGCGTAGTTGGCAACCTCCTCAGATAGTGAAGGATGTCCAGCAACTCCTCGAGTTTGCCAACTACTATCAGACCTTTATCCCTGACTGCGCCCCTCACTCGGCTCCTTCAGAAAAAGGTCTCGTTCCAATTTAATTAACCTTCCACCTCTTATTTTCTTTAGTTCCTAATTTCTTATTCCAACATCAATTAATTATTTTCCTCATTTACTAGCCTTTCAATTTTATATCTTAATTTCAGTTATTTTCACATTTAAACCAATCTTCATTTCATATTACACTTGCTGATCCATTTTACAATAAATATACTTCTTTTTGTTTACTTCTTACATTCAATTTCTACTGAATCTGAGTCTCCAGAAAAGGGCGGCATATAAATCGAACCAATCAATCAATCAATCAATCAATAAATACTATTAATACATTTCCCTTAAATCAACTAATAAATGCTTTATTTCCCTTCCTTCTCTCCATTATTCTTCCCCTTTTACCCATTTTCTTTTGGTCTCTCCAAAATTCCACTTCTTAATATTTTTCTCCCTTTCTCTTATTTTCTTCTTTTTTATATATATGTATTTATTGTATCTTTCCCCCTGAATCCTTTCTCTCATTTTTAAAATTGTTACCCTTTTAATTCTCCCCCTCAGTCTTACCCCATTTCCTTCTCTTCCTTTCTTTGATATTCCTCCCTATCCACATTTTGCTTTTCACTGTCAATTCCAGTGTAATCATCTATTTTTTCATCTTCAATTATTTTCCTTTCAACATTATGTTCTTGCTTCACATATATATTCTTTTTCCTTTTTTTTGTATTCTAACCAGATTTCCACTTCTTTATCATCCTTAAATGCTTCACACACTTTCTTAAACTTTTCCATTAATTTCTCATATTCCCAATGTTCCATATTGTCAATTCAATTTTTTAAAATTTTAATTTATGTGTAGTTAAAATTTAAGTCCATGTAGTGTCTCTCTCTCTTTTTAATTTCCAAATTCAAATATTTATCTAGACCATTCCAGTTTAAGACTTTGTTCTTTTTCACTTATTTTCAAGGTCAGGATCCAGCTGTTTAAACAAGTACTCCTTCAATGTTTAAAGCATTCATTGTAGTGCTTTCTTCTCTCTCCAGTTCACAAATCCACAGGCAACAAAATATCACTTTTAAATCCACATAGAAAATACTTTCTTTTCAATTTGTTTTCCTTTTATTGTTAAAAATGCTTTCTCTCAGTTTTCTTTTTCTTGTATTATTTCTAATTTCTCCAAATTCAATTTTAAGTCCAGATAGAAAGTTTTCTTTTTGGGGCTTTAGTCTTTTAACTTCCTCTTTGTTCTTTTCCCTCCAATTAACATTGCAAAGTGCCAATTAGCTGCTCATTTCACATTGGGACTTCTTTTAAGCTTTTTCCAAAGAATTTTTTAACTTTTAAATTGGCCAAATCGCTCATCCAATAACAATACGCCATTCAAACATTGGTCCTGCACAAATCTTAGTCCAGTTACCCCAGCTTAGAGTAGTTGTTTTAATGGCCACCACCCCCACCGCTGGATCAAAGAGCTGCCTCTGACCCTGCAAGGAACTTGCCTATTCCTCTTGATCCTCTGAGGTGCCTCTCTTTCTTCACCATCCCTCCAAGACAGTTCCGGTCCAAAGACCCCACGACAGTGATTTGTCTGGCTGGGTTTTTGTGAAGCTCATTGGAGCTTCACTATTTTCCAGTCAGTCTTGTTGCGACGCTTCTGGTTCTTCATTCAGGCATTCATGAAAAAGCCCATCTTGAAACATCTTCACCCTGACCATTTGTCTGTAGTGGAAGTGGATGCAGCGGATGTTGCTGTTGGAGTGGTGTTACTCCAGGCTCACGCGTCCGGCAGTACCCTCTTTCCTTGTACGTATTATTCATGGAAGCTCAACTCTTCTGAGTGCAATTACACCATCTGGGAGAAGGAGCTACTGGCCATTAAGACAGATTCGGTGGTCCCTCTTCTTTGCCAGGTTCAATTTCCACATTACCTACATCCCTAATGGTCTCAACCACAGGGCGGATGCACTCTCGCGGAAACTGGAGTATTCCCACATTGAAGACAAGCTTCCACTCCAGCAGTTCTGCCCATAGTCTTTCTTCGCAGTTCAGGAGCCAGTGAACCTATGGGCTCAGATACAGGAAGCCCAGCGGCATGATGCTTGGGTGGAGCAACGGAAGGAAGAGATGGGGCCCACCTCTCCATGGACATACACTGAGGAATGCGAAGGCCTTATCCTCTCACAGTGCCATGATAATCCTGTGGCAGGGCACTTCGGCCTCTTCAAGAGCTTGAATCTAGTTTCTCGTACCTTCTGATGGCCCCTATTGCAACACATGTCCAAGCCTATGTCACATCCTGCATACAATGCTGACAGGTCAAGTTGGCAATGGGAGCCTCCCCAGGGCTGCTCCAGCCATTGCCGACACTGGAGAGACCCTGGAGTACCATTTCCATGGAATTCTTGACATACTTCCCTCCATTTTCTGGGTTCATGACCATGTTCGTGGTGGTAGACATGATGACAAAGATGGCACATTTCACTCCATGTCATTGTTTACTGACTGCTCACGCCACTGCCCGCATGTTTATCCAACATGTCTTCTGGGTGCATGGCCTACATGATAGGGTTGTTTCGGACAGGGGATTCAATTTACAGCCCAGTTCTGGAAAGGGCTGATGACAACCTTGGACGTGAAAATCTGCCTGTCATTGTCGCATCATCTGGAAACTGATGGCGGGACGGAGAAAGTCATCAGGATCCTGGAACAATACTTGTGCTGCTTTGTGAACCAGCAACAGGAAAATTGGTCAGATTATCTGGCAGTAGCAGAATTCACATTCAACAATTTGTAACACACCTCTGACAAATGACCTCATTGTTGGCGAATGTGGGGTATCATCCTCGGTTCTTTCCCCTCACGCAACTTGACTCACCAGTTGTGGCAGCTAATGAATATCTGTCATTGGTGCGATGGCATCTGGAGAAAGCCAAGCAGGACTATAAAAGAGTCGTGGACCGATCTTGGTGAGCAATGCCGGCATTGGCTGTGGGAGAACTGGTATGGTTGTCCACCAGACACCTTCCATCAGACTAGCCAGTCAAGAAGCTAAACCACCAGTACCTTGGCCCGTTTCTTGTTGAAGTGGTCATCAATCCAGTCACCTACTGCCTGACCTTACCACACTCAATATGAATCCATCCGGTTGTTCTTCATCCCTCCTTGTTCCAGAAAGGCCAGCCTGTCCACTCCACCAACCTGACCGTCCCCAGCCAGTGCCACGGGACAGAAATGGGCTGCCTGAGTATGAGGCCATCAGCATTCGGGACTCCTGGTGGCTGAAAAGACGGTTCCAGTATCTAATTGAATGGAAGGGGTATTGGGCAGAGAATTTCACCTGGGAGGTTGCAACCTATGTGCATGCACCTGTTTTGGTGCAGGCCTTCCACGACCAATTCCTGTCACGGCCACATCTGGATTACCAGACCCGGGGGAAGAGCCCTGCAGTGAGGGATAGTGTTGTGGCCAACTGGTGGCCAGAGGAACTGGCAGCAGAGTCGGACAGTGAGGCGGTTGGGGAGGAACTTGGGCCAGTCCTGGGGGCTGGGGAAAGCTCGGATGAGGGCTCTGCATCAGAGGCAGAGAGGGAGTTAGACCGCAGCGAGGCAGAGGAACTGCTGGAGCCCATTACCAGCGTGCGCATGCACAGAGCTGCCAGAAGATAAGAATAATTAAGAGAGCAGGGAGTAAGGCCACACCTTGGAGACAATTGGTCCCTCCCATAGGACATAAAAGAGGAGCGAATTGGATGTGGGCTTTTGCAGGAAGCAATTAGTTTATCTCGTTTCAAGATTGGAAAGTTATGTTTGTGACTCTAATAGACTCAGTGCCAAGTTTGGCCTTTCTCTGCATTTGGAAATTGGCTCTCTGGCAGCGTTCCAAGTGAGATAAGCTGGGGGTTGATAAACATTCCTCTGAAAGATTGTTTGGCGAAGCCTTGTTGACTGAATGAACGGAATTCACAGTTGTGTTAATAAAAGAGGTTTTACCGGGATTAAGACTTTGCTTCATGCTTTCTAAGGAAGCCTAGGTCAGAACACCATCTCCACCCTGGCAGGCAAGATAGGATGACCCAGAAAATCGATTGTGGTTTTGTGAACTGGCACTTCTCTTGTTTTGCAAATGCCTGACAAGGTGGTTGTCCTGCAAGTGTTGTATCACCAGCCACATGTGTTTTCAGTGTTCCTGCAGTATGATGAGTAGACCAAGGTCATCAAGGTAGACAACCACGAACTGATCCAGCAAATCCCGGAAGACATCATGCATAAAATGCATGAACACCCCAGGCATGTTGGTCAATCCGAACGGCATCACAATGTATTCAAAGTGACCATAATGCGTCTAGAAGTCATTGCTGGCACAAACTTGGACCAAGTTCTAGACCCGTCCCGCAGGTCCAGGTTTGTGAAGATCTTGGCCTGACAACGCCACTTGATCAGTTCCGGGATGAGGAAAAGCAGGTACCGGTTTCGTACTGTGATTGCATTCAATTTGCGATAATCACAGCACAAGTGCAACTCCCCCGACTTCTTGACAAAAGCACTGGCGCAGCCAATGGAGAGGTAGAAGGCTGGCTAAATCCCTTCCGGAGAGACTTCCGGTTGGCGATTCGTGGTGTCATGGCATTGTGAGGGTGATCGCTGCTCCCCAGTGCCTTTATTCACTGTGCTTTGGGGATCCTTTTGAGGCATGGAAGCCCGGAGAGCTTCATGGACAATAGAGGGAATCCGGCAAGTGGAGAAGCAAGGAGCAAGCACTCTCCATTAGACTGGGTGCCTCTGTCAAACCAGCACGTGTGAGTCTGTCATCTAATGGCGGACCCGAAGCTGCGATAGCTGACAAAAAGACGGGAAGCAAAGAAATTTGGGGAAGCTGGTGTTAGAAGAAAACTTATACTCTTTTCCTGAACACCACCGGGATTGACATCGGAGAAGCAGAGCCGGCTGTGTCGGGCGGAAGGACTTGTGGAAAGTGAATAAGCAGTGACTGGAAGTAAGGGAGAGGATCAGAACAGCACGGATTACCAGCAAGCTGACAAGGAAGAAGAAGGAGATCAGTGAAGTAGCGAGGTGGCGCAGATAGAAGACCAGTGGGACACTCTCAGCAATAATAAGCAAGAGAACTTTGGCTGCATGTACAGAGACTCAGTCGACATCAGAGGGGAGAGAAACCGGAAGTGCAGCCATTAACTGGAATTGACAGCAAGACAGCTGAAGAATGGGAATCAACAGAGGAAAGCATATTTAATTTAGACTCAAACCAACAGACTCTGGAATTAGGAGAACCTTGAAATCACTGGGGATTGGACTGCAAAGATCTCTATGAACTAACAACAGGAGTAGTTTACTTATATTTTGAAACCTCTATATTCTATATTAACATCTTGATATATTTACAGCTTTAAATATCCCTATATATATTTATACATTCCTATTTACCTTATATACATTTATATACATCTACATATTTAAATATTTACATTGCCTTAATCCTAATTGGTGATATCTTTATCTATTAATTTGCTTGAAAGGTATTTATTATAAGCAGTATTTTATAATTGTAATATTAATTGATAACAGAGTATTAATTAATAACAATTTGATAATCCGATATTTAAGTATTTTTGAACATAACTGAATCAACTGTGAATTAAGTATCTTTTGCCATAGGAATTGATTGCTTGAGATAGATTGATAAGTACTATCGTCACAGTTTTGAGTTTAAAAAAAAGAGGAATTTCCCTAGTTACAAACAACGAGCATTTTTAGCATCTTTAGCAACACAAGAAATAAGAAGATATCAGATAAAGAAGAAGAGGTAATCAGTGGATGATAATCTGGAGGAATATTGAAAGAATTGTGAGAGACCAGAAAATTTTTTTGAGAGAAATGACAAGTCTCTCATCAATGGTACTGAAAGCAGGAAAAAAGACTACCTCAAATCCCACAATAACTATGACCTCACCAGCAACACAGAAGTTGACAGAAGGGCTGTCAAAAACAGAAAAATCTGTGGTGATACCGACCATGCAAGCCATGCAATTGACCCTGATGGTAATCCAAGATACCATGTTGAAGATGCAAGAAAAGATGTCAAACAACCATGAAGAGTTGAAGACGGACATTCAAGCCATAGATCAAAAAATGAATGAGATACAGGAATCGATACATAAAAATGAACAAAAGATAAAAAAGGTAGAAACCAGGATAAAACAAAATGAGAAAAACTTAGACTCAATAGATCAGAAGCTGATGGCGCAGAATAGGGAGCTGAAGACTCAATAATCCAGTTAGAAATAGACAGAGCGTCTTTTTACCTATACTTTCAAAATATAGTGGAAGATAAGGAAGAAGACCTGGGCCAAGTGATGACGGAATTGATAGCAGAAATATTACAACAGGATAAACAAGATATAATAAAAGAGTAGACGAAGTGTACAGAGTGCAGACCAATTATGCTAGAAGAAATAAATTACCCAGAGAAGTGCAAGTTAGATTTGCGAGGAAAAAGTAAAAGATATATTCTACAACATGGCAAGAGAAGAACTGGGATATACAAGGGGAAAGAGGTGATAATTTTAAAGCAAGTCCCTAGGAGAGTGAGGGAATTGAGAAGGGACTATAGATTCTTAGCCATAGAGCTAAATAAGAGAAACATTCTTTTCAGATGGATTGCCAGAAGGTATGGTGATCACTTGGCAGGGGAAAAAAATTAAAATAGATAGCCTCATAACAGCACAAGATTTCCTGGATCAATTGAGAGGGACAGAGGAGGATCAAAGTAGCAAGGAAGAACTCAAAGTAATAGTGCAAGAAGAAGAAATTCCCCACCAACAGAGATCTAAAGAAGGAACCCCGGAGGAGAAGGAGACAGAAGAAAAGGAAAGTAAAGAGACAAAAGCGAAGAGACAAAGACCACAAAGAACTACACGTGCAAACAAGAACTAAAGTAGCAAAAACAACAACAACAACAACAAAAAATAATAATCCAGAAATGGAGGGTTGGAAGCTAATATCAGCTTGAAATTGCCCGGGACTACTATGAAGCACTATATAAGGAGGAAGAAATCCCAAGAAAAAAAATGGATTAAATGACAATAGATTAAATGGCATGGATTAAATGACAATAGAAAGAGAAAACAATTACTTACAAAACTAGCCAAACAGAGTGCCGACATAATATGCCTCCAGGAGGTCCATATAAAAAAAGAAGAAGGAAAATGCTTAGAGTATAATAAATTTGGGAAAACCTTTACTTCCCTAGCGGGGGGAAAAAAAAGAGGGGAGTAGTGTTATATGTCAAAAAAAGGGATTGTAGCGGAGTTAAAATATACCGACACCAAGGGGAGAACGTTAGCGATTGAGATTAAGAGAGGAAACCTTCCAATACTACTAGTAGCTATCTACCCCGCAAATAAAAATTTGGGGGAATATTATAAAAAATTAGGAGAGAAAATAAGTAAAATGGAATATAGTAACATTTGTATAATTGGCGACTTCAATGGGATAGTAGACTCGGACAAAGATCATAAGAGTAAAGCAAAGATAAAAAGAAAAAGAGGGACAAACTACCAAGAGTCTTCTTCGATCTAATGGATGAATTAAATTTAGTAGATATTTGGCGGACCTTGCACCCAAATAAGAAACAATACACTTTCTACTCGAACCCCCAAAAATCGTGGTCAAGAATGATGTGGGTGAGTAGGAGCTTGGGGATGGAAATTGAATCCGCAGAAATAACACCGAATATATGGGCGGACCATAACCCTTTAGAAATAGGATGGAAAAATTTACAGAGGAAAAAGCATAGGAGATGGAGGTGAAATACGCAATTTCTGAGGGATAAGGAATACTCGGAAAAGTTAAGGGAGAACTAAAATTATTCTTTGAGGAAAATGAAAATCAAGTAACACCTTGAGCAATTATATGGGACATGATGAAGGCATATTTAAGAGGGTTGGCAATATCACACAGTACATATAAAAATAAAGAAAAAAGGAAGGTACAAAGGAACTTTTAGAGATACTGGAAGAAGTAGAAAAGAACTTACAGCAAAATCCAGGAGACAAAGTGGCAAAAGAAAGCTGGATGATATTAAGACACAAATTGAATATTTTGGATCAGGAAGAATTGGCCTACAAGATAAAATGATCAAAGCAATATTACTTTGAAAATGCTAATAAACCGGGCAAATGGCTGTCTTACAAATTAAAGAAGGAGAATGAAAAAGGGATTATTTACCAATTGGAAGATATAGAGGGAAATATATTAAATAAATCCGAGGACAAGCTTGAAATTGCCCGGGACTACTATGAAGCACTATATAAGGAGGAAGAAATCCCAAGAAAAAAAATTGAACAATATCTGGCAGAGGAAGAACTCCCATTGATAGGAATGGAACAGAGGGAAATGCTGAATAGGGAAATCACAATAGCCGAATTAAAGATGATAATCTCTAAATTTAAAAACAATAAATCACCAGGCCCAGATGGTTTCCCAGGAGAATTGTAAAAAAATTGGATTTGGAGGAAATACTTTTACCAAAATTATTGGAAATTTGTAATGAGGCACTGATGGGATCCAAAATTCCGGACTCGTGGAGGGAGGCATACATCACACATTGTTTTCTCAATAACTGGGGAGTATATTTTAGAAGACCTATGAAGAGAATTACATTTTTTAAATATTAATATTTTGGCACAAAGAAGGTACCGATCCAAAACAAATAAAAAATTATAGGCTAACCTCCCTTTTAAATACGGATTACAAAATCTTTATAAGTGTAATGGAGAAAGAATAAAAAAAAATTAAACAACCTGATACATACCGATAAAAATGGATTTCTTCCCCAAAGACAGATAAGGAATAATATAAGAGTAGTGATTGATACCCTAGAATACTATGAGGCTCATTCAGATAAGCAAATGGCACTAGTTTTCTTAAACGCTCAGAAAGCGTTTGATAATTTGAACTGGGAATTCATGATTCAACAAATTAAACTGATGAAATTTGGAGTAAATTTTGAAAAAATGATAACAACACTCTTTGACAAACAAAGAGCGAATATTTTATTAAACTGAGACATGACAAAAACATTTCAAATTAGAAAGGGGGTAAGACAAGGATGCCCATTGTCACCACTACTGTTTATATTGACCTTAGAAGTTCTATTAAAAAGAATTAGGAAATAATTAATAAAGAATAATGAAATAAAAGGATTGAAAATTAGGAAAGAAGCATTTGCCGACGACCTAGCTTTGATTATGGAAGAACCATTAGAAACGGGGCAAAAAATTTTGGAGGAATTGGGAAGGTTTGGAGAAGTATCTGGATTTAAATTAAACAAAATTAAAACCAAAATGTTGACCAAAAATTTGTCGGAAGAGCAAAAGAACACACTGGAAGAAAGCCTTCGTGTACCATTTCTCCTGTCACTGGGATCTGTTTGACATTGATGGATTTATTTCCCCCCCTTTTCCCTTATACTGTCCATCACCTAATATCACCATGCCATCCTACACGCTATAACACCCATACCACCGTGTGTCTTCTTCTGGATCTGTTCCATCTCATTCTGGATCTGCACAGATGCTCATGTTCAGGTGTTTCATATTCCCCAGGATATTGTGTCAAGGGGTTGTTTGACACTCGACACTGGGTTTGCAAATAGTTAAAAGAATAAAATATTTAGGGGTCTGGATAACGGCAAGATGTTCGGCCTTAAAAGAAGATAATTACATGCCCCTGATTAAAAACATCAAAAAAGATTTGGAAAGACGGGGGAAATTACAACTATCACTTTTAGGCAGGATAGCCTCAATAAAGATGAGCATCCTGCCTAAATTGCTATATCTGTTCCAAACTATGCCAATTAATCTAGACAATTTTTTTTTTCTTAGAACTGAACAGCATCATCAGGAAATTTATTTGGGAAGGAAAAAAACCTAGGATTTCAATTCGGATACTACAGGATAAAAGGAATAGGGGTGGATTTGGACTCCAAGCATGCGGAGTGTATCATAAAGCAGCCAATCTGGTGTGGTTAAGGGAATGGGCCATCTTGGAAAACATAAGAATTTTGGCTTTGGAAGAGCATGATCTGCAGAGGGGTTGGCATACTTATTTATGGGATAAAGACAAAAGGACAAAGACATACTTTCACAAACATAAAATAAGAGACACATTAATGCAGACCTGGAGGGAAATTAGGCAAAAGCAGTACACAAAAGTCCCGAAATGGCTCTCTACAATGGAGGCCATGATATATCCCAACTTGTTAGAAATTGGAAAAATGTTCATGTATAAAAATATTCTAGATAGTAATGGGAACCTTAAAATAAATGAGGCATTGAAAGAACAAGGTATACATATCGACTGGTGGCCGTATTTACAAATTAAGTCCCGATATCAAAAAGACAAGGAGGAATTTGGTATAGAGATAGGAGCCAATGGATTTGACAAGATATGGATGGGAACAGAGAATAAGCTATTAGTCAAATTATATAATTATTTACTTGAATATGATAGGGTAGAGGAGGTAGTCAAAGAGCAAATGATTGCATAGGCTAAAAACATCGGACACAGTATAAACCTAGACGAATGGGAAACAATTTGGAATAGTAATCTTAAATTGACAAGGGCGGTAGCGTATAAAGAAAACCAATACAAAATGTTATATAGGTGGCACTTAGCCCCTGCCAGGATAGCAAAAATCTACCCAAATACGAGCCCAAATTGTTGGAAATGTGGCCACCCTCACGGTACCTTCATCATATGTGGTGGACATGCCCTGAAGCGACGAAATTTTGGAAAACGATTCGAAGATGGATACAAGAAATAATAGAGGAAAATATTGATTTGGCACCTGAAACCTTCCTCCTGGGAATATTAAAAAGGGCATATGAGAAAAAAAAGAGGTACCTAATTATGCATATTATTACAGCTGCCAGAATAATATATGCACAGTATTGGAAAGAGAAAGGACTGCCACCGGAAGAGCATGTAATTAGGAAAATATTAGAATGCGCAGAAATGTGTAAACTAACATATGTGATAAAAAAAAAGAGAACTTGGAATATTATATGGGGTGGGAAATGTGGTATAAGTGGATAGAAGATAAAAGTAAAAGGTAGAATAAGAGAGGGTGCAACTATTAAAACAATTAAGTAAAGCAGGGAACACCATGTATATAATCTGTATATATTCATGAACACAGCTAAACCGAATGTTGTTGAATTGTATTATCATGTAATCTAATAAAAATTTATTAGATTATTATTTACGTAGGGAATGCGTAGCCACATCCCCTACACAGATCTGCAGGAAATAGGTGGCACACTTCTTGCCGGGGAACTGTACTGCCCCAGACAGCCAGACAATCTGCAGATCATGAGCCCATAACCATTCTAGCCCCACCACTACCAGGAAGTGAGGCACTGCGGCGACAAAAACATGGCTTCTTCTACACAGACTGTATTCTGTACAGTCAGCCTCCAGTACGGCCAGTCGGCCGTACTGGTGGCCGACTGGTGTCAGGGTGTATAAATCCCGTTTCCACCCCCCACCCTTGGGGGGTAATTGCACTTAATTAGAGACGGACCATGGCTTTCCTTTGCAGCATACTTTAAGAGAAAATAAGCCAGGATATATTCTAAGAAACACATTTTATTATAAAGAAATAAAAACAATCTTACTAGCTATTAATTACATCTTGGCAAACTTCCCTGCCTTGCCGGCAGAAGTTCTGGCAGACGAATAAAAGAAAAAGAAAGAAGGAGGGTGAAAAGAATGTGGACATGCGCAGTGGTTCAGAGATAAGACTCAGATCAGTCTATTGTAAGTCTCAGAATGGGAGCCCAGCTGACAAATACAAGAACACAATGACAATCCCCTTCTTTGTCAGTTGAGCGGACATCAGGTACATCATCAAATAAGGCACATCTTCTTATGCAGATACTCGTGTTGAGCTGCTGGAAGCGGTTTGTTGAGTATATCAGCAATCTGATCATGTGTAGGCACATACTGTAATTTAATAAAACCTTTTTTCACTAATTGTTTTATGTTTTGATAATGGATGTCAATGTGTCTGGACCTAGAACCTGTGAAATGTGATTCAGAAATATAAACCAACGATTCATTGTCTTCCATCACAGTGATCGGTCGGATTGGACGTGTCCAGATATCTGTGACTAAAGCATCAAACCATGTTAGAGAATTACATGCATCTGAAACACAAGCATATTCAGCTTCAGTAGATGAACAGAAACAAAATTCTGTTTACGCACTTGCCAGTAAACAGGACATCCATTTAAGAATATCATATAACCTGAAGTACTTTTACATGATTTCTTATCACTTGTCCAATCAGAATCTGCATAACAACATAATTCTGCATAATCAGTATGTGTTGGTTCTAACAATAACTTCATATGTTTAGTGTGTTTTAGATATTTCAATAATTTCTTAACACATGTCCAATGAAACTGTTTTGCCTTATCTACGTGTCGAGACAAGAGATTAACACTAAGTGCAATGTCGGGTCTGGTCAAACTACTAATGTACAACAGTGATCCAATAACTGAACGATAAAGTGTTTGATCCTCGAATTCAGGACTTGGTTCATGTGCCAAGTTGTGAAAAACTGTTTGCATGGGTGTCTTTGTTGTCTTAGCATCCTTCATGTTGCAATGATGCAAAATTTATTCAATTTTATCTTCTTGTGAAAGACTAAACCCCTTTTGTGTTTTGTCAATCTGAACATCTAAATAAGTGTTAACATGACCTAAAGATTTCAATGTGAAATATCTCTGCAAGGCTTTGGCAAAAATTTCACTCATCTGCTTATTTGGACCAATGTAAACAATATCATCAACATAAACAAGAACTATCTCATATATATTGTTAGATCTTTTTGTGAACACGCACTCATCAGTTTCAGACTTAATAAAGCCCATTGAATTTAGTTTGTCAGTAAGACATAAGTGCCACATTAAACCAGACTGTTTCAGACCATAAAGACTTTTGTGTAGAAACCAGATATCCCCTTCTTGCTGTCGGAACCCTGGAGGACCTCTCACGTAGATCTCTTCATCTTGGTCAGCATGTAGATAAGCCGTGTCAACATCAAACTGAAAGCTTCTAAACCAAGGACAGTTGCAGTTGCTAAAGCAATTTTTACACTCTCAGTCCGGACTGTCGGTGAGTAGGTATTTGTGTAGTCCTCAGGATAAGGTTGAGCGAAACCCTGAGCTATAAGTCTTGTACAGTGACTCACCATTTGGCTTCTTTTTGATTCTGTAGACCCATCGAGTGCCAATGATCCTTTTGTTTGCTGGAGGTTTTGCAGGTGTAAACACCTTAAGTTTCTTTAGACTGTCCATTTCAGCCTGCATTGCCTCATACCACTTCTCTTGCTCTGAATCAGGAAGAAGTTTGATTTGTGTGAACGTATTAGGTGGAAGTGTAACATTGCAAATCAAAGGCAAGGGTGTTTTTGTCAGTTACCATGAATATCGCTGTGGAGAGATCCCCTTTGTAGCCCTCTTGGAACATCTCGGAACAACAGTGCATTCTTCTTCTGCTTCATCCTCACATTTGTCCTCACTTTCGTCGCTAGCATCAGCCTCAGCGGCTTGCGAAGATGGAACATCAGGTTGAGAAGAACTAGTGGAATCTTGATCATCGATCTGCGCAGCATTAGCAGTATCATCTCTAGGAAAATAAACTCCAGGATCATTTGAGTGAATCCTGGACCAGTCAGCATCTTCCTCAAAATTAGCAGATTGGGAAATCACAATTACATGTTTGGAGTCAATAAATTTGCTCCATTTTGAGTTATCATCAATGCCCATAAATCTCAGTCTCTTTGCTGGTGGATCTCCTTTTCTTCTTTGAGCTAAGGGAATATTCACCATAGCGTATGAACCAAAAATATGGAGGTTTTTGAGATCGGGCTTGTAGCCATACAACATGAAGAAAGGAGTCTGATTTATTACACAGCTCCAAGTACGGTTGACAATGTAATTTGCATATTTGATAGCTTCACCCCAGTATGAGATACTGAGGTTGGCGTCTTCTAGGAGACAATGCATCATGGTTTGCAGTACCCCTTGTCGTCTTTCTATGACTCCATTTTGAGCTGGTGTGTAAGGAGCTGAGGTCTGATGAAGAATTCCATTCTTACGCATCCAGTCCTGGAAACGCTGAGACATGAATTCAGCACCACGATCACTCTGGATTCTGGCGATGCGAACTTGGTGTTGGGTAGAATCAAGAGCAGTAAAGTCTTTAAAGATCTGAAATGTCTCAGATTTTTCTTTCATAGGATATACATATCCATATCTAGAGTAATTATCAACAATTGTTAGAAAATATTTTTTACCACCAAGTGTTGGCTTAAAAGGACCAACTATGTCAGTGTGAACCAAATCAAAAATGAGTATTGACAGGCGTGTAGTGCGTTTGGGAATGGCTGCTGCTTTGGATTTGGCTTTCTTGCAGACAGCACAATCCAAAAACACCTTACACCCCTTTAGATCCAAACCTTTTGCGAATTCCGGCATCTTCCTAAGAACACGGAAACTGGCATGCCCCAATCTTCTATGCCACTTATGGATACACCTGTAATGCAAAGGTTTACCAGTTAGTGAATTCTCAACATTAACGGTTTTATTAGGAACCCCAGGCTTGCTCTGAGCAACTTGATTCCTAATTTTCCTTTTGTTGGCTTTAGGAGCCTTTGGAGTAGCAACAGAATCTCTCACTGGAACATCTCTCTCTGGGCCTGTGCTCTCCTCTTATGGAGTCTGTATACTTGCCTGTGCTTGTGATTTAGGCTTTAAGCAATAAACACCACCAATTAACATGGTTTTAGCAACAATATCTCCATTTTTAACTATGTAACTTGCTTTTTCAAGGTGGTGAACCTGGAACTTTAACACTCTAAACAAGTGACCCTGACTAAGCAAATTACTATTTGCTGTTGGTATGTAATAAACATCAGGAATGAATGCATCGAGCTCTTCAACATAAACAGTTCCTTTTCCTACGACCTGACAAGGATGATTGGAAAAAGAATAAAGTTCACGTAGTTCAGGTTCAGGCTTGTGCATCTCTGTGAAAAGTTCCTTTTTGTAGGTAACATGCAACACTCCACCACTGTCCAAAGTCCACATAAGTTGTCTGTTGTACTCTGGTTGAGGTTGTGGATCGTTGCTTAAAGCCAATGTGGCGAGTGGAGGTTGCAGATCATGCCTGGGACTATGACAACCTTGTCTTCTGCCTCTGCCTCTGCCTCCTCTGGAATCTGTTCCTTGGGGCTGGTACGAGACGGGAGCTGGAACTCGTTGGGGACAATCCCAGGTGGCATGTCCCACATTACAGATGCAGCATCTTGGCATCCTTGGAACGTAGGCTCTTCCTCGGAAGGGTTGCCTCGCTGGAGCTCTTGATGCGAATGGTCCTCGCAAATATGGCGTGGCTAACATAAATGCCTCTTCTTCAGTTAAAATTCTACATACATGATCTACTGTGCATTGAGCAGTAGGCACTTAATTAATCTTTGTAATGGCATCTTTCCATTCATAATTCAATGAGATAATAATGATGCTGATCATTTGAAAATGATCAATAAGATAGCCTTTTTCTCTCAATTCTTTTCTCATTCCTTTCAGTTTGGTTAAATGTCCTCCAATTTGTTCACCAGGTGTCAATCTTGAACCATGGAACTCAGATATGAGCAAACATGAAGATTCAATTGAAGCAGGCCTGTAGCAATTTTCCAATTGGATCCAAATTTGTTGGGCTGTTGCATCAGGTGGAAAGGTAACCTGCAGTTCAGTATCCATGGACATCAATAATGTTGTGCAAGCTTTAGTCTCTATGTGTCTTATTGCAGGAGTCCATGGCTGGGCAGGAGGATTAAAAACCATACAGTGAGTACTTCTCTGCGGACCAAGTCCAACCTCACTGACCGAGGCCTTATAATTCTGTACTGACATCTTTAATTTTGACTCACCAGCCAGTGGAGCAACAGAAGATGCTAGTTGAGGAATATGCATTTGGTATGCTGGCTGTGCCGGTAAAAATACTTGTTGTGCTTGTTGTGGACCAAAAAATGGCCCTGGTTGTGCCACTGGAGGTGGACCAGGAGCTGGTCCTGGTTGTATGGCTGGAGGCACTTGTGCATGCACTTGAAAATGTGGCTGCTGTATTGGAATTTGCTCCAGCTGCCACTTGTGTTTCAGCTTGGAGCTGTTGCATTTGAGCTGCAATATTAACATGGCCTGCTGGAGACGCAGTCATTTGCCTTTGTTGCATTAAGCATTGTTGTGCTCCATCTAAAAAGACACCAGCACCACCAGGGGGTGCTGAAGATTGGGCCTGGGGAGGCACATGTTGCATTGCCGCCTGAATATCTAAGTGAGTTAAGGACATGTTTGATAAAGTCTGATGCAATACTTGTAATTGTTCTTGCAATGTGCAACGTATGTCGGCTTTCTCTAGTAAATTACTTTCGCCAGCAGATGGTGCTGCACCTTTAGTTTCAGGCAGCTCAGATAACCTTTCTGCTTTCGTGGCATGATGTGTAATTTGAGGAGACACCAGATCACGAGATAAATGTGACGTGATTACAGCTTTCTGTTCTGATTTGCCTGACACAAGACCCTCCTGGGGTGTGGCTTTGGCTTCAAAGAAGGAACCAAGATGGCGGACTCAGAAATTTGAAATACACGAGAGCCCCTCTTATCTGGCTCGAGTATAGAAACAACCGCTTTCACCTTGTACAGCTCATGTTCTAGCATCTCTATTTGATCAAGATAGCTTTGCACAGGAGAATAATGAGTTTTACCTATCTCTTTGGGAAAAGAATCCCCTGCCGCTTGTGGAATTTTAGGTTTGGCACCAAGCCTTTCAAAACTTTGGGCTTCTGCAGGAATTGTTTGAGAGCATGCATAATCAGAAGGGGAAGTCACTGATCTTAGCACTTCACCTTCCAAAGCAGCTTTTCTATTTTCTTCTTCCTGAAGCCTCTGTGACAGCATTTCGTCCGTTTCTTCTACTCCTCCCATGGCTCCTTCTTCTAGCCGAGTGGCTGAAGCGAGCGGCTGGAAATTTGAAAACCTTCTTTCTGCCTCTTCTTCGTCAGAGAGA
The DNA here is from genome assembly GCA_022577455.1 of Arizona elegans. Lineage (NCBI taxonomy): Eukaryota > Metazoa > Chordata > Lepidosauria > Squamata > Colubridae > Arizona > Arizona elegans. Next base: position 74,424,033 of record JAKOOJ010000004.1, on the reverse strand, counting down.
AGCAAATCACTTGTAGAGAATGCTCTGAGTTTCATTTCCCCTTTTTTCTTCTTTTTTGGCATTTTAGCAGTCAATTAATCAGCGTTCCACAGTCACTAAATTAATCATCTGTCTAATTAGCCTAGATGCTTATCAGTTAAAGTAACTAGCAAAAGGAAAAAGCCATAATTCCAACCATCCTCTGCTACCACATGTCAGGGTGTATAAATCCCGTTTTCCCCCCCCCCCTCTTGGGGGATAATTGCACTTAATTAGAGACGGACCATGGCTTTCCTTTGCAGCATACTTTAAGAGAAAATAAGTGGGATATATTCTAAGAAACACATTTTATTATAAAGAAATAAAAAACAATCTTACTAACTATTAATTACATCTTGGCAAACTTCCCTGCCTTGCCAGCAGAAGTTCTGGCAGACGAACAAAAGAAAAAGAAAGAAGGAGGGTGAAAAGAATGTGGACATGCACAGTGGTTCAGAGATAAGACTCAGATCAGTCTACTGTAAGTCTCAGAATGGGAGCCCAGCTGACAAATACAAGAACGCAGTGACAATATATTCCAACTTGTTAGAAATTGGAAAAATGTTCAGGTATAAAGATATTCTAGATAGTAGTGGCAACCTTAAAACAAATGAGGCGTTGAAAGAGCAAGGTATACATATTGACTGGTGGCCATATTTACAAATTAAGTCCCGATATCAAAAAGACAAGGAGGAATTTGGTATAGAGATAGGAGCCAATGGATTTGACAAGATATGGATGGGAACAGAGAATAAGCTATTAGCCAAATTATATAATTATTTACTTGAATATGATAGGGTAGAGGAGGTAGTCAAAGAGCAAATGATTGCATAGGCTAAAAACATCGGACACAGTATAAACCTAGACGAATGGGAAACAATTTGGAATAGTAATCTTAAATTGACAAGGGTGGTAGCGTATAAAGAAAACCAATACAAAATGTTATATAGGTGGCACTTAGCCCCTGCCAGGATAGCAAAAATCTACCCAAATACTAGCCTAAATTGTTGGAAATGTGGCCACCCTCACGGTACCTTCATCATATGTGGTGGACATGCCCTGAAGCAACAAAATTTTGGAAAACGATTCGAAGATGGATACAAGAAATAATAGAGGAAAATATCGATTTGGCACTTGAAACCTTCCTCCTGGGAATATTAAAAAGGGCATATGAGAAAAAAAAGAGGTACCTAATTATGCATATTATTACAGCTGCCAGAATAATATATGCACAGTATTGGAAAGAGAAAGGACTGCCACCGGAAGAGCATGTAATTAGGAAAATATTAGAATGCGCAGAAATGTGTAAACTAACATATGTGATAAACGAAAAAGAGAACTTGGAATATTATATGGTGTGGGAAATATGGTATGAGTGGATAGAAGATAAAAGTAAAAGGTAGAATAAGGGAGGGTGCAACTATTAAAACAATTAAGTAAAGCAGGGAACACCATGTATATAATCTGTATATATTCATGAACCCAACTAAACCAAATGTTGTTGAATTGTATTATTATGTAATCTAATAAAAATGTATATAAAAAAATCCCTTCCGGAGATTCTTCTCGATAAAGTCCTGTAATGCCGCCAACTCTAGTTCTGACAGGGAGTGAATCTGATCCAACTGGCAATTTGGCATTGGGCACTAACTCAATTGGGCAGTCAAAAGACCAATGCGGGGGCAACTGATCTGCTTCCTTTTCCCCAAACACATCAGCATAATCTATCAACTTCACGGGTAAGTCCAGGTCCACATGCGTAACCACATCCCCTACGCAGACCTGCAGGCAGTAGGTGGCACACTTCTTGTTGGGGAACTGCACTGCCCCAGACAGCCCATGACCCCATAACCATTCTAGCCCCAGTACCACTAGGAAGTGAGGCACTACGGCGACAAAAACATGGCTTCTTCTACATGCGGTCCAATGCACATGTGAAGGGGTCTGGTCACGGCAACCATGGGCCCTGAACAAAGGGGCCAACCATCAATTGTTTCAACCATGACTGGCGGTAACACCTGCTGCTGTGGAATGGACTACTATGCGGCAAATGCTGAGTCCATGAAATTGGCTGTAGCCCGAGTCCACCAGGGCCTGAATCTCCACCCTCCATGACCGGAGATTCAGGTCCACTGGGGCCTGAATCTCCACTGAATACACTAGGTACTAGCATGAACAACAAAAGCTGTCTGTGGTGAAGATGGTTGGCTCGTTGCCCCTTGAGCCTGACCTACAGAGCCCTCTAGGCGAGGTCATGTCCGTTTCTTGCTGCTGCTCCCACTGCTGCTTTGGATGTCTTAGCAGGACACTTGGAGGCCATATGGCCTTGGCTGCCACAATACAGGCAAAGGCTTTTGTGGCACCACTGATCCTTTTCAGCTTGGGTCAGGCAAGGTCATGCAGCCCCCAACTGCATTGGCTCATCAGGCGGCGGTACCAATGGCAGCATCAGCTTAATAGGTGTGGGCATGGCCTCTGTCGTTCATAGCCCCCGTCGTTTCTAAAGCCTTGCATCAATGCAGAGGCACAGGTGCATGACTTCCTGCAGTGTGTGGAGGGCATTCGGTGTGCGCCAGCTCATCCAGGGGCTCCGACGAAAGACCTTCCTGGAACTGGTCCATAAGCGCCACCTTGTTACATTGCAGGTCCTGGCAGACCACCTGGAAGTCAGCGATATAGTCAGCGAGTGAGCCATGCCCCTGCCGCAACTTTCTCAACCACCTGTTAGCTGTTTGGGCCCTAACAGGCCCAAACATGGCCCTTAGCTGATGGCAAAACTCGGCATAATTATCCAACAGCTGGGTTGGGCTGGATCAGTAGGGGCATCACCCAATGCGCTGCTGACCCCAACAAAAGGCTTATGAAAAAACCCACTTTATCCCGGTCAGTGGGGAAGTCTTGAGGCTGAAGGCTCATATAAAGCTGGCACTGCCCAAAAAATGCTGGAAATTGGGCCAGCGAGCCATTAAATGTATCTGGTACAGCTACTGGGCATTTGAGATGTGGCCTGGCTGCTTGCATCTGTGCAACCTGTGCAGTCAGGAGCGTCACCTGCTGGGCTAACTGATCGTTGTCTGCTTGGAGCTGATCCATAGTCACCCAACATGGTACAGAGAAGCAAGTTGGAGTTGGGTCGGGAACAAAATGTGATGACCCAGGGCATGGCACAGAGCTCCCCAAATGCTCCGTTTCTGGCAAGTTCCAGAGCAGAGTGAGAACAAACCCCTACACAAACTCAAGCAGTCTCTGGCTGCAATTAATCCAGCCCAGCGCTGTCTGCAACAAAGCTGCCTGGCAATAAATCCCAGATGTATTTGGCAAAACAAGAGCCAAGCAAGGAGTTCAGGGAGCAAAAGATCCAGATAATTAGTCCAGAACGCCAACAAGGAATGCAAGGGCTCTTGGCAAATTCAAACGTCGGCACACAACACTTCAGGAATGCAGTGTTTGTTCCCAACAAATGCCCCTCCCCATGGTGTCTTCTTAACTCTCATTTCCCAGGTGTGCCTACTGAAGCTGGGCGGGGCACTCTCTTCACATGTGGCCTGCTCCGTCTGCACTGATCACGCCTTCTCTGCACACTCTGAGCCCTTGCATTAGGAGGGGGTGGTTCTTGCTCCTCGTCTGAGCTCTGTCTCTCCTTTCTGCCTGCAGGCCTTACTAATTCCAGCCTTGCCTGGACTGATTCTGCACTTCCCCAGTTTCTTCCAAGGCCAATGGAGCTGCCCTCTCACTCGCTGTCAGTTCTTTTTCCAGCTCATCTTCTGCTGCAGATTCAGACTCCGACGGGGGCATGACGCAAATGATCCTGTGAACTGCAACACATTTTTCAAGAAACGTCCAGACTGTCTCATTACTTTCATCAGTGGTGGAAATAGCAGTCAGATCAATTTTATTCTCTTGAGAAGATGTGACCTTCCCAAGGTATGCAACACCAAGGTTATCCCCTTTGATGTTCTTGCTCCACAAAACAAATTACCTATTACAGATCTAAAAATAAAAGGCCATAAGAGAATGAAAGGCCCCGAAAGGATCAAATGGTAGAAATTGCAGGACCACAAAGAAGCAGTGACCAGAAAAATCATATTCCCACCTATCAGTGCTGCTATAAATAAGATCACCTGGTCAACACTGTGACTCTGTCATCATTACTGCCAGAGAAACCCTTGGCGTCACAAAATCAGGTCACCGTTATATTGACAAACAAACATGGCTGTGGACAGACCAAGTACAGGAGAAAGTGGAGGAAAAGAAGCAAACTTTCAAGAAATGGCAGGCAGTATGACTGAAGAGAATCAATAGAACTATGTACCTGCCAAAGAGCAGCCAAGAGAGCAGTTGCTGAAACCAGGGCAGAACACTACCAAGACCTATATGACTGTCTGGAGACGAAGGAAGGGGAGAAAGACATTTATCGATTGCCCAAAGCGCAGAAGAAGGCTGCATATGACATCAAGCATTACAAGAGAATGGAGTACTTAGAGACTGTCAACACCCCTGGAACGCTTCAAATCAATGGAGACAATCTAAAAAAGGTGGACATTTTTCGGTATCTGGGATCCCACCTTCAAGATAACGACAACATCAATGCCGGTGTGAGCAAGGGTGAATGGATGTATTGGCAAGAGCTGACGAATGCCATCCCCTATTAAATCTAAGATTTACAAGACAACCATCTGCCCTGTTCCACTGTATGGTACTGAATGCTAGGCAGCAACAACAACTGTCTCCATGCCATGGAAATGTGAATGCTTTATTGGATATTGGGCATCTCCCTTCTTGACCACATCACAAATGACACAATTCGACATTTTGATGTGGCACCAATTAAGAGAAGGCTGGCTCCACTGGTATGGACATGTCCTGAGAACAGCACCTTCCTCCATTGCCAAGACTGCCTACCAACTAGAAGACAATGGCCAGCGACCTCGTGGGTGCCCAAAACAGAGATTGCAAGACACCATCAACAAAGATACGCAAGCTGCAGGCCTGCGCCCTGGAGACTCACTTGACTGTGCAAAGTGGGTTCAATGATCCTAAAAGCAAACCTACACTTTTGGGAATAGGCTAGGAAGAAGAATCAGCCCAAACCAAACAATGATATAAAATAATGTTTCGATTCTGGTACAGAATTGAAAGGACCCCAGCAACCCGTTTCACAGCACCTCTACTGCCAGCGCAAAAGACACATCTCGGACTTGGAAGTGTAGGGAGACACCTCATGAAAAAAATAAGGCTTCCAATATCATTTGAAAGTACAGGTTGCGTACAATGCTAAACTTCGATTAAGTCTCGCGTTTGATGTAAACGTTTTGGGAAGGGACGAACTAGCATCAAGAACCCAAGTATTTTTAACAAAAGTCTGTTTTTGAGAGGGTGCCCAAAAGTACAAGTGAATAGTCGCACGCATGCGCACTATTGGAAGGAGTTGCTTTCTCAGTGTAGGAGAAAGACAGAATGCGCAAGCGCGGCGGGGAGGCGGAGGCGGAGCTACCCCTTAACAAGGAGGTGATTTCTTCATTTCCCTCCTACGTCCGATTCCCTTGTTCGGAGTCTGCGCTAGCCTGGGATCGAAGAACTCTGAAGGGTGCTTCTTGCGCGTTCGGTAGTACTGAGCGGACGTTGGGGCGGGGAAAGAATGAGGTGAGGGTGCACGCAGTCGCCGTGCGTCCCTTCCCCAACAGTCCCGCCACCTCCTCCTCCATGGCTTGGAGGAAGCTGTGGGGTTAAAGCAGCGACAAGGCAGGCCGGAAGCTGGGTGGAAGGAGCGGGGATCTAGTTCCCCCCCCCCAACCCTTTTCCCCCTCCTCCGTCATCTCACCTTTCCATTCTGCAGGCCTTGCTCGGCGAGAGTTGTGGAGAAGACGGCGTGGGGACTTTTCATTCTCTTTCTTTGATTTCCATCCGCGGTTCTAGGAGGAGTCTATGACCTGCGAGCAACCGCCTGAAGGAAGGAGGAAATGGGTGCGGGGATCAGCACCGGCTTTCGCTGAGTGGGGTAAGGAAGTTGGGAGAATCGCCTTTTCTGCTGTGTGCTTGGAATCCGGTTGCCGGGGCGGCAGAAGCGGCTGAATGGGCAAGGCAGGGAACCCTGTGAGAATGTGTGTGCGCTTAGGGGACCAGGTGAATATATCCGGCCCTCCGGCTTGTTTTATCATCATGCAGGCGGTACAGCGACAGCCTGGGTGTTAACATACGTGAGATCCTGCTGTGGGCAATAGCACTGCTATTTCCTGGCTTCTTCCGATGTCATACTGCGGCTAAACCCTGACACAAGGTGCTTTGCTCCAGAGAGAGTGACAGAGGTGATTTTCGAGATGCGTGGCATGGGGCGGGAAAGGAGAGAAGCTGAATAATTTGATTTGCCTGGCCATAGGATGATATTCTAATGGGGGCTAGGTCAGGGTACCTTAATTGCTTTGAAAGTGGTATCTTGATTCTGCTCTGCAAAATAATAAATTGGCTGTGCTTACATGAAAACCTTGCCCAGCTGCAATAAGAATAATTCCTAGCGACCCCCCCCCTTAAAAGAAAAGCAGATAGGGTGGGTTTATATATCAATGGCTATGTAATGATTCTGCATGCCAAACGGGATTAGAAAAGGTATTTCCCACTCTAGGGGAAGGGAAAGATTTGTTAATTTAAAAAAAAACCAAAGTATAATTAATAATAAAACCACTAAACCTAGGGATAGTTACTTTTTAAATTTTGGGCCAAAAGTAATCAAACTCTAGTGAGAACTTAATATGCAGTATAGTATTGATTTATTAGATATATGAGACTATTGGGCAGATTATATAGTGTTATATTGGGTTCTAAATGTGAATGTGTAAATGGGTTCTAAATGTAAATGGGTTCGAAATGTGCAGTATTTTTCTGGGGTAAAGGTTGTGTAAGTATTTAGCATTACTGTTGCCCTTGCTTGTGTTTTTATTAAAACAAGTGTAATAGCAGATAATAAAATTAAAAACAATGCTAACAAAGCAGACAACTGAATAAAAACAACACAGGAAATGTATTTCAAAAATAAGTTAAAGAGTTTTGATGATTACTTTCTAAGCCACCGTCCCCCATGCCTGCAATTTATCATTTTTAATTTTGGCCTATTTACTAGTGGTCTATTTCTAATTATCATTTAGCAAAAATGCAGGTTCTGTTGCAACATTCATACTGAGTTTTAAATGATATATGAGCTCATTTACAAAAACAGTTGTCCTACAGAAGGGAAAGTTTTAATTTGAAACAAAAATGTAATAGTGTGATGCAAAAGGTAAGTTCGCTGTTTGGAAAACTTACCTCAATATCTTTAGTGATTTTATTTCTTTGAATTAGTGGCAATATCTGAAAAAAATTATTCAGCCATTTAAATAATCTTGCTCAGGAAAAATGAGAGGCACAGCTAACAAACATAGATATTAGGACTGTGCATAGGGTGGATATAAATTGATTTTTTTTAAAAAAAGTCCAAAAAATTGGATTTTTAAATTTTAAATTGGATTTTTTGTATTTAAATCGGATTTTTTTTATTTTTATCAAATTTATTTTAATAAAATGCTTTTGGAGTAAAAATCTATCTAAATATAGTTTTTTATTTAAGATACATTAATAATTTAGTTTATTCAGCATGAAATGGAACTTAGTTATGTAGCCTGAGGCTGTATATTCTGCAATATTTACATTTTTGGTAAATTTATTAAATTAATCCAAGCTCTGCAAGCTAAATAGGAAACCTTCATTTTGTTTGCAAATAATAATATTAAAGATTCTAACTACCAGCAAGAATTTAAGGAGCACCTGTCATTTCAGATCCATCATGGCAGTGCCTGTTAGTGGGCATCCACTCACCTGCTGCCCGACACATCTCTCACCTTGTGTCACTGCCACATCACCAGCCATCCCATTAAAGTGAATGGATTATCAGTGAGTCAACAGCGTGTCAGAGGAGGAGTTGCTGTGGGACAGAGATGACAGTTGCTCTTTAAAAATTACTACTACTTTTTACTAGTGATTTAAATCCTGATTTAAATTGTGATTTAAATTGACTTGATTTAAATCAAATCCACCCTAACTGTGCAGCATTTAAAGTTTTAAAGAGCAACTGCTAGCAATGCTTTAAACCAAATGATTATTCTCTTTCAGTGTACTACAGAGGGCAGCTGTACAATCTTAGGAAAAGATGTAACTGGTTTAAGGGGTTTATTTATTTATTAAATTTATATCCCGCCCTTCTCCCCGAAGGGACTCAGGGCGGTGAACAGCCGAGAATTAAAATAACATACAATATAAAAGTTAAAATAATTAAAAATAAATTACATTAAACGGCCGCCCCAATTTTAAACCCCTAGCAATACAATTAAAAAACTAACCCATAAAACCTATTTAGGCCAGGCCGGCTTGCTGAAATAAAAACGTCTTCAGGGCCTTACGGAAAGTGCGGAGATCCGGAATCAGCCATGTTCCGGGAGGTAGCTCGTTCCAGAGGGCGGGTGCTCCCACAGAGAAGGCTCTCCCCCTGGGGGCCGCCAGCTGACATTGCTTGACCGACGGCACCCTGAGGAGGCCCTCTCTGTGAGAGCGTATTGGCTGGTGGGAGGTTATCGGTAGCAGCAGGCGGTCTCGTAAATACCCTGGCCCTAAGCCATGGAGTGCTTTAAAGGTGAGAACCAACACCTTGAAGCGCACCTGGAAGACCACCGGGAGCCAGTGCAGCTCGCGCAGGAGATGTGTTATATGGGAGCGCCATGTCGCTCCCGTGTTCACTCGCGCGGCCGCATTCTGGCCCAGTTGGGGCCTCCGGGTGTTCCTCAAGGGGAGCCCCATGTAGAGAGCGTTAGCGTAGTCCAGGCGAGAAGTGACAAGCACATGAGTGCATAAGGAATCCCGACTCAGAAAGGGACGCAACTGGCGTATCAGGCGAACCAGATAAAAAGCCCCCCTGGCCATGGCTCTATAATTGCTCTATAAATGTCTCAGTGTGCTCCAAAGGATATTTTTCTTTTCAGAATCCCATAGCCTCAGTGTTGTTGCTTCTTTATCTTTTATAAAAACAGCTCAGCATTTTTCTTGTCTTCCATCCGTCCTGAAAAAAGTGCTACATTTCATAAAGGCAATCCTTAAAATCATAACTTTTTTTCAGACTTGAACAAAGGGGGGCTGTTTTATTTAAGAGCAGAGAAAGTCTGAATCATTTTCCTGAATCATTTGTGAAGCATGCACAGTCTTGGTATTCATAGTGCCTTTGCTGCCCAGTGTCAAAACAAGGCTTAACCTGTCTTCTTGTGTCAAAGAGGATGATTGAAGATGGCTATTTTGGGGGTGTATGGTAAAATGCATTTATTAAAATCTCAGCCAAAATAACCCCTGGCTCTAGATGGAAAAATAAGGACTGATCATTTCGGCAATAGAATTTTTCAACGGGTAAATTATTGAGGGGAGTTATACTATGACTCCACATAGTAGGGCTGATTATTTTCATAATACTTCACTTTCCCAGAACGTAAATGTTAATCTCTATTACATAGGCCCGTGATAGCGAACCTATGGCACACGTGTCAGAGGTGGCACGCAGAGCCCTCTCTGGGCATGTGCACAGGCCAGCTGGTCTTCAGTTTCTGATGCTCTGGCACGCTCACGTGTTCCGGTTTGGGCACTTGATGCCGAAAAAATTTGCCATCACTGACATACACTGCAAATTTACAGTGTTATCAACAAAGGAAAATTGTAGCTGATGGTTGACATGAGGAGTCCTTGTGGTCTCTGATCTTGGTTGTTTTCTTGCAGATGTTTCATTACCCAAAGTAGGTAACATCATCAGTGCTAGTTTGGGTAATGAAACCTCTGCAAGAAAACAACCAAGTTTAGAGAGCACCAAGGACTCGCATTACAGTATTGTTCACAGTTGCCTGTGAGCCCATTGTATATTCATTGAGAGAGATATACAAGGAGAATGAGTAGAATTAAAATAAGCTCTGGCTTGATTGTCACGTCTACACTGGATTTAAATAAATTGGGATTAGTGACGTATTAAAAAAAATAATTAAGGCCATTTAAAGAATCTATGCTATCTTGAGAAAGTTCAGATGCCTATCAGAGAATGTGGATGGATAAAACAAGTTGCCAGTACATGATTCTCTGGCTCTGTATTTTCTTCTATCACTATGCTCTTAGTGTTGCTGTACCCAATTTGTCCTGCTGTGACCTGAAAGCTCCCTTTAAACTGGCTTCCAACAAAGTTAAACATTTTGGAGGTCTGCTAAAATCAGTTGGTGAAGTCCACTGTACATTTATTTATTTATTTTTAAAATATCTTTGTTGGCTGAAAGTATTGCACATAGCACTTCCTCTTCCATTTTTTTTCTCATAACATGTACATAACTTGTAAGGCTGGCCAAAGGATAGTTACTTCCAAGAAATCCAATAGGTTTTTATAACTGAGGGTAGACAAAATAATTTATATTCATTTTGATTTAAAATTCCAGTTATGAGCTGTGGTAAAGCAGTGGTTAGAGTGCAGTACTGCAAGCTACTTCTGACTGCCAGCTGACTGCAATTTGGCATTTCAAATCCCACTAGGCTCAAGGTTGACTCAGCCTTCCATCCTTCCGAGGTGGATAAAAAGAGGACCCAAATTGTTGGGGGCAATACGCTGACTCTGTAAACCACTTAGAGAGGGTTGTAAAGCACTGTAAAGCGGTGCTTAGCTATTGCTAAGTGCTATTATGCTGCAAATGTTTTCTCATTCATTTTCTACAGTAAAAATGCTATGGGTTTATTTTATCTCTTAAAGATTTGGAAAGAAATTTTACATAAATAATTGCCTATGTTCATGACAGTTTGTGATTGTTTTTTTACTTGATACTCAAATGAAGGATGACTGGATAGAGAGCCCCTCAAGGAAATAATTGCATATTCATACTTGAAAAATCTTTTCAATATCTGTATATTTGGTTAATTATATAATATCAGATATTGTATTCTTGGGGAAAATGAATGAGGAAATGAAAGTGAATTATCTGCACTGATTCAAATGCTCTAGTTAGATCCATTTCAATCTAACTTCAAATTTTGTTTTTGAATTGAATTGGCTTGGCTGCCCTTGTGAGTAGCTGTCAATTTTCATGAGTATCTCTATTGATTTTGGTACTAAAATTTATGGCATCATTTTTCTTTGTGGTGAAGAGAGAAAGATGGGGTTATGTTGAAACTTCTCCAAACTGTTGGAAAACTTCTGTTTTGCAATGTAACACTTAAGGGATGCCAAAACCACCCCTATTTGTTCTATATGCCTTTCAATATCTACTTTTATTTACTGGGAATAAAGAACACTAATTCAAGCTAAATTTTATTGGGTATTTGATATACCTACCCTGTTTCCCCCAAAATAAGACATCCCTGATAATAAGCCCAATCTGGCTTTTGAGCACATGGCAATAAGGCCAAATGCTTATTTCAGGGTTCAAAAAAATATAAGACAGGGTCTTATTTTTGGGGGGAACAGTATATGTTATAAATCACAAATATATCCTAGCAGGTTCTGGAGAAGGCAGGCATGACCACACAATTTTTTTTTTTACAATAAATAGTAGATTATATTTTACAAGGAATATTGATGATGTTTTGTTATATTTTAATGTGATACTGAATCGCGGAAATGTAGTCCTTCCTCAGTTAAAATTTTTGAATATTAAACATGTGAAACTAGACAATTAGCTTTCCATTTTATGACTTTAGATTAATATTTGATTCTAAATCAAATGATTTCTCTGTTGAAGTTTGTGGTCAGTTTATATTTTTTAAAGATTACCTTAAATCAGTGTTTAAGAATACTTTTCCAGTGAAATTAAAGGAAATGCTGATTGCTTTTATATACTATGTACTGCTTATTTAATATCTCAATTGTATTTATCCATGTTCCTAATGAATTGTTCTTGAGAAAGTATTGAACTCCCTCTGCTCATGTTCGTCATAAAATAAACAGATAATTGTAGAAAGTGGTATACCAGACACTCTTTCAGCCAAGATCGTAGTTGATTGGCTTAGAAAAAAAATCTCTGACATGATTTTTTTCCCCCTTCTAGTTGCAAGTCATTGTTAAGAGATGGTACAAGAAAATCTACCTCACAAATTCCGTTTGTTTGCCTATGTGCTGCATCATTGGAGATCTCAACAGGAACTTGTCAGTTATTTTTGAAAGTCTCAGGAGAACATATGGACATCAGGTCAATGTATTACACTCTAGGAATGGGTCAAAATATGAAGCATTCTCAATTTAGCAGGCCAATCTATTACCCATAAGGGTGTTAAGAAAGCTTAACAACACTTCAAACAGTACTCTCTAGAGTTCTTAATTATTCAGGAAAGGTAGCTTGAGCTCTTCTGAAATCAACTGACTTTCTCTAATCTTGTCTTGGAGATATTAAATGGAATGCAGTCATGTCTACCCATGAAGGAATACAGATCAACACTGACTATGCTGTCGCTTTGTTAGAACAGTTAAAATCATTCTATGAACAGCAATTGCTAACTGACATTGTTTTAATTGTCGAGGGCACTGAATTCCCATGTCATAAGATGGTTCTTGCTACGTGCAGCTCTTACTTCAGGTATGTATTTATAGTAATGCTATTTTTTCCAAGAAATATGTATCCAAAATATGTCTGAACATATTTATTAAGTGCATTCTGCCTGAAATAAATGAAGAACTAAATTATTATGCAGTTTAAAGTCAGGTTAACAAATATGGAAGAATTGAACTAATAATGCATGTTAAGTGTTTCAGGGTTATTCACAATGTGGAAGATAAAACTGGACATCAAATACATGAGGTTTATTATACTGAGGGAGGAATAGGCAAATTTTTGGAATCCCTGTGCATCCTTGGAATTTCAAAGCATCTTATACATCCCCTCAAGAAAATTGCAGCCAACAATTTCTCAAATTATGTCATCTATCTTTCTAGCTCAACTTTACCTTTTTTATTGGACAAATGAAATGTGTATAAATAAAGCATTTTGCTGCAATCTTATGCCACTTTTATGTGATATATTTAATTATTGACTTATATCTGATTTGTCTCAGAAACAACTCATGAATTTGATGGGCAGTTTATTTTAAAATTAATGTTGCATTTTTCCTTGGATTCACATCTGGGCTGTCTGCTAAAAATAATATTTGGACCTGACATTAAATTTATTTTGGTTTTAATTAAAATATAGTTAATAAGTTAATGAGCTATGGTGGTGCAGTTGTTAGAATGCAGTATTGCAGATTAATTTTGCTGACTGCCAGGGGTTCGATCCTCACTGGCTCAAGTTTGACTAAGCCTTCCATCCTTCCAAAGTCGGTAAAATGAGGACCCAGGACCCAATATGTTGACTCTGTAAACTGCTTAGATAGGGCTGTAAAGCTTTGTGAAGTGATATATAAGTCTAAGTGCTATTGCTATTCTCTAGTAATATATTTAATAATGTTTTCCCCTCTGTCATGTTAAAATTACAATTTAGTAACAGGTTTTGGAGATCTCTGGAATCTTTTGAGATGGCATACAATTATAGGGCAGTAGTGTTTAACTAAAAGGAATCTCAAAATGGTAAATCTTAAATCTATAGACAAATTGAAATGGAAAACCTATGTTGACTAGGGATATAAAAAAGGACAGTTGATCAGTAGAAACAAGTATTGGGCAACCAGGCCTATTCTAAGGTTGAAAACAAACAGAGTTGACAACAGATTCCCTTATTTGAACTAGAACGGGATACCATTAATACAATGTAAACATTTATATCCATGAATTGTGAAGATTAGTATTCTGCGAAGTATATTAATAGCAATAGCAATATCATTTAGCCTTGCATACTGCTCCATAGTGCTTTATAGCTTTCACTGGGCAGTTTACGATGTAAACATTATTTGCATTTTGCCCCAACAATGTGGGTTCTGATTTTACCGACCTCAGAAGGATGGAAGGTTGAGTCAGCCTTGAGCCCCACCATGATCAAACTCCAGGCTGTGGGCAGAGTTTGCCTGCAATACTGCACTCTAACCCCATCACCATTTAAAAGGACATTCTGCATATCCTGATATTATATAATATATAGTTAGGAGAAGGTGCTTAAAGCTTACCCACCTGCATGCCTAATAATTTTGTATAATATTTTGCATCGACATAGGCTCTACTTTCAGTCATAGGGAACTGTACAAGATTACTGTATTATATAAAAGCACAGTGTAGAGGTTCAGGAAGGTATATGAAGTCAACTGTTATTTCCAAGTCTATATTTCTTCCTGCCCAGTTTACTGCTGGGAAATTACATTCGTTCAGAAAGTTTTCCACAGTCTGTGTTGCTTCTGAGCCTATTATTTCTTGCCCCAAGACTATTACTTTTAAAACAAGTTTTTTTTTAAAAAAGAAAGTGTTTTTATTTTTTAAGACAAACAAACTTTTAGTACATTATTCATTTCTTCCATGTGACATTTCGGTGTTACCTTCAAAAGTTTCTTCTCTTCTCTATCCCTTCAATCTTCAATCTCACCAAGTCAATTACAAAGATTTTCCACGAAAATAATATTCTAGTTACAACATTTTTTTCAATCTCTTTTAAAATTTATTTGTATCTCTTTTCTAACCAATAATAAAATTGATTCCATATCTTAAAATATTCTGAATCTTCTCTTTCCTTTATCATCATGGTTAATCTGTTCATTTCTGCACAATCTAATTTTTTTTAATTACTTCTCCCTCCGATGGTAAGATACCCAATGGGAACAGCTCTGGTTTTAAATCCATACACAGTTGTATCATTTCCTCCAACTATAACTTATTTTATTTATTTATTCATTCATTCATTCATTTATGTAATTTATATGCCGCCCTTCTCCCGAAGGACTCAGGGTGGCTTACAAGAAGGAACAAAAAATTACATAAACATCAAAGTCAATTTAAAATTAGTTAAAATTAATTAAAAATTTAATTAAAATTATTAAAAATCACCCCTACGGATTCAGCCCATTTGGTGAAAAAGCCACGTCTTCAATTCGCGGTGGAAGGAGAGGAGATCAGGGGCTGTCCTGAGGCCGGTGGGCAGCCCATTCCAGAGGGTCGGCGCTCCCACAGAGAATGCTCTCCCCCTGGGGGCCGCCAACCGACATTGTCTGGTTGACGGCACCCTGAGGAGGCCGGCTATGTGTGAGCGCACTGGACGATGGGAGGATGGCAGGCCTAAGCCATGTAGGGCTTTATAGGTGAGCACCAGCACCTTGAAATGAACCAGAAGAACCACAGGTAGCCAGTGCAGCTTGCGCAGGAGAGGTGTCACACGGGAGTACCGAGAAGCCCCCGTAACAACCCGCGCGGCCGCATTCTGGACTAACTGTAGCCTTCGGGTGCATCCCAAGGGCAGCCCCATATAGGGGGCATTACAGTAGTCCAACCGAGACGTAACAAGGGCATGAGTGACCGTGGCAAGGGCATCCCGATCTAGGAAAGAGTGCAACTGGCGCACCAGGGGTACCTGTGTGAAGGCCCCCCTGGTCATGACCGTCAAATGATCTTCTAAAGATAGCCATGAATCCAGGAGGACCCCCAGATTGCGGACCCTTTCTGAGGGAGTAAGGACCTCCCCTCCCATCACAAGTGACGGGGCCACTAGATCACGAGATGCCGGTATCCACAGCCACTCAGTCTTGGATGGGTTGAGTCTGAGACTGTTTCTTCCCATCCAGGCCCGTACCCCTTCCAGGCAGCGGGACATCACAGAAAGGGCATCCCCAGGGTGATCCGGGTGGAAATATAAAACTGAGTGTCATCAGTATATTGGTGGTACCTCACCCCGAAACCACAAATGATCTCACCCAGCGGCTTCATATAGATGTTAAAGAGCAGAAGGGAGAGAACCGACCCCTGAGGCACCCCACATGAGGGGCCTTGGGGTGGATCTCTCCCCGTCCATACAAACTGCGAGCGGCCCGAGAGGTAGGAGGAGAACCATCATAAAACGGTGCCTCCTACCCCCAACCCCCCGAGTTGCTGCAGTAGGATACCATGGTCGATGGTATTGAAAGCTGCTGAGAGGTCAAGAAGAACTATGATGGAGGAGCAACCCCCATCCCTGGCCCACCAGAGATCATTCACAAGGGCGACCAATGCTGTTTCCGTGCTGTAACCGCATCTGAAACCCGATTGGTACGAGTCTAGGAAGTCAGTTTCCTCCAGGAATTGGGGGAGCTGCTGTGCCACCATGGACTCAACAACCTTCTCTATAAAGCGAAGGTTGAAGACTGGACAATAGTTGTTAAGGGAGTCTGGATCAAGGGTGGGCTTCTTGAGGAGGGGAATGAACCACCGCCTCTTTAAGTGTGGCGGGGAAGACCCTTTCCCTCAGAGAAGCATTGACAACCACTTGAATCTAGTCTCCAGTCACCTCTCTGGCTGCAGAAACAAGCCAGGAGGGACAAGGGTCCAATAAACATGTGGAGGCACCCAGTCAACCCATTATCCTGTCCACTTCATCCATCAAAACAGGCTCAAACCCAACCCAGATGTTAACCATCAGGGCAGGCCCCTGTCAACTTGCCAGACTCTGCCCAGTTAGAGTCCAATCCAGTCTGGATCTGAGCGATTTTATTTTGCAGAAACTGTACAAAATCCTCAGCTCTGCCCTGTAAGGGGTCCTCCCTCGCTCCATGATTGAGAAGAGAGCGGGTCACTCTAAACAGAGCGGCTGGGCGGTTTTCTGCAGATGCAATGAGAGCGGCAAAATATTGGCGTTTTGCCGCTTCCATTGCCACAAGATAAAACCTAATATGGGTTCTTAACTGTGTTCGGTCAGATTCAGATTGGGAGGATCTCCAACCGCCCTCCAGGCGTCTTCAACGCTTCATTTCCCTGAGCTCCGCTGTAAACCATGGAGCCACCCGGGATCTGCGTCGGGTCAGAGGCTGCAAAGGCGCAATTTGATCCAAGGCCCCCACCACGGCCTGTTCCCAGGCCGCGACGGGCCTCGGACGAATTGTGGGTTAAGGAGGCGGGAAATGGCCCAAGCTCCGTCAGGAACCCTTCCGGGTCCATCAGGCGCCTGGGGCGGAATAGTCTCGTTGGTTCCGCCTCCCAGCGGCGGGGGATGACGAGAGAAAGTCCAGCTTGAGGAGGGAATGATCGGTCCATGACGGGGTAGATTGACAAGTTTCCCTTACCACGATCATTTATCCACTGTCCAGAGAGGAAAAGTCAGGTTGAGTGTGTGTCCTCCCTTATGAGTTGGGCCCTGCACAACCCGAGTTAGGTCCATGGCCATCATGGAGGCCATGAACTCCTGGACTGACTCAGATGTCTCCCCGGCCGATGGTAAATTGAAGTCTCCCACGACCAGAAGGTTGGGGAATTCAACCACCAACTCGGCCAGGACATCTAACAGTGTGGGCAGGGCTGAGGTTACGCAGCTGGGAGATAGGTACGTAACCAACAGACCCGACTGAACTCCAGAGTCCCACTTCAAAAGGAGGGATTCACACCTGCCTATCTGAGGAACAGTGACCTCCCTGGGACTGAGGCTTTCTCTAATAACAACTGCCACCCCCCCTGCCCCTACCTTGGAGTCGCGGCTGGTGAAGCACAGAGAAGCCTGGGGGGCATAAATCGGTGAGAGGGGCACCTCCCTTCGGCCCTAGCCAGGTCTCCATAATACATGGCAGGTCCGCGTCCTCCTTGTCAATTAAATCTTAGACGAGGAGGGCCTTGTTCACTACGGACCTGGCATTCAAATACACCAGCCGGAGTCCAGGGCTCCGCTCTCTTACACCCCTGGGGAAGCAGGATGAAGCAGGATGAAGTTTAAGTTTAATAAAACTTAATTTTATTCCAATAGTTTTTTGCTTCAGGGCATGGCCACCACATGTGGTAATACGAACCTGCTAACTGGTGGCATTTCCAATTTTTAGCTGATTTATCTTCAAACATTTTTGCCAGTATCTCAGGGAGCATATGCCATCTGTAAAACATGTCATATTGATTTTCCTTGTATGCAGTGGTCATTGTTAATTTATAATTTCTTTCCCATAATTGTTGCCATTTATCCAATTCAATTGAATATTCAAAATTGTTTGCCCAGGCTATCATTGTTTCTTTTACTTGTTCTTCCTCTAGTTTTATATTTAGTAAAAAAATTGTAACATTTTTAAATTAATTTATCTTCTATTCCTGGGAGTATCTTATAAAGCTCAGTCTTCTCTAAGTAAAAACCATGTAGTTTAACATCTTTTTCATAACTTGTTTGTATTTGCATATACATATACCAATCCATTTCAATTCCCTGTTCTTCCAAGTCTTGTTTCCCTTTCAATTCCGCCTTATCTGTTAACAAATCCTTATATCTAACAATATTTCCAAAGTTAAAAAAGTTTGGATGAATTAAGGCTTCCATTGTTGATAACTATATTGGTATTTTCACATTATATTTATCTTAACTTTTCCCCATACCAATAACAATGCATTTCTTATATAATGTCTATGAAAGTACATATGTGTCTCATTTCTACCATACTATAAGAATGCATGCCAACCCAATTGTAAATCATGACCTTCCAGTGTTAATAGTCTTATATTTCTTAGTTCAACCCATTCTTTCAGCCACGTCAGTGCTGCTGCTTGGTAATATAGTTCCCAATTCGGGAGTCCAAATCCTCCTCGTTATCTCGTATCCTGGAGCATTTTAAAACTTATTCTTGCTTTTTGGCTTGTCATATAAATTTCCTTATTATCTTATTTAAATATTGAAAATAAGTCTTTTCAATTTTTATCGGTATTGTCTAAAATAGAAATAATAATCTTGGTAATATATTCATCTTTATTATTGCTATCCTTCCCATGAGTGACAATTGAAGATTCTTCCATTTCTTCAAGTCTTTCTCAATTTGTTCTTTAAGTCTATAATAATTGTGTCCTTTAATCGTTGCACATCTTGAAGGCAAATATATTCCTAAATATTTAACTATTTTCACCACTTGTATGTCTAATGTCTCCTCTATCTCTTTTTTGTTTTTCTGTAGTGTTTTTCACCAAAATTTTTGTTTTTTCTTTATTTATTTTCAGTCCAGACACTTTTCCATAATTCTCTATATGAGCTAATAATTTTGGTCCTGTAACTTGTGGTTCCTCCAAAATGAATACTAAATCATCCGCAAATGCTTTCAATTTGTATTCCTCTTTTTAAATTTTCATTCCTTTTATCTCTTTATCTCGCCTAATATTTCTATTCAATACTTCTGAAGTCAGAATAAACAATAATGGTGATAGAGGACATCCTTGACTAGTACCCTTCATAATACCAATATTCTCTGTCATTTCTCCATCATTATCTTAGCAGATTGATTGTCATAAATCGTTTTTACTGTGTTTATAAATCTTTCCCCAAAGTCCATTCTCTGCAATTGTTCTATCATAAATTGCCAATTCACATTATTAAAAGTTTTTTGAGCATCTAAAAACATCGCCATTTGTTTTTCTGAATGTGTCTCGTAATACTCCAAAGTATCCAAAATTGCCCTCATATTGTGTCTAATTTGCCTTTTTAATCTGTTTGCCATTATTGAAGCAAAGATCTTGTAATCCACATTTAATAATGAAATAGGTGTATAGTTTTTTTATTCGTTGTAAGTCTGTATCTTCTTTGGGAATCAGTGTCACATAGGCCTCACTCCATGAGTCTGGCATTCTAGCCTTTATTAGAAGTTCATTGAATAATTCCAGCATTACATTGCTCATCACTTCTTGTAAAGTTTTGTATAATTCTGCTGGTAGACCATCTGGTCCTGGTGCTTTCCCATTTTTTTGTCTTTTTATCACTTCTGTTAATTCCATCATCGTTATTCTTTCTTCTAACATTCCCTTCTATTGATCTGTTATTTTAGGTAGATCTAACTTTTCCAAATATTTTGATATCTTTTCCTCTGAAATTTTCTCTTGAGAGTAAAGTTTTCTCTTGAGAGTAAAGACTTTCTAAAGTATGATTAATTTTCATGAGACAGTATAACTTGGAATATACATTTTGAATTTTACAAGATATTCATTGTGTTGAATGCTATCCACAAATAATTTTTAGAATACTGGAGCAATTAGGAAGTAGGGATGGTTACAATATTATTTTTTTATTATCCAGGGCAATGTTTATGAGCGGGTTGAGTGAAAGCAAGCAAACACATATTCATCTGAGGAATGTGGATGCAGTCACTTTTCAGATCATAATAACTTATGCTTATACGGGTAATTTGGCAATAAATGACACAACAGTTGAACAGCTTTATGAAACGGCTTGTTTCCTACAGGTAAGATTGTTTTATACTAACTTTTCTAAGACATGTTTTCCTAAATTGTATCTTTAATAAAATTGAATACTGTACTTAATAATAAAGTAACCTGCAAGGTCAGTAGGAAAAAATGGAAACAACTCTTGAAATTCCAGGTTTAAACAAATTCTGTTTAAACAAATAATTATTGTGCAGTTTTAGATGCCTATGACTTACAGTAAAATGTCATGACATCTCCTTTTCTCCTGTTAATACAGAGATAATAGAAAAATATTGCTTACTGAGATGTTAATAGTCTTTTCAGTAATAAAAATGCATAGTGGAAAATACCTTTGTTGGTACAGAAATTAATTGTGACCAGCAAAAATTTCATAAAAGAGTTGACATTCTTGTATTAATTTTAATAGTTTGAGTAAAGATAAGAACGCTAGGGTTCACCTCTTGGAAAGAGATTTTTAGAATGTGCAGAAATGTATATGAGATTCTTTTGTTTTAAAGTAGCTGTTTCATTGTTTTCCCATTAAAGCAAAGTGAACATACATGTATCAGCATCTAGGAGATCAGGAGCAGCATCCGCACAGTCCTATTCACTAGAGTAATGGAAGGCATTCACTGAAGTGAAGTCAGATTTTAGAAAGCACAATTGGGATATAATGAAGCACACCTAAAAGTGTAAAAGCAACCATGTTCTTCAGCAATCTCAATATAGCTTCTTTGAAGGTTTCCTCTGGTTGTTCAGTGGGATTGGAAGTAAAACATTATATAGACATGAGCACAGATCTCCTGTAATATATTATATTTCACAATATACTTTGTGAAGTTCCTTTTAGATACTTTGCACAGTATTATTACTTCCTAGTAATCAATTTGGTCTCAGAAGAAAATTTTGATTGTCTTCTTTACGTAATTCGCTAGCAATAAACAGTCCTAGATTAATATGTGATATCCAATATTTTGGTATATAACAGAATAGAAATTAAGGAAGATTATTACATTCCATTTTTCATCATTAACCACAAGTATGAAGATGATGAAAATGTTTTGATCATTTCTCATGTATATATTTTTTTAATTGCAGGTCGATGACGTGTTACATCAGTGTAGGGAATATTTAATTAAAAAAATTAATGCTGAAAACTGTGTGCGGCTTTTGAGTTTTGCTGATCTTTTTAGCTGTGAGGAGTTAAAACAGAGTGCTAAAAGAATGGTAGAACACAAGTTTACAGTTGTATACCACCAAGAGGCTTTCATGCAGCTCTCACATGATCTGTTGATAGATATTTTGAGCAGTGACAATTTAAATGTGGAAAAAGAAGAGACAGTTCGTGAAGCTGCTATGTTGTGGCTAGAGTATAATACAGAATCCCGATCACAGTATTTGTCATCAGTTCTTAGCCAAATAAGAATTGATGCACTTTCTGAAGTTACACAACGAGCTTGGTTTCAAGGCTTACCTCCAAATGATAAATCAGTAGTGGTTCAAGGGTTGTATAAATCTATGCCGAAGTTTTTTAAACCAAGACTTGGAATGACTAAAGAGGAGATGATGATCTTCATTGAAGCTGCTGCTGAAAGTCCTGGTAATCTTTACTCTTCAGTATGTTACAGCCCACAGGCTGAAAAAGTTTACAAACTCTGCAGTCCTCCTGCTGATCTCCATAAAGTTGGGACACTTGTAACTCCTGATAATGATATTTATATAGCAGGTGGGCAAATCCCACTGAAAAGTACAAAAATCAACTACGGTAAAACTAGCAAATTTCAATTTGCCTTCCGTACTGTGAATTGTTTCTACTGGTTTGATGCCCAGCAAAATACATGGTTTCCAAAGAGTCCAATGCTATTCGTTCGTATAAAGCCATCTCTTGTTTTCTGTGAAGGCCTTATCTATGCAATTGGTGGAGACAGTGTTGGTGGAGAACTTGACAGAAGAACTGTGGAAAGATATGATACTGAGAAAGATGAATGGACCATGGTAAGCCCTCTGCCCTGTGCTTGGCAGTGGAGTACAGCCGTTGCTGTTCATAATTGCATTTATGTAATGGCACACAACTTGATGTATTGTTACTTCCCCAGATCGGATGCTTGGGTTGAAATGGCTACAAGACAAACTAATAGATGCTTTGCTTCAGCTGCTGCTTTTGGGGATAAAATATTTTATATTGGAGGCTTGCATGTTGGTGGCAATCTTGGTATAGGATTACGTCCTCGGACTGTAACTGGACCTTCCCTAGCAGTGGAAGTTTATGATGTGAATAAAAATGAATGGCAAATGACAGCCAAAATTCCTGCCAAGCGGTATTCTGATCCCTGTGTCAGAGCTGTTGTGATTTCTAACTCATTGTGTATCTTTGTACGAGAAACACATATGCATGAAAGAGCCAAGTATTCTACATACCAATATGACATGGAACTTGATCGTTGGTTCTTGCGACAGGATATATCTGAGCGGGTACTCTGGGATTTGGGAAAAGATTTCCGATGCACTGTGGGAAAACTATATCCATCTTGTCTTGAAGAGTCCACATGGAAACCTCCATCATACCTAGTTTTTCCTTATACAGATGATGAGTTTGAAATTGAGGAGGATGTTCCATTGCCACCTGTATAAACTCCCTTATTCAGAGACTGCATGCCTGTAACTAATGAACATTGTATTTGAGAGACTAGAGCTGCAAAATGAAATGTTGTCTTGTATGTATGCCCTAATTTGTTTTGTGGCCATTGAGTTTAAATCAGTAAAAATTCTTACTAGATATGCTTCCATAATCTCAGTCCCTCTGATAGTTGATGGAATCTCTCTCACACACACACCACACACACACGTGTTTGTGTATGATCATATATGTATCATGATTATATGTACTATCTATATATTTCAAGCTTAAATCATCTGCTTATTGTCTAAATGTTTAGTCGTGAAACAGTGAGTTCTGGAACTTTTCACAAAGCAGCTTCTATTTCTAGAATGGTATATTAATTGCTCAAAATAGCTTTGTTATATTTAAATGAGTTCTGGAAATATCTGTATGTGCTAGTTATATAGATTGTGTAGCTGAATGAAACGTGCTGCACTCAATACACACAGCTGCATTGGTGTAATAACACCATGTAAAAGAATAAAATCCCATGGATCTACCTGTGGTAGGAAGGGTAGATCTTCCATTTTATGGTGATATGCAGGGCAAAATGACTGCAGGTTCAGTCGAGCTAAGATGATGCTGATGTTGATGACTAGGTGCATGTATTTTCACTAACTTATACCTGTTTGTTTAGAATATAGGTCTTCCGAGCAGCTGGTAGTTTACCAGGTGTGAAATGACATTGCTGGGCTTGCAGTAAGAATTGCTAGCTCTTTGTAGTGCGGGTCTCTGGAGCTTTTGATCAGTAAATAGCTCCTTGTTCTGTATTTCAGAAATATTAGCTCATGAATATTAGTTCCTGCTGCTTATTTTCCCCTATCCCAGTATAAACAAAAGTATAGTGTGAATTAACCACGTCTTTATTTTTGTTAATTTATATTACTGTAGTATGTCTTTGTAAAAATATCCTTACATTGTTTGTCTCTTTTATTTTTTCCTGTGGGATTGGGGGAGAGAAATTTTGTTCAGGAATACTTTGTGCAGAGGAGTGGTTGTTTGATGCTGTTCTGGCATTAATCCAGGAACCACTAGCAGAAGTAAGGCACCACCAATCTCACATGAGACCAGATACTTCATGATGGATCATACTAACATGTTTAGCTGCATCATGTTCTGGCACTGTATTTTGAATGATATTAATTTATTAAAAAGAATCAGTTCTTTTCCCCCCTCACACGTCTGTGTATTTATCTGGAGTTATTAAAACAACAGTTTTTAAAATTGCTGTTTAAAATATTAATACTTACAGTAGTAGATTCAGCTGTTCAGAAAAATCTGAAAAAGATATGAGCAAGTGACTTCTATTATTTCTTTCTGTTTGGAGTAAACAAATGTTTGAAGACAAGAAAAATAAAGTGTGGTAAAAGCCCTATATGTTAAAGACCATGCAGGCTTTTAACACATAGGCCTTCATAGATAGTATTGAGTTTCTTCTTATTCCATAAAATCACACTAATGTAAATACAGTCAAGCAGTAAACTGAATCTGTTTGCCTCCAGCCATTTCTTTTTGTTCCCTGGGATTTCTTACACCTGCTTTTTGCTTTTTTTCTAGCCAATAATTATATTTTCTTTAATCTTTAGAATAGATCTTATATTGCTTTGTGGTAAAATAGTCTCTGCAAACTAGAAAACTGACATTCATTCATTCATTCATTCATTCACCACCAGATTCCTCTGCTCAAAAAAGTTTGAAAAATTATCAGGCAAGGATCTGGTTGTATGCAAGTATATTATCCTTTTGCAAACCTGAGAGCATCTGATTATGGTAATGTAACTCGAGTGTCTCACCATTTTGAACAAAATGATAAAGCTACAGTATGTAAACTCAAAACAGGTACCGTACATCCATTTAAAAAAAAAAAAAAACTTTCCAAAGCAGTTCTGCCTGTGTGATTAAGCCCATCTACTTTGCAGTCCTTAGTCCTTTGTATTTTACCTGGGCTTTAGAAGTTAACATTTGGCTTCTTGTACATAAACTTGTAAAGTGTATATACAATTAAGATTATTTTTATGGAAATTATCTAAGATTCTGGTGCATTTGTACTGCAAAATGGGATAAAAAAGCACCTGGAACTGCTCTGTAACAAATATGTATAAGAAAACTTTGAAACCATGATTAACACTTAAATGGTAATTCAAGCTATAGTCGAGTGAGCTACCAAGGTAATAGCAAGATAAGACATAAAACATTTCTTCTTTTTTTTTTACATCTACAAAAGAGCATTAGAGATGGTAAAGTGTAAAGCATTTTTAGCTGTTCACTTTTTTCTATTTTTTATTACCTTTATAACAAATCTAAAACTATCAGTTCAGAAGCTTTTAGCGCTATTAATAATTCCTCATGTGAAATCTGCTCCTAATGTTTCTACATATCAAAAATAACTAGGCTTGTACTGAAATCTATGTGCCATATTTTGTTACAGTATATTACCCAAATAACATGTCTTCAGATAGTTTAAAAAATATTTTATTTTGTTAGGCCAAAATAAGCAT
This sequence comes from Arizona elegans, assembly GCA_022577455.1. Classification (NCBI taxonomy): domain Eukaryota; kingdom Metazoa; phylum Chordata; class Lepidosauria; order Squamata; family Colubridae; genus Arizona; species Arizona elegans. The sequence continues at coordinate 74,398,580 of JAKOOJ010000004.1, read as the reverse complement.
ATACATTAATAGTCTTTCTTGAACACAAGCATATTCTTTGTTCATCCAATATACACTTATTCTTTTAGAACTGATAATGGGTTGCTTTCAACTAATTTTTACTATATTTCACTTCAGTTAACTCATGATTGGACAATTATGTTTGTATGTCTAGAAGTTAATTTTGTGGTTCTAATGACTTATAAATTAGAGGAGAGGTTTAAGTATTTATTTCATTTTGTAATGTGATACATATTTCTAAATGCTTGAAAAGTTTTAAAAAATTAAAATCAGTTATCTGTTGTGTATGATGCAAATATATAATTTTACAATAAAGTCCCAGTGCCTAAAACAAAAATACTTCAAAATAGCAAGAGACCATAAGTCTGATCCTAACCTATTCGTGCAGATGTAGCATCAACATGATGTTCATAATATCCATTAAATACTTCTATTATCTGTTCTTGATCATTTACTCACACAGAAAGATGCATATAATGCATTCATAAACTGAAGATTTCATGGCATAAAGATTGCACAGAGTTACTCCTTTTACATGCAACTTTTATTTTCATATTTTTTCCTATCTGTAGAATAAAGCATGAGTGTCTCATTTTACTCATGTATCATATTTGAGTCACAGACACATTCCGTGTCACAACAAAATAACATCCATGTGGTGGTATAAACCATTTCATAAGACACAAAGCTAAATTAGGTTTTGGTTGTAAGATCTATCTGCATAATAGTAAAAACATCAAAATAAGGAATTAAAAATTGAATTGGAATAATAAACTTTATTTTTGTGGTCTTTATCAATGAATGGCAATACCACCAGAATACTAGATAGATAAATTGACCCTGTGTGAGAAACGCACTAAAATAAAACCCAAGTATTTTCTTAAGTAAAACCTAGTTTTTAATTTTCACTTCCTATTGATGGAATTTAAAGAATTGTACCCAATGCTCAAATTCCAGAACGGAAGTTGTTATTGGCTGGAATACAAAGATACATTGTTCATATTAAATTTGAATTGCATTTTTTATATATCACTGAAGCAACATGGCTTGAAATATCAGTGCCATCATTAAAAAGATATGTTGGAAAGATCTTGGACCTTTCCACAAAGTGATGCAACTTGGTGTTCCTATCCCAACTTGTTCAGAGGTTACTTCTACAGAACCTAAAACACCTCATTATAAACTGATTTATACACAAAGGATCAGAAATAGATACATGATGACTTTTAGCTTTACTGATATGGTTAAATATTTCTTCTTAAATTCTCAGTATGTGAAGTAACTTTTAGAATGCATATATTATGAATTTTTGCATGGGTTTGTCAATTTTAACCATTACTACATTTTGCTTCAAAAGAATATAATTTTTCAATGTAAAAATTGTGTATAATTGAACAACTTCCAACAAGGAAATAAAAACTAAAGCTATATCATGGTAGAATTTAAAATTCAAAAGCAACTACTTTACAGTGTATTTGATTTCTATTCCACTTTTCTGTTCAAAATTAATTATTCGTTAGAACAAGTACTTTCATTGTGCTTAAACTCTAGTCAATAGCACAGTATGTCCAGCTATCTATAAATTCAATTCAGAGTTGATAGCTTTACAGCAAGTTCTTGTGGTAAAATGCTTCTTTGTGAACCCTGTTAACAGTTATACATGCAGAACTGCATCGTACTTTAAGAACTAGTAATGCACTATTAAAAGAACACTGACAAATCACGATATTGATTACATTTCAGTTATCAAAATGTTTGGAAACTGCAATTAGCTTCTTTCCAACAGAACTAGCTGTCCTTTCTAAATATTTACCACATTATGCAGCAATGTACCTATAAAATATTCTATTTAATCTTTATAAAGGTAAAACATGGACACTTGTGGTGCCAAAATTGGTTACTAATTTTCATAAAATTGATTTGGAACACAGTGGATATTTACTGTAGCTATAAACTAATATATATTATAAGAAAAATATTACAGTACAAGCTTTCATGATTTAATCAGAATTTCCATTCACCCTGATAATGTAGCCAATCATTAAAGCAATTGCATAAATTAAAAATCTAATTTCAGAACTGACACAGCACAGTGAATAGAGAGGAATGTTGCTAGTACGAATTTGATAACAGGCATTCTCATCCCTACTTTATAGGGAAATTAATTGTAACTAGGGTTATTTTTGAAATAAATTTATTTAGTAAGCTACAATCATATTTTTCCCTTAGATTCAGAATATAAGAATCTCTGATTATAGTAAACAAAACCACATGCAGCCAAGAAAGAAATAATGAACTACTAATTTTAATATTCAGTTGTCTAAAAACCTAATAATCTAGCTATAGCTGTCATAATTTGTGTTAACAATCTATGTATTCTTCCTACCATTACATCAACTCTGAAAGGAAAATCAGCACTTGTGGCCATGGGATTATTTCAAAATGAAAATGGTTCTAAAATAAATATCTTGTTAAGTCATTGTTTTAAACTGGGCCATATTATGTTTTCATAGGCAATGAGATCACTTTTTTCTTTCAAAATGATTGAATGAAGTTAAAACATGTATGAATGTATATATAGATGGGGCAAAAATTACTAATTAACACATGCTGACTAGATTATAGCATCTATGGAAAAAAAGAGCCTGAGGAGAGGTAGGTAATTTGTTAGTATTTAGATCGAGACACTTAAATATAACATGAAATTGCATTACATTCCCAGTAACATAAAAAACAATATTAGAATTATTCGGAGTGAAAAGTTTACTAATACTGCAATAGTTGTCACCTAAATGATGAGATGGTGTAAAATTTTAAAAAACTATCTTAGCCTTTTTAAAAACTATTTAAAGTCTGCTAATTTAAATCTCATTAATTTCATGTTAGCCCACTTACAATTACTTCCACTTGTAACACATTTGTGGAAATATATTCTATTGAAACAAACAATTCTGCACATTGGACTTGCAGAAGCGAAAAGATATTACAAATACAAATGTTAATATATTTTTATGTATTAAATGTTGAAATATTACCTCCATATATACTATCATGTTCCATACTGAAATATAATTCAACTCTTAAAAACAATGCTAAACAATTTAACTTAAAATACAGCTAAATTGACATAGATCACCATCCTCCAAAATACAAAAATAAATCTGGAACAAGGTTCAAATATAAAGCAAAGAAGTATAAAAGCAGTTGCCAAATAAATATCCTGTGATGCAGCTCATCTTCATGCAGCTTGAATTCAAGTGCCTATGCTTTTATAGCAAAGCCTTTTGGTTTCTTAAAAGAAATGCAAGAACTTGACCCAGAAAAATTATTCCCCAAGGCTTTGAGAGGACTGGGTGAAAGTAGAAAGCCATGAAGACATTGCTGATTTTGCACTGGTGAGAGCTCCTCCAACTGACTGACCTGTATTATCAAACAAAATAAGAGGAAGGAGGGAAGAAAAAAATTAAAAAGAATAGATTAAGAATATATGTCAGAAGCTCTTTTGCTTGAATGATAATATTTTATTCATTATGGTAACCATTAGGCCATATCAGAATACAAAATATAGAACAATAAGACCACAGGTAACAAAATAAAAGATAAGCATGGCACGGAGCTGGATTATTTGAGGGACTGCTTCTCCCCAATCACATCAATTTATGCTATCAAGTCTGGCAGGAAAGATATGTCACAGGTCCAGTCCATAAAGAAACATTATTATCACATGGGGAGCCAGGAAGACAACTTTTTCTGCCATAATACCCACCGTCCATAACAGAGTTTTCAGTCCTTTCCAGCTTTGTATTTGCATTTGCACGAACAGCAGGCAAGCCCATCACTTCTGCAGCCCAGTTCCAAATGGCTCAAGGCCTGGAAGTAGCCCAGAGATTTGGGAACCCCTGCTCTATAACATTAATCCCCTGGAGATCATACTAGCCCTAATTTTGATGGCCTTCAAAAGGGTTGAAAACATGGTTTTGGCATTTGATCTGGGAAGCCAGTGATATGGGTATGGAGCCTACCAAGTGGCAATATTGTTAGGAAAGTAAGTTCACTCTTCCACACAGGTTATGGGATTTTTTTTAAAAAAAGTATTTATTGTTTCAATACTTTTAAATGATTGTTGTGTGTTTATTTTGTTTTATTGTGTTTGTATGTACTGTGTATGCCATTCAGCATTACATCTTTTAAGTTGAGTAGCTATATAAATTTAGGCCATGAATGAATGAATAAATAAATAAAAGGCATAATTAAAAGGAAATATAAATCATATTTTTGCATCATCTTTACAATTTACCACAATCACATCTTATATGCAGTTATCAATTCTACTGTTGTGGTTGAATAAAGGACCGTATTATATATAGTATTTGGGTTCCTACCATGCATGAAATACATTGTTTTAATATATGGATTCCAATAAGCTGTTTTAAAAATATATTATCCAAGATATTGATTTGGATAATTATTTTATTGGATAATAAAGACAGAGATATTGATATTAAATATTAAAGGATTTTTACCAAGTACCGTATGACAAAGGAATTATGAAACAAAGGAGAGCTTCTGGTCATAACTCATATATTTGAATGCCAATTGTATAATAAAGACTCTGTCTTTATTATACAATAATATTTACAGACTCCTCGCATTCTGGACATAAATTGTTTCAACTCCTACCCTCAAAACGATGCTATAGAGCACTGCACACCAAAACAACTAGACACAAGAACAATTTTTTCCCCAACGCCATCACTCTGCTAAACAAATAATTCCCTCAACACTGTCAAACTATTCACTAAGGCTGCATTACTATTACTATTAGTCTTCTCATCTTTCCTATCAATCATCTCCTCACACATGAATGCATGACTCTAACTTCGTTGCTTGTAACTATGTGATTGGGCTTGATAAATTGACACTTAAAGCTTAAAAATTAATGAGTAATTAAAAAAGTGACTTTATTATTTTGTTAGAGATGGTAAAGTAAGTTTCTGTTACAGATGAAGACATTATTGTAAGTGTAATAACAATGAAATAGATGGGCTTAAGCCCTTTAATCTCAGCAACAACTGTGGCTGTTTTGTCTATATAGCCAGGCTAATAAATTGCATAGCATAGACTTGCAATTCATCCCTCAGATGAATTGCTCAGGACCTCTCTGTAAACAACATTCCTGGTTTTGCTGTCTGGCTGGAGGATGACCAGGCTGTCAGGTGAACTGACTTTGGAGCATGCCACATAGAATTGGCCATGGGAGAAACAGTCAGATGCACACCAGCCACTTTCAAAGTCTGTCCCTATCCCTTATTGATAGTGATGGCATAGCAAACCTTAACGGGAAATTGTAGACGTTTGAACTCGAAGTGGTAGTCTGATGGGATCAGAGGAATTTGGGGTATGAATTTCTCCCTGATTGATGCCTATGAAAATCGTGGCTTTGATTACATCTTTGTACAGAGTCTTCACCTGAAGCCTGGTGCCATTGCACAGTTTCGGAGGGGTTAGATTTCGTAATAGCATGATTGGACTGCCAACCTTAAGGTAGAGGACATGAGGTGGTAATCCTGGTGGTTTGAGAGTGTGCAAGAACTCCACAGGGTAATGTACAGCATCCCCGATCACCATTACTGAGTCCACAGATTCATACTTCATATGCTCAGTAGACAACTTTTCCAGCAGAAAGTTGTTGATGCTGTTGGCTGAGTCATTTGTTGGAGTGAGAATAGCTCTTTCCCTCAGCCATGAACCGCAATCCACTCCAGCCTGATGAATGTTGGGGTATATTCTGTCAGTCAAGCTGACAAGGTTATTTGGAATAGTTATTCTTCCCTCCTCTTCCAAAAACTTCTCATCACCAATATCAAGTAATAATTTAGAAAACTCTTCTGCCCTCAAATCACATTGAAGGTGAACACGCATGTTAACTGTCAAGGTCAGGACTTTGACTTTAGGCCATAAAATGGATGACTTGAGACAGGCCTTGACTTCATCTGCATGTGTCCCTCATGGCACAACAGGCAAAGTCTGCCTGAAGTCACCAGCGAAAAGCATAACTCCACCCATAAGACGGTTGCTGCCCCTAATGTCCTGGAGTGTCCCGTTTACAGCCTCAAGACCTCCTTTGTGAGTCATGGTGCACTCATCCCACACAATAAGTTTGGCTTCTCAAAGCACCTGAGCCATGTCACTCTGCTTAGAGATGTTACGAAGTGCAGACTCAGAATGATTCAGGTTGAGAGGTAACTTGAAGGCAGAGTGAGCCATCTTGCCTCCGTCGATTAAGGTAGCTGCAATTCTTCAGGAAGAATATCGCTAGGGCGATATTCCTTCTGCTTCTAATTTTGGCCAGCAAGAGATTGATCAAGAACATTTTGCCAGTGCCACCAGAAGCGTCAAAAAAGAATAACTGCCCAGAATCAGAAGCAATACTGTACATGATTTCATCATAGGCTTTCCTCTTTCTTGATTTAATTTTGGAATATTCACAGCAACTGCTTCCGTAGCTGAACGGTTTTATACACAGGTATAATATTATACCTGCATATAATACCGTTCACGCAGGTATTCATGCAGGTATTCACGCAGGTATAATACCGTTCACAGGTATTCACGCAGGTATAATACCATTCATGCAGGTATTGATGGTTGCTGACAGTGGCTCCTTGCTCTCATGAAGGTGGTGGAAATCCGAACTGTAGGAGTGTTTTACCCCACATGGATATGACAATATCCTCAAGAAGGATAAGGCATTGGTTGTAAACAATTTGGAGGATCAGTTGGGCATCTCCACACTCTCTCTCCATTACCCTTCTAACATCTTCTGCAAGACTGTCTCTGTATTTCTCCCACAATTTTAGGGGGTCTGCAACTTGGCAGAAAACCAACATGATGGCAAACAGCTGACGGAGATTGTTAAGAAAGTCAGAGATGGAGGCTTCTTCCAGAGTGCAGTCCCAGTGAGCATCATCCTCCAGCAAGCCAAGTGCACTGCACGCTGCTTGAAATGTCGGTTGAAGTACCGCTGCCACAGTTTTTAGGGCAGTAAATGACATTGGGCCACGGATCTCGTGCAAAAGGAGGCATAGGTAGTAGCACTCAGCATTACCGGGATGGACGGTCTACACTCTACCCAAAACCTGATCTTTCTCCACCCCCGGATAACCTGGTACAGGCTTCCCTTGTTTCCTCCTGCAGAACTGGTTGCCTTTCCATTTGTAGTAAGTTGGAAAGGCAACCAGTAACTGGTTGGAACTTCGTAATAGAAAAGGGTCCTTGCAAAAGCATTGACTTTGCACAGGTCAAAAAAGACCAGAAGTATTGTTTTTGGACGGTTATTGATCCTCTCAACAACATTTTCCTCAGTAAAATAAACTCTCTGGCCGTTTTCGAGATGTACAGCAAGGTACATAACAGGAGGAAACCTTTCAAGAATAGGGAAGCAGAGAATGTGCCAGGCTGCCTCAGAGCTGCTGATGTAGCAGTGTCCTGCCTTGTTCCTCATCCGCATCTTTAATGGTGAACGCTGCCTGGTCAGACCCTTTGTTAATATACTTGCAGATGTATTTTATGGATTTAACTGAATTGCAGTACTCAACATTTATATGAGCTTAGAAGGTGCAAGACAGGATGGGGTTGTATGGCACCACCCAGCAGATTGTCAAAATTGAGTCCAGTGATGTTGGCAGTGATGCCCTGTCTGCCGGGGATCGCCTGTGATACTGAGGATAGCCGCCCTCTCTGGTTTGAGTTTCCTTCGAAAAGGGCGGGGGGTACTTCTTGCTGCAGGTGCCATCCACCATGCAGGATGAGTTCTTGTTGAGGGGTCCACATGGGCCTTGGATCATTGTCTTGATAATGTCATGGAGGGCTAGGTCTAGGTCGGGATCAGGTACCTCAGCACTTATAACTTTATTTATTTATTTTATTTTTATTTTATTTCAAATTTATATACCGCACCTTCTCCCAAGGGACTCAGGGCGGTGTACAGCCAGATAAAAACATACAATACAAACATTAAGAACAATTAAAAGAATATATATTAATTTGGCTCCAGTTTAAAATGATAAACCAATTAAAAATTAAAAATTTAAAAATATGTTAAGCCAGCCCGGCTTGATGAAAAAAGAAAGTTTTAAGGGCACGGCGGAAGGCACCGAGGTCTTGGATTCTCCTTATCTCATTAACTTTGACAATGGACTCTCGTCTTCTCCTCTCTTCTAGCCACAGAAAAATATGAATGTACTCCTTGGAGTACATGTGAGATCTTGTATTTCCAAAGATGCAACCTTTAGTGAGGAGCTTTATGATATGTTTTACTTTTACATGAAAAACCCTTGCTACTATGTCATGTTTATCGTGAGACTTTTGTCCGTGTTTCAAGATCTGTACGATTTCTGACCATTTCGGATTGCAGGTAAATGTAATGAACGGATTTGATCATCTGAAATGGTGCACATACGTCATCGCATCTTGAATTCGCTCATGCATGTAGCGGGGTCCTCCAGTGAAAGAAGATGGCAACACAACCATCTTGCCAAGCTATGATAAGTGGCTGTCAGTTCTTGTCATGGCATACTTCAGGTGTACATACTCCCCACTTCTCTGTTTTTTTGGTTTCTACGAATCCAATTGCGTCTTTCACTCTCAATTTTCGCATATATATCAACCAGAAATTGATTGAGAAGGTTGTGGAATAGCAGTAGGAAGCATTCTTCGCCATCATGCTCTATTATCCTGTAGCTGTAAAAGGCAGCAGGCGACATGGTCTTCTTGAGAGGAACCTTGGTGTTTGGATTGCACTGAGGTATATTGATGCAATAGCCATCTTCTCCATGGCAGAACATCAGAGGGTACTAGAGAGTGTCATAGGCATTGTGCGTCTCACTGATTCGTAACAATCTGTTGTCTCTGCTGTGGAGAACGATATCTCTCTTCTCAAAATCCTGGCCGACAATGAGAACAGCCACTTCTGTAGTCATGGGGGCATTGAAACGACCTTGGTGCTCTCCAGAAGACTTCCTATCGGTATTAATCATCACTTGGAAGTCCTTGTGGCCCTTAGGAACAGAATCAACAGCAGCCTTAAGTTCCAGAATATACTTCTTGTGTTCACGCAGCAATTTCTGCAGTTGGCTAACCAGTTGTAGATTAACACCTGGGTAGATTTCACAACGGATGTCCCTCTCATTGTCATCATCACCAACAAAGTATATCTGGAGAAATGAAGGCTGCTGCTGAGGCTCCGCCATGATACTCCCAATCCTGTGGTAGACCTGCCCCTGCACTTCGAATGTTGGCATAAAATTTTCTTCCTTTACCTCTCTGGCTCCAAAAGACATCATTTGGAAGCATCCATTGTACTTCCGGACAGCAGAAAGAAAGTGCTTTGCCATTGGACCCTGGTGGGTGAGAAGGCTGTGTAAGGATTCAGAGTAGGGCTGAAGGGGAGGGAGGTGGACTGCCACTGCAGCACATCCCTGGACTCTCATCCTGCCACTTTAGAGCATGGCACCAGGCACAGGGTAACCGGGGCCCGAGATCAACAACCTTGTCCCTGGAGTAATCAATCTGAGGTTCATATTTAAAACCAAACAAATACTTATTAGTCCAAGGCATTGATCTCATTTGTGACTGATTAACGTAGGGGTTATTAGAAGTATACTTTCTTACAGCCTGTCTACTGACTTGAGGCTGAGTTTCATGATACTTGTGTACAGCTTCCCTTCCTTGTGTTTTTCTAATCACATCTGTAAATCTTTTTCTGTGATTTTTTGCCTCTTTTCCCTTTAATTGGTGTTACAGTAGAAGGAACAGATTCATCTGAACTGAGGAGGAAAATAAGGGGGGAAAAACATGCCTCTGCCTACGAGCATCCATCGATATTCATCTGGCTAGTATCCTGTCAGTGTGCGAGAGAGTTGAGGGGTGTATGGAAACTCAAATAGTATTTGCTGTGTGAGCAAGAAGGAGACAGGAAGCAGGTTGGGCGTTGCTTAGTTCAACTGTTCTATAGTAAAGCTGCTGTGAAAGTAAAACTGAAACTGAAAGTCCTCTCCTCTGCTTGTCTTTTGAGGTGGGGAGGGGGAGTAGAACTCCTTAGAATCAGAGGGCTGTTTGGAAAGTGAAACAGTATTTGCTGTGTGAGCAAGGAGACAGGAAGGAGGCTGGGCGTGGCTTCTGTATACAGAAGACTGTATACAAGTCTTCTGTATTAAAGTTGCTTCCTTCTGTGAAAGTAAAACTCATCTGCTTGTGTTTTGCATTTGGAACAGATTTTTTTTCAGGTGGGGAGAGGGAGTAGAACTCCTTAGCATCAGAGCGTGTTAATAATACAGGAAATACTATTGCTCTGATGGTCATTTCAAAAAATCCTTTCTTAGTGAGCACCTAGAAGCCAAGAGGAACATATGTGGCAAATTTCAAGTTTGTAGGCTTTACGGTTCTGGAGATTTTGTGATTAATGCGTGAGTGGTTTTTGCTTTTATATATATAGATTGACATTCAAATAATTGACATTCTGGTTATGACTAGAATCGCTCCTTTGTTTCATAATTCCTTTGTCATATGGTACTTGGTAAAAATCCTTTAATATTTAAACATTATGTCCAGCTGCTGAAATCTTGCTGGAGAAATATCCCCCTAAGATACTTGGGCATTTTTATATTTAAATATTTTGCAGGTTGGAAGATGATTTTATAGAAGCTGAGACTCTTCAATGAGCTGAACGTAACTATATCTCTCTGAGCTTCTACAATATATTCAAGATTCTTTGGGCAGCAGTCTTCTTGTTTTCCAGAGTCAGGTGGACAAGAAACCAAGAGACCACAACTCCTGATATAGTTTGTGACTTCTGTAGTTTTGAGTTGAGAGGTCCTTGATGCTCTCTGAACTTGGTTGTTTTCTTGCAGATGTTTCATTATCCAAGCTAGGTAACAATTCAAGAGTTCTCTAGCTGAAATTCAATCTGTACTATCAGGCATAATTTTGGAAGTCTGTCCGTTTCCATAGCAATAGCACTTAAACTTATATATCATTCCATAATGCTATGCAGCTCTCTCTAAGCCAGGCATGTCAAACACAAGGGCCATGGGCTGGATCTGGCCTGCAATATGATTGGAGATGGCCCGCAGGGCCATCCAGGAAAATGTAAGGGGCTGGCCTGTGTGGCTTCAGCCCAGTCTACCCAATGCGGAGAGGAAACAACGGGCCAGCCTGCTTCGGCCCGGGCTACCCAATGAGAAGAGGAAACATTGGGCCAGCGTGGCTTCGGCTCAGTCTAACCAGTGTGAAGAAGAAAAATGCCAGCAGTTTATTTGAATTCCATATAGGGAGTATAACGGGTGGGTTCTACTTACCTTTACTACCGGTTCGCAACAGGCTGCAACAGGAAACACTTGTAAAAAAAACCCCTTCTCACGAGTTCAATAAAGTTTTGTTTTATAACGCGTTTCCCTGGACACAACGGTGAGGAACGTGATGGAGCTTGAAAGGTAAGATACCCACCCCATTTGCCACCCCCAAATTGCATCTCTAAAGGGGGCGGGTGGCTAAGCATGGGGCAGGAGTCCTGCCATGCCCAACGAAGGCAGAGGGGGAGAAGAGATGGTAAGGGGAGCCACGTCTCACTCCACGCATCTCGCTTCTCCCCCGCCCTCCCTGTCAGAAATGAGTCTTTATGAGACTCATTGTGCTGCTGCCGCTGCCTCATGGAGTAGGACTCTGCAAAGCTTGTGCTGTTGCATGCACGAAGGCAGCACTGCCGTGAGGTTTGACATACCAGCGCAGCCGCAAGCGGCAGGATGCCAGCTGTGCTGGTATGATGAAGCTTGTGGTGGTGCTGCCTGCTGTGACCTAGGCTGCCTGAGTCATTAAAACATACTAGTACTCCCAAAAACCTCTTCTATTGCAACAACTGTGAATTACATTCATTCACAGCTGAGTCCCAATTAGTTGCAAAAAATCCTTCGGGAGAAGTTCTTCGGGATAATCACCAACCTTTATCTCCCTTGACATTCTGCCAAAGACCTACTTGGCAAAGCCACATGGATTTCAGAGATGCCGACTGGGAACAGAATTAACAACGTTGCTTTCCTGCAAAGTGCTCATGTGCCTTTGCTCCTCTTTTAAGCCTTATGGGAGGGGCCAATCATCTCCAAGCCTTACTCCCGAGTTGTCCCTTTTGTTTTAACTGTTCGTGCCTTCTGGCAGCTCTGCACATGCACGTTCTAGGAACAGACTTCTCCTGTTCCTCTATCTCTCTGATGTCCGACTCTGGAGGCTCCGGAGTCTGTGCATCTCTCCCAGATGGCCCTGGCCCCATCTCTGCCTCTGATGCAGACACCTCGTCCGGGCCTTCCCCAAACTCCAGGACTGGCCCATGTTCCTCCCCAGCCTCCTCACTATCTGACTCCGCTGCCAGCTCCGGAGGCTGCTGGTGGACCACAACACTGCCATTTGTGTGTGCAACGGCACAACAAGCCTTGCAGAATCCTGCTCCATGAGGCAGCAGTGGCGGCAGGACACATCAGGGCAGCGGCGGCCAGACGCTTGGCTGGTGCGAAGAACAGGAAAGAACATGCCCCCCCCCCCCCCCGGCCTTGCCTCCTCACCTCATGTTGTTTGTATGGCAAGTAACTAAAGGAAATGGCGGGACCGGCTGCACATGCATATAAGTAGTTGGTGGAAGGCTTATTTTTTGTGGGGGGAGGGGGGCTTATTTTAACAATATGCTGAAAAGCGCAATTGGGCTTATTATCCGGAGAGGTCTTAGTTTTGGGGAAACATGCTATATATAAATATACTCTTTTTTCTTATATTTTAATTTGCTATGGAATGTTTGTTTGGATGTTGATATTATATGGGATATAATAAATGGTTCATGAATTTCCTCTGTTAAAAAAGATTTTTTGTTAAATTTGAACGTATGGTTCAGCAAAAAACCATTATTTTAAAGCTGGCCAAGGGAAGGATATTTTGCAATTTTGGAATGAAGTGTTCGCCCCAATCTCGTTTGCAAGCCTGAATAAAATTCAGTTGGCTGGGTTTATATATAATGCTAAGCCTTTAACCATACCAATTTTATCATCGCCTAATGGGATGCATAGTCCAGCCACTGAATTTGTAGCACATTGATTCCAGTTAGAGGGTCACTTACCAACAGCTCTTCCTGTCTGCACAACATTTCGACTACTGGTAACCATGGCATTTCCAATCTTCTTACCACGTTCACTGTTCTGAACAGAACTAAATTAAGAAATACAATAGCATTGTCTTACTGGTTTCTGCTAATTTCATGTATGTAATGTTTAATAACATTAATTATGGGCCCAACTGGCAAAAGAAAGCTCAGGACTATATTAGATGGAAACATGTGGGAGAGGCCTTCATTCTGTAGTGGATAGACAATGGCTAAAATAATGATGATGATGAATGTTTAAGAATATCAATTAAACATAACTAAGTTGAAATATCAATTTATGTTGCAGTTAATTAGCACTAGAATGGTAAGGTGTTTGGAATTTGAAATATTTTGAATCTAAAATTGTTCTACAGTATTTTGGAAATGCTTGAAACTCAATCTACTGCTGTTTCAATCTCAGAATGCTTCCAGGAATTTGAACATTATTTTTATTTCTAAATATTTTAAAAACTTGGTTTACATGTGTATTTAGAAGTATCTGAATAAAAAATTCTGAAATTTTCATAAAATATTGGGCATTGATCAATCCATTCCACTTTTTAAATCAATACTGCTGTAACTGAACAATAGACTATGTACATTTCAACTGTGAACAAGTTTAAAAACATAAGCAATACTTACTGTGATAATCTTAATTTTACATCAGAAACAGAATATTGTCCTTGGAATGGATGACTGAAAAGTGAGTTAGGGCAGAAGAAAGAGAGAGAGTGAGAGAGAGAGAGAAAAGGTAAGCTGACAAACCATTTCATATATTTTCTCAGTTATAACTATGAATCATTACCTTTGTGTGAAAAGGGATACATTAAAACATTTTGCCTCTCCTCTTCTTAGGAGCCAATAATCTAAGTATTTCCTATCCTTAGGAACTAAATTATTTTCTTGCCATGCTGCTTCTGCTGCTTCAATAACAGGTTAGGTATTGTTAAGGATAAAGGTAGTTGAACACTTTCTGGCTTATTACATGAGCCCAACAAATCAGGAATAACTTGTCATATTTGCAGAACCTTTCTCAGCAGGAGAAACAGAGGAAGGTTTTACCACCAATGATGTTAAGCAAATATACTCCCAAATTATGAGAAGTTTATCACCATCACTTTCTCATTGCCATATAAATGGATATACTTACCTAGGATTTACTTCTGCGAGGGCTGGGTGTTTATTACTGTTCCACACTCTATAATTATGAGTATTCTTCCAAGCTGCTACAAAGGCTGTTCCAAAGTCAGACAATATTTTCTCACTATCTGCCAAATAAAATGCGTAAAGTGACTGGGTTGCAATACTTTCTACCCAAAGGCATACCTACTGGTTGTGCTCTGTTCTTAAACAAAAAAAGAATATATATTTTCTGCTCAGTGAAAGACTAGTTTATTTCTAAAGGACTAATTTTGAAACAGAACAGCAATTTCAGATTTGTGGAGAAAACAGGAATGAAGACAGATGATTTTTTCCCTATGTACTTCCTTTAATAGGGAGGAGGCAGAGCCAACTTGAATTTAGAATTTAAATATATTAAGAATTTTATTTCACTTTGGTAGCATAAAACCATCATAAGACTGGTGGATACAGAAATATCTAGTCAAGAAGGAACAAAGCTGCTTGAAAAAGTTGATAGTTTCTTTTTATGTCTATATTTTTTCCTGCATATCCCAAAATATCCATGATTTAATTCTAAATTATGAGATAACACATGCTACTAAAAGTAGTTTCTTCTTTGAAAGGACTACTGTTGATGAATCCCTACCCAAACAGAAATGGGATTAGAGTGATTTTTCGAATGTAATAAGCAAAGGCATAAATGTATCTTTACTCAAAAAAGTAAACACATAATTTTTATTTTACAAAATTCAAATCACACATTATTCTATCCAGAAGAATATAAATATCCAAGAATAAAAGTTTTGCAATTATTCAATTGGTTTTGAAGAACTAAAGACAGTTTATTTTCATATATCCTGAGCATAAAACCTCTCAGCATAGGACTATTTAAAAAGAGTTTTAAAGATATTTTAATTCTGCAATTTTTACTAGTGTGAATTCTATATTATTGTCGGAGAAAACATAGCCCTTTTCTTTAAGCCTCAAAGCCTTGCTGGTAAAGAGTACAAATGAAATGGTTAGATACAGACTTAAGATTTAGAACAGATGCATTGAAATCAGTGGAAAAGTTAGTCATAACACACTTAATCAATTTCAGCTACTCTTCTCCAGAGGTTTTAACCATGAGTAAATCTAGATGAATCCAGTGAAGCCAAAAATATGAAGATTAGATTACAAGGGCAGTTGAGATGAACTTGTACAGAACACTGAAATATTATGTCTCGTACCAGCAAAACACCATGCCACTCAGAGTTGTGCCCAATCAATTTAGTTTCTAAAAAGTCATTTTCACAATACGAAATCCATTCAACTTTTTGGATGGCAACTGATAGACTAATTAGTCATGGGAATGTATAAGTGATCAATATTGTTAATAGGGAAATGTCTTTCAATCAATAATTAAGATGGCCATATCCTACTCTCTGGATTTTTTTGACACTCCTTTCCTAGACTCTCCTAGACAATTACAAAGTATTTTGTAAGATTGTTTAAATTTACAGATCAAAATATTCCAGAACTTACCTGACTGTACTGTAGCAGCAAGTAGGGCATGGAGATATGACCCAAACTGGGCTCGAATCCATTCATCCCCTCCTTCCCAGCCAGTGCCATCCAGGAAGACATCATCCCTGTTTTCAGTTACATGCTTCACTAAGAAATCTGCAAATCTCAGGTCAGCTGTTGTAGGATTTAAGATTTTTCTAAGGTCTGGATCATGGACTTGGACAAGAGCTTCCTCAATCTGATTGAGAACAATTCAAAGTGAAAAAAATTTGGGGTAGAGATGGTGATTGAAACAATTATTTGTACTTATTTATTCCAATTTCTAAAAGTAAACAAGACTTCTTTTTCATCTTATATGGAAAGATTTCAGAATGCATCACAAATTCATTGTAGTCCTGGCAATCTGATTATCCTGTGCTCACATCCAATTCTATCAAATGAAGAAATGGAAAGCTGGTGATAACATAAAAGCTCTCCAAGAATAGTAACTATCAAGAGACTTAAGTATTCAATAATTTACAAGGAGTTATTAAAGCTTACTTTAAGAAACAATACGCAGGCTTGTAATGTGTCAACCAGCTCCTAATACAATATTTTTTAATCAAGTTTTTTATTTTATATTACATATATATATCAATGCGTGAACAGTGTGACACCTGGTGCCATACATTTCAGTACAGATAAAATGACATTATTAATCATAGTTATCACATTCATCTAGCTTATATATTTCTAGTAGTGATACACATTTATATCAAATTATAATATTTCATTATTTCATATTTAAACATACATAATATTTCCGCCATTCACTTTCTAAACCTCCCTCTTATCATTGCACTTATCTTATTTTATAAAAATGTGTATACTAATATTCCCCCTTTCTCTTATTTCTGTCTTTATTCTAACTTTTATTCATGTCACCATTATATTAAAAGACATTCCCTTTGTATTGCAATACTATCCTTCATTATTTCATTGTTCAATATTTAAATATGCAATTCTAATACCAATCACATTATTTAAACATGCAAATTAATTCTATTCATATTCTTTACATTCATCCAATTTATATAATTCCACTATTAATACACCTGTTTATATTAAAATATGTTCTTTCATCATTTTATTATTCATTATTTCACTTTATTATTCCACTGCAAATCATAGTATTATTTAAACATCCTCAATAATACCATCATACAACCTCTAATCTTCCCATTTTTAATACTTAGTTCTTATTCATATTTCCCATATTTCACTCCGAATCTATTTATATTAAAATATTATCCTTCATTGTTTCATTATTCAATGTCTCAATATATTATTCTAATGCCAATCACAATATTATTTAAAGATAAAAAATAACTCTATTCATATTCTTTGCTTTCATCCAGTCTATATAATTCTAGTATTAATACACATTTATATTAAAATATGTTCTTTTTGTTATTTAATTGCTCAATGTTTACCAATCACAATATTATTTAAGCTTACTTAGTAATACCATCATTCAGTCTCTAATTTTCCCATTTTATTATTACTTTTGTTTTATCATATAAAGATATATATACAAGTAATCCCTCAATCTCTTATTGAACACATTCCTATCTCTCTTCTAATTTCTCCTCCTGCCACCCTTATAAAAAAGGAAAAAGAGAATTTTTTTCTTTCTTCTTTTTCCTATCCACTTTCTATCCATCATCTCTTATCCGCATCAATTCTTTAATACTTATTCTTTTT
The DNA here is from genome assembly GCA_022577455.1 of Arizona elegans. Lineage (NCBI taxonomy): Eukaryota > Metazoa > Chordata > Lepidosauria > Squamata > Colubridae > Arizona > Arizona elegans. Next base: position 74,381,029 of record JAKOOJ010000004.1, on the reverse strand, counting down.
TTGACTTGCCTCCCATATTCTTCTCTTAGATCTTTATCTCTGTCTGTATCTGTGTCTACATCCTGCCTAGTCAATATAAGTGTTTCTCCCATCCCTACCCTCTTCCACTGTCTAGTTTTAAAATTATCAGCCAGATCCCTGTCTCCCTGCCCAAAGTATCTTCCTGCTTCTCGCATTCTCTTTTCAGATCTCTTAGAATGTTTCCCCCTGGTTTGATTCATCAAACATTATTAATTTTATTGATGACTCCTTGTTATCTTCTTTTTGTTGATTCCTCAATTCTGTTTTTCCCTATGTTCCTTCTGGTAGCTTCTTTCTTTCTTGGGCATCGTGGTCAATACTCATTGTCTTTTTGTATAATATTTTCCAATTTTTGATCTATGCCATCCATTAATTCCAAAATCGCTTTATGTTCTTTCTGTATCATATCCTTTATGCTTTGAAACATCCAGTCCATCTCGTTCTCGTTCCAAGTTCTGCTTGTTACCTTCTTATATTGCATCTTATCTTGTTTTAATAAATTACACTTTTGGCCAATAGCCCAAGAACCATTTGTTCAAACCTGAGGTTAGTCTTCAAAGTATACCTAATCACAGTTCTTTATATTCCATAAGTAGTCAGTGAGTTCCATTTACATAGTCCAGGGAGGTTCCAAGCCTCTTTAAGTCACTTTTATAGAGTCAGTCATATAACTTAATGTTCAGGTCACTTTAATTAAGTATCTTCCCTATTCTCACATTTTAATCTCCAGTGGTCATTGGGTAGATGTATATAGTCCAATAAATATTTTCACAGTCCTTTAAATGGATATTCTCAGGCTTGTATATTTTCCTTTCACCAGCTGCTGGCACTCTCAGGTTAAATTTCAATATTATTATTAAAAATCTGGCTTTAATTATTTTAAATTGTAATTCAATTATAGAAGCAGTCCTAATTTTTTAAATCTGTAATTCCAGCATTTTAAATTGCCTTCCCAGTGTCACGTTTTCCCAATCTGAGAATCCAATTTCCTACATTTTGAAGAATTTTTTTCTCTCTCTCTTTAATCCTATCTTTCTGGTCTGGTAGTTTTCTCAAAGTGTTTGATCGCGGCTTTAACAGATATTCTGAGTAAATCCTAGATTTCTCTTTTGGGGTTAACGTTCAAGTAAAAAAAAATCCTCTCACCCAGTTCCACACTGTTCACCAAAATCTGGACAGCTCAAAGTTTAGATGGTCATCGGTTGTTCCAACTTCATGGCAGCCATCATAGCTGTCTTTTTTCCTCATCATGGCTGAGAAGGAAAGTAAGTCCCGGGCCAGACAGGAAAGCTGCGATTCTCTGAGACCTTGCAGGGCATCCCTCTTTGTTTCACTGCCCCTCCAAGGCAGCTTTGGCTCCTTTTGGAGCCCACCAATGGGGAGAACTCGACACAGAGACCTGCTTTCCATGTTCGATCACGCTGCGACGTCAAACGGAAGGTCCCAATCTTTACAATATTTTTTTTTTAGAACTTTGATTAGAAAGGTCCATTAGTTGAATTTTGGTATTTCAACAGTGACTAAATTCAATCTTGAAAATATTTTTTTAAACATGTTCACTACCTATTACTGATAAATTTATCTACAAAGAGAATCTTATCTATGCATGTATGCATGCATGCAAAATATACACACTTAAACACACATATAAGGAAGTGTATCACTTGTCTGCCATGTGATTATAAAAATGACATGTCTTTCCAAAATCTTAAATTATTTTTTATAAAAATTTAAGACTTTTTAATTAGAACCTTGTAATACATAAATTGTCTTTTGCTCCATGTGGTAATTACTATAAGAAATTATAAAGGAAAGGATACACACCTCTACAATAGCATCAGTTAGATGTTTCTGCTGATGGAAGAGGATATTGGTGGCTCCTGCAACAAAACCGCGGATTGTTACATCAGAGAGAAGGTGGTGCTGTTGCAGCGCCATGTATGGCAAGCAAAGGTATCCCTAAAATCAAGAAAAATATTAATCATGCATGGCATTATAATTTAGAAAGAAAGAAGGACTGGAGGAACAATTTTAATGTACAGTATATAAGCAAATGATTATAATTTACTGCATTAGCTATCGCTTATTTACCACTGTGGAATTTTTGTTTTAAAGAAACACAATACACAACTACAGTTGACCATCTTACAACCCCCGCCCAGCAAGCTGAAGCATAGCCGGCTTGATTGAGCCGTAGATGGAGCCAGAAGAACACCCGGCCGCCATGAAGATAGTTAGGGATGGCGCGGTGGGCGGTAAACGGCGGCGAACGTTGAAACCGAGGCCCAGCTGACTGTCATGAATCAAACAGCTGTGCGGCTGGAGCGGTTGAGGCAATGGTCAGCGATGTTGCTGTGGCGGTGGCGGCGCAGGCAGCGCCGGTGGCGGTGCCTGGGCTGCCGAAAACTTGATTTGCTGCTTACTGGGCGCTGCGGGCGGCGACCATGGCTACGGAGGCGGAGCTGACTAAAATGACACTCGCAACGGTGATGATGACAGCAACGGCAGCAGCAACACCGGGAGGCTAGGCTATGAGGATGCCCGCTCTAGATGATGGAGAGGGCTTTGCTGCAAGCAGTTACCCCCCCTCGATGTAATGGGGAGGGGGCCTGGACATTCCCCCATTTTTGAAATACTAGGGGAGATATTTTCAACTTAATGGCCTGAATGGCCCTATCTGAAAGAGCATGGTAGTGGTGGGAGCTGAGAACTGAAGACATGATTTTTTTGATCTTCCTCTGACTGTTTCTCTCCCCCCCCCCTTACTAGACCTAGACCTAGTTTGGCCATTCAGCGAAAAACTTGCAGCTGTTCGATCAACTTATAGCCTTTATTTTAAATATCTTTTCCTCCTTGACTATCCTAGTTATCCTGATTATTTGATTTCATCTCTTCCGCCTGGATGTTCCACCTTGCTTTTTTCGACCTTATCTTCGGATTTTTGCTGGTATCAGAAAGGGAGGAAGCATAGACATCGAGAGTCTTGAACAATTTATTTGTAATATTTATACAAGTGGATGGGACGGACCATCTTCTCCTTTGTCTCTGTAACTCTGGACTGGTCGCCGTGAGAGGGCAGTCATTGAGACTCTCATCCCTCTTTTTTGACCAACTTATTTTAATCACAAGATTTCCCCATCACTGTAAGAGGGAGATGGTATTCCGATGTTCTATTATATTAGCTTCCTTGTACAATTATCTACTTTACCCTTTTTGTCTTAACCATCTGTTTTAAACCATCTTTAACACCTTAAGAAGAAAATGGCCTTTCATCGCCTCCAATTCTATCTCACCTCTGATGTATTCAATAACAGAGCTCCTAGCACTGCGAGATTCCCCCCTCTCGCAAGTTTGGCCCTCCCAGTTATCTAGGGCCGCCCTCGAGGACGGGTTTTGGAACCCCGAGAGGTGGTATGCTAAGAACCAGAAGCTTTGGGGTTTTTTAGATAGTTTTTCAAATTCTATTTTAAGGGGATCTGGGAGGAGGGTGGTTTCCAATGTAAATAATGAGGCTGGGGGGCCTCCCGGGAGGGGTTGGGTTGTATGGGTTCAGGGATTAACCCGTGAGGGATGGGATCTAGTCCATCTGAAGAGCACGGCAGAGGAGATGCAGAATCTGGGGCCAAAGAGAGGGTTAGAGCTTGTGCTGTTGATAGACATTACATCAGTACTGTAGGTGGGAGGGGCAGATATGGCGGGAGTAGGGGGCCACATTAAGTTGCGGGAGTGTGCGCTCGCTGTCTTCAAGCGGTGGCACGCTCCGGCCCCCAATGCTCTTCTCGTTCCCCAGGTGGCACAGACCCTCAGGCCCTGGGCCTTCGGCTGATGCTATGCAATGCCAGGTCCGTGGTAAATAAAGCCGCCCTCATTTGTGATCTTGTTCAGGAGGGCGGAGCGGATCTGGTGGGTATTATGGAGACCTGGTTGGGCCAGGAGCGGGGAGTCCCTCTCGTAGAGATGTGCCCACCCGGTTTCCGGGCATTTCATCAGCCAAGGTCACAGGGAAGGGATGGGGGGGTGGCAGTTATCATTAAAGAGGGTCTTGGTCCGAGGGAGGTCACTGTTCCTCAGACAGCCGGATGTGAGTCCCTCCTTGTGAAGTGGGGTCATGGGGTGCAGATGGGCCTGCTGGTGACGTACCTGGCTCCCTGCCATGTGGCAGCGGCCTTGCCTGAACTACTCAACGTTATAGCCGTGGTGGCGATTGATACGCCTAGGCTTATGGTCATGGGGGACTTCAACCTGTCATCCGTCGGTGAGGCGTCTGAGGTGGCTCAGGAGTTCATGGCTTCCATGACGGCCATGGACCTGACCCAATTAGTTCATGGCCCTACTCACACGGGGGGAAACACGCTGGACCTGTTTTTTGTCTCTGGTCAGTGGCTGAGTGGTCTCGAGATAGGGGATATAGCGATCGAGCCCTTGTCATGATCAGATCACTCCCTCCTTCGCTTTGACCTTCGAACTGCCACACCCCGCCGCAGGGAGGCGGAACCGATGAGGTGGTTCCGCCCCAGGCGCTTGATGGACCCGGATAGGTTCCAGACGGAGCTTGGGCCATTTCCTGAGGCTCTGGCACACGGCTCGACTGAAGACTTAGTGGCTGCCTGGGATAGGGCGGCCGCTGGAGCTTTGGACCGGGTCGTGCCTTTGCGGCCTCTAACCCGGCGTTGATCTCACCTGGCTGCCTGGTTCACCGAGGAGCTGAGGGAGATGAAACGCCGGAAAAGACGCCTGGAGAGCAGTTGGAGGGCCAGCCGTTCTGAATCTGACCGAACACTGGTAAGGTCTCATATTAAGACCTACCTGGTGGCAATAAAAGCGGCAAAGTTTAACTATTTTTCCGCTCTTATTGCATCATCAGATAATCGCCCGGCCGCCCTGTTTAGGGTGACCCGCTCCCTGCTCCACCAGGAAGCGTGGGAGGACCCCTTGGAGGGTAGAGCCGAGGACTTTGTACAATATCTGTATGACAAAATTGCTCAGATTCGGGAAAATTTGGACTCTGACTGGGTAGATTCGGGAGGAGGATGGAGGCAAGTCTTGAGAATATTACCTGGGAAGAGTTTGATTCTGTGACTCCGGAAAACGTGGACAAGATACTGGGCAGACTGAGCGCAGCCACATGTTTATTGGACCCGTGTCCCTCCTGGCTGGTGCTGGCCTCTCGGGAGGTTACACGAGGCTGGCTCCAGGGGATTATAAATGCGGTGGTGAAGCCTCTCCTCAAGAAGCCTTCCCTGGACCCAGCAGTGTTGGCTAATTACCGTCCAGTCTCCAACCTTCGCTTTGTTGTGAAGGTTGTTGAAAGTGTGGTAGCGCAACAGCTTCCTCAGTACTTGGATGAATCGGCTTATCTAGATCCGTTCCAGTCGGGCTTCAGGCCTGGATACAGCACGGAAACGGCATTGGTCGCATTGGTAGATTATCTCTGGAGGGCCTGGGACAGGGGTTGCTCCTCTGTCCTGGTCCTATTAGACCTCTCAGCAGCTTTTGATACCATCGACCATGGTATCATGCTGCACCAGTTGGAAGAGTTAGGGGTGGGGGGCACCGTGTTGCGGTGGTTCTCCTCCTTTCTCTCTGATCGGTCGCAGTCTGTGTTGACAGGGGGGCAGAGGTCAACCCTGAGGCCCCTTGTATGTGGGGTGCCACAGGGGTCGGTTCTCTCACCCCTTCTGTTCAACATTTATGTGAAGCCGCTGGGTGAGATCATCCGTGGTTTTGGGGTGAAGTATCATCAATATGCTGATGATACTCAGCTATACATCTCCACCCCGGACCACCCCAATGATGCCCTTAAAGTGATGCCCCGGTGCCTGGAGGCTGTACGGATCTGGATGGGGAGGAACAGACTCAGGCTCAACCCATCCAAGACCGAGTGGCTGTGGTTTCCGATGTCCCGATATAGTCAGTTGGTGCCATCACTGACTACTGGGGATGAGTCATTGCCCCCCACGGAGAGGGTTCGCAACTTAGGCGTTCTCTTGGACTCACGGCTGTCTTTAGAAGAACACTTGACGGCTGTGGCCGGGAGGTCTTTTTATCAGGTTCGCCTGATTCGCCAGTTGCGTCCCTTTCTGGATCGGGACTCGTTAAATACGGTCACTCATGCCCTCGTCACTTCACGCCTGGACTACTGTAATGCTCTCTACATGGGGCTCCCCTTGAGGAGCACTCGGAGGCTCCAGCTGGTCCAGAATGCGGTAGTTATGGGAGCAGCATGGCGCTCCCATGTGGCTCCCCTCCTGCGCGAGCTGCACTGGCTCCCTGTGGTCTTCCGGGTGCGCTTCAAGGTCTTAGTTACCACCTTTAGAGCGCTCCATGGCTTAGGACCGGGGTACTTACGAGACCGCCTTCTGCCACCAATAACCTCTCACCGCCCAGTACGCTCCCATAGAGAGGGGCTTCTCAGGGTGCCGTCAGCCAAACAGTGTCGACTGGCGGCCCCCAGGGGGAGAGCCTTTTTTGTGAGGGCACCCACCATCTGGAACGAGCTCCCCCCAGAGATACAGAAGATTCTGGATCTGCGCACTTTCCGCCGTGCCCTCAAAATATTCCTGTTTCAGCAGGCCGGCCTGGCCTAACTTTCCCTTTATATTGCTTTTGATTTTATTTTAAACTGGGATGTCTTGAATTATCTAGGACCAGAGTGTTTAGTATATTTTAATTGGTTTTTTTTAACGTTTGTATTACATGTATTTTTATTGTTCGCTGTTCACCGCCCTGAGTCCCTCAGGAATAGGGCAGTATATAAATTAAATAAATAAATAAATAAATAAATAGATAGATAGATAGATAGATAGATAGATAGATAGATAGATAGATGATTGTTTCATTGAATTAACCTATGGTCTTCACTAGGAAGTCCAAGCAGCATAAAAAGGCTGGGGAGGGAAGAGGAGTGGGAAAAACTTGCCTTTTCCAATGTTGCTGAAAGGTATTATTTAGATGATACTGAACAGATATGCCTTGAACTTTTAGATATTTACTGAGACTCTTTGCTTACATGACTTATTCTGGAAATGATGTGATCTTATGGACCTTTTTATGGTTTACAGCATCATCAACCTTCATACTTCTTTCTACCCTATCAGGGAGAATGAAGATGAAGTCATGGGACAGTGTTTTGCATTGTTCTCTTAGGCCATGTTCAAATGATTCAACATCTAGCTATTGACCTTTGGAATTCTACATGGTTTTCCCTATTCTTCATGTTGTTGAATATCTGCATGAAAATACCAGGGAAGTTTATCCAGAGTTCTGAAGTGAAGTTCTATCAATATGTTGATGACAATCAGCTCTATTGTTCAATATGATGCAGCCCTAAAGAAGCAATCAATATCTCTGAATATGGTGAGGTTCAATAATGGGCTAGATGAAGGAAACAAATTGAAATGAAATCCAGAAATTATAGATGTTCAATGGTAAATAAATAACTGGACTCTGAAATGGAAACTTAGCTTATTCTTGATGAGGTTATACTTGCCCCAAATCACAGGCTTGAAGTATGGGGGATTCTCTTGATATTCAGATGGCACTTGTGTATTTGTATAATTAGTGTACCAGCTGCAATCCATTCCTAGACTGACTGAATTTGTCAATATTTATCAATGCCAGTTGATGCATTATCACATTTAAAATGTTGGTCTATGATTGGTGGATCCAAGTTCAATTCCATTTTCAAATATATAAGTCCACTGATTCATTCATTCATTTACTCTTTCTCATGCCAATCTACTCAAAGATTTATTGTGGAGATAAAATGAAGAGTGATTTCCATGACAGCTACCTTGAACATCTGGACAAAAACTACTTATAAATTAACTCATTCTGAGAACTGAAGTCCATATTTCTTAAATTTGCCAAAGTTAAAAAATACTGAATTACCCAATAAAGTAAATCAAACCTCATCTTTATTACTACAATATGCTTTTTATGAGAAAAATTAATCTGGAAATTGTACTTAGTGTGAAATGTGTCATCACTGTCAATTACTTTTGGGACACAATTTCAACTGTTGGTGATAATCCTAAATAGTTTACAGCCAGATTGTTCTTCAGATGCCTCCATACTGAGAGGCTCCATTTATCTATCTGTCTGTCTGTCTGTCTATCTATCCTACACATACATACATACACACACACACACACTGAAAGTTGTAGCCTCTTCTATGCCATCATGCCTTCTGACTACATGTTTAGTTATTTGTACAAGAAGGAGTTTCTTCTGTTTTGCTACATGGCTATGGAATATACTTCTTCAGGAGCTATATTTGGTCCCTATTCTTTCTAAATTTAAAACAGCAACCAAGACAGAGTTTTAAAATCTGATCAAGGATAGATCTTTATTTTGTTCTTGCCAGAGATCATCCACAAGTGTGACCAATGTTGTTTCTGACTTATAACCGGACCTGAAACCTTACTGGAAGGGATCCAGATAATCTGTTTCACCCAAGATCCTGTGAAGCTGCCAAGCAACCATCTTCTTTAGGATCTTCTTTCCTAAAAAGGCAAAGTGGGCCACGGGATGGAAGCTGCCAAGACAGGTGGGATCAAGAGCTGGTTTTTAGAACTTAAGGACTTCCTGTTGGTGCCGCCATCGTCACTAGACGGTCTCTTTAAGACCGCCAGCCCCGCCGCCCGTAAAGAGCCGCCCCTACAGCTGAGAGGCGCCTTGAAAAACTCCACGTTCTTGAGGAAACGGGAGGAGAGCCGGCGAGAGCAGGTAGAGCCCCCTGCGAAGTCCCCAGATTGTCTTTTTTGCTTCTGGGGAGGAAGCAGGGTGAGGTTCCCTATCCAGCTCACCGAGGCTCCCGACTCCGGGGACAACTCTGCATCCAGCAGAGCCAGACAATGCGACCAACAGCGAAATCTAAGAGAATTATCAAAAATAAACAGAGTGGAATCTGGACTTGAAACTCAAAACTGCAAGTATTTGTATTAGCCCTGTGATTGAACTTAAGAACGGAGAAAAAGTGAAAGTTTGCTAAAATGGCGTCCGGCTTCAGCGGTAGGAAAAAAGCTGAAAGTGAAAGTGGATTTACCTGAGTGTTTTAATACGTTACAAAGTATCTAAAGCAACAGCACTGGCTAGAAGAAAAGGGAAAAGTTCTTTTTAAAGTGATTTTGATCTGTTCCTTCTCCCTTAGAGACTTGATTAAAGCTGGGGAAATTTCTGAGAGGATTCTGTGGTGAAAAGGGAGGGAGGACTTCCTTCTTAGAAAGAATTAGACTGCGTGGCAGAATGGCTTCAAAGCAGACAAAGCCAGCCACTAAAGCTGCAGAGGGGGATTCCCCCACTCACAAGTCACAAGAGCAGCTATTAAGTTTGCAGACTCAGAGCTAAGCACAGGAGACTGGTTTTAAAGATTTGAAGGAATTTATTGCTGCGGCTCTGATGAATCAAAATGAAGTTTTGGACCAGAAATTTGAAAAATCTCAACAGGAAATTAAGGAGTGGTTCAAGAAAAGTATGACAAGATGAAGCGTGACATACTGACAGTTGTGACTGGCTTGTCAGAAGTAGTTGTCCAGATTGACAAAAAAGTGGAAGAACTTAGTTCAGAAGTAGAATCTAAAATGAAGGAAGCTGATTATAAAATTTCTAATGTTGACAATAAAACGCAAAGGATTGAAAATGAAGTGACAATGATGCAATTTAAATTCATGGAGTTTGCTGTAAGACTGAGAGGAATAAAAGAAAATAACAGAGAAGATTTGAGAAGGGTTTGTGCTGATGCCCTGGCGGTGATGCTAAAGGTTAGCCTTGAGGAGATTTTGTGCAAGATGGACAAGGTCTATAGAATGAATTCTTGGGTGGCAAGGGAGAGGCAATTGCCTAGAGATGTGGTGATCTACTTTACAGATAGAAGAATAAGAAATGATATTTTGCAAAAGTCTTTTGTTTCTACTATTCAAGTGGATGGAAGGGAGATTGGGATTTACAAAGAGTTGCCGCCTAAGATGCTAAGAGAGAGAAAGGACTTTGGATTTTTGGTGACTGAATTAAAGAAACAACAAATTCCATTCAGATGGGATGCTCCAGTTGGCATAATATTGAGGTATCAAGGAGAGAGATATCGATTAAATACTGTTGAAAAAGTGGAAGATTTTTACTTCAATGTTTTTAAAACTGGCGCAACATCTCCACGTACATCCTCAGTGTTAGGTATAGAGGAGGGTGAGAAAGAGAAGCAATTTGAACAAGAGCTTGAAGAGCAGCAGAAACAGATGGAGGTGGAGGCAATGGAAACTCAAGGAGCAACAGGGTTTTTTTTGGATGAACCTTTGCTGGATCTTCCTTTAGAGGCTTTAGGTGGACCACCCAAAAATACAAGAGAAGTGGCAGTGGATCTTGAGTTGATGTCGTATAAAGCTAAAGACCAGCGTATAACTCGAGCAGCTTATAAACAAATTCTAGAGAAACAACAACAGCAGAGATCTAAGCTATCGCAAGATAAGAAGGGAGTCAATGGTAAAGCACAAAAATCCGAAGCTATGGGAGGAGCTAAGCCGAAGACTACCAGTCTGGAACAGAAACTTCAGCAAATGCTCTTAACGCTTCAGGAGACTACAAATGACAATTAAGTTTTTATCTTGGAACGTGAATGGATTGAATTCACCACAGAAAAGAAGGAAGATATTTCACTATCTGAGACAATTTAATAATGATGTTATTTGCCTACAAGAAACTCATATTTCAATACAAGATCAAAAATATTTGATAAATCCTAGATTAGGAGCACAGTTTATAGCCTCAAATTCGGAGAAAAAGAATGGTGTAGTGATTTATATAAATAAAAGATTGCCAGCAAAAATTTTAGAAGCAGATGATTGTGGAAGATATATAGCAATTGAACTTTCTACAGATAATGGTCTAATTTTGGTGATTGGAATTTATGTTCCTAATCAGCAACAAGAAAATTTTTATAAAATCTTGTACTCTAAAATATTACAATGGGACTACAGATCTATTTTACTTATGGGAGATTGGAATGGAGTAATAGATCCCAAAAAAGATAAGAAGAGTTTGGCAAAGTCATGTGTTAAATTACCACAGATTTTTTTTGATATGAAAGAAGATTTGGAATTGAAAGATATATGGAGAGTGCATAACCCAAAAGAATTGGATTTTACCTTTTTCTCAGACAGACATAGATCCTTCTCTAGGATTGATTTTATTCTACTTACGGCTGACTTACTCTTAAATACAAAGAAAACAAAGATATTTCCGAGGACTTTAACTGACCATAGCCCAGTATGGATAGAAATAGAAATGGGAAAGAATGAGAGAAGATCATGAAGAGCAAATGAAAACTTGTTTAGATATGAAAAGAACGTAAATGAACTTAAAAAACAAATGAAGGAATTTTTTGAAATGAACTTGAATAAGGGTACCTCTAATGAAATTGTTTGGGATGCGAGTAAGGCGTATATGCGGGGGGTACTGATCCATATGAATTCTAAACATAAATCAAATCGACAAAGAAAAAGATTAGAATTGGAAGGAGAAATAAAGAAAAAAGAACAGTTGCTCATAAAAAACCCAACAAATGAAAAATTACAAGGAATTATAAAACTTTTGAAAGACCAATTTCAAATGCTCACAGCGGAACAAGCAGCAACTAATTTACAATTTGCGAAACATAATACATTTTGCAACACTAATAAACCAGGCAGGTGGTTAGCTTACATACTGAGGAAACAACAGAGCACTCGGAGTATTGAGTATAGAGGGAAGGAAGTTTTTCAACAAAGACTAATCAAAGAAGCCTTCTTAGATTATTATACTAAATTATATGCCAAAGATGATATACAGAATGAATTTATAAATAAATATCTAGAAGAAAGGAGAGTTATGAAAATTTCTAGTGATCAAAAGGAAAGAACGAGCTTACCAATAACAGCTGAGGAGATTATTGTTGCTATTAAACAATTGAAAACAGCTAAAGCTCCAGGAACGGATGGTTTAACTGCGGTGTATTATAAAACTTTACAAGCAGAAATAATTGAACATCTTAAAGACTTATTTTGTAGCATACAACAAGGGGGTAAAATACCCCCTTCATGGAAAGCAGCTTTTGTTTCTTTGATACCGAAAGAGGAAGTAGGTTCTATAAAACCGGAAAATTTTAGACCAATATCTCTCCTGAATACGGATTATAAAATTTTTGCAAAAGTATTAGCCAACAGATTAATGCCAGTTATTCAAGAGGTGATTCATCATGATCAAGCAGGATTTATAGAAGGCAGATATATGAAGGATAATGTGAGGCAAATTATAGATTTATTGGAATATCTTGAGAAGAATAAACAGATCTCTGCAGTCCTGGTGTTTCTGGATGCGGAGAAGGCCTCTGATCGAGTGAACTGGAACTTTCTATTAAAGACTTTAAGAAAGATGGACTTTGGGGATCAGTTCGTGCAGGCGGTTTCAGCAATTTATCAAGAGCACAAATTATCATTAATGGAAGCTTAACTACAAACTTCAGTATAGAAAAAGGCACAAGACAAGGTTGTCCGTTATCCCCGTTGTTGTTTATTCTAACTCTAGAAGTCTTGTTGAACACAATACGGGACTCGAGCACTCTGAATGGAATAGTTGTAAGGCAAGAGGATTTCAGAACAAGGGCATTTGCAGATGATCTGGTTGTTACCCTAACACGGCCGATGGAATCAATAATTCAGATAAAAAACATTATAGAAGAGTATGGTATGGTATCAGGATTTAGACTGAATCAGAAAAAAACCAAGATGATAGTTAAAAATATGACAGTTGATCAAAAGAAGGAATTTGAAAGGAAGTGATCTGTCCCCATCCACACACACACACACATACACACACAGCCAGCCGAGGGTTAAGGAAGCACTTGGCACACACCCAGGTCTTTATCTCCAACTTGGCAGTGATATACACACCGTCTGCCAAGTGCTTTATTTCCACAGAAACAGAAAGATAATATACTCAGCGTACAAGAGTCCAACAAAAATAAATATTCCTCTCAGCAGTTTCGGACGAGGCTTTAGTGACTATCCAAGGTTTATTTTTGTTCGTCACAGGGATCACTGGCCACCACCCTCTATTATATAGTCTCTGGGGTGTGGTCCAGTGACTCAGTTCTAATCCCTAGCATGCCTCCTGAGCTGCTCAATCGTTTATCATGCCTTCGGAGGCGTGTGTCCAGGAATGATGTCTCTCCTTCACTCTCATCCAAGACACCTGTCTCCCTGCTAATCTCCTCTCCCTCGGCCGGCACCTGAGACAGGGCCAGAGGGGAGGGGCCTGGAGAGGGAGGCCTGGCTGACTCCTCTTCCTCATGCTCGGAGCTTTCTTCCTCCGATGGGATAGGCTCAGAGGGCGGGGCCACAACAGGAAGGCAGGCTTTGAAATAGTACCAAAGGTGAGATATCTAGGAGTTCAAGTTGCAGATTCAAATATAAAACCGTTCCAAAACAATTATGAGGTGTTATGGCGAAAGGTACAAAAGGATATGGAAACCTGGAAAAAACTGCAGCTGTCTCTACTTGGAAGAATAGCAGCAGTTAAAATGAATGTTCTACCTAGATTTTTATTTTTGTTTCAAATGATTCCGGTGCTTAAAAGTGATAAACAGCTGATGGAATGGCAAAAAGGAGTGAATAAGTTTGTTTGGAATGAGAAAAAGCCAAGAGTTAAATTGAAAATTATGCAAGATATTCGTGAAAGGGGTGGTCTTAAACTTCCAAACCTACGACTGTACTATGAAGCAGCAGCGTTGACACAAGCAAGTGATTCGTTTGGAAGGACAAAGACTGGAATATTGAATATAGAGAGTTATGATCTTGAATTGGTTGGCATGCATATTTATTCTACGAAAATAAAGTGGATAAAGTATTCAATAGCCATATGCTTAGAAACTCCTTGATGAGAGTATGGAAGAAGCACCGGTTCAAATGGGATTATAAAATACCGTTGTGGTTGGATCTTGGTCATATTATACGGAATATATATATAAAGTCACTCGGGGGGTTTTTATACAAAGAAGTACTTTTTAATGATGGGGGCAGATGGCAACTAAAGACATTAAATACACTGTTGGAAGAAGGGATTAATTTAACTTGGTTACAGTATAATCAACTTCAACTGAGATGGGGAGAAGATCAAAAAACTGGTTTAATGTTGCATGAAGAAGAATTGGTTAGACAGATAAAAGAGAAAGGCTCAATGCATATCAAGAGGGTTTATAATGTTTTGTTAGAAAGAGACTCAAAAAATGAATTGGTTAAAGATTGTATGATAAAATGGGCACAAAATTTTGCAGAACCAGTTATGATGGAAACGTGGGAAAAAATATGGGTTCAGAATGTTAAATTTACGCAGTCACAGAATTTGAGGGAAAATTTTTATAAAATGTTTTATAGGTGGCATTTAGATCCTAAGAAATTGTCATGCATGTATCCTAATGTTCAACCGAAATGTTGGAGATGTGACTGTTCGGATGCTACATATTATCATATATGGTGGACTTGCAAGAAAGTGAAGGCTTTCTGGATAAAAATTTGGTGGGTTATGCAAAATGTTCTCAAGAAAAAACTCCAATTTTCTCCTCAATTGTTTTTATTGGGCATAGTTAAGGGTTTTTCAATGGGTGACAGCAGCTAGGTTACTGATTGGTCAATATTGGAAAAGGGATGTTTTGCCTACTATTGAAGAATGGACTTTGAAGGTGGCCAGTTTTGCAGAAATGGCGAAGATATCAGCATACTTAAAAGACCGGACTCAAGAGACTTATGTATGGGAGTGGAAGAAATGGATAGATTATGTGCAGAATAAATACCAAACTAGGAAGTACCAGATAGCTTTTAGTTGAATGTTGTGTAGAAATGTATTGTATATAGGGGGTAGAATAGTTTAATGTCATGTAGAAATGTATAGTACACAGGGAGGAGAATAGAAGGGCGGTAAAGTATGATATGATATAAAATGATTTGGATTTGGATTTCACCTTGGGGAAGTCATGGGAGGAGGGGAGGGCTAGGGAGGGTTAGGGAGGGAAAGGGGAATGGAATGGGAAAATTTGTATTTGTAAAACTTTTTCAATAAAAAAAAAAGAGCTGGTTTTAAAGAAGGCGGTAAATCAGGGTCTCCTTAGAGTCCCAGAAACATCTCCTCCTGTAGCGATGAATTTATTACTGCCTGAACCCACCTAGCTATCACTATCTTGGGGGTTTTCATCAGACAGTAGGGATAGAGATCTAATTGACATGTGGTTACATTAACAACCTAGGAATCTTGTCCATCTTTAGTTGTATTGTTACAATAAATGCAGATTTGTCAAAGTTTATTTGCTTTGTTTTTATCAACTAAATCTTTATTATGGTCATAGACTAGCATAATATTGTTTTCATTGTTTATTTATGTTCATTTGGTGTTTGGATTTTTAGGGGAGGTGTTTACATTAAGATTACAGTAAAGAGAGGTATGATGGCAAACATTTTAGGAATCCCTGCTCTAAGGTCGATTTATCTAAAGGATTTCCAGAAGCTGGACATCACTGGCTTTGTTAGGATATCGTATATTATCAGGATAGTTATAACTGAAAGCCTAAATTGTGCTTAAGTTCATTTCCTTTTTAATGCGTTTATCTATCCCATCAATACATTAATACAAAAACATGCAGCTTTGATTTGATATCTTCACTTTTCTACAATTATACTGATACCTTAAATCAGGGATGTCAAACTTGCGGCCCGCGGGCTGGATGCATCACGTCCTGGCTCTGCCCCCGCCCGGTTTAGCAAAGGGGAAAAAAGTCCCGATACATTACATGATGCTGCCGTGATGCGAGTTTGACACCCCTGCCCTAAGTTATTCAAAGCATTTTACGATCAAGATCCCTGCCATTCTTCAAACTATTGTAGTGACACAACATTTTTTGAAAGAACTACTAAAATTAGAGAATTGCTCATTACTAGAGCAGATGAAGGCAACCTCGGTAACTTTTAATCTCCAAGCTTGCTTCCGGTCAGCGCTTGTCTATAATTACTCAAAACTATTAGCATAATTTCCTGTCATTCTGAAGTGAAATATATTTGAAAATACACATATGTCCTAAAAAAGCTAGTTTAGGAACTTCTAAACCATGAGTGTCAAACTGGATTTCTTCGAGGGCCAGATCAGCATTGTAGTTCTCTGTGGGCTGGCAGGGGGGGAAGCGGGAGGGAGACGGGATGGACGCCTCCTGTAGCACCTTGCCGCCCAAAAGGGGACGTGGCCCCGTCTGCCCTGTTTTTGGCCTGAACGGCCTTCTGCAGCACTTTACTGGCCAAAATGGGCATGGGAGGGCACGCACGTCCCCCCCCATGCCTCATTTTCAGCCTCCCCGGACTCCAGCAGCACTATGTTGGCCAAAAATGGGCTGCGCAGAGGCCTGGGCGGCCCATTTTGGCCGGCAGAGGCACTACAGGCCAGTCCTTTGATATTTCCAGGCCGGCCCCACGGGCCGGATTTAAGCACCCCAGGGGCCAGATCCAGCCTGCGGGCCTTGAGTTTGACACCCCTGTTCCAAACCATTCCTGCTTACACATATGCTGGCCTACCCTCTATGCATCCCTTTATTCCTGAAAAATGTTAAAAACAGCACTTGGTAACCAAAGTTTGTCCCCCTTTAATCTATAGGAATTACCTTAGTGAAGACAGCTAATGGCATACCATACTGATCTTCTTCCAAACCAGAAATAAGTCCAGGTACAAAGACTGTGTGTCCTGTATTAGGTTGAGGCTGAACAGTAATTGGAACACTTTTGGAAATCACTGACTCCTTCAGAAGAAATTTGGTCTGCCCTGCTACTGAAGTAATTTCACATTCTCCTTCTTTCAAGTCAGGGTCCTGTAGGAGATTAGGATCTAAGGTTTCCCATTCACTTTCAGAAGATTCTGGAGAAGTGTGTAAAGAAGTTTTCAAGTATTGTTCATGATCCTGGCAGACATGAAATTCACTGGATTGATGCTCAATTTGAAATAAAGGTACATCTGCTCTCTGAGTATCTCTTTCTTGGTTTCTTGACAATTTTTTGCCTTCTCCAACTGTATCAAAATTAGCATTTGAAAATGCCAGAGCAGACAAAGAAACACAGTAACTGGAAGGAGGCGAAACTTCTTGTCCAACTTCCTCTGCTGTGTTTTTTCTTGGTCGGTACTGTGAGCAATCAGTCAGACCATGTTCTATCATACCTGGAATTTATTAAAAAAATATATAAATGAGATTGATAGATTCTATATAGGAGCAATCACCAATTTATATGGGAAACTATACTAAGATGAAAACTACAGTTAATTGCAAAAATACAACACACCCATGATTCTTTCAGAAAGTTATTTTTCAATGAAGTAAATAATTATTGGTGTAATTGAGTAGGTGTAGCGGAGTTTGGAAATAATTTTAATGAAGGAACATAAGAATTGTTGTAAGAATAATCCTTTATTCTGATTGGTGTAGAAAATGGCATATGATACCGTATTTTTCGGAGTATAAGATGCACTGGAGTATAAGACGCACCTACATTTTTGGTTGTTTTTTTTTAAGTTTTTTTTTTTTTTTTAGATAAACACACATACAAACATACAATGTATTTTCTTTGAACAGAGTATTTGGCTGGTTCACAAATTTAAACAGTGTTTAGTCATTTCAATTACATTTACAATTTCTATATTTCCTTTTTGCCATATTTATTCCTCATCTATTTTTTGAAAAAAAACAATATTACCCTTCATCCTCATCTCTAATCTTAAATCAAATTCAATTTTTCCCTTCTATTCTATATTATACCCCTTCCCATTGTCATCTATTTTTATATCCATCCTCACATTAGTTAATTATGTAATATTACAGTTAATACAAATTCAACATTTTAATATAAATCAATTAGTTATATAACTATCTTTTTTGTATATTAATCAATATGAACATGAATATTCCAATTATTTCCATGCAATCCAATTTCTTACAAATCAATTAATTATATTTACCAATAATAATAAACCAAATAATTTTCCCCATATATTCCTCCAAACCACAACTTAACCATTTCTGCTTTCAACACAATATACAATTAATAGTATCTCAATTATTACAATTCCCTAGTTAAATAGAGCTTTCCTCTTATGTTAGTCATTTTCACAAACTTAAACTCTCCCAATAACCCAAAGTTTTGCCCATATAGAAAAATATTCCAATTATTATTCATTTTTACAATCATGATTTCCCATTTATTTCTTACTGCTATTCATATTTCAATTCTAAATATGTATAACATCTTTCTCTTTCATTTCTTTTTCTTTTTCTCCCTTCCCATTTTTATTTTTGCCTTTTTTCTTTTGTGTTTTAAAATCTTGAACTCTCCTCTTTTGCCCTAAATTTCCCATTGTTTGCACCTACCTTTTTTGGTGAGGAAAAAGAAAAAGAAATCCCTCTCTGCCTCATATTGCCACCTTGCAGCAAAGAGCCTGCTTTACTTTCAGTTTCGTTTTTCAGCATAGCTAGGGGGAAAAAAATCTGCTCCAGCACTCTTTGCAGCAAGCAGCAGAGCCCAGCGCAAAACAGCTGAGAGCAAATCAACTGAGAGTCAGAAGGCCGATCTAATCAACTTGTGCTAATTAACCTATGCTGAAGCTGAAAGGAGCTGTTTTTTCTTGCTGTTTGCTTGCAAGGAGGTAACTGCTGTGAGGCACAGGCCAAAGGGTGGGGGCCAGTGGATAGGCAGGGCTACATTCGGTGTATAAGACGCACCTAAATTTTCAGCCCCTTTTGGGGGGTAAAAAGGTGCGTCTTATACTCCAAAAATACAGTAACTTTCAAGCTAGATGCCAGGCTTTCAAGTTTAAGTATGGTAGTGTTCCAGAAATCCTTCTATTATGTATTCATCAGTGATGGTGAACCTTTTTGGCACCGAGTGCCAAAAAGGGAGCGCTTTGCACACACACTTCTCGGGTCTGCAACCAGGAAGCAGAGTAGCCCAAGGGGCATGCATGCGCCGGAAAATGTACTTCTGGTTTCCGGCAGGTGCATGCATGCTGACCAGCAAGTCTTTCGGTTACTGCCACGCATGCGTATGCACCAATCAGCTGGCCACTGCTCATGCTCAAGCTGGAAAACAGAAGACCAGCTCTTCGGGTTTCCAGCACTGCTGCATGCACAAAAGCCAGTTGATTGTCACGTGCGCATGTGAGCCAGAAACCCGGAAAAGGAACAGGCAACGCCACATGTGCCAGGCGACATGGCTCCACATGCCATTTTGGGCACGTATGCCATAGGTTTGCCATCACGGATCTATACCATGAGCTGGCCTGTGTTGAAGGGCTGACAGGAGCTGTTATAAATGCCTCAAATTTTCCCCTTATATAGAATTCTCAACAAGTATTTCCTTTGGCTCCTAATAATGGTTCTAGCACTAAAACCCATGGCTGAAGTTCTTATTGTTACAAGGTTAGCAAAAAATGATTATATTACAAGCCTTCTGCCAGACACAAATGTTTCAGAGTACCATCCTTACCCAAAAGAAAGGCAAAGATTTTCCCCTTCGGAGGGAATGTTGTATTATACTCACTAAAATACTCAAATAAATGGGAGAAAGTACAGATGGCTGCATATATGCTTTTGAAAACTAACCTGAAAATTAGGCATGAGTTGGGAGGGTTATTTGTTTCTTGACATTTTAGCCCTGTTTGTAATTCTGAAACACATTTTTTTCACCTTTTCCCCCCATGCAATTGTATTTTCTCCTTGCATCATTTCCAACTAGCTTAGCTGCCCCTTTGTTCTCTTCCTCATGCAACTTGCATGTTTTCTGCACCTTTTTTGGGCTAATTCTATCAGAAGAAAAGAAGGGAATATTGGTGAATGTACTTGTGTATTTTGTGTGTGACAATGACTCGTGTGAGAATAGCTGGTTATATAATTATTGTAGATCAATTAAATACAATATATCTTTTTTTACAGGCAATATTTTTTATCAATAGTTACTAGCTGAATTAATATTAATGCTTTTTTGAATTAGTCTTGTCTTTGGGGACTATGTCTTCTTAGAGGTTTATGTGCATATAAATTCATAAAAATATCATATGTCAGAGAGTTTTTAGGACTGATTTCTATGTAGTTGGCAATTTAAATTGACAAGGTGGGGAAGCTGGACATTACACGTGGTTTTTCTCTACATTTACCTTTCCTGCCTATTCTTTCTTTTAGGGGGAACTAGGCCAAAATTCAGAATGGATTTCAAGTAAATAAATTAAATTCTTAAATTAAGAATGGCTTCGGATTCAAGGAGCATTTTGATAAGAACATACACATACACATACATACTAACCAGGAAATAGTGATAAGACAGTCATCAATGCTCCCACTAGCCGATTAACTGGAGAGATATAAAACAGAACCTGAAAAGAAGCAGGGAAAAAGACAGATCAGTAGTATACGATCTGAAAAGAAACCAGAGTATAATTGAAGCAGTCAAACTTCCCCCTTTAAACAGCAAGATATTTATATAGAATAGAATAGAATAGAATGAATGAGCTGGAAGGGACCTTGGAGGTCTTCTAGTCCAGTTCCCTGCTCAAGCAGGAGAACCTATACCATTTCAGATAAGTGACTGTCTAGACCAGTGATGGCTAACCTTTTTGCCATCGTGTGCCAAAAGTGGGGGAGCGCGGGTGGGTCATGCGCACGTGTACCCAAAACCATATATTTCAATGCACCCCTGCCTCACCTTGTGCATGCGTGTATGACGCCCCCCACACACCCCACTTTTGTCAAGCGACGGCAAAAAGGTTACCTGTGGACCCTGTAGGTCCATTTTTCGCCCTCCCCAGGCTCCAGAGGCTTTCTTGGAACCAGGGGAAGATGAAAACTGCCTCCCCTACCCCTTCCGAGGCCCTCCGGAGGCCAGAAACGGCCCATTTCCTGACTTCCGGTGGGCCCGGAAGGTCGAAAATCAGCTGGCTGATACATGCTGGAGCTGAGCTAGGGCAACATTCGTGTGCCCACAGATATGGCTCCATGTGCCACTGTGGCACGTGTGCCATAGGTTCACCATCACGGGTCTAGATTCTTCTTAAAAATATCCAGTGAAGAGGTGCCCACAATTTCTGGAGGCAAGCTGTTCCACTGGTTAACTGTCCTCACTGTTAGGAAGTTTCTGTCGAGCCCCGGATGGGTCTCGCCATTGTTGGGGAGGAAGATGAGTAGGGGCCGAGCGGCTGTAAACTCCGGTGACGTGCTCCCAACTCTTTGGAGGGACTTTGCCGCTCAAGCACAAAAGAAACGAACGCTTTCATCGGAGCTCGGTGAAGCATAAAGCTTGTGAATGGCGCCTCCTTGTGATGTAACAGGAAGCGCGCCCTATCATTGAGCAAGCTAGTGGGAAGGGGTGTGTGGTGTTAACTGTTTGATTGCCAAATGGTAAATTGCTTGTTACTAAGTGTATAAAGAGTGCTACACAGAGGCTGCGTGTAGCGCTAACTTTAATCGTCAATGCCGGCTTGTGCCTTACTCCTGCCTGTGTTGCTATGCTTAACCTGATTAAAGACGCTGCAAACCGCTTTGTTTCCTTCTGGTTGTTGTTTGCTTCCAGAGCAGTTGGGTGGACAAGCCGAGAGAAAGTTAGTGCTACCTTCAATCACTATCCCAACCACCTTTTCTAGCGGTGTTTTGTGTGTTGGAGGAATTTCGTTATGGCTGAGGGGATGGTGCCAGGAGCCTCGGAGTTGGAGGTACCTCTAGAGGCAGGTGTGGAGGAGGTGCTCGTGGAAGCGGAGGAGCTGCAAACCGCACCGCCTGAACAGCCGGTGGTCAGACCCAAACTGCGCCAGCTACGTGAGGAGGATTGTTGTGGGCCGGCTGGTACGCAGAGTCAGGAATTTGAGCATTCTGGACAGGCTTCCAGTGGAGACTGGTGACCCAGTTCCACCCACACTGGTTCTAAACTGCCAACTCCCCCCCTGTTGGGTCCGTCTTTCAGGAGCTGGAGGGAAAGGCGCTGGACAGATGACAAGGAAGTGGATTGGGGTTTTGCAACTACGGGTCCTGACTCCAGTGCTATGGAAGCCCTTCGAGACAGGTTTGGGGAGGGGAGTTTTCGGGACGCCCCCTCTTGGCAGCCCTGGGCCACCGGATCGGAGCCGTTACAGGGCATGTCTTGGCAGGACAATGGACTTTCCAGGTCAGAGGTCCGGTTCCGCATCGCCAGCCCTAAATTCCGAAGGGAACAAGAACCAGATTGAGCAGAGGGCCAGACTGGGGCCTGGGAACATCGGATGCCCAAGGGGGAGTCCAGCAACAAGGGTCCCGAGCAACTACCGCATAGAAGAGAGGTAGGGGCTGGAAAAAGGGCACAACGTCTTGTGGGAGACCGGTTTGGTTCCACTGACAGGAGGACTGAAGACCAAAGGAGTGATAGGGAGAATAGGCCACCTGTCCCGCTTCCAGCGTGGCCTCCAGTTCCTGGGATGTGGGCACCTCAACCCACTTGGGGCCCCCCAGCACTGCAAGCTACATTCGACGGGAGCCCAGACTGTGTGGCATTGTTCCTAAGCCAGGTGATCAGTCATCTAGACCAGTATGGCCGCTGGTATCCGTCTCAATGGGCCATGGTGGTGGCCATTACGGCCGTGTTGACAGGTGATGCTGCAGATTGGGTGGCTGGTTTACACCGAAATCATGCTAGAGAACTAGTAGAAGTGGGCAAGTTCTTGGAGGCCCTCCGTTCTACCTTTGAGGATGAGTCCAGTGAGCAAGTTGCAGAAGGTGATCTTGTGGCCCTCAAACAGAGGGGTTTTCCAGCTAAGGACTATGTACGGGACTTCCGGAAACTTGCTAGTCGCTTAAGGGATTGGCCAGAACGAATGCTAGTCCAGCAGTTCCATATGGGGTTGGATCGTGAGTTGAGGCAAGCCTGTGTGTACCGAGGCCTAGCTCCACGCTTAGCCGTCTGGTTCAAAGCAGCTATTGAACTGGACATAGCGCTCCGAAAGTTTAGGCCTCGGGTGAAAGTTAATGTGGGACAGATAAAAACTGCCACGGAAAAGTCAGCGGAGAAGCCTCAAACCACGCGACTCCAAACCCCTCTGCCCGGTGCAATCTCATCTGACAGATCTCAGAGACCGGCCTTCCGTTGTTTCCGGTGCAATCAGGTGGGCCACAGGGCGGCCGAGTGCCCTTTACCACCATTGCGGTTACCACCCCAGAAACAGACTGCGGGGGTACCAACCAAGGGTCGACCACGACAGCCGCAAAAACGAACGCAAGCGCTCCAAGGACCAAAGACTGTTGTAGACGCACAGGCCAGGGATGTCATACCAACATCAACGGCGGGGAGGTTCCCAGTGGTGTCAGGCGACAGCGATGACGACGAGCCGGAGGACCCAATGGTGAGCGAACCTGTGTACCCTTTTGTAATACCTGTGGTGCTGAGAAACCCCCACTGCCCAACAGGTCTTCAGTATGGAGCTTTAGTGGATACTGGGTGTACCTGTTGTCTGATTCGTAAAGCTGTGGTAGATGCTCTGGGTCTACGGACAATGCGGCTAAAAGTTCCTGTCAAATTCGAACAGATGGACGGGTCGTTGTTGGGGGGGCGCCTGCTACCCACGTAACAGAAAGTATGTTGTTGGCAATAGGCGACCATCAGGAGTCCATTCGGTTCATCGTAGTCGAGAAAATGATAGAACCGGTGATCCTGGGTCTGACGTGGTTAGACAAATGACAACCACACATCTGGTGGGAGGGGGGTTACCGTAAACTCAGGATCCCCTTGGGACCAGCCGTCCCAACCCCCGTCCCTCCGGTTGTACAGCCAGGTGGGGGGCAGGACAGTAGCTGTGCATCCACAGAGGTTTCGCATGCACAGGGATTCCCTAATGTTTATCACGATCTTGCAGCTGTATTTAGCGAGGAGGAATGTGAGGTACTACCTCCCCATAGGCCCACGGATTGTGCTATCGAGTTGATGCCTGGAGCTAAATTGCCGAAGCCACGAATGTATTCCATGACCCAAACGGAATTAGCTGAGTTGCGACAATATATTGACAAAAACCTAGCCAGAGGCTTCATCGTCCCTAGTAGATCCAGGATGGCCACCCCAGTTTTCTTCAGGGAGAAGAAGGATGGCGGGGTACGTTTGTGTGTTGACTTCTGAGGTTTGAACAGGGTGTGCGTAGAACATTTGTATCCTCTTCTGCTTATGAAGGATCTTTTAGCTGCATTATCAACTGGCCATGTTTTCACAAAGCTCGATTTGCGGGAAGCGTACTACCGGGTTCGGATCAAGCAGGGTGACGAATGGAAGACCACCTTCAATTGTCCCCTCGGTAGTTACCAGTATCGGGTTATGCCGTTTGGACTCCAAGGCGCTCCAGCTGTGTTCATGCAGCTTATTAATGAAGTGCTGCATGAGCATCTTTACAGAGGAGTTCTCGTTTATTTAGACGACATCTTGATCTACACCCACAACTTGGAAGAACACATTAAATTGGTACGTCAGGTTCTGGAGAAACTGTTGGCTGCTAAACTGTTTGTAAAACTCTCAAAATGCGAATTCCATAAGTCAAAAATAGATTACCTCGGTTATCAGATATCGAGCAACGGTATAGAAATGGATCCACGTAAAGTCCAGGCTATTGTGGAGTGGCAAGCTCCTAAAACAAGGAAGCAACTCCAAAATTTCCTTGGTTTTGCTGATTTCTATCGCCAGTTTGTCCCCGCTTTTGCCACTATAGCTCTACCATTAAGAGACCTATTATGCACTAAACCAGCTATGGTAAACCCAAGACCAAGGCAGGTGTTGCAATGGTCAGCCCAATGCCAAAGTGCGTTCGAGCAATTGAAATATCTCTTCACCAGAGAACCAGTACTCAAGCATCCTGATCTGTCACGTGAGTTCATCGTTCAGGCTGACGCCAGCGACATTGCTGTGGGAGCAGTGTTGTTGCAAAAGGATGAACAGAATCAAATATGTCCTTGTGCACATACCTCAGGCAAATTGAACACCACGGAGAGGGGGCGGGCGATTTGGGAAAAAGAAGCTTTCGCCGTCCGATGGGCATTGATAACTTGGCGTCACATTCTGGAAGGGGAAACCCTCCCGTTTGAAGTGTGGACAGACCATAAAAATCTAGAAGTGTTGCAAATGCCTAGGCGTCTATCTCCAAAACCGCTATGCTGGGCACAATATTTTCGAAGGTTTTCCTTTAAACTCAAATATGTACCAGCAGGGAAGAATTTCCTTGCTGACGCGCTATCACGTATGCCGCAATACAATAGCAAGCACGAAGAAGTAGTGGAATCCCTTATACCGCCTATTGGGACTGGACAACCTGTTGCACCAGTGCTACGAAAAAAATCGTCTTTCCTAACGGACCTACGAACAGCTATCCAACAGGACACGTGGTTAACCCAAAACCAGACATTGGTATTCTTACGAGATGGATTGGGGTGGAGTGGGGATCGGTTGTACATTCCAGAACCACTCCGAGCGACAGTCCTACAACGGTGTCATGATGCCAAATCAGTAGGTCATTATGGTTTCCTTAAAACTCTTCACCTGATCAGACGTCAGTTTTGGTGGCCACGGATGCGTGGTGAAATTGAACGATACGTGAAAGAGTGCCCCACATGTGCGGCAGCAAAACCATGGTCAGGAAAGCCGATTGGGCGGTTGCAGCCAGTGGCTGATCCTAGTCGTCCGTGGGAGGAGGTTGCGATGGACTTTATAGTGGACCTCCCTTCTAGCAGTGGATATACTGTCATCTGGACGGTAGTGGACCTATTTTCGAAGCAAGCGCACTTCATACCCTGTCGAGGTTTACCGTCTGCTCGACAGTTGACAGACATGTTCATCCAACATATTTATCTTCTTCATGGAATTCCGAAGCGAATTATATCAGATCGGGGTGTCCAGTTCACCGCTCGATTCTGGAGATCTTTCATCCACCGGATAGGATCTACCCAGGGGTTAAGTTCAGCCTTCCATCCCAGTACTAACGGGGCCGCAGAACGGACTAATGCCGCAGTGGAACGTTATCTCCATTGTTATGTTTCTTACCAACAAATTGACTGGTCTGCTTTGATCCCGTTCACTGAAGTCACATACAATAACATCAGCCATCGTAGTACGGGCTTTTCTCCTTTCCAAATCATCTACGGGAGAGAATTCCCTGCCATACCTGAAGTAGAACCTCCAGCTACAGATGTAGCTACGCCTTCCGGCTGGGCAGACAAAATCCGACAAACGTGGCCAGATGTTAAGGCTGCTCTACAAAAAGCAGCGAGTGAATACAAACTGTATATTGATAAAAAAAGAGCAGATCCAAAACCGTTTTCAGTGGGGGATCAAATTTATATATCAACCAAATATTTAAAACTACAGTTGCCTAGTAAGAAATTAGGACCCAAATATATAGGTCCTTTCCCTATAACACGCGTGATCAACCCCGTCACTGTAGTGCTCAAATTACCTTCACTGTTAGGAAAAGTGCACCCTGTTTTTCATAGCAGCCTCCTAAAGTCCGTCAGTGGGGATAGAGCTACGACTCAGCCTGACCCACCAGGACCGAGCCATACCGACCAGTATGAGATAGATAAAGTGTTAGATTCCTGACTACGCAGGGGCAGGCTGCAGTACTTAGTACGTTGGAAAGGTTATCCGTTAGCACACGCGTCTTGGGTAGCAACTCCAGACGTCCATGCCGACCGGTTAATCCGTCGGTATCATCGCCAACATCCAGATAAACCGGGATCCAGTGGGTAGAGTATATTCTGTAACTAATGTCTCTGTTCTACTCCTGCAGGTGGACTCCTGGTAGAGGGGAGCCGCCTGTCGAGCCCCGGATGGGTCTCGCCATTGTTGGGGAGGAAGATGAGAAGGGGCCGAGCAGCTCTAAACTCCGGTGACGTGCTCCCAGCTGTTTGGAGGGACTTTGCCGCTCAAGCACAAAAGAAACGAACGCTTTCATTGGAGCTCGGTGAAGCATAAAGCTTGCGAATGGCGCCTCCTTGTGACATAACAGGAAGCACGCCCTATCGTTGAGCAAGCTAGTGGGAAGGGGTGTGTGGTGTTAACTGTTTGATTGCCAAATGGTAAATTGCTTGTTACTAAGTGTATAAAGAGCACTACACAGCGGCTGTGTGCAGCGCTAACTTTAATCGTCAATGGCGGCTTGTGCCTTACTCCTGCCTGTGTTGCTGTGCTTAACCTGATTAAAGACGCTGCAAACCGCTTTGTTTCCTTCTGGTTGTTGTTTGCTTCCAGAGTGGTTGGGTGGACAAGCCGAGAGTTTCTTCTTAATTCCAGGTTGCTTCTCTCTTTGTTTAGTTTCCAACCATTGTTTCTTGTCTTGCCCTCTGGTGCTTTGGAGAATAATTTGACCCCCTCTCCTTTGTGGCAGCCCCTCAAATACTGGAATACAGCTGTCATGTCACCCCTAATTCTTCTTTTCTTTAGACTAGCCAAACACAAATTCTGCAACTATTCTTCATATGTTTTAGTCTCCAGGTCTTTGATCATCTTAGTTGCTCTTCTCTGAACTTTTTCCAAAGTCTCAACATCTTTTTTGTAGTATGGTGACCAAAATTGGTTGCAGTATTCCAGGTGTGGTCTTAGTAGGGTTTTATAAAGTGGTACTAATATTTCGTGTGATCTTGATTCTGTGCCTCTGTTTATACAGCCCAGGATTGTATTAGCCTTTCTGTCTGCTACTGCATGCTACTGGATCATATTCAGTGATCATCCACTAGGACTCCAAGGTCCCTCTTATAGTTTTTGAGCCAGGTCTCACCTAATCTGTACTTATAACTTTGATTTTTCCTGCCTATATGTAAAACTTTGCTCTTCTTCACATTGAAATTCATATCAAATAACTGTCTAAAACATCTGAAGGACATTAACCTTAGCATGCTGCAATGCATTTCCCATAGCAGTTTGAGGACCAATATAAAAAAATACCATATAAGGTGAGACTGTCCCCCTGTGGACAAGGGGCCATTGAAACTATAGTTCATTTTCTGCTATATTGCATTTTCTATAAGGACGGATGGACTAAATTTATTATACCTTAACCAATAAAGTATCTGGGAAATACTGATTTATTTTATGTGCAATTATTGTTATCAGATCCATATGAAGTAGTTTTTCTGAATATGACCAAATTTTGCTATGCTATATGTAAAATTAGGCAAACTTTAACTGCCCATTGTTAATCCACTACCAATCGGAATGTATTATTCAGTCTTTTATTTTTATTTTTTACTATTATCGTTTTAATGCTTTTATTTGCTGGTCTGTGACCATAATAAAGATTGGTTGATGATGATTGATGATGATCAGTAGTATCTATTTACCTATATTTCAGCCATTTTTAATATAGCTGTTTTAATATGCCTTCTGTACAATAACAACCACAAACAAAATATGTTGCAATCTGTATTATTACTTCTTGAAAAGTTATGAATTTATGAATGTGGCTTAAAGTAATGTGACAGTTGATAAAATATTGTGTAAGATGTTAGGTCCTTGTTTGTGACATGATAATGTTTATTCCATTTCTTTGACAAATTAAGCAAGCCCTGGGTATAACTGTGAGCATTATCCTATCCCACTGAAGATTGAAACTATGGATAGAGGGTATAATGTAGCTTTTAAAAACACAATTGGCTTCTTGTGTCATTATTTGTACAAATGTTCTAACTCAGTGGTCCCCAACCTTTCCACTTTGGCAGTCTGGCCTGGAGGGGATGTGTGAATGGTAAGTGCACGTATGTGCGCGCAGCTCCCTTGGTGCGAGTGGCAGGCACACACAGACTCCATTCACATGACTAGAGCTTTGTGTATGAGCAGAGGGTGCTTGCACTCATACGCAAAGGGCCACTTGCACTTCACACATGTGTGCTTACTCATCGCTTCCATGGCCCAGTATGAAATAAGCCACGGCCCTATTGTAGGCCACGGCCTGGGATTGGGGAGCTCTGTACTAATTATTCAATGCATTGTCTTCCCTTAGCTGCATTATGATATAGCATTATGGACCATTATGCAACAATTTACATCAAAACCTAGTGGAGAGCTTTAGACAACCAATTGTTGGAGTATATGTATGGAAGATAAGCTGTTACTTTGATTATTAAAACTTTTATTTTGGATGCCCTTTTCTTTTCTAGATTCAACTACAGAGTTTTATTTCTTTTATTCTCTATAATGAATATATTTTACATTTTCTGATCAATGCCTTCTGTAGATTTTTATGTAAGATAAGGCCTGTTATGGATTACATTCTCTTGATCAATAATCAGTGCCAACAGAGGATACATGTTGTAGACTAAACATTTGAAAGACCTTTGCCGTACCAACATTTAAAATACCACTATAATCATGGCTCTTCCTCTATGTTTTGGGCTGGTGTCTTTTTGACTGTTTTTGCTTCTGCAAGTGGAAAAGAAAGTTTGGTTGTTATTCCGTCCAGGGGATTCTATAAAGGTTTTTCATTTCATTCTTTTGTATGTGCTATGCCACTCAAAATCCAAAGAGTTAGGTAGTTTAAAAATCTGTTTAATGCATAAGTAACGTAAATCAGGTTGCCTATCACTAGTGGACATCTATGTGTCTGTTTAGAGAGAGGAAATAAGAGACTTAATTTCACAAGCAAAGTAACTTATGGTAAGATAACAAATAACATTGATGGAAACATTAATAAATCTACAGCAAAAAAACACAATATGCACCTCTCCATCCTGGCTAACTGCATAATGGAATAATGCATCTCCATAAGGTATTAATGAAATAATGTTAGTGAAGTCATATATTTTGCCTTTTAGAAAATATGGGAATAATCTTACCTTCTTTTCTAGAAGAATCAACTTAAAAAGAATTAAAACCTTTAAAACATAAAGAAAGACAGATCTTAAACATTAGTTGTCCAGAAATATATTTATAAGTGACTCTATGCTTAAAGTATTCAAGTGTCATGTCAATGTGCAATATAGATCCAGACACTTTTCTTTTGTTTACTTATATCTGTAACTACATATTGTTTTCTTTAAGATTCAAAGAAGTGGAAATAATTATGCACATTTCAGTTTTATAACATACCTTGTGTCTAAATTGAAGAACAAGATCTCGTGGGGACAGGCCTAAAAACAATGGAAAGGAAAATGACACATTTCTATAAATGCAACTAATACTTAGAAATCTTCTAAGTAAGAGTCTTACCTATTTCCATTTACTATACATATGAATTCATTCTCTGGGGTGGTAGAAATGCAATATTGTGAACTGTTATTTAGATAATATATTGTCGTATAAAACATCAAACTTTCACAGTGTAAGATTTCTAACTATACAGTCAGATAGATGAATGTAAAGTCTTTATAAGCAGCTAGAGTGAAGATCTGCCTCATTATTCATTTTACCATGAGAAGCATCCTTAAGTACTGGATTTCTACTACCATTAAGAAAAAAAATGTTGCATTGTATGTCTTCTTTGTCTAGTATTGCTTTAAAACTTGCTTTAAAGCAGGTTTTTGAAGGAAATATCGACTGATAATACTATTTCTCATTATTGACCATTATATTACCGTATTTACTTACTATAATGAATATTTTAGACAAGATGTGACTTTGTTGGTCATTTGTATTTTCCTTTATGTAAACTTGGTGCAATAACTTTTGTCATATACTGTAAATTGATTTGGATTCATTATACATTAGAGAAGCTTGCTGGCATTATGAATTAAAGCAAGAAGAAGAGGATAAAATTATAGTGAAAAAAGTCCAGCTATTTTATTCGTGCTCAAAAATGATTTGGATTTTAACTTTTCATATCTAGTCCTCCAAAAGAAAAATGGAAGGAAGATTAAATGACCTGTTTCAATAACACATGTTTAATACTGTGGTTGTGGTTTCTAAAAACTATTTTGTAAGAAATTCCTTAGAAAGATATTGAAATGCAAAAAAAAGAAGATGAATTGAACATAAAACCTAATGCTTTATACGACCTAATGCTTTATATGACACACAAATCATGACACACATATCATGACAAATGGGAAAGATAATCAAAATTACCGGTAATTTTTTCAGACTTACAGGATTGGCATTAAGCTTTATATGTAATAAAATACTTATAAAAATTGGAAGTGTTATGTTACCATATATAGCTTACCAAGATAAACTTGTGATCCTTCCAATGAGCTCCCTCCTAGTGAGCTATTCATGTGTTCATAAAGTTCCTGAAAAACCATAAAATGTTGAAAGCATGAGCATCTTTTTTAAAAAGTAACTTTAGGGGGAAAAGAAAAAGGTCTACTTTATATATGAAAAATCTACCAAAATACTTTTTCTAAGAGATCTAACATTTTTTGGGAGTCTCTAAAGATATAATTATCCATCCTTTAGAATCCTGGGGTTCAAGAACTGCTTTAGATGTAGCTTTAATAGAATTTTGCAAATATTTTATATACAATATGCTATTCTGCAAATAATGTGTGCATATAGCTTTCAAAAATATCAGCAATAGTTTCAGTAGCTTTTAGAGGGAGTACTCTTTCAGAAAGCAAAGAACAATAACTCTTTCTTAAGCATACAGAATTCGCTGTCAGATTCTGGCTAGAAATTGCCTTCTAGCTTACTAACAATAGACACCAGGTTTGATCTAGTATTTCTCTTTTATAAATAACAGGTAAGAGGAAACTAACATTTAGCAGGCCTGAATTACAGGGCTATGTGAGCCCTGCCACCCCCAGCTGACATTTGCATTTTCTTCCTTCTGCTGCTGCTGCTCAGGCACACACTCAGCTTGGCCCTTTGCAAAGCAGCTGCTGTTGCACTAAGCCTTCTTCTTAAAACTTTGACCTTCTTGCAAGCCTTTCAAATTAGACAAGGGCCACATGCAATTTGGACAAGGATACCAACTTCCAAAGCAGATTTTTTTAAGCTCTAACAAAAATCGGGGCCAGCAGACCATAGGGTGGCAAGACCAGCAGAGGTAGCAAAGTGCAGGTGTTCTAAAGGGCAAAGATGAGGGAGAGATAGGCAGGTGGGAGTTGAAGAGTCCCTGTGGTCATTTTTTATTTATTTATTTATTTTATTTTATTTTAAATTTATATACTGCCCTTCTCCCTGAGGACTCAGGGCGGTGTACAGCCAGAATTAAAAAACATGAAATACAAATATTAAAAACAATTAAAATATATATAAATTTGGCCCAAAATTAAAAATACAAACCAATTAAAACATTTAAAATTTCTTCTTAAGCCAGCCCGGCTTGCTGGAAAAAGTGGGTTTTAAGGGCACGGCGGAAGGCGCTAAGGTCTTGGATTCTCCGTATCTCTGGGGGCAACTGATTCCAGAGGGTAGGTGCCCCCACAGAGAAGGCCCTCCCCCTGTGGGTCACCAGCCTGCATTGATTGGCTGATGGCACCCTGAGGAGGCCCTCTCTGTGTGAGCGCACGGGACGATGGGAGGTCGTTGGTAGCAGCAGGCGGTCTCGAAGATAGCTAGGCCCGATGCCATGGAGCGCTTTAAAGGTGATAACCAGCACCTTGAAGCGCACCCTGAAGATCACTGGGAGCCAGTGCAGCTCGCGCAGGAGCGGTGTTACATGGGAGCACCATGCTGCTCCCATCACTACCCGCGCTGCTGCATTCTGGACCAGTTGGAGCCTCCTGGTGCTCTTCAAGGGGAGCCCCATGTAGAGAGCGTTGCAGTAGTCAAGGCGAGAGGTGACGAGGGCATGAGTGACTGTGCACAGGGAATCCCGATCAAGAAAGGGCCGCAACTGGCGGATCAGGCGAACCTGACAAAAGGTCCCCCTGGTTACAGCTGTCAGATGTTCCTCCAAGGACAGCTGCCTATCCAGGAGGACTCCCAGATTGTGAGCCCCTTCTGTGGGGGCCAAAGACTCTCCCCCAATAGTCAGTGATGGAGTCAACTGACTATATCGGGATGCCGGGAGCCACAGCCACTCAGTCTTGGAAGGGTTGAGCTTGAGCCTGTTCCTCCCCATCTAGATCCGCACAGCCTCCAGGCACTGGGACATCACTTCAAGGGCATCGTTGGGGTGGCCTGGGGTGGAGATGTATAGCTGGGTGTCATCAGCGTACTGGTGGTATCTCACCCCAAAGCCACGGATGATCTCGTCCAGTGGCTTTACATAAATGTTGAACAGAAGGGGCGAGAGGACCGATCCCTGCGGCACTCCACAGATAAGAGGCCTCGAGGTCGACCTCTGCCCCCCTGCCAACACAAACTGTGACCGGTCGGAGAGAAAGGAGGAGAACCACCGCAACACAGTGCCTCCCACCCCCAACTCTTCCAGCCGGTGCAGCATGATACCATGGTCGATGGTATCAAAAGCCACTGAGAGATCTAACAGGACCAGAACAGAGGAGCAACCCCTGTCCCGAGCCCTCCAGAGATCATCAACCAATGCGACCAATGCCGTTTCCATGCTGTGCCCAGACCTGAAACCCGACTGGAACGGATCTGGATAAGATGTTTCCTCCAGGAATTGTGGGAACTGTCACGCGACCACACTCTCGACAACCTTCACCATAAAGCGAAGGTTGGAGACAGGACGATAGTTGGCCAATATTGCCGGAACCAGGGACGGCTTCTTGAGGAGAGGCCTCACCACCGCCTCTTTCAAGGCAGCGGGAAAGTGGCCCTCACTCAGCGAAGCGTTGATAACACCTTGGAGCCAGCCTCGTGTAACCTCCCGGGAAGCCAGTACCAACCAGGAGGGACACGGGTCCAGTAAACATGTGGCCGCACTAAGTCTCCCCAAAATCCTGTCAAAATCATCGGGAGTCACAGCGTCAAACTCCTCCCAGATAACATTCTCAAGACTATTCCTCGTCACTCTGCCCTGATCTACCCAGTCAGAGTCCAAATCCCGCCGGATCCGAGTGATTTTGTCATACAGGTATTGTCCGAAATCCTCCGCCCTGCCTTCCAAGGGATCCTCCCGCACTCTCGGATGGAGCAGGGAGAGGGTCACCCTAAACAGGGCGGCCGGACGATTCCCTGATGACGCAATAGAGGCGGAAAAGTAATTAAACTTTGCCGTCTTTATCGCCACTAGGTAGATCTTAATATGCGACCTTACCAGTGTTCGATCAGACTCAGCGAGACTGGCCCTCCAATCGCTCTTCAGGCGTCTTTTCCGGCGCTTCATTTTCCTCAGCTCCTCGGTGAACCAAGGAGCTGCACGGGATCGGCACCGGGTCAGAGGCCGCAAAAGCACGACTCGGTCCAAGGCCCCACCAGTTGCCCGATCCCAGGCAGCTACCAGGTCCTCGGCCGAGTCATGTGCTAGAACCTCAGGAAATGGCCCAAGCTCCACCTGGAACCTCTCAGGATCCATCAGGTGCCTGGGGCGGATCCATCTAATTGGATCCGCCTCCCTGCGGTGGGGGGCAGCGGTTCGAAGATCCAGGCGAAGGAGTGAGTGGTCTGTCCATGACAAGAGTTCCATATCTATATCCCCAATAACAAGACCACTCAACCACTGGCCAGAGACAAAAATCAGGTCCAGAGTGTGAC
This sequence comes from Arizona elegans, assembly GCA_022577455.1. NCBI lineage: Eukaryota > Metazoa > Chordata > Lepidosauria > Squamata > Colubridae > Arizona > Arizona elegans. The sequence goes on along the minus strand of JAKOOJ010000004.1, from coordinate 74,346,443 downwards.
CTCCCTTGTGAGTAGGGCCATGAACTAACTGGGTCAGGTCCACGGCCGTCATGGAAGCCATGAACTTCCGAGCCACCTCAGACGTTTCACCAGCGGATGGCAAGTTGAAATCACCCATGACTAAAAGCCTGGGTGTATCTACTGCCACCGTGGCTATCACGTCGAGTAGCTCAGGTAGGGCTGTTGCCACGCGGCAGGGAGCCAGGTACGCAACAAGCCCATCTGTACCCCATGACCCCACCTCACAAGGAGGGACTCACATCCGGCTATCTGAGGCACAGTGGTCTCTTCGGACCCAGATCCTCGTTAATAATAACCGCCACCCCCCCCGCCCCTCCCCTGGGCCCTCGGCTGATGGAATGCTCTGAAGCCTGGTGGGCACATTTCAACCAGAGGGACGCCGCCCTCCGGGCCCAACCAGGTCTCCGTAATACCCGCCAGGTCCGCTCCTCCCTCTTGAATAAGATCGTGAATGAGGGGGGCCTTATTTACCACGGACCTGGCGTTGCACAGCATCAGCCAAAGGCCCAGATCCTGAGTATCTAAGCCACCTAGTGTCCGAGTGGAGCCTTGGGGACCGGGGCAAGCAATTGCTCTCAGATAGCAAGTGCGAGCCCCCAACACATGATATGGTCCTCTGCTCCCGCCATATCTGCCCCTCCCATTCACTGTGCTGATGGAAAATTCCTCCTCCGGATAGTCCTCCAGCCCCTCCCCAATCCCTCGACCTGCACCCTCCAAACCGTCCCCCTGTGCTGGGCTCGGCTCTGACCCTAGTGGGTTCGTCCCCCCAAACCCGTTGGTCTTCCTCCCGGTTCCCCTTAAAAAATCATTATTCCCACCCCTTAAAAATTTCATTAAAAATTTATGTAGAAAACCCCTCAACCCCCTCTTCGCTGCATGCCATCTCTCGGGGTTCCAAGACCCGTCATCAAGATAGGCCCTCGATAACATGGAGGGCCAGGCCAGCGAGAGTGGGGAGTCTCGCAGTGCGAAGAGATCAGCGAATGAATACATCTTAAGGTTCCAAAAGTCTGTCTGGGGCAGATGGAAAAAGGCCAAGGATTCTTAATGATGGTTTAAAAAAGGTCCAGGGGAGAGAGTCTCAGGCAGCTGTCCCAGAAGGCAATGACCCGGTCATCCTCTCACGGTGGCCAGTGTCAGCAGATCTTATACAGTGGCAGCTGCAACAAGATGACACCCTCAGTGCCCCCGTCCAGGCTCACATCTCTCCTCACAGCAAGTGGATGTTAATGTCAATAGGGCTGATGGAATTGTCGGAAACCGGAAGTCAGCTGTGGGCATAGAAGGAGCTATTAAGTCCGGGTGCAAGAAAAGTCTGGTCGGGGAGATAGTAGTCCAGGCCACGCCCACAAACCAGGCCGTGGCGGAAAAAAGAAAGAGAGAAGGAAGGGGGGGTGGAGACAAACCAAGGGGGGCGGGACAGTCCACACCATCTTCCAGCTCTTCCCAGCTCCCCCAGTCTCCACCAGATCTTCTTCCCCCCCTTAACTCCCAAATCTTCAATAAAGCCTCTAACCAGAGAGTGCAGATGGGCTACAAAGCACTCAAATTTTGATCATGTAACTTTGGGGAGCAGGCATTAACCAGCACTCATGAGTGCTACTTATCATTGAACAAATAGTCATTAGATGAGGACTATCTGTGTTGCAAAGAATATAACTTCCTCCATTCCACTTTTAATGTTACTGTGTTCTCTCTCTCTCGATCTTTCAAACAATTTTACTTTTGTACGTTTAAAACATACCTTAAGAATTGAAATTTGTGAGAAGTCTTTCTCTTCAAAGTAGGCATGCGTAATTAGCTGCAACTTAGCTTGAAGTAGCCCATATAGAGGCTTGCAAGAAAAAGAGCATCATATTATATCAACAGAGACAAAAAGGAGATAATAATAACAGAATCTAGTCATTAAAAACAGATGAATTTGAATAAGCTGAATACACTGCATATTCTTCAAGCCATATATCATATACAGTTGCAGCTGATTTATGAATATGAATTGGAATGGTCAGTTATTCTATACAGTATTTTATCTTTGGGGTAGACAAGATAAAAGAACTGGACAAAAACTGAGCAATGAGGTATATGCAGTACAATGCAATGAGCCAGGTACAGATCTGTACATTGAGGAAACAAAACAACCACTTCATAAGCACATGGCACAACATAGGATAACAAACACAGCAGGACTAGATACAGCAGCCCACCTGCATTTAAAAGACACAGGCTACTCTTTTGAAGACAGCAAAGTTCACATTTTGGACAGAGAGGACCACTGGTTTGAAACAGGAATCAAAGAGGCCATCTATGTCAAAACTGAACAGCCCTCTCTCAACAGAAGGGGAAGGATATGACATAATCTATCTCAATCTACAACAGTCATTTCAACAGTTCCAAGAAGGCTCCATATCCATTTGCACCACCCAGGTGAACCTGATGACAGATAAACCTCTAGGTGACCTTAATGACTTGTTAAAAGAATGCAAATGACCAGCTATCTGCAAGGAGTATAAATCTTTCCATTCCCCACCATCCAGTCAGAGATGAAGAAGCTTCTTGGATGAGAAGCAAAATGTCTTCAAAGAAAAAACCAGAAAGTCCAATTGCCTCTTGAAAAAACACCTTTGAGACATCTGACTTTCAAAACAACACTGGTTCTAATTGTACATAAATCTGTGGGGTTTTTTTTGAATATGCTTTTATTCAAAACATTATATACAGGGATGGGTTCTACTTATCTTTACTATTCGTTCACAATGGGATCTCTCACTTTGCTTGCTTTGCTCGCTTATGCGCCTTGCTTCTGCGCATGTGCAGAAGCTTCTGTGCAGATTGCTGATGATGACATCCTGGGCGGTGGGCGGGGTCTCCCACCAGTTTTACTACCGGTTCTTGCGAACCGGGGGCAACCCACCACTGACTATATAGTTATACAGTAAAATATGGGCAAAGTACTTCATTCTATTTCATTAAAAAACTGGTGTTGTAAAAGAATAACAAACTGGGAGACAAGACTAGGGAGACAAGTATTTAGATCTAAATTAATTGTGAAGAACATTGTATTGTTTTGCCTAACAAGAGACCAATTCAGAACTCTATGTTTCAGATTAATTTTTTTCATAAAACTATTTCTTCATATTCTGAATACACACCCACACCCATAGAGAAAGGCCAAAAAAAATCATGTAAGGAATCATAGTCTTCTTTCTCTTAAAACTGGGGCCAGGAATTGAATGTTATTTTCTAAATTTAGTTTCATACGAGTGGAAGTTAAAGTTGAAAAAAGACTTTAAAACGGTATAAGCTTCAATAATTTTTTGTACCCTACATCACAATATACTATGTTGTAAAGTATAGTAGTACGAGCATATACAGTTGGGTTACTCTTATTTAACTGTTTATATAGAGTATTTTTCTCTATCAAACAAACCCTCTGGAAAGGATATATTTGATTCATATTTCAGTTCATGAATTATTCATATCTAATATAAACATCCAAAACCAAAGTATCATATGTTGTCTTATCTCTTACCAGCTGACTTAGAACACATACACTTTTCTGTACTGTTTCTCGAGTAATGTCTGCTTGCCGAACTTTCAATGCCTTAAAGGAAGAAAAATTAAACTTAAAAACTTTTCTTTACTTATTTCCATTTAAAAGCAAACATTTTTTTCACTAAAATATGACATTTATTTTGTTGTTGTTGTTGTTAGTTGTGAAGTTGTGTCTGACCCATCATGACCCCATGGACAACATTCCCCCAGGCCTTCCTGTCCTCTACCATCCTCTGGAGTCCATTTAAGCTCATGCCTACTGCTTCAGTGACTCCATTCAGCCACCTCCTTCTCTGTCGTCCCGTTCTTCTTTTGCCCTCAATCTTTCCCAGCATTAGGCACTTCTCCAGCGAGTCCTTCCTTCTCATTAGGTGGCCAAAGTATTTGAGTTTCATCTTCAGGACCTGGCCTTCTAAAGAGCAGTCAGGGATGATCTCCTCTAGGACTGACCAGTTTGATCGCCTTGCAGTCCAAGGGACTTGCAGAGTCTTCTCCAGCACCACAGTTCAAAGGCCTTGATTCCTTGGTGTTCAGCCTTTCTGATGGTCCAACTTTCACAGCCATACATTGCAACTGGGAAAACCATAGCCTTGATTATATGCACTTTTGTTGGCAGGGTGATGTCTCTGATTTTTAGTATGCTGTCTAGACTTGCCATAGCTTTCCTCCCCAGGATCAAGCGTCTTTTAATTTCTTGGCTGCAGTCCTCACCTGCGGTGATCTTGGAGCCCAGGAAAATAAAATCTGTCACTACCTCCATTTCTTCCCCATCTATTTGCCAGGAATTGAGAAGGTCAGATGCCATGATCTTAGTTTTCTTTTTTTTTTTATTGTAAAAGTTTTACAATTACATTTTTACCCCATTTTCACCCCCCTAACCCTCCCCAAACTCCCCAACCCACCCTCCCAAACCCCCCCTGACCCACCCCTCCCCACCGGACTTCCATAGAATATCATTATCCCCTATACAAAAACCTTGAACCCCCCCAACCCCCATGTCATTTTTCATCTTCACATAGTTCGACTATTTCTATCTTAATATAATATAATACTATCAATAAAAAGCTATTTGATACTTCTTAGTTTGGTATTTGTTCTGCACATAATCTATCCACTTTTTCCATCCACATTCATAAGTCTCTTGTGAGCGATCTTTTAAGTATGCTGAAATCTTCGCCATCTCCGCGAAGCTGGCCATCTTCAAAATCCATTCTTCTATGGTGGGCAGAGCTTCATTTTTCCAATATTTACCTATCAACAATCTCGCTGCTGTAACCATATACAAAATCAACTTTGTTTCATCCACTGTAAAAACCCTCAACTATACCCAATAAAAGCAATTGTGGAGAAAATTGGATTTTTTTCTTTAAAACATTCTGCATGACCCACCAAATTTTTATCCAAAAAGCCTTAACTTTCTTACAAGTCCACCAAATATGATAATATGTAGCATCTAAACAATCACACCTCCAACATTTTGGCTGAACATTAGGGTACACACACGACAATTTCTTAGGATCTAAATGCCATCTATAAAACATTTTGTAAAAATTTTCCCTCAAATTCTGCGACTGTGTAAATTTAACATTCTGAACCCAAATTTTTTCCCATGTTTCCAACATCACTGGTTCTTCAAAATTTTGTGCCCACTTAATCATACAATCTTTAACTAATTCAGTTTCCGAATCCCTTTCTAACAAAACATTATAAAGCCTTTTAATATGCATTGGACCTTTCTCTTTTATATGTCTAACCAATTCTTCCTCATGCAACATAATACCAGTTCTTTGGTCCTCTTTCCATCTCAATTGCAATTGATTATATTGTAACCAAGTTAAATTAATCCCTTCAGCCAACAGTGTCTGTAATGTCTTCAGCTGCCATCTGCCCGCATCTGTAAAAAGAACCTCTTTGTATAAAAACCCCCCGAGTGACATTATATTTGTATTCCACAAAATATGACCAAGATCCAGCCATAGCAGTATTTTATAATCCCATTTGAGTCGGTGCTTCTTCCAAACTCTCAACAAAGAGTCTCTAAGTATATGGCTTTTAGATACTTTATCCACTTTGCTGTCATAAAATAAATAAGCATGCCATCCAAATTCCAAGTCAAAACTTTCTGCGTTTAGTATTCCAGTCTTTTTTCCTCCAAACCAATCACTTGTTAAAGTCAGAGCTGCGGCATCATAATATAACTGTAGGTTTGGAAGTTTAAGACCTCCCCTTTCTGGAACATCTTGCATAATTTTCAATTTTACTCTTGGTTTTGTCTCGTTCCAGACAAACTTGTTCACTCCAGTTTGCCATACTTTTAGTTGTTTATCATTTTTAAGCACTGGAATCATTTGAAACAAAAAAAGAAATCTTGGCAAAATGTTCATCTTAACTGCTGCTATTCTTCCAAATAAAGACAGCTGCAGTTTTTTCCAAGTCTCCATGTCTTTTTGCACCTCTCGCCACAACACCTCATAATTATTTTGAAACAATTTCATATTTGATTCTGCAACCTGAACTCCTAGATATTTTACCTTTGGTACAATCTCAAAACCTGCCCTCCTTTCAAGCTCGTGTTTACGATCTTGTGTCATATTTTTGACTATCATCTTAGTTTTTTTCTGGTTCAGACTAAAACCTGAAACTTTACCGTAGTCTTGTATAATGTCCTTCATCTGGATTATTGATTCCATTGGCTGTGTTAGGGTAACAACCAGATCATCTGCAAATGCCTTTATTCTGTAATCCTCTTGCCTTATCATTATACCTTTCAAGATATTAGAGTCCCTTATTGTGTTTAACAAGACTTCTAGTGTTAAAATAAACAACAATGGGGACAACGGACATCCCTGTCTTGTTCCTTTTTCGATTTTAAACTCTGATGTCAGACTTCCATTAATAATAATCTGTGCCTTTTGCTCTTGGTAGATTGCTGAAACCGCCTGTATAAATTGGTCTCCAAATCCCATTTTTTTAAAAGTCTTTAGTAGAAAATTCCAATCCACTCTATCAAAGGCCTTCTCCGCATCCAAAAAAACCAGCACTGCAGAGATCTGTTTATTCTTCTCAAGATATTCCAGTAAATCTATAACTTGCCTTACATTGTCCTTCATGTATCTACCCTCTATGAACCCAGCTTGGTTGTCATTAATCACCTCTTGAATTACTGGCATCAGTCTGTTGGCTAATACTTTTGCATAAATTTTATAGTCATTATTTAGAAGAGATATTGGTCTATAATTTTCCGGTTTTTTAGGACCTGCTTGTTCTTTTGGTATTAAAGTAATATATGCTGATTTCCATGATGGGGGTATTTTACCCCCTTGTTGTATATTACAAAATAAGTCTCTAAGTTGTTCCACCATTTCTGCTTGTAAAGTTTTATAATACACTGCTGTCAATCCATCTGTTCCAGGAGCTTTGGCTGTTTTCAATTGTTTAATTGCTGCAATTATTTCCTCAACTGTTATAGGGTAATTCATTCTTTCTTTTTGTTGGCTAGTAATTTTTGAGACTCTTTTCTCTTCTAGATATTTTTCTATAAGTCCATTCTGTATGTCATCTTTAGCATATAATTTAACGTAGTAATCTGCAAAGACTTCTTTAATCAGTTTTTGTTGGAAAATTTCTTTTCCCCCAATGTCAATACTCTCAATAGTCTGTATACTCTGCTTTTTCCTTAAGGTATAAGCCAACCATCTCCCCGGTTTGTTGGCATTACAAAACGTATTATGCTTCGCATATTGTAGATTTGTTGCAGCTTGTTCCGCCAAAAGCATTTGAAACTGATCTTTCAAAAGTTTTATAGCACCACATATTCTTTCATCTGTTGGGTTTTTAATAAGTAACTGTTCCTTATTCTTTATTTCTGCTTCCAATTCGAGTCTTTTCCTTTGTCGATTCTGTTTATGTTTGAAGTTCATATAAATAAGTACCCCTCTCATATAAGCTTTGCTCACATCCCATACTATTTCAATTGGGGTACCCTTATTCAAATTCATTTCAAAAAATTCTTTCATCTGTTTTTTAAGTTCTATTATATTTTTTTCATATCTGAACAAATTTTCATTTAGTCTCCATGACCTTCTCTCAGACTTTCCCATCTCGATTTCTATCCATACAGAGCTATGATCAGTTAAAGTTCTTGGAAATATCTTTGTTCTTTTTGTTTTAATAAGTAAATCATCTGATAACAAAATAAAGTCAATCCTGGAGAAAGATCTATGTCTGTCAGAGAAAAAAGTATAGTCCAGTTCTTTTGGGTTATATATTCTCCAGATATCCTTTAATTCCAAATCTTCTTTCATATCAAAAAAAGTCTGTGGCAGTCTGATCCTTGATTTCGCCAAACTTTTTTTATCTAATTTAGAATCAATTACTCCATTCCAGTCTCCCATTATTAGAACAGATCTATAGTCCCATTGCAGTATTTTATTATGTAGAGTCTTATAAAAATGATCCTGTTGTTGGTTCGGAGCATAAATTCCAATCAAAAGAATTTGGCCATTTGCTGTGTGCAATTCAATTGCAACAAACCTACCATCTTGATCTGCTTCTATAATTTTAGCGGACAGTCTTTTATTCACATAAATAACCACACCATTCTTTTTTTCCGAGGTTGAAGCTATAAAATGTGTTCCTAATTTAGAATTTATCAAATGTTTATGATCTTGAGTTCGAATATGAGTTTCTTGTAAACAAATTATATCATTATTAAATTGTCTCAAATATGTAAATAATTTCTTCCTTTTTTGTGGTGAATTTAGTCCATTAACATTCCAAGATAAAAGCCTAATTGTCATCTTGACCTTTCTGAAGCGATGAGCTGCTTTGCCTAACTTCTTCTGAAGTCTTCGGCCTAGCTCCTCCCATGGCTTCACGTTTTTCTTTTATCTGCTTGGAAATTGCACGGGTTATACGCTGGTCTTTAACTTCAGGCATCCCAGCTACATCCAAAACAGCACCAGTTGACAGAATTGGGGAAGGTTCTGACAATGATTCCTCCAAAAGGCCTCCTCCCCGTGCCGCACCCTGCATTTCCACTGGTTCCATCTGCTTAGACTGTTGTACCCTCTCGTGCTGAGATTGCTTTTCTTTATCACTTTTTATCTCCAACAATGTAGATGTACGTGGGGATGATGATCTTTCTTTAAGGATATTATAATAAAAATATTCCGCCTTCTGAAAAGTATTCAATCGATGTCTCTCTCCATTATATTTCAAAATTATACCAGTTGGGGCATCCCAACGAAATGGTATTTCTTGCTTTTCCAATTCATTCACTAAGAACCTGTACTCTTTTCGATCTTTTAACATCTTAGGTGGTAATTCCTTATAAATTCCAATTTGAGCTCCCTCCACTTGCACAGAGGAAAGAAAGGATCTTTGCAGATATCATTTCTTATTCTTCTATCAGTAAAGTATATCACCACATCTCTGGGCAATTTTCTTTGTCTAGCAACCCATGAATTCACTCTGTAAATTTTATCTATTTTATAGACCACATCTGCTGGATCAATTTTTAGCAATACAGCCAAGGCATCAGAACAAACCTGTCTCAGATCTTGCCTATCATTCTCTTTAATTCCTCGAAGCCTAATAGCAAATTCCATGGATCGGAACTGTATCATTGTAATTTCGTTTTTGACTCTCTCCACTTTGTTATCCACATCTGCAATTTTAATACCAGCATCCTTCATTTTGACATTGACTTCTGATTTAAATTCTTCCAGTTTGGAGTCCACTTTAGTAATGGATTCTGCCAAGTCAGAAACCACATTTGACAATTTATCTGACACCTTATCATAATTTTCTTTCATTGCCTCTTTAAATTCATTAATTTCCCTCTTCATTTCCTGTTGTGATTTTTGAAATTTTTCATCCAAAGCCTGGGTAATAAAATCTTTTAAACTTTGCACATCCAAGTCCCTTCCCTCCCTCTGCTGACTAGGAGGGGGCTGCTGTTCTGATTTGTGGGTGGGAGATCCCTCCCCTGCCACCTTTCCTTCCTATTTCTTTGAAGCCATTTTGCCACGTAAATTAACTTTTCTGAAAGAAGAAAATCTTTTTTTCCCCCTTTCCTTTGCACCTCCACAATATCCTTTGAAAAAGTCCCCCAGAATTAAATAGATTGAAGCAAGCTCAAATTTATTTTTCTTTTCTTTTCCACTCTTCTCCGTTCGCTTGCAACAGGCACTGCTACAATGTAGCTTGTTAGAATAGTTCTGCGCAATCACTCTCCCTTTCAGCTCGTTAACGCTGGAACGGCACCATTTTTTCAAGCCGTTTCCACTCGCTCTAGCTTTTCCCCAAATCAAAAGTTCAAAAGAGAAGAAATACTTGCAGTTTCTTGGTTTGGGGGTTGAGGTTGTTTTATAACAAAGTTATCTTCCCATCAGTTTAAATGTTTGCTGCAACCGGCTTGCTCTGATGAACAGAGTTGTCCCACGCCGTCCGGAGTCTCCGCAAGTTAGAAGGGAGCCACACCCGTTTCCTCCCCAGTAGCAAACTTCTGGGGGTTCACGGGGGCTCAACCTGCTTCTTGCTTTGCTCTTCTCCTCAAATCCTCAGGATTCTGGAGTTTTCAAGCCGCTTCCCTCACTCGGGGCGGCGGGGCTGGCGGCCGTTCAAAAGCGACCGTCTTCGCCGGTGGCAGTCAAACCCGGAAGATGATCTTAGTTTTCTTAATGTTGAGTTTCAAGCCAACTTTTGCACTCTCCTTCTTCACCCACATCAATAGGCTCTTTAGTTCTTCTTTGCTTTTTGCCATTAGAGTGGTATCATCTGCATATCTGAGGTTGTTGATATTTCTCCCGGCAATCCCCAACTTTTGATTCATCTAGCCCCACCTTTCTCATGATGTGCTCTGCATATAAGTTAAATAGGCAGGACGGCAGTATACAGCCTTGACAGACTCCTTTCCCAATTTTGAACCAATCAGTGGTTCTGTGTCCAGTTCTCACTATTGCTTCTTGACCTGAATATAGGTTTCTCAAGAAACAAATAAGATGGTCTGGTACTCCCATCTCTTTAAGAACTTACCACAATTTGTTGTGATCCACACAATCAAAGGCTTTAGCATAGTCAATGAAGCAGAAGTAGATGTTTTTCTGGAACTCCCTAGCTTTCTCCATGATCCAGCGTATATTAGCAATTTGATCTCTAGTTCCTCTGCCTCTTCGAAATCCTGCCTGTACTTCTGGTAGTTCTTGATCCACATACTGCTGGAGCCTACCTTGTAGGATTTTCAGCATAATCTTACTAGCATGTGAAATGAGTGCAATGGTGTGATAGTTTGAACATTCTTTGGCATTGCCTTTCTTTGGAATTGGAATGTAAACTGACCTTTTCCAATCCTGTGGCCACTGTTGAGTTTTCCAAATTTGCTGGCAAATTGAGTGTAGCACTTTTACTCCATCGTCTTTTAAGATTTTGAATAGCTCAGCTGGAATAGTGTCTCCTCCACTAGCTTTGTTGTTGCTCAGATTTCTTACGGCCCATTTGACTTCACATTTTAGGATGTCTGGTTCGAGGTCAGTGACCACCCTTTCGTGGTTATCAGGGATGTTAAGCTCGTTCTTGTATAGTTCTTCTGTGTAATTTTGCCACCTCTTCTTAATCTCTTCTGCCTCTGTTAGGTCCTTGCCATTTTGGTCCAAAGATCATGCCCATCTTTGCATGAAACGTTCCCTTCATATCTCCAATTTTCTTGAAGAGATTTCTGGTCCTCCCTATCCTATTGTTTTTTTCTATTTCTTTGCACTGTTCATTTAAAAAGGCATTCTTATCTCTTCTAACTATTCTCTGGAATTCTGCATTCAATTGGGTGTATTTTTCTCTTTCTCCCTTGCCTTTCGCTTCCCTTCTTTCCTCAGCTATTTGCAAAGCTTCCTCCTTTGCTTTCTTGCATTTCTTTTTCTCTGAGATGGTTTTAGTTTCTACCTCTTGTACAATGTTGTGAACCTCCATCCATAGTTCTTCAGGCACTCTATCAGATCTGATTCCTTAAATCTATTTGTCACCTGTACTGTATATTCATCAGGGATATGATTTAGTTCATACTGGAGTGGCCTAGTGCTTTTCCCTACTTTCTTCAATTTAAGTCTAAATTTTGCAACAAGAAGCTCATGATCTGAGCCACAGTCAGCTCCTGGCCTTGTTTTTACTGACTGTATAGAGCTTCTCCATTTTTGGCTGCAGAGCACATAGTCAATCTGATTTCTGTGTTGACCGTCTGGTGATGTCCATGTGTAGAGTCGTCTCTTGGGTTGTTGGAAAAGAGTGTTTGCTATGACCGTCATATTATCTTGACAGAATTCTATCAGCCTGTGCCCTGCTTCATTTTGTACTCCAAGGCCAAACTTGCCTGTTATTCCGGTTATCTTTTGGTTTCCTACTTTAGCATTCCAATCACTCATAATGATAAGGATATCATTTTTTGATGTTAATTCTATAAGGTGCTGTAGGACTTCATGGAACCGGTCAATTTCATTCTTTTCAGCACAAGTGGCTGGGGCACAGACTTGGATTACTGTGATATTGAATGGTTTGCCTTAGATTCGAACTGAGATCATTCTATCATTTTGAGGATTGTATCCTAGTATTGCTTTTTCTACTCTTTTATTGATTATGAAGGCTACTCCATTTCTTCTGAGGGATTCTTGCTTGCAGTAGTATACCTGATGGTCATCTGAATTAAATTCACCCATTCTTGTCCTTTTTAATTCGCTGGTTCCTAAGATGTCGATGTTCAATCTTGTCATCTCTTGTTTGATCACGTCCAGTTTGCCTTGATTCATGGATCTTACATTCCAGGTTCCTATGGAGAAAAAATCCTTACAATGTTGGACTTTCCTTTCACCACCAGATGCATCCACAGCTGAGTGTCCTTTCGGATTTGGCCCAGTTACTTCACTCTTTCTGGCGCTAATAGTACTAGCCCTCTGCTCTTCCCCAGTAGCATATTGGACACCTTCCGACCTGAGGGGCTCATCTTCCGGCATCATATCTTTTTTCCTTTTGGTACTGTCCATGGGCTTTTCATGGCAAAGATACTGGAGTGTGTTGCCATTTCCTTCTCCAGTGGATTACATTTTGTCAGAACTCTCTGCTATGACCTGTCCGTCTTGGGTGTCCCTGCACGGCATAGCTCATAGCTTCATTGAGCTATGCAAGCCCCTTCGCCATGACAAGGCAGTAATCCATGAAGGGGTTTATTTACTAACTTTAAATATCTTGAAAAAAAATAGTTCAGTAAACTAGCAATTTGATCGAAGGCAAAATCCATTTTACTGGAACAGAAGGAATGTAATAGGGAAATATTAAAGCATTAAATTAGAAAAAGTCACATCATGGAAAGCTACCATGGACTTGTTTGGAGTTAATGTTATGCGAACCCATTGGTTTCTTGTGTTTGTCACTTTTTTACTCATTTTATTTTCTACAAAATAAATCTATTTGGGAAGGTATTATTATTAAATTGCATTAAATAAATATTTGAAACAATTAGAATACTTAATCACTTCCTATACAGTATATAGAACTCTGATTCTACGTTAAAACTATTCAAATTATCATGTTTATCCTTTGAATATAAATGACAGATGCAACTACATTGGAAACTAAGATGATTTTATAAATTACTAATTTTATTGATTTCTAATAGGACAAGATATCAAATAGCTTGCATAATAAATGAAGTAGAAATTCTCAGAAAGTAGGAATACATTGGGTGATTTCCAGGGAAACTATGGTGAACTTAAGACGGCTATGTGAAAGCAGAGCCAAGAACAGGATTAGCCATCTTACTTATAATGTTGCAGCAGAGACTTTTAAAGGATACTAAATTTGCAAACCTAACTTTCAAATCCCTTCTGGAAATTTATTTATTTTATTTTATTTATTTGATTTGATTTTTATACCGCTCTTCTCCAGCAGGACTCAGGGCGGTGAACAGCCAAGGTAAAAACATAGCATACAAAATTTAAAACAATTTAAAAGATATTAAATAGTTTCGGCCCACAATTTAAAAACACCCCAATAAAATTAATTTCGAATTAAAACCGAAAGATGGGATCAAGCCAGCCCGGCTAAATGAAATAAGTGAGTTTTAAGTATCTCTGAGAGTAGGTCGTTCCAAAGGGCGGGTGCCGCCACAGAGAAGGCTCTCCCCCTGGGGGTCACCAGCCAACATTGTCTGGCCGACGGCACCCTGAGGAGGCCCTTTCTGTGCGAGCGTACTGGCCGGTGGGAGGCTATTGGTGGCAGAAGGCGGTCTCGTACTCAGGCCCTAAGCCATGGAGCGCTTTAAAGGTAGTCACCAACACCTTGAAGCGCACCCGGAAGACCACTGGAAGCCAATGCAGCTTGCACAGGATGGGTGTCACATGGGAGCGCCCCATTGCTCCCATAATCCCCTGCGCGGCCGCATTCTGGACCAGTTGGACCCTCCGGGTGCACCCCAAGGGGAGCCCCATGTAGAGAGCATTGTAGTAGTCCAGGTGGGAAGTGACAAGTGCTTGAGTGACTGTATGTAAGGAGTCCCGATCCAGAAAGGGACGCAACTGGCGTATCAGGCGAACCTGGTAAAAAGCCCCCCTGGCCACGGCCGTCATATGCTCTTCTAAAGACAACTTGGGCGTCCAGGAGGACGCCCAAGTTGTGAGCCCTCTCCGTGGGGGCCAATGACTTGCCCCCAATAACCAGCGATGGCACCAGCTGGCTATATCGGGACGCCGGAAGCCACAGCCACTTGGTCTTGGAAGGGTTGAGTCGGAACCTGTTTCTCCCCATCCAGGCCCGCACGGCCTCCAGGCACCGGGACATAACTTCAAGGGCATCATTGGGGTGGCCTGGGGTGGAGATGTACAGCTGAGTGTCATCAGCGTACTGATGGAACTCCACCCCAAAGCCATGGGTGATCTCACCCAGCGGCTTCACATAAATGTTGAACGGGGGGGCAAGAGGACCGACCCCTGCGGCACCCCACAAACAAGGCACCTTGGGGTCGACCGCTGCCCCCCTGCCAACACAGATTGCGATTGGTCAGAGAGATAGGAGGAGAACCACCGCAAAATGGTGCCCTCCACCCCCAACCCCTCCAACTGGCGCAACATGATACCATGGTCGATGGTATCAAAAGCCGCTGAGAGATTTAACAGGACCAGGATAGAGGAGCAACCCCTACCCTGAGCCCTCCAGAGATCATCGACCAACGCGACCAATGCCATTTCTGTGCTGTGCCCAGGTCTGGAGCGGATCTAGACAAACAGATTCATCCAGGTACTGCGGAAGCTGCCGCGCCACCACACTCTCAACAACCTTCGCGACAAAACGAAGGTTGGAGACTGGACGATAGTTAACCAAAACAGCTGGATCCAGAGAGGGCTTCTTGAGGAGGGGCCTCACCACTGCCTCTTTCAAGGTGGCGGGAAAGTCACCCTCACTCAAAGAAGCATTAATAATCCTCTAGAGCCAGCCTCGTGTAACCTCCCGGGAAGCCAGCACCAACCAGGAGGGACACGAGTCCAATAAACATGTGATCGCGTTCAGCCATCCCAGAATCCTGTCCACGTCCTTGGGAGCCACAGGATCAAACTCCTCCCAGATAACACTCTCAAGACCTGCCTCAATCATCCCGTCTGAACTTACCCAGTCAGAGGCCAAACCTTCCCGAATTTGAGCGATTTTATCATGCAGAATAAATCACTGCACAAAATCCTCAGCTCGACCCTGCAAGGGATCATCCCGCGCTCCCAGATGGAGGAGGGAGCGGGTCACCCTAAACAGGGCAGCTGGGCGGTTATCTGCTGATGTGATAAGAGCGGAAAAATAGCTAGATTTTGCCGCTTTTATCGCCACTAGGTAGGTCTTAATATGAGACCTCACTAGTGTTTGGTCGGATTCGGAATGGCTGGTCCTCCAACCGCTGTCCAGGTTCTTTTCTGGTGCTTCATCTCCCTCAGCTCCTCGGAGAACCAAGGAGCTAGGTGAGTTCGGTGCCGGGTCAGAGGCCGCAAAGCCACGATGCAGTCCAAAGCCCCAGTGGCCGCACTATCCCAGGCAGCCACCAAGTCTTCAACCGAGTCATGAGCCAGAGTCTCAGGAAATGGCCCAAGCTCCATCTGGGATCAGACAGTAACTACTTCTAAGCTATTAGAGATCTTCAGAATGACAAATTTAAAATTTCTGCTGTGAATCTGGGTGAATCCTCAATGGAAAAAAAGTTAATTATAAATTTAATAATTAAAATAATCTGAAAGAAACGGACGTTGCTTACCTGAACGTCCCTTCTCGACGCGCAGCTGGAGAATCCAAAGCTTTGGGTAGTTCAGTAGTTGGGTAGCCTACACTGAGTGTGCTCCTTTAAGAGATTTCTCTTCAGACACGCCCACTTGCTCAACAGAGTCCCAGTTTTGTTCACGAAGTAAGGAGCAGTAGAGCGTAAGAAGAAAGGTTCAGCAGCCAAGTTGGGTGGGTTGGATTCTCCAGCTGCACGTCGAGAAGGGACGTTCAGGTAAGCAACGTCCGTTCTCCAACGCGCAGCTTGGAGAATCCAAAGCTTCGGGATTTACCCAAGCAAGTCTACACAGGGAGGGTGAGTGGCTGCTGCGCATCGTCTGAAGAGTTGCATACAGCTTGGAGCACCCGACGGCCAAAGGATGCCTCCGCCGAGGCAAAGGAGTCCACCTTGTAGTGCCGGATGAAGGGATTCAAGGATGACCAGGTGGCCGCTCTGCAGATGTCAGAGATGGAGGCATTTGTGGCCCAGGTGGCTGTCGTGGCGGCACTCCTGGTAGAATGTGGAAGAATCCTCTGCGGAATTGGTCTGTTCCGAGCTGAATAAGCCTTGGAGATGCAGGACTTAATCCACCTCCCAATTGTTGTGGAAGATACCTTCCGGCCCATGGAGGAGGGCAGAAAGGAAATGAAGAGCGATTCTGATTTCCGGAAATGTTGTGTTCATTTAATATACCTGCGCAGGGCCCGTCGGACATCTAAGAGGTGCCAGTCTGCTTCCCGAGGATGTCGAGGATCGGGGCAGAAGTCCGGAAGGATCAATTCCTGGGCTCGATGGAATGTGGAATTTACTTTAGGCAGGAAGGAGGGGTCTAGTCTCAGTACCACACGATTTGTGTGGAAGACACAGAGGTCGCTTCTCACGGACAGAGCAGCTAGTTCGGATATACGGCGAGCCGAAGTAATCGCGACCAGAAACGCCACCTTAAGTGTTAGAAAATGGAGGCCGATGGAAGCGAGCGACTCAAATGGAGGGTGCATGAGGGCCTGAAGGACCAGAGTCAAATCCCAGGTCGGGTATCGATGTATAACAGGAGGGCGCAGGTTGGATGCCCCCCGCAGAAAGTCGCGAATCGTAGGGTCTTGGGAGAGAGGAAGCGTTGCAGAAGCCGAAAGCACCGTACTCAGTGCAGCAACCTGGCGACGAAGAGTGTTAGGCGCAAGGTGCTTGTCCATGCCCTGCTGAAGGAATCCCAGCACTTCGGGGACGGAAGCAGACGTCGGATCCAGGTGGGATTTAGCACACCAGGAGCAGAAAGAGTTCCAGGTTGCATTATAAATGCGGCATGTTGATGGCCGTCTCGACGCCTGAATCGTGGGGATCGCATTGCTAGGAACGTTGGCTCTCCTTAGCAAGATCCGTTCAAGCGCCAGGCGGTCAACTGCAACCACTGCGGGTCTGGGTGCAGAATGACCCCCTGGCTGAGGATGATCCTGTCCCCTGGAATCCTCCACGGTCGTGCCACCGACAGGTCCATCAGATCCGCAAACCAAGGCCTCCGAGGCCAGTGGGGTGCGACCAGAACGACGTCTGCCCTGTCTGCTACTATTCTGCGTATCAGACGAGGAAGGAGCGGTAGAGGGGGAAAGGCATAGAGGAGACCCCTGGGCCAGGGAGAGACGAGGGCGTCGACTCCCTCTGCCTGAGGGCACTGGTACCGGGTGAAGAACCTGGGGAGGTGCGTGTTGTCGCGGCTGGCAAATAGGTCGACTAGAGGCGTGCCAAATCTGCGGACGATCTCGGCGAACAGATCTGGGTGAAGTCGCCACTCGGCGTGGTCCAAGTGTTGTCTGCTGAGCCAGTCCGCTGTGATGTTCGTGGTCCCGGCGATGTGCTCCGCCACAAGGGACAGGACGTGCGTCTTCGCCCAGATCAGCAGTAGGGTCGTTTCCTCCATCAATGGACCCGAGCGAGTCCCCCCCTGGCGGTTCACGTGCGCCTTTGCTGTTACATTGTCCGTGCGTATCAGGACATGGTGCCCCGATACCAGCTGCTGGAACCGTTGGAGGGAGAGGCGGATCGCACGGAGTTCCAACCAGTTGATCCCGTTGTGACTCTCCTCTGTTGACCACGTTCCCTGGGCAACGTGGGATAGAAGATGACCTCCCCATCCCGTCAGGCTGGCGTCCGTTGTCACTACCAGGCGCTGTAGATTCTGGAAGTAGCTGCCCTGATGAAGGCTCTGGGAGGACCACCAGAGGAGAGACCTTGAGACCTCTGGCGGAAGGGAAACTTGTGCGGAAGAGTTGCTCCTCCTGGCTCTCTGAAAGGGGAGGAGGAACCATTGAAGCTGGCGGGAATGGAATCTCGCCCAAGGGACGACAGACAGGCAGGAAATCATTTTGCCGAGCAGGCGGGACAGGAGCAGCAAGGTCACCTTCCGAGAGGAGAGGACCTGGGATGTTAATGACTGGAGACTGGAACACCGGTCCGTTGACAGGAACACCTGGCCCCTTATGGAATCTATTATTGTCCCTAGGTGAAGGATGCGAGTAGTGGGCTGCAGTTGGCTCTTCGGAATGTTGAGGGAGAAGCCATGATGATGAAGGCAGCGACACACCACTTCTAGGTCCTGGGATGCCCGGGCCGGAGAAGGGGAGAGCAGGAGGATATCGTCCAGGTAGCAGTGGAGCCGGACAGGATGTTGGCGTAGATGGGCCGCCACTGCTGCCAGGAGCTTTGTAAAGGTCCTTGGGGCGGAGGAGAGGCCGAAGGGCATTGCTCTGTATTGGTAATGCCTGTTGTTGTATGCGAAGCATAGAAAACGACGATGGGACAGCCGTATGGGTACGTGGAGGTACGCTTCTTTCAAATCGATAGAGGTCATCCAGTCCGTTGGCCGAATGGAAGCCAGAATCGAACGGAGGGACTCCATCTTGAACCGATGGTATACTATAAATTCGTTCAGCCTCTTGAGGTCCAAAATGCCCCTGTGGCCCCTGGACGCCTTGGGGACCAGGAAGAAAATTGAATAGAAACCGGTCCCTCGTTGATGGTGGGGAACCGGTTCGATGGCTTGAATTTGAAGCAGGTGATGGATTTCTGCCTCCATTAGCTGGCGCTTGTCCAGGTTGGGGGAAATAGGGCATTGTACGAAGTGAGAGGGAGGTCTTGAACGAAACTCCAGAGTAAGTCCCAGACGAATTGTCTGGAGCACCCAGGCGTCCGACGTCGAGATCTCCCACTGGGGAAGAAAATGAGTCAGACGGCCGCCAATGGGGAGAAGGATGTAGTCACTTCCCTCTTCGAAAGGTACGGGAGCCCGTACCTCGAAATGGCCGTTTGGGTGCTGGGGCCTTTCGACCACGGTCCCTGAAGGAGGATCTATCGAGGGAACGGTTGAAACCTTGAGAATAGGGCCTTGAGGAGAAGGATCCTGAAGGACCGGAGTCGTTCCGAAAGGGCTGCCTGGTGAAGTAAGACGATGGTCTACGATCTGCCCTCTTATACGAGGATGGCATCACCTTCCGTTTATCCTTGTCCTCGACAAGGATGGGGTCTAAGGCTTCTCCAAAAAGGCGGGAACCCTTATACGGAGTCGAGGCGAGACGCCACCTAGACTTGGCATCAGCTCTCCAATTTTTAAGCCATAATAGACGGCGGGATGTGACGGACGACACCAGGGCGCGTGAAGCGAACTTCGCGGCGTTGAGCGAAGCATCTGCCGTATATTCAGTAGCCGCCACCAGTTTGTTGACATCTTGGCGGAGGCGTGAATCCGCAGGAGGAAGACGCTCCTGAAGTTGGCGGAGCCAGATTAAGCAGGCACGGCTGAAGAAGGAAGCCGAGGTAGCTGCCCTAACTGCCCAGGCGGCCGCGTTGTGAGTGCGCCGGAAGTTAAACTCGGCTTTCCGGTCCTCAGAGCGCAAACCGTCGGCGACGTCGTTGGAAATTACAGAGGATGCCGTCAGATTGGCCACTGGCGCGTCTACAGTTGGTAACTGAAGAAGATCTTGGAGACTAGGCGCCGAACAATAAAGTTTCTTGTCTAGACCCGAAGGGGCGGGTAAGGAGGAAGGCGTGGACCAGGATCGCTGGACCACCTCGGAAAAAAGCTGTGGACACGGAATAAAGTCCGCTTCCGCCTTAGGTGCCGTAAACAAGGCCTCATGTTGTTGAGAGGTACCAGGCTGATCGACCTGAGGGACTGGGTCAGCCATATTCGTGGCCAACTTGGCCTTGCGCAGGAGCGATTTGAACAACGAGGGTTTGAAGAGCCCTGAGAAGGCTGGCTTCTCGGGTGGCATATCGGCGTCATCAGATAAGTCCA
This sequence comes from Arizona elegans, assembly GCA_022577455.1. Taxonomy (NCBI): domain Eukaryota; kingdom Metazoa; phylum Chordata; class Lepidosauria; order Squamata; family Colubridae; genus Arizona; species Arizona elegans. Next base: position 74,326,302 of record JAKOOJ010000004.1, on the reverse strand, counting down.
TATCCGAGGGGTCGCACTCGCCCTCCTCCGAAGATGACTCCTCGTGGTGACCATGGTCCAGATAGGGATCGGACCCATGCGCCATAGCCTGATACTGGATAGGGGCCTGTTGAGAGTCCCGGGCCCGAGGAGGAGGAGGAGGAGGAAAACGTGACTGAGGCCAAGCCCCATATGGTGCAGCATGTTGAGAAGTTGCTGCCAGTGTCCTGGTAACCGTGTCAGAGATGATCTGCTGGATATCATACTGAAACGGTGGAGGGGCTGTCTCCGAGGCGCGCAAACCCGCAGCCGTGGGAGTAAAAGTTGCTTCCGGTTGAGACCGCCGAGGGAGAATGGCATTGCACGAGAGGTCCACCGGTTCCATGCAGTGTGTCGACATCGGCTCAGGGAAAACTTCCATGTTTGGCGTTTGATACAACGGTTGCAGAGGAGCCTGATGGACGGGCTGGACCGTAGCTGCGACAACGGGCGAGAGCGGAGCTGGTAAGTGTGCGCAGGCAGCTTGTGTTGACTGGCTGCGTGCTTTCTCAAACTGACGCTCCAGGGCCTTGTGTCTCCTGGAGGCGTCCTTGTCTGCCGCTGATGAGTGCTTTGTCTTTTTAGAGCGTGGAGCAGCTGACGAAGACGAATGTGGAGCGCGTTTACGGGACCGTTTACGTTGCTCGGCCTGGTCGTGAATGCGCTCGGGAGAGCTGTTGTTGTCCTCCAGGTCGGATGAGAGAGCACGTTCTGCCATGTTGTGACCTTTGTTTCCCCCTTTATATATATATATATATATATATATATATATATATATATATATATATATATATATTAATGGAAAGGAGAAAGATGAAGACTCAGTAAGTATTCAATTGATGTGGTTATGCAGATAGGTACAGAGGAATAGCTACTGATTATTATTATTATTATTATTATTATTATTATTATTATTATTATTATTATTATTATTATTATTTTTACAGTAAGCTGTTGAAGATCCACGGATTAAATGAACATAGCCAAGGGCTAGCAGGTAAGTCCAGGAATAGAGGGTTGGGGGGGGTATAGAAGTGGTGCAACTAGCCGATTGCTCCAAAGAGACAGGCTAGTTAGGTCACCCAATTGCAGAAAACTAGAAGATCGGCCTCTACGAATCACTGCGCATGCGTGAGGCTGTCACCAGGCAGAATTTGACAGCCGTTGGAAGTCTTTTCCCCTTCAGGCCCAGAAATGGCACCGAGCAGGGCTGCAGAGCGAGGGCGACAGTGAAGGATAGGAGGGCTGTTCCCCCTTTAAAAGGACCTTGAGCGGGCGATTGACTTAGGCAGACCAGAGTCCCAGCGGCAAGGAGAGAACTTGTGGGGGGAGGAGGAAAGCCGAGGAGCGCGAGCTGCGCTGATTGCAGCTCCCAGCGCTGAGGCGAGCAGAAAAAAAGGCGCGCGCTTTGAAAAGCAGTTCAAGCGTCGCCGCCTAGAGTCCCTAGCAAACTGGAACACCGAGGGAGAACAGCCGAAGGCTCAGAAGCGCTTCCCCGGCTGCCTAGATCGATGGAGAGCGCTCTGGCAAATAAGGGGCGCACGAGGGGCGCTCCGGCGCTCGAGGATCACTCCAGTGATGAGGGCGTCCGTGGGGGAGGAGGCTGTAACGATCCCTGCGAGGGCGATGGTGTGCGATCACTCAAAAGTGATCCGGACGCCAGGAAGCTCTCAAGGCAATTAGGGGGAGAGGGAGAGAGAGACGCCGCTGAGCGCAGGGCGTCAATCTCAAGCCGCCAAGGTGAGATTCAGTCCAGACGGTCAGAGCAGCAGTGTGGGCAAGGCTGATTCTACCACACACGCCTGCGGCTGTTTAAAGAGGGAAGTCCATAGGTCAGGCTTCAGTAAGATGGGAAGACACTGACAGCTTGCCAGAAGCAGCAGGCAGACTCACCCCCCGGCCAAAATTATCGAAGGAAAGAGGACTGGAGTTGGAGAATCCAAAGTTTCTGGAATAGTCCAAGTAGAAGTCAGAGAAATTTTCAGACAGTGTCACAGGCTCAACTGAGTGAACTAAACTGGGACTCTGTTGAGCAAGTGGGCGTGTCTGAAGAGAAATCTCTTAAAGGAGCACACTCAGTGTAGGCTACCCAACTACTGAACTACCCAAAGCTTTGGATTCTCCAAGCTGCGCGTTGGAGAACAATGAAAACTAAATAAAAATTTGATCTTAGAAGCTATCAATGGTCCAGATAAAATTGAAATGCTGAAACTTTTACAATAAGATTTTGGAATTAATTATAAAACACAAACAGTTTTTCATGGGAAATAGATCCTGTTTTGGTTTTAGGAGACTTAACATAGATAAGCAATGTTGTGCTTTGAAAAATTAGATTGCAAAGAGGACTAAAGATTTTAGGTAAAGATATATAAGACTGTAATATACATAACATTATGACAATAAAAATACTGAAGGAGACTTCTGAAGAATGGAATCAGAAAACAGTAGCTACAATATCCACACTGTCAATAATGATGGCTAATTCTATGGACAGACTATGTCCAAAAGATGTTACTGAAGGAAACTCGGATGTAGAACAAATTTTATCTGACAAGGTAGAGATGGTATCGAAAGTGGATTTACAACCAAGAGAAAGGTTTATAAAAAAATGTTTGACTGGATTTGTAAATGAAACAGTGAAAATTTAAAATAGAAATACAAATGACAAATCAAGAGAGTGATCTGGATATTTTTTTTCCTATTTGATTTACAAAAGAGGCTTGTTAAAGTCTTGAAGAATTTTGTGATATGGACAAAGAAGACAAAACAAATCTCAAGAAAATATTTGAATGAACTAAAAATTAAGACAGTGAGAAATAAAATGAAGGAATATAGAGTGGGTTTATTTGATCAAGTTTAAAACAAATTATGTTGTTACTTGTGGCTATCCTTTATGAACTTTCTGCTGATACCAGGACTGAAATGATGATGTTTTATAGATTTATTTATTGATAAGAATTGGGACATGGGATGAGGAGATAAATGTTTATAACTTTAAAGAGATGAAATGTGTTTACACTTGTGATGAATTATCCTGTTGTAAGATGGGCGGCCAATAAATTTAATAAATAAATAAATAAATGAATGAATATTGCAATCTTTATGATATTCATTTTCTTTTCTTCTTTTTTCTTGCACTTTTTACTATTTCTTTCGTCTTTGTTGCAGTTTAGTTTGTATTAATATTCATTATTATAATCACAATTCTTAATAAAAATTACATCAAAGAAGGAATATATCTTCAGGTATATAATTCCAATGATTTTGAAAATAAAATAGCAAAAACAAAAAAATACTTCTGCACTTTCTAAAGAATTTCTAGAAACATGTAATCATTATTTAAACTACTTATAACTTATAGGTCAAAGTCATTGGCTTTTATCCAACAGGGAATAGCCTAATATATCAGCACATGTGATTATGTGACTAAAGAAGCTGGACATCCAATGCTACAACAAGTAATAAGTCACACATTATGCATTTATAAATCTTTAATGAGATTTATAAGCTAATTTTAATTTCTACCTTTAGAGAAAGACAAATTAAATGTCTGAATGCAAGCAGTTTCTTCCTTTGCCAATCTTCTAGTTGTTTGTATGTACATGTTTGCAGGAAGCCCCAAATGATCAGATATTGCAGATAAGTCTGAATTCTCAAAAATACTTGTTTAGCATTTAAACAACCATGCAGATGTACAATATCAAATGAACATGTAAAAAACAGTATACAATATACAGTCCTCAACTTATAACTGGTCTTTTAACAACTGGTTGAAGTTATAGCAGATTTTTAAAAAGCTACTTATGACTTATTGTTGAAATTATAACTACTCCCTTCCCATCCTTTAGCCACATGATCACATCTCAGTTACATAGCTTGCATTTATGGCCAGTTGTAGTGTTCAACAGTCAGGTGACTACAATTTATGACCTTTTTACCATTTTTTGGCAAAGGGTTCAAAAATGCTAGGATTTGCTTAATGACCACATGATTTGTTTACACCATAGTGACTTGCTTTATAACCATTGTAAAAACTTGTAAAATTGAATCTGGATACATACTATAGCACTTCAATAGGGACTTATGATTGAAATTCCAGGCTCTATCATGGTTATAAGTTGAAGAGTATCTCAAGTGCATTTTCAATAAATTGTCAATAAAATGTTTACCTAACTTCAGATTAATTACCTTAGCTTCAATTTGCCTATAACAAGAGACTCCATATATTGTGCTTCGATCTCCACTTCTTGGTGGCAAATGGAAAAATACTGTGTCTAAAAAAGAAGAGAAGAGAATGTTTTGCTATCCCTTATAAGTATCACATTGAGTCATTAAATTTCTTTAGTAATATAATTTTCCAAATAATCCTAAGGACCAAATTTCAAATTAATGTACCATAATCAGGGGAAAAATGCAACTTTTGGTTTGGTAATATAAATGTGCATGTTACTATTTTAAAAAACTTGTGATTTTAATCATACTGAAGTAATTCTTTGGTTTGGGTTTTTTTTGATGGTGCTAAAGAGCATTCCAGGCAATAGGGATCCTGTTAAGAGTTTCTATATCCGCAACATTATTCATTCAGGTAAACTGCTCCTAAAGAATTGTTTGGTTAATTTGAATCAATATACAAAAGTTCAACACCTTCTCATTCATCATCCTGCTGAAGAGAATAGAAAGTTTCTACTTTTTTTCTAATAGGTTGCTATCTAAATTATAATTATGCACTAGCTTCACATATCACAAAGGCCATTAATATGGTCTGTAGATTTTAACTTAGCATGATTTGTGAATCCAGCCATTGTGTTGTCACGGTGGCGTCACGTGACGTATCGGGACTTTTCCCCCCTTCGCTAAACCAGGCGTGGCCAGTGCATGACACACCCAGCCAGTGGGCCGGGAGTTTGACAGCCCTAGTTTAGAGTAACGTATGAACCCAATCAATATTAAATTAGGGTAGGGTTAGCTATGGTATCTATTTAGATAACCAATAACAAAATATATGACCATAATATATGTTAAACATAAAGTATCAAACCTGGCATTTTAAAACTTTCTTTCAAGATTCTAATTCCAAATTTGAGACAATATAATCTTAAAATACATATGATACATGATTCATTAAAATATCTAGGTCTTTTATAAGGACTGCGGTCCTGTATAAAAAGCTTTTCCAGCTGTTTTCATATACATCCAAATGTCTAAGTTGCTTTCTTTCTTCCTGCATATTGCAAAATTCCTAGTTCATCTGGTTCATACAGCCTTTCAAGGCAGATAAGAGATATACAGTATGTTATTTAGACACAAAGTGGGCAAACATCCTTCAAATCCTATGAGCACATCCTCTCTGACTCTGTCAGCAGTTTCTTAAAGGAAATGGGCTGTTTCACAGTAGCCAGGGAGCTCAGGAAATGCATATTTTGCTGAGTCTACATAATCACTGTGCAAACCTTGAAAGGATGCAACTCTTTTAAGATATAGAAAGTACCCATGACTGATCCAAAGCACCTTTGCTTCCTTCAGATTGGAAAAATGCATATTTTTAAGTAGATAGGATATTGGTAATTATGAATTTTTGCTATTGGCTATTTTCACAGCTGGTTGAGATGGAAAACCTAAACCAATTTTCCTTATTATATTTTAAGCTGCCCTTTATGCAATTAATTACTATCCACAATATTAACAGAATATATTCTGGGCAGGCTTAGTGCGGCCACATGTTTATTGGACCCGTGTCCCTCCTGGCTGGTGCTGGCCTCCCGGGAGGTTGCATGAGGCTGGCTCCAGGGGATTATTAATGCTTTTTTGAGTGAGGGTTACTTCCCCGCCGCCTTGAAGGAGGCGGTGGTGAGGCCCTTCCTTAAGAAGCCTTCCCTGGACCCGGCTGTATTAGTGAATTATTGTCCAGACTCCAACCTTCGCTTTGTGGCGAAGGTTGTTGAGAGTGTGGTGGCACGACAGCTCCCCTGGTACCTGGAGGAAACGGTCTACCTAGATCTGTTCCAGTCAGGTTTCAGGCCTGGGTACAGCATGGAAACGGCATTGGTCACGTTGGTTGATGATCTCTCGAGGGCTCGGGACAGGGGCTGTTCCTCTGTTCTGGTCCTATTAGACCTCTCAGCAGCTTTTAATACCATCGACCATGGTATCATGCTGTGCCGATTGGAGGGGTTGGGGGTAGGGGGCACCGTGTTGTGGTGGTTCTCCTCCTTCCTCTCTGACCGGTCGCAGTTTGTGTTGACGGGGGGACAGAGATCGACCTCGAGGCGCCTTGTGTGTGGAGTGCCACAAGGGTCGGTTCTCTCGCCCCTTTTGTTCAACATTTATGTGAAACTGCTGGGTGAGATCATCCGTGGTTTCGGGGTGAAGTGCCATCTGCACGCTGATGACACTCAGCTGTACATCTCCACCCCAATGATGCCCTTGATGTGATGTCCCGGTGCCTGGAGGCCGTGCGGATCTGGATGGGGAGAAACAGGCTCAGGCTCAACCCATCCAAGACCGAGTGGCTGTGGCTTCCGGCATCCCGATATAGTCAGTTGGCGCCATTGCTGACTGTTGGGGGTGAATCGTTGGCTCCCACAGAGAGGGCTCACAACTTGGGTGTCCTCCTGGATACATGGCTGTCTTTAGAAGAGCATATGACAGCTGTGGTCAGGGGGGCTTTTTATCAGGTTCGCCTGATCCGCCAGTTGTGTCTCTTTCTGGATCGGGATGCCTTACGCATGGTCACTCATGCTCTCGTCACGTCCTGCCTGGACTACTGTAATGCTCTCTAATGGGGCTCTCCTTGAAGAGCATCCGGAGGCTCGAGCTGGTCCAGAATGCGGCTGCGTGGGTGGTTATGGGGGCAACTCGGCGCTCCCATGTAACACCTCTCTTGCGCGAGCTGCACTGGCTCCGGGTAGTCTTCCGGGTGCGCTTCAAGGTATTGGTTACCACCTTTAGAGCGTTCCATGGCTTAGGACCCGGGTATTTACGAGACCACCTTCTGCCACCGATAGCCTCCCACTGACCAGTACGCTCCCACAGAGAGGGGCTCCTCAGGGTGCCGTCGGTCAAACAATGCTGACTGGCGGCCCCCAGAGGGAGAGCCTTCTCTGTGGGGGCACCTACCCTCTGGAATGAGCTGTCCCCGGAGATATGGTGGATCCCGGATCTACGCACCTTTCGCCGTGCCCTAAAGACGTTTTTATTCCAACAAGCCGGGCTGGCCTAACTCTTTTAAATTGTTTTAATTTTTAAACTGTTTAATTATGGGTCTTAATACAGGGGTGCTTTTAATTGTGGGCCAAATTAATTTAATCGGATTTTATTACTGTTTTTAAATTTTGTATTTTTTGTGTTTTACCTGTTGGCTGTTCACTGCCCCAAGTCCTTTGGGAGGAGGGCGGTATATAAATATAAACAACAACAACAACAACAATAATATTAAGCAAAGAAGGTGAGTGGCAACCTAATATGGAGATAAACTACCTCTCAGCAACCAAGGAATTGGTTCTGAAAGCGTACCTTTTTTCTTTTACTACAACTATGCACTAATGGCTTATTGTAACAGTAGTAGAATAATTCGTAACTACCGCGATTCCCCAAAAATTAGACCCAACCTGAAAATAAGCCATAGCCTGATTTTTTTGGGTGGGCCCAATATAAGCCCTACCCCAAAAATAAGCCGGGAGGGATGGGTATGACCAACAGAAGAGGCAGCGAGTGCATGTGGGCCGACAGTCTCCAGCAGCAGCCGCAGCCTGCTAGTCCCTTGGCAGAGAGCAGTTAGTCCGAGCACGGAAGCAGAGGCGGGGGGAAACAGACAATCTGGACGTGCTGCACGGCTGCCTGGTTCACAAAAGGCTCGCAGGAGGCTTGCACAGCGGCACTGGAAGCAGGCGGAGGCAGAGGCATGGGGGAGGCAGGCAATCCCGATGTCCCATGGGGGTGCCAGCCTGGCATGGCCGCGGGCAACCCAAGAGACAGTGGGAAACAGTGGGTGGCATGTTGGGATTGCCTGCCTCTTCCCCGTGCTTCTGGCTCTGCCACGTAACTCTCCCCCAGAGGGAGACAAAGCTTCATCTGCTTACAAATGGGATGCTAATCTCTCTGTTTCAAAGCATCCCATTTGCAAGTAGACAAAGCTTCGACTCTGTCATTTCTGTGTCTGCGTGAAAAATGTGTCTGCCCTGGGAAGCCCTGTAAGCCATTTCAGCCGCAAGCAACCAGAAAGTGGGAGGAATAGTGTGGGTGGCTGCCTTCCCCCTCCCCATACCTCTGCCTGCTGCCAGTACCACCACACAACTGTCTTGCGGGCCTGTGAGCCAAGCAGCCATGCAGCACATCAGGATCGCCTGTCTCCATCCACCTCCACTGTGCACTTTTCGCCCAGAGTGAGACAAATAGAGGTGGTATTAAGCCAGTTCGGGCGAACTGGTAGCGGAAATTTTGAGTAGTTTGGAGAACCGACAAATAGCACCTATGGCCCCACCCCCGCCCGGCCCCACCCCACCCAGTCATTCCTCATCTTGCCCCCCTGGCATAGCTAAGCAAAGTATGGCTCCTGACTTGCGTTGACCACACAGTCTCTGCGGCTTGCCTGCCTTCCCACGTGGTACCTGTCGCCCAAGTAAGCGGCCTGCCTGAGTAAGCAAGCCTAGCTAGCTGCCCCCCCATCCTGCCTGCCTTCCCTACTCTATTCCCTGCGGCCCGGGGCCCCACCATGCTTGCCTGCCTCCCCCACAGCCTTCCCGGCGGTCCCCGTGGCCAGGCCCACTTGCAAAGGCCTTCCCTACTACCTTCCCTGTGGCCTCGCCATGCTTGCCTGCCTTACCCGTGGCCTTCCCAACGGTCCCTGTGGCCAGGCCCCTTGTGAAGGCCTTCCCTACTCTCTTCTTTATGGCCTGCAGCTCCGCCATGCTTACCTGCCTTCCCTGCAGCCTTCCCAGCAGTCCCTGTGGCTAGGCCCGCTTGCATTATATATGAGGAATTATTAGCATGCATATAACATTAGGAAATAATTGTAGGTAACTATGTTAACTCATTTACTTCTCTAATAATGATCTGTCTTGCTACAAAGAACTTGATTCCTGTATTAAAAATGCTCTATTCTGTCTTCATTTAGCTTTGATCATTTAAAAATTTATAGTGAAAAATAACTCCATCACATCTGGTATCACTACAGATGACTAAAAACAACTGTAATTTGTAATCTACTGAGGATGGATATTTGTAAATCATGTTGGTCACCTATATACCTCCACATTCCTTTTTTAAAAGCCATCCCAACACTTGGATCAATGTTGGTAACTCAGAAATGAGTTACACATTCCAGCAACAAAAATTGCTTGAAGTTTAAACAAATTTGAAATGTAAGATACTACATATCAGAATGTTTCTCCATATTTAAAACAGTCTGTAAGCAAATAATTGTAATGCAAGGTGTTCTTCAAAATAACACCCTACCCTGCCTTCTTTACTTCGTTCCAAATAGCACAGCTTTTTGCAGTGCAAAACACATCAACAAATTGCAGCTTCCTGCAATAACACCAGCAGAAGTGCAAAAAACTTTGCTATTCGGAACATTGTACATCTTAACAAAGTACTTGGTTGATACCTAGGACGCTGGCAGCAACCCGTATCAACTATTAGCAGCAGTCAATGGTATTTGTGATGCATTTTTGAATGTTCAGTCGACTGAGTTTCATGTTTAATGAATAAAGTAAATAATAATAATAATAATTAATTAAATTTGTATGCCACTTGACTCCAGCAACTCAAGAAAATCTGTTTTGTCTAAGGTTCTCAACAGCTTCAGATTATATCTGAATATCTGATTATATCTGTGTATATACTGTATGCATATACGCAGTATAAGTTCTTTTGTATCTAGAATGGGAAGGTAACCCTGTGCATGTGTTCTTCCTGATTGTGTTCAAAATTTTAAATTGATTCAGAAAAATCAATACAATTTAATGCCTCCAGCTTACCTGACTGTGAGTGACTCCTGAATCTGCCTGCCTCCCACGTGGCCTGCCTGCCTTCGTCTAATTTTCGGTAAGTTGCTCTTTTTTTTTTAATTTAGCATAAAACATTCAATATCTATATGGTGTATTGTCTGGGTACACTTAATTTGTGAGTTAGCTTGCAAGCAAATTTTATGTTATGAGTCTATAGCTTTTATATTTTGAAATTTGTGCAACTTGATGAGATTTTGTGTGTTTCTGTAGTGAGTGTGATTGTTTTTTGATATGCCCTGATGGTTTTTATTTCTGTGGCTTTGTCTTTCCTTGCCTGAGGGATAATCTTGTCTGAGAGGAGGAAGATGGAAGTTCTGAAAGTCATTCTTAGTCTGATTCCTTGAGTATTTTCAGGATCTGCCCTTTGTTATTTAATCTTCTGGCATTTTCCAGGACTTTCAATCTATTTGTTATTCATAGCATTCCAATTAGCTCAAGTTTGCTTCTGGGGTTTGTCTTTCAAAGGGAAAAAACTGGTTTTATCTGCAGTCTTTTGGGGGAAAACTGTTTTCATTCTTTTGGTGTTTTCCTGGCACTGTCCTACTTTTGGAGGTGGGGGTGGGGGTATATGCTCCCGATAACTTCCTACACATTAATAATGATCACATTCTAATAATATTTGCTTATCCATTTTAGTGAACTTTCCTTATGTAATTGGTATTTTCTTTTATATTTTTAGTTTTCTAACTTCTGTTTCTGTTAGTTAGCCATTGATAAAACAAATCCCACATTAAATGGGACGGGAGCGACATGGCGCTCCCATGTGACCCCCCTCCTGTGCGAGCTGCACTGGCTCCTAGTGGTCTTCCGGGTGCGCTTCAAGGTTTTGGTTACCACCTTTAGAGCACTCCATTGCTCAGGACCAGGGTACTTACGAGACCGCCTTTTAAATTGGGTTTTAAATTGGGTTTTAAATGTTTTAGATAAATTGGATGTCTTAAATTTGTTTTTTGAGCCCAAATTATTTAATCTATTTTTAGTAGTTTTTAATTTTTGTATGTTATTTGTATTTTTAATCTTGGCTGTTCACCGCCCTGAGTCCTTCGGGAGTAGGGCGGTATACAAATATGATTAAATAAATAAATAAATAAATAAATAAATAAATAAATAAATAAAAAAGTATTTGAAGCCTTCTCCTTAATTTTAAGTGTTAATCTATTCATTTCTGTGCATTCTAATATTTTTATTACATTTTCATCTATAGGGATCTCTTTGTTTTTATACTGTTGTGCAAACACAATTCTAGCAGCTGTTAACATGTGTAAAATTAAATATGTATTCCCTTTAAAATACCCAACAAAATATTTCTGATTTTAAATCTATGTTACTTTACCATTGTTTCTAACCATGACACCATTAACTCTTGAATAGCTACTTGATTTGAGTACAAGCTGAGCCCAATACTGAACCTAATTCATATATTCCTGTTTTTTGAACTGAGGAATAAATTTCAGAAAAATAATTCAGTATTGCTCTGTGAATGTATCTATGAAATTCGTTCTTCTTGATCTAACTTCTTAGATGATCTTATACTATACCTTTTTTGTTTGTCCCCATTTTGTTGGACCCCAATCCCCCTCACTCTTAAAAATTTACCACACTAGTAAGTTCATTCTAGTTGCAAAGCAAATGCTAAAGCATTCATAAAGATAAAATGATGTGAATCCTAGGAAAATAAGCAGCCGCTGAAATAAAATCTTGCCTGGCTGGAATGCTGAAAAAAGATTCAGTACATTTTTAAGATGAAAAGTCTAAAAAGCTTAGGTGCCTAAACATGGCTTCCCCTGGCTTCTCTCTCTCTGCTATAGAGAGCATTCCATTAGGGACTGTTAGTCCAGATAAGACCTGGGCTAAAGTAAGGTAGTGTTAGCTAGGAAAGATTTTTGTGGCAATACTGGCAGAAAGTAACAAACTCCCACATTGTAGTTCCATTTTAAGTGTTTATTTTTCAATTATTAATTAATTGTACTTATGAAAATATCAGCCATTCTTTACATCTTTTGCATGTCATTCTTACAGGCTGTTATTCTTAAATCCACTTTCACCTCAGTCTCAGTCTTGCCTTTTAAACACTAACTATCTATAGTGTCAGACACTAAAAGTGACTAAATATTAATGATCTCTGCTCCTTGCCAGCTTTCCTCGCTTGCCAGCCTTCACCGCTTACTTAATTTTTGGCAAGTTGCTCTGTCCAGGGGCTGTGTGACCCCCCTCTTCCCTCGCATGCTTTGACAGCGAGAGCAGAGGGAACAGAAGTTGCGTTCAGAAGTTGTGGGAGCTTCATCACTGGAGGCTTTAAAGAAGAGACTAGACTGCCCTCTGTCAGAAATGGCGTAGGGTCTCCTGCTTAGGTGGGGTGGGGGTTGGACTACATGACCCATAAAACGGACCTGTTAATCTGGTAAAATAAGGAAAGGGAGAAATGAGCCCAGTAGTAGACCCAGAGTTGGAAGGGACTGTGGAGGTGTTTTAGTTCAACCTCCTGCTCAGGCAGGAAACCCTATACCATTTCAGACAATTTGTATTTGTACATTACAAATTGTTCACAGCAATGGATGAAAAGACTGTACATTGTTGGGTGAAAACAGAGATCCCTTCCATTATCTGTAGTCCTCAACTTACAACCACAATCTAGTCCAAAGCACAATATTGTTTTATTTCTTTTGTAGTAGTAGCCTTTAACACAATTAAAAGGCAACAGAGTTTGACCACTTTTTTCAGCATCGGAACCAGATACAACAGAATTGGCCATCCAAGATCCAAAACCGTCACAAGTACCACAAGCACCACTACAAGCACCACCACTTGAACTTGGAGAAAGCAGCAAGTCAATTATTGGTGACTCCAAAATTGAAAGTAATCTTCCTGACTGCTAGACATTGCAACAGTATCACAACTTTAAAGAGAAATATGAGGGACTGGTAATTTCCAACAAAAAGTTAGGTTGCAAGCAGAGGTGGTATTCAGCCAGTTCGCACCAGTTCAGATGAACTGTTAGCGGAAATTTGGCGTGATTCACCAAACCGGTAGTGACTTCTGGCTGGCCACGCCCCTGAACCAGGTTGCCCGGTCCCTGCTCGCTCACCCTGCTCGCCCGATACTCGCTCACCCTGCCTGCCCCACCCCACCCAGCCACTACTTGCAGAATCTAGCCACGTACTTCTGCTCACTGCTGCTGGCAAAGGTAAGGCCGAAGGGCACGGGCTGGTGGGTGGGTGGGTGAGGGATAGCTGGCGAGAGGTGATACCAGCAGTGGGCGGGGAGGTAGGGAAGCACGCGGGAGATCGCGGCACCAGAGCTCTTCCCATGTGTTTCCCCCAGCTGGCCTGGCTTGCAAGGGAAGCACGAGGGAGATTGTGGCACCAGAGCCCTTCCCATGTGTTTCCCCCAGTAGGCCTGGCCTGCAAGGGAAGCATGCAGGAGATCCTAGCTGCAGTTTACTTGTGAGAGAGAGAGGCAGGGAGAAAGGCCAATGGTGCTCATGAGTGAACTGCAGATTAGAGGCAGCAGCTGAGAGCCGGACCCGAAAGGAGGTCAAGCCTTGCCATGTTGCCCCCGAGGCAGCCCTTTGGCCAAATGGGCAGGTCTAGAGTGGGTCTCCCTCCTGCGGTATGCTGCTTTCCTCATGTAATTTTGGAGCCACTGGGACAAGGATAGCCCGCTGCCTCCAGGCCTGGTAGCACCCCCGAGTGGTGATCCCTGTTGCGCAAGCCAGCCCTTCTACCCCAAGCCTGCCAGGCACTCCTCGCCAATCCTCCGGGGGCCGCAAGCCAAGGAACAATCGCCCTCTGCCAGTTCACCCACCCAGTCACAGTGTGGGAGTGCCTGGCCTCCCAACTGCCCCCCTGCCCCATGGAATGGCAGCAGCAGCTCCAGAAGAGGGCAGAAACAGCCTCATGTTGTGCTACCCAGCTGCCTAGGAAACGAGGGGGATAAAGAGGCCAGTTGGCAGCCTGAAGAATCAGTTGCTTTCTGCTCTTGCAAGTTTCACTGCCCTTTCTCTTGCTGCGTGGCCCTCCCAATCTTTGGGACTACATCGTCTCCCTAAATGAGAAAGCTGGCTGCAAGACAAGGGGAGCTGAGAAAAGGCAGCGGAGGCAGGTGAGCAAAGCAAGCGACTGAACCTTTACTTGCAGGCTGGCCTCTTTATTTCCTGTTGCTCCTGAAGCAGCTGGCTGGAATGGCAGCAGCAGCAGACTCAGCTGCCTTTTCTCTTGCTGCCCAATCTTTGAGATTGCAACTCCCCATAAAGGTAATGGTGCTGTGGCATCAAGGTGAGGGGTGGCACAGGCAGGCTGAAGTGGCGCTAGTTATGGCTAAAGCCTTACTGTGCAGGAGCAAAGCACAGTTCAAAGGCCTTCAAGCGAAAAGGAGGGTGGGGAAAAAAAAGCAGAGGGGAGGGGGCAGGCCGCCCCATGCATGCGTGCCTCCTGGGCTTTGCCTGTATACGCTACTTCTAAAGCGGTGAGTTAAAAAAATGAGGCAAGGGGAGGAAAAAATGGCAACAAGAGGGGTGGAAAAGAGGAAAGGGAAGTTGTGATGTTGGCGTTCACAGCCGCAACGTGGTCTCAAACCCCTTCCTGTGCCGGGGAAGCGGATGGCTCTGTCTTCTATCAGGCTTGTGCATGTGCGCACACACATACAAGAGGGGGGGGGGGAGAGGGAGATGAGAAACAGAGATGGAGAAAGAGAGAGAAAGAGGGAGAAAGATGAGAGAGAGAGAGAGAGAGAGAGAGTGAGGGAGAAAAAGATGAGAGAGAGGGGGAGAGAGAGATGAGAAACAGAAAGAGGGAGAAAGAGAAAGAGAGATGAGAGAGAAAGAAAGAGGGAGACCTGTTTAAGTGAACCTTGTGGTCATTAAGTGAATCTTGTGGTCATTAAGTGAACACTATAGTTGTTAAACAAGTCCATTTTCCCCAATGGGCATTTTTAACCAGAAACCAGAAAGAATTGTTGGAAACTGGCAAATAACATAGAAAACCTCAAATCACATGACTGTATGGGATGTTGTAACTGGTCATAAATGTGTGTGTGTATGTGTGTGTGCATGGTTGTCAAAACTCCAAGAACAGGTCAAGTAGCTGTGGGAGGTCAGTTGTAAATTTGAACACTTGCTAAGCATCCGGCCATTAAGCGAGAACCACTTGTATTTGGTTTGCCTTAAGGGTTCAGAGCTGTATGGAATCTAGTTTCCTTTGACCCTTTGGGGGATTGCAAAAGGTCTGGATGGGGGAATCCTCATAGGGACATGACCACCAAGCCATGCCCACCAAACAAGCTACGCCCACAGAACTGGTAGTAAAAATGTTTGAATACCACCACTAGTTGCAAGTACTGTGCAAAACATGATTTTGCAAAAGAGGAAGGTATTCATGTGTCCAAAGAATGGAAACAGATTGAGTCAGCAGGGAAAAATAAAGAACTATAATAAACGTCTCTAAGAAAAAAAAATGAAAGAACATTTTTCATCAAAAGCTCATGCCATTTGCACAGAGAAACAAGGGGAGCAGGATGCTATAACAAAAGGAATAGATAAGATGTCTGAAAAATATTTAGGTTCCACTTGTAGAATATCCAATACAGTTTACAGCCTGGCAAAAGGATGTAAACCATTATCAGACATAGAAGATGCGACAGAATTGCAAATTAAAAATGGACTAGATATGGGAATAGGATTGCATTCACTGTCAACTTCAGTGGAAATAGTTGATTTCATTGCAAAAGAAATTAAAACCAAATTGTTTACTAAAATTATTGAAAATAATCTGAAAATACGTTTGATTATTGACGAAGCCTCAATGCTATCATGCAAATCAGTTTTCTTAAAAGTTGAGGATTCAG
Source organism: Arizona elegans (assembly GCA_022577455.1). NCBI lineage: Eukaryota > Metazoa > Chordata > Lepidosauria > Squamata > Colubridae > Arizona > Arizona elegans. The sequence goes on along the minus strand of JAKOOJ010000004.1, from coordinate 74,310,436 downwards.
TTAGTTCACCAACAATTTTTGTTGAGCTTGTTGAATTGGGAAAACAAGATGCAGAGACAATACGTTCTTCAGTTGTGGAAAGTTTAAATAATGTTGAGTTTACTGAAAACTACCTAGAAAAAAATTTAATAGCATTTTGCTCTGATGGTGCCAGTGTTATGCTTGGGAGAAAATCTGGAGTGAGCACTAGAATAGCAAAAGAATTTCCAAACATCATAATATGGCACTGCTTAAATCAACACCTCCAATTTGTTTTAGATAACTCCATAAAGGAAATAAAGCAACTAAATCATTTAAAAATATTTATTGACAAGATATACACTTTTTTTCAGAAATCCAATAAGAGCTAAATGGAACTTACCAAAATATCTGAACAACTTGGAATTGAAATAATAAAGATTGGTAGAGTTTTGGGACAAAGATGGACTGCCTGTAGTTTAAGGTCAACCCTAGCTGTGTGGCATGCTTATCCAGCACTATATCAGTATTTTCATTCAAATGAAAAATACTCAGGTATGGCTGCCTGTCTTAAAAATATATATTTGATAACTGATTTGGCATTGATGATTGTTATTCTAAATGAAATTTCTCTTCTTTCAAATGCACTGCAAGCAACAAATACAGACGTTATAAAGGTGGGAAAACTTGTGATAAGATCAATTAAAGCATTTGAAATGCTTAGAAAGGGAAAGGGTCCATATGAAAAAAAAGTTGATGGATTAATTACTTCAGAAATCTTCAAAAATATAAAATTTGTACAAAATCATTGATATGCTGCACTTCCTCAGGAAAGACTTTTAGAAAGCATCATAACACCTTATTTGTGGGGTGCTGCAAGGGTAAGTCCTCTCACCCCTTCTGTTCAACATTTATGTAAAACCGCTAGGCAAGATCATCCGTGGTTTCGGGGTGAGTGTTCATCAGTATGCTGATGACACGCAGCTATACATCTCCACCCCAGACCACCCTAATGATGCCCTTGCTGTGATGTCCCGTTGCCTGGAGGCCGTGCGGATCTGGATGGGGAGAAACAAGCTCAGACTCAACCCCTCCAAGACCGAGTGGCTGTGGCTTCCGGCGTCCCAGTATAGTTAGCTGGTACCATCACTGACAATTGGGGATGAGATCTTGCTCCCCACAGAGAGGGCCTGCAACTTGGGTGTCCTCCTGGATTCAAGGCTATCTTTAGAAGATCATTTGACGGCTGTGGCCAGGGGTGCCTTTTATCAGGTTCGCCTGATCCGCCAATTGCGTCCCTTTCTGAATCGGGATGCCTTGCGCACGGTCACTCATGCCCTAGTCACCTCCCGTATGGACTATTGTAATGCTCTCTACATGGGGCTCCCCTTGAAAAGCACCCGGAGGCTCCAACTGGTCCAGAATGTAGCCGCACAGGTGATTATGGGCGCAGCTCATTACGCCTATGTAACACCTCTCCTACGCGAGCTGCACTGGCTCCCGGTGGTCTTCTGGGTGTGATTCAAGGTGTTAGTTATCACCTTTAAAGCGCTCCATGGCTTAGGACCTGGGTACCTACAAGACCGTCTTTTGCCACCAATAGCCTCCCACCGACCAGTTCATTCTCACAGGGAGGAATTACTCAGGGTACCGTCAGTCAAATTATGCCAGCTGGCGACTCCCAGGGGGAGGGCCTTCTCTGTGAGGGCTCCAACCCTTTGGAATGAACTGTCCCCTGAGATACAAAATATCCCTGATCTCCGTGCTTTCCGCTGTGCCCTCAAAACCCTGATGTTCCAACAGGCGGGGCTAAACATATGAACATGTGAATGTTTTTAAAATGTTATCTAATTTTAGGTTCTATTTAATTGGGCCAAACTATGTTATAATAATAATTTTAATTAGCAATTTTATGATGTTTGTGTATCTATATTTTTCTTGACTGTACACCGCCTTGAATCCTATGGGAGAAAGGCAGTATAGAAATATAATAAATAAATAAATACAATAAATAAATAATAAATTTGAATAAAAGACTAATGGATTGTGAACATTTAAAAATAGGTAGCCAATTTCAAGACACAAATAAATTACAATTTCTCAATTTTTTAGAGCCAGATTACTGGAATATTGAAGAAGTAGTGAACTGTTCTTCAGCTGCTGCATGGACAGCAGCTGAAGAACAATTGCTTGCATTTAGTGACATTTTTAATTACAAAATTAATATCAATGATTATAAAGATTTTGTAGAAAATGTTTTTTAAAATCCCCCAAAATATGCAATTCCTGACAGTTTTAAAAAAGCTAAAGGTATTGTCAGAACAATTGCTGTAGGTTCAGCAAAAGCGGAAAGGGTTTTTTCAAAAATGAACATCATATGTTCAGAGAAGAGTACTTGCCTGTTTCCAACATAACAAACCTAATAACCATTAGTGTAATTGGCCTATCTCTAAAAGAATGGGACCCTATTCCTATAGTTAAAAAATGGTTGAGAGCATATCATACAGCAGATGATGCTTGAGTAAAAGTGAAGAAGTGCAAGTGAGGAGGATGCCAATGAAATATCGATTTGGAAATTCCTTAAAGATGAATAACACTTTTGTTGTTCTTATGTAAGTATTTGTGTACCTCTTTTATTGTTTTGTGTACTTCTTTTATTCTTATTTAAGTATTAAATGCACGAAATAATAAACTACCTTTGGTATATCTTCTTTTTGTAGGTCATGACTGCAAAGAAGTGACGTTGACTTGGCCATGCCCACCCAATCACATGCCCACCAGCCACGCCCACCCAGTCACATGACCAAGCCACACCCACTAAGCCACACCCACCCAGTCACATGACCACCAAGCCACATCCATCAAGCCACATCCACAGAACTGATAGTAAAAATTTTTGAATCCCACCACTGGAGACAAAGTTTCGTCTGCTTGCAAATGGGATGCTTTGAAACAGTGATAAGTGCATCGGGATTGCCTGCCTCCCCGCCCCATACCTCTGTCTCGCTCTACCATGCACTTTTCACCCAGAAGGAGATGAAGTTTCGTCTGCTTGCAAATGCTAATCGTTCCATTTCAAAGCGTCCCATTCGCATGCAGACAAAGCTAGGTCTGTGTGGTGGATGCAGAGGGAGGGGAGGGAGGGGGGAGACAGGTGATATGGATGTGCTGTGCGGCTGCTTGGCTCACTGGAGGCTCATGGGAGGCTTGTGCAACAACACTGACAGCAGGCAGAGGCATGGGGAAGGGAGAGGAAACTGCTTGCCCGCTCCCTCCCACCATCTGTTTGCCTGCGGCTGCAATGGCTTACAAGGCTTCCTAGGTCAGACACATTTTTCGCCCAGACGGGAGAAATGAGGGAGATTCATTTATTAATTAAGCAATTAGCTCCATTTCAAAGCATCCCATTTGCAAGCAGACAAAGCTTTGTCTCCCTCTAGGTGAAAAGTGCACGGTGGAGCTATGGGGGGCGGGGGGGGGGAGAGACAGGCAATCCCAATACTTAGCTCCGTTTCAAAGCATCCCATTTGCAAGCAGATGAAGCTTCAAGTCTCTGTAATTTTTCTGTCCAGTTAAAAAGTGTGTCTGCCCTGGGAAGACCTGTAAACCATTGTGGCCATGGCCAAGCAGATGGTGAGAGGGAATCGGTGGTCGGCTGCAAAATAAGACACCCCAAAAATAAGTCCTAGTACTTATTTTGAGGGACCTGGTCTTATTTTCGGGGAAACACGGTATGCATTGATTTTGGTATTTTGGTATGTGTTATTTAGGAATTATTGATATTGTGCAAGTCTTGTACACAGTTTGCCTAAATACATTCATACTGTTTTGCAGAACCATTTTAAACCATAAACACCAGATATGTAAATGTATTTTTTAAAAAAAATATATTGAAACCCAAATCAGTTTTACTTCATATTACTTGAATTACAGTTATAGGAATTTACTTCTTCCTCTACTTGCAAGAGGCATTTTAAAATGTTTATACAGTCAGCTTTCTTTCTCTAGGAAAAGGAAGGCAAGTTTTGTTTGTGGCTGAAAAACACACAGTATTTTATTTTAAAGATTTGCTTGCCAGCTCACCATATAAAAAAAGTCTAGTTTGGCCCTGCTATGATGAGCATTAAATTCTTCGCCCGGTATCAAATTCCAGATTCTTTAGGCATTTGTAGGAAAGGAGCATTATGTGGGCTCTTACCTTCTTTTATTGAAAAAGTTTTAAAACAAACACAATTTCCCCACAACCCTCCCTCCCAACCCCCCTCCCCCTCCCCGACTTCCCAGAGCAGAACACAAGGTATTTCTATTGACCTTTAACAATAAACTAAATTGCATAACCATTCATCAAACTAACACCCCCTAAAGAAAAAATTCTTAACCCCCCATATATAAAATCTTATTTCTTAAACATAATACTTCTAATATCACTTATATAGCGCTTATACAAATAAAAGAGATCATTCATAAGCTATTTGATATTTTTTGGTCTGATACTTATTTTGTATATAATCAATCCATCTTCTCCAGTCCTGTATATACCTTTCTTGTGTGTGATCCTTCAGATATGCTGAAATTTTAGCCATTTCAGCTAAATTAGTTACTTTCAATATCCAATCATCAATAGTAGGCAAATAGTCCTTCTTCCAGTGTTGTGCTACCAACAATCTTGCTGCTGTTATCAAGTTCAAAATCAATTTAGTCTCTGCAACTGTACAGTCCGTAGTTATACCCATTAAGAACAACTGTGGAGTAAATTTCAGTCTCTTTTTAAAAATATTCTGCATCACCCACCAAATCTTTATCCAAAATGCTTTGATTTTTCTACAAGTCCACCATATATGATAATAAGTTGCATCATCACAGTCACATCTCCAACATTTAGCTTGCACATTAGGATACATACATGATAATTTTTTGGGATCTAAGTGCCATCTATAGAACATTTTATAAAAATTTTCTCTTAAATTTTGTGCTTGTGTAAATTTCACATTTCTAATCCAAATCTTTTCCCAAGTCTCCATCATTACTGGCTCTTGAAAATTTTGTGCCCATTTAATCATACAATCTTTAACCAATTCCGTCTCAGAATCTATTTCCAATAAAGCATTATACAACCTTTTAATATGCATTTGTTTTTGATCTCTATCTAATTTGTTTTACCAAATTCTCCTCATTTTGCACAAAGCCAGTTTTTTGATCTTCCTTCCATCTAGCTTGAAGTTGACCGTACTGAAACCATGTGTAAATTATACCTTCTTCTCTCAGTGTATCTAAAGATTTCAAATACATTACCCCCCTTTCAATAATAAGAAGCTCTTTATAGTTAATCACCTCCTGTTTTTGTTCTATACTTATATTTTCTATTGCATGTCTAGGATTTGCCCATACAGGTATCTTATAATTTAACTTATATTGATATTTTTTCCAAACCCTCAACAAAGCATTTCTTAATATATGAGCCTTAAATACTTTATCCACTTTTTTGTCATATAACAAATAGGCATGCCATTCATATAACAAATCATGACCTTCTAAATTCAAAATTCTCCCCTCAGTTAAATTAAACCAATCACTAATTTGTGATAAAACCGCTGCTTCATAATATAATCTTAAATTAGGCATTTTGAGACCCCCTCTTTCACGTGTATCTTGCATAATTTTCATTTTTATTCTGGGTTTTTTCCCAGCCCAAATAAAAGTATTAACACCTTTCTGCCATTCTCTCAAATTCTCATCTTTCTTAAGCACAGGTAACATTTGGAACAAAAATAAAAATCTAGGTAAGACATTCATTTTAATTGCTGCAATTCTTCCCAATAAAGACAACCCTTGAGTCATTAACGATGATACAGCTGCCAAAAGATCAACGACTGACAAGAGCTACTTACAAACAACATCTGGCACGACAGCCTCAAGATTCAACCCAACAAGTTCAAAAAACACAAGCAGTGGGAGGAGCTAGGCCGAAGTATAATATGGCGGAGGAGGTTCAGCTGATGCTCTCAAAGCTTGGGGCGCCAAGAGATGGCAAATAAATTCTTATCTTGGAATGTCAATGGTTTAAATTCTCCACAAAAAAGAAAGAAAATATTTCACTACTTGAAGCAGTTTCAGAATGATGTTATTTGTTTGCAAGAAACGCATATTAGATCTTCAGATCAAAAGTATTTGATAAATTCGAAATTAGGTACACATTTTGTGGCATCAGCACCAGAGAAGAAAAATGGCCTAGTTATATACATTAAAAGAGGTTTAGTGGCTAATTTAATTGAGGCTGATACTCAAGGTAGATATATTGCAATTGAATTAACAACACAGAATGGGAAGCTGCTTGTAATTGGAGTATACGCACCTAATCAACAACAAGATAAATTTTATAAATTTTTACATACTAAAATATTACAATGGGATTATAGATCTTTACTTCTAATGGGTGATTGGAATGGGGTAATAAATACCCAGAAAGATAAAAAAAGTCTATCTAAGATATCCATGCGTGCTAAGTTGCCTAAATCTTTTTCTGATATTCTGGAGGATATGGAGCTCAGAGATATTTGGAGAGAAAGGAATGTATCAGAAAGTGATTTTACTTTTTTTTCAGATAGGCATCAATCTTTTTCTAGGATTGATTTTATATTAACTACAAATGATCTTTTTTCTAGGGTGAAGAACACGAAGATATGTCCAAGATCTTTAACTGATCATAGCCTGGTTTGGGTGGAATTAGAGTAGGAAAGAGGGGAAAGGAGGTCTTGGAGGTTAAATGAGAATTTATTTAGATATGAAGATAACTTGTCTGAGCTTAAAAAACAAATGAAAGAATTTTTTGTTAACAATATGAATAAAGGAACCTCGATGGAGATGGTATGGGATGCGAGTAAGGCATATATGAGAGGAACATTAATTTTTTTGAACAATAAATATAGACTAAAACAACAAAACAGACGGAAAGAGATAGAGGAGGAAATTAAAAAGAAAGAACAATCGCTTATAACTAACCCGGGAGATAAAAAGGCAAAAGATATGATTAATATTTTAAGAGAGCAATTTAATATGTTATTGGCTGGGCAAGTAGCAACTAGCATACAATATGCCAGACATAATACATTTTGTAATGCTAATAAACCTGGGAGATGGTTGGCTTATACGATGAGGAAAAAACAAAATCACGTGTTATAGATAAGATAGAATTTAGAGGTAAAGAAATTTATCAACAGAATTTAATAAAAAAGGCTTTTTTGGAGTTTTATACAAAGTTATATGCTAAAGATGTGATTCAAGATGTTGATATTGATAGATATTTAAAGATGGAGATTCCTGAATTAACACTGGAACAGAGAGAGAGATTGAATCAGCCAATAACGTCCGAGGAAATTGTTGGGGCAATTAAACAATTAAAAATAGGTAAGGCTCCAGGAACAGATGGATTAACAGCTGTCTATTATAAACATTTACAATCTGAAATGTTAGAACCACTCAAAATTTTATTTAATAAAATACAAGTAGGAGGAGGAGTACCACCTTCCTGGAAAACAGCTTTTGTCTCACTAATTCCAAAGGAGGACCAAAACTCCATTAAACCTGAGAACTTCAGGCCAATTTCACTTCTGAATACTGATTATAAGATTTTTGCTAAGATATTGGCTAATAGATTAATGCCAGTTATGCAACAAATAATTCATAATGATCAATCAGGGTTTATAAAAGGGAGACAAATGAGATATAATGTTAGACAAATCGTAAACTTACTGGAATACTTGGAAAAAAATAATCAAGTCCCTGCAGCGTTTATATTTTTGGATGCAGAGAAGGCATTTGATTGTTTGAACTGGCAATTTTTGTTTAAAATAATAGAGAAAATGCATTTTGGGGAATATTTTACACAATCAATTAGAGCGATATATCAGCAGCAAACAGCACAAATTATAGTTAATGGAGGTTTAACAGAGGCTTTTAAAATTGAGAAAGGAACAAGGCAGGGGTGTCCTCTGTCCCCACTATTATTTATTTTGACTTTGGAGGTATTATTGAACAAGATACGGGACTCAGAAAAACTGAAGGGTATTGTAATTAGACAACAAGATTATAGATTAAGAGCATTTGCAGATGATTTGGTTATTACCTTATCCCAACCTATAGAGTCGGTTCCATATATATTGGATATAATCGATCAATACGGGAAAGTATCAGGATTTAAAGTTAACCCACATAAGACAAAGATGATAGTTAAAAATATGACTATACTGGAAAGAGATAAACTGGCGAGATTAACAGATTTTGAAATAGTTAAAAAGGTTAAATATCTAGGGGTATACATAGCAGCTTCAAATACAAAATTATACAAAAACAATTATGAGGTCCTTTGGCAGAAGGTACAGAAGGATATGGAAAATTGGGCTCTTACCTTCTTGATAGTTGTGAGCACCATCTGGCAATGCAAGAAAAGGTAGGTATTTCCATTCCTCTGGCAAAGTATTACTATCATAACTTTCTCCAAGAATTAGAGAAGGATAGGAGAACTCAATCTGAAAGGTGAAATATATTACATGTTTAAATGCAAGAATACAAGAGAACCTTGCCAAATCTATACTCAGTCATCAGGTATCCAAATATATAACTGTTAAATAATTCTACTGTTACTTCAAACAAGAGGTGTAGAGAATCCCAAGCAGCATATGAAATTTATGGTAGCAAAAACTTCAGATTAAAAAAATAAGGTTGAGTTCTATTCCACAAAGAAAATGATTAAACAGATCAGCAGATTAATAACCCTAATCAGCCTGGATTATAAATATTTTTGATAGACTGAAGCAGTGGAAGAGCTGGGACTTGGGTTGAAACTAAGTGAAGAGGCTATTTGATCTACTAGATACTGTAATGATTGCCTCTCCTTCCAATTTAAGAAAGTAAGAACTCTTGAAACGTAATAGTTCAAAACGATCCTTTTATTAAGCAGAAGTTTAAAGCAAGATCTCCGTACTCTTGCATGTAGGTTAGCACGTGTTCCACAAAGAATCCTAATTTCTGCGGATTCCCATTAAACTTCACCCCAAGGGAAGGAGTTTCTCTTTCCAGTTGCGGGACTCGGGGCTGGTTAAGGATGGGCGCCGGTGTGCGTGCTGCCGGGGGGGGAGGGTTTGCTGGGTCATCTCCCATTGCTGCTGCGCCATCTACTCAATAGGCAGGCTCCAGAAGGGGAGTGCCTCCCGTGGCATCATCCGCGACTGCTGCCCTTTCCGCACCCTTTGGCTGTTGCCCTGGTTCCCCTCGGATGCTGAGATTTTCCAAAGTTTCCATCATCAATTGGGTTATATGCCACGTCCGATAATCTTCCCTCAGTGATGCTTCGGTTAGTCCCCCCTGGTCAGCAAGAGCTTCTAGTTCCAGTTTCCACTCCGGTTTTCGGTTGCCACGGCTGAGGGTGACTCTTCTAGTTCTCTCATCCCAGCTATCTTTCTTCCCCGATGCCAATTGACCAGCAGGGCTTTTCAGGATTCTCCAGGGTTACCTCATCCTCTCCGATGGGGTATAATAATAATAATAATTTTATTTGTATACCGCCCTTCTCCTGAAGGACTCAGGGCGGTGTACAGCCTATTTAAAAACACAGAAACAAAACAACAATTTAAAATTTGAAATCATTAAATAATTAGGCTCCAATTAAAATCCCAGAAATTTAAAATACCCCCAATTTAAAACGTTATGTTAATAGCCCTGCCTGGCGGAACAACAGGGTCTTCAGAGCGCAGCGGAACACCCGGAGGTCGGAGATCCTACGTATTTCGGGGGGCAGTTCATTCCACAGGGCTGGGGCTCCCACAGAGAAGGCCCTCCCACTGGGTGTCGCCAGCCGACATAACTTGGCCGATGGCACCCTGAAGAGACCCTCTCTGTGGGAGCGGCCTGTATACGAAACATCAGACTGGGTGGCGGTTGATGTCTCCCCCCAACAATCGACTTCTCCCAGTTCTCTGCTTCATTCAGACATAGTTTGCAAGGTCAGTAGAACAAAGATTGCTTCTTTGGGTTGATTGTTTTGCAGATCTTGCTTTCTGTAAGGATTGCCTCTCCTTCCAACTTAAGAAAGTAAGAACTCTTGAAACGTAATAGTTCAAAAGGATCCTTTTATTAAGCAGAAGTGATAGCAACCCAGTTTAAAGCAAGATCTGAATACCCTTAGGCAAGACAAGTAGGATTAAAGCAGTAGAGACCCCTCCCTTTAAGTCAGAATGCAGATTTTAGCCAATACACAAGTGTGAAGTTACTAGTTTCCCTGAGAACCCAAGCAACCATGCATTCACACCGTTATCCTTTAAAGTGAAACAACCCACATGGCTATCATAAACATTCCTCTATGTTAAGAGGATCTCAGGGCTCTTTGGTGCCAGGATATAGGTTGTAAAATATCTGTTGACACAAGCAATGCTATTAAATCAAATCAAATCCAAGTCTCCCCCTTCTTCCAATTGAATGGCAGTATCATTTTTAGGGATCTGACAGATACTTTGAATTATTGGATTATTGAATACTGGGGGATTTGATGGGCCTCCTGGATTATAAATTATAAATAACAACTGATAGAAGACAAAGAAACAACTGCTGTTTGGACTGAGCTCTTGGACTAACTCTGTGGATTACAAGTAATAACTGATCTGGAGGAATGGTTGGTTTTGAGAGAATTGGACCCTAGGTTGGTTTCTTAACTTTTTTTTTTTATGTTTTATTTGCAGTTTTTTTTTTCACACTATACATATTTTGTGGACAGTGTATTGACTGGGTCACGGCTTTTTTAAACAATGCTAACAATAATAATACAAATAAGTATGTGTAATCCTAATTTTCCAACTTCAACAATACTATTCTCGAAAATTGGTTTGGCTTCCGCTGCCGTCAGACGGTCACTCGGGACTGCCAGCCCCGTCGCCCGTAAAGAGCCGCCTTCACAGCTGAAAGGCGGCTCGAAAAACTCCATTTCCATAAGGAAATGTGAGATAGAGCAGGCGAGGGCAGGTAGAGCCCTCTGCGAAGTCCCCAGAGTTTTTGTTTTACTCTTGGGGACGAAGCAGGATGAGGCTCCCTATTTTCTTCACCGCTGCTCTGGGCTTCGGGAGAACTCTGTTCATTGCAGAGCCAGGTGACGGGACCAAGCCTTTCAATGAGAATTAACAGATTCTTTAATCAAAGAGGATGAGATCTGGACTTTGGACCCTAAATCGCAAGTATTTTCAATGATTTTATAAAAAATCTTGAAAGTGAAGGAAAAAAAAAGTTTAAAATGGCGACCGCTGAGGCTTGAGAAGAAGAAAGCTGAAAGCAAAAGTCCTTCCATCTGAATAGTTTAACAAGCTACAAAGTAGCAGAATAAATAGTGCTGGCTACAATTGAGAAGAAAAATTTCTATGTTTCTTTCTTCTTGGAGATTTGATATTGACTTTGTTTGGAGAGAAGTCCTTTTCCTTTAAAAAGAGTTTGTCTGTGTGGCAGGATGGCGTCAAAACTAACAAAGCCAGACAAACAAGCAGTGGGGGGGGGTTTCCCCCATTTACAAACTATGTGAACAAGCTTCGAACTTGCAGACCCAGAAGAATGGTTTTAACCTAAAAGAATTTGTTTTGGAGGAGATAGCAAGACATGATGAGATTGTGAACCAGAATCTTGAAAAATTTAGGCAGGAAATTAAAGAATTAATACAACTAAAATATGATAATTTGCAACGAAAGATTGTAACAGTGACCAATGCTTTTTCAGAAATAGTTATAAAGATGGATAAAGATATCAAGTTATTAAAGTCTAAAATGGAGGAAGTTGATGATAAGATTTATAATTTGGACAATAAAATATAAAGAATTGAAAATGATTTGATAAATATTCAAGATAATAGCTCAGAAGTAAAGTCTAAAAAGGAAGCTGATCACGAGACTTACAATGCAGATAATATAAAACAAGGGATTGAAAAAGAAGTCACAATGATGCAATACAGGCTCACGGAATTTGCGGTTAGAATGAGAGGGTTACAGGAAAATAATAGAGATGATTTAAGAAAAATATCTGCTGAAGTTCTGGCTGGGATTTTAAAGGTTCATCCTGAAGAGGTATCTTGTAAGATTGACAAGGCCTATAGAGTAAATTCTTGGATTGCAAAGCAAAGGCAACTGTTCCTAGAGATGTGGTGATTTACTTTACAGATAAAGGAATAAGAAATGATATTGTGCAAAAATCCTTTAATTCTACTCTAGAACTGAATGGAAGAAAGATCTGGATATATAAAGAGTTGCCGCCCAAGATGTTAAAAGACAGGAAGAAATTTGGATTTTTGGTGACTGAGCTAAAGAAACAAAACATCTCATTCAGGTGGGATGCTCCAGTTGGTATAATATTGAGATATCAAGAAGAAAGATATCAACTAAATACTGTTGAAAAAGCGGAAGAATTTTACTATAAGGTTCTCAAAATGGGTTCAATATCTCCATGTATAATACATGAGTGGAATAAAGAAAAGCAAAATCAACAAGAGATAGAAATTCAGGATAAGCAGATGGAGGTGGAGGTAATGGAAAAACAACAAGTTACAGAGGTCTTTGTAGATGAGCCGCTTCTGGATTCTTCTTCAGATGTCTCAGTTGGACTATTTATAAATACAAGAGAGGCGGCTTTGGATTCTAATGTGATGACTTATCAAGTTACAGACCAGCATGGAAATCAATCAGTTGATATACAACTCATAGAAAGGAAACCAGAATGGAGATTTAAGCCACAAAAGCAAAATCAACAAGATCAAGTTATAGATCAGCATGGAAACCAAACAGTTGATATACAATTTATAGAAAGGAAACCAGGATGGAGTTCTAAGCCACAAAAAGTCAAGAAAAGAAGAAGCAGGTCCTACAAAAATAAAAACTTTTAGACTAAACAACAGTGTAATGCCAGTTATCTAAGAGATGATTGAATATATGAAAATATAGCTGAGGCAAAGTATTGGTTTATATTATCTTGAGGAGAGTGACAGATCTCTGCAATGCTGTACTTTTGGGATGTGGAAAATGGCCTTAAACTGAGTGGATTGGAACTTTCTATTTTGGATTCTTTGATAAATGTATTACGTTTATGCTGAGCTACAAGGCAAGAGAGCTATGGGATTGGGGCACGCAGAAGATCTGGTTGTTATCCTATTACGGTGGTTGGAATTAATAATTTAGATGAAAGACATTACAATAGACACTATATGGAATATAAATATAAAGTCACTCGGGTGGTTTTTTTTTTATATATGAAGATATCTACTATTGATGGGGGCAGATGGTAATTGAAGATACCGAACATACTGTTGGAATTAGGATGTGATGTTACCCTAACATGGGTGATGGAATTAACAATCCAGCTGAAAGACATTACAGAAGATATCATATGGATTACAAGCTTAAAGTCATTTGAGGATTTTATTTATATAAGGGAATACTTCTTAGTGGTATGGGCAGAAGAATAAAAATATTATGTTTGGTAGTCCTGTAGGAAATGGGTGGAGACAGGTTAGCTTATTGATTGTTTAGTTTAAGAAAAGGGATATTATGTTTAGATATGAATATATGTAAAAGATTTGAGTTAAGAATATATGTATGGGGTGGAAGAAATGGGCAGACTATGAGTTGAATAAATGTCAAATTAGGATTTATTATATAGTTTTATAGCTGAAGGTTGCTTTGAAATGTTATATTAATATATGTAAAAGATTTGAATTAAGAGATATATGTATGGGGGAGGAGGAAAAGGGTAGATTATGAGTAGAAATTGCTAAACTGGGGGATATAATAATATTATTATGTTAAATTAGGAGTTATTATATAATGTTACAGTTGAATGTTATTTTGAAATGTATAGTATAAGGGGGGTATAATAATATTATTAGAAAGAAAGGGTCAGCATATGGGGGGGTGGAGCAAAGGGATGGTAAAATATTATATAATCTGTTATGAATTTGGGTTTCATTTTGGAGAAGCCACAGGGGGAGGGGAGGGGGGGTTAGGGAGGAGGGGGGGAAAGGGGGGGAAATTTGTATTTGAAAAACTTTTTCAATAAAAACAAAACAAAACAATACTATTCTCTCTTTATAATTCTTTATCCTTTTTCCCATTAACTGATTTAAACATAGACAACATTTCTTTGTATTTGTTATCCCCTACTAAATTACTAATATTTAATATTTTAAAAATTACTCATTATTCCACCATAACTTCAATATTCCAAATGTGTAGGATTACTAATAAAGCAAAATATTAACAATATTTAATCAATCCCGGGAGTGTATCTCAAAATCCTCACAATTTCTAATTCTTAATATTTTAAATCCACAATATACTTTAACACACTATTAAAATTGATAATACAATTAGATTACCTAACCCTAAATTTCCATTAAGTAAGTTAAATTTATTTTTAGTTATAAGCTATATTATCTGTTATACATTATACTATTTTCCCTATTTGTATTTTTCAATTTTATTAATATATTTTCTTATTATCTATCATCTCTTAACCTTTTTGAAATTCCATCATTTAATTGACTTTTTAGTCAGCCTTTTATCTCTCTCTCTTGGAATCTTGTAGCTCTTTTTGATATATTTGTGCCTACTGAATATTTCCTTCTGGGTGCCCTTTGTCTCTTTCTGCTGTATTATTTGAACACCCATCCACAAGACTTCCTTTTTTAAAAAAAAAAAGATTCTTTTTTTCCTCTAAATCTTTCTTTCTTTTTTTTTTTTGAAGATATTTTTCTTTTCTCTCTCTGTTCTATTACAAACTTTTAAGGAGCTATCTAACTGACTCCTACTTATTAATCCTTTCTCTTTATTTTTAGCTTCTTGCATAATATTTTGATTTTCTCCTTCCACTGTTTCTTCTAATTTCTCATCTATTTCCTGAATATCGTGTTGCTCTTTTCCCAATTGTTGAATGACTTCTACATTCATTTCTGTATCTTTAAACAATCCCCTTGTCTCCTTATTGTTCTTTATAGTTTATATATTTATAAACTTATATATTTATATATTTATATTTATAAAATAAAGAATATTTCTTTATATACCTCTATCATCCCCTGTAAATCCATTTTATAACAATTTAATAGAAATTACTCAGTATATTTCTATAGTTCCAACATCTTAATATTTAAAAACTCCTGCTTAATAAGATTTCATCAATCCCATAATTATACCTCCAAAACCCCTAAATTTATGTCTTTAAAATTCTTTAGTAATTTACAGCCTTACAGTTTTCCAATTATATATCTTCCCAATTGTCCAAATTGTAAAGTTTTATTTAACTTCCTTTTCTCTTTTTTTCTATCCCTTTCTTCTTTTGTCTTGTAGAATGCTCTGTTGAATAACATTAATAGTCCAAATACAAATTAATGTATTAGATTCCTCCAATCTTTCAGATCCATAATCCAATAGCCAATTTTAATAAAGCTTAATTATTTGCAAGTTAGTTCCTTTTAGAAATATTCAGAAGAAGAAAAAAAAACCTCATTAAGTATTCTCAAAATATCCAAGTCTTCTTCTAACATAAAGTCAAGGACAGGCCATCTTCCAGATGCTGTTACTTCTATTCTGTGTATTAGACTTTGTGTGTATTGGTTTCACTTTCACTGAGTATACTGTGGCTATGGTGTAGTACTTCTCTTTTTCCAGTATATGGCACTCTATATGTTTTAAAGCTTCCCTTGGGCTTCTTTCGCCCCTTGTTTTTATGTTTTTTTTCCTCCGTGCATTTAATCACTTTCTTAGGCTTGGAAGTTATCTTTTAAGATTCTTGTACTTAAATCAGGTCTTTAGAATAAAAGTTGGTAATTATATCACCCAGTTTCAATGCTCTGTCCACGATCCTCTCCAGTACAAGTCTTACAGTCCCAGTTGTCCCAGCTTTGTGACTGCCAAAAATGGCTGACGTGCCTGTTGCCCTTTGGGAGAGCTTGCTTCAGACCTAATGAGGAAATTGCGAGTTCCTCGTGGTCAGCGAAGCGCCTCTCCTTCCTTCACTGCCTCTAAAAGGCGGCTATGACCCTGTAGGATCTCCCAACAGCAGTTACCAGCTGGATTTTGCTGAGCTCGATAGAGCACGCTATTTTCCAGCCATTCTTGCCATGAAGTCAACTGGAAGTCGTTCAGTTGGTTTCTTTTTTTTTTTTTTTGAAAAAAAATTTTTTTAATTTTTTTAAAACATAAACATAAAACACATCTTTTCCAAAACAAAGCATTGATCCGGTCACAAATTAATACAAATCATTAACAAATCTTATTTTTCAATTAACACAACTTAATATTTTACTCAGTTATTTTCCTAAATTCTATCAATTTAACTATGCCATTATCGCAAAAACCTGTTACTTAAATCTTAAATCCTAACCAAATATCATTCCATTTTTCTCTTTCTTTTTGCTTAGATGGATATATTTTAACAATATAAATCATTACAGTTATTGTAAGCATTTAAAAAAATATTTTAACTATTGCTCCCAATATAATCATCTTCATTACTTTACTATTAATCCTAACACAATCATTTGGGGTTTGGAGTCGCGGCGAGACAGTCGGGGAAATAGTGGGCTCTGATGAGCGCCGCGAAAACTCTGGCTGCCAAACCGCCTCCGATGGGTCTTCGGACCGGACCATCCCGCAGGGATGGGGAAGAAAGAGGGGTGCCTCAGACGACCAAGAGTAACAGGCAAGTTCCTCGGAGGTCAGAGGGAACACTCTGTGAGTTGGCGGCGGGGGGCAGCAGCCATGGCAGCTGCCACGAAGCTTGGACAACCAGACTAAGAGATGTGCAGGAGGAAAGTGGAGTGAAACAGAGCTCTTTGAAGCCGGGTGAGTGACAACCAACCCAGGCTTGTAACAACGCTTAGAGCAATATTTTTAATTATAAGACCCCTAGCCTTAAAACAGCGGCTGAACAATAAAGGGGCTATGGAAAGTTTAAAATGTAACTTTAAAGAGACAAAGATCCGACAAAAAAATAACTTTTGAACAGAACTAATGGGATTAAATATCGAGACATGGCAAAAAGACTGATATTTTAAAATTTGAACTGGATCTTAAAAAAGAAGATTTGATATTCTTAAAATCAAAGGAAGAAGAATAATTAAATTGGACTGTTATATAATTGAAACAAAATGGATACGTGCATGATTAATGGAAAATGTGGATTGTAGAGGGACATCTTCTGGTTTAAAAAGGAACATTGCAATTCGTCTTTCTTATGGAAAATTCTGAACTTTACAGATAACAGTCTTGGGATTTTGTGGACGAGGTTTTTCTTCTTGTCTGCAGGCAGTTTGATCTTGGTGAAAAGAAAAGGAAACTACAATGGAACTCCTATAATTGGAATAATAATAATTTAAAAAACTGGCACAGGAATAAAAGAAGGATCTAGTGCAGGCTCAAGAGAAGGGAACTTGATGCATTATATCCGGAATAAAAATAAGAAAAAGATTTAATATGACGTATTAAATTCTTCTGCGCATGCCCAAGATGGCGCTCCGACGCTGAGTCTCGGCTTCTTGGGGGTGATGCCTCGGCTTGGGGTGGCTCAGGGGGGTCATTTCGAACATCTATGACCCCCCGCCCGGGCGGAGCAACATCTAAGGAGCCCGTTGGGAGCTTTGGCAGCTCCCCGGACCATCCCAGCGCTGAGGGGGATGACGTCAGGACGGCGGTCGGTGACGACGGTCTGCGGCCTGCAGGGGAGCGGCACCGGCGGCAGCAGTCGCGGGCGGTCATGGCGGCGGCGGCAGCAGCTCCTGGATGACATCGGCGTTGTGAGGCCCCTACGGAGGTTCCCCACGCCCCTGGATGCCTCGAGGTGGATCTTTGGAGGCAGGGGGCGGCCGGGGACGTCCGTGGGGGGGCCGATGGCGACGATGGCGGTGGGGACTGCGGAGGCCGCGGCAGTGGTCATGACGGGGGCGCCTAAGGTTGGGGCGGCTCCCAAGGGCCTACAGACTTCCAGACGGACGGCTCAGGACTCTTCAGCAGTGGTTTTAGTTCTGATTTTGGGGTGACTGGAGAGTATATGACCCTTGAGGGAAGGGTTACCTCCAGGGAGACCCAGAGACCCCCCCCCCAGGGTGAGCTGGATGGGGGGGATGAAATAGGGGAGCTTCACCCACTAGAATGGAAGGTTGAGGGTTATTGGGGCCGGAAAATGACTACAAACTTATGCGGTTTGAAACCCCCCCCTCCTTCCTTCGGACTGAGTTTGGCCTTTTGGCCTATTACGATCATAGTTTCCCATCCATCTTGGCCTGCTGAACTACTCCTAATTTTTCCCCATTTCCATCTGGCCTGTCTGGATTCCCTACCATGTAGAACTTCCTTGACAAACATTTACGAACTTAAACCTCCTTTGAGCTGGATATTGGATTCCCTGATGCTGCTAATCCCAGGAGGGATACTGGTTCTATGGACATGAGGCCTGAGGAGGCGGAACATGGCGATCCTCACCCTTGAGTTTTCTATCAAAGTCTCCATGGATTGGCCTGGTGAGAGACGGCCGCCCTGGAAACTTTTGGGGCCGAATGATATGCACCTCCTTAGCCACTGTCGTGAGAGGACAGTGGAGTTTGGCAGCCTGACCATGGACTGGAATTTTCCCTATGCTTGTAACATCAGCGGTCCCCCACCCTTGGACTGTTTCCCCTGATGGCTATATGTATTCGGTGTCGGAACTCCTCACCTTGCGAGATTCTCCCCTCTCGCAGGTTTGGCCCCTCACATTATTGAGGGCTTATCTCGATGACGGACTTCGGAGTCCGGAGAGATGGCATGGAGCAAGGAAGAATTTATGGGGCTTTTTAGGGAAATTCTTAAAGATTTTAAGGGGTTCTGGGGGAGGGGGTTGTAATTATTCTTTTAAAGATACTGGGAAGACGACTATGGCGGATGTGGGGGGAAATCCACCAGGGTCAGAGCCGTGCCCGGCACAGGGTAATGATCTGGGAGGCACCGGACGAGGGATTGGAAAAGAGATGGGGGGCGATATCTATGAGGGCTGTACCATTGGCACGGTGAATGGGAGGGGCAGATATGGCGGGAGCAGGGGACCACATCAGGTGTTGGGGACTCGCACTTGCTGTTTGAGAGCAATTGCTTGCCCCGGTCCCCAAGGCTCTGCTCGGATACTAGGTGGCTTAGATACTCAGGAGCTGGGCCTTCGGCTGATGTTGTGCAATGCCAGGTCCGTGGTCAATAAGGCCCCCCTCATTCACGATCTTATACAAGAGGGAGGAGCGGACCTGGCGGGTATTACGGAGACCTGGTTGGGCCCGGAGGGTGGCGTCACTCTGGTTGAAATGTGCCCACCAGGCTTCAGAGCATTCCATCAGCCGAGGGCCCAGGGGAGGGGCGGGGGGGGTGGCGGTTATTATTAACGAGGATCTGGGTCCGAGGGAGACCACTGTGCCTCAGATAGCCGGATGTGAGTCCCTCCTTGTGAGGTGGGGCCGTGGGGTTCAGATGGGCTTGTTGCTTACGTACCTGGCTCCCTGCCGCGTGGCAACAGCCCTACCTGAGCTACTCGACGTGATAGCCACGGTGGCAGTAGATACACCCAGGCTTTTAGTCATGGGTGATTTCAACTTGCCATCCGTTGGTGAAACGTCTGAGGTGGCTCGAGAGTTCATGGCTTCTATGACGGCCATGGACCTGACCCAGTTGGTTCATGGCCCTACTCACAGGGGAGGTCACACTCTGGATCTGATTTTTGTCTCTGGCCAGTGGTTGAGTGGTCTTGTTATAGGGGATATAGACATGGAACCCTTGTCATGGACTGACCACTCACTCCTTCGCCTAGATCTTCGAACCGCGACCCCTCGCCGCAGGGAGGCGGACCCAATTAGATGGATCCGCCCCAGGCGCCTGATGGATCCTGATAGGTTCCAGACGGAGCTTGGGCCATTTCCTGAGGATCTAGCACATGACTCGGCCGAGGACCTGGTAGCCGCCGGGGATTGGGCGGCTCGTGGGGCCTTGGACCGAGTTGTGCCTTTGCGGCCTCTGACCCGATGCCGATCCCGTGCGGCTCCTTGGTTTACTGAGGAGCTGAGGGAAATGAAGCGCCGGAAAAGACGCCTGGAGAGCGGTTGGAGGGCCAGTCTCGCTGAATCTGATTGAATACTGGTAAGGTCGCATATTAAGGCCTACCTAGTGGCGATAAAGACGGCAAAGTCTAACTACTTTTCCGCCTCTATTGCGTCATCAGGGAATCGTCCGGCCTCCCTGTTTAGGGTGACCCGCACCCTGCTCCATCTGGGAGTGCGGGAGGATCCCTTAGAAGGCAGGGCGGAGGATTTCAGACAATACCTGTATGACAAAATCGCTCAGATCCGGGGGGATCTGGACTCTGACTGGGTAGATCAGGGCAGGGTGACGAGGAACAGTCTTGAGAATGTTATCTGGGAGGAGTTTGATGCTGTGTCTCCCGATAATGTGGACAGGACTTTGGGGAGACTTAGTGCGGCCACATGTTTACTGGACCCGTGTCCCTCCTGGTTGGTACTGGCTTCCCGGGAGGTTACACGAGGCTGGCTCCAGGGCGTCATTAATGCTTCGTTGAGTGAGGGTCACTTCCCCACCGCCCTGAAAGAGGCGGTGGTGAGGCCTCTCCTCAAGAAGCAGTCCCTGGATCCAGCAATATTGGCCAACTATCGTCCTGTCTCCAACCTTCGCTTCATTGCGAAGGTTGTTGAGAGTGTGGTCGTGCAACAGTTTCCGCAATTCCTGGAGGAAACATCCTATCTAGATCCGTTCCAGTCGGGTTTCAGGTCTGGGCACAGCACGGAAATGGCATTGGTCGCGTTGGTGGATGATCTCTGGAGGGCTCGGGACAGGGGTTATTCCTCTGTTCTGGTCCTATTAGATCTCTCAGCGGCTTTTGATATCATCGACCATGGTATCATGCTGCACCGGCTGGAAGAGTTGGGGGTGGGAGGCACCGTGTTGCAGTGGTTCTCCTCCTTTCTCTCCGACCGGTCGCCAGTTTGTGTTGGCAGGGGGGCAGAGGTCGACCTCGAGGCCTCTCATCTGTGGAGTGCCGCAGGGATCGGTCCTCTCGCCCCTTCTGTTCAACATTTATGTGAAGCCGCTGGGCGAGATCATCCGTGGCTTTGGGGTGAGATACCACCAGTACGCTGATGACACCCAGCTGTACATCTCCACCCCAGGCCACCCCAACGATGCCCTTGAAGTGATGTCCCAGTACCTGGAGGCTGTGCGGATCTGGATGGGGAGGAACAGGCTCAAGCTCAACCCTTCCAAGACTGAGTGGCTGTGGCTCCCTGCATCCCGATATAGTCAGTTGACTCCATCGCTGACTATTGGCGGCGAGTCTTTGGCCCCCACTGAAAGGGCTCGCAATCTGGGAGCCCTCCTGGATAGGCAGCTGTCTTTGGAGGAACATCTGACGGCTGTTACCAGGGGGACCTTTTATCAGGTTCGCCTGATTCGCCAGTTGCGGCCCTTTCTTGATCGGGATTCCTTGTGCAGTCACTCACGCCCTCGTCACCTCTCGCCTTGACTACTGCAACGCTCTCTACATGGGGCTCCCCTTGAAGAGCACCCGGAGGCTCCAGCTGGTCCAGAATGCAGCAGCGCGGGTAGTGACGGGAGCAACATGGCGCTCCCATGTAACACCACTCCTGCGCGAGCTGCACTGGCTCCCGGTGGTCTTCCGGGTGCGCTTCAAGGTGTTGGTTATCACCTTTAAAGCGCTCCATGGCATAGGGCCTAGCTATCTCCAAGACCGCCTGCTGCTACCGATGACCTCCCATCGACCCGTGCGCTCCCACAGAGAGGGCCTCCTCAGGGTGCCATCAGCCAAACAATGTAGGCTGGTGGCCCCCAGGGGGAGGGCCTTCTCTGTGGGGGCTCCTACCCTCTGGAATCAGTTGCCCCCGGAGATAAGAAGAATCCATGACCTCAATGCCTTCTGTCGTTCCCTGAAAACCCATCTTTTCCAACAAGCCGGGTTGGCTTAGAAGAAATTTTTAAATTCTTTTAATTGTTTGTGATTCTTAACTTTCGGCCCAAATTTATATATATTTTTAAATGTTTTAATATTTGTATTCTATGTTTTTTTATCTTGGCTGTACACCGCCCTGAGTCCTCAGGGAGAAGGGCGGTATATTAATTGGAAATTAAATTAAATTAAATTAAATATAGAGGACAAAATTTGAAGACTTTGAAAATGGAACGAAATATATGCTAGCAGGTGAAAAAATAAGAAATACATGGCTGGAAGATTAAAACAATGTGTTTAAAAATGAAACAATATATATGTGGATAGTAATAATAAAAAGGAGGATTTTTATAGACAAATATGGATGAATAAGAATATGACATAGATATATAAAATTGAAATATTGATGGAAATTAGAACATAAGAGAAATTAAGCATGTTAAAAGAGATTTATAAATATATATAAAGATATGTTTTAAGTAAGAACCATGTGTCAATGTTAAACTGTCAAAAAAAAGGATAATGATAAATATGATTAACTGAAATAAACAATGTATAGATGGATCGATCAAAAGAGGACCATGCTGGGATTAATAGTAAAACTAACTATGATTATGCTGTGTTTAACAGCCAAAAAATAAAAATGATTATGCTGTATTCAACAGCCAAAAAATAAAAATGAGTATGCTGTGTTTAACAGTAAAAAAAAATATGATTATGCTGGGTAGGACAGCAAAACAAAGAGGATTTTGCTGGGGGTAACAGTAAAAATGAAATGATTATGATGGGTTTAACAACAAAGACAAAGATAATGATGCTGGGTTTAACAGTAAAAATAAAATGACTATGCTGGGATTAACAGCCAAAAAATAAAAATTATTATGCTGGGTAGGACAGCCAAAATAAGGAGGAGTATGTTCAGATTAACAGTAAAAATGAAATGAATAAGTTAAATTTAATAACAGAAACTAAGATGATAATGTTGAGTTCAACAGTAAAAATAAAATGATTATGTTGGAATTAACAGCCAAAAAACAAAAATGTTTATGTTGGGAATAGTAAAAATGAAATGATTGTGTTCGGTTGATTTCTTAATTTATTGGGCACGTGAGGGATTGTGGAGTTTGTGGGTTGTTTTGGATATTGTTTATTTTTTTCTCCTTAACAAATTTAAATAGACTGCCTTTCTTGTAATTTGTAAGGATCGCCTTTCCTTCCAATTTAAGAAAGTACGAACTCTTGAAACGTGGTTGTTCAAAAGGATTCTTTTATTAAGCAGAAGTGACAGCCATCCAGCTAAAGTCAGATCTGAATACCCTTAGGCAAAGCAGTAGGAATAAAGTGGTAGAGACCCCTCCCTTTAAGTCAGAATGCAGATTTTAGCCAATACACAAGTGTGAAAATGTTTTCTTTACTATTTCCTATGAGAACCCGAACAAACATGCATTCCCACCATTTACTTTAAAGTGAGACAACCCACATGGCTATCATAAAAATTCCTGCAGGTAAAGGAGATCTCAGGGCTCTTTGGCGCCAGGATATAGGTTGTAAAGTATATGTTGACACAGGCAATGCTAGGGAATTGAATCCAAGTGTCCCCCCTCCTCCAACTGAATAGCAGTATCACTTTTAGGGATAATATTAATATTAGATGTTGAAATGACAAGTGTTTCAAAGTTAACCAGAATAGGAAAGAAAGCATCATCCACACCATCATCGGCAGCCTCTAGTCCATCAAGTCAAAGATCAATAGATACCATGCTACAACAAGAGAAAATGAATAAATTCCCCCCAAAAATACAAATGATGTTTCAGTCTATAGAGCAGTGATGGCTAACCTTTTCCGGACTGAGTGCCCAAAGCATGCACACACATGTGAATGTGCATGTGCGAACCCCCAAAATGCAATGCACGTGTGGCCCCTGTGCATGCGCCCCACCCCCCGCACATGTGTGGCAGAGACCCGAAGACCAGCTGGCTGGCAGGAGGTGCGCACGCATGCGCAGCAGAGCTGAACTGGGGCAATGGCTCATGTGCCATCAGAGAGGGCGCTGCGTGCCACCTCTGGCACGCGTGCCATAAGGTTCGCCATCACGGATCTAGCAGAACAATTAGATCAGTTCCTAGGACCAAATCTTTACACTTGGACTGAAATGATGGCAATTCTGAACATTCTCTTTTCGGAAGAGGAAAGAGGTTTATTAGAAAGCAGCTTTAAAGGAATGGGAAAAATGTAATCCTGCATTTATAATCTAAGGGATCGCTGTTCCAAAGTCTCAGAATTTTACTAAAGCATTTGAGATATCATAGGGAAAGGAGGAAACACCATCAGCCTTTTTACAAAGGCTAAAAGATCAACTGAGGAAGTATTCTGGCATGAATCCTAAGGACCCTGTAACACAGAGCCTCCTGAAGATTTTGTAAAAAAAGCATGGCCAGATATTCAAAAGAAAATTCAGAAAATGGAAGGCTGGAGTGATAAATCATTAGAAGATCTATTAAAAGAAACTCAGAAGGTCTTCATAAAAAGGGAAGAAGAAAAAGAAAAACAAAAAGCAAAAATGATGGTGTCTACTGTAGACCAAGTAGTGAAGAAAAGGATAGACAGCACCACAGAGAGGAAAAGGAACATGGATAAGAGGAAGGGGAATGAGGGGAGGCAGAGAAGAGAATCTAGGATGTAGTCACCTTTGGCAGCCATCCCGGACTACCCTGCAGGTAGGATGTTTCTATTGTGGAAAGGATGCGTATTTTAAGAGAGAGTGCCCTCTGAACTAAAGAAAGAAGAGAGAGTGATCCCATTGATGGCATTTGATGATGAAGAATAGGGAGGTCAGGGGTTCTTGAATTTAAGGTCCCACCAGGAGCGCTTGATAAATTTAAAGGTGGGACCCCAGGAAGAAGCAGCAGTTTTTCTAATTGATACTGGAGCAACAAGGGCTTCATTAAATTTTATACCTTGGGGATTAAAAATATCAAACCAGAAATTAAGAATTTCAGGAGTAAAAGGGGAAGGATTTTTAGGCCCCATATTTGAAACTACCAGTTTAAGATTGGGGAATGAGAAAGTTCAAGGGCAGTTGTTATATGTCCCTGGCCCTATGAGATGTTGTTTGGTCTACCTTATATGGGAGGAACTGGAGAAATACCTCACTTTGAGACTAAAGATGTCTTTCTTAAGAACTATATTCTGGGGCTATCCTCTTTGTCTTTTCTCAGAAACAAAGGACTTCTTGCTCAATGGCCACCATTAGAGTTTGCAGTCCAGAATATCCAGCCTGGAGAGTGGGTTCTGATTAAATCCTGGAAAGAATCCAAATTATAACCTGGGTGCGAAGGTCCTTTCTAAGGACCTTCTTACCCAGGTAGTGGCTGCTGACCACTGAAACAGCTGTAAGAACTGTAAGAAAGGCTGGACGCACTACACCAGATTGAAGGGACCAGTCAAAGCTCCATGAGCAGAAACAATGGAGAGTGGAACCTTCAACTGAACCTCTTAAACTGAGAATAACAAAACAATAAAGTATGTTTGCTTTTAGGGTACAGGACACATGGCAAAAAGATAACTTTGTCTGGACTCTAAACCACAGATGGACAGTAGTTGGACAAAAAATGGGATGCATGGTATGGTGTTCAGTTATGTTCCAAGTGATGTATGTGACACAAGTGTTAGGAGCCACTAATTATGACAAGAAAATTGATGTGTTGGGAAATGTGTTTTGATGATAGAGTATACTGGGTTGACATTGGGGTCCCTAGAGAGTCCCTGATGAATAAAGGCCTGAAACCAGATAGCTGCTGGGTTCGAATCACTATTTTGGTGGGTGACTACAAACAAGAATGTAGATTGGATCAATTATATCTATTATAATCAACAGAGATTTATCACAAGGGATGCTGTGAAGGGCATAGCTGCCCAATTAGATGCTACTAGTAGAATGACCTGGGGAAATAGAATGGCTTTAAACATGATATTGGCAGAGAAAGGAGGGGTATGTATAATGCTAGGAGATAGATGCTGTACTTTTATTCCAAATAACACTGCTCCTGATGGAACAATTACCAAGGCTTTACAAGGCCTGACCACTCTAGCAGAAGAATTGGCTGAGAACTCAGGGATAGATAGTTCCCTAACAGGTTGGCTGGATTCTTGGTTTGGAAAATGGAAAGGTATGGTGGTATCAATCTTTACTTCTTTAATAGTAGTGACAGGAGTGCTAGTAGCTCTGGCATGTTGCATAATCCCCTGTGTTAGGGGGCTTGTGCAAAGGTTAATAGAAACAACAATCTCCAAGCAAATGCCCTTGAAACTTCCTTCCTATAAAGAAGCTATGCTTCTTCTTGGGGAAGAAGCAGCAGACGAGGAAAGGGAGAGAAAAAGACTTGATCCAGACAAAGAATGTGACATAATGTTATCAAAGGTAAAGATTACATGGAATCATCTGTTAGGAAAATGCAAAAAGCAACAATTGTGTAAAAAAGAAAAGAAAAAGGAAGGATTGTAAGAAACTAATGGAGATAATGCTGTATTTGTAAAGAAAGCAATTTTTAAGAGTGGTGGGTGTAAAAGTTCAGTAGGACATTGGGACATTAAAGGTAAAAAGTTCAAGACTGGAAAACAGGATGAAACTGCTATTCTAATAAGTGAGTCAGCTTGCTCAAGCAGATTAGTTAACAGTTTTAACCACACATCTAGTAATATAATGGAGAAATTAATGTAACGCTTGCATTTATTATTCTTATGCTGCAAGGATTGTAAGGAAACAAGACATATACTGTAGGTTAAGAAATTAAAAAAGGGGACAAAAGGTAATATGGAAAAAAGAGGAACTTGGCAAAAAATGGGGAAACAGATTAAGCATGGGGAACTTCATGGAGAAACAGGTGTTCCAGGAAGATTGCAACCCTGTGGTCTTGGGGGGCTGCAGGGATGGATTTGTGGTTCAGGTGGACCGAATAAAAAGTTGAAGAAATGTATTCCTCAGTGTGCCTACCTGTTAGCCACCCACTCTTGCAAGAACATATTTTACATGCAATAAACTGCTTGCTAATTCACTTTATGATTCTGTCAAATTTCTGACTGGTGAGTCTGTTTCTCACAATTGGAAGTGCTAAACAGAAATATTACACACGATTTAGAAATAAAAGGCATGGAAATAAAAAAGAAAAATATAAACTAATAATAATAATAATAACAACAATAATAATAATAATAATAATAATAATAATATATTTTTATTATTATTATTATTATTATTATTATTATTATTATTATTATTATTATTATTATTATTTGCAGATGACCTGGTATTCATTTTAGAGGAACCATTAGAAACTGGCCCCAAGTTGATAGGAAAAATTGAAGAATATGGAGAAGTTGCAGGATTGAAAATAAATAAAGAAAAAACCAAAATGTTAGTTAAAAATCTTACAGACAAAGAGAAAAATGAATTGATAAAGAAGACAGATCTTCAGGTAGTTAAAAAAGTGAAATATCTAGGAAGTTTTCTAACAGCAACGATCAAAGAAGATAACTATACAAAATTAATGCAACAAATTAAACTGGGCTTTGAGAAATGGAAGAATTTGCAGCTATCAATGGTAGAAAGAATAGCTACCATAAAAATGAATATCTTGCCGAAACTACTCTGTTTGTTTCAAATAATTCCAATAAAATTAGAAAAAAAATACTTTGAGGGGTTGAACAAAATAATTTTGAAATACATTTGGCAAGGGAAAAGAGCAAGAATAAGATTGAAAATGCTGCAGGAATCCAAAAGTAATGGGGATTTTGGGCTGCCAGAGTGGGAGCTTTATTACCAGGCTTCTCCATTTACCTGGGTGAAAGAATGGAAAAATTTGAGGGACGGAAGACTATTATTGTTGGAAGGACATGATCTTCAGCTGGAGTGGCATGCTTTCTTGTGGTATGAAAAGAATAAATTACATAAGATACTTTCAAAGGCATTATGTAAGAAATGCTCTATTTTCAATAAGGGAAAAAGTTAAAGCAAAGAACTATATGAAAATACCAGAATGGCTCTCAACGATGGAATCACTAATACATCCAAATGTTGCCAAATTGGAAAAAATTATAACATATAAAGATATCTTAAATGAAGAAGGGGAACTTAAAGCTAAATAGGAATTACAGAAACAAGGGGTGAACCTAGCATGGTGGCCACACCCGCAAATACAGTCAAGATATCAGAAAGATGCATAGATATACTGTTTTTACAAAGAACCAACATTATTTGATCAGATACTTTTAGGGATGGATGAAAAATTAATAAAGAAAATATATAGCTATTTATTAAGCATCAAAATGGAAGATGAACAAGTAAAAGAAACAATGACAGTGTGGGCAAAAAACTTTTGATATACTATAGCAGGAGTGTCAAACTCAAAGCCCACGGGCTGCATCCGACCCGCAAGCTGCTTAAATCTGGCCCATGGGGCCCACCTAGAAATATGAAAGGACTGGCCCGGGGTGCCTGTGCCAGCCAAAATGGGCTGGGAGAGGCCTCAGCATGGTTCGTTTTTGGCTGGCAGAGCCGGGGAGGTCAAAAACAGTTACCCTATGGTAAGTTAAGCGGCCAATAAATTTTATAAATAATTATTCAAATTAATAGTCTCTCAAAAAATGAAAAACTATCATTGCCTAACCCCATCTATATAGCGTCATCTATAATGACAAGATATCCTCTCTTTAGTTTCATAGAGTGAAAAACAAATATGATACAAAATTCCACAAATCTTTGCTCCCTTCACCATTTCCTGCTATAAGAATGCTAAATAAATCCTCATCAATCTTTGCAACTCCACACAATAATAGTGGAACATAGAAATATCTAAAAGATATATTTTACTCACTATAGTGAAACAATTTCAGGCAAGCACTGCACCATTTTAAGGTGTGTCCAAATCCCAGTTCTAGAAGATCTTACATAGAATTTGTGCACTTATACAAATATCTTCATTAGACTTCAATTCAGCATGTGCCTGTCAAAAAACTTCAGTAAACAAATGCTTCCATTTAAACCCTAAACATTATAAAGTTAATTAAGATGAAATTAAATCTGCCTTGGATTGTCACACATAAAATTGTTCATCCCTGTTGTTTAGAATGATTAATGCAATGATTCAGAGCACTAGAGCACTTCAACAAATATATAACCAGCATATTTTATTTAAAGCAGAGACAAAACATTGCTTCCATTTTTTTTCTCAACAAATGTTTGGCAAAAGAACAGTCCAACTGAATCAGGTCAAAGGTCACCTTAATCTTGCATTTACTAATCTTGCAAGCATCCAGATCAGGGGTCAGCAACCCGCAGTTCTGGAGCCGCATGTGCCTCTTTCATCCCTCTCCTGTGGCTCCCTGTTGCCACAATTGATAGGGCTTTTGGTTAGGACAGGTAGAGGAAAAAGAATGCCGCGCTAGGAGGAGACTATGGTGGGGGGAACCGGACTTCCAGTCGGCTCCAGAATTGAATGGAGGGCTTCCGGTTAGGACCTTTGTGGCTTTTTGAGTGTTTAAGGTTGCCGACCCCTGACCCAGATGCTTCCAAGATTCTCACAAACAGAAATATGACACTGCTTTACCTTACAACTGCTTCTTGGCAACCGCCTTCCATCTAGAGCAGGGATTCCCAACCCCCAGGCCGTGACTGATTTGGAACAGGGCCCTGCAAGTGGCAGCTGAGTGCACATGCCCAGCTCCACTTGCGTGAATGGTGGGTGCGAGTGCAAATGTGTGCACAGTTCCAGAGCTGTGCAAGCTTTGGGTGCTTGTGCTCAGAGCTCCATTTGTGCAAGTGGCATTTGTGCTACTCACACTAATGGAGTTGTGCGAGTAAGCACACACCCCTGCTACACCTACAAAAACCATCCCCTCTCCCCTCTTCCACCCTACTGATCTGCCAATCTGGAAAAACTGGGGATTGCTGATCTAGAGGGAACACTAAATTTCCAAGACAAAAATTCTTGATACAATTGTGTCTATAGATTTATCAAACTCATTTTAAAGCTATCCATATTTGCTACTATTCACTTCTTTGATAATGTGCTAAAAATGCTTTCTTTTTCTGTTTTAAATATCCTTCCAAACATCTTCAGTGAATGGATCTTGATCCTAATATTTTAAAAATGAGAGAAAATGGCTCATGGCCTGCCTAATATTGTTGATTATTCCAACTGCCTTTTTCAAAGCTAAAGAGTTTAAAACATGCTTTTAATGATTTTGGTTATCCTTTCAACTCTATTTTATTCTTTATTAAATGAGAATCATTTAAATCAGAACTGCAGTTAATATTCCAGATATGGTTATACTACAGTTTTGTTCAAACTACAAATTATAAAGCTGATTATTTCCACAATGGTATCTGCCTTATTTCAGTGGGAGAAAATTGTGCCAATGTTTGGTATCACAGAGTAGTTCAATGACAGAGGACTTCTTTAAGCTAACCATATTTGAGGGACAAACTTTCTCTTTTTGCTATAAGGTCAGCACTTTCATATTTGAATTATTTCAGAAATTTGACATGAGGATTAGGTGATTTGTTCCTGTGTAGTTGCTAGTCAATAATGATGAGGACTGCTGTCTTAAACTGTTTTCATTTTCCTAAATTTCTTCAACTACGTTGTCCATTCACTCTTTAGCTTCAATGTGAATATTTCAGCTGATATGCAAGCATTATTTCATAATACTTAGAAAAGGTTATGCCCTTTTCTTATCATTCTTATAATGCCAGTTTCACTTTAAAAACAAAATTATCAATATTTTTATTTGAATGGAATTGAACCCAACTCGATGTCATTTTTCAGCACCTGATGAGCACAACTTATGTTTGCAGTAAAAACGCTATGCATGACTACTGAAAAGTAAATCTGCTTTATACAAAGTACAGTATTATATTGCAACCTATGGGTATTCTTTTAGGGGTCATAGCCTTAAGTAGTAAATTTGTTCCCTGCTTTTCTAGGAGAAATTTCTAACATATAAGGAGTTTCTGTCATTTCAGTTTACAGGTAGTCCTTGACTTACAACAGTTGAGTCCCAAATTTCTGTTGCTAAGCAAGATATTTGTTAAATTAGTTTTGCCCCATTTTACAACTTTTCTTGGCACAGTTGTTCAGTGAATTACTGCAGTGATTAAGTTAGTAACATGGCT
Organism: Arizona elegans; assembly: GCA_022577455.1. Classification (NCBI taxonomy): domain Eukaryota; kingdom Metazoa; phylum Chordata; class Lepidosauria; order Squamata; family Colubridae; genus Arizona; species Arizona elegans. Next base: position 74,279,300 of record JAKOOJ010000004.1, on the reverse strand, counting down.
GTTAAGTGAATCTGAATTCCCCATAGATTTTGCCTGTCAGATCTCAAAAAGTGTCTGAATTTTGATCACATGACCATGGGGCTGTAGCAACGGTTGCAAGTGTGAAAAACATTCATATGCCACTTTTTTCAGTGCTGTTGTAACTTTGGACAGTCACTAAATAAACTATAAGTCGAAGACTACCTGTACCTAGTTTTTGTTTTATAAGCACATTAAAAAAAAATACTTGTAGTCACCTATTTTTATATTCTACAAATAAAGGTGGGCCTCAGCGGAATGCTATCTCTGCATCATGCTAAAGTTTTATTAAAATATTTTAATTAAAACTATCTAAAAGATCAAAAGAAAACCAAATGGCACTTAAAAGATACTGATGGCGCCGTCAGTGGATGCATTCATAAAAGATGAAAATAATGTGTTTCTACAGTGAGAATGGCATCATAGTACACCTCAACGCGGGTTCAGTCAGCGGAGCTCGGGGCGAGGGTTTTTGAGGTCTCCCTTGCCCCTGGACATGCCTGGAGGCGCTGGCGGAGAAGTTGGCCATGCTGTTCCGACGCCGCCGAAAGTGGAGCTATGGTGGTTTGTTCGGCAGCAGTCGTTGGCAGCGATAACGGCAAAAGTGAAGGGGGAAGTATGGCTGTGGGGCAGCGAGTGGTGGCAGCCCATTGAAATTTCATCTACCCCACTCAGGAACTTCCTCAGCGGCCCCCTGGAATCTGGGAATGGTGGCGTGGATATCAGCGGGGGTGGTGAGGCTGGCCCTAACATTAAATTGGGCCATGGCACACCCCACAGAAGTACTGGAGCTGTTCTCAGGCTCTATTGCCGGAGAAGGGGGCTTGCTGGAGGGTGAAAACTGAGAGGAGCATAAACGGGTCTAGGACTGGAGAAGAGAGACCCCCTCCCGGGATATCTTGGCGGCTGTAGAGGACCTGGAGGCCCCCTGTGACATCCAATGGAGGCTGGGGTTCGGATTCGTTATCCCGGAAGAACTGAGGAAAGTAGGGCTGGGGGGCAACGGAGGAGCTTTCCGTCACATAGATACCAGCCCTTCCCCCCCCCCGGGTACTGTGTCCACCTAAATGGGCTTATTATTTGCCCTGATTGAGGGAATTTTCTCTCTTCCCCCCTTTTCTTCCCCTCTTCCTTTTCCCCCTTCCCTTCTCTTTCCCTTTTTCATCGGGACTTACTCAAATGTGACCTAAGACTTTGCCAAGGATTTTCCATCTTCGCCCCTGGCGTGACTCATTGACTGACTGATAGACTGATAAATCTTTCCTCCGACCATGGTCAGCCAAACTGATGCAACTGTTGAGGGGTCCTCTATTACATCATGACTCTTGTCTGTGGGAGAAGTTTTTCAATCTACAGCCCCTTGGGGGTTCCGCCATGAGAGGGTGGGCCGGAGGTCGCCCCCATTGGAGGAGATAATTAGGACCCTCCTACTGTTGTGGGAGGACAGTAGAGATACCAACAGCACATCGATGAACAAATGGCTGTGTTACATCTTTTGTGAAGTCCCGTCTGAGCTCCAGGCCTCCATCGCTGCATTTTGGAGATGTATACGACTGCAGATCTTCTTGCGCTGCGAGATTCCCCCTTCTCGCAGATGTGGCCCTCCTCACTATCGAGGGCCCACCTCAAGGACGGGTTTTGGGACCCAGAGAGGTGGCATGTGAAAACTAGGGGATTGAGGGGTTGTCGAGATCCCCTCGACACTCAGCGCTAGGGCGGTAGCCGCGGATCCTGGCGCCGTGACTGTGGAGGTGGTTCCCGGCGCTTCCCAGACCTGGATCGGCGGAAGGGGCGTTGGGCGGGGTCATTTGCACAGGTGGTGGTAGGTGATTAGCATAAGTGATAGGCGGTCGGTCACGATGCGGTCGGAGCCAGGGTTTGTTTTGTTTTGCTGACTCATGCAGGGGCTGGGCTACGCTAAGCCGGAAGGGCGGGTGGGCTGTTGTAATTATTGGGCGCGTTATTTAAAGCGTTGGGAGGCGCCCGCTCCCAACGCCGACTTTGTATGCCTTTGCATTGATTGTTTTCTTTAACGCTGACGGTGCTGACGACCATTGGAATAAACCGCTTACAACTATCAAGCCTTTGCAGCGTTTTTCCTTCCCGTCGTCTCCAGACACGCAGCAGAAAGTTAGACAGAAAGTCGGCGTTTTGCATCCTTTACGCTGGTCTATCCCGTCGGGGCTGAGCCTGGGATGGCGGAAGGCACGACGGTCGGCTCGCTGGCGATAGAGGAGGAAACGGCGGATGACACCGTGGTGGAGGCTGTTCCAGGTGTTCAGGTAGCTGAGAAGGGGGAGCTGCCAGTGGTCCGCCCTAAGGAGAAACTGGTGCGGGGAGAGGCAGCCTCTGTAGAAGACAAGGCTCCCGGTCCTAGTACAGTGAAACCTGATATGGGGGAATGGTGGCAGAGTTCTGCACTCACCGGTTCGAAGCCCCTCTCTCCCCAGTCGGGGGAAACGTCCTTCCAGGGGTGGAGGGAGCGCAGATGGCTGGACGACGAGGAGTGTGATTGGAGCCATTCCACGGGACTAGGAGCTTCCACCCTGGATGTCTTACGTGAAAAGTTTGGAGAGGGGAGCTTCAGAGATGCCCCCTCCTGGCAACCATGGGCGCCAAGTCAAGAATCGTGGCAGAGTCATGGGGAGACCCGCAGCAGCTCCGGAACCCGTTTCCAGTTGGCAAGTCCGAAACTGCGCATTGAAAGGGGGGGGGTACAGACCCGGCAAAAGAGACCCCCTCCCCTCTGGTCCCACACCCCCGGTAGGGGGGTCTTTACGAGGGGTGGATCAAGACCAATACGCTTTGCGACGGTCTGAGTCTCAACAGGGCCAAGGGGGGCCCCGTGGTCCTACCCCTCAGCAAAGAGAGGTTTTTCAGGATGCCCAGCCGGGGCCCCCAGCCCCGTTTTGGCTGCCGGGGGTGGGCACCCCTCAACCACAGTACTGGGGCCCACCCCCCATACAGGCCACATTTGATGGTAGTGCAGATAGGGTTTCCTTATTTTTGAGCCAAATACTAAGTTATATGGATCTTTATGGCCGTCTCTATCCGTCCCAATGGGCTATGGTGGTTGCTATCACCGCTGTCTTGACAGGTGAGGCAGCAGATTGGGTCGCTGATCTGCATAGCGACCATGCAAAAGAACTGGCTAGTGTGGGACTTTTCCTAGAGGCATTACGCTGCCGGTTTGAAGACCAGTCCAGGACACAGTTGCTTGAAAGCGACTTGGTAGCCATTAAGCAGGGGGGTCGACCGGCAAGACAGTATGTAAAAGAATTCCGCACTGTGGCTGGTCGGCTCCATACATGGCCTGAACGTCTCCTAGTGCACCAATTCCGTCTAGGATTGGACAGAGAATTGCGGCAAGCATGTGTTTATCGAGGACTGCCACCTAAGCTGTCGGAATGGTTCAGCGCAGCAGTCGATTTAGATGTCGGCCTACGAGAATTTCGTACTCAGGGAGTGAGTAGCCTTCCTTTTCCCCCTCGTCGGCCCATAGGACGACCAGTGAGCCCAAAAGGAGTGGACACCTCCACACCTCGTTCTCTAGTCCCTGTGGGGAGGGGGACGATTCGTTGTTTCAGGTGTAACCAGTTGGGCCATCATGTAGCCGACTGTCCCATACCTCCTGTTCCACTCACCACTACACGAGGTCCACCACAGTCAACTGGGAGAGGCCATGAACGGGCACGTTCGTCGTCAGAGAGGTCCAGAGTGGTTACCCCCATGGCGTTACGAGGTACTCGAGGGACGAATGGAGGGTCAGACGGGCCCCTCCACCGGGACAGTGTCTCGCTGGTTCCGGACAGCAGCGATGAGGAGGCGCCAGTTGATCCTATGGTGAGTGATCCCATACATCCGTTTGTCATTCCGATTACTCTGAGAAACCTTCTGACTACAAGGGCAGTCCAACGAGATGCCCTGATAGATTCGGGGTGTACCCGGTGTCTCATCCGGAAAAGCGTAGCCATAGAGTTGGGGTTGCAATCAGCCAAATTACAAAATACCATTCGTTTTGAGCAGATGGATGGCTCTCTCCTGGGTGGCACGGCTGCAACTCGGGTTACCGAGTTAGTACGCATGGAAATGGGGGAACATTGGGAGAACATTCGTTTTGTTATTGTGGACACAATAGTGGAACCTATTATTTTAGGTCTAGCGTGGTTAGATAAATGGAGGCCCAACATATGGTGGGAAGGCGGTTACCGACACCTGAGATTAAGTGTCGGACCAGAGCCAGAACCAGAGGCCAGAGTCGGGCAGGCGGGGTTGCAGAGAGATATTTCAGCTGACTCATCACAATTAGGATATCCTGCTATATATAGAGACTTAGCAGAAGTGTTTAACGAAGAGGAGTGTGAGGTACTACCCCCTCACAGAGCGACTGATTGCGCTATAGAACTAAAACCGGGTGTTCGGTTGCCAAAGCCAAGAATGTATGCTATGACAAAACTAGAGTTGGAAGAACTCAGACGATATATTGATAAAAACTTAGCCAGGGGCTTCATCCAACCCAGTCGGTCACATATGGCTGCCCCCGTTTTATTTCGCGAAAAGGACGGCGGTTTACGTTTGTGTGTGGACTTTCGGGGGTTGAATGCGGTATGTGTCGAACACCTGTACCCTCTTCCATTAATGAAAGATCTACTGGCTACCTTATCAACCGGACGAGTGCTCACAAAATTAGACTTACGAGAGGCGTACTACAGAGTACGTATAAAGCCAGGCGATGAGTGGAAGACCACGTTCAACTGCCCTTTAGGTAGCTATAAATTTAAAGTAATGCCGTTTGGTCTGCAAGGTGCTCCCGCTGTTTTCATGCAAGTGATAAACGAGGTATTGCATGAGCACTTATATCGAGGTGTCCTGGTATATCTGGACGATATTCTAATCTATACCAGAACGATGGAAGAACATACAGCCTTGGTGAGACAGGTCTTGAGTAAATTGTTACAGGCAAAACTGTTCGTCAAACTATCGAAGTGCGAGTTCCACTGCACACAGTTGGACTATTTGGGGTATCGTATCTCAGAGAACGGGTTGGGGATGGATCCCAAGAAAGTGGAAACAGTACTAGAATGGCAGGCGCCTACAACACGGAAACAGCTGCAAAGCTTCCTTGGCTTTGCAAATTTTTATAGACAGTTCATCCCCGCATTTGCGCAGATAGCTCTCCCTTTGACCGATTTACTTCGTACAAAAGAATTAGGTCTGAAAGCGAGACCAGGACAAATAGTAGTGTGGACTCCTGCCTGTCAAAAAGCTTTTGACAGTTTAAAGACCCTATTTTCCCAGGCACCGATATTACGACATCCTGATTCGACCTTACCATTTATTGTACAAGCCGACGCTAGTGATGTTGCAGTGGGGGCTGTGTTGTTGCAAAGGACTAGTGACGGGGTGTTGCACCCATGCGCTTATACGTCCCGCAAACTGACAACTACAGAACGACGGTGGGCTATTTGGGAAAAGGAGGCATTTGCTGTGCGGTGGGCGCTGCTTACCTGGAGGCATTTGTTAGAGGGCAGTGGTACCAAATTCGAGGTATGGACGGATCATAAAAATCTAGAAGCACTCCAAAGCCCCAGACGCCTGTCACCAAAACAGGTACGTTGGGCACAGTATTTCCAAAGGTTCGATTTTGAGTTAAAATACGTGCCAGGAGGGAAAAACTTCTTGGCAGACACTCTGTCGCGACTTCCTCAATTTGAAAGTAAAAGAGAAGAGGTCGTACAAGCCATGATCCCTGATCATCAACAGTGGGCTCGAACGGCGCATAACAAGTCCTCACCTTCATGGGAAGACGATTTACGTCGAGAAGTGCTTACGGATGCCTGGTTGAAAGAACATGGAGGTAAAGTGACCCACCGAAACGGATTTGCTTGGATAGGAACCAAGCTGTATATCCCTGAGTCGTTAAGACAGTCAGTATTACAGAGGTGTCACGATGCAAAAACAGCAGGGCACTTCGGGTTCCTGAAAACATTACACCTAGTAAGACGCCAATTCTGGTGGCCGCGTATAAGGAAAGAAGTTGAACATTATGTAAAAGGGTGTGAAGTGTGTGCAAGGACTAAACCTCGACCGGGAAAGCCTCTCGGCCTTTTACAGACAGTAGCAGAACCAAATAGTCCCTGGGAAGAGATAGGTATGGATTTTATTGTAGACCTCCCGGAGAGTAGTGGCAACACGGTGATATGGACTGTAGTCGATCTTTTCTCCAAGCAGGCTCATTTTATCCCGTGTCATGGTTTGCCGTCAGCTAGGAAGTTGGCGAAACTTTTTCTATGGCATATATACCGGCTGCATGGTGCACCCCGGCGTATTATTTCCGACAGGGGCGTACAGTTTACCTCAATGTTCTGGCGCAATTTCATAAAGATGTTAGGCTCGTCACAAGGTCTAAGTTCTGGGTTCCATCCCAGTACTAATGGAGCAGCAGAAAGAACAAACGCCATGGTGGAAAGGTACTTACGCTGTTACGTATCGTACCAACAATCAGATTGGTCTGAATTACTCCCTTTTGCGGAAATGGCATATAATAATACCGTTCATGGGAGTACGGGGGTTACGCCATTCCAAGTTGTTTCGGGTAAGGATTTTCCTGCGATCCCCGAATTGGCTCTCCAGGACCAGAATAGTGTGTTACCAGATAGTTGGGCTGCTCGTATTAAAGGTCTATGGCCCCGAATAAAAGAGGCGTTGGACAAAGCAACTGACACTTATAAATACCAAGCCAATAAGAAAAGAGCAGATCACAAACCATTTGTAGTTGGGGATTTAGTCTATTTGTCTACGAAATATCTAAAACTACGAACCCCCAGTCGTAAACTGGGGCCCAAATACCTAGGGCCCTTTCCTGTTATAAAGGTGATTAATCCCGTTACAGTGGAATTAAGACTACCTCCGCTTTTGGGGAAAGTCCATCCTGTGTTCCATAGTAGCCTCCTAAAACCAATAGCTGTCATTCGGGAACAAACAACAGGACCAGGACCAGTGGAAGGGGATCACTATGAGGTCGAAAATATATTAGACTCAAAACTTAGCAGGGGAGTACTAAAGTATTTAATCAAATGGAAGGGGTATCCATTCGAGGAATCCTCATGGGTTACGGCTACGAATTTGAGGGCTAGTCGACTACTTGATCGGTTTCATAAAAAGTATCCACATAAACCCGGGCCCCGGGGTGCTGATATAAAACCCTAATAGGAGGTTAACATTCATGTGTTGTGTATTCCAGGAGGACACCTGGTAGGGGGAGCCGCCTGTCGAGATCCCCTCGACACTCAGCGCTAGGGCGGTAGCCGCGGATCCTGGCGCCGTGACTGTGGAGTTGGTTCCCGGCGCTTCCCAGACCTGGATCGGCGGAAGGGGCGTTGGGCGGGGTCATTTGCACAGGTGGTGGTAGGTGATTAGCATAAGTGATAGGTGGTCGGTCACGATGCGGTCGGAGCCAGGGTTTGTTTTGTTTTGCTGACTCATGCAGGGGCTGGGCTACGCTAAGCCGGAAGGGCGGGTGGGCTGTTGTAATTATTGGGTGCGTTATTTAAAGCGTTGGAGGCGCCCGCTCCCAACGCCGACTTTGTATGCCTTTGCATTGTTTTCTTTAACGCTGACGGTGCTGACGACCGTTGGAATAAACCGCTTACAACTATCAAGCCTTTGCAGCGTTTTTCCTTCCCGACGTCTCCAGACACGCAGCAGAAAGTTAGACAGGGGTTTTCTATCGAAATTTTTAGTCAAATTTTTAAGGGGTCCCAGGAAGGGGGAGGGTCAGATTGGAATTCAGGTTGTGGGTATGGGGGATAACCCACAAGGGGGAGGGTCGGGTCTGGCAGTGAAGCGCGGTGTTGGGGTGGGGGACCTGGGGTCGAGGGGGGGGTTAGAGCTTGTCCGGATGGTTTTTTGAACATCAGTACTGTAGGTGGGAGGGGTAGATATGGCAGGAGCAGGGGGCCATATCGTGTTAGGGGAGTGCGCACTCGCTGTCTACGAGCGGTGGCGTGCTCCGGCCCCCCAGTAGAGCTCCGGCTCTACTCGCTCCTCAGGTTGCATAGACCCTCAGGACCCAGGCCTTCGATTGATGCTGTGCAATGCCAGGTCCGTAGTAAATAAAGCCCCCCTCTTCTGTGATCTTGTTCAGGAGAGGGGTGCGGACCTGGCAGGTATTACAGAGACCTGGTTGGGCCAGGAGGGGGGGTTCCCCTCGTTGAAATGTGCCCGCCAGGTTTCCAAGCATTCCATCAGCCGAGGTCACAGGGGAGGGGCAGGGGGGGAGTAGCGGTTATCATTAAAGAAGGTCTGAGACCGAGGGAGGCCACTGTTCCTCAGACGGCTGGCTGTGAATCCCTTTTTGTGAAATGGGGTCATGGGGTTCAGATGGGTTTGCTGATCACGTACCTGGCTCCCTGCCACGTGGCAACAGCCCTGCCTGAGCTACTCAACGTCATCGCTGCGGTGGTGGTTGATACCCCTAGGCTTATGGTCATGGGGGATTTCAACCTGCCATCCGTGGGTGAGACGTCTGAGATGGCTCGGGAGTTCATGGCTTCCATGACAGCTATGGACCTGACCCAGTTAATTCATGGCCCTACCCACACAGGGGGAAACATGCTGGATCTGGTTTTTGTCTCTGGACAGTGGTTGAGGGATCTTGAGATAGGGGATATAGTTACTGAATCCTTGTCATGGTCAGATCACTCTCTCCTTCGTCTCAATTTTCGAACCGCTGCACCCCACCGCAGGAAGGCAGAGCCAGTAAGATGGTTCCGCCCCAGGCGCCTGATGGAACCTAACAGATTCCAGACGGAGCTTGGGCCATTTCCTGAGGTTCTGGCACATGCCTCGACTGGAGACCTGGTGGCCGCCTGGGATAGGGCAGCTGCTGGAGCTCTGGATCGGGTTGTGCCTTTGCAGCCTCTGACCCGGCACCGATCTCAATTGGCTCCTTGGTTTACCGAGAAGCTGAGGGAGTTGAAGCGCCCGAAAAGACGCCTAAAGAGTAGTCTTTCTGAAGGGCCAGTCTTTCTGAATCTGGAGGGCCAGTCTTTCTGAATCTGACCGGACACTAGTAAGATCCCACATTAGGAATTACCTAGTGGCGATAAAAGCAGCGAAATGTAGCTATTTTGCTGCTCTTATTGCATCATCAGATAACCGCCCGGCCGCCCTCTTTAGGGTGACCCGCTCCCTGCTCCATCAGGAAGCGCGGGAGGACCCCTTGGACGGTAGAGCCGAGGATTTTGTTCAGTATCTGTATGACAAAATCACTCAGATTCGGGAAGATTTGGACTCCGACTGGGTAGTAGGGGGAGAGACAGGGGCAGGTCTTGAGAATGTTATCTGGGATGAGTCTGATCCTGTGACCCCTGAAGACGTGGACAGGATTCTGGGTAGACTGAACGCGACCACTTGTTTATTGGACCCGTGTCCTGGCTAGTAGTTAAGTTAGTACTGGCTTCCCGGGAAGTACTGGCTTCCCGGGAAGTGACACGAGGCTGGCTCCAGGGGATTATAAACGCTTCGCTGGGTGAGGGTGACTTTCCCGCCGCCTTGAAAGAGGCGGTGGTGAGGCCTCTCCTCAAGAAGCCTTCCCTGGACCCGGCAATGTTGGTAAATTATCGTCCGGTCTCCAACCTTCGCTTCGTGGAGAAGGTTGTTGAGAGTGTGGTCGCGCAACAGCTCCCCCCGCACCTGGATGAAACGACGTATCTAGATCCGTTCCAGTCGGGCTTCAGGCCCGGGTACAGCACGGAAACGGCATTGGTCGCGTTGGTAGATGATCTCTGGAGGGCTCGGGACAGGGGATGCTCCTCTGTCCTGGTCCTGTTAGATCTCTCAGCGGCTTTTGATACCATCGACCATGGTATCATGCTGCACCGGCTGGAAGAGTTAGGGGTGGGAGTCACTGTGTTTCTCTCTGACTGGTCGCAGTCTGTGTTGATAGGGGGGCAGAGGTCGGGGCCAAAATTATTTAATTTGATTTTATTCTACTTTTAAATTTTGTATGTATGTGTTTTATTGTTTGGCTGTGCACCGCCCTGAGTCCTTCGGGAGTAGGCGGTATAGAAATCAAATCAAATAAAATAAATAAAGTAATAAAGTAATAAACTTGCCGGAATAACTGATTAGGTATCATATTCCTGCACTTATTCTTCAATTATTGTATATTCTAACCTACAGAATACTATTGCTTCTTTAAATAGCAGTATCAGAATTTACTCTGTAGTGGGATTTTTAGACTGTTGGATTAGTTATACAATTCATTTAATCAATCAAAGCTAATTTTACATAATTTCAGCAACAGATCATCAGTCACTAAATTACCGTATTTTTCGGAGTATAAGATGCTCCAGAGTATAAGACACACATTAGTTTTTGGGGAGGAAAACAAGAAAAAAAAATTCTGCCTCTGGCTACCAGCATTGATCGGTATTCATCTGGCTAGCATCCTTGCAGCAAACAGCATACAGCCTGGTCAGCTTCAGCACATTATCACAGAGTGATTAAGCATGAGCAGCTGATTGGCGTTGGACTGGTCTCCTGGAATACCGTCAATCAACTGTTCCAGGCTGTGGGGATCGCCACAGCCCATCGCAGCCTCAGCGTGTTGGGTTTTTGGCCTCCGCACGCTCTGTTTTAGACCTGTTCCAGGCTGTGGGGATTGCCACAGTAAATTGCTGCTGATCACTGCCTCCGTGTCACGTTTTCAGCCTCCGTACGCCCCATTTTTGGCCTCCGTGCATCATATTTTCAGCCAGTTCCAGGCAATCCCTGACACCTGGAACTGGCTGAAAAATGCAACACACGGAGGATGCGACACATGGAGGCAGCGATGTGCTGTGGCGATCCCCACAGTATGGAACTGATTTAAAATGGAGGGTGCAGAGGCTGAAAACATGATGCACGGAAGCTGAAAACAGCCGAAGGGTGGGGGCCAGCAGGTGGGCAGAGCTTCGGCAACATTTGCTGTATAAGATGCACAGACATTTCCACCCACTTTTAGGGGTGGGGGAAAATGCGTCTTATACTTTGAAAAATACAGTATCCACACTTTTTCTGTAGTTCATGTGGAATAATAGCCCTTTAAAAATCCTTTGTTTTATATCTTTCTCATAAAAATGTCCTGATATAGTTGTACAGTATATTAAGACAACATAAAGTTATTTAATGTCATTCTGACAAGTTTGTCCGTGGTGGCGTAGTGGTTAGAATGCAGTACTGCAGGCTACTTCAGCTGCCTGCCAGCTGCCTGCAATTTGGCAGTTCGAATCTCACCAGGTTGACTCAGGTTGACTCAGCCTTCTATCCTTCAATAGGTCAGTAAAATGAGGATCCAGACTGTTGGGGGCAATATGCTGACTCTGTAAACTGCTTAGAGAGGGCTGTAAAGCACTATAAAGTGGTATATAAGTGCTATTGTTATTACGTTTTATTCAACTTCTTACTAAGAATATTTACAAATTATGATAACTATTATAAAGTTACAGTCTAGACATATTTCCTCATACAGTTGGATTTGTAGGGACAAGATGTGAACAGAAAGTTCTGTAAGTTTAAAAGTAGATTAGAAATACTAAGTGACCTGAAGCTTCATGGTATCTGGACATTTGAATAAGAAATTTATATACTCCTACACTATAGGGTTGTGCATACACATAGATTTTTTTCTCACATTTAGAGAAATGTGCATATGCATTTTTGATAATATCCCATCATATAATATGCCTATAAGAATGCAGAAATAGGAAGGTGAGTTGGGACTAATGGAAATTGTAGTCTCAGTCAACGAAAGGCATTAGCTTTAGAAAAGCTGGGCAAATGGAAATAAATGAAAAGACCATGATACATAGAAGATGAGTGACAGGAAAAGTGGGATGCCCAAGCACCAGAAGAGATGTAATACGGAAGGAAGTATGGCTGGAAAGCGGAAGAAGCACAAGAGTGACAGGATCGATCAAGGAAGCCAGTCGAACTGGCAGCCGCTCACCTGGCAGCCCTTCTTGTGATGGAAACCGACCACCACGATGTGTAGCACTGGACCCCTAGGACAGCTGCCACTTTGAGAGCAGAGTTCGGGATTCCCTTTGGCCCTTCGCTCCATCTAGGAGCCCACACAGCACACACGTCTCCACACAGCCGCGGCCGCCCCTGCAGCAGGAAGCCGTTTACTGCGGGGCCAGGAGCGTTTCCTTTTGCTGAACGTGTGAAACTCGTCGCCCGTCAGAAGTTGGTTTGGCTGTCACTGAGCATGCTCCGGGAGTTTGAGCACGCTCAGTAGCTTCTGTGGAAGTAGTGTCGCTTCGCAACTCATCTGGACTGATCGGGTAGCAACAGAAGACGAAGGAACGGGCGGTCGATCGCTCCGGTGGACTCGAGGGTGAAAAAAACCTCACAAGCGGGTGGGGAGATCTTCAAAGAAGAGCTTAAGCTACAAGGGTTAATTCCAGAGGGAAGGGTTATTTTAGGACATAGACGCTCCAAAATGACCCTTGACTATAGCAATATAATGACTGCCTGCAAAAGGAAGTTATGACAGGAAGGAGTTTCTTTACCCTATTACCTCTCCTGGCAACCATCGATCAGTGCTTTGTTCTTAAAGGAGCAGAAACTCTGGCCATTCTACCCTTAGTAGGACCTTGTGTGATTCAACAGTGTGCATTCGTTCACAACGACAGTGCTATATTGTACGGCATCTGCTTAGATTTCCCAATGTAGTTTAGGTTTCAGTCTAATAATATAACAGAGTGAAACACCGACAAGTAGCTTAAATGCTCTATAATCAGGAAATTAATCCAATATATTAACAATAGTCTTACATAAAAAGCAAGTAAATAATTTATTAAGTATTAATAGTACATATTTAAATCTAAGTAAATAAACTACAACAAAAGTTACTTGAAAAAGTGCAGACTCAATCTAAACTATTTCTTTAAAAAATAGTATCATACCATATTGTATCAGAGCCTCAGAAACCAATCTTAGGATAAACATAGATTGCTATATACATTCAATATTTATCAGTAATGTAATACTATTTGTTTATATTTCACTAGTTTCCACAATTTGTAAGATGCCCAGGGTCACCTTGTAGGGGAGATTGGTGGCATAGAAATTTAATATTGCTCTTATTTTAAATAAATGAAAAAAAATGCTGCTAGCCTTTAAGAAAACAATTGTGAATAGCACATAAATACTGAAAAGTAGTAACCAAGATTATTTATATATCAAAATATTAGTTAGTCTGAGAAAATCTATGTGCTTGCTTATTGTTAACTATGATTTCTTCAGTGAACCAAATTTCTTTGTTAAAACTCTGAATCATAAACCATTCTTACAAGCTGGATTTGTTCAACATTGTAGGCTAAGATGAAGAGTGATTAATATATGTATTTATATGTATAGGTGTGTGAATTTGCAGCTTATTGTGTAATTGAGCCATGGAAAGAAAATATTCTTAAACTGTACATTTCTATGTACCAGTAATGTATATAGTTTAATGAAAATTGTCTTGTCTGTAAAATAATTTTTCCATATAGAATTCACAGGATATTTTTGTCTATACTATTTAGACATACATGACTTCACTGAAGTTTTAATGATTTTGGAATGATACATCAAATGATACATTAATATAAACTCCATTAGTCTCTTAAATTCATTTGCACTACTTGTGAAAAATCCATTGTACTGTGCATAGATGTAGGAGCAACGACTATATATTTTTCTTGAGTCAGTATTTCCTGAGTTCTTTATTTCAGCATTCCTTTGTTTCTATTGAAAATTAGGAAGGTCTGCTGTTGAAAATGTTTTAAGTTCTTTCATAATATATGTAGTCAAGAGCAATTCTAAAAAATAGTTTTGGAGATGGGAAGTTGAAATTAGTGGCTGCAATTTGAAAAAAATATTTTGGGATGAATCTTTTAGGGGACTGTTTGCTGCCCCTTAGAATTTGCTGAGGTGCTAAAAGAGGATTGAATAAGGATACTTTTTCATTGGTTTCTTTTAATCCAGGGTCTTTCCTCTTGCTTCTCATAAAACAAAAGGATGAAGCTGGAATATTTGGTATTTGTCAGATGAAAAATAGACACAATTGCTTATTGTTATATAAAGAACAAAATCTGATAGGTGGAACAAATTTATTCTAGTCTTATTAAATTTGGGAGCTAATCAAGCTCACTTTTTTCTAATGAAAAACTGCAAACATTTTCAGCATTTTTAAAGCATTTCTACTCTGATCTTAAATCAAAAAAGTTCTCAGAAAAATTGTCTTTCAAGTAGTGTCATCAGGCATACAATTTGTGACAAATAGAGAGCCTGGCCAGAAGAGAAAAAAGGCAAGTTTTAAAAAAACCCATGTGAGATAGAAATATATTAGGCAGAATGATGCAAATGCTTCAAAAAGAAGATGCTAGAAGAGCACAGTGGCTGAACATGGGCATATTAACAATTCGTCCAGGGCAAGTAAGGGGCGTGCACAAGCGCACCAACGTGTTACCATCCCTGTCCTAATGTTTTCTTTTATTCGTATCCTTTTCATGTATTTATAATTATGTTTACACTTGTATCTGTCATAAAATACATGCTTGGCGAAATAAATAAATATAACTCATTGTTGAAAAAAAAAAAAACCCGCAAAACTTTCAAGGCAAAATCTACGTAGAATGACATTTCTAGTTGGCGTTGGATGCCGACTTCGTGAACTACAACTAGCAAGTAAGGAATAATACCAATTATAAACACATTCATCCTTTTGACATTAGAATATGTCTCGAAATTACACTTCTCTGGCGTGCTCTATAATATAAACATATTCGACAGATTATTCCACCCCCCCACCCCCCTATTTTTGGATTTGGATCTGGATCTGGATCAGCAACCATTTTCTATTACAGTTTGGGTATACCGGCAAGCGCGCAAATTGCGTATTGGGCGCTCGTCTACTTTAACTCAATATGTACACCCTCTATTATTATTTCCCAAATAACAGGCATAAAACAATTACCCATTTCTGCGATGTAAGTTTCAGCTATGTTTAAAGACGGTATCTTTTATTTTATGCAATGGACATTGATAGCTGTTCAAACAGCTTCTCGCGGGGATTCCTGTACCTTTCCCTCGCTCTGGAAGTTCGATGATTCCTTCTCGACTTCTAGTGTCTGCTTCACTGTCTCCCGCTTCCCCGTTCCGACCAATAGTCTTGCAACAAGTCCAATATTTGGAAGCGGAGTTGATTGGCTAGATCTTCTTGAAGAATGGCGGCCAACGCGACTACCAACCCGTCCCAGCTTTTGCCGCTTGGTAATGAAAGTCATGTTCGCATGTGTGGGTGGTGCGTCGCGCAAATCGGAAGACTCGAGTGGGGTTGCTGGAGTGCTGTTTGCAAATGGCACAGGGTATAGAAAAAGTCTAGCTTGTGATGCGGGATCGAAACCATGAATGCTTTTCATGGGCATGGGTCCCCTTAACGATTGGATCCAGTCTTCCGTATCTCCCGCTAAGGGCCTAATGTTGACTGTTGTCTCAGTAACGCGTCAGAAGGGCTCCAAGTTGGATAAAGCTGCTGAAATTGAAGTGGTTTTTAAGCAAGAGAGAACGAAGGGAAAATATTTGATTATATCAGGCTACTGATAGAATGGGATAGTCTATCAGTGAAAGGAAAGTGAAAAACTGCACAGATAAAAAGAATCGTTCTCCCATTCGGCTATTTTCATTCTAAGGTTTGAGCCGATGAGGCTCAAGAGCTTCTAGCAAGAGAGGGCAGTATCCTCTTATAGGTGACAGTTAATTGCTTTCTCCTATTTTCTTTCTTTCATTTTTTTGAAATTTGAACTTTTTTGAAATTAGGTTTTGAAAGTAAGTATTTAAGGATACTTAATGGGAAGCATTTTACAAATATAAGATATTACATTTTATATTATAAACATACACAATAAAGTATTGTAAAATATAATAAAGGGATCCCAATTTGATGGGATACAAGTTTATTATTCCTAAACTCGTGCTTGAAGTTACAATGTTTTTTCCTTCAGCAAAATCTCTTGATATTCAGTATAGTGACATGTGGAAAAGATAAGATTTTAAAGAATAATTGGAGCAAGAGTGATAATTGTGTTGTTTGGTTTCATGGAATACAGTAGTTTAACATTTTGTACCTGAGTAGATTTTAAGATGAATAGGGTGGGTAAGGAAAATAGACTATTATAACAGCATACCATTCTAAATCAGGATTTGGGATAGGGAAGCTGGGTTGGTCAGGGCTAAAGTCACAACTCCATTCTGAAATTCTGTCTAGGTTCATCTAGTTCCTAAAAGGGACCCACATTAAACTACCTTGAACATTTTGAAAGAGATTTTCCCTATGAACCATTTTTGGCATTCCTTTGTCTTTTTCTGTTGGAAAAAACAAAGCAACTGAAACTCTAGATAGCTGATGCCTGAAGGACTGGTTCTTTGATAGCCAGCTTTTTGCAACCTTTTCTCAAAAGGGAAACAAAGAGTAAAACACTATAAATGCACTGCTTCAATATATAATGGCTTCCCAGTAGAGTAATAGTAGAGAAGGAAAGAAGCTTTGCTTGTGAGCTCATGGTCATGGATAAAAATTGCAGTATGGTATAATAGTTTATAGGCTGACTGCTTTCATTCTTTTCCAAGAATAAGGTGGAATATCTTTGTTCCTACTCATCATGAATGGGTAGGTTCCTAAGTTATAAGACTATCCTTGGCTCCTTTGACATTCTATCTCCTTTCCCCTCTCTGTTTATATACACTTACCCACTCAGACCCATACATGAAGGAAAATATTCATTCATCTGAACTGCAGTACCCCAAATGAAATGGCCTTCATCACAGAGCTGTAAATGATTTTGCAGCAGTCTTCTTATAATGCAAATCATAGATAATGAAGAAAGAATTAGTTATGTGTAGTTTCATATATCACTATTAGTTTACTGTAAGTGTAATTGCTTAGTTGAGAATGAACCCCCATGGAGTTCATTCTTATTTAATTAATTTTGAATGCATATTCTTCTTTTACTTTTGAGAACTCAAACCAATCTACAGTATGGCTTGCATTTTTCCCCTATTGTAGCAATCACAGGAATGGTCAAGTGGAGAGTACTTTGGATTTTGCCATCCTACATTATAACCCATTTCATTGTGCTGTCGTTTTTACTGTCATTTCTGACTATTATACAAAAATGTGTATAATTCAAAAATGAAAACTTTGATTTTTTGTTTTAAATCCATTCTTTCCCAGACAACCAGAAAATACATCAAGGTAATAAGATATAATAATAGCATTTATATTAAAATTTGATGTCAAGATCTAGAAATTTTAAATGCAGTGTTTTGAATGTAAACTATTTGGGAGATATTTCTTTTAAAATATTAACACCTCTTTTTCTATGCTACAGAACTGGTGGACAAGTGTATAGGGTCTCGTATTCACATTGTAATGAAAAGTGATAAAGAAATTGTGGGCACACTCCTAGGATTTGATGATTTTGTCAGTATCCTTTCTATAACTATTTGGAAGCTTTTCTCTAGTTTTTAAAATTAACTTTTTCAACTGTTTCTCTAGAAAGAGTTTTTGTAAATTAAGATGAAATCACAATCTGCAAATATCTGTAACTCTTGAGTATTTAGATTTTGTGAGAAGTTCTTATGTAATGATTTGGAAGCTCTATATGCAGGTAGTACTTGAGCCACGAATGAGTCTGAAATTTTGATTGTAAGTTGCTGTGGTCATTAAGTGAGACACCTTCAAAATTACCTAGCTCAATGACCACAATGCCAGTTCTCTCCATTGCAGTCATTTAAGTGACCATGCATGGGTACCTTAAGGGATGAGGGAGGCCCATAACCCACCAGCACATGGAAACCTTTCATGAGTTGAGAGGATTCAACTGGCTAGGCTCAATAGTGCATAGCATCCTCCTTTCCAGCCCCCAACACTCCCAAGATTCCTTCTCCCTGCCCCTTCACTTCCAGGTTCACTCCAGGTTGTGCCTTGAATTGGCTGGTTATGCCTATCAGCAACTGCAAGGAAAGTAAGTAACCCAAGCATAGTGAGAAGAGAGAAGGCTCAGGCCTCTGGGGGTGTGGGAGGAGGAGGCCCATGCAACAGTGGACCTACCTGGTCAAGGATTTGCAGCCTGCAGCAGGTTTCTGCGTATTACCAACCGGGTAAGACATTAAGGTCCATAATAGGAAAGGGGGAGTTGAAGTGTTTCAACAGTCAGAGAATGAGGGCAGTGCAGCTGTTAGAACTTTAGATAGAGGTAATAGGTTCCTTCATCAACACCATCATAATTTTGAACAGGTGCTGAATGAATAATTGTAAGTCCAGGAATGTCTATAATGTTAACAGAATATATAAAATATATCAAAGTTATCTTTCCAGGCCATGCCTGAATATTGTATATATTGAGCAGTTGAAAGGCTGTCAAGACATGCAGATTAAGTTAACATTTTTGATATTATAAAAACAACTTTAATTTTGTTAGAATTTATTTTCTGAATACAGGAAAAGTTAATACCTTTGTGGTGACTTATTATATTTTTCTTAACAACAAATTCCAGACATGGTATTGGAAGATGTCACTGAATTGTAAGTATTGCTTCTCTGGCTTGCAACCTCAACAGATTTTGTGTTTGTTTTTGTGGATCAACAATTGTCTACTTTTGCCCTTTTCTAAAGTTGCTGTTTTATTTCTCTAATATAGTAGATTTTGATTTCTCTGATACAATACATAAACTAATGAACTTTCAGTATTGGCTGATAATTATTTTGAATAGCATGTTCTAATTACATTTTCATACATATTTAAAAAGTAGTGCACAATATTTTCTGCATTTAAAAGTTTACATATATATTTGCCAACTACATTCTATTCTGTCCTTCTCAATTAATATACTTATTACCGTGCAATAATTTTTTAATTCTGGAAATCTGATCTTGAGGAATATCTTGTCTACAAAGAAGCATGCTAGTTAAAATTTCTTGAGAACATAAATATTGGGACAACATCAACATTACAAGAGAGTTCAAAGACATTAGACTATCAAGATTGAATGGATTTCTGGTTAAATGATGTAGATCTTTTAGATAATTATTGGTACATATATTATTAAAGAGTAAAAGATTGTTATGGTATTGTAACTTGAGATAGGAATATCCCATCTCAATATGACACTTTGAGATACTGATTTATTAAGCAAGCCAATAGTTGAATTAAAATTGTAAAAAATAAAGAGGTTTTCTTTCCACCTCTGCCTGAGCCTTCCAGTTGAAAACGTAATAGTTTTTTTTTGTTGTTGTTAACATATTCTTTGTTTTAATCATGTTCAACAGTGAAATAACACCTGAAGGAAGAAGAATCACAAAGCTGGATCAGATTCTGCTGAATGGAAACAATATAACTATGGTAAATAATTTGTGTTCTGTAGTTTCTTCCTTAAATTGTTACTTATCAGCTCAAACAATCCCTGAAGCAGGAATCCTTAACAATGTCAACATTCATTCTTGCTCCAACTTGTTGCATCAATATACCCTAATTATATTTTTCTAATGATATTATTTTCCAAATGTTGATCAAGACAATAAAAATACCAGTCTTCCATGAGTTTTTTTTTTTTTTAATTTGATTTATATGCCGCCCTTCTCCGGAGACTCAGGGCGGCTTACAATGCGTTAAACAATAGCCTTCATACTTTTGTATATTTATACAAAGTCAGCTTATTGCCCCCACAAATTGGGTCCTCAATTTACCCACCTTAGAAAGGATGGAAGGCTGAGTCGACCTTGAGCCTGGGGAGAATTGAACTCGCAGTAATTGCAGGCAGCTGGATGTTAAATGCTGCCTTAGGAGGCGTTAGCCTCCTACGCCACTCAGGCTCCTTGTGGGGACCAATGTGGGGGCCAATGGTATCTAGAAGCATCTGCAGCCTGCGCAGCCCAGTCGCTCCAAGCCAAAGCACACCTCTGTCCCACCGTCTGTCTTCGCTTGCAGAGTTGGAGGACGAGATTGGATGGTGGGGGCCGAGAGCGCAGGGGCCATGTAGCACCACCCCACCATTAACCTCACCTCATGGGGATGGCACCGTCAGAGTCGTGGGGAGATTGGGGGAGGCATGCGATCCAGCACATTGGACGTGCCTCCCCCCCGCCCCCCGCGCCTCTGCCTCTGCCTGTTGGTGCCGCCGCCATGAGGCAAGGCAGATGGTGGAGCAGGGGTGGCACCATGCTGTGGTCTCTGTGCGCTTGGTCCCCGCCATCCAACCTGGTCCAGCTCTGCCGAAAACTCCATAAAGACAATGGGATGGCAGCTGGAAACGATGGGGCTTTTCATCCCTCACCTCAAGCAAGGGGAAGGAGAAGGGGGAGTAGTCACTCGAGGACTGCCTCTTCGCCAGCTGCTTCCCAGGCTTGCAGGAACTCGGACTGAAGAAAGGGTCTGTTTCTTGCAGATTTGTCCCAACCCTCCCTTTGAACATGGCCTCCCTCCTCGGAGGGAGATGGAGGCCTAGGCTGGGCTGAAGCAGAGGAGAAAGGGTGGGGGAGAAGCCATGAAGCTAAGGACAAAGGGATTGTCCTTTCCACAAGACTTCTCAGGAAACACAGTTTCCTGCAAATGTAAAAGCTGTTCCTTCCAAGTCAGTAGCAGTGCCTGGGCTCTGGCAGCGGAGCTGCTTTGTCATCTCCCCGGGAGTGTCCCCTTGATGGCCCTCCCCCCCCCCATTCCGAGGGGGCGATAGGAGAGGGGAACAAGCAGAAAATGTGCCCATACACACAGCGCTTGGTTCTGATTTGCATGCTGTGTCTCTTCAGAGGCCTTGTGGAGAGGCGGATGAGCCCCTTGGAGAACCTAAGGACAAGGGGCTCGCCTACCTCTCCGGAAGACCTCTCAGAAGACACGGTGTGCAAATGTAAAAGCTGCTCCTTCCAAGCCAGCAGCGTATCTGAATCAAAACAAAGTGCCGCAAGTCTGGGAGCCCTTCCCGTTTGATCTCCCCTTTTTGGGAAGTGTTTCAATACAGTAGAGGTCAAGTCAGGTGTGATTCAGATCACATCCCAGGCAATACAGAAGCAGATATGCCTTATCCCTTCCAAAACATGCTGGGATGTGATCTGAAAAAAATCCAGCTTGACCTGCTACCAGTATTGAAACGCTTCTCAGCTCTTTCCCAAAATGTGCTTCTAGCAACTGCCAAAATGTGCTTGCAATGACTGCTGGACATGAGTGGGCAGCTCCGTGCCTCTGCCTGCTGCCATTGCCGCCTGCAGCGGTCCCAGTTCTGCAACCGAGTGGCGAGAGCGTCTAAAACGAGCTCGCCTGCCACCCCTTGCACTGCAGGGAAGGCAGTGAAATGTAGAAAAGAGCCACCCTTCCTTCGGGAAAGAGCCAGGAGGTGTTTCAATAGCAGGTCAAACCGGGTCTTATTCAGATCACATCCTGGCATGTTTTGGAAGGGAGAAGGCATAGCTGCTATTGCTGTGCTGGGGTTTGCATGACGACAGCAACAGACCGCAGGATTTATTTTTATTTTATTTTTATTTTTATCTCCCTTCCAAAACAAAACTCTCACTTCTTTTTTCTCCAAACAGTTGGTTCCTGGAGGAGAAGGACCAGAAGTATAAATATTCATTTGACATCACTGCAAGAAGTTTTGTTGCATATTCTGTGTTGAAACATATTCCTAGAATATGTTCTGAAATTTGTTAAATTTCTGTTCTTATATTTCATAGTGATATTTAAATATAACATAGCTTCCTTTTCAAGGATGTGGCATCTTTAATAATAGTTTTGTACATTAAAATCATGACTTCATTGTAAAAACAAAATTAATTTCCCATTAAGGGCAGGAAAATAAAATGTTTTTTTTTATTCTGACTGGTATGTGGTTTATGTAAGAGCTTGGAATCAAGTAGATGTAGTTATTTTGAACATTTCTACTTTGAATTAAGGGATTACAGGGTTGTAAATAGGGATTTGGGGACCAAGGGGTAGTTAGTATTTTAAATAACAAAAAATACCATTAAATACATAATAAAATTGTGACTCCAAAAGCCTTTTTGGGGCTGGGAAAAGGGTTATTTCTCTTATGAGTTTCCCTTTAATTAATTTTTGTACCCAAAACATGTGGCTATTTTCTCCTTGAATGAAAGCAAAGGTTGTTATTTGAGAAAGTAATAAATGAAAAAGAGATTTTGGTGTAGGGCACTAGTCTAGAAGATTGATCAGATAATCCTCACTTGGCAACCATAGTTGGGACTGGCAACTCTATTATTAAATTCTGGGATTGCTAAGTGATACATGACTATTTCAAATTTAACACATTGTTTTCAGGCTGGTTGTTAAATCATGGTCGCTAAGCAAAACATCATGTGACTGCAACTTGCATTTTTACTGTCAGCTTCTCCATTAACTTTGCTTGTTGGGAGCTGGTTGTGAAGCATTCAAATGGTGATCATATGACTGTGGGACACTGACAGTCATAAGTATGAGGACTTGTCATAAATTTATTTTTTCAGTACCATACTGACGGGAATTGTTAAGTGAGATCTATAGTATTTCAGTTTTTTAAAAAATGTAATAGGGATGTTCAGCTTTTCAAATTTCAAATTGCTTTGTATTACACGGGGCATGTACAGATTGTTGATCAGGAGTTCTTTAGATCCAAACTTATTTTTCCAGAAAATGTGCTGTATCTGCATGATCCTGGGAAAAGATGCAGCTGCTTTAAGGAGTTGCTGATAGATGCTTTTGAGCACTCTTACGTACTCTAAAGCAGCGTTCCCCAACCTTTCCAGCTTTGCAGACTGGCAGGGGAGGGAGAGTGGATGGTTCCACGCAAATGGAATGTGCAGCTCCATTTATACAAGCAGTGGGCTTTGCACATGCATGCTCCCACAGCCGCTGCTTCCGTGGCCTGGTTCCAAATGGGCCACAGGCCAATAGTGGGCCAAGACCCAAGGGTTGGGGATCCCTGTTCTAAAGCACCTACTCTCCTTTGTATCCAAAGAGCTGCAAAGCCTTACTAATTAAGATATTGGCACTTATTAACAGCATCTGATTGTTAAACTATAGAAAATCTTACTTTCTTGAAGAGGATGTCACATGTTCATGGGAGTTCATCTTACTGTAATTCATCCTCTCCATAACAGCTGTACTATTCTAAGCTCATTTAACAGCTGAGCAACAACTTATTGGAGAATTTTTTGGGAAGAATTAGTTCACATATATTGTCAGACTCTGATGTATTTACCATTTATAATGGAAAATGAAGAGCCGAGGTGGCGCAGTGGTTACAGTGCAATACTGCAGGCTACTTCAGCTGAATGCTAGTTGTAGTTCAGCAGTTCAAATCTCACCAGCTCAAGGTTGACTCAGCCTTCCATCCTTCTGAGGTGGGTAAAATGAGGACCCAGATTGTTGGGGGCAGTTAACTGTGTAAACTGCTTAGAGAAGGCTGTAAAAGCACTATGAAGCGGCATATAAGTCTAAATGCTATTGCTAGTGTTATTGCTTTGTCTAACTATATTGCGAGGAAAAGTCACTTTAAGTAAATAAATAATTTAAACTTCTTATAGTTTTTATGTAAAGACTATTCTGAAATGGCACCTTGATTTGAGGGGCAAAACTTTAAAATACAATGCAAATCCTTGTTTTAATAAGTATGCTTGGATCCAAAATAATGTGAGAAAACTTTAATCAATGCAAGGAGATTTCTTTAATGTTTTTCCTTTCTGGGAACTTTTCAAACCAATTTATCTCACAGGTAGAATGGGACATGTTGGAAGAGAGAGGTGTCATTGAATATACATTGGCTGGGTTTATATATTAGATTAAACTTCAGTGTAGTTTGAATTTAGTTTAATAAAATACATGAACTTAGCCACTACAGATTTTAAATAATGTTCCAGTGTTAATGTGACACATGGATTATTATTAAATGTAAAGTAAATCTTTATTTGGTGACTATCTTATTTAACATTATTCACAGTTACGACAGACTGCAAGGAAAACTGAAGTAAGATCATAAGCACAGTCAGTTTCATTTAGCGACCATTTCACTTAATGATTAGGTTGCCGGTCCCAGTTCTGGTTGCTAAATAAGGACTTCCTGTGTATGAAATTTACTTTCTGATTCAACTGTAACTGATATATTGTTTTTCTATAATTCGAAGTGCCCACTAGAGGGAGGTTTTTGTATTTAAAGCAGTAATTGTAAATATAAAAAATAGCTTGGATGGTGAATAAATAAGGGATTTTATCTTGTAAAAATGAAAACATGTTTTAATCCTATGTGAAATATTCCTTGAAATAAGTTACATTATGAAAGTAACATTGTTGATACTTGTTCTTTTCTTCCTTTTCTGCTTTCTTACAGTGTTTCATTATTATGCAAGTGAAGTCTTTCCTTGGTAATTCTTACATGAAAAAAATGGAAATGTGTGCAAATTGGGGAAAAAAATCACACAGTATTTTTAGGGCAATTATTTTAGGGCAATATGTAAAAGATATGCAGTAAGTCATATTGTTATTAGGAAAATTCTAACTCTTCTGGATATTATATTTAATATCAGAATTGCATATTAGTATATGATTACATATTTTTGCTATGATTGCCATTTATGCTAAATTAAATTTTCAAGTGTTTATGTTGAAATTAACTCAGATAGAGAACTAGTTCAGTATATTAGAGAGAACTAGCAAAAGTAGGTTTAATCAAAGAACTGGTATAGTAGTTGCTGTAGTTACTTGGGAGTAAATCTCATTGATTTCAGTTGAATATGATTTCAAGCAGATATTTAAGTAAAGATTCTTAAGGATATGCTAAAACTAATTATTTTCCCAAATTATTGAATAAGTAATTGGTAACTAATTATCAATTATTATTTCAGTTCTGAAATTTTCTTACTTTTTTCTTGGTTTATTTAAGTAAGGACCTCATAAAATATTCACATATATTAAAATTACAATGCTAAGTTTTAAATGTCATTCTACCCTAAAAGGGGACAAATGATAATGAAAATTGACGAAACTAAATGCAATGGAACTTCCATAAAATATTTGATGAATAATTTCAGTATCTGATAGTTATCATCTAACAATTGTTTCTGCATAAGTACGTAATATATGTGCATTAGCACTTCACAAGTAACCAAGCAACTGCACATATCAGATGCATTGGGAATTACAAAGCAGCTGATCAAATACATACAGCCAGTGGAAAAGTACAGATTTACGTCTGATCTTCATTTTTCCCCCTATTATATGGCTGATATTTCCTAACTTTGTTTCAGGCCTAAAATTGAAGTTTTAAGTGATGTTTTATTCGTGTATGCTAGGTTTTTAGTAGGGAAAATGTGTTTTAACATTTTTTTTCCAATAAAAAAATTACTGTGTTTAATTTGGTTTAATAAAAAATGTGGACATTGTTATACTGTATATGATTACACCCAAATAATCACCACTTTCTAATAAGTAACCATTTGCTGTACACACTGCTCACAAGTGATTGGAAGATTGGCAAATAAGTATTTCCATGGAGAGAATTCTGGCAAGTAAAAGCTTGGTCATGAACATGATAGTGAGCAGCTAACAGTACTCAAATAGCTACATTGAAGCCATTTGAACAAAGCCTGCTGATCTAAATGATGTAGACACTAGAGAAAGTGATTAGACATCCTAATTGGATTAAACAGTTGAATATGCTGAGGGCTTCTCTGTTTCTGAGTAGGGTGAAATTCATAAAATGTTTAATGACTAAGAAGAGACATACCGATAAAAGATCTGACAAGTTATTAATGCAGAAGACATTATGGAGTGGTGCCAGTAAACAAATTGAAGAAAGTTTATGAAAGGGTCAACAGCTAGTTTCAGACTATTATCGCTCATCTGATGAAAGAGAAAGTTTGTACAAAACATTAAATTATAAGTAGATAAACAATATGTAGAATTTGCCTGAGGCTACTGAAATAGAGTTCTTTTGAGTTAATGCAGGGGAAGAAAAGCTTGTTTGATACTTTTGAATTGGGCTATATCATTTAGAGGGACATAGCAAGGGAATTGCTTACATACAATAAATGTAACAAATGAAAGTAAACTGCAAGATAATGCAAAACAGACTCAGAACTGGAAAAGTGACTGATTGACCTGATAAAAATTGATTGAAATTCCTTAATTGTCTTTTCACTGAAAAAAAAAAAGAGAGGGGGAGTATGCCCTGGCCTCTTTCAGTTGAATCTTTCAATCCCTTGTATGTGCTCAATTGCATCCACTTTAAAATTTCTATTTCCTAAAGTTCTAGTGTTTGAGCTTTCTCCCTACTCTTTCATACTTTATTTAATAACTTCCCACTTTTCTCTAATTTTCACACATCCTTAATTCCTTTTCTTTAGTCCCTTATCAGCCACAAACAACTTTGCAATTCAGTCAAACGTCATTCAGTTCCCTTCCAGTATATAGTAATATTTGACTGGGGGCCATTAGAAAATTTGTGACATAATAACTCAGCCAATATTGTAGTTTAGGTCAGGTGAAAAGCAGTGAGTCAATTTTAATCTATTGTATACATGAGTGGAAGTATCGTAGTATCAATGTTCTCTCAAAGCACAACAAAGAATGTTCTTTTTGCGCCAACTCAGAAAGCTCAAACTGCCTAACGAACTGTTGATACAGTTCTACAGAGGAATTATTGAATCTGTCACCTGCATCTCTATAACTGGTTTGGTTCTTCAACCCAACAAGACAGACACAGACTTCAGAGGATAATTAGAACTGCAGAAAAAACAATTGCTACCAAACTGTTCTATTGAGGACCTGTATACTGCAAGAGTCAAAAAGAAAATATTTACAGGCCCCGCAAATCCTGGACATAAACTGTTTCAACTCCTACCCTCAAAACGACACTATAGAGCACTGCACACCAGAACAATTAGACACAAGAACAGTTTTTTTTCTGAACGCCATCACTCTGCTAAACAAATAATTCCCTCAACACTGTCAAAGTATTTACTAAATCTTCACTACTATTAATCTCATCATTCCCATCACCCATTTCCTTCCACTTATGACTGTATGACTGTAACTTTGTTGCTTGTATCCTTACAATTTATATTGATATTGTTTCCTGATTGCTTATTTGTACCCTATGACTTTCATTAAGTATTGTATCTTATGATTCTTGATGAACGTATCTTTTCTTTTATGTACACAGAGCATATGCACCAAGACAAATTCCTTGTGTGTCTAATCACACTTGGCCAATAAAAAATTCTATTCTATTCTATCTCTCATATGTGAGTGATGTTCAAAGGCACTATAGAACTGTTAAAATTCAATTTTTAATGTTTGCTTTTATTCTACAAGAAGTTATATGGTTTAGGGAACATTAAAAAACAATGTCATAGTAACCTGTTATCAACAAAACCATGGGAAATCTGAGCTGCCCAAAAT
The DNA here is from genome assembly GCA_022577455.1 of Arizona elegans. Lineage (NCBI taxonomy): Eukaryota > Metazoa > Chordata > Lepidosauria > Squamata > Colubridae > Arizona > Arizona elegans. The sequence continues at coordinate 74,251,812 of JAKOOJ010000004.1, read as the reverse complement.
AAGGAAACACTGTGGAAAAAGTAAGCCCAGGAGAAAAGCATGTGAATGATTCATTCGGTCCACATTAGTGCAGTGTTAATAAGAACATGGTGATTGTCTCCTGATAGCTGTTTGTTAGGCTGTGCTAATAAGGAATTTATGTTTTATGGTTCTTTCAATTGCAGCTGTTTCAGAAGACAAATTAAAAACTAAACTTTGACAGTGTTTATTTTCCTGGTTAAAGATTTGCACATAGATATGAAATGAAGGCTTGTAATTTATTCTAGTACTAAATACTGTTTAGTAATGGATAGGGAAATGCTAGATGAGAATACTTTGCTCTTACTATGATTGTATTACATAATTCTTTTAATTATGTAAAGAATTAAGTTAGCTCTATAACAAAAAGTACAAAACGAGGACTCATATTTTTTGTGAAAGATAAAAACATGTCTGGTTAGTAAAAGCTGGCTAAGTCTGTATTTTAGGGGCTTTAAGACTTAACAAGAAATTATGTTTTGGTTTCTTCATATTATGTCCTAGTTAAACTGCCATCTTGTACTCTCGGCTCAATATTGAGTGTTCATTACATCTAGAGTTTTTACTTATTTAGTTAAATGGTTTTATTTTATTTATTTATTGGTTCAATTTATATGCCGCCCTTCTCCGGAGACTCAGGGCGGCTTAGAATGCGTTAAGCAATAGCCTTCATACTTTTGCATATACCTGCTTAGTAGGGCTTTCGGCTCCCCCAAGCGGTGTTCTTTTTTTATACAAAGTCAGCTTATTGCCCCCACAAACCGGGTCCTCATTTTACCTACCTCAAAAGGATGGAAGGCTGAGTCAACCTTGAGCCTGGTGAGATTTGAACTTGCAGTAATTGCAGGCAGCTGGTGTTACTTAACTGCACTTTAGTCTGCTGTGCCACCAAGGCTCTTGGTGGCGCAGCAGACTTGTTTTAGTCACAAACAAGGCCTATGGGATATTTAGACCATGAACTATCATGGAACTCATGTCTGTATACTAATATGCTATTCTTTCTCCACATGGATTCTTTCTAAAAAATTAACTAGGATTTGGAGATTCCTAGTCACAAAAACACAACTAATTTGCATACAAATATAAGGATGTTCTAAAAGACTTAGTGCAAGACTTTTGAGATAGCCTATATTTCTTTGATTAGTAACAGAAGTAACAGAATAATAGAGTTGGAAGGGACCTTGGAGGTCTTCTAGTCCAACCCCCTGCTCAGGAACCTCTATACCATTTCAAACAAGTGTTTGTCCAATCCTTTCTTAAAATCTTCCAGTGTTGGAGCATTCACAACGTTGGGAGACAAGTTGTTCCACTGATTAATTGTTCTAATTGTCAGGAAATTTCTCCTTAATTCTAGGTTGCTTCTCTCTTTGATTAGTTTCCATCCATTGCTTCTTGTCCTCCCTTCAGGTGCTTTAGAGAATAGCTTGACTCCTGCTTCTTTGTAGATGTCAGGGCGTTGATTAATCCCATTCTGCTTTTGGGATAATCGCACCTGATTATGAGGGGTGGATCGAGACTTTTCCTTGCAAGTATACTTTAAGAAAACAAAACCCAAAGATATATTCTAAGAAAACTCATTTATTTGTTATAAAGAAAATAAAACACCTAACTGATCTAATAAATTACATTTTGAAATAAAGTTCGTGCCAGCTGCTTCTCAGCAGCCGGACTTCTTGACAAGAGAACAAAGGAAAGAGAGTGTGAAGGAATGTGGGGTGGACATGCGCAGTTTAGCTTACTGATAACAATTCTTGGCAAGCTACGGAAAGTCTGATAGTCCAGAAATGAGAGCTCAGCTGGTAAATAAAAGAACGCAGTGACAATCCCCTTCTTTTGCCAGTTGAGCGAATATCAGGTACATCATCAAATAAGGCACATCTTCTTACTCAGATACTTGTGTTGAGCTGCTGGAAGTGGTTTGTTGAGCATATTAGCAATTTGATCATGTGTGGATACATACTGCATTTTAACAAAACCTTTTTTCACTAAATGTTTTATGTTTTGATAACGGATGTCAATGTGTCTGGACCTAGAACCTGTGAAATGTGATTCAGAAATATAAACCACCGATTCATTGTCTTCCATCACTGTGATCGGTCGGATCGGGTGTGTCCAGATATCTGTGACTAAAGCATCAAACCAAGTTAGAGAATTACATGCATCTGAAACACAAGCATATTCAGCTTCAGTAGATGAACAAGAAACAAAATTCTGTTTACGTACTTGCCAATAAACAGGACATCCATTTAAGAACATCATATAACCTGAAGTACTTTTACGTGATTTCTTATCACTTGCCCAATCAGAATCTGCATAACAACATAATTCTGCATAACCATATGCGTTGGTTCTAACAATAACTTCATGTGTTTAGTGTATTTTAGATACCTCAATAATTTCTTAATGCATGTCCAATGAAACTGTTTTGCCTTACCTATGTGTCGAGACAAGAGATTAACACTAAGTGCAATGTCGGGTCTGGTCCAACTACATTAACCCAATAACTGAACGATAAAGTGTTTGATCCTCGAACTCAGGACTTGCTTCTTGTGTCAAGTTGTGAAAATCTGTTTGCATGGGTGTCTTTGTTGTGTTAGCATCTTTGATGTTGCAATGATGCAAAATTTTATCTTCTTGTGAAAGACTGAACCCCTTCTGTGTTTTTTCAATCTGAACACCTAAATAAGTGCTAATATGACCTAATGATTTCAATGTAAGTATCTCTGCAAAGCTTTGGCAAAAATTTCATTCATTTGCTTATTTGGACCAATATAAACAATATCATCAACGTAAACAAGAACTATCTCATATGCATTGTTAGATCTTTTTGTGAACACGCACTCATCAGTTTCGGACTTAATAAAGCCCGTTGAATTTACTTGGTCAGTAAGACATAAGTACCACATTAAACCAGACTGTTTCAGACCATAAAGACTTTTGTTTAGAAACCAGGTATCCCCTTCTTGCTGTCGGAATCCTGGAGGACTTCTCACGTAGATCTCTTCATCTAGGTCTGCATGTAGATAAGCTGTGTCAACATCGAACTGGAAAACTTCTAAACCAAGGATAATTGTAGTTGCTAAAGCAATTTTTACACTCTCAGTTCGAACTGTCGGTGAGTAGGTATTTGTGTAGTCCTCAGGATAACGTTGAGCGAAACCCTGAGCTACAAGTCTGGCCTTGTACAATGACTCACCATTTGGCTTCTTTTTGATTCTGTAGACCCATCGAGTGCCAATGACCTTTTTGTTTGCTGGAGGTTTTGCAGGTGTAAACACTTTAAGTTTCTTTAGACTGTCCATTTCAACCTGCATTGCTTCATATCATTTGTCTTGCTCTGAATCAAGAAGCTGCTTGATTTGTGTGAATGTATCAGGTGGAAGTGTAACATTGCAAATCAAAGGCAAGGGTGCTTTTGTCAGTTGCCAAGAATATCGTTGTGGAGGGATTCCTTTTGTGGCCCTCTTGGAACGTCTCAGAACAACAGTCCAGTCTTCTTCTGCTTCGTCCTTGTCCTCACTTTCGTCGCTAGCGTCAGCATCCGCGGCTTGCGAAGACGGAACATCGGGTTGAGAAGAACCAGTGGAATCTTGGTCATCAATCTGCGTGGCATCAGCAGTATCATCTCTAGGAAAATCCTGAACCAATCAACATCTTCCTCAAAATTAGCAGATTGGGAAATCACAATTGCATGTTTAGAGTCAATAAATTTGCTCCATTTTGAGTTATCATCAATACCCATAAATCTCAGTCTCTTTGCTGTTGGACCTCCTTTCCTTCTTTGAGCTAAGGGAATGTTCACCATAGCATATGAACGAAAAATATGGATGTTTTTAAGATCAGGCTTGTAGCCATAAAACATGAAGAAAGGAGTCTCATTTATTACACTGCTCCAAGTACGGTTGACAATGTAATTTGCATATTTTATAGCTTCACCCCAGTATATCATATCAAGGTTGGCATCTTCTAGGAGACAACGCATCATGGTTTGCAGTACTCCTTGTCTTCATTCTACGACCCCATTATGAGCCGGTGTGTAAGGGGCCGAAGTCTGATAAAGAATTCCATTCTTACGCATCCAGTCCTGGAAACGCTGAGACATGAATTCAGCACCACGATCACTCTGGATTCTGGCGATGCGAACTTGGTGTTGGGTAGAAACAAGGGCTGCAAAGTCTTTAAAGATCTGAAAAGTCTCAGATTTTTCTTTCATAGGATATACATATCCATATCTAGAGTAATTATCAACAATTGTTAGAAAATATTTTCTACCACCGAATGATGGTGGAAATGGACCAACTATGTCAATGTGAACCAAATCAAAAATGCGTGTTGACAGGCGTGTAGCGCGTTTGGGAATGGCTGCTGCTTTGGCCCTTTTGCATACAGCACAATCGAAAAACACCTTACACCCCTTTAGATCCAAACCTTTTGCGAACTCTGGCATCTTCCTAAGAACACGGAAACTGGCATGCCCCAATCTTCTATGCCATTTATGGATACACCTGGAATGCAAAGGTTTACCAGTTAGTGAATTCTCAACATTAACAGTTTTATGAGGAACCTCAGGCTTGCTCTGAGTAACCTGTTTCCCAATTTTCTTTTTGTTGGCTTTAGGAGCCTTTGGAGCAGCAACAGGATCTCTCTCTGGAGCATCTCTCTCTGGGCCTGTGCTCTCCCTTTTTGGAGTTTGTATACTTGCTTGTGTTTGTGTTTTAGGCTTTGGCTTTAAGTAATAAACACCACCAATTAATATGGTTCCAGCAACGATATCTCCATCTTTAACTATGTAACTTGCATTTTCAAGGTTGTGAACCTGGAAATTTAACATTCTAGACAAGTGACTCTGACTAAGCATATTACTGGTTGCTGTTGGTATATAATAAACATCAGGAATGAATGCATCGAGCTCTTCAACATAAACAGTTCCTTTTCCTTTGACCTGACAAGGATGATTGGAAAAAGAATAAAGTTCATGTAGTTCAGGTTCAGGCTCGTGCATCTCTGTAAAAAGTTCCTTTCTGTAGGTAACATGCAATGCTGCACCACTGTCCAAAGTCCACAGGAGTCGTCTGTCGTACTCTGGTTGAGGTTGTGGATCATTGGTTAAAGCCAATGTGGCGAGTGGAGTTTGTGGATCACGCTGGAGACCACGACGACCTTGTCTTCCGCCTCTGCCTCTGCCTCTGGAATCTGTTCCTCTGGGCTGGTATGAGACGGGAGCTGGAACTCGTTGGGGACAATCACGGGTGACATGTCCCACACGATCACAGATGTAGCATCTTGGCATCCTTGGAGCATAGGTCCTTCCTCGGAAGGGGCGCCTAGCTGGAGCTCTTGATGCGGGTGGTCCTCTCAAGTGTGGAGTAGCTAACATGAGTGCTTCTTCTTCAATTAAAAGTCTGCATACATTGTCCACTGTGCGTTGAGCAATAGGGGCTTGGTTAATCTTTGTAATGGCATCTTTCCATTCATAGTTCAAAGAGTTAATGATAATGCTGATCATTTGAGTATCATCAATGTTATAGCCTCTTTCTCTCAATTCTCTTCTCAGTCCTTTCAGTTTGGTCAAATGTCCTCCAATTTGTTCACCAGATTTCAATCTCGAACCATGGAATTGAGACATGAGCAAACATGAAGATTCAATTGAAACAGGCCTGTAGCAATTTTCCCATTGGGCCCAAATTTGTTGGGCTGTTGCATCAGGCGAAAAGGTAACCTGCAGTTCAGTATCCATGGACATCAATAATGTTGTGCAAGCTCTAGTCTCTAAGTCTCTTATTGCAGGAGACCAAGGCTGAGCTGGGGGATTAAAAATCATACAGTGAGTGCCTTCTCTGCGAAGTAACAATCCAATCTCACTGACCCAGGCCTTATAATTCTGTCCTGACATCTTTAATTTTGACTCACCAGCTAGTGGAGCAACAGAAAATGCCCGTTGAGGAATGTGCATTTGAGGTGCTGGCTGTGGAAGTAAAGGCACTTGTTGCACTGGAGGTGGACCAGGAGCAGGTCCTGGTTGTTGTACTGGAATCTGCTGTGTTCCAGCTGTCATTTGTGCTTGAGCTGCAATTTTAGCATGACCTGCTGGAGACGCAGTCATTTGCCTTTGCTGCTTTAAGCTTTGTTGTGTTCCATCTAAAAGGACACCAGCACCACCAGAGGGTGCTTGAGTTTGGGCCTGTGGAGACACTTGTTGCATTGCAGCTTTCTCTAGTAAATTACTTTCGCCAGCAGATGGTGCTGCACCTTTAGTTTCGGGCAGCTCAGATAATCTCTCTGCATATGTGGCACTTGGAATTTTAGAGTAGGAGTGATTATGTAAGACATGTGACGTGTGCACTGCTGTCTGTTCTGATTGGCCTGACGCAAAATCCATCAGGGGGAGTGTCTTTGGCTCCGAAGAAGAAGGAGCCAAAATGGCGCTTTTAGAGATTTTGAAGTCACGAGATTCTCCCTTATGCTTAAGCATAAGTAAATCTATTTTTGCCTGGGATAGCTCCTGTTCATAGAATTTTATATGGTCACGATAGGCTTTCATAGCCAGCTCATCCAGGGTGAGCTCAAGGGTGTGAGGAGAATAATGAATTATTTCTCTCTCTGCGTGGGGGTGAAAATGCTCGGCCATTTGTAAATGTTTTGGCCTCGCACCAAGCGTTACAAAATCAGAAGGCTCTGGGAGGACTGTTTGAGAGCATGCATATTCAGAAGGAGTCGCTACTGACCTCAGTTGTAGCACGTTATCTTCAAAAGCGGTTTCTCTCTTATCTCTCTCCTGATGCCTTTTTAAGAGCATTTCATCTGTTACTTCTCCCACGGCTTCTAGTTCCAGGCATGTGGCTGTAGCAAGGGGCTGAAATCTTGAGGGTCTTTCTATCTCCTGCTCTTCATCCGAAGAGGATAAAGCTCTGGGCTTCATTTTGCCCTTTTTCTTCTGTTTCGGCATCTTGGCAAAAATAATTACCGTACCTCAGTAGCTAAAAACTAATTGCCTATGCACTTATCATCAAAAGTAACAAACAAGGAAAAAGCCATAAATTTCGACCGCCCTCTGCTACCAGATGTCAGGGCGTTGATTAATCCCATTCTGCTTTTGGGATAATCGCACCTGATTATGAGGGGTGGATCGAGATTTTTCCTTGCAAGTTTACTTTAAGAAAACAAAACCCGAAGATATATTCTAAGAAAGCTCATTTATTTGTTATAAAGAAAATAAAACACCTAACTGATCTAATAAGTTACATTTTGAAATAAAGTTCGTGCCAGCTGCTTCTCAGCAGCCGGACTTCTTGGCAAGAGAACAAAGGAAAGAGAGTGTGAAGGAATGTGGGGTGGACATGCGCAGTTTAGCTTACTGATAACAATTCTTGGCAAGCTACGGAAAGTCTGATAGTCCAGAAATGAGAGCTCAGCTGGTAAATAAAAGAACGTAGTGACAGTAGCAACCCCCATTAATGATAAAATGTTGATTAACCTGGTTATTTATTTGAGGATATGAACTCATTCACTGAAAATAATATTAGCAGAACCAGAATTATTTGATCAGGTAAATATTACTTTTATGCATGAGGCAGAATCTAATATTTAATTTTAATTGCTTTTCCCAGTATGGTGCCCTCTAGATCTTCTGAACTAAAGTGATTAGAATTTTTGGCCAGCTTGGTCATTTGGAAGACGACCAGTTGGGGAAATGTACTAAAGCTTCACTGATTACAAGTCCCACATATTTTAATTTGGGATTAGTTTAAACATTGTTTGCTAAATGTTATGCTGCATGCTTATACAACTCTACATAGTATTTTTTTCTAGTTTTGGTTTTCTGTTTTGGTTTTATTACTATATGCTGTATCTGTCAATGACTATAAGAAAAATTACTATTATTGTGTGCACAAATATTTATATATCTCATTGCTTCTAATAATAGTAAGCAAGTAATAAAAAGACAACAGCATTACTGGAAGGAAACTGTAACCTGAACCCAACCTATATAAAGTAAAAAACAGAAACAGCCTGTGTAAGTAGAAATAACAGCATGTTTAGATATGATTCAAAAATCAATGCACCTTGTGATGAAATATCAGTCTACAAACAATATTGAATTCAAGCTGATAAAGGATAGCAATAGATAATTTAAGCCTATAGCTCAAAGAATTTGTATACATTGGGATCAGGAATGAAATTCAGCCAGTTCTATCCAGATCATGCGATCCAGTAGGGCCAACTGTGCGGAGCCCTGCCCACCCAGGTGGATGTCATGACATCCCTTTTTTGCAACAATTTTCAGCCTCTGCGCATGCGCAGAAGGCTTTGTGCATGTGCAAAAGGCTTTGCGCATGCACGGATGATGGCACATACAAGTGACACAAGCACACACGCAGTGCATGCACATTTGCAAACTGCTAAGGAAGGTAAGTGAATTTCAACCCTGATTGGGATATAGCTCAACTTGTTGGTTTTAATTCTGTTAATTACAAATTATATTTTTCTTATGCTATGTTTTCATGAGTATTTTCAAGAATGATGGACTTTTTTAAATGATTGCTTCGCCTATTTGGTAGTGAATGTGGGTTAATATTTTTTCTAATCAGATAAACATTTTCATTTTATTTATTTATTTATTTTCCAAGAAATATGTCTGTTCTCAAACACAGTTTCTTGAGTGACACTGAATATTAGTACCAAATTAGATATTATTTAACCCAATACAATTTCTTTACTACTTCATTGCTTGATAAGATGATTTTTAGATACTCGGAAGATCTTTTAGGCCATTGAAACGAAACGAAAAGGGCCATAAGTCATAGCATCCATTTCATATATGATAGATTTGTTGGGTTTTTTTCTGAGGCATCTCTGGCTAAGGCTGAAAAAGATTCCTTTCTGAAAACAAAGAGCCATTATTAAACAAGATAGACAATTATTAATCTAGTTGATGAATTAGCTCTTTTAAAGTTAAAGTGAGGCATTGCTATATTTTATTGATTGTGGAAAAGATACAACCTTAAGAAAGATCTATTTGTATCCTTACCTGCATATAAATGATTGGGATTATGGCCCTTATAATAATATAAATGCTTAAGGATGCCATTCTAAGTGGAAATAATATTCATGAGTAAGTTGACTCTTAAGTTCTCATTTAAGTTACCTTTCTGATTCTATTGTTTTTGTGTAGTTACAGTTACAGTTACAGTGTTTCTTCTCAGCATTCACATTTGTAAACCTTGTAACACTAATGACCATTTCCTTTCTGAAGCAATTTATTTAGCAAAATAGAGTAAATGCTAATAACTATTCCAGATATGCAAATATTTTATTTACTAAATTTAAAATAATGAATTATACTAATTTAGATCTTGCTTTCTGGCCAACAGTATGGACTTTTTGACCTACAGCAATTTAAAACATTTAAATGTTGGAATCAGTAGCTCCATACATACACCACTAGCAACAGAAAAATAATTAAGTTAACTAAAGTCTGAACTACGCCTGTTCTGGGGCATAGTATTAACAGTTTATTACACATGGTGGATGTTGAAAGAAATGAGCTACTACAGGATAATATTTACCCTCAAAGTTAGTTTGTTGCCGTTATTGGCAATGCTGGAATAAAATTAAGCTGCCAGTTTTTCTACTGAAAGTTGAGTAAATAGCAAATTCTTTTTTTCTGGCAATGACTTGGAGATCCATCCTTTTGTCACTTTCAAACAGTTGTTTTGATAATAAGTGATAATTCCTCCAATCCACAGTGTGGATTGTTTTAAAGACTGGATTTATATATTGTAATTTTGCTATACTGGAGATGGAGATTCCAAATAGTTCATACCCAACTGAGCTCCCGAAAAAGCTCTAGACAGCAATTGAGAAGTAAAGAATTATTTGAGTTAATTGTAGCTCATATTAGCATCATTGGTACATACGTGTCATTTTCTTGGCAACAGTAAGCCATTGCTGCCTTTTAGAATTTTTTAAAAAGTTTCTAAGTCCAGTCTACAGTCTATTTTTCCTTGGGACCGTCAAGTTCAGTCATTTAAGCTGTCTGCTACCACCAAATACCTCCTTTTAAACAGTTATCTGCAGTTTCAATAACAAAACTATTCTAGTTCCTTATATAAGAAAATTAAATCGTCTATCACTTAATGAGCCATGCTACAGCTGCCAAAAAAGCCAGTGAAGTCCTGGGCTGCATCAACAGAGAACAGCATCAGGATCACAAGATAATACTGTTTTATGTTGCACTAGTGAAGCCACACAAGTGCAACAGAAATATACAGAAATATACATTTCTGGTCACCATGATAGAAAAAAGATGCTGAGAGCCTAGAAAGGGTACAGATAAAAGCAACAAAGATGAAAAAGGGATTGAATCTAAATTGTATGATGAATGGTTGAGGGAACTAGGTATGTCTAGCCTATCAAAGAGAAGGTTTAGGAGATATATAATAACTCTCTTCTAGTATTTGAGATCACAGAGAAGAGGGAATTGACATTCTCCAAAGCAGCAGAGGGCAGGAGAAGAAGTAATTGGTGGAAACTTGCTAAAGAGATCCAACCTAGAAGTAAGGAGAGATTTCCTGACAGAAAAAAAAAATCAATGGAATGGCTTGTCTCCCATAGTTGTGAATGCTCCATCACTGGAGGTTTTCAAAAGTAGACTAGACAACCATTTGACCAGGATGATATAAAGTCTTCTGCCTTGTGCAGGGGATTGAACTAGAAGGTCTCTGAGTTTCATTCCAGTCCTATGATTCTATGTTCAGAAATTTCAATCATCTTTAAAATATAAATGTCACACTCCTGGGGTTTTAAATCCTGTTCATCTTCTTCAAAAACAGAAATTGTGTTCATTCTGCTCTCCAAAACAATGATTTCATAAAAAGAATTTGATGTTGCTTAGCAGGGCTTTTCCAGATAAGCCATATACCCGGGAAGTAACCATGACTCAACTGGGAACACTCAGTTGTTAGAATCACATCCACTCGATTCTGGGCTTTTTTTCTTTTCTAGCAGCCAGCAAGCTCTTCCTGCTAGGTGGGAGACCTATATAGATCTATTTCCAGCTCGTTTGCTTTCATCAGTAGGCCACACCCACATTTTATGTATCCTGCCTGTAAAGGTATAGTATCTATTTTCTTACTTCTTCGTAGGGTTTATGTGTGTTTTTCCTCTAGCCAGGTTTTCCCTACGTAACCAAGGTTTTTCTGCAGCCCCAGCTCAGTAGAATCACATCCACTCGGTTACATAGGGAAAACCTGGCTAGAGGAAAAACACACATAAACCCTACGAAGAAGTAAGAAAATAGATACTATACCTTTACAGGGAGGATACATAAGATGTGGGTGTGGCCTACTGATGAAAGCAAATGAGCTGGAAATAGATCTATATAGGTCTCCCACCAAGCAGGAAGAGCTTGCTGGCTGCTAGAAAAGAAAAAAAGCCCAGAATCGAGTGGATGTGATTCTACTGAGCTGGGGCTGCAGAAAAACCTTGGTTACGTAGGGAAAACCTGGTTAGAGGAAAAACACACATAAACCCTATGAAACACACACACACACACACACACACACACACACACACACACATACATATATATATATATTGGGAGAAGGGGGTTAGCACAGGAGGAAATGATTTGTTTTTGGGATGGTCTTTCATTTATGTTGGCTAAAACCCAATTGATTACGGTAGCTACAACGATTAATTATCAAGCCCAGTAAAATGAGAATAACTCTGGAATCTTTATGTGGGTTGCTGTGTCTATGAAGAAAAGGATTCTATATGTCTCAGGATTTCAACAATAGAAAGAACTATAAGTCTAAAATATTGATGTAGAATTGCCATGTGGTATCTTTTCATCCCTGTATCTCTAAGCTTATAATAATAAAACACATTTCTTAGTCACTAACAAAGTAGCCTCCCCTAGGAGGAAAATACTTTTTTTGCCACCTATTACTGTTGATGCTGCTACTCTCTTTTTCTTCCCTTAGGGAGAAGCCCATTCAGAGCCAGCTTTGGTGACAGATGCTGCTGAAGACAAAACAATAATACATGAAAGCAGTACCTTGAGCTTGGTTGGGGCGGGGGATGGATAGGTTATTTTGACTGAATATACAAGAATCATTCTTTTTTGCTCATAAGGGACAATTCCATTAGTGGTGGAAACATTAGTTTTTTGTCTATTGTCTATTGTGGCTCATAGCTCATTAAATGAATATAAGTAAAGAAACCCTAAATATTGAAGTAATTATTAGAATTTTATTTATTTTATATTATTTGTGTCCCTTCTTTACCTTAAATTCAGAACAATAAAATATCAATAGAATATTTTAACCATAAAATCAGTGTAAATATTATGGGCCAAATTACTTCCTAATATAGTACTTAAAACATAAAACTGTAACTTCCAGGGCCAAAATAATAGCCAGCATTATTTAAACCTAGCTTCCAAAGATTCTGTGAAAGAGGATGGTTTTCACCTGTTTTCAGTTAACTGATAATGAAAGAACAGATTTCTCCAGTTCTGATCCCAGGATAAGAGAATGCCAAAGGTCGCTCCTATGCTGCCTTCCTGTGGACAGCAGTCCGATATTGATGAATGAAAAGAATTGCTCTCTTTGAAATATTTATTACTTTGGATCATCACTCTTTCATTTGTGGGATGTGGGACTCTGTCTGCCTCCTCTAAAAACAGATCTTGGGAACAGATCTTGGGAAGGGTCCTAGAAGAAATCCTCTTCCTTCTCATATTATGAAAACCCATTAAGAAAACTGAGACATAGAACCTTCAAAATGTTGTTTGCAATGTTAGGGATTTTGAAAACTCCTAACTGTGGTCCCCATTATGTCATCTCCGAACCTAGCCCAATGTTTTTCAGCTGCATTAGCACTATAATTTCCACAATAGAAATGATACAGTATTGTCAGTTATTCTTTACCAAGATAATTTCCCTGTTGCTTATATACATTCATCTCCCCTTGATTATCAAAATGACTTTTATTTTTCCCATCCCAGTTTTTTTTTCAAATTTTAGTTCCCCCCCCCCCCCACTCAAATTTTGTAAATAAATATGGTATATGGCAGCTTCTAGTGACATTAGTTGCTCTTAAAAGCCATATAAGAATTGGTTTGGCTAGTGGTGAGATGAGTACTTGTTAACTCCAGATCAATGGGCTAAATTACAAAATCAAACAAATAACATAATCTCTGAAGAAGATAAAGACTAATCTATAAATGCCATGAAAATTGCATAGGAACAGTTACTAGAAGTTGAGATCAACTTGAAGGTTGAGATCAACTTGAGGCTTCATGGGCACACCTATGCAGTTTTGCTTTTCCTGGGATGTTTTTCATCTTCCTGATCTAATCTACACCCATGGGATTGCTGGTGGTTTCTATCCAAGTGCTAACTAAGCCTCAATCTCTTAGATTCCATGTCGAAACAACATTACAACTCCCATTTTTCTAAGCAGTATATCCATGGTATCCATGGATAGCAGACATTGAAAGGCATCTTGTAAGGATTGGCTGAATCTGGAGCCTTTTCATACAATAAAGGATTACTGCAAAAGTGACACAACCTAAACAGACTTTCAATTTTATCTGGAATAAAGTAAGCTTTCTTTTTAGTTCTTGTGCTCAGCATGAATAAAGGTAATAATAGTTTCCCATCCTTATCTCCAAGGCATTATTGTAATTTCTTTTTCTTCTTTTCAGTTGTGTCTAATTCTCAGAGAGTGCCTTGAAAAACTCCTGGTTTTCTTGGAAATGTTTTTCAGAAGTTATTTGCTATTGCTTTCATTTTAGGGCTGGGAGATTGGTCCAAGGTCATCCAGCTAGCTTTGTGCCCAAGTCAGGATTAGAACTCATGTTTCCCATTTGTAGTCTGGTGCCTTAATCACTACATCAAAGTGGCTCTCTGAATTTCTTCAATTTTAGTTTAATAAAATAATTGTTTTTGCACAAATAGCTTAATTTGGTAAGCAAACTAATCTATTTCCTGAGTGTCTGGATTTCCCTTTTCATAATAAAGCAAATAACCGAAAAGAAAATGCTTACCGCTGTTCCATATGACTAGGAAATACAAGTACAGAAAGAGCTAAGTGAGGACAGGCTCCGAGAGCCTTCTTTTATCTGTCACCAATGGTGGGACGGCAATGGTGGGACCAGGATGCTGCTCACTTTATATCGTTTGTCTCCGAGAATCAGAAGGAGCGAATCAGCGTGAAAAAAGAAAACCAGGGGGCCTGAAGTTGCCGTTTGAAACAGAGAAAGTTGAGTTGCCAGAGCTTGGCAAGCGCGGGAAAAGGCGGAGTTCCGGAATGAGGGCGGAGAAGGTGCTTGATCTGGCCCCGAGCGAAGTACTCTGACGGAGCCAGATCTCTCCGCACGGCCATGGGTTCTGTGACCTCAGCGCTCAACCGCTCGCGCAACACAGTGGTGCAGCTGACCTCGGAACCGGCAGGTCCTCCACGGGTCGCCTCCAGAAAGCCGCGAACCTTTAAAAGCCGGACCAAAGCTACAACGGCGGCAACTGTAGAAGTCCGCAAATTCCCACCTGTTTCCGGCGCCTGGGAAGGGAGCGGCAGGCCTGCCGCGGTAGAGGTGTTCCAGGAACTGTCCGACGTGCTGATGTCCTCGGAAACTGAAGAAAGAGCTCTTGGGCTAGTCTTGTCTCCTCCCCGCCGAAGTCGTAGCGCCTGTGAGTATAATCTTGTATTTGTGTATATAATCATATACATTCATATCAAAAAGTATAATCATGGAAGGGGTAAGGAAAACAAAGACTTTGAGATGCTTCTCTTTCTCGTATTGTTCATTTGATTTCATTTCCCTGACTCACTTCCAGCTTCCTATATGTCTAATTGTAGCAGGTAAACTTTTTTTTGAAGTGATCTGACCCTATCTAAGCGAGTGTGAAAAATTACTGTATATTATCAAGATGCAATAGAGGAGAAGGCTGGTCTATTTTCAAGAGTACTAAATGAGTGAAAAGCTCAGGATGGTGCAATTTTTCATCTTCATTCATCATGATGACATAACAAACAATAACAGTTGAAATTCCCTTTGGTATATGGATTTCAAATAAGACAAATTCTTCTCTACTGAAATTTGGTTTTCATATAAACTCAGAGTTGCTTACTTTGGTGTGACAAAATAAAGTCAGGATTAAGTTGTGGATTAAGTTCAGTTTAGGGGTTTTCAACCCTATTCATTGCCAAAGAAAATTTTCTTGTTGGATTCCCACACCAGCATTTTGTATATCTCTCACCCTGATGGGGACCAGCTGTATTAGACTACAGTATCTGTGTCTGTAATGATCCCAAAGCTCCAGACTGAAAAGCCTACTCTATTATTGCAAGTTGCATGTTATCAGGATGTTTGGCACTCCTGGGATCTATAAAGTAGTCAATCTGAAGACATATATGTTTACACAGATTTCTTATTGTATAGGGTGTTTTTTAGAGTAAACAAGCAGAGGACAGCACAAGCGAAGGTTCAACCTGCTATCTTCTATTCCCAAGAAGGCTTCCATTAAGCATGCACTCCATTTCTTTCACAATCAAACAACTCAAAAGTTTCAGAGGCTTTTTTCTGAACTCCATTTCAGAGGCTTTCAGAGGCAGAAAAAAAAAAGGTTTTTCTGAAACAGAGTTTCAGAAGTTTCAGAGGCTGAAAAAAAAAGCAAGGCACAGAGCTCACAACCAACGAACCTGTTGCTAAAATTCACCTCTGGGAACAGATGATTGTGGTTATTCCGGGAGGCCAATCCACCTGCCAATCAGCTTTTTTCTTATTTTCCTCCCCAAAAACTAAGTTACAACTTATACTCCGAAAATACAGTTTATAGTGGCTTCTGGTGGACTTCATGGTGAACTAGATGTTCCTGAATGGTGGTGATTGGAGATGAGACAGCAGATTCTACCCAGCCTCTAGTTTCTCTGTAAAAAAGAGAAATTGTGAGATCACCTACTTGCACTTGGTCTTTGTGGGTAGTATAGTCTCTTTACAGAGGCCAGAAGACACATCAAACATTATTAAAAATGTTTCAAATTCCCAAGAATTTGATTCTTCAATTTACAGATTGAATTTCAATAGCAATAGTCTTCAATAACAATAGTCAGAAAAGAGAAATATTTCAGGATTTGGTGCAACAGCTGAATTCTTTTCTCAGTATGTATAAGTGTCTGCTTATTGGTCTTCTGATATGCATATTTCAAAAAGGGAATACAATTAATGTGAATAATAAGACAAATCATTATAAGAGTAGAAGAGGGGGCTAATAATATAAATATAAGCAGTCTAATAATTAAGTCTCTTTTGCCTATCCCCCCCCCCGTTTATTTTTGTCATGTGGTCTAATCAGAATAAATAGATGCAACATTCCTAATAATGATTTTTCTTAGGTTACAAAGATGTAGGCGTTCCTCAAGTTCTAATGTACTGAATGGGATTCAGAGAGGCAAAGTATTTACTTTTGGGGGTTTTCAGCCTCCTTTTCCACTAGAGAGGATAATCAAGAGAAGTATTTTGCATTGGTTTGTTAAGAACTTAGTTATTATATTTATTTTCAAATATTATTCAAATAATATTTCAACTCAAATAATAAATCTATAACTGTACAATTTCAAACATTTCTAGAATTTTCCTAGCTTAGCAGTCCCCAACCTTTGCGGTTTGGTGACTCAGCTGAGGGAAAAGAGAGGAACTGGATTGTGTGAATGGTGGGCTGGTGCACGTATGCATGTACATACCTAGCCTTTGCAAGAGTGGCAGGCCAGCGCACATGGGACAGCTCAACTTACAGAAGTGGTGGGCCAGCGCATAGGTGCAAATTGCCCACTGCTCTGCTGCAAGTTGAGCTGCATGCATACACATTCTGGCCAGCCACTCATGTGGCCCAATTCCAAATATTCTTCATGAGTTTATTTAAAATGTTAATATGACTTGCATGTTGATTTGGAACTCACCCAATAAGTGGCAATATCTGAATGTAGCAAATTTTGTTTTACTGTATGTAAAATTAGGCAGATTCTAACTGCCCATTGATAATCCACCACCAATCACAATATATTATTCTGTGTTTCTTTTTTATTTTTTACTGATATTGTTGTTTTTAATGCTTTTATTTATAATGCTGGTCTGTGACCATAATAAAAAATTATATATATCAAGCTGATGAAGGGAGAAGAACTTGTGGCTCAGAGGTTAATACAACTGCCTAACATGCAGGCAGCCCAAGTTCGAATCCAAGTAAGGGTATGGCTAGCTGATGAGAGCTAAATAGCTTGAAATAGATCTATACTAGTCTCCCTTTATTTCTTTATCAGCGAGATATAAACATATATACATACATACATACATACATATATATATATATATATATATATATATATATATATATATATATATATATATATATATATGGGATATTACCGACGCTCCGACTTCCCCAGCTGACCCCCAGTGATGGTGAGCCCCACCTGTCTGGGGAAGTCGGAGCATCAGTAATATCCCCCTGGATGCCTGGGGGAAGCTCTGCACAGAAACCAGCTGGTTCCAGCATTGAGTGGCATGCAGGCTTGACGAGATCGGCACAGCTTCCCGAATCTGAGTTGCTGGCGCTGATTGATGATGCTACGGGAGCGCCGACAACATTGAGGGGAAGCTGTACCGATCTCGTCAAGCCTGCATGCCACTCAATGCTGGAACCAGCTGGTTGCTGAGCGGAGCTTCCCCCAGGCATCCAGGGGGATATTACCGACACTCCGACTTCCCCAGACAGGTTGGGCTCGCCATCACTGGGGATCAGCTGGGGAAGTCAGAGCATCGGTAATATCCCCCTGGATGCCTGGGGTAAGCTCCGCGCAGAAACCAGCTGGTTCCAGCATTGAGTGGCATGCAGGCTTGACGAGATCGGCACAGCTTCCCCTCAATGTTGTCAGTGCGCCTGTAGCGTCATCAATCAGCGCCAGCAACTCAGATTCGGGAAGCTGTGCCGATCTCGTCAAGCCTGCATGCCACTCAATGCTGGAACCAGCTGGTTTCTGCGCAGAGCTTCACCTAGTCCCAGCTGGGGCTCGCCATCACTGGGGGTCAGCTGGGGAAGTCAGAACGTCTGTAATATACCCCTAGATGCCTGGGGAAGCTCTGCTCAGCAACCAGCTGGTTCCAGCATTCAGCAGCATGCAGCCTTGACTAGATCGGCACAGCTTCCTGTCAATGTTGTCAGCGCTCCCATAGCGACATCAATCAGCACCAGCAACTCAGATTCATGAAGCTGTGCCGATCTCGTCAAGGCTGCATGGGTGAAGGAAAAAAACCTGGTACAAAATAGCCCTCTTGCCACTACACGTAGCGTAACCCATTACCTTGACAGGCAGATGTGCAGCCTGGCTCATAGGTATCTCTACAGTACAGCAACAATACATACAGTACAGCAACAGTACATACAGTACAGTATACAAATAGCTAACAGTCAAGACCCCATCATGGCTCCACCAGCAAGAAGAAAGAAATATGAAGCCAGTATTAAACTTAAAGTTGTAAACTTTGCCATGGAACATAATAACTGTGCTGCTGTAAGACAATATGGAGTAACAAAAGATGGTTCGGGACTGGAAAGCAAATGTAAAAGCATTAAAGAGTATGCCAAGGGGTAAGTGTGCATTAAGAAGAGGCACCCCACATTGGCCAGAACTCGAAAAACATGTAGCAGACATGGTGAATGAGCATCGCCAAAACGGTTATGTAGTGACATGAAATAAAATATGTTTGTTTGCACTTCAGTGGACCAAATCTAACCCAGATCACAGCAACAGATTTAAGGCCACTGTATCCTGGTGTACTAGATTCTTGGAAAGGCATAATTTGGTACTGAGGCAAAAGACAAAAATTGCACAAAAATTACCTGCAGATCTTGATGCCAAAGTAAATAGTTTCCATCGATATGTAATACAACAGCGCAATAAACATGGCTATGTGTTAAGTAGTATCGGAAATATGGATGAAACTCCAATGAATTTTGATATGATTGGAAATAAAACTGTCCATCCAAAAGGTGAAAAAACAATTTTAATTAAAACAACAGGACATGAGAAGTCCAGTTTTACAGTGGTACTAGCATGCACAGCTGATGGCTCCAAACTGAGACCAATGATTATTTTTAAAAGTAAAACAATGCCGAAACTGAAGTTCCCTGTTGGTTGTTTTGTACATGTGAATGAAAAAGGCTGGATGGATGAAGAAGGGGTAAAGCTATGGCTTGATAATGTATGGAGCAGGCGACCAGGTGGACTTATTCAAAAACGTAGTTACTGGTGTGGGATATGTTCAGGGCTCATTTAACTCCCAGCACCAAGCAAAGGCTTGCAAGAATAAACACAGATGCGGCAGTTATTCCTGCAGGATTGACATCGTTGGTACAGCCACTGGATGTGTGCCTAAACAAGCCATTTAAAGATCGCATTCGAGAACAGTGGAATGAGTGGATGGTTAGCGGTGAAAAGTCATTCACAAAAGGAGGAAACATGCGTGCTCCACAGTTGGATGTTTTGTGAAAGTTTGTCATAAAAGCCTGGAATGATATTGATGCAGAAACAGTAATCAAGTCTTTCAAGAAGTGCGGCATATCAAATTCATTAAATGGTTTGGAGGACGACTACTTGTGGCAAGATGAAGAGGAAGCCAAAGCTGAGACCACACCATCTGAAACGGAATGAGATCCATATGATGACTGCCTTACAAATGTATCACAAGATGTCATTGATGTATTTATGATATCAGATGACGAACAGGAGGATTTTGAAGGCTTTGGAAGGGAAACTGTCATGCCAGCAAAACCTGTAAAAATAGCTTGCAGTTATGATGGGCATTGCTGACTCGCCAGGGACTTGCCCGGCACTGGCTCTCTATTGTTTGTTATCTTCCTCCTATCATTATCAGTTCCAGTTTGGTTGACAGCTTAGAAAACAAACAGCATGGCAGCTCCCATGGGTTTATGGTCTTATCCCTCCTTTCAGCTTTAGAGTGAATTAGGAAAAGTTTAATCCAATTGCACTGTTTTATGTATACATGTTTGATGACAAACAGCCTTATGTTTATAAGTGACAGTTTTCCTGCAAAGTACCTGCATGTCATAAGCATTTGAATTAAAATTACCATATTGAAATCAAATCTGATGTTTTTTAATTTTTCTTTGGTGTACGTTGGAAGAGGGATAGACTTATACGGCGAGTATAGCCAAAACCCTATATTTTAACAGGAAAAGTAGGGGGTCGTCTGATACGCCCAGTCGTCTTATAAGCCGGAAAATACGATGTGTATATATGTATCTATGTGTGTGTGTGTGTGTGTGTGTGTGTGTATAAATATATGTTTTTCTTGTAGCCAGGTTTTTCCTACGTAACCAAGATTTTTCTACAGCCCTAGCTCAGTGGAGTCACATCCACTCGATTCTGGGCTTTCTTTTTTTTTTTCCTTTTGGCAGCCAGCAGGCCTGATGCTGCCCTATGCTGCCTAGTGAGAGACTTATATAGATCAATTTCTGGCTCGTTAGCCATCATCAGTAAGCCACACCCACATCTCATGTATCCTCCCTGTATAGGTACAATATCTATTTTCTTACTTTTTCGTAGGTTTTATGTGAGTTTTTCTTGTAGCCAGGTTTTTCCTACGTAACCAAGATTTTTCTACAGCCCTAGCTCAGTGGAGTCACATACAATCGATTCTAGGCTTTTTTTTTTTTCCTCTGGCAGCCAGCAGTCCTGATGCTGCCCTATGCTGCCTAGTGAGTGACTTATATAGATCTATTTCTGGATCGTTAGCCATCATCAGTAATCCACACCCACATGTCCTGTATCCTCCCTGTAAAGTTACAATATCTATTTTCTTATTTTTCGTAGGTTTTATGTGTGTTTTTCTTGTAGCCAGGTTTTTCCTACGTAACCAAGATTTTTCTACAGCCCTAGCTCAGTGGAGTCACATCCACTCGATTCTGGGCTTTTTTTTTTTTTCCTTCTGGCAGCCAGCAGGCCTGATGCTGCCCTATGCTGCCTAGTGAGAGACTTATATAGATCTATTTCTGGCTCGTTAGCCATCATTAGTAAGCCACACCCACATCTCATGTATCCTCCCAGTAAAGTTACAATATCTATTTTCTTACTTTTTCGTAGGTTTTATGTGTGTTTTTCTTGTAGCCAGGTTTTTCCTACGTAATCAAGATTTTTCTACAGCCCTAGCTCAGTTGAGTCACATCCACTCGATTCTGGGCTTTTTTCTTTTTTTCCTTCTGGCAGCCAGCAGGCCTGATGCTGCCCTATGCTGCCTAGTGAGAGACTTATATGGATCTATTTCTGACTCGTTAGCCATCATCAGTAAGCCACACCCCCATCTCATGTATCCTCTCTGTAAAGGTACAATTTCTATTTTCTTACCTTTTCGTAGGTTTTATGTGTGTTTTTCTTGTAGCCAGGTTTTTCCTACGTAACCAAGATTTTTCTACAGCCCTAGCTCAGTGAGTCACATACAATCGATTCTGGGCTTTTTCTTTCTTTCTTTCTTTCTTTCTTTCTTTCTTTCTTTCTTTCTTTCTTTCTTTCTTCTTTCTTTCTTTCTTTTTTCTTTCTTTCTTTCTTCTTTCTTTCTTTCTTTCTTTCTTTCTTTCTTTCTTTCTTTCTTTCTTTCTTTCTTTCTTTCTTTCTTTCTTCCTTTTTACCTTCTGGCAGCCAGCAGGCCTGATGCTGCCCTATGCTGCCTAGTGAGAGACTTATATAGATCTATTTCTGGCTCGTTAGCCACCATCAGTAAGCCACAACCCCATCTAATGAATCCTCCCTGTAAAGGTACAATATCTATTTTCTTACTTTTTCGTAGGTTCTTGTAGCCAGGTTTTTCCTACGTAACCAAGATTTTTCTACAGCCCTAGCTCAGTGGAGTCACATCCACTCGATTCTGGGCTTTTTTTTTTTCTTCCTTCTGGCAGCCAGCAGGCCTGATGCTGCCCTATGCTGCCTAGTGAGAGACTTATATAGATCTATTTCTGGCTCGTTAGCCATCATTAGTAAGCCACACCCACATCTCATGTATCCTCCCTGTAAAGTTACAATTTCTATTTTCTTACTTTTTCGTAGGTTTTATGTGTGTTTTCCTTGTAGCCAGGTTTTTCCTACGTAACCAAGATTTTTCTACAGCCCTCGGTCAGTCGAGTCACATCCACTCGATTCTGGGCTTTTTTCTTTTTTTCCTTCCTTCTTTCTTTCTTTCTTTCTTTCTTTCTTTCTTTCTTTCTTCCTTCCTTCCTTCCTTCCTTCCTTCCTTCCTTCCTTCCTTCCTTCCTTCTTTCTTTCTTTCTTTCTTTTTACCTTCTGGCAGCCAGCAGGCCTAATGCTTCCCTATACTGCCTAGTGAGTGACTTATATAGATCTATTTCTGGCTCATTAGCCATCATCAGTAAGCCACACCCACATCTCCTGTATCATCTCTGTAAAGGTACAATATATATTTTCTTACTTTTTCGTAGGTTTTATGTATGTTTTTCTTGTAGCCAGGTTTTTCCTACGTAACCAAGATTTTTCTACAGCCCTAGCTCAGTGGAGTCACATACAATCGATTCTGGGCTTTTTCTTTCTTTCTTTCTTTCTTTCTTTCTTTCTTTCTTTCTTTCTTTCTTTCTTTCTTTCTTTCTTTCTTTCTTTCTTTCTTTCTTTCTTTCTTTCTTTCTTTCTTTCTTTCTTTCTTTCTTTCTTTCCTTTTACCTTCTGGCAGCCAGCAGGCCTGATGCTGCCCTATGCTGCCTAGGGAGTGACTTATATAGATCTATTTCTGGCTCGTTAGCCATCATCAGTAAGCCACACCCACATCTCATGTATCCTCCCTGTAAGGGTACAATATCTTTTTTCTTACTTTTTCATTAGTTTTATGTGTGTTTTTCTTGTAGCCAGGTTTTTCCTTCGTAACCAAGATTTTTCTACAGTCCTAGCTCAGTGGAGTCACATACAATCGATTCTGGGCTTTTTTTTTTTTCCCTTCTGGCAGCCAGCAGGCCTGATGCTGCCCTATGCTGCCTAGTGAGAGACTTATACAGATCACTTTCTGGCTCGTTAGCCATCATCAGTAAGCCACACCCACATCTGCTGTATCCTCTCTGTAAAGGTACAATATATATTTTCTTACTTTTTCGTAGGTTTTATGTATGTTTTTCTTGTAGCCAGGTTTTTTCCTATGTAACCAACATTTTTCTACAGTCCTAGCTCAGTGGAGTCACATATAATCGATTCTGGGCTTTTTCTTTCTTTCTTTCTTTCATTTTTCTTTCTTTCTTTCATTTTTCTTTCTTTCTTTCCTTCTTTTTACCTTCTGGCAGCCAGCAGGCCTGATGCTGCCCTATGCTGCCTAGTGAGAAACTTATATAGATCTATTTCTGGCTCGCTAGCCATCATCAGTAAGCCACACCCACATCTCCTGTATCCTCTCTATAAAGGTACAATAGGTTTTATGTATGTTTTTCATGTAGCCAGGTTTTTTCCAACGTAACCAAGATTTTTCTACAGTCCTAGCTCAGTGGAGTCACATACAATCGATTCTGGGCTTTTTTTCTTTCTTTCTTTCTTTCTTTCTTTCTTTCTTTCTTTCTTTCTTTCTTTCTTTCTTTCTTTCTTTCTTTCTTTCTTTCTTTCTTTCTTTTTACCTTCTGGCAGCCAGCAGGCCTGATGCTGCCCTATGCTGCCTAGTGAGAGACTTATATAGACCTATTTCTGGCTCGTTAGCCATCATCAGTAAGCCACACCCACATCTCCTGTATCCTCCCTGTATAGGTACAATATATATTTTCTTACTTTTTCGTAGGTTTTATGTGAGTTTTTCTTGTAGCCAGGTTTTTCCTACGTAACCAAGATTTTTCTACAGCCCTAGCTCAGTGGAGTCACATCCACTCGATTCTGGGCTTTTTTGTTTTTCCATTCTGGCAGCCAGCAGGCCTGATGCTGCCCTATGCTGCCTAGTGAGAGACTTATACAGATCTATTTCTGGCTCGTTAGCCATCATTAGTAAGCCACACCCACATCTCATGTATCCTCCCTGTAAAGTTACAATATCTATTTTCTTACTTTTTCGTAGGTTGTATGTGTGTTTTTCTTGTAGCCAGGTTTTTCCTACGTAACCAACATTTTTCTACAGTCCTAGCTCAGTGGAGTCACATATAATCGATTCTGGGCTTTTTCTTTCTTTCTTTCTTTCTTTTTTCTTTCTGTCTTTCTTTCTTTTTACCTTCTGGCAGCCAGCAGGCCTGATGCTGCCCTATGCTGCCTAGTGAGTGACTTATATAGATCTATTTCTGGCTCGTTAGCCATCATCAGTAAGCCACACCCACATCTCATGTATCCTCCCTGTAAGGGTACAATATCTTTTTTCTTACTTTTTCATTAGTTTTATGTGTGTTTTTCTTGTAGCCAGATTTTTCCTACATAACCAAGATTTTTCTACAGCCCTAGCTCAGTGGAGTCACATACAATCGATTCTGGGCTTTTTTTTTTTTCCTTCTGGCAGCCAACAGGCCTGATGCTGCCCTATGCTGCCTAGTGAGAGACTTATATAGATCTATTTCTGGCTCGTTAGCCATCATTAGTAAGCCACACCCACATCTCATGTATCCTCCCTGTAAAGTTACAATATCTATTTTCTTATTTTTTCATAGGTTTTATGTGTTTTTTTTTCTTGTAGCCAGGTTTTTCCTACGTAACCAAGATTTTTCTACAGCCCTAGCTCAGTGGAGTCACATACAATCTATTCTGGGCTTTTTCTTTCTTTCTTTCTTTCTTTCTTTCTTTCTTTCTTTCTTTCTTTCTTTCTTTCTTTCTTTCTTTCTTTCTTTTTACCTTCGGGCAGCCAGCAGGCCTGATGCTGCCCTATGCTGCCTAGTGAGAGACTTATATAGACCTATTTCTGGATCGTTAGCCATCATCAGTAAGCCACACCCACATCTAATATATCCTCCCTGTAAAGGTACAATATCTATTTTCTTACTTTTTCGTAGGTTCTTGTAGCCAGGTTTTTCCTATGTAACCAAGATTTTTCTACAGCCCAACTCAGTGGAGTCACATCTACTCGATTCTGGGCTTTTTTTTTTTTTTTTCCTTCTGGCAGCCAGCAGGCCTGATGCTGCCCTATGCTGCCTAGTGAGTGACTTATATAGATCTATTTCTGGCTCGTTAGCCATCATCAGTAAGCCACACCCACATCTCATGTATCCTCCCTGTAAAGGTACAATATCTTTTTTCTTACTTTTTCATTAGTTTTATGTGTGTTTTTCTTGTAGCCAGGTTTTTCCTACGTAACCAAGATTTTTCTACAGCCCTAGCTCAGTGGAGTCACATCCACTTGATTCTGGGCTTTTTTTTTTTTTTCCCTTCTGGCAGCCAGCAGGCCTGATGCTGCCCTATGCTGCCTAGTGAGAAACTTATATAGATCTATTTCTGGCTCGTTAGCCATCATCTGTAAGCCACACCCACATCTCCTGTATCCTCTCTGTAAAGGTACAATATATATTTTCTTACTTTTTCGTAGGTTTTATGTATGTTTTTCTTGTAGCCAGGTTTTTCCTACGTAACCAAGATTTTTCTACAGTCCTAGCTCAGTGGAGTCACATACAATCGATTCTGGGCTTTTTCTTTCTTTCTTTCTTTCTTTCTTTCTTTCTTTCTTTCTTTCTTTCTTTCTCTCTCTCTCTCTCTCTCCTCTCTCTCTCTCTCTCTCTCTCTCTCTCTCTTTCTTTCTTTCTTTTTTTCTTCCTTCCTTTCTTTCTTTCTTTTTACCTTCTGGCAGCCAGCAGGCCTGATGCTGCCCTATGGTGCCTAGTGAGAGACTTATATGGATCTATTTCTGGCTCGTTAGCCATCATCAGTAAATCCCACCCACATCTCCTGTATCCTCCCTGTAAAGGTACAATATCTATTTTCTTACTTTTTCGTAGGTTTTATGTGTGTTTTTCTTGTAGCCAGGTTTTTCCTACATAACCAAGATTTTTCTACAGCCCTAGCTCAGTGGAGTCACATACAATCGATTCTGGGCTTTTTTTTTTTTTTTCCTTCTGGCAGCCAAGAGGCCTGATGCTGCCCTATGCTGCCTAGTGAGTGACTTATATAGATCTATTTCTGGCTCGTTAGCCATCATCAGTAAGCCACACCCACATCTCCTATATCCTCTCTGTAAAGATACAATATATATTTTCTTACTTTTTCATTAGTTTTATGTGTGTTTTTCTTGTAGCCAGGTTTTTCCTACGTAACCAAGATTTTTCTACAGCCCTCGCTCAGTGGAGTCACATACAATCGATTCTGGGCTTTTTTTTTTTCCCCTTCTGGCAGCCAGCAGGCCTGATGCTGCCCTATGCTGCCTAGTGAGAAACTTATATAGATCTATTTCTGGCTCGTTAGCCATCATCAGTAAGCCACACCCACATCTCCTGTATCCTCTCTGTAAAGGTACAATATATATTTTTTTACTTTTTCGTAGGTTTTATGTATGTTTTTCTTGTAGCCAGTTTTTTCCTATGTAGCCAAGATTTTTCTACAGCCCTAGCTCAGTGGAGTCACATACAATCTATTCTGGGCTTTTTCTTTCTTTCTTTCTTTCTTTCTTTCTTTCTTTCTTTCTTTCTTTCTTTCTTTCTTTCTTTCTTTCTTTCTTTCTTTCTTTCTTTCTTTTTACCTTCGGGCAGCCAGCAGGCCTGATGCTGCCCTATGCTGCCTAGTGAGAGATTTATATAGACCTATTTCTGGATCGTTAGCCATCATCAGTAAGCCACACCCACATCTAATATATCCTCCCTGTAAAGGTACAATATCTATTTTCTTACTTTTTCGTAGGTTCTTGTAGCCAGGTTTTTCCTATGTAACCAAGATTTTTCTACAGCCCTAGCTCAGTGGAGTCACATCTACTCGATTCTGGGCTTTTTTTTTTTTTTCCCTTCTGGCAGCCAGCAGGCCTGATGCTGCCCTATGCTGCCTAGTGAGTGACTTATATAGATCTATTTCTGGCTCGTTAGCCATCATCAGTAAGCCACACCCACATCTCATGTATCCTCCCTGTAAAGGTACGATATCTTTTTTCTTACTTTTTCATTAGTTTTATGTGTGTTTTTCTTGTAGCCAGGTTTTTCCTACGTAACCAAGATTTTTCTACAGCCCTAGCTCAGTGGAGTCACATCCACTCAATTCTGGGCTTTTTTTTTTTTTCCCCTTCTGGCAGCCAGCAAGCCTGATGCTGCCCTATGCTGCCTAGTGAGAAACTTATATAGATCTATTTCTGGCTCGTTAGCCATCATCTGTAAGCCACACCCACATCTCCTGTATCCTCTCTGTAAAGGTACAATATATATTTTCTTACTTTTTCGTAGGTTTTATGTATGTTTTTCTTGTAGCCAGGTTTTTCCTACGTAACCAAGATTTTTCTACAGTCCTAGCTCAGTGGAGTCACATACAATCGATTCTTGGCTTTTTCTTTCTTTTTTTCTTTCTTTTTTCTTTCTTTCTTTCTTTATTTTTACCTTCTGGCAGCCAGCAGGCCTGATGCTGCCCTATGCTGCCTAGTGAGAGACTTATATAGACCTATTTCTGGCTCGTTAGCCATCATCAGTAAGCCACACCCACATCTCATGTATCCTCCCTGTAAAGATACAATATCTATTTTCTTACTTTTTCGTAGGTTTTATGTGTGTTTTTCTTGTAGCCAAAAAGTTTTCTTAGTGCAAAAGTTTTACAATTACATTTTCACCCCTTCCCCCCCCTCAACCCACCCCAAACTTCCCAACCTCCCTAACCCACCCTAACCCTCCCCTCCCCCCCGGACTTCCACACAATATACTCATATCAGATAAAAGGAAAAACCCTCCTTTGTATAAAACCTATATAAAACTTGAACCCCTCCCTCCCCCTCATAAGTTTTCATCTTCATTACATTAAAATATTTCTATCTTAATATAACATTTTCAAATAAATTTTCATCTTCATTACATTAAAATATTTCTATCTTAATATAACATTTTCAAATAAAAGCTATTTGATACTTCCTAGTTTGATATTTGTTCTGCACATAATCTATCCACTTTTTCCATTCCCATTCATAAGTCTCTTGTGAACAACCTTTTAAGTATGCTGAAATCTTTGCCATCTCTGCAAAACTGGTCATCTTCAAAGTCCATTCCTCAATCGTGGGGAGTGCTTCATTTTTCCAGTATTTACCTATCAACAATCTTGCTGCTGTTATCATGTACAATATCAATTTTGTTTCACCCAATGTAAAACCCTTAACTATACCCAATAAAAACAATTGTGGAGAAAATTGAATTTTTTTCCTCAAAACATTCTGCATGACCCACCAAATTTTTATCCAAAAAGCCTTGACTTTCCTACAGGTCCACCAAACATGATAATATGTAGCATCTAAACAATCACATCTCCAATATTTAGGCTGAACATTAGGGTACATACACGACAATTTTTTTGGGTCTAAATGCCATCTATAAAACATTTTATAAAAATTTTCCCTCAAATTCTGCGACTGTGTAAATTTAACATTCTGAACCCATATTTTTCTTTGTGGGTGAGCCAAATTCCTAAGTACTTTATTTTTGTTGTTATCTATATTTCTAATGTATCTTACAATGCATTGTAAGCCGCCCTGAGTCTCCTGAGAAGGGCGGCATATAAATCAAATTAAAAAAATAATAATTCTTTCTCTTGTGTCTTCGTCAAATTTTTTTTTAATATTTTTGTTTCTTGTTTGTTAATTTTCAGTCCTGATACTTTTCCATATTGTTCTATTTTCGCTAGTAATTTCATAGAATAGATAGATTAGCAAGACAGAAAGGGAATACCAACTATGGAAACAATAAATTAAGAAATAAATTTAAAATATCATTATATAATGAAAGACATAGAAATACAGATAAAGAAATATAGAATACCGATGTAACCTTCTATTTTTCTCAAGGCTCAAGTCGCAAGACTTGATTTAAATGCATATTTTGTTGATGTTGTGTATTGTTATAACTGTATTTGTCTGTTTTTTCTTTTTGTCAGTTTGTTTTTAATTAAATTAAATAAAAAAACAAAAACAAAAACAAATGCAGGATCTCAATGTCATGCCATAAGTTCTCAGGAAACAAACCAAGATTGTTCAGGTGTAAACTAGGGATGGGGGAATAGTGCATCTATATAAAATTAGAAAAAAAATAAAGAATTTGTAGATTTTCTTGCAAAAATCAAATCCATAAGCACACACAGATAAACTGGTTTACCAGGATTCATTAACTTCTTTATTTACACAATAATACATGAAGTAAGTTTACAATACCAACAGCAGATTCACAGTTTCATTTCAGCTCAGATCAGCAGACAATTTAGTTGATTTAGTTGCTATGCCTATTCATTGGCTGAACTTGTTACCATGCCTCAATTCCAGTTCATGAATATATTCTGACAGAATTTGCACACATATGGATTGGAAATGAGAATGTCATTTAAAATGTAAAAAAAATATTGGAGTTCTAAAATCCTGTAGGAACAGTATTTTCCTCTTTTGGATCCAAGCTGAATCAAATACAACACAACACAGCCATAGACTGACCCTTAAAATATATTGCAGTTTATGTTTGTTATGTAGTTTTCCCATATTTGACTGAAAAACTTTTTCATTATAAATAGTATTTTTATTTCCATTTTTAAAATATTTTTTTGATTATCTTTTCTTTTTTCCCATTCATTTTTGTTGCAATATGTAGTGTTAGTATGTACATGTAGGCAATAGCCAAAGAAAAAAATTAATAATGAAACAATGAACAGAAGAGGCAAACGTGTAAACATCTTACTATTTTTAAAATTAATTTGGAGTAATGTTGAGAAGTGTTTAACACTCTGTATATCTCTTTTGCATCCTGCTTCAGGTAATCTTTCTACAAGGTTTTCATTGGAAAAAATTAAAATACTTGACTAGATAAAATGCTCTGGGTAAATTGTACTGCTCTTAATTTTTCAAAAAATAAATTTGATCCAATTTACTTTATATTGAATATAATGCTAAAATTACCAGTAATTGAAATCTGAAACTATGTAACAGATCCTGCAGGTGTGACAATGCTGAAGATAGACATCTCTGTATTTTCATAATCTCTTATTATACAAACCACTGTGGTTTCGAAACCATGATTTAGTGGATTTAACAACAAGCAACTAGCAACTATGATTTATTCAATACAGTTCTGTTAATAAAACATCACTTTGGGTGATATGTGGACTTGGTTTGTATATATTCAATGTAATTTGACAATCAACTTACATTTTTCCCAGTTACATATTATTTCTGTGAAAAGGTAATAGAATTTCTG
This sequence comes from Arizona elegans, assembly GCA_022577455.1. NCBI lineage: Eukaryota > Metazoa > Chordata > Lepidosauria > Squamata > Colubridae > Arizona > Arizona elegans. The sequence continues at coordinate 74,221,420 of JAKOOJ010000004.1, read as the reverse complement.
GAAAGAGGGATACTGTTGTTATGCATTATTTTATTTAATTCTTTAATACAAGGTTTGATATTTTGTGTATCTTTGTCCAAATGGGGCTGGTTGGGACAAACCTGTGAGAATATTATGCTGAATACACTATTTGAAAACTTATTTATATAGTTCTTTTACATCCAGCATTCCTACTGTTAGAGTTTAAAGGTTATTAGTCACTATTAATACTTACACATGCACTTTCCTGCCAAGGGTATAATAACACAAGCACAAAACTGTGATTTTAAAGAGTATAAGAAGTGATTCAAGTTTACTGTTCCCATGTACAAATTATATGTTAATTCTACTCAATTTGGTCCTGAAGAGAGCATTACAGTTATTATTAAGTGTAACCATTAATAGAGTAGAATAAGGATCAGCTACACCTGTTTTGCAGTTGTCAATATGATAATCATAGTTAGAGCCCTTCCCACCTCATTTATTCATTCTATTCAGAAAAGTATTTCCACAATTTCAAGGGCTGTACTTTGTATGCTCAGTTAAATGTTACCCCTATGGATATACAGATGAAAAGCAAGAAATTATGTCTGCTGATTTCACCTTGACCTCTTTACTTTCAGAAAAATGACTTTTTCAGTTAAAAATGAATACAGCATGGAGGTTCTGCTGATATCATCCAGCACACTCTAAAAGGCTGCATTTGCATCAATGTCTAACAATCTCTCTGAGGCAGGATTAGAATGTACCAAGTGGGCAAGATCTTGTTTCCCATACTGATGAATTTATGTCCACTAAGAAGGTGTATTAGGGAAGGAGACAGAAAAATTATTAAAATGATAAGTATTAGAGAAACTGGCATGTAAGTAACAAAAACCCAGTTCATAACCTTCATTATTTTTGTGATATAAAAAAGCAAAAAAAAAAAAAAAAAAAAAAAAAAGAGCCTGAAGGACCTAAGGGAAAATGCACCCATTGAAATTATTTTAGAACATAATATAAAGTTCAGTAAGTGCATATAACTTTCCTCTTTCTCCCTATATCATAAAGTGGCAGTGTGTTTATTTCAGAATTCCTTAAGGAGGAATAGCACTAATTTGATGATTCTTGCAGGATCCAATATTCTGGAGAGAGAGAAGTTCTCTGATGATGGGCTCAGCACGAGCCCCAAAGCTTGGAAGATTAAAACCTTTGGTCCTGGTGACTGACTAAGTTTGGATCCTGCAGCAATATGCTGGGACATGTATTTTTCCTTCATTCACATAATGATTCTTTTTTGAGGAATAAAATACTGGAGATCTGGTTATTTTGGATTTTTGTTAGTCAGAAATAATATGTCAGAGTATGCAGCTATCCAACCAGCACACAAGTAAATAATTCAGCAGGATTCATTTATAGAAGAAAGTTGATTATATACAATAATATAAAACATGATGCATGTATATAATACTCATGCAGCTCTTGCAACGTGGTAGCAAGTATAAGGACAAGAAGTAGAAGTAAAAATCAGAACCAGAAATCTATAGAATTTAAAAGCTATAGAAGCACAGAATCACAGAATCTATAATCCAAGGACAAACTCTTATATACAGACCAGATAAGATAAGCCACACCCAGGCTCTAAGCCGTCTCCCATGGCTCACAACAGATCCTGTTTCTTATTTCTTTCTTTATTTATTACAACATTTAATATCCACATGCTTGCTTCTATTTTTTACTCTGTCACCTGTTGCCATTTTAATGCCAGCAGCATTATCCTCAAACACTGTTACAGCTTCATTTACTTTTACGCTTAAATCTTTTAACAGATGTACGTACCAAATTACCTCTGAACAAGGTTCAGATAGAGCAATAGCCTCTGCTGTAGAAATGACTACAGCTGTTTGTTTTTTGGACTTCCAACCAATTAAAGCCCCTCCAAATAATAACACAATTCTAGAATTGGACTTTCTGGTTTTTACATTTCATTATCCAAGAAAGAAAAACCCCGACTCCATTTTCATAGAGAAAGGTAACTTTTACTGGATAAGAACTGAATGCAGTCAAAGCAAAGCAAGGTCTGAAGCAAAGGCGCGAAAATCACATATAGAAAGCATCCCCCCCAACTGCCCATCGTAAATCATCCAATCCACAGGTTCTCCAGGGATCATGTGGGAGCAAACGTCTGGCAGTGTCATAACCAATGTTAAGGATATTGTTGTTGTGTTACCAACCAGCAGAGTGTAGAGCACAGAGAAACATTGCTGAGAGCAATGAATAAGAGATGTGCAAACTGGTTTATCAAAAGTTTACTTTATAGTGAAAAAACAATCTCATAGTCTTTAAATCAGTCCAAGTCTTTGCCAATTAAATCAGTCCAGTGATACAAAAACTTTTTACCACACAAACAATAGTTGGTCACTCTGGTTCACAAACCACGATGGTAGCAGATCCATCCAACGATGATAGCACAATGGATAGCACTCCTCACACAATGGTAGCTTATCATCAACTGAATACGTTACAGTACTTTTCTTAAATACATTCACAACCAATGATTATCTAATTACAGCATGACTCAGCATTACAATGAATCAGCAGTAAAACTTTAAAGTCACACAATACATATTCATATTAAAGTTACAGAACACATATATTGCCTGGACAACTTGTTAGGCTCAAACCATATCCTAACACTTAGGTCCAAGCTTTTTAAACTTTTGGGTAGTTTGCAAGTATTTGCTGGAGAGGTAAACCATATCACCAACCTTATAAATCTGTGCTTGAAACCTCTTCTTATCGGCTTGGGCCTTATGAGCCCGATGTGCTTCATCCAGTGCCTTGCGAGTTACAGACCAAGTGGCACGTAACTGTTCAATCCAATCAACCAAGGAGGGTTTTTTTGGGTTTTCCTGAGGCAACTTTGGAATGGGCACAAAATCTTGGCCAGAAGCCACCTTGAAAGGGGTAAACCCTATAATAACCTCCATGTATGGAGTTATTATAGGCCACCTCTGCAAACAGCAGTAATTCTGCCCAGTTATCGTGCTGATAATTAATGTAACATCTCAGATATTGTTCCAAAATGGAATTGGTTCTCTCACAAGCCCCATTAGTTTGGGGGTGGCTGGGCAGAGCTTAACCCTTGGGCAGAGCCTATCAACCTTAGGAACTCCTTCCAAAAATGGGAGGTAAATTGAACTCCTCTATCCGAAATTATACGTAACCTGTAATCTATATGTAACCTGTATACATGTTGAATAAATATTTTTGCAAGTGTTTTTGCAGACGGGATCTTGGGACATGGGATGAAATGCACTTGTTTGGAAAACAAATCAGTAACAACCCAAATAACCGTGTTCCCCCCACTTTTGGGCAATTCTATCCATGGATATTTCCTTCCATGGGGCACCTGGTCTGGCAACTCTTTGAAGCAGTCCAGGTGGCTTCCCCGGAGGCCTCTTGGCCAAAGCGCACATGGGACAACTGGCCACATATGTCTCTATGTCCTTCTTGAGTGCAGGCCACCAGAATTGCTGCTTAACTAGATGTAACATTTTCACAAACCTAAAATGCCCAGCAACTTTGGCATCATGAGCGTGCTGTAAAACTGTTGCTCTCAGACTGGCTGGAACATACAGCTTGGCTTCCACCCAAGCAAGTCCTTCCTGAAGTGTACACTCATTTGAATGGGCCAAAAACCACTCATTGGTCTTTAGGGCTTTTTGTAGTTGCTTAGTCAAGTCATCCGACAAAGTTGGATCTGCTTTCGCCTGGGCTCTAGTAACTACTGGTGCAGCTAGTTGTATTGAGGGGATAATTGGCTGAATCACCTCCTCTCAAACACTATTTTATTGCGGCAGTCTAGAAAAGGCATCTGCCATGAAGTTCTTCCCTCCCGGAAGGTAGCGCAGGGAGAAATTAAATCGGTTGAAGTGTTGAGCCCAGTGGGCTTGTTTTGGGAACAGTTTACGTGGCATTTTCAAAGCTTCTAGGTTTTTGTGGTCAGCACAGTTTTGTGCTTAGCTCCTTCAAGGAATTGTCTCCACATTAACAGTGCCCAACGAGCTGCAAAAGCCTCCTTCTCCCATATGGCCCACCTCCTCTCGGTCTCCGTTAGCTTACGAGAGGTATAAGCACAGGGTTGCAGCTTTCCTTCTGCATTGGCTTGTAGTAACACTGCCCCTACTGCTACATTGCTGGTGTCAGCCTATACAACAAAAGGGGCGTCCATGTCAGGATGTTTAAAGACCGGTTCAGCAGCAAACAGCCGTTTTAGCTTCTCAAACACCGCCTGACAGTCCATAGTCCATTCGAGGGGCCTGGAGGGCTTTGGTCTCATTTCTCTTTTCATCTTCAAAAGATTTGTAATTGGCAATGTGATTTTGGCGAACGAGGGAATGAACTGTCTATAGAAATTAGCAAATCCCAGGAAGCTCTGTAGTTGTTTGCGGGTGGGGGTGGGGCCCATTCCAAAATAGCCCTGACCTTTTCCAGATCCATCTCTGTTCCCTCATATGAGATGCGGTACCCCAGATAGTCAATTTTGTTTTGGTGGAATTTGCACTTGGATAGTTTGGCATACAGTTCAGCAGCTCTAAGTTTTTTCAGAACTGTCCTCACCAACTTCACATGGTTGTCCATGTTCTCAGTGTAGATAAGAATGTCATCTAAATAGACCAGCACCCCCTTGTACAGGTGTTCATGCAGTATTTCGTTGATTAATTGCATGAACCCAGCAGGGGCTCTTTGCAGTCTGAAAGGGAGCACCCAAAACTGGAAACATCCCATCAGGCAGTTAAAAGCCGTTTTCCATTCATCCCCTTCCTTAATCCGAACTCTATAATAGGCCTCCCGCAAGTCCAGTTTGGTGAAAATTTTCCCCTTGCCTAGGTGGTTTCTGTAGTCAATCACCAAGCAAAAGGACCCATCCTTCTTTTCCCGGAAAAGTACCGGCGCTGCCGCCCTTGGCCTAGTCAGTTGGATAAACCCCCATTTTAAGTTTTTGTCAATAAAGTCTCGTAGTTCCCCCAGTTCCCAGGGGGTCATGGAGTAGATTTTTGGCTTAGGGAGTTTTACGCCAGGGAGTATTTCAATGGTACAGTCCATGGGCCAGTGGGGGGGGGGGTAGCACATCTGAGGCCTTCTTGCTGAACATCTGCCGGAGGTCCCAATACTTCTTTGGAATCTTTTCCTCCCCCACAAGCAGCCGCCTCTGGATCATCCCTGGGGCGTCCCTGCCCCTTCTCAGCAGGGTAAACATACCGTTCCCAGCTTCTACGGCTCTCCTCAGCTTCTTTCAGAAGTTGCAGGGCCTGTGTGACCAGGAGGCTTTCTTTCTGCTCCTGTATCCAAGCAGATTCTCCCTTTTGGGGTCTGGTGCTTGTTACTCCAGGGGTGTCTTTTCCAGTTCTGGTAGCCTCCCTACTCCCACCGACCATCTGGCTTGCTCTAATTCTTCCAACCGTAAATTTGCCATCCAATCTGAGGCTCCCCCCCACCCCAGTTGGAACAACAGAGCTGTTGAACCGGCAGCCCCCATCTGGTCCTGGTCACTATCTTTTTTTTTTCACAATTTTTTTTTATTGAAAAAGTTTTAATAGAAAAAAAAACACAATGTTCCCACAACCCTCCCACCCAACCCTCCCTTCCCCTCCCTGACTTCCCAGAGCAGAACACAAGGTATTTCAGTTAACTTTTAACAATAAACTAAATTGCTTAACTATCCATTAAACTAACATCCCCTCTTAAAAAAAAAATTCTTAACCCCCCCCAATAGATAAAATCATGCTTCTTGGATATAATACTTCTAAAATCACTCATATAACGCTTATACAGTTAAAGATTCATTCATAAACTATTTGATATTTTTTAGTCTGATACTTATTTTGAATATAATCAATCCATCTTCTCCAATCCAGTATATATCTTTCTTGTGTATGATCCTTCATGTATGCTGAAATTTTAGCCATTTCAGCTAAGTTAGTTACTTTCAGTATCCAAGCATCAATAGTAGGCAAAAAGTCCTTCTTCCAGTGTTGTGCTATCAACAATCTCACTGCTGTTATTAAGTTCAGGGTCACTGTCTTGATCATTTTTCTGGAATGGCTGTTAAAATAGACCTTACTTAATGTCAGGATGGCCTCCTTTCATTATCCAAGAAAGAAAAACCCTGACTCCATTTTCATAGAGAAAGGTAACTTTTACTGGATAAGAACTGAATGCAGTCAAAGCAAAGCAAGGTCTGAAGCAAAGGCGCAAAAATCACATATAGAAAGCATCCCCCCCAACTGCCCATCATAAATCATCCAATCCACAGGTTCTCCAGGGGTCATGTGGGAGCAAATGTCTGGCAGTGTCATCCTCTTGCTATGCCACGACCGTTGACCTGGAGACGTTATCAGCCAGCTTCAAAGAAAACTGCTGCAGCAAAGTTTTACTTTCGTTTTTCGAGATCCGCTTGCCACTTCGACCCGAGGCTGGGATCGAGGGCCAACCACTGTGACAAGATACAAGAGTCAACCACAGGGGGGGGGGGGTTACCGACGACAGAAGCTCACCTGTTTACACTGTTGGTGGGTGTGTTAGTTTAATGATAGGCGGTCGGACACGGTGGCGGACGAGCAAGGGTTAAACATTTGATGTTTCACCACCCAGCAACGCCTGCGCAATGTAACCCAGCAGGGCGGTGACTAACCATTGCTGGTGCGCTATTTAAACAGCGTTGGGAGGCAGCCGCTCCCAACGCTGACTTTGTGTATTCCGCATACCCGTCAACCTCGCTGTGCGACTCGTGGAGAAGTGTACGGAATTAAACCACTGCAGCAAGCCGTGGCTGTGCGTATTCCTTTCCTCACCCACAGAACCCGCAACGCGGTTTGACAGAAAGTCAGTGTTTCCTTCTCGCATTCGGCGGTGGCAGCGGCATGGCGGAGGGCTCAGCAGCTGATTCCCTGGCGACCGAGGAGGTGCTAGATGCGGATACGGAGGCGTTATCGGATAACGTGGTGTCTGAAGACCTGGAGTTGACAGTCGTATGCCCAAAGGTGTGTTACAGCCCCGGAGACGGAGGACTGTAGTTCCCGAAGCGAGAGAGCCCCGCCGGGTGAGTGGCTGCTGTCCCCACCTGACCTGGGCGAGACGTCGTTCAGGGGTGGAGGGAACACCGGTGGATGGAGGAGGATGACTGGGACCTGAGTTACTGCATTGGGCTAGGGGCGTCCACCCTGGACATTTTACGAGAAAAATTCGGCGAGGCGAGCTTCCGGGATGCCCCCTCGTGCCAGTCATGGATTTCAGAGCCACGGGCTTGGCAGGGACAACGGGCACCTCAGAGCACTTTGGGAGAACGTTTCCACTTGGCAAGCCCGAAGTTGCGTATTGAAAGGGGTGCGCCAAGACCGGACTACCGCAACCATCCCCCAACTGGTCCTGCCCCGTCGATGTCTCGTGAAGGCCCACGAGGCCAAGCCCTGGTTGGTTTACGAGAGAGAGGTCCACCACTCCCCGACCAGCAGGGGTTACCGGGACACGTCGGCCAACAAAGGGGTGCTCAATGGAGGGGCGGGGGTAGGGATGCTCAGGACGCTCGGCCAGCGGGCCCGGGGCCCGTGTGGGGCCCCGGACCGTGGCAACTCCCACAGCAACAATGGGGGCCTCCCCCCATACAGGCCATGTTTGATGGCAGCGCGGATAGGATCTCACTATTCTTGAGTCAAATACTCAGTTACATGGATCTGTATGGGCACCTCTTCCCGTCACAATGGGCTATGGTGGTGGCCACCACAACTGTTTTAACGGGCGAGGCAGCAGATTGGGTCGCTGTCCTTTACAGTGATCATGCCAAGGAATTGGCTGATCTCGGCCTGTTTCTAGAGGCGTTGCGCTGCTGCTTTGAGGACCAATCACGCACCCAGTTGCTAGAGGGCGAACTGGTGGCATTGAGACAAGGGGGCCGGCCAGCCAGGCAATACGTTAAAGAGTTCAGAGCCGTGGCAGGCCGGTTACGTGCATGGCCTGAACGCCTTCTCATACATCAATTTCATTTAGGATTAGATCGGGAGTTGAGACAGGCATGTGTGTACAGAGACTTACCATCAAAACTAATGGAATGGTTTAAGGCTGCGGTGGACTTAGATGTTGGTCTACGGGAGTTCCGACCCCGAGGGGTGGCCAACTTGCCTACTGCTACACGACGCAGCAGCGAAAGGCCGGTGGGCGCATGAGGGGCAGCTCCTTCCCCTCCTCGTTCCCTCCTCCCGGTTGGGAGGGGGGCAATTCGTTGTTTCAGATGTAACCAGCTGGGTCATTGGGCTGCAGATTGCCCCATACCTCCGATGACGACTGCTGCATCCAAAATGCCATCATCCACTTGGAAGGGACGAGAACGAGTCCGGTCGTCGTCGGAATGGTCCAAAATGCCACACCTACGTTGACATCGGTGTCTACCCATAGCTCAACAACGACTCCAAGACCTGTTCCGCACCAGGAGAGCACCCCGATGCCCTCAGACAGCAGTGAGGATGACGCAACCGGGGACCCCATGGTGAGTGGCCCAATACGCCCTTTCGTAATACTGGTGGTCTTACGTCACCTATACACCTCAGCAATGGTGCAACGGGATGCCCTCATTGACTCTGGCTGTACACGATGTCTCCTTGGAAAATCTGTAGCCGTGGAATTAGGCATACGGATGATGTCATTGCGTACTCCCATATGTTTTGAACAAATGGATGGGTCGTTGTTGTGGGGAAGGCCAACAACACATGTAACCGAGCCGATCCGGTTGGAAATAGGGGAACATTGGGAACGGATCCGTTTTGTAGTTGTTGACACTATGGTTGAGCCCCTTATTCTTGGCCTAGCTTGGTTAGACAAGTGGAGGCCTACCATATGGTGGGAGGGTGGATACCAGAAGTTGCATTTGAGTCTTGGCCCGGACCCAGAGCCAGAGGAGCCGGCCAGTAGGGTTGAGGAGAAAGTGGGGGTTACAAACAGACCACCAGCAACAGGGTATCCTGAGGAGTACAGGGACTTAGCAGCTGTCTTTAACGAAGAGGAATGTGAGGTATTGCCCCCTCACAGGGCAACCGATTGTGCTATTGAATTAAAACCAGGGGTCAGTTTACCGAAGCCTCGCATGTACGCCATGACAAAACCGGAATTAGAGGAGTTGAGACGGTACATAGATAAAAACCTGGCCAGGGGTTTTATTCAGCCTAGCAGATCCCACATGGCCGCGCCCGTCTTATTCCGGGAGAAGAAAGATGGCGGATTACAGTTATGCATAGATTTCTGGGGCCTTAGCGCTGTTTGTGTTGAACATCTCTACCCCCTGCCTCTCATGAAAGACCTATTGGCCACAGTCAACAGGAAAAGTATTTACAAAACTAGACTTGAGGGAGGCTTACTATCGAGTACGAATCAAGCCTGGTGATGAGTGGAAAACCACCTTTAACTGTCCTCTGGGCAGTTACAAATTCAGGGTAATGCCGTTCGGCCTGCAAGGGGCACCAGCCGTTTTCATGCAGATGATTAATGAAATCCTACATGACCACTTATATAGGGGTGTGCTCGTTTATTTGGATGATATCTTGATCTACACCAAGACGATGGAGGAACATATACAGCTAGTACGGCAGGTACTCCGAAAACTACTATGGGCAAAAATGTTCGTAAAGCTCTCGAAATGTGAATTCCACTGCACACAGTTGGACTACTTGGGGTATAGGATTTCAGGGGATGGGATTGGAATGGACCCACAGAAGGTACGCGCGGTGCTAGACTGGCAGGCACCCAAAACACGGAAGCAATTGCAAAGCTTCCTTGGCTTTGCCAATTTTTATCGCCAGTTTATACCAGCTTTTGTGCAGATAGCCCTCCCCCTAACAAACCTACTCCGCACAAAAGACACAGACCTAAAGGCACGTCCAGGGCAAGCGTTAACGTGGTCCTCTGAGTGTCAGACTGCATTTGTAGGGTTAAAGACCTTATTTTCACAGGCTCCAATCTTCCGGCATCCAGATCCAACTTTGCCATTTGTAGTACAGGCCGATGCTAGCGATGTGGCTGTGGGGGCGGTCCTTATGCAGAGGACCACAGCGGCCGGATTAGTTCCCTGTGCATACACATCTCGTAAGTTAACCCCCACAGAGAGGCGTTGGACCATATGGGAGAAAGAAGCATTTGCTGTAAGGTGGGCTTTGCTCACCTGGAGGCACCTGTTAGAAGGTAGCGGGAAAAGGTTCGAAGTGTGGACAGATCATAAGAACTTAGAAGCCCTTCAGACCCCACGACGCCTATCACCAAAACAAGTGAGATGGGCGCAATATTTCCAATGCTTCGACTTTGAACTCAAATACGTCCCAGGAGGTAGGAATTTCTTAGCAGATGCTTTATCACGTCTTCCTCAGTATAACAGTGAAAGGGAACAAATCGTTCAAGCTTTAGTGCCAGGAACTCAACAGACGGCCCGAACTACACACCCTGCATTGTTCCAATGGGAGGAAGAACTGCGAGGCACGTTGGCGGCGGATGCCTGGGCGACAGAACACAAAACAATGTTAATACAACGAAATGGTTTCGCATGGATGGGAACCAAACTATACATTCCCCTGGTTCTCCGACATAGTGTATTACAAAGATGTCACGATGCCAGAACAGCTGGTCATTTCAGTTTCCTCAAAACGTTACACCTTGCCAGGTGCCAATTCTGGTGGCCCCATATGAGAAGGGATGTTGAGGAATATGTTAAGGGGTGTAAAGTTTGCGCATGTGCTAAACCCCGGCCCGGAAAGCCTCTCGGCCTCCTGCAATCCGTCGCAGAACCAAATCAACCATGGGAGGAGATTGCTATGGATTTCATTGTCGATCTCCCAGAAAGCAACGGGTATACAGTTATATGGACCGTAATAGATCTCTTCTCAAAACAGGCCCATTTCATACCGTGTCGAGGGTTACCCTTGGCCCGTAAACTGTCCAAAATGTTCCTGTTACACGTTTACCGTTTACATGGCGCACCGCGCCAAATTATATCAGATAGAGGGGTTCCGTTCACCTTGAAGTTTTGGTGTAACTTCATAACTTTGATTGGCTCGTCACAAGGATTAAGTTCGGGGTTTCACCCGAGTACGAATGGAGCAGCGGAACGAGCAAACGCTATGATAGAACGCTATTTACGCTGTTATGTATCATACCAACAAACAGATTGGTCGGAGTTACTTCCTTTCGCAGAAATAGCCTATAACAATGCGGTCCATGGGAGCACAGGGGTCACTCCTTTCCACTCTGTGTCTGGTAAAGAATTCTCTGCCATTCCAGAATTCGAAACGCAACCTCAGGAACAAATGGTACCCAGTACATGGGCCAGTCACATTGGTAGGGGGTGGCCACATATAAAAAAGGCCTTAGAAAAGGCGACACTTATGCAGAAACATCAAGCCAACAAAAAGAGAGCAGATCATAAACAATTCATGGTTGGGGACCAAGTATACCTTTCTACGAAATATCTTAAACTACGAACTCCTAGCTGTAAACTGAGTCCGAAATATCTTGGCCCATTTCCTATTATAAAAGTCATTAATCCAGTCACAGTCGAGCTCAAATTACCACCATTACTTGGCAAGGTCCACCCTGTCTTCCATAGTAGTCTACTGAAGCCAGTGGACATAATCCGGGAACCGGTGTTTAGACCCGGCCCGGTGAGAGAAAACCAATATGAAGTAGACCAAATCCTAGCCTCGAAATTCAGTAGAGGGAAATTCAAATACTTACTTAAATGGAAAGGTTATCCATTTGAGGAAGCCACATGGGTAGCCAGTAATGATATAGAAGCTGATCGCTTGATCAAACAGTTCCATAAACGGTATCCCCATAAACCTGGGCCCTGAGGTATAAACGTGGAGTCGTGATGTAACACTAACATGTCCCTTTATATTTTCCAGGAGGGTCCCTGGTAGGGGGAGCCGCCTGTCGAGATCCGCTCGCCACTTCGACCCGAGGCTGGGATCGAGGGCCAACCACTGTGACAAGATACAAGAGTCAGCCACGGGGGGGGGGGTTACCGACGACAGAAGCTCACCTGTTTACACTGGTGGTGGGGGTGTTAGTTTAATGATAGGCGGTCGGACACAGTGGTGGACGAGCAAGGGTTAAACATTTGATGTTTCACCACCCAGCAACGCCTGCGCAATGTAACCCGGAAGGGCGGTGACTAACCATTGCTGGCGCGTTATTTAAACAGCGTTGGGAGGCAGCCGCTCCCAACGCTGACTTTGTGTATTCCTCATACCCATCAACCTCGCTGTGCGACTCGTGGAGGAGAAGTGTACGGAATTAAACCATTGCAGCAAGCCGTGGCTGTGCGTATTCCTTTCCTCACCCACGGAATCCGCAACGCGGTTTGACATCGTTTCTCCTCCAGCTCACTTCCCCCCTCCCAAGAATTCCAATAGCTCCCCTCTCCTTCCCCGTTTCATGGCAGCCAAGCAAGTAAGCAATGAGCAAGAAAGCGGAGGCTGACAATTGGCATAATCACTGTCAACATAAGATTTCAATTTTAATTCTTCAGAGACCAATGATGGGTTTCAACCAGTGTAACAACCGGTTCACTTTGTGCACAGGCTTTGCACATTACACACCTTTACACACCTTTACTTCACTAGCAGAATATCTGTCAGGTGGCATCCCCTTATTCCATCCCTCTGACCTACGTGGCATTGACTGCTCTTGTGTTTCAACCCCCTCTTGCTTCATATCTGATTCATCATCTTCTTCTGACTCCTTTTCTTGTTCTTTTTCAGTTTCTCCTCCCTGAACACTGACACTGTCACTAAGTTAGTTACTGTCACTAAGTGGGTCATAGTCACCAAGTGGATCATTCAAAAAATTGGCATAAATTCTGTTCCAATTTTGCTCTGCAACACTATTTATTTATTTATTTGTTTGTTTAAATTTCTATACTATAACACTAGCAGACCTGGAAATGACTATTCTTTTGCTCCCATCGCTAAAGCGATAGCTCTTTGAGCCAGCCTCATAGCCTGTAAACCTGACCTTTCTAGCCTTTGGTTGACTTTTTCTTCTGACTGCTTTTGAAATATGCACCCACGCATTGCTTCCAAACACCCTTAAATGTGCCAGAGATGGCTTTCTCCCATATAGCACAGCAGTTGGAGTATCTTTAATAGAGGAACTCCACAGCATATTGATTAAATAATTAGCAGTCAATATGGCTTCACCCCAATATGACCGGCTCCAGGGGTGGGTTCTAAATATTTTTACTACTGGTTTGGTGGGTGTGGCTTATTTTGTGGGCGTGGCTTGGTGGTGGGGTAATGTGACTGGGTGGGCATGGCCAACTTTTTTTTTTTTACTTTTAAAAACATTTTTTCTACAACCTTAAGAGGTTGCAGAAAAAATGCTTTTAGAAGCCTCTGAAGATCAGGCAACTCAGCTGGGATTGCCAGAGGCTTTTTAAGGCATTATATTTCCTACAATCTCTTCGGCCGAAGAGGTTGCAGAAAAAAAATGCTTTTAAAAGCATTTTAAAGTCTCTGACGATCCCAGCTTAGCTGTGCGATCATCAGAGGCTTTTTTTTTTAACTTTTAAAAGCATTTTTTCGGCTGAATTGATTATATCAAAAATGCTTTTAAAAGTAAAAGAAAAAAAGCCTCTGATGAGGTGGGCAGGGTAAGTGAGTGGTGACTGGGCCGGGGACCAATTCGGGGGCATGGTCAGCCAATGTTGATGGTACAGTGGTCTAAGCACCCTGTTATTAACACAGCTGCCTGCAATTACTGCTGGTTCGAATCTCTCCAAGGCTCAAGGTTGACTCAGCCTTCCATCCTTTCTAAGGTAGGTGAAATGAGGACCCAGTTTGTGGGGGCAATAAGCTGACTTTGTATAAAATATACAAAACTATGAAGGCTATTGCTTAACGCATGGTAAGCCGCCCTGAGTCTCCGGAGAAGGGCGGCATATAAATCAAATAAAAAAATAAATAAATAAAATGTTATTACTGGTTCTCCAAACTACTACAAATTTTTACTACCAGTTTACTACCGGTTCTTGCGAACCAGTGTGAACCGGGAGCAACTCACCACTGATCTGCTCAGACCAGAATCCTCCAGCATGAATCCTTCATTGTTTGTAAAACACCATTCTGCCTCTTAGCTACTGAGCTACACCATTCTCAGCTGCTGTGTATGGATTAGTGCATCTGTATTTTATTCCTAACTGTCCCAACCATTGTTGAAAACTTGCTGACATGAATTCTGAACCTCTGTCCGTTTGCAATTGATATACCTGTTGTTTATATCTTCTTTCTTTTTTTTTCTTTTTTTAAAAAGTTTTTTTATTTTTTAGACAAACATTTAATACATCAGTCATGTAATTTTTGTCTCCAAAAATTCTTCTTTTTGTTGTTACTTCTATCTTCATTCTCGCTAAGTTCATTACAACAATTCATCACTAACATAATACTCTAATTATAGCACTTTTTATACAAAACTATTAGTTTAGTTATTTGTATCTCTTTTCTAACCAATGGTAAAATTGATTCCATATCTTAAAGTATTCTGAATCTTCTCTTTCTTTAATCATCAAAGTCAATCTATTCATTTCTGCACATTCTAAACATTGTTTAATTACTTCTCCTTCCAAAGATATTTTCTCTGCTTTCCAATTTTGTGTATAAACAATCCTTGCAACTGTTATTACATGTGTAATCAAATAAATATTTTCTTTACTAATTTTTTGTGGAAAGATACCCAGTAGGAACAGCTCTGGTTTAAAATTAATATGTTGCTGTATCATTTCTTCCAGCCATATCTTAATTTTATTCCAATCGTTTTTAGCTTCTGAACATGTCCACCACATATGGTAATATGAACCTGGTAACTGGTGACATTTCCAACATTTGGCTGATGTATCTTTAAACATTTTTGCCAATTTCTCAGGTGGCATATGCCAAATATAAAACATTTTATATTGATTTTCCTTATATGCAGTGGACATTGTTAATTTATAATTCCTTTCCCATAATTATTGCCATTTTGCTAAGTCGATTGAATATCCAAAATTCTTTGCCCAGACTATCATTGTTTCCTTTACTTCCTTCTCCTGCAATTCAATACCAAGTAAGAAATTATAGAATTTTTTAATTAATTTATCCTCTGTTCCTGTGAGTATCCTATCCAGCTCTGTCTTTTCTAAATAAAAACTATATAATTTAGCATCTTTTTCATATCTTGTTTGTATCTGCATGTACATATTTATTGTTTAAATTTATTGTTTAAATTTATATATCGCCCTTCTCCCGAAGGACTCAGGGCGGTGAACAGCCAAAAGATAAAACACACATAATACAAAATTTAAAAACAATATAAAAGCCCATTAAATAATTTGGCCCAAACAATTTAAAACACCCCTATTATTTTAAAACAAATTTAAAATTAACAATTAAAAAGGAGGTTAGGCCAGGCCAGCCTGTTGAAATAAAAAGGTCTTGAGGGCATGGCAGAAAGTGCATAAATACGGGATCCTCCGTATCTCCGGAGGGAGCTCATTCCAGATGGCAGGTGCCCCCACAGAAAAGGGTCTCCCCCTGGGGGCCGCCAGTCGACACTGTTTGGCTGACGGCACCCTGAGGAGCCCCTCTCTATGGGAGTGTACTGGCCGGTGAGAGGCTACTGGTGGCAGAAGGCAGTCTCGTAAGTACCCCGGTCCTAAGCCATGGAGCACTGTAAAGGTGGTAACCAACACCTTGAAGTGCATCTTGAAGACCACCGGGAGCCAGTGCAGTTCGCACAGGAGAGATGTTACATGGGAACGCCAGATCACTCCCATAACCACCTGCACGGCCGCATTCTGGACCAGTTGGAGCCTCCGGGTGCTCCTCAAGGAGAGCCCCATGTAGAGAGCATTACAATAGTCCAGGCGGGAGGTGACGAGGACATGAGTGACTGTGCGTAACGAGTCCCGATCCAGAAAGGGACGCAACTGGCGAATCAGGCAAACCTGATGAAAAATCCTCCTGGTCACGGCCGTCAAGTGTTCTTCTAAAGACAGCCGTGAATCCAGGAGGACGCCCAAGTTGCGAGCCCTCTCCGTGGGGGCCAATGATTTGCCCCCAATAGTCAGTGATGGCGTCAACTGACTATATCGGGACGTCAGAAACCACAGCCACTCGGTCTTGGATGGGTTGAGCCTGAGCCTGTTCCTCCCCATCCAGATCCGTACGGCCTCCAGGCACCGGGACATCACTTCAAGGGCATCGTTGGGGTGATCCGGGGTGGAGATGTACAGCTGGGTGTCGTCAGCGTACTGATGGTACTCCACCCCGAAACCACGGATGATCTCATCTAGCAGCTTCACATAAATGTTGAACAGGAGAGGCGAGAGGACCGACCCTTGCGGCACCCCACATATGAGGGGCCTCGGGGTCGAATTCTGTCCCCCTGTCAACACAGACTGCAACCAGTCAGAGAGAAAGGAGGAGAACCACCGCAACACAGTGCTTCCCACCCCTAACTCTTCCAATCGGTGCAACATGATACCATGGTTGATGGTATCAAAAGCCGCTGAGAGGTCTAATAGGACCAGGACAGAGGAACAACCCCTGTCCTGAGCCCTCCAGAGATCATCAACCAATGTGACCAATGCCGTTTCCGTGCTGTACCCAGGCCTGAAGCCCGACTGGAACGGATCTAGATAAACCGTTTCATCCAGGTACTGGGGAAGCTGTCGTGCCACCACACTCTCAACAACCTTCACCACAAAGCAAAGGTTGGAGACTGGATGATAATTCGCTAGCACTGCCGGGTCCAGGGAAGGCTTCTTGAGGAGAGGCCTCACCACCCCCTCTTTCAAGGTGGCGGTGTCATAAGTAAATGCCTTATTCTATAACAAGAGATATGTATATATGTACAGGATATAAAGGGTTAATTTATTCCTCCTCCTTTAATGTATTCATGTGTAATCACCCCCTTCCTTGACTCCTCCCCTTTGATATAAATAGAGAGTGCTTTTACCTCATGCTTGCTTCTCACTGTAAATCTGACAAGAATAAGTAGAATGCCTATTATGAATAAACACTTCTTTAACTGAAGAAATTGCTTCTGAATTCATCATTGAGTCTGATCCTCAAAATATTGTAACAGGCGGGAAAGTCACCCTCACTCAATGAAGCATTAAAAATCCCCTGGAGCCAGCCTCGTGAAACCTCCTGAGAAGCCAGCACCAACCAGGAGGGACATGGGTCCAATAAACATGTGGCTGCGCTCAGTCTACCCAGAATCCTGTCCACATTTTCGGGAGTCACAGGGTCAAAGTCTTCCCAAATAATATTCTCAAGACCTGCCTCCATCATCCCTCCTGAATCTATCCAGTCAGAGTCCAAGTCCAATCTGTCTCAATCCCCTATTCTTCCAATTCTCGTTTGCCTTTCAATTCTCCCTTATCTGTTAATAAATCCTTGTATCTAACAATATTTCCAAAATTAAAAATATTTGGGTGTATTAAAGCTTCCATTGTTGATAATCATATTGGTATTTTCACATAATATTTATCTCTAACCTTCTCCCATACCAATAACAGTGCATTCCTTATATAATGTCTATGAAAGTATGTATACATCTTATTTCTACCATACCATAAAAATGCATGCCATCCGAATTGTAAATCATGGCCTTTCAATGTTAATAGTCTTATATTTCTTAATTCAACCCATTCCTTCATCCAAATCAATACTGCTGCCTGGTAATATAATTCCCAATTTGGCAGTCCAAATTCACCGTGTAATCTCGTAACTTGAATCATTTTTATGCTTATTCTTGCTTTTTCCCCTTGTCATATAAATTTCCTTATTATCTTGTTAAGATGTTGAAAATAAGTCTTTTCAATTTTTATCAGTACTTTTTATCAGTATCAGCTTTCAATTTGTACTCTTCTTTTTTAACTTTCATCCCTTTTATCTCTTCATTTTGCCTAATGTTTCTATTTAAAACTTCTAAAGTCAAAATAAACAAAAATGGTGATAGAGGACATCCTTGTCTAGTGCCCTTCGTGATGCTGACATTTTCTGACATTTCTCCATTCATCATTACCTTAGAAGATTGTCTATCATGAATCATTTTTATAGTATTTATAAATCTATTTATAAATCTCCCCAAAGTCCATTCTCTGCAATTATTTTATCATAAATTGCCAGTTCACATTATCAAAGGCTTTTTGCGCATCTAAAAACATCATCGCCATTTACTTTTCTGAGTGTGTCTCATAATACTCCAAAGTATTAAAAATTATCCTCATATTGTCTCTAATTTGCCTTTTAGGTAAAAATCCATTTTGATCCATATGAATATATTCATTTAATAGTTTTTTTTAACCTATTCACCATTATTGAAGCAAAGATCTTATAATCCACATTTAACAATCTCCTTATATCTCCTTTCTATGAAGCTTACCCATTGCTTAACTTTCTGTAGGACCTCTATTTTACTCTTTAGTAAATAGCAGAACCCAAATCTGCTGTAGCCATCTACAATGACAAGTGCATACTTTGATCTTTCCAAACTGGCTTGCATTAGCCCAACCAAATCTGCATGTACCAGCTCTAGAGCTCTTGTTCTGCCTTGTGCTACTTTTGCTTACAGGAAATACCTTGGACTTTGATGATTTACATACTGCACAGTCTAAGTATGCCTTATATCCTTTTAAGTTTAACCATTCTCCAAATGATTGCATCTTTTGTCAAACTCTGAAGCTGACATGGCCAAGCTTTCTATACAAGAGATGAACACAGGCATCATGTTGTGCCACATTTCCAAATGTTTGGGCACATTGAACCTTTTGTCCGAACAACACAATAAGATTATCCTGCTTTATGCCCTGTGCACATACACTCCCTTCTTACGAGACACTTCCCATTTACAAATGTGGTCTCAAATCCCTTTCGATCTAGACTAGAGACACTCAGTAAATTATGCTCCATTTCAGGCACACATAATATGTTACTAAACGTTTCCTCCAGACATGGAATCAGCACCCTGCTTTTTCCTTTTTTTTAAATTGGTTTTTATTATGAAATGTAGAAATACAATTCAACATTTTTCGGTTCCATGGTGTTGAATATAAATATATATTCAATAATAATATAATATATTATTTATATATTATTTATATAGTATTATATATATATATATATATATATTATTTATATATTATTTATATAATATTGCATCTTTGCTTGTATATGATTTGGATATTATTACGGATAGTAATACACAGTTCTTTATGATCATATATACATGTTATTTACCTATTATTTACATAGATTGCAACCTTAATTCAATAATGCACATGGTAATGTTTAACTCTTTATGATCATCATTAATTAAACTTTGTACGTCTCACACTTCACTTTTTGTTTCTTTTCTCTATCCACTCATACCACAACTCCCACACATTATAATATTCTGTGTTCTCTCTTTTGTTAAGTTCTAATGTTAGCTTATTCATTTCGGTGCACTCTAAAATTTTCTTAATTACTTGTTCTTCGGGTGGTAGTTTTTTCTCCTTCCAATACTGGGCGTAGGTTATTCTTGCCACTGTCATTATATGTATGATTAAATACTTCTTCTTTTTTTCATATTCCGTTTTCAGGATTCCCAGGAGAAAGATTTTCGGTTCAAATTTAATATTATCTTTTATTATTTCCTTAATCCATTTCCAAATCATTTTCCAGAATTTTTTCGCTTGGGGGCAGGTCCATCAGCAATGATAGAAAGTGCCTTGATGATGGCCACATTTCCAACAATTGGGACTCATATTGGCATATATTTTGGCTATCCTGGCCGGGGCTAGATGCCAACTGTACAGCATCTTATATTGCTTTTCCTTATAAGTCACCGCCCTAATCATTTTAAGGTTGCTATTCCAAATTGTGTCCCATTCGTTTAAATTTATACTTTGTCCAATGTTTTTGGCCCATGCTATCATCTGCTCCTTAACCACCTCTTCCATCATATGGTATTCCAGCAAATAATTATATAATTTGGCTAATATTTTGTTGTCTGTTCCCATCCATATCTTATCAAATCCGTTAATACCTATCTCAATGCCAAACTCCTCCTTGTCCTTTTTATAATGGGACTTTATTTGTGCATATGACCACCAATCAATGTGGATGCCCTGTTCTTCCAGTTCTTCATTTGTTTTAAGATTCCCTCCCCCATCTAATATCTTTGACCATTTCCCCCATTTCCAATAAATTAGGATATATCTTGGCCTCCATTGTGGAGAGCCATCTCGGGACTTTTGTATATTGTTTTCATTTTATTTCACCCCATGTCTGTATTAGTGTATCCCTTATTTTATGACTATGAAAATATGTTCTTACTCTTTTCCCTGTGTCCCAAAGGCGTGCCAGCCCTTCTGTAGATCGTGCCCTTCCAGGATCAAGAGTCTTTTATTTTCCAGGGTTGCCCACTCCTTCAACCAAATCAAATTTGCTGCTTTGTGGTATATTTCCCATACTGGGAGTCCGAACCCACCTCTGTCCTTTTTATCTTGCAAATTTCTAATCGCTATCCTAGGTTTCTTCCCATCCCAAATACATTTTCTTATGGTAGAATTAAGTTCCCAAAAACTTTTTGTCCAATTTAATAGGGGCTGTTTGAAACAGGTACAGCAACTTTGGTAACATGCTCATTTTTATTGCTGCGATCCTGCCTAAAAATGGTATCTGAAATTTTCCCCACTTTTCTAGGTCCTGTTTAATATTTCTGATTAAAGGCAAGTAATTGTCTTCTTTAAGGGCCGAGCACCTTGCCGATATCCACACTCCCAGATATTTTACCTTCTTAACTATTTGGAGCCCCATTGCTTCTTCAAGTGCTTTCTTTCGTTCCTCAGTCATATTTTTGGTTAGCAGTTTAGTTTTGGTTTTATTTAATTTAAGGCTGGCTACCTCTCCATATTTGCCCAATTCTTCCAATATTTTTATGCCTGTTTCTAATGGCTCCTCCATAATAAGGGCCACATCGTTAGCAAATGCCTGGGTCTTATACGTCTCCTTTCTAATTGTCAATCCCTTAATTTCATTATTATTTCTAATCCTTTTTAATAAGACTTCTAGGGCTAATATATACAAAAGTGGTGACAAGGGACACCCTTGTCTCACCCCCTTTCTAATTTGGAAGGTTTTTATCAATTCTCCATTGAGTAAGATGTTGGCTCTTTGTTTTTCATATATTGTGGTTATTGTGTTTTCAAAATTTGGACCGAAATTCATCTTTTTTATCTGTTGTATCATAAAGTCCCAATTCAGGTTTTCGAAAGCCTTCTGGGCATCTAAGAAGACCAATGCAATTTCTTTATTCAGGTGTGCCTCATAATATTCAAGTATGTCTATTACCATCCTTGTATTGTTTCTTATCTGTCTCCCAGGGAGGAATCCATTTTGGTTACTATGTATCAAATTATTCAAAATTATCTTTAGCCTTCCTGCTATAAGACTCATATAAATCTTATAATCCGTATTGAGAAGTGAGATAGGTCTATAATTCTTTATCAATTTTAGATCTGCGCCTTCTTTTTGGAGGAGTGTAATGTATGCCTCCTGCCATGATTCCGGTATTTTGGATTTTGTCAGGGCCTCATTGCAGCACACTGCTTTTTCCAATGATTAGCCTTCTGTCCATTTGCTAAGGCTACTGCATCTCCTTCAGCTGGATCCATTCTGAAAAGCAATTTAGAATTATTAACAATTGTTTGACTTGCCCCACAGTCGATTAACCATTTGTCTCTGCTATTACAGTAGCCAACTTTTTCAACAGCAGCGTGTCCATCTGTTGTTTTTCTTCCTTGCAAACAGTCTTCCTTTAAATGAATCGCACACTCCCTTTTCGGCACTTGGTGCCGAAAAGGTTTGCCATCACTTGTCTATTCTATTCTTCCATATTTTATTGGAAGCTTGAAGAGAAGCTGATTTCAAAAGGAAGGAGGAGAAAGATATGAAAGGAACTGAGAAAGCAATGTAGTTTTGTCTCCCAGCACTTTCCAAACAACCTTTGATCACTCCTCCTTCAAATAGATCATTTGATATTCCCTCCAAAACAATGGGTAATAAAACTTTATTGATTTTATGGATCTTGAAGATACACTGGAAACATATGTTTATGTACTGGTAAATGTATGAATAGCATGAATGGTTCAGATCAATTGAGGATGAGATAAGGATAACATTATGCAAGTAAGGTAGACTACTGTATCTGGGATGCAAAAATCCAGGTTACCATCAGATGCAGATGGCCGTAGATGGCAGAAAACAAACTCTTTGTTGCCTTCTATTTGTCTTCTGGAGTTTTGTACCCCAGGTATGAGAGCCCTTCATCAAAAAGGAAATTTGTCAACCCATGATGGGTCATGAGAAATTTCAAGCTGGGATAGGGTTTCTTTTTGTGTTTAAATACTTTCACCTAAACCTTTTTAAATTTTGGGGAAAGACATATTGATTGCAGGAAATTCCTTTAGCCCCAGCACTATAATATGATTGAGCAGAGGTTATGACAAAATTCCGAATGAGTCTGTTGCTGAATTAATTATTCTTAGTCTATGAATACTCTGAATGATTCAGTGCTGCAAGTGTTTTATTTTGGCTGTAAATTGGCGAGCATCCACCAAATGTCTTTCATTGTGCTCCTCATTATAAATTGGAACTGGATTACTCTAGAAGAGTCTCATTAGTTCACTGCTGTACTTTGTACCTGCAGACCTATGGCATCAATTAGAATAAAAAATAGCATAATGGTTTGATTAGCCAGTGGGTCTTTAGCAGAAGGGGAAAAATATCAGTTTTGTTTTGTTTTGAGTTCTGAGTCGCAAAACATGGAGATAAATGCCATCAAGTAATATGATGGTCATTAAAACTAAGCTGAACAGAAGTGATAGTATTAAGAAGATCAAATTCCTTTCATGTGTTTTATATTTAGGAGTCTATGTGTGGGGAGGTTTCCATTTTTACAGTACTTAATTTGTACAATAAAGATTATTAAAGCAATGGCTAATCCATAAATCACATACTGCTCATACAATGGATTTGACTGGATTGCATGACATTTGAACAAGAAAGAAACTTTGGGTCACAAGAGGATTAGTTTTAACTTCCCAAAGTCTTTGTTTGGTTTGGATAATAAAAATAATGGCAAAATATAACAAAAGATCTGTTGAATTTAACAAGTCATAAATCCAACTATCTTAGTTAGGAAGTAGTTGTTTTTCAGTTTTTTTATCTTGACAATATGTTTTTATCAAATATTTTTTAAAAGTTTATAATTACAGCAGTACAAACTAAAAGAAAGACAGAAAAATAAAAAGGTCACTGGAGAAAAAGGAAAAGATATAAAGAATAGAAAGAAAAAAAAGTAAGAATATAGTAACAAAAGAAAAGAAAATGTAAAGAAATAACTTCCAATCGTGAACAACAAATATACAAATATAAAAAATTGTAGTAACTTTTTACCTTCTTTTAAACTACAACTAATTATCTCTTCTTTCCATATTTACCTATAAACAAATCCATAAAGCATCAGTTTTGATATCAGCAAAAGTCCATTAAAAATTACCAGAACAATATATCTATTTTAATCTTAATCAAATAAACTAATTTTATATGCTTTCCTTTTATTTCTAAAAATCTTAATTTTTAGTCCATTCAAATAATATCAAATAATTTAATTTCTTTCCATTTCTTTTTTGTCCTTTTTCATAAGATTCTTCAAACTTTGTTGTTTGTAAGGTGATAGAAAAATTAATCAGATAATTATCTTGATTTATTGTTTGTATATCCTTTTAATTTTAAAAACATCAGTCATATTCTTTAGCATGTCCAATACAACATCTTTTTCTGTGCTATACTTTTGTAAATTTACTTTCAACACAATCATATGAGGAACAACTTACAGGCAATATCTTGGGCCCTTCTTTGTCTGGGGAAATTCAAAGAGTTAGATTTCCTCACCAGTTCTTCATTGTTTGCTCTGGTCATTGGCTTTGTTTTTTGCAGAGACACTTGCAGTCCACTGTTCTTCTAGAAGTCTTCATTATATAACATTAGTGCCTATAGGCTTTCCTCCAGACTGATCCCAGACACAATTAAGATGACAGCATCATTGGTGTATAGAAAAATGGAAACTGATTTATGTGCCCAGGCTAAGGATGAAAATCATGCTTGGAAAGGACTAGAACAATATTATTAACAAAAGATAAGCCAAAATATGGTTTTACTTGACTAGTTTAGAGCATAAATGGAGCACATCAGGCTGTTGTTTTGTGAGCATTTAGTATGCATAAACGAGTTTTCATATAGGATCATTATTAGTTAGAAAAGACAGTGGCATTGAATTAATGGGACTGCCAATTTCTTTTGCACTTTCTCTCAGAAAAGCCATCCTGAAATCAATGTAAATGGCACAGAATTAACATCAAGTGAATCCAAAATATTTCTCTACCAGGTGGTATAATAAGGGGTTTAGGGGTTCCTAACTTTCCTACATGTAGCAGAATTCTTATTAAATTAAAAAACCTGTAATAGCTTGCTGATAATTTTAAAATGATAAACTACTGTGTTTTCCTGAAAATAAGACATGGTCTTATTGTCAGAGTTCCAAGTAACACCCCCAATGAAAAAAACCTCCAAGGCTTGAGTTTCCTCAAAGTTGCATTTTATTAGAGATGTCATATTGGCACATCTGGGAAAACCCAATTCTGAAAGCTTCCAGGTTTTCTCCACCCAAAGGAAAGTTCAAGTCCATGCCCAACACCCACATGTCCATCACATGGTCCAATCCAAGCACCATCCCAACTGGAGATACCTCCCAGTTCCAGCCGTTCAGGTGCAGGGCAAGATGTCCTTGACTTTCTGAGAAAGGAATGTTAAAAAAAGAAATTGATAATTGTAAATTAAAAAATTTCTTAGAAAAATATGGTCAGAAGAAAATTGATAATAAATATAAAGAAAAAATGGAAAAGGATATTACCTCTGAGGAAATTAAAGATGTGATTCAGAAGCTAAAACTTGGAAAATCTCCAGGTGAGGATGGGTTACCAGCAGAATTTTATAAAGAGTTTAAAGAAACTTTGATCCCAAAATTACAGAAATTGTATAATAAGATATTACATGGAGATGATATTCCCATGTCCTGGAATAGAACAATTATATCCTTAATCCCGAAACCAGGTAAAGATTTAGAAAAGATTGAATCCTATCGGCCATTTCCTTGATTAACCAAGATGCTAAGATATTTACTGCAATTGTAGCAAATACATTGAATAATTTTATAGATAAATATATAAACCATAATCAAGTAGGTTTTGTTAAAGGGCGTTATATGTGTGATTTAGTTAGAAGAGTATTAAATGTTATTGATATTGCTGAGAATAATGGTGATAAGATAGGTATTCTTGCCTTGGATATTTTTAAAGCCTTTGATTCTATACAATGGGATACTATAAAAGAAATGATTTCTGCATTAGGATTTGGTAATAAATTTATTCATATTATTTCCAAATTGTACCAGAGGGGTATGGCAAGAGTGAAGGTAAATGGCATATTTACACAAGATATAAATTTGGAAGCAGGGACAAGACAGGGTTGTCCCCTGTCTCCGACCCTATTTTTATTAGCAATGGAAATTTTAACAACTTTGATTGAAGAGGATTCAGAATTAATAGGTTATAAAGGCATCAAAGTTAGTTTATATGCAGATGACACTCTTGTCATTTTAAATAATATTACAAATGATATAAAAAAGTTCAAATACATTTGGAAGAATTTGAAGATATGACTGGTTTGAAAATAAATTGGGCAAAATCAGAATTATTAATGGAAATTGAGAGGGAAAACAAATTAGAAAAATTACAAAATCAACTTGGAATTAGGATAAAGGATAATTTAAGATATTTAGGTATTATACTTTCACTTAAAATTAAAAATTTAAAGAAACTAAATTATGACATAGTAATAAAAGAAATTGAAGAGAAAATTGGGAAATATAAAAAACTTAAGTTATCTTGGTTTGGTAGAGTAGCTTTATGTAAAATGATGTTACTTCCTAAATTTAACTTTTTATTCGAGATGCTTCCGATTTTTTTAAGTGAGAAGGACATTGAAGTATATATATAAAAAAATTAGATAGATTTTGTAATGGGGATAAAAAACCAAAATTGATTAAGAAAATGTGGTATCAGAACCAAAAACAAGGTGGTTTAGGAATTCCAAAATTATTAAACTATTATAGAGCATTTAACATAAAAACAGTAGTAAAAATTTTAAAAGGAGATGTTAAACTTTGGGGTAATTTGGAAATGAAGGAAATAAAGAAGTTTGGTTACAAATGGTTTTTGGAAAATTTTAAAGGTAAGGTTAAAATTTGTAATTATTGGTTAAATAGTTTGACTAAAAATTGGGCAGAGTAGCAAAAAAATTAATACCAGATGCATTGTATTTAATTTTAATTTTAATTTTGTGAAAATTTGATTCCTTTTCTTTGGGGCATTTAGGCCATTAATGTTTACCGAAAAGAGTTTGATCTCTTCATCCATTGCCTATTGTATCTGTTTTTTGGTGTTTCTTGTTTCCATCCGTTCTCTAGGTTTTGCACCTTCTCTCTGTTCTCTCTCTTTTTCTTGCCTCTGTCTTATTTCTTTTTCTTCCTTTGTTTCTATTGGTTCTTCTTCTTGACTTTTACTATCTGTTTCCTCCTTACTTTCCTGTTCTACTTCTAGTCTAAAATGTGTGTTATGAAATTCTCTTGCCTTTTCTAGAGTGTCTATTTTATATCTTTTGTCTTCCCACGTAATTAAGATCCCCTCTATTGGCAGCCATCTATACATTATCTTGTATTTGATCAATAATTGTGTTAAAAACTGATATTGTTGTCATAGATTTCTTACTCTTCGGGGTATCTGTTTTAAAATTATAATTTCTTTTCCATTATAGATCACCGTTTCTTCTCTAGATTTCTTATAGGCTTCATCTCGGATTGATTTTTTTAAAAAATTAACATGGACTTCTCTCGCCAATCTGTGTCTTCTTATATAATTTGTTTGTACACGATAAATTTCTTCCAATTCTCCTTTTATTTATTCTGGCTCTTTTTGTATCATTCCTGCAATAATCTCCACCATCTTTCCTTCTAAATCCTCATTTTTTTCTTCTGGAATATTTTGAAAACGCAGGAAGTATGAGGCCTTTTCCATTTCGAGAATGGCCAAGGAGTCTGACATTTCTTTGTTTAGTTGTAGGGTTTTTTGTTCCATTGCTTCTACTTTTAATTCCACGTGATCTATTTTTGTTTCCGTTTTCCTAATTCTCTGTTCATTTTCTGCTATAGAATTTTGAATGCCCCCAATTTTGTCTTTCATGGTCTTAATATCTTCCTTGACTTCTCCTAATTCATTTCCGATCTCTGCATGGAACGTTCTCATTTCTTCCTGATTTTCAGCTATTTTTTCTTGTGTTTGAAGCAGTGTTTCCTGGATCTTTTGAAATGTATCTTGTATTACATTAGGTGCCATTTCCAGTTTTTCTTTTTCTTTTTCTTTCCCCATCATGCTATCTATTGTTTTTTGTTGTGAGGGGGAAGGAGTCATTACTAACGTACTAGTTGTAGGTTTTTTCCCTGTCTTTGTTATGGTGGATGTTGTAGACATTTTTAATATTCGTGTAAAGCTTTCCAACCTTAGCATCAATTATTAAGTTATTCCTTAATATCTCTTTTCCCCTCCAAATACTACTTATACACCACACAACTTATATATAGTTATATTATATTATATTGCCAGTTATCCCGATTAAGCAATTAATTCTTGTTCACAGTATAAATCTATTTACTTATCAATCAAGATTTTAATTTAATTTTCTTAATTTTCTAATTAGCAATCTTTTCAATTACCCCCTTTTTCAATCAGTCTATCTCAGAGATACAGTCAACTCATCTGTTATTTTATATAAAAATCAGTCTTTTGCTTTAACAATAATTCCTTGTCTAACTACAATTCCACAATACAATTTATAGCTATAAAAATATTGTCAATATTGTCAACTTATATATTTCTTTCAAATATTAAACTTATTAACTAATTAAACAGTTCAAAATTAATAATTCACTTAATTTTTATTTTCTTTAGTCCTTATTGTCTTCTTGTTTTACCTCTCTCAGTCTGTTCTTTCACAATCATGAAAAACGCAATCTGTGTCGTCTCAGTCTTTCTTTTTTTAATTTCTTCTCCCAGTAATCGGATCCCTGCATTCAATTTTCAAATCTTTTTTTTTTTAAACTTGAGTTCTTATTATCCAAAGTTATTTGTAAATCCAGAGTTCGAAATCCCGACAGATCTTCTGTATCCGTGAAATTCACCACTTAGTCCGGTATTTCAGTCTCTGTATTCGGTTTCCGATGTTTGGGGTTTGAATCAGTTATAATTCCCAAGATCAAACAGCTTGTCTCTATATCCACAAAGTCCACAGGCTGCTCCCTTTGATCAACTGTAAAGGTCCGCAGTCAGACCGCTTCGAGCGCTATTTCTCCTTTTCTTATATTTGCTTAGTCATTCTATGGGTTTCTCTCTTCCGCGCTGTAATTATTCCCCCTTTTTTCCTTCTCCTCTTGTATCGCCGCTGTTGTAACTCACTTGTCTTTCTCTGATTCGATCGCGCGTCCCGTTTGCTGTCTCTATTGTAGGTGATCTATCTGACAGTCACTCGGATTTGCTTCCACTTTTTGCTTCGATCTAGGCGGGCGCCATCACTCCTGTCCGCCGATAAGGCCGACTTCTTCTCCACCAATTTAAGAGGTTGATCGCTCGACCTCCCTGATGACAGCGCAACACCAGGGGGCTTCGCAAATTCCTCTTTCGTTTCCCGATCCCTCCAAGTTCAGGAATGCCCCTAAAGAGCAATTAATGAGGAAATTTGGGTTTCAGAGACGGAGCCTCCGTTTCCTCACCCGTTCGTGATAACGTCACCGCTGGAAGTAGTCACTATACCATAATCTTTTATAATGTCTTTCATCTGGATTATTGATTCCATCGGCTGTGTTAGGGTAACAACCAGATCATCTGCAAATGCCTTTATTCTGTAATCCTCTTGCCTTATCACTATTCCTTTCAAGATATTCGAATCCTGTATTGTATTCAATAAGACTTCTAGTGTTAAAATAAATAACAATGGGGATAACGGACAACCTTGTCTTGTTCCTTTTTCAATATTGAAATCTGTTGTCAAACATCCATTAATAATAATCTGTGCCTTTTGCTCTTGGTAAATTGCTGAAACCGCCTGTAGAAATTGATCCCCAAAGTCCATCTTTTTAAAAGTCTTTAATAGAAAATTCCAGTCCACTCTATCAAAGGCCTTCTCCGCATCCAAGAAAACCAGCACTGCAGGGATCTGTTTATTCTTCTCAAGATATTCCAATAAATCTATAACTTGCCTTACATTGTTCTTTATATATCTGCCCTCTATAAATCCCGTTTGATCATCATGAATCACCTCTTGAATTACTGGCATCAACCTGTTGGCTAGTACTTTTGCATAAATTTTATAGTCATTATTCAGAAGAGATATTGGTCTATAATTCTCCGGTTTTTTAGGACCTGCTTGCTCTTTTGGTATCAAAGAAATATAAGCTGTTTTCCATGATGGGGGTATTTTACCCCCTTGTTGTATATTACAAAATAAATCTCTGAGTTGTTCCACCATTTCTGCTTGCAAAGTTTTATAATACACTGCAGTCAAGCCATCCATTCCAGGAGCTTTGGCTGTTTTCAGTTGTTTAATTGCTGCAATTATCTCCTCAACTGTTATGGGATGATTCATTCTTTCCTTTTGCTGGTTGGTAATTTTTGTAACTCTTTTATTTTCTAAATATTTTTCTATAAGTCCATTCTGTATATCATCTTTAGCATATAATTTAGTATAATAATCTACAAAGACTTCTTTAATTAATTTTTGTTGAAAAATTTCTTTCCCTCCAATATCAATACTATCAATAGTCTGCATACTCTGCTTCTTCCTTAATGTATAGGCCAACCATCTGCCCAGTTTATTGGCATTACAAAATGTATTATGCTTTGCATATTGTAAATTTGTTGCAGCTTGTTCCGCCATAAGCATTTGGAATTGATCTTTCAAAAGTTTTATAGCACCACGTATTCTTTCATCTTTATTTCTACTTTGATTTCAAATCTTTTCTTTTGTCTGTTCAATTTATGTTTAGAGTTCATATGGATGAGTACCCCTCTCATATACGCTTTACTCGCATCCCACACAATTTCAATAGGGGTACCCTTATTCAAATTTATTTCAAAAAATTCTTTCATCTGCTTTTTAAGTTCTATTATATTTTTTTCATATCTAAACAAATTTTCATTTAGTCTCCATGATCTTCTCTCAGTCTTTCCAGTCTCAATTTCTATCCATATAGGATTATGATCAGATAGAGTTCTTGGAAAAATCTTAGTTCTCTTTGTTTTGACAAGCAAATCATTTGATAATAAAATAAAGTCAATCCTAGAAAAAGATCTATGTCTATCAGAGAAAAAAGTATAGTCCAAGTCTTTTGAGTTATGTATTCTCCACACATCTTTTAATTCCAAGTCTTCTTTCATATCAAAAAAAGTTTGTGGTAGTCTGATCCTTGACTTCGCCAGACTCTTTTTATCTAATTTAGAATCAATTACTCCATTCCAATCTCCCATAATCAAGATAGATCTATAATCCCATTGCAATATTCTGGCATGCAAAATTTTATAAAAATGATCCTGTTGTTGGTTAGGAGCATAAATTCCAATCACCTTTCTGTTATTCTTTAACAATAAAAATATAATAAAAATTTTTTTTTAAAAAAAGAGAAAGGAATGTTATTAGAACTATATATCACCCTGGCTCCATACAATCCCCCGCCCCAGTTTCTCACAGTAGTAAATGTGGCAGGCCTGAAGATCCAACAAAAAAGATGGCTTCCAGGCCTGACACATATCTTCTTTTGCATTAGGGCTTATTTTCAGGGGAAGTCTTATTTTTTTCCCATTTACTTTAAGAGTACATGGGAGGCCCACTTTTTCTGCTTGCTCATGGCAGGGCAGGAGGGTGCACAGCATGCCAGCTGCCACCACGAGGCAGGGTGTGTGGAGCTGCCTTATGTGCCCCGAACTGGCTTACTTTAGGGCTCCTTCAGCCAGGCCACCCATACTCCGACAACTGCCTCGCCTCACAGCTGTGGCTCCAATAGCCTTGTCCAGCAGGACCTTGTGTGGTCACTGGCCCACTTCTGCTTATTTTTTGCGGGGGTAGGTCTTATTTGTTTAGGAAACACAGCATTTGGTGTTGAGCCCAGTCCAGCCATGGCTCACCACATGAAGCATAAGGGGGAGCACATGCATCAAGAACAAACTGCTTTGCAAAGGATTGGGTATGGGGGTTTGTGGGTTGCATGAGGGGGGTGTCGGTTGCACCCGATCACTGGGGGACTATCCACAAGCGGACCGCTGGACTGAGGAATGCCATGAGAGCAGTATTTGAAAGGCTGCGATTCCTGGGGCCGGTGGGTGACGTAATGGCAGAGGAAGGAGAGGGGAAGGAATCAAAGGTAGCTGTTGATCCTCCAATCAGCTGAACAACACGTCTGAGGGTGGGGCACGGGGCGATGTGGCGCA
This sequence comes from Arizona elegans, assembly GCA_022577455.1. Lineage (NCBI taxonomy): Eukaryota > Metazoa > Chordata > Lepidosauria > Squamata > Colubridae > Arizona > Arizona elegans. The sequence continues at coordinate 74,189,745 of JAKOOJ010000004.1, read as the reverse complement.
GCATGTTCAAAAGGTGCTGAGAAGTGGAAGCTGTCAGTGCCGACTTTGTACAAATACTGTAGCACTTGACCATGACTGAGACCCATTTGTAGCAGACTTGAATAAAATGAAGTCACTGGTTGCACAAACAATCTTGGCTTAGTGATTCAGCAGTTCCTAGCACAAATGCGGCTGAGTGAGCTGAGAGAAAGTTGGTGCTCCTCTTTACACTCATTCCTTTGGTCATTTTGACATGAGTAAGGACATGGCTGAGGGGACTTCTAAGTCGGTACCGGAGCCCAATATGGGTGAAGGAGAAGAGGAGGTGGTGGAGACAGTGGCTGTGGAGCACAGTGAACCAAGGAGCAAAAAGCTGTGAGTGAGGAGCATAAAGCGGAGAGTCGGGAGGAGGCGAATATGAGACCAACCCAGTCTTCTTCAGGCCATTGGTGGCACAGTTTGGCTCTGATGGGTCCAGAAGAAGATAAACAGGAATGGAGTTATTCCACAGGTCCTGGGGCTACTATGATGTAGGTGCTCAAGAAGAGGTTAGGGGAGTCGAGCTTCCATGATGCACTCTCATGGCAACCATGGGCAATGGGATTGGACCCTTCAAATGCATGGTGGAGGTGGTAGTGGAGGGTCCAGTACTGAATCATGATTCCGACTTGCCAGCCCCAAACGTAGGGTAGAGCAGGAGATGATATCAAACCACAGAACAGCCATCCATTTGGGGGGGGGGTTGCGCCAGGTCAGGACCTGAGCATGGGTTTTAAGGCCCCTGCCCATAGGTTGCGGCCATCAAAAAAGGAAACAGAACAGCCACGAGTGGCTGGTGGCAGTAGAGACATGCCCAGAGACCACAAACAACAACAACCACCCTTCTGTGGCCCACCAGCCATTCAAGCCTCATTTGATGGAAGCCCCGATCGGGTAGCATTGTTTTTGAGCCAGGTGATAAGCCACTTTGATCTATATGGACATTTCTACCCAGACCAGTGGGCAATGGTGGTAGCTGTTACAACAATGCTGAGGGGGGAGGCAGCGGACTGGGTGGCTGACCTACATAGCGACCATCCGTGGGAGTTGACAAATGTAGGCATGTTCCTGGAGGGGTTTAGGAAAAGATTTGAGGATGAATCCAGTGTCAAATTAGCTGAAGGAGAGATAGTAGTGCTCAAACAACGGGGCAGGCCAGCGAGGTAATATGTTAGGGAATTTAGGAAGATGGCTGGCTGGTTGAGAGCCTGGCCAGAGCGATTACTCGTTCATCAGTTTCATATGGGACCGGATAGGGATATATGGTGGGCATGTGTATACAGGGGATTACCTCCATGCCTGACTGATTGGTTTAAGGCTGCTATAGATCTGGATGTCAGATTAAGGGAATTCAGGACTCGGGGAGAGGCCAGCCCAAGTTACCCACTACGGAGCATGGACAGAGCAACATCCGGTAGTAGGGAGGCCACAACACCAAATACTATGCCAAGAACAGTGGAGACAGTCCGTCGGCCAACTTTCTGGTGTTTTCGCTGCAATCAGGTGGGCCATTGCGTGGCTGACTGTACATTGCCACCCTCAAAGACCCCAAGACTATCAACCTCCAACACCAGAGAAAATACCAGGGAGCGGCCTCAGGCTATTCAGGAATGAATGAGACTAGCATTGCAGACCACACCTGGGAATATAAGTACCCCAGGGAAGGACATTGTGAGCCCCTCAGTGGAGGCCGGTGGACCGGTAGTGATGAGAATGATTCAAATGACCCTATGATAAGCAGGTCCATTCATCCATTTGTGATCCCAGTGACTGTCCGAAACATATGCACAAGAGTGGGAATAGAGCAAGGGGCTCTGATTGATTCAAGATCCACGCGATGCTTAATCAGTCGAGCAGTGGTGGATGGGTTGGCGGTATGTGTACGGAAACTACCAACACCCATTAAATTTGAACAAATGGATGCTTGGGGGGACACCAGCTACCCATGTCACTGAGCCAGTTGGCTTAGAAATTGGGGAGCATTGGGAGCACATAAGGTTCATAGTGGTGGATAGGGTAATAGAGCCTCTTATCCTAGGATTAACATGATTAGACAAATGGTAACCCAACATATGGTGGGAAGGTGGGTAATGGAAACTCAGACTAGCAATCAACCCAGAACCACCCGAAGATCAGATGGAAAGGATGGGGGTGAGACATCCTGAGAAAACAAAACCCAAATGTGGGGGGGGGGTTTCAGGTATATATTTGGCTGATGTATTTAGCAAGGAGGAGTGTGAGGTTTTACCTCCACATCGTGCGACTGATTGCGCTATAGAACTAATACCAGGGGCTAAACTGCCAAAACCTCATATGTATTCAATGACCCCTAAAGAACTTGAGGAACTAAGAAGGTACATTGATAAAAACCTTGCTAGGGGATTTATCTGGCCCAGTAGATCCCATATGGTGGCACCAGTTTTGTTTAGGGAAAAAAAAGATGGAGACTTGTGCTTATGTATGGATTTCTGTGGTCTTAACATAGTTTGCATAGAGAATCTATATTATATCCCTTGCCATTGAAAGATTTATTGTCCACCCTGGCAATCGGTAAATCTAAATCTAAGGGAGGCTTATTACTGGGTGCATATCTGACCCAGGGGATGAGTGGAAAACAACATTTAATTGTCCCCTGGGGAATTATCACTTTCAAGTGATGCCGGTCGGGTTACAGGGCGCCCTTGTTGTGTTTATGCAGGTAATAAATGAAGTTCTACATGAACATCTTTACAGGGCTGGTAAATACCTGGACGATATTTTGATATATACAAAAAGACAGCCAGTTGGTACACCAGGTTTTAGAGAAATTACTGGATGCTAAATTACTTATAAAATTATCTAAGTGTGAGTTCCACCACACAGAAATTGATTACTTAGGATATCGCATATCACATACCCAAAAAAGAGAGAGCAGTGATCGAATGGCAAGCCCCCAAAACAAGGAAACAATTACAGAGTTTCCTCGGATTTGCCAATTTCTATCGGCAATTTATCCCTTCCTTTGCTGGGGTGGCTTTGCCTTTAACAGACCTCTTATGTACCAAACAGAACATGACAAAACCACAGCCAGGACAAGTAGTTGAATGGACATTGGTGTGTCAAAAGACATTTGAGAAACTGAAAGAAATGTTCACATGTGAACCAGTGTTAAAACACTCCGACCAATCACTGCCTTTCGTCATACAAGCTGATGTGAATGATGTGGATGTAGGGGCTGTTCTACTTCAAAGACACAACCAGATGAGGCTGCAACCTTGTGCTTATACTTCCCAAATGTTTACAGCCACAGAAAGAGGTTGGGCTATTTGGGAGAAGGAAGCATTTGCTGTGAGATGGGCTCTCCTTACATGGTGACACCTGCTTGAGGGGGTGGAGACTCCGTTTGAAGTGTGGACTGACCACCGGAATCTAGAGGCCTTGCAAAATCCCAGAAAACTGTCCCCCAAGCAGGTTCACTGGGCACAATATTTCCAGAGATTCAACTTCACCCTGAAATATGTGCCCACGGGGAAGAACTTCCTAGCAGATGCACTTTAGCACATGTCACAATATAACTGTAAAAGGGAGGGGGTGGTACAGGCAATGGTACGGTCCAGGCAATCAGTAGGTTAGACAGAGCATGCCCACCCAGTAAACCCTTGGTACGATGAGTTATGGGGAACACTGCCAACAGATGCCTAGTTAACGGAAAACAGGTTTCTCATGACACATAGGGATGGGCTCGCTTGGAAAGGGGATAAATTATATGTGCTGAAGGACATACACCTCATGGTATTATGCAGATGCCATGATGTCAAACCTGCAGGTCACTTTGGCTTTCTTAAGACATTACATCTGGCGCGACATCAGTTTTGGTGGCCTCGAATGTGCAGAGACATTGAGGAAGTGTCAGGTTTGTGCTACAATGAAGACACGTCCAGGGAAGCCTCTCGGTTTGTTGCAATCCATAGTAAACCCCAGGAGGCCATGGGATGAAATCGCTATGGATTTCATAGTAGTGTTCTGTCTCCATCCCACATGCACACACACCAACAGACGTTCAAGAGTTAAAGACTAAACCAGCCAACAAAATCCTTTTTTGTCCAGAGATATCCAGCAAAGTCTATAGCAAAAGTCCGGCAATGCAGAATGGCATGGAAGCTTTCAGCTTTGTTCGTCACAAGGTTTGACTGGCCACCATGCTCCCTTTTATACCCTGTGGGGTGTGGTCCAGTGACTCAGCCTAATCTCGGGCATGCCTTTTCTTCTGTTGCGCGCGCTTATCTCTGCGACGCGGGCTTGGATCCAGCCAAGACTCATTACTCTCATCACTGTCCACCTGCGGCTGTGTGGACGTGCTTGGCCCCGGCCCTATCTCTTGCCCTTCGGCGGACACCGAAGGCATTGCCAAAGAGGAGGGTCCTGGAGAGGGAGGCCTTGCCAACTCCTCTCCTTCACTCTTGGAGTCCTCTCCTGCCGATGACACCGGCTCAGGTAACGGGGCCACAACGAGTAGATCTCCTGGAGAGCAATGGTAATATGAACTCTGATAGACCTTTTTTCAGAGCAGGCACATTTCATACTGTGTAAGGGACTCCTGCCAGCTAGGCGATTGGTGAAAATGTTTATACAACACATTTATCGTTTACACGGTGTGCCGTGCAGGATTAAATTGTATAGGGGAGTGCAGTTCACTGCACGCTTCTGGTGAAATTTCATCCATCTCATTGGGTCATCTCAGGGGTTAAGTTCGGCTTTCCATCCACTGATGATACAGCCGAAAGGACTAATGCTATGGTGGAACGCTACTTGCGGAGTTATGTGTCATATCAGCAAGCAGATTGGTCCAGCCTCATCCTGTTTGCCGAAGTGGCATATAATAATGCTGTACACCATAGTACTGGACTTACCCCTTTCCACATAGTGACGGGGAAGGAGTTTCCTGCCATACTGGAACTTGAAACCCAGGTCCAGGGTCAGATGTCCCCTAGTGAATGGGCCGATAAAATTCGAGATGTGTGGCCTCATATAAAATAGCCATTGAAGAAGGCCACTGACAAATACAAACAACAAGTAGATAAGAGGAGGAAAGAGTCCCAACCTTTCCAGGTGGGGGACCATGTATATCTGTCCACCAAATATATCAAATTGAAGCTACCATGTAAGAAATTGGGTCCTAAATACCTTGGACCATTCACAATAACCAAGGTTATCAACCCTGTAACTGTTGTGTTGAAACTCCCTCCTCTTTTAGGAAGGATACATCCTGTATTCCATAGCAGTTTACTCAAACCTGTAGAGAAGATAGAGTCTATTAAATGGCCCATTAAATGGAGATTGGTATGAGATAGATGAGTTCCTTGACTCCAAAATAACTAGAGGTAGAATAAAGTACCTAGTGAGGTGGAAAGGGTATCCATATGAAGAGGCCTCCTGGGTTGACCTACATGATATCACCATTACGGTGGTTTCACAGGCAATATCTGCCGGGGGGGGGGGAACCATTAATGTACAGTAGTAACATTCCGTTTATTCATTGCAGGTGGACTCCTGATAGAGGGAGCCGCCTGTTGAGCCCAGCCCAGCCCAGCCCAGCCCAGCCCAGCCCAGCCCAGCCCAGCCCAGCCCAGCCCAGCCCAGCCCAGCCCAGCCCAGCCCAGCCCGGGTGATCTGCATGGAATTTAGCTATGAGGCTGTCAGCTTGGATGTTTGTGCTCTTCACCCTGGAAGCTTCTGACAAGGGGTAACCCTTCCACTTAATTAAGTATTGGAGGCGCCCTCTGTGCCACCTCGAATCAAGAATTCGCTGTACTTCATAGTGGGTCTGGCCTCCAACAATCAAGGGCCCCGGGGGATCACGTGGCACCAGCCTTAAAGTTGACCCTACCACAGGCTTCAGGATGCTACTGTGAAAAACGGGGTGTATCCTCCCTAGTAACTGGGGCAACTGCAATTCTACTGTGACTGGGTTGATTATTTTTACTATTGGAAATGGTCCTATGAATTTCAGCCCCAGTTTTCTGGTCGGGAGTCTGAGTCTTAAATACTTAGTGGAGAGGTAGACCTTCTCTCCTACTTGGAATGGCCTCTGGGGGGCTCGGTGCTTATCTGCTTGTTTTTTATAAGACCGTGCTGCCTTATCTAATGCCCTCTTGACGTTCTCCCAGGTTTTTCTCAGCATTGCCATCCATTCGGTCAAGGTAACTGAGGAAGGAGGCTCCCTTGGGTACTCTGGCATGGGGACGAAATTGATGCCGCTCACTATCTTAAATGGGGTTAGCCCTGTACTACTGTGGACAGCATTGTTATATGCGACCTCTGCAAACCATAAGAGGTCCGCCCAGTTCGACTGTTGGTAGTCAACGTAGCACCTCAGGTATTGCTCTATCATGGCATTCAATCTCTTCCCCACCATTGGTGCTCGGGTGAAACGCTGAGCTGAGGCCTTGGGATGATCCTATGGATCGAAGGAATTCCCTCCAGAACTTCGCTGTAAACTGGACACCTGGATCGGAGATGATTCTTCTGGATACTCCGTGCAGGCGGTAGATGTGTTTTACGAACAGTTTGGCCAATTGGCGGGCTGAGGGTAGTCCGCTGCAGGGTATGAAATGTGCTTGTTTGTAGAATAAGTCTATTACAGTCCAGATCACTGTGCTTCCGCTGCTCCTTGGCAGTTCAACTATGAAGTCCATAGCAATCTCCTCCCATGGCCTTGACGGTTCAGCTACTGGCTGCAGCAGCCTCGGGGGCCTTCCTGGTTGGGTTTTCATCATGGCACAGATGGTACAAATTTTACATAGCTGTCTACGTCTTTTCTCATGTGGGGCCACCAAAACTGCCTCCGTGCTAAATGCAGAGTCTTTAGGAAGCCAAAATGTCCCGCTGGTTTGACATCATGACTCCTCTTGAGGACCAAGGTGTGTAAGGCCTCCAGGACATAAATTTTCGTCCCTCTCCATGCTAGGCCATCTCTCTTTGTCAAGAGATGTTGATTGTCTTGGAACCAGGGGTCTGCCAACGTTTCTGCCTTGAGCCTTGTCGTTAGGTCACTTGCGGGTTGCCCCTGCTGGTCTCGATGCTGCCATCTGGTGGTTACTTGGCCCACTCCTTGGGCAGAGGGGATGATGGGATTCACTATCTGCTCACGTTCACTGTTGTATTGAGGCATTCGGGAGAGGGCATCGGCCAGAAAGTTCTTTCCCCCTGAGATGTGCTTCAGCACAAAGTTGAAACGATTGAAGTATTGGGCCCACCGGACTTGCCTGGGCGATAACTTCCGTGGGGTCTTGAGGGCCGAGCTTCAAAGGGATTTAGCAGGCAAAAGTTCAGGCTTTATCTCCCTTTTCTATGTCAGCGCTGAGACGCTGACATCCAGTTTATGAGGGAATCTTGCACTTTAATTGGGCTGTTTCCTCTAGTTTGGAGATTTATTGTGTGGATTTATATATTTATTTATTTATGCATGTTTTTAATTTTATTACTACACTTAGATCTTTAAGCTGCTTCGAATTTTTAGTCCTGTATATGCAAGTAGTTATATTAGTTAAATAACTAATTGATTCAGACAGTGATTCAAGGTAGGAAAAGAATGTTAAGTTTTAGAAACTTTTAGATATAGAGTCCTGATTGCACTGTTGCCCAGGCTCAATTCAAAGTGAAGATCTTACTCTGCAGTCTTCCCATTCAGACGAAAATCATCTTAGCATTAATCTCTGCTACATGTTAAGATCAGATGATGGATCCTAGTTCTTCAATGCATTTTTTTCAATTGTCAAATTTACTTAATCATTGAACCAAGTTCAATCTCAGATATTTTATTATGATGGAAGGAGTAATATATTTCACACAAAGGTATCATACTCAAAGCATTTGCACAGTTATTTCAGTATTTGAAGAAGAAAATCCACCAAGCACTGCTCCTATCTCCCAACAGTAATATTACAATATTATTAAATTAGGTAATTAATAACCAAGCTAAGCCCCTGAGTCGATCCGATGGATTTCAGGAACTCCTTCCAGAACTTGGCAGTGAATTGGATGCTTCGATCTGAGAACACCCAGTGGGGCACTCCATGCAGCTGATAAATCTATTTGATGAACATTTTAGCCAGTTTTTTGGCTGAGGATAATCCTGAGCAAGCAGTGAAGTGGGCTTCGGGCCAGATGAAGGAAGCCGAAATGGCCAGTCAGTTGTGAATCATGGCTGTGCTGTAAAACCTGCAGCCTCAGGTGGTTGGGGACATACAGTTTGGACTCCTTCCAAGCTAGCTCCTCTCTCATGGTTAAAATGTCTTTGTTTTCATTAAACCATTGGTCAGCTGGAAGTGCAGCCTTTAGGGTGGCTGTCAGTTTTTCTCTCACGGGATCGGTTTGGCATTTAGCTTGTCCTCTGGTGGGGACTTGTGCTGCTTGTTGTGAGGGTGGGGATGATGGCATGGACGACCTCCTCCCTTGACTATCAAATTATGGTTTTCTTTTTTTTTTTATTGCAAAAGTTTTACAATTACATTTTCACCACTTCCCCCCCTCAACCCACCCCAAACCTCCCAACCTCACTCCCTAACCCTCCCCTCCCCCCAGACTTCCACACGATATACTCATATCAAGTAAAAAAAACCCCTTTATATAAAACTTGAACCCCTCCCTCCCCCGTATAATTTTTCATCTTCATTACATTAAAATATTTCTATCTTAATATAACATTTTCAAATAAAAGCTATTTGATACTTCCTAGTTTGATACTTGTTCTGAACATAATCTATCCACTTTTTCCATTCCCATTCATAAGTCTCCTGTGAACAATCTTTTAAATATGCTGAAATCTTCGCCATCTCTGCAAAACTGGCCATCTTCAAAGTCCATTCCTCGATCGTGGGCAAAACTTCATTTTTCCAGTATTTACCTATCAACAATCTTGCTGCTGTTATCATGTACAATATCAATTTTGTTTCACCCAGTGTAAAACCCTTAACTATACCCAATAAAAACAATTGTGGAGAAAATTGCATTTTTTTCTTCAAAACATTCTGCATGACCCACCAAATTTTTATCCAAAAAGCCTTAACTTTCCTACAGGTCCACCAAACATGGTAATATGTAGCATCTAAACAATCACATCTCCAACATTTTGGCTGAACATTAGGGTACATACACGACAATTTTTTGGGGTCTAAATGCCATCTATAAAACATTTTATAGAAATTTTCCCTCAAATTCTGCGACTGTGTAAATTTAACGTTCTGAACCCAGATTTTTTCCCATGTTTCCAACATCAGTGGTTCTGCAAAATTTTGTGCCCACTTAATCATACAATCTTTAACCAATTCAGTTTCTGAATCCCTTTCTAACAAAACATTATAAAGCCTTTTAATATGCATTGGACCTTTCTCTTTTATATGTCTAACCAGTTCTTCCTCGTGCAACATAATACCAGTTTTTTGGTCCTCTTTCCATCTCAGTGTTAATTGATTATATTGTTAAATTAATCCCTTTGTCCAACAGTGTCTCTAATGTCTTCAACTGCCATCTGCCCACATCTGTAAAAAGAACCTCTTTATATAAAACCCTCCCGAGTGACATTATATTTGTATTCCACATAATATGACCAAGATCCAACCATAACGGTATTTTGTAATCCCATTTGAGTCGGTGCTTCTTCCAAACCCTCATCAAAGAATCTCTAAATATATGGCTTTTAAATACTTTATCCACTTTGTTGTCATAAAATAAGTAAGCATGCCATCCAAATTCAAGATCAAAACTTTCTATATTCAATATTCCAGTCTTTTTCCTTCCAAACCAGTCGCTTGCTTGAGTCAAAGCTGCTGCTTCATAATATAATTGTAGGTTTGGTAGTTTAAGACCTCCCCTTTCTGGAACATCTTTCATAATTTTCAGTTTCACTCTCAGTTTCTTCTCGTTCCAGACAAACCTATTCACTCCACTTTGCCATTCTCTCAGTTGTTTATCACTTTTAAGCACCGGAATCATTTGAAACAAAAAAAGAAATCTTGGCAAAATGTTCATCTTAACTGCTGCTATTCTTCCAAGTAAAGACAGCTGCAGTTTTTTCCAAGTCTCCATGTCTTTTTGTACCTCTCGCCACAACACCTCATAATTATTTTGAAACAATTTCATATTTGATTCTGCAACCTGAACTCCTAGATATTTTACCTTTGCTACAATCTCAAAACCTGCCCTCCTTTCAAGCTCGTATTTACGGTCTTGTGTCATATTTTTAACTATCATCTTAGTTTTTTTGTGGTTCAATCTAAAACCTGAAACTTTACCATAATCTTGTATAATGTCTTTCATCTGGATTATTGATTCCATTGGCTGTGTTAGGGTAACAACCAGATCATCTGCAAATGCCTTTATTCTGTAGTCCTCTTGCCTTATCACTATACCTTTCAAGATATTAGAGTCCCGAATTGTATTTAACAAGACTTCTAGTGTTAAAATAAATAGCAATGGAGATAACGGACATCCCTGTCTTGTTCCTTTTTCAATTTTAAACTCTGCTGTCAAGCTTCCATTAATAATAATCTGTCCCTTTTGCTCTTGGTAAATTGCTGAAACCGCCTGTATAAATTGGTCCACAAAGTCCATCTTTTTTAAAGTCTTTAGTAGAAAATTCCAATCCACTCTATCAAAGGCCTTTTCCGCATCCAAAAAAACCAGCACTGCAGATACCTGTTTATTCCTCTCAAGATATTCCAATAAGTCTATTATTTGCCTTACATTATCCTTCATGTATCTACCCTCGATAAATCCTGCTTGGTCATCATGAATCACCTCTTGAATTACTGGCATCAACCTGTTGGCTAGTACTTTTGTATAAATTTTGTAATCAGTATTCAGAAGAGATATTGGTCGATAATTCTCTGGCTTTTTAGGACCTGCTTGTTCTTTTGGTATCAAGGAAATATAAACTGTTGTCCATGATGGGGGTACTTTACCCCCTTGTTGAATATTGCAAAATAAGTCTCTAGGTTGTTCCACCATTTCTGCTTGCAAAGTTTTATAATACACTGCAGTCAAGCCATCCGTTCCAGGAGCTTTAGCTGTTTTTAATTGTTTAATTGCTACCATTATCTCCTCCTCTGTTATAGGATAATTCATTCTTTCTTTTTGTTGAGTAGTAATTTTTGTAACTCTTTTATTATCTAAATATTTTTCTATAAGTCCATTCTGCATATCATCTTTAGCATATAATTTAGTATAATAGTCCACAAAGGCTTCTTTAATTAACTTTTGTTGAAAAATTTCTTTCCCTCCGATATCAATACTATCAATAGTCCGTATACTCTGCTTTTTCCTTAATGTGTAAGCCAACCATCTGCCCGGTTTATTGGCATTACAAAATGTATTATGCTTCACATATTGTAGGTTTGTTGCAACTTGTTCGCCATAAGCATTTGAAATTGATCTTTCAAAAGTTTTATAGCACCACGTATTCTTTCATCTGTTGGGTTTTTAATAAGTAGCTGTTCTTTGTTCTTTATTTCTACTTCCAATTCGGCTCTTTTCTTTTGTCGATTCAGTCTATGTTTAGAATTCATATAAATGAGTACCCCTCTCATATAAGCTTTGCTCGCATCCCACACAATTTCAATTGTTGTACCCTTATTCGAATTTATTTCGAAAAATTCTTTCAGCTGCTTTTTAAGTTCTATTATATTTTTTTCATCTTTGAACAAGTTTTCATTTAGTCTCCATGAGCGTCTCTCAGTCTTACCCATCTCAATTTCTATCCATACTGGGCTATGGTTGGTCAAAGTTCTTGGGAAAATCTTTGTTCTTTTTGTCTTAACAAGTAGATCATCTGACAACAAAATAAAATCAATCCTAGAGAAGGATCTATGTCTATCGGAAAAAAAAGTATAGTCCAATTCTTTTGGGTTATGTATTCTCCACACATCTTTTAATTCCAAATCTTCTTTCATATCAAAAAAAGTCTGTGGTAATCTGATCCTAGATTTCGCCAAACTCTTTTTATCTAGTTTCGAGTCAATTACTCCATTCCAATCTCCCATAATTAAAATAGATCTATAATCCCATTGCAGTATTTTGGTGTGTAACATTTTATAAAAATGATCCTGTTGTTGGTTGGGAGCGTAAATTCCAATCAAAAGAATTTGGCCATTTACTGTAAGCAGTTCAATTGCTATAAACCTACCATCTTCATCTGCTTTTATAATTTTAGCTGTTAATCTTTTGTTTACATAAATAACCACACCATTCTTTTTTTGCAAAGTTGAAGCTATAAAATGTGTTCCTAATTTAGAATTTATCAAGTATTTTTGATCTTGAGTTGTGATATGAGTTTCTTGTAAACAAATTATATTGTTATTAAATTGTCTCAAATATGCAAATAACTTCTTCCTTTTCTGTACTGAGTTCAACCCATTCACATTCCAGGATAAACACTTAATTGTCATCTTTATCTTTCTGAAGCAACGAGCAGAATAACCGAAGATCTTCCGGAATCTTCGGTCTTGCTCCCCCCCATGGCTTCAGTCTCTTGTGTAGTGCTCTTAGCTCCCTTTTTGTATTGTCTTTCTTGTTGTTGCTTTTCTTTAAGTTGCTTAGATTTTGCACGAGTTATACGTTGATCTTTGACTTCAACCATCCAAACCGGATCCAAGATTGGAGAAGATTCTAACAGGGGTTCGTCCAAAAAGCCTCCTACAGCACCCTGCGTTTCCTCTAACTCCACCTGCTTAGACTGTTCCTGCAATTCCTGCTGGAGTTGCTTCTTATCACTCTCCTTAATTTCCAATACTGTAGATGTACGTGGAGATGGTGTTCTTTCTTTAAAAATAGTAGTATAAAAATGCTCCGCCTTCTCCACAGTATTCAAGCGATGTCTTTCTCCATTATACTTCAAAATTATACCCGTTGGGGCATCCCACTGGAATGGTATCTCATGTTTTTTCAGTTCATTTACTAGAAAGCCAAAATCTTTTCTGGCTTTCAGCATTTTAGGTGGTAATTCTTTATAAACTCCAATTTGTGCACCCCCCACTTGCACAGAAGTAAGAAAAGATTTCTGCAGGATATCATTTCTTATTGCTCTGTCTGTAAAATATATCACCACATCTCTAGGCAATTGTCTTTGTCTGGCCACCCAGGAATTCACTCTGTAAATTTTGTCTATTTTGTAAAAAACCACATCAGGGTTAATTTTTAATATCACTGCCAAAGCCTCAGCACAAGTCTGTCTCAAATCCTGTCTGTCATCCTCTCTGATTCCTCGAAGCCTTATAGCGAATTCCATCACCCTGAATTGCATCATAATAATTTCATTTTCAACTCTCTGCATTTTATCATCAACATCAGAAATTTTATAATCATTGTCCTTAATCTTAACATTGACTTCTGATTTAAATTCTTCCACTTTGGCGTCCACTTTAATAATAAATTCTGCAAGGCCAGACGCCACATCTGATATTTTTTTAGTCACTTTGCTATAATCCTGTTTCACCATATCTTTGATTTCATTAATTTCCTGCATAATTTCCTGTTGAGATTTTTGAAATTTATCATCCAAAGCCTGAGATATAAATTCTTTTAAATTTTCAAGATCAAAGTCTTTTTTCTGAGTCTGTTGGGCAGAAGGAGGCTGTGATTCATGTTTGTGTGTGGGGGATCCCCCCCCCTGCTGTCTTTCCTTCCTGCTTCTTTGAAGCCATCCTGCCACGTGATTTAGTTTTTCTGAAAAGGGAAATCCTTTTTCCTTTTCCACCTCCACAAAGGCTTCTAAAAAAGTCCCCCAGGTTTAATCAAGTGGAAGCTAGACTGAAGCAAACTCAGATTTTAATGAAAAAGTTTTTCCTCTTCTCCTATTCCTCTGTATTACAGGCAGAGTAACTTTGTAACAGATCAAAGTAGCTTCACAGAATCACTTTCACTAGCTCGTTAACTCAGTTGCTGGGCGCCATTCTTTTTCAAATCAATTTCACTCTATCGCACTTTCTCTTAATTTAAAAAGTCACCAAAAACATCAATACTTGCTATTTTCAAGTTTGGGGGTTCAAGTTGATACTTCCGTTGTTTATTAAGGTTGGTTTCATTCAAATAGGACGTTTGCAGCAGCCAGCTTGTTCTGCAGAGAGCAGAATCGTCCCACGCCGTCCGGAGTCTGGCAAGTTGGAAGGGAGCCGCGCCTGTTTCCTCCCCAGCAGCGAATCTCTGGGGGCTCACAGGGGCTCGACTGGTGCCTTGCCTTCTCTCCTCCTACAATCCTTTGGATTTTGGAGTTTTCAAGCCACTTCTCGATGTCGAAGCGGCTCTACAGACAGCGGGGCTGGCGGTCTTTAAGAAGAGACCGTCTTCGCTGGTGGCGAAGCAAACCGGAAGTCCAAATTATGGTTTTCTTGATAATGCATCAGCTAGCAAATTCCCCCCCCCCCCAGGATGTACTTTAGTTTGAAGTTAAACTGCTGTGCCCAGAGGACTTGCTTGGGGGAGAGTTTCTGAGGGGTCTTTAGGGCTTCAAGGTTTTTGTGATCAGTCCAGACCTTGAAAGGCACTTTGTTCCCTTCCAGGAAGTAACTCCAAGAGAGGACAGCCCAGTGGACTGTGTAGGCCTCCTTCTCCCAAATTTCCACCTCCTCTTGGTGTTGGTGAGTTTTTTAGACACATACGCACAAGGCAAGAGCTGACCCTGTGGGTCCTTCTGTAGGAGCACTGCTGCTACCACCATATTGCTGGTGTTGGCTTGGACAATGAATTACCTTTCAGGGGCAGGATGTTGGAGAATTGGCTCCTCGGCAAAAAAATCGATTCAGTTTTTCAAATGCCCTTTGGCAATCCAGTGAACAGGCCAGCGGTTGCATTGGGCATAGTTTCGTAGGATGGCCCCTGTTTTTAATAGTTCCATTAAGGGCAGGGCTATTTCTGTGAACACTGGAATGAATTGTCTATAGAAGTTTGCAAAGCCCAGGAAACTTTGGAGTTGTTTGTGGGTGCATGGGGATTGCTAATCTAGTACTGCTTTCACTTTCCCTGGGTCCATCTCAACTCCTTCGCTTAACACTTGCTAGCCCAGGTAGTCTAGGGAGGTCTTATGGAAGGACTTGCACTTAGAGAGTTTGCGGCTAGGAGTTTTTCAGTACTTGCCACACTAACTTAATGTGCTCTTCCAGTGTTTCGCTGAATATGAGAATGTCATCTGGTAAACTAGGACCCCCTTATACAGGTGCTCATGCAGGACTTCGTTAATTAGCGGCATGAAGACTGTAGGGGCTCCTTGGAGCCCAAATGGCATGACTTAAAATTGGAAACTGCCCAGTGGGGTTGAATGCAGTTTTCCATTTGTCCCCCTCTCTAATCTGTATCCAATAGTAGGCTTCTTTTAGATCTAGTTTGGTGAATACTTTGCCCTTCACCAGATGGCTTAGCATGTCTTTCATTAGGGGTAGGGGGTAGGTGTTCTCTATGCACACAGCATTAATTCTGCAAAAATCAATGCAAAGCCTTATCCCCCCATTTTTTCCCTGCTTAAACAGTATGGGGGCTGCCATTTTGGATTTGGCAGACTGAATGAAGCCCCTAGCTAAATTGGCGTTGATGTATTTTCTTTTTTTCCAATTTTTTTTTATTTTTTTTATTTTTTATAATGTCAAATCAATGCACGAACAGTGTGGCACCTGGGCACCATATATTCCAGTACAAATGAAACTGATCAGGTTAATCATAATTATTATATTCAATCAACTTATGTATTTCTAATAAAAATACACATTTATATTAGGTTGCAGTCCATCATTATTCAATTATTCTACATTTTCTCATTATTACTTTCATTTTATAAAATAAAAATGTATACACTAATATTCACCCTTCTTTTATTTCTATCACTTATTCTTGCTTTTAATCATGTCACCCTTTATTAAGAGACTTTTTCTTTCTTTCCTATCTAACTTCTAATCATGTCACCTACCTCAAAAAAAAAAAAAAAAGAAATAGAGAGAGAGAGAGAGAAGGAAAAGCAACTCAGAACAACAACAAAAAAGAGGAATCATCCATCATCTCTTGCCCACTTCATACTTTAATTGCTATGTTTTAAAAGAGAGGAAAAAGGAAAAGCAAATCAAAACAATTGAAAAAATCATCTATCTATCGTCTCTTGCCTGCTTCAATACTTTAGTTGCTATGCTTTTTTTTACTTGCTTCCCAAATTCCTTTCTTAAATCTTTGTCTCTGTCTTCCAATCTAGATATTCCTCCTACTTCTACCCTTTTCCACTGTCTAATTTCTAAAATTTCTACCCAGGCCCCTGTCTCCATTTCAAACTCTCTTAATATGTTTCCCCCCTCCCCCGGTTTAATTCATCAATCACTATTATTTTCATTGTTATTTCCTCTTTATCTTCTTCCTTCTTCCTTTCTTCTGTTGACTCCTCCCTTTCTTGAGTATCTTGGGTGTCATCTCCAGTCTAACAAGTTCTATGACTAAAGTGGTGGGGGCTCTGCCTGTTAGCATTCCATTGACTTCCTCAAATCAGATGGGGTGCATTAGGGGCCTTGTGCCTATCCCTAGTTACTGGACTATGGGGAGGCCCATCAGGCATCTGGGGCAGCCGGTGTCTATGATGGCCTCTGTTAGGATATGGTTTGAGCCTAACAAGTTGTCCAGGCAATATATGTGTTCTGTGACTTTAATATGAATATGTATTGTGTGACTTTAAAGTTTTCCTGCTGAATCATTATAATGCTGAGTCATGCTGTAATTAGTTGGAACGTATTTAAGAAAGGCACTGTAATGTATTCAGTTGATGATAAGCTACCATAGTGTGTGGAGTGCTATCCATTGTGCTATTATCGTTGGATGGATTTGCTACCATCGTGGTTTGTGAACCAGAGTGAGTTTGTTATTCTAACCAACTACTGTTTGTGTGGTAAGAAGATTTTGTATCACTGGACTGATTTAACTGGCAAAGACTTGGAATTTGTTTAAAGACTATGAGATTGTTTTTTCACTATAAAGTAAACTTTTGATAAACCAGTTTGCACATCTCTTATTCATTGCTCTCAGCAACGTTTCTCTGTGCTTTACACTCTGCTGGTTGGTAACACAACAACAATATCCTTAACAGCCTCTATGTCCCCTTGGGCCCCAGTTTCTGGCACTACAATCTGGATTTTTATTCTGAAGGGGTGGATGGCTTCACTTACCATCAGGTCCCCTTTGCTGCTGCTCCCACTGGCAGAGCTTGGAGGGGTTTCTAAAGCTGTAGTTTCCTCGCTCCCAGCTGGGAGGAGAGGAACCTCAACAGCTTGGTGGGCGATCCTTCCCTTGTCTGGTGGCTTTCTTGGGGTTCTCCTTTCCTGGGGTGCCGATGGGGTTCAGAGTTGAGGGACTGGGGTGGGGGAAAAGTACGCAGATGCTCAGTGGCCATGTCGACCGCATTGGAAGCACTTGATCGTCCCTGGCAGTGTTGTTGCAGTGCTTCAGTCAGATTTGCAGGGGCTCGGTGGCCCAAGGTCCTCTTGGCTGGCTTTTCCGGGGTAGGCTTCCCATATGGGTAGATTTCTAGGTCCATTGCCACAGCTATATTGTACCAGTCCCGTATCACATAGTCCAATCAATCCACTGTCCCAACTGGAGATGCCTCCCAGTCACACCTCTCCAGGTGCAGTCTGAATGTCTTTGAAGAAAAGAATGTTGTTATGGCTAAATAACTCTACCAACTCCATGCAATCGCCCTCCCACTTTCCCACAGCACTATGTGTGGCAGCCCTTAAGATCCAAAGAAAAAAATGACCTCCAGGGCTGACATAACCATTTGGTAATTTTTCATGAGACCCAAAATTTGCTGGTGGAACAGTTTTGTTTATTGGCAGGACTAGCCCTATAATGGAGAGACCCTTTTCAACAGAAATAGTTTCTCCCAAGATTGATAGTAATCTTTGATTACTAATGGTAAACTATTGGTTAGTTAGCAATTTTGATTAATGTTTTTGAGCTCTATATTTCTGTTTGATATCTTTGTACTGCTTTCAGGAGATGACTACTTTTGTATTCAAGTGAGTAGAACTTTTATTTATGAATCATATTTCATGAGTTCATCTCTATCTGTCAGTAAATAATTTTTTTCACTAATAAGGATACTTGAAATAGTAAAAAAAGAAACAAAGAAAAGGTTTTCATTGTTTTTTTTTTGAAAAGAGAATATGATCTAATTGTAAGGAACAGCCTCTCCCACCTTCCAAGAAAGTATGAACTCTGAAAACTTTGTATTTCAAATGGAACCTTTTATTGAAAAGGGATGAAAGCAAGTCAAAATTCAAAGCAGGCTCTGAGGTCCCTCAGGGCATGCAGTCCAGGATAAAGGAAATTAGGAACACCACCCCACTGTCCGATGTGGATTCCCACCAATCCGCTGGTGTGAAGATGATATTGTACTGGTCCGTCTAAGAAGCAGATAAGAAGAGCTTCTCAGGGCCATCTTGCAATCCACATTTCCCACCCCCCTCTCATTTCCCAAGAGGAGAGAATTCTCCAGGCATTTTGGGCACCAAGCAATAGTTATAAATCAGGTTAAAGAAAGAGGTTATACAAAGAGGACCAGGCAGGAAATAGGATACTTAGGATACATAGGAAAGAGAACTAAATGTGACAAATCCAAATCCCCCCCCTTCTTCCATGAAGAATGGCAGATACATAGATCTGACACTAATAATACATCTCTGCAAGCTTCTAAATTAACCAAATGGTAATTTGGAATTTCAGATTTCAGCAAAATGGTTACTTACTCTGGATGCTAAATAAAATGTCTAATTATGTCTTAAATTCCAGATTAGTCTGGGGCAGATTTTATTCCATGCTGATGTTGTAAAAAGTATCTAAGCCATAACATTATTCTTTTCAAAAATGAACTAGGAGTCCAAGAAATTTGTACTGATAAGAAAAAAAGGCACTGATTCAATTTGTGAAAGGTTTTTCCGTCAAGTTACATGGACTTCTTGTTGTGATAGAAGTCATGTTTTAAAAATGCAATAGAAAAAGAAAAAAAAAATAAAGGAAAACAAATCAGCATGTTGAATTCAAGGACAGAATATAGGATGTTACTTTACTTATTATAAAAATCAAATACTAGTTTGTCAAAGTGGCCAGTTTAAGCATAGCAACTCTTACTATATTATTGATATAATGAAGAGCATGGCAAGAACTGACACAGATACTACAAAATGATGAAATACCTAATACAGACCACATTCTGGTTGTCTAGGCTAGAATGATCCTGATGTATCCTGGAGTGTATCGTAATGGATTTATTTATTTTATTTATTTATTATTGAATTTCTATACCGCCCTTCTCCCTGAGGACTCAGGGCGGTGTACAGCCAGAATTAAAAAGACATGCAAGACAAATATTAAAAAACAATTAAAAGATATATAAATTTGGCCCAATTAAAACTCATTACCAATTAAAACGTTTAAAACATTTAAAACAGTTAAAAATTTCATCTTAAGCCAGCCCGGCTTGTTTAAATAAATGGGTTTTAAGGGCACGACGGAAGGCACTGAGGTCCTGGATTCTCCTTATCTCTGGAGGGAGCTGATTCCAGAGGGTAGGTGCCCCCACAGAAAAGGCTCTCCCCCTGGGGGTCACCAGCCTACACTGTCTGGCTGATGGCACCCTGAGGAGGCCCTCTCTGTGGGAGCGCACGAGTCGATGGGAGGTCGTCGGTAGCAGCAGGCGGTCTCGAAGATAGCTAGGCCCTATGCCATTGAGCGCTTTGAAGGTGATAACCAGCACCTTGAAGCGCACCCGGAAGACCACCGGGAGCCAGTGCAGCTCGCGCAGGAGCGGTGTTACATGGGAGCACCATGCTGCTCCTGTCACTACCCGCGCTGCTGCGTTCTGGACCAGCTGGAGCCTCCAGGTGCTCCTCAAGGAGAGCCCCATGTAGAGAGCGTTGCAGTCGTCAAGGCGAGAGGTGACGAGGGCGTGAGTGACTGTGCACAGGGAATCCCGATCAAGAAAGGGTCGCAACTGGCGAATCAGGCGAACCTGACAAAAGGTCCCCCTGGTTACAGCCGTCAGATGTTCCTCCAAGGACAGCTGTGTATCCAGGAGGACTCCCAGATAGCGAGCCCTCTCTGTGGGGGCCAATGACTCGCCCCCAATAGTCAGTGATGGAGTCAACTGACTATATCGGGATGCCGGGAGCCACAGCCACTCAGTCTTGGAAGGGTTGAGCTTGAGTCTGTTCCTCCCCATCCAGACCCGTACAGCCTCCAGGCACTGGGACATCACTTCAAGGGCATCATTGGGGTGGCCTGGGGTGGAGATGTACAGCTGGGTGTCATCAGCGTACTGGTGGTATCTCACCCCAAAGCCACGGATGATTTCACCCAGCGGCTTCACATAAATGTTGAACAGAAGGGGCGAGAGGACTGATCCCTGCGGCACTCCACAAATGAGAGGCCTCGAGGTCGACCTCTGCCCCCCTGCCAACACAAACTGCGACCGGTCGGAGAGAAAGGAGGAGAACCACTGCAACACGGTGCCTCCCACCCCCAACTCTTCCAGCCGGTGCAGCATGATACCATGGTCGATGGTATCAAAAGCCGCTGAGAGGTCTAATAGGACCAGAACAGAGGAACAACCCCTGTCCCGAGCCCTCCAGAGATCATCAACCAACGCAACCAATGCCGTTTCCGTGCTGTGCCCAGGCCTGAAACCTGACTGGAACGGATCTAGATAAGATGTTTCCTCCAGGAATTGTGGAAACTGTCATGCGACCACACTCTCAACAACCTTCGCCATAAAGCGAAGGTTGGAGACTGGACGATAGTTGGCCAATATTGCTGGATCCAGGGACTGCTTCTTGAGGAGAGGCCTCACCACCACCTCTTTCAAGGCGGTGGGGAAGTAACCCTCACTCAATGAAGCGTTGATAACACCCTGGAACCAGCCTCGTGTAACCTCCCGGGAAGCCAGTACCAACCAGGAGGGACACGGGTCCAGTAAACATGTGGCCGCACTAAGTCTCCCCAAAATCCTGTCCACATCATCAGGAGTCACAGCATCAAACTCCTCCCAGATAACATTCTCAAGACTATTCCTCGTCACCCTGCCCTGATCTACCCAGTCAGAGTCCAAATCCCCCCGGATCTGAGCGATTTTGTCATACAGGTATTGTCCGAAATCCTCCATCCTGCCTTCCAAGGGATCCTCCCGCACTCCCGGATGAAGCAGGGAGCGGGTAACTCTGAACAGGGCGGCCGGACGATTCCCTGATGACGCAATAGAGGCGGAAAAGTAATTAAACTTTGCCGTCTTTATCGCCACTAGGTAGGCCTTAATATGCGACCTTACCCGTGTTCGATCAGATTCAGCGAGACTGGCCCTCCAACCGCTCTCCAGGCGTCTTTTCCGGCGCTTCATTTCCCTCAGCTCCTCAGTGAACCAAGGAGCCGCGCGGGATCGGCACCGGGTCAGAGGCCGCAAAGGCACGACTCGGTCCAAGGCCCCACCAGCCGCCCGGTCCCAGGCGGCTACCAGCTCCTCGGCCGAGTCATGTGCTAGAACCTCAGGAAATGGACCAAGCTCTGTCTGGAACCTCTCAGGATCCATCAGGCGCCTGGGGCGGATCCATCTAATTGGATCTGCCTCCCTGCAGCGGGGGGCAGCGGTTCGAAAATCCAGGTGAAGGAGTGAGTGGTCTGTCCATGACAAGGGTTCCACGTCTATATCCCCAATAACAAGACCACTCAACCACTGGCCAGAGACAAAAATCAGATCCAGACTGTGACCTCCCCTGTGAGTAGGGCCATGAACTAACTGGGTCAGGTCCATGGCCGTCATGGAAGCCATGAACTCCCGAGCCAACTCAGACGTTTCACCAATGGATGACAAGTTGAAATCACCCATGACTAAAAGCCTGGGTGTATCAACTGCCACCGTGGCTATCACGTCGAGTAGCTCAGTTAGGGCTGTTGCCACGCGGCAGGGAACCAGGTACGTAAGCAACAAGCCCATCTGAACCCCACGACCCCACCTCACAAGGAGGGACTCACATCTGGCTATCTGAGGCACAGTGGTCTCCCTAGGACCCAGATCCTCGTTAATAATAACCGCCACCCCCCCTGCCCCTCCCCTGGGCCCTCGGCTGATGGAATGCTATGAAGCCTGGTGGGCACATTTCAGCCAGAGGGACACCGCCCTCCGGGCCCAACCAGGTCTCCGTAATACCCGCCAGGTCCGCTCCTCCCTCTTGTATAAGATCGTGAATGAGGGGGGCCTTATTTACCACGGACCTAGCGTTGCATAACATCAGCCGAAGGCCCAGATCCTGAGTGTCTAAGCCACCTAGTCTCCGAGAGGACCATGGGGACCAGGGCAAGCAATTGCTCTCAAACAGCGAGTGCGAGCCCCCAACACATGATATGGTCCCCTGCTCCCGCCAAATCTGCCCCTCCCATCTACCGTGCTGATGGTAAAGACCTCATAGGTATCGTCCCCCATCCCTTTCCCAGTCCCTCGACCAGCACCTCCCAAGTCGTTACCCTGTGCCGGGCTCGGCTCTGACCCTGGTGGATTTCCCCCCCCATCCCCCAGAGTCTTCTTCCCAATTTCTCTAGAAAGATCATTACAAACCCCCCTCCCAGAACCCCTTAAAATCTTTAAAAATTTCCCTAAAAAACCCCACAAATTCTTCCTTGCTCCATGCCATCTCTCTGGACTCCAAAGTCCGTCATCGAGATAGGCCCTCGATAATGTGGAGGGCCAAACCTGCGAGAGGGGAGAATCTCGCAGGGCGAGGAGTTCCGACATCGAATACATATAATCATCATCAGGGGAGCCAAAGTCCAAGGGAAGGGGGTAGTGCCGATGTTACAAACATAGGGAAAATTCTAGTCCATGGTCAGGCCACCAAGCCCATTGTCCTCTCACGACAGTGGCAAGGAGGTGTATATCATTCAACCCCGGAAGTATCTAGGGCAGCCATGCCCTCACCTAGGCCGCCCATGGAAACTCTGATGGAAATCCGGGCGTGAAGATAGCCATAATCCACCTCCAACTGGCCTTACATCCATAGAACCAGTATCCCTCCTGGGATTAGTAGCATCCGGGAGTCCAAGTATCCTGCTCAGAAGGAGGTTTAAGTTCGTAAATTCACGTCAAAGAGATTTTACATGGCAGGGAGTTCAGACAAGCTAGATGGAAAAGGGGAAAAATTCGGAATAATTCAGCAGGCCAAGATAGATGGGTAGCTGTAGCCGTAATAAGGCCCATAGGCCTAAACTCGGTCCAAAGGAAGGAAGAGGGAGGGGAAATTCAAACCGCGTAAGTTTGTAGTTCTTTTCTGACCCCTGCAAATCCCTCAATCTTCCAATCTGATGGATAATGCTGCCCTATTTCATTCCCCCCCGTCCAGCTCGTCCTGGTGGGGAGGGGGTCTCTGGGTCTCCATGGAGGTAACCCTTCCCCCGAGGGTCCAACACTCTCCAATCTCCCAGGACTCAGTCTAAGACTGCTGCTGAAGAATCCTATGCTGTAATTCCGGTCTGCAAGCCGTTGGGAGCTGCCCCGACACCAGCTGCCATCACCGCCCGTAGCCGCCGGTGCTAGCACCGCCCCCCGCAGGCCGCATCCATTCACGCCCTCACCCGCCGGCGCTTCAACGTCATCCTCCACAGAGCTGGGGTGGTCCGGAGAGCTAACAAAGCTCTCAATGGGGTCCCCAGGTGCTCTTTTTCCCAAACGGGGGGTCATAGCTGTTCAAAATGACCCCCCTGAAATCCCCCAAGCCGAGGCATCGCCCCCCGAGGATCCGGGATTCAGTGCCGGGACGCCATCTTAGACATGCGCAGAAGAGGATTGTTGCAGTGGTGGGATTCAAGTAATTTAATAACTGGTTCTCTGTCCTAATGATTTCTTCCAACAACCAGTTTGCCAAACTGCCAACCAGTTCCCCCGAAGTGGTGCGAACTGGCTGAATCCCACCACTGGATTGTTGAATGGACTCCTTAGCATCTGATTACTAAGAAGCCAATCCAGTGACAGTTCTTTCTTCTTTCAGAATGAAGAGAATGAAATTTCTCTACGCAGACATTATTGGAGAGTGTTCTGCAAATAGGTGGCAGTACATATAGTAGTGGCCAAAATTGTGGAAATCTTTTGGGAAAAGTGTATTTTTGAAGTTTGATGGCCAATAACACCTCCTTTTTTTGGAATAGTACCATAAAATTATATATCAATGGTAAAATAATTTAATCAAGAATGTAATACTTTTCAACCTTTGTTTGAGAGATAAAAGTGGCTTTTTCCGTAGAAATCTAGATTTTAGGCCAAATTCCTGCAGTCTGCACCGAACAGTCCTTGCACTCAATTTCACATTGCATTGCACCATTTCATCTTGTATACACCCAGATGATTTTCTTCTGTCATCTAGGCACAGTCTCTTAATTCTTCTATCATCACTTGCTGTTGTACACCTTTTCCTGCCTTTACCAGTGTGGTTTTGTAGTGACTGAGTCTCCTTTTTTTTTATTAAAAAAATTATAAATTTTATTAAAACACAAATTAGACATTTACACAACATACGACACATAAATAAATAGCTTATCCTTTTTAAGCATTGTTTCATAGTGGTTTTCCATCTGATACTTTATATTTCTTCCCCTTTTTCTTAGTCTAATATTCTTTTTTTCCCCTCCTCCTTTTTTTCTCTTCTTTTTTCCCCTCCTTGTCTTTCCCCCTATAAAGATCTATATATTTTGATTATATCTTTACTTTTTTACATTTCTCCATTCATATTATATACCTATAAAAAATTATTTATATACCTATTTGCGTTTTTGTTCTTTTCTTCTTGTATTTATTTTTCTTTATTGATGGTGTTAAGCCAATTATACCATTTGTTCCATATTCTGTAGTAGTCTGTCTCTTCTTTTTCTTTAATTTCTTTAGTTAATCTGTCCATTTCAGTGCATTCTAAGATTTTATCTATTAGTTCTTCTTCAGTTGGGATTTTTTCCTGTTTCCATTTTTTTGCATATGTTATTCATGCTGCATTTAAAATATGTATCATCAAATATTTTATTTCTTTGGGGTATGGTTTTGTAAAGATTCCTAACAGGAATGTTTCTGGTTTCTTTTCTATTTGCAGTTTTGTTATTTGTTCTATCCATTTCTTAATGTTCGACCAAATTGTTTTTGCTGCCAGGCACGTCCACCATAGATAGTAATAGGTTCCTTGCGATTTCTTACATTTCCAACATGTTGCACTGTTTTTCGGGTGTATTTTTGCCAATCTTGTTGGTGACATATGCCATCTGTAAAACATCTTCAGCTGGTTTTTCTTGTATGCCACCGCTAGTGTTAATTTTGCGTTCACTTGCCATAATTTTTCCCACTTCTCCAAATCTATTGTATACTTAAAATTTTGTGCCCATTTGATCATCGTATCCTTCACTGTTTCCTCCTCCATTTTATATCGTAATAAAAATTTATAAATTTTGCTAATTAGTTTCTCTTCTATTCTAATATAATTTTATCTAGTTCTTGTTTCTCTCTATAGATTTTGTATGCTTTTATATGTTCCTTGTGTTTAGATTGGATTTGTGTGTAAGTCCACCAGTTGATTTCTCTGTTTAGGTCTGTTTCCAACTGTTGTTTTGATTTCAATTTTCCTCATTGTTCAATTAAGTCTTTGTATCTAATTACTTTTTAAAGTTCTGTTAAATTTGGATGACCTGAAATAGAAATAAGAGTTTTGGTAAAATATTCATTTTAATAATGGAAATTCTTCCCATTAATGAGATCTGTAAGTTTCTCCAATTATCTAAATCTTTCTTTATCTGTATTATTAATTTATAGTAATTGTTTTCTTTTATTGATGAATTTCTTGCTGATAGCCAAATCCCTAGGTATTTTATTTTCTTCATTGTTTGAATTTGTATAGTGTTCTCCAATTCTTTTTCTTGTTTCTTTGTGAGATTTTTTGTTATTAATTTCAATTAATTTTTGTTTAGTTTTAATCCTGCCACTTCTCCAAATTCCTCTATTTTTTTAAACAGTTTTGGTGCTGATTCTAATGGTTCCTCTACTGTAAACACAAGGTCATTAACGAAGGCCTGAACCTTGTATTCTTCTCTCCTTGTCTTTAACCCTTTAATTTCTTGGTCTTCCCTAACCTTTTTTAAAAGGAACTCCAATGTTAAGATATACAATAGTGGAGAAAGTGGGCATCCTTGCCTAACCCCTTTTGTTATGTCAAATTGATCTGAAGTATCGTCATTCATAATTATTCTTGCTGCTTGTTTTGTATAAATTTCTCCTATATTTTTTTCAAATTTTGTTCCAAATTGCATAATTTTTAATTGCCCCATTAGAAATTTCCAATTTCCGGAGAATTCCGTTGGTGACGTCAGCGTGATGGGAACTGAGGGGACAGCACTCCGTTCCCTAGATCCCAATTTTCGGTCTGAAAGCTGAATTTTTTAGCTCTATTGACCACGAAGAAGTCAATAGATTAAAGGGAAAATCCTGAGGACCTCGGAGGTATCAAAAATTGCCCCGAAGGTTCAAGGAAAGTCCCTTAATTCAGCCTGGAAAAAAACCAACCTCTTGTCGGTTGGTCAGAACGCTGACGGTTGCTTAAGAAAAAGGGAAGCGAGGATCAAGCAAATGGCATCAATAAGAATAACTAATTACTCTTATTCTGAAAAACTTTGAAAGATACAATATTTAAAACAACGGATACATAACTAAAAGACAAACTTCAAACTGATTGGCAAAGCAGAATTGTTAAGAAAAAATGGAGTGAAAGTATAACGGAGTGAGTTAACGAGGCTAATTGAAGTGTGAGGGGGCGAAACTGACAGGCAATGGAACTGAGGCGATTTTGAGGAAGCGCAACGGAAAGGTGTGGATTGGAAATAAAACACATAGTTATAGATTTAACAGACAGAAATTGGGAAATAGACAAAGATTATTCATTTGGAGAAAGGACTACAGATCCAAGTGTTGGACTTATTTTAAAAAAAGAAACGGAGGTGGTGCGGAGACAATAAAGAAGAGACGAAGAAGAAACAGTATCTAGTTTCGGGAGTGACTGTGAGGGATTTAAAAACTTTGTAACGGTGGCAGAGCTTCAGTAAACAGATACTGTAACTATATTAGAGTATTAACTTGCAAATAAATAAAAAACATTGAGGCTCTGGAAGAGAGGTTTAAAATATTTTTAGAAGGCAAATTGAAGGACTTTGGAAACAATTACAAACTAAACGACTGAAAAGACACAAAACCAAATGAGGATTGTAACAACTTCAATTCTGGAACCTAATACAATGAAAGAAATTTATTTTATTGTTTGAGAGACTTAATTTATTTGAATTATTTTAATAATATTTTAAGTACTTTTATCTATTTATTTGTTTATTTATGTAACACTTAATGTTTTAATATAGAATATAGTATATAATATTATAGCCCAAATATCATAAGGTTTAGGATTACTTAAGTTTAAATGTTAAATATATATTTTCTAATATAAGTAAGAAAAGTTGGAATATATAAGTTTTGAATAGATATAATAATATAACACATAGCATATCTGTTTTTTCTTATTTCTGTTTTATCTTATTTCTTATTCTAATAGATTTTTATGTGACACAATTTAATATTAATTTAAAAATTGATATTGTGTTAAAAGAATGAATTGAACATTGATTATTAATATTGACATATATTGATTTAAATAAGAATAAATACATTAAAATTGATAAAATTTAATAGAGATATAACTAAAGATTTAATAGAACTTAATAGAATTAATAATATATTTAAATAGAATATTTAATTTAGAAACTGAAATATGACTTGCTGAGATATCATATTTTATCCCTGCTCCTCATTTAAATTTAATTAATCCCTCATATAATGATATTATAGTTTGATTTACAGAAATTAGACTGTATTTGAAAACTAAACAAGTGATATTGGCTTCTGTAATTATCAGAAGGAAAATCTTACTATATACTACAGACAGTGCGTGAAAATTTGGGAACTATTAAATTAGAAAATTAAGATGACAACTACTGGCTCATCAATAATGACAAAACCAGGTAAAAAGGCAATAGCCAATCAAGCAATGTCTATTACGTCATCAGCACAACAGAAAACAATAGACACAATGTTACTTCCAGAAAAAGAGAAATCTCCTCAATCAATTAACATCAAAAACATTCACTCAGTATTAGCAATGATACAAGAGAGTATGAACAAAACACAGGAATCAATTGCTGATAATCATCAAGAAAGTAGGAAAAACCATGAGGATTTGAAAATGGACTTAGGTGAAATTAAGGATAATCTTTAAAAAATGGATAATAAATGGAGAAAATTCAACAAAATATTGCTAAAAATGAACAACGGATCCAAAATATTGAAGATAAGATGGGCAAAGTAGAAAAAAAGATAGAAGAGTCAGAATGTGATCAAACAGCAATAAACAAAGAACTGGAAGTTTTGATTTCATTTTTAGAAATGGAAAAGGCGTTATTTTACCTAAGATTTCAAAATATAGTGGAAAACAGAGAGGAAGATTTGAGAAATGTAATGGTGGGAATTCTGACTGAAGCGACATTAAAGAATAAAGAAGAAATTAATAAGGAAATTGATGAAATCTATAGCGTATTCACAAATTACGCCCGAAGAAACAAGTTACCAAAAGAGGTTCACATTAGATTTGCAAGGAAGTTGGTGAAAGAGGAAATATACAAAAAAATGAGAGAAAAACCAATTATATATAAGGGAAAAGAAATAATTACATTAAAACAAATACCAAGAAGAATAAGAGAAACAAGGAAAAATTATAACTTTCTGACAACAGAATTACACAAACATAAAATAATGTTCCGGTGGTTAACACCAGAGGGACTGCTTGTTTCATGGCAAGATAAAAAATATAAACTTGATACACTAGAGAAAGCACAGCAATTTTTTGATAGCAATTTTTTTCCTGAGGAAGAACAAGAATCTGAAACACAGCAAGAAATTGCAAATCAGGAGGACAAACCGAGAAAAATACAGCAAGAAGGAAGAAAAAGAAGGGAGAAAGAAAGAATGGAAAGAGAGGAAGCAAGTGATAAATACAAATTACAGAAAAAAAACACTAGGAAAATAAGAACATCAAGAAAATAGAACTTTGAAATGGAGAAAGATTTAAAATTGATATCGATTAACATAAATGGACTAAACATTCCATCAAAGAGATCACGTATTTTCAGAAATTTACAAAAATTGAAGATAGATATTATAACATTACAAGAAGTTCATATTAAAAAACAACAGTGCAGTTTATTAGAAAACAAACAATTAGGAAAACTTTATACGGCACTAACAGAACAAAAAAAGAGAGGTATAGCAATGTACATCCGGAATCATATACAATCAAAGCAATTATTTGCAGATGAGGAGGGTAGGACGTTGATGGTTGAAATTGAAACAGAAAAGAAGATATTACTAGTATCACTTTATGCACCAAATGGAACCCAAACTGATTATTTTAAAAAGATGCACAACAAAATTAAGGAACTGGAATACCAAAACATATGCATAATTGGAAATTTTAATGCAATTGTAAACATAGAGAAGGACTATAGGAGTTGTAAACATAATAAATCCAGGAAAAAAACACTTCCAGAAACATTTTATCATATAGTAGAAGAATTTCAATTACAAGATGCCTGGAGGGAACTCAATTATAATAAACAACAATACACATTCTATTCAAATCCACATCAATCGTGGTCCAGAATTGACATGGCTTGGATGACAGCAGAGCTTATAGCAGACATTAAACAAATAGAAATTACAATGAACACATGGGATGATCATAGCCCCATTGAAATAACATGGAAGGGACACCAAAAGCGTAAAAGATGAATGATGGATAGAGATATTATAAATGACAAACAATATGTGGATATGATTCAAAAAGAATTGAAAATATTTCTACAAATTAATGTTAAAGAGCACACCAGTCTACAAAATCTATGGGACACAACCAAGGCATATATCAGAGGCTTAACAATTGCCTATACTGCACAAAAAAAATAAAACAAACAACAAATAAAACAAAATTTACAGACAATATTACATCAATATGAATTAGATCTACAGAAACAGCCATATAACCAAGAAATTAAGGAGAAAATAAATTTAACAAGGCATAAATTAAATTTGATCACAACAACAGAAATAGCAAGAAAAATAAAAATCGCTAAACAAAACCAATTTGAACATGCAAACAAAACCGGACGGTGGTTAGCATATAAATTGAAAATAGAAAAACAGGAATATTATAATACAGTTAAAAGATGTAGATGGTTGTTTATACCAGAATATTGAAGACAAAAAACGAATTGCAAAGGAATTTTTCAAAAGAAGAGATTAGAGAAGAAAATATCATAGAATATTTAAATAAAATAAAGATTCAAGAATTAGAAGAAGAACATATAGAATTATTGAACAGACCAGTCTCAATGTTAGAATTAATAGAAGCGAGGAAGAAACAAAAAAATAACAAGACACCGGGAACTGAAGGTATACTGGCAGAGTTTTATAAGACATTCCAACAACCATTAGATGATATATTAATAATATAATATAAGTTTTCAATGATGCATTAATGGAAGCTGAAATTCTGAAGTCATGGAATGAAACAATAATCACATTAATACCAAAACAAGATTCGGATCCCACGGAAATTAAAAATTATAGACCAATTTCTCTTCTCAACGTAGATTATAAACTATTCACATCAATTATAACACAGAGATTGAAAAATCTAATCAAATACTATATACATCCTGATCAAAATGGTTTTATTCCTGGAAGACAAATTCATAACAATACAAGAACAATTATTGACACTCTGGAATTCTATGAGCAAAGATCGGAAAACCAGTTAGCTCTAATTTTCCTAGATGCGCAAAAAGCGTTTGATAATCTCAACTGGACATTTCTATTAGCACAATTAGAAAAAATAAAATTTGGAGAAAGATTTATAAAAATGATTTAAAAGATATACAACACCCAAACAGCAAAAATACAAATTAATGGAGACACAGCTGAACAATTTGATATAAAGAAAGGAGTGAGACAAGGATGCCCATTATCTCCTATATTGTTTATACTAACATTGGAAATATTACTAGAAGAAATCAGGAAAGATACAGAAATAACTGGACTAAAAATAAAAAATCAAGAATATAAACTGCAAGCCTTTGCGGATGATATAGTATTTATTTTAGATAAATCCATACAATCTGGACCAAAATTAATGATAAAAGTACAACAAATGGAGAAGTAGCAGGTTTGAAAATTAATAAACAAAAAACTAAAATTTTAACAAAGAATCTTAACAAGCATCAAGAAGAAGAATTGGAAAATATATTAGGGATACAAACAGCAAAGAAAGTTAAATATTTAGGAGTATGGATTACAAACAAAATATCAACGTTGAAGGAAGACAATTATATTAAATTGGCTAAACAAATAGAAAAGGATTTGGAAAGATGGGCAAAACTCCAATTGTCTCTTTTAGGCAAAATTGCTACCATTAAAATGAATATTCTGCCAAGAGTGTTATACTTATTTAGGGTAATACCAGTAAACCCAGGAAGAACATATTTTAAAGATTTAGACAGAATGATATTAAAATTTATTTGGCAGGGAAAAAAAGCAAGAATCAAATTAAAACATCTACAAGACAAGAGGGGGGGGGGAATGGGACTCCCTGATTGGCAGTGTTATTACAAAGCCTCAGCGTTAATATGGATAAAAGATAGGATCGAACTCAAAAACATAAGAACATTAATATTGAAAGGTTTTGACTTAACAAGGGGATGGTATGCATATCTTTGGGGAGAGAAAATTACAAAACAAGAACAATTTCGCAGACATATTGTAAGAGACAATTTGCTTAAAATATGGAATGAAATCAGAAAATATCACTATGATAGGATTCCTAGGTGGACTTCCATAATGGAAGCACATATTTATCCAAATATAATAGATACAAATAAATTAAAAACATCTTAAATGAAGAAGGAAAATTAAAAACAAGAGAAGAATTGAGAATGCAAAATGTGGAAATAGAGTGGTGGTCATATTTGCAATTAAAATCCATATAAATCTGATATGGAAAAAACTGGAATTCAAATGGAACCAAATCAGTTGGATAAAATTTTATTAGGCCCCAATGAGAAATTAATAACCAAAATTTATAATTTTCTATTGGAATATAAACTAGCGGAAGAAGTAGTTAAAGAGAATATGATCACATGGGCGACGAATTTTGGGTATGCAATAGAATTAAATAAGTGGGAAAAATTGTGGAAAAGTATTAATAAATTAACATTATCTGTACCATACAAAGAAAATGCTTATAACTTGTTCTATAGGTGGCATCTACCACCGGCGCGAATTTCTAAAATGTTTCCCGGCACATCTCCACTCTGTTGGAAATGTAAAGCGCATAAAGGGACATACTATCATATATGGTGGTCATGTCCCAAAGCTAAAAAATTCTGGAACAATATAAAAATGCAACTGGAACAAATAATAACTCTTTTCTTCTTTATCTTTTTCTTTTTTCAATTTATATGCCAACCATCTGCCTGTTTTATTCGCAAACTCAAAATAGTTTTGTTTTGCCATTTTTATTTTCTGGGCTAGTTCTTTTTGATTTATCAAATTTAGTTTATGTTTAATTGTTTTCCATTCCTCTTTTATTTTTTTGTTTTGGGGATATTTTCGTAGTTTATATTCTGTATTTTTAAATTCTTCATATAATTTATCTAGCTGTTGTTTCCTCTCTTTGTTTTTCTTCCCTATATATGCAATCCTCAGACCCCTTATGTATGCTTTTGCTGTATCCCAAGTATTCTGTAAGGAAGTATCCTCTTTTTTGTTTATCTTAAAAAATAATTCTAATTCCTTTTCTAACATGTGTTTAAATTCTTTTTCATTATATATTTTTTGGTTCATTGTCCACCTCCTAAACCTTTTTTTCCCTCTCCATTTTATAAGTATTGGGTTGTGATCTGCCCATAGATTTACTCCTATCTCTATTTTTTCTACCCCAGTCCTAATATTCGCAGTCATCCAAGCCATATCAATTCTAGACCAGGATTGGTGTGGATGAGAGTAGAAAGTATATTGATTCTCATCTTCGTGTGTTTCCCTCCAAAAATCTCTCAAGTTTATTTCCGCAGCCATATTAAAGAATTCTTTTGGAAGTATTTCTTTCTTTTTCTTATTTTTTTTTACCACTTTTATAATCTTTTTTAGCATCTACTATTGTGTTATAATCTCCAATTAGGCAGATATCTTCGTATTCTAGTTCTACTATTTTTTTATGTATTCCTTTAAAAAATTCCTGTTGATTTTGGTTAGGGGCATATATTACTACTAGTAATGATTTTTTCTTTTCTACTTCTAGCTCAACCATCACCGTTCTACCTTCTTCATCTGCGTATATTAATTTCAGTTCTATCCTTTCTTTTACATAAACCGCTATTCCTCTTTTCTTTTTTTGCATCAGAGATGTATATAATTTTCCTAATTTTGGGTTTTCTAATATTTTTTGGTACACTTTTTTGATGTGTACTTCCTGAAAGCATATCACATCTGCTTCTAATTTTCATAGTTTTTTAAATATTTGAGTTCTTTTCTTTGGTGCATTTAATCCATTTATATTTACAGAGAGAAGTTTATTTTTTATTTTTTATTTTTTTATAATTTTTATTGTTTAAGAATTACGGTACAATTTCACTATTTCCGGTTACATGGTGTTAATATACATATACAATTATACCTTTATTTTATTTACATTGTTATTTACATGGTATTAATTCATTATCTCAATTCAAGAATACTACCCATAGGATTTCTTACTGTTATAGTTTTGATACATAATATTACGTCTCTTTTTCATGAAATTACATCTTTACTCCCTTTTATATCCTCCTATGGTAGTATAACTCCTATCCGTATACCCATTTAGCTGATCACCCTTCTAAACTCCTTTAGCTCTCTTGAATTCATTTCACTTTTCTTTTCTTCATATATCCCAGACACTATAGTAGTCAGTTTCTTCTCTGTCATTAATTTCTAGTGTCAGTTTGTTCATTTTGGCACATTCCAGTATTTTTCTAATTACGTGCTCTTCAGATGGCAACTTTTTCTCCTTCCAGTGTTGAGCAAAAGAGATTCTCGCTGCTGTTATTATATGTGTAATGAGGTATTTTTTCTTTCTTGCAATTTCTTTCTTTAAGATTCCCAGGAGAAATATATTTGGTTCTAATTCAATTGTTTCTTCTATTATTTCTGACACCCATTTATGTATCCTCCTCCAAAATTTTTTAGCTTGTGGTCATGTCCACCAACAATGATAATAAGTACCTTGCTGATGGTCACACTTCCAACAATTTGGGGCCATGTTTGGGTATATTTTAGCAATTCTGGCTGGTGCTAGATGCCATCTGTATATCATCTTGTATTGGTTTTCCCTATAAGTTGTTGCCCTGGTCATTTTTAAATTATTATTCCAAATTTGGTCCCACTCGTTCAAATTTATTGTTTGTCCAAAATTTTTAGCCCAGGCTATCATAGGATTCTTAACTACTTCCTCCATCAGGTCATAGTCTACCAGATAGTTGTAGAGTTTGGCCAAAATTTTATTATCCATGCCCATCCATATTTTATCAAAACCATTGATACCTATTTCTATGCCATGCTCTTCTTTATCTTTTTTGTATCGTGATTTGATTTGTGCGTATGTCCACCAATCTATATATGTGCCCTGTTCTTCTGACTTCTGGTTGATGACTCGTGGCGACATGGCATGGTAAGAGTGACCGCTCCTCTCCACTGCCACTTATCGCCATGTTTTGGGGACTCTTCGAGGCGTGGGAGCTCGGAGGGCTTCGCGGACAAGAGTGAGGCATCGGCAGGCTGAGTGGTGAGCTGCAAACCCACCCAGTCGGGCTGATATTCACTGCCAAACCAGCGCGGCGTGTCTGCCTTCTAATGGCGATAATCAACAAGATGGGAAGCAAGAAATTCCGGTGAAAGGGGTGTAGGAGAGCACCCATATTCACTTGTCCCCGAACAGGCTTAATTTTTTTTTTAAATTTGATTTATATGCCGCCCTTCTCCGGAGACTCAGGGCGGCTTACAATGCATTAAGCAATAGTCTTCATACTTTTGCATATTTATACAAAGTCAGCTTATTGCCCCCACAAACTGGTATTCTGTCTTAACTGTGCTGGCTGGATTGGATTAAAAGGATCTATTAAGGAATGAGTGGCAACTGTGAGAGAAGGAGAAGACGACATCTGAGAGGGACCATAGACGAGCCAGCAAGAGAGCAGGAAAAAGAGACTTGCGAAGCAGAGTAGCGGTGCTATAAGAAGGTGGATTTAACTTGCTGATCTGGTGGAACGAGTGAACTGCGAGGACTCTGAAGGTGGTTTGATGATTGAGAGAGAGTGGGCAGAGATTAGAACCGGAAGTGGATCCATATTGAAAACCAATGAAAAGAACTACGAAGGGCTAGAACAACGAGAAGGACTATCAGGAGAAGACTACTGATTTTCAGAAATTTAAGATACAAAGAGACAGGAGATGTACAAACTGGTGAAATTGGAACATTATTTTTCCCCCACCTTAGCATTTATAACCGAAGATACTGCAGAGACTAAGAACAGCCAAGTAACTAACCATATCTATATAAGTCTCTTATTAATACTGGTACATTAACGTACTTATATCTGTTTTATTGTCTGCCAGTTGTTTATCTGTGCACATTTAGACTATTGGAAGAACCTATTTAAATAATTGTGTATAAGCTTGATTATTTTTTAATATTTAAATTATTGTAACTATTTGCATTTATAGTTAAGGCATATACTCTTTTACAAATTGATATACTATTTAGCATAATTATTGATAAATACCTGAGTCAGGACTGATTAATTGATTGACTAATTAACTGATTGCTTATTTAATTACGTATATATACTAATTAATTGATTGTGTATAAATTTATTTATATTTAGGGAACTAATATAAACAAGAACACATTTAATTGTTATGTGTGATTAGTTAAACTAAGTATCACTATTCGTTATTTTTGATTAAGTATTAGTAGAATTATAACTGATTTAAGTGACTGAATGCTATACGATATAGGATTAATTATTAGTAGAATTGTATTTGATTGAAGAGAGAGACATATATTAACTGGATTAGTGAAAAGAGATTAGTATTTAAATAGAGGAAACTGGACTTAGATAGAAGAGACCAATAGACTTGATTAAATCATCGTGAAATTAAGTTAAGGAATAGATAGAGAAAGGAAGCAGAGTAGATAAGAAATAATCAAGATTTATAGAGACCCTAGTAGAAGATAGATCAAACAAAAGGGAAAAATAAATAAATAACAATTAGTGGATGACCATCTGGAAAAACATAGAAAAGATAGTTAAAGACCAGGCAAGAGTGTTGAAGAAGATGACAAGCCTCTCATCTACAGTGATAAAAACTGGGGAAAAAACAACTCAAAACCTATCTAATCCCACGATCACAATGTCATTACCAGCAATGCAAAAGTCAACAGAAGGCTTATCAAAGACTGAAAAATCAGCCATGATCCCCACCATGCAAGCAATGCAGTCGATTCTTACAATGATACAAGAGACAATGCTCATGATGCAGGAAAAGATGACTAGCAATCATCTTGAATTAAAAACGGACATTAAAGTTATAGATCAAAAAATGAGTGACATACAGGAGACGATACAAATGAATGAACAGAAAATAAATAAGATGGAGTCCAAAATGGAGCAACAAGAAAAGAACCTGGAAGTTGTAGACCAAAAGCTAATGGCGCAAAATAGGGAGCTGGAGGATTTGATTACGCAATTAGAGATGGACCGAGCCTCCTTCTATCTGCGCTTTCAAAACATCTCTGAGGATAAGGACGAAAATTTGGGCCAGGTTATGGCTGAATTAATAGCCGAGGTCGAAAAAAAGTCAAAGACATCTTCTACAATATGGTGAGAGAGGAACCAGTTAGCTATAAAGGAAAGGAGGTGATTGTATTGAAGCAAGTTCCGAGAGGGTGAGAGAACTAAGAAGAGATTATAGATTCCTAGCTGTTCAATGAAACAAGAGGAGCATACTCTTTAGGTGGATTCTACTGGAGGGTATGATGATAACATGGCAAGGGAAGAAAATTAAAATAGGAAGTCTGGTAGAGGCCCAGGAGTTCTTAGATCAACTGAGAGGTTCAGAGGAAGATCAGAGCAGCAAAGGGGAATTGGAAGTGATCAACACAGAAGAAGAATTCACCCAACAAAGAAGATCCAAAGAAGGAACCCCGGAAGAGAAAGAGACAGAAGAAAAGGAAAGCAAGGAAGTAAGGAAGAAACAAAGACCACAGAGAGCTACACACGTGAACAAGAACTAAAACAACACCAGGTTACAAGAATGGACGATTGGAAACTTCTATCGATAAATGTAAACGGTTTGAATGACTATAAAAAAAGAAAAATATTTTTTACCAAATTAGTCCAGCAAAATGCGGGTATAGTATGCCTCCAAGAGGTGCATATAAAAAAAGATGACGGAAAATATCTGGAATTCAAAAAACTCGGAAACCTCTATACCTCCTTAGCAGGAAAAAAAAAAGAGAGGGATGGCCTTATATATTAAGAAAGAAATAAAGGCAGAGCTGAAATATGCAGATTCAAAGGGTAGGATCCTGACGGTTGAAGTTAAGAGAGGTAATTCTTCAATATTAATAACAGCTATTTATGCCCCAAACAAAAATCTGAGAGTATTCTACCACAAAGTGCGAGAAATATTATGTAAAATGGATAATAATAATATATGTTTAATTGGAGATTTCAATCAATTTAGTTGAGTGGTAGACCCAACTAAAGACTATAAAAGATTTAAAGGCCAAAAGAAAAAGAGGAAAACCTTACCAAAATCCTTCCTTGAGTTGGTGGACGAATTGAACTTGGTAGATATCTGGCGAATCTTACACCCATATAAAAGACAATGTACTTTTTACTCAAGCCCCAAAAAATCCTGGTCCAGAATTGACATGATGTGGGCAAGTAGGAATGTAGGAATGGATATCATGTCAGCCGAGATTCTACCCAATAGATGGGCGGACCACAACCCATTGGAGATCAAATGGATGAGCGGATATAAAAAGAGTAATACACGATGGAGATTAAACATGCAATTCCTCCGGGATAAACAAAATATTGAGAGAATCAAGGGAGAATTAAAGGCCTTCTTCGAAGAAAACGAAAAGGAATCAACCGATTGAGGAATAATTTGGGATACAATGAAGGCGTTCCTAAGAGGATTGGCATTAGCTTATGGAGCACATAAAAATAAAGAAAAAAGGGAGATCCAGAGGAAATTGTCGGAAGATTTGCAGAAAGCAGAGAAGGAAGTACAACAGAACCCGGACAACGAAACGGCGAAAGAAAATTGGATGATCATACGGCACAGAATAAATATAATCGATCAGGAAAAATTGGCATATGCAATCAAACGATCTAAACAATACCACTTTGAAAATGCCAATAAGTCGGGCAGATGGCTGTCCTACAGAATCAAAAAAGAAAAAGAGAAAGGGATCATTTACCAATTAGAAGACCAAGAGGCTCATATCATAAATACGGAAGAAGAGAAATTAGAGATTATTCGTGAATACTATTCTACCCTGTATAAGGAAGAAGACATCCCCAAAGAAAAAGTAGAGCAATACTTATTGGAAAAGAACTTTCAGTGATTGGGGAGGAAGAAAGAAAGATGTTAAACAAAGAAATTACAAGGACAGAGTTGAAGACTGCGATAGCTAAATTGAAAAAGAACAAATCACCGGGACTGGATGGACTCCCAGGGGAACTGTACCAAAATTTAGACTTAGAGGATATCCTCCTACCGAAATTATTAGATATTTTCAATGAGGCTTTGATAAAATCCAAAATACCAGAATCATGGAGGGAGGCGTATGTTACATTTCTGCAAAAAGAAGGAACAGATGTTAAATTGATAAAAAACTATAGACCAATCTCCCTCCTTAACACTGACTATAAAATCTATATGAGTATCATGGCGGATAGATTAAAGGGAATTTTAAACAAGATAATACACAGCGACCAAAATGGATTCCTGCCAGGGAGGCAAATAAGAAACAACATAAGAACAGTATTAGATGTGTTAGAGTACTATGAGGAACACCCTGATAAAGAATTGGCGCTGGTCTTTTTAGACGCCCAAAAGGCGTTTGATAATTTGAACTGGGAATTTATGAAGCAACAAATTAACAAAATGGGATTCGGACAAAATTTTATGAATACAATAAATGTGATCTATGAGAAACAAAGGGCCAACATATTAGTGAACGGAAAACTAACAAAAACTTTCCAAATCAGAAAAGGGGTGAGACAGGGATGCCCCTTATCACCGCTTTTGTTTATCTTGGCATTAGAAGTGTTATTAAAAAGGATCAGAGAAAATAAGCAAATTAAGGGACTTAAAGTCAGAAAGGAAACATAAAACCCAAGCCTTTGCGGATGATGTGGCATTAATCATGGAGGAACCATTAGAAACAGGCATTCAAACTTTGGAAGAAATTGGTAAGTACAGAGAGGTGGCAGGGTTCAAGTTAAATAAATCGAAAACTAAAATGTTAACTAAAAATATAACCAAAGATCAAAAGAAATTGTTGGAGGAGTCAATGGGGATACAAATTGTAAAGAAAAGAAAATATTTGGGAGTATGGATCTCAACAAAATGTTTGGCCATCAAAGAGGACAATTACATACCGCTAGTTAAAAATATTAAACAAGATTTAGAAAAATGGGAAAAGCTCCAGATATCTTTTCTAGGGAGGATTGCTGCAATCAAAATGAGCATCTTACCAAAGATGTTATATTTATTCCAAACTGCCCCAGTTAAATTAGACAGGAAATTTTTCCGGGAACTAAACTCTATTATTAGGAAATTTATTTGGGGAGGGAAGAAACCTAGAATTGCAATTAGAAATTTGCAAGATAAAAAAGACAGGGGTGTGTGTGTGCCTTGGACTACCAGTTTGGGAAATATATCAAAAAGCAGCAAATTTAGTATGGCTAAAAGAATGGGCAACGTTGGGAAACAAAAGAATCCTGACACTGGAGGGGCATGACCTCCAGAAGGGATGGCATGCTCATTTATGGGAAACAGAGAAAAGAAAAGGAACATATTTTTACAAACATAAAATTAGGGATACTCTAATGTCAACATGGGCAGAAATAAGATGAAAACAATATACCCAAGTTCCCAGATGGTTATCTACGATGGAGGCAATAATCTATCCAAACGTACTCGAATTGGGCAAAACAACAAAATACAAAGAGATATTAGATGGGGCAGGGAATCTTAAAATGATGGAAGAATTACAGAGAGAAGTTTAATTGCCTTTTCAATGCCCAGCGTAGTTGTTTTTTGGTGTATCTTGTTTCCATCCGTGTTTTTGCTTTTGCGCCTTCTCTTTCCTCTCTTTCTTTTTCTTGACTTTTTCTTACTTCTTTCTATTTGCTCTTCCTCCTGGCTTCTACTTTTTGTTTCTTCTTTACTTTCCTGTTCCTCCTCCTGGGTAAAGTGCAAGTTATAGAATTCTCTTGCTTTCTCTATTGTGTCTACTTTGTATTTTTTGTCTTGCCAAGTGATCAAGATCCCATCCGGTGTTAGCCATCTAAACATTATTTTACATCTAATCAATTGGAATGTTAAAAACTGGTATTGTTGACATTGGTTTCTGATTCTTCAGGGTATTTGTTTTAACATTGTGATTTCTTTATCCGTATATGTCAATGTTTATTCTCTTGACTTTCTAATTTCTAATTTCTAATCTCTAATTGTTTGTTTTGAGAATCTAATGTGCACCTCTCTTGCCAATTGATGCCTTCTTATGTAATTTGTATGTACGCAATATATTTCATCCAATTGTCCTTTTATTTCTAGTTTGTCTCTTTGTATTATTTCTGACACTATCTCTGCCATTTTTTCTCCCAAATCTTCATCTTTTTCTTATATTATATTTTGAAAGCGCAAAAAATATGAAGCTTTCTCCATCTCAAGCATCGCTATTGAGTCAGACAATTCCTTATTTAGTTGGAAAGCTTTTTGCTCCATTGCCTCTACTTTTGTCTACTTGGTCTATTTTTGTTTCTGCTTTTCTAATTCTTTGTTCGTTTTCTGTTATTGATTGTTGGATGTCCCCAATTTTATCATTCATATTCTTAATATCCTCCTTAACATCTCCTATTTCATTTTTAATTTCTGCATGAAATGTTCTCATTTTTGGTTTTCTGCCATTTTTCTTGTGTTTTTAATAATGTTTCTTGAATCATTTGAAACATATTCTGCATAGCATTTAGTGTCATTTCCGGTTTTTCTTTTTCTTTTTCTTTTCCTATCATGTTATCTATTGTTTTTTGCTGTAGTGGTGATGCCACTGTTGCTGTGGTATTTACAGTTGGTTTTTTTCCTGTTTTCGTTATGGTGGCTATTGTTGACATTTTTAATGCTCGTGTGAAGCTTTCCCACACTAACATATAAATATTAATCGTTGATTTTTCTCCCCCTGTATACACACCTTTTTACTTATATAAATATAGAACTTCAACACTTTAACAATATCACACTATAATTAATTATTGTTTTACAGATTCTCAATTCTTACTTTACAATATTTTCAATCAATCTGATTATAATTCATGCACCTTCCATCTTTTCAAATTTTATAAATTCACAGTACAATATACAATTATAACTATAATATAATTCCAATTTTCCCCCTTTATTTTACTTTACTTTACTGATTATGTAATTTATTAAATATAAGAATAAAAATATTTATTTGTGCTTTCCTTATTGTTATTTGATGTTCCTTCCCTTCTCAATCTTGCCTGTAGCTGTAGCTGTAGTTATTTTCTATCATACATTCGTGTCAGTCCTTTTTCTAAATCTTAGTCTCTCTCTTTAAGTCTGCTACAGTAACCAATCACTTTTTAAATCCCACAGGTATTTCAAAAGTTCTTTATTTTCTTCTTTATCTTTTGGAATTATTTGAGTTATAGAATTTATCGCCCTCTCCAGTTCTCTCCACCCCAGACCACCCCAATGATGCCCTTGACGTGTTGTCTCGCTGCCTGGAGGCTGTATTGGTCTCCAGCTGATCCAGAATGCAACTGCACGGGTTGTTATGGGAGCCCCTCGTTACTCCCATATAACACCCCTCCTGCGTGAGCTGCACTGGTTACCAGTGGTTCTCCGCTTCAAGGAGCTAGTCCTCACCTATAAGGCCCTTCATGACTTAGGTCCGGGATATTTGCATGACCTTCTCCTGCCTGCCTCTCACCGTCCTGTTCGCTCACATAGGGCCGCTCTCCTCAGGGTTCCGACGGTGAGCCAATGTCACCTTGCTGTGCCCAGGGGTAGGGCATTCTCTGTGGGTGCTCCCACCCTCTGGAATGAATTATCTACTGAGCTCCGGATGGCTCCTGATCTCTGCTCCTTCCGTCAGGACTTGAAGATTTGGCTTTTCAAACAAATAGGCTGAGACTGATTCTGGGCTTTATTATTTACTACTAATTAATTATTTGGATTAAATTATGATTTTATTGTACTTGTTTCTTAACTTGTGTTTGCCATCCTGAGTCCTTTGGGAGAATGGCGGCATATAAATACATGTAATAAATAAATAAAATAAATCTTATGTTAATCAAATCTCACCCTGAATTTATTTAAACTTTGTAAAAGTTTACTTCAGATATTAAACTTCTGTGCAGCTAAGAAGTATAACTATTTTAAAAAACCAGTTTTGGGTAAATATGTTTAGTTACAGATAGATACAGATTAACAGAATTGGAAGGGATCTTACAGGTCATCTAGTTCAACCCCCCATCCAAGCAGCTCCTACACCATTTTTGACAGATGGCAGTCCAGTCTCTTCTTAAAAGCTTCCAGTGATGAAGCTCCCACAATTTCTGAAGGCAAGCTGTTCCATTGGTTGATTGTTCTCACTGTCAGAAAATTTCTCCTTATTTCCAGGTTGAATCTCTCCTTGTTCAGTTTCCATCGATTATTCCTTGTCTGACTTTGGAAAATAGCTTGACCCCCTCCTCTTGGATCAGTGCTATCATGCCTTGCCTGGTCCTTCTCTTCACTAGACTAGCCATGCCTAGTTCCTGCAACCATTCATCATATGTTTTAGCCTTCAGTCCCCTAATCATCTTGGTTGCTCTTCTCTGCACTCTTTCTAGAGTCTCAGTTAAGTTCCACTAACTTACAGATAGCTCATAGTAATGGCTTTATTCTAGCAGCTTGTACCCAATGGTTAAATCAGCATTGTATAACTATAATTCAATGTCGTGATAAAGCACAATGTTTGTGTGCTGAAGTTAAACCTTATGCATATCTAGTCTTATTTAAATATCAAGCAGCAGATATTGTGCCTGTCAGAGTTAATGAAAAACTAGATGGACTTATAAATCATAGCTTCTTGTATTTGCTTTTTTCATCTTCTAATTTATGGGATAAATCAAGGTGTTAGTTTTGTAGAGTGTGATTCCATTCCACTTACTCCAAAGAATTACTTTCTTTTCTTCCTGTGGGCAAAGCAAAAGAACCAAGGGGAATAGTTTTCTGTTGTTGGAAAACATTACACTGAATATACCCTAGTGAAAAAGATTGTTGTTCTATTTTACAAGCAGACAGGGCACTGAACTTTGCCTGAGGAGAGCCTACATTCAATTGAATTAATCATCTGAAGCCCATATTTTTTTGATCCAAGTCCAATGCTTTGCAATACAGCTATGAAAAAAATGTCTGTGTTCATTTGGCAGGATGGCTGATTTTAATCCATCATAAATTCATGCACTATTCAATTTGACAACAATA
This sequence comes from Arizona elegans, assembly GCA_022577455.1. Lineage (NCBI taxonomy): Eukaryota > Metazoa > Chordata > Lepidosauria > Squamata > Colubridae > Arizona > Arizona elegans. The sequence goes on along the minus strand of JAKOOJ010000004.1, from coordinate 74,145,737 downwards.
CTACTGACAATTCAAATCAGTAGTGGAAAGAAATGATTTGGTTTGAATTCAGTCCATTTTCTTCACTTTTTTCTAATAACATGTTTTCCTCTCTTGTCTCTCCCCAAAGGGAAAACAATGTGAAAAATCTGAAAAGACACAAGCATTGAAAATTTCCCAGGATTTTGGAGAATGTTTGATTAATAGTTGGCAAGAGTACAATGGTCAGCTTTGGGTAAGGTGACCAGATTTTAACATTGGTAAAGAGGGACACCATTATGGGCGTGGCTTATTTTGTGGGCGTGACTAGCTGGTCATGTGACTGGGTGGGCGTGGCTAGCTGGTCATGTGACCGGGTGGCCATGGCTATGTGTAGAGGGACTACTCAGAGGGCTGAAAAAAGTCATTTCTGACAGGTCCTCGCACTTTTGACTGGTCCTCACACTTATGACCATCCTCACATTGATGCCCGTGCAGCATTCTTAACAACCATGTCACTCCTTTCACAACTGCTTCTCTTCACCATGGTGATAAGATAGGGCAAAAAATGTAAAATGTGAGGACAGTCGTAAGTTTAAGGACTGGTCAGAAGTGCGAGGACCAATCAAAAATAACTTTTTCAGCCCTCTGAGTAGTCCATATGCACAAAAGGACTAACCAGAGGGCTGAAAAAAGTCATTTCTGACAAGTCCTCGCAGTTTTGACTGGTCCTCACACTTATGACCATCCTCACATTTACGCCCATGCAGCATTCTTAACAACCATGTCACTCATTTCACAATTGCTTCTCTTCACCATGATGACAAGATAGGGCAAAAATGTAAAATGTGAGGACAGTCGTAAGTTCGAGGACTGGTCAAAAGTGTGAGGACCAGTCAAAAATAACTTTTTCAGCCCTCTGAGTAGTCCATATGCATAAAAGGATACAGCAATAGAGAGGATGAAGGAAGGGAAGGGAAATTAGAGTAGGAGTGAGGGTAAGAGAGGGAAGAAGAGAGGAGGAGAAGGAGAAAGGAAGAGGAAGTAGGGAGAAGAAGAGGGTGGGGGGAAGAGAAAGTAAGAAGGAAAGAAAAGAGAGAGGTGGTAGGTTTGAGGAGAAAGGTTGCTGTAGAATAAAAAAGATGAAAGGGAAGAAAGCCAACCCCAAACAAATATTAAGATATTAAGATAAAGAATGAATTGTTAAACTTTAAAGAATAAAAGAGAACAAATATGAATAAATAGCAACAATTAGAAACACACATACAAACATACAATGTATTTTCTTTGGACAGAATATTTGGCTGGTTCACAAATTTAAACAGTGTTTAGTCATTTCAATTAAATTTACAATTTTTATATTTCCTTTTTGCCATATTTATTCCTCATCTATTTTTTTTAAAAAAACAATATTACCCTTCATCCTCATCTCTAATCTTAATCAAATTCAATTTTGACCTTCTATTCTGTATTATACCCCTTCCCATTGTCATCTATTTTTATATCCATCCTCACATTGGTTAATTATGTAATTATGTAATACAGTTGTTTAATACAAATTCAACATTTTAATATAAATCAATTAGTTATATAATTATCTTTTTTGTATATTAATCAATATGAACATGAATATTCCAATTATTTCCATGCAATCCAATTTCTTACAAATCAATTAATTATATTTACCAATAATAATAAAGCAAATAATTTCCCCATATATTCCTCCAAACCACAACTTAACCATTTCTGCTTTCAACACGATATACAATTAATAGTATCTCAATTATTACAATTCCCTATTAAATAGAGGTTTTTTTCTTTTGTGTTTTAAAGTCTTGAACTCTCCTCCTAAATTTCCCATTGTTAAATAGAGCTTTTTTTCTTGAACTCTCCTCCTAAATTTCCCATTGTTTGCAGTTTTGCCTACCTTTTTTGGTGAGGAAAAAGAAAAAGAAATCTCTCTCTGCCTCGTTTTGTCACGTTGCACCAAAGACCCTGCTTTCGCTTTCGCTTCTTCAGCATAGCTAGGGGGAAAAAAAATCTGCTCCAGGAACTCTTTACACTGATCACCTGTAGGGCGGCCCTTTGAAGCCCTGCGGCAAGAGTTTAAACAGTTTTCTTTCCCTCTAGCCATCAGCTGGGGCTCAGGAGGCACAATGAAAAATCGGGACTTTTTTAAAACACCGTGGGACGCGGGACAAATTGCTAAAAATCGGGACTGTCCCACCAAAAGCGGGACGTCTGGTCACCTTAGCTTTGGGAGAAATTAAAAAAAAACGAACAGTTGAACTGCTTTAGCAAAATTATTGCATTGACTTCAAGCTATTTTATTCTTTAAAAATGACTGAAGAATGTACTAATAATTCTTAATTTGATCCATTTTGTTTGTATTGTAATCAGTGGTGAGATTCAAGTAATTTAACAACCGGTTCTCTGCCCTAATGATTTCTTCCAACAACCAGTTTGCCAAACTGCTCAGAAAGTTAACAACCGGTTCTCCAGAAGTGGTGCAAACTGGCTGAATCCCACCACTGATTGGGGGGGGGGGAACAGTGTGGCCTAGATGCCACACTGTTCACACATTGATTTGACATTTTTATAAAAAATAAAAAACTTGTAAAAATAAAAAACAAAAACAAAAAATGACTGAAGTTGAATGTTTAAATGATTAAGTCATTTGAACATTCAGATGGCATATTTCTAGAGAAAAAAGATTCATTGATTTGATCAGATGTAGAGAGCACAAATATCAAAAGCAATTTGAAAATTATTATCATGTTAGCTTTCTGGAAAGTATCATTGCATAATTACAATAAACTAGAGATCCTAGTTTATCCCTTTTTAGAATTACTTTCTCAATTTATATTTGGGAAATGAATTTTAATGGTGGTTGAAGACACATTAGAGACCTGGAAACATATGTCTGAATCAAGAAGATTACAGGATTAAATTTTAGTAGAGAAGTAGCAGAATTTATTAAATTATACTTGCGATTGGTTCTTCAAAATGTTTCACTAATGCATACATACACAGAAAATTAAAGATTCAAGCTCATTAAATGCTGTATCAATAGATACGATAAAAATAATATGTGAATGCTCAAAGTCATTGTCTGATCATTATTACCTAATAATATCAGTGGTATAAATTTAACATATGATTGGAATGATCTACTTTACTCCAAACCAAATTGCATGCAATTTATATATGTTAATAATATACTATAAATTTAGGAATATGTACGGTATATGGAATGTCAATAGATCTATGCTTAGTGGGAAAGGCTGTGCCTCTGTACATTGGGCCTGCTCAGTATTTATTTGTCAAATTTATATGCTGCTCATTTTGCAGTCTGTAGTGTGCCATCCAGTTGCCGATGATTAACAGTTCCAAGTTCTTCTACTTAGAGTCCAGATAGCCAAATAGAATAAGAGTACAAACCTGGATACAGCCTAGTGGAAGAAGAGGCCCTGAAAACATCCTTGATTCCCTCTCATGGCATTTTCCCCCTCTTCTCTCTTCCTAACAGTTCCAATCTGATCCATGCCATGTTTTTCCAAAAGCTGCTCTTCCTTCCTGTATCTCCTTTCACCTTCTTTTTCTGTGAGCCCACATCTTCATATCTTGGGTCTGTATTCTGTCCTTCTCTCTGCCTTTCTTTCTAACTCAAACTCCCATCTGATCCTTACCAGCTTATTTGCTGTCTTCCAGCCTTTTACTGGCTTCTCACTTTCTTAACAGCTTCCCTGCATTGTCTTCCCTAACCACCACCACCCCTTGTCTGATACTAGGAGGCAGTGATGAAATGTAAAATTTGTTACTCCCAGTTCTGTGGGCATGGCTTGGTGGCTTTTAAAAGCCTTTGCTGATCAGGCAACTCAGCTGGGATCATCAGAGGCTTTTAAAAGCATTTTTTCTACAACCTGAATAGTTATAGAAAAGTTATAGGACTTCCGGTTTGCTGTTTGTCCCCGCTGGACGCTCCTTCGGGATCGTCGTACCCACTGCCTGTAAAGAGCCGCCTTTATAGCGGAATGGCGGCTCGAAAAAACTCCGTTTCCATGAGGAAACGGAGATAGAGCCGGCTGGGGAGGGTAGAGTCCTCTGCCTAATCCCAAAAGTTTTTTATTTACTTTTGGGACGGAGCGGAAGAGACTCCCCGTATCCCCAGCCGATGCTCCGGGCTCTGGGAGATCTCTGCTACACGCAGAGCTAGGTGGCAAAAGCAAGCCTGTAAACTTGTTAAACTAATTAAAGAAGACATGAGCTGGACCGCTGACCCTGAAGCGCAAGTATTTTTTTTTTTATTTTAGAAAAGTTACTGAAGTTGTTTAAGAAGTGAAAGAAAAAAAGATTTTTAAAATGGCGATTGCTGAGGCTTGAAGAGAGGTTGAAAGGGAAAGTCCTTCTGTTTTCAATTACAAAGTAGCGGAATGAATACTTCTGGCTGTAATTGGGGCAAAACCTCACTCTCACTCTTGTTTTTTTTTTTGTTTTTTTTCCTGGGGATCTGATATTGATCTTGGTTGGAAACAAGCCTTTTTTTTTTCTCTTTTCCACTAAATCTTGTCTGTGTGGGAAATGGCACCAGGACTTATACAGTTAGACAAACAGGCAGCGGGGGGAAATTCCCCCATTAACAAATTACATCAACAAGTTCTAACTCTCCAGTGTCAGAAACCTGACTTTAATATAATAGAATTTCTTCTTGAAGAGATTGTAAGAAGGGATGAGATTGTGAACCAGCAACTTCAAAAATTTAAACAGGAAATTAAAGAAATTGGTGAATTGGTGAAATCAAAGTTTGACTTTTTGAATCAAAAGATTTTAAAAACAGCTAATGGTTTATCAGACTTTCTGATTCAGTTGGATGCAAAGACTAAATTATTAGAGTCTAAAATGAAAGAAACTGAGGAGAATTTGGATAACAAGATTCAAAAAATTAAAAAGGATTTGGTAAACACTCAGGATAATAGCTCAGAAGACAAACCTAAAATGGAGGTTGACCAAAAGACTGGTAATGAAGAAAATGTGCAACAGAGGATTGAAAGAGAAGTTTTAATGATTCAATATAATTTTACAGAATATGCAATTAGACTGAGAGGTCTGCAGGAAAATAATAGAGATGACTTAAGGAAAATATCTTCTGAAATTCTGGCTGGGACTTTAAAGGTTCAACCTGATGAAGTGTTTTGCAAGATTGATAGAATTTATAGAATAAACTTCTGGTTGGCAAGGCAAAGGCAATTGCCTAGAGATGTGGTGATTTATTTTACAGATAAAGAAATTAGGAATAATATTGGGCAGAACTCTTTTAATTCTACTTTGCAATTTCATGGAAGAAAGATTTGGATTTTTAAGGAGCTCCTGCCTAAGATGCTAATGGAGAGGAAGAAATTTGGCTTTCTAGTGACTGAGTTAAAAAAAAGAAATATCTTATTTAGGTGGGATGCCCCAGTTGGTTTAATATTGGAGTAACCAATATTAAGTTGGTTACTCCAATATCAGTTGGTATCTTACTCCTTACACCAAGGAGTAAGATACCAACTGAACACTGTTGAAAAAGCGGAAGAATTTTATCAAAAAATTTTAAAAATGAATTTAACATCTTTAGGCACAATACAGGACAAGCAAAAGGAGTTGGAAACAAAAGGAAAATATCAAATTACAGAGGCTGTGGTAGATAAATTGTCTTTGGACTCCCTGGATACCCCAGCTGGACTGTCTATAAATATGAGAGCAGTGTCATCCGACCCCAATGTAATGAACCATCAAGTTACAGACAAGTGCGTAAATCAACCAGTTGATATACAAGTGATGGAGAAGAAAGATGAGATGACAAAACAAAACCAACAAGATCAACTCATAAAGCAGAATGAAAATCGATCAGCCGACACACAACTGGTAGGAAGGAAATGAGGATGGAAATTCAACCCGCAAAAGAAAAAGAAAAGAAATAGATCTCATAGAAACAGCAGTTTCTAAACCAAGCAACAGTGAAGCCAGGGACTTTAAAAAATGAATGAATATGTGAAAAGATAGTGGAGGCGAACAATTGTTTAATACTATCTTGAGGATAGTGGCAGATCTCTGCAATGCCGTGATTTTGGGATGTGAAAAGAGCCTTACATTGTTGGATTTGAATTATCTACTCTGGATTTCTTTTACTGATAAATATATTATAATTATTTTGAGTTACAAGGCAAGAGAGTCACGCTGGGGCATGCAGAAGATCTGGATGTTACCCATTAGGATGATGGGAATCAACAATCCTGATGAAAACCACAATTACAACTATATGGATATAATTATAATGTCACTCGGGTGGTTGTTTTTACTTTTATATATATATGAGGATACCTACTACTGATGGGGGCAGAAGATGATTGAAGATTTTGAACAAACTGTTGCACCAGCATGTTATTTTACCCTATTATGGATGATGGATTTAACAATCCAGTGGAAAGACATCAAAGAAGATATTATATGGATTATAAATTTAAAGTTATTGTCTTTTTTCTTTTTACAAAATGAAATGCATATATAGATATGTGTATATTTTAGTAGAGTGGGCAGTGGATTATATTTAGAATTGTATTGTATGATTTTGTAGGAATTTGGGTTGAAATAAGTTAGTTTACTGATTGATTAGTTTAAGAAAAAGGATCTTTAAGTCATATATTTAGGGGAGTGGAGGAATTGGATAGAACTGAATAAATGTTAAATTTTGATGTAGGGAGAAGGCCGCTTTAAAATGTTATATTAATATATATAAAAGACTAAATGTTAAATTGTTGTAATAATACACTATAAATTTAGGGGAGGAGAAAAAGGGTAGATTATCGCAAAAATGGGAGTTATAAGAATATTATGCTAAGGGTCAGTATTTGAGGAGGGAGTAAGGGAAAGGTAAGATATTATGTAATTAGTTATGAAATAGCCTATTGTTGTGAAGAAGTCACAGGGGGGGATGGGTGGTGAGGGGGTTTAGGGAAGGGGGGAAAGGGGGAAAAACTTGTATTTGAAAACTTTTTCAATAAAAAAAAAAAGAAAAGTTATAGAAAAAATGCTTTTAAAAATAAAAAAAAACCTCTGATGATTGCGCGGCTCAGCTGGGCATGGGTGGGGCAGGGATTTTTGCTACCGGTTCTCCGAACCACCTGCCACCATCGTTACCAGATCAGGCAATCCAGTCTGAACAGGGAGCATTTCACCCCTGCTAGGAGGTCTTCACCAGTGGTGGGCATTTAACAACCGGTTCTGTGAGCATGCATGCCTAACATGCTTGTGTGCAGCATTCATACAGCAATTTGAAGCTCAGCTGCTTACCTTCTGAGGCAGTCCCAGTAAGAACAGTGGAGGTACGGAAATTAGCTGTGCCACGTGAATCAGCTGAGCCAGAAAGAAGGAAATATAGAACAGGATAGGGCAGGAGTGGGTGGATGGGGCCAGTTGATCATCAGAACTATTGGTTCGCCTGAACTGGTCCGAACCGGCAACAGCCCACCACTGGTCTTCACAGAGAGAACTCTATTGAAACTTGGCCTTAGATTGTAGCAATTTCTCTTTTAATTAAATGACAAGCTTAGTTTTTCTCCCAGTAGGTAATAAGTTCAACACTGGAATGCTTCAATTTCCCCATAACATTGTACTGACTTTCACATTGTACTCACTGCATTTGAGAGACTTTCAGATAAGTCTCAAATGCAGAGAGGTATTTTGGAATGAGAACTGTAATTTGATCTTACTTAAATTATAATATCTCTTGTTGAGTAGAATTTGAACCCTTCCCCATTAATTAATGCCAACATTTAATGGTCACATCCCTTTTTAAAATTCTGGGATAGATATTTTTCTTTTCATACATTTAAAGAGTTTACTGTGAATCAGGGATTTAATTTGTTCATAAAGTAAAGCCTAAGATTAACAGAAAGAAATATCCTATACTTCTGCACAAGTGTGTTGCACATATAGAAAGTGCTGTGAGGGCAACCCTGGGGTCATTAACTGAGGCGAGACCAGGTAACGTCAAACAGGAACGTTTATTGCTAACAGAACTGGTAGAGAAACAGAGCGGCAACAACGGGGTTTGACAGCTATTTATACTACAGCTGTCAAACCAAGCAACCAATAGAAAGGCAACATTCTCCCGCCGGCTAGTCCATGCGTCTTAGCCAATCAGAGACGCCCGTCGTAAGTCGAGGACTTAACACCCCTTCCCTCCTGGATGGGACAGGCGTAGTCGGCCAAGTAGGCTGGGCGCCTGCGCGGCCGGGTCGATCTTCGCAGCACGGGTTCAGCGGCGGCGGGAGCTGGAGGCGCCTCAGCGATCGGCGGAACTCCCTGCGACTCATCTGGCACCCTGACGCCAACTTCATCGGTAGGCGGCTGGAATGGTAAGACTGGTTCCGGAGGCGGGTTTGAGTCAGGGAATGTGGGAATGTAGTCAGGGACTGGACTTGTTATGTTGTCTCCCAGGTCGGCTGGGTCTTCCGGCCTGGGTGTTAAGCGAGCTCTCAGCTGATTAATGTGGCGATGCCAAAGCCGGCCATCGGGCAACCGGACTTGGTAAGAGTAGGGGCCAGTGACTTGTTCGATAGTCCCGGGAAGCCACCTTGGTTCGCCCCCAAAGTTCTGGGCATAGACTGGGCTGCCCACGACGAAGTTGCGGTGTCGGCCAGTGGAGTCTGGGGGCGCTTCTGGAGCGTAGGAAGGGTGAAGACGGTCGAGGTCAGTGCGAAGGCGTCGACCCATCAAAAGTTCTGCGGGGCTCCTGTTGGTCGAGGGGCATGGAGTTACGTGTTGTGCCAACAGGTAGCGGGTCAGTTTCTCTTGCCAATCCCCATGGTCATAACGAGATAGGGTTTCTTTGGCTGACCTCATGGCCCTCTCTGCCAGCCCGTTACTGGCAGGACAAAATGGTGCCACCCTGGCATGGCGAATCCCATGGCTTGCTAAATACACTTGGAAGGCTGCGGAGGATAGCTGGGGGCCATTGTCTGAGACGATGACGTCTGGCAACCCATGGGTGGCAAATAGTCCTTGTAGGGCTCTTATGAGCGCGGCAGACGTGATGGATGCCATGGTGACTATCTCTACCCACTTAGAATAGGCATCTACCACCACTAGGAAGGTCTGCCCATGGTAGGGCCCGGCAAAGTCCACATGGATTCTTGACCAGGGAGACTTGGGCATTTCCCATTCCCTAACTGGGGCAGCGGGGGCCATTGGTCTAGAGAGCTGGCAGGGTTGGCACCCTGCGACCCACTGGGCGGCTGCGTGGTCGAAGTTCGGCCACCAGACATAGCTGCGTCCCAGGGACTTCATCCTCCCTATGCCCGGGTGTCCTTCGTGCAGAGCTTCTAGGACTGGCTGTTGTAGCTTGGCGGGCACTACAACCCGATCGCCCCATAGCAGGCACCCCCGTAGCACAGATAGTTCGTGCTGCCTCATATAGTAGGGTTTGAACTCAGGCCCCACATTACCTGGTGGCCATCCCCTGCGCACCCAGTCTAAGACTCTGCGGACAATGGGGTCCTTGGCAGAGTGTGCAGCAATGTCGGTGGCAGTGATTGGTAGATGCAAAGAGTCAATGAGAAGGACAGGAGAAATGGGAGAGGGGTCGTAGACAGAGATGGGGAGGGGGCAGCGGCTGAGAGCATCAGCGTGAGCAAGGTGTTTGCCAGGACGGTGAATGAGGGTGTAAGAATAGGCAGCTAGAAATTCGACCCAGCGTGACATGCGGGGGGATAGGACCTGGGGTGTTGCAATGTTGCCAGCTAGTATGCCTAGGAGGGGCTTGTGATCTGTCACAAGAGTGAACGGACGGCCATATAAATATTCGTGGAAGCGTTTGACGGCCGCCACAGCGGCCAGGGCTTCCTTGTCAATTTGTCCATAATTACGCTCTGTGGAGGAGAGCGTGCGGGAGTAAAAGGCAATTGGGGCTTCTGTGCCATCAGGAAGGACATGGCTGAGGACAGCCCCAATGCCAAAGGGGGAAGCGTCTGCCACTAAGATCAAGGGGAGGCTGTCCGTGTACTGAACGAGGACTGCCTCAGATGTCAAAAGAGATTTGACAGCTGAGAAGGAGGAGGCTTCTCGGTTGCCCCAACGCCAGGGGGTCTTTTTGTCTAAGAGACGGTGAAGGGGCTCAGCAACGGTGGCCTTGTGAGGGAGGAAAGAGCTGTAGAAGTTTAAGAGGCCAAGGAAGGCTTGTAGGTCAGTTTTGTTTGTGGGTGTGGGGGCCCTTTTGATGGCAGCTATCTTAGAAGGTGTGGGGTGAATGCCGGAGGCATCAATGAGATAGCCTAAAAATTCTACCTGGGATACCCCAATCCTGCATTTTTCTTTCTTGAGCCTGAGGCCAGCCGTTTGGAAACGGCGCAGGACGGTCCTTAGCTTCCCCTTAAGGTCTGCTGTGTTAGAAGCTGCGATGATGACGTCATCGAAGTATGGAACTACTCCAGGCAGCCCCTGCAGGAGTCGCTCCATAAGGCCCTGAAAGATGCCCGGGGCAACGCTTATGCCAAACTGGAGACGATGGCACAGGAATGCTCCCCTGTGTGTGACAATGGTTTGGGCTGCAGCAGTGGCCGAATCAACAGGGAGCTGTTGGTAAGCCTGTGCCATGTCCAGTTTGGCAAAAACGGAGCCCTTGCCCAGTGAGTGCAATAAATGTTGCACTACGGGCACTGGATATGGATTAGCCTGGAGCGCCTTATTGACGGAATTTTTGTAATCCGCGCAGATGCGGATTGACCCGTCAGGTTTGATGGGTATGACAATAGGGGTTTCCCAGGGGGCGTGGTCCGTGGGCTCTAGGATACCCTGAGCTATGAGTTTGTCTAACTCTTTATCGACTAATGGCTTGAGAGCAAAAGGCACTCGTCGAGGCTTAAGCCTAATAGGGGCAATTCTAGGGTCTAGATTGAGGGTGATGGGTGAACCCTTATATTTACCTAACTCTTCATTAAAGACGTCAGCGAATTCTGCCAGGATGTCTTCAAAGTCATGCGGGGTGGTGGAATGGATGCCCGTGATGCCCAGCCCCAGAGCGCCAAACCAATCAAGTCCAAGCAGGCTGGGCAGAGGATCTCTCACGATGAGCAGGGGTAGCTTGCCCGTGAAGGCTCTGTGTTCTACAAGGAGATTGGCGCCACCCAGGATGGGGATGTCGTTGCCTTGGTAGTCTCTGAGGCGAACTTGGCTTGGCAGGAGAGCGTTTTTCCGCATTTTTGGGGTCAGCCGCTTCAGGGTGTCCCAGGAAATCAGAGATTTGGATGACCCAGTGTCTAGCTCCATCCGACAAGGGGTTCCTTCAATGGTTACCGTGAGGTAAATTTTTTTGTTGGGACTGATTTTTTCTTGGCGGGCCGACCTTGCAGGGACGTTGTTGGCCCTGGAAATGGCGAAACAGTCACCGCCCGGCCTTGGCCCTTTCGGGAACGGTCTGCTGGGGGGCTTGGATAGAGTGCCAGGTGTATTGGCCCGGCAGACCCATGCCAAATGTCCTTTCTTCCCACATCTGCGGCAGATGGTGGTCTTAAAGCGACAAGCCGCTCTAGGGTGCAACTCTCCGCACCCCTGACAGGGAGGCCCCACAAAGGTTTTGTTTGAGGGGTTTCCCTGTCCTTTGACAGTTTTAAGGCGGCTAACTTCGTCTTCCTCTTCTTCGGCTACCTCAGGTTCTAGGTCTTCTGAGTGCACGGTGCTGGGTTTGTTAATGAGGGCACTGGGTTGCACTTTACGGATCTCTAGAGTGGACTTGCTTGACAGCTTGCAAGCCTGCGCCTCTTCAATTGCGGTTGCGAGGGTGATATCTTTTCTCCCGAGTAAGTGTCGATGTACCCTCGGGTCCCTCACACCACACACGAGCTGCTCCAGGAGGGAGTCTTCTAGATCAGCAAATTCACAGTTTAAAGCTGCAGTTCTGAGGGAGGCGATGTAATGGTTAATGGACTCTCCCTCAGCCTGTAAAATTTGCCTGAAAGCGTACCGGCGGGCGATGCGCGAAGGGGTAGGCTCATAGTGGTTCTTGAGCTTCTCCCTCAGGACCTCCCATGGCACCGACTGTACTGGAACCGGAGCTAGCAGGGCCATAGCGACTGAGAACATTTCGGGACCACAGGCATTTAAGAAGTGCGCTCTTTTCCGGCTGCTGGTCAGCCCCGTATAGTCGTTCGCCTCCAGAAAACATTCGAACCGTGCCTCATACGACTTCCAGGTTTCTGTAGCCTGGTTGAAGGGGGCGAATGTCGGAGGTGCCATTCTTTAGACGGAAGGGCTCTGTTTCTGAGAGGAATTTCCTCTACACGACGTCTCGTCGTGAAGTGACTCAGCTGAGCGCCTTGGCTTGGTGCTAGTGACTTCAGTTGTTGACCACCTGTCTCTGTCCTCAGTATCCCATCCTCGTCGCCAGTGCTGTGAGGGCAACCCTGGGGTCATTAACTGAGGCGAGACCAGGTAACGTCAAACAGGAACGTTTATTGCTAACAGAACTGGTAGAGAAACAGAGCGGCAACAACGGGGTTTGACAGCTATTTATACTACAGCTGTCAAACCAAGCAACCAATAGAAAGGCAACATTCTCCCGCCGGCTAGTCCATGCGTCTTAGCCAATCAGAGACGCCCGTCGTAAGTCGAGGACTTAACAGAAAGTTGTTTGCATATTAGTTGTACAACCCCCCCCCCCACACACACACATACTGAAGGGGAATGAAAATATTGTGTCCTATAAGGATTGGCTGCTATTGTTATGGACAGGAATGTGATATTTTGATCCAAACAAAGATGTTGAGCTATCATTCACAATGAAAATCACCATGCATTGCAGATGATTTGTTATGACAACTGGAAGAATCCAGGATTCATCTGGGTGGTTAGGTTGTTTTGCATCATCCAGATTGGATGTGCAAGAGACAAGTCTTCAAGACATGTGTGATTAAGCCAAAAGTTTATCTGTCCAAGTCTTTGTTTCCATGAAGGATTGATCTGATGTTTGGGGCAGGATGTGTGGGGAAGGACATTAAAGACAATAATTCTCTTCTGTTGCCCCTCAGTCACTTGGATTCATGGAGGCATTGCTGTTCAGAATGCTGGAATCATATATGCTGCCACCATCATTGTCTAACATTATGTCATAATATAAACTTTATTTCTTCTCTTGTTGACTCTTTAGTTATTAGATCTTGCCTTTCATTTATTAATGCGCAACATGTTTACATAGCATTCCCTCCTCCCACTTTCCCTCATAATAACTCTGAGACGAAGATTGGGAGGAGGAAGAGGAACTGGTGCAAAGTCAGCAAGTACTGTAAATGTTTGTGGTTGATAACTTTGAAGTTAGATCTCCCCAATGTCAGCCCAAAAACTTAGTAACTATAGTACTACACACTGTAATATTCAATTTTATAAAGTTCAGCTCAATGACTGAATTGAGGACTAAATTGCCCTCTTATTTCTGTTCGGCATGAATCCAATGCATTATTGCAGGCACTATCTGGCATCATGCCACATTATTTTCCCACACAAAGATTCAAATATGTTTAGCGAGCTATTTTCAGGAAGCACCACCAGGTGCTGAAGAATAACCAAGGGCTAATGGCAAATTGTTTAAGAGATAAGAACAGAGTTTAAGGAATGTCCATTGAGATAACCAACTTTCATTTGTTTTGGAGTGATTTTGCAAGAAGAGGAGAAATTGCTACAGTATTGGATGGGAAATACGATTTAGGGCAGGGGTCCCCAACCCCCGGTCCATGGACCGATATTGGTCTGCAGCATTCCAGCAAAGCCCCATCTGCAGGATGCAGGCAGCACACAAAACCACACCCCCTCTGGTCCGCAGACCAAAGGTTGAGGGCTGCTGATTTATAGTATTCATTACAGATTCTGAGTTATGTTAATTTCTAGGGTTCCCCTTTTTCTTTTTTTAATGAGGCAGCAAATTCACTCTTTAGGTGACTTAAAAAGCCATTTAATGAGGATTTTTTTTCAATGAGAGCCAGAGAAGCAGAATAATAGCCATAGTTTAATAGTTTAATATAACCCTATTCTTTGCAGATTTAGAGCTTTTATTGTGCTGAAAAAATCAGGAAACTAAGGGCTGTTAGTGGTTATTTCATTTGTAGAGACACTTATCTCACATTCATGACTCTGAGTAGCAGTACATGCAATATATTAATAGAAAATCCAATTAAAACCAAATTAAAACCATGAAACATAATGAGTAGAAAGTGCAAGTCATATGTCTATCTGTATAACCATTTAGCAGATTCAGCAAAATTGAATTTATAGAAAAAGATTAAACCAAAAAGGTACAATATTGGCCTTTACAAACTGGTAATGAAGAATTAATAGAAATCTGAAAAGAGAAGCTGGAATGGATATTGAAAATAGTATAGTGACTTACGGATATGCTTATGTCCAGTGTATCTTTACTGAATACAATTCAAAATGCTTATAACTCTTGGCCAGGGCTTTCATCCTGACTATAGCAGGATGCCCAGCATGCAAAATTTCTAACACCTCCTTTTTTAGCTTGGCAAGTATGACTACCCTTTCCCCCCATAATAAGCACCCATAATAAGCACAGACAATTCATTTTGGCACAAAAAATAAGGCTGTGCTGATTCCGACAATGGTTTGCCAAGCCAGCCCCTCCACACATAGTTTAAAATTTGCAATAGTTCAGAGTCCTTAGCAGTAAGATGAGCAATTTCAGCTGCGGTGACGGGACCCGCAGCAATGTCCTCAAGCGGGAGGACCCAGCAGACCAGTGCAGGGTCCTCAACCAAGGCAGGCAGGGGGCAATGGCTAAGGGCATCTGCATGCCCCAGGGACTTTCTGGGATGGTAGACAAGCCAGTAGCTGTAGGCAGCGGGAAACAGCGACCAGCGCACCATCCAGGGAGGTAGTATGTTTGAGGTCAGGCAATTGACAGACAACAAACCCAGCAGGGGCTTGTGGTCCATTACGAGGTTGAAATGTTTGCCATACAAATAGTCATGGAACCGCCAGACCCCAGCGACAGCAGCCAGTACTTGTCTGTCCAGCTGGCTGTAATTTCGCTCGGTGGTAGACGATGTGAGAGAATAGAAAGCAAGAGGAGCCACCCGGCACACTAGGAAGCTGGTGGCTGAGGACAGCCCCAACCCTGAAAGATGAAGCATTGCAAGTCAAAATTAGGGGCAGGGAGTCACTGTAATGCACCAATATGCTGTCAGAAGTCAGCAGGTTCTTTATGGCAGTGAAAGCAGCTGCCTCGGCCCGGCCCCATACCCAGGAAGCCTTCTTTCCCAGCAGGGTTTGTAAGGGTTTGGCAACAATGGCCTTATGCCTCAAAAATATGCTGTAAAAATTCAGGAACCCTAGAAAGGCTTGCAGCTCCCGCTTATTTTGTGGGGTGGGGGCGTCCCTAATGGCAGCAATTTTGGATTTGGTTGGGTGAATCCCTGAGCTGTCGATCATGTAACCCAGGAACTCCACCCTGGACACAGCAATCTGGCACTTTTCATGCTTAACTTTAAGCCCCGCCTTCCTGAATCTGGTTAGGATTCAGGCAAATAGGGTTGGTTTATCCATAGTGGACACCAGGACGTCATCAAAATAAAGCACCACTCCTGGGATGCCCTGCAAAATCTGTTCCATGAGACTTTTGAACAGTCCTGGTGCCACGCTGACACCAAATTGCAAATGGCAGCATTTAAATGCGCCCCTGTGGGTGACAATAGTTTGTGCTTTGGCAACTGCTGGTATGCTTGTGTGAGATCCAGTTTTGCAAACATGGTTCCAGTCCCCAATGAGCGCAGTATGTGGTGAACAATGGGAACAGGATAGGTGCTGTGCTGCAAGGCCTTATTGATTGTACACTTGTAGTCTGTGCAGTTGCGGACTGAACCATCAGTTTTGATTGGCGTGACTATTGGTGTTTCCCAATGGGCATGATCCACTGGCTCAAGGATTCCCTGAGCAATTAACTTATCTAGTTCCTTATCAGTTTTAGGCCTAATTGCAAGGGGTACCCTTCTCGGTTTAATCCTAATTGGGGCCTAATTGAGGCCACCTTGGGATCTAGGCTGAAGGAAATAGGTGTTCCCTTGTACTTGCCTAGGGCGTTGCTGAAGACGTCTTTGAACTCCTTGATGAGGTCATTGGCACTGTTATCTGGAATGGTGTTGATTCCTGTTACTCCCATGCCCAGGGCCTTGAACCAGTACAAGCTGAGCAGGCTTGGCAATGCTCCTTCAACCATGGTGATCTGTAAGGGGCCTGCGAAACCCCTAAATTGCACTCAGAACTTTCCGCTGCCTATTACTGGGATATGGTTTTCCTGATAGTCTTTTAGTTGTATTCATTGGGACCTCAAGTCCTTCTTTTTCAAGGCCGGAATTGTCTTTTTCAGTGTCCCAAGCAACAATAGTCAGAGATGACCCTGTATCTATTTCCATCTCACACTCTGTCCCCTTGATCAGGATGGTAACATGGATGTTTTTTGCTGTCGATCTGGTTTGTCTTATGTTGGTCTGGTACGCCTCTCTGTTAGCCACAGGATATCTTTTCTTCTGCTTGGGCTTCCATGGTCATGGTCTCCTCTTCTCTACTGTTTCAGTAGCAGCAGGTTGCGGTTTAGCCCTGAATGCTGATGGTATGCTTGCATGGCAGACTCTGGCCAGGTGCCCCTTACCGTCACACCAGGGGTGAAATGCTCCCTGTTCGGACCGGATCGCCGGATCCAGTAGTGATGGAGGCAGGTGGTTCAGAGAACCGGTAGCCTCTGATGATCCCAGCTGAGCCACGCAATCATCAGAGGCTTTTTAAAAAATTTTTACATTTTTATTTTTATTCAAAAATAATAAAAAAAAAAACCCTCTGATGATCGCACGGCTCAGCTGGGATCATCAGAGACTTTTAAAAGCATTTTTTCTACAACCTCTTCAGCCGAGGTTATCGAAAAAATGTTTTTAAAACAAAAAAAAGGCCTCTGCTGATCAAGCAAGTTAGCTGGGATCATCAGAGGCTTTAAAAAAAAAGAAAGCCTCTGTCAATCAGGCAAGTCAGCTGGGATCGTTATAGAAAAGTCAGCCGAAGAGGTTGTAGAAAAAATGGTTTTAAAAGTAAAAAAAAAAAAAGTTGGCCACGCCTACTCAGTCATATTACACCCCCACACACACCAAGCCACGCCCACAGAACTAGTAGTAACAAATTTTACATTTCACCACTGGGTCACACCTCTGGCATACAGTGTCTTTAAATCTACGTGCTGCTCTGGAATGGGGCTCTCCGCATCCTGCACACAGGGGTTGTCTTCTATCTGCATTGTGGTATGCTTTTTCCTTTTCGTCTTGGAGTTGGTAGATGTCATCTTCATCTCCCGACTATTCGATTAGCTCGGTGCTAATCCTGATGCACTGCGGCATTTGGGTGCAAAGTCGGCACGTTTCCCACTCTTTGCAGGGCTGCAGCTGACTTTTTCAAGTTTTCTGCTGCTCTGGCCTTATCTAAGGCCGTTTGTAGATTGAGGGCCAGCTTGGCTAACAACCGCTATTGTAAACTAACATCTCTTAGTCCACTGATGAGTTGTTCCACATCCTCCAGCTTTTGGAACTTGCAATATGCGGCAGCTTTTCTGAGTGCTGCTACATAGTGGTTCACCGATTCCCCTTCTTCCTGCAGTCTGCGGTAGAATTCACACCTTTGTACGAATTTCGACTGCACTGGAGCATAATGAGCTCATAGCGTGTTTTGTAGTGTGGCCCATGGTACCGCTTGAACCACGACTGGTTTGACGAGTGCCTTCGCCGTGTCAAACACGTCCATTCCGCAGTAGCTAAGGAACAGTGCTTGCTTTCGGTTGTCGGACAGACCAAGGAGGTCATTTGCCTCCATGAAGCACTCAAAGCAATTCATATAGGAATCCCAATTGTCGAGCGCTGGATTGAATGAAGCAGGCAGTGTGTATGCAGTCATCATGCTGGCAGACATTGATTCTGCAGGCAGCGAGTAATGCCAGTCGCACTTCTGGTCCGCTGGGACTCTGGTCTACTTGTCCTGCTTCTTCTAATCCCACCTTCGTTGCCAGTGTTGGATTCGGTGATAGAAGAGACAGACACAGTTCTTCAGTAACAACAGCCCTTTAATAGTAGATCAGTAGAACCCAACAACCTTCTTGTCTTTTATAGAGGGCTGCCAGATGGCTTAGCCAATGAGATTCAAGTTTTTTCCTGCTTATGTGGAGGACCTGAGTGAAGCCTGCAGCTCACTTCCGTACTTCCTTATATGGTATATAACAGTAATTATTCCAAGGATATATTTTATCTAGATGGGTAGAGAGAATTACCACAGGTTCCTTGGTGGAAATGGAACAGAAATATTGTTCCTTTATATATTTGGGGATTCATTACTGTCTCACAACATGACAATTCCTGGATGTTTAAGGATTGCATAGAATGTATTGCATAGAATACTTTGTAAGCCTTTCCTCTTCAAAGGGTGATGGCCATATTTGGAAGCTCTTCTCACAGTTAGAGACCACAGTCACAAGGACCTTGAAATGGGTGCTTTCCAGCCTGTAAATTATTTCTGGGCATGTTGTACCACCCTGGCCACAGGACCACATTTTGGACACTTGGCATCCTGTTCACATTGATGACCATTTACAGAACCAAGTGCCCTGCAATCAAAGGATCACCATTTGCAATCTTCTCTGCTTGCTTCCCAAAAAGTAAATGGGGAAGATGGCAAGGAAGATTGGAAGTGCACCTCACCCAGCAGCCTCATGTAAATGTCAAATAGAAGGCAAGAAAAAAACGTACCCTGAGGCACTCCCCTCCCCCCCATAATAGGGGCCATGGGCTGAATCTCTCATCTTCTATTAACAGTGACTGCAACTGATGCTGTACAAAGGAGGAAACCGGGACATTTCAGTGTTGCTCAGGAAGGAAAGAAGTTTGGGATAAAATCTATCTTGGCAGCACTAAATATTCCAGTATTATAGCTGGAACTTCTGCTTGCAAGCATTGGTAGCCTAAATTGCCAATTTGTTTAGCTCAGTAGCATCACATTAATTGCTGTTAGGTTTGGGATTCTAACATCTCCAGTCGGCATCTCCAAGTAGATACCAAGTAACAGTCTTAGGGGTGGAGAATGCTGCCGGGTGTGTCTCTCTTGTCTCTCTCCCTCACTCTCTTTTGGCTTCAGTGCTGTACATTAGGAGATGGTGTGAAGTCACTAGTGAGGCTTGCAACAGGAGAGATTCAAAGGCAGCAAATTGCTGGCTCAGAAAAGCTCATATCCCACAAAGGGAGATTGCTGCTGTTAGAAGTGGAAGGGGCTGCTGCTGCTGCTTGAAGGTTTGCCGGCAATTTCATCATGACAGAACCCAGCAACCGAAAAGAAGGATTTAAAAAATGCAGGAGTGCCATTTTCAGCATTGATGGCTACAGCTTTACCATTGGTGAGCACTTTGGTGGTAGGATGTGTATTTTAGCAATTCTTTGGGTTCTCAAATCAGAAACCAAGATTCAGGGAGCGGTGTGTATATTGGAGTTGCCTGCCTTTTAATCAGGGTAGCTGTCCTGGAACTTTTGCTTTGTTTACCCTCCTTTGATGTTTGTTCCTTTTCTTTTATGGAGGAAATGTATCTTTCTGAAATCCCACAGAGTTTCTATTTTGGCAGGGCTTCACTTTTGTTACCCTATCTCAGGAAAGCCTGTGTTTTTTAGGATGACATGTTTCCAACTTCTCTGTTGTTTTTCTGGCCAACAAGTTCAGCAAAGCAGAAGCCTTCAGTATGCCCCAAAGTTGTTTGCTTCCCTTTCTGGAGAGTTCGTAAAGCATCTAAGCACACAATCTTTTCCAGTTTCACATTTTGAACCAAACCCTTTCTGAAATTGCCCCTAGAATGTGTGAAGAGGTTAAAAAGAAAAAAAGAAAAGGAAGGGAAGATTTGCTGCAAACAATGTCACTTCTTTGAAGGTTGATGCTCAGGTCTGTTTGGAAAATATATATATGATCACGCTATTAACCAAGATATGGAGGATTTTTTTTAAAAAAAGTTTTCATTTTTTTTAATACAAAAATTCCAATTTCAATTCAACACTGTGTTGTCTGGGTACAAATCATTTTAGGAAATAATAATCAAAGTGTTCACAACAATATTCCTTGCATTAATATCAATTATATTATTATTATTATTATTATTATTATTATTATTATTATTATTATTATATTTGTTTAATAATAATAATAACAAGTTAACATATCTTCTTTATATCACTGATCCTTCCATATATTTCCCTGTTTCTAACTCCTATTTTTGTTAGCTAGCCATTGATAAAATAAGTCCCAAGTCAAAAAGTATTCAGTTTCTTTCTTTTCTTTAATTGTAAGTGTTATCTTATCCATTTCTGCACATTCTAATATTTTTCTAATCACATGATCATCTGTTGGGATCTCTTCACTTTTCCATTGTTGTGCAAATACTATTCTCGCTGCAGTCAATACATGTAAAATCAAATATACATTCCCTTTGTTATACTTCTCTGGTAAAATGCCCAACAAAAATGTCTCTGGTTTCAAATCTAAATGTTGTTTTATCATTTTTTCCAGCCATGTATGTATTTTTGTCCAATATTTTTTTGCTTTTTGACAAGTCCACCACATATGATAATATGGGGTGAAATGCTCCCGGTTTGGACCAGATCGCCCGATCCGGTAGCAATGGCAGTGGATGGTTCGGAGAACTGGTAGCAAAAATCCCTGCCCCCACCCCCATGCCCAGCTGAGTTGCCTGATCGTCAGAGGCTTTTAAAAGCATTTTTTTTACAACCTCTTCAGCTGAAGAGGTTGTAGAAAAAATGCTTTTAAAAGTAAAAAAAAAAAAGTTGGCCACGCCCACCCAGTCACATTACCCCACCATCAAGCCACATCCATAGAACCGGTAGTAACAAATTTTACATTTCACCACTGGTATGAACCAGGTGTCTGATGACATTTCCAACACTTTGAGATGGGTAAATCAGTGTCTCCATTGTGGAGAGCCAGACCGGTATTTTTAAATAATTAAAGGGAGAAACTTTAATTTTCTCCCATACTAATAGTAATGCATTCCTAACATAATGTCTTTGGAAATAGCTATGTATTTTGTTTCTTCCATATCATAAAAAAGCATGCAACCTAATTCAAGATCATGTCCCTCCAAGGTCAATAATCTTTTGTTCCTCAAGCCAATATTTACGGGACCGCCTACTACCACCAACAGCCTCCCACCGGCCAGTACGCTCTCATAGAGAGGGACTCCTCCGGGTGCCGTCAGCCAGTGTCGACTGGCGGCCCCTAGGGGGAGAGCCTTCTCTGTGGGGGCACCTACCATCTGGAATGAGCTCCCCCTGGAGATACGGAGGATCCTGGATCTGCGCTCCTTCCGCCGTGCTGTGAAGACCTTTTTATTCCATCAGGCGGGCTTGGCCTAATCTCTTCCCTTTTTAAATATGTAAATTTTAATCTGTTTTTAAATTATTGGGGTGTTTTAATCTGTCTGGGCCAAAATGATTTAATTTGATTTAATTTGGTTTTTTAAATTTTTTATATTTATGTATTTTATTGTTGGCTGTTCACCGCCCTGAGTCCTTCGGGAGTAGGGCGGTATACAAATCAAATAAACCTAAACCTAAACCTAAACCTAAACCAATCCATTCTTTTACCCAAGTAATTATTGAAGCCTGGTAGTACAATTCCCAATCTGGTAGCCCAAAACCACCTCTATTTTTAGAATCTTGCAACATTTTCAAACTTATTCTTGCTTTTTTTCTTGCCAAATATATTTTAATATTGTTTTATTTAATTCTTCAAAATATTTTTTCCAGTGTTATTGGTATTGTTTGAAATAAATATAGTAATCTTGGCAAGATATTCATTTTTACAGTGGCTACTCTTCCTATCAATGATAATTATAGATTTTTCTACTTCTCCAAATCCATTTTAATTTGTTGTGCCAATTTATAATAATTATCTTCTTTAATCATTACAAATCTTGCTGTTAATTGAATTCCTAAATATTTAACTTTCTTGACTATCTGTATACCTATTTTCCATATTAGTTCTTTTTTCTGTATGTCTGTAACATTTTTAACTATTATTTTGGGGTTTTTTTTATTTATTTTCAGTTCCACAACTTCACCATATTCTTCTATTTTCCTAATTAATTTAAGTCCATTTTCTTGTGGGTCTTCCAAGATAAAAACCAAATCATCTGTGAATGCTTGTAGTTTATGTTGTTCCTCTTTTATTTCCATACCTTTAATTTCTATATTTTGTCTAATATTTCTATTTAACACTTCCAATATCAATATAAATAGTAAAGGAGATAGTGGACATCCTTGCCTTGTGCTTTTTTTAGATTAAAATTCTCTGTTGTATCTCCATTTACCATCATCTTTGCCATTTGTTTATTGTATATTGCCTTTATAAATCTCTCACCAAAGTCTATAAATTTTAGTTGTGACAGCATAAATTGCCAATTCATGTTGTCAAATGCTTTCTGTGCATCTAAGAACATCAACGCCATTTGTTTTCCAGGATGTGCTTCATAATATTCCAACGTATTTAAAATCATTCTCATATTGTTTTTAATCTGTCTCTTAGGCAAAAAACTATTTTGGTCTGGATGTATAAATTCATTTAGAAACCTTTTAAATCTCTCTGCCATTATTGAAGCATACATTTTATAGTCAGCATTCAGTAAAGATATGGGCCTATGGTTTTTCATCTGCGTTAAATCTGAGTCTTCTTTTGGAATCTGTTGTAGTGTGGGAATAACGAGAGGCACAAGCAAGCTAGTGACAACAGCTCTTTAATTCAGGGTGAGACTTCAGTAAAGGAACACAGGCAACAGCCCTCTTTATATACTGTTCAGGGACAGCCGTTAACCAATCACAAGTAACAGTGCATTTGAATTTCCCACACAAAATAGATACATACATAACACCCTTCCACTCCCAGAAGGCACTTATCCTATCTATTTACATATTTACATACAAAATCGCGCAGGTGACCAGGGCATGACTTTACCCTGGTGGACCTGCGCAGTTCAGTTGTTGGCGAGGCATCGAGCCGGTCAGAGGGTCCTCCCGTCTCTTCTGGCTCCGCCCTTGGAACCTCCTGGATTTCTCCAGAGGCGTGGCCATCCCCGGCTGGGAGTGTTGACTTGCTGGGGCGGCGCTGGAACTCAGGCTTGCCCGATAAGTATTCTGGCTTACTCGGGCTTGAGATAGCTGTTTCGGGGAAACTTTGGAAGTTAGGTTTTACCATGTTGTGGTTTTCACAAGCTTCACAATGCAAACGTTTACGCAATTGATCTATGTGCCTTCTCCAAATTTTACCTTGCCCTACATCCACTGTGTATGATTTTGGACTGGTGATTCCTACAATAATTCCCTTGATCCACAATGGGCCATTGGCATAATTTCTAGCAAATACCGGGGATCCGATTTGGAATTGTCTTAAACCTCCCTCTTCCCCCTTGTAATTGTCTGTGGAGTAGTTTGGGTGTAAGCAATCAAGAATGCACCTGAGTTTACGGCCCATTAACAGCTCTGCTGGGCTGCGCCCTGTGGAAGCGCACGGGGTTGCGTGTTGTACCGCTAAGAACCGGTCTATCCTGGCCTGCCAGTCTCCTGCATCGAGCCGGGACAGTGCTTCCTTGGCCGTTCGTACAAATCTCTCTGCAAGGCCATTCAAAGCTGGATGAAAAGGGGCAGATATGCCTAGCTCAGCCAGATAGCCTTCGAATTGGATTGCTGTGAATTGGTACCCGTTATCAGAGACCAGGGTGTCTGGCAATCCGTGAGTTGTGAAAAGTTTCCTGAGGACTTTAATTACGGCCTCAGAAGTAGTTGAGGGCATCAAAACAATTTCTAGCCACTTTGAAAATGCATCTACAATTATGAGAAAATTCTGGCCTTGGAAGGGGCCTGCAAAATTGATATGGATCCTCCCCCATGGTCCCTTTGGCTTTTCCCATTCTCTAACGGGAGCTACAGGGGGATCCAGGTGGGACTCCTGGCAGGGCCTGTATTTCCCCAACCCACTCAGTGACGTCTTGGTCGAGATGTGGCCACCACACATAGCTTCGAGCTAGACTTTTCATTCTAACTATACCGGGGTGCCCTTTGTGTAGCAACTCCAGCACCCAATGCCTTAAATGAGAAGGAATAACCACCCTGTTGCCCCACAGCAAACAGCCCCCCAACATTGACAATTCATTCTTTTTTTTAATTTTTTTCCCCAATTTTTATTTAAAAGTATAAACTAAACAGAACAATGAAACGTACAAAACATAAAAACATATAAACATCCATTTCAATACATGTCCAGTTTGTCGCAACTATAATATACATTTCTCTTTGTATTTTGACTCTTCCTTATTTGGTCATTCCCTTTTATCTATCTAATATTGATCTTTGTTGACCTATGTCTGTTCTTTGTTTCCATCATATTATATTTGGTCATTTTATTTACTTCTTATTGCTTCATCTCTTTCCTATCTTTCAACCAACTATACCACTTTTCCCATACTAAATAAAAGTCATGTTCTTCCCTATTTTGTAATTCCTTTGTGAGTCTATCTAATTCCGCACATTCCATAATTTTATTGATTACTTTCTCTGGTGTTGGTATATCACTACTCTTCCAGTGTTGCACATATAGTATTCGTGCTGCTGTTATCATATGTATAATTAAATAGGTTGTTTCTTTTTCATAGTATGCATTCACTATGCCTAATAAGAAGCTTTCTGGTCTTAGTTCTATCTTTTGGTGTGTTATTTCCTCTGTTTGTATTTTGATCCTTTGCCAATATTGTTTCGCCATTGGGCAGGTCCACCACATATGATAATAGGTGCCTTTGTGGTGATTGCATTTCCAACATGTTGATGGCATGCCGGTGAATATTCTTGCCAATCTGGCTGGTGGCAAGTGCCACCTGTAAAACCTTTTATAGAGATTTTCTTTATAGGATACAGACATTGTCATTTTATAATTTATTTTCCATAGTTTTTCCCATTTGTCTAATTGAATACTATAACCGAAATTTTTTGCCCAGGTTATCATATTTTCTTTCACTACCTCTTCTTCTAATTTATATCCTCGTAAGTATTTGTAAATTTTTTTGATCAGTTTGTCCTGTGTCCCTTGCAAAATTTTATCTAATTCTGTTTAACCTTTTTGAAATTCAAATTGAGCCAAATCTTTATTGTATCTTGATTTTATTTGTATATCTGGCCACCAGTCAATGTCTGTACCCATCTCTTTTAGTTCTTGCCTCGTTCTTAGTTCCCCCTGATTGTTTAACAGATCTTTATAAGTTTTCGTTTTGTTATAGTCCATGGCATTTGGATAGATCTGGGCTTCCATCTGACAACCACTCCGGGATTTTGTAATAATGTGCTTTTTAATACTCTGCCATGTTTGATATAATGTGTGTCTGATTGTATGTCTCTGAAAATATTCATGCCTTTTGTCTGTGCCCTCCCATAAGAAGGCATGCCATCCTCGCTGAAGCTTGGAGTTTGTACTCTTCATATTTGATCTTTAGGCCTTTTATTTCATTATCTCTTCTGATTTCTTTTAGGAGGGTTTCCAGGGCTAATATAAATAATAGGGGGGACAGGGGACATCCCTGTCTCACCCCTTTTAATATTGGGAATTGTTCTGTTAAATCATCGTTAATTGTTATTTTCGCTGCCTGGCAGGAGTATATTCTTTTTATCATATTTATGAATTTATCCCCAAATTTCATGGCTTCCAATTGTAGAGTGAGAAATTTCCAATTAAGATTGTCAAATGCCTTCTGGGCATCTAGAAAAATTAAGGCCGCTTGTTTATCTATGTTCAATTCATAATATTCTAATACGTCGATTATTAGTCTCATGTTATTTTTTAACTGTCTCTTTGGGATAAAGCCATTTTGGTCCGGGTGTATATAATCTTTAATTATTTTCTTGATTCTTTCTGTGATGATTGATTTAAATAATTTGTAATCCACATTCAGCAAAGATATCAGTCTATAATTTTGAATCTGTGTGTGATCTGCTTCTTCTTTAGGTATTAGCGTAATGATAGCCTCTGTCCAAGAGTTTGGAATTTTGGCTTCCATAATTACATCATTAAATACTTCAAGCAGGATTTCATCTATTGAATGTTGGCAGTTCTTATAGAACTCTGCTGGTATTCCGTCCGGTCCCGGAGTTTTATTTATTTTCTGTTTATTCCTCGCCGCAATAAGTTCTATCATTGAAATTGGCCTATCCAATAGGTCTCTATGTGTCTCTGTTAATTCTTTAATCTCAACTTCTCTTAGGTATTGTCTAATGTCTTTTTCCGAGGGTTCTTCCTATTCATATAATTTTTGAAAAAATGCTCTCGCTATATTCTTTTTGTCCATATTCCTATATTGTATCTCTCCAGTGTTGTCTTGTAATTGATGTATGGTCCGTTTTTCCTTTTCTTTCTTCAATTTATATACCAACCATCGGCCTGTCTTGTTAGCATGTTCAAAATAGTTTTGTTTCACTAATTTAATTTTCCTAGCTATTTCTATTTGTGTGATCAGATTTATTTCATGTTTTATCAAACCTATTTTTTCCTTGACTTTTTTGTTTTGTGGTTCATTTTGTAGTTTGTATTCATGTTCTTTAAGTTCTTTGAACAATTTATCTCTTTTCTGCTGTTTATCTTTATTTTTCTTCGCCGAATATGCTATTGTCAGACCTCTTATGTAAGCTTTCGCCGTGTCCCACAGATTTTGGAGAGAGGTTTGCTCTTTACAATTAATCTCAAAGAACATTTTCATTTCTTTTTCTATCATTTGTATATAATCTTTCTCTTTTAAGATTTCAACATTCATCATCCATCTCTTTTTCTTTTGATATCCTTTCCAAATTATTTTTAGCGGGCTATGATCCACCCATATGTTTGTCGATATTTCTATTTCTTCCAAATCTTTTCTAAGGTCTGTTGTCATCCAGGCCATGTCTATCCTGGACCAAGATAAATGTGGACTAGAATAAAACATATACTGGTTTTTTTTCCTTATTTATTTTTCTCCATGCATCTTGTAGACATAGCTCTTGCGCCATTTCCATAAAAGTGTCTGGCAGGGTTTTTTTCCTAGTTTTATTTTTCTTGGTGCTCTTGTAATCTTTTTCAGTATCTAAAATTGCATTAAAGTCACCTACAAGGCAAATGTTTTCATAATCCAAATCTTTTACTTTATTGTGTACCTTTTCATAGAAGGCCCGTTGGTTTTCATTTGGTGCGTAGATAGAAATCAATAATATCATTTTAGACTCTGTTTGTATTTCAATCATTAGGATTCTTCCCTCATCGTCTGCATAAATCTGTTTTGTTTTTAGATGCTTCTTAATGTAAACTGCAATACCTCCTTTTTTTTATCTGATAGTGAAGTATAAAGGTTTCCTAATCTTGTGTTTTCTAATATTTTTGATGACTTTTTTGATGTGAACTTCTTGTAGACTAATTATATTCATCTCCAGTTTATATAATATAGCAAATGTTCGTGTTCTTTTAATTGGGGCATTCAATCCATTTATATTTATCGAAATCATTTTTATTTCCTGTTCCATCTTCCTTCTTATTTATTAGTTGTCTTTTGTTTGTTTCTGTTCCTTGTTATTCGTTGTGTTTTCCCCTTGCTCCTTCTCTCTCCAATTTTTCTCTTTCCAGTTTCTCTCTTCCCTTTTGTTCCTCTTCCGTTCCTTCTATAGGTTGTTCTTCCTGGCTCTTATTTTCCGACTCCTCTCTGGTTTCTTGCTCTTCTTCCATGACAAAATACTGATCAAAAAATTTTTGGGCTCCCTCTAGGTTGTCTATTCTCACTTTCTTATCTTGCCATGAGATCAAAATGCCATCTGGTAGTAACCAACGAAACATCACTTTATGCTTGTTTAGTTGTGATGTGAGGAAGCTGTAGTTTTTCCTCTGGTCTCTCACACGTCTCGGGATTTGTTTTAGTGTTATTATTTCTTTCCCTTTGTGGTCCATCGCTCCCTCCCTCATTTTTCTGTATATCTCTTCTTTTATTGTTTTCTTCATAAATCGGACATGTACCTCTTTTGGAAGTTTGTTCCTATGAGCATAATTAGTATGCACCCTGTATTTCGTTGTAGATTTCGTTGATATCTCTTCTTATATCATTTTTATCTCTCTGCAATGCTTCTGCGAAGATCTCCGTTATAATCTCTCCCAGGTCTTCCTCTTTGGTCTCCGTTATATTCTGGAACCTTAAATAAAATGATGCTTTTTCCATTTCCAGAAATGTAAGTGAGTCTTCCGTCTCTCGGCTGCTTGTCAGCTGTTGATGTTCCAGCATTTCTACTTTTTTATTATCTGTTCCATTTTAATTTCCGTCTTTTGGATCCTTTGTTCATTCTTGACAATATTTTGTTGGATCTTTTCTATCTTGTCATCTATTTTCTGTATATTGTCATTTATCTTTCCCACATCAGATTTCAGATCATCATGATTTCGTCTTGTTTCCTCATGGTTGTTGGCAATCGTTTCCTGGGTCTTACTCATCATTTCCTGTATCATTGCCAGAGCTAATTGGATATTATGTATGCTGGAAATGGAAGCTGTCTTGTCTTTTTCCATTCCTAACATTGTATCTATAGATCTCTGTTGAGCTGGAGAAGCCGTAGAGGATGACTGGGTTGGCATTATTTTTTTGGTTGTTTTAGTTATGGTGGTTATACCAGTACTTGTCATGTTAATTCTTTTTAATAGGTTCTCCCAGAGTTTCATACAATTAAGCAGTCTTTTTGTTTTTCAATTTTGTTACTTTTGGTAGTATTTTTGTCAATAATCAGTAATAGTGTCTAGAGCCTATATCATATAAATCTTCCAAAATTAATTAATCTGTAGTTTCTATATGTATTCTCAGCACTTAACACCCTAATGAATAGTTAAATATTTTAATATATCGATATAACTTATATATTCTTGTATATTCTAATGAGGAAATAGGAAGGATAAAGTAGAGGAGATAAGGGGGAAAACTTAGGGTTTTAACACTTCATTAAATCTTAATATAGATAATAGAATAAAATAATCAATCTGTTAAATCAAAACTATCACATCAAATATTACTGGTGTAAATATGTAAATAAGGATTAAATATTTAGTCTTATTTTACTTAAATTATTCAGGTATTACTGTTTTCTTATAAATTCTATTAATCTTAATTAATTTCTAAATGATCCTTAATTAAGTAAATATCAATTATTCAGAGTTACACAATCACCAAAAAATTAATCAGAGTTTGCACTTACTAAAAGGATTAATCAAGCATAAATATAAAGTTGTTCAGCAATTACTATGTAATTCTTTTCCATTCTTACATGCAAAAAGTTTTTGTGGTAGGTTTCTTGTATTGTAAAGTCCTTAATGTCTCTCAGATTATAAGATTAATTTACACTTAATATACAATTCTATTTCTCTCTTATATATTAATCAAATCAATCAATCAATCTTATATATCTAGCAAGTTAAAACTATCAAATTCAATATTACTAACTTAAATTGTTTGTTTCTAATTATTTCTTAATTAATTATCCGTATAACATATTAGATATCAATTAATCATGTGCCTCACAATCAAAAAGTATTAATTAATGATTATACTATTTTACAAGAATTAATCAGATGTATGTATATATATATATATAGGATTATTTTGAATTTAATATTCAAAATTTATATATTCTTCTATAACTTTTCTTACTTATATTAGAAATTATATATTTTACATTTAAACTTAAGTAATCCTAAACCTTATGCTATTTGGGCTATAATATTATATATTATATTTTATATTAAAACATTAAGTATTACATAAATAAACAAATAAATAGATAAAAGTGCTTAAAATATTATAAAAAAAATCAAATAAATTAAGTCTCTCAAACAATAAAATAAATTTCTTTTGTTGTATTAGGTTCCAGAATTGAAGTCGTTGCAATCCTCACTTGGTTCTGTGTCTTTACAGTCGTTCAGCTTGTAATTGTTTCCAAAGTCTTTCAATTTGCCTTCTAAAAATATTTTAAACACCTCTTCCAGAGTCTCAATGTTTTTTATGTATTTGCAAGTTAATACTCTAATATAGTTACAATATCTGTTCACTGAAGCTCTGCCACCATTATAAAGTTTTTAAATCCCTCACAGTCACTCCCGAAACTAGTTACTGTTTCTTCTTTGTCTCTTCTTTATTGTCTCCGCACCACCTCCATTTCTTTTTTTTTTTAAATAAGTCCAACACTTGGATCTGTATTCCTTTCCCCAAATGAATAATCTTTGTCTATTGCCCAATTTCTGTCTGTTAAATCTATAACTATGTGTTTTATTTCCAATCCACACCTTTCTGTTGCGTTTCCTCAAAATCACCTCAGTTCCGTTGCCTGTCAGTTTTGCCCCCTCACACTTCAATTAGCCTCGTTAACTCACTCCGTTATACTTTCACTCCGTTTCTTCTTAACAATTCTGCTTTGCCAATCAGTTTGAAGTTTCTGTTTTAGTTATGTATCCGTTGTTTTAATTATTGTATCTTTCAAAGTTTTTCAGAATAAGAGTAATTAGTTATTCTTATTGATGCCGTTTGCTCGATCTTCGCTTCCTTTTTTCTTAAGCAACCCTCAACGTTCTGGCCAACCGACAAGAGGTTGGTTTTTTTACGGGCTGAATTAAGGGACTTTCCTTGAACCTTTGGGGCAATTTTTGATACCCCCGAGGTCCTTAGGGTTTTCCCTTTAATCTATTGACCTCTCCATGGTCAATAGAGCCAAAAAATTCAGCTTTCAGACTGAAAATTGGGACCTAGGGAACAGAGCGCTGTCCCCTCGGTTCCTATCATGCTGATGTCACCAACGTTCTCCGACAATTCATTCTTTTTGTTGAAAAACAATTGAAAATCCCCACTGTCCACCTTAGTAGGCCAACCCCGCATTACCCAGCCCATCACAGTACGTATAACAGAGTCCTTGGCAGAAGCCCTTGCCACCTTGCCAGAGGACAGGGGCCCCAGGGACACAATATCAATCAGTAATACAGGGGCTTCTGGAGTCGGATTCTCTAATAGATCAGGCAAGGGGCATCGGCTGAGGGCGTCAGCATGGCCCAGGGTTTGGCCCAGTCGGTGGAGTAGTCTGTACGAGTAAGCAGTCAGGAAAATAGACCATCTGGTCATCCGGGAGGAGAGAGCTGCTGGGGTCGGCTTGTCACCAGCCAAAAGTCCCAATAGTGACTGATGGTCCTTGATAAGTTCAAAAGTTCGGCCAAACAAATAGTCATGAAATTTTTTGATCCCTGCTACAGCTGCTAATGCCTCCCTGTCCAGCTGGCTGTAATTTCGTTCTGCACTAGACAAAGTGTGAGAGTAATAAGCAATGGGCGCCTCTAACCCATTCGGTAGTCTATGGCTTAACATAGCGCCCACATCAAAAGGGGACGCATCGCAAACAAGTACTAGCAGCAGTTCAGAGTTATATTGTATGAGAAAACTGTCCTCGGATATAAGTTTTTTTACTGCCCTAAATGCAGCCGCTTCAGATTTGCCCCACACCCAGGGAACATTTTTTCCTAGAAGTCTATGCAATGGTTCCACAATGGTGGCTTTGTCTTTTAGAAACATGGTGTAAAAATTAAGAAGTCCCAAGAAGGCCTGCAGTTCGGGCTTCCATTTGGGCGTGGGTGTCAGCCTCCTCTGGAACCACCTGTACTCAGTGGGTGCATTTTGAATGGCCCTTACTTTGCTTTCCGTGGGGTGAATGCCCATGCCGTCAATTCGGTAGCCCAAAAATTCTACGGAGGGTACTGCTATCTTACATTTGGACTTTTTAAGTTTAAGTCCTGCTTCTCTTGAACGCACCTCTGTGCGTTACTATAGAGTCATCTACTGGCAGTTGCTGGTACGCCTGCACAAGTCTAACTTGGCGAATATCTTGCCAGGGCCCAGGGAGTGAAGTAGATGGTGGAGGATCGGAACGGGATAGGCGCTCTGCTGCAACGCCTTGTTGATCATGCATTTATAGTCAGCACAGAAAAGGAAAGCTGAAACTAAAGCAATAGGCGCGAAAGTTGCATATAGAAAGCATCCCCTCCCACTGTCCATCATCAATCACCCAATCTAAAAGTCTCCAGAGGTCAGGTGGAAGCACGTCTGGCATCGTCATCAATCAGGAACGCGATGACGGTTGACCCGATAGCCACTTCGGTGATTAGGTTTTGTTTCTTCAAAATCCACCAGCTTGCTTCCGTCACCCACACTCTCCCCCCCCCCCCACTCATTTCTTATGGCAGCCAAAGCAGAAAGTCGGAGGATGACATTCAGCCCCTCCAGAGAAAAGACGTTAGTCCTAAATAGGGAAAAGGGAAGGAAGGGGAACAAAAAGAAATTGCAATATAGGCATTAAGGCTTATTAGGATATTTGTTATGAAACAACTGTACTTTCTTTGGCGCCCGGACATCACCTTTGTTCACCCACTCAGCTTGAGACAAAGGGAAATGTTTCCAAGCCACCAAATATTGCACCCTACCATGGTGCTTCCTAGAGTCTAGAATTTCTTTGACTTTGAAATGTTGCTCCCCTTCTATCAGTATGGGAACCAAAGGGGAATCTTGGTCTGGTCGTAAAGGGGACAAGTGTTCTGGTTTCAACAAACTAACATGAAAGACAGGGTGTATCCGTCTCAACATTTTTGGCAATTCCAGTTCAACTGTTACTGGATTAATAAGTCTAGTGACCAGGAAAGGACCCACATACTTGGGTCCAAGCTTTTTTGATTTCTGTGAAGTCTGTAAGTATTTGGTGGAAAGATAAACCTTGTCACCCACTTTATACACATGTGTCAGGGACCGTTTTTTATCTGCTTGTGTCTTATGCGTTCAGTGTGCATCATCTAGGGCTTTTCGAGTTACAGCCCAAGTGCTCCATAACTGTTCGATCCACTCAACCAAAGATGGGTTTTGTGGGGTGTCTTGTGGTAACTCGGGGATTGGCACAAAATCCTCACCAGATACTACCTTAAACGGAGTGAACCCGGTGCTGCTATGGATAGAATTGTTGTATGCCACCTCCGCAAATGGCAATAAGTCCACCAAGTTGTCTTGCTGGTAATTTACATAACATCTCAGGTACTGTTCTAACACAGCATTGGTTCTCTCACAGGCTCCATTAGTCTGGGGGTGGTGGGCGGAGCTTAGTCCTTGGGCGGAGCCTATTAACTTTAAAAACTCCTTCCAAAAGTTGGAAGTAAATTGTACACCCCTGTCTGAAATTATACATTTTGGAGCTCCATGTAATCTGTAAATATGACGAATAAACAGTTTTGCAAGAGTTTTTGCTGAAGGGATTTTAGAGCAGGGGATGAAATGCACTTGTTTGGAAAACAAATCCGTTACTGCCCAAATGACTGTGCACCCTTCACTTTCTGGTAGGTCAACAATAAAATCCATGGATATCTCCTTCCAAGGGGCATCCGGTCTTGCCACACTCTGCAGCAAACCAGGTGGCTTCCCCGGAGGTCTTTTAGCTGAGGCACACACCGGACAACTAGCCACATATGCTTCTATGTCCTTTTTGAGGGTAGGCCACCAAAACTGTCTTTTAACAAGATATAGAGCTTTAACAAATCCAAAGTGTCCAGCTGCCTTGGCATCATGAGCGTATTGTAATACTGTTAGTCTTAAACTCTCAGGGACATACAATTTAGCCCCTATCCAAGCTAGACCATCACGGAGGGTACATTCATTTGAATGGGTTTTAAACCATTCATCAGTTTTTAAGGCTTCTTGTAATTTCTGTAATAGGTCACCCGAAAGGGCTGGATCGGCCCTCGCCTGTGCTCTGGTAGTCATTGGCACTGCCAGTTGTGTTGAAGGGATGATGGGTTGAACCATTTCTTTCTTGGTACTGTTGTATTGAGGCATTCTGGAGAGTGCATCCGCCATGAAATTCTTTCCACCAGGAATGTAGCGAAGGGTAAAATTAAAACGGTTGAAATGCTGGGCCCAACGAGCTTGCTTTGGTGACAGTTTACATGGTGTTTTCAACACCTCCAGATTTTTGTGATCAGTCTAAACTTCAAACGGGTGCTTTGCTCCTTCCAGAAATTGTCTCCATGTTAACAATGCCCATCGCACCGCAAAAGCCTCTTTTTCCCATATGGCCCATCTCTTCTCGGTTTCTGATAATTTACGGGATGTGTAAGCACAGGGTTGTAATTCCCCTTCTGCGTTCTTTTGCAGGAGTACTGCTCCCACAGCCATGTCGCTCGCGTCTGCTTGTACTACAAAAGGCTCTTCCATGTCTGGATGTTTGAGGACCAGCTCAGCAGCAAACAGTCGTTTTAACTTTTCAAAAGCTGCTTGACAGTCCATAGTCCATTCAAGAGGTCGTGAGGGCCTTGGTTTTGCCTCACCCTTAGTTTTCAGAAGATTTGTTATAGGCAGAGCTATTTTGGCAAATGAGGGGATAAACTGTCTATAGAAATTCTCAAAACCCAGGAAACTTTGTAATTGTTTGCGGGTGCATGGGGCGGCCCATTCCAATATGGCCTGAACCTTCCCATCTCTATCCCCTCATGTGATATGCGATATCCAAGATAGTCAATTTTGCTTTGATGGAACTCACACTTAGAAAGTTTGGCATATAGTTCAGCAGCCCTGAGTTTTTTCAGGACCGTTCGCACCAATTTCATATGGTCGTCCATGTTCTCTGAGTAGATAAGAATGTCATCCAAGTAGACCAGAACCCCCTTAAACAGGTGCTCATGCAGTACTTCATTAATCAATTGCATGAACACAGCAGGGGCTCCCTCTAGTCCAAACGGAAGTACTCTAAACTGGAAACATCCAAGTGGGCAGCTAAATGCTATTTTCCATTCATCTCCCTTTTTAATTCTCACTCGGTAGTAAGCTTCCCGTAGATCAAGTTTGGTGAAGATTTTTCCCTTTCCTAAGTGAGATAGCATGTCTTTCATAAGTGGTAGGGGTAAACGTTCTCACACAAATCGCATTTAGATTCCTATAATCAACAGTCAAGCGAAAGGAACCATTCTTTTCTCGGAAGAACACCAGTGCTGCCACCTTTGGTTTGGCAGGTTTAATAAACCCCCGTTCTAGATTTTTATCAATAAAGTTTTGCAATTCCCCTAATTCTCGAGGGGTCATGGGGTAGATTTTCGGTTTAGGAAGTTTCACACCTGGGAGTATTTCAATGGTACAGTCCGTATCTCTGTGGGGAGGCAGTACATCCGAGGCCTTTTCACTAAAAACTTCACGGAGATCCCAATACTCTTTTGGAATCTTCTCCTCCCCTTCAATGTGGCCTACTGCCATTTCCACAGTTTCGGGCCCTGACCTATCCTCTAGGGGGGGAGGTTTCCCTCTCTAATATTGGTTTTCTGGTGCGAATACTCAAGACCCCTGTTTTCCAATTAACCCGTGGGTTCCATCTACGGAGCCAAGGCAGTCCAAGTATGAGGGGTCATTCCATGCCAGGGGCCACAATGAATCTGAGGCTTTCTACGTGATCCCCCAGCTGCATTTCAATGAGTTCAGTCACAAAACTGGCTGGGCCCCCTCCTGCAATTGATCCATCCAACTGACAGAACACAACGGGCCTTTTTAGCATTTTTAGTCTCAGGCCCATCTTTTCCACCACTTTTGGGCTGATTATGCACCTGGTGCACCCAGAGTCTAGTAGGGCTAATATCTGCACTTGTGTCCCTGTGGATGGCACCCTTATTTCTATGGGGATGAGCCTGGGGTCCTCTGTGTGACTCACCAGATCATCAGAGTCGGAGTCTGTCCCGCTGTCATCGTTGGTGGTCAGAGTTCCCAACTCACCCTTGTTTTGGGAAGCGAACTCAATGACTTCTCCTTTCAGGGTGGTGCCGCGGGTTTTTGTGGGTGTTTTGTCGGCCTTCTTTGGTCCCAAACCGGTGGTCTTAGGTACTGGTTTGGAGAAACATTCAGCAGCCCGATGTCCTTCCTTCCCACATTTGAAACAGGTGAAAGGCTTTGACTTTGGTTTGATTTCCGCCTTCCCTTCGACCATCTTAGGTGCTCCTTTGTGGTGGAAGGAGGATGACGGGTCTCCAACACGCCCCCCTCGGAGTCGGCTTCGGGCCAGCTCGATCTCCACATCCTCAGCTGCTATATACCAACTCTGCAAATCTTCGGGGACCCCCCCCCCCGGTCTCTACAATCCTTGTATATCTCTTCATTCAGCCCATCTTTGAAACTCTCCAGGAGAGCCACTTCTGACCACCCTGTCATGTAGGGTGCCAGCATGCGGAATTCTTTGGTGTATTCTGCCACTGATCTCCGGCCTTGCTGGATGCTTTTCATTCTAAGTCTCGCTTTTCGTTCAGCTAGGTGGTCTTCAAAACGCCTCCTAACAGCTCCCATGAATTGGTTGTAGTTTCTTAGCAAGGGGGAGTCGTTATTGTGGAGGACCACCATCCAGTCAGCTGCGTCTCCCTCTAATACGCTCGTGACCCATCTCACTCGAGTGGCATCTGATAAGTAGTCCTCCCCCCAATCCTACATGTGGTTCCACACTTGAGTCAAAAAATAACCCAAGGTCTTCAGATTCCCATCATATTTCCCGGTTAGGGGGGGAATTTTTGGCTTTTTACATCTGCGGGGAGGGGCCTGCAAGGCTGGGGGTCCCTGACCTGCTGCATCCCTCACTTGAGCTCCCGAAATCTGAGATGTTCTTTCCTCAGCTTCCTCATTCACTCCCCCACAGGCTGTTTCTTCTGGCTCCCCCCTGGGGCCGTCTCCTCCCTTCTCTACAGGGAACCCATAAGACTCACGGCTTTTCCGGCTTTCTTCAACATCATGGAGAAGTTGCAATGCCTGTGCCAGCATGAGGCTTTCCTTTTGCTCTTGCAGCCACACCACCTCTCTCTTATGTGGTCTGGAGCTGGTTACTCCCTGGGGGGTCCCTCCCCAGTCCGGCAGCCTTCCTACTCCTTTCGACCATCTGGTTTCCTCAGGCTCCTCTCAGCCGGAGTTTTTCCAACCATTCAGCAATTTCTTTCTCTGTTTGAAATGAAGGCATCGTAGAGCCAGATGTTCCCATTTCTGCTTCTTCAGCTTCCTGATCCGACATGATCTGGATCACAGTCCCCTCGGTATCCGCGATGACTGGAGTGAGTTTCAGCTTAATGTCAGGTGTACTTCCTTCAAAGTCCAGGAAAGAATGAGCCAAACTCCATATTTTATAGAGTAATGTACTTTTACTGGAAAATGAAATGAACGCAACCAAAGGAAAGCTGAAACTAAAGCAATAGGCGCGAAAGTTGTATATAGAGAGCATCCCCTCCCACTGTCCATCATCAATCACCCAATCCAAAGGTCTCCAGAGGTCAGGTGGAAGCATGTCTGGCATCGTCATCAATCAGGAACGCGATGACGGTTGACCCGATAGCCACTTCGGTGATTAGGTTTCGTTTCTTCAAAATCCACAAGCTTGCTTCCCTTCCCCACGCTCCCCCCCCCATTTCTTATGGCAGCCAAAGCAGAAAGTCGGAGGCTGACACAACAGCTCTTTAATTCAGGGTGAGACTTCAGCAAAGGAACACAGGCAACAGCCCTCTTTATATACTGTTCAGGGACAGCCGTTAACCAATCACAAGTAACAGTGCATTTGAATTTCCCGCACAAAATAGATACATACATAACAGAATCAGAGTAACATTTGCTTCCATCCATGAATTTGGCCTGTCAGCCTCGATTGCTATGGCTGCCATAGTAACAGGGGGTGGGGGGGAGATTGGCATTTGGGTGGGGAAGTGAGTTGGAGTGAAGATGGCCTGTGTGAACAAAAAGGGAGGGATGCTCTCATGATTTAGTGCGCAGCTGAATGGAGATGTTTATACCCAATTAAGGTCAACCGTCCCGGAATACCAGATGGATGAAAACACCTGAAGATGTGCCCCACATGACACCATATGGGATGGGGATTGGACATTCAGCTTGGGTCCTTGTGGGGAGGGATTTGGGGAAACTTTCAATATGTAACTTTTGCGCCTTTTAGTTCAGATCTTGCTTTTCTTTCATTGCTATCGTTTCAAACTCAGTAAACTCTTCTCTATGAACATGAAGTTGGGGGTTTTCTTTCTTGGGTTCTGAATGGAAGCACGCCTGACAGTACTTTCACATCAATCAATACTTCATTATAGATTTCCGACATTGATGGGCCTAGAGTGTCTTGTAAACATTTATAAAATTCTGCTGGTAGTCCATCTGGTCCTGGTGCTTTATTGTTGTTTTGTCTCTTAATCTCTTCTGACAATTCCATCATCGATATTTGTTCATTTAACATAGCTTTCACTCTTTCTGGTACTTTAGATAGTTCCTTTTTTTTCCAAATATTCTTTAATTTTCTCTTCTGAAACTTTCTTTTGCTTATACAGCTTTTCATAATAATCTTGAATTATTATTTTTATCCTCATTTTGGTAATATAAAGTTC
Source organism: Arizona elegans (assembly GCA_022577455.1). Classification (NCBI taxonomy): domain Eukaryota; kingdom Metazoa; phylum Chordata; class Lepidosauria; order Squamata; family Colubridae; genus Arizona; species Arizona elegans. The sequence goes on along the minus strand of JAKOOJ010000004.1, from coordinate 74,107,223 downwards.
CTTTCTCATCTACTAGCCTATGTATCAATTAGTTCTCTTTCTCTGTTTTCAATTTATATGCCAACCATCTTCCTGGTTTTCATTTTCAAAAAAATTCTGTTTAACATTTTTGATTTTTTGTGCCAATTCTTATTTATCTAGTAAATTCATTTTGTTTTATTAGTTCCATTTGATTTTTTTAAGATCTTCTTGTTTGGTTTTTTTCTGTAATTCTAATTCCAGTCTCTTGTGTTCTTCTACTAACGTTTTTTTGGTTTTGGTTCTTTTTCTCCCCTCCCCTGTATAAATTATAGCTAGTCCCTGAATATATGCCTTAGTTGTGTCCCATACATTTTGTAATGAGGTTTCTTATTTTTTATTCTCTTTGAAGAAAAAGTCCATTTCTTTTTCCATACTTTGTATAAATTCCTTGTCTTTTAGTATTGATTGATTCTATGTCCTTTTCTCTTTTGTCCTTTCCACTTATTATTTATTTATTTATTTATTTATTTATTTATTTATTTATTTATTTTTCATATTTGTATACCGCCCTACTCCCGAAGGACTCAGGGTGGTGAACAGCCATAATAATTACAAATACATATAGAAGTTAAAAACTATTAAAAAACAGATTAAGTAATTTGGCTCAAAGATTAAAACATCCAAATTTATCTAAAAGAGGTCTAAAACCTGATTTAAAAGCCAATTTAAAAGCCAATTTAAAAGGGAGAGTTAGGCCAGACCAGCTTGTTGGAATAGAAACGTTTTCAGGGCACGGCGGAATATGCGTAAGTCACTTAACTCCAATTGGATTATGATCTGCCCAAGTGCTTGCTTCTATTTCTATTTCTTGCACATTTGGCTTTAAATCTGGTGACATCCATATCATATCTATTCTTGACCAAGATATATGTCTATTTGAATAAAATGAGTATTGATTTCTTTTAGGATTTATTTCTCTCCATACATCTTGAATACCTTTTCTTCCGCCTTTTTAAATAAAATTTTTGGAAGAGTTTTTCTAGCTTTTTTACTTACTTTACTACTTTCATAGTCCAATTCTGCATCTACAATTGCATTGAAATATCCTACCACACAAATATTTTCATATTCCAATTCAGTAATTTTCTTATGCAGTTTTTCATAAAAAGTTTCTTGTTTATAATTTGGTGCATATATTGCTACCAAAAGTATTTGTTTATAGTTCATTGTTACCCTCACCATCAATATTCTCTCCTTTTCATCTGCATAAATTTTCCTTGCTTTTATTGTTTCTTTAATATATAGAACCACACCTCTTTTCTTTTGTTGTGCTAATGAGGAGTATAGTTTCCCAATTTTGGGATATTCCAATAATTTATTGTTTTGTTTTTCGATGTGGATTTCTTGAAGACAAATAAGATCTAATTTTAACTTTCCTAATTTGTTTAAAGTCCTTTTCCTTTTCATAGGAGACTTCAGTCCATTTATATTAATCAACAGTAGTTTTATTTCATCTTCCATAGTTTTACTTGTAGATAGGTCTTATTGTTCTGGTAACTCTTATTTCTCTCTGTTCCTTTGTCTTTTCACCTTCTTGTTCTGCTCTTGTTTTTAATTCTGTTTCATCTTTTTTTTGTTGTACATTTCTTCCTCCTGATGCTTCTTCTTATTTCTTGTCATCTATCTCCTCTCTCTTTCTTTTTTCCTCATATGATCCAAATTGCTCATCATAAAATTGCTCTGCTTTCTCTATAGTATCCAATCTATGTCTTTGATCCATCAAGGTCACCAGGATTCCCTCAGGTATAGCCATCTGAAATTTACTTCATGCTTAATTAATTGTCTTGTCAGAAATTGGTATTGTTTTCTTGTGTCTCTTACTCTTCTAGGTACTTGTTTCAGAACTATTATTTCTCTTCCTTTATATGTCAGTGGGTTATCTCTTGCTCTTTGAAATATCTCTGTTCTTAGTGCCTTCTTGGTAAATCTCACATGTACCTCTCTAGGTTGTTTATTTCTTGATGCATATCTTGTATATACTCTAAATATTTCATCAATTCCAGCAAGCATTACTTGCTTGTCTCCCTCCATGTCTTCCACCAACAATTCTGCCATTATCTCTTCAAGGTTTTCCCCTTTTTCTTCTTCAATATTCTGGAATCTCAAGAAGTATTCAGCTTTATCCATCTCCAACATGATTAATGTTATCTCAAGATTTTTGTCTGCCTGTGTAAGTCTATCATCCATCTATTCCACTTTCTTCTCTGTTTGTTCTGATCTCTCTTCTATTTTCTGCATCCTTTGTTCATTTTTAGTTATTGTTTGTTGGATGTTCTCATATTTATTTCTCAAAACCTCCCTAAGCAATGGTTCTAGTGTTAGCACAAATAATAGCAGAGAGAGTGGACAACCCTGCCATGTACCCCTACCAATCCAAATCTTCTCTGTTTCCTCCCCATTGATTAATATTTTTGCTATCTGTTCATGGTAGATTGCTTGCACTGCTCCCATGAACCTCTCACAGAAATCCATGTATTTCATCTGAGAAATCATGAAGTCCCAGCTCACTCTGTCGAACGCCTTTTGGGCGTTGACAAAAATCAAGGATAACTGTTTGTCCAGGCAATTTTCATAATACTCTAAAATAGTCATCACCATTCTCATATTATCACATAGCTGTCAGTTGGGCAGGAATCCATTATGATCTGGGTGTATAAATTGGTTAAGGAAACATCCAAGTCTCGCGGCCAGAAGTGCCGTAAATATTTTATAGTCTTATCGAAATGCTATTCTTATCTATTATCATTGAAAGTGGGGGAGGAAGTCATTAAAGACTCCATGATGGCTTGGGGGCGAAATATGGGTTACTCATTAAATCTTCAAAAATGGGAGGAGATTTGGCTTAAAAATTTAAAATTAACTATGGCATCCTCTTATAAAGAGAATATTTATAAGATGGTTTATCGATGGCACCTACCTCCAACAAGATTAGTTAAAATGTTCCCTGGGACATCTTCACAGTGCTGGAAATGTGGGCATAGCAATGGAACTTACTTCCACCAATGGTGGACATGCCCGCTGGCAGCTAAATGTTGGATGAAAATATGATGATGGTTGCTTGAAATTACACACTGTAGAGTGGAACTGAAACCGGAAACCTTTTTGTTGGGGGTTAGACCCGCAAATATTGGATTGACTAAATGATATTTGATGCTGCACATAATTACTGCAGGGAGACTGGCATTCGCACAAGAATGGAAGAATGAGGACTTACCAACAGACTCAAAAATAATTTATAAAATCATGGAATGTGCGGAGTCTGACAGACTTACAAAACTGATCAAGGGTAAAAGAGACTCAGACCTTTATGGTAGTTGGAATATATGGTATGATTGGATCCAGAAATGATGGGAGAGAGACAAAGGATAATGTTGGATTATAATTATAGATGATGGTATATTTATGGTAATTAATAAGTATTAGAAAGGTAAATTTGTATACAAGAATTTGTAAATATTTTCTATTTTTACTCTCTGATTATTAGCATATATATATATATGTATGGATATTTTGGCGATGTTACACTGTGATAGAAAAATTATTTATTTATTTATGTAATTTATGTAATTTATATGCCGCCCTTCACCCGAAGGACTCAGGGCGGCTTACAAAGAAAACATTCAACAATTCGAAAATTACATAAAAATTACAATCCAATTAAAATTTATTAAAATTATTTCAATGTAAAAATCCCCCAATGGATCAGCCCATTTGATAAAAGAGCCTTGTCTTCAGTTCGCAGCGGAAGGAGAGTAGGTCGGGGGCTGTCCTAAGCCTGCTGGGCAAACCATTCCAGAGGGTCGGCACTCCCACAGAGAACGCTCTCCCCCTTGGGGGCCGCCAGCCAACATTGTCTGGCTGACGGCCGCCTGAGGAGGCCCGCTCTGTGGGAGCATACGGGATGATGGGAGGATGGGAGGAGATGATCCTGCAAGTACCCTGGGCCTAAGCCATGTAGGGCTTTATAGGTGAGCACCAGCACCTTGAAATGGACCCAAAGGACCACTGGCAGCCAGTGCAGCTCACGCAGGAGAGGTGTCCCATGGGAGTAATGAGAAGCCCCTGTAACAACCCGCGCGGCCGCATTCTGGACTAGCTGTAGCCTCTGGGTGCGTTCCAAGGGCAGCCCCATGTAGAGGGCGTTACAGTAGTCCAACCAAGAAGTAACAAGGGCGTGAGTGACCATGGCGAGGGCATCCCGGTCTAGGAAAGGGCGCAACTAGTGCACCAGGTGTACTTTTGCGAAGGCACCCCGGTCACGGCCGTCAGATGATCTTCTAAAGATAGCTGTGAATCCAGGAGGACACCCAGATTGTGAGCCCTTTCTGAGGGAGTGAGTACCTCCCCTCCCATCACAAGTGATGGGGCCACTAGATCACAAGATGCCAGCATCCACAGCCATTCAGTCTTGAGTCTCAGGATTGAGTCTGAGTCTATTTCTTCCCATCCAGGCCTGCACCACTTCCAGGCAGTGGGACATCACGAAAAGGGCATACACAGAGTGTATTATACATTTGTTTTTGATTTTTTAAAAACTATAATAAAATACTCTAATAAAAAAAAAATAAAAAGGATAATCAGCAATAACACAAATAATATTCTAATATTTCCTCAATCCCCCCCCCAATTTACACTTAAAGAGTATTTTCACAAATCAAGTCACCACCAAAATCTCCAAATAGTTACAAACTTGCTGTTAGGTAATCCAAAAGAGAGGGGGGGGGAAGAGAAGAAATAAAGTTCCTTGTTAATCTTCAGGTTCTTCAAACCCTAATCCTTTCTTCCCTTGATAGGTTTAATAAGTTTGAAAAATTTATAATCCACTTAGGCCCACCAAGCCCTAAAGTTCAACCACTCAGGTTCCCACCCAAAAGAAAAAAAAAGTTCAAACAAGAAAAAAAAAGTTATTTGCTATTTCCAGCTTCTATTTATCTGTTTAGTTTTCATCTAAGTTCAAAGAGCTACACTGTTTAAAAAGTTACAGTGTTTCACTCTGTGTCTCTGTTGTCCCATATAAACAATTTGCTAGAGCAGGTGTTATTGTAACAATCAAGTTTATCTTCAATATACAGTCACAGTTATTACCTTCATTACTTTCGCTTCTCTGCAGTTTTCTCCAGTATAAGTCGCTATTGCTCTATTTCTCTCCTTTCTCTTTTGTTAGCTTAAATTGTATCATCTGCTCCAAAGCTTTTTATAAGTTGCAGGGGTCCAAATTTCATATTCCAAAAAGTTTTCAACTTAATCTATCTTGTATTTTAAGTCCCCAGTCTCACTTCCTAGCTTTTAAATTTCTTCTCTTTTTTTAAAAAAAATTCTTTTCTCTACTTCCAGTTCTATAAATACTTCACAAGTTTGCTCACCACTATTCTTGGGGGTGGAAAACAAACAATTCCACCTCCTCTTCTTTGAGTCCCACTTTCTCCCAGATTTATTTTAAGGGGGTAAATTCTACAACAGGAGTTGGAAGAATCTCACCCAGATCGATCACACTGTTCCTCAAATTCTATGCTTGCTGCATCGGTTGGCTGTCACAGCTCCAGTCAGGCACACTATGGCTGTCTTTTTCTTCCCACCAGATTGAGAGCTTCCTCCACGTCAAACAAGGAGTATGCATTCTCCTTGTGATCAGTAGGGTGCCCTCTCTGTCTTCATCACCCCTCCAGGGTGATTTGGATCCCTCAGAACCTCCCGGCAGGTCGAATTTGGCACGATCCCATGGAGCCCTGTGGAGATGCATCGTATTGCGGCAATGTCAGCCCCGCCTCCCCGATATGGAGGATGGTTGTGGAAGTAGGTCACTCAGTTTTTATAGAGATGCTCATGGGCACTCTTATCTTTATGATGATTTCTATGTCTTTTAGGAGCCAGGGAAGAAGTTCAAGAGTCCAGTATTATCCCTGTAATCTAAAGTCATCAAACCTAAGAATAATTTCCCTTAGGAGTACAAAAGGGAACTACCGATGAACAAAAGGGCTCCCCAACCCCAGGGCCATTGGCTGAAACAGTGGGGGCTACTGATGAACCCATTTCCACCATGGAAGACCTGCCCAGGATACATCTTAATGCAAAGCAAGGCTTGTGACTTGCTGAGAGGAGGCTTCCAATCTTAGAATGGAATATGCCTCCTCTTGGTATCAAATTTGATGGGAATCCCCAGGAACTGGGATTTTTCCTCACACATGTACTGACCTACATGCAGGAGTATGGGAGGGATCTCCCTACAGGAGGCACCAAAGTCAGGGTTGTCACCCTGCCTCTAGAAGGATCAGCTGTGTGTTGGATGGTGAGCCTCCATAATGCAGATGCACTGGAGCTCCGCAACTTCAACCATTTCATGACAGCCCTGAGATGGAGATTTGAGGATGCCCTAGCCAACCGCAAGGTTAGAGACTGCATAAGGCACATCAGACAGGGACGCCATCCAGTCACCAAGTACATCAAAGAGTTTCATGATCTGATTTGCCACGTAGATTGGCCAGAGGAAGTACTCATGAGTTGGTTCAAAGATGGCTTAAATGATGACCTGTACAATGCCTGCGTTGCCAGTGGAGCCCCAGTCTGCCTGCACAACTGGTGTGTCTTGGCTAAGGAAGTGGAAATTGACCAAGTTCGAAACTAGTACCATGCAAACCATTCCTGGAAGAGATCCCCACCAGAAAGGAGAAGGGAGGAAACCAAATCTCATTCTGCCCTGCTATGCTTAGTCGCCCGCTTCCATTGTCCACCCGAAACAGAGAGAAGCAGGTTGGAGGGAAACCCTCAAATCCACCACCACTCTTTTGCCCAAATAGAGTTGTCAATTACAAATCTGTTAAAAACCAAGGGGGTAGATAAATTGAAACCTAGCCAATCACTGGATTGGACTATGGACTACCAAGCAGCATTTGAAAAACTGAAAAAACTCTTTTCAGCTGAAACTGTATTAAAACACCTAGACTCAGAGAACACTGGAAGCATCATGGCAAGACAGTTGGGGAATTAGCGGGCTCCGATGAGCTCCATGAAAACCCGGACTGACAAGCCGCTGCCGAGAGGTCTTCGGACCAGAACCGTCTCGTAGGGACGGGAAAGAAGGAGAAGCACCTCAGAAGACCAAGAGGAACAGGCAAGTTCCTCAAAGGTCAGAGGAAATGCTCTCCAACTCAGCAGTGGGGGCGGCGGCCATTGTGGCCACTAAGAAGCTGGGGCAACCAGGTTAAGCATTGAGCAGGAGCGGTGACCTGAATGAAAGTTTTGAGCTGGGTGAGGGACAGCCAATTCATAGGCAAAAAAAGAAAAAGATCTTTAAATTTGAAAGAGCCCCAGTGGAATAACAGCGGCTAATGGGCATGGGGGAAAGGAAGGAAGAAGATTATAATGGAAATTTAAATTGACAAAACCTGAAAAGAAAATTGATTTTTGGATAAGAATATTTTGAGAACTTTAAAAATTAGAAGAAAAAAAACCCCATAACTGTGTAAAGGATTGGAAAGAAAGTAAACATCCTTTTTTGAATGTTGGATAAAAACTAAAGAGAAATTTGAAATTAAGCCCTGTAACAGAAGTTTTGTACCAAAAAAAAAAAAAAAAAAAAAAGAGAGGAGGAAAATGGACTGTGTAATTTGGAATGGACTTTAAAACTGATTTGGCATATATAAAGGTAAAAAAAGAGTAACAAAGACTGTTAATGTGGATTGCAAACAAAATGGATACTTTTTCAGGCTGCTGATTGGAATTGTGGATTGAAGAGAGACATCTACAGGAGAAATAAGATTATTACAACACTGAACTTTTGTTTTGGAAAAAACTTTGTACTTTGATGGTGATAACAGCCGTGGAAACTTCTAAGGAGGATTTGTTTGTCTGTAAGCGGCTTGACTTTGATTATTAAAAAAAAGGAGAGGAATACAACGAAACTTTCAAGTGGAACAATATTAATCTGGAAAGAACAAAATGACATAATTAGAGAAATTATAAAAATGATGTATTTGTCATTGAAAACAGAAGTAAGGGAAATAATTACAATAATGCATGGAGAACCGAAACCTGATGATTCAAAAATTGTGTTAGAGTATACTGACAAGGAAATAATTAATGAGAAGTGAATAATGAACACAGAAATTGAAAATAAAGTAGACAAAGACAACGAGATTGACCTGGAAAGCTAAATGATTATGTGGATAGTAACAATAAAAAGGTGAATTTTAAAGATTGCATTGGGATTAACAATGGAAAAAACAGAAAAGGTGGAAAGAGACAAAGAGGGAAAAAAGGATGGGATAGAAAGAATATAAAAATTTAAATGATTACACTGGGATCAACATTGGAAAGACAGAAAGTAGGGAGAAGGGATGGAAAACAACAGGAAATACAGGGCAAAATAGAAGAGTCCATGACTTTGAAACACAAAATGATTACACTGGGACTAACAGTGGGGAAATAAGAAAGAGGGAAATGAGATGGAAAATAATGGGAAATACAGGGCAAAACTGGAGAGTTCAGGATTTTAAAACACAAAAGAAAAGAAGAGAAGGGGAAAGAAATAGAAAAAAAATAAAAATAGTAAAGGGGAAGGGAGAAAGAAATGAAAGAGGAATATATTACATATAATTAGAATTGAAATAATTTTTAGAAATATGTAATAGTTTGAATATTTTTAATTAAAATTATGGAAACTGTAACAATTGGAATATTTTTAATTGCATTGTTGGAATTTATATGATGATAAGTTTTAGAAATACGAATAAATTGAAAAAATTAGAGGATAACAGCTAGAATATCTTCAAATTCAATTAGGGAAATTGCAATAAGTGGAATATTTTTAATTTCTTATTTGGAACCTAATCAAAAAAGGAAAAAATTGAAATGATATTGTATTATGAACTAATTAGATTGTGGTGAAAGCAGAAATGATAAAGATGTTGTTTGAAGAGGTATAAATACATATATTTGATAAAATAATTGAAAACTAGAGATAAGATTCAAGCCATTATATGGTAGAAAGTTATTTGAAAGAGGCGGTGGTGAGGCCCCTCCTCAAGAAGCCTTCCCTGGACCCGGCTGAATTAGTTAACTACCGTCCGGTCTCCAACCTTCGTTTTGTGGCGAAGGTTGTTGAGAGTGTGGTGGCACGACAACTGCCCAGGAACCTGGATGAAGCTATCTATCTAGACCAGTACCAGTCGGGCTTCAGGCAGGGGCACAGCACAGAAACGGCATTGGTCGCATTGGTGGATGATCTCTGGAGGGCCCGGGACAGGGGTTGCTCCTCTGTCCTAGTCCTATTAGATCTCTCAGCGGCTTTTGATACTATCGACCATGCTATCATGCTGCAGCGGTTGAGAGGGTTAGGAGTAGGGGGCACTGTTTTGTGGTGATTCTCTTCCTTCCTCTCCGGCCACTCGCAGTTCGTGTTGGCAGGGGGGCAGAGGTCGACCTCGAGGCATCTCGCATGGGGAGTGCCACAAGGGTCGATCCTCTCACCTCTTCTGTTCAACATTTATGTGAAGCCGCTGGGTGAGATCATCCGTGGTTTTGGGGTGAAGTGTCACCTGTACGCTGATGATACTCAGCTGTACATCTCCACCCCAGACCACCCCAACGATGCCCTTGATGTGATGTCTCGCTGCCTGGAGGCCGTGCAGGCCTGGATGGGGAGGAACAGGCTCAGACTCAACCCATCTAAGACCGAGTGGCTGTGGCTGCCGGCGTCCCGATATAGTCAGCAGGTGCCATCGCTGACTATTGGGGGTGAATCTTTGCCCCACACAGAGAGGGCTCGCAATCTGGGTGACCTCCTGGACGCATGGCTGTCTTTAGAAGAGCATATGACGGCCGTGGCCAGGGGGGCCTTTTATCAGGTTCGCCTGATCCGCCAGTTGCAGCCCTTTCTAGACCGGGACGCCTTGCGCACGGTCACTCATGCCCTTGTCACCTCCTGGCTGGACTATTGTAATGCTCTCTACATGGGGCTCCCCTTGAAGAGCACTCGGAGGCTCCAACTGGTCCAGAATGTGGCCGCGCAGGTGGTTATGGGTGCAACTCGTTGTGCCTGCATGACACCCCTCCTGCGCGAGCTGCACTGGCTCCCAGTGGTCTTCCGGGTGCGATTCAAGGTGTTGGTTACCACCTTTAAAGTGCTCCATGGCATAGGACCCGGGTACCTTCGAGACCGTCTTCTGCCACCAATAGCCTCCCACCGACCAGTCCGTTCCCACAGAGAGGATCTCCTCAGGGTGCCATCAGCCAAGTTATGTCGGCTGGCGATGCCCAGGGGGAGAGCCTTCTCTGTGGGAGCCCCAGCCCTGTGGAATGAACTGCCCCCGGAAATACGTAAGATCTCCGACCTCCAGGTGTTCCGCTGCGCACTGAAGACCCTGTTGTTCTGCCAGGCAGGGCTGTCAATATAATAATTTTAAATTGGGGTATTTTAATTTTTAGGGTTTTAAATTGGCCAAATCTATTTAATTATTTTAATTTTTAATTATTGTTGTATCTTGTGTTTTTAAATTGGCTGTACACCGCCCTGAGTCCTTTGGGAGAAGGGCGGTATAGAAATAAAATTATTATTATTATTATTATTATTATTATTATTATTATTATTATTATTAGGTTTATTATTATTATATAAAGAGAAAAGTTGGCTATATAATTAACTGGTCTTTATTAAGATGTTGGATTGTATTATTTGAATAAGATTTAAAGAAATGTATGATATAAAATAATTGGGTTTACTATTTTTATAAGAAAGGAGCCTTGGTGGCACAGCAGACTAAAGCACTGTTATTAACATCAGCTGCCTGCAATTACTGCAAGTTCAAATCTCACCAGGCTCAAAGTTGACTCAGCCTTCCATCCTTTCTAAGGCAGGTAAAATGACGACCCAGACTCTGGGGGCAATAAGCTGACTTTGTATAAATATACAAAAGTATGAAGGCTATTGCTTAACGCATTGTAAGCTGCCCTGAGTCTCCGGAGAAGTGTGGCATATAAACCAAACCAAAAATTATATATAAATAAATAAAAAAGGAATAATTGTAACACCACATAATTAATTGATTTGTATTAAGATGTTAGATACTGAAACTGCTGACAATGAAAGGAATATAAGGAAATACTAGGATTATACTTGTAAGACTTTTAATTTTAAGGGGTTTAATATAGAGATGAAGGGAAAAATTGAATTTGGTTAAGATTAGAGGTTAGAATGAAAGAATATTGATTTTTTAAAAATAGAGAGAATAAATATTATGGCAAAAAGGAAATATATAAATTGTAACTTTAGTTGAAATGACTAAAAACTGTTTAAATTTGTGAACCGGTAAATACTCTGTTCGGAAAAAAATACATTATATGTTTGTTTGTCTTGTAAAAAATAAAAAAAACCCTTTTTTTTTAAAAAAACAACAACCCAGACTCAGAGAAACCATTTGTAATTCAGGCTGATGCCAGTGTTGTGACAGTCAGTGCTGTTTTACTCCAAGTGAATGAAGAAGGGAAATTACATGTTTCCCAAATTACACCTCTAGGAAGTTAACTGAAACTGAACTGAGGTTGGCAATATGGGAAAATGAGGCTTTTGCAGTTAAGTGGGCACTCCTAACTTGGAGACATTTCTTGGAAGGAAGTAAAATACCTTTCCAAGTATGGACCAACCACAAGAACTTGGTAGCACTCAAAACTCCAGAGAAAATGTCTCCAAAACAAGTGGGCACAGTACTTCCAACACTTTAATTTCACTTTAAAGTATTTATCAGGAGGGAAAAACTTTTTGGCAGATGCCTTGTCCAAACTACCACAATACAACAGTGTCAAGGCAGAAGTAATTGTCAGCGTGTGAGAGTTCATGAATTGGAATAGACATGGTAACAGGTCAGCCAATGGGGACTTTTGGGTGACCCAGATAGCTCAGAGCCTGGGTGTGACTTAGGTTCACTGATCTGTATATATATGAGCTCCTCTATATTATATAGCTTCTGTGATTATTGATTCTGTACTTCTGAATTCTGTGATTATTTGGTTCTGACTTCTGCTGCATGGGTATTGTATACATGCATCGTGCTTTATGTTACTGTATATAAAGAAGTTTCTTTTATAAATGAATCTTGCTGAATTCTTTACTTGTGTGTTGGTTGGATTGCTGCAAACTCTAACAGGTTATGGGTCCAGAGCACACCAGACCCAGTAAGACTGAACTGTAATCAAGTTGAGGGACTGCCTGTGTTTTTTTTTTTTAAAAAAAGTAAAAGGAACAAGGCAGAGAAGGATTGCTGGATGGCTGTTGAATTCAAGGAGAGCTCTCTGCCTTGATTGGAACAGAAGAATTATATTATTTGGGCTTCAAAATTGGAATGCTTCCTGAAGGCTAAGGAGCTCTGGGATATTGTTATTAACTCACACCAGAGGCCATTAGCAGCAGCAGATCAAAGGCAGCCTGATAAGGCACCGGCCTATATCATCTTACATTTAGAAGATGAACAATTCTTGAATGAAGCTGCGCTTCAAGGTTTTGGTTACCACCTTTAAAGTGCTCCATGGTTCAGGACCTGGGTACTTGCGGGACCGCCTACTACCACCAATAGCCTCCCACCGGCCGGTACGCTCTCATAGAGTGGGGCTCCTCCGGGTGCCATCGGCCAAACAATGTCGACCGGCGGCCCCCAGGGGGAGAGCCTTCTCTGTGGGGGCACCTACTATCTGGAATGAACTCCCCCCAGAGATATGGAGGATCCCGCATCTGTGCATCTTCTGCCATGCTCTAAAGACCTTTTTATTTCACCATGGGGGGCCTGGCCTAACTTTCTCCCTCTTTTTAAAATTTCTGGGCCAAACTATTTAATTCGATTTTATTTCTGCTTTTTAAATTTTGTATGTATGTATTTTATTGTTGGCTGTTCACCGCCCTGAGTCCTTTGGGAGTAGGGCGGTATACAAATCAAATAAAAGTAAAGTAAAAAGTAAAAGTAAAGTAAAAAAAGTAAAGACTGCAAAGGAGGTCTGGCTGAAATTAAGAAGTGAGCATGTGAGTGCATCAGCATGCAATATTGTGCAATTATCGATACAATTGTACAGAGCCCGGCTACAGCCACATGGAGAAGCATTTGGTGCAAATGCAAACTTTATTGAGTTGGAACAGCGTGGAATGAAGATTCCTGAACCTCAGAAGCTATTGTTGGTGGTTTTTTTTTTTTTTAAATGTTTTTATTCAACATTTACATCTTTAAAATCTTAGTTACACTTTTACAGCTTTCCAATACCGGCATTTTTAGTAATATCCAATTTATCTTTTAGCCAACTATATACACACAATTCTGTTTGTTACATATTTATTCATATAATCAGTACATTATATATACCTACCTACTACACATTAAATATAACATTCCATTATAGTATCTTCTCCTTTACTATACATTATCCATTAATTTTAGATTCCTTTTTCAGCCAATCATACTATCTGTTCCATGTTTCATAATAAATCGTTTCCTTTCTGTCCTTAAGTTCCATCATTAACTTATCTGATTCTGCACACTCCAGCACCTTTTTTATAATCATAATGTTTGATGGAACATTTTGTTGTTTCCAGTTTTGGGCAAATGAGATTCTGGTGGCCGTAATTATGCGGAGTATGAGGTAGTGAATTTCTTTACTGTTGGTGTTAAATAGTCTTTTTTTTTTAATTGCAAAAGTTTTACAATTATATTTTCACCCCTTTCCCCCCCCCTCAACCCACCCCAAACTTCCCAACCTCCCTAACCCACCCTAACCTCCCCTCCCCCCGGACTTCCGCACAGTATACTCATATCAGGTAAAAGGAAAAACCCTCCTTTGTATAAAACTTATATAAAACTTGAACTCCTCCCTCCCCCTTATAAATTTTCATCTTCATTACATTAAAATATTTCTATCTTAATATAACATTTTCAAATAAAGGCTATTTGATACTTCCTTGTTTGATATTTGTTCTGAACATAATCTATCCACTTTTTCCATTCCCATTCATAAGTCTCTTGTAAACAATTTTTTAAATATGCTGAAATCTTCGCCATCTCTGCAAAACTGGCCATCTTCAAAGTCCATTCCTCAATCGTGGGCAAAGCTTCATTTTTCCAGTATTTATCTATCAACAATCTTGCTGCTGTTATCATGTACAATATCAATTTTGTTTCACCCAATGTAAAACCCTTAACTATACCCAATAAAAACAATTGTGGAGAAAATTGAATTTTTTTCTTCAAAACATTCTGCATGACCCACCAAATTTTTATCCAAAAAGCATTGACTTTCCTACAGGTCCACCAAACATGATAATATGTAGCATCTAAACAATCACATCTCCAACATTTAGGCTGAACATTAGGGTACATACACGACAATTTTTTGGGGTCTAAATGCCATCTATAAAACATTTTATAAAAATTTTCCCTCAAATTCTGCGACTGTGTAAATTTAACGTTCTGAACCCAAATTTTTTCCCATGTTTCCAACATCACTGGTTCTTCAAAATTTTGTGCCCACTTAATCATACAATCTTTAACTAATTCAGTTTCTGAATCCCTTTCCAACAAAACGTTATAAAGTCTTTTAATCTGCATTGGACCTTTCTCTTTTATATGTCTAACCAGTTCTTCCTCATGCATCATAATTCCAGTTTTTTGGTTCTCTTTCCATCTCAATTGCAATTGATTATATTGTAGCCAAGTTAAATTAATCCCTTCAGCCAACAATGTCTGTAATGTCTTCAGCTGCCATCTGCCCGCATCTGTAAAAAGAACCTCTTTGTATAAAAACCCCCCGAGTGACATTATATTTGTATTCCACAAATTATGACCAAGATCCAGACATAGCGGTATTTTATAATCCCATTTGAGTCGGTGCTTCTTCCAAACTCTCATCAAAGAGTCTCTAAGTATATGGCTTTTAAATACTTTGTCCACTTTGTTGTCATAAAATAAGTAGGCATGCCATCCAAATTCCAAATCAAAACTTTCTGCGTTCAATATTCCAGTCTTTTTCCCTCCAAACCAATCACTTGTTAAAGTCAAAGCTGCTGCATCATAATATAACTGTAGGTTTGGAAGTTTAAGACCTCCCCTTTCTGGAACATCTTGCATAATTTTCAGTTTCACTCTCGGTTTCTTCTCGTTCCAGACAAACTTATTCACTCCACTTTGCCATTCTCTCAGTTGTTTATCACTTTTAAGCACCGGAATCATTTGAAACAAAAAAAGAAATCTTGGCAAAACGTTCATCTTAACTGCTGCTATTCTTCCAAGTAAAGACAGCTGCAGTTTTTTCCAAGTCTCCATGTCTTTTTGTACCTCTCGCCACAACACCTCATAGTTATTTTGAAACAATTTTGTGTTTGATTCTGCAACCTGAACTCCTAGATATTTTACCTTTGGTACAATCTCAAAACCTGCCCTTCTTTCAAGCTCGTGTTTTCGATCTTGTGTCATATTTTTAACTATCATCTTAGTTTTTTTCTGGTTCAGTCTAAAACCTGAAACTTTACCATAGTCTTGTATAATGTCCTTCATCTGGATTATTGATTCCATTGGGTGTGTTAGGGTAACAACCAGATCATCTGCGAATGCCTTTATTTCACAGAGCATAAAGCAGGATAATCTTTATGTGTTGCAGGGACAAAAGGTTCAATATGCCCAAACATTTGGGAATGTGGGACAACATGATTCCTGTGTTCATCTCTTGCATAGAAAGCTTGGCCATGCTAGCTTCAGAGTTTTGCAAAAGATGCAGCAGTTTGGAGAATGGTTAAATTTAAAAGGGTGTAAGGCATACTTGGACTGTGCAGTATGTAATTCATCGAAGTCCAAGGTATTCTCCTGTGTGCTGCTTGGAGAGTTAAAGCATGGGTTCAATTTGTCTGATTGGCCAGAGACTGAGTTGGAAAAACTTTGGCCATGCCTCCTCCTCCTGGCTGAGCCTCAGTTTTTTCAACTCAGTCAGATAGAGAGACTTGTTTTGAGTTGGCTCTTCAAATAAAATTAAATAAAATTAGGAAGAATTGGTTATATATTCTATTGGTTAAACCCCAAAAAACAGAGCCTTTTTAAATTGCGACTTGGAGTGGCTAGACGGAGCATGGAGAGTGAGTCAGCACTGTGGGCTCTGCTGGACTAGCGATCGGAACGCTACTGAAGTGGCATTGCCACATGGCCATTGCCCGATTTTGTGCGGCAGAGGTGGCAGAGCTATAGGTGGCCATCGCTGGTGCTGGGAGGACTGAGGCTTCGGTTTCTACTTCTTTTTTTTTCTTTTATTAAAAGTTTTACAAAAAAGAAAAAAAAATTCAAATATTTCCCCTTCCCCTCCCTTCCTTCCCCTAAACTAAGCTAACTAACTACAGATTCCTATCCTCCCTCAACACTTTAACTCGCCTTTTACTTAACTAAATATACATACTCTTAACTTTTCTATTCATTCATAAGCTATTTGATACTTTTTAGTCTGATATTTGTTTTGAATATAATCAATCCATTTTCTCCATTCTGATATATATCTTTCTTGTGAATGATCTTTCAAATATGCTGAAATTTTTGCCATTTCTGCCAAATTTGCCACTTTTAATGTCCATTCTTCAATAGTAGGCAATTCTTCCTTCTTCCAGTATTGCGCCACCAAAAGTTTAGCTGCAGTTATTAAATTTAAAATCAATTTAGTCTCTATAACCGTACAATCTGTGATTATACCCAACAAAAACAATTGTGGAGTAAACTTTATCTTCTTTTTAAGAATCTTTTGGATAATCCACCACATTTTAATCCAAAATGCTTTAACTTTTTTACAAGTCCATCATATGTGATAATAAGCATCATCATCACAATCACATCTCCAGCACTTAGATTGCAAATTTGGATACATACAAGCCAACTTTTTAGGATCTAAATGCCATCTGTAAAACATTTTATAGAAATTTTCTCTTAAATTTTGTGCTTGCGTAACTTTTACATTTCTAACCCATATTTTTTCCCAAGTTTCCATCATTATTGGTTCCTGAATGTTTTGTGCCCATTTTATCATGCAATCCTTAACTAATTCCATTTCTGAGTCTATTTCTATCAATATATTATATAGTCTTTTTATATGCATTTGACCTTGATCTCTAATTCGTTTTACCAATTTTTTCTCCTTCTGCATGATACCAATTCTCTGGTCTTCTTTCATCTAGCTTGCAACTGTCCATACTGAAACCAAGTTTGAATAATTTTTTCTTCTTTTAATGCCTTTATAGATTTTAACTGCAATATACCCCCTTCCATTTTAAGAAGCTCTTTATAGGTAATCACCTCTTGCTTTTGTTCTACATGTCAGCATCTCAGTGCTGACATAGAAAAGGGAGGATGAAGCCTGAACTTTTGCCTGCTAAATCCCTTTGAAGATTCGATCTCCTTGGAGATGAGGAGGGGGGAAACATTCCTGTGAACTGACGGGAAAAGGAATCAGGAGAGTGACTTGGAAGATAGCCAATGAGAAGCAGAGAATTGGGGATTGGAAAGGGAGGGATTGGGGGGCAAAGGTCAGTATTGACCACGAAGAGCCAGGATCCGGATGCTGTGCTCGAATAAAGAGTAAATTTCCTTAAAGATTGGCAGTTTGGAAGTTCATTTATTTTGAGATAGCATCGAAACCTGACAGGCGGTCAATACTGACCTTTGCCCCCCAATCCCTCCCTTTCCGATCCCCAATTCTCTGCTTCTCATTGACTATCTTCCAATTTCCTATCAGTTCACAGGAATGTTTCCCCTTTCCTCATCTCCAAGGAGACCATATCTTCAAAGGGATTTAGCAGGCAAAAGTTCAGGCTTCATCCTCCCTTTTCTATGTCAGCGCTGAGACCCTGACATCCGGCCCCTCTCCCTTCACTCTCCCCGTGAGGCCTGCGCGAGATGAACATTCAAGTTTACCGCCTTATAGCTAAATTCCATGCAGATCACCCGAACAAGCCGGGGGGTGGGGGGTGGGACACACCCTCGGACAGGGTAAGGTACTAAACTTTTGTTGTCTCGCTCAGGCCTCACAGGGAGAGTGAAGGGAGAGGGGCCGGATGTCAGCGTCTCAGCGCTGACATAGAAAAGGGAGGATGAAGCCTGAACTTTTGCCTGCTAAATCCCTTTGAAGATTCGGTCTCCTTGGAGATGAGGAGGGGGGAAACATTCCTGTGAACTGATGGGAAAAGGAATCAGGAGAGTGACTTGGAAGATAGCCAATGAGAAGCAGAGAATTGGGGATCAGAAAGGGAGGGATTGGGGGGCAAAGGTCAGTATTGACCACGAAGAGCCAGGATCCGGTTGCTGTGCTCGAATAAAGAGAAAATTTCCTTAAAGATTGGCAGTTTGGAAGTTCATTTATTTTGAGATAGCATCGAAACCTGACACTACACTTATATTCTCTATCGCTTGTCTGGGTATTGCCCATATAGATATCTTATAATTTAACTTATATTGATACTTCTTCCAAACTCGTAACAAGGCATTCCTTAATATATGGCTTTTAAAGGTCTTATCCATCTTTTTGTCATATAATAAATAAGCATGCCAGCCATATAACAAATCATAATCTTCAATATTCTTTCTTCTGTTGAATTAATCCAGTCACTAATTATTGTTAAAACAGCTGCTTCATAGTATAATCTTAGATTAGGCATTTTAAGACCTCCTTTTTCACGTATATCTTGCATTATTTTTAATTTTATTCTCGGTCTTTTCCCTGCCCAAACAAAATTATTAATACCTTTCTGCCATTCCCTCAAATTATCATCTTTCTTAAGTATTGGTATCATTTGAAACAAAAATAAAAACCTAGGTAAAACATTCATTTTTATTGCTGCTATTCTCCATTGTGGGTGGAGACAGCAGCCAGTGTGGGTAATCCTCATCCAATCAGCCTGAAGGACTGGGTCTATCCAAAGTTTAAATCCTGCCCTTGTTGCCAGGTAGACCAGCTTTTGACTCAGTCCTTCAGTCAGGACTGGCGTGTGGTCTTTAGCTGTCTCTCTTTTAGCTGAATTTTAGCTGATTCTGATTGCTGTTGGATCTGTTTTGTTGGTGTGACTTCTCTGGACTATTCTGTGACTACGAATTTGGACATTCCTTTGGATTTTGGTGAATTTGGACTGTGCAGTGAGTGTTTCTTGTGGCTGGGGGTTTCCCCTTTGCCTCAAGGTATTTCCTCTGCAAAGAGGGTGGGAAGCCTCTCTGGACTATTGATTTGACCCTTTCCTGCTTAAATGGGGATCGTTGGGGGCCCTTTGGAACTCTGCCTGGCTCAATCAGCCCCAGCACCCTGATCCTTCAATTGCGGCGGACATTTTGTTTTTGTCGGGGGTGCAGTGTGGCATCGTTTTCTGACTGCCTGGCTCCATTTTGTTAATTGCTGCCTAGATCGCCCACCTCCTTGCCTCTAAAGACCGGATCCTGCCACAGTGACCTGCCTGTGTTCCCCTATAGCCTGCATGATCGCGCGGCCACGTGGCGGGCCTCTCTATCACCGCCTGTCAGCTGGGAGCAATATTTTTCACTTTTAAGGACTTAACTCTTCCCTGCCTTAAATCACTGGGAGAAACCTCTGAGACCTGCTTTTAAATCGCTGGGAGAAGCCTTTAATTTAACACTGTATATTTGGGCAAGCTAATCCAATTGGACCCTGTCTAGCCTAATTCATTTACTGACGGCCGCCATTTTGTTTTTCATATATTGACACAGCGGCCATTTTGTGGAGTTTCCGCGCTCCCCTTTCAATTGCTAGACTGAACTGTTGGGTGCTGAGGGTCCCTGTGGAGTTTCTGTGCTCCCCCATTGGCATTTGATCACCCTCGTTCTCTATTCTGGTCTAATTCACCATGCCCAAAGCAGCCTCCAAATCAAAGCACGGCAGCAAGGCCGTAGCTTCCTTTGCTGGCCAATCAGATGACCCATCTGTTACCCCTCCTGTGCCTGTCCAGGCCCCTATTGTGGCTCCAGCTCCGCCCCAGAGGCATTATACAGGGCATAAAAAACATGGCGGTACTTCCTCTAAAGTGGAAAAGCACCAAGATAAAGTGGTTACTAAATTTTGTGATAAGGCATGTGCTGACCGGACTTCTTCCACGAGGGTGGCATCAGTGGCGGTGGCGGATATGGGGATTGACCAGGATGACTGTCCTGTGACTCCTGACCAGTTATCACTTCGAGATTGTCCGGTGGCAATTTCTACTTCTGGCCTGTGGGGTGCTGAATCTTCTACTCCGACCATCATTCCAGTTCCAACCACGACACAGGAAGCAACCATCACTGTGCCTGCTGCTTCTCCTGCCTTACCTGACATGTTATCTACTGACCTGTTGCAACAGCTCATTGAAGCTGTGGTGCAGAAATCCTTGGCTACGAGATCCCTCCTTCCTACCAGAGCCGGTTCGGTAAGGTCTGCCTCTCCTGAGCGATCACTCTACAGAGCAGATGGCTTCCGGACAGCCTTCTTCTCTGCCTGTCTCTCAGGCCACTCAACCATCTACCTTGTCCGACATTGATGATGCTGAGGATTCCGGTTTGTCTGACGACAAGGATCTTCCGCCGGACCAGCCAGTGGTGTCTGGCTTGTTCCTGCAGGCCTTATTTAAATCCTTGCTCTTTAAGGCCATTAACATGGCCCAGCTATCATCTCCAGTGGTCCAGCCCCCTGTTTCAGTTCAGTTCAGTTCAGTAAACAGGTCACCACAATTCCTGCTCCGCCTTTAATTTTGGACACGGTCAAGCGGCAGTGGGCTTCTCCTGGCTCGGCTCCCCTGCCCTCGTCTATTGACAGAAAAAACTTTAACATTGCTTCTGACCTGGGCTCGCTATTGCAACTGCCTTCTGTAGATGCACCTGTGGCTTCTCTCTTACCTAATGCTAATGTCCCTGGGGGCCCTGATGAAGGATTGCAGCCTGAGGAGCGTCGTTCTGACCTGGTCCTCCAGAGGGCCCATCAGGGGGTGGCATGGGCTATCAAGGCATCTTCTACGGCTTCATTCTTCAATCGTACCACCTTGCTGTGGCTCCGCCAGCTGCAGGAGAAGCTTTCTCCGGATGACGCGCGGATTAAGCAAGACCTCAATAAGATTATTGCAACTGTCCAGTTCTCAGCAGATTCGACTTTGAGCACCACCCGTTTTGCAGCAAAGTCGTTGGCTTCTTCAGTGGCTGCTCGTCGTTTGGTCTGGCTCTGCCACTGGCAGGCAGATGCCAGGCATAAGTGGCAGTTGGCTGCTGTTTCGTTTGGAGGGGCCCAATTGTTTGGGGATGCCTTGGACCCCTTCTTGACCAAGACTCGTGACAAGAAGAAAGTTTTGGCTCCGGTTTTTCGTAGGGGGGATTCCTGTTATGTACCTTATCCTGCACGGCCTCAATCTCGGGCTTCTGACGGTGGGGGTCCTTCTACTTCTTCCGCCTTTTTCCCTCCTCCGCGGCCATTCCACAATTTTGGGAGGTCCCGGGTTCTCAGGATAGACTGTCCCGGGAAAAACCCTTCATGTCCAAACAGCCCTTTCGAGGGGGAGGAGGTCGTTCCTACTGGCGCCGTCACTAGTCGCATCTCTGACCCTCCCATTGGCGGCAGATTGGCCCTCTTCGCTGCCATTTGGGAGAAGTCTATTTCAGATGAATGGGTCCTGGCCACCTTAAAATCAGGTTGGCCATTGAATTCCTTTCCCCTCCCCCGAGCACCTTTGTCTGCTGCCCGATTTCTCGTGACACCGAAAGGAGGGCTCTTATGGCCTCTGCTGTTCAGCATCTCCTTTCCATCAGGGCTATCCAACTGGTCCCTGCTGACGAAATTGGGACGGGATTCTATTCTCGGGTTTTTCTGGTGCCTAAGTCCTGGGGGGGGGGTGGAGACCCATTCTGGACCTAAAATGGTTAAATCGGTACGTGGTGTATTGGAAATTTAAGATGCAGACTCTTAAATCTATTCTTGATGGTGTTAGGAGGGGGCTATTTCCTTTCTTTTATCGATCTGACTGAGGCCTATTTACACATTCCCCATTCTCCCTTCCCACAGATGTTATTTACGGTTCAGTTATGGGGGGGTTCATTATCAGTATCGGGCTTTGCCCTTCGGACTTTCGTCTGCCCCCCGCACCTTTACTAAGGTGTTGGTGGCTTTAGCCGCTTATCTCAGGCTCTCGTCAATCAGGCTCCTTTGTTATTTAGATGACATTTTAATTTTGTCGTCTTCCGCTCTCCAGGCTACCCGGGATATTCAGTTTACTCTTAGGACATTAGCTGCCCATGGTTTTTCCATTATCCTGGAAAAGAGCCATCTGATCCCTTCTACTTCCCTGGTTCATTTAGGGGCTCTAATTGACTCCTTACAGAGTAAAGTTTTTCTCTCCCCAGAGTGTCAGGTTAGCCTGCGGGAGTTGGTGTTAAAGTCGAGGGATCTCGGAAGGTCTCCCCTTATATTCTTTCCCAACTTTTGGGGAAGGTGATTTCTGCCATAGCCATTGTTCCTTGGGCGCAGCTCCACACCCGGGAGCTCCAATGGTTTCTTTTACCTTTTCAGAAGGCGGGCAGAGGCACTTCTTCCAGTCAGATCCTGCTCCCTCCGGCAGTTCGCAGATCCCTTCGATGGTGGCGGTCCCGGCCCTTTCGGCAGGTTCTCTCTTTCTCTAGCCCCAGAGAGTAGTGGTGACAACAGATGCCAGTCTCTGTGGCTGGGGGGCACATTGTCAGGGTCAGCTCGCCCAGGGTGTGTGGAACGAGACGGATGCTCGCCATCCAATCAACTGGCTAGAGTTGCAAGCCATCTTCCTGGCCCTCAGGGCGTTTCATCAACTTCTAGTTGGAGCCCATGTACTTGTCTTGACGGACAATGTAACGGCCAATGCTCATTTGAACAAATTGGGGGGTACCAGGTCGAAGTCCCTTTTGTCAGTGGCTTTGAAAGTCGGTCTCTGGCGGAACGTCATCTCGGATCTCTTCGGGCGGAGCACATCTCGGGCATTGACAATATTCAGGCGGATTGGCTGAGCTGACAACAGCTGGGCAATGCAGAATGGCGCCTCCACCCCCAAATCTTCCAGGCCCTGGCCCGTCGATTCAGGACATGAATCCCAGTCGTGGACCTATTCGCTACTCCTGCAAACGCACAGTTGCCTCACTTTTTCACCCGGTTCCCAGCCCCTCAGGCGGAAGCTGTTGACGCCCTCTGAGTACCCTGGCCCCAGGGTCTTCTATACGCCTTTCCTCCAATGTCTCTATTCCCCAGAGTGATCCGCAAGCTCTTGGACGAACGGGCGGAGGTAATTCTTCTGGCTCCACACTGGCCTGGCAGAGCATGGTTTGCGGACTTGGTTTCCCTCTCTGTCGCTCCCTCCTGTCGCATCCCATCACAACAGACACTCTGAGTCAAGGGGCAATGAACCACCCAGACCTCCCGTGGCTCAATCTGACTGCTTGGTGGTTGAGCGGTTCTCTCTGAGCACGGCTAATATTCCGAACGATGTTATACATATAATTCAGGCCTCCCGTCGCCTTTCTACTAACAGAATCTATTCTGCCACCTGGCGGTCTTTCTGTTCTTGGTGTGACAGGAATGGTGTACCTGTACTACAGCCTTCGATAGTGGACATTCTGGTGTTCCTACAACGAGGTTTTGCTGATGGCCTCTCTCCAAACACGCTAAGACGCCAAATTGCAGCCATCTCTTCGATACTTACCTGCGGGTCCCTCTCGTCTTTGGCGCAGCATTCTCTAATTTGACGTTTTCTCCGTGGGGCCACTAACTTGTCCCCTCCCATTTTACACCGCTATCTCACTTGGGATCTACCTTTGGTCTTGGAGTCTCTCATGGGGCCTCCCTACGAACAGCGTCTCTGCGCTTGTTGTCGTGTAAAGTCGCCTTCTTGGTGGCTATCACTTCGGCTCGTTGCATATCGGAAGTGGCTGCTCTCTCCACCAGGGCGGACCTTTGCGTGTTCCACTCGGATCGTGTCATCCTCTGTCTGGATCCAACCTTCGTGCCGAAAATCAACTCTGTCTTCCATCGGTCCCAAGAGCTCATCCTCCTGAATTTCTGCCCTCATCCTTCTCACCCTCGCGAACGTCGTTGGCATACTCTGGATGTTCCCCGTGCCCTTCGCATCTATATTAAACGCACTGCATCCTTTCAATGTTCAGAAGCCTTGTTCGTCTCCTTCTTACCCATTTCTTTGGGTCTCAAGGTATCTTCTTCAACTATCGGTCGCTGGATCCGGCAAACCATCGCCTCCGCCTACGACTTCCGCTCCCTGCCGCGACCGCCTCATGTGACTGCCCACTCTACACGCAGTGCAGCTATGTCGGCGGCCTGGGCTACGCAGGCCCCGTTGCTGGAGATTTGTCATGCGGCCACATGGACCTCTCTGGCTCCCTTTATTAAACACTATAAAATTGACTCATTTGCCTCTGCTGAGGCAGCGTTTGGTTGGCAGGTGTTGCAAAGGGTTGTTGCTGGGGAGGCTATTTCGGACCAGCCTGGGCCTCCCAGGTCTCGGGACAGTGAACTTGGGTATGTCCCACACTGGCTGCTGTCTCCACCCACAATGGAGAAGGGGCGTTGGTCCTACCTGATACGCTCCTTCTCGTTGGGTGGAGACAGCAGCCAGACTCTCCCGGGTTTTTTTTTTTTTTTTTTTTTTGTGCCAGGCTGGTCTCGTTTTTCTCTCTCTAAATTTCTCTTATCTTGACCACACGCCGAGTCTTTCCTTAGTTTTTCGCCAAAAGCTGGTCTACCCAGCAACAAGGGCGGGATTTAAACTTTGGATAGACCCAGTCCTTCAGGCTGATTGGATGAGGATTACCCACACTGGCTGCTGTCTCCACCCAACGAGAAGGAGCGTATCAGGTAGGACCAACGCCCCTTCTCCCCAACAGAGATAATTGTAATTTCCCCCAATTCTCCATCTCTTTCTGTATTTTTTGCCATAGCAAAAATAATTATATATATAATTATTTTTATATAATTTTACATTTGAGGCTGTAATATATACCCCTAAATATTTAACTTTTTTTACTATTTCAAATCCTGTTAGTCTTTCTAGTTCTTCTTTTTGCTTTACTGTCATATTTTTAGCTATTACCTTTGTTTTTTGTTTATTTATTTTAAATCCAGACATTTGCCCGTATTGGGTAATTATATCCAGTAAGCCTGTAACTGATTGTACTGGTTGGGTTAAAGTAACAACCAAGTCATCTGCAAATGCTCTTAATCTACAATCATGATGTCTAATTTTAATTCCCTTTATTTTATTTGACCCTCGTATTTTATTCAGTAGTGGTTCCAAAGTTAAAATAAACAATAATGGTGATAAGGGGCATCCCTATCTTGTTCCTTTTTCAATTTTAAAAGTTTCTGTTAAACTACCATTATTTATTATTTGTGCTGTTTGTTTCTGATATATTGCCCTAATAGATTGTGTAACGTATTCTTCAAACTGCATCTTTTCTATTATTTTCAATAAAAATTGCCAATTCAATTGATCAAATGACTTCGCATTCAAAAAGATAAGCGCTGCAGGGACTTGGTTGTTCCTTTCCAAATATTCCAATAAGTTTACAATTTGTCTTACATTACCTTTCATTTGTCTCCCATTTATAAATCCAGATTGGTCATTATGAATCATTTATTGCATAATTATTATTAACCTATTTGCTAGTATTTTAGCAAAAATCTTATAATCAGTATTTAAAAGTGATATTGGCCTATAATTCTTAGGTTGACTATGATCTTGGTCCTCCTTTGGAATCAATGAAATAAAAGCTGTTCTCCAAGAAGGGGGTACATCTCCTCCAGCTTGGATCTTCTGAAATAGTTCCTTAAGTGGTTCTACCATTTCTAACTGCAAATTTTTATAATAAACAGCTGTCAATCCATCTGTGCCTGGAGCTTTACCTCCCTTCAACTGTTTAATTGCTAAAATAATTTCCTCTGACGTTATTGGTTGGTTCAATGCTTCCCTCTGCTCTGGTGTAATTACAGGAATATTCTCCTCCTGTAAATATCTGTCTATGTCTTTACCTTGAATTGTATCACTAGCATATAACTTTGTATAGAATTCTAAAAAAGCTTTTTTAATCATATTTTGTTGATATACCTTTTTACCTTTAAATTCTATCTTCTCTATAGTGCATAGCTTTTGTTTCTTCCTTAACAAGTAGGCTAACCATCTACCTGGTTTATTTGCATTACAAAAAGTATTACGTTTAGCATATTGTAAATTAGTTGCCACTTGGTCTGCCATCAACATATTAAACTGCCCTTGTAACAAATTTATTGTTTCCTTTATTTTCTTATCTGTTGGATTCAGTATGAGTGCCTGCTCTTTCATTTTTATTTCCTCTTTTAAATCCTCCGTTTTGTCTACATCTATATTTATTATTCAAATGTATTAAGGTTCCTCTCATATATGCTTTACTTGTATCCCAGACCATTTCCATAGGTGTACCTTTGTTCATATTCATAACAAAAAATTCATAACAAAAAAACAAATTTCATTTGTTTTTTACATTCTTTCACATTTTCTTCATATCTAAACAAATTTTCATTTAACCTCCAAGACCGTCTAGGTCCCTTTTCCTGCTCTAATTCTATCCACACCAGACTATGATCAGATAAAATTCTTGAACATATCTTCGTCTTCTTTATTCTAGAAAAAAAATCATTAGTAATCAATATAAAATCAATCCTGGAAAGGGATTGATGTCTGTCAGAAAAGAAAGTAAAATCCTTTTCTTCCGGATTTCGTTCTCGCCAAATACCTCTCAATGTCGAGTGTCAGCCATTCCCTCGACACATGATCCCGGGGACTGTGACAAGCCAGAAGAACAGAGACACAGTGAAGGGGGGTGTTGTAGCATTTAGCAGGGCACGGTGATATCAGGTGGTGGACGGTATGGGGAATCTGGGGACAGGGTCAATAAAACGATGTTAAAGGAAGCAAATGCCATTCAATACGAGGGACAGCGAAACCCGGAAGTAATTGGTGATCCACAGCGAACCCGAATGAGTAAATAGCGCAGTTACTTTAAATGCACAATTGAGCAAGGGCAGGGCGCTTGGGGGCATTCTATAAAGCTGGATAAGTGGAGGAATTGGGCGTCTCCGACTTTGTTTTTCATCAGAAAACTTCAGCGCTTACTGTATGGCCACCATGTAAACTACGATTAAACCGGATAGCTTCACCTTTGAGTGT
Organism: Arizona elegans; assembly: GCA_022577455.1. NCBI lineage: Eukaryota > Metazoa > Chordata > Lepidosauria > Squamata > Colubridae > Arizona > Arizona elegans. The sequence continues at coordinate 74,080,012 of JAKOOJ010000004.1, read as the reverse complement.
GTGCGTGTGGTGTTTGTTCGGCAGAGCACAGGTGGTTCCAGAGGAAGCTGACAGAAAGTCGGAGACCCTTTATTCTTTTATCTGAGGACTGCGAGCAGCTGCGATGGCAGAGGGCGTGACGGATGATGCCATGGTGTTGGACTTGGGGATGGAACTGGAGGCGGAGGAGGAGGAGAACGTGGAGATGGAGGAGCGTTGTGAATAGCCAGTGGTACGCCCCAAACAGAAAGTGGTGTTGCCGCCGCGGCCAGAAGACAAGCAGGAAAGACAGGATTCGTTGGGGACTGAAGCTGCTTGAAAACTGTCTGGGAATTGGTGGCAAAGTACTGCTATAGTGGGGAAGGTGGGGTTTCAGACATCAGCTACACCCCCCCTAGCCCCTCAGTTCCAATGGTGGCGGGAAAGGCAATGGACGGAGGAGGAGGAAGAGGGGGACTGGAGTTATTCCTCCGGCCCTGGTGTAACCACCATGGATATGTTGAGGGAGAAGTTTGGGGAAGCTTGCTTCCGGTATGCCCCCTCTTGGCAGCCCTGGGCGCCTGGGGCAGACCAGTCGAATACGTGGCAGAATGGGGTGGGAGCGTCAATGGGTGGAATGTCCGAATCCAGGGTGCGTTTGGCCAGTCCAAAGCTGCGAGTAGACCGTAGTTGATACAGGGGCAGAAGGGATGAAGACCCTGCTCCCCAGGGGGGGAGTTCCTCATCAAGCGAGGAGTTACATGGTACATGACGACAGCCACACAGTCAGGGGCATTGTGAGGACCAGGAGGGTGATCTTGCTGCTAGATGGTCCCGCTCACGGGAACGAAGAGCCCCTTGGGGAGGAGAGCGGTCCAGGCATGAACGGGATCCAACACCTGCATGGATCCCAGGGCCTTGGGTACAGCAAATACCATGGGGCTTCCCTCCCTTACAAGCCACGTTCGATGGGAATCCGGACCGTGTAGCCCTCTTTCTAAGCCAGGTGATCAGCTATATGGATGCTTTTGGACACTATTATTCCTCTCAGTGGGCCAGGGTAGTAGCGGTTACGACGGTTTTGATGGGTGAGGCAGCTGACTGGGTGGCCAGTTTACACACCATGCACGCTCGAGAACTGGCAGATTTGGGACTGTTTCTGGAAGCGTTACGGAGTCGGTTTAAGGACAATGCCAGCACCCAGGCCGTTGTTGAGAGCAATCTAGTTTCATTAAAACAAAATGGACGAGCAGCTAAAGACTATGTAAAGGAATTTCATACCTTGGCTAATCAGTTGAGGGGCTGGCCCGAACGTTTATTAGTTCACCATTTCCATAAGGGGCTGGATAGAGACCTACGTCAGGCCTGCGTTTATAGGGGCCTTGGTCCTTACATAACAGCCTGGTATAAAGTGGCTGTCGAATTGGACGTAGGCCTGAAGGAGTTCCGGACGCGAAGCGACACCGTGGCCCCACCACGGAAGATGTTGGAGAAGCCGCCAACAGGGTGGGGAGGCATTCAAACATATATGCCTATAGGAGTAAGAGGTGGTATTACCTCACGAAGACCATTCCGATGTTACCGGTGTGACCAGGAGGGCCACAGGGCTCTTGATTGCCCACTCCCACCTCTCCAGACTCTGGACGTCCAGGCATCAGGTTCCAGTAGGTGGGCGAGTTTCCATTCCAGACTATCGGAGCGCTCTCGTATCGTGGCTCAAACAAGATGTGGTGAGGTGAATGGTCATGATGGCAATGGTGGCTCTCCTGACGTTACCCGAATGCCGACAGAGGGGGGGATCATTGAGGAAGTCTTGGACTTTGTGTAGTGAAGTTACAGAAACCTATTTACTTTGAACAAATGGATGGCTCAACGTTAGGAGGACAACCGGCTACCCATGTAACAGAGCCAATGACACTTGAGATCGGAAATCATCGGGAAATAGTACGATTCGTGGTTGTAGAAAAAAATGATTGAACACATCATTCTAGGCCTATCATAGTTAGATAAGTGGAAACCTACCATTGGTGGGAAGGGGTTTTTCACAAATTACGCTTGGCAGTAGGCCTTGATCCACCTGAAGACAGTAGAGATGTAGGAGTGACTGGAAGGGAGATGCCCTGTCTAGAAAAAGTCCCACACATATATAGAGATTTATGGCATGTGTTTAGCGAGAAGGAATGTGAGGCCCTTCCACCCCACCGTCCTACAGACTGTGCAATAGAGTTGAAACCAGGTGTTAGTCTACCTAAACCCTGCATGTATTCCATGACTCCCCTTGAATTAGAGGAATTTTTTTAAAAAATTTGATTTATATGCTGCCCTTCTCCGGAGACTCAGGGCCGCTTACAATGTGCTCAGCAATAGCCTTCATCCTTTTGTATATTTATACAAAGTCAGCTTATTGTCCCACAACTGGGTCCTCAATTTACCTACCTTGGAAAGGATGGAAGGCTGAGTCAACCTTGAGCCTTGGTGAGATTTGAACCTGCAGTAATTGCAGGCAGCTGGTCTTAATAACCAGCTTAATAACAGGGTGCCTTAGACCACTGTACTACCAAGGCTTTTGGTATATTACGACATTATATAGACCAGAACCTAGCCAGGGGTTTTATCTCGCCCAGTTGCATGCATATGGCAGCGCCAGTTCTGTTTAAGGAGAAGAAAGACAGAGGGCTAAGATTGTGTGTTGACTTTTGGGGATCAAACGCTGTCTGTATGGAACCCCTTTATCCCTTACCCCTTATGACTGATTTGCTTTCCACCCTCACAACAGGGAAGAACTTTACTAAGTTGGACCTCCGAGAAGCGTATTACAGGGTCCAGGTAAAAGCAGGTGATGAATGGAAGACCACATTTAACTGCCCTTTGGGCAGTTATAAGATCCGGGTCATGCCGTTTGGTCTACAGGGGGCCCCTGCAGTTTTTATGCAGTTTATCAATAGTATACTCTATGACCACCTGTATCGGGGAGTTCTAGTACATTTAGACGATATCCTGATATACTCCAATACTCTAGAAGAACACGTTCGTCTGGTACGGCAGACATTAATGAAGTTGTTGAAGGCTCAGTTGTATGTAAAGCTATCGAAATGCGAATTTCACAAGACAGAGATAGATTACTTGGGGTTTAGGATTTCAGGAAAAGGGATTGAAATGGATCCGAATAAGGTTAAGACTGTTGGAATGGCAGGCTCCAAAGACCCGAAAACAGTTACAAAGCTTTCTGGGCTTTGCAAATTTTTATAGGAGATTTATTCCCTCATTTGCTAAGGTGGCTTTACTGTTGACTGATCTCTTAAAGATGAGAAAGACTGCACTTGGGAAAGGCAACACACAACAAAAGATCAATTGGACGATATCATGTCAACGTGCATTTGATACGTTGAAAACTCTATTCGCTAATGAACCCATACTAAGACATCCTAACACATCGAAACCCTTTGTAATACAGGCGGATGCAAGTGATGTGGCGGTGGGGGGGTGTTCTCCTACAAAGAAATGAATGTGGGGTTCTCCAACCATGCACCTACACTTCCCGAAAATTAACCAATACGGAACGAAATTGGATGGTTTGGGAAAAAGAGGCGTATGCCATAAAATGGGCCTTGCAAATGTGGAGGCATTTGTTAGAAGGGACTAAGATAGAATCTGAGGTATGGATGGACCACAAAAATTTAGAGGCACTTCAATCACCTTGTAAACTGTCCCCGAAACAGGAACGTTGGGCGCAATATTTCCACAGATTTACCATCAAGCTCAAAGCAATACCAGGGAGAAAGAACTATTTATCTGATGCCCTACCGCGCATGCCGCAATTCGAGAGCCAAAAAGAGGAGATAACTCAAGCTTTAATACCTTATAAACAGACAGGAAAGCAAGTAAGGGGCGTATTTCCACTCCCCACAACCTGGGTAGTGGAGTTGAAGAAAAAATTAGCGACAGACAGTTGGTTGAAGACCAATCCCCAGATAGTGACACAGAAAGGAGGACTAATGTGGAAAGGAGATAGATTATATATCCCCGAAAGTTTGAGAGATAAGGTGTTATGACAATGCCACGATGTAAAAACAGCAGGGCATTTTGGTTTCGTGAAAACATTGCATCTAGTGAGGAGACAGTTCTGGTGGCCACGTATGTGAAAACAGGTAGAGACATATGTACAAGGCTGTCCCATCTGTATAAGAGCTAAACCGTTGTCAGGGAAACCGTCTGGTTTATTACAGTCCGTGGCTGAACCACAGAGGCCTTGGGAAGATATAGCCATGGATTGCATAGTCGAGTTGCCTTCCAGCAAAGGACACAATATAATATGGACTATTATTGACCTGTTTTCCAAACAGGCGCATTTTGTCCCTGTAAAGGATTACTGTCTGCACGGCATCTAGCGAAACTATTTGTCCAACACGTATATTGACTTCATGGCACACCCAAACGTATAATCTCAGACAGAGGTCCCCAATTTACCACCTGTTTCTGGAGACATTTCTTAGGACAATTAGGAACAGAACAGGGACTGAGCTCTGCGTTCCACACAAATACCAACGGAGCCGCTGAAAGAGCCAATGCCATTGTAGAAAGGTATCTACGTTCCTATGTGTCATACCAACAAACAGACTGGTACGAACTCTTACCTTTCGCAGAATCAGCATATAATAATACCGTGCACAGCAGTACAGGTTATGCACCTTTCCTAGTAGTTTCTGGAAAAGAATTCCCGGCCATCCCTGATCTAGATGTACAAATGACTAGTTCCCATAGTCCAAAGGAATGGACAGAGAAGGTTAAACAGAGTTGGCCACACATCAAAAATGCATTAGAAAAAGCTTCTGAAGTGTACAAAACCCAAGTAAACAAATGGAGACGAGATAACCTACCCTTCAAAATAGGAGAAAAAGTATATTTGTCCACAAAATATATCAATCTGCATATGCCCAGTAAAAAATTAGGTCCAAAGTAAATAGGTCCCTTTACTATCACCAAAATAATAAATCCCATAACGGTATCCTTACAACTACCCCCCTTACTGAAAAGAATACACCCAGTATTCCACAGTAGTCTCCTAAAGCCAGAAGCCAAAATAAGAGAGACAGGGACACATCCAGGACCCGTGGCAGGAAGCTCATACGAAATTAAAAAGATCCTTGATCCTAAGATATATCATGGGAAGCTTAGGTATTTAGTACATTGGAAGGGATATCCTATATCAGAAGTAACATGGGTGAAAACGAAAGATATAGATGCTCCACGATTACTAGACGAATTTCATGAAACATATCCAAACAAACCAGGTGGACACTTTCCCACTTAATGAGAATAACTGAATGTTTTTATGTTCCTACAGGAAGAGACCTGGTTGGGGGGGGGGCGCATGTCGAGTGTCAGCCATTCCCTTGACACATGATCCTGGGGACTGTAACAAGCCAGAAGAACAGAGACACGGTGAAGGGGGGTGTTGTAGCGTTTAGCAGGGCACGGTGATATCAGGTGGAAGACGGTATGGGGAATCTGGGGATAGGGTCAATAAAATGATGTTAAAGGAAGCAAACGCCATTCAATACGAGGGACAGCAAAACCCAGAAGTAACTGGCGATCCACAGCGAACCTGAATGAGTAAATAGCACAGTTACTTTAAATGCACAATTGAGCAAGGGCAGGGCGCTTGGGGGGTGGGTTTCTATAAAGCCAGATAAGTGGAGGAATTGGGTGTCTCCAACTTTGTTTTTCATCAGAAAACTTCAGCGCTTACTGTATGACCACTGTGTAAGCTACGATTAAACCGGATAGCTTCACCTTTGAGTGTGTGCATGTGGTGTTTGTTCGGCGGAGCACAGGTGGTTCCAGATTTAGGCAGTCTTGCACGTTTTTGGATTTTTTTTTTAATTGAAAAAGTTTTACAAAAACCAATTTTTCCCCATTTCCCCCCATCCCTCCCTAACCCTCCCCTCTTCCCATGACTTCCCCAAGGTGAAATCCGTCCACATTATATTATATCATACTTTACCACCCCTCTATTCTCCCCGCTCTGCGCTATACATTTCTATATAACGATATGCTATTTTGCCCCCTATATACTATGCATTTCTACACAACATTCAGCTAAAAGCTATCTGATACTTCCTAGTTTGATATTTATTCTGCACATAATCTATCCATTTCTTCCACTCCCATGCATAAGTCTCCTGAGTCCGGTCTTTTAAATATGCTGATATCTTCGCCATTTCTGCAAAACTGGCCATCTTCAAAGTCCATTCTTGAATTGTAGGCATATCATCCCTTTTCCAATATTGACCAATCAATAACCTAGCTGCTGTCACCATATACAATATCAATTTTGTTTCATCCACTGAAAAGCCCTTAACTATACCCAGTAAAAACAATTGAGGAGAAAATTGAATTTTTTTCTTCAAAACATTTTGCATAACCCACCAAATTTTTATCCAAAAAGCCTTTGCTTTCTTGCATGTCCACCATATATGATAATATGTAGCATCTAAGCAATCACATCTCCAGCATTTTGGTTGAACATTAGGATACATGCATGACAATTTCTTAGGATCTAAATGCCACCTATTACAATTTAATGAAAATTTTCCCTCAAATTCTGCGACTGTGTGAATTTAACATTCTGAACTCATATTTTTTCCCATGTTTCCATCATAACTGGTTCTCCAAAATTTTGCGCCCATTTTATCATACAATCTTTAACCAATTCATTTTCTGAATCTCTTTCTAACAAAACATTATAAACCCTCTTAATATGCATTGGGCCTTTCTCTTTTATCTGCCTAACCAATTCTTCTTCATGCATCATTAATCCAATTTTTTGATCTTCTCTCCATCTTAATTGAAGTTGATTATACTGTAACCAAGTTAAGTTAATCCCTTCTTCCAACAGTGTGTTTAATGACTTCAATTGCCATCTGCCCCCATCATTAAAAAGTACTTCTTTATATAACCCCCCCCCCCGAGTGACTTTATATTTATATTCCATATAATATGACCAAGATCCAACCACAACGGTATTTTATAATCCCATTTGAGTCGGTGCTTCTTCCATACTCTCATCAAGGAGCTTCTAAGTATATGGCTGTTGAATACTTTATCCACCTTGTTTTCATAGAATAAATATGCATGTCAACCAAATTCAAGGTCATAGCTCTCAATATTCAATATTCCAGTCTTTGTCCTTCCAAACCAATCATTTGCTTGTGTAAACGCTGCTGCTTCATAATACAATTGCAGGTTTGAAAGTTTAAGACCACCCCTTTCACGAACATCTTGCATAATTTTCAGTTTAACTCTTGGCTTTTTCTCATTCCAAACAAACTTATTCACTCCCTTTTGCCATTCCATCAACTGTTTATCATTTTTAAGCACAGGAATCGTTTGAAACAAAAATAAAAATCTAAGTAGAACATTCATTTTAACTGCTGCTATTCTTCCAAGTAGAGACAGCTGCAGCTTTTTCCAGGTTTCCATATCCTTTTGTACCTTTCGCCACAACACCTCGTAATTATTTTGAAACACAGGTGGTTCCAGATTTAGGCAGTCTTGAACATTTTTGAATATTTTGAAGTAATCCTTTTTTGTCCTTTTGAGTGTCCAGTACTCCGTTCCAATCACCCATTAATATACACGATTTAAAATCCCATTGTATTATTTTGGTATGCAAACACTTGTAGAATTTTTCTTGCTGTTGATTGGGAGCATATACTCCAATTAAAAGTGTTTTCTTCCCCTCTATTAAAAGTTCAATTGCAATATATCTTCCTTGAGCATCTGCCTCAATTAATTTGGCTGTTAAATCTGTCCTTAGGTATATAACTATACCATTTTTCTTCTCTGGGGCAGATGCAACAAAGTGTGTTCCCAATCTTGAATTTATCAAGTATTTTTGATCTGTCACTCTAATATGTGTTTCTTGCAAACAAATTACATCATTTTAAAACTGTTTCAGATAATGAAATACTTTCTTTCTCTTTTGTGGTGAATTTAAACCATTGACATTCCAAGTCAAAAATTTAGTTGCCATTCTTGGCACCTTGAAGTTTTAAAAGGGCCAGCTGAAGATCCTCCTGCACCTTTCTCTTCAGTTTTGCCCCCCCCCACTGCTTCTGTTTTTGTAGCTTCTTGAGCTTTCATTTGAGTTTGCTGTATCTTTAAATCTTGTTCTTTCGCTTTGCTGCTGCATGGGTCTGCCTTTGTTCTTGTGGTTCTTCTCTTTTTTCTGCTACTTCCAAAGGTTGAATAGTACCAAAAAGTTGCAATAAACCTTCTTCAATAAGCGAGGTCTCTCCTGCAGCTTGTGGCTGTTTACTTTCCTTCTGTCCCTGTATTGCCAGCTCTTCTTTTCTTCTCATTTCCTGAGATGGTGGGCATTCAGCCTTTAATACATTAGTATAAAAACCTCTTGCCTTCCAAATTGTGTTAAGGCGATACCTTTCTCCCATATAATTCACCACCAGTCCAACTGAAACATCCCATCTAAACTGAATCTGTCGATTTCTAAGTTCATCCACCAAGAAAGCAAACTCCTTTCTGCTTCTCAACATTTTTGGGGGAATTTCTTTCAGCACTAAAACCACTTGTCCTGCAATTTGAAGTTTATTTTTATAGAAAGCTTGTAAAATTTCATTTCGGGTCCTCCTCGTTGTAAAATAAATCACAATGTCTCTTGGCAATTGATTCTGTCTGGCAAACCAGGAATTAACACGATATATTTTGTCAATTTGCAATGAGAGATCTGCTTGTTGCTCCCCACTTATCTTTGCAAAAGCCTCTGCAAAGATCTCTCTCAAGTTCTCTCGATTGTGTTTTCTCAAACCTCTTACTCTCAGGGCAAATTCCATCGCTCTATACTGTAACATCACCACTTCATCGTCTGCCCTATCCACCTTGGTCTGAACTTCATCCATTTTATTTTCCAAATTCAAATTGGACTGATTAATTTCTTCTACTCTTTCATCCAACAATTCAATGTGTTTTGCCAGACCCTGAAATGCCATTACTATGTCTTCTCTTATTTCTTTATTCCGAATTTGTATAACTTCTTTAATTTCAGCCATTTCTTCAGACACTCCCTTAATTTTCCCCTCTAAAAAAGAGGTTTGTTGCTTCAAAGCGTCCTGCAGAGATTCCTGTAGAACTTCCAAAGTCAATATTTGTGGGTTTGAAGTAGACAAAGATTGTAGTTTTGATGGTTGTGCTGGTGATCCTCCAGCACTTTTAAAGCCAGATTTTATTTGCTTAGAAGCCATTTTTAGCTTTCAATTTATACTTCCTACAGCCACCAAATCAATAAATCCAAAAACCCAATTGGGCTTATTATCAGGGGATGTCTTATTTTGGGGGAAATAGGGTAATTGCTGTTTATGTCCCTCCACAAGCCTGTGTAAACAAGGCATTACAAACTCTAGTTGACCAGATTATGGAGGCTGAAGCCAAATACTCTAATTCACTGGCCATTATTTTGGGAGATCTAAACAATGCAAACTTAAGTAAAGAGCTACCAAAATACTTTCAGCATGTCAATTGTCCCACTAGAGGCAAGAAAACTTTAGACCATTGCTACACAGCACTAAAAGATGCTTATCGGTCTTTACCACGAGCAGCTGTGGAACACTCTGATCATTGCATGATTCACCTTGAACCTGCTTATAGGCAAAGACTTAAAACCACAAAACTAACAATTAAATCAGTGAGGACCTGGACTGAGGAGGCAAAGGTAAAGCTACAGGCCTGCTTTGACTGCACTGATTGGAATGTTTTTGAAAGTACCTCTGCAGACTTAGATGAACTCACAGATACTGTAACATCATATGTCAGCTTCTGTGAAGACCTATGTGTACCAACCAGGAACTTGCAAATATACAATAACAACTTTAGCTTGGTTCAAAGCTAAACTTAAGCAGTTACATCGTTCCAAAGAGGAAGCCTACAGAAAAGGTGATAAAATGTTGTATAATCAGGCCAGAAATGTATTAACAAGGGAGATCAGAGCAGCAAAAAGAAGCTACTCTGAAAAGCTAAAGAATCAGTTCTCAACAAATGAACCAGCAAACATGTGGAAAACTCTTAAAAATATCACCGGTTACAGCAAACGTCCTTCCCAGGCTTTATAGGTAAGCACCAGCACCTTGAAATGTATCCGGAGCACCACTGGCAGCCAGTGCAGCTCACACAGGAGAGATGTTACACGGGAGTATCTAGATGCCCCCATAACTACCCGCGTGGCTGCATTCTGGACTAGCTGGAGCCTCTGGACGCATCCCAAGGGCAGCCCCATGTAGAGGGTGTTACAGTAATCCAACCTAGAAGTAACAAGGGCATGAGTGACCGTGGCGAGGGCATCCCGGTCTAGAAAAGGGTGCAACACGAAGCCACAAAAACAGCAAAGGAGGGGGGGAAGGAACATTGCACTCTCTTTTATATTTGGAGCCATGTGTGGTCCACTGCTCTTGCAAGTTATACGGTAACTTTTGTACAATGGGGTTGACACCTCTGACTGTGTCAAGTAATGCAAGTACTTGCAAGTCACCTTCCAGTTTAGCTACTTGAATTTCCATTTGTAAGTCACCAAGTTCCCTAAGTTTCTGATAGGCCCATGATGGTGAACCTATGGCATACGTGCCACAGGTGGCATGCAGAGCCATATCTGTGGGCATGTGAGCGTGCTAGCTCAGCTCCAACATGCATGTGCACACCGTCCAGCTGATTTTCAGGCCTTCCAGTCCCACCGGAAGTTGGGAAACGGACTGTTTCCTGCCTCCAAGGGCCTCGGGTTGGGGGTGGGAGGTCGTTTTCGCTCTTTCCAGGCTCCTAGAAAGGCTCTGGAACCTGGGGAGGGCAAAAAAACGGGCCTTCCAATCCCACTAGAAATTGGGAAATGGGCTATTTCCAGCCTCTGGAGGGCCTCCGGGGGGTGAGGAAGGCTGCTTTTGCCCTTCCCAGGCTCCTAGAAAGCCTCTGGAGCCTGGGGAGGGCGAAAAAACGAGCCTACCTAGCCTACTGTACCATTGCATGCCAAAAGCGGCGGGGAGTGGGGGATCACACATGCATGCATGGGGGTGGGGCATATTGAATTATGAGTGTGGGCATGTGCACACATGACTCCCCCGAACTCCCCCGTTTTTGGCATGCGACAGCAAAAAGATTAGCCATCAGCGTGATAGGCTCTGTTAGGTATTTTGGGAAAGCTATCCAGACTTTTGAATAGTGCATTTTCCATTGCTTCTGCTGAGCCATAGCAGTCATCAAGTCTGTCCCAGATTGTTTTAAGGTCTGTTTTGTGGTAGTTTATGTTTATTGTTCTGATTCGTTTTACATCTCAGCCGATTCAATTTCGAGCCATTTAATTATTAAATTTATCTCCTCATTATATGACAAATCTAAGCCTGTGATGGCATTTTGGAAGGAAGATTGCCAGGCTCTATAGCTTTCAGGATGAGCATTAAATTTTTCAAGTCCTTGTGTGACTAGCTCATATTGTGCAAGGAACTTGGCAAGGTCTATGGTGACTTTTTTTTCCCAATTTTTTATTTTTATTTTTCAAAACACAAAACATAAAATACATCTTTTTAGAGCAGGTGCTTGTTCCGTCATATAATAAGTACAATTATTAAGATTCCCACAATCAATTTTGTTCCCATTTTTATCCAATTATATCTTTTTTAAAAAAGAAAAAGAAAAAAGAAAGAAAAACATCTTATTCTAAACATTTATCATTCAATTATTTCGCCCAACATTCTAGACTATAAACACCATTCTAAATCTCTATCATTTTAAACAATATTTCATATACATTTCTCAATTAAGACCCATTACGCCAAATCTATATTTCACCTCTTCTTGATCACAACTAATATACAAATCTTATCAAAAAATTATTTCCCTTTTCTCCTAGAATTTTTACAAAATCAATCAACATTTCGCTCTGTAGTTGATTACTTCCAAAGTATTTTATTTTGATTTAGTTACTCCATAGTTATTCTCTTATACTATTAAAATTATTTTGGCTAATTCATAGTGTATATTACTCCAATCTGATTATTTAACTGGTTCACAGTTATATTATTATTCTCCTGTAAAGTTTCTTCCATTTCCTCCTAATTTTATTTTTTAGCTGGTTCACATCTTGATCTGCTGCTTTCCAGCAAGGCTTACCTCTATTCCTGATCTTAAATTATTTTGGCTGGTTCACAGTATGATTTTAACTACACACCAATCTTATCTCCTTTACTCCTCCTATATTTATTTTATAACTGGTTTGCAACTTAAATAGTTGCTTTCCAGCAGTGCTTTTCTCCGCTCCCACCTTTATTTTTAACTGGTTCAAACTATATTTCAATTGTTCCCCAGATATTATCTGCTCCACTCCTAACTTTATATTTTTTGGCTAGTTCACAGTTTAGCTAGCTTTAGCTGTTACCCAATATATGCTTTCCTCCACTCCTAATCTATATATTAATTGGTTCGCAGCTTTACTTTAACTGTCTTCTAGTGCATATTTTCCCCCGCTCCTACCTTTTTATTTTTAACTGGTTCACAGTTCATATAAACTGTTACCCAGCGTATGCTTTCCTACACTCCTAACTCTGTTTATTGGCTGGTCCACAGCGTTGCTTTCACTGTTTTCCAGCTCATGCTTTCCTCCACTCCCAACTCTTATTTTAATTTTTAATTAATTCCAAGCTTTGTTTCAACTGTTTTCTAATATAATTCCTTCCTCCACTCCTACCATATTTATTAACTTGGAGCAAAACTCTACTTTAGCTAATTTCCAAAATCATATTTCACATTACTCCTAGTTTCACATATTTAATTGATTAATAACATTTTGTTTTAAAGGGCCTTGGTAGTACAGTGGTCTAAAGCACCCTGTTATTAAGAACAGCTGCCTGCAATTACTGCAGGTTTGAATCTCGTCAAGGCTCAAGGTTGACTCAGCCTTCCATCCTTTCTAAGGTAGGTAAATTGAGGACCCAGTTGTGGGGGCAATAAACTGACTTTGTATAAATATTCAAAAGAATGAAGGCTATTGCTTAGTGCATTGTAAGCCGCCCTGAGTCTCCGGAGAAGGGCGGCATATAAATCAAATTTAAAAAAAAATTATTATCTTGCTTGCATTTTCCTCCCTTCCAATTTCTCTTATTCAATCTGTTAGCTTCAAATTACTTCACAATGTATTACCCATATTGTTTTTCCGTTTATTCTCCTCCATATTTCTAATTTAAAATAAAAATATATTTTAACAAATATCTTCCAATGTCTTAAAAGACCTTTTCTTCTAAATTGTTGAATCTATGGAAAATTCAAAGTTTAAGAAAAAGTTAAAGCCTCCAGAGATCGTACTTTCCTTAGATCATTTATGCTCTTATTTCTTAATCAAATTATTTGTGTGTGTGTGTGTGTGTGTGTGTGTATGTATGTATGTGTATATATATATATATATATATATATATATATATATATATATATATATATATATATGTAGGTCTTTGGTTATTCGGGTCTTCTCCCACGTAAAATTGGAAGTGTCTTGGCGACGTTTCGACGAAGTCTCATTCGTCATCTTCAGGCTGGTGTTCTCGGCTTCGTGCTTCCAGGAGCAATGTGAGATCGCAGCTGTCTCTTCCTTTTAACTGCTAGTGGGGGTGTGAGCTGATTGGGTGGGAACTTGGCTGTGTTCTGATTGGGTGGAGGTGTGTTCTGATTGGTTAGGGGCTCGGCTGTGCTCTGATTGGATGGGGGGTTGGTTGTGCTCTGATTGGCTGGGGGTGTGTTCTGTTTGGGTGGGGGCTTGGTTGTGCTCAGCTTAGTCTGAGTTGCAGGGGGATTTGAGCTGGTGAGCTGCGTTGTTGTTGTTTGGCTTCGTGTTTGTGGCCGTGCGAGCTCTTCATGGTGGGTGTCAGTCTGCTTCATGTATGGATTGGAGAGGTTTAAAGTGGCTAATGATGCAGCTGCAGTCTGGCTTCTGGTCCTTGGTCGTGGCTCATTATCAGTGTGGGTTTGAGTCTGTTTTCTGCGTGGATGTGTGGTGGTGACATCCTGTGTGGCTCTCGTGAGTGTGGGTCTGGTGTCATTCGTCGTGTTAGGGACCCGTTTGTCAATAAGGGCGGGTTTCCAAATGGCTGGTAGGCGGGAGGTATCGTCTCGTTTGTTCATGCTGTGTGGGCGTTTTTCTATCTCGATGGCTTCTCTGATTATTCTGTTGTTAAAGTGTTCAGTTTTGGCGATAGTTCTGGTCTTTTTAAAGTCAATATCATGTCCTGTGGCTTTAAGGTGTTGGACCAGGGAAGAAGTTGGTTCTTCTTTTCTGACTGAGTTCTTGTGTTCTTCTATGCGTGCACTTATTCGTCTGTTGGTTTGTCCGATGTATGTGGTGGGGCAGGCGGTGCATGGGATTTCATATACTCCTTGATTTTCTAACTCAATTTTGTCTTTGGGGTTCCTTAGGATGGTGGATATTTTTCGGTTTGTGCAGAATGCTGTCTTGATGTTATGTTTGTGGAGGATTTTGCTTATTCTGTCTGTGGTGCCTTTTATGTATGGGAGGAGGGCTTTGCCGTTTTCTTGTTCTGTGTCTTGGATTTTAGTGGGGGTTTCTTTTTGGATTAGGTTGGTGATCTTATTTCTTTGGAATCCATTGGATGTTAGTACGTTAGTGAGGGTGTGTAGTTCGGTTTTTAGGTGTTGTTCGTCAGCTAAGCGTTTTGTTCTGGAAATGAGTGTCTTGGCTACAGAGTTGATTTGGGCAGGGTGGTGGTGTGAGAGTGCGTGCAGATAGCGGTTTGTGTGTGTTTTCTTCTGGTAGATAGTGTGTCCTAGGGAGCCATTGGATTTTCTGTAGACTAAGACATCCAGGAAGGGAAGTTGGTTGTTCGCTTCTGTTTCCATGGTGAACTGTATTTTGGGGTGTAGGCTGTTGAGGTGTGTGAGGAAGTTGTCCAGTTTTTCTTTCCCATGTGGCCAGATTATGAAGGTGTCGTCCACATATCTGAGCCAGAGTTTGGGTTTATGATCAGATTTTTCTAGAGCTTGGGTTTCAAAGTATTCCATATAGAGGTTGGCAATGACCGGTGAGAGGGGTGATCCCATGGGTGCTCCTTCTGTTTGTTTGTATTTCTGTCCATTATAGATGAAGTATGTGTTGGATAGGCAGTGGTTGGTCAGATCTAAGATGTGCTTGGGGGGGTTATATTTGTTTTGGATAACTGTCAAGGCTTCTTTGATTGGTACTTGGGTGAAGAGGGATATGACATCAAAGCTCACGAGTAGGTCACTGGGCTGTAAGTTTTGTTGCTTTATGATGTCTATGAACTGGAATGAGTTTTTTACGTATGAGGTGATGGATTCTGCATAGGGCTGTAGTTGTTTGGCGAGAAATTTGGCTAGGTTTTGTAGAGGTGAGCCTATGGAGCTGACTATGGGTCTAAGTGGGGTTCCTTCTTTGTGTATCTTGGGGAGACCATAAAGCTTAGGGCATCTGGATGATTTCTCTCTGGGTATGATTCTTTGCTGAATCTCTTCGCTGATGGGGGAGGCTTTTATTTTGGATCTGGTGGTTTTTTCCAGGTAGGTGGTGGGGTCTGTGTTTAGGGGTTTGTATATGGAGTCTTGGAGTAGGTTGGTTAATTTGGTTTGGTAGTCAGATGTGTTCATAACCACCGTGGCATTGCCCTTGTCTGCTGGTAGGATTATTATGCTGGTGTCTTCTTTCAGGTTAAGTAGTGCTGTCTGTTCCTCTTTGGGTAAGTTACTTTTGGGTGGCTTGCTGGTGCAGAGGATGTTGGTGATTTCGAGTCTGATTCTGTTTGCATCGTCGGGGTTGATTTTGGTCAGGCTGGTTTCAACTCCGCATATAATGGTTTCAGTGGGGATGCTTTTGGGAGCGATTGCAAAGTTGAATCCTTTGGAAAGGACATTGGTTTCGGCTTTGGTGAGGATCCTATCTGAGATGTTATGTACTGTTTGTTTCATGTGTGGCTGTGAGGGTGGAGGGGATTGTTTCTGGCGTTCTTGTAGTCTTCGGAATTTGTTGGTGTGTGTGTCCGTCTTGAGGGTGGTCTGTGTTTCGGCTCTCCAGACGGCAAGTTGTTTGGATTTGTCCCAAAGTGCGGGGTGGATCTTGTTGCTGAGTTTGAGGTGAAGTGTGAGGAGATCCTTGTTGATTCGGTCTAGGAGGAATCTTTTTCTGTGGAGTTCATTTCTGATTAGGGCTAGTTCTGTTCTTTTCAGAATGCGTTTGGTGGCTGCAGAGTTGGAGTGGAATTTCAGTTGGAAGCCTGTGGGGATTAAATTTTGATCTCGGCAGTTGCGTAGGAATGCAAGGTCACATAAAATGGAAGCTCTTTGGACTTCGAGTTTTTCATAGGTCCTGGTCAGATGGTGGATATCCTCCCCGTAGAGGTGCGATATTTGTTTTCTCAGGTTTTCGCGGGTGTTTGTATGTAGGTCTTTGGTTATTCGGGTCTTCTCCCACGTAAAATTGGAAGTGTCTTGGCGACGTTTCGACAAAGTCTCATTCGTCATCTTCAGGCTGGTGTTCTCGGCTTCGTGCTTCCAGGAGCAATGTGAGATCGCAGCTGTCTCTTCCTTTTAACTGCTAGTGGGGGTGTGAGCTGATTGGGTGGGAACTTGGCTGTGTTCTGATTGGGTGGAGGTGTGTTCTGATTGGTTAGGGGCTCGGCTGTGCTCTGATTGGATGGGGGGTTGGTTGTGCTCTGATTGGCTGGGGGTGTGTTCTGTTTGGGTGGGGGCTTGGTTGTGCTCAGCTTAGTCTGAGTTGCAGGGGGATTTGAGCTGGTGAGCTGCGTTGTTGTTGTTTGGCTTCGTGTTTGTGGCCGTGCGAGCTCTTCATGGTGGGTGTCAGTCTGCTTCATGTATGGATTGGAGAGGTTTAAAGTGGCTAATGATGCAGCTGCAGTCTGGCTTCTGGTCCTTGGTCGTGGCTCATTATCAGTGTGGGTTTGAGTCTGTTTTCTGCGTGGATGTGTGGTGGTGACATCCTGTGTGGCTCTCGTGAGTGTGGGTCTGGTGTCATTCGTCGTGTTAGGGACCCGTTTGTCAATAAGGGCGGGTTTCCAAATGGCTGGTAGGCGGGAGGTATCGTCTCGTTTGTTCATGCTGTGTGGGCGTTTTTCTATCTCGATGGCTTCTCTGATTATTCTGTTGTTAAAGTGTTCAGTTTTGGCGATAGTTCTGGTCTTTTTAAAGTCAATATCATGTCCTGTGGCTTTAAGGTGTTGGACCAGGGAAGAAGTTGGTTCTTCTTTTCTGACTGAGTTCTTGTGTTCTTCTATGCGTGCACTTATTCGTCTGTTGGTTTGTCCGATGTATGTGGTGGGGCAGGCGGTGCATGGGGTTTCATATACTCCTTGATTTTCTAACTCAATTTTGTCTTTGGGGTTCCTTAGGATGGTGGATATTTTTCGGTTTGTGCAGAATGCTGTCTTGATGTTATGTTTGTGGAGGATTTTGCTTATTCTGTCTGTGGTGCCTTTTATGTATGGGAGGAGGGCTTTGCCGTTTTCTTGTTCTGTGTCTTGGATTTTAGTGGGGGTTTCTTTTTGGATTAGGTTGGTGATCTTATTTCTTTGGAATCCATTGGATGTTAGTACGTTAGTGAGGGTGTGTAGTTCGGTTTTTAGGTGTTGTTCGTCAGCTAAGCGTTTTGTTCTGGAAATGAGTGTCTTGGCTACAGAGTTGATTTGGGCAGGGTGGTGGTGTGAGAGTGCGTGCAGATAGCGGTTTGTGTGTGTTTTCTTCTGGTAGATAGTGTGTCCTAGGGAGCCATTGGATTTTCTGTAGACTAAGACATCCAGGAAGGGAAGTTGGTTGTTCGCTTCTGTTTCCATGGTGAACTGTATTTTGGGGTGTAGGCTGTTGAGGTGTGTGAGGAAGTTGTCCAGTTTTTCTTTCCCATGTGGCCAGATTATGAAGGTGTCGTCCACATATCTGAGCCAGAGTTTGGGTTTATGATCAGATTTTTCTAGAGCTTGGGTTTCAAAGTATTCCATATAGAGGTTGGCAATGACCGGTGAGAGGGGTGATCCCATGGGTGCTCCTTCTGTTTGTTTGTATTTCTGTCCATTATAGATGAAGTATGTGTTGGATAGGCAGTGGTTGGTCAGATGGCCACATGGGAAAGAAAAACTGGACAACTTCCTCACACACCTCAACAGCCTACACCCCAAAATACAGTTCACCATGGAAACAGAAGCGAACAACCAACTTCCCTTCCTGGATGTCTTAGTCTACAGAAAATCCAATGGCTCCCTAGGACACACTATCTACCAGAAGAAAACACACACAAACCGCTATCTGCACGCACTCTCACACCACCACCCTGCCCAAATCAACTCTGTAGCCAAGACACTCATTTCCAGAACAAAACGCTTAGCTGACGAACAACACCTAAAAACCGAACTACACACCCTCACTAACGTACTAACATCCAATGGATTCCAAAGAAATAAGATCACCAACCTAATCCAAAAAGAAACCCCCACTAAAATCCAAGACACAGAACAAGAAAACGGCAAAGCCCTCCTCCCATACATAAAAGGCACCACAGACAGAATAAGCAAAATCCTCCACAAACATAACATCAAGACAGCATTCTGCACAAACCGAAAAATATCCACCATCCTAAGGAACCCCAAAGACAAAATTGAGTTAGAAAATCAAGGAGTATATGAAATCCCATGCACCGCCTGCCCCACCACATACATCGGACAAACCAACAGACGAATAAGTGCACGCATAGAAGAACACAAGAACTCAGTCAGAAAAGAAGAACCAACTTCTTCCCTGGTCCAACACCTTAAAGCCACAGGACATGATATTGACTTTAAAAAGACCAGAACTATCGCCAAAACTGAACACTTTAACAACAGAATAATCAGAGAAGCCATCGAGATAGAAAAACGCCCACACAGCATGAACAAACGAGACGATACCTCCCGCCTACCAGCCATTTGGAAACCCGCCCTTATTGACAAACGGGTCCCTAACACGACGAATGACACCAGACCCACACTCACGAGAGCCACACAGGATGTCACCACCACACATCCACGCAGAAAACAGACTCAAACCCACACTGATAATGAGCCACGACCAAGGACCAGAAGCCAGACTGCAGCTGCATCATTAGCCACTTTAAACCTCTCCAATCCATACATGAAGCAGACTGACACCCACCATGAAGAGCTCGCACGGCCACAAACATGAAGCCAAACAACAACAACGCAGCTCACCAGCTCAAATCCCCCTGCAACTCAGACTAAGCTGAGCACAACCAAGCCCCCACCCAAACAGAACACACCCCCAGCCAATCAGAGCACAACCAACCCCCCATCCAATCAGAGCACAGCCGAGCCCCTAACCAATCAGAACACACCTCCACCCAATCAGAACACAGCCAAGTTCCCACCCAATCAGCTCACACCCCCACTAGCAGTTAAAAGGAAGAGACAGCTGCGATCTCACATTGCTCCTGGAAGCACGAAGCCGAGAACACCAGCCTGAAGATGACGAATGAGACTTCGTCGAAACGTCGCCAAGACACTTCCAATTTTACGTGGGAGAAGACCCGAATAACCAAAGACCTACATACAAACACCCGCGAAAACCTGAGAAAACATATATATATATATATATATATATATATATATATATATATATATATATATATATATATATATATATCTGAAGTGTGTTGTAGAGGATCTTTGGTTTCAGCTTCTGGCTCAAGCACATTGTTGTGTTTACTGTATTCATCGTCAGAATATACAGCTCTCTCTAGGGCTTTGACTTTGGCTGTGATAGCTGCTATTTCTTTCTCTATGGCAATCCCCTCTAGGCTCACTTCTAACAGGGCTTTCTGCATTTTCCAGGGATGCTTCTTACTGCATTCTTTTAGCTTCTAACCATGCTCTCTCTTTTTTCATTTTTATTTCTTGTTCAGCAAAGGCTACTCATGCTTTTGCTGCTTCAGTCTTTGCACTTGCAATGGCAAGTGTACTACTGGCTGATACTGGAAGAATTAGAGACTTGAGACCTTGTGTTGTATGAAGATGCCCGGCTCTGTGACATGGTGTCTTCTGGAGGTGCTTGACTGTCTAGAGGTTGTTGTATGGCCATATGCAGCTAGCTGTGTTGGCAGAGTACCAGGTCTCTGTGTAGTCATTGCCCTGGATCCCACTTGTTGGGTAGCCACTTTTTCACTGTTCTGTCTTCACTACACATTAGTCTGTGTGCAGCTCGACATGCAGCTAAACCCTCCGCGGAGCTCGCCATTTCCCTGTCTGTGTCCCCGTGGCACCAACTGGAAGTCTCGGCAAGGTCTATGATGACTTGATTGTGCATTGCTGTGGTGAAAAGGTGTTGTGTAGTCATACCTTTTAGGAGTCTCTGGTTTCAGCTGGTCCTTTCTATGCTGCTCTGGCATGTAGGCTGTAGGATAATTTGCAGCCTCAAGTACCTTGGGTGTAGGGAGTCTGCTGTTAGCCTGTAGTGGTGCTGAGTAGCATCTTTGGCTTGTTTCTTGTAAGTTGTCTTTCTTATTAAAGTGAGCATTGGTGCTTGCCTGTAGTGCTAATAGCTAAACCCACCTATCCTCCAATAAAACAGACCATGTGCATAGATCTGAATGCTTTATTGAAACAGGATATGGTGAAATTGGTGAAAATAGGGATACATACAATGAGAACCAAATACAAGATAGATAGACAATATTGAGTTACTGCTGAACATAATAATTAATAAATACAAGCAATCTAAATCACATCAGCGATGCTCTGGGTGTGGGATGTGGGTTTGTCCTTGGATGACTATGTGCCACAGATTAAGATGGATTCTTCTTTGTACTTCTGCCTTCTCCAAATGCTAAAGGAAATGGAGTCTGGCTTCCCAGTATGCACTTGTTTTGAGAGTGTGGACTGATGGGTAATGGGGTGGGGTCAGCTTCAAACAATATACTTGGTATTTGTCTCTCCAGCCACTAGATAGGTCTAGAAAGCAACATCAGTATATAAAGATTGTATGTTGGGGCGTATTTATTTATTTATTTATTTATTTATTTATTTATTTTTCATATTTGTATACCGCCCTACTCCCGAAGGACTCGGGGCGGTGAACAGCCATAATAAATACAAATACATATAGAAGTTAAAAACTATTAAAAAACAGATTAAGTAATTTGGCTCAAAGATTAAAACATCCAAATTTATCTAAAAGAGGTCTAAAACCCGATATAAAAGCCAATTTAAAAGCCAATTAAAAAGGGAGAGTTAGGCCAGATCAGCTTGTTGGAATAGAAACGTTTTCAGGGCACGGCGGAATATGCGTAAGTCTTGGATGTTTCGTAACTCCGGGAGAAGCCCGTTCCAGATGGTAGGTGCCCCCACAGAAAAGGCTCTCCCCCTGGGGGCCATCAGTCGACATTGTTTGGCCGACGGCACCCTGAGGAGTCCCTCTCTATGGGAGCGAACTAGTCGGTGAGAGGCTATTGGTGGCAGGAGGCGGTCTTGTAAGTACCCTGGTCCTGAGCCATTTGTCCCTCCGGCCACTAGATGAGGCTAGAGAGCAACAACAGTATATACAAATTGTATGCTGGAGCATGACATTGACTTTCCAATCTAGTATAGCTCTGAGATTTCCTAAAAAGCTCTTATCCAAGTCCTAATCAGCTTTGGTCCTATTTAGCTTTTCAAGATGAGCCAAGATAAGACAGCTGCTTATACCTGATGTGTTATGTCCTTATAAGGACATCCACCCAGATTGGCTGCCAGCCATCGGGCGGGAAAGTTTGAATCACTGTCAGGGGCAGTGCGACTGCCGGAGCGAATATAAGGAGAGCTCCGGTAGTGCGCAGTCTGTCTTGTTTCCTGTTTAATAAAGTTACAAATGTAACGAGCTGGTCGCGTCTTCCATTCCTGCGCCGATCTAACACTGGCGACGAAGGACTAGAGAAAGAGATGAACCTCGTGGCGCCAAGCTAACAAGACCAAGACTCTGGCCCCTGAAACCACAGTAGGCATTTCCGAAGGCATGGCATCCGCTGAAGTCACTTTGCCAGCCCTTGCTCCATTCCGCCCAGGGAAGGACAAGTGGAAATCCTACGTGGTCAAATTTCGGCAATACCTGAGAGGCAACAACATCAGGGATGCCGATGATGACCGGAAAAAGGGCATCTTCTTGGCCAACTGCGGCTCCGAAGTCCTTGATATGGCAATCGATCTCGTAGCACCACGAGACATCGAAGAAGTGCCATGGACGGACCTGCTGCTGATCCTGGAAGACCACTATGCCCCAACTGGAACACCAGTGGCGAACCGTTTCTCCTTCCATCAGAAGGTGAAACCATCAAAGTATTCGTGGCCGTCCTGTGCCAGATCGCAGCCAGCTGTGAGTTTGACCACGTGGACAACGCCATCGCTGACTGCGTGGTCTTCGGCATGAGGGACAGAGGCCTGCAAAAGAAATTCCTGAGCAGGAAGAAACTCATGCTCAAGGATGTGGTGGAGGAAGCCACCGTATCCGAAATCTCGGAGAAAGCGGCTGCCGCAGTAAGCAGAGCGAAGGGAATCCACAAGATTCGCTCAATGGCGCAATCATCAACCGAGGACTCCACAGCTGGATCAGAGTCGGAGGAAGAGTCCACCGTCCACAAGGTATCCAGACCCCCAAGGCGGGAAACCGCACAAAGAAGCTACAAGGGGGAGCGCTGTGCCACCTGCAGAGGGGACCATGCCAGGGCAACCTGCAAGTGGAGAGATGCGACCTGCAGACGCTGCAACAGAAGGGGTCACATCGCCGAAGCTTGCAGAGCCGAGGAGCCAGCCCCAGAGCCTTCCAGCCACCGTCCCCGCGAGAATCGGAAGGATTACCAGAGATCATCCAAACGGTCCTCTGGCCCATCCAGACGCAGAGACGATGAATTTCCCCAGAGCGGAGCGGTCCACCAGACGACCATCGCACACACAAACGCAGACAATGCTACCAAGTTCCACGTGACCATCCACGTGGAGGGAGCACCCTGCTCAATGGAGGTAGACTCGGGCTCGGTCTACTCCATTATGGATTGGTAACAACTGAAGCGCCTGCAACCCAGCATCACCAAGCGAGACCTGAAGCCATTACACTCCAAGCTCGTCGACTTTGGGGGAAACCCCATCGGAGTTTTAGGAAGAGCCAACATCCGAGTCTCCTACAACGAGTTCAAAGGCAAGCTTCCCATCACAGTCGTGGAGAACAGCCGACCGAACCTGCTAGGAGTGGAGTGGTTTAAGCCGCTGGGGCTATCAATCGAAGGCATCCACCAAATTCGCAGGGATGAACTCGACAACCTCGTCGAAGAGTTCAAGGAAGTCTTCGATGGTAAGCTGGGGAAATTTGTGGGGAGGCCAATCTCATTTAATCTGGACAAGGGAATCACCCCAATTAGGCTGAAGCCCCGCCGGATTCCGTTTGCCCTGCGGCCAAAAGTAGACGAGCACTTGGATAAGCTGATCGCCCAGGGCATCCTGGAACCGATCGATCATGCCTCATGGGAGACCCCCACTGTGACCCCACTGAAGCATGATGGGTCTATGCGCATCTGCACCGACTATCATTGTACCATCAACAAGGCGTTGGCACAGAGCGCATACCCAGTCCCAGTAGTGCAACATCTGTTGCATTCCCTGGGAACTGGCACAATTTTTGCTAAACAGGACCTGGCCCAGGCTTACCAGCAACTGCCAGTGGACGAAAAAATGGCGGAGGCACAAACAATAGTCACACACAGGGGGGGCATTCAAATGCAACCGCCTCCAGTTTGGAGTCAGTGCTGCCCCTGGCATCTTCCAATCAATGATGGAACGCCTTCTCCAAGGCGTTCCAGGGGTGGTGCCATACTTCGACGATGTACTAATCTCCGGAGATTCACTGGCACAACTCCTTGAAAGGCTCAGGCTTGTCCTGCAGCGTTTCAAGGCCAAGGGCTTGAGAGTCAGGAGAGACAAATGCATCCTAGGAGTACAGGAAGTTGAGTTCCTGGGCTATCTCATTGATAGCCCTGGCATCCACCCCACCAAATCAAAAGTGAAAGCAATCCATGAAGCTCTGAGCCCCAAAAACAAAACGGAACTTCAGGCATTCCTTGGGTTGCTCAACTTCTAAGCAATGTTTCTTAAACAGAAAGCCACAGTTGCTGAGCCACTCCACCGCCTGCTGGGGAAAGCGGTTTCCTGGAAGTGGGGCCAAGAAGAGGAAGCAGCATTCCAAGCCGTAAAAGGACTTTTAACTTCAAAAAGCATCCTCATCCAGTACAATGAGACGCTCCCCATCAAGCTAACCTGCGATGCGTTGCCCTATGGGGTGGGGGCAGTCCTCAGCCACGAACTGCCCAACGGCTCAGAAGCCCCCATAGCATACTTCTCGAAGACCATGTCCGGCGCAGAACGCAACTACAGCCAGCTGGACAAAGAAGCTCTGGCCATCGTGGCAGGAGTGAAACGTTTCCATGAATACCTCTATGGGAGACGCTTCACCATAGTAACTGACCACAAGCCACTCCTGGGGCTCCTCTCAGGCGACCAACCCACCCCCGACCTTCATGTCCCTGCGGATGACGAGATGGGCCATCTTCTTAGCCAGCTGCTCCTACAGGCTCGTGCACCAGCCAGGCACAGCCATAGGAAACGCCAACGTGCTGAGCAGATGCTCATTGAAGGATCCAGTGAAAGACCCAGCCCCTACGCTCCATCTCTTCCACATAGATGACAACGCCAGCTGTCCAGTCTCGTCCGCAGATGTGGCCGTCCACACCCAGAAGGACCCCACACTCCGCCAAGTGAAGTCCTGGATCCTCAGGGGGTGGCCATCTGAGAAGACGGAGGAGAAGTTCAGCCCGTTCGCCAGGAAGCAGAAGGAGCTGTCCACCATGAAGGGCTGTTTACTATGGGGAGACAGGGTGCTGATTCCAAGCACTCTGCAACGGCGGACGCTAGAGACTTTGCAGGCATCGTCCGCATGAAGGCCCTGGCACAGAGTTACGTCTGGTGGCCCTCACTGGACAGAGACATCGAAGAATGGGTCTCCAGATGTGACCCGTGCCAAGAAGTATGCCCAGCGCTGCCACAAACCGAAACAGCGAAGTGGGAGACCCCCAGCAACCCCTGGTTGAGGATCCATATCGACTTCGTGGGTCCGATGCAAGGGCGCCACCTCCTCATCGTCGTAGATGCCTTCTCCAAGTGGCTCGAGGTGGTACCCATGGCATCTACCACAACGGAAGCAACAATCCGGGCCCTGCGCCGCCTTTTCGCCACCCATGGCCTACCAGATGTGCTGGTCTCCAATAACGGCTGGTCACATCCCTGGCCATGGAGGCATTCCTGGCAGGACTGGGCATCCACCATGCCCTGTCTGCCCCGTACAGGCTGGCTGGGAACGGACAAGCGGAACGAATGGTGAGGCTCACCAAGGAGGCACTCACCAAGATGGGCACGGGCGACTGGCAGGAAAGAATAGACAACTTCCTCCTCACCCAGCACATCACACCGCATGCCACCACCCACAAGAGCCCGGCCGAACTGTTGATGGGCAGAAGGTTGAGGTCACCATTGGACCGGCTGCACCCCCAATACAGCCCAGAAGTGACCGCAACGGCCAGCCGCCTGCTTCGCACCTTCAGCAAGGGAGATTCGGTTTTCGCGCTGAATTTCAGTGGCTCTCCTAAGTGGCTGAAGGGGAAGATAGACAGCACAACCGGCCCGAAATCCTACACCGTGGAGCTGGAAGATGGACAGGTCTGTAGACGTCACATCGACCAGCTCCGGAAAAGGTGGGGGGGAGCGCAAGAAAACCAGCCTGATGAGGGAGGCCTACAACACCCCGACGAGGTAGGCCTGCAACACCCCGACGAGGTAGGCCTGCAACACCCCGATGAGGTAGGCCTACGACACCCCTGCGAGGTAGGCCGATGACACCCCGATGAGGTGGGCCTACCACACCCCTGCGAGGCAGACCACCGCCACCCTGACGAGGCCGGCCAAGCCCACTACCAGGCGCTGACACACCGACAGTCCAGAGCGGTAGACCGGGGCCAGCCGCATGGGGGATGGCAACACCAACCCAGTGAGGTGGGCACCTGGCACGACACGGTGAGAGACTACCAAACCAGCCCACGAGTAGACCGGGACCTGCCCAGGGTGGAAGCACCACAACTCTCCAGCGAAGGCAACCCACAACAGCCCTGCCAGGGAGACCTCCACTCCAGGCAAGTAGACCAGGGACCACCCGAGAGGGGCACACTGCAGCGCATGGGTAAGGGTGGCACATGACACCCCAGCGAGGGGGACCCCCGCCCAGCACAGAGATCAACCCGGCAACAACAGCCCAGCCCAGATGACCCCAGACACCAACCGGCAGTAGACCAGGGACTAGAGCGAAGGGAAAACCAACAACAACCCGGCCACGGAGGCCTGCGCCACCCTGGCAGGGGAGACCTCCACCGACCCGCGGAGGTAGCTCCACAACGACATCCCGACCAGGTCGTCCACCACCGACCTGACGGGGTATGCCAACGCCAGCCCGACCAAGGAGACCAGTGCCACCCCTGCGAGGTCGGACATCACGACCCGAGCCAACACCATCCACCGCTGGCAGACCGGACCCGAGGGCACTGATCCGAACCACCCCCCAGACAACAGCGAGCCGAACCGCAGCCGAACCGCAGTGCCCGGGAGACCGGGGAAGACTTACCGAGACTCAGACGCTCTTCCCGGGTCGGAACTGAGCACCCCCGATGAGGCGAGAGATCCACGGGCCAGGAGGAAGACCACCAGAACCAGCAATCCAAGGTTGGCGGTCCGGCCGGAGGCGCTGAGGGTGACCCCGCACACTCGCCAGCCAAACTGAGCCCAGTTCCGGAGAGGGAACCAGTAGACAAAGGAGCCCTGTCCGTCCAGGTTGGGGATGAGGAAGAAATGAGACTGCGCAGGTCAACTAGGGTGCCGAGGCGTCCTACGTACCTGCGTGATTACGTGACTTTTATAAATGAACATTGACTATTTGCAGACTAAGAGGGGAGGAGTGTTATGTCCTTATAAGGACATCCGCCCGGATTGGCTGCCAGCCATCGGGCGGGAAAGTTTGAATCACTGTCAGGGGCGGTGCGACTGCCGGAACGAATATAAGGAGAGCTCCGGCAGCACGCAGTCTGTCTTGTTTCCTGTTTAATAAAGTTACAAATGTAACGAGTTGGTCGCGTCTTCCATTCCAGCGCCGATCTAACATGATGAGTCTCCATAAACTTAGGTTTTATCAAATCATCATTATTATGGCCATTTTTTTTTTTGGGAAGGGAGAATTATGGGAAAGAAGAAAAACTTTGCTGTTACCACCACTTGTGGTGGTAAGGAAGGAAAGAAAGAAAGGAGCAGGTGAAATAAACTACTCCAATCTTTTTTACCTTTGAGATTGCGTCTCTAATTTTTTTCACCTCCTGTGCTCCCATCCCAAACATTGACACTAGAAGTTTGAATTTGCAGCTTACTTTTCTCATGCACTGTTATATTGCATGGATGAGAGGAAACCACACAAATATAGGCCATGACTCAATTTGAATGAGTTCCTTTGTCCCATACAGATGTCGTATATCTTAGCCTACCATTGTGCCATACATGAATTTTTCTAGGCACTGGAATCTCATATTTGCTGACA
The DNA here is from genome assembly GCA_022577455.1 of Arizona elegans. NCBI lineage: Eukaryota > Metazoa > Chordata > Lepidosauria > Squamata > Colubridae > Arizona > Arizona elegans. Next base: position 74,052,340 of record JAKOOJ010000004.1, on the reverse strand, counting down.
GAATTAAATAAAAGAAGTTGGGTGGGTGGTTGCAGGGAGGCTATTGGCCTCTTTGAAGTTCTTGTCTATTTCAAAGCAGCATTTTAGAGATTGACTCTGAGGTCAGAGCCACTTGTGTAAACTCTGTCAATCTTGGCCATGTGTAGGAGGAAGCAGGGGATTTTAGCCATTCATCAACAGATGGTGTGCCATCTTTAGGAGTACAAAGTGTTTTTCAAATGTTCCAATAAAGTGGGTTTTGTTTGCACAGGCATTTAGTGGCTGATGTAAAGCACAAATCTGGTGGTTTTCCAAAATTATTATCCTCACTTTTTCTTTTTCTTTTTTTTTTCATATGAAAGAGAGCACTAGGCAATCAAATTCCCTCTATGCATGTATTGAATTAAAAGATAAATCAATTAAGTGAGTAGCACTGAATGTGTAACAGTTGTATAGGCAGCCACTCAAATTCTTACTATTTCAATTCACAGTAAATGAACTCCCATCATACAAACCCATTAGCAGTGATAAGAGTACATGCATACATCTTTCCATGAAAGTATAGCTACACTTGGTGTGTTCTCCATGGGTTGTGCTGAATACTTCAAAATGACAGCACTCCTTTAAAAATAATGTTCTTAACATTAAATTAAAAAGATAAAAACTAACACAAACTAGAAAAACCCAAAATGAATAAAAAGAAAAATTCAAAACAACAGCATTTTCCCATGAGAAAGATTTTTATGATTAATTTCAAAATTTTATTTCAAATCCATCTAGACTTTTAATCAATTTGCAGCTTTCAAAAAACCAATATTTTATGTTTTTGCTGATTATTAGAAAAAGGTTTTAAAAAGATATTAAACTTGCATTTAAAACTTTTTTCATGAAGGATTGAAGGAAATTTACCTTTACCTAATACATGAAAAGTAGCTAATAAGAAATTTCCAAAAGTAATTAAAAAAGGAAGTGTACAAATCCTGTTCTTTCCAACCATATTATGAGTAAAATGGCTATTCCCTTGTCTCCCAGAGGGCCAAATCCTATGGAATTTTATGATCTGTTTGTGAAAAGCAACTGTATGGAGCACTTAAGTCCTTTTCTTGTTCTAAAAGGGATATTCAAAATAGATTTCAACAGCATTTTATTCCCTCAGCCTGAAATCCCTCCCTTGCAATTCCATTTGACAAGGATCACAAAGTTCACAATATTTCCAGAATGCCTAGTTCTCCCTCCCTTTTGACGTTTCCCTAAATTACCTTTGCACTTTAAGCTGGTTTTTCTATTAGCAATGCGTGCAATTTTGCTTAACCCACATTTCCTGCTTTCTTGGAACTTAGCTGCATAAGCATAAGAAACTGAAACAAGCAATTTATTTTTAGATTATATGCGAGCTGTTGTGGTTAAAGCCTGTCAACTAGCCTGACTTTGGAACTACAAACATCTCCTACCTTTTTTTTATAATTCTAAGTCCTATTACATTTCTTAATGGTCCCTAAAATGTATGACACCTACAAAAACAACACTTAGTTATTATTGCTTTTCTTACATCCCCCAAATAACTCAAACTGAGGACTGATTGAAAAGCACACTTTGCCAGAAAGAAAAAGCAATGCAAAAAAATTGAATTCAATTTGAAACATCAGTACTTTTAATATATAATTGTATTGTGTCTTACCTGAAAATCTGGAGAGCAGTTGGCTGGGTTATTTTAATCAGGTGCTGTGTACCATCATATTATAATTTAGCAGAAATTTTCATTCATTAGCATTTCAGGAATTTCCATTGATATCACTTTTGTTTACTTCCTGGCCTGGCCTTTTTGTTCTTTACATGTTAAAAGAATAATAAATATTTCAGGATAAAAAGCAAGTGTTATGGGAGTCTGTTCCAGCTCAAAGATATATGGCATCCTTATATCACATTGTTGAATGACATCACCTCCCACTGATGTGCATTTATTTACATTTTTGGAATGATTTGGAAGGATCAATGAGCAATGTGGTTGTGCTCAGTGAGAATTTTCTAAACTTTCTGAAAATGAATTTTCAGAAAGTACTACCAAGGGCCTTGGTAGTACAGTGATCTAAGGCACCCTGTTATTAAGCTGGTTATTAAGACCAGCTGCCTGCAATTACTGCAGGTTCGAATCTTGCCAAGGCTCAAGGTTGACTCAGCCTTCTATCCTTTCTAAGGTAGGTAAATTGAGGACCCAGTTGTGGGGGCAATAAGCTGACTTTGTATAAATATACAAAAGGATGAAGGCTATTGCTGAGCACATTGTAAGCTGCCCTGAGTCTCCGGAGAAAGGCGGCATATAAATCAAATTAAAAAAAAATTATTTAAATTCACGATTTGAAAAGTGGGACTCAAAAGAAAAAAAAAAGTGGAGCAGGATTTACTGCTCCCTGAAAAGTGGCACCTAAGTTTTTAGAGCTATTGATAGATCTGGAAAAGAATGGAAGAAATGACCATAAATGAATTAAGTTTGGTGTAAAGCAAAGTCTGGACCTGTTGTGGCTCTGTTGCCTGAGCCTGGGCTATCGACAGATGCAGACTCTGAGAGTGAGGGAGAGGAGTTGGCAAGGCCTCCCTCTCCAGGACCCTCCTCTCTGGCAATGCCTCCGGAGGACACCGAAGGCCAAGAGATAGTCCCAGAGCCAAGCATGTCCCCGCAGCCACAGGTGGACAGCGACGAAGGAGATAAGTGCTGGCTGGATCCTTGACAGCGGTGCAGGGAGAAGCGTGCGCAGCAGAGGGGAAGGCGTACCAGAGATTATCTGAGTCACTGGACCATACCCTACAGGGTATAAATGTGGGTGTGGTGGCCGGTTCAGTTTGTGACGAGCAAAAACTAGAAATAATCCATGATCTCTGCATTACATTTGCCTGCCTTGTCGGATTGCATTTGGACTAATCCTTGTATTGCTGAAACTTTGCCTGCTTTATTGGAATGCTTGCAGTCTAATCTTTGTTTTGTGTGAGTAAAGTCTGAATTGGCAGCTAGCCACTGGGTTGCTGCCAGCTTTATCTTCAAAGACTCTGTCGTGTGCTTATTAACTCCGGGCTGTCTGTGGGGGTGCGTGTGTGGGACGGGGACAGAACAGGACCAACTATTTACAAAGAACTTTAAATATCTGAAGATTATTAGAATACATTTATTAGTACTTTTTGGGATTGACGTTTGATTTGGAACTCTTAAGGGGGGATTTTTTGAGCATTTAAAGGACAGTAAGGGCACCATCTACTGATCAGAAGAGAGTGTAAGAAGAGGAAGTGATCTGTTGTTATATCTATAAAAAGTCACAAAGACTCCATAAAGACTATTGTGTACTTGGGGATTGGGGAAATAATTTTTCTCTGTGTAGGTATAATTCCTTGTCTTTCCCCCTCTGGTAAGCTCCTTTCTGAGTAGTAGATATGACAAGTATACCAAATATGTCTAAGATAGGAAAGAAAGCCTCATCTACAGTGGCATCAGCAACATCAGCAGCAGCATCCAGCCCATCCAATCAAAGATCGATAGAAAGCATGCTAGGTCTGGAGAAATCAAACTCCTTTCAGAATATGCCAGCAATGCTACAATCAATCCAAGAAGCCATGATCAAAAGTCAGGGAGCAGTGCTAAAAAACCACAACGAGATTAAGAATGAAATGGGGGAGATGAAGGGAGAGATATGGAAGATGGATAAAAAGATAGGGAATTTCCAGCAAATTATAGCAAAGAATGAAGACAGAAAATAGAAATAAAGGCTGAGCAAACAGAAAAAAAAATATGGAGGAAATTAGATCAAAAGCTATCACAAGCTAACAAAGACTTAGAAGAGACAGTAATCTTTCTGGAGATGGAAAGGTGGCCTACTACCTGAGATTCCAGAATATTGTGAAGAGAAAGAGGAAGACCTGGCAAACTTGATGATAGAGCTGCTGGCTTGGGCACTACAGAAAAATAAACAAGATTTACAAAGGGAAATAGATGAAATATTTAGAATTCATACGAACTACATACAAAGACATAATCTACCAAAAAAGGTGATGTGAGATTTACCAAAAAGACATTGAGAGATGAAATATATAAAAGAACTAGAGATGACCACATGAAGTATAAAGGGAGAGAAATTGTGACTTTAAAACAGATAACTAGGAGAGTTAGAGAACAGAGGAGACAATACCAATTTTTAACAGCACAACCGATTAAGTACAATGTGATTTTTAGATGTTTGATACCAGAAGGAATTCTGATTTCCTGGCAAGACAAAAAAATTAAGGTGGATACACTAGATAAAGCACATGAATTCTTTGAACATCACTTTACCGCATATGAAGAATAGAAAAGCAGAGAAGAGATAAAAAGTAAAAGTCAGGACAAAATACAAATATAAGAAAAAGCTGTAGATCAAGAAGAAAGAGAGAAGGAGAAAAATGAGCAAGCAGAACAAAAAGGTGCAAGAATAAAAGGACAGAGAGAGGTAAGGACAACTAGAAGGACAAGACCTATATATAAATGAAAAGATGGAAGAAAAAATAAAGATGTTATCAATTAACATAAATGGATTGAATTCTCCATGAAAAGAAAAAAAACCTTCACAGAACTACAAAGATTAAAATTGGACCTAATTTGTCTCCAAGAAGTGCATATTAAAAAACAATTTGGCAACCTATTGGAATACCCAAAATTGGGAAATTATACTGAGCATTAGCACATCAAAAGAAAAGAAGAGTGGTACTGTATGTCGGAGAACCATTAAAAGCCAAACAAGTTTATGCAGATGAAGAAGGGAGAATATTAATGGTTGAGGTGGTAATAAACCATAAATACATTCTTTTGATTTCAATATATGCTCCAAACAATAAGCAGGAAGAATTTTATAAAAGACACCACAAAAAGATAACTGAAATGGACTATGAAAACATATGTATGATAGAGGATTTCAATGCAATTATGGACGCCAAAATAGATTACAGAAGCAGTAAAAAAAGTAAAAAAATAAGGATACTCCCCAAATTCTTTTTTGAAATGACACAAGAATTAGGCTTACAGGATATATGGAGAGAGCTAAACCCAAAGACAACTCACTATACATTCTATTTGAATAGACATCAATCGTGGTTGAGAATAGAAACGGCATGGATGTCGTCAAATGTAGGGCAGACCACAATCCGCTAAAAATTATATGGAAGGGACAAAGGAAGAAACTGAGATGGACACTGAATCAAACTATTCTAAAAGATAAGGAGTTCACACAAATGATGGAAAAAGAAATGGAATTTTTCTTTAAAGAAAATAGAAAAGAAACATCACTGTAAACTGTTTGGGACACCATAAAAGCTTACATGCAAGAATTAGTGATAATATATATAGCAAGAAAAAGTAAGAAAAAGAAACAACAGCAAAATACACTACAAGAATAACTTAAAAAACTGGAAATAGAATTGCAGAATGATCCACAAAAAAAAAAAAAAAAAGAGAGAGAGAGAGAGAAAATTGAACTAATAAAACATAAACTAAACCTAATTGTACAAGATGAAATGGCACAAAACATTAAAATGATGAAACAAAACTTTTTTGAAAATGCTAATAACCAGGTAGATGGCTAGTATATAAGTTGAAAAAAGAGAAAGAGAAGGAAGCGATATACAAACTGATAGATGAGAAGGGGACTCTTCACCACCAGAATGGAGATAAAAAGAAAATAATCCAGGAATATTTTAGGAAACTTTACAGTCAAGAAAAAATGTCAGAAGATACAAAACAATATTTGGAAAAAGCAGATCTACCTAAAATACCAGACACAGTGAGAGTAATACTAAATGAAAGAATAATGACAATGGAATTAACAGAAGCAATTAAAAGGCAAAAAACAACAACAATAAAACACTTGGACCAGACAGGCTTCTAGCAGAACTTTATAAAAAGAAGAGAGAGGAACCTGCCCCACTTTACATCGAGGGGGGCTGTGTAGAGAGAGTTTTCTCCTTTAAATTCCTGGGAATCCATCTCAGTGAAGACCTCACCTGGAAAAACAACATGATCCAGGTGGCCAGGAAGCCCAACAGAGACTTCATTTCCTTAGGGTCTTGTGTAAAAACAGAGTGAAACAACAGCTGATGACCTCCTTTTACCGGTCCACAATAGAAAGCATCCTCACTTATTGCATCATGGTATGGCATGCCAGTTTGACAACCGCGGATAGAAAAATATTACAGAGGGTGGTGAGCACAGCACAAAATATCGTGGGCTGTCCCCTGATACCACTAGATGAGATCACTAGGGCTTTAGAAGAGTGAAGAAAATTCTCAAGGATGACTCTCACCCTGGTCACCACTTCTTTACCCTCATTTCATCGGGAAGGAGATACAGAAGCATAGCCAGCCGCACAAACAGGCTGAAGAAAAGTTTTTACTCATGGACTGTCAGACTCCTGAATGTGAAATAACATCATAACTACATAGTACGATGGACTTGCAGGGCTGGCACAACATGTAACATGTTCACATTGGTGCAATAGGATTGGGTGTTTTGTTAATATTGTTCTGACCTAGGCTTCCTAATTGGCAATTATCTTGGCAAGGCCACATGGAAACACAGAGTCAAAAACGGAGCTTCAAAGTACAATCTGACACCATCCACAACGTTGCTTCCTGCAAAGGTCCACATGCCTTTGCTCTTCCTTTATGTCTTATGGAGGGGCCAATCATCTCCAAGCCTTACTTCTGCGTCCTCCCTTTTGTTTTAACTGTTCTTGCCTTCTGGCAGCTCTGCGCATGCGTGCACTAGGAACAGGCTCCCCCTGTTCCTCTGCCTCTCTGATGTCCGACTCTGGAGGCTCCGGAGTCAGCACATAACTCCCAGATGGCCCTGGCCCCATCTCTGCTTCTAATGCAGACCCCTCATCCGAGCCTTCCCCAGACTCCAGGACTGGCCCATGTTACTTCCCAGCTTCCTCACTGTCCATCTCTGCTGCCAGCTCTACAGGATGCTGGCAGACCACAACAAATATGATTTATTGGTTTAGGGATTTTCTGTCTTCACTGTGAGTTTTATTGTGTTGGGGGTGTGCACTTAGGGAGCTCAACCAATCTCATTGTACATATGTTGTGCACTGACAATAAAGATTTGACTTTATATGGCTAGCATATAAATTAAGAAAAGAAAAAGGAAGGAGAATAATACAACAGTTACAAGATGAAAATGGTATAATACAGTATAGAAGAGAAGAGAAAAAGAAAATAATACAAAACTTCTTTACAAAGCTTTACAAGCAGGAAGACATAGCAGATGGGAAAGTTAAACAATATATAGAAGCGGCCAAAATGGAAAAAATTTCTGATGAACAAAGAGAAATGTTAAATAGATCAATAACAATAAATGAATTTGAAATAGCCCTGAAAAAACAAAAGAACAATAAAGTACCAGGCCCGGATGGGATTCCGATTGAGTTATATAAAAATACACAAGAGGTACTATAATGGATAATGTTGGAGACTTATAATGAGGTGATAGAAATAGCAAAAATTCCGGCAACCTGGACAGGGGTGATAATTATTCTCATACCCAAAGAAGGCATGGATATACAACACATTCAAAACTATAGGCCAATTTCTTTGCTGAACACAGATTATAAAACATTTGCAACAATAATAGCAGAGAGAGTAAAAATTTATTTGAATAATTATATACATTCAAACCAAAATGGTTTTCTGACGTGGCGGCAAATTAAAAATAATATGAGGATAATAATGAAAGTTCTTGAATATTATGAAAGTCATCCATAAAAGCAAGCGGCATTGGTTTTCCTTGATGCCCAAAAGGCCTTTGACAATTTGAATTGGAACTTCATTATAACACAATTAAATTATATGGAATTGGGGGAAAGATTTGAAAAAATGGTGGGGAAAATATATTCCCAAAAAACTGTCAGAGTAGTTATAAATGAGGGGTTGACAGAAAAAATTGATATTACAAAAGGGGTTAGGCAAGGGTGTCCCCTTTCTGCTCTTCTATTTATCACTCGATATTCTTCTAATGAAAATTAGGGAAGATCAGGAAATAAAAATTAGGAAGGAAGAATACAAGACTCAAGCATTTGCCGATGACATGGTATTTATTTTGGAAGATCCATTAGAAACAAGTTCTAAATTGATACAAAAGATAGAAGAATTTGGTGAAGTAGTGGGACTCAAAATTAATAAGGATAAGTCGAAATTAATGACAAAAAATCTTACAAAGGGTCAGGAAAAGGAATTGGAGGACAAAATAAAAATGAAGATAACTAAGAAAATTAAATATCTGGGAATTTGGCTTACAGCAAAATACTCCTCAGTTAAGGAGGACAACTATGATAAATTGATACACCAAATAAAAAAAGACTTAGGAAATTGGGAAAAATTACAAATCTCATTTCTAGGGAGGGCCGCAACAGTAAAAATGAATATATTGCCGAGAATTTTATTTCTGTTCCAATTAAAACTAGGGAAAATATTTTTTCAAGAATTAAATAAATTAATTTCAAATTTATATGGGAAAAAGCCCAGGATTAAATTAAAACTTTTGTAAGACACAAAGGATAGAGGGGGATTGGCGTTACCAGAATGGGAAATTTATCACCAAGCAGCAAGTTTAGTATGGATGAAGCTGAAAAATAACTGGATGAAGCTGAAAAATAACAGAGTACTAACAATAGAAGGCCATGACCTGCAAGCAGGGTGGCATGCATTCCTGTGGGATGAGAAATATAAATCACATAAATATTTTCAAACACATTTCACCAGGAATGCATTGCTACAGATTTGGAAAAAAACAAAAGAAAAACACTATACTAGAATCCCAATGTGGTTATCACCAACAGAAGCATTGATATACCCAAATTTATTGGAGAAAAATAAGATAATTAGATATAGGAATTGATAAATGAACAAGGAGATTTGAAAATGAAACAAGAATTGGAACAAGAAATTGGTAAGGTGATGGATTGGTGAACATTTGCACAAGTGCAATCTAAATTTGTAAGAGATAAAAAGATATATGAAATATGAAAGGAGTCGCAAGAATTAGATAAAATTATTCATGGAACAGAGATAAAATTAATTAGTAATATATACCAATATTTACTGAGGTATAAAATGGAAGAAGAGGTAGTTAAAGATACCATGAGAGAGTGGGAGGAAAAAGATGGAGGACTGGTAGGATATATGTTTCTCTCCTGCTTGTTTTTAATTTTTATCCTAGTTTAATCCTTTATTTCACTCCCACAATACATCTACGAGGAGTTCTAAATGTTTGATGTTTATTATTTAATGTCCTCAGCCTCCTATTTTTGTAATCGGCTAGCTATCTTCCCATTTTGCCTTCACTAGCAATTTTGTTTAGCTATCCTCAGATAACATTGTTTGTTAGGCCTAACTGCTGGGCCCTGCTGACTGTTTTTCACTGCCTTACTCCTCTGGCAAATAATCCAGCAACCTGATCTGCTTTGAGCTGACTTGAAGCATTATTCAAGGTCTTGCCTATACTTGGGGTGCCCTTTTGTTGTGACCTCAAACGCCCAACTTTAATTCACCAACTGACTGTTTAGTTGCCTTCAAGGACCTTACTGTATAGTTACAATTCCTTTATGGGGAGTATCTGAGTGTTTCTGATATGAGCAAACACAAACGCTGCCATTCCTTGTCTCGTGTGGCCTCCAGTTTGGAGGTTATTTCCGACCATGCAGTTGGCCCTCTGCCCAAGGTTAAAAAGACAGACATTCCAAAATTGTCAGACAAGGATTTGAATTCCTCAATCACTTCCTTGGAGGAATTCTTCCGCAACTTACCATCTTCAGAGTTTGTGCCACATGCCCTGCCGGAGGAGCCGGAGTGTGCGGTTGCCTGCCCTTGCGATGTGCTTTCTCCATCGGACTGCACGTTACCAACTGATGCAGTTCTCTTCCCTCCTTGTCCTTTCTGCGGGGACAGTTGTCTTTTGCTGATACTGTCCGGCTGTCTGATGTACACCTCTTGCAACAGTTTTGTTTCCACCTGGCTGAATCCATCATGCCCTTGATGACCTCTATTAGAATGTTGGAGGGCAAAGTGAGCTCCCTTGAAAAGGCAGTTTTCGTGTCACAGTCTGTCAGAAACCTTGGTCACGTATTGGATCGGCCACCAGCAGATAGCCACATTCCACCACGATGGATGCATCCAGTTAATCTTCAATTGCTTCTGGACAATTTATGCTTGAACCTGGCTCACTCCCGTTTTAACAAGTATGACAGGAATACCCACAAATCCATCTTATCTACAGTGAGGTTCCTGTCCAATCTTAACATTTCGAGTAAAGAACTGGGCACACCATCTCTCACTACTGTTCTGTGGAAGTGTCCTATTGGCTACTGGCTGACCTGTGGGTCAGACTTCCAGACTACTATTTAGGCCAGTGCTTGTGGCGAGATGACTTCCACAGTCCTTGGGTCTGCAATATTCACACCAAACTTATGAAGATAGGTATTCCCCCTATTGAATCCCTTATGCTTGGCCCAGATGCAGCCAAATCACTGATATTTCAGCAATTGGATGATATTGAAAGACAACAGAATTTGGCACTTGGTGAGGGAGTATGTTCTCCGTTTTCTCTCGGTATTACTCTACGCTATCCTTTGTTAAATACAAGTTGGCCTTTCTAAAGGCACGTTTTAATGTGATCCCCTTGAATGTCCTAGATAGCAGGTGCTTGGGGTGTGTGAAATCCACCCACTGTTCATGTGACGGCCGATCTCTGGAATTGTTGGTTCACATCGTATTTACATGCCCCCATTATCGGGAGGTAAGGTCAGAACTTATCTCTCCCATTTGCCAAAGATTTCCTGGATTATCTGAAAATCTTAGTCTTCGCTTCTTACTCCAAGAAACTGATTCTAAGATTACACTAAAGGTAGCAAAATTTTTTGCTGCGGTGTTGGGATGTAGAGATAAAAGCAAGCGGCATTGGTGTAAGAGCCGGGGGAAGGGATGGGCTGGACCAATTGACTGAAGTTAGCTTTATTGATCGCCAGCGGTTGAGTTAGCTGGTGGTTGTATAAAGTGCCGATGTGTGGATTTTATGCAAATTGCGATATAGTATTTTCTATCTATGTACAATTTTAATCGACTATAGTCCATATAGATTGGGGCTAAAAATTTAAAATACATGAACTGTGAGTTTGATGGAGTGGTTTCCATCACTGATCTTGTTGCCGTTCTGCACTTCAGTCTGGTCGTGTGCCAGCTATGTGTCTTGGATGTTTTGGTTTTTTGGTCTATGACTGCAATAAAGTATGCTGCTGCTGCTGCTGATACCATGATTAGTTGGGCCAAAAATTTTGGCTACAATATAGAATTGGAGAAATGGGAAAAATTATGGGAAATAAATATTAAATTGACTCTTTCAATGGCATTCAAGAAAAACCAGTTAAACATGTTCTACAGATGGCACTTCACACCAGTACAACTTGCTAAAATGTCTCCGAACAATTCTCCAAATCGTTGGAAATGTAAAAAAGTCCCCGGAACATATTATCATCTCTGGTGGACATGTCCCAATGTGAAAAAATATTGGATTAAAATTAGAAGTTGGATAGAAGAGATAATTGACTATAATGTGGATTGGAAACCAGAAACGTTTTTACTGGGGATATTTAACAGAACTTACAGTAAAGAAATTAGATAATTGATTCTGCATATAATTACAGTGGCAAGGATAGTCTATGCACAATCCTGGAAAAGTGAAAAGATCCCAACAGAGGAAGAAATAATTAAGAAAATCTTGAATTGTGCGGAGATGGATAAATTAACAAAAGAAATAAAAGAAAAGGAAGATACAGAATATTATCAAGTATGGACTAAATGGTATGATTGGCTCGAAATTAGGGAAAGTAAATGTGAATAAATGATAGAGAGAAGGTGACAAATGTGCCAAATATGGTAAATGAAGAATTTTTTTTAAACTTTTTTTAAACTTTTTTATTTTTGAACAAAAACAACATAAAAAACATCATCTTTCCATATACTTACAGACAGTGATTCGATTGGTTAAAATCATTTCGTGCTTTCAACATTTTCAAAATTTCAATTGTGACAAATGTTCTTTCATCTAACTAAAAACAAATGTTTACACATTTTATCCAAATTTCATTTCATGTAATATTTCATCTCCATTCTTTATTATCTACCTATTGATAAAATAGCTCCCATATCAAATAATATTGTTTATCTTCCTGTTCTCTTATTTCAAATGTCAATCTACTTATTTCAGCACAGTCCAATATTTTTCTAATAATTTCTTCATCAACAATTATCTTCTCTCCTTTCCAGTTTTTTGCAAATACAATTCTAGCCGCTGTTAAAATATTCACAATTAAATATTGCAATTCTTTATTAAATATCTCTGGTAAGATCCCTAATAAAAATATCTCTGGTTTAAAGTCAATATGTCTCTTTGTCATTTTTTCCAACCACGTGTGTATCTTAGTCCAAAATCTCCTTGCTTCTATGCATGTCCACCACATATGGTAATAAAATCCTGGGGTCTGATGACACTTCCAACACTTCTCCAATTTATTCTTGAACATTCTGGCTATCCTTGTCGGGGGTAAATGCCACCGGTAAAACATCTTATACAAATTCTCCTTATATGCTGTAGACATTGTCATTTTATAGTTAATGTGACCACAATTTTTGCCATTTCTCCAAATCAATACCATAACCAAAATTTTCCCCCCATGCTATCATTGATTCTTTAACTTGTTCTTCTTCCAATTTTACCTCTAACAAATATCCATATAACTTTTTAATTACATGGTCATCAGAACCCATTAATATCTTATCTAAAATAATTAAAACATTATAAATACCTTCTTGTTTGAGATCTTCTCGATATCTAGAAAGTATTTGCATATATGAAAACCAGTCCATCTTAAATCCCTGATTTTCTAAATCTTGTTTTAAGTTAAGATCACCCTTTTCATCCAATAACTCACTTTATCTAACAATTTGTTCTCTTTTAAATATCACTGAATATGAGAAGGCTTCAATTGTTGATACCCAGACTGGATTCTGTAAATGAAGAAAATTAAAAATAAAGGGACAATAAAGATAATGATAATATAGGATGGGAAAAATAGGGGATGTATATAGTAGAAAGAGGAATGAAACTGATATGTAAAAAGAAACACATATCATGTGTTTGAGTTTTGCAAATATGTTGTGTTGTGTTGTGTTGTTGTGGTAAAACCAATAAAAATTTTAAAAAAAGATTTTAAATTTGAAATCTACAAGAGGCACTAGGTTTGTCAATGCTGGAGGTCTATAATGAAGTGCTATTAAAGGCCAATCTCTCTAAAATGTGGACAGAAGCATACATTACCTTAATACCAAAGGAAGATTCAGATCCTCAACAAATAAAAAACTTCAGATCAATATTCTTATTAAATGTAGACTATAAAATATATGCATCTATAATTTCAGAGAGATTAAAAAGATTTCTAAATGAATTTATACACCCTGATCAGAATGGTTTTCTACCTAAAAGACAACTGAAAAATAATAAGACGATTATTGTGAATGCATTGGAATATTATGAAGCTCATTCTGAAAAACAGCTAGCGTTGATCTTCTTGGATGCACAAAAAGCCTTTGATAATATGAATTGGCAATTCATGACACTACAACTAAAATGTATGGACTTTGGTGAAAACTTTGCAAATATGATCCAAGCAATATATTCCAATCAAATGGCTATAATGGTTATATCAAAGGGAATATAACAGAAAATTTTAACATAAGCAAGGGTACAAGACAAGACATAAGCAAGGGTACAAGACTTTATTATTCATACTAAGTTTGGAAGTCTTGCTTAGAAAGATCAGACAAGATCCAGAAATAAAAGGCTTGGAAATAAAAAAAGAAAAGTACAAAGTACAAGCATTTGCAGACGACTAAGTATTTATTCTGGAGGAGCCCCTAGAAATAAAACTAATAAAAACTAATAAAAAGAATAGAAGAGTTTGGTGAAGTGGCAGGACTAAAAATAAACAAGGAAAAGACTAAGATGTTGACAAATAAATAGAAAAATGAACTGACGGAAAAGATGGACATGCAAATAACTAAAAAAGTTAAATATTTGGGAATCTGGTTAACAGCAAGATGTATAACCATTAAAGAAGACAACTACATTAAATTAATACAACAAATAAAGACAGACTTGAAAAAATGGAGAAATCTACAATTGTTGTTGGTCGGAAGGATAGCCACATCAAATATGAATATTCTACCAAAATTGCTATTTTTATTTTGAGCAATTCCGATAAAATTAGGAAAAAAGTTTTTTGAGGACCTAAATAAATTAATTTTAAAGTTTGTCTGGCAAGGCAAAAAAACAAGAATCAAACTGAAAATGTTACAAGACACCAAAAATAAGGGGTGAGGGGGTTGGACTACCAGATTGGGAGCTGCATTACCAGGCTTCAGTGCTCACATGGGTGAAAGACTAGATAAATTTGAAGAACAAAAGAATATTGAATTTAGAAGGACACGACTTACAATTGGGGTGGCATGCGTTTACGCGGTATGGGAAAAGTAAAATACATAGATACTTCCAAAGGCATTATATCAGACATGCTCTGCTTTCAGTATGGGAAAAAATCAAAAGAAACATTACATGAAAATACTGGTCTGGCTATCTACGATGGAAGTGCTAATACATCCAAATGCTCTTGAACTGGAAAAAATCATAAAGTATAAAGATATCCTAAATGAACAAGGGGACTTAAAATCAAAATAGGAACTAAAAACAATCAAGGAATTGATTTGGACTGGTGGCCATATATCCAAATACAAACGAGATACAAGAAAAATGCAGAAATATATGGATTCTATAAAGAGCCCCTAGAACTGGGTCAGATATTTCTAGGGACAGATGATAAACTAATAAAGAAAATATATAGCTACTTATTGAATTTTAAAATGGAAGAAGAACATGTAAAAGAAACTATGATAGTATGGGCCAAAAATGTTGGATATACTATAGAATTAGACAATTGGCAAAAACTTTGAGAAAGAAACTACAAACTAATGATGTCAACAACATATAAAGAAAACCCCTACAAAATGTTATACAGGTGGCATTTGCCAATAGCAAGAATGGCAAAGATGTTCCAAAACATATTGCCAGAATGCTGAAAATATAAACAGATCTGGGTTTCTATTATCATATGTGGTGGACCTGTCCAATGGCGAAAAAATATTGGTTAAAGATAAAAAGGTGGTTAGAAGAAATGATAACACAATAAATAGATTCAAAACCAGAATTGTTCTTGCTAGGTTCATCTGGCTAGCATCCTTGCAGCAAACAGAAAACAGCCTGGTCAGCTTCAGCACGTTATCACAGCCCCAGCACCTGGCTCGTCAGGGCTCCACTCCATTGCACACACCACTGGTCAACTGAACTGAGCTGCTGCCACCCCTGGGGTATGCTGGAGCCTTCACTGCCAAGCAGCTGATTGGCAATTGGATTTGCCTCCCAGAATACTGCTGATCAGTTGTTCTAGGTGGCGGTGATTGCTGCAGCGCATATGCTGCGGTCCATTCACCGCTGTGGCCCATTTGCCATGGCCTGTTCACTGCTGACTGGTGGCGAACAGGCAGCAGCAAATGGGCATAGGTGGCAATAGATGGTGATAGGAAGTGCAGCAGCGGCAATCCCTGTCGCCTAGAACAGCTGATCGTCACCACACCAACCCCCTCCCTGCCGCCGCAATATTCACTCTATAAGATGCACAGACATTTCCACCCACTTTTTTGAGGGGAAGTGCGTCTTATAGTCCAAAAAATACGGTAGCTAACTCCCACTTATATATCACATGACCCTAAGCACAGTCTTTTTTTAACTTCTTTTGACAAACATGCATTACTCAAAATAGACCACAGACCATTTGCATATATTAAAAAGTCTGTATCTATTTTCCAGTCATTAGTAAATTTCTACCAAAATGTCCAGATTCATCTATTTTCTCTAAGTTATAATTATTTACGCCATTTTCCCTAAAAACATAACTAGCTTGGTCTGTGATATATTCATGTTCTAAATATACTTCTTATACTCTATATTGTATCACATTATATAGCCAACATTTGTTGCAAATAAATTGTCAACAAACTAAAGCAAGAAATCTCTCTAATCAGGCCTGCCAGATCATTCCATCAAGCTCATAGATCATCCTACCTATCTCATAGATTAATGAGGTTTTGGCTATTTATATTAATAGACTATAGCATCATCAGCTGTCCTACTAATTTTTTTTTTAAAAAAATACAGTGATAGCCCCCAAGAAAACCAACATGTGGAAGCTCTCCATTTCCATATGATTCTATTTTACTACTACATAAACTTCTTTGTGGATGGCCAAGTTAGTCTCATACTTTTATCTATTCTTATTAGCTCCCATGAAATTTTGGGAATTTATAGTGAAAGATGGATTCTGATGATCTGATAACATTTGATTGATCTAAAATAGAAATCCCTTTCTTGAATTAATTTAAGCTCTACTGTACAGCTGAAATTCATATCTGTCTTATTAAATTTCTGTAAGTTCATTAGATTACTACTTCTGCTATTCGTGGTTTGAAATATTACAGAGTTGTCAGCTTGATGTAACTGTATGAGATGCTATGTTGTGACACCAAGATCAAACCATACTCTTAAAGTAATTACATGCCCTTTTCTAGCATTGTTGAGCTTTCCCTTTCTGTTATTATATACTTGAATTTGAATATTAGATTTGTATCCTTTTCCCAACTCTTTGGCAAATATAGACAATTTATTTCTTTTTGAAGTGAGGTGTGCTTAAGAATCAAAAATGTAATTTACAACACCTCCAAATGTCAAGACCAGTTTCTTCTGAAAAATAATTTATTCCATTAGTAAAATTGTCAGAATAAATGTTATTTCTTAGGAGAATTTGTTTATTCTCCAGCAGTTATAATGCTAATTAAAATTCTTTATCTCTCTAAATCAGGGGTCTGCAACCTTAAACACTCAAAGAGCCATTTGGACCTGTTTTCCACAGAAAAGAAAATACCAGGAGCCGCAACCTGGGTGGGTGTGGCTAACTCAACATCACTCACTCCCACCCAGTCACATGACCATGCCTACCCAGCTGGTCATTAGGGCAGAGAACCTGTTGTTAAAAAATACTGGGGGCCACAAAACCCTTTTGACATCTAACGTGAAACTAACACTGCATATATCATTTTTTACCTTTATGCTACGTATAAAAAAACTATAATGTGTTGCATTTATGAAATCAATGAACTGCTACAGAGAAAACTACTTTTTATTTCTCCATGCAACACAAACATTTTGAACTCCAAAAAAAAAGACACTGAGTTACTTTCAAATAAAATATTCAATATCTATTTAAGTCCTATAAAAATGTTGTTCACCTTTTCCTTTCTCTCTGTGTGTCTCTCTGTGTGTCTATCTTTGTTTCTCTGTCTCTCTCTGTCTCTCTGTCTCTCTGTCTCTCTCTCTCTCTCTCTCTCTCTCTGTTTCTCTCTTTGTCTCACTCTCTGTCTCTCTCTCTGTCTTTCTCTCTCTGTTTTTCCCTCCCTCTCTCCCTCTCTCCCTCCCTCTGTCTTTCTCTGTCTTTCTTTCTTTCTTTCTTTCTCTCTTTTTGTGTCTCTTCTCTCTCAGAAAGCTGAGTCTGGGGCTCTTCACTACTCCTTTTCTTTCTTCTTGGCAACTTTTTGGAAATCCAGGCTGGCTGAGGAGCAAGCGTGAGCCACAGAGGATGCTTCCCCAAAGATGACCCTCCTCCTCCTCTTGTAATCCCCTGGCCAGCTGTGGCAGGGCTGGGAGGGCATGCACTGGTGGGGAGATCCTCCTCAAGCAAGTGGCCGGGCTTGACCAAAGCACAGCAAAGGCACATGGGGTGGCCGGGTTGACCAGTTAATGGGTGAAAGTCTTTGGCGAGGGTGCTCAAGCTCCAAGCCTGACCCCCAGAGTGGGCATATGAAGTTTGGCAGTGCTAGCCCCCTTTTCCTGCTGCCCTGAGCTTCTTTACTCCTCCAGTGGAGTGGTGCCAGTGGCAACATTGATTGAAAAGCATCCTCCGGGTGGTGAAAGTCCCCCATGTGAGATTTAAAGCTGCAGTTGGGTGCTGGGGGTCCATCCCCTTTTCTGTCATCCATTCCCACACTGCCAGCCCTTGTGTTAGCAAGGCCAGCATCAGCTGCAGCCGAGTCAGGCCAGTGTCTCAGGGCAGAAAGCAAGTCACACATCTCCCCAAGTGACCGAGGCATGCCCAGCACCAACAAAGGCTAGAAGAATTGCCCATAAGACCCAGCAAGAGATGGGGCACTGAAGAATCAGCCTGGTCATTTCTCCATCCCCCACCATTGCCCTTACCTTCTCAGGCCGGGTGAGGAGTGACTGGGAGGGGAGGAGTGAGGGACAGGGCCAGCCAATGATGGGATCCGGTTCAGCAGGGAGCCACAGCAGAGGGCCAAGAGAGCTGCATGTGGCTCCGGAGCTGCAGGTTGCCGACACTCACTCTAGATGCTTCCCTTTTAATATTGCAGTTTTTTTAAATTATGAATTTTACATTATCTCTCCAGTTTAATATTTCAATTAAAGCATATGAAAATGATTATAATTATAAATTACAGCTATAAATTCAAATAACTAAATGCATAAAATATTCCTGTTCAGATACACTAATTATGCATATCCTTAGCTCATTGTGTCTGAAGTCTGTTTCCTTTTAAAAAAAGGAAAGGGAAGAATGCACATAGACAATGTTATAAAATTAAACACAACATCAAAGTTGCATATATGGCTTGGAAAAACCTCCACTATTCTTTTTCCATAGATGGGATTTGATCTTGATGTCACTTTTATGCCTTGAGAGTTGTTGAACAATTTTGCCAGATGTGAAGACTATTGTGTTTTGTGCTATTTTCCAGATAAGAAAGTTCTGCAAAAAATATATAAGGATTAAGCACTAGG
The DNA here is from genome assembly GCA_022577455.1 of Arizona elegans. NCBI lineage: Eukaryota > Metazoa > Chordata > Lepidosauria > Squamata > Colubridae > Arizona > Arizona elegans. The sequence continues at coordinate 74,033,340 of JAKOOJ010000004.1, read as the reverse complement.
AATAATAGAATCTCCTATCACTCTATGCTAAAAAGTTAGAATGCAAAAACATAGCATGAAATCTTTGTGAAAAATACAGGAAAAGATAGATCTTTCTAAGGGCTGATGTTTGTGACCTAAGGCCTTAAATTCACCTTATTGTATTTGCAAGTGTTGTGAAGACTTCATAAATCAAATAACATTTCACTTGATGAGGAAAACCAGGTGAAAATATAGTTCTGTGTTACAATATTTTGAGGATCAGACTCAATGATGAATTCAGAAGTAATTTCTTCAGTTAAAGAAGAGTTTATTCATAATAGGCATTCTACTTATTCTTGTCAGATTTACAGTAAGAAGCAAGCATGAGGTAAAAGCACTCTCTATTTATATCAAAGGGGAGGAGTCAAGAAAGGGGGGTGATTACACATGAATACATTAAAGGAGGATGAATAAATTAACTGTTTATATCCTGTACATATATACATATCTCTTGTTATAGAATAAGGCATTTACTTATGACAAATCCCCCTCTAAATGCCGATTCGACATATAACAATGATTGCATTCGGATTCAGAATTATATAGTACTTGTAATTTTGATGTCAAGTATTTGTGTTGTTTAGAAGGTAAAGGTTTAGTTAATATATCAGCTATTTGTTCTGAGGTTTCGCAGTGGATTGCTTTAATGAATCCATCCTGAGATAATTGTCTCACGTGTTTAAATTTGATATCTATATGTCTGGACCTTTGACCAATGGCGTCAGATCTTGATATTTCTATAGCCGCCTTATTATCTTCATGTATGACAAATGGTAGTATTGGATTCTTCCAAATATCAGATAATAAATCATTAAACCACACTAAATTATTTGAGGCTTTAGATAAACAGACGTATTCTGCCTCTGTTGTGGAAGTCGCTACTAAATCTTGCTTCCCAGTGTACCAGAATATTGGGCAATCATTTAAAAATAATACATAACCTGAGGTGCTCTTTCTACATTTGATGTCACCTGCCCAGTCTGCATCAGCGTAACTGGTGATAATAGGTTCTTTAATATTATTGGGTTCTAAGAGTAGACAGAAATCTATGCTGTGTTTTAGATATCTTAGTATTCGTTTAACTGCTTCCCAATGATACATAAGTGGTTTACTTACATGTCTAGATAATAAATTAAGTGGCAGAGCTATATCAGGCCTGGTCCAATTAGATATATACAAGAGAGAACCAATAATTGATCTATATAATGTATTGTTCTCGAACTCAGGTGAAGATTCATCCATATTCCTTAGAAAATCAGTCTGCATAGGAGTATCGCAAGGTTTGGCATCTCTTAAATTGCATTTTTCCAGAAGTTCTATAATTTTATCTCTCTGGGATAATTTGAATCCCTTTCTTGTTTTATTGATTTGAACTCCAAGGTATTTGTTTACCCTTCCTAGCGACTTTAAAGAGAAATGTTCACTTAGCTTGGATACAAATAAGTCTTTCTTTTCTTTATGTTTGCCTATATACAAAATATCATCCACATAGATTAACACAAATTCTAATGATTCACCTTCCTTTCTAACAAAAAAGCAATTGTCTGCAGTTGTGGCTTTGAATTCCATATTTTTAAGCACGCTGACTAGACATTCATACCAACGCTTGCCGGATTGTTTTAATCCGTACAAGCTTTTGTTAAGTAATCAGGTCTCATTTCTATTTGTACATTGGCTATGAGGTGCCCTTACATATATCTCTTTGTCGAGCTTTGCATGTAAGTATGCAGTCTGCACATCATATTGAAAGACATCAAGATTGAGTATAGCAGCTATGACTAAAGCTGTCTTAACACTTTCGGTTCTTACAGTGGGAGAGTATGTGTCAGTGTAATCCTCAGGATATTTTTGAGCGTAACGTTGTGTGACTAATCTAGCTTTATATAATTTATTACCCTCTTCTAAATCTTTGATTTTGAATATCCATCTGGTGCCTATAATTGTCTTGTTCTTAGGGGCAGGGACTGGTGTAAATACACCTAATTCACGCAAGCTGTTCATTTCTTTTGTTATGGCTAATTCCCATTTTTCTCTTTCTTCCATGGGAAGTTTCAACACTTCCTCGTATGTGTTAGGTGTTGGTGTCTCGTCATTCACACACATTATATAATCCTTATACTTATTGGGTAATTGTTTTCTGTTACACCTGATTGTTCTTATTGGAATGCTTTCATTATCGTGTAGATACCTTGCTTCCTTTTTGGTTAATGAATCTGTTTTTATCCTGGTATGGTTACCTGTCCATGTTTTGTTTTTGTCATTATGTGTGTTATGTTCATGTTTCTCTCTTTCTATTCTGTCTTGTTGTTCAATATTTGGTTCTGTATTTTGGATTATCTCGTTAAGATGTATCTTAGACCAGTTGGCCTGTTCATGAAATACTGCTGTTCTTGAGACTATGAATTTGTTATTATTGTCAATGAATCTATATCCTTTTGTGCCTGTTTCGTATCCCATGAATCTGAGCCTTCTGGATACGTTATCTCCCTTACGTCTTAATTGTTTTGGTATGTGTACGTCTGCTGTAACTCCAAATATGTGCATGTGTGATATTTTTGGTTTCCTATTGTACATCACTTCGTATGGTGTTTTATTTAGGATGCTAGACCAGGTCCTATTTTGGGTATAGTTTGAATATAGTAATGCTTCTGACCAGAATTGTTTTCCTAAACCAGCATCTTCTAATGTACATCTAATCATGGTTTGCAGTGTCGAGTTCTTTCGTTCTGCTGTACCATTCTGAAAAGCAGAAAATGGGCTAGTCGTGAAGTGTATCATTCCTTTGTCTTTTATCCATTGTGAGAATTCTTTTGACATGAATTCGGATCCCCTATCTGTCATGATTTGTTTTATTTTGATATTGTGTTGTGTTTCTACACGTTTGTAAAATTCTTTGAATTTTTGGAAAGTTTCATCTTTGTGTTTTAAAGTATAAACAAATCCATAACGGCTATAGTCGTCTACAATAGTTAGGAAATATCTTTTTTTGTATGTGATGGATGGTGTTAATGTTATGCAACCATTTATCTTCTGTTACAAGGAAGGGTAGGCCCCCTTCGATAACTACACTATTCAATTTAGTCCCATCCTTTTCTAGTATTGCTTTTCCCCCAGAGAAGATTATATTTATGTTGAAATCTTGGCTTAATTTCACTGCACTAAGTATGTTATGTGATATTTCTGGTATCAACAATACCCCCTCTACTTTACCTAAACCAGGTATATTTACATCTCCTTTCCCTATGACTTGAACATTTTCTTGATTGGCTACTCTTATCATAAATTTATCATTTGTGAATGAAGACAGTATTTTCTTGTTATTTGTTGTATGATTAGTCGCCCCTGAATCTATGAGCCAAGTATTGTTTTTTGATTTTTGTGTGATGACATCGTTATGTTTATCTAATCCATTTAATGATCCTGATTTTCTGTCCCTTGAATTATCTCTATCCTTTCTGCGTTCTCTGTAGTTTGGGAAGTCTCTATATCTGTATCTATCAATAGATGATTGCCTGTCTTGATATCTACCCCTATAATCACGGTTTTGTCTTTCCCTATGAAACATGGGGCAATCTCCCTTAGAGTGTTTTCTGGATCCACAATTGTAACATTCAATTGTTTTTTGGTGATTTTCTTGGAAGGTTACCCCTTTTGCCTGTCTATGTTCTGTGTATGCATTGTATCTACTTCTCCTCAAATTATCTTCAGCTATTAACTTATTTGACAGACTTTCTATGGATAAGTATCCTAGATTGATTGAGTCTAAGTGTGATATGTAGTTATCCCATGATGAATCTAATGAGTTAAGGATAACGCTTTTCATTGTCTGTTCTGATATTATTTCTCCTCTTAGATGTAATTCTGCTCTGGTTTTGTTTAAGGATATTAAATGTTCACTTATGGTGGTTCCAGATCTTAATTTGGCTGAAAAGAAATCTTTAGACATTCTAGTGGTTGTTGCTACACTTTCACTATGAAACAATTTAAACATGCATTGAATTATTTCTGAAACAGTAAGATTATGCTTAATACTGTAGTACATGGCAGGTGATATGCTAGAAATTATTAAATAGAATGCTCTGTGATGCATGCAGTCCATTTTTAGAGTCCAAGGTCTTTTGGGAGGATTGGTTATAAAAAATAATAAATTTTCTTTCATAAAGACAACCTGAATTTGTTGACACCATTCCTGTAAATTGATGCCATCAATTCTAAGTTTTGGGAAATCACTAGGTAGATTCCCAATATTACTATTCCCACTACTTACAACTGTGGGTAGTCCATGGTCCTGTAGATGTTGAAAATTGCAGAATGGTGTGGGTATTCTGCTGATGAGCTTGAAAGGTTCTCCTTCTTCATAAAGTTCATTGTAGTTCTCTGTGTTCATCTGCGCATGCGCGTTGATCATTTCTCTGCTGAAGCCGCTGGGAGAGGTTCTCTTTGCTATAGCTCCCTCGTAGTGCTCTCCTTCTGATGATTCGGTCTCCGGCTCGATCTTGGGTGTTCTGCTGGCAGCTGTGGTTCGTCTCTTTTCTTTGAAGCTTTCTTGCTTGGAGTATTTTGTTCTTTGGATCGTTTGTGGTATGGGGGAAATTTCGCAGGGCCCTCTGGGTTCAGGCGTCGTCATCATCGTTTTCCGGATTGAGTCGTGCAGGCTTTGAGGTGTCTGTTTGTTTCTTCGTTTCTTTTGTATTTTTGCATTATTGGCTTTTATCGATTCTTTTGAAATTGTTAGACTTGTGCCAAACGTTTTAAATAGTTTTCTCATGGGTGTTTCGATTTCTTGTTCGGTGGATGATTCTTCTGTATCTGTTTCTGACTCTTCAGAAGAATAAATATATTTCTTGCTATTTTTTGTGTTTTTTCGCGCCAGAGTTTTTGAATGGTGCGTTCTGATTGGTTCAGCCGTGTTCATTTCTGTGGCCGGTTGAAGAAAAGATGGCTGCCTTTCAAAATTTTGAGCGGGACCTCTGGTCTTGCTTCTGGTTATTTTTTCTTTAGTTGTAGGTTCGCTCACCATTTTTGTATTTTCGGGTTTGGCTTTTTCAATGTCTTTTTCTCTCGCTGCTCCGTTTTCTTCCAAGAAGCCTCGGAGTTCCGCGATGAGTTTGTGGTCATCTTTTTGACATTTTATTAGCCTCAGTATCTCCGATCTGAGGTCTTTGTCTTTTATTTTGTTCTCTTCTTGGTTGTCGGTTTCATCTGCTGTTTCTTCGATGTCTGTGGTGTTATCTTCAGATTCTTTGATTGTTGTATTTATTGGTTCGTCGATCATTTCTTGATCTGTTTTTGTTTCTTTATCATTTGCCCTGGTATTGGGTCTTTCTTTTTTATTCTTGAGGTTTTCTTTCTTAGGCATGTTGGATTTTATTGAGTCAGTTAAACCATTCTCTGCTACCAGATTGTTACAATATTTTGAGGATCAGACTCAATGATGAATTCAGAAGCAATTTCTTCAGTTAAAGAAGAGTTTATTCATAATAGGCATTCTACTTATTCTTGTCAGATTTACAGTAAGAAGCAAGCATGAGGTAAAAGCACTCTCTATTTATATCAAAGGGGAGGAGTCAAGAAAGGGGGGTGATTACACATGAATACATTAAAGGAGGATGAATAAATTAACCCTTTATATCCTGTACATATATACATATCTCTTGTTATAGAATAAGGCATTTACTTATGACATTCTGTGGTAACACAGCTAAATTCAACTCAAACCTGAATGGAAACTTAGGCCAGTATCAGCATTTGTGTTGATTGGAGGTTTCATCCTGATAATACCTCAAGAACTCCAGAGTTTTGTGAGAAAACTGTGCTCTCTAATAGCATAATTTTATAGGGCAGCTTTCCTTAGTCTCATCTCTTCCAGCTATATAGTTAAGAATTATAGAAATTGAAATCCAACACAATGATGGACAGTTTGTGAGTTACAGCTATATTGGCTTTATTATGGGTAAACTGGGAAAAAGTTCACAAAATTAACCATCCATTAGTATCATACCCTGATGTCAATAATGGAGCATACCAATACTGAGAGTGGACATAGAGGATTGAACTTGATTGACAAGCACTAAATCTGATGCAAATTCTTGTTAATGTAGCTAATGTAAACATTGGATGATGTTGATCTACAGAACAAACAGATCTGTATTCATGAAAAATTATCTCTGTAACAAATGGGATAAAATATTTGTGGCAATGTTGTGCTACACTGCTAAAGGGGTTTTATTCTCTCACTTCCCTGCTGGGCCTGCCCCACCCCGCTAGAATGGCCCATGGCAATGCAGAACAATTGATTTCACTAAAACCTGCTGCCATCGTCTTTTTTTTTTTCTGACAGAAAAAGGCAGAAAAAAGTATGAGTTGGCTCATAATGTTGCAATTACAGGTAGTCCTTTCCCAGCACTGAGCAGTGAACACCAGATCTTAACAATCAACAGCATTAAAAAAAAAAAGAATTCTTCTCCAAGATTGTCTAATATGTCTTTTATAAGGAATATAAAGCTCACATAAAACTCTGAAATGCTGATATATTTGTTTGGTGAAACAGAAATCGGCTTCTAATTGGTCAAGTAATCATTGTATTCTGATACAATGTATTTAACTGCATTGTTGTATTATTTGCTGGAACACTTCTTTTGAGTGTTATTAAAATATAGGACTACAAAACAAACTTCCCTTCTCCTCCCTAAAAGCAATCTGCAGTGAAAAGATAAATAAACTTACAATGTTAATAAAATAATGAAATATATATTCTGAAAGTAAATACTATGATAATTTCTTTTTTTCCCCCAATTTTTTTATTTTTAAACAAATATAAAAAACAAATAAAAAACCATCTTCAATTCAAATATAAACAGTGTGTCGGTTGGTTACAAGTCTTTTGTGCATCTTCACTCTATTCATATATATCCATGTATTATTATCCTCATTAATCATATATTTAACTATGGCTGTTTCTTCCCTCATTTCATACAAAATAATCTTAAGATTTGAGTTAATTTGTATTATGCCATTCATTCTCCTAAATCATTCCAATAACAGTACATCTTTATATTGAGTTTTATATAATTCTACATTTCTTGCATTAGAAGAAACCTCTACTGTATTTCATTTCCATGTCTTTTTATCTAACCATTGGTAAAATAGATCCCATATCTTATAATATTGTTTATCTTCTTGTTTTCTAATTTCAAATGTCAATTTACTCATTTCTGCACATTCCAATATTTTCTTAATAACTTCGTCTTGCGTTGGCATTTTCTCATTTTTCCAATTTTTAGCAAACACAATTCTAGCCGCTGTTAATACATTTGCAATCAAATATCTCAATTCTCTATTGTATATTTCAAGTACAATCCCCAATAAAAAAATATCTGGTTTAAAGTCTATGTGTTTTTGTATCATTTTTTTCCACCCATGTGTGGATTTTAGTCCAGTATCTTTTAGCTTCTACACATGTCCGTCACATATAGTAATATGAGCCCGATATCTGACGACATTTCCAACATTTTTCTGATTTATTCTTGAACATTGTAGCAATTCTCGTCGGGGGTAGGTGCCACCTGTAAAACATCTTATACAAATTTTTTTTATATGCAGTTGACACTGTCATTTTATAATTTTGCAACCACAATTTTTGCCATTTCTCTAAGTCAATTCCATGTCCAAAATTTTCCCCCAAGCAATCATTGTTTCTTTAACTTGTTCATCTTCCAATTTAACCACTAATAAATATCCATACAATTTTTAAATTATGTTTTCATCAGTACCTGTTAAGATTTTATCTAAACTAGTCAAATTGTTATAAAACCCTTCTGTTTTATAATCTTTATCATGTCTAGACTGTATTTGCAAATAAGAAAACCAGTTCATTTTTATACCTTGTACTTCTAATTCTTGCAAAGATTTAAGTTAGGGGACTGCGCACTCGCTGTTTATGAGCGGTGGCGCGCTCCAGCCCCCAAGGCTCCATCCGTTCCCCAGGTTGCACAGACCCTCAGGGCCCAGGCCTTCGGCTGATGTTGGGCAATGCCAGGTCCGTAATAAATAAAGCCCCCCTCATTTGTGATCTTGTTCATGAGGAGGGAGCGGACCTGGCAGGCATTACGGAGACCTGGTTGTGCCAGGAGAGGGGGGGTTTCCCCTCATTGAAATGTGCCCACCAGGTTTTCACGCATTCCATCAGTCAAGGTCACAGGGCAGGGGCGGAGGGGTAGCAGTTATCATTAAAGAAGGTCTGAGACCAAGGGAGGCCACTGTTCCTCAGACGGCCGGCTGTGAGTCCCTCCTTGTGAAGCGGGGTCATGGGGTTCAGATGGGTTTGCTGATCACGTATCTGGCTCCCTGCCACATGGCAGCAGCCCTGTCCGAGCTACTTAACGTTATCGCCGCGGTGGCGGTTGATACCCCCAGACTTATGGTCATGGGGGATTTCAACCTGCCGTCCGTGGGTGAGACGTCGGAGGTGGCTCAGGAGTTCATGGTTTCCATGACAGCTATGGACCTGACCCAGCTAATTCATGGCCCTCCCCACATGGGGGGGAAACACGCTGGACCTGGTTTTTGTCTCTGGACAGTGGTTGAGTGATCTTGAGATAGGGGATATAGTCACCGAGCCCTTGTCATGGTCAGATCACTCTCTCCTTCACCTTGACCTTCGAACCGCTGCATCCCACCGCAGGGAGGCGGAGCCGGTAAGATGGTTCCGTCCCAGGAGCCTGATGGAACCTGATAGGTTCCAGATGGAGCTTGGGCCATTCCCTGAGGCTCTGGCACATGCCTCGACTAGTGACCTAGCCACCTGGGATAGGGCGGCTGCTAGAGCGCTGGATCGGATCATGCCTTCATGGCCTCTGACCCGGCACTGATCTCACCTGGCTCCTTGGTTTACCCTCCCTACTGAGGGAGATGAAGCGCCAGAAAAGACGCCTAGAGAGTAGTTGGAGGGTCAATCTTTCTTAATCCGACTGGACACTGGTAAGACCTCATATTAAGAATTACCTAGTGGCAATAAAAGCAGCAAAATGTACATATTTTGCCGCTCTTATTGCATCATCAGATAATTGCCCAGCCACACTGTTTAGGGTGACCTGCTCCCTGCTCCACCAAGAAGCGCAGGAGGACTCCTTGGAGGATAGAGCCGAGGATTTTGTTCAGTATCTGTATGACAAAATCACTCAGATTCAGTAAGGCCTGGACTCCGACTGGGTAGTGCCAGGGGGGATGACTGAGGCAGGTCTTGAGAATGTTATCTAGGATGAGTTTGATCCTGTGACCCCTGATGACCTGGACAGGATTCTGGGTGGACTGAATGCAACCACATGTTTATTGGTCCCGTGCCCCTCCTGGTTAGTGCTGGCTTCCCGGGAGGTGACACGAGGCTGGCTCCAGGGGATTATAAATGCTTCATTGGGTGAGGGTGACTTCCCCGCAGCCTTGAAAGAGGCGATGGTGAGGACTCTCCTCAAAAAGCCTTCCCTAGACCCAACACTGTTGGCTAATTATCGTCCGGTCTCCAACATTCGCTTTGTGGCGAAGGTTGTCGAGAGTGTGGTTGCATGACAATTCCCCCAGCACCTGGATGAAACGACATATCTGGATCCGTTCCAGTCGGGCTTCAGGCCTGGGTACAGCACAGAAACAGCATTGGTCATGTTGGTTGATGATCTCTGGAGGGCTCGGGACAGGGTTTGCTCCTCTGTCCTGGTCCTATTAGACCTCAAAATGGCTTTTGATACCATCAACCATGGTATCATGCTGCACCGGTTAGAAGAGTTAGGGGTGGGGGGCACTGTGCTGCGGTGGTTCTCCTCCTTTCTCTCTGACCAGTGGCAGTCTGTGTTGGCAGGGGGGCAGAGGTCGACCCTGAGGCACCTTATATGTGGGGTGCCACAGGGGTCAGTCCTCTTACCCCTTCTGTTCAACATTCATGTAAAGCCACTGGATGAGGTCATCTGTGCTTTCGGGGTGAAGTACCATCAGTATGCTGATGACACTCAGCTGTACATCTCCACCCCGGACCACCCCAATGATGCCCTTGAAGTGATGTCCCGGTGTCTGGAGGCCATGTGGATCTAGATGGGGAGAAACAGGCTCAGGCTCAACCCATCCAAGACCGAGTGGCTGTGGTTTCTGACGTCCCAATATAGTCAGTTGGCGCCATCACTGACTATTGGGGGCGAATCGCTGGCTCCCATGGAGAGGGCTCGCAACTTCGGCATCCTCCTGGATTCACGGCTGTCTTTAGAAGAGCATTTGACGGCCGTGACCGGGAGGGTTTTTCATCATGTTAGCCTAATTCGCCAGTTGTGTCCCTTTGTGGATCGGGACTCCTTACACACAGTCACTCATGCCCTTGTCACTTCCCACCTGGACTATTGCAATGCTCTCTACATGGGGCTCCCCTTGAGGAGCACCCAGAGGCTCTAACTGGTGCAGAGTGCAGCCGCGCGGGTGGTTATGGGAGCGACATGGTGCTCCCATGTAGCACCTCTCCTGCGTGAGCTGCACTGGCTCCCGGTGGTCTTCCAGGTGCCCTTCAAGGTTTTGGTTACCACCTTTAGAGCGCTCCATGATTTAGGACCTGGCTACTTACAGGACTACCTACTACCACAAATAGCCTCCCACTGCCCGGTATGCTCTCATAGAGAGAGGCTCCTCCGGGTGCCGTCGGCCAAACAGTGTCAACTGGCAGCCCCCAGGAGGAGGGCCTTCTCTGTGGGGGCACCCACTATCTGGAATGAGCTCCCCCCGGAGATATGGAGGATCCTGGATCTGCGCACTTTCCACCCCGCTCTTAAGACCTTCCTATTCCAGCAAGTTAGCCTGGCCTAACCTTTTCCTCCCTTTTCTTTTAAATTGAAAATTTTAAATCTGTTTTTAAATTATTGGGATGTTTTAAATTTGTCTCGGGCTAAATTGTTTAATCTGGTTTTATTTTTGCTTTTAAATTTTTGTATTTATGTATTTTATTTTTGTGCCTGTTCACTGCCCTGAGTCCTTTGGGAGTAGGGCAGTATATAAATCTAATAAAAGAAAGAAGAAAGTTCACCCTTTTCATTCAATAATTCACTATATCTAACAATTTGTTCCTTTCTAAATGTTATTGAATGTGAAAATGCTTCAATAGATGATACCCAGACTGGAATTTTTAAATAATGTTGTTTTTTTACCTTCTCCCAGTTTAATAGCAAAGACTCTCATATACAACGTTTTCTAAAATACCCCTGTGTTTTTGTTTTCTTGTACCATAAAAAGACATGCGAACCCAATAACAAATCATGCCCTTCTAAGGTCAATAATCTGGCATTTCTTAGTGTTATCCATTCTTTAATCGACATCAAACTTGTAGCTTGATAGTATAATTCCCAATTAGGCAAGCCAAAACCTCCTCGTATTCCGGCATCTTGTAACAATTTTAGTTTTATCCTTGCTTTTTTACCCTGACAAATGTATTTCAGCACTATTTTATTCAAATCTTCAAAATAATCTTTCCCCAGTCTGATTGGAATTGTCTGGAACAAGTATAGAATTCTAGGCAATATATTCATCTTAATCGTTGATATTCTCCCTATCAATGACAGTTGTAAATTTTCCCACTTTGTCAAATCTGTCACTATCTGTTGCTTAAGTTTGTTACAGTTATTCTCTTTGAGTGCACTGCATCTTGCTATCAGATATATCCCCAAGTATTTAACCTTATTTGTGACTTGCATCTTCAATGTTTCTGGCAATTCTTCTTTTTGTTTTATTAACATATTTTTTGTCAAGATCTTCATTTTGTCTTTATTTATTTTCAAACCAGCTACTTTTCCATATTCTCCTATTTTGTCAATCAATTTAATTGTTGATTCTAATGGATCTTCAAGAATAAAAACCAGGTCATCAGCAAATGCTTGCAATTTGTATTCTTCCTTTTGAATCTTCATTCCCTTTATGTCTTTATCTTCTCTAATATTTCTGTTTAGCACTTCTAATGTTAATACAAATAATAAAGGTGACAGTCTTGTACCTTTTTTTATTTCAATAGACTCTGTCAATTCTCCATTTATCATTACTTTTGCTGTTTGTTTATAATATATGGCTTCTATGGCTTGAATAAATTTTCTACCAAAACCCATCTGTTCCAGCTGTAATAACATAAATCACCAGTTCACATTATCAAAGGCTTTCTGAGCATCTAAAACTATCAAAGCCATTTGCTTTTCAGGATGTGCCTCATAATTTATTTTTTTAAATTTTATTTATTTTATTAAATTTATATACCACCCTACTCCCAAAGGACTCAAGGCAGTGAACAGCCAAAAAATAAAACACATAAATTACAAAATTTAAAAGAACAATATAAAACCACATTAAATAAATTTGGCCCGGAACAAATTAAAACACCCCCAATACTTAATACAGATTGAAAATTTACAATTTAAAAAGTTAAGAGGGAGGAGTTAGGCCAGGCTGGCCTGTTGAAATAAGAAAGTCTTGAGGGCGTGGCGGAAGGTGCGTAGATCCGGGATCCTCCGTATCTCCGGTCTCGTAAATATCCAAGTTCTAAGCCATGGAGCGCTTTAAAGGTGGTAACCAAAACCTTGAAGCACATCCGGAAGACCACCAGAAGCCTGTGCAGCTCGCGCAGGAGAGGTGTTACATGGGAGCGCCATGTTGCTCTCATAACCATCTGCACGGCCGCACTCTGCACCAGTTGGAGCCTCCGGGTGCTCCTCAAGGGGAGCCCCATATAGAGAGCATTACAGTAGTCCAGGCGGGAAGTGACGAGGGCATGAGTGACCGTGCGTAAAGAGTCCCGATCTAGAAAGAGACGCAACTGGCGGATCAGGCGAACCTGATGAAAAGTCCTTCCGGTCCCAGCCGTCAAGTGCTCTTCTAAAGACAGCCGTGAATCCAGGAGGACACCCAAGTTGCGAGCCCTCTCCGTGGGGGCCAATGACTCGCCCCCAATAGTCGGTGATGGCATCAACTGACTATATTGGGACGCCAGAAACCCCAGCCACTCGGTCTTGGATGGGTTGAGTCGGAGCCTGTTTCTCCCCATCCAGATCTGCACGGCCTCCAGGCACTGGGACATCACTTCAAGGGCATCATTGGGGTGGTCCAGGGTGGAGATGTACAGATGAGTGTCATCAGCGTACTGATGGTACTTCACCCCGAAAGCATGGATGATCTCATCCAGTGGCTTTACATGAATGTTGAACAGAAGGGGTGAGAGGACCGACCCCTGTGGCACCCCACATATAAGGTGCCTCGGGGTCGACCTCTGCCCCCCTGTCAACACAGACTGCGACCGGTTGGAGAGAAAGGAGAACTACCGAAACACAGTGCCTCCCACCCCTAACTCTTCCAACCCGTGCAGCAAGATACCATAGTCGATGGTATCAAAAGCCACTGAGAGATCTAATAGGACCAGGACAGAAGAGCAACCCCTGTCCTGAGGCCTCCAGAGATCATCAACCAATGCGACCAATGCTGTTTCTGTGCTGTACCCAGGCCTGAAACCCGACTGGAACAGATCCAGATATGTCGTTTCATCCAGGTACTGGGGTAGCTGTCGCGCAACCACACTCTCAACAACCTTCACCACAAAATGAAGGTTGGAGACCGGACGACAATTAGCCAACACTGCTGGGTCCAGGGAAGGCTTCATGAGGAGAGGCCTCACCACCGCCTCTTTCAAGGCGGCAGGGAAGTCACCCTCACCCAACGAAGCATTTATAATCCCCTGGAGCCAGCCTCATGTTACCTCCCGGGAAGCCAGCACTAACCAGGAGGGGCACGGGTCCAACAAACATGTGGTTGCATTCAGTCCACCCAGAATCCTGTCCACATCATCGGGAGTCACAGGGTCAAACTCTTCCCAGATAACACTCTCAAGACCTGCCTCCACCATCCGCCCTGAATCTATCCAGTCGGAATCCAGGTCTTCCCGAATCTGAGTGATTTTGTCATACAGATACTGTACAAAATCCTCGGCTCTACCCTCCAAGGGGTCCTCCCACACTCCCTGATGGAGCAAGAAGTGGGTCACCTTAAACAGGGTGGCCAGGCGATTATCTGATGATGCAATAAGAATGGCAAAATAATTACACTTTGCCACTTTTATCGGCACTAGGTAAGTCTTAATATGAGATCTTACCAGTGTTCGGTCGGATTCAGAAAGGCTGGTCTTCCAACTGCTCTCCAGGTGTCTTTTCTGGCGCTTCATCTCCCTCAGCTCCTCAGTGAACCAAGGAGCCAGATGAGACATGTGTTGGGTCAGAGGCCGCAAAGGCACGACCCGATCCAAAGCTCCAGTGGCCGCTCTATCCCAGGTGGCCACTAGGTCTCCAGTCAAGGCGTGAGCCAGAGCCTCAGGGAATGGCTCAAGCTTCATCTGGCACCTATCAGGCTCCATCAGGCACCTGGGGCGGAACCATCTCATCAGTTCCACCTCCCTGTGGCGGGGTGTGATGGTTCGAAGGTCAAGGCAAAGGAGGGAGTGATCCGACCATGACAAGGGCTCAATCGCTATGTCCCCTATTTCGAGATCACTCAACCACTGTCCAGAGACAAAAACTAGGTCCAGCGTGTTTCCCCTTGTGTGAGTAGGGCCATGAATTAGCTGGGTCAGGTCCATAGCTGTCATGGAAGCCATGAACTCCCAAGCCACCTCAGACATCTCACCTACGGATGGCAAGTTAAAATCCCCCATCACCATAAGCCTGGGGGTGTCAACTGCCATTGCAGCTATAACGTTGAGTAGCTCAGGCAGGGCTGCTGCCATATGGCAGGGAGCCAGGTACGTGATCAGCAAACCCATCTGTACCCCATGACCCCACTTCACAAGGAGGGATTCACGTCCAGCAGTCTGAGGAACAGTGGCCTCCCTCGGCCTAAGACTTACTTTAATAACAACCACCACCACCCCTCCCCTCCCCTGTGACTTCAGCTGATGGAATGTACGGAAACCTGGTGGGCACATTTCAATAAGGGGGACTCCCCCTCCTGGCCCAACCAGGTCTCTGTAATACCCGCCAGGTCTGCTCCCACCTCCTGAACAAGATCACAAATGAGGGGGGCTTTATTTATCACAGACCTGGCATTACACAACATCAGCCAAAGGCCCGGGCCCTGAGGATCTATGCCACCTGGGGAACGAGTAGAGCATTGGGAGCCGTAGTGTGCCACCACTCGAAGGCAGCGAATGCGCGCTCCCACAACATGATATGGCCCCCTGCTCCCGCCATATCTGCCCCTCCCACCTACAGTACTGATGGCAAAAACATCATTGGAACAAGTTCTAACCCCCTCCTCGACCCCGGGTCCCTCACCCCTCATGCCGTGCCCTGCAGCCAGACCTGGCCCTCTCCTCAGTGGGTTATCCCCCACACCCACAACCCTAGATCTAATCCGACCCTCCCCCACAGAATCCCTTAAAAGTTTAACTAAAAATTTATGTAAAAAACCCCACAACCCCCTCTTCGCAGCATGCCACCTCTCTGGGTTCCAAAACCCGTCATTAAGTTAGGCCCTCGATAATGTGGAGGGCCAGACCTGCGAGAGGGGGGAGTCTTGCAGCACAAGAAGTTCGGCGGCTGAGTGCATCCAAAGACCAGAAAGGATGGGTTCCATAGAATGGTCTAACAAGTCCTAGAAACGGAGAGGCAGGCAAACTCAAAAGTGGGTAAACTGGACTCCACTGTCCTCTCACGACAGTGGGAGGAGTCTCGTGCCATTTCAACAAACTCAGAGGGTGCCCATCCAAGCCATCCTCTCACGATGGCTAGCCAAGATGGAAGTGGCTATGGAGAGTTCAATAGTCTGTCCTCTTTGGTAGGGAGACGGCAGTAGAAACCAGCTTCCCTCAGCTGTCCATTCTCCAAACAATCAGGGGCACAGATGGAATAGAGCCAGTCCAGAAGGCAGAGTAGTAAACCCAGGGAAAATAGATGATACACGGAAGGAGATAGCTTGCAAGGCAGAAAGCAGCTAGGGTGATGACCATACTAAGGCCTACACAGGCCAAAAAAAGGGGGGAGGGGGAATGGCCCAAGGCAACCAAAAGGCCAACCCTCGGCTGTCCTCCAACATCCCCAACTCCCCCGGTCTTACAATGTTTGGCCATTCATACCCCCAGTCTGCAGCCTCAATCTCAGACGGGGCCTCCGGATTCCTGCAGGAATGGGCCAGCAGAAAATGAGCCAACCCCCTAACAGGTCCAGGCTGTTTCAGAATGGAAGCCAGCAGCCTCTCCCCACGTTGTCGTCGGTAGTCGCCAGCTGCCCCCCCCTCACCTCCACCATCATCCAGCGCCAGTTGATGCCTCCGCAGCCACCGACACCGCCGCTACCGCTTCCACCAGGGCTTCCATCACACTCTGGAGTCCCCAGGAGCCCCAGAGAAGCCAGAGATCCAGGGGAAGCCATTGTGTCACCGCTGCCACCACGGTATCACTGCCATCGCCCCAACCACCGCCGGCTCGTGGTGAAGGGAGAGGCCACCGCAAATCAGGTCGCCACTGCTGTCACCCCACAACACCTTCAAACGGCTGTTTCTTTCCAGCCCCGATGTCCCGGAGGGTGACAAACCCTTCAGGAGGCTGGGAAGAAGTCCCCTTAGTTAGGACTGGGGGCCAGGATGGTCAAATTGGCCTCATGACCCCCCAAAATTGCCGGAGATCACCCATCCTCTGGGAGCATCTCAGACAAGGTCCACCATCTTAGGCATGCGCAGAAGCTAATATTCCAATGTATCCAGAATTATTCTCATGTTGTCTTTAATCTGTCTTTTTGGCAGAAACCCATTTTGATCGGAGTGTATAAAATTATTTAAATATCTTTTCAGTCTTTCTGCCAATATTGAAGCGAAGATTTTATAGTCTGAATTTAGCAGGGAAATAGGCCTATAATTTTTAATTTGTTGGGGTCGGTATCCTCTTTTGGAACAAGTGTAATATATGCTTCTGACCAATGCTTGGGTAATTCCTTCTTTAACATGACTTTATTCAATGGGAGATTCAGTGATTTCTGTAATGTCTTGTAATATTCTGCTGGTAATCCGTCCGAGCCAGGTGCCTTCCCATTCTTTTGTTTTTTAAGTGCTTCAGTTAATTCCATCATCGTTATATTTCCTTCTAGCATCACTTCAGTGTCTTTAGAAATCTGGGGTAGTTTGCAGGTATTGTTTAACACCTTCCTCCTCCATATTCTCTTGCTCATACAGTTTTCTATAATAGTCCTGAATAATTTTTTTCTTCTCTTTATTTCCATATCTAATTTGTCCTTGATCATCCACTAGTTGTATTATTTTTCTTGATTCTCTCTCTTTTTTCAGTTTATATGCTAACTATCTACCTGGTTTATTTGTATCTTCAAAATAGTTTTGTTTAGCACTTCTAATTTTTTGTGCTAAATCCTCTTTTTCTATTAATCCCATTTTATGTTTAGTTGTGTCCATTTTTATTTTAATATCCTTTTTTTTGGTGGAGATTTCTGGAATTCTTTTTTAAGTTTGAATTCATTTTCAAGTTCAAGTTTCTTATATTCATCCTCTAATGTTTTGTAAGCTTGTCTTTTCTTAATATTTCTTTTCCTTGTATAGTCTATAATCAGGCCTCTAGCATAGGCTTTCATTGTGTCCTAAAGGTTTTGCATTGATGTATCTTCTTTTCTATTTTATTTAAAGAAGAAGGCCAATTCTTTCTCCATTTTCTGTGCAAAGTCCTTTTCTTTTAATATTGTGTTATTTAAAGTCCATCTAGATCCTCTCCTTTGTCCTTTCCATTTCATTGTCATTGGATTATGATCTGCCCAGGTATTTGCTTCTATGTCAATTTCTTCTATATTAAAAGTCAATTCCCTTGTCATCCATATCATATCTATTCTAGACCATGATGAATGTCTATTTGAATAAAAAGTATATTGTCTACTTTTTGCATATCTTTCTCTCCATACATTTTTAAAGTTTATTTCCTCTATCATTTTTTAAAAAGATTTCGGAAGTGTCTTCTACTTTGCTTTGTCGTCTTTTGTGTGTTATAATCTATTTTCTCATCTACTATACCATTAAAGTCTCGCATCAAGCAAATATTATCATAGTCCAATTCAATTTATTTTCTATAAAAATCTTCTTGATTATCATTAGGTGCATATATTGCTATTAAAAGTATTTTCATATTGTTATCTGTTATTTCCACCATCAAAATTCTTCCATCTTCATCAGTATATATTTGCTCCACTGGGATTGTGTCTCTAATATATAAAACAACTCCTTTTTTTTTTTACATTGTGGCAATGAAGTGAATATTTTCCTTAATTTTGGCTTTACCAATATTTATTCATGTTGCTTTTTAATATGCACTTCTTGCAAACAAATTATATCAACCTTTAATTTCTGTAATTTGTGAAATATCTTTCTTCTTTTAATAGCTAAATTGAGTCCCTTTATTTTTATTGTAATCAGTTTTTTCTCTTCCATGTTTATATTTTATAAGAAGGGTTTATTGCTCTAGTAGATCTCAGTTCATGTTGTTCTTTGTATTCCACCTTGCCACCCACTGCACTTTTTTCTTTTTCAATCATTGCTAGGCATTCCTCTTGTAATTTGATCAGTGGTTCTTCTCTTCTTATCTCCCCTTCTTTCTCTCTAAAGTATTCTATGTAAAAAGCTTTTGCTTTATCAATTGAATCTATTCTGTATTTTTGTTGTTGCCATGTAAACACCAGGCCTTCTGGTATCAACCATCTGTAGTTCACACCTTTTTGAAGTAATATTTTGCTCAAGAAATTATATTCTCTTCTAATCTCCATCACTCTTCTCGATATTTGCTTCAGAACCACAATCTCCTTATCTTTGTATTTCAATGTTTTCTCTCTAGTAATTTGCAATATTTGTGTTTTAATCGATTTCTTAGTGAATCTTATATGGACTTCTCTCGGTAACTTATTCCTCATTGCATATCTTATATAGACTCAAAATATCTCGTCTATACCATACATCATCTTTTCTTTGGTAATTTCTAATGCTTCTGCTAAAATTTCTGTCATTATTTCTGCCAAATTTTCACCCTTTTCTTCTATATTTTGAAATCTGAGATAAAATTCTGATTTGTCCATCTCCCATCCTATTCCACTTTTATCTCATCATCCAATCTACTGTCAATATCTCTAATTTTTTTTTATCCCTCTGTTCTTCCTTTTCTTCAATTTTTTGGAGTCTATCCTCATATTTCTTCATCATTTGGTGTATGTTCTCCATTTTCTCATCTGTTTTTTCTGTTCTTTGTTCAATTTTTTCTGCTCTCTGCTCAATATTCTCTACTCTTGATTGTATGTTTTGAATTCCTTGCCAATTCATCTGCAGCATCGCTTCTTTATCCTTCTCTTGTTCCTTCTCCTTTTCCTGTTGCAACATCGTCTGTATTAATCATTGTCCTCCAGATGGTGAAGAGGAAGGAGTTGATGTAGAAGAACCAATAGCTGTTGCCTTTCTGCTCATTTCTAAGTAGTGGTTACAAAAAATTCAAACAAATAAAAATTCTTCAGGTTCTTCTATACCTTAATCCATTTATATGTAGGACAACTATTATCCCAAGTAGCAATAAGAAAAGGAAAAGCCCCCCCCCAAAAAAACAAACACACACAAACACAAAAAGAAAAAAGGAAAGGAAAGGAAAAAATCTTCAGGCTCTTGTATGCCTTATTCCAATTAAACAGAGGGATATTGGACACATTAACAATCTCCCGTCCAGGAAAGAGAAAAAGAAAAAAGAGGGAAACAAAAAACAAAAAAGAAAAGGAGAAAAAATAAACACTAATAAAAAATCTATATATATGTGTAAAAAATTGAAAGTCCTTCCAAAAGTCTAAAAATAATTAACTAAGGAAAAAGTGGAGAGGTGACACCAAGAAAAAAAAAGAAAGGAGAAAAAATAAACTTTCTGTCTGAAAGAAAAATCCATGACAGTATAATACCCAAAAGTTCTTTTGTTAAATCTCACATAGTATTTACAGCTCTTTTTCCAGAGTCACTGCAATCTTCTTCCTTTCATTTCAGACTCCTGCCGTTAGTAGTTTCCCAGAAGAGCACCTGAGTAAACAATCCTGCAATGCTCTTCCCGCTATCTTATCTATGAATAGGCTCAAGAGTCTTTGAAATGTAGCACAGTTGTTATTTTCTTTTTCCAGAGAGAAGAAAAAAAAGATACAAAATATCCAATCAACTAAATGGCAGTGTTACTTATTTCCTCCACTTTCCCTTCTCTTCCCTCTATATCCAATACATGATAAAATAAAAATGGGAAAAAAATGGAGAGAAATGAAAAATAAAAAAGTAAAACCAGAGAGAATTTGTGCTAAAAAGGCACTAAAAATTTAGCAATTAAGTAAATAAAATGGAAATCTCCAGTCCAATCCAATCCAGTCCAGGTTAAAGAATAAAATCATCCACAAACATCCACAAGTAGAAATAAATTGAAAAATAGGAAAAACTACCTTAGACTCAGGCTTAATTCTGCCGCTTAGCTTCTTATGTCTTCAATTTTAATTATCTTTCCACCTCAGGTTGTTCTTTCAAATAATCTATTTAAATCTATTGAAAGCCAACACACTTTCTCTCAATCTCTTCCATTCTGGAGCTGTCACAACTTCAGCAGCTTAATGGCTGCCTCTTCACCGCCGGAGAAAAGGGCTTCTCCTGGATCAACCAGGGACTTTGCGGTGTCCCTGGGATCAACAGGATGTGCCCTCCACTATCACCATCTCTACGGGATGGTGAGGTCCAAACAGGACTGTCCAGTGGTGGAGATATCCACGGCGATCCTGGAGCTACAGGATCATCTGTCGTACCGTCGCAACTTCAGCTCCGCCTCCCAATCTATGATAATTTCTGTAGCACTTTCCATAGCTTATGTCAAAAGAATGCCAGTGAATTATTAAACATTATTCAAAATAATGAAGCTCTTTCATAGATAAAAAATAGAAAAATCATAAAAAGCAGTAGAAGTAAATATGGCACATTGACCAAATCACAATTTACTTGAAACTATCATGAGATTTGTTTCTTCTGGCAAAGCCTATAATATGAACCAAACCATTGTGCATTACCCATCCTTGATGTGATGTAAACCCAGACAATTGTTATAATTAAGCAAATCATATGGCCTATGGCCACATGTACCCAGGGGTGGGTTGCTCCCGAATCTATCCGGTTCTTTAGAACCAGTAGTAAAAGCAGCGGGAGGCTCCACCCACCTGCCTGGACATCATAAAAGACGATCTGCGCATGTGCTCTCATTGCGAACCGGTAATAAAGATAAGTGGAACCCACCCCTGCATGTACCACTTTTAAAAACAAAAAATAGAATAGGTCAGAATGATTGAATAAGATGTCCCTGGATCAGAGAAGATACAGTACTTCTTCTTCCAGTGTTTGAGGAACTGCCACAAAGAAGAGGGGGTCAACTTATTTTCCAAAGGACCAGAAGGCAGGACAAGAAACAATTGCTGGAAACTAATCAAGAAGAGAAACAACCTGGAACTAAAGGGAAATTTCCTAACAGTGAGAACAATTAACAGTGGAACAACGTGCCTCCAGAAATTGTAGATGTTTCATCACAGGAGGCTTTTAAGAAGAGACAGGACAGCTGCTTGTGTGAAATGATATAGGGTCTCCTGCTTGAGCAGGGAGTTGGACTAAAAGACCTCCAAGGTCCCTTCCAGCTCTATTCTGAATACTGGAACAGGGAAATTAAAAGATGATCAGTCAGAAGAGAAAGCTTACCATCCTTTGAATGGTAATCATGAGTGGTAATAAATAAAATAAGTTTATATTTAGAGGTTAGGCTTACTTACTTACACACACACACACACACAATTTTATAACAGTAAAGTATAGTGTTGTGGCCTGCCAGTGGCCTGCGCGGATTGTTGCTGATCCCGACGAGGAGGAGGCTGGTGTGGTGCTGCACCAGCAGCCTGTGCAGCCGGCACTCAAATTGGACAGCAAGGAGGCTGAAGAAGAGGTGGTGCCAGAGGCAGGGATTCAGTCAGGACCTTCAGAACCTCCAGAGGCTCCTTTAAGTGAAGAGGATGAAGAGGAGGAGCCTCTAGAGGCTTCCGGTTTGACTTCCGTCGCCACCAGATGGTCCTTTGTGACCGCCAGCCCCGTAGCTTGTAAAGAGCCGCCTTTACATCTGAAAGGTGGCTCAAAAAACTCCATTTCCATAAGGAAATGTGAGATAGAGCAGGCAGGGGCAGGTAGAGCTCTCTGCGAAGTCCCCAGAGTTTTTTCTTTACTCTTGGGGACGAAGCAGGATGAGGCTCCCTATTTCCCTCGCCGCTGCTCCGGGCTTTGGGAGACCTCTGCTTCTTGCAGAGCCAGGTGACGAGATCAAGCCTTTCAATGAAAATAACAGATTGCTTAATTAAAGAGGATGAGATCTGGATTTGGGACCTTAAATCGCAAGTATTTTTAATGATTTTCTAAGCGTTTCTAAGTGAAGGAAAAAAAGCTTAAAATGGCGACTGCTGAGACTTGAGAAGAAAAAAAAAAGCTGAAAGTGAAAGTCCTTCCGTAAGAAGTTACAAAGTAGCGGAGCAAACAGTGCTGGCTAGAATAGAAAAAAGAAAAAATTTCTATTCTAAGTTTCTTTTTTTTCTTGGAGATCTGATACTGATCTTGTTGGAGAGAAGTCTTCTTTCTTCAAAAAGAGTTCTGTCTGTGTGGCAGGATGGCGTTAAAATTAACAAAGCCAGACAAACAAGCAGCGGGGGGGGAGGGGTTTCCCCCATTTACAATTGTGTGAGCAAGTTTCGAGTTTACAGACCCAGAAGGATGGTTTTAATTTAAAAGATTTTGTTTTAAAGGAAATGGCAAGACATGACGAGATTGTGAACCAGAATTTTGAAAAATTTAAGCAGGAAATTAAAGAATTCATACAATTAAAGTATGATAACTTACAAAGAAAGATTGTAACAGTGACTAATGCTTTTTCAGAAATAGTTATAAAGATGGATACAAATATCAAGTTATTAGAGTCAAAATGGAGAAAGTTGATGATAAGATTTATAACTTGAACAATAAAATACAAAGAATGGAAAATGATTTGATAAATATTCAAGACAATAGTTCTGAAGTAAAGTCTAAAAAGGAAGCTGATCACGAGATTTACAATACAGAAAATATAAAACAAGGGATTGAAAGAGAAGTTACAATGATACAATACAGGCTCACAGAATTTGTGGTTAGAATGAGAGGGTTACAGGAAAACAATAGAGAAGATTCAAGAAAAATATCTGCTGAAGTTCTGGCTGGGATTTTAAAGATTCACCCAGAGGAGGTATCTTGCAAGATCGACAAGGCCTACAGAGTAAATTCTTGGATTGCAAAGCAGAGGCAATTACCTAGAGATGTGGTGATTTATTTTACAGATAAAGAAATAAGAAATGATATTGTGCAAAAATCTTTTAATTGTACTCTACAACTGTATGGAAGAAAGATTTGGATATATAAAGAGTTGCCACCCAAGATATTAAAAGATAGAAAGAAATTCGGATTTTTGGTGACTGAGCTAAACAAACAAAACATCTCATTCAGGTGGGATGTCCCAGTTGGCATAATATTGAGATATCAAGGAGAAAGATATCAACTAAATTCTGTTGAAAAAGCGGAAGAATTTTACTATAAGGTTCTTAAAATGGGTTCAACATCTTCATGTATAATACATGAGTGGAATAAAGAAAAGCAAAATCAGCAAGAGATAGAAATTCAGGATAAGCAGAAAGAGATGGGAGTAATGGAAACACAACAAATTACAAAGGATTTTGTAGATGAACAGCTTCTGGATTCTCCTTCAGAGGTTACAGCTGGACTATTTATAAATAGAAGAGAGGCGGCTTCGGATTCTAATCTGATGATCCATCAAATTACAGATCAGCATAGAAATCAATCAGTTGATATACAACTCAAAGAAAAGAAACCAGAATGGAGACTTAAGTCACAAAAGCAAAACCAACAAGATCAAGTTATAGATCAGCATGAAAATCAAACAGTTGATACACAATTTATAGAAAGGAAATCAGGATGGAGATCTAACCCACAAAGAGTTAAGAAAAGAAGAAGCAGGTCTCACAAAAACAAAAACTTTTAAACTAAACAACAGTGCAATGCCAGTTATTTAAGAGATGATTGAATATATGTAAAGATAGCTGAGGCAAAGTATTGATCTATATTATCCTGAGGACAGTGACAGACCTCTGCAGTGCTGTATTTTTGGGATGTGAAAATGGCCTTAAACTGAATGGATTGGAATTATCTATTTTGGATTCTTTGATAAATGTATTACGTTTATGTTGAGCTACAAGGCAAGAGAGTTATGGGATTGGGGCACGCAGAAGATCTGGTTGTTACCCTATTACGGTGGTTGGAATTAATAATTTAGATGAAAGACACTACTATAGACACTATATGGAATATAAATATAAAGTCACTCGGGTGGTTGTTTTTTATATATCAAGACATCTATGGTTGATGGGGGCAGATGGTAATTGAAGATACCGAACATACTGTTGGAATTAGGATGTGATGTTACCCTAATATGGGTGATGGAGTTAACAATCCAGCTGAAAGACACTACAGAAGATATCATATGGATTACAAGCTTAAAGTCATTTGAGGATTTTATTTATGTAAGGGAATACTTCTTAGTGGTGTGGGCAGAAGAATAGAGAGATCAAGAATTATTATGTATGGTAGTTCTGTGGGAATGTGGGTGGAAATAGGTTAGTTTACTGATTGTTTAGTTGAAGAAAAGGGATATTATGTTTAGATATGAATATATGTAAAAGACTTGAGTTAAGAGATATATCTATGGGGGTGGAGGAATAAATGTTAAATTAGGATTTATCATATAGTTTTATAGTGGAAGGTTGCTTTGAAATGTCATATTAATATACAAAAAAAAAGATTTGATTTAAGAGATATATGTATGGGGGAGGAGTAATAGAGTAGATCATGAGTAGAAATTGTTAAATTGGGGGATATAATAATATTACTATGTTAAATTAGGAGTTATTATATAATGTTATAGTAGAATATTATTTCGAAATGTGCAGTATAAGGGGGATATAATAATATTATTAGAAAGAAAGGGTCAGCATATGGTGGATGGAGCAAGGGGATGGTAAAGTATTATATAATCTGTTATGAATTTGGGTTGTACCCTGAAGAAGCCACAGGGGGAGGGAAGGGCGAGGGGGGCTTAGGGAGGAGGGGGGGAAAGGGGAAAAATTTGTATTTGAAAAACTTTTTCAATAAAAAAAAGAGGAGGAGCCTCTTCTCAATATACGGGCACGCAGAGCTGCCAAAAGGCAGGAGTGGTTCCTCAGGAGGAGGTCTCCTTGAGGAACCACTTGGGGCTAATTGGCCACTCCCTTAGCCTATTTAAGAAAGTACGCAGCTTGTAACAAGCTGCAGGAAACAACTTTAGTTCACTAATCATCGTGTTGGGATGTCTCTGCAACCTTGCTTCTGGGCTTTCTGCCAATTCCAGTAAGACTCTGATTATCTTATCTGTGGAATTCTGGCAGGCTGTTAAGAACGCTTTATTAACAGCTGGCATTTGCTAAAACTGCATTATTTGAGTAAACTAAGTTTAGTTCAGAGTTTGTGTGTGCTGTGTTCTTTGGGATCTGTAGCTGGGGCAGAATACATAGTCAAACTAGAGACTAACTTAAACACTGCAGTCATTACTGTTGCACTAGGTCCAGACAAATGTTTAATAACTTCTCTTTTTCTTTTGAAGGTTCATCAAATCATTACTGGGTTTATATACTTTATATAAATTTCTGGCAGTCTATGGTGTTTGGTTGTAGGCAGGGCTGTTATGAGAAAAAGCACTGCCAGCTTCTACCCGTTATTGCACGTGCAAACCCTAATAATGAAGAAAACCAGATACTGCAAAATCAAGCAGTGAAATCCTATATTTATAATTGTCTTAAGATTTAACACCTGTATATGATAATTATGGGATGTGGTGGCTCAGTGGCTAAGATCTGAGCTTGTCAATCAAAAGGTCAGCAGTTCAGCTGTTCAAATCCCTAGTGCTGTTATAAGGACCAGCCTCTCCCCCCTTCCAAGAAAGTATGGGCTCTTGAAAACTTTGTATTTCAAAAGGAACCTTTTATTGAAAAGGGATGAAAGCAAATCAAAATTCAAAGCAGACTCTGAGGTCCCTCAGGGCATGTAGTCCAGGATAAAGGAAATTAGGAGCCCTTCCTCAACATCCAATGTGGATTTCCACCAATCCACCAGTGTGAAGTTGATCTCGTACCAACCTCTCTGAGAAGCAGATAAGAAGAGCTTCTCGGGGCCATTTTGCAATCCACACGTCCTCCCCGTCCTCTCTCAGGGGGTGGACGTGTGGTGATAATTCTCCAGGCATTTCTGGCACCAGGCAACAATTATAAATCAGGTTAAAGTTTATACAAAGAGGACCAGGTAGGAAATAGGATACTTAGAATACATAGGAAAGAGAACTAAATGTGACAAATCCAAATCCCCTCTTTCTTCCACGAAGAATGGCAGATACATGGATCTGACATATTGCCCTCCTCAGAAAAATGGAAAATCTACCTGGAAGACATAAAACATGTAATACAGTAAGATTTAGGATGGTTTGTGAGGGTATTTCAGGTGGAATTTCCCTAACAGTGTGGGGGCTTTTATATGTTTTTTGGCTACCCATTCGTTCTGAGAGGATGGTAGGTGCCACTAAATATTGTCACCTGTGGTGAGTGCGGGAGTCAAGGATATCTATAATTTCAAAATGTTGTTCTCCTTCCACTATAATGGGGGTTGGAGGTGTGGGCAAAGGGGGTCTGACTTTTGAAGTGATTTCTGGCTTGAGTAGGCTGCAGTGAAACACTGGATGAACCTGCCTAAGTGTCTTAGGAAGGAGTTCTACTATGACAGGGTTTATGATTCTGGTGATGGGGAATGGATCAGTGAATTTTGGTCCCAGTTTCTTAGATGGTTGTAAAGATTGTAGAAACTTTGTGGATAGATATATGCGGTCCCCAATGTTGAATGGTTTGGGTTCACAGCGTTTCTTGTCAGCTTGAATTTTAAAACCTGCTCTAGTCTCTTGCAGAGCTAGTCTGATTACTGGCCAAGTGGTTTGTAGGTTGTTTATCCACTCCTTAAGGGAGGGGATGTCAGGTTCCTTAGCTGGTAGTTCTGGCATGAGGTTGAATTCTTGTCCTGTGGCTACCTGAAATGGGGTGAAGCCAGTGCTACTGTGTACAGAGGTGTTGTAAGCTACTTCAGCAAAAGGTAACAGGTCAGTCCAATGGTCCTGTTGGTAGTTAATAAAACATCTTAAATATTGTTCCAATACACCCTTGGCTTTCTCTACTCCTCCCGTGATGGGGGTGATGCAGGGGTGGGGGTGATGCGAAAAGGACAACCCCTGGGTGGAGCCTAACAGGTTTAAGAAGGCCTGCCAAAATTTGGAGGTGAATTGGACACCCCTGCCTGAGATAATCCATTGGGGAGCTCTATGGAGGCGATAAATGTGGACTAAAAACATTTTTGCTAATGCCTTGGCTGTTGGGATCTTCTGATAGGGTATGAAATGGACCCTGTAAAGTGGTCCATTACAACCCAAATAACTGTGTTTCCCATGCTTTCAGGCAGCTCCACTATAAAATCCATAGAAACCTCTCTCCAGGGTGCTGAAGGTTCTGCTACAGTTTGTAAAAGACCTGGGGATTTTCCTTGTCGTCTTTTTGCAGCTGCACAGGTGGGGCAGCTAGCCACGTAGCTCTCAATATCTTTTTTAAAGGATGGCCACCAGAATTCCCTTTTGATTAGGTGTAGAGTTTTCACAAATTCAAAATGTCCAGCTATCCTGGAGTTGTGGCATCACTTCATGAGTTCCAGTCCTTGGCTAGCAGGGACGTAAAGTTTGTTTTCAACCCAGCCTAAGTCATCTTTGAGCAAACAAATGTTTTTGTGAGCTTGAAACCAGTCGTTCTTAAGTAGTGCCTCCTTAAATTTTGAGACTGTTTTATTGTTGGCAAGCAATTCTTTTTTTTGGCTTGTGCTTGGGTAATTACTTTGGTGGATAGCTGGAGTGTTTGGAGCATAGGTTTAACAATTTCAGTCTTTTTGGTGTTGTATTGGGGTTTTCTGGACAGGACATCAGATAAGATGGTTTTCCCTCCTGAGAGATATTTGAGAGTAAAAATAAAACATTTAAAGTACTGTGCCCAACATACTTGTTTGGGGGAGAGTTTTTGTGGGGTATTCAGAGCTTCTAAGTTTTTATGATCAGTCCAGACTTCAAGGGGATTTTGTTGCCTTCTAAGAATTGTCTCCATGTGAGGAGGGCCCATCATACTGCATAAACTCCTCATTAATTAGTTGCATAAACATGGCAGGGGCCCCTTGTAATCCAAAAGGGAATACTTTAAATTGGTAGCACTCCAGCGGGGTATTAAAGGCAGTCTTCCACTCATCCCCTTTCCTAATTCTGATGTTGCCCGCCTCTTGTAAATCAAGCTTTGAAAAGATTTTTCCTTTAGAGAGGTGGGGCCAGCATGTCCTTCATGAGGGTGAGTGGGTACATATTTTCCACACTGATCATGTTTAAATTATGGTAGTAGACGCAGAGGCATAAGGAGCCATCTTTCTTTTTGCAGAATAACACTGGGGCTGCTATTTTTGGTTGGGTGGGTTCGATGAAACCCCTTTTAAGGTTTTTGTTCTGAGTTCATCTAGTTTTCTGGGCACACAGTACATTTTCGGTTTTGGAAATTTGCCCGTGGTAGGATCTCAATGGCATAATCTGTGGCACGATGGGGTGGAAGTTCATCAGATGCCTCCTTGCTAAATACGTCAGCCAAATCTTGGTATTCTTTGGGGATGCTAGTGGGTTCAGCAGGGTGGCTGGTCATTGCTGTTTCCCTGTTTTCCTTTCCTTCCTCTTTTCTCTCTGGGATGTTTGTGAAGGTTACATGCCCCTGAAATGTTACAGTTCCTCTCTTCCAGTTAATTTTAGCATTCCATTCTAAAAGCTATGTGAACCCTAGGACTAGTAGCCATTCCATTCCTGGGGCTACTATGAACGTGAGGATCTCGCTATGATCCTCCAGCTTCATTTGCAATGATTCTGTGGCAAAAATAGCTGGCTCTCCCCGCCCCCCAGATACAGTTCTGTCTAGCTGGCAGAAAGCGATGGGGTTTTTCATTTTCTTTAGGTGAATTTCCAATATTCCTGCCAAAGTTGGACTAATTAGGCATCGGGTGCACCCTAAGTTCAGCAATGCTGCTACTTCCTCCCCTTTCCGCCAGCTGGGGATAAAAAGTCTTAGGGGTAGGGTGAGCGGTTCAATTGAGTCGCTTACCAAAAGGTCATCTTCCAGATCACTTTCAGACTGGATCAGATCCTCTCAGGGTGCCAGAGTTTCTTTCTCTGATTTTGGAGGGGAACAGAACTACATGGCCTCTTGGCTTCTCAGTGTGATTCCTTTTCCTTGGGGGGTGGTTTTTACAAGCTTCCCCCCTGATAGGTGATCAGGCTTTCTAGCAGGGTTTTTTGACCAGCATTCTGCTGTGCGGTGCCCCCCGCTTCCCACACTTAAAGAAAACTGATGGCCTCGGTGCCATTGCAGTTTTGGGTTTGAATGGCTCTCACTTCCCCTGGGGTAGGGATCTTCTCCAAGTCCTGCTGATATGGTACTGGTTTCAGGTCATGTCGATCTCTGCCTCTTCTGCTATCTGGTACCATTCATGCAGATGGTTAGGGGCACCACGGGCCAGGCAAGCAGTGTACAGGTCATCGTTGAGTCCATCTTTGAACCAGCAGACTAGGATATCTTCTCATCAGTCAACTTGGCTGGCCAGGTCACAGAATTCTTTGGTGTATTCAGCTATAGGACGGCGGCCTTGCTTTACAATCTAATGCGGTCATGACCTTTGTGATTAGCGAGGGGATCTTTGAAGCAGTGGTGCAAGGCTATCGTGGATCGATCAAAGTTGTAGCTCTAGAGTTGTAGCTCTAGAGTGTCGGCATTGTAGAGGCTCACCATCCACCTGGCAGCTGCCCCTTCTAGGGCTTGGGTGACAGCTTGCCCCGGGTTGGGAAATTCCTCCCATACTTTTGCATGTAGGGGGAAAATTTGAGCCACGAAAAACCCCAACTTTTTGGGGTCTCCATTGAATCTTACCCCCAACGGGGGGCTTCATCTCTAGTTGTGGTCCCCTGGGTTGGCTGAGGACAATCGCCTGGGCTGGGATGGCAGGATGTTGGATACCTGGTGCGGCTGCTGCTCCACCAGCTTGGTCATCTGCTTGGTCAGCCATGGCTGGGTCAGGGGTGATGGCTCAAGATTACTCGGCTGCTGGTCTGCCCGCTCTCCTTCTTTGGTGACTCTGTTTGCCTCGAACGGTGAGATTTTCCAGGGCTTCCATCACAATACAGTTGATGTACCACTTCAGTCGATCATCTGCCAGTGGTTCCTTGGTCAGCTCTTCCTGATCAGAGAGGGCCTCCAGCTCCATTTTCCACCCAGGTTTATGGTTGCCATGGCTGAGGGTCACCCTCTTGGCTCTTCCATCTCAGCTGTCTCTCTTTCCTACACCCATTGACTATTGGGGCTTCAAGGAGCTTTCGAGGACAGCTTTGATGGAGCCAGTGTCTGGCTTGGTAGTTGTCAAGGTTTCTCCCCAGCACTCGGCTTCCCCTTGCTTGCTGCTTCGTTCGGACATTGTTGTAGGGTCCCCTTGGTAGAATGGAAATTTAGGGGAAAAAAAAATCTTCTCCAGGTTGACTACTATTGCATAGCACCTCAGGGTCGACCTCTGCCCCCCTGCCAACACAGACTGTGACCTGTCGGAGAGAAAGGAGGAGACCACCGCAACACAGTGCCCTCCACCCCCAACTCTTCCAACCGGTGCAGCAAGATACCATAATCGATGGTATCAAAAGCCATTGAGAGTGTCGAGCGTCTAACAGCACTCGACACCACGCCCAGCGACGAAAGACAGCAGTGGGCCGGGGCTGGGTTGCGGCGTGGGTCTGGCAGGCACAGGGTGATGGTGGTGGGGCTGTAGAGTGCAACTAGGCGTTTGGGACGCACGGGGGGATGGGGTAGTGGGGCTCGCGGGTGGGGATTCTGACCGGCGGGGCGGTTGGTGAGTGAGCTGTAATGATGTCGGCGGAGGACGATCGAGGAGATCCGGCTGGCGGTGATGACGTCATTGGCATGTGCCCGGAAGAGAGTGGCGGGATATTTAACTGCGACCAGCTGTCCTATATGTGCCACACTTTAATTAGAGGCTGCCGGTAACCATTGATAGCCGCGTCTTTACTTTGCTCAGCATTTCCGGCCATACGGCTGTGCTGTTAACTCCCAGTAAACCACGTTTTATAGACGGTGTGAGTGTGTTGTGGGTTTATTGGTGCGTACGGGCCACCGAACGCCGAGAGAAAGACGCGGCTCTCTATCCGTCTTTGCTGTTTGCTGGCCACGCCGGTTAAACGTTATGGCGGAGGGGGTTGCAACGGGTGTGCCACCAGAGGAGATGGAGGAGGAGGCTGCAGAGGACACGGTCATCGAAGTGCTTGATCCAGATGTGCAGCCTGTGGTGCGACCAAAGCAATTGAATTCCCTGAAGGAGGTAAACATCGAGCCCCAGGGGGCGTCAGGACTTGAGGATACACATGGTTGTGGGGCAGCCACCCCTGCTGGGACTGATACCTGGTGGCATAGTTCAGCAGTGACCGGTAGCCGGGTTCAGACCCCCCCTCCATTTACGGGAGCCCAATTTCAAGGCTGGAGGGAACGTCAATGGGTCGAAGAGGAGGAGGGGGAATGGAGTTATTCCACCGGCCCTGGAGCGACCACAATGGATGTGCTGCGGGACAGGTTTGGGGAGGCTAGCTTTCGAGATGCGCCTTCTTGGCAACCATGGGCGCCTAGTGTAGAGTCGACTGGGTCATGGCAAGGGACTGGGTCTGAAAGCAGGCTTCGTCTTGCCAGCCCGAAGTTCAAAGTGGAACGGAGGCCAAGCCGTGCCAGCGGTGAACATCTCCCAGTAAATACCGGTATTGGGTTATCCTTTGCCGGGGATGGTGCCCGTGTTATACCAAGGTCGGCCACTCGACCTGGTAGGGAGAGAGGAGGAGTAGACATGGACAGGCAACGGCCTCTAGGGGGGGGGGAATTAGACCACCACCACCCCAACCTCGCCAAATGGATCCAGTACCACAATGGGGCCCCGGTATGTGGCTCCCACAGAACTATTGGGGCCTGCCTCCGGTACAGGCTACGTTTGATGGAGCATCGGAGAAGGTTGCGTTGTTCCTTAGTCAGGTGATTAGTCATATGGATATGTATGGCCAGTTATATCCATCACAATGGTCCATGGTAATAGCTGTAATAGCAGTGCTCACAGGTGAGGCCGCGGACTGGGTCGCTGATCTCCACAGCGAACATGCCCGTGAATTGACAAATCTTGGCCTATTCCTGGAAGCGTTACGAGCTCGGTTTGAGGATGAAACCCGAACCCAGGTGGTTGAGGATGAACTTGTGGGTTTAAGACAACGGGGACGGCCTGCTAAAGACTACGTTAAGGAATTTTGCAGTTTGGCGGGAAAGTTACGCTCATGGCCAGAGCGTCTTCTTATTCATCAATTCCAATCCGGATTAGATCGGGAAATATGCCAAGCATGTGTGTACCGGGGTCTAGGACCTCGCCTATCGGAATGGTATAAGGCAGCGGTGGCTTTAGATGTTGGACTTAGGGAATTTAGACCTAGGGGTGTTAGTCAGGTTCAACAACAAAAGAGGGGTCCCGGTGGACGGCCAATTGAGAAAGCCCTTACTAGACCAACTCCGTTTAATGGTGAGACAGGTCGACACCCATTCCGCTGCTTCCGGTGCAATCAAGAGGGGCATAGGGCGGCTGAATGTCTTGTACCGCCACCACGAATGTCCACACCAAGACCGCAGGGACCGAATACCGCATCCAGGGAAAGACCGGGCCATGCGCTGGAAAGGTCCAGAGCAGCAATCCATGACTCCGTGGCAGAGATGACGTCACGGTCGAATATGAACGAGTCGTCTGAGACGGTTTGCATTCCCGAAACTACGGGGATCAGCGAGGATGATGGAGATATCTCGGACCCCATGGTAAGTGATCCTGTATATCCGTTTTTGATACCCATTACGTTATGTCATCCAAGGACGAAACGAGGGTGTAAACAGATGGCCCTGATTGATTCTGGGTGTACCAGATGCCTGATTCGTCGTATTGTGGCAGAGGAGCTGGGACTTGAGATAGTAACTTTGCGCAATCCCATCCGGTTTGAACAAATGGATGGGACTATTCTCGGCGGTAAACCGACTACCCATATAACTGAACCGGTTATCTTAGAGGTGGGTGAACATCGTGAACTTATCCGTTTTATAGTTGTCCCCCAAATGGTAGAACCTGTAATCCTTGGGCTTGCATGGTTGGACAAATGGGAACCAACCATTTGGTGGGAAGGGGGTTTCCATAAGTTACGGTTGCCGATGACAGTGGAACCTTGTGCAAAAGTACAACATGGGGTGGCGGATGTTCAGGCATACCCCCCGGTATATGAAGATCTTGCCCGAGTGTTCAGCGAGGACGAATGTGATGTATTACCACCACATCGTGATACGGATTGTGGTATTGATCTGGTTCCCGGGGCGAAATTACCAAAGCCTCGGATGTATTCAATGACACCAAGGGAGTTGGATGAGTTAAGGAAATATATCGACAAAAACTTGGCCCGGGGTTTCATACGCCCCAGTCGATCACGTTTGGCTGCTCCAGTGCTTTTCCGGGAAAAGGATGGAGGGTTACGCTTGTGCGTGGATTATTGGGGATTAAACGCTGTTTGTGTTGAACCGTTATACCCGATACCTTTAATAACGGACCTGTTAACGACGTTATCTACCGGGAAGATCTTTACTAAATTAGATCTTCGTGAGGCGTACTATCGGGTACGTATTCGTTCCGGCGATGAATGGAAGACTACTTTTAACAGTCCTCTCGGAAGTTTCCATTTCCTGGTGATGCCATTTGGGTTGCAGGGGGCCCCAGCAGTTTTTATGCAATTAATCAATGGGATATTGCATGAGTTTTTATATCGTGGGGTGTTAGTCTATTTGGACGATATTCTCATTTACTCAAACTCTCTTGAAGAACATGTCCAGCTAGTGAGGCAAGTCCTTACCAGGTTATTGGATGCATGACTGTTTGTGAAGCTCTCGAAGTGCGAGTTTCACCGGACAGAGATAGATTACCTTGGATTCAGGATTACGAATACAGGTATACAGATGGACCCAAAAAAGGTGGAAGCGGTAATAGCCTGGCAAGCCCCAAGGACACGGAAACAATTGCAAAGTTTCCTGGGGTTTGCAAACTTCTATCGACGTTTTATTCCTTCATTTGCGAAAACGGCTTTACCATTAACGAATTTGTTGCGAACGAAGGGGCTGTTACCACCTGGCGTAAAACCAAAACCGGGGCGTGTGTTACCCTGGACTCCAGCATGCCAAAAGGCATTTGAAGATCTTAAGGGCCTGTTTTCCAAGGAGCCTATCTTAAAACATCCAGATCCGTTATTACCTTTCATCGTACAGGCTGACGCTAGTGATGTGGCTGTTGGGGCAGTCCTCCTGTAGAAAGATACAGCAGGTAATTTGAGACCCTGTGCATATACGTCGCGTAAGTTTACAACGTCGGAACGAAACTGGGCTATTTGGGAGAAGGAGGCGTTTGCCGTGAAATGGGCGTTGCAGACTTGGCGACATATATTGGAGGGTGGCTCATATCCGTTCGAAGTGTGGACGGATCATAAAAACTTAGAGGCCCTCCAGGTACCATGGAAACTATCCCCGAAACAGGTGCGGTGGGCACAGTATTTCAAACGGTTCCGTTTTTCATTGAAATATAAATCGGCAGGGAAGATGTTTTTAGCTGATGCCCTATCTCGAATGCCGCAGTATGGAAGCAAGCGAGTTAATTCCTTACAGGCGTTGATACCGTCTGTACACATTGAAACGTGTGCCGTTGGCGCCCGAGATAATGATGGATGGCTGCAGAAAGTACGAGACGCTTCAACCTCTGATGATTGGCTACGTAGCCATGGGTCGATATTGACTCACCGAAGTGGTGTGGCATGGTGGGGAACTAAACTGTATGTTCCTGCTACGTTGAGACAACAAGTTCTAAAGCAGTGTCATGATGTAAAGTCCGCAGGGCATTTTGGTTTCCTGAAAACATTGCACCTGGTCAGGCGACAGTTCTGGTGGCCCAGGATGCGACGGGAGGTTGAGGAGTATGTCCAAAAGTGTCATGTTTGTGCGTGTTCTAAACCATGACCTGGGAAGCCTCTAGGATTGCTCCAAACTGTAGCGGAACCTACTCGACCCTGGGAAGAAATCTCGATGGACTTCATTGTAGACCTCCCGAATAGTAGAGGTCATACGGTAATATGGACGGTATTAGATCTTTTTCAAAACAAGCACATTTTGTCCCCTGCAAGGGGTTACCATCAGCAAGACAATTAGTGAAATTGTTTTTACAACATATTTACCGTTTACATGGGGTACCCAGGCGGATCATATCAGACAGAGGGGTGCAATTTACGGCTCGGTTTTGGAAGGGGTTTCTCCATGATATTGAAGCTACTCAGGGATTAAGCTCTGCCTATCATCCCAGTACGAATGGGGCTGCCGAGAGAGCGAACGCTATGATTGAGCGATATTTACGCTCTTATGTGTCTGAGCAACAAACTGACTGGGTGGATTTGTTGCCGTTTGCTGAGGTAGCCTATAATAACGCAGTACATCGCAGTACGGGGTATTCTCCCTTCCAGATCGTTATGGGACGGGAATTTACAGCTATCCCCGAGCTGGAAACCCACAAGTTCGTCGAGACCACCCCTCAGGATTGGTCCCATAAGATACAACATATGTGGCCACGAGTAAAGCAAGCCCTTGATAAAGCATCGCAAGAGTATAAACATCAAGCGAATAAAAAGCGGGCTACCTGCCCCTCCTTTAAGATAGGAGATCGGGTGTACCTTTCTACCAAATACATACGCCTACGACTTCCAAGTCGAAAGTTAAGTCCCAAGTATATAGGACCATTTCCGGTATCGCAGATCATAAATCCGGTAACAGTTAGATTGAAACTACCCCCGTCATTAGGAAAAATCCATCCAGTGTTTCATTCTAGTTTACTTAAAGTGGTTGGCAACCCTGACGTAGTTAATGATCTCCCTGGACCTATAGAAGGGTCGCATTTTGAAATTAATGATATCGTTGATTCTAGATATCATAGAGGACAACTGCAGTATTTAGTTAGGTGGACAGGGTACCCCGAGTCGGAATCGTCCTGGGTCCCATTAACCGATATAAATGCCCCAGAACTGTTACGACGATATCATAAAAAGAACCCCCAGAGACCACAACCAAAACCACAACGTGGTCGCTAATAATGTGTTTTTCTGTTTTCCCTCTTCTCTAGATGGACACCTGGTAAGGGGAGCCGCCTGTCGAGCGTCTAACAGCACTCGACACCACGCCCAGCGACGAAAGACAGCAGTGGGCCGGGGCCGGGTTGCGGCGTGGGTCTGGCAGGCACAGGGTGATGGTGGTGGGGCTGTAGAGTGCGACTAGGTGTTTGGGGCGCACGGGGGGATGGGGTAGTGGGGCTCGCGGGTGGGGATTCTGACCGGCGGGGCGGTTGGTGAGTGAGCTGTAACGATGTCGGCGGAGGACGATTGAGGAGATCCGGCTGGCGGTGATGACGTCATTGGCGTGCGCCTGGAAGAGAGTGGCGGGATATTTAACTGCGACCAGCTGTCCTATATGTGCCACGCTTTAAATAGAGGCTGCCGGTAACCATTGATAGCCGCGTCTTTACTTTGCTCAGCATTTCCGGCCATACGGCTGTGCTGTTAACTCCCAGTAAACCACGTTTTATAGACGGTGTGAGTGTGTTGTGGGTTTATTGGTGCGTACGGGCCACCGAACACCGAGAGAGAGATCTAATAGGACCATGACAGAGGAGCAACCCCTGTCCCGAGCCCTCCAGAGATCATCAACCAATGCGACTAATGCCGTTTCCGTGCTGTACCCGGGCCTGAAACCTGACTGGAACGGATCCAGATAAACCGTTTCATCCAGGTACTGGGGAAGCTGTCGCGCAACCACACTCTCAACAACAAGGTTGGAGACTGGATGATAGTTTGCTAACACTGCCGGGTCCAGGGAAGGCTTCTTGAGGAGAGGCCTCACCACACCTCTTTCAAGGCGGCGGGAAAGTCATCCTCACTCAGTGAAGCATTTATAATCCCCTGGAGCCAGCCTCGTGTCACCTCCCAAGAAGTCGACACCAACCAGTAGGTACACCGGTCCAATATACATGTGGCTGCGTTCAGTCTACCCAGAATTCTGTCTACGTCTTCGGGAGTCACAGGGTCAAACTCTTCCCAGATAACATTCTCAAGACCTGCATCCGCCATCCCTCCTGAATCTACCCAGTCAGAGTCCAAGTCTTCCTGAATCTGAGCGATTTTGTCGTACAGATACTGCACAAAGTCCTTGGCCCTACCCTCCAAGGGGTCCTCCCACGCTCCCTGGTGGATCAGGGAGCGGGTCACCCTAAACAGGGCAGCCAGGTGATTATCTGATGATGCAATAAGAGTGGCAAAATAATTACATTTTGCCGCTTTTATCGCCACTAGGTAAGTCTTAATATGAGACCTTACCAGATTCAGAAAGGCTGGCCATCCAACTGCTCTCCATGCGTCTTTTCCAGTGCTTCATCTCCCTCAGCTCCTCGGTAAACCAAGGAGCCAGGTGAGACCGGCACCGGGTCAGAGGCTTCAAAGGCAAAGCTCCAGCAACCGCCCTATCCCAGGCGGCCACTAGGTCCTCAGTCGAGGCATGAGCCAGAGCCTCAGGGAATGGCCTGAGCTCCATCTGGAACTT
The DNA here is from genome assembly GCA_022577455.1 of Arizona elegans. Lineage (NCBI taxonomy): Eukaryota > Metazoa > Chordata > Lepidosauria > Squamata > Colubridae > Arizona > Arizona elegans. Next base: position 73,995,292 of record JAKOOJ010000004.1, on the reverse strand, counting down.
ATCAGGCTCCATCAGGCAAGATCACAAATGAGGGGGGCTTTATTTATCATGGACCTGGTGTTGCATAACATCAGCCGAAGGCCCAGGCCCTGAGGATCTGTGCAGCCTGGGGAACGAGTACAACATTGGAGGCCGGAGCACGCCACAGCGAGCGCGCGCTCCCACAACACGATATGGCCTCCTGTTCCCACCATATCTGCCCCTCCCACCTACAGTACTGATAGAAAGTCCATCATTCGAACAAGCTCTAATCCCCTCCTTGACCCCGAGTCCCACACCCTCCATGCTGCGCCCCTCAGCTGGACCAGGCCCCCTCCTCGTTGGGTTATCCCCCACACCCACAACCCTAGTTCTAAACCAACCCTCCCCCCCCAGAACCCCTTAAAAATTTCACTAAAAATTTACATAAAAAACCCCTCAACCCCCTTTTCACCACATGCCATCTCTCGGGGTTCCAAAACCTGTCATCAAGGTAGGTTCTCGATAGCATGGGGGGGCCAGGCCTGCAAGAGGGGGAGAGTCTCACAGCACAAGGAGCTCGGCCGCTGAATACATTTGATGACCAGGGGTGATGATATGGCCATAGGGTCAATGATAGTAATCATATTCGGTCTAAAAGTCTGAAAATCCCGGAAAAGAAGAAAATGCAGGTTCAGGTGCAGGTAGAGTAAATGCCACAGTTCCTCTCACGACAGTGGAGGAGTCTAATGCTATTTACGAACAGTTTTACTTTGCTTTTAATGTTGTAAGCCACCCAGAGTTGCCTCGCAGCAAAATGGACAGCAAACAAACAATGTTTTCATTTCATTTTGCTGACTCTTATTATATCTGTATTTTACACTGTAGTGCTAAATACTATTCCTATATTACTATACTATACTGTCCACATTTTATCTTCACATCATCTTGGAATTTCGTCTATTCTCTACTTATTAGCATCTTACTCTCCCCAAACTTTATTCAATATAATATCACACTACCTAGGGTATTTGTGTCCTGCACATCCTTTCTTTAATTTCCTTACTGCTATTACTCCACTTCATATTGCTTTATTCTGTTCTTCCTGTCCACCACCATTCACTTGTTTGCTACTTCCACTGCCTTTTTGGTTGCTTCTCCTTCCAAGTGTCAAGGTTCTGACAGATGCCCCAATTAACTCATAAATCTCGAGCCAAGTTTCAAAAGAAATCCAGTTATTTATTAGGAGCAGAATTTCGGCATCTACTCGAGTGAGGTCTACTCTGCTGCACGTATGTTATGGCTCAACTTTGACCCTGTTTCTCCCCGCCTCTCAGTCTGTGTCATAAATCACATTCTCCAATGAGGAACCTCCAAGGGCTGTAAAAACACACCTCACAAACTGGCTTTGGTAATCTGAGATCCAATGTTGGAAGAAGGTATGCATGGAATGTGCTCCCCGCTTGCTGCCCATGACAACTCAAAAGCAGACTAGAAATGCTTTGTGAGTTGACATTTGGCTCCCCTCACTTCCTGAAAGTGACCTGTGCAAAGCAAAAACAATTTGAATACAGGTATAGGATTTAGGGATGCATCCCCCCCCAGGCTCGTTTTTTCTGCGTGGAATTTTGCTATAAGGCGATCAGCCTAATGTTCCTATTCTTTACCCAAGAGGCCTCTGATAAGGGGTAACCCTTTCACTTGATTAAGTATTGGAGTTGTCTCCTGTGCCACTTCGAATTGAGGATTTGCTGCACCTCATAATGGGTTTGGCCCCCTATGACCATGGGATCTGGGAGCTCATGCGGTAGTGGCCTCAGGGTTGATCCGACCATGGGTTTTAACAGCTACTATGGAATACTGGATGTATCTTCCCTAGCAGTTGGAGCAATTTAAATTGCACTGTGACTGGTTTGATGATTTTTACTATGGAGAATGGTCCCATAAACTTTGGCCCCAGTTTCTTGCTAGGGAGTTTTAACCTCAAATATTTGGTGGAGAGGTAGACCTTCTCCCCCAACTGGAATGGCTGTTGTGGAGCTCAGTGTTTGTCTGCCTGTTTCTTATAGGTTTGTGCCACTTTAGCTAGTGCTTTCTTGACATTCTCCCAAGTTGCTTTCAGCATTGACATCCAATCGGTCAAGCTGACTAAAGAGGGGGGATCCCTTAGATATTCAGGTATTGTGATAAAATCTATGCTACTCACTACTTTGAATGGAGTTAGTCCCATGCTACTGTGAACTGCATTATTGTACACTACTTCAGCGAAAGGCAGGAGGTCCACCCAATTGGACTGCTGATAGTTCACATAGCATCTCAGGTACTGCTCTACCATGGCGTTCAGTCTCTCTCTCCCCCCCCCATTGGTGCTCAGATGAAAGGCTGAGATAAAGCCCTGGGACAACCCCCCCAATGGACCACAGGAATTCCCTCCAGAACTTAGTTGTGAACTGGACCCCTCTGTCTGAGATAATTCTCTGTGGTACTCCATGCAGGTAGTAGAGGTACTTCAGGAACAGTTTGGCCAACTGATGGACTGAAGGTAGTCCACTGCAGGGTATGAAGTTTGCCTGTTTGGAGAATAGGTCTATCACAGTCCAGATCACCGTGCTTCCCCCACTTTTTGGCAACTCCACTATAAAGTCCATTGTGATCTCCTCCCATGGTCTCGTTGGTTCTGCTATCAGTTGCACCAGTCCGGAGGGGGATGGGTATTCCTAGTTGTTTCTGTTCTGAATTGAGAACAGCATATAAGAGACCAAGATAAGCAACACGGTTTATTCCAGCAACAGCACAAGGGTTAAAATATGTAACCTGACATCGGTCGCGCGCAGCCGCTATTTATATTGCAGCTGGGCTCGCACGGCCAATAAAACACTTTAAAACATTCACACCTCCCGCCGGCCGAGCTATCAGCTCAGCCGATCAGGAAGCCTCCCGTTGCTGGGTGGCCGCTCATCAGATTGTAACACTCCTCCCCCTTTAGATAGTACAATAATCGTCCAGATAATCTGGGCGCCTACATGTATGCCCAGACTGGCGCAAATCGCCGTCCAAACGATCAGGGGGTGACGCCGTCTCTGGTACTTCCTGAGATGTCGTAGACGGAGGTAGCTGGTCTGAAGACGGTGGAATTTATGATGATCATGCAAGAACATCTACGGGTACCTCTGGCAATGAAGGAGCTGTAATTACAACTGATGAACGTGAAGACCCCAACGATGGAGCCTCTAAAGTACTATCGTCCACCGGATCAGCTGTCGGAAGTGCACCAAACATATCTGGCTCCTCATTACCCCGGGTCCGAGCTGTAATGCGACTCCTTAGCTGGTCTATATGGCGCCGCCAGGTCCAGCCATCCTCAAGTTCGACCCTGTAAGAACAGGGTCCCGTGACTAAAATGATACATCCAGGAAGCCACAAAGGATCACCCCCATAATTCCTGGCGTAAATGCCATCACCAACCCCGAACACCCGGGGCCAGCTAGAGGAATCCAGGGGTGCCTCAAGTGTATAGTCCGGATGTAGCCTATCTAACACAGTCCTTAGGCGCCGGCCCATAAGAAGTTTGGCCGGGCTACAATTGGATACCGGGCACGGGGTCGAGTGCTGTGCCAAAAGGTACTGCTCTTGCCAATCACTGGGGCCGAAACGGGCCAAAGCGTCCTTGGCTGAGTGGATGGCCCTCTCCACCCGGTCATTACTGGACGGATGATAAGGTGCCACTAAGGCGTGACGAATACCCAACCCCATCAAAAACATCTGAAACACTGCCGAAACAAATTGGGGTCCATTGTCCGAGACAATTACATTGGGAAGTCCATGTGTGGCAAATATGTTACGGAGAGCCTTACTCACAGCGTCCGACGTGGTTGATGCCATACGAACAACCTCCACCCATTTAGAATAAGCATCAACCACGATTAGAAAAGTCTGGCCCTGAACCGGCCCTGCTAGATCTATATGCAGCATGGACCACGGATTCCTAGGTATCTCCCATTCCCTAGGTGTGGCAGCTGGACACTCCCGGGAAATAGAAAGCTCGTGTTGGCAGATGGAATATGGCTTAACCTCCGTGGGTAACGGCCCATGCGGCCATCCCCTACGCACCCAATTCATGACCTGTACAAGGGTAGGGTCCTTAGCGGAGTGTTTAGCTACATCTGCAGCTGTCACAAGGGAAGGAACATCGTCTATCAAAAGAACCAGCTGGTCCGGAACGGGATCCTCTACGACCAAAGGAAGGGGGCAGCAGCTAAGGCCATCCGCATTTCCCAAGGCGCTCCCGGGGTGATAAATTAACTGATAGTTATAGGCGGCCAAGAAAACAGACCACCGCGCCAAACGCGGGGAGATAATCTGGGGAGTAGGCTTATCTCCGGCCAACAAACCCAAAAGTGGCTTGTGGTCCATAACCAATTGAAAGGAACGGCCGTAAATATAATTGTGGAACCGCTTTACAGCAGCCACGAGTGCCAACGCTTCTTTATCCAGTTGACTATAATTCCTCTCTGTTATCGACAGCGTTCTGGAATAATAGGCAACTGGAGCTTCGGACCCGTTGGGCAAAACATGATTCAGCACAGCGCCGATGCCATATGGGGAGGCATCGCAAACCATGGTGAGGGGTATATGGTCACTATACTGGACCAACACGGTATCCAAAGTAAGTAGATCTTTAACAGCCCTGAAAGCAGTAGCTTGGGCTTGCCCCCACTTCCAGGGGGACGTTCTGTCCAATAGCCAATGGAGTGGTTCCGCCACAGACGCTTTATGCGGCAAAAATATACTATAGAAATTAAGCAGGCCCAGAAAAGCCTGAAGCTCGCCCCTACATGATGGCGTTGGAGCATTCTTTATGGCATCAACCTTAGAAGGTGTAGGATGAATGCCAAATTTATCTACAAGGAACCCTAAAAATTCGACCTGAGGAACGCCAAACTTACACTTAGATTTTTTAAGTTTCAGGCCCTTTTGTTGAAATCTGCGTAGCACCTGGCGAACACGTTCGACGAGGTCGTGTTTGGTGGTAGCTGAGATCAAAACATCATCGAAGTAAGGAACGACATCAGGGATTCCCTAGAGCAACCGCTCCATAAGGCTCTGAAAAATGCCAGGAGCTACGCAGACCCCAAATTGTAATCGGCGGCACTTAAAAGCGCCCCGATGCATGATGATTGTTTGGGCGGCGGCCATGGCATCATCAACAGGAAGCTGTTGATACGCCTGGGACATATCCAATTTAGCAAAAATAGACCCTTGACCCAAAGAATGTAAGAGGTGCTGAACTACCGGGACCAGATACGGGTGGGCCTGCAAGGCCCGATTAAGGGTACACTTAAAGTCCCCACAAATACGGATGGAACCATCCGCCTTAGTGGGGATAACCATAGGGGTCTCCCATCGAGAATGATCCTTAGGCTCAAGTACACCCTGAGCCAGCAACTTATCTATCTCAACATCCACCTTAGGGCGAAGGGCAAAAGGGACCCGTCGGGGCTTAAGGCGTATGGGTGGCACCTGGGGGTCTAAATTGAGAGATATGGGGGTACCCTTATATTTACCCAAGGTGCCGTCGAAAACCTCAGCGAACTCTGTCGTCAAGGTTTCGAAGTCATCACTAGACGTGGTATGGATGCCAGCAATGGAAAGCCCCAACGCCCCAAACCAGTCTAAACCCAAAAGGCAAGGGAGCCTGCCCTTGACTACCAAAAGTGGGAGGGGACCTGCAAACTCCCTCCAGTCCACCATAAACTGGCTGCAACCCAAAATGGGAATGCCATTTCCCTGGTAGTCATGAAGACGAGTAGAACAGGGTTGCAAACGGTCACAAGTGAAGGACAGCACCAGCTCTTTAAGGGTCTACCAGGTGATGATGGATTTAGATGAACCAGTATCCACTTCTATCCTGCACAGTTTTCCTTTGATACGAACAGTCAGAAAGATCTTCTTGTGACCCGAGACAGCATGGCTGCCAGACGAGAGAAGATCACAGCAGGAAATAGCGAAACAAGAGTCCTGAGGACCGTTGAACCTTTCCCGGCCTAATTTAATGGAAGATGGTACACCCATGATGTCCGCAGAGGATCTCGAACGGCAAACCTTTGCCAGGTGACCTTTCTTTCCACAGTGGCAGCAAACGGCATTTTGAAAACGGCAAAAGGCATGAGGATGTGAATCCCCACAACCCAAACAAAACGCTGGAGCCTGTCCTTTGGAGGGTGGGCATCGATTGAAGACCGACGCCTTGAGGCGGTCCACCTCCTCTTCGCTATCAGCAATGGTATCAGAGCGTTTGTAGGACTCCCCTAGCTGTATGGCTGCACAACGAGAGGCCGGTAGAACGTGTGGGAAGTTTCGAATTTCCGTCGCAGACCGGTCAGACATCTCAAATGCAGCCGCTTCCTCAACAGCAGTCTCCAAATTGATGACAGATTTGGCCAAAAGGCGGTGCTGCAACCGCAAATCATGCACGCCGCAAACTAGTTGCTCGAGGAGGGAGTCATCAAGGTTTTCAAACTCACAATTTATCGCCTCAGTCCGAAGGGTGGCAAGATAGTCATTAATGGACTCCCCTTCCTTTTGCACCCGTTGTCAAAACATGAAACGGCAAAAAATGTGGGAAGGTGCGGGTGCATAATGGCTCTTCAATTTAGCCAGCAAAGTAGGCCAAGAAACAGTGGACAGCTGTTGGGGTGCTACAAGCGCCCACGCCGTTACAAAAATCTGCGGCCCACACGTGTTGAGAAAATGGGCTCGTTTCCGGTCATTGGAAAAGTCAGTATAATCATTTGCCTGCAAAAAACACTCGAAACGCTCAATTTAAGCGTCCCAAGTTTCTGCGCTGGGCACAAAAGGCGCAAAGATAGCCAGATTACTCATTAGAAAGAGTTGCAGGCCCACAAGAAACGAGAGAGAAGAGAAAAAAAATGTTTGCCTCATGTAGCTACCTTCCGAAATGCCAACAACAGAACAATTCTTCTCTTGTGGCCGTACTCAGTGGGAGTCATCCCACCTTCGTCGCCAGTGTTCTGAATTGAGAACGGCGGATAAGAGAACAAGATAAGCAACATGGTTTATTCCAGCAACAACACAAGGGTTAAAATATGTAACCTGACATCGGTTGCACGCAGCTGCTATTTATATTGCAGCTGGGCTCGCACGGCCAATAAAACACTTTAAAACATTCACACCTCCCGCCGGCCAAGCTATCAGCTCCGCTGATCAGGAAGCCTCCCGTTGCTGGGCGGCCACTCATCAGATTGTAACAGTTTCTTCATAGTGGCACAGATGGTGCAACTTTTCATATAACTGTCCATGTCTTTCTTTATGCCGGGCCACCAGAACTGCCTTCATGCTAAGTATAAAGTCTTTAGGAACCTGAAGTGGCCTGCTGGTTTAACGTTGTGGCTCCTCTGGAGGATTAGGGTGCATAGAGATTCTGGGACATAGAGTTTCCTCCCCTTCCATGTGAGGTCATCTCTTTTTGTCAAGATGTGTTGGTTGTCTCAGAACCAGGAGTCTGCTAGCAGTTCAATTTTGAGTTTTGTGGTTAGGTCGCTCACTGATTGGTCTTGTCAGTCCTGGCATTGTTGTGTGGTGGTCACTTGGGCAGCTACTTGAGTAGAGGGAACAATGGTGTCCACTACCTGCTCCCACTTGCATTTGTACTGGGACATGCGGAAGAGGACATCAGCTAGAAAGTTCCTCTCTCCTGGGAGGTGCTTTAGCATGACGTAGAAATGGTTGAAGTATTGAGACCAACAGACTTGTTTGGGTGATAGTTTTCATGGGATCCTGAAGGCCTCCAGATTTTTGTGATCAGTCCAGATTTCAAACAGTTTCTGGCCCCCTTCCAACAGGTGTCACCAGTTTAGCAGTGCCCATCTCACCATGAAAGCCTCTTTTTCCCATGCGGCCCATTATCTCTCTGTGTCTGTGAACTTGCAGGAAGTGTAGGCGCAGGGCTGTAGGTTTCCTTGACTGTTTCTTTGGAGTAGTACTGCTCCCACTGCCATGTCACTGGTGTCTGCTTGGATAATAAAGGGTTGTTCGGGGTCAGGATGCTTCAGCACCGGTTCCTTTGTAAATACTTCTTTTAGTGTTTCAAATACCTCTTGGCAGGTTAGGTCCCACTGTAGAGGTTGTCCCAGGTGGGGTTTCATCCTTGGGCCCCCTGTCTTTAAGAGGTCCATCATGGGTTTGGCGATTTTAATGAATGAAGGGATGAATTGTCTGTAGAAGTTTGCGAACTTTAGGAAGCTTTGTAGCTATCTGAGGGTGCGAGGGGGTTGCCAACCTAGGACGGATTGTACTTTGGCTGAGTCCATCTCTATACCCTCATTTGACACTTGGTAGCCCAGGTAGTCTAGCCATGCATGGTGAAATTCACATTTTGATAGCTTCACATACAGGTTCGCTGCCAGATGTTTTTCCAGTACCTGGTTAATTAAGGGTATGTAGTCGTTCATGGTCTCAGTATATATGAGAATGTAATTCAGGTAGACAAGGACCCCCTTGTAGAGGTGCTCATGCAGCACCTTGTTTATTAACTGCATGAACACGGTTGGGGCTCCCTGCAGTCTGAAAGGCATCACTTTGAATTGGAAGCTCCCTAAGGGGCAGTTGAATGCTGTTTTCCACTCATCTCCCTCCCTGATGCGGTAGTATGCTTCTCTGAGGTCTAATTTGGTAAAAACATTTCCCTTGGCTAGGTGAGATAGCATGTCCTTCATGAGAGGGAGGGGGTATAGGTTGTGTACGCACATGGCATTTATTCCTCTAAGGTCCATACACAATCTCATAGTTCCATCTTTTTTTCTTTGAAGAGGACTGGCACTGTGACCCGTGGCTTTGCTGGCTCGATGAACCCCATTGCTAGGTTTTTGTCTATGTAATTTTGCATTTCTTGCATTTCCCAGACTGTCATGGCGTACAGTTTGGGTTTGGGTAGTTTCGTCCTGGGGATGATTTCGATGGTACAGTCTGTCTCATGGTGTGGAGGCAGGACGTCACACTCAGCCTCGCTGAATAGTTCTGCAAGATCCTGATATTCCCTTGGGATCTGTTCAGCCTCTGGGGTTTGTCAGATGTGGCTGCCAATTGTTCTGGTGGGCTCTTTTGTAGGGTTTCCTGCATGGACAATGATTCTGCTTGCTGGTGTGGGTGGTGGGTGGGGTCCTCTTGCTATCCTCAGTCTGCAGCTTCCCTCTTGCCACCAGATGGTTGGTCCCCATTTGTATAGCCAGGAGAGTCCCAATATGACTGCATCTGTCATTTGGGGGCTATTATGAATTGAATTACTCACCACTGGGTCATTTTTGTCCTTGTTCTCGCTGTTGTAGGATTCCGGTGATTGGTTGTCATTTCCTGGTGTTCCCCCCCTTCGAATGAGTGGGGAGGGACCTCTGCAGCTTGAAGGGCCTTCCAGAAAATGTCAATGGCATGCTTGGGGCCTTGTTCCAGTGGTGCCCTGGGTGGTGGCTCTGGCCTTGGTTTTGGGATTGGGGTTGTGCATACTGATGCCATTTGGCCTTTCCCCCTATATCTGTAGCATTTCAGCAGACTTCGTGGAAGGGCTGGTTTTGGCATCTACTCAAGTGAGGTCTACTCTGCTGCATGTATGTTATGGCTCAACTTTGACCCTGTTTCTCCCCTCCTCTCAGTCTGTGTCATAAATCACATTTGTGGGGCGTGGTTATGGCCGTGGTGGTGTGAGGACGTTTTCTCCACTTCGCAGGGCATTTTACGGAAGATAAATGTGGATTAAAGTGTTTGAAATGCACCGATAAGGACCAAAATTTTATAAATTGTATCAGAAGAGTTACTGGCCCAGCAGACTGACTTTGGAATCGGTAGGTCACCCTGAACCACTCGAATTTTGAAGCTTTTCATAGCATGGGAAAGTGGAAGGAGTGAGGGGTGACCAGATAGGCAGTCGCGATTGTGTATTTGGAGCAAATAGCTGCCTTTGTTCTCATTATTACCGCGATCTGTGTTTGTTTTTGCTGTGGGGTAAAGGCACGGAACATCAAAAGACCGGTGGAAAGGGTTTTTTTTCTTGGAAGAATATGTGAATTTTAAGTTGATCTTTTGTTTGTGAAAGTGCCTGAATCAAAGCGGCAAAACGCATTTCTGGGCAGTGCCTTCCAACGGATGTTAGCTTTTTCTTCTTCTTCTTTTTTTTAAGGGAAATTATGCAAGCTGAATTGAGAACTATAAACTTTTATTGTTGGTCCTTTTGAGTGCAATAATAAGCTGTCTCAGCTTCAGTTGTGGATTGCTGTCCCTTAATCTTCATTACAGACCCTCTTGGCAAAAGTGGATAATTAAAACTTATTAAAAAATGGCAACCCAACAATCTTTAGAAATGCAACAAGTTGCTGTGGCCTTAACTAAAATTGGTGAAAAGATATCAGGACTGTCAGATAGTATGGATAATATGATATTGGAAATTAAAAGAATGAAGCAAGAAATGAATGAAAATTTTGCAAAGCGAACAGTAGAAATGACAATAATTAAAGATGAAATTGAGCAGATTCATACACATGATGCAAAGATAGATCGGCAAATTGGAGAAATCTTTTTTAAAAATGAACAACAAGATAAAAAAAAATGTCTTTTAGAAGAAGCGAGGAAATATAATTTGGTTATTCGAGGAATTCAAGAAGAAAAAGTGGACAATTTGAAACAACGAGTTTTAAAATGGCTCAATGACCTGGATACACAAATCACATTTACAGCAACAAATCTGGCAAGTGTTTTTAGAATCGGGTATAAAAGACAAAACGGCTTAAATAGAAATGTTCTTGTCAGATTTGCAAATCTTAGTGACAAACTGGAAGTGATGGTGAAAGTGAGAGAGATGGGTGAAGCTTTGAAATTTGAGGAGAAAATTATTCAAGTCTTTCTGGATATATCAAGAGAAGAAAGAGTGTGGAGATATTTTTTTTTGAAGCCAATTACAAAGGTTCTGAGAGACAATGGAATTAAATATAACTGGAGGCCGCCACAGCAACTAAATTTTTTTTTATAAAGGAAGAATGCAAATAATTACTTTGGAAACAGATGCAATGTTATACTTACATGAACTTGGATTGATTGTAAAGTATGAGGACATAACAGAGATAAAAGATCAAATGCTCAAGATGGGTGGGACATATGCAAAAACATCAACACCAGAAAAAAAAGGGGCTGCTGGAGGACAAGACCCTAAAGGATTAAAGCGGAAGGAAATCTCACCTGCGATGGTTGAACAAAAGAAAAGTCGTGATGATATAATGGGAGATGGAGCGGATAAGAAATTGAAGGATCTTGAAAAAGAATTGCAGGAAGCTGAGTGCGGGGAGAAGTTACTACCCTTTTCTCTGAGAGATGAATTTAAGTAGACTACTCGAAAGAAGTGACCCAACCATTAGCACGTCCCCTCTCCCCCACTCTCTTTATAGAGGCGGAAACCAATTGAAGATGTGGGGGACGAAAATTGTTTGTTATTTAATGTTTGATGTGTCTTTTGTCCCTTTTTATTTTTTTTCTTTTATGTTGAATGTTGTTTGGAATGTGGGAGATTGATGCTGGGATCTGGGCACAGAAAGGAAGAGGAGGGGAAAGGATTAAAAAAGTTACAGTTTAAATGGGTTTAATAAAAATAATGACATGGAATGTGAAGGATACAGGGAATCAGATCAAGAGAAGACGATTGGAACTTAAAATTAAAAAAGATCTACCAGATATATTATTTTTGCAAGAAACCCATCAGAAATCTGAAGGCTCAAATAAAATGTATATAAAGGGTATGCAAATTTATGAAAAATCTTTTGGAACTTCAAAAGCTAGAGGAGTTGCAACATTGATATCAGATAGGGTATATTTTGAAAAAGAACAAGTAATCGTGGATGAAGAAGGAAGATATGTAATAATTGTGGGAAATATTAATGAGGAAAAAGTGACACTGGTTAATTTATATCTACTGAATGAGAAGCAAAAATAATTTCTTGAAAAAATAACTAAAATTTTGGAAATTGAAAGTGTAGGGAAAGTAATTGTGGCTGGGGATTTTAATTTAATTAGAGATAAAATAGATAGTACTAACCCCACTCGTTGTGGAGGAGCAAATAAAATGGGAACCTCAAATAAATGGATGTTTCGAAATGGCGTGGTGGATGCCTGGAGAGAAGTGAAAGGAAATGAAAGAGGATACACTTTTTACTCTAAGATACATAATATATATTCAAGAATTGACTATATCTTAGTTTCTAAAGATTTGTTGAATAATGTGGATAAGATAGATGTGGGAATTTTTAAGGATTCTGATCATGCAGAAGTTACGATGGAAATAGATTTTAATTTTGAGAAAAAAGGAAGTTGTTGGAGATATGATGAAAAACTGTATAAAAATGAGGAGGATAAAAAATGGATATTTAAAAAATGGGAAGAATGTTGGAGATTGAATGATAATGGAGAGGTTAAATTTGAAATTGTTTGGGATGCGATGAAAGCAGTGTTTAGAGGGGAAAGTATCAAGTTATCAAGCAGAAAATATAAAAATTATAAAAATAAAATTGAAAAAGATAAAAGCCAGATTAAGGAATTGGAGAATCAATTTTTGCTTACTAAAGAAATTTTTTTTTGGAGAAACTAAATTTGCTAAAAAATAAATTGATAGAAGAAGATATAGAATTGGTAAAAAAGAATATGAGATATTTAAATAGGAATTTTTTTGAATTTAGCAATAAAAACTCTAAATTATTGGCAAGGATGGCGAAAAATAAAAGAGAGAAGAGAGAAATTGGAGCCCTGATAGATGATAAGGGTATAAGATGCTATAAAAAATTAGAAAAATGCGAAGTGGTCAGGAACTTTTTTCAAAATTTATATTCGAAAAAATTAATTGATCGGGAAAAACTGAGAAGTTATTTAGAAAAACATGTTGTGAAAATTGACTAAACATATAAAGATTTGATGGAAGAAGATATAACACAAGACGAGATTAATGGAGTAATACAAAAAATAAAATTAGGGAAAGCTCCAGGTGAAGATGGATTACCTGCTGAGTTTTATAAAGAATTTAAGGAAATAATAATACCAAAATTGCAAAAACTATTTAATGGAATTTTACATGGTGGAGAAGTTCCGTTGTCATGGAATAGAACGGTGATATCTATAATCCCTAAACCAGATAAAGACTTAGAAAGGATTGAGTCCTATCGGCCCATCTCCTTAATTAATCAAGATGCAAAGATATTTACCGCCATTATAAGTAATAGATTAAGTAGATTTATAGATAGATATATAAGTTATAACCAAGTAGGCTTTGTGAAGGGCAGATACATGAGTGATATTGTCAGAAGAGTATTAAATATTATAGATGTTGCTGAATATAATGCTGATAAAATAGGTATAATATCATTAGATATTTTTAAAGCTTTTGACTCTGTACAATGGGAAACTATTAAAACAATTGTTGAAGTACTAGGTTTTGGTAATAAGTTTATACATGTTATTTCAAAACTGTATCAAAAAAGTAGTGCAAGAGTGAAGGTGAACGGAAGGCTGGCAGAAGAGATAAGATTGCAAGTGGGTACGAGACAAGGATGTCCCCTGTCTCCAACATTATTTTTATTAGTTATGGAAATTTTGACTAAAATGATAGAAAAAGATGAAGAATTGGAAGGGTATAAGGGATATAAGATAAATCTGTATGCGGATGATACTTTGATTATTTTGAAAGATATAGAGAAAGATTTGAAAAAGATACATAAGCAATTGGAAGAAATTGAGGAAATGACAGGTTTGAAAATAAATTGGTCAAAATCTGAACTATTAATGAATAACAATGGTAAGGAGTGGGAGAATATGCAAGAATAACTTGGGATAAGGATTAAAAAACATTGAAATATTTGGGCATAACACTTTCACTCAAAGTTAAAGAAATGAAAAAACTAAATTATGATGTGGTGATGAATGAAATTGAGAAAAAGATAGATAAATATAAAATGATAAAGTTGTCTTGGTTTGGTAGAATTGCAATGTGTAAAATGATGTTGTTGCCAAAGTTTAATTTTTTATTTGAGATGTTACCGTTAAACTTGACAGAGAAAGATATTGAAGGATATTAGAAGAAATTGGATAAATTTTGCAATGGTGGGAAAAGACCTAGATTAGTGAAGAAAATGTGGTATCAAAATCAAAAGGAAGGTGGATTAGGAATCCCCAAACTACTCAATTATTATTGGGCTTATGCTATTCGGACTGTGGTAAAAATATTTAAAGGTGAAGATAGTCATTGGAGAGATTTAGAATTAAAAGACATCAAGAGATTTGGCTCAACATGGTTTTTAGATAAAGCAAAATCAAAATGTGTAATTAATAGCTATTGGTTAAAGGGACTGAGTAAAACTTGGAATAAATTTTTAAAATTTTTAAAATTGAAAATTGTCTTCCCTAAGAAAAACTAATATAAGTCGTGATAGGGTTATGGAAGATGAAAATATACAAATTATAATAGATTGGTTAAAAACTTCAGAAAATGAAAGGAGGAAAAAAAATCATTGAAAAATTGGGTTTAGGCTGGTTTGAAAAAATACAGATAGAAAAATGGACTAAGAAGGTAAGAGACAATTGTTCGATAGGTAGAAGTAAAACTGAATTTGAACATTTAGTATTCCAAATTATGAAAGATGAAATTGGGCTAAAGGGACTCGTTAGTAAGATATATAAGATTATAAATTTTGATGGAAAACCACAAAGGGTGATGAAGATGAATTGGGAAAAAAAACTTAATATTAAAATATCAGATTTAGATTGGAATGTGAATTGGAAGAGTAGAATTATGAAGACTTTATCTGTAAGGATTAAAGAGCATAATTATAAGGTTGTTTGGAAATGGTATTTGACTTCATTAAGATTGTCATTGATGGATAACAAAATTAGTAAACAATGTTGGAGATGTGATATGGAACTAGGGACTTATGAACATATGTGGTACAAATGTGATAAAGTTAAAAAGTTTTGGCAACAATTGGAGGAAATGATATTTGAAATGATGGGGAAAGCAATAATATTGAGACCAGAAACTATATTACTGTTGATAATTAAGGAAATAGAACCAACAAAATATGAGAAAGAATTGATTAGAATTATGATTATAATGGGTAGAATTATAATAGCCAGATATTGGAAATTAGATGTGAATTTTAGAATAGAAGAATGGTATTGTGAAATGTGGAAATTAGCTTTAAACGATAAAATGACATGTGATATTAAAATTAGAAATGGTGACTATAAAGAAGATATTTTCTGGAAAATTTGGAAACCATTCGTGGACTATGCGCTGGGAAAATTGGATGCTTTGGTACCTGTACCCCGAGAACATGGATTTTGGCGATCATGAGGATATATCCGAAGAACCAAATCTTCCTTTCTTATGTATAGCACAGGGTGAAGTATTGTATATGTTGTTTGTAATGTTAGTAATTAAAAAAATTTAAAAAATTTAAAAAATTTAAAAAATCAAAAAACCTTCAGTGCTGGAGTACCCACAAAAAATAAATAAATAAATAAATAAATAAATAAATAAATAAATAAATAAATAAATAAATAACATTCTCCAACGAGGTACTCCCGCGAGGTCTGTAGAAACACGCCTCACAAACCAGTGTTGGTAATCTGAGATCCAATGTTGGAAGAAGGTATTTGTGGAATGTGCTCTCCCTTTGCTGCCCATGGCAACTTGAGAGCAGACTAGAAATGCTTTGCGAGTTGACACCAAGTTTTTGTGGGCTGAGTCAATTGTTCTTGACAACAATTGGCCATCTTCTCTTTTTAATATTCAACATTATCCTGGGACACATATATTTGCTGTGTTTGATTTGTAAAGTTCAGTCAATGTTCCTATAATACATATACATCTTCCTTGGTGTGACCAGGGCCAACAAATAATGCATAGTTATACTGATTTAGACAAAGGCGAATAAAAGAATAGACACATTTGAGAAGTTAGACTTGGGAATTTAGAACAATCTTTTCTTTCAACATTTTAGCCAATAAGGTGGGAAAAACTGTTCTTGAAAAATTCTTATGGGAACTCATTTGCTAATGCTACAACATTTAAATCAGAGCCTCATGGAGCCTGTATTATATTATGATTAATAAATCTAAGAAAACAAGATGTACAGTATACTCATTGTTTTTTTCATTTAGCAAGACAGTGCTTATATCCAAATGCACTGTTAATGCAATTTTTATATCCTTCAGTACCCATGATTTAAAGCTTGTGTTCATTATATATTCATTGAAAGTAGAATTCTCTTAACTAAATGCATTGCTTTTCCTTGTTTGAATACCTTCTATAAAATATTAAGAATCAAAGAGGGAGACCCTTCTTTGGTATACAGTGACTCAAGTGTAATCTCAGAAATTACGATGTTATGGAAATAGAGTACAGTATCAAACCCAGATGTATGCTTTTTACCTCTCTCCATAAAGAATAGCATCCCAAGAGCCTCTAAATATTACCACCAAATCATAATTTTAAAAATGCAACAGGAAAGATAACACAAAGATCCACACTAAGTAGTTAAATTAATTCTATTAAATCATGATTCCTGCCTACTTTTTGGATTATGCTCCTGGAATGCTGGCAATATTCTATTGAATGTTTCTACAGCTATTTTCCACTAATCTGTGACATTTAGCAGTCCTTCCAGTGGTGGATTGCTACCAGTTTGCCCTGGATTGGGCAAACTGGTAGCGGCTGTGGTAGGAGGCTCCGCCCACCCTCCCTGATGCTTCTGTGCATGCGCAGAAGCATTGCATGCACATATGAGCACGTGCGTGCCTACGAGTGGACCGGTAGTGACGGGTTTTGAAACCTGCCCCTGAGTCCTTCCTGTTTACTGTGCTGATTTTTCTAGGCATATTATTATGCCATCCATTAAGGGTTTTTGATGTTTGGCACTCTTGAGCAAGAATATCATAGTTAATATGCAGTATATAGTCAAGTTTCCATTAAGTCAATAATGAAATGTGATTATATTTTTTTGGTCAATGTAGCAATCTTTTATAATTTTTGCTGATAGTTCTAATTTATTTGTCATCATATGAAACTGTATTTATGGCTGCTGTTTGAAAAACACATATAGCTAGGAGTTATTTAGAACTTTAGATTTTCTACACATAAGTCATGTAAAAAATAAAATCCTGGTTCTCTGTTTATCTGGATATCAGAATCTTGACATGGAATTTCCCATTTCCCATTTGATTGAAATTCTCCTTTTCCTTTTCTGTTTGCAACTGCATTATTATTAAAGAGGAGTGAATTCCAGATGGTTGGTGCCAGAAGGAATCTTGGTGAACTGGCACTGTTCACCAGCTTGGTGGTGAACAAAGACACAGATTAGATACAATTGAGAAAGCAGAAACATTCTTTGAACAATACATAAGATTCCAAGAGGAAGGAAGATCGAGTGAAGAAAGAAGGGTTGGACAACAGGAAGAAAAAAAAGGAACAATTAAAAGAGACAGCTAAAGAACAGGAAGAAAGAGCAATAAGAGAAGGAGCAAGAGCGAAAGAAGTTAAAGACCAAAGGGAGATAAGAATGATTACATCTACAAAACAAGTAAATAAATAAGAAATTGAAGAAGAAATTAAAATTATATAAATGAATATAAATGGATTAAATTTGGTGATAAAAAGAAGAAGAATATTTAATAAATTAGAGAAGCTAAAATTAGAGATTATATGTTTGCAAGAAGTCCACATTAGAAAACAACACAAAAAACTTTTGGAGCAAGTAAAATTGGAGACATTATATACAACACTTGCTTGTCAAAGTAAAAGAGGAGTAGCACTTTATATTAAAAAGACAATTCAAACTAAACAAATATTTGAGGATGAGGAAGGAAGAGTATTAATGGTGGAAATAGTAATGAACTATAAAAAAATATTGTTAGTGGGAATATATGCTCCAAATGGAAATCAAGAAGAATTTTATGCGAAATTACACAGGAAAATATTAGAATATGATTATGAAGATATATGCATAATAGGAGACTTAAATGCAATTGATAATAATGAGTTAGACTACAAATCTACAAAAATGAATAAAAAATTAAGAAAGACTTACCTAGAGCATTTTATGCAATGACAGATGAGTTAAGCTTGTAAGATGCATGGAGAAAAAGAAATTTGAAAGAAAAGCAGTTTACTCAAACAGGCGCATGTCGTGGTCAAGAATAGATATGATGTGGATGTCAACAGAATTAATTTCCAAGATATATAGAAGCAAGTACATGGGCAGACCACAATCAATTATGGCTGAAAGATTGAAGAGACTATTAAATGAATTTATATATCCAGATCAGAATGGTTTTCCACCTAAAAGACAGATTAGGGATAATATGCGAATTATATTGGACACATTGGAATACTATGAAGCACATCCAGAAAAACAAATGGCATTGTTATTTTTGGATGTGCAGAAAGCATTTGATAATGTGAACTGGCAATTTATGAGTACACAATTGCAAATGATGGACTTCGGGGATAGGTTTATAAATATGGTTAAAACTATATATAAAGGCCAATCAGCAAAGGTGATTGTGAATGGTGAAATGATAGAAAAAGCAGATATTAGAAAAAGAACTAGACAAGGATGTCCATTATCTCCATTGCTATTCATATTGACATTAGAAATTTTAAACAGAAAGATAAGACAAGATAAAGAAATGAAAGGAATGAAAATAATAATAAAAAAGAATACAAACTACAAGCCTTTGCAGATGATTTAGTGTTTATCATGGAAGAATCAACAGAAACAGGTCCAAAGTTAATTGAGCAAATAGAGGAATATGGAGAAGTAGTGAGATTGAAAATTAATAAAGACAAAACAAAAAACATAGTTTAAAAATATGAGAGAAAAACAAAAAAAGCAACTAATGGAGACGTTATATGTTCAAATAGTGAAGAAAGTGAAATATTTGGGTATTCAATTAACTTCAAGGTATATAACAGTGAAGGAAGATAATTATTGCAAACTAAGAAATCAAATTGAAATAGACTTGGAGAAATGGAAAAATTTGCAATTATCACTAATGGGAAGAATAGTGATAATTAAAATGAATATACTACCAAGAATCTTTTTTTCCCCCAAACAATACCGATAAAGTTGGAGAAAAAATATTTTGAGAATTTGAACAAAAGAATGTGGAAATATGTATGGCAAGGGAAAAAAGCAAGAATTAAACTTAAACTGCTTCAAGATTCTAGAAATAGAGGTGGGTTTGGACTACCAAATTGGGAACTATACTATCAAGCAGCGATGTTAACCTGGGTTAAAGAATGGGTTTTATTGAGAAATGTGATAACATTGACTCTGGAAGGACATGATTTGCAACTAGGATGGCACACTTTTCTTTGGTATGGAAAAAATAGGATACATGGGTATTTTCAGAGACATTACCTAAGGAATGGTTTGCTAACAACATGGGAAAGAGTGAAAGAAAGATATTTTATGAAGATACAATGTAGCTTTCAACAATAGAAGCTTTGACACATCCAAATATGATTAACATGAAAAATATTGTGAGATATAAGGATATTTTAACAGAGAAGGGAGAACTAAAACAGAAACAAGAACTAGAAAAACAAGGGATTGCGACAGATTGGTATACATGACTGCAAATACAATCAAGATATGATAAAGATTTGAAGCAGTATGGTTTTAATTTGGAAAAATCAGAACTGGATGAGATATTGACTGTGACAGATGAAAAAATGATTAAGAAATTGTATAATTACTTATTGCAAATCATTAGAATTAGAAGAGGAAAAGGAAAAGAGACAATTATAACATGGGCAAAAAATCTTGGTTATACGATAGAACTAGAGAGATGGCAACAACTATGGGAAAGGAATTATAAATTAACAATGGCAACTGCATATAAAGAAAATTTATATAAAATGTTTTGTAGATGGCATATGTCACCAGAAAGATTAGCAAAAATGTTTAAGGATAAATTAGCTAAATGTTGAAAATGTTTTCAATTGCTGGGATCATATTATCATATGTGGTGGACATGTACAGAAGCAAAAAATTATTGGGTTAGAATACAGGCATGGTTAGAGGAAATGTTTCACCAACATAGAGTTAAAACCAGAGGCATTTTTATTGGGTATAATACCAGAGAAATATAGCAAAAAAGATACATATTTGATTATTCATATAATAACAGCAGCGAGAATTGTATTTGCACAAAAGTGGAAGACAGAAAAAATTCCCATCAGAAGGAGAGGTAATAAAGATTTTAGAATGTGCAGAAATGAATAGGTTAACACTGAGAATAAAAGATAAAGAGGAATTGTTTTTCAAGGCATGGGGATGATTTTATTTATGATTAGAAAAGAAATATGAATAAAAGATTATAGAGAAATAAATTAGATAAGGTATGAGTAAATGAGAGAGAAGACAAAAAAGAAATAGGAACCCAGAAGACACCTCTGTAAATGGAAAAGGGGAAAGGAAATGTTATTATATAAATGTACATTTATGATGATATGTGTGAATTTAGTAAAATGAAAAAGTAATTGAAAAGAAAGTAAAAATCAGGATTGCTTGCATACCACCTTGGAAAATACTAAATTGAAAATGAATACAATAGAGAGAGAATGGAGAGGGATAGAGGAGAGAAGAGAGAAAGGAGAGAGAGGGAAAGAAGAAAGGGAAAAGGAGAGGAAGAAAGAGAGGGGAAACAAGAGTAGGACAGAAGGTTAGAAGGGAGGAAGAAGGGAGGTGTGGGGGAAAGGAAGGGGAAATAGAGAAGGAGAAGGAGAGGAGGAAAGAAGAAAGTAGAAGAGTAGATGGAAGAAGGGAGGGAAAGGAAAGGGAGGAGAGGAAGAAGAAGGATTGTTGTAAAACAAGGGAGATGAAATGGTAGAAGAGCAACCCCAAATATAAATAAATTGTTTAGGGTGAAGATTGTATTAGTATGAAAGTTAAAAGAAAATATGTATGTTAGATAAGAAATTGTACATTTAAGATATGTTTATGAGGAAAAAATAAAAAACTTTTTCAAAAAAGAAAGAAAGAAAGAATCTAGACATGGAATTTCCCATTTCCCATTTGATTGGAATTCTACTTTTCCTTTTCTGTTTGCAACTACATTATTATTTTTCTGCAGGATAAAATTATTAAAATTACAAAAATATTTCCAGCAAAAAATATCAATAGCTAAATAGACAGGAAACCTGTTATCTTTGTTTTGGTGCTAATGTTCAGTCCAGAAATGTAATTCAGAGAGTTCTGAAAAACAGAACAACTTCCTGAATCAAATTAAATCCCTCAAGTAGCAAGTATGCTCTTGGTATCTGCATTATAATGTTTGCCCACATTTCCTGCTCTGGGGACTTGTTGAACTCATTGTTGATTTAAAAACAAAATAGCTTAAGTATAGAATTATGTAACACTGTTTGTAGCAGAATAATTTATGACATTTACTTAGGCAGATGAAGAACCCATTTAGTTTGTTACGTTCCTGCCTAGTAATGCAGAAATTCATAGCAGAAGATTTGCTAAGAGTTTTTAAAGCTACCCCTGCTAACTTAGTATTTTCTAGATATGTTAAAGGCATAGCAGATGGAAGCCTCTAGCTGACCTTGGCCAATCTCAGGAAACTATACTAGTTGTATCTCGTTAGTACTTGGATGGGAAACTTCTTAGAAATTTTAGCATTAATAAATTGGAAAGTCTAAAAAACATCCCTGAAGAAGGGCATGGGAAACTCCTGGATTTTTTTTAAAATAGAAAATAATATGGACATATCCATAAATGCATCAAAGAATCAATCTCAACTTGAGGAATCTTTACTATTTAGATAGTTGGAACTGAACTTGTCTTTGTCTGATTCATTTCTCAATCTTTGCAAGTTTAAGTTGTCCAGACTTCAACTTTGGCTGGGGAATTCTGGGAGATGAAATCCAAATATTTTAAAATTGCTAAGGTTGAAAAACACTGCATTAGTGTTTATGTATGTATGCTTAGTATTTATGTTTGGCTTCAGCCCTAATTCTTTCATAGTCCTGAGAATTCTGAGAGTTAGAGTCCATAGGTCGTAAAGGGGCCGTAGGTACTCGACCCTGACTTTAAAAAAAAGTGCAGGGAGACCCCATTTCTACTTGTCCCATGTGGGAGATCAGAAAGTCCAAAAAAACCTGGAAGCCCCAGAACAGAACAGCGTCTGTGCGCTGACATTTTCTCTGCATGGCATAGCCTTTTTTCTTCTATTTTTGCTCCAGGTCCGTCACCCTCTGGGCAGCCCTCTCTGGGGAACTGCCAGCCCGTCCATGGGAGCTGTAAAGCAGTGCGAGGAGAGAAAAGGAAATAGGGTGGGAGTGTTTAAAGAATCCCACATTGCGCAGATCCACAGAAAGGAGGGAGGTTCACCTGATTCCTGATTGATTCTCATTTCAAGCCCGAAATTTCTCCCAAACTCAAATTGCCTTACTGTTGACAGAGAAAATTGACCTTCCGAGCAATCAAAGATCCCTCCTTGATCCATGAAGAAACAGTCAGGAGATATTTGTGACAGCTGAACACCTCCCCCCGCCCCCGTTTGAGCAAAGCTGCCTCCATAAAGCATCATGTGGTGTAATTATGCAGCAGGTGCAGGCTCCCCTGTTGGGACCCTTCGGTTTCCCCCCTCCCCAGTGGAGCGACGGTGGACCGAAGTTCCTGGCAAATCTTTTTTGCCAGCCGAGGAAAGAGTTCTTTCCTTGGCTGGCAAAAGGCGTGGCCCATTTTTGCCCCCCCCCGCCCTCTCCCAGAAGCACTCTGGCAGCTAGAAACAGAGCACATGGATGCTTTCCGGGGCCTCCTCCCGCCTCCAGAAGCACTCTGCCGGCCCTCACAAACATAAGCCCTTCATGTGGCCAAAGGGTGGGGGCTGGCAGGTGGATGTAGTGATGTGGGTGGGGCAGCCTCGTGGTCTGGCACGGGCCAGATTAATGGCTTTGATGGGCCGGATCCATCCCGCGGGCTGTAGATTGAGGATGCCTGCCTTAGATTGTATAGATTTGGGGATAAAAAGTAAAAAAAAAAAAAAAAGAGCAGGAAATAATCCAGAAGCTTTATTATTATGGGTTTCATCTTAGTTTGGAAATTGAATTATACAATGTCTCACAATGCTGTTTGCCCAATATAGTTAATTACAGGAAAGTTATTTGATGCAGTTAAGTATGCCAGGTGAGCAGAGTCAGAGAAAGAAAGGCATATCCATGGGAAGATTGCAATACAAAAAAATAGATTTATTTATGGTGTTTGTTCTGTTCATGGAACAAAGGCTAAAGAAGGGAGGCGAGGCAGGATAAACACTTCACAACATGTTTATTGGCTAACAATAACAGCTAACAGTGACTCGCTCTGATTAACTAACTACCTTGGAGAGCGAGCAAGGTTTTGAGGCACAGACAGCTCTTTTATACTTCAGCTGTCAGAGGCTGGGCCAATCAGGAGCTGCCAATTTCCCGCCGGCTGCCTGCCGGCGTTTAGACCAATCGGCTGCTCTCTTGGCCGCTCTTGCTTGCCGTCCGGACGTAACACCCCTTTCTTCCTGGATGGCACAAACGTACTCAGCGAGGTAAGCCGGGCGTCTTCTGGTCCTCCCTGATCTGCGTGGCCCCTTGGAGACGGCTGCGGTAGGATGACCCATGACCCATGACCCATGACCCATGACCTATGTTCAGCTTCGGATGGTGCTTCGAACGACAATGTGGGTGCAGTAACAACGGGTAAGTCTGCGGACCCCTCGTTGTCAGTTTGAGCCTCAGGAGGTGATTTGTTTTCGGGAGATGAGGCTCTGGCAGAACTCGGTATGACTAACCCGGATAGGGCTTCGTCCGTGATCGTCCCTTGTGGGGGCAACCGGCAGCGGCGCAGCTGGTCCATGTGCCTCCGCCAGGTACAGCCGTCTCCTAGCTGAACTCTGTATGACCGTGGCCCCGTAACCTCAATAATCTGGCCCGGCACCCAACGGGGATCCTCCCCATAATTTTGGGCATACACCCACTCCCCCTCTTGGAAGGAACGGGCTTCGCCACTTGAATCCAGGGGCTTTTCAGGAACATAGTCAGGGTGTAAACGGTGCAAGTCAGTTCTCAACCGGTGGCCCATTAACAACTCAGCTGGGCTGCGGTTTGTAGTTGGGCATGGGGTCACGTTCTGCGCTAACAAATAGGTAGCTAACTTAGTATGCCAATCCCCAGGCCGCAATTTAGCCTCCTTGGCCGATCGCACAGCCCTCTCAGCAAGGCCATTTCCAGCCGGCTGGAACAGAGCTACCGAGACATGCCTAATGCCATGTCTTGCTAAATAAGTTTGGAATGTGGCTGACATTAATTGAGGCCCATTGTCCATTACAATCAAACCTGGTAGGCCATGGGTACCGAATACCCTCCTGAGTGCCCTGACTACTGCCTCCGCTGTGGTTGAGGCCATTGCCACCAACTCAACCCACTTAGAATAGGTGTCAACTATGATCATAAAGGTATGGCCTTGGAAGGAGCCCGCAAAATCCAAGTGGACCCAGGACCAGGGGGCCCTTGGTAACTCCCATTCCCTAACTGGAGCCTTCGGAGGGGCTGAGCTAGTATGCTGGCACTGCTGACAGTCGGCGACCCAGTTCGCGATCGCTTCATTTAACTTGGGCCACCATAGGTAATTGCGGCCTAAAGCCTTCATTTGGGCCACTCCCGGATGGCCATTATGCAAAGTGTCCAGGACTTGCCGCCTTAGCTCTACAGGAACAACCACCCTGGTGCCCCACAACAGGCAGCCCCGCAATGTGGAAAGCTCATGTTGCCGAGTTTTGTATGGGAGAAACTCAGAGTTGATTTGCCCTAGGGGCCACCCCCTTCTCACCCAGTCCAGGACTTGGCGTAAGATTTTGTCTTTGGTGGTGTACCAAGCAACGTCAGCGGCAGACATCGGACTCTGTTGGTCATCAATCTGTAGAATAGATGAGGCTGGAGCAGGGTCGTCGACAGGAGCAGGAAGGGGACATCTGCTGAGGGTGTCAGCATTACCCAAGTCTTTACCCGGGCGGTGAGCCAGGCTATAATTGTAGGCCGCCAGGAATACGACCCACCTGGTCATCCGGGGGGACAGGATCTGTGGAGACTGATGATCGCCAGCCAGAATTCCCAACAATGGCTTGTGATCTGTGAAAATGTGAAAAAAACGGCCATATAAATAATCATGGAAACGTTTAACGCCAGCCACGATGGCCAACGCCTCCTTGTCAATGTGCCCATAATTACGTTCAGCAGCAGAGAGAGTTCTGGAGTAATAAGCGATGGGGGCTTCAGTCCCATTAGGTAGCTGATGGCTCAAAATGGGCCCCACCCCGTAAGGTGACGCAACACATGTCAGAATCAATGGGAGTTCGCTGTCATACTGCACCAATACAGAATCCGAAGTGAGAAGTCGTTTCATAGCCCGGAAAGCGTCGACCTCCTTGCGTCCCCAGGTCCACGGTGTTGATTTATCAAGAAGGTGGTGAAGGGGCTCTGCGACAGTTGCTTTGTGCTGCAAGAACATATTATAAAAGTTTAAAAGCCCCAGGAAGGCTTGTAATTCGGCCCTGCCGGTAGGTGGTGGGGCACTCTGGATAGCTTGCACCTTTGCAGGAGTAGGATGCAACCCGGTGGCATCAACGAGGTAGCCCAAGAACTCTACCTGAGGCACTCCCATTTTGCATTTGTTGGGCTTGAGTTTTGAGTCCTGCTTGCCGGAAACGGGATAACACGGCAAGGAGACGGCTGGGAAGGTCAGCTTCTGACATGGCAGAGACAAAAACGTCGTTGAAGTAAGGAATTACTCCTGGCAATCCGTGCAGCAGCCTTTCCATGAGGCATTGAAAAATGCCTGGGGCGACACAGACCCCAAATTGCAGTCGTCTACAACAGAAGGCACCCCTGTGAGTGACAATCGTCTGGGCCTCTGTGGTAGCTGCGTCCACTTCCAGTTGTTGATAGGCTTGTGCCATATCCAATTTAGCAAAAATTGAGCCACGGCCCAACGAATGGAGGAGGTGATGTACCACCGGAACAGGGTAGGGGTGAGCCTGTAAAGCCTTATTTATTGTCGCCTTGTAGTCCATGCAGATGCAGACAGAACCATCAGATTTTATCGGGGTGACGATAGGCGTCTCCCACTGAGCCTGATCTACCTGCTCTAATATTCCCTGCGCTATAAATCTATCAATCTCCTTATCAACTTGAGCACGGAGTGCCAAAGGCACTCTCCATGGCTTAAGGCGGATGGGGGCGATTTTGGGATCCAAATTAAAGGATATGGGGGTACCTGTATATTTGCCAAGACCCTCACTAAATACATCAGAGAACTCGGTGAACAAATCAGAAAATGCAATAGAGGAAGTTGCATGAATACCTGTAATAGCTAATCCTAAACCGTCAAACCACTCTAATCCTAATAAACTTGGAAGCGCACCATCAACAACAATTAAATTAAGGCGGCCACTGAAACCCTTGTACTTGATTCCAAATCTCCCGGATCCCAAAACCGGAATGTGATTACCTTGGTAGTCACGAAGCCTAAATGTACAAAAGGATAAACACTTCCTAGACATCGAGGGCACCAGTCGTTTAAGAGTGCTCCACGAAATTATTGACACAGAAGAGCCAGTGTCCACTTCCATTCTACAAGGTTTACCCTCTAAGAGAACTGTGAGGAAATTTTTTTTCCTCAAGTCCGATTTTGACTGGCCTATAACTATCTCAGGGTGGCAGGCACCCTTGTAAATATTAAAACATTCTTCTTCCCTCCTACTCTGCCTGTTTTGGGGTTGGTAATTTCGGCTAGGTCTAGGAAGACTGTTATAATTATTATTATTATTACTGTTATTAGCCGGTCGGCTAGCTTTACAAACCCTAGCAAGGTGGCCTTTTTTACCACATCGTCTGCAGTCAGCATTTTTGAATCTGCTTGAGGAACGGGAATGATTCCCTCCGCACCCTGCACATGGGGCTTGAGTCCTCAATCCCTCAGAATTCCCACCTTTCTTTCGGGTTATTTGTAAGCGACTTACATCTTCCTCGCCCTCTGACAGGTGGTCAAACTCGACCTCAGTTTCCTCATGGTGAACCATGGTAGTTTTCTGGGCAACTTGCGGGCTGAGGTTCTGCCTTACCTCGGTAGCTGATTTAACTGATAATTCGGAGGCTCTAGCCTCATCTATAGCTGTTTGCAACGTAATATCCGTTCTAGCTAATAAGCGACACTGTAAGCGGATATCCCTGACCCCACATACTAACTGGTCCAAAAGGATATCTTCTAAGTAATCTCTAAAGTCACAATACAAAGCGGCTGCCCTTAAGGCTGCCATGTATTGATTAATAGTTTCCCCTTCTGCCTGAAAACGGTGCCTAAATGCAAAACGTCTAGCAACTCTTGAGGGTAGAGGGGCATAGTGGCCTTTTAAAATGGCTAGCAGTGTCTCCCAGGGCACATTATGGACTGTCTGAGGTGCTAATAGGGCCCTAGCTGTCTCGAACATATCATGCCCACAGACACTGAGGAAAACAGCTAACTTCCTATCCCCTGGCAGACTTTTATAGTCATTTGCGACCAGGAAACAGTTAAAATGGTCGAAGAAGGAATCCCAGGTCTCCACTGCCTGGTTGAAAGGGGCAAATGTAGATAGGGTGGACATCTTCCTGAAGAACAGCATCAGACCTTAGAATTTGCGATGTCTCGTTGCTGTGGCTCAGCTCAGTGCTTCAGCTCTTGTAGTGGCTTCACTCGACCTGCTGCCTCAGAGTAATCCCATCCTCGTCGCCAGTTGTTCTGTTCATGGAACAAAGGCTAAAGAAGGGAGGCGAGGCAGGATAAACACTTCACAACATGTTTATTGGCTAACAATAACAGCTAACAGTGACTCGCTCTGATTAACTAACTACCTTGGAGAGCGAGCAAGATTTTGAGGCACAGACAGCTCTTTTATACTTCAGCTGTCAGAGGCTGGGCCAATCAGGAGCTGCCAATTTCCCGCTGGCTGCCTGCCGGCGTTTAGACCAATCGGCTGCTCTCTTGGCCACTCGTGCTTGCCGTCCGGACGTAACAGTGTTTATGAACTTGTTTTATATAAAAGCTTATTTTACAAGCTGTGGGTTTGAATATGTTCATGTTATGAGCGTTATCACCAGTGGTGGGATTCTACTGATTCTAGCTGGTTCAGGTGAACTGGTAGTGGTGGCAGTGGGAGGCTCTGCCCACCCGCCCGGACTTCATCACGGATGCTCTGTGCATGCACAGAAGGCTCTGTGCATGCGCAGAGGTGGCACATGCATTCACATTTGCGAATTAGTAGCGAAGATAAGTGAATACCACTACTGGTTATCACCAAAAAAAAAATCACACACACACACACACACACATTAAAAAAGTAGAAAAAAGAGAATGTCTTATTTTTACAGCATCGTAAACCATCCTGTGTTTTCTTTGGATTTACTGTGTTGCAAACCAAATAATTCTGATACTAGATAATATGTGGTAATAGAATCCCCAACTGTATCTATACCATCTGAATGGAGATTGGCAGAAAAAGGTGCTCTTAGGAACATTAATCCAATGGCTTGATGTACTGAAGGCTAAAACATTAAATTGCAGATCAATGTTTTGTGATTTTTGTTAATAGCCAAATATGGTTGTATAGTCTTTGTATAGGTGCACGTCAGGGGTCGGTTCTACTTACCTTTATTACCGGTTTGTATCATGCCTGCGCACATGCGCAGATCACTTATGATGACGTCCGGGTCATTGGGCGGAGCCTCCCACCAGTTTTACTACCAGTTCTTGCAAACCGGTCCGAACCAGGGACAACCCACCACTGGTGCATGTGAAAGAAAAGAAAGAGAAGATGAGTGTGGAAAGATATTTAGTGCTACTGATTTTAGGCCAGTATTTTCTTCCAGTAGCATTGAAACCCAATGTCCCTGTGATAAATATTCATAATTATTTTGGCCTTTCTTCCTTCTAACGCTCCCCCTCTCCTACATAAACTCAAGACTCCCCGGGACTGATAATTCTGCACAGCTCCCTGCTTTTCAAATTATGACAGTTTATCTGTATTAGTAATTCTTCTGTTTAAAATACACTTTGTTCTCTTCTACGATTAGTATAATCAGAGTTAATTTCACACAAAGTTACTTACTAAACTGTGCTAACCATTATAAATTTAGATTTTTTTTGCTAATTCTCTATCCTATTCCACTCACAGAACACAATTTATGGAGAATTTGAAACAAAGCTGTTGGTTTGACACAGTATTTCTATAGCTAATTTCATTTCAAAAGGAGAAAAGGAGATAATTTATATAGAAGGAAATATTTGTGGCTCATGGTTGAACTGTGCATTGCTGATGTTATCTAGTTTGCTAATGAAATATCTGCAAAAAAACAACCAAGCTCAGAGAGCACCAAGGACCCCACAAAATTAATATAATTATTTATTTTAGGTATGATTTTTCTATTGCCATTGATACCATAGCAACAATTGAATGTACATGCTATATATTTTGTGTTGTTATCATCAGCATGTATTGGCTATAGTAGGTAGAGCATTAGAAAAAAAAAACATCTATGGATAGCTAGTTTGCTGAAGAAAGCAATACATTTGAGTTTCTACATGAGTTTCTACATTTTGTGAGGGTGCTAAAAGAATAAAGTCAGTATTAGGAAATAGCAACCATAGCATCTGGTTGGTTGTTTATGCACAACAAGATTAGACAATAAACTAAAATCTTTCTTTCCTGGTTTTTTTTTTTTTTTTTTTTTTTTTTGGAATACTGAGATTTCAGATGTCAGATTTTTGCCCATATTGGTTTATTCTTTTGCATATGGATTAGCTGAATGACAGTGCCTTGTATCACATCTGGAAAAATGGACCATGAGCCATAATAATATAATAAATTAGCCTTAATTTTAAAGTGTCACAAAAAGCATTACTATATTTTTTGAAAGACTTAACTTTGCTGCAAAAGTACCCATATTTTACTGTGAATTTATACTTATAAATTATCATATGCACAACACAATGCCTTGCTTCATTGTGATATGATGCAACCATTGTAAAATGGTACATTGTAATTTTGATTACATGTTTTTCAGTATTTGAAATTCAATTTCTGATTTATTCACACAATCAGTAGATGGATCAAAAATCAATATGAGTTGAAAAAAATTAATAGCTCACTTCATTGTAGGGCAAACAGTTGTACTAATATTTTCTATAACTAATGCTTGAAATATGCAGTGAGTACAGATTAGCAGAAATGGGAGTAATTTTTAGTTACCTTGCTTACATATCTCTTTATAAGTCTTATGACTCCATTATAAATACTTTTATGTATTAATTGTGGGAAACACTAATAGAATCCAGCTATTGTCATTGCTACTACTGATGTTATAATTATTAGAAGCAGAATCCATGAATCAACTCTGAAAATTACAGATGCATTAATTCAACCTTTAAAGAAAAAAATTCTTGATTTTGTTTATCTTGGTCAATGGCAACTGTGAAGTAATAAGCAACTTTTTTCAATATGGTTTCAGAAGAACTATATCATGGTTGTTCATGGGATTGGATGAAAACCTGTTGTGGGCATTGTTGATCAGGAAGGCACCAACTATTCTGGGGCCATATTTGTTTGCTCAAACATTCATATACAGTAGAAATAACAATCATTTAAAAAGATGCATTGCTAGAAAAATATGTATTTTGGAAAGTGGTATACTCACATCCCTGAATATTTTAGGAAATACTATGTATGCAGCATAGAAAAATCATATAAACAAGTATGGATTTTTAAAGTTCGGTATTTTTGTGTACTGTTGCTTTTTAATTTTGAGCCAGATTAATAATAATGGATTCCTAATTGTATGTCTCTTAAAATAGATATGGGTTTTATATTTTTCATCCCATAGAAAGGAGTGCCAGCCCATTTGTAGGTCATGCCCTTCAATTGTTAGTATTCTGCTGTTTTCCAGCTCCATCCAGTCTTTAACCCATAGTAGCGCCACCGTGTGATAATAGAGTTCCCAATCTGGGAGTGCTGTTCCTCCCCTCTCCTTAGTGTCCTGAAGTAGTTTAAGTTTTATTCGTGGGTGTTTCCCCTGCCAAATGAATTTGGAAGTCATCTTATTTAAAGTTTCAAAGAAGTTTTTCTCTAATTTTATTGGGACAACCTGAAACAGATACAGCAGCTTTGGTAAGACATTCATTTTAATAGTGGAGATTCTTCCCAGTAATGATATTTGTAGATTTTTCCAATTATCCAAATCTTTTTTTATCTGTATTATTAATTTGTCATAGTTATTTTCTTCTATTGACGAGGTTCTTGGTGACAGCCAGATCCCTAAATATTTTATTTTCTTTGTTGTTTCTTTGTTCTCCAATTCTGTCTCCTGAATTTTCGTAAGATTTTTAACTATTAATTTTGATTTATTTCTATTTATTTTTAGACTGGCCAACTCTCCAAATTCCTCTATTTTCTTAAACAATTTTGGCGCTACTTCCAATGGCTCTTCAGTTATAAATATAAGGTCATTGGCAAAAGCCTGAACCTTATATTCCTCTCTTCTTATTTTTAACCCCTTAATTTCTTGATCTTCTCTGATTTTTTTTAGCAAAATCTCCAATGTTAAGATATACAATAGTGGAGAAAGTGGACAGCCCTGCCTAACCCCTTTTGTTATATTGAATTGATCTGTCATGTCGTCATTTAGTATTACTTTTGCTGTTTGCTTTGTGTATATTTGTCCTATAATTTTTTCAAGGTTTGATCCAAATTGCATAGTCTCTAATTGCCCTTTTAAAAATTTCCAATTTAAGTTGTCGAATGCTTTTTGGGCATCGAGGAAAATCAGCGAAGCTTGTTTCTCCGGGTGTGCTTCATAGTACTCGAGTGCATTTATTATTACTCTCATATTATTCTTGATTTGACGGCCTGGCAGAAATCCATTTTGGTCCTGGCGAATGTAATCATTTAGTACTTCTTTTATTCTTTCCACCATAATTATTGCAAATACTTTATAATCCGTGTTCAATAGAGATATTGGTATATAGTTTTGAATTAATTGGTGGTCAGTATCATCTTTGAGTATAATTGTAATTATTGCTTCCGTCCAGGATAGTG
Organism: Arizona elegans; assembly: GCA_022577455.1. Lineage (NCBI taxonomy): Eukaryota > Metazoa > Chordata > Lepidosauria > Squamata > Colubridae > Arizona > Arizona elegans. The sequence continues at coordinate 73,963,129 of JAKOOJ010000004.1, read as the reverse complement.
GGATTTTTGTCTTCTCTAGCTCTTCATTGTATAACTCCAGCATGGTCTCTCCTATTATTTCTTGTATCATTTTATATAATTCCACCGGAAGGCCATCTGGGTCCGGTGTTTTATTATTTTTTTGCTTTTTCAATGCAGCATCCAATTCCATCTCAGTTACTGGCCTGTTTAACATTTCTCTTTGTTCATCTGTAATTACAGGTATGTCTGACCTTTTTATATATTGTTTTATCTTTTCGTCTTCTATTTTTTCTTGTCTATACAGATTTGCATAAAGTGTCCGAATAATTTCTTTTTTCACTTTCCTACTATAGTGGATTTCCCCATTTTCATCTTTAAGCTGATATATCATTCTTTTGTCTCTGTCTTTTTTCAGTCTATACCAGCCATCTACCTGGTTTCTTCACCAACTCAAAGTATAACAACTCAAAGTATAACAAAGTATAACAAACCAGCCATCTACCTGGTTTGTTCGCCAACTCAAAGTAATTTTGTTTGGCCATTTTTATTTTCTGCACTAGTTCTTTTTGGTTCATCAAATTTATGTTATGTTTAGCTAACTTCCATTCTTCTTATATTTTTTTATTATGGGGATATTGTAGTTTATCTAGGTGTTGTTTCCTTTCTCTATTTTTTTCCCCTATATATCCAATAGTCAGCCCCCTTATATATGCTTTTGCCGTATCCCAAGTATTCTGTAGAGAAGTATCTTCTTTTTTATTTATTTTAGAGAATAATTCTAATTCCTTTTCTAACATATGTTTAAATTCTTTTTGTTTACAAATTCTTTGATTCATCATCCATCTCCTAAATGTTTTTTCTCCTTTCCAGTTTACAAGAATTGGGTTATGGTCTGCCCATTGATTTGCTTCTATCTCTATTTTATCTACTCCATTTCTAATATTTGCAGTCATCCAGGCCATGTCAATCCTGGACCAGGATTGATGGGGATGAGAGTAAAAGGTGAACTGGTTCTTATCTTCATGTGTTTCCCTCCAAACATCTCTCAAATTTATTTCCCTGGCCATATTAAAGAATTCTTTTGGAAGTATTTCTTTTTTTCTTCTTATTCTTTTTACTCGTTTTGTAATCTTTTTTCACATCTGCTATTGCATTATAGTCCCCAATTAAACAGATATCTTCATAGTCCAATTCTACCATTTTATTATGTAAACCCTTAAAAAATTCCTGTTGGTTTTGACTAGGGGCATAAATAGATTGTAAAAAAATGCTTTTAAAAGTAAAAAGAAAATAAAAATCGCATGCCACAGCTGATCACCCCCCTCATGCTGTTCTACTTACCCCATGCCTCCTTTTGGCATGCATGGTAAGTATGAGCAGCCAGTGAACCGGTAGTAAACTGGTTCAGATTTCATCACTGATTCTTCCTATTCTGAACTACATGATTCTTTCCCACTTACTATGCTGGTTTGGAGCTGTTAGCATTGTAAGTCAGCAACATATTCAGGGCTGCAGTTGTCTATCCTAGACCTTGCTCTAATGGGGCTTATTACTCACTAGAGGTGCTCAGCACTGTGTTTTTAGTTAAACAGGATTTTAAGAGCCATGGTCAGTGGTGGGTTGCTTCTGGTTCGGCCCGGATCGGGTGAACCAGGAGTGGCGGTGGGAGAAGGATCTGCCCACCCACCTGGACATCTCTGCACATGTGCAGAAGCTTCTGTGCATGCATAGAAGTGTTGCATGTGAGGACGAGGGTGTCCACGAGCGATCTGGTAGTGACGGGATTTGAAATTCACTACTGGCCATGGTGGTACAATGGTTAGAATGCAGTATTGCAGGCTAACTGTGCCCACCACCAGGAGTTCGATCCTCACTGGCTCAAGGTTGACTCAACCTCCCATCCTTCTGAGGTCAGTAAAATGAGGACCCAGATTGTTGGGGGCAATATGCTAATATTTATAAACTGCTCAGAAAGTATTGTATAGCACTATGAAATGGTATACAAATCTAAATATTAACTATTACTGCTATTAATATTATAAAGTCTGTAAGAAGCAAACTGTCTAAAAATATCATATGATAGGCAATGTTTTGGAGAATAAGCACAGATTGCACAATATTTATTGATATATTTTCAGGAGCTATAGTAGTAATACTTAAAAAATGCTGACCTGAATTTCAAATTCATATTATATTTCTAGCTGCCATTTTAAACTAATATTTAAAGATGAAATGTGGCTTCCGGTTTGGCTTCCGTCGCCACCAGACGGTCTTTTGAGACTGCCAGCCCCGTCGCCCATAAAGAGCTGCCTTTACAGCTGAAAGGTGGCTCGAAAAACTCCGTTTCCTTAAGGAAATGTGAGACAGAGATGGCGAGGGCAGGTAGAGCCCTCTGCGAAGTCCCCAGAGTTCTTTTTTACTCCTGGGGAGGAAGCAGGATGAGGGTCCCTATTTTCGCTCGCCACTGCTCCGGGCTTCGGGAGAACTCTGCGCTTTGCAAAGCCAGGCGATGGGACCAGACCAACTAACAAAACTAACAGATCATCTGAATAAATAGGATGAAATCCAGATCTGGGATCCTAAATTGCAAGTATCTCTAACAACCCTAAGACTGATTTTAAAAGTAAAGAAGAGTGAAAGGGGGAAAAGAGAAAATTTAAAATGGCGACTGGCTGAGGCTTGAGAAGAAAGCCAAAAGCGAAAGTCCTTCCGTTTGAATAGTTTAATACGTTACAAAGTAACTGAAACAATAGCGCTGGCTAGAAGTGAAGAGAAAAATTCTTATTTCATGCTTCTTTCTTCTTAGAGACTTGATATTGATATTGTTTGGAGAGAAATCTTTTTCCATAAAGGGAAAAAAATTGTCTGTGGGGCAGGATGGCATTAAAACTGACAAAGCCAGACAACCAAGCTGTGGGGGGGGGGGCTCCCCCATCTATAAACCACATGAACAAGTTTTGAGCTTGCAGATGCAGAAGAATGGCTTTAAAGACCTAAAGGAATTTGTATTGGAGGAGATGGTAAGACATGATGAGATTGTGAACCAGAACCTTGAAAAATTTAGACAGGAAATTAAAGAGTTGGTTCAACAAAAGTATGATAACCTGAAGCAACATATGAAAAGTTTCTTAGAAACAATTATAAAGATGGATAAAGATATCAATTTAGAAATAGAGTCTAAAATGAAAGAAGTTGATTATAAGATTCATAATTTGGATAATAAAATACAAAGAATTGAAAATGGTTTAACAATGATTCAAGAAAAAAGCTCAGAAGTACAGTCTAAAAAAATAAAGGAAGCTGACTACAAGACTTACAATGCAGATAATATAAAACAAAGGATTGAAAATGAAGTCACAATGATGCAATTCAGATTCATGGAATTTGCGGTCAGAATTAGGGGAATACAGGACAATAAAAGAGAAGATTTGAGAAAGACGTCTGCTGAAGTTCTGGCTGTGATTTTAAAGGTTAGTCCTGAAGAGGTATCCTGTAAGATTGATAAGGCCTACAGAGCAAATTCTTGGGTGGCAAAGCAAAGGCAGTTGCCTAGAGATGTGGTGATTTACTTTACTGATAAAGGAATAAGAAACAATATTGTGCAAAAGTCTTTTAACTCCACTCTTGAAATGCATGGAAGGAAGATTTGGATATATAAAGAGCTGCCATCCAAAATGTTAAAAGATAGAAAGGATTTTGGATTTTTGGTGACTGAGCTAAAGAAACAAAACATCCCATTTAGGTGGGATGCTCCATTTGGTATAATATTGAGATATCAAGGAGAAAGATATCAACTAAATACTGTTGAAAAAGCGGAAGAATTTTACTACAAGGTTCTTAAAATGGATTCAACATCTCCATGTATGCCATCAGTGTCAGGAACATACGAGGGGAATAAAGAAAAGCAAAATCAACAAGAGATTGAAACCCAGGCTAAGCAGATGGAGATGGAGGTAATGGAAAAACAACAAGTTACAGAGGCCTTTTTGGACGAGCCGCTTTTGGATTCTCCTTTAGAGGTTATAGTTGGATTACCTATAAATACAAGAGAGGCGGCTTTGGATTCTAATGTGATGTCTTATCAAGTTACAGACCAGCATGGAAATCAATCAGCTGATATACAAGTCCTAGAAAGGCAACCAGGATGGAGATCTAAACCACAAAAAGTTAAGAAAAGAAGAAGCAGGTTCTACAAAACTAAAAAATTTTAGACTAAACAACAGTCTAATGCCAGTCACTTAAGAGATGATTAAATATACATGAAAATATAGCTGAGGCAAAGTATTGGTTTATACTATTTTGAGAAGAATGACAGATCTCTGCAGTGCTTTGCTTTTGGGATGTGGAAGATGGCCTTTAATTGAGTGGATTGGAACTTTCTATTTTGGACTTTTTGACAAATGGATTACGTATATGTTGAGCTACAAGGCAAGAGAAGTATGGGATTGGGGCATGCAGAAGATCTGGTTGTTACCCTAACACGGTGGTTGGAATTAATAATCTAGAGGAAAGACATTACAGAAGATACTATATGGAATATAAATAGAAAGTCACTCGGGTGGTTTTTTATATACGAAAACACTTATTATTGATGGGGGCAGATGGTAATTGAAGATACTGAACATACTGTTGGAACTAGAACTTGATGTTACCCTAACATGGGTGATGGAATTAATAATCTAGTTGAAAGACATTACAGAAGATATCATATGGATTACAAACTTAAAGTCATTTGAGGATTTTATTTATATGTGGAAATATTTTTTAGTGGTGTGGGCAGAAGAACAAAGATATTAAAAATATTATGTATGGTAGACCTGTAGGAAAGTGGGTGGAGATAGGTTAGTTTACTGATTGTTCAGTTTAGGAAAAGGGATGTTATGTTCAGATATTAATATACATAAAAGATTTGAATTAAGAGATATATGTATGGGGGAGGAGGAAATGGGTAGATTATGTGTTGAAATTGCCAAATTAGGATTTATTATATAATTTTACAGCTGAATGTTGCTCTGAAATGTATAGTATAGGGGGGATATAATAATATTGTTAGAAAGAAATGGTCAGCATATGGGGGGTGGAGTAAAAGGATGGTAAAGTATTATATAATCTGTTATTAATTTGGGTTTTATTTTGGAGAAGCCACAGGGGGAGGGGAGGGGGAGGGGGGGTTAGGGAGGAGGGGGGGAAAAGGGGGAAAATCTGTATTTGAAAAACTTTTTCAATAAAAAAAAAGAAATGTGTGGTAGGAAAATAAAATATATGAAAAGCATGAGGTAACCATAGGACCATGTTTATTCATATATTAAATCAAAGTGACTGAAACATCATGAACTAGAGGAAAAAGTAAGGAATCTAGGGGCAACTCTAGCCAAACTCCAACCTATGCACGAAAGCTAGGCCCAAATTGAACCATTTAATGCACAAATAACTCTCAGAGGATTTGACCCTGCTGATAAACCTTCGGAGGAAGATAAATGGAGTATGTTACACATAGAAGGAAACACAATAATCAAAGAAAAAAGCAGGTGAAAAAAGGGATGTGAGGGCAATCTGGCTGCGACATCTATCACCCCATTGATCGCCAGGATTGATTTGGTTGATCTGGCTGGCTAGGCCGGTGTCCCCTTCCTCCCTCACTACTCCATGTGCATCCCTCCTGAAGCTGCACACTTGGTAGAAGAGGATGGCCATCCCAGATAGAAGGAATGTACCAATCTTTGGTCAAGGGTATATGATAGCTGCACTCCCCTGCTAAAACCTCCAACCAAGCTCAAAGAAAAAAGCAGCATACATCTAACAAACTCCTACTGCCCAAACTAACCCAACCAGAAGCAGCCCCATTAAAACTGAGCAATCAATTTCTCCTCCTAGATGAAAGCATGCAGGCCCATCACAAACCCCCTCAAACAAAACACATAGACACCTAGAAAAGAGACATCATCAAATATCCCTAAAAAGTCACATCAACAAAGACACCTGAGATAAACAGAAAAGTACCCCAGACTGCACCCCCTAAAAAAGAAAGATGAGTATTGGTGATAGGAGATTCTATTCTCAAAGGAACAGAACCAGCCATCTGTAGACTAGACATACCATACAATTTAGGGAGGTCTGTTGTCTCCCTGGAGCAAAAATTAAAGATGTGGCTGAAAACTTAACCAAAATAATTAGGCCCACAGATTACTACACTTTCTTCTCTTTCAAATTGGGATGAATGACACAACAAAGAACCTAAGTACAATATTAAGAGATTATAAGCAGCTAGGCGATAAAGTTAAGGAGCTAGAGCACAAGTAATGTTCTCATCAGTACTCCCAATGAAAGGCCAACGCCCATTGAGGGGAAAAAGAATTTAGAAATAAACCACTGGCTAAAGGGTTGGTGTCGCCAAGAAAACCTGGTTTCCTGGACCATGGATGGCATTACCTACAAGAAGGGATGGCAAGAGATGGGCTACACCTCATAAAAACAGGGAAAAATGTACTTGGAAAAATATTGGCCCAACTCATCAGGCGGGCTTTAAACTAAAATGGGGGAGGGGAGAGATCTTTAGAATTTCTAGAACATAAAACCAATCATAAATCTCAAGAAAACAAATCAAACAATGAGTTAGGGAATGATGAGAAAAAAGAAAAACCCAAAAAACAATTAGGAAGTGCAGGAATCATACCTATGGACAGGTATAAAAGTCTTAAATGCTTATATAAAAATGCTCAAAGCTTGGGGAACAAATAGGGTGAAATAGAAGCAATATTACATGGGTAGGTATGACATAGTTGCCATTACAGAATCTTGGTGGGATGAAACCCATGACTGGAATGTACTGATGGATGGATACAAATTGTTCAACAGAAACAGCTCTACAAAAAGAAGAGGTGGAGTTGAATTTTATATGAGAGATCACTACATATCTACAGAAATGCACATAATCAAAGATAAAACCCCTCCAGAATGTATATGGGTCAATATAAAAGGGAAAAAAGTGACTGCCATAGGTGTATATTATAGGCCACCCAACCAGGCAGAAGAAATAGATGAACTCTTTGACAACCAGTTAAGAAATGTATGTAGGAAACATACTACAATAGTAATGGGAAACCAACTCTGCAGATAACTATCCAGATATCAACTGGGAGACCAACTCTGCAGTGAGTGAGAGATCAAACAGATTCCTAACCAACCTAGCTGTCAATTTTATCATCTAAAAAGTAGAGGAGGGAATTAGAAGTAAACCTATATTGGACTTAATTCTTACTAATAGAGAAGGAGTGATAGAGGGAGTTGGTTGCTGGAACTTTGGGTGAAAGTGACCACATCATACTGGAATTCAATATAATGCAAACACAAGCAACAGAAAATAATTTAACCAGTGCCTTAAACTTTAAAAGAGCCCATTTTAACAAACTCAGGGAAACCCTAGGAAAGATTCCATGGACAAAAATCCTAAAGGGGAAAAGAACTCAAGAAACATGGGAAATTCTGAAAAATGTGATCATAAAAGCCCAGTCCAGCACAATACCACTGAGAAAGAAAAACAAGAAATTCAAGAAGAAACCATCATGGCTGCACAAAGATCTCTCTGACAAGCACAAAAAATGGGAAGAGGGATACATAATTAAGGCTTATTATCAGCAGATAGCCAGAACATGGAAAGATGAAGTCAGATAAGCAAAGGCTCAGAATGAATTAAGGCTTGCTACAAAAGTCAAAAATAATAATTAAAAAAGTTTCTTTCAACTTATTAATAACAAGGAAAAAAGACAAGGAAACAGTAGGTCCACTAAAGAGAGAAGATGGCAAGGAAGTAACAGACATTAGGGAGAAAGCAGAGCTGCTTAACTCATTCTTTGCATCAGTCTTCATGCAGAAGGAAATTATAGCCCAATATACCAAAAAAGCTACTGTAAAAGACAAACCAGAAATAAATATTAAAATAAGCAAGAAAATGGTAAGATAATACCTATCTGACCTTGATGAATATAAATCATTGGGAGTCTGGGACCTGACAGATTACATCCCAGAGTTCTGAAGGAGTTGGCAGATGTTATCTCAGAACTATTGTACCAAATCTTTCAAAAATCCTAGAGCACAGGGGGAGTACCTGAGGATTGGAAAAGGGCTGATGTGGTTCCCATCTTCAAGAAAGGTGGGGTGGGGTGGGGACACCAGATCCAGGAATCTACAAACTAATTAGTCTAACATCAATACCTGGGAAAAACCTGGAAAAGATAATCAAAAAACAGATTTGGGAGCAACTAGAAGCAAATAAAGTTATAACTAGTAGCTAGCATTGCTAGTTACTAGTTAAAAATAGATCATGCCAAACCAATCTTATTTCATTCTTTGACAAAGTGACTAAATTAGTAGACCAGCAAAATGCTGTGGACATAGTATATTTAGATTTCAGTAAGGCATTTGACAAAGTAGACCACAATCTACTTCTTGGTAAGCTAGAAAAATGTGGACTAGACACCATCACTATCAGATGGATTTGTAGCTGGCTGACAAACCATACTCAATGAGTAGTCCTTAATGGTACTACATCCACATGGAGAGAAGTAAGCAGTGGGGTACCACAAGGCCCATCTTAGGCCCAGTACTCTTCAATATTTTTATAAATAACTTAGATGAGGGAATAGAAAGGGAATTCATCAAATTTGCAGATGATACTAAACAGGCAGGAATAGCCAACACCCCAGAAGACAAATTCAGGATCCAAAAAGATCTTGACAAACTTGAACAATGGACTCTATCCCACAAAATGAATTTTAATGTGGAGAAAAGCAAAACTTTACATTTAGACAAGAAAAATCAAAGGTATAAGTACAGATTAGTGGGACCTGGCTCAAAAACAGTAACTGGGAGAGGGATCTTGAAGTTCTAGTTGATAATCATTTGAATATGAGCCAGCAATATGCAGCAGCAGCAGCCAAAAAAGCTGATACAATCCTGGGTTGCATAAACAGAGGCATAGAATCGGGGTGGGATTGAAAAATTTCAGCAACCAGTTCTCTGCCTGGTTGCTGGGTGGGCGTGGCCATGGGGGCATGACCTTTTTGGACTCATGCACTATGGCGGGCGGGGGGGTGGTTTCACCTCCCCAGGCTCCAGAGGCTTTCCTCGAGTCTCCAGAAGGGCAAAAATGGCCTCCCCCAGGCTCCTGAAGCCCTCCAGAGGCTGAAAAAGGGCCTGTTTTCAGACTTCCAGTACTTCCAGTAGGCCCGTTTTTTACCTCCCCAGGCTCTGGGGGGCTCCCCAGGCTCTGGGGGGCTTTTCCAGGAGGGGAAAATAGCCTCCCTGGGCTCTGGGGGGCCTCTGGAGGCTAGAAATGGGCTCATTTCTGGACTTTTGATACTTTGGGCAGGCCCATTTTTTGCCCTCCCAGAGCCTCTGTGTGCGCCCTGCACTTACCTGGCATCCAAAATGGGGTGCGTGGAAACTCCTGGGAGGAGAGGGACAGGGTGGGCGGGACAACCGGTTCAGTGAACCAGATTAAAATTAACATCTAATTCACCCAAACCGATCCGAACCAGCTGAATTCCACCCCTGCATAGAATCAAGACCATCAGTGCCACTTTACAAAACCCTAGTAAGACCACACCAGGAATACAGCAACCAATTTTGGTCACCATACTACAAAAAAGATGCTGAGACTTTGGAAAAAGTTCAGACAAGAGCAACTAAGATGATCAAAGGCCTGGAGACTAAACCATATGAAGAATGGTTGAGAGGTTTTGGGTTTGGCTAGTCTAAAGAAAAGAAGAATTAGGGGTGACATGATAGCAGTATTCCAGTATTTGAGGGGCTTCCACAAAGAAGAGGGGGATCAAATTATTCTCCAAAGCACCAGAGGGCAGGATAAGAAATAATGGTTGGAAACTAATCAAAGAGAGAAGCAACCTGGAATGAAGGGAAACTTCCTAACAGTGAGGACAATTAACCAGTGGGACAGCTTGCCTCCAGAAATCATGGGCGCTCCATCACTGGAGGTTTTTAAGAAGAGACTGAACAGTCACTTGTCTGTGATGGTATAGGTTCTCCTACTTGAGCAGTGGACTGGACTAGAAGACCTCCAAGGTCCCTTCCAGCTATATTCTATTCTATTCTATTCTATTCTATTCTATTCTATTCTATTCTATTCTATTCTATTCTATTCTAGTCTAGTCTAGTCTAGTCTAGTCTAGTCTAGTCTATTTGGAATCTTGCTTTTCTGTCCCATAAGTTCTCTCCTTTCCCTCCTATTCTTATTCCTTACTGCTATAAAGAAAGCTATTTTTTGGGTTTGCTGTGCAATTCTTATGTGTGAAGTAGGATGTTCTTGCACTTTACAAATAAGGAGTCCTTGAGGTTTCTGTGACTGTATTTGCCTTTCTTTGTATAGTCTCTTCTTTAGTGGTCTGCAGACTCCTTGATTTCATTCACCATAATTAAATCCTAAAGTGAGGCATCACAAGCTTGGGCAGCAAAAGAACCATAAAGGGATGAGAAGGTGTTAGTGTATAACAATAAATGTATCACGTACAATTTCCTATAAGAGTACACTCAAAACTACTAAGGAGAAGAAATTGCAAGAAATTCTTCCTTTGAAAGGCACAAAAAAGAAACTCAGAAAAGTTCCTTTTCCAGGGATAAAACAGTTTTTGTGAAATTGCAATGCAGTCTTCTTATTGGGAAAAAAAGGTTATACTGTATAACTGGGAAAACTGAATAAATGGCAGTACGAAGAGGAAGCATATTCCAAATGAAGTAAATGAATTATTAAACTGATTATCTTAAATTGCTTTTAGGTAGGTTTCAGGCGACTTATGGTACAGAAATGGCATTGGTTGCATTTATGGATGATCTCTCAGTGGGAGAGTGGGATGGGGGAATGCATCTATCCTCACCCTACTTGACTTCTTGGCAGCTTTTCATACCATGCCCATGGTATCCTTTTGGACCAGGTACTGAGTTTGGGACAGGATGGTGCTATTTGGTTTCTTTCTCTGGAGTTGACAGAGAGCAAGAGGTCCAGTCCTTGGCTATTCCTTTGTGGAGTATGGTAGAGTTTGGTAGGCTCTACTCCTTTTTAACATATACATGAACCATAATAATAAAATAACAGAATTGGAAGAGACCTTGGAGGTTTTCTAGTCAAATACCTGCTCAAGCAGGCCTTATGGCTCATGGTCCAATCTCTTCTTAAAACCTCCAGTATTAGAATACCCACAACTTCTGATTGCAAGTTATTCCATTGATAATTATTCTAACTGTCAGAAAATTTCTCCTTAGTTCTAGGTTGCTTTTCTCCTTGATTAGTTTTCATCCCTCCTTGTTCTGCCTTCAGGTGCTTTGTAGAATAGGTTGATTTTCTTTTCTTTGTGGCAATCCCTGAGATATTGGAACACTGCTATCATATCACCTCTAGTTCTTCTTTTCATTAAACTAGACATACCCAAATCCTGCAACCATTCTTCGTATGTTTTAGAATCCAGCCTCCCTAATAATCTTTGTTGCTCTTCTTTGCACTCTTTTTAGAATCTCAACATCTTTTTTTATTGTGGTTACCATAACTGGATGCAAGATCCTAAGTGTTGTCTTACATTTTATAAAGCAGTTTTAATATTTCATGTGATCTTGATTCTATTCCTCTTTTAATGCATTTTAGGATTGTGTTGGCTTTTTTGGCAGCTGCAGCACACTGCTGGCTCATATTTGAGTAATCATTAATTAATCCCTTTCCCAATTATTAATATTGAGCCAGGTACTCTTGTCATTTTAATCTATTTTTTTATTTATAATTGTTTTACTTCCATATACAGTATTGTATTATGTTGTTATCGATTTAGGTCACCTGATACCATGAGATGAGCAACATATAAATGTGTTAAATATGAAAGGAAGGAAGGGAGGGAGGGAGGGAGGGAGGGAGGGAGGGAAGGAAGGAGGGAGAAGGCAAATAAAAATACCTTAAAAGAAAGTCCTGTGGAGCTTCAAATTCTAATCCCACTGCCTGGTGTCAAACTCGATTTCATTGAGGGCAGGACCAGCATTGTGGTTGTTCTCAGGGACCAGGGAGGGGTGGAGGGGTGTTTCTAGGGTGGTCATGGCTGATTGGGCATGGTCAGCTTGACATCATTCACGTGGGGGGCACCTGTGGGTGCTGGGCAGGATTGGGGAGGGAATTCAGAGTGGGTGGCGGATGGGAGGATGAGGTGGGGCAAGGCAAGGGGTGGGGTGGCTGTTGGTGGAAACTGTAGGCCCCATGCATTCGCCACCCTTTGTGCATGGGGGCCGATGATTTCCAGCAGCAGCCACAGCTTGCCAGCCCCTCAGCTGGTGCACTCTACAGCTCCAGAGCCACCTGCCACCATCAGGCTGGTCGTCCAAGCAGCAGTTGCAGCATCAGCAGCAGGCGGAGGTGGGGGAAGGCACATGATGCAGATCACTGGATCAGTGGTGGGATTCAAATTTTTTTACTACCGGTTTTGTGGGCATGGCTTGGTGGGCATGGCAGGGAAAGGATACTGTAAAATTTACATTCCCTCTCCACTTCAGGGGAAGGTTATTGCAAAATCCCCATTTTTCCTGATCAGCTGGGACTCAGGAGGCAGAGAATAGATGGGGGTGGGGCTAGTCAGAGGTGGTATTTACCGGTTCTCCGAACTACTCAAAATTTCTGCTACTGGTTCTCCAGAACTGGTTAGAACTTGCTGAATACCACTTCTGTACTGGATGCATTTACTCTGTCCCACTATTTTTGCTTGCTGTTGGAGAGCAGGTTGCTGCTGGTCATCTTCTCCTTGGCCCCCTCATGGGTCTTGCCTTTGGCCTGCATGGGGAGCATGTTCCCATCATGTACCTGATGGACCACTGCAGGCTGTGGCTGCCATCACTCAGCAGACCCGCCCAGCTTGAAGGAGGTGAAGCAACCATCTAGAAAAGCTGATTAAAGATGGTAGAGCATGCCCAGGCCCAGCAGGTAAAAGACAGTTACCCTGAGTGGGGAAAGCCAGATCCCCATCATCACCATGCCTGCCCAGGCCCAGGCTCAGTAGAGATAGGGGAGGCAAATGATCCTGGCTGGGCCTGGGTGGCCATGGCGCCAATGGGGATCTGGCTTTCTCTGCTGGTGTGGCAGTCTTTTACCTGTTGCGCCTGGTCATGCTCTACCACCTCTACTCAGGCTGCTTCGCCTCCTTTGTGCTGGGTGGGTCTGGTGCTCCGAGCAGCGATGGAGTGGCCTAATGGACTTGCACAAGCTGCTGGTGGCCTTGGTAGTGGCAGTGGCCCACAGCGGTGCCAAGATGCATCGGGTGCATGAGAGCCAAGGATAAGACCCACGAGGAGGCCAAGAAGATGACCAGCAGTAACCTGCTCTCCCCATGATCTGATATTGCTTCCTCTGCTGCCACCATCTTGGAGTCCAAGTAGGGTGATTACTAAATCTAAAACCATACCATTGTGCCTTCCATATCATTCTCAGTTTTACACCCACCTCCATAAGTAGTTTAAAGATTCTCCTAGATAAATTTAACTTTTGCCAAAGTAAAAACACTGAGAACACACAGTATAGTGCTACTGTAGAAAGGAAACTGAAGGCTCCAGAAAACAGCATTCATTTCTTTCCCCAAGAGAGACTAAATTGGGATCAGATAATGTTCCATTCATGATGCTAACATCTGAGAACAAAAGCATATGAATTGTTTGCATATTATTAGTTTTTTTTAAAAAAAGAAAAATGAAGCTCTTGTTATCTGCTAAGTAAATCAGCTGTTTGTTTTGCATCAAAGCACAACATTTTCTTGTGATGGAAGCAGTGTTACTGGATTTCTTACTAAACTGTTATGGAGAAAGCTTATATAATGATATTTTCTAGAGATTAAGTTAAAGAACAGAATCTAAAATAACTCAGGAAAGGAGATCAAAACATCTCCACAAAAAGGATATAATAGTTTTTTTCTTTATTCATTACATGACTGTGTTACAATCTCTTTGGAAATTAGCCCCACTTAATTCAGAAGGATTTACTTCCAAATTAGATCTGTATAAAATTAAGATGGATTATTGGGTCACTAGCTGATGATGGGGATAGAATTTTTCCCCTTACATAAGAAGTAGAAAATCTATGATTGTTCAGATCATTTCCAGGTGCTGATGACTGACTGATTACATTGTTGTTGACTTTTGCCAACTACGTAGGATAGGTAGAATTTCTCAATGACAACCTGCTTCTAACATTGTTTTTCAAGTCTTTCCTCCTACTTTCTCCAGTATTAAAATCTCCAGAGAATTGGCTCTTCACATAATGTGTCTGAAGTAGGATAATTTGAGCTTGGTCATTTGTGCCTTGAGTCAGAACTCTGGAGACTTATTTGTTCTATGATTAATTTATTTCTTTTCTTGGTGTCTGTGGCATTCTCAGAGTCCAAAGTCCAAAAGCAGCAAATACTTATGCACTTATGACCATGTTCCCATATGGTCACATAACCAAATTTCAGGTGCTTGGTAAGCATTGTACATTTATAATACTTGCAGTGTCCTATGGTCATGTGATCATCATTGGCTTCCAACAAGAAAAGTTCATGGGAAAATTTGAATTGAAAATCGCAAATCATGATCATGTGATGCCTCACTTAACAATCACAGTGATTAGTTTAACAGCCATGGCCAAAAAAAAAATAAATTAAAAAAAATCATAAAATTGGGTTGCAGGCATGTGATGCTTCACTTAATCACTGTACTGCTTAACAACAAATTCTCTGGTCCTGATTGTGACTGAGAGTTGAGGATTACTTTTATGAAACAAGGATTCTATGTTTTTACAAAATCATGTATTTAGATTTTTCAGCTATGACTTGTGTATTTTGCTGGCTCTGCATTTCTATTTAATCTAAATTTAATTTTCCTTAAAAATCCTCAAATAGGGAAGTAAGTTTGCAAGCTTCTGCAAGCTTTTAGCAGATGCATAAGTAGGAGACTAACAAACAAATGTACATCAGCTAAATGTACATCAATTAAAGAGGACAATTATAACAAATTAATACTATAGATAAAAAAGGATTTGGAAACCTGAAAAAAATTGCAATTATCTCATAGGAAGGATAGCCTCTACCTTTTTTTTTTTTAAATTATTATATTTTTATTGTTAAAGAATAACAAAAAGGAAAAAAAATCAATACAAAAATCAATAGTAAGGAAAGAAAAAATATTTTTCCCCCCAACATGCTATACAAACGGAAAGGAAGTTTTAGGAAATTGAAGTCTTCAATTCTTCCAGAAATCTCTTTGATAAGGTACTGGTGCTGATTCATCCAATCTCCCAAGTACAAAGTCCACAAATGGTTGCCAAGTGTTCCAAAAAACATTTTCTTTATATATACCACTTCTAATTTTAATATCACAAGTCAATTTATCATTTAATGCAAATTTCCATGTTTCATTGTACCATTCTTCTAATTTTAAGTCAACATTTAATTTCCAATATCTAGCAATTATAATTCTCCCCATTATAACCAAAATCCTCACCAATTCTCTTTCTCCAGTTGTTAATGTTGTTTCATTCAATATTAATAACAATATGGTTTCCAATTTCAATTTGACCCTCTTCTTAATCATTTCAAATATTTCATTTTCTATCCTAGACCAAAAAAGTTCAACCCCATTACATTTACACCACATACGAGCATATGTCCCGAATTCCACTTTACATCTCCAACACATTTTATCCACTTTATTATCCATTTGAAAAAGTCTTATTGGGGTCAAATACCACTTCCAAATAACTTTATAGTTATGTTCTTTAATCCTTATTGATAATGTCCTCATTATTCTACTAACCCAGTTCATATTCCAATTTTGATCAGAAATTTCAATACCCAGTTCTTTTACCCAATTCTCTTTCATTACCCTTTGTGAATTATTATCAAAGTTAATAATTTTATAAATTTTAGTAACTAATCCCTTTGGTCCAATTTCATCTTTTATTATTCGAGATGTCAAGTTTTCAAATTCTGTTTCCTTTCTACTCTCATCATTCCTTTCTTTGCATTTCCTATTCCATTTATTCATTTGAATTCTTTCAAACCAATTAATATTTAATTTTCCATAAATTTCCTCTTTCCTCATTTCATTTTCTATAAATTTCAACCATTCACTAATTGTTTCCACTTTCTTTTCTATTATAATCCTCTCTCTGTTACTATTTAATTTCATTGGGCAATTCTCTTTCAGTTTACCTAAATACAATGCGTCTGGTATTAATTTTTTTGCTACTCTGTCCCAATTTTTAGTCAAACTATTTAACCAATAATTGCAAATTTTAACCTTACCTTTAAGATTTTCAAAAACCATTTATAACCAAACTTCTTTATTTCCTTCATTTCCAAGTTACCCCAAAGTTTAACATCTCCTTTTAAAATTTTTACTACTGTTTTTATATTAAATGCTCTATAATAGTTTTGTTGCAGTAATTCGAGGATCGGACTCAATAAAGGATTCAGAAATGTAGTATTCAAACAAAGTATTGTTTATTTACAGTAGGCATTCTATATTCTCTGAATGATTGTAGATAGAAGCAAGGAGGAGGAGCGTGTATCCCCTTTTATATCAATAAGGCGGGATTAGAGGTAGGAGTGGTTACATATGAATACATTAGGAAAGGAAGAATAAATTAACCCTTGATATTCTATGAACATACATTTCCTCCATTCAAGAATAAGGCATTTACCCATGACAAATCCCCCTCTAAATGCCGATTTGACATACAACAGTAATTACATTCAGATTCAGAACAATATAAAACTTGTAATTTTGAAGTTAAATATTTATGTTGCTTAGATTGTAAAGGCTTAGTCAATATATCAGCTATTTGTTCTGTGGTTTCGCAATGAATAGCTTTAATGAATCCATCTTGAGATAATTGTCTTACATGTTTGAATTTGATATCTATATGTCTAGATCTCTGAGCAATAGCGTCTGCTCTAGATATCTCTATTGCAGCTTTGTTATCTTCATGTATAACAAATGGTAATAAAGGACTCTTCCAAACGTCTGATAATAGATCATTGAACCATACAAGGTTATTAGAGGCTTTTGAGAAGCAAATATACTCTGCCTCAGTTGTTGATGTAGCTACTAGATCCTGCTTTCCAGTATACCAGTAGACTGGACAATTGTTAAGAAAGAATACATAGCCGGAAGTGCTTTTCCTGCACTTAGTGTCACCTGCCCAATCTGCATCAGCGTAACAAGTGAGAATAGGCTCTTTAACATCATTGGGTTCTAATAGTAGGCAGAAATCTAAGCTGTGTTTCAAATACCTTAGCACTCGTTTAATGGCTTCCCAATGATACATTAAAGGTTTACTGACATATCTGGATAATAAATTAAGGGGTAGAGCAATATCGGGTCTGGTCCAATTAGAGATATACAAAAGGGAACCAATAACTGATCTGTAAAGTGTATTATCATTAAACTCAGGAGATGATTCATTCATGTTTCTTAAAAAATCAGCTTGCATTCGAGTATCACAAGGCTTTGCATCACTCATATTACATTTGTTCAAGAGTTCTATAATCTTATCTTTCTGAGACAATCTAAATCCCTTTTTAGTCTTACTAATTTGAACTCCAAGATATTTATTTACTTTCCCTAATGATTTTAAAGAAAAATGTTCATTTAATTTTGTTACAAATGTATCTCTTTTTTCTTTATGTTTGCCAATATACAAAATGTCATCCACATAAATTAATACAAATTCTAGTGAATCACCATACCTCCTAACAAAGAAACAATTGTCTGCAGTTGTGGCATTGAAGTTCATAGCTTTGAGTACGTTGACCAAACATTCATACCAACGTTTGCCGGATTGCTTTAATCCATACAAACTTTTGTTTAGTAACCAAGTTTCATTTCTATTTGTGTTTTGGCTATGAGGAGCTCTTACATATATTTCTTTATCGAGTTTTGCATGTAGGTATGCAGTTTGTATATCATATTGAAAGACTTCAAGATTAAGGGCTGATGCTATTACTAAAGCTGTCTTAACACTTTCAGTTCTTACAGTGGGAGAATATGTGTCGGTATAATCCTCAGGATACTTTTGAGCGTAGCCCTGTGCAACTAGTCTTGCTTTATATAATGTGTTGCCTTCTTCCAGATTTTTAATTTTAAATATCCACCTAGTGCCAATAATTGTTTTGTCTTTTGGGGCTGGTGTTGGGGTGAATACGTTTAGTTCTCGCAAACTGTCCATTTCTTTGGCCATGGCTAATTCCCATTTTTTTCTTTCTTCTGTGGGGAGTTTTAATACTTCCTCATATGTATTGGGTGTTGATGTATCATCATTTATGTGCATTATGTAATCCTTATATTTATTTGGTACTTGGTTCCTGTTACATCTAATTGTTCTTTCTGGTCTGCTATCGTTATCGTGTAAGTATCTTGCTTCCTTTTTTGTTAATGAATCTGTTCTGATTTTGGGACAGTTTCCTATCCATGTTTTATTGTTGCTCTTTTGTGTACTGTGGTTATGTTCTTCTCTTTCTGTCTTATCTTGATTTTCAATGTCTGGTTTTGTAGTTGGAAATATCTCATTAAGATGTATCTTAGACCAAGTGGCCTGTTCGTGAAATACAGCTGTCCTAGAAATTATGAATTTATTGTTATTGTCAATAAATCTGTATCCCTTTGTGCCTGTTTCATATCCCATGAATCTGAGCCTTCTAGATACATTATCCCCCTTACGTCTCAATTGTTTTGGTATATGTACATCCGCTGTAACTCCAAATACATGCATGTGGGCTATCTTGGGTTTTTTATTATACATCAATTCATATGGTGTTTTATTTATGACACTAGACCAAATTCTGTTTAGAGTATAATTGGAATATAATAGTGCTTCTGACCAGAATTTTTTGCCTAAACCAGCATCTTCTAATGTACATCTAATCATGGTTTGTAGTGTCGAGTTCTTTTGTTCTGCTACTCCATTTTGAAATGCAAAGAAAGGGCTAGAGGTGAAGTGTAACATTCCTTTGTCTTTTAGCCATTGGGAGAATTCTTTTGACATGAATTCAGATCCCCTGTCTGTCATGATCTGCTTTATTTTTACATTGTGTTGTGTTTCTACACATTTATAAAATTCTTTAAACTTTTGAAATGTTTCATCTTTGTGTTTTAAAGTATAGACAAAGCCATAACGACTATAGTCGTCTACAATAGTAAGAAAGTATCATTTTTTGTATGTAATTGATGGGGTTAATGGACCAACTAGGTCCATATATACCAGGTTAAAAATATGATTTGATGATCTTATTGCCTTTTTTGGTCTGGGTTTAGTTCTGAGTTTTGAGGACTTACATACTGAACATTCTAAATAATTTTTACAATCTTTTATTTTAACACCTTCAGCATGTTCAATCATTTTTTGTATTACAGGAAAACTAGCATGTCCTAATTTTCTATGTAATATATGTGCACATTCATCATGGATTGGTTTTACAATTATTGGTCTTTTGTTATTATGTGTATCGTTAACAGATGTGGTTTCATGGTTATGATTTGTTTCATGTTCCTCATTGTCACTGTCACTGTCATTTTCATTTTCTATGCTAGTGTCATTTTACATGTTTGAATCAATGTTGTGTAGCCATCTTTCTTCTGTGACTAAGTATGGTAGATCTCCTTTGATAACCACATTACCTAAGTTTGTTTTGTTTTTCTCTAGAGTTGCTTTTCCCTTTGAGAACACTATATTTATGTTAGAGTCTCTGCTTAACTTTATTGCACTAAGAATGTTATGAGGTATTTCGGGTATTAATAAAAAGAAATATCCTATTTAGGTGGGATGCCCCAGTTGGTTTAATATTGAGACACCAAGGAGTAAGATATCAACTGAACACTGTTGAAAAAGCGGAAGAATTTTATCAAAAAATTTTAAAAATGAATTTAACATCTTTAGGCACAATACAGGATAAGCAAAAGGAGTTGGAAACAAAAGGAAAACATCAAATTACAGAGGCTGTGGTGGATAAATTGTCTTTGGACTCCCTGGATACCCCAGCTGGACTGTCTATAAATAAGAGAGCAGTGTCATCCGACTCCAATGTGATGAACCATCAAGTCACAGACAAGTGCGCAAATCAACCAGTTGATATACAAGTGATGGAGAAGAAAGATGAGATGACAAAACTAACCCAACAAGATCAACTCATAAAGCAGAATGAAAATCGATCAGCTGACACACAATTGGTAGGCACGAAACGAGGATGGAAATTCAACCCGCAAAAGAAAAAGAAAAGAAATAGATCTCATAGAAACAGCAGTTTCTAAACCAAGCAACAGTGAAGCCAGGGACTTTAAAAAATGAATGAATATCTGAAAAGATAGTGGAGGCGAACAATTGTTTAATACTATCCTGAGGATTGTGGCAGATCTCTGTAATGCCGTGATTTTGGGATGTGAAAAGAGCCTTACCTTGTTGGATTTGAATTATCTACTCTGGATTTCTTTTACTGGTAAATATATTATAATTATTTTCAGTTACAAGGCAAGAGAGTCACGCTGGGGCATGCAGAAGATCTGGATGTTACCCATTAGGATGATGGGAATCAACAATCCTGATGAATACCACAACTATAACTATATGGATATAATTATAATGTCACTCGGGTGGTTGTTTTTACTTTTATATATATACGAGGATATCTACTACTGATGGGGGCAGAAGATGATTGAAGATTTTGAACAAACTGTTGCACCAGCATGTTATTTTACCCTATTATGGGTGATGGATTTAACAATCCAGTGGAAAGACATCAAAGAAGATATTATATGTATTATAAATCTACAGTTATTGTCTTTTTTCTTTTTACAAAATGGAATGCATATATAGATATGTGTATATCTTAGTAAAGTGGGCAGTGGATTATATTTAGAATTGTATTGCATGATTTTGTAGGAATTGAAGGGTTGAAATAGGTTAGTTTACTGATTGATTAGTCTAAGAAAAAGGATCTTTAAGTCATATATTTAGGGGAGTGGAGGAATTGGATAGAACTGAATAAATGTTAAATTTGGATGTAGGGAGAAGGCCGCTTTAAAATGTTATATTAATATATATAAAAGATTAAATGTTAAATTGTAATAATACACTATAAGTTTAGGGGAGGAGAAAAAGGGCAGATTATTGTAAAAATGGGAGTTATAAGAATAATATGCTAAGGGTCAGTATTCTGAGGAGGGAGTAAGGGAAAGGAAAGATATTATGTATGTAATTAGTTATGAAATAGCCTATTGTGAAGAAGTCACGGGGGGGATGGGTGGTGAGGGGGGGTTAGGGAAGAGGGGGAGAAGGGGGAAAAACTTGTATTTGAAAACTTTTTCAATAAAAAAAAATTACAAATTTATCTTCTATGAAGGAAGATAATATTTTCTTATCATGTGTTGTGTGATTTGTTGCCCCAGAATCAATGAGCCAGGCATTATCTTTTGAGTTTTGGTTTTTGGTTATGGTATACTTATCTAATCCATTTAATGATCCAGACTTTCTCTCTCTTGAGTTATCTCTGCCCCCTCTACGTTCTCTAAAATTTGGTGAGTTTCTATACCTGTATCTGTCAATAGATGATTGTCTGTTATGGTATCTGTTTCTATTGTCATGGTTTTGTCTTTCTCTAAGAAATTTTGGACAATCTCTTCTATAATGTTCTTTGGATCCACAATTATAACATTCAATTGGTTCTTGATGCCTGTCTTGAAATACTACCCTTTTGGTCTGTCTGTGTTCTTTGTATGCGCTGTAGTGGCTTCTTCTCAAATTATCTTCAGCTATTAGTCTATTTGATAAACTCTCTATATCCTAAATTAATTGTGTCCGAATGTGATATGTAATTATCCCATGATGAGTCTAATGAATTAATGATAACGCTTTTCATTGTCTGATCAGATATTATTTCTCCCCTTAAATGAAGCTCTGCTCTAGTTGTGTTTAGTGATAGTAAATGTTCACTTACAGTAGTTCCAGGTTTTATCCTGGCTGAGAAGAAATTTTTAGACATTCTTGTTGTGGTTGCTACACTTTCACTATGAAACAATTTAAACATACAATGAATTATTTCTGAGACAGTCAGATTATGTTTAATACTATGATAGATAGCAGGAGATATACTAGATATTAGTAAAGAGAATGCTCTGTGGTGTAGGCAGTCCAATTTTAGGGTCCATGGTTTTTTGGGAGGGTTAGTTATGAAAAACAATAAATTCTCTTTTAAGAAAACAACCTGGAGCTGTTGACTCCATTCCTGTAAATTAATACCGTCTATTCTCAATTTTGGAAAATCATTAGGCAAGTTTCCAATGTTATTTGTTGCATTACTTACAACTGGAGGCTGTCCATGATCTTGTAAATGCTGATAATTGCAGAATGGTGTAGGTATGCTTGCGATTAGTCTGAATGGTTCTCTCTGTCCTTCATTGTCTCTATATTCGTCTGCGTGTATTTGCGCATGCGCGCTGCTCATTTTGTTCCTGAAACTGTCGGGAGAGGTTCTCCCTCATAGTGTTCTTCTGATGATGATTCACTCTCTGGCTCGACTTTTGGTGTCCAGGTGATGATCGGGGCTTGCTTCTTTTCATCGAAGTTGTCTTGGTTGAGGCTTCTGGCTCCCGGAAGCGTTTGTGGTGTGGGCAAGTACTTGCAAGGTTCTCTGGGTTCGGGCGTTGGTGTCCTCGCCGTTCGGGTAGGAGCGGATAGGTGCCGAGATGTTTGCTTGCTTGCTTCTGTGTCTTTGGTTTTGAATTGCGTTGCTTGTTTCTTCTTCGCTGTTTGATTGGCTGCTTTTGTCGATTTTTTTGTTATTTTTAAATTTGGACCAAAAGTTGCAAAAAATGTTTTCATGGCTGTTTCGATTTGCAGTTCGGTTGGTGTTTCTTCGGTGTCTGTATCAGATTCTTCTGAAGAGTAGAATTTTTCTTTTTTACTTTTCATGCTGTGTAAGGCTTTTCGCGCCAGCCATTTTGAATTCTGCTTTCTGATTGGTTCTGCTTCAGCCATTTTGGTGGTCTGTTGAAACCAAGATGGCTGCCATTCAAAATTTTGCACGGGACCGTTAGTCTTTCTTTTAGTTATATTTTCATCTATAGGTAATTTGCTTACCATTTTGAGGTCTTTAGATTCTGGTGCGATGGTGTGATTTTCTCTCGCTGCTCCACTATCTTTTATGATGTCTTGGAGGTTCGCGATGAGATTTTTGTCATCTTTTTGGCTTTTCAGCAGTCTTAGTATCTCTGATCTGAGAGTGTTGTTTTCTATCTCGCTCACTTCTTGGTTGTCAGGTTCATCGATTACCTCTTCGTTGTCTGTAGTGGAGTTTTCAGATTCTCTTGTCATTATAGTTGTAGATTCATCGATCATTTCTTGTTCCGTTTCCATTTCTTTGTTGTGTGCCCTGGTGTTGGGTCTTTCTCTTTTGTTTCTGGAGTTTTCTTTCTTTGGCATGTCTGTTTTTTATTGAGTCAGCCAACCATCTTCTGCTACCAGATTGTTGCAGTAATTCGAGGATCGGACTCAATAAAGGATTCAGAAATGTAGTATTCAAACAAAGTATTGTTTATTTACAGTAGGCATTCTATATTCTCTGAATGATTGTAGATAGAAGCAAGGAGGAGAAGCGTGTATCCCCTTTTATATCAATAAGGCGGGATTAGAGGTAGGAGTGGTTACATATGAATACATTAGGAAAGGAAGAATAAATTAACCCTTGATATTCTATGAACATACATTTCCTCCATTCAAGAATAAGGCATTTACCCATGACAAGTTTAATAATTTTGGAATTCCTAAACCACCTTATTTTTGGTTCTGATACCACATTTTCTTAATCAATCTTGGTTTTTTATCCCCATTACAAAATTTATCTAATTTTTTTTGATATACTTCAATGTCCTTCTCGGTTAAAAAAATCGGAAGCATCTCGAGGCTTCCGGTTTGCTTCTCGTAGCCGCCAGATGGTCTTTGGGACCGCCAGCCCCATCGCCTGTAAAGAGCCACCTTTACAACGGAAAGGCGGCTCAAAAAACTCCATTTCCAGGAGGAAATGTGAGATAGAGCAGGAGAGTGTAGATAGAGCTTTCCGCGAAGCCCCCAGAGGTTTTTTTACTCTTGGGGGCGAGCAGATGAGGCTTCCTATATCACTCTCCATTTGCTCCGGGCGTTGGGAGACCTCTGCATTTTTGCAGAGCAAGGCTACGAAAACAAGCTTTTCAAGATAATTAACAGATTAAGCAAAGAGGATGAGATCTGGACCTGGACCTGTGACCCTAAATCGCAAGTATTTATACCTATTTTGCAAAGGATATGGAACAAAGTAAAAAAGAACTTTTAAAATGGCGATTGCCAAAGTTTGAGCAGGGAAGCTGAAAAGGGAAAGTCCTTCCGTTTCTTATTAAGTCACAAAGTAGCGGAATAAATACTCCTGGCTACAATTGAAGAAAAAGCTCCACTTTTGTGTTTTCTCTTTCCTGGAGATTTGATTTGATACTGATCTTGTTTGGAAAGAAACTTTTTTTTCTTTACTTTGCTTTTTTCCCCCTCTTTTCTAAAAAAGTTTGCCTGTGTGGAAATATGGCATTTAGGCTTACAAAGCTGGACAAACAAGCTGTGGGGGGGAGGCATTCCCCCATCCACAAACTATATGAACAAGTTCTTAACCTACAGTCTCAGAAAACTGATTTTAATATAATAGAATTTCTCCTGGAGGAGATTGTAAGAAGGGATGAGATTATGAATCAGAACTTTGAGAAATTTAAGCAGGAAATTAAAGAATTGGTGCAATTAAAGTTTGATATTTTGCAACGAAAGATTATAAAAATGGCTAATGGTTTCACAGAATTTATGATCAAGTTGGATACAAATATTAATCTATTAGAGTCTAAAATGGAGGAAATTGAGGACAATTTGGACAATAAAACACAAAAAATTGAAAATGATTTGATAAATATTCAAGACAATAGTTTAGAAGAAAAACCTAAAATGGAAGTTGATCCAAAGATTTGTAATGTAGAAAACATACAACAACGGATTGAAAAGGAAGTTTTAATGATGCAATATAATTTTACTGAATATGCGATCAGACTAAGAGGATTACAGGAAAATAACAGAGATGATTTAAGGAAAATATCTTCTGAAGTTCTGGCTGGGATTTTAAAGGTTCAACCTGAGGAGGTATTTTGTAGGATCGATAGAGTCTATAGAATAAACTCCTGGATTGCAAAGCAAAGGCAATTGCCTAGAGATGTGGTGATTTATTTTACAGATAAAGAGATAAGAAATAATATTGTGCAAAAATCTTTTAAGTCTACTTTGCAACTGTTTGGAAGGAAGATTTGGATATACAAAGAATTACCACCTAAGATGTTATTGGAAAGAAAGAAATTTGGTTTTCTGGTGGCTGAGCTTAAAAAAAGAAATATCTTATTCAGATGGAATGCTCCAGTTGGTATAATATTGAGATATCAAGGAGAAAGATATCAATTAAATACTGTTGAAAATGCGGAAGAATTTTATCAAAAAATTTAAAAAATGAACTTAACATCTTTATGCACAACACAAGACAAGCAGAAGGAGTTAGAAATAAAGGAAAAATATCGAGTTACAGAGGCCTCTGTAGATGAATTGCCTTTGGATTCTTCAGACACCTCAGCTGGATTATTTATAAATAAGAGAGAAGTGGCATCGGATTCTAATGTGATGATTCATCAACTTACAGACAACCATGGAAATCAACTAGTTGATACACAACTTATAGAAAAGAAATATGAGTCACAAAACAAAACCAACAAGATCAAGTCATAAATCAGAATGAAAACCGATCAGTTGATATACAACCTGCAGAAAGGAAATTAGGATGGAGATCAAACCCGCAAAAAGAAAGGAAAAAAAGAAACAGGTCTCACAAAAATAAAAACTTCTAAATTAAGCAACAGCGAAGCCAGTTATTTTTTTAAAAATTTTTGACTGAATATATGAAAAGATGGGTGAGGCGAAGTAGTGGTTAATATTATCCTGAGGAGAGTGACAGACCTCTGCAATGCCGTAATTTTGGGATGTGAAAAGGGCCTTAAATTGTTGGATTGGAATTATCTATTTTGGTTTTCTTTTTATTGATCAATGTATTATATCTATGCTGAGCTATAAGGCAAGAGAGTTATGCTGGGGCATGCAGAAGATCTGGCTGTTACCCCATTATGACGATAGCAATTAATAATCCTGAAGAAAGCCACTATTACAGATATTATATGGAATACAATTATAAAGTCACTCGGGTGGTTGTTTTTATATATATATATATATATATATATATATATATATATATATATATATATATATATATATATATATATATATATATATATGAAGACATTCATTATTGATGGGGGCAGATGATAACTGAGGATTTTGAATATTCTGTTGCAACTGGGATGTTATGTTACCCTAATACGGATGATGGAGTTAGCAATCCAGTGGAAAGACATCAAAGAAGATATTATATGGATTATAAATTTAAAGTCATGGATTTTATCTATATAAGGGAATATTTTTTTTAGTAGGTGGGCAGAAGAACAAAGATATTAAGAATTGTTGTGTATGGTAATTTTGTAGGAAAGTGGGTGGAGACAGGCTAGTGTATTGATTGTATAGATTAAGAAAAGGGATGCTTAAGAGATATATTTATGGGAGTGGAGGAAATGGATAGAGTAGAACAAATGTAAAATTAGAATTTATGAGGAAGGCTGCTTTGAAATGTTATATTAATATACACAAAAGATTAAATGTTAAAGTAGGATTTATTATATAGTTTTAAAGTGGAAGGCTGTTTTGAAATGTTAATATACAGACATAAGTATGGGGGAGGAGAAAAAAAAGGGCAGATTATTGCTAAATTGGGAGTTATAATAATATTATTGTGTTAAATCAGAAGTTATTATACAGTGTTATAGTAGAATGTTATTTTGAAGTGCATGGTAAGAGGGGGAAGTAATAATATTAATAATATCATTAGAAGTAAGGGTCAGTATTTGGAGGAGGGAGTAAGGGGAGGTAAAATATTATATAATCTGTTATGTATTAGGTTTTTTCTTTGAAGAAGTCACAGGGGGGATGGGGTGGTGAGGGGGGGTTAGGGAGGAGGGGGGGAGAGGGAAAAATTTGTAATTGAAAACTTTTTCAATAAAAAAAAAATCGGAAGCGTCTCGAATAAAAAGTTAAATTTAGGAAGTAACATCATTTTACATAAAGCTACTCTACCAAACCAAGATAACTTAAGTTTTTTATATTTCCCAATTTTCTCTTCAATTTCTTTTATTACTATGTCATAATTTAGTTTCTTTAAATTTTTAATTTTAAGTGAAAGTATAATACCTAAATATCTTAAATTATCCTTTATCCTAATTCCAAATTGATTTTGTAATTTTTCTAATTTGTTTTCCCTCTCAATTTCCATTAATAATTCTGATTTTGCCCAATTTATTTTCAAACCAGTCATATCTTCAAATTCTTCCAAATGTATTTGAACTCTTTTTATATCATTTGTAATATTATTTAAAATGACAAGAGTGTCATCTGCATATAAATTAACTTTGATGCCTTTATAACCTATTAATTCTGAATCCTCTTCAATCAAAGTTGTTAAAATTTCCATTGCTAATAAAAATAGGGTCGGAGACAGAGGACAACCCTGTCTTGTCCCTGCTTCCAAATTTATATCTTGTGTAAATATACCATTTACCTTCACTCTTGCCGTACCCCTCTGGTACAATTTGGAAATAATATGAATAAATTTATTACCAAATCCTAATGCAGAAATCATTTCTTTTATAGTATCCCATTGTATAGAATCAAAGGCTTTAAAAATATCCAAGGCAAGAATACCTATCTTATCACCGTTATTCTCAGCAATATCAATAACATTTAATACTCTTCTAACTAAATCACACATATAACGCCTTTTAACAAAGCCTTCTTGATTATAGTTTATATATTTATCTATAAAATTATTCAATCTATTTGCTAGAATTGCAGTAAATATCTTAGCATCTTGGTTAATCAAGGAAATGGGCCGATAGGATTCAATCTTTTCTAAATCTTTACCTGGTTTCGGGATTAAGGATATAATTGTTCTATTCCAGGACATGGGAATATCATCTCCATGTAATATCTTATTATACAATTTCTGTAGTTTTGGGATCAAAATTTCTTTAAACTCTTTATAAAATTCTGCTGGTAACCCATCCTCACCTGGAGATTTTCCAAGTTTTAGCTTCTGAATCACATCTTTAATTTCCTCAGAGGTAATATCCTTTTCCATTTTTTCTTTATGTTTATTATCAATTTTCTTCTGACCATATTTTTCTAAGAAATTTTTTAATTTGCAATTATCAATTTCTTTTTTAAGATATAATTCTTGAAAAAACCTTTTAACAATTTCACATTTCTCTAATTTTTTATAACATCTCTTACCTTTTTCATCTATTAGGACACCTATTTCTCTTTTTTCTTTTTTATCTTTCGCTATTCTTGCTAATAATTTTGAATTTTTATTACCATATTCAAAAAATTCTCTTTTTAAATAGCTTAATTTTTTTAACTATTTCTGTATCTTCCGCTATTTGTTTATTTTTCAATTTTTTAACTTCCTCCCATAATTTTCTATCCTTAGTCACTAGGAATCTATTTTCCAGTTCTTTTATCAATTTCTTCTTTTCCTCTATTTTTACTTTATAATTCTTATACTTCCTACTTGATAATTTAATACTTTCTCCTCTAAAAATTGCTTTCATTGTGTCCCAAACTGTTCCATAATTGACTTCCCCATTATCATTCCAATCCCAATTTTCTTCCCATTTCTTAAGAATACGATTCTTATCTTCCTCATTTTTATACAATTTTTCATCATATCTCCAACCATTTTCTTTTTTCTCCAAAAACATGTCTAATTCTAGTAACAATTCTGCATGGTCAGAGTCTTTAAATATTCCAACATCCATATTATCCATGTTATCCATCAGATTCTTGGATACAAAAATATAGTCAATTCTTGAATATGAATTAAATACCTTTGAGTAAAAAGTATACATTCTTTCATTACCTTTAATCTCCCTCCAAACATCTACTACACCATTTTGCAACATCCAATTATCAAGTATCCCCATTTTTCTTATTCCACCATATTGGGTAGGATTGGTACTATCCATCTGGTTTCTAATTAAATTAAAATCAACAGCAATAATTACCTTCCTTACCCTTTCAGTTTGCAACAAATCGGTAATTTTATTCAAAAAATCTTTTTGATTCACATTTGGTACATATAAATTAACATGTTATTTTTTCCTCGTTAATACATCCTGTTATTATCAAATATCGTCCATCGATATCTGCTATTACTTTGTTTTTTTTCAAATTGGACTCTATTTGATATTAATGTTGCAACACCTCTAGATTTTGAGGACCCAAAAGCTTTTTCATAAACCTGCATCCCTTTTAAATACATCCTGTTTATATCCTCAGCTTTCTGATGAGTTTCTTGCATAAAAAGTATGTCAGGAGAATCTCTTTTAATCTTAAATTCTAAACGTCTTCTCTTAATCTGATTCCCAGTACCTTTAACGTTCCAAGTCATTACCTTAATTACCCCCATTAATATTTTTAATTTTAACTATTCCCTCTTTTTCCTTTCCGTGACCCCAAACCCAAACAAATATATATAGACAACACATAACATAAAAAAATAATAATAAAATAATAATAATATAAAACATACAAACAACATAAAACAAAAACTAACATAACGCACAACCACATAGAATCTTCATCTCCCACCGTCTTCATTAAGACACGCCTTGTTTCCAAGAGTGGGGGAGAGGGGACCCCGTCCATCAGCTGGGTCGTCTCTTCATTGGCATAATTCTGGTTTCAATTGAACAACTACAGATTCTTCGTCCCCATACTCGGGCTCATGTTTCCTTTTATATTCAGAGTCCAATGTAATCATCCTTTCCACTCCTTCACCAGTAACATCTCGACTTTTCTTCTGTACCTCCGCCAAGGATGGAGAAATATCTTTCGTTGGTTTTCTTTTCCTCTTTGGTTTTGGACCTAAAACTCCGACCGCCCCTCCTTCTTCCTCTGGTGTTGATGTATATACTTCAATTCCACCCATTTTGAGTAGTTGTGATCTTAATTCACTTTGTTCTTCCTCTTTTTCCAAAAAAAACCAAGCTCGTGGAAGTATTGAACCACATCCGTTTCTATTGTTAATATATGCATTCTATTTTTATAAAAAAAAATTCATTTGCTCTGGTGGTCTCCAATTATACTTAATACCTCTATCTCTTAATATTTTGGTAATTGGCTTCAGATAATATCTCCACCATCTTTCCTCTCTTGAGATATCTTGAAAGACTTGGATCTGTTTTCCCTCAAGCTTCAGCACAGCATCACCATTTTCTCTAATTTTTGCCATTACTTGTAATTTATCATTAACACTTGCAAATCTCACCAAAACATTTCTTATTATTTCATGTTGTCTTCTAAATCCAATTCGATAGACACTTATCAAATCTGTAGTTGTAAAATTTTTATCCAATCCAAGTTCATTAAGCCATTTCAAAACACGTTGTTTAACATTGTCCACTTTTTCTTCCACTATACCTCTTATAACAATGTTGGACTTCCTAACTTCTTCTTCCAGAATACATATTCTTCTATCCTGTTTTTCATTTTTAAAAAAGATTTCAGTTATTTGCTTATCAATTTTTTTTTGTTTGCACTTGTAGTTGATCTACATTATCTTTTATCACTGTTACTTCTGCTGTGTATTTAGCAAAATTAACATTAATTTCTTGAACAATTTGTTCCAGCTGATTGGATCTTTCCTTCTTTTCTTCATCCATTTTTAAATGTATTTTTTGAAATTCTGTATCCATTATCTCAATTTTATCACTTAATTTGTTTAATGCCAACACAATTTGAGCTGAGTCAATACTAGCTTGAGAAATCTGTTTGACCTTAGATCGCACCGATTCATCTTTAGATGAATCCATCTTAATAACTCCTATAATTTTTGGCAAAAATATTTCTATAACCTTATTCACAGTTCAAAATCAATGGGTCATCAACTTGTATTTAAAATGTTGAATTGTTGTAGAGGAAAATCTTTAACGATCAATTCTGTACCACAGATACTCAGAAGGGTCTTTTCAGAAGGGCTTGGGCTTATAGGATAGCCTCTATCAAAATGAACATTTTATCAAGAATATTGTTCCTTTTCCAAGTAGCACCAATAAAATTGAGGAAGAATTTTTTCGACAAACTAGTCGAAATTAGTTTTAAACAAACTAATGGTGAAATACATCTGGCAAGGGAAAAAACCTAGGATCAAAACAAAATTACAGGATAGTAGAGAAAGAGGAGGCTTCGGGCTCCCAAACTGGGAGACATATTACCAGGCAATGACACTCACTTGGATTAAAGACTGGATAGAATTAAAAAATAATACGACTTTGATATTAGAAGGGCATGACTTACAGATAGGATGGCATGCCTTTCTATGGGATGGGAAAAATAAACTTCATAGCTACTTCCAGAGACATCTAATTAGAGACGCACTGCTACAAGTATGGCAAAGAATAAAGAAAAATCATTATATCAAAATTCCAGATTGGCTATCAATGATGGAGGCATTAATTTACCTGAACGTATTGGACATCAATAAAATAAAAAGATATAAAGATTTACTAAACAGCCAGGGGGAACTGAAAGCAAGACAAGAACTAAAAGAACAGGCCATAGACATCAATTGGTGGCCATACATGCAGATCCAAACTAGATACAGGAAGGACTTAGAACAACATGGATTTCAAAAAGAACCACAAGAATTAGATAAGATTTTACAAGGCACAGAGGACAAATTGATTAAGAAAATGTACAATTATTTATTGAGATATAAAATAGAGGAGGAGGTAGTTAAAGAAACTATGATAACCTGGGCCAAAAACTTCGCCTATAATATTGAATTGGAAAAATGGGAGAAACTTTGGAATAAAAACTATAAATTGACGATGTCAGTAACTTATAAAGAAAACATGTATAAAATGTTTTATAGGTGGCATCTTCCACCAGCGAGACTGGCTAAAATGTTCCTTCATCAACTTGTTGGAAATGTAAACAAAATCAGGGAACATATTACTATATGTGGTGGATGTGCCCCAAAGCAAAACAATATTGGAATAGAGTAAGAATATATTTAGAAGAAATAACCAAGCAGCAAATAGATATATACCAGCACCCCTAAGCCTAAAGAGCACTTTTTGCGATATTGTTTGTTAGGTTCCAACTTGCAGTTGGTAAAATGGATTGCTAAATGTGTGGTAAAGTTGATGGGAAGGAGGACAAAGTTGGTGCAGCAAAATGCGGTAGATTGTAAGAATGATCACTTGATCCTACAATGTAATTTTAATAGCAGTTAACACTGATTGGGTAGATGCAGGGGCGACATTATAATATAAATTTAATTATATTTAAATGGTACTTTAAATTATTGTATTTTATCCCGATTTTATTTTAGATCGTATTTTATTCTAATTGTATTTTAATTGCGAGTTATTCCAATCTTACTTAATTTGTTTTACCAAACCTTTGTAATGATTTGTCTTTGTAATTCTGCACTTGATATGGCCCAAAGGGCTAATCAATAAATAAATTGATTGATTGATTGAAATAGATATGAAAACAGAATTATTTTTGTTAGGAATAATTTCAGGGAATTATGACAAAAAATACAATATTTAATTATTCATATCACAACAGCAGCGAGAATAATATATGCACAAAATTGGAAGAACAACAATACGCAATCAGAGGAAAATGTGATAAGGAAAGTTTTAGAGTGCGCAGAGATGGATAGATTCACAAAAGAAATACAAGATAAGGAAGATACACAGTACTATATAGTATGGAATAAATGTATGAATGGTTAGAGGAGAGGTGCAAATGATAAGGACAGATTAAACGAGGAACATACAGAAGTTAGAACATAATAACAAACTTGTAGAAATGGAAATGACACATAATGTATGATTGTAATTTAGTACACTGATATACCAATATGTATAAATAAATATTAGAACCATATGTATAGATAAAGGTAAATTGAAGTAAGGGGGGGGAAAATATATAAGAAATATATAAGAAATGTGTAAGTGTTGTAAAGAAAAAAAATTGTTTTAATTTTGTTTAATAAAAAATTATTTAAAAACAAACAAACAAACAAAGAAGCACTGGGGAAGGAGAAGCAGACTTAAATATAGCTTCCATTTACTTGAGAATACACCTCAACGAATTTAGTAGAGGATATGGCAAAAATGTTTGGGATTCTATTTTAAGCATGCTACTTATTATCCTGTCTACTGGGGAAAAGGGGAAATGTATTATATTTCTCAAGTGCAGATAATGGAGTTTATTAAGAATGCATTTTCTCTTTTAGTTGCAAATGAAACAGGAGACAAGACTGTTCATCCTCTGTCACGGTTTCCACGTAAGTAGTCTAGCCTGTTAATTTATTTCCTGAATGTTAGTAATATATATATAAAACACGAAAGAAAGCCATGGATTCTCCCTTTCTCTAATATTTTAAGAACATGATGCTGTTGACAACAAAAACGATGATGGTGATAATTCCTGCTGTCTTTCTTCTGCACCCATGGCAAAAATAAACTCCCCAGCTTTTACAGTACAGATAATTTTAAAAAATAACTTGAAGGAAAGTCCCCTGACTGAAGGCATTTTTCACTGAGGTCTTGGACAGTGGGGATCCCCATGAGATCCCTCTGGCTCAGGGGTCGCCAAGCTTTTGGATCTCAGGGACCACTAAATTCATAATTTTAAATCCCATGGACCACTAATATGAATTCATCACGCCGCTCGCTGAAGCATCTGGACTCCCAGTGATGGGATGGGGTCCTTCAGGCACTTAGTTTGCCTGCCTGTTTCTGCAACCTTAAACACACAAAGAGTCATTTAGACCTGTTTCCCACAGAAAACAAAACACTGGGATCTGTCATCTCTCTCCCCCCTCTCTTTGTCTATCTGTCTTTCTCATCTTTCTCTCTCATATCTCTCTCTCTCTCTCTCTCTCTCTCTCATCTGTCTCTCCCCCTCTCTCTTTGTCTGTCTGTCTGTCTGTCTGTCTGTCTGTCTGTCTCATCTCTCTTTCTCTCTCATCTCTCTCTCTCATTCTGATTCTCTGGCACTCTCTGGATCTCGTGGGTGCGTCTTCGGCTCTGTTGGTGCTGGATGCATCACAGTCGCTCAGGGAGATGCACAACCTGCTCTCCACCTGAGACGCTTGCCCAACCCAAATGTGGCTGATGCTCCACATCGTAATGGGTTCCAGGAGAAGAAGGGGATGCTGTCTCCCCCATTGTAAAGCACACTAAATTTAACTGCACTGCAAGAGCAGTGGACAGGCCATGGAGGCACTACCAGCAGCAGCAGAGAGAAACGGCTGGGCGGGGCCAGTGTCTTGGGGCTCAGGGGAAGTTGCGCATCTCCTCGAGAGGCCAAGGTGCACAGGGCACCAACAAGGGCTGGGAGAAACATTCGCAAGACCCAGCAAGAGATGAAGCTTTGCTCCCACTCTGGAATATGGAGCAAATCTCCATCCCCACCCTTCCCTTTTCAGGCCAGGTGAGAAGTGATAGGGAGGGTGAGGGGTGGGGACAGCCAGTGGTGGGATCATCCAACAGGAAGCCACAACAGGGGGAAGAAAGAGCTGCGGATTGCCGACACCCGTTTCTTCCTGGTGCAGGCCAGCACCACCACCCCTCCCCTTGCCACAACAGCACCATTACCTCATTCCGGCCAGTAATGCGCTACTCCTTGCACATCGCACCTCCTGCAAAGTTGCAAGTTGCATATAGCTCCCTCTATGGCGGAGATTTCCAGCCCCACCACGAGCTGCCTGGCTAGTCCCATATTCCAGAGCTCTAGTCACAGGACTGGCTATTGGTCCTCACAGAGCAGCTCAGATGCACTGCAGACCACCAAAATTTTCTCACGGACAACCAGTGGCCTAGGGACCACCGGTTGGTGACCTCTGCTCTGGCTCACTAAAGAAAAAATCCTGTCCTTCCTCTAAGCGTCCTGTCTTTGGGTATGGAATTCTATGAAGTGACTTGTGGACAATTGTTCCACACAGTTCAGGTCCTGGAGTAAAGGGCTTGGAAGAATGATAGAGTTGAGATTTTGGAGTATTTCTTATTACTTCATTTGCTCTCCCAGAAAACATTCTGAGAGATAGTTGTGGTTCAGTAAAACATATTTTCTCTTCTTTGAAAGACTGCCTAATCCACATTCAACTAGAAGGGAAAGCTGGACATTTAAGTGACTCCTACAAAGTAGAATGAGAAATGCTAGATTATGTGATTCTAACTTTCCTGGTACAGGAAAGTTTGCTGTATTTCATTGTAGTTTGCAAAAAATATTTCTAACTTTTCACCAGTAAGTATGCAAATGCAGCTTTCACTAGTTTTTTTGGAAACAGTTTTTAAACCAAAGGCTAAGGTAAAGTTACCACCCTTTGCTTAAAATAATGAATTTTATTTTTTTTGGCAATGTGTAAACGATTGCACATGCTCAATACAAACTCAGTAGATGGATGCAAAGAAATGCAATAGTCTCACAAAGTCACATGGTGGCAGTGTTACTTAATTTAAACACTATGGGCCTGTTACACTATATTCACAAGTAAACTAAACAGATTAAACAGATTTACCTTTAGTAACTGTGTGTGTGTATGTGTGAGTGTGTGTGCGTGTGCACACACACACGTATACATTTTGGAGCCCCTCAAGACATGAGGATATTTATCAGTATGAGGAATAATAAGGTCAAGTGGCTAGACATTATGTGGATTTCTTTCTACAGCAATCACATTCTAGATTATGTGAAAAAAAATGCATGTTATAATTTTATAATTGAATAATTTTTCTTAAGCTATTTTCTGAATCTGAGGCCATCTACATTAAGATTGAACAGCCCTCTCTCAGCAAAGGGGTTGGAATAGCATGATTATGGCAAAGGAAAGCAAAAATAAAACTAAAAGTAACAGCCACTTTAATAATAAGTGAAAGCCCTAAACAGCTGGAGCACTTCCTGAATACCAACTGCATTGACTAAATTATTGTCCATCAATCAAGAGAAAAGAAGGACTAGGGGGACATGATAACAGTATTCTAGTATTTAAGAGGCTCACACAAAAAAGAGGGGGTCAACTTATTTTCCAAAACACCAGGGGGCAGGACAAGAAACAATGGATAGAAACTAATCAAGGAGAAAAGTAACCTAAAACTAAAGAGAAATTTCTTAACAGTGAGAACTATTAACCAGTGGAATGGCTTACCTTCAGAAATTGTGGGTGCTCCATCACCAGAGGTTTTTTTAAAAAAGTTTTTTATATTTTAGACAAACAAACATGTAACACATCAGTTTTCTCTTCCCTGTGACATCTTGGTGTTTATTTATTTATTTATTTATTTGATCTGATTTCTATACCGCCCTACTCCCGAAGGCCTCAGGGTGGTGAACAGCCAACAATAAAATCCATACATACAAAATTTAAAAGCAGAATTAATATCAAATTAAATAGTTTTGGCCCAGACAAATTAAAACCCCAATCAATTTAAAACCAATTTTAAAATTTGAATATATAAAATACTAAAAAATATTAAAAATTAAAAATTCTTTTATAAAAGAGGGAGAAAATTAGGCCAGGGCTGCCTGGGGAAATAAAAAGGTCTTTAGAGCGCGGCGGAAGGTGCGCAGATCCAGGATCCTCCGTATCTCCGGGGAGAGCTCATTCCAGATAGTAGGTGCCCCCACAGAGAAGGTTCTCCCCCAGTCGGCATTGTTTGGCCGACGGCACCCAGAGGAGCCCCTCTCTATGGGAGCGTACCGGCCGGTGGGAGGCTATTGTTGGTAGTAGGCGGTCCCGCAAGTACGCAGGTCCTGAGCTATGGAGCGCTTTAAAGGTGGTAATCAAAACCTTGAAGCGCACCCGGAAGATCACCGGGAGCCAGTGCAGCTCACGCAGGAGGGGTGTTACATGGGAATGCCAAGTCGCTCCCATTACCACCTGCATGGCCGCACTCTGCGCCAGTTGGAGCCTCTGGGTGCACCTCAAGGGGAGCCCCATGTAGAGAGCATTACAAT
Organism: Arizona elegans; assembly: GCA_022577455.1. Lineage (NCBI taxonomy): Eukaryota > Metazoa > Chordata > Lepidosauria > Squamata > Colubridae > Arizona > Arizona elegans. The sequence goes on along the minus strand of JAKOOJ010000004.1, from coordinate 73,925,919 downwards.
AGTCCAGGCGGGAGGTGACGAGGGCATGAGTGACCGTGCGTAAGGAGTCCCGATCCAGAAAGGGACGCAACTGGCGAATCAGGCGAACCTGATGAAAAATCCTCCCGGTCACGGCCGTCAAGTGCTCTTTTAAAGACAGCCGTGAATCCAGGAGGACGCCCAAGTTGCGAGCCCTCTCTGTGGGGGCCAGTGATTCGCCCCCAATAGTCAGTGATGGCACCAACTGACTATATTGGGATGTTGGAAACCACAGCCACTTGGTCTTGGATGGGTTGAGCCTGAGCCTATTCCTCCCCATCCAGATCCGCAGGGCCTCCAGGCACCGGGACATCACTTCAAGGGCATCATTGGGGTGGTCTGGGGTGGAGATGTACAGCTGGGTGTTATCAGCATACTGATGGTACTTCACCCCAAAACCATGGATGATCTCGCCCAGCGGCTTCACATAAATGTTGAACAGGAGGGGCGAGAGGACCGACCCTTGTGGCACCCCGCATATGAGGGGCCTCGGGGTCGATCTCTGTCCCCCTGTCAACACAGACTGCAACCAGTCAGAGAGAAAGGAGGAGAACCACTGCAACACAGTGCCTCGAACCCCTAACTCTTCCAACCGGTGCAGCATGATACCATGGTCGATGGTATCAAAAGCTGCTGAGAGATCTAACAGAACCAGGACAGAGGAGCATCCCCTGTCCCGAGCCCTCCAGCGATCATCTACCAACGCGACCAATGCCATTTCCGTGCTGTACCCGGGCCTGAAGCCCGACTGGAATGGATCTAGATCCGTCGTTTCATCCAGGTGCTGGGGGAACTGTTGCACAACCACACTCTCAACAACCTTCGCCACAAAGCGAAGTTGGAGACCGGACGACAATTTACCAACATTGCCCGATCCAGGGAAGGCTTCTTGAGGAGAGACCTCACCACCGCCTCTTTCAAGGCAGTGGGAAAGTCACCCTCACCCAACGAAACATTTATAATCCCCTGGAGCCAGCCTCGTGTCACTTCCCGGGAAGCCAGCACTAACCAGGAAGGACACGGGTCCAATAAACAAGTGGTCGTATTCAGTCTACCCAGAATCCTGTCCACATCCTTGGGGGTCACAGGATCAAACTCTTCCCAGATAACTTTCTCAAGACCTGCCCCAGTCCCTCCCCCTGAGACTACCCAGTCAGAGTCCAGATCTTCCCGAATCTGAGTGATTTTGTCATACAGATACTGAACAAAACCCTCGGCTCTACCCTCCAAGGGGTCCTCCAGCACTTCCTGGTGGAGCAGGGAGCAGGTCACCCTAAAGAGGGCGGCCGGGCGGGTATCTGATGATGCAATAAAAGCAGCAAAATAACTACATTTCGCTGCTTTTATCGCCACTAGGTAATTCCTAATATGGGATCTTACTAGTGTCCGGTCAGATTCAGAAAGACTGGCCCTCCAACTACTCTCTAGGTGTCTTTTCCTGTGCTTCAACTCCCTCAGCTCCTCGGTGAACCAAGGAGCCAATTGAGATCGGTGCCAGGTCAGAGGCCGCAAAGGCGTGACCCGAGCCAGAGCTCCAGCGGCTGCCCTATCCCAGGCAGCCACTAGGTCTCCAGTCGAGGCATGTGCCAGAGCTTCAGGAAATGGCCCAAGCTCTATCTGGAACCTGTCAGGTTCCATCAGGCGCCTGGGGAGAAACCATCTTACCGGCTCCGCCTCCCTGCAGTGGGGTGCAGCGGTTCGAAGGTCGAGACAAAGAAGTGAGTGATCTGACCATGACAAGGGCTCGGTAACTATATCCCCTATCTCAAGATCACTCAACCACTGTCCAGAGACAAAAACCAGATCCAGCGTGTTTCCCCCCATGTGGGTAGGGCCATGAATTAACTGGGTCAGGTCCATAGCTGTCATGGAAGCCATGAATTCCTGAGCCACCTCAGACGCCTCACCCATGGACGGCAGGTTGAAATCCCCCATGACCATAAGCCTGGGGGTATCAACCGCCACCGCGGCGATGATGTTGAGTAGCTTGGGCAGGGCCGTTGCCACGTGGCAGGGAGCCAGGTACATGATCAGCAAACCCATCTGAACCCCATGACCCCATTTCACAAGGAGGGATTCACAGCCGGCTGTCTGAGGAACAGTGGCCTCCCTCGGTCTCAGACCTTCTTTAATGATAACTGCTACCCCCCACCCCTCCCCTGTGACCTGGGCTGATGGAATGCTTGGAAACCTGGTGGGCACATTTCAATGAGGGGGACCCCCCCTCCTGGCCCAACCAGGTCTCTGTAACACCTGCCAGGACCGCACCCTCCTCCTGAACAAGATCACAAATGAGGGGGGCTTTATTTACTACGGACCTAGCATTGCATAGCATCAGCCAAAGGCCCGGGTCCTGAGGGTCTATGCAACCTGGGGGGCGAGTGGAGCCTTGGGGGCCGGAGCATGCCACCACTCGTAAACAGCGAGTGCTCACTCCCCTAACACGATATGGCCCCCTGCTCCCGCCATATCTACCCCTCCCACCTACAGTATTGATGTTCAGAACACTATCCGGATGAGCTCTAACCCCCCCTCAACCCCGGGTCCCCCACCCCCCATGCTGCGCTTCATGGCCAGACCCTCCCCTCCCCCTTGTGGGTTATCCCTCATACCCACAACCCAAGTTCCAATCTGACCCTCCCCCTCCCTGGAACCCCTTAAAAATTTGACTAAAAATTTCGATAAAAAACCCCTCAATCCCCTAGTTTTCACATGCCATCTCTCTGGGTCCCAAGACCCATCCTTGAGGTGGGCCCTCGATAGCAAGGAAGGCCACATCTGCGAGAGGGGAGAGTCTCGCAGACCAAGAAGTTCAGTCCCAGAATACATTTTGGGGAATGAAATAATGATAGATAGGCTGACATAGTCCGGGAGCCTCAAAAGAGGAAACTTCATCGGCTGATGACAAAGTCCAGGGAGAAACATAGCAAGCGATGAAACCAAATCCCTCCCCATTGCCCTCTCACTGCAATATGGGGGAATCCGAAAGTCAAGGACTACATGGACTGCTCTCTCACACTGGCCATGTTGGGAGCACTAAAACCCCAGTCCTGCCGCCGGCAGGCAAGTTCAGTCTGGTACATTGTCCCTGGTACCTCCTGGAGGGGAGCAAAACGGAGCACCCAAAGGGCAAGATAGACAATTCCATGCCAAAAGACATATCCAGATGGAACCAAAGACCGGCCTCACATCCCCACCAACCAAATCCCCAAAGTAAAACCTGGGGAGGGGTGGCGGGGGGAGACTTGGGGAAATCCCCATCTATCATGATGACTCCACTGTCTGGTGGCCCCAACTCCTCCCACCACCAGAGGGCCACACACACAGTCTTGATGGCATAGCATGGTCCAGGGGTGAGGAGAAAGTCAGGGGCACTCGGGACGGAGTCCAGCGGGAATCCAGCAAGTCCAGCAGCTTCTGCAGCATCGCAAAGATGTGATGGCAGCCGTAACAACCTCAGCTGCCTCGGAGGTGCCCACCAACACTGCAGAAGCTTGGGGCAACCCCCCCTTTTGGCCACCAAGGCCACCGCCTCCTCGGCGCACCCCAAGCGCCGGCGTTCTCCCAGGGTTCTCCCGGCTGCCCGATTGCGCTGACTGCAGCTGCCGCCTCTCAACTAATTATCTCCGATTCTATGCTGTCTCCCTCCGACGCTGGTAGCTGGTAGCACTCCCCCAATATCCTCACCAAGCCCTCAAGTCATCAAGTCCAAGCCCCTAGAAGTTCTGACAGCCAGGCGGGTCCTCAAACAAACGCCAGGACCCCCGAATCCCTTCCAGGGAAGCCCAAAGCCTCCCCTCAAGATAAGCTCATCAGCGTTTTGCAGCCATCTTGAGGCATGCGCAGGGGAAAACCTGCGCATGATGTTATCTTCCAAAGTTCTTTCTTCTTCCGTATAGTTATCATTACTTCTATCTTGATCCTTATCCAGTCCACAATATCAATTCATCACTAACATAATATTCTACTCATCACTTATTTTTAATACTTATATAATTAATCATTTATATCTCTTCTCCAACCAATAATAAAAAATAATTCCATATTTTAAAATATTCTGAGTCTTCTCTATCTTTAATCATCAAAGTTAATCTATTCATTTCTGCACAATCTAAGATATTTTTTATTTTATTCTTCTTCCAAAAATATTTTCTCCTCTTTCTAATTTTGTGCATAAACAATCCTTGCAGCTGTTATTACATGTATTATCAAATAAACTTTTTCCTTGCCTTTTTTTTTCAGGTAGGATACCCAGTAGCAACAACTCTGGTTTAAATTCAATACGTTGATGTATCATTTCCTCCAACCAAGTCTTAAATTTAATCCAATAGTTTTTAGCTTCCGGACATGTCCACCACTTATGATAATATGACCCTGGTAGTTGACAACACTTCCAACATTTAGCTGATTTTTCTTTAACCATTTTTGCTAATTTCTCAGGTGGCATATGCCATCTATAAAACATTTTATATTGCTTTTCCTTATATGTAGTGGACATTGTTAATTTATAATTCCTTTCCCATAGTTGTTGTCATTTTTCCAAATCAATTGAATATCCAAAGTGTCTTCCCCAAGCTATCATTGTTTCTTTTACTTGCTCCTCCTCTAATTCAATATTAAGCAAAAAAATATAATTTTTAAATTAAATTATCATCTGTTCCCATGAGTATCCTATCCAACTCAGTGTTTTCCATATAAAAACCATATAATTTAGCATCCTTCTCATATCTTGTTTGTATCTGCATATACATATACCAGTCTGTCTCAATCCCCTGTCCTTCTAGTTCCTGTTTCCCTTTCAATTCTCCCTTGTCTGTTAGTATATATCTAACAATATTGCCAAAATTAAAAATATTTGGGTGTATTAAAGCTTCGATAACCATGTTGGTATTTTCACATAGTATTTATCTCTTACTTTTTCCCAAGCCAATAACTTAGCCAAGCCACTTACATAGTATCTATGAAAATATGTGTGTATCTTATTTCTACTATACCACAGAAAAGCATGCCATCCCAGTTGCAAGTCATACCCTTCTAATGTTAACAACCTTATATTTCTTAATTCCACCCATTCCTTCAATCATGTCAGAGTTGCTGCCTGGTAATATAGTTCCCAATTTGGTAACCCAAATACACCTCTCAATCTTGTATCTTGCATCATTCTTATGCTTATTCTTGCCTTTTTCCCTTGCCATATATATTTCCTTATTATCTTATTGAGATATTGAAAATAGATCTTTTCAATTTTTATTGGCACAGTCTGAAATAAAAATAATAATGTTGGTAGTATATTCATCTTTATCAGTGCAATCCAGCCCATGAGTGATAGTTGAAGATTCTTCCATTTTTCCAAATCTCTTTCAATTTGCTGTTTTAATTTATAATAATTATCTTCTTTTATTGTTACGCATCTTGAAGTTAAATATACTCCAAGGTACTTAACTTTTTTCACTACTTGTATATTCAAATTTTCTTCCATCTCTCTTTTTTGTTTTTCTGTCATGTTTTTAGCCAAAATTTTTGTTTTGTCTTTATTTATTTTCAAACCGGAGACTTTCCCATAATCTTCTATTTGTTCTAATAATTTAGGGCCTGTTATTTGTGGATCCTCCATCACCAGAGGTTTTTAAGGAGAGACTGAACAGTTACTTGTCTCTAATTGTATAGGATCTCCTGCTTGAGCAAGAGGTTGGACTAGAAGACCTTCAAAATCACTTCCAGCTCTATTCTGATTGATTGACAATTACAAAAGGTAGCAGGAGCAGTTTACAGCCTTTGACAATATCTTTAACATTCTCACATTCTTGGAAAGGACTTGATAGGTAGAAAAACATGTCAAATCCAGTCTAAATATTTGGCAACCAAGTATAATAATAGGAATTTATAAAAAGGAAGCTGGTATACTGCAAAACAACAAGACACAAACATCTTTCTATATATTTTCATGCATGCTGCATTCAGTTAGCCGGTCTGTCTTGATTTTATGGTTGGTTTTAAATTTTGATATGGATTTTAAATTGATAAGTTTTAAATTACGGGCCAAATTTATTTAATTATTTTAAATCTATTTTTAACTGTAACTTTATGTATAAGTGTTATGTAAATAGGTTTGTTTGGTGGGAAGTTCGAATTAACTGACCCTCAGCTGATTGGCTGACCGCCACAGCTGCAAGGTATATAAAGGGAGCTGGCTCCCTGGGTCAGTTGCTGGAGTCTCACTATACAATAAAGAGCTATTGTCACTAACTGCTCTGGCTTGCTGCGTCCTCATTCACCCAACTTAACATTGGCGACAAAGGTGGGATTTTGAGGCCAGAAGCAGAGGAGAGCTGAAGCCACACTCGAGAAAAAGAGCTGAAGCCACGTTCAGAGAAGGAGACCGGAGACCGCATCCGAATCTAGCCAGGCGAGCGAGCGGAGCACAGGAGAATCCCGAAACGATGTCTGCCTACACCCCAGTGCCTTTTGACCCCAAGGAAGAGAAGTGGGGATCCTACATGTCTCGGTTCAAGTGCTTCATGGTGGCAAACAACATGCAAGGGCTACCGGACGTTCGGAAGAAAGCCCTGTTCCTGAGTCACCGCGGGCCAAGGGTCTTTGACACAGCCGAGGCATTGTCGGAGCCAAATTCGGTCCACAACATTTCCTGGTCGACGCTACAGACCCTGCTGAAAGACCACTATGCACCAATGCCATCGAAGTACGTCCAGCGCTACGATTTCCGGCAACGGCTCCAGCAGGAGGGCGAATCGATCAGCGAATACGTCGCTGCCCTGCGTAAGGCTGCAACCCAATGTGAGTACCGAGACCTGGATGAGATGCTCCTAGAGCAACTAATTTGCGGAGTGAGAGATAGCCGGCTCCAGAGAAGACTACTCGCGAGGTCAAACCTGACCCTACACATCGCCCTGGATGAGGCACGAGCGCAAGAGTCATCAGTAAAGGCTGCAGAGAAACTAAAGAGCTCCCACCTAACCAAAACAATGCAAAAGACGGCACCAGTGCACCGAGAGGCCGTAAGCACCGCGAGCGAGGGGGAGTCTGAAGAAGAGGTCTACTGCACCAAGCAGTTCCGCACAGCACGGAGGGAGCCCAGAGACGGATGCACCAGCTGCGGAGGGTCCCACTCACGACCAAACTGTAAGTTCAGGGACGCCGTTTGCTGTTCCTGTGAGAAGAAGGGCCACATCGCTCGGGTCTGCAGATCCAAGACACACCAGAGCTACAAACCACATGGCCAAACCTTCCAATCCAAGCCAGTGCCACACTGAAGGCCCAACAGAAATGGCGGAAACCAGAAGGGTGCAAAATTTGAAGATGCTGGGGCCTACACCATACGCATCGCACAGACCTGCACCTCGCCCGGAGAGAAGACCTACACCACGGTCGAGATCGAGGGATGGGAGTGCCAGATGGAGATCGACACAGGATCGCCGATATCCATCATGTCTTGGGAGAACCTAAAGAAAGTCATCCCCAGCACACACAAGCGACAGCTCCAGCCACAGCATCGCAGACTGAAGGACTACCAAGGGAACCGCATACCCGTCGAAGGAAGAGGCGAGTTCCAAGTACAGTACGGGGAGTTAACCGAGAAACTGCCCCTCACCATAGTCAGCGACAACCTCCCAAGCCTCCTGGGCATGGACTGGTTTAGAGCCCTAGGCATGGGATTCACCGGAGTAAAGAACGTTCGAAGCACCCTGAAAGAGGACCTGATGCAAGAGTTCCAGGACGTGTTCGATGAAAGGCTTGGCAAGTATGTGGGGACCCCAATTTCATTTAACCTCAACCCCAATATTGCACCCATCCGTTTAAAGCCTAGGCGGGTACCGTTCACCCTGAAGCCCAAAATTGACATTGAACTGGACAAATTAATCAAACAAGGGGTGCTCGTTCCAGTCGACCACGCCAAATGGGAGACCCCAATTGTGACACCGGTAAAGCCGGATGGATCAGTGCGCATATGCGCTGATTATAAATGCACAATTAATAAGGCCCTGCAGCAGAGCGCCTATCCAGTGCCCATCATTCACCATTTGTTGCATTCCCTGGGCCCCGGCAAGATCTTCGCAAAACTCGATCTTGCGCAGGCGTACCAGCAACTGCCGGTAGATGGTGCTACCGCAGAGGTACAGACTATCGTAACCCACAGAGGGGCCTTCAAGTGCACCCGCTTGCAGTTTGGAGTAAGCTAAGCCCCCGGACTGTTCCAAAGTACCATGGAACGGCTACTACAGGGAATCCCCGGGATGGTGCCCTATTTTGATGACGTGCTCATCACCGCCGACAATGAGCAGCAGCTAAGAGAAAGGCTGAGGGAGGTCCTAAGGAAATTCAGGGACGCAGAACTCAGAGTAAAACGAAACAAATGCATGATCGCAGTCCCCTCAGTCGAATTCCTAGGATACAGGGTAGATGGCACCGGCATACACCCCACAGAGAGCAAGATCAGGGCAATCAGAGAAGCACCCACCCACAAAGACAAGGCAGAGTTACAGGCCTTCCTGGGACTATTAAATTTTTACGCCATTTTCCTTAAAGACAAGGCAACAGTGGCAGAACCCCTACATAGACTGTTAACCAAGAAAGCCACTTGGAAATGGGGGAAGGCTGAAGACAGGGCATTCGCCGGCATTAAAAAACTGCTATCAGCTGAAAGCTTTTTAATACAGTACAACGCAACGTTCCCCCTTGTTCTAGCATGTGATGCGTCCCTGTTCGGGGTGGGAGCCGTCCTGAGCCATAGACTCCCGAATGGCCTAGAAGTGCCCATCGCATACTACTCCCGAACTCTATCAAGCGCCGAGCGAAATTATAGCCAGCTCGACAAGGAGGCCCTTGCCGCCGTTTCGGGAGTAAAGAAATTCCACGAGTACTTGTTCGGGAGGGATTTTGAACTAATCACAGACCATCGACCGCTCCTGGGTCTCCTCGCGGGAGATCGACCAACCCCAGCAGCACTATCGCCCAGGATGACACGCTGGGCCATCTTCCTCGCAGCATACTCCTATCGCCTGGTACATCGACCAGGGGCAGACATGGGCAACGCGGACGCACTCAGCCGATGCCCACTACCCGACAGCCTAGAAGACCCCACACCCGGCATCCCCATCCTGCTGATAGACGTTTTGGACTCTGGGCCCATAACATCAGCCGAGGTTGCAAGAGCCTCAACCAAAGACGACGTGATCTGGACAGTCGCAAATTGGGTCATGAGGGAGTGGCCGGAAAAGATTGGGAGCGGGGAATTTAAACCGTTCGCGGGAAAACGGGATGAATTGACAATGCAAGGGGGTTGTTTGCTATGGGGCGATCGGGTTGTTATTCCTTTACGTTTACGGGAAAAAGTCTTAACATTGTTGCATGAGGGGCACCCTGGGATTGTAAGAATGAAGGGGCTAGCCAGGAGCTATGTCTGGTGGCCCAGCATGGATACAGACATTACCGAGTGGGTGGGGAGATGCCAGCCCTGCCAAGAGTCCAGATCAGATTCACCAACGGCACCCGTGAGGGAGTGGGAAAGGCCCCAGGGACCCTGGTCCAGGATACACATTGACTTTGCAGGCCCATTTCACGGACAGACCTTCATGGTAGTCGTAGACGCATTCTCCAAATGGTTGGAGATCAAGCTAATGAAGGCCACTACCACCGACGCAACCATCAGGGAGCTAAGACAGTTATTCGCCACCCATGGGTTACTGGACATCCTGGTGTCAGATAATGGGCCACAATTCACCGCAACACAGTTTGAGGGTTACTTAGCGGGACTTGGGATCAGACATGTCCTTTCAGCCCCATTTCATCCGGCTAGTAACGGGCAGGCTGAGAGATTTGTGAGTTCAGCAAAGGAGGCCCTTTCACGTTTAAGCCCCGGAGACTGGCAGGAAAGGATAGACAAGTTTCTAATAGCTCAGCACTCCACACCCTGTACAGCCACAGGCCGAAGTCCGGCAGAGCTATTAATGGGGCAGAAACTCTGAGGAATACTAGATAGGCTCAACCCCAATTACTCCCCAGAGGTCTTCAAGGTGGGGGGGAGGAAGCTTAGAGAGTTCACCATAGGAACACTGGTACACGCTAGGAACTATGGACAGGGCCCGCTCTGGGAGGCCGGGACAATCACAGAAATCATGGGGCCCAAATCATACAGGGTAGACATGGGGGATGGGAGAGTTTGGCGCAGACATATTGACCAACTAAGAAAATGAGTAACCGCAGACACTGACGACAAATTAGACGACACCATCTCTGACCACGACTACCAACCAGAAACACAAACTACAAGCCCGGGTGGAGCGGAGAACTTAGCTGAGGATTCTGGTATCCAGCGCCGCCCCATCGAGGTAGTCCAAACAGCTGGAGAAGTCGCCGCCCACGAGGAGGTCCTGGAGGCCTCATTGGCGGAGCAGGGAGAAACAGAAAGTCCCTCTGACCTGCTCGACGCCGCCCCTCCGACTGAACTGCGCAGGTCAACTAGGACTCGCATACGCCCTAGTCACCTGAGAGACTTTGTATGTAAATAACATCCCAAGTGACTTCTGGGAGGGGAGGAGTGTTATGTAAATAGGTTTGTTTGGCAGGAAGTTTGAATTAACTGACCCTCAGCTGATTGGCTGACTGCCACAGTTGCAAGGTATATAAAGGGAGCTGGCTCCCTGGGTCAGTTGCTGGAGTCTCACTATATAATAAAGAGCTGTTGTCACTAACTACTCTGGCTTGCTGCGTCCTCATTCACCCAACTTAACAATAAATGTTTTTATTTTGGCTGTTCACCGCCCTGAGTCCGAAAGGAGAAGGGTGGTATAGAAGTTTGAATAATAAAATAAAATAAATAAATAATGCCAACGGCCCTGTAAGTTCTGTTACAATGATGAATCTTTTTTTTAGATGCATTTGTGTATGAAAAAGGAGGGTTGACAGTAGGGAGTATTCTGTGTTCTCCTGTGGAAGAAAAAAGCTAAACAGGATAGCAGAAAATATCTAGGTAAATGAATACTTAATAGGCAGACTCTGCCACAGCAGTCATTTTCTTCAGATATCCACAAAATGATCTCAAAATGGGCCCAGAGAGACACACAAAAGTAGGGTCTCCAGCCTTAGGGGAATTATCTGGCAAGAGTATCCAACATTTAGTGCATGGGTTTTGAAAAATACCTTTCCTTGACTATAAAATAATAATAATGCCTCCATGTACAACTCATTTCTTTTTAAACATAACCATTCAGTTTTTTTTAACATCTTAGAGAAATGGTATGTGATTGTTTTCTTCTTGGATTTTTGTGTTTTTAATACCTAAATTAGCATATTTGCACATCACATCAATGGACATGAAGAGAATATGCCAAATTATAATTTTTAATTTTCATTCTCTGATAAAACTTCACTCAGAGAGTCGTCTCTCTATCCAGCCCCATTTAAGAGTTTAAGAGTATATTGAATTTCTATATCGCCCTTCTCCCAGGGGACTCAGGGCAGTGTACAGCCACATTAAAACACATGAATTTATAAAATTTAAAACCAATTAAAATAAATATATACAATTTGGCCCTCAATTAAAACAAACATACACCCACTTAAAATTCATATTAGGCCAGTCCGGCTTGCTGAAACAGGAAAGTCTTTAGGGCACAGCGAAAAATACGCAGGTCGGAGCTAAGACGAAGCTCTAGGGGCAGGTCATTCCAAAGGGCTGGTGCCCCCACAGAGAAGGCTCTCCCTCTGGGTGTCGCCAGTCGGCATTGTTTGGCCGACGGCACCCTGAGGAGCCCCACTCTATGGGAGCGTATTGGCCGGTGGGAGGTTGATGATGGCAGAAGGTGGTCTCGTATGTACCCCGGTCCTAAGCCATGGAGCGCTTTAAAGATGGTGACTAACACCTTAAATCGCACTTGGAAGACCAACGGGAGCCAGTGCAGCTCATGCAGGAGGTGTTACATGGGAGCGCCGAGTTGCACCCATAACCACCCGCGCAGCCACATTCTGGACCAGGTGGAACCTTTGAGTGCTCTTCAAGGGGAGCCCCATGTAGAGAGCGTTGCAGTAGTCCAGACGGGATGTGATGAGGGCATGAGTGACTGTGCGCAGGGCATCCCGGTCCAGAAAGGGACGCAACTGGTGCATCAGGCGAATCCAATAGAAAGCTCCCCTGGTCACGGCTGTCATGTGCTCTTCCAAAGATAGCCATGCATCCAGGAGAACACCCAAGTTATGAGCCCTCTCTGTGGGGGCCAAGATCTTACCCCCAATAGTCAGTGATGGCACCAGCTGACTATACCGGGACACTGGAAGCCACAGCCACTCAGTCTTGGAGGGGTTGAGTTTGAGCCTGTTTCTCCCCATCCAGATCCGCACGGCCTCCAGGCACCGGGACATCATGTCAAGGGCATCATTGGGGTGTTTCGGAGTGGAGATGTACAGCTGAGTGTCGTCAGCATACTGATGGAATCTCACTCCGAAACCACAGATGATCTCGCCCAGTGGCTTCACATAAATGTTGAACAGAAGAGGCAAGAGGACAGACCCTTGCGGCACCCCCCACACAAGGCACCTTGAGGGCGACCTCTGTTCCCCTGCCAACACAAACTGCGTGCGGTCGGACAGGAAGGAGGAGAACCACCGCAACATGGTGCCCCCCACTCCTAACCCCTCCAATCGTCGCAGCATGATACCATGGTCGATGGTATCAAAAGCCGCTGAGAGATCTAATAGGACCAGGACAGAGGAACAACCCCTGTCCCGAGCCCTCCAGAGATCATCAACCAATGCGACCAATGCCATTTCCATGCTGTGCCCTGGCCTGAAGCCCGACTGGAACAGGTCTAGATAATCGGCTTCATCCAAATACTGGGGCAGTTGTCACGCTACCAACGTCTCAACAACCTTTGCCACGAAGCGAAGGTTGGAGACTGGGCGATAATTTGCTAATGTAGCCGGGTCCAGGGAAGGCTTCTTGACGAGAGGCTTCACCACTGCCTCTTTCAAAGATGGGGGGAAGTAACCCTCACTCAAAGAAGCATTAATAATCCCCTGGAGCCAACCTCGTGTAACCTCCCAGGAGGCCAGCACCAATCAGGAGGGACATGGATCCAACAAACATGTGGCAGTGCTAAGCCTCCCCAGAATCCTGTCCACATCCTCGGGAGTCACAGGGTCAAGCCCCTCCCAGATAACATTCTCAAGATTCCCCTCCATCACTCCATCTGGATCTACCCAATCAGAGTCCAGAGCTTCCCGAATCTGAGTGACTTTGTCATGCACGAATTGCACAAAATCCTCAGCGCCGCCCTGCAAGGGGTCTTCCCTCGCTCCCAGGTGAAGGAGGGAGCGGGATCCTGTGACTCCTGATGATGTGGGCAGGAATCTGGGGAGGCTGAATGCGACCACGTGTTTGTTGGACCCGTGTCCCTCCTGGTTAATGCTGGCTTCTCGGGAGGTGATGCGAGGCTGGCTCCAGGGGATTATAAATGCTTCATTGGGTGAGGGTGACTTCCCCGCCGCCTTGAAAGAGGCGGTGGTGAGGCCTCTCCTCAAGAAGCCTTCCCTGGACCCGGCAGTGTTATCGAATTATTGTCCGGTCTCCAACCTCGTTTTGTTGTGAAGGTTGTTGAGAGTGTGGTTGCACGACAGCTCTCCCAGCACCTGGATGAAACGGCATATCTGGATCCATTCCAGTTGGGCTTCAGGCCTGGGTACAGCATGGAAACGGCATTGGTCGCGTTGGTAGATGATCTCTGGAGGGCTCGGGACAGGGTTGCTCCTCTGTCCTGGTCCTATTAGATCTCTCAGCGGCTTTTGATACCATCGACCATGGTTTAATGCTGTACCGGTTGGAAGAGTTGGGGGTGGGAGGCACCATGTTGCAGTGGTTCTCCTCCTTTCTCTCCGACCGGTCGCAATCTGTGTTGGCAGGGGGGCAGAGGTTGACCCTGAGGCGCCTCATATGTGGGGTGCCACAAGGGTCGGTCCTCTCACCCCTTCTGTTCAACATTTATGTAAAGCCGCTGGGTGAGATCATCTGTGGTTTCGGGGTGAAGTACCATCAGTACGCAGACGATACTCAGCTGTACATCTCCACCCTGGACTACTCCAACTATGACCTTGAAGTGATGTCCCGGTGCCTGGCGGCCATACGGATCTGGATGGGAAGGAACAGGCTCAGGCTTAACCCGTCCAAGACTGAGTGGTTGTGGTTTCCAACATCCTGATATAGTCAGTTGACGCCATCGCTGACTATTGGGGGCAAATCGCTGGCCCCCACGGAGAGGGCTCGTAATTTGGGCATCCTCCTGGATTCACGGCTGTCTTTAGAAGAGCACTTGACGGCCGTGACCAGGAGGATTTTCCATCAGGTTCACCTGATTCGCCAGTTGCATCCCTTTCTGGATCAGGACTCCTTAAACACGGTCACTCATGCCCTCATCAGTTCCTGCCTGGACTACTGTAATGCTCTCTAGATGGGGCTCCCCTTGAGGAGCACCCAGAGGCTCCAACTGGTGCAGAGTGCAGCCGCGCAGGTGGTTATGGGAGCGACGTGGCGCTCCCATGTAACACCTCTCCTGCACAAGCTGCACTGGCTCCCGGTGGTCTTCCAGGTGCGCTTCAAGATTTTGGTTAGCACCTTTAGAGCGCTCCATGGCTTAGGGCCTGGTTATTTACGGGACCGCCTGCTGCCACAAACGACCTCCCACCAGCTGGTATGCTCTCACAGAGAGGGACTCCTCCGGGTGACATCGGCCAAACAATGTCGGCTGGCGGTCCCCAGGAGGAGAGCCTTCTCTGTTGGGGTACCTACTATCTGGAATGAACTCCCCCCGGAGATACAGAGGATCCCGGATCTACGCACCTTCCGCCGCTCTCTTAAGACCTTTTTATTTCACCAGGCTGGTCTGTCCTAACCTTTCCCATTCTTTTTTTAATGTAAATTTTAATGTAAATTTTAATTTGTTATTAACCTGGGGTTTTAAATTTGACTTGGGCTAAATTGATTTAATTCGATTTTACTTTTGCTCTTAATTTTTGTATTCTATGTGTTTTATTCTGTGCCTGTTCACCACCCTGAGTCCTTCGGGAGTAGGGCGGTATACAAATTAAATAAAATGAAATGAAATGAGCAGGTCACCCTAAACAGGGCTGCTGGGCGGTTCTCTGCAGACCCGATAAGAGCGGAAAAATAGTTAAATTTTGCCGCTTTTATCGCCACTAGGTAGATCTTAATATGACACCTCACCAGTGTTCGGTCAGATTCGGACCGACTGGCCCTCCAATCACTCTCCAGGCATCTTTTTCAGTGCTTCATCTCTCTCAGCTCCTCGGAGAACCAGGGAGCCAATTGAGATTGGCACCGGGTCAGAGGCCACAAAGGCACGACACAATCCAAAGCTCCGGCGGCTGCCCTATCCCAGGCAGTCACCAGCTCTTCAGTCGTGCAGTGAGCCAGAGTCTCAGGGAATGGCCCAAGCTCCGTCAGGAACCTATCCGGGTCCATCAGGCACCTGGGACAGAACCACCTGGTCAGTTCCATCTCCCTGCGGCGAGATGTAGCAGTTCGAAAGTCCATGCGAAGGAGGGAGTGATCAGACTATGACAAGGGTTCGATGACTAAATCCCCTTTTTCCAAATCACTCTGCCACTGACCAGAAACAAAAATCAAGTCCAGAGTGTGTTCCCCTATGTGAGTAGGGCCTTGAACTACTTGGGTCAGTTCCAAGGCCGTCATGGAAGCCAAGAACTCCCGAGCTGCCATTTCAAAAACTTGTGGGCTTCTTTTGAATTTCTAAGGTCAAGGCAGGAATCCACTGTTCACTGTATCCTATTCTGTGTAAGCAGGTGGAAGTCAATTAGTACCTGCTGCCTTAAAACTTTTCGAGGTCAAAACATTGGTGCAAATTCTATATGGGGCACAATCAGGAATCCTTGCAAAAAAAGACTAGCTAGAAACCATACAATCCAAATTTCTGTGAGACATCTTAGCTGCATCCAAAGGTACTTCAAATGCCCAGTTAAGAATTGAGACAGGCATGCCTCAGATTCAGGTAAGAGCCTGGAAGATGATGATCATTCATTGGCTAAAAATGCATTTCTTTCCAGAGGGACTGTCCCCACTAGTGTTGACTGATAACTTCCCCTCCCCCTGGAAACAGGCAATAGACCACAAGCTGAGCTCTTATGGACTCATAAGATTCTTAATGTTCCTAGGCTTTGACCAAGCAAAGGAAGTAGTAATCAATAGAATGAAGGACATGGAGTTCCAAGAAGAACTAAAGAGGTTGCCTCTCCACAGTAGGGACAGAATCAAACAGGGTGTGTGGGAATCAGCAAGATATCTCAACGATCTGATCTTCCCAAAATAAAGAACAGCTTTCTTCAGCCAGATTTAACATTCTCCCCTCAGCACTCCTCCAGGGCAGATATAAGAGAAGACCATTAGCAGAATGGGTATGCATATGTGGTAAAGGAGAAAGTCGAAGATATCTCACATGTTTTATTGTATTGTGAGTTATACAGAGTTTATAGGTCAGTGTATATTCTCCCCTTATTAGAGAGATTGCTAGGGAAGGCAGACAATTTTTATATAGGCTTTCGCCTTCGGGACTCAAACCCGACAATCATGAGTGCAGTGACAAAATTCTATGTTGCTGCAATGTCCACAAGAAAAAAATTGGTTACAGAATTATAGCTGTCAACTTGTAACAATTTTTGAAAAATTATATTTACTCACACATGTATTGGCTCTCCACTCACGTAAACTAGGGAGTGACCCTAACTGTTTGAGAACATGTATTTTCTTAACAGGGATGTTATTATCCACTATTAATGTCAATACTATTTTAATATATTGTAAACAGTGATGTCTATTGCTGGTCTATGACACTAATAAAGTTCTATTCTATTCTATTCTATTCTATTCTATTCTATTCTATTCTATTCTATTCTATTCTATTCTATTCATTTATACATATATAGTTTACAACTTCAGATGAAGATTGCCTAATTCCAACTTGGTACTATTCTCAATTCTGGTACTTTTCAACTGGAGTGTCATCTGCTTACATGGAAATTCCTTTAGCTGAATATTTTTAGAAGTCTTATTTCTGTATTTTTCTATAGGTTGCATAAACAAAAAATTTATAAAGAAAAAAACATTTCCACCTCCATAGCCTGCTTTGAATAATAACTTTCTAAGCTAGAAGCCTTTCTCTAGGACATTTCCCAATTCATAAAGATTTGATGTACCAGTTCAAGAAAGATGGATGTTGACTAAGGGCTCTCTTTGAAATTCAATTCTGGAAAGAAAAAAAAACAATTATGAGAAAAGACAGGTTGTTAAGTTTAATACCAATTAATCTCCGTACATGCAATTTCTGTTTAAATATGACATGTCTTCATCCCAAAGTTGATATTTTTTCTCCTCTCCACCAAATTTGTCATATGGGTTGTTTAAATTATACCAAGGACCCAACTAGAACAAATTGTATGTACCCTGTCTGGGTTGACTACAGAACCAGGAAAGTACAGACCAATCAACTTAACATCAATACCCAGGAAGACATTGGAAAAGATAATCAAAAAACCGATCTGCGAACATCTAAAAACAAGTAAAGTAATAACTAATCTTACTTCATTCTTTGACATAGTGACTAAATTAATAGATCAGTGAAATATTGTGGACATAGTATACTTAGTCTTCAGCAAGGCATTTGACAAGGTAGACCACAACCTACTTTTTGGTAAGCTAGAAAAAAGTAGGATAGATAGCATCACCATCAGATGGATTTGTAACTGGCTGGCTAACTGCACTCAATGAGTAGTCCTTAATGGTACTACATCTACATGAAGGGAAGTAAGCAGTGGGGTACCACAAGGTTCCGTCTTAGGCCCAGTACTCTTCAATATCTTCATAAATGACTTAGATGAGGGAATAGAAGGGGAACTTATCAAATTTGCAGATGATACTAAACTGGCAAGAATAGCCAACACCCTAGATGATAGGCTCAAGATCCAGATGGATCTTGGCAGACTTGAGCACTTGGCCCTAGCTAACAAAATAAAATTCAATGTAGAGAAAAGTAAAATCTCACGCTTAGGCAAGAAAAATAAAAAATACACATATAGACTGGGTGAAACCAGGCTTAAAGCAGTAACTGTGATAGGGATCTTGGAATCTTAGTGGATAACCAATTAAATATGAACCAACAGTGTGCAGTGGCAGCCAAAAAAGTCAATGGAATCCTAAATTGCTTTAACAGAGGGATTCAATCAAGATCAAGTGAGGTACTAATGCCACTCTATAAAGTCTTACTAAGGAAGAATTTTGGGTTTCAGAAATGGCACCTCCATTTCTTCACCCTTTCGCGATGACGTCACCACCGGATGGTGGACATTCCCGAACTTGGAGGGATCGGGAAACGAAAGAGGAATTTGTGAAGCCCCCTTGCATTGCGCTATCGTCAGGGAGGATGAGCGATCAACCTCTTAAATTGGTGGAGAAAAAGTCGGCCTTTTCGGCGGACAGGAGTGATGGCGCCCACCTAGATTGAAGCAAAGAGTGGAAAGCAATTTCAAGTGATGGGCAGAAAGTTCCCCTACAACAAAGACGGTAAGCAGGAGACACGCGACTGAAGTGGAGGAGGAAAATTGGAATTATAACAGCGGCGGTATAAAGGAGAAAAGAAAGTGGATGAAATGATACAGTGTGGAAGAGAAGGAACCCATAGAATGACTAAGCAAACATAAGAGACGGAGAAGGAGCGCTTGAAGAACTTGAAGGTAGTTGAACTTGAGGGGAAGGAACAAGTTGCGGAATTCATGAGCATAGAAGTTTTGTTTGGACTCTGAATTTATAACGATCTAAACTTAAAAAGACTTGAAAATTGAACGCAGAGATTGAAATACCGGAACTCGAGTGGAAGGAATAGGCTGCGGAATTTGTGAGCATAGAAAATTTGTTTGGACTCTGGATTTATAACGATTTATCTTTATCTTTATTTGATTTATATACCGCCCTACTCCTGAAGAACTCAGGGTGGTGAACAGCCAATACAGTAAAAATATATAAATACAAAATTTAAAAACAGAATAAAATCGAATTAGACAATTTGGCCCAGACAGATTAAAATACCCCAATCATTTAAAAACTGATTAAAATTTACATAATTAAAAAAGAGGGAAAAGATTAGGCCAGGCCCGCCTGATGGAATAAAAAGGTCTTGAGAGTGCAGCGGAAGGTGTGCAAATCCAGGATCCTCCGTATCTCCGGGGGTAGCTCATTCCAGATAGTAGGTGCCCCCACAGAGAAGGCTCTCCCCCTAGGGGCCGCCAGTTGACATGTTTGGCCGACGGCACCCGGAGGAGCCCCTCTCTATGAGAGCGGCCAGTGGGAGGTTATTGGTGGTAGTAGGCGGTCCCTTAGGTAACCAAGTCCTAAGCCATGGAGCACTCTAAAGGTGGTAACCAAAACCTTGAAGTGCACCCGGAACACCAGTGGGAGCCAGTGTAGCTCGCGCAGGAGAGATGTTACATGGGAATGCCATCAGCTGATTATACTCTTGAGACAGATTGACTGATAAATTGAGTGATTGAATAGATTGGTAATTAGAAAATTAAGAAAACTAAAAACTGTGATTGATGAAATAAGTATAAGTAAATTGATTTGTATTGTGAATAGAAATTAACTGACTAATTGGGGTAATTGAGAAATAATAGAAATAAATTGTGTGGGGAATAAGTGATTGTGTGGGGGAAAAAGAAAATATTAAGAAATAATCTAAAATTTTATGTTAAGGTGGGAAAGCTTTACATGAATATTGAAAATGTCTACAACATCCACCATAACAAAAACAGGGAAAAAACTTATAATAAACACAACAGTAATGACTGCTTCCCCACTACAACAAAAAAACAATAGATAGCATGGTAGGAAAAGAAAAAGAAAAATTGGAAATATCACCAAATGTAATACAGAATATGTTTCAAACGATTCAGGAATCACTACTCAGAACACAAGAAAAAATAGTGGAAAATCAGGAAGAAATGAGAACTTTCCATGCAGAGATTAGAAATGAAATAGGAGAAGTTAAGGAGGACATCAAGACCATGAATGATAAAATTGGGGGTATTCAACAATCTATAGTAGAAAATGAACAGAGAATTAGGAAAGCAGAAACGAAAATAGATCATGTAGAACTAAAAGTAGAAGCAATGGAACAAAAAACTTTACAATTAAATAAAGAAATGTCAGATTCATTAGCTATGTTCAAAATGGAAAAGGCTTCATATTTTTTGCGTTTTCAAAACATACCAGAGGAAAAAGATGAGGATTTAGAAGGAAAAATGGTGGAGATCATCTCAGGAATGACCCAAAAAGACCAAAGGGAAATAAAAAGACAACTGGAGGAAACTTATCGTGTACAAACAAATTATATAAGGAGGCATAGATTGGCAAGAGAAGTCCATGTTAAATTTTCAAAAAGATCTACTCGGGAGGAAGTCTACAGGAAATCCAGAGAAGAAACAGTGACTTACAAAGATAAAGAAATCATAATCTTAAAACAGATACCCCGAAGAATAAGAAACCTACGGCAACAATACCAGTTTTTAACATCACTATTTTTTTTTATTGAAAAAGTTTTACAATTACATTTTCTCCCCAGTCTCCCCCCCAACCCTCCCTAATTTCCCTAACCCGCCCTAACCCCCCCTCCCCCCGGACTTCCACAAAATATAATCAAAATCAAAATCCCCTTTTTATAAAACTTGAACCCCTCCACCCCCTGTATATTTTTCACATCTTCACAAAATTCAATTATTCTATCTCTATATAATACTTTCAGTTAAAAGCTATCTGATATTTCCTAGTTTGATATTTATTCTGCACATAATCTATCCATTTTTTCCACTCCCATTCATAAGTCTCTTGTGAGCAATCTTTTAGATATGCTGAAATCTTCGCCATCTCTGCAAAGCTGGCAATCTTCAAAGTTCATTCATCAATAGTAGGCATAACTTCATTTTTCCAATATTGACCTATCAGTAATCTCGCTGCTGTTATCATATACAATATCAACTTTGTTTCACCCAATGTAAAACCCTTAACTATACCCAATAAAAACAATTGTGGAGAAAACTGATTTTTTTTTCTTCAAAACATTCTGCATAACCCACCAAATTTTTATCCAAAAAGCCTTCACTTTCTTACAAGTCCACCACACATGATAATATGTGGCATCTAGGCAATCACATCTCCAGCATTTGGGTTGAACATTAGGGTACATGCACGACAATTTCTTAGGATCTAAATGCCATCTATAAAACATTTTATAAAAATTTTCCCTCAAATTCTGTGACTGTGTAAATTTAACATTCTGAACCCATATTTTTTCCCATGTTTCCAACATCACTGGTTCTGCAAAATTTTGTGCCCATTTTATCATGCAATCTTTAACCAATTCAGGTTCTGAATCCCTTTCTAACAAAACATTATAAACCCTTTTAATATGCATTGGGCCTTTCTCTTTTATATGTCTAACCAATTCTTCCTCATACATCATTATACCAGTTTTTTGGTCCTCTTTCCATCTCAATTGAAGTTGATTATACTGTAACCAAGTTAAATTAATCCCTTCTTCCAACAGTGTTTCTAAAGTCTTCAGTTGCCATCTGCCCGCATCTGCAAAAAGAACTTCTTTATATAAAATCCCCCTGAGTGACATTATATTTGTATTCCACATGATATGACCAAGATCCAGCCATAACGGTATTTTGTAATCCCATTTGAGTCGGTGCTTCTTCCAAACTCTCATCAAAGAATCTCTAAGTATGTGGCTTTTGAATACTTTATCCACTTTGTTCTCATAAAATAAGTAAGCATGCCAACCAAATTCAAGATCAACACTTTCTATATTCAATATTCCAGTCTTTTTCCTTCCAAACCAATCACTTGCTTGCGTCAAAGCTGCTGCTTCATAATATAATTGTAGGTTTGGAAGTTTAAGGCCTCCTCTTTCTGGAACATCTTGCATAATTTTCAGTTTAACTCTTGGCTTTTTCTCATTCCAGACAAACTTATTCAGTCCTCTTTGCCATTCTCTCAGTTGTTTATCACTTTTAAGCACCGGAATCATTTGAAACAAAAAAAGAAATCTTGGCAAAATGTTCATCTTAACTGCTGCTATTCTTCCAAGTAAAGACAGCTGCAGTTTTTTCCAAGTTTCCAAATTTTTCTGTACATCTCGCCACAACAAGTCATAATTATTTTGGAACAATTTCATATTTGATTCTGCAACTTGAACTCCTAGATATTTGACCTTTGGTACTATCTCAAAACCTGCCTTGCTTTCAAGTTCCAGTTTTCGATCTTATGTCATATTTTTAACTATCATCTTAGTTTTTTTCTGGTTCAATCTAAATCCTGATACTGTACCATATTGTTCTATAATGTCTTTCATCTGGATTATTGATTCCATCGGCTGTGTTAGGGTAACTACCAGATCATCTGCAAATGCCCTTATTCTATAATCCTCTTGCCTTATCACTATTCCTTTCAAAATGCTCGAGTCCCGTATTATATTCAACAAGACTTCTAATGTTAAAATAAATAACAATGGGGATAACGGATAACCCTGTCTTGTTCCTTTTTCAATATTAAAGTCTGTTGTGAAACTTCCATTAATAATAATCTGTGCCTTTTGTTCTTGATAAATTGCTGAAACCGCCTGTATAAATTGATCCCCAAAGTCCATCTTTTTTAAAGTCTTTAGTAGAAAATTCCAATCCACTCTTTCAAAGGCCTTCTCCGCATCCAAAAAGACCAGCACTGCAGAGATCTGTTTATTCTTGTCAAGATATTCCAGTAAATCTATAACTTGCCTTACATTGTCCTTCATGTATCTGCCTTCTATAAATCCTGCTTGGTCACAATGAATCACCTCTTGAATAACTGGCATCAACCTGTTGGCTAATACTTTTGCAAATATTTTATAATCATTATTCAGAAGATATATTGGTCTAAAATTTTCAGGTCTTTTAGGACCTATTTGCTCTTTTGGTATCAATGAAATATAAGCTGTTTTCCATGATGGTGTATTTTACTCCCTTGTTGTATGCTACAAAATAAGTCTTTAAGATGTTCAATCATTTCTGCTTGTAAGGTTTTATAGTACACCGCAGTTAAACCATCCGTCCCAGGAGCTTTAGCTGTTTTCAATTGTTTAATTGCGGCAATAATCTCCTCTAACATCTTAGGTGGTAGCTCTTTATAAACTCGAATCTGCGTTCCCTCCACTTGCACAGCAGCGAGAAAAGACTTTTGCAAAATATCATTTCTCATTCTTCTATCTGTGAAATATATCACCACATCTCTAGGCAATTGTCTTTGTCTGGCCACCCACAAATTCACTCTGTAAATTTTATCCATTTTGCAAAAAATCTCTTCAGGGCTAATCTTTAACAGCACAGCTAGGGCATCAGCACAAATCTGTCTCAAGTCTTGTCTATCATTCTCTTTTATGCCTCTCAGCCTTATAGCAAATTCCATAGACCTGAACTTCATCATTGTAATTTCATTTTCAAATCTCTGCATTTTATTATCAGCATCAAAGATTTTATAGTCAGTTTCCTTCATTTTGACATCCATTTCTGATTTAAATTCTTCCACCTTAGCATCCATTTTAATAATTGCTTCTGACAATCCAGACACCACCGTCATTAATTTTTTAGTCACCTTATCATACTTTTCTTGCACCACCTCTTTAATTTCTTTAATCTCCTGCTTAATTTCCTGTTGTGACTTTTCAAATTTCTCATCCAAAGCCTGAGTAATAAAATCCTTTAAGCTTTCAAGATCAATCTCTTTTTTCTGGCTCTGCTGGCTGGGAGCCTGCTGTTCAGATTTACATGTGGGGGATCCCTCCCCCTGCCACCTTCCCTTCCTGTTTGGTCTGCTTAGAAGCCATCCTGCCACGTAGGCTAGCTTTTCCAAAAAAGGAAATCCTTTTTCCTTTTCCTCCACCACAAAGTCCTCTAAAAATTTCCCCCAGGTTTAGTCAAATTAGGGGTGAAATTAAAATTGAAGATCAGGCTTGTTTTTTAAAAAAAATATTTTTCCTTTCTTTTCCTTCACTTGTTATAGACAGCACAACTTTGTAGCTAGTTGAAATAACTTTGCTAATCCACTCTCGCTTTCAGCTCATTAACGCTGAATCCGGGCACCATTTTCAAGCAACTTTCACACATTCACTCTTCTGCTTTAAACTTAATCACAGGGCTAGTAATACTTGCAATTTTGAGGTTCAAGTTGTTATTCCACCCTGGTTGTTTGAGTTTACTTTGTTTTGATTAAAAAGGTTGCTCTTGCCATCTTGCTCTGCGCTGGGCAGACTCGTTCCATGCTGTCCGGAGTCTCGGTGAGCTGGAAGGGAGCCGCGCCTGTTTTCTCCCCATAAACAGCTGTCTGGGGGCTCACAGGGGCTCAACCTGCTTCTCGCCCACTCTCTTCCACTAATCCTTTGGATTTGGGAACTTCCGAGCCGCTTCTCTGGGTCGAAGCGACTCTAATAGGCAGCGGGACTGGCGGTCCAAAAACGGGACCATCTTTCGGCGACAGGAAGCAAACCGGAAGTCCCCAGTTTTTAACATCACTATTGATCAAGTATAAAATAATGTACAGATAGTTGCCAATAGAGGGGATCTTAATTATGTGGGAAGATAAAAAATATAAAATAGACATTCTAGAGAAGGCAAGGGAATTTCATAGCACACATTTTAGGCTGGAGGAAGAGCAGGAAAGGAAGAAACTGACAGTAGAAGTCAAGAAGAAGAGCAAACAGAAACGAACCGAGAAAAAGAAATAAGAAAGAGGCAAGAAAAAGAAAGGGAGGAAAGAGAAGGTGCAAAGGCAAAGACACGGATGGAAACAAGACACACAAAAAACAGATACAATAGGCAATGGACGAACCAATCAAACTCTTTTTGGTAAATATTAATGGATTAAATGCTCCAAAGAAAAGGAATCAAACATTTACAAAACTACAAAAACTAGAAGCAGATGTGATATGTCTGCAAGAAGTACATATCCAAAAAGAGCTTCAGAAAATTCTAGAAAACCCCAAACTAGGAAGATTATACACATCCCTGACCCGAAAAAAGGAGTAGCGATTTACATAAAAGAAAAAATACAATCTAAGTTAGTCTATGCTGATGAGGAAGGTAGAGTGGTGATGGGAGAATTAGGAATAGGAAGGGAAAAAATGTTAATAGTAGTAATATATGCACCTAATCAAAAACAACAGGAATTCTTTAAGGATCTACATATAAAATTAGCAGAATTAGAATATGAAGATATCTGTTTAATAGGGGATTATAATGGAATAATAAATGCAAACAAGGATTACAAAACTGATAAAAAAAAAACAAAAGAAAAAGGATATACTTCCAAAAGAATTTTTTTAATATGGCTGAAGAATTAAATTTGAGAGATGTATGGAGGGAAACACATGAAGGTGAGGCCCAATACACTTTTTACTCTCACCCACACAATTCATGGTCAAGACTGGACATGGCCTGGATGACCCCAAATATCAAAAGAGTGGTAGAAAAAAATCGAGATAGGCATAAACCAATGGGCAGATCATAATCCACTATTCATAAACTGGAAAGGCGAAAGGAGGTTCAGGAGATGGACGATGAATCAAAGAATATGTAAAGAAAAGAATTTAATTTGATGTTAGAAAAGGAAATAAAAATATTCTTCCAGATAAATAAAAAAGAGGAAACTTCCTTACAAAATACATGGGATACTCTAAAAGCATATATAAGGGGCCTGGTAATTGCATATATGGGGAAGAAAAATAAAGAGAAGAAACAACAATTAGACAAATTAGAGAAAGACCTAAAACAAACAAAACGAAAATTGCAGAAAGAACCTCAAGATAAAACAATAAAAGAAGAATGGAAAATAATTAAATATAAACTGATCTGATAAACCAAAAGAAATTAGCCCAAAAAATAAAAATGGCGAAACAAAATTATTTTGAATATGCAAACAAAACAAGCAGATGGTTAGCCTATAAATTGAAGAAAGAAAGGAATAAAAGAATAATACATCAATTGAGAGATGATAAAGGGGAAATCCAATATAATAGAGAGGCCAAAATAGAAATCATTAAGAAATTTTATGCAAATTTATATAAACAAGAAGAAGTAGAAAAAGAAAAGATAAAACAATACATAGAAAAATCTGACATGCCAAAAATTACAGAAGATCAAAGAGAAATGCTCAATAGACCAATTAGAACTAGACAACTAAATTAGAATTAGACAAATTACTGAAAAAGCAAAAAAATAACAAAACACCGGGACCTGATGGGCTACCGGTGAAAATATATAAAACAATGCAAGAAGTACTGGGAGAAAATATGTTGATGTTATATAACGAAGCAATGGAGAAAGCCACAATTCCAAAGACATTGGAGAAGCGATAATCATAATTATACCAAAAGAGTACAGATCTCCAGCAAATTCAAAATTATAGACCTATCTCATTACTGAACACCGATTACAAAATATTTGCAGCAATTCTGGCCGAAAGAATTAAATTAATACTAAATGTCAGATCCCTAAAAGTGATACTGCCATTCAAGTGAAGGAAGGGGGGACTTGGATTCGATTTACTAGCATGGCCTGTGTCATCAGATATTTTACAACCTATATCCTGGCGCCAAGGAAGCCTGAGATTCCCTTTACCTGCAGGAATTTATATGATAGCCATGTGGGTTGTCTCACTTTAAAGGGAAGTGGTGGGAATGCATGTTTGTTCGGGTTCTCAAAGGAAATAGTAAAGAAAACATCTTCACACTTGTGTATTGGCTGAAATCTGCATTCTGACCTAAAGGGAGGGGTCTCTACCGCTTTAATCCTACTGCTTTGCCTAAGGGCATTCAGATTGTGCTTTAGCTGGATGGTTTTCACTTCTGCTTAATAAAAGAATCCTTTTGAACAACTACGTTTCAAGAGTTCGTACTTTCTTAAGTTGGAAGGAGAGGCAATCGTTACACTAAATACATATATACATGCAGACCAAAATGGATTTCTGCCGGGATGCCAAATAAAAAATAATATGAGAACAATACTTAATACTTTAGAATATTATGAATCACATTTGGAGAAACAGGCTTCGTTGGTTTTCCTTGATCCTCAAAAAGCTTTTGATAACCAAAATTGGAAATTTATGATCAGACAATTACAAAGTATGCAAATTGGGGAAAAACTTGGAAAAAATCATAGAAGAAATTTATACTAACCAAACAGCAAGGATAATTATGAATGACAACATAACAGATAAATTTAACATAACAAAAGGAGTCAGACAAGGCTGCCCACTCTCTCCTTTATTGTACATACTATCATTGGAAACTCTTCTGAAAACAATTAGAGAAGATCAAGGAATTGAAGGTTCAAAGATTAATAAAGAAGAATACAAAGTTCAGGCCTTTGCTGATGACCTAGTGTTTATAACAGAAAATCCTATGGAATCTATACCAAATTTGTTTCAAAAAATAGAAGAATTCGGAGAAGTGGCAGGACTAAAAATCAATAAAAGCAAATCGAAATTAATTGTAAAAAATCTTACGAAAAATCAAGAAAAAGAATTAACAGATAGTATACAAATCCAAACAATGAAAAAAAATAAAATACTTAGGAATCTGGTTGTCCACAAGAACTTCAGCAATAAAAGAAAACAATTATGATAAACTAATAGAACAAACAAGAAAGGATTTAAAAAATGGAAAAACTTACACATCTCATTTCTAGGAAGAATTTCGGCCATTAAAATGACTATACTGCCTAAATTTTTATACCTGTTTCAGGTTACTCCAATAAAAATAGATAAATCGTTCTTTGAAAATTTGAATAAAATGACATCTAAATTCATATGGCAAGGGAAAAGGTCATGAATAAAATTTAAGCTGCTTCAGGACACAAAAGATAGAGGAGTTGCACTTCCAGATTTGGAGACATATTATCAAGCAGCAGTATTGTTTTGGGTCAAAGACTGGATAGAATTAAAAAATCCTAGAATTTTAACAATTGAGGGACACAAACTTCAAATTGGCTGGCACTCCTTTATGTGGGATGAAAGATACAAAACACATTCATACTTCAAAAGACACAGAATAAGAAATTCATTACTCCAAATTTGGCTTAGAATTAAAAAAACAGCACTATATGAAAATACCAAGTTGGTTATCACCGGTAGAATCAATTAGACACCCAAATCTAACAGATAAGACAAAAATAATTAGATATAAAGATTTAATTGACTATCAAGGTAAATTGAAGACAAAACAACAATTGGAGAAGCCTTACTAAGACCATACTGCATCCAGTTTTGGTCACCACACTATAAAAAGGATATTGAGACTCTAGAAAGAGTTCAGAGAAGAGCAACAAAGATGATTAGGGGACTGGAGGCTAAAACATATGAAGAATGGTTACAGGAACTGGCCATGGCTAGTCTAATGAAGAGAAGGACCATGGGACACATGAAAGCAGTGTTCCAATACATGAAGGTCTGTCACAGAGAGGAGGGGGTCAAACTATTTTCCAAACCACCTGTAGGCGAGGCAAGGGATAATGAATGGAAACTGATCAAGGAGAGAGTTAACCTAGAAATTAGGAGGAATTTTCTTTCTTTTTTTTTTTTATTGCAAAAGTTTTACAATTACATTATCACCCCCTTTCCCCCCCCCCACTACCCCCCCAGACTTCCCAACCTCCCCAGCCCACCCTAACCCTCCCCTCCCCCCAGACTTCCTAGTATGCCCATGTCAGATAAAAGGAAAAAACCCTCCTTTGTATATAAAACTTGAACCCCTCCCTCCCCCTTACAAATTTTCATCTTCATTACATTAACCTATTTCTATCTTGGTATAACATTTTCAGATAAATTTTCATCCTGATTACCTTAAAAATATTTCTGTCATAATATAACATTTTCTAACAAATTTTCATCCTCAACCTTAAAATATTTCTATCTTAATATAACATTTTCTAGCAAATTTTTATCCTCAACCCTAAAATGTTTCTATCTTGATATAACATTTTTAAATAAAGGCTATTTGATACTTTCTAGTTTGATATTTGTGCTGAACATAATTTATCCACTTCTTCCATTCCCATTCATAGGTCTCTTGAGAACAATCTTTTAGATATGCTGAAATCTTCGCCATCTCTGCAAAACTGGCCATCTTCAAAGTCCATTCCTCAATCGTAGGCAGCGCTTCATTTTTCCAGTATTTATCTATCAACAATCTTGCTGCAGTTATCATGTACAATATCAATTTTGTTTCCCCCAGTGTAAAACCCTTAACTATACCCAATAAAAACAGTTGTGGAGAAAATTGAATTTTTTTCTTCAAAACATTCTGCATGACCCACCAAATTTTTATCCAAAAAGCCTTAACTTTCTTACAGGTCCACCAAACATGATAATATGTAGTGTCTAAGCAATCACATCTCCAACATTTAGGCTGGACATTAGGGTACATACACGACAATTTTTTAGGATCTAAATGCCATCTATAAAACATTTTATAGAAATTTTCCCGCAGATTCTGTGACTGTGTAAATTTAACATTCTGAACCCAAATTTTTTCCCATGTTTCCAACATCACTGGTTCCTCAAAATTTTGTGCCCACTTAACCATGCAGTCTTTAACTAGTTCAGTTTCTGAATCCCTTTCTAACAAGACATTATAAAGTCTTTTAATATGCATTGGGCCTTTCTCTTTTATATGTCTAACTAATTCTTCCTCATACATCATAATACCAGTTTTTTGGTCCTCTTTCCATCTCAATTGCAGTTGATTATATTGTAACCAAGTTAAATTAATCCCTTCAGCCAACAATGTCTGTAATGTCTTCAGCTGCCATCTGCCCGCATCTGTAAAAAGAACCTCTTTATATAAAAACCCCCCGAGTGACATTATATTTGTATTCCACAAGGTATGACCAAGATCCAGCCATAGCGGTATTTTATAATTCCAGTTGTTTTGGTGCTTCTTCCAAACTCTCAGCAAAGAGTCTCTAAGTATATGGCTTTTAAATACTTTATCCACTTTTCTGTCATAAAATAAGTAAGCGTGCCATCCAAATTCCAGATCAAAGCTTTCTGCATTCAATATTCCAGTCTTTTTTCCTCCAAACCAATCACTTACTAAAGTCAAAGCTGTTGCATCATAATATAATTGTAGGTTTGGAAGTTTGAGACCTCCCCTTTCTGGAATGTCTTGCATAATTTTCATTTTTACTCTTGGTTTTTTCTCGTTCCAGACAAATTTGTTGACACCAGGAGGAATTTTCTGATAGTGAGAACAATCAACCAATGATTCAGAAGTTTATTTATTATTTATTTATTTATTGAATTTCTATACCGCCGTTCTCCCGAAGGACTCAGGGCGGTGAACAGATTAAGGTTTCATATACATATAATAATTTTTTTTTATAAACAGTAAATAATAAATTGAGTCAACTTGGTGTATCTGCTAAGACCTTGGCATAGAATTTAGATGTTTATGCTAGCCCTGCTTGTTGAAACAGAAAGGTCTTCAGGGCACGTCGGAAAGTGTGAAGATCTGGGATTATTCGTATTCCAGGGGGTATTTTGTTCCAAAGAGTAGGTGCCCCCACAGAGAAGACTCTCTCCCTTGGAACTACTAGACGACATTGTTTTAATGATGGTACTATGAGTAGGCCTACTCTGTGAGAGCGTATTGGTTGGTGGGAGGTTATCGGTTGCAGCAGGTGGTCTCGTAAGTATTCAGGTCCTAAACCATGGAGTACTTTAAAGGTAAAAACCAACACCTTGAAGCGCACTCGGAAGGCCACCGGAAGCCAGTGCAGCTCGCGTAGAAGAGGTGTTACATGTGAGTGCCATGTTGCTCCCATAATTACTCGCGCGGCCGCATTCTGGACCAGTTGGAGCTTCTGGGTGCACTTCAAGGGGAGCCCCATGTAGAGAGCATTGCAGTAGTCAAGTCAGAAAATGATGAGGGCTTGAGTAACTGTGCGTAATGAGTCTCGGTCTAGAAAGGGACACAATTGGCGAATCAGGCAAACCTGATAGAAAGCTCTCCTGGCCACAGCTGTTATATGATCTTCATATAAGTTGTGAGAGCTTCATCACTGGAAGCTTTCAAGAAGAGACCAGACTGCCATCTGTCAGAAATGGTGTATGGCAGTTGGGTGGGGGGGGGGTTGGACTAGATGACCTACAAGGTCCCTCCCAACTCTGTTATTCTGAAGATGAATTTGGATGGTAGTGAAAAATCTCAGCTGCCATGTAGCTATTTCCCATTCATGCCCATTGCAAGACCTCTTGGTATTTCCTGAAGAAAAAATGACTGACTAGTAATTGTAGCAGCGGAAAGTCTTTTTTCTGATTAAAAAAGTGGAATGATCTCAGACCAGCAGTGAAATCCGGCCGGATCTATCCAGCTTGCATAAACTAGTAGGGCTGATGGTGGGAGGCTCCGCCCACCCACCAGGACATCATTATGTCCCATTTTTGACCCTCTGTGCATGCACAGAAGAGGCACATGTGAGCGTAGTGAGTGCGCGTCTGTGCACACTCACATTTCTAATCCGGTAGCGAAGGTAAGGGCATTTCACCGCTGTCTCAGACTTTGGACATATTATGAAAGAGTAGGCAGTTACATTTCACACATTTAAAGCTCATTTAGAATGTCTAAATTTTAGTTTTCTTGAAGGAAGCGTTTGCTATTGAATCTGTCAAAGGGGACTGTCATTTAAAAAATGTACTTCGTCATGTTTTTCCTGGCTATAATTTGATTGGTTTATATGCACAACTTCTGCATGTGTTTGTATAAAAATATAAAAAAGTATGTATCCTTTAAAGTGCTTGTAATGCAGTGAAAGTTTTTGCTCAATGTATTGTATAAGGAAATATATTTTAAAATGTTATTATACCTTATCTTTTCAAGCCTCAATCTTCCAAAATCAAAAAGAGTCAAAATTATGGTTTCTCTTTCTGATGTCATAATGCCTTTAGCCATATTCTGGAGGGATATGAAGCCAACCCCCCCCACTTTCCCCCCCTTTTAAAGAAATGTCTTTAAAACCACAAAGAAGTTGGCACCTCTGCTAAATTTGGAATCTAACTTTTCTGCTGTCATCTATGATCAATATAAACAGAAGCTAGTGTGAGTTGAAGGACAGCAATATCTAGAGGTTCACAAGATGGAATTATAGACTTTAATAAGTCCTTTCTTTTAACCTCGCAGTGAAACTGAAAGCAGTTAAAATGGTTGGAATATCTGACATCATTCACCAGGTCAGTTAGAGACATTAGCTGCATTTGCACAACATTTCATAATTAGTTTTAATTTAGGTTATTTTGTGGATTCATAAGCTGTGGAAATGTAAGCTTTATGTCAACTTGCGAAGCTTTCCAGACCTGCTCCCAAGTTGCCATAGGCAGAGAGATCGTGAATCGAGCACCTGCACCAAGAAATTTGCCACTCAATCAAAACAAAACACATCCTAGCTGGCCAAGTCAAGGCCATCTCCACAGAAACCAGTAACAGCTGGAGGGAGTGACTTCTATGACCCGCAAAATTGCTTCATTGGGGAATGTGACTGATGACACACCTTGGGGAGAGGGGGGAAACAGGGTCAGAGGCAAGGCATGAATTGAGTGAAGTCAGAGCTGGCTTCACTTGGTCCGTGCCAACCTGGTGCTTCTAATAAACAACTGGATTTTTCTTGAAACTTTGCTTGAGGCTCCTGCATTCATTAGGGCATCTGTCAGAACCCTGACAGCAAGCCAGCTTTCCCAATACTAACCAACACGATTGGGATTCCTGAGCCCCGAACTCTCCACTTGCTCTCCGATACCTGGTGTCAGATCCCTAAAAGTGATACTGCCATTCAATCGAAGGAGGGGGGACACTTGGATTCAATTCCCTAGCATTGCCTGTGTCAACAGATACTTTACAACCTATATCCTGGCGCCAAAGAGCCCTGAGATCTCTTTTACCTGCAGGAATTTTTATGATAGCCATGTGGGTTGTCTCACTTTAAAATATAATGGTGGGAATGCATGTTTGTTCAGGTTCTCAGAGGAAATAGTAAAGAAAACATCTTCACACTTGTGTATTGGCTAAAATCTGCATTCTGACTTAAAGGGAGGGGTCTCTACAACTTTAATCCTACTGCTTTGCCTAAGGGTATTCAAATCTTGCTTTAGCTGGATGGCTTTCTCTTCTGCTTAATAAAAGAATCCTTTTGAACAACCACGTTTCAAGAGTTTGTATTTTCTTAAGTTGGAAGGAGAGGTGATCCTTACAGAAAGCAAGATCTGTGAAATGGTCAACCCAGAGAAGCAATCTTCGCTCTACTGAGGGAACCTTGCAAACCATGTTTGAACAAAGCAGAGAACTGGGAGAAACCGATTGCTAGGGAGAGACAGCAACCACCACCCAGTCGGATGCCTGTTTCGTGCACCCCATCGGAGAGGATGAGGTAACCCTGGAGAATCCTGAAAAGCCCCGCTGGTCAATTGGCATTGGGAAGAAAGATGGCTGGGATGAGAAAACCAGAGGAGTCACTGTGGCAACCGAAAACCGGGATGGAAACTGGAACTAGAAGCCCTTACTGACCAGGGGGGACTGACCAAAGCACCACTGAGGGAGGACTATCTGAAGAGGCAATTAACCCAATTGGTGATGGAAACTTTGGAAAATCTCAACATCCGAAGGGAGCCAGACAACAACCAAAGACTGCGGAAAGGGCAGCCGTCGCGGATGATGCCACGGGAGGCACCCCCCTTCTGGAGCCTGCCTATCGAGCAGAGGGTGCAGCAGCAGTGGGAGAAGACCCAGCAAACCCTCCCCTCCCAGGCAGCACGTACACCAGCACCCATTCCCAATCAGCCCCGGGTCCCGCAACTAAAAAGAGAAACTCCCCCTCTTGGGGTGAAGTTTGATGGAAATCCGCAACAATTAGGATTCTTTGTGGCTAACTTACATGCAAGAGTATGGACAGAATTTCCAAACCCAAGGATCCCGAGTGCGAATTGTGATCCTAGCCCTAGAGGGTGCCACAAACAGATGGATGCTGACCCTACAAAATGCCAACGCACCAGAACTGTGGGATTTCGACCGCTTCATGATGGCCCTGCGACGTCGGTTCGAGGACCCACTGGCAGATTGCAAAGCACATGACCGCATTAAGGTGGTGAAGCAGGGATGACGGCCAGTAGCAGAGTATGTTTATTGTGTATTGGACCCGTGTCCCTCCTGGTTGGTACTGGCTTCGTGGGAGGTTACACGAGGCTGGCTCCAGAGGATTGTTAACGCTTCTCTGAGTGAGGGGGTCCTGCCGGCTGCTTTGAAAGAAGCGGTGGTGAGGCCCCTC
This sequence comes from Arizona elegans, assembly GCA_022577455.1. Classification (NCBI taxonomy): domain Eukaryota; kingdom Metazoa; phylum Chordata; class Lepidosauria; order Squamata; family Colubridae; genus Arizona; species Arizona elegans. The sequence continues at coordinate 73,891,470 of JAKOOJ010000004.1, read as the reverse complement.
CTCAAGAAGCCCTCTCTGGATCTGGCTGTTTTGGCTAACTATCGTCCTGTCTCCAACCTTCGCTTTGTTGCGAAGGTTGTTGAGAGTATGGTGGCGCAGCAGCTTCCCCGGTACCTGGATGAAGCTGTCTATCTAGACTTGCTCCAGTCTGGCTTCCGGCCTGGGCACAGCACGGAAACGGCATTGGTCGCGTTGGTGGATGATCTCTGGAGGGCTCAGGATAGGGGTTGCTCCTCTATCCTGGTCCTGTTAGATCTCTCAGCGGCTTTTGATACCATCGACCATGGTATCATGTTGCACCGGTTTGAGGGGCTGGGGGTGGGAGGCACTGCTCTGCAGTGGTTCTCCTCCTACCTCTCTGACCGGTCGCAATCTGTGTTGACAGGGGGGCAGCAGTCGACCCCGAGGCACCTTGCTTGTGGGGTGCCACAAGGGTCAGTCCTCTCGCCCCTTCTGTTCAACATTTATGTAAAGCCGCTGGGTGAGATCATCCGTGGCTTCGGAGTGGAGTTCCATCAGTACGCTGACGACACCCAGCTGTACATCTCCACCCCAGGCCACCCCAACGATGCCCTTGAAGTGATGTCCCAGTGCCTGGAGGGCGTGTGGGCCTGGATGGGGAGAAACAGGCTCCGAATCAACCCTCCAAGACCGAGTGGCTGTGGCTTCCGGCGTCCCGATCTAGCCAGCTGGTGCCATCACTGGCTATTGGGGGCAAATCACTCACCCCCACGGAGAGGGCTCACAACTTGGGAGTCCTCCTGGATGCATGGCTGTCTTTAGAAGACCATTTGACGGCCGTGGCCAGGGTTTTTTTTTATCAGGTTCGCCTGATACGCCAGTTGCGCCCCTTTCTAGATCGGGACTCCCTACGCACGGTCACTCAGGCACTCGTCACCTCCCGCCTGGACTACTGCAACGCTCTCTACATGGGGCTCCCCCTGGGGTGCACCTGGAGGCTCCAGCTGGTCAAGAATGCAGCCGCGTGAGGGATTATGGGAGCAACAGGGCGCCCCCATGTGACACCTCTCCTGCGCAAGCTGCACTGGCTCCCGGTGGTCTTCCGGGTGCGCTTCAAGATGTTGTTGACCACCTTTAAAGCGCTCCATGGCTTAGGGCCGGGGTATTTACGAGACTGCCTTCTGCCACCAATAGCCCCCCACTGGCCAGTATGCTCGCACAGAGTGGGCCTCCTCAGGGTGCCATCCGCCACACAGTGTCGGCTGGCGACCCCCAGGGGGAGAGCCTTCTCTGTGGCGGCCCCCGCCCTCTGGAACAACCTCCCCCCAGAGATACGTACAATATCAGACCTCCGGATTTTTTGTTGGGCCCTGAAAACTTATTTATTTCAACTAGCCAGGCTGGCTTGATCCCACAGTTTTTGGATTAAATTTTAATTGATTTTAAATTGGGTTTGTTTTAAATTACGGCCAAAAAATATTTAATTATTTGAAACTGTTTTTAAATTTTGTATGTTTTGTTTTTATTTTGGCTGTTCACCGTCCTGAGTCCTATTGGAGAAGGGCGGTATACAAATTGAAACAAATCAAATAAATAAACAAATAAATAAAGTATACTGAAGAATTCCGGGACCTTGCGTGTCATGTGCACTGGCTGGAAGATATTTTGGTGAGCTGTTTCAAGGACGGACTGAGTGATGATCTATACAATGCCTGCATGGCCTGAGGTGCACCGAATCACCTACATGAATGGTATGTCACCGCCGAAGAAGCTGAGATTGATATGGCCAGAAATCAGTATCGAGTGGGGTGAGCATGGAAGAAATCCTCACCCCAATTGAAGCAAGGGCCCCCCAAACCACAAACCGCATTCTCTCTGAGATCTTCAGCCTGTTTCAAGTGTGGAAAAGAGGGGCACTGAGCTGCAGAGTGTCGTTTGCAAACACCTGCCCGGAACCACCCACCAGGGGAGGGCTCTGCAAAACTGGGTCGGCGTGGGAAGGAGACTGCTCTGAGGAGCAGACAGACCACAGAACTTCCATCCTCTCCCCTCTTTGGGGAGGAATCCCTGACATCTGAACAGGAGGAATCACACTCATTCGGAAGCGATCCAGATGATGAACCACTGGTAAGCAAACCAATTAAACTGCTTACTTTAATAGTCCTTAAGACTATTTATCCCAAACCAGGACAGGGCGATAAGTATCTCCACCCTAGTGGATTCAGGATGCATCCGTTGTTTGATCAGCCCAACCTTAGTAGGGAAGTTAGGGATTAACGTAAGAAAGCTGAAAGCCCCCATTGCTTTCTGCCAACTATATGGGTCAATAGCAGGAGGGGAGCCAGATTCTTTTGCCACTGAGCCTCTACATATAGGCATTGGAAGCCAGGAGGAAAGGCTTACATTTATAGTGGCACCTGGCATGGAATGGCTGTTAGTTCTGGGCCTTGCATGGCTAAAAAAATGGAACCCAAAAATCAATTGGAAACAAGGCATCATAAAATTCCAGAGGAATGTGACTTTTGCTGAGAATCCACATAAAGGAACTGAGTGGGCAGAGAATTGAGAAACAGCCATGCCGGGTCACGCCATACCAATTAAGGGCATGCCCATAGAATACAAGGATTTAGCTGAGGTTTTTAACGAAAAAGCCTTAGATGAGCTTCTTCCCCCCCCCCCCCACTGCACCACTGACTGTGCAATAGAAATCTTACCCGGTGCGAAACTCCCTAAACCCAAGATGTACAGCATGTCACCGAGGGAATTGGAAGAGCTGAGAACATTTATTGAGAAAAACCTAGCAAGGGGTTTCATCGAGCCAGCCCGACCTAAAATCGCAGCTCCAGTGCTTTTTAGAGAGAAAAAAGATGGCTCTAAACATCTCCACATTGATTTTCGTACCCTGAATGCTATCAGTGTAGAGAACATGTATCCCCTCCCCCTTATGAAAGATATGTTAACACAGCTCGTTAAAGGGAAAATTTTTTCAAAGCTGGACTTAAGGGAGGCTTACTATCATGTCAGAATTAAGGAGAGGGATGAGTGGAAAATGGCATTTAACAAACCCTTTGGCTGCTACCAATTCAAGGTGCTCCCCTTTGGGTTGTAAGGAGCCCCTGTGGTATTTATGCAGTTAATAAATGAAGTGCTGCATCAACATTTATATAAGGGGGTTCTGGTCTATTTGGACGAATAAATCTATACCGAGACCAAAGCAGAACATTTAAAACTAGTCAGGGCGGTTATAAACAAACTCCGCTCTGCCAAACTTTATGCTAAACTTTCCAAATGTGAATTCCACCAAGAGAAGATTGACTATTTGGGGTACCACATTTCACACCAGGGGGTTGAGAGGATCCTCTAAAAGTGCAGGCTTTCCCTTATTGGGACCCTCCACACACGCGTAAACAGTTACAAAGCTTCCTGGGTTTTGCCAACTTTTATTGCCAGTTTATCCCTGCTTTTCCTCAGATTGCCCTACCCATCACCAAGCCCTTAAAAACGAAGGGGGAGGACAACCCTAAACCAAAGCAGCCATTGAACTGGACTATGGAATGCCAGGCGGCATTTGAAAAACTTAAACGGCTGTTCTCGGCAGAACCAATTCTAAAACACCCAGACACGGAGAAACCATTTGTCATACAAGCAGATGCCAACGATGTGGCAATAGGAGCGGTCCTGCTTCAGAAGAATGAGCAAGACCAACTACAAGCCTGTGCTTACACATCCAAAAAGTTGAATGAGACTGAGCAAAGGTGGGCTATTTGGGAGAAAGAGGCTTATGCAGTTCGTTGGGCATTGTTAACCTGGAGGCACTTCCTAGAAGGAGTAAGACTCCTTTTGAAGTCTGGACTGATCATAAAAACCTAGAAGCCCTAAAGACCCCAAGGAAACTCTCCCCAAAACAAGTACGATGGGCTCAGTACTTTAAATGGTTTGATTTTACTCTAAAATATTTCCTGGGGGGAAAAAACTTTCTGGGGGATGCGATATCCAGAAAACCGCAATACAATAGTGCAAAGCCAGACATAGTCAAACCCATAGTACAAAACAATCAACTAGCTGCCAAAGTAGTCACCAGATCCCAGGCAAAACAAGAGACATTGACGGGCAACGACACCACCCAAAATTTTAAACAAGCATTGGCCACTGATGAATGGTTTTTGAACAACAAATCCAGCTGTCTGATGAAAGAAGACTTGGCTTGGATGGGGGGGGGGGGAGGGGGGAGTTGTATGTTCCTGCCAGCCAAAGACTATGCTTAATGGTACGGTGCCATGACTCCAAATTAGCTAGACATTTTGGGTTTTTGAAAACTTTACACCTGATTAAAAGACAATTTTGGTGGCCATCACTGAAAAAGGACATAGAAAGCTATGTAGCTAGCTGCCCCATTTGTGCAGCAGCAAAAAGATGTCAGGGGAAGTCCCCAGGTCTATTGCAGAAGGTAGCTGAACCTTCAGCGCCTTGGAGAGAGATTGCTATGGAATTCATTGTGGAATTGCCAAACAGTGAGGGAAATACTGTTATTTGGGTCGTGACAGACCTGTTTTCAAAACAGGCATATTTTATACCCTGCCAAAAGATCCCAACTGCTAAACATTTAGCCAAATTATTCCTAATACACATTTATCAACTTCATGGTGCTCCACAAAGAATCATCTCCGACAGAGGGGTTCAATTCACCTCCAACTTTTGGAGGGCATTTTTGGACTTACTTGGTACTGGCCAGGGGTTAAGCTCGGGTTATCATCCTCAGACTAATGGAAATTCTGAATATATTTTTTTTTTGTAAATATTTTTTTATTTTTTTCAAACATAAACATAAAATATAACTTTCAAGAACAGAGTCTCAATCCGGTCATAGTTGGTTACCACGCTTACATTCCTTTTAGAAGCTCCATTCACAATTTCCCATTACATCTTTTACGGATAAAAATTCAAAACATAAAAGAACAAATTTTAACATAAAGTCTAGCATCTTCATCTAAATAAATCCATTATATCAATACAATTTTAATTTCAAATTAACTTTCGCTCATTTTTATATCTATATATCAATCCTGATTATATCTTGTTCTTCTTCACCTTGTATCTTTTACCATCAATGTCAAATAATTTTTAACAATATTCTAACCTCTTATTCTGATTATTTACCTTACAATTTTATCACCACAAATCTTAATTTCAAATTCAGTACAACTCCATTTTTATCCTCTCACTTAAGGAGTGGATGGATAAATTGCAAAACACGTGGCCAGTGGTTAGACTAGCTTTAAAGGAAGCTAGAGAAGCTTTTAAAATTCAAGATGACAAGAAAAGGATGGAACCCAGACCTTTTCAAATTGGAGACAGAGTACACTTATCTACAAAATTCCTGAAATCATTACAACCATCGAAAAAACTAGGGCCAAAGCTCATTGGACCTTTCCTCATCACTAGAATCATCAATCCAGTAGCAGTTGAACTACTCCTTCCAAAGACACTCAGGCAAGTCCACCCAGTATTCCATATTAGTTTACTGAAGCGAGAAATAATCTCATCCCTCAGACCACCTGCATTTACACCACCGGTGCCCATCATGATTGAAGGTGAACAACACTTTGAAATTAAGGAAATCCTTGACTCTAGGATCCACAGAGGGAAAATCCAATACTTAGTTGCTTGGAAACATTTACCATTAGTGTCAAGTGTCAGCCATTCCCTCGACACATGATCCCGGGGACTGTGACAAGCCAGAAGAACAGAGACACGGTGAAGGGGGGTGTTGTAGCGTTTAGCAGGGCACGGTGATATCAGGTGGTGGATGATATAGGGAATCTGGGGACAGGGTCAATAAAACGATGTCAAAGGAAACAAACGCCCTTCAATACGAGGGACAGCGAGATCCGGAAGCAACTGAAGGAGTAAATAGTGCGGTCACTTTAAATGCACAATTGAGCAAGGGCGGGGCACTTGGGGGCGTTCTATAAAGCCAGATAAGCGGAGGAATCAGGCGTCTCCGACTTTGTTTTTCATCAGAAAACTTCAGCGCTTACTGCATGACCACCGTGTAAGCTACGATTAAACCGGATAGCTTCACCTTTGAGTGTGTGCGTGTGGTGTTTGTTCGGTAGAGCACAGGTGGTTCCAGAGGAGGCTGACAATTAGCACACAATGAATCGGTTGCTAAACACCACATTAGGGCTCCGATCTTACTGAGAAAATTTCACTCCCAATATCCTAACAAACCTTGCTAATATACTACCATGAAATCTTGTGTATATTTTTTTTTCAGGTGGACCCTTTTGCTTTCTAAGGAGGGTAGCATGTCAGATCCCTAAAAGTGATACTGCCATTCAATCGGAGGAGGGGAGACACTTGGATTCGATTCCCTAGCATTGCCTGTGTCAACAGATACTTTACAACCTATATCCTGGTGCCAAAGAGCCCTGAGATCTCCTTTACCTGCAGGAATTTTTATGATAGCCATGTGGGTTGTCTCACTTTAAAGTATAATGGTGGGAATGCATGTTTGTTTGGTTCTCAGAGGAAATAGTAAAGAAAACATCTTCACACTTGTGTATTGGCTAAAATCTGCATTCTGACTTAAAGGGAGGGGTCTCTACCACTTTAATCCTACTGCTTTGCCTAAGGATATTCAGATCTTGCTTTAGCTGGATGGCTTTCACTTCTGCTTAATAAAAGAACCCTTTTGAACAACCACGTTTCAAGAGTTCGTACTTTCTTAAGTTGGAAGGAGAGGCGATCCTTACACCTGGGGTGCATGGAGAGAAACTCAGGCCACCAAGGCAGAGGGCAGAATCTGTGAAGAAAGCCTGCTCCTGGCAACCCAAAAGGAGGCAGAACCTACCCCCACCCAGGGAACTCCAAACCGAGATGTCTGGGATGCCCACCTCAGTGTCCGAAGCAGAAAGGGATGAGTATTGTTGGAAGAGAGTCCCTAAAGTGGTCGAGGTCACATCCCCCTCCCCTAGCTCCCATCGCCTGAGGCAACCTATAAGTGAGCTAGGGAGATTGGAGTGGATGAAGGAGTGGGAAGAGGTCAGAATTCCAAAAACTCTACTGGGACCCCTAGGTGAATCTTTAGAGCAATTGATGGAGGAATTCAACCAAGCCATCCTTCGCAATGAGGAGCCATCGTGCTACCCAAAAGAAAGGGGAAAAGAGATGAGGGGCAATTGATCCCCATGAAGTGAGGAGAAGCCCTATCCAACCCACCAAACTCCAATTAGCCAGCCCTAAGTTTTTTTAAAAAATTTTATTTTATTTTATTGAAAGGACAGTGCCATGTCAGGATAACAATACAAATAAAACAAAGCCAGAGAGAGATCAATGATAAATCTTAACATACATGCTAATAACTATAACTGTACTGCCATTTTCTTTTATTTATTTATTTATTTATTTGTTTGTTTGTTTGTTTGTTTGTTTGTTTTGTTTATTTATTTATTTATTTATTTATTTATTTATTTATTTATTTATTTATTTATTTAATTATTGGTTTGATTTATATGCCACCCTTCTCTGGAGACTCAGGGCAGCTTACAATGCATTAAGCAATAGCCTTCATACTTTTGTATATACCTGCTTAGTAGGGCTTTCAGCCCCCCCTAAGTGGTCTTCTTTTTTATACAAAGTCATCTTATTGCCCCCCCAATCTGGGTCCTCATTTTACCTACCTCGAAAGGATGGAAGGCTGAGTCAACCTTGAGCCTGGTGAGATTTGAACTTGTAGTAATTGCAGGCAGCTGGTGCTACTTAACACCACTTTAGTCTGCTGCACCACCAAGGCTCTTTTGAACCCTGAAATAAGGGCTTGGCCTTATTATCGGGGGATCTGGCAGAGATAGGCTCCCTCCAAGTGCCATCAAGCCCCGCCCCTCCTGTGTGGGGAGAACACAAGCAGCCCAAAGGCGCCAAGCGAGTGAGTGCCTGTTCCCTCCCCTGCTTACATGCCTCTCAGGTCTCACCATGTTGATGCAGGCGAAGCCGGTGAGCACCTGGCTGAAAACCAGGAAGCGGAGAAGACACCAGTCGGGCCAGCTGCCTGCTGTTGAGTCTTCCGGGAGCCAGGGCACCTGCATGGAGTTGGAACCATAGAGTGGGAAGCGCATTCCCAGAGTGACCACTGTTGAAAAACTGCATTGGCAGCAGCTGCTCTGGGAGTGCCCTTCCCACTCTATAGTTCCAACTCCATGCGGCTGCCAGAAGACTCAACAGCAGGCGGCTGGCCCCACCGGCTTCTTCTCCGCTTCCAGTGGCTTTCAGCCCGGGTTTGGAAGCTGCAGAGGAAGCCATCCTCTGTGGTAGGATGGCTGCGGCAGCGGCGTGGTCTCTACATGCGGGACTGCAGCTCATTCGCTCTTCGCCACCTCTCTGGCCCAACTGCTGGAAGACTCTCTGCCCTGGTTCCTGGAAGACTTGGCAGCAGGCGGCTGGCCCGACTGGCATCTTCTCTGCTTCCAGCAGCTTCCAGCTGGGGTTTGGAAGCCACAGAAGAAGCCATCCTCAATACTGGGTGGGCACCATGTGGCAAGAAGTGCCAGGCGGCTGCTGTCTTGTGAGCGGGGCAGAAGTTTGCAGGTGAGAGGGATGGATGGGTGGATGAATGGATGGGAGGCGGGCAAGCAGGTAGGCACCAAGAATGCTGGAGAGAGAGAGAGAGAATGAGAATCAGCTCAGCTGATCCGCGGGTCACTGGGGAAGGAAAGGGCTGCCTCCAGTGCTGGCCACGCCCACTGTTCACTAGGGCTTATTTTTGGGGGAGGGTGCATATTTACGTCCACTCCAAAAATCAGTCTTGGCTTTATTTTCAGGACATGTCTTATTTTGGGGGAAACACAGTATGTTGTTGTTGTTGTTATTATTATTATTATTATTATTATTATTATTATTATTATTATTAATAATAATTTAATTTGTATACCGCCCTTCTCCCAGAAGGGACTCAGGGCGGTGAACAGCCAAAATTAAAAAACATACAAATACAAAAGTTAAGATAATTAAAAAATTTAAATAATTGGCTACCCAATTTAAAACCCCAAATCCATAAAATTTAAAATCCCAGTTAAAAACCATTTAGGCTAGGCCGGCTTGATGAAATAAAAACGTCTTCAGGGCTTTACTATGCTATGTTAACAGTAATTACAACAATACAACCAAAATAATAATAAAAAAAGGAAATAAAGGAAACTTCAACTAAGTTTCTACTTACATTAGCTTATTTACAAATTTTTCCATATTATATTCATAGTTTTATACATCTTTGTTGTACTGACATTCATAAACTTCCCTCTCATTTCTACCTCTTCTCTCTATCCATTCATAAAATTTATTCCATGTCCTGTAACATTTTGAGTCTTCTTTATCTTTAATTTTTAAAGATAATCTGTCCATTTCAGCACAATCCCAAATTTTCCTAATTATGTCATCATCAAGTGGGGTGTTCACATTTTTCCAATATTTAACATATATAATTCTAGCTACATCAATATATGTAACACTAAGTAAATAGTTGCTTTATCATAACTTTCCGACAATACACCTAAGAGGCATGTTTCTGGTTTGAACTCAATATGTTGCTCAGTTATCATTTCTAGCCATTTATGGATTTTCTCCCAGTAACTCCTTGCATTCTTACATGTTCCACAACCTGTGGTAGTATGTTCCTATAGTATCTGGTTGCATTTCCAACAATTTGAGGAGGAGTTCTTATACATTTTGGCAAATCTTGCTGCAGCAAGTGCCACCTGTAAAACATTTTGTAAAGGTTTTCTTTATATGCTGCGGCCATCATCAGTTTGTATTTTTGCTCCCAAATTTTTAATCATTTTTCTAATTCTATGTTGTATCCAAAGTTCTTTGCCCAGGCAATCATTGTTTCTTTAACTATCTCTTCCTCCATTTTATAATTCAGTAAATAATTATATATACATATACATATACATATACATATACATATACATATACATATACATACACACACACACACACACACACACACACACACACACACACACACACACACACACATATATATATGTAGGTCTTTGGTTATTCGGGTCTTCTCCCACGTAAAATTGGAAGTGTCTTGGCGACGTTTCGACGAAGTCTCATTCGTCATCTTCAGGCTGGTGTTCTCGGCTTCGTGCTTCCAGGAGCAATGTGAGATTTGAAATACCAACGGCAGTTAGTACAAAATGACTGCTGACATAAGCCTGATGATGGCAGATGGGGTTCTGTCGAGTCGTCGCTTCTACCCTTTTAGGGATATATCCACAATTACACGGGAAGAAACCCAAAATATTAACTATACACACATACATACCCGTGAAAACTTACATAAACGAAACAAAAAGCCCAAAAACTTGTGAATGAGATTTCACAGAACCAGGGCTGTAGAACATCTTAGCTTACGTAGGTAAAACCTGGCTAGAAAGAATATGCACATAAAAGCCTACGAAAAAGAAAAAGACACATTGTACCTTTACAGGGAGGATACCTGAGAAGAGGGTGTGGCTCACTGATGATGCCTTACAAGGCAGAAATAGGTATCTGAGTCTCCCAAAAAGCAGCACAGAGTTGCTGTTTGTCACCAGAAACAAAAAGCCCAGAAACTTGTGAATGAGATTTCACAGAACCAGGGCTGTAGAACATCTTAGCTTACGTAGAAAGAATATGCACACACACACACACACACACACACATTACAAACTATTCTAAAAATACGAGTTCTAGGTATATTAGTAAAAAAGAAGGAGACATACTGTGAACTCTGGAATTTAAGATTTTAAAATTTTAAAAGAATTTAAATATTTTACGAATTTCGTATTTTACAAAGCTTTCGTCAGCCATCTGCTGACATCATCAGAGTATTAAACTACCATTACAGAGATCTTTGCCTTTAATGGTAGTTATATGATTAATGGCATATAAAGGCAGAAATCTCTGTAATGGTAGCTTCTTTTTTTTACACACACATACACACACACACACACGTCTCTGTGTGTGTGTGTGTGTGTGTGTGTGTGTGTATGTATAGATATATGTGTGTGTGTGTGTGTGTGTGTGTGTAGAAGAAGCGATAGACATCACGATCTCCGGAACGTTTAAAAATTTTAAATTTTTTTATTTTAAAACTTGTGCTAAGCTTTCGTCGGCCCCTACCGACTTTGTCAGAGTATAAAATCACCATTGAAGAGCTGCTTGCTTTTATGTAATGCTGATCAATTTGGTCATTGCACGTGTAACAGGCCTACACCCTTGCCTTCCCCCTGTAATTATCTTATTTTATGCCTTAGTCATGCTGACAGATGACGATGCACTTTCCCCTGCCTCCTGCCTCATTGTGTGTTGCCTCTTTCTTTCCCTGGGGGGTAATACAGGGTTATCAGGCATTGCTTTGAAGGTATTACTCAAAGGTATTATGCAAAAAATTAAAATCTCTGGTGTTTTCCCGCGTCATGTTAAAAAAATTAGTTAAAATGTTTAAAATTCTGGTTAAAATCCTATCTTAAAATCTTCTAAAAATCCTTACAGAGCACTCTGCAAGGTCCTTTAAAACCTTAGCTAAAATCCTACCAGTACCTTAAAAGTTTTTCTAATAGCAACGTTTCAACAGGCTCACAATCCTGTCATCTTCAGGCTCTTATCTAGTTTAGAAGCTGTGGGTGTGTTGCGAGGTTGGAGCTGTGGCTTTTCTATGTTTGCTGCAGCAAGCCACATTGTTGCTGGTGTTGAATAGTTTAATATCATCAGTGAAGAGAACACAGTTGCTTTTAATATGATCACAAACGTCATTTATATAAAGTATGAAGAGTGCTGGACCTAAAACACTGCCTTGGGGAACACCACTATTAACATGTACAGGATTTGATAGAGCACTTCCTATTTTGACCGCTTGTTGTCTGTTTGACAGGAAGGCAGCTATCCATTTATGTAGGAGTCCAAAAATGCCATAGGATTTTAGTTTTAGAAGTAATTTATAATGTACCACTGAATTAAAAGCTTTACAGAAGTCTATGTAAACTGCATCTATTGCCCTGATCAAGATGTGTAGTCCATATGTTTTTTCAATATAGTAGTTATAGATTACAGGATAATTTTTTTCTGAAACCAATTTTTTTGTTAGAAAGTAGGTTGTTTGTCCCTAGATGGAGGGTAATAGATTGGTTAATGATTGGTTCCATGACGTTGCAGGTGACGCAGCATAAAGAGATTGGTCTGTAATTTTCTTTCTTTTTTAAAATTTTTTTGTTTATTTAAAGATACAAACAAAACAAAACAAGTAATAACAAGACATACAAAACATATACACAAAAAAAGAAATCAGGTATAATCTCATCAGAGTTATCGCAACTGTGGTCTGTTCTCATTTGTATGTTTGACTCCTCCCTCATTGGGTCTTTTATGTGTGTTTAAACTTTTTTAAGTCACTATTGGACTACGGTAAGTAATTTGTGTTTCTAAATCTATCTTAGTTTCCCCTGGCTACCTCCTAGTCCTATTTTTTCCTTTTCCTATCTTCCAACCAGGTGTACCACTTATCCCATACTAAATAGTAATCATGTTCTTCCTTATCTTGAAGTTCCTTTGTAAGTCTGTCCATTTCTGCACATTCCATGATTTTACTAATTACTCTCTCTTCACTTGGTATGTCGTTACTCTTCCAATTTTGTGCAAAAATTATACATGCTGCCGTTGTTATGTGGATTATTAGGCATTTTATTTCCTTTTCATATTGTCCAGATATAATGCCTAATAGGAAGGTTTCTGGCTTCATTTCTATTGTGTGTTGTGTGATTTGTTCTATTTGTGTTTTGATCATTCGCCAGTATTGTTTTGCCTTTGGGTAGGTCCACCATGTATGATAGTAGGTTCCTTTGTGTAGCTTACATTTCCAGCATGTTGGAGATGTATTGGGAAACATTCTTGCCAACCTGGCCGGGGGGAGATGCCACCTATAAAACATTTTAAGCAGGTTTTCCTTATAGGGTACAGACATTGTCAATTTGTAGTTTATTGTCCATAGTTTTTCCCGTTTATCTAATTTGATGTTATGGCCGAAGTTCTTTGCCCAGGTTAACATGTTATCCTTGACTACCTCCTCTTCTAATTTGTATGCTCGTAAATAGTTGTAAACTTTTTTAATCAATTTATCCTGTGGTCCTTGTAAGATTTTGTCTAGCTCGTTTTGGCCTTTTTGGAATTCAAATTGGGTCAAATCCTTCTGATATCTTGATTTTATTTGTAGGTAGGGCCACCAATCAATGTCTGTACCCATCTCCTGCAGTTCTTGTCTTGTTCTTAGCTCTCCTTGGTTGTTTAATAAGTCCTTATAAGTTTTCATCTTGGTGCTGTCCATGGCATTTGGGTAAATCTGGGCCTCCATGGTTGATAACCATTCCGGGATCTTGTAATAATGTGCTTTTTTGATACCCTGCCATGTGTGGTATAGTGACTGCCTAACAGTATGTCTCTGAAAGTATCCATGTTGTTTATCAGTGCCTTCCCACAAGAATGCATGCCATCCACACTGTAGGTCAAATCCTTCTAGATTTAGCAATCTTTTGTTTTTTAGCTCCATCCATTCCTTGGTCCAAATCAATGTTGATGCTTTATAATATATTTCCCAATCCGGTAGCGCAAGTCCTCCTCTTTCTCTTGAATCTTGTAAGTATTTAATTTTAATTCTTGCTTTCTTGCCTTGCCAAATGTAATCCGCTATTAATTTATTAAGATCTTTGAAGAAATTCTTTCCCGGCTTTATTGGAATCACTTGGAATAGGTATAACATTCTGGGCAGGATGTTCATTTTAATTGAAGCAATTTTTCCCAACAGAGATAATTGTAATTTTTTCCAGGTTTCTAGGTCCTTTTTGATTTGTCCTATGAGTTTGTCATAATTGTCTTCTCTAAGTGATGTACATTTGTTGGTGAGCCATATTCCTAGATATTTTATCTTCTTTGTAGATAGTATACCTAGTTTATCCTCTAATTCTTTTTCTTGCTGGTTAGTAAGGTTCTTCATTAATATCTTTGTCTTTTGTTTATTAATTTTAAGTCCCACTACTCTCCCGTATTTCTCTATTTTGTCTAATATTTTGGTGCCCGTTATTATTGGTTGTTCTGCGATAAGTACGATATCGTCTGCGAAGGCTTGGAGCTTGTATTCCTCCCTCTTGATCTTTAGACTTTGTATTTCCTTATCACTTCGAATTTCCCTTAAAAGAATTTCCAATGTTAATATGAATAGGAGGAGAGATAGGGGTCACCCTTGTCTTACACCTTTTGTTATTTGGAATTGTTCTGTCAGGTCGCCGTTAATTGTTATTTTTGCTGTTTGAGAAGAATATATTTTCTTTATCATATTGGTAAATTTATTGCTGAATTTCATAGCTTCTAATTGTAATGTGAGGAATCTCCAATTTAGGTTATCGAAGGCCTTCTGCACACCTAAAAAAATTAAGGCCATTTGTTTGTCTGAATTTGTTTCATAGTATTTCAATATGTCCATTATTTGTCTCAGGTTGTTCTTTATCTGTCTCTTTGGGATAAAACCATTCTGGTCCAGATGGATGTATTTGTTGATTATTTTCTTGATTCTTTCTATAATTATTGATGTGAATAGTTTGTAGTCCACATTTAAGAGTGATATCGGTCTATAGTTTTTGATATGGATATGGTCTGTCTCTTCCTTCGGTATCAATGTTATGATCGCCTCTGTCCAAGAATTAGGAATCGTGACTTCCAGAAGTGCATCGTTGAATACTCCAAGTAAAATTTCATCTATTGGCTGCTGGCAAGACTTATAAAACTCTGCGGGTATGCCATCTGGTCCTGGGGCTTTGTTTGCTTTCAATTTCTTCCTCGCCTCTATTAATTCTGTCATTGTAATCTGCCTGTCCAGAAGATCCCTATGTGGTTCTTCTAGTTCTTGGATATCGACTTCATTACGGTATTGTTTGATATCTTCTTCTGGAGATTCTTCCTGTTCTTATAGTTTCTGAAAAAAAATTCTTGCTATTTCTTTTTTGTCTTTGTTCCTACAGTGTATTTTTCCTACATCATCCTGTAATTCATGGATTGTCCTTCTCTCTTTTTCTTCCTTCAATTTGTATGCCAGCCATCGCCCTGTCTTATTTGCATGTTCAAAATGGTTTTGCTTTACAGATTTGATTTTCCTCGCAATTTCTGTTTGTGTAATCAAATTTATTTTGTGTTTGGACAAATTTATTTTTTCTTTAATCCTCTTATTTAGAGGCTCATTCTGTAACTCGAATTCATACTTTTTGAGTTCCTTCAATAAGTTATCTTTTTCCTGTTGTTTTGCTTTGTTTTCTTTTGCCAAATACGATATCATTAAGCCTCTTATGTAGGCTTTCGCCGTGTCCCATAAATTTTGGAGGGAAGTTTGCTCTTTGATGTTAATCTCAAAAAATATTCCCATTTCTTTTTCCATCCTTTGTATGTATTCTTTACTTTTTAGAATTTCGGTGTTCATCATCCATCTCTTTTTCTTCCGATATCCTTTCCAGATTACTTTTATCGGATTGTGGTCTGCCCATGTGTTCGTCATTATTTCTATTTCTTCTAAGTCTTTCCTGAGATCTGTTGACATCCAGGCCATGTCTATCCTGGACCAAGATGAGTGTGTGTTGAAGTAGAAAGTATACTGTTTTTTATCCTTATTTATTTCCCTCCACCATCTTGGAGGCAGAATTCCTGCGCCATATCCTTGAAAGTGTCTGGCAAGGTTGTTTTTTTTTTCCCCTAGTACTACAATAGTCTTTTTCTATGTCTGAAATTGCATTGAAGTCACCTATAATGCAAATGTTCTCATAGTCTAGCTCTTTTACTCTGTCATGTATATTTTGGAAGAAAGTAGGTTGATTCTCATTTGGTGCACAGATTGAGATTAGCAGTATTTTCTTGGATTCCGTTTGTATCTCCACCATTAAAACTCTTCCCTCGCCATCTGTGTATAACTGTTTTGTTTTTAGATGTTTCCTAATGTAGACTGCAATGCTTCTTTTTTTCTGGTCAGCCAGTGAGGTGTAAAGGTTCCCTAGTCTTCTATTTTCTAGTATCTGTTGGTGTTGTTTTTTAATGTGGACCTCCTGTAGATTTATGATATCCATTCCTAATTTTTGTAGTTTGGTAAGTGTCCGGGTTCTTTTAGCAGGGGCGTTAATGTTGATTGAAATCATCTTTATTTCCTGTTCCATTTTTCTTTCTATCTACTTGTTGTCTTTACTTTCCTGGTGTTTCTTGTTATTCTTTGTATTTTCCCCCTTGCTCCTTCCCTCTCTTCTCTTTCTCTTTCCGATCTTCTCTTCTCTTCCTGTTCATCTTTCACTTCCTCTATTGATTGCTCCTCTTGGCTCTTATTTTCCGCTTCGGTTCTAGATTTTTGCTCTTTTTCGGGGACAAATGTTGATCAAAAAAATCTTGAGCTGCTTCCAGACTATCTATTTTAAGTTTCTTGTCCTGCCACAAAATTAAGATACCCTCTGGTAATAGCCAGCGGAACATCACCTTGTGTTTATTTAGTTGTGTTGTGAGGAAATTATAATTTTTCCTCTGGTCTCTGACACATTTTGGGATTTGTTTCAGTGTTATTATTTCTTTTCCTTTGTAAAAGATTGCATCCTCTCTCATTTTTCTGTATATCTCTTCTTTTATCGTTTTCTTCGTGAATTGTTGTTTGTCTCTAGATGGAGAGTAATAGATTGGTTAATGATTGGTTCCATGACTTTGCAGGTGACGCAGCATAAAGAGATTGGTCTGTAATTTTCAACTAGGCTAGGGTCTCCCTTTTTGAAGAGAGGGATGACCTTGGATTGTGACCATTGGTAGGGTAAGGTGCTGGTACTGAAAGATTTTTCAAAAATTATGCTTAGAGGATCTGCAATTGCAGTGAAAGTTTTTTTTAAGAAGTATGCACATAGTCCATCAGGTCCAATAAATAGAGATAGTTTTAAATTGTGTAGTGCCTTTTCAACATTGTCTTCTGTAAAATCAATATTTATAAGATCACCATAATCATTGTAATTGTCTGTAGTACGACTGGGAAATATTGGGTATGTGTTGTTGCTGTTTACAAAGACTGAGCCAAAGAATGTATTAAAGAGGTTGGCTTTAATGGTTTCATCAATACAGTCTTCATTGTTTGGTCCTTTTAGGGATGGGATGGATCTCAGGTGTTTAAGTTTGTTGTTTACAAAATTATAGAAGGCATGGGTGGATTTTGTGCATAGAAGGTTTTTTTCTTGCTTGATGTGATAATTGGTGCGTTCAATCTTTATTTGTTTGCATAAGATTTTGTAGCGGTTTTTGAAGTTAGCTATATAGTTAGTTTTGTTTTTTTCCCAAAGATATTTTTTCTGGATTGTAATTTCCTTATTGTTATTGGTAGTTTATTTTTTCTGGTTTTGTGGGATATTAGTGGTACATAAAGTTTAATGGTTCTTTTGACTTTGTGCAAGAAAATGTTGTAGTGGTCGTCAGCAGTATTACAGCCAGAGAATAGAATTTGCCAATCAAGATATGAGAGTTCATTGTCTATGAGATCATAGTTGGCATTTTAAAAGTTATAACTGGGAATCCCATCATTATGATGATTTTTGAAAGGGTGTAAGTTGAGACAAAAGTCAATCATGCTGTGGTCGCTGTTGGAGAATGGTTCTTTTATTTGTAGTCCATAAATTGAATTTAAACTGTTGCAGAAGATGAGATCAAGGCAGTTGTTGAGTCTAGTGTTGTTAGTTACTAATTGATCAAGTCCCAGTTTAGTTACAGTATTGTACAGGGTTGCATGTATAGGTTCAGTTGTACATTCATTTAGGGTCCAATTAATAAGTGGTAAGTTAGAGAGTCACCAAGAAAGATTATTGGCTGTGGGCAGGAGGCTGCCCAGGTTAGTAGTGAAATTAACTTATTCGCATGTTCGATGTCATAATCTAGGGCTCTGTAACAAAGTAAAAATCGAAATGTGGTATTTAAGGACAGGTCACAGACGATGGTCTCAGGAAGAGCAAGTTTGTGTGTAACTTGAATATTTTTTAGATGTAGGGACTTTTTGTAGAAGATATCAACACCACCTCCTCTATGGATTTCATGATCTGACCGGTAAACATGATAATCTAGTCTCTTACTGTAGTAATGGAGTCAGGGAGGGATGTATTCAACCAAGTTTCACAGACAAATATAATGTTGAATATAGCCATATTTAGTAAGAGGAGGAATTCAGGTATTTTATTTACAAAGCTTCTTGCATTAAGTTGGCTTGCATTTAAGGTCAGTAGTAGTTGTTATAGATGAAGTTTGGGGCACGCGTGCCTAATTTTGGATGATGGGGGTTTGGATGGAGGAGAATTGGGTGTTCGGATGTGGGTTGTGGGACTTTCTTTTGATATAGTCAGCACAGTAGTCGATGTATAAATCAGTATGTCCTTGGTCTTGACGTCTTTTAAGTTCTGATTGGAGTTCACAGGAGGGGATTCTTTGCATTATGGATAAGTCAGGACGGGAGCGAAGTTTGTTATGGCTGATGTTGGTTTTGGCGATTGAATTTATCGTATGTATGAATATGCATTTGATGGACTCATTTTTGCAAATAACTCTGCAAAATCATGGCACTACTGAGCCATTGTTGTGAACTCAGGTCCATCTCTTGACATTTCAATGTTGTCATCAGGGGAGATGTTTGGTTTATGGGAGTTTCTTATAATGTTGCAAACCTTTGTGATATCATCAGATTCGTTGTTGTCATCCAGTCCAAATAAAATAGTGTTTGGACGTTTTTGTTCACGTTCAATGATGTCTTTGATAAGTAAGGATATATAATTTGGTGGGTTTGAATTATTTGCTGGGTTAATGGTTACTTGTGGTTGAGATTGAGGTGGTTGTTGCTGAGTTGAGGTAGTATTTTGAGGTAGTCTATTTTGATTTGTTGTATCAGCTTTGTATAGTTGTCCTCTTTGATTGTCCCACACCTAGCTGTTAAGAAAATACCAAGGTATTTAACCTTTTTTTCTATCTGTAGGTCAATTTTCTATGTCAATTCTTTTTTCTGTTTGTTCGTGAGAGCCAGCCCTAAGTTTAAACTGAGCCTAACCTCAGAGCAACCCTGGGATTCCCATGCAGCCCCAACCACCCAAAAATGGAGAGTCAGACAAGAACGCAGCCCCCCTTCTCCATCTGCCAGAAGGAAACTGAGCCCAAGGCTGCCACCAATGGCCCCCTGTGCCACAGACAAGCCACCCAGGTTGGGCAACCCCCTCCTCCATGAGCTAGAATTGATGCAAACTGCCAAATGCATCAGGCCCAGGCAGATGGGGCCCAACAAGACAAGGGAGGGGCAGTGTAGAATGAGCCACCTCGATTCAGGGAAAGTTTGATGGGCACCCAGATCAACTGACTCTATCCCTTGATTCTGCCAGTGTCCATTTAGATTGTTATGGACACCTCTACCCATCATACAGAGCCATGGTGAATGCCATCACATGGGATTAGAGGGGGGAGCAAATGAATGGCAGCAGCCATCCATAGGAGAAGAGCCCCCCCCCCAGCTGCAGGATGTCAATGAATTCCTGCAAGAACTAGAAGCCAGATTTGAGGATATGAAGGAGGATCAATAAGCGGAGGATGAATTTCGGAATTTAAAGCAGAAAGGGCAACCCATTAAAGAATACATCCGTGAGTTCAGAAGGGTCATGGGAAAGCTACCACCCTGGCCAGAGGAACTACTAATCCATTTCTTCAGAGAAAGTCTGGACAAACAAATCAGTCAAGTAACTGCATAGTCGGACTTTCCAAACTGTTTCTGAATGGTTCTGAGTAGCCATAAAGGTGCGCACCAATGACATGCAGAGGCAACAGAGTCCCAGAGAGACAGGGCAACCAGATCAGAGACCACCCAGCTGATGGGAGTCTGCAGTAACCCAGCTGGCCCCAAGACCAACCCTTCCCCGAGGCCATTTGAAATGCTACTGATGCGGAGGGATAGGTCACTTTGCATCAGCTTGCACAACTCCAGTTCTGAAACCCAAGCCAGAGCCAGAGCATGACTGGAACACCCCAGGTGTGCTGCAGACAAGTCCTGAAAACCCCTCCAGGCTGTATAGGTCCCTCACCACCCAGCCAAGTGGGGGAGGGATCTCCAGCTCACGATGACCAATCATCAGAACCCTTTGACAGTGAGGACCCAGGGTCCTGAAACTGGGGATCAGAGCGAAGAGATTGGCCAACCTAATTAGGTTTGAGCAGGTTGATTGGTCCCTATTGGGGGGAGCCCACACCACCCACCTGACTGAACCAGTGAGGCTAGAGCTAGCAGACCACTGGGAATCAATTCTATTTAAGGACGGGCTTTGGAGCCCCGAAAGGTGGCATGTTTTAAAGCGGGGATTGAGGGTTTTTTTTAATTAGGGCTTTTAATAATTTTTTAAGGGAACTGGGAGGGCGACCAAGGGGGATTGGGGGGGTAATCCACCAAGGTCCAGGCCTAGCCCGGCATGGGGTAACAGTTTGGAGGGTGCAGGATGAGGGATTGGGGAGGGGAAGGTGGGCTATCTTAATGAGGGATGTACCATAGGCACGGTGGATGGGAGGGGCAGATATGGCAGGAGCAGGGGACCATATCATGTGTCGGGGGTGCGCACTCGCTACTTGAGAGCAATTGCACGCCCCGGTCCCCAAGGCTCCTCTCGGATACTAGGTGGCACAGTTATTCAGGACCTGGGCTTCCGGCTGATGCTGTGCAATGCCAGGTCCATGGTAAATAAGGCCCCCCTCATTTACGATCTTATTCAAGAGGGGGGAGCAGACCTGGCGGGTATTACGGAGACCTGGTTGGGCCTGGAGGGAGGGGTCCCTCTGGTTGAGATGTGCCCACCAGGCTTCAGAGCATCAGCTGAGGGCCCAGGGGAGGGGCGGGGGGTGGTGGCAGTTATTATTAAAGAAGGTCTTGGTCCGAGGGAGACCACTGTGTCACAGATTGCTGGATGTGAGTCGCTCTTTGTGAGATGGGGTCATGGGGTTCAGACAGGCTTGCTGCTTATGTACCTGGCTCCCTGCTGCGTAGCAACGGCCCTGCCTGAGCTACTCGACATGATAGCCACGGTGGCAGTTGATACACCCAGGCTTATGGTCATGGGTGATTTCAACTTGCCGTCCATTGGTGAAACATCGGAGATGGCTTGGGAGTTCATGGCTTCCATGACGGCCATGGACCTGACCCAGTTAGTTCATGGCCCCACTCACAGGGGGGACACACTCTGGACTTGATTTTTGTCTCTGGCCAGTGGTTGAGCAGTCTTATTATAGGGGATATATACATGAAACCCTTGTCATGGTCAGATCACTCACTCCTTCGTCTGGACCTTCGAACCGCTACACCACACTGCAGGGAGGTGGAGCCAATTAGGTGGATCTGCCCCAGGTGACTGATGGATCCTGATAGGTTCCAGATGGAGCTTGGGCCATTTCCTGAAGATCTGGCACATGACTCAGCCGAGGACCTGGTGGCTGCCTGGGATCGGGCAGCTGGTGGGGCTTTGGATCGAGTCGTGCCTTTGCGGCCTCTGACCCAGTGTCGATTCCTCGCGGCTCCTTGGTTCACTGAGGAGCTGAGGGAGATGAAACGCTGGAAAAGACGCCTAGAGAGCAGTTGGAGGGCCAGTCTTGCTGAATCTGACCGAACACTGGTAAGGTCGCATATTAAGACCTACCTAGTGGCGATAAAAGCGGCAAAGTTTAATTACTTTTCCGCTCTTATTGCGTCATCAGAGAATCGTCCGGCTGCCCTGTTCAGGGTGACCCGCTTCTTGCTCCACCCGGGAGCGCAGGAGGACCCCTTGGAAGGCAGGGCCAAGGATTTCGGACAATATCTGTATGACAAAATCGCTCAGATCTGGGGGGATTTGGACTCTGACTGGGTAGATTCAGGCAGGGTGGCAAGGAATAGTCTTGAGAAAGTTATCTGGGAAGAGTTTGACTCTGTGACCCTGATGATGTGGACAGGATTCTGGGGAGACTTAGTGCGGCCACATGTTTACTGGATTCGTGTCCCTCCTGGTTAGTACTGGCTTCCCGGGAGGTTACACGAGGCTGGCTCCAGGGAATTATTAACGCTTAATTGAGTGAGGGTTACTTCCCCATGGCCTTGAAAGAGGCGGTGATGAGGCCTCTCCTCAAGAAGCCTTCCCTGGACCCGGCAGTATTAGCCAACTATCGTCCTGTCTCCAACCTTCGCTTCGTGGTGAAGGTTGTCGAGAGTGTGGTCGCACGACAGTTTCCACAGTACCTGGAGGAAACATCTTATCTAGATCCGTTCCAGTCGGGTTTCAGGCCCGGGCACAGCACGAAACGGCATTGGTCACATTGGTAGATGATCTCTGGAGGGCTCGGGACAGGGGTTGCTCCTCTGTCCTGGCCCTGTTAGACCTCTCAGCAGCTTTTGATACCATCGACCATGGTATCATGCTGCACCGGTTGGAAGAGTTGTGGATGGGGGGCACCGTGTTACGGTGGTTCGCCTCCTTTCTCTCAGACTGGTCGCAGTTCATGTTGGCTGGGGGGCAGAGGTCGACCTCGAGGCCTCTTATATGTGGAGTGCCTCAGGGGTCGGTCCTCTCGCCCCTTCTGTTCAACATTTATGTGAAGCTGCTGGGCGAGATCATCCGTGGCTTTGGGGTGAAGTACCATCAGTACGCCGATGACACCCAGCTGTACATCTCCACCCCAGGCCACCCCAATGATGCCCTTGAAGTGATGTCCCGGTGCCTGGAGGCCCTGCGGATCTGGATGGGGAGGAACAGGCTCAAGCTCAAACCTTCCAGGACTGAGTGGCTGTGGTTCCTGGCATCCCGATAAAGTCAGTTGACTCCATCACTGACTATCGGGGCGAGTCTTTGGCCCCTGCGGAGAGGGCGCGCAATCTGGGAGTCCTCCTGGATACGCAGCTGTCCTTGGAGGAACATCTGACGGCTGTAGCCACGGGGACTTTCTTTCAGGTTCGCCGAATTCACCAGTTGTGGCCCTTTCTTGATCGGGATTCCCTGTGCACAGTTACTCATGCCCTCGTCACCTCTCGCCTGGACTACTGCAACGCTTTCTACATGGGGCTCCCCTTGAAGAACACCCGGAGGCTCCAACTGGTCCAGAATGTGGTCGCACAGGTAGTCATGGGAGCCGCATGGCGCTCCCATACAACACCTCTCCTGCGTGAGCTGCACTGGCTCCCAGTGGTCTTCCTGGTGCACTTCAAGGTGTTGGTTATCACTTTTAAAGCGCTCCATGGCATAGGACCTAGTTATCTTTGAGACCGCCTGCTGCTACCGACAGCCTCCCATCAACCTGTGTGCTCCCACAGAGAGGGCCTCCTCGGGGTGCCATCAGCCAAACAATGTAGGCTGGTGACCCCCAGGGGGAGGTCCTTCTCTGTGGGGGCACCTACCCTCTGGAATCAGCTGCCCCCAGAGATAAGAAGAATCCAAGGCCTTGGTGCCTTCCACCATGCCCTTAAAACCTTCTTTTTCCAGCAAACCGGGCTGGCCTAACACTTTTTAAAATGTTTTTAATTGTCTGTTATTGTTTTTAATCATGGGGCCAAATTTATATATATCTTTTTAATTGTATTTTAATGTTTGTAGTTTATGTTTTTACTTGGCTGTTCACCGCCCTGAGTCCTCAGGGAGAAGGGCGGTATACAAATTTAAATAAATAAATAAATAAATAAATAAATAAATAAATAAATAAATATTTGTAATAGCTCCCAAAATGATAGAGGCGATCATACTAGGGCTCTCTTGGCTGGACAAGTGGGGCCCGACCATCCGGTGACAAGGGGGCAACCAGAGGCTGAGGATAGCAAACCCCCACAACCCCCTACACCTGCAAGTAAGGGCATCACCCACACAGGAAACCCATCAGAACAACTGGTGGCCACCTCTGAACAAACCCCAGAGGCTGACCAGATCCCTAGAGAATATCAGAACCTCGCTGAAGTGTTCAGTGAAACTGAGTGTGATGTCCTACCCCCCTCCCACCATGCAATGGATTGTGCCATCAAAATCATTCCCAGGGCCAAGCTTCCCAAACTCAAACTGTACACCATGGCACCCCAGGAAATGCAAGAAATGCACAAATACATAGACAAGAACCTGGAAAGTGGGTTCATCAAGCTGGCCAAGCCACGAGTCCCAGTCCCAGTCCTATTTAAAGAGAAAAAAGATGGAACTATGACATTATGCATGGATTTCCATGGGATAAACATGTGTGTGTGCAAACCTATACCCCCTCCCTCTCATGAAGGACATGCTGTCCCACTTAGCCAGGGGAAAGATCTTTATTAAACTAGATCTCAGAGAAACATATTACCAAATCTATATCAGGGAGGGAGTTGAATGGAAAACAGCGTTCAACTGCCCCTTGGGGAACTTTCAATTCAAAGTAATGCCTTTTGAGCTGCAGGGGGCCCCAGCAGTATTTATACAGTTAATAAACAAGGTGCTGCATGAGTACCTCTACAAGAGAGTCCTTGTCTACTTGAATGACATCCTCATCTTTACTGAGACCATGGAGGACCACCTACCCCTAGTCTGCCAGATACTGGAAAAGCTTCTGGCAGCAAACTTGTACATCAAGCTGTCAAAATGCACATTTCATTGCTAGGCTACCTGGGCTACTGAGTGTCAAATGAGGAGATAGAGATGAACCCAGTCAAAGTACAAGCTGTGCTAGAGAGGCAGCCCCCTCGCACCCACAGACAGATACAAAGCTTCCTTGGATTCACAATCTTTTACAGGCAATTCATCCCAATTCATCATTCTTCATGAAGATTGCTAAACCCATGACAGACCTCCTAAAGACAGGGAGCCAGGAATGAAGCCCTGCCCAGGACAACCCTTACAGTGGGACCTAACCTGCCAAATGGCATTCGAAACACTAAACTTTTTGCAAAAGAACTGGTCCTGAAATACCCTGACCTCGAACAACCTTTCATCATCAAAGAAGATGCCAGTGGTGGGAGCAGTGCTACTCCAAAGAAATGGCCAGGGAACTGGGACCGGACGGACTCCCAGGGGAACTATACCAAAATTTAGACTTAGAGGATATCCTCCTACCAAAATTATTAGATATTTTCAATGAGGCTTTGATAAAATCTAAAATTCCAGAATCATGGAGAGAGGCATATGTCACACTTCTGCAAAAAAAAGGGAACAGATGTTAAATTGATAAAAAACTATAGACCGATTTCCCTCCTTAACACTGACTATAAAATCTACATGAGTATTATGGCGGAAAGGTTAAAGGTAATTTTAAATAAGATAATACATAGCGACCAAAATGGATTCCTGCCAGGGAGGCAAATAAGAAACAATATAAGAACAGTTCTAGATGTGCTAGAGTACTATGAGGAACACCCTGATAAAGAATTGGCACTGGTCTTTTTAGATGCCCAAAAGGCCTTTGACAATTTGAACTGGGAATTTATGAAGCAACAAATTAACAAAATGGGATTCGGACACAATTTTATGAATACAATAAATGCGATCTATGAGAAACAAAAGGCCAACATATTAGTGAATGGAAAATTAACAAAAACCTTCCAAATCAGAAAAGGGGTTAGACAGGGATGCCCCTTATCACCACTTTTGTTTATCTTGGCATTAGAAGTGTTACTAAAAAGGATCAGAGAAAATAAGCAAATTAAGGGACTTAAAATTAGAAAGGAAACATATAAAACCCAAGCCTTTGCGGATGATGTGGCATTAATTATGGAGGAACCATTAGAAGCAGGCATTCAAATTTTGGAAGAAATTGGTAAGTATGGAGAGGTGGCAGGGTTTAAGTTAAATAAATCAAAAACTAAAATGTTAATGAAAAATATGACCGAAGATCAAAAGAAATTGTTGGAGGAGTCAATGGGGATACAAATTGTAAAGAAAATAAAATATCTGGGAGTGTGGATCTCAATAAAATGTTCAGCCATCAAAGAGGACAATTACATACCTCTAGTTAAGAATATCAAACAAGACCTAGAAAAATGAGCAAAGCTCCAGATATCCTTCCTAGGGAGGATCGCTGCAATCAAAATGAGCATCTTACCAAAGATGCTATATTTATTCCAAACTGCCCCAGTTAAATTAGACAGGAAATTTTTTCAGGAACTAAATTCTATTATTAGGAAATTCATTTGGGGAGGGAAGAAACCTAGAATTGCAATTAAAATTTACAAGATAAAAAAGACAGAGGGGGCCTTGGATTACCAATCTGGGAAATATATCAAAAAGCAGCAAATTTAGTATGGCTAAAAGAATGGGCAATGTTGAGAAATAAAAGAATCTTGACACTGGAGGGGCATGATCTCCAGAAGGGATGGCATGCCCACTTATGGGACACAGAGAAAGGAAAAGGAGCATACTTCTACAAACATAAAATTAGGGATACTCTAATGTCAACATGGGCAGAAATAAGGCAAAAACAGTATACTCAAGTTCCCAGATGGTTATCAACGATGGAGGCAATAATTTATCCAAATGTATTGGAATTGGGCAAAACAGCGAATTATAAAGAAATATTAGATGGGGCAGGAAATCTTAAAATGATGGAAGAATTAAAAGAACAGGGCACACATATAGATTGGTGGACATACACACAAATCAAATCACGACACAAAAAAGATAAAGAAGAGTATGGCATAGAAATAGGTACCAATGGCTTTGATAAAATATGGATGGGCACGGACAATAAAATTTTGGCTAAACTTTACAACTATCTGGTAGACTATGATCTGATGGAAGAAGTAGTTAAGGATCCTATGATAGCCTGGGCTAAAAATTTCGGACAAACAATAAATTTGAACGAGTGGGACCAAATCTGGAATAATAATATAAAAATGACTAGGGCAACAACTTATAGGGAAAATCAATACAAGATGATATATCGATGGCACCTAGCACCGGCCAGGATTGCTAAAATTTATCCAAATATGGCCCCAAATTGTTGGAAGTGCGACTATCAGCAAGGTACATATTATCATTGTTGGTGGACATGCCCACAAGCTAAAAAATTTTGGAGGAGGATACATAAATGGGTGTCAGAAATAATAGGAGAAAAAATTGAATTAGAACCAAAAATATTTCTCCTGGGAATCTTAAAGAAAAAAATCACAAGAAAGAAGAAATACCTCATTACACATATAATAACAGCAGCGAGAATCTCTTTTGCTCAACACTGGAAAGAGAAAAAGTTGCCATCTGAAGAGCATGTAATCAGAAAAATACTAGATTCTGCCGAAATGAATAAACTGACGCTAGAAATAAATGACAGAGAAGAAACTGACTATTACAGTGTTTGGGACATGTGGTACGAGTGGCTGAAGAAAGGAAAAGTGAAGTGAATTTGACAGAGATAAAGGAGTCTGGAAGGGTGATTAGCTAAATGGGTATATGAATAGGAGGTATACTACCATAGGAGAATAAAAAAGGGAGTAAGGATGTAATTTTATGAAAAAGAGAGGTAATTCTAGGTATCAAATTATAACAGTAAGAAATCCTATGGATAATACTCTTGAATTGAGACAATGAATTAATACCATGTAAATGACAATGTAATTAATACAAAGGTATAACTGTATATATATATTAACACCATGTAACCGGAAACAGTGAAATTGTACCGTAATTCTTTAATAATAAAAATTAAAAAAAAGAAAGAAAAAAAAGAAATGGCCAGGGAAAACTACAACTTTGCACCTACACCTCCCATAAACTCACTGACATGGAAAGACAATGGGCCACTTGGGAAAAAGAGGCTTTTGTGGTAAGAAGGGCACTACTAACCTGGCACCACCTTTTAGAAGGGGGGGGGGAGAAACTGTTTGAAGTCTGGACTGACCATAAAAATGTCGAGGCCCTTAGGATCCTGCGGAAACTACCCCTCAAACAAGACCGTTGGGCTCAATACTTCAACTGATTCAACTTCATGCTAAAACATATCCCAGGGTGGAGGAATTTCCTAGCTGAAGCCCTCTCCTGTATGCCCCAATACAAATGCAGGCGGGAGGAGGGAGTAGATGCCATCATTCCCCTTACCGAAGCCATGTCCCAAGGACCAGGCGCCAACAATGCCATGACCAGCAAGGCCAACCCACAAGCAATTTAACTGTGAAACTCAAAACTGAACTGGAAGCAGACCAACTGGTTCTGTCACAACCAACACATCTTGAGAAAAAGAGAGGGCCTAGCGTGGAAGAGGGCAAAACTCTATTCCCCAAGTCCCTATGCACCTTAATCCTCCAGAGAAGCCATGATGTCAAATCGGTGGTCCACTTTGGATTCCTAAAGACTTTACACTTAGTGAGGAGACAATTCTGGTGGCCTGGCATGAAGAGAAACATGGACAATTATGTAAAAAGCTGCACCATCTGTGCCACTGTGAAAAGGAGATCAGGAAAAAACCCCAGATTGCTGCAACAGATGGCAGAGCCAATGAGGCCATGGGAGGAAATTGCAATGGACTTTATAATGGAGTTGCCAAAAACCGGGGGGAACACAGTGATCTGGACTGTAATTGACTTATTTTCCAAGCAGGCACACTTCATACCCTGCAGCAGACTACCCTCAGCCCACCAGCTAACCAAACTCTTCCTGAAGCACATCTACTTCCTGCATGGAGTACCACGCAGAATTATCTCGGATGGAGATGTGTCAGTGTGTGTGAGTTCATGAATTGGAATAGACATGGTAACAGGTCAGCCAATGGGAAATGTTTGGTGACCCAGATGGCTCGGAGCCTGGGCATGGCTTAGGTTCACTGATCTATATACATATGAGTGCTTCTATGATTCTATAGCTTCTGTGATTACTGATTCTGTGTTCTGGTTCTGGCTTCTGCTGTATGGTATTGTATATAAAGAAATTTCTTATACAAATGAATCCTGCAGAATTATTTATTTGTGTACTGGTTGGATTGCTGCAAACTCGAACAAGATGGGAACTAAATTCAGCTGGGGACCTAAATTCATTGGGCCATTCTCCATATTGAAGATTATCAATCCGGTCACTGTACAATTGAAACTGCCCTGACTGTTGGAGAAAATACACCTGTTATTCCACAGCAGCCTCTTGAAACCCAAGGTCAGGTTGACCCTGAGACCACTACCCCATGAGCCCCCAGACCCAATGGTCATAGGGGCCAAACCCATTATGAGGTGCAATGCATCCTTGACTCTAGGTGGCACAGGGGGCAACTCCAATACTTAATCAAGTGGAAGGGCTACCCTGTATCAGAGGAATCCTGGGTAAAGAGCAGAAACATCCAAGCTGATCGCCTCATAGCTAAAGAACCCAACAAAGTCTGGGGGTGGGTGATCACACCCCTAAAAAAAATACCTGTACTCAAACTGTTTTTGCTTTGCACAGGTTGCCTTCAGGAAGTGGGGGAAGCCAAATGTCAACTCACAAAGCTTTCCTGACCTGCTCCCAAGTTGCCATAGGCAGGGGGATGGGGAATCAAGCCTCACAGCTGCATTGAGAAATTTGCCCTTCAGTCAAAACAAAACACATCCTAGCCAGCCAAAGTCAAGGCCATCTCCACAGAAACCAGTGACAGCCAGAGACAGTGACTTCTACGACCTGCAAAATCACTTTGTTGGGGAATGTGACTGATGACAACCTTGGGGGGCGGGGAAACAGAGGCAAGGCGCAAATTGAGTGAAGTCAGAGTTGGCTTCACTTGGTCCCTGCCGACATGGCGCTCCTAATAAACAACTGGATTTTTCTTGAAACTTTGTTTGAGGCTCCTGCCTTTATTAGGGCATTGGTTGGAACCCTGACACTTTACTGCAGTGCATGAATTCCAAAAACAGGTTAATGTATTCACCAGGTTAAGTCTGCTAATCAATCCAATTTTACCAGTTGTCTTTGGCTCCAGAAAGGATGAACTTTCATGTTGTATTATTAACATTTCTTTTGTTTTCTCTTTTACCTATCCAGGATCAAAATCTCAGAACTGCCTGTGGAATACCATTATTGGTGGGTTTACAGGAAACATCAAGGAGAAACAGAAACCAATGATCATCCATGATCCAAGACCTCCTGAGGAAATCTTAGCAGATGAGCTGCCCCCAGTGGAAAGTTCTGAAGCATTAGTGAAAACTTCATTCAGGTTTGGTGGATAATACATATGTACTTATCTTATCATGGAATTGCCTAACTTTCTGGGATAGCCAGAGTAGTAGAGGTTGCTCTCTAGAATCTTTCAAAAAGTGCTATATAGGTAAGAACGTAACTTTACTTGAAACCATTATGAAGACATTAAATCTGACAGCTTTGTTGAAAGAAAAAATAAGCAATCAACCAAGAATATTCAGAAAGAAATGAGAGTGTATTGTGAACTCTGATCTCAAAGCAATTTTAAAAGCATACTGTCAAAGTTGTTATGTTTTCTATGGATCATTCTTTTTTTATCACTAGCTGATTTCTGGCTCAGAAATATCTAATATTTGAATAAAATGACTGGATAGCATAGTAGTTAGTGCTGGCTTTCAAATCTTTGCTGCAGAAGTCCTTAGGCAAAGACTTCCTAACCATTCACCTGGTGACCTCACATATTAACTGACACAAATTAGGAGACTAATGCCACATCAGAAGTTGCCTAGAATAATAAGGTCCATTTCAGATATATTGGGAACCAGGACAATCTGCGACAAGTAGGCAATTGGAGCAAACCACACATAGATGAAACAGGAGAACCTGAAAATGATGAAAAGTTACTATCACAGTAGACTAATGAGAAGGGACCTAATGAGAGTATATGAAATATATGGGAGAACTATGGATGGACAAAACAACTGCCTTACCAGTAGGGGTTCTTGGGCAAAGATCCTTAAAGTTTTACCTGCCTACCTCAAATAAGATAGTGACATAAATTAAAAGAATCATTAAGTGGGACATTAAGCGGGTTCCTGGAATAAACCATACTTGGACAAGATAAAAGAATCTGGAATTGGTGGAATGCTACCATATCAGCAGATCTAACGACAGAGGATATATGAAACATATGAAGGAACTAAGGATGGGCAAAATACCTACATCTATACTGAGAAATAGCTAGTTATCCAACACTTCAAAATAAGAAGAGGAAGCTGCTTTCTCAATTTGAGATAGATCAACCACACATGCATCCCAGTCTTAAGGAGACCAGGAAGAACAACTAGATGTGTAGCCAACACCTAGATCTACAGTGAGAACATTGGGCTATCATTCAGACTGCAGAAGTACAGCTGAATGGTAGTCAAGAGAGTTAAGACTAATAAGGTGGAACCATTGGACCACGTAGAAGACATACAGACCCAGCTGGTATTCTACAGCCACATGAAAATCATAATGAGCAGGCAAGGAAGAAACAACATCCAAGATCCATCAAATGATAAGACAGATCCTGAAGAGCCAAATAATGGGAAGAACATGATCCACACCATCAACACATATGGCCTACCAGTCATCAACACATATGGCCTACCCTGATGCTATAGTGAGCTGGTCAAAGGAAAACACGGAGGCTGCCAGTGTGAAGACCCAGAAGCTTCTTACAATGTACGGATGTTTCCACTTCAGAAAATGTGGTGACACAAGGACTCAGGGCTGCAATTTCTAAACTGGGAAATTGGCTCCAACAGATCCAATGAATGACATAAGAGCTCTCTGTCCAGAAGAGTGCAGTGCTAGGAACAGCTATGATGCTGTGCAGAATAGTCAAATTCCCAGAGCTCTGTTAGAACACCTGAGATTGAGAAAGACATAATTTTTTAATGCAACTTACTAACATTTCATGTATTTTTCCACTGCTTCTTCTGAAATGTGATTTTTTTTTAAAAAAATTACCAGTTTCTACAAACCTGGTATTATCTGGAAGTTTGTCATCCAAATAATAACTAGGCCTATTGAAAAAACTCCAAGGAAGAACTTTTGGGAGTTTGAAGAAAGGATGTTCTTCCCATTTAAAGAGAGAAGGACCAGTTTCATCTTGTATTTTGGATATTCTTAGTCAATTGACTAAATTGTAGTTTCTTTGACATTTGAAGAGTCCCTATCCTTTTAGCTTTCCAAATGGTTCTCCCTAGCTATGGACTAGGAGGAGGTTCAAACAGGATACTTGACGAGAGGGGTGTTTTGGTTATTATTGGCTGTTACAAGCCACCTAGGATTATAATGAGATAGATAGCCATTGAAGTTCTTTAAATGAATAAATAAGGAAAGAAGGTTACCTAAACAGAGAAGGACCCATTTCTAAGTAAATATGCAAAAGATGTGGAGTGAAACTTACAGTGGTACAAAAAAAAAAAGAAAGAAAGAAAAAGAAAAAGAAAAAGAAAAAGAAAGAAAGAAAGAAAGAAAGAAAGAAAGAAAGAAAAGAAAAGAAAAAAAGAAAAATAATGAAGCCACTAGTAAATGATATTGGGAATTTATTCAGACAATGACCTGTTTAGATGAAGATTCTTGTGTTAGGCATCACCTCAACTATTAGACAGGAAGAATTCAACACATTTTCTGGAAGCAAAACCTCTATTGAGTGCAAAATAGATATGCCTTCAGCTTGAAAAAGAGGTGTTGCATCTTCAGTTTTCTTTTGCACGTGTGAACTTCTGAAAACAAGACAAGACAAGAAACAGAACAGAAAATCATTAGCATTATTGGTATGGTAGGCATTACCCAGTTTTGGAATTGCAAAATGATCCATTGGATGTATCAATATACAAAACTGCAGAATTGTCTGATAGACTAAATAATTACAGTATTTTAAATTGATATTTTAGTACCTTTAAAAACATTCACATATGATTTGTGAAAAGTTCTTCCTAAAAGAGGATGTTAAGGGCACTTTAGTATTAAGCATTTTGGATTATCCCTCTTTAATATTAAAAGAGTTCTTAAATCATGCAATAATCCAGTTAGTATTTGGATGTCAGTATAACTTTTCAGATTACAGCACATTGATTGGGGATTACAAAGAGTGAGCATTTACAATTGTTGTGCTGGACTATGTGGTCAGGAAAATACTCAAAGTTGTATTTTTGATATAAAGCCTGAATTAGAGTATGGATTCATGACAGCTTTTCATTTATCTGAAATGAAATTGATGAATTTAATTCTTTTTGCTCGGACTTTTGGTATGCAACGCCAAAAAGGTTCGCCATCACTGTTCTAGGATGTTCTATGTTATCTATGTTAGAAAGGAACATCCAAGTTCAGTCCAAATTTGATGGATTTCTGGAACCAGAAAGAAACATACTTGTCTTTCCAAGCCTCCCAGGATTTTACTGGTGCAAGGTTTTTTCTTTTTAATTGATGGTTTATTATCTGTGGGGCATAATAGTTAGAATATTATGTTTGTACCAGGGAGATATGAATTCAGATATGTACTTGTCCATAAAATTTCTAGCCTAGTCAACTTCATAAAATTAGTATAAAAGGAAATGGAGTAGTGGAAGATTAAATATTTTGAGAAAAGATACTTTTAACTACAAATTATTGTTTTATGCTAGGATATACTTGCCATTATCCAACCCATCCATAATAATTAAGATACTGGAGAATATCAGGTTGGAGAAAAGGAAAATTAAAGTTAAGTTGAATTAAGGTGTACAAGTTTCAAGAATAAGTAGTCAACAATTTAATTTTCTAAAATTTCTATTCTCTCTCTCTCTCCCTTCCAATCTGCACTAATGTAGAATTAATCACTCTGAAATATGATACTCTTTTGGACTACTTTCATTACAGTCATTAGGATATAAACCTCTGTGACATGGTGATATAATTTAACTTGTCTTCAAAATTCAGATCCACATTAATTTTAATAGCTTTTTGGTTTTATTTTCTGTGATTTTTCTAAGAAGAAAAGATTTCTCAGTCTGACAGCAATTTCAGAAAGAAATGACAGATTAATTTTAGATGTCATGGAACATCTTGCATAGAGAAAGCTATGTGAATGATGACAACATGCACCAATCTCAATTAGAAGTGTGCTTTTGGGATGTTACTGCAGCAAATGTATCATGAATACTTGTTGAATCAACATAATGAGTCTATACCACTGCCTTTACAGGTATGTTAAAAGAATGCATGAAGGCATTGGTATAAATTCACAGCAATTGTAAGCAGAAGGGAAGACCCCCCCCCCTCCATTTTAAGACTATCAGATGTGAGCTGCCAAGGTCTGGGCAGCTACTAAATGAAAGCAACAAAATGCTGAAGATTTTAATTGTTCACTTCCATTTCCCAATTTTGTGATCGGAATTGTTCCTTGCCTGAAATAATATGTTTGTCATGGAGAACCATTCATCACTCTATAGCTAGACCACATAATATCACGAGAAGTATGGCTGTTAGTGTGACTTTGGGTTCCCTTTGTGAAATTAATAGGAATATTTTTCCTAAATATTCTGGTGAAATTCCCTCTCTATTGGAACTTCTCAGATGACTTTGTCAGGTGTTCCAGTTTGAAAATAAATAGTTTATTTGTGGGTTGGTGGTTGAACAAGAAATAAACAATTTTCAAATGTAAGGAAGAGAAACTTACAAAGACAAACAAATCTGAATTTTTTCAGAATAAAAATTAACTTTACATGTATGACTTTATATTACACGATGCTGGGGCGGGGTGGTGGTGGTTATTATAAAGGAAAGTCTGGATCCAAGGGAGACCACTGCTCCACAGATAGCCGGATGTGAGTCCCTTTTTGTGAAGTGGGGTCGTGGAGTACAGATGGGCTTGTTGATCATGTAAATGGCTCCCTGCCACATGGCAATGGCCCTGCCTGAGCTGCTCAACGTCATAGCCGAGGTGGCGGTTGATACCCCCAGACTTGCTGTCATGGGGGATTTCAACCTGCCATCTATTGGTGAAACATCTGAGATGGCTCAAGAGTTCATGGCTTCCATGACAGCCATGGACCTTACTCAGTTAATTCATGACCCCACTCACACAGGTGGACACACTCTGGACTTAGTTTTTGTCTCTGGTCAGTGGTTGAGTGGCCTTGATATAGGGGATATAGCCATCGAACCCTTGTCATGGTCTGACCACTCGCTCCTTCGACTGGACTTTCTAACCGCTGCACCCCACCGCAGGAAGGCGGGACCGACCAGGTGGTTCCGTCCCAGGCGCCTGATGGATCCTGATAGGTTCCAGATGGAGCTTGGGCCATTCCCTGAGACTTTGGCTCATGACTCGGCTGAAGACCTGGTGGCCGCCTGGGATAGTGCAGCCTCCAGGGCCTTGGACCGGGTCGTGCCTTTGCGGCCTCTGACCCAGCACCGAACTCATCTAGCTCCTTGGTTCTCTGAGGAGCTGAGGGAGATGAAGCACCAGAAAAGACGCCTAGAGAGCAGTTGGAGGACCAGCCGCTCCGAATCCGATCGAACACAGGTGAGGTCTCACATTAAGACCTACCTAGTGGCGATAAAAGCGGCAAAATCTAGCTATTTTGCCGCTCTTATCACATCATCAGATAATCGCCCAGCCGCCCTGTTTAGGGTGACCCGCTCCCTCCTCCATCTGGAAGCGCAGGATGACCCCTTGCAGGGTCGAGCTGAGGATTTTGTGCAGTATCTGTATGACAAAATCGCTCAGATTCGGGAAGGGCTGGCCTCTGACTGGGTATGTCCTGACAGGATGACTGAGGCAGGTCTTGAGAGCGTTATCTGGGAGGAGTTCGATCCTGTGGCTCCGAGGACATGGACAGGGTCCTGGGACGGCTGAACGCGACCACATGTTTATTGGACCCGTGTCCCTCCTGGTTGGTACTGGCTTCCCGGGAGGTGACACGAGGCTGGCTCCAGAGGATTGTTAACGCTTCTCTGAGTGAGGGGGTCCTGCCGGCTGCTTTGAAAGAAGCGGTGGTGAGGCCCCTCCTCAAGAAGCCTTCTCTGGATCCGGTTGTTTTGGCTAACTATCGTCCAGTCTCCAACCTTCGCTTCATTGCGAAGGTTGTTGAGAGTGTGGTGGCGCAGCAGCTTCCCCGGTACCTGGATGAAGCTGTCTATCTAGACCCGCTCCAGTCCGGCTGCTGGCCTGGGCACAGCATGGAAACGGCATTGGTCACGTTGGTGGATGATCTCTGGAGGGCTCAGGATAGGGGCTGCTCCTCTATCCTGGTCCTGTTAGATCTCTCAGCGGCTTTTGATACCATCGACCATGGTATCATGTTGCACTGGTTGGAGGGGCTGGGGGTGGGGGGGCACCATTCTGCGGTGGTTCTCCTCCTACCTCTCTGACCGGTCGCAATCTGTATTGACGGGGGCAGCGGTCGACCCCGAGGCACCTTGCTTGTGGGGTGCCACAAGGGTCGGTCCTCTCTCCCCTTCTGTTCAACATTTATGTAAAGCCGCTGGGTGAGATCATCCGTGGCTTTGGGGTGGAGCTGTACATCTCCACCCCATGCCACCCCAATGATGCCCTTGAAGTGATGTCCCAGTGCCTGGAGGCCGTGCGGGCCTGGATGGGGAGAAACAGGTTCCAACTCAACCCTTCCAAGACCGAGTGGCTGTGGCTTCCAGCATCCCGATATAGCCAGCTGGTGCCATTGCTGGCTATTGGGGGCGAATCCCTCACCTCCACGGAAAGGGCTCGCAAATTGGGCGTCCTCCTGGATGCACAGCTGTCTTTAGAAGACCATTTGACGGCCGTGGCCATGGGGGCTTTTTATCAGGTTTGCCTGATATGCCAGTTGCGCCCCTTTCTAGATCGGGACTCCCTACGCACGGTCACTCAGGCACGCGTCACCTCCCACCTGGACTACTGCAACGCTCTCTACATGGGACTCCCCCTGGGGTGCACCCAGAGGCTCCAGCTGGTCAAGAATGCGGCCGCGTGGGGGATTATGGGAGCGACAGGGTGCTCCCATGTGACACCTCTCCTGCACGAGCTGCACTGGCTCCCAGTGGTCTTCCGGGTGTGCTTCAAGGTGTTGGTGACCACCTTTAAAGTGCTTCATGGCTTAGGGCCAGGGTATCTACGAGACCGCCTTCTGCCACCAATAGCCGCCCACTGGCCAATACGCTCGCACAGAGTGGGCCTCCTCAGGGTGCCATCCGCCAGACAGTGTCGGCTGGTGACCCCTAGGGGCAGAGCCTTCTCTGTGGTGGCGCCCACCCTCTGGAACAACCTCCCCACAGAGATACGTATAATATCAGACCTCCGGATTTTTCGTCGGGCCCTGAAAACTTATTTATTTCACCTAACCGGGCTGGCTTGATCCCACAGTTTTGGGTTAAAGTTTAACTGATTTTAAATTGGGTTTGTTTTAAATTGTCGCCAAAAATATTTAATTACTTTATTTATTTATTTATTTATTTTATTTATTTAATCAAATTTCTATACCACCCTACTCCCGAAGGACTCAGGGCGGTGAACAGCCAAGATAAAATACACATAATACAAATATTAAAAATCCCTTAAAATTATTAAATATTTTGGCCGAAACACAGATTAAAACACCCAATTTATAAAATCACGAATTAAAAAAATTAAATTTAAAAAAAAATTAAAAAATTTAAAAGAGGGGAGTTAGGCCAGGCCAGCTTGCTGAAATAGAAAAGTTTTGAGAGCACGGCGAAACGTGCGCAGGTCCGGGATCTTCCGTATCTCTGGGGGGAGCTCGTTCCAGATGGTAGGTGCCCCCACAGAGAAGGCTCTCCCCCTGGGGGCTGCCAGTCGACACTGTTTGGCCGACGGCACCCTGAGGAGCCCCTCTCTATGGGAGCATACTGGTCGGTGAGAGGCTATTGGTAGCAGAAGGCGGTCTCGTAGATACCCCAGTCCAATGCCATGGAGCGTTCTAAAGGTGGTAACCAAAACCTTGAAGTGCACCTGGAAGACCACCGGGAGCCAGTGCAGCTCGCGCAGGAGGGGGGTCACATGGGAGCACCACGTTGCTCCCATAACCACCCGCGCGGCCGCATTCTGGACCAGCTGGAGCCTCCGGGTGCTCCTCAAGGGGAGCCCCATGTAGAGAGCATTGCAGTAGTCCAAGCGGGAAGTAACGAGAGCATGAGTGACCGTATTTAACGAGTCCCGATCCAGAAAGGGACGCAACTGCCGAATCAGGCGGACCTGATAAAAAGTCCCCCGGGCCACGGCTGTCATGTGCTCTTCTAAAGACAGCCGTGAGTCCAGGAGGACACCCAAGTTGTGAACCCTCTCCGTGGGGGCCAATGACTCACCCCCAATAGTCAGTGATGGCACTAACTGACTATATCGGGATGTCGGAAACCACAGCCACTCGGTCTTGGATGGGTTGAGCCTGAGTCTGTTTCTCCCCATCCTGATCCGCACGGCCTCCTTTAAACTGTTTTAAAATTTTGTATGTTTTTGTTTTTATTTTGGCTGTTCACCGCCCTGAGTCCTATTGAAGAAGGGCGGTATACAAATTGAAACAAACAAACAAACAAATAAATAAATAATGCTATCTTCCCAATCAAAACCAAAGTCACACCAATATTTGAATTGTGAACTATCTATATAACTTTGCTTTCCTTTTTAAGAATGTTTGTCATCTGTTCCAGGAATCAAGCCATGGGGACAAAATCAAATATTTATTTGTTAACCAAATGTATGTAGCTGAGCTTCTACCAAAAGAACTCAGAATGGTGTAAATAATAGCTGGTTACATGTACCAAAATCTCTAGTTTAAGGCTTTTGAAATCTGATGGCTTGGATGAACATGGAGCTTGGATATTAATACAGTTGTCCCAATAATGTTTGTCAGCATGATGGTTTTATCTAGGATAGATACAATGTAGTTTTGGGAATAATTAAACAGTTCATGGCCATTGAATGATGCCTAGAGAAACTGAGTATTTATATACTGTACTTTTCAACAGGAATTGCTGAGCCCTATTAAAAAAATAAAACTAGTCAAACTGCCAGTAAAAGCTTCAGTTCAAATGTGAATATTTTCTTCTGGACTTCTGACTCCAAGCAGATAATGTATAAGTATGAAAAATTGTGTCTCTACATTTTACTTAACATTTAACTAGAGCATATATTCAGGCCTCTGGTCTTGAGTTTCTTGAAGGAGATGCAGGGTATAAACCTAGCATACAAATAAACAGAAATAGTATCTGCCTTTTGATTCAAAAATTGTCAATCATTTATTTCAAGCCAGCCGTCATGTATTTATAATGAATTGACTTAGTACTTTTAAATAAATTATTTCTTGACCATACTTTTACATTTATTCTGGAGATGAAAGCTTGAGAATATTGGATATTATTAAAGAACATCTTTTGAGACCAAATCCTTTTTCTTAATTATTATTTTAGAAAAGTTATTATCTCATTACTTTTAATGTCAGCAGTACTTTACTAATTAGGGAGTTTACTGGAAAGACTAATGAATATTGACCTATTCTAGGCACCTGAAGTCTAATGGGGAGAAGCAACCTAGAACTAAGCAGAAATTTCCTGACGGTGAGAACAATTAATCAGTGGAACAACTTGCCTCCAGAAGTTGAGAATACTCCAACACTGGAAATTTTTAAGAAGAGACTGGATAACCATTTGTTTGTAATGGTATAGGGTTTTCTGCCTGAGAAAGAGGTTGGATTAGAAGACCTCCAAGGTCTCTTCCAACTCTGAAATTCTGTATTCTGTACTACGTCCAATATATATTTCTGTGTGACAGCATAAGCTATCAGTGTGACTCTTGGGTAATTGGAATCTAGCATAATGGTTTTTTAGAACACTGCTGAAACTCTGCTAAGGCAATAGTTGCCTTATAAATATATGCAATTTTAAACCTTTCATGAGTAAACTATGTTAATATGAGATTACAATAATGATGGTCATATTAACTTTCAACATTTCTTGTATATAATATTCTTTATAACTATCTGCTTGTACCCCAAAATTTAAAGTATACTTGCAAAGGTCTTCTATTGTCTAGTTTTTAATGAGTTTTCTGGCATACTTAATGGTTTATGGTAAATAAAACAAAGAGGTAGAACTGCATTTCAGTAAACCTTTGCTTTTTTCTGCTGAAAAGTTTGATGAGTTTTTAAGGGAATCTGAGACTCAAAGCTTTTTTCAGTCACTTTGGAAGTATATTGTATGTACTACTTCCCATTTGTTAGATGTTGTTCCAGATATGATTCTTTACAAATCTTCCTACTTGGTTTGGGAATAGAGTACAGATAGTTCTCAATTTACAACTGGCCATTTAATAGTTGTTAAGTTATGATGATTCCCCTCCCCTCCCCAGAATACTTACCATTTGATCAGTAGTGGGTTTCTATTTTGGCCGCTACTGGTTTGCACATGGGTGCATGCACGCTCGTGCACATGCACAACATTTCTGCGCATGTGCAGAGACATCCGGACAGGTAGGCGCAGATTCCCACCACCGCCGCTACTGGTTCACCCGTTCCAGGTAACAACCCACCACTGCATTTGATCCTGAATTATAGCTGCTGCAGCACTCCCGTATTTATTCACTCTTGTGACCAACTGCAGGGACACTGCAGCACTCCCTGACTATCTTCCCCCATCTCCCACTGGGTCCCTGCAAGCATGTCCCTTCCCCAAAAACTCCCCACTAGCCTTAGGCCTGATTTCAACTCCACCAGGTTCAAATACTCTTCTTCATTTACCTTTTCAAGGGCTCCAAAGCCTTAAAGGGTTCCAAAGCCTTCCAGCTGAACCAATAAAACTTGCTTTGATGTTCACCTACATAGCAGAATTCTGGAATTGCACCATGTGCGCAAGGGACTGTTGCAATATTTTGAGGATCAGACTCAATAAATAATTCAGGAACACAGTATTCAAACAAAGTACTATTTATTTACAATAGGCATTCTATATTCTCTGAATGATCACAGATAGAAGCAAGAGGGAGGTGCATACATCCCCTTTTTATATCAATAAGGCGGAGTAAAGGATGGGAGTGGTTACGTATGAATATATTAAGGAAGGAAGAATAAATTAACCCCTGATACCCTGTGTATTTACATTTTCCCATTTGAGAATAAGGCATTTACTTGTGACAAATCCCCCTCTAAATGCCGATTCGATATACAACAATAATTACATTCAGATTCAGAACAATATAAGACTTGTAATTTTGAAGTTAAATATTTATGTTGTTTAGATTGCAAAGGCTTAGTCAATATATCAGCTATTTGTTCTGAAGTTTCGCAATGAATGGCCTTAATAAATCCATCTTGAGATAATTGCCTTACATGTTTGAATTTGATATCTATATGTCTGGACCTTTGGCCAATGGCATCAGATCTAGATATCTCTATAGCAGCTTTATTATCTTCATGTATAATAAATGGTAATGAAGGATTTTTCCAAACATCTGATAACAAATCATTAAACCATACTAGATTATTTGAGGCTTTAGACAAACAGACATATTCTGCCTCAGTTGTTGATGTGGCTACTAAATCTTGTTTCCCAGTATACCAATAGACTGGACAATCGTTAAGAAAGAATACATAACCTGAGGTGCTTTTTCTGCACTTAGTATCACCTGCCCAATCCGCATCAGCGTAACAAGTAAGAATGGGTTCTTTAACATTATTGGATTCCAAAAGTAGGCAGAAATCTATGCTATGCTTTAAATATCTTAATATTCGTTTAATAGCTTCCCAATGATATATTAGTGGCTTACTAACATATCTGGATAACAGATTAAGGGGTAAAGCAATATCAGGTCTAGTCCAATTAGATATATACAAAAGGGAACCAATAACCGATCTGTAAAGTGTATTATCTTTAAATTCAGGGGATGATTCATCCATATTTCTTAGAAAATCAGTTTGCATTGGAGTATCACAAGGTTTAGCATCAATTAAATTACATTTGTTCAGAAGTTCTATAATTTTATCTTTCTGAGATAATTTAAATCCTTTTTTTGTCTTACTGATTTAAACTCCAAGATATTTATTTACTTTCCCCAGTGATTTCAAAGAAAAATGTTCATTTAATTTTGTTACAAATATATCTCTTTTTTCTTTATGTTTACCAATATATAAAATGTCATCCACATAAATTAATACAAATTCCAATGAATCACCTTCCTTTTTAACAAAGAAACAGTTGTCTGCAGTTGTGGCATTGAAATTCATGGTTTTGAGTACATTGACCAAACATTCATACCAACGTTTGCCGGATTGCTTTAATCCGTATAAACTTTTGTTTAATAACCAAGTTTCATTTTTGTTTGTGTATTGGCTGTGAGGTGCTCTTACATATATCTCTTTATCAAGTTTTGCATGTAAATATGCAGTTTGTATATCATATTGAAAAACATCAAGATTAAGTGCAGATGCAATAACTAAAGCTGTTTTAACACTCTCAGTTCTTACAGTGGGAGAGTATGTGTCTGTGTAATCCTCAGGATACTTTTGAGCGTAGCCTTGTGCAACTAGTCTAGCTTTATATAATGTGTTGCCTTCTTCCAGATTTTTAATTTTAAATATCCATCTGGTGCCTATAATTGGTTTGTCTTTAGGTGCAGAAGTTGGTGTGAATACATCTAATTCTCGCAAGCTGTACATTTCTTTGGCCATGGCTAATTCCCACTTTTTTCTTTCTTCAATGGGGAGTTTTAATACTTCCTCGTATGTGTTGGGTATTGATGTTTCGTTGTTCATGCACATTATGTAATCTTTATATTTACTTGGTAGTTGATTTCTGTTACATCTAATTGTCTTTTTTGGTATGCTTTCGTTATCGTGTCTTCGTTATATACTTCGTTATATACTTCGTTATAAGTATCTTGCTTCCTTATTGGTTAATGAATCTGTTTTTATTCTGGTGTATCTATTTGTCCATGTTTTATTCTTGTTTTCATGTATGTTGTGGTTATGCTCTTCTCTCTCTATTTTATCTTGATGTATAATGTCTGTTTTTGTAATTGGAAATATCTCATTAAGATGTATCTTAGACCAATTGGCCTGTTCATGAAATACAGCTGTTCTAGAAATTATGAATCTGTTGTTATTATCAATAAATCTGTATCCTTTTGTGCCTGTTTCGTATCCCATGAATCTAAGTCTTCTGGATACGTTATCTCCTTTACGTCTTAATTGTTTTGGTATGTGTACATCCGCTGTAACTCCAAATATGTGCATGTGTGATATTTTAGGTTTTCTATTATACATTAGTTCATATGGTGTTTTATTTATGATGCTGGACCAAGTTCTGTTTTGAGTGTAATTTGAATATAATAAGGCTTCTGACCAGAATTGTTTTCCTAAGCCAGCATCTTCTAATGTACATCTAATCATGGTTTGTAGTGTCGAGTTTTTTCGTTCTGCCACTCCATTTTGGAATGCAGAGAAAGGGCTAGATGTGAAGTGTAGCATTCCTTTATCCTTTAGCCATTGAGAGAATTCTTTTGACATGAATTCAGATCCCCTATCTGTCATGATTTGTTTTATTCTAATATTGTGTTGTGTTTCTACACATTTATAAAACTCTTTAAATTTTTGAAAAGTTTCATCTTTGTGTTTCAAAGTATAGACAAATCCATAACAACTATAGTCATCTACAATAGTAAGAAAGTATCATTTTTTGTATGTAATTGATGGGGTTAATGGACCAACTAGGTCCATATATACCAGGTTAAAAATATGATTTGATGATCTTATTGCCTTTTTTGGTCTGGGTTTAGTTCTGAGTTTTGAGGACTTACATACTGAACATTCCAAATAATTTTTACAATTTTTTATTTTAACACCTTCAGCATGTTCAATCATTTTTTGTATTACAGGAAAACTAGCATGCCCTAATTTTCTGTGTAATATATATGCACATTCATCATGAATTGGTTTCCCAATGGTGGGTTTCTTGTTATTGAGTGTATCACTAGTGGATGTGTTTTCGTGATCATAGTTTGTTTCATGTTCCTCATTATCACTATTACTGTTGTCTTCATTGTCTATGATAGTGTTAACTTCTGTGTTTGAATCAATATTATGTAGCCATTTTTCTTCTGTGATTAAATAAGGTAGGCCCCCTTTGATAACCACACTACCCAAATTTGTTTTGTTTTTCTCTAGGATTGCCTTTCCTTTTGAGAATACTATATTTATGTCAGAATCTCTGCTTAGTTTTATTGCACTAAGTATGTTGTGAGGTATTTCTGGTATTAATAATACCCCCTCTATTTTCCCTAGACCAGGTAAATTCACACTTCCTCTTCCAATAACTTGGACATTTTCTTGATTGGCTACCTTTATTACAAATTTATCTTCTATAAATGAAGATAGTATTTTCTTGTCATGTGTTGTGTGATTAGTTGCTCCAGAATCAATGAGCCAAGCATTATCACTTGACTTTTGTATGTTAGTTATGTTATGTTTATCTAATCCATTTAATGATCCAGGTTTTCTATCTCTTGAATTATCTCTGCCCCCTCTACGCTCTCTAAAGTTTGGTGAGTTTCTATATCTATATCTATCAAT
This sequence comes from Arizona elegans, assembly GCA_022577455.1. Classification (NCBI taxonomy): domain Eukaryota; kingdom Metazoa; phylum Chordata; class Lepidosauria; order Squamata; family Colubridae; genus Arizona; species Arizona elegans. Next base: position 73,847,024 of record JAKOOJ010000004.1, on the reverse strand, counting down.
AGATGATTGTCTGTTATGATATCTGCTTCTATAGTCATGTTTTTGTCTTTCTCTAAGAAATTTAGGACAATCTCTTCTACAGTGTTCTTTGGATCCACAAGTATAACATTCAATTGATTCTCGATGTTTCTCTTGAAATACTACTCTCTTAGTCTGTCTATGTTCTGTGTGTGTACTATAGCGGCTTCTTCTCAGATTATCTTCAGCTATTAGCTTATTTGATAAGTTTTCTATAGATAGGTATCCCAAATTAATTGTGTCTAAATGTGATATGTAGTTATCCCATGATGAGTCTAATGAATTAAGGATAACACTTTTCATTGTTTGATCTGATATTATTTCTCCCCTTAAATGTAGCTCTGCTCTGATTTTGTTAGTGATATTAAGTGTTCACTTATAGTGGTCCCAGATTTTATCCTGGCTGAGAAGAAATCTTTAGACATTCTTGTTGTGGTTGCTACGCTTTCACTATGAAACAGTTTAAACATGCAATGAATTATTTCTGAGACAGTGAGATTATGCTTAATACTATAATACATAGCAGGAGATATACTAGATATTAATAAGTAGAATGCTCTGTGGTGCAGGCAGTCCAATTTTAAAGTCCAAGGTTTTTTGGGAGGGTTAGTTATGAAAAATAATAAATTCTCTTTTAGAAAAACAACCTGAAGTTGTTGACACCATTCTTGTAAATTAATACCATCTATTCTCAGCTTTGGGAAATCATTAGGCAAGTTCCCAATATTGTTTGTTCCATTACTTACAACTGAAGGTTGTCCATTATCTTGTAGATGTTGGTAGTTGCAGAATGGTGTGGGTATGCTCACAATGAGTCTGAATGGTTCTCTTTGTTCTTCATGTCTTCCGTAGTCGTCTGTGTGTGTTTGTGCATGCGCGTTGCTCATTTCACTTCTGAAGCTGTTGGGAGAGGTTCTCGTCGCTGTAGCTCCCTCGTAGTGTTCCTCCGACGACGACTCGGTTTCCGGTTCAATCTTGGGTGTCCAGGAGATGGTCGGCGCTCGCTTCCTTTCGCTGAAGCTGTCCTGGTTGAAGTCTCTGGCTCCCGGAAGCGTCTGCGGTGTGGGGGAGTACTTGCAAGGTCCTCTGGGTTCAGGCGCTGGTGTTTTCGCCGTCCGGATGGAAGCGGGTGAATTCAGAGACGTTTGCTTGCTTGCTTGTCTTTTCTTTATTTTTTGATCAACAGCTTCTGTTGATTTTTTTGTAATTTTTAAATTTGGGCCAAATGTCGCGAACAGTGCTCATGGCTGATTTTATTTTTAGTTCGGTAGAGGTTTCTTCGATGTCTGTATCAGATTCTTCTGAAGAATAGAGTTTTTCTTTTTTACTTTTCACACTGTGTATGGCTTTTCACACCAGAGATTTTGAATCTTGTTTTCTGATTGGCTCTGCTTCGCTCATCTTAGTAGTCGGTTGAAACCAAGATGGCTGCCATTCAAAATTTTGTGCGGGACCGTTAGTCTTTCTTTTCGTTACATTTTCATCTATAGGTAATTCGCTCACCATTTTTAGGTCTTTAGATTCAGCTGTTACGATGTGGTTTTCTCTCGCTGCTCCGCTGTCTTTTATGATGTCTCGGAGGTTCGCGATGAGGTTACAGTCATCTTTTTGGCTTTTTAGTAGTCTCAGTATCTCCGATCTGAGATCGTTGCCCTCTATCTCGTTCTCTTCTTGGTCATCAGTTTCATCGATTACCTCTTCATTGTCTGTAATGCAGTCTTCAGATTCTTCAGTTATTATAGCCGTTGTTTCATCGATCATTTCTTGATCCGTTTCCATCTCTTTATCGTGTGCCCTGGTGTTGGGTCTTTCTCTTCTGTTTTTGAAGTTTCCTTTCTTAGGCATGTCTATTTTTATTGAGTCAGTTTAACCATCCTCTGCTACCAGTTTGTTGCAATATTTTGAGGATCAGACTCAATAAATAATTCAGGAACAAAGTATTCAAACAAAGTACTATTTATTTACAATAGGCATTCTATATTCTCTGAATGATCACAGATAGAAGCAAGAGGGAGGTGCATACATCCCCTTTTTATATCAATAAGGCGGAGTAAAGGATGGGAGTGGTTACGTATGAATATATTAAGGAAGGAAGAATAAATTAACCCCTGATACCCTGTGTATTTACATTTTCCCATTTGAGAATAAGGCATTTACTTGTGACAGGGACAAACCATTTGTTTTGCTGCCTTAACACTATGCTGCAGTTTTCACTATGCTGAAGAAGCTTGCAAACATTAAGGCAGCAAAACTAAGCATGTGTCCCATTACTGTATGGCACAATTCTGGGGCTGAAGGTTTCTGAATTGTGTAAACTGTATTAGCAAAATAGTCTAGGTTACTTTGTATCTTGACTGCATGATGCAATTCCAGAAGCATCCACATTTTTTCAACTGTTAATTGCATTCTGATAGCTGTAAATATTGCTGCCACTTCTGGAATCATGCCACAGTTGCACGACGAAGTGATCTGGAAGGTCTTAAAGCTCTTCAACAGGTAAGCAAAGGGTAGGATGTTTGGCCTGATGGAGTGAGAATTAGGCCTGGGGTTGGGGAGACCTAGGGGGAAGTGGGAAAAAGTCTGTGGGAACCCAAGATGCAGGAAGCAGAGCATAAGATGTCTTGGAGGATGGGAGAGGTCAGAGGAGGGTGGGGGGGTGGAGGGGGCTATGATAGGGTCTTCTGCATCTTTGCAGTACCCCATGCTTCAGTTAATTACCTATGTGTTGTTTAATGATTGAATTGGGAACAGAGATGGAGGAATCATTAAATGAGACACCTCATTTAATGGCCATCATTACATGTGATCATAATGGGCAGATTCCATTATCTTAAGGCCTCCCCATATGCAGATATATAACATTCAATAGCTCCTTCACACTATGATTTTATGATATCTAAGTAGCACTCAAGAGAACCAAGTGTATCTAGGGAAGACCAAAGACCATTTTATACATTTTAGGCATTCCCGTGTTTTTATATAGGCACCTGAAGTAGAAGATGATCAAACAAGTTAATACTGGATACAGAGCTAATCTGATAGTATGAAGCATTTTTTTGCCAAAAGAGTTAAGTCAGATAGATAATATAATCTGAAGTTGGTAGTAAAACAATTAAAACTCTCTAAATTATAGTTAATGGCTTTCCCTGATAGCTTTGACTTTTCAAAAGAATTTTAGTTTACAATCTTGATAGAAATGGTATACCTAAGTCATACATTTGATTTCCTGGCAGCTTACAAAAATAGTTCTGATTGCTTGCAATAAAATGCAAATGACTGGTTGTTAAAAGTTAGTATGTAACTAAATAACATACATTATGAATTATAGTGAATGGTTACCATTCCAATGTGTTTTGATCCCTCCCAGTGAAAGGAAAATTATGACATATCATTTCAGGGAGGTGATGGGAGGTTTTTCTTTGAAAATTGTGGTCTATCCAGCAGAATCAGTCATCAGAACTCACTTACAGATGAGTAAGTCCCAATACATTGTATTAGTGAATAATTAATGATTGATTATAATGAATACTTAAATTTAAAGGGCATGTAGCCTAAATAACAAGGTGTAGGAGATGACCAGGCTAGGCTCAAGTGCAGGGTCAAATATATCATTAGTTTGAAGTCTCTACGTCCCTATAAGAGACCTACATCCAGCCACTTGTCAAATTTGGCATTAATTTGTCTGTAGTTCAGATTCTTGGGTATAGGTAGCATGAAATAAATTTGTACTTTTGGACAATATCCTGTTCCTGAATCTTACACCTGACATAAGTTACCTCATAAAAATTATTTTGGACTAAAAAAATAATGGACAACAGACCAATTGCTACTGTAACATCTTCTTTAATAAGGTGATTTAGCAAGAGTTCACAAACTAACTTTAGATGATGCAGACTTTTAAGATCCATTTCCTTTTTTTTTTGTAAATAATTTTTATTGTAGTTTTTCTTTTCCAAAACTCTAATACATATTCAAACAGACAATGTCATTTTTATATACTTTGGATTAACAATTCACATAAAATCTATATTATATACCTATATATATCCTCAGCTTCCTTATAAATATTACCTATTTTTATTTCTGTTGTCTATCCACCTATACCATTTTTCCCAACCACATAATATTCCGAATCCTCTTTTTCTTTTAATTCTAAAGTTAGTTTATTCATTTCGGCATATTCAAATATTTTTTGAATAATCAATCCCTCTGGTGGTAAATTATGTTCTTTCCAATATTGCACGAATGCAATTCTTGCTGCTGTTAGTATATGCAGGATCAGATACCTTTTTGTTTTTTTAAATCAAATTTGGTTTTTAATATTCCCAGGAGAAATGTTTCCGGATTTAACTCAATTTGGCAATTTGTAAAATCTTGTAGCCAATCTCATATTTTGGTCCAATACTTTTTCACTTCAAGGCATAACCACAAAGCATGAAAGAAGGTACCTTGGTGTTGGTTGCATTTCCAGCACTTGGGGCTTAAATTTGGGTACATTTTGGCCAGCCTTGCTGGAGCTAGGTGTCAACAATTTTATACTGATTTTCCTTATAGGCAACCGATTTTATTAATGTATAATTTTTATTCCAAATAGTTTCCCAATCATCTAGATTTATGTTATGCCCTACATTTTTTGCCCATGCGATCATCGGTTCTTTTACCACCTCCTCTGCTCTATCAAATTCTAATAAATAATTGTATAATTTAGATATTAATTTTCTTTCGGGGCCAATCAGCAATTTATCTAATTGTCTTGGTTCCAAATCTATTCCGTATTCTTCCCTATGTTTTTTGTATCTGGATTGTAGTTATAAGTATGGCTACCAGTCAATGGATATTCCTTGTTCTTTTAATACTTGGTTACTTTTAAGCTTTCCCTGTTTATCTAAGATTTCTGTGTATCTAGGCATTTTACTAATGTCTAATGTGTTGGGGTGGATCATAGCTTCCATGGTAGATAGCCAACCGGGAATTTTCATATAATGTTTCTTCTTTATATCTTCCTAAATTCGTAACAATACATCTCTTATTTTACGTCTGTAAAAGTATGAATATATCTGTTCTCCATTGAGGGTGGAGACAGCAGCCATGCTTGGGTGATGACTCATACAATCAGATTGGTGGACTGAGCCTGTAAAATTTGACAAGTCCCGCCTTTGTTGCCAGGGATTCCAGCTTTTGACTCAGTCCGTCAGACTGGACAGTCGTGTGGTTCTGAGTCTCTGGCAATCTCCTTGTTTCCTGAGTAATTTTTTCAACGTTTTGACTTTTTGGACTTGATCTTGGACTTCCCTGACTATTCTACTTGTGAGTGTGTTTAAATTTTGGTGTTAGATTTCCCTCAGCAGCCAGCTTAGCTGGTTTGTTGAGGGCATATAAAAATTTACTTTTCATTCCAGACTATCATACTTAATTCCTTCACTCTAATTAAGCTGAGGTTTGTGGAGCCTCGCGCTCCCGAAATAGGCAGGCTCTTTTCCTGTATTTGTGTGCCTGTGTGGAGCTTCACGCCCCCCCAACCTCCTCCCCCAGGCCTCTTTTGCGCCGTGGATTCTGTCCATCAGTCTTTGCTACTGGGATTTTCCCCCTGTTTTCTAGCGGAGTCTTCAGCGCTCCTGTTTAATACATTTGTTGTATTTCACCTTGACAGCTCTCTGCGGCTCATTCTAGCCCTTAATTTACCCTCCGATCTGCCCTTGCAGCCGTTTTCGCTGTCAGACCGTTTGTGAGCTTCGCGCTCTTCCTTTGAATGACAGGCGGCCATTTTGTCGCCCTCTTTGATCTGCCGCATTGTGGAGCTTTCGCGCTCCCCTGCTCAGCTGTCATTTTGCATTTCAAAGGTCCTTCTCCTTACCTCTGCAAAGTCTGCCGGCGAGCCCTCTTTGGTAATTAGGCTTAATCTTCAGCCGAGGGCGTCAGCTGTGCTACGGAGCTTCGCGCTCCTCTTCTAATTGCCTGGCAACCATTTTGTCATCGATCTCGGTAGCTAACTTTGTGGAGCTGTCACCCCCCCCTCCATTATCGCCTGACTAGGCATTGCCTACAGTAGCTTGTGGAGTTTTTTTGCGCTCCCTCTTGGTACTACCTGTTATACAATTTATTCCTGGAGCTGCCTCTTTACCAAGGTGGGCACGCTATCACCGCAGCCCGTGTTTTGCGCTTTGCGCCTTTACTGTCTGGACTTGAAGCTCTCTTGAGGAAGCAGTCCTTCTTACTGGCCCTACTACCTTTCTGGTATTTATAGGCAGCACAGCCTGTTTGTGGAATCTGACAGAGGTTTCTGTCTGCCCTGCAGGATGCCTAAAGCTTCCGCCAAAACAAAGCACGGCGAAAAACCTGCTTCTCGAGACCGGCCTGGGTCTGTTCTTGGCGCCTCCATTCACAAATCCTCTCTGGCCTCAGAGGCTCCACCCAAGGTCCCTAATAACAATGCACCCCTTCCCTGTGGGAAGACTAAACACAGTTCATCGGCTTCCTCCTGTGTGGAGAAGCATCGAGATAAAGGGCTGCAGAACGTATGTGACAGGACCACGGACTAGGCAGTGACTGTCCCCACGGCATCTGACAAGGGGGCCCGGAAGGCCCCTCCATTAACCCCAGATCAGATCTCCTTGCAGGACTGTCTGGTGGCAATTCATGCTGCAGATTTATGGGGGCCTATAAGCCAGCCTGGGGATCGGGTCCCTGTACCAAGTGTTGACCCTGATCATTCGGTGGGGTTGGACCTTTCAGCTACTTCTGCTCCGGCCCAAGCTTCGATTGAAGCCGGCCCGGCTCATGACCATACTCATAGTTGTCTTCGGCCCGAAGATGTGCGCCTGATGATTGCAAGTGCCATGCAACAGTCACTTTCTGCGCAAGCTTTACCATCATACAGAGAGCCTGCGCTGTACTCATACTGCACACACTCTCCTGAGAGACATTATGACAAGGACGCCATATCTGTGGCTGCCTCAACCTCTCCTGACCCATCTGAGGCAGGGGAAGCTTCCCTGCTTGAGGACTTAGAGCCTCAAGAACCGGAATTATCGGAGGATGAAGGCCTTCCTCCGGACCAACCGGCTTTTACGGGGCTTTTCCCTCAGGCACTCTTTAAGTCCCTGCTTTTTAAGGCAATAAATACGGCCCAACTGGGTCCTGCTGCCCCGGAGCCGGCATCCAGATCCACACAAGGTTTCCTTGACCCATTGTTTGCTGAACCGGCTAAGCAGGTGTCGGCCATACCAACTCCCCCCCCTGTTTATTGATGTCATTAAGAAACAATGGGTGGCTCCTGGGGCCCCTCCTATGCCTTCGGCGATGGATCGGAGGAATTTTCAGGTGGCTTCAGACTTAGCTGACCTTCTTCAAATACCGTCTGTCGATGCGCCTGTAGTGGCATTACTGTCCAATGTCTCTGTTCCCGGTGATCCAGATGAGGGTCTATGCCCTGACGAGTGCAGGTCGGATCAAGTACTTCAAAGGGCACAGCTGGCGGCTGCGTGGGCTATTAAATCTGCTACCACCACTTCCTTTTTTAATCGTTCTACTCTACTGTGGCTTCGCAACCTCCAAAATATGCTTTCCCCGGAGGATACCAGGGTTAAGCAGGACCTGAATAAGATCATCGTGGGGTTGCAATTCTCTGCGGATGCCACGTTGAACGCAGCATGCTGGCATCCTCTACTGCAGCCCGCCGTTTGATTTGGCTCCGTCACTGACAGGTTGACGCCAGACACAAATGGCATTTGGCCTCTGTACCCTACTCAGGTGGACAGTTATTCAGCCCTTCCTTAGAGCCCTTTCTCCTGGAGACAAAAGATAAAAGGAAGGTCTTGCCTGCAATGTTCCATAGAGGGGAACCCCGATTCACTCCTTATGGTCAGCATCCTCAGTTTTGGGGAATGGATGGCGGAGCAGGGTCTTCTCATTCTTCTGGTAATTTTGCCCCAAGACAAAGGGGTCCCCAGGACAGGTTTTTCAGGGGTAGGCCCTCCAGGACTAGACAGCCCTTTCGAGGGGAAGGAGGTCATCCAATCCACCGCCATCGTTAATAATGATTTGATCTCTCCCATTGGCGGCAGATTAGCCATCTTCACCAACGTTTGGGAGCGCTCTACATCAGATTGCTGGATCCAAGCCACCATTCGATCTGGCCTGGCTATAGAATTTATTTCCACACACCTCCATTGTCCTTTCTCTCCTGTCCTCTCTCACATGATCCCGAACGTCGGGCCCTCATGGACTTGACTATTGCGCACCTCCTTACCATTAAAGCCATTCAACCGGTGAATCTTCTTAGTTGATCTGCTGTTGTTCAATTATTCAGTAAAAAATTGTAGTTATACACTAAGTGTACATTAAACCCAAAGTTTAGAGGAGTTTAGTTCTTTATATCTTCTCTTGATTACAGCTCTTAGCTCCTCCCAGATCTCTTTTACTCCAGTATATAAATAATATATAATATTATGTCTTTTCTATAGTCTCTTAGCTTTCTTTCCCCCCACCTTCTTTGTAGGCACCCCCACCTTCACTTTTATTCTGCCTCAATTTCCTTTGAATCTTCTGTTCAGAAGTTCAAATAGAACAGAGAGTTCTTTCCTTTCCTTTTTTTTCTGGCTCAAGCACTTGTCCAATCAAGCTTCTCTTGCTGTTAACTCATGACAATGTCAGGCCTTGCTTCTCCTTTCCTTTCCTGTTGCACTGCTTTGCCAAGTCTCTCTCCTTTTTCACTTTCTCTTTCCTTTAATTCTCAATTCTCACCAGATATCCACCATCTTGCCAAACCCTCACAATCTTCCTCTTTGTCGTCACCTTAATGGTTAAATGTGTTGTGCTGACTCATTTCTCCTCTGCCAAATCGCAGCTCACTCTCTCCACTGGGATTCTTTTAACCAGAAAAGACAGGCTTCGCTTTTCAAAACAATCATTAAACTTGCGGTTTTCAAAATAATCACATGAAATGACACTGTCTGCTGTAAAAATCTTCTTCTCTCTGTATTCACTGGCTCATCACAGCCTCAGGTCCGCCAAAGCAAGCTGTTAGACACTTTCACATTGGTTTGACAGGGGTGTCCATTCATGCAGCAAGTGATTTCCCTTCACTTCACCACACTCCAGACTTCCTCTCTAGCCCGCAATGCCCTCCAGGCTTTTTGCACCTGAAGCGTCCCCAAAATGTGAAAAATTCAAGGTCAGAGAACAGAGACAATTTTCTCCCCACCACACTGCTGCGATATTGCCACCGGAAGTCCCTTAAGATCCATTTCCATCTGACTTCAGAGTGTCCTTTCTAATCACTGTTGAAGTACAAACAGGTGAGTTTTATGCAGTTGTATTGCCATCTTGAATTTTTAACCCCTTGCATTCCTCCAACATTGCTAATGAGAAAGGATCAAATAAATATTCTGGGTCTGGATCTGTCAGACACTTGAAAGAACCCCACAACTAGGTATTACTGAACCTGAAGGACAGCAAGTTGAAGAAATTTGCCAGAACATATGACAAAAGCTTTCTTTAACTAGAGGAGCCATCCAGTTCCATATTCCACCTCATGTAAATTACCAGCCAGATGCCATTGGAAAGCCGATACACTGAAATCAGAATGAAATCAGTAGCTTCTTTTTCTTTCTTTTTAGCAGATACTATGATGTTTCTAAATGTGGACATACCACATAGTCACTGTGACTAGCAGTTCTTGAGACACACTTTTGTAGATTCGTCCAATCAAATTATAGAGGCCATTACTTCAGACTGTCTATGTCAGTATTTCTCAACCTTAGCAATTTTAAGAAATGTGAACCACATATTTTAAAGTTACTAAGGTTGAGAAACAGGAGTCTAAGTTAAATATAAAATATGAGAATAAGTATTTCTATCTGACTTTTGAGACTTCTGGAAAATTCTGGACATTCCTTGCTTTTCTATAATTTTATAGTGAAGTTGTCAAGTGTGTTTATCTGTTCAAATTGCTTTGGAAAAAGGAATAGTAAAAGAACCCATTCATTTTCTTCCTTGAATACAAATACTGTATGAGTGGGGGAACTTAATGAGTCTCCTTTTCTCCTTAATGGAAGTAGAATGCAACTTGTCTTAGGACAAATTATCTACGTACAGAACAAGAATAAAGCTATTCTTTAAAAAAGACAACACCCCCACTCCAGAACATAATGCCTTTAAAATAAGTGGTGGATGAAATTGATAGTGGACATGAAGTTTTTGCTTGATGAAATATTATCCCCATCTTGCCATCGAATGTGATCATTGCTGCTATTCTTACAAGAAATAGAAAAATCTGGAAATAGAGATACATTAAAACTTCCATTGTGTCTCAAAGTTGTTGTACTGTTGATAATTTTTAATTATTCCAGTTTCAGCAACCTTTCTTAAAAATGATACATACCCACATTCAATAAATCTTTTATATTTTGCAAGATATATTTTCTCATTCTCAAATTTTCATGGGTGGATTTGATTCAAATTACACCAACATAAAGAATTATTTATTTAACTCTTAGCCTTAGTTGATTGAGCCTTTAAACTCTGCATACAGTGTTATCCTGCTGGAAGATCCGTTTGTGATATAGGATTTGTTTTTTGGGTGGGGATTGTTATTTGATTATATTTGTTATATATGTAACAGTATGAATACTCTAACTGGATCAAATCTACAAGGAGGTATAATCTTACACTGTACCTTTCCTATTTTACCCTTTTCCTAGGATCCCCATCCAATTCAGACTTTCTATAGTTCCTTAAGAATGAAAGGAAAGCTGTTATTTTACATTTTAAACATGTATTTTAACTAAAAAGAATGTTATGCATTAGGCATATCATATCTGGCATGCAAAAATCTATATAGTCGCTAGATGGCAACAAAGAAGATGGTCTTTGGCTCCACCAGGTAATCATGTACCTCTTTTAAAATTAGTTGTCCCAATTACCAGATATCATTTGAGACCTGCTGCAAGTACACCCAGATCTGACATTACTGAACCTTGTTAATATACACATTCACACCCCAACACATCATTTTTGAGAAAGAACAAAAGTAAAAAGAACAGAGAAAAAAAAAAGAAGCAAACAAAGAGAAAAAAACATCTTGAGTAAATAAAGAATATGAATTTACAAGCATCATAAAATTAAATAGGATTAAATTTGTTAGATAAGAATTTTCAATACTGTATTAGTTTTACATAACTGAATATCTTATATTATTTTAAAAGCTACAGGTCATAATGAGTACAATATAAAACAGAAAATAAAATAAAAATTATAATGTTAACAGATCATTGATAGAATATTAGACAACCAAATTCTTGATCTGATTCCATATCTGGAATTATAATATAAAAATGTTTCAAACTGAATTAAATTCTTTGTCAGTTTTACTTTTTAAATATGGTTATTTTAGACATTGAGGCACACTCTCACAATGTAATTAGCCATTCTTATTGAAAGGCATACCTTCTAATAAGGACATCATATAGCAATTATCATACAGAAGCCTTTGGTAATATTTAATTTTCAAAGCAAGTTGCAAAAGAAATTCAGTTTATAGACTTTCTTTAATTATATTATAAAACATTTTCCAAATTTGTTGAGCTTACCATCAGATACCATCAGATATGGAAAAATGATACAAGCTGATAATTATCTAATGATTTCCAACCATTGTTAGAAAATGAACTCTCCATTTTATCAAACAATACTAGAGGTACATGTTAAATATTGATGAAGAAAACTGAAGATTATAGTTTGCAAGCCATTAATAAGGTATCGATATGATATGATTGGTATGAGCTAGAAATGCAGTCAGTGATACTGTCATGATGAGAGTAGGATGTATAGATATTTGAATGTTTTTATTCAGTCATTAAAAGACTTTATATGTCTTTTATATCACCTTACCCCTTCCAGGTTGGTTGAAGTAGAAATCTCCAGGAAAAAGGGCCTTTCTAGAATTGTGGCTGAATATTTTAAGGGAGAACAATGCTAAGGAAGACAAAGCTACACAATATAAATCAAACTTTGCTCAGGCATATGCACAGGGTTAAAAGTCATTTTATTGTAATAGTTACCATAATTTTTCTTTTATTGTATTTGTTCTGAGATGCGTTCTTTGATGGGCCCTTGGTTATAGATTTATTTGTTAGTAACAGCAAAAAGACAATCATTTAAATTTCTCTTTAGTGGATAATATAATGTCATGCTAATATCCTATCAAAAATTAAAATGATCGGACTTCCGGTTTCCTCGTCTTCGGCGACGACGGTGCCTTTTTAAGCACCGCCAGCCCAGCCGCTCGTAGAGCCGCTTCTCGATTGTGAAGCGGCTTGAAAGCTTCAAAATCCTCAGGATTCTTGAAGAAGAGGCAGCAGGGTACAGGTCGAGCCCCTGCAACCCCCCCAGGGAATTGTTTCTGGGGCGGAAACAGGTGCGGCTCCCTCCCAACCTGCTGAGACTCCGGGCGGCGTGGGACGTCTCTGCTTTCGCAGAACAAGCCGGCTGCAGGAAACTTCAAAAGAGAAAGGAAACAACCCAAACAAGCAGCTGAAATCTACTTGAACCCTGAAACTCTGAACTGCAAGTATTAGCACTTTGCTGATCTTTTATATTGAAGGGAAAACTTCTGAATGAGTGAAAGTGACTGGAAAAAATATGGCGCTCAGCATTAGAGTAAATGAATCAGCGAGTGTGGATTGGTGAAGTCATCTTGCTTTGTTACAAAGTTAATAAGTTGCTATAAAGTTGCTCCGGCTGTAATAACAGGAACAAGAGGAAAATCTCTCCCTTTTACTTGACTTTGCTTCACCACAGTTTTGCCCTGATTAAATCTGGGGGACCTTTTTAGAAGGCTTTGTGGAGGTGGCAGAAGAAGCGGAACCTCCCTCTTTAGAAAAACTAGCCTACGTGGCAGGATGGCTTCAAAGAAGCAGGAAGGCAAAACAGGGGGGGATCCCCCACACGCAAACAGGACATGCAGTCACAAGCTCAGAAAAAAGATTTTGATATGGGAGATTTAAAAGAATTTATTTCAAAAATCCTGGATGACAAATTTCAAAAAGCTCAACAGGAAATAGATGATAAAATAAATAAAATAGATGATAAAATCCAAAAGTCTCAACAGGAAATTATGCAGGAAATGCAGCAGAACCAAAAGAAGGTGACCAAAAAAATAACAGATGTGGCGTCTGGCCTGGCAGGATTTATTATGAAAGTTGAGTCAAAAGTGGATGAATTTAAATCAGAAGTTAATGCCAAGATGAAAAATAATGATCACAAATTTTTGGATGTTGATGATAAGATGCAGAGAGTTGAGAACGAGATTGTCATGATGCAATTCCGGGCAATGGAATTTGCTATACAGCTTCGAGGAATTAGAGAAGAGGAGAGACAAGATTTGAAACAGGTCTGTGCTGAAGCCCTAGCTGTGATCTTAAAAATTAATCCTGATATGGTTTTTTGTAAAATAGACAAAATTTACAGAGTCAATTCTTGGGTGGCCAGACAAAGACAATTGCCTAGAGATGTGGTCATATACTTTACAGACAGAGCAATAAGAAATGATATCCTGCAAAAATCTTTTCTTACTTCTGTGCAAGTGGGCGGATCGAAGATCACAGTTTACAAGGAGCTTCCACCTAAGATGTTGAAATCCAGAAAAGACTTTGGCTTTCTTGTTAAAGAATTGCAGAATAATCAAATTCCATTTCGTTGGGACGCTCCAACTGGCATAATTTTGAGATATAAGGGAGAGAGACACCGTTTGAATACTGTGGAGAAGGCGGAGCAATTTTATACTGATATCTTTAAAGAAAGAACACCATCCCCACGTACATCTACAGTTTTGGAGATTAAGGAGAGTGATAAGAAGCAACTTCAAGAACCGCAACAACAATCTAAGCAGGAATCAGAGGAGTTGAAGGGCGCTGAAGGAGGTTTCCTGGATGAGCCTTTGCTGGAACCTTCTCCAATCTTGGAGCCGGTTTGGATGGCTGAAGTCAAGGACCAGCATATAACCCGAGCAAAATCCAAGCAACTTAAAGAAAAGTTACAGCAGGAAAGACAAGATGAAAAGACTGGGGCCGTGGGGAATGCAGGACAGAAGATTTCGGATGAAATCCGATTATTCTGTTCTCTGCTCCAGAAAGAGAATAATGATGATTAAATGTTTATCTTGGAATGTGAATGGGTTGAATGCAACACAGAAAAGGAAGAAAGTATTTGCCTATTTAAAACAACATAATAATGATATAATCTGTCTACAAGAAACGCATATTACAGTTCAAGATCAAAACTATTTGAAAAATTCCAAATTAGGAACACATTTTATATCTTCAACTAACCAAAAAAAGAATGGTATGGTTATTTATGTAAATAAAAAATTAACAGCCAAACTTATAGAAGCTGATCAAGATGGCAGGTTTGTAGCAATTGAATTACTTTCTGCTAATAGTCAAATTCTTTTGATAGGAATTTATGCTCCCAATCAACAACAGGACTATTTTTATAAAATGCTACATACTAAAATACTACAATGGGATTATAGATCTATTTTAATTATGGGAGATTGGAATGGAGTAATTGATTCTAAATTAGATAAAAAGACTTTGGCGAAGTCAAGGATTAGATTACCACAGACCTTTTTTGATATGAAAGAAGACTTGGAATTAAAAGATATTTGGAGAATACATAACCCAAAAGAACTGGATTATACTTTCTTTTCTGATAGACATAGATCCTTCTCTAGGATTGATTTCATTTTGTTGTCAGATGACTTACTTGTTAGGACAAAAAGAATAAAGATTCTGCCAAGAACTTTGACTGATCATAGCCCAGTGTGGATAGAAATTGAGACATGCAAGACTGAGAGACGCTCTTGGAGATTAAATGAAAACTTGTTCAGATATGAAAAAAATATAATAGAACTTAAAAAGTATTTGAAAGAGTTTTTTGAAATGAATTTGAATAAAGGCACCCCAATGGAAATTGTGTGGGACGCAAGCAAAGCTTACATGAGAGGGGTGCTTATTCATATGAACTCTAAACATAGATTGACCCGACAAAAGAAAAGACTTGAATTGGAAGCAGAAATAAAGAACAAAGAACAGTTACTTATTAAAAACCCAACAGATGAAAGAATACGTGGTGTCATAAAACTTTTGAAAGATCAATTCCAAATGCTTATAGCGGAACAAGTTGCAACAAATTTACAATACGCTAAGCATAACACATTCTGCAACGCCAATAAACCGGGCAGGTGGTTGGCCTACACATTGAGGAAGAAACAGAGCATACGGACTATTGATAGTATTGATATTGGAGGGAAAGAAGTTTTTCAACAGAAATTAATAAAAGAAGCCTTTCTTGAATATTACACTAAACTATATGCCAGAGAGGAGGTGCAGAATGGACTTATAGAAAAATACTTAGACAACAAAAGAGTTACAAAAATTACTGAGCAACAAAAGGAAAGAATGAATTATCCTATAACAAAGGAGGAGATAATAGTAGCAATAAAACAATTAAAAACAGCCAAAGCCCCTGGAACGGATGGTCTGACTGCAGTGTACTATAAAACTTTGCAGGCAGAAATGGTGGAACAACTTAGAGACTTATTTTGTAATATACAACAAGGGGGAAAAGTACCCCCATCATGGACTACAGCTTATATTTCTTTGATACCAAAAGAACAAGCAGGTCCCAAAAAACCAGAGAATTACAGACCAATATCTCTTTTGAATAAGGATTATAAAATTTATGCAAAAGTATTAGCCAACAGATTGATGCCAGTAATTCAAAAGGTGATTCATGATGATCAAGCGGGATTTATTGAGGGTAGGCACATGAATGACAATGTAAGGCAAGTAATAGATTTATTGGAATATCTCGAGAAGAATAAACAGATCCCTGCAGTGCTGGTTTTCTTGGATGCAGAGAAGGCCTTTGATAAAGTGGACTGGAATTTTCTACTAAAGACTTTAAAAAGGATGGACTTTGGGGACCAATTTATACAGGCGGGCTCAGCAATTTATCAAGATCAAAAGGCACAGATTATTATTAATGGAAGTTTGACAACAGAGTTTAAAATCGAAAAAGGAACAAGACAGGGATATCCGTTGTCCCCATTGTTGTTTATTTTAACACTAGAAGTCTTGTTAAATACAATAAGGGACTCTAATACCTTGAAAGGTATAATGATAAGGCAAGAGGATTACAGAATAAAGGCATTTGCAGATGATCTGGTTGTTACCCTAACACAGCCAATGGAATCAATAATCCAGATGAAGGACATTATACAAGACTATGGTAAAGTTTCAGGTTTTAGATTGAACCAGAAAAAAACTAAGATGGTAGTCAAAAATATGACACAAGATCGTAAACTTGAGCTTGAAAGGAGGGCAGGTTTTGAGATTGTACCAAAGGTTAAATATCTAGGAGTTCAGGTTGCAGAATCAAATATGAAATTGTTTCAAAATAATTATGAGGTGTTGTGGCGAGAGGTGCAAAAAGACATGGAGACTTGGAAAAAACTGCAGCTGTCTTTACTTGGAAGAATAGCAGCAGTTAAGATGAATATTTTGCCAAGATTTCTTTTTTTGTTTCAAATGATTCCGGTGCTCAAAAATGATAAACAACTAAAAGTATGGCAAACTGGAGTGAACAAGTTTGTCTGGAACGAGAAAAAACCAAGAGTAAAAATGAAAATTATGCAAGACGTTCCAGAAAGGGGAGGTCTTAAACTTCCAAACCTACAGTTATATTATGATGCAGCAGCTTTGACTTTAGCAAGTGATTGGTTTGGAGGAAAAAAGACTGGAATATTAAATGCAGAAAGTTTTGATTTGGAATTTGGATGGCACGCTTACTTATTTTATGACAGTAAAGTGGACAAAGTATTTAAAAGCCATATACTTAGAGATTCTTTGTTGAGAGTTTGGAAGAAGCACCGAATCAATTGGGATTATAAAATACCGCTATGGCTGGGTCTTGGTCATACTTTGTGGAATACAAATATAATGTCACTCGGGGGGTTTTTATATAAAGAGGTTCTTTTTACAGATGCGGGCAGATGGCAGATGAAGACATTACAGACATTGTTGGCTGAAGGGATTAATCTAACTTGGTTACAATATAATCAATTGCAATTGAGATGGAAAGAGGACCAAAAAACTGGTATTATGGAGTATGAGGAAGAATTGGTCAGACATATAAAAGAGAAAGGTCCAATGCATATTAAAAGACTTTATAATGTTCTGTTAGAAAGGGATTCAGAAACTGAACTAGTTAAAGATTGTATGATTAAGTGGGCACAAAATTTTGAGGAACCAGTGATGTTGGAAACATGGGAAAAAATTTGGGTTCAGAATGTTAAATTTACACAGTCGCAGAATTTGAGGGAAAATTTTTATAAAATGTTTTACAGATGGCATTTAGACCCCAAAAAATTGTCATGTATGTACCCTAATGTGCAGCCTAAATGTTGGAGATGTGATTGTCTAGGTGCTACATATTATCACGTTTGGTGGACCTGTAAGAAAGTTAAGGCCTTTTGGATAAAAATTTGGTGGGTCATGCAGAATGTTTTGAAGAAAAAAATACAATTTTCTCCACAATTGTTTTTACTGGGTATAGCTAAGGGTTTTACATTGGGTGAAACAAAACTGATATTGCATATGATAACAGCAGCAAGATTGTTGATAGGTAAATACTGGAAAAATGAAGCACTGCCCACGATTGAGGAATGGACTTTGAAGATGGCCAGTTTCGCAGAGATGGCGAAGATTTCAGCATATCTAAAAGATTGTTCACAAGAGACTTATGAATGGGAATGGAAGAGGTGGATAGATTATGTTCAGAACAAATACCAAACTAGGAAGTATCAAATAGCTTTTATTTGAAAATGTTATATTAAGATAGAAATATTTTAAGGTAATGAGGATGAAAATTTATTTGAAAATGTTTTATTAAGATAGAAATAGGTTAATGTAATGAAGATGAAAATTTTTAAGGGGGAGGGAGGGGTTCAAGTTTTATATACAAATGAGGGTTTTTCCTTTTACTTGATATGAGTATACTGTGTGGAAGTCTGGGGGAGAGGGGAGGGTTAGGGTGGGTTAGGGAGGTTGGGAAGTCTGGGGTGGGATGAGGGGGGAAAAAGGGGTGAAAATGTAATTGTAAAACTTTTGCAATTAAAAAAAAAATTAAAATGATCTTATCAGTGGCATCAGCTGATATATACCAATAACCCAGGACAAATGTCAGGGTGAAGAGAATCCAGGATCCAGGCAATGACCCTAACTGGTTGTTCTATTAACCACTAACTCTGCTATTGCAATAGAGTACTTGGCTAAGGGCTTTTACATAACCAGCCTATTGTGTGAAATTGACAGCTATTAGTCCTGGTGATGGCACCATAAGGAGAGTTTAAGGAATATATTAGGAGACTCATAACTGGCTTTTTGGCCTGAATTTTCAATGACTCTGAGCAAATTAGTTCTCAGTCTGTTCTGTTAAAATACTGCATATATGAAATGAAGACTTAGTTCTTCTGTCTGATGAACTGTGACAGATTCAGGTATCCAGTCTTTTCATATTTTTAAAATGAAAATTGTGGTCAAGAGGTTGCTTATTTTTCTATATTTGACAATTTAAATGAAGGAACAATTCATTTCCAGATAGTGAATGCTCTGTCTCTAATTAGTATATATAGATAAAACAAAGGCCCTTAATTGAAGGTTATAAACCAGTGGTGGGATTCTGCTGGTTCTAGGCGGTTCGGCCGAACCGTTTGTTAAATTACTGGCTCGCCCCACCCCTTGCCCCGCCCCTCTGCACTACTATTTATTGCCAATAAATATGGTGGCTGGGGGCGGGCTAGCCAGCAATTTAATAAATGGTTTGGTGTTTTTTTGTAATTTTATTGGCCTGCGGAGCTTCAGCATAGGCTACTTAGCCTGTTGATTAGATCGGCCTCCCGACTCTCAGCTGATTTTCTCTCAGCTGTTTTCCTCAGGGCTCTGCTGCTTGCTTGCAAAGAGTGCTGGAGCAGATTTTTTTCCCCCTAGCTATGCTGAAAAACGAAACTGAAAGTAAAGCAGGCTGTTGGCTTTGCTGTTTGCTGCAACGTTGGAAAATTAGGCAGGCAGATTTCTTTTCTTTTTCCTCACCAAAAAAGGTAGGTGCAAACAATGGGAAATTTAGGGAAAAAGAGGAGAGTTCAAGATTTTAAAACACAAAAGAAAAAAAGCTCTATTTAACTAGGGAATTGAAATAATTGAGATACTATTAATTGTATATTGTGTTGAAAGTAGAAATGGTTAAATTGTGGTTTGGAAGAATATATGGGGGAAATTATTTGGTTTATTATTATTGGTAAATATTAATTGATTTGTAAGAAATTGGATTGCATGGAAATAATTGGAATAGTCATGTTCATATTGATTAATATACAAAAAAGATAGTTATATAACAAATTGATTTATATTGGCTTAGGCCCGGGGTACTTGCAGGACCATCTTCTGCCTTCCTCCCACCGTCCCATGCGCTCCCACAGAACAGGCCTCCTCAGGGTGCTGTCGGCCAAACAATGTCGACTGGCGGCCCCCAGGGGGAGAGCATTCTCTGTCGGAGTGCCGACCCTCTGGAATGATTTGTCCACTGAGCTCAGGATAGCCCCGGACCTCCTCTCCTTTCGCCATGAACTGAAGACGTGGCTCTTCTGTCAAATAAATTGATCTGCTAGGGTTTGCACAAACTGTAATAATTTTAAATATGGTTTTTAAAGGTTTTTTAACTTACTTTGTTATCTTGTGATTTGTATTATTGATTGTTGTTGTAAGCCACCCTGAGTCCTTCGGGAGAATGGTGGCATATAAATCACAAACATAAATAAATAAATATTAAAATGTTGAATTTATATTAAACAACTGTAATATTACATAATTAGCCAATGTGGGAATGGATATAAAAATAGATGACAATGGGACGGGGTATAATATAGAATAGAAGGGAAAAATTGAATTTGATTAAGATTAGAGATGAGGATGAAGGGTAATATTGGTTTTTTTAAAAAATAGATAAGGAATAAATATGGCAAAAAGGAAATATAGAAATTGTAAATTTAATTGAAATGACTAAACACTGTTTAAATTTGTAAACCGGCCAAATACTCTGTTCAAAGAAAATAAATTGTATGTTTGTATGTGTGTTTCTAATTATTACTATTTATTCATATTTGTTCTCTTTTATTCTTTAAAGTTTAACAATTCATTCTTTATCTTAATATCTTTATATTTGTTTGGGGCTGCCTTTCTTCCATTTCCTCTTTTTTAGTGTACAGCAATCTTTCTCCTCAAACCTACCACCTCTCTCTTTTCTTTCCTTCTTACTTTCTTCCCCCCCCACTTCTTCTCCTCCCTACTTCCTCTTCCTTTCTCCTTCTCCTCCTCTCTTCCTCCCTCTCTTACCCTCACTCCTACTCTAATGTTCCTTCCCTTCCTTCCTCCCTTCGCTTCCTTCCCTCTCTCTCCTTCTTTCTACTATCTCTCTTCTCCTTCCTTAATCCCTCTCTATTGCTGTATCCTTTTGCGCACATGGACTACTCAGAGGGCTGAAAAAGTTATTTTTGACTGGTCCTCGCACTTTTGACCAGTCCTCGAACTTACGACTGTCCTCACATTTTACGTTTTGTGCTCTATCTTGTCACCGTGGTGAAGAGAAGTAGTGGTGAAATGACTGACAGAGTTGTTATGAATGCCGCAACGGGCATAAATGTAAGGAAAGTCATAAGTGCGAGGACCAGTCAGAAATGACTTTTTTCAGCCCTCTGAGTAGTCCCTATGCACATAGCCACGCCCACCCGATCACATGACCAGCTAGCCACGCCCACCCAGTCACATGATCAGCTAGCCACACCCCTGACTAAGCCACGCCCACAAAAGCGGTTGTTAGAAAAATTGAATCCCACCACTGTTATAAATTAATATAGTATTCTGTTAAAATGTGGGTTGTAAGCTTTTTAATTTCCTGTTTTATTGATGAGATGCTTTTGATGCTTTTGTACTTAGGAGGGAGTAGAATCTGTATTTCTCCATTTCTACTCCAGCAGAATAACAACAATATCATATTGGCTTTCATATATTAGTATCGGTATCTTTCTTTGTGTGTATGTATGTGTATTCTTTCCCCCCATTTCTCTCTCACACATACTATATCTCATAAACAAAACTCACCACAGTTTTTATATGTATCCTTGATGTTTGGTGATGATAAAAATCTGCCATATGATTTTTTTCAAATGCAGGTTTATTGAAGGTATGCTTCCCTCTACTCCATAACGAGAAATATGATATGAATCCTTATATGAAGGATTCATATCATATTTCTGATTGCATTTATGATCAGATTCAGGGGTGGGTTCTACTTACCTTTACTACTGGTTCGCAATGGGGCCACGCGTGTATGCTAGCTTCGCTCACTCGCATGCGTTCTTTTGCACATGTGCAGAAGAGTTCTGATGATGTCGGGGTCAGCGGGCAGAGCCTCCTGCCGGTTTTACTACCGGTTCTATAGAACTGGTGTGAACCAGGGGCAATCCACCACCGATCAGATTGTATTGCATCCCTTCTCTCTACCACATATTTTTAACCTTGCTAATTAAGCTTCATGGCAGAGTAGCAGGATGAACTATAGGAAAGTATTTTGGTTTCACCTTTCTCACTTGTTTAGCCCACATTTAAAACTGAAGAACTTATATATATATATATATATATATATATATATATATATATATATATATATATATATATATATATGATATTTTTGTAGTCAGGTTTTTTTTTCTCCTATGTAGATAAAGTTGTTAAATGGCCATAGTTTATCTACATAGTTTATCTACATAGGAGAAAAAAAAAACCCTGACTACAAAAATATCATACATTTGAGCCTATGAATTAAAAAGAATAAATAATAATTTGATTTATATGCTGCTCTTCTCCGGAGACTCAGGACGGCTTACAGTGCATTAAGCAATAGCCTTCATACTTTTGTATATTTATACAACGTCAGCTTATTGCCCCCACAAACTGGGTCCTCATTTTACCTACCTTAGAAAGGATGGAAGGCTGAGTCAACCTTGAAGACTATATTTGAAGACTATATTTGAAGATAGATCAGAGATCTATCCTAGGAACATTGTACAGAAACTACAATGTTAGCTTTCAATTTCAATTTTATTATAACAGTCTTAGACCAGAAAAAAATAAATGCACTCAGTATATATATACTTAAGACTTCTAGTTTAAAATAATAAATGACAGCTAAAAATTAAGAATGGTGCTCTTTGGCCCAAGGCCGCTGCATATTCTTCATGTGCTTTTCTTGAACCATTGGCCTGAATGACCACCCCCAGGTATTTGAAGGTGGTTACCTGCTCTATTTTGTGGCTGTTTAGATATCATGAATAAAGTTTTGGCCTTTTTGCAATGGCCATGATCTTTGTTTTGTCATAATTTATGTCCAGTTTATTGCTATTACAGTACTGGAGAAGGGCTTGCAAAGCTCTTTTAAGGCCTACTGGAGTCCTGGAAAGGATCACAGTGTTGTCTGTATAGAGCAGGAGGGTGATGCTTCGGTTGCCTATTTTTGGGTGGTGGTGATTTGGTTTGTTTAGCCATTTTACCATGTCATTTATGTAAAAGTTGTAAAGCAGGGGGGGCAAAATGCACCCCTGTTTAACCCCCTTTTGAGTTTTAACTGACTTTGAGAGGGATCTTTGCATATTACATCTCACCTTGAGGGATGTTTTAGTATGTACGGCACGTAATAGATGAAGAAGCCTGTGGTCAATTGAGGCAGCTTCTAGCTTCTCCCATAGCTTAGTCCTAGTAACTGTATTAAAGGCTGCCTTGAGATCTATAAAACTGGCATATAATGATATAGGTATATTTGAGATGCATTTTTCAATCAGGTGATGATGAACTAAGCACTGATCGGTGGTGCCCCTCCCCTCTCTAAACCTGGCTTGCTCTTCCGTAATCAAATTCTCAAAATCCAGCCACTCCTTTAGTTTATTTTGGAGGTGTTTGACATAAAGTTTGCTGATTATGTTTAGTAGACTTATTGGTCTATAATTGGCAGGGTCATCTCTTTTTCCCTTTTTAAAAATTGGGACAATTGCCAAGCCCCAATCTTCTGGGACATAGCCAGTGGAATCGATATAAGTGAATAGCGCCACCAGAATTGAAATCCACCACTCCAAATTGTTCTTCAGTAATTCATCAGTAACAGAGTCAGCTCCTGGGGCCTTCCCAGTCCTGAGTTGGCCAATGAGCGATTTGATTTTGAACTCTGAAACAGGGGCCATTCAGGTAAGTCCTTCATTGTATACCTTATACTCTCACTGGACAGGTCTTTGTACATTCTCTGAAAATGAAGTTCCCAGGTTGTAGGAGGTATGTGGACATCTAATGGGGTATGAATTCTGTCAGAATGTCTAGCTATTAGATGCCAGAATAGAGAGGAGTTCTTTTGCTTTGCAGCCACAATAAGCTGTTCCCAGGAGCACCTTGTGTCTTGTCTCTTCTTAAGAGCAATCAGTTGCTTATATTGTTTTTTGAGAGCAATAAGATGTTTAAGACTTGTTTTGTTACCATTCCCAGTCTCGCTTTTGTACCTCTTATAAGCCAAGGTGAGAACTTTCTTGGCTTCTACACAATCCTTGTCAAACCATGGTTTGGAGGCAATACAGGGCCTCTTAGCTGAAAAGTTCCGGTCATGTACTAGTATTGGTTGTAGCTTATGAACTATATTTTTATATGGTTCTATTAAATTTTGGGAAGGGTTTGCTGTAATAAAGGCTGAGCGAAGTTTTTGAGAATTGTCCTCTGATAGAGCTCTTCCCACCTTCTGGTCAAGTTGTTGGGACCATTTGACCCTACATCTTGTTGGGCCAGCTGGGGAAATTGCAAGAATAAATTGGTCCCTGAAGGGCATCTGTCGGATGCGGGGCTTCATGTATATACAGAAAGGTAGATGATCGCTTTCCAGATAAAGTAGGACTTCAAAATTTTCTACATAATGTAATAAGTCCATAAAAGTTAGGATATAACAATGGTGCTGGTTTTGGATCCTGCCATAAATGTAATCTCGCCAGGATAGTTGCCAGCCCAAGAGCCATTGGATATATAAAGGTTGAGTTTATTCACCATCTTTGCAAGACAGAGGCCAGCAAAATTTGCTCTCTTGTCTTTAGAGAGTCGTGTGAGGGAGGAGCTGGTTCTTATGGGAACCCCCAATGGTGGATAATGATGATATATAGTCTCGGCTTTTCTGATCCGCATCTGGGTGTTTCTATGTTGAAGCACCAAATGAAACACAAGTCTGGATAGTCAACGTTTTATTCGCAACAACCGGCATCTGGACATTCCAAGTTCAACATGAAACAGAGTCAGCTCTGAGCGTTTCATCTCTTCATCTGATTTTAAAGAAGCTATGCTGACTGCGCCTATGCCCCACCCCCTATTCATGCTTCTCAGCTGATTCCAGTTTCGGGAGGTTGCAGCGGTCCTCGGATCACCCTGCATCTTCCGATTCCGCGGTCGGTATTCTGGTTTCATAGCCGTGACTCTCTTAGCAAGGTGATTTGTTCCACAGCCTAAATGCAACTCCTAGCCACCACTATCACCAGCAAATAAACCTAACCCACCACCACCACTAACCCGTGTAGTATATGAGCATTCCCCTGCTGACATGGCTTCGGCGAACACCCTTGAATGCCTCTCCCTCCAGTAAGTATGTCAAGCAGAAAGCGGGCTTGACAGGCAGCCCCACTACCAGGTGCCCTCCTGCAAGAAAGAAGAGAAAGAAGAGTGAATTAGTAATACTATTTAAGGAGCTTGTTGTGGTTAGTAACACCCAATATATAGCGAATGCTTCTTTTTCCCATATAGCCCATCGCCCCTCTTTAACTGTAAGTTTTCTGGATGTATAGGCACATGGTTATAGTTTCCCCTGAAAGTTTTTTTGGAGTAAAACCACTCCAAAAGCCACATCGCTTGCATCGGTTTGTACTACAAAGGGAGCAGTTGGATCCGGATGTTTCAATACTGGTTCACATGCAAACAGGTTTTTCAATTTCTTGAATGCTTTTTGACACGTTGGTGTCCACATGATTGGCTGACCTGGTCGAGGTTTTGTGGTGCTGGGTTTTGTTCATAATAGGTCTGTCAATGGCAACACTATACGAGCAAAAGAAGGGATGAACTGTCTGTAAAAGTTCATGAATACGAGGAAACTCTGTAATTGTTTCCTCGTCTTCGGGGCCTGCCATTCCAGGACAGTTTGTACCTTCTTGGGGTCCATTTACACTCCCTTCCCTGATATATGATATCCAAAATAATCAATTTCTGTTTTGTGAAATTTACATTTTGAGAGTTTGATGAACAATTTAGCAGCTAATAATTTTTCCAGTACCTGGCGAACTAACTGTATATGGTCATCCATGTCCTTGGTATAGATCAGGATATTGTCCAGGTACATAAAACCCCTCTGTAGAGGTATTCATGGAGAACTTCATTTATTACCTGCATAAAGACATCAAGGGCATCACCTGGGATTGATAACTTCCCAGGGGACAATTGAATGTTGTCTTCCATTTGTCCCCTGGTCGAATGCATACCCGGTAGTATACCTCTCATAAATCTAATTTTGTGAAGATTCTTCCGGTGGCCAAGGTGGATAACAGGTCTTTCAACAAAGGTAAGGGGTATAAATGCTCTACACATACTGCATTAAGGTCCCGGAAATCAACACACAGACGTAGCCCACCATCTTTTTTCTCCCTGAATAGAATGGGAGCCGCCATGTGGGACGGACCTGCTAGGCTGGATGAAATACCGTGCCAAATTCTTATCAATATACTTCCGCATTTCTGCAAGTTCTTTTGGAGTCATAGAGTACATGTGAGGTTTGGGTAGTCTGACTCCAGGGATTAATTCTATGGCGCAATCGGTTGGTCGATGGGGGGGGGGTAATTCCTCACATTTGTCCTTGCTAAACACCTCCGCTAAATCCTTGTACACTGCAGGGAAAAAAATTCCTGTGTCATGGGTCATCTCGTTACGTTTTTGCGTGGTCTGTTGTAGGTGGATCAGGACCTAAGGCTAGTGTTAAATGCAGGAAACCAGCATTACCTTTTAAGGAATAAAACAGAGACAATGAACAAGCCAAAAGCAGTTTATTATGAACTTTTGCAAAAGGGTTCTCTCCTGGAGGAGAGAGAATGCCTGACCACTTCGATTACATGGTTTAAATACAGTTTTCAAGGTACAGAAATACAATGCAAATGCCCCCACAGGGTATTGTTTTCAGGTCTTATATAACATTTTTGGCTCCTCTTCTCATGTTCCACCCTGGAAATTTCCATTAGGAATACCCTACGAAAATATCCCAAACAGATGTACCCTGTTGATTGGTATCATTATTTGTGGACTTCCCCTTCTGGAATAAGCAGGCCCATTTCGGAATGTACCAAAACATTTATTTCCTTAAAAATATGCATCATATGTCCTGTATGCATCATATATCCTGCAAAACAAGCATCACAGGAACAACACAGTTTCCTTTCTCATGTCCTTACTACCAAGTTATATAATCAGCTAGTCTGAGCCTTCTAAACCCCCCTTCCCACCATATAACTGGTTGCCATTTATCCAACCACATGAGGCCTAGAATCAGGGGTTCGATCATCCTATCCACCACCATGAACCATAGATGTTTCCAATGCTGCCCTATTTCCAGTTTAATAGGCTCTGTGACATGTGTAGCTGGAGCACCCCCCAGTACCGAGCCATCCATTTGCTAGAACCATATAGGCGTTTTCAAGGCTACCACCCATATAGCCAATTCATCCACCATGGACCGTCGTATCAGACAGCATGTGCAACCAGAATCTATCAAGGCCCCCTGGTTATTACCCACCCCCGTGTGTGTATTCTGGACTACTACCAGGATTATTGCACAGGATCGCTCACCATTGGATCATGTGGCTCGTCATCGTCGCTCCCGCCTCTCTCCTCCAGTAACTGGTCCCTTTCTTCCTCACCGGAGTGTCCACCAGAACACCCGCCATTCTTTCCTGATGTAGGCCCCTTTCCAGGGATGTTATGAGTAGCCAGTCGTATTCGTTCTGATGTGGATCCAGGCCGACCCAGGTTCCAGGATTTCTCTCCTACAGGAGAGGGGATTGCGGTCCTGACATCTTTGGTGGTGATATAGGACATTCAGCCACCCAGTGCCCTTCCTGGTTACAACAGAAACACCTGAAAACCATCCTCCAACCCGGTCCATCAGGTCCAACAAAAGATTTGGTTGGGACACTAGGCACCCTTGATGGTGGCCTATCAAGGATCCTGGCTGTAAGGACACTCTGCCCTCCCCTCGTGCTCTGAACTCCCTCAAGCCAACACCTAAATCTACCACTGCTTTGAACCAATCCGACAGGTGAGGGGGTAACCCTCTATACATACATGCCTGTCATAACTCCCTGTCTAGACCCAGATAGAATTGGTGAACCAGCAGGCATTCAGACCATGCCCGTAAATGACCAGCCACCTTTTCACTCCCTTCCTTTTCCACAACCTCTGATGCAGTCACATCAACTCTCTCAGCCATGGCTACTCGCCTCCAAACCTTGAACAAGTAAGTAAGAGAAAAGAGGGGGGAGAGAGCTGACTTTCTCTCAGCTTTTCTGATCTGCGTCTGGGCATTTCTATGTTGAAGCACCAAATGAAACACAAGCCTGGGAGTCAACATTTTATTTGCAACAACTGGCATCAGGAAACTCCGAGTTCAACATGAAGCAAAGTCAGCTCTGAGCGTTTCATCTCTTCAGCTGATTTTAAAGAAGCCACGCTGACTGTGTCCACCCCCACCCCCCTATTCACGCTTCTCACCTGATTCCAGTTTTGGGAGGTTGCAATGGTCCTCAGATCACCCTGCGTCTTCCGTTTCTGTAGTCGGTATCCTGGTTTTGTAGCATGAATCCTGGTGACTCTCTTAGCAAGGTGATTTGTTCTGCAGCCTAAATGCAACTCCTAGCCACCACCATCACCAGCAAACAAACCTAACCCGCCACCACCGCTAAACCGAGTAGTATATGAGCATCCCCCGCTGACATGGCTTCGGCGAACGCCCTTGAATGCTTTTCCCTCCGGTAAGTATCTCAAGCAGAAAGTGGGCTTGACATATAGTATATAGTTTGTGATCATCTTGTCCCAATCTAGCATTGGAGTCTCCCCCCAGTAAGACCCTGACTTTTGGATGGTCCATGTGGAGTTTATTAATATAATATTCCAACTCCTTCCATACCTCAGTGATTTCAGGTTTTCTTACTAATGGCGGAAGATAAACATTAATTATTAAGAGCAGGACTGAGTCCATCTTGAGGAGAAGGGCCATAGCCATATGTTTTAGTGAGGCAATAAGAGTGGGCTCTGCTCTCAAGTTGGTAGAAATGAAAATACCCAGCCCACCCTTCAGTCTTCCTGGGCCTCTGCCTGGCCTTGCTTCTAGCTTATGCAAGTGATAACCATTAAACCGAAGATCATCTGTGGTCCAGGTCTCTTGCACCAAATGATATCCTTATCTATCAGAGGATCAGGATAATTTAGGCCTCTAAAATGGTACCACCCAGCTACATTCCATGATATAATACTTAAGGTATTTTTCTTGCACTGGTCCTCATCTTTTGCAGCTCATCAGGAAATTTGATTTATACAAAGGGAAGTTGTAGGGTTGTTGGCCTGGATTGAGGCATCATCACACATGAAATTGGCCTTCTCTAAAAAGAGGGAAGTCCCATCTAAATCCTGAATTTTCCCTGGGAAAATTGTTCAGAGTAAAAGGTTTTAACACCAGCTAATAAGGCTTGCCATTCCGGTGCCTCTTCTCTAAGTGTAGAGCAAGAGGTTATTAAGATGCTCCATTCGGCTTTGAGATGGTGATACTGACGTGGGTCCTATCACGATCTCTTGATGTGGTGCTGAAGGTATCATAGGATAATCACATAAGGATGCTAGCATCTCCTTCTATACTGGGTCATCTAATGGCCCCTGTGTATCTTGGCTTCTGTTTTCCATGATCTCATATTCATGCAAACCCTTTCTCCCTGGGGGAGAAGTAAGAGGCTCAATTATTGGGGAAACCAGATCTATAAGCAGTTCAGCTGTATTGATTATGATCAATAAGGATTTCTTTAAATTTTCTAACTTGAATAATATGTTGTCTTGTTCTTTCCTTGGGAGAGTGCCAAAAGCAATAATGAGACCAGTTTCTGTGCTGTTAAGGTACATCTTCACAGAGCAAGGCTGGCTTACTGCCACTTTCTTCCTTTCTCTTTCCCAAGGTTGAGAATGTGGAAGAGACTAGAACCTTGGGAGCTCACATGTTAACAATTAAGGATTTAGTTCTTTCTTTACAGAAAACTCTGATGGGAAAGATTTGAAAGGAGGCTAGTTGTGCTTTCAACTTAAATAGCATCAGCAGTATGGTAGGCTGTTTGAAAGGCAGAAGTATCCGCTTCCAATTTAGGGCCTCTGGAAATCACTCCACAGCACGGAGATCAATCGGCCCCCAGTGACAGTGAAGAAGCTGGCTTAGGGAATTTAATATAACACTCTTAATATTCCAGCGTCCATAATTAAGTTTGTTCATATGGATTCTAAGAGCAACCTGATCTCAGCTTGCTCACCAAACCTGAGCGTATTCAAACAAAACCTTCACAGGCTGAGAAAGATGGTTTAATCGTGTTCCAGGTCGATTGTAGACAATGTTAAGTTTACAATGTGTAAAATAAAGTTGGAGCAGCTGTCTCTCAGCATCTTTTAAATAGGCGCGCCAGCCCGCTTTCCAATCAGGCTTCACTTCCTGGATCGTCATGTCTCAGCTGCTCAGGTGCCTGATGTGACGTTATTCTCCGTTTCCTTGGCACTTCAGCAAAGTCCATTTAGGCAATGGCTCACCCGTCACAGTGTGCCCAGCCGCCTAACTCATCACCAGCACCCTTACATTGTGTGCACCCACCACCCATCAGCCAACAACCCCCAGAGGTTCATCACGTGCCATCCGGACCCTCAGGTATGCAGCTTCCCTACACCCTGTTGTGTCAAGCCGAGGTTAGGCTCAACACCTGATGTGTTTGTAGTGAGCAATGTGATTGATGAGATTGTACGGGAGATACTTTATTGTCTTCCAATGAAACTTCTCTGTTAGTACCTCTTGTTGCCTTGCCTGGAGAAGGGCTGTTTTTCTGAGTGGGCTGCCACTTTTTAGCAGTCTTTGTAACTGTTTCCCAGGGTCTTTGCTCTTTTTCCTCTTCCATTTATTTATTTATTTATTTATTTATTTATTTATTTATTTTTCATATTTGTATACTGCCCTACTCCCGAGGGACTCAGGGCGGTGAACAGCATAAATAAATACAAAGACATATAAAAGTTAGAAAACTATTAAAAACAGATTAATTAATTTAGGTATAGGTTCAAAGATTAAAATATCCAAATTTATCTAAAGAGATTTAAAAACCAATTTAAAAGCCAATTTAAAGGCCAATTTAGAAGGGAGAGTTAGGCCAGACCAGCCTGTTGGAATAAGAACGTTTTTAGGGCGCGGCGGAAGATGCGTAGGTCTTGGATCCTCCGTATCTCTGGGGGGAGCTCGTTCCATATGGTAGGTGCCCCCACAGAGAAGGCTCTCCCCCTGGGGGTCATCAGTCGACATTGTTTGGCTGACGGCACCCCGAGGAGCCCCTCTCTATGGGAACGAACTGGTCGGTGAGAGGCTACTGGTGGCAGGAGGCGGTCTCGTAAGTACCCTGGTCCTGAGCCATGGAGCGCTCTAAAGGTAGTAACCAAAACCTTGAAGCGCACCCGGAAAACCACTGGGAGCCAGTGCAGCTCGCGTAGGAGGGGGGTCACATGAGAGCGCCACATTGCTCCCATCACCACTCGCGCGGCTGCATTCTGGACCAGTTGAAGTCTCCGGGTGCTTCTCAAGGGGAGCCCCATGTAGAGAGCATTACAATAATCCAGGCGTGAGGTGACAAGGGCGTGAGTGACCGTGCATAACGAGTCCCAATCCAGAAAGGGACGCAACTGGCGAATCAGGCGAACCTGATAAAAAATCCTCCTGGCCACGGCTGTCATATGCTCTTCTAAAGACAGCCGCGAGTCTAGGAGGATGCCCAAGTTGTGAACCCCATCTGTGGGGGCCAACGACTTGCCCCCAATAGTCAGAGATGGCGCCAACTGACTATATCGGGACGACGGAAACCACAGCCACTCGGTCTTGGATGGGTTGAACCTGAGTCTGTTCCTCCCCATCCAGATCCGTACGGCCTCCAGGCACCGGGACATCACCTCGAGGGCATCATTGGGGTGATTTGGGGTGGAGATGTACAGCTGGGTGTCATCAGCGTACTGATGGAACTTCACCCCAAAACCACGGATGATCTCACCCAGCGGCTTCATATAAATGTTGAACAGAAGGGGCGAGAGGACCGATCCTTGCGGCACCCCACATATAAGGGGCCTCGGGGTCGACCTCTGCCCCCCTGTCAACACAGACTGCGACCGGTCAGTGAGAAAGGAGGAGAACCACTGCAAAACAGTGCCCCCCACCCCTAACCCTTCCAACCGGTGCAGCATGATATCATGGTCGATGGTATCAAAAGCCGCTGAGAGGTCTAATAGGACCAGGACAGAGGAGCAACCCCTGTCTCGAGCCCTCCAGAGATCATCAACCAATGCGATCAATGCTGTCTCAGTGCTGTACCCGGGCCTGAAGCCCGACTGGAACAGATCTAGATAATTTGATTCATCCAGGTACTGAGGCAGTTGTTGTGCAACCACACTCTCAACAACCTTCGCAACAAAGCGAAGGTTGGAGACAGGACGATAATTTGCTAACACAGCTGGGTCCAGGGAGGGCTTCTTGAGGAGGGGCCTCACCACCGTCTCTTTCAAGACAGTGGGAAAGACACCCTCACTCAAAGAAGCATTTATAATCTCCTGGAGCCAGCCTCGTGTCACCTCCCGGGAGGCCAGTACCAACCAGGAGGGACACGGGTCCAATAAACATGTGGTCGCATTTAGTCTGTTCACGCTTTCGGGAGTCACAGGATCAAACTCTTCCCAAATAATATTCTCAGGACCTGTCCTAGTCATCTCCCCTGGATCAACCCAGTCAGAGTCTAGCTGTTCTCGAATCTGAGCGATTTTGTCATACAGATATTGTACAAAATCCTCAGCTCTACCCTCCAAGGGGTCTTCCCGTGCCCCTTGATGGAGCAGGGAGTGGGTCACCCTAAACAGGGCAGCTGGGCGATTATCTGATGACGCAATAAGAGAAGAAAAGTAGTTACTCTTCTCTACTCTTATTGCCACTAGGTAATTCTTAATATGAGATCTTACCAGTGTCCGGTCGGATTCAGAACGACTAGCCCTCCAACTGCTCTCTAGGCATCTTTTCTGGCGCTTCATCTCCCTCAGCTCCTCAGTAAACCAAGGAGTTAGGTGAGACCGGCGCCAGGTCAGAGGCCGCAAAGGCACGACCCGGTCCAAAGCTCCAGCCGCCGCCCTGTCCCAGGCGGCCACTAAGTCCTCAGCCGAGTCGTGTGCCAGAACCTCAGGAAATGGCCCAAGCTCTATCTGGAATCTCTCAGGATCCATCAGGCGCCTGGGGCGGAACCACCTGGTCGGTTTCGCCTCCCTGCGGCGGGGTGTGGCGGTTCGGAGGTCTAGACGAAGGAGGAATGATCTGACCATGACAAGGGTTCAATCGCTAGTGATCCCCATCTCTAGATCACTCGACCACTGTCCAGAGACAAAAACCAGGTCTAGTGTGTGTCCCCCCATGTGAGTAGAGCCATAAATTAATTGGGTCAGGTCCACAGCCGTCATGGAAGCCATGAACTCCCGAGCCACTTCAGACGTCTTGCCGACTGATGATAGGTTAAAATCCCCCATGACCATAAGCCTGGGGGTGTCAACCACCACCTCAGCTATAACATCAAGCAGCTCAGGCAGGGCTGCTGCCACGTGGCAGGGAGCCAGGTACGTGACTAGCAAGCCCAACTGCACCCTATGACCCCACTTCACAAGGAGGGACTCACATCCAGCCGTCTGAGGAACAGTGACCTCCCTCGGTCCAAGACCTTCGTTAATAACAACCGCCACCCCTCCGCCCTTCCCCTGTGACCTTGATTGATGGAAAGCACGGAAACCTGGTGGGCACATATCAACAAGGGGGGCTCCCCCTTCCTGGCCCAACCAGGTCTCCGTAATACCCGCCAGGTCCGCACCCCCCTCCTGAATAAGGTCACAAATGAGGGGGGGCTTTATTTACTACGGACCTGGCGTTGCACAGCATCAGCCAAAGGTCTGGGGCCCGAGATTCCGTACAACCTGGGGAACGGGAAGAGCTTTGAGGGCCGGAGCGTGCCACTGCTTGCAACCAGCGGGGACGCACTCCCGTAAGATGATATGGCCCCCTGCTCCTGCCATATCTGCCCCTCCCACCTACAGTATCGATGTTATGGCCATCTGTATCATAAGCACTAATCATCTCCTTGACCCCCGAGTCCGCACCTCCCATGCCACGCCCCTCAGCTGACCCAGATACCCTCCCCCATGGGTCTTCCCCCGAACCCACGCAACCTACCCCCCTCCCAGAATCCCTTAAAAACTTATTAAAAAATTTCCCTAAAAAACCCCATAACCCTCTTTTTGCTGTATGCCATCTCTCCGGACTCCAAAGACCGTCATCGAGATAGGTCCTCGATAGAGAAGAGGGCCAGACCTGCGAGAGGGGGGCATCTCGCAGTTTGAGGAGTTCTCCCAATGAATACATTATGTAGCTAGATAGTCCATAGCTGGTAGGCATGTCCTAGTTATCTAGGGTCCTGTGGAGAGAGTATCAATCAGAGGTACAAGAGATTTTAGTCCCACTGATCTCTCACATCAGCGGTAGAAAGATTTAAGCCATTTTGAACTCAGATGTAAACATCGATCACCCTCTCACGGCAACCAGATATAAGGGAGGAAAACAGCAGCTATAGACCTGTTCTTTCAATGTTGTACCTAGGCACAGATGGAATAGCCAATCCTTGAGTTTAGAGACACGGATAGTCTGTGGGAAATATATAGTAGGCGAAAATCCAGGGAGATTTAGATGACATAAAAGTAGGGAAATTCTCATCCTGACATATAGGAAACAACAAACCTGGATAGAAAATGATCACAAAAGCCGAATATCTGGCCACACAAGTGGTACAGGAGAAAAATACAGGAGGGGGAGATGAATAAGGCAGTCACTTTGCAGAAACAAAGCCCCCCATGATAAATACAACAATCCTTTTTTAATCTCCTTAGCCTTCTTCTTTAGGTCTTCCATTCTTAAAGGTTTAACCCCCCCTCCATAGAAGAGAGGGGGGAGGCCTATGGGAAGCAATCCAGGGCTGGCCCAATAATGAAAGGGACGGTATCCCTCCGTTCCCTAGGAGTTCGGTTGAAAAAATATATAGGCAGGTCACTACTCTTTCGTTTGTGGCCACTTTGGTCTCCATTGTTCTGATTTTCCGCCGTCTGTAAACGCCGCCTGTAACTGTCATTTTGGGCGCCATTTTGGGCGCCATCATCACTGCCACGATTACCATCGGCCTCCTCTGCGCCGACTCCCCCCACTGCTGGCCTCTGCAGGCAATTTTTGTCCTCGCCAAGGGTCAACGGAGTCTCGCCCAGGGTGCCAGACGGCCACTGCAGCTGAGCACCGCTATCCCTCTGGCAGCCTCCGATGTATGCAGGGCCGGCCGTTACGGAGCTCTCAGCCTAACTCGCCATTTTACATCCCGCCAGCACCGCCCGTCTCATTACAAGTTGTTCCGGAGAGCGAATCCACAAACTGCTCTCCTACAAGGTCTTCCGGAGCCGAAAAAACTCCCATCGGATCGGCGATTTAGTCCTCTCATCACACCATGGGCCATAGGTGGGCAGTTGGCCCTAAGGACCCCCTAACCACCAGGACATTACCCCTGCAAAACTGGAGCTCCATCGGGAGTCGCCATCTTGGGCATGCGCGAGGGCAAAAATCCATAACTTGAGTATGGGATTTATCCAAGTCTGCTGTGAGGACTTTAGTGTGGGTGCCTGTAACTTTTTGTTGAGCTTGCAGAAAAACAGCTATATCTTTTTTCAGTGTCTCTATATCATGTTGGATGGTTATTAGTTGTTCAAATATTGAAACAACTGTTTGCGCTGTGAGAAGGCATTGCTCTGCCATAAACTCAGTTGTATTCTCTCATGGTAAGCTCTCCACACTCTGAATTAGTTTATTGTTAGTCTTTTTTTTTGGTCTTTATCTCAGCCTTCACTGGCTGTAGCTGGACTTGTTTGTGAAAACAGCTGTCATTTTGCTCTCCTCCCCTCAGATCGGGAAAGTCTAGTATCTGCTGTTTTGTTGGATCTCTTTGCAGGTCCCATTCTATCCTCTCAAGATTGTTGGAAATGGAGTGGGGGGGATAGTTTACTTACAAATCTCTTGCCAGCAAAGTGCTCCTCAATTTTTGGTTGTTTTGCATTCTTCATTGGTGGGAGAAATCCCAGGCTGGTGCCATGGTGCTTCTTTCTTTTCCCCATGCCTTATTAGTCCACAGCTAATGGACTGTGGACTAATAAGGCAAAAACTATGCCTGTGTTGTGGTCTACACTGTTATTGTCTCCAAGAAGTATTATTTAAATAAAAAGTGTCCAATGGGAATGCTAAAAATTGATAAATTAAATAAAACCAAGAAGAGCTGCTGCAAATATGCACTGGCAGCAGCAACCTACAATGTTAGCTGTCCCAAACATCTTTTTGTCTTATCCATCTTTTTTGTTCTATGCCATTCTCCAGAAAGGGACATTACCAATAAGATATATGGATCCATTTTGAAAATCTGTCGGTGTTTGCAAACTCTATTCTGGGGACACAGACTAGAGACTTCTTCAGTGAATTTTCAATGGAAGAAACACTTTAAATTTACATAGAATGTTTGATTATATGCCAGCAAACCAATGTCAACTCTTAATGACCACATAGATTTTCTCCATCAACTTCTAACATTTACCAAAAGTATATTACTCCAGTATTACTTGCTAAAATGGGCAGTTCATTTTCTAAAATGGTTGATATGAAATTATCAGATTTTTCCATATTTCATTGAGTTTTGTAATTAATTAAAACAGGGCTCTCCAAACTTAGCAACTATAAGACTTGAGGATTTCAACTTCCAGAATACCTCAGGTCTGGGAGTTGAATTCTGGGAGTTGAAATCAGATTGTGTAGCATCTCTTAAAATGTCTTAAATTGCCAAGTTTGGAGCCTCTGAAAAAAGAATTAGGTAATTATTTCAAAATCATTCCTTGGACATTCCAAATAAATCATTGCATCCATATGTACTGCTTCTCTATTTGTTCCCTAATTCAGTAAGATATAGAGTTTAAATTCTTGGACTAGGTTAAAGGAAATTATATCTCCTCTTAATCATAGAAGCTCATTTAGTAACTTTAGGATAGTCATTCTTTTTTCATCTTAATCAACCTCATTGTATATTGTGTAGAAAACCCAATAAGGAGAATGCTGTGTATGTTATCTTAAGCTCTTTTCATATAGGCAGGATATATAGCCAACAAATAAATGCATAGATATAAGTCTACTTTTGTTGTGAAAATAGAGGAAGGAATGCTGAGCGTTTTAAGGAATAAGATCATTTAGAGAAGCAATTCCTCAAAATCTTAAATGTAACACTAATGTTGAATCACCTTTTAAAACTGTATTTTTGACCTAATGAATATGACTTGGGGATCCATTAAAATAGCTTGAGTTCTGTGCAGTACCTGTGATTTGCCATGAGAACATTTTGTGCCAAGGCTATATTTGATTAAGTTGGTTATTTATGGTCATCAGAACATTCAGTATTTACCTATATAGCATGAGAATTCCGAATAAAAGCCTGAGTAATGAACCGTAAACAGTGCAGGAATTGTTTTTTGTTTTTGTTTTTCATTTTATTGCCCTGTAGCTGGTGACTTTAACTGCTTATGCTCTAATTCTTCTCCTTTTCTCTTGAAAGCTATATATTTCATGCCCCAAACATTATACTTTTTTTTTTTTAACCAGCAATAAGCTTTTCAACCATTTAATCCACTACCGATATAGTATCTACTTGTTTTAACAAATTCTAACTTCTTCAACCTGTCATTTATGCTGGCTCAGAATTTTGGACTTAGAATGTACAAATTTGGAAAGCATCAGCTTGACTAAAGTTGTGTGACAGGATAAACTATTTTTTCTCTTTTTTGAAACTATGTATCTTTATTTTTGTCAACCAAACCTGGAAATTTAGCCTCTGAACGACTGGGTTATTATTTCCTGTTTAAAAATAACCATTCCTATTTTAAAGTATATAAATGTGCCATGTGTACATCACATATCTAAAAAAGATCCCTTTACTCCTATGTTCATCTTCACATAGACACACACACATGTAACTTATATTAAGGAAAGTGGTAGTATGATACCACAAATTAGAGGAAGGCTACTAGATTTGAGTACCTCAGTCCAAGAGGTATAAATCAGTATATAAATCAATTTGTATTGGTATATGAATTGATAAAACTCTGAAGTAGTTTTGGATTTTTTTAAAAAAATAGGATGCATAAATTTGAAATTCTTTTAAATGCAATTACATGATTGATTCAGCCCTTGAGAATACTCCCCCTCTTGCTGAGCTAAAAGTTAAGATTTAAGGGAAAATAAAAGTTAGTACAAAGTGGCTGATTTTTCTAGAATCAAATGGTGCTTCTTTTAGTCTATTTAGGAAATTTGGGATCATAAACAGAGCTTTGTGGCAACTTTCATTAAAAAAGAATTTGTTTTTGTGAAAAACAGCAGGCCTTTTTCATCCTCCATGGTGAATACTTTCACACAACTGTTTCTCCTGTGCTGTTCCTAAAACCAACTTAGAAAATTTAGGTTTGGAGCGCAGTGGTTTAATAATGGGCCCAGGTTGATGCTTAGTCCACTAGTTCAGTCTACGGTCAGCACAAGCCCTTGTTATTTGTTTCCTGCTTCTTGCCCTTCCCATCTATACAGAGAAAGGCGAATCTCTCCTGCTGGTCTCTGTCTCGTGGGCCCACCAGCGCTTTAGATATTGTCCCCTCTTTATTGGTCCCAGTTGTTTTTCTTTGCTTTCCCAGTTATCTGCACACATTAATGTCTTCATACCCTTTCCTATGCTCTGTCCTTAGATGCTAATGCAAATCCTGTTTCTACCATCATTATATTGTTGTTTTTTATTTGGTTTATTTCTGGGTGCAAAGAGAAAATATCTGTTGTGAGCTCTGTGTAGGCATCAGTAAAGGCATTCAGCCAGTAAGTGCTCAGGTCCATTCAGCCGCCCCTACTCCACCCTGATGCAAGGAATTATGAGGTCATTTAAACAAATTAAAAGATTAAAAAATTGTTATAATGGATGCCTAAATTACAATACAATTCTAGGCAATTCATAATAATATAAAACCATATAACCATAAAATCAACCAAAACCCCAGCACCCAGTCATTCTTCTAGGATATCTCAACAACTAAAAACAGACTGTTTACCCAGCACCTGGGTAAACAGTCAGGTCTCAAAGGCCTCCTGAAGGTGAAAAGGATATTAGCCTTCCACAATGCTAGGTCATCACAAAATTGAAACAGTCACAGAAAGGGCACAATTCCTAGATCTCACTAGATAGCACATTTCAGGAAAGAGACTTGGAGTGTGCCTGCTGATGGGATGGGAATATACCCTCAGAAAGAGGTAGTTTCTCAGCTAATGTTGCCAATACTGGGAACATGTTGTTCCTTCATTTCATAGTACAGCCATAAGAATTTTGTGACTATATATAATTTATGGCTCAGCTTCATAGAAGCAAAGAAGCAGCATTGGTTGAAATCTTGTAGCATTGTTCCAATGTTCCAATATTGCAACTTTTTTTTTTCAATGAAAGGGAATTTTGATAGGGCAGGGGGCATAGGGTGGAAAACAGACCAAAACAATGTCCATTGTGGGATTTAAGGATAGAATGGAGTGCCTTTGAAGACAAATTAGAGAAAATATGATAGCCCTATGATCTTTATGGTTCATTGTTAGATCACTTCCCAGCAGTTCAGAATAAAATGGCTATATAGGACATGATCGGGGTGGGGTGGGGGTGGGGGGTGGGGGGGAGGAGGATTATGTGTTCAATGCTGCACCTAATCTTGAGCTGAGGATGTCCCTTCACTGGAATGAAATCCAATTTACAAATCACTCCAAAGGGCCCAAAAGGCTCAGGAAGAAAATCGATCAGAATAAAGCTGAAAGGGACCTTGGAGGTTTTTAGTCCAATTCCCTACTCAAGGAGATCCTATACAATTTGAGACAAATGGCTGTTAAGTATCTTCTTAAAAATCTCCAGTGATGAAGCATCCACAACCTCTGAAGGCAAGCTGTTCCACTGGTTAATTGTTCTCACTGTTAGGAAGTTTCTCTATTTTTGAAGTGGAACTTCATAACACAAATGAAGATACAGTTATGATGAAGTGGGGGAAAGCACTGCTATTGGCTGCTACTGCATTGCTGGGCTGCTGCTCTAGTTATATAATTCTCATTTTCAATGTTCTGTGACAGTTTCCCAGCCTGTCTCACAATCTTCCCTCCCCTAGTTGGAGCAGCTACTTATCTGCCTGCTGAGAAGAAAAGAAGAGGCGGGGGGGGGGGGGAGGAGAGAGGGTGAGGAAGGGAGGATTTCTGATGCTTTCTGCCAATTTCTCACAAGGAAACTCAGTGAGAAAGCCACAGGAAGTCAGAAATTGCTCTTGTTCCTGTTGCTTTTGTGCCCTCTATGGTTATTTGTTTCTGTATACAGAGGAGAAAATACCTATGAAACAATGAATCAACAGGACATAATTGTCTAGTATATATGTATTTCCCTTTCTTCTTTCCTGCTGTTTAACTGTCATGAAATAACAAAAATGCAATTTCTCACCTTTTGTCAGGTCCCAGATATTTCTACAGGGATGCTGGCATTTTGGTGGGAGGAAGGGAGGAGGAATGGAGTGATCTGTATATGAAATTTCTGTTTCAGTTTCCTGCATTACTGTGCTAATCTCTATATGAAGTTTCTGTTTCTGTTTCTTTCAATGATGTAGTGTGGGAGGGGTTTGGTTAGCATTGCTTTAAATAGCTGATTTTATGTGAGAAGCTTCAGTTCTTGCCTACATCTCTTGTTATCACAAACCTTTCAATAAAAGCTCCTTTTGGAACAACTGCAGTTTCAAGAGTCCTGCTTTCTTGGGGAGATTGGAGAGGCAACACCTTACATTAGGCAAGAACTACAAACTGGTCAACCAGAGAGGTAACAGCCCTACCTTGGGGATCGTGCACACCATGTCTGCCCAGAACAGTGACCACAAAGTGGCTGAAGACTGGGGGAGAACTCCACCCCCAAAATCTTGATTGAGGCCATCAATGCCTGGGTCATTGCCTCAAGCACTGCTGCCAAGCTGAGGTGGTCCATCAGTGTTGGGAAGATGGAAGGCTGGGGTGGCAGAACCAAAGATGTCACCAGTGGGAGCCAATGACTAGGTTGGAAGCAGCAGATGGGAGACCTTTATGACCATGATGAACTGGAAGGAGCCCCAGACTGGCCCAACCAACTCCTGAGGGAAGCCATGAACCTCATAAGGGAGGCCATCCATGGCATGCAGATCCAGGATGCCCAGACTTGTGCTGCAGGCCAGTTAGGAGTACAAAAGGGGATTACCAATGAACAAAAGGGATCCCCAACCCCAGGGGCATTGGCTGAAACAGGGGGGGCTACTGATGAACCCATTTCCACCATGGAAGATCTGCCCAGGAGATATCTCAAAGCAAAGCAAGACTTGTGACCCGACAGTAAGTATTCCATCCTTAGAATGGAAGGCATCCCCTCTTGGCGTCAAATTCGACGGGAATCACCAGCAACTGGGATTTTTCTTTGCACACATACTGGCCTACATGCAGGAGTATGGGAGGGATCTCCCTACAGAAGGCACCAAAGTCAGGGTTGTCACCCTGGCTCTAGAAGGATCAGCTGCATGTTGGATGGTGAGCCTCCATAATGCAGATGTACTGGAGCTCTGCAACTTCAACCATTTCATGACAGCCCTGAGACGGAGATTTGAGGACCCCTAGCTGATCACAAGGCTAGAGACTGCATAAGGCACATCAGATAGGGATGTCGTCCAGTCACCAAGTGTATCAAAGAGTTTCATGATCTGACCTGCCACATAGATTGGCCAGAGGAAATACTTGTGAGTTGGTTCAAAGATGGC
The DNA here is from genome assembly GCA_022577455.1 of Arizona elegans. Classification (NCBI taxonomy): domain Eukaryota; kingdom Metazoa; phylum Chordata; class Lepidosauria; order Squamata; family Colubridae; genus Arizona; species Arizona elegans. The sequence goes on along the minus strand of JAKOOJ010000004.1, from coordinate 73,805,592 downwards.
TTAAATGATGAGCTGTACAATGCTTGCATTGCCTGTGCAGCTCCAGTCCGCCTGCACAGCTGGTGTGTCTTGACTGAGGAAGCAGAAATTGATCAAGCTTGAAACTAGTACCATGCTAACTACTCCTGGAAGAGATCCCAGCCAGAAGAGAGAAGGGAGGAAACCAAACCTCACTCTGCCCCGTCGCACTCAACCACCTGCTTCCATTGCAGGAAGGAAGGCCACTGCACAAGTGAGTGCCATGTAAGAATGTCCACCCCCAAAAAAGAGAAGGAAGTTGGAGGGAAACCCACAAAGCCACCACCCTGTTCCAAACATATTGCTTTGAAGACCCATGCGGTCGTTGAGTTCCTAGCAAAATCAATTACAGTGAGAGGAACTCCGACCCTCCAGTGGAGGAACCCAGTCAGTCAGAAAGCAACTACAAAGAACCTTTGGTGAGTGGAATTGTTGAAAACTTTATAACCCCTATAGAACTGTTAATTCCGGTAATGGGGAGAAAAATTAGACTTACTAGATTCAGGGTGCACAAGAAACCTAATAAGCCCGGCTCTGGTCAGGGAACTGGGCACTCAACTAAGGACACTAAAAAACCCAGTCTCATTCTGCCAACTTGATGGGTCCATTGCAGGGGTGATCCGGCCATGTTTGCTACTGAACCACTCAAACTAACAATGGTAAATCACTCTGAAACCATTGCTTTCATTGTGACACCAAGGATGGATTGGGTCCTAGTTCTGGGGCTAACCTGGTTAAAGAAGTGGACTGGACAGAAGGGACCCTCCAATTCCCTAATGATAAATTAATTCAGAACGAGGAACCTCACCAGATTGAAATACCACAGAGTGAGGAGGAAGCTGTGGCTGCAGTGAATGGACTCCTACCGGGCATCCCCAGGGAATACTGGGATTTGATGGATGTTTTCAACAAAGCGGCCTCAGATGAACTTCCCCCTCCATAGGTCTACAGATTGTGCCATCGAGATTTTACCAGGGGCCAAACTACCTAACCCAAAACTTAGGTAACTATCTTGGGAAGATTGGAGAGGCAAGACCTTACATTTTTACTAGTTTTGCTAGCTACATACATTTTTCAACCATGACAAAGGCTAAAATTGTTTTTTAGATTCAGTCTGTATAAATAAGATGAGCCTTCATGGATAGTATTTTAGATACAGATCAATAGAAACAGCTGTCATCTCACAATAATTGAATTTTTGTTCTATAAATCAATTTGATTCTTATACCGAATTCAGTTCCTAAATTTAGGAAAGCTTTTTAAAAATTTAAAATTTAGTGCATTTTAATGTTCTCCCCATGTCTATTTTAGAAAGAAAGTACAAGAAAATTCCTTGTGAAACATAATATTGTCCCTGTGGCATAGGTGTGATAGAAACTTATATTCTTTATTTTCAACTTTATAGGGTCGTTCATAACCAGCTGATTACCATTATTATAATTGATTTCCAGGGCAATTTGATAATTTCTAACACACATAGATGTTGATATTTTTTTAAATGTTAGCCTTATATAATATGAAGTATTATGAATGTTCAACATAACTGGGGTGACTTTAGGGTTAGCTTTGACACCGTGAACTCTTAAATCTATGATTCTAAGTATTTTCCCTCTTAAATAGTTACAGTAAATTTCACTTGAAAGTGAAGTTTTCCTTTATTTGTTTATTTTTTATTTTTAACTAGGTGGTTAAAGGTTTATAAAGAAGGTTTGGAAGCTTGAAAGACTTCATACTATTTTATAAGCTTTCATCTTCCTCAATAAAGATAGCTAAAGTCCACTTGTGAGAAACAAGTTTATTTTTTTAATCTGGTTCCTTGCATTTATATTGTAGTGAAATTAGTGGAATGCAGAATTGTAAGCTAGGAACCAGAATGATTCATCTGTTCAGGGGTGAAATTCAGCAGGTTCTGAAAGGTTCTGGAGAACCGGTAGCGGAAATTTTGAGTAGTTCGGAAAACTGGCAAATGCCACCTCTGGCTGGCCCTAGAGTGGGGTGGGAATGGAGATTTTGCAATATCCTTCCCCCAGGAGTGGGGAGGGAATGGAGATTTTGCAGTATCTTTCTCCTGGAATGGGGTGGGAATGGAGATTTTGCAGTATCCTTCCCCTGCCACGCCCACCAAGCCACACCCACAGAAACGGTAGTAAAAAAAATTAGATTTCACCACTGCATCTGCTGGATAAACATGCCCACAATCTTTGGTGGCTTCAAATGGCTCTTAAATATCACATGTTTGGGGACTAGGGCCACAGTGACTATTTGATATAACTTTAATTCAGGAAAGTAGCTAGCATAGCTATTACTGATGAAGATAGCATAAAGCTTAGGGGCTGGTTAGAGGCATTGATTTGGGACTATGGAAAATAATAGTTATGAAAAGACTGTATGCATTTTCTGGTTTATTAACACTCTGTTGCAGTTAGTTCTGTGTACCATTGATCTGTCAACCATCACACAAATGGGCTGATTCTTCATGACAATTCTATCCAGAAAAATGACAGGGCCTTGTGTTAAAAGAGTGTTATAGAGAAGGGTGACTTTGCACTGAAATAATTAATTAGTAAATCATAGACAACATGCTCTTGTTACGACATTATTGTTTTTTGCTTGCCACTTGTCACAATAATGATTAAGATAATCTGATTTAGCTGTATGCTGCCAACTGTTCAGCCTTCACTTAGTGGGAGAAAGGCCACCCCACCCTAAAGCAGATTGGCTCTGTTCTGTGTAGTACTCTCTGTTCTTTTTGCTATTTTACATAGCAGGAAAATAGACATTGATCAGTGCCAAAATATCAGTGATTTTTTATTTGGCTGTTTATATGTTGACAATGTGGCAACAAACTGATTTCATCAAATACATTTGCCAGTAGGGGTTGAACAAAACCCCCAATGAAACTATACATCACCTACTGAAAATTGCATTATTGTAATTAAAACCATTCATGTTGTTGTAGAATGATGAGACCAAACAACATTCCTGGGTCAGCCAGAGACAGTTTTATTGCGCAAGGTTCAGAGCCAGTTCTGTACCTGAAGCTTTGAACAAAGAAAGAACTCTGATACAACGGTTTTTATACATTTCTAAAACAAAGGATTCAGTGAGATCATACATTTTCCATATATGGTTAACATGAGATCATACATCCGATTTTTCCTATATGGTTACATACATTGGATAATATGTTCATCTAATTACTTAAACCATTAATTTTAGTTTATAAAATTATCTTAGCCACACAACTTTTCTTAAGTGCTTGTAGTTGTTAATGGGAGAGTTACTGTTGTCCTTGGGTAAATTTATTGGATTAAATAACTCTTTGTAACATATATGTCTTTGTGTCATTCATAGTGAGGTCACTCAGATGTTTTCCATATGGCTGTCCTTTCGTGACATCTAGGTTTCATCAGAAGATATATTGCCACATAATGAGGTTTAACTGTTTGTTAATGTAATTTCCAACAAGCACTTTTCTATCTTATAATAATGTGAATAGAGAGGTTATCTCAAAGTTCATGTATCTAAGCATGTCTTCCCCTTATAATAATGTGAATAGAGAGGGTCCTCCAGAGCCCATATATCTGACTGTATGATTCCTTTCTTTTATCCACATTATTCCCCACTTTGAAAGTTTTTCCATGCAGAAACTTTCACCATTCCTTACATGTTCAACTCTTTAGTAAATATCATTCCATTCCTTTGGATAAAAAAAGCTAACATATAATATCTAACAAAATATGACTAATCTAGGCAAGAGATAGGTATTTCTTGATCTTCACTTTATTAATCCTTGGAGGTACTCCCTCCATTCCTTTTCCAGACTCCATTTCTACATATGTATCTGTTTCAGAGTTTTTATCTTCAAGAAAGCCTCCAAGCCTTCAGCGTATCCCAGAATTGTAACATTGAAGACTCAGAATGAAGCCTTTTTGATGAACAGCAGGAAAATGGGGAGGGGGAATTTTCTGCCTGTCATCCTTTCCTCAATCTCAGCACAGACTGAGGAAAGGATGACAGGCAGAAAAATCCCCCTCCCCATTTTCCTGCAGTTTGTCAAAAAGGCTCCATTCCGAGACTTCAGCGTATCCCAGGACCCTGCAAGAATTGATGTGTTGTTGCATGGGCAAGCGGTGGCACTGCTGTGAGGTTCAACATACCGGTGCAGCCACTTCATGGCAGGCATAGGCACTCATGCACCATGCACCAAAGCTCATGGCGGTGCTATGGTTCATGAGTGCACCGCCACAAAAAGCCTTCCAGGGTCCTGCTCCAAGAGACTGCACCGATATGACAAACCTCACAGCGGTACCACCGCTTCTGTGCATGGCTCGCTCGAGTTGTGAACAGCCCAGGGATTTGGGTGGCCTTTACATGGCTGGAATGCCTGCAGCATCCCTGACTTCCAACTCCAGTGAGGCCTAGCATTTGGGCTCCAGTATGCTTTTCTCCTCCTGGGCAGCGGTGGTGCATCCACAACACATCTGGGTCACCGATTCTGGCCTGCTGATCTCAGCTGGCGCTGGCAGCTCTGACCCGATCTTGGCCAGCAAAACTCAGGGGGGAGGTGTTCAATCCCAGCTGGCTTCACATGGGAGACAAAGCGGTGTGAGGGAGCCCATTTCTTGTGTTGTCTGGGTGGGGATCACTCATGCAAAGGCCAGGCCTCAGGGCACCACCCTGAGCAGGTGCCGAGCTGGAGGCAGGAGAGGATCAGTCCCCTTACCCAGTTGCCCTCCACTGTTTCTCATCAAGTGTGTGTGTGTGTGTGTGTGTGTGTGTGTGTGTGTGTGAGAGAGAGAGAGAGAGAGAGAGAGAGAGAGAGAGAGAGAGAGAGAGAGAGAGAGAGAGAGAGAGAGAGAGAGAGAGAGAGAGAAATGGTGGAGAGGAAACCCTTTCAAACAGTGTTGCCTGCAATCCTTGTTACTCCCCTCCATTATTTCTCTCTCTCTCTCTCCCTCCCACCCCTGCTCTCTCTTTCACACACACACACAGACAGACATTTGATTGCTTGAAAGGGACAGGCTGTGGTTTGCTTCTACCATAAGCATAAACTTCCCACAATCTTCCAGAATTGTCCTTTTCAAGCAGCAGCAGCTGGTAGAGACAGGTGAGAGGGGGAGCTGATTCTGATAGGCTGCATGGCTTTCTGCCTCACCGGCCCTCACTGGCTCAGCTGATCCATTGGCTGCGGATAAGGGGACCAGCAGCCATGAGCTGACCAAGCTCCCCACTTCCTGCACCTCAAAAAAAAAAAAAAAAGATCTCCCCGAAAATAAGCCAGAGTGCTTATTTTCAAGCCTAAAAGAAAATAAGACCAGGTCTTATTTTTCAGGGAAACATGGTAGTAGCTCAGGTTGGTAGTCAAAGCAACAGCCATAGATCTTTATTCACTGTATAACATTTATGAGCTCTACTCTGGAGTACCCATATTTGAACCCACATCACCTTTTTTGCTTCATTAGAAAGCACTTCTTATGAGGAAGATAAATATACTAAATATACTAAGGGTTCCGTGGTGCTCTTTGAGTTTTGTTATTTTCTTGCAGATAATCAAACAGTGCTGATGATGTTATTTAGTTTGGGTAATGAAATGTCTGCAAGAAAATAACAAAACTCAAAGAGCACCAAGGAACCCTCACTTCCCCTCCTGAGCTACAAATATTCATTCTCCTTTATTAATAATTTTTGATGCTGTTGGGAAGGGTGCAAATTTAATCCAGTGTAATTGTAAAATTGATTTTAAAGAATAGAATAGAATAGAATAGAATAGAATAGAATAGAATAGAATAGAATAGAATAGAATAGAATATTCTTTATTGGTCAAGTGATATTGGACACACAAGGAATTTGTCTCTGCTGCATAAGTGTCAGTGTATAAGAGCTGGGATAGCCATAACAAATCAGCCAATGGGAACTGTTTGGTGACTAAGAAATGGGATCTGTTGTGAGCCATGTGACATGGCTCGGAGCCTGGGCATGGCTTAATTTGACTGATTTGTATATATATAAGAATTGGTTTGTCCTTGCATTATTGCTCTTGAATTCTGAATGCTGGTTCTGGCTTTTCTGCATGGGTATTGTATACATGCATCATGTTTTATATTATTGTATATAAAGAAGTTTCTTCTATAAATAAATCCTGCTGAATTATTTACTTGTGTGCTGGTTGGATCGCTGCAAATTCTAACAGGTTATTTGTCCAGAGCACACCAAGCATACAGTAAGATTGTTAATTAAGATGAAGGTCAACCTGTGTTATAAGGAAAAGAGAACAAGGCTGAGAGGGCTTGCAGGATGGCTATTGAGTTCAAGGAGAGCTCTCTGCCTCGATTAGAAGAATTATATTATTTGGGCTGCAAAAATGGAATGGTTCCTGAAGGCTAAGGAGCTCTGGGATATTATTATTAATCTACCCCAGGCACCATTAGCAGCAGCAGATCAAAGGCAGCATAATAAGGCACTGGTCATCATCTTAAGTTTAGAAGATGAACAATTCTTGAATGTAGCTGATTTAAAAACTGCAAAGGAGGTTTGGCTGAAATTGAGAAGTGTGCATGTGAGTGCGTCAGCATGCAATATTGTGCAATTATCAAGACAATTATACAGAGCCTGGTTGCTATCTCAAGAGAGTGTGGGGAAGCATTTCCTGCACATGCAGACCAGGAGTGGGTTCTACTTACTTTTACTACCGGTTTGCATTGTGCCTGCACTTTTGCAGAACCAAACCAAACAGTTATAGAGGTGCAGATGACAGACTTAATAATTCCTCTGTAGAACTGTATCAGCAGCTCCTTGGGCAGTTTGAGCTTCCTGAGTTGGTGCAGAAAGAACATTCTTTGTTGTGCTTTTTTGATGATGTTTTTGATGCATCGCATTTCAAGTGACAGGTGGTTCCAGCCGGCACTGCTGCCTGAAAATTCTTTCCGCCCCGATTCCATAAACGGGGCGTGAAGAGGAAAAAAAGAGCATCGCATTTTTGGGCAGTTCCAGGCAGCGGAGATTGCGGCAACAGTGTTTTTGGGCAGCAGCGCCTTGCCTTACACCTCCTGCGCAGCGCCAAAAAACACGATGCTCTTTTTCCTCCCCGATTCCAAAAACGGGGCGTGCGGTGGCAAAAAAAGAGCTTCGTGTTTTCAGGCAGCAGAGATCGCAGCAACAGGGTTTTCAGGTGGTAGCACCTTGCTTTACGCCCCCTGAGCAGCACCCGCTTCACCAACTGAGCCCCAACCTCCGTGCTTCCCCAGGCTGCTTCCAGAATCAGGCTCTGACTCAGGCAGCAAAGGCACAGGGGGCTTGCCAGGAAGCCCGGCACCATGTTTACGAGATGGCAGCATCCAGGAGGAATAAAGTACTGCTTCTCTATTGGACCTTGCTGCGAGAAAGCCAGGCTTTCAACACCTACGGCTATAGGTAGGAAGATGGGAGCATCTCAAGAGTGGATCTTCAGTGCCTTTTCTGCCTCCATGAAAATCATTCCCCACTCCACCCTACCCACTCCGGTTAAATGCGTGGAGGGTGATAATATTTATTTTAAATGGATAAAAATATCTGGGCTACTCGTTATCAAAATCCGAGTGGAAATGAGCACGTTACTGATCCTGATAGGCAGAGGCAGAATTTTTTTCTTGTTTTCCTCTCCCAAAATTAAGGTGTAGTCCAGTATGTCTTATAGTCCCCAAAATATGGTAGTCAAATGTCCTTAGGCATAAAAAATGCTCTGGCAATTATATGTTTAGCAGAGTGATGGCATGGGGGAGAAAACTGTTTTTTGGATGAGGGAGATAGATGGGGAACTCATCAAATTTGCAGAAGACGCCAAGCTGGCAGGAATAGCCAACACACCAGAAGATAGGCTTAAGATACAGAAGGATCTTAACAGATTTGAACATTGGGCGCTATCTAACAAAATGAAATTCAATGGTGAAAAAAGTAAGGTTGTACATTTAGGCAAGAAAAACAAAATGCACAGGTACAGTATACAGTATGTGTATACAGTATATATGCTCAATATATAATACTCATATACAGAATAATATAATATACAATATAATACTCATATACAGTATATATGCTCAATAGTAGTAACTATGAGAGGGATCTTGGTGTCCTAGTGAACAACCATTTAAATATGAGCCAGCAGTGTGCAGCAGCTGCCAAAAAAGCCAATACAGTTCTAGGCTGCATAAACAGAGGGATAGAATTAAGATCACGTGAAGTGTTAATATCACTTTATAATGCCTTGGTAAGGCCACACTTGGAATACTGCATTCAGTTTTGGTCACCACAATGTAAAAAAGATGTTGAGACTCTAGAAAAAGTACAGAGAACAGCAAGGAAGGTATTAGGGGACTGGAGGCTAAAACATATGAAGAACAGTTGCAGGAAGTGGATATGTCTAATTTAATGAAAAGAAGGACTAGGGGAGACATGATAGCAATGTTCCTATATCTCAGGGTCTGCCACAAAGAAGAGGGAGTCAAGCTATTCTCCAAAGTACCTGAGGGCAGGACAAGAAGCAATAGGTGGAAACTAATCAAGGAGAGAAGCAACTTAGAATTAAGGAGAAATTTCCTGGCAATTAGAACAATTAATCAGTGAAACAATTTGCCTCCAGAAGTTGTGAATGCTCCAACACTGGAAGTTTTTAAGAAGATGTTAGATAACCATTTGTCTGAAGTGGTGTAGGGTTTCCTGCCTAAGCAGGGGGTTGAATTAGAAGACATCCAAGGTCCCTTCCAACTCTTCTCTTCTTTTCTCTTCTTTTCTCTTCTCTTTTCTAAACAGTGTATTGACTGGGTCATTTTACATATAAACAACAACAACAACAACAACAACAACAACAACAATCTACACAATAAATACAACCTGGAGGAAAAACAATAACAGAAATCATAGAAGAACTAAAACAATGTGTGATAGCATCAGCAAAGAAAATTGAAAGATACGAAGGACGAATTAAACAATATCATGAAAATGTCCAGTTCAGAAGAAACCAACACCTCTTCTACAGGTCCCTTGATGAAAATCGAGTCGAAACTAATGTTCACCCATGTAAAGAAAAAACTTTGAACTTTTGGAAAGAAAACCCTCCTGGATCAAAGATATTCAACAACAAACAACATGAAACAAAATGGAAAATATTGTAATAACAACTGACATGGTTGCAAAACAAGCAAAGAAGGTCAAGAACTGGAGTGCACCTGGCCTCAATGAACTGCATGGATACTGGCTAAAGCACCTGACAAGCCTCCATTATTGCATGGCCACTCAATTTGATCAAATGCTTCAAAATGCAACAAGCGAAGAATGGTTAACAGCTGGTTGAACATACTTGATAATGAAAGATCCAGAAAAGGCACAGAACCAAGCAACTATCGCCCAATTACTTGTCTGCCAACAATGTTCAAACTTCTTACAAGAATACTGGCAAATTCAGTATTCAATCATCTGAATGGATACTGGATCCAGTAGTTTGTACCTACTGGATACAAACTGGATACAGTTTGTATCCAGTAGAACAAAAAGAAAATTATAAAAAATCAAGAGGAACAAAAGATCAGCTGCTCATTGACAAAATGGTACGAAAAATGCAAAATGAAGAAAAACGAATTTAAATATGGCATGGATTGATTACAAGAAGGCATTTGACTCATTACCCCACAGCTGGATTAACACCTCTCTGGAAAACTTTGGAATCAGCAAAAATATTTGTACATTTTTGAAAGTAAATATGCAAAAATGGAAAACAGTTCTAATAGCAAATGGGGAGGACATTGGTGAAGTCAACATCAGATGAGGAATCTTCCAGGGGGACTCACTTTCACCACTACTGTTCAACATTGCATTGATTCCATTGACAATAATCCTACAAAACACAAAACTAGGATACCAAATCTCAAGCCAACATGGCAACGTAAACCATCTACTATACATGGATGACTTTAAAATGTATGCAAAAAGCCCCATTGAACTTTAATCAATACTCAACACAGTTCAACTGTTCAGCAGCGACATCAAAATGAACTTTGGACTTGAAAAATGTGCTATATTATCCATGAAGCAAGGAAAATGGAAAAAATAGAAAGAATAGAACTGGGAAATGAAACACAGTAAAATCATTAGCAAAGGATGATGGTCACAAATACCTCACACTCTTGGGCAAAGCATTTCTCCTTTCAGTGGTCTATGAAAGTACATCTATAGTATGTAGATAATAAAGTTGAAAAAAGGTGAACAACATTTTTACAGAACTATAGGTATGTTGATGCTGGGTGTGATAAGGAATGGCTGGGAGAGGAGGGGCCAGATGAGACACCCCTTGAACGTGAGTGACATTGAATTGGCCATGCTCACCCAGTCACATGACCACCAAGCTACACCCACAGAACTGGTAGGGAAAATTTTTAGATTTCACCACTGATTTGGATGTATCAGAGCTTCCATTGTAGAAAGCCAGACTCGTATTTTCATGTAATTTTTGCTTTAACCTTTTACCATATTAGAAGCAGGACATTCCTAACATAATGAGTTTGAAAGTATCTATGTATTTTATTTTTATCATACCACAGAAAGGCATGCCATCCCAATTGAAGATCATGTCCCTCCAACAGTAACCATCTTCTATTTCTAAGGTTTATCCATTCTTTCACTCAGGTTAGTGGGTGAGAGGCCTGATAGTAGAGCTCCTAATCCGGCAGATCTAAGCCCCCATTGTTTTCAGATTCTTGCATTTTCAGTCTTATTCTCATTCTTTTTCTTTGCATGAATTTCAAAATTATTGTATTTAGTTCATCAAAATATTTTTTCTCAAGCTTTATAGAAATTGTTTGAAACAAAAACAATAACTTTGGCAGTATATTCATTTTTATAGTTGTTATTCTCCCTACCATTGATAACTGCAAATTTTTCCATTTCTCCAAGTTCATTTGTATTTGTTGCATTAATCTTGAATACTTATCTTCTTTGATTGTTATACATCTAGTTGTTAGGTAAATTCCCAAGTATTTTACTTTCTTAACTACCTGAAGGTCTATTTTCTTTGTCAATTCAATTTTCTGTTTATCTGTAAGATTCTTAACTAGTATTTTCATTTTTTTCTTTATTTATTCTCAGTCCTGCCATTTCTCCATATTCCTTTATTTTTCCCATTAGCTTAGGGCCAGTTTCCAGTGGTTCTTCTAATATGAATACCAAATCATCTGCAAGTACTTGTAATTTGCATTTTTCATATATTGCCTTAATCATATTTATAAACTTCTCACCACAGCCCATACATTCTAACTGTTGGAATATAAATTGGCAATTTATGTTATCAAATGTTTTCTGTGCATCTAAAAAGATCAACACCATTTGTTTTTCAGAGTGTACCTCATAATGTTCCAGTGTATCCAGTGGTGGGATTCAAGTAATTTAACAACCGATTCTCTGCCCTAATGATTTCTTCCAACAACCAGTGTGCCAAACTGCTCAGAAAGTTAACAACCAGTTCTCCCGAAGTGGTGCGAACTGGCTGAATCTCACCACTGAGTGTATCTAAAATAAATCTTAGGTTATTCTTAGTTTATCTTTTAGGTAGGAATCCATTTTGGTTTGAGTGGATAAATTCATTCAGAAATCTTTTTAATCTTTCTGCTATTATTGATGCAAATATCTTGCAGTCTAAATTTACTAGTGATATAGGCCTATAATTCTTTATCTCAGGGGTGAAATTCAAAATTTTTCTCTACTGATTCTGTGGGCGTGGCTTGGTGGGTATGGCAGGGGAAGGATATTGCAAAATCTCCATTCCCACCCTACTCCAGGGGAAGGATACTGCAAAATCCCCATTCCCTCCCCATTCCTGGGGGAAGGATATTGCAAAATCTTCATTGCCACCCCATTCTGGTGCCAGCCAGAGGTGGTATTTGCCGGTTCTCTGAACTACTCAAAATTTCAGCTACTGGTTCTCCTGTCAGAACCTGCTGAATTTCACCCCTGCTTTATCTGTATTAAACCTGAGTCTTCTTTTGGGATTAATGTTATACTTGCTTCTAAACACGAATTTGGTATCTTAGCTTCTAACAGAACTTCAACAGAACTTCTAGCATTGATAAAGTTAGTAAGTCCTGTAAGTATTTATAAATTTCCGCAGGTAGTCCATCTGTTTTATTATTCTGTTCTCTATTTATTGTCTCTGTTAATTGCATCATCGTTATTCTTTTGTTTGCTTTCATGTTTTCAGACATTTTTGGTAGTTTAGCTTTTTCTAGGTATTGCTTTATCTTTTCCTCTTAAATTTTTTCTTGGTCAATAATTTCCCATAGAACTCTTGCATTATTTTCTTTTTAATCTCATTTTGGTGTTGTAAGATTCCCTTCTCATCTTGTAATTTGCTTATCAGTTTCTTTTCTTTCTCCTTTTTCAGCTTGTGTGTTAGTCATCTTCCTGGTTTATTGGCATTTCAAAAAAGTTTTGTTTTCCTCTTTTAATTTGTTGTACCAATTTTTCTTTTTCCATTAGGTTCAGTTTATGTTTTATTATTTCCATTTGTTTTTTTAATTTTCCCTTTTGCAGATCTTTTTGTACTTATATTTGAAGTTTTTTATGCTCTTCTTTCAGTATCTTTTGCTGTTGGTTTTGTTTCTGTTTTTTCTTGTTATATAGGTTATAGCTAAACCCCTGATATATGCTTTAGCAGTATCCCATAGGTTTTGTAATGAGGTTTCTTCTTTTTTATTCTTCTTGAAGAAGAATTCCATTCTTTGCCTGTTGTTTCTATAAATTCTTTATCTTTTAGTATTGATTGATTCAATGTCCACCTTGGCCTTTTCTTCTGCCCCTTCCAACTAACTTTTATTGGGTTATGGTCGGCCCATATATTAGTTTCAATCACTATCTCCTGCACATTTGTTCTCAATTCCAACAACATCCATATCATGTCAATTCTGGACCATGATTTATGCCTATTTGAATAAAATATATGCTGGTTTTTCCCTGGGTTTGTTTCTCTCCATATATCCTGAATACTGCTTTCCTTTACCATTTAAAGAAAGCCTTTGGTAAAGTCTTCCTTACTTTTTTTTCCTGATTTGCTACTTCTATAGTCCAGTTTTGTACAATTGCATTAAAATCTCTTACCACACGAATATTTTCATATTCTGTATCCATTATCTTCTTATGTAGTTTTTAAAATAGATTTCTTGTTTATTATTTGGTGCATATATTGATATCAAGAGAATCTGTCTTTGGTTTATCACTACTTCCACCATCAAAATTCTTCCTTCTTCATCTGTGAATATCAGTTTAGAATTTACTGTTTCCTTAATATATAAAGCTACCTTGCTTTTCTTTTGTTGTGCTAATGAAGATATAATTTCCCGATTTTTAGACATTCCAATAGTTTACTGTGCTGTTTTTTAATATGTGTTTCTTGTAAGCAAATTATATCTAATTTTAATTTTTCTAATCCTGTGTAGATTTTTTCTCCTTTTCGTGGGGGAATTCAATCCATTTATGTTAATTGAGAACATTTCAATTTCCTCTTCTATCTTCCTTACTTATAAATAGGTCTTATTTTCCTAGTTGTCCTTATTTGCCTCTGGTCTTCCGCTCTTGCTCCTTCTCCTTCTGTTTTCTCCATTTCACTTTCTTCTTGCTATATACTCTTCTCATCTCTTATTGATTCCTCCGCCTCTCACATTCCATTCCTCCTTGTGTTTCTTGTCCATCATTTGAATTAAAATAATTGTCATAAAATTCTAGTGCTTTATCTATCGAGCCCAATCTATATCTTTTCCTAGTCCAATTAATTAGTATTTCCTCTGGTATCAGCTATCTAAAGTTTACATCTCTTTTAATCAATTTTGCAGTCAAAAAGTGGTATTGCTTTCAAACTGGAATACCTTTTAATCTCCCATAATAGGGATTAACTTCTTCAGCTGGTGGTTCCACCACACAGACACTCCAATTTTAGTGTAGGAAAAGAAGAATGGAGGAAGACTGTCAAGCATATGTAAGGGAAATAGAATAATAGAAACAGGGAGAAATTAGGATAATTTATCATTCCTGAACTGTTGTTTACCTGCTTGTGAGTTTGCTTATTTACTCAATATTTATAGTCTATCCAAATCCTAATAGACTAAGGATACTACAATGTTAAATACATCAAAAACAAAGTTTCCACATCCTAAGAAGTGTTATGGATGACTTGAGACCAATTACTCACTCAGTGCCAAATCTATAAAATAGGGTATTGTGAGCCAAAAATAAAATGTTTGCTGCCTTGAAGTAATTAGAGGAATTATATAATACAATATGTAAATATATGTGTCATAACATCTGGAAAAATGTTACAGGTTCTGAATGAGTTAATGTGTCTGTTAACTAGGCTAGACACTGAGAACCCTACTATCGAAATATTTGTAGTTTGGTTCTAGGTTTTTATAGTTTAGAATGATATTTGTGTTATGGAATGATGAGACCAAACAATGTTCCTTCTCAGCCAGAGACAGTTTATTGCGCAGTTTCAGAATCAGATTTGTATCTGCAATTCTGAACCAAGAAGAGCTCTGATACAACTGCTTTTATACATATCCAAGACAAAGGATTTTGTGAGCACAGCAGTTTTTCATATATGGTTAACATACATTTGTTACATGATAATTGATACTTTCTAAATTACTAAATTCCTACATTATTTTCTAGTTCATAAGATTATTTTAGCTAAACAACCTTCCTCAGTTCTGTGATTGCTGATGCGTAGATTCATGGCTGCTTTGGATAATAAGTAGCTTTTGTTTCATATGGATATCCTTGCATTCTTGACAACTAGGCCCCTCAGAAGATATATATTACCAAGAATGGAATTTAGCTGACTTAGTGTAATCTCTAAACAAGCACATTTCTTTCTTATAATAATGTGAATAAAGAGGGTCCTTCAGTGTTCATATAGCTGACCTTGTACTATTCCTACATCATTCACATTATTCCCCCCTTTGGAAGTTTTTCCATGCAGAAACTTCCACTACTCCCTACATGTTCAATTCTCTAGTAGATAACATTCTATTCCTTCTTAATAAACAAAGCAAACATATAATATCTAGCAAAATATGACTAATCCAGGCAAGGGATAGGTATTTCTTGATCTTCACTCCCTTAATCCTTGGAGGTACTCTCTCCATTCTTTCCCAGGTTCAATTTCTACGTATGTGTCTGCATCAGAGTCTTTATTTTCATAAAAGGAATTGGGGCTGACCTGATGATCAAGAAGGCGCTCCATCAAAACTAACTCCTTTTCAGATTGCATTTCCTTCACTGCTCTCATTGATAGCTGCCGGAGCAGAGGAATTACACAAGGAATAAAAGCTAGGCCTGCCACAGCCATATCAACAAAAATAACATTGGTTTAATCCAGCCGGATCCAGGCAACCAAGAAAACCACATGTCAGTTGTTTGTAACCTCTGACTTATCTTGGAAGCCCTGTCCTGTAAATCCTTGGCAACTTCCCTGACCATGCCTGATTTATTCATATAGAAACAACAGTCTTCTTCCAGGAATACACACAAACCACCTTTTTTTGCTGTTAGGAGGTCTATGGCACATTGATTTTGTAGGACCACTACTGCCAAAGAATCTATCTGGTCTTGGACTTCTACCAAAGCCCCAGCAATTTGGTTCAGGCTCTCTTGAAACTCTTCTGACAATTGCCAAAACTGTATTACGGAGTGTGTCATTCCATCTATACCTGTCCCTGCAACAAGCATTCCAGTCATTGGCTGTAATGGGATTTCTAGTGAAGGGTCCTTTTGCTTATCTCTGAGAGTTGGGCCTTCAATAATGGGAGGTTACATTTCCAGGGGGAAAGAGAGCACAAAAACCTGATTTGGACTTTAAGGTGAATCAGAATGGAAATCGTGTTGGCTGAAATGGCCTCGGACATTTTTCCAAAGATATATTCCATCCTCCCCACCTTCCCTTTTTAATGGTCATATTTGGTGGTATTGAGAAATAATTATTTGTTGAAATAAGTTGTGGGCAGAAGGAGAAATACCTCTGGTTAATTTTACATCCATAAGGTTCATTCTAGGGCCAAAGTATATTTCTGACGGACATTGTTCTTCTGTCAGGGACCCTACAGGAATACCAGATGTTTGATGTCTCTTTACACACAGAGAGGGTGTTCCTATGATTTCTACACCAGTGGCTATAGGGCCGGCTATTGGAAGGCGGCTTATTCCCAGTCTTTTGAATGCGTCATAAAAATCTCCTTGCAACTTTGATGTTGCTGCTTTGTTTCTAATATCTTTTTTAAGGACTAGGGTAGCTTTTATCCTTTCCCAGAGATCTTGCTCAACTGGGACAGCATGATAAGATGAAGGATTAGCAGACAAACACAACCAGCAGTTTTGACCCAAGGCAGAATCAGACTGATTAATGAGGCTTTGACCTAATTCCAGTATCCTTGACATGTAATTCCCTTTTTTCAATTGTTGCAGGGGTCCGTTCTCTCTTTGTTCTTGTATTCCCCCCTTTACCAGGATTGTCAAACACTTGACCCCAGGTCTAGGAGTTGATTTAGGTCTAAGGTACCCACCCCACGTTCTGATGCCACGTTGTTGGCGGGAGTGGACCTGACCCAAAGTGTTCCCATTCAGTGTCCTGATGCTGCTTGGTCCCCTGGGAGTCTCGACATCTTCAAATCCTTCCGCAGGGACAAGGGGGGTTTCTTGGACACACACACAACATTGGGAACTACTGTTCAAGATAGTATCACTCACTAGACCCATAGCTAATATTACCCAAAGCCACAAATAAATCATAATGACCTTTTTCCTACACACACAAGGCCTTAAGAATGCAAGACCCTTATTTTATACCCTTACCACATCAGGAAGTGGGTCAAGGGTAGGTGTAAATTGGGAAAGGGGAACAAAAGCAGCCCTAGGTATCCCACAGAGCCAGTTCCTATGTAGGGAATACAGTATCCACACTCCTAGAACTAGGATAACGGCGGTCCAAAGTCCCCACTCCCAAATTTCCTCAAACATTAATATCTCTAGTTTGGCACCAGCTTCTCTCACAATTAATGAGGTTTGATTGAGCACCAACTCTTCTGGATTGGGGTTGATACCAAAAGAGTAGGTGTCCAACACAACAAATTACAGTTAAGACGATGAAATTCACTATGCCTAAAATTACTAAGCTTAGACTACATATGCTAACATTCCTTAATACCTGGCCATATTTCTAATACATTTTACAAATGGAATATTGTCTTTCTCTGTTCCAAGCTTCGGCCGTGCACCAGGAACCAGCTTCCAGCAAGGCTGACAATCACTACAATGCGTTGAGAGTCCATTGCCAGTAGGACTCAGCAGGGTGTATTCTTCTTGAATTTCAGCACCAATGGCTTGTCAGTTTTTATCACTTGGTATTTGACCGGGTCACTCTGGTCTGCGGGTTTCAGTCTCGTCCAGTGGACCCAAGATCTTCCTTCTAAGGTCTTAACTGCAAGAGGTGAACACATCACAACAGTATATGGTCCTTTCCATCTAGGTTTTAAGGGCTCATTTTTCCAATGTTTTATCCATACTCTATCACCTGGTTTGTAGTTGTGACCTGCAGTCGTAATAGGGGGAGGTCTACATTCTTGCATATATTGCCTCAGTTGATTGACATGATTGTTGTGCTGTTGTAACTATAAAAGTAATTTCCTTGCTTCCACACACCCCTTTTGAACTAGGTCTGGCCAGCCTTGAAAGTGGTGCTTAAACAAAGGAGGGGGCCTACCATACAGGAGTTCAAAAGGAGACAGCTGGTATTTAGTTTGTGGGGCTGTTCTAAAAATGTACAAGGCCATGGGGAAAACTTGAAGCCATGGCAAGTGGGTTTCTAAGCACAGTTTGGTAATAATTGCTTTCAATGGTCTATTAGCCCTTTCAATTTTTCTCGCAGATCGTGGACGAAAGCACAATGATATCTCCATTTCAGACCTGCTGCTTCAGCTAGGTGGTGATTTATACGTTGCACAAATTCTGGGCCATTGTCAGAGCTGATAGTAGATGGACATCCAAATCTAGGGATTATTTCCTTTAAAAGAAAGCGTGCCACTTGTATAGCTAATTTATTTCTAGTAGGGTAGGCCTCGATCCATCCAGAGTAAGTGTCAATGAAAATGAGCAGGGCTTTATAACCATTGCATTTGGGCATGTCAGTAAAGTCCACAACTAAGTAGTCCATGGGCAAGTAGGAGATAGGCTGCTGTCCTGGTGGTAAACGCGATCCTTGTTTAGCATTCACTTGTGCACACGTAGGACATTGGGAAGTTACTTTGGCAACCAGGCTCTGCAAGTTAGGTATGTAGAATGTTGCTTGCAACTGTTGGGCCAAAGCAGTCTTGCCAATATGTGAGGTTTGGTGTGCCTCTGATACTAAAGGCCAGGCAAGTGAAACTGGTACTACTAGACGATTGTCTGGAAGGTTATACCATCCCTTCACAAAAGTGGCTTTCAGATCTCCTTCGACCTTTTCCTTCTCTACATGAGTATAGGTGGGATGAGATCTTTCACTGTAGGATTCTATTTCTTGTGCCATTTATCCGTTTTTCCCTACTCCCTCCTCCACCCTAGAGGAACCATCTATAAAAATTGCTTCTCCTTTCTCCAGGGGGTGTTCCTCTAAATCAGGTCTTATTTTCGTTTGTAAATCAATTACTTCAGCACAATAATGTTCTAATCCATACTAATCCATTGATCTGGTGTTGGCTAACAACTGTGCTGGATTCAAATTGTGATCTGTAGTTAAAATCAAATCTGTCTGCTGCATTAAAATTGTTTCATATTTTAGAATTCTGGAATCAGTTAACCACCGCCCTGCTTTTTGCTGAAGGATGGTTCTGACTTGATGTGGGATGCTTACAATAAGGGCTCCCCCAAAGGTCAATTTCCTACTTTCTGAGCCAACACCCCTTGTGCAATTCAATTTTCTGTGTTTACAAAGAGATGGAATGGCTTTTCCAAATTTAGTAAACTTAATACAGGAGCCTTGGTTAAAGCTTGTTTCAAATTTTCAAGGCTTCCTCTTTCGTGTCCCTCCCATTTCAAACTCCAAGGTTCAGATTCAATTAATTTTGCATACAGGGGTTTGGTAAAATCAGCATACCCATCAATCCAGAGTCTGCAGTATCCAACCAAACCTAAGAATTTCCTTAATTCTTGCTTGTTTTTAGGTAGAGGCTGAGACGCCACCCCTTCTATTCTATCAGGAGTGATTTTCCTACTCCCTTCACTAATTAAGTGTATTCTAATGCTTTGTCCACTTAATCTGATCTCTGTCAATTAAAAACACCACTTCCTCTGACTTCCGGTTGGCTCTGTTGGCGCCGAAAATGCTCCTCCGTGAGCGTCCGCTCCCCCGATCTTGTAAAGCCGCTAGAACAGCCAAAAATCAGCTGTCTAGTGGCTTGGAAATTCTCTCCCCGGGCAAAGGGGAGAGAGAAGAGCAGACAGGTATAGGTAGAGCTCCCCAAGTGCCCCAGGAACAAGTCTGGAGCGCGAAGGGCGAGAGCTCCCTGGAAGCCTGTCAAAGCTCTGGATTTGGGGACGCCTCTGCTAACAAGCAGAGCAAGATGTCGCGACCACCTCAACTAACAGCGCTTGCAATAAACATCAGAAATTGAAGCAGGCAGACCAAAGACAGGAGAAATCAGACTGCAAGTATCTAAACTTAACTCCAATGTGTATTACTTCCTTCTGAACTATTAAGATAGGAAACAAGCTGGTAATTGAGACTTAATGGGGCATGGAAAGTGAAAGTTAAAAGGAAAGTTTCATTTTCAGCACTGACAGCCCCTGTTTAAAATTAATTCTGGCATTGAAAGAAAGAGGATTTTAAGGATTTAAGGACTGGAAAAAAATTTTTGAGCTTTGTGGAATTTGTGTTCTGGTTGCTGATTAAACAAAAAATTAAATTGAAAGTGAAAGATGGCTTCAAAACCAGTAAAGACTGTTCCTGTTAAAGGAACTGGTAGTGCTGGGAGCTCCCCAGCTCATACCTCCAGATTGCAAGCCCTTGCTCCCCCAACAGAACCACAGACTTTAACACTTGAGATGCTGTAGGGGGCTTTAAAAGTTACAGAGAATAAAATTGCCTCTGTGATTGATGAAAAAATGCAGAGTGTTGCGGAGGAAATGGCTGATATTAAAGATTTGATTTCAATTCAGAATAAGGAAATTAGAGAAGATATAATCTTGGCATTTAAAGGTCTGGCAGGTCATATTGAAATTTTGGATGACAAAGTGGATGAATTAAAGCAAGCTAATGAGACTCTGGAAAATAAATTGGGAGAAGCTCAGAATAAAATCAAAAAGGCTGAATCAGATGTAACAATGATAAAATATAGAGACATGGAATTTGCCTTAAGAATAAGAGGGGTGAAGGAGAACAAACAAGAGAATCTGAAAGAGATTATGCCAGAAGCACTGGCCCAGATGCTGGGTGATCAAAAAGTTAATTTGGCGTGGCAAATTGACAAAATTTATCGTGTTAATTCATGGTTGGCTAAACAAAAACATCTATCAAGAGACATTGTAATATACTTCATTACAAGGAGGATACGTAATGAAATTTTACAAGCTACTTTTAAAAATAAGCTTCAAGTGGAAGGGCAGGAGGTTATGACAATGAAAGAAATCCCCCCTAAAATGCTGAGGGCCAGAAGGGAGTATGCCTTTTTTGGTGGATGAATTGAGAAATCGCCAGATATAGTACAGATGGGAGGTACCAGCCAGTCTTGTGGTGAACTATTCAGGAGAAAGATATCGTCTTAATTCAGTATGGAAAGCAAGAGATTTCTATGTCAATGTATTAAAGGCTGGATACCCAAAATCCCCAGAAGTTAAAAGAAAGAAGGAAGTGGTGGGGGTAAGAAAGGGAGAGAATGAAGATTTGTTGGCACAAGCCCAAGGGGGAGTTTTGAATATTCAAGAAGATTTAATACAAATTCAGACTGCTGTTCAAGATTTGGACCTACTCGATATAATAGAAGAACCTAAGGATCAAAGACAGACCCGAGCAGCAACAGCCAAACGTAAAGAAGAATTAAGATTGCAGCAACTTCAGATGGTAACCCAAGAAACCACAAAAACAGAAGCAGTGGGAGGAGCCAGACCCAAAGGTCAAATGCAAGAAAATCATCAGCAGATGCTCCGAATGTTTCAGAAGGCTAAAGATGACAACTAGATTTTTAACTTGGAATGTTAATGGATTGAATTCACCACAAAAGAGGAAGAAAATATTTCATTATTTGAAACAATTTAAAAATGAAGTAATTTGTCTACAAGAAACTCACATCAGAACAAAAGATCAAAAATACTTAACCAATGCGAGACTAGGTGCACATTTTGTTGCATCAGCTCCAGAGAAGAAATGGTATAGTTATATATTTAAAAAGAGACTTAATTGCTAAATTAATTGAAGCAGATGATCAAGGAAGATTTATAGCAATCGAACTTTTAATAAAAGGAGAAAAAGTACTTCTAATTGGATTATATGCACCGAACCAACAACAGAGAAATTCTACAACCTTTTACATTCCAAGCTGTTACAATGGGATTATAAAACATGTATCTTACTGGGGGATTGGAATGGAGTTTCGGATATTAAAAAAGACAAGAAGGTACCTAAGCAAAATGTCTTAAGGTGTGCACGACTGCCAAAATCCTTTTTTGAAATGATGGATGATATGGAGCTGAGGGATATTTGGCGAGAGAGAAACGCAGAAGAAAAGGATTTTACTTTTTATTCAGACAGACATCAATCTTTTTCTAGGATTGATTTTATATTAATTACCAATGATCTTTTTTCCAGGGTGAAGAGTACGAAGATATGTCCAAGAGTCTTAACGGTTCATAGTCCAGTTTGGATGAAACTGGAGTATGGAAAGGGACCTAAGAGATCCTGGAGGTTAAATGAAAATCTGTTTAGGTATGAGGAAAATATAAAAGAATGTAAAAAAATTATGACAGAATTTTTCACTATGAATATGCATAAGGGTACATTTATGGAAATGGTGTGGGATGCAAGTAAAGCATATATGAGAGGTATTTTGATATATCTGAACAATAAATATAGAAATAAGCAGGGGGAAAAAAGGAAGGATTTGGAAGAAGAAATTTTTAAAAAAGAACAAGCTTTGATAGCGAACCCAGCAGATAAGAAAATAAAAGAGGCAATTAATTTACTAAAAGGGCAGTTTAAGATGTTAATGGCAGACCAGGTTGCAACTAATCTACAATATGCCAAACATAATACTTTTTGTAACGCTAATAAACCAGGTAGATGGTTAGCATACTTGTTAAGGAAAAAAAAAAAGTCACCGACCATAGAGAAAATAAAATATAAAGGTAAAGAGTTTATCAACAAGAGATGATTAAAAAATCATTCTTAGAATTTTATACTAAGTTGTATACTTTTTTTTTAATTTTTTATTAAAGAAAAAACAATACATTAAAACAACATACAATACAAACAAACATCAATTCAGTCCAATGACTGACTCTTAGAAGTTACTACCACGGTGGGTTATTTTTGTCTTTCTATTTGTATCAATATCTACAGTCACCTCTTTACATGGTTAAGTATGAATGTATATATTTGACTCCATATTTACTTCTATGCCTTTCTATTAAATAGTCGAAAATTATCTTTATATTCCTATTTTTGCCTCCAGCCAGCTGTACCATCTTTGCCATACTAAATAGTAATCAGTATCGTCTTTCTCTTGTATTTCTTTTGTGAGCTTGTCTAATTCTGCACATTCTGTAATTTTAGCTATTATTTTATCTTCAGTAGGTAACTGTTTGGATTTCCAATGTTGGGCAAAGAGTATACGTGCTGCTGTGAGGATATGGATGATCAGATATTTTATTTCTTTGGTATATTTTGCTGTAATTATTCCCAATAAAAAATCATTCTTAGAATTTTATACTAGGTTGTATACTATATTCAAGATATAGATATAGATAAATACTTACAGAAAGAGAATATTCATATAATTTCAAAAGAGCAAAGGGAGAGTTTAAATCAACTGATAACTTCTGAGGAAATTATGTTTGCTATTAAGCAATTGAAAATGGGTAAAGCTCCTGGGACGGATGGTTTGACAGTTGTTTACTATAAAAAATTACAGTTGAAATGGTGGAACCACTTAAAAAATTATTTAATAATATACAATTTGGAGGAGGGGTACCTCCGTCTTGGAAGACAGCCTTTATTTCTTTGATCCCAAAGGAGGATCAAGATCACACGTATCCAAAAAATTATAGGCCGATATCACTTTTAAATACAGATTACAAGATTTTTGCTAAAATAGTAGCAAATAGATTAATGACAGTTATGCAACAAGTGATCCATCATGACCAAACTGGTTTTATAAGTGGTAGACAAATGAAAAGTAATGTAAGGCAAATTGTTAATTTGTTAGAGTATTTGGGGAAGAACAACCAAGTCCCTGCAGTGTTAATATTTCTCGATGCGGAGAAAGCATTTGTTTGACTGAACTGGCATTTTTTTCTGAAATTAATAGAAAAGATGCAATTTGGAGAATGTTTTACACAAGCTATTAAGCTAATATATCAGAAGCAAACAGCACAAATAATAATTAATGGTGGTTTAACAGATAATTTCAATATAGAAAAAGGAACAAGGCAAGGATGTCCCTTGTCTCCATTATTGTTTATCTTATCGCTGGAACTTTTGTTGAATAAAATACGTGGGTCAGATGAAATAAAGCGAATTAAAATTAGACAGCATGAGTATAAACTACGAGCATTGCAGATGACTTGGTTGTTACTTTAACCCAACCAGTACAATCAGTTGCAGGTTTAATGGATATAATTTATCAATATGGACAAGTATCGGGATTTAAAATAAATACAGGTAAAACAAAGATAATAACTAAAAATATGACTATAAATCAAAAAGAAGAAGTAGAAAGACTAACAGGATTTGAAATAGTAAAGAAGGTCAAATATCTAGGAGTTTATATTATGACTTCAAATGTAAAATTATATAAGCATAATTATGAACCATTGTGGCAAAAAATACAGAAAGAGACTACAACTGGAAAAAACTACAACTGTCTCTGATGAGAAGAATAGCCGCAGTAAAAATGAATGTCTTGCCAAGGTTTTTATTTCTTTTTCAAATGATACCAATACCTAAAAAAGATGAAAATTTGAAGGAATGGCAGAAGGGTATTAGTAACTTTGTCTGGGCAGGAAAGAGACCACGAGTAAAGCAAAAGATAATGCAAGATATACGTGAAAGAGGAGGTCTCAAAATGCCCAATTTAAGACTGTACTATGAAGCAGTTAGTGATTGGATGAATTTAACAGAGGAAAGAATACTAAACAATGAAGGATATGGTTTGGTTTACGGTTGGCATGCTTATCTATTATATGATAAAAGAGTGGATAAGACCTTTAAAAGTCACATATTAAGGAATGCTTTATTGCGTGTCTGGAAAAAGTATCAATATAAATTAAATGATAAGTTACCAATGTGGACAGCACCCAGACACGCGATAGAGAATATAAGTGTAGAGCAAAAACAAGATGAGATTATATATAAGGAGCTTCTTTATAAAGAAAGAGGCATACTACAATTAAAATCTATGAATCAAGAGAAGAAAGAATAATTAAAACATGGTTTTAGTATGGTCAGCTGCAAGCCAGATGGAGAGAAGATCAAAAAATTGGTATTCGGCAAGAGGATGAGAATTTGGTAAAACAAATTAGAGATAAAGGCCAAATGCATATAAAAAGGTTGTATAATGCACTGGTTGAAATAGACTGAGAAACAGAGCTAGTTAAGGATTGTATGATAAAATGGGCACAAAATATCGGAGAACCAATAATGATGGGAACAGGGGAAAAAATATGGGTTAGAAATATAAAATTTACGCAAGCCCAGAACTTAAGGGAGAATTTTTATAAAATGTTTTATAGATGGCATTTAGATCCTAAAAAGCTAGCCTGTATGTATTCAAGTTTACAACCTAAGTGTTGGAGATGTGAATGTGAAGATTCTACGTATTATCACATATGGTGGACATGTAAAAAAATCAAGGCTTTTGGGATAAAAATATGGTGGATTATTCAAAATATTTTAAAGAAAAAGATAAAATTTACCCCACAGTTCTTTTTGTTGGGCATAGTTACAGATTGTACAGTTATAGAGACTAAGCTGATTTTAAATTTAATAACAGCAGCTAGACTTTTGGTGGCGCAGTACTGGAAGAAGGAAGATTTGCCTACGATTGAGGAATGGACGTTAAAAGTAGTGAACCTGGCAGAGATGGCAAAAATTTCAGCGTATTTGAAAGACCATTCAAATGAAAGATATATACTGGAGTGGAGAAGATGGATTGACTATATTCAAAACAAGTATCAGACTAAAAAGCTTCAAATAGCCTATGAATGAAACATTCAATTTAGTTTTTTAGTTTATGTCTATAGTATATTTTTGAACTATGTGGAGTTAAGGACCAAGGGAGAATTTGGAGTCTATAAAATGTTAGCACATTTTAGTTTATGATTGTTAAATGCTATACCCTGTATTTGCTCTGAGAAGTCTGGGGAGGGGGGTGGGGGGAAGGGGGAGGAGGGGAAATGGGAGGGAGGTGGGGAGAAAATGTTTGTATCTTTAATAAAACTTTTTAATAAAAAAAAAGCACCACTTCCTCTTCTTTAGGCCCCACTACTAAATGATAAGGGCTCTCTGTGGAACCCAAAAGGAATCACCCAACACCACTAGTACTGACTTTCATCTTCTGCCATCATATTGTACACTTACGCCTCCCTTCTTTGGATCGGGCAGTCTTTAACTCTGTCTTCCCTGCCCATATCAACACTTCTTCTTCCCATTATCACTTGGTTCCACCCTCACACTCCTTTCTTCCTTCCCTGTCCAAAGGTTATGCCATCCACAACATCCATAACCTTCCAAAAACAAATCCCTTCTCCCTTCCATCAATTCTACTTTCTCTAACTCTTCTCTTCTTATAACACTAAACATTCAATTCCTCCTACCACTGTCATCCTGACTTCCAAGTCAGCACAAGTCTGTGCAGACCAACCTAAAGGCAACTTTCTGGCTTCCACTAAAACTTCCTCTCTCCCTTCTACTATTGTATATCCATCTATAAAAAAATGGAGGTAAGAAGAACAGTTTCAAAAATAAAACAAACAATCTAAATGAAGTACTTTGGATCAATGCTCTGAAATATATTTGGATCAGACTTTAGCATCAATTCTCTGCCTTTAGTAAAATGCAAGTCAGATTCAAAAAATCTTTCAAAATCATTTCTTTTATATAGGTTTAATTAAGCATTTTAAACCTCAAAAATTTCCAGGAAAAAAATCAAAATTGTATTCAGAGCAGAAAAGAAAATATATCTGCATTGCTTTTATATGTGGATGAAAGAATTCAAAACAGTGAGAGGCAAGGCTGCATGAGCAGGTCGCACATTTCCCCCTCCTTTCTCAGACAGGCTAAGAGAAAGGGAAAAAAATGGTTAAAACAAGCAGAAAAGCCTCACTCCCCCCTTCACTCAGCATTCTTTCAACAAAACAACACTCTCTGCATTTCTCTTTAGCCTTAACAATTCACAGATATTTTCCACAAATTTCTACTTACTTCACAAAACCTTACAATAACAAAACCTTGCAACTTACTGTTTCTTTATACGAAAGGGAACCAAAGTACATTCACACCAACTTTTACCCTCAACAGACTCACATTTGCGCTGCAATCAAACTGCTTGTGTACACCAATTTCACATGCAAAAATCCCACTTCATGAAGTAGTTCAACTGCTACTGGATTGATGATTCTAGTGATGGGGAAAGGTCCAATGAACTTTGGCCCTAGTTTCTTTGATGGTTGTAATGATTTCAAGAATTTTGTAGATAAGTATACTCTGTCTCCAATATGAAAAGGTTTGGGTTCCATCCTTTTCTTGTCAGCTTGAATCTTAAAAGCTTCTCTAGCTTCCTGTAAGGCTAATCTAACCACTGGCCACGTGTTTTGCAAATTATCCATCCACTCCTTAACTGAGGGGATGGTGGGTTCTTCTGTGGGTAGTTTTCCCTCCTGTCCTGGAATATAGTGGGCTGGAAAGGCATTGCAAACTGGACGGATTTTATAAAACTGATCTCAACACATCATCTCATCCTTCTTCAAGAAACCTGGCTGACTACTAACGATCCACAGATCAGTTTACCGGGCTTTGCCTCATGGCATAAACCGGCAGGCAAAGTCAATTTAAGAGGGAGGGCAATTGGGGGCTTAACCACGTTGATCAAAAGGGATACGGGATGGAAGGGTGAAGAAATTTCTTTAGACCCTCAATTCCAATATATTCTGCCTATTAGATTTTTGTTCAGGGGGATGGACTTAATCTTAATTAATGTATATATCGCTCCTTTTTCATTCCACCTTCTGGGAAGGGATTTGTGGGATGAATTAGATTCAGTATTAGCTACCTTAAAGGGACGCTTTCCCCAAGCAAAAATTATATTAGCTGGAGATACTAATGCAAGACTAGGCCCCTCAATGAAGAGCTATGGTAACCAAGGCCTGGTACCAACTGGATACTTTTATAATGAGTTCACTTGGTCCTCAATGGACAAGAGGACCAATAAACATGCCCAGAGGTTAATTTCCCTGCTGTTTATGAATGATATGCAAGTACTTAGTGGCTCGAGTGATGGGTATATATATCCCTATACTTTCTCGTCCAACAAAACCTCAACCTCTATCGATTATATCTGCACTTCCTCTAGTTTAGTACACCATTTTTCAGAAGTAAGAGCTATATTTAGAGAGGAAAGTGACCACTTTCCCATCACGGCTCTGGTTTCACTCTCTTCAGAAGTTAGGCCTCATTCAAGAGAGGAAATGGACACCTTAGCAAACGCCCGGGTTTATAACTATAAAAGGTTATATTGGCACAGACTTGATGTCAAATCTGTGACCACTTATTTGGGCTCAGACGAAGCCAGACACCTAGCAAGGGAAATCTCCCAATCTAAGCCCGGAGACAACACCCCAATGCCATCTTATATAGAGCTAACTTCTACTCTTAAGAACTTAATGATCCAGAATGATAGAAAAGTAGATGGGATCTCTAGAAAGTGGTTTAATGACGATTGCCATAGCTTGAGGTCAAATCTAAGAGCCGCAGTTAAGAAAGTTAACCGATCCAGATAGGATGGTGATTATTCAAATATGGTTCAACTCAGGAGAGCATACAAATCCCTCCTGAAAAACAAGAAAAGTAGCTATAATACCAGGATGTGGAAAGAGGTAGAAATGGCAGCGAAATCCCAATTCCCTACGATCTTTTGGCATAAGATAGCCGGTATATTAAAACAACGTTCCCCATTTATGGACACTGATATATCAGTAGTAAAATGGGAGAAGCACTATCTTGCTTTATTTGATGGTAATAAGACAATAAGACAACAAATGTCTTGCAACTGGATATCATCCAGCAAGAATTAAGGAAATGTCCGAAATGAACACCAGTTACCCCTACCGAAGTTAAACATATAATTCAATCCTTAAAGGCCGGGAAGGCCCCTGGAGAGGACTTGCTGCCTCCTGAACTCTTTAGGTCCAACATTGACTTTTGGGTACCGATGCTGGTAGCACTGTTTACTTATATTGATAAAGTAGGGATAATCCCTGAAGGGTGGAGGTAAGCTATAGTTTTTCCAATTTTCAAGAAAGGTGACAGAGCCACCCCATCCAATTACCGCCCCATCAGTCTTCTTAATATAATTTCAAAAATGTATACGAAACATCTGCTAAATAAAATAGAGGACTGGTGCTTGGATAAGGAAATTCTGGCAAATGAGCAGGCAGGTTTTAGATCAGGTAGGTCTACCATTGACAATTGTTTTGTCCTTTCCCACTTAATTAATAAATACAAGACCCAGGGGAAAAAGCTGTATACCGCCTTTTTTTTTATTGCAAAAGTTTTACAATTACATTTTCACATTTTCACCCATTACCCACCCTCTCAACCCACCCCAAACTCCCCAACCTCATCCTCCCTAACCCTCCCTAACCCTCCCCTCCCCCCGGACTTCCACAGAATGTACTCACATAAAAAAAAACCCTTTATATAAAACTTGAACCCCTCCATCCCCTATATAATTTTTCATCTTAACTAAATTAAAATATTTCTATCTTAACATAACATTTTCAATTAAAAGCTATTTTATACTTCCTTGTCTGATATTTGTTCTGCACATAATCTATCCACTTTTTCCATTCCCACTCATAAGTCTCTTGTGAACAATCTTTTAAGTATGCTGAAATCATCGCCATCTCTGCAAAGCTGGCCATCTTCAAAGTCCATTCCTCGACAGTGGGCAAAGCTTCATTTTTCCAGTATTTACCTATCAATAATCTGGCTGCTGTTATCATGTATAATATCAACTTTGTTTCACCCAGTGTAAAACCCTTAACTATACCCAGTAAAAACAATTGTGGAGAAAATTGAATTTTTTTCTTCAAAACATTCTGCATAATCCACCAAATTTTTATCCAAAAAGCTTTAACTTTCTTGCAAGTCCACCAAACATGATAATATGTAGCGTCTGAACAATCACATCTCCAACATTTTGGCTGAACATTAGGGTACATACATGACAGTTTGTTAGGATCTAAATGCCATCTATAAAACATTTTATAAAAATTTTCCCTCAAATTCTGTGACTGTGTAAATTTGACATTCTGAACCCAAATTTTTTCCCATGTTTCCAACATCACAGGTTCTTCAAAATTCTGTGCCCACTTAATCATACAATCTTTAACCAATTCAGTTTCTGAATCTCTTTCTAACAAAACATTGTAAAGCCTTTTAATATGCATTGGACCTTTCTCTTTTATATGTCTAACCAATTCTTCCTCATGCAACATAATACCAATTTTTTGGTCCTCTTTCCATCTCATTTGAAGTTGATTATATTGTAACCAAGTTAAATTAATCCCTTCATCCAACAGTGTCTCTAATGTCTTCAACTGCCATCTGCCCGCATCTGTAAAAAGAACTTCTTTGTATAAAACCCCCCCGAGTGACATTATATTTGTATTCCAAATAGTATGACCAAGATCCAGCCATAGCGGTATTTTATAATCCCATTTGAATCGGTGCTTCTTCCAAACTCTCATCAGGGAGTCTCTAAGTATATGACTTTTAAATACTTTATCCACTTTATTTTCATAAAATAAGTACGCATGCCATCCGAATTCAAGATCAAAACTTTCTATATTCAATATTCCAGTCTTTTTCCTTCCAAACCAATCACTTGCTTGAGATAAAGCTGCTGTTTCATAATATAACTGTAGATTTGGAAGTTTAAGACCTCCCCGTTCTGGAACATCTTGCAAAATTTTTAATTTCACTCTCAGTTTTTTCTCGTTCCAAACAAACTTATTCAATCCGCTTTGCCACTCTTTCAATTGTTTATCGCTTTGAAGCACCGGAATCGTTTGAAACAAAAAAAAGAAATCTTGGCAAAATATTCATCTTAACTGCTGCTATTCTTCCAAGTAGAGACAGCTGCAGTTTTTTCCAAGTCTCCATATCTTTCTGCACATCTCGCCACAACACCTCATAATTATTTTGAAACAATTTCATATTTAATTCTGCAACCTGAACCCCTAGATATTTTACCTTTAGTACAATCTCAAAACCTGCCCTCCTTTCAAGCTCATGTTTACGATCCTGTGTCATATTTTTAACTATCATCTTAGTTTTTTTCTGGTTCAGTCTAAAACCTGAAACTTTACCATAGTCTTGTATAATGTCTTTCATCTGGATTATTGATTCCATTGGCTGTGTTAGGGTAACTACCAGATCATCTGCAAATGCTTTTATTCTGTAATCCTCTTGCCTTATCATTATACCTTTCAAGATATTAGAGTTCCGTATTGTATTTAACAAGACTTCTAGTGTTAGAATGAATAGCAATGGGGATAACGGACATCCCTGTCTTGTTTCTTTTTCAATTTTAAAATCTGTTGTCAAACTTCCATTAATAATAATCTGTGCCTTTTACTCTTGGTAAATTGCTGAAACCGCCTGTATAAATTGGTCCCCAAAGTCCATCTTTTTAAAAGTCTTTAATAGAAAATTCCAATCCACTCTATCAAAGGCCTTTTCCGCATCCAAGAAAACCAGCACTGCAGGGATCTGTTTATTCTTCTCAAGATATTCCAATAAATCTATAACTTGCCTTACATTGTCCTTCATATATCTGCCTTCAATAAATCCCGCTTGATCATCATGAATCACCTCTTGAATTACTGGCATCAACCTGTTGGCTAGTACTTTTGCATAAATTTTATAATCATTATTCAGAAGAGATATTGGTCTATAATTCTCAGGTTTTTTAGGACCTACTTGCTCTTTTGGTATCAAAGAAATGTAGGCTGTTTTCTATGATGGGGGTATTTTACCCCCTTGTTGTATGTTACAAAATAAGTCTCTGAGCTGTTCCACCATTTCTGCTTGCAAAGTTTTATAATACACTGCAGTCAAACCATCTGTCCCAGGAGCTTTAGCTGTTTTTAGTTGTTTAATTGCTAGTATAATCTCCTCCTCTGTTATTGGACAATTCATTCTTTCCTTTTGTTGATTAGTAATTTTCGTGATTCTTTTATTATCTAAATATTTTTCTATAAGTCCATTCTGCATATCATCTTTAACATATAGTTTGGTATAATAATCTACAAAGGCTTCTTTAATTAATTTTTGCTGAAAAATTTCTTTCCCTCCAATATCAACACTATCAATAGTCCGTATACTCTGCTTCTTCCTTAATGTATAGGCCAACCATCTGCCCAGTTTATTGGCGTTGCAAAATGTATTATGCCTCACATATTGTAGATTTGTTGCAACTTGTTCCGCCATAAACATTTGGAATTGATCTTTCAAAAGTTTTATAGCACCACATATTCTTTCATCTGTTGGATTTTTAATAAGTAACTGTTCTTTATTCTTTATTTCTGCTTCCAGTTCAGATCTTTTCTTTTGTCGATTCAGTCTATGTTTAGAATTCATATAAATGAGTACCCCTCTCATATAAGCTTTGCTCGCATCCCACACAATTTCAATTGGGGTACCCTTATTTAAGTTTATTTCAAAAAATTCTTTCAACTGCTTTTTAAGTTCTGTTATATTTTTTTCATATCTGAACAAGTTTTCATTTAATCTCCATGATCTTCTCTCAGTCTTTCCAGTCTCAATTTCTATCCATACTGGGCTGTGGTCGGTCAAAGTTCTTGGAAATATCTTTGTTCTTTTTGTCTTAACAAGTAGATCATCTGACAACAAGATAAAATCAATCCTAGAAAAGGACCTATGTCTATCGGAAAAGAAAGTATAATCCAATTCTTTTGGATTATGTATTCTCCAAATGTCTTTTAATTCCAAATCTTCTTTCATATCAAAAAAAGTCTGTGGTAATCTGATCCTTGATTTCGCCAAACTCTTTTTATCTAATTTAGAATCAATTACTCCATTCCAATCTCCCATAATTAAAATAGATCTATAGTCCCATTGCAGTATTTTAGTGTGTAGCATTTTATAAAAATGATCCTGTTGTTGGTTAGGAGCATAAATTCCAATCAAAAGAATTTGGCCATTTACTGTAAGCAATTTGATTGCTATAAACCTACCATCTTCATCTGCTTCTATAATTTTAGCTGTAAATCTTTTATTTACATAAATAACCACACCATTCTTTTTTTGCAAAGTTGAAGCTATAAAATGTGTTCCTAATTTAGAGTTTATCAAGTATTTTTGATCTTGAGTTCTAATATGAGTTTCTTGTAAACAAATTATATCATTATTAAATTGTCTCAAATATGTGAATAACTTCTTCCTTTTCTGTGGGGAATTCAACCCATTCACATTCCAAGATAAGCACTTAATTGTCATCTTCATCTTTTCGAAGCGACGAGCAGAATAGCCGAAGATCTTCCGAAATCTCTGGTTGTGCTCCCCGCATGGCTTCAATCTCTTGTGTAGTACTTTTAGCTCCCTTTTTATATTGTCTTTCCTGTTGTTGCTTTTCTTTGAGTTGCTTAGATTTTGCATGAGTTATACGCTGGTCTTTGACTTCAACCATCCGAACCGGGTCCAAAATTGGAGAAGATTCTAGCAGGTGCTCCTCCAGAAAACCTCCTACAGCACCCTGCATTTCCTCTGGCTCCGCCTGTTTAGACTGTTCTAGCACCTCTTGCTGGAGTTGCTTCTTATCACTCTCCTTAATCTCCAGCACTGTAGATGTACATGGAGATGGTGTTCTCTCTTTAAGAACAGTAGAATAAAAATGTTCCGCCTTCTCAATGGTGTTCAGCCGATGTCTTTCTCCATTGTACTTCAGAATTATACCAATTGGGGCATCCCACCGGAATGGTATCTGATGTTTTTTCAATTCATTCACTAGAAAGCCAAAGTCTTTTCTATCTTTCAACATTTTAGGTGGCAATTCTTTATAAACTCCAATTTGAGCCCCCTCCACTTGCACAGAAGAAAGAAAAGATTTTTGCAGGATATCATTTCTTATTGTTCTGTCTGTGAAATATATCACCATGTCTCTAGGCAATTGTCTTTGTCTGGCCACCCAGGAATTCACTCTGTAAATTTTGTCTATTTTATAAAAAACCACTTCAGGATTAATTTTTAATAACACAGCCAAGGCATCAGCACAAAGTTGTCTCAAATCCTGTCTATCATTCTCGCTAATTCCTCTGAGCCTTATAGCGAATTCCATTGCCCTGAATTGCATCATTGTAATTTCATTTTCAAATCTCTGCATTTTATCATCAGCATCAGAAATTTTATAATCAGTATCCTTAATCTTGACATTGACTTCTGATTTGAATTCTTCCAATTTGGAATCCACTTTAATAATAAATTCTGAGAGGCCAGAGGCAACATCCAATATTTTTTTAGTCACCTTGCCATAATCCTGTTTCACCATATTTTTCATTTCATTAATTTCCTGCATAATTTCCTGTTGGGATTTTTGAAGTTTATCATCTATTTCCTGTTGAGATTTTTGAAATTTATCATCCAAAGCCTGAGAAATAAATTCTTTTAAATTTTCAAAATCAAAGTCTTTTTTTCTGAGTCTGTTGAACGGGAGGAGGCTGCTGTGCATGTTTATGTGTGGGGGATCCCCGCCCCCTGCTGCCTTTCCTTCCTGCTTCTTTGAAGCCATCCTGCCACGTAGATTAGAATTTCTGAAAAAGACTTCCGGTTTGCTAGCCTCCGGTGAAGACGGTCCCTTCTTAAGGACCGCCAGCCCCGCCGCCTGTAGAGCCGCTTCGAGATCGAGAAGCAGCTCGAAAACTCCGAAAGCCATAGGATTGCAGGAGGAGAGAAATCAAGGTACAGGTTGAGCCCCTGTGAGTCCCCAGAGAATCGCTACTGGGGAGGAAACAGGCGCGGCTCCCTTTCAACTTGCTGAGAGTCCGGACGGCGTGGGACGACTCTGCTTTCCGCAGAGCAAGCCGGCTGCAGCAAACAGTTAAACTGAATGAAACCAACCTTAACAAATAGCGGAAATATCAACTTGAACCCTTAAATCTGCAAATCGCAAGTATTATCGCTTTGGTGACTTTTTGAATTAAGAGAAAGTTTGAGCGAGTGAAAGTTTGAAAAAAAAATGGCGCCCAGCTGCAGAGTTAACAGGCTGAGAGCGAGAGTGGATTTGTGAAGTTACTTTGATCTGCTACAAAGTAGCGTTGCCTGTAATAAGGAGGAACAGGAGAAGAGGAAAAAATTCTTTTTTAAAATCAGAGCTTGCTTCAGTTTAACTTCTATCCCCAATTTGATTAAACCTGGGGGATTTTATACCGCCTTTATTGACCTTCCTGCGGCTTTTGATTCTATAGATAGGAACCATTTGTGGAGGAAACTACAAGTTATGGGGATGGACCCCAGACTTATTTTGTTGATCAGGACTCTCTATACTAATACGGCAATTAGAGTCAGATATGCAGCAAATGGGGCCTCAACAAACAGCATACCGACAACTAGAGGAGTGAGGCAGGGCTGCCTGCTGGGCCCTACTCTTTTTAACCTTTATATAAATGATATCCAGTGCAGCTGGGTGATCTTTTGATGCACAGCCCTCAAATAGGCTCTAGATTTATTAATGTATTAATGTACGCCGATGACTTAGTGCTGTTTTCTAGAACCCAAATAGGAATAAGGAGACTTCTTGACAAGCTCACACATTATTGTACTGCAAACCACTTGACTATAAATGTAGCTAAATTAAAAGTTTTAGTCTTTGGCAATAAGAATAAAAAGCACAATTGGCAGATTAATGACACAAAGATTGAGCAAGTTACCCAATATACTTAACTTGGAATTGTTTTTTCCAGTGCAGGAGGTTGGACTCCGCACCATCAATACCTTTCTCAAAAGGTCAGAGCAGGAGCAAGCCTTGTATCCAAATTAAGTAAACGAATCCAACCAACCTCCATTTTACCTCTTCGTAAAGTCTTTCAGGCTAAACTTGTTCCAATCATGCTCTATGGTGCCGAAATTTGGGGTCTTACAGAGGCCCCCATATTAGAGAGAACTCAAAATAATTTGTTAAGGAAGATGCTCGGGGTAAACAATTCCACTTCAGCTGCAGCCGTCAGAGCTGAATTGGGACATTTCTCACGTACACCTATACAATCACTAGGGCGGTAGCCTACTGGCTAAAAATGACCCAGATGGAAGCCAGCAGACTCCCCAAAATCTACCTTGAGGAACAGCAGATTTCAAATCCTCAAAGGTATTCCTGGCTAACCTGGCTGTCAGAAATATTGAACCGATATGGCGTAGGGTTCCCGTTGTGTGACACACTGAAGCAAGTTAAACAACGGATTAAAGATATATATGGGCAAATGGACATGGCAACCCTTTCAACTAATCATTCCCTTAAACTGCTGACAGCAGTTAAAACAACTTTCACTCTGGAAAAGTATTTACATCTAGAAATGCCATCAGTGGAGAGACAGTTATTTGTTAAGTTTAGATTTGAACTTCTAGATACCAACGTTAGATTCGGCCGTTACTGGAAAATCCCGTATGACAAAAGAACATGCATATGTGGGGTAAACGTCGTGGAGGACATGGCGCATATAATATTCGAATGTAGGCTGTATGAGGAAGTAAGAAAACAATATCTGTCCCCAATTATAAATAAATTTCCCCACTGGAATATAAGGTATAAATTAGCATTTCTGTTGAGGGCTGACTCTCCTCCCCTGGTAAGAGCTATCACTCGCTATCTTAAAAGGATGACAGCAATATGAGCCAGTTATATCGAAAAAAAATTTCATTGATTGCAAGAAAGAGGAGCTGAGTTAGAGAGGAGCTATCTTATTTGGGTTATCTAGTCTTGGAAATTTAGCTATTGAAATTTGATATTGTAAAATTTTAATGTCATATATCATATATTTTTAGATTGTTATTTTTGTAACTGTTTTATCTTTTTCCCTTTTTCTTTTCTGTTTTGTTTGAAAAGGCCTTCGGGCTATTCAATAAACAAATACAATACAATTCTGTGGGTAGTTCAGGCATGGGGCTGATATCCTGGCCTGTTGCTACTCTAAAAGGGGTAAAACCAGGACTTGAATGTACAGCATTATTAAACGCAACTTCAGCAAAAGGCAAAAGTTTGGTCAGTTATCCTGTTGAAAATTAATGAAACATCTTAAATATTGTTCTAGTACCGAGTTCAAAATTTCAGAATTACCATTAGTACATGGATGAAAGGATGTGCTCAACCCCTGGCCAGTACCAAGTAATCCCAAAAACGCCCTCCAAAAGTTGGAGGTGAATTGAGCCCCTCTGTCGGAGATGATCCTTTGTGGAGCACCATGAAGTCGATAAATGTGTATTAGGAATAATTTGGCTAAACTTTTAGCAGTTGGGATCTTTTGGCAGGGTATAAAATGTGCCTGTTTTGAAAATAGATCTGTCACAACCCAAATAACAGTATTTCCCTCACTATTTGGCAATTCCACGATGAAATCCATGGCAATCTTTCTCCAAGGCGCTGCAGGTTCAGCTACCTTCTGCAATAGACCTGGGGATTTCCCCTGGCGTCTTTTTGCTGCTGCACAAATGGGGCAGCTAGCTACATAGCTTTCTATGTCCTTTTTTAGTGATGGCCACCAAAATTGTCTTTTAATCAGGTGTAAAGTTTTCAAAAACCCAAAATGTCCAGCTAATTTGGAGTCATGGCACCGTACCATTAAGCATAGTCTTTGGCTTGCAGGGATATACAACTTCCCCCCTACCCAAGCCAAGTCTTCTTTCATCAGACAGCTGGATTTGTTGTTCAAAAACCATTCATCAGTGGCCAATGCTTGTTTAAAATTTTGGGTGATGTCATTGTCTGTCATTTTCCTGGGATCTGGTGACTACTTTAGCGGCTAGTTGACTGTTTTGTACTATAGGTTTGATTACGTCTGACCTTGCACGAATGTATTGTGGTTTTCTGGATAGCGCATCCGCCAGAAAGTTCCCCCCCCCGGGAGGTATTTTAGAGTAAAATCAAACCGTTTAAAGTACTGAGCCCATCTACTTGTTTTGGGGAGTTTCCTTGGGGTTTTTAGGGCTTCTAGATTTTTATGATCAGTCCAGACTTCAAAAGGGGTCTTACTGCCTTCTAGGAAGTGCCGCCAGGTTAACAATGCCCAACGAACTGCATACGCCTCTTTCTCCCAAATAGCCCACCTTTGCTCAGTCTCATTCAACTTTTTGGATGTGTAAGCGCAGGGTTGTAGTTGGTCTTGCTCGTTCTTCTGAAGCAGGACCGCTCCTATTGCCACATTGCTGGCATCTGCTTGTATGACAAATGGTTTCTCCGTGTCCGGGTGTTGTAGAATTGGTTCTGCTGAGAACAGCCATTTAAGTTTTTCAAATGCTGCCTGGCATTCCATAGTCCAGTTCAATGGTTGCTTTGGTTTAGGGTTGTCCTCCCCCTTTGTTTTTAAGAGCTTGGTGATGGGGAGGGCAATCTGAGCGAACGCAGGGATAAACTGGCGGTAAAAGTTGGCAAACCCCAGGAAGCTCTGTAACTGTTTACGTGTGCGTGGAGGGTCCCAATCAAGTACAGCCTGCACTTTTAGAGGATCCATCTCAACCCCCTGGTGTGAAACACGGTATCCCAAATAGTCAATCTTCTCTTGATGGAATTCACATTTGGAAAGTTTGGCATAAAGTTTGGCAGTGCAGAGTTTGTTTAAAACTGCCCTGACTAGTTTTACATGTTCTGCTTTGGTCTCGGTATAGATTAAAATGTTGTCCAAATAGACCAGAACCTCCTTATATAAATGCTGATGCAGCACTTCATTTATTAACTGCATAAACACTGCAGGGGTTCCTTGTAATCCAAAGGGGAGCACCTTGAATTGGTAGCAGCCGAGGGGGGTGTTGAATGCCGTTTTCCACTCATCCCCTTCCTTAATTCTGACACGGTAGTAAGCCTCCCTTAAGTCCAGCTTTGAAAATTTTTTCCCTTTAGCGAGGTGTGCTAACATATCTTTCATAAGGGGGACAGGATACACGTTTTGCACACTGATAGTATTTAGGTTTCGATAGTTAACACATAAGCGTTTTGAACCATCTTTTTTCTCTCTAAACAACACTGGGGCTGCAATTTTTGGTCGGTCTGGCTCGATGAAACCCCTTGCTAGGTTTTTCTCAATGAATGTTCTCAGCTCTTCCAACTCCCTCGGTGACATGCTGTACATCTTGGGTTTAGGGAGTTTCACGCCGGGTAAGATTTCTATTGCACAATCAGGGGCACGGTGGGGGGGGGAGCTCATCTGAGGCTTTTTCGCTAAAAACCTCAGCTAAATCCTTGTATTCTATGGGTATGCCCTCAGTTGGTGTGGCATGACCAGGCATGGCTGTTTCTCGATTCTCTGCCCCCTCAAGTCCTTTATGTGGATACTCAGCAAAAGTCACCTTCCTCTGAAATTTTATGATGCTTTGTTTCCAATTGATTTGTGGGTTCCATCTTTTTAGCCACGCAAGGCCCAGAACCAACGGCCATTCCATGCCAGGTGCCACTATAAAGGTAAGCCTTTCCTTGTGGCTTCCAATGCCTATATGTAGAGGCACGGTGGCCAGAGAAGCTGGCTCCCCTCCTGCTATTGACCCATCTAGTTGGCAGAAAGCAATGGGGTTTTTCAGCTTTCTTACGTTAATCCCTAACTTCCCTACCAAGGTTGGGCTGATCAAACAACGGGTGCACCCCGAATCCACTAGGGTGGGGATACTTATCTCCCTGTCCTGGTTTGGGATAAATAGTCTTAAGGGGAAAGTAAGCGGTTTAATTGGTTTGCTTACCAGTGGCTCATCATCTGGATCGCTTCCGAACGAGTGTGATTCCTCCTGTTCAGATGCCAGGGTTTCTTCCCCAAAGAGGGGAGGGGATGGGACTTCTACGGTCTCCCTACTCCTCAGGGCAGTCTCCTTCCCATGCTGACCCGATTTT
The DNA here is from genome assembly GCA_022577455.1 of Arizona elegans. Lineage (NCBI taxonomy): Eukaryota > Metazoa > Chordata > Lepidosauria > Squamata > Colubridae > Arizona > Arizona elegans. The sequence goes on along the minus strand of JAKOOJ010000004.1, from coordinate 73,765,999 downwards.
CCAGGACCCTCCCCCAGTGGGTGGTTCCGGGCGGGTGTTTGCGAATGACACTCTGCAGTTCGGTGCCCTTCTTTCCCACACTTGAAACAGGCTGAAGATCTCGGGGAGAATGCAGTTTGTGGTTTGTGGGGCTCTTGCTTCCATTGGGGTGAGGATTTCTTCCATGCTCGCCCCGCTCGATACTGGTTTCTGGCCATATTGATCTCAGCTTCTTCGGCGGTGACATACCATTCATGTAGGTCATTCGGTGCCCCTCGGGCCACGCAGGCATTGTATAGATCATCACTCAGTCCGTCCTTGAAACAGGTCACCAAAATATCTTCCGGCCAGTGCACACGACATGCGAGGTCCCGGAATTCTTCAGTATACTCTGCTACTGGCCGTCGCCCCTGCCTCACCACCTTAATGCGGTCATGTGCTTTGCGATCTGCCAGTGGGTCCTCGAACCAACGTCGCAGGGCCATCATGAAATGGTCGAAATTCCGCAGTTCTGGTGCGTTGGCAGTTTGTAGGGTCACCATCCATCTAGCTGCAGCACCCTCTAGGGCTAGGGTCACAACTCGCACTCGGGAGCCTTGGGTTTGGGTACTCTTGCATGTAGGTGAGCACATGTGCCACAAAGAATCCTAATTGTTGTGGATTCCCATCAAACTTCACCCCAAGAGGGGGAGTTTCTCTTTCCAGCTGAGGAGCCTGGGGTTGGTTGGGAATGGGCGCCGGTGTGTGTGCTGCCTGGGGGGGAGGGTTTGCTGGATCTTCTCCCACAGCTGCTGCACCATCTGCTCGATAGGCAGCCTCCAGGAGGGGGGTGCCTCCCCTGGCATCATCCATGACTGCTGCCCTTTCAGTGCTCTTTGGTTGTTGTCCTGGCTCCCTTCGGATGTTAAGATTTTCCAAAGTCTCCATCACCAATTGGGTTATATGCCTCTTCAGATAGTCCTCCCTCAGGGGTGCTTCGGTCAGCTCCCCCCATGGTCAGTAAGGGCTTCTAGTTCCAGTTTCCACCCCAGTTTTCGATTGCCATGGTTGAGGGTGACTCCTCTGGTTATCTCATCCCAGCCATCTTTCTTCCCGATGCCAATCGACCAGCAGGGCTTTTCAGGATTCTCCAGGGTTACCTCATCCTCTCCGATGGGTTGCATGAGACAGGCATCCGACAGAGATTGCTTCTCTGGGTTGACCGTTTTGCAGATTGTGCTTTCTGTAAGGATCGCCTCTCCTTCCAACTTAAGAAAGTACGAACTCTTGAAACGTAGTTGTTCAAAAGGATTCTTTTATTAAGCAGAAGTGAAAACCATCCAGCTAAAGCACAATCTGAATGCCCTTAGGCAAAGCAGTAGGATTAAAGTGGTAGAGACCCCTCCCTTTAGGTCAGAATGCAGATTTCAGCCAATACACGAGTGTGAAGATGTTTTCTTTACTATTTCCTTTGAGAACCCGAACAAACATGCATTCCCACCAATACCCTTTAAAGTGAGACAACCCACATGGCTATCATATAAATTCCTGCAGGTAAAGGGAATCTCAGGCTTCCTTGGCGCCAGGATATAGGTTGTAAAATATCGGATGACACAGGCCATGCTAGTAAATCGAATCCGAGTCCCCCCTTCCTTCACTTGAATGGCAGTATCACTTTTAGGGATCTGACATTACATAATCATTAATAATCATTACAATTATTTCAGGGAACTTTTTCACAAGCCAATGAGCTCCATTTTCTAAATAATTTTGCATACTATTATTAGAGGATTTCATCCTCCATCCAGCTCCTTCCACTTTTTCTTTCCTTGGTCAATCTGTAGCTTATTCTTCAAGCAGTGGGAAAACTCAGGAAGTAGTTTTAATCACAAATGTGATTTTGGGCCTTAACCACTGCCTGTTTCCCACAGCTTCAAGCCCAAGCTTACTTAATTTGCTGGCCAGCCAAACATATCACAATCAATTCAATCCAATTCAATTCTACACGCTATCATTATAGATGCACATCAACAAAATAATTTTTAACAGAAATCACATGAAATTAATCAATTCAAATTATCTGAGTCTTCCCATTTAGACAGGCTTTACTTTTTTATTACCCGCTAAACTCTAGGTGGGAAGAACAATAAACAATTTCTTCTTTATGCTTAGTTCTTTCAGAATTCTCTGGATCTTTTAAGAATGGTAAATTATCAAAATCTTTATAACACTGCAGTATTTTGTTTCTCCTACTCTGGGGTCCTACTTTTCTCTTTCATCAAACACATTCTCACACATTCCATCTGACATTTCTGAAGCCAAATGGGAGATGCCTTTTGAGCAATCTGTTACTGATCTATGTATGGGTATTGGTCCCAATGGCCATCCCGCGTAATGATCTGATGTACCTTGGATATCACTATTGGATTCAACGATCTTTCTTCTGGCCACCTTATGCCAAAGGTAGGCCATACATTTATACAAAACATCTTCAAGGTATCCAGATCACACGGGGGATCACCATAGTCTTCACTAAAGGCACTTTTAAAATTGGCTAACATGCATTGTAACGGTGTCCTGGGGACACTATTACAACCACCCATCCTAACAACACTACCACTGACCCGTGGCGCCTGAAACTCAAAGGTCACCAATGGGAACTGCAGCAGTTTAACTACCCACACAATCCTAACAGGGAGACTCAAACTCCCAACAGGAGACTTGAACTCCTCACTGGAGACTTTAGGATGACACCTTGTCTCCTAGGGGGGTGGTCAGGCCCCCTCTTCCACCGCTAAATTGGTGGGTACCCCTTTTACATATACTTGCCTGCAGGCATCTTCCTCCTGGACTTTTGTCCTGGGTCTGGCTGACCTTGTGGATCCTTGACTGATCTGCTTCTCCAGTGGGTTCATGACACTTCCTCACCGAAAGATTCTGTAGACTTCAATGGAGTCCTAATGGCCGGCCAGTGGACTTTCCTTGGGAAGGTGTCAGTCTCCGCTGTTCTGTCCCCAACCCCACGCACACACACCACCAGACGTTCAGGAGTTAAAGACCAAACCAGCCGGCAAAATCCTTTTCCTTATGATAACAGAACTTGGCAACAACCTAGTGGCTGCCTGCCAAGGGTTTATTATTTACAAAGAGGAGAGATAACTTCTCCCCACTTCTGATATATCAAAGGAAAGCAGCTCAGTAATTACAATCAAGTCCAGAGATAATCCAGTCTTAAAGCAAAAGTCCAGCAATGCAGAATGGCATGGAAGCTTTCAGCTTTGTTCGTCACAAGGTTTGACTGGCCACCACGCTCCCTTTTATATCCTGTGGGGTGTAATCTAGTGACTCAGCCTAATCTCAGGCACGCCCTTTCTTCTGTTGCATGCGCTTATCTCTGCGATGTTGGCATGGGTCCAGCCAAGACTTATTACCCTCATCACTGTCCATCTGTGGCTGTGTGGACATGATTGGCCCTGGCCCTATCTCTTGCTTTTCGGCGGACACCGAAGGCATTGCCAGAGAGGAGGGTCCTGGAGAGGGAGGCCTTGCCAACTCCTCTCCTTCACTCTCGGAGTCCTCTCCTGCCGATGACACAGGCTCAGGTAATGGAGCCATAACACCCGCTGGGGCAGGCCGTCAGGCAGAGCAATGGTCTCTGTTCCTTAGTCCCATCTGGAGTGCCATGAAATGTTATGGAATGATGAGACCAAACAACATTCCTGGTCAGCCAGAGACAGTTTATTGCACAGTTTCAGAATCAGATTTGTATCTGCAATTCTGAACCAAGAAGAGCTCTGATACAACTGCTTTTATACATATCCAAGACAAAGGATTTTGTGAGCCCAGCAGTTTTCCATATATAGTTAACATACATTTGTTCATGATAATTGATACTTTCTAAATTACTAAATTCCTACATTATTTTCTAGTTCATAAGATTATCTTAGCTAAAAAACCTTCCTCAGTTCTGTGATTGCTGATGCGTAGATTCATGGCTTTGGATAATAAGTAACTTTTGTTTCATATGGATATCCTTGCATTCTTGACAACTAGGCCCCTCAGAAGATATATATTACCAAGAATGGAATTTAGCTGACTTAGTGTAATCTCTAAACAAGCATATTTCTTTCTTATAATAATGTGAATAAAGAGGGTCCTTCAGTGTTCATATAGCTGACCTTGTACTATTCCTACACCATTCACATTATTTGAATACCCACATATTTAGGTAGTATTCTGTCTAAATGGCCTTTCATGTTTAACAACATGTTCAGAAATACAATAAGGACAAAAGAGAGGATTTTGTTCAACCAGACTTTTGAATTCTTAAGGAAGGGCCTTCTCATCTCTTAAGGATTTTCCAGAAAACTAAAATATTGTCTAGGAAGATACTTAGGCCTAAACTGCTTTAATCTTCTATACCAGTGATGGCTAACCTTTTTGCCATCGTGTGCCAGGAGAGGGGGGGTGAGGGAGAGTCACACGTGCACATGCCCACACCCATAATTCTATGCGCCCTGCCCTGTGCATGCGCGCACAATCCCCCTCCCCCCAGCTCCTGGCATGTGATGGCCTGGTAGCCCCACTAGGAGTCTCTAGGAGCTCCTCTAGGAGTCTCTGGAGGCTGGGGACAGCAAAAAAGTCACTTCCTGTCCCACTGGAAGTTGAGAAATGGGCCGTTTCAGGCCTTTGGAGAGCTTCCGAGGGAGTGGGAAAGGCTGTTTTCACCCTTCCCAGATAAATAGAGAGGATCTGGAGCCAGGTAAGAAAGAAAAATGGGCCTTTCCCCCCTCCCAGGCCCTCCGGAGGCAGGAAACAGCCTGTTTCCCTACTTCTGATGGGCCCAGAAGGCCCGAAAATCAGCTGGAAGGTGGGCGCATGCACCCCAGAGCTGAGCTGGCGTGCCCACTGATTTGGCTCCACATGTCACCTCTGGCACATGTGCCATAGGTTCGCCATCACGGTTCTATACTTTTCTATACTTTTCTTTTAATACTCTGCATTGAATAGTTTATAACTGAATTCACATTTTAATGATTGCTTTTTAAAAATCATTTGACTGGTTTTTAGAAATGTTTTTTTTTATTGAAAAGTTTTACAAAAAGTTTACATATTTCCCCCCCCCCTTCCCTACCTCAACCTCCCCCCTCCCCCTCCTCTTCCCAGAACAAATTACAGGGTATAAACTTCAACAATCATAATCAACCCTAGTCTAAACAATTTTGACATTCCACATCTCTTGTTCCTGCAATTCTCTAATTACCCACCTAGCTTTATTACTTAAAGACACACCAAATATCTATATAATCATTCATAACCTATCTGCAATTTCTTATTCTGATATTTATTTTGAATATAATCTATCCATCTTCTCCAGTCTCTTAAATATCTTTCATTTGAATGATCCTTCAAGTACGCCAAGATTTTTGCCATTTCCGCTAGATTTGTAACTTTCATTGTCCACTCTTGGATTGTAGATAAATCTTGCTTCTTCCAATATTGTGCCACCAACAGTCTTGCTGCAGTTATTAAATTCAAAATCAATTTAGTCTCTATGACTGTACAATCCGTAACTATACTCAGCAGAAACAACTGTGGTGTAAATTTTAACCTCTTTTTAAGAATATTTTGTAAAATCCACCAAATTTTTATCCAGAATGCTTTAACCTTTTTACATGTCCACCAAATATGAAAGTATGTAGCATCCTCACAATCACATCTCCAACATTTTGGTTGTACATTCGGATACATACGAGATAGCTTTTTTGGGTCTAGATGCCATCTATACAACATTTTATAAAAATTCTCCCTTAAATTTTGCGCTTTGGTAAATTTCACATTTGTCACCCATATTTTCTCCCACCTTTCCATCATTATTGGCTGTTCAAAATTCTGCACCCATTTTATCATACAGTCCTTAACTAGCTCTGTTTCCGAGTCCATCTCTATCAATATATTATACAATCTTTTTATGTGCATTGGGCTTTGGTCTCTAATTTGTTTAATTAAATTTTCATCACTTTGTATAACACCAGTTTTCTAGTCTTTCCTCCATCTGGCTTGTAATTGTACATATTGAAATCATGTTTGAATTATTTTCTCCTCTTTCAACACATTCACAGATTTTAATTTTAATATACCTCCCTCCATAATAAGAATATCTTTATACGTAATTATATCCTGTCTACTTTCTATACTTGTATTCTCTATTGCGTGCCTGGGTGCTGTCCACATAGGTATGTTTTCATTTAACTTATATTGATATTTCTTCCAGACACGCAATAAAGCATTTCTCAGTATATGACTCTTAAATGCTCTATCCACCCTTTTTTCATACACTAAATAAGCATGCCAACCATAGACCAGATCATGCCCTTCAATATTCAATATCCTTCCATTTGTTAAATTAATCCAATCACTAATTGCTGATAAAACAGCTGCTTCATAATACAATTTTAAATTTGGCATTTTCAATCCTCCTCTTTCTCGTATGTCCTGCATTATTTTCAGTTTTATCCTTGGTTTCTTACCTTGCCATACGAACTTATTAATACCTTTCTGCCATTCTTCCAGGTTGGCATCCTTTTTAGTATTGGTATCATTTGAAAGAGGAATAAAAACCTAGGTAAAACATTCATTTTTATAACTGCTATTCTACCCAACAAGGACAGTTGTAATTTTTTCCATTTATCCATTTCAGCTTGTATTTTATGCCATATCAGTTCATAATTATACTTATACAATTTACCATTAGAAGATGCAATATCAACTCCTAAGTACTTAACTTTTTTAACTATTTCACATCCCGTTACCCTTTGTAACTCCTCTTTTTGATTAGCTGTCATATTTTTAACTATCATCTTTGTTTTTCCAATGTTTATCTTAAACCCAGATACTTGACCATACTGTTTTATTACATCAATCAAAACCTTTGCTGATTCCACTGGATGAGTTAAGGTCATAACCAAATCATCTGCAAATGCCAGTATCTTATATTCATAGTCTCTAACTTTGATTCCCTTTATCTCATCTATATTACGTATTTTATTTAACAGCAACTCCAAAGTTAGTATAAATAATAATGGCGATAAGGGACATCCCTGCCTCATACCTTTTTCAATTTTAAAAGTTTCTGTCAAACTGCCATTAATAATTATCTGAGCTGTCTGTTCCTGATATATTGCTTTTATGGACTGCATAAAGCAATTCCCAAATTGCATCCTATTAACCACTCTCAATAAAAATTGCCAGTCTAATCGATCAAAAGCTTTTTCCGCATCCAGAAATATAAGCACTGCAGGGATTTGGTTATTCCTTTCCAAATATTCCAATATGTCAACAATTTGTCTTACATTATTTTTCATTTGTCTACCTTGTATAAAACCAGTTTGATCAGCATGAATCATTTTTTGCATTACTAGCATTAATCTATTTGCCAATATCTTAGCAAATATTTTATAATCTGTATTCAATAAGGATATGGGTCTATAATTTTTGGGATGTATCAAATCTTGATCTTCTTTTGGAATTAATGAAATAAAAGCTGTTTTCCATGAAGGTGGTACCCCTTCACCCAGCTGAATTCTATTAAATAATTCTTTAAGAGGTACAACCATCTCCAGTTGTAAATATTTATAATACGCAGCTGTTAATCCATCCGTGCCAGGAGCCTTACCAGTTTTTAACTGTTTAATTACTGAGAGGATCTCCTCCTCTGTTATTAATTGGTTTAACCGTTCTCTTTGTTCCTCTGTAACTATTGGAATATTCTGTCTATCCAGATATGTCTCTACCTCTGCACCTTGTATTTTATCTGCAGTATACAGTCTTGCATAAAATTCTAAAAATGCCTTTTTAATCATATTTTGGTGATACACCTCTTTACCTTTATACTCTATTTTCTCTATGGTACGAGATTTTTGTTTTTTCCTCAACATGTATGCCAACCATCTACCTGGTTTATTTGCATTACAAAAAGTATTATGTTTAGCATATTGTAGATTGGTTGCCACTTGGTCTGAAAGCATTATATTAAATTGCCCACGTAATAAACTGATCTCTTCTTTGATTTTCTTATCCCCTGGGTTATCAATTAACACCCTTTCTTTTTTCTTAATCTCTTCCTCTAATTCCCTCCTTTTTTCCACTTGTCTACGCCTATAAACATTATTTATATTTATCAAAACTCCTCTCATATATGCTTTACTAGCATCCCATACCATATCCATAGATGTTCCCTTGTTCATATTAAAAACAAAAAATTCCTTCATTAGTTTTTTACATTCTATTACATTTTTCTCATATCTGAAAAGATTTTCATTTAACCGCCAAGATCTCCTAGCTCTTTCCCCACACTCCAGTTCCATCCAAACTGGACTATGATCAGTTAAAATTCTGGGACAAATCTTTATCTTCTTTACCCTGGAAAAAAAATCATTTGTAATTAATATAAAATCAATTCTTGAAAAGGATTGATGTCTATCTGAAAAAAATGTAAAATCTTGTTCTCTATAGTCACGCCAAATGTCTCTTAATTCCATATCCTCCATCATATCAAAAAAAAGTCTTAGGCAGTCTGGATCGCAGTTTGGTAGATTGTACTATTCTTTTCTTATCAATACTAGGGTCTATCACTCCATTCCAATCTCCCATCAATATACATGAATTATAATCCCAATGTAATAATTTTGTATGTATCAACTTATAAAATTTCTCTTGCTGTTGGTTGGGAGCATATATCCCCAATAAGAGTGTTTTCTTTCCTTCTATCATTATCTCAATTGCCAGAAATCTTCCTTGTTGATCTGCCTCAACTAATTTAGCCATCAAATCTCTTTTCAAGTAAATCACTATTCCATTCTTTTTTTCCAGGGCTGATGCAACAAAATGTGTTCCCAATTTTGTATTTATTAAATATTTTTGATCAGTTGTCCTTATATGTGTTTCCTGCAGGCATATTATTTCATTTTTAAACTGTCTCAGGTGGTGAAATATTTTCTTCCTTTTTTGTGGTGAGTTTAAACCATTTACATTCCAGGTTAAAAAACTAGAAGCCATCCTCAGACTCTCGAAGCTTGGCGAGAACCGCTTGATAATCCTCTTGGAATTTTCTTTTGGGTCTCGCCCCTCCCACAGCTTCTGCACCAATATTCACTTCTTGTGATAAAGCCTGCTCTTGTAACTTTTTTAACTCTTCAACTTTATGTTTAGTAGCTGCTCTGGTTTGTCTTTGATCTTTGCCTTCTTCTTGTTTTTCAACTATATCCCATGCTTGGACAGCGCTTGAAAGTTGCAGTACTTCCTCCTGCATACTCATAGCTCCACCTTCCAAATACTTCTGCAGATCCTCTTTCCTTCCCTCTGTCGCCTCTCTTACTTTTTTACCTCCTGGCACTGGTGGTTGTCCAGCCTTTAGTATGTTACTATAAAAATCTCTTGCTTTGCATATTGTATTGAGATGATATCGCTCTCCTGCATAATCCACTGATAATCCAACTGGGACTTCCCATCTGTTCTTGGATTTCAGCATTTTGGGTGGTATTTCTTTAAATACTGCAACTTCTTGTCCTGCCACTTGCAACTTATTTTTATAGGCAGCTTGTAAAATCTCATTTCTAATCCTTCTAGTAACAAAGTAAATCACAACATCTCTTGGTAGTTTCCTTTGTCTAGCTACCCATGAATTAACACGATAGATCCGGTCCATTTGCCATTCAAGTTCACCTCTGGGCACTCCTATAAACTGTGCCAGAGCATCTTCAAAAACCTCTTTCAAATTTTCCTTCGGATTTTCTTTCAAGCCTCTTATTCTCACGGCAAATTCCATCATCTTATATTGTGTCAGCAACATTTCAGCTTCTGCTTTGTCAATCTTAGTTTGTGATTCCTCAACTTTACCATCTAAAATCTCATTGGCTTGAACAACCTCATCAATTCTATCTTCTACATGACTAACATGTTTTGCCAGTCCCTGGAGTGCAAAAACTATATCTTCCCTTATGTGTTGATTTCTTGTCTTAATTATGTCCTTCATTTCCTCCATTTGATCTGAAACTCCTTTAAATGCAAATACAATGTCCTCTTTAAAACCTTCTTTAATTTCTTTCATGGCTTCCTGAAACATCTCAAGTGTTAACATTTGTGCTTGTGGTTGTAATTGTGATTGTAATTGAGCTTGTGTATCTGCTGGAGGCAATAAAGTTTGCAACTTGCTAGTTTGAGCTGGGGAACTTCCCGCACTCCCTGCTTTAGGGAGCACCAATTTTGTCTGCTTTGAAGCCATTTTAAAATTACACAGTCTCAGAAACAATTCTTATAGCCAGCGAGAAAAAATCAGAGAGTCTTTAAAATCTTTAAATTTTGATTCCCAAAGTCCAAGATATAAGGTTAAATCCACAAAATTTTTAAGCGGAGTTATTAACTGATAGGCATTAATGAGTTAACAAGCCTGTAACAACTTTCTTCTTAACTTTCACTTTTGTCTCTTTGTCTTAACGAGCCAGTGCCATCTTCCTCTCCCTTTCCACTCCAGCTCCGCTCTTAGAGGCTTGAAAAGAAGTGATATTCAAAGGAATTAAAGTATAAATACTTGCAATTATGTGATCTCCTGTCTTTGTTCTGCCTGCTTCAATTTTCTCTTTGTATCAATTAGTAGCAGGGGCGGACGTGGCGTTTTGCTCTGCCTTTAGCAGAGGCGTCCCGGCTTTGGAGCTTTCCCAGGTTCTTGGGGAGCTCACACCTTTCGAGCCCCAGAATTAATTATAGGGTTCTTATGGAGCTCTACCCTGCACCTGGCTGCTCGCTTCCCCCTCTTCTCCCGGGGGGGAAGGTTCTTCGCCGCTAGACAGTTGATTTTTTGCTGTTCTAGCGGTTAACAAAGTCACGGGGCTTGCCTCACCCAGGGAGCGTCCTCAACGTCCTACGGAGCCGCCGGAACCCTGGTTTTTAGAAATGTTGATAATTTCTGAACTTTAATATTGTAATCTATTGATATACAAACTTGACTTTCTAAAGGGAAAGATGTGTGTTGAATCAATGGATCTTTGGATATATAAATTGTAGCCTGTTTCAGAACATGCTTCTATGAAAGGTATTTCACATTATTGCTTTTATTTCCTACCTTGTCAGTGGTATGAATGACTTTAATTTTCAGTAAGCTTTTGAAGGAGACTGGGTTGAAAGTCAACAACTAGCCTAATTCTACAATGATTTTTTTTTATTATTGAGAGCATATTTAATAAGAGACTTTCTAACTGCAGTGTACTTGGCTTTCAACAAGCACATTTTGGAGGAGACTTTTTAAAAACATGAAACAAATGTTTCATATGTGTATTATTGTGGCTGATGAACATTTATACTAAGGAATTATGCTATCTTAAAAAGGGAAACCAGTAAAATTAAGGTTAAATCCTGATTACTTCATGGACACATTTGGGTAGTTTTCTTGGCAACACTGAGGAGGAGAAGTGCACTGCCTTCTTCCAGGATACTGTTAAAAATTTGCTGTTTAATTTTCAGTTGTACGTGTGTGATTGCACATTTGCTATTGTTTGTGATTGCCATTCCTGATAATAGTTTCTTAAATTGTGCTTTTAATTTGTTTCTGTTTGCCTCATTGTTTGATTTGCTGTTGTTCAGGTAATAATGTGCTCATTTTATTTACAGTTTATTACTAGAGGTTCCCTGGTATATTATTACAGTTGGTGTATTGATGTGTTGCTGTGAAGAAACAGCAGTATCCTAAGGGCAAATGTTCTCTTTTCAACGAGAATCTCCGCTTCCCTTCAACTCATAACTATTTCAGCATGCCAAAAATCAACAACCCAACCTTCTCACATCCCCACATTTCTGAAATTGTAATACAGTAAAGAGCAACTATTCTTTTAGCATATCTGTGGAAGAATGAGAATGAGTCATGCTTTTACCCTTGTTTAATTGAAACATAAGAAAGTGAAAGTATAATTTAACTTTCAAAGGGAAATAATAATTTTATATTGTTGGAGGTTTTTTATTTTTTCCTTTGTTTTTTTTTTTAAAACTGCTTTACCAACATTTTATCTATCAAAATGTGATTATGAGATTATCTCTATTTGACACCTTTCTTAGAAAAGTTCTGGTTTAGTTGCGAGGCTTCTCTTATTTATTTATTTATTTATTTATTTATTTATTTATTTATTTATTTATTTATTTATTTATTTACTCATGTGATCAGACCAATGTACAAAGCATTTCTTTTCCCAATGCTCCTTACAACAATAGTCCAATGTAATAAGTTGGGGTGTGAGCTATTATTAGTTTCAAATCACTGACCCTAATCCAGCACAGCAGCACTGTATGCACTGCAGATCATAGTAATGGTTTCAACAGATTCTTCTTCTCTAAATGTTTTCCTTTGTAATTTTCCCTTGTAATTCCCATGTTTTTATTATTGATCTTTTGAACTGGAAAAAAATGAAACTAGTGATTGTGAAAGAGATGTATGACTGTATTATCTCAAGGCTACATCAAACTACTACTACTATAGACTACTACTTCTTACATTTTATAAAATCACCCCTCTCTTTTTTCATATTGCACAACAAAGAACTGCAAAGGAAATTAAACTATTGAAAGGAAGTGCTAAGTAAAGAAAGTGTAAAATTGCTTATGTTAGTTGTCTTTTGTTTTAAAATCTTTAAAATCTCCTTCACTTTATGATGTTTCATTCTGCTTATCTTAAGTATTATCTTCCCAATCTGCTCTTATGCATGTGAAAACATTTAATGGTTGTTTATTTTAAGGATTCTCTCTCTCTCTCTCTCTCTCTCTCTCTCTCTCTCTCTCTCTCTCTCTCTCTCTCTCACACACACACACACACACACACACACACACACACACATACATTTCATACATATGGGAGTAGCATTTAACATAAGAGCTATTTCAATTGCTTTATGTGTGCTGTTAGGAGATTGTATGATTCACTCATAGTATGAGTGGAGGGAGGCCACTGTACCTCAGATAGCCAGATGTGAGTCTCTCCTGGTGAAGTCGGGCCATGGTATGCAGGTGGGCCTGCTGATTGCGTACCTGGCTCTCTGCCACGTGACAGCGGCCCTGCCCGAGCTTCTCAACGTTATTGCCGGGGTGGCGGTTTATACCCCCAGACTTTTGGTCATGGGGGATTTCAACCTGCTGTCTGCTGGTGAGGTGTCTGGGATAGCTCGGGAGTTTATGGCTTCCATGACAGCCATGGACCTGACACAACTAATTCATGGCCCTACTCACGCGGGAGGACACACTCTAGGCTTGGTTTTTATCTCTGGTCAGTGGCTGAGTGGTCTGGATATAGGGGATGTACTTATTAAATCCCTGTCATGGTCGGACCATTCTCTCCTGAGGCTGGACTTTTTGACCACTGCACCCCACTGCAGGGAGGCGGAACCGACCAGGTGATTCCACCCCAGGCGCCTGATGGATCCTGATAGGTTCCAGAGGGAGCTTGGGCCAGTTCCTGAAACTCTGGCTCACGACTCAGCTGAAGACCTGGTGGCTGCCTGGGATAGGATGGGCGCTGGTGCTCTGGACCGAGTTGTGCCTTTGCGGCCTCCGACCCGACGCCGAACCTGCCCGGCCCCTTGGTTCTCTGAGGAGCTGAGGGAGATGAAGCGCCGGAAAAGATGCCTAGAGAGTGGTTGGAGGGCTAGTCGCTCCGAATCCGACCGAACACTAGTTAGGTCTCATATTAAGACCTATCTAGTGGCGATAAAAGCGGCAAAGTGTAACTATTTTTCCACTCTTATTGCAATGGCAGATAACCGCCCAGCCGCCTTGTTTAGGGTGACTCGCTCCCTCCTACATCAGGGAGCGCAGGAAGACCCCTTGCAAGGGCAGGCTGAGGATTTTGCACAGTATCTGCACGATAAAATCGCTCAGATTCGGGAAGGCTTGGACTCTGACTGGGTAGATCCTGGCGGGGTGACTGAGCTGGTCTTGAGAATGTTATCTGGGACAAGTTCGACCCTGTGACTCCTGAGGACATGGACAGGATCCTGGGGAGGTTAAATGCAACCACATGTTTATTGGACCCGTGCCCCTCCTGGCTGGTATTGGCCACCCGGGAGGTAACATGAGGCTGGCTCCAGAGGATTATAAATGCTTCTTTGAGAGAGGGTTTCTTGCCTCCCGCCTTGAAAGAGGTGGTGGTGAGGCCCCTCCTCAAGAAGCCTTCTCTGGACCCGGCTGTTCTGGCAAACTACCGTCCAGTCTCCAACCTTCGCTTCGTTGCGAAGGTTGTGGAGAGTGTGGTTGTGCAACAGCTCCCACCGTACCTGGATGAAACCATCTATCTAGATCCGTGCCAGTCCGGCTTCAGGCCTGGGTACAACATGGAGACGGCATTGGTCACATTGGTGGATGATCTCTGGAGGGCTCGGGACAGGGGTTGTTCCTCTGTTCTGGTCCTGTTAGACCTCTCAGCGGCTTGTGATACCATCGATCATGGTATCATGCTGTGTCGGCTGGGGGGATTGGGGCTGGGAGGAACCACTGTGTTGCGGTGGTTCTCCTCCTATCTCTCTGACCGGTTGCAGTCCATGTTGGCAGGGGGGAAGAGGTCGACCTCAAGGTGCCTTGCTTGCGGGGTGCCACAAGGGTCGGTCCTCTTGCCACTCCTGTTCAACATTTATGTGAAGCCTCTGGGTGAGATCATCCATGGTTTTGGGATGCAATGCCATCTGTATCTGATGACACTCAGCTGTACATCTCCATCCCAGACCACCCCAATGATGCCCTTGAAGTGATGTCCCAGTGTCTGGAGGCCGTGCGGGTCTGGATGGGGAGGAACAGGCCTCGACTCAACCCTTCCAAGACCAAGTGGCTGTGGATACCGGCGTCCCGATATAGTCAGCTGGTGCCATCGCTGGCTATTGGGAGCGAGTCACTGACCCCCACAGAGGGGGCTCGCAACTTGGGTGTCCTCCTGGACACATGGCTGTCTTTAGAAGAGCATATGACGGCTGTGGCCAGGGGGGCTTTTTATCAGGTCTGCCTGATACGCCAGTTGCGCCCCTTTCTGGATCGGGACTCCTTGTGCACGGTCACTCATGCCCTCGTCACGTCACGCCTAGACTACTGCAATGCTCTCTACATGGGGCTCCCCTTGAGGAGCACCCGGAGGCTCCAGCTGGTGCAGAATGCGGCCACGCGGGTGATTATGGGAGCGACGTGGCGCTCCCATGTAACACCTCTCCTGCGTGAGCCGCATTGGCTCCCGGTGTTCTTCCGGGTGCGCTTTAAGGTATTGGTTCTCATCTTTAAAGCACTCCATGGCTTAGGGCCAGGATATTTGCGAGACCACCTGCTGCTACCGATAACCTCCCACCGGCCAATATGCTCTCACAGAGAGGGCCTCCTCAGGGTGCCGTCGGTCAGGCAATGTCGGCTGGTGGCCCCCAGGGAGAGAGCTTTCTCTGTGGGGGCACCCGCCCTGTAGAACGAGGTGCCTCCTGGAATACGGCTGATCCCGGACCTCCGGACCTTCCGTAAGGCCCTGAAGACTTATTTATTCCACCAAGCCGGCCTAGCCTAAATGACTCTTAATTGGGATTTTAAATTTTATGGACTTGGGGGTTTTAAATTGGGAAGCCAATGATTTAATTCTTTTTAATTATCTTAACTTTTGTATTTGTATGTTTTTTTAATTTTGGCTGTTCAGTGCCCTGAGTCCCTTCGGGGAGAAGGGCAGTATACAAATTAAATAAATAAATAAATAAATAAATAAATAAATAAATAAATAAATAAATAAATAAATAATTAAATAAATAAATAAATTGCATCAACCGGAGAAACCGATTATTTCTGACCTTTTAATCTATGTAGTCATAGTTCTAATGTGGAGGGTTGGAAGATTGTTCGCAACAGATTTGGAGTGTCCCCTCAAAAATTATGGCAAACAAAATTAAGGGGGATTTTCACTAATAATTAAAACATGTTAAAACACACACATACTCATACACAAGAGTATTTTAGATGAATAAAGCTGCATTAGATGAATAAAGAGCCTTGGTAGTACAGTGGTCTAAGGCACCCTGTTATTAAGCTGGTTATTAAGACCAGCTGCCTACAATTACTGCAGGTTCGAATCTCGCCAAGGCTCAAGGTTGACTCAGACTTCCATCCTTTCTAAGGTAGGTAAATTGAGGACCCAGTTGTGGGGGCAATAAGCTGACTTTGTATAAATATACAAAAGGATGAAGGCTATTGCTGAGCACATTGTAAGCCACCCTGAGTCTCTGGAGAAGGGCGGCATATAAATCAAAATTAAAAAAAAAATACTTTGGCCACCCAATGAGAAGGAAGGACTCACTGGAGAAGAGCCTAATGCTGGGAATGATTGAGGGCAAAAGAAGAAGGAGATGACAGAGAATGAGGTGGCTGGATGATAACTCCTCCAGAAGGGCAATAGTGCTTTACTCGCTTGCTGTTTTTGAACTGAAGCCAGCCCCTTTGGTGATTATCTCACTTTATTCCTATAGTTCTATTGGGATATTTTGCCTGTGGTATTAAATATGTTAGCAAAAAGGAAGGGGGAAAGAAGGAGACATTGGCAGCCTTGCTTGACAGATGACTTTCCCTGAGTTGACGGTTTCCTTGCCTGTCAGCTAAGCAAGCGCTGGTAAGTGGAAGAACACTAGAAGAGGAGGGCATTTGTGGGCGTGTGAAGAGAAGAGAGCTAGAGGGAGTAAAAGATTCATCTTGGAAGGGATGAAAGCTGCTTTTCAGAGCAGAGAGCAAAGACAGAGAGTCCTGCAGATTGCAAGGCAGAGAACTGTATGCTATTTCAGTACTTCTGCAAATACTTTCAGGCCTTTGATTCAAGCAGCTGAATTGTCAGCAAGGGTTTTTCTACCCCACCTTCCTTCACCCTGAGAGAGATCTTTCAGCTGGTATTACTGATTGAATCCTTGGCTTTTTGAATAAACAAATCAAAAGAAGTATCTGTGGTTGCTTTCCATCTGGAGCTCAGCCTTTAATCCCATCTATTGCTCGGAGGAGCATGGCATGCCACCAGGACCTTTCTCAGAGAGCATCTGAAATTCTTTCTGGTTGCATACCCTCCTTCTAATCAAGGATGTAACAAAGGGGGATATTTGAAGGCAGGGAAAAATGTTTATTGCTTTTGGTCAGTCTTAAAAAAACAAAACAAAAAAACAAAACTGGAGTGTGTGCATGTCTTGGTTGATGCATCCATTCTCTAAGCTTTAACCAAAGTAAAAAACCAAAACAAAACACAGAGTATGGAGTCTCCAACAAGAGAAATTGAAGAATTTGAGAGCAACTCTTTGAAATACTTACAACCAGAACAAATAGAGAAAATATGGCTTCGCCTCAGAGGACTGTAAGTAATTCTTGATTATTTCTTACCTGTCTTTTTCCCCAGCTTTTCTGGCTTTGCTTTAGAGTTCTTTTCCATAGACTTTGCAGTACATCCAAAGACATTCCACATCTGCTTACTATACATCCAATAATTTTCAGTCAGTCACTTGCAAGAGTAAACAAACCCCATATGTTTTGTTTTATAATCTGCAATTGCATATTACAATGAAGAAATATCATTTATGTCAGCCCAGAATTATTTATTTTAATAGGCAAAAGTCACATGTAAGGTCAAAATGTTCATATTTAATTTTATTAATATTTATGCCCATGCTTCAACTTTATATGATCTTACTTTGTGCTATATTAAAGGTATCAGTGGAATAATGTTCAGTAATTAAGGAATATTTTATCCAGGATTTGCTCTCATTTCTTTCTCTTTCTATGGCTAGGAAATTAATGGCAGAAATCTTCCATTTGTTTTTTTGGCTACAGCACTAATTTCATACAATTTTTATCTTGACTTTAAAAAAATTGCCAGTGTGCTAAACTGAGTACACCCAGATGTTTGAAAAATAGTAATTTGTTGCTGCCCCCTCCCCAGTTTAATAAACTAGGCTGTACATTCCCTAGTGATTCATGAGGCATGAAGAGAAGACTTAGCCAAAAGTAACTTAAATCACCTTCTTTTTACTCATATATCTCAACATGCACTTTCAGCATTTTTAGCATGTTTAGTTATATATGTATAGATGAGTGTAAGTCTTTACTTGGTATAGTGCATAACATACAAAATAAAATTATTTTGACAATTTTGTACTAAGACTAGAAATGAATATGATCAATTACAGGAAGAAATATAATCAAGCTAAATGACAGATATTCATAAGTATTCCAAGTACAATTAAAAAGGCTACCTCTGCTCAGACTTTCTCACAGTGATGCATCAACCACAATGTACTTCAAGACATTTTTGGAACATGATCTTTGTGTTAAAAGTTAATTTCTCCATCCTCTTGAGGTTGCCCAAGTCTCAATATGGAATGGAACATAGCAGCATATTTTTCAATAATTAAGTTTTACCATCTCCTTCAGTAAGAAAGAATTTACTCAAAAGATAAATTGCTTTTTAAATTGTGCCACATTTTGCTAATTTGTTGTATGTGGACTTGATACTTTACAATCTCAGCTTTCTGGCTGAGTTGAAGACACTTTCAAAATAGTACTTTCCATTTGTTTGGAATTTTATGTAGAAGGAAAAGTATCCATTTATTTTAACAATCAGGAGGTTATATAAAGAGTTGCAGCAGAAAAGAACAAGCGAGATTTTTCAGAAAGGTACATAATTCAATTTAATGTATCCATCCATTAGTGTGATGGAAATTTTCTATCATTATCCAGTACCCTTTGGAAAACATTTAATAGGAACTAAAAAAGCCAGAATACATTGGCAAAGGAACATTAGTACAAATAGTAAAGTTATTAGAAAAATGTAATAATGACATGCTATACTTAGTAGAAAACACACCTATGCAAGGCTAATGCATGGGAAAATGGCAGTGTATAGTATAACAAATAATCTGATTCTGCCTTCTGCCTCTGATGTTGTTATTTCTGTGGATGTTGCCCTAAAGGGATGAAAAAAAGCTTCTTTACTGCATCCTTAAATCACCCACAAAATGATTTATTTATCTCTTCACATCTGTGTAACATATGGTAGTTTACAATAATAAAAACAATGTAGCAAAATACTGCTGAGATTTTACCATATATGTGTTCAATCAGAAATAATGAAGAAGCCGGGCCATTCCACTCCCAGCTTGATGAAATGATGCAGGTTTGATGAAATTATGCAAACTTAAATGACTGTTAAGTTCAAGATGGTACAGTACTAGTTTGTCAGTGGTTGGCTATAACCAATTCTTGATCATGGAAATGCATGCCTAGAAAGCACTCCAGCTATCAGTAACAGTCCAACTTTTTTAAAAAATAACTTTATTAACGATAAACAAACATACATATACAAACATACACACATCAAAACAAACTATACATAAACAAACTGTACACTGAAATCAAGTCATGCAACTTGAGCTTTGTGAATAGAGCTACATCGGTAAGTTGTATATCCATAAATCTCTCTATATATATCCTTCATTATATAATGACTTTTCTAATGGAATAGGAATGAGATTCCCTACCTCACAACATCTTCTGATTATCAAACAACTATATTCAGCTGAATATATTTCTGAACCATAAAATGAAAGCAGGAAGAAAAAATAACATCAAGACCAGATTCAATTTTCTTAAAGAACAAATTGACCCAGTTATTCTCAAATGACTCAAACAACAAGTATTTAAATGAATGAGCAAGCCACAACCTCTCTTTGCACTTTTTAAGAGTAAGAAGTGCTGTACAGATTGCCTTTCCATTAATACACTTAATGCAGTAGGGTATTTTCTTCCTTCTTCCTGGGTATCAGTTAGTGATGAAGTCTAGAGAAAAGGTTGAGGAAAATGAAAAATATTTATAATAATAACATAGAAAGTAGCCTCTTATGATTATTCATCTACATCAATATTGCCTGAAGTTGATTTAGGGACTTTCAAAGATTTTAAGCAGAGGTTTTTCCAGCCTTGTCTGGAATGGAAGTACCAGAAATTGAAATTAGGAGCATTTCTGTGCAGGTGTAGCTTGTTTATTTATTATATAGCCAGCTTTTGAAATACATCACTTAAGATTAGTAGACTATATCTACGATAAGTAGAAAATAAAGCAGGCTTTTAGACTCTCTGCAGATTTGGTTGTCCTGCTTCTATTAGGGAACAACAGGTAAGGAAAATCTGAAAACACACTTCAACTCCTGTATCCTTAGGTCTGTTTAAGAACACTGGGTAGGTTTGTCAAACATATCTAGAGTAATTTTACCTTGAACTGTCTGGATTTTTGCAATAGCTATGTGGCAACAACTTTCTGGTTTTATTCATAACCATTGGCTACTAAGCCAGTAATTAACTTCTTGCTGCAAGTTAGCATAAAGTTATGAAATTTACCGGAGCTGGACAAAGTACCTTGTGAGCATTTTGCAATCTGTTTTATGTTGCAAAGCATCTATGAATCTCATAGTTTTATGTAAGTATGGTGTAGAAATTACCCATTGCCTAAAAGCCAAATTTATTGAATTGATTTTCACAGGTAAGAATACTTCATGGATCATTATAAACATGTCTTCATATAATGCCAAGATTACTTTATTGTTTAATAATGATAAATTTGTTAGGTTTTCCATTAGTATTTTTGAGGACCAAACTGTCAGCACTGTGTTTCTTGGGTAATGAGTTAGCCCTTCTATGGCAGTTGCGATGACTTGGAGAACCTTTTATTAGTACTTTAAAAGCTTGTCAATTAATATGATTTGATTCTAGGTTTTTCATATCTAATAGCCACCATGTTTTATATTGAGTATAGTAAAAATAATAAACTATAAGGTAACTAATCTTAAGGTATAATCTGTTAGAAAGCTTAAAATAAAAAATATACTACATGATTTCAAGCTGTTTTGATGAGTGGGGATGGGAGAAAAATTAAGGTGAAAATGCTAGTGGTATGTTTCCCAGAGAACTTTGCTACCCAATTCTACCCATAATCACCCTTTTGCCCCTGACAAAATGGCAAAAAACCCAAACCCTAACCTAAAATATTTTGGCTGCATGTAGTCCAATGATGTCAGCCCTTTACTTGGTGGTTTCCTAAGGCCCGCTTGAACATTTGATGCCTCATCCTTGATGTGATGTCATCTATTTATTTATTTGGAAATGTATATTGCCGCCTATTCAGATACAGATACAGATTAACAGAGTTGGAAGGAACCAACCCACACCCAGCAGACCCTACACCATTTTTGATAGATGGCAGCCCAGTTTCTTCTTGAAAGCTTCCAGTGATGAAACTCCCACAACTTCTGAGGGCAAGCTGTTCCATTGGTTGATTGTTCTCACTGTCAGAAAATTTCCCCTTATTTCCAGGTTGAAATAACATTGTTCAGTTTCCATCCATTATTTTTTTTCTGGCCTTCAGGTGCTTTGGAAAATAGCTTGACCCCCTCCTGTCTGTGGCAGCCCCTCAAATATTGGAATACTGCTATCATATCTCCCCTGGTCCTTCTCTTTTCTCCCTCGATCTGGTGCTGGTGGAAGATAAAGATAAGTGGAAAGTTCTTCCGACTTCCTTCCGCAGACCTGAGAGGCGTTACACCCCCTATTCTCAGTGACAGCCTTTTCGGACATCCTCAGGGCCTGGGGGGGTCCTACACTCAACGACCTTTCTTCCAGGCGGCCGACTGTTCCACTGACCGACAGCAGTTCCGTGACAGGGGCAGGAATTCTTCCTCCGCTAAACATCCCTTCCATGGCACAGGATTCAAACACTTTTGCAGGGGAAAGTGACTACCAGTCGCAGGGCCCCATCGGCGGTCGACTGCAACTATTCGGCCTCCAATGGGAGCAGTCGACCACGGACGCTTGGATACGCCATACCATCACAACCGGACTCACCATCGAGTTCATCGACCATCCTCTATTTCGACACGTGTGCTACCCAACTCTCTCGTTCAAGAAGGACCGATTGCTGAGGGAGGAGATTTGTCATCTCCTATGCATCAAGGCGATAGAGTCAGTGCCACTGGACCAGCGTGGCTCAGGCTTCTATTCGGTCCTGTTTCTGGTGCCCAAGAACTTGGGGGGCTGGAGAGGCATTTTGAACTTGAAACATCTGAATCTGTCGGTCTGTTACCGCAGATTCAAAATGCACTCTTTCCGCTCCATACTCGGATCCATGAGATGGGGAGACTTCCCTCAATCAGTTGACCTCAGGGAAGCGTACCTCCACGTCCCAGTGGACCCTGCACACGACGGTACCTTTGGTTCCAGTATGGGGACGACCATTATCAGTATTGTGCCATGCCCTTTGGGCTTTCCTTGGCCCCAAGGACCTTCACCAAGCTGGTAGCGGTTGTGACAGCCACCCTCAGAGCGGTGCTGGTGAGGATTGTGTGTTACCTGGACGACATCCTGGTCCTGACGTCCTCCAGAGAACATGCTCAGTGGGATCTGGATCTGGTGATCACGACCTTTCAGAATCATGGGTTCTCGATAAATTTTCCAAAGAGTCACTTGATCCCTTCAACCCGACTCCAGCAACTTGGAGCAATAATAGACTCTGTGAAGGGGCAGGTCTTCCTATCACCAGACCACACCCGGAGCATCTCCGAACTGATCCACCAGGTGTTGGCACATCGGTCCGTCCCTCTTCTCCATCTCTCTCAACTGTTGGGGAAGATGGTCTTGTGTTTCTCGATTGTCCCTTGGGCTCGACGTTACTTGAGACCGTTACAATGGTTCCTACTCCCCTTCCAATGGGCCGGCCACAGCGACTAACTTCACAAAGTGGCCCTACCACCCCAAATACGTCTATCACTGCATTGGTGGACGGGACCTGCCCTGGGTCGGGGCTCCTTCTTTCTGGAGCCAGCCCGCCAGGCTCTAATATCAGACGCCAGCCTGCTGGGTTGGGGAGCTCATTTCCGCAACTTGGTGGTGCAAGGCCGCTGGTCTCTGACAGAACGTCGTCACTGCATCAATCTTCTGGAACTGAGGGCTATTCGATTTGCACTGCAGCATTTCCAGTCCCATCTAGAAGGTCAGCATGTCTTGGTCCTCACGGACAATGTTTCAGCCAAGGCCCAGGTGAACAAGGAAGGGGGCACCAGGTCCAGAGGCCTGATGTTGGAGGCGGAACATCTTTTGACCTGGGCGGAGAAGCATGTCCTCTCGTTGACAGCGGACTATATTTCCAGGGTCGAAAACATTTCAGCAGACTGGCTCAGCCGAGAATTGATAGACCCAGCAGAGTGGCAACTTCACCCAGACTGTTCCGGGAGGCGACACTTCGATTCGGGATGCCAGCGGTTGACCTTTTTACCACTCCCTTGAATGCTCAGCTCCCTCATTACATGACTCGATATCCAAGGCCGACAGCCTTCTGCGCTTGGTGTTCCGGCAACTATATAGACCCCACATCGGCACAGGTTCCGGACATCCTGCACTTTCTTCAGTTGGGTTTGGACAAAGGTTTATCTACTTCTACATTGCGCCAACAGACAGCTGCCTTGTTTACGGTCATTAGATGTCCTCCATATTCTTCGTTGTCACACCATCCATTGATCAAGGGGTTTCTGCATGGAGCTATGAACTTGTGTCCTCCCACAGTTCATCGTTACCCGACGTGGGACCTTTCTCTGGTCTTGCAAGCGCTTATGTCTCACCTGTTCGAGCCCCTGGGGTCAGTTCCACTTAAATTCTTGTCCTACAAGGTGGCCTTTCTTCTGGCGGTCACCTCGGCTAGGAGGATTTCAGAGCTCTCAGTTCTGTCTACCAGAAAGGACCTTTGCATTTTTCATGCAAACACTGTTATCCTCTGCCTGGATCCTGCTTTCCTACCAAAAGTGAACTCCTGGTACCATCGGGCCCAAGAACTCATCCTGCCAGACTTCTGTCCCTCCCCGAGACACCAACGCGAGAAGGACTGGCATACCCTAGACGTTTGCAGGGCCCTCTATTGCTATCTTCATCATACTGTGTCTTTCAGGAGGACAGAGGCCCTGCTAGTATCATTCCACTCGGCGTCTATGAGTCAGAAGATATCACCTTCCACTGTGGACAGGTGGATCAAGGCGTGCATTTTGACAGCTTACGAGCAGAAAGCACACCCCCTCCCGGGCAGGATTCTAGCTCATTCAACACGCAGTGCTGCGACTTCGGCCGCTTGGGCCACACAGGCATCAGTTCCTGACATTTGTCGGGCCGCAACCTGGTCTTCAGTTACACCCTTCATTAAACATTATAGGATTGACACTTATGCCTCAGCTGAGGCCTCCTTTGGGCGGAGGGTGCTTCAAACTGTTCATGTTGACCGGGATCCCGGGAGCAGTGAGCCTCCCACCCTTGGGGATTAAGCTTGGGTATATCCCAGCTATGGATTGTAGGAGCAGCGCACTGGAAAACGGACATTGGCTTACCTGAACATCCCTTTTCAGGGCGCTGCGACTACAATCCATTCCCTCCCTGTTTGTTTCCATTTTGGGGCTTCCTGCTCCGGTTGGTGTTGGCTCGTTTGTACCTTATTACCTTTTTTTCCTTTGTCACACGTGTGTGTAGGTGGTTGTGCCTTCGTGAAAGACTGGTGTATTATGGGATCGTGGGCGTGGCCACAGTACGAAGAGAGGTGGGATAAAAAATGTCACCCAGTCACATCAGGACAATGAGGAACAACCCAGCTATGGATTGTAGTCGCAGCGCCCTGAAAAGGGACGTTTAGGTAAGCCAACGTCCGTTCACTAGACTAGCCATATCCAGTTCCTGTAACCATTCTTCATATGTTTTAGTCTCCAGTCCCCTAATCATCCTGGTTGCTCTCCTCTGCACTTTTTTCTAGAATCTCAACATCTTTTTTATAGTGTGGTGACCAAAACTGGATGCAGTACTTTAGGTGAGATCTTACTAAGGCTTTATAGAGTGGTATTAGTACCTCACTTGATCTTAATTGAATCCCTCTGTTAATGCAACAGGATTGCATTGGTTTTTTTGGCTGCCGCCGCAAACTGTTGTTTCATATTTCATTGATTGTCCACTAAGACTCCAAGATCCCTCTCACATACTGCTATTAAGCCTGGTTTCACCCAGCCTATATGTGTACTTTTGGTTTTTCTTGCCTAAGTGTAAGACTTTACTTTTCACTGAATTTCATTTTGCCAAAGCCAACCTCTTTAACATACTTTGGCTCAGTCTTTGTAAACAGCAACAACTCATGCCCAGAATTTTCTAGTCATATCACAAATAATTACAATGATTGAATACATATTCGCAGAGTGTGGCCGTGCGGGTGGTGATGGAAGCGACGTGGCGCTCCCATGTAACACCTCTCCTGCGCGAGCTGCACTGGCTCCCGGTGGTCTTCCGAGTGTGCTTCAAGGTTTTGGTTATCACCTTTAGAGCACTCCATGGCTTAGGACCTGGTTATTTACGGGACCGCCTGCTACCACCAATAGCCTCCCACCGACCAGTACGCTCCCGTAGTTAGGGACTCCTCCAGGTGCCGTCGGCCAAACAATGTCGACTGGAGGCCCCCAGGGGGAGAGCCTTCTCTGTGGGGGCACCTACTATCTGGAACAAGCTCCCCCCGGAGATACGGAGGATCCCGGATCTGCGTACCTTCCGTTGCGCGCTCAAGACTTTCTTGTTTCATCAGGCTGGCCTGACCTAAGTCTTTCCCCTTTTTAAATGGAAATTTTAAATTTGGTTTTAAAGTATTGGGGTTTTAAATTCAGCCAAATTATTTAATTCGTTTTATTCTATTTTAAATTTTGTATTTATATTGTTTTATTTTATGGCTGTTCACTGCCCTGAGTCCTTCGGGAGTAGGGCGGTATAAAAATTCAATAAAACTAAAACTAAATTAAAACTAAACAAATAGATTTTACAGAAGACAACATTGAAAAGGCACTACGTAGTCTAAAACCATCTCTATCTATTGGACCTGATGGACTAAGTACCTACTTCTTAAAAAAGCTTTCCACTGCTTTAGCAGAACCCCTAAGCACAATCTTTGAAAAATCTTTCAGGACCAGCTCCTTGCCCAATCTATGGTCACTAACCATGGTCATCCCTATCTTCAAAAAGGGAGACCTCAGCCTAGTTGAAAATTACAGAGAAATCTCTTTATGTTGCATCACCTGCAACATAACATGGAATCAATCATTAACCAATCCATTATCCTCCACTTAGAGATAAACAACCTACTCTCTAACAAACAATTTGGTTTCAGGAAAAATTATCCTGTAACCTGCAACTCCTACACTGCAAAAACATATGGATTACACAACTCGATCAGGGCAAAGCAATAGACGCAATTTACATAGACTTCTGTAAAGCTTTTAATTCAGTGGTACACGACAAATTACTTCTAAAACTAAAATCCTATGGCATTTCTTGACTCCTACATAAATGGATAGCTGCATTCCTGTCAAACAGGTAACAAGTGGTCAAAATAGGGAGCACTCTATCAAATCCTGTACCTGTTAACAGTGGTGTCTCCCAAGACAGCGTTTTAGGGCCAACACTCTTTATACTTTACATAAAACACTTTTGCAATCATATTAAAAGCAACTGTATTCTCTTTGCTGATGATGTAAAACTATTCAGCACCATCGACAATACTGCTACTCTTCAAAAAGATCTTGACTATGTGTCAGAGTGGTCAAACAAGTGGCAACTTCAAATCTCAACAAACAAATGCTTTATCTTACACATTGGCAAAAAAAATCAGAACATAAAATACAAGTTGGATGGACACAACCTTGTAGATAACCCTCACTCTGTCAAGGACCTTGGAGTACTCATCTCTAATGATCTAAGTGTCAGAGACCACTGTAATAACATTGCCAAAAAGGCATTAAGAGTCATTCACCTAATCTTGCATAGCTTTTTCTCAGGTAATATTGTACTCCTAACTAGAGCATACAAAACATTTTCTAGACCAATTCTCGAATACGGCTCATCTGTCTGGAACCCGCACTGCAATCGGACATGAATACAATTGAGAGAGTCCAGAGATATTTCACCAGAAAAGTCCTCCACTCCTCTGTTCGCAACACAATACCTTATGCTACCAGACTTGAAATTTTGGGCTTAGACAACTTAGAACTACACCGCCTTCAGTCCAGGGGTGGGTTCTAAATTTTTTTTACTACCGATTCTGTAGGCGTGGCTTATTTTGTGGGCATGGCTTGATGGTTATGTGACAATTCTTTAGGATTTAGCAAAGGTACTGGTCTACCAGGCTTTTAACTGTAGCCCCAGACCCCCTTGAGATCAACCTGCAGCCCTCCCCTGCCTCCTAAGGCGGTGGAGCTTGTGGGGTGGGATGCTTTTCAAGAAGTCACAAGGAGGGCTGAGAGCTGGTTTCTGTCCCACAAGTAAGATTTGGTCCAGAACCAACCCCAACATGAAGGTCTTTTATTTGCTTCTTGTACTCCTTGTCTTTGCACTTTTAACAGGTAATAAATTAAATTTCTGATGACATAAAAATAGCTCATAACTCACCTTTCTAGACAGCTATTATCATGTCTAAAAGCAAGATACTCTTCTCCATCTTTTGTCTGGAGTACCATTTAATCCAGAGCCTTTTAATTCCAGAAGTCCAAGTTTAAAGAATGGACTTCTGGAATTAAAGCTCCATTTTTTAGCTAAAACTTAATTCACACCTGTTAGTTTTGCTTGAGCAGTATGAACAATTGACAGTGTGATCCTCCAAAGGTCTGAAAAATATATCATTGATTTTTCTTTGGCATTTAAACTAGATAACCAATGTGAAAAAGTGCATCAAGGAAGGACTGGAAAGCCAATTCATACTGAACTGTATTGGGTTTTCTGTTGTTATTTGAATAAAATGAAAAAAAATCAAATAGTGGTACCTAGTGTGGAAAAAGAGACGAAATAATGAGTCATTCTCAACACTTGAATTCTCTACACTTAAAATATCTAGAAATTATTATGGTTAAGTAAGTTTTGCCCCATTTTATGATTTTTCTTGCCATAGTTCAAATCAAAGTTTAAATCAAAGATTTGATAGTTGAAATCAGAGATTTGATAGTTCAAATCAAAGATTTCTGAGACTTATGTTGAATACTTAAATGTCAGTAGTCACCAATCCCAGTCTTAAAATAAATTTAGAATCAGTGGGAGTCACTGATAACAATGAACTAACTAGCTACTGATAATGAGTCCAGTCCTGCCTTTCTTTTCCTTCTGTCAAAATTTTGCAAGTACTTTTTCCAGGTATATGTTTTATTCCAAAGTATACAAACCATTATTGTTAGGGAAAAAATGGGTCTTCCAAGCAATTTTAAAAGACACTGTCAGAATGACTGTGCTCTCAGCCCCCCTTGTGGCTCCTTGAAAAGCATCCCCCCACATATGTAAATGAAAAGAATAAGCTTAAAAATCCTAGCCTTTTAAAATTGAAAATATGGAGAACTGGGAGGATGAATATGAGACACTAAGGGAGATGTTTCAAAAAGTAAGGGAGGCATTTAAGGGAAATAAAAAAGCAGAGAATTGGTTACCTTGCCAAAAAAAAAAAGAAAGAAAGAAAGAAAGAAAGAGAAAAGATGAATGAGAAGCAAGAGAAACAAGGAGATAATATTGAAAAGGAAATAATTGAAAAAAAGATAAAGATGATTACACTGGGTTCAATAGAAAAAATGGAATAAGATGAAATATACTGCTAATAATTAAAAAGATGAGGGGAAATTTTGAGAAATATACTTGCTAAATGAAAGAAAGACCAGGGACTAGTGGAAAATATAAAATTGAAAATAAATACAGCAATAGAGAGGGATGAAGGAAGGAGAGAGAGAGAGAAGGAAGAAAAGGGAGGAAGGAAGGGAAGGGAAATTAGAGTAGGAGTGAGGGTAAAAGAGGGAGGAAGAGAGGAGGAGAAGGAGAAAGGAAGAGGAAGTAGGGAGGAGAAGAAGGGGGAGAGAAAGTAAGAAGGAAAGAAAAGAGAGAGGTGGTAGGTTTGAGGAGAAAGATTGCTGTACAATAAAAAAGATGAAAGGGAAGAAAGGCAAACAAATATAAAGATATTAAGATAAAGAATGAATTATTAAACTTTAAAGAATAAAAGAGAACAAATATGAATAAATAGCAATAATTAGAAACACACATACAAACATACAATTTATTTTCTTTGAACAGAGTATGTTATACCCCTTCCCATTGTCATATATTTTTATATCCATCCTCACATTGGTTAATTATGTAATATTATAGTTGTTTAATACAAATTCAACATTTTAATATAAATCAATTAGTTATATAACTATCTTTTTTGTATATTAATCAATATGAACATGAATATTCCAATTATTTCCATGCAATCCAATTTCTTACAAATCAATTAATTATATTTACCAATAATAATAAACCAAATAATTTCCCCCATATATTCCTTCAAACCACAACTTAACCATGTCTGCTTTCAACACAATATACAATTAATAGTATCTCAATTATTACAATTCCCTAGTTAAATAGAACTTTTTTTCTTTTGTGTTTTAAAATCTTGAACTCTCCTCTTTTTCCCTAAATTTCCCATTGTTTGCACCTACCTTTTTTGGTGAGGAAAAAGAAAAGAAATCTGCCTCTGCCTAATTTTCCAACGTTGCAGCAAACAGCAAAGCCAACAGCCTGGTTTACTTTCAGTTTCGTTTTCAGCTTGATTTGCACAAGGAGAAAAAAAAATCTGCTCCAACAATTTAACTCTTTGCAGCAAGCAACAGAGCCCTGCGCAAAACAGGTGAGAGCAAATCAGCTGAGAATCGGGAGGCGATGTAATCAACGGGCTAATTAGCCTATGCTGAAGCTGAAAGGAGCTGTTTTTTTTCTTGCTGTTTGCTTGCAAGGAGGTAACTGCACAGGCCAAAGGGTAGGGGCCATCCTCCTTGCCACTTAGCGCCCCCTGCCACCCCCCTTGCCTCTTACCGCCCCCCTAAGGCATCCCACCGCCTCCCAGAGGGTGGTACCACCCACTTTGGGAACTACTGGTCTACTCATTTGTTTTCTTTTAACACTGATCAGCTTTAGAGCAGCCCTTTGAAGCCCCGTGGCAAGAGTTTAAACAGTTTTTTCTCCTCTAGCGATCAGCTGGGACTCAGGAGGCAGCAATAGATTGGGCATGGGGACAAATAAAAGAATAATGCAGGGGGGGCAGAGTGGGGGGAGCAGAACCGGTTTGGTGATGTCATATCGTCACCGCTACTGGCTCGGCGGAACCGTGCCGAATCGGGAGGAACCCACTGCTTCAGTCTGATCTAAGAGTAGTACATAAAATTATCTACTACAATGTCTTACCTGCCAATGACTACTTCAGCTTCAACCACAACAATACACGAGCACACAATAGACATAAATTTAAAGTGAACCATTCCAAACTTGATTGCAGAAAATATGACATCAGCAAGAGAGTGGTCAGTGCCTGGAATGCACTACCTGACTCTGTGGTTTCTTCCCCAAACCTCCAAAACTTTAACCTTAAACTGTCTACTGTTGACTTCACCCCATTCCTAAGAGGTCTGTAAGGGGCATGCATAAGGCCACAAACATGCCTACCATTCCTGTCCTAATGTCCCCTTTTTATTCGTAACCATCTCATGTATTCATAAGCAAGTTTATATATTTCTTGTATTCACAATCATTTTTATACTCTTATCTGTAATCTTATATATGCTTCACAAAATAAATAATTATAAATAAATAAAAATAAATAAAAAAATAAGATAGGGCACAGTCTTCAAGTTTGTGAAGATACATTTGGATCTTGAGCCTATCATCTAGGGTGTTGGCTATTCTTGCCAGTTTAGTATCATTTGCAAATTTGGCAAGTTCCCCTTCTATTCCCTCATCTAAGTCATTTATGAAGATATTGAAGAGTACTGGGCCTAGGACAGAATCTTGTGATACCTCATTGCTTACTTCTGTACATGTAGATGTAGTACCAGTATTTCTGCATTCCCTAGGCCCGCTGGCAGAATCAGGTCTTCAGCACTTTCTGGAAGAGTATTAGAGTAGGGGCCATTCTAATCTCTGGGGGAATGATATCCCAGAGAGAGGGAGATGGAGAAGACCCTTCTTCTGGGTCCCACCAGGTGTACCTCCCTAGGGGACGGGACCCACAACATTCCTTGCCTCCCCACTCTGGGGGATCGGGTAGATGTGACTGGCAAGAGATGGTCCTTCAGATAACCTGGTCCCAAGCCATGAAGGGCTTTAAAGGTGACAACCAGTACCTTGAATTGCACTTGGAAGCAAAGTGGCAACCAATACAGCTCCTGCAGGAGAGGTGATACATGTACACACCAAGGTCTGTACAAAACCATGTGGGCTGCTGCATTTTTCACCAATTGTAGCCTCTGGATGCTCTTCAAGGGCAGCCCCATATAGTCATTGCAAGGAAGTGACTAGGGCAGGTGTTAACAATGGACAGCTCTGGAGCTGCATGCGGCTCTTTCAGACATCTGCTTCGCTCTTGCCACCGCTGCTGCCACCGCCTCAATGGCCTGCCCACTATGTGTAGCACAGTGAAAGTTAGCACACTTCACAATGGGGAAGACTGGGTCCCCTACTCCTCCTGGAACCCATTATGACTTGAAGCCACAATGTGACCCTCCCCACTCACCCCTGGAAACAACCATGGCATTGGCTGTGGCACAATGCGGGATGGGCCAGTGTCTTGGGGCAGAGAGCAGGTCAATGTCCAGTATCAACCAAGGCCAGAAGTAGCTACCTGCCATTTCCAGCTGCAGTCAGAGAGAGAGAGAGAGAGAGGGAGGGAGGGAGGGAGAGAGAGAGAGAGAGAGAGAGAGAGAGAGAGAGAGATTGATTGATTCTGCTCTATTTGGCTCCATCTGCTCCCCTCTCTCTGCCTTTGCCCAGTTTTGCAAGGATTCAGAGGACAGTGCCTTGGTGATTGGGGGTGTGTGTGTCATCCTATACTTTGCATGCCAAACATCTTCAGGGGTGCCCGGGGACTATATTTTCTGGCCATTTCCCGTTGGTCCTGGGGATGGCCTGGCTTTGGGCGCACGACCCTCAGGTGGCGTGGTTGAGAAACGCCATCTCGTTCCCGAGCCTGCAGTGCGTCGACCACCTCTGCCACACCTGCGCCGGCCAGGACATCTCCATGCCGGCCGACTCCTTGCCTCTGGAGCTGACGTCCTTTGTTGATGTGTTCAGTGAGAAGGAGGTGGACCGCTTGCCCCCACACTGACCCTACGACTTCCCAGTGGACTTGCTGCCCAACACACCCCTGCCCTCGGGACGCCTGTACTCCATGTCGGAGCCCGAGCTGGCTGCCCTGCGGGACTTTCTGGACAAAAACCTGGCCCGAGGGTTCATCCAGCTTTCGTCCTCCCCTCTCTCGGCCCCAGTCCTCTTTGTGAAGAAGAAGAAGACGGGGGACTTACGTCTGTGTTGCGACTACCGGTGCCTGAATGCCATGCGGAATCGCTACCCCCTACCGCTGATCCCGGAGCTGATGGAGAGGTTGCTGGAGGCCTCCATCTTCACCAAGCTCGATCTCCGAGGGGCCTACAACCTGGTGTGTGTGTGAGAGGGGTACGAGTGGAAGACGGCGTTTGGCACCCGGTACAGCCACTTCGAGTACACCATCATGCCGTTCGGGTTGACCAACACCCCCGCGATCTTCCAGCACTTGATGAACGATATGTTCCGGGACATGCTGGACCGGTTCATGGTGATCTACCTGGATGACATTTTGATCTATTCCCGGACCCAGGAGAACCACCTCCAGCATGTCCGCCAGGTCCTGCAGGGCCTGCGGGAGCACCAACTCTATGTGAAGTTGGAGAAATGTTACTTCTTTCAGACTTCCATAGAGTTCTTCGGGCACATCATCACCCCTGAGGGCATCGCGATGGACCCGTGCAAGGTGGAGGCCTTGTGCAGTTGGGAACCCCCACGTTGGGTGAAGCACATCCAGAGCCTGCTGGGGTTCGCCAACTACTACCGGACCTTCATCCCGGGCTTCGCCACCCTGACCTTGCCACTGACCCAGCTCCTACGGAAAAAGGTCCCATTCAGGTGGGGCCCCCCGCAGCAGCAGGCCTTCGAGATCCTCAAGCGGGCTTTCGTCACGGAGCTGGTCCTGAAGCATCCCAACCCGCACCATCCGTTCGTGGTCGAGACGGATGCCTCCAACATGGCACTTGGGGCGGTGCTGCTACAGGCCCCAGTGGATGGCACACTCTTTTTCCCTAGGCCTACTACTCCAGGAAGCTCAACCCTGCCGAGTGCAACTATACCATCTGGGAAAAGGAGTTGCTGGCTATCAAGGCTGCGTTCGAGGCATGGCAGCATCATCTTGAGGGGGCCCGACACCAGGTGGAGGTGCGGATGGGCCATCGGAAACTGGAGCACCTCACCACGGCCAGGAAGTTGAACCAGCGGCAGATCCGGTGGTCGTTGTTTTTCGCCTGGTTCAACTTCCGCATTACGTATATCCCGAGCGGCCTCAATCAGAGGGCAGACGCCCTATCCCGCAAGCCGGAATACTTTTGCCCCAAGGACTCCCTCCCCCCCCCGGACGGTGCTGCCAGTGGAATCCTTGGCTGCAGTCCAGGAACTGGTGGACCTGCGGGCTCAGGTGCTGGAAGCGCAATGCCGGGATGACTGGTCGCAGCAGCGGAAAGCAGACGTCGGCCCCGCGTCCCCTTGAACCATGGAGGAGGGCTTGCTCAAGCACCGGGGTCGGCTGTACATGCCCACGAGTCCGCTCCGAGCCCTCGTCATGAACCAGTGCCATGACAACCCCGCAGCACGGCACTTCGGCTTCTTTAAGACATTGAACTTGGTGACACAGACTTTTTGGTGGCCTTGGGTACGGCATGACATGCACGCGTACGTGACATCCTGTGTGACGTGCTGACGGGCCAAAGCCACGTCCAGCCCACTGCCTGGACTCCTCCAGCCGCTGCCGATACCGGAGAGACTGTGGGGAGCTATCTCCATGGACTTCCTGACAGACCTGCCGCTGTCTGCCACGTTCACGACCGTTCTCGTGGTGGTGGACATGCTCACGAAGATGGCACATTTCATCCCGTGCCGCGGTCTGCCGTCGGCCCGCACCACAGCCCATCTGTTCCTGAAGCATGTCTTTCGCCTCCACGGCCTGCCAGACCGGGTGGTGTCGGACTGTGGGGCCCAGTTAACAGTCCACTTCTGGAAAAGCCTGATGGCCGCGTTGGAGGTGCAGGTGTGCCTGTCGTTGGCACACCATCCAGAGATGGATGGGGGCACGGAACAGGTCATTGGCATCCTGGAACAGTACCTCCGCTGTTTTGTCAACCAGCAGCAGGACAACTGGGCCGAGTACCTATCCCTGGCGAAGTTTGCCTTCAACAACTCCCAGCACACCTCCACCCAGATGACCCCGTTCCATGCCAACGTCAGCTACCATCCCCGGCTCTTCCCTTTGGCGATTCCAGATTCCCCTGTTCCTGAGACCCAGGACTTCCTCTCGGAATTGCAGGCCGTGCAGCAACTGGTGCGGCGGCAGCTGATCCGAGCGAAGGAGGATTACAAACGGGTTGCCGACCGCTCACGACGGGCTACGCCACCGCTGGAAGTCGGGGATCGGGTGTGGCTGTCCATGAAACACCTCCCCACGGACCGGCCGGTGAGGAAACTGGACCACCGCTTTATCGGTCCCTTCCCCGTTGAGGCGGTCATCAACCCAGTGGCCTACCGGTTGACTCTGTCCCGCTCCATGCAGCTCCACCCTGTTTTCCATCGGTCTCTCCTGGTCCCTGAGGCCCCGCCATGTCACCTCCGACACCCATCGGCGCCTGCCCCCCCATCACAGCTGACGAGGACGACTCCACGGCGTACGAGGTGGACAGCATCTGGGTTTCCCGTTGGCTGAAGGGGCGCTTCCAATACCTCATTGCCTGGAAGGGATACGGGCCCGAGGATTTTACCTGGGTGGACGCTTCTACCGTTCAGGCCCCTGACCTGGTATGGGCCTTTCACGACCAGTTCTCGTCCCGACCATATCCCAACCGGCAGCCCAGAGGAAGGGCCCTGCGGTGGGGGATAGTGTTGTGGCTCCGACCCCCGAGCCCATCTTATCGGAGGAAGAAGGCTCCAAACATGAAGGAGAGGAGCTGGCCAGGCCTCCCTCTCCAGGCCCCTCCTCTCTGGCTATGCCTCAGGTGTCTGCCGAGGGAGAGGAGATTGGCCAGGAGCCAGGTGTCTCCGATGACAGCGATGACGGTGATACGTCGTTCCTGGATCCATGCCAACGAAGGCGAGATAAACGTTTGCAGCAGATGAGGAGGCGTGCCAGGGATTAAGCTGAGTCACTGGACCACACCCCACAGGCTATATAAGAGAGTGTGGTGGCCATTTAGACTCTGTGACCGACAAAGCTAACTTCTGGCTAGTCACTTTGTACAACGCCTGAATCTGCTGAAGGTTTCTGTTTGAGCTGGACTGTTTTTGAAAACTGTGTGTATTTGTTGGTGATTATCTGGTGGAGGAAAACTCCCTCTTCTTGAAGTAAAGCACTTGGCAGACGGTTATTGTATTGCTGCCAAGTTCCTGATAACGAACCTTGTGTGTGCCAAGTAATTCTTTAACCCCCGGCTGGCTGTTTGTGTGTGTGGGGGGGACGGGGACAGAACAGATGTGTTTCAGGAACAGTTTGGCCAACTGATGAGCTGAGGGTAGTCACTGCAGGGTATGAAGTGTGCCTGTTTGGAAAATAAATCTATTACAGTCCAGATCACCGTGTTTCCCCCACTTTTTGGCAACTCCACTATAAAGTCCATTGCAATCTCTTCCCATGGTCTTGTAGACTCTGCTACTGATTGTAGCAGTCCAGAGGGTTTTCCTGTCACTTCTTCATCATGGCACAGATGGTGCAACTTTTCACATAACTGTCCACATCTTTCTTTATGCTGGGCCACCAGAACTGCCTCCGTGCTAAGTGTAAAGTCTTTAGGAATCCGGAGTGGTCTGCCGGTTTAATGTTGTGGCTCCTCTGGAGGATCAGGGTGTGTAGGGATTCTGGGACATAGAGCTTTATCCCCTTCCATGTGAGGTCATCCCTTTTTGTCAGGATGTGTTGATTGTCTCAGAACCAGGGGTCTGCCAGCAGTTCAGTTTTGAGTTTTGGCATTAGATCGCTTGTTGGTTGGTTGTGCCAGTCGTGGTGTAGTCATCTGGTGGTACTTGGCCCGCTATTTGGGTAAGGGGAACAATGACATCCACTACCTGCTCCCGCTCACATTTGTACTGGGGCATGCGGGAGAGGGCATCGGCTAGAAAGTTCCACCCCCCTGGAATGTGCTTTAGCATGAAGTCGAAGTATTGAGCCCAACGGACTTGTTTGGGCGATAGTTTTCACGGGGTCCTGAGGGCCTCCAGGTTTTTGTGGTCAATCTAGACTTCAAACGGTTTCTGGTCCCCTTCCAGCAGGTGTCACTAGGTTAGCAGTGCCCATATCACTGCAAATGCCTCCTTTTCCCATGCTGCCCATCGTCTCTCTGTGTCTGTG
The DNA here is from genome assembly GCA_022577455.1 of Arizona elegans. NCBI lineage: Eukaryota > Metazoa > Chordata > Lepidosauria > Squamata > Colubridae > Arizona > Arizona elegans. The sequence continues at coordinate 73,729,491 of JAKOOJ010000004.1, read as the reverse complement.
AGCTTGCGGAAGGTGTAGGCACAAGGTTGTAGATTTCCTTGACTATTTCTTTGGAGTAGCACTGCTCCAACTGCCACATTGCTGGCATCTGCTTGGATGATGAAAGGTTGTTCAGGGTCAGGATGCTTCAACACCGGTTCCTTCTCAAACTTTTCTTTTAGTGTTTCAAATGCCTCTTGGCAGGTTAGGTCCCACTGCAGAGGTTGTCCCAGGCAGGGTTTTGTTCCTGGGCTCCCTGTCTTTAGGAGGCCTGTCATGGTTTTGGCAATTTTTGCAAAAGAGATGATGAATTGCCTCCTTTGAAAGCTTTGTAGCTGTCTACAGGTGCGAGGGGGTTGCCAGCCTAGGACTGCTTGCACTTTGGCTGGATCCATCTCTATTCCCTCATTTGACACTCGATAACCCAGGTAGTCTAGCCATGCGTGGTGGAACTTGCATTTTGACAGCTTGACATACAGGTTGGCTGCCAGAAGTTTTTCCAGTACCTGGCGGATAAGGGTTATGTGGTCGTCTATGGTCTCAGTGTAAATGAGGATATCATCTAGGTAGACGAGAACCCCCTTGTAGAGGTGCTCATGCAGTACCTCATTTATTAATTGCATGAACACCGCTGGGTCTCCCTGCAGTCCGAAAAGCATCACCTTGAATTGGAAGCTGCCTAGGGGGCAGTTGAATGCTGTTTTCCACTCGTCTCCCTCCCTGATGCGTACTCAGTAGTATGCTTCTCTGAGGTCTAGTTTGGTGAAGACTTTTCCTTTGGCCAGGTGAGATAACATGTCCTTCATGAGGGGGAGGGGATATAGGTTGTGTACACACACTGCATTGATATCTCGAAAGTCAACACACAATCTCAGAGTCCCATCTTTTTTTTTCTTTGAAGAGGACTGGCGCCACGACCCGTGGTTTGCCTGGCTCAATGAACCCCCTTTCCAGGTTTTTGTCTATGTAGTTGCATATTTCTTGCATTTCCCAAGGTGTCATGGCATACAGTTTGGGCTTGGGTAGTTTTGCCCCAGGGATGATTTCGATGGTGCAATCTGCCTCGCGGTGGGGAGGCAGGACATTGCACTTGGCCTCGCTAAATACTTCTGCAAGGTCCTGATATTCCCTCGGAATCTGTTTGGTCTCTGGGGTTTTGTCGGATGTGGCTGCCAGTTGTTCTGGTGTGCTCTTTTGGAGGGTTCCCTGCATGGGCAGTATTTCTGCTCACTGGTGTGGGAGGAGTTGGGGCCTCCTTGCTATTCTCAGTCTGTGGGTACCCCCTTGCCACCAGATGGTCAGTCCCTACTTGTCTAGCCAGGAGAGTCCCTGTATGACTGGAGCTGTCATTTTGGGGGCTATTACAAATCAAATTACTTCCCAGTGATCCGCTAGCTCTAGCCTCACTGGTTCGGTCAGGTGAGTGGCATAGGCTCCTCCCATTAGGGACCCATCAACCTGTTCAAACCAGATTGGGTGGGTCAGTCTTTTTGCTCTGATCCCCAGTTTCAGGACTGTGGTTAGGTTGATCAAGCATCTAGTGCAGCCTGAGTCTATCAGGGCTTGAAAGGGCCCCTGGGTCCCCGTTTTTGGGGCTGTGAGGCGTATTGGGAAAATGAAAGGGTGGACTGGTCCCCTCACCATTGGGTCATTTTCGCCCTCGTCCTCACTATCATAGGATTCTGGCAACTGGCCATCGTTGCCTGGTGTCCCGCCCCCTTCAGCTAGGTGGGAAGGGACCTCTTCAGCCTGGAGGGCCCTCTGGGACATGTTGGGGCCTCGTTCCAGCTTTTCCCTGGGTGGTGGCTCTGGCCTAGGCCTCGGGGCTGGGGTCGTGCACACAGATACCATGTGGCCCTTCCCCCCACATCTGTAGCACTTCAGCAGGCTTTGAGGGAGGCTGCTTTCGGGGTCTGCCATGGTGTTGTGGTTCCCCATTGGCTGGGTGGTTTCAGGTCGGGTTGCCCCCTCTCTTTCGTGTCTGGTTGCTCTCTCATGTTGTTGGCATGCAATCCACTGTCGACTTTTATTGCTACTCAGAACCACTCAGAGAGCTGGTTTGGGATGTCCAAGTAAGCGGTTACCTGGGCAATTTGATTGTCCAGGCTTGTTCTGAAAAAGTACACTAGCAACCACTCTGGCAAAGGGGGTAACCTCCCAATGACTCTCCTAAATTCATGGATGTGCTCTTTAATGGGACAGCCCCTCTGCTTTAGATAGCTGAGCTCATCCTCTGCATATGGGTCTTCCTCTTCCTCCTCAAATCTGGCCTCTAGCAGTCGTAGGAAGTCATCTACGTCTTGCAGTTGGGGGGGGGCTCTCCTCTTGTGGAGGCCTGCTAGCCATTCCCTTGCTCCCCCCTATAGCCCCTCTGTGATGGTATTCACCATGGTTCTGGAGGATGGGTAGAGGTGTCCATAACATTCTAGGTGGATCTCAGCTGAGTCAAGGAATAGAGCTAGCTGTTCTAAGTCCCCATCAAACTTTCCTCTGAACTGGGGCAGTTCATTCAGCACTGCTCCTCTCTTCCCCTGTTGGCCTCTGTATGCTTGTATTTGATGTAGCTTGTCCTCTTCCTCAGTTCCAGTTTGGAGGGAGAGAGTTTGTCTGCCCTGGGCAGCTTGCCTGCTGTGTGGAAAAGACACTGGTTGCAGCCTACTTCTGATGGATGGAGAAGGGGGGCTGTGCTCCCTTCTGCTTCTCTTCACTTCAAAGGGATCCACTGCTCCTCCCCTCTCCTTTGGTCTGCATGACGGCCCCTCATCGGGAAGGGTGGCCTGGTCTCTTGAACTCCCCAGGGGCTTTGGGAGACTGGCTTGTTTCCAGTCCAACCTCCATTCCACTCTTCCCAGCTCGCTCAGGGGCTTCCCCTTTTCCCAGGCATTTGGGTGGGGGAACTCGACCTCAGATGCTTTAGGGATTAACTCCCACCAATACTCATCTTTTCTTGCTTCCGCCGCTGGAGCAGGCATCTCAGCTTTGATGTCTGAGGGAGGCTGCACTCTGGCTGCAATTAGGCTCTCTTCAGATAGCCCATCTTCGGCCATGGTTGCCTGATTTTCCCTCCCAGCACCTCAGACATCGGGGAGTGATTGGAGAATCCAGGATTCAGGAAACCTGGTAATCTTTTTTTTTTAATTGAAAAAGTTTTTCAAATACAGATTTTCCCCCTTTTTTCTCCCCCCTCCTCCCTAACCCCCCCTCTCCACCCCTCCCCCTATGACTTCTTCAAAGTAAAATCCAAATTCATAACAGATTATATAATACTTTACCATCCCCTTACTCCGTCCCCCAAATACTGACCCTTTCTTTCTAATAATATTATTATATCCCCCTTTTACTATACATTTCAAAAAAACATTTTACTATAACATTATATAATAACTTCTGGTTTAGCATAGTAATATTATTATAACTCCCAATTTAACAATAATCTGCCCTTTTTCTTCTCCCCATACATATATCTCTTAAATCAAACCTTGTATGTATATTAATATAACATTTCAAAACAACCTTCCACTTTAAAACTATATAATAAATCCTAATTTAACATCTAATCTTTTATGTATATTAATATAACATTTCAAAGCAGCCTTCCACTATAAAACTATATAATAAATCCTAATTTAACATTTATTCAACTCATAATCTGTCCATTTCCTCCACCCCCATAAGTATATCTCTTAAACATCCCTTTTCTTAAACTAAACAATCAGTAAACTAGCCTGTCTTCACCACTTCCCTACAAAATTTCCATACTTAACAATTCTTAATATCTTTATTCTTCTGCCCACCCTGCTAAAAAAAAAAATCCCTTATATAGATAAAATCAATGACTTTAAACTTTAATCCATATAATGTTTTCTTTGATGTCTTTCCACTGGATTATTAAATCCATCACCCATATTAGGGTAACATAACATCCCAATTCCAACAGACTGTTCAGAATCCTCAGTTATCATCTGCCCCCATCAATAATAAGTATCTTCATGTATATATATAAAAAAAAGAAAACAACCACCCGAGTGACATTATAATTGTATTCCATATAGTATCTGTAGTAGTGGCTTTCTTCAAGATTATTAATTCCAACCATCATAATGGGGTAACAACCAGATCTTCTGCATGCCCCAACGTAACTCTCTTGCCATATAACTCAACATAAACGTAATACATTTATCAAAGAATCCAAAATAGATAATTCCAATCCAACAATTTAAGGCCCTTTTCACATCCCAAAATTACGGCATTGCAGAGGTCTGTCACTCTCCTCAGGATAATATTAACCAATACTTCACCTCAACTGTCTTTTCATGTATTCAATCATCTTTTAGATAACTGGCTTCACTGTTGCCTAGTTTAAAAATTTTTGTTTTTGTGAGACCTATTCTTTTTTTTTTTTTTTTTTTACTTTTTGTGGGTTTGACCTCCATCCTAATTTCCTTTCTACGAGTTGTATATCAACTGCTCGGTTTTCGTTCTGATCTATAACTTGGTCTTGTTGGTTTTGTTTTTGTGGTTTAGATCACCATTCATATTTCTTTTCTATAAATTGTGTATCAACTAATTGATTTCCATGCTTGTCTGTGACTTGATAAGTCATCACATTAGAATCCAATACCACTTCTTTCTTATTTATAGGTAATCCAACTGAGACATCTAAAGGATCCAAAGGCAATTCATCTACAAAAACCTCTGTAGCTCAATGTTTTTCCATTATTTCCAACTCCTTCTGCTTATCTTGTGTTGTGCATGAGAATGTTGAGTTCATTTTCAAAATCTTATGATAGAATTCTTCTGCTTTTTCAACAGTATTTAATTGGTATCTTTCTCCTTGATATCTCAATATTATACCAACTGGAACATCCCACCTAAATAAAATATTTTGTTTTTTAAGCTCAGTCACCAGGAATCCAAATTTCTTTCTATCCAATAACATCTTAGGCGGTAACTCTTTATATATATCCAAATTTTTCTTCCATACAGTTGTAGAGTTAAAAGATTTTTGCACAATATTATTTCTTATTTCTTTATCTGTAAAATAAATCACCACATCTCTAGGCAGTTGCCTTTGCTTTGCAATCCAAGAATTTACTCTGTAAACTCTGTCAATCCTGCAAAATACTTCCTCAGGATGAACCTTTAAAATCCCAGCCAGAATTTCAGCAGATATTTTCCTTAAATCATCTCTATTATTTTCCTGCAATCCTCTCAATCTAATTGCAAATTCTGTAAAGCTGTGTTGCATCATTAAAACTTCTTTTTCAATCCGTTGTTTTATATTTTCTACATTGCAAGTCTTATGATCTGCTTCCGTTTTAGATTTTTCTTCTAAGCTATTGTCTTGAGTATTTATCAAATCATTTTCAATTCTTTGTATTTTATTGTCCAAATTATAAATCTTGTCATCAATTTCCTCCATTTTAGACTCTAATAAATTAATATTTGTATCCAACTTTATAGCAATTTCTGAAAAACCATTAGTCATTTTTACAATCTTTTGTTGCAAATTATCATACTTTAATTGTACCAATTCTTTAATTTCCTGCTTGAATTTTTCAAGATTCTGGTTCACAATCTCATCCCTTCTTACAATCTCTTCCAAAAGAAATTCAATTAAATTAAAATCAGTTTTCTGAGTCTGTAGGTTTAAAACTTGTTCATGTAGTTTGTAGATGGGGGAATCCCCCCCCCACTGCATGTTTGTCTAGCTTCATTAGTCTAAACGCCATACTTCCACACAGACAAACTCTTTTTTAAGAAAAGAAAAGAAAGGAAAAGAAAACTTCTTTCCAAACAAGATCAGTATCAAATCTCCAGGAAAAAGAAAACATAAAAGTAGAACTTTTTCTTGAATTGTAGCCAGCAGTATTTATTCCGCTACTTTGTGGCTTATTAAGAAACGGAAGGACTTTCCCTTTCAGCTTTCCCTTCTCAAGCCTCGGCAGTCGCCATTTTAAAATTCTTTTTTCCTTTCTTCAGTATCTTTTATAAAGTAAATGAAAATACTTGAGATTTAGGGTCACAAGTCCAGATCTCGTCCTCTTTAATTAATCTGTTAATTTTCTTTAAAGAGCTTGTTCTCGTCGCCTGGCTCTGCAAAAAAGCAGAGGTCTCCCAAAGCCCGGAGCAGCGGCAAGGGAAATAGGGAGCCTCATCTGCTTCGCCCCCAAGAGTAAAAAAAAAAAACTCTCAGGGCTTTGCAGAGAGCTCTACCTGCCCTCACCTGCTCTGTCTCACATTTCCTTATGGAAATGGAGTTTTTGGAATTGACCCCTTAGAAGAAGAAGAAGACAGATGGAAACATGTCACTCACAGAAAAAAACACAAACCTAGTACAAAACTCCTGTCCAAGCCAACTCATTCTTTTTTTTCTATTCCCCCCTTCCCTACCACCCCACCCCACCCCCTCCCCTCCCTTACCCCCACCACTCCTCCCTCTACCCCTTCCCCTTCCCATCCGCCCACCTCCCCCCTTCTTCCCAGAACAAATTACAGGGTATAACATTCAACAATCATAATCCATCCTAATCTAAATAATTATAACACTCAGCATCTCTTATTCCTTCATTTCCCTAATTACCCTGCTAACTTAATTACCTAAAAACACACCAAATATCTACATATTTATTCATAACCTATCTGCAACTTCTTATTCTGGTATTTACTTTGGATATAATCTATCCATCTTCTCCAGTCCCTTAAATATCTTTCATTTGAATGTTCCTTCAAGTACGCTGAAATTTTTGCCATCTCCGTTAGGTTTGTTACTTTCATTGCCCATTCTTGGATTGTAGGTAAATCTTGCTTCTTCCAATATTGTGCCACCAACTATCTTGCTACAGTTGTTAAATTCAAAATCAAATTAGTCTCTATAACTGTACAATCCATAACTATACCCAGCAGAAACAACTGTGGTGTAAATTTTAACCTCTTTTTAAGAATATTTTGTAAAATCCACCAAATTTTTATCCAGAATGCTTTAACCTTTTTACATGTCCACCAAATATGAAAGTATGTAGCATCCTCACAATCACATCTCCAACATTTTGGTTGTACATTCGGATACATACAAGATAGGTTTTTGGATCTAAATGCCATCTATAAAACATTTTATAAAAGTTCTCCCTTAAGTTTTGCGCTTGTGTAAATTTCACATTTCTTACCCATATTTTTTCCCATATTTCCATCATTATTGGTTGTTCAAAATTCTGTGCCCATTTTATCATACAATCTTTAACTAGCTCTGTTTCCGAGTCTATCTCTATCAATATATTATACAATCTTTTTATATGCATTGAACTTTGGTCTCTAGTTTGTTTTATTAAATTTTCATCGCTTTGTATAATACCAATTTTCTGATCTTTTCTCCATCTGGCTTGTAGTTGTACATACTGAAACCAAGTTTGAATTATTTTCTCCTCTTTCAACACATTCAAAGGTTTTAATTTTAGTATACCTCCCTCCATATTAAGAATATCTATATATGTAATTACATCCTGTCTGCTTTCTATACTCGTATTCTCTATTGTGTGCCTGGGTACTGTCCATATAGGTATCTTTTCATTTAACTTATATTGATATTTCTTCCAGACACGCAATAAAGCATTCCTCAATATATGGCTCTTAAATGCTCTATCCACCTTTTTATCATACACTAAATAAGCATGTCAACCGTAAACCAAATCATGCCCTTCAATATTCAGAATCCTTCCATTTGTTAAATTAATCCAATCACTAATTGCTGATAAGACAGCTGCTTCATAATATAATTTTAAATTGGGCATTTTCAGCCCTCCTCTTTCTCGAATATCCTGCATTATTTTCAATTTTATCCTGGGTTTCTTACCTTGCCATACGAACTTATTAATACCTTTTTGCCATTCTTCCAGGTTGGCATCCTTTTTTAGTATTGGTATCATTTGAAAGAGGAATAAAAACTTAGGTAAAACATTCATTTTTATAACTGCTATTCTACCTAATGCCAGGGAAGAAAATCCAGAAAATCTTTAAATTTTAAATCCCAAAGTCTAAAATACAGAATTAAGTCCAAAAAATTTCGAGCGGGGCTGGTAGCTGAAAGGCGCTAATGAGTTAACGAATGAGTAAAAACTTTCTTCTTAACTTTCACTTTCATCTCTTTTTGTTAACAAGCCAGCGCCATCTTCCCCCCCCTTTCCGCTTCAGCTCCGCTCTTGTAGCTCGGAAAGAAGCAATGTTCAATGGAATCGAGGTATAAATACTTGCAATTATGTGGCCTCCTGTCTTTGTTCTGACTGCTTCAGTTCTCAATTTGTTTCAATTTTGTAGCAGGGGCGGTCACAGCGTTTTGCTCTGCCTTTTGGCAGAGGCGTCCTGGCTTTGGAGATTTCCCCGGCTCCTGGGGAGCTCTCACCTTTCGAGCCCCAGAATTAATTCTAGGGCTCTTAGGGAGCTCTACCCTGTGCCTGGCTGTTCTCTTCCCCCTCTTCTCGTGGGGGGGGGGGAGGTTCTTCGCTGCTAGACAGCTGTTTTTTGCTGTTCTAGCGGCTAACAAAGTCGCGGGGCTAGCGCTCCACAAAGGAGCATCCACAACATCCTGTGGAGTCACTGGAAGTTCCAAGCCAACTCATTCTGATGCAGCCTCACTGGTGCCAAGTAATTTCATGGACCCTCACTAGAAGAAAACATGCAGACACATAGAAAAGAAACACCATCAAATGTCCCTTAAAAAGTAGCACCATCAAATGCTTCTGTGATAGATAGAAAAATACCCCAAACCCAGTGGTGAAATGTAAAATTTGTTGCTACTGGTTCCATGGGCGTGGCTTGGTGGTGGTGTCAACTTTTTAAAAAACCATTTTAAAGCATTGTTTTTTACTACTGGTTCGGGTGAATAGGTAGTAAAAAAATGCTTTAAAAAACTAAAAAAAAAAAGTTTCCAACAATCACAGCTGTGCTGTGTGATCATCGGAATCTTTTTTTTAAAAAAACTTTTTTAAAGCATTTTTTACTACCTATTCACCAGAACCGGTAGTAAAAAAATGCTTTTAAAAACTAAAAAAAAAGGTTCTGATGATTGCACGGCACAACTGAGATAATCAGAACCTTTTTAAAAGCATTTTTTACTACCTATTTGCTGGAACCGGTAGTAAAAAAATGCTTTAAAAAAGAAAAAATCAATGTGATCATTGGAACCTTTTTTTAAAAATTTTTAAAGCATTTTTTTACTACCGGTTCATCTGAACTGGTAGTTTTTATCACTACTAGTTTGGCTGAACCAGAGTGAACCAGTAGCATTTCACCCCTGCCAAAACCTCCCTAGGAAAAAAAAAGATGATAGGAGATTCAATTCTCAAGGGAACAGAACCAGCCATCTGTAGACCAAATAGACAGTCCAGAGACGTATGTTGTCTTCCTAGGCTTAGAGGTAAAATCAAAGATGTGGCTGACACTGTAACCAAAATAATACAACCCACAGACTACTACCCCTTTCTACTACTACATGTAGGAACGAATGACACAAAAAAGGACTTGAAAACAATATTGAGTGATTGTGAGCAGCTAGGCAAGAAAGTCAAGGATTTAGGTGCACAAGTAGTTTTTTTCATCTGTACTGCCAATGAAAGGATAACATCTGGTAAGAGAACAAAGAATTCTGAAAGAGAACCACTGGCTAAAGTGTTGGTATTGCCAAAAAAACTTTGGATTCCTGGACCATGGCCTATACTATTTCCATGACCAACTTCTAGCAAGGGGTGGGTTGCACCTCACAAAGACTGGGAAGAATGTTTTTGGAAAACAACTGGCTCAATTTATCAGGAGGGCTTTAAACTAAAATTGAGGGGGGAGGGTGATCAATCTTTAGGATTTCCAGAACCTAATTCCGAGCAAAAACAAGTCAAATAATGAAGTAAGGAGGCATGGGAAGAAAGACAAACTCAATCCCAAAGTCAGACATAAAGATCTCAAGTGCCTATACACAAATGCACAAAGACTGGGGAATAAACAGGGTGAACTTGAACTATTAATACATGAAGTTAGATATGATATGGTTGAAATAATAGAACTTGGTGGGATGAAACCCATCACTGGAACATACTGATAGAAGGATACAAACTCTTCTAAAAAAACCAGACCCCATAAAAGAGGAGGTGGAGTTGCCCTGTATGTAAAGGACCACTATATTGCTACAGAAATGCATAAAACCAAAGATGAAAATCTCCTAGAATGCATATGGATCAACATAAAAGAAAAAAAGAATGACATGGGCATAGGTGTATACTATAGCCTACCCAATCAAGCAGAAAAAATAGATGTCCTTTTTGCCAACCAACTAACAAATATATGTAAGAAATACACTACAATAGTAATGGGGGACTTCAATTACACTGATATCAATTGGAAAACTAATTCTGTACCAAGTGACAAATCAAATAAGTTCCTAACGAACCTAGCTGACAACTTTGTTGTCCAAAAGGTAGTGGAGGGAACTAGAGTGACAGCCATATCAGACTGAATTCTTACAAACAGAGAAGAAGTGATAGAGGGAGCTGAGACTTCAGGAACCTTGGGTGAGAGTGTTGTCATACTAGAATTCAATATAACGCAAACACAAGCAATAGAACATAATGATACCAGAGTCTTAGATTTTAAAAGAGCTAATTTTAATAAACTCAGAGAAAACTTGGGAAAGATTCCTCAGATGAAAATCCTAAAGGGGAAAGCAATTCAAGAATCTTGGGAAGCTCTGAAAATACGATCATAAAAGCCCAGATCAGCACAATACCACTGAGAAAAAGAAAAAAAAAACAAGAAATCCAAGAAGAAACCAGCATGGCTGCAGAGCTGGTTCTCTCTGACAAATTGAAAAACAAAAAGGACAAGTACAAAAAATGGAAAGAGGGACACACAACTAAAGCAGAATATCAGCAGATAGCCAGAATCTGCAAAGATGAAGTCAGGAAAGCAAAGACTCAGAATGAACAAAGACTTGCAACAAAAGTCAAAGATAATTAAAAAAAAGTTTCTTCCAACATATACTGTAAATAACAAGAAAAAAAATCAAGGAAACAGTCATTCCACTAAAGAGAGAAGATGGCAAGGAAGTAACAGGCAACAAAGAGAAAGCAGAGCTGCTTAACTCATTCTTTGCATCGGTCTTCATGCAAAAAGAAACTATAGCCCAACCTACCAAAACCAAAACTGTAAAAGGCAGACTAGAAATAAAAGTTAAAATAAGCAAAAAAATAGTAAGAGAACACTTGTCTGATCTTGATGAATACAAATCACCAGGACCTGATGGATTACATCCCAGAGTTCTAAAGGAGCTGGCAGATGTCATCTCAGAACCACTGTACTACATCTTTCAAAAATCCTGGAGCACTGGGAAACGACCAGAGGACTGGAAAAGAACTGATGTGGTTCCCATCTTCCAAAAAGGGAAAAAAAAAAAAAAAAAAACAGACCCAGGAATCTAAAGACCAATCAGCCTAACATCAATACCTGGAAAGATACTGGAAAAGATAATAAAAAAACAGATCTGCCAACATCTAGAAACAAGTAAAGTAATAACAGTCAGCAAAGGTTAGTTAAAAACAGATCATGCCAAACTGATCTTATTTCATTCTTCAACATAGTAACTAAATTAGTAGACCAGCAAAATACCATTGACATAATATACTTAGACTTTAGCAAGGCATTCAACAAAGAAGACCACAACCTACTTCTTGGTAAGCTAGAAAAAAGATAGCTTCACCATCAGATGGATTTGTAACTGGCTGACAAACTGTACTCAACTGGTAGTCCTTAATGGGTCTAAGTCAACATGGAGGGAAGTAAGCACAAGGTTCCATCTTAGAGCTAGTACTCTTCAATATCTCCATAAACAACTTAGATTAGGGAATAGAAGGGGAATTTACCAAATTTGCAGATGATACTAAGCTGGCAGGAATAGCTAACACCCTAGAAGATAGGTTCAAGATCCAGATGGATATTGACAGACTTGAACACTGGGCCCTATCTAATAAAATGAAATTCAATGTAGAGAAAAATAAAGTCTTACACTTAGGCAAGAAAAACCAGAAGTATACATATAGACTGGGTGAAACCAGGCTTAATAGCAGTAACTGTGAGAGGGATCTTGGAGTCCTAGTGGACAACCAGCTAAATATGAGCCAACAATGTGCATTAGCACCCAAAAATAGGCCAATGCAATCCTAAATTGCATTAACAGAGGGATACAATCAAGATCAAGTGAGGTACTAATACCACTCTATAAAGCCTTAGTAAAATCACACCTAGAATACTGCATCCAGTTTTGGTCATCCCACTATAAAAAAGATGTTGGGACTCTAGAAAAAGTTCAGAGAAAGCAACCAGGATGATTAGGGGACTGGAGACCAAAACATATGAAGAACAGTTACAGGAACTGGGCATGGCTAGTTTAGTGAAGAGAAGGTCCAGGGGAGACATGATAGTGGTGTTCCAATATTTGAGGAGCTACCTCAGAGAGGAAGGGATTAAGCTAGTTTCCAAGGCACCTGAAGGCAGACAAGGAATAATGGATGGAAACTGATCAAAGAGAGGTTCAACCTAGAAATAAGGAGAAATTTTCTGACAGTGAGAACAATCAACCAATGGAACAGTTTGCCTTGGAAGTTGTGGGAGCTTCATCACTGGAGGCTTTCAAGAAGAGATTGGACTGCCATTTGTCAGAAATGGTGTAGGGTCTCCTGCTTGGGCAGAGAGTTGGACTAGACGACCTACAAGGTCCTTCCAACATTGTTAATTTGTAAGGTCTATAAGATTAAATATACTTGATTTCAATACTTATACAATTGCCATCTCTTATTCTGCATATGGAAATAAATTTAACTGAGCTCAAAGGAATTTGTAGGTATTAATCCATAAGGTTTCAGTCTAATAATTGTGAAGCAAATTTCCATGAAAGTAAAGTTTTCAGTAGAGGAGCACTCAAATGTTTTCATTTCATTTGCTATGTTCCCCAGAACTCATTTATCTGTGCTTTGGGTAATACTTTGAAAATATATGTTCTCCAGCGCGCTGCTTGGAGAATCCAAATGTTGGGAGTTCCTCAGCTTGATTGCCAGACTGGGTGAATGTTTCTTTAAGAAACATCCTTGGCCACTCCTCCCTTGCTTGGCTAAACTCCAGTTCATTCACTCAGTCAAGCAAGAGACTGTTTTTTTCCTTGGCTCTGGCAATTTGGCTGAAGAACTTGCAAAATTTGGTTTCTCCAAGTACTTATATTACAAGTTACTTCGAGCAGTGATCTTTTGTGGAAAATCCAGCTCTGTTATTGCTGCGGTGGGTGAGTACGCCCTGGGGATCTGCCAGGGGGCTCCCCTCTGTTTGCTTCTCCTTATTCCTCGGAGCACTACCTGTCAGGCAACTCTGAGTGACTGTCTTTGCCGCCGGCGGTTGCATTGGGGTCCAGATCCCCGGAATTACCACCTCCGCCTTCCACAAACCGCTCCTACATTTGAATTTGGTGGCCGGGAGTCCCTACAGTAGCCGGCAAACTCCTTTATTATTGGCTTCGCTTTCGCCTTTCGTGGCGGCGCTGGGCTGCTTGAGGGAGAGCTGCGCACTTCCTGTTTCCACTCTCTGACCAGCCCTTCGCTTTAGAACGGCGCTCGGCTGCTAATCTTGAGCCGTGCGCCATTTTGGACTTTGCTACTTACTTCCCGCCATTAATCTGACAGGAGCGCTTGGCGGCAGCAGCGATCGGCGTCTAGGTTCGAGCCGCACGCCATTTTGAATACGTTATTGCTTCCCACCATTAATAGGACAGCAGCTCTCGGCAATGGTGATCAACAGCTACTTTGAGCTGCGCGCCTTTTTTTACTAGGCATATCTCGGCGGAAAGAAGCGCTTGGCAGGTTGAATCCAGCCTCTCGCCCTTTCTGAGACAGTTTCTGAGCCTCCCGCCTGTGCCTTCCGCAAATGTCCTCTTTCCTCGGCTTTACTGCAGCTCTTCTACAGTCTGTGCAGCCATTACTGTATACTGCTCTTGCGAAGCGGCTTTGGGGTGTTTTGACACCTTTTTTGACCACTTTCATTGCTGCTAGTTAGTTGACCTGCCTAGCAGTTGTTTCTACTTCCGTTGTTGTTCCTTTTAAAAAAAGGAAAAAAAAACAAAAAAAAAAAACCCAGACAAATTAATTATTTACTTGATTCCTCGATTCATCAATTATTTCTATTACTTGGTTTCAATCACTTACCTTCTCTGCATCCTCGTGATGGCTGAGTCTGACATCTCATCGGAAATTGAACAGGCCTACAGTCCTCCTGAGGCCAGGAAATGATCAAAGGTGCCTGCCAAGACTTTCTAAACAGCGTGATGTCAGGGCTAGGTCTGCAAGTCCTCATCCTACCACTCGTTCTGCTGCTGCAGATAGGCTGAGGAACGGAAACACAAGGCCTTTGAGAAACAGTATCTTCTCACCCAACAGAGGGCTCAATTGTCTCATCATCAGATGTCTCCAGACAGGCCTACTCCAATGACTCAGGATAATTCAGTGGTTATTCAAGGCCCTTCGGACGTCCAGCACCTTAGAGAGGCTGCCTTTCCGTCTGTGGTTCCTGGTCCCTGTGTTCCAGTCAATAAACCTCCAGGTCAGTCTGCCCCTGAGGCTACCTTTACTCCTACGGCCGCTGGTCTTCGTCCATCAGAAGGCCTTCAACCTACTCTCTCTCGGGACATCCAGGACCTCGTATCTCAAACTATGTCTCGAATTCTGTCTTCTGCTCCTATCCAAGGGCCTCAGGTCCCTGTCTTGGCACCGCCCCCCCTTGGCTCCATTGTATGGCGATCCACGCCATTCCTATTTCCATCGTCTAGAATCCTTCTGACTGAGGACTCCCCCTGGGAGGAGGAGGAACTAGAAGAGGGGGAATTGTCTGATAATGAGGATCTAGCTCCTGAAAGACCGTCATTCACGGGACTGTTCCATCCTTCCATGTTTAAGTCCTTGCTCCACAAGGCCAAAACTACCACTAACATGGGATTATCATCTTCCCAGCCATCTCAACAGACGGATCTGAATCCTCATGACGATCTCTTCCATCTGCAAAAGCCGGATCAGGATTTTATTCCATGCCAGGAATTATTCACGGATGTGGTCCAACGATCGTGGTCCCAACCCGCTTACATTTCTGCTCCTACTGGCCTTGATAAGCGGTTATACTGCTCATATCCTTCCTTGCAGGATCTAATTCACTTGCCTTCGGTGGACCCCCCTGTGGCCCAGCTGACATCATTCTCTGTGATTTCCAACAATGTCCTAGATGGACTCAAAGCTGAGGACAGGAAGGCTGAGCTGTCTCTCCGCAAGACACATCAAGCTGCAGCCTGGGCCATCAGGTCGGCTACGTCTACTTCATTTTTTGCTCGCGCATCCCTCATCTGGTTGCGCCAATTGCAGGAGTGGCTCCCGCCGAATGACAGCAGGCTTCACTATGACATAAATAAAATCATGGCCGCCACCGAGTACTGTGCAGATGCATCCTTGAATGCTGCTAAATTTTCTTCTCGGGCCCTTGTCTCCAATGTCACCTCTTGGCATCTTCTTTGGTTCCGCCACTGGAGGGCCGATCTCAAATCAAAGTGGAAGCTGGCATCTGCTCCCTACAAGGGTTCCCTTCTCTTTGGAGAAGCCTTAGTCCCTATACTTGTGGAGGATAAGGATAAATGAAAGGTTATGCCGTCCTCTTACAAACGTCATGATAGGAGATTTGCTCCTTATACCCACAGGCAGCCCTTTCGGACTGACTCCGGGCCCAGCGGGTCCTACTTTTCCAGACAATATTCTCACAGAGGAGATCGAGCCGCTGACCGACCTATCTACCGTGATCGGGGCAGGGGTCAGCCTAACACCAGATGCCAGTACAGTGGGGCTTCCAACCAACCATTCCAAAGGGGCAAGTGACTATACCACAGAGCTACCCATTGGAGGTTGTCTTCTCCACTTCTTGCTCCAATGGGTTTCTTCTACAACAGATGCTTGGGTTCTTCAGACTGTGAGGTTCGGCCTCACTTTGGACTCTCCAGCCCTCCGAAGCGCTTCCTTCGGTGCCCTCTTCCGGGCAACCTGGAGAAGAGAGCGTTAATGGACACAGAAATACAACATCTGCTCGACATCTGTGCCATCGAACCCGTGCCGGTAGAACAACGGGGATCCGGTTTCTACTCGCGCCTGTTTCTCGTCCCCAAGTCTTCCAGGGACTGGAGAGGGATTTTAGACCTGAAAGCACTCAACAAGTTCGTCAGATACCACCACTTCAAAATGCAGTCGCTCAAATCGATTCTGCAGGGCATCCGACGGGGCGACTTTATGACGCCAATCGATCTCAAGGAGGCTTACTTGCATGTCCCGATCCGTCCTTCACATCAACGTTTTCTTCGGTTTGCCTATTCCAACAGGCATTTCCAATATCGGGCCATGCCGTTTGACCTCTCGTCCGCTCCTCGGACCTTCACGAAGCTGCTGGCGACCTTGGCTGCATCCCTGCGACAAGTCCCCATCAGGGTCATGTGCTATCTGGGCGACATCATCATCCTATCTGCCTCTCGACATCAGGGCAGTCGTCGATCTGAGGACAGTTTCTCGTCTTCTGCAACAGCACGGGTTCTCTCTGAACCTCGACAAAAGTCAGCTCTCGCCCACCACTCGCATCCTCCACCTAGGAGCTGTCATAGACTCTGTCAGTTGTCGTGTCTTCCTGTCCCCCGACAGGATTCACAGCATTCACTCCTTGGTGACCCAGGTTCTATCTCTCAGATCCGTTCCCTTGATCACCTTGTCCCAACTACTCGGCAAGCTAATTTCGTGCATCTCGATTGTCCCGTGGGCTTGTCTTCACAGTCGTTCTCTTCAATGGTTCCTCCTGCCTTATCAGAGATCCCTCTGAGCGTGTTCAAACATCACAGTTGTCCTCCCAGCTGCAGTACGGTTGTCTCTGAGATGGTGGACTTCCCCGTCCATACGGAGGGGCTCCTTCTTTCTGGAACCCAGTCGGTTAATCCTGACAACGGACGCAAGTCAGTTCGGCTGGGGCGCTCATCTGCTGTCATCGGTTGCCCAGGGCCGCTGGTCCACTTGGGACTTACAGCACGACATAAATTGGTTGGAACTACGAGCAGTCCACCTCGCTCTCCGTCATTTCCGAACATCTGTGAAGGGACGTCATGTGCTAGTCCTAACGGACAATACAACAACAAAAGCCCATGTCAACAGGGAAGGGGGAACGCGCTCCAGGCAGCTGATGGAAGAGACGACGAGAATGCTCCTTTGGGCAGAGAAGACCGTTCTCTCCCCAACAGCCGAACACATATCCGGAGTCAAAAACGTCACGGCGGATTGGCTCAGCCAGACTCAAATAGATCAGATGGAGTGGTGCCTAGACCCAGCCTTGTTCAAAAATCTATTGGAACCCTTCAGCCTTCCAGCGGTCGACCTGTTTGCAACCCAACTGAACGCCCAGCTTCCCCGATTCTTCTCCCGGTTTCCCTGTCCCGGAGCAGAGGGTTGCGATGCACTTCGAAGCAAGTGGCCACAGGGCCTGCTCTACGCCTTCCCCCCTCTGCCGCTCATCCCTCGGGTGATTCGCAAGCTGTTGGAAGAGAAGGGGGATCTCATCTTGGTCACCCCCAACTGGCCTCTTCGCTCGTGGTACACGGACCTCCTGAGCCTGTCGGTGGAACACCCCTGGCACATTCCCAACAACAAGATATCTCTCAGCCAGGGGGTTATCCTGCACCCAGAACCGCAATGGTTGCAGTTGATTGTCTGGGATTTGAGAGGATCCGCCTGAGGAAGGACAACATCCCGGCTAGCGTGATCCACACTATGCAATCCGCCAGATGCGCTTCAACAAACCATATCTACAACGCCACCTGGTGCTCCTTCTGCACCTGGTGTTCCAAGACCCATCGGGACCCCACAACAGCATCTCCCTCTGATGTTCTCGTGTTCCTGCAAGAGGGTTTGGACCATGGCCTCGCTCCTAATACCCTAAGGCATCAAGTGGTGGCCCTTAGCACGGTTTTGTCTTCTGTGGACGATCGGCCTTTGACCCAGAATCCCCGTATACTGACATTCTTATGAGGGGCATCCAATCTCCTCCCACCTACTGTCCATCGATACCCAACTTGGGACTTGCCATTAGTACTTTTGGCACTCATGTCACCTCCCTTTGAGCCACTGGCATCTATATCTCTTCAATGTCTGACTCTCAAGGTTGCCTTCCTAGAGGCGATTACTTCGGCGGGACGAGTTTCTGAGCTGGCTGCTCTGTCTGTACGACCCGACCTTTGTGTTTTCCATCCCAATAAAGTGGTACTTCGTATGGATCCTTCCTTTCTGCCCAAGGTAAACTCTCTGTACCATCGAGCCCAAGAATTGATTCTACCTGACTTTTGTCTGGCTCCGAGCCATCATCTTGAACAACAATGGCATACCTTGGACGTTAAGAGGGCCCTCCATAGGTACATCAAGTGGACTGCTTCTTTCCATAAATCCGAAGCCTTGTTCCTGTCTTTCAATCCTTCTACTTTGGGCATGAAAGTTTCGTCATCCACAATTGGTCATTGGATCAAGGCCTGCATTGTGACATCATATCGCACCAGATGGGCTCCTCTGCCGGGGAGGATCCTCCCTCACTCTACCCGTAGCGCAGCCACTTCAGCGGCTTGGGCTACTCAGGCATCCATCCTTGACATCTGTAGGGCTGCAACATGGACTACCTTAACACCTTTTGTTCAACATTACAAAATTGAATCCTTTGCATCGGCTGAAGCTTCATTTGGTCGTCGAGTGCTACAGTCTGTCCTGGCTGTTTCCTCCCGGGATGACGCAGCCTCCCACCCTATTTCTGACTAGATTGGGTATATTCCAACCTTTGGATTCTCCAAGCAGCGTGCTGGAGAACGGACGTTGACTTACCTGAACATCCTTTCTTGGTGCGCTGCTGGAGAATCCAACCCATCCCTTCGGCTGCTTTTTGGCCAGGACTGTTCTGTTTTGTCTCTTACTGTTTGTTTCATGACAGCACCATCTTCTGTAGAACTTGTGAATGAATTGGAGCTTAGCCAAGCAAGGGAGGAGTGGCCAAGGATGTTTCTTAAAGAAACATTCACCCAGTCTGGCAATCAAGCTGAGGAACTCCCAACATTTGGATTCTCCATCAGCGCGCCGAGAAAAGACGTTCAGGTAAGTCAACGTCCGTTTTAAAGGTATTCTAAGCCATTATGAGGGGAAAACATACTTTAAATATTGGCTTCATTTCATAATAATTACTCTCTGTTTTTCAAACTGGACAACTTCATTTCAGCCTCTCTGAATTTCAACTTGTGCATGTGTATAGATATATATATCTATACACAAATATACCCAAGAGAAATACCCTACAATAGTTATTATTGATTTAGTTAAATTAGTTCATAGGAGAAGTTGTTGATATAAGCAATTTTGATGAACGCTTATATTTGGTTTGAATCTAGTGGGTATTAATTCAGACCATCAATTAAAGAAGCACTGGAGAAAACCGAATGCATTCCTTTTTAAACTGTCAATGTCTCAGGCAGTTAATTAAATGTTTAAAAAAAAGGTGAGATAATTGGAATGAAAGAATGATAAATGTTTATGTTCATTATTATTGTATTGAATTATATATATTTAAATTACTGCTGATGAAAACACAGGGACAAATCAGAAAGCCCCTTTTCAGTTCTTAAGTGTTGATAAGCAAATATTGAAAAATATGATCCTTCACATTTATATTGCTCCTTGTACTTGCCTCTTCTTCAAAAACAAATTATACTTGGAAAAAAAGAAAAAAATGATTTATCTCAAATAGATCAGTGATTCTCACTACGTTTTTGGTTATGTTACATATGTGTTTCTGACCACCTTACCTCACATATATTTGCTAGGAAGATTGGGAGAAAATGGAAACTCTCTCTTGTTGATTCAGGCTATGAAAGCTGTTTATTCTTTATGCATTTTTCAAGGTCAAATGAAACCATAAACCTGGCACTTTTATAGTTAGATTAATAGTAATATATTAAGACTGACATTTTTTCCTACTGTTGGAAGAAATATCCAGGTCCAGTTTCAAGCCGGGCGAAAGGCACTGGAGACAAAATAGAGGCTCGAGGCTGATTGGAAAGAGGGTCCATTTATTGATGACCGGAACCACATGTTTGTGGTTCTGGTGCAGCTGACAAAATGGAGTTGAGAATGGGTGGTTTTTATACCTTTTTTGGGCTTTGTATTTGAACATTGTATTTGAACTTCCTATTCCTGTGCAGGAACATGTATTCTATTGGCTGTTGTCAGGTTCCTATGGGGACATGTAGGGGTTATGTAAGGGTCATAGCTGGCTCTATAGGCAAAAGAGGAAATGCAAATCCTAGGTGTTTGTCTGAGCTCCCAGGTTTGGGGTGATGCAATGAAGGGGCTTGTGTTCTGAAAGGGTGTGGGGGAATTCCTATTGTGGCTTAATGGCTTTTTCCTGTGTTGGATCTTGGGTGATGGCTGATTCTAATCCTACCATTCTGCCTTTGTTTCAAAATATCCTGTCTTTTTTTTTTTTAAAAAAAGTTTTTTATTTTTTTTAATTACAAAGATAAACATTCCATCTTTCCTTATGTTGTATACCGTCAAACATCTCTATGCTACATCATTTCTTATTTGTCACATTCACATTCGCATTATTTCTCTAAGGTTAACATTATAATACATTATATAATTATATAATACATTATATAACATTATATAATACATTAAATATTTAAACATTATAAAACTCTCCATTTTCTTCTTAGTATTTTCTACTAATAATACCATATTAACATTAAATATCATTATTCTCTTCATACACATACGGTTTTCATCTTATTTGTACCTCTATCTTAATATATTTTCTATTTATTCTTTAGTCTTCTTCATTTCCAAACTCCATTTTTATTCTCCAACCATTGATAAAATACTTCCCATATCATATAATATTCAGTTTGCTCTTTCTCCTTAATTGCTAATTTTAATCTGTTCATTTCTGCACATTCTAATATTTTCCTTATCACCTTCTCTTCAATGGGAATCTCTCCACTTTTCCAATGTTGTGCAAATACAATTCTAGCTGCGGTTAATACATGAATTATTAAATATACATTCTCTTTATTATAAATTTCAGGTAAAATTCCTAGCAGAAATATTTCTGGTTTCAACTCAATATGTTGTTGTATCATCTCTTCCAACCATATCTTAATTTTTGTCCAATACTTCTTTGCTTCTCCACACGTCCACCATGTATGATAATAAGATTCAGGTATTTGGTGACACTTCCAACATTTAGCTGATTTATCTTCAAATATCTTTGCCAGCCTCGCTGGTGGTAAATGCCATCTGTAAAACATCTTATACAAATTATCTTTATATGCAGTTGACATTGTTAATTTATAATTCCTATCCCACAATTTCTTCAATTTATCTAATTCTATCATATAGCCAAAGTTTTTCGTCCATACTATCATTGTCTCTTTTACTTGTTCCTCTTCCAATTTTATACCCAATAAGTAATTATACAGTTTCTTTATTAACCTTTCTTCTGTTCCTGTTAAGATTTTATCTAACTCCATTAATTCTTTGTAAAAACCCTGTAATTTAACATTTCTCGTATCTAGACTGTATCTGCACATGTCAATACCACGTTATATTGATCCCTTGCTCACTCATTTCTTCTTTCATTTTAAGTCCCTCTTCTTCATTTAAAGTATCTTTATATCTGACAATATTTCCTATATTAGTAATATTTGGGTGAATCAGTGCTTCCATTGTTGAAAGCCAAACTGGTATCCTCAAATAATGTTATTCTTTAATTTACTCCCACACCAATAATAATGCATTCCTTATATAATGTCTCTGAAAATATCCATGTATCTTATTTTTCCCATACCATAAAAATGCATGTTACCCCAGTTGTAAATTGTGTCCTTCCAAGGTCAATAATCTTACATTCCTCAATGCAATCCACTCTTTCATCCATGCTAGTACTGCAGCCTGATAGTACAATTCCTAGTTTGGTAGTCCAAAGTCTCCTCTACTTCTTATGTCTTGCATCATTTTCAAACCAATTCTTGCTATTTTCCCTTGCCAAATATACTGTACTTATGTATTATTTTATTAAGTTCCTCAAAATATTTCTTTTCCAGTTTTATTGGGATTGTCTGAAATAAATACAATAATCTTGGCAATATGTTCATTTTAATTGCAGATTCTTCCACTTTTCCAGATATACTTGAATTTGCTTCAACAACTTATAATAGTCATCTTCCTTAATTGTTACACATCTTGCTGTCAGCTGGATCCCTAAATATTTAACTTTCTTTGCTGTCTGAATGTCTACATTCTTTACTATTTTTTTTTTTTTGCTTTTCTGTGAGATTTTTAACTAAAATCTTAGTTTTCTCTTTATTTATTTACAAACCTGCCACTTCTCCATATTCTTTTATTTTTTAAAAATTAATTTAGGCCCTGTTTTTAATGGATCTTCTAGAATAAAAGCTAAATCATCTTCAAATGCCTGTAATTTATATTGTTCTTTTTTAATCTCCATGCCTTTAATCTCTGTGTCTTGTCTAATATTTCTATTTAGTACTTCCAATGTCAATATAAACAATAATGGAGAGAGAGGGCATTTTTGTCTTGTACCTTTCTTAATACTTACTTTCTCAGTCGTATCTCCATTTACCATCACTTTTGCAATTTGTTTATGGTATATCGCCTTGATCATTTTAACAAATCTCTACCCAAAATCCATCTTTTAAAGTTGTGCTAGCATAAATTGCCAATTCACATTGTCAAATGCTTTCTGTGCATCTAAGAAGATCAATGCCATCTGCTTCTCTGGATGTGCTTCATAGTACTCCAAAGTGTTTAGAATTATTCTCATGTTATCTTTAATTTGTCTCTTAGGTAAAAATCCATTTTAATCTGGATGTATGTATTGGTTTAAAAGCCATTTTAGTCTTTCTGCAATTATTGATACAAATATTTTATAATCCGCATTTAACAAGGATATTGGTCTGTAATTTTTTATTTGTTGTAAGTCAAATAAATACCCTTTTGGTATAAGGGTAATATATGCTTCCATCCATTTATTTGGTACCTTTGCCTCTAACAACAGTTCATTGAATACTTCCAACATTGGTTTACTCAAAGTTTCTTGCAATTCTTTATATAGTTCAGCTGGTAGACCATCCAGTCCAGGTGTCTTCCTATTCTTTTGCCTCTTGATTGCTTCTGTTAACTCCATCATAGATATATATTCATCTAGTGCTGCTTTAACTGTTTCAGGTATTTTAGGTATGTCTGCTTTTTCCAAGTATTGTTTTATTTTCTCTTCTGATATTGACTCTTGTTCATATAGCTTCTTATAATAGTTTTGAATCACTTTCTTTTTCTCTTCATTTTGGTAGTGAATTTCTCCTTCATTGTCCATTAATTTGTCTACAATTTTCTCTCTCTCTTTTTTTTAACTTATCGCCAGCCATCTTTCTAGTTTGTTTGCATTTTCAAAAATGTTTTCTTTGATACTTTTAATTTTCTGTGCTAATTCTTCTTTGTTCATTAAGCCAGAAGTGGGTTCCACTTACTTTCACTACCGAATCAGAACTGTGAGTATGTGTGTGCGCGTGCTCACTTTGCTTGCTTGTGGGGCTTCTGCACATGCACAGAGTTCCCATGATGATGTGCGGTTAGGTTGGCGAAGTCTCCCACCACCACCACTATCAGTTCACCTGAACGGGGTGAACTGGTAGAAACCCTCCACTGCATTAAGCTCATTTTATGTTTCATTAAGTCCATTTGGTTCTTTATTTCCTTTTTTTTTTTTGATCTTTTTGTAATTCTGTCTCTTACGTCTTATATTCGTCTTCTAATATTCTTTGATTTTGTTTCTTCTTTCTATTCTGGTTCCCTCTGTATGTTATCACTAATCCTCTAATATATGCTTTAGCTGTATCCCATACATTTTGTAATGATGTTTCTTCTTTTCTATCCTCTTTGAGGAAAAAAAATCTAGTTCTCTTCCCATAAATTGAATACATTCCTTTTCTTTTAATATTTCTTGGTTCAATGTCCATCTCAATGCTCTTTTTTGTTTTTTCCATATAACTTTTATTGGGTTATGATCTGCCCAATTGATTGTTTCAATACTTATTTCTTATACATTAGCTTTCAGTTCTGCTGTCATCCATATCATATCTATTTTTGACCAAGACATACATCTTGTTTGAGTAAAATGAATATTGGTTTTCTTTGGGATGCATTTCTTGCCAAACATCTTGAATAGCTAATTCTTCTGCCATTCTTGAGAAAGCTTTGGGAAGTGTTTTCCTTGCTTTTTTATTTACTATTCTAGTTTTATAGTCCATTTCTGCACCCACAATTGCATTAAAACCTCCCAGAATACAAATGTATTCATACTCCAGGCTTCTGGTGGTGACATCATCATGCCAGGAATGAAGAGAACGGAGCTCAATTCTCAAAGTTCCATATTTCTGATTAGGAAGCCGATCCAGGAGCTATTCACCTCAGAGGGGTCAATAGAAAAAAGAGGAAACCTCGAGGACTTCGGAGAGGACAGCAATCCCTCTGAAGGTTCAGGGGAAACCTCTTAATTCCAGTCAGGAAAAAACCAGCCATTTTGGTTGGCCTGCAACGCTGACTACAAAGTGCAAATAGAAATGGATGAGAGTGAGATTCCAAGCAAGTGGCAAGATAGTAGCCTGACAAGCGGCGATGAAACAGTGAGTGGAGCAGAAAAGTTGATCTGACAGTGACAGCACAGAAAGTGACAGGGCGGTGAAACCGGAGAGACTCCAAAAGAAATACCATTGAAGAATTGTGGATTATAAAATAAATTGATTTCAGAGAGGGAAATTTTCGGAATGAGAACTGTGAGTGTGGAGATGGAGAACAGAAGAAGAAACAGACCTCACACAAATAAAAAATTACAGGCCAATATCGCTGATAAATGTGGATTACAAGGTGTTCATGCTGGTTATTACGCAGAGACTGAAAACAATTATCCATGAATACATTCATCCAGATCAAAATGGTTTTGTTCCAAGAAGACAGATTAAAAATAATATGAGAACAATTATTAATGTTCTTGAATACTATGAGAAAAATTTGGACAAACAATTGGCTTTAATCTTCCTGGATGCGCAGAAGGCTTTCGACAATCTAAATTGGAAATTTCTTATATTACAATTGGAAACTATGGAATTCGGCGATAAATTTTTAAACATGATTAGGGAAACATACTCCTCTCAGACAGCAAAAAAAAATTTTTTTTATTGAAAAAGTTTTCAAATACAAATTCCCCCCTTTTTTCCCCTCCCCACCTCCTCCCTAGCCCCCCCTCACCACCCATCCCCCCTGTGACTTCTTCACAACAAAAATCTAATTCATAACAAGTTACATAATATTTTACCAATCCCTTACTCCCTCCTCTAGACGCTGACCCTTACTTACGAAAAATATTATTAATATTATTATTTCCCCCATTTACCATACATTTCAAAAAAGGAAGAAAAAAAAAAGAAAGAAAAAAAATTCTACTATAACATTATATAATAACATCTAATTTAGCATATTATTATTATAACTCCCATTTTAACAATAATCTGCCCTTTTCCTCCTCCCAATTTATATCTATATATTATTACAACATTTCACAACAACCTTTCGCTTTAAAACTGTATGATAGATCCTACTTTAACATTTAATCTTGTGTATATATTAATATGATATTTCAAAGTAGTCTTCGCTCTACATCCTAATTCAACATCTATTCAACTCTATCCATTTCCTCCACTCCCCCAAACATATCACTTAAACATCCCTTTACTTAAACTAATCAATCATTAAACTAACCTATTCCCACCCAATTTCCTACCAGATTACCCTGCACTACAATTCTAAATATCTTTAATCCACTGCCCACTCTGCTAAATATATGTATGTATGTATATATATATATATATATATATATATGTGTGTGTGTGTGTGTGTGTGTGTGTGTGTGTGTGTGTGTGTGTATGTATACATTCCATTATATAAAAAAGAAAAAGACAATAACTTCAAATTTATAATCCATATAATATCTTCTAGACAGCAAAAAATTTGATAAATGGGGACATGACAGAACAATTTGAGATATCAAAAGGAGGGAGGCAAGGATGCCCCCTATCCCCACTATTGTTTATAATATCCCTAGAAATTTTATTAAATGAAATCAGGGAAGATAAAGAAATAAAAGGACTGAGAATAAAAAAGAGGAGTACAAATTACAAGCCTTTGCCGACAATGTGGTGTTTATCTTGGAACAACCAGAAATAACAGGAACCAGACTGTTAGTAAAAATAGAGGAATATGGAAGAGTGGCTGGTCTTAAAATCAACAAACAGAAAACAAAAGCATTAACGAAGAACTTGACAATTCACAGGAGAAAGAATTAGAGGATAAATTAGGAATACAAATAGTAAAGAAAGCAAAGTACTTAGAAATCTAGCTCACCAACAAAGTAATATCAATCAGAAAAGACAATTATACTAAACTGACAAAACAGATAAAAAAAGATTTGGAAACATGGAGCAAACTACAATTGTCATTTCTAGGGAGAATTGCATCTACTAAAATGAACATACTACCTAGACTACAATATCTCTTCCAAGTAATCCTGATTCGGCCAGGAAAAGGTTTTTTCAAAGACTTTAGGAAAATGATAGCAAATTATATTTGACAGGGGAAGAAGGCTAGAATTAAAATAAAATGTCTGCAAGATACCTGGGAGAAAGGAGGATTAGGATTACCGGATTGGGAATTGTACTACAAGGCGGCATCTTAAATTGGATAAGAGACTGGATGGACCTTAAAAGTAAAAGAACATTAACTTTAGAGGGCTTTGACCTGCAAAGAGGTTGGCATGCACTTCTGTGGGAGGGAAGAGACAAACATCATGGATACTTTCAACAACACATTATTAGAGGAGCACTACATGGAACATGGCAAAAGATTAGAAAGATACATTACAATAAAATTCCAGGATGGCTATTGACCATGGAGGCGCTGATTTATCCTAACACAATGGATATGGAGAAAATGAGAAATTACAAATTACTATTGAATAACAGAGGAGAATTACAATCGAGACAAGAATTGAAAGAACAAGGTATAGACATTGGTTGGTAACCATATTTATAAATAGAATCAAGGCATAAAACAGATCGGGCACAATTTGAATTCCAAAAAGAACCAAATGTATTGGATAAAATTTTACAAGGAACGGATGAAAAAATGATAACCAAAATATACAATTATTTATTAAAATATAAATTAGAGGAAGAAGTGGTCAAAGAAAATATGATAATTTGGGCAAAAAACTTTGGGTATAGTATCAAATTAGACAAATGGGAAAAATTATGGAGTGTAAATTATAAACTAACAATGTCTATACCCTACAAGGAAAATTTGTACAAAATGTTCTACCAATGGTACCTCCCACTGGCGCGCCTAGCAAAAATGTTTCCAAATACCTCCCCAATGTGTTGGAAGTGTAAGTCACAAAAGGGAACCTATTACCATTTGTGGTGGTCATGCCAAAAGGCGAAACAATATTGGCAGGAAATAAGGATAAAGATAGAAGAAATCACAAATCAGAAACTGGAAATGAAACCGGAAATCTTTCTACTTGGAATAATCACAACTCAATATGAGAAAGAAATAAAATATTTAATTATTCATATCTTAACTGCAGCACGCATTCTCTTTGCCCAAAACTGGAAGCATGAAGACATACCAACGGAAAATAAAATAGTAACCAAAATTACAGAATGTGCAGAAATGGATAAGCTTACAAAAGAACTACAAGAAAAAAATGACACAGATTATTACTTAGTAT
This sequence comes from Arizona elegans, assembly GCA_022577455.1. Classification (NCBI taxonomy): domain Eukaryota; kingdom Metazoa; phylum Chordata; class Lepidosauria; order Squamata; family Colubridae; genus Arizona; species Arizona elegans. The sequence continues at coordinate 73,701,540 of JAKOOJ010000004.1, read as the reverse complement.
GGCAAAAATGGTATAACTGGTTGGAGAAAAGGATGGAAATAGATACATAGGGACACAAAAGAAAGAGGTCAATGTAGAGACAAAAATTTGAGTACCAATTAAGGAATATAACAATTTAAATATGGAACTTATTATATTGTCTTATATGTAAATACATAGATATATAGATAAGAATAGAAAAACAGTCTACTGATGTGATAGCTTTAAGAAGCAAGTCGTAAGACTTGATTTATGTTTGTATGTTTTGCATGTTGTATCATTGTTTGTTCGTAATTTTTAATTAATAATTTTTTAAAAAAACAAATGTATTCATACTCCAGTTTTGTTATTTTATTATGAAGTTTTCTATAAAAATTCTCTTGGTTGACGTTTGGTGCATATATTACTACCAAAAGTATCAGTTTGTTATTCATCATTATTTCCACCATCAAACCTTTCCTCATCTGTAAAAACTTGTTTAGCATTTATTTTTCTTTTATATATAAAGCTATTTCTTGTTTCCTTTGTAGTGATAGGGCAGTATATAGCTTCTCAATTTTAGGGTATTCCAATACTTTCATATGTTGTTTTTTTTGTATGTACTTCTTGCAAACAAATTATGTCTGATTTTAATTTTTCTAATCTATGGAAAATCCTCTTTTTTTTATTACTGAGTTCAGTCCATTTATATTGATTGACATTAATTTACGTTCTTCTTCCATAGTTATTTGTATATAGGTTTTGTCATTCTAGTCATTCTTCTCTCTCTTGGTTCTTTTGCTCTTACTCCCTCTTTATTGCTATCTCCTCCCGGTCTCTTTCATCTTCTTTTTTTGGCATGCTCTTCTTTTCCATCCCTTCTTCTCATCGTCTTGGCTCTTCTTTGTCACTTATTCTCATTTCCTCTTGCATTCCAAAATATTGTTCATAGAACTGTTCTGCTTTCTCTTTGGAACCCAGTCTGTATCTTTGCTCCATCCAGATCACCAATATTCCCTCTGGAATCAACCATCTGAAATTTACTCTGTGCTTGATTAGTTGTCTTGTTAAGAACTGATATTTTCTCCTTATTTCTCTTACTCTCCTTGGAACCTGTTTTAATACTACAATTTCCTTCTCCTTGTATTTTAAAGGTTCATCTCTCACTCTTTGTAAAACTTCTGCCTTCATTGCTTTTTTGGTAAATCTCACATGGATCTCTAAGAATTTTATGTCTCACCACATATCTAGTATTGAATCTGAATATCTCATCGATATCTGCCAAAAAATTTCTTTGTCCATCTCTAGGACTCCTGTCAGTAACTCTGCCATTATTTCTGCTAGATTTTCTCCTTTTTCTTCCTCCATATTCTGAAATTGCAAATAATAGTCAGCCCGGCCCATTTCCAGTGAGATTATTGTTCTTTCTTTATTTTTATCTGCCAATGTAAGTCTATCATCAACTTCATTCACTTTCTTGTCTGTGTGTTCAGCTTTTTCTTCTACTTTCTGTATACTTTGTTCCTTATTTGTCATCATCATCGTTTGCATCTCAAACGATATATCTTAAACTACTGAAGTTCGCAGATGACACAACTATGATCAGTCTCATTTGAGACAATTATGAATCCGCATACAGATGGGAGGTTGAACAACTAGCCTCGTGGTGCGACCAGAACAATCTGGAACTGAATACATTCAAAGCTGTAGAAATGGTGGTGAGTTTAGGAGAAACCCTCCCATATTACCACCTCTTACAATACTAGACAACACACTATCAACAGTAGAGACCTTCAAATTTCTAGGTTCTACCATATCTCAAGACTTAAAATGGACACCTAACATTAAAAACATCATTAAAAAAGCACAACAAAGAAGGTTCTTTCTACACCAACTCAGAAAGCTCAAACTGCCCTAGGAGCTGCTACAGTTCTACAGAGGAATTATTGAGTCTGTCATCTGCACCTCTATAACTGTCTGGTTTGGTTCTGCAACCGAACAAGACAGACACAGACTTCAGAGGATAATTAGAACTGCAGAAAAAACAATTACTACCAACCTGCCTTCCATTAAGGATCTGTATACTGCACAAGTCAAAAAGAGGACTGTGAAAATATTTACAGACCCCTCACATCCTGGACATAAACTGTTTAAACTCCTACCCTCAAAACAGTGCTATAGAGCAGTGCACACCAGAACAACTAGACAGAAGAACAGTTTTTCCCCAAATGTCATCACTTGCTAAACAAATAATTCCCTCAGCTTTTTCTTCTACTTTCTATATACTTTGTTCATTATTTGTCTTCACACTTGGCCAATAAAGAATTCTACTTTATTCTATTCTATCATTTGTTGAACTTTCTCTAGTTTGTCTTCTACCTTCTCTAATCTATCCACTACTTTCCCTATTTTTTCTTTAACTTCTTTGAAATCATCATGCAGTGCTTGAATCATTTCTTTCAGTTCTGACTGCGTTACATTCGCTTTCTCTTGTTGAACTAGAGTGACCAAGGTCTTCTGTCCAGGAGGGCTCGAGGCTGCTGAAGAGTTTCTGATGATGGTGCTGATACTGTTTTCCTCATCTTGAATCCTTTAAAATCTTTTTAATATTTGTAATCCACCGTGAAAGGGGAAATAATAATAATAAAAAGATTATAATCTCCAATTGTAATCCAAAAAAGACAGAGGATAGCCAAAAAAACCAAAAAATCAAAAGAAAAGCCACAAATCATTTATATTCCAAAAAATCCAAAAGTTCCAAAAATTCAAATGTCTTAATCCCCCTTCTTCTATTTGTTGTTTATTGTTTGTTGTTTTCTTCAGGTTCTTCAGACCCTAATCCTTTAATATCCACCCACAAGGGATAATATACCAATAAATTGTAACTCACTTAGGCCCATCAAACCCAATTGTTTTTTATTGCCTTGAGAGAAAACAGAAAAAAAAGAAAGAAAATCAGAGTTCACAGAGCCAGAGAGAAAAGAAAAGTCTTTTTATTGTCTATATTCCATTTGAGCTTCAAGAGCTAAGCTATTTAGTGATAAGTTTCAATCTTACACTCTCTATCCCAATTTTAGGTTCCAGCAACTCCAACTTGTACCACCAAGGTTATTTCTAATAGCCACTTATCTTTATTTACACAATTTCTCAAGGCTGCCTCTGCAGCTGCAGCTGTAATTTCCAATCTCTACTTCCAACGTCTGCCAGTAGATGGCACTCTGGCTCTGCTACTCTCTCTCCTCCTAGCCTTCTCTTTCAGAGAGTATATCCAGTTTAGTCTTTAGGCAAAATAAAATAAAATAGGAGCAAAAGGCAATTCAACTTCTCCAAATATTATGGAATTCAAAACTTTTCTACAGTCCAATAATATATTTGGGATGTCCAGTCCAGCTTTTAGTATCAGATATTTTCACTCTTTCCTAAAAGTTCCTCCAGCCTCACTTCTTGTTTTAAAAGCGGTTCAAAAAGGCTCTTCTTGCTGCTGCACCAGGTTTGTGTGTGTGAAAAAAACAAAACAAATCGACCTCCTTCTTGGAGTCCCACTTCCACCAGCTACTTCACAGGGGGACTGTCTCACCCAGATCGATCACACTGACAGTCTCTCACTTCAATGCTTCCCTTCTGTGGCTGCCCCAGCTTCAGTCCGGCATGCAGTGGCCTTTATTTCCATTCTGTTGGGTTTGAGATCCTTTTCTGGATCGATCATGGAGTTTGCAGGCTCCCTGAGATCAGCAGAGTGCACGTTCTTCTTCCTCACCCCTTCAAGGTGATTCCGGCCTGAGTGGACTGTCCTGGCAGCAGGATTTGGCGCTATCCCCCAGGAGCTCTCAAGGGACACATCATCTCACCATGACACTAGCCATACCTCCCCCCCCCGCAAATATCCTGTCTTGAATGGATTACCAAATCTTCATTTCTAAAAGCTGCCTCAGTATCTGCTGGGGCTATTAAGAAAGACTGAGTTGGCTTCCTGCTGTAAAAAAAAAGAAAAAACATGTTTCTCCATTTCTCTCTTTGGGAAAATATAATATTCTGCCTTTTTTAATAGTCCTCAAAATATTTCATTCTTCTAGGAGGGTGGGTACTGACTTTCTATAATCTCCCTTTGGACCATATAAATGTGGGTGACACACCTTTCTGGCCCAAGATTAGAAATTGATCTGATCTTGATCACTTGATGGGTGCTTTTATTTATTTATTTTTTTATGAAAAGGAAAAGGCTTTGAAAGAGGCAGCAGAAAAGTATCCCTTGGCTCCCAAGAGGAGAGCTTTCAACCCATGAAGATCTAGCAGCCAGGGCAAAAGTCCTGGAAAGAAATTTACAGTATCCCATTTTCTATGCCAATTATTTTCAGATATTTGATGTCACTTTTTGTGAGTTTCCAGTCAGGTTTGAAAGAAGCAAAAGCTTCAAAATTCTTCACAAAGAATTTGCTGGACAAGTTTTCCTCCAACCAGATAGAAATGTAAGATGTTCATGACTTGCTGTGCCAACCACTCCCAAATGCCATCCCTCCATGAATCCATTTAACTGATCAGTTACAATGTGAATGAAGCAAAGAAAGAAAACCTTGCAATGAATTTCTGCCCTCCCCCCATAGTTGCCTTCTGGGGATTGAAAACTGGTCATTCCTACCATAAATCTCAATTAACTCAAATTAGGGAAGGCATAAAACTTAACAAACATCTCACATGGTTGCATGGAAGACAGAGAGGAAGAGAGAGAAAGAACAAAACAATACAAACCCTAATGTTCCTATTTATATATTTCCCTTTTCTTTTAAGTACCTTTATTTAGCCAAATTGGTTTTCCAGCTTCGTCCCTGAGCAAAGCCCACTCTTTTCACAACCTCCTTGCTTCTCTCTCATCCCAGGCATCAAGCAAGTCTTCTAGAGGGGAGCCTACCATAGCCCTTGAGCTAGAGCAACCCATATTTCCCTATTCCCGATATAGGGATTGAACCAGCCCTGCCGGGTCCCAGTGAACTGAGTCTTCTAACGAGACTCTCATCCTGCAGACAAAAAAGGGTCCGGGAGGACTCTGGTTCCCTTTCCAGAGTGAGGACGCTTCCTTTTTTTTTTTTTTTTAAATTTTATAAACAAACTTTATTCGTATTTAAAAAAAAAGACATTTAAAACAATTATAAGAAAAACTGACAAGTTTCTCTTAATCAAACACACAAATTACATATACATATACAGTATATATATAGTGCTCAACTTCATCTATTAACTACTTTCTAATGTTATATATACATATATACATATGCACATGACTTATTTCCTTCTATATCTCTCTGACAGTGCAGTTGTTTATTTACATTGATTTCTCCTAACTTTCATCTCTAATTCCCTCTCTCTGACTTATCCACTGATACCAGCTATTCCATATTTTAAAGTATTTTGAGTCTTCCTTATCCTGTAATTTTAGGGTTAATTTATCCATCTCTGCACATACATAGATTTTCTGTATTACTTCCTGATCAGTTGGCAAACGATCTATTTTCCAGAGTTGTGCCAACGCTAATCTAGCCGTCGTTATAATGTGGAGTATTAAGTATTTTATGTCCTTTCTAATATTCTTATTAATCATGCCGAGTAAAAAGATTTCGGGTGTTAATTCAATTTCATAATTTGTTATTTCTAATATCCATGTTTTTATTTTGTTCCAGTATTTTTTAATTTCTTGGCAAAGCCACCAAGCATGGTAAAAAGTTCCCTGTGCTTTTTTACATTTCCAACAAGCCAGATTCACATTTGGATACATTTTTGCTAACTTTGTGGGTGGCAGATACCATCGGTACCACATTTTATAGTGATTTTCTTTGTAGGCTACCAATTTTGTCATGCTATAATTGCCTTCCCATACTCTTTCCCAATCTTCCAATTGTATATTGTGCCCTATGTTCCTCGCCCAGGCTATCATCTGCCCTTTAACCAACTCTTCTGCCAAATCGTATTCAAGTAAATATTTATAAATTTTTGAAATTAATTTCCCTTCTTTAGATTCTAATAATTTATCCAATCGATTTTGTTTTAAATCTATTCCTTCCTCCTCTTGGTCTTTTCTGTATCTTACCTTTATTTGTGAGTAGGGCCACCAGTCTATTACTATTCCTTGTTCTTTGAGCTCTTCTCTAGTTTTCAATTTCCCCTGAACATCTACTATTTCTCTATATCTTAAAATCGTTTGTTTTGATAATATGTTGGGGTGAGTTATTGCTTCTATGGTCGATAGCCAGCCGGGAATTTTCATATAGTGTTTGTGTTAAATTTGTAGCCATGTGTTAATTAAAGATTTCCTAATTGTATGGTTATTAAAATGTTTATATGTTTTATTTCCTGAGCTCCATATAAAGGCGTGCCATCCCTTCATTAAATCATGCCCTTCTAAATATAGCAATCTTTGATTATCTAAGGTTATCCAATCTTTAATCCATAATAAACTGGCAGCCTTGTAATATTTATCCCATGCCGGGAGTCCAAATCCACCTCTACTTTTGTCGTCTTGTAATATATTCAATTTTATTCTTGGTTTCTTCCCTTCCCACACAAATTTTTTAGTTATTTTGTCCAAATTATCAAAAAATTTCTTATCTAATTTTATTGGAATTGTTTGGAATAAATAAAGGAGTTTTGAAAGTATGTTTGATTTTATTGCTGCTATTTTCCCCAGTAAAGACAATTTTAATTTCCCCCATTTTTCTAAATCTTCCTTTATTTTCTGGACTAAAGGGTCATAATTGTCTTCTTTTATTGTTGCTGTTCTAGCCGTCAAATTTATCCCTAAGTATTTAACTTTTTTAACTACCTGCAGACCAGATTCTTTTACTGATTTCTCTACTTGTTTTGTTGTCATGTTTTTTGTTATCATTTTTGTCTTATCTTTATTAATTTTTCAACCTACCTTTCCGAATTTTTCAATCTCTTCTATTAATTTTGGGGTTGTTTCTATTGGGTTTTCTATAAAGAAGACAAGGTCGTCTGCAAATGCTTGGACCTTGTAATCCTCTCTCTTGATCTTTAATCCTTGAATTTCTTTATTTGTTCTAATTCTGATTAACAAATTTTCCAAAGTTAAGATAAATAGTAGGGGGGAAAGCGGACATCCCTGCCTTACTCCTTTATTTATTCCAAAGAATTTTGTTGGGTCCCCATTCACCAAGACACTTGCTTTTTGATTCTGATATATCGATGTTATCATTTTAGTAAATCTTTCTCCAAAATTCATACTTTTGATTTGTTGCTTCATAAATTGCCAGTTTACTTGGTCAAACGCTTTTTGTGCATCCAGAAAGATCAGCGCTCCCTGTCTCTCTGGATGCACCTCATAATATTCTAAAACATCCATTGCCATTCTTAAATTATTTTTTATCTGCCTTGTGGGCAGAAAACCATTTTGAACCTGGTGTATTTTGTTTTGTAGTAATATTTTCATCCTATTGGCAATTATACTCATGAAAACTTTATAATCGGTATTCAACAAAGAAATCGGCCTATAGTTTTTTATTAATGTGGTATCTGTCCCCTCTTTGGGTATTAAGGAAACATATGCTTCTTTCCATATGTTGGGTAGCTTTGCCTCCATTAGAGCTTCATTATATATTTCTAATAGTATTCCGTTTAATGAATCTCCAAATGTCTTATAGAACTCTATTGGTAAACCGTCTGTCCCCTGAGTTTTATTATTTTTTTGCCTCTTCAACGCCTCTTTTAGCTCCCCCATCGTGATCTCCTTATCTAATAATTCTTTTTCTTCCTCTGTTAGTATTTGCAATCCCTCCCCTTTTAAATAGTATTCAATTTCCTCCTCTGTTACTATAACCTTTTCATACAATTTTTGATAATATTGAACTATTATGTCCTTTTTTCCCTCTAGGGCCCATTGAGTCTTACCCTCATCGTCTCGTAACTTCTTAATTATTCTTTTTTCTCTTTCCTTCCTCAGCCTATATGCCAGCCATCTCCCTGGTTTGTTTGCGTTTTCAAAATAATTTTGCCTTATATATTTCAATGTTGATGCATATTTCCCTTGCTCTAATATGTTTAAGTTATGTTTTGCTGTTAGCCAATTTAACCTTATTTTTTCGTCCCCTGGGTTTCTTTGCAATTTACGTTCCCAGTTTTGAATTTCTTCTAATAATTTGTTATATTCTTTCTCTCTCTCTTTTCTCCATTTTACATTATATGATATTGTGAGGTCCCTTACATATGCTTTGGTTGTATCCCATAAGTTTTGTAGGGAAGTGTGTTGCTCTGTATTTTCCTTATAGAACCATTCTAGCTCCTTTTCTATATATTTCTTATATTCTTTTTCTTGCAATATCTGTGTATTCATAGTCCATCTATTCTGCTTTCTCTGCTGTCCTTTCTACTTCATCATTATTGGGTTGTGGTCCACCCAATTATTTGGTAAAATATCTACTTCTTCTATCTCCATCATTAACATCTTAGTTACCCAGATCATATCCAACCTTGACCAAGACTTATGCGGGTTCAAATAATATGTAAAATTTCTTGTTTTGGGGTTAAGACATCTCCAGCTATCTACCATATTTAACTCTTCCACCATGTCCATAAAGGTTCTAGGTAATACATTTTTTTTAATTTTGCTGGCCACATTCATAACCTTTTCTTACATCTAAAATAGCATTGAAATCCCCAATCAGACACACATTTTCCATTTTTTGATCTATAATTTTCTCATGCACTTTTTTGTAAAATTCTAATTGTTGACTATTTGGAGCATATATTACTACCAATAATATATTTTTGAACTCAAGTTTTAGCTCTATCATGACTATCCTACCTTCTGTATCCACATACCTTATATTACTGTCTATTCCTTCCTTGATATATACCACCACTCCTCTTTTTTTTTCTTCTGCCAATGAAGTGTATTCCTTACCTAATTTTTTATATTGTATATATTTCATGTCCTGTTTTCTTATATGTACCTTTTGGAGGGACACAATATCTGATATTTGTTTCAATTTTTTTTTTTTTGTAAATTTGGTGTCGTTTGGATGGTGAGTTGAGTCCATTAACATTTACAGATAAAATTTTTAAAGTCCGTTCCATTTCTTACTGACTTTCCTGTTGTTTCTTCTTTATTTCTTCCTGTTCCTTTTTTTTTGCCTCTTGTTTGCACTCCTTCTTCTTCCTGGGTCTCTCCTTCATCTACTTTCCCTCCTTGTTGCGGGGTTCTTTCCCAATCTCTCTTCTGTTTTCCTTTGACGTTCCGTCCTTCTTCTTCTTTATTACCATTTGTTACTTCAGCGCCCATCATTTGGTCGTATAATTCCTTTGCTTTGCTGTGCGAATCCACCTTGATTTTCTTTCCCTGCCACGTTACTAACATTCCTTCCGGAGTTATCCATTTGAAGGGTATATATCTTCTGTTTAGTAATGTGGCCAGAAACCAATAGTCTTTTCCCAAATCTCTTATTCTTTTCGGTATTTGCTTTAAGGTGATTATTTCTTTATTTCTGTAGTACATTGGTTTGTCCTTTGTTATCTTATATACAATATCCCTCACCTTCCTTGTTACAAATCTTATATGTACCTCCCAAGGGAGTTTGTTTTGTTGGGCATAGTTAGTGTGGACTCGGTAGACTTCATCTAATTCATTAATTATTTCGTCTTTTTCTCTCTGGATTGCCTCTGCTATCATCTCAGCCATTACCATCGTCAGATCTTCCTCCCGGTCTTCCGCTACATACTGGAAGCGCAGATAAAATGCCGCCTTCTCCATTTCTAATTGGGCCATGGTGTTCTCAAGTTCCTTGTTTAATCCTGTCATTTTTGTATCCAATGCTTCTAATTTTTCTTCCGTCAATTCGGTTTTTTGTTCTATTTCTTTTATCCTTTGGTCATTTTTTTTTGAATGATTTCTTGTATTAAGTCCATTTTTCCATCAATCTTTTGAATATCGTTCTTGACTTCTCTCTTTACCTCATCCATGTCTTTTCTAGATTGCTCATGATTTCTAGTCATACATTCTTGCATTTTGGCCATAGTTTCCTGAATTGTTATGAGTGTGGCCTGCATTGTTGGCATATTAGGTGTACTGGGTTGCTTGTCTGATGTGAACATTCCCTCCAAAGTTTTCTGTGTCACTGGGGAGGCCGCTGTTCCTGTTAAGAATGGCATTGGTTTCTTGGCTGTCTTCAACGTGGTTGTAGTAGTGCTGGTCATTTCTTTCAAGATCTTGTATTGTTCTCCCAATATTTTATCAACTTTCTCCCAAATCACCATCCAAATTTCTATAATTCCTTTCTTTTCCTTTCTTTTTTTCCCCCCTTATAGAAGATCAATCCAATAATCCTTCTTTAAATAAATTCTTTTAAATAATTAATTCTCTATATATAAAATTCTGTTAAGAATGTGGTAAGAATATAAATATCAATCTAAGTATAAATATAGATATAAATATAACTACAAATATATATATATATTATATAATTAAAGACTATACAATTGATCAATGCTTAATATCTTAATATCTGGTAATTAATTATTCAGTAAAATCCACACAAAAAAAATTCTAATAATATATACTGGTTAATATATAATAATTAATTAATTAATAGTAATACAGTATTCTAATAATAATACTTTTAAATCTCTATGTATTATGAATATTTTCTAAATTGGTTAAATACACACTATATTTCTTAATTGATTCCAATAAATAATAATATTAATTCATCTATACCTAAGTAAAAAAAAAAAAGATAAGTTGGAGCAGTGCTTTTTCAATGTTCTTATTGGCTTCAGTATATTTTCAATGAAGAGAAAGAAAAAAAACAAGTTCTTTTACTACTATTGAAGTCTTTTCCAATTACAATATTTATTTATTTATTATTATTTATTTATTATTTAAATTTCTATACCGCCCTTCTCCTTTCGGACTCAGGGCGGTGAACAGCCAAGATAAAAACATCTATACAAACATCAGTTAAAAAATAACTTAAAATAATTTATAAAATTTGGCCTATAATTTAAAACTTGTCAATTAAAATCAATATTAAAATATTAAAACTAACCCTAAAATCAAGACAGACTGGCTAACTGAAAAAAATGAGTTTTTAGGGCCTGATGAAAAATCCGAAGGTCGGAGATCACTCGTATCTCTGGGGGTAGATTGTTCCATAGGGTAGGTGCCACCACAGAGAAGGCTCTCCTCCTGGGGGTCGTCAGCTGGCATTGTCTGGCCGACGGCACCCTGAGGAGGCCCTCTCTGTGGGAGCGAACCGGCCGGTGGGAGGCTATTGGTGGCAGAAGGCGGTCCCGTAAGTACCCTGGCCCTAAGCCATGGAGCGCTTTAAAGGTGATCACCAACACCTTGAAGCGCACCCGGAAGTCCACCGGAAGCCAATGCAGCTCGCGCAGGAGAGGAGTCACATGGGAGCGCCCCGTCGCTCCCATAATCCCCCGCGCAGCCGCATTCTGCACCAGTTGGAGCCTCCGGGTGTACCTCAAGGGGAGCCCCATGTAGAGAGCGTTACAATAGTCCAGACGAGAAGTGACGAGTGCTTGAGTGACCGTGCGTAGGGAGTCCCGGTCCAGAAAGGGGCGCAACTGGCGTATCAGGAGAACCTGACAAAAAGCCCCCCTGGCCACAGCTGTCATATGCCCTTCTAAGCACAGCTGCGCATCCAGGAGGACACCCAAGTTGCGGGCCCTCTCCGTGGGGGCCAATGATTTGCCCCCAATAACCAGTGATGGCGTCAACTGGCTATACCGGGACGCCAGCAGCCACAGCCACTCGGTCTTGGAAGGGTTGAGTCGAAGCCTGTTTCTCCCCATCCAGACCCACACGACCTCCAGGCACTGGTACATCACTTCCAAGGCATCATTGGGATGGTCTGGGGTGGAAATGTACAGCTGAGTATCATCAGCGTACTAATGGAACCCCACCCCAAAACCACGGATGATCTCACCCAGCGACTTCACATAAATGTTGAACAGAAGGGGCGAGAGGACCGACCCTTGCAGCACCCCACAAACAAGGCGCCTTGGGGTCGACCGCTACCCCCCTGTCAACACGGATTGCGACCGGTCGGAGAGATAGGAGGAGAACCACCACAAAACGGTGCCCCCCACTCCCAGTCCCTCCAGCCGGCGCAACATGATACCATGGTTGATGGTATCAAAAGCCGCTGAGAGGTCTAATAGGACCAGGATAGAGGAATAACCCCTATCCCGGGCCCTCCAGAGATCATCCACCAACGCGACCAATGCCGTTTTCGTGCTGTACCCAGGTCTGAAGCCGGACTGGAGTGGATCCAGATAGACAGCTTCATCCAGGTACTGGGGAAGCTGTCGCGCCACCACACTCTCAACAACCTTCGCAATAAAGCGAAGGTTGGAGACTGGACGGTAGTTAGCCAAAACAGCTGGATCCAGGGATGGCTTCTTGAGGAGAGGCCTCACCACCGCCTCTTTCAAGGCGGCCGGCAGGACACCCTCGCTCAAAGCAGCGTTAATAATTCCCTGGAGCCAGCCTCATGTAACCTCCCGGGAAGCCAGCACCAACCAGGAGGGACACGGGTCCAATAAACATGTGGTTGCGTTCAGCCGCCCCAAGATCCTGTCCACGTCCTCGGGAGCCACAGGATCGAACTCCTCCCAGATAACATTCTCAAGACCTGCCTCAGTCATCTCGTCTGAACTAACCCAGTCGGCGGCCAAGTCTTCCCGAATCTGAGTTATTTTATCATCCAGATACTGTACAAAATCCTCAGCTCGGCCCTGCAAGGGGTCCTCCCGCGCTCCCAGATGGAGGAGGGAGCGGGTCACCCTAAACAGGGCGGCTGGGTGGTTATCTGATGACGCGATAAGAGTGGCAAAATAGCTAGATTTCGCCGCTTTTATCGCCACTAGGTAGGTCTTAATATGAGACCTAACCAGTGTCAAGTCAGACTCGGAACGACTGGCCCTCCAACCGCTCTCTAGGCGTCTTTTCCGGCGCTTCATCTCCCTCAGCTCCTCGGAAAACCAAGGAGCTAAGTGAGTTTGGTGCTGGGTCAGAGGCCACAAAGGCACGACCCGGTCTAAAGCCCCGGCAGCCGCCCCATCCCAGGCGGCCACCAGGTCATCAGCTGAGTCGTGAGCTAGGAAATGGCCCAAGCTCCATCTGGAACCTATCAGGGTCCATCAGGCGCCTGGGGCGGAACCACCTGGTCGGTTCCGCCTCCCTGCGACGGGGTACGCGGTCAGAAAGTCAAGTCGAAGGAGCGAATGGTCAGACCATGACAAGGGTTCAATATCTACATTCCCTATATCAAGGCCATTCAACCACTGACCAGAGATAAAAACTAAGTCCAGAGTGTGTCCCCCCATGTGAGTAGGGCCGTGAATTACTTGGGTCAGGTCCATGGCCGTCATGGAAGCCATGAACTCCCGAGCTACCTCAGATGTTTCACCGATGGATGGCAGGTTGAAATCCCCCATGAGACACAAGTCTGGGGGTATCAGCCGCCACTTCGGCTATAACATTGAGGAGTTCAGGCAGGGTCGTTGCCACGTGGCAGGGAGCCAGGTACGTGATCAACAGACCCATCTGCACCCCACGACCCCACTTCACAAAAAGGGACTCACATCCGGCTATCTGAGGTACAGTGGTCTCCCTTGGATCAAGACCTTCTTTTAGAATGACCGCCACTCCCCCACCCCTGCCCTGAGCTCTCGGCTGATGAAATATGGTGGTCTCTATTTTGCACAGTCACTGTATGCAATCCTTACTTTGCCAAAACTTTCTCACTCCTTCCGTTTGAGCAGCTAGAAACGGGGTTACAAAAAGTTCATTCTTCCTTTAATCTCCACTGTTTAAGTCTATTTCTCCTCACCTTCGTCTTGCCTGTTTTAAAGTTTTTTAGACTTTCTTCGCTGCTCCGTATTTCGCCCCTTCCTTTTTGCTCGCCTTTGCAGTTGCCACCCATTTGTGCTCTGAGATCTTCCTTCCTCACGCTGCCCCTCCGGAAAGAAAAGAAACTTTCTCCTCTGTTTGGCGCCAAAGTTGGTAATCCAAATTAATTCCGCTTTCTGCTTGACCTCAGCAATTCTGCCCTGTACTCCCTCCTTTGCTCCTGATGGTCTCAATCGGCTCGTTCGGGTCTCTGGGCCGACTGTGCTCACCGCGCCAGCCGACTTCTTCCCAAGCCTGGATTGAGGGATCTTCACGGTATGGCGGGAGATCGCACCTCTCCTCGCCTCCCCCAAAGCTTCCCCTCTCTATTCCCGGTCTCTTCGGGACCGGTCTCCACCAAAAACAGGCACCAAAGCTCAGAAAATCGGCAACAGAGAGAGAGCGCTTCTCTTCTGTGCCGCCACGACTCTACGTCACCGCTGGAAGTCGACACTTCCTACTCCATTACAGTTTGTGGACCAAAAAGGGGTCTGGGAGGACTCTATTGTTCTCCGCAGAGAGTAAGGGCACATCCTTCCATGGCCTTTTCCTCACCTCAGTTTTCGGACCCAGGAGAGTCTGGGAGGACCTCTGCCTTCCTTCCCAGAGGTAAGGACACCTCCTACACAGGGCTTTTCTCAGTGACTTCCCAGCTGCTTGCCCAAGTTCAACTCTCTCATTCACTTTTCCATTCCATTTTCACACAGCCTCTCCCTTTTCCCTAACAGAAGGTCCTGTGCTCTGGCCTGACCCCCTATACTTTCCAGGCTCTGTTGGTTGAACAGATCTTTCTATGGTTAGGAAAGGCACTGAGGAAGAAGGATCCAGCTGTGATTGGGAGAAGGATACTCTCACTCTCACACACAGGCATACACACATTTCCCTTGCTTTTCTGGGCTTTAAAAGTTAAGATTTAGAGGTACTCACCTTCCTTCCAAGCAACCTCTGAGCTGAAGACTCAACACTCCCTTTACTACCGTTGTTCCAAATGGCCAAAGTCCAGGGGAACCCACCCTCAGACACAATGGGTCTGTTGACAGTAAGAGAAATTTACCTAGGCCAGGTCCATTGGCCAAGTTAGCTTGAAATTCCATCTTTGGTACCAAATTGTTGAAAAAAATATCCAGTTTCAGTTCCAAGCCAGGAGAAAGACACTGGAGATAAAATGGAGGCTGGAGGCTGATTGGAAAGAGAGTCCATTTATTGATGAACAGAACCACATACTTGGGGTTCTGGTGCAGCTGACAAAATGGAGTTGAGAGTGGGTGGCTTTTATGCCTTCTTTGGGCTTTATATTTGAACATTGTATTTGAGCTTCCTATTCCTGTGCAGGAACATGTATTCTATTGGCTGTTGTCAGGTTCCTATGGGGACATGTAGGGGTTATGTAAGGGTCATAGCTGGCTCTATAGGCAAAAGAGGAAATGCAAATCCTAGGTGTTTGTCTGAGCTCCCAGGTTTGGGGTGATGCAATGAAGGGGCTTGTGTTCTGAAAGAGTGTTGGGGGGATTCCTATTGTGGCTTGATGGCTTTTTCCTGTGTTGGATCTTGGGTGATGGCTGCTTCTAATCCTACCATTCTGCCTTTGTTTCAAAATATTCTGTCTTGAATGGATTATGAAATCTGCATTTCTAAAAGCTGCCTCAATATCTAATAGAGCTATTAAGAAAGACTGGGTTTGCTTCTTGCCTCTAAAAAGCATGTTTCTCCATTTCTCCCTTTGGGGAAATATATTCTTTTTTAATATTCTTCAAAATATTTCATTCTTCTAGGAGGGTGGGTGCTGACTTTCTACACAATATTAAATTAATTCAGCAAAGTGAAACTTGTTTTAATATCTTACATTTTTTTTAAAGTAAAACACTTCTAATCTATCCCACTGAAATATATAGAATTTCAAAGTGCAAGCACTTTGGCTAGAGGTTAAATTATAGACTCTGGGAACTGTTTGGTTTCATGGCTATTATTCCAAATGTGCATTCACTCTCATGATGACATGCCACTAATTTTGCAAGAATACAAGTTCAAATGATCATCTGAAGTACATTCAAATGCCCTTTGGATATTTTATCTTGTTCAAAGTAACAGAATATTCATTTTAAATGATGTTATTTGAGCAAAGCTGCTCTGTATATTTACAGTGTATGGGATGTGTATACATGCATATGTAGGCAAACAGTCCTTGTTTAGGCTTGCTAAACAGTAATCTAAGTGTTTCAGCTTGTATTACAAAGTTAGGTGAGGTTATACCAGAAACACGAGATTTAAAATTCTACATCATGCCAGCTGTCTAGCAACAGAGAAGCAGGTGCTGATGACAGTGGGGGTGGGTGAAAGAAAAACACCATCTGATAGATTTACCAGATCTTAATGCAAGATGTAGATCTTCTTCTCTGCCTTTGAAAACAATTGTTGCCAGACCTTGATGCAATTCCATGTTATGATTTTTTTCTCAATATTTAATCTGAAATTGGCTGGTGACTTTCCTTTTTACTTTTTCACTCATTTTTAGTGCACCATACAACCCTAACAAATAACAGTCAGGCAACTGAGTATCAGAGAAATTTTTGTGCATTAATTAATGCCATACAAGAGCTCTGGTTGAGCAAGAAAATCCTCTCCTTTTTGTTTGTTAAAGTAGAACAAGATTAAATAGGGTGAGGAGGTTTCTTTAAATATAGTCAAATAAAACATTATTATTAGTTATATTGTTATCAAATTCTTCTTTATTCACAAATAAGTATAGCAGTTTTGCCATGCTATTCAATGGCTGTCATGAGATTTTGTCTTCCTAGGCATATAGTCAGCATACAGTGAAGCAATGATCAAAGAATTGGTGTCTTTTTATGCTTTTTTACTGTTTAAAGATAACATCAAATGTGCAATTGCTGGATCCAACAGATACAGTAAAATTTGGTTAAAATATCATAATCTTCCCATCCAGTAACCATTAATGTACAATAATAACATCAAAAGAATTATGTCTCTGTATTTGAGAAAGATAAAGCATTCTGAACTATCTCAGCATCCTCAATTTTTTAAATTATAGTTTTATGCATTGTTGTTAATAACCTTTGATCACCAGTGTGTTAAGAAAGCTAAGAAAATTATAATACAATATCATATAAATGCACTTTAATTTTAGAAGGCTAACACACACATTTTATGGTGAAAGCATGTTCTGTAGAAATTGAGACCTTTCAATAAGTTATGATATGAACTTGAAAAGCCCTTACACATCACCTTTCTTTTAGTTGTAACCATCATTGCCAAAATGAGGCTAGCAGAATATAATTGGATTAAATAACGAGAGCCTTATAAATTTATGTTTTATAATTTCCATTGACATTTAAATATCTATACATTAATAGATGTTCAGCAATATGACTGTGTTGTAACATATGGCTGTGAAGGCTGGACCATTAAAAGCTGAACGAAGAAAAAAACAAACAATGCCCTTAAATTGTGATATTGAAGAAAAATATTGAAAGTGCCTTGGACATTAAAAAGAAAAAATCATTCAGTATGAAGTAAATGAAGTAAACTAGAACTTATGGGAAGCATTAATAATGTAACTAAAGCTTAGCTGTGTTAGGCACATAATGAAGAATCTTTTGGGAAGATCTTGGTACTTGGAAAAAAGATAATAAAAAAAGAGGTTGGCAAAGGACACAATTATAGACACTATCTCTGATATAACAGACTTTAAAGAACTCAAAGAGGTAGTTACTGAGAGCAGTGGCAAAATATCATTTATTGGGTTATAAAGAGATGGAAACAAATAAATTATTGAACAATCATTCTGTGTATCAGAGTCACATCATAACTTGAAGACTTGCCAAGATTTCAGCATTCAAGTAACTTTTATATCGATATTCATAGATGCTTCTGTCTAGAAAATTAACAGAGAGAAATCTATAAAAGCAGACAAAGTTTTGTCTTTCTTCATTTTATTGGTAAGAAAAAAAAAGATTACAAAATTGAATATGAAACAGGAATCTTCTCTCCCACATGCACATGCATACTTGAAACAGGGCTTTTAAAGTCTTATCTGAAATGGTGATGCAATAGTTTCACTTTTAGAAATAACTTCTAATGTTGATAAGATTTGAGGATGGGTAACTTAGGTTATCTAGAATAGCATAGTGGCAACTCTGCTGTTAATAGAAAAGTTGATATGCATATCAGAGCACATTATTATAGTTTTTTAAATCCGATCCTGTAATAATGGAATTGAGACTTATGATAGCAATAGCAATAGCACTTAGACTTAGACTTATATACTGCTTCACAGCTCTCTGTAAATGATTTACAGAGTCAGCATATTGCCCCCAACAATTTGGATCCCTGCAAACTAATTATTTTATGCAATTGACCAACAAGTTCTTATTTTCATAACTACTTTGTCAAGAATTAAAACTGCTGCATTCTAGTTTCATGAAGGTTCAAAGCAGATGAATATATGTTGGTTGTGTTTTTGTAAGCAGTGTAACAGGTTTCTGGATTGAGGGATTTTCAGATGATTGTCACCTGCATCAATTTAATAGAAAGAGAAAGGGAGAGAGATAAGTGAAAAAAAAAATACTATTACACATTCTGATTT
The DNA here is from genome assembly GCA_022577455.1 of Arizona elegans. Taxonomy (NCBI): domain Eukaryota; kingdom Metazoa; phylum Chordata; class Lepidosauria; order Squamata; family Colubridae; genus Arizona; species Arizona elegans. Next base: position 73,683,067 of record JAKOOJ010000004.1, on the reverse strand, counting down.
TGACAGTACTTGTTATTCACTTGTCAGTATTTCATTTATAGAAGAGACCATAGCTTCTCTATATGGATTCCTTATTCCAGATTCAAACTCTGGTGATAGGAGTAAAAAAGAACCAGGTAATGGACAATCCTGACCTAAGAAAATGGCTGCTAAGTATGTATCATAGAATGACACTACAGGTCAAAGTCAGTAGGGTTAGTCTCATGCTCATGTTGTCATGACATCAAGGTCAGCCTGATTTACAACATTTCTATTGCAGTTGGAAGTATTTTTAAAGAAATAAAAAGCTGAATACCTTAGCTGTAGTACCCTAGAATGAAGAGTGGATTGTTTTCATTATACAGTGTTGCTCTCTACAGAGAGAAAATTTGCAAAATTCTTATCTAAATAATATACTGTTGAATTTTTCTAAAGAAAAGCAGTCAATTTAAAAGGTCCCAGTTTAACTGAACCTTTTACTTGTTTGTTTATATCTGTATTTACTGCATGTATATATTACCAAAAGCACTACTGACTCAATAGTTTACAAAAGAACTAAGAATGTAAATTACAAAAAGGCGAATAATAAAAATCAATCAATAATATGTAAAAATCACAGAACCACTCACATTCATTAATAATAATAATTAGAGTTAAAATATAGAAGATGCTGTGCAATCTGAGTCACTAAGTAAATCATTTTCCCAAGCTGGAACATAGCACCATTCACAAACATTATCTCTGGGCTTTCATTATACATTCCATATTGTGGACACATGCAAGTCACATATATAAAGTTTAAATTCAGTGAGTGTTAGATACACACTGCATATCAATAAAAGAATTTTTATGTAACTCAGGATTGAACTGTGGTGTTTTCTGAATTTGCTTGCTTGCAAATGTTTAAATCTCTGAGTAGATAACTTCATCAGTTTCTACTATGTATACCGCCCCCCCCACCATTAGTCCTAATGATGTCAGGTAATAAAATGTCTACAAATAAATATCCAAACTCAAAGAATACCAAGGACTCTACACTGCATATCAATCAATGGAAGTTTTTCTCTAGACAAGGCAATTATAGAAAGTGATGGGAAGGACGTATGCTATGCACTCCTTGGTACCTATGTCTGTGTTCAAAATGTGCCACTTTGAGTGGAAGGGCTGTTAATATTATCCTTACCAACTACATATGCACCTTTTTTTGTCTGAAGAATGAGTGTCTGAGAGGAGTAATTTGGAGTGGAAAATGTTGGGATGAGAAAGAGCTGATTATTTTAACTCCCCCAGTCCATAACTGACATTCCAGTACTCTAAATCTTTTTCCCCAGTTTTTTTTCTAAGAGAAAAAGTAGCCAAATATTTCTTAGTAATGGAGGATAATACTTGATGTCAAAATTATATTGAATGTACTTTAATTCTTTTCGTGCTCATATAGGACAGCTGGGAATAACAAGCCTTTGAATTATTGGCATAATAAAAATGTTATGTTTTCCAAGACAGATTTATGGTTTCTAGATAAGTTTAAAATGAATATGGATATCCATAAGCATGATTTTAGATATACAGAAAAATGGTAAGCTTTCGTCAATAAGAAAGAAACATGAGAAAATAATTCATATTTCACATATGCATTTTCCCAATTCATATTTCACATATGCATTTTCCCACCTTTGACTTAGTAGGCCCTGCCCTACCATTTTCTTACCAAATTGGACTGCTCTTCCCCAGTCCTTGACTAGAAAGAAAATTATAATAACACAATATTTGTTATCCCTATTCCTGACTCTTATCTTGATTGAATTTCATGTGTTTTTATTTATTGTCATTTTCCTGGCTAACATACAATGTAATGGATGATCAATCTTAGCTTAGTTTATGCACCTAAAGATCTCCTTAGACAATGTCAAAATAAACACTATTTTATCATTGACAGAGCTTATAGTTTACTTTATTGATAATAAAGTTTAACTTTATTGATTAGCCCTTGGGCCATATCAAAGTGCAGAGTTCCAGACACAAATTATTACTAAAATCTGATAAAAACAATTTAAAATGGAATTGGATAAAATACAATTTAAAATGAAATTGGAATAAAATAATAGTTTACTTTATTGATTAGCCCTTGGGCCATATCAAAGTGCAGAGTTCCAGACACAAATTATAACTAAAATCTGATAAAAACAGTTTAAAATGGAATTGGATAAAATACAATTTAAAATGAAATTGGAGTAAAATACAGTTTAAAATGATAGGTTTGATTAGCCTATAGACCATATCAAAGCACAAGGTGCAAACAAATATTGTCAATAAAATCTTATATAAACAATTTAAAATAAGAGTAGGGTAAAATTCAATAGTTATAGGATAAGATACAATATAATTTAATACATAAATATATAAAATAGAATAAAATGACATAAAATTATATTTCGGTGTCACCCTTACAATCTACTCCAATCAGTCCCACGTATGCAGACTTCAACTGAACCATTTTGTTTAAGTACTGTTCTGTGTTAAATGTTATTTTCAGGTTCTGGCCGCACATAAAAGTAAGTTTTTTTTATGTGGGGATCCCAATGGGTCATTTGTTTGGTATATGGACCAAGGTAACTGTCTCTCACCCCCTTAAACAAGCAACAGTCAAATAGGATGTGAGCCAGGTCTTCTACCACTGCCACTCCGCAAATGCAGATATGCTCATTGTAGGGTATAGAATGGAATCTCCCATATCTGACCATTGTGTCAAGCTGCTCAAATCTTGTTCGTGTAAATATCTCCATAAGATGTTTTGCCAGTTGTAACTTCAAATTGCTGTCTACTTGAAAAGTACGTTTGTATTTGCTCAGCCATTTCAAGTTACCCACCTTACCAAGGATAGCTATATCATTTTATTTATTTATTTTATTTATTTATTTGTCAAGCATATATAAGATAACAGGTAAAAGTATAAACATAATTTGAATACATGAAAAGAGTAAGTAAAAAAGAATATTAGGACAGGGACAGTAGGCATCCTGTTGCACTTATGCACACCTCTTATATACCTCTTAGGAATGGGGTGAGGTCAACAGTAGACAGTTTAAGGTTTTGTTTTGTTTTTGTGCTTCTATATCCTTAATTCTTTGGGCAGCTCTTTTTTTGAATTGTTCTCCTCTTACACAAGAAACAGGAAGGCCACAGCTTCTTACAAAATTTGTTAGTTTGGTGATCCAGGAGATTTGTGATTGTAATTTTATTTGCTCTGGTAGACATAACTTGGGGTGTCTTTCAGTCTCCATTTCATTGAATTTGCACTAGTATTTATGTGCTCTAATTTTGGATAGTGCATGAATTGTATGAATTCCCAGTTGAGCTCTAACTGCTGCAGCAGATGTTCTTGGATCTACACCCAAAATACATCTCAAATGCTGGGACTGTGGTTATTCTGGGACTGTGGTTGAATATAGACCCCAAACCTCTGCTCCATACAAGAGCATTGGGGTAACCTTAGCTTTGTATACTTTAATTAATGGGACTAGGGACCCTGGATAACTAGTTTAAGCAGTAAATTCATACGGGTGTTTGCTCTGAGTGTACTGCATTGATGTTGGCAAGCCCAAGATCCAGTCTTGGAAAAGGTTATGCCTAAATATACAAAGGTGTTAACCTGTTCAATTGGTTCATCGTCTAATTGCCACCTATGTCTCTGATGCTGTTTTCCAAACACCATTATTTTTTATTTAGATTTACTAATGAATAGGGAGTTATCCTGGCAATAAGAAGTGAATCTTAATAGCCTACATAATCCTACTAGTGAATATGATAATAAAATCATATCATCAGCATAAAGCAAGCTGTTACAGTAAGTATTTAGGATCATCGGCATGTGTACCATGTGATCCCTCATTAACCCTGGCAAGTCATTTATATATGAGCTAAATAATAATGGGGCCAGGATACACCCTTGCCCTTTATTTGTGTGAATCCTCTTAGTCAGGGCCCCATTAACCCGATACTACACCCTCAAACAGCTACTTGTATAAGGGGCTTTAATCAAAGCCAGCAGTCTAGGTTCTATTTTAAGAGATGTCAGTTTACTCCATAGTACTTCTTTGTTTACCGTATCAAATGCTGCTGTAAGATCTATAAAAGCAGCAAACGGGGGTTTCCTCTTATAGGCATATTTGGCAATTAGATGGTTAAAGATAAAGCAGTTATCAATAGTGGATCAGCTTTGTCTAAAACCTGTTTGTTCTTCTGTGAGGATATTGTTTTCCTCTACCCAGATTTCAGTTCTGTTCAAAAGGAACCTAGCATATATTTTTGCTGCAATGTCAATCAGGCTAATAGGTGTATAATTACTAGGATCTTTTTTATATATGGGGACAACTATTGCCATCTTCCACCCATCTGGTATATGGCAGATGTTATTTATATGTGTAAAAATACCTGCCAATACTGGGTTCCACCAACTGGGAAATTTCTTGAATAATTCTGCTGGTAAAAAATCCTCACCTGGGGCTTTATTGCTCTTTAAGCTTTTAATGATGGATTGTATCTCCTTTTCCGACACTGGTGGCCAAAGGGGGTGGGGGGAAGAGTTCTAGGATTTACTAGATCACTGCTTAGAGACAGTTTCTCTGCAGGTTCCAGGGAGGCAAACAAACACTTGTAATAATTCTTCCAGTTCTCAGCAGAGATTGGTATGTCAAACACAAATTTCCATTCTTTCAGGACACCTGCTACAGAGTGCCAAAGTATTACTGAGTTGTGACTTCTGGCAGCCAACTCGAGTTCTGACCAGATTGAAATCTTTTTTTCAAAATATTTTTTGAAAACTTTTTTTTCTTTAATGTTATAATTTTTATATATTCCCTTCTTGTGTGCAACATCTCAACTTGCATATGAGCGGTAGGATTCCTCTGGGTGAGCCTCATGGTGCTTTCAATTTCTTTTTCAGTTGTTGGCATTCAGGATCAAACCAATGGGGTCTACCCACTCAGGCTCTTTTTGTAGCAGGTTTAATTGTTAGGTGTTTCTTCAGAATATTACAGAGATTAGAGAATGCATTGAAGCTGACATCCAGTCAGTAGTAGATGACTGGATTGTTCAATCTAGCCCACTTAGTAGCATTCTCTGTTTTAAGGCATTCTAATTTTGCCTTAGAATCAACTTTGGTCTGAATTAACCTTTTATTTTGGGTTATCTCTACTTTTATGGTGAGCCATCTGTCAGCCATGTTATATGGTCCTAAATCTGAGCAGCCTCGCAATGTCATGCTTACAGGCTGATGGTTGCTATTGTCGCTAAGGTGAACTGTGATCTCCAAAAAGAGGTCAACTTTATCTCTAAACACACAAAAGAGATCCAGTACACTGCTTGAATTGGCTGAGTGGTATGTGTAAGGATACATGTAATTCTTATCCTTAGCTCACAGAATTTGAAGATTACCCGTAAAAATTAAGGAGACTAGGAGCAGGCCAGCAGCATTACTTTTGTGGTCTCTTGAGAGCAGGGATGAAATGCTCCCAGTTTGGACTGGATCGCCCGATCCGGTAGCAATGGCGGCAGATGGTTTGGAGAACCAGTAGCAAAAATCCCTGCCCCCCCCCCATGCCCAGCTGAGTCACACAATCATCAGAGGCTTTTTTTTTTATTTTTAAAAGCATTTTTTTCTACCTCTTCAGCCAAAAAAAATGGTTTTAAAAGTGAAACAAAAGCCTCTTATGATTGCAGGGCTCAGCTGGGATCGTCAGAGGCTTTTAAAAGCATTTTTTCTTCAACCTCCTCGGCTGAAGAGGTTATAGAAAAAAATGTTTTTAAAAGAAAAAAAAAGCCTCTGCCAATCAGGCAACTCAGCTGGGATCGTCAGAGGCTTTTAAAAGCATTTTTTAACAATCTCTTCGGCCAAAGAGGTTGTATAAAAAATGGTTTAAAAGTTAAAAAAAAAGTTTTTTTTTTTCCAATATCTCTTTTGTTAGTAGCAATCAACGCCTCCATAATTGAGAGCCAAATCGGAATTTTGGTATAAAATCTTTGTCTGATTTCTTCCCATGTTTGAATCAGAGTCTCCCTTAATTTGTGTCTGTGGAAATGTGGTTTCTTTTTATTCTTTGGGCCCCATAAATAAGCGTGCCAGCCTGCCTGTAGATCGTGGCCTTCTAATGTCAGAATTCTCTTATTTTGTAGTGTGACCCAGTCTTTGATCCATACTAATTTGACCGCTTTCTGGTATAATTGCCAATCCGGTAATCCGAAGCCACCCATATTTCTTTTCCCTTGCAGCATTTTATAAGCAATTCTTGCCTTCTTCCCTTCCCACAAAAAATCTCGCACCTTCCTTTCCATCTCTAGAAAATATTTTTTATCCAGGTTCACTGGGATAGTCTGAAACAGAAATATGATTTTGGGAAGAATATTCATTTTAATTGCTGAGATCTTACCTGTAAGGGATAGTCTTAATTTCTTCCATCTATCTATGTCCTGTTTTATTTTTTGTAGTAATGGACTATAATTGTCCTCTTTTAAAGAGGAATATCTTACAGCAATCCAAATTCCCAAATACTTTACCTTCTTTACTATTTGGAGTTCCAAGGACTTCTCTAATTGTTTCTTGTTCGTCTCCGCCAAATTTCTTACTAAGATTTTGGTTTTAGTTTTGTTAATTTTAAAGCCAGCGACTTCACCATACTGTTGTATTTCCTGGAGTACCTTGGGACCAGATTTTAAGGGATCTTCCATTATTAAGGCCACATCATCCGCAAAGGCTTGTGTTTTAAAAATTTCTTTCTTAATTTGTAATCCTTTAATTTATTTGTTGTCTCTAATATTTCTCAATAGAATTTCCAGCACCATTATAAAGAGTAAGGGGGACAGGGGGCATCCCTGTCTGACTCCCTTTTGTATCCAGAATATCCGTGTCTTATCCCCATTTATTAATATACTTGCTCTCTGTTTGTTATATATATTTTCGATCATCTTTCTAAAATTTGTGCCAAATCCCATCAAATCAATTTGATTAATCATGAACTTCCAATTTAAATTATCAAATGCCTTTTGGGCGTCCAGAAACACTAGCGCCAGCTGTTTTTCCGGGTGTTGTTCATAATATTCTATGACGTCTATTATTGTCCTCACATTGTCCCTCATTTGCCTCCCAGGGAGGAATCCTTTCTGATCACTATGAATCCAGCCATTTAAAATTTTTTTTAGTCTCTCCGCAATTATACTAGTAAATAATTTATAATCTGAATTTAACAGAGAGATCGGCCTGTAGTTTGCTATCTGTTTTGGGTCAGCACCTTCTTTCAAAATGAGGGTAATATAAGTTTCCTTCCAGGAGTCTGGGATTCTTGTACCCGCTAGCACCTCATTATATATGTCCAACAATTCTAATAATAGTTCTTCCTCAAATTTCGCATAAATTTCCCCCGGGAGGCCATCTGGGCCTGGTGTTTTATTTTTCTTTATTTTGGCGAGCGCAGATTTGAGTTCTTCCATTGTGATTTTATTATTTAACATTTCTCTCTCTTCTTCTGCTATCTGTGGCAATTTAGCTTCCATCAAATATTGTACAATTTTGTCTGGATCAATCACTTCCTCTTTATATAAGGCTTCGTAGAACTTTCTCGCTCTTTCTAGCTTATACAAAGACATATTGGACGGAAATGGTACTCTTAGACCTCGAGAACTACTAAACAATCAAGGCTTTAATTTGGACTGGTGGAGTTACATGCAGATAAGCTCTAGATATCAAAAAGATAGGGACCAATTTGGGATAGAGACGAAGTATAACAATTTGGATAAAATCATGTGGGGGATTGAAAAGAAAATGCTAGCCAGATTCTATAACTTTTTATTAGGAGAAGACAGAGCAGAAGGGATAGCTAGGAACCAACTAAGCATTTGGGAAAAAAAATATTGGCCACAGATTAAACTTCAATGATTGGGAGGAGGCGTGGAATAGAAATTATAATCTTACTAAATCAGCAACTTATAGGGAGAACCACTATAAAATATTCCACAGATAGTATCTAGCTCCAGCTAGATTAGCAAAAATATTTCCTAATGCCTCACGAATCTGCTGGAAGTGTGGAAAGGAGATTGGCACCTTCTTTCATATGTGGTGGTCCTGCTCAGAGACAAAGAAGTTCTGGACGAAAATACAAACTTGGCTAAGGATATAGTGGAAGAGGATATAAAATTATCTCCAGAAATCTTCTTACTGGGAATGATGGGAGAAGGGCTCTCTAAAGACAAAATACAATTAATGATACACATCATAACAGCGGCCAGATTAACTTTTGCAAAATATTGGAAGGATAAACAAATACCTCCAGAGACGACAATAATAAGTAAAATCTTGGAATGTGCAGAGATGGTGAAATTAACCAGTATGCTTAAAGATGAGGAGAATTCAAAATTTAAGGCAGCATGGGAAAGGTGGTATATATGGTGGAATAATAGAACATGACTATAAGGATATACTTATTTCTAATAGTGATAGTTCTGAAGATACTTACTGTATATGCACTGTACATATGTAATTACACGACATCTCAGATGTTACCTGAGATTTGATATTTTCTCTTTTTTTTATGTAAAAAACTTTTTAAAAACCAATAAAGTATTTAAAAAAAATAAAATAAAATAAAAGTTAAAAAAAAGTTGGCCACACCCACCCAATCACATTACACCCCCACCCCCAATCAAGCCACGTCCATAGAACTGGTAGTAACAAATTTTACATTTCACCACTGCTCAAGAGCCACTGAGGATGGTTATCAAAAAACTCCTATGGGAGTTTTCCCCTTCTTCTGGGAGAGCTCATACAAAGAGGGATCCAACCTATTCAAATCTCCTAGTAATACCACTATGGACTGAGGGTACAATACAGATATATCATCTAGGATAATTTCTAAGCCCATCCAGTATTCAGAGTTATAATAGCAGGATGTGTTTGGAAGCATATACACATTTTCCAGTATTAACTTGAACTCTTCATATCCAAATTTAACAGCTAAGAAGTACGAATACTTATCTTCATTATATAGTTTCTCCCCCTGCCATTGCAACTCTTGCTTTATAAGAATGCATAGCCCACCAGAGGGTCTCCCTTTGTTTTTTGTTTTTTGGGCAGGGGAGGCCCACCCCTGAAAGCCTGGCAGTTGTACTGGTTCATCCACTTCGGTTAACCAGGTTTCTTGAAAGGCTATTACATCAATAATCTAGGGAGAAAGCTCATTAGTCCACTATCAACCATCTCTTTCCAGACAGCTACGTTCCAGGTCAGCATCTGTATGGGGTTCCCGGAGGCAAGATGTCTGGCTTGGTTGGTTGGCTAGATGGTAAAAATGCTGGATGTCAACTTGACATTGGAGCTAGGTCGATATCATCTATGCTTTCCATATAAACACAATTATTGTGAGGTTCAATATTTCTTCTCTATAACTGTAAATTTATGACCATTTTGGGAAGATTCAGCTGAGGATTCATCTTGTGAGAAGATGTTGTGGGAACTTCTAAGTCAAATGAGGATGGAAGCTGGATTATATTTTAGTGTTTGTTGGTTTAGGGGGCAAAGGGGAAGCCCTTTGTCTTTCAGCTGTTTCTCAGAGTCTGGCTCAGTCAGTGCAGTTACCCCACCATCAGCCTGTGTGATACAACCTTTTTTTTACTATTGAGGTAAAGACAAATTGTTGGTTAAATGTATTGTCACAAAGTTGAGCACAAGGTTGAGTAGAGACAAATTAAATAGAGGCTTTGCTGTAGATTGAGTTGTTGTCAGAGCCTCTTTTAGATCATCCAATCTTTGAAGAATATTAACTTGCTCAGGTTCCGGCAATGCACTGAATAGGTCAATTAGCATTTCTTCTGGCACATCCTCAGCAGTTTCTGCAGCTGTGGATAACACAGTTTGTATATCACTCCTTTGCCTTCTTAGGATCAATTCAGCTGCAGCAGCCTCAGGCTTAACAGCATGGGGGGCTGTTATAGCCTGGATTTAAAGCACCCTCTTGGTGATGCTGTTTCAGGAGTGGGCACACTTTATCGAAGCAAAAGACCCGCATTGGAAATTTTGAAAAGGTGCTCAGAAAGGGCTTCATTCTAAAGAGCATAGAGGGAATTGTGGGCTGCCTGAACAATAGGAGAATTCTCATACATTACCTTCTCACTGGCAGCCACTTTGTGTGTAGTAGATCTATCAGTGAATTCACAGCAGAGCAGCTGGCTGTAGTTATATTGGTTATCTCTTAGGCCTTTACCTGATTGAATGTTTTCTTTATGAGGGTTCATATTCCAATGAGTCACATAAATCTCCTCCTATCTCTCTGACTGGTCACAGTCAGTGTTGGCAGAGGGGCAGAGGTCCCGAGGTGCCTTGTTTGTGAGGTGTCGCAGGGGTCAGTCCTCTCACCCCTCCTGTTCAACATTTATATGAAACCTCTGGGCAAGATCATCCATGGTTTTGGGGTGGAGTTCCATCAGTACGCTGATGATACTCAGCTGTACATCTCCACCCCAGGCCATCCCAATGATGCCCTTGAAGTGATGTCCCTGTGCCTAGAGGCGGTGTGGGTCTGGATGGGGAGAAACAGGCTCCGACTCAACCCTTCCAAGACCGAGTGGCTGTGGCTTCCGGCATTCCGATATAGCCAGCTGGTGCCATCGCTGGCTATTGGGGGCAAGTTACTGGCTCCCATGGAGAGGGCTCGCAACCTGGGCGTCCTCCTGGATGCATGGCTGTCTTTAGAAGAGCATGTGACGGCTGTGGCCAGGGTGGCTTTTTATCAGGTTTGCCTGATTCGCCAGTTGCGTCCCTTTCTGGATCGGGACTCCTTACGCACGGTCACTCAGGCACTCGTCACCTCCTGACTGGACTTCTGTAATGCTCTCTACATGGGGCTCCCCTTGAGGAGCACCCGGAGGCTCCAACTGGTACAGAACGTGGCCGCAAGGGGGATTATGGGAGTGACGGGGTGCTCCCATGTGACACCCCTCCTGCATGAGCTGCACTGGCTCCCGATGGTCTTCCGGGTGCGCTTCAAGCGCTCCATGGCTTAGGGCCTGGGTACTTACAGGACCGCCTTCTTCCACCGATAGCCTCCCACTGGCCAGTATGCTCCCACAGAGAGGGACTCCTCAGGGTGCCGTTGGCCAGACAATGTCAGCTGGCAACCCCCAGGGGAGGGCCTTCTCTGTGGCAGCACCTGTCCTCTGGAACAACCTGCCCCCAGAGATACGTAGGATCCCAGATCTCCGTGCTTTTCGCTGTGCCCTTAAAACTTTTTTAGTTCATCAAGCCAGGCTTACTTAACCCCCCCTTAGATATTTTTAATTGTTAATTGATTTTAGTTGGGGTGTTTTAAATTTATTGGGCCAAAATTTGTTTAATTCTTTTTTAAAATAATTTTAAATTTTGTATATGATGTTTTTATTCTTGGCTGTTCACTGCCCTGAGTCCAGTGGAAGAAGGGCGGTATAAAAATCTAATAAAATAAACAAACAAACAAACAAACAAACAAACAAACAAACAATTAAATAAATCAAATTTATCTGAGAAGGTGACTGCAGATGAGTTACTTACTAGAACAGACTGTCTGTTTGCGATATAATCTTCCATTTTCTGCTGCTTCAATGGCTTGGATGAACTCTGTGTTGCAGAGTGCTGTCTCTTTCTCCTTTCCCCCATTCGTAAAAATCCTGGCTTGTAGTGTTGTTAAAATGTATCTAAAACAAATGGTGGCTTTTGTAAAAGTCCAGTATAGATTAAAAATAGATTAAAAATGAGTTTAAAATATAAAAATACTTATATATGTATTAAAAGAGGAAAAACCTTGTTAGATCGGCGCAGGAATGGAAGACGTGACCAGCTCGTTACATGAGTAACTTTTTATTAAGAACAGAAACAGTAGCAAGACTGCCCGTGTGCTGCCGGAGCTCTCCTTATATTCGCTCCCGGCAGACGCACCGCCCCTTGCCAGGGATTCAAATCTCCCGCCCGATGGCTAGCAGCCAATCAGGGCGGATGTCCTTATAAGGACATAACACTCCTCCCCCCTTAGTCCGAACTGTCAATCTCATCCACAAAAGTCACGTAATTGCGCAGGTACGTAGGACGCCTCGGCACCCTAGCTGACCTGCGCAGTCCCACTTCTTCTCTGTCTCCGGCCTGGATGGACGGGGCTCTTTCGTCTCCTGGTTCCTTCTCCGGAACCGGGCTTGGTTCGGCTGTCGAGTGAGCGAGGTCACCCCCAGCGCCTCCGGCCGGACCGCAGACCTTGGATGGCTGGTTCTGATGGTCTTCCTCCTGGCCTGTGGATCTATTGCCTCATCTCGGTCGCTCGGTTCCGACTCGGGAAGAGCGTCTGAGCCTCGGTAAGTCCATTGCTTGCTCCTCCCTGATTCCCCGGGCGCTGTGGTTCGGTCGCGGTCCGGCTTGCTGCCGTTTGGGTGGTGGTTCTGTTTGGTGCCCTCGGGCCCAGTCCGCCGTCTGCGGGTGGTGCTGGCTTGCGTTGTGCTGTCCGACCTCGCAGGGGTGGCGTTGGTCCCCTCGGTTGGGCTGGCGTAGGTCTCCCCCGTCTGGTTGGCGGTGGTCGACCTGGTCGGGATGTTGTTGCGGGGCTACCTCTGCGGGGCGGTGGAGGTCTCCCCTGCCGGGGTGGTGTAGGTCTACCTCGCCGGGTTGTTGTTGGCTTTCCCTTCCCCCTAGTCCCTGGTCTACCGTCAGGTGGTGCCTGGGGTCCTCCTGGTTGGGTTGTTGTTTCCCGGTTGTCTTCTGCGATGGGCGGGGGTCCCTCTCGCCGGGGAGTCGTGTGCCACCCTCGCCCATGGGTAGTGGGGTGCCCATCTTGGCTGGGTCCCGGTCTACTCGCCTGGAACTGCGGTCTCCCTGGCTGGGCTGGTGATGGCTGCCGTCACTGGTTGGGTGCGCTGCTCCTCCTCTGGGCAGGTCCCGGTCTACTTGCGGGCTGGGTTGGTGTTCCCTGGCCCTGTTGTGCCGGGTGCCCACCTGGCTAGGTTGGTGTTGCCATCCCCCGTGCGGTTGGCCCCGGTCTACCTCGCTGGACTGCCGACGTGACAGTACCTGGTAGTGGGCTGGGCCGACCTCGTCGGGATGGCGCTGTTCTGCCTCGCAGGGGTGTGGTAGGCCTACCTCGCCGGGGTGTTGGAGGCCTACCTCGTCGGGGTGTTGTAGGCCTCCCTCGTCCGGCTGGTTTTCGTGTGCCCCCCCACCTTTTTCGGAGTTGGTCGATGTGCCGTCTACAGACCTGTCCATCTTCCAACTCGACGGTGTAGGATTTGGGGCCGGTTGTGCTGGCAATCTTCCCCTTCAGCCACTTGGGAGAGCCGTTGAAATTCAGCGCGAAAACTGAATCTCCGTTGCTGAAGGTGCGAAGCGGGCGGCTGGCGGTTGCGGTCACTTCCGGGCTGTATTGGGGGTGCAGCCGGTCCAAGGGTGACCTCAACCTTCTGCCCATCAGCAGTTCGGCCGGGCTCTTGTGGGTGGTGGCATGTGGCGTGATGTGCTGGGTGAGGAGGAAGTTGTCTATGCGTTCTTGCCAGTCTCCCGGGCCCATCTTGGTGAGGGCTTCTTTGGTCAGTCTGACCATGCGTTCTACTTGTCCGTTTCCGGCCGGCCTGTAGGGGGCGGACAGGGCGTGGCGGATGCCCAGTCCTGCCAGGAAGTACTCCATGGTCAGGGATGTGAGCTGGGGGCCGTTGTCCGAGACCAGCACGTCCGGTAGTCCATGTGTGGCGAACAGACGGCGCAGGGCTCGGATCGTCGCTTCAGTTGTGGTAGATGCCATGGGCACCACCTCGAGCCACTTGGAGAAGGCATCTACCATGATGAGGAGGTGTCGCCCTTTCATCGGGCCCACGAAGTCGATGTGTATCCTCGACCAGGGGTTGCTGGGGGTCTCCCACTTCACGACTTCAGATTGCGGCGGCACTGGGCGAACTTCTTGGCACGGGTCGCATCTGGAGACCCATTGCTCAATGTCTTTGTCCATGGAGGGCCACCAGACATAACTCCGTGCCAGGGCCTTCATGCGGACGATGCCCGGATGCCCTTTGTGCAGCGTTTCTAGCGTCCGCCGTTGCAGAGTGCTTGGGATCAGCACCCTGTCTCCCCATAGCAGACAGCCTTTTATGGTGGACAGCTCCTTCTGTTTCCTGGCGAACGGGCTGAATTTCTCCTCTGGCTTTTCCGATGGCCACCCTCTGAGGATCCAGGACTTCACTTGGTGGAGTGTGGGGTCCTTTTGGGTGTGGATGGCCACATCTGCGGATGACACAGGACAGCTGGCGTCGTCATCTATATGGAGTAGATGGAGCGTGGGGGCTGGGTCTTTGACTGGATTCTTTGACGGGCATCTGCTGAGCGCGTCGGCGTTTCCTATGGCTGTGCCTGGCTGGTGCATGAGCCTATAGGAGTAGCCGGCTAGGAAGATGGCCCATCTCGTCATCCGTGGGGACATGAAGGTCGGGGTGGGTTGGTCGCCTGCGAGGAGTCCCAGGAGTGGCTTGTGGTCGGTGACTATGGTGAAGCGTCTTCCGTAGAGGTATTCGTGGAAGCGCTTCACTCCAGCCACGATGGCCAGGGCTTCTTTGTCCAGCTGGCTGTAGTTGCGCTCCGCGTCGGACATTGTCTTCGAGAAGTAGGCAATTGGGGCTTCCGTGCCGTTGGGCAGTTCATGGCTGAGGACTGCCCCCACCCCGTATGGAGACGCATCACAAGTCAGCTTGATGGGCAGCGTCTCGCTGTATTGGATGAGGACGCTTTTGGACGTCAATAGTCCTTTGATGGCCCGGAACGCTGCTTCCTCTTCCTGGCCCCACTTCCAGGAAGCCGATTTCCCCAGCAGGCGATGGAGCGGCTCAGCAACTGTGGCTTTCTGTTTTAAGAAAATGGCGTAGAAGTTGAGCAACCCAAGGAAAGCCTGAAGCTCCGTTTTGTTTTTTGGGCTTGGAGCTTCATGGATTGCTTCCACTTTTGATTTGGTGGGGTGGATGCCTGTGCTATCAATGAGGTAGCCCAGGAACTCGACTTCCTGTACTCCTATGATGCACTTGTCCCGCCTGACCCTCAAGCCCTTGGCCTTGAATCGCTGCAGGACAAGCCTGAGCCTTTCAAGAAGTTGAGCTCTTGAGTCACCGGAGATGAGCACATCGTCGAAGTAAGGCACCACCCCTGGAACGCCTTGGAGAAGGCATTCCATCATGGATTGGAAGATGCCGGGGGCAGCACTGACTCCAAATTGGAGGCGGTTACATTTTAATGCCCCCCTGTGCGTGACAATTGTTTGAGCCTTCGCCGTTTTTTCGTCTACTGGCAGTTGCTGGTAAGCCTGGGCCAGGTCCAGTTTCGCGAAAATTGATCCAGATCCCAGGGAATGCAGCAGGTGTTGCACCACTGGGACTGGGTATGCGCTCTGTGCCAACGCCTTGTTGATGGTACAATGGTAGTCGGCGCAGATGCGCACAGACCCATCATGCTTCAGTGGGGTCACAATGGGGGTCTCCCATGAAGCATGATTGATCGGTTCCAGGACGCCCTGGGCGATCAGCTTATCCAGCTGCTCGTCTACTTTGGGCCGCAGGGCAAACGGAACTCGGCGGGGCTTGAGCCTAATTGGGGTGATTCCCTTGTCCAGATTGAAAGAGATTGGCCTCCCCACAAATTTCCCCAGCTTACCATCGAAGACTTCCTTGAACTCTTCGATGAGGTTGTCGAGTTCGTCCCTGCGAATTTGGTTGATGCCTTTGATTGAAAGCCCCAGCGGCTTGAACCACTCCACTCCTAGCAGGTTCGGTCGGCTGTCCTTCACGACGGTGATGGGGAGCTTGCCTTCGAACTCTTTGTAGGTGACTCGGATGTAGGCTCTTCCTAACACTCCGATGGGGTTTCCCCCAAAGTCGACGAGCTTGGAGTGTAGTGGCTTCAGCTCTCACTTGGTGATGCTGGGATGCTGGGATGCTGGTGATGCTTCAGCTGCTGCCAATCCATGATGGAGTAGACCGAGCCCGAGTCTACCTCCATGTTGCAGGGTGCTCCTTCCACGTGGATGGTCACGTGGAACTTGGTGGCGTTGTCCGAAGTCGTGTGTGCGATGGTCGTCTGGTGGACCGCTCTGCTCCAGGGAAACTCGTCGTCTCTGCGTCTGGAAGGGCCAGAGGACCGTTTGGATGATCTCTGGTACTCCTTCCGATTCTCGCAGGGACGGTGGCTGGAGGGCTCTGGGGCTGGTTCCTCAGCTCTGCAAGCTTCGGCGATGTGACCCCTTCTGTTGCAGCATCGGCAGGTCGCATCTCTCCACTTGCAGGTCGCCCTGGCATGGTCCCCTCTGCAGCTGGCGCAGCGCTCCCCCTTGTAGCTCCATTGGGCGGTTTCCCGCCTTGGGGGTCTGGATACTTTGTGTACGGTGGACTCCCCCTCCGACTCGGATCCAGCTGTGGAATCCTCTGTTGATGATTGTGCTGTGGAGCGAATCTTGTGGATTCCCTTTGCTCTGCTTACTGCGGCAGCTGCTTTCTCCGAGATTTCGGATGCGGTGGCTTCCTCCACCACATCCTTGAGCACGAGTTTCTTCCTGCTCAGGAATTTCTTCTGCAGGCCTCTGTCCCTCATGCCGAAAACCACGCAGTCAGCGATGGCATTGTCCACGTGGTCGAACTCACAGCTGGCTGCGATCTGGCGTAGGGCGGCCACGAATTCCTTGATAGTCTCACCTTCCATCTGGTCCCTCTGATGGAAGGTGAAACGGTTCGCCACCGGTGTTCCTGTTGGGGCATAGTGGTCTTCCAGGATTTGCAGCAGGTCTGCCCATGGCACTTCTTCGATGTCTCGTGGTGCTACGAGATCGATTGCCATGTCGAGGACCTCGGAGCCGCAGTTGGCCAGGAAAATGCCCTTTTTCCGGTCATCATCGGCATCCCTGATGTTGTTGCCTCTCAGGTATTGCCGGAATTTCACTACGTAGGATTTCCACTTGTCCTTCCCTGGGCGGAAAGGAGCAAGGGCTGGCAAAGTGACTTCAGCGGATGCCATGCCTTTGGAAATGCCTACTGTAGTTTCAGGTGCCGGAGTCTTGGTCTTGTTGGCTTGGTGCCGTGAGGTTCGTTTCTTCTCTCTAGTCCTTCGTCGCCAGTGTTAGATCGGCGCAGGAATGGAAGACGTGACCAGCTCGTTACATGAGTAACTTTTTATTAAGAACAGAAACAGTAGCAAGACTGCCCGTGTGCTGCCGGAGCTCTCCTTATATTCGCTCCCGGCAGACGCACCGCCCCTTGCCAGGGATTCAAATCTCCCGCCCGATGGCTAGCAGCCAATCAGGGCGGATGTCCTTATAAGGACATAACAAACCTAATTTACTTTTGGAAGAGCTCTTTATAGCCATTGATGCCTGTTCTCCATCTTAGCTCCACCCCTCTTTCTCCAAGAGCTTATGGAAATTTAAACTTAGTTTATTGATGAGTTGGGGATGAACTCCCCAACTCATCAACAGTTAATGACTATACAGTAGGAAAAATGAGGTTTACCATCAGGTAAAAATGGAAAAGAGACAATAGATAATTCTACAGTCATTTAGTCATTATTGTGTGAGAATAACGAGGATGGCCTTATAACTCCCTTCAGAAATAGTTTTTAGTGCTGGAAAGTGCTTAAGGCACTCATGGAGATCCTATCTGAAACACAAAATTGTTCAGAATTGATAAGTTGTTTTAATAACAACACATAAAAAATGTTCATAAAAATATTGAGGGAAGTCTTCATTATGTGATTTCCCCCCCTCCCTCTCTATCTCAGTCACTTTTACTCCTTGCTGGTACTTGACATACTATTTTACAAGTTTACTTTTTAACATAACAGGTTCTTATTTGGTTGAAGAACCAAAAAAAGGCATGCTCACAAATTTTCTGGATGACTTATGAAAATAATTAAAATGGGAATTATTGAACAGATATCTAGAGATGAATTAGGAGAGAGAGAAAGAGTGAAAGCAATTCAAATTATTTTAAAAATATGAATAAAAATATGAGGAAGGAATTTATTAGACTAAAAACTAGTCATGAAACAAAAACATGGAGAAAGCATGCTGCAATGGAATCTATTTCTTTTCCACATAATGTTGTTGACAATAATATGAGTTATTGTCCAGCTTACATGCTTATTTTCCAAGAATTGATGAAATATTTATTTAAGAATTAGTGATTTCAGATGACATCTGAGGATATAAATTAGGAGTCATGATCCAATACACTGAGAAATAGACATGTTGAATGTACATAATATCCACACCAATAAATGATAAAATGTATATTCATCCTCTGATTTGTGTTTATGAAAATTAATGGTTTTCAAAGGTCACTCAACCTTTAGATCACTTTATTTAAATATAAAACATGTATGTAGCTATCAGATCACTAATCTGTTCTGAAGCTCAGAGTTACTTACTATTAAAAATAGATTTCTTTATCTCAGGTTTTAGTAACTTTTGCCTGATACTGAGATTGTAGGAATCAAACCTCAAACCCTAGAGCCTGAGAAATAAAACAGTTTGTATTCTATAAATTAGAACAAAACTTTCTGGGTTAAAACTAAGCATTTTGTTAATAATTTATGATACTTCATTACTCATTTAATATGTATTGAATTAAACATATATACATATTAAATCAAGTCCTACAAACATAACATAATTGTGAACTTGTTCTAATTTAATTCTAGAAATGGGTATCTACTGAAATGTTTGAAAATCTGGGCTTATTTTAAACTGACTATCAGAAATGCTTTTATTCAGATGGGAGCACTCAAACTTCTTTTTTCTGATTGGCAGGAATAGAGTTTATGGGGTATATTGGAAAGGCAGTGAAATAAATATAAACTTAATAAGCACTGGTGTTGAAGAATATCAAAGAAGCAATGCTTTTAGACACATTCAATATTTCTAGATTGTTCTTTTTTAGCTTGATTGCAAGTGGAAGTTTATAAAACAAGTTTATGTTATGTGTTGATGGTAATTGGAATGATATACAGGGAGTGGAAATGAAATGCCATTTGATGAGGTCTTGCTCCTAAATTCTTCTGAAAATATGTTGGACTCTCTCTAATTTTAATTTTTCACACAGTTCTTATACTTTTTGATAATTAATTCTCTTGAAAAAGGGATACTAAAACAATCTTCATCATTCTACAAATGATTGGAAGAATGTATGAGTTACCAGCAAAAGATCAATTTTATCAATTGGTCAATTAAAGAATTTAAATCATCTAAATATGTTAGAAAGAAAATACTACAAATCCAAAAACTGAGGCATAACAATTACATTTTTATTCTTTAATATTACAGTGCTTTAAGAATTTTAAATTATTATACTGACCACATCATTCTGGTAAAAGTGCAGAGTTATATCTTTATAGTTAATGTTACAAGATATTTTAAGCTATAAACTTATCAATGTAGTATGGAATATGTATTCTGAAATACACATTTTAATGTATTTTGGTAATTATAGGTATATTTTTTTAGAAAAACTCACTAGTTATCATAAAAAAGAATAGAATTATGAATATAATGCAGTGACTCATACTGGAAATACATGTATCCATCCCTTTTTTGATATAGTTAAATGAACTGATCTTTTCTTAATTCTATGTTCAGAAAAAAAAAAATCTCCCTAAATTATTTATTTGCTGATTACTGGGAAAAGCCTATGCTTTTTACCATCTTTTACAAGATGATAATAATTTGGACAATACTGGAGAGACATGATCTCCAATTAGGGTGGCATGCCTTTCTATGGTATGGAAGCTGTACAGTACATAGATATTTTCAAAGACACTACTTATTTCCACCCATGTTGCCAATTGAACTTGTTCGGTTCTCATTTTTTTATTTTTGTTCTTTTCCTGCAGGAGAAAATATAAGAAAACATCCCAGAGGTAAGAACAGTTTGTAGAAAATGAAAAGGCATTTGAAAAAAGAATAATCTATATGATTCTGAAATTATATTTTCTTTTATTACTACTTTTGATGCTCTAAACTTCCTACACTAAGTAAATATAATGTAAACCCACACTAATCTAATTGTGTGGTCTCTTAATGAAATTCAGTTGTGGACTGATAGAAAAAAAATACGGCAAATACTTCGAACTTCAATGCTTTCTATTACCCTGTCTGATGTTGAAGCAGTGAAATTTGATAGATAATTGTTAAATCTCTTACAGGCTCAGGAAGATATCTGACCAAGTTAAAAAACAATTTGTCTCACTCCTCTGCATAGTGGCTGAAGCTAAACATTATTTAAAAACCCTCAAAAACACACACAGGCCTGAGCTGTTAGTTGCCTTTTTGTGTGTGTGTCTTTGCCATGAAAATTATAAAGAGAGCCCGGATTGATTCTGAGTCTGGTTTATTTCTTTGAAGTTTTATTGTGCTAATTGCTTTTGATTTTTGGAGATTAATGGAAAAATACATTCAATCATGTCTTGCCATTTTCACAAGTTAGCCTAATGTTTTAAGCTGAACACTAATCATTCTTAGGGCAACGTGTTCCCACTGGGAAAGTTATCTGAATCCTGCTTCAATTCTGAGAACACTTCTGCAGTGTTAGAAGTGTTGACTCTCGGCAACTGTCCAAATAACTGCCCAGTTTTCTTGGCAAGATTTAAGAAGAGGATTAGTTTTGGCTTCTTCCTAGGGCCAAGGGAGAGAAAATGGTCCATGGTCACTCAGCTGGCTTCATGTCAATCGTGGAAATCAAACCCACAATCTTGCATTTGCTACTCTGATGCTTTACACACTACACAGATTGGCTCAGTTAACAATGAACACAACTAAATAAATTCATGTAGTATAACAGAATAATTCTTTCAGTATACTTTTTTCTCAGGAGGGGTGTTTTCTGTTAAAATGGGATCAATAGGAGAGCAGGGAACACAGTTTATTTTAGGAAAATAAAGAGAGATTTGGAGTATGAGGACCACACACTATATTGTCTTGTGACTGAAATATTTAAATAATTTTCACCCCAGCTAAAAAAAGTGTAATTCTATTATGGATTTATCCACTAAAATCTACTTATTTTTTTTCACATGAATTTTTTTCACATGAATTTATTTTTCTGTTCACAAAGAAAAAACACAGTTTATGGTTCTCTTTTTTCAGGATGATAAGCTACTTGTACAGCAACATATCTAACCCTTCCATTTGCTAGGCTTTATTACTAGGCTCTATTGTATATTTGATTTTGGGAAAATAATATTACTTAAGTCAAATCTCTATGTAACAAAGATCTTTGTCATAATTAGGAAAAACACAACAGTTGATCATTCAGACCACAATATTTTCAGTGTAAGATTCAATGTGATTATCATTAAATTATTGGGAGAGACAAGATCCATGGAAATATAGGAGACTAGGTTATATCAGATATGCTTCAGCATCCAGCATTTTGTCCTATTTAAAATAACTTCTCTTTATTCTTCTTTTACACTGGATTAATACTTTTTCACATTGTATCTATTCACATTGTAGAGTGGTTTTAATTATCTATTTTTTTTCAGCTGCCATAATTTAGACACAAAGGAAACAATTCTTGTTCTTTTTAAAAAAGGAAAAAAAACAATTGCTATTGTTGGAGAATGTGGGTGGGTGGGGGACCTTGTGGTTTAAATTTAAACTTTCAACTTTATTACAATAAAGTAAGGTAAATTTATTTATTTATTTATTTATTTATTTATTTATTTTCTCACTTTTATTATTTTAATAAATAACTGAAGGCAACAAATATAGATAATACTCTTTCATCCACTTATTTTTCTCACAATACCAACATTGTGACTTGAATCAGTCTAAGAGAGAGAGTGACTGACCCAAGGCACCAGCTAAAGGCAGGACTAGAATTTACAAACTCCTGGTTTCTATCTGATGCACTAGACTCAACGGGTTTTTTTTTTTTTAATTTGATTTATATGCCGCCCTTCTCCGGAGACTCAGGGTGGCTTACAATGCGTTAAGCAATAGCCTTCATACTTTTGTATATTTATTTATTTATTTTCTCACTTTTATTATTTTAATAAATAACTGAAGGCAACAAATATAGATAATACTCTTTCATCCACTTATTTTTCTCACAATACCAACATCGTGACTTGAATCAGTCTAAGAAAGAGAGTGACTGACCCAAGGCACCAGCTAAAGGCAGGTCTAGAATTTACAATCTCCTGGTTTCTATCTGATGCACTAGACTCAACGGGGTTTTTTTTTTAATTTGATTTATATGCCGCCCTTCTCCGGAGACCCAGGGTGGCTTACAATGCGTTAAGCAATAGCCTTCATACTTTTGTATATTTATACAAAGTCAGCTTATTGCCCCCACAAACTGGGTCCTCATTTAACCTACCTTAGAAAGGATGGAAGGCTGAGTCAACCTTGAGCCTGGTGAGATTCGAACTTACAGTAATTGCAGACAGCTGGTGTTAATTACAATACTTTTTGTCTGCTGAGCCACCAGGCCCTATTTGATATTCCTAATCATACTATAATAAACATATCTTTAAAAAATAAATATAGTTATATTATAATAAGCATATCTAAAAACCTAAAAATAGTCATACTATAATATGATGGAGAAAGGGAAAGGTACATCAAGAACATCAACAGATAATCAAGTGCTTAGAAATAACAGGAGTCAATAGAAACATCAAACATGCCTGGAACATTCTATCTGCTTTATATCAATAATCTAAAGCTGCTTAATGCTGTCTGGATATACACCCAAGATGTTCCAGTAGAATTTGGACTGGACAAATGTATCACTTCAATATGGGAAAAATAGAGAAAACTGAGGAATCAAAATGCCCTATGGAAATAATGTCAACAATCTGGATGAAGAACATCACCACAATTTTTTCAGGTTAAAAACATAATGACATAGTCAAGGAGTCAAGAAGGTTAGTAGTAATACATTAGAAAATGAAGAAGATTTAAAGTCCAAACTCAATGGCAGAAATAATATCCAGATGATTAACCCTGAGCAATTTGAATCATTACGTATAGAGCTGGGGATAGTGGAGAGAACTCAAACAGATGTCAGGGTTTCAAGTAATATACCCATAGCAAACAGAACTCCGAGGCAAGCAGGTTCCTCTTCGAAAGAACAAATTTATTGGATATATCATATTGCACAGATTAGTGAAAACCGACTCTAAAGGTTCCTGTGGTTTTCACCTAATTAAAAGTAAAAGTTTTTCCCCCTTTCCCAAATGATCAGTCACATGGCCCAATCAAAGTACTGTCCAATTGCTTTGAAACTTCACTCCTTCTCTTTTCAGCCACCCTTTGGGAATGCCCTTGATTCTCAGGGAAAACTATTTTGTTTTGGTTACAAAATCCCAGCTATCTCTATTCCGTCCTCCCTATCCCTCATTACCATTGTGGCAACACTGAAGCCTCCAAGATGGCCTCAGTCAGGCAGCTTCAGAATTGACAACAGAATTAAGAGAAAAATCACTCCTTCCCCTTTTAATAAGTGAGGTGTATGCTTTGAGCAATCTTTATGGTAGCATTTCATAGGGGGAAAGTGCAAAGTCATGCTTATCTTTTGAAGATGGAGGGAAGGTTAATATAGGATATTTGTTTGCAATCTTTATATGTGAGTCAGCAAATCTTTATATTGAGTCAGCTCTTAGCTCCCTCAAGTTAGCGGCAAGCAATCCTTGGTAGCTCTAGTACACATTTACTCTTGGTATTAGAAACAGTTAATTCGGGACACTTCAACTATTAATTTAGCTGACTGCCACAGTTTCACTTCCTTAGTCTAGGAGCAGCATAATTTCTTTTAGCAATCTAAGCAATTGTGTTTCGAAGGGACTTGAAAATCTGGCTTTTCATACAGACTTTGGGCAAGGATGAGTGAAGCCTCCATTTTACCTGGGCTTTCCCTTTCTTTCTACCTGGTTTTGTCACCCTGCTATCTTTAATCTTTTTTTGTAGTTTTTTTATTTGTAATGTTTTAAACAATTTGTAAACATCCAAGAGTCATTGGTAATGGACAGTTGTATAGTTTTAATACATTATTATTAGTAGTAGTAGTATTGGTTGCTTAATTGGTTAGATTGAGTGCAGTTAGAATAAAGATTCCAGACCACAGAATGATGAGTCTTAAGCCATTTCCTCCTTCAATTATATTTATAAAAGGGGGCAAGGCTTTGGTCACTCTATGGTCTCCATCTTAACATTCTTTATCTCCCTCCACCTAATTCAATTGCTGTTACTATTGCATTGTCTTGTGTCCCATGCCAAATCCAGTCTGAACATCTGGCTGACTGTAATGAACCATAATAATAATTCTCTGGGTAGGAAAGTTTTTAGAAGTTTTCATATCCTTCTTTGAACTACTGATCTACTCATTTCTTTATCATTTCACTTGCATCTATGTTGCTTTTCATATTGGATAGCTGATTTATATGGGTAGCATTTGGAGGCCAGTCACAGGATATGGGTTAAAAATAGATATGTTATCCTTCATTGCATATATTTAACTTTATAACATAGAGAATATAAACAGATGTAGAAAAAGTCAAAAATGCATATGTGAAATTAATACAATGTTTGGAAGTGCATATAGCAATATCTTACATTTACTTTATTTACATTTATTCGTACATACATGCATCTAATCATCCTATTCATCAAGCATTGATATTGTTAGCTTTATGTGCTTACTTTCTGATTATAACACCTACTTAAGGGAGTTAATCAAATTAAAGAAAATAGAAAACTATTTATGAAATGATGAAACACTGGTTCTACAGAAGTTGTTAAGAACCACAATATGGATTTGAAGAAAGAAATTAGAGATTAATGTCAATAGCCAGCTTTATCAATATTCTAATACCTTCTCTTATTCACTTCACCCACTTGAGCCTGTCATGTCATTTGGTGAATAAATTCTTAGTACATAGTTTAATGTGCTGTACATGTTAACTGATTGGCAGCCAAGAAACTCTCGGTTATCCAGTTGTGGAATCTAATCCATGTATTGCTTTAATTTTAATGCCTTAAATTTGATATGCTGTTTTAAATCTAACATTTAGAATTATTTAAAAGGGTCAGGGGAAAATTTCTTCAGGAAATTTAGAGCTATTTACAATAAAGCTATTGTTAGCCTTATGGAACTGCAAATAGAATAAATTTCTCTATTGAGGGACTTGGAGTGGTCTGTTTATCATTTCATGTGATTGATAATAGACAGAAAGGCTGCATCACACTGCTTTTCTATTTTTTGAATGCTGAATAGAAATATACATTGTTCAAATTTGTAACTGTTCAGAGAGGACTATTTGACTATATAACTGAATTTTTCTTAGGACCACCAAATCATCAACATTCTAAATAAATATCCCTTTGTTAACCATGTTCTTAATAAGCTAAATGAATTTTGTACTGAAGTGCTTTGTATTAGTACAGTACAGGTTATTCTTGACTTATGACTGGTTGCTTAATGAAAAAGCAATTACTGGGGTCAGAACAACCTCCCCCATGTTATTTTAATTTAATTAAAATTAATTTAGGTCAATATCACTAATATGGCTATTACGTATCTATTTTATTTTTCCCTCTTTTCTGCATCAAGCATTATAATCTGATAATAAGTTTTACTAAGGTTCTAGATGCTAAACTCAAATATTTGCGAGAGCAATTTAGAAACTGGCCCTAATATAAACCGTATAACTTTGTTGATTTTACCTAAGCATACTTTGTTAAAACCATATTCTTACATCATGTCTCCTCCTGAAATGCTTTGATTATTTTTCTCCCGGTGCTTCACCAAAGAATGTTAAAAGCTTAAAATGACTGCACAATTAATTAGTTTATTAGTCTTTCCTGAAGAAATGTCATGGTAACCTTGATCACAACCTTTTTTCTCTTCTCTAAAACCGATTTTACATGGCATGCTTCTAAAATGAAACTGTTGTTCTGAATCAACAAGATAGTATTAGTGGATTTAATCATGCAATCTCATGAGTATAAAAGCAGGTTCTGCCTGATACAGTGGATTTATTTTGAACTTCCTAGTGAGTCTAAAGCAGAGCTGCAAAATGAGCAATCCAAGGATCTCATGCAGCCAACCAGCACCCCTAATGGTAAAGGTTTTGCCTGTTTAGTTGTATCCAATTCTAAGAGGTGGTCTCATTGCCAGAAAATTAGCTGATGGAGCCAGCATTATCCGAAGACACTTCTCTGGTCATGTTGCCAGCATGCCAAGGCTCATGGAATACTGTTACCTTCCCACCAATGTGGTACCTATTTATATACTTGCATTTGCATGCTTTTGAATTGCTAAGTTGGAAGGAGGTGGGGCAAGTCACCCCATCGTGGCGCAATCAGATTTGAAGCCAGGCTGTGAGCTTTCCAGCTGACACGCTCAGTGTCTTTAACTGTTGAGCCATCATGCTCCCCCAACCTCTTTTATAATCTCCAAATCCCCACTAGAATGGGTTAATATTTTGGGTTTTCTTTGTATTTTCATGTGTTTTGAAGTTTAAAGAGGTAACATGGGTGCAATGAGTTTAAGATGCACATTTTAATTTCTAAAACTCCTGAAAAATTATTACAATGTCATGTTACTGTTGAGATTTACTGGTTGCCATTGATTCAAAAGAAATTATGCATTTCTAATTTAGAATTAATTAGTATGCATCTCTGTCATGTTCTGTGACATGAGTTTCTGTTTTAACTTGCTCCTTGTTTACAGATATTCTCCTTTTTATCCAGAATGGAAATTCTAGAATCACAATGCTAATTCCTGCATTCTATTTCTGCAAAAGTTTATAGGATACATTTAAAACAGTTTATAATCCTTAGTTATGATTTTCTTGGTGAGAAATAAAGTCTGGTTAGAAAAGACAAGGTTTTTTAAAATTTTGCAATTATGCAAAGTATTTAGTTTCAAGAGGGTACCTACACATATTCTTACAAAAATAATTTCTCTTGTCAATTACTAGTGAGAATCTTTCT
Source organism: Arizona elegans (assembly GCA_022577455.1). Lineage (NCBI taxonomy): Eukaryota > Metazoa > Chordata > Lepidosauria > Squamata > Colubridae > Arizona > Arizona elegans. Next base: position 73,656,077 of record JAKOOJ010000004.1, on the reverse strand, counting down.
GTTTCCAAAAATGTTGATTTTTTTTAATACAATGGGATGAGGCAGGTCTTCAGAAATAAAATGAAAAATCCAATTTCCATTTCACAATTTTCACTATATGTACATGTTGCTCTGTGTGCAGTGATTACAATTCATGCGTGAAATTAACAGAAACCTAGAATTAAAAAGCTTCTCTCTATTGAATTATATTGTTTTTTTTCCTCATCTATCTTTGGTATACATTTGCAACTTGCCTTTCTTTCATAAAAGTGTTAATTAAATGTGGTAGCAAATCAGAAATGGAAAATATTAGGATAAACCACATATCCTAATGTATTGTAAATGATGTTGTCAAGGCTTGTGCAATATAAATTATATACAGTGGCAGGATTAGAGTTGAAAATATGGGCTTTCCATTTCAGGGATATTCAGCCTTTTCTTTAAATATTAATTTCTATTTAAAAATCAAAGCAAAAAAGCAGATTTTCTATTGAAGGAAATGCAAGAGTAAGTATGAAAACATTATGTTATCCAGTTAACCAATACAAAATTGTCCAATTTTCTAATTTTTAGTTAATTGTTGCAAAAACAATAGAATGTTTCCTAAGTTTTGAGCCTTTTAAAAAACAAGTTTATGAAGTAAAATTTCACTTTATTACTATTCTGAAACAGAGGTAGTATCATACATTATATGGCTAGTCTTTCCAGTTTGCTTGAGACAGCAGGAATTTTCCAAGGTGTCATTCAGTACTTTTGTCCTCAAGTCTATCCGGAGAACTAATGATTGAACATGTAGCTTTCTGTCTTTCACATAGAAAGAGACAAAACAAAATCAGAACTTTTTAGATCAGAATCTGTATTCTTTAAACAAAAAAGAAGTTTGCAAAAATTTAAAGATTGCAAGCAAAAGGAGGCAAAAGACTGCAAGGAAAAGGAAGCAAAAAAAAAAGAAAATAAAATTCATCTCTTTTTGCTTAATTACAATAAATCTAAGGGAAATATGAGTAAGGTCCCTACTATTGTGTTTAGATTCAGATTACTCTTCAATTTGCAATTATGTTCTCCATGAAGACAGAGAAGCAGCAAAGCTAAAATATGCTACCCATAATCAATGTATTGTTCTCTAGTCTAATGAAAGTTGATTGTAACTTAATCACATTGAACATTTGGAATGAACTGATCAAATTAATAGAAATTTCATAGTTTTAATTGGATTTAATTATTTCTATTGATAAAGAGAGAATGTTTTCTCCAATAGAAATCAGGGAGACTTAAAGCAGCTTAACTTTGGCAAACAGGATCCTGTTGAAATTTTTAAAATTAGACTATTTATTGAGAAACAAAGTTGATTGAATCATTTGATTTTTCATCAGTTAATGAACATTCCTTACATTTGATATGCTTGAATAAATAGATATTATTATTATTTACTTTATTCATTAAAGATGAAACTCAGTCAACTGAACATTCAAAAATGCATCACAAATACCATTGACTGGTGCTAATGGTTGATACAGGTTGCTGCCAGCATCCTAGGTATCAACCAAGCACCTTCTTAAGATGTATGATGTTCCAAGTAGTGCAGTTTTTTGCAGTTCCGCTGATGTTATTGCAGGAAGCTGCAATTTGTTGATGTATCTTATAAAATTCTTGGACATGATACCAATGTCCAATGGGTATCACAGGTACATGTTTCATCCATAGCCGTGTAATTTCGAAGGCCAGGTCGCGATATTTCATGATTTGTTCCAGTTCTTTTTCTTCGACTCTGGCATCTCATGGTACCGCAATTCAATAAATTGTACGTTTCGGTTTTCGACAACTGTGATATCTGGCATGTTGTGTTCCAAGTGATGATCTGTCTGTATTCGAAAGTTCCACATGATCTTCACCTTCTCATTTTCTATAACTTTTTCCACTTTATGTTCCCATGACTTTTTGGATACAGCTAAATCGTATTTTTTTCCAGTGGATTAATTTAGCAATTCGGTTTTGTCTGGCTTTGTAATCAGTTTGTGCAATTTTGCTGCATTCACATATTAAATGTGAAACAGTTTCGACTTTGTTGTTGCAAAGTCGGCAGTTTAGTTTTTTGGTGGATTTTTGTATTTTTGCTTTCATGGCATTAGTTTGTAGTGTTTGTTCTTGAGCAGCCAGTATTAAACCTTCCGTTTCTTTCTTGATGGTTTCCATCTTAAGCCATGCCCATGTAAAGTTGTCATCTCATTTTCCTTCAATGTTTTTCAAGTGCTGTCCATGCAAAGCTTTGATTTTCCATCTGTTTAATCTTTCATCCAGCTGTTTTTCCTTATATTCTGCCTTTGTTTCTGTTGTTTTTATAATGTTCTCCATTTTCTCAGCCTGCAACAATTTTTCGGTACTTTGGTTCACATAATCATTCAAACTTTGTTTTTCTTCTTCTACAGTTTGATGGATTTGCAATAGTCCTCTGCCCCCTATTTTTCTTGGCAGGTACAACCTGTCGATGTCACTTCATGGATATAAAGCGTGGTACATATTCAAATGTTTGCACGTCTTCCGGTCCAAGTGTTCCAGTTCAGCCAAAGTCCAGTTGATGATTCCAGCTGAGTAGCGTATCACTGGAACTGCCCATGTATTAATGCCTCTAATTATGTTTCCAGCATTCAGCTTTGTTTTTAATATTTTGCGGACCCTCTTGATATATTCCTTTTGCATTGACTCTGACTTTTCCATTCAAGATGTTATCTATTTCCAATCTGCCTAGGTATTTGTAACCATCATGATGATGATGATGATGATGATGATGATGATGATGATGATAATGATGACAGTATACACAGCAAATAAGATGACCATCCTGTATTTCGTATCCCAAATCACTAGTCGAACACTTCCCAATTGTTTAGGACTGTGTGATGTATTGGCGGATTATGCAAGCAGATCCCAGTAAGGTGGCCTTCTGCAGCTGACCAATGGTGATCTTGTCAGTGCCAATTGTTTTTAAGTGCTTGCCTAGGTCTTTAAGCACAGCACCCAGTGTGCCGAGTACCACTGGAACCACCTGCACTGGTTTATGCCAGAGTCTCTGCAATTTGATTCTCAAATCCTGATATCTGGTGACTTTTTCAAGTTGTTTCTCGACGATTCTGCTGTCACCAGGTATGGCAATGTCAACAATCCACACTTTTTTCTTCTCCACAATCATGATATCTAGGGTATTGTGTTCCAAAACTTTGTCTGTATTCGGAAGTCCCGCGGTAGTTTTGCATGCTCATTTTCGACCACTTTTTCAGGCTTATGATCCCACCAGTTCTTTGCTACAGGCAGGTGGTAGTTGTGACACAAGTTCCAGTGGACCATCTGAGCGACTGTGTTATAACGTTGTTTGTAGTCAGTCTGAGCTATTGTCTTGTAACCGCTCAGTATATGATCAATGGTTTCATCCGCTTCTTTGCAGAGTCTGCATTTGGGGTCATCAGCAGATTTTTCTATTCTGGCTTTGATTACATTTGTTCTGATGGCTTGTTCCAGGGCTGCAAGAATCAAGCCTTCTGTCTCTTTCTTCAGTGTTCCGTTGGTCAGCCATAACCAGGTCTTTTCCTTATCTACTTTTCCTTGGATCTTCTCAAGGAATTGTCCATGCAGTGCTTTGTTACACCAGCTGTCAGCCCGAGTTTGCATCGCTGTTTTCCTATATTGAGTCTTGGTTTGCTGCACTTTGAGCAGCTTCCTCTTGTTGACCTCCAGCAGAGCTGGTTCAACACTGTCTTTCACATAATCTGCCAGAGCATGCTTCTCTTCTTCAACTGTCTGCTTCACTTGCAGAAGTCCTCTGCTGCCTGCTTTTCTGGGCAAATATAGCCTCTCTACGTCACTACGCAGGTGCAGTGCATAGTATATGGTCATCAGTTTTCTTGTTTTCCTATCTAGGCTGTCCAGCTCTGCCTGTGTCCAGTTCACGATCCCAGCAGTATATCTGATGACGGGTATGGCCCAAGTATTTATAGCCTTGATGGTGTTGCTGCCATTCAGTTTGCTTTTTAGAAGTTTCCTGACCCTTTGTGTGTATTCTTTGCTGACCACATTTTTCACTTGCCCGTGCTTGATGTTGTCCAGCTACAGTATGCCCACGTATTTGTAGGCTTTGGGTTGCTGGCACTTGATTATTTGTCCATTGGGCATTTCAATTCCATCACTGTCTATGATCTTCCCTTTCTTCAGTGCTACTGTGGCGCATTTGTTCAGGCTGAACTCTATGCTGATGTTAGTGCTGAAAATTCGAACTGTATTGGGTCAGTGACTGGATTTCAATTTCCCATTTTCCATATAGCTTCAGGTCATCCATGTACAGCAGGTGAGAGATTTTCTGAGAGTTTTTAGCAGTTTGATAACCCAGGTTAGTTTTCGGTAAAATTGTTGACAGGGGGGTCATGGCGATGATGAGCAACAGAGGTGACAAAGAATCACCCTGGAAAATCCCTCTTTTGATGTTTTGATGATGACCAGTCTGTAGCTTTCACTTCCAATAAACAGTTCTGTTTTCCAGGACTTCATCGCATTTGCAATGTAAGTACCAATGCATTTGCATATTCCGATGACATCCAGGCACTTGATGATCCAGCTGTGCAGTAGTGAATCAAATGCTTTCTTATAATCAATCCAAGTTGTATGCAGATTTGTTTTTCGGCTTTTGCAGTTCTCTAGAATCAGTTTGTTAATCAGGAGCTGATCTTTTGTGCCTCTGCTTCCTCATTTGTTTCCTTTCTGCTCTACTGGCAAGATGTTATTCGCTTCTAGGTAGTCCTGGATCCTGTCAGCTATAATGCCGGTCAGCAGCTTGAACATGGTTGGCAGACACATTATTGGCCTATAGTTTGCAGGTGTTGCCCCTTTTGTTGGATCCTTCTGTATCAAGTAGGTTTTCCCAGCTGTTAACCATTCACTGATGTTTCCTGTTTGCAGCATCTCATTGAATTGTTCGGCCATTTTTCCATGCATGCTGATCAGGTATTTGAGCGAAAAGCCATGCAATTGATCATTGCCAGGCAATGTCCAATTCTTGACTTTTTTCACTCTGTTGCTTATCATTTCAGTAGTTATTTTCAGTTGGTCCATTTTGTTCTTGGAGAATTTCATCTCAAAATCTCTGATCCACCCAGCATTTTTGTTGTAACATTTCTCAGTCTCCCACAAGTCTTTCCAAAACTGAGTAGTTGCCGTTTTCTCAGGTTTTTCAATTTTCATATTCCCCGTCTGATTCAGACTCTGATAGAACTGTCTTTGGTCTGATTGGAACAATTGATTTAGTTTGTACTGGATGACTCTGGCTTCATATCTTTCAATTTTTCTTGCTGTCACTGTTATCTGCTGCTTCACAATTTCCAATGCTTCAACAATTTTTCTTGTGCTGAGTCCATATTTTTTTATCAGATGTTTCCTGATCTTGCTGTTCTTCAGCTTTTTCTCCTGCAAATTCTTCAAATTGCATGCATCTGCTCGCAGACTCTTGATTTTCAGCTCCAACCTGATTTTCCACTGCGGTTTTCCAGTCAATTTTCTAGGGGGCTGCAGCTGTTGAATCCCCAGTTCTTCTGTTACTATGACTGCTGTACTGTAGGCAAACTGATTTGTTTGTTCAATTGATGTTATCTGGATTACTGCAAGTGCATAGTTCACATCTATCATCAATGGCACCAAATGTTTTCTGGCACAGTCTTCAATGTTGGAAGCCGCCTTCTTTCTGCATTTGTTGCAGCATGTGCCAAGATTTTAGCTTTCAGTTCTTGCTGCCTCGCATTGAGTACTCCTGGTGTGTCAATGATGACTTCAGACACTTGCTGATCCTGATCTTGCAAAATATCCACATTTTCTTCGAATTCATACTGTTCAGTTGCTCCAGATGTTATTGGAGTATTTTCTGCTGCCACTTCAGCAGACTGCTGTTCAGCAGTCTGTGTTCCCATTTCACAATTTTTCCGTATTTCTTCAAGTTCGACTTCACTGAGCACTTTGTTCCGAGTAATGAATTGTCACTGATCGGCTAATCATAATTCAGTTATTGAGTCTGGATATTCTTGTTTCCATAAGTTTCCTTTTTTGATAACCTCGTTTTTCTGGTTCTGCTTTGTAGTAGCATTTCATTACTGTGCGATTCTCTGATATGGTGCATTTCTGCCACTTCTGAGGTTGTTCAGCTTCCAGTAGCTCTGCAGGCCCATACCCTGGTTGCTCAGCTATGGGACCTGTAGCCCACTCGTCAATGGATGCCCAGGTTCCCCAACACCCGACATGGTTCTTGTTAACCCGGGCGACGACCAAGCCGGTGTAGGCTTCGTTTGGTTGTGTTTCACTATGATTCATTGCATGGGTTGTTGAGTGCACTCAGTTCTGCTCCTCGGTTTAGACCTCTCTGACATGGTTGGACCTGCTGGTAGTTTACATTACCATCAGCACAGCTCTCAGCTTCATTGGAGCAGTTAAGCCCCTATCCACATCAAGGCGGCACCCTTGGGGTTGCCTGTTTTTTTATTTTATTTATTTATTTATTTAAATTTGATTTATATGCCGCCCTTCTCCGAAGACTCAGGGCGGCTTACAATGTGCTCAGCAATAGCCTTCATCCTTTTGTATATTTATACAAAGTCAGCTTATTGCCCCCACAACTGGGTCCTCATTTCACCTACCTTAGAAAGGATGGAAGGCTGAGTCAACCTTGAGCCTTGGCGAGATTCGAACCCTGCAGTAATTGCAGGCAGCTGGTCTTAATAACCAGCTTAATAACAGGGTGCCTTAAACCCCTGTACTACCAAGGCCTGTTGAATGGCAGAATCAGGAATGGGGGGAAGGAAAGAGGTCTAACTGCCTATTGAATGGCAGAATCAGGAATGGGGGGAAGGAAAGAGGCCTACCTGCCTGTTGAATGGCAGAATCAGGAATGGGGGTAGGAAATAACAACAACAACAACAACAACAACAACAACAACAACAACAACAATATAATCCCAATTTAACATTAGGAATGCCTTTTCAGAGAAAGTTGTATTTTTTTACAATTACATACTGTAGACTATATTTTAGTATAAGATGACATATTTTCCTTTTCAGTTTTACCAGCATGGGAATTATAGTACCTTAACAGGAAGGCTGGCATAGGGTAATCAGATACTTTATGTAAACAATTCTTCCTCTTAACTTAATCAGAAGTTTATTTTTTATAATTCCTTGTGCTGGATTCAGAAGGAAGAGATTTGCCAGAGCAAATCACTTTTCACTTTAATAAACTTGATTCTGAATTCAGATGTCCTGTCCTCAAACTCTCAATGCTATAATTAGAACTATCCCTGTCTTTTCATGAATCTGTTTAGTTTATGAAACAAATTATTTATAAAGTTTATAGGACACATGTACAATGGTGGTAGCCCACATTTGATTATGTAAACCAGAAATTTACCATCCTGGTAGGAAATATGCACAATTAGTTCACTATTTAGACAGCAGCAGTATATATCATCATACTTTTTGCTAAGATTATCTTTTTTTTTCTTTTTTTTCTTAACATAAACAGACGTAAAACACAAATACATATGAACACATATACATTAACACAGTACTGGAACAAAAATGAAACAAGAAGTCTATCGACTAGCTCTTAAGAAACTCTCGCATCAGTGGTTAATTTCTATTTCCCTTATTTTTCCTTTATCTTACAGTTTTCAGATTAATTTGCTTTCACTTTGATATACCTTATACATTTTGAGCTATATCTTTCTACAGTCATGTTAACCATTTGTTTATACCATCATACAACTCTTCTCATGTGACTAGTTCTATTTTTCTTAATTTGAGTTCTCCTGATATCCTATGTTGTTGGCCCTATCCTTCCCTCTAGACATAGGTACCATCTTTGCCAAACTAAATAATAATCGGTATCCTCTTTTTCTTGAAGCTCCTTAGTGAGCTTATCCATCTCCGCACATTCGGTTATTTTTGCAATTATTTTTTCTTCTGTTGGTAATAGTTCGGATTTCCAATTTTGAGCGTACACTATACGTGCCGCTGTCAAAATGTGGATGGTAAGACATTTTATCTCTTTAGTGTATTGTGGTGTAGTCATTCCAAATAGGAAAAATTCTGGTTTCATTTCTACTTTTTGCCTTGTTATTTCTTCAATTATTATCTTAATCTCCTGCCAGTAGTGTTGTGCCTTCCTGCATGACCACCAGAGATGGTAGTATGTCCCCTTTTGTGTCTTGCATTTCCAACACATTGGTGATGTACTTGGAAACATTTTAGCCAAATGTGCCAGTGGGAGATGCCATCTATAGAATATCTTGTATAGATTTTCTTTGTATGGGATTGACATTGTCATCTTGAGATTTTCTGCCCATAGCTTATCCCATCTGTCCAATTCTACATTGTGACCTATATTTCTTGCCCAACTTTTTGCTAAGATTATCAATAAAATATTTTCTAACTTTAATACAAATAGCAACTGACCATTGCTGACTATTGGGGGTGAATCACTGGCCCCCACTGAGAGGGCTCACAACTTGGGCGTCCTCCTGGATTCATGGCTGTCTTTAGAAGAGCATTTGATGGCCATGACCAGGAGGGTTTTTCATCAGCTTCGCCTGATTCGCCAGTTCCGTCCCTTTCTGGATCGGGACTCCTTACACACAGTCACTCATGCCCTCGTCACTTCCTGCCTGGACTATTGCAACGCTCTCTACATGGGGCTCCTCTTGAGGAACACCCGGAGGCTCCAACTGGCGCAGAATGCGGCCGCGTGGGTGGTTATGGGAGCGACATGGTGCTCCCATGTAACACCTCTCCTGCGCAAGCTGCACTGGCTCCCGGTGGTCTCCTGGGTACGCTTCAAGGTTTTAGTTACCACCTTTAGAGCGCTCCATGGCTTAGGACCTGGCTACTTATGGGACCGCCTACTACCACAAATAGCCTCCCACCGCCCGGCAAGCTCTCATAGAGAGGGGCTCCTCTGGGTGCCCATCGGCCAAACAGTGTCGACTTGGCCACTGTAGTAGTGCGGGAATAACGAGAGGCATAAGCAAGCTAGTGACAACAGCTCTTTAATTCAGGGTGAGACTTCAGCAAAGAAACACAGGCAACAGCCTTCCTTATATACAGTTCAGAAATAACCATTAACCAATCACAAGCAATGGTGCATTTGAATTTCTCACACAAAATAGATACATACATAACACCCCTCCATTCCCAGAAGGCACTTATCCTATCTATTTACATATATACCTACAAAATCACGCAGGTGACCAGGGCTTGACTTCACTCTGGTTGACCTGCGCAGTTCAGTTGTTGGTGAGGCGTCGAGCCAGTCAGAAGGACCTCCCATCTCTCCTGGCTCTGCCAATGGAACCTCCTGGATTTCTCCAGAGGCGTGGCCATCCCTGGCAGGGAGTGTTGACTCGTTGGGGAGGCGCTGGAACTCAGGTTTACCCGATAAGTAATCTGGTTTACTCGGGCTTGAGATAGCTGTTTCGGGGAAATTATGGAAGTTAGGTTTAATAATATCGGGGCTTTCACAAGCTTCACAATTCAAACGCTTATATAATTGATCTATATGCCTTCTCCAGATTTTACCCTGCCCTATGTCCACTGTGTATGATTTTGGGCTGGTGATTCCAACAATAATTCCCCCTATCCATAGTGTACCGCTAGCATAATTTCTTGCAAACACTGGGGTCCCGATTTGGAATTGTCTTAATCCTCCCTCTTCCCCCTTGAAATTATCTTGGGAATAGTTCGGATGTAAGCGATCGAGAGTGCACCTAAGTTTCCGACCCATTAAAAGTTCTGCTGGACTGCACCCTGTGGCAGTGCACGGGATTGCATGCTGTACTGCTAAGAACTGGTCTATCCTGGCTTGCCAGTTCCCTGCATCGAGTCGGGAAAGGGCTTCTTTGGTCGTTCGTACGAATCTCTCTGCAAGGCCATTCGAAGCCAGATGGAACGGGGCAGATAATGCGTGTCGTATTCCTAACTCAGCCAGGTAGCTTTCAAATTGAGTTGCCGTGAATTGGGGCCCATTATCAGAAACCAGGGTGTCTGGTAAACTGTGGGTTGTGAATAGTTTCCTGAGGACCTTGATTACTGCCTCGGAAGTAGTTGATGGCATTAAGGCTATTTCCAGCCATTTGGAAAAAGCGTTGAAAATTATAAGAAAATTCTGGCCATGGAAGGGCCCTGCAAGGGACCCCCATGGTCCCTTAGGCTTTTCCCACTCTCTAACGGGAGCTACAGGGGGATCCGGGTGGGACTCCTGGCAAGGCCTGCATTTCCCCACCCACTCAGTGATGTCTTGGTCGAGTTGTGGCCACCACACATAACTCCGAGTCAGACTCTTCATTCTGACTATACCAGGGTGCCCCTCATGTAGCAATTCCAACACCCGATGCCTTAGCCGTGAGGGAATAACCACCCTATCGCCCCACAATAAACAGCTCCCCAGCATAGACAACTCATTTTTCTTGTTAAAAAACACTTGAAAATCCCCACTGTCCACCTTAGTTGGCCAACCCCTCATGACCCAGCCCATAACAGTTTGTAAAACAGTGTCTTTGGCAGATGCCCTTGCCACCTCGCCAGATGAGAGGGGACCCAGAGGACCCAGGGATACAACATCGATCAACAATACAAGGGCTTCTGGAGTCAGGTTTTCCAACAGATCGGGCAAGGGGCATCGGCTGAGGGCGTCAGCATGACCTACAGTCCGGCCCAGTCAGTGGATTAGTCTATAAGCGGCAAGGAAAACAGACCACTGGGTCATCCGGGGGGATAGAGTGGCCGGGGTTGGTTTGTCGCCAGCCAAAGTCCCAACAATGGCTGATGGTCCGTAATAAGTTCAAAAGTCCGCCCAAACTTCCGGCGGTGACATAGGGTCGTTGCGGCACAGGAGAGAAACGCTCTCTCTCTGGTGTCGGATTTCTGAGCTTTTGGTGCCTTTTTTGGCAGAGACCGATCTTGGAGAGATTGGGAATAAGGAGGGGAAACTTCGGGGGAGGCGAGGAGAGATGCGATCTCTCGCCACACTGCGAGGATCCCTCATTCCAGACTCAGGAGAAGCCAGTGGGTGCGATGAGCACAGCTGGCCCGGAGGCCCCACGAGCCGATTGAGACCATCGGGAGCGGAGAAGTGGGTACAGTGCAAGATTGTGGAGGGTGAGCAGAAAGCAAAAAACAATAATTTGGAATAATTTGGCGCAAATCCAGGAGAGAGTATTTTTCCGGAGGGGTAGCATGAAAAGAGAAGACCTCAGAGCGTGAACGGGCGGCAACTGTAGAGGCGAGCAGAAAGGAAAAGGACGGAACATAGATCAGCAGAGAAAGAATTAAAAAAAAAAACCCAAAACATTAAAACAGCGAAAACGAAGGTGAGAAAAAGTGGATTTAAACTGCGGAGATTTGAAGAAGAATAGACATTCTTTGTAACCTCCCTTCTTGGTTGCCCTAACGGAAGGAGAGAGGTAGTTTGGCAAAGTAAAAACTGCAAACTGTGACTGTGCAGATTAGAGGTTGCCATATTGAAATAGGAAAAGACTCCAGTGTAAAAAAAAGAGAGACTTGCTTTTTCCTTCATTGAAGATTTAACAAACGAGGCTCATAGAACATTTGAAATATACTGCTCATATATAGTCCTTTTTTATTTAGACATAGATAATTGTTACGGATTGTTATAGACAAAATAGATAATTGCTACTGATATTTATTGGATATTTATTTATTTATTTACTTATTTATTGGAATTAATTAAGGATCATAGCGTAATTTGCTCCTAATTTAAGTATTATAAGTATTATATTTATTAACTGATTATTAATTATTGAATACTAAATATTTATTAAGAATTGATTGATTGAATAAGTCTTTGATTATCTAAGTTGCATATTCATATATATTTATACATATATTAATATTTATATTGCTATTCTATATTATATTTATATTTACATTTCTGCCATATTTTTATGGAGTATTTTATAGAGGTAATTAATTATTTAATTATTTAAAGATTATTTAAAGAAATCTGCTTAAAGGAAAGAGATTAAGTGAGTGAGAGATTATTGTATTGAATTTTTTACGAGAGAAAAGAAAAGAGAAAGAAAGAAATTATACAAAATTTGGATGGTGATTTGGAAGAAAGTTGATAAAATATTGCTGGCACAACATAGAATCTTGAAAGAGATGACGAGTACTACTACAACAACGTTGAAGACAGGGAAGAAGATAACATCAATTTTAGCAGGAACAGCAGTTTCCCCAGTGTCACAGAAAACCTTGGAAGGAATGTTTGCATCAGAGAAGCAACCCAGCACACCCAATATGCCAACAATGCAAGCCACATTAATAACAATCCAAGAAACCATAGCCAAAATGCAAGAATGTATGACCAGGAACCACGAGCAATCCAGAAAGGATATGGATGAGGTAAAGAGAGAAGTAAAGAATGATATCCAAAAAATTGACGAAAAAATGGATCTGATACAAGAAATTATTCAAAAACATGACCAAAGGATAAAAGAAATAGAACAAAAAACGGAGTTGACAGAAGAAAAACTGGAAGCACTGGATACAAAAATGACAGGATTAAACAAGGAACTTGAGAACACAGTGGCGCAGCTGGAAATGGAAAAAGCAGCATTTTACCTGCGTTTCCAAAATGTGGCAGAAGAGAGGGAAGAAGATTTGACGATGATAATGGCAGAGATGATTGCTGAGGCGCTGCAAAGAGAAAAGGATGAAATAATAAATGAACTTGATGAAATGTACCGGGTCCATACAAATTACACCCAACAAAATAAACTTCCCCAGGAGGTGCACATAAGATTCGTAAGAAGAAAGGTGAGGGATATCATATACAAAATAACAAAGGACGAACCTATGTTCTACAGAAATAAAGAAATAATTACATTGAAACAAATTCCCAAAAGGATAAGAGATCTGCGAAACGACTATTGGTTCCTGGCCACATTGCTAAATAGGAGATATATACCCTTTAGATGGACGACGCCGGAAGGGATGTTAGTAACGTGGCAGGGAAAGAAAATAAAGGTGGACTCGCAGAGTAAGTCAAGGGAACTATGCGACCAAATGACAGGCAGCGAGGCAACAAATGGGAGTAAAGAAGAGGGAGGAAGGAATATTAAAGGAAAACAGAGGCGAGAACGTGAAAAAAAAACCCCACAAGGAGGAAAAGAAGATGAAGGAGAGACGCAAGAGGAAGGAGGAATGCAAACGAGAGGCAAAAAAAAAAAAAGGAACAGGAAGAAACAAAGAAGAAACAACAGGAAAGTCAGTAAAAAATGGAAAGAACTCTAAAAATACTATCTAAATGTAAATGTAAATGGACTCAACTCGCCATCCAAACAACACCAAATTTTTTAAAAAATTGTGAAACAAAAATCAGATATAGTGTGCCTCCAGGAGGTACACATAAGAAAACAAGATATAAAATATATACAATATAAGAAAATAGGTACAGCATACTCATCATTGGCAGAAAAAAAAAGAGGAGTAATGGTATATGTTAAGGAAGGAATAGATAGCAATATAAGATATGTGGATACCTAAGGTAGAATTGTGATGATAGAGCTAAAACTTGATTTCAAAAATATATTGTTAGTAGTAATATATGCCCCAAATAGTAAACAATTAGAATTCTATAAAAAAAGTGCACGAGAAAATTATGGATCAAAAAATGGAAAATGTATGTATGATTGGAGACTTCAATGCTATTTTAGATGCAAGAAAAGATTATAAATGTGTCCAGCAAAATAAAAATAAGAAAAATGTATTGCCCAGAACCTTTATAGATATGGTGGAAGAATTAAATATGATAGATGGCTGGAGATTCTATAACCCCAAAATTAGAAATTTTACATATTATTCAAATCCACATAAGTCCTGGTCTAGATTGGATATGGCATGGGTATCCAGTATATCAATGACAGAAATAGAAGCGGTAGAAATTCTATCAAATGATTGGGCGGATCACAACCCAATAATAATGACGTGGAAGGGGCAGCAGAAAAGGAAAAATAGATGGACAATGAATATACAGTTGATGAAAGAAAAAGAATATAAGAATTATATGGAAAAGGAGTTAGAATTGTTTTACAAGGAAAACACAAAACAACACACCTCCCTACAAAACTTATGGGACACAACTAAGGTGTATGTAAGAGGCCTTACAATAGCATATAATGCAAAACGGAGAAAAGAGAGAGAAAAAGAATATAATGAAATACGAGAAGAAATTAAAAATTGGGAAAGTACATTGCAAAGAAATCCAGGGGATGAACAAACAAGGGTAAAATGGATAGCGGCAAAACACAAGCTGAACATATTAGAGCAAGGGAAATATGCAATTACTTTAAGATATATAAGGCAGAACTATTTCCAACATGCAAACAAACCAGGGAGGTGGTTGGCATACAGACTGAGGAAGGAAAAGGAAAAAAAAAAAACAATTCAGAAGTTACAAGATGAAAAGGGAAGGATCCATCAGAGCCTAGAGGAAAAAAAAAGAGATAGTAGTCCAATATTATCAAAAACTCTATGAGAAGGACATAGTAACAACGGAGGAAATTGAACATTATTTAAAAGGAGAGGGAGTGCAAATACTAACAGAGGAAGAAAAAGAACTATTAGATAAGGAGATTACAATAGGGGAATTAAAAGAAGCGCTGAAGAGACAGAAAAATAATAAAACTCCAGGGACCGATGGTCTACCAACGGAGTTTTATAAAACATTTGGAATGTTATTAGAAATATACAATGAAGCGCTGATGGAGGCAAAATTACCAAACACATGGAAAGAAGCATATATCTCCCTAATACCAAAAGAGGGGGCAAATACCACATTAATAAAAAAACTATAGGGCGATTTCTTTGTTGAATACCGATTACAAAGTTTTCATGAGTATAATTGCCAATAGGTTGAAAAAAATATTACACAACAAATATTACACATCAGAACCAAAATGGTTTCTTGCCCACAAGACAGATAAGAAATAACGTAAGGATGGTAATGGATGTTTTGGAATATTACGAGGTGCATCCAGAGAGACAGGTGGCTCTGATCTTTCTGGATGCACAAAAAGCGTTCGATCAAGTAAATTGGCAATTTATGAAACAACAAATCAAAACTATGAATTTTGGAGAGAAATTTACTAAAATGATAACATCAATATATCAGAACGAAAAAGCATGTATTTTGATAAATGGAGATCCAACAAAATTTTTTGGAATAAATAAAGGAGTAAGGCAGGGATGCCCGCTATCACCTCTACTTTTTATTTTAACCTTGGAAAACCTGCTAATTAGAATTAGGGCAAACAAAGAAATACAAGGATTAAAGATTAAGAGAGAAGAGTACAAGGTCCAAGCTTTTGCCGATGACCTTGTCTTCTTTATAGAAAACCCAACAGAAACAACGCTGAAATTACTAAAAGAGATTGGAAAATTTGGAAAAGTAGCGGGTCTAAAAGTTAATAAGGAAAAGACAAATATGATAACAAAAAATATGACAACAAAACAAGTAGAGAAATTAGTAAAAGATTCAGGATTACAGGCAGTTAAAAAGTGAAATATCTGGGGATACATCTGACGGCTAGAACTATAACAATAAAACAAGATAATTATGAACCTTTAGTCCAGAAAATAAAAGAGGATTTAGAGAAATGGGGGAGAAAATGTTGGGGAGAATAGCAGCAATAAAATCAAATATACTGCCAAGACTTCTTTATTTATTCCAAACAATTCCGATAAAATTGGATAAGAAATTCATCGATAATTTGGATAAAATAACCACAAAATTTGTGTGGGAAGGGAAAAAATCAAGAATAAAACTAAATATATTGCAAGATGATAAAATTAGAGGCGGATTTGGTTTCCCGGCATGGCAAAAATACTACAAGGCTGCAAGCTTACTTTGGATCAAAGAATGGATAACCTTGGATAATCAAAGGTTGTTAAACTTGGAGGGACATGACCTGATGAAGGGTTGGCATGCCTTTATTTGGAACACCAGGAATAAAATATATAAACACTTCAATAACCACACTATTAGGAAATCTTTAATTAATACATGGCAACAAATCCAACATAAACATTACATGAAAATTCCTGGCTGGCTATTGACAATAGAAGCAATAACCCATCCCAATATACTATCAAAACAAAAAATATTAAGATATAGAGAAATACTAGATAGACAGGGGAATCGGAAAACTAGAGAAGAATTAAAGGAACAAGGAATAGCAATAGGCTGGTGGCCATATTCACAAATAAAGATAAGATATAGGAAGGATCAGGAGGAGGGAGGAATAGATTTAAAACAAAACTGATTGGACAAATTATTAGAATCCAAAGAAGGGAAATTAATTTTGAAAATTTATAAATATTTACTCGAATGTGATCTGGCAGAAGAATTGGTTAAAGGGCAGATGATAGCCTGGGCGAGGAACATCGGACACAGTATACAACTAGAAGAATGGGAAAGAGCGTGGGAGAATAACTATACCATGACAAAATCGGTAGCCTACAAAGAAAATTATTATTATTATTATTATTATTATTATTATTATTATTATTATTATTATTATTATTATTGTTATTTAAATTTCTATACCGCCCTTCTCCAGAATAGGACTCAGGGCGGTGAACAACCAAAGTAAAAAAACAATATATACAAAATTTAAAAGCAGTTTAAAATAATTAAATATTTGGCCGAAAATTAAAAGAACCCCAATTTAAAAACGATTTAAAATTCACTCAAGCCAGCCCAGCTAGTTGAAATAAATGGGTTTTCAGGGCCCGACAAAAAATCCGGAGGTCTGTTATTGTACGTATCTCTGGGGGGAGGTTGTTCCAGAGGGTGGGCGCCGCCACAGAGAAGGCTCTCCCCCTGGGGGTCGCCAGCTGACATTGTCTGGCGGACGGCACCCTGAGGAGGCCCACTCTGTGCGAGCGTACTGGCCGGTGGGAGGCTATTGGTGGCAGAAGGCGGTCTCGTAAGTACCCCGGCCCTGAGCCATGGAGCGCTTTAAAGGTGGTTACCAACACCTTGAAGTGCACCCGGAAGACCACCGGGAGCCAGTGCAGCTCGCGCAGGAGAGGTGTTACATGGGAGTGCCTCGTCGCCCCCATAATCCCCCGCGGGGCCGCGTTCTGGACCAGCTGGAGCCTCCGGGTGCACCCCAGGGGGAGCCCCATGTAGAGAGCGTTGCAGTAGTCCAGGCGGGAAGTGACGAGTGCCTGAGTGACCGTGCGTAGGGAGTCCCGATCTAGAAAGGGGCGCAACTGGCGTATCAGGCGAACCTGATAAAAAGCCCCCCTGGCCACGGCCGTCATATGATCTTCTAACAACAGCCGTGCATCCAGGAGGACGCCCAAGTTACGAGCCCTCTCCGTGGGAGCGAGTGATTCGCCCCCAATAGCCAGCGATGGTGTCAGCTGGCTATATCGGGACGCCGGAAGCCACAGCCACTCGGTCTTGGAGGGGTTGAGTCGGAGCCTGTTTCTCCCCATCCAGGCCCGCACGGCCTCCAGGCACTGGGACATCACTTCAAGGGCATCGTTGGGGTGGCCTGGGGTGGAGATGTACAGCTGTAAAATGTGGTACCGATGGTATCTGGCCCCCGCAAGGTTAGCAAAAATGTAAATCCGACTTGTTGGAAGTGTAAAAAAGCACAGGGAACTTTTTATCATGCTTGGTGGCTTTGGCCAGAAATTAAGAAATATTGGAACAAGATAAAACATGGATAGCAGAAATAACAGATTATGAAATTGAATTAGAACCCGAATTTTTTTTTATTAGGTATGATCAAAAAGAACATTAGGAATGACATAAAATATTTAATACTTCACATAATAACGGCGGCTAGACTAGCAGTAGCACAACTTTGGAAAACAAATAGATTGCCAACTGATCAGGAGCTAATACAAAAGATATACACATGCGCAGAAATGGACAAATTAACCTTAGAGTTACAGGATAAGGAGGACTCAAAATATTTTATAATATGGAATAGATGGTACCAGTGGATAAATCAGAGGAGGCCAAAAGGGTTGAGATGAAATTTAGAGGAAATTAACATAATTTTAAAAAATGCACTGTCAGATAGATAGAAAATGAAATATGTCACTGTAGCTTTGTATATATGTATATATAATAATAGAAATTAGTTAGTAGTTGAAGTCGTTTATTGTATATGTATATGCAAATTTGTTTCTTGATTAAGTTAACCTTTAACTTAATCAAGCTTTTGTATGTTTTAAATGTTTTTTTAAGAATGAATAAAGTTTTGCTTTTTAAAATCGAAGGAAAAAAAAAAAGAAAGGTCCGGCCAAACAAATATTCGTGAAATTTTTTGACCCTCGCCACAGCCGCTAAGGCCTCCCTGTCCAGCTGGCTGTAATTTCGATCTGCACTGGACAGAGTGTGAGAGTAATATGCAATGGGCGCCTCTAACCCATTCAGTAGTCTACGGCTCAACACGGCGCCAATGCCAAAGGGGGACACATCGCAGACAAGCACAAGCGGCAATTCCGAGTTGTATTGGATAAGGAAACTGTCCTCCGACAAAGGTTTTTTGACAGCCTTAAACACGGCTGCTTCAGACTTGCCCCAAACCCAAGGAACGTTTTTCCCTAGCAGTCTGTGTAATGGTTCCGCAATAGTGGCCTTGTCTCTGAGGAACATGGTATAAAAGTTCAAGTGTCCTAGGAAGGCCTGCAATTCAGCCTTTGACTTCGGTGTGGGTGCATTTTGGATGGCCCTTACTTTGCTTTCTGTGGGGTGAATGCTCATGCCGTCAATTCGGTAGCCCAAGAATTCTATGGAGGGTACCGCAATTTTGCATTTGGACTTTTTGAGCTTAAGTCCCGCTTCTCTAAATCTGGTGAGCACTAGTCTAACTCTTTCTCCAAGCTGAGCCTCATTCTGGCTGCTAACGAGGTCATCGTCAAAATAGGGTACAACCCCCGGGAGTCCTTGTAGTAGGCACTCCATAATGCTTTGGAAGAGCCCTGGTGCAATGCTAACCCCAAACTGCAGTCTAGTGCATTTGAACGCACCTCTGTGCGTTACTATAGTTTGCGATTCTGCCGTAGCGTCATCTACCGGCAGCTGCTAGTACACCTGCGCAAAGTCTAACTTTGCAAAAATCTTGTCAGGTCCCAGGGAATGAAGCAAATGGTGGATGATTGGAACTGGGTACACGCACTGTTGAAGTGCTTTATTGATCATGCATTTATAATCAGTGCAGATTCTGATTGATCCGTCTGATTTGACTGCCATGACTATTGGGGTTTCCCACTTAGTGTAATCTACAGGGACCAGCACCCCTTGTTTGATCAGTTTGTCAAGTTCTGCGTCTATTTTTGGTTTTAGGGAAAATGGTACTCGTCTTGCCTTTAACCTAATCTGGACTACGTTAGGGTCTAGATTAAAAGAAATAGGGGTCCACATGTACTTGCCTAGCGACTCTTCAAAAATGTCCTGGAACTCGTGCAGGAGGCTGTCCTTTAGAGACGGTCCAGTGAGGCTGTGGACACCCGTGAAGCCCATGCCGAGGGCTTGAAACCAAGCTAGGCCCAGGAGGCTTGGCAGTGACTTGCTGATGATGGTCAGGGGAAGCTCTTTCTGGAACTCGCCATAGGTGACCCAGAACGTGCCCACGCCTTCCATAGGAACTCAGTTTCCTTGGTAGTCGAGGAGGCGAACTCGTTGCCATGAAAGCTGGTTTCTCTGGAACTTCGGTAGAAGTGCTTTAAGCGTCGCCCAAGACATGATTGACAGGGCAGACCCGGTGTCGATTTCCATGTTGCATGGTCTCCCTTCAATTTCTACTCTTGTGTAGACCTTTTCCTCTACAGACGTGCTGGCTTGGCCGATTCCTATGCTGTAGATCTCTCGCTTTTGATTCTCGTACCATTTTCTCGTGCCGTCATCTCTGGTTGGTTGATTTGGATGTGTCGGTTCTGGTTGATCGTGATGGTCACGTGGCTTGTTATTTCGAGGGAATTGAGCTCTACAGACACTAGCCAAATGGCCTTTCTTTTCACGCCTGCAAATGACTGTCTCTCGCAAGCCCCACCACAGCTCGAACAGTTTTCTCAGTGACGACTTTGCTCGCCCTTCTTTTTGTCCGTGTGGAAGACGTCCTCGTCCAACTCTTCCTCTGTACTGGTCCGCGCCTCCTCTCTATGCACAGGTGTTGACTTTGCCCGACTGTGGACGTTGTAGTGCTTCGGAAGCCTTGGTGGATGCTTCATGCGCTCTAGCTTCATCTAGCACGCCGGCTAATGTCAAATCTGGCTTCGCGAGCAGGTGCCTGTGTAATTGAGTGTCTCTCACACCACAAATCAACTGTTCGAGGAGTGCGTCATCTAGATCCCGGTAGTCGCAATGCATTGCGGCTTTTCGAAGGGCCGCCACATATGCGCTGACCGGTTCTCCTTCTCTTTGTACTCGCTGCCGGAGCTTGTAGCGTTGTACAAACTTTGAAAGAATGGAAGCATAGTGGGCTCTCAGGTTTGCTTGTAGGACGTCCCAGGGGATGTCTGAACCGGAGTTGGTTCGCAGAGGGATTTGGCCATCTCGAAAACATCTGGCCCGCAGTGGCTCAGGAAGAGGGCTCTTTTTTGATTCGCAGAGAGCCCTTGCATCTCACTTACTTCCAGGGAACACTTGAACCTGGTTAGATACGACCTCCATTTCTCTCGGTCGGGTCGAAGGGTTTTGGCGGAACGTAGGCAGACATTGCAGTATGTCTCCATAGTTTGCTCGTCACCCTGGTTGAAACTCAAAGCTCTTTTTGATTTGCTTCTTGTAGCCTCAATCCCACCTTCATTGCCAATGTTGTAGCGCGGGAATAACAAGAGGCACAAGCAAGCTAGTGACAACAGATCTTTAATTCAGGGTGAGACTTCAGCAAAGAAACACAGGCAACAGCCCTCCTTATATACAGTTCAGAAATAACCGTTAACCAATCACAAGCAATGGTGCATTTGAATTTCCCGCACAAAATAGATACATACATAACAGCCACAAAAAGCTTAATAGCAGCAGGGACATAGTATCCTCCCTTTGTGCAGAAAAAATTAAGAATGGTGCTTTGGGCCAAGGCAGCTGCATATTCTCCATGTGCTTTTCATGAACCATTGGCCTGAATGACCAGCCCCCAGTATTTGAAGGTGGTTACCTGGTCTATTTTGTGGCCATTTAGATACCATGAATAAAGTTTTGGCCTTTTTGCAAAAGCCACGATCTTTGTTTTTTCATAATTTATGTTCAGGATATTTTAATTACAATACTGGAGAAGGGCTTGCAAGGCTCTTTTAAGGCCTACTGGTGTCCTGGAGAGGATCACAGTATCATCTGCATAGAGCAGGAGAGCGATGCTTCAGTCACCTATTTTTTAGGGGGTCATTCTTGTATATTTAATAAAGAAAAGGAGTAAAAAAATGCAAGAAAGAAGGAAGAAAAAAGAGAGAGAAAAAGGAGTCTCAGTAGTGGTAAGAATACTTAGGGCTCTGACTCCTAAGCTGGGAAAGTGATTCTATCAGATCCTTAAACTGATGTCAGAGTTCTCTGTCCAGAAGAGTGAAGTACAATGAACAGCTAAACTCTCAGACTCCTGAGAGAATAGAGTCTCTCAGAGACTCCATAATGGAGAATCTGAGATGAAGACACATACCATACTATGAGTGGTGGGATTCAAATTTTTTAACAACCAGTTCTGTGGGCATGGCTTAGTGGACATGGCTGGGTGGGCATGTGACTGGGTGGGCATGTGATTGGGTGGGCATGGCCAATTTGACGTCACTCACGTCAAGGGGCATCTTGTCTGGCCTTTCCTCACCTCAAAGGCCTCAACAAGATACAATTTCCCTATCTATTTATTTACTACTACTGAACATGCAAAATACACTATTTAATCCTATGTATAAAAGCCATATGTGTACGTACATATTACATAGTATAGAGTGTGTATAGCACACGAAAAGATACATTATGTACGATATATACTGTATGTGTATGTACACACGCACGTGCACACACACACACACACACCTCTTCTAAAACTATACACATTCAACCTCACTTACTCAGTGGTGAAATCTGAACCGGTTTAGTACTGGTTTGCTGGCTGTGCATGTGTGCTCCGCGTGCGCATGCACAGTGCACACCACACACCAAATGCAAGGTGCATGCACACATGCAGTGCATGCCAAAAGGAGGCATGGGGTAAGTAGAACAGCATGCGTGTGGGGGGGTGCTCAGCTGTGGTGTGCAATCTTTTTTTTTTTTTTTACTTTTAAAAGCATTTTTTTACAACCTATTTGGCTGAATAGGTTGTAAAAATGCTTTTAAAAGTTAAAAAAAAGGCTCTGATGATCAGGCAGCTCAGCTGGGATCGTAAGAGTCTTTTTAACCTTTTAGCCATAAGTGTAGATATTGTTCTTTCTGAAATCAAAGAAGGCATTTTAGCCATGTCTGCAACCTCATCTTCACCAACCATTTCTCTATTGTGAATAGTGTAATATTTTTCCACTTTTGAGTATATAATAATCTCACTGCAGTTGTTATATGTATGAACAAAGTTCCATGGTTATTTCTATTTATTTATTTCATTCTTCATTCTATCTGTTTCTGGTTTCAATTGTACATTAATCTTTAAAATCTTCTGAACCAATGTACTTATTTGTATCCAAAAGTTTTTGGCTTTTTAATATGCCCACTTTATATGATAAGTCCCTTCATATTGTTTAAATTTCCAGAAAAGTTTTAAACTACTGAGAGATAGATGGCATAGAAATTTACAAATTAAATCAATAAATAAATACACTCCAGATAATTTCTGATGACAAATACTAATGACACATTATTTTATACAAATTCTCCTTAAGACTTGACCTGTAAGGATTGCCTCTCCTTCCAACTTCAGAAAGTACCATATTTTCCAGTGTATAAGACGACTGGGTGTATAAGACGACCCCCAACTTTTCCTGTTAAAATATAGGGTTTGGGCTATACTCGCCGTATAAGACTACCCCTCTTCCAATGCACACCAAATAAAAATTAAAAAACATCAACTGGCTCACCCACAATGTAAAAGCAGCTGTGCTAGACCCAAAATGACCCCTGCAACAAGCAGGAACCTCACCCAGCCACAAAAAGCCCAAAAAAACAACTTTCACACTTTACACACACAAAATTCCACATACAGCTTTGTGAGATTTTGTGTGTTTGTGTAGTTAGAGTGAAACACTACAGAAACACACTAAATCTCAGAAAGCTGCACAAATATTATTTTATTTTATTTTTATTTTTATATGAAAACTGAATTTAAAACTTCCTAAACTTTAAATGGCTAGGTCTAAAAAAGAACAACTAAAAAAAAACCCAATTAACTATTTTTTTTTAAAGCTCCCAAAGGGGAAAAAAACTTACCCAATAGAGCAGGGGTCTCCGACCTTGGCAACTTTAAGACTTGTAGACTTCAACTCCCAGAATTCCTCAGCCAGCTTTGTATTGCTGGCTGAGGAATTCTGGGAGTTGAAGTTCACAACTCCCTGCCTGCTTGATTGCAGGCAGGGAGTGGCTTGCTGATGGAATGGATTCAGGCAAGTGAAGCAAGGCAAGCATTGCGACTAGCAGCTAAGGTAAGCAAGCTGGAGGGAGGGGAAAACTTTTTTCCTTTTACATGGCTCTGGCGATCCCAGCTGTGTTGCCTGATTAGCAGGCAAATCAGCTGGGATCGTCAGAGCTTGGATCGCCAGAGCCATTTAAGGCCTTTCGGGCTGGTCTGCCTGGTTACAGGAGAATGACACCCGGTGTATAAGACGACCCCCGACTTTTGAGAAGATTTTCATGTGTTAAAAAGTCGTCTTATATGCCGGAAAGTACGGTAAGAACTCTTGAAACGTGGTTGTTCAAAAGGATTCTTTTATGAAACTCCTGTGGGCAACATCATATAAAGAAAATATGTACAAGATGCTGTATAGATGGCACCTTCCACCTGCTCGTCTTTCTAAAATGTATTCAAATCTCTCACCAAACTGTTGGAAGTGTGGGGAGATCGGCACCTATTTCCACATGTGGTGGACTTGTTCCAGGACGAGGGAATTCTGGAAAACCATACAGGTATGGATTATGGAAATCACAGGTTATAACCTAATTTTGAAACCAGAGTACTATCTACTGAACATTAGGCCAGATCATATAGGCACAAAAATATGGTGTCTGTGTGTATTTATCACCACGTCAGCAAGAATATGTTTCGCCCAACATTGGAAGGGGAAAGACCTGCCAGCTGAAGATTTGATTCTGGAGAAAATTTTGGATTATGCGGAAGCTGACAGACTGACTAAAGCATTGCGAGATCAAAAGGACTCCGTATATTTCCAATGTTGGGACAAATGGTATGTTTGGTTGAACAACAGACACCCAAAAAGTCAAGTATAACCAGGACTATGTTTAATTTTTGTTAAATTTGACTGAAGCCTACATACCGTAGAAAGTGTAAATATTATGTAAAGTTTCTGTCGCGATCGTTTGTGTGACTATTCCTTTTTTGTTTGATGTACTGTTTTAAATAAATAATTTTTTTTAAAAAAGGATTCTTTTATTAAGCAGAAGTGATAGCCACCCAGTTAAAGCAAGATCTGAGTAGGATTACTTAGGCAAGACAAGTAGGATTAAAGCAGTAGAGACCCCTCCCTTTAAGTCAGAATGCAGATTTTAGCCAATACATAAGTGTGAAGATGTTTTCTTTCCTAGTTTCCCTGAGAACCCGAACAAAAATGCATTCACAGTTATCCTTTAAATTGAAACAACCCATATGGCTATCATAAAAATTCCTCCAGGTAAAGAGGATCTCAGGGCTCTTTGGCGCTGGGATACAGGTTGTAAAATATCTGTTGACATGGGCAATGCTAGTAAATCGAATCCAAGTCTCCCCCTTCCTCCAATTGAATGGAAGTATCACTTTTAGGGATCTGACATGCTACCCTCCTTAGAAAACGAAAGGGTCCATCTGTAAAAAAACAAATATACACAAGGTTTCATGATAGTATATTAACAAAGTTTGTTAGGGTATTGGGAGTGAAATTTTCTCAGTAAGATTGGAGCCCTAACATGATGTTTAGCGACCCATTCATTGTGTGCTGATTGTAAATGTTTCCAAGCGACTAAATATTGGATTTTCCCTCTGTGGATCCTAGAATCAAGGATTTCCTTGATTTCAAAGTATTCTTCACCTTCAATCATGATAAGAACAGGTGGTGTAGATGCAGGTGGTCTGAGGGGTGAGATTACTTCTCGCTTGAGTAAACTGATATGGAATACTGGATGGACTTGCCTGAGTGTCTTTGGAAGGAGTAGTTTAACTGCTACTGGATTGATGACTCTAGTAATGGGGAAAGATTCAATGACCTTGGTTTCTTCAATGGTTGTAATGATTTCAGGAATTTACTCTGTAGTATACTCTGTCTCCAACATTAAAAGGTTTGGGTTCCATCCTTTTCTTGTCAGCTTGAATTTTAAAAGCCTCTCTAGCTTCCTTTAAAGCTAATCTAACCACTGGCCACATGTTTTGCAAATTATCCATCCACTTCTTAAGTGAGGGGATGGGGGTTCTTCTGTGGGTAATTCAGGCATGGGACTGAAATCCTGGCCTGTCGCTACTCTAAAAGGGGTAAAACCAGTACTTGAATGTACAGCATTATTAAATGCAACTTCAGCAAAAGGCAAAAGTTCGGTCCAGTTATCCTGTTCAAAAATTAATGAAACATCTTAAATATTGTTCTAATACCGAGTTCAAAATTTCAGAATTACCGTTAGTAGCCAGATGATGGGAAGAGCTCAACCTCTGGCCAGTACCAAGTAAGTCCAAAAATGCCCTCCATGGAGGTGAATTAAACCCCTCTGTCGGAGATGATCCTTTGTGGAGCTCCATGAAGTCAATAAATGTGTATTAGGAATAATTTGGCTAAACTTTTAGCAGTTGGGATCTTTTGGCAGGGTATAAAATGTGCCTGTTTTGAAAGCAGGTCTGTCATGACCCAAATAACAGTATTTCCCTCACTGTTTGGCAATTCTACAATGAAATCCATAGCAATCTCTCTCCAAGGCGCTGAAGGTTCAGCTACCTTCTGCAATAGACCTGGGGATTTTCCCTGGTGTCTTTTTGCTGCTGCACAAATGGGGCTTAGAAAGGGGCATAGAAAGCTTTCTATGTCCTTTTTTTTGTGATGGTCACCAAAATTGTCTTTTAATCAGGTGTAAAGTTTTCACAAATCCAAAATGTCCAGCTAATTTGGAGTCATGGCACCTTATCATTAAGCATAATCTTTGGCTGACTGGAACATACAACTTCCCTCCCACCCAAGCCAAGTCTTCTTTCATCAGACAGCTGGATTTGTTGTTCAAAAACCATTGATCAGTGGCCAATGCTTGTTTGAAAGTTTGGGTGGTGTCATTGCCCATCAATGTTTCTTGTTTTGCCTGGGATCTGGTGACCACTTTAGCAGCTAGTTGATTGTTTTGTATTATGGGTTTGATTACGTCTGACTTTGCACTATTGTATTGCGGTTTTCTGGATAATGCATCCACGAGAAAGTTTTTCCCCCCGGGAGGTATTTTAGAGTAAAATCAAGCCATTGTACTTGTTTTGGGAGAGTTTCCTTGGGGTTTTTAGGGCTTCCAGACTTCAAAAGGGGTCTTACTGCCTTCTAGGAAGTGCGTCCAGGTTAACAATGCCCAATGAACTGCATAAGCCTCTTTCTCCCAAATGGCCCACCTTTGCTCAGTCTCATTTAACTTTTTGGATGTTTAAGCGCAGGGTCATAGTTGGTCTTGCTCATTCTTCTGAAGCAGGACCGCTCCTATTGCCACATCGCTGGCATTTGCTTGTATGACAAATGGTTTCTCCGTGTCTGGGTGTTTTAGAATTGGTTCTGCCGAGAACAGACATTTAAGTTTTTCAAATGCCGCCTGGCATTCCATAGTCCAGTTCAATGGCTGCTTTGGTTTAGGGTTGTCCTTCCCCTTCATTTTTAAGGGCTTGGTGATGGGTAGGGCAATCTGAGGACAAGCAGGGATAAACTGGCGATAAAAGTTGGCAAAACCCAGGAAGCTTTGTAACTGTTTACGCGTGTGTGGAGGGTCCCAATAAGGGAAAGCTGCACTTTTAGAGGATCCATCTCAACCCCCTGGTGTGAAATGTGGTACCCCAAATAGTCAATTTTCTCTTGGTGGAATTCACATTTGGAAAGTTTAGCATAAAGAGCGGAGTTTTTTTGGGGGGGGGTGGGGTGTTTGTAAAACATTTTTTTTATTTTTTAAAAACATGAACATAAAATACATCTTTTAGAATGAAGCATTGATCTGGTCATGCATTGGTACAATCACTAATTCATCTTTAATAACATCTCATCTCCACTAATTATCATCTTATAATAATAATAAAAAAGAAAACAAAACAAGAGAAAAAACCAGCTTACCATAACTCACTCAAAGTAATTACCTTTCTATTTTTTCACCTCAAATCTTAATTTTCAAATAACACAACTTAATGTTTTACACAATTTTTTTTCCTAAATTCTATCTGTTTTATAATCCCATTATCTAAAAACCTGTTTAAGTCTTTAAATCCTAACTCAATATCATTTCATTATCTTTTTCTTTTTATTTGAATAATTGTGTCTTAAAAATATAAATCATTATTATTATCTTAAGCAGTATCTTAACAATTACTCGCAGCAAATCATCTTTATTACTAATTATCTCAGTATAATCATCGGAATTTAGCTAATAATCTCAACATGTTTATCTTTAATTCTTTATCACAGCACATCTTCTTCATCCTAGTCCTCCTCTTTTACTTTTAATCCCACCATAATCATTTTTATTTTACTGTTAAATCCAGCATACTCATTTATTTTTACTGTTATTCCCAGCAAAATCATCTTATTTTTATTGTTAAACCCAGTATAATCATATTTATTTTTGCTGTTAATCCCAGCATCATCATCTGAATCTTACTGTCAAACCCAGTATAATCATTTTTGTTTTTGCTATCAAACTCAGCATAATTCTCTAAATTTTACTATTAAACCCAATATAATCATTTTTATTTTTTGCTATCAATCCCAGCAGAATCATCTAACTTTTACTGTTAATCCTTGCTTAACACACTGTAAGCCGCCTTGAGTCTCCGGAGAAGAGACTCATATAAATATAAATCAACAAAAAAAAAAAAAAAAATCCCAGTATAATCATTTTTGTTTTGCTGTGAATCCCAACATAATCTTCTAAATTTTACTGTTAAACCCAGTATAATCATTTTTAATCTCAACATGAGTTTCTTTAATTTTACTGTTATACCCAATAAAATCACTGTTTTATAATCATTACTTATTCATATTCAATAGCATTCTCATTATCATCTTTATAACAATTTAACATTGAGACTTACATCTTATATCACACACATTCTTTTTTTTTTTTATTGCAAAAGTTTTACAATTACATTTTCACCCCTTTTCCCCCCCCTCAACCCGCCCCAAACTTCCCAACCTCCCTAACCCACCCTAACCCACCCCTCCCCCCAGACTTCCTCACAGTATAGTCATGTCAAATAAAAGGAAAAACCCTCCTTTGTATATAAAACTTGAACCCCGCCCTCCCCTTACAAATTTTCATCTTCATTACATTAACCTATTTCTATCTTAATATAGCAGTTTCAAATAAATTTTCATCCTGATTACCTTGAAAATATTTCTATCTTAATATAACATTTTCAAATAAATTTTCATCCTCAACCTTAAAATATTTCTATCTTAATGTAACATTTTCAAATAAAAACTATTTGGTACTTCCTAGTTTGATATTTGTTCTGAACATAATCTATCCACTTCTTCCATTCCCATTCATAAGTCTCTTGCGAACAGTCTTTTAAATATGCTGAAATCTTCGCCATCTCCGCAAAACTGGCCATCTTCAAAATCCATTCCTCAATCGAAGGCAGCGCTTCATTTTTCCAGTATTTACCTATCAACAATCTTGCTGCAGTTATCATGTACAATATCATTTTTGTTTCCCCCAATGTAAAACCCTTAACTATACCCAATAAAAACAGTTGTGGAGAAAATTGAATCTTTCTCTTCAAAACATTCTGCATGACCCACCAAATTTTTATCCAAAAAGCCTTAACTTTCTTACAGGTCCACCAAACATGATAATATGTAGCGTCTAAGCAGTCACATCTCCAACATTTAGGCTGGGCACTAGGGTACATACACGACAATTTTTTTGGATCTAAATGCCATCTATAAAACATTTTGTAGAAATTTTCCCGCAGATTCTGCGACTGTGTAAATTTAACATTCTGAACCCAAATTTTTCCCATGTTTCCAACATCACTGGTTCCTCAAAATTTTGTGCCCACTTAACCATACAGTCTTTAACTAGTTCAGTTTCTGAATCCCTTTCTAACAAAACATTATAAAGTCTTTTAATATGCATTGGGCCTTTCTCTTTTATATGTCTAACTAATTCCTCCTCATGCATCATAATACCAGTTTTTTGGTCCTCTTTCCATCTCAATTGCAATTGATTATATTGTAACCAAGTTAAATTAATCCCTTCAGCCAACAATGTCTGTAATGTCTTCAGCTGCCATCTGCCCGCATCTGCAAAAAGAACCTCTTTATATAAAAACCCCCCGAGTGACATTATATTTGTATTCCACAAGGTATGACCAAGATCCAGCCATAGCGGTATTTTGTAATTCCAGTTGTTTCGGTGCTTCTTCCAAACTCTCAGCAAAGAATCTCTAAGTATATGGCTTTTAAATACTTTATCCACTTTGCTGTCATAAAATAAGTAAGCGTGCCATCCAAATTCCAAATCAAAACTTTCTGCATTCAATATTCCAGTCTTTTTTCCTCCAAACCAATCACTTACTAAAGTCAAAGCTGTTGCATCATAATATAATTGTAGGTTTGGAAGTTTGAGACCTCCCCTTTCTGGGATGTCTTGCATAATTTTCATTTTTACTCTTGGTTTTTTCTCGTTCCAGACAAATTTGTTGATACCAGTTTGCCATGCTTTTAGTTGTTTATCATTTTTGAGCACCGGAATCATTTGAAACAAAAAAAGAAATCTTGGCAAAATGTTCATCTTAACTGCTGCTATTCTTCCAAGTAAAGACAGCTGCAGTTTTTTCCAAATCTCCATATCTTTTTGCACCTCTCGCCACAACGCCTCATAGTTATTTTGAAACAATTTCATATTTGATTCTGCAACCTGAACTCCTAGATATTTTACCTTTGGTACAATCTCAAAACCTGCCCTCCTTTCTAACTCCAGTTTACGATCTTGTGTCATATTTTTAACTACCATCTTAGTTTTTCTCTGATTCAATCTGAAACCTGAAACTTTACCAAAGTCTTGTATAATGTCCTTCATCTGGATTATCGATTCCATTGGCTGTGTTAGGGTAACAACCAGATCGTCTGCAAATGCCTTTATTCTGTAATCCTCTTGCCTTATCATTATACCTTTCAATGTGTTAGAATCCCTTATTGTATTTAACAAGACTTCTAGTGTTAAAATGAACAACAATGGGGACAATGGACATCCCTGTCTTGTACCTTTTTCAATTTTAAACTCTGTTGTCAAACTTCCATTGATAATGATCTGTGCCTTTTGCTCTTGATAAATTGCTGAGACCGCCTGTATATATTGGTCCCCAAAGTCCATCTTTTTTAATGTCTTTAGTAGAAAATTCCAATCCACTCTATCAAAGGCCTTCTCTGCATCCAGAAAGACCAGCACTGCAGGGATCTGTTTATTCTTCTCAAGATATTCCAATAAATCTATTACTTGCCTTACATTGTCCTTCATGTGCCTACCCTCAATAAATCCCGCTTGGTCATCATGAATCACCTTTTGAATTACTGGCATCAGTCTGTTGGCTAATACTTTTGCATAAATTTTATAATCCGTATTCAAAAGAGATATTGGTCTGTAATTCTCTGGTTTTTTGGGACCTGCTTGCTCTTTTGGTATCAAAGAAATATAAGCTGTAGTCCACGATGGAGGTACTTTTCCCCCTTGTTGTATGTTGCAAAATAAGTCTCTGAGTTGTTCCACCGTTTCTGCCTGTAAAGTTTTATAATACACTGCTGTCAGACCATCCGTTCCAGGAGCTTTGGCTGTTTTTAATTGTTTTATTGCTGCTATTATCTCCTCCTCTGTTATGGGATAATCCATTCTTTCCTTTTGTTGTTCAGTGATTTTTGTAACTCTTTTATTATCCAAATATTTTTCTATAAGTCCATTCTGCACCTCCTCTCTGGCATATAGTTTAGTGTAATATTGAAGAAAGGCTTCTTTTATTAAATTCTGTTGAAAAACTTCTTTCCCCCCAATATCAACACTATCAATAGTCCGTATGCTTTGTTTCTTCCTTAATGTGTAAGCCAACCACCTGCCTGGTTTATTAGCATTGCAGAATGTATTATGCTTCGCATATTGTAAGTTTGTTGCAACTTGTTCCGCTATAAGCATTTGGAATTGGTCTTTCAGAAGTTTTATAACACTAAGTATTCTTTCATCTGTTGGGTTTTTAATAAGTAACTGTTCTTTATCCTTTATTTCTGCTTCCAATTCAAGTCTTTTCTTTTGTCGAATCCGCTTATGTTTAGAGTTCATATATATAAGCACCCCTCTCATATAAGCTTTGCTTGCGTCCCACACAATTTCCATTGGGGTGCCTTTATTCAAGTTCATTTCAAAAAACTTATATCACACACATTCTTATATGAATTAATAAATTTCTGTTAACATAGTCTGTTCCTCTTATATTCTAATTTCCCTCTTTATTTCAATTTTTATATATCTATACAAATTTCTCTCTTTTTCATATATATTTTTACCCATCTATAAAAACCTCCTTTTTATTATTACTTTCCATCTATATATTGCTTTTCCATTTTAATCACATTATTTTTGTCTTTTTTTCCCCCCACCGTATGTATCTAATTCCTCATTTCCATGTCTGTATCATATATTTCATAATTTCAATGTTCTCAACTTTAATTTTCCTTATATCAGTTTATTTCTTTTTCTTACAACTGCTTCAAGCAAATTACATCAGTTCTCTTCTTTTGTTCCTGCGCCATTTGACTTATTCTGTTCCTGTGCCAATTAATACCAATTATAAGAGTTCTGTTATATTTTCCCTTTCTTTTCTCCAAAGCCAAGCTGCCTGCAGACAAAGAAAAAACATATCCACCACCAAAGCCTCACAGTTTATCCGTAGTATTCACAACATTCCCAAACAAAGAATTAGTTACAATGTTTCTTTTGAAGCAGAAGGTGTCTCTCCACAATCCACAATTTCCATTAGTCACACAAGTAGCCATTTTATTTCAATTATGTAATATTTCTCATTGTCTCCCTCCTTCTTCTGTGTTTTTAAAAATAATATTTTTTTCCCTTTAACAGTACAAATCAGTTTTAAAACTTTGCTCATTTTTTAAACCAAGTCTCAATGTTTATTTTTCGATTTGTTCTATTCAAACATCAATTTTCTGTTGGATCTTTTCCTTTTCTTTTAAAACTTACATCCTCAAATCTTTTATGCCCCATAAATCCGCAGCCAATATTTTAAGGCTAGGGGTCTTACAAGTAAAATCATTGTTCCAAACGTTGTTTCATGCCTGGTTTGGTTGACACTCACCTGGCTTCAAAAGGCATAGTTCCTTCCAGCTTTCCTCTTGCACATCACTTAGCCCGGTTTGTCCCAGCTTCATGGCAGCCACCATGGCTGCTGCCCCCCGCTGCCAACTCACAGAGGGTTCCCTCTGACCTCCGAGGAACTTGCCTGTTCCTTGTGTTCATCCGAGGTGCCCCTCTTTCTTCTTCGTCCCTACAGGATGGTTCCGGCCCAAAGACCCATCGGCAGCGGTTCGGCAGCCAGGGTGTTCGTGGTGCTCATCAGAGCCTGCTATTTCTCTGACTGTCTCGCTGTGATGCCAAACCAGAAGTTCTGGCAGAGCGGAGTTTGTTTAAAACTGCCCTGATTAGTTTTACATGTTCTGCTTTCATCTCGGTATAGATTAAAATATCGTCCAAATAGACCAGGATCCCCATATATAAATGCTGATGCAGCACTTCATTTATTAACTGCATAAACACTGCAGGGATTCCTTATAACCCAAAGAGGAGCACCTTGAATTGGTAGCAGCCGAGGGGGGTGTTAAATGCCATTTTCCACTCGTCCCCCTCCTTAATTCTGACATGGTAATAAGCCTCCCTTAAGTCCAGCTTTGAAAAAAATTTCCCTTTCGCGAGTTGTGCTAGCATAACTTTCATAAGGGGGAGGGGATACATGATCTCCACACTGATCATATTCAGGTTTCAAAAATCAACACAGAGATGTTTTGGCCATCTTTTTTCTCTCTAAATAGCACTGGAGCTGCGAATTTTGGTCAGGCTGGCTCAATGAAATCCCTTGCTAGGTTTTTCTCAATAAATGTTCTCAGCTCTTCCAACTCCCTCGGTGACATGCTGTACATTTTGGGTTTAGGGAGTTTAGCGCCGGATAAGATTTCTATCATGCAGTCGGTGGCGTGGTGGGGAGGGAGCTCCTCTGAGGCTTTTTCGCTAAAAACCTCAGTCAAATCCTTGTATTCTATGGGTATGCCCTCAATTGGTATGGTGTGACCAGGCATGGCTGTTTCTCAATTGTCTGCCCCCTCAGTTCCTTTATGTGGATTCTCAGCAAAAGTCACGTGCATCTGAAATTTTATGATGCCTTGTTTCCAATTGATTTTTGGGTTCCATTTTTTCATGCAAGGCCCAGAACCAACGGCCATTCCATGCCAGGTGCCACTATAAATGTAAGCATTTCCTTGTGGCTTCTGATGCCTATATGTGGAGTCTAGGAGCAAAAGAAGCTGGCTCCCCTCCTGCTATTGACCTATCTAGTTGGCAGAAAGCGATGGGGTTTTTCAGCTTTCTTATGTTAATCCCTAACTTCCCTACTAGGGTTGGGCTGATCAAACAACGAGTGCACCCTGAATCCACTAGAGTGGAGATATTTATCTCACTTTCCTGTTTGGGATAGTCTTAAGGGGAGGTAAGCGTTTTAATTGATTTGCTTATCAATGGTTCATCATCTGAATCACTTCTGAATGAGTGTGATTCCTCCTGTTCAGATGCAGGGTTTCCTCCCCAAAGAAAGGAGGGGATGGAACTTCTACGGTCTCCCTGCTCCTCAGGGCAGTCTCCTTCCCATGCCGGCCCGGTTTTGCAGGGTTCTCCCCCAGTGGATGGTTCTGGGTGGTTGTTTGTGAACGACACTCTGCAGCTCGGTGCCCCTCTTTTCCACACTTGAAACAGGCTGAAGCTCTCGGACAGAATGCAGTTTGTGGTTTGAGGGGCTCTTGCTTCCATTGGAGTGGGGATTTCTTCCATGCTTGCCCCGCTCGATACTGGTTTCTGGCCATATTGATCTCAGCTTCTTCGGTGGTAACGTACCATTCATGTAGGTGATTCGGTGCCCCTCGGGCCACGCAGGCATTATATAGATCATCACTTAGCCTGTCCTTGAAACAGCTCACCAAAATTATATTCCTGCCAGTGCACACGACACACAAGGTCCCGGAATTCTTCAGTATACTCTGCTACTGGCCGTCGCCCCTGTCTCACCACCTTAATGCGGTCGCGTGCTTTGCGATCTGCTAGTGGGTCCTCAAACCGGCATCGCGGGCCATCATGAAATGGTTGAAATCTTGCAATTCTGGTGCGTTGGCGTTATGCAGGGTCACCATCCATCTGGCAGTGGCACCCTCTAGGGCTAGGGTCACAACTCGCATTCAGGATCCTTGAGTTTGGAAATCACCCCCATACTCGTGCATGTAGATTAGTACATGTGCCACAAAGAATCCTAATTGTTGCAGATTCCCATCAAACTTCACCCCAAGGGAGGGAGTTTCTCTTTCCAGTTGCGGGACTTTGGTCTGGTTGGGAATGGTGTGCGTGCTGCCTTGGGGGGAGGGCTTGCTGGGCCTTCTCTTGCTGCTGCTGCTGCTGCACCATCTGCTTGATAGGCAGGATCCAGAACGGGGGTGCCTCCCGTGGCATCATCCACGACTGCTGCCCTTTTCCCGCCCTTTGATTGTTGTCCTGGCTCCCTTCGGATGTTGAGATTTTCCAAAGTTTCCATCACCAATTGGGTTATATGCCTCTTCAGATAGCCCTCCCTCAGTGGTGCTTCGGTCAGTCTCCCCTGGTCAGCAAGGGCTTCTAGTTCCAGTTTCCACCCCGGTTTTCGGTTGCCATGGCTGAGGGTGACTCCTCTGGTTCTCTCATCCCAGCTATCTTTCTTCCCGATGCCAATTGACCAGCAGGGCTTTTCAGGATTCTCCAGGGTTACCTCATTCTCTCCAATGGGGTGTACGAAACAGGCATCCGACTGGGTGGCGGTTAATGTCTCTCCCCAGCAATTGGCTTCTCCCAGTTCTCTGCTTCGTTCAGACATGGTTTGCAAGGTCCCCTCAGTAGAGTGAAGATTGCTTCTCTGGGTTGACTGTTTTGCAGATCTTGCTTTGTGTAAGGATTGCCTCTCCTTCCAATTTAAGAAAGTAAAAACTCTTGAAACGTGGTTGTTCAAAAGGATTCTTTTATTAAGCGGAAGTGATAGCCACCCAGTTAAAGCAAGATCTGAGTAGGATTACTTAGGCAAGACAAGTAGGATTAAAGCAGTAGAGACCTCTCCCTTTAAGTCAGAATGCAGATTTTAACCAATACACAAGTGAAGATGCTTTCTTTCCCAGTTTCCCTGAGAACCCGAACAACCATGCATTCACACTGTTATCCTTTAAAGTGAAACAACCCACATGGCTATCATAAAAATTCCTCTAGCTAAAGAGGATCTTTGGCACCAGGATATAGGTTGTAAAATATCTGTTGATACAGGCAATTCTAGTAAATCGAATCCAAGTCTCCCCCTTCCTCCAATTGAATGGCAGTATCACTTTTAGGGATCTGACATGTAAAATCTTCTGAACCAATGTATTATTTGTATCCAAAAGTTTTTGGTTTTTTAATATGTTCACTTTATATGATACGTTGCTTCATGTTGTTTAAATTTCCAGAAAAGTTTTAAACTACTGAGAGATAGGTGGCATATAAATTTACAAATTAAATTAATAAATAAATACACTCCAGATAATTTCTGATGACAAATACCAATGACACATTATTTTATACAAATTCTCCTTAAGACTTGACCATAATGTAAATTTTGACCCTTTCAATCACATATTTCCATAGATCTATTTGAATATAGTAATCAGATTTTTAGTTCATTTTATCATATATTCTTTCACTTGTTCTTCTGTCAACAAAAGTTTATACATTTTAGTATGAATTCATTTGTGTCCTTTAGTATCCTCATTTGTACATAGTTATATTTCAAACTCAGTCTTGTGTTTTTAAAATCATAAAAATATTTTTTTGCTGTTGTTTCATGTTTTTTTATTTTATTTTACATATACATATCAATGCGTGAACAGTGTGGCACCTGGGTGTTATACATTTTAATACAGATAAAACTAGTAATATTAATCATAGTTATTACATTCATCCTGTCGAAGCGTGAATCAGCTTCATCCCCCCCCCCCCGCCCTGGGGAAACTGTAATTAATTAGAGGTGGATGAATCTTGTTTTCCATGGTGCATCCTCCCAGAAAAAAAAACCCCGAAGTATATATGCTAAGAAACATTTTATTATAAAAGTACAAAACTAGCTAACTACATCGTTACCGGCAGTTATCTCACAGACGGACAAAGGAAAATCAGGAAGTTAGAAAAGAAAGAAAGAATGTAGACATGTGCAGTAGTTCAGTGTCTCACAAGACCAGCCTTATCTCAGCTACAGATAAGGTTCCTGGCCAGTTTACCGTAAGTCTTAGAATGGGGGCTCAGCTGGCAAACACTTAACGCAGTGACAACCCCTTCTTTGTCAGTTGAGTGGACATCAGGTACTGCCATCAAATAAGGCACATCTTCTTATGCAGATACTCGTGCTGAGCTGCTGGAAGTGGTTTGTTGAGTATATCAGCAATCTGATCATGTATAGGAACATACTGCAATTTTACAAAACCTTGTTTCACTAATTGTTTTATATTTTTGTAACAGATGTCAATGTGTCTGGACCTAGAACCTATGAAACGTGATTCAGAAATATAAACCATATTCATTGTCTTCCATCACGGTGATTGGTTGGCTCGGGTGGGTCCAGATATCTGTGACCAAAGCATCAAACCATGTTACAGAATTACATGCATCTGAAATGCAAGCATATTCAGCTTCAGTAGATGAACAAGAAACAAAATTCTATTTTTGCACATGCCAGTAAACAGGACATTCATTTAAGAACATCATATAAACTGAAATACTTTTACGTGATTTCTTATCACTTGCCCAATCAGAATCTGCATAACAACATAATTCTGCATGATCAGTATGTGTCGGTTCTAACAATAACCTCATATGTTTAGTGTGTTTTAGGTATTTCAATAATTTCTTAACACATGTCCAATGAAACTGTTTTGCCTTACCTACGTGGCGAGACAAGAGATTAACACTAAGTGCAATGTTGGGTCTAGTCCAACTACTAATATATAACAGTGACCTAATAACTGAACGATAAAGTGTTTGATCCTCAAACTCAGGACTTGGTTCATGTGTCAAGTTGTGAAAATTTGTTTGCATGGGTATGCGTCCTGTATTAGCATCTTTCATGTTGCAATGATGCAAAATTTGTTCAATTTTATCTTCTTGTGAAAGACTAAACCCCTTCTGTGTTTTGTCAATCTGAACACCTAAATAAGTGCTAACATGACCTAAAGATTTCAATGTGAAATATCTCTGCAAAGCTTTAGCAAAATTCTCACTCATCTGCTTATTTGGACCAATATAAACAATATCATTAACATAAACAAAACTATCTCATACATATTCAGGAGAAGGGCAGTATACAAATTTAATAAAACATAACAAACATATTATCAGATCTTTTTATAAACACGCATTCATCAGTTTCAGACTTAATAAAGCCCATTGAATTTAGTTTGTCAGTAAGACATAAGTACCACATTAAACCAGACTGTTTCAGACCATAAAGACTTTTGTGTAGAAACCAGGTATCCCCTTCTTGCTGTCGGAACCCTGGAGGATCTTTTATGTAGATCTCCTCATCCAGGTCAGCATGTAGATAAGCCGTGTCAACATTGAACTGGAAAGCTTCTAAACCAAGGATAGTTGTGGTGGCTAAAGCAATTTTTACACTCTCAGTCTGGACTGTCGGTGAGTAGGTATTTGTATAGTCCTCAGGATAACGTTGAGCGAAACCCTGAGCTACAAGTCTGGCCTTGTACAATGACTCACCACCTGGCTTCTTTTTGATTCTGTAAACCCATCAAGTGCCAATGACCTTTTTGTTTGCTGGAGGTTTTGCAGGCGTAAACACTTTAAGTTTCTTTATACTGTCCATTTTAACCTGCATTGCCTCATACCACTTTTCTTGCTCTGAGTCAGGAAGATGTTTGATTTGTGTGAACTTATCAGGAGGAAGTGTAACAGTACAAATCAAAGGCAAGGATGCTTTTGTCAGTTGCCATGAATATCGCTGTGGAGGGATCCTCTTTGTGGCCCTCTTGGAACACCTTGGAACAGCTATCCATTCTTCTGTTTCGTCCTCATCTTCACCATCATCGCTGGTGACAGCATCAGCGGCTTACAAAGATGGAACATCAGGTCGAGAAGAACTAGTGGCTGGAACATTTGCCTGTGGATCTCGGTCATTAGACTGCGAGGCATCAGCAACATCATCTCTAGGAAAATAAACTCCAGGATCATTGGAGTGAATCCTGGACCAGTCAGCATCTTACTCAAAATTGGCAGATTGGGAAATCACAATTATTGAGTCAATAAATTTGCTCCATTTTGAATTATCATCAATACCTATAAATCTCAACCTCTTTGCTGCTGGACCTCCTTTCCTTCTTTGAGCTAAGGGAATGTTCACCATAGCGTATGAACCAAAAATATGGAGGTTTTTGATATCGTGCTTGTACCATACAACATGAAGAAAGGAGTCTGATTTATTACACTACTCCAAGTACGGTTGACAATGTAATTTGCATATTTAATAACTTCACCCCAGTATGGGTTACTGAGGTTGGCGTCTTCTAGGAGGCAACACATCATGGTTTGCAGGACCCCCTACGCAACTGTCGTGATCAAAATTTAATCCCCACATGCTTCCAATTGAAATACCACTCCAACTCTGCAGCCACCAAACGCATCCTGAAAAGAACAGAATTGGCCCTAATCAGAAATGAACTTCACACAAAAAGATTCCTCCTAGACCGAATCAACAAAGATCTCCTCACACTTCACCTCAAACTCAGCAACAAGATCCACCCCGCACTTTGGGACAAATCCAAACAACTCGCTGTCTGGAGAGCCGAAACACAGACCACCCTCAAGACAGACACACACACTAACAAACTCCAAAGACTACAAGAACACCAGAAACAAACCCCTCCCCACTCACAGCCACACATGAAACAAACAGTGCATAACATCTCAGATAGGATCCTCACCAAAGCCGAAACCAATGTCCTTTCCAGAGGATTCAACTTTGCAGTCACTCCCAAACACATCCCCACTGAAACCATTATATGCGGAGTTGAAACCAGCCTGACCAAAGTCAACCCCGATGACGCTAACAGAATCAGACTCGGAATCACCAACATCGTCTGCACCAGCAAGCCACCCAAAAGCAACTTACCCAAAGAGGAACAGACAGCACTACTTAATCTGAAAGAAGACACTAGCATAATAATCCTACCAGCAGACAAGGGAAATGCCACGGTGGCTATGAACACATCTGACTACCAAACCAAATTAACCAACCCACTCCAAGACTTCACATACAAACCCCTAAACACAGATCCCTCCATCTACCTGGAAAAAACCACTAGATCCAAAATAAAAGCCTCCCCCATCAGCGAAGAGATCCAGCAAAGAATCATTCCCAGAGAGAAATCATCCAGATGCCCTAAGTTCTATGGTCTCCCCAAGATACACAAAGAAGGAACCCCACTTAGACCCATAGTCAGCTCCATAGACTCACCTCTACAAAACCTAGCCAAATGTCTCGCCAAACAACTACAG
The DNA here is from genome assembly GCA_022577455.1 of Arizona elegans. Taxonomy (NCBI): domain Eukaryota; kingdom Metazoa; phylum Chordata; class Lepidosauria; order Squamata; family Colubridae; genus Arizona; species Arizona elegans. Next base: position 73,615,817 of record JAKOOJ010000004.1, on the reverse strand, counting down.
CCCTATGCAGAATCCATCAACTCACATGTAAAAAAACTCATTCCAGTTCATAGAGATCATAAAGAAACAAAACTTACAGTCCAGCGACCTACTCGTGAGCTTCGATGTCATATCCCTCTTCACCCAAGTGCCAATCAAAGAAGCCTTGACAGCTATCCAAAACAAATATAACCCCCCCAAGCACATCCTAGATCTGACCAACCACTGCCTATCCAACACATACTTCATCTATAACGGACAAAAATACAAACAAATAGAAGGAGTACCCATGGGATCACCTCTCTCACCTGTCATTGCTAACCTCTACATGGAACACTTTGAAACCCAAGCTCTAGAAAAATCTGATCACAAACCCAAATTCTGGCTCAAATACGTAGACGACACCTTCATAATCTGGCCACATGGGAAAGAAAAACTGGACAACTTCCTCACACACCTCAACAGCCTACCCCCCAAAATACAGTTCACCATGGAAACAGAAGTGAACAACCAACTTCCCTTCCTGGATGTCTTAGTCTACAAAAAATCCAATGGCTCCCTAGGACACACCATCTACCAGAAAAAACACACACAAACCGCTATCTGCACACACTCTCACACCACCACCCAGCACAGATCAACTCGGTAGCCAAGGCACTCATCTCCAGAACAAAACGCTTAGCTGACGAACAACACCTAAAAACCGAACTACACACTCTCACTAACATACTAACATCCAATGGATTCCAAAGAAATAAGATTACCAACCTAATCCAAAAAGAAACCCCCACTAAAATCCAAGACAGAGAACAAGAAAACGGCAAAGCCCTCCTCCCATACATAAAAGGCACCACAGACAGAATCAGCAAGATACTCCACAAACACAACATCAAGACAGCATTCTGCACAAATCGAAAAATATCCACCATCCTAAGAAACCCCAAAGACAAAATTGAGTTAGAAAATCAAGGAATATATGAAATCCCATGCACCGCCTGCCCCACCACATAAATCGGACAAACCAACAGAAGAATAAGTGCATGCATTGAAGAACACAAGAACTCAGTCAGAAAAGAGGAACCAACTCCTTCCCTTTGTGGACTGGCCTGCTCTGCTGCTGCTTGTCTGTCTTTCCCTTCCCCCTGGTTGTTGTGTTGGTTTTCATTCTCGGCCCTCGTCAATCTTCCCCTGATCTGGTCGATGTGCCTTTTCCAGTGCTGGCTGGCTGTTGTTTGGACCTGGTATGACAAAGGTCCCATCACCTGAGTTATTGTCGCTGGCACCCAGCATGGGTTTCCTCTCAGGTTCTTTGCATATATGCTGTCCCCTGGCTGGAATTCTCGGATACTGCTTGTAGAGTCGGTCGGTTTCTCTGTGCCATACTGCAGGTGCAGCCTGTCCAGAGGAGATCTCAACTTACAGCCCATCAATAATTCCGCTGGGCTCCTGTGGGTTGTGGTGCTTGGTGTAATATGCTGAATGACCAATAGTTTATCTAATTTGGCATGAATGTCTCCTGGGCCCAGTCTCGTCAGCGTCTCCTTCATAGATCTCACCATTCGTTCCACAAGGCTGTTCATCAATGGTTTTTTCAGAGCGGATAACGCGTGCCTTATTCCCTGGTCAGCGAGGAACATCACGAACGCATTTGATGTGAATGGTGGCCCGTTATCGGAAACTACGAGATCTGGAATCCTGTGTGTGGCGAATAGACGTCTCAAAACTTTAATCACTGCATCTGCCGTGGTCCTTGACATGAGCACTACTTCGAGTCATTTCGAGAATGCGTCCACAATGACTAGGAATGTGTTCCCTTTGCATGGCCCTGTGAAGTCGATGTGTAATCTGGCCCACGGTGTTCCCGGGTTCTCCCAATTGTGGACGGGGGCTGAGTTCGGGACTCCTCAAGGCTCTTGGCAGTTCGCACAGGAGGACACCCACGTTTCAATTTCTTTATCCATTCCTGGCCACCACACATAGCTCCTGGCCAGCGCTTTCATTCTCATGATCCCCGCGTGTCCTTCGTGTAGTAATTTGAGTGTGTGTTGTCTTAATGTGTCTGGGACAATGACTCTATCTTCCCACAGCACGCACCCCCTTAGTCCCGATAGTTCATTTTGTCTCTGTCTGTATGGTATGAATTCTGGGCTTATATCCTTTTCTTCCGGCCACCCCTTCCAGATCCAGTTTAAAACTCACGCCAATGTTTTGTCCCTCGAGGTGGCCCTTGCGATGTCGACTGCAGATATTCGGGCCTCCTCCATCGTCTCTATTAGCAATGTGGTCATTGCTGGTGCTGGATCCTCCCCTGTTTCTGGAAGTGGGCACCTACTGAGCACGTCTGCATGGTCAATTGACTTCCCAGGGTGGTGGTGCAATGTGTAATTGTAGGCTGCTAGGAATTCCACCAATCTGAGCATTCTGGGCGACAAGACGGGGGGTGTTGGTTTGTCCCCTGCTATGATACCTAACAGCGGCTTGTGGTTGGTTATGAGTTCGAAACTTCGACCGAGAGATACTCATGGAACCTTTTTATTCTGGCTACTGCAGCTACTGCTTCTTTGTCCAATTGGCTATAGTTCCATTCTAGTTTTGACAGAGTTCGGGAGAAAAATGCGATGGGTGCCTCAGTTCCGTTTGGCATTTTGTGGCTCAATACAGCTCTGATGCCGAAGGGAGACGCATCACATGTTAGTCTTATTGGTAATGTTCCGCTGTATTGTACCAAAATTCTGTCCAAAGTTAAGAGGTTCTTTATGTCTTCGAACGCTTTCCTTTCTCGCTCCCCCCATCTCCATTCCGCCTTTCTGTCCACTAGCTGGTGGAGCAGTTCAGCAGTGGTGGCTTTCTGTGACAGGAAGATATTATAAAAGTTAAGCAACCCCAAGAATGCCTGTAGTTCAGTTTTATTTTTTGGTGTGGGTGCTTCTTTGATCACTCTCAGTTTCCCCGGTGTGGGCCTAATTCCTGATTCGTCTATTAAGTATCCCAGGAATTCGACCTGGGTCTCTGCTAGCTGGCACTTGTCCCTTTTAACTTTGAGCCCCACTTTCTGGAACCTTGTCAACACCTCCCTCAGCTGCTGCTCCAGTTGGGTCGTGTCTTTTGCTGATATCAGGACATTGTCGAAGTAAGGGACGACCCCGTCAATTCCTTGCAGGAGCCGTTCCATCAGGCTTTGAAATAGCCCAGGTGCTACGCTCACCCTGAATTGCAGCCTCTTACACTTGAATGCCCCCGGTGCGTAACGATTGTTTGTGCTTCCATGGTGGCCTCGTCTATGGGGAGCTGTTGGTACGCTTGTGCTAGGTCTAACTTTGCAAAAATTCTTCCCCTCCCCAGGGAATGCAGTAGGTGTTGTACTACCGGCACGGGGTACACGCTTTGTTGGAGCGCCTTATTTAGGGTACTTTTATAGTCTCCGCACAAATGTACTGACCCATCTGGCTTAATGGATGTCACGATGGGGGTCTCCCATCTTGCGTGGTCTATTGGCTCTAAGACTCCCTGGGCAACCAGTTTATTTATTTTCACATCTATTTTTGGCCGTAACGCAAAGGGGACCCTCCGGGGTTTGATTCGGATTGGGGTTACCTGGGGGTCTAGATTAAACGTGATTGGGGACCCTTTGTACTTGCCTAGCTCACTGTTAAACACTTCCGTGAACTGTCTCATCAGGTCTTCCTCCCAGGTGTCATTTCTGATGTGGTCGATGCTAGTGATTGCAAGTCCCAGTGGCTCGAACCACTCCATGCCCAGTAGGCTGGGTCTGTCTCTGTCCACTATCGTGAGGGGTAGCGTAGCTTTGAAAGTCTTGTAGGTGACGTTGAATTTGCTGATGCCTACCACAGGAATTTGGTTCCCTTGGTAGTCGATGAGTGTGAGGCGTTGCCGTTTGAGATCGCGGGCTGTGATGTGTGGCAGCAGTTTCTTAATCATCCAAGACACCATCGATAGGCTGGATCCTGAGTCCACCTCCATCTTGCAGGGTCTCCCCTAGATTAAGACTGTCGCCGCCATCTTGTTCGCTCTTCCCGTGCTGGCGGGGCCAACCACGATGGTCTGATGGGTTTCGCCTCGGTCTGCCCGGTGGTCCTCATTTCTTTGTCCTCGTCCAAACGGTTGCCTCTTCCTGCTGGTCTGGAATTTCTTGCTGTTCGTTGGTGAATGGGGGGAGGAGTCTGGTCCTTCTGGAGACTGGCTGGGATGCTCTGCAAACCCTCGTGATGTGCCCTTTCTTTTCGCATCTCTGGCATATAGCGTCCCGGAATCTGCATTCAGCCCGTGGGTGGTTTCCTTCGCATCCTGAGCACCAGGCCTCTCTCCTTCCTTGTTGTCTCTCCTTATGATCGGCCCGAAAGTGATGGACTTCATCTTCCTCTTCTTCCTCCGATTCCGATTCCACTCTCTTGTAGTGCACGGCCGCCTCCTCCTTTACTGGCGGTCTGCTTTTCATCTTCTTCATATAGCCGCCGCCGATTTCTGGGATGCCTTGGTTGCGGATGCTTCTTCCAGGGCCTCCTTAAATGTGATCTGAGGCCTGGCCAGCAACCTACTCTGCAACATGAGGTCTCTCAGTCCCAGCACTAGACGGTCCCTCATCGCCTCTTCCAGGTTCAGGAAGTCACATGCGGCGGCTATTTCTCGCAAGGGAACACACTGATCGATTCTCCCTCTCTTTGGTCCTTCCGGTAAAACTCATGCCTTCTTACCAGGGGTGACGCCTGCAGTGCATAGTGTGCCTTGAGTATCTCTTGTAGCATTGTCCAGGTCATCATCCTCAGGTCAGCCGGGGCGGCGAGTGCCTTTGCCATTTTAAACACTGCTGGCCCGCAATGGGTGAGGAAAAGGGCTCTCTTCCTCTGTTCTGACAAACTCAACAGGTCGTTTGTCTCTATGAACATGTAGAAATGCTCCATGTAAGCTCCCCAATCTTCTCCAGTTGGGTTGAATGGAGTGAGCAGGCTGATTTCAGACATCACAGTAGCCAATGATCTGACCAGTGTGGTACGGTGGATCGGATGGGTGGCTGATGATTGCTTGGAGATCGCTGTGTCGTCCTGTTCTTTCAGATCCCACCTTCGTCGCCAATGTTAAATCGTGGGCGATTGAAGAAAGGACTCGACACAATGTAACTGGATACACTTTATTTTAACTCCGAAACAGCAATGGCAATTCCAGCCCCGGCAGCCCTTTATATAATCCGGAGCTGTCCGCGGCTTCAGCCATTGACATGCCTCTAAATTTCCCGCTCTCAGGACTAATTCCTGATTGGTTTATTTAAACTGTCACTTGATATTCAACAGTTGATAGTTGCAAAGTCATGTCTGACCAATTGTGGCCCCATGGATAACATTTCTCCAGGCCTTCCTATCCTCTACCATCCCCCGGAGTCCATTTAAGCTCACACCAACTGCTTCAGTGACTCCATCCAGCCACCTCATTCTCTGTCTTCCCCTTTTTCTTTTGCCCTCAATCTTTCCCAGCATTAGGCTCTTCTCCTGTGAGTCCTTCCTTCTCATTAGGTGGCCAAAGTATTTGAGTTTCATCTTCAGGATCTGGCCTTCTAAAGAGCAGTCAATGTTGATCTCCTCTAGGACTGACTAGTTTGATCGCCTTGCAGTCCAAGGGACTCTCAGGAGTCTTCTCCAGCACCATAGTTCAAAGGCCTCAATTTTTTTGTGCTCAGCCTTTCTTATGGTCCAACATTCACAGCCATACATTGCAAATGGGAAAACCATTGCCTTGACTATACACGCTTTTGTTGGCAGGGTGATTGTTTTGATTGTTTGGAGAAGATGTCTAATACTGTCCAGATGACCATTTACCCCCACTGCAGGGGAGCTCAACTATGAAATCCATCACTTTCTCCTTCTTGGGTCAGGTTGGCTCTGCCACTTGCTGGAACAGCTCTGGGCTCTTCCCTGGCCTTTTTTTTAAAATTGCTGCTCACATGGCACAATTTTTCACATAGCTTCTATGTCTTTCTTCATTCCTGGCCAGCAGAAGTGTCTCTTCATTAAGTGTACAGTCTTAAAAAATCTGAAGTGGCCAGCTTGCTTGGTGTCATGACTCTCCTATAGGACCTGGACCCATAGGGTATTTGGGACATACAGTTTGTCTCCTTTCCATGCCAGTCTTTGAACCATGGAACAGATCGTAGTTCCCTCTTTAACTGCTGAGTCAGCTCACAACCAGGATCTGATGGCTTTCTCCTGGCCTGTTGCCTCAGGGCATGCAGTTCAGGATAAAGGGAATTGGGAAACCCGTCCCCACCTTCGGATGTGGATTCTGACCAATCTGCCAGTGTGAAGATGAATTGTACCAGCCTCTCTGAGAAACAGATACAAAGAGCTTCTCAGGGTCATTTTACAATCCGCTCCCCTTTCTTTTCCTGAGGTGTGAGAATTCTCCAGGCATTCCTGGCATCAGGCAATGGTTATAAATCAGGTTAAAGTTTATACAAAGAGGACCAGGCAAGAAATTGGATACTTATGACACACAGGAAAAGAACTAAATGTGACAACTCCAAATCCCACCCCCCATTCTTCCACGAAGAATGGCAGATACACAGATCTGACATATTGCCCTCCTCAGAAAAATGGAAAATCCACCTAGAAAGACATAAAACATATAATCTATTAAGATTTAGGATGCTTTGTGTGGGTATTTCCCCCTTATGGTGGAAATTCCTTAATAATGTGGGGGATTTTACATGTTTTTTGGCTACCCATTCATTCTGAGAGGATGGTAGGTGTTTCTATGCCACTAAATATTGTGTGGCACTATGGTGAGTGTGGGAGTCAAAGATATCTTTAATTTCAAAATCTTGTTCTCCTTCCACCATAAGGGGGGTTGGAGGTGTGGGCAAAGGGGGTCTGACTTTTGAAGTGATTTCTGGATTGAGTAGGCTGCAGTGAAATACTGGATGAACCTGCCTAAGTATCTTAGAAAGGAGGAGTTCTACCGTGACAAGGTTTATGATTTTGGAAATGGGCAATGGGCCAATGAATTTTGGTCCCAGTTTCTTAGATGGTTGTAAGGATTGTAGAAACGTTGTGGATAGATATACGTGGTCCCCAACATTGAATGGTTTGGGTTCACAGCATTTCTTGTCATCTTGAATTTTAAAACCTGCTCTAGTCTCTTGCAGAGCTAATCTGATTACTGGCCAAGTGGTTTGTGTTATAAGGATTATGTCTGCAGTCTTGGCAGGATTAGTTTGAGATGTTTATTGATGATTAAACCTACTTGAAAAATGGTGTCAGAAGCCTGAAGCATACTCCTGAAAGCTAAGCAGTGGAAGTATGGCAGCTGCTAACAGTATACCTCTGCCCGAGCCTATGAGGGTGAGTGGAGATTGTGGTAGCAATTGGAATAAGTTCAGGGCAGAGTTCGAAGATTATGCCTTAACTACAGGCTTGGAAGAGAAGTCGGCAGCAGTTCAAGCTGCCACATTAAGGAGATTGATGGGCAGTGAATGCCTCCATATCTACAAACACAATTTAACCCTTTCTGTAGAGCAAGAAAGAGATACCAAAGTTATTATAGATGCTTTAGAGACTTATCTCAGACCTCTCCAAAATGTTATTTTTGAAAGATATATATTTGGCAGCTGCAAGCAAGAAGGTGAAACGATAGATAATTTTGTCACATGCTTAAAGCAAAAAGCAACCAGTTGTGACCATGGCCCCTTAAGGGATGAGCTCATTTGGGACAAAATAGTTTTGAGTGTTGCTAGTGAAAGTACATGCCACCGTCTCTTGAGGGAGCATAATTTAAGCCTACAAACAGCAATTGAGACGTGTCGGATTATAGAATTTACTGACAAACGGCTGAGAGTCCTAGAGTGGGATAAGGATTGTGTTAATACAGTCTCTAAACAACAGCCAAGTATGATGAATTATCAATACAAATATCAGAATAAAAGGCAGTTTTATAAGTCATCTGTGAACAACCAAGTAGCATGCAAGTATTGCGGCAGTATGCATATACAAGAGAGAGAGCAGTGCCCAGCATATGGGAAAATCTGCAGAGTGTGTGGGAGGCTAAACCACTTTGTAGGAGTGTGTCAGGCACAGAAAAGGGAAGTAAGGAAGTTGCATACAATTGAGCAAATGTTAGATTTGGAGAATGCATCTCAGGAGGAGGCATCCTTGTTTATCACTGATGCGGTTTATAGGAAAGAATGTATTGGCGTAATACACTCCAAGGGCAAAAAATGGTTTGTGAATCTCAGGTTTAACAACATAATTCAACCCTGCCAGCTGGAATCAGGTGCAACCTGTGATGTTATGAGTTTAAAGGACAAAATGAAATTGGCACCCGAGATTCTTCTTCAGCCTAGCAGTACCAAATTGAAGTTATATTCAGGAGAATTAATGAACTCACTGGGCCTATTTCAAACAGAATACATGGGGATATTTATAAACTTGAATTTGAGATTGTGGAAGTTGATCAGAAACCATTATTGTCAGGATCAACATGTGAGCACTTGGGGTTGATGCAGTTTACCATTCTGGCCAAGTTACACAATGTTGTGAGTTACCCCCCTAAATCTTTAGTGGGGCCATTGACAAAACCGCAAATCCTCCAAGTATACCAAGAAGTGTTTGAGGGTACCATAGTATCTGTTCCAGGAGAGGTTCATTTTGAACTTGAACTGCTATTTCCCCAGTACAAAGTGCACCACACAATGTGCCTATAGCTATTAAGCAGCAGGTTAAAGCACAACTGGATAAGTACGAGGCGGAAGGACATATTACGTCAGTAACTGAGCCCACTGACTGGATAAGCAACATGGTTGTTATTAGGAGGCCAGAGAAGATTAGAATTTGCATCGATCCCAAGTTTCTGAATATGGCTTTGAAGTGGTCACAATATTTAATGCCAAGAGTTGGTGCCATTTTGCACAAGCTACCCAAAGCACGGGTTTTTATGCTTGTTGACGCTAGAGACGCCTTTTTACAATGTAAACTGGATGAAATAAGTAGCTACATGACTACATTTTGAACCCCATGGGGTAGAAAGAGATGTCTTAAATTACCATTTGGAGTTTTGGTAGCACCAGAGGTGTATCAACAAAAGCAGCATGAATTACTGAGTGGGCTCGATGGAATTGAGCCAATAGCTGATGATATTCTTAGAGTTGGCTGTGGTGAAACAGATGAAGAAGCTGAGCAATACCATGATGAGAAGTTAATAGCATTATTGGATCGGTGTAGGCAGGTGAAGTTAAGGCTCAGTGTAAAGAAGTTGCAATTTAAGATGCACGAAGTCCACTTCCATGGGCATATTTTGTCCTCACAAGGTTTAAAAGCCAATCCAGAAAAGATTAGAGCCATTGTGGAGATGCCATTGCCTGTTGATGTTAAATCAGTGCAGAGATTTATCGGATTTGTTACCTAGCTAGCAAAATTTCTGCTGCACCTATCGGAAGTGTGCCAGCCATTGAGACGCCTTCTGGACAAAAATGCAGTTTGGCATTGGCTCCCCAAGCACGAGCAGGCAGTACAGGAGATAAAATGCTTGGTCACTATTGCTCCAGTGTTAAAATATTACGATGTTACGAAGACTGTTACCATTCAAAGTGACTCGAGCAAAAATGGCCTAGGACAGTGATGGCTAACCTTTTTTTCCTCGAATGCCAAAAGCGTGCATGTGCAATAGCACATGTGCCCACATCCATAATGCTGGTACATACCAGCCCCTGCTCAGGCACATGCGACCCCCACCCGCTCTCCCCCGTGTATTCGCGGGTGACCCATCCCTGCGCCTGTTTTGGGCCTAGCAGGCCTGAAGCCTCCAGAGGCCAGAAATGTCCTGTTTCCGGACTTCCGGTAGGCCCGTTTTTTTGTCCTCCCCAGGCTCTGGAGGCTTTCCTGGAGCCCCCAGGAAGGCAAAAACAGCCTCTCCCAGCCCTCTGGAGGCCCTCCGGAGGCCAGAAACAGCCATTTCCGGACTTCCAGTAGGCCCATTTTTCACCCTCCCAGAGCCTCCACGCGAGCCCTGTACTTTCCAGGCATCCAAAACGGGCCGCGTGGAGAGTCCTGGAAAGGAAGGGGTGGCATGGGCATGCACACACATCTCCCGCATGCACGGCAGAGACCTGAAAATCAGCTGGCCAGTGGGAGGCGTGCGTGCATGTGTGGTGGAGCTGACCTAGGGTGATGGCTGGCGTGCCCGCAGAAATGACTCCACGTACCACCTGTGGCACGCATGCCATAGGTTCGCCATCACGGGCCTAGGATGTTGTCTAATGCAAGAAGGTCAGCCGATCACATACACGTCCAGAGCACTTTCTTCTGAAGTTGAACTATGCTCAAATTGAAAAGGAGTGCTTAAGTATTGTATTTGCCTGCCAGCATTTCCATCATTATCTTTATGGCCAGAATATAATCATAGCCGAAACTGATCACAAGCCACTAATAGCCATATTCAAGAAGCCCCTTGAACCAAAGGTCTACAGAGAATGATGCTTAGTTTGCAGAATTACAACCTAAATGTTCTCTACAAGCCCAGATGAGAAATGTATATTAGTGAGACCCTGAGGGCTATGTTAGATCAGGTGACACTTGGAGGAGAACATGAGCATCAGACGGTCTGCTGGTTGCAACAGGAACAACTTTTTTTGCCGAAGATAACCAAGCAAACTATCTTAATGTCACAAATCACTGGCTATGTCAGCTTAGGCAGCACACAGATACTGATATAGCTTTACAGGCACTGAAGGCTATCATTATGAGTGGGTGGCCAGATGAGAAGGAGGCAGTTCCGGTAATAGTGAGGGAATATTGCTCTTTCAGGGATGAGATCACCGTACAAAACGGGATCTTGTACAAGGGCCCAAGAGTCATAGTGCCTAGGTCAATGAGAGCAGAGATGATATTGCGCATACACTCGAGCCATATTGGTGGAGAGACATGCTATAGACAGGCCCGTGATATGCTTTACTGGCCCAATATGCAGGGCAAAATCAAGGACTATGTTAGCAATTGTTCCACCTGCAATGAATATCCATATGCGCAACAAAGAGAAACCATGATGTCACACGAGATAGCATCACGTCCTTGGCAGATTGTTACTATGGATTTGTTCAACTATGCAGGAAAAAAGAATCTAATATTAGTGGATCATTATTCTGACTTTTGGGAAATCGAACCCCTTACGGACTGTTCAGCTGAGACTACCATTAAGAGATGCAAGATGCAGTTTGCACGTTATGGTCAACCAGATAAAGTGATCTCAGATAATGGTCCTCAGTTTACAAGTTTACCATTTAGGAAATTTTCCACTGAGTGGGAGTTCGAGCATGTGACCTCTTCACCATGTCATCTGCAGACTAACGGCAAAGCTGAATCAGCTGTGAAGATCTCTAAGAATCTATATAGGAAAGCTCACAGTGAAGGTAAAGACCCATGGAAAGCCATTCTACATTGGAGAAATATCCCATCTGAGGGCATGGACAGTAGTCCGGCACAGAGACTGATGGCAAGGAGACTAAAGGAGACTACCAGTGGCCAAAAGGCTGCTTGAGCCCTCGGTGATACAAGGAGTTCAAGAAAAGTTATGGCTGAAGAGACAAGCAGTCAAGGCAAGATATGACAACTCAGCTAGAGATTTGCCAGAATTGAAGATGGGGGAATGGATTCAGATGAAACCGCTGCCTGGAGATTGAACAGGTCGCTGGAAAATGGGTAGCTGCTTACAACAAGTGGCTCCACATTCCTATTTGGTGGATGTTGAAGGAACTTTGTATCATTGCAATCAGGTAGACTTGCGTGTAACTGAGCAGCCAGACTTTACATATCCTGTGGACAGGCCAGATATATCTGGTATTACCACACCGCATTTACCCATGGACAATGAGGAATGCACAGGGATGGGGCCTCAGATTAATGTTGACGAGAGCTCGGTGCAAGCGGGTATACCCGATAGCAGTTGAGTGCAGGACACTCCAGTAAGTGGCGAGAAGAGCCCAGTGGTTCCAGTGAGGTTGGAGAAGCCCAGAGTGCAAAGAGAGCCAGTTGGCGCAAGAGGGCCAGTTGTAACTCGCAGCAGCCGATATTCGTGACCACCTGACAGACTCAATTTGTACAAAGTGTTGATATTGTTCCTTTTTACAATTTGAACTCTTTTGCAATGTTTTTTAATGTTTTATTATGGGATAGTTGTGTTAATATGAAAAGGGAAGATGATACAGTTGCTTGCATCGGAACTTTGCATGTTTTCACAATGTTTTATAATGTTTCAATATGTGATAGTTGTGTTAATATGAAGGGAAGATTTTACAGTCACTTGCATCGGAACTTCGTATGGTTCACAATGTAGTGTTTTAGTAATACAGTGTCTTATATCGTTTTAATGTATGTATGTAATACTTATGGGGTTAGTGGGGTTTTTAATGTTTTAAAACGTGATAGTTGTATTAATGAAAAAGGGAAGATGTTACAAGGGTTATGTCTGCAGTCTTGGCAGGATTAGTTTGAGATGTATTCCTTGACTCTTGAGGAGCTGCTTTCAGCTGCATCTGTGAGGTATTTCCGGTTCCTGGCATATGTAGATATATACTTGTAATGATGGCTTGTTAAGGCGCTTTTATTGATGATTAAACCTACTTGAAACAGTTTGTAGGTTGTTCATCCACTCCTTAAGAGAGAGGATGTCAGGTTCCTTAGCTGGTAGCTCTGGCATGGGGTTAAATTCTTGTCCTGTGGCTACCTGAAATGGGGTGAAGCCAGTGCTACTGTGTACAGAGTTGTTGTAAGCTACTTCAGCAAAAGGTAACAGGTCAGTCCAATTATCCTGTTGGTAGTTAATAAAACATTTTAAATATTGTTCCAATATGCCATTGGTTTTTTCAACCCCCCCCTGTTCATTTGGGGGTGGTGTGAAGAGGACAGCCCCTGGGTGGAGCCTAATAGATTTAAGAAAGCCTGCCAAAATTTGGAGGTGAATTGGACACCCCGCTCTGAGATAATCCATTGAGGAGCTCCATGGAGGTGATAAATGTGGACTAAAAACATTTTTGCTAATGCCTTGGCTGTTGAAATCTTCTGGCAGGGTATTAAATGGACCTGTTTTGAAAAGAGGTCAGTTACAATCCAAATAACTGTGTTTCCTGTACTTTCAGGCAGTTCCACTATAAATCCATAGAAATCTCTCTCCAAAGTGCTGAAGGATTTGCTACAGTTCGTAAAAGCCCTGGGGACTTTCCTTGTTGTCTTTTTGCAGCTGCACAAGTGGGGCTATCTAAATATCCAGCTATCTTGGAGTTGTGGCATCATTTCATAAGCTCCAATCTTTGGCTAGCAGGGATGTAAAATTTGTTTTCAATCCAAGCTAAGTCATTTTTGAGCAAATAAATGTTTATGTGTGCCTGGAACCAGTCATCCTTAAGTAGTGCCTCCTTAAATTTTGAGACTGTTGCATTGTCAGCCAGCGGTTCTGTTTTGGCTTATATTCAGATAGTTATTTTGGCAGCTAGCTGGGGTGTTTGGAGTATAGGTTTAATGATTTCAGTCTTTTTATTGTTGTATTGGGGTTTTCTGGACAGGGCATCAGATAAGAAGTTTTTTCCTCCTGGGATATATTTGAGGGTAAAATTAAAACATTTAAAGTATTGTGCCCAACGTACCTGTTTGGGGGAGAGTATCTAAATGTGTCTAGAATTTGTTAATAAGATGAGGAAGAGAGAGGACTTCCGGTTGGCACCGCAGATTTTGTGGACGGTCTCCCTAGACCTGTGACTTTGTAAAAGCTGCTTTGACAGCTTTTGGCTGTCTGGCAGCTGAAAAACCTCCCCTTTGGGAAAAGAAGGAGAGGAGAGCCAGTGGGTGAGAGTAGAGCTCCCCGAAAGTCCTCTGGAATAATTCCAGAGACTTGGAGGGTGAGAGCTCCCCAGTCAGCCTGCCAAGAAGCTCCGAAGCCAGGTCGACTCTGTGTAAGCAGAGCTAGAAGCCGCAATCCGATTCTGCTGTCAAAAAGTGAGTCTGATTGATTACAACTGCAGGCAGAATGGAAACAGGAGAACAAGCCTTAAAAGTAACAGAGCTTAACTCCGGAGTTACTTTGTTTCAAACTGAATTTTTTTGAGCTGGAGGCTGAAGATGGCAATTTTGTTATGGTTCTGAAAGTGAAAGTCAGAAACGAAAGTGCTTATTGAGAACTTTGTGCTGGGGGAGTGGATTAAAGCTGCTGGAAAGTGAGAGCTTGTGGAGAAAATACTATTTTGCCTGATAAATCAGAGACTATAAATTACAAGCATTTTAAAGTTGTTCAAGGGACTTTGTGGCTTTGGGAAAAAAAGAGACCTTTTTAAAAGGAGAAAAAAAAAGATGGCTTCTAAACAAGTTAAGCCAGGAGTTGTTAAAGGAGGGGGAGGTTCCCCAGTTGTGTCAGTGGTGACACAGAAAGCACAACTTCCAGCTGATTCACAGAGTCAGGAGGCTGCTCTCAATGATTTCAAAGAGTTTATGAAAGAAGCCATGAATAATCAAGCAACAGCAATGAAAGATGCTATGAATAATCAAGCCACAGCAATGAATAATTTAACAGTACTTGTGGAAGGGGAATTAAAGAAAATTGAGGAGGATATAAAATCAATTAAAGAAGTGGTTACAAAACAACACGATGAAATAAGAGATGATATTGTTTTTGCAGTATCAGGATTGTCAAAACTTGTTATTCAGTTGGATGAGAAAGTGGAAGAAATTAATGAAGCCAATTTGAATTTGGAAAGCAAAATGGGAGATGTCATGACCAAAACAGAGAAAGTTGATGATGAATTGGTAATGTTACAATACAGGTCCATGGAATTTGCTTTGAGATTGAGAGGCCTGAAAGAAAACAGCAAAGAAAATTTAAAGGATATTTGTGCTGATGCTATTGCAGAGATAATTAAAGAAAGACCAGAAGAGGTGGCAAGCCGAATTGACAAAATCTACAGAGTTAACTCCTGGTTGGCAAGACAAAGACCGCTGCCAAGAGATGTGGTAATTTATTTTACAACCAGGAGGATCAGAAATGATATTTTACAAGCTTCCTACAAGAATAAGGTTCAGGTGGCTGGGCAAGAAGTGGTGGTTTTGAAAGAGATCCCTCCAAAGTTGTTGAGAAGTAGAAAGGACTTTGGCTTTTTGGTAAATGAGCTGAGAAATCAACAAGTGGCATATAGATGGGACATTCCAACTGGTCTAATAGTGACTTATAATGGAGAAAGATACCGGGTAAACACAATCTGGAATGCAAAAGATTTCTCTGTTAATGTTTTAAAGGCTGGATACCCACCCTCACCAGGGGGGAGCAGAAAGAAAATGGAGATGATACAACAAGAAAAGATAGAAAGCAGATACAAACTTATGCTGAAGTTGCAGCTGGAGGAATCATCACGGAAGAAGATCTGGATCTTGGGGGCTTACCCCCAACTCTGGAACCACTCAAGAAGGGAGAACCGAAAGCACAACGACTGACCTGATCAATTTATAAACTTCAAGAACAACAGTTAAAAATGCAACAATCTCAAGATCTATCTCAAGAGGTTCAGAAAACAGAAGCAGGGGGTGGGGGCTAGGCCGAAGAGTAAGGTGGAAGAGGATCTGATGCTTATGCGGCTTCGAAAAGGTAAAGATGGCAACTAAATTTCTATCTTGGAATGTTAATGGCTTAAATTCACCACAAAAAAGAAAGAAAGTATTTCATTACTTGAAACAATTTAACAATGATGTTATTTGTCTGCAAGAAACACATATTAGGTTATTAGACCAAAAATATTTGATAAATTCAAGATTAGGTACACACTTTGTGGCATCAACGCCAGAGAAGAAAAATTGGTTAGTTATATATGTAAAGAAAGATTATCAGCTAATTTAATCGAGGCAGATATATCGCAATTGAATTATTAACACAGACTGGAAAAATGCTTTTAATTGGAATATATGCCCCTAATCAGCAACAAGACAAATTTTATAAATTTTTACACACTAAAATAATACAATGGGATTATAAATATTTTATATTAATGGGTGACTGGAATGGAGTAATAGACACACAGAGAGATAAAAAAAGTTTATCCAAGATTTCAACACGTGCAAAATTACCTAAATCTTTTTTTGATATGATGGAAGATATAGAACTGAGAGATATTTGGAGAGAACATAATATGGAGGAAAGAGACTTCACCTTCTTTTCTGATAGACATCAATCCTTCTCCAGGATTGATTTTATACTAACCACAAATGATTTTATTTCTAGGGTGAAGAAGACCAAGATATGTCCAAGAATTTTAACTGATCATTGTTCGGTTTGGGTGGAATTTGAACAGGAGAGGGGAGAAAGAAGGTCTTGGAGGTTAAATGAAAATTTATTTAGATATGAAGAAAATGTGAAAGAGCTTAAAAAACAAATGAAAGAATTCTTTTGCTATTAATATGAACAAGGGTACCTCTATGGAAATGGGATGCTAGTAAGGCTTATATGAGGGGTACGTTAATACATATGAATAATAAACATAGACTAAAACAACAAAAGAAGTGGAAAGAGATAGAAGAAGAAATAAAAAAGAAAGAACAATTATTTATACTTAATCCAGGAGATAAGAAGGTAAAAGAAACAATAAATATATTAAGAGGGCAATTTAATATGTTAATGGCTGATCAGGTGGCAACTAGCTTACAATATGCTAAACATAATACATTTTGTAATGCCAATAAACCAGGTAGGTGGTTGGCCTACATGCTGAGGAAAAAACAGAAATCACGAGTCATTGGTAAAATAGAATATAGAGGTAAGGAAGTTTACCAACAGAATATGATTAAAAAAGCTTTTTTAGAATTTTATACAAAGTTATATGCTAGTGACTCAATACAAGGTATAGATATAGATAGATACTTAAAGGAAGGGAATATTCCGGAATTAACGTTGGAACAGAGGGAAGGATTGAATCAACCAATAACTTTTGAGGAGATCATCATCAGTGCTTAAGAAAGATGGAAACTTGAGGGAGTGGCAGAAAGGGGTTAATACTTTTATTTGGGGCGGGAAGAAACCAAGAGTGAAACTGAAAATTATACAGGATGTATGTGAGAGAGGAGGTCTTAAAATGCCTAATTTAAGATTGTACTATGAAGCAGCTGTTTTATCAGAGATTAGCGATTGGTTTAATTTAACTGAAGAGAGAATGTTAAATATAGAAGGCTATGATCTGTTATATGGATGGCATGCTTATTTGTTATACGAAAAAAAAGTGGATAAAGTGTTTAAGGGTCATATACTTAGAAATGCATTGTTGAGGGTTTGGAAAAAGTATCAATATATCAATATACAAGTATGGGTATCAATAAGATACCAATATGGGCAAATCCCAGACATGCAATAGAAAATATAAGTATAGAACAAAAAACAGAGGTGATTACTTATAAAGAGCTTCTTCTTTTGGAAAGGAGTAATTTGCAACTGAAATCTTTAGATGTACTAAAAGAAGAAGGGATAATTTATACTTGGTTTCAATATGGTCAGCTTCAAGCTAGATGGAGAGAAGATCAAAAAATTGGTGTTATGCAAAATGAGGAAAATTTGGTGAAACAGATTAGAGATCAAAGTCAGATGCATATTAAAAGGTTGTATAATGCTTTATTGGAAATAGGTTCAGAAACGGAATTGGTTAAGGATTGTATGATAAAATGGGCACAAAACTTTCAGGAATCAGTGACGATGGAAACATGGGAAAAGATTTGGGTCAGAAATGTTAAATTTACACAAGCACAAAATTTGAGAGAGAACTTTTATAAAATGTTTTATAAATGGCACTTAGATCCTAAAAAACTGTCATGTATGTACCCAAATTTGCAAGCTAAATGTTAGAGATGTGAATGTGAAGATGCAACCTATTATCATATATGGTGGACCTGCAAGAAAATCAAGGCATTTTGGATAAAAATTTGGTGGGTATGCAGAACATTCTGAAAAAAATGTTGAAATTTACTCCTCAATTGTTTTTACTGGGTACGATGGACTGTACAGTATTAAAGACTAAATTGATTTTGAACTTAATATCAGCAGCAAGGGTGTTGGTAGCGCAATACTGGAAGAAGGACTTTTTGCCTACTATTGAAGAGTGGATACTGAAAGTAACAAACTTAGCAGAAATGGTGAAAATCTCAGCGTATTTGAAGGACTATACACAAGAAAGATATGTATCAGAATGGAGAAGATGGATTGATTATATTCAAAATAAGTATCAGACAAGAAAATATCAAATAGCTTATGAATGAACGTTAAGTATTAGATGTCGAGATCCCCTCGATACTTAGCGCTAGGGCGGTAGCCGCGGATCCTGGCGCCGTGACTGTGGAGTTGGTTCCCGGCGCTTCCCAGACCTGGATCGGCGGAAGGGGCATTGGGCGGGGTCCTTTGCACAGGTGGTGGTACGACGGGGCGTTGGGCGGGGTCATTTGCACAGGTGGTGGTAGGTGATTAGCATAAGTGATAGGCGGTCGGTCACGATGCGGTCGGAGCCAGGGTTTGTTTTGTTTTGCTGACTCATGCAGGGGCTGGGCTACGCTAAGCCGGAAGGGCAGGTGGGCTGTTGTAATTATTGGGCGCGTTATTTAAAGCGTTGGGAGGCGCCCGCTCCCAACGCCGACTTTGTATGCCTTTGCATTGATTGTTTTCTTTGACGCTGACGGTGCTGACGACCGTTGGAATAAACCGCTTACAACTATCAAGCCTTTGCAGCGTTTTTCCTTCCCGACGTCTCCAGACACGCAGCAGAAAGTTAGACAGAAAGTCGGCGTTTTGCATCCTTTATGCTGGTCTATCCCGTCGGGGCTGAGCCTGGGATGGCGGAAGGCACGACGGTCGGCTCGCTGGCGATAGAGGAGGAAACGGCGGATGACACCGTGGTGGAGGCTGTTCCAGGTGTTCAGGTAGCTGAGAAGGGGGAGCTGCCAGTGGTCCGCCCTAAGGAGAAACTGGTGCGGGGAGAGGCAGCCTCTGTAGAAGACAAGGCTCCCGGTCCTAGTACAGTGAAACCTGATATGGGGGAATGGTGGCAGAGCTCTGCACTCACCGGTTCGAAGCCCCTCTCTCCCCAGTCGGGGGAAACGTCCTTCCAGGGGTGGAGGGAGCGCAGATGGCTGGACGACGAGGAGTGTGATTGGAGCCATTCCACAGGACTAGGAGCTTCCACCCTGGATGTCTTACGTGAAAAGTTTGGAGAGGGGAGCTTCAGAGATGCCCCCTCCTAGCAACCATGGGCGCCAAGTCAAGAATCGTGGCAGAGTCATGGGGAGACCCGCAGCAGCTCCGGAACCCGTTTCCAGTTGGCAAGTCCGAAACTGCGCATTGAAAGGGGGGGGGTACAGACCCGGCAAAAGAGACCCCCTCCCCTCTGGTCCCGCACCCCCGGTAGGGGGGTCCTTACGAGGGGTGGATCAAGACCAATACGCTTTGCGACGGTCTGGGTCTCAACAGGGCCAAGGGGGGCCCCGTGGTCCTACCCCTCAGCAAAGAGAGGTTTTCCAGGATGCCCAGCCGGGGGCCCCAGCCCCGTTTTGGATGCCGGGGGTGGGCACCCCTCAACCACAGTACTGGGGCCCACCCCCCATACAGGCCACATTTGATGGTAGTGCAGATAGGGTTTCCTTATTTTTGAGCCAAATACTAAGTTATATGGATCTTTATGGCCGTCTCTATCTGTCCCAATGGGCTATGGTGGTTGCTATCACTGCTGTCTTGACAGGTGAGGCAGCAGATTGGGTCGCTGATCTGCATAGCGACCATGCAAAAGAACTGGCTAGTGTGGGACTTTTCCTAGAGGCATTACGCTGCTGGTTTGAAGACCAGTCCAGGACACAGTTGCTTGAAAGCGACTTGGTAGCCATTAAGCAGGGGGGTCGACCGGCGAGACAGTATGTAAAAGAATTCCGCACTGTGGCTGGTCGGCTCCGTACATGGCCTGAACGTCTCCTAGTGCACCAATTCCGTCTAGGATTGGACAGAGAATTGCGGCAAGCATGTGTTTATCGAGGACTGCCACCTAAGCTGTCGGAATGGTTCAGCGCAGCGGTCGATTTAGATGTCGGCCTACGAGAATTTCGTACTCAGGGAGTGAGTAGCCTTCCTTTTCCCCCTCGTCGGCCCATAGGACGACCAGTGAGCCCAAAAGGAGTGGACACCTCCACACCTCATTCTCTAGTCCCTGTGGGGAGGGGGACGATTCGTTGTTTCAGGTGTAACCAGTTGGGCCATCGTGTAGCCGACTGTCCCATACCTCCTGTTCTGCTCACCACTACACGAGGTCCACCACAGTCAACTGGGAGAGGCCGTGAACGGGCACGTTCGTCGTCAGAGAGGTCCAGAGTGGTTACCCCCATGGCGTTACGAGGTACTCGAGGGACGAATGGAGGGTCAGACGGGCCCCTCCACTGGGACAGTGTCTCGCTGGTTCCAGACAGCAGCGATGAGGAGGCGCCAGTTGATCCTATGGTGAGTGATCCTATACATCCGTTTGTCATTCCGATTACTCTGAGAAACCTTCTGACTACAAGGGCAGTCCAACGAGATGCCCTGATAGATTCGGGGTGTACCCGGTGTCTCATCCGGAAAAGCGTAGCCATAGAGTTGGGGTTCCAGTCAGCCAAATTACAAAATCCCATTCGTTTTGAGCAGATGGATGGCTCTCTCCTGGGTGGCACGGCTGCAACTCGGGTTACTGAGTTAGTACGCATGGAAATGGGGGAACATTGGGAGAACATTCGTTTTGTTATTGTGGACACAATAGTGGAACCTATTATTTTAGGTCTAGCGTGGTTAGATAAATGGAGGCCCAACATATGGTGGGAAGGCGGTTACTGACACCTGAGATTAAGTGTCGGACCAGAGCCAGAACCAGAGGCCAGAGTTGGGCAGGCGGGGTTGCAGAGAGATATTTCAGCTGACTCATCACAATTAGGATATCCTGCTATATATAGAGACTTAGCAGAAGTGTTTAACGAAGAGGAGTGTGAGGTACTACCCCCTTACAGAGCGACTGATTGCGCTATAGAACTAAAACCGGGTGTTCGGTTGCCAAAGCCAAGAATGTATGCTATGACAAAACTAGAGTTGGAAGAACTCAGACGATATATTGATAAAAACTTAGCCAGGGGCTTCATCCAACCCAGTCGGTCACATATGGCCGCCCCCGTTTTATTTCGCGAAAAGAAGGACGGCGGTTTACGTTTGTGTGTGGACTTTCGGGGGTTGAATGCGGTATGTGTCGAACACCTGTACCCTCTTCCATTAATGAAAGATCTACTGGCTACCTTATCAACCGGACGAGTGTTCACAAAGTTAGACTTACGAGAGGCGTACTACAGAGTACGTATAAAGCCAGGCAATGAGTGGAAGACCACGTTCAACTGCCCTTTAGGTAGCTATAAATTTAAGGTAATGCCGTTTGGTCTGCAAGGTGCTCCCACTGTTTTCATGCAAGTGATAAACGAGGTATTGCATGAGCACTTATATCGAGGTGTCCTGGTATATCTGGACGATATTCTAATCTATACCAGAACGATGGAAGAACATACAGCCTTGGTGAGACAGGTCTTGAGTAAATTGTTACAGGCAAAACTGTTCGTCAAACTATCGAAGTGCGAGTTCCACTGCACAAAGTTGGACTATTTGGGGTATCGTATCTCAGAGAACGGGTTGGAGATGGATCCCAAGAAAGTGGATACAGTACTAGAATGGCAGGCACCTACAACACGGAAACAGCTGCAAAGCTTCCTTGGCTTTGCAAATTTTTATAGACAGTTCATCCCCGCATTTGCGCAGATAGCTCTCCCTTTGACCGATTTACTTCGTACAAAAGAATTAGGTCTGAAAGCGAGACCAGGACAAATAGTAGTGTGGACTCCTGCCTGTCAAAAAGCTTTTGACAGTTTAAAGACCCTATTTTCCCAGGCACCGATATTACGACATCCTGATTCGACCTTACCATTTATTGTACAAGCCGACGCTAGTGATGTTGCAGTGGGAGCTGTGTTGTTGCAAAGGACTAGTGACGGGGTGTTGCACCCATGCGCTTATATGTCCCGCAAACTGACAACTACAGAACGACGGTGGGCTATTTGGGAAAAGGAAGCATTTGCTGTGCGGTGGGCGCTACTTACCTGGAGGCATTTGTTAGAGGGCAGTGGTACCAAATTCGAGGTATGGATGGATCATAAAAATCTAGAAGCACTCCAAAGCCCCAGACACCTGTCACCAAAACAGGTACGTTGGGCACAGTATTTCCAAAGGTTCGATTTTGAGTTAAAATACGTGCCAGGAGGGAAAAACTTCTTGGCAGACGCTCTGTCGCGACTTCCTCAATTTGAAAGTAAAAGAGAAGAGGTCGTACAAGCCATGATCCCTGATCATCAACAGTGGGCTCGAACGGCGCATAACAGGTCCTCACCTTCATGGGAAGACGATTTACGTCGAGAAGTGCTTACAGATGCCTGGTTGAAAGAACATGGAGATAAAGTGACCCACCGAAACGGATTTGCTTGGATAGGAACCAAGCTGTATATCCGTGAGTCGTTAAGACAGTCAGTATTACAGAGGTGTCACGATGCAAAAACAGCAGGGCACTTCGGGTTCCTGAAAACATTACACCTAGTAAGACGCCAATTCTGGTGGCCGCGTATAAGGAAAGAAGTTGAACATTATGTAAAAGGGTGTAAAGTGTGTGCAAGGACTAAACCTCGACTGGGAAAGCCTCTCGGCCTTTTACAGTCAGTAGCAGAACCAAATAGTCCCTGGGAAGAGATAGGTATGGATTTTATTGTAGACCTCCCGGAGAGTAGTGGCAACACGGTGATATGGACTGTAGTCGATCTTTTCTCCAAGCAGGCTCATTTTATCCCGTGTCATGGTTTGCCGTCAGCTAGGAAGTTGGCGAAACTTTTTCTATGGCATATATACCGGCTGCATGGTGCACCCCGGCGTATTATTTCCGACAGGGGCATACAGTTTACCTCAATGTTCTGGCGCAATTTCATAAAGATGTTAGGCTCGTCACAAGGTCTAAGTTCTGGGTTCCATCCCAGTACTAATGGAGCAGCAGAAAGAACAAACGCCATGGTGGAAAGGTACTTACGCTGTTACGTATCGTACCAACAATCAGATTGGTCTGAATTACTCCCTTTTGCGGAAATGGCATATAATAATACTGTTCATGGGAGTACGGGGGTTACGCCATTCCAAGTTGTTTCGGGTAAGGATTTTCCTGCGATCCCCGAATTGGCTCTCCAGGACCAGAATAGTGTGTTACCAGATAGTTGGACTGCTCGTATTAAAGGTCTATGGCCCCGAATAAAAGAGGCGTTGGACAAAGCAACTGACACTTATAAATACCAAGCCAATAAGAAAAGAGCAGACCACAAACCATTTGTAGTTGGGGATTTAGTCTATTTGTCTACGAAATATCTAAAACTATGAACCCCCAGTCGTAAACTGGGGCCCAAATACCTAGGGCCCTTTCCTGTTATAAAGGTGATTAATCCCGTTACAGTGGAATTAAAACTACCTCCGCTATTGGGGAAAGTCCATCCTGTGTTCCATAGTAGCCTCCTAAAACCAATAGCTGTCATTCGGGAACAAACAATAGGACCAGGCCCAGTGGAAGGGGATCACTATGAGGTCGAAAATATATTAGACTCAAAACTTAGCAGGGGAGTACTAAAGTATTTAATCAAATGGAAGGGGTATCCATTCGAGGAATCCTCATGGGTTACGGCTACGAATTTGAGGGCTAGTCGACTACTTGATCGGTTTCATAAAAAGTATCCACATAAACCCGGGCCCCGGGGTGATGATATAAAACCCTAATAGGAGGTTAACATTCATGTGTTGTGTATTCCAGGAGGACACCTGGTAGGGGGAGCCGCCTGTCGAGATCCCCTCAACACTCAGCGCTAGGGCGGTAGCCGCGGATCCTGGCGCCATGACTGTGGAGTTGGTTCCCGGCGCTTCCCAGACCTGGATCGGCGGAAGGGGCGTTGGGCGGGGTCCTTTGCACAGGTGGTGGTACGGACGGGGCGTTGGGCGGGGTCATTTGCACAGGTGGTGGTAGGTGATTAGCATAAGTGATAGGCGGTCGGTCACGATGCGGTCGGAGCCAGGGTTTGTTTTGTTTTGCTGACTCATGCAGGGGCTGGGCTACACTAAGCCGGAAGGGCGGGTGGGCTGTTGTAATTATTGGGCGCGTTATTTAAAGCGTTGGGAGGCGCCCGCTCCCAACGCCGACTTTGTATGCCTTTGCATTGATTGTTTTCTTTGACGCTGATGGTGCTGACGACCGTTGGAATAAACCGCTTACAACTATCAAGCCTTTGCAGCGTTTTTCCTTCCCGACGTCTCCAGACACGCAGCAGAAAATTAGACATTAGAAGTATTATGTTATCTATAGTGGAGTTAAGGTTTCAGGGGGGGGGGGATTTAGTAGTCTGAGGATAGATAGGTTAATTTAGCTTATGATTGTTAATTGAAATACCCTGTATTTTGCTCTGGGAAGTCTCGGGGGGGAGGGGAGGGAAAGGGTGGGGGGAATATTGGGGGGAAAATTATTATTTTTTGGGGGTAAAACTTTTCAATAAAAAAAAATTAAAAAAAGATGAGGAAGAGAGAGAGCGTGATGTTACTCTAGGGTGCCGCAAAGTCAGAAAGACTCTAATAGCATATTATAAGACTAGCCAATGTTTATTTTAAGGCATTCAATTTTATGAGCTGCAGCTCACTTCCTCAGATGCATTGTTGTGAAATTTCTAAATCTATATTCAAAATTTTGTGGCAGAATTTGTATCCAATAAAATTGAGTAGAGAAGATTATTTAATATTTTATTTTTGATAGCAGAGATGTCTTTTGTAAGGTTTTGGAAGGATTATAAATAATATGGTTTCAAGTGTAAAGAAATTTACTCCCATATATCTAAGTGCTCTCAGAGAACTATGAGTCATCCAATCCTTGGAAAACATTAATATGGATTTATTCTCCCTTGAAAATTATAATCCTCGAGGGGTGGGGTTGTCATCATGGTGGTATGGTAATGACTTAGCAGGGCTTCGCTAAGGCAGCTGAATTCTACCTGTCAGGAGGCCCCCTAGGGGGCCAAAAATCACCCTGGAGAGGTAATGAAGTAAAGGGGACACTCTGTGGATCGCAAGGAGGAAAGCACCCTTGCAGGTCCGGCAGGAGAAAAATATGGCCATTATGGTCAGAACAAGGTGGGACAGCCTGATGGAAGAAGTGACTTAGAAGGACTGAGCAGCAGTGTGATCTGGGTGAGATTTTCTTTTTTCTAACCTCTGGGAGGAATTTTCCCCAAGAACTTTTCTTTTTTTGAGAATGTGACTCAAAAGGGGGAGGCAGGGTGTTCCATTTCCCATTCCCCAAAGCTTAGCAATGATTAAGATTTTGAGACTTTGACAGATTTGGAAAAAGCTTGGTTTCATTTAAAAAAATGAGATGCATGGGTCAAAACTTATGGAAAGCCTCGACTGGTTCTCTTTGGTTTTTTTTCCTACATTAAAAAAATTGGAACTGATTTTATGGTTATTAAGTTTGGATGGACTTAAAAAATTTTTTTTGTCTTCAAAATAAATACTATAGTAAAAATGGAAAACTAAGTAAGTACGATACCTAATAGTTGGAGAGGATACTACAAGTGGAATGAAGAAGTCTGTTTTGACTAGGGTGGTTATTTTTGGAAAGGAGTTTGAAACAAAATAGCACCTGCAGATTGCTTACTTTGAAAGTTTGGAGATTCAGGGTGAAAACATTGAAAGGCTTTGATCTATGCTTGAACTATCATGGATTATAAATTGAGTTAGCAAAGTGAAGAAGAGAAGTAGCTTGGATCTGTTTTAAGACCAAGTGGAGGATTTCTCTCTTGTTTCTTTTTTCTCCTTCCTTCCTTCCTTCCTTTTTTTTTGGGGGGGGTTCTTGGACTGGCTGGATACTTCAAACTGTGGTTTTAATACTTTGAGACTATAAATATATTCAACAGCAAATTGAGATCTATAAAGTCTTGGGGAATCGGTGGGCCTTCTGGATTAGAAATATTTACTACTGAGAGAAGAAGGAAGCAACTGTGAAGTTTGAACAGCAAACTGTAAATTGCAATGTACTGGAGGTATTGAAGGGCCTTGTGGATTACAGATACTAGTTATTGAGAGAAGAAGGAGGAGGAGGAGGAGAAGGAGAAGGAGAAGGAGAAGGAGAAGGAGAGGAAGAGGAAGAGGAGGAGGAGGAGGAGGAGGAAGAGGAGGAGGAGGAGGAAGAGGAGGAGGAGGAGGAGGAAGAGGAAGATAAGAAAATAATTATCTGTAAAGAGATATTCTACACTAGTACAGGATTAATATCTGGACTGATATGGTGGATTATAAAAATTATAAGATTGTGATATTGGTGTGAAATTGGAATAGAAAAGTGTTCTTTCCTTGGTTTAAAATAGGGGGGATAGAAGTTGGTTGGGAGCTAAGAGATTATTGTGGTGTATTTTACTAAATTAACATCCCAATTAACCTGGTTAATAGACATAAGTAGCTACAAGCAGAAATGGCAAGCAATCCAAATTTAAGCACATTAGGAAAGAAAACAACATCTGCAGCCTCAGCCTCAGCATCAAGTCCATCAAGTCAAATCTCGATAGCAAACATGTTACAAGCAGAAAAATCAAATTCATTTCAAAAAGATGTAATGATGATGTTTCAACTTTTACAGGAGGTGATAACAAAGAATCATAATGAGGTGAAGAGTGAGTTGGGAGAGGTGAAAGAAACGATACATGATATGAATGAAAAAATAGGGAATTTCCAACAAATGATAGAAAAAAATGAACAAAGGATTCAGGTAATAGAAGAAAAATCAGAACAAGCTGAAAAAAAAAAAGGAGATATGAACCAAAGGCTTACACAGGAAAATAAAGAGTTGGAAGAAGATGTTATTTCATTGCAAATGGAAAAGGCTGCTTACTTTCTGAGATTCCAAAACATAGAAGAGGAAAAAGGAGAAGACCTACCTGATATAATGACAGAATTGCTGGCAAATGCTTTACAAATTACAAAACAGGAAATGCAAGCAGAGATTGATGAAATATTTCAAATGCACAAAACCTATGTGAGAAGACATAATCTCCCAAGAGAAGCTCATGTCAGATTTGTCAAGAAGATGATAAGAGTTGAAATACTTAAAAAAGCGAGAGATGAACTTCTGCAATATAAAGGCAAAGAAATTGTGGTGCTGAAACAGGTGCCAAGAAGAGTAAGAAATCTAAGAAGACAATATTAATTTTTGACAGGTTGGCTGATTAAATACAATATTAAGTTCAGAGGGCTGATACCAGAGGGAATTTTGGTAATTTGAAAAAAGATATATTTTGGACTCATTAGATAAAGCACATGAATTTTATGAATATCAATTTGGAGCTACTGAAGAACAGAGAAGGGGAGAGGAAGTAGAACATAAAGGACAAAGAGAACTGGTAATTGTGGAAAACACTACATGGGAAGAAGAAAATGAGTCCAAGAAAACAGAACAAGCAGAATGAGCAGAACAAGAAGGAGCAAAAGTAAAGGAACATAAGATAAACTAGGTCACTATGACCTATATACAAGTGAGAAGATTAAAGAAGAAATACAGATACTATGAATTAACATAAATGGATTGAATTCACAATGAAAAGAAAAAAAACTTCCACAAAACTACAAAAAATAAAATTTGATTTAATTTGTCTCCAAGGTCCATATTCAAAAACAACATAGTAAGCTTTTAGAGTACCCCAAAATGGGAAAAGTATATTTTTCATTAGCACAATAAAAGAAAAGGGGTGGTGGTCTTATATATAAAGGAAACAATAAATGCCAAGCAAATATACACAGATGAAGAAGGGAGAATTTTGATGGTAGAGGTATTAATAAACCAAAAACAAGTACTTTTGGTAGCAATATATGCACCAAATAGTAAACAAAAAGAATTTTATTAAAAACTCCACATGAAAATATCTGAAATGGATTATGAAAATATGTGTATGTTAGGGAACTTTAATGCAATTGTGGATGCAAAACTGGACTATAGAAGCAGGAAAATAGGTAAAAAGGCATGGAAAACACTCCCTAGGGTCTTCTTTAAAATGATATCTCTTCAAGATACATGGAGAAAAATGAAGTTAAAGAAAAACCAATATACATTTTACTCAGATAGACATCAATCATGGTCGAGAATAGATATGATATGGATGACCCCCAGGATTAAGAACAAATGTACAAAAGATAGAAATTGAAACAAATGTATGGGCAGATCTAATGGTGGGATTCAGCTGGTTTGGGCCAGTTCACCAGTAGTTAACCACACCCAGCCATGCCCCTTGCCCCTCCCAGCCACTCGCCTGGAATGAGGCTGATATGTCCAACAATGGCTTTGATGGGGCTCCTGGTGCTGATCAAGGCCAGCGGGATGGTGCCACATTGGCCCCAGATAGTGGGACTCACTTGCGAATCAGAGATGTTGCAGCAGTTTTCGGACTCCCAAGCAGCTCAAGCTTCACACATGCTTAGGAGAGACTCCGGTAGCCGAAGACAGCGCCTATGGGCACCAACACTGCCTCAAGTACTATGCTCCAGATCGCTTCATTGCCATCGCCCCTCCCAAACCACTTCACTCCCAGCATCCTGGCTGGGAGGGCCACTTACCCACCTGGCCAGGAAGCTGCATGACCATACTGGCTGGGAAGCACATGGCTGCACTGGCTGGGAGGCAAACCGCTGCCCCCCATTGTTTCCCCCTGTTTTCCACCATTTCCTGCTTGCCTCTGAATGCCGGCTGAATGCTCTCCTCCCAGGCCTCTTGCTGATGGCTTCCTGGCCCTTCTTTTCCTTGTAGCACTGAGCTGCTTGGCTTTTGAAATCCAGCACCACTTCTTTGTCTGCTGAACCCAAGAACTCTTGAAATCCAAGAGAGCTGGATTTCAAAAGCCAAGGAGCTCAGTGCTACAAGGAGAAGAAGTGCCAGGAAGCCATCAGTCAGATGCCTTGCTGGAGCTGAATGGCTGGGCTTTAAAGCATTTTAAAGTAGCCTGGAGCAAGAATTCCTTTCTCCCCCCCACCCCCAACCTGCACCCGCACTTTCACTCCCTCTGGAAAGAACTTAGAAGCATCACCTGGAACCGGGATTCGGGAATGCAGAGTTTGGCCCGAGCCCAAGTTGTTGAAATGAAAACCTGCTTAAAACAACTTGGCTTTCAGACTGAAAACAGGTTTATGGGTCTTCTGTCTGGTGAGAGAACATCTTGGAGTTTTAGCCCAGCCTTTGAGCTTTGTTTTGGCTTTCTCTCAAGCCCAGAAGTCGTGCATAACTTTTTTGTTTTGTTTTGTTTTAATGTTCACCCTCATGAACTGTAATCCTTGAAAGAACTGTGACTGCCTTCTGGAGGATTTTCTGAGCAACCTGCATAACCTTCGCTCACAATCTTTGTAGGGTGAGGAAGGGAGGGAATTGCCAGACTATATGTGGAAGAAATATCCCATTTGGAAGATATTGAGTTTTGCTGTTGCTGACTACCTCCTCCATGCTTCCTAAATGAGGTAGATTGAAGTGGCTGGTGGGTGTGGGTGTGAAATTAAGCCTCCTTACTATAAAATCCATTCAGAAAACACAAAGGAGCAGATATGGTTTAATTCTACTTCAGCCCAGATTGTGGGAGAGAAAGTAGTTTAAAAATTATTATTTAATTGACTAATTCATTGGAAATTGCTGTGTTGTGGCTTTTCATGGGATGTAATGCTTATGATGGGCTATAAACAGGTAATACTCAGCCTTAAAATTATGTTATGGAGGTAGAAAGGCAATTAGATTTGCTGGCTGTCCTAGGTATGATTTTCAGTAGTCAGACTCTGCTGTTTTACACTACTAATATATTTAAATCAAATACCTATCTCTAAATTTAAGACAGCACTAACCCTAGAACATTCTAATGGACTAGGAACAGCCATCCTGATAGAGATATTTAGGGGGGGGGGGACCCTTTACTCTTTAAAGTTGTGTCCTTGTGATGAAAGGACAGTTTATATTACGATCGGTATATTGTCAAATTGCCCATTTTGTTAAAATGCATGGTTATGTTTTATATCCCCCTCATTAATTACATTTAAGGACTATTTGGATTTATTTTGTGTTGTTAGCCAGCATTCAGTTTGTTTGAATGTGGCCAAGTTTTGTTTTATTGTTTGTAAAATCTGCAATCATGGTGGTGCAGTGATTAGAAGGCGGGCTAACTCTACCCACAAGCTGGAGTTTGATCCTCAGCTCAAGGTTGACTCAGCCTTCTGTCCTTCTGAGGTCAGTAAAATGAGGACTCAGATTGTTGGGGGCAATATGCTGACTCTGTAAACCGCTTAGAGAGGGCTGTAAAGCAGTATCAAGCAGTATATAAATCTAAGCACTATTGCTATGGCAACCAATTATATTGATTATTTTTAGGTTTTGTTTATTTTCATTTTTGTTTATTTAGAATCTTTAATTTTTATCTTCTTAAAGGGGAATTCTGACAAAAATGGTGCAATAATACAGTATAAGCCAGTAAAACAAAACGGGCCATTAACGTTAATGACAGTCTTTCAAAGCTGGCAACCTTCTTCCAAAGACATTAAATTAAAGAGACTATACTTGACTATAATTGAAAACCAGCAATCCCAGTTGAGCAGCAACTTTAATTGACATTTTGATAGATTAATCACCAGTAGAAAATAAGTAACATCCATTTGAGGTCAATCCATGCATTTAGTGAGGAGGAGGAGGCAGTATTAAATCAGAGAGTCTAGGACTTTTCGTCTCCTACCCTTGGCCGTGTCTCCTCCTCCACCAGCATTCCTCCTCGGGTGATTCTCCTTTGACTTTTCTCATTGGCTGACATACCCCCACTCATTCCCCCTGGGCAATGCACCATGGGCCTTCCATCTCATGCACTTTGGCACTGCCGATTCACTGAAGGAGGGTTTGTCCTGGGTTTTTCGCCACCTGGGACAGTTAGCTGCCAACCAATCAGCTAGCTGCCAATGCCAGGAGCCATTGTCTGATTGATCACAGTGGTGGTGGTGTTTGGGGGAAGGGCTGCAGTCAAATGGCTTTAGGAAAGTCAAACGCTTGTTAGGAGAAAGAACAGGAGGGGGTAGAAACTCCCCTATACCTGATCATGCCACCTGATAAAGGATAGGAAGGGAAGAGCAGGAGGAAGAGCCGTAAGTATGCCAGCTTCATTCAAAGGAAATGGGGGGAGAGAGAGAGAAAGAAAGAGAGAGAATTGAAACAGGAAGGAAAAAAAGAAAAAGAAAGAAAGAAATAGAGTGGGAAGGAAGAAAGAAAGAAAGGAAAGAAAGGAAAGAGAGAAAGAGAGGGAGGGAGGGAGGGGAGAAAAAGAGAAGGGAAAGTGAACCAGATATGGATAGGTGGATGGGACAGCATAGCAATGCAGGGCTGGAAGGAACCTCAGAGGTCATCTAGTCCATGTCATCTGGCTTTGATTTTCCTCCCCTTTATGATTAACAACCTGTTTCCTGAATAAATAAACACTGCATCTAAACAGTTAGAATAGCATTTCAGGAGAACTTAAGTTGCCAGATTCCCTCCTAATTATCCACACCTACAAAGGATCTTCCTTCTGGTCTTCAGTCAGTCTCCATTATTCCATGTAACTCAAACCATTACCCCAACACTGATATGTGAAACCAATAAAATACTATACGTTGCATTCATTGAGGACAAGCATTCATTGTTGAGTTCCTGCTTGTAAGAAGACTTCTGCCTGAGAGATGGATGTAAGGGTAGCAAGCAAGAGAGGAAGAGAAAAGTTTGTTTCAGATGGGTACCACTATGTATTTTGATAAGCTGAGTGTAGTTGATTCTTGCCTTACTTTCTGGCACTTCTATCTGGTGTGTGCTTATAGGTGGGATGGTGTGTGTTTAAGATAGTGTGAATATCTAAGGCAGTGGTTCAATGAGAGGGGAAGTCTGGAGCCTTCATTGCTTCTCTAGTTTGGGGAAATGGGATCCAGTTTTTATAAGACAAATATCATGCAAGTCACCTGCTGTCTCTCTGCCAGAATCCCAGGCAGTGGTTCTCTGGGAGGGAAAGCCCCAAAAGTTTCTACATAAAGACCACAACTGTTGGAATTATTCCTTGCAAATGTAAACCTTGCACCTCTGGTGTCTTATGTTCTCCTGAAGTGCTATTCTAACTGTTTAGATGCAGTGTTTGTTTATTCAGAAAACAGGTTGTTAAGCATAAAGGGGAGGGAAATCAAAGCCAGAGCAGTGTAAACAACCCAGGCAAAAAAAAAAGTGTACAAAGGAATTTCCTTTTGGGTCTTCAAACAGCCTCCATCATTCCATGTAGCTCAAAGTCTTCCATAGGAACCTCAATTTGCATATCTTGATTTAAAGATATATGGATGAAATGAGAACTTTGAAGGTGGGGAGATAAAACCATCCCTCTTTTCAGATGAAGAAAATAATCAAATAAACTGATATTCTGCTCTCTCCCCACCCCACACCTGATCCCCCCCCCACTATTTTAGGTGATGACTGGCCATGATGGTTGTAAGTCAAGGATTGCAATCAAATTGGAAAACAGTACAGGTAGTCCTCAACTTATGACTGTATCATATAGTGACCGTTCAAAATTGCAATGCCATTGTTGACCATTTTTCACACTTATGACCCTTGCAGTATCCCAATGGTCATGTGATTTACAGTTGGATGCGTAGCAACTGACTCTCATTTATGACAGTTGCAGTGTCCTGGGGTCACGGGATGTGATCTCCCTTTTGCAACCATCTGACAAGCAAAATCACTGGGGGAGCCAGCTTTGCTTAACCATTGTCTGACTGACTTAAACAATGATCCACTTAACTATGGTGGCAAGATGAATCGTAAAGTGGTGAAAGCTCACTGAACAGCTGTCTCTCTTAGCAATGGAATTCGGGGAAGCCAGATTCACTTGATGATCATTGCAGCATCCCCATGGTCAGGTGATTCAAATTCCGATGCTTGGCAAATGACTCTTACTTATGATGGTCTCAGTGTCCCAGCATGTGATCCCCTTTTGTGACCTGACCACAGCTTCTATGGGGAAGCTGGATTCACTTAACGATCATGTGACTTATTTAAGAGCTGCAACTATTCACCTAACAATGGTAACAAGATGGTCATAAAGTGGGTGAAAGCTAGGAGGAACCAGAAGCATCATAGCAAGACTGGCTGGAAAATAGTGAAGCTCTGACAAGCTTCACGAAAATCCAGCCAGACAAACCTCTGTTGGGGGATCTTCAGACTGGAACTGTCTTGGAGGGACAGTGAAGAAAGAGAGGTGTCTCGGAAGATCAAGAGGAATGGGCAAGTTCTTTGAAGGGTCGGAGGAAGCTCTTTGATCCGGTGGTGGGGGTGACAGCCGTTAAAATGACCACTCTAAGATGGGGCAACTGGACTAAGATTTGTGCAGGAGCAATGTTTGAATGGAGTATTGTTACCGGATGAGTGATTTTGCCAATTTAAAGATAAAAAGAAATTCTTTGAAAAAAGCTTAAAAGAGGTCCCAGTGTGAAGTGAATGGCTCTTGGCACTTGGGAATGTTAATTGGAGGGAAAAGAACAAAGAGGAAGTTAAAAGACTAAAGCCCAAAAAAGAAAACTTCCTACCTGGACTTAAAATTGAAAAGTAAACTGAGAGAAAGCATTTTTAACAATAAAAGGAAAAGTTTTCTATGTGGATTTAAAAGTGATACTTTGTTGACTGGGGATTTGTGGACTGGAGAGAGACATCTGCTGGTGGAAAGAAAGCACTACAATGAACGCTTTAAACATTGAAGGAACAGTAAGAGTACTTGTTTAAACAGCTGGATCCCGACTTTGAAAAGAAGTGAAAAAGAACAAAGCCTTAAACTGGAATGGTCTAGATAAATATTTGAATTAGATATTATTTGGAATTTTTTTAAAAAGGGAGACACTACATGGACTTGAATTTTAACTACATATAAATTAAAAAAAATATTTGAATTGACAATATGGAACATTGGGAATATGAGGAACTAATGGAAATGTTTAAGAAGGTGTGTGAAGCGTTTAAGGGTGATAAAGAAGCAAAAACCTAGTTAGACTACAAAAACAAGGAAAAAGAGAATATAAATGTGAAGCAAGAACATAATGTTGAAAGGAAAATAATTGAAGATGAAAAAATATATGATTATACTGGGATTGACAGTGAAAAACAAAATGTGGATGGGGGGAATATCATCCAAAAAAGAAAGAAAGAGAAGGAAATGGGAAAAGATTGAGGGGGAGAATTAAAAGGGTAACAATTTTAAAAATTAGAGAAAGGATTCAAGGGAAAAGATACAATAAATATAAAAAGAAAAAGAAGAAAATAAGAGAAAGGGAGAAAGGGAGAAAAATATCAAGAAGTGGAATTTTGGAGAGACCAAAAGAAAATGGGTAAAAGAGGAAGAATAATGAAGAGAAGGAAGGGAAGGGAAATAAAGCATTTATTAGTTGATTTAAGGGAAATATATTAATAGTAGAAATTATAGAAATTGTATGTAAGAAGTAAACAAGAAGAAGTATACTGTTTATTGTAGAATGGATCAGCAGGCGTAATATGAAATGTAGATTGATTTAAATATGAAAATAATGGAAATTAAGATATAAAATTGAAATGCTAGTAAATGATGTATGTAAGAAGTAAAAAAGAAGAAATATATTGTTTATTGTAAAATGTATTAGCAGATGTAATATGAAATGAAGATTGATTTAAATGTGAAAATAACTGAAATTAAAATATAAAATTGAAAGGCTAGTAAATGAGGAAAATAATTAATTGATGTTGAAATAAGAAATTAGGAACTAAGGAAAATAAGAGGTGGAAGGTTAATTAAGTCAAAAGGTTTCAAGGTAAAAATGGAATGAGTTGAAATACATTGTTAATAATTAAAAAATATGATGGGGACTTTGAAAAATATAGTTAATAAGTGGAGAAAAAATTGGAGTTGCCTGGATACCATTGTGGAAAATATTGAATTGAAAATGAATACAACAATGGAAAGAGAATGGAAGGAGGAGCAGAGGGAAGAATGAGAAGAGAGGAAGGAGAGAGAGGAATAGAAGAAACTGGAGAGGAAGAAAGAGAGGGGAAATAAGAGTAGGAGAGAAGGTTAGAAAGGGAGGAAGGAATGGAGGAGGGGGGAAAGGAAGGAGAAGTAGAAAAGGAGTAGGAGAAGAGGAAAGAAGAAAGTAGAAAAGGATAGAAGAAGGGAGGGAAGAGAAAGAGAGAAGAGAAGAAGAATTGTTGTAAAACAAGTGAGATGAAATGATAGAAAGGCAACCCTGAGCATGTTCAAATTTATTAGGATGAAGAACGAATTAATATGAAAGCTCACCAAACAGTTGTCTCTCTTAGCAATGGAGATTCGGGGAAGCCAGAGTCATTTAGCGACTATGTGACTCACTTAAGAGCTGCAACTACTCGCTTAACAACGGTGGCAAGACCGGTCGTAAAATGGGGGAAAACTCACTGAACAGTTGTCTCTCTTAGCAATGAAATTTGGGGAAGCCAGATTCACTTAGCGACTGTTCAAGTTACAATGGCACTGGAAAAAGGGACTTATGACTGTTTTTCACACTTAATGACCGTTGCAGCATCCCCATGGTCAGGTGATCCAAATTCGGATGCTTGGCAACTGACTCTTACTTATGATGGTCTCAGTGTCCCAGAGTCACGTGATCCCATTTTGCAACCTGATCAACAAAGTCCACGGGGAAACCGGATTCACTTAACAACTATGTGACTTATTTAAGAGCTGCAACTACTTGCTTAACAATGGTGGCAAGACTGGTCGTTAAGTGGGTGAAAGCTCACTGAACAGCTGTCTTGCTTTGCAATGGACATTCGAGGCTCAATGGTGGACATACAGTAAGTCGAGGGGTACCTTTACCCTTCCCTTACTTATGTGTCAATCACCGGTAATCCGACAGGCCTTTGCTCTCAAATTTTCAATCTGGCTCACAATTATTGACATCCACTGATGGAGAATGAATAGAGTAGTATGCGTCGAAACTCACTTTAACAATGATCTTGCTTAGCAACCAAAATTTTGGGCTCAATTGTTGTCATAAGTAGAGGACTATCTCTGCCTTCCTCTGCATGGCAGCCTAGTAAACTCCTTCCCTTTTCTGGGAATTTCTCTTCTGTGTTAGAGGCACCAAAATAACCAAGATAATATAAGGTCTCATGCTGGAGCAAGAGGTTGGACTATATGACCTCTGAGGTCCCTTCCAGCCCTGGATTGCTGTGCTGTCCCATCCATCCATCCATCCATCCATCCATCCATCCATCCATATCTTGTTCACTTCCCTTCCCTCTTTCTTCCTTCCCTCCCTTCTCTCCCTCCCTCCCTCCCTCTTTCTTTCTTTCTTTCTTTCTTTCTTTCTTTCTTTCTTTCTTTCTTTCTTTCTCTTTCTTTCCTTTCTTGTCTCCCTTCTCTCTCTCTCTTTTTCCCCTTCCCTTTGGATGAATCTGGTGTGCTTACCACCCCTCCCCCCACTCTTCCTTTCCTGTTCTTTATCAGGTAGACACAATCAGGTACAGGGGAGTTTCCATCCCCTCCCGTTCTTACTCCTAACCAATGTTTGGCTTTCCTAAAGGCATTTGACTGCAGCCCTTCCCCCAAATTCCACCAACAATGAGATCAATCGTATAATGGCTGCTGGCATTGGCAGCTAGCTGATTGGTTGGCAGCTAACTGTCCTGGGTGACGAAAAACCCAGGACGAATCTTCCTTCAGTGAATCAGCAATGCCAAAGCGTGTGGTACAGAGGGGCCATGGCCCATTGCCCAGGGCGAATGAATGGGGGCATGTCAGCTGAGGAGAAAAGTTAGAAGTACTAAATAGAAATTTTAGACAAGACTCAGAAATAAAAGGAATGAAAATAAAAACAGAAAAATATAAGCTACAGGCATTTGCAGATGACCTGATATTTATTTTAGAAGAACCAAAAGAATTTGGACCCAAGTTAATGAAAATAATAGCATAGTACAGTAAAGTTGCAGGACTGAAAATGAATAAAGAGAAAACTAAAATACTAGTTTAAAAAAAGAGTTGGTAGAAAAGATAGATATTCAGATAGCTAAGAAAATCAAATACTTAGGAGTTCAGTTAACAGCAAGATGTGCAATATAAAAGAAGATAATTATATGAAACTGTTACAACAAATTAAATTGGAAAAACCTGCAGCTATTGTTGATAGGAAGGATAACTACAATAAAAATGAACATTCTGCTGAGGGTCTTATTCTTATTCCAAACAATTCCAATAAAATTAGAAAAAAAAATTTTTTGAAGAACTAAACAAAATGATACTAAAATATATTTGGCAAGAGAAAAAAAAGGAAGAATAAGACTTAAACTGCTACAAGATACTAAACTGAAAGGGGGCCTTGGTCTGCCAGACTGGGAGCTATATTACCAAGCTTCTACACTCGTCTGAGTGAAAGAATGGGTAAACTTGAGACATAAAAGACTATTAACTTTGGAGGGATATGATCTCCAACTGGAGTGGCATGCCTTTTTATGGTATGGGAAAAATAAAATACATGGATATTTTCAAAGGCACCTTCTTAGAAATGCATTACTGTTAGTATGGGGAAAATTAAAGAAAGACACTATCTAAAATACCAGTCTGGGTCTCCATGATGGAGGCACTGATTCATCTGAATGTGATTAATATGGAAAAAGTTGTAAGGTATAAGGACATTTTGAAAGATAAAGGGAAACTCAAATCTAAACAAGAATTGATTAATCAAAGGATCGATTTAGCATGGTGGCCATATGTGCAAATACAACCAAGAAATGAGAAAGATGCAAGAATGCATGGTTTCTTTAAAGAACCAACAGAACTAAACCAGATATTACTAGGGATAGATGAAAAATTAATTTAAAAAATTCATAGCTACATATTGAGTATTAAAATGGAAGAAGAGCAAGTGAAAGAAACAATTATAAGATGCGCTAAAAACTTTGGTTACTCAATGACAAATGGCAGAAATTGTGGGATAGAAGCTGTAAATTAACAATGTCAATGGCTTATAAGGAAAATCTATACAAAATATTTTATAGATGGCATTTACCACCAGCAAGGTTAGCTAAGATGTTAATTCATCAGCTAAATGTTGGAAGTGTAATCAGACACCAGGTTCATATTATCATATGTGGTGGACATGCCCAAAGGCAAAAAAATACAGGACAAAAATACATACTTGGTTAGAAAAAATGATAAAACAACACATAGATTTGAAACCAGAAATATTTTTGGTGGGGATACTACCAGAACAGTATAATAAAGGGAATACATATTTAATTTTACATGTACTAATGGCAGCAAGAATAGTGTTTGCACAACAATGGAAAAATAATGAGATTCCGACAGATGGAAGTGTAATTAAAAAATATTAGAAGATTAGAAGATAAAAGAAAAGGAAAAAACAGAATACATTTTAACATGGAATATATTTTACCAATCGTTAACTAACAAAAAGAGGTTAGAGTTAGAATTAGGTTAGAATTTAGGTTAGAGGTTAGAATTTAAAAAGAATTGAAAGAGATAATAAAAATCTGTATTGAAAATATTGCAAGATGGATAAACTAATTATTTTATTATTTTATGATTACTATTAATATGTTTATTAAGATTACTATTATGATTATGGTTATTATTGTACCTTTACTTAAAATTAATTATGCCCAGACAACACGCTGTTCAGATAGACATGGAATTTTTTATGATTTTAATGAAAA
The DNA here is from genome assembly GCA_022577455.1 of Arizona elegans. Classification (NCBI taxonomy): domain Eukaryota; kingdom Metazoa; phylum Chordata; class Lepidosauria; order Squamata; family Colubridae; genus Arizona; species Arizona elegans. Next base: position 73,576,981 of record JAKOOJ010000004.1, on the reverse strand, counting down.
AATGCACCAATAAACTTTTTTTTTTTTTTAAAAAAAGAAAATTATAATCCTCTTTCCTCAAGTGAGTGGGCTCACAGAACTGTCAGGTTTCATAGGTATATATAATGGATAATCCCAGTCTAGTAAGGATTCAGGAGTCAGATTTATAATAGCCACCTGCAAGTTGTTTTTTTTTCTGAATAGGCCCCCATGCTAGCTGGTTGACATGTAAGTTGTAAAAAATTCAAGAATTCTATTCTTATTTCAAAGGATGGTGAGACTATTTGCATGTTTACTTATAACACAGAGCTGATGACAACTATGATACATGAGTTATTATTGTGATTGACCTATATAATGACAAGACAATATCATTAGACCATTCTGAAGTTGAGAGAATGTAGAGTTCTTTTTAAGGCTTTTGTATATATATATAAATTTAAGTTGTTAATTTCTTTTTTATTAAACTGTACCTTAATTATTAAATGGTATATAAAATCGTGTATATTATATTATAATACTGTGTTTTGCCAAAAATAAGACCCTGTCTTATATTTTTTGAACCTTGAAATAAGCACTTGGCCTTATTGCTATGCACTCAAAACCCGATTGGGCTTATTATCAGGGGATGTCTTATTTTGGGGGAAACAGGGTATTCAGATGTGTTTTGCATGTTATTTAAGAAAGGGAAACAGCATGGAAATATAATGGAGATGAATAGGCAAAAATAAAGACTCATTTGTGGGTTAAACAATAACACAGATACTTAAACAATAACACAGATGTCTTCCTTATCAAATTTATGCAGTATAATTACATTGAGTACTTGAGATCTGAAGCTTCTGTTAGTATTTTATTCATAACATCAACAAAATAAACTGATAATTTCTTTGCTGGATTATGTCTTGAATAGTAGCAACTCAAAAAAAAAACCAAAAAACCAACCCTGAAATTTTCATTTTCCAATTTCTTGGAAAAGAAATTTAATACTTCATCAGTATATTATGTAATCTGTCTGTGTGATTCCATTTTGCTATTTTCATATTATGTATGTCTATTTATGTATAATTTAGGAAAATTATATGGTCCACCAAAATTTACACTATAATACATATATTAGTGTGGCATAATTTTCCCCCCCTATAATAGCCTAATTTTGAGTGCCATCTGTTAGGGGAAATAACAGCATCCAACACTTTAAAACTACATAGTTAGATTTAGGATTGGACTATGAGAAAACTTCGACACATGAAATAACTTTTACCTTACTCTATCCCAAGAGATACTACTTTTTCCCACAGGCCAAAGTCAAGTGAATAAATAAACAGTATATATGGGAGAAAATGAATTAAACATATGCACACTCCTGCATTTATCATGGTGAAAAGGGACTTCAATATGATTTGATATTTCAATCTCAGGAGAGAGCAGATACTTACATCTGCTAGAAGAGCAGGATTTTGTCTTTGTTTTACATAAAACAATATTTTACTATAGATTTACTTTTTTTTATTAAAAGTTTTTTATTTTTTAAACAAACAAATATTTAATATATCAGTCATTCTTTCCATGTGGCATCTCGGTGTTGTCTCTAATCGTTCTTTTTGTTATTTCTTCTGTCTTCATTCATTCTTTGTTCTGCCATAAGCATTTGAAATTGATCTTTCAGAAGTTTTATAGCACCACGTATTCTTTCATCTGTTGGGTTTTTTATAAGTAACTGTTCTTTGTTCTTTATTTCTGCTTCCATTTCAGATCTTTTCTTTTGTCGATTCAATTTATGTTTAGAGTTCATATGAATGAGTACCCCTCTCATATATGGTTTACTCGCATCCCACACGATTTCAATAGGGGTACCCTTATTCAAATTCATTTCAAAAAATTCTTTCATCTGCTTTTTAAGTTCTGTTATATTTTTTTCATATCTAAACAAGTTTTCATTTAATCTCCATGATCTTCTCTCAGTCTTTCCCATCTCAATATCTATCCATACTGGGCTATGGTCGGTTAGAGTTCTTGGAAAAATCTTTGTTCTTTTTGTCTTAACAAGTAAATCAGCTGATAGTAAAATAAAGTCAATCCTAGAAAAAGATCTGTGTCTATCTGAGAAAAAAGTAAAGTCCAATTCTTTTGGATTATGTATTCTCCAAATATCTTTTAATTCCAAATCTTCTTTCATATCAAAAAAGTCTGTGGTAGTCTAATCCTTGACTTCGCCAAACTCTTTTTATCTATTTTAGAGTCAATTACTCCATTCCAATCTCCCATGATTAAAATAGATCTATAGTCCCATTGCAATATTTTGGAATACAAAGTTTTGTAGAAATGATCCTGTTGTTGATTAGGAGCATAAATTCCGATCACTAGAATTTGGCCACTTACTGTGTGCAGTTCAATTGCTATAAACCTACCATCTTCATCTGCTTCTATAATTTTAGCTGACAGTCTTTTATTTATATAAATAACCACACCATTCTTTTTTTCCAGATTTGAAGCTATAAAATGTGTTCCTAATTTTGAATTTATCAAATATTTTTGATCTTGTGTTCTAACATGAGTTTCTTGTAGGCAAATTATATCATTATTAAATTGTCTCAAATATGTGAATAATTTCTTCCTTTTCTGTGGTGAATTTAATCCATTCACATTCCAAGATAAAAACTTAATCGTCATATAGACTTTTTTGAAGCGACGAGCAGAATTGCTGAATATCTTCCGAAGTCTTCGACTTTGCTCCCCCATGGCTTCACATTCTTGTGTAGTACTCTTGACTCCCTTCTTGTATTGTTGTGGCTTGGGCCTTTCCTGTTGTTGCTTTTCTTTAAGTTGCTTAGAAATTGTTCGAGTTACACGCTGGTCTTTAGCTTCAGCCATCTGGACTAGGTCCAAAGCCACATCTCTTGTAGTCACAATCCAAGAGGGATCTAGCAGGGGCTCCTCCAGAAAACCTCCTGTAGCACCCTGCATTTCCGCTGCCTCTGGTTCCACCTACTTAAGCTGCTCTTCCATCTCTTGCTGAAGTTGCTTCTCCTTGTCACTCTCCTTTATCTCCAAAACAGTAGATGTACGTGGGGATGGTGAACTCTCTTTAAAAACATTAGAATAAAATTGTTCTGCCTTCTCAACAGTGTTTAATCGATATCTTTCTCCATTATACCTCAAAATTATGCCAGTTGGAGCGTCCCACCGAAATGGAATTTGTTGTTTTTTTAATTCATTCACTAAAAATCCAAAATCTTTTCTATCTTTTAACATCTTGGGTGGTAGCTCTTTATAGACTCCAATCTGAGTTCCCTCCACTTGCACAGCAGAGAGAAAAGACTTTTGCAGAATATCATTTCTCATTCTTCTGTCTGTAAAATATATCACCACATCTCTAGGGAGTTGTCTTTGTCTGGCCACCTATGAATTCACTCTGTAAATTTTATCTATTTTGTAAAAAATCTCTTCAGGGTTAATTTTTAACAACACAGCCAGAGCATCAGCACAAATCTGTCTCAAGTCTTGTCTATCGTTCTCTTTTATACCTCTAAGCCTTATGGCGAATTCCATAGACCTGAACTGCATCATTGTAATTTCATTTTCAACTCTCTGCATTTTATTATCAGCATCAGAAATTTTATAGTCAATGTCCTTCATTTTAGCATTCATTTCTGATTTAAATTCTTCCAGCTTAGCATCCGTTCTGATAATTGCTTCTGACAAACCAGACACCACAGTCATTAATTTATTAGTCACCTTGTCATATTTCTCTTGCACCACCTCTTTAATTTCATTAATCTCCTGCTTAATTTCCTGTTGTAACTTTTGAAATTTCTCATCCAGAGCCTGAGTAATAAAATCCTTTAAAATTTCAAAATCAAACTCTTTTTTCTGGCTCTGCTGGCTAGGAGGCTGCTGTTCAGATTTATGTGTGGAGGATTCCCCCCCCCCCCGCCGCCTTCCCTTCCTGTTTAGGCTTGGAAGCCATTCTGCCACGTAGACTAGCTTTTCTAAAAAAGGAGATCCTTTTTCCTTTTCCACCACCACAGAGTCCTCTAAGAAATTCCCCCAGGTTTAATCAAATTGGAGATAAGATTAAAATTGAAGCAAGATCAGGCTTATTTTAAAAGAATTTTTCCTTTTCCCCCCCTTCTTTTTCCTCCTTGTTACAGACAGCGCAACTTTGTAGCTAGTTGAAGTAACGTTGCTAATCCGCTCTCACTATCAATTTGTTAACGCTGAAGCTGGGCGCCATTTTTCAAGCCACTTTCACTCACTCACGCTTCTACTTTGAATCACAGGGATAATAATACTTGCTTTTTCGAGGTTTCGAGGTTCAAGTTGTTGTTTCCCCCTGGTTTTTTAAATTAACTTTGTTTAGATGGAAAGGTTGCTCCTGCCGACTTGCTCTGTGCTGGGCAGACTCGTCCCACGCCGTCCGGAGTCTCAGCGAGCTGAAAGGGAGCCGCGCCTGTTTCCTCCCCAGTAACAGCTGTCTGGGGGCTCATAGGGGCTCAACCTGCTCCTTGCCCACTCTCTTCCACAAATCCTTGAGATTTGGGAACTTCTGAGCCGCTTCTTTGGATCGAAGCGGCTCTAACAGGCAGCGGGGCTGGCGGTCCAAAAACGGGACCGTCTTTCATCGGCAGGAAGCAAACCGGAAGTCTCTTTCATCTCTTTCTCTCCATCTCTCTTTCTCCCCTCTTTCTCCCCTTCATCTCTCTTTCTCCCCCCTTTCTCTCCTTCATCTCTTTTTCTCTCCATTTCTCTTTCTCTCCTTCATCTCTCTTTCTCCCCCCTCTTTCTCTCCATCTCTCTTTCTCCCCCCTTCTCTCCTTCATCTCTCTTTCTCTCCATCTCTGTTTCTCCTCTCCCACCCAGGTGGCGGCAGCGGCAGCATACCTACTGCACCATGGGGTTGCCCCTCGGCCTGGAGGCAGCACCTTAAGTCTGCACCTGCCCGGCTGCACCTGAAACCGGCTCTGGTTGCTCTTACTGAGCTTTGCAATGGGGCAGATGGCACCCCTCCTCCTCCTGGACCCCATTACGATGTGGAGCATTGGCTGCAGCCTGGGCAGCCAGTGTTCCGGGGTGGAGAAAAGTCACACATCTCCCCCAGTGACTGGATGGGGTAGGATAGGCTGGCGCCGTGCTGGTGGGAGGCAGCCACAGGACAGCCTTGCTAGGTTGGCGGCAGGCTGAGATGTTTGGTTGGGGTAGCCAGCGGCCACCAGCCGCTGTCTACCTGATCCAAGCACCTCCCTGGCCACCCGATCCAAGCACCTCCCTGGCCACCCAATCCAAGTACCTCAGTAGCCTCGCAGCTGTTGACTGGAGCCTATCCCCATCCAAGCACCTCGCTAGTGACTGGCGGTCACGTGGCTAGCAAGGCGCTTGGATCAGGTGGACAGCGAGGCACTTGGATGGGGTAGCCAGTGGCTCACAGCTACTGGCCACCCCATCCAAGCACCTCGCTAGCCATGTGGCTGCCAGCCACTAGTGAGGTGCTCGGATGGGGGTAGGCCATGGTCAGCAGCTGTGAGGGTGCAGGTCGACCACCTTTCTCAGCCCCGCTTCCCCAAGGGCAGCACTCGGCTGTACTTGCCTGTTCTGCTACTGGAGTGGTTGGGGGCAGTCTGAGGTGGGCATTCGGGAACAGAGTGGGAGGCTGTCATGGGCAAAGTTAGGAAAGCAGGCTGGGCCATATGGTCGAAGAGCCAGAGAATAACTGCAGGCAAGCTGTGCAACACTGTGAGTGAAGCCAATAAATAGTGGTGGGCAGGGTGGGGTGATGGGTGGGCGAGCCAGCAATTTAACTAACAGTTCAGTGTGCTGCGAGGCCAATAAACTACAAAAAAAACCACCGAACCATTTGTCAAATTGCTGGCTTACCCACCCGCCCCTCGCCCTGCCCTGCCCACCACTATTTGTTGGCAATAAATTTAACAAATGGTTCAGCCGAACCACCTAGAACCGGCAGAATCCCACCACTGGTTGATTCCATATCTTAAAATACTCTGAATCTTCTCTTTCTTTAATCATCATAGTCAATCTATTCATTTCTGCAGAAATTTTTTAAAAAAATTAATTACTTTTCCTTCCAAAGGTATTTTCTCTGTTTTCCAATGTTGTGCATAAACAATCCTTGCAGCTGTTATTACATGAATAATCAAATAAATATATTCTTTGCTAATTTTTTTCTGGCAGGATACCCAGTAGGAACAGTTCTGGTTTTAAATCAGTATGTTGTTGTATCATTTCTTCCAGCCATATCTTGATTTTATTTCAATAATTTTTAGCTTCTGGACATGTCCACCACATATGGTAATAAGAACCTGGTAACTGGGGACATTTCCAACATTTAGCTGATTTATCTTTAAACATTTTTTCCAGTTTCTCAGGGGGTATATGCCATCTATAAACATTTTATATTGATTTTCCTTATATGCAGTGGACATTGTTAATTCCTTTCCCATTTATCTAGATCTATTGAATATCCATAATTCTTTGCCCAGGCTATCATTGTTTCCTTTACTTGCTCCTCCTCCAATTCAATGCCGAGTAAAAAATTATAAGGAGCAAGGAAGAATTTGTGGGGTTTTCTAGGGAAATTTTTAAAGATTTTAAGGGGTTCTGGGAGGGGGGTTTGTAATGATCTTTCTAGAGAAATTGGGAAGAAGACTCTGGGGGATGTGGGGGGGGAAATCCACCAGGGTCAGAGCCGAGCCCGGCACAGGGTAACAATTCGGGGGGTGCTGGTCAAGGGATTGGGAAAGGGATGGGGGACGATACCTATTATTCTCTCCTTTTTACTCTCTATTTTTATCCCTTTTAAATCCTTTTAAAATACTCTTTTAATTTTTAAATCAATTTTAACCTTTATTTCCCCTTTTTACTTTTTATTCTCTATTTTTATTTTTAATTTTTAACTCTCAATTTTAATTTTTAACTTTTTAACTTTTAGCTATCAATTTTACTATTCAAAAGGTTCACTTTTTATCCCGGCTTTTTACCTCAGCTTTTACTCCAGCTGGTGAAGCATTTAGTGAATGAGAGGAAGTAAGTCTTCCCTACTAAGCAAACCAGCTATCCATGGCAGCCATCCAGTGCTCAGACAACCTAAGATCCTGACTGTGGCTTATTCATATAGCGACTGATTTGCCCCAGGGAAGAACCTTTGCAGCTGTGTTTGACTGGAGTCCGGATGGCCTCTCCCAAGGGGAAGAAAAGAAAGACGGCATATTGCTCTCCAAACAGTAAGGAAGGTGGAAGTTACGTTATTGCTTAACGTATTGTAAGCCGCCCTGAGTCTCCAGAGAAGGGCGGCATATAAATAAAAAAAAAAAAATTTTTTTTTAAAAAAACCAATCCTCAAAAGCAACAGAAGATTGACGGATTTTGCCAGCCTTTGCACTCAACAGTGGGTCGTGCATCCTCCCCCCTTTCCCTGCCGGTTAGCCGTGATGTTTTGGCATTGTTTGGGGATTCCCCACTGGAGTGGGAATTGCAGGCAGAGGAGAATCAATCAGGAAGTCAGCTGGGAAGCTTGCGAACCCCTCTGCGTAATTTGATGACAAATGACTCAGCAACTTTGGGTGAATCGGCTCCAGGCCGGGACATGGGCTTAGAGTCTGAGTTTTACAACCATAGTGAATTAGCTTTAGGACTTGAAAACCAGCTAAATGTTAGTACAAGGGATTTCATTAGCCGACACAGTTTGCTCACTTCTCAGACAGTCTTGGCCATTTTTGACCAATTTGCAGAGATGCGTTTAAAGTTGGACTCTGTGATCAATTTTATTGCTGCGGCACAGACGAAAAAGCCGCAGGTATGTTCAACTGGCTGTCAGACAGAACGACCCGGCCAGATGGTGCAATCGAGGGAAAGAACAAGCGGACAATATATTGACTGTAAGCATGGAAAAAAAGCAAGAGATGGTGAGCTGGTTGGACCTGAAATCCCACGGTACAGGAGTGGGGGTGGGGAAACAGGCGATTATTGAAGGAGCAGATTGTATTGAATATATATAATTCAGAGATAAATGCGGGTAGATGGTCTTCAAAAAGACAGATAGTGACCTCTTTGTCACAGCTTACTCGGTGTGACAAGGGGGCAGTAGATTTGGCAGCATATGAACATCTTCCACAACGTGATAATTATTTCAGAATTCTTTTTAAGTTCAAACAACAGCTCTTCCCAAGCCTGGTGAGGTCATCCCGCTAATTCAGAGAGCCCCTAGGGAGAGTGTGGCAGTGCATGGGACAGCTGTTTGGGAAAGTGGACTGAATAGGGAAAACAGGCTGGCCGAGGTAGGGAGGAGATTTAGCTTTACAGAGGAAATGTCGGTTAGGGTTTTGGACCCAGCTGAAGTGAAACTTCCTTCAATTGGCTTGGTACAAGATGAGACATTCGATTCTGCCTGTTTGGAAACTTTTTCCTCACTTCCACAAATGGAGCAGCAAGAAGTACTTAAAAAACTTAAAGAGACAAGGAAGCTGCTGAAGCAGACTATTTTCTCTGCTGCTCCTTTAGCATCGATAGCTCTACCCTCTTCAAGGCATGATGCAGCTCCGGAGAGTCAGCAGCCTATAAACCCAGGAAGCCTGATGCCCACGTCTATACAGCACAAGGTACCAGAGACAGTAGATTTGACAACACAAAGTGTTGTGGGACAAACATCGGAGATGGAAGGCACCCTGGAAGGAATCCCCCAATCCCCCTTAGTGGCAAAGATAATACCAAGAAACGACACAAACGCGGTGCCTCATGCAAAATCATTTACCGTGGAGGCAGAGATTAATAGAGCCCATGGACCTGCAAGTCCGAAAGTAACAGGCAGTGCAATGACGCCCAAACAGACTTCTATTGAATTCAGGCGATTAAATGGGTGTGTGTGTGTAAATGAGGGAGGAGGGGTAGGAGAGATTATCCAAGAAGCCTGACTAGGAAATAGCGAGCAACCACATCCTTCAAGAGTGCACTTCCTCTCTTGGAATGTGGCAGGATGGAGAGGAAGTTGGTGCACAGATGACTGTATTAAATTTTTAAATAGGTATCATGTAATTGCCTTGCAGGAGACATGGGTTAGCAGCGATGAGACCCCAATTGAGCTCCCCGGGTTTAATATTTGGCAACTGCCAGCAAAGAGAGTAGCTAAAAAAGGAAGAGCCTCTGGAGGATTGGGCATCTTGGTAAAAGCCGAACTAGGATGGAAGGGAAACGAGATATGCTTGGAGGATGGCCCCCTATTTTTTCAAGCAATCCATTTGGCATATGAAGGGAAGTCAATGATATTTGCAAATGTGTACGTCAACCCAGCAATGGGGGATTTGTGGGAGGCTCTAGAGGTAAAAATATTAGATATACGGAAAAAATTCACAAAAACACCTCTAATTTTGGCAGGAGACTTTAATGCGCGTGTGGGTCCCTTGTTGGAACCTTTTATTGAAAACGGTACAATTCCAGAGGGATATTTACATAACCAACAATCATGGGTCTCCCAAGACAGGAAAAAGAACAAAGATGGGGGGAAATTTCTAACAATGGTATACAACTGTAACCTCCAAATTGTAGGTCAGTACTCGGAGCTCAGAAGGTACCCCATAACTTTTTTTGGCCCCAAGGCATGTAGTTCTATTGATTATTTTTGTGTCTCTCACAGCCTAGTAGCAGGGGCAACTTCGGTCTTGACGTTACCAAGGCCAGAAAGTGATCACCTTCCAATTGCAACGTCCCTGGCAATCCCTTCAGATTTAAGGAAAAGGAATCAAACAATCCAACAAATAGGCCTCAATTTAGAAATAGCCCAAGAGAGAAGATTAACATGGAAGAGGGTTGATAGCAAAGCAGTGACTGAATTCATGGTTTCACCATGTATGGAAGCCTTAGCGCATATATGCGCAAACAGTACGAGTGAACAAGAGTCTATAGTTTGTTTTGCGGAAATATGCCATAAATTGAAGCATTTTTCCATGACTACCAAGCCAATGGGCCAGTCTGATTCTAGTAACTCAACATGGTTTGATAATGACTGTAAGGAAAAGAAAAAACAGCTTAGGAAATCACTTAGGAGATACTTAATCAGCCCAAACATGGAATTACAGAAGGAGTATATTACCATAAGGCAGAAATATAAGCAGCTACTGAAGAGAAAAAAGGCCTCCTATTTCGACAACTTATGGGCTGGTCTAGAACAGGCAGCAAAGCTGGCCTCACCCACACTATTCTGGTTGGAGGTCTCAAAAATTATTAGAGATAGAAAACTAATAAGTGACCCAAACATTAGTGCAGAAAGATGGGAGAAGCATTTGGCCACGCCAGCAGCAGTGGAAAGCTCTGATGAGCTTATATCCTCTCTGAGCTTGATACAGGAATATGAAGCCTTACCGCAGTGGGAAGAAGTGTCAATCACGGAGGTGAGGAGTTTAATGCACCCTGTAATTAACACAGCTGCCTGCAATTCTGCAGGTTTGAATCTTACCAGGCTCAAGGTTGACTCAGCCTTCCATCCTTTCTAAGGTAGGTTAAATGAGGACCCAGTTTGTGGGGGCAATAAGCTGACTTTGTATAAATATACAAAAGTATGAAGGCTATTGCTTAACGCATTGTAAGCCACCCTGAGTCTCCGGAGAAGGGCAGCATATAAATAAAATAAAAATAAAAATAAATAAATAAAATAAAATAAAAATCTCCTCCCTGAAGACAAACAAAGCTCCAGGACAGGATGCGCTCCCGGCTTTGTTATTTAAAAATAACATAGCCTGGTGGGCGCCCGTCCTGGCGGGTCTCTTTACTTTTATCAATAGAACAGGGCAAATTCCTGCTAATTGGCATTCATCAATAATTATCCCCTTACATAAAAAAGGCTCTAGAGATAACCCAGATAATTTTTGATTAATTAGTCTAATTGATATTTCAGCAAAAATTTATGCTAAGCACTTGCTTCATAAATTAGAGGATTGGATAATGAGAAATAACATTTTAGCTGAAGAGCAGTCAGGTTTCAGGAGCGGAAGATCTACTATGGATAATTGTTTTGTGCTGGACCATCTAATAACAAAGTTTAAGTCTTGGAAAAAAACCTCTGTATGTGGCATTCATAGATTTGAAAGCAGCCTTTGATACAATTGATAGAAAAATTTTATGGGATAAATTAGAGGCTATGGGAATAGAAAAGAAATTGATATATTTAATTCGACTGTTATACACGGAAACCCAAGTAAGAGTTCCAGTGAATAGGTCAGGATCGGTAACAAATGCAATCCCATCAAAAAAAGGCGTCAGACAAGGTTGCATTTTAGCCCCAACACTTTTTAACTTATATTTAAATGACCTCCCAAAATGTCTGGAAGATACATCACTCTATGGGCCTAGTATAGGAACAAGACAGGTCAATTGCTTGTTATATGCCAATGATATAATTTTGTTGTCGGCCTCACAGGTGGGGCTATGAAGGTCACTTGGGAGGTTGGCAGCATATTGTATAAAAAAATCGCCTGACAATTAATATAGAGAAATCAAAGGTAATGATATTTAGCAGGCAACAAAATATAAGGAGATGGGTTTTAAATGACAGAAGAATAGAACAAGTTCAGTCATTTACCTATTTAGGGCTAGTATTTCAGACAAATGGCAAATGGAATTAAGCAGGTAAAAGCCAGAGCTCGGAAGGCCATGGCTCAGATGGCTCAATTAAACAAACTTATTTTAGAGAAAACTCCATCTTCATTAATCCCAGTGCTAAAGGTCTTCCAGGCGAAAATTGAACCAGTACTTACCTATGGGGCAGAAATATGGGGGTCAGTTAAGCTGCCTGGGCTGGAAACCCCTCAAAATAAGTTTCTGAGGAGAATTTTGGCAGTGTCCCCTGGAATCCCAGCATGTGTAGTAAGGGCAGAAACAGGAGTCCATGCGACTGGCAGTAGGGCCCTGTTGAAGACTGTTTATTATTGGTTGAGAATAATCGAGATGGAGGAAGGGAGGTTACCAAAATTAGCGCTAATGGAGCAGATTATCTCAAGTAATAAAAATAACTGGTTATCAAGAGTTCTGAAGCAGGTATCTAGCTCTGGTATCCCTTTAAATTGGCAGCAGTATGACTATAGGCAGATCCGAAATTGGATTGCACAGAGATTTAAGGACATAAGTGCCCAATCGGATATTGCACAGGTGACAACAGTAAAAGTTTGCCCCTGGTTATCAGCCAATAAACAAATTTTCAAAATAGAAAAATATTTAGCTGTGTCTTTGTTTCCCGTCCTGAGAAGATTCTTTACAAAATTGAGGTTGGACCAACTTGGAACAAATATGCTCTAGGGTAGATATAAGGGTATTCCTGTAAGGGAAAGGGTATGTCTATGTGGGACGGGGGAAGTCGAAACAACATCCCACGTAATTTTTGATTGCCCCCTATATTCAGACCTGAGGGAACATCAACTGGGCAGGATCTTTTATACCAGCACCCCTAAGTCTAAAGAGCACTTTTTGCGATATTGTTTGTTAGGTTCCAACTTGCAGTTGGTAAAATGGATTGCTAAATTTGTGGTAAAGTTGATGGGAAGAAGGACAAAGTTGGTGCAGCAAAATGCAGTAGATTGTAAGAATGACCACTTGATCTAACAATGTAATTTTAATAGCAGTTAACACTGATTGGGTAGATGCAGGGGCGACATTATAATATAATTTTAATTATATTTAAATGGTACTTTAAATTATTGTATTTTATCCCGATTTTATTTTAGATTGTATTTTATTCTAATTGTATTTTAATTGCGAGTTATTCCAATCTTACTTAATTTGTTTTACCAAACCTTTGTAATGATTTGTCTTTGTAATTCTACACTTGATATGGCCCAAAGGGCTAATCAATAAATAAAAATTGAAATTGACAATACCTATGAGGTCTGTACCATCAGCATGGTAGATGGGAGGGGCAGATATGGCAGGAGCAGGGGACCATATCATGTGTTGGGGGCTCGCACTCGCTGTTTGAGAGCAATTGCTTGCCCCGGTCCCCATGGCTCCTCTCGGAGACTAGGTGGCTTAGACACTCAGGATCTGGGCCTTCGGCTGATGTTATGCAACACTAGGTCCATGGTAAATAAGGCCCCCCTCATTCACGATCTTATACAAGAGGGAGGAGCAGACCTGGCGGGTATTACAGAGACCTGGTTGGGCCCGGAGGGCGGTGTTCCTCTGGTTAAAATGTGCCCACCAGGCTTCAAAGCATTCCATCAGCCGAGGGCCCAGGGGAGGGGCGGAGGTGGCAGCGGTTATTATTCACGAGGATCTGGGTCCAAGGGAGACCATTGTGCCTCAGATAGCCGGATGTGAGTCCCTCCTTGTGAGGTGGGGTCATGGGGTTCAGATGGGCTTGTTGCTTACGTACCTGGCTCCCTGCCGTGTGGCAACAGCCCTACCTGAGCTACTCGACGTGATAGCCACGGTGGTAGTAGATACACCCAGGCTTTTAGTCATGGGTGATTTCAACTTGCCATCCATTGGTGAAACATCTGAGGTGGCTCGGGAGTTCATGGCTTCCATGACGGCCATGGACCTGACCCAGTTAGTTCATGGCCCTACTCACAGGGGAGGTCACACTCTGGATCTGATTTTTGTCTCTGGCCAATGGTTGAGTTGTCTTGTTATTGGGGATATAGACGTGGAACCCTTGTCATGGACAGACCACTCACTCCTTCGCCTGGATCTTTGAACCGCTGCCCCCCGCCGCAGGGAGGCGGATCCAATTAGATGGATCCGCTCCAGGCGCCTGATGGATCCTGAGAGGTTCCAGATGGAGCTTGGGCCATTTCCTGAGGTTCTAGCACACGACTCGGCCGAGGACCTGGTAGCCGCCTGGGATTGGGCAGCTGGTGGGGCCTTGGACCGAGTCGTGCCTTTGCGGCCTCTGACACGGTGCCGATCCCGTGTGGCTCCTTGGTTCACTGAAGAGCTGAGGGAAATGAAGCGCCGGAAAAGATGCCTGGAGAGCGGTTGGAGGGCCAGTCTCGCTGAATCTGATCGAACACTGGTAAGGTCGCATATTAAGGCCTATCTAGTGGTGATAAAGATGGCAAAGTTTAATTACTTTTTCGCCTCTATTGCATCATCAGGGAATTGTCCGGCCACCCTGTTCAGGGTAACCCGCTCCCTGCTCCATCCGGGAGTGCGGGAGGATCCCTTGGAAGGCAGGGCGGAGGATTTCGGATAATACCTGTATGACAAAATCGCTCAGATCCGGGGGGATTTGGACTCTGACTGGATAGATCAGGGCAGGGTGATGAGGAATAGTCTTGAGAATGTTATCTGGGAGGAGTTTGATGCTGTGACTCCCGATGATGTGGACAGGATTTTGGGAAGACTTAGGGCGGCCACATGTTTACTGGACCCGTGTCCCTCCTGGCTGGTACTGGCTTCCCGGGAGGTTACATGAGGCTGGCTCCAGGGTGTTATCAACGCTTCATTGAGTGAGGGTTACTTCCCCACCGCCTTGAAAGAGGCGGTGGTGAGGCCTCACCTCAAGAAGCCGTCCCTGGATCCGGCAATATTGGCCAACTAGCTTTATGGCGAAGGTTGTTGAGAGTATGGTCGCACGACAGTTTCCGCAATTCCTGGAGGAAACATCTTATCTAGATCCGTTCCAGTCGGGTTTCAGGTCTGGGCACAGCACGGAAACAGCATTGGTCGCGTTGGTTGATGATCTCTGGAGGGCTCGGGACAGGGGTTGCTCCTCTGTTCTGGTCCTGTTAGACCTCTCAGCGGCTTTTGATACCATTGACCATGGTATCATGCTGCACCAGCTGGAAGAGTTGGGGGTGGGAGGCACTGTGTTACAGTGGTTCTCTTCCATTCTCTCTGACCGATCGCAGTTTGTGTTGGCAGGGGGGCAGAGGTCGACCTCGAGGCCTCTCATTTGTGGAGTGCTGCAGGGATTGGTCCTCTCGCCCCTTCTGTTCAACATTTATGTGAAGCCGCTGGGCAAGATCATCTGTGGCTTTGGGGTGAGATACCACCAGTACGCTGATGACACCCAGCTGTACATCTCCACCCCAGGCCACCCCAATGATGCCCTTGAAGTGATGTCCCAGTGCCTGGAGGCTGTGCGGATCTGGATGGGGAGGAACAGGCTCAAGCTCAACCCTTTCAAGACTGAGTGGCTGTGGCTCCCGGCATCCCGATATAGTCAGTTGACTCCATCACTGAGTATTGGGGGCGAGTGTTTGGCCCACACAGAGAGGGCTCGCAATCTGGGAGTTGTCCTGGATATGCAGCTGTCCTTGGAGGAACATCTGAAGGCTGTAACCAGGGGGACCTTTTGTCAGGTTCGCCTGATTCACCAGTTGTGGCCCTTTCTTGATCGGGATTCCCTGTGCACAGTCACTCATGCCCTCGTCACCTCGCGCCTTGACTACTGCAATGCTCTCTACATAGGGCTCCCCTTGAGGAGCACCCAGAGGCTCCAGCTGGTCCAGAACGCAGCAGCGCAGGTAGTGACGGGAGCAGCATGGCGCTCCCATGTAACACCGCTCCTGCGTGAGCTGCACTGGCTCCCGGTGGTCTTCTGGGTGCGCTTCAAGGTGTTGGTTATCACCTTTAAAGCGCTCCATGGCATCGGGCCTAGCTATCTTCGAGACCGCCTGCTGCTACCTACGACCTCCCATCGACCCGTGCACTCCCACACAGAGGGCCTCCTCGGGGTGCCATCAGCCAAACAGTGCAGGCTGGTGACCCCCAGGGGGAGGGCCTTCTCTGTGGGGGCACCTACCCTCTGGAATCAGCTGCCCCCAGAGATAATGAGAATCCAAGACCTCAGTGCCTTCCATCGTGCCCTTAAAACCCATTTTTTCAAGCAAGCCGGGCTGGTTTAAGAAGAAATTTTAAATGTTTTAATTGGTAGTGAGTTTTAATTGGGGCAAATTTATATATCTTTTAATTGTTTTTTAATATTTGTATTGCATGTTTTTTAATTCTGGCTGTACACCGCCCTGAGTCCTTAGGGAGAAGGGCGGTATAGAAATTCAATAATAAATAAATAAATAAATAAATAAATAAATAAATAAAATAAAGTTTTTTATTAATTAATTAATTTATTATTTATTTATTTATTAATCAAATTTCTATACCGCCCTACTCCCGAAGGACTCAGGGCGGTGAACAGCCAAGATAAAATACAGATAATACAAATATTAAAAATCCCTTAAAATTATTAAATATTTCGGTCGAAACACAGATTAAAACACCCAATTTATAAAATCACGAATTAAAAAATTTAAAAATTTAAAAAAGGGGAGTTAGTTTATCCACTGTTCCTGTGAGTATCCCATCCAACTCTGTTTTTTCTAAGTGAAAACCATATAATTTAGCATCTTTTTCATATCTTGTTTGTATCTGCATGTATATATACCAATCCATCTCAATCCCCTGTTCTTCCAATTCTCGTTTCCCTTTCAAATCTCCCTTAACTGTTAGTAAGTCCTTATATCTAACAATATTTCCAACATTAAAAACATTTGGGTGTATCAAGGCTTCCATTGTTGATAACCATATTGGTATTTTCACATAATATTTATCTCTGACCTTCTTCCATACCAATAACAATGCATTCCTTATATAATGTCTATGAAAGTACGTATCTTATTTCTACCATAGCATAAAAATGCATGCCATCCCAATTGTAAATCATGACCTTCCAGTGTTAATAGTCTTGTATTTCTTAATTCAACCCATTCCTTCATCCAAGTCAATGCTGCTGCTTGGTAATACAATTCCCAATTCAGTAACACAAACCCTCCATGTAATCTTGTGTCCTGAAACATTTTCATCCTTATTCTTGCTTTTTTCCCTTGCTGTATAAATTTCTTTATTATCTTATTAAGCTATTGAAAATAAGTCTTTTCAATTTTTATCGGTACTATCTGAAATATAAATAATAATCTTGGTAATATATTCATCTTTATTACTGCAATCCTTCCCATTAGTGACAATTGAAGATTCTTCCACTTCTCCAAATCTTTCTTGATTTGTTGTTTTAATCTATAATAATTATCTTATTTTATAGATTTACTTGATTTCGTCTCTATTTCTAACATAAGCAGAATACATACACAGAATACATTTGAGACTTAGAATAAATTTACAACTCTATTTTATGCTAGTGAGCAACTCTGTTGGGCATATTTTGTACAAAACTAAAGAAAGATAAATTTCTGTAAACCTGTTCAACAGTGAAGATTATCATGACAATTTAATATTTTCATAGTAAGAAACAAACATGTATTTTCCTAGACTAGGTAATGAATAAGAAGGTTCATGTTTTATCTGAGCAGCAGCGTCTTTCTCAAAGTGTGTTCTTTGTTCCCAAAGTTTTTTGTTTGTTTGTTTCTGGGATCTTCCTCATAACACTATGGTGCATTTTGATTTTTGTTTTTGGATAGATATCTGATCCTAATTATTAGTCTAGCCCTATTAAGCAATGCCAGAATCTTTCCCTGATATTCTATAACTTTTACTAGTTCAAGAGGGCAGGGCTGATGTCACAGTGACATGATGCATCTCTATGGGGCTCCATGGGATTGCACTGAAATTTGAATTGCAAGGAGGTTCTGATGGACCTAAATCACCTCAGAGGGGTGATGAAGTAAGAGAACATGCTCTGTTGATTTCAGGGAGTTTGCAAGCTCTGGAGAAGGCTCTCAATCTGGCAGGAAGAAAAGGATGGGCATTGCATGCCTGACCAAAGCTGTGGCAGTCACCGATGAAGAAAGTGTGAAAGGCTGAGGAACAGTGTGAATGATCTGGGTGAGAGATTTATAACTTCTGACTTCCATTGAGAAACGAGCCCCCTGGAAGTTAACCTGGGTGAAAGTGGGACCCTAAAAGGAGGAGGTGGAATTGTTTTCCTCCCAAGAAAATTGGCAAGCAAGCCTGAGAGCAATTTTTAAAACCAGAAAAAAGATAAGAGAACTTTTTAAAAGAGTGGAAGAACTTGGAAACTAAAAAGCTGGACTGGGGACCTCAAATATAATATTGACTAACTTGGAAGCTTTGGGGAATTATAACATTTGGATCTAGAGAACCTTTTTTGAAAAAAAATTTGTACAGGATAATATAATATAAAATAAAAGGAAGAAAAGGAAGAGAAACAGCAACAGTGACACCTACAGGCAGAAGGAAATGTTGAGAGGTGCAAGTGAGAAAGGAAAGAAAACATAAACTTTGGGAGGCTGAAGAAGATAAAGACTGGTTGTTAAAACAAAGAACACCTGCATCAATAAACTGTTTATATTAGATAGTTGAGACAAAGAGTGAAACACTGAGACTTTTTAAAATAGTGTAGCTCTTGGAACTTAAGCAGAAGCTAAATATATAAGGCAAACAGAAGCTGAGAACAGCAAAATATTTTCCTTCTCTTTTATTTTTTGCTCTGTGAACAAAAGATTCAGAAGAAGATATAAGACAGTTGGTGGTTGAATTTTGGGGCTTGGTGGGCCTATGTGGATTATAAATACTTTTTGAAGAACAAAGGGGTCAACAGTTTAACAGCTCTTGGATTACAATTTATATCTTTGCTCTCCTCTTGGATTACAATTAACAGTTTCACTTATTTTTTGTGGGACTATAATTTTTTTAAAAAAGTGACATTATTTGGAGATTGAAAATAAGAAGGAAGAAGGAAAAAGGGATACAGTAATATTGAATGTTTTGACTCATGAATAGCTTTGTAAAAAGGGAAATTGGAAGGAGATAGTGAAATGGGCAGATAACACTGGGGCTGTTGGGGTATTGTAGTTGTTATCTTTAATAATTGGTTTAAATTTATTAAAACATCTCAAAATGAAGAAAACTACATCTGTGCCATCCTCAGCATTAGCAGCAGCAGAATCTAGCCTAGCAGGCCAAAGGTCATTGGATGCTATGTTGCAGCAAGAGAAAGTGAACATGATGCAATTAGAGATGAGAGCTATGATTCAGGCCATGCATGAAAGACATTAAGGAAAGAATAGGAAAAGTAGAGGATAAAATAGACAATTTTCAACAACTAATGGCCAAAAATGAACAACACATTCAAAAAGTAGAAGAGAAAGCTGAACAAACAGGAAAAAAGAGTGGAAAAAGTTGATTTACCCTGGCAGATAAAAATAATGAGAGAACAATAATATCATTTGAGATGGATAAGGTTGATTACTACTTGTTATTCCAGAATATTGAGGGGAAAAAGGGAGAAAATTTGGTGGAGATAATGGCAGAGCTGCTGGCAAATGCTTTAGAGTGACCAAAGAAAAGGTGCTTGCTGAGATGGATGAGATATTTAGAGTCTATACTAGATATGCGGCAAGAAATAGACACCTCAAAGAGGTACATGTGAGATTTACTTAAAAAGTAATAAAAGCAGAGATACCACAAAGAGTGAGAGATGACCCTTTAAAATACAAAAGGAAAGAAATAGTAGTTTTAAAACAGATCCCCAGAAGAGTAAGAGAAATAAAAAAGGAATATCAATTTCTGACAAGACAGCTCATTAAGAATGGAGTAAATTTTAGATGGCTGATACTGGAGGGAATAGTGGTGACCTGGATGGAGCAAAGACATAGACTGGATTACATAGAAAAAGCAGAACAATTTTATGAGCAGTATTTTGGACCACAAGAGGAAATGAGAGTAAGAGATGAAAAAGAGGACAGACAACAAGAGGAAGCCAAAGGAGAAAGAAAAATGTAACAAAAAGAAGACAAAAGAGAGTTAGAGGAAATAGCAAAGAGAGAAGGAACAAAGGCAAAAGATCAGAGAGAGAGATAAGAGCAACCAGAACAACAAAACCCATCTATAAGTAAAACCGTGGAAGAAGAAATAAAATTACTGTCAATAAATATAAATGGATTGAATTCGGCTATAAAAAAGAAAAGGACTTTTAGTAAACTAGAAAAATTAAAGTTGGATATAATTTTCCAGCAAGAGGTTCATATTAAAAAACAACATAATAAACTGTGGGAACATTCCAAAATTGGGAAATTATATACCTCTCTATCACAACATAAGAAGAGAGGAGTAGCTCTTTACATAAAAGAAACAATAAATGTTAAGCAATTTTTCACGGATGAAGAAGGGAAGATTTTGATGGTGGAGATAACAATGAATTACAAACAGATACTTTTGGTAGCAATTTATAATAGCATATTTAGCATAATAGCATAGGTAGATTTCTAATAGCAATATCAAGAGGACTTTTACGGTAAACTTCATAAGAAAATAATAGAATTGGAGTATGAAAATATATGTGTAGTAGGAGATTTTAATGCAAATGTGGATGCGGAATTATCATACGTGGTGGACATGCTCAAAAGGAAAAGAATATCGGACAAAAATACACATGTGGCTGGAAAAAATGATAAAACAGCATATTGATTTAAAGCCAAAAATATTCTTGTTGGGGATTTTACTTGAAAAATATAGTAAGGGGAATGCATATCTAATTATTCATATATTAACTGCAGCTAGAATTGTATTTGCACAAAATTGGAAAAGTGAAGAGATCCCCACAGATGAGAATGTGATCAGGAAAATATTAGAATGTGCAGAAATGAATAGATTAATGCTTGCAATTAAGAAGAAAGAACAAACTGAATATTATATAATATGGGACTTATTTTATCAATGGTTAGATAATAAACATGGAAGTTAGAAACAAATTTGTGAAATAAAGAAGATATATTAAGAAAGAGAAGCAAATATTAGGACTTCCGGTGGCTCCGTGGACATCGAGGACGGTCTCCATTGACCGCCAGCTGCACGATCTGTTAAAACCACCTGACAGCGCTAAACTGCTGTCCGGCAGTTTGAAAAAACTCTCCTTCGGGAAAAGAAGGAGAGGAGAGCCGGAGGGGGTGGGTAGAGCTCCCCGAAAGTTCCTGGATTAATGCCAGGGGCTCGGAGGGTGAGAGCTCCCCAGTTCAGCCCTCCCAACGCTCCGGATCCGAGGTGTCTCTGCTTGTCAGAGCCAGACGTCGCATCCAATTCTGCTGGCAAACAGTGAGTTTTAATGATTACCAAAGAGGCAGACAGAGCGGAAGCAAGAGGGCAAGCATTTTAAAAGAAACAGAGGTTAACTCCGTGTATACATTGTTGCAAACGGAACTTTCTTGAGCTGGAGGCTGGAGAGGAAGCCTTTGTTATGGGTGGAATGGAAACTGAAAGTTAAAGGGAAACTGCTTGTTTAGAGCTTTCCGCTTGAAGAGAAAATTGCTGGGGACTGAGAAAAGATTGGAGAGAGGATTAACTATTTTGAAAAACTTTGAAATAAACATTTGAAGACTGTTTACAAGACTTTGTGGCTGTAAAAGGAATAATACATTTTAAAATAAAATGGCTGCTAAACAAGTAAAGCCACCAACTTCTAAAGGGGGAGGAGGTTCCCCTGTAGTGACTCAAAAGCAACAACTTCTGGCTGATACACAGTCACAAGATCTTAAAGAATTTATAATGGGTGCCCTGAACAATCAGGCAATAATGATGAAAGAATTTTCGGACGAGTTAAAGAAAAGTAAAGATGTGGTGGAAGAAAAACATGATGCAATAAGAAATGACATTGTTTTTGCAGTTTCAGGACTGGCAAATCATATGTTAAAGATTGAGGAGAGAGTACGGGAAGTTAATGAAGCTAATTTGGAGTTAGCAACTAAATTAGGAGAGGTTATGATAAAAACAGAGAAAGTGGATGATGAAATGGTCATGTTACAATATAGATCAATGGAATTTACCCTGAGATTGAGAGGCCTGAAAGAAAAGAGTGGTGAAAACTTAAAGGACATTTGTGCCAATGCTCTAGCAGAGATGATTTCAGAAAGGCCAGAAGATGTGGCAATTCAAATTGACAAAATCTACAGGGTTAATTCCTGGCTGGCAAAACAAAGGCAGTTCCCAAGAGATGTGGTGATTTATTTTACAACAAGGGGAATTAGAAATGATATCCTGCAAGCTTCTTACAAAAATAAGATTCAAGTGGATGGAAGGAGTTGGTGATTTTGAAGGAGCTCCCTCCTAAAATGTTAAGAGACAGAAAGGAGTTTGGTTTTTTGGTGAATGAATTAAGAAACCAGCAGGTGCAGTACAGATGGCATGTCCCATTTGGTATAATAGTGACCTATGCTGGGCAAAGACATCGCTTAAACACAGTTGGGAAGGCAAAAGACTTTTATGCCAATGTTTTAAAGGTTAGACGGCCACCCTCACCAGGGGGTGGTAGAAAGCAATTGGAAATGATACAACAAGAGAAAGATGGAGGGCAAGTACAAACCTATGCTCAAGCTGTAGCTGGAGGATTTAACCTGGAAGAAGATTTATTGTTGAGTGGGGGTCCACCACCAACCCTTGAGCCATTAAAGAAGATAGAGATGGCAAGAGAACAACGACTGACAAGAGCCACTTACAAACAGCAACTGATACAACAGCCTCAAGATCTAACCCAAGAAGTCCAAAAAATGCAAGCAGTGGGAGGAGCTAGGCCGAAGACCAAAATGGCGGAGGAGTTCAGCTGATGCTCTCAAAGCTTGGAGGGCTAGAGATGGCAAATAAATTTTTATCTTGGAATGTTAACGGCTTAAATTCTCCACAAAAAAGAAAGAAAATATGTCACTACTTGAAGCAATTTCAGAATGATGTTATTTGTTTGCAGGAAACGCATATTAAATTTTCAGATCAAAAATACTTGATAAATTCGAAATTAGGTACACATTTTGTGGCATCAGCACCAGAGAAGAAAAATGGCCTAGTTATATATGTTAAAAGAGGCCTATCGGCCAATTTAATTGAGGCTGATGCTCAAGGTAGATATATTGCAATTGAATTAACAACACAGAATGGGAAGTTGCTTGTAATTGGAATATATGCACCTAACCAACAGCAAGATAAATTTTTTTAAATTTTTACATACTAAAATACTACAATGGGATTACAGATCTCTACTTTTAATGAGTGATTGGAATGGGGTAATAAATACTCAGAAAGATAAGAAAAGTTTATCCAAGATATCTATGCGTGCTAAGCTGCCTAAATCTTTTTTTGATATTTTGGAGGATATGGAGCTGAAAGACATTTGGCGAGAAAAGAACGTATTGGAAAGTGATTTTACTTTTTTTTCAGATAGAAATCAATCCTTTTCTAGAATTTACTTTATATTAACTACAAATGATCTTTTTTCTAGGGTGAAGAAGATGAAGATATGTCCAAGAACTTTAACTGATCATAGTCCAGTTTGGGTGGAATTAGAACGGGAAAGAGGGGAAAGGAGGTCTTGGAGGTTAAATGAAAATTTATTTAGATATGAAGATAATTTGAATGAACTTAAAAAAACAAATGAAAGAATTTTTTGTTAACAATATGAATAAAGATACCTCTATGGAAATGGTATGGGATGCAAGTAAGGCTTATATGAGGGGAACATTAATTTTTTTGAACAACAAATATAGATTAAAACAACAAAGCAGACGGAAAGAGATAGAGGAGGAAATAAAAAAGAAAGAACAATTGCTTATAACTAATCCAGGAGATAAAAAGGCAAAAGATATGATAAATATTTTAAGAGAGCAATTTAATATGTTAATGGCTGGGCAAGTAGCAACCAGTTTACAATATGCTAGACATAATACATTCTGTAATGCCAATAAACCTGGGAGATGACTGGCTTACACAATGAGGAAAAAGCAAAAATCACGTACTATAGATAAGATAGAATTTAGAGGTAAGGATATTTATCAACAAAATTTAATTAAAAAGGCTTTTTTGGATTTCTATACAAAGTTATATGCTAAAGACTCAATCCAAGATGTTGATATTGATAGATATTTAAAGGTAGATATTCCTGAATTAATGCTGGAACAGAGAGATTGAACCAAACAATAACTTCTGAGGAAATTGCTGGGGTAATCAATTAAAAATAGGTAAGGCTCCAGGAACAGATGGATTAACAGCTGTTTATTACAAACATTTACAATCTGAAATGTTAGAACCACTTAAAATTCTATTTAACAAAATACAGGTAGGGGGAGGAGTACCACCTTCTTGGAAAACAGCTTTTGTCTCACTAATTCCAAAGGAGGATCAAAATTGTATTAAACCTGAGAATAGGCCAATTTCACTCTTGAATACTGACTATAAGATTTTTGCTAAGATATTAGCTAATAGATTAATGCCAGTTATGCAACAAATAATTCATAATGATCAATCAGGGTTCATAAAAGGGAGACAAATGAAATATAATGTTAGACAAATTGTAAATTTATTGGAATACTTGGAAAAAAACAACCAAGTCCTTGCAGCATTTATATTTTTGGATGCAGAGAAGGCATTTGATCGTTTGAACTGGCAATTTTTGTTCAAAATAATAGAAAAAATGCATTTTAGGGAGTATTTTACACAATCAATTAGAGCGATATACCAGCAGCAAACAGCACAAATAATAGTTAATGGAGGTGTAACAGAGGTTTTTAGAATTGAGAAAGGAACAAGGCAGGGATGTCCCCTGTCCCCATTGTTATTTATTTTGACCTTGGAAGTGCTATTGAATAAGATACGTGACTCAGAAAAATTGAAGATTATTGTAATCAGACATCAAGATTATAGATTAAGAGCATTTGCAGATGACTTGGTTGTTACTTTATCTCAACCCATAGAATCAGTTCCATATATATTGGATATAATTGATCAATATGGGAAAGTATCAGGATTTAAAGTCAATTCATGTAAGACAAAGATGATAACCAAAAACATGTCTGTACTTGAAAGAGATGAACTAGGAAGAATAACGGGATTTGAAATAGTTAAAAAGGTTAAATATTTAGGAGTGTATATAGCAGCTTCAAATACAAAATTATACAAAAATAATTATGGAGATCTCTGGCAGAAGGTACAGAAGGATATGGAGAATTGGAAAAAAATATAGTTGTCTTTATTGGGAAGAATTGCAGCAATTAAAATGAATGTGTTACCCAGATTTTTATTCTTGTTCCAAATGATACCAGTGCTTAAGAAAGATGAAAACTTGAGAGAATGGCAGAAAGGTGTTAATACTTTTATTTGGGCTGGGAAAAAACCCAGAATAAAGATGAAAATTATACAAGATACACGTGAAAGGGGTGGTCTTAAAATGCCTAATTTAAGACTATATTATGAAGCAGCGGTCTTATCGCAAATTAGTGATTGGTTTAATTTAACTGAGGGGAGAATGTTGAATTTGGAAGGTTATGATTTACTATATGGATGGCATGCTTATTTGTTATATGATAAAAAAGTGGATAAAGTATTTAAGGCCCATATACTTAGAAATGCTTTGTTGAGGGTTTGGAAAAAATATCAATATAAGTTAAATTATAAGATACCTGTATGGGCAAACCCTAGACATGCAATAGAAAATATAAGTATAGAACAAAAACAGGAGGTGATTCCCTTTAAAGAGCTTCTTGTTATGGAAAGGGGTGTATTATATTTGAAATCTTTAGATACATTGAGAGAAGAAGGTATAATTTATACATGGTTTCAGTATGGTCAGCTTCAAGCTAGATGGAAGGAAGATCAAAAAACTGGTTTTGTGCAAAATGAGGAAAATTTGGTAAAACAAATTAGAGATCAAAAACAAATGCATATCAAAAGGTTGTATAATGCTTTATTGGAAATAGATTCAGAGATGGAACTGGTTAAAGATTGCATGATTAAATGGGCACAAAATTTTCAGGAGCCAGTGATGATGGAGACTTGGGAAAAGATTTGGATTAGAAATGTGAAATTTACACAAGCACAAAATTTAAGAGAAAACTTTTATAAGATGTTTTATAGATGGCACTTAGATCCCAAAAAACTATCATGTATGTATCCTAATGTGCAAGCTAAATGTTGGAGATGTGATTGTGATGATGCAACTTATTATCATATATGGTGGACTTGTAAAAAAATCAAAGCATTCTGGATAAAGATTTGGTGGGTGATGCAGAATATTTTTTTAAAAAGATTGAAATTTACTCTGCACTTGTTTCTACTGGGTATAACTACGGATTGTACAGTTGTAGAGACTAAATTGATCCTGAATTTAATAACAGCAGCAAGATTGTTGATAGCACAACACTGGAAGAAGGACTTTTTGCCTACTATTGATGCTTGGATACTGAAAGTAACTAATTTAGCTGAAATGGCTAAAATCTCAGCATACTTGAAGGATCATACACAAGAAAGATATATATTGGATTGGAGAAGATGGATTGATTATATTCAAAATAAGTATCAGACTAAAAAATATCAAATAGCTTATGAATGAATCTTTAATGGTATAAGCATTATATGAGTGATTTTAGAAGTATTATATCCAAGAAGCATGATTTTATCTATGAGGGGGTTAAGATTTTTTTTTTTTTAAGAGGGGATGTTAGTTTAATGGATAGTTAAGCAATTTAGTTTATTCTTAAAAAGTTAACTGAAATACCTTGTGTTCTGCTCTGGGAAGTTGGGGAGGGGGGAAGGGGGATGGGTGGGAGGGTTGTGGGAAAATTGTGTTTTTTCTTGATTAAAACTTTTTCAAGAAAAAGAAAGAAAGAGAAGCAAATATGATTATTATGTTTAATATTATTATTTTAATATTATAGAATTAATGCTAACGTAATGAATATTGTTGTAAATATTGATTATTATTTTACAAAGATATTTGTACCCAGACGACACACTGTTTAGTTGAAGATGGAATTACTATATATATATTTTAAAGAATTTACTATTTATTCATGCATTTGTATGGATGAATAATAAAATAGGGTTGGGCTGTTGGTAATACAGTCTGTTGTGTGAACCTACTTAAAGGCTAGGTATTTAAGATAGAGTTGCCATTAGATTGTCTTCTCTTTCCTATATTTTTGTACTGAAGACATTGAGTAAGATTAACATTGGAAGAAAAGACTTTAAATTTTGGTGGACAATGTCTGTATTCTAATAAATTAGATAGATATCAAGTATCTATCTAAATCCCTAACAATTTTAATAAATTATTCAATTAATAAGTTGAAAATAAGTCAACTTATTTTCCAGAGTTCCAGAGGGCCCGACAAAAAACAATAGATGGAAACTAATCGAGGAGAGAAGCAACCTGGAATTAAGGAGAAACTTCCTAAGAGTGAGAACGATTAACCAGTGGAACAGCTTGGCTTCAGGAATTGTGGGTACTCCATCACTGGAGGCTTTTAAGAAGAGACAGGACCTCCACTTCTCTGAAATGGTATAGGGCAGTGATGGCAAACCTTTTAGAGATGGAGTGCCTGAACTGCAATCCAAAACTCACTTATTTATCGCAAAATGCCAACACAGCAATTTAACCTGAATAATGAGTTTTGACTACCTAAAATAATGATCAACAAGGCAGAGCTCAGCTAATTATTCTAAGAAAAATGTGATAAATGCACTTTTATGCCCCTTCATTTTTTTCTGCTTTTGAAATATTACTTTTAGCAACAATAAAAAAGAAAAACTTTTGTAATATCATTTCTTTCCCTCCCCCCCTCTCTCTTTCTCTCTATTCCACCTCTCTTTCTCTTTCTTTCTTTCCCTCCTTCTCTCTCTCTCTCCCTCACCATCTCTCTTCCCCCTCTTCTCCACTGAGAGTGGAGACAGCAGCCAGGATGGGTGTAACCGCCCAATCAGCTTAAAGGACTGAGTCTGTCAATCAAGCTAAATCACGCCCTTGTTGCCGGGTAGACTACCTTTTGACTCAGTCCTTTCAGCTGAATGGGCGTGTGGGTCTTTTGCTCTCCCTTATTCTTGTGGATTTGTGAATTTGGCTTGATTTCTTGGCATTTTTGATCCTGGACTGTTGGACTTCGATTTTGTCTCCCATCCTGGTTGTTGTTTGACTTGAATTTTCCTGGAATCGTGAGTTGGTCTCCCCTTTGCTAGTTACTAGCCCTTCGGCTAGCTTGGACTGTTGCCTGCCCTTCACCTTAGGGCTACCCCTTTGTTTCTAGTTCCTTGTGGGACACTATTTGGATTGTTTGGACAGCCTTGAAAGGCTTCCTGTCTGCTGTTTTGTTTGTGCCCTTTTTAATGGGGCCGGCCATTTTGTATCTGCCTCAGTGACGAATGGCGCTTTTTTCTTCGTTTATTGGCGATCTCCCTGAAGCGGCTTTGGACATCTAGCCTGCGTTTATTGACAGCCTTGGCCTCAGTCAGTGGCTTTCCTCGCTTCAGATTGGGGGTGTTTTGCGTTCCTAGCGCTCTGTTTGCAGCGCAGAGCCCTTTGATGCAAACTGCAGCAGTTTTTTCTTCTTAGCCGGCAATCTCTGCTGTCCTGGACTGAGGTGTTTGAGCTCCCTGTATTGCTCTTGGCGTGGATTTCAATTGACAGCCTGTTTCTATTGACTGACTGTCCTCTGTGAACTGCCTTGGCTGGAATTGTATTGGGTGGAGTTTTTTCACTCCCAGTGTGCCATTTGCAGCGCTAAACGCCTTTGGGCGCCTGTCTGCCATTTTGTTATTGCCAGTGCCTTTCGATTCAGTGGAGTTTTTGCGCTCCCATCATTGCCTCCTGCTTCCTGGCTTCACATATGGCATTTATTTCTGCAGCCACTTTGTGCCTCAGCATTTGTCCACTGCAGCCATTTGTGGAGTTTTTGCGCTCCCGCCTCCCTCTGTTGGCTCCTGTTGAATGCTACTAACGTAGTTTGGTGGAGTTTCCTCACTCTCACGTATTCTTGGCCTCGCTCCAGCTGTTTTCTTGCCTGGCCTACCTCACAGGATGCCTAAGGCTGTTTCTAAGTCTAAACACGGCCGGCGAGCTGGTCACTCAGATTCTGGCCAATCAGACTCTACATCTGTTACCCAACAGTCTGCAGCAGAAAGGTCAACTGTACCTCCGCCTGCTCCTCGGGATTTGCATTCCCAGCACAAATCCCGTAAATCGATGGTGACCTCTTCCAAAACTGAGAGACGTACGGACAAGGTTTTGACCAAGTTATGTGATAAAACCAGCACTCATTTATCCTTTTTGGGCACACAGACAACAACTGCTGTTGGGAACATTGACTCTGTGGAGTGTCCTCATCCTGGTACTCCTGACCAATTATCCCTCCGGGACTGCCCCATTGCCATCTCTACTTCGGATTTGTGGGGCTCTGACTCCTCCACGCAACAACCTCTAGCTGCTGCACAGGAATCTTCAGCTTCTTCCTCGGCCCCGGTTCCGGATCCAGGAGTCCTTTCTTTCCAATTGCGGCCAGATCAGCTGCAGCAACTCATCGAGGCTGCAGTACAAAAATCAATGTCAGTGGGTCTTTGTCCTGCCAGTGAGACTGGGTCTGTGCATTCTGTATCCTCACCATCTCCGGAGCGACCTGTTCAGCATGGGACTCATTCAGACAAGGCTCCTGATTCTCCTACCTGTTCTCATATTACTCAGCTTTCAGCCATCGCTGATGCAGATTACAGTGATTCCGGTTTGTTAGAAGATGAGAACCTTCCTCCCGATCAACCGGCCTTCACCGGACTTTTTCCTCAACCTCTATTCAAATCTTTGCTCTTCAAGGCTGTTAATGCAGCCAAGCAGCGGTTCCTGCTTCGGCTGCTGGTTCGTTGGACCTGATGTTCGCTGAGCCGGTCAGGCCCGTCACGGCTATCCCTGCTCCTCCTCTCTTTCTAGACATCGTCAAGCAGCAGTGGGCAGCTCCGGGTTCTGCTCCAACTCCCTCCTCAAACGACCGGAAGAATTTTAATGTCGCCTCCGATTCGCCTCATCCAAATTCCTTCTGTCGATGCTCCGGTCGCTGCCTTGTTACCGAATGCCAATGTACCTGGTGAACCTGATGAGGGCCTTCGTCCTGAGGAGCGACGTTCTGACCTGGTCCTCCAAAGAGCACATCAAGGGTTGGCGTGGGCTATCAGGGCTGCTACCACGGCGTCCTTCTTTAACCGGACTACCCTACTCTGGCTGCGGCAGCTCCAAGAGAAATTGCCACCTGAGGACATACGGGCCAAGCAGGACCTGAACAAGATAGTGGCGGTGGTCCAGTTCTCTGCAGATTCCACCCTGAATGCCTCCCGCTTTGCCGCTAAGGCTATGGCCTCCACCGTGGCTGCCCGCCATTTAATCTGGCTCCATCACTGTTTCCATTCCTTTTGGGGGGTCCCGTTTGTTTGTTGATGCCCTCGAGCCTTTCCTGACTGAGATGAGGGCCAAGAAGAAGGTCTTGGCAGCGGTGTATCGGAGAGGGGAGTCCCGGTTTTCTCCTTATGTCTCTCGGCCTCAGGTTCATGGTGCTGACAGGGGTGGGTCTTCCTCCCTTTCCACTTTTCGCCCCTTTAATAGTTTGGGCAGGCAATGGGGTTCCCAGGATAGGCCTCTCTGGGTAAGTCCTTTGGGCCCAAACAGCCCTTTCGAGGGGGAGGAGGTCATTTCATCCGGCGCCATCACTGATTGCATTTCGGGCCCTCCAATTGGCGGCAGATTGGCCCTCTTTGCTGCCATTTGGGAGCAGTCCACTTCTGACAAATGGGTCCTGGCCACCTTACGATCAGGGTTGGCCATTGAATTCATCTCTCCCCCTCCTCCTTCCTTTGTCTGCTGCCCACTTTCTTGGAACTCCGAAAGGAAATCTCTCATGGACTCTGTGGTGCAGCATCTCCTTTCGATCAGGGCTATCCAACCTGTCCCTCCTGATCAAAGGGGAACAGGGTTTTACTCCTGTGTTTTCCTAGTACCTAAGTCTTCGGGGGTGGGGGTGGGTGGCGACCCATTCTGGACCTAAAATGATTGAACAGGTATGTGGTTTACCGAAATTTAAAATGCAATCTCTAAAATCTATCCTCAACAGCATTAGGAGGGGTGATCTCCTCGCTTCTATTGACCTTACAGAGGCCTACTTACACATCCCTATACTCCCTTCCCACAGACAGTATTTGAGGTTTTGCTACGGGGGAGGGTGCATTACCAGTACAGGGCCTTACCCTTTGGCCTTTCCTCTGCCCCCCAGACCTTTACAAAGGTTCTGGCTGCCTTGGCAGCTTCCCTCAGACTTCGCTCAGTTCGGCTTTTGTGTTACCTCGATGATATCCTTATTTTATCTTCTTCTGTTCAGCAAGCGGCTTCCGATATTAAACTTACCCTGGAGGCCTTGGCTACCCACGGGTTTTCGATTAGTTTAGAGAAAAGCCAGTTAGTTCCCTCTACCAGCCTAGTCCATTTAGGGGCGCTTATTGATTCCGTTCAGAGCATGGTTTACCTCTCCCCTGACAGGCAAGATGGTTTGCGGCAGTTGGTCTCTGAGATTGAGGGGTGTCGGGTGGTTTCCCCTTATGTTCTATCTCAACTTTTGGGGAAGATGATATTGGCCATTTCCATAGTTCCCTGGGCTCAACTGCACACCCAGGAACTCCAATGGTTTCTCTTGCCATTGCAGAAGGCAGGCAGAGGCACGTCAACCAGGCCGATTCCCGTCCCTCCGTCAGTTCGCAGATTCCTCCGATGGTGGCGTTCTCTAGCTCTCTCAGCGGGTTGCCTTTTTCTTGAGCCCCAGCGGGTGGTGGTGATGTCGGACGCCAGCCTCCTCGGCTGGGGAGCCCATTGTCAAGGACAGCTGGCTCAGGGAACATGGACCACTGCGGAGTGTCATCATCTGATCAATTGGTTGGAGCTGTAGGCGGTCTTCCTTCATCTGGTCTCTGGAAACCATGTTCTCGTCTTTTTTTTTTTTATTGAAAAAGTTTTTCAAATACAAATTTCCCCCCCCTTTTTCCCCCTCCTCCCTAACCCCCCTCTCCCTCCCCTCCCCCTGTGGCTTCTTCAAAATAAAACCCAAATTCATAACAAATTATATAATACTTTACCATCCCCTTACTCCATCCCCCATATGCTGACCCTTTCTTTCTAATAATATTATTATATCCCCCTTATATTATACCTTTCAAAATAACATTCTACTATAACATTATATAATAACTCCTAATTTAGCATAATAATACTATTATATCTCCCAGTTTAGCAATTTCTGCTCATAATCTACCCTTTTTCTGCCCCCCACACATGTATCTCTTAAATCAAATCTTTTATGCATATTAATATAACATTTCAAAGCAATCTTCCACTATAAGACTATATAATAAATCCTAATTTAACATTTATTCAATTCATAGTCTACCAATTTCCTCCACCCCCATCGATATATCTCTTAACTCAAATCTTTTACATATATTCATATCTAAACAATCAATAAGCTAACCTGTCTCCATCCACTTTCCTACAGGACTACCATACTTAATAATTCTTAATATCTTTATTCTTCTGCCCACACCACTAAAAAATATTCCCTTATGTAAATAAAATCCTCTTAAAAAAGACTTTAAGCTTGTAATCCATATAATATCTTCTGTAATGTCTTTCAGCTGGATTGTTAACTCCATCACCCATGTTAGGGTAACATCACATCCTAATTCCAACAGTATGTTTGGTATCTTCAATTACCATCTGCCCCCACCCATAACAAATATCTTCTTAAAAAAAAAAAAACAATCACCCGAGTGACTTTATATTTGTATTCCATATAGTGTCTATAGTGGTGTCTTTCATCCAAATTATTAATTCCAACCATTGTAATAGGGTAACAGCCAGATCATCTGCGTGCCCCAATTCCATAGCTCTCTCGCCTTGTAGC
Organism: Arizona elegans; assembly: GCA_022577455.1. NCBI lineage: Eukaryota > Metazoa > Chordata > Lepidosauria > Squamata > Colubridae > Arizona > Arizona elegans. The sequence goes on along the minus strand of JAKOOJ010000004.1, from coordinate 73,544,357 downwards.
TCAGCATCAATGTAGTACATTTATCAAAGAATCCCCCCCCAAAAAAAGATAATTCCAATCCATTCAGTTTAAGGCCCTTTTCACATCCCAAAAGTTCAGCACTGCAGAGGTCTGTCACTCTCCTCAGGATAATATAAACCAATACTTTGCCTCAACTATCTTTTCATATATTCAATCATCTCTTAAATAACTGGCATTACGCTGTTGTTTAGTTTAAAAGTTTTTGTTTTTGTGAGACCTGCTTCTTCTTTTCTTGACTTTTTGTGGGTTAGATCTCCATCCTGACTTCCTTTCTATAAATTGTATATCAACTGTTTGGTTTTCATGCTGATCTATAACTTGATCTTGTTGGTTTTGCTTTTGTGGCTTAAATCTCCATTCTGGTTCTATGAGTTGTATATCAACTGATTGATTTCCATGCTGGTCTGTAACTTGATAAGTCATCACATTAGAATCCAGAGCCGCCTCTCTTGTATTTATAAATAGTCCAGCTGAGACCTCTGAAGGAGAATCCAGAAGCGGCTCATCTACAAAGACCTCTGTAACTTGTTGTTTTTCCATTACTTCCACATCCTTCTGCTTATCTTGAATTTCTATCTCTTGTTGATTTTGCTTTTTGAAAACCTTGTAGTAAAATTCTTCTGCTTTTTCAACAGTATTTAGCTGATATCTTTCTCCTTGATATCTCAATATTATTCCAGCTGGAAAGTCCCACCTAAATGAGATGTTATGTTTCTTTAGCTCAGTCACCAAAAATCCAAATTTCTTTCTATCTTTTAGCATCTTAGGCAGCAACTCTTTATATATCCAGATCTTTCTTCCATACAATTGTAAAGTAGAATTAAAGGATTTTTGTACAATATCATTTCTTATTTCTTTATCTGTGAAGTAAATCACCACATCTCTAGGCAATTGCCTTTGCTTTGCAATCCAAGAATTTACTCTATAGGCCTTGTCAATCTTACAAGATACCTCCTCAGGATGAACCTTTAAAATCCCAGCCAGAACTTGAGCAGATATTTTTCTTAAATCATCTCTATTATTTTCCTGTAACCCTCTCATTCTAACCGCAAATTCCGTGAGCCTGTATTGCATCATTGTAACTTCTTTTTCAATCCCTTGCTTTATATCTTCTGCATTGTAAGTCTTGTGACCAGCTTCCTTTTTAGACTTTACTTCTAGACTATTGTCTTGAATCAAATCATTTTCAATTCTTTGTATTTTATTGTCCAAATTATAAATCTTATCATCAACTTCCTCCATTTTAGACTCTAATAACTTGATATTTGTATCCATCTTTATAACAATTTCTGAAAAAGCATTAGTCACTGTTACAATCTTTCATTGCAGATTATCATACTTTAGTTGTATCATTTCTTTAATTTCCTGCCTAAATTTTTCAAGTTTCTGGTTCATAGTCTCGTGATATCTTGCCATTTCCTCCAGGACAAATTCTTTTAAATTAAAGCCATTCTGCTGAGTCTGTAAGCTCAGAACTTGTTCACATAATTGTAAATGGGGGAACACCCCTCCCCCCCGCTGCTTGTTTATCAGGCTTTAGTAGTTTTAACGCCATCCTGCCACACAAACAAACTCTTTTTAAAGAAAGAAAACTTTTCCCCAAGCAAGATCAAGTACAAATCTCCAAGAAAAAAGAAACTTAAAATAGATATTTTTCTTCTAAATTCTAGCCAGCACTGTTTATTCCGCTACTTTGTAGCTTGTTACTGAAGGACTTTCACTTTCGGCTTTCTTCTTCTTCTTAAATGGCAGTCGCCATTTTAAACTTTTTTTTTCCTTCACTTAAAAATGCTTGTAAAATCATTAAATATACTTGCGATTTAGGGTCCCAAGTCCAAATCTCGTCCTCTTTAATTAAACCATCTGTTAATTTCATTGATTGGTCCGGTCCCAGCGCCTGGCTCTGCAAAAAGGCAGAGTTCTCCCGAAGCCCGGAGCAGTGGCGAGCGGAAATAGGGAGTCACAACCTGCTCATCCCCAAGAGTAAAAAAAGAACTCTGGGGATTTTGCAGAGGGCTCTACCTGCCCTCGCCTGCTCTGTCTCACATTTCCTTCAGGAAATGGAGTTTTTCGAGCTGCCTTTCAGATGTAAAGGTGGCTCTTTACAGGCAACGGGGCTGGCGGTCTCAGAGGACCGTCTGGCGGCGACGGAAGCCAGACCGGAAGCCACCGAAACCATGTTCTCATCTTGACAGACAACATCACTGCCAAGGCACATTTGAACAAGTTGGGGGGTACTCAATCAAGATCCCTGTTGTCAGTGGCGATGAAGCTGGGTCTTTGGGCGGAGCGCCACCTTTGCTCTCTTCGGGCGGAACACATATCCGGGGTAGACAACACCCAGGTGGATTGGCTAAGCCGGCAGCAGGTGGACAATGCGGAGTGGTGCCTCCATCCATGGATCTTTCAAGAACTAGTCCTTCGGTTCGGCCCTCCAATCATCGACCTGTTTGCAATGCACGCAAATGCGCAGCTGCCCCACTTCTTTGCAAGGAATCTGGATCCTCAGGCGGAGGGTACCGACGCTCTTCGGATTCTGTGGCCTCCGGGCCTCCTGTACGCTTTTCCTCCAACGTCTCTCCTTCCCAAAGTCATCCACAAGATTCTACTCGAACTAGCGGAAGTGGTTCTTGTAGCACCTCATTGGCCACGGAGGCCCTGGTTTGCGGATCTTGTCTCCCTCTATGTGACTCCCTCGTGGCGCATTCCTCTAGGGCCCGACATCTTAACACAAGGTGTCCTGGGCCATCCGGGCCTTGCTTGGCTCAATCTGACCATTTGGAGGTTGAGCGGTGCAGTTTGACAGCCGCAGACATTCCTGTGGACATTATTCGGACACTAAAAGCTTCACGCCGTCCATCTACAGACCGCATTTACTCTGCCACCTGGTGCGCCTTCTGTTCTTGGTGTGCTCAGTTTGGCATTTTTGCTCTCCAACCTTCCATTGTGAACGTTTTAGTGTTTCTACAGGAGGGCCTGTCGCAGGGACTGTCTCCTAATACCTTGTGTCGCCAGGTCGCTGCTCTGTCCACTGTACTTACCTGCGGATCCCTTTCATCCTTGGCACAACATCCTCTCATCCGTCGCTTCCTCCGGGGCACTAAGAACTTGTGTTCTCCAGTGTTGCACAGATATCCCACTTGGGATCTTCCCTTGGTGTTGGAATCGCTTATGGGACCACCTTATGAGCCGTTAAGAACTGCCAGTCTCAGGCTCCTCTCATGCAAAGTCACCTTCTTGGTGACTGTGACCTCAGCTCAACGCATTTCAGTGATCACGACTTGGTCCACTTGTTCCGACCTGTGTGTGTTCCATGCGGACCGCGTGGTGCTCCGTTTGGACCCCACCTTTGTGCCAAAAGTCAATTCTGTGTTTCATTGGTCCAAAGAACTCATTCTCCCTAATTTCTGCCCTTGTCCCTCCCATCTGCGGGAACGGCGCTTGCACTCTCTAGACGTCAGGCGGGCCTTACGGATTTACATTAAGAGGATGGCTACCTTCCACAGATCGGAATCGATGTTCGTCTCCTTCTTGCCTGCTTCTCAGGGATGCAAAGTCTCGTCGTCCACCATTGGTCACTGGATTCGCCAAACGATCACTTCAGCCTACGATCTTCAATTGCTCCGGCGTCCTCCCAGACTGATGGCTCATTCCATTCGCAGTGCGGCTACTTCAGCAGTTTCGGCCACTCAAGCTCCGTTGTTAGAAATCTGCAGGGCGGCTATGTGGACATCTCCTGTTCCTTTCATACGACACTATAAACTGGACAAGTTTGCATCGGCTGAGGCCACGTTTGGACAGCGGGTGTTGCAGTGTGTGATTGTCGGGGAGGGTGTTTTGGACCAGTCTGATCCCCCCCTGCTTTCGGGACAGTAAACTTGGGTATGTCCCATCCTGGCTGCTGTCTCCACTCTCAATGGAGAAGGGGCGTTGGTCCTACCTGAGACGCACCTTCTTGTTGAGTGGAGACAGCAGCCAGACCCTCCCTGTACTAGTCTGGTCCTTACGTGGTTTTTTTCCTGCTTGTCTTTTGTTCTTCTGTTGTCTATTTCTTTTCCCACACGCCGAGTCTGTCCTTCAGGCCTTCGCCAAAAGCTGGTCTACCCAGCAACAAGGGCATGAGTTAGCTTGATTGACAGACTCAGTCCTTTAAGCTGATTGGGCGGTTATACCCATCCTGGCTGCTGTCTCCACTCAATGAGAAGGTGCGTCTCAGGTAGGACCAACGCCCCTTTTCTGTTTCTCTCTTTCCCTCACTCTCTCTTTCTCTCTGTGTCTCTCTCTCTTCCCCCTTCCTTTCCCTCCCTCCCTCTCTTTCTCTCTTTCCCCGTTTCCCCTTTCTCTCTTTCCTCTTTCCTCTTTCCTCCTCTCTCTTTCTCTGCCTCTCTCTTTCCTTTCCCTCTCTCTGTTTCCCTTCCTCTCTTTCTCTCTGTCTTTCCCTCCCTCCCTCGCTCTCTTTCCCTCCCTCTCTCTTTCCCTCCCTTTCCCCCTCTCTCCCCCTGCCCCTGGGGGGAGAAAGGAACCCCTGGACTGGTGCTGGGTGGTGGGAATCTGATATCCGTAGGCCGATGAGCCCAGGAGCAGCGCGCCAAACCTCAGCTGGCTGGTGGGGAGGCAGGGTGGCAGGGCATCCCAACACAGGCAGCTGTGCATGAAAAACAACTGACATCCGGGAGGCCAGAACAAGCTGAGATGATGCAGGGTCGCATTGTGGCTCCGTGTCATAATGGGCTTCAGGAGGAGGGGACCCCATCTACCCCATTGTGAAGTGCATGAATGAAAAAGTTCATTCAATCAATTCCAGCTTCACAAGATCTTTTTCCTTCGTGAGAAGTTGGAATTGATTGAATTATTTTTTTTAGTCCCACATACTTTTGTTTCTCTGCAAGCGACAGCGAGAAGTGCAATGGAGAAACATGATGGAGCTGGGCTGGGGCAATGGCGCACATGCCCACTGAGAGGGCTCTGTGTGCCACCTCTTGCACATGTTCCATAGGTTCACCAGCACAGGTAAAAGGTCTCCTGATTCAGCAGGGAGTAAGATTGGAAGACCTCCAAGGTCCCTTTCAGCTCTATTCTGAATTACATTGGATTTTTAAGTGTGTGTGTATGTGTGTGTGTGTGTGTGTGTGTATGTATGTCTGATCATAAATATAGAAATACAATACATATCTTTAATAAAGGAGGAAGTGGCACTAATATGTAGTTAAATTGCTATCATTTAGGGCAGTGTTTCCCAAACTTGACCCTTTGAAGATGTATGGACTTCAACTCCCAGAATTCCTCAACCAGGCATACTGGTTGGGGAATTCTGGGAATTGAAGTCCATGCATCTTAAAATAGCCAAGTTTGGGAAACACTGATTTAGGGGAACAAATGAATAGCCATGTAATGTAAAGTGCTAGTAATTGCTATTCTGTTTGTGTCCATTGCTTGCCTGATAGTAGCCAGAACTATGAGTAGAAAAAATAGTCTATTAACCAGTATCTGACAAGTCATCTCTTTATCTAATTGCTTGTGCTTTGGAAAATGATCTGCTGTAATAATATAGAGATTGATTGGAAAAGAATAAGAAGCAATTTTCAGAAGAATCTGTTGAATTAGCATCTGGCAGCTAATGTCAGGTATTTTATCACAGGCAAGGATGTCAAACATGGGTTGGTACACACTAGGGAAAACATTTTTTTCTTTTTACAGATATTTATAGAAACATGTTTCTGTTCTCTTGACTTTCAGTGACAGATCACACTGAACTTTTTTATTGTCTGTGAAAAGCTTGTTTTGACTTACCACCTAAATGATAAACCTGTTTTTATTGCTGCTGAAAGTTTTAAAAATACCTGAATCCAGGATGCTACTAATTGTTTTCTTATTTCTGACATGAAGCTGTCAATATGTACTTACATGAATGCAAATGTCTCTTTTCCTCCAGCCTCTATTCAAATGCCACAAACTAGGTATGTTGATGACAATTGCACTATTAATAATCTGTATGAGCAGTAATTTTGGTAACAATCAACTCCCTAATAATTGCTATGTGATTCAAAGTATCTGTGTATCAGATATCAGACTGTTTTACCAGTTCAATATTCAGATTCTTCCTTTCCTTGGATCTCCTTGGTGAGTCTATCCATCTCAGCACATTCCATAATTTTGGATATTAATTTCTCTTGAGTCGGGACCTCTTTCTTGATTCTTGTTTTGTGCGTATATGATTCTTGCTGCAGTCAAAATGTGTGTTATTAAATATATTATTTCTTTTTCATATTTGCTTGTAGGTATTCCTAATAAATAAGTTTCTGGTTTTAATGGTACCTTTTGAGTTATTATTTGTTCCAGTTGCATTTTTATATTGTTCCAGAAGTTTTTAGCTTTGGGACATGACCACCATATATGATAGTATGTCCCTTTATGCGTGTCACAAGTAAATGCCTTATTCTCAAATGGGGAAAATGTACATACACAGGGTATCAGGGGTTAATTTATTCTTCCTTCCTTAATATATTCATATGTAACCACTCCCATCCTTTACTCCACCTTATTGATATAAAAGGGGATGTATGCACCTCCCTCTTGCTTCTATCTGTGATCATTCAGAGAATATAGAATGCCTATTGTAAATAAATAGTACTTTGTTTGAATACTGTGTTCCTGAATTATTTATTGAGTCTGATCCTCAAAATATTGCAACAAACTGGTAGCAGAGGATGGTTAAACTGACTCAATAAAAATAGACATGCCTAAGAAAGGAAACTTCAAAAACAGAAGAGAAAGATCCAACACCAGGGCACACGATAAAGAGATGGAAACGGATCAAGAAATGATCGATGAAACAACGGCTATAATAACTAAAGAATCTGAAGACTGCATTACAGACAACGAAGAGGTAATCGATGAAACTGATGACCAAGCAGAGAACGAGATAGAGGGCAACGATCTCAGATCGGAGATACTGAGACTACTGAAAAGCCAAAAAGATGACTGCAACCTCATCGCGAACCTCCGAGACATCATAAAAGACAGCGGAGCAGCAAGAGAAAACCACATCGTAACAGCTGAATCTAAAGACCTAAAAATGGTGAGCGAATTACCTATAGATGAAAATGTAACGAAAAGAAAGACTAATGGTCCCACACAAAATTTTGAATAGCAGCCATCTTGGTTTCAACCGACCACTAAGATGAGCGAAGCAGAGCCAATCAGAAAACAAGATTCAAAATCTCTGGCGCGAAAAGCCATACACAGTGTGAAAAATAAAAAAAGAAAAACTCTATTCTTCAGAAGAATCTGATACAGACATCGAAGAAACCTCTACCGAACTAAAAATAAAATCAGCCATGAGAACGCTGTTTGCAACATTTGGCCCAAATTTAAAAATTACAAAAAAATCAACAGAAGCTGCTGATCAAAAAATAAAGAAAAGACAAGCAAACAAGCAAACGTCTCTGAATTCACCGGCTTCCATCCGGACAGCGAAAACACCAGCGCCTGAACCCAGAGGACTTTGCAAATACTCCCCCATGCCGCAGACGCTTCCGGGAGCCAGAGACTTCAACCAGGACAGCTTCAACGAAAGGAAGCGAGCGCCGGCCATTTCCTGGACACCCAAGGTCGAACCGGAGACCGAGTCATCGGAGGAAGAGCACTACGAGGGAGCTACAACGACGAGAACCTCTCCCGACAGCTTCAGAAGTGAAATGAGCAACGCGCATGCGCAAACGCACACAGACAACTACAGAAGACATGAAGAACAAAGAGAACCATTCAGACTCATTGCGAGCATACCCACACCATTCTGCAACTACCAACACCTACAAGATCATGGACAACCTCCAGTTGTAAGTAATGGAACAAACAATATTGAGAACTTGCCTAATGATTTCCCAAAGCTGAGAATAGATGGTATTAATTTACAAGAATGGTGTCAACAACTTCAGGTTGTTTTTCTAAAAGAGAATTTATTATTTTTCATAATTAACCCTCCCAAAAAACCTTGGACTTTAAAATTGGATTGCCTGCACCACAGAGCATTCTACTTATTAATATCTAGTATATCTCCTGCTATGTATTATAGTATTAAGCATAATCTCACTGTCTCAGAAATAATTCATTGCAAGTTTAAACTGTTTCATAGTGAAAGCATAGCAACCACAACAAGAATGTCTAAAGATTTCTTCTCAGCCAGGATAAAATCTGGGACCACTATAAGTGAACACTTAATATCACTAAACAAAATCAGAGCAGAGCTACATTTAAGGGGAGAAATAACATCAGATCAAACAATGAAAAGTGTTATCCTTAATTCATTAGACTCATCATGGAATAACTACATATCACATTTAGACACAATTAATTTGGGATACCTATCTATAGAAAACTTATCAAATAAGCTAATAGCTGAAGATAATCTGAGAAGAAGCCGCTATAGTACACACACAGAACATAGACAGACTAAGAGAATAGTATTTCAAGAGAAACATCGAGAATCAATTGAATGTTATAATTGTGGATCCAAAGAACACTGTAGAAGAGATTGTCCTAAATTTCTTAGAGAAAGAGAAAAACATGACTATAGAAGCAGATATCATAACAGACAATCATCTATTGATAGATATAGATATAGAAACTCACCAAACTTTAGAGAGCGTAGAGGGGGCAGAGATAATTCAAGAGATAGAAAATCTGGATCATTAAATGGGTTAGATAAACATAACATAACTAACATACAAAAATCAAGTGATAATACTTGGCTCATTGATTCTGGAGCAACTAATCACACAACACATGACAAGAAAATACTATCTTCATTTATAGAAGATAAATTTGTAATAAAGGTAGCCAATCAAGAAAATGTCCAAGTTATTGGAAGAGGAAGTGTGAATTTACCTGGTCTAGGGAAAATAGAGGGGGTATTATTAGTACCAGAAATACCTCACAACATACTTAGTGCAATAAAACTAAGCAGAGATTCTGACATAAATATAGTATTCTCAAAAGGAAAGGCAATCCTAGAGAAAAACAAAACAAATTTGGGTAGTGTGGTTATCAAAGGGGGCCTACCTTATTTAATCACAGAAGAAAAATGGCTACATAATATTGATTCAAACACAGAAGATAACACTAGCATAGAGAATGAAGACAACATTAATAGTGATAATGAGGAACATGAAACAAACCATGATCACGAAAACACATCCACTAGTGATACACTCAATAACAAGAAACCCACCATTGGGAAACCAATTCATGATGAATGTGCACATATATTACATAGAAAATTAGGGCATGCTAGTTTTCCAGTAATACAAAAAATGATTGAACATGCTGAAGGTGTTAAAATAAAAAATTGTAAAAATTATTTGGAATGTTCAGTATGTAAATCCTCAAAACTCAGAACTAATCCCAAACCAAAAAGAGCAACAAGGTCATCTTACCACATTTTTGATCTGGTACATATGGATCTAGTTGGTCCATTAACCCCATCAATCACATATAAAAAACGATATTTCCTAACTATTGTAGATGACTATAGTCGTTACGGGTTTGTCTACACTTTGAAACACAAAGATGAAACTTTTCAAAAATTTAAAGAGTTTTATAAATGTGTAGAAACACAACACAATATTAGAATAAAACAAATCATGACAGATAGGGGATCTGAATTCATGTCAAGAGAATTCTCTCAATGGCTAAAGGATAAAGGAATGCTACACTTCACATCTAGCCCTTTCTCTGCATTCCAAAATGGAGTGGTAGAATGAAAAAACTTGACACTACAAACCATGATTAGATGTACATTAGAAGATGCTGGCTTAGGAAAACAATTCTGGTCAGAAGCCTTATTATATTCAAATTACACTCAAAAGAGAACTTGGTCCAGCATCATAAATAAAACACCATATGAACTAATGTATATTAGAAAACCTAAAATATCACACATGCACATATTTGGAGTTACAGCGGATGTACACATACCAAAACAATTAAGACGTAAAGGAGATAACGTACCCAGAAGACTTAGATTCATGGGATACGAAACAGGCACAAAAGGATACAGGTTTATTGATAATAACAACAGATTCATAATTTCTAGAACAGCTGTATTTCATGAACAGGCCAATTGGTCTAAGATACATCTTAATGAGATATTTCCAATTACAAAAACAGACATTAAACATCAAGATAAAATAGAGAGAGAAGAACATAACCACAACATACATGAAAACAAGAATGAAACATGGACAAATAGTCACACCAGAATAAAAACAGATTCATTAACCAAAAAGGAAGCAAGATACTTACACGATAACGACAGCATACCAAAAAAGACAATTAGATGTAACAGAAATCAAGTACCAAGTAAATATAAAGATTACATAATGTGCATGAACAATGAAACATCAATACCCAACACATACGAGGAAGTATTAAAACTCCCCATTGAAGAAAGAGAAAAGTGGGAATTAGCCACGGCCAAAGAAATGGACAGCTTGCGAGAATTAGATGTATTCACACCAACTTCTGCACCTAAAGACAAAACAATTATAGGCACCAGATGGATATTTAAAATTAAAAATTTGGAAGAAGGCAACACATTATATAAAGCTAGACTAGTTGCACAAGGTTACGCTCAAAAGTATCCTGAGGATTACACAGACATATACTCTCCCACTGTAAGAACTGAGAGTGTTAAAACAGCTTTAGTCATTGCATCTGCACTTAATCTTGATGTTTTTCAATATGCTATACAAACTGCATATTTACATGCAAAACTTGATAAAGAGATATATGTGAGAGCACCTCACAGCCAATACACAAACAAAAATGGAACTTGGTTATTAAACAAAAGTTTATACAGATTAAAGCAATCCGGCAAACGTTGGTATGAATGTTTGGTCAATGTACTCAAAACCATGAATTTCAATGCCACAACTGCAGACAACTGTTTTTTTGTTAAAAAGGAAGGTGATTCATTGGAATTTGTATTAATTTATGTGGATGACATTTTATATATTGGTAAACATAAAGAAAAAAGAGATATATTTGTAACAAAACTAAATGAACATTTTTCTTTGAAATCACTGGGAAAAGTAAATAAATATCTTGGAGTTCAAATCAGTAAGACAAAAAAAGGATTTAAATTATCTCAGAAAGACAAAATTATAGAACTTCTGAATAAATGTAATTTAAATGATGCTAAACCTTGTGATACTCCAATGCAAATTGATTTTCTAAGAAATATGGATGAATCATCCCCTGAATTTAAAGATAATACACTTTACAGATCGGTTATTGGTTCCCTTTTGTATATATCTAATTGGACTAGACCTGATATTGCTTTACCCCTTAACCAGTTATCCAGATATGTTAGTAAGCCACTAGTATATCATTGGGAAGCTATTAAACGAATATTAAGATATTTAAAGCATAGCATAGATTTCTGCCTACTTTTGGAATCCAATAATGTTAAAGAACCCATTCTCACTTGTTACGCTGATGCGGATTGGGCAGGTGATACTAGGTGCAGAAAAAGCACCTCAGGTTATGTATTCTTTCTTAACGATTGTCCAGTCTACTGGTATACTGGGAAACAAGATTTAGTAGCCACATCAACAACTGAGGCAGAATATGTTTGTTTGTCTAAAGCCTCAAATAATCTAGTATGGTTTAATGATTTGTTATCAGATGTTTGGAAAAATCCTTCATTACCGTTTATTACCCATGAAGATAATAAAGCTGCTATAGAGATATCTAGATCTGATGCCATTGGTCAAAGGTCCAGACATATAGATATCAAATTCAAACATGTAAGGCAATTATCTCAAGATGGATTCATTAAGGCCATTCATTGCGAAACTTCAGAACAAATAGCTGATATATTGACTAAGCCTTTGCAATCTAAACAACATAAATATTTAACTTCAAAATTACAAGTCTTATATTGTTCTGAATCTGAATGTAATTATTGTTGTATATCGAATCGGCATTTAGAGGGGGATTTGTCACAAGTAAATGCCTTATTCTCAAATGGGGAAAATGTAAATACACAGGGTATCAGGGGTTAATTTATTCTTCCTTTCTTAATATATTCATATGTAACCACTCCCATCCTTTACTCCGCCTTATTGATATAAAAGGGGATGTATGCACCTCCCTCTTGCTTCTATCTGTGATCATTCAGAGAATATAGAATGCCTATTGTAAATAAATAGTACTTTGTTTGAATACTTTGTTCCTGAATTATTTATTGAGTCTGATCCTCAAAATATTGCAACAATGCGCGTTACATTTCCAACAGAGTGGAGATGTACTGAGAAACATTTTAGAAATTTGCGCCGATGGTAGATGCCACCTATAGAACAATTTATAAGCATTTTCTTTGTATGGTACAGATAATGTTAATTTATTAATACTTTTCCACAATTTTTCCCACTTATTTAATTCTATTGAATACCCAAAATTCGTTGCCCATGTGATCATATTCTCTTTAACTACTTCCTCTGCTAGTTTATATTCCAATAGAAAATTATAAATTTTGATTATTAATTTCTCATTGGGGCCTAATAAAATTTTATCCAACTGATTTGGTTCCATTTGAATTCCAGTTTTTTCCATATCAGATTTATATCTGGATTTTAATTGCAAATATGACCACCACTCTATTTCCATATTTTGCATTCTCAATTCTTCTCTTGTTTTTAATTTTCCTTCTTCATTTAAGATGTCCTTATATGTTTTTAATTTATTTGTATCTATTGTATTTGAATAAATATGTCCTTCCATTATGGAAGTCCACCTAGGAATCCTATCGTAGTGATATTTTCTGATTTCATTCCATATTTTAAGCAAATTGTTTCTTTCAATATGTCTACGAAATTGTTCTTGTTTTGTAATTTTCTCTCCCCAAAGATATGCATGCCATCCCCTTGTTAAGTCAAAATCTCTCAATATTAATGTTCTTATGTTTTTGAGTTCGATCCAATCTTTTATCCATATTAACGCTGAGGCTTTGTAATAACTCTGCCAATCAGGGAGTCCCATTCCCCACCCTCTTTCTTGTCTTGTAGATGTTTTAATTTGATTCTTGCTTTTTTTCCCTGCCAAATAAATTTTAATATCATTTTGTCTAAATCTTTAAAATATGTTCTTCCTGGGTTTACTGGTATTACCCTAAGTAAATATAACACTCTTGGCAGAATATTCATTTTAATGGTAGCAATTTTGCCTAAAAGAGACAATTGGAGTTTTGCCCATCTTTCCAAATCCTTTTCTATTTGTTTAGCCAATTTAATATAATTGTCTTCCTTCAACATTGATATTTTGTTTGTAATCCATACTCCTAAGTATTTAACCTTCTTTGCTGTTTGTATCCCTAATATATTTCCCAATTCTTCTTCTTGATGCTTGTTAAGATTCTTTGTTAAAATTTTAGTTTTTTGTTTATTAATTTTCAATCCTGCTACTTCTCCATATTGTTGTACTTTTATCATTAATTTTGGTCCAGATTGTATGGGTTTATCTAAAATAAATACTATATCATCCGCAAAGGCTTGCAGTTTATATTCTTGATTTTTTATTTTTAGTCCAGTTATTTCTGTATCTTTCCTGATTTCTTCTAGTAATATTTCCAATGTTAATATAAACAATATAGGAGATAATGGGCATCCTTGTCTCACTCCTTTCTTTATATCAAATTGTTCAGCTGTGTCTCCATTAATTTGTATTTTTGCTGTTTGGGTGTTGTATATCTTTTAAATCATTTTTATAAATCTTTCTCCAAATTTCATTTTTTCTAATTGTGCTAATAGAAATGTCCAGTTGAGATTATCAAACGCTTTTTGTGCATCTAGGAAAATTAGAGCTAACTGGTTTTCCGATCTTTGCTCATAGAATTCCAGAGTGTCAATAATTGTTCTTGTATTGTTATGAATTTGTCTTCCAGGAATAAAACCATTTTGATCAGGATGTATAGTATTTGATTAGATTTTTCAATCTCTGCGTTATAATTGATGTGAATAGTTTATAATCTACGTTGAGAAGAGAAATTGGTTTATAATTTTTAATTTCCGTGGGATCCGAATCTTGTTTTGGTATTAATTGATTATTGTTTCATTCCATGACTTCAGAATTTCAGCTTCCATTAATGCATCATTGAAAACTTGTATTAATATATCATCTAATGGTTGTTGGAATGTCTTATAAAACTCTGCCAGTATACCTTCAGTTCCCGGTGTCTTGTTATTTTTTTGTTTCTTCCTCGCTTCTATTAATTCTAACATTGAGACTGGTCTGTTCAATAATTCTATATGTTCTTCTTCTAATTCTTGAGTCTTTATTTTATTTAAATATTCTATGATATTTTCTTCTCTAATCTATTCTTTTGAAAAATTCATTTGCAATTCGTTTTTTGTCTTCAATATTCTGGTATAAACAACCATCTACATCTTTTAACTGTATTATAATATTCCACTGTTTTTCTATTTTCAATTTATATGCTAACCACCGTCCGGTTTTGTTTGCATGTTCAAATTGGTTTTGTTTAGCGATTTTTATTTTTCTTGCTATTTCTGTTGTTGTGATCAAATTTAATTTATGCCTTGTTAAATTTATTTTCTCCTTAATTTCTTGGTTATATGGCTGTTTCTGTAGATCTAATTCATATTGATGTAATATTGTCTGTAAATTTTGTTTTATTTGTTGTTTGTTTTATTTTTTTTGTGCAGTATAGGCAATTGTTAAGCCTCTGATATATGCCTTGGTTGTGTCCCATAGATTTTGTAGACTGGTGTGCTCTTTAACATTAATTTGTAGAAATATTTTCAATTCTTTTTGAGTCATATCCACATATTGTTTGTCATTTATAATATCTCTATCCATCATCCATCTTTTACGCTTTTGGTGTCCCTTCCATGTTATTTCAATGGGGCTATGATCAGCCCATGTGTTCTTTGTAATTTCTATTTGTTTAATGTCTGCGATAAGCTCTGCTGTCATCCAAGCCATGTCAATTCTGGACCACGATTGATGTGGATTTGAATAGAATGTGTATTGTTGTTTATTATAATTGAGTTCCCTCCAGGCATCTTGTAATTGAAATTCTTCTACTATATCATAAAATGTTTCTGGAAGTGTTTTTTTTCCTGGATTTATTATGTTTACAACTCCTATAGTCCTTCTCTATGTTTACAATTGCATTAAAATCTCCAATTATGCATATGTTTTGGTATTCCAGTTCCTTAATTTTGTTGTGCATCTTTTTAAAATAATCAATTTGGGTTCCATTTGGTGCATAAAGTGATACTAGTAATATCTTCTTCTTTTCTTTTTCAATTTCAACCATCAACGTCCTACCCTTCTCATCTGCAAATAATTGCTTTGATTGTATATGATTCCAGATGTACATTGCTATACCTCTCTTTTTTTGTTCTGTTAGTGCCGTATAAAGTTTCCTAATTGTTTGTTTTCTAATAAACTGTGCTTTTGTTTTTTAATATGAACTTCTTGTAATGTTATAATATCTATCTTCAATTTTTGTAAATTTCTGAAAATACATGATCTCTTTGATGGAATGTTTAGTCCATTTATGTTAATCGATATCAATTTTAAATCTTTCTCCAGTTCAAATTTCTATTTTCTTGATGTTCTTATTTTCCTAGTGTTTTTTTTCTGTAATTTGTATTTATCCCTTGCTCCCTCTCTTTCCATTCTTTCTTTCTCCCTTCTTTTTCTTCCTTCTTGCTGTATTTTTCTCAGTTTGTCCTCCTGATTTGCAATTTCTTGCTGTGTTTCAGATTCTTGTTCTTCCTCAGGAAAAAAATTGCTATCAAAAAATTGCTGTGCTTTCTCTAGTGTATCAAGTTTATATTTTTTATCTTGCCATGAAACAAGCAGTCCCTCTGGTGTTAACCACCAGAACATTATTTTATGTTTGTGTAATTCTGTTGTCAGAAAGTTATAATTTTTCCTTGTTTTTCTTATTCTTCTTGGTATTTGTTTTAATGTAATTATTTCTTTTCCCTTATATATAATTGGTTTCTCTCTCATTTTTTTTTTGTATATTTCCTCTTTCACCAAGTTCCTTGCAAATCTAATGTGAACCTCTTTTGGTAACTTGTTCCTTCGGGCATAATTTGTGAATACTCTATAGATTTCATCAATTTCCTTATTAATTTCTTCTTTATTCTTTAACTTCACTTCAGCCAGAATTCCCACCATTACATCTCTCAAATCTTCCTCTCTGTTTTCCACTATATTTTGAAATCTTAGGTAAAATAACGCCTTTTCCATTTCTAAAAATGAAATCGAATCTTCCAGTTCTTTGTTTATTGTTGTTGATCACATTCTGACTCTTCTATCTTTTTTTCTACTTTGCCCATCTTATCTTCAATATTTTGGATCCGTTGTTCATTTTTAGCAATATTTTGTTGAATTTTCTCCATCTTATTATCCATTTTTTTAAGATTATCCTTAATTTCACCTATGTCCATTTTCAAATCCTTATGGTTTTTCCTACTTTCTTGATGATTATCAGCAATTGATTCCTGTGTTTTGTTTATACTCTCTTGTATCATTGTTAATACTGAGTGAATGTTTTTGATGTTAATTGATTGAGGAGATTTCTCTTTTTCTGGAAGTAACATTGTGTCTATTGTTTTCTGTTGTGCTGATGATGTAATAGACATTGCTTGGTTGGCTATTGCCTTTTTACTTGGTTTTGTCATTATTGATGAGCCAGTAGTTGTCATCTTAATTTTCTAATTTAGCAGTTCCCAAATTTTCATGCACTGTCTGTAGTATATAGTAAGATTTTCCTTCTGATAATTACAGAAGTCAATATCACTTGTTTAGTTTTCAAATACAGTCTAATTTCTGTAAATCAAACTATAATATCATTATATGAGGGATTAATTAAATTTAAATGAGGAGCAGGGATAAAATATGATATCTCAGCAAGTCATATTTCAGTTTCTAAATTAAATATTCTATTTAAACATATTATTAATTCTATTAAGTTCTATTAAATCTTTAGTTATATCTCTATTAAATTTTATCAATTTAATATATTTATTCTTATTTAAATCAATGTATGTCAATATTAATAATCAATTTTCAATTCATTCTTTTAACACCATATCAATTTTTAAATTAATATTAAATTGTGTCACATAAAATACTATTAGAATAGGAAATAAGAAAAAAAACAGATATGCTATGTGTTGTATTATTATATCTATTCAAAACTTATATATTCCAACTTTTCTTACTTATATTAGAAATTATATATTTTCTATATATAATTTAGAAATTATATATTGGAGCGGTGGCTGCGGCGGCTGGGGATGAAACGACGGCCGCTGGGGCGGTGCTGGGTGGAACGGCGCTATCCTGGCTGTTTTCAGACCGACTTTAGACCTTTCTACCAGGGTCTATTATTTACTGCGGAGGGGAGGAAGGGAAGAATGCAGTCTAACTGGTTGCTGATTTCTGAAGACCCCTGAAGACCGGGGCTTAAAGGGGATTAGAAGACTCTATGGAGACTGGGGGTTTGGCAAAGTTGGGTGACTGGCCTGCCTCCCCCTGGCCTGTATCCATTTTCCCCTCCCCACCGCGGCCTGGTTATGGGCGTGGTTGGGGCTGTGGCCATTTGATCTGGACCTTATCTGCACTGGCACTGGACTGCATTGGACTTATTGGACCCCTGACCTGACCTGACTATAATTGACCCCCGGTTTCCGGCTATTTCATATCATCAGTCCCAGTCACATTTAAAATGCCTTGCTGTGAGGAGAGGCTTAAGCCTGGATGCAGTCACCGAGGGAGTCAATTCGCTGTTATTGCCACTGAATTAGACCTGTCAATATCAGCCGCCGTGAGAGGGTGGCTTGGTCATTGTTTTTTCAGGGCATCAGCTTGAGACTCCTCTCCACTGCCGTGAGAGGACAGTGGAGCCCCGGTTCTGATCCATGCCAAAATGGTGAACTGTCTCTCCTGGACCTTTAAATGTACCATCATTGAATCCTTAGCCTGACTCCATTTCCCCAGGTGGACTTGCAGGAATGTATTCACCGGCTGAGCTCTTTGCCTTGCGAGACTCCCCCCTCTCGCAAGCCTGGCCTTCTATGTTATCGAAGGCCTACCTCGATGAAGGGCTTTGGAACCCAGAGAGGTGGCATGTCGCGAAGAGGGGGTTGAGGGGATTTTTATATAAAGTTTTAACGAATGTCTTAAAGGGTTCTGGGGGGAGGAGGGTTGGATCAGAAGTAAGGCCATGGGTATGGGGGATAACCCACTAAGGGGAGGGCCAGGTATGGCTGTGGAGCACGGCATGGGGGGTGGGGGGCCCGGGGTCAAGAGGGGGGATAAAGTTCATCCAGATAAGGTTTCTACCATCAGTACTGTGGGTGGGAGGGGTAGATTTGGCGGGAGCAGGGGGCCATATCGTGTTAGGGGAGCGCGCGCCCGCTGTCTTCGAGCGGTGGCGTGCTCCGGCCCCCAAAGCTCCACTCGTTCTCCAGGTGGCACAGATCCTCAGGGCCCTGGCCTCCATCTGATGTTATGCAATGCCAGGTCTGTAGTAAATAAAGCCCCCCTCATTTGTGATCTTGTTCAGGACGGGGGAGCGGACCTGGCAGGTATTACGGAAACCTGGTTGGGCCAAGAGGGGGGGTCCCTCTTGTTGAAATGTGCCCACCAGGTTTCCGCGCATTCTATCAGCCGAGGTTGCAGGGTAGGGGCGGGGGGGGGTAGCGGTTATTATTAACGAAGGTCTGAGACTGAGGGAGGCCATTGTTCCTCAGACGGCCGGCTGTGAATCCCTCCTTGTGAAATGGGGTCACGGGGTTCAGATGGGTTTGCTGATCACATACCTGGCTCTCTGCCATGTGGCAGCAGCCCTGCCCGAGCTACTCAGCGTCATCGCCACGGTGGCGGTTGAGACCCCTAGGCTTATGGTCATGGAGGATTTCAACTTGCTGTCCGTTGGTGAGGCATCTGAGGTGGCTCGGGAGTTCATGGCTTCCATGACAGCCATGGACCTGACCCAGTTAATTCATGGCCCTACCCACACGGGGGGAAACACGCTGGATCTGGTTTTTGTCTCTGGACAGTGGTTGAGTGATCTCGAGATAGGGGATATAGTCACCGAGCCCTTGTCATGGTCTGATCACTCTCTCCTTCGTCTCGACCTTCGAACCGCTACACCCCGCCACAGGGAGGCGGAGCCGGTAAGATGGTTCCGCCCCAGGCGCCTGATGGAACCTGATAGGTTCCAGATGGAGCTTGGGCCATTCCCTGAGGCTCTGGCACATGCCTCGACTGGAGACCTAGTGGCCGCCTGGGATAGGGCAGCCGCTGGAGCTCTGGATCAGGTCGTGCCTTTGCGGCCTCTGACCCGGCGCCGATCTCATTTAGCTCCTTGGTTCACTGAGGAGCTGAGGGAGTTGAAGCGCCGGAAAAGACGCCTAGAGAATAGTTGGAGGGCCAGTCTTTCTGAATCTGACCGGACACTGGTAAGATCTCATATTAGGAATTACCTAGTGGCGATAAAAGCAGCGAAATGTAGCTATTTTGCTGCTCTTATTGCATCATCAGATAATCGCCCGGCCGCCCTGTTTAGGGTGACCCGCTCCCTGCTCCACCAGGAAGCGTGGGAGGACCCCTTGGAGGGTAGAGCCAAGGATTTTGTTCAATATCAAAATCGCTCAGATTTGGGAAGATCTGGACTCCAACTGGGTAGTCTCGGGGGAGGGACTGGGGCAGGTCTTGAGAATGTTATCTGGGATGAGTTTGATCCTGTGACCCCTGAGGACATGGACAGGATTCTGGGTAGACTGAACGCGACCACTTGTTTATTGGACCCGTGTCCCTCCTGGTTAGTGCTGGCTTCTCCGGAGGTGACACGAGGCTGGTTCCAGGGGATTGTAAATGCTTCGCTGGGTGAGGGTGTCTTTCCTGCCACCTTGAAAGAGGCGGTGGTGAGGCCTCTCCTCAAGAAGCCTTCCCTGGACCCAGCAATGTTGGTAAATTATCGTCCGGTCTCCAACCTTCGTTTTGTGGTGAAGGTTGTTGAGAGTGTGGTTGCGCAACAGCTCCCCCAGCACCTGGATGAAACGACGTATCTGGATCCATTCCAGTCAGGCTTCAGGCCCGGGTACAGCACGGAAACGGCATTGGTCGCGTTGGTTGATGATCTCTGGAGGGCTCGGGACAGAGGGTGCTCCTCTGTCCTGGTCCTGTTAGATCTCTCAGCGGCTTTTGATACCATCGACCATGATATCATGCTGCACCGGTTGGAAGAGTTAGGGGTGGGAGGCACTGTGTTGCGATGGTTCTCCTCCTTTCTCTCTGACCGGTTGCAGTCTGTGTTGGCAGGGGGACAGAGGTCAACCCCGAGGCCCCTCATATGTGGGGTGCCTCAAGGGTTGGTCCTCTCGCCTCTCCTGTTCAACATTTATGTGAAGCCACTGGGCGAGATCATCTGTGGTTTCGGGGTGGAGTACCATCAGTACGCTAACGACACTCAGCTGTACATTTCCACCCCGGATCACCCCAACGATGCCCTTGAAGTGATGTCCCGGTGCCTGGAGGCCGTACAGATCTGGATGGGGAGGAACAGGCTCAGGCTTAATCCATCCAAGACCGAGTGGCTGTGGTTTCCGACATCCCGATATAGTCAGTTGACACCATCACTGACTATTGGGGGCGAATCATTGGGCCCCACGGAGAGGGCTCGCAACTTGGGCATCCTCCTGGACTCACGGCTGTCTTTAGAAGAGCATTTGACGGCTGTGACCGGGAGGAGTTTTTATCAGGTTTGCCTGATTTGCCAGTTGCGTCCCTTTCTGGATCGGGACTCGTTACGCATGGTCACTCATGCCCTCGTCACCTCCCGCCTGGACTATTGTAATGCTCTCTACATGGGGCTCCCCTTGAGGAGCACCCGGAGGCTCCAACTGGCGCAGAGTGCAGCCGCACGGGTGGTAATGGGAGCAACATGGCGCTCCCATGTAACACCTCTCCTGCGCGAGCTGCACTGGCTCCCAGTGGTCTTCCGGGTGCACTTCAAGGTTTTGATTACCACCTTTAAAGCGCTCCATGGCTTAGGACCTGATTATTTACGGGACCGCCTACTACCACCAATAGCCTCCCACCGGCCAGTACGCTCTCATAGAGAGGGACTCCTCCGGGTGCCGTCAGCCAAACAGTGTCGACTGGTGGCCCCTAGGGGGAGAGCCTTCTCTGTGGGGGCACCTACTATCTGGAATGAGCTCCCCCCGGAGATACAGAGGATCCTGGATCTGCGCTCCTTCCGCCGTGCTGTGAAGACCTTTTTATTCCATCAAGCAGGCTTGTCCTAATCTCTTCCCTTTTTAAATATTTAAATTTTAATCTGTTTTTAAATTATTGGGGTGTTTTAATTTGTCTGGGCCAAATAATTTAATTTGATTTTATTGGATTTTTAAATTTTGTGTATCTATGTATTTTATTGTTGGCTGTTCACTGCCCTGAGTCCTTCGGGAGTAGGGCAGTATACAAATCAAATAAAACTAAAAACTAAACTAAAAAATACTCTAATATAGTTACAGTATCTGTTCACTGAAGCTCTGCCACCGTTACAAAGTTTTTAAATCCCTCATAGTCACTCCCGAAACTAGATACTGTTTCTTCTTCATCTCCTCTTTATTGTCTCCACACCACCTCCGTTTCTTTTTTTAAAAAAAGTCCAACACTTGGATCTGTATTCCTTTCCCCAAATGAATAATCTTTGTCTATTTCCCAATTTCTGTCTATTAAATCTATAACTATGTGTTTTATTTCCAATCCACACCTCTCCGTTGCGCTTCCTCAAAATCGCCTCAGTTCCGTTGCCTGTCAGTTTCGCCCCCTCACACTTCAATTAGCCTCGTTAACTCACTCCGTTATACTTTCACTCCGTTTCTTCTTAACAATTCTGCTTTGCCGATCAGTTTGAAATTTCTCTTTTAGTTATGTATCTGTTGTTTTAATTATTGTATCTTTCAAAGTTTTTCAGAATAAGAGTAATTAGTTATTCTTATTGATGCCGTTTGCTCAATCCTCGCTTCCCTTTTTCTTAAGCAACAGTCAGCGTTCTGGCCAACCGACAAGAGGTTGGATTTTTTCCGGGCTGAATTAAGTGACTTTCCTTGAACCTTCGGGGCAATTTTTGATATCCCCGAGGTCCTCAGGATTTTCCCTTTAATCTATTGACCTCTTTGTGGTCAATAGAGCCAAAAAATTCAGTTTTCAGACCAAAAATTGGGACCTAGGGAACGGAGCACTGTCCCCTCGGTTCCTATCACGCTGACGTCACCAACGGAAGTCCTGTTTTACCAGTTCTTGATTCACCACGCTGCTATTACATTTCTAAAAGTTTGATTCAATCATGAATTAAGACTCACTATGTAGTGTGGCCATATATCAGAGCTTACACCCTTGTTTGTCAATAATAGCATTTTGTATGCTTGTGGTAGGACATTATTTCAGTTTTGCTATTGTGATTTATCTAAAATTGGAGATGTCAGATTGTACCTTTGTTTATCATTTCCCTTGTAAAAAAAAGTCTTACTTTTTTGAATCAGCTATGAAAACCATTTTGCTCTTCCAAAAATATTGTGATAGGATTTGTCCTCTTTTTACAAAAGGAGATCATATCAAAATATATTTTGTCATAAATATTACTATTTCCCTCTTTCTTTGAAGCTATTTGGATAAGTCTTCTGATGGATATTCTGTACATCAAAGACCAACAAACAAAATTCTGCAGAGAAGTGAAGTAAAGAAGCAATGACAGCCATTGGTTTTACAGATTCCCTTTTAAGGCAGTAATGATTATCAACAGAGAAAACTCATTAAATATTTCTGGAATGTATTATATTTCAAACTAAGCACCCTTATGGGGCATTCCCACACTCATTGCAGGGGCACTCCTATTCCCCCCATCCCTGCCATCTATGCCCATTTAGACTCTGCCACCTCTGCTGACTTTTGCCACTGTTGTTGCAAAGAGCTCCTGGGAGAGGCTTGGGCTGGCTTTGAGCTGCAAAAAAATCAATAAGAAAGCCAGAAGTCAGCTCTAGCAGCCAGGCTGGGCATGGTTTCATCACCATCAAGACCAAGAAGACAGCAGTGGTGTTCAGGTCAGCAGGAGTCTCAAGCATGACTAGAACTGGGCTAGGGCTGCTAGGGCTTCCTGGGGTATGGTAAACAGCCAAGCAGTTCTGGAGCTGCTTACAGCCCTATAGTGCTGGGTATTACTTAGCCAAAAGGGCAGAGATGTGGGGAGGTAAGCAAGTGGGTGAGTTGGAAGCAATCCTTTGCTGAGTCTTGGGGCTGGGAAGGATCAAGCCTGGAAGGTTTTGAACTGGTTGTGTCCTCAGCTAACAATTAGTAAAATCAATGGCAGCAGGAACTGATGGTATTATGGTCACTAAGTAATATAGTAAAGTAATGGCCACGTTGCTTAGTGACTGAAACTTAATCTTAATTGTGCTCATAAATTAAGGATTACCTGTAGATCCTAAAAAATAATTTACATAAAATAAATATAGTGAAAATTCTAAACACAATATAAGCAGATTAAGTATACCATGTTGTTCCAGTCAGAATATCAGTAAATCCAAAAAAATCATCCAGAATAACATGTCTCTTTTAACTCTGATCAAATGAAGCAATTTTGTATTGCTTTTTAAAAAAATGTAGAACAGTCTTGTTCTGTAATCAATAAGAATTATTGATTCTTATTGCATGTTTCTTCAAAACTTTAAGCAGTTTCTTTTGTAAATCAAGCAAAAAAGATTACAATTATTGCAACTGTTTATTTTATTTATTTATTTTCATTTTATTAAATTTATATACCGCCCTACTCCCGAAGGACTCAGGGCGGTGAACAGCCAAAAAATAAAACACATAAATTACAAAATTTAAAAGAACAATATAAAACCACATTAAATAAATTTGGCCTGGAACAAATTAAAACACCCCCAATACTTAAGACAGATTTAAAATTTACAATTTAAAAAGTTAAAAGGGAGGAGTTAGGCCAGGCTGTCCTGTTGAAATAAGAAAGTCTTGAGGGCGCGGCGGGAGATGCATAGATCCGGGATCCTCTGTATCTCCGTGGGGAGCTCATTCCAAATAGTAGGTGCCCCCACAGAGAAGGCTCTCCTCCTGGGGGCCACCAGTCGACACTGTTTGGCCGACGGCACCCAGAGGAGCCCCTCTCTATGAGAGCGTACTGGCCGGTGAGGGGCTACTGGTGACAGCAGGCGGTCCTGTAAATATCCAGGTCCTAAGCCATGGAGCGCTTTAAAGGTGGTAACCAAAACCTTGAAGCGCACTCGGAAGACCACCGGGAGCCAGTGCAGCTCACACAGGAGAGGTGTTACATGGGAGCGCCATGTTGCTCCCATAACCATCCGCGCGGCCGCACTCTGCACCAGTTGGAGCCTCCGGGTGCTCCTCAAGGGGAGCCCCATGTAGAGAGCATTACAGTAGTCCAGGCAGGAAGTGACGAGGGCATGAGTGACCGTGCGTAAAGAGTCCCGATCTAGAAAGAGACGCAACTGGCAGATCAGGTGAACCTGATGAAAAGTCTGTCAGAGGTGTTACATATTAAGAAAGTGAAGGTGCGTCCTCTAGTGGAAGGGCTGGTTGCTCCAACTGTTCTGATTGGTTAAGACATTGACAGCTCAGTATAAAAGGAGCTGGCAAGCACGGGAGTTGTTGTTGCTATGCTTGTTACAGTTCGTTAATAAAGTTAAAAGGTTGCTGTTGGATGTCGCCTCAGAGTGTGTTCGTTCAGGCTGCAAGTATTTAACAGTGGCGACGAGGATGGGATGTGTATTGGCGGCCATCCATGAGTAAAAAGAAGCAGTCTGGGCAGTCTGAGAATCTGCATTCACAGAGAAAGTCCTCTCGTGACTTTAACGCAGAGATCCGAGGAGAGAATGGCTGCTTCACAGAATTTTGCCTCGTTCAACCCTAAGACGGAGTCATGGGAGGCATATGTAGCCCGGTTTGAATGCTTCCTCATAGCCAATGATTATCGGGACTTGTCTAGTGAACGGAAGCATGCGTATTTTTTAAGCTTCTGTGGGCCTGAAATGTTCGAGACAGCTATGACTTTAATGGCCCCTCAGTCCATTTACGCTGGTACCTGAGAGGACTCCATGCTGCCTGTCACTGCCGCAGAGGTCACCCATCTATCGATGAAAGACCGAACCCTATCCACAGTCCTTGATTGGATGGCCCGGGGTTGGCCACCCGGTCCCTTCTCCATGGACTTGCAGCCCTATGCTTTGAGACGATTTGAGTTGTCCACCCAAAACGGCTGTTTGTTGTGGGGACATTGTGTAGTGATTCCTCCCCACCTCAGGCACTCATTATTGAAAAAATTACACCTGGGCCACCCGGGGGTGGTGCACATGAAGGCTTTAGGCAGGTGTTACATGTGGTGGCCACACCTAGATAGGGACATCGCAGAATGGGTCTCTACATGCTCGCAGTGCCAAAGCCAAATAGCAATGCCAGTCTAGGATCAGCCACTGGTGTGGGAGGAACCGAGGGCCCCCTGGTCTCGGTTGCATATAGATCTGGCTGGACCTATGCAGGGTCAGTCATTCTTGGTGGTTGCAGATGCATTTTCAAAGTGGGTAGAGGTTGTACACATGCGTTCCACCACTTTGGATGCCATAATTAGATCTCTACGCCAATTGTTTGTCACCCATGGGCTGCCCGACGTGTTAGTGTCGGACAACGGGGCCCAATTTATGTCCACAGCGTTTCAGGAATTCCTGGCGAGCCGGGGAATCTGACACTGTCTAATATCTCCTTTCCACCTGGCTAGTAATGGTTTTGCTGAACGAGCCGTGCGTTCAGCAAAAGAGGCTTTAACAAAAATAGGACCGGGGAGTTGGTTAGAAAGGGTGGAGGAATACTTATTGGCGCAACATACCACGCCATGCCAACTGACAAATAAAAGCCCGGCTGAGCTTTTAATGGGCCGCAAACTGCGCACACAGTTAGACCGGTTGCACCCTCTTTATTGCCCTAGCAAACCGTTAGATTCTCACAGTAGGTACCGACCATTCCAATTGGGGGACCTGGTTTACGCCAGAAACTATGGTGGACAGCCATTATGGCTGCCGGGTAAGATCATAAGCATATTGGGACCCTGTTCCTACTGCATAGAGGTGGATCAGGGGAGGATTTGGAAACGCCATAAGGACCAATTGAGGTCGCGGCGAGTTGTGTCAGGTCAATCTAGCAGTGAGGAATGAGGGGTAGGCTCTTCTGCTCCAACAGCCAAGGACCCTGATGACCTGACTCCAGCTCATACACCCACCCCAGGCCAGGAAAGATCGGAACACTCAACTGACAATGACCGGATTAGGCAGGAGGAAGGGGAAGCCTTAAATTCCAGACCCCAAGGGGAGGAGCCGAGTTGCACTGAGTACTCGAAACCACCGCCCGCCTTAGCTGAAGGGGTGGAGCCTAGACGTTCAGGGCGTGTCCGGCATCAACCGGCGTATTTAAGGGACTACGTTTGTGACTGATGGCATCGCATGCGCAATTATAGGGGGAAGGAGTGTTACATATTAAGAAAGTGAAGGTGCGTCCTCTAGTGGAAGGGCTGGTTGCTCCAACTGTTCTGATTGGTTAAGATGTTGACAGCTCAGTATAAAAGGAGCTGGCAAGCGCGAGAGTTGTTGTTGCTATGCTTGTTACAGTTCGTTAATAAAGTTAAAAGGTTGCTGTTGGATGTCGCCTCAGAGTGTGTTCGTTCAGGCTGCAAGTATTTAACAGTGGCACTTTCCTTGTGTATACTCTTGAAAAATAAAACTGGAATACATCTTCTAATTAAACTCATA
The DNA here is from genome assembly GCA_022577455.1 of Arizona elegans. Taxonomy (NCBI): domain Eukaryota; kingdom Metazoa; phylum Chordata; class Lepidosauria; order Squamata; family Colubridae; genus Arizona; species Arizona elegans. Next base: position 73,517,448 of record JAKOOJ010000004.1, on the reverse strand, counting down.
TTTATTGTAAAGAAGAAAATAAAACATCTTACTAATCTAAATAATTAAATTGTTACATTTTGGTAAAGTTCCTACCAGCTACATCTCTGCAGCCAGACTTCTTTTGGCAAGAGAACAAAGAAAAGTGTGAAATAGAAAGAAAGGAATGCGGATATACGTAGTTAGCTTACTGATAACAAAATTAGCAAGCTATGGAAAGTCTGACAGTCCAGAAATAATGAGCTCTGCTGGTAAATACAAAAACGCAGTGACAAAGTCCTCCCAGTCACAGCAGTCAAGTGCTCTTCTAAAGACAGCCATGAATCCAGGAGGACACCCAAGTTGCGAGCCCTCTCCGTGGGAGCCAATGACTCCCCCCCAATAGTCAGTGATGGAACCAATTGACTATATCAGGACGCCGGAAACCACAGCCACTCGGTCTTGGATAGGTTGAGCCTGACTGTTGTTTGGAGTTGTCATTTTTATTTCTACTCATACATGATAGCAAATTCTTATTTCAGAGTCTTGTTCATGTTGTTCTCAAGTAAATTTGTTGCATATCTTATTCTGTAACATCTTCTGGAAATAGATTGTCTCCAAAAGATACAACATGGCTGATATAATGAATTCATAATTCATTCAATTCCTGGTGGAATCCCTCAAAGATATCTCTAAATGCCATAATTAATTATTTGTCCTACTATACCTCCAATATCAAACATTTTCTTTTCCAACAAACATGCATTTATTTTTTTAAAAAAAAATATTTTCAAATCTTAATATTCCAAATCCCAATATTTCATTATTTTCTAAACTCTTAGTACAAATTTTATGTAGCCAAAATTTGGTTTTGCTTTTTGCTGTGTATTTTAAATTTTTTTTAAAATCTTCATTTTCTTATATTAAGGAGAGGATATTTCCAGCCCTGCCTAGCTTCTTTGAAGCAGTTAATAAGCAATTTCCAAGATAGTTAATGAGGAAGTACACAAGCTTCATGTCCTTTAAAAACGATCCATTTATGGCTAGAGCAATTATGGTGAATTTCCTTGTCTCCTGATTCCCCTCTTCAAGAAAGCACTGTCTTGAAATTTCATAAAGAGCAACTGTAAGAAGAAAGCGTTTGGGCAATCTTGTCTCTGTCTCTTTTAAACTATAGAAGGTTGTAAGAGCCAATTTACTAATCTTCTCCTTATACTGTATGTGTCCACAAATGCTGGCTCTGCTTTTTTGCAGAACTATCTTAGTCTGCCTGGAAAGTCAGACTAACATCTGAGTAGATGTTACCATTCTTTTTGCACTGCTAGCTTTAAGTTTTAACTTGTGCTGTACTGAAGACCCTGCATAGGATCTGCAAGCCCAAGTACTAAAAGTCAAATTGCACAATGAAAAAACATGAATATAAAAAAGAACAAACTAATGTCAAAAGTTACAATAACTAGCCTTAGTATTGACAATGAAGATTTCAAAGTATTGGATGGCTCCTGCCTTTTAGGATCAATCATTAACAATAAAGAAACAAACAGTCAATAAATGTGCCACAGACAAGCATTCAGTAGACCAGCATGAAGGGCTTGGGAAAGATATTAAAATTCAGTGATGTGATTAATACCTATACCTACAAAAATCAGAATTGAGCAAGCCATGATATTCCCTATGACATGCTATGGAAGTGAAAGTTGGACTTCAAAGAAGTAGGATAGAAAGAGTACTGATGCTTATAAAGTTTGGTAAGACTTCTGAGAATGTCACAAGCAGTTGATGGATCACTGAACAATTTAGCTCAATCCTCTTCTCACAGGCAGTCTCACATGATCAAAACCTTGGGGGCATTATGTGAAGATCAAGCTCTCTGGAAAAGGCTCTAATGCTGGGAAAGTTAGAAGGAAAGAGAAGAACAGGATGACCAGCAGCAAGGTGAATTATCTTAGTTACAAAGGCAATGAACTGGTTAGGGGGATATCATCTTGAAAGTCATTACATGGTCTCTAGGTATGAAACAACTTGATCAAACACAATCAAATATTTAATAGTTCTCTAAACATGACTGCTTTTTGTGTGTGTCCTTTTGAGCATTTTTCTGGAAATTATTGCTAAAAATAGAACATGTTCAGTCTTTGAAAAATAGCTTAATAATAGGTAACAATTCAAAAAATGTTATTGTTAGCAAAGATTAAATGCATTCTTACATTTAGATTAATCTATTTATCAATTAGCAGGAAATTTGTTAAAACAAAGCACATATAATCCTATGAGCTGCTCAGTTTACAAAAAGCTTTTCTCTTGTATCATGATTAAGTCACATCTGGGGAAATGAATTTTTAAGCAGATAAAATACTAGGCGTTTTACCTCAGTATACTCCAACTGATAGCTTAGGTAGACTGCAGTTCTTCATTTTAGCAAATCATTTATCCATAGAATAATACCGGAGACCTCAGTTATTTCACAATTTCCAATTATATAATTTGGAAACATTTTTCATATTAATTGATCTTTATTAAGATAATAACTATTCTGTGGTAAAATGCTTGAAAAAGATATAAACCTATCAATGTGAAAAGTGCTTTTGAACATCAGTGTCAATTTCTACTGCTCTGCAAAGTAATGGAAAGGAATGCTTCAGATAGCAGACTAGCATAAGTGAGCTAAGTATTTCTTCTCAAAGTTGGAAGTTGTGTTGACATGGCTGCTTAGACAGTGATTTGTATGGATGCATGTACAGACAGATGTTGCCTCTCTGATGGGATCACTAATAAAGTGACTTGAATGTTTTACAAAGCTCTGTGATTTTTCTCTTCCGTCTCTTTGCCAGCATTATACATAAGTACCAGTAAATAAATCAGGAATAAACAGCAACATTTGGAAGAAGTATCCATGTTTTGATTTTTCACAAAATGTTTTATTAATGGCAATTGGCTCATGCCTATACATCACTTGATTTATCATAATCTTTACTTATTTTGGATTTAGATAAAGCAGCAAAAGGGGAAGCATAGATGTCTTAGATTATCTCTTATCTAATGATGGATTGTTTCCATCTTCTCTGATAATGCCTATGCTCAGGCAAAATATGGGTGTAACACATTGGTTAGCTGTGACATGTTCACTAGCATCCTTTGGGGCTTCGTATATCACACCAACAATCATTATAGAATTAAATACTTTAGCCCACTTTCATCCATTACCAACCAGAGGATAGATATAAAAGAAGCAATTGCTTACTTTATTTGTTTCATTTAGATTTTGCCTTTCATCTAGGAAGTTAATACAGAGGATATACAATTATTGTTCCTGGTATTAGCAAGTCATCCATTAAGCAATAGTTTTCTTTGCAATATTTGATCTAAGTTTGCTTTTTCATACATGTCTGTAGAGATTCTCAGTCATCCAGGTCATGGCTGTCCCAAAGGTACTTTTTCAGGAGGCAACGGGACTTTCTGTTTTTTCTTTTGAAGACATTTCACTTCTCATCCAAGCTTCTTCAGCTCTAACAGGATAGTGGGGGATGGAAGGATTTATATTCCTTGCAGACAGCTGGTAATTTGCATCCATTTAGAGGGTTGTTGAAGCCCTTGAAGGTTTATCTGTGTCCTCGGTCACCTGAGTAGTGCGCCTGGTTTCTGTAGTCTGCAATTTTTTTTCTCTGGAAATCCATTCCTATCCCACACCATTCAAAGAATGTTCATCCGGACTTCCGGTTGGCTCCACGAGCTTCGCTGATGCTTCTCCGTGGGCGCCCAATTCCCGGCACCATAAAAGCCCCAGAACAGCCGAAAAACAGCTGTCTTGGGCTTGAAAACCTTCTCCCCAGGCAAAGGGGAGAGAGAAAAGCTGACAGGCAGAGGTAGAGCCCCCCAAAACGCCCTAGGATAAATCTTGGGGCGCGAAGGGTGAGAGGTCCCTAGAAGCCTGTCAATCTGCTCTGGACCTGGGACGACTCCGCTATTTAGCGGAGCTAGAAGCCGCGACCATTTCTGCTGAAAACAAGTGAGGGATTTTTAACATTTTCAATTGCTGCAGGCAGAACAAGCCAAGAGAAGTCAGACTGCAAGTATTTACACTTAACTCCAATGTTTATAGCCTCCTTCGGAAGTAACAAGTTAGCAATTTGCAACAAGATGGCGTTTGTGGTTTGAAAGGGCATGGAAAATGAAAGTTACAAGAAGGTTTTGTTTCGCTGGTAGCCTCTTGTCTGGAAAGAACTTTTGTGTTGAGAGAAGGAGGATTTTAAATGTTAATTTATGATTGGGAAAATTCTTTGATTTTGAGGAACTTTTCTTTTTGGCTTCTGATTAAAATACAATGATCAATTTAAACTGAAAATGGCCTCAAAATCTGTAAACACCATTCCTATTAAAGGAACTGGGAGTGCTGGAAGCTCCCCAGCTCATATTCCTAGATTGCAAGCCTCTGCCCCTCCAACAGACCCACAGACTTTAACGTTTGAGATGATACAAGAAGCTCTACAAGCCACACAAAATAAAATTGCTACTGTGATTAATGAAAAAATTAATGAAACTAATGAAAAAATTAATGAAACTAATGAAAAAATACAGGCTGTTTCAGAGGAGATTTTAACTCGGAACCGGCAAATTAGAGAAGACATATTATTGGCATTTAAATGTTTGGCAGGTGATATTGAATTGGTGGATGATAAAGTTGAAGAAATTAAGCAATCTACGGAAATTTTGGATAATAAATTGGGAGAGACTCACAGTAAACTTGAAAGGGCTGAAGTTGATGTAACGATGTTACAATATCGGGATATGGAATTTGCTCTAAGATTCAGAGGGGTGAAGGAGAATAAACAAGAGAATTTGAAAGAAATTATGTCAGAGGCATTGGCACAGTTGTTGGGGGAGACGAAAACTGAGCTGGGCTGGCAGATTGACAAGGCATATCATGTCAACTCTTCCCCCCCCAAGAAGTTGAGAGCCAGAAGGGAGTATGCTTTTCTGGTGGATGAGTTGAAAAAATGCCAATTACAGTACAGATGGGAGGTGCCAGCCAGTCTAGTGGTGACGTATTCTGGAGAGAGATATTGGCTTAATACAATATGGAAAGCAAGAGATTTTTACATCAATGTATTAAAGGCTGGGACACCCAAATCTCCAGAAGGAAAAAGAAAGAAGGAAGTAATGGAAGGAGAGAGAGAAGAGCTACTGACAGTAGTTCAGGGGGGAGTTTTGACTGATCAAGAAGAACTGTTACAAATTCAGATGGCTGTTCAAGATGTGGATTTAATTGATATATTTGAAGAACCAAAGGATCAAAGACAGACCAGAGCAACAACAGCTAAGCGCAAGGAAGAATTAAGACAGCAGCAGCAGCAGCAGCAACAACAACAACAACAACAACAACAACTTCAGATGGCAACCCAAGAAACCACCAAAACAGAAGCTGTGGGAGGAGCAAGACCTAAAGGTCAAATGAGGCAAGATCATCAGAAATTGCTCCAGACGCTTCAGAGGCCCAGAGATGGGAACTAGATTTTTGACTTGGAATGTCAATGGTTTGAATTCTCCACAGAAGAGAAGGAAAATATTTCACTATCTTAAACAATTTAAGAATGAAGTAATCTGTTTACAAGAGACTCATATTAGGATACAAGATCAAAAATATTTGACAAATGCAAAATTAGGTACACATTATGTAGCAGCAGCATCAGAGAAGAAAAACGGTATAGTTATATATTTGAAAAGAGACTTAATTGCAAAATTAGTTGAAGCGGATGATCAAGGAAGATTTTTAGCGATTGAACTTTTAATAAAAGGAGAAAAAACACTTGTAATTGGAGTATATGCCCCAAATCAACAACAAGAAACATTTTATAAATTACTACATTCAAAGTTGACTCAATGGGGATATTAGACTTGTATCCTATTGGGGGATTGGAATGGTGTTTTGGGCATAAAAAAAGACAAGAAGGAACCTAAACAAAATGTTTTGACAAGAGCAAAATTGCCCAAACCGTTTTGGGAGATGATGGATGACTGGGAGCTGAGGGATATTTGGCGTGAAAGAAACCCAGAAGAAAAAGACTTTACTTTTTTCTCGGATAGACATCAATCTTTTTCAAGGATTGGTTTTATACTAATTACTAATGATCTCTTATCTAGGGTGAAGAACACAAAGATTTGTTAAAGAACACTGACAGATCATAGTCCAGTCTGGCTGGAATTGGAGTATGGAAAAGGGCCTAGGAGGTCCTGGAGGTTAAACAATAACTTGTTTAGATATGAAGAAAATGTAAAAGAATGTAAAAAATTTATGAAAGTATTTTTTGCTATGAATATGCAAAAGGGTACATCTATGGAAATGGTATGGGATGCAAGTAAAGCGTACATGCAAGAAATGTTGATATATTTGAATAATAAATATAGAAAGAAACAGGGAAAAAAGAAAAGAATTAGAAGATGAGATTAGTAAACAGGAACGGGCTTTAATAGCCAATCCAACAGACAAGAAAATTAAAGAGGCAATCAATGTATTGAAAGGTCAGTTTAATATGTTAATAGCAGATCAAGTGGCAACCAATTTACAATACGCAAAACATAATACTTTTTGTAACGCTAATAAACCAGGCAGGTGGTTGGCATATTTGTTAAGGAAAAAGCAGAAAGTAAGGACAATAGAGAAAATAAAATACAAGGGAAAGGAGGTTTATGAGCAAGAATTGATTAAAAAATCTTTTTTAGAGTTTTACTCAAGGCTGTATACTGGTGATAAAATTCAAGATACAGATATAGATAGATATCTGCAGAAAGAGAATATTTATATAACTTCAAAAGAGCAGAGGGATAGTTTAAATCAATTGATAACTTCTGAGGAAATTTTGTTTGCAATTAAGCAGTTGAAAACGGGCAAAGCTCCTGGAACGGATGGCTTGACAGCTATTTATTATAAAAGTTTACAGGAGGAAATGGTGGAACCATTGAAGGAATTATTCAACAATATACAATAGGGAGGAGAGGTACCTCCAACTTGGAAGACAGCATTTATTTCGCTGATCCCAAAAGATGGGCAAGACTATACAGATCCTAAAAACTATAGGCCAATTTCACTTTTAAATACAGACTATAAGATTTTTGCTAAAATTTTAGCAAATAGATTAATGACAGTTATGCAGCAAATGATTCATCATGATCAAACTAGTTTTATAAATGGTAGACAAATGAAAAGTAATGTAAGGCAAATTGTTAATTTATTAGAGTATTTGGGAAGGAACAACCAGGTCCCCGCAGTGCTAGTTTTTTTGGATGCCGAAAAAGTCTTTGATAGATTGAATTGGCAATTTTTATTAAAATTAATAGAAAGGATGCAACTTGGAGAACATTTTATACAATCTATTAAGGCAATATATCAAAAACAAACAGCGCAAATAATAATCAATGATGGTTTAACAGATAATTTCAATATAGAAAAAGGAACAAGGCAAGGTTGTCCCTTGTCTCCGTTATTGTTTATTTTGACGCTGGAAATTTTACTAAATAAAATACGTGGGACGGATATAATAAAGGGAATTAGAATTAGACAGCATGAGTATAAGCTACAAGCATTTGCGGATGACCTGGTGGTTACCTTAGCCTAACTGGTACAATCAATTACAGCCTTGATGGATATAATCTGCTCATATGGACAAGTATCTGGTTTTAAAATAAATACAACTAAAACAAAGATAATAGCTAAAAATGTGGTCAGAAGCCAGCAAGAAGAGATAGAAAGGTTAACAGGATTTGAAATAGTTAAGAAGGTTAAATATTTAGGGGTTTATATTATGACTGCAAATATGAAATTATATCAGCATAATTATGAACCATTATGTCAAAAAATACAGAAAGAGATGGAAAATTGGAAAAAATTACAACTGTCTTTGCTGGGTAGGATAGCTGCTGTAAAAATGAATATCTTACCAAAATTTTTATTTCTTTTTCAAATGATACCTATACTTAAAAAAGATGAAAATTTGAAGGAATGGCAGAAGGGCATAAACAAGTTTGTGTGGGCAGGGAAGAAACCGAGAGTTAATCAAAAGATAATGCAAGACACCCGAGAAACAGGTGGTCTTAAAATGCCTAACTTAAGATTGTATTATGAAGCTGCTGCCCTCTCAGCAATTACAGATTGGATAAATTTAACGGAGGAAAAGATATTGAATATTGAGGGATATGGTCTGGTCTACGGCTGGCATGCTTATCTATTGTATGACAAGAAAGTAGATAAGACTTTTAAAAGTCATATATTAAGAAATGCTCTATTGCGTGTCTGGAAAAAGTATAAATATAAATTAAATGATAAGTTACCAATATGGACAGTACCCAGACATGTGATAGAGAATATAAATTCTCTATCTATATATAAATACATATAAAGAACTCCTTTATAAGGAAGGAGTCAGATTACAATTAAAATCTATGGAGCAATTAAGAGAAGAAGGAATTATTAGGACTTGGTTTCAGTATGATCAGCTGCAGGCCGCAAATAAGAGATAAAGGTCAAATGCATATAAAAAGGTTGTATAATGTATTAGTGGAAATAGACTCAGAAACAGAGCTAGTCAAGGATTGTATGATAAAATGGGCACAAAACATAGGTGAACCAATAATGATGGAAACATGGGAAAAGATATGGGTTAGAAATGTAAGATTCACACAAGCTCAAAATCTAAGAGAGAACTTTTATAAAATGTTTTATAGATGGCATTTAGATCCCAAAAAACTAGCCTGTATGTACCCAAATTTACAACCTAAGTGTTGGCGATGTGAGTGTGAAGGTGCTACATATTTTCATATATGGTGGACATGTAAAAAAATTAAGGCTTTTTGGATAAAAATATGGTGGATTATTCAAAATATTTTAAGGAAAAAAATTAAATTTACACCACAGGTTTTTTCTGTTGGGAATAGTTGCGGATTGTACTGTAATAGAGGCTAAGCTGGTTTTGAACTTAATAACAGCTGCCAGGTTACTGGTGGCACAGTATTGGAAGAAGGAAGATCCACCCACCATTGACTATGGACACTAAAAGTTGTGCATTTGGCAGAGATGGCAAAAATTTCATTATACCTTAAAGACCATTCAAATGAAAGATATATATCGGAATGGAGAAGATGGATTGACTATATACAAAAAAAAGTATTCGAACAAGAAGATACATATAGCTTATGAATGAAATAATTTTTAAGTAGTTTATGTTTATAGTTTTTTGAGTTATAAGGAGTTAAAGACTTAGGGAGAATATGAATGCAATAATTTGTTAGCATATTTTAGCTTTATGTTTGTGAATGCTATACCCTGTGCTTGTTCTGGGAAGCCTAGGGAGAGGGGTGGGGGGAAGGAGGGGAAGGGGGTGGGAGAAAATGTTTGTATTTCCTATAAAACTTTTCAATTAAAAACAAAACAAAACAAAGAATGTTCATCCCAAATTTTCATACATGGTTCCCATTCTGAAAGAAACAGACTTCAGATAGAACCCATCCCCTTTGCAAATGTTTGCTTGATAAATATTCGTGATTTTTTTCAATGATAAATATTCCTAATCCAAATATTTTATATTTGTGCAAATCAGCTATTAATTTGCCAATGAATATATGTACAAGGAAGACTGAGAAAAAAGAAACTTGCAGAACACAACCTCATAACAATTATAGTAGAAATGAAATTCAAATCATGGCTTTAACAACATTTGGCTATTATATTACAGTAACTATGAAACATATAATAATATCTAATAAAATATGAGCAATCAACAACAAAGCAAAATCGAGAATACCATATTTGAAAGCTATTTTAATTCATAATGTCAAATAGCTTAGGAACTTGAGAAGCAAAGTAAGGATAATGTGATGACTTTAGAGATATTTTTTCAGATTTAGAAGTCCTATTATAAATCTCAGATAGGGTTGATTAAATAACTCTCCCTCTTGGGAAGGAGTTTCATTATTAGAGAGCATCAGATTATAACAAAGATGATTGCTTGGGTAAGGCTAATATAGTTATTATTTCTAAGAGTTAGTACTACTGTTACTTAGTATTAATCCTAATACTAGGACTATTGTCTTTTCTCAAACTCAAAGACTATTTTTTTGTTTTATTTTTTTTTGTAAGATTAACAATTCTTTTGTTAAAAATAAAGATATAACATTTTTTTAAAGAAAAATAATGGAGGTAGAGGAAAACACTGATAAATCATGAAAACGCCTCTTGAAATCTGAAGCCAAATTACTATTAGACCAGGTAACTGTCATAGGCCCAGATACTCATATTTCAAACGGTTTTCGTTTGTGTAAAATTTCCATGAAACTTCTTTTTTCATCCTTTCACAGACACACATTTGAGAAAGTGCTGTTTAGAACTTTGTGTGTGCTAAAACTTAGACTGTTTCATCTTGTTGTTGTTAGTTGCGAAGTCATGTCTGACCCATCACAACCCCATAGGCAACGTTCCTCCAGGCCTTCCTGTCCTCTACCATCCTCTGGAGTCCATTTAAGCTCACACCGACTGCTTCAGAGACTCCATCCGTATAAAATGCAAGTAGAAATATAGGGACCACCTTTGGTGGGAAGGAAACAACCTTCCCTGCACATTTGGCATTTAGTCATGCTGGCCACATGACCACGGAGACGTCTTGGGACAGCGCTGGCTCTTCGGCTTTGAAATGGAGATGAGCACCGCCCCCTAGAGTCGGGAATGACTAGCACATATGTACGAGGGGAACCTTTACCTTTACCTTTTTAACTTGATACGTCCTGTCATGACTCTATTTTAATTTTAACAGTATTCATACTTCAACAAAATACAAAGAAATTCTTTTCTAGTTCCTACCTAGTCGTCAGAAGCCTGAAGTTTCTATTATATTCAAATTTTCAATCTTTTATAGCAATCACATGAAATATCTTGAGTTGCTCTTCTACTCAGTTCTGCTATTGGGAAAGTATTGTAGAGTTCCCAAGGAGGAAAAGTGCCAGCCATATGAGTGGAGGAAGCACTGAACCTGCCATAGAATGGGTCTTGATCTTTTTGACTGTGCCAAAAACATACATTTACAACCACGCATGTCAAAACTGCAGACATTTTAAAACATTTACATAATCTGACCAGAAATGAAGAGGACATGTCTGAAAAAAACCTTAGTTTTCCACACTGGAACCCTGAGCACAGGCTCTCTCTTTCATCCAAGAAGAAACCAGCATGGCTGCACAAAACTCTCTCTGACAAATAAAAAGACAAAAAGCACAAGTACAAAAAATGGAAAGAGGGACACACAAATGAGGCAGACTATCAGCAGATAGCCAGAATCTGCAAAGACAAAGTCAGGAAAGCAAAGGCTCAGAATGAATAAAGACTTACAACAAAAGTCAAATAATAAAGTTTCTTCAAACATATAAATAACAAGAAAAAAAATCAAGGAAACAGTTGGTCCATTAAAGAGAGAAGATGGCAAGAAAGTAACAGGCAGTAGAGAGAAAGCAGAACTGCTTAACTCATTCTTTGCATTGGTCTTTACACAAAAAGAAACTATAGCCCAATCTATGAAGAACATAACTGTAAAAGACAGACTAGAAATAAAAGTTAAAATAAGCAAAAAAAAAAAAAAATGGTAAGAGAACACCTGTCTAATCTTGAATACAAATCACCAGGACCTGATGGATTACATCCCAGAGTTCTAAAGGAGCTGGCAGATGTCATCTCAGAACCACTGTACCACATCTTTCAAAAATCCTGGAGCGTGTTGTGACTCTGACCCCCAAGTCCGACTTATCGGAGGGAGAAGGCTCCGAACACGAAGGAGAGGAATTGGCCAGGCCTCTGTCTCCAGGATCCTCCTCTCTGGCAATGTCTCAGATGTCTCCCGAGGGAGGAGAGATTGGCCAGGAGCCAGGTATCTCCTCACAGTCGGACAGTGACAGAGATAAGTCTTGGCTGGATCCACACCAGCGTCGGAGAGACAAGCACACGCAGCAGAAAAGGAGGCGTGCCAGAGATTAAGCTGAGTCACTGGACCACACCCCACAGGGGATATAAGGGGGTGAGGTGGCCATTCAGATACTGTGACGGACAAAACTAACTACTAGCGAGTCACATTGTATCTTTGCAACAATGATATCTGCCTTGGAATTAATATGGACTGGACTTAACAATTCTTGAACTGTGTGTATCTTGTTTGGCTTAATCTGTCGGAGGAACAACCCCTCCCTTTATGGATAAAGTTCTTGGCAAGCAGCTACTGGGTTGCTGCCAATCCTTTTATCAAAAGAATTTGTTGTCTGCCAGTTTTATTTAACCCCTGGATATCTGTTTGTGTGTGTGTGTGAGACGAGGACAGAACAGAGCGCTGGGAAACTACCAGAGGACTGGAAAAGAGCTGGTGTGATTCCCATCTTCAAAAAAGGAAAAAAATCAGACCCAGGAATCTAAAGACCAATCAGCCTAACATCACTACCTGGGAAGATATTGGAAAAGATAATTTAAAAAAAGATGTGCCAAAATCTAGAAATGAATAAAATAATAACTAGCAGTCAGCACGGGTTTGTTAAAAACAGATCATGCCAAACCAATCTTATTTCATTCTTCAACATAGTGATGAAATTAGTAGACCAGCAAAATACTGTGGGCATAATATACTTAGACTTCAGCAAGGCATTTGACAAAGTAGACCACAACCTACTTCTTGGTAAGCTAGAAAAATGTGGGACATCACCACCAGATGGATTTGCAAGTGGTTGACAAACCGTACTCAACAAGTAGTCCTTAATGGGTCTATGTCTACATGGAGGAAAGTAAGCAGTGGGTTACCACAAGGTTCCATTTTAGGCCCCGTACTCCTCAATAAATGATTTAGATTAGGAAATAGAAGGGGAACTTACCTAATTTGTAGATGATACTAAGATGGCAGGAATAGCTAACACCCTAGAAGATAGCCTCAAGATCCAGATGGATCTTGACAGACTTGAACAATGGGCCCTATCTAACAAAATGAAATTCAGTGTAGAGAAAAATAAAGTCATACACTTAGGCAAGAAAAACCAAAAGTTGACATATAGACTGGATGGAACCAGGCTTAATAGCAGTAAGAGGGATCTTGGAGTCTTAGTGGACAACCAATTAAATATGAGCCAGCAGTGTGCGGTGGCAGCCAAAAAAGCCAATGCAATCCTAAATTGCATTAACAGAGGGATACAATCAAGATCAAGTGAGATACTAATACCACTCTATAAAGCCTTAGTAAGACCACACCCAGAATACTGCATCCAGTTTTGGTCACCACACTATAAAAAAGACAATGAGACTCTAGAAAAAGTGCAGAAAAGAGCAACCAGGATGATTAGGGAATTGGAGATTAAAACATATGAAGAACAGTTACAGGAACTGGGCATGGCTAGTGTAATGAAGAGAAAGATCAGAGGAGACATGATAGCAGTCTTCTAATATTTGAGGGGCTGCCACAGAAAGGAAGGGGTCAAGCTATTTTCCAAACCACCTGTAGGCCAGACAAGGAATAATGGATGGAAACTGATCAAAGAGAGGTTCAACCTAGAAATAAGGAGAAATTTTCTGACAGAGAGAACAATCAACCAATGTAACAGTTTGCCTTCGGAAGTTGTGGGAGCTTCATCACTGGAGACTTTAAAGAAGAGATTGGACTGCCATTTGTCAGAAATGGTGTAGGGTCCCCTGCTTGGGGGGGGAGTTGGACTAGATGACCTACAAGGTCCCTTCCAATTCTGTAAAGAATTTGTTATACAGTTCTCATGTTTGAATATGGGCTCATGTATCTTTTATGTAAATCAGGGATTGTAACTATTCATCTTGTCCTCTTTACCATTTTTTCCTTGGTCTCCATTCCTGATTTACTTGGATATATAACTATCAAGTAAATTAGTTCCCACATTCATTTAAACTAACACATGTAACTGTGCTTATCAGAATCCAATTTCTTTTTTAAAAGAAGTTTTTTTTATTTTTTAGATAAACAAACATTTAATACATCAGTTTTCTCTTCCCTGTGTCATCTCGGTGTTATCTTCCAAAGTTCTTTCTTTTTCTATATAGTTGTCATTACTTCTATCTTGATCCTTATCCAGTCCACAATATCAATTCATCACTAACATAATATTCAATTCATTACATATTTTTACATACTTACATAATTAATCATTTATATTTCTTCTCCAACCAATAATAAAAATCATTCCATATTTTAAAATATTCTGAGTCTTCTCTATCTTTAATCATCAAAGTTAATCTATTCATTTCTGCCCAATGTAAGAATTTTTTTATTACTTCTTCTAAAGGTATTTTCTCCGCTTTCCAATTTTGTACATAGACAATCCTTGCAGCTTTTATTACATGTATTATCAGATAAACTTTTTCCTTGCTAATTTTTTCAGGTAGGATACCCAGTAGGAACAACTCTGGTTTAAATTCAATATGTTGATGTATCATTTCCTCCAACCAAGTCTTAAATTTAATCCAATAGTTTTTAGCTTCCGGATATGTCCACCACATATGATAATATGATTCTGGTAGTTGATGACACTTCCAACATTTAGCTGATTTTTCTTTAAACATTTTTGCTAATTTCTCAGGTGGCATATGCCATCTATAAAACATTTTATATTGATTTTCCTTATATGCAATGGACATTGTTAATTTATAATTCCTTTCCCATAGTTGCCATTTTTCAAAATCAATTGAATATCCAAAGTTTCTTCCCCAAGCTATCATTGTTTCTTTTACTTGCTCCTCGTCTAATTCAATACTAAGCAAAAAATTATATTTCTTTATTAAATTACCATCTGTTCCCATGAGTATCCTATCCAATTCAGTGTTTTCCATATAAAAACCATATAATTTAGCATCCTTCTCATATCTTGTTTGTATCTGCATATACATATAACAGTCTGTCTCAATCCCCTGTCCTTCTAGTTCCTGTTTCCCTTTCAATTCTCCCTCATCTGTTAGTAAGTCTTTATATCTAACAATATTGCCAAAATTAAAAACATTTGGGTGTATTAATGCTTCCATAGTCAATAACCATGTTGGTATTTTAACATAGTATTTGACTCTTACTTTCTCCCAGACCAATAGCAATGCATTTCTTACATAGTGTCTATGAAAATACATGTGTATCTTATTTCTACCATACCACAAAAAAGCATGCCATCCCAATTGCAAGTCATACCCTTCCAATGTTAACAACTTTATATTTCTTAACGCCACCCATTCCTTCAACCATGTCAGAGTTGCTGCCTGGTAATATAGTTCCCAATTTGGTAACCCAAATCCACCTCTCAATCTTGTATCATCCTTTTGCTTATTCTTGTCTTTTTCCCTTGCCATATATATTTCCTTATTATCTTGAGATATTGAAAATAGGTCTTTTCAATTTTTTATTGGCACAGTCTGAAATAGAAACAATAATCTTGGTAATATATTCATCTTTATCCATCCAATTCGTCCCATGAATGATAGTTGAAGATTCTTCCATTTTTCCAAATCTCTTTCAATTTGCTGCTTTAATTTATAATAATTATCTTCTTTTATTGTTACACATCTTGATGTTAAATATACTCCAAGGTATTTAACTTTTTTCACTACTTGTATATTCAGTTTTTCTTCCATCTCTTGTTTTTGTTTTTCTGTCATATTTTTAGCCAAAATTTTTGTTTTGTCTTTATTTATTTTTAAGCTGGAGATTTTCCCATAGTCTTCTATTTGTTCTAATAATTTAGGGCCTGTTATGTGTGGATCTTCTATAATAAATACCAAATCATCTGCAAAGGCCTGCAATTTATACTCTTCTTTTTTAACTTTTATCCCTTTTATCTCTTCATCTCATCTTATATTTCTATTTAAAACTTCTAATATCAGGATAAACAACAATGGCGAAAGAGGACATCCTTGTCTAGTACCTTTTTTATGCTAATCTTTTCTGTCATATCCCCATTTATCATTATCTTAGAAAATTGTCTATCATATACTGTTTTTATAACATTTATAAATCTCTCCCCAAAATCCCTTCTCTGTAATTGTTTTATCATGAAGTGCTAACTCACATTATCAAAAGCTTTTTGGGCATCTAAAAACATCAACGCCATCTGTTTTTCTGAATGGTTCTCATAATATTCCAAAGCGTTCAAAATCGTCCTCATATTGTCTTTAATTTGTCTTTTTGGTAAAAATCTGTTTTGATCTGCATGTATATATTTAGACTTTCGGAAGTAGCATTTGGAAAGTAGCTGCCAGACTTTTTCAGTCTGTGTGCCATTATTGACACAAAAATCTTTTTTTTTTGCAAAGTTTTTTTTTTTTTAAATACACAAACAAACATACAATACATCTTTTCTGAATAAAATATTGGCCTGGTCTTAAATCTGTACAATTTTTTGTTCATCTTTAACACAATTTTATATGTTCAATTTTTCTCATAGCATTTATTTTCTTTGATTTTAAGAAACCAATATTACCCTTCATCTTGACTTCTCATCCTATTATAGCTCAATTTTTCTTTTCCCTCCTTAAAATTTGAACCCCTAAATTTAGATTCACATAACATAGTACAGTCCCCAATTCTTTCCTATATTCTCCTTTTCTAATCACCAATGATTCTTTTATCATCTATTCCCATTAATAGTTTAGTTTAGTTTAGTTTATTTATTTATACTTATATGCCGCCCTTCCCCCGAAGGACTTGGAGCAGCTCACAAAGATAAAACAATAAAACAGTAAAATTATGACTAAAATACTCAATTAAAATCCCCAAAGGATTAAAGTTAAAAACTCCCATCAGATCACCAAATTTGTTGGAAAAGCCATGTCTTCAGGTCACCACGGAAAGAGCAGAGGTCAGAGCCCAGTGGGTAAACCATTCCAGAGGGTCGGTGCACCCACAGAGAACACCCTCATCCTGGGCGCCATCAGCCAACATTGTCTGGCTGATGGCACCCGGAGGAGAGCAATCCTATGTGAGCGCACTGGGCAGTTGGAGGCAGGCAGAAGGTGATCCTGTAAGTATCCTGGGCCCATGCCATGAAGGGCTTTATAGGTAAGTACCAGCACTTTGAAGTGGATCCGAAGCGGATCTGAGGGCCACGGGTAACCAGTGCAGCTTGCGCAGGAGAGGTGTAATATGGGAGTAACGGGAAGCCCCCGTAACAACCCGCGCGGCCACATTCTGGACCAGTTGGAGCCTCTGGGTGCACCACAAGGGCAGTCCCATGTAGAGGGCATTGCAGTAATCCAAATGAGAGATGACGAGAGCATGGGTGACTATAGGGAGGGCATCCTTGCCTAGGAAAGGGTGCAACTGGCGCGCCAGGTGAACCTGTGCAAAAGCCCCCCTTGTCACGATTGTCAGATGGTCGACCAAGGACAGCCGTGAATCCAAGAGGATGCCTAGATTGTGAGCCTTTTCAGAGGGAGTAAGTAACTCCCCCCCCCATCCAAAGTGATGGGGGTGCTAGACCATGAGATGCTGGTATTTACAGCCACTCCATCTAGGTGGGGTTGAGTCTGAGCCTGTTCTTACCCATCCAGACCTGCACCTCCTCCAGGCACTTAGACATCACGGAAAGGGCATCCCTAGATTGGTCTGGGGTGGAGATGTAAAGCTGAGTATCATTGGCATACTGATGATACCTGACCCCGAAACTACGAATGATCTCACTCAGCAGCTTCATATAGATGTTAAAGAGCAAGGGGGAGAGAACCGACCCCTGAGGCACCCCACAAGTGAGGGGCCTCGGAGAGGATTTCTGTCCCCCTGCCCAGACAAACTGCATGTGACCCAAGAGGTAGGAGGAGAACCACTGTAAAACAGTGCCCCCTACCCCCAGTCCCCTGAGTCGCTGCAGAAGGATACCATGGTCGATGGTATCAACAGCCGCTGAGAGATCAAGTAAGACCAGGATGGAGGAATAACCCCCATCCCGGGCCTGCCAGAGATCATTTACCAGGGTGACTAATGCCGTTTCCATGCTGTGTCTGTGTCTGAAACCCAATTGATTCAGGTCTAGATAAACCATTTCCTCCAGGAATTGTGGGAGTTGATGTGCCACCATGGACTTAACAACCTTTGCTATAAAGCAAAGGTTGGAGACGGGACGGAAGTTGTTCAAAATGGCCGGATCCAGGGCTGGCTTCTTGAGAAGGGGTCGAACCACCACCTCCTTGAGGGTGGCAGGGAAGACCCCGTCCTTCAATGAAGCGTTGACAATCACCCGGACCCAGTCACTGGTCACCTCTCTGGTTGCCGCAACAAGCCAGGATGGACAGGGGTCCAACAAACACATGGAGGCCCCCAATCTACCCATAATCCTGTCCACTTCATCTATGGATACAGGGTCAAAGTCAACCCAGATGTTAACTTCAAGACCAGCTCCCATCTCCTCATCAGGTCCTGCCCAGTCGGAGTCTAAACCCATCCGGATCTGAGCGATTTTGTCTTGCAGAAATTGAGCAAAATCCTCAGCACTGCCCTGCAGGGGGTCCTCCCTCGCTCCTTGGTTAAGAAGAGAGCGGGTCACTCGAAAGAAGGCTGCTGGGCAATTTTCTGCAGACGCAATGAGAGCAGTGAAATAATCATGTTTTGCCGCTTCCATCGCCACAAGATAAGACCTAATGTAGGTTCTTAACTGTGTTCGATCAGAATCGGAATGGGAAGATCTCCAACAGCCCTCTAGGTGTCTCTTCCGACGTTTCATTTCCCTGAGCTCCGCAGAAAACCATGGAGCCACCCAGGATCCCTATCGGAGGAGAGGCCGCAAAGGGGCGATTCGATCCAATGCCCCAGCGGCAGCATGTTCCCAGGCATCCACCATGGCCTCTGGCGAATCGCAAGATAAGTACATGGGAAATGTCCCAAGCTCCATCAGGAACCTATCAGGATCCATGAGGCGCCTGGGGCAGAACCAACGAGTTGGTTCTGCTTCCCAGCAGTGGGGGTTAGCGGATAGGAAATCTAGGTTAAAGAGGGAATGGTCGGTCCATGACAGAAGTTGAATAGAAAGTTCCCCCCTACCCCGAGCATTTATCCACTGCCCAGAGATAAAAGTCAAGTCAACTATTCTTTATCAACTGTTCCAAATAGTACACTTCAACATTTTTATAAAAACCACTTAATTATATCTAATTCATTCATAATCCAATATCATTTCAACTTTCTTTTCTTATTTAGTTAAGTTCCAAATATGCAATTGAGAATATTCCAGTTGTTACAATCTCCTTCATTAATTAAAAATATTCCAATTATTACATTCATCATACATCCATATGTTTTAAAATGATTTCATTAAAAATACAATTTCATCTTTTCTCCAAGATTCATTTCATTTATCCCATATTCCTCTTCCATTTCTCTCTCCCTTTCTATCTTTATATTTTATTTTATTTTTCTTTCCCTTTCCTTTCTTTTGTATTTTAAAGTCCTGAACTCTCTTTTCCCTTTTTCTTATCTTTCCAGTGTTAATCCCAATACAATCATTTTGTTTTTAAAAGCATACACTCTTCTATTTTGCTGTATCTTTCCCATTCTTTTCCAACCCTTTTCTCTTTTTCTTATGTTCTCACTGATAATCCCAGTGTAATCATTTATGTTTTTTATATTCTTTCTAATCCTCCCTCTTATCTTTCTTCCTTTGTGTCCCCTTTTTCTATTTCTTCTATTGTTAATCCTAATGTAATTTTTGAAATTCTCCTTTTTATTATTGCTATCCACATAATCATTTAATTTTCCATAATCAATCTCCTTGTTTTTGTCTTCTTCTTTATTGTCAGTCTCTTTTTCTTGCTTCTCATTAGTTGTTTCTTTGTCAGCTTGAATGTATCCTAAATCAGTTTTTTGTTCATCAAGTTTCAGTTTTTCCATGCAAGATTGTGGTCATTTCCCTTATTTCCATTTTCAATAATAAGCATATCATTTTAATCATTTCCTTAAATTCCTGCATTTTGTTCTTTCTAGGTTAATATTATTCCAATTGAAGTTATGTTGTGATCCTCTTTTTTTCCCCAAAGCCAAGACACTTGTGAACAAATAAAGCCTCCTTAAAAATTCTCACATGCTATTATCCCTTTCAAGGTCCAAGGTTTTTTTTCTTTCCCAAACAAAGATTCAGTGTTGCAATATTTTTTTTTTCTCCTGAAGATGGCTTTCTGTAATCCACTATTACAATCAACAAGCTGGGAAAGTATCCATTTTGTTTGCTGTCAGCTTTAAACATCAACGCCATCTGTTTTTCTGAATGGTTCTCATAATATTCCAAAGCGTTCAAAATCGTCCTCATATTGTCTTTAATTTGTCTTTTTTGGTAAAAATCTGTTTTGATCTGCATGTATATATTTATTTAATGGCTTTTTCAATCTGTGTGCCATTATTGACACAAAAATCTTTTTTTTGTAAAGTTTTTTTTTTTTTAAATACACAAACAAACATACAATACATCTTTTCTGAATAAAATATTGGCCCGGTCTTAAATCTGTACAAATTTTTCTTCTTCTTCTTTTTCACCTTTATATGCACCAAATCAATTTAAAATTCAGTCCAAACCTGCATAGTCCAAATTCAATGTTACACTCCAATTTAGTTTCAATTTAAAATCCTTAACTGGTCCTTTCTGTTACAAGTTTTTCTTCCTTCTTTATCCTTCCTCCTTTTAAAGTTCCCAAATTTAAAAGGGGTCTTTTTGGGTTCTTAATTCTTCTGATTTTTTTTTAAAGTTCTCCAAATACTTAAATCCAAAAAAACAATTTTCAGATCGGGTTTTATCCCTTTATAATTTCCGCCTTAATCTTCTTTTTCCATCCTTTCCCATGCCTATTAGCTGCTGTTATCACGCTAGGACATTTACAATTGTTTTAAAAATCCTCTTTTTTTCTTTCTGCCTATGAATTAAATATCACTCACCCAGCATCAATATTCTGCTCAATTCTCCATTCCTGCACAGTGCTTGGTCTGGTTGCCCCAGCTTACTGGCAGTTGTACTGGTCGAATCCGATGCAAAGATCTTATAGTCTGCATTTAACAACAAGATCAGTCTATAATTTGTTATTAATTGTAAATCTGCATCATCTTTAGGTATAAGTGTTACATATGCCTCCTTCCATGAATCTGGCATTTTTGCCTTTATTAATAAATCATTAAATAAGACCAACATTATATTACTGATGACCTCTTGTAATGTTTTATATAACTCTGCTGGTAAACCATCTGGTCCTGGTGTTTTCTCACTTTTTTGT
This sequence comes from Arizona elegans, assembly GCA_022577455.1. Taxonomy (NCBI): domain Eukaryota; kingdom Metazoa; phylum Chordata; class Lepidosauria; order Squamata; family Colubridae; genus Arizona; species Arizona elegans. The sequence continues at coordinate 73,496,237 of JAKOOJ010000004.1, read as the reverse complement.
TTTTTTATTGCTTCTGTTACTTCCATCATTGTTATTCTTTCTTCTAGCATTCCTTTGTATTGTTCTGATATTTTAGTCAAATCTGATTTTTCCAAATAGCTTAGTATCTCTTCCTCCGGAATCTTCTCTTGAGAGTACAGTTGCTCATAATATTTTTGAGTTATTCTCTTTTATCTTCAATTCTATATTGTAGTTTCCCTTCTCCGTCTTGTAAACATTTTATTATTTTCTTCTCCCTCTCTTTTCTTAACTTGTACACAGCCATCTTTCGGGTTTGCTTGCATTTTCAAAAAAAATTTGTTTGGTTCTTCTCAGTTTATTTGTTAATCCTTCTTGTTCATTCAAATTTATTTCATGTTTTTTCAATTCCATCAATTCCTTAATTTTTTTATTTAAGGTATCTTAAATTATTTTTAAAATTATTTTTCCAATTTCTTATAGTCCTAATCTTTCTTGTTTCTGCCATTTCTTTTTGTTCTTTTTTCCCAAGTATGTTATTGCAAGGCCTCTGATCTATGCTTTCATTGTATCCCATAAATTTTGAAGTGATGTATCTTCTTTCTTGTTTATTTTTAAAAATACTTCCAATTCATTTTCTGCAAAGTACTGAAACTCTTTTTCATTTAAAATTGTTGTATTCAAAGTCCACCTTGTCTTTTTCTTTTGCCCTTTTCATATTATTGTAATTGGGCTGTGATCAGCCCATATATTAGAACCAATATTTACTACTTGCACAGTCTCTGTAAGTCTGGTTGACATCCATATCATGTGTTGTGACTCCGGCTCCCGAGCCTGTCCTCACGGAGGAAGATGACTCTGAAAGTAATGGGGAGGAACTGACAAGGCCTCCCTCTCCAGGACCCTCCTTTCTGGCAACACCTCAGGTTCCAGCTGAAGGCCAGGAGGAAGGCATGTCGGAGCACCCACTAGTGATGAAGATCAATCTTTGATTGATCCCAGGCAGTGTCGGAGGGAGAGGCGTGCACAGCAAAGGAAGAGGTGTGGAAGGGCCAGAGATTGCTGAGTCACTGAGCCATGCCCCACAGGGGATAAAAGTGGGTGGGGTTGCTCTGCAGGCTCTGTGATGGACAAAAACTGCATATCGTGAGCTTCGGATGGGATATCTTTCAGAATTAAGGTTTGGACTTTGTGAATGACTTCTGACTACTCTTTTGTGCCTTGTGAACTCTTGGTTGCCCCAGCAACGGACTACAGATATGCTGACTCCTGTTTCTAGAGGTGATAAGAAACTTGGCAGGCATTCGGAAAGTAGCTGCCAGAACTTTTATCTGCCAAAGGATTCAGGTCAGCTTGTAAAAATAAATTACTGGTAGAGGTCTTTTGCTTGTGTGTCTGCCTATGTGAGGTGGGGGGACAGAACATCATATCTATCCTTGACCATGATGTGTGTCTATTTGAATATTGTCTCTCTTTCAAGTGTTTTTGTCTCAAAATATCTTGAATACTTAATTCTTCTACCATTGTGTAAAACGATTTTGGCAGTGTACTTCTAGGCTTTTTATTTATCTTTATTGTTTTATAGTCCAAGCCTGCATCTATTATCACATTGAAATATCCCATTATACATATATTTTCATAGTCGAACTCTATAATTTTCTTGTGTAGTTTCTGATAAAACTCTTATTGTTTTTCATTTGGTGCATATAGTGCTATCAAAAGTATTTGTTTAAAGTTCATTTTTATTTCCACCATCAAAATCCTGCCATCCTTATCTTTAAAAATTAACTTGGGTTCTAATTTTCCTTTAATGAAAAATACCACACCTCTTTTACTTTGATGTGCCAATGATGTAAATAAGAGTCCTAATTTTGGATATTGTAACAATTTTAAATGTTGTTTTCTAATATGTACTTCTTGTAAACATATAATATCCATCTTCAAAGTATTTAATTTAGCCAATGTTCTATTTCTTTTTATTGCCACATTCAATCCATTTACATTTAAGGAAATTGCTTTAATTTCTTCTTCTATGTTTTACTTATTACTAATTTTTAATTTCATCGCTCTTGTTTCTCTTTGTTCCATTCGGTCTTTGGCTCTGGCTCCCTCTCTTAATGCGCTTTCCTCTTTTGCTTTTTCCTCTTTATCTTTCTCTTCCTCTCTCTCTACAGCTATAGCTCCCAAATCTTCCTCCAATGGTCAATGGTTTTTATCAGAATTGCTGATAAAATAATGTTGCTTTTTCAAGCATATCCAATCTATATCATTGTTCTTGCCATGTCACCATAATTCCTTCATGAATTAGCCATCTAAAACTCACTCCTTTGTATATTAAGAATTTCGTTAGGAATTGATACTCTCTCCTCAAATCTCTAACTCTTCTAGGTATTTGTCTTAATACCACAAGTTCTTTATCTTTGTATTTCAATGTTGTAATTCTTGCTGCTTGTAATATCTCTGTTTGCTTTGCCCTCTTTGCAAATCTTACATGCACTTCTCATGGAAGTTTATTCCTTATTGCATATCTAGTGTAGACTCTAAATGCTTCTTCAATCTCATTTAATATCTCTTCCTTGGGTTGTTCCAAAGCCTCAGCCAGAACCTTGGCAATTACTTCAGGTAAATTTCCCTGCTTTTCTTCCTTTATGTTTTGAAACCTTAAATAGAAGTCAGAATGCTCCATCTGCAATAGGATAATTGTTTTTTTCTTGTGACTTGTTGAAACCAATTTCTCTTCCAGCTCAACCTTTTTTCTGTCATTTCTATTTTTTTTCTATTTTCTGAATCCTCTCCTCATTTTTCCCCATCATTTCTTTCATTTCTTTTAATTCCTGTTTTATATCATCATGATAAAATTTTGTAATTCCATCATCTCTGGATTTTTCTGCTTTTCTGGCGCTGAGGGGCTTGGTGCTGGCTGTGTAAATTTCTTCATTTCTCTTCTTCTCAAATACTTTATATTTGTAATCTAAATATCTAATTCAACTGATTGTTGAATTAGTTTAAATAAAATAAAGTAATGTGGAGAAGGAAAAAAAAGGGAAAAGAAAAGAAAAGAAAAAACAAAAAAAGAGAAAAAACCCAAAACTTCCAACAACCTCCACCCTCCAAAAGTTTAAAGAACTCCTCTTGTCAAAATATAATCAAAAATCCAAAAAAGTGGGTTTGATAAAAAGAAAAAGAAAGAAAGAAAAAAGAGAAGATAATAAAAACCAACAAGAAATAGAATAAATTAAAAAAGATTTCTTCTGACTCTTCAAGTCTTAATCCAAGGGGAAAATATTTTAAAATCCAATTCCATTAAATCCAGTGAAAAAGGAAAAAAATATAAAAAACCTCAATATATATATAGAGAGAGAAAGAGAAAAAGGAGTGAATCTAAAGTCTTTTTCCACCAGCAATTCTCAAAATGTAAAACTAGTGAATCCAAAAAATAAGAGGTAATAAAAAAATTTGAAATCCAAAAAATCAGACAATCCAAAAGCTCAAAATTAAAAAAAAAAAAAAAAGGAAGTTCAAAGGCAAGTTTCAGTCTAATCTTCACATCTGTTCTGTTATCTTCTATTCAAAATGTCAAGGTCAGTTCTCACAGTTTCTTCATAAATATATATCTTTTTTGCTTCTGCCGCTAGATGGCACTGCAGGTTAATTTTTAGTATTGAGTCAGTACTTTAGTCTGTTTACAGTTGCTACAAAGTTTCGGCAATCACTTTCTCTTCTATCCCATTCATAAATAAAGTATCATTCATTCAGTTCAGTCAAAATCTTAGTATCCAAATCCTTTTTTAAGCCAATTTCAAATCTCCAAGTCCTTTTTCCTCCTTCACTCAAAGTCTGGTGAAATGTCTAAAATGCTTTCTTCCGCCTTCCTCACTGCTAAAGTATCCGGATGTGAATGCGGATACACACCTGCTCCCTCTCCTCACTCAGCCAATCTTTTCCACCCTGTCAATCTTTCAGATGGATCAAGAAAACAAACTCTCAAAAAATAGTAAGAAAGATTAAAAAAAACCCTCACCACGATGTCACAGGCTGTCTCTTTGCTTCCTTTTTTGTTGCAGCCATCCTAGCTTTTTAGCGACTTCCAGGTCGCTTTCCACCCTGTCCAATTTGAGGAGCTTCTTCCGGTCTTTCCAGGGAGATTGTGATCTCCCTGTGTTGACCAGTATGTGCTCCTGTTGTTTGTCGTCCCTACAGGATGACTTAGGTCACCAAGGACCCTTGGACAGTGGGGATATCGATAACCCCTTGGGAACAACCAAGGAATCCGTCTTACTGCCAGGACATTGGCCACACCTCCAGAATCCAATTTCTATACATGCATTAAAAAGTATCATCATAACAATATATTTATCATCATATTGTTTTGATGATACCTTTTATGCATAGATAGAAATTTAGGGTTAAGTATTTATTTATTTATAATATTTTTTTTATTCTTTTTTTTTAAATGTACATCCTTCTTGTGTGTGGACAGAGTTGATTCTGGGTATCATTCATGTTAACCCAATTCGCAGTAACAATATTAATAATCTCTATCACATTTGTCAAATTTAAGTAATCCTCATTATATTGTTTAAACATACATAAACATACATAAAAAATGCCTAATTCCTCATCTTTATCTTTATTTCTCCTTATTTCCAGGTTAAATCTCTCCTTTCGATCCATTTCATCCATTATTCCTTGTCTGGCCTACAGGTGGTTTGGAAAATAGCTTGACCCCTTTCTCCCAGTGGCACCCCCTCAAATATTGGAACACTACTATCATGTCTCCGTGGTCTTTCTCTTCACTAGTCATGCCCAGTTCCTGTAACTGTTCTTCATATGTTTTAGTCTCCAGTCCCCTAATCATCCTGGTTGCTCTTCTCTGCACTTTTTCTAGTGTCTCAACATCTTTTTTATAGTGTGGTGACCAAAACTGGATGCAGTATTCTAGGTGTGGTATTACTAAGGCTTAATAGAGTGGTATTAGTATCTCACTTGATCTTGATTGTATCCCTCTGTTAATGCAATTTAGGATTGCATTGGCTTTTTTGGCTGCCACTGCACACTGCTGGCTCATATTTAGCAGGTTGTCCATTAAGACTCCAAAATCCCTCTCACAGTTACTGCTATTAAGCTTGGTTTCACCCAGTCTATATGTGTGCAAGCAAAGAGTCCATTTATTTATGAAGAGTGAAGGAAAATCAATAGATTTAAACATCTGTGAGTATTGCAGAGAGACTGTAGTGTTGCAATGGTAATAGGGAATAAACCATTTCCTTTGACATCAATCTTGTTTCCAGTAAAAGAGCTTGTGCATGTGACAATTCTGCCAAGTTCTAGACTAGGAGTTGAATTAAACTGTGGAAAATCAAGAAATTGTGGTTTATTACTGAATTATGGCAAGGAGTACTGACATATTGTTCATAAAATTTGAAATCAGAAAGCAACAAATTATTTCAGAATAGCTCTTTCCCAATGCAGATGTGTCCTCATAAAAAATAATCAAACCACATGTAATTTGACAGTTTGTTTTGCAACCTGTTTAGACAATGAATCATGTCTTTGGTCCTTGAAAAATACTATAATATTTTCATTGATATCTTTTTCATATTGTGATTACTCTCCTTCCAACTTAAGAAAGTACGAACTCTTGAAACGTAGTTGTTCAAAAGGATTCTTTTATTAAGCAGAAGTGAAAACCATCCAGCTAAAGCACAATCTGAATGCCCTTAGGCAAAGCAGTAGGATTAAAGTGGTAGAGACTTCTCCCTTTAAGTCAGAATGCAGATTTCAGCCAATACACAAGTGTGAAGAGGTTTTCTTTATTATTTCCTTTGAGAACCCGAACAAACATGCATTCCCACCACTACCCTTTAAAGTGAGACAACCCACATGGCTATCATGAAAATTCCTGCAGGTAAAGGGAATCTCAGGCTTCCTTGGCGCCAGGATACAGGTTGTAAAATATCTAATGACACAGGCCATGCTAGTAAATCGAATCCAAGTCCTCCCTTCCTCCACTTGAATGCCAGTATCACTTTTTGACAATTACTGCCATGAGGTATAATATATTCATTAGAATAGAAGAACATGTTTTGTCAACTGTTCATTCAATGGTATGAAAACATTTGACAATGATATTATAAGATTTATAGTAAGTAAGATCACATGATTATAATTCAGATACTCAGTGACCCAATTACAATTATGATGTCACAATATCCTGCCAGCACATGATTTCAATTTTATGATCTTCATTGCTGACTTCCAACAAGCAATAGCGATTCTAAAGTCAAAATAAAAAGCAGAGGTGACAGTGGGCATCCCTGGCTGACTCCTTTCTTTATTTTGAATGTTTTTGTAATTTCTCCATTTATTATTATGTTTGCTTTTTGAGATGAATAAATTGCTTCAATCATTTGTTCAAATTTGTCGCAGAATTTCATTTCTCTAATTTGACTAATCATATATTTCCAATTTAAATTCTCAAATGCTTTTTGAGCATCCAGAAAAATAAGGGCAATTTGTTTTTCTGGATGCACCTTATAATACTCTAATATGTTCAATACTATTCTTGTGTTATCTCTAATTTGTCTAGAAGGGAGGAAACCATTTTGGCCAGAGTGAATAATCTCATTCAGTATTTTTTTCATCCTTCCTGCTATGATAGCCATAAAAATCTTGTAGTCTGCATTCAGAAGTGAAATTGGCCTGTAGTTTTTAATTTGATTTGGGTCGGTACCTTCCTTCATAATCACTGTGATATATGCTTCTCTCCATGAAACATTTTTGCTTCTAACAGGACCTTGTTATAAAGTTCTAAAAGAATGGGCTCTAATAGCTCCCCCATGTTTTTGTAAAAAACCATCTGGTCCTGGGGTCTTATTATTTTGTTTTTGTTTTTGCATCGCTTCTTTTAGCTCTGTCGATGTTATTTCCCTATTTAGCAGCGTTCTCTTATCTTCCTCTATGATGGGCATCTTTTTCTCTTTTAAATAATCATTTATTTCTTCTATCTCAGTTTTCTCCTGTATATATAAGTTCTCAAAATATTTTAATGCAATCCTTTTAATTTCTTCTTATTTTGTAAATCCCCTACCTCGTCCTGCAGTTAGTGTATTATTCTACTTTCCTTTTCTTTTCTTAATTTGTATGATAACCACCTCCCTGGCTTATTTGCATTCTCAAATTGGTATTGTTTCGTGTATTTAATGTTTTTAACATGTTCTGCTTGTTCCATTAGGTTTAATTTATGTTTTACTAATGTTAATTCTTCAATTAGTTGTACATCACCTGCCCTTATTTGATTTTTTTTTCTAGCTGTTCTAATTCTTTCACTTATATATCCTGCTGTTTCCGTTTTTCATTATTTCATTTTGCCATATATGCTACAGTTATTTCTCTTTTATATGCTTTTATTGTGTCCCATAGGTTCTGCAAAGAAGTGTGTTGTTTATTATTTACCTCTAGAAATAAGATCAATTCCTGATTAATTTTTTGTATATATTCCTTCTCTTGTAGTATCTGTGGGTTTAATGTCCATCTTCTGTTTTTCTTTTTTTTTTTTTTGACCTTTCCATATTATTTTCAGGAGGTTATGATCTGCCCAAATGTTTGGGAGAATCTCTACATTTTCTACTTCTTTACTTAGTTCTTTATTTGCCCATATCATATCTATTCTTGAGAAGGACTTATATGGGTTGGAATAAAAAAAATTTTTTTTCTTTGGGTTTAGTGTTCACCATATATTATTCAAGTTTAATTCTTCCGCCATATCAAAAAAAGTTTTCGGTAATATATTCCTCTTCCCCTTTTTTTCTTCTCACTAATATAATCCTTTTTTCTATCCATTATCCCATTGTAGTCCCCCATGATATATATATATTTATAACTTGTTTCAATGATTTTTCCATATATTTTTTTGTAAAATTCCCTCTGGTTTTTATTGGGAGCATATATATTAACTAATAACATTTTAATTTCCCCTATTATTAATCCCAATAATAATATTTTTCCCTTCGGATCTTCATATATTACACTTGTTTTTATTTTTTTCTGACATATGTCACAACCCCTCTCTTTTTTTTCTCTGCCAGTGCTGCATATAAATTTCCCAACTTATTATATTCCAAGTATTTCTGATCGTGTTTTTTGATATGTGCCTCTTGGAGGCATATAATATCTACATTCTGTTTTGTTAATTTTGTAAGTATTTTTTTCCTTTTCACCTGGTCATTCAATCCATTTACGTTTATTGACAGTAATTTAGTTTCTTTCTTTATTTTCTTAATTGTCTGCTGGTCTCTGGTTTTCGTTTGCTGTTGTAATTCTTTGTGGTCTGGTATTCGTACTCCTTTCTTTATTTCGATTCCCCTTCTTTGTTTTGGCTCCTTCTTCCACATCTTCATTCCCAGATTCTTGTCTTTGTTCATCTAAGCTGGGTGTTTCCAATCTCTCTTTAGTCCTCGAATCTTCCTCCATCCCCATCAGTTGGTCATATAGTTCTTCGGCTTTATCTAGATCATCGATTTTAATTCGTTTGCCTTGCCAAGTTACTGACATTCCCTCTGGAATGATCCACCAAAATAATATTTTTCTTCTGTTTAGTAGAGATGTTAAGAACCGGTAATCCTTACTTTGTTCTCGGATCCGCCTGGGGACTTGCTTCAATGTTATTATGTCTCTTTCATGATATATCATTGGTTCATCTCTTGTGATTTTATAGACAATATCTCGCACATTCTTGCGTGCAAATCTGATATGTACTTCCCTTGGTAAATGGTGGCACGTTGCATAATTGGTTTGAACTCTGTACACTTCATCCATCTCGTGTATAATCTCTTTTTTAACTCTCTGGAGGACTTTCTCAATCACTCCTGCCATTATCTCTCCTAAGTCATCTTCTTTTGTTTTCAACATGTTTTGAAACCTCAGGTAAAAAGAGGCTCGATCAATTTCAAAATGTATTAATGAGTTTTCCAAGTCTTTGTTTACCGCCATCATTTTTTGGTCTATTTGCTCTATATTTTTTTTTTCAGTTTGTTCAGTTTTTATTTCCACAGACCTAATTTTTTGCTCATTCCTTTGTATCGCCTCTTGAATTGAATCCATTTTGTTGTCTAAGTATGTCAAATTTCAATTCTCTATGGGTTTTCATCATCGTCTCCTGAAGTTTCATCATAATTTCCTGAATCATTATGAGAGTAGTCTGCATCATTTGGGAAGTCAAATTGGAGCTTGATATTTCTGTAGGTAGCATTCCTTCTATTGTTCTCTGGGTTGATGGGGAAGTCATCACCACCGTTGGGTTTGATGCTACCTTTTCCCCTGTTCTCAGTGATATAGTGGTGATACTTGTCATTTCTTTTAGAATGTTACTTTGTTCTCCTAAAATTTTATAAATCTTTTCCCAGATTACCATCCACTATTTTTATCATTAATAATAATTTCTTTTATATCTCTAAGTTAATTTTCTTACTTATGTTCCTTTTCCCTATGTCTATTATTGGCTTGGCCACTTTTATATTACTTTTGGCTTTCTCAATATCTTCTCCCTTTACCTATCAATATTTTAGTGTTTGCTTCTTTCACGTTTTGTTTTTTCTAGGCTCTAGATTTCAGTTTCTATTTCTATATGATTATCTACCCAAAAACTTATAAAAATTTACAACTGTAAGTCAATCATAAAGGCATGCAATACAATATGGTATAATCATATATCACTTCAAACAGATCTTAATATTAACTTAAATATCCTAATTTATAATAAATCTTAATAATAAATAGTTCTATGCTAAATATAATACCTTCAGCACAATCTATCTATGTCAATATTTCATTGTGTATTTGTAAATACAGTTTTACTACAAAAATTGCAGGCACATCAGTGTTCAGAAAATATCCTATTGTCAAAATGTTGATCACAGATTATAATGTAACAATATAACAATCTATTTTCTATTTCATTTGAGATACTTCCTCTGCTTTAACTTTTTTTTTTATTCTTTTAGTTTAGTTTCCCAATGCTCTATTGTATCTGGATTTCTCAGTTTTTACAGTTTTTCACCCCTTTCTTCTCCTTGCCCCTCTCTCACCATCTTCTCACTGTCTCTTTCAAGCATTTTAAACTTTGTATAGGCTATTTAAATCTGGATCGTTTCTGCCATTCCACTTTTACTTTTCAGTATAAATCCCAGTTTTCCTCCACCAGGCACCGTTCTCAACTTGTTTATTCACACCTCCGTCTAATCTTATGCTCCTCTCCAAGCTTCCTTCCTTGTCTCTCATGCTTTCTCTAATCACCCGATCTCCTTCTGCCTTAATCATCTTTCACCAACCCTTTTTTTTCTTATCAAATTTCGACACATGGGTTCTCCTTTTTTCTCTTCTCTTACTCTTCCTTCATTATTTTACACTCGTTCGCTCTCACTCTCCCCTTTACAGTCAGCTTTTGATCTTCCTTTCTGTTTCTCCCAATCCTCTCTTGGCATTTACTTTCACTTAGTCACGATTTGTCTCTTTGAATCGCCACTAGTTTCCTACCAGAGCTCTCTGTAATTTGCCAAATACTTTGTTTTGTTCACTTTGACAGTTCCAATTGTTATGCATATGGGAGTCTCTCACCAGTGGAAAAGAGCACAGTCTGATGATTAAGTTTCCTCTTCCAATTCTATCATGTGCTGTCACAGCCTCAGGTCTACCATGTCAAGATGAGATGACAGGACACATTCGCACCAGGTTAAAGAGGGTTTCCCTCATTCCAGCAGCAGTTGTATACCACCTTGCTGACCTTGGGCTTCCCCTCTGCTTTGTGTAGCTCTTCAAGCCTTCAACACGCCTTCGAAGGATCCCCCAGCATGAAAGAAACAGAGTCAAAGAGCGGAGCTCGCTCTTTTCCCTCTGCGCTGCCCTGACAGCATCACTGGAAGTCCAAGTCCAAGTGCAATTTACAAAGCTTCTTGCGGTAGTGCTGAAAATCTTTCTTGTTGAAATAAAAGGCATTTATTTGTAAATGCAGTCATTGGACTTGTTCTTGTTTTTAGAAAATTCCATATTTTTAATAAACTTTATCTTGTAATATATACTGTCAAATTCTTTTCTTTGTTGTTTCTTTGGCTCTAAGAGTAATTTTTGATGCCTGCACATTCTAAATTACACTATAAGTCATATTGAAAAAACTTTTAGGAAAATGAATCTTCTATTATAGTGGTATTAATTAATCTAGACAATATCAGTAGGTTTGCTATGATAATCCAGATACTATGATTTCTGTGTCCTAGGGTTGCATATGGTTATAGTAACCTTAATTTAATATAGCTTCTATGTTATTAAGAACTTAAGAATGTTATGGGGGATATTAAGTGGCACTTACAGTACATAAAATTTGAAAAACAAAATTCTATGAATCAAATTCTTGTTTTCTTCTCACAGATTACGATCTTTGGTAAAACAACTGGAGAGAGGAGAGGCTTCTGTTGTTGATCTAAAAAAGAACCTAGAATATGCAGCAACTGTGTTGGAATCCATATATATTGATGAAACTAGGTGAGATAATTATTTCAGTATTTTTATGTTTTATTTTTAACTCAATACGTCATAATATTTTTAAGCTATAAGGGCATATTACATACATATGAAAATCATTTTTCTTCCAATAAAATTTTAAAAAGACATGTCTATATTCCTAAAACTACCACGAACAATCAGTAAATATGTTATCTTAAGAAATGAAAATGTTAGCATTATTCCAGTATTCTTTCACCAAGTTTCCATCAAAAACTTTATCTTATCTAACAGCTGCAGTGATTCTCATTTTTTGTGAGATGAAAATGATATGTTAATAAGACATAAATTAAAACTTATTTACTGGTCCCATCCAGAAAGCACAAAATGAATTCCTGAATTCATCACAAATTCCTGAAATGAATTTTTCTATATAGAGGCACAAATAATGCATTTAGTTCAGAATTATTTAAATATTTGCCTGGCAACTTAGCCAACTTTAATTTTTATATAAAATTTTTTGCTCAACTTATATTCCATTTTTAAAAGTATCATTCAGCTTATACTCCATGATTAAAAAGTATCATTCAATTTATACTCCATTTTTCTATTTGCATGATAATTCAAGAAGTAGTAATAATAATTTATTGTTCTATCTAGCAGGATGTGCAATGGTGGGTTTCACTTATCTTTGCTACCACTTCGCTCGTGTGTACATGCTCGCTTCGTTTGCGCACGCACCACTTCTGCGCATGCACAGAAGCTTCTGCGCATGCACAGAGCATATTTGATGACGTCTGGGCGGGTGGGTGGAGCCTCCCACTGCTGCTGCTACCAGTTCTCCTGAACCAGGGTGAACTGGTAGCAACCCACCACTGAGGATGTGTAAATGGTTACCATGGATATTTTAAATTATTATCACCATTATAGTTTGTTAACTGTAAGGAGTCTTTGCACATTATAGCAGCATACAAATTCAAGCAAATTAATATAATAAACAAATGCAATTCAATTAAACTGATATTAACTTTAAAATCATTATCACTAAAACATTAACAACTCAAAACTTGATAAAGAAGATTTGTTTTTGTCATTTGTCCAATACTGAGAAGGGTAGGCTAGAGGCATTTCATAAAGAAGACATTCCAATTCAGTGTTAAAGTTTGCTATAGAAGTGTTGGATCCGTGTATCTGTCATTCTTCGTGGAAGAAGGGGGGGGGATTTGGAGTTGTCACATTTAGTTCTTTTCCTATGTATCCTAAGTATCCAATTTTTTGCCTGATCCTCTTTGTATAAACTTTACCCTGATTTATAACCATTGCCTGGCACCAGGAATGCCTGGAGAATTCTCACACCTCAGGAAATGAAAGAGAAGGTGGGGGAATGAGTGGATTGTAAAATGACCCAGAGAAGCTTTTCATATCTATTTCTCAAAGAGACTGGTGCAATTCGCATTCATATGGGTGGATGGTCGGAATCCGCATTGGAAGGTGGGGAAGGGGTTCCTAATTTCCTTTATCCTGAACTGCATGCCCTGAGAGACCCCAGTGCCTGCTTTGAGTTTTGACTTACTTTCATCCCTTTCAATAAACGTTCCTTTTGAAACATAAAGTTCTCAAGAGTTCGTAATTTCTTGGAATGGGCGGGGGGAAGGTGGTCCTCACAAGAAGTCTTGAAAGGTTTGGAAGAACTGTAGAAGAATTTGGCATGAAATAGTTTTATTTTTTAAATACTGAAAAGTTACTACTAACAAGCATGGGTTTTTATGTTTTCTTTTGTCTCTCTTCAAATTATAGAAATCTCTCTACCATAGAATAATTTATCTTGAGCTTTTGAAATGGCAAAAGAATGGAAAAGACATCAGACATGCAGTTTGGCTGAACCGTTAGCATTTGAAAATATGATATGTATAAATGCACAGTTGAGTCCTGGATATATTGCAGTTTTAATCATGAATAACCCTAAAAAGATAATGTGCACTACATGATTATTGTGTTTTCTAAAAATAAGCTATCAGTAATAGTTTTCATTAAATTTACCTCTTCTGCAGAATGAAATAGAATAAAACAAAGTTATAAATTAACTAACCAATAGATTTATATATGGGTTTCACATTTCTGACAATTGGAAGAATATTGTTTCAAGCTAACAATTAATACAATTTTTCCTCTGTCCTTTCCAGGCACCTCTTGGACACAGAAGATGAGCTTAGTGATATCCAGTCTGACTCTGTGCCTTCAGAGGTACGGGACTGGCTGGCTTCTACTTTCACCCGACAGATGGGTATGATGCTAAGAAGAAGTGAAGAAAAGCCACGATTCAGAAGCATTGTTCATGCAGTTCAAGCTGGAATATTTGTTGAGAGGTAAAAGGCAGTGGACAGAGACTGTAGATTTTATCTTTAATCTTGAATAAAAGCTATTTGATATATTTTTTAACATTCTGATGATAATTAGTGCCTTCAAGTCAGTGAAGTTTGTTTGCTATTGCCAAATCCTAGGGCCATGAAAGAGAGACTGACCCAAGGTCACCCAACTGGCTTTATGCCTAAAGTGGAACTAGAACTCATGGTCTCCCACGTCCTAGTATTATGCCTTAACTGGTTGTCTTTCTTATGGTCTACAAAGATAAATAACCATGAACAAAACCATCATCACATATCATAGCCATATACATATATACTGCAACTATTATAATAAACTGGATGAAAATGTAAGCTTATTTAAAGATTTAAGAAGATAATTTTATTCTCATTGATTTCAATTGTTGATATAAACTTGAATCCAATCCATTGTTTGGCTTTAGAAAAGGAAAAGAAGAATTATCTACTAATAACCTTTTTTATGGGTGAGAGCTAGAAAACAATTATAGCTGTTTTGATTCATGGTACAAAGAAATTCAAAATTCATTTTGTTAGGACCAATAAAATGTCACAAAACAATGTACCAATTTTCAAGTTATCTAGAATTCTTCTTCAGGCTAGATCTTAGTTAAAAAGGGAGAAAGAACAACAAATTTATTTATTTATTTATTATTAGTCACATTTCTATGCCGCCCAACTCCTTAGGGACTCTGGGCAGCTTACAGCAAAAAAAAGAAAAGAAAAAAAAAAGCGAACAATATGCTATAAAAGTTTTTTAAAAACCCATACACTCCATTCTATGGCCAGGTCTCGCAAGATTGCCATAGCGAGATCAACGGCCCCAGGCCTGCCGGAAAAGCCAGGTCTTCACTGCTTTCCAGAAGGCCAATAAGCTGGGGGTGGTCCGGACCTCAGGAGGTAATTGGTTCCAGAGAGCCAGGGCAGCCACAGAGAAGGCCCTTCCCCGTGGGCCCGTCAACTGACATTGTTTAGCCAATGAGACCCGGAGGAGACCAACTCTGTGAGGTCTTACCAGTCGATGGGAGCTATGCGGTAGAAGGTGGTCTCGAAGATAGCCTGGCCCTGAGCCATGTATGGCTTTAAAGGTAATAACCAATACCTTGAATTACATCCGGAGACCGATAGGGAGCCAGTGCAGCTTGCGGAGAATTGGTGTAATGTGGGTACATCTAGGTGCACCCACAATAGCTTGTGCGGCTGCATTCTGGACCAACTGTAGTCTCCGAACACTTTTCAAGGGTAGCCCCATGTAGAGCGTGTTGCAATAATCCAACTGTGAGGTGACAAGGGCATGAGTGACTGTGAGGAGAGCCTCCTGATCCAAGTAGGGTCACAATTGGTGCACCAGACAAACCTGTGCAAAGGTCCCCCTAGCCACAGCTGTCAGAGGTTGTTCCAATCTTAGCTGTGATTCTAGGAGGACACCCAGATTGTGGGCCCATTTTGAGAGGGACAATTTCTCCCCCCCAGGACCAAGGATGGACAATCGATATAGTCTTTAGGAGGCAATACCCACAGCCATTCATTCTTGTCTGGGTTAAGTCTGAGCCTGTTGACTCCAGGCCCTCACAGCCTCCAGATACCGGCACATCACATCCACTGCCATACTGAACTGATGGGGGTGGAGATATACAGCTGGATATCATCAGCATATTGCTGATATCCCACCCCGTATCGTCGGATGATTTCACCCAGCGGTTTCATGTAGATGTTAAATAGGAGGGGAGAGATGACTGAGCCCTGAAGCACCCCGCAAACGAGGGGCCTAGGGGTCGACCTCTGTCCTCCTACCAACACCAACTGTGACTGACCAGAGAGATAGGAGGAGAACCACCGCAACATGGTGCTTCCCACTCCCAACTCCCTTAGTCGTCCCAGAAGGATACCATGGTCAATGGTATCAAAAGCTGCTGAGAGGTTAAGTAGCACTAAGATAGAGGAATGACCCCCATCTCGGGCTCGCCAGAAATCATCCATCAGCGTGACCAAGGCAGTTTCTGTGCTGTAGCCAGGCCTGAACCCAGACTGAAAAGGGTCCAGATAATCTGTTTCATCCAATGACCGCAGGAGCTGAAGTGCCACCACTTTCTCTACAACCTTTCCCACAAAGGGTAAGTTGGAGACTGGCCGAAAGTTCTTTAATTCTGCTGGGTCCAGGGAAGGCTTCTTGAGAAGGGGCCTTACAACCACTTCCTTCAATGATTGTGGGAAGGACCCCTCCCTCAAGGACGCATTAACTAAAGCCTGGAGCCAGCCTCGTGTCATCTCCCTGCTGGCCGAAACCAGCCAGGAGGGGTACGGGTCCAACAAACAAGTGGAGGGACTCATTGCACCTACAGGCTTGTCCTCAGGAGTCACTGGCTCAAACTCCTCCCACACAATAGGACTAAGACCCACCCCCATCATCTTGGTTGGTATTGCCCAATCAGAGTCCAGGTCCATCCGAATCTGAGCGACTTTATCCAACAGAAACTGCACAAAGTCCTTAGCTCAACCCTGCAAGGGCTCCTCCGCTCCCCCAGCATTAAGGAGGGAGCAAGTCACCCTAAATAGGGCGGCTGGGCAAGAATCAACGGATGCAATAAGTGCGGAAAAATGTGAACATTTTGCCACCCGTATCACCACTAAATAAGTCCTAATAATACCAAATATCAAAATTGGTTAGATATTTCTGTTATAAGATCTACAGTTCAGTTAGTGGTAGGTTCTAAAATATTTTACTACTGGTTCTGTGGGTGTGGCTAGGTGGGGGGCATGACTGAGTGGGCATGGCCAACTTGATGTCACTCACGCACTCAGTCACATGACACCCCCCCCCCAAGCCACGCTGAATGGCAAAAAATTTTGGGACTTTTTGACTTTCTTTTCTTGATACTCCAGCCCCATATCCAGGTTGGGACACGGTAGGTTGGCAGTGGTCATCTCGGCTTTCCCTCCATTGCCCTTCCTGGCCAAAAAGCACCCCTTCTCACCTCTGATGAGCCTTTCCCGTGGTTGCAGCCAGAACACCCCACTCCTGCCGGCCAGGTCCATTCCACAAGATGAGTGTGCAGGAGAAAGGCTCTGAACCTCGGGGGTGACTTCACTGAGGACACACCCAGGCCCCCAGTCAAGAGGGTGACCTATTTCTGCAGCCTGGCAGCCATGGTTTTTCAGCTGGGAAGGGCAATTGTGGGAAAGCACAAAGCAGCTTCCTTCTCGCTGGCCAACTGGAGAACTTTTTGCCATTGTTGTTACTGAGCTTCTGGAGAGCCATGCTCATGCTAACCCGCATGAGCATGGGCAGGGCAGGGGCGATGGCAACGGCAGAATCCAGCACTCGGGGAGGGCAAGGTTAGCATGCTCCCAGCTGTGCCCTGCGTGGCCTCTGCAGGCTCAGGGTAGTGGACTCAGCTGCAGCCCAGACAAGCCGAGGAACTGTGGGGAGCCTCCCACGTGTTGCACCCCCTCCCAGCCTTTGCCCATGCCTCTGCACCATTTTTAGGTGTCCAGCTTACTGATTTGCCACCGTTCCTGTTGCGGCTCCAATGGCAGTGGCTTCGGGAGACTCAGAGGCATGGAGGCATGGGCATAAGTAAAGGCTGGGAGGGGGGTGCAACACACGGGAGGCTCCCCGAAGTTCCTTGGCTTGTCTAGGCTGCAGCTGAGCCTGCTGCTTGAGCCGATGGATGGAAGCACCCCTCCCAGCCAGATCTTTCTGGATTTGACTTGGAGGAAAGCGCAGCTCATAATGGCTGCTACATTTTGCTGTGCTGCACTAACGAAGGGGAAGAAACAGCCAGTTGAGAGCACACAGAGCTGCTCCAGTCCATGTGTTCTCCAGGTCAGCAGCTGTTTTTCTCCTTCATTGCTCTTTATGGGAAAGCGTTTCATGCAGCACAGCGAAATTTAGCAGCCATGAGCTGTGCTTTCCTCTAAGCGTTGTGGGCAGCAGAGGGAAACAGGTGCTTCTCTCTGCACACAGATTTTCAGATGAGACTTGGAGGAAAGCACAGCTCATAGCTGCCACATTTCACTCCAACACTCCAACAATGAGATCTAAGGAAAAGTCTTCCAGCTCTTCACGATGAAAAGAAGCAGCAGCGGAGAGCATGTGTGTGTGTGTCCCCCTCCACAAGGATTTGGAGGCAGACACTGCCCCTCTGAGATAAAGAGGCAGTGGTGAAGCCCTGGCTGTCACTTGGGAGAGGACCATGGAGGGACACACATGTGCCTGTCGCCTCCACTGCTGCTTTTTTTGCTGTCGGCTTCTCGCCACTCTTAAAGTTGATCGTGAAGAGCTGGAAGACATTTTCTTAGATCATTGGCATTCCAACAATGAGTTTGGCGGAGATCTAAGGAAATGTCTTTCAGCTCTTCATGATCGACTTTAAGAGTGGTGAGAAGCCGACAGGAAAAGAAGCAGCAGCAGAGGTGACAGGGGCATTTGTGTCTGTGTGACTCTCTGCAGTCCTCTCCTGGGTGACAGCCAGGGCTTCACTGCTGCCTCTTTTCCTCAGAGTGGGGTGTCTGCTTCCCTTCACATGCAGTGCACATGTGCAGCAGCCCTGGGACATCCGCCCACCCTCCCTCGGCACTGCTGCTGCCCCTCTCAGCTCCAGCACAGTGCTCCATCTCCCCAAAAGGCCACCCGCCCACCCACTGGCTGGGCTGGAAGGCAGGCAAGCATAGCAGGGCCACGGGGAAGGGAGTTAGCTAGCTGGGTTGGCCCAACATGCTTGCCTGCCTTCCTGGCAGTCCTCGTGGCCAGGCCCACTTGCCTGCCTTCCTCCCCACCACTGCCTCTTTGTTCGGCTGCTTACCTTCTGCGGCGGCTGGTCGAGAGTCAGGAAAGCAAGCTGACCTGAGTTTTCTGTGGCCCCCAGCCAGCTGCTGCTGCTGGAAAGCAGCTGGCCAGGAAGCCTCCAAAAAGGCTTCTTCGCCAGCCACTTTCCCCTCAGGCTGCCAAAAAGTACTGGTGGGAAAAGCTGCTGCCATCATTGCCATGTTCTTCGCACATGAACATCCATTGGACTTACAAGGCAATGGGATGCGCATGCGCGAAGAACATGGCAGCAATGAACATGGTGGCTGGGGCAAGCGAGCGGTGACTGGGGGACTGGTTTGGAGGCGTGGCCAGCCAGCCATTACTACCGGTTCTGTGAGTGACAACAGATTTTTACTACCAGTTGTCCCGAACCGATGCGAACCAGGAGCAAACCCACCACTGAATTCAGTCAATCCCTAAATAGAAATTGTAGACAGAATGCATAATTTATGTTAATTATTGTTAATGGCATAGTATATCTTGCATTTTAGGGAAAAGAAACTTAAACAAGAAAAGAATTTACTTAGGACCTACAATTATTTTTGCCAATCAACATGATGCTGGCTGCTAATACTTCCCTTTGTAGCCCATCAGCCCATTTAGATGAAGGAAGGATAGAAAATCTGATAGTCTCCAAGGGTAGTCTCTATTAGCACACAGGTAGTAAATTTTATATTCATTATATCACAGCACATGACACTTAATATGCAAAATGCCTATTTGTAGAAAGCACAAGGTATGATTGGAAGCTACTTGTTAATACAAATAAATATTTGTCATAGAAACACAAAAGGTATATTTGTGTGAAAAGTTGATGGACGTGCATATAGATCAGGGTTAGGTTATGGGAAGAATAGATTTATATAATAACAGATTAACAGAGTTGGAAGGTACCTTGTAGGTCATCTACTCCAACCCCCTGCCCAAGCAGGAGGTCCTACATCATTTCTGACAGATGGCAGACCAGTCTCTTCTTAAAAGCTTCCAGTGATGAAGCTCCCACAACTTCTTTGTTTGTAACTTTATATGGGTGAAGAGTAAATAACTTTACTTGTGATGAAGATTGGAAGTTACTTCTTTTCTTTTTCCTTAACTTACTTTCTTCTTTTTCTTCTTTTTCTTTTTTGAATGTTTTAATCTTTCTATTTGTTTTTCTGAATATAATTTGCATTTGTTTTTACTATTGTAGTTAAAATCTTTAATAAAATTTATGAAAAAAAGAAGGAATAAACAAAGGTAAATTGTTTTATTTGGATAATTCATATCCATCATAAAGAATTTAGGTAAGCTTGAATTTTTATTTCTTACACTTCTTACACATTATTTTTATCATGATAGAATGTACAGGCGTACATCCAATATGGTTGGACTTAGCTATCCCCCAGCTGTAATTGCAACGCTAAAGGTAATATCAATAAATAGTTTTCTTTATTATAAAATATTAAAATATTATAGCCTTGATTTGGTTTCTGTGGTATATATTTTGATTTCTCTAAATTTTATTTTCATATTAAATGAAATCTGCTTAAAGAAACAAATATGCACAATATATTTAATAATCATAGGCATCCATTCCTAATTCTGATATTACCAAAATAAGAAATGTCATTGCTGCCCTCAGTATAAGCTGTCCCTATTTTTTTTTTATTTTTTATTTATTTATTTTTTGACATAAAACATAAAACAACATCTTTTTAGAGCAAGGGTTTGATCCGGTATAAAATAAGTATAAATTCCAAATTTCATCAATTAACGTCTTAAAGGGGAAAAAAAGATAAAAGAAAGAAAACAGAACAAAGCTAAATCCAATTTTTGTCATTCAATCTAACATCTTATTCTAACATTTAGCTATTATATAATCACCCTAAATCTTAAACTTCAAATCTAAACAGCTCTTTATAATATTCATTTATCATTTTAACAATCAGTATTTCATATATTTTCCTTACTTCAAAGACCCAAATCAAGTCAATGTTTCTTTTAAATCACAACCAATAGTCAACATAAAATATTTTATTCCTCTCAAAACATTTCAAAATCAGTAACTGTTCTTCAAAAATATCTCCTTCACTCCTCCTAGGTTTATTTTTAGCTAGATTGCAGCTTAATTAGCTGGTTTCCAGGGATGCTTTCCTCCACTCCTAACCTTATTTATTGGCTGGATCACAGTTTGGTTTTAACTGCTTTCCAACATTTTCTCCTTCACTCCTCCTAGGTTTATTTTTAGCTGGATAACAGCTTTTCAGCTGTTTTCCAGGAATGCTTCCCTTCACTCCTAACCTATATTTCGCTAGTTCACAGTTTAGCTTTAACTGCTCCCCAATATTGTCTCCTCCTCTCCTCCTAAATTTATTTTTGGCTGGTTCACAGCATAATTAGCTGTTTTTCAGGGATGCTTTCCTCCACTTCTTACTTTATATTTAGCTGGTTCACCAGTATTTAACTGGTCCCCAGCATTGTCTCCTCCACTCCTCCTAAATTTATTTTTGGCTGGTTCACAGTTTAGTTAGCTGTTTACCAGGGGTGCTTTCCTCCATTCCTTACCTTATATTTAACTGGTTCGCAGTTTGGCTCTAACTGATGTCCAGTATTATTATTATTATTATTATTATTATTATTATTATTATTATTATTAATTTATTAATTAATTTATTAAATTTCTATACTGCCCTTCTCCCGAAGGACTCAGGGTGGTGAACAGCCAAAATTAAAATACATACAATATGAAAATTAAAATAATTTAAAACATAATTAAATCAATTTGGCTTCCCCAATTTAAAACCCCTTACCCATAAAATTAACTAGTTAAAAATTTTAAGCCAGCCCGGCTTGCTGAAATAAAAAAGTCTTCAGGGCCCGGCGGAAAGTACGGAAGTCTGGGATCAGTCATATCGCTGGGGGTAGTTTGTTCCAGAGGGCAAGTGCCCCACAGAGAAGGCTCTCCCCCTGGGGGCTGCCAGTCAACATTGTTTGAACGATGGCACCCTGAGGAGACCCTCTCTGTGGGAGCGTATTGGCCAGTGGGAGGTTATCTGTGGCAGAAGGTGGTCTTGTAGATACCCAGGCCCTAAGCTATGGAGCATTTTAAAGATGAGAACCAATACCTTGAAGTGCACCCGGAAGACCACTGGAAGCCAGTGCAGCTCGCGCAGGAGAGGTGTTACATGGGAGCACCATGTCGCCCTCACAATCACCCATGCAGCCGCATTCTGGACCAGTTGGAGCCTCCGGGTGCTCCTCAAGGGGAGCCCCATGTAGAGAGCATTGCAATAGTCCAGGCGGGAAGTGATGAAGGCATGAGTGACCATGCATAAGGAGTCCCGATCCAGAAAGGGGCGCAACTGGTGTATCAGGCGAACCTGATAAAAAGCCCCCCTGGCCATGGCCGCCATATGCTCTTCTAAAGACAACTGCATATCCAGGAGGATGCCCAAGTTGCGAGCCCTCTCTATGGGGGCCAACGACTCGCCCCCAAAAGTCAGCGATGGTACCAACTGACTATATCGGGATGCCGGAAGCCACAGCCACTCAGTCTTGGATGGATTGAGCCTGAGCCTGTTTCTCCCCATCCAGATCCGCACGGCCTCCAAGCACCGGGACATCACATCAAGGGCATCATTGGGGTGGTCCGGGGTGGAGATGTACAGTTGAGTATCATCAGCGTACAGATGACACTTCACCCCAAAACCACGGATGATCTCACCCTCAGCTTCACATAAATGTTGAACAGAAGGGGCGAGAAAACCGACCCTTGCGGCACCCCACACACAAGGCGCTTCAAGGTCGATCTCTGCCCCCCTGTCAACACGAACTGCGACCGGTCAGAGAGGAAGGAGGAGAACCACCGCAACACTGTTCCCCCTATCCCCAACCCCTCCAGTTGGCGCAGCGTGATACCATGGTCAATGGTATCAAAAGCCGCCGAGAGATCTAATAGGACCAGGACAGAGGAACAGCCCCTGTCCCGAGCCCTCCAGAGATCATCCACCAATGCGACCAATGCCGTTTCCGTGCTGTGCCCAGGCCTGAAACCCGACTGGAATGGATCTAGATAAACCGTTTCCTCCAGGAACCGGGGAAACTGTCGCGCCACCACACTCTCAACAACCTTATTATATATAAGGGGCAGAGTTTATATTATTATATAAATTTTGTCACTTTTCACCTCCCTTTTTGTACATATCTATGTTAAGTTACCTTAACAAATTATGATGAAACTGTCCCGTACCAAGCATTTTATGTAGTGAAGGAACACTATATATCACTTTGCAATCAACCTAATCTCCTGTGTAAGTGGATATTTTTTCACATGCAATTACAACATTTTAGTACTTTTTTCTCCTCAAAATGAACTGAAATTTTGTATGCACTTGAGACATTTATATGGAAGTATAAAATATTGTTTGAGTCAGCAAAGGGAGTGGAAGAATTCCCATTCAACTACTGTTCCATTGTGTTCCCTTTCAACTACTGACATTCGTAAATGTGGATCGGGTCTCATTCCCTGATTTAAATCCATTCTTTCTACATAAAGAAATTAAAATTATAATACATCATGTGTATGGCTGATATCCTTGGTCAGCTACATTTGTTAGTGAATTTGTACACAGAAGGAGTTTAATGGAGCAATCCTTCAAATCTTGTGTTGATCCTAACAAATTGAGAAAAACCCTCATTGAAAACTCAGATGTAGACTTCATGTCTATTTGAAGCAAAGTAAAATCAAATTTTACATAATAACCAGAATTCACTGTAACTAGTAGGGCTAAAAATCAGGAATATTTGTAACATTGTCAGATTTGTGTATCTGCCATTCTTCATGGAAGAAGAGGGGGGGGGGATTTGGAGTGTCACATTTAGTTATTTTCCTTTGTGTCCTGATCCTCTTTGTATAAACTTTACCCTGATTTATAACCATTGCCTGGCACCAGGAATCCCTGGAGAAATCTCACACCTCAGGAAAGGAGGGGGCGGGGAATGAGTGGATTGTAAAATGATCCTGAGAAACTCTCCGAATCTGTTTCTTAGAGAGATGCAATTGTATTCACACCTGCGGATTGGTTGGAATCCACATTGGAAGGTGGGCAGGGATTCCTAATTTCCTTTATCCTGAACTGCATGCCCTGAGGGACCCCAGAGCCTGCTTTGAGTTTTGACTTACTTTCATCCCTTTCAATAAACAGTTCTTTTTGAAATACAAAGTTCTCAAGAGTTCGTAATTTCTTGGAAGGGGGAGGCGGGGAGAAGCTGGTCCTTACACTGATTTTGGTTTAGATCCCATTTCAGTGTCCATATAAAGAAATATTATTGTGACCCATATTAATAGAATTGCACTTATCCAGTTGGATGTAAATTTTCCTTATTATGACAAAAGAAAATACTTCTGCTCCTAGGAGAAAATTTTCCTGTTGGCTGAAAATAACTTTTTCCTGTAAAATCTTTCATTTTTGTCTATTTGTCTCAATTAGAGATGAACTAAATTCAGGGTAAATAAATTGTACTCTGCTGTATTGGAATTGTTTTATCAGTGAAAAGCAAACTAGAAAATATAAACATAAATAAAGGGA
Organism: Arizona elegans; assembly: GCA_022577455.1. Taxonomy (NCBI): domain Eukaryota; kingdom Metazoa; phylum Chordata; class Lepidosauria; order Squamata; family Colubridae; genus Arizona; species Arizona elegans. The sequence goes on along the minus strand of JAKOOJ010000004.1, from coordinate 73,472,028 downwards.
TTTGGCTTCCCGCAAGTCTTGTTCTTATCATTTCAAATATTAATGTGGTAAATTAGAAATTAATGTTCAGATACTTCCATTTGAGTTCTTCTGCATTCTTTGTCTGGAGATGAGGGAATTGAAAGCCCTGATACTTTTTTCATTCTGAAGATAATTTTTTCATTCATTCTAAGCTAGCTACTTTAAGCATTCTAATGTTTAAATAGATTGAGTTATCCTTTCATTAAAAAGGAAAGAAAAAATGATAACTTGTGGAGGATAAGTCAGCAATGTTTGCTGCTTTCTCTTGTATATTATTGTATATTCTCTTGTATAAGGTAAAGAAAATGGCTTTTTGGAGAAAAGGCAAGAAATTAATATAATTAATGGATCATATTAAAATATTCTCTGTTTAGACTTTGGAGGGAGATAGACGCGCATGTGATCTTTTTTCCAACTTGAGTCTTTTCCACCAGGCCCAGGTTTATCTCTGTATTAAAATCTTAGAACATTTAAGATTAGGATTGTGGTTACAGTGGTACACTTATTTTTAGGTCTGTTCTAAATTCATTTGGCCAATCAAATCTAAACACAGAAATAATAAATATTTTATCCCCTTATTCCAAAATAGGTACCTATAAGTAAAAAAAAAATTGTTAAACTGACAATCATGATATCTGTTCAAAAATAATTTCCAAAGAACACTTTACAAATAGATCCCTCAAACTCAAAATCGCCCCCACATGTTTAAGCTTTAAAGAGACTCCACACCTGGAAGTTTGCACCTTAAATACTAATTGAATAAGCCGCCAGGATGAGCTCAGCTAATCTGAATTTTAATTTTAATTAGGAAAGACTGTATCATTTTCCAATAATAATATTATAGAGAATAAAAAAGGCATCAATCCTAAACATTTTTCATTTACCACTGTTCTTCTATTTCTGCATTGGTAATTTAAATCATTTTAAGTACAATGATGCTATTTACTTCTATTTTCAAAGCATTATTTGAAAATATTAGGTGATAGGTACTATAACAACATGGATTCTACTCACTGTGTGTTTTGTTGATTGCTTGTGGTGGTTATACTTAGTCTGAAAACACAACAGTATTTTTTACAGCCAAATTTCATTTAGCATATTCATTTCTCATATAATTAAATATCAGTAATGTTAAATGAAATTTCTTCTAACTTGTAGCACAATGGAGTATCTCCTTTTTTGTCAATATATAATTTTCTTCATATTACGGTAATTAAAACATGGAAAATGATTTAAAACATTCTTTCACATTAACATAATAATAAAATGGAATCAGTAATTTGGGTTAAACAAATTACAAAGTAAAGAATTAAAAAGTAAAGAATTTTGTATTTATTTCTTCTGTGTTGTATTTCTGGTATATAACCATCAAGGCAGCATGCGACAAATAAAAAAAAATGAACACAAAAATTAAAAACTCTTCAAAACATTAAAACAAAATGCAACACTGGCAAAAAATCCTTTTTTTTAGTTGGACCATTACAGTGATTGAAGACCATATTAAGAACTAGGTATGTGCTCTTTGTGTGCAGATGGTGAAGAAAATATACTAATGCCCTTTTTTTCCCCTCCACACAGAATGTAGACAAGTGGTCATTTGATGTATTTGCATTAAACGATGCTAGTGGGGATCATGCACTAAAATTTATTTTCTATGAACTGCTCACACGCTATGATCTGATCAGCCGTTTCAAGGTTAGTAGTTTAGTACCTGCTTCTTTCTCCTATTCCATAGATCAGTAATTTATATTTCTGGGGATTTTGTCATTGTTGTTTTGTATTTTGGCTACTGATTACAATATATTGTCCTGTGATCTATTTAGAATGTTATTATTATTGTAATAAATTAAAATTGGACAATTTCAGAAATCTATGACTCTATTTTACAGTATATGAAATAAAATTAGTAGTTTTAAAAGCTTCCCCAAAGGAAGACTTCCTGTAAAATTATGGCTCAACCACTTCATGCTTTTTGGCTTTATTATTTTCAATACTTTTTGCTTCCTATTCCTATACAGGTTATTTGCGACTTAATTCCCCCCTCCTCCATTCTAAGTTTTGAATTCTGTGTGTGGACAAGATATGAACAAGTATTCTGAGGAGTACTTGCAAGGAGCTTTACTTGAAAGGATTTAATAAATATAGGTAGTTCATCAGGGGTGGGTTCTAAATTTTTTTGCTACCGGTTCTGTGGGCATGGCTTATTTTATGGGTGTGGCTTGATGGTCATGTGACAATTCTTTAGGATTTAGCAGAGGTACTGGTCTACCAGGCTTTTAACTGCTTGCATTTGTTTTTGGAGGCACTGGTCTACCTATTTATTTTTGTAGGCACTGGTCTACCCATTTATTTTTGCAGGCACCAGTCTACTCATTTGTTTTTGGAGGCACCGGTCTACCACCACACTGCCTTTTAACACTGATCAGCTATAGGGCGGCCCTTTAGAGCCCCGCAGCAAGAGTTTAAACAGATTTTTCCTTCCAGCCGATCAGCTGGGACTCAGGAGGCAGCAATAGATTGGGGGTGGGGCCAAATAAAAGGTAAGAATAATGCGGGGTGGGGCGGGGTGGGCAGAACTGGTTTGGTGATGTCATATCATCACTGCTATCAGCTCGGCAGAACTGGGCCGAATTGGGGGGAACCCACCACTGAAGTTCGTATGTGCAAACACATGCATACAGGGGGAAAAAAGTCACAATCCCCTTGTTTATTTTTATAGCTTGTTTCCAAAGAGGTGCAAATGGCCAAAGTCCAAGTCAGGATGGACCGAGGTCTAGAAGGCCAAGAATCCAAATATCAGTTGTTGTCCAAGTTCCAAGTGGCAGAGTTTCCACAGGTGACAAGCACCTGCTCTGTACTTAGCCATTTGGGCTTTAGGGCTGTCAAGAAATCCTGGATCCAATTCTTCACCTCTTGCTGCCTATGGTTGACTTGTATATTCTATGGTCTTGTCAATCTCTAATAATTGATTGCAGGCTTCCTCTGAAACTGGAGTTCATACTTGTTTCATTTCAGTCTGTTCTGAATATGAGCTGTCCATCCCACTGATGGGCTTTCATTTTTAGTGGCATGACTTTGAGTGTGATGTAAGGAACAGGGAGAAAAGAAGGTTTTGTAAGGAACATGGAGTACAATTTTTCACCAATCATTATAAATTTATGTTATTTATGTTACTCAAACTAACTCATTCAAATATCTTGGAGCACTTTTTAATATCTTGGCATCACGGTATGAAGAAATAAGGAAAATCTCTTTGCAGGACCAGAGTCTTCCAAAAAACAAAACATGTATTAAATGTGAATATGTAATTTTTAAATTTAAAGATTTATATGAAAACGCAGTGGATCTGCCTAATAATGGAATTATTCCAAAATGCCCCCCAAATAAATTTGTTTATGTTTTAATATATTTGTTTCTATAGAGTAGAAATTCCAAAATTAGCTGCAGGAAAATATAAATTGGCCATAACTTTCATAACTTTCTAACTTATAAATAAGTTAACCCATGATCTAGAACAGGGATGTCAAAAACAATTTCATTGATGGCCGCATTAGGGTTGTGTTTGACTTCAGGGGGCTGAGGTGGGGATGGCCAGGGTGGGCATGGCCAGCTCAATGTCACTCGTGTTGGGGGCTCCTGTATTGGCCCAAGTGCTTTGCCAGCAAAAACAGGCTCCTGAAGTCCGTTTCTGACTGCAACGGGCTCCTGCAACCCTCTCCCAGTGAAAATGGAGTTCCATTTTCACAGGACTTCGCTGTTTCCAAGGCGGCCCCATGGGCCAGATCTAAGCACCCTGTGGGCCGGATCCGGCCTCGGGGCCTTGAGTTTGACACCCCTGATCTAGAACAATTCAATCATGATTATATAATTATATATCTCCATACCCAGCATAGTGGTTAATAATTATATATTATTGTAATGTAAATAATATAAAATTAGTTTTATAATATTACAATAAAGGTGTTTATTTATTTTTTATTAATTTTTATGCTGTCCATCTTTCCTGTAAGGTGACTCTGAGCAGCTTACAGGATATAAAACAAATAGAAAAATAATTAAAACATTAAAACTACACAGGTTAAGATTTTAAGAGCCTTGGTAGTACAGTGGTTTAAGGCACCCTGTTATTAAGCTGGTTATTAAGACCAGATGCCTGCAATTACTGCAGGTTCGAATCTCGCCAAGGCTCAAGTTTGACTCAGCCTTCCATCCTTTCTAAGGTAGGTAAATTGAGGACCCAGTTGTGGGGGCAATAAGCTGGCTTTGTATAAATATACAAAAGAATGAAGGCTATTGCTTAGCACATTGTAAGCCACCCTGAGTCTCCGAAGAAGGGCGGCATATAAATCAAAATTAAAACAAAAACAAAAAAAAAAACTATACTGAAACCAGAAGAGATTGATGTGACAAGGATGACTTTTTTTTATCCTGTTAACCACTTATTATCCATAGATTAAACATCTTAATTCTGAAAGAAAGTGCTGCATTCCTGCTTTTTTCTTGCTTTTCTTATGTTGCTTTTAATTTGTATGTATTAATATTTGTGATACATGGAGCACATTATATAACTCTAAGAAGATACAGTTGAGTGCTGGCCAGTGGTGGGTTGTTCCTGGTTCACCCCGGTTTGGGCGAATCAGTAGTGGCGGCGGCGGGAGGCTCCACCCACCCACCCAGACGTCATCAAAAAAGCTCTGCGCATGCGCAGAAGTGCCATGCACTCACAAAGCAAGTACGCACATCTGCACACTACCGATAGCAAACCAGTAGCGCTGGGATTTGAATCCCACTACTGGTGCTGGCAGTTGCTTTAAAGAGTATCAGAATTTACAAACACATGAAACACTGTTTATGAAAAGTTTGGTAAGGTTAAATCAATCTATTATTGTGCTAAAGATGTTCACAATCTACAATCTCTTATATATATATAGATTCCAATTTCTGCTCTTGTCTCCTTTGTGGAAGCCCTGGAAGTTGGCTATAGCAAGTATAAAAATCCATACCACAATCTAATGCATGCAGCAGATGTCACACAGACTGTTCATTACCTCCTTTTTAAGACAGGCGTAGCAGTAAGTATACAAAATACTAATTAATTAAGAGACTAATATGAAAATAGTTATGCTTTGATCATGGCAATAAAATAGGTTTGAAGGTATTTATGGCACAATTAAAATATGGGTTTGCTAAAGTAGGTCTTTTTCCAAGCACTTTTATCTTGATTGAATATATGACATTAAGTTGTTGTTGTTGATTTAGTGAAGGCAAGCTTTTTTATTAATTAAGGCTATTTGGATTATAATTTGATGTTTTGACATATAAGTAAGATGTCTATAGGATTTTTTCTAACAATATCATTAAATTTAGGATTTTAGAATTGTAGACTTATTAAATGTTCAGGTAAATGAAGGTAACTTTATTAATTAAACTCTTTTATTGTTAGGATAGATGGTCAAGTCCAAAATACAAATGCCATTCCAGTATTTCTTACAGAATATATACTTTAATGTACAGTAATTGTATCACAAATCTGTTAAAACTGTAGTCAGTAACTAATATGACAAAGGTTTAAATATATAAAACTGAACCTGTATTGCAACTCAGACCACAAAGAGTTCTACTGTCTAGACATCTGTCTAGACAGTCACAAATGTGACTGTCCTCACATTTTATGTTTTGCACCCTATCTTGTCACCGTGGTGAAGAGAAGTAGTGGTGAAATGACTGACACAGTTGTTAAGAATGCCGCCACGGGCATAAATGTGAGGATGGTCATAAGTGCGAGGACCAGTCAAAAATAACTTTTTCAGCCTTCTGACTAGTCCATATGCACATAGGGACTATTCAGAGGCTGAAAAAAGTCATTTCTAACTGGTCCTCACATTTTTGACCGATCCTCGCACTTATGACCTTCCTCACATTTATGCCCATTGCGGCATTCTTAACAACTGTGCCAGTCATTTCACCACTATTTGTCTTCACCACAGTGACAAGATAGGGCGCAAAATGTAAAATGTGAGGACAGTCGTAAGTTCGAGGAGTGGTCAAAAGTGCGAGGACCAGTCAAAAATAATTTTTTCAACCCTCTGAGTATTCCATATGCACGAAAGGATACAGCAATAGAGAGGGATGAAGGAAGGAGAAGAGAAATGGAAGAAAGAAGGCGAGAGAGGGAGGAAGAGAAGGGAGGAAGGAAGGGAAGGGAAATTAGAGAAGGAGTGAGGGTAAGAGAGGGAGGAAGAGAGGAAGAGAAGGAGAAAGGAAGAGGAAGTAGGGAGGAGAAGAAGTGGGGAGAGGAAGAAAGTAAGAAGGAAAGAAAAGAGACAGGTGGAAGGTTTGAGGAGAAAGATTGCTGTACAGTAAAAAAGATGAAATGGAAGAAAGGCAATCCCAAACAAATATAAAGATATTAAGATAAAGAAGGAATTACAGTTGTTTAATATAAATTCAACATTTTAATATAAATCAATTAGTTATATAACTATCTTTTTTGTATATTAATCAATATGAACATGACTATTCCAATTATTTCCATGTAATCCCATTTCTTACAAATCAATTAATTATATTTACCAATAATAATAAACCAAATAATTTCCCAATATATTCCTCCAAACCACAACTTAACCATTTCTGCTTTCAACACAATATACAATTAATAGTATCTCAATTATTACAATTCCCTAGTTAAATAGAGCTTTTTTTCTTTTGTGTTTTAAAATCTTGAACTCTCCTCTTTTTCCCTAAATTTTCCATTGTTTGCACCTACCTTTTTTGGTGAGGAAAAAGAAAAGAAATCTGCCTGCCTAATTTTCCAACGTTGCAGCAAACAGCAAAGCCAACAGCCTGCTTTATTTTCAGTTTTGTTTTTCAGCATAGCTAGGGAAAAAAAATCTGCTCCAGCACTCTTTGCAAGCAAGCAGCAGAGCCCTGAGCAAAACAGCTGACAGCAAATCAGCTGAGAGTCAGGAGGCCGATCTAATCAACAGGCTAATTAGCCTATGCTGAAGCTCCGCGGGCCAATATAATTACAAAAAAACACCGAACCGTTTGTTAACTTGCTGGCTCGCCTGCCCCTCGCCCACCACTATTTATTGGCAATAAATAGTGGTGCGGAGGGGCAGGGGAAGGGGCAGGGCGACCCAGCAATTTAACTAACGGTTTGGCCGAACCACCTAGAACCGGCAGAATCCCACCACTGACCTTGAATAAGGAATGCAAGGATAGTTACATTAACATTAGTTTAACCCTAAAAGAAATTAGGGAGAACGAAAGAAACTCAAATTGCCCTGCCTTGATTTCCTTTGGTATATAAAGTGGAAGAAAAAATATATATCAGGTTTTCAAAATTCTATTATTACATCCTACAAACACATTGTTCCTGTAGGTGTTATGATATCTGCTTCCTGGCACAACTATATTGAAAGCCTGAGAGTTGGGATGTTCCAAACCGTCCCCGCACCCATTGGAATAGAATATCAAAACAATATGATTCAAGTATATGATAAAACCAGTGTATGGTCTTGCAAATTTGGAACAAAACAAATGTAAGGACACTCAATATAATTGTTTCAAGCTAAAAAAAGTTTTATATACTCTAAAGTATATACTATATACCTGAGTACCTACTGTAGAAGCAAAAGATCCGATAAATAAATAAATGTTTGTGTGCGTAAGTATACAGTATGTGTATGTGTGTGTATATAAGCATGTACACACACACACACACACACACACACACACACACACACACACACACATACACACACACATCAGTGGTGGGTTGCTCCCGGTTCTGTCCGGCTCTTTAGAACCGATAGTAAAAGCGGTGGGAGGCTCCGCCCACCCACCTGGACATCATAATTGACAATCTGCGCATGCGCAGAAGCATGCATGCGGGCTCCCATTGCGAACCGGTAGTAAAAGTAAATAGAACCCACCACTAATACACACAAGCACACACATACAGTATATAAGAAATAAAGTGAAAAAGTCACATTCAAAATATACTATGGCAATTGCTATATTTAATGAAATGATTTTAAATTATTTACAGTCAATGCATTTTAAATGTCTTTAGCAACAACAGAATCCCCACACAGGAAAAAATATAATAAAAGCTTTAATCAAGTAATATTTTCTCCTGTTTTAAAAGAACTTTGCATTCAACATCTTTTTACATTTTTCATAATTATATGAGGCAGCAGGAAGCCTACATTGTTTTAATGAGTAACATCATAGCAGGAAGGCAGTTTTTGATTCTGTCATTGTCTTCTGGTAGAGAATTGGAAATGCAAATTTAAAAAAAAAGAGATGGTAAGAACCAAGGTAATAGAGTCAGGGACATCTTTCAAATATTAAGTTGATATTTATTTATCAAGTTAAAGCATGAATAGCAGAGAATACTATTCTTTCTGCCAGGCTAGGAGAGAGATACATGCAATTATACAGATATAATTTCATGCATTCATCAGGAGGAAGCTTGTTATTATATCTTATTCTTTATATTTCATCTTTGACTTTACAAAAGCCTCATAATGTAATGTGGAAAAATAAAAAAAATGGTCTAATTAATCTGTTACCTAAATCTATATACACAGTCATTAGAAAATGGGTGTTGGAGCTTTGACTATTATTAGGTGTAGAACCCTGCTTTATATAATCAGCTGTGGTGATATCAGCATATGGCTTTCAGATTAGAATATCATACATTTCTGATCTATTGTTCATTATAAATTATTATAATGTTATTGAACATTATATATAACATTGAATCGGGTTCTTCAATATAATGCTTATCCATTACCAGTGATGCAGCACTTGTTACATTCGTTGGTGGGGGGGGTTAAGATCTTCGCAGTTAGATCTTGCCCAAGTGTATCAGCAGCTCCTTATAGATGATGCCACTCATAATGCATCGGGGAGTGTTCCATTGCCACCGCCTAAAGTTTGGGGTGAACATGGCCCCAGGGTTGTTTCAAATCCTGATGGAACGTTTGTTATATGGCATCCCTGGGGTTGTGCCCTATTTCGATGATGTGCTCATCTCCACTACCAGTAAAACTGAATTATTTGAATGACTATGACTAGTGCTACAAAGATTTCAAGAGGCTGGACTAAAGGTAAAGGAAGAAAAGTGTAAAGTAGCAGTAAATCAAGTCGAGTTCCTGGGATACCTGGTTGATGAGTCCAGATTGCACCCCACCAAGTTGTTCTGCCCAGATACAGATCCCAAAAAGTATAGCACACAGACACAGCTCTAAAAACTCCATTTAATATAAACAGACCCCTTTCAAAATGCAGGCTTTAACCACCAATGTCCTTATAAGCCTGCTATGAATTACAGAGATTAAACGAAGTCCGACAAGGGTTGACAACCAGTCCAGAATCCAGGTTGTAACAAAAAACTCACTCTCAAAATGCTCTGCGTAGGGCCAAATGTTGTTTCCAGCAACATTTGCTATCTGTGTGCGAACTTAAATAGGCTAAGGGAGTGGCCAATTAATCTCAAGCCTTACTCTCAAGGAGACCTCCTCCTGAGTAGCCACTCCTGCCTTTCGGTAGCCCTGCGTGCTCGAGCATTGAGAAGAGGCTCCTCCACTTCACTCTCTTCACTTGAAGGAGCCTTTGGAGGTTCTGAAGGCCTTGGCTGAGTCTCTGCCTCTGGCACCACATCCTCTTCAGCCTCCTTGCTGTCCAACTCAAGTGCCGGCTACACAGGCTGCTGGTGCGACACCACACCAGCCTCCTTGTCGTCAGGATCAGCCACAATCCGTGCAGGCCGCTGGCGGGCCACAACACAAGTAGAAAGTACAAGCAATACAGGCTGCGCCAACATCAAGGAATAAGATGGAACTCCAGGCCTTTTTAGGGCTCCTCAATTTCTATAGTGTGTTTTTGCGACAAAAGGCATCTGTCACTGAATCACTACATCGATTGTTGGGGGAAAAGGTGCCGTGGATATGGGGGTGTAGAGAAGCAGCTGCATTTGTGGGGATAAAAATTTAATTTCCTCGGATAGCGTCTTAGTTCAGTTTAATGAACATCTGCCATTAGTCCTGACGTGTGATGCATACCCATTTGGAGTCGGGGGAGTTTTGAGTCATCGCTTCCAGAAAATTGTGAGGCTCTAATAGTGTTCTTTTCCAGGACATTATCATCTGCTGAGAGGAACTGCAGCCAACTTGATAAAGAGGCATTGGCTGCGGTGGCTGGAATTAAGAGATTTCACGAATATGTTTATGGAAGGAGATTTGATATAGTGACAGATCATAAACCACTTTTGGGACTAATCGCGGGGGACCAGCAAACACCGCAAGTCCCGTCCCCAAGAATGACGCATTGGACAGAGTTCTTAGCAGCATATAGTTATCGACTAATACATCAACCCGGCATAGAACTGGGCCATGCTGATATGTTCTTCCCCAGCTACAGACCCCAAAGAACACAGCACACACAAAGTCAGTTCAAACCTTAGTTTACTAAATAAACCAGCCTCCTCATTATCTGACTCGAGTGCCAGCTGCACAGGCTGCTGGTGCAGCACCACCCCAGCCTCCTCCTCGTCAGGATCAGCCACAATCCACGCAGGCCGCTGGCTGGCCACAACACTGATGGCCTAAACCAATGTCTGCTACCTAATCTAGTGGAGGCTCCAGCTCCAGCAGCATCAGTACTGTGATTGAGACCATGTCGTCCATTCTCGTTACAGCTGCGGAAGTGGCAACCCAGTCAAGAAAAGACCGAATGATCATGCAAATGTTAAACTGGGTGTGGAGGGGATGGCCTAAAGAGACAGGGAGTGTAGAGTTTAAGCCATTCTGGGCAAAGCAATATAAACTTTGCTTTAGTTAATTTAGTTCAACCTATGCAGAAGGATTGCCTATTGTGGGGAAATCGGATAGTGATACCCTCAAGGCTAAGGAAATCATTATTAGAGACTCTACATGAAGGCCACCCTAGAATTGTAAGGATGAAAGTGTTGCCTTGTAGTTATCTGTGATGGCCAAATATAGATAGAGTTATTACGAAGTGGGTGGTGTTGTGTGAAGCATGCCAGGAATCGAGACCGGCACCTCCTGCAGCACCACCACAGGACTGGGAAACACCAAAAGGCCTCTGGTCTAGAATACATCTCAATTTTGCAGGGCCGATAAAGGGGTCGTCCTTCCTAATTGTTGTGGATGCCTATTCCAAATGGCTGGAGGTGGTCATAATGAGGTCAACCAGGATGGACACTGTTGTTAGAGTATTAAACAAAATGTTTGTGACACATGGGTTGCCACATGTGTTGGTATCAGACAATGGGCCGCAATTTATGGCAACAACGTTCGAGGTATTCCTAGTAAACCGAGGAATACGTCACACCCTTGTTGCACCATTTTACCCCATGAGTAACAGGCAGGCAGAGCGAATGGTGCGAACAACAAAAGAGGTGTTGACTCAAATGGGTCCAGGGAACTATCAGGAGAAACTTGATAAGTATTTGTTCAACCAACACTTCACTTCCTGTGTAGCCCATGGAGAGAGGAAAGAGCCCAGCCGAATTGCTTATGGGTCGCCAGCTGAGAACAAATTTAGACAATTATTTGACAGAAACCCTCACAGACTGGGAAAGTACAGTCAGAACCTTTGAGCAAGGTGATCTAGTTTATGCCTGGAATTATACCGGTCAACCCATATGGGTGCCGGCACAGATTACAGAAGTTACGGGTCCCCGTTCGTACGGGGTGGAGCTCGAGGATGGGTGCCTGTGGCACTGACATATCAATCAGCTTCGGAGCTGAGTGAGGGGGGACAGCCATTAGGGAGCTAGAAGAAGTAAACCGGGGTGGGAATCCAGAAGAGAGAGAGGGACGACAATGCAGTGAAAGGGTATTTGAAGGGCTGAGGCCAGTGCAGAATGAAACACCTGTTATTGAGGGTCCATTGCCATGGAGGTCGTCTCACTTTTCCCCATCTCCAACTGAGGGATATGTTCGGGGGAGGGGGGCAGAGAGTATTTGTAAGCCATCTGATGTAGTTGAAGAATTGTTGAGAATGCAGTTGACATGTGAGGGCCCGACAGAAATACAGGAGAGCCACCAGTGGACGTGAAGCTGCTGTAGACCAATGTATCTGGACGATTATGTTTGTGGAGTACAAAGTTTCCCTGAGGAAGGGGGAAGGACTGTTATGTCTGTGCAGGCGTGAGCAGAGGCTTTCCTTCTTCCACGCAAGTGCAGGACACATTTTAAAGTTATTGGTTAAAGGCTGACAGTTTTCCTTTAAAAGGGGCTGTCAGCCAGAAATTGCATATTGGTTTTACTTTTTCTTTCTTTTTCCTTTATTTGATTTCTATACCGCCCTTCTCCCGGAGGACTCAGGGCGGTGCACAACCAAACAATAAAATACATATATACAAAATTTAAAAAGTAGAATTAAAATCAAATTAAATAGTTTTGGCCCAGACAAATTAAAACCCCAATCAATTTAAAACCAATTTTAAAATTTGAATATATAAAATACTAAAAAATATTTAAAAATTAAAAATCTTTTATAAAAGAGGGCGAAAATTAGGCCAGGCCCGCCTGGTGAAATAATAAGGTCTTTAGAGCGCGGCGGAAGGTGCACAGATCCGGGATCCTCCGTATCTCCGGGGGGAGCTCGTTCCAGATAGTAGGTGCCCCCACAGAGAAGGCTCTTCCCCTGGGGGCCGCCAGTCGGCATTGTTTGGCCGATGGCACCCGGAGGAGCCCCTCTTTATGGGAGCGTACCGGCCAGTGGGAGGCTATTGGTGGTAGTAGGCGGTACCACAAGTACCCAGGTCCTGAGCCATGGAGCACTTTAAAGGTGGTAACCAAAACCTTGAAGTGCACCCGGAAGACCACGGGGAGCCAGTGCAGCTCGCGCAGGAGGGGTGTTACATGGGAACGCCATGTCGCTCCCATTACCACCCGTGCGGCCGCACTCTGCGCCAATTGGAGCCTCCGGATGCTCCTCAAGGGGAGCCCCATGTAGAGAGCATTACACTAGTCTAGGCGGGAGGTGATGAGGGCATGAGTGACTGTGTGTAAGGAGTCCCGATCCAGAAAGGGATGCAACTGGCGGATCAGGCAAACCAGATCAAAAATCCTCCCGGTCACGGCCATCAAATGCTCTTCTAAAGACAGCCGTGAATCCAGGAGGACGCCCAAGTTGTGCGCCCTCTCCGTGGGGGCCAATGATTCACCCCCAATAGTCAGTGATGGCACCAACTGACTATATCGGGACGTCGGAAACCACAGCCACTCGGTCTTGGATGGGTTGAGCCTGAGCCTATTCCTCCCCATCCAGATCCGCACGGCCTCCAAGCCGTGAGGATCTGGATTACTGAGTCATTATCTGCAATAAACTTTGTAATTTGTAAACTCTGTAATTACTGAGTCATTATCTGCAATAAACATTGCTGCTGGAAGTTTGGCTTCTCGTCTTTGTTCCTACACCCACACATTCCAATTTCCTCCTTGTTCAATAATCTATGAAAATTATTTGACTACATAAACTCATGCTAAATCTGTGAAACGTATTCAAAAGAGGAGATCCACTGAAAGCATATCTTTGAACTTTTTTCAAAGTTCTTTTTTCTTCTCTATTTAGAATTTAAGCATAGCTTTAATAAAACATTATAATGATTAGTTTAAGTTGGGTGAATGAGGACGCAGCAAGCCAGGCAGTGAGTGACAACAGCTCTTTATTGTAGGGTGAGAACACAGCAACTGACCAGGGGAAACAGCTCCCTTTATATACCTTGCAGCTATGGTGGTCAGCCAATCAGCTGACGGTCAGTTAATTCAAACTGACTGCCCAAATCTACATACATAACACTCCTCCCCTCCCAGAAGTCACTTGGGGTGGACCTTAGCATACAAAGTCTCTCAGGTGACGAGGGCATATCCACACCCTAGCTGACCTGCGCAGTTCAGTTGGAGGTGTGGCGTTGAGCAGGTCGGAGGAACCCCCTGTTTCTCCCTGCTCTGCCAATGGAACCTCCAAGAATTCGTTGTGGGCAGTGACTTCTGAGGCTGGTCGATCTTCCACGATGGGGCAGCACTGGATCTCAGGGCCGACAGCTAAGTCCTCTGCTAGACTTGGGTTGAGTTAGGTCGAGAGTCCTGTTGGTAGTTAGGAAGCGGTTCGTCGAATGTGTCTTCGGTGTTGGTAGCCCAATGCTTCCGTAGTTGGTCAATGTGTCGGCGCCAGATCCTCCCATCTCCCATCTCCATGTCTACCCTATAAGAGGGGCCCGTTCCCATAATTCCTGGTGAATACTGGCGTTCCTATTGTGAACTCCCTAAGTCTTTTCTCTGCCCCTCTGAAGTTGTCAGGGGAATAACTGGTGTGTAGCCTGTCTAGGACCCTCGGAGCTTTCTCCCCATCAGGAGTTCCGCCGGGCTCCTGTCTATGGCGGTGCATGGTGTGGCGTGTTGGGCCATTAAAAACTTATCTATCCTCTCCTGCCAGTCCCCGGGGCCTAGGCGTGAGATGGCTTCCTTAGCCGTTCTCACAAATCTCTCCACCAATCCATTGCTAGCTGGATGAAACAGGGCGGATAGCACATGTCTGATCCCCAACTCTGCTAGGTACCCCTCAAACTGCGTGGCTGTGGACTGGGGCCCGTTATCTGAGACTAAGGTATCCGGTAGCCCATGGGTGGCCAACAACTGCCTTAGCTCCCTAATGATGGCATCGGTGGTAGTGGTTTTCATGAGTCTGATCTCCAACCACTTCGAGAAAGCGTCCACTATGACCATAAATACCTGCCCATGGAATGGGCCAGCGAAGTCTATGTGGATCCTGGACCAGGGACCTTGGGGCTGTTCCCATTCCCTGACCAGTGCTGTGGGGGGGTCTGGTCTAGATTCCTGGCAGGGTTGGCACTTCCCACCCACTCAGTGATGTCTTTATCCATTAGGGGCCACCATACGTAACTCCTAGCTAACACCTTCATCCTTACAATCCAGGGGTGCCCCTCATGTAATAGTTTTAAAACCTTTTCCCTTAGGCACAAGGGAACAATAACCCGATCGCCCCACAAAAGACAATCCCCTTGCATTGTTAGCTCGCCCTTTTTGTTAGCGAAATGTTTGAATTCCCCACCCTCAGTCTTTTCCAGCCACCCCCTCATGACCCAACTCATGACTTTCCTAATCACGTGGTCTTTGGTTGAGGCTCTCGCTACCTCTGCTGATGTGATAGGCCCCGAGTCCAAGACGTCAATCAGCAGGACTGGAATTCTGGGTGTGGGGTCCTCTATCCTGTCCAGTAATGGGCAACGGCTGAGGGCATCGGTGTTGCCCATGATCACCTCTGGTCGATGTACCAGGCGATAGGAGTATGCTGCCAGGAAGATAGCCCAGTGTGTCATCCTGGGAGATAGGGCTGCCGGGGTGGGTCGGTCCCCTGCGATGAGACCCAGAAGAGGGCGATGGTCTGTGATGAGTTTGAAGTCTCTGCCAAACAGGTATTCGTGGAACTTCTTGACTCCTGAGACAGCTGCCAGGGCCTCTTTGTCAAGTTGACTGTAGTTCTGTTTGGTGCTTGAAAGGGTCCGGGAGGAGTAGGCAATGGGTGCCTCTAGACCATTCAGTAATCTATGGCTCAGGACGGCCCCCAAGCTGAAAGGGGACGCGTCACAGACTAGCACTAAGGGAAGCATAGAATTGTACTGAATTAGGAAACTCTCAGTCGACAGGAGTTTCTTTACAGCAGCAAATGCTGTAGCTTCAGCCCTCCCCCAAACCCACTTGGATTTTTTGGCCAACAGTCTGTGCAGGGGCTCTGCTACTGTTGCCTTGTCCCTTAGAAAAATTGCGTAAAAGTTTAATAGTCCCAGGAACGCTTGCAATTCCGCCTTATCTTTGGGGGTGAGAGCTTCTCAGATCGCCCTAATCTTGCTTTCGGTGGGGTGTATGCCGGTTCCATCCACCCGGTACCCCAAGAATTCCATGGAAGGGACTGCGATCATGCACTTGTTGCGTTTGACCCTGAGTCCTGCACTCCTGAACTTCCCTAGGACTTGTCTCAGTCTCTCCCTTAGCTGCTGCTTGTCTGCTGCGGTGATGAGCACGTCATCGAAATATGGGACCACCCCAGGGATCCCCTGTAACAGTCGCTCCATGGTGCTCCGTAATAGTCCTGGAGCTATACTGTCTCCGAATTGGAGTCTGGTACACTTGAAGGCACCTCTATGCGTTACTATAGTTTGTGCCTCCACAGTAGTGCCATCTACCGGCAGCTGCTGGTACGCCTGCACAAAATTGAGTTTAGCAAAGATCTTGCCAGGCCCTAGGGAATGCAGAAGGTGATGTACAATTGGAACCGGATAGGCGCTCTGCTGCAGGGCCTTGTTGATCGTACATTTGTAGTCTGCGCAGATGCGTACAGACCCATCTGGCTTAATGGGGGTCACAATTGGGGTCTCCCACCGAGCATGATTGACTGGCACTAATACCCCCTGCTTGATCAATTTGTCCAATTCCACGTTGATCTTGGGCTTTAGGGCAAAAAGTACTCTCCTTGGTTTCAGTCTGATGGGCGCAATGTTGGGGTCAAGGTTGAATGAAATAGGGGTCCCCACATACTTGCCGAGCCGCTCGTTGAACACATCCTGGAACTCCTGCATCAGGTCATCCTTCAGGGTGCTTTGCACGTTGTGGACTCCGGTAAATCCCATGCCCAGGGCTCTGAACCAGTCCATGCCCAGGAGGCTTGGGAGCTTTCTGCTGATGATGGTGAGGGGAAGCTTCTCCCGGAATTCCCCGTACTCCACCTGGAACTCACTGATTCCTTCCACGGGGATGTGGTTCCCCTGGTAATCGCACAATCCCAGCCGCTGGTGCTGTAGTTGCTGTCTCTGGATGCTGTGGACGGCTTTCTTAAGCTTGTCCCAAGACATGATGGTAATGGGGGACCAGGTGTCAATCTCCATTATGCACTCCTGCCCCTCGATGCCGAACATCGTGTAGGTCTTCTCCACAGGGGATGTGCAGGTCTGGCCGATTCAGATGGTGCAGCCTCAAGATCCTCAGATTTTGCCCTCTTCCTGTAGCCGCCCTTCAGATTGGTTCTTGTCTGCTGCGCCATCTCTGATTGGCTAGTGTTGCTCCGTGGCTTATAATGGGGGTTCTGCTTGGCTTTGCAGACTCTGGCAATGTGCCCCTTCCGCTCGCATTGCCGGCAAATGGCGTCTCGAAACTTGCAGGTCTGGTGCAGATGGGGTCCCCCACAACTCGCACAGGCACCTCGCTGGCCTCGCCAGTCCTGCCGGTACTGTTCGGTCCTGCAGACCTCCTCGTCCGACTCTCCCTCGCTCCCCGTGCCAACAGTTCCCTGGTGAATCAGGGCTGACTTCTGTGCCATTCTGTTCTGCGTCATCCCCTGTAGTCTCTCAGCTGCCTTGGATGAGGATTCTTGAGCCCTCGCCTCGTCCAGTGCGATGTGTAGTGTGAGATTTGTCTTTGCAAGCAACCTCCTCTGCAAGCGAATATCTCTCACTCTGCAGATTAGTTGCTCTAGCAGCATCTCATCGAGGTCTCATCGCACTGGTTTGCAGCCTTGCGCAGGCAGCGACATACTCACTGATCAATTCTCCCTCCTGCTGCAACCGTTGCCGGAAGTCGAACCGTTGGACATACTTCGATGGCGTTGGGGCATAGTAGTCCTTCAGCAGTGTCTGAAGCGTCTGGCATGAGATGGTGTGGACCGAGTTCGGTTCTGACAGGGTCTCGGCCATATCAAACACCTTGGCTCCACAATGGCTCAGGAACAAGGCATTCTTCCGTACGTCAGGCAGCCCCTGTAGGTCACTGGCCACCAGGAAGCATTCGAAGCGGGACATGTAGGATCCCCACTTCTCTTCCGCGGGGTTGAAAGGTGCTGGTGGCACGTAGGTAGACATTGTCGGTAGATTGTCCAAGTGCTCCGCTCACTCGCCTGGCTGGATTCGGGTTTGCAGCTCTCTTGTCGGCTCATGGCTTCAGCTCTTTCCATGGCTTCTGGCCTCAAAATCCCACTTTCGTCGCCAATGTTAAGTTGGGTGAATGAGGACGCAGCAAGCCAGGCAGTGAGTGACAACAGCTCTTTATTGTAGGGTGGGAACACAGCAACTGACCAGGGGAAACAGCTCCCTTTATATACCTTGCAGCTGTGGTGGTCAGCCAATCAGCTGACAGTCAGTTAATTCAAACTGACTGCCCAAATCTACATACATAACAATTAGATATCTTTAAATGGTGGAATTTTCAAATGTTCGTTGGAAAATAGTACATGGCTAAATGTATTGGAAGTGCCCTGTCTGTTTTGTATTTTGTTTTGCTTTTCCTTTAGAATAGTTATTCCAGATGCAGCAAATTCTGAGGGAGTTCAGATAATTTTTTTTCCTATAGTCAGTGACTTTATTTTTTATTATGATGGTGATAATAATCATGAGGATAAGACAGCTGAAAGAATCTACTATTTGAAGGATTTTTAAATATATTTTATTTATTTAGCATTTTTATATAGTCATTCATCTCAAAACATTGAGTTCTGGGTGGCATATTCCTATATATACCATACAAATAAATCCAATCTATTTGTTTGAGATTATTAGTTTGGGTTTACAAAATAGGAAAGAAAAATTGTAGCCTGTAAATTTGATTGGCTTTGGGTAAATTTTATTAGATATTATGTTACCAAGCAGAAAATAGAAATCTGTTCATGTGCAAAACCAAAACAGGGCAATCTGTCAATGATTTCTGTCTCCAATCTACATTCTTGTTCATGAAAACGTAAATTCCTTAAATATTATAAACTGGAAGAAATAAGCCATCCTAAAGGCAATTATATCCATGTGTCTGAAATTAAGTCTTTGGAATTTTCTGAATACCAATTGAAAAAAGATATTTGTTATGTCACATGGTTAGATTGCAAGATGCAAGACTGAATACAGCAAAGTGAATTTTGTTTCTTTAACAGGATACAGTATTCTGGGAAGGGTTCAAATCAAAGTTGATTTTTCATTTCACATCTCAGAAAGTTTTTAAAACTATTAATTGCAACTTGGTTTAAGCAACCAATATTTTTCCTGGGTAGTTGTCTTGTTTACTTTTGTAATTTTCAGACTTAAACAGAAATGCGCTCACATTATTTTAAGCAAACTAGAGGCTACTTTGCAGAACAACATATTGTTCTCTGCTCAGATATATATCCAGTGTCATGATAACTACGAATAAAAACACCAATCAATCATATTTTTCCCTGTTTACATTTGCTTCATCAGCTTTTGAAAGTTTTTAAATCATGAGCAATTAATCCTAAAATACTCTTTATAAGTAACTATGCCAAGAACATTAAATAATTAACATTCAATAACATTTTTAAAATTAAAGATGGGAAATACCAAAAGAATGGGAATATTGTCAAATATTCTCAAGGATTAGGTACAAGTTTCCAAATATTTGGGAGTCAGTTTTTCAGTAGTTGGGAATGGGTGGAGAAGAAACTGGACAAAATATTCAGAGTTTATTTCTATCTCATTAGAATTTGAAGTTCTTGAATAGTTTGTGTGGTGCCCCAAGTGTAAAATTCAGAAATATCAAGATTGCCTATAGTAAATAGCACAGCAATTGAGATTAATAATTTTTAAAATTCTGTATTGTTATTCAGGAGCTACAGCAGTGATAATCTTATAAAAAGATATCAGATTCCAACATTGTTGGCTTTACTAAACAATAGTCTATTTAAACTTTGCAATATAATATATTATCTAATTTCTCAAAAATCTTTTTTCCAGCACTGGTTGACAGAACTTGAGATCTTTGCTATGATTTTTGCAGCTGCTATCCATGATTATGAGCACACTGGAACTACAAACAACTTTCATATTCAAACACGGTGAGTGCTGAAAGATGAGCTATGATCAAGCAAAACTGGAAAAATGCTGAAGAGGAGTTTGCAAAATCAATTTAATAGTTTTAGATATTAAATCTATTGGGTACATTTGCCATTAAATTTCTAAATCTTCATTCCAAAACTGGAACTATACTTCATTGGTATAGTTCCAGTTTTGCTTCTCACAATTTGACCATGGCTATCAAAATAAAGTTCTAGGCAGGTCATAAAATTGTAGTTAACAGTTTTAAATATGGCAATATTTTTTTATATAATTAGAAGCTAGAATGAAAATGTATGATATATTATCATATACATAAACCTCATATCTACTTCTATGCCTCTTCATAATATCTTAGTTAATACAATTTATTCATGTCTGACATCACAATTTTGGTTTTTGTCAACCCCTTTAGTGACATCTAGTTGAGACATTTTTCCTCTCTTTGTTATATTTTTTCCTCCATTGAGTGCTATAAGCTGTGTTCTGAATTTCTGTTTTCATTTTTAATAAAATACTAAACCAATTATTTATATTTGATAATCTAAAATAAATTAAATAATATTACATTATGAGTGATTTTTATTTAATAGACTGATGGATATATAGGCACAATATTGAAATTTGAACATAGGTTTGTAACACCTTTCAGTCATTATGCTAAAGTTGTTCTTTCACAACACCTTGGTGTTTGACTTTTAGAAAAAAATGCACAGAAAAGAATCTGAATAGCATTTGTGCAGTCTTTGTCAACATACATATGCTTATTAATGATGTGGAAAACACAGACAACTATAGATGAATAAAATGGTTTGATGCTGTCTGTAAAATCCATAATTAAAAATCAAAATATATAATTAACTTTAATTCAGAAGCAATAGCAGATAAATTGCAAATATATAATGTTGGCAACAATTTAGATGAGGATAATTTTCAGAAACATCCATTCTGCCGTAACTGAATTTATATTTGATGGCATTCAAAAGGAAATAGTGAACAAATCATGACATGAAAGAATGATATATAAAAATTAGGATAGCAGTTTGGGAATGGAATGAATTGCTTTTTAAAGGCTTATAACACGTAGAAGCTGCTAAACCATCTGTTGCATTGTTTGATTTTCTGCACTGGGGCTAGATAATCCCAAGGCTCCTCCAATGCATTATTCTATATTGAAATGTAAGTGGTTTATTTTTACTTGAGTATCTGTAATTTCAAGGGAAAAATCAAATACTACTAAATTTTCAGGAAAATTAATCTCAGAGCAGTTTTAGCCACCAAATTTCATACAAAACTGCTCCAAAATTTTGAAGTCATACTTTTTTACAGTGGAAGCTATTAAAAGGTCTCTTTTTATTTTTCTTTGAAACAAAGATAAAGGAGACAGACAGTTTTCTGTTTATATGGACTCACCCTCACTGTGCACCAGTGCGCGCGCGTGCGCACACACACACACACACTTATCAATAGACCCCAAATAGAAATGGGAGGTAGAGGGAGAAATTGATTAGACCAGGGGTCTTTAAACACTCAAAGAGCCATTTGGACCCATTTCCCACAGAAAAGAAAACACCGGGAGCACAAAACCTGGGTAGGCATCGCCAACTCGATATCATTCATTTCCACCTAGTCACATGACTGTCTCCCTCTGTCTCTTTCTTTCTGTCTCTCTGTCTCTTGTCTCTCTCCCTCTCTCTCTCTTTCCCTCCCCCTCCCCCTCAGTGTTTCTCTTTCCCTCCCTCTCTCTCTCTTTCCTTCCCTCCCTCCCTCTTTCTCTCTTTCTTTCTCTCTGACTGTCTCTCTCTGTCTCCCTCTCCCTCCCCCTCTCTCTCTGTGTCTCTTTTTCTCTCTGTGTGTCTCTCTTTCTCTCCCCCGCTCTGTCTATCTCTTTTTTCCTCTCTCTTTCTCTTTCTCTCTCTCTCTCTCTTTCTCTATCTATATCTCTTTTTTCTTTCTCTTTTTCTCTCTCTCTATCCCCCACTCCTTCCCTCTCTCCCACTGCACACACCCACTTCTTAACTCACACACCCAGGGAATAATTTTAAGGAAATTCAGCTGTGTTCTCTCCATCTCTGGAAAGATACAAAAATAAACCTTGCATTGCAAAAGGAGTGACAGTCAGGCCGTTATATCACACTGCCATGAGGTTGCCACCTTAGATCACTGCACACACTTCAGAGAAGCATCATCCCAAGCAGCAGCCCACGGGCATGTATACACATCCTGCAACTCAGTCCAAAGTGTCCAGAAAGTATAGTCCCTGGGTGCCCCCAAAGACGCTTGGCAGGCAAAGTATGGGACAACCTCATCATTAAGACAACGTCCGCCGAATCCTTGCAAAACTGGGCAAAGGTGGAGAGAGAGGAGTAGATGGAGCCAAATCGAGTCAAAAATCTTTCTCTCTCTTTCTCCCCAACTGCAGCAGAAAATGGCGGGCAGCTGTTTCTGGCCTTGGTTGGTGCTTGGTTGCAAGGTCACATTTGGCTCTGCATCATAATGGGCTCCAAGAGGAGGAGGGGACCCCATCTTCCCCATTTTGAAGCGCGCTAACTTTCACTGTGCTGCACATGGCAGGCAGCCCATGGAGATGGTGGCAGCAGTGGCGTTGGGAATACAGCAGAGGGCTGAAAGAGCCACATGCAGCTCCAGAACCACAGGTTGCCAACACCTGGATTAGACATATAAAAGATAGGAGAAGACAAAGTCCACACAACAATATTGTTTATAGGTCTTAAATGGAGGCTAAAACCATGACAAGTTATTTGTGTAACATTAAATGAATGAAGGTGGATTAAATTTTTAATTTTTTTAAAAAAATTCTAGTCCAATTGAACTGATGCTATGGGATATAAAAGAAAAAGAAAAGGAAGAGAATTTGAATAATAAATTAAAATGAAAGGATAACAGAAAGAGAATCAAGAAAAGACTAGAAAAAGAAAATTCAGTTGGCTTTTCATGAGAGGATTTTTATTTCTGTATCATATTTCGGTATTCCCATCTTACTATCTAAGTGAGTTGAGCAATTTACAGATAAAAAGTCATAAAATCATATGAAAGATATTGTTATAATTAAAACTAAATGACAAACAAATAAGAACAAGGATAAAAGATAAGTTAAAAGACAGAGGGAGCATTCTCGGGCCACCAATCATCCTCAAAGTTGTATACCACTTTTTGATACCCATGCACATTGGGAGAACCAGGTCTTCATGTTCTTTTGGAAGGCCAGGAAAGTAGGGATTGATCTCATTTTGGGGGACACGATGTTCCATAGTGCAGGAACAAGAATAGATGAAACTCTTTTCATGGAGTCTGTCAGGCAAAATTCTTTAATTGATGGGGTCTATAACATATATTCTCTGCTTGACTGATGAGGATATGTGACTATAATTTGGATGAGACATGGTCCCAGGCAGTGGTGAAATCTATTTTTTTTACTACCAGTTCTGTTGGTGTGGAGTGGCTTGGTGGATGTGGCTTGGTGGGCCTGGCAGGGAAAGGATACTGCAAAATCTTCATTCCCACTGCATTCCAGGGGAAGGATATTTCAAAATCTCCATTCCCACCCCACTTGGGGCCAGCCAGAGATGGTATTTGCTGGTTCTCCAAACTACTCAAAATTTCCGCTACTGGTTCTCCGAACTGCTCAAAATTTCTGCTACCGGTTCTCCAGAACCTGTCAGAACCTGCTAGATTTCACCCCTGGTCCCATGCCATGAATGGCTTTAAAGATGAAAATCCACACACTAAATTGGGCCAGGAAACAAACTGGAACATTCACAGCATCCCTTAATTCACCCAAGATGGAGATACACAATTGGGTATCATATGCATACTAACGATGTCTCATCCTGTGGTGGTGGGTGATTTTACTTAATGTAGGTGATTTCATCCATGTAGTGCTAAAAAGGAGGAGAGAGAGGATAAATCCTGATGTACTTACAAAGAAGGGCTGTGGGTTGGATCTCTCACTCCCCAACAACACTGTGCAGAACCAGACTCAGAGTAAGGAGGTGAATCAACACAGAACTGTGCTGCCCACTCTCAACTGCAATTACTGGTTAATGGTATCAAAGAGGACAAGAAGAGTGAGGTTGGACACACTAACTCAGAATAAAATTAAAGACAAAATGCCAATAAATAGGGCAGAAGTATTGTTATCTATCACATTTCTACAATGAAAGTTATAGACAAGGTTCAGAAAAGCTCACAATTCAGATATTGTAAAACTTAGGGGATGAGTAGAGGAGGAACTCAAATATTATCTAGTCTTGAACAGGTTATTTAAGCAAACATATATAAGGAAAAAGACAGATATTTTGGAGTTATACCATTATTAAGGTTCATTGTCAGGGATCAGCCTACAAGTTTCCTCTGTATGAATAAAGTGCAGTAACACTTCAGTGTGTCATGAAACTGATGAGCTGATGGACATATGATGAATATTAGAGAATAATATTTGGGTGCCGGTGGGAGTACTAAAGTACAAGAATAAACATCTGGTTTTGATGGAGCAACTTAGCATTCACATTGCAGCCTACACATTCTTCCAGTTACCAAGAAAGTTGGGGAACAAATATATCTCTTGTTGAAGTGGTTACAGTTTTGAGCCTGGATAAAAGGAAATTATGTTGAAACCCATTTCAGCTGTGAAATATACTGTATGGTCTTTCAGAGATTTTTCACAATGAACTTTCATACAATGTAATTACAAGACTAATATCATGCAATTTATTTATTTTATTTATTTATTTATTATTGAATTTCTATACCGCCCTTCTCCCTGAGGACTCAGGGCGGTATACAGCCAGAATTAAAAAGACATGCAAGACAAATATTAAAAGACAATTAAAAGATATATAAATTTGGCCCAATTAAAACTCATTACCAATTAAAACGTTTAAAACATTTAAAACAGTTAAAAATTTCATCTTAAGCCAGCCCGGCTTGTTTAAATAAATGGGTTTTAAGGGCACGACGGAAGGCACTGAGGTCCTGGATTCTCCTTATCTCTGGGGGGAGCTGATTCCAGAGGGTAGGTGCCCCCACAGAGAAGGCTCTCCCCCTGGGGATCACCAGCCTACACTGTTTGGCTGATGGCACCCCGAGGAGGCCCTCTCTGTGGGAGCGCACGGGTCGATGGGAGGTCGTCGGTAGCAGCAGGCGGTCTCGAAGATAGCTAGGCCCTATGCCATGGAGCGCTTTGAAGGTGATAACCAGCACCTTGAAGCGCACCCGGAAGACCACCGGGAGCCAGTGCAGCTCGCGCAGGAGCGGTGTTACATGGGAGCGCCATGCTGCTCCCGTCACTACCCGCGCTGCTGCATTCTGGACCAGCTGGAGCCTCCGGGTGCTCCTCAAGGGGAACCCCATGTAGAGAGCGTTGCAGTAGTCAAGGCGAGAGGTGACGAGGGCGTGAGTGACTGTGCACAGGGAATCCCGATCAAGAAAGAGTCGCAACTGGCGAATCAGGCGAACCTGACAAAAGGTCCCCCTGGTTAAAGCCGTCAGATGTTCCTCCAAGGACAGCTGCGTATCCAGGAGGACTCCCAGATTGCGAGCCCTCTCTGTGGGTGCCAATGACTCGCCCCCAATAGTCAGTGATGGGGTCAACTGACTATATCGGGGTGCCGGGAGCCACAGCCACTCAGTCGTGGAAGGGTTGAGCTTGAGCCTGTTCCTCCCCATCCAGACCCGTACAGCCTCCAGGCACTGGGACATCACTTCAAGGGCATCGTTGGGGTGGCCTGGGGTGGAGATGTACAGCTGGGTGTCATCAGCGTACTGGTGGTATCTCACCCCAAAGCCACGGATGATCTCACCCAGCGGCTTCACATAAATGTTGAACAGAAGGGGCGAGAGGACCGATCCCTGCGGCACTCCACAAATGAGAGGCCTCGAGGTCGACCTCTGCCCCCCTGCCAACACAAACTGCGACCGGTCGGAGAGAAACGAGGAGAACCACCACAACACGGTGCCTCCCACCCCCAACTCTTCCAGCCGGTGCAGCATGATACCATGGTCGATGGTATCAAAAGCCGCTGAGAGGTCTAATAGGACCAGAACAGAGGAACAACCCCTGTCCCGAGCCCTCCAGAGATCATCAACCAACGCGACCAATGCCGTTTCCGTGCTGTGCCCAGGCCTGAAACCCGACTGGAACGGATCTAGATAAGATGTTTCCTCCAGGAATTGGGGAAACTGTCGTGCGACCACACTCTCAACAACCTTCGCCATAAAGCGAAGGTTGGAGACAGGACGATAGTTGGACAATATTGCTGGATCCAGGGACGGCTTCTTGAGGAGAGGCCTCACCACCGCCTCTTTCAAGGCAGTGGGGAAGTAACCCTCACTCAACAAAGCATTGATAACACCCTGGAGCCAGCCTCATGTAACCTCCCGGGAAGCCAGTACCAACCAGGAGGGACACGGGTCCAGTAAACATGTGGCTGCACTAAGTCTCCCCAAAATCCTGTCCACATCATCAGGAGTCACAGCATCAAACTCCTCCCAGATAACATTCTCAAGACTATTCCTCGTCACCCTGCCCTGATCTACCCAGTCAGAGTCCAAATCCCCCCGGATCTGAGCGATTTTATCATACAGGTATTGTCCGAAATCCTCCGCCCTGCCTTCCAAGGGATCCTCCCGCACTCCCGGATGAAGCAGTGAGCGGGTAACCCTGAACAGGGTGGCTGGACGATTCCCTGATGATGCAATAGAGGCGGAAAAGTAATTAAACTTTGCCGTCTTTATCGCCACTAGGTAGGCCTTAATATGTGACCTTACCCGTGTTCGATCAGATTCAGCGAGACTGGCCCTCCAACCGCTCTCCAGGTGTCTTTTCCAGTGCTTCATTTCCCTCAGCTCCTCAGTGAACCAAGGAGCCACGCAGGATCGGCACCGGGTCAGAGGCCGCAAAGGCACGACTCGGTCCAAGGCCCCACCAGCCGCCCGGTCCCAGGCGGCTACCAGCTCCTCGGCCGAGTCATGTGCTAGAACCTCAGGAAATGGCCCAAGCTCCGTCTGGAACCTCTCAGGATCCATCAGGTGCCTGGGGCGGATCCATCTAATTGGATCTGCCTCCCTGCGGCGAGAGGTCGTGGTTCGAAGATCTAGACGAAGAAGTGAGTGGTCAGTCCATGACAAGGGTTCCATGTCTATGTCCCCTATAACAAGACCACTCAACCACTGGCCAGAGACAAAAATCAGGTCCAGAGTGTGACCTCCCCTGTGAGTAGGGCCATGAACTAACTGGGTCAGGTCCATGGCCGTCATGGAAGCCATGAACTCCCGAGCCACCTCAGACGTTTCACCAACGGATGGCAAGTTGAAATCACCCATGACTAAAAGCCTGGGTGTATCTACTGCCACCGTGGCTATCACGTCGAGCAGCTCAGGTAGGGCTGTTGCCATGCGGCAGGGAGCCAGGTACGTAAGCAACAAGCCCATCTTAACCCCAGGGCCCCACCTCACAAGGAGGGACTCACATCCGGCTATCTGAGGCACAGTGGTCTCCTTCGGACCCAGATCCTCATTAATAATAACCGCCACCCCCCCCACCCCTCCCCTGGGCCCTCGGCTGATGGAATGCTCTGAAGCCTGGTGGGCACATTTCAACCAGAGGGACGCCACCCTCCGGGCCCAACCAGGTCTCCGTAATACCCGCCAGGTCCGCTCCTCCCTCTTGTATAAGATCGTGAATGAGGGGGGCCTTATTGACCACGGACCTGGCATTGCACAGCATCAGCCGAAGGCCCAGCTCCTGAGTATCTAAGCCACCTAGTATCCGAGCAGAACCTTGGGGACCGGGGCAGGCAATTGCTCTCAAACAGCAAGTGCGAGCCCCCAACACCTGATGTGGTCCCCTGCTCCCGCCATATCTTCCCCTCCCATTCACCATGCCGATGGTACAGCCCTCATAGATATCGCCCCCCATCCCTTTTCCAATCCCTCGTCCGGTGCCTCCCGGATCATTACCCTGTGCTGGGCACGGCTCTGACCCTGGTGGATTCCCCCCCCATCCGCAATAGTCGTCTTCCCAGTATCTTTAAAAGAATAATTACAACCCCCTCCCCCAGAACCCCTTAAAATCTTAAAAAATTTCCCTAAAAAACCCCACAAATTCTTCCTTGCTCCATGCCATCTCTCTGGACTCCAAAGTCCGTCATCGAGATAGGCCCTCGATAATGTGGAGGGCCAAACCTGCGAGAGGGGAGAATCTCGCAGGGCGAGGAGTTCCGACAGCGAATACAATGAAAAATGATGCATTCCTTTTCATCTGTTAAAACATATAAAATACAAAATAAGCATAGTATTAATTTTTCTGTTAATCCCATTATTATTGCCTTCTACACACTTCCTAGAAATAGATATAACCTTAATGTTAATGGAGTTTAATAACCTTAATGTTAATGGGGTGTGAATAAAAATGGCTTTATGGATTTTTTTTTTATTATAATCTGGCATCTTGATTTATTCCACAGCATTTTGAGGGAAAGGGGCAATAATAAAAAAAGAGAGAGAGCAAGTTTTATCAATGGACTGCGATTTTCATGAAATACCTTAGAATAATTTATCTATGGAGATTCTCAGTCATTCAGATCATGGTTGTCCCAAAAGTGTTTTTTTTAAAGGCAACTGGACTTGAAGATTTTTCACTTCTCATCCAAGAAGCTTCTTAGAATAATTTACTAAATACATATGAAGTGGGGGGAAACTTCTCTGGCCTGAAAAAATTAAAATGAAATTTGGTTTTCTCATCCATTTCTTACAAAAAAATAAATACTAGAAATGAATAATTTGGTACTGAATAATAATATTTTTAGCTATAGCTAGAAGAATAAAACCAATCTTTGCATATAAGAATGGACTTTTTTTTGCTTTATAGGTCAGATACAGCCATTCTATATAATGACCGGTCTGTGTTAGAAAATCATCACCTAAGTGCAGCATTTCGACTTTTGCAAGACGATGAGGAGATGAACATTTTGTCCAACTTCTCCAAAGATGATTGGAGGTAAGAATGCTGGTTGACCTTGATGGTTGTCAACATGATCGTTCTAGGTATTAAACATACTCAGTTAAAATCTTGAATCATGAGCAACTAGCAGAAGATAGTTGGTTAGCAGTTAATGTGAGAAGCTGTTGAGAGGAAATGTATACTGAAGTAATTCAACTGAAATATAAATCATTTTAAAGAATGCCATAACAATGTGCCACTTGGTAGGGTTGCTGTTGCCAAAGAATGGTAGGAAAACAGTACAAAATTTACATCTGGTCAATGAGATAAAATGTTGAATTATCCCAAACAATATTGGTTCCCAAAGTTTGTTCAATTATTTCCCAAAAGTGCAATGTATTCCAAGAAGAAATACATCTTCTTCAGCACCTGTAAGTAAAAAACAATATGATCAAACATGGAAAATTGTATATTTTCTCATATTAGTTTACATGGAAGGCAAAGAAAAAAAACTTTTTAAACAGGAGTGCAATAAGTTCTGAAACTTACAGAATTTGTTTCTTTATATAGACTTTTTAAAATATAAATCTTCATTGAAATACTTTTGTGACAATCATGCTTAGTTGTTTTTTAGTTGCTTTTTTTAGGTGAAAATAGCTTGATCAGGGCTGTCAAACTCGATTTCATTGAGGGCTGCATCAGGGTTGTGTTTGACCTTGGGGGGACAGCTGGGCGTGACCAGAGTGGGTATGACCAGCATGATGTCACTCATGTTGGGGGGGCCTGTGGTGGCCCAAGTTCTCCGCCAGCAAAAATGGACTCCTGAGCTTTGTTTTCGGCTGCAACAGCCTCCTGCAACCTGCTACCAGTGAAAATGGAGCTTGAGAGGGCCACGCATGGCCCTCACAAGCTCTGTTTTGGCTGGCAGAGCCACCACAGGCTGGTCCTTCACTGTTTCCAGGGCAGCCCGTGGGCCACATCTAAGCAACTTGTGGGCCAGATTCGGCCCCCGGGCCTTGAGTTTGACACCCTGGGCTAGATTGTCATCCTTGCAAGATAATCCAAAGTATAAGAACACCCAAATGTAGTAGTTCTAATTTATTGTAAGGTTACACTAACAGAATCTTACAAATCTTTTTTATTTTTATTTTTATTTAATTTTTAGATATATATAAGTATTGAACAGTGTGGCATCTGAGTATCGTTAGTTTTGGAACCAAATAATAGTAATGATATTGACAATTTTAGTAATCTTAGTTACATTAATCATACTCACATCATTATAGTAACATTATATATAATACACTCATCTTTCAACTTCTGATCCTTTCCTTTTTGGAAAGGATTTTGGAATATTATATGGAAATATGCATAATAATATTTTCCCCCTATAATATAAGAATATAAGAAATATAAGAATATTTCAATTCTTGTTGATTTTTGGAATGTTTTCCATACTTCTCCCTTGGGATTTTATATAAATTACATTAATCAAGCTCATATCATTATAGTAACATTATAAATATTACAATTTGGCATAGGGCCTAGCTATCTCCGAGACCGCCTGCTGCTACCAACGACCTCCCATCGACCCGTGCGCTCCCACAGAGAGGGCCTCCTCAGGGTGCCATCAGCCAAACAATGTAGGCTGGTGGCCCCCAGGGGGAGGGCCTTCTCTGTGGGGGCTCCCACTCTCTGGAATCAGTTGCCCCCGGAGATAAGGAGAATCCATGACCTCAATGCCTTCCGTCGTTCCCTGAAAACCCATCTTTTCCAGCAAGCCGGGTTGGCTTAGAAGAAATTTTTAAATTTTAAATTTTTTAATTAGTTTGTTATTCTTAACTTTCGGCCCAAATCTATATATATTTTTAAATGTTTTAATATTTGTATTCTATGTTTTTTATCTTGGCTGTACACCGCCCTGAGTCCTCAGGGAGAAGGGCGGTATATAAATTGGAAATTAAATTAAATTAAATTAAATTAAAGTTGTTAGCATTGTAATATTTGCCCCACCATATGTATAACCCTTCATCATTTAATTATTCAACATTTTAATACACATTACTAATAACCATAATAACACTATTTAAAGATACATAATGCCATCATCTTTCAACTTCTGCTCTATTCATCTACATACTGATTTTAAAATATTATATAAGAATATATGTACCAATATTTTCCCTCTTTCTAATTTCTACCTCTATTCTAAATCTTATTAACACAAATCTTATATTAATAGGTATTCTATTTCATCTCTTGCTAATTTTAGTATTTCAATTCTTGTTAATTTTTTAGCATGCTTTCCATACTCCTCCCTTGGTGCTTTGTATATCCATGAATCATTCATATTTAATCTAAGTATTCCATATGTCGCTATCTCTATCTCTCGCTGCCAAACCTTCACTACATCTATCAGTGTCTCTATCCTCACTTGTGTATTGTCTTTTGTTTATCCAATTCTATTTTTTGATCTCTAAATGTGTAATCTGCCTGGTCCAATTGATCCATTTTGATTATCTCTCCCTTCTCCTTGTCTTTTTGATTCATTTGTTGTTTTATCAGCTCTATCCTTTCCTCTGTTTTTTCCATTTTCTCCTCTATTTCCAGAATTACCTGTTCATTTTTCATTGTCATTTGCTGAGCTTTTTCTGGTCTCACAACTATATCATGTATCAAATCCTTCATCTCCCTGTGTTTCTTTGTTATGGTTTCATGGATACTTTGAAACATCAATAATATTTCTTTTTAAAATATACTTATTTTTCCCTGTTGAAGCATTTTATCTTATTTTAATATGTCACAAAGTTACTGAATTCTCTCAGTCCAAAATCATTCCTCAGGATGCACAATATTTATCATTCTTTGTAGTCCTCCACAAGTCAGTTTGCTTCTTCCAACTTTCCCAATAAGTCTTTTTTCCCTTTAATTTCCCTTCTTTTGCCTCTTTATACAGTTAACAGACAACATTTATAGTCCTACATGATCCAACAGGTTTTGCTATATCTTCATAAGCCACGTAATCAACTCTTTAGTTTCAATGATAATTAGTAATCTTCAAAAGTCTCAAATATTTTTCCTTCTTAGCCATGAAGCAAACAGATATCAAATATTATGCAAAGAGAAAAAAGAAAGCAAAACAGTCTCCCAGATATTACTTCAAGGACATTTCTTGTAAAATAGAATATAGTAAAAATACAGTGTAGTTTCTTTCTTTCACCAGAAGTTGGCACAATTGCCTAGGTTTTCACATTATATCCAATTTAAAAGCTAAAAATCTATTTCCGATTTTGTTCAAGCAATTTCCCCCAAAAATCAACCAAATGTTTCCAGCACTTTAAAATGCCTTTTCAAAATATTTCCAATAAAGTACTCAAGAGCATTATATATTCTCTCTTAGTTTCACTTTATTTCAGGTCTGTAATCTTTCTCTAGGTATTTGTTCACCACTTTTTTACCACTTTAGAGAGTCTATCTTTTTGGAGTTTCTTTTCTTTGGGGTTAATCTCTAGTATAGAAGTTGAAAATCACCTCACCTAGATCCAGTCCACTGTTCACACACTACTCCAACACATTTCTTTCTTCAGTTGTCCCCGCTTCATGGTGGCCATAATAGTTGCTTCTTTTCCTTGTTGTAGGATGGGAGGGTAAACCTCAGATCAAGCAGGAGTGTTGCCAATCTCCACAACCTGCAAGGCACCCCTCCTTTCGTTGTCACCCCTTCAGGATGATTTTAGCCCTTTAAGGGCCCTCCAATGAGGAGGGGGCTCAGCTTAGGTTCACAGAGCCCCGCTCCCTATGACTATCACACAGTGACGCCAAACCGGAATTCTGAATCTTACAAATCTGAATGTATATTTCCCTCATCCCTTTTACAAACCAAGTAGCATATCTCTTCTGATATGTTTGCTATGCCCACATTCCTCCACAGACCCAACCATTCCCTGGCTTCAGCTCTTCTCCCATATCCCAAGGTCATTACCATATTTTTTTATTTGTTTGTTTGTTTGTCAAACATGTACAAGATAACAAGTATAGGTATGAACATAAACATAAACAAAGGAAGTAACTACCTTAAAATATACTTTAAATACTTTAAATGGAGACAGTAAGACAGGGACGTAGACACATTGGTGCACTTATGCATGCCCCCTTTACAGACCTCTTAAGAAAGGAGTGAGGTCCAAAGTAAACAGTTTGAAGTTGAAACTGTGAGGGTTTGTGGCTGTAACAACGGAGTCAGGTAGAGCATTCCAGACATTGACCACTCTGTTGCTGAAATTGTATTTCCTGCAATCGAGTTTGAAGCGGTTTATCTTGAGTTGGTATTGATTGTTTGCCTGTGTACTATTGTGTTTAAAACTGAAGAAGTCATTGACAGGAAAGACATTGTAGCAGACAATTTTGTTTACTATGCTTAAATCGGACCGCAGGTGGTGCAATTCCATATTGTCCAAACCCAAATGTTAAGCCTGGTGGCATAGGGAATTCTATTGTATATTTGCTATCATCCAGTACTCTCATATGAGCATATCTAGTAACACAAAATCAATGAAATTTTCAGTGCTCATTAGAAATGCTCCTGAACCTCAGGAGAATATTTGTAAGTAGGATCATTAGTCCTGAATATATAATGAACCTATAATATCATTTAGTGAACATGAATATTCTTAATTCCAACAAAAACACTATTTTATTTATATATTTTTGTGTCTATTTGTCTGCAAGAGCAAACACATGAACTTTTATTAGCTGCTATAATTTCTGTTTTTGAGGATTTTTTTCAGCTTGCAAAGCACATTCCTATGGATGGATTTCACTTGAATGTTTTCATTTCCCCAGCCATTCAGTTCAATAATCTCAAATTGTAAAATCATGTTTTGGAAAATAGCTATGTATTTAGTGTCATATTCCTATTTTTTTATGTGATGGAACATAAATTGGTCCTGGGAACAGTCTACTAAGGGAGAAGTTTCAGAAAACATTACTTAGTCCCAGGAAAGAAGAAAACATGAGAAAGAAACTCAAAATAACCCTGCTTTGATTTTGTTTGGTATGCGATTTAATAGAGAGAAAGTGTAAAAAGTTTTCAAAATTCTGATATAATGCCCTTTAATAATACCAAGCATTCTGCTGTGCCTGTTTCTTGACCCTGTCTATTGACAGTCTGTTTATTATATTTATATCCTATCCTTCCTTTATATATCAAGGGTGAAGGGTGGGGGAAGTCACTAGTTTCCTCTAATCGCAATTCTTATTTTACTGAGAAATAGTGGTTGGCTTGGAGATACCAACGGCCTGTATGAATAAATGCGGCCCAGATCTAATATCATAACCATCATTTTTTTTATTTGTTTTTTTTTTCAGCCAGAGATTTTATTTATCTTAATAAAGGCATAGATTTAGAATAACAGAGTTGGAAGGGACCTTGTAGGATATATAATACAACCGCCTGCTCAAGCAGGAGACCCAAACCATTTCTGACAAGTAGCTATCTAGTCTCTTCTTGAAAGCCTCCAGTGATGAAGCACCCACAACTTTTGAAAGCAAGCTGCTCCATTGGTTCATTGTTTTCACTGTTAGAAAAAATTTCCTTATTTCTAGGTTAAATCAGTCCTTGATCAGTTTCCATCCATTGTTCCTTGTCTGGCCTTCAGGTGCTTTGGAAAATAGGTTGTCCCCCTCTTCTCTGTGACAGCCCCTCAAATATTGGAACACTGCTATCATGTCACCCCAGGTCCTTCTCTTCACTAGACTAGCCATTCCCAGTTCTTGTAACAGTTCTTCATGTTTTAGCCTTCAGGCCTCTAATCATCTTTTTTTATTATTATTATTAATAAAAAGTTTTACAGAAAAAAAGATTTCCCCCCCAACATTCCCCCCACCCTTTTCCCTCCCCGCATCCCACCCTCCCCCCCCAGACTTCCCAGAGCAAAATACAAGGTATTTCAATTAACAGTCATAAGCTAAGTTAACCTATCTATCCTTAGACTACTAAAGCACCCCCTGAAACCTTAACTCCACTATAGATAACATAATACTTCTAATACTTACCGTATTTTCCGGCATATAAGACGACTTTTCAACACATGAAAATCATCTCAAAAGTCGGGGGTCGTCTTATACGCCGGGTGTCGTTCTCCTGTAACCAGGCAGACCAGCCCAAAAGACTCTAACGAGCCTTAAATGGCTCTGGCGATCGAAGTTCTGACGATCCCAGCTTTGCCTGCTAATCAGGCAACTCAGCTGGGATGCCAGAGCCATGTTAAAGGAAAAAACTTTTTTCCTTTTACATGACTCTGCAAGCTCTGACGATCCCAGCTGCGTTGCCTGCCAATCGGGCATCGCAGCTGGGATCGCCAGAGCCCAGAGTCCTGTAAAAAGAAAAAAGTTTTCCCCCTCCAGCTTGCTTACCTTAGCTGGTAATCGCAACGCTTGCCTTGCTTCGCTTGCCTGAATCCATTCCATCAGCAAGCCACTCTCTGCCTGCAATCATGCAGGCAGGAGTTGTGGACTTCAACTCCCAGAATTCCTCAGCCAGTAAAAACAAAGCTGGCTGAGGAATTCTGGGAGTTGAAGTCTACAAGTCTTAAAGTTGCCAAGGTTGGAGACCCCTGTTCTATTGGGTAAGTTTTTTTCCCCTTTGGGAGCTTTAAAAAACATAGTTAATTGGGGTTTTTTTAGTTGTTCTTTTTTAGACCTAGCCATTTAAAGTTTAGGAAGTTTTAAATTTAGTTTTCATATAAAAATAAAAATAAAATAATATTTGTGCAGCTTTCTGAGATGTGGTGTGTTTCTGTAGTGTTTCACTCTAACTACACAAACACACAAAATCTCACAAAGCTGTATGTGGAATTTTGTGTGTGTAAAGTGTGAAGGTTGACTTTTTTGGGCTTTTTGTGGCTGCGTGAGGTTCCTGCTTGTTGCAGGGGCCATTTTGGGTCTAGTACAGCTGCTTTTACATTGTGGGTGAGTCAGTTGTGTTGTGTTGTGTGTGTGTGTAAAGTGTGAAAGTTGTTTTTTTTGGGCTTTTTGTGGCTGCGTGAGGTTCCTGCTTGTTGCAGGGGCCATTTTGGGTCTAGTACAGCTGCTTTTACATTGTGGGTGAGTCAGTTGTGTTGTGTTGTGTGTGTGTGTAAAGTGTGAAAGTTGTTTTTTTGGGCTTTTTGTGGCTGCGTGAGGTTCCTGCTTGTTGCAGGGGCCATTTTGGGTCTAGCACAGCTGCTTTTACATTGTGGATGAGCCAGTTGTGTTGTGTTGTGTTGTGTGTGTGTGTAAAGTGTGAAAGTTGTTTTTTGCGCTTTTTGTGGCTGTGTGAGGTTCCTGCTTGTTGCAGGGGCCATTTTGGGTCTAGTACAGCTGCTTTTACATTGTGGGTGAGTCAGTTGTGTTGTGTTGTGTGTGTGTGTAAAGTGTGAAAGTTGTTTTTTGGGGCTTTTTGTGGCTGTGTGAGGTTCCTGCTAGTTGCAGGGGCCATTTTGGGTCTAGCACAGCTGCTTTTACATTGTGTTGAGGCAGTTGATGTTTTTTAATTTTTATTTGGTGTGTGTTGGAAGAGGGGTAGTCTTATATGGCGAGTATAGCCCAAACCCTATATTTTAACAGGAAAAGTTGGGGGTCGTCTTATACGCCCAGTCGTCTTATACGCCGGAAAATACGGTAACATTCATTCATAAGCTATTTGATATTTTCTTATCTGATACTTATTTTGAATATAATCAATCCATCTTCTCCATTCCGATACATATCTTTCTTGTGTATAGTCTTTCGAATACGCTGAAATTTTCACCATTTCTGCTAAATTCGTTACTTTCAGTGTCCACTCTTCAATAGTAGGCAAAGAGTCCTTCTTCCAGTATTGCGCTACCAACAGCCTAGCTGCTGATATTAAGTTCAAGATCAATTTAGTCTCTAATACTGTACAATCCGTCGTTATACCCAATAGAAACAATTGAGGAGTAAATTTCAACCTTCTTTTCAGAATGTTCTGCATCACCCACCAAATTTTTATCCAAAATGCCTTGATTTTCTTACAGGTCCACCATATATGATAATAAGTTGCATCATCACATTCACATCTCCAACATTTAGCTTGCAAATTCGAATACATACATGATAATTTTTTAGGATCTAAATGCCATCTATAAAACATTTTATAAAAGTTCTCTCTCAAATTTTGTGCTTGCGTAAATTTAACATTTCTAACCCAGATCTTTTCCCATGTTCCCATCATCACTAGTTCCTGAAAGTTTTGTGCCCATTTTATCATACAATAACCAATTCCGTTTCTGAACCTATTTCCAATAAAGCATTATACAACCTTTTAATATGCATCTGACTTTGATCTCTAATCTGTTTCACCAAATTTTCCTCATTTTGCATAACACCAATTTTTTGATCTTCCCTCCATCTAGCTTGAAGCTGACCATACTGAAACCAAGTATAAATTATCCCTTCTTCTTTTAGTACATCTAAAGATTTCAGTTGCAAATTACTCCTTTCCAAAAGAAGAAGCTCTTTATAAGTAATCACCTCTGTTTTTTGTTCTATACTTATATTTTCTATTGCATGTCTGGGATTTGCCCATATGGGTATCTTATAATTTAGGTTATATTGATACTTTTTCCAAACCCTCAGCAACGCATTTGTAAGTATATGACCCTTAACACTTTATCCACTTTTTTTTTCATATAACAAATAAGCATGCCATCCATATAACAGATCATAGCCTTCTATATTTAACATTCTCTCTTCAGTTAAACTAAACCAATCGCTAATTTGTGATAAAACAGATGCTTCATAGTACAATCTTAAATTAGGCATTTTAAGACCTCTGTATAATTTTCAGTTTCACTCTTGGTTTCTTCCCGCCCCAAATAAAAGTATTAACCTCTTTCTGCCACTCCCTCAAGTTTCCATCTTTCTTAAGCACTGGTACCATTTGAAACAAAAATAAGAACCTAGGTAATACATTCATTTTTATAACTGCTATCCTTCCCAGTAGGGATAGTTGTAGCTTTTTCCAATTTTCCATTTCTTTCTGCACTTTTTGCCAAAGAACTTCATAATTGTTTTTAAATAATTTCGTATTTGAGGTTGCAATATATACTCCTAGATATTTAACCTTTTTAACTATTTCAAACCCCATTATTCTCCCTAAATCTTCTCTTTGAGATATGGACATATTTTTAGTTACCATCTTTGTCTTATGTTGATTTACTTTAAATCCAGATACCTTACCATATTGACCTATTATGTCCAACATATGTGGAGCCGCTTCTATAGATTGAGATAAAGTAACAACCAAGTCATCTGCAAACGCTCTTAATCTATAATCCTGCTGTCTAATTACAATTCCTTTTATTTTATCAGAGTCATGTATCTTATTCAACAAAACTTCTAAAGATAAAGTAAACAACAATGGAGACAAAGGACAGCCCTGCCTTGTACCTTTCTCAATTTTAAAAACATCCGTTAAGCCTCCATTAATTATTATTTGTGCTGTTTGTTCCTGATATATTGCTCTAATTGATTGTATAAAACACTCTCCAAAATGCATTTTCTCTATTATCTTAAACAAAAATTGCCAATTCAATCAATCAAATGCTTTCTCTGCATCCAAAAATATGAACACTGCAGGGACCTGGTGGTTTTTTTCAAAATATTCCAATAAGTTTATAATTCATCTAACATTATATTTCATTTGCCTCCCTTTTATAAAACCTGATTGATCATTATGAATTGTTTGTTGCATAACTGGCATTAGTCTATTTGCTAATATCTTGGCAAAAACTTTATAGTCAGTGTTCAAAAGTGAAATTGGCCTAAAATTTTCAGGTTTGGTACAGTTTTGATCTTCCTTCGGGACCAGTGAAACCAAACCTGTTCTCCAAGAGGGTGGAACTCCTCCCCCTAATTGAATTTTACAAAATAAAGCTCTAAGTGGTTCTACCATTTCAGACTGTAGGTTCTTATAATAAACAGCTGTTAATCCATCTGTTCCCGGAGCTTTCCCTATTTTTAACTGCTTAATTGCTGCAATAATCTCCTCAGAGGTTATTGGCTGATTCAATCCTTCCCTCTGTTCTAACATTAATTCAGGAATATTCTCTTCCTTTAAGTATCTATCTATATCTATGCCTTGTATTGAATCACTAGCATATAGCTTTGTATAAAATTCTAAAAAAGCCTTTTTGATCATATTCTGTTGGTAAACTTCCTTACCTTGAAATTCTATTTTACCAATGACTCGTGATTTCTGTTTTTTCCTCAGCACATAAGCCAACCACCTATCTGGTTTATTGGCATTACAAGATGTGTTGTGTTTAGCATATTGTAAACTAGTTGCCACTTGATCAGCCATTAACATATTAAATTGCTCTCATAGTATATTTATTGTTTCTTTTACTTTCTTATCTCCTGGATTAAGTAAAATCCTTACTAGCATCCCAAACCATTTCCATAGAAGTACCCTTGTGCATATTAATAGCAAAAAAATCTTTCATTTGTTTTTTAAGCTCATTCACATTTTCTTCATATCTAAATAAATTTTCATTTAGTCTCCAGGACCTCCTTTCTCCCCTCTCCTCTTCCAATTCCACCCAAACCGGACTATGATCAGTTAAAGTTCTTGAACATATCTTCGTCTTCTTCACCCTAGAAATAAAATAATTTGTGATTAGTATGAAATCAATCCTGGAGAAGGATTGATGTCTATCAGAAAAGAAAGTAAAGTCTCTCTCCTCCACATTGCGTTCTCTCCAAATATCTCTCAATTCTATATCTTCCATCATATCAAAAAAGGATTTAGGTAATTTTGCACGTGTTGAAATCTTTGATAAACTTTTTTTTATCTTTCTGTGTATCTGTTACTCCATTCCAGTCACCCATTAATATAAAAGATTTATAATCCCATTGTATTATTTTAGTATGTAAAAATTTATAAAACTTGTCTTGTTGCTGATTAGGGGTATATATTCCAATTAAAAGCATTTTTCCAGTCTGAGTTAATAATTCAGTTGCAATATATCTTCCTTGAACATCTGCCTCAATTAAATTAGCTGATAGTCCTTTCTTTACATATATAACTAACCCATTTTTCTTCTCTGGCGCTGATGCCACAAAGTGTGTACCTAATCTTGAATTTATCAAATATTTTTAATCTAATAGTCTAATATGTGTTTCTTGCAAACAAATGACATCGTTTTTAAATTGTTTCAAATAATGAAATACTTTCTTTCTTTTTTGTGGTGAATTTAGACCATTAACATTCCAAGATAGGAATTTAGTTGCCATCTTTCGAAGTCTCATGAGCATCAGCTGAACATCCTCCTCCACCTTACTCTTTGGCCTAGCCCCCCCCCTGCTTCTGTTTTTTGAACTTCTTGAGGTAAATCTTGAGGTTGCACTTTTAATTGTTGTTCTTGACATTTATAAGTTGCTTGGGTCAGTCGTTGTTCTCTTGGCTCTCTCTTTTTAGTTGGTTCCAGAGTTGGGGGTAGGCCCCCAAGATCCAGATCTTCTTCCATGGTGATTCCTCCAGCTGCAACTTCAGCATAAGTTTGAATCTGCTTTCCATCTTTTTCTTGTTGTAGCATCTCCATTTTCTTTTTACCCCCCCCCCCAGTGAGGGTGGGTATCCAGCCTTTAGAACATTAACATAAAAATATTTTGCTTTCCAAACTGTGTTTAACTGGTATCTTTCTCCACTATAAGTCACTATTAGACCAGTTGGGACATCCCATCTGTACGGCACTTGTTGATTTCTCAGTTCATTTACCAAAAAGCCAAAATCCTTTCTGCTTCTTAACATTTTTGGAGGGATCTCTTTCAAAACCACCACTTCTTGCCCAGCCACTTGAACCTTATTCTTGTAAGAAGCTTGTAAGATGTCATTTCTGATCCTCCTGGTTGTAAAATAAATCACCACATCTCTTGGCAACTGTCTTTGTCTTACCAGCCAGGAATTGACCCTATAGATTTTATCAATTCAACTTGCCACATCTTCTGGTCTTTCTTTAATTATCTCTGCAATAGCTTCAGCACAAATGTCCTTTAGATTTTCCTTACTGTTTTCTTTCAGGCCTCTCAATCTCAAGGCAAATTCCATAGATCTGAATTGTAACATTACCAATTCATCATCCACCTTCTCTGTTTTAGTCATAATATCTCCTACTTTGTTTTCCAAATTCAAATTGGCTTCATTGATTTCTTCCACTCTCTCCTCCACCTGAATAACAAGTTTTGACAATCCTGAAACTGCAAAGACAATATCATCTCTTATTTCATCATGCTTTACTTCAACAACTTTTTTAATTGTCTTTATAGCCTCCTCAAATGTCTTTAATTTCCCTTCCACAATTACTGTTAGGTTATTCATGGCTGCAGCTTGATTATTCATGGCTTCTTTTATAAATTCTTTGAGTTCATTAAAAGAAGCCTCCTGACTCTGTGAATCAGCCAGAAGTTGTGCTTTCTGCGTCACCTCTGACACCACTGGAGAACCTCCTCCTCCTCTGGCAGCTCCTGGCTTAACTTGTTTAGAAGCCATCTTTTTTAAAAAAAGAATCTTTTTTCCTTTCACAGCCACAGAGTCCCTTGAAATTTTCAAAAGTTTGTAATTTATAGTCTCTAATTTATCAAGCAAAATAGTCTTTTCTCCACAAGCTCTCACTTCTCAGCAGCTTTAATCCACTCTCGCAGTGCAAAGTTCTCAATAAGCACTTTCGTTTCTGACTTTCATTTTCACACCCATAACAAAGGCGCCATCTTCAGCCTCCAGCTCAAAGGATTCAATTAGAAACAATGTAAATCCGGAGTTAAGCACTGTTACTTTTAAAGCTTGTTCTCCTGTTTCCACTCTGCCTGCGCTTGTAATCAGTCAAACTCACTTTTGCCAGCAGGATCGGTCACGGCGTCTGGCTCTGTTTAGAACAGAGTTGTCCCAGATTCGGAGCTTCTTGATGGGTTAACTGGGGAGCTCTCACCCTCCAAGCCTCTGGAATTATTCCAGAGGGGTTTTGGGGAGCTCTACTCGCACCCACCAGTTCTCCTCTCCTTCTTCTCCCGATGGAGAGGTTTTTAAGCCACCAGACAGCCGATTAGCGCTGTCAAAGCGGCTTTTACAAATCACGGGGCTGGCGGTCTAAGAAGACCGTCCACGACGCCTGCTGTACCAACCGGAAGTCCTAATATCATAACCATCATATAGTTTCCCAATCAATCCTGTTATGCATGATATTTGCTGCTGCTGCTGTTTTTTCATCTCTGCAGCCATAGGCCTGTGTTGTTGGACTATAATGGGTGAACCCTTCGACAGAATAACAGTCAACCAAATAATGTATGCATGTGTTTTGTAGGAACGATTTTGCCTGCTTAGTGTCATATTCCATTTGATGTTTCTGGAAAGCTGCATTTCACAGAAGAGGTGTCCTAAGTTCACTTTCAGAAAAGCACTTTATTATCTCCCAGCATATGATTAAATTGCATATACCTCCCTTCCCAGAAGTCCCGGTAAAAAAGATAATATGAAGGACTGAGTGACCACACATGGGAATGAAGACTAAGAATGTCCTAAATAATGTTCAGACTGAGAAAGAAAAACAAGTATTTCTTATAAGTTTCTTTTTCTCATTCTCTCCTCATTCTTTCCTGCTCTGGATATCTGCCAATAGAGAATTCAGGACTCTAGTGATTGAGATGGTGCTGGCTACAGATATGTCCTGTCATTTTCAGCAAATCAAAGCCATGAA
Source organism: Arizona elegans (assembly GCA_022577455.1). Classification (NCBI taxonomy): domain Eukaryota; kingdom Metazoa; phylum Chordata; class Lepidosauria; order Squamata; family Colubridae; genus Arizona; species Arizona elegans. The sequence goes on along the minus strand of JAKOOJ010000004.1, from coordinate 73,429,403 downwards.
GAATGCATTGCAGCAGCCAGAAGGGTAAGAGACTTCTGACACTGTGGAGAGGAAAGGGCTCTTACTATAACTGGTACTTTGCCATTTTATTACATGAGCCTTAAAAACACCTTGCTGAAAAACAACAACGGCAACAACAACAATATTTGTTACTTATAATTATTTCTTTTTCCAGTGACTGGATTCACATGCAGTTGCATCATTTCAGCTAAACCCTGCTTTACTGGTTACTAATTAATGTAATACACTGCATTTCGGATTGCCCTGATAGAATGTTTGTGGGAGATACATGTCTGGAATACATTAGTCAATATTAGTTACACTAAATTATACTTATTACAGGGCCAATTCAAAGTACTGATGTTAACTAGTTTGGATCCAGTTTATTTAAATTGAATCCATCTGTACCCACATGATCCTAATCAAATTTTAATATCAGAAACTGAATATTGCTCACTAATAGGAATTACAACAATTCTTTGGAATTCTTCCTGTAGCAATTAAAAGGATTATTCAAATCTGTGTATTCCTTGAACTAAGAATTTATATTTTATAGCTACTACCGTGTTTCCCCGAAAATAAGACACTGTCTTATATTTTTTTGAACCCGGAAATAAGGGCTTGGCCTTATTTTCGGGGGGGGGGGGGCTTATTATTTTGGGGCACAATTTGGGGGTGGCAGGTGGGGAAGAGAGGGGAGAAGCAAAGGGCAGGAAGACCTGCCATGTCCGGCAAGGGAAGAGACGGCAAGAATCACGGCTGCTTTTGCAGCCAATTGAGGCTGCAAAAGCAGCAAGAGAAACGGTGGAGGGGAACCAGGAAGATCGGGTAGATGAGGTGCTAGGCAGTGAAGCTGGTGGCCATGGAAGTACCTGCTGTGCAGGGGCAGCTGAGCCTGCATTGTGTAGCTCGCAAGGGTGGCCACAGCTTCCTGAGTGAGAGCCTTTCCCAGTCCCTGGACACCAGTCCCTCCCCGCCCTCCGCTTCCAAGCAGGGAGGCTGTCCTTGGTGGGTGGAGCGGCAGCTTCCTCCTCCTCCTCCCTGAAGGCCCGCCCCACTTAAAGGCCCAGCGTGGTGCTTCCCCTAGCCTGCCCTCCCCTGCACCCACCCCTCTCCAAGCGCTCCGATTGTGCAGTCTTCCTGCCCCTTGAGATAAACTGGTCAAGAGGTGCACAGCAGCAAGCCGAACCTGTCCTAAGCCTCACCACTTTCAGTCGCTGCCTCCCTGGCCCGAGGCTCCCACAGCACACCCATTCATGGAGGCCAGGAGTCCTTTATCCCCAGTTCTGCCTTCAGGGATCTACTGGCTGACCCCCTCTCCACACATCCCTGGCCTGCCTGTCAACATTATAGAAGATGCAACACTGCACATTGCCCATAAGCAACATGCAGCCTCTCACAATTTTCATTTCATTTCATTTCATTTATTAGATTTGTATACCGCCCTACTCCCGAAGGACTCAGGGCTGTGAACAGGCACAGAATAAAACACATAAATACAAAAGTTAAAAAACATTAATTATTTATTTATTTATTTATTTATTTATTTATTTATTTATTTATTTATCAAACTTCTATACTGCCCTTCTCCTTTCAGACTTAGGGCGGTGAACAGCCAAAATAAAAACATTTATACATAACATTACAATTAAAAATAGATTTAAATAATTACATAAATTTGGCCCGTAATTTAAAACTTGTCAATATAAAATCCGTATCAAAATTTTAAAACCAACTATAAAATCAAGACAGACCGGCTAACTGAAACAAGTTTTTAGGGCCCAACGAAAAGTCCGGAGGTCAGAGATCACTCGTATCTCTGGGGGTAGATTGTTCCAAAGAGTAGGTGCCACCACAGAGAAGGCTCTCCTCCTGGGGGTCACCAGCCGACATTGTCTGGCTGATGGCACCCTGAGGAGGCCCTCTCTGTGGGAGCGAACCGGCTGGTGGGAGGCTATTGGTGGCAGAAGACGGTCCCATAAGTACCCCGACCCTAAGCCATGGAGCGCTTTAAAGGTGGTCACCAACACCTTGAAGCGCACTCGGAAGTCCACCGGAAGCCAATGCAGCTCGCGCAGGAGAGGAGTCACATGGGAACGCCCCGTCACTCCCATAATCCCCTGCACAGCCGCATTCTGCACCGGTTGGAGCCTCCAGGTGTACCCCAAGGGGAGCCCCATGTAGAGAGCATTACAATAGTCCAGACGAGAGGTGACGAGTGCTTGAGTGACCATGCGTAGGGAGTCCCGATCCAGAAAGGGGCGCAACTGGCGTATCAGGCAAACCTGATAAAAAGCCCCCCTGGCCACGGCTGTCATGTTCTCTTCTAAAGACAGCCGTGCATCCAGGAGGACACCAAAGTTGCGGGCCCTCTCCGTGGGGACCAATGATTCGCCCCCAATAACCAGTGATGGCGTCAGCTGCCTATACTGAGACGCCGGCAGCCACAGCCACTCGGTCTTGGAAGGGTTGAGTCGAAGCCTGTTTTTCCCCATCCAGACCCGCACGGCCTCCAGGCACAGGGACATCACTTCCAAGGTATCGTTGGGATGGTCTGGGGTGGAAATTTACAGCTGAGTATCATCAGCGTACTGATGGAACTCCACCCCAAAACCACGGATGATCTCACCCAGCGGCTTCACATAAATGTTGAACAGGAGGAGCGAGAAGACCGACCCTTGTGGCACCCCACAAGCAAGGCACCTTGGGGTCGACCGCTGCCCCCCTGTCAACACGGATTGTGGTCGGAGAGATAGGAGGAGAACCACCATAAAACGGTGCCCCCCATTCCCAGTCCCTCCAGCCGGCGCAACATGATACCATGGTCGATGGTATCAAAAGCGGCTGAGAGGTCTAATAGGACCAGGATAGAGGAATAACCCCTATCCCGGGCCCTCCAGAGATCATCCACCAACGCGACCAATGCCGTTTCCGTGCTGTACCCAGGTCTGAAGCCGGACTGGAGCGGATCCAAATAGACAGCTAATTAAAACCAAATTAAATAATTTCGCCCGAGACAATTAAAATTCCCAATAATTTAAAAACAAATTAAAATTTCAGTTTAAAAAATTTAAAAGAAAGGGGAGAAAATTAGTCCAGGCCGGCCTGCTGGAATAGGAGGGTCTTAAGAGGACGGCAGAAAGTGCAGAGATCCGGGATCCTCCGTATCTCCGGGGGCAGCTCATTCCAGATAGTAGGTGCCCCCACAGAGAAGGCTCTCCCCCTGGGGGCCGCCAGTCGACATTGTTTGGCTGATGGCACCTGGAGGAACCCCTCTCTATGAGAGTGTACCAGCCAGTGGGAGGCTGTTTGTAGTAGTAGGCGGTCCCGTAAATAACCAGGTCCTAAGCCATGGAGCGCTCTAAAGGTGGTAACCAAAACCTTGAAGGGCACCCGGAAGACCACCGGGAGCCAGTGCAGCTCACACAGGAGAGGTGTCACACGGGAGCGCCATGTTGCTCCCATAACCACCCGCGCGGCCGCACTCTGCGCCAGTTGGAGCCTCCAAGTGCTTCTCAAGGGGAGCCCCATGTAGAGAGCATTACAATAGTCCAGGCGGGAGGTGACGAGGGCATGAGTGACTGTGTGTAGTGAGTCCCGATACAGAAAGGGACGCAACTGGTGAATCAGGCGAACCTGATGAAAGATCCTCCTGGTCACGGCCGTCAAGTGCTCTTCTAAAGACAGCTGTGAATCCAGGAGATTGCCCAAGTTGCGAGCCCTCTCCATGGGGGCCAGCGATTCGCCCCCAATAGTCAGCGATGACTATATCGGGACTTTGGAAACCACAGCCACTTGGTCTTGGATGGGTTGAGCCTGAGCCTGTTCCTCCCCATCCAGATCCGCACGGCCTCCAGACACTGGGACATCACTTCAAGGGCATCGTTGGAGTGGTCCGGGGTGGAGATGTACAGCTGGGTGTCATCAGCGTACTGGTGGTACTTCACCCCGAAACCACAGATGATCTCGCCCAGCAGCTTTACATAAATGTTGAACAAAAGGGGCGAGAGGACCGACCCTTGTGGCACCCCACATATGAGGGGCCTCGGGGTCGACCTCTGCCCCCCTGTCAACACAGACTGCAACCGGCCGGAGAGAAAGGAGGAGAACCACCATAGTACAGTGCCCCCCACCCCTAACTCTTCCAACCGGTGCAGCATGATACCATGGTCGATGGTATCAAAAGCCGCTGAGAGGTCTAACAGGACCAGGACAGAGGAGCACCCTCTGTCCCGAGCCCTCCAGAGATCATCTACCAACATGACCAATGCCGTTTTCATGCTGTACCCAGGCCTGAAACCCGACTGGAATGGATCCAGATACGTCTGCAGAGAATTGCCTGCAATTCTTCTTATTGTGAGAGGCAGCACGTTGCAAAGAAGAATGAAGCAAGGCAGTGGAGTGGGGGTGATGGACAAAGCAAGGCAGGGGCTGTGGAGCTGCCCCAAGGCCCCGCATTGGCTTACCTGAAGGCCCTTCAGCCAGGCCACTCACTCCAAACCCTCTCCTCCCCCTCAGGGCAGCCATATCCCTTCACTAACCTGCTTTCCAGCTCTGTTCTCCCCTAAGCATAGTCTGTTGGACTACGGTAAAAAAAAAGTATCAGTAGTTCAGACCTTTCAACTTCTCATGAAAAAAAAAAAAAAATCTTGTGAAGTTGGAAGGTTTTTTACCGTAGTCCCACAGTACTTTTCTTGCCCTGCATGTGTCGGTGAAAAACGGAGCTGGAAAATGAAGGGATGCGGCTGCCTTGGGAGGTTTGGGGGATGAGGGACCTCTGTGTGTGTTGTAAAGAGGGTGGGGGGGACGGAGAGAATGTTGCTGCCAACCCTGGATAACTCTCCGAGGTTGGATTGGAGATCTCTCTCTCTCTCTCTCTCCTTCTCTCCCTCTCTCCCTCCCTCCCTCTCTCTCTCTCTCTCTCTCTCTCTCTCTCTCTCTCTCTCTCTCTCTCTCTCTTTCACACACACACACACACACATACACACACACACACACCATTCTTTCTTTGGGATCGCAGCACAGATGACCCTTCCAGGATTGCAAGGCTGAAGGCTTCAGATGGAGCATTTTGGGGATGTGTGTCTGTGCTGCAATCCCAAGTAAAGAAAGATCGGCAGGAAAAGGGAGAGGAGGCCGGCAGCTGGGAAGGTGCTCTAGAGATCAGGGCCAAGTTGCACAGCCCTCGCTGGCTCAGCTGGTCAGCGGGCAGCAATTAAGGGGCTGAACCTCCAGGAGGTGACCGGGGAAGGGAAGGGTTGCCTCCTGTGCTGGCCATGCCCACCCCATCACTAGGGCTTATTTTTTGGGGGGCAAATATTTATTCCCACCCTAAAAATCAGGCTTGGCCTTATTTTCGGGACATGTCCTATTTTGGGGGAAACACAGTATTTTTTCTTTTTTTCTTTTAAAGAGCTGCATTTTTTTAGGGTTGGGTTCCTAATTAAATTGCAATCTAGTTTGTAAAGATTTCATTATGAGGAATGGAGTAGCATTCCTCATAAGTAGCATGAGCATTCCTCATGAGTAGCATTTAAACATTAAACTTACTTTTGTTCTATTGGGGCATACAAAACACCTCTTCCACTAAAAACACAAATTAGCAGCTAGCTCTTTTCCTATTGAAGAAGATTGCACAGGAGAGGCTAGAAAAAGCTAGAAAGGCTAGAAAAAGGTAGAAATGCCCTTTTGAAATTTATTACCAAATATGGAGAAAATTATGGAGATGATTTATTTGAATTTCTACAGAGGAATGAGAAATTGCTCTCAAAATGTCTTAAGAAAATACTTACAGTAGGAAAACTTCTTTCATTAAGTTTTCCCTTAGTATGTAGCTGAAACTGCAAACCACTGGAGAGATGATTATACAATAAAATATAGAACATTCATATATCCTACTTAGCCATTATATAACTGGGTAGGTGCAAGAATATAAAAACAACCCCCCATCTTTTATTTTCTTTGAAAAAAATTGTCAGCAACTTCTCTCACATCAGATTTAATTAGATTTTCTTTGTTTTGTAGATAAGATATGATTTATAAAACATATATTTCATTCATTTTTATGAATGTAAGAAGAATTTCAATAAAAGCATCATATATCTTGCTTGTTAGAATACTATCTGTTGTTTGGATCAGAACTAGGAGCAGGTGTAGACTCTTTGTTTCTTTTCTTCTTTTAGAAACAAACCTACTTCCTTCTTATTCAGAACATTGTCTTGGATTTGTTTCTTTAAAAAAAAACAAATTCTAATGTCAGTTTCCAAACTTCCTTATATAGGCATAGAATTTGCAGATTCATGAACTAGATTTTATCTGCTAGAACTGATTTCAGCTTAAATAGATAGGTTTGACAAAATACAGTCTACTTTTTGAGATAGGATGTATTTTTATGTAACTGCTGGAAACACTGTTGGGTAGAAAAACATAAAAGGGGTGAAAGAGCTTGCTTTGTATTGGAAAGCATATTATGATAAATGTCACCAAAAGGTAATTATAGCTGGCCATCATCATGTATATTTATTGACCTTAGCTTCTACATTTTAATCCATGAGCATTTCCCCCTTAATATTAGAAGGAAATATGGAGACGTCATGTGTTTCAGATCCAGACAAGGCAAATACTAAATGTTACTTGTTTAAGGTCCAATATTTTCTCCCTAATATTCTTACTGGCTTGAGTTCAGAGACTGACCTTGTATTATGACTATGTTTTGGATGCAACTTCACAAGCTATTGTCCATTAGCTTATTGTCAGCATACCTTCATTTCCTTGGTTAGCAGTCTTTTAAAAAATCTATTTATTTAGGCAATTAATTTATGCCATTATTTTGGTTTTTCAGAATTGACAAACCAAAAGCCTTATCCTTGATGTTGCACACAGCTGACATCAGTCATCCTGCCAAGGCATGGAACCTCCATCATCGCTGGACCATGTCACTGTTAGAAGAATTTTTCAGACAGGTAACATGAAGAATTCATTTTTGTTGATCATGACAAGTTGAGGAATGTGTTTAGAAAGCTAAGAGTCCTAGAAATTTATTACATAACTATATTATATATGATGCTTAATATTATTACTGTAGATACTTCAATGTTCCACTCACACTAATCCACAAATAAGCTAATTCCTTCTCCCATACCCATAAGTCCTTCCTTCCTTCCTTCCTTCCTTCCTTCCTTCCTTCCTTCCTTCCTTCCTTCCTTCCTTCCTTCCTTCCTTCCTTCCTCTGGGATTCCACAGGCTTGACATAAATGCCTGTAGAAAAGAAAAGAAAATTCTCCCCCCTCCCCCCTCTCTCATTAGATGGCAATCTTATCTAACAAAATATGTTATGAAGTGATAAGCTATGGCAAAAGTTCCAAATATGGTATCTAAGTACACATTTGATTTACACAGTTTTTGTTGCTGAGTTTGGGGAGATAGGTTGATTGCTTCCTTGTTTTTGTGGCTTTACTGAATTTTAATTACATTTTAAAATTGTGCTAATTATTGTTTTTAGAGTTATATGCCTGCTTATTGATGGAAAATTATCAGAGAAAGATAACAAATAGTATACTTACTGCCGCCTATCCCTCATAATGGTTGTCTCCATGTTAAAAATTGCTTCTTTTACATCTGGCTGGGAATAATGGCAAGACTATAAAAGAAAATTCCACAGATGCAGACACCTATTTTGGCTAACCAATTTTGCTTCTGTTTTTAGTCTTTTCTCAAATATTAAGGGGAAACTGAGAAAAAGTTGAGTAGCTCGGGCAGCAGCCCTGCCCGAGCTACTCAATGTCATCGCCACGGTGGCGGTTGAGACCCCTAGGCTTATGGTCATGGGAGATTTCAACTTGCCGTCTGTGGGTGAGGCATCTGAGGTGGCTCAGGAGTTCAGGGCTTCCATGACAGCCATGGACCTGACCCAGTTAATTCATGGCCCTACCCACACGGGGGGAAACACGCTGGATCTGGTTTTTGTCTCTGGACTATGGTTGAGTGATCTTGAGATAGGGGATATAGTTACCAAGCCCTTGTCATGGTCAGATCACTCTCTCCTTCATCTTGACCTTCGAACCGCTACACCCTGCTGCAGGGAGGTGGAGCCGGTAAAATGGTTCCGCCCCAGGTGCCTGATGGAACCTGACAGGTTCCAGATGGAGCTTGGGTCATTTCCTGAGGCTCTGGCACATGCCTCGGCTGGAGACCTAGTGGCTGCCTGGGATAGGGCGGCCGCTGGAGCTCTGGATCGGGTCATGCCTTTGCGGCCTCTGACCTGGCGCCAATCTCATTTGGCTCCTTGGTTCACTGAGGAGCTGAGGGAGTTGAAGCGCCGGAAAAGACGCCTAGAGAGTAGTTGGAGGGCCAGTCTTTCAGAATTGGACCGGACACTGGTAAGATCTCATATTAAGAATTACCTAGTGGTGATAAAAGCAGCAAAATGTAGCTATTTTGCTGCTCTTATTGCATCATCAGATAACCGCCCGGCTGCCCTGTTTAGAGTGACCCACTCCCTGCTCCACCAGGAAGCATGGAAAGACCCCTTGGAGGGTAGAGCCAAGGATTTTGTTCAGTATCTTTATGACAAAATCACTCAGATCTGGGAAGATTTGGACTCCGACTGGGTAGTCGCAGGGGGAGGGACTGGGGCAGATCTTGAGAATGTTATCTGGGATGAGTTTGATTCTGTGACCCCTGAAGACGTGGACAGGATTCTGGGTAGACTGAACGCGACCACTTGTTTATTGGACCTGTGCCCCTCCTACTTAGTGATGGCTTCCCGAGAGGTGATGCGAGGCTAGCTCCAGGGGATTATAAATGCTTCGTTGGGTGAGGGTGACTTCCCCACTGCCTTGAAAGAGGCGGTGGTGAGGCCTCTCCTCAAGAAGCCTTCCCTGGACCCAGCAGTGTTGGCTAATTATCGTCCAGTCTCCAACCTTCGTTTTGTGGTGAAGGTTGTTGAGAGTGTGGTTGCGCAACAGCTCTCCCAGTACCTGGATGAAATGACATATCTGGATCCATTCCAGTCGGGCTTCAGGCCTGGGTACAGCACAGAAACGGCATTGGTCGTGTTGGTTGATGATCTCTGGAGGGCTCGGGACAGGGGTTGCTCCTCTGTCTTGGTCCTATTAGATCTCTCAGCGGCTTTTGATACCATCAACCATGGTATCATGCTGCACTGGTTGGAAGAGGTAGGGGTGGGGGGCACTGTACTATGGTGGTTCTCCTCCTTTCTCTCCGACTGGTTGCAGTCTGTGTTGGCAGGGGGGCAGAGGTCAACCCCGAGGCCCCTCATATGGGGGGTGCCACAAGGGTCGGTCCTCTCACCCCTTCTGTTCAACATTTATGTAAAGCTGCTGGGCGAGATCATCCGTGGTTTCGGGGTAAAGTACCATCAGTACGCTGATGACACCCAGCTGTACATCTCCACCCCAGACCACCCCAACGATGCCCTTGAAGTGATGTCCCGGTGCCTGGAGGCCGTACAGATCTGGATGGGGAGGAACAGGCTCAGGCTCAACCCATCCAAGACCAAGTGGCTGTGGTTTCTGACATCCCGATATAGTCAGTTGACGCCATTGCTGACTATTGGGGGCAAATCGCTGGCCCCCATGGAGAGGGCTCGCAACTTGGGCGTCCTCCTGGATTCATGGCTATCTTTAGAAGAGCACTTGACGGCCATGACCGGGAGGATTTTTCATCAGGTTCGCCTGATTCACCAGTTGCGTCCCTTTCTGGATTGGGACTCACTACACACAGTCACTCATGCCCTCGTCATCTCCCGCCTGGACTATTGTAATGCTCTCTAGATGGGGCTCCCCTTGAGGAGCACCCGGAGGCTCCAATTGGCACAGAGTGTGGCTGCGCGGGTGGTTATGGGAGCAACATGGCGCTCCCGTGTGACACATTGTGCTTCAAGGTTTTGGTTACCACCTTTAGAGTGCTCCATTGCTTAGGACCTGGTTATTTACGGGACCACCTACTATCACAAACAGCCTCCCACCAGCCGGTACGCTCTCATAGAGAGGGGCTCCTCCGGGTGCCATCAGCCAAGCAGTGTTGACTGGCAGTCCCCAGGGGGAGAGCCTCCTCTGTGGGGGCACCCACTATCTGGAACGAGCTCCCCCCGGAGATATGGAAGATCCCGGATCTGCGCACTTTCCGCCATGCTCTTAAGACCCTCCTATTCCAGCAGGCCGGCCTGGCCTAATTTTCTCCTCTTTCTTTTAAATTTTTAAACTGAAATTTTAATTTGTTTTAAATTATTGGGATTTTTAATTGTCTTGGGCTAAATTATTTAATTTGGTTTTAAATTGTTTCTAATTTTGTATTTCTGTATTTTATTCTGTGCCTGTTCACCGCCCTGAGTCCTTCGGGAATAGGGTGGTATACAAATTTAATAAAAGATAAACAAACAAACAAAAAATGCTGTTTTGAGTAAAAAAAAAATGAAAATCTGACTAATGAACTCTCTCTAGGTAATACTTATACATTTCAAAAATGGTTAGGCCAAATTGTACGTTCTTTTCTGCATGAGATATAAAATCACAGAACACTGGGATGAAAGGGAAGACTATGAAAATGAACATTGTGTCTCTCACATTCTTGTGATATTTTGTTCTCTCCTTCTACTTTTCAGGGTGACAAAGAAGCAGAGTTAGGCCTTCCCTTTTCCCCCCTGTGTGATCGTAAATCCACTATGGTCCCTCAGTCTCAAATAGGTAGGTAAACCCAAGATTCCCAGGGTCTGAAGCTGACAATATCTGAACAGATTTATATATGATGTGAAACAAATGTGGTATATATGTTGCTCACATTGTGTCAAAGATAACATTCTGCTATATGAACTGGGAAGGAGTTTACCAGTGCTAAAACTTTTCAGTACCTTGGTTGCTTGGTTCAGTACCTTCAGTGCTAAAACTGAAATATTGAAATGTCAATGCAATGAGAGTTCCTTGAACAAACCTTCAAACCAGTGGTGGGATTCAATTTTTTTAACAACCGGTTCTGTGGGCATGGCTTATTTGGATGGGCATGGCTTGGAGGTCATGTGACTGGGTGGGCGTGGCTAGCTGATCATGTGACCAAGCGGCCGTGGCTATGTGTATAGGGACTACTCAGAGGGCTGAAAAAAGTCATTTCTGACCAGTCCTCGCACTTTTGTCTGGTCCTCACACTTATGACCATCCTCACATTTATGCCTGTTGCAGCATTCTTAACAATCATGTCACTCATTTTACAACTGCTTCTCTTCACCATGGTGACAAGATAGGGCAAAAAACATAAAATGTGAGGACAGTCATAAGTGCGAGGACTGGTCAAAAGTGCGAGGACCGGTCAAAAATAACTTTTTCAGCCCTCTGAGTAGTCCATATGCTGATAGGGACTACCCAGAGGGCTGAAAAAAGTTATTTCTGACAGTTCCTCGCACTTTTGACTCGTTCTCGCACTTATGACTGCTCATCATTTATGCCTGTTGCAGCATTCTTAACAACCGTGTCACTCATTTCACAACTGCGGTGCTTCATGTGACTGGGTGGGCATGGCAGGGTGGTCAAGTGGCATCCCTTCTTTGCCCTAATGACAGTTTGCTGCAATGGTCATAAGTGTGAAAAACGGTTATAAGTCACTTTTTCCAGTGCCATTGTAACTGTTGTAAGTCAAGGATTACCTGTACAAAAATACAAAAAGCTTCTTTGCTTGCAAAAAGCTGCCCTAAATACCAGTCATTAGATTAGAAATACCTGCAAACTGGAGTTACAAATCAGGCAGGGTGCCAGAGCACCTTGAGGAATTAAAACAGTTAAAATGGAATGATAACTATCAGCAGCCAAGTGAAGAGAGGTCAGCAGAGGTCAGCCTTTAGCAGAGAGGTCATTCATTCTTCATTCTCCAGAATGAAGCAAAGGAGCAAACAGAGTATCTGTTGCTTGTTAAACCAATTACCAGAACAAATAGACACAGAACTAGTCAGATTTCCAAAGCTGCTTCTTTTCAGGAACAGAGATTAACATTTTCCCTTCCAAACAAAGCTGAATAGGAAAATTATCCCATCACTAAACACAGGATTAAACATCACCAAGCACAGAATTAAACCACCAAAAACCAGTTTTAGACCAAAAGTCAGAAAGGGTATGTAAACTCACATTTAAATGTCAATCTTTCTAACTAGCCAAGAAGTCTTGCTGAATGTCACTCATCTTGGTTTCTTGTCATTAAAAGTTTCTGCTTCATTATTCAATTATTTCTTCAAAGTGCTGATCATTGCACCCTGGTTGGAAGAACTCCAACAGGGGAGTATTTCCTCCCAACAGTGGTGTAAAAAGCTTAAAACAACCCTTCCCCTTTAAGAATGTCAAGCAAAAAAAAAAAAAAAAACAACCTCTGAGAACCTCCGGAACCGGAAGTGACAGTAAGTGTAAGCATACTGCTGGAGAAGCAGTTTCTGTATGCAGGGCAATAAAGATTAGGCTAGGAAACAACACTGAATGTTGTAATTCCTTATAGGATTAATTCTGTAAAGTGGGAAAAAAAACAAACAAAAGAAGATTTCTTTTAATAACCAGTTCTCCGAACTGCTTAACTACTTAACAACCGGTTCTACCAAACCGGTGCAAACCGGTAGAATACTACCACTGCTTCAAACCATGAACAAACCAATCTAACCATGAAAGATTAGATTAGTAGTTATAGAAATACCAGAGGGTTTAAGGCAGGGACATCTGTAGCCAGCTGAGATTTTTTTTTTACAGTTAATATTTTTTATTGTTATAAAGTAATGTAAAATACAAAATACAAAGTAAATAGGAAAGCAGTGGGGAGGGAAAGAGGAAGGAGAAGTAAGGAAAGAAAAAAGAAGAAGCATGGACTTCTGGCTCTCCCTGTTACAGTAAAATAAGGTGTTAACATCAAATCATAACTTTTTGCTTTTTCTAATAGTATAAACAAGCCATTTCTATAAAGATCTATCAGTCTAATCAGTAAATCCCAAAGTCAAAGTTTCATTCTTTTTCACATCAAGTATGAAATTCAGAAGTGGTCTCCATGTGGAAACAAAAGTACTTATGTTCTTTTCTTTAATCAAAGTGGTCAATTTTGCCATTTCAGCCAACACCATCAATTTCTGCAACATTTGTCCATAGTAGGAATTGAAGTATCCTTCCATTTTTGTGCATACAATAGTCTTGCTACTGTCAAAATATATAGTAACAAAGTTCCAATTTTTTTCTCTAGTTCTTTTTCCATTAAACTCAAAAGGAAAAGTTCTGGTTTTATTTTTATCTCCATTTTCAAAAAAAATTGTATTAAAATAAGAATCATACTCCATTTTTTTTTTTTGCTTTATCACATGTCCACCATAGATGATAAAAGGTCCCCTCTTTATTTTTTACATTTCCAGCATTCATTTGACATACCTTTGAACATCTTAGATAACTTATCTTGATTAACGTATCATTTATTTAATGTACACTGAGAGCATATGAACCAAGATAAATTCCTTGTGTGTCCAATCACACTTGGCCAATAAAAAAATCTATTCTATTCTATCTGGCGTTAAATACCAATGATACATAATCTTATAGAAATTTTCTTTTGGATTATAATTTAATGTAAATTTTAAACCCTTCATCCACAAATTTTCCCATTGTTCAAACATCACATTCTATCCAAAATTTCTTGCCCATTGACTCATATAATGTTTTACATATTCAATTCCAAATTCAATTTCAATAACATTTTATAGATTTTAGCAATAATATGTTCATCATTGCCACATAATGAAATTTCCAATTCATTTTTAACAAAGTCAAATCCATAACATTTAAAATCCAGTTTAAACTTTTATTTCAGTTGTTGATAGGTAATGTAAGGATCGCCTCTCCTTCCAACTTAAGAAAGTATGAACTCTTGAAACGTAGTTGTTCAAAAGGATTCTTTTATTAAGCAGAAGTGAAAACCATCCAGCTAAAGCACAATCTGAATGCCCTTAGGCAAAGCAGTAGGATTAAAGCGGTAGAGACCCCTCCCTTTAGGTCAGAATGCAGATTTCAGCCAATACACAAGTGTGAAGATGTTTGCTTTACTATTTCCTTTGAGAACCCGAACAAACATGCATTCCCACCACTTCCCTTTAAAGTGAGACAACCCACATGGCTATCATATAAATTCCTGCAGGTAAAGAGAATCTCAGGCTTGGCGCCAGGATATAGGTTGTAAAATATCTGATGACACAGGCCATGCTAGTAAATCGAATCCACTTCCCCCCTTCCTTCACTTGAATGGCAGTATCACTTTTAGGGATCTGACATGCTACCCTCCTTAGAAAACAAAAGGGTCCACCTGTAAAAAAAAACAAAAACAAATATACACAAGATTTCAAGATTTCATGATAGTATATCAACAAGGTTTGTTAGGGTATTGGGAGTGAAATTTTCTCAGTAAGATTGGAGCCCTAACATGGTGTTTAGCGACCCATTCATTGTGTGCTGATGGTAAATGTTTCCAAGCAACTAAGTATTGGACTTTCCCTCTGTGGATCCTAGAATCAAGGATTTCCTTGATTTCAAAGTGTTGTTCACCTTCAATCATGATGGGAACAGGTGGTGTAGATGCAGGTGGTCTGAGGGATGAGATTACTTCTCGTTTGAGTAAACTGATATGGAATACTGGGTGGATCTGCCTGAGTGTCTTTGGAAGAAGTAGTTCAACGGCTACTGGATTGATGATTCTAGTGATGGGGAAAGGTCCAATGAACTTTGGCCCTAGTTTCTTTGATGGTTGTAATGATTTCAAGAATTGTGTAGATAAGTATACTCTGTCTCCAATATGAAAAGGTTTGGGTTCCATCCTTTTCTTGTCAGCTTGAATCTTAAAAGCTTCTCTAGCTTCCTGTAAGGCTAATCTAACCACTGGCCACATGTTTTGCAAATTATCCATCCACTCCTTAAGTGAGGGGATGGTGGGTTCTTCTGTGGGTAGTTCAGGCATGGGGCTGAAATCCTGGCCTGTTGCTACTCTAAAAGGGGTAAAACCAATGCTTGAATGGACAGCATTATTAAATGCAACTTCAGCAAAAGGCAAAAGTTCGGTCCAGTTATCCTGTTGAAAATTAATGAAACATCTTAAATATTGTTCTAGTACCGAGTTCAAAATTTCAGAATTGCCATTAGTACACGGATGAAAAGATGTGCTCAACCCCTGGCCAGTACCAAGTAAGCTCAAAAACGCCCTCCAAAAGTTGGAGATGAATTGAGCCCCTCTGTCAGAGATGATCCTTTGTGGAGCCCCATGAAGTCGATAAATGTGTATTAGGAATAGTTTGGCTAAACTTTTAGCAGTTGGGATCTTTTGGCAGGGTATAAAATGTGCCTGTCTTGAAAATAGGTCTGTCACAACCCAAATAACAGTATTTCCCTCACTGTTTGGCAATTCCACGATGAAATTCATAGCGATCTTTCTCCAAGGCACTGCAGGTTCAGCTACCTTCTGCAATAGACCTGGGGATTTCCCCTGGCGTCTTTTTGCTAGCTAATGGGGCAGCTAGCTACATAGCTTTCTATGTCCTTTTTTAGTGATGGCCACCAAAATTGTCTTTTAATCAGGTGTAAAGTTTTCACAAACCCAAAATGTCCAGCTAATTTGGAGTCATGGCACCATACCATTAAGCATAGTCTTTGGCTTGCAGGGACATACAACTTCCCCCCCACCCAAGCCAAGTCTTCTTTCATCAGACAGCTAGATTTGTTGTTCAAAAACCACTCATCAGTGGCCAATGCTTGTTTAAAATTTTGGGTTATGTCATTGTCTGTCACTGTTTCTTGTTTTTCCTGGGATCTGGTGACTACTTTAGCAGCTAGTTGACTGTTTTGTACTATAGGTTTGATTACGTCTGACCTTGCACGAATGTATTGCGGTTTTCTGGATAGCGCATCTGCCAGAAAGTTTTTCCCCCCCAGGAGGTATTTTAGAGTAAAATCAAACCGTTTAAAGTACTGAGCCCATTGTACTTGTTTTGGGGAGAGTTTCCTTGGAGTCTTTAGGGCTTCTAGATTTTTATGATCAGTCCAGACTTCAAAAGGGGTCTTACTGCCTTCTAGGAAGTGCCGCCAGGTTAACAATGCCCAACGAACTGCATACGCCTCTTTCTCCCAAATAGCCCACCTTTGCTCAGTCTCATTCAACTTTTTGGATGTGTAAGTGCAGGGTTGTAGTTGGTCTTGCTCATTCTTCTGAAGCAGGACTGCTCCTATTGCCACATCGGTGGCATCTGCTTGTATGACAAATGGTTTCTCCGTGTCCGGGTGTTGTAGAATTGGTTCTGCTGAGAACAGCCATTTAAGTTTTTCAAATGCTGCCTGGCATTCCATAGTCCAGTTCAATGGTTGCTTTGGTTTAGGGTTGTCCTCCCCCTTTGTTTTTAAGAGCTTGGTGATGGGGAGGACAATCTGAGCGAACGCAGGGATAAACTGGAGGTAAAAGTTGGCAAACCCCAGGAAGCTCTATAACTGTTTACGTGTGCGTGGAGGGTCCCAATCAAGTACAGCCTGCACTTTTAGAGGATCCATCTCAACCCCCTGGTGTGAAACGCGGTATCCCAAATAGTAAATCTTCTCTTGATGGAATTCACATTTGGAAAGTTTGACATAAAGTTTGGCAGCACGGAGTTTGTTTAAAACTGCCCTGATTAGTTTTACATGTTCTGCTTTGGTCTCGGTATAGATTAAAATGTCGTCCAAATAGACCAGAACCCCCTTATATAAATGCTGATGCAGCACTTCATTTATTAACTGCATAAACACTGCAGGGGCTCCTTGTAACCCAAAGGGGAGTACCTTGAATTGGTAGCAGCCGAGGGGGGTGTTGAATGCCGTTTTCCACTCATCCCCTTCCTTAATTCTGACACGGTAGTAAGCCTCCCTTAAGTCCATCTTTGAAAATTTTTTCCCTTTAGCGAGGTGTGCTAACATCTTTCATAAGGGGGAGAGGATACACGTTCTGCACACTGATAGTATTAAGGTTTCGATAGTCAACACATAAGCGTTTTGAACCATCTTTTTTCTCTCTAAACAACACTGGGGCTGCAATTTTTGGTCGGACTGGCTCGATGAAACCCCTTGCTAGGTTTTTCTCAATGAATGTTCTCAGCTCTTCCAACTCCCTCGGTGACATGCTGTATATCTTGGGTTTAGGGAGTTTCGCACCGGGTAAGATTTCTATTGCACAGTCAGTGGCATGGTCGGGGGGGAGCTCATCTGAGGCTTTTTCGCTAAAAACCTCAGCTAAATCCTTGTATTCTATGGGTATGCCCTCAGTTGGTGTGGCATGACCAGGCATGGCTGTTTCTCGATTCTCTGCCCCCTCAAGTCCTTTATGTGGATACTCAGCAAAAGTCACCTTCCTCTGAAATTTTATGATGCCTTGATTCCAATTGATTTGTGGGTTCCATCTTTTTAGCCACGCAAGGCCCAGAATCAACGGCCATTCCATGCCAGGTGCCACTATAAAGGTAAGCCTTTCCTTGTGGCTTCCAATGCCTATATGTAGAGGCACGGTGGCCAGAGAAGCTGGCTCCCCTCCTGCTATTGACCCATCTAGCTGGCAGAAAGCAATGGGGGTTTTCAGCTTTCTTACGTTAATCCCTAACTTCCCTACTAAGGTTGGGCTGATCAAACAACGGGTGCACCCCGAATCCACTAGGATGGGGATACTTATCTCCCTGTCCTGGTTTGGGATAAATAGTCTTAAGGGGAGGGTAAGCGGTTTAATTGGTTTGCTTACCAGTGGCTCATCATCTGGATCGCTTCCAAACGAGTGTGATTCCTCCTGTTCAGATGTCAGGGTTTCTTCCCCAAAGAGGGGAGGGGATGGGGCTTCTATGGTCTCCCTGCTCCTCAGGGCAGTCTCCTTCCCATGCCGACCCGGTTTTCCAGGACCCTCCCCCGGTGGGTGGTTCTGGGCGGGTGTTTGCGAACGACACTCTGCAGCTTGTTGCCCTTCTTTCCCACACTTGAAACAGGCTGAAGATCTCGGGGAGAATGCGGTTTGTGGTTTGTGGGGCTCTTGCTTCCATTGGGGTGAGGATTTCTTCCATACTCGCCCCGCTCGATACTGGTTTCTGGCCATATCGATCTCAGCTTCTTCGGCGGTGACATACCATTCATGTAGGTCATTGGGTGCCCCTCGGGCCACGCAGGCATTGTATAGATCATCACTCAGTCCATCCTTAAAACAGCTCACCAAAATATCTTCCGGCCAGTGCACATGACACGCGAGGTCCCGGAATTCTTCAGTATACTCTGCTACTGGCCGTCGCCCCTGCCTCACCACCTTAATGCGGTCACGTGCTTTGCGATCTGCCAGTGGGTCCTCGAACCGATGTCGCAGGGCCATCATGAAATGGTCGAAATTCCGCAGTTCTGGTGCGTTGGCATTATGTAGGGTCACCATCCATCTGGCTGCGGCACCCTCTAGGGCTAGGTTCACAACTCGCACTCGGGAGCCTTGGGTTTGGAAACCATGCCCATACTCTTGCATGTAGGTGAGCACATGTGCCACAAAGAATCCTAATTGTTGCGGATTCCCATCAAACTTCACCCCAAGAGGGGGAGTTTCTCATTCCAGCTGAGGAGCCCGGGGTTGATTGAGAATGGGTGCCGGTGTGTGTGCTGCCTTGGGGGGAGGGTTCGCTGGGTGTTCTCCCGCAGCTGCTGCACCATCTGCTCGATAGGCGGTCTCCGGGGGGTGTGTGCCTCCCCTGGCATCATCCATGACTGCTGCCCTTTCAGTGCTCTTTGGTTGTTGTCCTGGCTCCCTTCGGATGTTAAGATTTTCCAAAGTCTCCATTACCAATTGGGTTATATGCCTCTTCAGATAGTCCTCCCTCAGAGTTGCTTCAGTCAGCCCCCCCCCGGTCAGTAAGGGCTTCTAGTTCCAGTTTCCATCCCGGTTTTCGGTTGCCACAGTGACTCCTCTGGTTCTCTCATCCCAGCCATCTTTCTTCCCGATGCCAATCGACCAGTGGGGCTTTTCAGGATTCTCCAGGGTTACCTCATTCTCTCCGATGGGTTGCACGAGGCAGGCATCCGACTGGGTGGCGGTTGCTGTCTCTCCCCAGCAATCGGTTTCTCCCAGCTCTCTGCTTTGTTCAGACATAGTTTGCAAGGTCCCCTCAGTAGAGCAAAGATTGCTTCTCTGGGTTGACCATTTTGCAGATTGTGCTTTCTGTAAGGATCGTCTCTCCTTCCAATTTAAGAAAGTACGAACTCTTGAAACGTAGTTGTTCAAAAGGATTCTTTTATTAAGCAGAAGTGAAAACCATCCAGCTAAAGCACAATCTGAATGCCCTTAGGCAAAGCAGTAGGATTAAAGTGGTAGAGACCCCTCCCTTTAGGTCAGAATGCAGATTTCAGCCAATACACAAGTGTGAAGATGTTTTCTTTACTATTTCCTTTGAGAACCCGAACAAACATGCATTCCCACCACTTCCCTTTAAAGTGAGACAACCCACATGGCTATCATATAAATTCCTGCAGGTAAAGGGAATCTCAGGCTTCCTTGGCGCCAGGATATAGGTTGTAAAATATCTGATGACACAGGCCATGCTAGTAAATCGAATCCACGTCCTCCCTTCCTTCACTTGAATGGCAGTATCACTTTTAGGGATCTGACAGGTAAAGCAGTGGCATATGTAATCTTCTGATTCAAGTTCTTCCCTCCCTTGGTCTTATTATTGGGTCACCAGAGTTGAAAGATAATATTTTACCATACAACAGCCAGTCTGGATTTGTCATCATTTCTTTTCTGAAGAAGGCTTCCTGTGATGACACCCAAAGAGGCAACTTCATAGAGAGCCTTGATTTATATTTACTCCAAACTCTTAGTATGACACATCTAACAAGATGGTTATTGAAATCAACATTACTTTTGCCTTTATCATACCATAAGTAACCATGCCATCCAAATCTTAATTCATGGCCCTCTAATTCAAGTAACCTGTTATTCTGGAGGCCATTCTTTTGCCCAAGTCAAACTGCATGCATTAAAATACAGTTTCATGTCTGGTAGACTCAAACCCCTCTTTCTTTAGCATCTTGCAGTAGCTTATGTCTAATTCTTGTTTTTTTCCCTTGTCTTATGAAGTTAGAAATATCCTTCTACCATTGTTTAAATGGATTATTGGTTATAAGAATTGGTAATGTCTGAAATAAAAAAAGCATTTTTGGTGAAATATTCATCTTAATTACAGAAATTCTACCTAATAGTGATAAATAAAATTCATCCCATGATTTTTTTCCAAACTTATTCTAATATCACAACACAATCTCCACCCATTACAACCCTGCAGGTGACATTTTGACAATATACAGCAAGATAGGGTTTTGTATCACTTTTTGTCATTTGCTTATGTATGGTGTTTACTATGATTAAATAAATAAATGCCCCAAACAGGAGTCTGCCTGTAAAATATCAATAGGATAATAAAAATAGCAACATCACAAATGTGTATCTGTTACATTTTGCAAATCAAAATGAGAAATATTATATCAGGAATACAGACAAATTTGAGGGTCACAAGAACTGGTAGTCTAAAATCTTCAAAAATCAGACAAAGATAAATTATGTAATTTAAAAAGATTAAATCATGAACTCACAAAATAAATTTTTGATTGAAATATCTTTAGAGTGAAATATAACTTTGCTCATATTCTGCAGTTCGATATTTTGTTTTTATAATAAAATTTTCAGCGAATGAGCATGTTATATTGTACCATGATTCAATTTTACTGTCAAAGTTGTTTTTAAACTAAATTATTTTGTAAAGACAATTTTTAATCATCAGTGTAGTGAGATATCTAAAACCAGTCTGCTTTCTTATCAGTCAGGCCAAACTGCAATGGAATGTAATTGTCATTGCTCAATGGTGGCTTAGAAGATGTAAAGATCCTTCTGTCTGAGGCTGTAGCAGGCTTATTTGATAGGAGACTTTCATAGCTGTTGTCATCCATGTCTTTTTCTGCTGATTATTCAAGTAATAGTTTTTAATTTTTGCCCTTTGCCTGGCAAAAGGAAGCCCAGCCTTTGAGAACATGCTAAGTAAACAGCAGATGTTTAATAGATTTTAAAGCCAGTTTCAGTTCTTTGCTCTCTGTTTTTTAACTGAATAAATTTAAATCTTGCAGGGTTGAGCTGAGGATTTTGTGCAGTATCTGCATGACAAAATTGCTCAAATTCGGGAAGGCTTGGTCTCTGACTGGGTGGATCCAGATGGGATGATGGAGGTGGGTCTTGAGAATATTATTTGGGAAGAGTTTGACTCTGTGGCTCCCAAGGACATGGGCAGGATTCTGGGGAGGCTTAGCGCGGCCACATGTTTATTGGACCCGTGTCTCTCCTGGTTGGTGCTGGCTTTCTGGGAGTTTACCTGAGGCTGGCTCCAGAGGTTCATTAATGCTGTGTTGAGTGAGGGTTTCTTGCCTTCCACCTTGAAAGAGGTGGTGGTGAGGCCCCTCCTCAAGAAGCCTTCTCTGGATCCGACTGTTTTGGCGAATTACCATCCAGTCTCCAACCTTCACTTTGTGTCGAAGGTTGTTGAGAGTGTGGTTGCGTGACAGCTTCTCCAGCACCTGGATGACACTGTCTATCTAGACCCGTTCCAGTCCGGTTTCAGACCTGGGTACAGCACGGAAACGGCATTGGTCGCATTGGTTGATGATCTCTGGAGGGCTCGGGATAGGGGTTGTTCCTCTGTCCTGGTCCTATTAGATCTCTCAGCGCTTTTGATACCATCGACCATGGTATCATGCTGCGCTGGCTGGAGGGGCTGGGGGTTGGGGGCACCGTATTACGGTGGTTCTCCTCCTTTCTCTCTGACTGGTCACAGTTTGTGTTGGCAGGGGGGCAGAGGTCGTCCTCGAGGTGCCTTATGTATGGGGTGCCACGGGGGTCAGTCCTCTCACCCCTTCTGTTCAACATTTATGTGAAGCCGCTGGGTGAGATAATCCGTGGTTTTGGGGTGCAGTTCCATCAGTACGCTGATGACATTCAGCTGTACATCTCCACCCCAGACCACCCCAAAGATGCCCTTGAAGTGATGTCCCAGTGCCTGGAGGCCATGCGGGTCTGGATGGGGAGAAACGGACTCTGACTCAACCCTTCCAAGACTGAGTGGCTGTGGCTCCCGGTGTCCCGATATAGCCAGCTGGTGCCATCACTGGCTATTGGGGGCCAGTCATTGGCCCCCATGGAGAGGGCTCGTAACTTGGGTGCCCTCCTGGATGCGCGGCTGTCTTTAGAAGAGCATATGATGGCCATGGCCAGTTGCGTCCCTTTCTGGATCGGGACTCCCTGCACATGGTCACTCATGCCCTCGTCACTTCTCGACTGGACTACTGCAATGCTCTCTACATGGGGCTCCCCTCGAAGAGCATCCGGAGGCTCCAGCTGGTCCAAAATGCAGCCACGCGGGTGATTATGGGAGTGGTGGGGTGCTCCCATGTAACACCTCTCCTGCGCGAGCTGCATTGGCTCCCAGTGGTCTTCCGGGTGCGATTCAAGGTGTTGATTAACATCTTTAAAGCGCTCTATGGCTTAGGAACTGGGTACTTACGGGACCGCCTTCTGCTACCAACAGCCTCCCAGCAGGCAGTACGCTCCCACAGGGTGGGGCTCCTTGGGGTGCCGTCGGTCAGACAATGTCGACTGGTGACCCCCGGGGGAGAGCCTTCTCAGTGGGGACTCCTGCCCTCTGGAACGAGCTGCCCCTGGAGGTACGGAGAATCCTGGACTTGCGCACCTTCCACTGTGCCCTGAAGACTTTGCTATTCCAGCAAGCCAGGCTAGCCTAATTTTGACGGTTTTAAATTTTAAATTGGATTTTAATGGGATGTTTTAATTGTGGGCCAAAGTATTTGATCTGGTTTTAAATTGTTTTTAACTTTTATATTTATGTATTTGATCTTGGCTGTTCACTGCCCTGAGTCCTTCGGGAGAAGGGCGATATATAAATATATCGCCCTTATTATAAATATAAATAAATAAATATATATATATATATATAAAAAAATAAAAAAATAAAATCTATAGTTGCCAATGACTGCAATAGGCTTTGCCTCTATTCTTTATTTTTTTAAGTTAGCCTTCCCCAACTTCTTGTTCTCCAGATATAAATGTCTTGTTAACTTTGGCTAGTCTGGTTTTTCCTAGAACAGACATCTCATACATCAGTTTAGGAAAGGTTGGATTTTCTCTATTCTTACTCTGGAGATGGTTTGCTCTTTCCATTTGGAGAAGGAAGCAATATCAAGGAAGGAAATAAAGAAGGAAATGTGTGGTCCACTTGAGATTTTGAAAAAAAAAAAGCTTACTTTTGTTACAACTATTCTATAATTCCGCTGGCTTTAGTCACAGAACTTTCTCATAAACAAACAGAAGAAAAATGGCTGATTCCTTGGGGAATTGAACAGAGGCCTCTAGCTAGCTATTCTGGTAATCTGAAGGTATTAGGTTTGAAAGAAGGAATATAGCCTGTCCTGCATGAGATTACACTGATCAAACATATTTGCAATTTAGATATTCTTCACCTAGCTTTATCCGTAGATGTAAAAGAATCAGAATCAGTCAGGAATGGCAACAGTTGCACTCTTTCCTGAATACATTAATGACAATGCTATATTCAAAAGCACTATTCAGCGCTTTTTGACTGAGTCTGCCATTGAGGGTAGTCTGAAGTCACAAAAGTCACAAAATAAATTGAGTACAGTTACTATAGTACCTAGGTTTCAACTTCCCTAATTATTTAACTAAATTTCAAGTTATTTTGGGATAGACAAAAGATAAAACTTTATGTACATACGCATGATATGTTTATTGAGTTATATATACACATACACACATACTTAAAATTCATGTATACAGAGTACAATTTAAATTGTGAAAGCCACTTCCAATTTTACATGAAAATGGAGTAATAATAATAGGAATATACAGTCACTCTCATCTTGTTCTGAAGTTGCCATACATCAAATTAACCTCTTTGTCCTTGCTTTTTAGCCTACTAATGCATGGAGGAAAGGGCAGACCTTCAGTTACACAATTACATCAGCTGTCTTGACTTCATTTATTTCTTGTGGATGCTTCTGCCCTCTGTGCTTAAACCCAGTCTAAAATAATGTGCATGTTTGAGTAGTGCAATCCTTTTCATTCATCTTTAGGGAATTTACTTTGATAAATTTGTGTAAAATTACATTCCTGGAGTCACATGTTAAGTAGAAACATATTTTCATTTGCCCGTAATAGTGCAGTTGGAATGATATTGACCCAAAAGTTCCCATATTGGGTGTCCATGAGTGTAATTATAGCATCTGATGGGTAAGTAGTAAGTATTTCTACCCTTTCAGATTTCTTTTGATATAAGGGATGGGAAATGACCAAATTGGCTATTAGTGAGTTTCTTATTTGACAGATAAGCACTTATCTAAGAGAAGTGATCAGTTCTGAACTGTTATGTTGATTATCCCCATTTTTGAGACAAGCAAGAATCCTATTGACTGAAAAATGGGTTTTGTGTTTCATGCAACTAAATTAAATAAAAGGATTATGTGGAAGTATAATTACATTTTGCATTCATAGACATATTTTAATGCTTCTGTTTCTCTAGCTATTACTATAAACAATGAATAATAATTTCCAGCTTTATTGTTGTGAAATAGAAATAATTTATTATAGAATAAATTATAGTATGGCATTTCTGTAATGGCTAATTTTTTATATAAGTTACAGAAAATATCTCACACTACAGTATATCTGATGATTATTTTTCTCTTGTAAATCAAATGCAGTGATTAGGATTAAAAGGAGTCTATTGCCTTTCTCTTTATAGATGCAATTAAAGAAGCATTATGTTTCCATTATTACATTACACTTATAAATTTCATTTTCCAAACTGGGTCTTTATCATTAATAATTATTATTAGCATTAATAATAATAACAATAATAAAACAATAGCAGCAACAACAACAACAACAATGATCCTGCCTTCCTGACACCAAAGGGTAGTTGGGCTGCTTTCCTCCCCCCACCCCATACCTGATCCTGCCTTTCTGACACCAATTGGGCTGCTGTGACTGGGCCTGGACGGCTATCGGGTACAGTCCCTACGATTATGGGATTACCATCTTCAGATCGGTAGTGGCTTAGCCACCGTGACCCAACCCAGGCACTTACCATCACCAATGATGAGAAGAAATCAACAAAATTCCAACAAAAGAGCTCTGGTGGCTCAGCAGACTAATTAACATCCACTTACATCTGCTGCCTGAAATTACTGCAAGTTCAAATCTCACCAGGCTCAAGGTTGACTCAGCCTTCCATCCTTTCTAAGGTAGGTAAAATGAGGACCCAGATTATGGGGGCAATAAACTGACTTTGTATAAATATACAAAAGTATGAAGGCTATTGCTTAACGCATTGTACGCTGCCCTGAGTCTCCGGAGAATGGCGGCATATAAATCAAATTTTTTTAAAAAATCCACACTGGATCGGTCATTGCCAAGTCAATAAGATGCTATGGCTCCTGGACAACTGTCAAAAAATGGGCTACAGTTGTTACTGCTAGAGAATCAGGGCATAAAACTCCAAAGCAACTAGAACAAAAGCACAAAACTTGGACAACCGAAGAAAATCGAGAAATCATCAAATGTTACAGGCAGAGAATTTCAAAAAAAAAAAAAAAAATGATGCAAGTGTGGAAGGAAAAACACCCGGAAAGTGACACAACTGAACAAAGATTAATGGATCAAAGACGTTTCTTCATCTATAATAAAGTTTTTACAGATGCGGAAATGCAACATTTAGAAACATTGGCTAAAAAGAAAACAAGTAAGGATGAACAAGCTGAAGAAACTGTTCCAACACCTGAACAAACTGATCAGCCAGCGGAAGAAACTACCATACAGGATGAAGATCTTCCCGTGCAACAACTCGAAAGTGTAAATTAAGTAGTCTAGAGAAAAATGCTGAAATAAAAGAATGAAAACCACATCAAAGAAAATATAGAAAGAAAAAGATTGCTTGCCATTCACGAAGTGCATAGAAAATGAGTGAAAGATCTACCATGTTTCCCCAAAAATAAGACCAGCTCTTATATTTCTTGGGCCACCAAAAAAGGCACCTGGTCTTATTTTTGGGGAGGTCTTATTTCCCCCCCCCCCATGAACTGGGAGTTGGGGGATGGGGGGCGAAAGCTGCCCCTCTTACCAGCAGCTTGGTCTGCAGAACAGCTGATCAGCGGGTGATGACCTGCTGCCACCTTGAAGAATCCCAGCTGCTCTTGCAGCCAATTAAGGCTGCACAAGAAGCAGGAGGCCCCACACGCCTTATGCCCTCTTCAAGAACAGTCTTATCCAGTGGTGAAATGTAAAATTTGTTACTACCGGTTCTGCAGGCGTGGCTTGGTGGGGGGTAATGTGACTGGGTGGGCATGGCCAACTTTTTTAAAAAAAAACTTTTAAAAGCATTTTTTCTACAACCTCTTCTGCCGAAGAGGTTGTAGAAAAAATGGTTTTAAAAGGCTCTGACGATCCCAGCTGAGCTGCATGATCATCAGAGGCTTTTTTTTTACTTTTAAAAGCATTTTTTCAGCTGAAGAAAAAATGCTTTTAAAGTAAAAAAAAAAAACCCTCTGATGATCACGTGGCTCAGCTGGGCATGGGTGGTGGTGGTGGGGGGTGGGCAGTGATTTTTGCTACCAGTTCTCTGAACCACCCACCGTCATCACTACCAGATCAGGCGATCCGGTCCAAACCGGGAGCATTTCACCCCTGGTCATATTTCAATCAGCTGCAAAGGCCTAAATTCTTGGCACATCCCAGCCTCTGCCTGCCCTGCTTGCTGGCCCTTCTGCTGCTGGGACACTTTTGGCTGCTGCAGTTGAGCAGCTGCCTGTGCTGCTGCTGGCCTTGTGGGGGCTCTTCGTCCTCATGGCAGCACTGCTTTCAGCCATCCTGCCTGGTGTGGGGCGAGTTGTCCCAGATATATAAAACCTCTGGAGCACCCTGGAGCACACAGCCAACACAAGAGCTAATGCCCAACAGAGCCAGTGACTGAAGAGTTCCAGGCTCAGCTCATAGCCCAGCGCAAGCAGCAGCAAGTAGACCTGCAGGAAGGTGCTCAGCAGCCCAAAGGTAGTGGCAGGTGAGGTGCCGTGGCACTACCAGTGGTCTCTGATGAAGAGGCCCTGGTGGTCCAGTGGCAGAGGTGCTCAGAAGATTGTACATCTCAGCCGACTCACCTCATGCCAGGCAGGAGCAGCCCAGCAGGGCAGCCGGGCAGCCAAGAGCAGTAGTATGGGTAGTCTCTCGTGCCAGTTTCTGCAAGCGAGTGGTGAGCACATCAAAAGCAAAAAGCAGGACTTGGCTCTTTCCTGAAATGTGCTTGCAGCAGCTTCTGGACATGGAGTGGGCGGCCCCGTGCCTCTGACTGCTGCTGGTGCTGTCCTGGCATGTTTTGGAAGGGAGATAAAAATGAATCCTGAAGTCTCTTGCTGCCATTGTGCAAACCCCAGCACGGGCAACAGCAGCTGTGCCTTTTCCCTTCCAAAACATTCCGGGATGGCACTGACACCAGGCAGAAGCAGTGATCTGATCAAAACTCTGTGTGTGCACTTCTGTGTGTGTGTGAGAGAGAGAGAGAGAGAGAAAGAGCACATTGCTGCCAGCCCTGGTACATGATACATTGGGTTGGATTGGATCTCTCTCTCTCATGTACATATGCATGCATGCACCACACAAACACACCACACACAAATACACACAGAGAGGTTTGATCAGATCATCCTCTGCCTGCTGCCAGTGCCTTCCCAGCATGTTTTGGAAGGGAGATAAAAATGAATCCTGCAGTCTCTTGCTGCCGCCGTGCAAACCCCAGCATGGGCAACAGCAGTTATACCTTCTCCCTTCCAAAACACGCCAGCATGTAATCTGAATACTCTAACACCGACAGCAGTGAATGCTTTCCAAAAGGGGGGCAATAAACCGGAAGGGCTCCTGGACTTGCAGTGCTTTGTTTTGATTCAGGCACTGCTGCTGACTTGGTAGGAGCTCTTTCTTGTGTTCAGGTAACCTCCTTTCCTTGGGGTTCCCTGCACACAGGCACATCCATGATTTTGGCATAAATCATCCCCAAGGAAAGGAGGATTGGCAGGAAAATGGGGGAGGGGGGATTTTCCTGCTGATCCTCCTTTCCTTGGGGAAGATTTAGGCTGAAGCCATGTGCGTGTATGCAGGGTTGGCAGGGCTCATGAGCAGAGAAGGGGAGGGGATCTGGTTTAGGTGAGTAGGGTAGAGAGGGAGGCAGAATTGTAGGCATTCCCCAGATCTTGTCAGCCACCTTGTTCATCACAGGTTGATTTTTCTTGAGATGTGGCAGAGGGAGAAAGGTCAGAAGTGCCTGAACAATGGATGGGCAGGGTGAGGAAAGTAATCTGCAAGCTGGTAGGGGAATTTTCCTGCTGATCTTCCTTTCTTTGGGCATGATTTATGCAAGAACAAAGCAAATCCATTCGGTCTAACTGCATATCTACACCAGGGGTGAAATGCTCCCGGTTTGGATTGGCTCAGGCGAGTAGGTAGCTGAGATTGAGGCTAGTTCGCCAAACCGGGAGCAATGGCTGGCTGGCCATGCCCCCAAACCACAGCTCGCAGTCCTGCAATGCTTGCCTGCCTTCCATGCTGCCTTCCTGGCGTCCCGGTGGCCAGCTTACGAAGGCAGGCAAGCAGAAGCCCATGTGGAAGGCAGGCAAGCATGGCAGGGCTGCGGGGAAGGAGCTAGCAACTTACTCACCCCCGCCCCACTCAAGCAGCGACTTCCCTGCTCAGCCCCAACAAGTATGCATCCATGGCAATGGGGTTGTTTTGTTTGTCGCGGTGGTGCTTCGGGAGGGCAGGTGGACATATTTTTTTTAAAAGTTTTTTTAATTTTTTAAAACATGAAACATAAAATACATCTTTTTAGAGCAAGGATTTAATCCGGTATAAAGTAAATACAATTACTCACATTCCCTCAACCAATTTTGTTCCAAATTTTATCCATTTACCTCTTTAAAAAAAAAGGAAAAAGAAAAAAAATCTTATTCTAAACATTTAGATTTTAAACGTTTACTATATCACCCTAAATTCTAAACAATTATTTCCAAATCTTTGTCATTTTAACAATCAATATTTCATATATATTTCTCATTAGACCCATATAGACCCATTACATCGAGTCTATATTGTACCTCTTTTAAGTGGCAACTAGTATCCATAATCTTGACAAAGAATATTTTCCTCCACTTAATTGTTTTTAAATCAATCAACATTTCCATCTAAAATTTGTCACTCCCAAAATACTTTATTTTAAAGTCTAATAATTAACTGATTCATAATTTAAATAGCTATTTCCCAACAGTGTTTCCCGCCACTTCTATCTTTATTTATTTAACTGGTTCACAGTTTGGCTTAAGAATTCTCCAGTATTGTCTCCTCCACTTCCTCCTAAGTTTATTTTTGGCTGGTTCGCAACTTAATCAGTTGCTTTCCAGCGATGCTTTCGTCCACTCCTAACCTTACTTATTTGAGCTGGTTCACAGTATAATTTTAACTGCATACCAACGTTATCTCCTTCAATCCTCCTAAATCTATTATGAAACTGGTTCGCAACTCAAATAGTTGCTTCCAAGCAATGCTTTCCTCCGCTCCAACCTCTATTTTTAACTGGTTCACAACTGTATTTCAGTTGCTCTCCAGGTATATTTTCCTCCACTCCTAACTTTTTATTTTTTTGGCTAGTTCACAGTTTTGCTTTAACTGTTACCTAGCATATGCTTCCCTCCACTCCTAACTCTAATGGCTGGTTCACAGCTTTACTTTGGCTGTTTTCCAGCCTGTGCTTTCCTCCACTCCTAACTCTTATTTTTATTTTTAACTGGTTCCCAGTTTTGCCTTAATTGTTCTCCAGTATGATGCTTTCCTCCACTCCTACCTTATTTATAAGCCTAGATCACAGCTTTACTTTCACTGTTCTCCAGAATCATGCTTCCCTCCACTCCTAACTTCATTTGTTTAACTAATTCATAACATTTTATTTTAATTATTGTCCAGCTTTATGTTTTTCTCCATTTCTACATCTCTTATTCAATTTAAATTAATTCACAATATATTACTCATATTCATTTTTAAATCCATTCTCCTCCATGTCTTTAACTGATTAAAAATAAAAAAGTATATCGACGAATATCTTAGCTCCTATTCTCTCCAAGGCTTTCTCCCGTGCCATATTTATTTCCAGTGAATATCAACATTTTAAATCACTTTAAAATCAATTTTCTATAATTATTAAATCTGTAATTAATTCTTTTTAATATCCAGCACCTTAGAGAACATTTTCTTCTAAATTATTAGGTCTGTAAATAGATCTTGAAAATTCCAAGTTTAAAAAAGTATTAAAACATCCAAAAATCATAATTTTCAATCATTTATACTCATTTTTTCGAAGTCAGATTGTTGTATATTCATAAAATCAACTTAGATAAAAATAATAGTGAAAAAAGAGAGAGAATAGTAACAATATTAATAATAGTTAAAATAAAAACAAAAGAAAAAAACAAGAATAAAAATAGGAAAGAGAATAGAAATATAACAAAAGAAATTGAAAAGAGAATTAGAAAAAATAGAGGGGGGAAAGGGACAAAAGAAAAAAAAAGAAAAAGGAAATAAAAAAATTTAAAAAAAAATAGAATTGAGAGAGAGCCCAGAGAAGAAGGAAGGTATCTCATAAAATTATTTAAAGATCAAACTTCTAGACACCATTACATCCATTTAATTCAAACTATGGTATTTTGTTATCTTGTTACTTTATATTCCATTTTTTCCCCTTCTCCAATCTATCTGAGTATATTTATTTTCCATTTCAATGTCCTCAAAATTATAAGTTCTATAAAGTTAATTCTGAATTGACTATTCCATATATGGTATCATCATGTTCTTCTTTTGTTGCTACGCCCTTTTTCTCTTGTTATCATGCTTAGTAAATCAGTTTTCATTATTCCATTTAGTTTCTTCTTTCTGGTCTTCAATATCCTCCAATACACAGATTATATGTCCAAAGTCAAGCCTCTTGAAATTTTTCTCAAAATAATCCACTTTAAGTAACAAGCAACAAAGTTTCTCTTTCAAGTAACAAGCAGTCTGGAATTTACACTTTCATTTTGCAGCCGGCAGCCATCCTTTCAATCTCCATTTGTTTTGTATCTTTACTCTTAAAAGCATATTTATTTCCTCTTCTCCTTCCTCGCTCTCAAACATAATCCAATCTCATTTAGCCACAAAAAATAGCCAAAAAATAAGAAAAGAAAACCAAATCTGTAATAAAATCATTTCCTAAAAGTCTATAATTAACGCTATCTATCAACAGATCTTTTCTCCACCATTCATTTGAGTCTTTTTGCCCCGATGTTTCTCAGCCACTGTTAAGGCTGGGGCACACTTTCTGTAATCCAGCATTTATGGGCAGTTCTCGCCTGGGCAGAAGTCAACTCACCCGGCTTTCAAACTCCCTGCTCCGCTCTCTGCTTCTCGCTTCTCCTCCTCTCCAGCACGATCTTTGTTCCCACTAGCCACGGTTTCGGGACACCCGCCATGGCTGTCGTTCCATTGCCGCCGGCATGAAGGGAAAGCCTCCGGCTCCGAGGAACCTGCCCGTTCCTCTCGCCGCCCAAGGGGTCCCTTCTTGTCCCCCTGTCACTTCAAGACAGGGGAGGTCCGAAGACCTATCGGTGGC
The DNA here is from genome assembly GCA_022577455.1 of Arizona elegans. Taxonomy (NCBI): domain Eukaryota; kingdom Metazoa; phylum Chordata; class Lepidosauria; order Squamata; family Colubridae; genus Arizona; species Arizona elegans. The sequence goes on along the minus strand of JAKOOJ010000004.1, from coordinate 73,397,605 downwards.
AGCTTGGCAGACGGGGTTTTGGGAGAGCTCCGCGGAGCTCACCATTTCCCCGTCTGTATCCCTGTGGCACCTAGGTGGACATATTCATTATAGTTGTCAGCTGCAGATGTCCGCCTGCCCACCCAAAGTACCACTTCGGTGAAAAAACAACTCCATTGTGCTGCACCTCCTTCTGCAGCCAAACACACCCACCGTGTGTGCCCTTTCCTCAAATGGGCTGTGCATGGGGCGCTTGGGGTGCGAGCGAGCAAGAGAGGTCTCCAACCTCTAGTGTGTGTGTGTGTGTGTGAGGGAGGGAGCAATCTGAAGCCGAGGCACCCAAACTTCTGGCAGTGGCACGGGTGGCTTCTGAGCAGCCCTAAGTCAGCCAGCTCCACCTGACCTACTCCCTGAGTCTCGCCATTCTCCTCGCCCCCCCCCCACCCCACTCAAGCAGCGGCAGGCTCTGTGGGACAACAGGACCTCTCATTTTTCCCACAGCACGGCGTACGCTTGCTACCTCTGCTTGTCTCCTTGCAAGCGATGATCTTCTCTGCTTCTCTTGGGATGCTGGTGCAGGCACCATGGATGCATAGCTTGTTGGGGCTGAGCAGGGAAACTGCTGCTTGAGTGGGGTGGGGGTGGGGGTGAGGAGAACAGTGAGACTCAGGAAGTAGGTCAGGTGGAGCTAGCTGTTCAGAAGCTGTACCCGCTGCTGCCAGAAGTTTGGATGCCTCAACTTCAGATTGCTCGCTTCCTCCCACACACGCAACACACACACACAAATAGAGGTTGGAGAGCTGTCTTGCTCGCTCGCTCTCCAAGCGCCCCATGCACAGCCCATTAGAGGAAAGGGCAAGCAAGGCTGGGCATGTTTGGCTGCAGGAGGAGGTCCAGGTGGAAGGCAGCTTTTTCAGCAGCATCCCCCTCCCCTCTTTGGATTGCCCTGCAAGGAGGAGGCTCTGCCTTTGCAGAAACAGGGTGGGTGCTTTTTACGGAGGATTGGTGGTGGGGATGCGCAGCCCTCTGGGATGAAGAGCAGGGCAAGAGAAGGCTCTGAGGTTCACCTGGGCAGTCAAGCCAGAGAGAAACTCAAAACCTTGGGGGCTTCAGAAAGGCAGAATGTGCTTTTGTGCAGCTCCTGGCTTCTGTGACATTCTGTGCTACTGTTCTGTGTTAGAATGTAGAGCTCCTAGCTCTAATGGTGAGTGACATGAATGACATCAAACTGGCCATGCCCACCCAGTCACATGACCACCAAGCCATGCCACACCAAGACATGCCCACAGAACCGGTAGCAAAAAAATTTAGATTTCACCCCTGATCTACACACCAGCGGAAAGTTGATTGGGTGAGCTACCGCATTGGCAGGCAGCAGTTGCATGGCAGTCCTGCACATCCCTGCAGGCATCCCTGCAGTGGGACAGACAAATGGAAGAGGGAGGGGAGATTGCCCCTTCCTCCCTTATACTCCAAAAATTGCCCCGCACCAGACAGGAGCAGTTGGATGGGGGAGGAAGGGGTGAATCTCCCCTTCCCTCCTCCATCCCACTGCAGGGCTACCACTGAGTTCTCTCCCACCAAAGCTGCAGGGCAACCAAGAGCAGCATGGCCTGGAAGGCGAAGAGCCCTTGCAAGGCCAGAAGCAGCAGATGCAGCTGGGCAGAGGTGACAGGGGAGCAGACAATGGTTGCCACCTGCTCCAGAGCTACAAAGTGAGCTGCAGAAGAGAGGGACCCCCAGCTGCAAGGTTGCCTGGTGCCGCAGCAGGGCTGGGACTGGCAAGAGTGTGTATGAAACACCTCCAGGCACCCAGAGAGATAGAATAAGAGGCAGCTCCTGATCACCTCAGCTGATCCATGAGTCATGATTAAGGGGCCCAGCTGCCATTAGCTTACTGGGGAAGGAATGCAGTGAAGAAAAATGGAAAAAAATGGAAGGAATAGAATTGGGAAATGGAAGCATTGTGAAAACATTAGCAAAGGATGACCCAAATACCTAGGCATATTGGAAGTAGATAACATCTTGAATGGAAAAGTCAAAAAGTCAATGCAAAAGGAATATATCAGGAGGGTCTGCAAAGTATTAAAATCAAAACTAAATGCTGGAGACATAATTAAAGCCATTAACACATAGACAGTTCCAGTGATACACTACCCTGCTGAAATCATCAACTGGACAATGGCTGAACTGGAAAATGTGCACCAGAAAATGCGTAAACTTTTGAATATGTACCAAGGTTTACATCTACAAATTGACATTGGCAGGTTGTACCTGCCAAGAAGAATAGGGGGCAGAGGACTATTGCAAATCCATCAAACTGTAGAAAAAGAAAAATGAAGTTTGAATGGCTACGTGAACCAAAGTACAGAAAAATTGCTGCAGGCTGTGAAAACGGAGAACATTATAAAAACAACAGAAACAAAGGCAGAATATAAGGAAAAACAGCTGGATAACAGATTAAATAGATGGAAAACCAAAGCTTTGCATGGACAGCACTTGAAAAACATTGAAGGAAAATGTGATGACAACTTTACATGGGCATGGCTTAAGATGGGAACCATCAAGAAAGAAACAGAAGGTTTAATACTCACTGCTCAAGAACAAGTACTACAAACTAATGCCATGAAAGCAAAGATACAAAAATCCACCGACAATCCAAACTGCCGACTTTGCAACAACAAAGTCGAATTTAATATGTGAATGCAACAAAATTGCACAAACTGATTACAAAGCTAGACACGACTGAGTTGCTAAATTAATCCACTGGTCATTATGTAAAAAATATGACCTACCTGTATCCAAAAAGTCATGGGAACATAAAGTGGAAAAAGTTACAGAAAATGAGAAGGTGAAGATCTTGTGGGACTTTTGAATACAGATGGATCATCACTTGGAACACTACACACCAGATATCACTGTTGTCAAAAACCGAAACATACAATTTATTCACATTGCAGTACCAGAAAATGCCAGAGTCGAAGAAAAAGAACTGGAACAAATCATGAAATATCGCAACCTGGCCATCAAAACTACATGGCTATGGATGAATGATGTAACAATGATACCCATTGTCATCAGGGCACTAGGTACCATGTCCAAGAATTTTATAAGATACATCAACAAATTGCAGCTTCCTGCAATAACACCAGCAGAATTGCGAAAAACTGTGCTACTTGGAACATTGTACACCTTAAGAAAGTACTTGGTTGATACCTAGGATGCTGGCAGCAACCTGTATCAACCATTAGCACCAGTCAACGGTATTTGTGATGTATTTTTGAATGTTTACTTGTCTGAGTTTCATGTTTAATGAATAAAGTAAATCATCATCATCATCATCCACCCACACAAAACAAGCTATTCCCATCTGTTGCATGTTGAACTGTTTACAATGCTTTATTTGGCCATTTAAGGAATTCTCATATAGTAGGAAAGAGCATGTAGTGACAGTGACAGTTTACCATGTTGTTGTAAATATTGGTATATTTATCTTATAGGAAGTACATTAAGTAGCCGATTTTCTTGCATTTGTTTCTGTTTTGTACTTTCCCAGGCTTTATTGATTTTATTGTGGAACCTACTTTCACTGTGCTGAGTGATATGACTGAGAAGATTGTAACACCTCTCATTGAGGAAGCCTCTAACTCTGGTATGATGGGATTTAGGCGATCCAGGTCAGTAATCATATATATTTATAGTAGAATCTTCCTCTTTAAGGTGTGTGTTTTGATTGTGTTTGTGTTTGTATGTTTGTATAATTTTTTTATTTTTCTGGGGTAAAGAAAGAGTATTCAAGTCATTTGTGATATAATGATCAAGAAATTATCCAAGTTGACCAGGCTAATAAGACCATTACAAGAATAATATTTGGAAGAAGAGAAATATCCTGGGATGATTATGATAAATCCTTTGAGATTATTTTCTGGACCGAGTATATGTTATCTGCTCTTGATATTGAACCTTATTCCAAATAATATAATTGTAACTATAATACAGATACAATATTTAGAATAGTATCTAATTTATGTGACAGTAAATCTAGAGATAATTTCCCACTTTTCATTATGAAAACAATTTGATTTATTCACTACAAGCATCACTTTAAGGGTAAATGCCTTCTGCAACCCTGACTCTTTTTTTTCCTTTGCCCAAATGGTTCTTCAATAATGAATTAAAATCTGAGTAAATCAGAATATGCATTGTTTGGACTGCCTTATCATCAACTCCATGCTTCTATGATCCCACCTTGTCAGCAGTTCAGCTGATTTCCAGTTCAGCTGTCATTCAACTAAAAATGGGATAGAGTTAGGAACAGACTATTTTTCCATTGGCGGGAACTTCTGTCCTTTCCCCTATGCTTTTCTCCCTCTTCATAGAGGTTCCACTGTAGTGACAATCATGCTGAGCAGCTATTATTTCACCATTAATTTGTAAATAGAAGAGAGGATGTGAGAAGGGTTTAAAGTATTCTCAAGGTTTGGGGAGTGAAAAGTGTAGTAAAGTAGGAGGGGCTCCAACTTTAAAAAATTGGCAAGGAATATTTACATGTATCAAAACAAAAAAGTGAAAGGGAGAAGAAAATTGTAATGTCACTTAATATTTCTTAGCAATTAAAATGCCATTAATATTGTATATGCAATCCCAGTCTGAATAGCCTTAGCCCCTCAGAAGTCAAAAGATCAAGTGTCAAGAGCACTGGGTCAGAAGGAAGTGCCTCACTCAACTGTTCCATCCTCACTGTGGACTTCAAATGTTTTAAAGCCACCTGGACAGAAGTGGTGCAACAAAACCGAGAAAAGTGGAAAGCCCAAGCAATCAAAGGTAACAAAAACAGTACTGGAAAAAAATATGCAGCAAAATGATGAATAACATAGAAAGGGTTGTGAACATGCATGCAGAGGAAAAGTTCCTAAAGATACTTGGAGGTTTCTGGTGAGACATTTGTGTGAACCATAATTTAAAAGATTTCAGTGGGAGCACTACTTGATCACACCTTTCCATATCTAATTCTTGCAGTGATATAGGAGAAGACATGAAGTGAAAGACTAAGGGGAGACTGTCTACTTCCTGGTAGATACTCAAGCTAACCCTTTCAATTTTAGACGAAAAGAGTACTGTGAATAAATTTTTCTCTGTATTATGGAAATCAGTTTCCTTGTATATTAATATTAATGCAAGGAAACTAGGACATCATGTAGAATATTGTGTATTGGTTTACTTTTTGAGTATTTTGATTTTCATGAATCAAATCCTCTCTATAAATTAATTTGACTTATTGTCTGTGGTTTAGTTCAATTCGAGGTCTCAGGGGAGGGGTGGGGGTAGCGGTTGTTATAAAGGAAGGTCTTTGTCCAAAGGAGGCCACTATACCTCAGATAGTTGGATGTGAGTCCCTCCTTGTGAAGTGGGGTCATGGGGTGCAGATGGGCTTGCTGATCGCGTACCTGGCTCCCTGCTGTGTGGCGGCGGTCCTGCCTGAACTGCTCAACGTGATAGCCAGGGTGGCAGTTGATACCCCCAGGCTTATGGTTATGGGGGATTTCAACCTGCCATCCATCGATGAAATGTCTGAGGTGGCTTGGGAGTTCATGGCTTCCATGACGGCCATGGACCTGACCCAGTTAGTTCATGGCCCTACACACACAGGGGGACACATTCTGGACTTGGTTTTTGTCTCTGGCCAGTGGCTGAATGATTTAGATATAGGGGATATAGTCATTGAGCCCTTGCCATGGTCAGATCATTCTCTCCTTCAACTTGACCTTCAAACTGCTACACCCCACCGCAGGGAGGTGGAACCGACTAGGTGGTTCTACCCCAGGCACCTGATGGATCCTGATAGGTTCCGGACAGAGCTTGGGCCATTCCCTGAGGTTCTGGCTCACGACCCGGCTGAAGACCTGGTGGCCGCCTGCGATAGGGCAGCTCCTGGAGCTTTGGACTGTGTCATGCCTTTTTGGCCTCTGATCCGGCACCGATCTCACTTAGCTCCCTGGTTTTCTGAGGAGCTGAGGGAGATGAAGCGCCAGAAAAGATACATGGAGAGTGGTTGGAGGGCTAGCCTTTCTGAATCTGACCAAACACTGGTGAGATCTTATATTAAGACCTACCTAGTGGCGATAAAAATGGCAAAAATTAATTATTTTTCTGCTCTTATCGTGTCTGCAGATAACCGCCCGGCTGCCCTGTTTAGGGTGACCCGTTCCCTGCTCCATCTGGGAGCGCGGGAAGACCCCTTGGAGGGTAGGGCTGAGGATTTTGTACAGTATCTGCATGACAAAATCGCTCAAATTCAGGAAGACTTGGACTCTGACTGGGTAGATGCAGGTGGGGTGATGGAGGCAGGTCTTGAGAGTCTTATCTGGGAGGAGTTTGATCCGGTGACCCCCCCAAAGACGTGGACAGGATTCTGGGTGGACTCAGCATGGCCACATGTTTATTAGACCCGTGTCCCTCCTGGTTGGTGCCTGCTTCCTGGGAGGTTACACGAGGCTGGCTCCAGAGGATTATCAACGCTTCTTTGAGAGAGGGTTGCTTTCCCACCACCTTGAAAGAGGCAGTGGTGAGGCCCCTCCTCAAGAAGCCCCCCCTGGACCCAGCTGTTTTAGCAAATTATCATCACTACCGCTTTGTAGTGAAGGTTGTTGAGAGTGTGGTGGTGCGACAGTTCCCCCAGTACCTGGATGAAGCGATCTATCTTGATCCATTCCAGTTGGGTTTCAGACCTAGGTACAGCATGGAAATGGCATTGGTTGCATTGGTTGATGATCTATGTAGGGCTCGGGACAGGGGTTGTTCCTCGGTCCTGGTCCTATTAGATCTCTCAGCGGCTTTTGATACCATCAACCATGGTATCATGCTGCGCCGGTTGGAGGGGTTAGGGGTGGGGGGGGCACCGTGTTGCGGTGGTTCTCCTTTCTCTCTGACCGGTCGCAGTTTGTGTTAACAGGGGGTCAGAGGTGCCGCAAGGGTCGGTCCTCTCGCCCCTTCTGTTCAACATTTATATGAAGCCGCTGGGTGAGATCTTCTGTGGTTTCGGGGTGAAGTTCCATCAGTACGCTGATGACACTCAGCTGCACATTTCCACCCCGGACCACCCCAGTGATGCCCTTGACGTGATGTTCCGGTGTCTGGAGGCCGTGCGGATCTGGATGAGGAGAAACAGGCTCAACTCAACCCTTCCAAGACCGAGTGGCTGTGGCTCCCGGCATCCCGATATAGTCAGCTGGCGCCATCTCTGACTATTGGGGGAGAGTCGTTGGCCCCCACGGAGAGGGCTCGCAACTTGGGTGTCCTCCTGGATGGATGGCTGTCCTAAGAAGAACATGTGACGGGCATGGCCGGGGGGCCTTCTATCAGGTTCGCCTGATTCGCCAGTTGCATCCCTTTCTGGATCGGGACTCCTTGCGCACAGTCACTAATGCCCTCGTCACTTCCTGCCTGGACTACTGTAATGCTCTCTACATGGGGCTCCCTTGAAGAGCACCCGGAGGCTCCAACTGGTCCATAATGCAGCCACACAGGTTATTGTGGGAGCGTCTTGGCGCTCCCATGTAACACATCTCCTGTGCGAGCTGCACTGGCTTCCGGTGGTCTTCCGGGTGCGATTCAAGGTGTTGGTGACCACCTTTAGTGCTCTCCATTGCTTAGGATCTGGATACCTACAAGACCACCTTCTGCCACCAAGAGCCTCCCACCGGCCAGTATGCTCCCACAGAGAGGGGCTCCTCGGGGTGCTGTCAGTCAAACAATGTCGACTGGCAGCCCCAAGGGGGAGTGCTTTCTCTGTGGGAGCACCTGCCCTCTGGAATGAGTTCCCCCCGAAGATACGGAGGATTCCAGATTTATGTACTTTCCGTCGGGCCCTCAAGACTTTTTTATTTCAACAAGCTGGGCTGGCCTAACTTCTCCTATTGCTTAATTTTAATTTTAATTTTAATTTTAAAAGGGGTATTTTAATTGTTGGGCCAAAATTGTTTAATATGTTTTTTAAACTGTTCTTAAATTTTTGTACTCTATGTGTTTACCTTTGGCTGTTCACCGCCCTGAGTCCTTCAGGAGAAGGGCGGTATATAAATTTAAATAAATAAAATAAAATAAATTCTTTGAATTTTGTGAATTGGATTTATAGGATACACAGGCTGTAACTTGGTTTGTTTTCTAGCAATCTGCTCTGCCTAGGAATTAAGTTGGTCATTATAGATACACAATTGTCTTTCAGACAAAATAAACTTTAAATCTATGGATTTGTATGTATATAGTTATTGTGGGACTTCCAAATGCTTTTCCTTAACATGCTACAAATACATTTGAATAGATATTTTCTTTTTTTAGTTGGCTGAATTTTAGTTGGTGTGCTGTGTCTGATCCAGTAAGAATTTGAATTATTTTTTATTTATTTATTGTTACAATAATTTGTTGCCCATTTGTTATCTAACATTCCTCATAAAGTGGTTAATAATGAATATGATACTGTAAAGTAAAAATGTTTTAACTATTATTGAAAAAACAACACTCCCATAGGGCAACAAAAAAAAATCTGACAAAGGGGGGGGGGGGAGAGAGTCCAGCAGACCAGAATTCCTCTGGTTTCAAGGACCCTGATGCCATATACATAGTGTATGTACTTGTGTACATAGGCACATTGTTGGTATCAGGAAATTTGTAAGCATATTGTTAAGGTTTGTAACCTCTTACATGCACAAAATGTTACTTTGTCTAAGTTTTATTTTTGGTCTACAAACTCCACCCTCCATCACCATACTCTTGATTTTCTGACATCCCTATCAACTTTTAAAGAGTTGACTCCAGTGGTGGGATTCAAATAATTTAACAGTCAGTTCTCTGCCCTAATGGACAGCTGGGTAGGTGTGGCTGTATGGTCATATGACTGGGTGGGCGTGGCCAACTTGACATCACTCACATCGAGGGGCATTTCTCCTCGCCTCTCATGACAGTGGGGATGCTGCAATAGTCATAAGTGTGAAAAATGGTCATAAGTCACTTTTTTCAGTGCCATTGTAACTTTTGAATGGTCACTAAAACAACTGTTGTAAATCAAGGATTACCTGTATAAAAATACAAAAAGCTTCTTTGCTTGCAAAAAGCTTCCCTAAATACCAATCGTTAGATTAGAAATACCTGCAACCCAGAGTTACAAATCAGGCAAGGTGCTAGAGGACCTTGAGGAATTAAAATAGTTAAAATCCAATGATAACTATCAGCAGTCAACTCTTGCTCGTAAAGTGAAACCTTTAGCAGAGAGGTCATTTAAGCTCTCTAGAAAGTGGGTGGGCATATTTGGGCTACAAAATGCTGAGCTAAAGAGACAAATTAACAAATTATATACAGAACCAACCCAGGTTCAAGTCTCTGTCCTCCCCAGTTTGTCAAGCATGGCTGGTCTCACTCACTTCACAAGTTATCCTAAGGAAATCATCCAGATTTAAGGAAAGATCTCATGCCCCCCAGAAAGGCAACAACAACAAAAAAATCAATGTCAAACTTGCATCCTGCCTCTTGGAAGTATGCCCCAAAAGGACAGTGCCAGGAACCACTAAAGCAGTGAAGAAAGACCCACTCCCCAGACAGAAAAAGAAACCATGAGGCAGGAAAAAATTAAAACACAATACAAAGAATTAAATCACAACAGTTTAAATCCTTTTAAAACTAAATCACAAGCCTTGTCTGGCTCATTGCCAGAGCTTACACCCAAGGCAAGCTCAAGTATAAACACTTGCGATAAGCCTAACTACAAAAAATGCAGTTAGCGCTAGAATGTAGCAAAAGAGTAAACACAGTAGCTGTTGCTTGTTAGACCAATTACCAGAACAAATAGACACAGGAATCAGACAGATTTCTCAACCCTGCTTCTTTTCAGGAACAGAGATTAACTTTCTTCCTTCCAAACAAAGCTGAATTGGGGGGGGGGGGGGATTTTTAAAAAAAAAAAATTATTGAAATTTATTATAATACAATACAGTACAATCAGTCAGACAGTGTTATTTTTCTACACAGGTTAGATTAATTCTTCTTTTACTTATCGTAATATAACGTAATTTACATATGCATCTTAAGATTTACATTAACTTTTATCTATTCTTTATTCTATTATCAATCCACCTGTACCAATCATCCCATACCGTATAATATTCTGAGTCTTCTTTCTCATTTAATTCTAACATTAATTTGTTCATTTCGGCACATTCTAGAACCTTCTGAATAATATGTTCGTCTGGTGGTGTGTCCTTTCCTTTCCAATATTGGGCATAAGCTATTCTTGCTGCAATGAGTATATGTATGATTAGATATCTTATCCCCCCCCCCCCCGATATTTCGTCTTTAGTATTCCCAGGAGAAATATTTCAGGTATCAATTCTATTTTTTCATTGGTTGATTCTTGTAGCCAATTTTGAATTTTTCTCCAAAACCTCATCGCTTCAGAACAGGACCACCACATGTGAAAGAAGGTACCTTGGTGACATCCACACTTCCAACATTTGGGGCTTACATTTGGATAGATTTTTGCTAACCTCACAGGCGCTAGGTGCCATCGGTATAGCATTTTATATTGATTTTCTTTGTATGTTGCTGCTTTTGTTAATTTATAGTTACTATTCCAAATCATCTCCCACTTGTCCAAATTGGGAAAATTATCCCATTAATAAATACAGGATTAAATGTCACCAAGCACAGAATTAAACTTCATCAGTTTTAGATCAAAACTCAGAAAAGGTATGTAAACTCACGTTTGAATGTCAATCTTTCTAGCTAGCCAAGAAGCCTTGCTCATCTTGGTTCCTTGTCATTAAAAGCTTCTTTCCAGCAGCTCTGCTTCATTATTCAATAATTTCTTCAAAGTGCTTATCATTGCATCCTGGCTGGAAGAACTCCAACAGGGGAGTATTTCCTCCCAACAGCAGTGTAAAAAGCTTAAAATAAGCCTTCCCCTTTAAGAAAGTCAAACCCCAGCAAAATACCAGTAAAGAAAGAAAAACAACAACAACTCTGGAGAAGCTTGGGCAACAGTAAGTCTGGATGTACTGCCAAGAACCTTTAGCTGTTACAATGTAATAAGGGTTAACCAAGAGGCAGTTTCTGTAAGCAGGGCAATAAAGATTAGGCTATAAACAACACAGGAATGTTTCCTTCCTGCCTTTCTTACAGGATTAGCCCTGTAAAGTGGAAAAAAACAAAAGGAGATTTCTTCCAACAACTGGTTCTCTGAACTGCTTAGAAAGTTAACAACCGGTTCCAGAGAATAGGTGAGAACCAATTGAATCCCACCACTGGTTGACTCTAATAATGAATAGAAAGGGAAAAGTGACAAAAAGCACATTAGCTACTTTTGGAATACAAATCAGTAGTGAGATCCTATTCAGGCCTCTTCATTACTACCATTGTACTGTCAAAATAATAGCCTTAAGTATGTATTAACTGAAGGTTTTGAATCGCCAAACTTATAATTAATTATTTGAAACATTATGGGTTCTCTCACTTATGATGATGTGAATTAGTCTAATAGTTGCTGAAAACTCTCAATTGCAACATAGCATTATGAATCAGCAATAAATGGCAAACATCAAAACATTATAATCTTTTGACATTTGATTAAGAATCAGGATAATGATAATTGCCTAGAACCAGAAATACTTTAATGTAAGGTGCTCTATCCATGTAGAATGCAATACTTTTCTCTTTGAATGTGACATTGTGGGAAATGTGACATTGTGGTTTTTTTTTTTTTTTTTTTTGTACTCAGTGTCTTTTAATATGTGGGCAAAATTTATTGTAAGCTCCTTCTGCTTACAATATCACTATTCAAATTAGGAATCAGAATAAACATATTCCCCCAAAGAACAGAAGACAGGAAGGTAACAAACTTAATGTATGATGTAAGTTCACATTTAATTTTGATCGCCTTCTCTCATTTTGTTTATATTAACACCAGCTTTCTCTAGTAGATGGGGTTTTTTAGGACTACAAATCTATCAGAAGTTCTAAGTTATTTGCAAAACTTTTGCATACTGTCTTCAAGGAGTTTTCATCAGTTCATTTTTTAAACTAAAAATGTATTATGAATTTTGTATAGTCCACACCCCAAATAATTGAAGATAAATTGTATTTATTTTTTTCTGCTAGCTCTGCTTTTGTCCATTGAACAGTGCTTTTGATATGGTTATTTGGAGCAGTATAGCTATGCCCATAGGATGAAAGTCTTGGAGTCATCAACCTCATCCAGAAGTCTTCTGGATCTATATAATTTGGCCTGCCTTCTTATCTTCTTATCTATTTTTGATGGTTATAGTTGCTACTTCATATCTTACAGAGTGCCTTACCTGCTGTCCTCTTTCTAAGCCAATCATTGTATGAGATAGAGCACCTACAGCACAATCAACATAGATTACTGCTCTTCTGCTGAATTAGGAGGAAAAAAAGTGGGGGGATGAAATAGTTTCTATACCGCCATTTTCTTGTGATGTATGATTGAGGGAGGTGACTAAGGGATTCTGCCCTTCATACCCCTCTTTTGAGAAAATACACCAATTTTCCACAGGTGTAACTATGCAAAATGTAAACTCAAGTTTATTATAAAGGAAAAAGTGATCATTTTTTTTTAAAAAAAACATTTTTTCTCTTTAAATATTAATGGGCAACTCTTCCTTGTTCAAAGAGAGGAAGGCGGGGCTGCTTCAGAGCCAATGAGCTAAATCTAAAAGAAGACACAGGATTCCAGTCAGAGCACAAATTGCTTCTGTATTATTCAGCTCAAATGTTACTGAGTTCCAAGCTTATCAAGAAATAGTAACTACCTCAAAACTATAAAAACTGAATTCAGGCATGGAATAAAAATATGTAATGATTATGGGAATTGATATAGTACTGCCTAACTGTATCACAGAATGACTCCCTTTAGCATTTAAAAGAACAAAATGGTTTCTTTTCTCCTGAATATGTGGGATAAAATTGAGGGAATGTTTTTTATATATATTTATTTACTTGTCAAGCATACATAAAATTACAGATAAAAGTATAAACATAATTTGAATACATGAAAAGAGTAAGAGTAAAAAGGAACATTAGGACAGGGATGGTGCACGCTGGTGCACTTATGCATGCCCCTTACAGACCTCTTAGGAATCAGGTGAGGTCAACAATAGACAGTTTAAGGTTAAAGTTTTGGGGGTTTAGGGAAGAAACCACAGAGTCAGGTAGAGTCAGTGCAGTCCAGGCATTGGCCACTCTGTTACTGAAGTCATATTTTCTGCAAACAAGGTTGGAGCAGTTAACCTTGATTTTGTATCTATTATTTGCTCATGTATTGTTGTGATTGAAGTTGAAGTAGTCATTGACAGCTAGGACATTGTGGCAGATAATTTTATGTACTACGCTTAGGTCAGACTAAAGTCGGCATAGTTCTAAGTTGTCTAAGCCCAAAATTTCAAGTCTGGTGGCATAAGGTATTTTATTGCTGGTAGAGGAATGGAGGACTCTTCTTGTGAAACATCTCTGAACTCTCTCAATTGTATTAATGTCCAATATGCAGTGTGGGTTCCAGACAGATGAGCTGTATTCGAGAATTGGTCTAGCCAATGTTTTGTATGCTGTAGTTAGTAGTACAATATTACCAAAGAAGAAGCTATGCAAGATTATGTTAACAACTCTTAATGCCTTTTTAGCAATGTTGTTACAATGGACTCTGACACTTAGATCTTTAGCAATGGGTACTCCAAGATCCTTGACAGAGTGAGGGTAATCTACAAGGTCATGTCCATCTAATTTATATTTTATGTTTTGATTTTTTTGCCAATGTGTAGGACAGAGCATTTGTTGGTTGAGATTTGAAGTTGCCACTTGTTGGACCAATCTGACACATATTCAAGGTCTTTTTGAAGGGTAATTGCATTGTCGGTGGTGTTGAATAGTTTAACATCATCAGCGAAGAGAATGCAGTTGCTTTTAATATGTTTGCAAAGGTCATTTATGTAAAGTATGAAGAGTGTTGGGCCTAAAACACTGGCTTGGGGAACACCATTGTTACAGGTACAGGATTTGATAGAGCACTTCCTATTTTGACCACTTGTTGTCTGTTTGACAGGAAGGCAGCTATCTATTTATATAGGAGTCCAGAAATGCCATAGGATTTTAGTTTTAGAAGTAATTTGTCATGTACCACTGAATTAAAAGCTTTACAGAAGTCTATGTAAATTGTGTCTATTGCTTTGCCCTGATCGAGTTGTGTAGTCCATATGTTTTTGCAATGTAGTAGTTGTAGATTACAGGATAATTTTTTTCTGAAACCATTTTTTTTTGTTGGATTTTTTTTTTTTTTTAGGTTTTGTCTCTAGGTGGAGGGTAATAGATTGGTTAATGATTGATTCCATGACTTTGCAGGTGATGCAACATAAAGAAATTTCAACTAAACTAGGGTCTCCCTTTTTAAAGATAGAGAGGACCGTGGCTTGTGACCATTGGTAGGGCAAGGAGCTGGTATTGAAAGATTTTTCAAAAATTATGCTTAGAGGTTCTGCAATTGCAGCGGAAAGCTTTTTTAAGAAGTATGCACATAGTCCATTAGGTCCAATAGATAGAGATAGTTTTAGATTGCATAGTGCCTTTTCAATGTTGCCTTCTGTAAAATCGATATGTATAAGACCACCGTAAATTGTTGTAATTGTCTATAGTACGACTGGGAAATATTTGGGTATGTGTTGTTGCTGTTTACAAAGACTGAGCTAAAGAATGTATTAAAGAGATTGGCTTTAATGGTTTCATCAATACAGTCTTTGTCATTTGGTCCTTTTAGGAGTGGGATGAATCTCGAGTCTTTAAGTTTGTTGTTTACAAAATTATAGAGGTTACGGATGGATTTTGTGTGTAGAAGGTTTTCCTCTTGCTTTATGTGATAATTGGTGCATTCAGTCTTTATTTGTTGGCATAAGTTTTTGTAGCAGTTTTTCAAGTTAGCTACGTAGTTAATTTTGTTTTTTCGCCAAAGATATTTTTTTTCTGGATTGTGGATTTTTTCTGGATTGGATTCCTTATTGTTATTAGTAGTTTATTTTTTTGGGGGGGGGGTTGGGTTTGGGGGATATTAGTGGTACGTAAAGTTTAATGTTTTTTTTTTTACTTTGCGCAAGAAAATGTTGTAATGGTTGTCAGAAGTATTACAGCCAGAGAATAGAATTTGCCAATCAAGATATGAGAGTTCATTGTCTATGAGATCGTAGTTGGCTTTTTTAAAGTTATAACTGGGAATCCCATCATTATGATGATTTTTGTGAGGACGTAAGTTGAGACAAGAGTCAATCATGCTGTGGTCGCTGTTGGAGAATGGTTCTTTTATTTGTAGACCATAAATTGAGTTTAAACTGTTGCAGAAGATGAGATCAAGGCAGTTGTTGAGTCTAGTGTTATTAGTTATTAGTTGATCAAATCCCAGATTAGTTACAGTATTGTACAGAGTTGCATGTATAGGTTCAGTTGTTCATTTGTTTAGGGTCCAATTAATAAGTGGTAAGTTAAGGTTACCAAGAAAGATTATAGGGTGTGGGCAGGAGGCTGCCCCTGTTAGTAGTGAAGTTAACTTGTTCGCATGTTTGATGTCGTAATCTGTGGCTCTATAACATAGTAAGAATCAAAATGTGGTATTCAAGGACAGGTCGCAGACGACGGATTCAGGAAGAGCAAGCTCCTGTGTAACTTGAATATTTTTTTTTTTTTGGAAAAGTTTTTCTGTTTTATTTCTTATACACGTAATATAAAATGTATATTTTCTTATACATAATTAATCCTACATATACAATTTTCCTTAAAGAAAGCATTAAAATAAGGCATTTTAATTACATTCGGAGTTCTTCCCTCATTTCGCAACAACCCTTCTTCTTCTCCTCCTCCCCTTCCTCCTCTCCTTTCCTACTTTCTCTTCCCTCTTCTCCTACCTCATCCTACTTCCCCTTCCTTTCCCCCACTCCTCTCTTCTTTTCCCCCTGCTCACCTTCTCTCCTACTCCTATCCCCTACCCTTCCTTCCTCTCCTTTTCCCTTTCTTCCATTCCTCTCCCTCCCTCTCCTCTTCCTACCCTCTACTCCTCTCTCCTTTCTATCTTCTTTGCTGTGGAATATTTCCTTGTTTGGCATCCGAACAACTCCTATATTCTAATAGTATATACTTTCTTTCAATTTCTTTTCAGATTTATTCTATAAGTATTATCATCATAATTGTACACTTATTATTATTATCTTCTTTCTTTTCTCCCCTCCCATCCCCCTTTTTCATTTACTCTGGTGTCATCTGGGTTTCTATTTCTTTTTTATCCTCTTCCTCGTTTAACTTTCTATTAACTTTCTATCAGTTGGGCTTGTTGTTGACATACCTGCCTCCCAGCTGCATGACAACAGCCTTGCCTGTGCTCCTAGAGGCAGCAGCCGGGTTGGCGGTGGAGTTTCCCAGGCTTATGGTACTCAGGGACTTCAACCTACCATCACTTGGCGAATCCTCAGATGGGGCTCAGGAGTTCATAGCTTCCATGACAACCATGGACCTGACCCAATTAGTTCAGGGTCCGACCATGAGGGGGACACACGCTCGACCTGGTATTTCTCTCAGGGCAGTGGAGATATGATCTGGAATTAAGGGGTATAGAGGTCTCACCCTTGTCGTGGTCATATCATTTCCTGTTGAGGCTGGACTTTAATACACCACTCCTCCATCACAGGAAGGCGGAGCCGATTAAGTGGTTCTGCCCCAGATGCCTAATGGACCCTGAGGAGTTTCAGAAGGAGCTTGGGGAGATACCTGACTCCCTTGTCCACAGACCGGCCGAGACCCTAGTGGCTGCCTGGCAAAAGGCAGCATCTGGGGCATTGGACCGGATTACGCCTTTGCGGCCTCTCAATGGCAGCAGATCCAGGAAAGCTCCCTGGTTTACTGAGGAGCTCTGGGAGATGAAGCACCAGAAAAGACGTCTAGAGCAACGCTGGAGCACCAGTAAATCCGAATCCAACTGAACACTTTTAAGAGCCTTTGTTAGGACTTACTTAGTGGCGATACAGGTGGCAAAATGTTCACATTTTTCCACACTTAGTGCATCCGCTGATTCTCGCCCAACCACCCTATTTAGGGTAACTCGCTCCTTCCTTAAGGTTGGGGGAATGGAGGAGCCCTTGCAGGATAGAGCTGAGGAATTTGTACAGTTTCTGTCAGATAAAATCACTCAGATTCGGATGGACCTGGACTCTGATTGGGCAATACCAACCAAGATGATGGGCGGATCTTAATCCTATTGTGTGGGAGGAGTTTGAGCCAGTGACTCCTGAGGAAGTGGACAAGGCTGTAGGGGCGATGAGTTCCTCCACTTGTTTGTTGGACCCGTGCCCCTCCTGGCTGGTTTCGGCCAGCAGGGAGATGACACGAGGCTGGCTCCAGGCTTTAGTTAACGCATCCTTGAGGGAGGGGTCCTTCCTGCAGCCCTTAAAGGAAGTGGTTGTAAGGCCCCTCCTCAAGAAGCCTTCCCTGGACCCAGCAGAATTAAAGAATTTTTGGCCAGTCTCCAACCTACCCTTTATGGGAAAGGTTGTAGAGAAGGTGGTGGCACTTCAGCTCCTGTGGTCATTGGATGAAACGGATTATCTGAACCCTTTTCAGTCCGGTTTCAGACCTGCCTATAGCATGGAAACTGTTTGGTCACGCTGATGGATGATTTCTGGTGAGCCCGAGACAGAGGTCATTCCTCTATCTTGGTGTTAGAGGTGGAGCCACCTCTCAGTGGCTTTCAATACCATTGACCATGGTATCCTTCTGGGGCAACTAAGGGAGCTAGGAGTGGGAGGCACCGTGTTGCAGTAGTTCGCGTCCTATCTCTCTGGTCAATCACAGTTGGTGCTGGTAGGAGGAAAGAGGTCGTCCCCTAGGCCCCTCATCTGCGGGGTGCCTCAGGGCTCAGTCCTCTCTCCCCTCCTATTTAACATCTACATGAAACCACTGGGTGAAATCATCTGACGACACGGGATGGGATATCAGCAATATGCTGATGATACCCAGCTGTATATATCCACCCCTTGTCAGTTCAGTGAGGCAGTAGATGTGATGTGCCGGTGCCTGAGGGCTGTGAGGATCTGGATGGGAGTCAACAGGCTCAGACTTAACCCAGACAAGACAAAATGGCTCTGGGTATTGCCCCCTAAAGACTATGTCAATTGTCCATCCTTGGTTCTGAGGGGGGGTGAGAAAGTGCCCCCCTCAGAATGGGCTCACAATTTGGGTGTCCTTCTAGACTCATAGCTGAGACTGGAACAACCTCTGACAGCTGTAGCTAGGGGGACCTTTGCACAGGTTTGCCTGGTGCACCAATTGCGACCCTACTTGGATCAGGAGGCTCTCCTCACAGTCACTCATGCCATTGTCACCTCATAGTTGGATTATTGCAACGTGCTCTACATGGGGCTGCCCTTGAAAAGTGTTCGGAGGCTATAGTTGGTCCAGAATGCAGCCGCGCGAGTTATAGTGGGTACACCTAGATACACCCATATTACACCAATTCTCCGCGAGCTACACTGGCTCCCTATTGGTTTCCAGGTGCAATTCAAGATGTTGGTCATTACCTTTAAAGCCCTATATGGCTCAGGGCCAGGCTATCTTCGAGTCCGCCTTCTACCACATAGCTCCCAGCGACCGGTAAGATCCCACAGACTCGGTCTCCTCCGGGTCCTGTCAGCTAAACAATGTCGACTGGTGGGCCCATGGGGGAGGGCCTTCTCGCTGCCCCGGCTCTCTGGAATTAATTACCTCCTGAGGTCCGGACCGCACCCACTCTATTGGCCTTCTGCAAAGCGGTGAAGACCTGACTCTTCCAGCAGGCCTGGGGCTGTTGATCTCGTTATCTCGTTGCGAGACCTGGCCACGAATTGTAGTGCATGTGTTTTAACATTTTTAAAGTTTTTAATGTTTTAATGTTTTTCTTTTAACATTTTTATAGGATTGTTCGCATTGTTTTATTCTTTGTTGTAAGGCGCTCAGAGTCCCTTGGGAGTTGGGTGGCATAGAAATGCGGCTAAATAAATAAATAAATAAATAAATAAATAAATAAATAAATAAATATCTAAAACATTTATCTATCCTCTTATCTTCATATTTCTTTTCTAACCATATATAAAATCTTCCCCATGTATTGAAATACACTGATTCCTCTTTATCTCTTATTCTTAGAGTTAATCTATTCATTTCCGCACAGTCTAAAATCTTTTTTATTACTTCACCTTCTGACGGAATTTTTTCTGTCTTCCAATTTTGTGCAAACACAATTCTTGCTGTTGTTATTATATGTATAGTTAAATACACTTCTTCTTTACTATATCTCTCTGGGAGAATACCCAATAAAAAAACCTCTGGTTTTAATTCTATAGATTTTTTTTTTATTGGTTTTTATTGTGAAAATATAGAAATACAATTCTGCGTTTTTCGGTTCCGTGGTGTTAAATTATTTACACATTATTTACATAGTATTGTATCTTTGCTTGTATATAGTTTGGGTATTATTACAGGTAATTATATACAGTTAATTATATACAGTTATATACATATTGTTTACTTGTTATTTACGTAGATTGCAACCTTAGTTCAGTAATGTACATGGTAATAGTTAACTCTTTATGAACATTATTAATTAACCTTGATACTTCTCAGATTTCATTTTTTGATTCTTTTCTCTAACCACTCGTACCACAACTCCCACACATTATAATACTCCATGTTCTCTCTTTCGTTAAGTTCTAATGTTAGCTTGCTCATTTCAGCGCACTCTAATATTTTCTTGATTACTTGTTCTTCGGTTGGTGGTTTTTTCTCCTTCCAATATTGAGCGTAGGTTATTCTTGCCATTGTCGTTATATGTGTAATAAGGTACTTCTTCTTTTTTTCATATTCTGTTTTTAGGATTCCCAGGAGAAAGGTCTTCGGTTCAAAATCAATATTTTCTTTTATTATTTCCATAAGCCATTTCCAGATCATTTTCCAAAATTTTTTCACTTGGGGGCAGGTCCACCAGCAATGATAGTAGGTGCCTTGGTGGTGACCACGTTTCCAACAATTGGGACTCATGTTGGGATATATTTTAGCTATCCTAGCTGGGGCTAGGTGCCACCTGTACAGCATCTTATATTGGTTTTCCTTATAGGTCACCGCCCTGGTCATTTTAAGGTTGTTATTCCAGATTGTGTACCATTCATTTAAGTTTATAGTCTGTCTGATGTTTTTGGCCCATGCTATCATCTGTTCCTTAACCACCTTTTCCATCATATCGTATTCCAACAGGTGGTTGTATAATTTCGCTAATATTTTGTTATCTGTTCCCATCCAAATCTTATCGAATCTGTTCGTACCTATCTCAATGCCAAATTCCTCTTTGTCCTTTTTGTACCGGGACTTTATTTGTGCACATGGCCACTAATCAATGTGGATGCCCTGTTCTTCCAGTTCTTCATTTGTTTTAAGGTTTCCTACCCCATCTAATATCTCTTTATATTTGACCATTTTCCCCAATTCCAATAAGTTAGGATATATAATGGCCTCCATTGTGGAGAGCCATCTCGGGACTTTTGTATATTGTTTCCGTCTTATTTCACCCCATGTCTGTATTAGTGTATCCCTTATTTTTTGACTATGAAAATATGTCCTCACTCTTTTCCCTATGTCCCAGAGGAAGGTATGCCAGCCCCTCTGTAGATCATGCCCTTCCAGGATCAGGAGTCTTTTATTTTCCAGAGTTGCCCACCCTTTCAACCAGACCAAATTCGCTGCTTTGTGGTACATTTCCCATACTGGGAATCCGAGCCCACCTCTATCCTTTTTATCTTGCAGATTTCTTATCGCAATCCTAGGATTTTTCCCGCCCCAGATAAATTTTCTTGTAATAGAATTAAGTTTCGAGAAGAATTTTTTGTCCAATTTAATAGGGGCAGTTTGGAACAGGTATAGCAACTTTGGTAATACGCTCATTTTTATTGCTGCGATCCTACCTAAAAATGATATCTGGAGCTTTCCCCACTTTTCTAGGTCCTGTTTAATATTTCTAATTAAGGGCACGTAATTGTCTTCCTTAAGGGCCGAACACCTTGCCAATATCCACACCCCTGGATATTTTACCTTCTTGGCTATTTGGAGCCCCATTGCTTCTTCAAGTGCTTTCTTTCATTCCTCAGTCATATTTTTGGTTAGCAGTTTGGTTTTGGTTTTATTTAGTTTAAGACCGGCTACCTCTCCATATTTACCCAATTCTTCCAATATTTTAATGCCTGTTTCTAATGGCTCCTCCATAATAAGGGCCACATCATCGGCAAATGCCTGAGTCTTATACGTCTCCTTTCTAATTGTCAATCCCTTAATTCCATTATTGTCTCTGATCCTTTTTAGTAGAACTTCTAGGGCTAGTATATACAAAAGTGGTGACAAGGGACACCCTTGTCTCACCCACTTTCTAATTTGGATAGTTTTTGTCAATTCTCCATTAAGTAGAATGTTGGCTCTTTGTTTTTCATATATTGTGGTTATTGTGTTTTCAAAATTTGGACCAAAATTCATCTTTTTAATCTGTTGTATCATAAAATCCCAATTCAAATTGTTGAAGGCCTTCTGGGCATCTAAAAAGACTAATGCTATTTCTTTATTCGGATGTGCCTCATAATATTCCAGTATGTCTATTACTATCCTTGTGTTGTTTCTTATCTGTCTCCCAGGAAGGAATCCATTTTGGTCGCTATGTATCAACTTATTCAAGATTATCTTTAACCTTCCTGCTATAACACTCATATAGATCTTATAATCCGTATTGAGAAGTGAGATAGGTCTATAATTTTTATCAATTTTTGATCTGCACCTTCTTTTTGGAGGAGTGTAATGTATGCCTCCCGCCATGATTCCGGTATTTTGGATTTTGTCAGGGTCTCATTGTATATTTCTAACAGTTTTGGTAGGAGAATTTCCTCTAGATTATGGGTTTTTGTATAATTCTCGTGGGAATCCATCTAGGCCAGGTGATTTGTTCTTTTTGAGTTTCGATATCGCCATCTTTAACTCTGTCATTGTAATTTCTTTGTTAAGCATTTCTCTCTCGTCCTCCCCTATTAATGGGAGTGTTTCTTCCGATAGGTATTTATCCACCTTTTCTTTTGGAATTCCTTCCTCTTCATATAGAGTAGCGTAGTACTCTTGAATAATCTCTAATTTGTCTTCTTGTTTATTCACAATATGTCCCTCTGAATCTTCCAGCTGGTATATAATCCCTTTCTCTTTCTCTTTTTTTAACTGATAGGAGAGCCACCTGCCTGGTTTGTTTGCATTTTCATAATAGTATTGTTTGGTCTGTTTTATCTTATACGCCAATTCCTCCTGATCTAGAATGTTTAATTTGTGTCGTAGGATCATCCAATTTTCTTTAGCTGCCTCATTGCCTGGGTTTTGCTGCGCTATCTTCTCCGCTTTTCCTAATTCATCCAACAGTTCCTTCTGTGACTTTCTTTTTTCTTTGCTTTTGTGTGACCCATAGGATATTGCCAGGCCTCTCAGGTACACCTTCATTGCATCCCATATTATTCCTCGGGCAGTTGGCTCCTTTTCATTCTCCTCAAAAAAGGATTTTAGTTCTCCCGTTACTTTTGCAATATTTTGCTTATCTCTCAGGAATTGTAAATTTAGTCTCCATCTCTTATTTCCTCTTTTATAAAGGTTTTTCTATCTAATTTCTACCGGATTGTGGTCTGCCCAGACATTGGGTGTGATTTCTGCTGACATAATTTCCATCCCTATGTTCCTGCTTACCCACATCATATCAATTCTTGACCATGATTTTTTAGGGTTAGAATAGAACGTATATTGTTCTTTATTTGGGTGCAGTGTTCGCCAGTGTTTTTTTAATTCTATAGATTTATGTAATATTTCTTTCAACCATTTCTGTATTCTAGACCAATAATTTTTTGCTTCTAAACATGACTACCACATATGATAGTATGATCCTGGCAAATGCAAACATTTCCAACATTTGGCTGATTTATGGTGGCATTTGGCTTTCTGTTGGCATATGCCACCTATAAAACATTTTATATAGATTTTCTTTATATGCAGTTGCCATTGTCAATTTATAATTCCTTTCCCATAGTTGTTGCCATTTCTCTAATTCTATTGCATATCCAAAATTTTTCGCTCATGTTATCAATGTCTCTTTTATCTCTTCATCTTCCAATCTAATTTGCAACAAATAATTATACAGTATTTTCTCATCCTTTCCAATCATTATCTGATCCAACTCTGATTTTCCCCAAATTAAGACCATATTGTTCCAAGTCTTTATCATATCTTGATTGTCTCTGCAGCTGTGTATACCAGTCAGTCTCAATCCCTTGTGTTTCTAAATCTTGTTTCTGTTTTAATTCTCCCTTCTCTGTTAAAGTGTCTTTATATCTTACAATCTTGTCCATGTTAACCATATTTGGATGTCAATGCTTCTATTGTTGAAAGCCACATTAGTATTTCCATATAATGTTTTTCTTTCACTCTTTCCCATACTACCAACAATCTATTCCTTACACAATGTCTCTGGAAATATCCGTGAATCTGATTTTTTCCATACCATAAGAAAGCATGACATCCTAGTTGTAGGTCATGTCCTTCCAAAGTCAATAGTCTTGTATTTCTCAATAAAATCCATTCTTTAATCCAAGTTAACATTGCCACTTGATACAATTCCCAATTTGGTAGACCAAATCCTCCTCTAAACCTGGAGTCTTGAAGCAATTTAAGGTTAATTCTCACTTTTTTCCCTTGCCATTTGTATTTCCACATCATTTTATTCAAACTTTCAAAGTATTTTTTCTCCAATTTTATCAGAATTGTTTGAAAAAGAAACAACAATCTTGGCAATACATTCCTTTTGATTAACGCTATTCTCCTCATTAAAGATAATTGTAAATTTTTCCATTTTTCCAAATCTGTTTCAATTTGATTTCTTAATTTATAATAGTTATCTTCCTTCACTGTAATACATCTTGAGGTTAATTGGATACCCAAATATTTCACTTTTTTCACTGTTTGAATATCTAACTTCTCCATTAATTGCTTCTTTTGTTTTTCTCTCATATTTTTAACTATAATTTTTGTTTTATCTTTATTTATTTTCAGTCCAGCTACTTTTCCATATTCCTCTATTTGCTCAATTAGCTTTGGACCCATTTCTATTGGTTCTTCCATAATGAATACTAAATCATCCGCAAATGCTTGTACTCTTCTTTTTTAATTCTCATCCCTTTTATTTCTTTGTCTTGTCTTATTTTCCTGTTTAAAATTTCTAGGGTCAGAATAAATAATAGTGGTTCCTTTTCTTATATCTACTTTCTCTGTCATTTCATCGTTTATTATTACTTTATCTGATTGGTCTTTATATATAGTCTTAACCATATTGATAAATCTGTCCCCGAAGTCCATCTTTTGTAATTGTAAAATGATAAATTGCCAATTCACATTATCAAATGCTTTCTGTGCATCTAAAAATAACAATGCCATTTGTTTCTATGAATGTGCCTCATAATATTCCAATGTATTCAAAATAATTCTTATATTGTCTCTAACTTGTCTTTTAGGCAAAAAACCATTTTGGTCTGGGTGTATAAATTCATTTAACAGCCTCTTCAATCTTTCTGCCATAATTGATGCAAACATTTTATAATCTGCATTTAATAGTGAAATTGGTCTATAGTTATTTGTTGTAAATCTATTTCTTCTTTTGGTATAAGAGTTATATATGCCTCCATCCATGAGTTTGGTGCCTTGGCTTCTATTAATAAATCATTACATACTTGTAACAATATATTACTTAGTACATTTTGCAACTTTTTATATACTTCTGCTGGTAGCCCATCTGATCCTGGGGTTTTTCCATTCTTCTGCCTTTTAATTCCCTCCATCAATTCCATCATTGTTATTCTTTCTTCTAATGCTTTTTTAAATTGTTCTGGTATTTTAGGGGTCATTACCTTTTCCAAGTATTGTTCTATCTTTTCTTCTGGAATCTGCTCTTGTTGATATAATTTCTTTTTATTATTATTATATTATTATTATTTCTCAATTATTTTCTTTTCTTCATTTTGATAACATATCTTTCCCCCTTGATCTAATAATTGAGTTATCAGTTTCCTTTCTTTTTCCTTCTTCATCTTGTATGCCAGCCACCTTCCTGGTTTATTTGCATTTTCAAAAAAAGTTTTGCTTTGATGCTTTTATTTTCCTTGCCAATTCTTCATTTTCTATTAAATTCAATTTATGTCTCCCAAATTCTATTAGGTTTTTAGTTTTTTTGTCTTGTGGATTTTTTTGCAATTCCTTCTCTAACTTCTTATATTCCTGCTCCAACTTCTTTTGAGTTTGTCTGTCCTGTTTGTTTGTTTTTTCTGCATATGTCATTGCCAAATCCCTTATATATGCTTTGCTAGTGTCCCATACATTTTGCAGTAATGTATCTTCTTTTCTATTTTATTTGAAGAAAAAAGTCAATTCTTTTTCCATATATTGTGTAAAATCTTTCTCATTTAATAGGCTTTGATTTAATGTCCATCTCATTCTTTTTCTTTGTCCTTTCCATGTCATCATTATTGAATTGTGGTCTGCCCATATATTT
Organism: Arizona elegans; assembly: GCA_022577455.1. Lineage (NCBI taxonomy): Eukaryota > Metazoa > Chordata > Lepidosauria > Squamata > Colubridae > Arizona > Arizona elegans. The sequence goes on along the minus strand of JAKOOJ010000004.1, from coordinate 73,371,963 downwards.
GCTTCTATATCAATCTTCTATATCAATCAATCAATCTTGTCTATCTTGGATATTAAGTCTATGGACATCCACACCATATCTATTCTTGACCATGACATATGCCTGTTTGAGTAGAATGTATATTGTTTTTCCTTTAAATTTTTTCCCCTCCAAGCATCCTGTAAACTTAATTCATCTACCATTGTATAGAATGTTAAAGAAATCATAGGGAAAAATGAGCAACGATTGCAGCAAATGGAAGAAAAAGCAGAAGCAACAGAGAAAAAAGTTGAAGAGATGGACTATAGACTTACAGTTACTGATAAAAATCAGGAAAAAACAATTATAACCCTGGAAATGGATAAAGCTGATTTTTATTTAAGATTACAAAACATTGAAAAAGAAAAGGGAGAAAATTTAGCAGAGAAAATTGCAGAGATACTAGCAGAAGCAATAGGAGAAAGTAAGGAAGGGATATTAAGTGGAATCGACGAGATATACAGAGTGCAGTGCACACAAGATATGCGATGAGACATCATCTACCTAGAGAAATTCATGTCAGATTCACCAAGAAAACACTGAGGACAGAGATATTGCAATTGATGAGAAACACGACGATAAAGCATCCCGGCAACTTCTGTAACATCAGTCTTCTTTCAATTTTGGGGAAACTCTATGCCCGTTATCTCCTGTCCAAACTGGAGTGCTGGGCTGAAGAGGCCGACCTGCTCGGATATGAGCAGGCAGGGTTCCGTCCAGACCATTCTACAATTGACCATGCCCTGATCCTTCATCATCTTGCCGTAAAATATTTCACCCCTAGGAAGGGTCATCTCTGCATTGCCTTTATAGACCTAAAGGCTGCCTTCGACAGCATCCCTAGAGCTAAGCTGTGGGCCAAACTTTCCTCCTGGGGTGTTGATAAAAGATTACTTTGGCTTATCTCCCAAGTGCACAATGGAACAGAAGCAAAAGTGCGCCTTACCCCGCAAGGGGATCTCTCTAACGCTATCCCCGTTAACAAGGGGGTTAGGCAGGGATGTATTCTGGCACCCTTTCTCTTCAATTTATATATCAGTGACTGGAGAAAGGCATTTTCGGATCACATGATCTACATCCACGCCCCTAGACTAGCTGATTATAGATGTCCGCTCCTGCTCTATGCTGACAATGCCGCAATACTTTCATTTTCCCGGGTGGGCCTACTTAGAGCCTTAAAAATCCTTTCTGCCTATTGCTCTGCTAACCAACTGCATATAAACCATTCAAAATCTAAAATCATGATTTTTGCAAGAAGCAGGAAAATCTATCAATGGAACCTTGATGGCATCCCAGTGGAACAGGTCCACAGATTCCAATATCTAGGTATCCTCTTTCAATCCAATACCAAATGGCCTGCGCATGTTAAGTCCCTCTGTAATAAGGCTAAGATCTCCACTCATGCCCTCCTGCACTTTTTTCATACTGAGGGAGCCCATCACATCCCCTCAGCATTAAAAGTCTACAGGGCAAAGGTGATAGCTGCTAACACCTATGGCACCTCCCTCTGGGTCCAATCCAACATTTCTTCTCTTGAGTCTGTTCACAGCCAGTTCCTACGCCGTCTGATGGGAGTCCCCCCCTGCGTAAGTAACGCTGCAATTCATTTGGAACTGGGCATATCCTCACTTGCAACAATCTTGTGGAAACGTGCAATTGGCTATTGGTTGTCCCTGTGGACCAGACTCCCAGGCTACTACCTAGGCCAATGCCTATGGCGGGACCCTTTTTATAGTCCCTGGGCCTGTAATATCCATACAAAACTTCTGAAGATTGGAATTTCTCCCATTGAAGCTTTTATTCTAGGCCCTGATACTGCCAAATTGTTGATCTTTCAACGGCTGGATGACATTGACAGACAAATAAATCTGGCACACAGATCGGGAACATGCTCACCGTTTTCCCTTGGTATTGTTCCCTCATCTCACCCTCCGCCTTACCTTTCCACGTTACACTCTATCAAACACAGGCTCGCATTTATGAAGGCACGATTTAATGTGATCCCCTCAAATGTCCTCGACAATAGGCTTTCGGGGGGGGGGAGTAAAATCCATCCATTGTACATGTGACGGCCGATCCCCAGAATCTCTGTTCCATATTACATTCGTATGTCCCCACTACCGGGATATAAGATCAAGACTCATTTCTCCTATTTCACAGAGATTCCCTGGTTCACCAGATATGTTCAGCCTTTATTTCCTACTCCAGGATGCAGACCCCAATATAACTCTAAAGGTGGCAAAAAATTTTGCTACAGTCGTGGCTGGAAAAAAACAGGAAAAGAGATAGGTAACCCCGACTGCAGAGGATCACCAGCATTGACAGTACCGATTGTATTTGAGGCAGTAGATGGTATACTGTCCTACGATCTATCCATATTTGTAAAATATGCTCCCTTTCTTTGTCTATTTTAATTTGGTCTCTGACCGCAATAAAGCTTACTACTACTACGATGATAAAGCATAAAGGGAGACAAGTAGTGGCACTGAAACAAATTCCAAGAAGAGTGAGAGATTTGAGAAAAGAATATCAATTTCTCACGAAATGTTTGATAAAGAGAGGAATAAATTTTAGATGGTTGATTCCAGAAGGAATATTGGTGAACTGGGAAGAACAAAGATACAGAGTAGATTCAGTAGAGAAAGCAGAGTCATTTTATAAACAATACATAGATGTCCAAGAGGAAGGAAGGTTGAGGGAAGAAAAAGGGGATGAACAACAGGAGGAGAAGAAAGAACAGCCAAGAGAGACAATGAAAGAATAAGAAGAGAGAGTGTTAAGAGAAGAAGCAAGGGCGAAAGAAGTTAAGGAACTAAGGGAGATAAGAATGACTAGATCAACAAAGCAAATAAATAAATAAGAAATGGAAGAAGAAATTAAAATAATATCATTGAATATAAATGGATTAAACTTGGCAATAAAGAGAAGAAAAAAATTCAATAAATTAGAGAAGTTAAAATTAGATATTATATGTTTACAAGAAGTGCATATTAGAAAGCAACATTTTTTTTTTTTTTGGAGCTAATAAAACTACGGACATTGTATACAACTTTGGCTGGTCAAAGCAAAAGAAGAGTAGCATTTTACATCAAACAGACAATATAATCCAAACAAATATATGAGGATGAGGAAGAAAGAGTATTAATAGTAGAAATTGTAATGAACTATAAAAAATATTACTTGTGGGTATATATGCTCCAAATGAAAATCAAGAAGAATTTTATACAAAATTACACTGGAAAATATTAGAATATGAATATAAAGATATTTGCATAATTGGAGATTTTAATGCAATTGTTGATAATGAGTTAGATTATAAATCTACAAAAAACCAAGAAAGACATTCCCGAAAAAATTCTATACAACTTGAATATTTTTTAGATGTAGGGACTTTTTGTAGAAGATAGCACCACCATCTCCTCTATGGATTTCACAATCAGATTGGTAAATATGATAGTCTCTTACTGTGGTAATGGAGTCAGGGGGGGATATATTCAGCCCCATTTCACAGACAAATATAATGTCGAATATAGCCGTATTTAGTAAGAGGAGAAATTCAGGTATTTTATTTATGAGGCTTCTTGCATTAAGTAGCTTGCATTTAAGGTCAGTAGTAGTTGTTGTAGAGGAATTTAGGGGTGTGCATACCTAGTTTTGGATGTTAGGGTGTTGGGTGGAGGAGGATTCGGTGTTAGGATGTGGGCTGTGGGACTTTCTTTCGATACAGTTAGCATGGTAATTGATGGCAAAGTATCTCCTTGGTCTTGACATTTTTAAAGTTTTGGTCAGAATTCACGGGAACGGATTCTTTGCAATATGGATAAGTCAGGACGCGAGCAAAGTTTGTTGATGTTGGTTTTGGTGATGGAATTTATCGTATGGATGAATATGCATTTGATGGACACATTTTTGCAAACAATTCTGCAAAATCATGGAGCCACCGAGCCATTGTTGTACTTGAACTAAGGGCCTTGAAATTCCTATAATGTCATCAGGGAAGATGTTTGATTTATGGGAGTTTCTTATAATGTTGCAAACCTTAGTGATATCATTAAATTCGTTGTTGTCATTCAGGCCAAATAAAATAGCATTTAGATGTTTCTGTTCGTGCTCAGTGGCATCTTTAATAAGTAAGGATATATTATTTGGTGGGTTGGTATTATTTGCTGGATTGATGGTTACTTGTGGTTGTGGTTGAGGTTTTGGTTGTGGTAGTGGTTGTTGAATTGAGGTAATATTTTGAGTATTTAGGTATTTATCTGTTCTATTTTTTTTCAAGAGATGTTAGACATGCTTGTAAGCTTGCTTGTAAACTTGCTTGTAAACTAGTTTCTAAATGTGTTACTAAGTGTGCATCCATGGAGTCAATGGATGTAGAAGGGACATTTTGATTGCCATTTTAATTGTCTAGCTTAGGTAAACATGATGGACATAGACAAGGAAATGTCTGATGTTTGTATGAGATTTGCTATTTGTTTGGTTAATTTTAAGCAGGTGTGGTGGGTGTAATTGTCACATGTATGGCATTTAATGATATCTTCATTATTATTGATAGTTGCAGAACATTTAAAGCATGGACTAGAATTGTCTAGGTTGTTAGTAGAGATATGTTTTTTTAGTGGGGGTTGGTAGTAGCTTTTTGGAGTTTTTGCTTGGCATGGTGGATTTGTTTTGTTGATGTACAATCTGTTGTTTGTTGGTATGGATTACTTAATCTCCTATTTGCTGATAATCAATAACAATAACTATTAAAGACAATAGGCAATTAACTAATTAAAGCTGCATTAATAACAGTAATTAATTAATCAGTTACACAATGAATCAGCAAATAAAGTCACTCTAAACAATTAATCTAAAATAGTAATCTACTAAACAATCAATCAACTAGACAATTAATGCTAAAGTAAGCAATCATTATCAATTAATTATACTAAATAATAAATCAATAATCAGTGAATCAATTTAGTTAATCAAAAAACAGGTTAGCCCTAGCACAAGTCTGGAAAACAGATCAATTGCCAACGGAGCAGCAAATAATTCAAAAAATTTACACATGTGCAGAAATAGATAGACTAACGTTGAAATTGAAAGATAAGGAAGACTCACAGTATTTTAAGATATGGGACAGTTGGTATGAGTGGATAAACCAATGGAAAAGAAGGTAAAGTCAAAATTTAGTAAGAAATTAAAAGTAATAATTATATACCGTCATTAAGGGAAAAAAGGAAATAAGTTTTTGTATATATTTATACTTATATACTTTATATATACTTAGTCTGTTTGTTGTTTGTTGATACTGTTGATTGTATTTTAAGGTTGTGAATGTTTTATACAATTTTATTATTTTTTAAATCTAATAAAGTTTGTTTTTTAAAACAGAAAAAAAAAACCAGTAATGAAAGGGTGGGGTAGCAGTGGTTTTGAAGGTAGCAGCAGCGTCAGTTTAAAAGGTAGCAGCAACGTCAGTTTAAAAGGTAGCAGCAGACAAAATCAGCAGCAACCCGCTTCCCATTGCTTTTCACTTGCCTATCTTGTTTTGAAATCAACAGCAGCCCGCTTCCCACTGCTTTTCGCTCGCCTGCTTTGTTTTGTATAGTTTGGGATTTCCAACAAAACTTTTATAATTCCCTAAAGCTTTTAAATTCCAGCTTCTTACTTTTGATGTTGTTTCACCTTAATTTTTATTTCACCTTAATTTTAAGGTTTGGATCCTCAGGATCTTAGCATTTATTATTTATTATTATTAAGATCTCAGCATTTATGGGCATTATCTCTTTTGGCAATTGAGTTGAGGATGCAATATTTAATCCAGATTAATTACAAATACAATGTCATTCTGAATCTTAACAATGGAATCTTAACAATTCACCAATGACTTCTTAAAACAGGTATTACATTTTAGGTGAAAATGAGGCATACTGTAATATTTTTCTATTAAAATCTTTGTTTTTATTTTTAAATTTATTTTTATAAGCAAATTCCTGGACATTGAATCAATGATTTATTATAATTGCAGTCCTTTCCATGTTTATTTGGGAAAGGGATGGGATACTGTGGTATTCCCCGTAACATCTTTGCTCCATGACTACCCTGGCACCCTGTGCTTCTCCCAGTACAATTTCAGGTACTGGTTTTCCCTATGAAGTATAGAACCAGATTACTTATGGTTCTTTCTATCTCCAATCACTTATGTTTATCACATGCATCTGACAGGATTTATTTATTTATTTATTATTGCGATTTATATGCCGCCTTTCTCCCGAGGGACTCAAGGCGGCTTACAAAATGACAATTTCCAATACAAATCACAATAAAATTAAATTAAAATCAACACCCCAATTAAAACAGTTTAAAATTATAACAGTGTACATCCAACGGATCAATTGAGTTGACGGAAGAGCCACGTCTTCAGCTCGCGACGGAAGGAAAGAAGGTTGGAGGATGGACATGATCTGGTCTCTTTCTTGAAGCAGTATCATCTAATGGGTTTCAGCTGATATAATTTCCCTGTTGCAGCATCTTCCTTATGGAACAGCATTCTGCACTTAGATTTATATACCACTTCACAATGCTTTAAAGCCCTCTCTAAGTGGTTTAGAGCCAGCATATTGAATAATCTGGGTCCTCATTTTACTGACCTTGTAAATTTGGAAGGCTATATGCAGATTACCTTTCTACTCTTGGTGTGCACTGTGCATGCGCGCACACCTCGCATTTGGTGTGTGTGGTGGGCACTGCGCATGCAGTGTGCAGCGTGCATGCGCAGCCAGCAAACTGATAGTAAATCAGTTCAGATTTCACCACTGCCTCAGGCATTTGGCATCTAATAAAATACTAGATGATCCCAGCTACATGGCTGTAGGACTCTTGAGGACTTTGACAGAATTGCATTCGTGTTATTCCATTTATTTTTATTTGAATTATTTTGGTTTTGTTAGTTTTAATTATGGTTAGTTTCCTGGATAGATAAATGTCTGCAATAGTTCTTCCTGGCTTATTTCCTCAATATCTAATATTCAACCGCTGGATGTAGAAGCTTCACTTATTTTTCATGAATAACTAAAACTGATATATATCCCTCCTAAATTATATATGTCTAAGTTGCTTATACATATTGCAAAGAGATGAATGGCATGCAAAATGTAACTGTGATGATTAATAGTTCATATACCTTCATTTATGATGAGCAAAAATAGGACATGCCAACTTAGTTTTAAGAAAGCAAGCAGTAGACTTCAGCTAAATGAAAGTAGCATTTCTTAATTGTTTAGGCTTTGTTTTATTTCCAGAAACTAAAAACAATGGATATTTAACATTTTGATAATTCCACTAATGATTTTTATGCTCCCCTCCCCCCTCCCCATTGTTTTGTCTTTTATTTTTGCTGAGGATGCAGAAGAAGAAGCAAAGAAAGAAGCAGAGGAGAATTCTCAACAGGGTACAGATGACAAGAAAACAGAAGGAAATGAAGGAAAAAAGGCAGCTGAGGGTAACATTATCACCAAGTCAGAGAAAAGTAAACAAGGGAATAAAGAAGGTTTCTCAGGAGATGGTAAAAGCACCGAAATCAATAAAAGTAACATAAATGGTCACCCAACTGGTGGTAACAAACATGGAACTTCTCAAGGAAAAAATATAACTGAGATGGAAAAAGGGGCAGAGTCAAAACCAACAGGAAGAGAGTCAAAACAGCATGTACAGAATGGTAAGTGCATCTGTCCTTTCATGGAACTGCGAATTTACTGGCAAATTCACTTCTCACTTAGGTGCTCTAAGACTGGTAGATAAATCACTTAGCTGGATATTTGTGTTAACTTTAAAGTAACATACTACTGTAGTGATTAAATATATTAATACTATTGATATTATTGATAGTGTGCTATTACCTTATAAGTTGAATTACTGAGTTTAGCAGTTTTAGAAAAGCAAAATTTGAATGGAGAACCCCAACATAGTGTCCTCTAGAACTTTTTGAACTACAACTGGGAATTCAAGAAATAGATGCAACAATTCTATGGGTAGCAGACAAGAAGAATGTGGTAACATCAGTGTCTTTCATTGTATAACAATGTATAATATAAATATCATATATATTTATCATATGTAAATATCATACAGATAGATAGATAGATAGATAGATAGATAGATAGATAGATAGATAGATAGATAGATAGATAGATACACACACCATGTTTCCCCGAAAATAATTTCCTGTCTTATATTTTTTGGAACCCTAAAATAAGCGCTTGGCCTTATTGTCATGTGCTCAAAAGCTTATTGGGCTTTTTATCAGGGGATGTCTTATTTTGGGGAAAACAGGGTAGTGGGCTCAGCAGGGTGGCCAGTCATTGCTGTTTCCCTGTTTGGCTTTCCTTCCTCTTTTTCCTCTGGGATGTTTGCAAAGGTTACATGTCCCTGGAATTTTATGGTTCCTCTCTTCCAATTTATTTTAGGGTTCCACTTCTGTAACCAAGTGAGCCCTAGGACTAGTGGCCATTCCATTCCTGGGGCTAGTATGAATGTGAGGGTCTCACTAAGATCCCCCAGCTTCATTTGTAATGGTTCTGTGGTAAAAATGGCTGGCTTCCCCCTGCTACAGTCCCATCTAGATGGCAAAAAGTGATAGGGGTTATTATTTCCCTTAGATAAATTCCCAATCTCCCTACCAGGGAGTGGTTAGGCATCAGTTGCACCCTGAGTCTAGCAATGCTGCTACTTCCTCCCCTTTCCTTCAGCTGGGGATAAAAAGTCTTAGGGGTAGGGTGAACAGTTCAATTGGGTCACTTACCAGTGGGCCATCTTCTGGATCACTTTCAGACTGGCTCAGATCCTCTCGGGGTGCCAGAGTTCCTTCCTCTGATTTTGGAGGGAATGGAACTCCACAACCTCTCAGCTTCTCAGTGCAGTTTCTTTTCCTCAGGGGGTGCTTTTTGGAGGCTTCCCCCTGATGTGTGATCAGGCTTTCTGGTGGGGGTTTTCAAATGGCACTCTGCTGTGCGGTGCCCCTCCTTCCCACACTTAAAGCAACCTGATGGCCTTGGTGTTATGGCGGTTTGGAGTTTGGATGGCTCTCACTTCCCTTGGGGTGGGGATCTTCTCCAAGTCCTGCCAGTGTGGTACTTGTTTCAGGTCATGTCAATCTCTGCCTCCTCTGCCACCAGGTACCATTCATGCAGGCAGTAAAATTTTCCATAGAATTTTACCCCCAAGGGGGGGGGCTTCCTCTCTCGCTGTGGGTCCCTGGGTTGGCCAGGGATGATCACCTGGGCCGGAATGGCAGAAGATTGAATATCTGATGCGGCTGCTGGTCTGCTGGCTTGGTTTGCTGCTTGGTCAGCTGTGGTTGGGTCAAGGGTGATGGCTCGAGCTTCCTTGGCTGCTGGTCCATCCACTCTCCTTCGTTGGCAACCAGGTTTGCCTCGAATGTTGAGATTTTCCAGGGCTTCCATCACAAGATGGTTGATGTACTGCTTCAATTGATCATCTGCCAGTGGTTCCTTGATCCCTGGGCTTATGGCTACCATGAGTGAGGGTCATCCCCCTGGCTCTTCCATCCCAGCTGTCTCTCTTTCCTATGCCGATTGACCATCGGGGCTTCGTGGAGCTTTCGAGGACAGCTTCAATGGAGCCAGTGTCTGGCTGGGTAGTTGTCGAGGTTTCTCCCCAGCATTTGACTTCCCTTTGCTCACTGCTTTGTTCAGATATTGTTGCAAGGTCCCCTTGGTAGAGTAAAAATTAAGAGAAAGAAAAATTCCTCTCTGGATTGACCACTACTGCAGAGCCTGCTTTATGTAAGGACCAGCCTCTCCCCCCTTCAAGAAAGTATTGACTCTTGAAGACTTTGCATTTTAAAAGGAACCTTTTATTGAAAAGGGATGAAAGCAAGTCAAGATTCAAAGCAGGCTCTAATGTCCCTCAGGGCATACAATCCAGGATAAAGAAAATTAGGAACTCCTCCCCACTGTCCGATGTGGATTCCCACAAATCCACAAGTGTGAAGATGTTATTGTACCAGATAAGAAGAGCTTCTCAGGGCATCCTCCGGCATTGCAATCCACATGGCCCTCCCTCCCCTCTCATGCCCCAAGAGATGAGAATTCTCCAGGAATTTTAGGAGCCAGGCAACAGTTATAAGTCAGGTTAAAGGTTATACAAAAAGACCCAGCAAAAAATAGGATACTTAGGATACATAGGAAAGAGAACTAAATGTGATAGATCGCAATCCCAATCCCCCACGCTTCTTCCACCGAAGAATGGCAGATACACGGATTTGACATAATGGCATAACTTGAATAATTTAGAGAACTGAGACAGGATACTTTCTCACTTTGATACTAGTAACACTGTTATCACTCAGGGTGTGCTGAACATTGTTCTTTTTTTCATACAGAGGAAGCAGAATTTCCTTGCATGCTTACTTATTTCATTGGTTATTTTCTTAGTCAGCATAGGTTTAGGATTTTATTTTATTTGCAGCCATAACCATATGGGCTGCCCTAATCAGTAAGGGATCACTTAATATTGTATAACCAATAGATGCTGGCCATTTAACAATATTACATAAACAACTCAATATGAGAATATTAGTTTCTAGCAGAGCATATCTGTGACTTTTAATGGAAGTCATTGTTATCACCTCAAAAATACTGAAAGAAGTAATTTTGCAGCTGCCACAGTATTTCTTAAAATCAATAATCCTTTTAGGTATATTGTCCCCACTATCTCTTTCTCTCTTTGTCAATTGTCCATGTGTGTACATATCTATGTTTATATTCTGTGTATCATTGTATTGCTATCAATATATATGAGTAGCAGAAAAAACATGTTATCAAAATTTTGGGTTGACAGATAGGATTGAAAATTGCAAGCAAATAGATTACTTTCTCTTGCCTAATTCGTTAATTAAGCGTCAGAATGAGTGATGCTACATGTGTGCGCATGTATGTATATGTGTGTATGTAGGTGTATGTGTCCACCAGTAACACCAGTGTCCACCAGTAACATCAGTGTGTATATAGGTTTGTTACTCTGCTGTCTGCTTTTATTTTAGTTGGTTGAGAGACATTTTATATCACTTAACGTTCTCCTTCATATGATTTCTAACTTCCAGGTGAATTAAAGGATGATAGTAAGAGGTCAGAAAAGGACCAGGGAAATGAGACAAAGGAGGGTAAGCAACAAATATTTGCTTCTATTTCTTCCTCAATGTATGTGGACCAAGCAGGTAATCTTATTGACTTATGAACTAGTTTGGATCAGCAATAAAATGCACAGAGGCATTTATAGCAAAGCCAAAGAACACTTTTTCATTAGAGCTACATAAATTATATGAAAATAAAACTACCTTTTTTGTACATTTTTGGTTGAATATTAATTCTTCCATAAACTACAAAAAGGACATGAACAATTTCAACATTTGCCAGTGAACTTCTATGCAATGTTCAAGTTACTTATTATTCATTTTATGATTATTTATTAAGTATTGTAATTCTTTCATGTACAACAACTGTTTCCCATGTATATTAACATATATTAACATATACATTATGTAATGGCATGGTTTAGTGCTCAGTGGTTAAGATGCTGGCCTTGTTGGCTGGAAAGCCATCAGTCCAGATTTGAGACACAAGCACCATGCAACAGGGTGAACTCTTGACCTTGCCCCAGCTCCTGCCAACCTAGCAGTTTGCAAACAGGCAAATGTGAGTAGATAAATAGGTACCACTTTTGGTGGGAAGGTGTCTGTAAGGATTGCTTCTCTTTTCAACTTAAGAAAGTAAAGACTCTTGAAATGTGGTTGTTCAAAAGGATCCTTTTATTAAGCAGAAGTGATAGCAACCAAGTTAAAGCAAGATCTGAATACCCATAGGCAAGACAAGTAGGATTAAAGCAGTAGAGACCCCTCCCTTTAAATCAGAATGCAGATTTAAGCCAATACACAAGTGTGAAGATGTTTTCTTTACTAGTTTCCCTGAGAACCCGAACAAACATGTATTCACACCATTATCCTTTAAAGTGAAACAACCCACATGGCTATCATTCCTTCATGTTAAGAGGATCTCGGGGCTCTTTGTGCGCCAGGATATACTGTAGGTTATAAAATATCTGTTGACACAGGCAATGCTAGTAAATCGAAACAAAGCCTCCTCTTCTCCCAATTGATTGGCAGTATCACTCTTAGGGATCTGACATGCTACCTTCCTTAGAAAATGAAAGGGTTCACCTGTAAAAAAAAATAAATATTTGTTTTTACAAATACAAAAAACAAAATTTCATGGTAGTATATTTACAAAATTTGTTAGGGTATTGGGAGTGAGATTTTCTCAGTAAGGTTGGGGCCCTAACATGGTGTTTAGCGACCCATTCATTGTGTGTTGATGATAAATGTTTCCAAGTCACTAAGTATTGGATTTTCCCTTTGTGGGTCCTAGAGTCAAGGATTTCCTTGATTTCAAAGTGTTGTTCACCTTCAATCATGATGGGAACAGGTGGTGTAGATGCAGGTGATCTGAGGGATGAGATTACTTCTCGCTTGAGTAAACTAATATGCAATACTAGGTGGACTTGCCTGAGTGTCTTTGGAAGGAATAGTTCAACTGCTACTGGATTGATGACTCTAGTGATGGGAAAAGGTCCAATGAACTTTGGCCCTAGTTTCTTCAATGGTTGTAATGATTTCAGGAATTTTGTAGATAAGTATACTCTGTCTCCAACATTAAAAGGTTTGGGTTCCATCCTTTTCTTGTCAGCTTGAATTTTAAAAGCCTGTCTAGCTTCCTTTAAGGCTAATCTAACCACTGGCCATGTGTTTTGCAAATTATCCTTAACCTCCTTAAGTGAGGAGCTGGTGGGTTCTTCTGTGGGTAGTTCAGGCATGGGACTGAAATCCTGGCCTGTCACTACTCTAAAAGGGGTAAAACCAATGCTTGAATGGACAGCATTATTAAATGCAATTTCAGCAAAAGGCAAAAGTTTGGTCCAGTTATCCTGCTGAAAATTAATAAAACATCTTAGATATTGTTCTAGTACCAAGTTCAAAATTTCAGAATTTCCATTAGTAGACGGGTGGTGTGAGGAGCTCAATCCCTGGCCAGTACCAAGTAAGTCCAAAAATGCCTTCCAAAATTTGGAGGTGAATTGAACCCCTCTGTCAGAGATGATCCTTTGTGGAGCTCCATGAAGTCCATAAATGTGTATTAAGAATAATTTGGCTAAACTTTTAGCAGTTGGGATTGTTTGGCAAGATATAAAATATGCCTGTTTTGAAAACAGGTCTGTCACAATCCAAATAACAGCATTTCCCTCACTGTTTGGCAATTCTACAGTGAAATCCATAGCAATATCTCTCCATGGCGCTGAAGGCTCAGCTACCTTCTGCAATAGTCCTGGGGTTTTCCCCTGACTCTTTTTGCTGCTGCACAAATGGGGCAGTTAGCTACATAGCTTTCTGTGTCCTTTTTTAGTGATGGCCACCAAAATTGTCTTTTAATTAGGTGTAAAGTTTTCACAAACCCAAAATGTTCAGCTAATTTGGAGTCATGGCATGTTACCATTAAGCATAACCCCTTGCTAGTTTTTTCTCAATAAATGTTCTCAGCTCTTACAACTCCCTCAGTGACATGCTGTACAACTTGGGTTTAGGGAGTTTAGCACCTGGTAAGATTTCTATCGCACAGTTGGTGGCGTGGTGGGGAGGGAGCTCATCTGAGGTTTTTTCGCTAAAAACTTCAGCCAAATCCTTGTATTCTATAGGTATGCCCTCAGTTGGCATGGCACGACCAGGCATGACTGTTTCTCGGTTCTCTGCCCCCTCAGTTCCTTTATGTGGATTCTCAGCAAAAGTCACATGCAACTGAAATTTTATGATGCCTTGTTTCCAATTGATTTTGGGGTTCCATTTTTCAGCCATGCAAGGCCCAGAACTAACGGCCATTCCATGCCAGGTGCCACTATAAATGTAAGCCTTTCCTCGTGGCTTCTGATGCCTATATGTAGAGGTTCAGTGGCAAAACAAGCTGGTTCCCCTCCTGCTATTGACCCATCTAGTTGGCAGAAGGCAATGGGGTGTTTCAGCTTTCTTATGTTAACCCCCAACTTCCCTACTAGGGTTGGGCTGATCAAACAATGGGTGCACCCTGAGTTCACTAGAGCGGAGATATTTATCTCCCTGTCCTGGTTTGGGATAAATAGTCTTAAGGGGAGGGTTTGCTTACCAGGAATTCATCTTCTGGATCGCTTCTGAATGAATGTAATTCCTCCTGCTGAGATGCCAGGGTTTCCTCCCCAAAATGGGGGGGGGGATGGAAATATTATGGTCTCCCTCCTCCTCAGGGCAGCCTCCTACCCATGCCAGCCCGGTTTTTCAGGGTTCTCCCCCGGTGGGTGGTTCCGGGCAGGTGTTTGCAAACAACACTCCGCAGCTCGGTGCCCCTCTTTTCCATATTTGAAACAGGCTGAGGATTTCGGAGAGAATGCAGTTTGTGGTTTGAGGGGCTCTTGCTTCCATTGTGGTGGGGATTTCTTCCGTGCTCGCCCCACTTGGTACTGGTTTCTGGCCATATTGATCTCAGCTTCTTCTGCGGTGATGTATCACTCATGTAGGTGGTTCGGTGCACCTCAGGCCACACAAGCATTTTATAGATCATCACTCAGCCAGTCCTTGAAACAACTCACCAAAATATCTTCTGGCCAGGTCCCGGAATTCTTTAGTGTACTCTGCTACTGGCCATCCCCCCCTGCCTCACCACCTTAATGTGGTCACTTATGTGCTTTGCGATCTGCTAGTGGGTCCTCAAACCATCGTTGCAGGGCCATCGTGAAATTCCACAGTTCTGGTGCATCGGCATTATGCAGGGTCACCATCCATCTGGCAGCGGCACTCTCTAGAGCTAGGGTCACAACTCGCACTCGGGATCCTTGGGTTTGGAAATCATGCCTATATTCTTGCATGTAGGTGAGCACGTGTGCCACAAAGAATCCTAATTGCTGCAGATTCCCATCAAACTTCACCCCAAGGGAGGGAGTTTCTCTTTCCAGTTGCAGGACTTGGGGCTGGTTGGGAATGGGCGCCGGTGTGCATGCTGCCTGGGTGGAAGGGTTTGCTGGGTCTTCTCCCACTGCTGCTGTGCCATCTACTTGATAGACATGCTCCAGAAAGGGGGTGCCTCCTATGGCATCATCCGCGACTGCTGCCCTTTCAGCGCTCTTTGGTTGTTGTTCTGACTCCCCTCAGATGTTGAGATTTTCCAAAGTTTCCATCACCAATTGGGTTATATGTCTCTTCAGATAATCCTCCCTCAGTGGTGCTTCGGTTAGTCCCCCCTGGCTTCTAGTCCCGGTTTTCGGTTGCCACGGTTGAGGGTGACTCCTCTGGTTCTCTCATCCCAGCTATCTTTTTCTTCCCAATGCCAATTGACCAGTGGAGCTTTTCAGGATTCTCCAGGATTACCTCATCCTCTCCGATGGGGTGTATGAAACAGGCATCTGACTGAGTGGCAGTTATTGTCTCCCCTCAACATTTGGCTTCTCCCAGTTCTCTGCTTCATTCAGACATGGTTTGCAAAGTCCCCTCAGTAGAGCTTCTCTGGGTTGACAGTTTTGCAGATCTTGCTTGAT
Source organism: Arizona elegans (assembly GCA_022577455.1). NCBI lineage: Eukaryota > Metazoa > Chordata > Lepidosauria > Squamata > Colubridae > Arizona > Arizona elegans. The sequence goes on along the minus strand of JAKOOJ010000004.1, from coordinate 73,356,330 downwards.
TGGCAGTATCACTCTTAGGGATTTGACAGTGATAGTGCTCCATGATGTCATGCTGGCAGAAACATTTTTGGACAGTGCTGAGTCAATGGCCTTGAAACAGAGATGAGCACTGCCTCCTATAGTTGGCAATTATCTGCAGGGCCTCCTTTATCTTTTTTTACATTATGTAAATAATAATTTACCTTCCTTTTTGGGTCCTCATTATACATTAAATATGTCACTTTTTTTGCTACTGTGGAACTGACAGCCAATAATAGATGACTAGAGATTAAGCTAAGAATAATAATGTTTGTATATTTTAAATAATTTGAAATCTATTCCTTTGATATATGTAGATGTTCATTAGAAATAATTTCTCAGATAATACAAGTGTTCTCATGTGCACATTACGAGACCACCTTCTGCCGCCAGTAGCCTCCCACCGACCAGTACGCTCCCACAGAGAGGGGCTCCTCAGAGTGCCATCGGCCAAACAATGTTGGCTGGCGGCCCCCAGAGGGAGAGCCTTCTCTGTGGGGGCACCTACCCTCTGGAACGAGTTGTCCCCGGAGATACGGCAGATCCCGGATCTGTGCACTTTCCGCCGTGCCTTAAAAACGTTTTTGTTTCATCAAGCCGGGCTGACCTGACCATACTTTTTAAATTGCTTTAATTTTAAATTGCTAAATTATGGGTTTTAATATGGGGGTGCTTTAACTGAGGGCCAAATTAATTTAATTAGTTTTTAATATTGTTTTAATTTTTGTATTTTCTGTATTTTATCTGCTGGCTGTTCACCACCCCGAGTCCTTCGGGAGAAGGGTGGTATACAAATATAATAAACAAACAAACAAACAACACATCTGAAGACTATGAGCCACATCTCTTTTGGTTAGTTAGCTAGATGCCATGAAGTCCGATATGCCTGCAAAGAGAAATGCTCACCCTCATGACATTTTTTATAACTATGTATAGTTCTTTGAAAGGATTCTAGTAACCTCTTTGTTTTTGTCTACCTATTTTGTTTGTTGGGTTGCTCCTGTTTCCTTTCTCTCAACTTTGCCCAGGCATATAACAATTTTTCTAAATGGATTTATATCACATTCTTAAAATATATGTTGCTGTTCCAATAGTTTTTATGTCAAGGAAGTCATCTACCTTCATAAAGTACACAACCCTTTTGACTGGTGTTTTTTGCAGTTTTGGTAACTCTGAATCCATAATTCCAAGGCATTTATTTTCTGTCTCTTTATAATATCTGCATTTTACAGCTGTATATTCCTCCTGGAAAAAAGTAAATATTACTTTAAATATTCTGGGTTTTTCAGTACTGAAATATCCTTATATCTTCTCCAACACAAAATTCATTTTGATCCCAAGAAAGCAATGCTAATAACAATTCAACTAATTCAGCTAACTAATTACCCAATATTATATGGGTATTTTAAAACATATGATCTACAATTAGCAGTGAAATCCAGCCGGATCAATCCAACTCATGCGGGCTGGTAAGGCAAGAAGCAGGAGGCTCCGCCCACTCATTGGGATGTCATTACGTCCCGTTTTTTTACTCACTGTGCATGCGCAGAAGGGCGCATGATCACATTTCTGAACCAGTAGTGAAGATAAGTGCATTTCATCGCTGCCTGCAACCCTGTTGTTGGTTCATAATTCTAGGTTCCAGAAAGTGAGTAAGGGTAAGATATGGTTCCTTTCATCAATGAAATAAACAAATTGTTTTGATGTCTTTAGAAAAATTATTATTCATCCTTGGGTGCTGTAGTTGGAAAGACAAAAGTTAAAATGAAATAAATAATTAACATGTATTCATCATATTTTCTTACTTTTTACAGCAACCCTGTTAATCATCTATATTAATTAAATATAAATTTGAAGCTTGTTCTGAATCAGAAATGCAATTCCCATCCCACCAGTCACTCACCATTCATTCCGTTTTGGTTCTATTCACTGGTCATCACTCAATATTATTTGCTCCTGATTGCTTTTTGTAGTGTTTAGTGCACAGGAAATCTAATCAATAACAGGACATCAAGTAAGAATCTGTAAGAAGCCAGATTGAATAGCTAAACACACACCCATAGGGTGAATATTACTCATTCAATTTGTTTAGATAGCATTGATGATAATGGCTGTATGTGCAGAAGGCACAAGAAGCAAGCATGTGAACTTGCTGGGGAAGGAATTTTAGGCAGATTAATTTATTTCACATTTTCTGGAGTAATATGAGCAAGGTAGAGCATTGTTGTCCATTACATTATAATTACCCTCAAAATTTTCTGGAAAATATTTATAAAAATGTTTATTTGAAAGAGAGGTATATATGAAAAAAGAGGACAGTTGTGCTAATATATATAATTTTAAACAGTGTTTCTCAACTATTCTTGAGATGTGTGGACTCTTAAAATTTCCCAGAATTCTTCAGGCAGCTATTCCTCAATCAAGTCAATGTTTTAAAGGCTCTGAAATTGAGAAACATTAATTTTAGAAGGTTACAATTTAAATTAACATTTCAAAGAGAAAAGAAAATGGAGCTCAATAATTTTATAATAGACAGGTAGACAAATCACCCAGATTTGTGTTCTCTTACTTCAGACGTTTTTCAAAAGATTAATTTCAAGTTATTTCTGTCCAGATAATGAAAAAATTGCAAATTCTTCTAAATTCTTATAGCAAACTAAAAGTCCCATTCTCCTTATCTATATTTGCCAAGGTTAGTAAATACAGCTGTTTCAAAGCCTCTATATAGTTGTGAAAGAGCAATTTCTTGTGCTTTTAAAAGAAGGGAACTGTAAATAGCACCTCAAATTTATTGCCCTCAAATATATTGAATAAATTCACAATCTAAAAATTATAGGCAAGGAGCAATTGTTTTCTCTTTTTCCTATATTGGGTTGTTTTTAAGACCTCAGGTTCTTACCTGATTATAAAAACTACTTGGAAATTCTCCTATACAATCTTCTACCCCAACAAGATGCTCAATAATCCCTAATGAGAAACTGTAAGGTCCAGACATGGCCCAGATAAAGACTGATTTGTTCATCTCTATTTTTAATTTAATCTTCCTATATGGAATTTACAATGTCTTACTTCAAGAAAACACAGAGTAGATAAAGGAAAGAATTGGAACAAGCTCCTCTCCCTCCTGAAATTAGTTTTCTCAAAAATTAATGTGATTTCTCTATTCCAGTTTGATTGCATGAAACTAATATGATTCTGGAAAATACAGCCAGGAAGAAAATTAAGGTGCTCATGCTTGTGAGGTGGTAGAGGCCCTATTTCCAGTTATGCTCATAAAGGCATAAATGTTATTGGCTCATAGTTGGACTAAAAGCACAGTTGTCCATAAGACAATGAGTCAGAAGCATTAATTTAGTATTGAATAGTTAGCAAACTATGTCCTTCATATACATCTATATTATGAGATAGTTTAAAAACAAGCTAGAAAATATATATATATATATATATATATATATATATATATATATATATATGTATATATATATGTTTTCTCAGGTTTTCGCGGGTGTTTGTATGTAGGTCTTTGGTTATTCGGGTCTTCTCCCACGTAAAATTGGAAGTGTCTTGGCAACGTTTCGACGAAGTCTCATTCGTCATCTTCAGGCTGGTGTTCTCGGCTTCGTGCTTCCAGGAGCAATGTGAGATCGCAGCTGTCTCTTCCTTTTAACTGCTAGTGGGGGGGTGAGCTGATTGGGTGGGAACTTGGCTGTGTTCTGATTGGGTGGAGGTGTGTTCTGATTGGTTAGGGGCTTGGCTGTGCTCTGATTGGATGGGGGGTTGGTTGTGCTCTGATTGGCTGGGGGTGTGTTCTGTTTGGGTGGGGGCTTGGTTGTGCTCAGCTTAGTCTGAGTTGCAGGGGGATTTGAGCTGGTGAGCTGCGTTGTTGTTGTTTGGCTTCGTGTTTGTGGCCGTGCGAGCTCTTCATGGTGGGTGTCAGTCTGCTTCATGTATGGATTGGAGGGGTTTAAAGTGGCTAATGATGCAGCTGTGGTCTGGCTTCTGGTCCTTGGTCGTGGCTCATTATCAGTGTGGGTTTGAGTCTGCTTTTTGCGTGGATGTGTGGTGGTGACATCCTGTGTGGCTCTCGTGAGTGTGGGTCTGGTGTCATTCGTCGTGTTAGGGACTCGTTTGTCAATAAGGGCGGGTTTCCAAATGGCTGGTAGGCGGGAGGTATCGTCTCGTTTGTTCATGCTGTGTGGGCGTTTTTCTATCTCAATGGCTTCTCTGATTATTCTGTTGTTAAAGTGTTCAGTTTTGGCGATAGTTCTGGTCTTTTTAAAGTCAATATCATGTCCTGTGGCTTTAAGGTGTTGGACCAGGGAAGAAGAACCAACTTCTTCCCTGGTCCAACACCTTAAAGCCACAGGACATGATATTGACTTTAAAAAGACCAGAACTATCGCCAAAACTGAACACTTTAACAACAGAATAATCAGAGAAGCCATTGAGATAGAAAAACGCCCACACAGCATGAACAAACGAGACGATACCTCCCGCCTACCAGCCATTTGGAAACCCGCCCTTATTGACAAACGAGTCCCTAACACGACGAATGACACCAGACCCACACTCACGAGAGCCACACAGGATGTCACCACCACACATCCACGCAGAAAGCAGACTCAAACCCACACTGATAATGAGCCACGACCAAGGACCAGAAGCCAGACCACAGCTGCATCATTAGCCACTTTAAACCCCTCCAATCCATACATGAAGCAGACTGACACCCACCATGAAGAGCTCGCACGGCCACAAACACGAAGCCAAACAACAACAACGCAGCTCACCAGCTCAAATCCCCCTGCAACTCAGACTAAGCTGAGCACAACCAAGCCCCCACCCAAACAGAACACACCCCCAGCCAATCAGAGCACAACCAACCCCCCATCCAATCAGAGCACAGCCAAGCCCCTAACCAATCAGAACACACCTCCACCCAATCAGAACACAGCCAAGTTCCCACCCAATCAGCTCACCCCCCCACTAGCAGTTAAAAGGAAGAGACAGCTGCGATCTCACATTGCTCCTGGAAGCACGAAGCCGAGAACACCAGCCTGAAGATGACGAATGAGACTTCGTCGAAACGTCGCCAAGACACTTCCAATTTTACGTGGGAGAAGACCCGAATAACCAAAGACCTACATATATATATATATATATATATATATATATATATATATATATATATATATATAAGAAAATGCTTCCATCTAGTGTCCAAAATAATTATCATAGTAACAAGCATAATCTACTTATTAGGAGACTCGTTGCTTTTGGATTCTCATTGGTTCTAAATATGTACAAAAATCAACATGATTTTCTTGCCAAAATTCTTTTCTAAGGGCATTTTAAAGGTATTGTTTATAACACTACTGGATGTTATCAAAGAATTCCATTTTAATAGAAGTATATTGTGTTTTGGATTGGAATTCCAAGTTTAGGAAGGATTCTGACTTCTAAGTTGTCTAATAGAAAGAATATCAGCAACATCAATAATTGGACAGTTTCCATTTGGTTTTCAGAATTAAATGAATTAAGGTCAAGAGCAAAATACTTCTAAAAGATTATTGTACATTATTGTTATTTCTAATAATACATCCATTCTAGTGCACTGATGATGCAGAACAAGGACTTCTGGTGCAAAAAGAAAAAAAGTTCTATTTTCATCTATTCAAACTTTTTTCTACTCTCTTTAGCTCTGCCAATGGACAATCTTTTTATTGAGCTTTAGAATGAAATTGAACTTCCATGTTGATCTCTGAAGGTTTTAGAGAAAATTTATAGAAGAATATGGTTGCTTTCACACTAATACTGAATTGGGTATAATAAGGATGTTGTATCCAAAGTCATACACTGAATAACACAGAATAATAAAACAATGTGTATTGTTTATTACTCCATGAAGGAGGGGTGTGGACTTTGTGATGTCAAAAAAAAAAAAAAATCAAAATCAAAACAGTAACTACAATCAGACAACTGAAGCCACTATCTTTATTTTATTTATTTATTTTGCTTTAATTTATATGCCGCCCTTCTCCGGAGACTCAGGGCAGCTTACAATGCGTTAAGCAATAGCCTTCATACTTTTGTATATTTATACAAAGTCAGCTTATTGCCCCCACAATCTGGGTCCTCATTTCACCTACCTTTAAAAGGATGGAAGACTGAGTCAATCTTGAGCCTGGTGAGATTTGAACTTGCAGTAATTGCAAGCAGCAGTTGTTAATAACAGTGCTTTAGTCCACTGTACTACAGGCTCTTCTTTTTAATTGACACCTTATGAATACCACTGCCCAGCAGGCTTACAATTGATACACAGCCTCAATTCAAAAGCCCACTGAGACACCATAATGAATCCTTTTTTAGTTACTGTTTTTCTTTAAGCTAGCAGTTCAGCATCCTCTTCCAAATAAGAGGACAGATAGCTGATGTTTTCTCAGAGAAATACCCGTATTTTTCGGAGTATAAGACGCACCGGAGTATAAGACGCACCTTAGTATTTTTCGGAGTATAAGATGCACCGGAGTATAAGATGCACCTTAGTTTTTTGGGAGGAAAACAAGGAAAAAGCTGATTGGCAGGTGGATCAGCCTCCCAGAATACCCCCAATCAGCTGTTCCCAGAGGTGAATTTTAGCAACAGGTTCCTTAGTTGTGAGCTCTGTACCTTGCTTTTTTTCACTTTTTTTTCTGCCTCTGAAACTTCTGAAACTCGGTTTCAGAAAAAAACTCTTTTTCCTGCCTCTGAAAGCCTTCAAAACAGAGCTTCAGGAAAAAAAACCTCTGAAGCTCGGTTTGGGGGCTTCATTTCTGATGCTTTGATGCTTTTTTCAGCCTCTGAAACCTCTGTTTGAGAAGCTGGGTGGGGCTACATTCAGAGTATAAGACACACCCAGATGCGTCTTATACTCTGAAAAATATGGTTGTTGTTGTTGTTGTTGTTGTTGTTATTATTATTATTATTATTATTATTATTATTATTATTATTATTTGATTTATATGCCGCCCTTCTCTGGAGACTCAGGGCGGCTTACAATGCGTTAAGCATTATGGTGGACTATGCTTAGGAAGAAGTTTGTATTATATATGGTTCAAATTTTCTTCTACCCAATTAAATTAACATTAGGACCAGAATTGAAAAATAAATTGAAATGGGACATTTTTTCATTGCGTTTTCTGCTTACTTATTTTGAGATTAGTTTCAGCTATTAATAACATAGATAGATAGATGATAGATAGATAGATAGATAGATAGATAGATAGATAGATAGATAGAGATAGAGATTATCTATAAGGTTATATAATCTCTTGACCCTGAGGGGGAAAAGATCTGCAGAAACAATAATATTAGGCAATTGAAAGTTTACAAATTATGTGCAAATGCTAATGTTTTCTGGTGAAGAGTTCCTGAGCATCTTGCAGATATTTTACAATCTTTAAATTGGTCTAACAAATCTATTGTTCCAATAAATCTATAGACTTTAGGTATCATTATAAAACTTGGTGGGAAACATTACATTGTATCAGGAGCTTATACATAAATCCACAAAGTTAGAACTTTGTAATAATTTTACTTTGCTGCTGAGGATGTTGGTGGTAGAGAGAGCTAGATTCCTGTAATGGATGCAAAGGTATTTCCTTTGTATCATTTTGGCCCTAAAATAAAGGCTCTTTGCTTGTGTGAATTAAGTTAGCATGAGAGACACATGACTGCCTTAGAAAAATGGCTTCATTATCTCTCATCTCCACATCACCTAGAAATGATGCAAGTAAATAAAAATATATCTTCTATGTTTAACAATATCTGCAGAGGCAGATAGAATTTTGTCAAGAGAATACGATGGTCATAGCAAACACTCTTTTCCAACAACTGAAGAGACGACTCTACACATGGACATCACCGGACAGTCAACACAGAAATCAGATTGACTATGTCCTCTGCAGCCAAAGATGGAGAAGCTCTAAACAGTCAGTTAAAAACAAGACCAGTAGCTCACTGTGGCTCAGATCATGAGCTTCTCATTGCAAAATTTAGCTTAAATTGAAGAAAGTAGAGAAAAGCACTAGGCCACTCAGGTATGAACTAAATAATATCCCTGATGAATATACAGTAGAGGTGACAAATAGATTTAAGGAATTAGATCTGATAGACAGAGTGCCTGAAGAACTATGGATGGAGGTTCGCAACATTGTACCAGAGGTAGCAACTAAAAGCATCCCAAAGTAAAAGAAATGTGAGAAAGCAAAATGGCTGTCTGAGGAAGCTTTGCAAATAGCTGAGGAAAGAAGGGAAGTGAAAGGCAAGGGGGAAAGAGAAAGATGCACTCAACTGAATGCAGAATTCCAGACAATAGCTAGAAGAGATAAGAATGCCTTCTTAAATGAACAGTGCAAAGAAATAGAAGAAAACAATAGAATAGGAAGGACTAGAGATCTCTTTTTTATTATTATTAATTTTTATTTTATTTTATAAACAAACAAACATACAATATATAATCAATCGGTCAATATATAATCTGGATACATCTTTTTTCCATCTTACTCCTCCAATAATTATCATATCTTAATATTATCGTTTCATTTATTATTACATTTCCCCCACATTTACTTTTCTATTAAAACATTTATCTATTCAACACTTTTATCCCAACCCAACCTTTGTCCCTCCCTCCCCACCCAACCCCCGACTTCCCAGAGCAAAAACAGGGTATAACATTTAACAAGCATAAGCTAAAATATACTAACTAACTACAAAGTTCAAAACTCCCACACACTCTTTAACTCCCCTTACTCAAATTCATCAACCTCCCTTTTATAAATTCTCAAAATCAATTGAATTAAATTCATTCTTCCTAAATATAAAAAACTTTTTCTTGATGTGTAATCCAGTAATTTAACAATATTACAAACATTAAAAATCATGGATAAGTTTCATTTCCACACCCTCAAACACCATTCTTTTTCAGCATTACTCCCTAATAAGATTCTAAATTTAACATTTATCCTCTTTAATCCTTCATAAAATTGAACATTTTAAAACCTTAAACATTTTCTCTCGTATACCTTTTAAGATACTATAATCTTATGTTAAAACATTTTAAAAATCTCTTAATACATCAATAAAACATTCCTAATTCATTTCACAAAATATAAATTTCAAAACCTGCAGGAAGATATCCTTCAAATTTTCAATTAACCATTTTAATACTTCCATAACTTTTAAAAAGCAATCATTTTTATATCCAAAACTAATTGTAAGAAAACACTTCCTTTATATCATTGTCTTAGAATAACCTTTAAAAATACCAATTTAATTAAGATTTTCAATTTATTACTAAAATCCTCCCCCCCAAAAAATTAATCTTCTATTCTTCCCTTCTTTCTATATTTTTTCCAGTCCTTCTTCTTCAATAATTCTTTCAACATTGCTCCTCCCCCTAATTTTATTTTCGAAATTTTTTGAATTTTGATTTGAGATTGATGTATCTTGAGAGCTCGCTCTCTTCTTGAAATCATTTTCTCTGGTTTAAAACCCCCATTTCGACTCTTCTTGCTTGTATAATCAATCAGTTCATTCCTTTCTCTATAAAGCCAAGAATTGTTACCATAAAGTTTATCAGCTTGCAACAAAGAGTCTACTTGTTGCTTTTCTATTAATTGAGTGGAAGCATCTGCCAAGACCTCGGTTTCAACTGTGCCAGCCTCCATTTCAATCCTGACAGCCTCTTTGTCCTCCAGAATCAAAATCCTCTGATTAATTTCCTCCTGTTTTCCAGCCAACAAATCATTATAATTCTCCAAGCTATATTTTTGAAAAGTTCTTTCAATTGATTCCAAAAGAGCAGAGTTAAAAGAGTCTAAAAGTTCTTGAAAAACCTTTGCAGTCACAACTTGAGAATTTGCTGATTCACCAAACAGTGATCTTCCAGCCCTGATGTCAGCCATGTTTCAATCTTCACTTTATATTTATCCAGCTATCAGGTCGACAAATCCAACTATTTTCCACACAGTATAAAGATGTAAATTAATTGAGGTCAATACCAAATTCTTTTCCATGCCGCTTCCCTTTTAAATCTTTTTCTTAGGGTGTAATCCAGTAGCTGTATCAATGTTACAAGCATTAACAGGTGTTAACAAGCACTTTCACTAATACCTTTCGCTTTTCCGCCCTCAGGTGCCATTTTCTGCATTTTTAAACGGAGTTAAAGTATTACTTGCGGGTTTTTTTTGTTCTCCTGATTTGCTCTGCCAGCACCCAAAGTCCAAATTCTTTATGATCCTTAAAATTGCATTGCTGGTGTGGACGCAATGCCTCCATCTGCATGAAGCAGACTCGTCCCAGATTCGAAGCAATGAAGGGCTTACAGGGAGCTCACCCTGCAACCTCCAGGCTTAAAAAGACAAACCTGGGAGTCTAGGGGAGCTCTACCCAGACCCTTTGGCTCTTCTCTCCCCCTTTTTCCCAGGGGGAGATTTTCAAGCCGCTGAACAGCCGGTTTTCGCTGTTCTAGTGGCTAACGAAATCATGGGGCTGGAGCTCCTAAAGGAGCATCAGTTCAGCGATTGCGGAGCCACTGGAAGTCCAGAGATCTCTTCAAGAAAATTGGAGATATGAAGGGAACGTTTCATGCAAAGATGGGCATGATAAAGGACCAAAATGGAAGGGACCTAACAGAGGCAGAAGAGATTAAGAAGAGGTGGCAAAATTACACAGAAGAATTATACAAGAATGACCTTAACATCCCTGATAACCACAATGTAGTGGTCACTGACCTTGAGCCAGACATCCTAGAATGTGAAGTCAAATGGACCTTAGGAAATCTGAGCAACCACAAAGCTAGTGGAGGAGACACTATTCCAGCTGAGCTATTCAAAATCTTAAAAGATGATGCAGTAGAAGTGCTACATTCAATTTGCCAGCAAATTTGGAAAACTCAACAGTGGCCACAGGATTGGAAAAAGTCAGTTTACGTTCCAATTCCAAAGAAAGGCAGTACCAAAGAATGTTCAAACTATTGCACCATTGCACTTATCTCACATGCTAGTAAGGTTATGCTTAAAATTCTACAAGCTAGGCTCCAGTAGTATGTGGATCAAGAACTACCAGAAGTACAGGCAGGATTTCGAAGAGGCAGAGGAACTAGAGATCAAATTGCCAATATACGCTGGATCATGGAGAAAGCTAGGGAGTTCCAGAGCAAATCTAGACAGCATACTAAAAAGCAGCAATATCACCCTGCCAACAAAAGTGTGTATAGTCAAGGCTATGGTTTTCCCAGTTGCAATGTATGGTTGTGAAAGTTGGACCATAAGAAAGGCTGAGTGCCAAAGAATTGAGACCTTTGAACTATGGTGCTGGAGAAGACTCCTGCAAGTCCCTTGGACTGCAAGGTGATCAAACTAGTCAGTCCTAGAGGAGATCAACCCTGACTGCTCTTTAGAAGTCCAGATCCTGAAGATGAAACTCAAATACTTTGGCCACTTAATGAGAAGGAAGGACTTACTGGAGAAGAGCCTAATGCTGGAAAAGATTGAGGGCAAAAGAAGAATGGATGACAGAGAACGAGGTGGCTGGATGGAGTCACTGAAACAGTAGGTGTGAGCTTCAATGGACTCTAGAGGATGGTAGAGGACAGGAAAGCCTGAAAGCCTGTCCATGGGGTCTCGATGGTCAGACACGACTTCGCAACTAACAACAACAACAAACTTCAGCTGTTGCACTATTAACCTTCTTACACCTACTACACACCAAGGGGATTTCTATTTGAAAGAATAATATCTTTTTATCTCCAGTGGTGGTGGAAAAAGACAACCACTCCCAGACTGGCATTAAGAGGATTCTTAATGGAGAAAACAGAACTTGATCCATTTAAGCTGGAGTCACAATATTATTTAAAGCACTAACATTCTATTGTATTTCCTGCAACCTCTTTTTGGGGACTATGAGGTGAACCTCATGAAGCTCACTTTAGAATGAATAAATATTAGTGCTTGCTATTGTTCTTTCAAAATTAAACTACAGAACACCTTGGGGCAAAGATGTAGCTCCTGTCTGCAAATGCTTGAAAACAGTTACCAAATGATCACACCAAAAAACAAAAGTACTTCAAGGAGTTGCAAACACCCCTATGTATTCCAAATTTGCAATTGAATCCAAAGTGCTCACAACTCTAATAAACATAGGATTATTAAAATCACATAGGATATCTAAAAATAACTATGTTTCTTTAAATAGTGAAATCCACTATAGATCCTTCTTTGTCAAGTCCAGTTCCCAGAGATGGCATAGTAAGATCCACTTGAGCCCAGTTCTTTATCTGCTTACACCTAACTGACAGAATCTTGCCATACTAAAGCTATAACCTTCTAATAACACATATATTCTGGAAGATTCCAGGATGTAGCTACTTTGAATCTTTTCTTCTACCTACCATCTAGTTCAGGACTGCGTAGTTGTTTATTTGGGGCTCTCCTCTCTGGAAAGTTCAGCCTCCTCCTTGAAAAGTTGCAGAACAATCACTTACATACCTCTTCCATTCTTCAGCTGCACATTCCTTCACATCTTTATGAGCCAAGATTGGAAATACATGCTAAACAGTAAACTGAATTTGGGATATTTTGGATAATACTTGGTCTTCTATCTAAATGTCTAAATAGTAAATTATGTAACATAATATATGGCAGTTCTTAAACACTTTGTTTGGATTTGCCTAGCTCTTTATCAAGTATGGGTTGCCTTGCTGGGAATTATAATATCCATTATCAGTAAGCTATATGTTGCAACTATATTTTTAAGGAAATGATGATTTAATAGCTGACCAGCTGCTGTAAGGCTCTAAACCAAGATGATGCAATGAGAATGAGTCAGCAGGGTTATCGCTTTAAGAGGCTGTCTATATAAGGGTGGTCATGTGAGGGTGTCTCCCTCTCTCTCCTCATGTTCTATCTCCATTGTAGTTCTCCATGTATTTTCTCTCCATTTATGTTTCCTGTTGTAGTTGAAGATTGATTGATTGCCTGACTTTGCTTAGCACATATATGTATATATATACAGTGGTGGGATTCTGCCGGTTCTAGGCGGTTCAGCCAAACCATTTGTTAAATTGCTGGCTCGCCCCGCCCCTTGCCCCACCCCTCCACACCACTATTTATTGCCAATAAATAGTGGTGGGCGAGGGGCGGATGAGCCAGCAATTTAACAAACAGTTTGGTGTTTTTTTGTAATTTTATTGGCCCGCAAAGCTTCAGCATAGGTTAATTAACCCATTGATTAGATCGGCCTCCCGACTCTCAGCTGATTTGCTCTCAGCTGTTTTGCTCAGGGCTCTGCTGCTTGCTTGCAAAGAGTGCTGGAGCAGATTTTTTTTCCCCCTAACTATGCTGAAAAACGAAACTGAAAGTAAACCAGGCTGTTGGCTTTGCTGTTGCTGCAACGTTGGAAAATTAGGCAGGCAGATTTCTTTTCTTTTTCCTCACCAAAAAAGGTAGGTGCAAACTACCTTTAGTGAAAAGGTAGTTTTCCCTAAAGAGGTAGTTCCTCTTTAGGGAAAAAGAGGAGAGTTCAAGATTTTAAAACACAAAAGAAAAAAAGCTCTATTTAATTAGGGAATTGTAATAATTGTGATACTATTAATTGTATATTGTGTTGAAAGCAGAAATGGTTAAGTTGTGGTTTGGAGGAATATATGGGGGAAATTATTTGATTTATTATTATTGGTAAATATAATTAATTGATTTGTAAGAAATTGGATTGCATGGAAAAATTGGAATATTCATGTTCATATTGATTAATATACAGAAAAGATAGTTATATAACTGATATAACTTATATAATTGATTTATATTAAAATGTTGAATTTATATTAAACAACTGTAATATTACATAATTAACCAATGTGAGGATGGATATAAAAATAGATGACAATGGGAAGGGGTATAATATAGACTAGAAGGGAAAAATTGAATTTGATTAAGATTAGAGATGTGGATGAAGGGTAATATTGGTTTTTTAAAAAAATAGATAAGGAATAAATATGGCAAAAAGGAAATATAGAAATTGTAAATTTAATTGAAATGACTAAACACTGTTTAAATTTGTGAACCGGCCAAATACTCTGTTCAATGAAAATAAATTGTATGTTTGTATGTGTGTTTCTAATTACTGCTATTTATTCATATTTGTTCTCTTTTATTCTTTAAAGTTTAACAATTCATTCTTTATCTTAATATTTGTTTGGGGTTGCCTTTCTTCCATTTCATCCTTTTTACTGTACAGCAATCTTTCTCCTCAAACCTACCACCTCTCTCTTTTCTTTCCTTCTTACTTTCTCTCCCCCCCCGCTTCTTCTCCTCCCTACTTCCTCTTCCTTTCTCCTTCTCCTCCTCTCTTCCTCCCTCTCTTATCCTCACTCCTACTCTAATTTCCCTTCCCTTCCTTCCTCCCTTCTCTTCCTTCCCTCTCTCTCCTTCTTTCTTCCATCTCTCTTCTCCTTCCTTCATCCCTCTCTATTGCTGTATCCTTTTGTGCATATGGATTACTCAGAGGGCTGAAAAAGTTATTTTTGACCGGTCCTCGCACTTTTGACCAATCCTCGAACTTACGACTGTCCTCACATTTTATGTTTTACACCTATCTTGTCACTGTGGTGAAATGACTGGCACAGTTGTTAAGAATGCCGCAACGGGCATAAATGTGAGGAAGGTCATAAGTGCGAGGACCAGTCAGAAATGACTTTTTTCAGCCCTCTGAGTAGTCCCTATGCACATAGCCACACCCACCTGGTCACAAGACCAGCTAGCCACGCCCACCCAGTCACATGACCACCAAGCCACACCCCCAACTAAGCCACGCCCACAGAACCGGTTGTTAAAAAAATTGAATCCCACCACTTATCTAACTTGTAGATAAACCACTGTTTGAGAAACCTCTGTGTTTTGCTCCTGGGTTGTCTCAAACACTCTGACATATATGCTTTGAATAGAATGGGCAGGATGGCTGTTGATTCTCTTTTTGTTCAATTAACATTTTACTTTATCAAAATCTTCCTTAACAGGGAACACATTTTTAGATCTGTAATAATGAAGTCCTTACCCATTCAGGATTATACTTCTCAGTATTGCAGGCTATTTCTGCTGACTGACTGCTACCTATAATTTGGCAGTTTGAATCTCACCAGGCTCAAGGCTGACTCAGCCTTCCACTCTTCTGAGGTCAGTAAAATTAGGACCCAGATTGTTGGGGCAATATGTTGACTCTGTAAATCGCTCAGATAGGACTGTAAAGCACTGTGAAGTGGTATATAAGTGATATATATATAGCACTTATATAGCACTGCACCTAGCAGTTAGAGCTTGCTAGCTGTTAGAAAGGAAAAAAGCCCAGAACCGAGTAGATGTGATTCTACTGAGCTGGAGCGACAAAAAAACCTTGGCTACATAGGGAAAACCTGGCTAGAAGAAATATATATATATGATATTTTTGCAATCAGGGTTTTTTCCTATGTTGAAAAAAAGATGTTAAATGGCCATGGTGGGATGAAATCTCTAATCATCACTTTCAGGCCTGTCAGACATTTTATGTTGTTTCTCCTGAGACTAATGGGAGACTGGGATAGCACTATTTCGGTTTTTTTGAACCTCATCAGCCAGACACACCCATATTTTATGACTAAAATGTCTGACAGGCCTAAAAGCGATGATTAGAGATTTCATCCCACCATGGCCATTAAACATCTTTTTTTTCAACATAGGAAAAAACCCTGATTGCAAAAATATCACACATTTATACCTATGAATTAAAAGGAATAAATATTTGACCTTTACAGGGAGGAGTCATAAAATATGGGTGTGTCTGGCTGATGAGGTTCAAAAAAACCGGAATAGTGCTATCCCAGTCTCCCATAAGTCTCAGAAAAAACAACATAAAATGTCTGACAGGCCTGAAAGCGATGATTAGAGATTTCATCCCACCATGGTCATTTAACATCTTTTTTTTCAACATAGGAAAAAAACCTGATTGCAAACATATCACACATTTATACCTATGAATTAAAAGGAATACACACACACACACACACACACACACACACACACACACACAAGCTTTATATATATATAAAACCTCAGAATATATATATATATATATATATATATATATATATATATATATATATATGTTTTTCTTCTAGCCAGGTTTTCCCTACGTAGCCAAGGTTTTTTTGTACAAAAAAACCTTGGCTACGTAGGGAAAACCTGGCTAGAAGAAAAACACACATAGACCCTACGAAGAAGTAAGAAAATTGATATATATATATATATATATATATATATATATATATATATATATATATATATATATATATATATATACATATACATATACACATATACACATATATATATACATATATATATATATATCTTTGTTATTCAGGTTTCCTCCCGCGTAAAATTGGAGGTGTCTTGGCAACGTTTTGACGCAGTCTCGCGTCGAAACGTTGGCAACACAAATGTTGCCAAGACACCTCCAATTTTACGTGGGAAAAAACCCGAATAACCAAAGACGTACATACAAACCACCCGCGAAAACCTCAGAAAACAAATATATATATATGGTTATTTGGGTTTTCTCCCGTGTAAAATTGGAGGTGTCTTGGCAATGTTTCGACGAAGTCTCATTCGTCATCTTCAGGCTTCGTGCTTCCAGGAGCAATATGTGTGATCGCAGCTGTTTCTTCCTTTTAACTGCCAGTGGGGGTGTGAACTGATTGGGTGGGAGCTTGGTTGTGTTCTGATTGGTTGGGGGTTTGGCTGTGCTCTGATTGGATGGGTGTGTGTTCTATTTAGGTGGGGGCTTGGTTGTGCTCGGGTTAGTCTGAGTATCAGGGGGATTTTAGCTGGTGAGCTATGTTGCTGTTGGGAAGGACTCTGGCAGGCATTACAACACCACTAGCTGCCTGTTGGGATCTCTGATGTTAGAACTCGAGTTTCCTTCAATGCAGGTCTTCAAATACCTGATAACCTAGAAGCGTCATCTCGAAATTAATAGAATTACAAGCTAAAAAAAAAGAATTAGAGAATAAAAATTTAGAGGAAGTTCAGAATAATTTAATATACATGAAAAGAGAATTTTTTGAAAATAGCAATAAAAATTCTAAGATGCTTGCCAGGCTCACACAAAAGGAGAAAGCTAAAAATTCAATAGGTATAGTGAAAGATAAATTGGGGAATTATTGTAGTACAATGAAAGGAAAGTTAAAAATATTCCAGGAATTTTATCAAGAGTTGTACAAGGGTAAGGAGGTTAAGAAGGATAAAATGGAAGCTTATATTGGGAAATATATAAAAAGGGGTGTGGAAACGGAGCATAAAGAATTAATGGAAAGGAGTATATCGCAAAGGGAAATTGCAGAAGTAATTGAAAGTTTAAAGGTGGGTAAATCACCTCGGGTAGACGGATTAGGAACAGAATTCTATAAAACATTTAAAACATTATTAGTACCGAAATTATTAAAGCTGTATAATGCAATATTAGAAGGTGAAAAGATTCCAGAATCATGGGAGCAGTCGTTAATAATATTAATACTTAAACCAGATAAGGATCCGACGCTCCCTGACTCATACAGACCAATATCATTAATAAATCAAGATGCAAAAATTTTTTCAACTATTTTAGCAAGAAGAATGAATAATTTTATAGGTAATTATATAAGGGAAGATCAATGTGGATTTGTAATGGGCCGTCAAATGCATAATTTGGTTGGAAGAGTGCTAACTGTAATTCACGAGATCAAAAATCTAAAGCTTAAAGCGGGGATATTAGCGTTAGATATCTTTAAGGACTTCGATTGTGTGAGCTGGCAAGCATTGAAGATGGTAATAGACAGAATGGGGTTTGGAAATAAATTTAAAGGTGTAATAGATCAATTATATTCTCGGAACTCTGCCTTAGTGGTAGTGAATGATGGAGTTACAGACAAGATACAACTCGCCAGAGGAACAAGGCAAGGGTGCCCACTCTCACCTGTCCTATTTGTATTGGTTATGGAACTATTGGCCAATGCATTAAGAGATGACGGGGAGATAGAAGGGATAGGTAAAATAAAACTAAATATGTTTGCTGATGATACATTGTTAACAGTTAAGAATATAGTGGATAAGATGGAAAGAATTGGATGGCATCTAAAAGAATTTGAAGAAATAACTGGATTAAGAATAAATTGGTCAAAATCTGAGTTGATGCTGTTTAATTACACTAAAAGGGAAGAGAAGGATTGGGAAGGGAAGCAAAGTGAAATGAGAATTAAAGATCATATTAAATACCTGGGAGTTAGAATTACAAAAAATTTGAAGAAGTTAGAAAAGGAAAATCTAGGCAGCTTAAAGAAGGAGATTTTGGAAAGTTTGAATAAATATAAAAGGTTGAATTTATCATGGTTTGGAAGAATTGCCTTAGTAAAAATGAAGGTTTTAGCAAAGATCAATTTTGCTTTTAGGATGCTACCAATAAAAATATCAGAATTAGAGTTAAAGAGTTGGCAGAATATACTGAACAACTATTGTAACGGGAATAAGAAAGCGAGGATAAATAAAAATAAGTGGTATCTAAGTCAAAAAAAGGGGGGTTTAGGACTCCCAAATATTAAATTATATTATGTCGCTAACAGGCTTAGACATGTTATAGAGGCAATTTTAGGAATAGGGGAATTGGAATGGTTGGAAGATAAATCTAAAATTAAAACCAAATTAGAATGGAAGTTGGAAAATATATTTTTTATGGAAGGTGGAAAGAAATTGGCTGAGAGCATAAGCAATCCTCTCCTGAAGTTTCATTGGGAAATTTGGAGTAAATATAAAGGGAGGTTGCTTCCAAAGAACTCTCCATTATCACCGGTTGTAATTTTGGAAAAGTTCCCAGGGAATTTGAAGAATAAAGTGAATGAAATGAACAAACAGAAGCGTGGGGCCAAAAGAAAGTGCAGCCAGGCACGCCAGAGACAGATCACCCGAGAGAGATGAACTAAAGGACATCATGCAGAAAATGATAGACGCCTACATAAGCAAGGATGAACTCATCGTGAAGCTCCGGGACCTTCTAGATGACCAGGGAACAGCGATGAGCCCCCAGGAGCAAGACCACGAGGCTGCCAGACCGGTAAGACAGAGATACCCCCTGGCAAAGGCCCAAGACACAAACGGTTCCAGTTTTGTGCCATGCTCCCAGCGGCCATCTTGGGATGGCCACCAACCAATAGGGAGCCAGGATTCAAATCCAATGGCGCCAAATGAAAGAAACCCCAGAACAAATGGGGGAACAGCCAAAGGTACCCCAGAAGGGACACACCAAGGCATCTGGAGCTCGCCTCCCGAGCTCGAAGCCAGAAAGACACCCGAGGCCCCAGCAGCTGCGATAGGCCCTGCACGCAACCCCTTCACGCCAGCCACGCACCCCAGAGACACCACCGCGAACCGAGGGGGCTATGGGGGGGCCATCGATGGTAGCACCCCCCCCCCAGATACTCCACACGATGACCAACCCCCATGAAGACAACCGCAGGGCACCAACTACGCTTGAATCATGCAGATGGCAGGACTCGAACCCAGCACCTGCAGCACCAAGTATAAGAGGCCCGAGGGGAAGAGGCCACACCTGCTACTCAACTCCCATGCGGCCTCCGCCCGGCCTACTCATGTGCCCAGGGACCAGCAATCAAGGATCGGGGCCCACCACAGACGCCACGCCTCAGAACTCCAGAAGTCCTCGACTTACGACCGCCTTGCCTCCTCGCCTCTCTCCAGCTCCCTGCGTGGATCCGGACGCCCAGCGATGGATGCCTGCCTCCAGAGATGAAGCCAGATACCCCAGGAGTGAGATGGGACCCCCAACTGGAGGCCTAGGCCGAGGCCTAAGAGCAGCAACAGCCAGCCACTCCCCCATCAGCTACAGTAGCGAAATGGGCCTCGCACATGCTCAGTTGGCTCCAGCAAGAAGAGAAGGAGAGAACATAAATCCAAGTCTGTGCAGAGCTGCAAACTGCATACCCAAGCCATATTGTGAGTTCCCTCACCTGAGACACCATGGGCAGCAACAGGCTGTGAGTATTTCATCACACAACTCAGGGAATTTACCAGCTAACTTTCCCACTCTTAAATTAGATGGATCGAACCTTATGCAGTGGAATCACCAACTCCAGGTTTTATTTTTAAAAGAGGATCTATTGTTTTTAGTTGATGACCCCCCCCCTCACAAAACCTTGGACTTTAGAAACAGATTGCTTGCATCACAGGGCTTACTATTTAATTATAGCAAGTATCCCACCAGGTGTATACCCCAGCCTAAGCCATTATCTGACTGTGTCTGAGATACAGCAGAGAATATTTAATCTGTTCTATAGTAAAAGCGCTGCCACAACAGCAAGGATATCCAGGGAATTCCACTCTGCCAGGCATAAAGCAGGGACTCCCATGGTGAACATATACTGAACCTGAATGCCACAAGAACTGAACTGATACAAAGGGAGGAGGATATATCCGAAGAGAGCATGAAGAGCATTGTCATTAACTCCCTGGACTCCAGCTGGGACAATTTTATAATGCAGCTGGATAGCATAGGCTTAGGCCACCTCACACTCGAGTCACTGACAAATAGGATAATAGCAGAAGATAGCTTAAGGAGGGACCGCTCCATCAGCCGCAGGGACAGCAGGCCAACTAAGAAAGTTGAGTTCCAAACCAGGAATCTAGACTACCCAGAATGCTTCACTTGTGGTTCAAAGAACCACTACAAACGGGATTGCCCAAGAAACTCAAGGGGAAGGGACCACACCTACCAAAGGGAAAGGGAAGGCAGGAAGCCGGGGCTTCCCAATAGATCCCCACCAGACAACAGATACAGGCGCAGACACTCCCCTGACCCAAGGAACAGAAGGGGAAGTAGGGACAGCTCTAGGGAGAGCCAACCAGGGTCCATGTATGGGATCGGGGAGAATACACACACACACTCACAAACCAGAGAAGGAGAAGCATGGCTCATCGACTCAGGAGCCACCAACCACACAACTCATGACATAAAGATACTGACCTCATTCACAGAGGAAAACTACCACATTAAGGTGGCCAATCAAAACAAGGTCCTAGTGACAGGGAGAGGAAACACGTTCATAAGCGGAATAGGCAAAGTAGAGGGGGTATTACTCATACCCGAAATACCCCACAAAATTTTAGCACCGCTTAAACTGAGCAAGGACATGGGCATAGAGACCACATTCAAAGAGGGAGAAGCCTACCTGACCAGAGACAGGGAAAGCATCGGCAAAATAGTCATTAATAGAGGGCTAACATACCTCCACCCTAAAAAGAATAACCAGACCCAAGTTATCGCCCAACTAGAAAACACTGAGAATAAAGTCAACACACATGTTGAGGCAGAGGGGGACAGGGAAGACGACCCCACCGAAGGCAACATGACACACAGAGGGAAATTGCTAATAGGCAAACCCATTCATGATGACTGCGCCCATTTGCTACATAGAAAATTGGGCTATGCCAGCTTCCCAGTCATCCAAAAAATGACAGAATGTACCAGTGATTTGAAAATAAAAAACTGCAAAAACTACTTAGAGTGTTCTATATGTAAATCATCTAAGTTAAAAACCAAACCCAGACCTAGAAAAGCCACCTGTACTACCAATTCTATCTTCCACCTGGTACATATGGACATTGTGGGCCCCATGAAGCCCTCTATAAAATACAAAAGGAGATATTTTCTGACAATAGTAGACGACTACAGCCCCTATGGCTTTGTGTATACCATTAATCATAAAGACGAGGTATTCCAAAAATTTAAAGAGTTTTATAAGAGAGTGGAAACGCAACACAACACAAAGATAAGGCAAATAATGACAGATAGGGGGTCTGAGTTCTTATCGAGGGAATTCTCGAACTGGTCAAAGATGCATGGGATAATACACTACAAGACTTCTCCCTTTTCCGCGTTCCAAAATGGAGTCGTAGAGAAGAGGAATGGAGTCCTACAAACAATGATGAGATGCGCCCTAGAGGATGCGGGGTTAGGACAGCCTTTCTGGGCGGAAGCTCTCAACTACTCAAATTATACACTGAACAGACTCTGGTCTAGCATAATAGGGAAAACACCTTATGAGGTGATGTACGACCGAAAACCAAAGATTGCGCACCTGCACATATTTGGAGTCACGGCGGATGTGCACATCCCCAGGCAACTGAGGCGAAAAGGAGACAAGGTCTCCAGGAGATTAAGGTTCATGGGGTATGAACCAGGCACAAAAGGCTATAGATTCATTGACAGGGACAACAGGTTCATCGTATCCAGAACAGCGGTGTTCCACGAGAACGCCAACTGGTCTAAGATACACCTCAACGAGACACTCATCAGACAGGAAGACACAAACGAATCAAGGGACAAAAGCAAACCCATCACATTAGAAGCAAATACACAAGACAGACAAAGGCCAAGACACCATGAGGTAGCCACCAAGGGGTGGAAGGAAGACCACCCCATCATCAAGGTAGACACGGTCACAGAGAAGGAGGCCAAATACATGCACAACACCAACACAAGACCCATGAGACCTATCAGACCCAACAGAAACAAAATGCCCAAGAGATTTGAAGATTATATCATGTCCATTCACCCAAATAGAATAACACCCAACTCATACGAAGAAATCATTAGTCTGCCACAGGTAGAGAGAGATAAGTGGGAGCAAGCTATGGAAAGGGAGATGACTAGCCTGCGTGAACTGAATGTATACACCCCCTCTAAGGTCCCAGCCGATAAGACACTCATAGGCACGAAGTGGGTTTTCAAAATCAAGGAACTCGAAGACAACAAGGCCCTCTACAAGGCTAGACTCGTAGCTCAGCGGTTCGCCCAAAGGTATCCAGATGACTACACGGATACCTACTCACCCACAGTTAGGGCAGAAAGTGTCAAAAGCGCCCTAGTAGTTGCATCTATCTTAGGCCTAGAAGTCTACCAATTTGACGTTCAAACCGCATACCTCCATGCGAAGTTAGACAAAGAAATATATGTCAGGGCACCCCCAGGGAAAGGCGCAAAAGAGGGAGTCACTTGGCTACTAAACAAAAGTTTGTACGGTTTAAGACAGTCCGGGAAAAGATGGTATGAATGCCTAGCCAAAACACTCAGGGACATGGGTTTTACCGCCACATCAGCAGACCTCTGCCTCTTCGCCAAGAGGGAGGGCACATCAGTCGAATACACACTCGTTTACGTAGACGACATCCTGTACATGGGGCAGCACAAGCAAAATTGCGATAAATTTGCCAGAGAACTGGGGAAACAATTCACACTCAAGACCCTAGGAAAAGTCAATAAGTATCTAGGAGTACAAATCGAGAAAACAGAGAACGGGTTCAAGGTTTCTCAAAAAGAAAAAATATTAGAACTTGTACATAGATGCAACATGAGGGACGCTAAGCCATGCGAAACCCCCATGCAAACAGACTTCTTGAAACATATGCACGAAGAGGGGGAGTCATTTAAGGACAACACCTTGTATAGATCTGTCATTGGATCCCTCCTGTATATTGCCAATTGGACAAGGCCCGATATCAGCTTAGCTGTTAATTTATTATCCAGACATGTCAGTGAACCCAAGGTATACCACTGGGAAGGGGTGAAGCGAGTAATCAGGTACCTGAAACAGACGCGTACCTATGCCTGGAACCATCCAAATCCAAAGAACCGGCGCTGACCTGCTATGCAGACGCTGACTGGGCAGGTGATACCAAGAGCAGGAAAAGCACATCAGGTTACGTGTTCCTCATCAATAACTGCCCGGTACACTGGTATACCGGCAAACAGAACCTGGTTGCCACATCCACGGCAGAAGCAGAGTACATCTGCCTATCAAAGGCAGCTAACAATTTAGTGTGGTTCGATGACCTGCTCTCTGAAATATGGACCGAACCGGCTTATCCTATAACTATCCACGAGGACAATAAAGCAGCCATAGACATCTCCAATGCGGAAGCAGTGGGTCAGAGGTCCAGACATATCGACATCAAGCATAAGCATGTCAGGCAGTTATCAAATGTGGGTTTTATTAGAGCCGTACATTGTGAAACCTCTGAGCAAGTCGCGGACATTCTAACGAAACCATTACCAAACAAGCAACACACATATCTCACATCAAAACTAGGGGTGACCATGCCGGGTACAGAATCAACCCCGAATGTTAGGCATTTAGAGGGGGATTTGTTACGAGTAAATGCCTAACTGTGTATACACCATTGCATAGACTGACCCACTGATCCCTCCTCCCTCACTTAGCCCTTCCCATAACCCCTCCTTACCTTGACTCCACCTCCTCCATATATAAGGCTGTACGCAGAAGTCCAGTTCCAGTTCAAAATGAGTATCTGAATAGAAAGAAATGGAGTAAATAAATACATTGAACTCAAAGCCTATCGTGTCTGTGATTATTGGGCAAGATCCTTGGAAAACTTACTTAACATCAGCACTATTCAGGTAACTGTTGGAGAGGTTGTGGGGAAAAAGGAACGTATTTACATATGTGGTGGGATTGTAAATTTGTGCAAAAATTGTGGAAGATGGTGTTTAAGGAGATAGAAGAAATTGTAGGAATAAAGGTAGAAGAGGCACCAAAGGTAGCATTACTCTCACTATTGGAAGATATAAAATGTAAAAAAGAAAGTAAAGAATTGATAATAAATTTGTTGACTGCAGCAAGGCTAATGATTTCTAGGAACTGGAAGATACAAGGTGTTTATAATTTGGAAGAATGGTATAAGGAAGTTTGGGATATTGCCATAAATGATAAATTGACTTACAATATTAAAGTAAGGAGGGGCATAATGAAGGAAAACGAATTCAATGGAATCTGGAAACAGCTCCTAATATATGTGTTTTCTGGAGGAAGAGGGATACCACCACCAGAAGAAGCTTTAAGATTCTGGACGCAGGAATGATCCAGAGGGGTGGGGGAGCACTCGTTGATTGTTTGTATTCTGTATATTGTTATATATTATATATTATGATTCATGTATGTTATGTATGTTAATTTCTTTTTTTATATATGTTAATAATAATTTTTAAAAAATAGAAGCGTCATCTCATCTGTTGTGGATTAATTAGACCAGCACAACTTTCTTAGGTTAGTCAGAGACAGTGTATTGCGCAATAGGTTCAAAGTTTGTACATGAAGCTGTGAACAAAGACAGAAATTAGTTACAATGGTTTTATACCCTTCTAAGACAAAGGATTCTGCTAACACAGCAGTTTATGTGGTCATATCCATTTGTTATATTTAATTGACATTTCCTAATTACTAAGTTTTACATTATGTTTGCCAAACAGTCATAATTCTTCTTGTAAATCACTGAAGCATAGATTCATGGCTGGCCTTGGATTAATAAGTAACTTTTTGTTTCATATGGATGTCTGCATCCTTGACAGATGGGCCCCTCACTGATATATGTTGCCAAGAATGGAATTTAGCTGACAGTGTAATCTCTGAACAAGCACATTTCTTTCTTTATAATAATGTGAATAAAGAGGGCCGTTCAGTGATCATCCAGCTGGACTCGCATTACCTACATTATTCCCCCCTCTGGAAGCTTTTCTATGCATAAACTTCCACTATTCTCTTATAAGTGTAACTACTGAGTATACAAGTTTCCAATAAACAAATCTACCATATATAGGGCCTTAACAAAATATAATTAATAAAGGTAAAGGATAGGTAGTTCTTGATTGTTTTTTACTCTCTTGATTCTTGGGGAGATTCTCTCCTTCTTTCTACAGGTTCCATTTCCCCATATGGGTCTGCAGAATCTTTATGTTCTTCCACAGGATAGGGACCAAGTTGATTAAGAAAATGTTCTGTCAAAGCTAGTTCCTTCTCAATTTGTATCTCCTTTACTGCTCTTATTGTTTCAGCATAGGGATTGCACAAGGAATAAAAGCTAGGCCTGCCACAGCCATATTAATCCACCCGGATCCAGGCAACCAAGAAAACCAAGAAACTACCACATGTCAGTAGTTTGTACCTCTGACTTATCTTGGATGCCCTAGTGTCTTTAAGTAGTGCACACTGGATTCTATTACAGTTAATGGATTTTACATTACAATCTACAGTCATGGAATGTTGTCTTCCTTCGTTCCAAGCTTCGGCTGTGCGCTGGGAACCAGCTTCCGGGGTGGTTCAGCAAGGCTGACGATCACCACCGTGCGTTGAGAGTCCGTTGCCGGTAGGACTCAGCAGGGTGTATTCTTCTTAAATCTCAGCACGAGGGGTTTTTCAGTCCATGTCACCTGGTACGTCACTGGATCAGTCTGGTTCACAGGATTCAGTCTCGTCCAATGGATCCAGGATCTTCCTTCTAAGATCTTAAAAGCACAATTACAAAACCAATACATTTGGGAGAGTGCGCAAAGGAATCTGATCAGTTGTAGCCCTCTTCAGTTGGGAAACAGCATAGGCAACCACTCAATCCTAAGAAAGAAAAAATACAAAAATAGTCCAGATGATGAAGAACGCTATTCCCACTGGTTGCTGCCTATCAGTCCC
This sequence comes from Arizona elegans, assembly GCA_022577455.1. Taxonomy (NCBI): domain Eukaryota; kingdom Metazoa; phylum Chordata; class Lepidosauria; order Squamata; family Colubridae; genus Arizona; species Arizona elegans. The sequence goes on along the minus strand of JAKOOJ010000004.1, from coordinate 73,329,716 downwards.
TTGGATCCTTTGGATCGGCAACTTCAATGGATCTCCTTGGTGAGATTCCATCTTTCACTCCTTTGGGGCTGGCACGGGCCCTTTCACCTGGGGTTTAACTTCTGTCCAGGTCCACATCCAATCAACATCCAATCATCGTGGTGGAATTTGTGGATTGGAAACTTCAAAGGTGGTGTTTGGGCTAATAGTCCTTGTTTCCTAAAAACTATAAAATATCTGGACAGTTTATACACATATTGTTTCAATACTATGTCTCTGGTTTCCAGGGAATTAATGCATATGCTTCCTGTAGTGAAAACTACTCCAAACAACAGTTCATATGATGATAATCTTTCTAGGTTGGGTAAAACTCTTGACACCATTGTTGCTGTAGCATTACTGCAGAGAAAAGCTTCAACCCACCCTGTGAGGTGGTCCACTATGACTAATAAATATTTTACACTCCCCACTTTTGGTAATTCTGTAAAATCCACATGAATACATTGAAATGGTCTTAAAGCTGGTGGTACCTCCTACCCATCTGTTGTTTTCTGACAGCATGTTCATTCACCTTTTTACAAATCAAACATTTGTTTATAATTGATGTTACGAAAGGATATATCCCAATACAACCATAGCTTTTTTAAAAGTTCATCTACAATAGCTTGAATTCCCCAATGACTCCACCCATATTTTGCCAAATGATCTCCGGAGACTCCGGGTTACAATGCATTAAGCAATAGCCTTCATAAAGTCAGCTTATTGCCCCACAAACTGGGTCCTCAATTTACCTACCTTAGAAAGGATGGAAGGCTGAGTCAACCTTGAGCCTGGTGAGATTCGAATTTACAGTAATTGCAGACAGCTGGTGTTAAATTACAATGGATTTGTCTACTGAGCTATCCAGGCTCCCTGTCCATAGAGCTTAATTTAATGAATACAATTCAAAGGTTTGAGCAGACCAATTTCGAGGCAAACCCCTTGTTTCCAGGATTTCTTTAGTGTGTCACAAATTGCTTCTTCTGTCTCCGGGGGGTGTCCCTCCAAATCAGGTCTTATTTTTGTATGCAACCAATTACTTCAGCACTATAATGTTCTAATCCAAACTGATCCATTGATCCGGTGTTGGCTAAGAACTGTGCTTGATTCAAATTGTGATCTGTAGTTAAAAGCAAGTCTGTCTGCTGAATTAAAATTGTTTCATTTTTGTTTAGAATTCTGGAATCAGTTAACCACCGCTGAAGGATGGTTCTGACTGGATGTGGAGTGCTTACAATAAGGGCTCCCTCAAAGGTCAATTTCCTACTTTCTGAGCCAACACCCCTTGTGCAATACAATTTTCTGTGTTTACAAAGAGATTGAATGGCTTTTCCAAATTTGGTAAACTTAATACAGGAGTCTTGGTTAAAGCTTGTTTCAAATTTTCAAGGCTTCCTCTTTCATGTCCCTTCCATTTCAAACTCCAAGGTCCAGATTCAATTAATTTTTCATAGAATTATTTTAATTCTTGCTTGTTTATAGATAGAGGCAGAGATGCCACCCCTCCTTTCTATCAGGAGTGATCTTTTACTACTCCTGTCAGAAAAAAAGAAGCCTTTCCCTTTAAGGATTGTTGAAAGGCAGAGCTTTCCTTTCCTGAATTCAAAACTCCTGGAATCAGTTTATTGTTCCTAGTAAGGCAGGCAAGAAACAAACACATGCACAGCGTTCCGTTCTGAGGCCAGCCCGTCTTAACTGTAAGAGTAACCTTTTTTTGTTTTTTTGTTTTTTATTCTTCCTTTGTTGTGGAAATAAGGTGGCCCTCTCAGCTTCTTCTTTTTTTTTTTTAATAAAAAGTTTTTATTTTCTGATCAAACAAGTATACAATATAAACGATCATTCAAACTATCATCAAGAAAAAGAAAAAAAAATCAATCCTTGGTAAACTCAATCTTCAACCCCCTCCTCACCACCCCCCACCCCCGACTTCCCAGAACAAAAACAGGGCATAGATTTCACCAAACATTCGCTAAAATAAACTAGCTAACTGTAAGATTTAATAACTCCCAAGACCCCTTAACTCCCCTTTTACAATTTTATCAACCTCCCTTTTTATAGACTCAAAGTAGCGTATAATCCGATAACTCTAAGAGTTTTAAAACCATTAACAAATATTAAACATTCAAACCTTAAAAATTCTCTTAATATATCAGTAAAGTATTCAATTGATTTGCAAAAACATTTTTCCCCCTCCTACTTTTCTCAAAGTTCAGATATTTTGAAATATCATAACAAAAAATAAACCTTAGGTATTCACTAATTAAATTTCTACATTTTTTAAGTTTCTAAATTTCCCCCCTTCATTATTCCTCCCTCCAACTTTTAAAATTTTAAAAGATAATCATCAACATAATTAACCATTAATACATAAACTAGAAAACAAAAAAAAAGATTAATCTTACATTCAACCATTAATGCATCATATTTAAAAATCAATATTTAACTTTAAACTTTTCCCCCCTCAGTAGCTATAACACCTAAAACATAATCATTTTTAACCATAAGTAGAACAACTGCAAAGCCAAAAGAAAAGGTTAATCTTCCATTCTTGCTTTCTTTTTATATTTTTTCCAGTCTTTCTGCATCCCTCCTACTTCTATTTTGAGGAGGTTTTTCATTTTAATTTGAGGTTGATGTAACTGCAAAGATTGTCCCCTTTTTGAGAAAATTTCCTCTGACTTAGAGCCCCCAAATCGCCTCTTCTTGCTTATATGAATCAGTTCATTCCTTCGTCTGTAGGACCAAAGTTTGTCAAGAGTTTGTGAAAAAAAGTTCAGTTGTTTCTTTTCTATTAAATGTATAAATGCCACTAGCAAATCTCCTTCATCTTCTGGAACTTCGAAAGTCTGGTCATTTACTACTTTTTTCCAAACCAAGTCATAATTTTGAAAGATTCTATCAATTTTTCCAAAAAGAGCAGAGAATAAGCTCGAAAATTCTTGAGAAGATTCTTCCACCTTCTCTGCTGCAATCAGAATATCTCCTGAATTGTCATCATGCTCCGTACTTGTTTTTGTCTCCTCAGTCATTTCTGTTGTTATCCCTTTAAGAATTGCTATTTGATTACTTATAGCTGCAGTATGATTATTCATGGCTTCTTTTATAAAGTCTGTAAATTCTGCATCAAAATCCTTATAACTCTGTAAATCAGACAACTGTTTCATTTCTGACACCTCCAAATAGCTTCCAGCATTTTCAAGATCTCCTTTCTTAGAAGCCATTTTATTTTAAAAAGATTTTCTTTCTTCCCACAACCATAAAATCATAAAGTCAGAGCCATCCTTTTGAGCAGCTTTCAGCAATTTCTTTATAAATCACCAAACGAAATAATCTTTTCCCAAACAGCTCTTCAAAATCTATTCCAGCAACTTAAAACCAGTCTCTGAGCACGAGTCTATTAGCAAAAACTTTCCTTTCTAACTTTCACTTTTAGAATCGCAACAAAGAAACGCCATCTTTACTTCCAGCTCAGAAAATCCAATTAGAAACATTGTATCCCCGGAGTTAAGTATTATACTTGCAAAAAGCTTGTCCTCCTGCTTCTGTTCCGCCTGCTTTTTTGAAATCATTTAATCTTCTGTTTGACAGCAGAAATTGGACGCAACGCCTAGCTCTGTAAAAAAAAACAGAGTCCCCCCGGATCCGGAGCTTCAGTGGGCTGAACGGGGAGCTCTCACCCTCCTAACCCCTGGAATTAATCCAGGGGTTTTCAGGGAGCTCTACCCTCACCCACCTGCTCTCCTCCCCTTCTTCTCCCGAAGGGGAGATTTTCAAGCCGTTTGACAGCTGATTAGCGCTGTCAGAATGGCTCAACGAGATCGCAGGGGCGGCGGTCTAAAAAGACCGTCAATGGCGCTGCGGAGCCAACCCGGAAGTTCCTCTCAGCTTCTTAATGACCCATTGGTAAAGGTGGGGGCTGAAACTCTGCCTGAGTTTCTGCTTATTTTCTTTAGGGGAATTTCCCTGCTCTTTTAATATTGAGCTTCTCAAATCTTCCAACACTCCCTTCACTAATTAAGTGTATTCAAATGCTTTGTTCACTTAATCTGATCTCTGTCAACTAAAAACACCACTTCTCTTCTTTGGATCGGGTAATCTTTAACGCTTTCTTCTCTGCCCATATCACTACTTCTTCCCACTTCCACATTCCTTTCTTCCTTTCCTGTCCAAAGGTTATACAACATCCATAACCTACCAAAAACACATCACATACCTTCTCCCTTCCATCAATTATACTTTCTCTAACTCCTTCTTCTTATAAAACATTCAATTCTCCTACCGCTGTCATCCTGGCTTCCAAGTAGCGCCTCAAGCTTCAAAGAAATTCAAAGCTTGATTTCACAAGCCTATGCAAACCAACTTACCTAAATGTCTTCTCTTACCTACTACCACTTTCTCTTCCCATCTATAAACAAATTAACCCCTTCTCAGCACCAATATCTGATCGACCTTCTAAATCTCCTTGTAAACTGAGCTGGATTCATACAAAAACAAGCATGCTCTCAATCAAGATCACCCTCACTTGAGGAGGGGCACTAGGGCTCCTCCAAAAGTCAACTTTCTGCTTTCCTTCATTAACACTGCCATAGCTGCCACTGCTTGAACACAAACTGGAAATCCTTAACAGGCAGAATCTAACATTTTAGACAAAAATGCCACTGACTCTCTCTTACTACATATTGTAATTTCTAACTCATCTCTGTAACAATTCCTAAAAGGGCAGTAACTTGTGCTGCTAACAAACAAACAACATTCCGAGCCAAAAACAGTGAAACTGTAAAGGCAGGTATCAGATATCACCCTTTACCCCGCCTTTCTCATGCTCATTCAGCAGAGAAAAATGCTGCCTGCAGCCCACCCTTTTCCTGCTTCTCTCTTCCAAAGGAACGGGGGGAAAGGAAATACAGGGAGGAAAAATGTTTAAACTACATAGAATTCTCATCTCTTTTCGCCTCTCAGCATCCTTTCAACAACACAACCCTCTGCATTTCTCTCTAATTTCTCACATTATCAACACACAGGCATTCACATTTGTACTGCAATCAGACTTCTTGTATAAACCAATTTCACATACAAAAAATCCCACTTCATGCAAACCAATCATTACAATTATTTATTTATTTATTATTATTTTATTAATTTAATTTGTATACCGCCCTTCTCCCAGAAGGGACTCAGGGCGGTGAACAGCCAAAATTAAAAAACATACAAATACAAAAGTTAAGATAATTAAAAGAATTAAATAATTGGCTACCCAATTTAAAACCCCAAATCCATAAAATTTAAAATCCCAGTTAAAAACCATTTAGGCTAGGCCGGCTTGATGAAATAAAAACGTCTTCAGGGCTTTACGGAAGGTCCGGAGGTCCGGGATCAATCGTATTCCGGGAGGCAGCTCATTCCACAGGGCGGGTGCCCCCACAGAGAAGGCTCGCCCCTGGGGGCCGCCAGCCGACATTGCCTGACCGACGACACCCCGAGGAGGCTCTCTCTCTGAGAGCGTATTGGCCGGTGGGAGGTTATCGGTAGCAGCAGGCGGTTTCGCAAATACCCTGGCCCTAAGCCATGGAGCGCTTTAAAGATGAGAACCAACACCTTAAAGCGCACCCGGAAGACCACCGGGAGCCAATGCAGCTTGCACAGGAGAGGTGTTACATGGGAGCGCCACGTCGCTCCCATAATCACCCGCGCGGCCGCATTCTGCACCAGCTGGAGCCTCCGGGTGCTCCTCAGGGGGAGCCCCATGTAGAGAGCGTTACAGTAGTCCAGGCGTGACGTAACCAAGGCATGAGAGAAAGAAAGAGAAAGAAAAAGAAAACAGGTAAGTATAAGTCAGAGAGTTAAAGTCTCTCTGTTAAGTAATGACCACCCATTTAGTGGTGGAAGACAGGGGCCTGATCACGCCCCCTAGGAGACAAGGTGGTGTCCTAAAGTCTCTTATTCTATCATTCCAACATTTATACCACCTTTCCCATACTACATAGAATTTTGAGTTCACATCATTATTAAGGTCACTTGTTAATTTTGCCATTTCTGCACATTCTAAGATTTTGTTTATTATTATTTCCTCTGGAGGAGTTGATTTATCCTTCCAGTATTTTGCAAAAACTAGTCTGGCCGCTGTTGTAATATGAATTATGAGATGGGTTTTATCTTTAGAAAATCCATCTCTGATCATTCCCAATAAAAAAATTTCAGGGGATAAATTTAATTCTTCTTCAACTATTTCTCGTAACCAATTTTGTATTCTAGTCCAAAACCTTTTTGTCTCAGGGCAGGAGTTCTTTGTTCCTTAGTCCCATCTGCCAGGGTGCCATAAATTTGTGGATTAATTAGACCAGCACAACTTTCTTAGGTTAGTCAGAGACAGTGTATTGCGCAATAGGTTCAACGTTTGTACATGAAGCTGTGAACAAAGACAGAAATTAGTTACAATGGTTTTATACCCTTCTAAGACAAAGGATTCTGCTAACACAGCAGTTTATGTGGTCATATCCATTTGTTATATTTAATTGACATTTCCTAATTACTAAGTTTTACATTATGTTTGCCAAACAGTCATAATTCTTCTTGTAAATCACTGAAGCATAGATTCATGGCTGGCCTTGGATTAATAAGTAACTTTTTGTTTCATATGGATGTCTGCATCCTTGACAGATGGGCCCCTCGCTGATATATGTTGCCAAGAATGGAATTTAGCTGACAGTGTAATCTCTGAACAAGCACATTTCTTTCTTCATAATAATGTGAATAAAGAGGGCCCTTCAGTGATCATCCAGCTGGACCCGCATTACCTACATTACGTCTATTCATATTCTGCGGCCTCTTTTCAATTTTGATAGCCTCCCTAATTATTCTCTTATTAAGATGTTCCTCTTTCACCACTGTTCTAGTATTGTTGAAGTCGATATTATGTCCCGTGGCCTTCATGTGTTGTACCAAGGAAGAAGTTAACTCTTCTTTTTTCACTGCGTTTTTGTGTTCTTCTAAACACACACCTATTCATCTATTTGTCTGTCCAATGTAAGATAACTGACAGGAGGCACATGGCACTTCGTATACCCCTTGATTTTCCAGGTCAATTTTATCCTTGGGGTTTCTTAACATCATCGATACTTTTCTATCTGTATGGAACACTGTTTTTATTTTGTTTTTCTGTAATGTCTTACTAATTTTATTGGTGGTCCCTTTTATAGAGGGCAGGATGGCATTTCGCATATTCTGTTCTTCTTCTTGGGTTTCGCTCTTAATGTCTCTTGCCAGATTATACTTCTAATTTTATTTTCATGGAACCATTTGCCATTAATACCTCTGTGAGAGTCTGAAGCTCTGTTTGTACATGTCCTCATCTGCTATATGTTTGGTTCTAGTAATTAAAATTTTTGCCACTGAATTTATTTGCGAAGGATAATGGTATGAGTGTGTGTGTTTAGGTATCAATTTGTGTGTGTCTTCTTTTGGTAGACACTATGTCCTAGGGTGCCATCAGTTCTCTTGTATATTAATACATCTAAGAATGGGAGTTGATTTTCAATCTCCATTTCCATAGTGAACTGTATCTTCGGGTGCATGTTATTCAAGTGTACTAGAAAATTGTCTAGCTTGTCTTTTCCATGGGGCCAGATGACAAACGTATCATCTACATATAAACCATAATTTTGGTTTATAAGTAGTTTGTTCCAATGCCCTAATTTTTAATCCCTCCATGAACAGATTGGCAATAACTGGGGAGAGCGGTGATCCCATTGGTGCCCCTTGCATTTGTTTATATCTTTGCCCTTTGTACATGAAATAGGTGTTAGATAGGCAATGCTCTGCCAATTCTATGATGTGGTTTGGTGGTTGATATTTCTTTTTTATTGTTGCTAGAGCAAGTACCCGTTATAGAAGCTCTAGCAACGCCAGCTGCTGCGCCCCCCTCCGATCCCCACACAAAGCAAATTAACACATGCCATGAGCACATGACAAGACCTCAGACTCGGAGCCAAACCAAAGCCCAGGTTGTTGCATCACAGTCATCTGCTCAAGACAATACATCACAGAACTCAGGATATTACAACACTAAAACTCAGGATGCTACAACACAGCCAACTACCCAGGATGTTGCAGCTCAGACTCAGGATGTCACAACACTGGAGCTCAGGATGCTGCCACATGGCCCATTACCCAGGTCCTTAAAACACAAAAGCCTAATGGGCACACAGTTAGGACCTCGCCCACAGAGGATGTTATGAAACAGCCGACTAATCTGCAAACATTAACTCCATCAACTAATCAAGATATAACAACACAGCCAACCAACCCACTTACAACAACAAATTCAGCACTCCACACCTCCCCACCAGTATTTATAGAGAGATGGCATCTCCGATCACACTTTGCTCGCACATGCACGAAGCCGAAGACACCAGCCTGACCTGGGACCTCGTCGAAACGTTGCCAAAATACTCTCAATCTTACACAGGAAAAGACCCGAATACACCAAGACTTGCATATATATATATGTATGTATGTATGTATGTATGTATGTATGTATGTATATGTATATGTATATGTATATGTATATGTATATGTATATGTATATGTATATGTATATAGATGGTATATAGATGCTAAACTCCAAACTTATGCTTTAGGAACCTCCAAGTGTTTCAGCTAAAACTGAAATATTTGGAGCTAAAAACTAGCTGTTTAATCATTTCAATTGGTTGCTATGATCATATTTTTTGGAGTATAAGACGCACCTACCTTTTTTGTTTTGTTTTTTTATAAAAAGTTTTTTTTATTTTTTAGACAAACACACATACAAACATACAATGTATTTTCTTTGAACAGAGTATTTGGCCGGTTCACAAATTTAAACAGTGTTTAGTCATTTCAATTAAATTTACAATTTCTATATTTCCTTTTTGCCATATTTATTCCTCATCTATTTTTTTAAAAAACCAATATTACCCTTCATCCTCATCTCTAATCTTAATCAAATTCAATTTTTCCCTTCTATTCTATATTATACCCCTTCCCATTGTCATCTATTTTTATATCCATCCTCACATTGGTTAATTATGTAATATTACAATTGTTTAATACAAATTCAACATTTTAATATAAATCAATTAATTATATAACTATCTTTTTTGTATATTAATATGAACATGAATATTCCAATTATTTCAATGCAATCCAATTTCTTACAAATCAATTAATTATATTTAGCAATAATAATATACCAAATAATTTCCCCCGTATATTCCTCCAAACCACAATTTAACCATTTGTGCTTTCAACCCAATATACAATTAATAGTATCTCAATCATTACAATTCCCTAGTTAAATAGAGCTTTCCCCTTATGTTACTCATTTTCACATCTTAAACTCCCAATAACCTAAATAGTTTTGCCCATATAATCCTCCAAATCACAACTTAATCATTTCTACTTTCATCAAAATATATAATTAAAAATATTTCAATCGTTACAATTTTCCTAATTAAGATTTTATCAATTTTTAGTATACCCATTGGAGCCTTTTTATTTAAATAATATAGACCACTATAAACAGCATACACCACAACACAGACAAAGTTTTGGCTGATGAGGACTAATAAGGCATGGGGAAAAGAAAGAAGCGCCATGGCACCAGCCCGGGAACCCTCCCACCAATGAAGAATGCAAAACAACCCAAAATTGATGAGCACTTTGCTGACAGATTTGTAAGTAAAAATATCCCCCCCTCTATTTCCAACAATCTGGAGAGGTTAGAAGGGAACTGGCAAATAGATTTGACAAAACAGCAGATACTAGTCTTTCCTGATCTGGGGGGAGGGGACAGCCAGCTGTTTTTACAAATAACGAGTACAGCTACAGCCTGTATGGAGACTGAGATAAAGTCTAAAAAGTTTAACAACAAACTAATCGAGAGTATGGAGAGTTTACCGTGGGAGAATACAACAGAGTTTATGGCAAAGCAATGCCTTCTTATAGCACAAATGGTGGTTTCAATATTTGAGCAACTAATAACCATCCAACATGATGTAGAGACACTGAAAAAAGATATAGCTGTTTTTCTGCAAGCACAACATCAGGCTACAGGCACCCCCACTAAAGTCCGTACAGCAGACTTGGGTAAATCCCAAACTCAGGATAAAGAAGAGAAAAAAGAGCAAAGACCCAGGGAAACAGTTAAAGAGCCTGCCAAAAAGTGGCAGCCCACTCGGAAAAACAGTTCCTCTCCAGACAAGGCATCAAGAGGAGGAGGTATTAATAGAGAAGTTTCATTGGAAGACAGTAAAGCATCTCCCCTACAATTACAGCAATCACATCGCTCACTACAAACACATCAGGTTGCTCTTAGAATCCATTTGAACAGAATTAATCATGGACTCTGGATTACCAAAAGTGCTATACTAAATTCCCTAAGCCAGCTTCTTCACTGTCACTGGGGGCAGATTGATCTCCGTACTGCGGAGTGGCTTCCTGAGCCCCCAAATTGGAAGTGAATTCTTCTGTCTTTCAAACAGCCAACCATACCACTGATGCTATTCAAGATGAAGCACATCTAGCCTCCTTTCAAATCTTTCCCGTCAGAGTTTTCTGTGAGGAAATGTTAATTTGTTAACATGCAAGCTCCCAAAATTGCTGTCTCTTCCACATTCTCAACCTTGGAAAAGAGAGAGGAAGAAAGTGGGAGTAAGCCAGCCTTGTCCAGCGAAGATGTACATAACAGCACAGAAACCAGTCTCATTAATGCTTTTGGCACTCTCTCAAGGAAAGAACAAGATAACATACTACTCAAGTTAGAAAATTTAAAGAAATCCTTATTGAACATAATCGACACAGCTGAACTGCTTATTGATCTGCTTTCGCCTATAATTGAGCCTTTTACTTCTTCCCCATATGGCAAGGATTTGCATGAAAATGAGATCATAGAAAACAGAAGCCAAGACACACAGGGGCCATTAGATTTATTTATTTATTTATTTATTTATTTATTTATTTATTTATTTATTTATTTATTTATTTATTTATTTATTATATTTCTATACCGCCTTTCTCCCGTAGGACTCAAGGCGGTGTACAGTCAAGAAAAATATACACACACAAACATCATAAAATTGCTAATTAAAATTATTACTTAGTTTGGTCAATTAAATAAAACCCAGAATTAGATAACATTTAAAAAAAAAATCATTCACATGTTCATATGTTTAGCCCCGCCTGTTGAAACATCAGGGTCTTGAGGGCACGGCGGAAAGCACGGAGATCAGGGATATTCCATATCTCCGGGGGCAGTTCATTCCAAAGGGTTGGAGCCCTCACAGAGAAGGCCCTCCCCCTGGGAGTCGCCAGTCAGCATAATTTGACTGATGGCACCCTGAGTAGTCCCTCCCTGTGAGAACGAACTGGTCGGTGGGAGGCTATTGGTGGCAAAAGACGGTCTCGTAGGTACCCAGGTCCTAAGCCATGGAGTGCTTTAAAGGTGATAACTAACACCTTGAATCGCACCCGGAAGACCAGCGGGAGCCAGTGCAGCTCGCGTAGGAGAGGTGTTACATGGGCGTAACGAGCTGCGCCCATAATCACCCGCGCGGCTACATTCTGGACCAGTTGGAGCCTCCGGGTGCTTTTCAAGGGGAGCCCCATGTAGAGAGCATTACAGTAGTCCATACGGGAGGTAACTAGGGCATGAGTGACCATGTGCAAGGCGTCCCGATCCAGAAAGGGACGCAACTGGCGGATCAGGCGAACCTGATAAAAGGCACCCCTGGCCACGGCCGTCAAATGATCTTCTAAAGATAGCCGTGAATCCAGGAGGACACCCAAGTTGCGGGCCCTCTCTGTGGGGAGCAAGATCTCATCCCCTATTGTCAGTGATGGTACCAGCTGACTATACCGGGACGCCGGAAGCCACAGCCACTCGGTCTTGGAGGGGTTGAGTCTGAGCTTGTTTCTCCCCATCCAGATCCGCACGGCCTCCAGGCAACGGGACATCACAGCAAGGGCATCATTGGGGTGGTCTGGGGTGGAGATGTATAGCTGTGTGTCATCAGCATACTGATGAACACTCACCCCAAAACCACGGATGATCTCGCCTAGCGGTTTTACATAAATATTGAACAGAAGGGGTGAGAGGACTGACCCTTGCGGCACCCCACAAATAAGGTGCCTTGAGGTCGACCTCTGCCCCCCTGCCAACACAAACTGCGAACGGTCAGAGAGGAAGGAGGAAAACCACCGAAGCACGGTGCCCCCTATTCCTAACCCCTCCAGCCGGCGCAGTAAGATACCATGGTCGATGGTATCAAAAGCCGCTGAGAGATCTAATAGGACCAGGATAGAGGAGCAACCTCTGTCCCGAGCCCTCCAGAGATCATCCACCAATGCGACCAATGCCGTTTCTGTGCTGTATCGTGACCTGAAGCCCGACTGGAACGGATCCAGATAGACAACTTCATCCAGGTATCGGGGTAGTTGTTGCGCCACCACACTCTCAACAACCTTTGCAACAAAGCGAAGATTGGAGACTGGACGATAATTTGATAATATAGCCGGGTCCAGGGAAGGCTTCTTGAGGAGGGGCTTCACAACTGCCTCTTTCAAGGCAGCGGGAAAGACACTCTCACTCAGAGAAGCATTTATAATCCCCTGGAGCCAGCCTCGTGTAACCTTCCGGGAGGCCAGTACCAACCAGGAGGGACACGGGTCCAATAAACATGTGGCAGTGTTAAGCTTGCCCAGAATCCTGTCCCCGTCCTCAGGAATCACAGAGTCAAACTCTTCCCAGATAACGCTCTCAAGACCTGCCCCTGTCTCCTCCCCTGGATCTACCCAATCGGAGTCCAGGCCTTCCTGAATCTGAGCGACTTTATCATGCAGGAATTGTACAAAATCCTCAGCTCGACCTTTTAAGGGATCTTCCTGTACCCCCACCTGAAGTAGGGAGCGGGTCACCCTAAACAGCGCAGCTGGGCGGTTGTCTGCAGATGCAATAAGAGCGGAGAAGTAGCTAGACTTTGCCGCTCTTATCGCCACTAGGTAGGTCTTAATATAAGATCTCACCTGTGTTTGGTCAGATTCAGATCGGCTTGTCCTCCAATCGCTCTCCAGTTGTCTATTCCGACGCTTCATCTCTCTCAGCTCCTCGGAAAACCAAGGAGCTAGACGAGATCGGCATCGGGTCAGAGGCTGCAAAGGCACGACGCGGTCCAAGGCCGCAGTAGCCACCCTGTCCCAGGCGACCACCAGGTCCTCAGTCGAGTCATGAGCCAGAGTCTCAGGAAATGGCCCAAGCTCCATCAGGAACCTTTCGGGGTCCATCAGGCACCTGGGATGGAACCATTTGGTTGGTTCCGTCTCCCTGCGGTGGGTGGAAGTGACTTGAAAGTCCATGTGAAGGAGAGAATGATCAGACCATGACAAGGGCTTGATGTCTATATCCCCTTTTCTTAGATCATTCAGCCACTGATCAGAGACAAAAATCAAGTCCAGAGTGTGATTCCCCAAGTGGGTGGGGCCTTGAACTACCTGGGTCAGGTCCATGGCCGTCATGGAAGCCATGAACTCCCGAGCCGTCTCCGACATCTCACCAGCGGATGGCAGGTTAAAATCCCCCACAACAATAAGTCTGGGGGTTTCCACCGCCACCCCGGCTATAATGTTGAGCAGCTCAGGCAGGACTGCTGTTACGTGGCAGGGAGCCAGGTACGCAATCAGTAGGCCCATCTGAATCCCCTGACCCCACTTCACAAGGAGGGACTCACATCCGGCTATCTGAGGAACAGTGGCCTCCCTCGGGCAAAGACTTCCTCTAATGATTGCTGCCCTCCCCCACCCCTTCCCTGAGTCCTTGCCTGATGGAATGCACGGAAACCTGGCAGGCACATTTCCACAAGGGGAACTCCTCCCTCCTGGCCTAACCAGGTCTCCGTAATCCCTGCCAGGTCAGCACCCCGCTCTGAAATAAGATCATGAATGAGGGGGGCTTTATTTACCACTGACCTGGCATTACATAACATCAGCCATAGACCCAGGGTCTGAGACTCTGAACAACTCGGGAAACGAGCAGTGCTTTGGGGGTTGGAGTGGGCAATCGCTCGTAAACATCGAGTGCGCACTCCCGAAACATAATATGGCCCCCTGCAGCCATCATATCTGCCCCTCCCACTTACTATACTAATGCCCATCGCTTCATCCCCCTGCATCCTTGTCAGATTTCTGTCCCCATCCTCCGCACTGTGATCATCAGACCCATTACCCCTTTCAGTGGATTTATGGATCCCCCCAGATCCATTCCCACAATCCCTCCCAGAACCCCTTAAAATAGAACTTAAAGATTTATCTAAAAAACCCCAAAGCCGTCGGTTTTTTGCAAACCACCTCTCGGGGCTCCAAAACCCGTCCTCAAGGGCGGCCCTTGATAACTGAGAGGGCCAGACATGCGAGAGGGGGGAATCTCGCAGTGCAAGGAGCTCCGCAATTGAATACATCAAAGATAGGAGCGAGTTGAAGGAGATGAAGGATCATTTTCTTCTAAGAGTGTTAGAGATGGTTAAGACAGGTAATTTAAAATAAGGGAGGAAATAGATGTTAAAGGAAGACCAGTATGTTACAAATGTCAATACATCAGAACATCATCGCCCTCTCACGACGATGGGAAGTCTTGTGGTTGTAGTAAGTCCATCCAAAGGAGGTGGGGGTAGAGGTCTGAAAGGGTCATCCTCTCACAGCGACCAAACCATTTGAAACAAGCAAAGAGAAGGTGGTCTATCTCCCCATAATCCAAGACTCTCAATGTCTGTATCTCCTCCAGTCCTGATACCAGCGATGGCCGAGGATTAGATCAAAAAAGTAAGGCAGAGCCACTGGACAAAGTACTTAGGGTTAAATAATCAGGGTAATCTTGGGGAACAGGTGGTAAATAAAGCTGCAGATCGATCTAAGATTGCAAGTTAACGCTGAGTGGTCGTAATAGACCTAGATCTGATAAAGGAGAGAGGGACAGTTGAGGGGGAGAGTAAGTCATCATCTCCAGTTTGTAATCCTCAGTCCCTATCCATCACCTTGCTCAGGCTACTTAGTTCAATTAGTTTAATAAGTCCTCAGAGTTTCAAGAAAGAGGAGTGCAACAGATCCCTAGAGGTTGAAGGGATCCTAACATTTATAGCCTTTGCAGCATTGCCCTCTCCTCTATTAACAACGAGGGCTTCCTTGCAGCCTCCTGGTGTTGCCATCGCTGTTGCTGCCATTAGCGCCATTCCCCTCGCCATTGTGGTAACCCCCCTTGCTGTAGACATCATCGCCGCCGTGTTGCTACATGCAGCGCCTATTAGCCCAGGCATCATTATCAACACCCTATCCGGAGTCGCTGTTGCCACCGTCTCACCAACCATTTCATCAGCTGTATTAGACTCAGTGGTTGACCCGGTCGTGACAGCCAGGCTTTGATGTTGACATCCTCTGCACTGCCCTCAGTCTTTTTACTGACAAACAGCTGATCTTCAGGCTCGGCTCGGGTTTTATCCTTGGGCTCCATCCACAGCTCTATTGAGCCGAAAATACCTCAGCTTGCTGGGAGGGGGGGTCTGTGGATGGTTAATTGACCCCCACACTCTTGAAAATGTCGAAACATCTCCCTCCTAGCCTCGGAGTTTCAGCTCTGAGCTGTCATTTTGTTTTGCAACTGTCAACGGATTCCCGTAGATGTGATGATCCTATGATACCTTTCGCACCACATCAAGAAATCAAGAGAGGACCCACGTCAGTGTCATCAGCTCAAAGCTGAATGGAGCACGACCGAATAACTCCCTGCTCTACACCTAGAGAAGAGGCATTGGAATGGCAAGCCTTGTTAGCTGGTGCTAAATCCTCTTACCCTGAACAATTTTACCAGGAGTCGACACAGAATTTAGATGGGACACCCCTCCTTTTAGAGAAGGCCAATTTCGTACATGACGACACCTCAAGTCATTGCAACAACCATACAACTTCCCTTTGTATAAATCAAATTTCCTGATGAGCTGCAAAAGAAAATCCCCTCTCCATCATAACCTGGAATATAGCAGGTTGGACTGTTCCATCAAAAAAACCAACATTTTTTTGACTAAATATCACAATTTGACATTCTCTTCTTACAGGAAACCTGGGCCTCCATAGAGATACAGTTAGATGATTATTGGATTAACTCTATCCCAGCTATCCCAAATAAGGTGGGGGGAAGAGCTAAAGGGGGTATTGTGACATTAGTGAATACATCCTTGCAATTTAAATGTGTATCACTGCCACCTTTGCAGCCATGCGTTGTGACTACCTTACTCTTATTTAAACAGGTGGAAATTTTGCTTTTCAATATCTATATTCCCTCACAGTGTGCCTCACAGCAGTTACCTCCTTGCAAGCAAACAGCAAGAAAAAACAGCTCCTTTCAGCTTCAGCACAGCCTAATTAGCACAAGTTGATTGGATCGGCCTCCCAACTGTTTGTGAAAATAAAGTCACTTGGCAGACGGTGTGTCTATTGCTGCCAAGTGGGAGATAAGACCTGGGTGCATTCCAAAGTGTTTCCTTAACCCTTGGCTGGCTGTGTTTGTGTGTCGGGGGCGGGGACGGGGACAGATCACCCTGTTCTTGTAGAGGGCTGCTTACCACCTCCTTGCTTCTCTCTCCAACCCTTCTGAAATGGCACTCACTAGGGCTCTGGGAAATGGGTAGAGGTGTCCATAGCACTTGATATAGATCTCAGCTGTGTCGAGGAATTGGGCTAGCTGGTCTGGATCGCCATTGAACTTCCCTCTGAAATGGGGTGGGTCCTCCCTCTTTGCCCTCTCCTCCCAGTGCAGGGCTCTGTAAACCTGGCCTCGGTGCCGCTGGTCCTCTTCCTCATCTCTCATTCTAGGGTAGGGAGGTGATGTCCTATCCAGGCTGCTCTGCTTGCTGTATAAGGGAGGAACCCATGGATGCATCTTTGGGCTCCTTCTCCTTCTGCTGGGGGGGGGGGGAAGGGCTGTGCTTCAGTCTTGGTTGAATCAGAACCTCTCGGTTCATCAGCCCAAACTGGCTCCCTCTTCTCCTTTGGCCTGCATGATGGCCCCTCCTCCCGAAGGATGGCACAGTCAAATTTCTCCTTCAAATCATCTATGGGGCTCTCGAGTGGCTTCCCTGAAGCTTTTTGGGGCATGGCCTGCTGCCAGTCCCATAGCCAGTCTGCCCTCCCCAATTCATTTAGGGGTTTTCCCTTCCCCTGAACACTCGGGTAGGGAAACTCAGCCTCTGCAGATTTTGGCAAAACCCCCAAATATTCATCTTTTCTCTTCTTGGGTTGTAGCACGATCATCTGATCTTGGCTGTCTGGCAGCTTCGATAGAGGAAGGGGGAGTTGAGGCTCCGTAATATCCAAACTGGCTGGGATCAGAACTGGCTCTTTTCCAGTTGCCTGAATTAAGCTCTCCTCGGACAGTTTACTTTCTGCCATGACGTCTGGGCTGCGTCTCCATTCACTCCATACATCTGGAAGGGAGCTGGAGGTTTGGAGGTCAGCCAGCTTGGCTTGGAAAGGAGTGTTGGCTATCTGTCAGGTTTCGGTGTCGTCTCAAATAAAATTGCATTTCTAAACAAATAGTCTTTGATGAAATCTTTCATTTATTAAGCACGACAATCTGTCCCCAATTATGTTGTAGCCAACACTGACTTCCTGACCCCAAACCTTCCCTTTCCATTCCCCAATTCTCTGCGTCTCATTGGCCATCTTCCAAATCACTCTCCCCATCTCTACTACTTCAGCTCCCAGGAATGTCCCCCCCTCCCAACTCATCTCCTAGGGGATATTATCTTCAGGGAAAATAAGTAGGTGAAAAGTCAAGTGTCCCCTTGCCAGCTGCCCCCTCTTCTCCTCCTTATGTCAGCACTGGAACGAATGTAGTTTGGAGTGCTGATAAAGGCATCAAGAGGAGGAGGTATTAATAGAGGTATTAATAAAGAAGTTTCATTGGAAGACAGTAAAGCATCTCCCCTACTACTACAGCAATCACATCGCTCACTACAAACACATCAGGTTGCATTTAGAATCCATATGAACAGAATTAATCATGGACTCTGGATTACCAAGAGTGCTATACTAAATTCCCTAAGCCAGCTTCTT
Organism: Arizona elegans; assembly: GCA_022577455.1. Taxonomy (NCBI): domain Eukaryota; kingdom Metazoa; phylum Chordata; class Lepidosauria; order Squamata; family Colubridae; genus Arizona; species Arizona elegans. Next base: position 73,311,566 of record JAKOOJ010000004.1, on the reverse strand, counting down.
CACTGTCACTGGGGGCAGATTGACTCCGTGCTGCGGAGTGGCTTCCTGAGGCCTCAAATTGGAAGCAAATTCTTCTGTCTTTCAAACAGCCAACCATACCACTGATGTTATTCAAGATGAAGGCACATCTAGTCTCCTTTCAAATCTTTCCCGTCAGAAAGGGAAACCTTTTCTGTGAGGAAAAGGTTAAACCCTTAACTGTTAACATGCGAGCTCCCAAAGTTGCTGTCTCTTCCACATTCTCAACCTTGGAAAAGAGAGAGAAAGAAAGTGGGAGTAAGCCAGCCTTGTCCAGCGGAGATATACTTAACAGCACAGAAACCGTTCTCATTGATGCTTTTGGCGCTCTCCCAAGGAAAGAACAAGATAACATACTATTCAAGTTAGAAAATTTAAAGAAATCCTTATTGGTCATAATCGACACAGCTGAACTGCTTATTGTTCTGGTTTCCCCTATAATTGAGTCTCTTACTTCTCCCCCAAGGGGCAAGGATTGCTTGAAAATGAGATCATGGAAAACAGAAGCCAAGACACACAGGGGCCATTAGAGGCCCCAGTAGAGAAGGAGATGTTAGCATCCTTATGTGATGATCCTATGATACCTTTAGCCCACATCAAGAAATTGAGAGAGGACCCACGTCAGTGTCATCAGCTCAAAGTCAAATTGAGCACAACCAAATAACCCCCTGCTCTACACCTAGAGAAGAGACATTGGAATGGCAAGCCTTGTTAGCTGGTGCTAAATCTTCTTACCCTGAACAATTTTACCAGAGTCGACACAGAATTTAGATGGGCACCCCTCCTTTTAGAGAAGGCCAATTTCGTGCGTGACGAGACCTCAAGTCATTGCAACAACCATACAACTTCCCTTTGTATAAATTAAATTTCCTGATGAGCTGCAAAAGAAAATCCCCTCTCCATCATAACCTGGAATATAGCAGGTTGGACTGTTCCATCAAAAGACCAACAGTTTTTTGACTATATATCACAATTTGACATTCCCTTCTTACAGGAAACCTGGGCCTCCGGAGAGATACAGTTAGATGATTATTGGATTAACTCTATCCCAGCTATCCCAAATAAGGTGGGGGGAAGAGCTAAAGGGGGTATTGTGACATTAGTGAATACATCCTTGCAATTTAAAAGTGTATCACTGCCACCTTTGCAGCCATGCGTTGTGACTACCTTACTCTTATTTAAACAGGTGGAAATTTTGCTTTTCAATATCTATATTCCCCCACTCAATATTACCCCACTCAAATTATCCCAGCTGTCTCAATGGGACAGCTGGGATAATTTGATCAACAAGATTTGGAACGACATAGAAGATTTTATCCTGGGCTGCTTAGATAAATACCCTACAGCAGCAATAATTATTGGGGGGGGGGAGGAACTTAAATGCTAGGATGGGCCCAAACGATCAAGCATTATTTAATCAATTTAAGATCCATTATGATGAGAATGTACCAGGAGAACCGCTGCATCCCAGACAATTTAAAGACACTAAGGCAAATCAGGCAGGACTGTGTGTAAGACAGATGACTGTACGCTTGGACCTTTGTATCCTGAACGGTTCCACTTGGGGTGACTACCAGCAGATTATACTTATCGAGGAGCAGGAAGAAAATCCACAGTTGATTATTGGATAATATCATATGACCTCCTGAAGTTCTTGCAGAAGATGGAGGTAGACTCACGTCTAGAAAGCAATCACGATTCACTTATCCTTACTCTTACATTACACCAGAAATTACTAAGGGTTGTCTCAAACTACCTACCCAGATTAGAGAGCCAAAATACCCAGGTAAAAATTAAATGGACCGAGAAAAATGCAAAAAAAGTTACTAAATGGATGTTAGTTCCAGAAACCATAGAATTACATATATCTCTACTAAGAAATAAGTTTGAAGGACCATACTTAGAGGAGTTTGAAACTTTAATTTCAAATTTGAAATTGGTTCTCACTAAGAGAATACTAGCTCACTCCCAAAAGCCAGTTTTAAAGAACAAAAAATGGTTTGATAGAGATTGCGGCCAATTAAAAAGGATATATAATAAGGTGTACAGAAGAAGTAAAAATGACCCTTCTGAGGATCACACTCACTTCTTAAAACAGTTGAAAGCACAATATAAGACACTCCTAAAAGAAAAGAAAAGTGCGGCTTTGAAGGAGTCTTGGCAGAGATTAATTACATCAGTCAGGACAAAAAATACATCCCTTTTTTGGTACATCACCAGAGGATTGGGGAAATCACCCCTACCCACAACTAATCAGATACCGATTCAGGCCTGGGAAGAATATTTTAGAGAGTTATATATAGACCCCGACTATGAAACTAAGGAGAGCCAAATTAGTTTGGACCAAACTGCTTACTGGCCCCCTGTCACACCAGAAGAGGTATCCCGGCTGATCGAATCCCTTAAGGCTAATAAATCACCTGGTGCTGATAATGTCCTCCCAGAAATAATCAAAAAGAAAAGTTGGTGGGCCCCACTTTTAGCATCGCTGTTTACATTTATAGATAAAACGAGCCATATGCCAAGAGATTGGGGATTAGCAATTATTATACCAATCTATAAAAAGGGTAATAAAATTGATCCAGGAAATTATAGACCCATTAGTCTTTTGAGTGCTATTAGTAAATTGTATGCTAAACACCTAAACTATAAACTCCAGGATTGGCTAATTTCAGGGGGGATAATCAAGGATGAACAAGGAAGATCTATGGTGGATCATATCCTGATACTTCACCATCTGGTGCAAAAATATATGTACAAAAAAAAAAAAAAAATCCTCTCTCTATGTGGCCTTCCTTGATTTTAAGCAGGCCTTTGATTCAATATCCAGGAACACCTTTTGGGAGAAATTAAAATGCACTACAATCGATAAACGCCTCCTTTTCCTCATACAAAAATTGTATGCCAATTCCACCTTGAAAGTGAGGTGTAATCCTCAAGGGACTTTAATTGGTCCAGTAAGGGTTCAAAAAGGGGTACAGCAGGGCTGCATCCTGTCCCCCTCCCTTTTTAACTTCTATATTAACCCCCTGATTGATCTCTTACAGAACCCTGATCTACATCCTCCTAACATAGCACAACGCAAAATCCCAATTCTCCTTTATGCCAACGATGCTGCTATTATTTCACAAACACCCATAGGACTGAAGAGAAAAATTAGGGCAACACTTGGCTTCTGTAGACAGAACAAGTTGGTCCTTAACTTTGATAAATCAAAATTTTTACTTTTTGCTAGCCAAGACTCCTGGAAAATTGAAGGACATAGATTGGAACAGGTTAGGACATTTAAATATCTTGGGGTTGTCTTCCACTCATAAGGGACATGGAAGGCACACCTGGAGCAGACATTGCAAGCAGCCAATAGGTCCTCAAATGCAATTAAACACTTCTTCTAAACAGGCGGAGGTCAATTAGTACCTGCTGCCTTAAAACTTTTTGAGGCCAAAACATTGGCGCAAATTCTTTATGGGGCACAAACAGGAATCCTTGCAAAGAAAAACTTGCTAGAAACTATACAAACCAAATTCCTGCAAGCCATCTTAGCTGCACCCAAAGGAACTCCAAATGCCCAGTTAAGAATTGAGACAGGTATGCCTCAAATTCAGGTAAGAACCTGGAAGACGATGATCATTTATTGGCTAAAAATTCATTACTTTCCAGAGAGACTGTCCCCACTAGAGCTGACTGACAACTTCCCCTCCCCTGGAAACAGGCGATAGATCACAAGTTGGGCTCTTATGGGCTCTCATCGGTATTCTTAATGTCCCTCAGCTTTGACAAAGAAAAGCAAGTGGTAATTGATAGACTGAAGGACATGGAGTTCCAAGAAGAACTAAATAGGTTGTCTCTCCACAGTAGGGACAGAATCAAGCAGGGTGTGTGGGAATCAACAGGATATCTAAATGATCTGATCTTCCCAAAACAAAGAATAGCTTTCTTCAGAGCCAGATTTAATATTCTCCCCTCAGCACTTCTCCAGGGTAGGTACAAGAGAACACCAATAGCAGAACGGGTATGCATATCTGGAAAGGGAGAAGTTGAAGATATGTCACATGTTTTATTGTACTGTGAGTTATACAGAGTACGTGGGTCAATATACATTCTCCCCTTATTAGAGAGATTGCCAGGGAGGACAGATGACTTTTATGTAGGCTTTCTCCTCCAAGACTTAAATCCAGCTACCATGCGTGCAGTGGCAAAATTCTGTGTTGCTGCAATGTCCAAAAGAAAAAAATTAGTTACCAAATTATGTCAACTGGTGCCAATTTTTTTGAGATATCTATAACAATACATTTACTCACATACTTATCACATACTTATCGGCTCTACACGCATGTAAATTAGGATTGAGATCATGTATTTTCATAACAGAGATGTTATTATTCATGATTAATGTCAGTATTATTTTTAATTTATTGTATGTCTATTGCTGGTTGATGACCCTAATAAAGTTTTATTCTTATTCTTATTCTTCCTAATTAAATTTAAAAATGTTCTAGTTGTTATCCAAGCTACAACTTAATCCTTTTTACTTTCACCACCATATACCATTAAAGGTATTTCAATTGTTACAGTTTATACTTATTCATATTTCTAAAAAAAAAAATAAAAAAATAAAAACTTATCATTGTCTAGATTTCAAAAATACAAAGACAAATATTCCAATTATTATTCATTTCATTTTTACAATCATGATTTCCCATTTATTTCTTACTACTATTCATATTTCAATTCTAAATATGTTTTTCTCCCTTCCCATTTTTATTTTTGCTTTTTTCTTTCACCTTTTTTTCTTTTGTGTTTTAAAATCTTGAACTCTCCTCTTTTGCCCTAAATTTCCTATTGTTTGCACCTACCTTTTTTGGTGAGGAAAAGAAGAAAAAGAAATCTCCCCTTGCCTCTGCCTCTGCCTAATTTTGCGACGTTGCAGCAAACAGCAAACAGCCTGCTTTACATTCATTTTCGTTTTCAGCATAGCTTGATTAGCACAAGGAAAAGAAAAATCTGCTCCAGCAATTTACCTCTTTGCAGCAAGCAGCAGAGCTCTGTGCAAAACAGCTGAGAGTTGGGAGGCCGATCCAATCAACTTGTGCTAATTAGGCTGTGCTGAAGCTGAAAGGAGCTGTTTTTTCTTGCTGTTTGCTTGCAAGGAGGTAACTGCTGTGAGGCACAGGCCAAAGGGTGGGGGCAAGTGGGTGGGTGGGGCTACATTTGGTGTTTAAGACACACCTAAATTTTCACTCCCTTTTATGGGGAAAAAGGTACGACTTATACTCCAAAAAATACAGTAATTGTTTTTATTTAATCTTTTTTTATTGAAAAAGTTTTTCAAATACAGATTTCCCCCCCTTTTTTCTCCCCCCCACCTCCCTCACCCCCCCTCACCACCAGTCCCCCTGTGACTTCTTCAAAGTAAGATCCAAATTCCTAACAGATTATATAATACTTTTCCATCCCCTTACTCCATCCCCCAAATACTGACTCTTTCTTTCTAATAATATTATTACATCCCCCTTTTACCATACATTTCAAAATAACATTCTACTATAACATTATATAATAACTTCTGATTTAGCATAATAATATTATTATGACTCCCAATTTAGCAATAATCTGCCCTTTTTCTCCTCCCCCATACATATGTCTGTATATTAATATAACATTTCAAAACAACCTTCCACTTTAAGACTATATAATAAATCCTAATTTAACATTTAATCTTTTGTGTATATTAATATAACATTTTGAAGCAACCTTCCCCTATAAAGCTATATAATAAATCCTAATTTAACATTTATTCAACTCTATCCATTTCCTCCACTCCCATAAATATATCTCTTAAGCATCCCTTTTCTTAAACTAAACAATCAATAAACTAGCCTATCTCCACCCACTTTCCTACAAAATTACCATGCATAACAATTCCTAATATCTTTATTCTTCTGCCCACCCTACTAAAAAAATATTCCTTTTTTTTATTTAATTTTGATGCACTGACTTACAGAAGAAAGCACAAAACCAGAAAAAAGGAAAGATACTTTCACAATAAGGCAAAACCTGTTCAAAAAGAAAGCAAATTCCAGTACCTGTACACTTACTGACTGTAACCACCACTTAATGTAATCAAAGCTGGGGATACAGCCCAACACAATCAGAGAGCATCAAGTTATAAGAAGTTATGGCAATAACCATGAGGAATGTTATCCTGTTTTGTACAACTTTGTGTCTGATGCAGCTTCCAAGGTCAATCCTTTTGTTACAAAAAGATACAGAATTTGTTCCTCAAGGGAATACCTGAAATTTCTCAGCTTCCTTGTCTAATATTTAAGGAAGCATTGTGCCTCAATCATATATCATCTTTGCTGAAGGAAGTTCTAGATTCAGTGAATAGGAATAGAAAAGCTTCTTTTTCAAATCCAGATGATAACATTGGGCAAGATAAAGATAGTCTAATATGGTCTAAGTCAGCTTTTTATATACCTATGTAAGTTAATGTCACAAGTAAATGCTTTATTCTCCATCATGTAAATAGTATCTGTACAGTATATCAAGAGTTAACTTATTTCCATTGCTTAATGTATGTATGTCTAACCACTCCCATATCTAGCTCCTCCCCTTGTATATATAAGGAGCTGTATGCCATTTTTCAGTGCTTCTATTTGTGAATATTCAGTGAATATAGAATGCCATCTGTGATTAAACAGAGCTTTATTTAAACATACTATTCTCACTTTAATTATTGAGTCTGATCCTGAAAATATTGCAACAATTTAGTAGCAGAGGATGGTTAATTGACTCAATAAAAAATTCAACAATGTCTGAGAGAGAAAAAGCAAAAAGCAAAAAAATAAGACCCAACACCAGGGCATATACTAAAGGAATGGAAGCAGAACAAGAAATAATTGATGAATACGCAACTGAAATATCGAGAGAATCTGAAGACTGTACTACAGACAACGAAGAAATAATAGATGAGAACAATGATCAAAAAGAAAACGAAATAGAAAATAACAAACTCAGGTCAGAAATACTAAAACTTTTAAAAGATCAAAAGAACGATGAAAACCTCATCGCGAACCTCCAAGACTTACTGAAAAAAAGCGGAGCAGCGAGAGAAAAGCACATTGTTACAGATGAAAATAAAGACTCAAAAAAGGTGAGCGATTTGTCTACAGACAAAAATGCAACAAAGGAGAAGAACAACGGTCCCGCGTAAAATTTTGAATGGCAGCCATCTTGGTTTCAACGAACCTTCAGTCTAAGCGATGAAGAGCCAATCAGAAGACAAGATTCAAAATATCTGGCGCGAAAGGACTTACTTGATGCAAAAAACAAAAGAGAAAAGATCCATACATCAGAAGAGTCTGACACAGAGACTGAAGAAGAATCAATAGAAAATCAAGTAGAGTCTGCAATGAAAACACTTTTTGCAACTTTTGGGTCAAAATTGAAAATAACTAAAGAATCAGCGAAAAACTGCAGTAAAAAAACAAAAGGAAGAACAGTGAGTAAACGAACTTCCCGAAGATCGCACGCCTCTATGCAGACAGCGAAAGCATCGACGCCTGAACCCAGAGAGCCCTGCAGATACCAACCTACGCCGCAAACAATTCCAGAGACCAGCGCTCTCAATAAAAGGACTCCCATCGCCACCAGGACTCCCAAGGCTGAACCAGAGACCGAGTCTTCCGAAGAAGAACAATGCGAGGGAGCTGCAGCGACGAGAACCTTTCACCATGACTTCAGGAGCGAAATGGACAATGCGCATGTGCAAAGCTACACAGACAGCTTCGAAGCAAGAGAAAGACAGAGACTGCCATTTAAAGTCGTCGCTAGCATCCCCATGCCATTCTGCGGTTACCAACACTTAGAAGACCATGGACTTCCTCCAGTTGTAAGTAATGGAGCTAACAACATTGGGAATTTACCCAATGATTTCCCAAAACTGAGGGTAGATGGTGTTAATTTACAAGAGTGGTGCCAACAGCTCCAAGTTGTCTTTATGAAAGAAAATTTATTGTTTTTCATTACTAACCCTCCAAAAAGACCTTGGACTTTAAGATTGGACTGCCTACACCATAGAGCATTTTTCTTACTAATATCCAGTATATCTCCCGCTATGTATCATAGTATTAAGTCAAATCTAACTGTATCAGAAATTGTTCAATACATGTTTAAGCTGTTTCACAGTGATAGTGTAGCCACTACAACAAGAATGTCTAAGGATTTCTTTTCAGCCAGGTTAAAATCTGGGGTCACCATAAGTGAACATTTAATATACTTAAACAAAGTCAGAGCAGAATTACAACTAAGAGGAGAAATAATTTCAGATCAAACAATGAAAAGTGTTATTATCAATTCATTAGACCCATCTTGGAATAATTATATATCCCATTTAGATACAATCAATTTAGGGTATTTATCCATAGAAAACCTTTCTAATAGGTTGATAGCTGAAGACAATTCGAGAAGAAATCATTATAATAATCACATAGAGCATAAGCAATATAAGAAAGTGGCATTTCAAGAAAGGTACCATGAACCAATCAAATGCCATAATTGTGGGTCCAAAGAGCATAATAGAAGAGATTGTCCTAAATTCCTCAGAGATAAACATAGGACAGATCATAGAGATAGATATCACAACAGACAGTCATCCACTGACAGACATAGATATAGAAGTCCACCCATCTATAAGGAACATAGAGGGGGTAGAGATGATTCAAGAGATAGAAAATCTGGTTCATTGAATGGACTGAACAAACACAACAACAACAACAACAACAACAACAACAACAACATACATAGACCAGAAGATAACGATTGGCTCATTGACTCTGGTGCAACAAATCACACTACACACAACAAAAATATATTATCTTCGTTTGTTGAAGATAAATTTATAATCAAAGTGGCTAATCAAGAGAAGGTCCAAGTCATAGGTAGAGGAAATATAATCTTACCTGGCCTAGGAAAAATAGAGGGGGTATTGTTAATACCTGAAATACCTCATAACATACTTAGTGCAATAAAACTAAGCAGAGAATCTGGCATAAACATAGTCTTTTCAAAAGGGAATGCAGCTTTAAAGAAAAATGAAACAAGCGTAGGTACTGTCATTATAAAAGGAGGCTTACCTTACTTAATAACAAATGAAAGATGTTTACACAATATTGATTCCAACATAGAGGATGACAATGACATAAATAACGAAGAAAATAGTAATAGTGATAATGAGGAACATGAGGTAGTTCATAACAACAAAAACTCATCCAATGATAAAAGACCTAATATAGGCAAACCTATTCATGATGAATGTGCCCATATCTTACATAGAAAATTAGGACATGCTAGTTTTCCTGTAGTACAAAAAATGATTGAACATGCTGATGGTGTTAAAATAAAAAACTGTAAAAACTATCTAGAATGCTCAGTGTGTAAATCTACAAAACTCAAAACTAGCCCCAGGCCCAAAAAATCAACCAGGTCAACCAAACAAATCTTTGAATTAGTACACATGGACTTAGTTGGTCCATTGACACCATCAATCACATATAAAAAACGCTATTTTCTAACCATTGTGGATGACTATAGTCGTTATGGGTTTGTCTACACATTAAGACATAAGGATGAAACATTTCAGAAATTCAAAGAATTTTACAAACGCATAGAGACACAACACAACATTAGAATAAAACAAATTATGATAGATAGAGGATGTGAGTTCATGTCAAACGAATTCTCACGATGGCTAAAAGATAAAGGGATGTTGCATTACACATCTAGTCCTTTCTCTGCATTCCAGAACGGAGTGGCAGAGAGAAAGAACTCAACACTACAAACCATGATTAGATCCACATTAGAAGATGCTGGTTTAGGTAAACAATTCTGGTCAGAAGCTTTACAATTTTCCAATTACACCCAAAATAGGACTTGGTCCAGCATAGTGAATAAAACACCATATGAAGTAATGTACGGTAGGAAACCTAAGTTAACACACATGCATATATTTGGAGTCACTGCAGACGTACATATACCTAAACAATTAAGGCGTAAAGGTGAAAACGTATCCAGAAGACTTAAATTCATGGGATACGAAACAGGCACAAAAGGATACAGATTTATTGATAACAATAACAGATTCATAATTTCAAGAACAGCAGTATTTCATGAACAGGCCAATTGGTCCAAAATACACCTTAATGAAATATTCCCAAACACTAATTCAGACACTGAACATCAAAATGAGAATATTGAAAAGAAAAACAATAACAGCACACACAAAAACAAAGTTAGAACATGGACGAATAGTCAACACAAAATAAAAACTGATTCAGTAACAAAAAAGGAAGCAAGGTATTTGCATGACAATGATAGTATACCAGTGAGAACAACCAGAAGTAACAGAAATCAGGTGCCTAATAAATACAAAGATTATGTAATGTGTATGAATGGAGAAATAGTAACACCAAACACTTATGAAGAAGTGCTGAAACTTCCCCCCAAAGAAAGAGAAAAGTGGGAATCAGCAATGACCAAGGAGATGAATAGCTTACAAGAATTGAATGTTTTTACACCCACACAAGCCCCAAGGGATAAGACTATTATTGGTACCAGGTGGATATATAAAATTAAAAATTTGGAAGGAGGTAACACACTGTATAAAGCCAGACTAGTCGCACAAGGTTATGCTCAAAGATATCCTGAGGATTATACAGACACTTACTCTCCTACTGTAAGAACTGAGAGTGTTAAAACAGCTCTAGTTATAGCATCAGCACTTAATCTTGAGGTATTTCAATACGATATACAAACTGCATATTTACATGCCAAATTAGATAAAGATATATATGTAAGAGCTCCTCATAGTCAATATACAAACAAAAATGATATATGGCTATTAAACAAAAGTCTATATGGATTGAAACAATCTGGCAAGCGATGGTATGAATGTTTAGTCAAAGTACTTAAAACTATGAACTTTGTTGCCACTACTGCTGACAATTGTTTCTTTGTTAAGAGTGAAGGTGATTCTCCAGAATTTGTATTGATTTATGTTGATGATATTCTATATATAGGCAAAGATACAAAAAGGAGAGAAACTTTTGTAACAAAACTCAATGAACACTTTTCCTTAAAATCATTAGGGAAAGTAAACAAATATCTTGGTGTTCAAATCAGCAAAACAAAGAAGGGATTCAAACTTTCCCAAAGGGATAAAATTATAGAACTCTTAAACAAATGTAACCTAAATGATGCCAAACCATGTGATACTCCCATGCAGACTGATTTTCTAAGAAACACTGATGAGTCATCTCCAGAATTTAAAGATAACACATTGTATAGGTCTGTTATCGGCTCTCTTCTCTATATCTCTAACTGGACTAGACCTGATATTGCTTTACCCCTTAACTTATTATCCAGACATGTCAGTAAACCATTATCATACCATTGGGAAGCTGTCAAGAGGATATTAAGATACTTAAAAAATAGCTTAGACTTCTGCTTGTTATTAGAACCCAATAATACAAATGAACCCATTCTCACATGTTATGCAGATGCAGATTGGGCTGGTGATGTCACTTGTAGAAAAAGTACATCTGGCTATATATTTTTCCTTAACGGCTGCCCAGTTTACTGGTACACTGGTAAACAAGATTTGGTAGCTACATCAACTACTGAGGCAGAATATGTCTGTCTATCTAAAGCATCAAATAACCTAGTATGGTTTAATGATTTATTGTCTAATATTTGGAAAAAACCTTCATTGCCTTATATCATACATGAAGATAACAAAGCTGCCATCGAAATATCTAGATCTGATGCTATTGGACAGCGATCTAGACATATAGATATAAAATTCAAACATGTAAGGCAATTATCACAAGACGGATTTATTAAAGCTATTCATTGTGAAACATCAGAGCAAATAGCTGACATCTTGACAAAACCTTTACCTTCTAAACAACACAAATACTTAACTACCAAGCTACAAGTTTTATATTGTTCTGAATCTGAATGTAATTATTGTCATATGTCGAATCAGCATTTAGAGGGGGATTTGTCACAAGTAAATGCTTTATTCTCCATCATGTAAATAGTATCTGTACAGTATATCAAGAGTTAACTTATTTCCATTGCTTAATGTATGTATGTCTAACCACTCCCATATCTAGCTCCTCCCCTTGTATATATAAGGAGCTGTATGCCATTTTTCAGTGCTTCTATTTGTGAATATTCAGTGAATATAGAATGCCATCTGTGATTAAACAGAGCTTTATTTAAACATACTATTATTACTTTAATTATTGAGTCTGATCCTGAAAATATTGCAACAGTTAATTTCACTTTGAACTATTAGGGGCATAATGAAAAAACAAGCATGGCAACCTTAACAATCATTTAGATTATTGTTTTTATTTTAATAGCAGGAACAAAGTGCTAAATATAACATATTCCAAAAGACAAAAGAGCAACAAGAAGTGGCAACACATTTTAAAATTAGGGTTCCCTGACAGCTATTAGTTATTGTATCATCTAGACTACTCAGTCCCCTTCCTCCTGATTCTGCCCTACATACAGAAACTGTTAGTATTCTGTAAGTATGCTCAATCTTAACTTTCATGTTGGGAAAACTCTTTTCCAAAGTTTTGTAAGTATTTCTGGAAACCATGCTTATAGCTCTCTCTTTGACAGAACTGAGCACTCTGGAAGGAATTTGCTTTAAGCAGTAGCACAGTGTGATATTTAAAGATAATATTATTTGTTTTTCTTTTTCTTTTTTACATTTATTGGATAGTAGGGAGGAACATTGACAATTTTCTTTCTCTCGTTCTCTCTCTCTTTTTTTCCAGATACAGAAGAGTAAAAAAACAAAACAAAACACATATGTAATAAAAAAGGGACTGCAGTTTCTTTCATCATTTTAATTCATCTTCACTCTCCTACTCCCTCCACAAAGACAAATTTCTGAAGGGCCTTATGCAGCTTTCCAAGCCTCAGCTTCTGTCCACCTCCCACTAGCAACTCCCACTTTGCCATTAATGATTGGGAGGTGGGTATATCCTACAAGATTTTTTTCCACTTAAGGTTTTCATTTATTCGAGTCTTTAAAAATAAATGAATTCCCTCTAGCAAAATAACTACTCTTTTGGGACTTGCAGAACAAGCAGATGTGATGGTCACATGCCAGCTTGCAACAATATTTTGATGTGATGAAACAAAGAACTGACACATTCATGGAAAAAAGCCTTGAAAATCATTGTTATTTTAATGACCAAAGAAAGGAGAAAAAAAAGAAGAGGCACTGTTGATCATTATGAGCAATGGGTTTTGTTTTGTTTTTTTACAAAAATCTGGCTATTTTATCAATAAGTGAATTATTGAATTCCTATACAACTTTATAGTATTTTTAAAAGCCTGTAGATTTCATTTGCTTGATATTTGGTATCTACTTTGAATGCCATTCATTTGGTTCATCATTTTGTTTTTTGGCATTTATTGATGAAAGAATGTTTCTGAAACCAGTAGTGAATGTACTGTCTGCTTGTCTTCTAAACAACTCATTCTTTTTTTTTTTCCTTTTTAAATGTTATATCTGGCCTTTTAATTGATTTGAATAACACTAAAAATGGTAATGTATCCTTCAAATTGAGTTTAATTCCTAAATCTAGGGTATCCTCAGGGAACTGTCAACAAAGAAAAAATGGCAGATTAAATCTTGAAACTGAAACCCTGCCTTTCTTTACAGGTGACACATGATGTGTGATGCACGTAAAAAAGGAGCAGAGTTTCAATTATGCAATCACAACTGACCTTTTCACCCCCTTGTAGACACTCCTGAACATGTCCAAGTAATATTCTTAGCAACCTGAATTTTTCTATTTATACTTCTATTGTTAACTGAACTAAGGAAACTGAATTGGCTAATACTGTAGCAAAGAGAATGCAATACCAATTTTATATCAGTCAAATTTAACAGGCTTGGCTCACATGTTTGTCTCCTAATCATAAACAAGGGCAGGTGGGAAGCCTTAGCTTGGCATCTAAGGTTTCCAGATGATGCAGCACAACTACTAGTCACCTTTTATCGCAGAGACAATTTTTCCTTCATATTCATTTTATATATTCCAGAGCTGACATAAATCTTTGCTAGTAGAATAATAGAATTCTCAGAATAAGTACTCATCTTTTTTTTCTTTTGCATTAGTGTAACCAAGATACTTCCCTCTAATAAATAGCTAGATATAGTCCATCAATTGTGACTGGTCGCTTAGTGACCATCTGAAGTTATGGTAGACCAAAAGGTATTTATAAACCAGTTCTGAAGTTATGATGGCTGCTCCCCTGTGATCACATGACTGTACTTTGGGCACTCAGCAAGTTGCCCATATTTATTACTGTTTGCAGTGTCCCGTGATCATGGGACCACAATTTATGTTGGTTTTGCCAAAACCTGGAGTTTACTTTTGTCTTTGGCAAAAGCCCCTCATAGCAAGCACTGGGTATACTTAATTACTGTGGCATTCACTTAATGATGATTCATTTAACAACTGTCACAAAAAAAGATCATAAAATTGGGCCAGCCACATCAATTTACGCAGGCTCCAACATGGTCAAAGACTTACTTGTACTGCATGATGATCCTTAAAAAAGCGACATGTGATGGTCCAGAAATACATGGCTAGGATAATGATTTACTATATGTCTTGATTCCGGTATGTATTTCAGTGGTAATATGCATAGGAGTGCAAACCTATTTGATTTTCAAACTGTTTGACCGAATTGTCATATTATTCTCAAAGTAACACCAGTCATTTTATGGAATTCTTCTATCTGATCGTACTCACCTATTTCTCTTGCTAGACCCTTATACATTTTTTGATAAAGTAATTTGTTGTTATAAATATTTTTTCACTAAAGCTCAGTTAAAAAACATATGACTTTCTTTTTCATTCTGGTTTCAGAAAAAAATATAATAAGGTCATCTGAACACCATATATATTTTAATTTATTATTATTTATTAAATCCTTATGCTGCCCCATCTTCCCTATAATATGACTTTGGGAGGCCAGAGGTTATATATCCACTTTGCATTAAAAGCAGTTCCAATTGGCCTAGAGCAAATCATTTTTTTTCATAGTAAAAGTAATTTTTATTTATAAAATTAATTTCATATTGTATGTGTGCTGGTATGTGTGCATTCCTCCATGTTTAACAGAATTTGTCTGCCCAGAATTCACTGTCTAGTTTTTGCAAGAACCTTTTAGCTTTGCTTCCACTTCTCAGTATGGAAATAATATTGTGATATTGTCCTATATTTTATGGGTATTTTAAAGAAAAGGATATAAAATGATACTGTCACATAATAGTTTGTGGAAATGTAATTTTATTGTGCTCTGTGCTTCTAGCAGGAGCAGAATATTGAATTTAAATAGCAGATATGAAGTAAAGGAAAACAACAGAGGTTTGATTTAGGCACTGGCAATCCAGAATAAGGCAGCTTCATTCTGTAATCTCCTGAGGAACAGATTTATAGCCAACAAATTTCAGAACAGAACAATTGGAAGGAATCAGTTTCCAGAAGACTGCATCCTTTGATGAACATGGTGTGCTTCTGAGTGTGTTAGCCCTTTTAAACATTAAAAATGAAAGCCACCTCTTAATCTTAAACAAATACAGTCTTTATCTACCCCATCACTAGTATATTTCTGGAGAAGGAAAATATTACTTAAAGTTCATTTTGATTGGCAGATGTCAATCTAGCATCTTCCGGAAGCAAAATATATAAATTTGCTACCATTAGGGTTTTGAACAAAATTCAAATTAATTGCAAATATCATTCTACCAGTTTGTGACATTATTTTCTCCTCCATGAAATGAAAAATAATACATGTGTATTTTTAATACAAAACCCAGGGACTCTTCACATTAAGTATGCTAACAATTGGGCCCATTTTTAACTTAGCCAATAGCTATTCTATTGGTTTTGAAATGGCAATCACAAATAGTTCTACTAGGTAATGAGATACAGGGGTGACATTGTAATATAATTTTAATCATATTTAATTTGTATCTTAAATTATTGTATTCTATTCTGATTTCATTCTAGAACGTATTTTACTCTAATTTTATTTTAAATCGTGTTTTATTTCTATTCCAATTTCATTTTAAAATGTTTCTACCAAACTTTTGTAATAATTGTTTCTGGAGCGCTGCACTTTGATATGCCCCAAGGGCTAATCAATAAATAAACATTGATACTAGGTAATGCACACATATGGACAGCAGGGTCCAAAGGCAAAAGGGTGCTTCAGAGGGCATGCACATGCCACCTCTCTGGAACTTATTAAAGTGTTTTCCTGGATAGTTGTGTCTGCAGAGGGAATCCATATGATCACAAGAAAAAATGCAGCCATTTCAAGAGTTGAGGACAGTTATTGTGTGTTATTGTGAGACATATTTTTATCTTTGTGTCTGAAATGTTGCATAACCTAAATGTGCAAACTTTTTAAATTGTGCAATCCAACTTTAAAATGTCTTACGCAATTTTATGGGGCTTACTCCCAAATAAGTGACAGTAGAATTTCAGTTTCTCTGGATGTATTTCCCTGTCAACAATGGACAGGATCTATAGTTACAAAGAAACTCCTCATTGCATTTAATCCCAAAAAAAGTTTGATAGTCACAATTCTATCCTGAAGTACACTTTAAATATTCAGGCTACCTAGTTCTGCAGTTTGCAGCTTTTACAAATATAGCTTATCCTATTTATACAGAAGGCAATTGTTGGCCTCTGTCTCTTTCTTATTTAATATTTTGTACATTTTAGGGTTTTAAATTACAATTTAAGGTTTGAAATACTCTAATGAGATTCTTTAATGCAATATTAAGTCCCAACTAAATGAAATATTTTGTTTAGAGGGATGATCACTGCTCCCCACTAGAGTCATTAAAGTTTCCTTAGACATTATCTCTTCACAAAATATGTGTTGAGTTTGATACATTTACTTTTAGGTTAATTTTTTTAACCTAATATTAATATTCATCTACAAGACAATTTAGAAGTCAGTTCAGAAAGGCAGGAATTGCCTTAAACATAGCAAAAGGTAGAACTGAAATGTGTTGTGCGTTTGTGCACAATTGTCTCTGAATCAGTGTTGACTTCTTATTTTCTTGACAAGATTTCAGGAGTAGTTTGCCACTGCCTCCTTCCTAGGGCTGACAGTGACTACTCCAAGGTTACCCAGATGTCTTAATGCCTAAGGAGGGACTAGAACTCTTGGTCTAAAGATTGCAGACTGGTTTCTTAGCCACTACACCAAACTAACTCAGAGCTAAAATACCAATATACAGAAAACACTGGACAAAGTAGCATAGTATGGCTACCATACAAATAATGGATTGAAAATTTGATGTATACCTTGTACTACAGTAGAACTTCTCCAAAATATATCATTCTTTTCTTTTCATTTGAAGTCAACTTTATTTCAAATTTTACTACATAATGAAGAAAAATTACTAAAGGCTAAAATTTGCATTCAATCCCAAAACAACTGGAGCATCACTTGAACACCATCAGAACTGACAAATTTACCACAGTCAATTGCAAAAGGCAGCTTTACTTAGAACAGCTTACATCTTGCAATGATATCTTTAACACCATCAAACATCAACATCTCCCTATCCCAAGTCCTTGAGAAGGACTCAATAGGTGGATAAAAATGTCAAATCCAGTTTGAACATCTGGCTGACTGTGTGATGAACCATAATAATAATAGTCATTTATGAAATGAGGACCCAGTTTGTGGGGGCAATAAGCTGACTTTGTATAAAATATACAAAAGAATGAAGGCTATTGCTTAACGTATTGTAAGCCGCCCTGAGTCTCCGGAGAAGGGCGGCATATAAATCAAATTTAAAAAAAAAATACAAAACTGAAATTCTAAAATACCTGTTCTAGACTTCTCACTCCAACATTCTGAAACACATAGCTTTGTATTCCAACAACATAGCTTGTTCTTTTTTCAAGTTCTGTATTTGTTGGAATGAAAGAATCTAAAAGCATTTCTAATGTGTATTTCTATCCGTATTGTCTCTTGAACAATAAATGAGAATGACTGCTTCATGAACAAATTGAAGCTTTAAAAGCTTTAAAAATTATACGACAATATAATATTCTAGTTCCTTAACATTTAGTTTTATGAATGCTGTTCCTTAAAAGAAGGAATGTATTATATATGCTGCATCTGTGTTTGTTTGCTATACAGATTTTAAACTGGCCTTTGCAAGAGTTACCAATATAGAGTACCTACTGTACTAAATCAGTGCTTGCCTGGTTACAAATATATAGTATAGTTGGACTGGCTGTTTAACATGATTCTGATTAACATGTCAGGAGTTTATCCTTGTTTTAACCAAAACAATTATGAGTTATATCCAGGAGAAAGGCAGAAATCCTCATTCTGACTACCAGGATTCTTTTTTCTCTTAGTATTGTTTTTCAGCATATGTCTTATACAGAGAGAAATATGGGTCTATTAGTAGGACATTTGTGAGATTTTGAGATGTACAAAGCATCTTGATCTATTTTCAGATTAATGTTTAAATTCTATCCTAATGTCTTGATTTCAACCATGAAGATAGATTGCCCTGTCAGCAGATGTGCCCTAATTTAAGAGTTTATGAGCCTTGGAGTTTTCAGGTTTTGGTCAGTCTGATCTGTTTCTTTTCAGTTCTGGCTATAAAGGAGGTATAAAATAAAACCACTATTAATGAATATGCAATTCCCTGGTTTTTGGAAGTCATTTTCAGAATCTTCACTGTGAGAACAATAAATTTCTGATTCAAACTGATCTCACTATGCATTTGGCAACATTGGACAATTTTTATAAAACCAAGCTTTGATAAAAACTTATCAGATTTTTGTGAATTTTTTTTTCTGCTGAAAAAGGACATCAAGCAAATTAAATTATACATACACCTTTGTATAATTGGGAAATGTCAGGAAACACCTATCGATCAGATTGATGGAAAGCACCATTGCCTGCTCCAAGCTGCTTAGCAAGTAAAGTTGCAGCCACTGTATTTGTTTTTCTAATAGTCAAGACTGTAAAAACTGTAGTTTTAGCAAATTGTGGCTCATATCAAAGATTTGTGTCATTTCCTATAAAAAAGTTTTTGGTGATGTTGTCTGTTTTTAATCCAAAGTACAGTCTGCATGAATAAAGCCTTAAATGGCATAAGGTCTGCTTACCTATCTCTTGTGTTGCCTGTCCACAAGAGCCAAAATGTTTTGCAATTGAATTCCTTCAATTAAATAATGTCTTCTATTGCTACACCGGAAGTAAAAATTCTCTATCATAGAGCCTGTCCTCTAGAATGAAATTCTCATAGATTTTCATGTGGCTCCCACATGAAGGCATTTTGGAAAATCATTTTTTCTTCCAGATCTTGCATTAGGGTGGTCGGACTCCCCTTCCCCATCAGATTTGTTGGGGAATTGGGTGTAGTTAACCAGCTGATCATCATTTTTAGTGGCTTATTGCTTTTTAAAATGCCTTTTCTAAATTCTTTTTATTTGGTTTCATTGTACACATTCAGGATCAATTTAAAGTTGGGCAATATTAAATTTAACCAATCTTATATTACATTTGAGGAATTGGAATTTCTGACGTATGATATTTGGGGGCAGGGGGAAATGTAGCCTTCAGCAATTATTGTAGAAAAGCCTACCCAGCTAGATGTTTGGGTAGGACAACATTTGCAAAAATTCTATAAATTTTGCCATTAATTCTAACACTTTATTCTATGTAACAAGATGTTACATGTTATTTACATTTTGTCTGTCTTTCAGGACAGACAAAAAGAAGTACACAACATAATATATAATTTAAATAGAGAATCTGCTTCCACACAATATAATGATAGCTATTAGTATAGCTGCTCAGCCAGATTCCTGAACAATTTGTCTGACAAGTTACTCATGGCAACTTTCCCGTGCTCATTCAAAACCATATATTAATAATCAGAAAGAAAAGAAATTAGGCTTTCATTTCCTACTTTCAAATTTCCCAGAAATGTGTAGTTAATGATTTTGAAAAATTAATTCTGGACCCATAGTGCTAGGTTCTCCTAAAGTCCCTATATTCAGATGCCATTCTTCCATAATGCTATCTAATATAATAGAATGGAAACAATGATTGAGGCATCATTTCAGTAGAAATTTGCAATATGATTATTATATTATTTTATAAAACTAGGTTCCCCCTTGTATTATCTAATGCTTATCCTAAGATTACTATAATAGCACTTAAAATAACCTTTTGTCAAGGAAATAGAGAAATGAATTGAATCTAAGTACTCTGTTCTCATAAATTATTTTGCACCTTAGGTTGGCATCAAGAAAAATTCAAATACATACTAGTATTTTGTTTCATATTAGCTAGAATATACAATGGATATCTCAGGGCCATTTTCCAGATTTTCTATATGTAACAAAAACTGAGTATACAATACACTTGGTTTCTGATATGTGCTTATTATAATTATTCCTAATTATTGTATATATGGAATATTTTACTTGACCTTTTCCAACCTGACACTGATATTTTAGATTAACATCTAGATTTCTAGCCAACATGAACTTGGCATATATTGATCAGGAATTTGGGAGTTATGATTCCAAAGCTTCCATAGCATAAGATTGGACAAGGTTGATCTGACATATTTATATACATAAAGTGATCATGCCTTAAGAAAATGTGGATGCATGTCATCTACAATAATTTTCCAAATAAAAATGTTTGGGAGGAGCTAATGAACATCCAAAAAGACTAAGCTCATTTGAATTCATTGCTAAAAGAAGGATGAGAATGCTAAGTTTCCTGTTAACATCCTTGGTTTGTTCCTATTTTGGCTCAAAATATAAGTGGCTTGTAAATGTGTAGCAATGTATATTTTCAACACTCGTGAGAGTATTTTTTTTAGAAAAAATATATTTATTGTATCTTTTTTTAAACTGTGCAGAAGAGGCAGGTTGTCTCTAAATAGATAAATTAGTTTTGCAGCTTTTTGGTTTTTCTGTAAATATATTCTTGTATGTTCTTGTTATTACAAAATAAAAGCAAAGAAATCTTCATTTACACTGAATTTCAGGTCTGTTTATTTATATCTAAGAGAGTAGTGCTTAGCATGTCCATCAGTGTTGTAATAGGATTTAAGGCACATCTCACCATGGTGTTAGTAGTGCTCCCAGATTGACTCTATACCCACATGACCTTAGGATACTGGCAGCAGCTGGATCGTCTTATTTTTACCAAAATGAATCCAGTTTTCCATGACCATAGAAGAGCTCTTTAGAGGTTGGAAGCTGAACTAATATGGATTTACAGGGAAACCTTATCTCATCTTCTGTCCTGATTCCTGGTCTATCCTTCCTTCTTGCAATGATTTAGTTGCAATCACTTCATCCTATAATTTCTGCTGCTTAAATAAACATGCTCAGGAATGATGTCTTGGCTGTCAGAGTGGCTGGACAAAACAAAACAGAAGAGAATACAGGTGCTTGGGCCGATGCTTGGATTTCTTTTTATTTTAATATATTTCTATTGGTCAACTGAAGAGTGCAATGGTTAATATAATTTTATGAAGCTTTTTCTCTGGTAACACTGTACTGCTAACTAGGGCATACAAAACCTTTGCCAGACCAATCCTTGAATACAGCTCATCTGCCTGGAATCTACACCGTATATTGGACATTAATACAATCAAGCAGGTCCAGAGGTATTTCACGAGAAGAGTACTCCACTCCTCTGCTCACAATAGAATACCTTATGCCACCAGGTTTGAAATTTTGGGCTTGGACAACCTTGAACTATGTGGCCTATGGTCTGACCTAAGCATAGTACACAAAATTGTCTGCTACAATGTCTTACCTGTCAATGACTACTTCAGCTTCAACCACAACAATACATGGGCAAACAATAGATAGAAACTCAAGGTAAATGCTCCAAACTCGATTGCAGAAAATACGACTTCAGCAATAGAGTGGTCAATGCCTGGAATGCTCTACCTGACTCCACTGTTAGTTCCTCAAATCCCCATAGCTTTAACCTTAAACTGTCTACTGTGGACCTCATATCATTCCTAAGAGGTTTGTAAGGGGGTGTGCATAAGCACACCAATGTTAATACCATCCCTGCCCTGTCCTACTGTCCCCATTTATATGTACTAATTTCATGTGCTCATGTCCATGTTTATACTTATACCTGTTATCTCATGCAGGTTGTACCTGTACTCATACAGGTACAAACTAAATAAAATAAAATAAAATATCTCCTGTCTAGATTTATTTGTTTCTCTTAAAGTACAATGCAAAGTATAATGGGATATCTTAATTTCATTCAGTTCAACTATACTTATTAAGACAGGAGTGGACAACAGATAAAAACAAAAGATGAAGTCAGGAAAGCTAAGGCTCAGAATGAACAAAGATTTGCAACAAAAGTCAAAGATAATAAAAAATATGTTTCTTTCAACGTAGACATCACAAAAAAAAATGTCAAGGAAACAGTCGGTCCACCAAAGAGAGAAGATGGCAAAGAAATAACAGGTGGTAGAGAGAAAGCGGAGCTGCTTAACTCATTCTTTGCATCAGTCTTCACACAAAAAGAAACTATAGCCCAAACTATCAAAAACATAAATATAAAAGACAGACTAGAAATAAAAATTAAAATAAGCAAGAAAATGGTAAGAGAACACCTGTTTGGCCTTGATGAATATAAATCACCTGGACCTGATGGATTATATCCCAGAGTTCCGAAAGAGCTGGCAGATGTTATCTCAGAACCATTTGCATCATATCTTTAAAAAATCTTGGGGAATTGCGGAACTACCAAACAATTGGAAAAGACCTGATTTGGTTCCCATCTTAAAAAAAGAGTGGGGGGGAGACCCAGGAAACTACAGACCAATCAGCCTAACATCAATACCTGGGAAGGTACTGGAAAACATAATTTTTAAAACAGCTCTATGAACATCTAGAAACAAAGCTATAACTAGTAGCCAGGATTTGTTAAAAACAGATCATGCCAAACCAATCTTATTTCATTCCTTGATAAAGTGACTGTTACGATATTTTTCAGGATCAGACTCAATAAGTAGAATAAGAATTAGATATTCAAATAAAGCACTGTTTATTTACAGAAGGCATTCTATATTCACTGAATATTCACAGATAGAAGCACAGAAGGAAAGCATACAGCTCCTTATATATACAAGGGGTGGAGCTAGGAGTGGTTAAGTATGAATATATTAAGTAGTGAAGAATAAATTAACCCCTGATATCCTGGTCATGTACTATTTACATAATAAAGAATAAGGCATTTACTTGTGACAAATCCCCCTCTAAATGCCGATTTGATATATTACAACAATTACATTCAGATTCAGAACAATATAAAACTTGTAACTTAGAAGTCAAGTATTTATGCTGCTTAGAAGGCAAAGGCTTTGTCAATATGTCAGCTATTTGCTCTGATGTTTCGCAATGAACTGCTTTAATAAATCCATCCTGAGATAACTGCCTCACATGTTTGAATTTTATATCTATATGTCTGGACCTTTGTCCAATAGCATCAGATCTAGATATTTCAATAGCAGCCTTGTTATCTTCGTGTATGATAAATGGTAATGAAGGTTTCATCCAGGTGTCTGACAACAAGTCATTAAACCATACGAGGTTATTTGAGGCTTTAGACAAACAGACATATTCTGCCTCAGTCGTTGATGTGGCTACTAAGTCTTGTTTACCAGTATACCAGTAAACTGGACAATTGTTAAGAAAAAATATATAACCAGATGTGCTTTTTCTACATGTGGTGTCGCCAGCCCAATCTGCGTCGGCGTAACATGTGAGGATGGGCTCTTTGTCACTATTGGGTTCCAATAATAAACAAAAATCTAAGCTATTTTTCAAATATCTTAATATTCTTTTGACAGCTTCCCAATGATATACTAGTGGTTTGCTGACGTGTCTAGACAATAAGTTGAGAGGCAAAGCGATATCGGGTCTGGTCCAATTGGAGATATATAGAAGGGAACCGATGACTGATCTGTAAAGAGTATTATCTTTGAATTCAGGAGATGACTCATCTGTGTTCCTCAGGAAATCAGTTTGCATGGGAGTATCACAGGGTTTAGCATTGTTTAAGTTACATATGTTCAGGAGTTCTATAATCTTATCTCTTTGAGAAAGTTTGAATCCCTTTTTTGTTTTGCTAATTTGAACTCCAAGATACTTATTTACCTTACCTAATGATTTCAAAGAGAAATGTTCATTTAGTTTTGTTACAAATGTTTCTCTCTTCTCTTTGTGTTTACCTATATACAAAATATCATCCACATAAATTAACACGAATTCTAAAGAGTCATCCTCTTTTTTAACAAAGAAACAGTTATCAGCAGTAGTGGCATTAAAATTCATAATTTTGAGCACTTTTACTAAACATTCATACCATCTTTTGCCAGATTGTTTCAGCCCATATAAACTTTTATTTAGTAACCACGTTTCATTTTTGTTTGTATATTGACTGTGAGGCGCTCTTACATATATCTCTTTATCTAATTTTGCATGTAGATATGCAGTCTGTATGTCGTATTGGAATACATCAAGGTTAAGTGCTGATGCTATGACCAGTGCAGTTTTAACACTCTCAGTCCTTACAGTGGGAGAGTATGTATCCGTGTAATCCTCGGGATATTTTTGTGCATAACCTTGAGCAACTAGTCTAGCTTTGTATAAGGTGTTGCCTCCTTCTAAGTTTTTGATTTTATATATCCACCTAGTACCAATAACAGTTTTATCTTTAGGTGCATGTGTAGGTGTGAATATATTTAATTTCTGCAAACTATCCATCTCTTTAGTCATGGATGATTCCCACTTTTCCTTTTCTTCGGGGGGAAGTTTTAGCACTTCCTCATATGTGTTTGGTGTTGATGTTTCTCCATCCATATACATTATATAATCTTTGTATTTGGTTGGTATTTGGTTTCTGTTATTCCTGATTGTCCTTTTTGGTCTACTATCATTGTCATGTAAATACCTAGCTTCCTTTTTTGTTAATGAATCTGTCTTTATTTTGTATTGACTGTTTGTCCATGTTTTGTTTTTGTTTTTATGTATGTTGTGATTGTACTCTTCTCCAGTTCTTTCCTCTTGGTGTTTAGTGTTTGTATAGTTGTTTGGGAAAATTTCATTAAGATGTATTTTAGACCAGTTGGCCTGTTCATGGAATACAGCCGTTCTGGAAACTATAAATCTGTTATTATTATCGATAAATCTGTACCCTTTTGTGCCTGTTTTGTAACCCATGAACCTGAGTCTCCTAGATACGTTCTCACCTTTACGTCTTAATTGCTTAGGTATGTGTACGTCTGCAGTGACTCCAAATATGTGCATATGAGCTATTTTGGGTTTCCTATTATACATCATTTCATATGGTGTCTTGTTAACAATGCTGGACCAAGTTCTATTTTGTGTATAATTGGAATATTGTAAAGCTTCTGACCAGAATTGTTTTCCTAAGCCAGCGTCTTCTAATGTGCATCTAATCATGGTTTGTAATGTTGAGTTCTTTCTCTCTGCCACTCCATTTTGGAATGCAGAGAAAGGGCTAGACGTGTAATGTAACATCCCTTTGTCATTAAGCCATTGGGAGAATTCTTTTGACATGAATTCACATCCCCTATCTGTCATAATTTGTTTTATTCTAATATTATGTTGTGTTTCTATACGTTTGTAAAACTCCTTAAATTTCTGAAAAGTTTCATCTTTGTGCTTTAGTGTATAGACAAAGCCATAACGACTATAGTCATCCACAATGGTTAGGAAATAACGTTTCCTATATGTGATTGATGGTGTTAATGGACCAACTAGGTCCATGTGTACCAAATCAAAAATTTTGTTGGTTGATCTTGTTGATTTTTTGGGTTTGGGGCTAGTTTTGAGTTTTGTAGATTTACATACTGAGCATTCCAAATAGTTTTTACAATTTTTTATTTTAACACCTTCAGCATGTTCAGTCATCTTTTGAACTACAGGAAAACTGGCATGTCCTAATTTCCTATGTAAGACATGAGCACACTCATCATGAATTGGTTTACCAATATTAGGTATATTGTTGTTGTGTGTGTCTTTGTGATTGTGAATAATCTCATGTTCCTCATTGTTACTATTACTACTGTTTTCGTTGTCTACGTTATTGTTATCTTCCATGTTGGAATCAATGTTGTGTAACCATTTTTCTTTTGTCATTAGATAAGGTAGACCTCCTTTAATAATCACAGTACCTATGTCTGTTCTGTTTTTCTCTAATGTTGCTTTTCCTTTTGAGAACACAATATTTATGCCAGAATCTCTGCTTAGTTTTATTGCACTAAGTATGTTATGAGGTATTTCAGGTATTAACAATACCCCCTCTATTTTTCCTAGACCAGGTAAGGTTATATTTCCCCTACCTGTGACTTGAACCTTCTCTTGATTAGCTACCTTAATTACGAATTTATTCTCTACAAATGAAGATAGTATATTTTTATTATTTGTAGTGTGGTTGGTTGCTCCAGAATCAATAAGCCGATCATTGTCCTCTGTCTGTTGTATGTTAGTGTTGTCATGTTTGTTTAACCCATTCAGTGAACCAGATTTTCTATCTTTTGAGTTATCCCTGCCCCCTCTATGTTCCCTATAGATGAGTGGACTTCTATATCTATGTCTATCAATTGATGACTGTCTGTTTTGATACCTATTTCTGTAGTCAGGATTTTTTCTATTTCTGAGGAGTTTTGGACAGTCTCTCCTATTGTGTTCTTTGGATCCACAGTTGTGGCATCCTATTGGTTCATGATATCTTTCTTGAAAAACTACCCTCTTATATTGTTTATGTTCCATGTGATTGTTACAACGACTTCTCCTTGAATTATCTTCAGATATTAGCTTGTTAGATAGACTTTCTATGGATAAATATCCTAAATTGATTGTGTCTAAATGAGATATATAGTTATCCCACAATGGGTCTAGTGAGTTAATGATAACACTCTTCATTGTTTGATCTGAAATTATTTCCCCCCTTAAATGCAGTTCTGCTCTAATTTTGTTTAAAGATATTAAATGTTCACTTATGGTAACCCCTGGCTTTATCCTAGCTGAGAAGAAATCTTTAGACATTCTTGTTGTAGTGGCTACACTTTCACTGTGAAACAATTTAAACATGCATTGAATAATTTCTGATACAGTTAGATTTTGCTTAATACTGTGGTACATGGCAGGAGATATACTGGAAATTAATAAGAAAAATGCCCTATGGTGCAGACAGTCTAATTTTAGAGTCCAAGGTCTTTTTGGGGGATTAGTGATAAAAAATAATAAGTTTTCTTTTAGAAAGACAACCTGGAGCTGCTGACACCATTCTTGCAAATTAATGCCATCTATTCTCAGTTTTGGGAAATCATTGGGTAAATTCCCAATATTGTTGGATCCATTACTTACAACTGGAGGTAGTCCGTGGTCTTGCAAATGTTGAAAGTTACAAAATGGCGTGGGTATGCTTGTGACGATTCTGAATGGTTCTCTCTGTTCTTCATGTCCTTCGAAGTTGTCTGTGTAGTCTTGCACATGCACGTTGTTCATTTCGCTCCTGAAGCCGTCGTGAGAGGTTCTCGCTGCCGCAGCTCCCTCGTATCGCTCTTCTTCTGAGGAATTGGTCTCCGGCTCGATCTTGGGAGTCCTGGTGATAGCAGGCGCTCGCTTTCTTTGGTTGAGAACGCTGGTCCCTGGGATCGTCTGTGGTGTGGGGTGGTATCTGCAGGGCTCTCTGGGTTCAGGCATCGGCGCTTTCGTCG
This sequence comes from Arizona elegans, assembly GCA_022577455.1. Lineage (NCBI taxonomy): Eukaryota > Metazoa > Chordata > Lepidosauria > Squamata > Colubridae > Arizona > Arizona elegans. The sequence continues at coordinate 73,283,650 of JAKOOJ010000004.1, read as the reverse complement.
TTTGAATAGAAGTGAGTGGATTCTGAGATGTTTGTTTGCTTGCTTGCCTTTTCATTGATTCTTTTGTGATTTTCAATTTTGGTCCAAAAGCAGCAAAGAGCGTTTTCATTGCTGATTTTACTTGCATATCTATCGAAGTCTCTTCAATCTCTGTGTCTGATTCTTCTGAGGTGTAAATTTTCTCTTTTTCATTTCTTGCATCGAGTAAGGCTTTTCGCGCCAGGTATTTTGAATCTAGCTTTCTGATTGGCTCTGCTTCGCTCATCTTAGGGGTCCGTTGAAACCAAGATGGCTGCCATTCGAAATTTTGCGCGGGACTGTTAGTTTTCTTTTTCACTGTATTTTTATTTTCAGACAGATCGCTCACCGTTTTTGAGTCTTTAGATTTATTCGTAACGATGTGCTTCTCTTTCGCTGCTCCGTTGTTTTTTAATATTTCTTGGAGGTTCGCGATGAGATTTTCATCGTTCTTTTGGCTTTTTAAGAGTTTTAGTATCTCTGACCTGAGTTCGTTGTTTTCTATTTCGTTTTCTTCTTGGTCATCAGTCTCATCCATTGTTTCTTCATTGTCAGTAGTGCAGTCTTCAGATTCTCTCGATATTGTATTCGTGGACTCATCGATTATTTCTTGATCTGCTTCCATTTCTTTGCTGTATGCCCTGGTGTTGGGTCTTTCTCTTTTATTTCTGGAGTTTTCTCTCTCAGACATATTTAAAGTTTTATTGAGTCAATTTAACCATCCTCTGCTACCAAATTGTTACGATATTTTTCAGGATCAGACTCAATAAGTAGAATAAGAATTAGATATTCAAATAAAGCACTGTTTATTTACAGAAGGCATTCTATATTCACTGAATATTCACAGATAGAAGCACAGAAGGAAAGCATACAGCTCCTTATATATACAAGGGGTGGAGCTAGATATAGGAGTGGTTAAGTATGAATATATTAAGTAGTGAAGAATAAATTAACCCCTGATATCCTGGTCATGTACTATTTACATAATAAAGAATAAGGCATTTACGGGACTTCCGGTTTCCTTGTCTTCGGCGGCGACGGTGCTTTCTTTTGGCACCGCCACCCCCGCCGCTTGTAGAGCCGCTTCCTGATTGCGAAGCGGCTCGAAATCTTCGAAATCCTTAGGATTGCAGAAGAAGAGGCAGCAGGGCACAGGTAGAGCCCCTGCAACCCCCCCAGGGAACTGTTTCTGGGGAGGAAGCAGGCGCGGCTCCCTAACAACCTGCTGAAACTCCGGGCGGCGTGGGACGTCTTCTGCCTGTGCGGAACAAGCCGACCTCAGGAAACCTTTAAAGAGCGAGGAAATAACTCAAATAAACATCCGCAATCCACTTGAACCCTGAAACTTTGAACTGCAAGTATTAGTCCTTTGCTGAACTTTTTTACTGAAGTGAAAGTCTCGGAATGAGTGAAAGTGATTGAAAAAATATGGCGCTCAGCAAATGAATTAGTGGGTGTGGATTGGTGAAGTTATCTTGTCTTGCTACAAAGTTAAAAAGTTGTTACAGAGCTGCTCCGGCTGCAACAGAAATAAGAGGAAAATCTCTCCCCTTTACTTGTCTTTGCTGCATTATAGCTTTGTTTTGAGTAACTCTGGGGGACTTTTTTAGAAGGTATTGTGGAGGTGGCAGAAGAGGCGGACCCTCCCTTTTTAAGAAAGCTAGCTTACGTGGCAGGATGGCTTCAAAAAAGCAGGAAGGCAAAACAGGGGGGGGATCCCCCCCCACGTAAGCAGGATACGCAGTCACAAGCCCAAAAAAAAGATTTGGATATGGGAGAATTAAAAGCATTCATCTCAAATATTTTGGATGAGAAATTTCAAGACATGGATGACAAAATAAATAAAATAGATGAAAAAATTCAAAAGTCACAACAGGAAATCATGCAGGAAATGCAGCAGAGCCAAAAGATGGTGACCAAAAAAATAACGGATGTGGCGTCTGGTCTGGCAGGATTTATTATGAAAGTTGAGACAAAAGTGGATGAATTTAAATTAGAAGTTAATGCTAAGATGAAAAATAATGATCATAAATTTTTTGATGTTGATGACAAGATGCAGAGAGTTGAGAATGATATTGTTATGATGCAATTTCGTGCAATGGAATTTGCTATAAGGCTTCGAGGAATTAGAGAAGAGGAGAGACAAGATTTGAGACAGATTTGTGCTGAAGCCCTAGCTGTGATTTTAAAAGTTGAACCTGAGATGGTTTTTTGCAAAATAGATAAAATCTATAGAGTCAACTCGTGGGTGGCCAGACAAAGACAACTGCCTAGAGATGTGGTCATATATTTTACAGATAGAGTAATAAGAAATGACATTTTGCAAAAATCTTTTCTCACTTCTGTGCAAGTGAGTGGATCCAAGATTACAGTCTACAAGGAGCTCCCACCTAAGATGTTGAAATCTAGAAAAGAGTATGGTTTTCTTGTTAAAGAACTGCAGAATAATCAAATCCCATTTCGTTGGGACGCCCCAACTGGCATAATTTTGAGATATAAGGGAGAGAAACACCGTCTGAATACTGTGGAGAAGGCGGAGCAATTTTATAATGACATCTTTAAAGAAAGAACTCCATCCCCACGCACATCTACAGTTTTGGAGATTAAAGAACAACAATCTAAGCAGGAATTAGCAGAGCTGAAGGGTGCTGAAGGAGGCTTTTTGGATGAGCCTTTGCTGGAACCTTCTCCAATCTCAGAGCTGGCTTGGGCGGCTGAAGTTAAGGATCAGCGTATAACTCGAGCAAAAGCCAAGGAACTTAAAGAAAAGTTACAGCAGGAGAGTCAAGACAAGGCTGGGGCTGTGGGAAAAACAGGACAGAGGATCTCAGATGATATCCTAAGGTTCTGCGCTTCGCTCCAGAAGGAGAATAAGGATGATTAAATGTTTATCTTGGAATGTGAATGAATGCAACACAAAAAAGGAAGAAAATATTTGCATATTTAAAACAACATAATAATGATATAATTTGTTTACAAGAAACGCATATTACAGTTCAAGATCAAAACTATTTGAAAAATTCCAAATTAGGAACACATTTTATATCCTCAACTAACCAAAAAAAGAATGGTGTGGTTATTTATGTAAACAAAAAATTAACAGCCAAACTTATAGAAGCTGATCAAGATGGTAGGTTTGTAGCAATTGAATTACTTTCTGCTAACAGTCAAATTCTTCTGATAGGAATTTATGCTCCTAATCAACAACAGGACTATTTTTATAAAATGCTGCATACTAAAATACTTCAATGGGATTATAGATCTATTTTAATTATGGGAGACTGGAATGGAGTAATTGACTCTAAATTAGATAAAAAGACTTTGGCAAAATCAAGAATTAGATTACCACAGACTTTTTTTGATATGAGAGAAGACCTGGAATTAAAAGATATTTGGAGAATACATAACCCAAAAGAACTGGACTATACTTTCTTTTCTGACAGACATAGATCCTTTTCCAGGATTGATTTTATTTTGTTGTCTGATGACCTACTTGTTAGGACAAAAAGAACAAAGATTCTGCCAAGAACTTTGACTGATCACAGTCCAGTCTGGATAGAAATTGAGACATGTAAGAATGAGAGACGCTCTTGGAGATTAAATGAAAACTTGTTTAGATATGAGAAAAATATAATAGAACTTAAAAAGCATCTGAAAGAGTTTTTTGAAATGAACTTGAATAAAGGCACCCCAATGGAAATTGTGTGGGACGCAAGCAAAGCTTATATGAGAGGGGTGCTTATATATATGAACTCTAAACATAAGCGGATTCGACAAAAGAAAATACTTGAATTGGAAGCAGAAATAAAGGATAAAGAACAGTTACTTATTAAAAACCCAACAGATGAAAGAATACTTAGTGTTATAAAACTTCTGAAAGACCAATTCCAAATGCTTATAGCGGAACAAGTTGCAACAAACTTACAATATGCGAAGCATAATACATTCTGCAATGCTAATAAACCAGGCAGGTGGTTGGCTTACACATTAAGGAAGAAACAAAGCATACGGACTATTGATAGTGTTGATATTGGGGGGAAAGAAGTTTTTCAACAGAATTTAATAAAAGAAGCCTTTCTTCAATATTACACTAAACTATATGCCAGAGAGGAGGTGCAGAATGGACTTATAGAAAAATATTTGGACAATAAAAGAGTTACAAAAATTACTGAACAACAAAAGGAAAGAATGGATTATCCCATAACAGAGGAGGAGATAATAGCAGCAATAAAACAATTAAAAACAGCCAAAGCTCCTGGAACGGATGGTCTGACAGCAGTGTATTATAAAACTTTACAGGCAGAAATGGTGGAACAACTCAGAGACTTATTTTGCAACATACAACAAGGGGGAAAAGTACCTCCATCGTGGACTACAGCTTATATTTCTTTGATACCAAAAGAGCAAGCAGGTCCTAAAAAACCGGAGAATTACAGACCAATATCTCTTTTGAATACGGATTATAAAATTTACGCAAAAGTATTAGCCAACAGACTGATGCCAGTAATTCAAAAGGTGATTCATGATGACCAAGCGGGATTTATTGAGGGTAGGCATATGAAGGACAATGTAAGGCAAGTAATAGATTTATTGGAATATCTTGAGAAGAATAAACAGATCCCTGCAGTGCTGGTCTTTCTGGATGCAGAGAAGGCCTTTGATAGAGTGGATTGGAATTTTCTATTAAAGACATTAAAAAAGATGGACTTTGGGGACCAATATATACAGGCGGTCTCAGCAATTTATCAAGAGCAAAAGGCACAGATCATTATCAATGGAAGTTTGACAACAGAGTTTAAAATTGAAAAAGGTACAAGACAGGGATGTCCACTGTCCCCATTGTTGTTCATTTTAACACTAGAAGTCTTGTTAAATACAATAAGGGATTCTAACACATTGAAAGGTATAATGATAAGGCAAGAGGATTACAGAATAAAGGCATTCGCAGACGATCTGGTTGTTACCCTAACACAGCCAATGGAATCGATAATCCAGATGAAGGACATTATACAAGACTTTGGTAAAGTTTCAGGTTTTAGATTGAATCAGAGAAAAACTAAGATGGTAGTTAAAAATATGACACAAGATCGTAAACTGGAGTTAGAAAGGAGGGCAGGTTTTGAGATTGTACCAAAGGTAAAATATCTAGGAGTTCAGGTTGCAGAATCAAATATGAAATTGTTTCAAAACAACTATGAGGCGTTGTGGCGAGAGGTGCAAAAAGATATGGAGATTTGGAAAAAACTGCAGCTGTCTTTACTTGGAAGAATAGCAGCAGTTAAGATGAACATTTTGCCAAGATTTCTTTTTTTGTTTCAAATGATTCCGGTGCTCAAAAATGATAAACAACTAAAAGCATGGCAAACTGGTATTAATAAATTTGTCTGGAACGAGAAAAAACCAAGAGTAAAAATGAAAATTATGCAAGACATCCCAGAAAGGGGAGGTCTCAAACTTCCAAACCTACAATTATATTATGATGCAACAGCTTTGACTTTAGTAAGTGATTGGTTTGGAGGAAAAAAGACTGGAATATTGAATGCAGAAAGTTTTGATTTGGAATTTGGATGGCACGCTTACTTATTTTATGACAGCAAAGTGGATAAAGTATTTAAAAGCCATATACTTAGAGATTCTTTGCTGAGAGTTTGGAAGAAGCACCGAAACAACTGGAATTACAAAATACCGCTATGGCTGGATCTTGGTCATACCTTGTGGAATACAAATATAATGTCACTCGGGGGGTTTTTATATAAAGAGGTTCTTTTTGCAGACGCGGGCAGATGGCAGCTGAAGACATTACAGACATTGTTGGCTGAAGGGATTAATTTAACTTGGTTACAATATAATCAATTGCAATTGAGATGGAAAGAGGACCAAAAAACTGGTATTATGATGTATGAGGAAGAATTAGTTAGACATATAAAAGAGAAAGGCCCAATGCATATTAAAAGACTTTATAATGTTTTGTTAGAAAGGGATTCAGAAACTGAACTAGTTAAAGACTGTATGGTTAAGTGGGCACAAAATTTTGAGGAACCAGTGATGTTGGAAACATGGGAAAAAATTTGGGTTCAGAATGTTAAATTTACACAGTCGCAGAATCTGCGGGAAAATTTCTACAAAATGTTTTATAGATGGCATTTAGATCCAAAAAAATTGTCGTGTATGTACCCTAGTGCCCAGCCTAAATGTTGGAGATGTGACTGCTTAGACGCTACATATTATCATGTTTGGTGGACCTGTAAGAAAGTTAAGGCTTTTTGGATAAAAATTTGGTGGGTCATGCAGAATGTTTTGAAGAGAAAGATTCAATTTTCTCCACAACTGTTTTTATTGGGTATAGTTAAGGGTTTTACATTGGGGGAAACAAAAATGATATTGTACATGATAACTGCAGCAAGATTGTTGATAGGTAAATACTGGAAAAATGAAGCGCTGCCTTCGATTGAGGAATGGACTTTGAAGATGGCCAGTTTTGCGGAGATGGCGAAGATTTCAGCATATTTAAAAGACTGTTCTCAAGAGACTTATGAATGGGAATGGAAGAAGTGGATAGATTATGTTCAGAACAAATATCAAACTAGGAAGTACCAAATAGCTTTTATTTGAAAATGTTATATTAAGATAGAAATATTTCAAGGTTGAGGATGAAAATTTATTTGAAAATGTTATATTAAGATAGAAATATTTTCAAGGTAATCAGGATGAAAATTTATTTGAAATTGCTATATTAAGATAGAAATAGGTTAATGTAATGAAGATGAAAATTTGTAAGGGGAGGGCGGGGTTCAAGTTTTATATACAAAGGAGGGTTTTTCCTTTTATTTGACATGAGTATATTGTGAGGAAGTCTGGGGGGAGGGGTGGGTTAGGGTGGGTTAGGGAGGTTGGGAAGTTTGGGGTGGGTTGAGGGGGGGAAAAAAGGGGTGAAAATGTAATTGTAAAACTTTTGCAATAAAAAAAAAAAAAAGAATAAGGCATTTACTTGTGACAGTGACTAAATTAGTAGACCAGCAAAATGCTGTGGATATAGTATATTTAGACTTCAGCAAGGCATTTGACAAAGTAGACCACAACCTACTTCTTGGTAAGCTAGAAAAATGTGGGATAGGCAGCATCACCACCAGATGGATTTGTAACTGGCTGACAAATTGTATTCAACGAGTAGCCCTTACATCTACATGGAGGGAAGTAAGCAGAGAGGTATTGCAAGGTTCTGTCTTAGGCCCAATAATCTTCAATATTTTCTTAAATGGTTTAGATGAGGCAATAGAAAGGGAATTCATCAAATTTGCAGATGACACTAAGCTGGCAAGGATAGCCAACACTCCAGAAGACAAGTTCAGGATCCAAAAAGACCTTGACAGACTTGAACAATGGGCTCTATCCAACAAAATAGCAATAGCACTTAGACTTATATACCACTTTACAGTGCATTATAACCAGTGGTGGGTTGCTCCCAGTTTGCACCGGTTCACAAGAACCGATAGTAAAAATTTGTAGTAGTTCGGAGTACCGGTAATAACATTGGCTGGCCACGCCCCTGAACCGGTCCCTGGCCCAGTCGCCACTCACCCTGCCCACCTCATCAGAAGCTTTTTATTTTTTTACTTTTAAAAGCATTTTTTTTCTGCAACCTCTTCAGCCTCTTAAGGTTGGCCAGCCCATCGAGTCACATTACCCCCCAAGCCACGTCCACAAAATAAGGCACACCCACAGAACCGGTAGTAAAAAATTTTAGAACCCACCCCTGTTTACAACCCTCTCTAAGCAGTTTACAGAGCCAGCATATTGCCCCCAATAATCTGGGTCCTCATTTTATCTGCCTTGAAAGGATGGAAGGCTGAGTCAAACTTGGGCCTGATGAGATTTGAACTGCCAAATTGCAGATAGCAGTCAGTCAGCAGAAGTAGCCTTCTGACTGTAGAGTGCAGTAATGCACTCTAACCACTGCACCACCATGGCTTATAATAAAATAAAATTTAATATGGAGAAAAGCAAAGTTTTACAGCAGGAAACCCCAAAGGTACAAGTACAGATTAGGCAAAACCTGGCTCAAAAACAGTAACTGTGAGAGGGATCTTGGAGTCTTAGTGGATGATCACTTAAACATGAATCAGCAGTGCACGGCAGCAGCTAAAAAGCTAATACAATCCTTGGTTGTATAAACAGAGGCATAGAATCAAAATCACGTGAGGTATTAGTACCACTTTATAAAGCCTTAGTAAGATCACACCTGGAATACTGCATCCAGTTTTGGTCACCACATTACAAAAAAGATGTTGAGACTTTGGAAAAAGTGCAAAGAAGAGCAATTAAGATGATTAAAGGCCTGGAAATTAAAACTAATGAAAAACAGTTGCAGGATTTGGGTTTGGCTAGTCTAGAGAAAAGAAGGACTAGGGGAATATGATAGCAGTATTCCAGTATTTGAGAGGCTGCCACAAAGAGGAGGGAGTCAATTTATTTTCCAAAGCACCAGAGGAAACAATGGATCGAAACTAATCAGGGAGAGAAGTAACCTGGAATTGAGGAGAACCTTCCTAACAATAAGGACAATTAACCAATGGAACAGCTTGCATTCAGGAGTTGTGGTTGCTTCATCACTGAAGGTTTTTAAGAAAAGACTGGATGCACTTTCCTGGACTTTGTGTTAAAATAGGGAAAGTAAAATGTCTCCCCCTCCTTGCACTGACATATAAAGTACTATGAGAAGAGAAGAAAGGAGCAAGGAGGACATCTACTGAGAAAAGAGGATATAAAGAGGATATAAAACTGAAGGATTGTGGAAGTAACAAATAACCCCCCCTTTTTTCCCCTTTCTCTTTTCATGGATATTTTATAACCTATAACCTTGGCTGACCTGTGGTGGATTACAAATAACATGGACTAAAGGTTAAGTGCTGCCTGTCTCTATCTCTTTGGAATACTGAGGTATTGGAGGATGGCGATCTAACAGACCCTGTGGATTATAAACACTCTTGATGAACTCTTAATACTATTAGACAGATAAAGTAGAACGTTAAGGACAAGCATAGCTGTCCCTCTTGGATTACAAATTCCTTCTTATCCTGGGATGATGATGATGATTATTATCTCTTCTAACTACATATAGGATTTTGTTCAGTATCTGTATGACAAAATCACTCAGATTCGGGAAGATTTGGACTCCGACTGGGTAGTCTCAGAGGGAGAGACAGGGGCAGGTCTTGAGAATGTTATCTGGGATGAGTTTGATCCTGTGACCCCTGAGGACGTGGACAGGATTCTGGGTAGACTGAACGCGACCACTTGTTTATTGGACCCGTGTCCTTCCTGGTTAGTACTGGCTTCCCGGGAAGTGACACGAGGCTGGCTCCAGGGGATTATAAACGCTTCGCTGAGTGAGGGTGACTTTCCCGCCGCCTTGAAAGAGGCGGTGGTGAGGCCTCTCCTCAAGAAGCCTTCCCTGGACCCGGCAATGTTGGTAAATTATCGTCCGGTCTCCAACCTTTGCTTTGTTGCGAAGATTGTTGAGAGTGTGGTCGCGCAACAGCTCCCCCAGCACCTGGATGAAACTGGATCCGTTTCAGTCGGGCTTCAGGCCCGGGTACAGCACGGAAACGGCATTGGTCATGTTGGTTGATGATCTCTGGAGGGCTCGGGACAGGGGGTGCTCCTCTGTCCTGGTCCTGTTAGATTTCTCAGCGGCTTTTGATACCATCGACCATAGTATCATGCTGCACCGGTTGGAAGAGTAGGAGGTGGGAGGCACTGTGTTGCAGTGGTTCTCCTCCTTTCTCTCTGACCGGTCGCAGTCTGTGTTGACAGGGGGACAGAGGTCGACCCCGAGGCCCCTCATATGTGGGGTGCCGCAAGGGTCGGTCCTCTTGCCTCTCCTGTTCAACATTTATGTGAAGCCGCTGGGCGAGATCATCCATGGTTTCGGGGTGGAATACCATCAGTATGCTGACGACACCCAGTTGTACATCTCCACCCCGGATCACCCCAACGATGCCCTTGAAGTGATGTCCCGGTGCCTGGAGGCCATACGGATCTGGATGGGAAGGAACAGGCTCAGGCTCAACCCATCCAAGACTGAGTGGCTGTGGTTTCTGACGTCCCGATATAGTCAGTTGATGCCATCACTGACTATTGGGGGCGAATCATTGGCCCCCACGGAGAGGGCTCGCAACTTGGGCGTCCTCCTGGATTCACGGCTGTCTTTAGAAGAGCACTTGACGGCCGTGACCGGGAGGATTTTTCATCAGGTTCGCCTGATTCGCCAGTTGCGTCCCTTTCTGGATCGGGACTCGTTACGCATGGTCACTCATGCTCTTGTCACCTCCCACCTGGACTATTGCAACGCTTTCTACATGGGGCTCCCCTTGAGGAGCACCCGGAGGCTCCAACTGGCGCAGAGTGCGGCCGCACGGGTGGTAATGGGAGCGACTTGGCGTTCCCATGTAACACCCTTCCTGCGCGAGCTGCACTGGCTCCCGGTGGTCTTCCAGGTGCGCTTCAAGGTTCTGGTTACCACCTTTAAAGCGCTCCATGGCTTAGGACCCGGGTATTTGCAGGACCACCTGCTACCACCAATAGCCTCCCACCGGCCGGTATGCTCCCATAGAGAGGGGCTCCTCTGGATGCCATCAGCCAAACAATGCCGACTGGCGGCCCCCAGGGGGAGAGCCTTCTCTGTGGGGGCACCTATTATCTGGAACGAGCTCCCCCCAGAGATACGGAGGATCTGTGCACCTTCCGCCGCGCCTTAAAGACCTTACTATTTCACCAGGCTGGCCTGGCCTAATTTTCCCCCTCTTTTATAAAAGATTTTTAAAATTTTAAATATCTTTTAATATTTTATATATTCAATTTTAAATTGGTTTTAAAAGTTTGGGGTTTTAAATTTGTCGGGGCCAAAATTATTTAATTTGATTTTATTCTATTTTTTAAATTTTGTATTGTGTGTGTTTTTATTGTTTGGCTGTGCACCGCCTTGAGTCCTTCGGGAGTAGGGCGGTATAGAAATCTAATAAAATGAAATGAAATGAAAGACATCTGTCGAGCATCAAGTACTCCTCGACACAGCGTCTTATGCAATGACCATGATTGGGGGGGGATTAACAAGTGAGCACCCAGGAAGAGACCATGCACCGGAACATGGTGGAAGGGGGTGATGCGAATAGGACAACACACTAGTGGTGACGGGTGACGGATGGTGTATGTAAAGGGCGAATCCGGATAACGAATGGTCAGAGGAGCGATGTCAATGACATCACACACAAGCGTCCTCGGCTCCCTGGGAGGAGGGAACGAGCGATGGATTTGAATATGTTACAGCTGCAACCGATCCCACGGCCGATAAAGCCTAGAAGGCGGAGCATACAGCTGACTCCATCTTTGAGCTATATTCATGGCGCCAGCATTTCCTGTAAACTGCCACGTATCTGTGATTAAACCGGGTTGTTTTTGCCTTTCCCCTTGTGTGTGTGTGTGTGTGTGTGTGTGTGTGTGTGTGTCATGCATAACTTGGCTTCGGACAGGCGGTTCCAGAGGCGCTGAGACATCATTGAGGATTACAAAAAGAATGGTCTAAAGGGAGGATTGAAATGAGATTGGATCTGAAAGATGTTTACTTCTCTTTCTATACCTATAGGTTAAACAAGATTTGGGGTGTTGGAGGGTTATATACCAGGGGTGGGTTCTACTTATCTTTATTACCAGTTTGCAATGGGGCTGCACGCATACAAGCTCTTCTGTGCATGCGCAGAAGCTTCTTTGCATGCGCAGAAGTATTTTGATGACGTCGGGGTCGGAGGGCGGAGCCTCCTGCCAGTTTTACTACCGGTTCTATAGAACTGGTGTGAACCGGGGGCAACCCATCACGGTTATACACGTGTTAAAAGGTCATTGGAGGTGTTGGATATTAAAAAAAAATGAGGTAAAATTGTTGACCATGACAAGTACTGCAAACCTAACAAAGATAGGATTAAGGAGGAAGCCTGCCTCCACACCATCATCGGCCACCACAAGTCCAATTAGTCAGAGGTCAATAGAAGAAACGTCACAAATGGAGAGATCAAATCCATTTAAGGAATTGCAGGCTATGCTCCAATCGATGCAGGAGAACATGACAAAAAGCCACGATGAAATGAAGAGGGAAATAGGAGAAGTGAGAAACAATACAGGAGAATTAAAAGAAAAGATACAAATGATGGATGAAAAGTTTGAAAATTTCCAGCAATTGATTACAAAAAAATGAACAGAAAATACAGGAAATAGAAGAGAGGATGGAGAAAGAAGAAAAAAGAGCATTTCGATACTGAAGAGGAACTGGAGGAGAGGGAAGTAATAGAAGAGAGAGATCAAGGAATGCTTGCTACAGAAGAAAAGAAACTGCAGCAAAAGGAAAGTGAAAAAGAGAAAAGGGATTGAACAGAGAGCAATGGAGCAAGACCCAAAGAATTGAGAGAAATAAGAGCAACCAGGAGTATAAGTCTTGGATATAGATAAAACAATGCAAGAAGAACTTAAGATACTACCATTAAACATCAATGGATTGAACTCACCCATGAAAAGGAAGAAAGCCTTCAATAAATTACAAAGATTGAATCTAGACATAATATCACTACAAGAAGTCCATATAAAAGAAAAACATAAACAACTACTGGAGAATTCTAAATTTGGGAAACTATTTTTGCAATTATCACAACAAAAGAAAAGAAGAGTGGTGTTATATGTTAAAGAAACAATTTAGGCTAACCAAATATATAATAATGAAGAGGGAAGGATCCTGATTGTGGAAGTAACATTAATCAAAAGCTGGTTCTCCTACTTGCAAGCACCAAATAGTGAACAAGAACAATTTTATAAAAAATTACATAATACTATACGTTATATGGAGTGTGATAATCTTTGTCTCCTTGAAGAAGACTTCAATGCAAATAATAGATAAAAAATCGCCTCACGTCGTCAGTCACTCCTCATGTGACCTGACTTGACCTCCCTGGCACTATCGCTTGCACATGCATAGTCTGCTCTGCAGCTTGCCTGCCTAAGTTGACTTCACCTTCTGCAGTGCCTGTGCCCCAACAGAGCTACCTACAGGTAAGCACTTGCTAGCCCCCCCCGTCCCTGGGCTCGCATATCTCGTGAAGCCACTGGCACTGCAGCTGCATGGCTGTGGGCTTGCTTGTCCCAGAGCTGCCACCCGCTCACTATCCGCCTCGACTGGGTTGGGGAATGTGCCATTCCCCGGCTCCGTGCTTGCCCCAGAGCCTCCGCCCGCTTGCCGTCTGTCTTGGCCGGGTTGGGGAATGTGTCATTCCCTAGCTTCGGCCTTGCCCCAGAGCCTCCACCCACACTCCCTTAAGTGTGACACATTGCCCCATTTCCCCTACTTCAGAGACCCCGGCCCTTAATCTCCCCACTTCCTCCCCCACGACTGCCTATTTCGTCATCCCGCAGCCATTATCTTACCTTCCTCCTGTGGCTGGCTGCCAGGGAAGTCAAGCCAGGGCTGAGCCATCGCCTCTTGGCTCCCTGCCACCCCACATCTCACCCCCCTTGTCGCGAGATGCCTGCCTGGGCAAGCCCCTCCAGCACAGCAGCAGCAGGCAATGGGGTGCGCCTGTGTATAGAAGAGGGCAGCAGTGGTGGTGTGGTGTTCGAGAAGTGGAGTGGAGCCGGAGGTTGGCAATTTTCACTGCAAGAAGCCTGTAAGTTCATTTTTTTTCCTATCAGTTCTGTGGGTGTGGCTTGGTGGGGAAGGGGTCATGTGACTGAGTGGGCATGGTCATAAGTGATGTCAAGTTGGACATGCCCACTCAGTCACATGACCCCCACCACCAAGCCACACCCACAGAACTGGTAGGGAAAAAATTTAAGTACCACCCTGTGGCGCAACATATAAAAAGAACGAAACAAAACTTTTTTGAGAATGCAAACAAACCAGGGAGATGACTAGCTTACAAATTGAAAAAGGAGAAAGAGAAAAAATGGATAAGTAAATTGCAAAACAAGGCTGTAACTCTATGTTACCAAATTGAGGAAAAAAAGAATATTATCCAGGACTTTTATAAGAAACTATATAATGATGGTGAGGAACATCCAGAAGAGAAAATAGAACAATATCTGGAAAAAGCTAGCTTACCTAAGGTTCCAGAAGCAATGAAATCTATGCTGAATGAGAGGATAACAATGACAGAACCAGTAGAGGTGATCAAAAAACAACAAAACACCTGGCCCAGATGGGCTACCAGCAGAAATATATAAAGAGCTACAAGATAATCTGGGTCTATCATTATTAGAGGTATACAATGCAGTTTTTATCTGAAGTGAAGATACCACCATCATGGGTGGAAGCTAACATTACTTTGATACTAAAAGAGGATTCAGATTTAATGCAAATTAAGAACTACTACCATATCTCTACTGAATTCCTAACAAACAGGAAGCAGCAGGTGAAGCTAAGCAGAATCACATCAGATACTTGTACAATTAGCACAGGGTCCCCACAAGGATGTGTACTTTCTCCTCTCCTCTCCTCTCCTCTCCTCTCCTCTCCTCTCCTCTTCTCTTCTCTAAATAAATAAATAATTTTATTTCTATACCACCCTTCTCCCGAAGGACTCAGGGCGGTGTACAGCCTATGAAAAGCACAAAGACAGGGCTTCCGGTCTGGCTTCCACTGCCGCCAGACAGTCCTTTGAGACCGCCAGCCCCAATGCCTGTAAAGAGCCGCCTTTACACCTGAAAGGCGGCTCAAAAAACTCCATTTCCTGACGGAAATGTGAGTTAGAGCAGGCGAGGGCAGGTAGAGCCCTCTGCGAAGTCTCCAGAGTTTTTTTTAACTCTTGGGGACGAGCAGGTAGTGGCTCCCTATTCCCGCTTGCCATTGCTCCGGGCTTCAGGAGAACTCTGCCTTTTTTGCAGAGCAAGGCGCTGGAACCGGATCGATCAACAAACCTAACAGATGGATTAATTAAAAAAGATGAGACTTGGACTTGGGACCCTAAATTGCAAGTATCCTTAATGAATTTATAAGCATTTTAGAGTGAAAGAGAAAAAAACTTTAAAATGGTGACCGCTGAGGCTTGGGAAGTAGAAGAAAGCCAAAAGTGAGAGTCCTTCCGTAATAGCTACAAAGTAGAGGAATATATAGTGCTGGCTACAATTTGGAACAAAAATAGTTATTTTAAGTTCCTTCTTCTTGGAGATTTGTACTTGATCTTGTTTGGGGAAAAGTTTTTCTTTTTTAAAAAAAATAAAAAGAGTTTGGTGGCAGGATGGCGTTAAAACTTATAAAGCCTGATAGACAAGCAGTGGGGGGGTGCTCCCCCACTCACAATTGTCTGAACAAGCTTTGAGCCTACAGACTCCGCAGAATGGTTTTAACTTAAAAGAATTTATGCAGGAGGAAATGGCAAAATATTATGAGACTGTGAACCAGAAATTTGAAAAATTAAGGCAGGAAATTAAGGAAATGATGCAACTAAAGTATGATAATCTGCAATGAAAGATTGTAACAGTGACTAATGGTTTTTCAGAAGTTGTTATAAAGTTGGATACAAATATTAAATTACTAGAGTCTAAAATGGTGGAAGTTGAAGATAAGATTTATAATTTGGACAATAAAATACAAAGAATTGAAAATGATTTAATAAATATTCAAGACAATAGTTTAGAAGTAAAGTCTAAAAAGGAAGCTGGTCACGAGACTTATAATGCAGAAGATATAAAGCAAGGGATTGAAAGAGAAGTTGTAATGATGCAATACAGGCTTACAGAATTTGCGATCAGAATGAGAGGCTTACAGGAAAATAACTGTGATGATTTAAGAAAAATATCTGCTCAAGTTCTGGCTGGGATCTTAAAGGTTCATCCTGAGGAGGTATCTTGTAAAATTGACAAGGCCTATAGAGTAAATTCTTGGATTGCAAAGCAAAGGCAATTGCCTAGAGATGTGGTGATTTACTTTACAGATAAAGAAATAAGAAATGATATTGTGCAAAAATCTTTCAATTCTACTCCACAACTGTATGGGAGAAAAATTTGGATATATAAAGAATTGCCGCCTAAGATGTTAAGAGATAGAAAGAAATTTGGACTTTTGGTGACTGAGCTAAGAAAACAAAATATTTTATTCAGGTGGGATGTTCCAATGGGTATAATATTGAGATATCAAGGAGAAAGATATCAGTTAAATACTGTTGAAAACGCGGAAGAATTTTACTGCAAGGTCCTTAAAAAGCAAAATCAACAAGAGATAGAAACTCAAGAAAAGCAGAAGGAGATGGAAGTAATGAAGAAACAACAAATTACAGAGGTCTCCACAGATGAGCCATTTTTGGATTCTCTCTCAGAGGTCTCAGCTGGACTATTTAATATAAGAGAGGCGGTTCCGGATTCTAATGTAATGATTTATCAAGCCACAAACCAGCACGGAAATCAATCAGTTGATATACAATTTATAGAACCAGAAAGATTTAAGCCACAAAAGCAAAACCAACAAGATCAAGTTATAGATCAGCATGAAAACCAAATAGTCGATACACAATCTACAGAAAGGAATTCAGGACGGAGATCTAACCCACAAAAAGTCAAGAAAAGAAGAAGCAGGTCTCACAAAAATAAAAACTTTTAAACTAATAAACAGTGTAATGCCAGTTATCTAAGAGATGATTGAATATATGAAAAGATAATGGGCAAAGTATTGGTTTATTTTATCCTGAGGAGAGTGACAGACCTCTGCAGTGCTGAACTTTTGGGATGTGAAAAGGGCTTTAAATTGAATGGATTGGAAATATCTTTTTTTTGTTTTTTGGATTTTTTGATAAATATATTACGTTTATGCTGAGTTACATGGCAAGAGAGTTACTGGACTGGGGCACGCAGAAGATCTGGTTGTTACCCTATTATGGTGGTTGGAATTAATAATCTGGATAAAAGACACCTCTATAGACATTATATGGAATATAAATATAAAGTCACTCGGGTGGTTGTTGTTGTTGTTTTTTAATATGAAGATATTTGTTACTGATGGGGGCAGATGGTAATTGAAGATACCGAAAATACTGTTGGAATTAGGATGTGATGTTACCCTAATATGGGTGATGGAGTTTATTATCCAGCTGAAAGACATTACAGAAGATATTATATGGATTACAAGCTGAAAGTCTTTTTAGGATTATATTTACATAAGGGAATATTTTTCTAGTGGAGTGGGCGAAGAATAAAGATATTAAGAACAATTAAGTATGGTAGTCTTGTAGGAAAGTGGGTGGAGACAGGTTAGGTTATTGATTGTTTAGTTTAAAGAAAAGGGATATTATGTTTAGATGTGAATGTATGTAAAAGATTTGAGTTAAGAGATATAACGATAGGGGGAAAGGAAATGGGTAGTTGAATTGAATAAATGTTAAATTAGGATTTATTATATAGTTTTATAGTGGAAGGTTGCTTTGAAATGTTATATTAATATACATAAAAGATTTGATTTAAGAGATATATGTATGGGGGGTAGTAAAAGGGTAGATTATGAGCAGAAATCGCTAAATTGGGAGGTATAATAATATTATTATGTTAAATTAGGAATTATTAGATAATGTTATAATAGAATGTCACTTTGAAATGTATAGTATAGTATAGTACAAAAGGGGGATATGATAATTTTATTAAAAAGAAAGGGTCAGCATATGGGGATGGAGTAAGTGGATGGTAAAGTATTATATAATCTGTTATGAATTTGGGTTTTATTATGAAGAAGTCACAGGGGGAGGGGAGGGGAGGTTAGGGAGGAGGGGGGAAAAGGGGGGAAAATCTGTATTTGAAAAACTTTTTCAATAAAAAAAAAGAAAAGCACAAAGACAGACATCAATTAAAAATAATTAAAATTATTAAATAATTTCAGCTCAGATTTAAAACCCCAAAAATTTAAAACACCCAATTTTAAATCATTACATTGCTAGCCCGGCCTGGCGGAACAGCAGGGTCCTGAGGGCACAGCGAAATATACGGAGGTCGGAGATCTTACGCATTTCCAGGGGCAGTTCATTCCACAGGGCAGGGACTCCCCCAGAGAAGGCCCTCCCCCTGGGTGTCGCCAGCCGACATAACTTGGCCGATGGCACCCTGAGGAGACCCTCTCTGTGGGAGCGGACTGGCCGGTGGGAGGCTATTGGTGGCAGAAGTCGGTCTCGAAAGTACCTGGGTCCTATGCCATGGAGCGCTTTAAAGGTGGTGGCCAGCACCTTGAATCGCACCCGAAAGACCACTGAGAGCCAGTGCAGCTCGCACAGGAGGGGTGTCACGTGGGCACAATGGGTTGCGTCCATTACCACCCGCGTGGCCGCATATATACCAATGACTGCATCTCAAATGATCCATCTGTTAAACTACTAAAGTTTACAGATGACACAACAGTGATTAGTCTCATTCGAGATAATGATGAATCTGCATGCAGATGGGAGGTTGAACAACTAGCCTCATGGTGTGACTGGAACAATCTGGAACTGAACACACTCAAAACCGTAGAAATGGTAGTAGACTTTAGGAGAAATCCTTCCATACTACCACCTCTTTCAATACTAGACAACACAGTATCAACAGTAAAGACCTTCAAGTTTCTAGGTTCTATCATATCTCAAGACCTAACCTAACTTCAAAAACATCATCAAAAAAGCACAACAAAGAATGTTCTTTCTGCGCCAACTCAGAAAGCTTAAACTGCTCAAGGAGCTGCTGATACAGTTCTACAGAGGAATTATTGAGTCAGTCATCTGTACCTCTATAACTGTCTGGTTTGGTTCTGCAACCCAACAAGACAGACACAGACTTCAGAGGATAATTAGAACTGCAGAAAAAACAATTACAACCAACCTGCCTTCCATTGAGGACCTGTATACTGCACGAGTCAAAAAGAGAGCTGTGAAAATATTTACAGACCCCTCGCATCCTGGACATAAATTGTTTCAACTCCTACCCTCAAAATGACACTATAGAGCACTGCACACCCAGACATAAGAACATTTTTTTCCCCAAACACCATCACTCTGCTAAACAAATAATTCCCTCAACACTGTCAAACTATTCACTAAGGCTGCATTACTATTACTATTAGTCTTCTCATCATTCCTATCACCCATCTCCTCCCACTTATGACTGCATGACTGTAACTTTGTTGCTTGTATCTTACAATTTATATTTATATTGATTGTTGATTTGATTGCTTATTTGTTTCCTATGACTATCATTAAGTGTTGTACCTTATGATTCTTGATGAATGTTTCTTTTCTTTTTATGTACATTGAGAGCATATTCACCAAACACAAATTCCTTGTGTGTCCAATTATACTTGGCCAATAAAGAATTCTATTCTATTCTGAAATGCCAACTATAAAATATTCACCTCAATAGTAGCAGAAAGACTGAAGAGATTTTTGAAGGAGTTTATATACCCTGACCAAAATGGCTTCCTACCCAAAAGACAGATAAGAAATAATATGAGAGTAATATTAGGTACATTGGAATACTATGAAGCACACAGTGAAAAACAATTGGCACTGTTGTTTCTTGATGCCCAAAAGGCGTTTGACGTGTGAACTGGCAATTTATGTTATGCCAAGTAAGACATATGGAGATAAATTTATAAATACGTTTAAGGCAATATATCCAAACCAGAAAGCCAAAGTGATTGTGAATGGTGAGGTAACTGAAAATTTTTCAATAAGAAAAAGTACAAGGCAAGGCTGTCCATTATCTCCATTATTATTTATCTTAACACTGGAAGTACTAACCAGAAATATCAGGCAAATCAAAGCAAATCAAAGGAATGGAAATCAAAAAAGAAAAGTACAAACTACAAGCATTCACAGATAACTTAGTTTTCATTTTAGAGGAACTATTAGAAACAGGCCCAAGACTCATAGAGAAATTAGAGGAATATGGAGAGTTTGCTAGATTAAAAATAAATAAGGAAAAAAACAAAATGATAGTTAAAAATCTTACAAACAAACAGAGGGATGAATTAATAAAGAAAATGGATATCCAGATAGTGAAATAAGTGAAATACTTAGGAATCTATCTAACAGCAAGATGTACAACAATTGAAGAGGACAATTATACAAAATTAATGTATCAAATTAAGCTGGATATGGAGAAATGGAAAAGCTTGCAACTTTCTGTGATGCGTAGAATAGCCACAATAAAGATGAACATACTGCCAAAGATACTTTTTTTATTCCAAACAATACCAATAAAACTAGAGTAAAAATATTTTGATGAGTTGAATAAAATAATGTTAAAGTTCATTTGGCAAGGAAAAAAAAACTGAGAATAAAACTGAAATCAAAAGGGAAAGGAGGTTTTAGTCTGCCAGACTGGGAATTGTATTACCAAGCAGCTGCACTCACATGGGTGAAAGAGAGGATAACTTTGAGGCATAGAAGACTATTATTATTGGAATAATATTATAAATAATATTATCATGAACGTCAACTAGGCTGGCATGCATTTCTCTGGTATGGGAGAAACACGGCACATTGATATTTCCAAAGACATTATGTAAGAAATGCACTGTTATCAGTGTGGGACAAAATTAAACAACAAAACTATAGGGAAATACCAGTCTGGCTCTCCACCTTAGAAGCATTTTTTTTTCCATAAGGTTTTTTTTTTAAGCAGACAGACAAACATACAATATATCTTTTCTGAACAGAACATTGACCCGGTCATAAATTTGTACAAATTTTTGTTCATCTTTAACACAATTATGTACATTCAATTTTTATTTGAACCCCTAAATTTGTATTCACACAACATAATATCATCTCCAATTTATTTATCTAATATTCCAAATAATACAATTATTTCAGGTTTTTTATAGTTTCCCTAATTAATTAAGAGTATTCAATAGAAAATCAATTAAGCAAAAATCTTAATTCAAATAATACACCATAATGAAATTCCCAATCATTTCCTTAAATTCTCTCTATTCCCAATAGTACAGTTCAACAACTTTATAGAAACCAAATAAGTATGATTTTTTTTCTACTTAGTTCATTGTCCCATATCATTTCAACTTTCCTTTCTTTTTTAGTTCAATTCCAAGTATGTAATTAAAAGTATTCCAATTATTACCATTCCCCTAATTACTTAAGACTAGCCCAATTATTACATTCGTCATACATACATATGTTAAATTGCTTAGTTAATATCACAATTCTCCCTTTCCATTTTTGTATTTTTTTCTTTTTCCTTCCCTTTCTTTTCTTTTGTGCTTTAAATTCCTGAACTCTCTCCTCCCTTTTTCTTATCTTTCCACTATTAATCCCAGTGTAATCATTTTGTCTTTTAAAGTCATAAACTCTTCTGTTTTGCTCTGAATTTCTCCTTATTTTCCATCCCTTTCCCTTTTTCTTATTTTCTCACTGATAAACTGAGCGTAACCATTTAAGTCTTTTATATTCTTTCTATTCTGCCCTCTTTTTCTTTGCTTCTTTCCCCCTTTTCTGCTTCTTCCATTATTAATCTTAATGTAATCTCTGAAATTCTCCTTTTTGTTATTACTAGCCCCATAATCATTTAGTTTTCCATAGTCAATCTCTTTGTCTTTGTCTTCTTCTTTATTATTAGACTCTTTTTCTTGCTTCTCCTTAATTATTTCCTTGTCCACCTGAATATATTCTAAGTCATTTTTTAGTTCATCAGGTTTCGATTTTCCATGCAATATTATAGTCATTTCCCTTATTTCCATCTTCAGTGATAAGTACATCGTTTTCATCATTCCCTTAAATTCCTCCATTTTGTACTTTTTCAGTTAATATTATTCCAGTTTCAAATTGCATTGTATTCCTCCTTCTTTAATCATCAAAGTCACACTTATAGACAAACCAAGCCTCCTTAAAGATTTACAACTGTTTCTTTCAAAGGTCAAGGTTTATTATTCTTTTTTTCCAAAACAGAAATTCAGCATTGTAATGGTCTTTTTTTCTTCTTCTGAAGATGGCTCTCTATAATTCACAATTGAAATCAGCAACCTAGAAAAGTATCCATTTTGTTTGCAATCCACATTGAACAGTCTTTGCTTATTTAATTTTCCTTCTTCTTCCAAATCAGTTTAAAAGCTCGGTCCAAATTTACACAGTCCAAATTCCAACTTTACTTTCCAAATCAATTTCAATTTAAAATCTTAAACCAATCCTTTCTACTGCGGGCTTTTCTTCCCTCTTTAAACTTCTTTTAAGGTTAACTAATTAGAGAAAAATCTTTCAGGTTGTCAATTCTTATAATTTATTTTTTTTAAAGTTCTCCAAATATTTGAATCCAGCACACAATTTTCTAATTGGATTTTTTTTCACTTTGTAGTTTCCGCTTTACTCTTCTTCTTCCATCCTTTCTCCACACCTATTAGCCACTGTTAAACCACTAGGACTTTTATACTTATTTTTAAAATAGTCCTTTCTCTCCCTCCCTCTCTCTCTCTATCTATCTATCTATCTATCTATCTATCTATCTATCTATCTATCTATCTCTATCTCCTGCCTGTGATTTAGCTGTCACTCACCTGGCATCGATGTTCTGCTCACTTCTCTGCTGCTGTTCAGTGCTTGATCCAATTGCCCCAGCTTAATTGGCAATCACAATGGCCGCTGCCCCCGCTGCAGAGCAGGGAGAGTTTCCCCTGACCTCCGAGGAACTTGCCTGTTCCTCTTGGTCTTCCAAGGTGCCTCTCCTTCTTCCCTGTCCCTACAGGACAGATCCAGTCCAAAGACCCCTCTGCAGCGGTTCGTCAGTCCAGGATTTTGCGAGGCTCATCAGAGCCTGCTAATCCCTGACTGTCTTGCCGCGACACTTCCGGTCGAATCCCCCCACCTTAGAAGCATTGATACATCCAAATCTTATAAATATGGAAAAAAATGTTTCTTATAAAAAAATATTAAATGAGAATGGTGAATTGAAAGCCAGATTAGAACTAAAAAACCAAGGGGTGGAATTAGAGTAGTGGTCGTACCTGCAGATACAATCGTATTATCTGAAAGATGTGAAAACATGGGGGTTTTATAGAGAACTAGCAACATTGTACAAGATATTAGTGGGGACTGATGACAAATTGACAAGTATATTATACAATTATCTATTAAATTATAAAATGGAGGAAGAACAAGTTAAAGAGACGATGATAGTATGGGCCAAAAACTTTGGATATAATATAGATTTGGATAAATGGAAAAAGCTTTGGGATAGGAACTGGAAACTGACAATGGACACATCATATAAGGAAAATCTCTATAAAATGTTATATAGGTGGCATCTGCCCCCGGCAAGTTTGGCTAAAATGTTTAACAATATGTCCCCAAACTGTTGGAAATGTAACCAGTTGTGCAACCTGGCACAAATTACCACATGTGGTAGACTTGCATAAAGGCAAGGAAAAACACAAATCCATACGTGGTTAGAAAAAATGATCAGACAACATATAGATTTTAACCCAGAATTGTTTTTATTAGGCATTATATCAGATGGTTATGACAAAGGGACAATATATCTAATGTTACATATCTTAACCACAGCAAGAATTGTATATGCACAGCAGTGGAAGAACGAAAACACCCCTTCAGAGGATGAGACTATAAGGAAGATACTAGATTGTGCGGAAATGGATAGATTAATGCTAAAAATAAAAGATAAAGGAGATACAGAACATTATTCAACATGGAATAAATTCTATCAATGGTTAGAAACACAAGGTAGAAGTTGAAATGCAAACGAATCAGGTTAGGTGGACGTTGAAAGAGATATTTTTAATATCGATATAGGAATGTAAGCATTAAAATGATAGATAAGTTGACATACTAGAATATCATGGTCAGAAACTATTGTAAAACACTAGCATTGTTTAAAATAGTATATATGTTATTCTGTTTTTTACTTTTGTTTTATGGTAAATGGAATGCCAGGACGATTACACTTTAGAGCCTGTTTCCATGGAATTCTTCTGCAGCTAGTAAAAGTCTTGTTCTGGGTCTCATGCTCCCTTTTCCCTTCCCCACCATCTGGAAAGAAAAGTGATTAAAGCTTTCACATCCTTCTCTGATTTCTGGGACAGATAGGAAAGCATAGCGCAAAGCACTACATTATGGTATTATCTGAAATCATCTGAAAGTAGAAATAGAACTAGTGAAATAACCTAGAAGATGATAAGAATCTAGTGGTCATCCAGTATTTTGCAGCCCAGAACATGTCATCTTAGTCATGTTAGCTACTGTGAAAAATCAGCAATTTGGCTTTTTCATCTGTTGTTGTAGCAGTGGAAAGGAAATAAATATAAATATATTGACATGTAATCAAATGATTGTCTGTAGAAGGCATAGCAATAACTCATCTGTTTTTATTCTTAAAGGTTCAAAACAACTTATGAAACCGGCATTTATTCCTAATTGCACAGTTCAGCTAACTTTGCCAGGTTAGTGGCTCCAACTATTCAGCTATACGAGTGTGTATATAGTGTGTTCAGCTATACGTGTGTGTGTGTGTGTATAATATCTGAATTGAGATATATATACAGTATGTATATGCCCAAAGTGGGACTAGAATTTATCATCTCTTCGTTTCTAGCTTGATGTCTTAACCACTACCCCAACAGGCTTAGTCATGAACCTGTAATCTATGCCATTAAAAAAAATCTGAAATAAATTTTTCTAAATAACATATATTAAAGATTGAGAGTCTGGGTCCTATACTCTAGGAAAGGAGCTAGATTGCAAGAGTCAAGCTGTTTCATTTGTGTTGTTAGAAAACAGCAGCAACTGTGCTGAGACGAGGTAGAGTATCCCCTCTTTCGTTAGGATGAACAAATCACCTTTTAAATATGCATTTTTACACACACACACACATTATATATATATGTGTGTGTGTGTGTGTGTGTGCGTGCACGCGTGCGTGCAAAAAATTAAAATCTCAGGTGTTTTCCCGCGTCATTATAAATAAGTTGGTTAAAATATTTAAAATCCTGGTTAAAATCCCAGCTTAAAATCTTCTAAAAATCCTTACAGAGCACTCTGCAAGGTCCCTTAAAACCTCAGCTAAAATCCTACCAGTGACTTTAAAAGTTTTTCTTAAAGCAACATTTCGACAGGCTCACACCCTGTCATCTTCAGGCTCTGTTTCATGTAGAAACTATGGGTTCTCTGTTGCGGGGCCGGAGCTGTCGCTTATCTATATTTGCTGCTGCTGACGTATGCTGGCTAGCCTGCAACTCTGTGTTCTGATTGGAGGACAACAGTTTTTCTTCCTGCTTCCTCCTCCTAGCCTTTATAATGACATGGGAAAACACCCGAGATTTTAATTTTTTGCATATGCACACCTGTGAAAACTTAAGAAGACATATATATATATAGATAGACGAATCTTAACACCATATATAAAACATAAACCAAACATTAATCAAAAAAATCCCAACCAAATCATATTCAAACCAGCCACAAAGATGAAGCCCTGCCACCTAGTGGAGAAAAACCGACCATACACCCGAAGCCAAGCCAATAAACACATACTGGGACTCCCAACCAATCAGAATGAAAAGGTGGAGCCATCCCAGAATACCAGCACCAGATTTGAAATACCAACGGCAGTTAGTACAAAATGACTGCTGACATAAGCCTGATGATGGCAGATGGGATTCTGTCGAAACATCGCTTCTACCCTTTTAGGGATATATCCACAATTACATGGGAAGAAACCTGAAATATTAACTATATATATATATATATATATATATATATATATATATATATATATATATATATATATATATATATATATATATATATATTGTGTATGTGTGTGTGTGTCTATATGTAAGTATGTATGTGTGTGTGTGTAATAGTGATACTTTTTGTTTTTTTAAGTGACTCAGCTCCCTGTGTCTTTTAAACATTAACCAAATGTGTTCAAAAGCAGCTAAAATTTTAAGCAACTTTGATGCTGAATTATGAATTAGATTATTTGTTTTTTTATTATATACTTATTTTGCAACTTTCCTAAAATATAGTGTATAGTGAATACCCGTGCTCTGCTATGAAACTATATGACTGGGCTTGATAAATCGACACTTACACTTATCCTATACCCTTTCAGAAATTCTATATGTTTATCTGTATACTTTTGCTTTCTGTTAATTTTCTGTTTATTTTAAAGCTTACTGTATAATATAGTCATGATTAAACAACAATAAAACAACATTAAGCCCATTTTATATTGAGTTCTCCATGTCACTCAGTGTAATTCAGAATATAGTGAAATGTGACAAAGTCCTAAATTTCTAACCTAATGCTTCTGTCAAATTAACGAAGGGTTGAATGTAAACATATTCCATGGCAATTAGCTTGTAATAAAATCAGTTATGACTATAGTGGTAATGGAATTTACCTGCATGTAAATTCCAATGGATGCAGTGAGATTACAGTATATAGATGGAAAAATGATGTAGAAGATTACAATCTTGTGCATAATTAGCTAGGATTTAAAAAAAAAACCCAAACCCTTATCTGTTTTCTCAGTGGAATGAGTTATGTAAACTCTATTTCTCATCGCTTTAGGTGCAATTTGGAGCATACATTTTGTGTAGGTAATTTATGAAATGTAAAGTTTTGTTTATTGGCCTGGGTTATTCTTAGATATAGTACATACTAGGACTCACCATTTAAGTCCTGTGTTCATGCTGATCTAACTCTAAACCAGTTTAAAAATCTTATCTGGATAAAATATTTTGTCAACAACTTGCATAGTAATCAGCCTGGACTGCAGACTAGAGTGCCTTTCCACTAGACAGGTTCCCTGCTATTGTCCCTATCCATCTAACCCCAACCCTAACCCTAATTCTAACCCGACTTCTAACCCTAACCCTAATCATCTTTATCTTCAAGAAAGCAATGACCAATTATTTCCCTCTTCTTATGGACAATTCTTCCTGGATAAATAGGCTTTTGTATGTAAGAAAGGGTGTGTGATTTTGATTTTGATTATATGCCATAAAATCTGTGACATACATAATAACTGTTAGAGGGATCTTGAAGTCTTAGTGGACAACCAGTTAAATATGAGTTAGTTGCGTGCGGCAGTAGCCGAAAAAGCCAATGCAATCCTAAATTGCATTAACAGGGGGATACAATCAAGTGAGGTACTAATACCACTCTATAAAGCCTTAGTAAGACCACACCTAGAATACTGCATCCAGTTTTGGTCACCACACTATAAAAAAGATGTTGAGACTCTAGAAAAAGTGCAGAGGAGAGCAACCAAGATGATTAGGGGACTGGAGTCTAAAACATATGAAGAACGGTTACATAAACTGGGCATGGCTAATCTAGTGAAGATAAGCACTAGGGGAGACATGATAGCAGTCTTCCAATATTTGAGGGGCTGCCATAGAGAGGAAGTGGTCAAGCTATTTTCCAAGGCACCTGAAGGCCAGACAAGAAATAATGGATGGAAATTGATCAAGGAGAGATTCAATCTAGAAATAAGGAAAAAATTTCTGATAGTGACAACAATCAACAATGGAACAGGTTGCCTTCAGAAGTTGTGAGAGCTTCATCACTTCAGGCACAGAAGTGATCTCCATGTGGAAACAAAAGTATTTATATTCTTTTCTTCAATCAAAATTGGTCATTTTTACCATTTACCATTTTAGCCATTTCAGCCAACTCCATCAACTTCTGCAACCATTTGTCCATGTTAAGAATCAAAGTGTCCTTCCATTTTTATGTATGCAATAGTCTTGCTGTTGTCAGCATATATAGTAACAAAGTTCCACATTTTTCCTCCAGGTCTTTTTCCATCAGACCCAAAAGGAAAAGTTCTGTTTTCATCTTCATTTCCATTTTCTGTATTAAAATATGAATCATACTCCAATCTTTTTTTGCTTTATCACATGTCCATCATAGATAAAAAGTTCCCTCCTTACTTATACACTTCCAGCATTCATTTGACATACCTTTATACATCTTAGATAACTTATCTGGTGTTAAATACCAATGATACATCATCTTACAGAAATTTTCTTTTAAATTATAATTTAATGTACATTTTAAACTGTCAGGCTTGGAAGCCATCTTTTGCATTGGGCATTCAGGCCTGCCACATTTCCTACTATGGGAAACTGGGAGGGGGGATTGTATGGAGCATAGGCAGTGGTGGGATTCAGCTGGTCCTGTCTTCTGCAGTAGTGCTGCACACCCGGCCACGCCCCTTGCCCTTGCCCTTCCCAGCCATGCCAGCACTTCTTCTTGTAGCACTAAACTGCTTGTCTTTTTAAATCCAGTGCTGCTTCTCCGGCTGTTGAGCCCGAGCACTCTTGAAATCCAAGAGTGCTAGATTTCAAAACAAAGTTCAAGGAGCTCAGTGCTACAAGGAGAAGTTGTTCCAGGAAGCCACCGTTGCTGGAGCCGAATGGCCAGGCTTTAAAGCATTTTAAAGTAGCCTACAGCAAGAATCCCTCCCACTCCTTCTGCACCTATCCTATTTGGAAGATATTGAGTTTTGCTGTTGCTGATTACCTACTCCATGCTTCCTAAATGAGGTAGATTGAGTGGCTGGTGTGTGTTTGGGTGTGAAATTAAGTCTCCTTCCTATAAAATCCATTCAGAAAACACAAAGGAGCAGATATGGTTTAATTCTACTTCAGCCCAGATTGTGGGAGAGAAAGTAGTTTAAACTTATTATTTAATTGACTAATTCATTGGAAATTGCTATGTTATGCTTTTCATTTGATGTAGTGCTTATGATGGGGCTATAAGCAGGTAATACTCAGACTTTAAATTATGTTATTGAGGTAGAAAGGCAATTAGATTTGCTGGCCTTCCTAGGTATAATTTTCAGTAGTCAAGTCTCTGCTGTTTTACACTACTAATATAATTAAACCAAATAGCTATCTCTAAATTTAAGACAGCACTAACCCTAGAACATTTTAATGGACTAGGAACAGCCATCCTGGAAGAGATATTTAAGGGGGAAATCTTTACTCTTTAAAGCTGTGTCCTTGTGATGAAGGGGCAGTTTATATTACATTTTGATCAGTGGTGAAATCTAAAATTTGTTTCTACTGGTTCTCTGGGCGTGGCTTGGGGGGTAATGTGACTGGGTGGGTGTGGCCAATTCTTTTTTTTTTTTTTTTACTTTTAAAACCATTTTTTCTACAAACTCTTTGGCGAAATGCTTTCAAAAAGCTCTGATTGTTCTGCCCCAGCTACGGATCCCAGAGAATGCAGCACACACAAAGTATAAACCAAACCCAATTTACTTCCAAACGTAGTTTTTTACAAATGCAGGCTGTTAACTAAAACGTCCTTAACAACCTGCCAGAAATTCCACAGAAAGATAAAGTCTTACGAGAGTTGGCGAAAGGCCCAGAAGCAAGGTTTGCCAAGAAAATCCAGATTCAATGATCATCGAGCGAACATGTGTTGTGTCTTGCAACTTTTACAAGCTGTGTGCAAACTTAAATAGGCTAAGAGAGTGGCCAATTAGCCCCAAGCCTTACTCTCAAGGTGACCTCCTCCTGAGTAAGCACTCCTGCCTTTTGGCAGCTCTGTGTGCCTGTGCATTGAGAAGAGGCTCCTCCACTTCATCCTCTGCATTTAAAGGAGCCTCTGGAAGTTCTGAAGGCTCTGGCTGAATCCCTGCCTCTGGCACCACATCTTCTTCAGCCTCCTTACTGTCTGACTCGAGCGCCGGCTGCACAGGCTGCTGGCGCAACACCACAACAGCCTCCTCCTCATCGAGATCAGCAACAATCTGCGCAGGCTGCTGGCGGGCCACAACATTGACGATGTTTTCTTTTTTTTAAATGCCTCTGACGATCCCAGCTGAGTTGCCTGATTATCAGAGGCTTTTTAAAAAACTCAGCTGGGATCGTCAGAGGCATTTAAAAGAAAAATTGGTTTTTTTTTCTTTTAAATTCCTCTGACGACCCCAGCTGAGTTTTTTAAAAAGCCTCTGCTGATCAGGCAACTCAGCTTGGATTGTCAGAGGCATTTAAAAGAAAAAAAGGGTTTTTTTTTTCTTTTAACTGCCTCTGACGATTCCAGCTGAACCGTGCGATCATCAGAGGCCTTTTTTTTTACTTTTAAAAGCATTTTTTCTGCCAAAGAGGTTGTAGAAAAAATGCTTTAAAAAGTAAAAAAAAAAAAGCCTCTGATGATTGTGTGGCTCAGCTGGGCATGGGGGGGAGAGGGGCAGGGATTTTTGCTACTGGTTCTCCAAACCACCTGCCTCCATCACTACCAGATTGGGTGATCCAGTCCGAACTGGGAGCATTTCACCCCTGATTTTGATAGTTTAATCCACCAGTAGAAAATAGGTAACATCCATTTGAGATCAATCCATGCATTTAGTGAGGAGGAGGAGGAGGCAATATTAAATCAGAGCCCCCCGAAATGGTACAAGGGGCAAACCAGTAGAAGTGCCTTGATAGTTCTGTCCAAGTAGAGATACGAGTGTGCTAAGTATGGAATCTTATTAAGTCAATTCATACAGAGATACAATGCTCAGTATCTTTAAAGTTGGTAATTCTTTCATGTTACTGACTTGGGAGTAATCAAATGATCAAGTCTCATGCTGCTTGGGGAATTCTGGGAATTGAAGTCCACAAGTCTTAAAGTTGCTAAGCTTGAAGAACACTCAGAAGTACAACAGCTTCTTGTGAGCCTGGATTATTCTCCTGCACTTTGGGAATAAAGAAATTATCCTATTATGCCTGGTGCAGGGATGCATCTGAAATCTAGTTAGATGCTAATTGGGAGATTAAAGCCGCAGATAGAGATAATTCTTGATTTACAACCATTTGTTTAGCCTCCATTCAAAGTTACAACAGCACTGAAAAAAGTGACTTACGACTGATCCTCTCACTTATGACTGTTGTAGCATCTCCAAGATCATGTGATCAAAATTCTTGCACTTAGCAACCAGCATGTATTTACAATGGTTGCAGTATCCTGGGATCACATGATTGCTATTTGCAACCTTCCCAGCTGATTTCTGACAAGCAACGTCAACGGAGGAAGCCAGATTCGTTTAACAACTGCATGATTAACTTAACTGCAGGGATTGCTTAGCAACGATGGGGGAAAGTGTTGTAAAATCGGATGTGGCTCACTTAACAACTGCCTTGTTTAGCAATGGAAATTCTGGTCCAAATTTTGGTCATAAATTGAGGCCTACGTGTCATTTAGACATTTAACACCCTCCTTTTGGGATGCCTGGATGATTTATGGTTCACCAAAACCTCCATTACTTTTGTTATTCAAGCATAGTAAGAAAATATTTATATGTAGTTTGCTGAGGATTACCAGATTAGCCAAATGTTTGCAAGTTTCTGATGATAAGATTTTGAAATAGTTCCACCAGGTTTAGTCACTGTCAGGACAGGAAAAGACACAAATTTTCCTTGGCTGTTAATTTCAGTGTTTACATATAATTATCCTTTCCTGAAGGCCAACTCTATCAAATGCACCCTCACCACACATATATAATGATTATATATTTTTCTGGCTTTATGGTTTGTGGTTAATGAGGGGTAAAATGATTTGGAACAGAAGTTGCTCTGCTGCTTTCAAACTAAATGATTAATAAAGCCTCTGAATAGTTAAGGCAGGCAGTCTTTTTGTTACCAAGCATGGTGAAGTATATATGCAATTAATAATAATAATAATTTATCAAATTTGTATGCCATTTGACTCCAGCAACTCAAGAAAATCTGTTCATCTAAGGCCACGCGCACCCAGTCACATGACCACCCAACCATGCCAGCCCAGTCACACAACCACCCAGCCATGTCCACACAGTCACATGACCACCAAGCCATGACCACAGAACTGGTAATAAACATTTTTGAATCCCATCACTGAGCATAGGTGATATATAGGCATAATAATTAGAAGCATTTGAAATGTGGATTTACAGATGGCTGTTACTTATAAAATGGATTAACAAAATCACAAATGAGGAGGTGACAAGCCTTCTGGGAAAGCAAAGAGAAATCATCAAAGCCATTAAAAAGCAAAAGTTAGAATATTTTGGACATGTGATGCCAGAATGATATGGCAACCTTCACTTAATCCTCCAGGGAAAGATTGAAGGCAAACGAGGTCCAGGCAGAAGAAGAACATTATGGCTTCAAAACCTAAGGGATTGGTTTGGACAAAACTCAGCAGCACTTTTTCATGCAGCTATTGACAAAACTAGGATTGCCAAAATGATTGCCAACATCCTGTGCTGTCCGGGGTCCTGAGCCCCAAATGTCAACCTGAAACTGGGTGGCGTGAAGACTCAGGGGGATGGAGGAAAACAAGGCAGCCACAGAGGGGGATGATTCGGTGAGTTATGTCAAGACTTTCTACTCCTCTTCCCAAGGTGCGGTGGAAGCAGAGGAGGCCGCAGAAAGAGAATGCTATCTGGGTGCTCAGCCCAAAGAGCCAGTGCCTGAGCAAGCTGTACAACCAGATCTAACCCTCTGGGGCAAAGCTGTGGGAGCTGCACCACTCCAGGAGATAATGACCTGTTGGAATCGCAGATTGGTGGAAGCAGAGCCGAACAGTCCCAACCCTCAAGTGGAGGATACCGAGGCAAGTGTGCTGCAAGCACCCCCAGGAATGGGGATTCCCACTGTTGTCATGCAGCCAGTTGCTAACCGCTTCCTGGAGCAGTTTGGCCAACTCATTATGGGCAGTGTTGCTCAACCCCTTGGGACCGAGCAGCCCAGATGGGCTTTGGCTCAGCCTATGTTTACCTTCCCAGGCCAGGAAGCCACAGCACCACTGAGCAGGACGCCTTCTCATTCAGCACAGAGCAGTTCATTCCATAGCCTCACTCATCAGGCCCAGTCTACTGGGGTGATAACCACCACAGGAGTAGGAATGGCGCAGCATCAAAGCTCACTGAACCAGCCTGGCCCAGTGCTACAGGGCTGCAACTGGGGCTATTGGGACCAGGTACTCCACCCCAGCAACCGGTCTTCAGGCTTCCTCCAGCAGACCAGATCCCTCCAGGGTGGGCATTTTACCTCCGTCAGGGGTGGGTGCAATATCAGTGGATGCCTGCTCAATCCTGCAGCCTGTGCCCATCCATCAACCAGTGCACTTCCAGCCACCGGTCATCGCCCCACAGCAAACTTCAGCCCAGCAGCCAGCACCAGCCCAACAGCCTGCACCAGCTCAGCAACTGACCTCACCAGCCACTCCCCCTCCGCAGTTCGGAGTGACATTTGACAGGACCCCAGGAAGGCTAGCTTACTTCCTCAATCAAATCTAGCTTACATCAACCAATATGGAAATCAATAACCATCAGATCCAGAATTGATTTCAGCTATTGCAGATGGCATGAACGAAGGAGAAGCAGCAGAGTGGATAGTGGAACTTCATGACGAGGAAGCCCCCGAACTGGAAGATGTGGACAAGTCCATCTAACTGCAATGGGGATGGTTCGAGGACATGGCCCACAGAGTAGAAGCTGAGGCCCAAACTAAGGCACTGAAACAAGCTGGACAGTCTCCCAAGGAACAAATTTGGGAGTTTTGAAGACTGGCTGGGAAGCTGAGGAATTGGCTGGAGTGCCTCCTTGTTCACCACTCAAGGTGGACAAGGAGACCCTCGACCCAGACCTTAGGCAAGCTTGTGGCATCAGAGGGGTACCAGAATGCATACAGGCATGGCACAGCACTACCATGGATCTGGAAATCCACTCCCATAGAAAGCCAACTGCAGAGAAACCAACGAGAAGACCCCTAGGTCACCAATCCCTGGCTAAGCCACCCAAAGCGCTGTAGTGCACACAGCCCAGAACTATCAAATGCTACCGGTGTGGCCAGCACTAGCGCTGGGCTTCCAAATGCTTGGCTCCAGCCCCAGTCCCCCAAGCCATAACTCCAGCCACACCCTGATAAGGCAAGAATCACCAAGCAGGCTCCTTTCCAATGAAGTCGAGGGAACTCCAGCCAGGGAAGCCCCTCCAAGCTCTGCTGAAGGGAGCAGTGGCGATGATTACCCAATGGTAAGTGAAGTCATCCTCCCCCTTCACTATCAAAACCAGGATAGTAGTGCCAGAAACGGGGGCCCAAGTGGAAGTGGAAACCATAGTGTTCTGACCTAGGCTCCCTTAACAAGCAGGAGGCAGGAATTGGTCCCGGCAAAACCTCTTTTATTTACACGACTGTGAATTACATTCATTCACAGTCAGCAAGGTTTGTCCAAACAATTTTGCAAAGGAATATTTTTCAACACACCTTATCTCCTTTGGCAAACTGCCACGTAACTTGTTTCCAACTGCAGTACAAGGCAAAACCTGGCACAGAGTCTCTCAGAGTCACAGAATGAACGAACAAATTGTTTCCTGCAAAAACCCACTCCCTGTTCACTCCTCTTTTATTTCCTATGGGAGGGGCCAATCACTTCCAAGGTATGGCTTTACTCCCAAGTAAACCTGCTTCCTGAGTTGTTCTTGTCTTCTGGCAGCTCTGTGCGTGCGCACACTGGGAACAGGCTCCAGCTGTTCCTCTGCCTCGCTGCTGTCTAACTCCCACATAGAGCCCTTATCTGAGCTTTCCCCACCCCCAGGACTGGCCCAAGTTCCTCCCCAATCTCCTCACTGTCTGACTTTGCTGCCGGCTCCACTGGCCACCGGCGGGCCACAACACATAGACACTGGCTGCACCAGATGCCTAATCATCCTCCCCATAGTCAAACAGCTAGGCATATGTATGAGACCCCTAGTGTGCCCCATCCACTTTGAGCAGGTCAATGGGACACTAATCAGCAGAGCCCCACTAGTCACAGAACTTGTCAGACTAGAAATGGGCCATCACCAAGAACTTATCCGATTCGTCATAGCTCCAAAAATGACTGAATCATATTAGGGCTCATGTGGTTAGACAAATGGAGACCGATCATCATGTGGGCAATAGAAAACTAAACATAGGCATCAGACCACTACTACCCATAAAACCAGATCAGTGCCAAAATGCCACTGATTTTATTTTATTTTATTTTTATTTTATTTATTTTATTAAATTTCTATACTGCCCTTCTCCCGAAGGACTCAGGGTGGTGAACAGCCACAAGATAAAACACATAAGTACAAAAATTTAAAATAGATTAAAAATGAATTAAATAATTTGGCTGAATTTAAAATACCCCATAATTTAAAACAGATTAAAATTTATATTTAAAATTTATATTTAAAAGGGGAGAAGATTTAGGCCAGGCCAGCTTGATGAAATAAAAAAGTTTTAAGCGCGCAACGGAAGGTGTGCCGATCTGGGATCCTCCGTGACACCAGCAAACCCAAAGCTGCAGCCCCGCAACAGATGGATTGCACGGCAGCCTGCAGATGCCAAAAGAATACCAAGGTCTATCAGGAGTCTTTAGTGAGGAAGATTGCAACTTCCTCCCCCCCTTACCATGCAACAGATTGTGCGATCAAACTCATGCCAGGAGCCAAAGATGTACTCCATGACTCCCAAAGAGATAGAAGAACTGAGAAAATACATTGATGCCAACCTAGTATGGGACTTCATCCAACACTCAAAATCCACAGTGGTGGACCCAGTACTATTTAAACAAAAAAAAAAAAAAAAAAAAAGGTGGGGGGATGAGGCTTTGCATTGATTTTTGTGCAATTAATGCTGTGTGCAGGGAGAACACCTACCCTTTCCCCTTCATGAAGGACAAGCTAAGCCACTTAGCCAAGGGCAAGGTCTTCACAAAACTGGACTTGAGAGAAGCCTACTATCGCATAAGAATCAGAGAAGACAGCCTTTAACTGCCCGCTTGGTAGCTTCCAATTCAAAGTCATGCCGTTTGGCCTACAGGGAGCCCCAGCAGTCTTCATGTAATTAATTATATAATTAATTAAGTGCTGCATGAGCACCTATACAAAAGGGTCCTAGTTCACCTGAATAACATTCTCATATTCAGCAAAGCTCTTGAGGAGCATGTAAAGCAGTGCGGCAAGTGCTGAAAAAACTCGCTGCAAAACTCTATGCAAAGCTGTCAAAATGCAAATTTCATCAAACCTCCCTAGATTATCTAGGCTACTGAATAGAGGGGTGGAAATGGACTCAGGAAAAGTGAAAGCGGTGCTAGACTGGCAGCCCCCACCCATCCACAACAGCTTCAAAGCTTCCTGGGGTTCACAAACTTCTACAGATAATTTATCCCAGCCTTCGCAGAAGTCACCCTGTCCCTAATAGAACTATTAAAAATGGGGCCTCCTCCTGTGGCACCACGTCCAAACCAACCGCTCACCTGGTAAATGGACTGTCAAAGAACCTTCAAAAAATTAAAACGGCTCATTGCCAAGGAGCCAATCCTCCAACACCCAGACCCAGAACAACAGTTCATCATCCAAGTGGACACCAGCGACATAGCCGTGGCAGCCATGTTCCTACAGAAACACTCATAAGGACAGCTCCTACTCTATGCCTACAAGTCCAAGATGCTCACTGAGACTGAAAGGAGGTGGGCCATTTGGGAAAAAAAAGCCTATGCAGTCCGCTGGGCTCTCCTCTCCTGGAGACATTTTTCAGAAGGGGTAAAGTTCCCTTGATTGATGATAAAAAACCTCGAAGCTCTAAAAAACCCCAGGAAACTATCTCCCAAACAAATCTGATGGGCACATTACTTCAAGCAGTTTAAATTCGAGCTGAAATACATTCCAGTGGGAAAGAATCTACTAGCTGATGCTCTATTGAGAAAACCCCAATTTGACAGATGCCGGGAAGAAGTCGTTCACGCCATCATTTCTCCCTCACAATGAGCCACACAAGTCACCACCAGGTGTCAAACCAGAATACAACCTGATTCCAGCCTTTTGGGGAATGTGTAAGGGAGGAGGGCCATCTGTTTTGTCTCAGTTCTGAAGCTTCCTGAAAGAAGCACCTGGGAACAATCCCTTATCTCTTTCCCAGGATGACTGTCTTCACAACATCTTCACACCTGTGGATTGGTTCATTCAACATCGGACTGAGGGGAGGGATTTCTAACTCCTTTATCCTAACAGAATTGCCTAAGGGGATCTTAGAGCCTGCTTTGCTTTTGTCTTGCAATCACTCCCTTTCAAGAAAAGGTTCCTTTTGAAATGCTGCTGTCTCAAGAATCTGTACTTTCTTGATTGGGGAGTAGAGACAGGACCTTACATCTAGCCTTTATTGTTTCTTTAATATATAGAACCACCCCCTTTTCTTTTGCTATGCTAGTGAAAAATATAGTTTCCCAATTTGGGGGTACTCTAGTAGTTTACTGTATTGCTTTTTAATGTGAACCTCTTGGAGACAGATTAAATTTAGTTTAATTTTTTCTAACTTATTAAAAATCCTTTTTCTTTTCATAGATGATGTTAAGGTAATTATGAGCTCAATTCATTTATGTTGATGGATAACAGTTTTGTTTCTTCTTCCATTGTTTACTTATAGATAGGTTTTGTTTTTCTAGTTGATCTTATTTCTCTGTTCTTTCTATCTTGCTCCTTTTTGTTTTCTTCTCTCTTTTTGCTCTGTTTTGGTTTCTTCATGTTGTATGCTTCCCTCTGCTATCACTTCCTCTTGTCTTTTGCCATCTATTTCCTCCCTTCTCTCTTCTTCCTTGCATGCTGAAAAGTGCTGATAATAGAATTGTTCTGCTTTGTCTACTGTATCTAGTCTTTGTCTTTTTTCCATCCAAGTCACCAATATTCTCTCAGTTATTAACCATCTAAAGTTTTCATCATGTTTTATTAGTTGTCTTGTCAGAAATTGATACTGTTCCTTGTATCTCTTACTCTTCTGGGTATTTGTTCCAAGACTGCTATTTCTCTCCCTTTGTATTTCAATGGTGCTTCTCTTGCTCTTTGAAGTATTTTTGCTCTTATTGCTTTCTTTGTAAATCTCACATGTATCTCTCTGGGGAGTTTGTTCCTTCCCACATAGCTTGTGTATATTCGAAATATTTTATCAATCCCAGAGATGACTTCCTGTTTGCTCTTTTCCAATGCAACTGCCAACAATTTTGCCATTTTTTCAGCAAGATATTCCCCTTTTTCCTCCTCAATATTCTGAAATCTCAGGAAGTATTCTGCTCTATCCATCTCCAGCATAATTATGGATCATTCAAACTCATTGTTTACCTTAGTCATTCTGTAATCTATCTCTTCTACTTTCTTATCTGTTTCTCTTCCATTTTCTGAATCTGTTGTTCATTTTTAGTGATTATTTGCTGGATGTTATCTATTTTATCCTCCATCTTTTGTTCCATCTTTTGCATCCTTTCATCCTGATTCTTTGCCTTGGCTTCTTGTAGTAGTTGGATCATAGTTTTCATTTCTGACTGAGAAGTATTTAAACTTTCATTCTTCAACATGGTGTCTATAGAGCATTGACTCACCTGCTGATGGTGCAGATGATGTATTTTTTCTCCCTGTTTTGCTTAAATTTGTATTGCTTGTCATTTTGATAATTTTAAGTAATAAAATATTTTAAGTAATAATTATTTAACAGAGACAAGCAATAATAAAGCAAACAACTCCACAGTACTCAACTTAAAGAGTACACCTGAAGCAGTCCAACAATTTCTTTTCTTATTCCCAGTTCTTGTTTTCAGACCTCAACTCACTTCACTTTTTTAACTGTTGTATTTCACAAAGCCAAGATATCCATAGTCCAAAGTTCTCTTCAAAAAGGTTGTTTTCTTTTTGATAAATTGTAATCCAGAAAGAGCCACCAAACCCCAAAATTGTATTGTATCAAACAAGTTGTAAATCACCAAAAAGGAGAGCTAAAAGATAAAACCACTTTAAGGTGGCTTAAGTAAGTTTTATGTCCACCACAAACATCTCAGCCTCACACAAGTTGTGCAGTTGCATTTTTTACTGTGACTTCCTTCCTGGCTGCCACATGCATGCCGGCCTCTCCTCTGCTGATTGGCATCCACTGCTGTGGTAAGGCCGGCTGGATTTGGTTGGAAGGGAAGAGCCATGGTGGTGGTGGGTTGAGTAAACTGGATGGCAATGGCCGGCTTCATCCAAAGGAGTTTTTGTTTGGGGAGGCCCATTGGCCAGGGCAAATGGCTAGGGGCAAGCCAGCAGAGGCAGAAAGCTAGCTGTAAATTGGCAGAAGCAGGAGGCTGGAGGAGAAGGAGGTGCAGCCAAGGGTAGGAGCTTGACGGTCCCATTCTGCATAAAATTTCCAATTCATTTTTAACCAGTAAAATCCATAGCACTTTGTATCCAGTTTAAATCTTTCTTTCAGTTGTTGATAAATAAACCAATGGCAAACATAACCTTCTAATTCAAGTTCTTCCCTCTGCTTTAATATTGGGTCACCTGAGTTGAAAGATAAAATTTTACCATATGTCATCAGTTTGGCTTTGCCACCATTTTTTTTCTAAAGAAAGCTTCCTGGGATGACATCCAAAGAGGCAACTTCATAGGGAGCCTTGTTTGATATTTATTCCAAACTCTTAGTATGGCACGTCTAACAAAATGATTATTAAATTCAACATTAACTTTACTTTTGTCATACCATAAGTAGCAGTGCCATCCAAACTTTAATAATCACTTTGTGATTTTTTCTTGCTGCTTATCTTCAATCCGTGCATCACCAGGTATTGCAATGTCAATGAACCATACTTTTTTCTTTTCAACTATTGTTATGTTAGGTGTGTTGTGGACCAAATGCCTGTCAGTCTGAATCCTAAAGTCCCACAAGATCTTGAGTTTCTCATTCTCTAAAACTTTCTCAACCTGATGTTCCCAGTGGTTTTTGCTGTACTCAAATCCAAACTTCTGGCACAATTTCCAGTGAACGATCTTAGCAACACGGTCATGGCGTTGTAGGTAGTCAGTTTATGAAATTTTGCTGCACCCACTGATCAGGTGGGTTGTTGTTGTTGTTGTTGTTGTTGTTGTTTCAATTTATATGCCGCCTTTCTCCGGAGACTCAGGGCAGCTTACAATGCATTAAAAAAAAAAATTATAAAAACATTTAAAAATTAAAACATTAAAACCCATTCACACCATTCATGGCCGGATCTCACAAGATCGCAACAGTGAGATCAACAACCCCAGGCCTACCGGAAAAGCCAGGTCTTCACCACTTTTCGGAAGACCAATAGGGTGGGGATGGTCCGGACCTCAGGAGGTAACTGGTTCCAGAGAGCTGGGGCAGCCACAGAGAAGGCCCTCCCCCACGGGCCCACCAGCCGGCATTGTTTAGCTGATGGGACCTGGAGGAGACCAACTCTGTGGGATCTTACCGGTCGCTGGGAACTATGTGGTAAAAGACAGTCTCGAAGATAACCTGGCCCTGAGCCATGTAGGGCTTTAAAGGTAATAACCAACACCTTGAATTGTGCCCGGAGACCAACAGGGAGTCAGTGCAGCTCGCAGAGAATTGGTGTAATGTGGGTGTATCTAGGTGTACCCACAATAGCTCGCATGGCTGCATTCTGGACCAACTGTAGTCTCCGAACATTTTTCAAGGGTAGCCCCGTGTAGAGTGCATTGCAATAATCTAACTGTGAGGTGACAAGGGCATGAGTGACTGTGAGGAGAGCCTCCTGATCCAAGTAGGGTCACAATTGGTACACCAGGCGAACGTGTGCAAAGGTCCCCCTAGCCACAGCGGTCAGTTGTTGCTCTAATCTTAGCTGTGAGTCTAGGAAGACACCCAAATTGCAAGCCCGTTCTGAGGGGGACAATTTCTCCCCCCACCAGGAACCAAGAATGGACAATCAACATAGTCTTTAGGAGGCAATACCCACAGCCACTCGGTCTTGTCTGGGTTAAGTCTGAACCTGTTGACTCCCATCCAGATCCTCACAGCCTCCAGGCACCAACACATCACATCCACTGCATCACTGAATTGATGCGGGGTAGAGATATACAGCTGGGTATCATCAGCGTACTGTATCGTCGGATGATCTCACCCAGTGGCTTCATGTAGATGTTAAATAGGAGGGGAGAGGACTGAGCCCTGAGACACCCCGCAAACCAGGGGCCTAGGGGTTGACCTCTGTCCTCCTACCAACACCGACTGTGACCGACCAGAGAGATAGGAGGAGAACCACCATCACACGGTGCCTCCCACTCCCAACTCCCTTAGTCATCCCAGAAGGATACCATGGTCAATGGTATCGAAAGCCGCTGAGAGGTCAAGTAGCACCAAGATGGAGGAATGACCCCCATCTTAGGCTCACCAGAGATCATCCATCAGTGTGACCAAAGCAGTTTCCATGCTGTAGCCAGGCCTGAAGCCAGACTGAAAACAGTCCAGATAATCCGTTTCATCCAATGACCGCAGGAGCTGAAGTGCCACCACTTTCTCTACAACCTTTCCCACAAAGGGTAGCTTGGAGACTGGATGAAAGTTCTTTAATTTTGCTGGATCCAGGGAAGGCTTCTTGAGGAAGGGCCTTATGACCGCTTCCTTTAATGGTTGTGGGAAGGACCCCTCCCTCAAGGATGCGTTAACTAAAGCCTGGAGCCAGTCTCGTGTCACCTCCCTGCTGGCCGAGACCAGCCAGGAGGGGCACGGGTCCAACAAACAAGTGGAGGAACTCATTGCCCCTGCAGCCTTGTCCACTTCCTCAGGAGTCACAGGCTCAAACTCATCCCACACAATAGGACTAAGACCTGCCCCCATCATCTTGGTCAGAACTGCCCAATCAGAGTCCAAGACCATCCGAATCTGAGCGACTTTATCCGACAGAAACTGCACAAACTTCTCAGCTCTACCCTGCAAGGGCTCCTCCACTACATCAAGGAGGGAGCGCATCACCCTAAATAGGGTGGCTGGGCACGAATCAGCAGATGCAATAAGTGTGGAAAAATGCAAACATTTTGCCACCCATATTGCCACTAAATAAGTCCTAATATAGGCTCTTAAGAGTGTTCGGTCAGATTTGGAGTTACTGGTCCTCCAGCATCGCTCTAGACGTCTCTTCTGGCATTTCATCTCCCGGAACTCCTCGGTAAACCAGGGAGCTTTCCTGGATCCACCGCCATGGAGAGGTCGCAAAGGCACAATCCGGTCCAGTGCCCCAGATGCCACCTTATTCCAGGCAGACACCAGGGTCTCAGCTAGACTGTGGACAAGGGAGTCAGGTATCTCCCTAATCTCCTTCTGGAACCCTTCAGGGTCCATTAGGTGTCTGGGGTGGAACCACTTAATCGGCTCCACCTCCCTGTGATGGAGGAGTGGCGCCCTGAAGTCCAACCTCAGCAGGAAATGATCTGACCATGACAAGGGAGAAGCATCTATACCCCTTAATTCCAGATCATGTCTCCACTGCCCCGAGAGAAACACCAGGTCAAGCGTGTGTCCCCCCCTATGAATCGGACCCTGAACTACTTGGGTCAGGTCCATGGTTGTCATGGAAGCCATGAACTCTTGAGCCGCATCTGAGGGTTTACCAAGTGACAGCAAGTTGAAATCCCCCAGTACCATAAGCTTAGGGAACTCCACCGTCAACCCAGCTATTGTCTCTAGCAGCACAGGCAGGGCTGTTGTAACGCAGCTGGGAGGCAGGTACGTCAACAGCAAGCCCAACTGAACCCTTGAGTCCAACCTCAAGAGCAGAGACTCACACC
This sequence comes from Arizona elegans, assembly GCA_022577455.1. Lineage (NCBI taxonomy): Eukaryota > Metazoa > Chordata > Lepidosauria > Squamata > Colubridae > Arizona > Arizona elegans. The sequence continues at coordinate 73,241,035 of JAKOOJ010000004.1, read as the reverse complement.
CAACAATCTCCAGGGCAGGGATCCTGCGAGGACAAAGACTCTTATGGACAATAACTGCCACTCCTCCACCCCTTCCCTGGAGTCGTGGCTGATGCAATACCTGAAACCCACCTGGGCACATTTCTGAGAGGGGAATACCCCCCCTCCTGGCCCAGCTAGGTCTCAGTTATGCATGTCAGGTCAGCCTCCTCCTCCAGGATTAAATCCTGAACGAGGGGGGCCTTGTTGACAACAGACCTGGCATTAAACAGCAGCAGCCTGAGGCCAGGGCCCTGACATCCCAAGTCACCAGGTATACGAGGTGAGCCCGGTGAACCAGAACTAGAGGGGCTGGAACAAGTAATTGCTTTGAGACAGCGAGTCCTAGTTCCCCGAGAGCGGCCTACCCCTCGGCTCCCGCCATATCTACCTCTCCCAGTCATAACTGCAATACTTTGGCTCTCTAATACCCCAGAGATCCCTTCCCCACCTCAATGGGCCCCCCTCCTCTCCAGCAGGCAAGGCATCCCACTCACATCAAGCGGGGGGTCATATCTGAGCCCCCATCTGCTTCTGTTTGCACACTCAGCAGGGGGGGCTCTATTTCTTGCCCCCGGCTCCCTCATTCCCCCAAATTCAGCCGTTCCAAACCCATTCCTTCTATCCAATCCATCCCAATACACTCACACATACACACACACACACATACACTCCCCAAGATAAAATTAATATCTCGAGCAGAAGGTGTCAAGTAAGTTAAAACAAATCTAAAAATGCTAAAAAATATATCGAGCAGAAAGGTGTCAGGTAAATTAAAACAACTCTAAAACTGCTCTGGAGACTCCACAGATGGCTTGTAAGGAGCAACGTATTGAGGTATCCCAGGTACTTGTCTTTCAAATGCTCCTCCTGGTTAAAGTCCTGCTTTCCTCTCCACCAGTACAGTCTAAGGAGCCACGATTTGGCTCTATTTAAGAATATTGCACAGGGACTAAATCCTGGTTCTCTTCAAAGAAGGTCTCTAGCCCAGGATGTCTGTTTTACCAGCGACATGGAAAGTGAAAATCAAAGTCAATTTGGCTGAAAATTTTCCCAGGAAGGGCTCAACCACTGCAAAGAATGCTGATTAACTTAATGGGTTTCTCTGCATTTGCTTTCAGCTTTCAGCTTGATTAGTAATGTTTCAAATCCTGAAGTTGCTGACTCATTCTTCAAGTAAACCACAACTGAGCTTGTCCATAGATTAAGGGTCATCCAGGTTTATGGTTGTTCCGGCTGTTGGTTTCTTTCCTCCCTGAGCTGGCCCAGCCAGCCAGGCTGCTCTGGTGGAGCTGAGATAACAAACAACCTTGAGTGGTAAAAAGGACTCTAGAATCCAGGGGAACACAGGCAGCCAAGCTCAGGGAGCCAGACTGCAAATTCCTCTCCATAGCTCGGTCGGCTCCGCACAGTGCACACCAAGTTATTTTCTCTTAGTTATTGTTGTTGCTTCAACTGCTTCCTTCATTTGCCTTTGTTTGCCTTCTCCTCCCTTCTCTCCAAACGTAAAGATAAAAAGGTGGCAAGCACAGTGAAGCAGGGGTCTTTGTTCGTCACTTTGTTCTATGCAACAATTGGTTTGCAATAAATGGTGGAGTGAGTTGTTGGGTGTTCGCACAGCAAAGGTGCACAGAGGAGCAAGCAGAATTGCGAAGGATGGCAATTATATCTAATTCTTGACTTTTTTTCCTTTGCCATATGAACGTAGAAATATCCTTCTGCCATTGTTTAAATGGATGGTCAGTTGTAAGTATTGGTAACATCTGAAATTAAAAAAAAAATCTTTGGTAAAATATTCATCTTAATTACAGAAATTCTGCCCAATAATGATACAAAGGCATCTTTATAAGTCCTGTTTAATATCCCTCCAAAGAGGGACATAATTGTTTTGAAACAGTTTTATATCTGTATTTGCCAACATAACCCCTAAGTATTTCACCTTTTCCCAACCCTAAAACCCAACTTTTTGTTCAATATATCACTATCCTGAGAGGACATATTCTTGATCAGTGTTGTTGTTTTCCACTCATTTATTTTGAATCTGCCAAAGCCCCAAACTCATTCAATTTCCTTATCAAATATTTTATATTGGGTTTTTTTTGGGGGGGTGTCCTGTAAAAATATTACCAGATCATCAGCAAATGCCCTCAATTTATTAACTTATTTCTTAATATTTATATGCATTATTTTATCATCTTGTCTGATACCCCTATTCAGAATTTCCAATACCAAAATAAACAACAGAGGGGCCAAGGGGTATCCTTGTTTTGTACCTTTTGAATTTCACATGAGTTAGTTAGATCACCATTTATGACAATATTTGCATTCTGTGACATGTAGATCACTTTAATTCCTTGGAAAAAATTATCTCCAAATCCATTTCTTCCAGCACCTTAAATATAAAGGTCCAATTTACATTGTTGAAGGCCTTTTCTGCATATAAAAATATTAAGGCAGCCTGTTTTTCATTATGATATTATAAAATATTTAAAACAGTCCTTACATTATCCCTTAGCTGTCTTTTTGGCACAAAGGCTGCTTGATCTTTGTGTATATATACCTGTAAAATCTTTAGTCTTTCTGCCAGAATGGCAGCAAAACGTTTGTAATCCTTGTTTAATAATGACATTGGTCTATAATTCTTTGCCTTTGTAATATCTTGACCCTCCTTTGGGAGCAACACAATGTTGGCTTCTTTCCATGTCTGGAGTATATTTTCCCCCTGTAGTATATCATTCATTATGTCCTTTAGTGGTTGAAGAAGTTTATCCACAAAGCACTTACCCTATTTTTCAGAGTATAAGATGCACTTCCCCCCCTAAAAGAGGCTGAAAATTTGGGTGTGTCTTATACTCCGAATGTAGCTTTTTCAAAGCTTTTTTCAGCCCTAACAAGGCACTAGCAAGTGAAGCGATCTCCGTGCTTTGCCTGCTTTTCTCATTGCTGCTTCCCCTCAGCTATGCTTTAGAAGCTGTTTTTTATCCCCAAGCAGGGGATAAAAAGCATGTGTGTGCACTCAAAACCAGCAAACTAATGTCCTGAAGTTGACCAGACTAAGGATGTGCTTAGCTGTACTTGAGAAGCTTTTTTTCAGCCCTAAAGAGGCACTAGTGGATGAAGCAATCTATGCTGTGCCTGCTCCCTCCGACTCTCAGCTGTGAAGCTTTTTTCAGCCCTAAGGAGGTGCTAGCGAGTGTAGCGATCTCCATGGTTTACCTGCTTTTCTCATTGCTTCTCTCTCCAAAAATCAGTTGTGCTTTAGAAGCTGTTTTTTGCCCCAAGCAGGGGATAAAAAACAGCAAACTAATGTGCTGAAGCTGATCAGGCTAAGAACTAGCCAGATGAATACCTGGTAGGCAGATTTCCCCCCCTATTTTCCTCCCCAAAAACTAAGCTGCGTCTTATATTCCGGTGCATCTTATACTCTGAAAAACACGGTATAATATTGGCTTGTGAGACCATCTTGGCCTGGGAGTTTGCCTAGCCTAATTTTTTTAATGGCTTCTGATATCTAGAAGATATACAGAGAGTTCTTGTTTAAGCTCCGAAAACCAAGTCTGTTGAGTCAGCTAATGATATAAAATTCTCTGTAAGATTTAAGCCAAAAAGTACAAAAATAATTTTAGGAATAGGTTCTATATTGCTTTAGTTTCAGATTATATCAGGCTTCTTAGTCTGGCTCAGATATCTCAGTTCCTCCCTCTCGCCATTTTAAATCACAAAGCCTCAAAAATGACGATAATTCCACAAAAAAGGAAATAGCAAGCTGCAACTACTGATGCAACTACTGATAGCCTCTTTCAGCATGAAAGGTAAATATGGAAAAAAAAAACCTTAGTGCCTAAAAAGAGATGGAACCTTTTATTTTCTGTTAAAAATGATTCTTCCACAGTGAACTTGCTTGGTTGCCCCTCCCCAGCCAGGGACTCATCTGATTCTCCAAGAAGCTGTCTGAGAGCTCCTGGCTTCCCAAAGGTGCAAAAGGGTTGACTTCCAAAGTCTCCCTCTACCTGGAAGTGGGTGGGTGTTCTTCTGGCTTAGAAAGCACTCTAAGCCTTGAACTGTGGAGGGTCTGTAGGGGAGCTAGAAGTTCCCCTGCCTTCAAAGGTGGGAGTTCTGCCAGAAGTGCATGTACACACACTTTCAAGTCAACATTGATTTCTGACAACTGCCTGGAAAGTCCCTGCAAGATTTCAGAAATGATTTGCTATTGCCTCCTTCCTAGGGCAGAGACAATGCCTGGCCCAAGGTCACCCAGGTGGCTTTGTTCTAGGCACCACTAAAATTCATGTTCTCTCAGTTTCTAGCCTGGTGCTTCAACCATTACAATAAACTATATGTGCATGCACATATACATAATTTTATAGATACAAATCTAAAGCATAAAAATGCACACACAAACAAGCTTAACAAGAAACTGTTTAGAAATGTCTTATTATCTGGTTGTTTTTTCATGTCTTTAAGAAGTTCCTTTACTGTGGGTGCTGCAGTAGCACAAGGATTTAAATGTTTGTCTTGTAAACAGAAGGTTCTGAGTTTGAAATCAGGTTTTTAAATTCCATTTTTCCTCAAATTCCTAATTTTAATAAGTTCATGTTTTAGTGGACTTATTAAAAAATCATAGAGAAACGTAAGAAGCTCAGGGAAGAATAGGTTTCAGCCAGGAAACATTATTTTTTATTTTTAGTTATTTTTTTACATTTTTGAATGTTCCATATTGTCCAGGGAAAGACTTTCTTTTCCTTCAAACCAGAAAATATCTATATACAAAGCCAATATACCGTTACAGAATTCATGGTCAAGGTATTACTTGTCATAAGCACCATGTAGTTCTGCTTGGATTTGCTAACATACTCTGATGTTCTTGTAAATTTCTCAAAACTAAGCTCTGTATTATGGCCATGATGGCAGACAGTGAGGTTTCCTAAGGTAGCACAAAAGACAGATATTTTTTCCAGAAAGTCCAGCAATCAAGTCTTAATAATCCAAGGATATTTTCCCCCTGCCACTTGGAGTCTTCACAAACTGTTATATCATCAAGTACTCATGTACATGAATGAAAATAAGTTCTCTGGCACCAGATCAAGGGGTGCCTTATGAAGATCAGTGTTATGCCATATGCCAGAAGCAATTCTTACATTAAGGTACAGTCAATAGCATACACATATTCTACTCCAGTCAGATTTGCCCATAAAGAGCCACCTTTACAGCTGAAAGGCAGCTCGAAAAACTCTGTTTCCATAAGGAAACATGAGACAGAGCCGGCAAGGGCAGGTAGAGCCCTCTGCAAAGTCCCCAGAGTTCTTTTTTACCTCTGGGGAGGAAGCAGGATGAGGCTCCCTATTTTCCTCACTGCTGCTCCGGGCTTCGGGAGAACTCTGCGCTTTGCAGAGCCAGGCGATGGGACCAACTAACGAAAACTAACAGACTCTCTGAACAAGTAGAATGAAATCTGGACCCGGGACCCTAAATTGCAAGAATTTCTAACAACCCTAAGACTGACTTTAAAAGTAAAGAAGAGTGGAAGGGGGGGGAAAAAGAAAGTTTAAAATGGCGACTGGCTGAGGCTTGAGAAGAAAGCTGAAAGCGCAAGTCCTTCCGTTTGACTAGTTTAATATGTTACAAAGTAACTGAGACAACAGCGCTGGCTAGAAGTGAAGAGAAAAATTCTTATTTCATGCTTCTTCCTTCTTAGAGACTTGATATTGATATTGTTTGGAGAGAAGTTTTCTTCTTTAAAGGGAAAAAATATCTGCTTGTGTGGCAGGATGGCATTAAAACTTACAAAGCCAGACAACCAAGCTGTGGGGGGGGCTCCCCCATTTACAAACCACATGAACAAGTTTTGAGCTTGCAGATGCAGAGGAATGGCTTTAAAGATCTAACACAATTTGTATTGGAGGAGATGGTAAGACATGATGAGATTGTGAACCAGAACCTTGAAAAATTTAGACACAAAATTAAAGAGTTGGTTCAACAAAAGTATGATAAATTCAAGCAACATATGATAAGTTTCTTAGACGCAATGATAAAGATGGATAAAAAGTTTAATTTAGAAATAGAATCTAATATGAAGGAAGTTGATTATAAGATTCATAATTTGGATAATAAAACACAAAGAATTGAAAATGATTTAACAATGATTCAAGAAAATAGCTCAGAAGTAGAGTCAAAAATAAAGGAAGTTGACTACAAGACTCACAATGCAGATAATATAAAACAAAGGATTGAAAATGAAGTCATAATGATGCAATTCAGATTTATGGAATTTGCGGTCAGAATTAGGGGAATACAGGAAGATAAAAGAGAAGATTTGAGAAAGATGTCTGCTGAAGTTCTGGCTGGGATTTTAAAGGTTAGTCCTGAAGAGGTATCCTGTAAGATTGATAAGGCCTACAGAGCAAATTCTTGGGTGGCAAAGCAAAGGCAGTTGCCTAGAGATGTAGTGATTTACTCTACCGATAAAGGAATAAGAAATGATATTGTGCAAAAGTCTTTTAACGCCACTTTTGAAATGTATGGAAGGAAGATTTGGATATTTAAAGAGCTGCCGCCCAAGATGTTAAAAGATAGAAAGGGTTTTGGATTTTTGGTGACTGAGCTAAAGAAACAAAACATCCCATTTAGGTGGGATGCTCCAGTTGGAATAATATTGAGATATCAAGGAGAAAGATATCAACTAAATACTGTTGAAAAAGCGGAAGAATTTTATTATAAGGTTCTTAAAATGGATTCAACATCTCCATGTATAATACACGAGGGGAATAAAGAAAAGCAAAATCAACAAGAGAGTGAAACCCAGGCTAAGCAGATGGAGGTAGGGGTAATGGAAAAACAACAAGTTACAGAGGCCTTTTGGGACGAGCCGCTTTTGGATTCTCCTTTAGAGGTTATAGTTGGATTACCTATAAATACAAGAGAGGTGGCTTTGGATTCTAATGTGATGACTTATCAAGTTACAGACCAGCATGGAAATCAATCAGTTGATATACAACTCCTAGAAAGGCAACCAGGATGGAGATCTAAGCCACAAAAAGTTAAGAAAAGAAGAAGCAGGTCCTACAAAAATAAAATTTTTTAGACTAAACAACAGTGTAATGCCAGTTACTTAAGAGACGATTAAATATATGAAAATATAGCTGAGGCAAAGTATTGGTTTATACTATTTTGAGGAGAGTGACAGATCTCTGCAGTGCTGTGCTTTTGGGATGTGGAAGATGTCCTTTAATTGAGTGGATTGGAACTATCTATCTTGGACTCTTTGACAAATGGATTACGTTTATGCTGAGCTACAAGGCAAGAGAACTATGGGACTGGGGCATGCAGAAGATCTGGTTGTTACCCTAATATGGTGGTTGGAATTAATAATCTAGAGGAAAGACATTACAGAAGACACTATATGGAATATAAATATAAAGTCACTCGGGTGGTTTTTTATATACGAAAACATTTATTATTGATGGGGGCAGATGGTAACTGAAGATACTGAACATACTGTTGGAACTAGAATTTGATGTTACCCTAACATGGGCGATGGAATTAACAATCCAGTTGAAAGACATTACAGAAGATACCATATGGATTACAAGCTTAAAGTCATTTGAGGATTTTATCTATATATGGAAATATTTTTAGTGGTGTGGGCAGAAGAACAAAGATATTGAAAATAGTATGTATGGTAGACCTGCAGGAAAGTGGGTGGAGATAGGCTAGCTTACTGATTGTTTAGTTTAGGAAAAGGGATGTTATGTTATATAATATATGTAAAAGATTTGAATTAAGAGATATATGTATGGGGGAGGAGGAAATGGATAGATTATGAGTTGAAATTGCCAAATTAGGATTTATTATATAATTTTACAGCTGAATGTTGCTTTGAAATGTATAGTATAAGGGGGATATAATAATATTGTTAGAAAGAAAGGGTCAGCATATGGGGGGGGTGGAGTAAAAAGGATGGTAAAGTATTATATAATCTGTTATTAATTTGGGTTTAATTCTGGAGAAGCCACAGGGGGAGGGGAGGGGGAGGGGGGTTAGGGAGGAGGGGGGGAAAGGGGGAAAAATCTGTATTTGAAAAACCTTTTCAATAAAAAAAAATAAAAAAATAGTAGCTTTAGAGGTGGCTGTCTTCTGCTTCAGTATTTATTCTTATTTTTAATGCATCTCTTTACAATTGACATTCTTTTGTATGATTTCTGTGGAATTGGGATCGTAGAAACACCCAGGAGCATAGAAGAGTTCAGAGGCAGATGCATGAATAAATGTCTTAAACGTATTTATTCATATGATAAATCATATTAACTATGTACAACAGAGATCAAGTCTCATGAGGAACCAACACAAGAAAGAGAGAGAGAGAGAGAGAGAGAGGGAGAGAGAGAGAGGGAGAGAGAGAGAGAGAGAGAGAGAGAGAGAGAGAGAGAGAGAGAGAGAGAGAGAGAGAGAGAGAGAGAGAGAGAGAGGCGCAATGTGGAAAAGGTTGGAGGTGGTTTTATACTCAGGGTAAGCCCCTCCTTTCCACATAGGGGTGGAGACACTCTCTGCCTCCACTAGTGTCTGTATGACACACGTGCCAATGGCTTGCAAATACTTGACAGTTCCCCTCCTTGCGAGCCAATGGCATGCAAACACACTAATGCAATGCACAACAGATTTTACCCTGTGAGACATAACTTCCTACACAGATCTTTGTGCCTATCCGCTGGTAGAGGTTTTGTGAAAATGTCAGCTGTTTGATGTTTGGTCTGACAGTGTGTTAAAGATATAAACCCCATCTCTACTAGTTATCTAACATTATATCAATATGTCTGGACCTTTTCCCCACCGCATAGGCTTTGGCAATGCCTATGGCCCCGGTGTTGTCTTCTATAATTTGGATGGGCAAAGTCGGTGGTGTCCAGATGCTAGAGATTAAGGCATCAAACCATATCAAATCGTTCACTGCCTCTGATAGGCATGCAAATTCGGCCTCAGCGGTGGAGCACGAAACAAATTTCTGTTGCCCCACATGCCAATGGATGGGTGCCCCATTTAACAGTACCAAGAAGCCCGAAATACTCCTATGGGTTTTGGTATCTCTGGCCCAGTCCGCATCCGCGAAGCATTCTAATTGGGCCTTATCTCTATTCTCAGGTTCCAAGTGAAGCACGTAATCTGCTGTGGTCTTGAGATACCTTAATAGCTTTTTAATGGCCAACCAGTGGAACTGGGTAAGATGTTCCACTTGTCTGGATAGCAGGTTCACAGCCAGGGCAATGTCTGGACGGCTCCAATTACTTATATATAATAATGAGCCGACCACTGACCTAAATAGAGTATTATTTTGGAACTCTGGGCTATCCTTGTGTGCCAATCCATAATAGTTGGTCTGCATTGGGATAGCAATTGGCTTGCTATCTTCCATTTTACATTTCACCAAAAGTTCCTCTATCTTCTCCTTTTGGGAGAGAGCAAAACCTTTTGGTGTAGTGATGATTTGTACACCTAGGTACTTGTCCACATATCCTAAAGACTTTAGAGTGAACCTTTTTTGTAGGGTCCTGGCAAATATATTACATCCCCCCTTGTCAGGCCCTATATATAAAAGGTCATCGACATACACTAGGACTTTCTCCAGCCCCCCCTTTGGTATCCCTTGAGAAGGTATATTTATCAGCTGGAGATGGATGGAAACCCAGTGATTTGAGTGTTATAGTCAGGCATTTATATCACATTCTGCCTGATTGTTTGAGGCTGTACAAACTTTTCTTCAGAAGCCAGGTGTGGCCTTCCTGCTGCTGGAATCCTGGGGCACCTCTGACGTAAATTTTTTGTTTTAGATGTGCGTGTAAATAAGCAGTTTGCACGTCTAATTGAAAAATGTGTTCCCCATGTGCTGCTGCGGCGACCAAAGCAGCCCTCACACTTTCTGCTCTCACAGTGGGGGAGTAGGTTTCATCAAAGTCCTGTAAGTAGTGCTGTGCGTAGCCTTGTGCTACTAGCCGGGCCTTATAAAGGAGTTTGTTGTTGGGCATTAGCTTGACTTTGTAGACCCAATGGGTGCCAATTGCCTTCCTCTGTTTGGGGACTTCCATGGGGATGAAGACTTTCAATTTTTTGAGACTGTCCATTTCTCGCTCCATTGCCACCCTCCACCTGCGCTCAAGAAGCTGGAGGACATCTGTGTATGTTTTAGGGGCCATGGTAACACTGTTGACCGAGGCAACACAGCCAATGTCCAACCTTTTGGGTGGCACCCCTTTATTGAAGTGTTTTGACCATCTGGGGAATTGCCACTCACCATCATCACTGTCATCCGGAGCATCGGTGTCAGAATTGGAACTGCTGGATGCAGCTTTCCAATCGAAATGAGGCGGGCCTCTGTCCCAGGCACTGTGAAGATATGGATGTTTTGGTGAGGCAGGAGGTGTGAAGTCACCCAGGGATTGCTTGTCCAAATCGTCAGAGTCAGGTAGGGATTCATCACCATCCGGATCTTCGCTGGTCTGTAGTTTGGAGTATGTTGGTTCATCCTCTTTAGGTGGTGCTGGTAGTTCAGTGTCATTTCTAATAGGAGAATAATCGGGTTCATTGGAATGAATTCTTGACCAATTTGACCTCTCCTCAAAGGAAGCTGATTTTTTTTTTTTTATTTTAAATTTATATACTGCCCTTCTCCCTGAGGACTCAGGGCGGTGTACAGCCAGAATTAAAAAACATGAAATACAAATATTAAAAACAATTAAAATATATATAAATTTGGCCCAAAATTAAAAATACAAACCAATTAAAACATTTACAATTTCTTCTTAAGCCAGCCCGGCTTGCTGGAAAAAGTGGGTTTTAAGGGCACGGCGGAAGGCGCTAAGGTCTTGGATTCTCCTTATCTCTGGGGGCAACTGATTCCAGAGGGTAGGTGCCCCCACAGAGAAGGCCCTCCCCCTGGGGGTCACCAGCCTGCATTGATTGGCTGATGGCACCCTGAGGAGGCCCTCTCTGTGGTAGCGCACGGGATGATGGGAGGTCGTTGGTAGCAGCAGGCGGTCTTGAAGATAGCTAGGCCCGATGCCATGGAGCACTTTAAAGGTGATAACCAGCACCTTGAAGCGCACCCAGAAGACCACTGGGAGCCAGTGCAGCTCGCGCAGGAGCGGTGTTACATGGGAGCGCCATGCTGCTCCCATCACTACCCGCGCTGCTGCATTCTGGACCAGTTGGAGCCTCCAGGTGCTCTTCAAGGGGAGCCCCATGTAGAGAGTGTTGCAGTAGTCAAGGTGAGAGGTGACGAGGGCATGAGTGACTGTGCACAGGGAATCCCGATCAAGAAAGGGCCGCAACTGGCGAATCAGGCGAACCTGACAAAAGGTCCCCCTGGTTACAGCTGTCAGATGTTCCTCCAAGGACAGCTGCCTATCCAGGAGGACTCCCAGATTGCGAGCCCCTTCTGTGGGGGCCAAAGACTCGCCCCCAATAGTCAGTGATGGAGTCAACTGACTATATCGGGATGCCGGGAGCCACAGCCACTCAGTCTTGGAAGGGTTGAGCTTGAGCCTGTTCCTCCCCATCCAGATCCACACAGCCTCCAGGCACTGGGACATCACTTCAAGGGCATCATTGAGGTGGCCTGGAGTGGAGATGTACAGCTGGGTGTCATCAGCGTACTGGTGGTATCTCACCCCAAAGCCACGGATGATCTCGCCCAGCGGCTTTACATAAATGTTGAACAGAAGGGGCGAGAGGACCGATCCCTGCGGCACTCCACAGATAAGAGGCCTCGAGGTCGACCTCTGCCCCCCTGCCAACACAAACTGTGACCGGTAGGAGAGAAAGGAGGAGAACCACCGCAACACGGTGCCTCCCACCCCCAACTCTTCCAGCCGGTGCAGCATGATACCATGGTCGATGGTATCAAAAGCCGCTGAGAGATCTAACAGGACCAGAACAGAGGAGCAACCCCTGTCCCGAGCCCTCCAGAGATCATCAACCAACGCAACCAATGCCGTTTCCACGCTGTGCCCAGACCTGAAACCAGACTGGAATGGATCTAGATAAGATGTTTCCTCCAGGAATTGTGGGAACTGTCACGCGACCACACTCTCAACAACCTTCGCCATAAAGCGAAGGTTGGAGACAGGACGATAGTTGGCCAATATTGCTGGATCCAGGGACGGCTTCTTGAGGAGAGGCCTCAACACCGCCTCTTTCAAGGCAACGGAAAAGTGGCCCTCACTCAGCGAAGCATTGATAACACCCTGGAGCCAGCCTCGTGTAACCTCCCGGGAAGCCAGTACCAACCAGGAGGGACACGGGTCCAGTAAACATGTGGCCGCACTAAGTCTCCCCAAAATCTTGTCCACATCATCGGGAGTCACAGCGTCAAACTCCTCCCAGATAACATTCTCAAGACTATTCCTTGTCACTCTGCCCTGATCTACCCAGTCAGAGTCCAAATCCCACCGGATCTGAGCGATTTTGTCATACAGGTATTGTCCAAAATCCTCTGCTCTGCCTTCCAAGGGATCCTCCCACACTCCCGGATGGAGCAGGGAGTGGGTCACCCTAAATAGGGTGGCCGGACGATTCCCTGATGATGCAATAGAGGCGGAAAAGTAATTAAACTTTGCCGTCTTTATTGCCACTACATAAGTCTTAATATGTGACCTTAACAGTGTTCGATCAGACTCAGCGAGACTGGCCCTCCAACTGCTCTCCAGGCGTCTTTTCCGGCGCTTTATTTCCCTCAGCTCCTCGGTGAACCAAGGAGCTGCATGGGATTGGCACCGGGTCAGAGGCCGCAAAGGCACGACTCGGTCCAAGGCCCCACCAGCCGCCTGATCCCAGGCGGCTACCAGGTCCTCGGCCGAGTCATGTGCTAGAACCTCAGGAAGTGGCCCAAGCTCCATCTGGAACCTCTCAGGATCCATCAGGCGCCTGGGGCGGATCCATCTAATTGGATCCGCCTCCCTGCGGCGGGGGGCAGCGGTTCAAAGATCCAGGCGAAGGAGTGAGTGGTCTGTCCATGACAAGGGTTCCATATCTATATCCCCAATAACAAGACCACTCAACCACTGGCCAGAGACAAAAATCAGGTCCAGAGTATGACCTCCCCTGTGAGTAGGGCCATGAACTAACTGGGTCAGGTCCATGGCCATCATGGAAGCCATGAACTCCCGAGCCACCTCAGACGTTTCACCAGCGGACGGCAAGTTGAAATCACCCATGACTAAAAGCCTGGGTGTATCTACTGCCACCGTGGCTATCACGTCGAGTAGCTCAGGTAAGGCTGTTGCCACGTGGCCGGGAGCCAGGTATGTAAGCAACAAGCCCATCTGAACCCCATGACCCCACCTCAAAAGGAGGGACTCACATCCGGCTATCTGAGGCACAGTGGTCTCCCTCGGACCCAGATCTTCGTTAATAATAACCGCCACCCCCCCACCCCTCCCCTGGGCCCTCGGCTGATGGAATGCTCTGAAGCCTGGTGGGCACATTTCGACCAGAGGGACGCCGCCCTCCGGGCCCAACCAGGTCTCCGTAATACCCGCCAGGTCTGCTCCTCCCTCTTGAATAAGATTGTGAATGAGGGGGGCCTTATTTACCATGGACCTGGCATTGCACAGCATCAGCCGAAGGCCCGGATCCTGAGTATCTAAGCCACCTAGTGTCCGAACGGATCCTTGGGGACCGGGGCAAACATTTGCTCTCAGATAGCAAGTGCGAGCCCCCGACACATGATATGGTCCCCTGCTCCCGCCATATCTGCCCCTCCCATTCACTGTGCTGATGGAAAATTCCTCCTCCAGATAGTCCTCCAGCCTCTCCCCAATCCCTCGACCTGCACCCTCCAAACTGTCCCCCTGTGCCGGGCTCGGCTCTGACTGCTGGTCTGTAGTTTGGAGTATGTTGGTTCATCCTCTTTAGGTGGTGCTGGTAGTTCAGTGTCATTTCTAATACGAGAATAATCGGGTTCATTGGAATGAATTCTTGACCAATTTGACCTCTCCTCAAAGGAAGCTGATTTTGAGACAATGACAAGGTTATTTTTGTCTACAAATCTAGAGGCCTTGCTGCCAGTTGCATAACCTATAAATCTGAGCCTTCTCAATGCCTTGCCCCCCTTTCTTCTGAGATGCTTGGGAATATGGACCCAGGCATAGGAATCAAAAATTCTCAGGTGTGAGAGGCTAGGTTTCCTTCCATGGACGAGGAAGTATGGGGTTTGGTTAATGGCACTACTCCATGTTCTGTTGACTAGATAATTAGCCATTTTGACCGCTTCTGCCCAAAAAACCCTGGCTCATGTCGGCATCTGCAAGTAAGCAGTTCATGACATTTTGCAGCATGCCATTTCTTCTTTCTACAATGCCATTCTCTGAAGGCGTTTGAGGCAATGATTTAAAATGGAGGATACCTCTCTTCTTCATCCACTTTTCAAAAGTCCTGGATGTAAACTCAGTTCCCCTATCGCTCTGCACCTGAGCGATGCACACCTTGTGTTGCATTTGGATCTGGTTGTAAAGATATTTGAAGTTGGTAAAGATTTCAGTTTTGTCCTTTAAAATAAATACATGGCCATAATGAGAGTAATCATCGACTACCATTAAAAAATAATGCCCCTTGCCAAGGGAGGGCCTAAAGATTTATCCATGCACACTTTGTCAACCTTATGTATCTTATCATTACCAGTCTTGGTCTGTGCAGTAATGACAGTAGGCACTGGATTAATGGTCACTTTAGATTTTCTCAGGGTTGGCTGAGGAGTTGTGATCTTAATGGGCTCAGCCTTAATGGCTTTGGATGTCCTAGGAGCCAGTTTAGGAGCTTCATTGGGTTTAGGTCCAGCATCTTTGAATTTGGACAACCTGGGGGCTGGCACAGGAGCTTTCTGCTCTATCTGGGCATTAGCCCTCTGTGCCCTCTTATTAGGTGTCTTGTGTCTTTTGACCTTTGCTTTTGGGGAAAAATAAGGCAAATTGTTGATTTTTACAATATTGCCAATAACATCCCCACTTTCGAAAATATAACCTCCACCCTTCTCAAATACCAGTTTTACATTTTTATCCTCAGTCAATTTTAAAATACTTAAAAGGTTGTTCTTGGTTGAGGGAACATACAGTGCCCCAGTAACATCTCCTATACCAGGCACATTGATCACGCCTTTCCCAGTTACCTCTGCCTTGTCCCAGTGGCAACTTTTACTGATGACTTGAGTGGGTGTAAAATCTTAAATCGTTGCTTCTTGTTAGCTATATGCGTTGATGCACCTGAATCAAGAAGCCACAGCCCCTCAGCATCCTGTACCTGGGAGTTGGGATTGTCACCTGTGACATTACAGAATTGGTATCCTTTATGACCACCTCCCCCTCTTCCATGGCCTCTTTTATTTTTATTATGCTTAGGTCCAGCCGTGTTGGCTCTAGAGCGAGGGCACTCGCTCTAGGGCCAACACAAAGTGACCTTGCATGCCACAGTCAAAGCAGGTGGGAAGGGTATTAATCCTTTCACTTGTGTCCTGGTGTCTCCTCTGAGGCCTAGGCCTGTGGTATGCCTCCTTCATTTCTTGTTGTTCCTCATCTCTGCACCTTAAATCTTCCTCAATAAAGTGACCAGAAAAGTATTCTATATTTCTTTGTTCCCTAGAAACCCCTTCTAGAGAAATAATGAAGGGACTCCAGGATTTGTCTAGGGAGTTCAACATTACACTAATTAAAGTGGATTCAGGAACAGGCTCCCCCCTCTGTATAAACTCATGCCTCATGGTTTTAAGCGTTGCCAAATGTTCCCCCATCTTGACACCAGGTTTGAGTTTATAATTATGAAAAATTCTTGACAATCTGCTGGTTGCAGCCATATTGTCACTATGGAACAAATTATATAGGGCAGTCCAAACTTCCTGAGCTGTGAGACCATCTGAAAGATTGGCATAAAGAGCTGTGTCTATAGAACTTAACAGTATTGTGTAAGCTCTTTTATGCAGGAACTCGATTTCAGGACTCCAAGGTAAAGGAGGTGGTCTTTTGATCATGTCCAGAGTATTTTCTCTTAAGAGAATTATCTGAATCTCTTTACACCATTTTTTAAAATTCTGACCACTTAAATGTAATTTTTCAAAATTATTTGGCAAAGTTACAAAACTATTACCATTAAACTGCATGGGGAGTTGTTCAAAGGGCTGAAAAGAGCCTGTTGTGAATGGCATTGGGATCCCTAAGCCTGGGATCGATTGCTTAGGTCTGGCTCCTTCTTTTTTTTTTTAAACAAAAAGTTTTTATTATTTTTTAAGTTCAAACAAATAACATTTTCACTTATCTATTTAAACATTTGTTAACCCACCTTCAACGCCCCCCTTCCCTCCCCCGTCCCCCGACTTCCCAGAAGAAAAACAGGGTATAAATTTTACCAAACATATGCTAAAATATGCTAAGTTAATGCAAGACATTAAAACTCCCTGGACCCCTTAACTCCCCTTCTACAGATTATTCATCAACCTCCCTTTAAACTCAGAATAACAGATAATCCTTTAGCCCTAAGCGTAATACATCTGTAAGATATTCTTAGTTCATTTACTTAATCATGTTACTCTTCCTCCTACTTTTGTTCTCAAAATTCAAATATTTTTAAAAATCTTAATACAACAATAATTAAACCTTAATTGATCATTAATTGAACTCTTAATTCATTTACTTAATCATTATAATTAATCATTAATACATCAATAGTTAGACCAGAGAAAGTTAATCTTCCATTCTTCCTTTCTTTCTGTATTTTTTCCAGTCTTTCTTCCTCCTTCCTACTTTTATTTTGAGGAGATTTTGAATTTTAACTGGGGG
The DNA here is from genome assembly GCA_022577455.1 of Arizona elegans. Taxonomy (NCBI): domain Eukaryota; kingdom Metazoa; phylum Chordata; class Lepidosauria; order Squamata; family Colubridae; genus Arizona; species Arizona elegans. The sequence goes on along the minus strand of JAKOOJ010000004.1, from coordinate 73,224,206 downwards.
TTGATGTATCTTTAAAACTTGTCCCTTTCTTGGAACCATTTCCTCTGATTTAGAGCCCCCATATTGACTCTTCTTGCTTATATAATCAGTCAGTTCATAGAACGAAGAATTAACTCGATCAGTTTGCAAAGAAAAGTCCAGTTGTTGCATTTCAATTAATTGTGTGAAAGCCTCTGCCAAATCTTCTTTATCCTCTGAAACCTCGTAGGGCTGGTCAGTTTTTCTTCTTTCTGCTCCAAATTATATTTTTGAAAAATTCTGTCAGTTAATTCCAAAAGGGCAGGAAGAAAGTTTGAAGATTCTTGAAAGCCAGCCAGTTCCAGCTTCTCTGTTTTGGTCAAAATGTCTCCTACATTGTCATTGTGCTTTCCTTCAAAAACATCCTCAGTTGCTTTTATATCCTCCACTGGTTCTATAAATTTTTGTTCTATGATTGCTGTTATTAATAATTACAATTTGGTTATTCATGGCTTCCTTTATAAATTCTGTAAGATCTCTAAAAAAATCCTCCTGGCTCTGGGATTCAGTTCTTTGTGTCATTTCTGATGCCATTAGAGAGCCTCCACCATTTTCAGAAACTCCTTGCTTGGAAGCCATATTATTTTAAAAGAAATTTTCTTTTCACAGCCATAAAATCTCTTGAGCAGCTTTCTCAGATTTATTTGTAATTTATCAAGCAAGATAGTCTTTTCTACACCCAGCTCTCAAATTCCAGCAGTTTAAATCCAGTCTCTGAGCACAAATCTGTTAACAAGCACTTTCATTTCCAACTTTCACTTTCACACCCACAACGAAGACGCTATTTCCACCTCCAGCTCAGCAAAATAAAGTAGAAACAATGTATCCCAGGAGTTAAGCATATACTTGCAAAAGCTTGTTCTCCTGCTTCCGTTCTGTCTGATTTTTGAAATCAGTTAATCTTCTTCTTGACAGCAGAGTCGGTCGCCAGCATCTGGCTCCATTTAAAAGGAGTTGCCACGGATCCGGAGCTTCAGTAGGCTGAGCGGGGAGCTCTCACCCTCCAAGTCCCTGGAATTGCTCCAGGGACTTCCGGGGAGCTCTACCCTCGCCCACCGGCTCTCCTCTCCTTCTTCTCCCAAAGAAGAGGTTTTTAAGCCGTCTGACAGCTGATTAGCGCTGTCAGAACAGCTCCAACGGAATCACGGGGTTGGCGGTCCAAAAAGACCGACCGTGACGCCGGCAGTGCCAACTGGAAGCCTCAGGTCTGGCTCCTTCTTGTAGTCTTTTTGTAGTTTGAAGCAACTGGGCACGTGCAGGAAATGGAGCATGCTACAAAGCCTTTTCTTGTTGGAGCTCTGATCTCCCTCTCTGGGTTCTGAAGTCAGGCCTGGCTGAAGCCTCAGCATAGGCCCGAAAATCAGCTGTGTGGCAGGGAAACCTTGGAGTAGCTGGAAGAAGGCCTGGAGATCTTTCAGGAGACTGGAGGCCCATCAGATGAGGTGGGTCCTCGGGGTGGCTGGTGGGTGGTTGCTCCCTAATTTCCAGGGCAGTGATCAGGGTCGCTATGGCTTCTTTGATACTTGCCATGGTAGGCGCGGCCTGGCAAGGGGCTTGTAGGTTCGGAGTGGTCCTCTGGGCCACTGGAGTGCTGAACTGACTGGCTGGCATTGTAGGCCTGGACTGTGGAGCTGGGGTAGGCCTGGCTCGTGGTTCTGGCAAAGTGCCCAGGGGAGCCGCCGTCTTGGGGGAAGTTGGCTCAAGAAGGGAGCTGGCAGCTATTTTGTTTGGCGGGAAACTGTGTGAGGGGAGAGTCTCTCTGGCGGCAGGCGCCATCTTGGAGAGATCAGGCAGGGGAGTCCTTACCGGGATGGCAGGCATCTCTGGTGCTGCTCTTGTCTTCAGGAGGGAGGCAAGCGCTGCTCGGCACTCATCTTCTGACATCTCAGCCACTTGCCTCTCCAGACTTTCATCTTGTCCTTCTGCCCCCTCATTGTCAGTGCTGAAGAAGCCTTCTCCAGCATCGCTTGGCTCAGCCCCTGGGATCTCTTGCTGCATCTGGGTGGCCTCTGGCTGCCAGGTTGTAGTAGGATGGAAATCCCCTTTGATGTTTTCCATCTGCGATTCAGACTGGGGCTGATGTGAAGTTCTCCTCCGTTGAAGGTCTCTGGTCACAACAGGGGACCTTCTCTCACAGGTTATTTTGGAGAGCATCTTGCCTTTTCAACAGCTCCTGGAGTGGAGTTCTGCTACCATTCCCTCTGCTACCATTCTGTGGAATTGGGATCGTAGAAACACCCAGGAGCATAGAAGAGTTTAGAGGCAGATGCATGAATAAATGTCTTAAACGTATTTATTCATATAATAAATCATATTAACTTTGTACAACAGAGATCAAGTCTCATGAGGAACAAACACAAGAAGAGAGAGAGGGGGGGGGGAGGTGGAAAAGGTTGGAGGGGGTTTTATACTCAGGGTAAGCCCCTCCTTTCCACATAGGGGTGGAGATACTCTCTGCCTCCACTGGTGTTTATATGACACATGTGCCAATGGCTTGCAAATACTTGACAATATTCTTCCTTGTAGAAAAGTAAAAACTTCTTCAGAAAAGTGCATTATCATATCAACATGCCTGCCAACAACTTGGGAAGCATTTTGAAAGAAATGAATACATTTTCAACTAAAATGCTCCAGATTGGTAAACTTTTAGCCTTCATGATTCATTTATATGGTATCTTAATATAAATATAAATAACTAAAATAAGATGAACTTTTAATCCTTAGAGATGTAAGTTTATAGTATTCTTTTAATAGGCAGTTGCCCCAATCCCCCTGGAATTATTTAAATATCCTCAGACTGAATATCCTTTGAAGTTCCTCACAATTTTTGTCTGTTCATTTTAATTATAAATTATTTCATATATTGTTTTACCGTTTACCCTCAAGTATAGATTATTCATCAGTAACTTAATAACACTGGCTCCAAAATAGAACTTCATAGAATTTCATGGCCTACATAATTTATCTTCTGTGTTGCTATTATTTATTCAATATATTTTATTTCCATAAAACTTCCTGAAGGGTCTTACAAGAAAATAATTTTTAACAGTTAATAATTTTTTTGGGAAAAAAGAATGAATATATAAATTGAAATTTTCTTTTTAATATCCAGAAAAACAAAATAAAAACAACCTGAAGTTAATATAAGCTGATCAGAGAAAGAGAGACAGAGCAACTGAGAGACAGAGAGAGATAATTTAGCTAATATGCATTTATTTATTTTTTTACATGCTAGCTTCAATGTTTCATATGTGTACTTGTATTAATATTTATTTTTGCCCCTAGATCACCTGAATTCAAAAACCAGCAACAGTAATCAGCTGATTTATGGAATCAAAAGTCAACAAAGTTTAAATAAAATTTTCTAGAAAATAATCATTGACTTTGAAAAAGTATCTTTTTTGTTTCTTAATATTCCGAGACATATGCACACTTGCTTTTTTCTTTTCTTTCATATTGTTTTCTTTATAAAATTCTATCATACCAATTTTTACATAAACATATTTGTGATTTTCTTTCTTTCTATGTTGTTAGCAAAATTTTGATCTCAAAATTTTGAGATCAATATCCATGAAAACATTTATAAAATAACCTACCTAAAATTCATCTTTGGTCAAGGGTACGGAAAATATATTAAAAGCTGTTTTTGATCCTGAACTCCTTCTGCCACTGGCATAGTAACTTACTGCCCCTCCTTCTCAGCTTCCCATGTTGTAGTTTGCTGAGTTAGATATTCTAAATTACTCAGTTATGGAGTCAAGCTGAGAATCAGAAGGGGAGACCCAAAGCTGAAGTATTTACATAACAGTGTGAAATAAGTTATCATGTCTGGAATTTGGCCTGGTTGAACATGAGATTACATTGAACAGTAGTCAGTCTCTACTATTTCTGGAAGAGTTTTGATAGATCTGAAGAACTGTGCCCACCCAGAAAGATAAGCTCTGGGCTACATAAAGGACAAGTTCTTCGTCTTCTTGTCCACAAAGATTCAAGATGACTAAAAATAAAAGTTGCGTACTCCAAATCTAATTGGACATACTAAATCTTGAAACAAAGCAGAATTACTTCAAAGCATCCTCAAACTATGATCTACCGAAAGCTTTCTGCACAATTGCGTGTTAGAGAACTGCAGGGAATTACCCTGGAAAATAAAAAAAGGATATTTTTACTTCTTTTTCTCTAAAAATGGGATAGAGGGAGAATGGAAATAAAGTCAATGACAGGTATATTTACAAGGAAAGGATTCATACTGCTTTAAGGGAGAATATTGAATGATTTAAATAGAAACTAATCTAATCAAATTTAAAAATACAAATTACAGACATTTTTCTTTTTAAAACAATCAGATATGTAATCTGTATCTGTTTCTGGTAATTTCACTTTATTTTCAACTAAAAATCAAACCTTGATTCAAGACATAGCACTTTGTGTATATCTACAAGTGATGGTTTTTTTCTTACGTTTTATAATTTTCTATGTGGAATAATGTACGTACTTACCAACTATCCTGCAGTAACTGTTTTTCTGCCATTATAGTTAAGTGCTATAGCTGTGATGACGAACTTATGGAATGCATGCCACAGGTGGCATACATAGCCATATCAGTGGGCACGTGAGCTCAGCTCTGGTACGCGTGTGCACTGGCCAGCTGATTTTTGGGCCTTCTGGGCCCACCAGAAGTAGGGAAACAGGTTGTTTCCTGCCTCCGGATGGCTTTGGGGGATGGTGGGGAAGGCCCATTTTTCCCCACCACCCCCCAGCCTTCCCCACCCCCTGGAGGCCCTCCAGAGGCCAGAAATGGCCCGTTTGCCAACTTCTGGTCCCACTGGAGGTTTCTGGCCTCTGGAGGGCCTCTGTGGGGTGGGGAAGGCCGTTTTCAACCTCCCCAGACTCCTAGAGAGGCTCTGGAGGCTGGGGACAGCAGAAGACGGGCCTTCCGGTCCCACCGTAAATTGGCAAATGGGCCGTTTCTGGCCTCTGGAGGGCCTCCAGGGGGGAGGCCATTTTGGCCCTCCCCAGACTCCTAGAGAGGCTCTGGAGCCAGGTGAAAGAGAAAAACAGGCCTACCGGGCCACTGCATGCCAGGAGCGGTGGCGGGGGTGGTGGTGGCACGCGCGCATGCATGGGGGTGGGATCCATAGAATTATGGGTGTGGGCATGTCCGCATGTGACCCTCCATGCCCCCCCCCTTCCTGGCACGCGATGGCAAAAAGGTTGGCCATCACTGTGCTATAGCATCTAAATGTCAGAGATGGCTTTTTATTGTATGTGTCAAACAATACATAAAATCAACTCAAACATGTATAAAATGTCTATAATCTGACCCCCTGGGGGTTTGAGAGATAGGGTTACTGGGCTCAGGCTGATTTATTTTAATGCCAGGTCTGTGGTCAACAAAGCTCCCCTCATTCGTGATTTGATTGAGGAGGAAAACACAGACCTGGCTTGCATTACGGAAACCTGGTTGAGCTCAGAGGGGGGTGCCCCTCTGCCTGAACTTTGCCCACCAGGCTTCCGGGTGCTGCATCAGCCAAGGGCCCAGGGTAAGGGAGGGGGTGGCGGTTGTTATTAGGGAGACCCTTAGTTCGCAGGAGGTCACTGCTCCTAAGATAGATGGGTGTGAGGCCCTCCTCATGAAGTGGGGCCCATAGGGGCAGTTGGGCTTGTTGATTACATACCTGTCTCCCAGCTGCGTATCAACAGCCCTGCCCAGGCTACTCAATGCCCTATCGGGGCTGGTGGTGGAGTTTCCCAGACTCATTGTTCTGGGAAACTCCACCCACAGTCTGGGGGACTGGGTGGGGCGTTGGGGGTGGCTCGGGAGTTCATGGTTTCCATGACAGCTATGAACCTGACTCAGATTATTCAGGGCCTGACACATGAGGGGGGCCACACCCCCGATCTTGTTTTTGTCTCGGAGCAGTGGCAAGTGAAGTTCGGTGGGGATTGTCTTTCATTTATCCCCTGTCATGGACCGATCACTATCTCCTTCAGCTGGGTTTCCAGTACGCGACCCCTCCTCGCTGGGAGGCAGAGCCGACCATCTGGTTCCGCCCCAGGTGCCTGATGGACCCGGAGAGGTTCCAGACGGAGCTTGGGATGATGCCTCTCTCTCTCTCCCACGCCCTGGCCACAACCCTGGTGGATGCCTGGGATGAGGCTGCTGCCGGGGATCTTGACCGGGTCGTTCCTTTGCGGCCTCTGACATGTCACAGATCCCAGTTGGCACCTTGGTTTACTGAGGAACTCCGGGGGATGAAGCGACGTAGGCGAGGCCTAGAGAGCCGTTGGAGAGCCAGTCATTCTGAATCTGATTGGGCCCAGCTAAGGTCGGCCACAGGGCCTACCTGGTGGAGTTGGTGACGGCAAATTTAAACAGTGTTTAGTCACTTTCACTTGTAAGTTTCATTTTAAACACCCTTAAGCGCCATCTTTTTTTCCCTTTTCTTTTAAACGGAGTTAAAGTTTAATACTTGCATTTTCTGTTCTCCTGATTTGCTCTGTCAGCATCCAGGTTTGAATTTTCTCATAGTCCTTAAAATTGCACTGCTGGTATGGTCGCGACCCCTTGTTCTGTTCTGCTTAAAGCAGAATCGTCCCAGATCCGGAGCACTGAAGGGCTTTCAGGGAGCTCTCACCCTGCAAATCCCAGGCTTAAAAATAAAAGCCTGGGGGTCTAGGGGAGCTCTACCCAGACCCTTCTGCTCTTCTCTTCCCCTTTTTCCCTGGGGGAGAGTTTCGAGCCGCTAGAACAGCTGATTTTTACTAGCGGCAAACGGAATCACGGGGCTGGAGCTCCTAAAGGAGCGTCCATTCGGGGAACGCGGAGCCACCCGAAGTCCCATTGTCATCTATTTTTATACCCATCCTCACATTGGTTAATTATGTAATATTACAGTTGTTTAATATAAATTGAACATTTTAACATAAATCAATTAGTTATATAACTATCTTTTTTGTATATTAATCAATATGAACATGAATATTCCAATTATTTCCATGCAATCCAATTTCTTACAAATCAATTAATTATATTTACCAATAATAGTAAACCAAATAATTTCCCACATATATTCCTCCAAACCACAACTTAACCATTTCTGCTTTCAACACTATATACAATTAATAGTATCTCAATTATTACAATTCCCTAGTTATATAGAGCTTTTTTTCTTTTGTGTTTTAAAATCTTGAACTCCCCTGTTTTTCCCTAAATTTCCCATTGTTTGCACCTATCTTTTTTGGTGAGGAAAAAGAAAAGAAATCTGCCTGCCTAATTTTCCAACATTGCAGCAAACAGCAAAGCCAACAGCCTGCTTTACTTTCAGTTTTGTTTTTCAGCATAGCTAGGGGAAAAAAAATCTGCTCCAGCACTCTTTGCAAGCAAGCAGCAGAGCCCTGAGCAAAACAGCTGAGAGCAAATCAGCTGAGAGTTGGGAGGCCGATCTAATCAACATGCTAATTAGCCTATGCTGAAGCTCCGCGGGCCAATAAAATTACAAAAAACCCACCGAACCGTTTGTTAAATTGCTGGCTTGTCCGCCCCTTGCCCACCACTATTTATTGGCAATAAATAGTGGTGTGGAGGGGCGGGGCAAGGGGCAGGGTGACCCAGCAATTTAACAAATGGTTCAGCCGAACCACCTAGAACCAGTAGAATCCCACCACTGTACCAGTGGGATGGTTACAAAAAGATTAAGGCAGTTTTCTCTAACCTTGTTGCTGCTGGTACTTGAGGTGAAGAAGAAATTATTGGAAAACATCTTTTAATTGCCAGTTCTCTGATTCCACAGAGATCAGAGGCCTGACAACAGAAAAACCTCTTTCCCTTCTAGGAGAGAAAATCAGTCTTTTTGGTGCAATGGTAATTTCAAAGACCTGCTCCCTCTGCTTCATTTTCTGCTTTTTCTGCCAGCCAAGTTTTGGCAATAAAAATGGGAGAGATGGTTTTGGGGCACAGAGAAAGTGATATAAGGCTACCTGCATTAGCCTCTGGAGGCCATTAGGATAGCTAGAACCTGCTAGAACTATCACAAACTTTCAGTCTGGCCAGCACCAGATTGTTGTAATTTTTCTTTTTTCTTTTTTTTATTTTAAAAAGTTTTTTATTTTAAACACATTAAAAACACATTAAAAATAAAACATGTACATACAACAAAACGTAACACAAAAAAGAAAAATATCACTTTTCTTTTCAGTTATACACAGCAGTCTGCTCTTTATATACATCAATATTTACAAATATTTAAGTATAAACTTATTTGACATTCATTTTATACTTTATATCATTTCTTCTTTACTAACAAAAGATCATACACATTTTCCCCCTCCTTTCTTCATTCATTTAACTTATTTCCTTATTTTCAACCATCCATACCATCTACTCCAAACCTTATAATACTTTGATTCTTCTTTCCCCTTAATTTCTTTAGTTAATTTATCTAATTCTGCACATTCTAGAATTTTTTTAATTAAATCCTCTTCCGTTGGTAGTGTTTCCTTCTTCCAATATTGTGCGTATACAATACATGCTGCAGTCAATATATGCAATATAAGGTACTGTATTTCTTTAGTATAATTGTCTATTGCGATTCCTAACAGAAATTGTTCCAGTTTTCCCTCTATTGGGTTCTGAGTTATTTCTACTATCCAAGTTTCGATTTTCTTCCAGAATTTTTGTGCCATCATGCAGGTCCACCATTGATGATAGTATTTTCCGTAGCCAATCTTGCACTTCCAACATTTCGGGGAGTTGGTAGGGAACATTTCCGCAATTCTGGCCGGTGGGAGGTGCCATCAATAAAACATTTTCATCTGGTTTTCCTTGTATGCCGTCGTAATTGTTTTCCACATTCTCTCCCATTTCTCTAGTTCTATCACATGGTTAAAGTTTTGTGCACATTTGATCATCGTGTCTTTCACCGTTTCCTCTTCCATTTTATACCGAATTAGAAACTTGTATAGTCTACTTATTAGTTTTTGATCATTCCCTAGTATGATTTTATCTAATTCTGTTTCTTCTGGTCGAACTTGATCTTTTTTTATATCCACTGTGTACTTTGAATTAATCTGCAGATATGTCCACCATTGTACTTCTCTTCCTAAGTCCAGTTCCAATTCGTTTCTAGTTTTTAATATCCCCCTCTTAGATGTTCATAATATCCATATATAAAGATCTGCAAAATAAATTTAAAGAGGAATGGAGAATAATTAAACACAAATTAAATTTGATTACACAGGAAGAAATTGCTCTGAAAATAAAGGCAACGAAACAAAACCATTTTGAGCATGCAAACAAAATAAGTAGATGGCTAGTTTATAAGCTGAAAAAAGAAAAAGAAAAAAGAATGATACAATATTTGAAGAATGAAGAAGGAGAAGTATGTTACAAAACAGAAGAAAAAAAATAGTACATAACTTCCTCTCTAAACTGTATACTCAGGAACAAAAAATGGAAACTGAAATACAGAGATATATAGAGGAAATAAATGTTTGCAAGCTGACAGAGGAACAGAAAGAGACATTGAATAGACCAATCTCCGAAACCGAATTTGGAATGGCAATGAAAAACAAAAAAATAATAAATCCCCAGGCCCAGATGGATTACTGATAGAACTATATAAAAATATGATAGAACAGACTGGAGAACTTATGTTAGAAATATTTAATGAAGTATTGCAAGAGACAAAAACACCCAAATCCTGGTCAGAAGCTCTAATTACATTGATTCATAAGGAGGATTCAGATCCACAACTAATACAAAATTATAGACCTATCTCTCTACTGAATTCTGATTATAAATTATTTATGTCAATAATTGAGGATAGACTAAAAGTGATTCTGAACAAACATATACATTTGGACCAAAGTGGTTTTCTCCCAGGACGGCAAATCAAAAATAATACATAAATGATAGTAGATCAACATGACCAGATGTTCCGCTTTTGGCGGGACAGTCCCAATTTTTAACAATTTGTCTCGCGTCCCGGGGCGTTTTAAAAAAGTCCCAATTTTTGGAAAGAATGCATGACAACCTAGGGAATGGCGGGAGAAAGGGAGGCCCCCAGCAAGGATGACCAAAGAGAGCGTGGACGTTCCCAAAGAGTTGCTGGGTAAGCATGTGCACTTCCTCTCTCTTCCCCCCCCCTTTGGGGGAACGAGGGGCACTGGAGCACGGGAGATTAGAAGGGGGGGAAGAAGGAGGAGAAGCTGTTTCCCGACAGAAGCCATCCCGAGGTGAGGGATGAAATGTCCCCATCCCCCAGCTAGCCCCACAGTCTGTTATCCTTTGCATGAAATGCTCTATGGGAACGGAAGGCGTGGCGGGAAAGATAAGGGCTGGCAGTAGCTGAGGCGCCCTTTGGCTCCTCTGTTCCTGGAAGAGATTTGCTTGGGGGGGGGAGAGGCGGGCAGAGGGAGATTGTGCAGCCTTTGCAAAAGCCTCGGTAATAAAATAGGCAAATGGAGTGGAACGCTTGGCGTCTGTAAGGAAACTAAGTGTAACCACTGTGGACCCCTTGAGGCGGTGCTGAAGGCGGCTCACTCCTCCGGGCCGAGATTTCCTTTTCTTTCATGTTTGAATGGCGACGAGCCAGAGGGAGAAAAGTGAGAGCCCTGGGGCTCACCTTTGCCCCTCCACCCCCAGGGGCTTTCCATTGGTTCCAGTCCTTGGTGATATCTTTCTCTTTCTTTCCCGCCTCAGTTGAATGGCTTTGGGGGCTTTCTCCCACATAAGTCACGGGCAGAGGTTTTCCTTAACTAAGGAACCCTTCGATGTACTTCTCCCACTGGGCAAACCATGATTTAGGGCAACTGGTTGCAATGCTTCAGGGGGTGTAAAGGCCAAGAAGGAAGATTGTCAAAGTATCTGTTGCTAGTCCCACTGTGGAGGGGATCATCTTGTTATGAAAAGGAATTACTGATGGGCAGATCCGGTGTTCTTGGCTGTTTTCACTCTGCTTAATTAAAGCAACGTTTCCTCTGTTATTTAAAAAGGATCCACTGCATTCAAACCTTTTGAGAAGGCACACTTTGCTTATTGTAGGCTTGCATATGCTTTCCTGTAGTCCAAAATCAGGGCAGCTGGTGCATATATGATGTTGCCAAAATAATTAAGTATGCATCATGTCTTTTCCTGTACTGATTACTGTAATTTACTTTCATATTGTTTGTTGCACTTCTTTTTTTTTATTGAAAAAGTTTTCAAATACAAGTTTTTCCCCCTTTCCCCCCCCTTCCCTAACCCCCCCTCACCACCCATCCCCCCCTGGGACTTCTTCACAACAATAGGCTATTTCATAACTAATTACATACATAATATCTTTCCTTTCCCTTACTCCCTCCTCAGAATACTGACCCTTAGCATATTATTCTTATAACTCCCATTTTTACGATAATCTGCCCTTTTTCTCCTCCCCTAAACTTATAGTGTATTATTACAATTTAACATTTAATCTTTTATATATATTAATATAACATTTTAAAGCAGCCTTCTCCCTACATCCAAATTTAACGTTTATTTAGTTCTATCCAATTCCTCCACTCCCCTAAATATATGACTTAAGGATCCTTTTTCTTAGACTAATCAATCAGTAAACTAACCTATTTCAATCCTTCAATTCCTACAAAATCATGCAATACAATTCTAAATATAACCCACTGCCCACTTTACTAAAATATACACATATCTATATATGCATTCCATTTTATATATATATATAAAAAAAGACAATAACTTTAAATTTATAATCCATATAATATCTTCTTTGATGTCTTTCCACTGGATCGTTAAATCCATCACCCATAATAGGGTAAAATAACATGCTGGTGCAACAGTTTGTTCAAAATCTTCAATCATCTTCTGCCCCCATCAGTAGTAGATATCCTCGTATATATATAAAAGTAAAAACAACCACCCGAGTGACATTATAATTATATCCATATAGTTATAGTTGTGGTATTCATCAGGATTGTTGATTCCCATCATCCTAATGGGTAACAACCAGATCTTCTGCATGCCCCAGCGTGACTCTCTTGCCTTGTAACTCAAAATAATCATAATATATTCACCAGTAAAAGAAATCCAGAGTAGATAATTCAAATCCAACAAGGTAAGGCTCTTTTCACATCCCAAAATCACGGCATTACAGAGATCTGCCACAATCCACAGGATAGTATTAAACAATTGTTCGCCTCCACTATCTTTTCAGATGTTCATTCATTTTTTAAAGTCCCTGGCTTCACTGTTGCTTGGTTTAGAAATTGCTGTTTCTATGAGATCTATTTCTTTTCTTTTTCTTTTGCGGGTTGAATTCCCATCCTCGTTTCGTACCTACCAATTGTGTATCGACTGATCGATTTTCATTCTGCTTTATGAGTTGATCTTGTTGGGTTAGTTTTATCATCTCATCTTTCTTCTCCATCACTTGTATATCAACTGGTTGATTTGCGCACTTGTCTGTGACTTGATGGTTCATCACATTGGAGTCGGATGACACTGCTCTCTTATTTATAGACAGTCCAGCTGGGGTATCCAGAGAGTCCAAAGACAACTTATCCACCACAGCCTCTGTAATTTGGTATTTTCTTTTTGTTTCCAACTCCTTTTGCTTATCTTGTATTATGCCTAAAGATGTTAAATTCATTTTTAAAATTTTTTGATAAAATTCTTCCGCTTTTTCAACAGTGTTCAGTTGATATCTTACTCCTTGGTGTCTCAATATTAAACCAACTGGGGCATTCCACCTAAATAGGATATTTCTTTTTTTTAACTCAGTCACTAGAAAGCCAAATTTCTTCCTCTCCATTAACATCTTAGTCAGGAGCTCCTTAAAAATCCAAATCTTTCTTCCATGAAATTGCAAAGTAGAATTAAAAGAGTTCTGCACAATATTATTCCTAATTTCTTTATCTGTAAAATAGATCACCACATCTCTAGGCAATTGCCTTTGCTTTGCCAACCAGGAGTTTATTCTGTAAATTCTATCAATCCTGCAATACACTTCATCAGGTTGAACCTTTAAAATCCCAGCCAGAATTTCAGAAGATATTTTCCTTAAGTCATCTCTATTATTTTCCTGCAAACCTCTCAGTCTAATTGCATATTCTGTAAAATTATATTGAATCATTAAAACTTCTCTTTCAATCCTCTGTTGCACATTTTCTTCATTACCAGTCTTTTGGTCAACCTCCATTTTAGGTTTGTCTTCTGAGCTATTATCCTGAATGTTTACCAAATCCTTTTTAATTTTTTGAATCATGTCATCCAAATTCTCCTCAGTTTCCTTCATTTTAGACTCTAATAATTTAGTTTTTGCATCCACCCGAATCAGAAAGTCTGATAAACCATTAGCTGTTTTTAAAATCTTTCGATTCAAAAAGTCAAACTTTGATTTCACCAGTTCACCAATTTCTTTAATTTCCTGCTTAAATTTTTCGAGTTGCTGGTTCACAATCTCATCCCTTCTTACAATCTCTTCAAGAAGAAATTCTATTATATTAAAATCAGGTTTCTGACACTGGAGAATTAAAACTTGTTGGTGTAATTTATTAATGGGGGAGATTCCCCCCCCCGTTTGTCTAGCTGTGTGAGTCCCGGTGCCATTTCCCACACAGACAAGATTTAGTGGAAAAGAGAGAAAAAAAAAAGCTTGTTTCCAACCAAGATCAATATCAGATCCCCAAGAAAAAAAAAGAAAAGAAAAAAAAAAGCAAGAGTAAGAGTGAGGTTTTGCCTCAATTACGGCCAGAAGTATTCATTCCGCTACTTTGTAATAGAAAACGGAAGGACTTTCCCTTTCAGCCTCTCTTCAAGCCGCAGCAGTCGCAGCAGCAATCGCCATTTTAAAAATCTTTTTTCCTTTCACTTCTTAAACAACTTCAGTAACTTTTCTAAAATAAGACAAAAAAAATACTTGCGCCTCAGGGTCAGCGGTCCAGCTCACGTCTTCTTTAATTAGTTTAACAAGTTTACAGGCTTGCTTTTGCCACCTAGCTCTGCGTGTAGCAGAGATCTCCCAGAGCCCGGAGCATCGGCTGGGGATACGGGAAGTCTCTTCCGCTCCGTCCCAAAAGTAAAAAAAAAACTTTTGGGATTAGGCAGAGGACTCAACCCACCCCAGCCTGCTCTATCTCTGTTTCCTCATGGAAACGGAGTTTTTTCGAGCCGCCATTCTGCTATAAAGGTGGCTCTTTACAGGCAGTGGGTGGGACAATCCCAAAGGAGCGTCCAGCGGGGACAAACAGCAAACCGGAAGCCGTTTGTTGCACTTCTTGTTATGCCAAATTCTAAGAATGCTTGTCGAGCAGATTAAAACCACGCTAAATTCTGAGTCATAAAAATATATTGATTTTGCATTGCCTCCTCAAATAGGGGCACAGGCTAAATATTTCAGAAGGGTGCTCTGATTGTCTCGCTCATTTCTATGTTTACTTGGGGAAAGAAATCTCACTGATTCAATGGAGCTTTCACACGAGCAAATATGTACAGTATAGGTTTTCAAACATTGTGAAAGGATGGCTGTTCACCTTCCAAATGCAGCACATTATTTTGCCTAGGTATTTGCTATTTTTCTTCCTTTTCCACTTGTGTAATACTTGTGCTAATAGATATAGAACATGGTAGTAGAGTGAAGGCACAGTTTAATTTATTCCAGTTCACAGTAAACAGAACAGTGCCCAGGAAATGGACTGAATTTTGATTGTGCAGGCATGCATGCAGCAGAATTTGGGGGCAATTTTCTTAGCATCCAACTGTGCCAGTGTGTAGTGTGGTCCATTTACTTCCTCGTAGACCTTTGTGGAAGCTATTACAAATCCTCATATAGTTATGCACAGATTGTTGTTTTAGAACGTATCAATCCTACTTTCTATCACAGGATAAATGTCCTAGAATTTTAGAAGAGTTTTTTGAAAAAGAATCTTCAAAAATTTGGCTAGAGTTTGTACACAATCAAGCAGCTCTTTTTCAAAATGCTATAAAACTTATTGAAGGTGACAAAATTTCGGTAATTGAAGTAGCAAATGAAGTTAATAATTTAAAATTTCAGTGTCAAGAGCGATTAGAAAATAATTTTCTTCCATTAACTATCCATAATAGTATAAGCCAGCTAGAAGAACAAGGTGCAATAAATCATGCAGATATCATGAATCATGTCAAAAAGTTCTATAGTAACTGCATAGATTATTTAGAAGAGTAGACGGTACATTACAATGATATTGAACATTTTCATTGGGTTACATTAAAACAAGAACTTAATTGGAATGATGTGCAAAAATCATTCGATCATATTACACAAAATTTCCCATATAGTAATATTTCCTTTTGGGTGTCCTGACTTGTATAACTTTTGGTAGCTGTAATTCTTTTGGCCAGCAGATGTACAAGTGTGTTCTTTTGGAAGAAAACCATTCTAAATCAATTCACCTTATTTCTTACCAAGAATGCGGGCCAGCAAATTTCTCCCCATTGTTTCTACAGTGCAAGAAAAAGTAAAATTACTGCACCTGTTCTTTCTTTTGCCAGTGGATGGATGGATGGTATTCTTCCTTAATGTCATTTCTGAGGTGCAAGTAAAGCATTTCTCCAATGGCTTTTGGTTCTAGCTGGCATGAAAAATCCAAATGTGTTTCTGTTAGCATCTCCATCCCACATGATCTCTTATTGGAAAATGGAGAAGAGTAAATCCAAATTGTGGAAATGTACATTCTGCTGAACTGATGGCTGCTGTAGGTTTGAAGCTCATTTATTATAATCAGAAACTTTAAGAACAACCAGTAACCTTGTCCCCATTTGAACTAAACCACAGCACAGTTATGGTTTGACAACAAAATTTTTCTCTTTATGTTGTTGTCCTTGTCTTTTTTAAAAAATTGTTTTATTGCAACACATTAATACAATACAAAACATACAACATTTATATACATAAACTCTTTTTACAGCTCTTTTGTAGTGGTCCTTACTTAATATTTACTATTTATACAAATTTTGACTTTATCTTAATCCATATTACTATCTGTCCTCTTCATTTCATCTACATTTTAATTGTCCTTTACATTTCAATCACTATATTGCAATTTACAATTTTCCCCATTTATTTTAATATTTCTTTTTCTGCCCTTTATTCTTCTTTATCATTTTTACTTTCCTCCAACCACTCATACCATCTATGCCAAATTTTATAATATTCTGTATCCTCTTTTTCCTTGAGTTCTTTTGTCAGTCTGTCCATCTCTGTGCATTCTAATTTTTTTTTTAAATTAACTCCTCTTCTGTTGGTGGGTTTTCCTTTTTCCAATTTTGTGCATAGACTATGTGGGCTGCTGTTAGAATGTGTAGTATTAAATACTTTATTTTCTTTGTATAATTTTCCATGAAGATCCTTAGCAAAAATGTCTCTGATTCTCCCCTTATTGATTGCTGTGTTATTTTCTCTAGCCACTTTTTGACTTTGGCTCAGAATTTTTTTGCCACCGGACAGGTCCACCAGAGATGGTAATATGTTCCATAGTTGTTTTTACATTTCCAGCATGTCGGTGAGTTGCTTGGGGACACCTTAGCTATTCTGGCTGGTGGTAAATGCCATCTATGAAATATTTTCAACTGGTTTTCCTTATATGCCGTAGATAATGTTAATTTCATATTTATTTGCCACATCTTTTCCCACTTCTCTAGTTCTACTGTGTAATTAAAGTTCCTTGCCCACTTAATCATAGTATCTTTAACTGTTTCCTCTTCCATTTTATACCATAATAAAAATTTGTATATTTTACTAATTAATTTCTGTTCTGTCCCATATATAATTTTATCCAATTCATTTTGCTCCAATTGTACCTCATTTGTCTTTATATCTTCTTTATATTTTGACCTTATTTGTGAGTATGTCCACCATTACACTTCCCAATTCAAATCCTGTTCCAATTCTTGCTTTGTTTTTAATTTTCCCAAATCATTTAGAATATCCCTGTATCTAATTATCTTTGTCCATTTTATTAAATTTGGATGTGTTAATGTTTCATTAGGCGAAATCCAAATCGGTATTTTTATATAGTGTTGCTTTTTGATTTTAATCCAAATTGTTAATAATGCATTCCTAATTACATGTCTTCCAAAATATCCGTGGGTTCTATATTTCTCGTCCCATAGGACTGCATGCCAATCTAGCTGCAGATCATGCCCTTCAATTGTTAACAATCTTTTATTTCTCAACTCCATCCATTCCTTTAACCATGTTAGGCATGCTGCTTGGTAGTATATCTCCCATTCCAGAAGGGCTACTCCTTCTCTTTCCCTGGTATCTTGCAGAATTTTTAATCTAATTCTAGAATTCCCCCCTTGCCATATAAATTTTGAGGTCAATGTGTTTAATAAATCAAAAAATCTTTTATCTAATTTTATTGGTATAACCTGGAAGAGGAATAGAATTTTGGGCAGAATATTCATTTTAATTGCAGCGACTCTTCCCATAAATGAAATTTGTAGGTTCTTCCAATTATCCAAATCTTTTTCAATTTGCTGTATTAATTTATCATAATTATCCTGTTTAATTGAGGAACCTCTTGGAGTAAGCCAAATCCCTAAGTATTTTATTCTTTTAGTTATTTGAATACTCATACTATTTTCTAATTCTATCTATTGTTTTTTTGTAAGGTTTTTAGTTAGCAATTTAGATTTATTTTTATTATTTTTTAATCCAGCCACTGCATCAAATTATTCTATTTTTTTATCAATTTGGGGCCTGATTTTAAAGGTTCTTCTATTATGAAAACCAAGTTGTCTGCAAAAGCTTGCAATTTATATTATTTAAGAGCGGTTCCAATGGCAATATAAAGAGAAGTGGGGAAAGTGGACATCCTTGTCTCACACCTTTTGTTATCTCGAATCTGTCGGTTATATCTTGATTTATAATTACCCTTGCAGTTTGTTTTGTATATATTTTCTCAATCATTTTTTCAAATTTAGTCCCTAATTCCATTTTTTAAAATTGTTGTACCATAAATCTCCAATTCAAATTATCAAAAGCTTTTTTTTGTAAATCGTACATGCACTTCTCTTGCTAAGCAATGTCTTCTTATATAATTGTTGTGCACTCGGTAAATTTCATCAATAGTGTCTTTTATCTCCGTCTTGTTTCTCTGTGTTAACTCTGCTATTATTTCAACCATTTCCCCCCCAGATCTTCCTCTTTCTCCTCCACGACATTCTGAAAACATTCTGTAGAAAATATGAGGCTTTCTCCATTTCCAGGAATATGATTGAGTCTGACAGTTCCTTGTTTGATTGTAGTACTTTCTGCTCCACCGTTTCTAGCTTAAGGGCTAATTGGTCTACTTTGGTTTCCATTCTTTTGATTTTTTGCTCATTTTCCACAATTGTTTGTTGTATAGATTCCATCTTTTCTTTCATATTTTTTTATATCTTCCTTTACTTCTCCTATCTCATTTTTGATTTCTTGATGGTGTTTCCTGGCCTCTTCTTGATTATCAGCCATTTTTTCTTGTGACTTCATCAATGTTTCTTGAATCATTTGTAGCATACTTTGCATACTATTCATTGTTGGCTCTATTTTATCTTTTTCTTTCCCCAACATATTTTCTATTGACCGTTGGGTTGTTGGAGAGGCCATGGGTGTTGGGTTAGAAATGGCTTTTTTCCTGTTTTGACTACTGTTGCTGTGGTTGACATTGTTAAATTTCTAGTAAAATTTCTCCACAATATCATAAAAGAAGGTATTCTGTTTGGTTTAAATCATTCTTTTGTACTTACTACCTTCAGATTTAATCGTTTAATTTTTTACAAACTTCATTTAGTTGATATCACTCTTATTTACTTTTGTTACTAGTAGTATTCAATATATGTATCTCTATTGTATTTATATATATTTATCTATGTATATCTATATTTTATTTATTTATTTATTTATTTATTTATTTATTGCAATTTATATGCCGCCTTTCTCCCTAGGGACTCAAGGCGGCTTACAAAATGACAACTTCAATACAAATCACAATACAATACCAAATTAAAATCAGTAACCCAATTAAAAAATGATTTAAAATTATACCAGTGTACCCCCAAATGGATCAGTTTAATTGGCGGAAGAGCCACGTCTTCAGCTCACGACGGAAGGAAAGAAGGTCGGGGACTGTCCTGAGCTCAGTGGGCAATCCATTCCAGAGGGTCGGGGCTCCCACAGAGAACGCCCTCCCCCTGGGGGTTGTCAGCCGACATTGTTTGGCCGATGGCACCCTGAGGAGGCCGACTCTATGAGAGCGCACAGGACGATGGGAGAACGGCTAGAGATGGTCCTGCAAGTACCCTGGGCCTAAGCCATGAAGGGCTTTATAGGTGAGCACCAGCACCTTGAAACGTATCCGGAGTGCCACCGGTAGCCAGTGCAGCTCACGCAGGAGAGGTGTTACACAGGAGTATCTAGACGCCCCCATAACTACCCGCGCGGCTGCATTTTGGACTAGCTGAAGCCTCCGGACACATCCCAAGGGCAGCCCCATGTAGAGGGTGTTACAGTAGCCCAACCTAGAGGTAACAAGGGCATGAGTGACCGTGGCGAGGGCATCCTGGTCTAGGAACGGGCGCAACTGGTGCACAAGATGGACCTGTGCAAAGGCCCCCCTGGTTACGGCCGTCAGATGGTCATCTAAAGACAGCCGAGAATCCAGGAAGACACCCAAGTTGTGGACCCTATCGGAGGGAGCAAGGGTTTCACCTCCAATCATTAAGGATAGAACCTCCAGATCCCGGGATGCCGGCATCCACAGCCACTCAGTCTTGGAAGGGTTGAATCTAAGCCTGTTCCTCCCCATCCAAACCCGCACCGCTTCCAGGCAGTGGGACATCACGGAAAGGGCATCCCTAGGGTGGTCAGGGGTGGAGATGTAAAGCTGGGTATCATCAGCATAATGATGATACCTCACCCCAAAACCACGGATGATCTCACCCAGTGGTTTCATATAGATATTAAAGAGCAGAGGAGAGAGAACCGAACCCTGAGGCACCCCACAAGTGAGAGGCCTCCGGGAGGATCCCTGATCCCCTGCCCAAACAAACTGCAGACAGCCTGAGAGATAGGAGGAGAACCACTGTAAAACGGTGCCTCCTAACCCTATCCCCCTGAGCCGCTGCAGCAGGATACCATGGTCGATGGTATCGAACGCCGCTGAGAGGTCAAGAAGGACCAGGATGGAGGAGCAACCCCCATCCCTGGCCCGCCAGAGATCATTTACTAGGGCGACCAATGCCATTTCCGTGCTGTGGCCATGCCTGAAACCAGATTGGTAAGGATCCAGGTAGTCAGTTTCCTCCAGGAATTGAGGGAATTGCTGTGCCACCACGGACTCAACAACCTTCGCTAAAAAGCGAAGGTTGGAGACTGGACGGTAGTTGTTAAGTACGTCAGGATCCAGGTTAGGCTTCTTAAGGAGGGGTCGAACCACCGCCTCTTTAAGCGCAGTGGGAAAGACCCCTTCCTTTAGTGAAGCGTTGACAATAGCCTGGATCCAGTCTCCAGTCACCTCCCTGACTGCCGAAACAAGCCAGGAGGAACAAGGGTCCAGTAAGCATGTGGAAGACCCCAGCCTACCCATAATCCTGTCCACGTCATCCAATGAAACAGGCTCAAACTCAACCCAGATGTCTCCACCGAGACTAGGCCCTGTCACCTCAATGGACTCTGTCCAGTCGGAGTCCAACCCGGTCCGAATCTGAGTGATTTTATCTTGCAGAAACTGTGCAAAGTCCTCAGCACGGCCCTGTAAGGGGTCCTCCCTCGCTCCCTGATTAAGGAGGGAGCGGGTCACTCTAAACAGGGCTGCTGGGCGATTTTCTGCAGATGCAATGAGAGTGGCGAAATAGTTACGTTTCGCCACTTCCATCGCCACAAGATAAGACCTAATATGGGTTCTTAGTTGTGTTCGGTCGGACTCGGATCGGGAGGATCTCCAACCACCCTCCAGGTGTCTTTTCCGACGCTTCATTTCCCTGAGCTCCGCGGTAAACCAAGGAGCCGCCCGGGATCTGCGTCGGATCAGAGGCCGCAAAGGCGCGATTCGATCCAAGGCCCCCACCACAGCCTGTTCCCAGGCCGCGACAAGGGTCTCAGGTGAATGGTGGGCTAAGGAGGCGGGAAATGACCCAAGCTCCATCAGGAAATTTTCAGGTTCCATCAGGCGCCTGGGGCGGAACCATCTTACTGGTTCCGCACCCCTGCGACGGGGGATGGCGGAGGAAAAGTCGAGTCTAAGGAGGGAATGATGACAGAGGGTCGATAGATAGAGTCCCCTCCCCACGATCATTTATCCACTGTCCAGAGAGAAAAATAAGGTCGAGTGTGTGTCCTCCAATATGAGTTGGGCCCTGTACAATTTGAGTCAGGTCCATGGCCCTCATGGAGGTCATGAACTCCCGCACCAACTCAGATGACTCATCGGCCGATGTCAAATTGAAATCTCCCACAACCAAAAGGTTGGGGAGTTCCACTGTCAATTCGGCTAAGACATCTAGTAGTGCGGGCAGGGCTGAGGCCATGCAGCTGGGGGAGAGGTATGTGATCAACAGCCCAGACTGAACTCCAGGGTCCCATTTCAAAAGGAGGGATTCACACCCGCCAACCTGAGGAACAGTGACCTCCCTAGGCCTAAGACTTATATATATATATATATATATATATATATATATATATATATATATATATATATGTGTGTGTGTGTGTGTGTGTGTGTGTGTGTGTGTGTGTGTGTGTGTGTGAGATATCTTTGTAATAAGGGTTTTTCCTATGTTAATAAAAGATGTTAAACGGCCATGGTGGGATGAAATCTCCAATCATCACTTTCAGGCCTGTCAGACATTTTGTGTTGTTTATTCTGAGCCTTAGGGGAGACTGGGATAGCACTATTTCGGGGTTTTTTTTGAACCTCTTCAGCCAGACACACCCATATTTTATGACTCCTCCCTGTAAAGGTCAAATATTTATACTTTTTAATTCATAGGTATAAATGTGTGATATTTTTGTAATCAGGGTTTTTCCTATGTTAATAAAAGATGTTAAACGGCCATGGTGGGATGAAATCTCCAATCATCACTTTCAGGCCTGTCAGACATTTTGTGTTGTTTATTCTGAGCCTTATGGGAGACTGGGATAGCACTATTTCGGTTTTTTTGAACCTCTTCAGCCAGACACACCCATATTTTATGACTCCTCCCTGTAAAGGTCAAATATTTATACTTTTTAATTCATAGGTATAAATGTGTGATATTTTTGTAATCAGGGTTTTTCCTATGTTAATAAAAGATGTTAAACGGCCATGGTGGGATGAAATCTCCAATCATCACTTTCAGGCCTGTCAGACATTTTGTGTTGTTTATTCTGAGCCTTATGGGAGACTGGGATAGCACTATTTCGGTTTTTTTGAACCTCTTCAGCCAGACACACCCATATTTTATGACTCCTCCCTGTAAAGGTCAAATATTTATACTTTTTAATTCATAGGTATAAATGTGTGATATTTTTGTAATCAGTGTTTTTCCTATGTTAATAAAAGATGTTAAACGGCCATGGTGGGATGAAATCTCCAATCATCACTTTCAGGCCTGTCAGACATTTTGTGTTGTTTATTCTGAGCCTTATGGGAGACTGGGATAGCACTATTTCGGTTTTTTTGAACCTCTTCAGCCGGACACACCCATATTTTATGACTCCTCCCTGTAAAGGTCAAATATTTATACTTTTTAATTCATAGGTATAAATGTGTGATATTTTTGTAATCAGTGTTTTTCCTATGTTAATAAAAGATGTTAAACGGCCATGGTGGGATGAAATCTCCAATCATCACTTTCAGGCCTGTCAGACATTTTGTGTTGTTTATTCTGAGCCTTATGGGAGACTGGTGTTGAGTCCAGTGGGTAAACACGTTGGAGGCTAGGTTGTTTGTTAAACACCAACTTTATTCAAAGAACAGATCTAACAAGTACTCGTAACGCAAGCGATAACAACTCGCCTGACAGCTCCTTAAATAGTTAACAGAGAAAACACACTAACCAATCATCGGCAGCTATTCTCCCGCTCTCGCAGCTGCTCGCGTCCTAGCCAATCCTCGACGCCTGGCAACAGAGCCGGTTGCGCAGGCGTCGTGTCCACGAATATCTAACACCCCTTCCCACCCGGATTGCGCACGCGTAGTCATCCAAGTAAGCTGGACGACGACGGCTCCGGCCAGACCGCCTTGGCTCTGGTGTAGACGTCAAGGTGTGCGGAGGCAGTGTGGACTGGGAGGACGTTAGAGCCGGTGTGGATGGCGTAGGAGGAGGGGCCAAGTCCTCAATCAGTCCAGGAAGCGGACTCCGAGCCTTGCTGGGGAAAGGAGGATTCGAACTCGCTGCCGGACCTGCACCAACAGGTAAGTTTCCCGCCGAGAACGCTGCGGGTGGATGAATAGGGATGGCAGGCTCCCTCGTGTGGTCCCTGCCAGGTGGAGTTAGGGAATCCCGGCCCGGTTGGTCAGCGGGTGCGTCGGCTAGTCTTTGTCGAATCTGGTTTATATGTTGCCGCCAGACTCTTCCATCAGAGAGTAGGACCTTATAAGAGTAGGGACCGGTTATTTGTGTGATGTGACCTGGCAGCCAGCGACAGTCTTTATCAAAGTTCAGGGCGTAGACTAAGTCCCCCACATTGAAGACTCTCGACGGCAAATGGGTTCCCCTAAATGGCTCCCTCGTGTAATCAGGGTGCAAACGGTCCAGGGTCGTACGGAGCTGTCGGCCCATTAGCAACTCGGCCGGGGTGTGCTTGGTAGTGGAACTAGGTGTAGTGTGCTGTGCCAAGAGGTATTGCTGAATTTTGCGGTGACAATTAGAGGTACCCAAACGTCTCAGTGCCTCCTTGGCAGATCTTACAGCCCTTTCCGCCAAGCCATTAGCGGCTGGGTTAGCCGGGGCGGTCTGAGTGTGCCGGATGCCCAGCCGGGCCAGAAACAGTTGGAAAGGTGCTGACACGAACTGCGGTCCATTATCGGTGACAATGATATCCGGCAACCCATGCGTGGCGAAAAGGCCCTCAAGCACTCCAATAATAGCTGCAGAAGTGGTGGCATGCATAGGTGCGAGCTCAACCCATTTGGAATGTGCGTCTACAGCGATAAGGAAGGTGTGACCCTGGAAAGGCCCAGCAAGGTCCAGGTGCACCCTGGCCCAAGGGGCTCTGGACGGTTCCCACTCCAGAACTGGGGCTGCTGGCGGGACCGGTCTAGTGAGTTGGCACTGTGGACAGCGACCTACCCAGGCTTCGATGTCTTGATCAATGCAAGGCCACCAGACATATCTGCACGCAAAGTGCCTTCATGCGGACAATGCCAGGGTGAGCATTGTGCAGGCATGACAGAATCTGGGACCTGAGCTTGGGGGGTACCACCACCCGATTACCCCACAGAAGACAGCCTTTGTTTACTGACAGCTCATGTTGTCTACAACTGTAAGGAAGGAAGTCAGCGGTGGCCTGGGACTGTGGCCAGCCCCTGCGCACCCAGTCCAGAACTATGGAAAGAATAGCATCTGCTGCAGAATGAATCTGGATGTCAGCGGCGGTCACTAAAGAGGCCAACTCATCCACTAGGAAGGCAGAGGCTGCAGGGGCAGGATCGTGAACTGCAAGAGGAAGAGGGCAGCGGCTAAGGGCATCAGCGTGCCCAATAGCCTTGCCCGGCTTGTAGATCAAGTGGTATGAATAAGCCGCCAAAAATTCAGCCCAGCGAGACAGGCGCGGGGACAGGATCAAAGGGGTTTGGCGATCTCCTGCCAAAAGCCCCAATAAAGGCTTATGATCTGTGACCAATAGGAAAGGGCGACCATAGAGATAGTCGTGAAAACGTTTCACGCCAGCCACAGCAGCCAAAGCCTCCCTATCGATCTGGCTGTAATTCCTTTCCGCTGGCGATAGGGTCCTCGAGTAGTATGCAATAGGTGCCTCCGCGCTGGAGGGCAAGACATGACTCAAAACAGCTCCCACCCCGTAGGGAGAGGCGTCGCATGTCAACGAGATGGGCAAGTTATTGTCGTACTGCACGAGGACAGCATCGGAGGTGAGGAGGTCTTTAACGGCCTGGAAGGAATTAGCTGCCCTACGGTCCCACAGCCATGGAGTCTTGGTGTCCAGGAGCCGGTGAAGGGGCTCTGCCACCGAGGCTTTATGCGGCAAAAAAACGGAATAGAAATTCAGCAGGCCAAGGAATGCCTGCAACTCGGCCCTATTAGTGGGAATAGGAGCCCGCTTAATGGCATCTACCTTGGATGGGGCTGGGTGAATACCAGAGGAGTCTATGAGGAACCCCAAGAATTCTACCTGAGGGACGCCAATCCTGCATTTCTCTTTTTTTAGTCTTAATCCTGCCTGCTGAAATCTAGCGAGAACAGCCCTAAGTTTGATGATGAGTTCGCTGTGGTCAGCAGCAGCAATCAACACATCATCAAAATAGGGCACAATGCCCTCAAGCCCATGGAGCAAGCGCTCCATGAGGCTTTGAAAAATACCTGGGGCCACACTAACCCCGAATTGTAGTCGGGTACATTTGAAGGCCCCCCTGTGAGTTACAATCGTCTGGGCTAGGGCGGTGGCATCGTCCACTGGAAGCTGTTGGTAAGCTTGAGCAAGGTCAAGCTTTGCAAAGATTTTACCCTGGCCCAGAGAATGTAACAGATGCTGGACAACAGGCACGGGATAGTGGTTAGCCCTTAGGGCCTTATTGATCGTCCCCTTGTAATCGGCGCAGATCCTGATGGTGCCGTCCTGCTTAAGGGGAATCACTATAGGGGTCTCCCAATTAGAATGCTCCACCGGTTGAAGAACCCCTTGAGTTATTAATTTATCTAATTCTCTATCAACTCTGGGCCGCAGTGCGAGTGGCACCCTCCGAGGCTTCAGGCGTATCGGCACAACCTGGGGATCCAAATTAAAGGAAATGGGAAGCCCTGTGTATTTTCCTAAGGTACCATCAAACACCTCAGCAAATTCGTGTGCAAGTTTGGATAAGGGGTCCGGACCGGTGTGGTGTATGCCGGACATGCCGAGGCTAAGGGCAGCGAACCAGTCCAACCCCAGTAGGGAGGGGAAGCAGTCGCGCACCACGATTAAAGGCAATTTACCCGAAAATGAGTTATATGCAACCTGGAAGGACCCACAACCCAAAATGGGGATAGCCTTGCCCTGATAGTCTCTCAGCTTGATGTGGCAAGTTTGTAATTGTCGCAGAGAGATCGAAGGCAGTAATGCAGAAAGCGTGGGCCAGGAAATCAGTGACTTGGAGGAGCCCGTGTCCACCTCCATCTTGCAGGGGACCCCTTCCAATTGAACAGTAAGAAAAATCTTGCTCCCCGTGACAGGAACGGAAGCATGGTTAACGGCCGCTGCTGACACCTCACCCTCAAACATCGTAGCAACAGCCTCTGCGGGGCGTCCGGTCTTCCTGGTCTTCATTCGCTTGGGGCATGGTTCCCCAGCACCCTCGGAAACTGGAACAACGGAGCAGCAGACCCTAGAGAGATGCCCCCGTTTGTCACAACGCCGGCAGATCGCAGACCGGAATCTGCATTCCGAGCGGCGGTGCGCTCCGCCACATCCGAGGCAGCTGCCCTGGAAACTCTTAACTGGAGGCGTACGGACTTTGGTCTTAGAGGTCTTGAGGTGGCTGACGTCCATTTCTCCCTCAGATGTGTCATCCTGGTCAGACTCTTCATAATGGACTGATTGAGGGGCGCTGGCTGGCAATCCCCCTCCAGTCTGGTGACGCTGGATCTTGGCCGCAGACTTAGCTGACATCTCCGCTGCCCTGGCTTCGTCCATAGCAATCGGAAGGGTCAGGTCGGAGCGGGCCAGTAAGCGTTGCTGGAGCTTGAGGTTTCGCACCCCGCACACGAGCTGGTCCAGGAGCATATCATCCAGCTCCCTGAACTCGCAATGGAGTGCCGCCGAACGCAAGGAAGCCATGTACTCGTTGATTGACTCCCCCTCCTTTTGAGCCCTCTGGTGAAACGCATGTCGTCTCGCTATCTTTGAGGGGGTGGGAGAGTAATGGTGCTTCAATTTTTCAAGCAAGGTCTCCCATGGCACAGCAAACACCACTTGAGGGGCCACGAGAGCCCTAGCAGTCCCGAAAATCTCGCGGCCACACGAACTAAGGAAATAGCCCCTCTTCCTGGCGCTAGACAAATCAGAGAGGTCATTGGCTTGTAAAAAACACTCAAACCTCTCCATGTACTCATCCCAGGTTTCCAGAGCTGACTCAAATGGTGTGAAGGGAGGGAGGGCAGTTGCCATCGTGTAGACCGGGTCGGCGTGAGGGGCGCGGGCTTGGCGTTGTCCTCCTGCTGGTGCCTGCAGTCACCGTCACCTCAGACGATCCCACCTTCGTCGCCACTTGTTGAGTCCAGTGGGTAAACACGTTGGAGGCTAGGCTGTTTGTTAAACACCAACTTTATTCAAAGAACAGATCTAACAAGTACTCGTAACGCAAGCGATAACAACTCGCCTGACAGCTCCTTAAATAGTTAACAGAGAAAACACACTAACCAATCATCGGCAGCTATTCTCCTGCTCTCGCAGCTGCTCGCGTCCTAGCCAATCCTCGACGCCTGGCAACAGAGCCCGTTGCGCAGGTGTCGTGTCCGCGAATATCTAACAACTGGGATAGCACTATTTCGGTTTTTTTGAACCTCTTCAGCCAGACACACCCATATTTTATGACTCCTCCCTGTAAAGGTCAAATATTTATACTTTTTAATTCATAGGTATAAATGTGTGATATTTTTGTAATCAGGGTTTTTCCTATGTTAATAAAAGATGTTAAACGGCCATGGTGGGATGAAATCTGCAATCATCACTTTCAGGCCTGTCAGACATTTTGTGTTGTTTATTCTGAGCCTTATGGGAGACTGGGATAGCACTATTTCGGTTTTTTTGAACCTCTTCAGCCAGACACACCCATATTTTATGACTCCTCCCTGTAAAGGTCAAATATTTATACTTTTTAATTCATAGGTATAAATGTGTGATATTTTTGTAATCAGGGTTTTTCCTATGTTAATAAAAGATGTTAAACGGCCATGGTGGGATGAAATCTCCAATCATCACTTTCAGGCCTGTCAGACATTTTGTGTTGTTTATTCTGAGCCTTATGGGAGACTGGGATAGCACTATTTCGGTTTTTTTGAACCTCTTCAGCCAGACACACCCATATTTTATGACTCCTCCCTGTAAAGGTCAAATATTTATACTTTTTAATTCATAGGTATAAATGTGTGATATTTTTGTAATCAGGGTTTTTCCTATGTTATGTTATTAAAAATGTTATTAAAATTATGTTATAAAATATGGGTGTGTCTGGCTGAAGAGGTTCAAAAAAACCGAAATAGTGCTATCCCAGTCTCCCATAAGGCTCAGAATAAACAACACAAAATGTCTGACAGGCCTGAAAGTGATGATTGGAGATTTCATCCCACCATGGCCGTTTAACATCTTTTATTAACATAGGAAAAACCCTGATTACAAAAATATCACACATTTATACCTGTTATGTACTGACAGATTGGGGCATGCGTGTCAGCCACCGCCAGGCGAGGGCGCTCTTCTGGCGGGAATGAGCAGAGCGCTCATTGGATAAGATGCCGACAGCTTGAATATATTAAGAGCTGTCAAAGCCTGACAGAATTGCTTAGTTCCTCAGTTAGTATTTGTTGTAGAGATCCAGCCGTTGCTGTAAACTTGTTCTAATTAAAGGAATGGTTATGGTTAATTGAATTGGCCTCGTTTATGCCTACCCACCTCAGTATTTAACACTGGCAACGAAGGTGGGATCGTGAGGCAGCAAATCGAGCAACTACGTTTCAGCTGTCACTGAGCTATTAACCATACCAGAACGCAGAGTAAGTGCCTCAGGCAACCGTCCAGGCACCATGGCCACCCTAACGATGTTTGCGCCCTTTAACCAGACGCAGGAGACATGGGACTCTTTCCTAGACAGGTTTGACTGTTTCTTAGCAGCTAATGACTATAAGGCTTTACCGGGTGATCGGAAGCAAGCCGTTTTCCTCAGCGTTTGTGGTCATGAGATGTTTGAGACTGCGAGAGCTCTATTAGCGCCCCTGAGGGTTCAGGACGTACCCTGGGATACTCTGATGGCCAAGTTAAAAGGACATTATGCCCCACTGCCTTCCCGTGTTGCTAGGCGTTATGCTTTCCGCCACAGATATCAGGCTGAAGGGGAAACAATTAACCAATACATGGCCGCATTAAGGACAGCCGCCTTGTATTGTGAATTCCGAGACTTAGATGACCTCCTGCTGGATCAATTAATTTGCGGGGTACGGGATCTTAATCTACAACGCCGTCTGTTGGCCAGAATGGACGCCACCTTGCAGTGGGCAATTGATGAGGCCCGTGCATCCGAGCTGTCAGATAAGTCCTCGAACGAAATGCAGAAGACTGCTAGCCCCTCATTAGCGAAACAGGCGTCAGCTGTTCACCATGAAGACATCGACTCAGACCACTTCACAGATGACAAAGGGGTGAGCCGTTTGAAGGTAGCACCTAAGAAGGATCGGGACCCCGAGAAACGGAAGGTTCAAAGTTGGTGCGATAGTTGTGGCGGAAACCACAACCGGTCTTCCTGCAGATTCAGGAACGCAGAGTGCAGGCGATGTGGCAAGAAAAGCCACATAGCCAAAGTCTGCCGAGCCGGCCAACCATCCACAGTTAAGCCTAATAGACCATTTCCCTGGGAAGCCCCGCCACAAGGTAGACAAGGCCCCAGGGGGGGAGAGTGCTTTACCATCTATCGAGACACGCACAGCCCTGAGGTAGTTGTTGGCCAGGCCAGTGGGGATGTAAAAAGAAAAATTTTCCTCACTTTGTTAATTGAGGGTATTCCATGTAAAATGGAAGTTGACACGGGATCCTCAATGTCCATAGTGTCATGGAGCACCTTTAAACGCCTGTCACCCAAAATGTCGAAACGCCGTTTGTCTCCATGCAATATTAGGTTACGGGACTATCAAGGTAACTCCATTCCCATTTTGGGGCGCGGATACGTTAGAGTGCAATATGGCAATTTTAGTGGCCGCCTGCAAGTCATCGTTGTCAGCGGCTCCTTGCCCAATCTTCTAGGGTTAGATTGGTTTGATGCCCTGGGTCTGGCCATAACGGGGGTTAATAGGACTAGCGAGGATAAGTTTGCCTCCTTATTTGATGAGTTTGCTGATGTATTCAGCGAGGGTCTTGGTACCTACAAAGGTTCCCCTGTATCTTTTAGCCTAGATCCTGGGGTTGCCCCCATCAGGCTCAAACCTAGAAGAGTCCCCCTGGCACTCCTGCCCAAGGTTGATCAGGAACTAGATAGACTAATTAGTCAAGGGGTCCTGGAGCCTGTGGACTACGCTAAATGGGAGACCCCCATCGTGCTGGCAATTAAACCTAATGGCTCCCTTCGAATTTGTGCCGACTATAAGGCGACATTAAATAAGGTGTTGCAGTCCAACCCGTATCCTGTTCCTGTGGTACAACACTTGCTGCATTCTTTGGGCCATGGTGCGGTGTTTGCCAAGTTGGACATGGCGCAAGCTTACCAACAACTTCGGGTGGACAGTGCCTCTGCAGAGGCCCAGACAATAGTTACCCACCGTGGCGCCTTCAGGTGCAACCGCCTGCAATTCGGCGTCTGTGTTGCCCCTGGAATTTTTCAGAGTTTGGTAGAGCGGCTGTTACAAGGACTTCCGGGAGTAATACCATATTTTGATGACGTCTTCGTATCAGCGAAAGATGACCACGAGCTCCTGAGTCGTTTGCGGCAGGTCCTAGCTAGATTCCAGCATGCTGGCCTTAAATTAAAGCGCGACAAGTGCCAACTTGGCTCTTCACAAGTCGAGTTCTTGGGTTTCCAGATTGACGCTGCGGGAATTCACCCCACTCAGGTGAAGGTACGTGCCATCAAGGAGGCCCCCACTCCTAAATCCAAGTCTGAATTGCAGGCCTTTTTGGGCCTTTTAAACTTTTACAACATGTTTCTTCCTCACAAGGCCACTCTCGCTGAGCCTCTCCACCGCTTGCTTAAGACTCAAACGCCTTGGTCCTGGGGGCCCCGGGAGGCTGCTTCTTTTGCTGCTGTTAAGGACTTACTGACTTCTTCCAACCTGTTGGTCCAGTATGATAGCTGCCTCCCGTTGACCCTTGCCTGTGATGCTTCGCCCTATGGCGTCGGGGCTGTCCTCAGTCACCGCCTTCCCAATGGCTCTGAGGCTCCAATTGCTTATTTCTCCCGCACACTCTCGCCGACTGAGCGCCGCTACGGCCAAATTGATAAGGAGGCTCTTGCTTTGGTGGCTGGAGTCAAACGTTTCCACCACTACTTGTATGGCCGTTCGTTTGACCTCGTGACTGACCATAGGCCTCTCCTTGGTATTCTGGCTGGGGACATCTTGCATGGCAAGATGGGTCGAGTTCCTGATGGCTTATCATTATCGTCTCCTACACCGCCCCGGTAAGGCACTGGGCCACGCGGACGCCTTGAGTCGTTGCCCGCTTTCCTCACCAGTCGACGATCCCGCACCTGTCGCTGCTGTTCTGCTGATTGATGACCACCGCCTCCCCGTCACTGCCGCAGATGTGGCGCGGCTCACCATTAAAGACAAAACCCTCTCACAAGTCCTTGACTGGGTTCGGAGAGGATGGCCTCTTGATCCTACTGCCCCTGAGTTCCAGCCCTTCAAGATCCGCCAGACTGAGCTGACTACTCTAAAGGGGTGTTTGCTGTGGGGTTCGAGGGTCATTATACCGCCTGCTTTGCGGGGGAGTGTTTTATCTTCTTTGCATGAGGGTCACCCGGGCATCGCCCGTATGAAAGCCTTGGGGCGAAGTTATGTTTGGTGGCCTGGTTTAGACCAGGATATTGCAAATTGGGTCGCTAACTGTTCTCCCTGCCAAGAGTCGCGAGCATCTGCTCCAGCTGCCCCCCCTCGGGAGTGGGAGTCCCCCCGCATTCCTTGGTCCCGTCTGCATGTTGATTTTGCGGGACCTATGCAAGGTCATACATTTATGGTTATCATAGATGCATATTCTAAATGGGTTGAAGTGGTGCCTATGCTTTCCACATCATCGGACGCTGTTGTCCGGGCATTGCGCCTATTGTTTGCTACCCATGGGCTCCCTGATGTCATTGTCTCCGATAATGGCCCTCAACTTACATCTGCCATTTTCCAAGGGTTTTTGGCAGCGCTGGGCATTCGCCATGCCCGTGTGGCCCCGTTTCATCCAGCCGGAAATGGTTTGGCTGAGAGGGCCATGAGGTCAGCTAAGGAGGCCCTCCGTCGGTTGGGGTCAGGGGATTGGAAGTCTAAGATAGCCACCTACCTTTTGACGCAACACTCTACCCCCTGCCCGGTCTCTAATCGCTCCCCGGCGGAACTGCTTATGGGCCGCCGTCTGCTAATTCCCTTAGATCGTTTACATCCAACCTATTCCCCTGAGTTGCCCTTAGACTCCATGGGTGGGGTCCGAGTTTTCACCGAAGGGGACCCTGTCTATGCTAGAAATTACAGTGGCGACCCCCGTTGGGTTCCGGGAAAAAATTTCAGGGGTTACGGGACCACGTTCTTATTCTGTCCTCCTGGCCGATGGCCGTTTGTGGCGAAGGCACATTGACCAGTTGAGGGCGCGGTGTTTGCCAGACTCGCAGGAGTTTGGCGCCCAATCCTCGCCCATTCCTGTGAGTCCACCAGTGTGCATGCGCGTGCCTGACCACCTACCGCCGTCACTTCCGTTGGACTCACCTGTGCGGAAGGAACCGGCAGCGCTTGATACTCTGGGCGACAAGGGGTTAACTCCTCTGTCCCCGAACATCACCGATTCTCCAACCCAGTCGCCCATTCCGACTGCCGGGACCAAGTTACGCCGTTCAGGGAGGAGCCGTCACCGCCCGGCATACCTGCGCGATTACGCATGTGCCATTCCGGGGGAAAGGGGTGTTATGTACTGACAGATTGGGGCATGCGTGTCAGCCACCGCCAGGCGAGGGCGCTCTTCTGGCGGGAATGAGCAGAGCGCTCATTGGATAAGATGCCGACAGCTTGAATATATTAAGAGCTGTCAAAGCCTGACAGAATTGCTTAGTTCCTCAGTTAGTATTTGTTGTAGAGATCCAGCCGTTGCTGTAAACTTGTTCTAATTAAAGGAATGGTTATGGTTAATTGAATTGGCCTCATTTATGCCTACCCACCTCAGTATTTAACAATACCTATGAATTAAAAAGTATAAATATTTGACCTTTACAGGGAGGAGTCATAAAATATGGGTGTGTCTGGCTGAAGAGGTTCAAAAAAACCGAAATAGTGCTATCCCAGTCTCCCATAAGGCTCAGAATAAACAACACAAAATGTCTGACAGGCCTGAAAGTGATGATTGGAGATTTCATCCCACCATGGCCGTTTAACATCTTTTATTAACATAGGAAAAACCCTGATTACAAAAATATCACACATTTATACCTATGAATTAAAAAGTATATATATATATATATATATATATATATATATATATATATATATATATATATATATATATATATATATATATATATATATATATATATATATGTATGTATATATGTATATATATTTGTCTATATTCCCCTCCTCTTTTTAATTCCCCCCTTTTTTTCTCAATATGTAACCACAATTTTCTTAGTCAATATTCTATATTTACTTTTTACCACTAGTTCATATATATCAATCACTTTAATTAATTTACCACACCTCGAATCAATTTTTTACCATTCAATTACCTTTAGCAATCGTTTCCCTTTTTTTCAAATCAAATCCATATATTAACTCAGTATTTTTCTTTTTCAGATATATTCAAAATTATTATTATAAAATACCAAATAATAGAAGTATACCAGTCCGTTTAGTTTTCAACACCAATCCAAACAGTTCTTTAAATTTAATTAATCTTAACAGTATTATCTATAACCTCCCCCTTTTTCAAAACCTATCCACAAATTAAGTTTTTTTCCCTCCTGATTACAATTTCTATAAATACATTAAATTCCAACCACACTTTTCCTTTTTTAGAGTTTCTTTTCTGTTCTTCTTCTCTTCAGTCCTTATTGCATCAGACTCTTTCTATCACACAGTTAAAGCTTAGTCACTTTCTTATTCCACTGTACAATCTCTAAATCCTTCAAGCCCCTCTCTTTGTATTCTGTTTTCTTCTGTATATCTTCTTTTTTCCTCTTCCCACTACACTTTTATTATCTTCTTAATATTTAAAAGTCCACAATTGTCCACAGAACTATCTGTAAATTTATTTATTCTTTCAAAATTTATCTCCTCCTCAGTCCACCAGTCAAAAGAAAGAACCTCTTATATCTTTGTTTAATTTGTTTAATTTTTTTAATCCAAAGTTTATATATACCTTCAATGTTTCCTTCCTTCTTGTGATGTATTTACTTTCTTTTCACAATAGATCCTTAACTCAAGTCCAAATATTTCAGTTTGTTACTTTGTATTTCCTTTATGAGTTACTTCCTCCCACTGCACTGCTATCTTCGTTTGGTCATCTCTCCATTATGCGCTGTCCTTTCCAATCACTGCTTTCCTTTCTCTCTGTGTCTCTCTCTTTTCGTGATTCTGCTTGTTGGAATTTCACTTTTCCTTTTTTTTCCCTCGATCTTCCACTACCATTGATGCTGAATCCACTTTTTGCTTCCTCACTATGCAGCCTCCATCACTCTCAGTCTGCCTTAAAGACAGACTTTTCCCTGCCAGATTTAAGGGGTTTGGTTTTTATTCTCCAGGACGATAGCGAATCGTCCGAAGCCTTAAAACCTTCCCCTTTAGTATTCCGATCCCTCTGGGCTCGGAAATGCCCAAAAATGGGCTCCTTGGAGGACTAATAAGGCATGGGGAAAAGAAAGAAGCACCATAACACGAGCCCGGGAGCCCTCCCACCAATGAAGAATGAAAAATTGACAAGCACTTTGCTGACAGATTTGTAAGTAAAAATATTCCCCCCCCCCCTCTATTTCCAACAATCTGGAGAGGTTAGAAGGGGACTGGCAAAGAGATTTGACAAAACAGCAGATACTAGACTTTCCTGATCTGGAGGAAGGGGAGCAAAACAAGAGCCAGCTATTTCCACAAACAACAAGTCCAGCTACAGCCTATATGGAGGCTGAGATAAAGTCTAAAAAGTTTAATAACAAACTAATCCAAGGTGTGGAAAGTTTACCGTAGGAGAATACAACAGAGTTTATGGCAAAGCAATGCCTTCTTACAGCACAAACAGTGGTTTCAATATTTGAGCAACTAATAACCATCCAACATGATGTAGGGACACTGAAAAAAGATATAGCTGTTTTTCTGCAAGCACAACATCAGGCTACAGGCACCCCCACTAAAGTCTGTACAGCAGACTTGGGTACATCCCAATCTTAGGATAAAGAAGAGAAAAAAGAGCAAAGACCCAGGGAAACAGTTAAAAAGTGGCAGCCCACTTAGAAAAACAGTCCTTCTTCAGACAAGGCTGTCAGGTTTCGGTGTTGTCTCAAATAAATTGCATTTCTAAACAAATAGTCTTTGATGAAATCTTTCATTTATTAAGCATGACAATCTGTTCCCGATTATGTCGTAGCCAACACTGACTTCCTGACCCCAAACCTTCCCTTTCTGTTCCCCAATTCTCTGTGTCTCATTGGCCATCTTTCAGATCACTCTCCCCATCTCTACTACTTCAGCTCTCAGGAATGTCCCCCTCCCATCTCATCTCCTAGAGGATATTATCTTCAGGGAAAATAAGTAGGTGAAAAGTCAAGCATCCTCTTGCCAGCTGCCCCTCTTCTCCTCCTTATGTCAGCACTGGAACGAATGTAGTTTGGAGTGCTGACATCCGCCCCCCCCCACTTCATTTTTCCAGGGAGGCCAGTTGCAAGACAAACAACAAGTTAAGTACCATTACCCCGTCCGAGGGTGTGTCCCACCCCCTCTTGCCTTGTCCAGGAGATCTGCATGGAATTTGGCTATAAGGCGGTCAACTTGGATGTTTGTGCTCTTCATCCAGGAGGCCTCTGACAATGGGTAACCCTTCCACTTAATTAAATATTGGAGGGCCCCCTATGCAATCTCGAATCAAGAATTCCCTGTACCTCATAGTGAGTGTGCCCCCCAATGACCAGGGACCTTGGGGGGGTCACGTGGCACCAGCCTTAAAGTTGACCCCACCACAGGCTTCAGGAGGCTACTGTGGAAAACGGGATGTATCTTCCTTAGTAGTCAGGGCAACTGCAGTTGTACTGTAACCGGGTTGATTACTTTTACTATAGGGAATGGTCCTATAAATTTCGGGCCCAATTTCCTGCTAGGGAGTCTAAGTCTCAAATACTTGGCAGAGAGGTAGACCTTCTCTCCCACTCGAAATGGTCTTTGGGGAGTTCAGTGCTTGTCTGCCTGTTTCTTATAGGATTGTGCCGCCTTGGCCAACGCCCTCTTAACGTTCTCCCAGGTTTCTCCCAACATTGCTATCCAATCGGTCAAGCTGACTGAGGAAGGGGGCTCCCTTGGGTACTCTGGCATGGGGATGAAATCCATACCACTCACTATTTTAAATGGGGTTAATCCCATGCTACTGTGGACAGCATTATTATATGTGACCTCTGCAAAAGATAGGAGGTCTGCCCAATTGGACTGTTGGTAGTTGATGTAGCATCTTAGGTATTGCTCTATCATGGCATTCAGTCTCTCCGCCCCCCCCCCATTGGTGCTCGGGTGAAATGCTGAGCTGAGGCCTTGGGATGACCCTATGGATCGTAGGAACTCCCTCCAGAATTTTGCTGTGAACTGGACCCCTCAGTTGGAGATGATTCTTCTGGGTACTCCATGCAGGTGGTAGATGTCTTTCAGGAACAGTTTGGATAACTGGCGGGCTGAGGGTAGCCCGCTGTAGGGTTTAAAGTGTGCCTGTTTGGAGAATAAGTCTATTACAGTCCAGATCACTGTGTTTCCACCACTCCTCGGCAGTTCTACTATGAAATCCATTGCAATCTCCTCCCATGGTCTTGTTGGTTCAGCTACTGGCTGCAGCAGCCCAGGAGGGCTTCCTTGTCGTTTCTTCATCGTGGCACAGATGGTACAACTTTTCACATAACTGTCTACGTCCTTTCTCATGTGGGGCCACCAGAACTGTCTTCGTACTAAGTGCAGAGTCTTTAGGAAGCTGAAATGTCCCACTGGTTTAACGTCATGGCTTCTCCTGAGGATCAGGGTGCGTAGAGTCTCTGGGACATAGAGTTTTGTTCCCTTCCATGCTAGGTCATCCCTTTTTGTCAAGAGATGTTGATTGTCTTGGAACCAGGGGTCTGCCGATGTTTCAGTTTTGAGTCTTGTCATTAAGTCACTTGCAGGTTGGCCTTGCTGGTCATGACGTTGCCGTCTGGTGACTACTTGACCTATTCCTTGGGCAGGGGGGGATGATGGTATTCACTACCTGCTCCCACTCACTGTTGTATTGAGGTATTCGGTAGCAAAACTACCTAAACCCAAATTGTATGCCATGACACCCCATGAAATGCAAGAAATGCGGAACTACATACACAAGGACCTACAGAGGGGTTTCATTGAGCCAGCCAAACCACGGGTCGCAGCATTGGTCCTCTTCAAAGAGAAGAAAGACTGTTTTCCATTCATCTCCTTCCCTGATGCGTACCCGGTAATAGGCTTCATGGAGGTTTAGTTTGGTGAAAACTTTCCCTTTGGCCAGGTGGGCTAGCATGTCTTTCATGAGGGGAAGGGGATATAAGTTGTGTATGCAGACAGCCTTGATATCCCTGAAATCAACCACCAGGCCCATAGAGCTGTCTTTCTTCTCTTTGAAGAGGACCGGTGCCGCGACCCGTGGTTTGGCTGGCTCAATGAAACCCCTCTGTAGGTCCTTGTCTATGTAGTTCCGCATTTCTTGCATTTCACGGGGTGTCATGGCATACAATTTGGGTTTAGGTAGTTTTGCCCCAGGGATGATCTCGATGGCACAATCGGCCTCATGGTGGGGGGGAGGGGCAGAACGTCACACTTAGCCTCGCTAAACACCTCTGCAAAGTCTTGGTACTCCTCTGGGATTTGTTCTGTCTCACGGGAGCTGTTGCATGCGGCCGCCAGGTGCTCTGGTGTGCCCTTAGGGAGGGACCCTTGTTGTGGTGGGAGGGGTTGGGGCCCCTGCATGGGGGGGCATCTCACCTGGTTGGAGCGGCAGGGGTTGGGGGCCCTTTGCTATCCTCAGCCTGCGGGATCCCTCTCGCCACCAGATGATGGGGCCCCATTTGTCTAGTCAAGAGAGTCCCAGTATGACTGGATCTGTCATTTTGGGGGCTATTATGAACCGAATCATTTCCCAGTGATCTGCTAGCTCCAGCTTCACTGGTTCGGTCAGGTGTGTGGCGTAAGTTCCCCCCACTAGAGACCCATCAACTTGTTCAAATCGAATTGGGTGGCTTTTGACTCGGATCCCTAATTTTAGGACTGTGGGTAGGTTAATCAGGCACCTCGTGCAGCCCGAATCTATTAGGGCTTGGAAAGTCCCTTGGGTCCCTGTTTTTGGGGCAGTTAGGCATATAGGGAAGAGAAAAGGGTGGATGGGTCCACTCACCATTGGGTCATCTTCACCCTCATCCTTGCTGTCATACGATTCGGGGGATTGATTTCCATCATCTGGGATACCCCTTGTTTCGGTTAGGTGGGCAAAAACCTCTGGATCCTGGGGGATTTTCTGTGGCGCGTTGGTTGCGCGCTTGGGCCCACATTCTGGTCGTGCCTTGGGCGGTGGGTCTGATCTCGGCCTCGGGGTTCCACACACTGCGGCCAGGTGACCAATCCCCCCACACCTGTAGCACCTCAGCGGACTCCGTGGGACGACAGGCCTCTGGGTAGGCTGTGGTGCTGTGGTTTCTCGTCTAATGGGTGGTCCCTGGTCCAGTTGGCCCTTCTGCTTGCCATCTGGTTGATTTGACATGTCATTGGCTCGCAACCCTCTGTCGACTTTTATCGTTACTCGGAATCATTCGGAGAGTCGGTTCGGGATATCCTGATAAGTGGTCACTTGGGCGATTCGCTTGTCTAGGCTTGTTCTAAAGAAATACACCAGTAGTTGCTCTGGTAAGGGAGGTAAGGTCCCAATGACTCTCCTGAATTCACGGATATGCTCTCTGATGGGCCTCCCCTTCTGCATTAGGTTCCTGAGCTCGTCCTCCACATAGGGGTCCTCCTCTGCCTCCTCGAACCGGGCTCGTAGTAGTTGTAAGAACCCATCTGCGTCTTGCAGTTGGGGAGCCCTGTGTTGTGGCCCTGCCCTCTGAGCCTGTCCCATCGGAGGAAGAAAGCTCCAAGCATGAGGAAGAGGAGTCAGCCAGGCCTCCCTCTCCAGGCCCCTCCCCTCTGGCATTGTCTCAGGTGCCGGCGGAGGGAGAGGAAATCAGCAGGGAGACAGCTGGTTCGTCTCAGAGTGATGAAGAAACATCATTCCTGGACTCACGCCTCCGAAGGCGTGATAAACGATTGCAGCAGTTTAGGAGGCGTGCTAGGGATTAGAACTGAGTCATGGGACCACACCCCAGAGACTATATAATAGAGGGTAGTGGTCAGGGATCCTTGTGACGAACAAAAGTAAACCTTGGATAGTCACTAAAGCCTCGTCCGGAACTGCTGGGAGGAATATTATTTCTGCTTGGACATTTTTGAACGTTAGTATCTTATCTTTCTGTTTGTGAAAATAAAGTCACTTGGCAGACGGTGTGTCTATCGCTGCCAAGTGGGAGATAAGACCTGGGTGCGTTCCAAAGTGTTTCCTTAACCCTCGGCTGGCTGTGTTTGTGTGTGTGGGGGGACGGGGACATATCATCTTGTTCGTCACCCCCATACTCCATCGTTAACCCACGATGGACCAACAGCTGCAGCAGCAGTTACAGCAGATGCTGCAGGCCAATCAGCTTCTGCAACAGCAAGTAGCACAGCTAACTGCCCAACTTGCTTTGGGAAATGCTCCTGCAGCTCCACCTCCTCCCCCTCCCCGTCTGAGATGCCCAGTGAATGTGCCAGATAGGTTTTCTGGGCAGCAGGAGATGTTTCCAGCCTTCTTGGGACAATGCCAACTGTTTATGGCGATGAGGCCGGAGGATTTTCCAGATGACCGGGCTCGGGTGGCATTTGTTATCAGCTCCCTCTCTGGCACTGCCGCCCGATGGGCCACACCCCTGTTGTTGCAAGATAGCCCCTTGCTCCTGGACTTTCAGGGCTTTTTACAACACCTGCGCACCATGTTTGAGGACCCCCTCTGGGTGCAGACGGCAGCAAGGTGCATCAAGGACCTCCGCCAAGGCAAGCGCCCCCTGCAGGACTATATTGCAGAGTTCCAACTGCTAGGCCAGGATTCGGCTTGGAATGAGGCGGCGCTGATGGACGCCTTCCAGGACGGCCTTTCCGACGAGATGCAGGATGAGCTGGTTTGTGTGGAGGCGACACCGACCCTCGACGCGCTGGTGACCCAATGCCTGCGCATCGACGCCCGCCTGCAACGGCGATGGCCCCGTCGGGCTCTTCCGGAACCACCGACAGCGTCGGCACCCCCGTGTTTCGCACCGACAGCGCTCCGGACCGCACCGCATTTTGTGGTGACGGCTGAGGAGCCCATGGAGCTCGGAGCAGCCAGACCTCAACTGACGGCCCAGGAGCGGATGCGGAGACGTCAAGGGGGGTTGTGCCTCTATTGCGGTGAGACGGGACATTTTGCCGCCTCGTGTCCCGGGAAGAGGAGTGGACCGCGCAAGCCTGTTCCGGAGTCTCGGCGTGACCAGCCGGGAAACGGGCCAGGCCTGGCCTAGGGGAAACTCTGGGTCAGGCACGTGACCATGCCCCGCCGGAGTCGGCGGCTGTGGACTGTGAGCCCCCTCGGCACCTGATTTTGAACACCCGGGTGTTGTTGGCTAACCGGTCGGAGGGGCTCCAGGCGCACGCGCTGGTGGACTCGGGGGCCACCACGAACTTTATGGACCAGGCCTTTGTGGCCCATTACAAAGTCCCCTTGGTTCCAGTGGACCCTCCGTTGAGGGTCAAAACTATAGATGGGCGGGAACTCATGGCAGGGCCCATCAAAACTGCTACCCAGCCCTTGCGCCTCGCCATTGGGAACCATGAGGAGGCGATCCAGTTTTACGTAACGGTGGATCTGCACTTTCCCTTGGTCCTGGGGATGGCCTGGCTTCGGGCGCACGACCCTCAGGTGGCGTGGTCGAGAAACACCATCTCGTTCCCGAGCCTGCAGTATGTCGACCACCTTCGCCACACCTGCGCCGGCCAGGACGTCTCTGCCCCAAACGTCTCCTTGCCTCCGGAGCTGACGCCCTTCGCCGACGTGTTCAGCGAGAAGGAGGCGGACCGCTTGCCCCCGCACTGACCCTACGACTGTGCAGTGGACCTAATGCCCAACGCGCCCCTGCCCTTGGGACGCCTGTACTCCATGTCGGAGCCCGAGCTGGCCGCCTTACGGGACTTTCTGGAAAAGAACCTGGCCTGTGGGTTCATCCGGCCTTCGACCTCCCCGCTCTTGGCCCCGGTCCTCTTCGTTAAAAAGAAGACGGGGGACTTGCGCCTGTGTTGCGACTACCGGCGCTTGAATGCCATCACAGTGCGAAATCGCTACCCCCTGCCGCTGATCCCGGAGGTGATGGAGAGGTTGCGGGAGGCCTCGATCTTCACTAAGCCTGATCTCTGAGGGGCCTACAACCTGGTGCGCGTGAGAGAGGGGGATGAGTGGAAGATGGCGTTCGGCACTCGGTACGGACACTTCGAGTATACCGTCATGCCGTTCAGGTTGACCAACGCCCTCACGGTCTTCCAGCACTTGATGAACGATGTGTTCCGGGACATGCTGGATCGGTTCGTGGTGATCTACTTGGATGACATTTTGATCTATTCCCGGACCCCGGAAAGTCACCTCCAGCATGTCTGCCAGGTCCTGCAGTGCCTGCGGGAGCACCAGCTCTATGCGAAGTTGGAGAAATGCTACTTCTTCCAGACTTCCATAGAGTTCCTTGGGCACATCATCACCCCCGAGGGCATCGCGATGGACCCGCGCAAGGTGGAGGCCTTGCGCAGTTGGGAACCCCCGCGTCGGGTGAAGGACGTCCAGCGTCTGTTGGGATTCGCCAACTACTATCGGACCTTCATCCCGGGCTTCGCCACCCTGACCTTGCCATTGACCCAGCTCCTTTGGAAGAAGGTCCCGTTCCAGTGGGGGGCCCCGCAGCAGCAGGCCTTCGAGGTCCTCAAGCAGGCCTTCCTCACGGAGCCAGTCCTGAGGCACCCCAATCCACACCGTCCGTTCATGGTGGAGACGGACGCGTCCAACGTGGCGATTGGGGCGGTGCTGCTACAGGCTCCGGTGGATGGCGGCACTCTTTTTCCCTGCGCATACTACTCCCGGAAACTCAACCCTTCCGAGCGCAACTACACCATCTGGGAAAAGGAATTGCTGGCCATCAAGGCCGCGTTCGAGGCTTGGCGACATCACCTCGAGGGGGCCCGACACCAGGTGGAGGTGCGGATGGACCATCGGAACCTGGAGCACCTCACCACGGCCAGGAAGTTGAACCAGCGGCAGATCCGGTGGTCGTTGTTTTTTGCCCGGTTCAACTTCCACGTCACATACATTCCGAGCAACCTCAACCAGAGGGCGGATGCGCTATCCCGTAAGCTGGAATACTTCTGCCCCAAGGACTCCCTTCCCCCCCGGACGGTGCTGCCAGCGGACTCCTTGGCCACGGTCCAGGAACCGGTGGACCTGCGGGCTCAGGTGCTGGAAGCGCAGCGACGGGACGACTGGTCGCAGCAGCGGAGAGTGGACGTCGGCCCCGCGTCCCCATGGACCGTGGAGGAGGGCTTGCTCAGACACCGGGGTCGGCTGTATGTGCCCACGAGTCTGCTCCGAGCCCTCGTCATGAACCAGTGCCATGACAATCCCGCGGCGGGGCACTTCGGCTTCTTTAAGACTTTGAACTTGGTGACGCGGACTTTTTGGTGGCCTTGGGTACGGCATGATGTGCACGCCTACGTGACGTCCTGTGTGATGTGCCGACAGGCCAAAGCCGCGTCCGGCCCCCCTTCTGGACTCCTCCAGCCGCTGCCGACACCGGAGAGACCGTGGGGAGCCATCTCCATGGACTTACTGACAGACCTGCCCCTGTCCGCTACGTACACGACCGTCCTCATGGTGGTGGATGCGCTCACGAAGATGGCACATTTCATCCCGTGCTGCGGCCTGCCCTCAGCCCGCACCACGGCTCACCTGTTCCTGCAACCTATCTTCCGCCTCCATGGCCTGCCGGACCGGGTGGTTTCGGACCGCGGGGCCCAGTTCACGGCCCGCTTCTGGAAAAGCCTGATGGCCGCGCTGGAGGTGCAGGTGTGCCTGTCGTCGTCGCACCATCCGGAGACTGACGGGGACACGGAGAAGGTCATCGGCATACTGGAGCAGTACCTCCGCTGTTTTGTCAACCAGTAGCAGGACAACTGGGCCGAGTACCTTCCCCTGGCGGAGTTCGCTTTTAATAACTCCCAACACACCTCCACCCAGATGACCCCGTTCCATGCCAACATCGGATACCATCCACGGCTTTTCCCATTGACCATCATGGACTCCCCTGTTCCTGAGACCCGGGACTTCCTCTCGGAGCTGCAGGCGGTGCAGCAACTGGTGCAGCGGCAGCTGATCCAGGCGAAAGAGGATTATAAACGGTTCGCCGATCGCGCCCGCCGGGCGACGCCACCGCTGGAAGTAGGAGATCGGGTGTGGTTGTCCACGAAACAACTCCCCATGGACCGGCCGGTGAGGAAACTGGCCCAACGCTTTATCGGTCCCTTCCCTATCGAGGCGGTCATCAATCTGGTGGCCTACCGGTTGACTCTAACCCGCTCCATGTGGCTCCACCCTGTTTTTCATCGGTCCCTCTTGGTCCCTGAGGCCCCTGCGAGCCATCTCCGCCGCCCGCCGACGCCTGCCCCCTCAGCCGCAGCCGACGAGGACAACGCCTTGATGTATGA
Source organism: Arizona elegans (assembly GCA_022577455.1). Lineage (NCBI taxonomy): Eukaryota > Metazoa > Chordata > Lepidosauria > Squamata > Colubridae > Arizona > Arizona elegans. The sequence goes on along the minus strand of JAKOOJ010000004.1, from coordinate 73,180,063 downwards.
GGTGGACAGTATCCGGGACTCCCGTTGGCTGAAGGTGCGCTTCGAATACCTCATCGCCTGGAAGGGGTACGGGCCCGAGGATTTCACCTGGGTGGACGCGACTGCCGTTCAGGCCCCTGACCTGGTGCGGGCTTTCCACAACCAGTTCCCGTCCCGACCCCATCCCGACCGTCAGACCTGGGGGAAGGGCCCTGCAGTGGGGGATAGTGTTGTGGCCCCGCCCTCTGAGCCTGTCCCATCGGAGGAAGAAAGCTCCAAGCATGAGGAAGAGGAGTCAGCCAGGCCTCCCTCTCCAGGCCCCTCCCCTCTGGCATTGTCTCAGGTGCCGGTGGAGGGAGAGGAAATCAGCAGGGAGACAGCTGGTTCGTCTCAGAGTGATGAAGAAACATCATTCCTGGACGCACGCCTCCGAAGGCATGATAAACGATTGCAGCAGCTTAGGAGGCATGCTAGGGATTAGAACTGAGTCATGGGACCACACCCCAGAGACTATATAATAGAGAGTAGTGGTCAGGGATCCTTGTGACGAACAAAAGTAAACCTTGGATAGTCACTAAAGCCTCGTCCGGAACTGCTGGGAGGAATATTATTTCTGCTTGGACTTTTTTGAACGTTAGTATCTTATCTTTCTGTTTGTGAAAATAAAGTCACTTGGCAGACGGTGTGTCTATTGCTGCCAAGTGGGAGATAAGACCTGGGTGCATTCCAAAGTGTTTCCTTAACCCTTGGCTGGCTGTGTTTGTGTGTCGGGGGGGGGGGACGGGGACAGATCACCCTGTTCTTGTAGAGGGCTGCTTACCACCTCCTTGCTTCTCTCTCCAACCCTTCTGAAATGGCACTCACTAGGGCTCTGGGAAATGGGTAGAGGTGTCCATAGCACTTGATATAGATCTCAGCTGTGTCGAGGAATTGGGCTAGCTGGTCTGGATCGCCATTGAACTTCCCTCTGAAATGGGGTGGGTCCTCCCTCTTTGCCCTCTCCTCCCAGTGCAGGGCTCTGTAAACCTGGCCTCGGTGCCGCTGGTCCTCTTCCTCATCTCTTATTCTAGGGTAGGGAGGTGATGTCCTATCCAGGCTGCTCTGCTTGCTATGTAAGGGAGGAACCCATGGATGCATCTTTGGGCTCCTTCTCCTTCTGCTGGGGGGGGGGGAAGGGCTGTGCTTCAGTCTTGGTTGAATCAGAACCTCTCGGTTCATCAGCCCAAACTGGCTCCCTCTTCTCCTTTGGCCTGCATGATGGCCCCTCCTCCCGAAGGATGGCACAGTCAAATTTCTCCTTCAAATCATCTATGGGGCTCTCGAGTGGCTTCCCTGAAGCTTTTTGGGGCATGGCCTGCTGCAAGTCCCATAGCCAGTCTGCCCTCCCCAATTCATTTAGGGGTTTTCCCTTCCCCTGAACACTCGGGTAGGGAAACTCAGCCTCTGCAGATTTTGGCAAAACCCCCAAATATTCATCTTTTCTCTTCTTGGGGTGTAGCACGATCATCTGATCTTGGCTGTCTGGCAGCTTCGATAGAGGAAGGGGGAGTTGAGGCTCCGTAATATCCAAACTGGCTGGGATCAGAACTGGCTCTTTTCCAGTTGCCTGAATTAAGCTCTCCTCGGACAGTTTACTTTCTGCCATGACGTCTGGGCTGCGTCTCCATTCACTCCATACATCTGGAAGGGAGCTGGAGGTTTGGAGGTCAGCCAGCTTGGCTTGGAAAGGAGTGTTGGCTATCTGTCAGGTTTCGGTGTCGTCTCAAATAAAATTGCATTTCTAAACAAATAGTCTTTGATGAAATCTTTCATTTATTAAGCACGACAATCTGTCCCCAATTATGTTGTAGCCAACACTGACTTCCTGACCCCAAACCTTCCCTTTCCATTCCCCAATTCTCTGCGTCTCATTGGCCATCTTCCAAATCACTCTCCCCATCTCTACTACTTCAGCTCCCAGGAATGTCCCCCCCTCCCAACTCATCTCCTAGGGGATATTATCTTCAGGGAAAATAAGTAGGTGAAAAGTCAAGTGTCCCCTTGCCAGCTGCCCCCTCTTCTCCTCCTTATGTCAGCACTGGAACGAATGTAGTTTGGAGTGCTGATAAAGGCATCAAGAGGAGGAGGTATTAATAGAGGTATTAATAAAGAAGTTTCATTGGAAGACAGTAAAGCATCTCCCCTACTACTACAGCAATCACATCGCTCACTACAAACACATCAGGTTGCATTTAGAATCCATATGAACAGAATTAATCATGGACTCTGGATTACCAAGAATGCTATACTAAATTCCCTAAGCCAGCTTCTTCACTGTCACTGGGGGCAGATTGACTCCGTGCTGCGGAGTGGCTTCCTGAGGCCTCAAATTGGAAGCAAATTCTTCTGTCTTTCAAACAGCCAACCATACCACTGATGTTATTCAAGATGAAGGCACATCTAGTCTCCTTTCAAATCTTTCCCGTCAGAAAGGGAAACCTTTTCTGTGAGGAAAAGGTTAAACCCTTAACTGTTAACATGCGAGCTCCCAAAGTTGCTGTCTCTTCCACATTCTCAACCTTGGAAAAGAGAGAGAAAGAAAGTGGGAGTAAGCCAGCCTTGTCCAGCGGAGATATACTTAACAGCACAGAAACCGTTCTCATTGATGCTTTTGGCGCTCTCCCAAGGAAAGAACAAGATAACATACTATTCAAGTTAGAAAATTTAAAGAAATCCTTATTGGTCATAATCGACACAGCTGAACTGCTTATTGTTCTGGTTTCCCCTATAATTGAGTCTCTTACTTCTCCCCCAAGGGGCAAGGATTGCTTGAAAATGAGATCATGGAAAACAGAAGCCAAGACACACAGGGGCCATTAGAGGCCCCAGTAGAGAAGGAGATGTTAGCATCCTTATGTGATGATCCTATGATACCTTTAGCCCACATCAAGAAATTGAGAGAGGACCCACGTCAGTGTCATCAGCTCAAAGTCAAATTGAGCACAACCAAATAACCCCCTGCTCTACACCTAGAGAAGAGACATTGGAATGGCAAGCCTTGTTAGCTGGTGCTAAATCTTCTTACCCTGAACAATTTTACCAGAGTCGACACAGAATTTAGATGGGCACCCCTCCTTTTAGAGAAGGCCAATTTCGTGCGTGACGAGACCTCAAGTCATTGCAACAACCATACAACTTCCCTTTGTATAAATTAAATTTCCTGATGAGCTGCAAAAGAAAATCCCCTCTCCATCATAACCTGGAATATAGCAGGTTGGACTGTTCCATCAAAAGACCAACAGTTTTTTGACTATATATCACAATTTGACATTCCCTTCTTACAGGAAACCTGGGCCTCCGGAGAGATACAGTTAGATGATTATTGGATTAACTCTATCCCAGCTATCCCAAATAAGGTGGGGGGAAGAGCTAAAGGGGGTATTGTGACATTAGTGAATACATCCTTGCAATTTAAAAGTGTATCACTGCCACCTTTGCAGCCATGCGTTGTGACTACCTTACTCTTATTTAAACAGGTGGAAATTTTGCTTTTCAATATCTATATTCCCCCACTCAATATTACCCCACTCAAATTATCCCAGCTGTCTCAATGGGACAGCTGGGATAATTTGATCAACAAGATTTGGAACGACATAGAAGATTTTATCCTGGGCTGCTTAGATAAATACCCTACAGCAGCAATAATTATTGGGGGGGGGGGAGGAACTTAAATGCTAGGATGGGCCCAAACGATCAAGCATTATTTAATCAATTTAAGATCCATTATGATGAGAATGTACCAGGAGAACCGCTGCATCCCAGACAATTTAAAGACACTAAGGCAAATCAGGCAGGACTGTGTGTAAGACAGATGACTGTACGCTTGGACCTTTGTATCCTGAACGGTTCCACTTGGGGTGACTACCAGCAGATTATACTTATCGAGGAGCAGGAAGAAAATCCACAGTTGATTATTGGATAATATCATATGACCTCCTGAAGTTCTTGCAGAAGATGGAGGTAGACTCACGTCTAGAAAGCAATCACGATTCACTTATCCTTACTCTTACATTACACCAGAAATTACTAAGGGTTGTCTCAAACTACCTACCCAGATTAGAGAGCCAAAATACCCAGGTAAAAATTAAATGGACCGAGAAAAATGCAAAAAAAGTTACTAAATGGATGTTAGTTCCAGAAACCATAGAATTACATATATCTCTACTAAGAAATAAGTTTGAAGGACCATACTTAGAGGAGTTTGAAACTTTAATTTCAAATTTGAAATTGGTTCTCACTAAGAGAATACTAGCTCACTCCAAACAGCCAGTTTTAAAGAACAAAAAATGGTTTGATAGAGATTGCGGCCAATTAAAAAGGATATATAATAAGGTGTACAGAAGAAGTAAAAATGACCCTTCTGAGGATCACACTCACTTCTTAAAACAGTTGAAAGCACAATATAAGACACTCCTAAAAGAAAAGAAAAGTGCGGCTTTGAAGGAGTCTTGGCAGAGATTAATTACATCAGTCAGGACAAAAAATACATCCCTTTTTTGGTACATCACCAGAGGATTGGGGAAATCACCCCTACCCACAACTAATCAGATACCGATTCAGGCCTGGGAAGAATATTTTAGAGAGTTATATACAGACCCCGACTATGAAACTAAGGAGAGCCAAATTAGTTTGGACCAAACTGCTTACTGGCCCCCTGTCACACCAGAAGAGGTATCCCGGCTGATCGAATCCCTTAAGGCTAATAAATCACCTGGTGCTGATAATGTCCTCCCAGAAATAATCAAAAAGAAAAGTTGGTGGGCCCCACTTTTAGCATCGCTGTTTACATTTATAGATAAAACGAGCCATATGCCAAGAGATTGGGGATTAGCAATTATTATACCAATCTATAAAAAGGGTAATAGAATTGATCCAGGAAATTATAGACCCATTAGTCTTTTGAGTGTTATTAGTAAATTGTATGCTAAACACCTAAACTATAAACTCCAGGATTGGCTAATTTCAGGGGGGATAATCAAGGATGAACAAGGAAGATCTATGGTGGATCATATCCTGATACTTCACCATCTGGTGCAAAAATATATGTACAAAAAAAAAAAAATCCTCTCTCTATGTGGCCTTCCTTGATTTTAAGCAGGCCTTTGATTCAATATCCAGGAACACCTTTTGGGAGAAATTAAAATGCACTACAATCGATAAACGCCTCCTTTTCCTCATACAAAAATTGTATGCCAATTCCACCTTGAAAGTGAGGTGTAATCCTCAAGGGACTTTAATTGGTCCAGTAAGGGTTCAAAAAGGGGTACAGCAGGGCTGCATCCTGTCCCCCTCCCTTTTTAACTTCTATATTAACCCCCTGATTGATCTCTTACAGAACCCTGATCTACATCCTCCTAACATAGCACAACGCAAAATCCCAATTCTCCTTTATGCCAACGATGCTGCTATTATTTCACAAACACCCATAGGACTGAAGAGAGCAATTAGGGCAACACTTGGCTTCTGTAGACAGAACAAGTTGGTCCTTAACTTTGATAAATCAAAATTTTTACTTTTTGCTAGCCAAGACTCCTGGAAAATTGAAGGACATAGATTGGAACAGGTTAGGACATTTAAATATCTTGGGGTTGTCTTCCACTCATAAGGGACATGGAAGGCACACCTGGAGCAGACATTGCAAGCAGCCAATAGGTCCTCAAATGCAATTAAACACTTCTTCTAAACAGGCGGAGGTCAATTAGTACCTGCTGCCTTAAAACTTTTTGAGGCCAAAACATTGGCGCAAATTCTTTATGGGGCACAAACAGGAATCCTTGCAAAGAAAAACTTGCTAGAAACTATACAAACCAAATTCCTGCAAGCCATCTTAGCTGCACCCAAAGGAACTCCAAATGCCCAGTTAAGAATTGAGACAGGTATGCCTCAAATTCAGGTAAGAACCTGGAAGACGATGATCATTTATTGGCTAAAAATTCATTACTTTCCAGAGAGACTGTCCCCACTAGAGCTGACTGACAACTTCCCCTCCCCTGGAAACAGGCGATAGATCACAAGTTGGGCTCTTATGGGCTCTCATCGGTATTCTTAATGTCCCTCAGCTTTGACAAAGAAAAGCAAGTGGTAATTGATAGACTGAAGGACATGGAGTTCCAAGAAGAACTAAATAGGTTGTCTCTCCACAGTAGGGACAGAATCTTTTTTTTTCAAGCAGGGTGTGTGGGAATCATCAGGATATCTAAATGATCTGATCTTCCCAAAACAAAGAATAGCTTTCTTCAGAGCCAGATTTAATATTCTCCCCTCAGCACTTCTCCAGGGTAGGTACAAGAGAACACCAATAGCAGAACGGGTATGCATATCTGGAAAGGGAGAAGTTGACGATATTTCACATGTTTTATTGTACTGTGAGTTATACAGAGTACATAGGTCAATATATATTCTCCCCTTACTAGAGAGATTGCCAGGGAGGACAGACGACTTTTATGTAGGCTTTCTCCTTGTCAATTATTTGCAAGCCATTGGCACATGTATCATACAGACACTAGTGGAGGCAGAAAGTGCCCCCACCCCTATGTGGAAAGGAGGGGCTTACACTGAGTATAAAACCCCCTCTAACCTTTCCATCATGCTCTCTTTTACGTTTGTTCTCCATGAGACATGATCTTTGATAAAGGTAGTCACACACGCTGTGTGCCCCCTATCCTAATGAATATTAAGATAGCCTTTGTATATAGTTAATATGTTTTGTTATATGAATAAATACATTTATCACATTTATTCATGCATCTGCCTTTGGACTCTTCTATGCTCCTGGGTGTTTCTACGATCCCAATTTCCACACTCCTCCAAGACTCAAATCCAGCTACCACATGTGCAGTGGCAAAATTCTGTGTCACTGCAATGTTCACAAGAAAAAAATTAGTTACCGAATTATAATGTCAACTGGTGCCAATTTTTTTGAGATATCTATAACAATACATTTACTCACATACTTATCAGCTCTACACACATGCAAATTAGGTTTGAGATCATGTATTTTCATAACAGAGATGTTATTATTCATGATTAATGTCAGTATTATTTTTAATTTATTGTATGTCTATTGTTGGTCAATGACTATAATAAAGTTTTCTTCTATTTTATTCTAAGGGCTCCTTTTCAGGAATTAATTGGACTTTCGGGAGCTATAAATTGCACCCTCACCCACTCTGCTCTGACGTCACCACTGGAAGTTCATGTTGTCCTTGTCTTATCCTGAGCTCAAGGGTTTAAGACATGGGTGTCAAACTCGCGGTGTCACATTGACGTCATGTGACATTTCACTATGTTTTTTCCCTTTATGGAGCTGGAATGGGCATGGCCTGTGCATGATACATCATTCCTGTTACTAGGTCCTGATTAGAGGATATTTTCACTGTTGGCTGATTATTTGTTAAACTGGGATGGTAGTGAAACCAGAAGAGAAATGATTTCCTATCATAATGGATCCATACAATGCCACTTGACAGTGACATAGCCCAGCTGGATTGGAACTGGTAATAAAGGAGACCAATTGTTATGCTGATGCTTAATGCCAACTTAAAAATGGGTGGGTAATCCTTTAACTCAGAAAACATCTTGCATCAGCCTGCCAGTTGTCTGAGATTTGACGTTGATTTTACATGGGCTAAGAGCTGTACTGCAGTCAATCAAAGTGCCTCAATAACTTAGGGATTGTAGGTGATCAAGCAAAACAGATTTCTCTTCATGGCTCTGAGACTTTGTTTTACATTTATTGAATAACTATCCAAGGTCTTGATCTAATGTGGGTGCTCACTATTCTCATGATAAAGACAATCAAGATTCTGTTACTTTTGTATATCAATACATATATCCGTGCTTCTGTAGCACAGTTTATGGGTTCAGTGCAAATATTAAGAATTATTAAAATAAATAATATGCTCTTTAGCTGTGTTAGAATTGTAAATTTAGAAATATTCTAAGATAAATAATTACAAGCTATGCACCTAAACTTTTCTCCATTTGTATCCTCTTTTGTCTTCATTTTCCTCCTTTTGTTCAGTATATGCAAATATCGGGTTCTTACTTTCTCATGTATGGTGTACGATAAGGCTGAAGAATAATATAATAGGGGTTAATATGGCACAGCAGCTGATTTATCTCCGTTACTTCTATTTTTATCTTCTATCTAGTTATCAAACCTCCAATACATCAGGCCAAGAAATCTAATTTTGCCTCTGCAAATACTACCTTCCCACCTTTCCACAAGAAAACTGAGGACTACTTGGTGAAATACAAACTGCTTGACCAGAGGGGCAGAATGAAGAAGATTCAGCATATCTCTGAGCATTGGAATAGGAAATAGGCCAGGTTTCTATTTATTAATGAAGGAGACTTTGAAAGTTATACAGATTATTCAGCCAACAAGCAAGTATGCAATTAAACAAATATAATGGAAGCATTCTGCTTAGATACATTCTCCCTGATTCATCAAAGATGCCCCAGATGCAGCAGCAGAAAACTCTTTCCTATGTCTATATAAAAGACTGAAAATTTGCATGTACGTTCATGACTATTTGCAGGTTGACTGTTTCTGCTTTCTGTCTCCTAATAGATGAATGGCATGGTCTACTATACCAAAGTGTAATGTTTGATGAGAGCATTTGAATTCCATTTATGGTGGGTTTTGATATTGGGAGTGAGATTGCAGGTTAAACATGAAGCAGTACAGGCTGATGATGATGATGGTGATGATGGTAGGTGGTTTTTTTTAACTGCAGTGTGGAGATAAGAAAAAGTGACTAATGCAAGTTACTCAGTCAATTTCTGTGCCTAAGGAGGACTAGTCTACAAGCTTCGATCTAACACATATCTTCACACTACAGCATTACTGGTTTTCATATATGTAGTTTCAAGACATCTACGTTTCTCAAAATTATGCAAATATCATTTTTCTTGAAAAGAAAATTCCATCTTCATTTCATTACTGTACTTTGTCTCTTTCTGATTTGAGTGTGAGTATGGGTGGGTTTATTTATTTGTTTGATTTATTTCCCACCTTTCCTCTAAGAGTTCAAGGTGACTTTCATGAGATCTCCATGCATTCTACCCCTACAAGAACAATCCTGTGAAGTACGTTGGTGGGCAGAGTCATTCATGGCCATTCCATTCCATGGCTAAGTGGGGGCTTGAGTATCAGTCTCCCCACTCACAGACTACCATTTTAATCATAATATTGCACTTAACTACATTACTCTACACTACATAGACCTAGAGAACGGAAGACAACACATGTAGAGTAAAATGAAGAATTCTTTTCTTTGGGACAATGTCTTTGTGATAACATTTTTCTGAATATTATATTTAATTACACTGTGCATTCAATATAATGAGAAAACCATTCATTTCATCACTGCTTAAATTTATTTGTTTATAAACATTGGTGAATCTTACCTGCTCTCCTTTTCCTGCATGACAATTTTGGTTTTGAATTTGGATGAGAAAAAAGATGAGAAATAAGCAAATCTTTCAGATAGTTAAAATCCCATATTTTTTGAAGTATAAGATACACTGGAGTATAAAACACAGCTTACTTTTTGGGGAAGAAAATGGGAAAAAAATCTGCCTCCCTTTTGTTCCATTTTAAACCAGCTACAGATAGTCCTCAACTTGTGACCACAGTTGAGCTCAAAATTTCTATTGCTAAGTGACACATTTGTTAAGTGAGTTTTGCCCCATTTTATGACCTTTCTTGCCACAGTTGTTAAATAATCATCTCAGTTGTTAAGTTAGTAACACGATTATTAAATGAACCTGGCTTCCCCATTGACTTTGCTTCTTAGAAGATTACAAAAAGTGATTGCATGGCTCCGGGACAGTGAAACTGTCATAACTATGAATCAGCTGCAAGCATCTGAATTTTAATCATGTGACCATGGGGATGCTGCACTGGTTGTAAGTGTGAAAAATGGTCATAAGTCACTTTTTTCAGTGCCGTTGTAACTTTGAATGGTCATCAAATCAACTGTGGTAAGTTGAGGACTATCTGTACCTGAGGTAGCTACTTCAATCTGCTAAATGATATGACATTTTATTTATTTAATGATTTACTATGTGTGAGGATCTGGGCATTGAAATTCAGCACATGCATAGGCGTATATTTGGAGAATATGTTGAAAATACTTTCCAGCTTTATCTGGTTTGGTAGTTTACAGATTGCTTTACCATCTTACGTCACACAAAGGCTTGTCTTTCTGGGAGTATAGTGGGGAGTGATGTGGTTTGCTCTAAGAATTTTGCAACTCAAAGAGAAAAAATATATTTTGACAATGTGTTGCTTGTGCCATTAGATTATTTGCATATATGCTTGTATAAAATAAAATAAAATAAAATAAAATAAAATAAAATAAAATAAAGTAAAGTAAAGTAAAGTAAATAAAATAAAATAAAATATTCTTTCAAATGAATTTAATGTGTAGATCTACTCTTTTTCCTATCACCACTTATTTATTTATTCAAGACTAGCCTCCCAGATGATAGGGTTTCTACATTTAGGCTTTTGAAGCAAGTTTTTATGTTAGGATATAGGACAACTATTTTTATTAGGGTATCTGGTAGAATAGCAGAATGCTATTAATTTTACCAACACAACACTACCACCTAGTGCTCAATTAAAATAAACACTACCATAATTAGTTATTTTATTGTTTATTTTAGGCATTGTGATTAAGAATGCATTTATCAAACACAATATTCGCTATATATTTAGTAATCCCTTAAATTATGAACCTAATATGTGCCTTAATTTTCTGGAAACAGAAAATAGGAGAAATCAAACATTAGTTTTAACAACAGTCTAAAAATAAAACTAGAAAGTATGTAAGATCATGAATTTCTGGAAAAAAAATCAAACTTCTTCCAAGCTTTAATTTTGATTTGAAAAGTCAGAAAGTTTTTTTCATTGATCTGAGTTAAAGATTTATATATAATTGCCTGTGTTCATGCATAATACTAAAGCTGGTATTAACTTACCAAAATCATTGGAAAAATTTTGTGTTTGTATGAGGTTTTAGAGAGTTGAAATCTAGCCCGAGCAAGGAATATTGAAGCAGGTTTATAACTTTAACACAAAGGTTTATTCATAGAAATGCAAGATGAGAGGGAAAAAAACAAACTGTGAGCACATAAATTCTATCTGACAGGCAGACAGGCAGTCAGAGTGCCCTGCACATTTATGCCTTAGGAATAAAGGCAGAAAAGACAACTTAGTTAACACTCTTATAGAAAAGCAACAGAGTGAAAGACAAAATAGAGTTACAGACCAAATCCCTAATTACCTACAAGTTGCTATTGCTATCACTTTATCCCCCTCCCCCCCTCCCCTCCCCTCTCTGAATAAAGTAATTCAGACTGAAAAATTGCAAACATGAAAATACAATAAAAAATCAAAGAAATATCTGATTAATTAGATTAGTGTTAAGTTTTTTCAATATGAACTGTTTGTCATTTTAACCTATGGCCATGAAGCAATATCTAAGAAGACTATTAATTCAATATATTTATTAAGATACATTCTATTCTTGTGGAATAGATCCAGATACAACAGGAATTTTTCAAGGATAATATAAATACAGTCATTGCATTATGTACTGTATGAGCTATGCCTTCCTTTGTCCTTTTTAAAAATAACACCTTGAGGATGAGAAACCAAGGAAGACAGGAAAATAATAGATTTTTTGCTAGATTATAACAGAAAAAAATAATTTCCAGGTTTGCTTTATTTGCAAAAAAAAGTAACAAGAATTAACAGGAATTTAAAGCTCTGTAAATTACCCCAACAAATTATTATAGGAGATCATCTAAAGTTCAAAGACTAAAATCAGTCAAATAAGGACTTTTTCACTACATGTACCTTTTATTATACCTTATAGATTCTGGTCCCTATTTTTCTTTCTCCTGTCTCCCCTTTTAAATCAAACATAAACATGCTTTTCCTGTTTTCATTACAATGCTCTCAATCCCGTTGGTAGGAATGGGACAACTTGCCACACTCAACTGGCTGCAGCCAACTCACCCTGGCCAACTTGCCATGGCCACTTCTTTGCAGTCAACTCATCATGTCCAACTTGCTGTAGGACAACTCACCATGGCCAACTCATCAGAGTCGGATGTAGCAGGCAACAGAGAACAATAGAACAAGCTCAGGAGCTCAACTAAGCAGCCCAATGCTGGAACAGAGGCAACTGAGAGAAGCAAACTGGCAGCTGAACAACAAACAAGAAGGGAGGCTGCTGGAGGCAGTGAACTGGTGGATCATAGTATATTTGGTAATTGCCTAGACCGGGTGTCGGCAACCCATGGATTTCAAGCTGCATGCAGCTCCTTCATCCCCCTGCTGTGGTTCCCTGTCAAATGAACCCACCACTGACTGGCCCCACCCCTTGCCCTCCCCACCCAGTCACTGGTCTGAGAAGGTAAGGGTGATGGCGGGGGATGGAGACTCACTCCATATTCCGGGAGCAAAGCACCCCTGTACTTGCCTTATCTTTTGCTGGGTCTTGCCAGTGCTTCTTCTGGCCCTTGTTGGTACTGCACGCACCTCAGTCATGTGGGGAGATGCACGACTTGCTCTCCACCCAAGACACTGGCCCAGCCTGGCTGCGGCTGATGCTCCATGTCGTAATGGGCTCCAGGAAGAGGCGGGAATGCTGTTTCCCCCATTGTGAAGCATGTTAAATGTAACTGTGCTGTGCAAGGAGAGAGCAAGTCATGCATCTCCCTGAGCGACTGAGATGCGCACAGCACCAACAAGGGCTGGAAGAAGCGTCCACAAGATCAGGCAAGTACAGGGTGCTTCACTCCTGCTCTGGAAGATAGAATGAGTCTACATTCCCTGCTGTCACCCTAACCTTCTCAAGCCAGGCAAGGGCGATGGGTGGGGCCAGCCAGTGGTGGGTTCAGCTGACAGGGAGCCACAGAAGGGAGATGAAAGAGCTTCATTTATTTGGGAACCTGAAATGACTCTTGATTAAAATCTTATGGTAAAAAGCACCCAAAGAAGAAGAAATAATAACATCCAAAAAAAAAAACAAAAACCACCCAACCCTCGCCTGTTTTTGAAATGGTTCAAGAGGGAACACACCACATACACACACACATGAGAGAGAGGGGAGAGAGAGAAAGACAGAGGGAGAAAGAGAGAGAGAGGGAGGGAAAGAGGGAGAGGGAAATAGAGGGGGAAGAGAGAGAAGAGAGAGAGAGAGTGGGAGGGAAAGAGAAAGAAAGAGAGAGAGAGAGAAAGAGAGAGGGGGAAAGAGAGAGGGAGGAAGGAAAAGAGAGAGACAGACAGACAGATACACAGAGAGAGAGAGAGGGAAAGAGGGAGGGAGGGAGGGAGGGAGGGAGGGAGGGAGGGAGAGAGAGAGAGAGAGAGAGAGAGAGAGAGAGAGAGAGAGAGAGAGAGAGAGAGAGAGAGAGAGAGATGGTAGAAACAAGGCTGAGAACAAAGTACATCCACCAAGCAAAAAAGGGATTTTCAAATTTTAGATTTTTAAACCTTAAAACTTTTAAATTTTGAAAACTTTGAAAGAACTAGTACATTTTAAAACTATTAACTTAAATTTTTCTTCTGGAAAATTGGCAAAATCTTTCACATCCTTAAATGAACAACCAAACTGAAACATTTTAAAACTATTTTTCCCTCTTTCTTCAAACATATATTGAGATAAAATCTCTAGTTTTACATAATTTTTTACCCTTAAAAGAACCAGCAAAAAGAAACAAACTCATGGAACAGGTGATTGTGTCAAATCCCTAAAAATGATACTGCCATTCAGTTGGAGGAGGGGAGACACTTGGATTTGATTCCTAGCATTGCCTGTGTCAACATATACTTTACAGCCTATATTCTGGTGCCAAAGAGCCCTGAGATCTCCTTTACCTGCAGGAATTTTTATGATAGCCATGTGGGTTGTCTCACTTTAAAGTAAATGGTGGGAATGCATGTTTGTTCAGGTTCTCATAGGAAATAGTAAAGAAAACATCTTCACACTTGCGTATTGGCTAAAATCTGTATTCTGACTTAAAGGGAGAGGTCTCTACCACTTTAATCCTACTGCTTTGCCTAAGGGTATTCAGATCTTGCTTTAGCTGGATGGCTGTCACTTCTGCTTAATAAAAGAATCCTTTTGAACAATCACGTTTCAAGAGTTCGTACTTTCTTAAGTTGGAAGGAGAGGCGATCCTTATAGATTGATACTATTGCGGTATGCAATATATGTTCCATGTGTGCATTTATGCCCAAAGAACACCCAAATTATACATGTATTAAATGTAAACTATGTGAACTACTAGAGGAAAAAGTAAGGAATCTAGAGCCAACTCCAACCTACGCAAGAAAGCTATACCCAAATCAATCCAAATAATGAACAAGTAACTCCCAGAGGATTTGACCCTGCTGATAAATCCTTGAAGGAAGACAAATGAAGGTATGTCACAGATAGAGGGAAGCACAATAATCAAAGAAAAAAAGCAGCATACATCTAACAAACCCTTACTGCCCAACTTAACCCAACCAGAAGCAGCTCCATTAAAACTGATAAATTGATTTCTCCCCCTAGGTGAAAATATGCAGACCCACAATCTCCCCCTCAAATTAAACATGCAAACATCTAGAAAAGAGACATCATCAAATATCCCTTAAAAAGTCACATCAACAAACACACTTGGGATAAACAGAAAAGCACCCCAGAATACACCCCCCAAAAAAGGAAGGCAAGTGTTGGTGATAGGAGATTCTATTCTCAAAGGAACAGAACCAGCCATCTGCAGACCAGACATACAATCTAGGGAGGTATGCTGTTTCCCTGGAACAAAAATCAAGGATGCAGCTGAGTACAATATTGAGATATTATAAACAACTAGGCAATAAAGGAGTGTTCTCATCAGTACTCCCAACAAAAGGTCAACAGCCACTGAGGGAAAAAAAGAATTCTAAAAAATAAACCACTGGCTAAAGGGTTGGTGTCGCCTGGACCATGGATTGCATTACCTACAAGAAAGACTCTTGGCAAGGGACAGGCTGAACATCATGGAAACAGGGGAAAATATATTTGGAGAAAGACTGGCCCAACTCTTATTTATTATTCAAATTTCTATACCGCCCTTCTCCTTTCGGACTCAGGGCGGTGAACAGCCAAGATAAAAACATCTATACATAACATCACAGTTAAAAATAAAATTAAAATAATTTATAAATTTGGCCCATAATTTAAAACTTGTCAATTAAAATCAATATTAAAATTTTAAAACTAACCCTAAAATCAAGATAGACCGGCTAACTAAAAAAAAAGTTTTTAGGGCCCGATGAAAAGTCCGGAGGTCGGAGATCACTCGTATCTCTGGGGGTAGATTGTTCCATAGGGTAGGTGCCACCACAGAGAAGGCTCTCCTCCTGGGGGTCGCCAGCCAGCATTGTCTGGCCGACGGCACCCTGAAGAGGCCCTCTCTATGGGAGCGAACCGGCCGGTGGGAGGCTATTGGTGGCAGAAGGCAGTCCTGTAAGTACCCTGGCCCTAAGCCATGGAGCGCTTTAAATGTGATCACCAACACCTTGAAGCACACCCGGAAGTCCACCGGAAGCCAATGCAGCTCACGCAGGAGAGGAGTCACATGGGAGCGCCCCGTCGCTCCCATAATCCCCCGTGCAGCCCCATTCTTCACCAGTTGGAGCCTCCGGGTGTACCCCAAGGGGAGCCCCATGTAGAGAGCGTTACAATAGTCCAGACGAGAAGTGACGAGTGCTTGAGTGACCATGCGTAGGGAGTCCCGGTCCAAAAAGGGGTGCAACTGGTGTATCAGGCGAACCTGACAAAAAGCCCCCCTGGCCACGGCTGTCATATGCCCTTCTAAAGACAGCCGCACATCCAGGAGGACACCCAAGTTGCGGGCCCTCTCCGTGGGGGCCAATGATTCGCCCCCAATAACCAGCGATGGCGTCAGCTGGCTATACCGGGACCCCGGCAGCCACAGCCACTCGGTCTTGGAAGGGTTGAGTGGAAGCCTGTTTCTCCCCATCCAGACCCGCACGGCCTCCAGGCACTGGGACATCACTTCCAAGGCATCATTGGGATGGTCTGGGGTGGAAATGTACAGCTGAGTATCATCAGCGTACTGATGGAACTCCACCCCAAAACCACGGATGATCTCACCCAGCGGCTTCACATAAATGTTGAACAGGAGGGGCAAGAGGACCGACCCTTGTGGCACCCCACAAACAAGGCGCCTTTGGGTCGACCGCTGCCCCCCTGTCAACACAGATTGTGACTGGTCAGAGAGATAGGAGGAGAACCACCGCAAAATGGTGCCCCCCACTCCCAGTCCCTCCAGCCGGTGCAACATGATACCATGGTCGATGGTATCAAAAGCCGCTGAGAGGTCTAACAGGACCAGGATAGAGGAATAACCCCTATTCCAAGCCCTCCAGAGATCATCCACCAACGCGACCAATGTCATTTCCGTGCTGTACCCAGGTCTGAAGCCAGACTGGAGCGGATCCAAATAGACAGCTTCATCCAGGTACTGTGGAAGCTGTTGCGCCACCACACTCTCAACAACCTTCGCAATAAAGCGAAGGTTGGAGACTGGACGATAGTTGGCCAAAACAGCCGGATCCAGGGATGGCTTCTTGAGGAGAGGCCTCAACACCGCCTCTTTCAAGGCAGCCGGCAGGACACCCTCACTCAAAGAAGCATTGATAGTTCCCTGGAGTCAGCCTCATGTAACCTCCCGGGAAGCCAGCACCAACCAGGAGGGACACGGGTCCAATAAACATGTGGTGGCGTTCAGCCATCCCAAGATCCTGTCCACGTCCTCGGGAGCCACAGGATCGAACTCCTCCCAGATAACACTCTCAAGGCCTGCCTCAGTCATCTTGTCTGAACTAACCCAGTCGGCGGCCAAGTCTTCCCGAATCTGAGTTATTTTATCATCCAGATACTGTACAAAATCCTCAGCTCGGCCCTTCAAGGGGTCCTCCCGCGCTCCCAGATGGAGGAGGGAGTGGGTCACCCTAAACAGGGCAGCTGGGCGGTTATCTGATGACACGATAAGAGCGGCAAAATAGCTAGATTTCACTGCTTTTATCGCCACTAGGTAGGTCTTAATATGAGACCTTACCAGTGTCAAGTCAGACTCGGAACGACTGGCCCTCCAACCGCTCTCTAGGCGTCTTTTCTGGCACTTCATCTCCCTCAGCTCCTTGGAGAACCAAGGAGCTAAGTGAGTTCGGTGCCGGGTCAGAGGCCGCAAAGGCACGACCCAGTCCAAAGCCCCGGCAGCCGCCCTATCACAGGCGGCCACCAGGTCATCAGCCGAGTCATGAGCTAGAGTCTCAGGAAATGGCCCAAGCTCCATCTGGAACTTATCAGGGTCCATCAGGCGCCTGGGGCGGAACCACCTGGTTGGCTCATGGCCCAACCAGGTCTCCGTGATACCTGCCAGGTCCTCTCCCCCCTCCTGAATAAGATCACAAATGAGGGGGGCTTTATTTACTATGGACCTGGCATTACACAACATCAGCCGGAGACTTGGGCGCTGAGACTCTGAGCAGCCTGGGGAACGGGAAGAGCTAAGGGGACTGGGGCACGCAATCGCTCGGAGATAGCGAGCACGTGCCCCCACGACATGATATGGCCCCCTGCTCCCGCCATACCTGCCCCTCCCACTCAGCGTGTTAATAGAGAAGCCCTCACTAGAGGGTATTCTAATAGTCCCCTTTCCCCCAGAGTCCGCACCCCCTACGGCACCATTAATAGCAGCCGGACTGGTCTCCAACCCCCGTGGGTTTTCCCCCAAACCCACATAACCTCCCCCCCTCAGAACCCCTTAAAAGTCTATTTAAAAAAAGTCTTTTAAAAACCCCTCAATCCCCTTTTTGCGACATGCCACCTCTCGGGGTCCCAAGATCCATCATTAAGTTGGGCCCTCAATAACATAGAGGGCCAGGCCTGCGAGAGGGGGGAATCTCGCAGCGCAAGAAGCTTTGCCCTAGAATACATTTTAACACTAGAGTGATAATATAAGTTTGGCCTAGACATGGCCTAGGGGTCTATAATGATGGTTTCAAATGTCCAGGAAGCAAGACTAAGTTAATCGGAAGAGTCACCATTACCCTCTCACGGTAATGGGTAGGAGTCCTCACGTTCAGTCCAGCTGAGGGAACTATCCAACCACCCTCTCACGGTGGTTGGCCATCCTAATCAAGGCAAGATGGAAAAAGTCAGAGAAAGTCCAAAAACCACTCTCTCACGGTGGTTTGGCCTTCCTGGCCCTGGAAAGATGAGTCCCATCCGTGGCAAACGTAGTCTGGAGCTGGCTCCATCCATCCTCCCGCAACTGCCTTGTCCTCCATACAGCCAAGAGACAGGACGAAAGACAGAGCCAGGTCCCAAGCTTATCTTGTGGCGATGGAAGCGGTGAAGCGGGATCACTTTGCCGCTCTCATTGCATCTGCAGAAAACCACCCAGTGGCCCTGTTTAGAGTGACCCACTCTCTTCTCAATCAGGGAGTGAGCGAAGACCTCTTACAGGGCAGAGCTGAGGATTTTGTACAGTTTCTGCAAGATAAAATCGCTCAGATCCGAACTGGATTGGACTCTGACTGGACAGAATCCATCCAGGAGACTGGAGCATGTCTTGGGAGTAGTATCAGGGTTGAGTTTGACCCTGTTTCTGTCAATGAAGTGGACAGGATAGTGGGTGGACTGGGTGCCTCCACATGTTTGTTGGATCCGTGTCCCTCCTGGCTTGTTTCGGCTGCCTGTGAGGTGACTGGGGACTGGATCCAGGCAATTGTCAATGCTACTTTGAGGGAGGAGGTCTTCTCCACCTCTCTTAAGGAGGCGGTGGTTCAACCCCTCCTCAAGAAGCCTGCCCTGGATCCAGACTCACTTAATAACTATTGGCCTGTCTCCAACCTTCACTTTATAGCGAAGGTTGTTGAGTCCATGGTGGCACAACAGCTCCCACAGTTCCTGGAGGAAATGGAATTCCTAGACCCGTACCAATTGGGGTTCTGGCATTTATTTATTTATTTATCTATCAAATTTCTATACCGCTCTACTCCTGGAGGACTCAGGGCATGAACAGCCAAGATAAAATACAGATAATACAAATATTAAAAGTCCCTTAAAATTATTAAATATTTTGGCCGAAACACAGATTAAAATACCCAATTTATAAAATCAAACGAATTAAAAATTTAAAAGAGGAGAGTTAGGCCAGGCCAGCCTGCTGAAATAAAAAAGTTTTGAGAGCACGACGAAACGTGCGCATATCCAGGATCCTCCGTATCTCCGTGGGGAGCTCGTTCCAGATGGTAGGTGCCCCCACAGAGAAGGCTCTCCCCCTGGGGGCCGTCAGTCAACACTGTTTGGCCGATGGCACCCTGAGAAGCCCCTCTCTATAGGAGCGTACTGGTGGGTGAGAGACTATTGGTAGCAGAAGGTGGTCTCGTACATACCCCAGTCCGATGCCATGGAGTGTTCTAAAGGTGGTAACCAAAACCTTGAAGCGCACCCGGAAGACAACTGGGAGCCAGTGCAGCTCGTGCAGGAGGGGGGTCACATGGGAGCGCCACACCGTTCCCATAACCACCTGTGTGGCCGCGTTCTGGACCAGCTGGAGCCTCCGGGTGCTCCTCAAGGGGAGCCCCATGTAGAGAGCATTGCAGTAGTCCAGGCGGGAAGTAACGAGAGCTTGAGTGACCGTATTTAATGAGTCCCGATCCAGAAAGGGACGCAACTGGCGAATCAGGCAGACCTGATAAGAAGTCCCCCTAGCCATGGCCGTCACATGCTCTTCCAAAGACAGCCGTGAGTCCAGGAGGACACCCAAGTTGTGAACCCTCTCCGTGGGGGCCAATGACTTGCCCCCAATAGTCAGCGATGGAACCAACTGACTATATCGGGATGTCGGAAACCACAGCCACTCGGTCTTGGATGGGTTGAGCCTGAGTCTGTTTCTCCCCATTCAGATCCGCATGGCCTCCAGGCACCGGGACATCACTTCAAGGGCATCGTTGGGGTGGTCCGGGGTGGAGATGTACAGCTGAGTGTCGTCAGTGTACTGATGGTACTTCACTCCAAAACCATGGATGATCTCACCCAGTGGCTTCACATAAATGTTGAACAGAAGGGACAAGAGGACTGACCCTTGTGGCACCCCACATACAAGGGCCTTGGGTCGACCTCTGCCCTCCTGTCAACACGGACTGCGACCGGTCAGAAAGAAAGGAGGAGAACCACCGTAGGATGGTGCTCCCCACCCCTAACTCCTCTAGCCGGTGCATCATGATACCATGGTTGATGGTATCAAAAGCCACTGAGAGGTCTAATAGGACTAGGACAGAGAAACAACCCCTGTCCCGAGCATGGGCACAGCACGGAAATGGCATTGGTCGCTCTGGTGAATGATCTCTGGCGGGCCCGGGATGGAGGTTGTTCCTCCATCCTGGTCCTTCTTGACCTCTCAGTGGCTTTTGATACCATTGACCATGGTATCTTACTGCAGCGACTTGGGGATAGGAGGCACTGTTTTACAGTGGTTCTCCTCCTACCTCTCAGGTAGCTCGCAGTTTGTATGGGCGGGGGGGCAGAGGTCTACCCTGAGGCCCCTAACCTGTGGGGTGCCTCAGGGTTTGGTTCTGAGGCCCCTAACCTGTGGGGTGCCTCAGGGTTTGGTTCTCTTCCCCCTACTCTTTAACATCTATATGAAGCTGCTGGATGAGATCATTCGTGGTTTCAGAGTGAGGTATCATCAATATGCTGATAATACTCAGTTATACATCTCCACCCTGGACCACCCCGGGGATGCCCTTTCCATGATGTCCCGATGCCTGGAAGTGGTGTGGGCCTGGATGGGTAAGAACAGGCTCAGACTCAACCCCTCCAAGACTGAGTGGCTCTAGATGCCGGCACCTTATGTTCTAGAGGTCCCATCATTTGTGATGGGGGGGAGGTACTTGCCCCCATTGAAACGGCCTGCAACTTTGGTGTCCTCCTGGATTCCTGGCTGTCGCTGGAAGATCATTTGATGGCCGTGACCTGGGGGGCTTTCACGCAGGTTCGCCTGGTGCACCAGTTGCGCCCTTTCCTAGAATGAGATGCCCTTCACACGGTCACCCAGGCCCTGGTTACCTCTCGCTTGGATTACTGCAACTCCCTCTACATGGGGCTGCCCTTGAGGTGCACCCGGAGGCTCCAGCTGGTCCAAAATGCAGCCGCGCGGGTTGTTACGGGAGCTCCCTGTTACTCCCGCGTAACACCTCTCCTATGCGAGCTGCATTGGTTACCAGTGGTCCTCCGGATCCACTTCAAGGTGCTGGTACTTACCTTTAAAGCCCTACATGGCTTAGGTCCAGGGTATTTGCAGGACCATCTCCTACCCGCCTCCCATCATCCTATCTGCTCTCACAGGGCTGCTCTCCTTAGGGTACCGTCAACCAGACAATGTCGGCTGGCAATGTCCAGGGGTAGAGCATTCTCTGTGGGCACCCCTGCCCTCTGGAATGAGTTACCCACCGAACTTCGGATGGCCCCTGATCTATGCTCCTTCCATCGAGGCCTAAAGACTTGGCTGTTTCAACAACTGGGCTGAGTCTGATTCTTGGGTTGTATTATTTATTTATCCTATTTTAATTGGTTTTTAATTAGGATTTTCTATTATTGTATGTTTTTAATTTGTATTCACCACCCTGAGTCCTTTGGGAGAAGGGCATGAAAATAAAACAAACAAACAAACAAACAAACAAACAAACTCATCAGAAGGGCTTTAAACTAAAATTGGGGGGGTGGACACCAGTCTTTGGAATCTCTAGAACACAAAACCAATCATAAATACCAAGAAAAAAAAATCAAACAATGAGGTAGTGAGTGATGGGGAAAAAAAGAAAAATGCAAACAACAGTTAGCATCTTCCACACCAACATTGGTAGCATCTAGCCCATCAAATCAGAGATCAATAGAAGCAATGCTACAACAAGAAAAAACAAATGTTTTTTTTTAAAAATATAATCTGTACTACAATCAATTCAGGAAGCTATTATTTCACACAAAGAAAAAAACAAGAAAAAAACCATAATGAGGTGAAAGACAACTGGGAGGAGATGAAGGAACAGATCCACAATATGGATGTGTGATTAAGAAATTTTCAGCAGGGCTTCCGGGTTTGACTGCCTCCGGCAAAGACGGTCGCTTTTGAACGGCCGCCAGCCCCACCGCCTGTAGAGCCGCCCCGAGTGAGGGAAGCGGCTTGAAAACTCCAGAATCCTGAGGATTTGAGGAGAAGAGTAAAGCAAGAAGCGGGTTGAGCCCCCGTGAGCCCCCAGAAGTTTGCTACTGGGGAGGAAACGGGTG
The DNA here is from genome assembly GCA_022577455.1 of Arizona elegans. Classification (NCBI taxonomy): domain Eukaryota; kingdom Metazoa; phylum Chordata; class Lepidosauria; order Squamata; family Colubridae; genus Arizona; species Arizona elegans. Next base: position 73,157,672 of record JAKOOJ010000004.1, on the reverse strand, counting down.
TGGCTCCCTTTTAACTTGCGGAGACTCCGGACGGCGTGGGACGACTCTGCTTGTCAGAGCAAGCCGGCTGCAGCAAACATTTAAACTGATGGGAAGATAACTTAGTCATAAAACAACCTCAACCCCCAAACCAAGAAACTGCAAGTATTTCTTCTCCTTTGAACTTTTGATTTGGTGAAAAGCCAGAGCGAGTGGAAACGGCTTGAAAAATGGCGCCTTTCCAGCGTTAATGAGCTGAAAGGGAGAGTGATTGCGCAGAACTATTTTAACAAGCTACATTGTAGCAGTGCCTGTTGCAAGCGAACGGAGAAGTGTGGAAAGAAAAGAAAAATAAATTTGAGCTTGCCTCAATTTATTTAAATCTGGGGGACTTTTCCAAAGGATATTGTGGAGGTGCAAAGGAAAGGAAAAAAAAAAAAAAAAGATTTTCTTCTTTTAGAAAAGTTAATTTACGTGGCAAAATGGCTTCAAAGAAACAGGAAGGAAAGGTGGCAGGGGAGGGATCTCCCACCCACAAACCAGAGCAGCAGCCCCCTCCCAGTCATCAGAGGGAGGGAAAGGACTTTGATGTGCAAAGTTTAAAAGATTTTATTACCCAGGCCTTGGATGAAAAATTTCAAAAATCACAACAGGAAATGAAGAGGGAAATTAATGAATTTAAAGAGGCAATGAAAGAAAATTATGATAAGGTGTCAGATAAATTGTCAAATGTGGTTTCTGACTTGGCAGAATCCATTACTAAAGTGGACTCCAAACTAGAAGAATTTAAATCAGAAGTTAATGTCAAAATGAAGGATGCTGATATTAAAATTGCAGATGTGGATAACAAAGTGGAGAGAGTCGAAAACGAAATTACAATGATACAGTTCCGATCCATGGAATTTGCTATTAGGCTTCGAGGAATTAAAGACAATGATAGGCAAGATTTGAGACAGATTTGTTCTGATGCCTTGGCTGTATTGTTAAAAATTGATCCAGCAGATGTGGTCTATAAAATAGATAAAATTTACAGAGTGAATTCATGGGTTGCTAGACAAAGAAAATTGCCCAGAGATGTGGTGATATACTTTACTGATAGAAGAATAAGAAATGATATTCTGCAAAGATCCTTTCTTTCCTCTGTGCAAGTGGAGGGAGCTCAAATTGGAATCTATAAGGAATTACCATCTAAGATGTTAAAAGATCGAAAAGAGTACAGGTTCTTAGTGAATGAATTGCAAAAACAAGAAATACCATTTCGGTGGGATTCCCCAACTGGTATAATTTTGAAATATAATGGAGAGAGACATCGATTGAATACTTTTCAGAAGGCGGAATATTTTTATTATAATATCCTTAAAGAAAGATCATCATCCCCACGTACATCTACATTGTTGGAGATAAAAAGTGATAAAGAAAAGCAATCTCAGCACGAGAGGGCACAACAGTCTAAGCAGATGGAACCAGTGGAAATGCAGGGTGCTGCACGGGGAGGAGGCCTTTTGGAGGAATCATTGTCAGAACCCTCCCCAATTCTGTCAACTGGTGCTGTTTTGGATGTAGCTGGGATACCTGAAGTTAAAGACCAGCGTATAACTCGTGCAATTTCCAAGCAGATAAAAGAAAAACGTGAAGCCATGGGAGCTAGGCCGAAGACTTCAGAAGAAGTTAGGCAAAGCAGCTCATCGCTTCAGAAAGGTCAAGATGACAATTAGGCTTTTATCTTGGAATGTTAATGGACTAAATTCACCACAAAAAAGGAAGAAATTATTTACATATTTGAGACAATTTAATAATGATATAATTTGTTTACAAGAAACTCATATTCGAACTCAAGATCATAAATATTTGATAAATTCTAAATTAGGAACACACTTTATAGCTTCAACCTCGGAAAAAAAGAATGGTGTGGTTATTTATGTGAATAAAAGACTGTCCGCTAAAATTATAGAAGCAGATGAAGATGGTAGGTTTGTTGCAACTGAACTGCACACAGTAAATGGCCAAATTCTTTTGATTGGAATTTATGCTCCGAACCAACAACAGGATCATTTTTATAAGACTCTACATAATAAAATATTGCAATGGGACTATAGATCTATTCTAATAATGGGAGACTGGAATGGAGTAATTGATTCTAAATTAGATAAAAAAAGTTTGGCGAAATCAAGGATCAGACTGCCACAGACTTTTTTTGATATGAAAGAAGATTTGGAATTAAAGGACATCTGGAGAATATATAACCCAAAAGAACTGGACTATACTTTTTTCTCTGATAGACACAGATCTTTCTCCAGGATTGACTTTATTTTGTTATCAGATGATTTACTTATTAAAACAAAAAGAACAAAGATATTTCCAAGAACTTTAACTGATCATAGCTCTGTATGGATAGAAATCGAGATGGGAAAGTCTGAGAGAAGGTCATGGAGACTAAATGAAAATTTGTTCAGATATGAAAAAAATATAATAGAACTTAAAAAACAGATGAAAGAATTTTTTGAAATGAATTTGAATAAGGGTACCCCAATTGAAATAGTATGGGACGCGAGCAAAGCTTATATGAGAGGGGTACTTATTCATATGAACTTCAAACATAAACAGAATCGACAAAGGAAAAGACTCGAACTGGAAGCAGAAATAAAGAATATGGAACAGTTACTTATTAAAAACCCAACAGATGAAAGAATACGTGGTGCTATAAAACTTTTGAAAGATCAGTTTCAAATGCTTTTGGCGGAACAAGCTGCAACAAATCTACAATATGCGAAGCATAATACGTTTTGTAATGCCAACAAACCGGGGAGATGGTTGGCTTATACTTTAAGGAAAAAGCAGAGTATACGGACTATTGAGAGTATTGACACTGGGGGGAAAGAAATTTTCCAACAAAAACTGATTAAAGAAGCCTTTGTAGATTACTACGTTAAATTATATGCTAAAGATGACATACAGAATGGACTTATAGAAAAATATCTAGAAGAGAAAAGAGTCCCAAAAATTACTAGCCAACAAAAAGAAAGAATGAATTATCCTATAACAGTTGAGGAAATAATTGCAGCAATTAAACAATTGAAAACAGCTAAAGCTCCTGGAACAGATGGATTGACAGCAGTGTATTATAAAACTTTACAAGCAGAAATGGTGGAACAACTTAGAGACTTATTTTGTAATATACAACAAGGGGGTAAAATACCCCCATCATGGAAATCAGCATATATTACTTTGATACCAAAAGAACAAGCAGGTCCCAAAAAACCGGAAAATTATAGACCAATATCTCTTCTAAATAATGACTATAAAATTTATGCAAAAGTATTAGCCAACAGACTGATGCCAGTAATTCAAGAGGTGATTAATGACGACCAAGCTGGGTTTATAGAGGGTAGATACATGAAGGACAATGTAAGGCAAGTTATAGATTTACTGGAATATCTTGAGAAGAATAAACAGATCTCTGCAGTGCTGGTTTTTTTGGATGCGGAGAAGGCCTTCGATAGAGTGGATTGGAATTTTCTACTAAAGACTTTAAAAAAAATGGGATTTGGAGATCAATTTATACAGGCGGTTTCAGCAATCTATCAAGAGCAAAAGGCACAGATTATTATTAATGGAAGTCTGACATCAGAGTTTAAAATCGAAAAAGGAACAAGACAGGGATGCCTGTTGTCCCCATTGTTGTTTATTTTAACACTAGAAGTCTTGCTAAATACAATAAGGGACTCTAATATCTTGAAAGGTATAACGATAAGGCAAGAGGATTACAGAATAAAGGCATTTGCAGATGATCTGGTTGTTACCCTAACACAGCCAATGGAATCAATAATCCAGATGAAGGACATTATACAAGACTATGGTAAAGTTTCAGGTTTTAATCTGAACCAGAAAAAAACTAAGATGATAGTCAAAAATATGACACAAGATCATAAACACGAGCTTGAAAGGAGGGCAAGTTTTGAGATTGTACCAAAGGTAAAATATCTAGGAGTTCAGGTTGCAGAATCAAATATGAAATTGTTTCAAAATAATTATGAGGTGTTGTGGCGAGAGGTGCAAAAAGACATGGAGACTTGGAAAAAACTGCAGCTGTCTTTACTTGGAAGAATAGCAGCAGTTAAGATGAACATTTTGCCAAGATTTCTTTTTTTGTTTCAAATGATTCCGGTGCTTAAAAGTGATAAACAACTAAAAGTATGGCAAATTGGAGTGAACAAGTTTGTCTGGAACGAGAAAAAACCAAGAATAAAAATGAAAATCATGCAAGACGTTCCAGAAAGGGGAGGTCTTAAACTTCCAAACCTACAGTTATATTATGATGCAGCAGCTTTGACTTTAACAAGTGATTGGTTTGGAGGAAAAAAGACTGGAATACTAAACGCAGAAAGTTTTGATTTGGAATTTGGATGGCATGCTTATTTATTTTATGATAGCAAAGTGGATTAAGTATTTAAAAGCCATATACTTAGAGACTCTTTGCTGAGAGTTTGGAAGAAGCACCGACTCAAATGGGATTATAAAATACCGTTATGGCTGGATCTTGGTCATATTTTGTGGAATACAAATATAATGTCACTCGGGGGGTTTTTATATAAAGAGGTTCTTTTTACAGATGCGGGCAGATGGCAGCTGAAGACATTACAGACACTGTTGGCTGAAGGGATTAATTTAACTTGGTTACAATACAATCAATTGCAATTGAGATGGAAAGAGGACCAAAGAACTGGTATTATGGTGCATGAGGAAGAATTGGTTAGACATATAAAAGAGAAAGGTCCAATGCATATTAAAAGGCTTTATAATGTTTTGTTAGAAAGGGATTCGGAAACTGAATTAGTTAAAGATTGTATGATTAAGTGGGCACAAAATTTTGAAGAACCAGTGATATTGGAAACATGGGAAAAAATTTGGGTTCAGAATGTTAAATTTACACAGTCGCAGAATTTGAGGGAAAATTTTTACAAAATGTTTTATAGATGGCATTTAGATCCTAAGAAATTGTCGTATATGTACCCTAATGTTCAGCCAAAATGTTGGAGGTGTGATTGTTTAGATGCTACATATTATCATATTTGGTGGATTTGTAAGAAAGTTAAGGCTTTTTGGATAAAAATTTGGTGGGTCATGCAGAATGTTTTAAAGAAAAAAATCCAATTTTCCCCACAATTGCTTTTATTGGGTATAGTTGAGGGTTTTACAGTGGATGAAACAAAGTTGATTTTGTATATGATTACAGCAGCGAGATTGTTGATAGGTAAATATTGGAAAAATGAAGCTCTGCCCACCGTAGAAGAATGGATTTTGAAGATGGCCAGCTTTGCGGAGATGGCGAAGATTTCAGCATACTTAAAAGATCGCTCACAAGAGGGACTTCCGGTTTCCTCGTCTTCGGCGGCGACGGTGCCTTTTTAAGCGCCGCCAGCCCCGCCACTCGTAGAGCCGCTTCTCGATTGCGAAGCGGCTTGAAACCTTCAAAATCTTTAGGATTTATGAAGAAGAGGCAGCAGGGTACAGGTTGAGCCCCTGCAACCCCCCCAGGGAATTGTTTCTGGGGAGGAAACAGGCGCGGCTCCCTTTCAACTTGCTGAGACTCCGGGCGGCGTGGGACGTCTCTGCTTCCGCAGAACAAGCCGGCTGCAGGAAACTTTTAAAGAGCGAGGAAATAACCCAAATAAACATTTGAAATCTACCTGAACCCTGAAATTTTGAACTGCAAGTATTAGCTTTTTGCTGATTTTTTATACTGAAGTGAAAGTTTCTGAATGAGTGAAAGTGACTGGAAAAAATATGGCACTCAGCATTAGAGTAAATGTATCAGTGGGTGTGGATTGGTGAAGTCATCTTGCTTTGTTACAAAGTTAAAAAGTTGCTATAAAGTTGCTCCGGCTGTAACAGAAACAAGAAGAAAATCTCTCTCTCTCCCTTTCACTTGACTTTGCTGCATTATAGCTTTGCCTTGATTAAATCTGGGGGACCTTTTTAGAAGGCTTTGTGGAGGGGGCAGAAGCGGAACCTCCCTTTTTAGAAAAGCTAGCCTATGTGGCAGGATGGCTTCAAAGAAGCAGGAAGGCAAAACAGGGGGGGGGATCCCCCACACGTAAACAGGACACGCAGTCACAAGCCCAGAAAAAAGATTTTGATATGGGAGATTTAAAAGAATTTATTTCAAATATCCTGGATGACAAATTTCAAAAAGCTCAACAGGAAATAGATGATAAAATAAATAAAATAGATGATAAAATTCAAAAGTCTCAACAGGAAATTATGCAGGAAATGCAGCAGAACCAAAAGAAGGTGACCAAAAAAATAACAGATGTGGCGTCTGGCCTGGCAGGATTTATTATGAAAGTTGAGTCAAAAGTGGATGAATTTAAATTAGAAGTTAATGCTAAGATGAAAAATAATGATCATAAATTTTTTGATGTTGATGACAAGATGCAGAGAGTTGAGAACGAGATTGTTATGATGCAATTCCGGGCAATGGAATTTGCTATACGGCTTCGAGGAATTAGAGAAGAGGAGAGACAAGATTTGAGACAGATCTGTGCTGAAGCCCTAGCTGTGATCTTAAAAATTAATCCTGATATGGTCTTTTGTAAAATAGACAAAATTTACAGAGTCAACTCTTGGGTGGCCAGACAAAGACAATTGCCTAGAGATGTGGTCATATATTTTACAGACAGAGCAATAAGAAATGATATCCTGCAAAAATCTTTTCTCACTTCTGTGCAAGTGAGCGGATCCAAGATTACAGTCTACAAGGAGCTTCCACCTAAGATGTTGAAATCCAGAAAAGATTTTGGCTTTCTTGTTAAAGAACTGCAGAATAATCAAATCCCATTTCGTTGGGACGCTCCAACTGGCATAATTTTGAGATATAAGGGAGAGAAACACCGTTTGAATACTGTGGAGAAGGCGGAGCAATTTTATACTCATATCTTTAAAGAAAGAACACCATCCCCACGTACATCTACAGTTTTGGAGCTTAAAGAGAGTGACAAGAAGCAACCTCAAGAATCGCAACAACAATCTAAGCAGGAATCAGAGGAGCTGAAGGGCGCTGAAGGAGGTTTTCTGGATGAGCCTTTGCTGGAATCTTCTCCAATCTTGGAGTCGGCTTGGATGGCTGAAGTCAAGGATCAGCGTATAACCCGAGCAAAAGCCAAGCAACTTAAAGAAAAGTTACAGCAGGAAAGACAAGATGAAAAGGCTGGGGCCATGGGGAATGCAGGACAGAAGATTTCGGATGAAATCCGAATGTTCTGCTCTTTGCTCCAGAAAGAGAATAATGATGATTAAATGTTTATCTTGGAATGTGAATGGGTTGAATGTAACACAAAAAAGGAAGAAAGTATTTGCATATTTAAAACAACATAATAATGATATAATTTGTTTACAAGAAACGCATATTACAGCTCAAGATCAAAACTATTTGAAAAATTCCAAATTAGGAACACATTTTATATCTTCAACTAACCAAAAAAAGAATGGTGTGGTTATTTACGTAAATAAAAAATTAACAGCCAAACTTATAGAAGCTGATCAAGATGGCAGGTTTGTAGCAATTGAATTACTTTCTGCTAATAATCAAATTCTTTTGATAGGAATTTATGCTCCTAACCAACAACAGGACTATTTTTATAAAATGCTGCATACGAAAATACTTCAATGGGATTACAGATCTATTTTAATTATGGGAGACTGGAATGGAGTAATTGACTCTAAATTAGACAAAAAGACTTTGGCAAAGTCAAGGATTAGATTACCACAGATTTTTTTTGATATGAAAGAAGACCTGGAATTAAAAGATATTTGGAGAATACATAACCCAAAAGAACTGGATTATACTTTCTTCTCTGACAGACATAGATCCTTTTCCAGGATTGACTTCATCTTGTTGTCTGATGATTTACTTGTCAGGACAAAAAGAACAAAGATTCTGCCAAGAATTTTGACTGATCATAGCCCAGTGTGGATAGAAATTGAGACACGCAAGACTGAGAGACGCTCTTGGAGATTAAATGAAAACTTGTTCAGATATGAAAAAAATATAATAGAACTTAAAAAGTATTTGAAAGAGTTTTTTGAAATGAATTTGAATAAAGGCACCCCAATGGAAATTGTGTGGGACGCAAGCAAAGCTTATATGAGAGGGGTACTTATATATATGAATTCTAAACATAGGTTGACTCAACAAAAGAAAAGACTTGAACTGGAAGCAGAAATAAAGAACAAAGAACAGTTACTTATTAAAAACCCAACAGATGAAAGAATACTTGGTGTCATAAAATTTTTGAAAGACCAATTCCAAATGCTTATAGTGGAACAAGTTGCAACAAATTTACAATACGCGAAGCATAATACATTCTGCAATGCCAATAAACCGGGCAGGTGGTTGGCCTACACATTAAGGAAGAAACAGAGCATACGGACTATTGATAGTATTGATATTGGAGGGAAAGAAGTTTTCCAACAGAAATTAATAAAAGAAGCTTTTCTTGAATATTACACTAAACTATATGCCAGAGAGGAGGTGCAGAATGGACTTATAGAAAAATATTTAGACAACAAAAGAGTTACAAAAATCACTGAGCAACAAAAGGAAAGAATGTATTATCCTATAACAGAGGAGGAGATAATAGCAGCAATAAAACAATTAAAAACAGCTAAAGCTCCTGGAACGGATGGTCTGACTGCAGTGTATTATAAAACTCTGCAGGCAGAAATGGTGGAACAACTTAGAGACTTATTTTGTAATATACAACAAGGGGGAAAAGTACCCCCATCATGGACTACAGCTCATATTTCTTTGATACCAAAAGAACAAGCAGGTCCCAAAAAACCAGAGAACTACAGACCAATATCTCTCTTGAATACGGATTACAAAATTTACGCAAAAGTATTAGCCAACAGATTGATGCCAGTAATTCAAAAGGTGATTCATGAGGATCAAGCGGGATTTATTGAGGGTAGGCACATGAATGATAATGTAAGGCAAGTAATAGATTTATTGGAATATCTTGAGAAGAATAAACAGATCCCTGCAGTGCTGGTTTTTCTGGATGCAGAGAAGGCCTTTGATAAAGTGGACTGGAATTTTCTATTAAAAACTTTAAAAAGGATGGACTTTGGGGACCAATTTATTCAGGCGGTCTCAGCAATCTATCAAGAACAAAAGGCACAGATTATTATTAATGGAAGTTTGACATCAGAGTTTAAAATCGAAAAAGGAACAAGACAGGGATGTCCGCTGTCCCCATTGTTGTTTATTTTAACACTAGAAGTCTTGTTAAACACAATAAGGGACTCTAATACTTTGAAAGGTATAATGATAAGGCAAGAGGATTACAGAATAAAGGCATTTGCAGACGATCTGGTTGTTACCCTAACACAGCCAATGGATTCAATAATCCAGATGAAGGACATTATACAAGACTATGGTAAAGTTTCAGGTTTTAGATTGAACCAGAAAAAAAATAAGATGGTAGTTAAAAATATGACACAAGATCGTAAACTTGAGCTTGAAAGGAGGGCAGGTTTTGAGATTGTACCAAAGGTAAAATATCTAGGAGTTCAGGTTGCAGAATCAAATATGAAATTGTTTCAAAATAACTATGAGGTGTTGTGGCGAGAGGTGCAAAAAGATATGGAGACTTGGAAAAAACTGCAGCTGTCTCTACTTGGAAGAATAGCAGCAGTTAAGATGAACATTTTGCCAAGATTTCTTTTTTTGTTTCAAATGATTCCGGTGCTCAAAAATGATAAACAACTAAAAGTATGGCAAACTGGTGTGAACAACTTTGTCTGGAACGAGAAAAAACCAAGAGTAAAAATGAAAATCATGCAAGACGTTCCAGAAAGGGGAGGTCTTAAACTTCCAAACCTACAGTTATATTATGATGCAGCAGCTTTGACTTTACTAAGTGAGTGGTTTGGAGGACAAAAGACTGGAATACTAAACGCAGAAAGTTTTGATTTGGAATTTGGATGGCACGCTTACTTATTTTATGACAGTAAAGTGGATAAAGTATTTAAAAGCCATATACTTAGAGATTCTTTGTTGAGAGTTTGGAAGAAGCACCGAAACAATTGGGATTATAAAATACCGCTATGGCTGGATCTTGGTCATACTTTGTGGAATACAAATATAATGTCACTCGGGGGGTTTTTATACAAAGAGGTTCTTTTTACAGATGCGGGCAGATGGCAGCTGAAGACATTACAGACATTGTTGGCTGAAGGGATTAATCTAACTTGGTTACAATATAATCAATTGCAATTGAGATGGAAAGAGGACCAAAAAACTGGTATTATGATGCATGAGGAAGAATTAGTTAGACACATAAAAGAGAAAGGCCCAATGCATATTAAAAGACTTTATAATGTCTTGTTAGAAAGGGATTCAGAAACTGAACTAGTTAAAGACTGCATGATTAAGTGGGCACAAAATTTTGAGGAACCAGTGATGTTGGAAACATGGGAAAAAATTTGGGTTCAGAATGTTAAATTTACACAGTCGCAGAATCTGAGGGAAAATTTTTATAAAATGTTTTACAGATGGCATCTAGACCCCAAAAAATTGTCGTGTATGTACCCTAATGTGCAGCCTAAATGTTGGAGATGTGATTGTCTAGACGCTACATATTATCATGTTTGGTGGACCTGTAAGAAAGTTAAGGCTTTTTGGATAAAAATTTGGTGGGTCATGCAGAATGTTTTGAAGAAAAAAATTCAATTTTCTCCACAACTGTTTTTATTGGGTATAGTTAAGGGTTTTACATCGGGTGAAACAAAATTGATATTGTATATGATAACAGCAGCAAGATTGTTGATAGGTAAATATTGGAAAAATGAAGCGCTGCCTACGATTGAGGAATGGACTTTGAAGATGGCCAGTTTTGCAGAGATGGCGAAGATTTCAGCATATCTAAAAGATTGTTCTCAAGAGACTTATGAATGGGAATGGAAGAAGTGGATAGATTATGTTCAGAACAAATATCAAACTAGGAAGTATCAAATAGCTTTTATTTGAAAATGTTATATTAAGATAGAAATTTTTTAAGGTTGAGGATGAAAATTTATTAGAAAATGTTATATTAAGATAGAAATATTTTTAAGGTAATCAGGATGAAAATTTATCTGAAAATGTTATATTAAGATAGAAATAGCTTAATGTAATGAAGATGAAAATTTGTAAGGGAGAGAGAGGGGTTCAAGTTTTATATACAAAGGAGGGTTTTTCCTTTTATTTGACATGAGTATACTGTGAGGAAGTCCGGGGGGAGGGGAGGGTTAGGGTGGGTTAGGGAGGTTGGGAAGTTTGGGGTGGGTTGAGGGGGGGAAAAAAAGGGGGTGAAAATGTAATTGTAAAACTTTTGCAATAAAAAAAAAAAAGATCGCTCACAAGAGACTTATGAATGTGGATGGAAAAAGTGGATAGATTATGTGCAGAACAAATACCAAACCAAGAAGTATCAAATAGCTTTTCATTGATAGTATTATATTATATTAAATAGAAATTGTCGAACTATGTGAAGATGAAAAATGACATGGGGGTTGGGGGGGGTTTAAGGTTTTTGTATAGGGGATAATGATATTCTATGGAAGTCTGGGGGGGAGGGGAGGGTCAGGGGGGGTTAGGGAGGGTGGGTTGGGGAGTTTGGGGAGGGTTAGGGGGGTGAAAATGGGGTGAAAATGTAATTGTAAAACTTTTACAATAAAAAAAAAGAAATTTTCAGCAGATGATAACAAAAAATGAACAAAGAGATTAATGAGATTAAAAAGAAAATAATTCAAGAATTTTATGAAAAATTATATAATAAAGGAAAAATTTCAGAAGAAAAGATAACACAATACTTGGAAAAAGCTAAATTACCAAAATTGCCTGAAAATATTAAAAAAGATGTTAAATGAAAAAATAACAATGATGGAGCTGACAGAGGTGATAAAGAGGCAAAAAAATAAGAAGACTCCAGGACCAGATGGATTACCAGCAGAAGTTTACAAACATCTACAAGATATCTTAAACTTGTCAGAGGTTTATAATGAGGTGTTGTTAGAAGCCAAAATACCAAATATTTGGACAGAAGCAAATATTACCTAAATTCCAAAAGAAGAGTCAGATTTGACAAAGGTAAAGAATTACTAAATGCAGATTACAAATATTTGCATTGAGACTAAAAAGATTTTTAAATAAATTTATTCATCCAGACCAAAATGGATTCCTACCAAAAAGACAAATAAAAAACAATGTAAGATTTATTTTAGATACATTGGAATATTATGAAACACATTTGGATAAACAAATGTCATTTATCTTTTTAGATGCACAGAAAGCATTTGACAATGTAAATTGGCAATTTATAATGCAACAGCTAGATTGTATGGACTTTGGAGAGAATTTATAAACGTGATTAAGACAATATACCTGTGATGGCAAACCTATGGCATGCATGCCACAGATGGCATGCATAGCCATATCAGTGGGCACACCAGCTCAGCTCCAGCCAGCTGATTTTCGGGCCTTCTGGGCCCACCAGAAGTAGAAAAACAGGCCTTTCCTGCCTCCGGAGGGTCTGGGGGTTGGGGTGGGGAAGGCCCATTTTTCTCTCACTGGCTCCAGATCCTCTCTATGCATCTCAGGAGGGCAAAAACAGCCTTTCCCACTCCCTGGGAGGCCTTCCAGAGGCCTGAAATGGCCCATTTCCCAACTCCCAGTGGGACAGGAAGTGACTTTTTTGCTGTCCCCAGCCTTCAGAGACTCCTAGAGAGGCTCTGGAGGCTGGGGACAGCAACAAACTTTGGCGTGGCCAACTCAACATCACTCCCACCCAGCCACTCCCACCCAGCAACAAAAACATTTTGAACACATGTACTGGAGGGTGCAATCAGCTCTCAAACTTAATTTAAAAAAGGACTATTTTACTGAACAATGTAAAATATTTATCTTACCTGATTAATGTGATTTTTTTTCTCCTGAATCTCAGCGCACAGCATCTGCACATCAGGGCTGTAAGACATCAGTTTCATATTCATGCAGGATTGTAAGCTGTTGTCTGTGAGGTGTAAGCGATGTTTATTCCTGGAGGGTGCAGTAAGCTCTCAACCTGAATAAAAAAAGGACTATGACACTGAACAATGTACAATATATATATTTGCAAAATAATAGCCAATTAAAATAATTATCTTATCTTATTAATGTGATTTTTGCTCCTCAGCACACAACGTCTACATATCCGGGCTGTAAAATGTTTTCATCTTCATGCAGGGCTTGTCTGTGAGGTCCAGGCGATGTTTATTTTTCATACCAGTGGGTGCAGTCAACTCTCAACCTGAATAAAAAAGGACTATTTCACTGAACAATGTACAATATATATTTACAAAATAATACCCAGTTAAAATATTTATTTTATAATATGATTCTTGCTCCTCACTGTGCAGCATCTGCACATCAGGGCTATAAGATGTTATCATCTTCAAGCAGGGCTTGTCGGTGAGGCATGGGTGATGTTTGTTTTTCATACTGGAGGGTGCAGTCAGCTCTCAACCTGAATAAAAAAAGGAGAATTTCACTGAACAATGTACAATAGATATTTGCCCAATTAAAATATTTATCTTACCTGGTTAATGTGATTTTTGCTTCTGAAACTCAGTGCACAGTATCTGCACATCAGGGCTGTAAGACATCCCCTTCATCTTCATGCAGGATTGTAAACTATTACCTGTGAGGCATCAGCGATCTTGTTTTTTATGTAGTTCATGTTGGAGAAGATCTGCTCACAGACATATGTAGATCCAAAGATCAACAGGATTCCAAATGAATATTTTTTCCTGTTGGTGTACGTGTCAGGGATAGCATTCCATGTATCGAAGATAAGTTTGTCCACTTTGGGAAGATTTTCAATATCACTCCATTTGTGATTCTGAGCAAGAATGGCCTTCTGACGGGCAACATCTTCAAGATATCTTTGTCAGCTATGTTGGCCAGTTCCATCTCAAGATCAGATTGACTTACACCTGCAAGCGCAGTCACATTCAATAGGGATTGATTGATGGTCAGTGGAGTGACAGGGCAGGAAAATATGTTTTTTTCCTTTCTGAAGTCATGGAATTGTTTCCCAAATGATGTTTGCACTGCAGTGATTGCAGACTGCAAATACTCCAAATTTATAATATTGTGAGATGCTTTGAACTCTCTCAAAGAGGGTGAGGGTGCCTTCCCTGCCGCCTTGAAGGAGGCGGTGGTGAGGCCTCTCCTCAAGAAGCCTTCCCTGGACCCGGCAGTATTGGCTAATTATCGTCTAGTCTCCAACCTTCACTTCGTTGCGAAGGTTGTTGAGAGTGTGGTGGCGCGACAGCTTCCCGAGTAGCTGGATGAAATGTCATATCTAGATTTGTTCCAGTCAGGTTTCAGGCCTGGATACAGCACAGAAATGGCATTGGTCGCATTGGTTGATGATCTCTGGAGGGCTCGGGACAGGGGTTGCTCCTCTGTCTTGTTCCTGTTAGATCTCTCAGCGGCTTTTGATACCATCGACCATGGTATCATGCTGCACTGGTTGGAAGAGTTGGGGGTGGGGAGGCACCTTACTATGGTGGTTCTCCTCCTTTCTCTCTGACCGGTCGCAGTCTGTGTTGACAGGGGGGCAGAGGTCGACCCCAAGGCCCCTCATATGTGGGGTGCCTATCGCCCCTTTTGTTCAACATTTATATAAAGCCGCTGGGCGAGATCATCCGTGGTTTTGGGGTGAAGTACCATCAGTACGCTGACAACACCCAGCTGTACATCTCCACCCCGGACCACCCCAACAATGCCCTTGAAGTGATGTCCCGGTGTCTGGAGGCCGTACGGATCTGGATGGGGAGGAACAGGCTCAGGCTCAACCCATTCAAGACTGAGTGGCTGTGGTTTCCGACATCCCGATATAGTCAGCTGGTGCCATCGCTGACTATTGGGGGCGAATCATTGGCCCCCACAGAAAGGGCTCGCAACTTGGGTGTCCTCCTGGATTCACAGCTGTCTTTAGAAGAGCACTTGACGGCCGTGACCAGGAGGATTTTTCATCAGGTTCGCCTGATCCACCAGTTGTGTCCCTTTCTAGATCGGGACTCCCTACACACAGTCACGCATGCCCTCATCACCTTTCGTCTGGACTATTGTAACACTCTCTACATGGGCTCCTCTTGAGGTTCACTTGGAGGCTCCAACTGGCGCAGAGTGCGGCCGCGCGGGTGGTTATGGGAGCAACGTGGAGTTCCCATGTAACACCTCTCCTGCGCGAGCTGCACTGGCTCCCGGTGGTCTTCCGAGTGTGCTTCAAGGTTCTGGTTACCACCTTTAAAGCGCTCCATGGCTTAGGACCTGGTTATTTACGGGACCGCCTGCTACCACCAATAGGCTCCCACCGGCCAGTACGCTCCCATAGAGAGGGGCTCCTCTGGGTGCCGTCGGCCAAACAATGTTGACTGGCGGCCCCTAGGGGGAGAGCCTTCTCTGTGGGGGCACCTACGATCTGGAACGAGCTCCATCCGGAGATACGGAGGATCCCGGATCTTCACACCTTCTGTTGCGCGCTTAAAACATTTTTATTTCATCAAGCTGGCCTGGCCTAAATCTTCTCCTTTTTTAAATTTAAATTTTAAACACAAATTTCTGCCATTTTTATGGTTCTGACTTTGACAGACTTCAGAGAGAGAGTCATATCTCTGATTTTCTGGACAATTTCATGCTTGTTTTTTAAGTCCGAGAATAGATGTTCTGAAATCTTAAGAAAAGATTCTTTCATATATTCTCCATCTGTGAACAGCCTCCTGTACCTGTCTATTTCCTGGGTGACCACAAAACTAACATATGTCGTTGAATTTGCTGATTTCACCCACTTCTTGAAATGATTTTTGCTCAGATCAATGCATCAGTTCTGAAATGGCTTTTTTCCTCTCATCTCCAGGGGTGAAATCCAGCAGGTTCTGATAGGTTCTGGAGAAGCGGTAGCGAAAATTTTGAGTAGTTCAGAGAAACGGCAAGTACCACCATTGGCTGGCCCCAGAGTGGGGTGGGAATGGAGATTTTGCAATATCTTTCCCCCTGGAGTGGGATGGGAATGGAGATTTTGCAGTATCCTTCCCCTGCCATGCCCACCAAGCCACACCACACCCACCAAGCCACACTCATAGAACCGGGAGTTAAAAAATTTGGATTTCACCATTGCTCATCCCCTTCTGGATATTTTTCAGCAAAGGCTGAGTGTTTATTCTGGAAATAACCTGCAACATTCCACTTTTTGTTGTTTGCAATTTTCTCACCATATATTAAACATACTGGTAAACCAGTCTCATCAGCAGTAAAAGCAATAACTGTGCCCATGCACCATTAAACATTCTGTTTTCTTTTAATACTTTTCTTTTCTTGCATTTATCCATGGTTGGCCTACCAGGGGTAAAAAAGCTCAATAAATCACCTGCTGGTGGGTGTCTCACATTGGTGGTTGTGACCAGTGGTGGGATTCACAATCGTTGATCTCTCTCTCTCTCCCCGCTTTATGTATACCCCCTTTCCCTCTCTGTTTATCTCCATCTCTCTCCAATTCTGAGGTGCCTCACTGGAGGCAAGGATTCTCACTGCCAGACAGACTGAAGCAGGAAATGGTGTTGGGCAGGCCATGAGCTAGAAGCCATGAGGTGTCAGGCAGGCCATGAGCAAAAGGCCTCATGGCATCGGTCAGGCCATGAGCTGGAAGCCATGAGGCATTAGGCAGGCCATGCACTGGCTAAGCAAGTATTGCAGTTCTCTTCTCTTCTACAGCAAAATGAGGAGTGTCTGGGAGTCTCTTCTCAGGTGAGATGAGGAGTGACTGGCTGAGCCAGGGCGACGGGTGGGGCCAACCATGTGAGGAGTGACCGGGAGGGGAGCGAGTCTCTTCTCTTCTCAAGCCACACAAGAAGTGACTGGGGCGATGGGTGGAGCCAGCCAGGAGGATGAGATCAGCTAGTATTACTGCTGTAAAACCTAACTACCTGTCAGTGTGATAGGGAGCTGCAGGAGAGGGGCAAAAGAGCTGCATGTGGCACCGGAGCTGCAGGTTGCCAACACCTGCTATAGACAAACATCAAAAGTAATAGTTAAGACTTTACAGAAAACTTTAGTATAAAAAAGGGCAAAAGACAAGGGTGTCCATTATTCCCATTGCTATTTATATTAACATTGGAAGTGTTAAACAGGAATATTAGATAAGACCTAGAAATAAAAGGTATGGAAATAAAAAAAGAAAAATATAAACTACAAGCATTTGTGGATGATTTGATATTCATTCTAGAAGAACCACTAGGAACCAGCCCCAAATTAATGAAAAGAATAGAAGAGTACAGGGAAGTAGCAGAAATGAAAATAAATAAATAAAAAACCAAAATAATATCAAAAATCTTACAGATAAACAAACAAACAAAAAAAAAAACCGAACTGACAAAAAAAGACAGATCTTCAGATAGTTAAGAAAGTTAAATATTTGGGAGTATATTTAACAGCAAGATGTGCAACAATAAAAGAAGATAACTATATAAGGCTACTACATTAAATACTGTAAAATTGGAGTTGGAGAAATGGGAAAATTTGCAATTATCAATGGTAGGAAGAATAGCAACTATAAAAATGAATATTTTACTAAAGCTACTTCCCCCCCCCCCAACAATTTCTATAAAAAGAGAGAAAAAATATTTTGATGAGTTAAACACAATAATTTTAAAATTTATTTGGCAAGGGAAGAAAGCTAGAATAAGACTGAAAATGTTGTAAGAATCCAAAAAGTACAGTGGTTTGGTGCACCCTGTCATTAACACAGCTGCCTGCAATTTCTGCTGGTTCAAATCTCTCCAAGGCTCAAGGTTGACTCAGCCTTCCATCCTTTCTAAGGTAGGTGAAATGAGGACCCAGTTTGTGGGGGCAATAAGCTGACTTTGTATAAAATATACAAAAGAATGAAGGCTATTGCTTATTGCTTAACGCATTGTAAGCCGCCCTGAGTCTCCGGAGAAGGGCGGCATATAAATCAAATTAAAAAAAAAAAAAACCAATAATGGGGGATTTGGGCTACCAGATTGGGAGCTATATTACCAAACATATTTATTAACATGGGTGAAAGAATGGATAAGTCTCAGATTACTTGTATTTAGAAGATCATGATCTTAAGATGGCATGTTTTTTTATGGTATAGTGAGAACAAGATTCATAGATATTTTCAAAGACATTATGTAAGGATTGCTCTATTTTTAGTATAGGAAAAGGTGAAAGCAAAAAATTTATATGAAAATACCATGATGGCTTTCAATAATGGAAGCATTTGTTCACCCAAATCTAGTAAATCTGGAGAAAATTTTAACATATTTTAACAATAAAATATTAACTGGTGGCTAATGGGAGAAGAGGAAACATCAAAACATGAGTATGGATTTTATCTCAATATTTTGTCTCTACACTGTGAAAGGGATGTGTTTAATTATTTAATTAAATAACTGACAGGTTTTTTTTTATTGTAAAAGTTTTACAATTACATTTTCACCCCATTTTCATCCCCCTAACCCTCCCCAAACTCCCCAACCCACCCTCCCAAACCCCCCCTGACCCTCCCCTCCCCCCGGACTTCCATAGAATATCATTATCCCCTATACAAAAACCTTGAACCCCCCCAACCCCCATGTCATTTTTCATCTTCACATAGTTCGACTATTTCTATTTAATATAATATAATACTATCAATGAAAAGCTATTTGATACTTCTTGGTTTGGTATTTGTTCTGCACATAATCTATCCACTTTTTCCATCCACATTCATAAGTCTCTTGTGAGCGATCTTTTAAGTATGCTGAAATCTTCGCCATCTCTGCAAAGCTGGCCATCTTCAAAATCCATTCTTCTACAGTGGGCAGAGCTTCATTTTTCCAATATTTACCTATCAACAATCTCGCTGCTGTAATCATATACAAAATCAACTTTATTTCATCCACTGTAAAACCCTCAACTATACCCAATAAAAGCAATTGTGGAGAAAATTGGATTTTTTTCTTTAAAACATTCGGAAAATAACTGACAGTTTTGATGTATGTGTCCACAAATGAGATTCCCTTTAACACTTCAAGTGGTGCTTTCAATTCCAAAAATACGTATTTCGAGCACTTCATTCTTTGTTTAAATAAATATTTTATTAGTTTTAAAAGTAAAACAATGGACATTGCTCAACATCTCTGGTTTCTAACATTTGCATCAAATTCAAGTTAATAAGTAATATATTCCTTAATCTATATACAAATTTACATATCTCCTATTTCATTATATATCAAGTATACAGTATTTTACTTCCTAAACAGCTATACATA
Source organism: Arizona elegans (assembly GCA_022577455.1). Classification (NCBI taxonomy): domain Eukaryota; kingdom Metazoa; phylum Chordata; class Lepidosauria; order Squamata; family Colubridae; genus Arizona; species Arizona elegans. The sequence continues at coordinate 73,138,331 of JAKOOJ010000004.1, read as the reverse complement.
TATTTAATAAACCTATATTACATTCACAAATTCAATATACCTTGATATATTGATATACATTGATATATACATTTCCAGACATTCATTATCCCTAGTTTTTGGCATTCTTCCTCTTATCTAACCAATTATAAAATTTATTCCAACTTCATAGTATGTTGATTCACTTTTGTCGTTGAGTTCTAAAGTAAGTGTGTCCATCTCTGCACAGCTGTAAATTTTGTATATTACTTCTTCTTCTGAGGGTATTTTTTACACTTCCATTTTTGAGCAAATGCTAATCTTGCCACAGTAAGTATATGCAATATTAAATAGGTTACATTTTTGTCATATTTGCCATTTGTCATGCCCAGTAAGAAAAATTCCAGCTTGACTTCTATTTTGAACATTAACATCTCTTCTAATCAGCTCCTTACTTGCTGCCAAAAACTTTTTGCTTTTGAGCATTCTCATCACATATGGTAGTATGACCCTAAGATAAGGTGACCAGACGTCCCGCTTTTGGCGGGACAGTCCCGATTTTTAGCAATTTGTCCCGCATCCCGCAGCATTTTTAAAAAGTCCCAATTTTTCATTCTGCCTCCTGAGTCCCAGCTGATGGCTAGAGGAAAAAAAAACTGTTTAAACTCTTGCCGCAGGGCTTCAAAGGGCCGCCCTACAGCTGTTCTGTGTTAAAAGAAAACAAATGAGTAGACCAATGCCTGCAAAAATAGAAAAAACAGCCCCTTACAGCTTCTGTGTAGGTTAATTAGCACGTTGATTAGCTCGGCTTCCCCACTCTCAGCTGATTTGCTCTCAGCTGTTTAGCGCAGGGCTCTTGCTGCTTGCTAAATTGCTCGAGCAGATTTTTTTTCTCCTTGTGCAAACCAAGCTCAAAACGAAACTGAAAGTGAAACAGGCTGTTGACTTGTTTGCTGCAAGGTTGGAAAATTAGGCAGCAGATTTCTTTTTCCTCATCAAAAAAGGTAGGTGCAAACAATGGGAAATTTAGGGCAAAAGAGGAGAGTTCAAGATTTTAAAACACAAAAGAAAAAAAGCTCTATTTAACTAGGGAATTGTAATAATTGAGATACTATTAATTGTATATTGTGTTGAAAGCAGAAATGGTTAAGTTGTGGTTTGGAGGAATATATGTGGGAAATTATTTGGTTTATTATTATTGGTAAATATAATTAATTGATTTGTAAGAAATTGGATTGCATGGAAATAATTGGAATATTCATGTTCATATTGATTAATATACAAAAAAGATAGTTATATAACTAATTGATTTATATTAAAATGTTGAATTTGTATTAAACAACTGTATTACATAATTACATAATTAACCAATGGGAGGATGGATATAAAAATAGATGACAATGGGAAGGGGTATAATATAGAATAGAAGGGAAAAATTGAATTTGATTAAGATTAGAGATGAGGATGAAGGCTAATATTGTTTTTTTAAAAAAATAGATGGGGAATAAATATGGCAAAAAGGAAATATAGAAATTGTAAATTTAATTGAAATGACTAAACACTGTTTAAATTTGTGAACCAGCCAAATATTCTGTTCAAAGAAAATACATTGTATGTTTGTATGTATGTTTCTAATTATTGCTATCTATTCATAATTGTTCTCTTTTATTCTTTAAAGTTTAACAATTCATTCTTTATCTTAATATCTTTATATTTGTTTGGCGTTGGCTTTCTTCCCTTTCATCTTTTTTATTGTACAGCAATCTTTCTCCTCAAACCTACCACCTCTCTCTTTTCTTTCCTTCTTACTTTCTCTTCCCCCCACCCTCTTCTTCTCCTCCCTACTTCCTTTTCCTTTCTCCTTCTCCTCTCTTCCTCTCTCTCTTACCCTCCCTCCTACTCTAATTCCCCTTCCCTTCCTTTATCCCTCTCTATTGCTGTATCCTTTTGTGCATATGGACTACCCAGAGGCCTGAAAAGGTTATTTTTGACTGGTCCTCGCACTTTTGACCAGTCCTCAAACTTACGACTGTCCTCACATTTTACATTTTTTGCCCTATCTTATCACCATGGTGAAGAGAAGCAGTTGTGAAATGAGTGACATGGTTGTTAAGAATGCTGCACAGGCATAAATATGAGGATGGTCATAAGTGTGAGGACCAGTCAAAAGTGTGAGGACCTGTCAGAAATGACTTTTTTCAGCCCTCTGGTTAGTCTTTTTGTGCATATGGACTACTCAGAGGGCTGAAAAAGTTATTTTTGACTGGTCCTCGCACTTTTGACCAGTCCTCAAACTTACGACTGTCCTCACATTTTACATTTTTGCCCTATCTTGTCATCATGGTGAAGAGAAGCAGTTGTGAAATGAGTGACATGGTTGTTAAGAATGCTGCACGGGCTTAAATGTGAGGATGGTCATAAGTGTGAGGACGGTCATAAGTGTGAGGCCCAGTCAAAAGTGTGAGGACCTGTCAGAAATGACTTTTTTCAGCCCTCTGAATAGTCCCTATACACATAGCCATGGCCACCCGGTCACATGACCAGCTAGCCACGCCCACCCCGTCACATGACCTCCAAGCCACGCCCACAAAATAAGCCATGCCCACAATGGTGTCCCTCTTTACCAATGTTAAAATCTTATACCGTAGGAATAAGTTAAAGGGAGAAGGAATTGAATTAGAATGGTGGATATACCTAAAATACAATCCAAATTTATGGATAAAAAAGAGTGAGATATAAAATAGAACCATCAGAACTAGATAAAATTTTATTAAGCACAGAGGGAAAGGCCATAAAGAATTGTATCACTATTTATTAGAACAAGATACACTTGAAGAACAAGTTAAGGAGACAATGATAACTTGGAGTAGATGTTTTGGGTACAGTATTGATTTGGATAATTGGCAAAATCTGTGGGGAAAAAATATTTGTTGGAAATGTGAAGTGCTTCATTTTTTGGTTTACATAGGCTAGATGTCAGATCTGTGTATCTGCCATTCTTTGTGGAAGAAGTGGGGAGGGATTCGGAGTTGTCACATTTAGTTCTTTTTCCTATGTTCCTAAGTATCATATTTCCTGCCTGGTCCTCTTTGTATAAACTTTAGCCTAATTTATAACCATTGCCTGGTGCCAGGAATGCCTGGAGAATTCTCACACCTTGGGAAATGAAAGGGGAGGGGGGAATGAGTGGATTGCAAGACGACCCTGAGAATCTCTTCTTATCTGTTTCTCAGAGAGGCTGGTACAATTCATCTTCACACCGGTGGATTGGTCGGAATCCACATCGGATGGTGGGTAGGGGGTTCCTAATTTCCTTTATCCTGAACTGCATGCCCTGTGGGATACCAGAGCCTGCTTTGAGTTTTGACTTGCTTTCATCCCTTTCAATAAAAGGCTTCTTTTGAAACACAAAGTTCTCAAGAGTTCGTACATTCTTGGAAGGCGGGGAGAAGCTGGTCCTTACACTAGATCTGAAAGGGGATAGTGGTGATACTCAGCCTGGTTGAAGCTGTCATTCATTAACTTCTGAACTTTTGGAGGAGGATAAATGATAGAGGGTCACAGGTAAGAAGGGCAGAAATGTCCTTAGTATAGCCTACTCTGTGCTGTCCTTTCACTTTCTTCATAAGCAGAGGAACAAAAATGAGTATTTTATTAGTAAATGTGTAGTGATGTATAGTGACAGTCATGCCACATGGTAGTTAATACCATGGTGGTGCAATAGTTAGAATGTAATATTGCAAGCTAATTCTGCCAACTTCCAGGAGTTCGATTCTCACCAGCTCAAGGTTGACTTAGCCTTCCATCTTTCTGAGGTCATTAAAATGAGGACCCAGACTGCTGGGGGCAATGTGCTGACTCTGTAAACCTCTTAGAGAGAGCTATAAAGCACTGTGAAATCTAAGTGCTATTGCTATTGCTAATGTTCTCAAATTGTACCAGGAAGATTCATCTTCTCTCAGCTGCAAAAACTCACTGGATGAATTGTCTTTGCTGAAAGCATTGCCTCTCCTCTCAACTTAAGAATGTAAAAACTCTTGAAACAGAGTATTTCAAAAGGAATCTTTATTAAGCAGAAGTGACAGCAATGAATTCAAAGCAAGGTCTGAATACCCTTAAGCAAGACAAGTAGGATTAGAACAATAGAGACCCCTCTCTTAAACCAGAATGCAGATTTTAGCCAATACACAAGTGTGAAGATGTTTTCTTTACCATTTGTCCCTGAGAACCAGGAAAGTATATATCACATTGTTTCCCCTTTATTTTTTAAAGTGAAATAGCTCACATGGCTGTGATAAACAGCGGCTTTTGATACCATGATCGACCATGGTATCATGTTGCACCGGCTGGAGGGACTGGGAGTGGGGGGCACCATTTTGCGGTGGTTCTCCTCCTATCTCTCCGACCGGTTGCAATCCGTGTTGACAGAGGGGCAGTGGTCGACCCCGAGGCGCCTTGTTTGTGGGGTGCCACAAGGGTTGGTCCTCTCGCCCCTCCTGTTCAACATTTATGTGAAGCCACTGGGTGAAATCATCCGTGGTTTTGGGGTGGAGTTCCATCAGTACGCTGATGATACTCAGCTGTACATCTCCACCCCAGACCATCCCAACGATGCCTTGGAAGTGATGTCCCAGTGCCTGGAGGCCATGCGGGTCTGGATGGGGAGAAACAGACTTCGACTCAACCCTTCCAAGACCGAGTGGCTGTGGCTGCCGGCGTCCCGGTATAGCCAGCTGACGCCATCGCTGGTTACTGGGGGTGAATCACTGGCCCCCACGGAAAGGGCCCGCAACTTGGGTGTCCTCCTGGATGCATGGCTGTCTTTAGAAGGGCATATGACAGCCGTGGCCAGGGGGGCTTTTTATCAGGTTCGCCTGATATGCCAGTTGCGCCCCTTTCTGGATCAGTACTCCCTACGCACAGTCACTCAAGCACTTGTCACCTCTCGTCTGGACTATTGTAATGCTCTCTACATGGGGCTCCCCTTGGGGTACACCCGGAGGCTCCAGCTGGTGCAGAATGGGGCTGTGCGGGGGATTATGGGAGTGACGGGGCGTTCCCATGTGACTCCTCTCCTGCGCAAGCTGCATTGGCTTCCGGTGGACTTCCGGGTGTGCTTCAAGGTGTTGGTGATCATCTTTAAAGCGCTCCATGGCTTAGGGCCAGGGTACTTACGAGACTGCCTTCTGCCACCAATAGCCTCCCACTGGCCAGTTCGCTCCCACAGAGAGGGCCTCCTCAGGGTGCCGTTGGCTAGACAATGCCAGCTGGCGACCCCCAGGAGGAGAGGCTTCTCTGTCGTGGCACCTACCCTTTGGAACAATCTACCCCTAGAGTTATGAGTGATCTCCGACCGCCGGACTTTTCGTCGGGCCCTAAAAACTCATCTCTTTCAGTTAGCCGGTCCCTCTTGATTTTATGATTTTATGGTTGATTTTAAATTTTGATATGGATTTTAAATTGATAAATTTTAAACTATGGGCCAAATTTAATTATTTTAAATCTATTTTTAATCGTACTTTATGTATAAATGTTTTATTTTGGCTGTTCACCGCCCTGAGTCCGAAAGGAGAAGGGCGGTATAGAAATTTGAATAATAATAATAATAATAATAATAATAATAATAATAATAATAATAATAATAATAATAATAATAATAATAATAATAATGAACATTCCTCAACGTTAAGGGGATCTCAGGGGTCTTTGGCACCAAGATATAGGTTGTAAAATATCTATGACACAGGCAATGCTAGTAAATCGCATCCAAGTCTCCCCCTTCTCCCAATTGAATGGCAGTATCACTTTTAGGGATCTGACATGCTACCTTCCTTAGAAAATGAAAGGGTCCACCTGCAAAAAACAAATATAAACAAAATTTCATGATAGTATATTAACAAGGTTTGTTAGGATATTGGAAGTGAAATTTTGTCAGTAAAGTTGGAGCTCTAACATGGTGTTTAGTGACCCATTCGTTGTGGGCAGATGGCAAATGTTTCCAAGTGACTAAGTATTGGATTTTCCCTCTGTGGATCCTAGAGTCAAGGATTTCCTTGATTTCAAAGTGTTGTTCACCTTCAATCATGATGGGAACAGGTGGTGTAAATGCAGGTGGTCTGAGGGATGAGATTACTTCTCGCTTGAGTAAACTAATGTGGAATACTGGGTGGACTTGCCTGAGTGTCTTTGGAAGGAGTAGTTTAACTGCTACTGGATTGATGACCCTAGTGACAGGGAAAGGTCCAATGAAATTTGCCCTAGTTTCTTTGATGATTGTAATGATTTCAGGAATTTTGTAGATAAGTATACTCTGTCTCCAACATTAAAAGGTTTGGGTTCCATCCTTTTTTTGTCAGCTTGAATTTTAAAAGCCTCTCTAGCTTCCTTTAAGGCTAATCTAACCACTGGCCATGTGTTTTCAAGTTATCCATCCACTACTTAAGTTAGGGATTGGTGGGTTCGTCTGTGGGTAGTTCAGGCATGGGACTGAAATCCTGGCCTGTCGCTACTCTAAAAGGGGTAAAACCAGTGCTTGAGTGTACAGCATTATTAAACGCAACTTCAGCAAAAGGTAAAAGTTCGGTCCAGTTATCCTGTTGAAAATTAATAAAACATCTTAAATATTGTTTTAGCACTGAGTTCAAGCATTCAGAATTACCATTAGTACATGTGTGATGCAAGGAGCTCAACCCCTGGCCATTATCAAGTAAGTCCAAAAATGCCCTCCAAAATTTGGAGGTGAATTGAACCCCTCTGTCAGAGATGATCCTTTGTGGAGCACCATGAAGTCAATAAATGTGTATTAGGAATAATTTGGCTAAACTTTTAGCAGTTGGGATCATCTGGCAAGGTATAAAATGTGCCTGTTTTGAAAACAGGTCTGTCACGACCCAAATAACAGTATTTCCCGCACTGTTTGGAAATTCTACAATGAAATCCATAGCAATCTCTCTCCATGGCACTGGAGGCTCAGCTACTTTCTGCAATAGACCTGGGGTTTTCCCCTGATGTCTTTTTGCTGCTGCACAAATGGGGCAGCTAGCTACATAGCTTTCTATGTTCTTATTAAAATTGTCTTTTAATAAGGTGTAAAGTTTTCACAAAACCAAAATGTCCAGCTAATCTGGAGTTGTGGCACCTTGCCATTAAGCATAGTCTTTGGCTGGCTGGAACATACAATTTCCCTCCCACTCAAGCCAAGTCTTCTTTCATCAGACAGCTGGATTTGTGGTTCAAAAATCATTCATTGGTGGCCAATGCTGGTTTAAAAGTTTGGGTGGTGTCATTATCTGTCAATGTTTCTTGTTTTATCTGGGATCTAGTGATTACTTTAGTGGCTAGTTGATTGTTTTGTTCTATGGGTTTGATTATGTCTGAATTCACGCTATTGTATTGCTGTTTTCTGGATAGCGCATTTGCCAGAAAGTTTTTTCCCCCAGGGAGGTATTTTAGAGTAAAATCAAACTTTTTAAAGTTGAGCCCATTGTACTTGTTTTGGGGATAGTTTCCCTGGGGTCTTTAGGGCTTCTAAATTTTTATGATCAGTCCAGACTTCAAAAGGGATCTTACTTCCTTCTAGGAAATGCCTCCAGGTTAACAGTGCCCAGCGAACTGCATAAGCCTCTTTCTCCCAAATGGCCCACCTTTGCTCAGGCTCATTCAACTTTTTGGATGTGTAAGCGCATGGTTGTAGCTGGTCTTGCTCATTTTTCTGAAGCAGGACCACTCCTATTGCCACATCGCTGGCATCTGCTTGTATGATGAATGGTTTCTCCATGTCCAGGTGTTTTAGAATTGGTTCTGCTGAGAACAGCAGTTTAGGTTTTTCAAATGCCACTTGGCATTCCATAGTCCAGTTCAATGGTTGCTTTGGTTTAGGGTTGCCCTCCCCATACATTTTTAAGAGCTTGGTAATGAGGAGGGCAATCTGAGCGAAAGCAGGGATAAACTGGCGGTAAAGTTGGCAAAACCCAGGAAGCTTTGTAACTTTACGTGTGCTTGGTGGTTCCCAATCAAGTACAGCCTGCACTTTTTGAGGGTCCATTTATATGCCCTGGTGTGAAATGCGGTATCCCAAATAGTCAATCTTCTCATGGTGGAATTCACATTTAGAAAGTTTAGCATAAAGTTTGGCAGAGTGGAGTTTGTTTAAAACCGCCCTGACTAGTTTTACATGTTCTGCTTTAAAATGTCGTCCAAGTAGACCAGGACCCCCTTATACAAATGCTGATGTAGCATTTCATTTATTAACTGCATAAACACTGCAGGGTCTCCTTGTAACCCAAAAGGGAGCACCTTGAATTGGTAGTACCCGAGGGGGGTGTTAAATGCCATTTTCTACTTGTCCACCTCCTTAATTCTGACATGGTAGTAAGCCTCCCTTAAGTCCAGCTTTGAATTTTTTTTTCCCTTTAGCGAGGTGTGCTAGCATATCTTTCATAAGAGGGAGGGGATACATGTTCTCCACACTGATCGTATTCAGATTTCTAAAATCAGCACAGAGACATTTTGAGCCATCTTTTTTTTCTCTAAATAATACTGGAGCTGCAATTTTTGGTCGGGCTGGCTCGATGAAACCCTTTGCTAGGTTTTTCTCAATAAATGTTATCAGCTCTTCCAACTCCCTCGGTGACATGCTGTACATTTTGGGTTTAGGGAATTTAGTGCCGGGTAAGATTTCTATCGCACAGTCGGTGGCGCGACGGGGAAGGAGCTCATCTGAGGCTTTTTCGCTAAAAACTTCAGTCAAATCCTTGTATTCTATGGGTATGACCTCAGTTGGTATGGCATGACCAGGCATGGCTGTTTCTCGGTTCTCTGCCCCCTCAGTTGCTTTATGTGGATTCTCAGCAAAAGTCACGTGCATCTGAAATTTTATGATGCCTTGTTTCCAATTGATTTTTGGGTTCCATTTTTTCAGCCATGCAAGACCCAGAACCAATGGCCATTCCATGCCAGGTGCCACTATAAATGTAAGTATTTCCTCATGGCTTCCGATGCCTATATGTAGAGGCTCAGTGGCAAAAGAAGCTAGCTCCCCCCCTGTTATTGACCCATCTAGTTGGCAGAAAGCGATGGGGTTTTTCAGCTTTCTTACATTAATCCCCAACTTCCCAACTAGGGTTGGGTTTATCAAACAACGGGTGCACCCTGAGTCCACTAGAGCAGAGATATTTATCTCCCTGAACCAATTTGGGATAAATAGTCTTAAGGGGAGGGTAAGCAGTTTAATTGGTTTGCTTACCAATGGTTCATCTTCTGGATTGCTTCCAAATGAGTGTGATTCCTCCTGCTGAGATGACAGGGTTTCCTCTCCAAAGGGGTGTGTGTGGAAATTCTATGATTTCCCTGCTCCTCAGGGCAGTCTCCTTCCTGAGCTGGCCAGGTTTTGCAACTTTCCCCTCCAGTGGGTGGTTCCGGGCGGGTGGTTGCGAACGACTCTCTGCAGCTCGGTGCCTCTCTTTTCCACACTTGAAACAAGCTGAGGATTTCAGAGAAAATGAGGTTTGTGGTTTGAGGGGCTCTTGCTTCCATTGGGGTGAGTTTTTTTTCCATGCTCACCCCGCTTGGTACTGTTTTCTGGCCTTATCGATTTCAACTTCTTCGGCAGTGATGTACCACTCATGTAGATCATTTGGTGCACCTCGGGCCACACAGGCATTGTATAGATCATCATTCAGCCCATCCTTGAAACAGTTCACCCAAATATCCTCTGGCCAGTTCATGCGACATGTGATGCCCCAGAATTCTTCAGTATACTCTGCTACTGGCCATCACCCCTGCCTCACCACCTTAATGCGATCGCGTGCTTTGCGATCTGCTAGTGGGTCCTCAAACCGTCATTGCAGGGCTATTATGAAATGGTTGAAATCCCGCAGTTCTGGTGCATTGGCATTATGCAGGGTCACCATCCATTTAGCAGCGGCACCCTCTAGGGCTAGGGTCACAATTCGCACTTGGGAGCCTTGGGTTTAGAAGTCACGCCTGTATTCTTGCATGTAGGTGCACATGTGTGCCACAAAGAATCCTAATTGCTGTGGATTCCCATCAAACTTCACCCCAAGGGAGGGAATTTCTCTTTCCAGTTGTGGGACTCAGGGCTGGTTGGGAATGGGCACTGGTGCTGCCTGTGAGGGAGGGTTTGCTGGGTCTTCTCCCACTGCTGCTGCACCATCTGCTCGATAGGCGGGCTCCAGAAGGGGGTGCCTCTCCTGACATCTTCCACGACTGTTGCCCTTTCAGAGCTCTTTGGTTGTCGTCCTGGCTCCCCTTGGATGTTGAAATTTTCCAAAGTTTCCATCACCAATTGGGTTATATGCCTCTTCAGACAATCCTCCCTCCGTGGTGCCCCCTGGTCAGCAAGGGCTTCTAGTTCCAGTTTCCACCCCGGTTTTCAGTTGCATGGCTGAGGGTGACTCCTCTGGTTCTCTCATCCCAGCTGTCTTTCTTCCCAATGCCAATTGACCAGTAGGGCTTTTTCTCCAGGGTTATCTCATCCTCTCCGAAAGAGTGTACAAAATAGGCATCTGACTGGGTGGTGGTTGATGTCTCCCCCCAGAATTTGGCTTCTCCCAGTTCTCTGCTTCATTCAGACATGGTTTGCAAGGTCCCCTCAGTAGAGCAAAGATTGTTTCTCTTGGTTGACCGTTTTGCAGACCTTGCTTTCTGTCAGGATTGCCTCTCCTTTCAATTTAAGAAAGTAAAAACTCTTGAAACAGAGTTTCAGAAAGGGGATCTCAGGGCTCTTTGGCGCCAGGATATAGGTTGTAAAATATCTGTTGACACAGGCAATGTTAGTAAATCGAATCCAAGTATCCCCCTTCTCCCAAGGTTGAATGGCAGTATCAATTTTAGAGATCTTCACAGAATTGCAATTGCAGGAAAAATAGAAGGAGTACCAGGTATGCCATTGGTTTTCTTATTGATATGAATCTTGCTACATTGTATTGTTTCGATATAGAGACCTTACGTAATATTATAAATAACATATGCTGACTTAGGCTCCTGAGCAAAAAGTGTGGTATAAACTTAACAAATAAATAAAGAACATTGTCTATCTACTTTAACTGGATATTTTAATATTTTATAGACTGTTTAGTACTTTCCAGAAGGCTCAAGAATTGAAAGAAAGGATGATTTCTTTAATTTTTAAATTAAAGTAACAAAGTAGGGAAATAATTTTTGAATTTGGCTGGGAAAACATAGAATCCTTTAGTTCTGCATTTATGAATAGATACTTAATACTTGTTTTCTGCCCACCTTTTTATTTGGGATTAATTTTTTGGGAGAGTTGCAAATTTAGCTCATTTTCTATGTGGGCAATGTTCAGTTTTAAATAGCCTTCTCTCCTGTGGACTTCTCTAAAAGTTAGGGTTTTAATACAGTTGTATATTAAAATACTCCTACTCCAAAGTCTGTTCCAAGGCTAGAAAACGTCATCCAACCATTTGGCTTTTTCAAGAATCTTCTACCTTCCGGTATCCTGATTTAACATCTTTCAATAGACAAGCGATATATAAACATTCTTCTAATTATCTGGTCTGTCCTAACTGAATGGTTTGCTTGAAAATTTTAGCTCTGCTTTAATAAGCCACAATTATTTTTTCTATGAGTTTAGGAAATTTCTTTCTTCATAGTTGGCTATATCCAACATTTTAAAAATCATATCCCCAAAAGAATAGCACATGTAATAGCTTGTCTTTATAAACTACCAGCCATTTTTAAGGACAGCATATATGCAATCCTATAAATATTGTCTGGATATGAAGTGAAAATCAACTGCATAAAAGTCTTAAATGCATTTTACATCCAGGAGGCCTGTCAAGATGAAATGGCATTTGTAATTCTTTTCTTTCTTTTTTTAAATTTATTATTATTAATTTAATTTAATTTAATTAATTAAATTTATATGCCGCCCCTCTCTGAAGATTCAGAGCGGCTCACAATACATTTAAAAAATCATTATAAAAAGACATTGAAAAATTAAAAACATTAAAAACTCATTCACACCATTCATGGCCGGATCTCGCCAGATCACAAGAGCGAGATCAACGGCCCCAGGCCTGCTGGAAAAGCCAGGTCTTCACTGCTTTTCAGAAGGCCAATAGGGTGGAGATGGTCTGGACCTAAGGAGGTAACTGGTTCCAGAGAGCTGGGGCAGCCACAGAGAAGGCCCTCCCAAGTGGGCCCGCCAGCCAGCATTGTTTAGCTGACAGGACCCAGAGGAGACCAACTCTGTGGGATCTTACCGGTCGTTGGGAGTTATGCGGTAGAATGCGGTCTCGAAGATAACCTGGCCCTGAGCCATGTAGGGCTTTAAAGGTAATAACCAACACCTTGAATTGTGACCGGAGACCAATAGGGAGCCAGTGCAGCTCGCGGAGAATTGGTGTAATGTGGGTGTGCCTAGGTGCATCCACGACAGCTCACGCTGCTGCGTTCTGGACCAACCAATTATTATTATTATTATTATTATTATTATTATTATTATTATTATTATTATTATTATTATTATTATTATTTGCCGGACTTGAACATTTTGACTCTACAAAAAACCACCTTACTCGGAACAGCTTACATCCTCCGACGATACCTTAACAGTTCCTAGGTCCTTGGTTAGGACTCGAGCTGCTGAGCTATTAACCAGCCTCAAAGACTGTGAATCTCACTAAAGATTAAATAATAATAATAATAATAATAATAATAATAATAATAATAATAATTGTTGTTGTTTATGTTGTTGTTGTTAAAATAATGATAGTTCAAAATCTAACAGTAAAACTATTTTACACAATCAGGACACAAAAGCAGCAAGCCAATTTGGATAAGATGTTATATAAATCTGAATATTCTTCAGGTGTAAATGTGACTTGCCATTCTATATTAACAAGTCCTACAGAAAAAGGAACATGATAAAGATATGTAAAGGTATCAGTATACTATAAAGATTAATAAAAAATGTCAGTGAAATGATTATACAGAGTCTTCACTGACTTTCTTTTTTAGTTATATATAATCTGGTTGAGGGACATCAGTCTAAAATCAAGCTACTTTGGTATGTTAATAAATCAGCTTCTAAATATTTCCTGTCAATGGATTTTTAACTTGCCAAAGATGTGTTGATTCTGCTAGATTTTTCCTTTACCATATTCCTTATTTTCTGCTATATAAAAATGATTCAAACAATGAAGTACTTCATGGAGTCAGAAGCTGTTCTGACTCCATGAAGAAAAAAAAGCTGTTCCACCCACAGTGGAATTTGTTTCCTTCAGTATTCAAACCAAAGAACAATATTGTCAGATTTGCTAGTATCATTCAAAAGTGCCTAGATGAATGTACTGGATTAAAATTGAAACATGAATGAATGTATAGTATGTTATTCAAGACCAGGAAGTGCTTGACAGGGCATATGTTAAATAGTTGAGAGATTCTAATCCTGGTTGTTATCATGGGACATAATTAAAGGAATATAAGTATCTCCTCTCATCTTCTCACACAGGCTAAAAACCAAAGAGGCAACAGTGATTCAGAATAATATACACAGTTAGCAATCACATTATTATCTAGTCACATCCATAGTTAATGCTTGGCACATTACCCAGTTATTGTTGGGCAGTAACACTACTTTACCCAAACATGAAAAATGGAAAGTCTTTATTAGAGTATAAGGAAGGTGCAGATCTATAAAGTAAATTATTCTTCACCTACAAAGTGTCCAAGTACCAGTTGCAGTTCTGACATATAAATTAGCCCCCTTTTTATTACTAATCTTCAGTTTTGGAATCAGTCTTTTCAGCAGAATTCAGCTGCAAAAGTCAGTTTTGTAAACTTAATTTGGTGGGTTTCTAGGAGAGATGTGAGAAGTCAGAACCTTGAGAATAACCTATATCCCTATTGCTGTCTGGATAAAATGATTTTAATATAAACTGCATTTGGCTTCCGGTTTGGCTTCCGTTGCTGTCAGAAGGTCCCTTGGGACTGCCAGCCCTGTTGCCTGTAAAGAGCCGCCTTCACAGCTGAAAGGTGGCTCGAAAAACTCCATTTCCATAAGGAAATGTGAGATAGAGCAGGTGAGGGCAGGTAGAGCCCTCTGCAAAGTCCCCAGAGTTTTTCTTTTACTCTTGGGGACGAAGCAGGATGAGGCTCCCTATTTCCTTCGCCGCTGCTCCGTGCTTCGGGAGACCTCTGCCTTTTGCAGAGCCAGGCGACGAGACCAAGCCTCTCAATGAAAATCAACAGATGGTTTAATTAAAGAGGACGAGATTTGGACTTAGGACCCTAAATCGCAAGTATTCTTAATGATTTTACAAGCGTTCTTAAGTGAAGAGGGAAAAAAAGTTTAAAATGGCGATTGCTGAGACTTGAGAAGAAGAAAGCTGAAAGCGAAAGTCCTTCCGTAACAAGCTACAAAGTAGCAGAATAAACAGTGCTGGCTAGAATCTAGAAGAAAAATATCTATTTTAAATTTCTTTTTTCTTGGAGATTTGATATTGATCTTGTTTGGGGAGAAGTTTTCTTTCTTTAAAAAGAGTTTGTCTGTGTGGCAGGATGGTGTTAAAACTAATAAAGCCTGACAAACAAGCAGCGGGGGGGGTGTTCCCCCATTTACAATTATGTGAACAAGTTTCGAGCTTACAGACTCAGCAGAATGGCTTCAATTTAAAAGAATTTGTCCTGGAGGAAATGGCAAGATATCACGAGATTGTGAACCAGAATTTTGAAAAATTTAGGCAGGAAATTAAAGAATTGATACAACTAAAGTATGATAATTTGCAACGAAAGATTGTAACAGTGACTAATGCTTTTTCAGAAATAGTTATAAAGATGGATACAAATATTAAGTTATTAGAGTCTAAAATGGAGGAAGTTGATGATAAGATTTATAATTTGGATAATAAAATACAAAGAATTGAAAATGATTTGATAAATATTCAAGACAATAGTTTAGAAGTAAAGTCTAAAAAGGAAGCTGGCCACGAGACTTACAATGCAGAAGATACAAAGCAAGGGATTGAAAAAGAAGTTACAATGATGCAATACAGGCTCACGGAATTTGCGGTTAGAATGAGAGGGTTACAGGCAAATAATAGAGATGATTTAAGAAAAATATCTGCTCAAATTCTGGCCGGGATTTTAAAGGTTCATCCTGAGGAGGTATCTTGTAAGGTTGACAAGGCCTATAGAGTAAATTCTTGGATTGCAAAGCAAAGGCAATTGCCTAGAGATGTGGTGATTTACTTTACAGATAAAGAAATAAGAAATGATATTGTGCAAAAATCCTTTAATTCTACTCTACAATTGTATGGAAGAAAGATCTGGATATATAAAGAGTTGCCGCCCAAGATGTTAAAAGATAGAAAGAAATTTGGATTTTTGGTGACTGAGCTAAAGAAACAAAACATCTTATTCAGGTGGGACGTTCCAGTTGGCATAATATTGAGATATCAAGGAGAAAGATATCAACTAAATACTGTTGAAAAAGCGGAAGAATTTTAGTACAAGGTTCTCAGAAAGCAAAATCAACAAGAGATAGAAATTCAGGATAAGCAGAAGGAGGTGGAAGTAATGGGAAAACAACAAGTTACAGAGGTCTTTGTAGATGAGCCGCTTCTGGATTCTCCTTCAGAGGTCTCAGCTGGACTATTTATAAATACAAGAGAGGCGGCTCTGGATTCTAATGTGATGTCTTATCAAGTTACAGACCAGCATGGAAATCAATCAGTTGATATACAACTCATAGAACCAGAATGGAGATTTAAGCCACAAAAGCAAAACCAACAAGATCAAGTTATAGATCAGCATGAAAACCAAACAGTTGATATACAATTTATAGAAAGGAAATCAGGATGGAGATCTAATCCACAAAAAGTCAAGAAAAGAAGAAGCAGGTCTCACAAAAACAAAAACTTTTAAATCAAACAACAGTGTAATGCCAGTTATCTAAGAGATGATTGAATATATGAAAAGATAGCTGAGGCAAAGTATTGGTTTATATTATCTTGAGGAGAGTGACAGACCTCTGCAGTGCTGTACTTTTGGGATGTGAAAAGGGCCTTAAACTGAATGGATTGGAACTATCTTTTTCGGGGGGATTCTTTGATAAATGTACTACGTTTATGCTGAGCTACAAGGCAAGAGAGTTATGGGATTGGGGCACGCAGATGATCTGGTTGTTACCCTATTATGGTGGTTGGAATTAATAATTTGGATGAAAGACACTACTATAGACACTATATGGAATACAAATATAAAGTCACTTGGGTGGTTGTTGTTGTTTTTTTAGAAGATATTTGCTATTGATGGGGGCAGATGGTAATTGAAGATACCGAACATACTGTTGGAATTAGGATGTGATGTTACCCTAACATGGGTGATGGAGTTAACAATCCAGCTGAAAGACATTACAGAAGATATCATATGGATTACAAGCTTAAAGTCTTTTTAAGAGGATTTTATTTACATAAGGGAATACTTTCTAGTGATGTGGGCAGAAGAATACAGATATTAAGAATTATTAAGTATGGTAGTCTTGTAGGAAAGTGGGTGGAGACAGGTTAGCTTATTGATTGTTTAGTTTAAGAAAAGGGATAGTATCTTTAGATATGAATATATGTAAAAGATTTGAGTTAAGAGATATATCTATGGGGGTGAAGGAAATGGGCAGACTATGAGTTGAATAAATGTTAAATTAGGATTTATTATATAGTCTTATAGTGAAAGGTTGCTTTGAAATGTTATATTAATATACATAAAAGATTTGATTTAAGAGATATATGTATGGGGGGTAGTAAAAGGGTAGATTATGAGCAGAAATCGCTAAATTGGGAGGTATAATAATATTATTATGTTAAATTAGGAATTATTAGATAATGTTATAATAGAATGTCACTTTGAAATGTATAGTATAGTATAGTACAAGGGGATATGATAATTTTATTAAAAAGAAAGGGTCAGCATATGGGGGATGGAGTAAGGGGATGGTAAAGTATTATATAATCTGTTATGAATTTGGGTTTTATTTTGAAGAAGCCACGGGGGGGGGGGAGGGGGGGGTTAGGGAGGAGGGGGAAAAAGGGGGAAAAATTTGTATTTGAAAAACTTTTTCAATAATATATATATATATATAAACTGCATTTGAAGTTTGTCAACATATGCCCTTTAAACTAGCAATTTGAATCAAATCCCTTGATTCACCAAATGATTACTGAGTTTTATACATACCTAGCAAGCCAATCCTAGCCTAAAGGCAGTCCTGCTTAGTTCAAGGATTTGGAGAGAGAAACCCTCTATGATCATCTTGAAGACAATGATATCACCAAAATCCTGCTAGATTCCAATTTTCCCTCTTGCTTCATGCTTTTAAAAAATCCTCCATTTTAACAGAATGGAACAAAATTCCTTTCCCATTAAATATTAACATCTGGTTCAGAACTAGAGAACCCCTCTAGCAATGTTGTCATTCCATACATTTCAGGAATATCTGAAAAGTTCAGGAAAATTTTCAACAAACACAACTTATATATACACTTAGTGTATTTTTTTTTTGAAATTTTTAAAATTATTTTTAACAACAAAAACATAAAATACATATTTTAAGAATGGAGCTTTGATCTGGTCATGAATAGGTACAATCGTTTATCCCTCTTTGTCAAGCTCTTTCCCAAATCTCCATCATTACATCTTTTAAAGCAAAAACCAATACAATTTTTCCCCACAATTATGATATCTTAGTCTAAACATTTACCTTACTATTGTATCACCACAAATCTTAATTTCCAAATAACACAACTCAATATTTAATTACAAATATTATCCTTAAATTCTATCTATATACTCATAACCTAGGACCCATTACAATAAATCTTAAAATCCTAATCTCTTTTAATTTACATCTATATTTCTTAATCTTATCAGACATTACACTCTTCATTTTACACAGAATCATTTCACTATTACAATCTTATCATCTTCATTTTACTATTGATTATTACCATCAATTCCAACTTAAGTCATATTTATTTTAACTATTTATCTCTTGATCATCTTCTTTTGGCTGTTTTCCAGCATATTCATTTATTATTTGGCTGTTTCCCAGCATAATCATCTATTGTTTTGGCTGTTTCCCAGCATATTCATGTTATTTGGCTGTTTCCCAGCATATTCACATTTGTTGGCTCACAGCATATTCATCTTTATTTTACTATCACATCCAGAAAAAAAAAATCTCCATCTATTGTTTTGGCTGTTTTCCAGCATATTCATCTATTATTTAGCTGTTTCCAGCATATTCAGCTACTTCAGCTGACTGCTAGTTCAGCAAATCAGCGGATCAAATCTCACCGGCTCAAGGTTGACTCAGCTTTCCATCCTTCCGAGGTGGATAAAATGAGGACCCAAATTGTTGGGGACAATATGCTATTTAGTATACTGTCTTTGGTGTAAGCCACCCAGAGTCCTCAGAGAGTGGGCAGCATAGAAATATGACTAATAAAATAATAAATAAAATAAATAAAATATTCATTAAGCATATTAATATACTTAATTTTACTGTCTATCTCTGTGTAATCCCCTATTTTGTTTAACCTTCCATCTATACTTTAGTTATTCATTTTTAATCATATTGTCATTCTTAGTTTTGTCTACAATTTAACATTGAGACTTAATTCTTACATCAAACACATCCCCATAAAAATCAATAAAATTTCTTGGATTCTTCTCATATTCATATTCATTCTTATTTTTCAATACTATCCATCTTTACTTTATTTTTCTATTTTAATCACATTGTTTTATTATCCACCCTTGTGCATCTATAACATCTCCTTTTTATAATTAATATTCATCTAAAGATTACATTTTCATTTTTTTAACAAAGTTTATTTTCATTTTTAAAAATACAATACTTTACATATATACATACAAGCTTATTGCAACTAACGTACACAAATCTGCACCTATACCACTAATACAATCCATTTCATTTCCCTCTCTTTTCTTTCACCCAATTATACCATAAATTCCAACATTTGTAATAATCAGAATCTTTTTGACTCCTAAGTAATTTTGTTAACCGGTCTACCTCTGCGCATTCTGTAATTTTCCAAATCAATTATTTTCTGTGGGTATTAATTCGTTTTTCCATTCTTGCGCGTATAGTATCCTAGCTGCAGTAGTGATGTGGAGGATCAAGTACCATTTTTCCATAGTTATTGTGTCTGGTTTCATTCCTAATAAAAAAATCTCTGGTTTCAGCTCTATGTTATATCCTTTAATTTCCGCTATCCAGTTCCGAACCTTGGACCAATATTTGCCTGCTTTGGGGCACGTCCACCATTGGTGGTAGTATGTCCCACAACCATTCCCACACTTCCAGCATGCTGGAGAAACTCCTGGGAACATTCTTGCGATTCTTGCCAGGTCTATGCCAATGAGAGACCATTTTATAAATATTTTCCTTGTAGGAGGTTGACAAAGTAAGTTTCATATTTCTATTCCATATCTCATCCCATTTATCCAAATTTGGAGAAAATCCGAGGTTCCTCCCCCAGGCAATCATAGTGTTCTTAATCACCTCCTCACCAATCCATCATGATACCAAAAACTGGTAGCACCTTGACAGTAATTTCTTTTCGATTCCCAATAAGATTTTATCTAACTCCTGTAGTGACCTATATATTCCCTCCTTTCCTTTGTCCCTTCTGACTCTCGATTGTATTTGGGCATACGCCCACCTGTCTACCTTTTTGCCCTGTTTCGTAAGCTCCTCTCAGGTCTTCAATTCCCCTTGAGGGTCAAGCAAATCCTGATAAGTCAATGGTATTTCCTTATTATATAGTGTCGCATGTGTTACTGCTTCTAATGGGGCAAACCAAATCGGAATCATTGAATAATACTTGTTCCTAACCCCTTCCCAAGATTCTAATAATATTCTCTGAAGGTAGTATCTCTTAAACTGTCCACATTTCTTGCCCCTCTCACTCCATAGAAAATGGTGCCAACCTTGACACAAATAATAACCCACCAATGTAAGAGTCCTCTTCCTATTTAAAAGCATCCAGTCTCTGATCCAAGTTAAATTAGCCGCTTGGTAGTAAAACTCCCATTTCGGTAGACTAAATTCCCCTCTACATGGAGCCTCTTGGAACATTTTAAGTTTTATCCGGGGCTTCTTCTTCTGCCAGACAAATTTCCTCACATAACTATCTAGCAGTTTAAAAAAACCACTATCCAGTCTCACGGGGGCAGTCTGAAATAAATAGTTCCATTTCAGAAGTATGTGGGTTTTAATCATAGCTATCCTACCAAGTAAGGAGAGTTGCAGGTGCTCCCACTTTTCTAGGTCTGTCTTTGTTTGGGCTAACAACTTTGGGTAATTATCTGCCATAATAGATGTATTTTTAGAAGACATCCAAATACCCAAGTATTTTATTCTTTTAGTCACTTGAAGGCCCAATTCTCTCTCCAATTCACTCCAATGATTTCGTGTCATATTCTTTATTATAATCTTTGTCTTGACTTTGTTGATTCGGAGACCTGCAACTCTACCATACTTCTCTATCTTCTGAAGCAAGTTTTTACCTGATTCTAATGGATTCTCTACAATAAAAACCAAGTCATCCGCGAATGCCTGAGTTTTATATTCTTCAGATCTCACCTTCAGCCCCTTTATTCCCTGATTTTTCCTAATTTCCTGTAGCAGAGGGTCTAGTGTAAATATAAATAAAAGTGGGGACAGTGGGCATCCTTGTCTTGTGCCTTTTCCAATTTCAATCCTACCCGTTTCTTCCCCATTAATTAAAGCTCTAGCTATTTGAGTTGAGTAGATCGATCTTATCGCCGATATATAATTATCTTCAAATTCCATCTTATCTAACAAGGCAAACATAAATTTCCACCTAACCCTATCGAAGGCCTTCTGAGCATCTACAAAAATGAATGCTACTTCCTTATCCGAAAACGTCTCATAGTACTCCATTGCATTTATTATCATCCTCACATTATCCCTTATTTGTCTATGTGGCAAGAACCCATTCTGGTCTCTATGTATGTAATGGTTTAAAAAAAATTTCATTCTCCCTGCTAAAATTGAAGTGAAGATCTTATAATTGGTATTCAAAAGGGATATAGGCCTGTAATTGTGGATCAGCGATGAATCTGTTTCTGCCTTGGGAATCAAGGAAATATATGCCTCCGTCCAGGAATTTGGGATCCGACCCTCCATGATGATTCCATTAAAGACTTCAGTCATATATTGTCTAACTATATCAAGAGTTTCCTTATAGAATTCCATAGGAATCCCATCTGTCCCCGGAGTTTTCTCTAATTTCTGCCTCCCAATTGCCTCCTCCAACTCCTTCTCTGAAATTTCCATGTTAAGTATTTGTCTTACCTCTTCTGGCACTTTTGGAAGATCCATCCCCTCTATATATTTCTCCATCTCTTGTTCTGACCCTTCCTCTCTCTTGTATAAATCTGTAAAGAACTTCTGTACGATTCCCTTCATACCTTCCCTGTCAGTTACCCATCTTCCATTCGCATCCTTCAAACCACCTACTTTACTTCTTTCCCTTAACTTTTTAATTCTATAGATTAGCCATCTTCCTGGCTTGTTAGCGTTTTCAAAATAACCTTGTTTGGCCCACCTGCATTTTTCAGCTACTTCTTCTTGGTCCATTAAATTTATTTTATGGCGAATTGAATTTTTTTCCCTCTAATAATGCCTGATCCATCAGTTTGTTTCGTAGTCTTTTTTCCACCTGTTCTAAACCATCCATTAAATTTGATCATTCCTTCCTTTCCAGTCTTCGCTTCCTTATTGTATATTTTATTACCAATCCCCTAATTAGCGCCTTATAAGTATCCCAATTATTTTGCAGGCTTGTATCCTCTTTCTTATTCTCTTTAAAGAAATATTCTGTTTCTCTCTTAATCCAGGTCACAACTTCCTCATCCTTCAGCACCCTCATATCCATCTTCCATCTTTTCCTTTTCTGTTGGCCTCTCCATGTTACAAGCAAGGGGCTGTGATCAGTCCAATCATTAACCCCAATCTCTATCTCAGAAACGTATTCCCCTAATTGTAGTCTCATCCAGGCCATGTCAATCCGCGACCATGACTTATGCCTGCAAGAGTGAAATGTATATTGTTTCGTCTCTGGGTGTCACTCTCTCCATATGTCCCAAAGGCCTAATTCTTCTCTCATCATGATTCCTTCCTTTGGCAACCCCCTCCTATGTATTTTTTTCTCTCCCCCTGGCAGTTTAGTACCCGGTGAATAGTCCAAATTACTATCTGATATAACATTAAAGTCCCCAATCAGGCAAACATGGTCATATTTTAATTCAATCAGTTTTTTGTATATATGTTCATAAAAAGACTTCTGATTTCCATTCGGAGCATAAATTTCCAATAGACATTTCAGTTGTCTTATTTCTAATTCTATGAACAGTAATCTTCCCTCTTCATCTTTAAAAATTTCTTTAGAATTTAAGTGGTCCTTCACATATACTACCCCACTCCCATTTCCTCTTATCTGCCAACGAATGATACATCTTCCCAAGTCTTGAACACAACAGAAGTTTCTCATGAATTTTTAAAATATGAGTTTCTTGAAGGCAAGTAATATCATAATTAATTTTTGCTAAATTGTTTAGTATTTTCCTGCTTTTAGAGGGAATATTTAAACCATTAACGTTCAAAGAAATGAGTTGCACCTCTTCTCCCATCACCACCTTTCTTTCCCTCCTCCTATTAGTCCTATTTTCCTAATACTTTTTTCTTGGTTTGCCGGGTTTCTCGTAACACCATCTCTCTGCCTCCCCCTCCTTTTTCCTCTAATTTCCCCTCCTTCTTCCTTTCTTCTTGGTTTCCCACGCTATTTTCTTCCTGCAATTCCTCTGAACTTCTACTCTCCTCCTCCCTTTCTAATTCCAGCTCTAATTGTGTAGATTTAAAATTGTGTTCATAAAAATCCTGAGCATCCCGGTGGTTTTCTATTTTCACTTTCCTATCATTCCACATAAACATGAGACCTTCTCACAATAACCACCTATACATAATCCCATTCTTCCTCATCTGTAGCATTAAAGCCTGGTAATTCCTCCTGATTTCCCTAACCCGTCTTGGAACTTGCCTCAGCACTGAAATCTGTTTTCCCCTAAATACTACAGCTTGGTCCCGAGATTTCTTGTAGATTTCCTCCCGCACCGACTTCTTCTTAAACCTAATATGTACTTCTCATGGGTGGTTATATCTCTTTGCATAATTAGTAAAAACCCGAAATACCTCATCAATATCACTAAGGACCACTGTTTTACCTTTTTCTAGTATTTCAGAGATGATGTCCCCTATAATCCCTTTTAAATCTTCTCCTTTTTCCTCTATTACATCTTGTAATCTTAAAATAAAAGAAGATCTTTCAAGTTCCAAAAAAAAAAAAAACTCCTCTTCTACAGCTCTATTTACTGAAATCTGTTCACGTTCATATCCATCCAGTCGGCCTTCACATCTACCTAACCTGGTTTCCACCTCCTGTAATCTTCCCTCCTGCTTCACCATGTCACCTCTTATTTCTTCTAACTGCTCATTAAACTCCTTAATATCCTCCCTTACCGCTCCCATTTCATCTTTCATATCTGAAGTAAGATCCTCAAGTTTTTCAAGTTTTTTGGAGATAGACTCCTGGTTCTTTATCATAACCTCCTGCATAGCTTGGAGCATCCCCTGAAGATTTTGCAAGGTGGGAGCTTTTCCTGCAGAAATCTGATCATCTGTATTTTTCACCATTGCCGAGATTGATGTCATCGGAGATGACACAGCATAACAACCTTTTCCCCTGTTTTAGTCATTGTAGTTGTCGTTGTAGTTGACATGGTTGCTATTAAATCTATGTAATACCGGAATTTAAGAGTTCACTCCTCCAGCACCAAGTCCAAGTGACACTTAGGATTTAAACAGGCCTTCAATAATAAATTTCCTAAAAGCATAAATTACAATACTCAGTTCTCTCCTCCACAGGGATTCACCATCAGATGGAGGGGGGAGGGCAGAGATCAAGTGTTCAGTCTGTGTTCATCTTCTCAACACTGGTGGACTAATTACAAATACAAAAAGAACTACAAAGAGGAACTTCAGTGCTCTGATTTCTTTAAATTACCAGCTTTCGGTCTGTTCAATCCCTCTAATCAACACCAGAAAGAAAGTTTGCCTCTCTCACTGCAGTCCCTCTACATGTGGTTAAAACCACTCGCTGGCAGATCTAACACAAAAACAAGAAATTCCAGTTCTTCCTCTCCTTTCTTTAATCGTGACGACAATTGTCCCAAGCACTCCGCTGTTTCTAATCCCTCCTGCCGCTCATTGTAACATAGACTTCCATTCCAAAATGGCTTAGTCATAGTCCAGGGATAGCCATTAATGGCCCCCTCTTCCCAGTCGCTAGGGTCAAAGTATCTGCTAATGACACACGGGATTACCACCTCCTCGTGTATCTCAGCTCACCACACCTTCACTGACCTCCTCGCAGTCAGCGCCAGCACCAAAAACCATTCACCAGCTGGGAAAAAGCAACTTGAACCAGGAGTCCTCTCCATTCCTGACCTGCTGCAAAATGATGTCACCGGAAGTCCCTACATTTTCATTTTTAATCAAACTATTTTTATATTCTTTTTTCCCCAACCATGTATATTTTATTTCTTCAGTTTCTTATCTAATAATATACACTGCTCAAAAAAATAAAGGGAACACAAGCAGAAGACATCCGAGATCTGAATGAATGAAATAGCCTTATTAAATACTTTGTTCGTTACATACAGTAGTTTTATGTTCCCTTTAGTTGTTTGAGCAGCGTATAAACTACTGTATGTAAAGAACAAAGTATTTAATAAGGCTATTTCATTCATTCAGATCTCGGATGTCTTCTGCTTAGGTTTTTTTTTTTTTTTTTTTGAGCAGTATATATTCCATTTCAAATTCAGTGTTCCCAGATTTAATTCTCCATTTGTCATTTTAGTTCTTTTTGTTACTTCTGTTCTGTACAAAATACATCAACTTTCCTTTTATTCCTATACCATTTTCTTTTGTTCCTGTGCCAATTAATAACAATGATAAAAGTTCTGTTGTATTTCCTCTTTCTTTCCACTGAAGGAGCTGTCTGAAGACAAAGAAAAAACCTCCAGCACCAAAATCCCATGGCTATTATTTGTAATTTCAAAGTGTTCCAAAACAAACTGCAAGTTACGGTGTTTCTTTTTACAGGAGAAAGTGTATCTCTGCAATCCACACTTTCCCTTAGTCACTCCAGTATCCATTTTGCTGCAGTTATGAAACAGTCCAATTTAACAGTCCAATTTAAGTCTCTTCTTCTCTTACGTTTTAAAAGTTGAATCCCCAACTTTTTCTTTTTTCAAAATCCAATTTAAATTTAAGATTTTTTTCCAGTCTTTTCAGCATGTCTCAATGTTTAATTGTTCTGATTAAATCGGTACCAACATAAATCTCCTAGTGGGCTCTTTCCCTCCTGAAGTTACTTTTCAAAATCTTCTATGCCCCTCAAATCCACAGCCGCTGTTTTAAGGCTAGGGGTCTTACAAATAAAAATCATTGCTCTAGCGTTGTTTCCAGCCTGGATTGGTGTTACTCATCCAGCTTCAAAGAGCTTTGTTCTTTTCCTCTTTCCTCCAGCTCATCTCTTAGTTCAGTTTCTCCCAGCTTCGTGGCAGCTGCCATGGCTGCCGCCCCTCACCGCTGACTCACAGAGAGTTCCCTCTGACCTCCGAGGAACTTGCCCATTCCTCTTGGTCATCCGAGGCGCCTCTCTTCCTACCTCGTCCCTGCAGGACAGTTTTGGTCCAAAGACCCATTGGCGGTGGTTCGGCAGTCAGGTTTTTCGCAGGACTTCTCAGAGCCCACTATTTTCCTGCCTGTCTCGCCGTGACATCAAACTGCAAGTCACTTAGTGTATTTTTGAACCCAAGAATACACTAAGGCAGAAGCTTGTCTACCCCAAGGATAAAACACCCAGACAAAAAAAACTGAGCAATGTGATATATGCAATATAGTACAATGCAGTAAGACATGTGCAGATCTGTATATAGGTGAAACAAAACAACCACTTCATAAGTGCAGCACAACATAGGAGATCAAACCGATCAGAACAAGATTCAACTGTCCATCTGCATTTGAAAGACAAGGATCACTCTTTTTAAGACAGCAAAGTCCACATTTTGGGTAGAGAAGATAATTGGCTTGAAAGAGGGGTAAAAAAGGTCATTTATGTTAACAATTAGCAGCCCTCTCTCAACAGAGGGGGGGGGGGATAAGATACTACCTAATTTCAGTCTAGAATGCAGTTCTTGCAGCAATCCCAAGAAGATTCCACAACCAATTGCAGCCTGAGGGCAAACATAAACCCTCAAGTGGCCTCAAGAATCCTCACAGAGAGTGCTAATGGGTTAGCAAAGAAATACAAATCCTTCCATTCCTCTTCAAATTTGGTCAGAACCTATCTTCCATCTCTCTCCTCTTCCACCCTGATCACAACTGATGAAGTTTCTTGGATGAGAAACAAAACATTTTGTTCTTCCTAAAGGAAAAAACTGTTCAGTCAAGGACTCACTTGTCCTTTTTCCTTTGTCTTCTGCAATATCTGTGGGGCTCAGAGAGTACATCTTAAATCAGAGTTTATAAAAGACTCTGTTTAGTACAGCCTTTAGCACCTGATCGTTTCACCATTGTAGAACAGTAACAATCCTAGTATACTAAACTGGGGATGAATATGTTCAATTGATATGTACAGCAAGAATTTCATTGAACAAACTCGATTATCAAGTTTGCAAATAATACCACTGTACTGGGTCTTATTACAGGAGGTGATGAAGTAGTATATAGGGAAGAGGTCCAGAAGTTAACCACATGGTGCTCAGGAAACAACTTGCACCTAAACATCAGCAGGACCAAGGAGATGGTGCTAGACTTCCGGAAGAAAAGAAAGGAACCTGCCCCACTTTACATCAAGAGGGGCTGTGTGGAGAGGGTCTCCTCTTTCAAATTCTTGGGAGTCCATCTTAGTGAAGATCTCACCTGGAAAAATAATACAATCCAGGTGGTCAAGAAGGATCAACTTGAAAAGACTCCTTTTCCTCAGGATCTTGTGGAAAAGATTCCTTTTCCTCAGGATCTTGTGGAAAAGACTCCTTTTCCTCAGGATCTTTTGGAAAAACAAGGTGGAATAACGACTGATGACTTCCTTCTACCAGTCTACGATAGAAAGCATCCTCACCAGAGGTGGGATTCAGTCGGTTCTGTCCAGTTCAGGCAAACCGGTACTGGTGACTGTGGGAGGCTCCGCCCACCTGCCCGGATGTAATGTGCGAGCACTGTGCATGCACGGTGCTCACATTTGTGAACCAGTAGTGAAGGTAAGTGAATCCCAATATGTGAGTGGTCCTCACATATTGTGTTATGTATGCTGGTTTGACAGCCGTGGATAGAAAGACATTACAAAGGGTGATGAGTACAACACAAAATATCATGGACTGTCCCCTGACCTCACTAGATGAAACTGCTAGGACTCAATGTCTTAGCAGGGTGAGGAAAATCCTTAGAGATGATTCACACCCTGGTCAGCACTTCTTTACTGTCATACCATAGGGCAGGAGATATAGAAGCATAGCCAGTAAAATGAACAGGCTGAAAAATAGCAGACTGTCAGACTTCTCAATGCAACATAATACCATAACTATTTAGTATGATAGACTTGCAGGATCAGCACAATGTGCAATATGTCTACACTGGTATAATATAATATAATGTAATGTAATGCACATATATT
Organism: Arizona elegans; assembly: GCA_022577455.1. NCBI lineage: Eukaryota > Metazoa > Chordata > Lepidosauria > Squamata > Colubridae > Arizona > Arizona elegans. Next base: position 73,110,543 of record JAKOOJ010000004.1, on the reverse strand, counting down.
TATATTTATTTATTTATTTATTAAATGTATTTATATGCCGCCATTCTCCCAAAGGACTCAGGGCGGCGAACACAAGTTAAGAAACAAGTACAATAAAATCATAATTTAATCCAAATAATTAATTAGTAGTAAATAATAAAGCCCAGAATCAGTCTCAGCCTATTTGTTTGAAAAGCCAAGTCTTCAAGTCCCAATGGAAGGAGCGGAGATCAGGAGCTGTCCAGAGCTCAGTAGGCAATTCATTCCAAAGGGTGGGAGCACCACAGAGAACGCCCTACCCCTGGGCACAGCAAGGTGACATTGGCTCGCCGTCGGAACCCTGAGGAGAGCGGCCCTATGTGAGCGAACAAGACGGTGAGAGGCAGGCAGGAGAAGGTCATGCAAATATCCCGGACCTAAGTCATGAAGGGACTTATAGGTGAGGACTAGCACCTTGAAGCAGACCCGGAGAACCACTGGTAACCAGTGCAGCTCATGCAGGAAGGGTGTTATATGGGAGTAACGAGGGGCTCCCATAACAACCCGTGCAGCTGCATTCTGGATCAGCTGGAGTCTCCGGGTGCATCTCAGGGGCAGGCCCATGTAGAGAGAATTGCAGTAATCCAAGCGGGAAGTAACCAGGGCAAGAGTGACTGTGCGAAGGTCATCTCGGTCCAGGAAAGGGCGCAACTGGAGCACCAGGCGAACCTGTGCGAAGGCCCCCCTGGTCACGGCCGTTAGATGGTCTTCTAGGGATAGCCGAGCATCCAGGAGGACACCCAAGTTGTGAGCCCTATCAACGGGATTATTATATAGGATTGTGTGTTAGTATGATCTATTGGATTAGGGTTTTTTCCCCTCTTTCTTTCACTTATGAGTTATTGAGATGTATTTGTGTTTGGGGGGCTGCACTAAGGGAGGCTCATCCAATCTCATTGTACACATGTTGTGCATTGACAATAAAGGTTTGAATTGAATTGACCATGGATAATTTAGTCTTATGAATTATGTGCACTGTACTGCTAGTCACTATCTCTATATCTCCCAGTAAGGAAATAGGATCTAACTACACAAAGATATCTAAGAATCCTCAGTATAAATACTCCGCCTACTTGAACAAGAAATTTCCATCAGACACAATTAGGAATTACTCATTGGTGCAAATAATGGTAAACTGGAGACCAGTGCAACTGTTGCAGTTCCATGCTGTTGCAGTCTTCCTGTTATTAGTTTCATTTCTAAAGATAGATTGGTTTCAGAATTTTGCCTCCTTTGCTTTTTTATACATGGTTCAGTCTATTTCTTGAAGACACTTTATTTCAGGAACACACATGGACACACATCGAAAGCTGTATCTTAAATGGGAATAGTTAAAAAACAGCTTACTTTTTAAAACTTCTTGTGCGGAAAAGTATTTAGCAGACAGCTGTATTACTGGGAATATTAATTAAGTGATACATGAAATAAACTGCTATTAGTTTGCATTTTGAGATATTATCTCTTCCTACAATTTTGGTGGCTGCTTCAGAGAAAGAAAATAAGAAACATATAGTGAGCTATAGTAAAAAAAATAAAAAATAAGAGTTATTAAATGTAGCCATTTGGCAGTGTGATGTATTGCTAAAGTGCTGGTCTAGAAAGTAGGAGTTTGGGGCCTGCCTCAGGCATGAAACTTGGCTGGATATCTTAGGCTAGTCAATCTCTCCCAGACCAAGACCTTTTCACAGAGTTATGGTGGGGAAAATAGGAGGTAGGAGTATTGGATATTTTCATCACTGTTAGGATATGGTGTATGCCTAACAGGTTGTCCAGGCAATATATGGACAATATATGTATTCTATGACATTAACATGAATATGTATTCTATGACTTTAATAAGTACTGCTGAGTCATTTTAATGCTGAGTCCTGATTGGATAAGCTCTGTTGTAACCGTATTTAAGAAGGGAAATGTAGTCATTTATGATATGCTATCATCGTGGGTGAATATGCTACCAGCGTGATTTGTTACCAGCGTGAATATGCTGCTATTTATCATCTACTGCTGTTTTCTATGGTAAGAAGACTTTTATATCACTGGACTGATTTGACTGGCAAAGACTTGGATTGATTAAAGACTATGAGATTGTTTTTCACTACAAAGTAAAAACTTTGATAAACCAGTTTTTATTCATCGCTCTCAGCACGGTTTCCCTGTGCTCTACACTCTGCTGGTTGGTTAACTCAACAATATCCTTAATATTGGTTATGGGCCCAGAGCCAACCAGAACTAACTAGGATTGTTCAGAGCTATATAGTGAACTGAGAGTTAATGTGAATAATACAAAAAAATGTGTTTGTGATATATAATCCAAGTAAAAATGGCACAAGAACAAGTATCGACTATTTCCATGATAACCCGGTTGGATGGAACAAACTATGTATCCTGGTCTACCAAATGTAATCTACTTTTGTGTAGAGAAGGACTGTGGGACGTAGTAAATTGTTGTGGCCCTGCCCTCTGAGCCTATCTCATCAGAGGAAGAAGGCTCCGAACATGAGGGAGAGGAGTCAGCCAGGCCTCCCTCTCCAGGCCCCTCCCCTCTGGCACCGCCTCAGGTGCCGGCCGAGGAAGGGGAGATTAGCCAGGAGCCAGATGTCTCTGATGAGAGTGAGGAAGGAGAGCCATCGTTCCTGGATGCACACCAACGAAGACATGATAAACGGTTGCAGCAGTTAAGGAGGCGTGCTAGGGATTATAACTGAGTCACTGGACCACACCCCAGAGACTATATAAGAGAGGGTGGTGGCTGGTAAAACTCTGTGACAAACAAAAACTAACTCTGGCTAGTGACTTGAACAACGCCTGAAGCTGCCGAAGGGATATTGTTTTGCTTGACTATTTACAATGTGTATGTAATTTTATGTTATCTGTTGAAGTAAAGCTCTTGGCAGACGGTGCTTATATTGTTGCCAAATTTGAGGTAACGACCTGTGTGCGTGTCAAGTGCTTTCTTAACCCTCAGCTGGCTGTGTTTGTGTGTGTGTGGAGACGGGGACAGATCAGTAAATAATCCACTGGATGTAACAGCATGGGATCCTGATGATGATGAAGATGTGAAGAAATTGGCCAAGTTTAACAGAGACAATGAACAAGCAGTTTGCATAATTAGACTGACACTGAATGACCAGCAGCTTGTCCATATTCATGGCGAGGAATCTGCTGCTAGGTGTTGGACCAAGTTGAAGAGACTATATGTTCGTGAGAGTGTGGGTGCTCATATATATCTCACATGGAAATTGTTCAAACAACATCTTCTTAAAGGGGGAGATATGATGGCTCATTTGGAATCCATGAACAGAATTTTCCAGGAGCTGCATGAAAAGGAACTGAGCACATATATTGATGACAGTTTCGCTACTAATTTGACCACCAGAAAGTCTACATCAGGTATTGCAATAATGTTAGGTAACTGTCTAATCGAATGGAAATCAATATGGCAGAAACATATTAGTCTATCCACTGTGGAAGCAGAATTCTCATGTTTGTCACTAGTGTATACTGATCTGATTTATTATAAACAACTAATGATGGACGTTGGCTTAAAGGTAGATTATCCAATCATAATTTATGCAGATAACCAAGTTGCTATAAAAATGGTGACCAATTTAGTGGTTAAGACAAGTCTAAGTATACTGATATTTGTTATTTAAATGTTCGTCAGAGTATTCAAAGCGATATGGTCCAGCTGGAATATTGTATGTCCGAAAATAATATTGCCGATAATTTCACCAAAGCTCAGGGTGCAATCAAACATAAGAAGTGTTGCGAAAGCTATGTCTTGAGAATATGAACTGTTATATATTGTGTCAGGGCATTGATTAATCCCATGTTTGGCTCTGGGACAAATCACCCTGGTTAGAGGATAGATCGTGGCTTATTCCTTGTTGCAATATTCTGAAAAGAAATCCCGAAGAAAAGTTCTCTAATAAAACTTATTTATTTGTTATAAAGAAAATAAAACACCTCACTAACTAAGAAAGATAATTGTTACATTTTGGCAAGCGAGGTCTCCTGCCGGTCCAGCCGGCAAAGGAACAAAAGAAAGAGTGTGTGTGAAGGAATGTGAAGGAATGTGGGTGGATGGACATGCGTAGTAGCTTTTGATAACAATTCTTGGCAAGGTACGGAAAGTCTGATAGTCCAGAAATATGAAGCTCAGCTGGTAAATAAAATAACGCAGTGACATTCCCCTTCTTTTGCCAGTTGATCAGTACATCATCAAATAAGGCACATCTTCTTACGCAGATACTCATGTTGAGCTGCTGGAAGTGGTTTGTTGAGCATATCAGCAATTTGATCATGTGTAGATACATATTGCATTTTGACAAAACCTTTTTTTACTAAATGTTTATGTTTTGATAACGGATGTCAATGTGTCTGGACCTAGAACCTGTAAAATGAGATTCAGAAATATAAACCACCGATTCATTGTCTTCCATCATGGTGATCGGTCTGATCGGGTGTGTCCATATATCTGTGACTAACGCATCAAACCAAGTTAGAGAATTACATGCATCTGAAACACAAGCATATTCAGCTTCAGTAGATGAACAAGAAACAAAATTCTGTTTACGTACTTGCCAATAAACAGGACATCCATTTAAGAACAACATATAACCAGAAGTACTTTTGCGTGATTTCTTATCACTTGCCCAATCAGAATCTGCATAACAACATAATTCTGCATAATCAGTATGTGTTGATTCTAACAATAACTTCAAGTGTTTAGTGTATTTTAGGTATCTCAATAATTTCTTAATACATGTCCAATGAAACTGTTTTGCCTTACCTACATGTCGAGATAAGAGATTAACACTAAGTGCAATGTCGGGTCTGGTCCAACTACTAATGTATAATAGTGACCCAATGACTGAACGATAAAGTATTTGATCCTCGAACTCAGGACTTGCTTCTTGTGTCAAGTTGTGAAAATCTGTTTGCATGGGTGTCTTTGTTGTAGTAGCATCCTTCATGTTGCAATGATGCAAAATTTGTTCAATTTTATCTTCTTGTGAAAGACTAAACCCCTTCTGTGTTTTTTCAATCTGAACACCAAAATAAGTGCTAATGTGACCTAATGATTTCAATGTATCTCTGCAAAGCTTTGGCAAAAATCTCACTCATTTGCTTATTTGGACCAATATAAACAATATCATCAACATAAACAAGAACTATCTCATATGCATTGTTAGATCTTTTTGTGAACACGCACTCATCAGTTTCGGACTTAATAAAGCCCGTTGAATTTAGTTTGTCAGTAAGACATAAATACCACATTAAACCAGATTGTTTCAGACCATAAAGACTTTTGTTTAGGAATCAGGTATCCCCTTCTTGCTGTCGGAATCCTGGAGGACTTCTCACGTAGATCTCTTCATCTAGGTCTGCATGTAGATAAGCGGTGTCAACATCAAACTGGAAAACTTCTAAACCAAGGATAGTTGCAGTTGCTTTAGCAATTTTTACACTCTCAGTTCTGACTGTCGGTGAGTAAGTATTTGTGTAGTCCTCAGGATAACGTTGAGCGAAACCCTGAGCTACAAGTCTGGCCTTGTACAATGACTCACCATTTGGCTTCTTTTTGATTCTGTAGACCCATCGAGTGCCAATGATCTTTTTGTTTGCTGGAGGTTTTGCAGGTGTAAATACTTTAAGTTTCTTTAGACTGTCCATTTCAACCTGCATTGCATCATACCATTTGTCTTGCTCTGAATCAGGGAGCTGCTTGATTTGTGTGAAATTATCAGGTGGAAGTGTAACATTGCAAATCAAAGGCAAGGGTGCTTTTGTCAGTTGCCAAGAATATCATTATGGAGGGATCCCTTTTGTGGCCCTCTTGGAACATCTCGGGACAACTGTCCAGTCTTCTTCTGCTTCGTCCTCGTCCTCACTTTTGTCGCTAGTGTCAGCATCCACGGCTTGCGAAGACGGAACATCGGGTTGAGAAAAATCAGTGGAATCTTGATCATCAATCTGCGTAGCATCAGCAGTATCATCTCTAGGAAAATAAACTCCAGGACCATTGGAATGAATCCTGGACCAGTCAATATCTTCTTCAAAATTAGCAGATTGGGAAATCACAATTACATGTTTAGAGTCAATAAATTTGCTCCATTTTGAGTTATCATCAATACCCATAAATCTCAGTCTCTTTGCTGCTGGACTTCCTTTTCTTCTTTGAGCTAAGGAAATGTTCACCATAGCATATGAACCAAAAATATGGATGTTTTTAAGATCGGGTTTATAGCCATACAATATGAAGAAAGGAGTCTGATTTATTACACTGCTCCAAGTACTGTTGACAATGTAATTTGCATACTTGATAGCTTCACCCAAGTATATCATATCAAGGTTGGCGTCTTCTAGGAGACAACGCATCATGGTTTGCAGTACCTCTCCATTGTGAGCCGGTATGTCAGGGGCCGAAGTCTGATGAAGAATTCCATTCTTATGCATCCAGTCCTGGAAACGCTGAGACATGAATTCGGCACCACGATCACTCTGGATTCTGGCGATGCGAACTTGGTTTTGGGTAGAAACAAGGGCTGCAAAGTCTTTAAAGATCTGAAAGGTCTCTGATTTTTCTTTCATAGGATATACATATCCATATCTAGAGTAATTATCAACAATTGTTAGAGAATATTTTCTACCACCAAATGATGGCCGGAATGGACCAACTATGTCAGTGTGAACCAAATCAAAAATGTGTGGTGTCAGGCGTGTAGCATGTTTGGGAATGGCTGCTGCTTTGGATTTGGCCTTCTTGCATACAGCACAATCCAAAAACACCCCTTTAGATCCAAACCTTTTGCGAACTCCAGCATCTTCCTAAGAACACAGAAACTGGCATGCCCCAATCTTCTATGCCATTTATGGATACACCTGTAATGCAAAGGTTTACCAGTTAGTGAATTTTCAACATTAACAGTTTTATGAGGAACCTCAGGCTTGCTCTGAGCAACCTGTTTACCAATTCTCTTTTTGTTGGCTTTAGGAGCCTTAGGGGTAGCAACAGGATCTCTCTCTGGAGCATCTCTATCTGGGCCTGTGCTCTCCCTTTTTGGAGTTTGTATATTTGCCTGTGTTTGTGTTTTAGGCTTTGGCTTTAAGTAATAAACACCACCAATTAATATGGTTCCAGCAACAATATCTCCATCTTTAACTATGTAACTTGCTTTTTCAAGGTGGTGAACTTGGAACTTTAACATTCTAGACAAGTGACACTGACTAAGCAAATTACTGGTTGCTGTTGGTATGTAATAAACATCAGGAATGAATGCATCGAGCTCTTCAACATAAACAGTTCCTTTTCCTTTGACCTGACAAGGATGATTGGAAAAAGAATAAAGTTCACATAGTTCTGGTTCAGGCTCGTGCATTTCTGTGAAGAGTTCCTTTCTGTAGGTAACATGCAATGCTGCACCACTGTCCAAAGTCCACAGGAGTCGTCTGTCATACTCTGTTTGAGGTTGTGGATCATTGGTTAAAGCCAATGTGGCGAGTGGAGCTTATGGATCACGCTGGGGACCATGATGATCTTGTCTTCCGCCTCTGCCTCTGCCTCTGGAATCTGTTCCTCTGGGCTGGTACGTGACGGAAGCTGGAACTCATTGGGGACAATCCCAGGTGGCATGTCCCACATGATTGCAGGTGTTACATCTTGGCATCCTTGGAGTGTAGGTCCTTCCTCGGAAGGGGCGTCTAGCTGGAGCTCTTGATGCGGGTGGTCCTCTCAAGTGTGGCGTGGCCAACATGAATGCCTCTTTTTCAATTAAAAGTCTACAGACATTGTCCATTGTGCATTGAACAATTGGGACTTGGTTAATTTTTGTAACAGCATCTTTCCATTCATAATTCAAAGAGTTAATAATGATGCTGATCATTTGAATATCTTCAATGTTATGGCCTCTTTCTCTCAATTCTGTTCTGATTCCTTTCAGTTTGGTCAAATGTCCTCCAATTTGTTCACCAGGTTTCAATCTCGAACCGTGGAGTTCAGACATAGTAAACATGAAGATTCAATTGAGACAGGCCTGTAGCAATTTTCCAATTCAGCCCAAATTTGTCGGGCTGTTGTATTTGGTGGAAAAATGACCTGCAGTTCAGTATCCATGGACATCAATAATGTTGTGCGAGCTCTTATCTCTAAATCTTTTATTGCAAAAGTCCAAGGTTGAGCAGGGGGATTAAAAACCATGCAGTGAGTGCCTTCTCTAAGAAGCAATAGTGTAATCTCAGGCTTTATAATTGTGTCCTGACATTTTTAATTTTGACTCACCAGTTAGTGGAGACACAGAAAATGCTTGGTAAGGAGCCTGCAGTTGATATGCTGGCTGTGCAGGCAGAAATGCCTGTGGTATTTGCTGTGCCTATTGTGGACCTAAAAATGGTCTTGGTTGTGCCATTGGAGGTGGGCCAGGAGCTGGCCCTATATGCACTTGTGGCTGGGGCATATATGCAGGCATTTGTGCTTGACCTGCAATATTAGCATGACCTGCTGGAGATGCAGTCATTTGTTTTTGCTGCATTAAGCATGGTTGTGTTCCATCTAAAAAGACACCAGCACCACCAGGGGGTGTTGGAGTTTGAGCCCATCGAAACACTTGTGGCATTTCAGCTTCCTGTAGTAAATTACTTTCGCCAGCAGATGGCGAACTTCGGGCAGCCCAGTTTCAAGAAATGACTGCGTGGCAGGTTTATGTGTAACTTGATCAGGGAGACTTTCATGTGACGTATGCAGTGCTCTTTGCCTTAATTGGCCTGACACAGAATCCACCAGGGGGAGTGTCTTTGGCTCTGAGGAAGAAGACAATATGGCGCTTTTTGAAAATCTTATCTTATCTCCCTTACTTGCTCAAGCATAAATATAGCCATTTTTGCCTGGGATAGCTCCTGTTCATAGAGTTTTATATGGTCACAATAGGCTTTCATAGCCAGCTCATCCAGGGTGAGCTTAGAGCTTTGAGGAGAATAATGAATTGTTTCTCTCTCTGCGTGGGAGGAATTTTGCTCTGCAGTTTGCTTTGGCCTTGCACCGAGCGTTACAAATTCAGAAGGTTCTGGGAGGACTTTTTGAGAGCATCCATATTTAGAAGAAGACGTCACTGACCTCAGTTCCAGTACGTTATCTTCAAAAGCAATTTCTCTGTAATTTTCCTCCTGAAGCCTTTGTAGAATTCTTTTCGCTTCTTCATTAGTGAGAGCAGAGATATGTATATTTTCGGCAAAATGCATTCTGTATTTGTTTTACTTCTTCTTCGGCATCTTAGCAAAATAATTAGCGTACCTTAGTAGCTAAAAACTAATTGCCTATGCGCTCTTATCAGAAATAACAAACAAGGAAAAAAGCCATAAATCAACCATCCTCTGCTACCAGATGTCAGGGCATTGATTAATCCCATGTTTGGCTCTGGGACAAATCACCCTGGTTAGAGGATGGATCGTGGCTTATTCCTTGTTGCAATATTCTGAAAAGAAATCCCGAAGAAAAGTTCTCTAATAAAACTCATTTATTTGTTATAAAGAAAATAAAACACCTCACTAACTAAGAAAGATAATTGTTACATTTTGGCAAGCGAGATCTCCTGCTGGTCCAGCCGGACCTCTGGCAAGAGAACAAAGGAAAGAGTGTATGTGAAGGAATGTGAAGGAATGTGGGTGGATGGACATGCGTAGTAGCTTTTGATAACAATTCTTGGCAAGGTACGGAAAGTCTGATAGTCCAGAAATATGAAGCTCAGCTGGTAAATAAAATAACACAGTGACATTTTGGCCTGTCCAAAGGGGAGAATGTTAGGATATGGTGTATGCCTAACAGGTTGTCCAGGCAATATATGGACAATATATGTGTTCTATGACTTTAATATGAATATGTATTCTATGACTTTAATAAGTACTGCTGACTCATTGTAATGCTGAGTCATTGTATCCTGATTGGATAAGCTCTGTTGTAATTGTATTTAAGAAGGGAGCCGAAATGTAGTCATTTATGATATGCTACCATCATGATCTGTTACCAGCGTGAATGTGCTGCTATTTATTATCTACTGCTGTTTAGTATGGTAAGAAGACTTTTGTATCACTCGACTGATTTGACTGGCAAAGACGTGGTGTTAGGTATGCTTCCTTCAACATCCAGGAAAGGAAAACCCAAACTCAAACATTTTGAAGAATTTAGTACTTTTACTGAATATGAAATGATCGCAACCCAGGTAAAGCTGGAAGTGAGCAAAACGCGCGAAATGCATCTACTAAGCTTCTCCCCCTCCCGTGTCCATTGATCATCAGCCAATCCAAAGGTCTCCGAAAGGTCAGGTGGCATCACGTTTGGCAGCGTCATTCATCAGGAATGTAGGGCAGTTGGTCAGCCGTCCCCTTTGAAGATTTACTTTCGTTTCTTATGAAGACACGTCCTACAAGGGAAAAAAAAACACCTCCTGCATCTTCCCACCCTTTGCCCTATAACTAATCCCTCCCCCGTTTCTTATGGCAGCTGAAGCAGGCAAAGCTGAGGCTGACATTCGGCCCCTCTTGCAGAAGAGACGTTATTCCTAAATAAAAGGAAAGAGAAGAGAGAGAAACAGAATATATACAATAATTATGGTTTATCTAGGTATTTGGTATAGAATTGCTGTACTTTCTTGGGAGCTCGGACATCCCGTTTATTCACCCATTCAGCCTGAGACAAAGGGAAATGTTTCCAGGCAATCAGATATTGGACTTTACCATGGTGTTTTCTAGAGTTCAAGATTTCTTTAACTTCAAAATGTTGCTCCTCCTCTATGAGAATAGGAATTGGAGGGGTACTTTGGTCAGCCCTTAGGGGAGACGAGTGTTCAGGTTTCAATAAACTAACATGAAATACAGGATGTATACGTCTCAGCGTTTTTGGCAATTCCAATTCAACTGTTACTGGATTAATCAGTCTAATCACACAAAATGGTCCTACATACTTAGGCCCTAGCTTTTTGGACTTTTGGGTAGTCTGTAAGTATTTAGTAGATAAATAGACTTTATCACCCACTTTATAAATGTGAGCTGGGGACCTTTTCTTATTGGCTTGCGCCTTATGGACCTGGTATGCCTCATCTAATGCCTTCCGAGTCACTGCCCATGTGCTCTTTAATTGTTCAATCCAATCCATCAAAGAGGGATTCTGAAGATCATCTCGTGGTAGCTCGGGAATAGGTACGAAATCCTGGCCCGACGCGACCTTAAAAGGAGTGAATCCGGTGCTACTGTGTACAGAATTATTATATGCCACTTTTGCAAATGGCAACAGGTCTACCCAATTGTCTTGCTGGTAATTTACGTAACACCTCAGGTATTGTTCTAGCACCCCATTGGTTCTTTCACAGGCCCCATTTGTCTGGGGGTGGTGACTGGAACTTAGTCCCTGGGCGGAGCCTAATGTCAAGTATGCTTCCTTCAATATCCAGGAAAGGAAAACCCAAACTCAAACATTTTGAAGAATTTAGTACTTTTACTGAATATGAAATGATCACAACCCAGGTAAAGCTGGAGGTGAGCAAAACGCATGAAATGCATCTACTAAGCTTCTCTCCCCCCCATGTCCATTGATCATCAGCCAATCCAAAGGTCTCCGAAAGATCAGGTGGCATCACGTCTGGCAGCGTCATTCATCAGGAATGTAGGGCAGTTGGTCAGCCGTCCCCTTTGAAGATTTACTTTCGTTTCTTATGAAAACACGTCCTACAAGGAAAAAAAAACACCTCCTGCATCTTCCCACCCTTTGCCCTATAACTAATCCCTCCCCCGTTTCTTATGGCAGCTGAAGCAGGCAAAGCTGAGGCTGACACTTGGATTGATTAAAGACTATGAGATTGTTTTTCACTACAAAGTAAAAACTTTGATAAACCAATTTGTATGTATTTTATTCATCACTCTCAGCACCGTTTCCTTGTGCTCTAAGCTCTGCTGGTTGGTTAACACAACAATATCCTTAACAATCACCTTGAGTTATATATAAAAGCTGAATAAAAATGTAATCATTATTCTAATAATTCCATATAAGAGCCAGACTGAAAATAAATAACAAAGATTCGTTACTGGAAAATATATTTTGATTTTTATTTATGACAACAGCTATGTGAAGGATATTTTGGTGGCAGAAAATAATATAATCATAGTACACTTTGTCATTCATTTGTTCATATCTACTGTTGCCTTATATGAGGATTACCTGAATATTACAAAGTGTAAATGATGTTCTAGTGCTCAACTACACTATATTTGATAACTCATAGTGCAATGCTTCAATTTTACAGTTTTGTAATGGTAGCTGGATATGTAAATACTTTGTGTTGTGCTGTGATTGTAGCCATGTCAAAATCAGTGCAAGTATTAGCATTCTTTTATCATTCTTGAATGATCTTCAAACATTTCAAAGCACTCAGAATCAATAAATCACTCAACTTGATTCAATATCCCATCAATAGATGCAAAACAGAATTTGTTCTATATGGCAATGATGAACATAAGATCTATAAAATTTTATTGAAATTGAATTTGGAAAATGAACATGTAAAACATTATATGATTCAGTGTGCAAGGAATTTTGGATATAATGTGATGCTTGAACAATGGGAAAATATGTGGATGAAGGGTTTAAAATTTACATTAAATTATAATCTAAAAGAAAATTTCTATAAGATGATGTATTGTTGGTATTTTTTTTTTATTTATATTTTACACCAAATAAGTTATCTAAGATGTATAAAGGTACATCAAATGAATGTTGGAAGTGTAAAAGTAAAGCGGGGACTTTTTATCATCTATGGTAGACATATGATAAAGCAAAAAAAAAAAAAGGAGTATGATTCATATTTTAATACAGAAAATTTTGAAAATGGTGATAAAAATGAAACGACAACTTTTCCTTTTGGGACTAAAGGAAAGAAAACTGGAGAAAAAATTTGGAACTTTGTTATGTTGACAGCAGCAAGACTATTGTATGCACAAAAATGGAAGGACACTTCGATTCCTACAATGGACGAATGGTTGCAGAAGTTGATGGAGTTGGCTGAAATGGCAAAATTGACTATTTTGATTAAAGAAAAGAATATAAATATTTTTATTTCCACATGGAGACCGCTTCTGGACTTTGTGCTTGAAGTGGAAAGAATGAAACTTTGATTTTGGGTTTTACCAAGTAGATTGATAGATCTTTATAGATCTATCAATCTATATGTTTGTTGGACCCATGTCCCTCCTGGTTAGTGCTGGCTTCCCGGGAGGTGACACGAGGCTGGCTCCAGGGGATTATAAATGCTTCATTGGGTGAGGTTGCCTTCCCTGCCGCCCTTGAAGGAGGCGGTGGTGAGGCCTCTCCTCAAGAAGCCCTCCCTGGACCCGGCAGTATTGGCTAATTATCATCCAGTCTCCAACCTTCGCTTTGTTGCGAAGGTTGTTGAGAGTGTGGTTGCGCGACAGCTTCCCCAGTACCTGGATGAAACGTCGTATCTAGATCCATTCCAGTCGGGTTTCAGGCCTGGGTACAGCATGGAAATGGCATTGGTCATGTTGGTTGATGATCTCTGGAGGGCTCGGGACAGGGGTTGCTCCTCTGTCCTGGTCCTATTAGATCTCTCAGCGGCTTTTGATACCATCGACCATGGTATCATGCTGCACCGGTTGGAAGAGTTGGGGGTGGGAGGCACCTTACTACGGTGGTTCTCCTCCTTTCTCTCTGACCGGTTGCAGTCTGTGTTGACAGGGGGGCAGAGGTTGACCCCGAGGCCCCTCATATGTGGGGTGCCGCAGGGGTCGGTCCTCTCGCCCCTTTTGTTCAACATTTATGTAAAGCCGCTGGGTGAGATCATCTGTGGTTTCGGGGTGAAATACCATCAGTACGCTGACGACACCCAGCTGTACATCTCCACCCCAGACCACCCCAACGATGCCCTTGAAGTGATGTACCGGTGCCTGGAGGCCATACGGATCTGGATGGGGAGAAACAGGCTCAGGCTCAACCCATCCAAGACTGAGTGGCTGTGGTTTCCGACGTCCCAATAGTCAGCTGGTGCCATTGCTGACTATTGGGGGTGAATCATTGGCCCCCACGGAAAGGGCTCGCAACTTGGGCGTCTTCCTGGATTCACGGCTGTCCTTAGAAGAGCATATGACGGCCGTGACCAGGAGGATTTTTCATCAGGTTCGCCTGATCCACCAGTTGCGTCCCTTTCTAGATCGGGACTCTCTACACACAGTCACTCTCGCCCTCGTCACCTCTCGTCTGGACTATTGTAATGCTCTCTACATGGGGCTTCCCCTTGAGGTGCACTCGGAGGCTCCAACTGGTGCAGAGTGTGGTCGCGCGGGTGGTTATGGGAGCAATGTGGAGTTCCCATGTAACACCTCTCCTGCACGAGCTGCACTGGCTCCCGGTGGTCTTCCGAGTGCGCTTCAAGGTCCTGGTTATCACCTTTAAAGCACTCCATGGCTTAGGACCTGGTTATCTATGGGACCGCCTGCTACCACCAATAGCCTCCCACCGGCCAGTACGCTCCCATAGAGAGGAGCTCCTCCGGGTGCCATCGGCCAAACAATGTTGATTGGTGGCCCCTAGGGGGAGAGCCTTCTTTGTGGGAGCACCTACGATCTGGAACGAGTTCCCCCCGGAGATACGGAGGATCACGGATCTGCGCACCTTCCGTTGCGTGCTTAAGACTTTCCTATTCCATCAAGGTGGCCTGGCCTAAATCTTCTCCCCTTTTTAAATGTAAATTTTTAAATGTAAATTTTAATTTGTTTTAAATTATGGGGTATTTTAAATTCAGCCAAATTATTTAATTCGTTTTTAATTCATTTCATTTTTTTTTTTTTTTGTATTTATGTGTTTTATCTCATGGCTGTTCACTGCCCTGAGTCCTAGAAATTTAATTAATTAAATAAATAAATAAATAGAAATGGATTGTTCATATTATTATGAAAAAGCAAAAAGCTGTGATTTTACTGCAACAGAGACAGTCGGAAATCAATGCTTCCTTTTCTTATTTTCTTATCCTTCCTCACTTCTCTTCCTTCTCCCCCTCTCCACTGCTTATAGCTTATCCTCTTTTTCATATCAAATTTCTAAACCAACTTGCAGCATCTCTTCACAGCAGATAGAATCAATTCCAATCAATCTTTCTAGGACAGCTGCTGTTGCTGATTTTTGTCTTCCATCCTTTAAAAATATGACAAAAGGCTGGGCTATTGCCTTTCCCTAAGGAAATCTATCCATCCTAGGGTGGATAACCACTTAGTCCCTTTCCCTAAAGATTGCTATCTAATGGGAGCTAGGAAGGCTGCCTTTTCTATGGTAGGTCCTGCCTATGCAACACCCCTGAAGTTCAGCAGGCCTCTACTTCTGTAAAACTTTGGACACTTGGCTTTCCCCCAAGCACTGGGAGGACATTAGATAACTGCATATTAGAAATTTGATTTGGCACCAAGTTTTTTTGTTTTAATATTTTAAGAAATTTCATTTTATAATTTAATATGATTTTATATATCTTTTAATTTTTAATTGTGAGCTGCCCAAAGTTGGTTGGAACATGGGTGGTTATATAAATGTTTTAAATAAGCCAGCAAACAAATAAACAAACAAAAAGTTTGATAGTAAAATTAATAGAAAAATAGCAATAGCAATAGCACTTAGACTTATATACCACTTCATAGTGCTTTACAACCCTCTCTAAGTGGTTTACAGAATCAGCATAGTGCCCCCAACAATCTGGGTCCTCATTTTACCAACCTTGGAAGAATGGAAGGCTGAGTCAACCTTGAGCCAATGAGGATCAAACTCCTGGTAGTGAACTGAATTAGCTTGCAATACTACATTCTGACCACTGCACTGCCACCAAATACTCCAAAATAAATGCTGATTCAGCTACAGCAGTTTGTATCTGATTTATTTGCAATAGACTGAATCTTGCCCCGGCATACATGCATACTATGATTGTAGTAGATAACGCTCCATGTGATGGTGGTAGATACCTCTTCATGGGGAATATTAGGCAGATGAATCCAATGTTCTAGTAAGCTGTTCCTTTTCATTGGATCCTGATATAGTTTGATAAAATTCATTTTACACACACACACACACACATACACACACTATCTTCTTATTCTTCTTCCTAGCATATTCCCACAAGTGCTTTTCAAATCACTGAACACCACTTTGCACTGTCATCTGTGTCTCCAGGGCACAGGCCCATGGCTTGCATATCTTTGTTGACGGTGTCTTGCCATCTCTGTTTTGGGTGTCCATGAGGTCACCGGCCATTGACTTCTAGTTGGTAGGCAGTCTTGGCAATGGTGGAAGGTGCTGCTCTCAGGACATGTCCATACCAGCAGAGCTGGCCTTCTCTCACTTTCCCTATAATTGGTGCCACACCAAAATGTTGTCAAATAGTGTCATTTGTGATGTGGTCACAAAGAAGGGAGAAAGGAGATGCCCAATATCTAATGGAGCATTCGCATTTCCATGGCATGGAGATAACTTTCGGTCCTTGTTGCTGCCCAGCCTTCAGTGCTATACAGTGCAACAGGGCATATAGTTGTCTTGTAAATCTTAAATTTAAGATGGGTTGGCATTCGGCTGTCATATAATACACCATTCACCCTTTCTCACACCTCACCATTGATGTCACCATTGCCTTGGAGGTGGGATCCCAGATATCGAAAAATGTCCACCTTATTTAGGTTTTCTCCATTGATTTGAAGTGTTCCAGGGGTGTGGCAGTCTTTAAGTATTCAGTTTTCTTGATGTTGAGGCAGAGTCCTAAATGGTTGAGGATGGTTGAGAAACCGACTGATCTACGCACTTTCCGCCAGGCTCTTAAGATTCTCCTATTCCAGCAAGCCGGCCTGGCCTAATTTTCTCCCCTGTTTTAAAAATTTTTAAATTGCAATTTTAATCTGTTTTAAATTATTGGGATTTTTTAATTGTCTTGGGCTAAATTATTTGATCTGGTTTTAATTATGTCTTTTAACTTTTGTATCTATGTGTTTTATTTTGTGCCTGTCCACCGCCCTGAGTCCTTCAGGAGTAGGGAGGTATATAAATCTAATAATAATAATAATAAAAAAAAAAAACCCTGGGCATCATACTTGGCTGCTAGTGTTATTGTATAGCATTTTGACCCAGTCAATGAGTGGTTCAGGTACTCCATGATCCTGGAGGGCATACCAGATCAGTTGGTGTGGGACACAGTCAAATGCCTTCTCCAGGTCCAGGAATGCCATGTGTAGTGGTTGTCTCTTCTCACAGTGTGTCAAGGTAATGATTTAAGAACTGACTAGCTGCTACAATGATGTAATGCTAGGAATGAGTCAGCAAGGGTTTTGGGCTGATATCACTTTAAGAGCCTATAATAAGAAGAGGCCCTGTTAGGGCATATCTCTCTCTCCACATGTGCTTCCGTGCTGTAATTGTTGATTGCTGTTTGTTTGAGATATGACTAAAGTGCACGTATGTATATGTTCTTCGTAGATAAAATCACTTTTCAAATAAAAACCTCTGTTTATTGTATTTGCTTCCAAGTTGTCTCACATATCACTGTGCGCACTCTGACAGGTTATGGGCCCAGTCCAGAGAGAAGACCAGAGTGACTAAAGAAACCAGAGAGAAACTCAGTGAGAGCTTGCACCAGAGGTGTTATGCGTCATGGTTTGTTAGTGGTTAGTGCTTGTAATGGAAACAAGCAACATGGATCTCCAGAGATGCTGCCCTGAGAAAAGAAACAGAGGAGCAGCAAGACAAGGGCGTATGGCTACTCAACACATGAGGAGTGGTTCTTCATTGTCATCCTTTTCCCTGGCAGCAACAGCTTCTGAAAACACTAGAAACACCTGGTTGTTGGACAAAAAGGAAAAATGTAGACAAGCATCTGGAATATGTTACAGCATTTGGATTAACAGCTGTTCAGCTTTAAATGGGAGGAGTATCAAGGAGTATTAAGAGCTGACCAACTGCCATGATAGTAATGCTAGGCAAGAGTCAGCAAGGTTTTTGGACTGATATCATTTTAAGAGCCTGTAATAAGAGGCTCTGTTGGGATGTATCTCTCTCTGTGTGTGCTTCCGTGCTGTAATTGCTGTTTGCTGTTTGTTTGAGTTTTGACTAAAGTACATGTATGTATATATTCTTTGTAGATAAAACCACTATTTAAATACAAACCTCCGTTTACTGTATTTGCTCCAGGGTTGTCTCACATAGTTGCACTGTACGCACTCTGACACAGTGTTCCTCTATGAGCTGAAGGGCTGCAAAGATGGCATCAGTTGTTCCACATCCTTTAACGAAGCTGCATTGATTGATGGTGAGTTGGGCAATGCAGCAAATGTTTTGACCAAAGATTCTCTCAAAGATCTTCATAATGTGAGACAGAAGATGGATTGGGTGATACTTGGCACAGTCAGCTGGATCACCCTTGTTCTTGAAGATGGGAACTGTTACACTTGTTGACTGATCAGTTGGTACATGGCCAATGTTCATTACAGCATTGAAAAACTCAGTCAGCTGAGTGGAATGGGTCCATGGATTGGTGTGCCTTCTGGAATTAGTGGATATGGGAATTCAATGTTGGAGATCTCATTGAAATGATCTTGCCATTGTTGCAGGATCTCCTGTTTGTCTTGGAGTCGTTTGCCATCCTTGTTCTTCATGCACATGTAATGCTCAAAATGTATGAAAATCTATTTTGACACTATTTTATATGCATTTTTCTAATTTTCAGTGAGCACTTAATTTGTTTTACAAATGTTTACAAATATGTTGACTTAAAGTATCAGTTTATAAAGGCAGAAAATTGTGTTTAGTTGTTTTTTAATTTGACTTTAAAAATATATCTACCTCATTTGCAAATCAAATATAAATAGGAAAGAATCTTTATGATGTCAAATGTAGAAGAAAACTGATTATACAGGCAAAGATGTTCATGAATATCTGGTACAAATCATAAAAATGATGCAATGTCCATTGTGACACCACAATTTAAATCTATAGAACTTTCCATTTATATCTCAACACAGACAAGTATGTAAATAATGTGGTTTGTGTCATGAAGCCACATTTTGGAATTGCACATTTTGTCTTTTGTCACTTCTTCTCTGTACACATACACCAATGGCGGGTTGCCCCTGGTTTGGACCGGTTCTATAGAACTGGTAATAAAACTGGAGGGAGGCTCCGCCCACTGACCCTGATATCATCAGAAGTGATCTGCGCATGCACAGAAGCAAAGTGCGTGCATGCTAAGAATTGTGAAAGTTACAGTTCATTTTTCAGCATAGAAGATTGATTGAATTCTAAAAAGGAAATATAATTTTGAATCTGAATATTCATCTATCTGCTGAATTAGGCTTGATGTTTCTCTCTTTTCTGGGAATGGAGGTTTTCATTTTTGACAGCTACACAATAGATGGACGCAAGTTTTTTTCAGTTCTAGGAAAATCAATGGAAAAAACCAGATTTTTTAATGACCATCTGGTTTACTTAACAACTGTAGTTATTCACTTAACAACTTTCCAAATGGTCAGAAAAGCAGGCATGACTCACTTAACAACCTCCTTTTAGCAATTGAAATCCTGGTTCCAGTTGTGGTCATAAATCGAGGATTACCTGTAGTTGAGGATTTTTTCCCCCTCTTTCTTCTTTTTAACTAAGAACTAAAATATTGAAGAAAAATGGGAGGATTTTGTCAGGCCTGGATAGAGGCAATGTCTTTGGTAGAAAGCATGACACCAGATGCTGTTTTTTAGTCGCTACATTTGCTACTCCAGTGTAACACAAAACTGAATGAAAATAGGGTTACCTCTATTCAGAACTTTTTGTCTTCTCCCAATGTGGCTTTCAAATCAGTGGGTCATAGTGTGCCTTATGCAACACTGAAGCACCAAGTGTGCTAATAAGAAAATTAAGCTTTCAATTTAATAGACTATTAATGAACAGTCCTTTTGTTTCCTAGCTAGAGGGGGAAGTGCTTTCTGGAGAACATATACAAATAAGGATTGTGAAGTGTGGAACAGCTGTGTTAATGTGTTATGGGACATGTTATGTGATACTGTATGTTACAGAGGAAAGGTGAAAAGATGTGCATTAATGGAGCAAGGAAGGAAAAAAAGAGGTTTGTGTGTGTCCCTGTGGCTGAATGCTGCCCAGCTTTCCTGCTGAGATGTGTTGCTGCAGTCTCCAATAATCCCACCTAATGGGAAACAATGAAACATGAGTGTCCAATCTTTTGGCTTGTCTGCCACCGCACTGAATGAAAAGGAATTGCTTTGGGCCACATATAAAACATATAATCTAGTTAATGTATATAAGAAGCCTTGGTAGTAATAACCCTGTTATTAAGATCAGCTGCCTGCAATTACTGCAGGTTCGAATCTCGCCAGGCTCAAGGTTGACTCAGCCTTCCATCCTTTCTAAGGTAGGTAAATTGAGGACCCAGTTGTGGGGGCAATAAGCTGACTTTGTATAAATATACAAAAGTATGAAGGCTATTGCTTAGCACATTGTAAGCCGCCCTGAGTCTCCGGAGAAGGGCGGCATATAAATCAAATTTTAAAATAAATAAATAAATAAATAACAAGCTTCTTTTTTAATTTATTATTTATTTGTTTACTTTTCACATCTTAATGCCCCATCTCCCTTAGGGAGAGGCTCTTATAAACCTTATTTGGCTGCATCACTAGCTGTCCAGGGCATGCGGCCCATGGGCCGTGGGTTGGATATAACTGCTATAGAAGCTTCTGTGGGTAGCTAAATTCCACAAAGGAAATACAGTAGATTTAAGCAGGGGGAGATCCGGTCCATCAAAAACAAAAAACAAAAAAATCTACCTGCAGAAGGAGCCACCATGGGCAGTGGGGCTGGGCTCACCTCTGGTTGTCCCAGCGTGAGTAATGCCTATTCTCTGAAAGCGTAAGATGCTTTGTGGTGGCAGCTTTGCTCAAACTGAGGGTGCGGGGGGAGGTTCAACTGTCACAAACATCCCCTGACTGTTTCTTCATGGATCAAGGGCGGGAATCTTTGCTTGTTCGGAAAGTCAATTTTCTCTGGCAACGGTAAGGCAATTTGAGTTTGGGAGAGATTTTGGGCTTAGAATGAGAATCAATCAGATTAACCTCCTTCCTTTCTGTGGATCTGCGCAACATGGGATTCTTTGAACACCCCCCATGCCAGCCCCATTTAACTAACTCCATATCTCCAATCTGGATAACTCTGGAATGAACGATGAGTTTATGAGTGAAAGTACATTTTATCTAATGGAGGGGAGGGGAGGGGGATGTGTATGTCCCAACTTCTTCCATCCTTCTTGGAATCCACCCTCCAGGACCTCCTGAAGCCTCAGCCTAGCATCCTCCCCCGATCATTAAAACAAAGGCCAACAAGTCCCGCTCTTTATCAGTGGGTGGGTGGGTGGGACTATGCAAAAGAACATTCGCCGTAATATGGGGGGGGGGATATTTGAATTTGCATCCACTGGTAGCGCTACCACAATGGCTCCTATAGTCATAATGAAAGATTTGAGGGGGCAGCAGGTTGGAGTCCATTGGTCACAAAGGTGCAGGGAGCGCCCGTTTCTACCTGTCCCACGTAGGAGATCAGGAAGTGCAAAAAACCCAGAAGCCCCAGAAGAGAACGGCGTCTGCGCGCTGACATTTTCTCTGTGCAGCGCAGCCTTTTTTCTTCTACTTTTGCTCCAGGTTCGTCACCCTCTGGGCAGCCCTATCTGGGGAACTGCCAGCCCATTCCACCGGAGCTGTGAAGCAGTGCGAGGAGAGAAACGGAAATAGGGGTGTTCAAAGAATCCCACATTGCGCAAATTCACAGAAAGGAGGGAGGTTCACCTGATTCATGATTGATTCTCATTCCAAGCCCCAAATCTCTCCCAAACTCAAATTGCCTTACCGTTGCCAGAGAAAATTGATCTTCTGAGCAAGCAAAGACCCCCCCCCCCGATCCATGAAGAAACAGGAGATGGTTGTGACAGCTGAAACCCGGCCCCCCATGCCTCACCCCCATTTGAGCAAAGCTGCCTCCACAAAGCATCATGTGGTATAATTATGCAGCAGGCGCAGGCTCTCCTATTGGGACCCTTCGGTTCTCCCTCCCCTCCCAAAGGAGCGATGGTGGACCAAAGTCCCTGGCAAATCTTTTTTGCCAGACAAGGAAAGAGTTGTTTCCTCAACTGGCAAAAGGCGCAGCCCATTTTTGGCTTGCCCTGTGCCCCCCAGAAGCACTCTAACAGCCAAAAACAGGGCATGTAGACACTTTCCAGGGTCTCCCCGCCCTTTTTTTTGCCTCCCCTGCCCCCTAGAAGCACTCTGCCGGCCCTCGCAAACCTAAACCCCTCCTGTGGCCGAAGGGTGGGGGCCGGCAGGTGGGTGTGGTGAGTGGGCGGGGCAGCTCGTGGTCCTGCACGGGCCAGATTAATGGCTTTGGCAGGCCGGATCTGTCCCGTGGGCTGTAGTTTGAGGATGCCTGCTCTACTCTGATACTAAGCACAGGAGTCTCCCAGGGTTGTGTGCTAAGCCCTTTCCTTTATTCCTTGTATACACATGACTGCACCCCATTGTATAACACCAACTCAATTATTAAATTTGCGGATGACACAACAGTGGTGAGGCTCATTAATAAGAACAATGAGTCTGCTTACAGGAAGGAAGTACAAGGGCTGACTTAACACCACAAAAACTAAGGAATTTATAATTGACTTCAGGAGGAAGAGAGATGTACATTTACCATTGTACATAAATGGTGAGGTGGAGAGGGTGGGTAGTTTTACATTTCTGGGCATTTATATCTCGGAGGACCTCTCATGGACTATGAATGCTAACATGCTTGTGAAGAAGGCATAGAAGAAGCTGTACTTCCTGAGAATGCTCAGGAAGATAAATCTATCTCAGCATCTACTTCTGTCCTACTATTGCAGCACCATTGAGAGTGTCCTGACATACAGCATTCTTGCATGGTGTGGGAGCATGCAAGAAGACAAAAAGCTCTACAGAGAATCATTAAAACTGCCCAGAATATCATCGGACCCCAGCTACCAGCCCTGGACAACATCTTCGAATCTCACTTGTTTTTGAGAAAGTTGCACAACATTCCTATCCTGCTTACAATCTTTTTAGACTGTTGCCTTCTGGCAGAAGATACAGAACAATTAAAACTCAGACCACACATTTTCTGAATAGTTTTTATCCCAGAGCTATAATTGCACTCAACAATGAACTAAAGGGCCACCATCAGTGAGCTGTTGGACATTATTACTTGGTCTGTTGTGTGGATGTTTGGGTGGTTTAGGAGTGGAGAATTGTGGTGGGTGGGAGTATGTTTGGGGATTGTTATATGTGTTGGACCTGGTCTTTGGGTGTTAAGTGAATTTCGTTGTATGGGTATACTGTATATACAAGTACAATGGCAATAAAGTTATCTATCTATCTATCTATCTATCTATCTATCTATCTATCTATCTATCTATCTGTTTATCTATCTCAGTGGTTCTCAACCTGGGGGTCGGGACCCCTTTGGGGGTCGAATGGCCATTTCACAGGGGTCACCAAAGCTCTCTCTTGCCCCCCCCATGCCTACACTCACCCTCACTCTGCTTTGTTGGATCGCTGGCCGTTCGCTTACCCCGCCCACTCCCAATCTATTGCTGCCTCCGGAGTCCCAGCTGATGGCTAGAGGGAAAAAAAACTGTTTAAATTCTTGCCGTGGGGCTTCAAAGGGCCGTCTTATAGCCAGTGGTGCAGCCGAACCGTTTGTTAAATTGCTGGCTTGCTCTGCCCCTCCGCACCACTATTTATTGCCAATAAATAGTGGTGGGCGAGGGGTGGGCGAGCCAGCAATTTAACAAATGGTTCTGTGTTTTTTTGTAATTTTATTGGCCCTCGGAGCTTCAGCATAGGCTAATTAGCCCTTGATTAGATCGGCTCCTGACTCTCAGCTGATTTGCTCTCAGCTGTTTTGCTCAGGGCTCTGCTGCTTGCTTGCAAAGAGTCCTGGAGCAGATTTTTCCCCCCAGCTATGCTGAAAAACAAAACTGAAACTGCTTTGCTGTTGCTGCAACGTTTGAAAATTAGGCAGGCAGATTTCTTTTCTTTTTCCTCACCAAAAAAGGTAGGTGCAAACAATGGGAAATTTAGGGAAAAAGAGGAGAGTTCAAGATTTTAAAACACAAAAGGAAAAAAAGCTCTATTTAACTAGAGAATTGTAATAATTGAGATACTATTAATTGTATATTTCTGAAAGCAGAAATGGTTAAGTTGTGGTTTGGAGGAATATATGGGGGAAATGATTTGGTTTATTATTATTGGTAAATATAATTAATTGATTTGTAAGAAATTGGAAATAATTGGAATATTCATGTTCATATTGATTAATATACAAAAAAGGTAGTTATATAACTAATTGATTTATATTAAAATGTTGAATTTATATTAAACAACTAATATTACATAATTAACCAATGTGAGGATGGATATAAAATTATATGACAATGGGAAGGGGTATAATATAGAATAGAAGGGAAAAATTGAATTTGATTAAGATTAGAGATGAGGATGAAGGGTAATATTGGTTTTTTACAAAAATAGATGAGGAATAAATATGGCAAAAAGGAAATATAGTAATTGTAAATTTAATTGAAATGACTAAACACTGTTTAAATTTGTGAACCGGCCAAATACTCTGTTCAAAGAAAATACATTGTATGTTTGTATGTGTGTTTCTAATTATTGCTATTTATTCATATTTGTTCTCTTTTATTCTTTAAAGTTTAACAATTCATTCTTTATCTTAATATCTTTATATTTGTTTGGGGTTGGTTTTCTTCGCTTTCATCTTTTTTATTGTACAGCAATCTTTCTCCTCAAACCTACCACCTCTCTCTTTTCTTTCCTTCTTACTTTCTCTTCCTCCCTCTCTTCTTCTCCTCCCTACTTCCTCTTCCTTTCTCCTTCTCCTCCTCTCTTCCTCCCTCTCTTACCCTCACTCCTACTCTAATTTCCCTTCCCTTCCTTCATCCCTCTCTATTGCTGTATCCTTTTATGCATATGGACTACTCAGAGGGCTAAAAAAGTATTTCTGACTGGTCCTTGCACTTTTGATCAGTCCTTGAACTTACGACTGTCCTCACATTTTACGTTTTTGCCCTATCTTGTCACCATGGTGAAGAGAAGCAGTTGTGAATTGAGTGACATGGTTGTTAAGAATGCTACAATAGGCATAAATGATGACCAGTCATAAGTGCGAAGATCGGTCAAAAGTGCGAGGACCAGTCAGAAATCACTTTTTTCAGCTCTCTGGCTAGTCCTTTTGTGCACAGGGACTACTCAGAGGGCTGAAAAAGTTATTTTTGACTGGTCTTCGCACTTTTGACCAGTCCTTGAACTTACGACTGTCCTCACATTTTACGTTTTTGCCCTATCTTGTCACCATGGTGAAGAGAAGCAGTTGTGAAATGAGTGACATGGTTGTTAAGAATGCTGCACAGGCATAAATGTGAGGATGGTCATAAGTGTGAGGACCAGTCAAAAGTGCGAGGACCTGTCAGAAATGACTTTTTTCAGCCCTCTGAGTAGTCCCTATACACATAGCCATGGCCATCCGGTCACATGACCAGCTAGCCATGCCCACCCAGTCACATGACCTCCAAGCCACACCCACAAAATAAGCCATGCCCACAGAACTGGTAGTAAAAAAATTTAGAACCCACCCCTAGTTGGGGGTCACCACAACATGAGGAACTATATTAAAGGGTCGCGGCATTAGGAAGGTTGAGAACCACTGTATTAGATGAACAGGGGAGATTAAAATTGAGACTACAGCTAAAAGAACAAGGGTTAGAATTGGAATCATGGTCATATTTACAAATTCAGTCAAATTATATGAAAGATATGAAAACGTGGGGTTTCAGCAGAAATTTAACGATATTAGATAAACTTTTATTGGGGACAGAGGAAAAAATGATTAAAGCAATGTATAAATTTTAATTAGAATACAAAATGGAGGAAGAGCGTATTAAAGAGACAACGGTGGTATGGGCAAAGAACTTTGGATACAATATCAAATTGGAAAAATGGGAAAAATTATGGGAAAGAAACAGGAAGCTAACTTTAGCCACGTCGTATAAAGAGAACCTATATAAAATGTTTTATAGGTGGCACCTACCACCAGCTAGGCTAGCCAAAATGTTTAAAAATCTATCACCTAAATGCTGGAAATGTGATCAAGTACCGGACACCTATTACCACTTATGGTGGACATGTAGAAAAGCAAAAGAATATTGGCAAAGGATCCAAATGTGGTTAGAAGAAATGACAGGACAGAATGTGGAATTCAAACCAGAACTATTTCTATTAGGAATTATAAAAGAAGGTTTAAGTAAAAGGTTAACATATATAACATTGCATATTATAAGAGCAGCAAGAATAGTTTACTCCCAACACTGGAAGAGTTAAAACATACTGAAAGAATGGGAAATAATAAAGAAAATATTTGAATGTGCAGAATGTGATAGACTGACGTTAGAACTGAAAAATAAAGAAGAGACAGAATACTATGAGATTATAAATTTTATCAATGGTTAGACCTAAGGAATGGAAGTCGGAACAGATAAGCACAAAGAGGTATAGATCAAAACAAGATGCAATATATGTAATATAGTATGTATCTGTATACGTATTTATGTATCGGTAAATATGTAAAAGAAGTTAAGTATGTGTATAGAATTAGTAAGTAGTAATGCATATTGAAGATATAAGAAACTTAGGTTATAATTTGTATACATTTATATTTTGTATGGTGGTGATATCGCCAAGATGGTTCCACCATGTCCAACTTTTGTTTTAACAATAAAGGTTTAAAAAAACTTTATTTTTTTAAAAAAATTGTTCTGCCTTCTCTACTGAATCTAACATGTCTTTGCTCCTGCCAAGTCACTAGTACCCTGTCTGGTATCAACTATCTAAAATTCACTCCTTTTTTGATCAAACACTTCATCAAAAATTGGTATTCCCTTTTCAAATCTTTAACCTTCCTCGGAATTTGTTTTAACACTACTATTTCTCTACCTTTATACTTAATTGGATTGTCTCTTGCTTTCTGTAGAATCTCATTTTTATTGCTTTCTTGGTGAACCTGACATGTACCTTATTTCTCATTGCATACCTAGTATGCACTCTGAATATCTCATCAAACTCATTCAAGATTTTTTTTCCTTATTTTCCTCCATTGGTTCCACCAGCAAGTCAGCCATTATCTCTGCTAAATTTTCTCCTTTCTCTTCTTCCATGTTCTGGAATCTCAAGTAATAATCTGCCCTGTTTATTTCTAAAGAGATAATTGCTTTATCTTTATTTCTATCTGCCGCTATTAATCTATAATCCAGCTCTCCCACTCTTTTTTCTCTTGCTTCAGTTTTTCTTCTACTTTTTGTACTTTTTGTTCATTTTTTCCCCATAATCTCTTGAACATTTTCTAATTTGCCTTCTACTTTCTCCATTCTCTCATCTATTTTGCCTATTCTTTCCTTCAATCCTCATGAAGAGCTTGTATCATGATTTTCAATTCTAGTTGCATGGCATTAGAGTTTTCTAATTTTTTTTTTTTTTGTATCATGGCCTCCAATGTTCTCTGACCCACAAGGCTAGTAGTTGCAGATGAACTTGCTGAAGCCAGCACTGATTATGTTTTCTTCATTTTGTGATGTTTTATATCTTGTAATCCACCAAGTGTAAAAAATATGATTCAAATTCAATTTATAATACAAATATAGGTCCTCCAGCAAGAAGACAGGGAGGAGACGGGAGAAAGAAAAAAAAACCAAGAAAAAAAAACACCAAAGGAAAAAAGAATAATCCAAATAATAATCCCAGTCCAAAACCCAATCTTTGATCTCATTCTCAGAATTTTTCCAACTTCTTTACTTCAGGTTCTTCTAACCTTAATCCAGATAGCCTCTAAAAGAGGAGTTTATAAAATAAAATTTTATAATCCAAATCAGCCCACCAAGCCCAAAAAATATCGTTATTCAGCATATATATTCCAGTAAGCAGATTCACAATTCAACTTAAAACAACAATGAAAAACAAAGAGACTCAAGAAAAAACCACCGATGTCAACCACAAGCACAACAAATATATATATTCTTTTTAAAAAGTTCCAAGAAAGTTCATCTTTCTTTTGTCAATAATCCCCAATTTAAAAAATGAAGTATCCAGTCCAGATTCAGACTTTACTCTTTATAAATCAAGTTTTCTCTTATTCCTTTATCTTCTTGGCTCCACCCACCTTCCTTGCTGCCATAGTTCTGCGGGTGGAATAGGTAAAACACCCAATTCCACCTCCTCCTTTGAGGCCACACTCTCCTCTGCTGTTCCAAGGAGGTTCTTCTTTAATCCAGTTTAAAAGGTAGTATAAATTATTCAAAATATCTCACCCAGACTGATTACACCTTCCTTTCACTTCTGCACTCTGCAGTGGCTGCCCCAGCTTTGTAATGACTCACAATGGTCTCCTTCCCAACTGTCTGTTTAGGAAGCTTCTCCAGCTCTATCAGGGAATTTGTGAGTTCTCTGCGATCCACAGTGTGTGCTCCCCTTGCTTGTTGTCCTGACAAGGCAACTCAGGTTCAAAAGGACCACCTAACAGCTGGGATATTGACAGTCCCTCAGGAGCCCCCAAAAGATCTGTTATTCTGCTGCAATGCTAGCCATGCCCCTCATCGGTCTTTCTGTAGGAGCATGGCTGCCATGGCTACATCACTGGCATCTGCTTGGACAATGAACTATCATTCTGAGTCCATATGTTGGAGGATCAGCTCCCCAGCAAAGAGCCATTTTAATTTTATGAAGGCTCTTTGACAGTCCATTTACAAGGCGAGCAGTTGATTAGTCCATGGTGCTGCAGGAGGAGGCCCCATCTTTAACAGTTCTGTTAGGGGCAGGGCAACTTCTGCAAAAGCTGGGATAAATTGCCTGTAGCAGTTTGCGAATCCCAGGAACTTTGAAGCTGTTTGCAGGTACATGGGGGCTGCCAGTCTAGCACCACTTTCACTTTTCCTGGATCCATTTCCACCCCTCCACTGGATATTCAGTAGCCTAGATAATCTAGGGAAGTTTGATGGAACTCACATTTTGACAGCTATGCATGGAGTTTAGTGGCGAGGAGTTTTTTCAGCACTTGCTGCACTAGCTTTAAATGCTCCTTGAGAGTCTCACTGAATATGAGAATGTCACCAGGTAAACTAGTACCATTTTGTATAAATGCTCATGCAGCACTTCATTGATTAATTGCATGAAGACTCCGGGGCCCTTGCAGACTGAACGGGATGACTTTGAATTGGGAGCTGCCAAGTGGACAGTTGTTTTCTATTCATCTCCTTTTTTGATTTTGATGTGGTAGTAGGCTTCCCTTAAGCCTAGTTTGGTGAACACCTTGCCCTTGACTAAGTGGCTTAGCATGTCCTTTATAAGTGGGAGGGGATATGTGTTCTCCACACACACACAGCATTAATTCCACAAAAATTCACACAAAGCCTCATCCCCCTCATCTTTTTTTTTTTTTTTTCTTTAAACAGTACTGGGGCAGCCACTCTGTATTTTTCAAGTTGATGCTAAGTTAGCATTGATGTACTTTCTCAGCTCCTCCATTTGCTTGGGGATCATGGAGTACATCTTTGGCTTCCACAGCTTGGCTTCTGGGCACAGATTTGATTGTGCAATCCATCACATGGTGAGGGGGAGGAAGTTGCAATCTTCTTCACTAAGGTCTCCTGATAGATCCCAATATTCCCTTGGCACTTGTGGGCTGCTAGGCAGTCCATCCATTGTGGGGGCTGTGACCTGTGGCTCGCTGGTGCTGTTGTGGCTTATGGCACCTTGGTATCGGTCTAGTATGGGTGGTAATGGTCTGATGCTTATATTTAGCTTCCTATAGTCACCCTCCCACGTGATGGTTGGTTACCATTTATTGAGCCACGCGAGCCCCAGTATGATCGATTCAGTCATTTTTGGAGCTATGATGAATTGAATGAGTTCTCGGTGGCAGCCCATTTCTAGTCTGACCAGTTCTGTGATGAGTGTGGCAGGGTCTCTGCTGATTAGTGTCCCATTGACTTGCTCAAAACAGTTAGGATGTGCTAGGGGTCTCGTGCGTATGAGGTTTCAGGTCGATGTTAGAGGCTCTGGATCTTGAACAGCACCCCAGTATCCAGGGAGCTGGTTGAATTTTTAAAAAGATTCAGGTTAATGTCAGGGTTCCAAGTAACAACCCCAATGAAAGGAGATTCCAAGGTTTGAGTTTCCTCAAAGTTCCATTTTATTAGAGATGTCGTATTGGCACTTCTGGGAAAACCCGAATCTGAAAGTTTCCAGGTTTTCCCCACTGAAAGGAAAGTCCAAGTCCCTGCCCAGCACCCACATGTCCATCACATGGTCCAATCAAAGCACCATCCCAATTGGAGATACCTCCCAGTTCCAGCCCTCCAGGTGCAGGGCAATATGTCCTTGACTCTCGGAGAAAGGAATGTTATTATGACTATATATCACCCATGCTCAATACAATCCCCCCTCCCAGTTTCCCACAGTAGTAAATGTGGCAGGCCTGAAGATCCAATGAAAAAGATGGCTTCCAGGCCTGACAATAACATCATATGTTAGTTTTTGTGGAGACCTATGTGTGCCGACCAAAACCTGTTGTTACACAGAAACAACAACTCTTGGTTTAAAGCTAAACTCAAGCAGCTACACCATGCCAAAGAGAAAGCCTACAGGAAAGGAGATAGAAAGCTGTACAATTAAGCCAGAAATATATTAACAAGGGGGATTGGAGCAGCAAAAAGCAGTTACTCTGAAAAGCTAGAGAATCAGCATTTAACAAATGATCTGGCAAATATGTGGGAAACTCTTAAAAATATCACTGGTTATGGCAAACCTCCTTCCTGTGCAAAAGGAAATTTGACCTGAATGTGTTTTATTGTAGATTTGATAGGAAAGAACTGTCACCTATCAGTTCTTTCCTATCAAACCACCACCTCCATATCAGATACACTAACAACAGCCAACCATCCCTTTGGGCCCCCCATCTCTGGTGATTACAGAAAATGATGTGCATGGTTTATTTCACAAAGAAAAACCTGGAAAAGCACTGGGCCCACAAAGATAACTTTGTGCTTGAAAACTTGTGCTGACCAATTGGCCCCCATCTTCACTTTCATCTTTAATAAATCACTAGAGGACTTCCGGTGGCACCGCAGGCGTTGGAAGACGTTCCTTTGGGAGCACCAGTCCCGGATCGTGTTAAAACCGCCAGGACAACGCAAATCAGCTGTCTAGCAGTTTGGATACTTTCCCCTCAGGAAAAGGGGGGGAAGGTGAGCAGCCGGGCAAAGGTAGAGCTCCCCAAGACCCCCAGGAACAATTCTGGGGCTCGAAGGGTGAGAGTTCCCTAGAAACCTGACAGAGCTCTGGATCTGGAACACTTCTGCTTTAAGTAGAAAAAGACGCCACGACCACCCCTGCAACAATTTCTTAAAAAACATCAATTCAAAAGCAGGCAAAGCAAAGGCAACCGCAAGTTCTAAACTTTAACTCTGATTGAGCATTACTTCCTTCTGAGATCATTAAGAGGGAGAAAAGAAAAAGGGAAAGGAAGATGGTGCCATAACTTTAAAGGGGTGTGAAAGTGAAAGTTAAGAGGAAAGTGCTCGTTAGTGCTGGCAGCCCCGTTCAAAATTAATGGACTTTACCTCAGAAGAATTAAGATTTAAAGATTAAAGAATATAGTACTGATTTTTTACAAAGTATAATATTTACAACTAATTGGACTTATTGGACTTGTTGATTTGGCTGTGGAAAAAGTGCAATTTGAAATTTAGAAAATGGCTTCAAAGCAAATAAAAACTGGTGCGCTCAAAAGTGCTAGGGGATCACCAGTTTTACCATCTAAAATGCAGTCTTTGCGAGCCCCAGCGGATTCACAAACATTGACACTTGAAGCTCTTCAGGAGGCTTTAAAGGTGCAAGCCTCTGTTTTAGAAGGAAAAATCACATCTGTTCTCGAGGAGAAAATTAAAAACATGTCTGAGGAGATGGCTGAAATTAAGGAGGTAATTCAAATTCAAAATAAAGAAATTAGAGAAAACTTCCGGTTTCCTTGTCTTCGGCGGCGACGGTGCTTTCTTTTGGCACCGC
The DNA here is from genome assembly GCA_022577455.1 of Arizona elegans. Taxonomy (NCBI): domain Eukaryota; kingdom Metazoa; phylum Chordata; class Lepidosauria; order Squamata; family Colubridae; genus Arizona; species Arizona elegans. The sequence goes on along the minus strand of JAKOOJ010000004.1, from coordinate 73,078,314 downwards.
CACCCCCGCCGCTTGTAGAGCCGCTTCCTGATTGCGAAGCGGCTCGAAATCTTCGAAATCCTTAGGATTGCAGAAGAAGAGGCAGCAGGGCACAGGTAGAGCCCCTGCAACCCCCCCAGGGAACTGTTTCTGGGGAGGAAGCAGGCGCGGCTCCCTAACAACCTGCTGAAACTCCGGGCGGCGTGGGACGTCTTCTGCCTGTGCGGAACAAGCCGACCTCAGGAAACCTTTAAAGAGCGAGGAAATAACTCAAATAAACATCCGCAATCCACTTGAACCCTGAAACTTTGAACTGCAAGTATTAGTCCTTTGCTGAACTTTTTTACTGAAGTGAAAGTCTCGGAATGAGTGAAAGTGATTGAAAAAATATGGCGCTCAGCAAATGAATTAGTGGGTGTGGATTGGTGAAGTTATCTTGTCTTGCTACAAAGTTAAAAAGTTGTTACAGAGCTGCTCCGGCTGTAACAGAAATAAGAGGAAAATCTCTCCCTTTTACTTGTCTTTGCTGCATTATAGCTTTGTTTTGAGTAACTCTGGGGGACCTTTTTAGAAGGTATTGTGGAGGTGGCAGAAGAGGCGGACCCTCCCTTTTTAAGAAAGCTAGCTTACGTGGCAGGATGGCTTCAAAAAAGCAGGAAGGCAAAACAGGGGGGGATCCCCCCCACGTAAGCAGGATACGCAATCACAAGCCCAAAAAAAAGATTTGGATATGGGAGAATTAAAAGCATTCATCTCAAATATTTTGGATGAGAAATTTCAAGACATGGATGACAAAATAAATAAAATAGATGAAAAAATTCAAAAGTCACAACAGGAAATCATGCAGGAAATGCAGCAGAGCCAAAAGATGGTGACCAAAAAAATAACGGATGTGGCGTCTGGTCTGGCAGGATTTATTATGAAAGTTGAGACAAAAGTGGATGAATTTAAATTAGAAGTTAATGCTAAGATGAAAAATAATGATCATAAATTTTTTGATGTTGATGACAAGATGCAGAGAGTTGAGAATGATATTGTTATGATGCAATTTCGTGCAATGGAATTTGCTATAAGGCTTCGAGGAATTAGAGAAGAGGAGAGACAAGATTTGAGACAGATTTGTGCTGAAGCCTTAGCTGTGATTTTAAAAGTTGAACCTGAGATGGTTTTTTGCAAAATAGATAAAATCTATAGAGTCAACTCGTGGGTGGCCAGACAAAGACAACTGCCTAGAGATGTGGTCATATATTTTACAGATAGAGCAATAAGAAATGACATTTTGCAAAAATCTTTTCTCACTTCTGTGCAAGTGAGTGGATCCAAGATTACAGTTTACAAGGAGCTCCCACCTAAGATGTTGAAATCTAGAAAAGAGTATGGTTTTCTTGTTAAAGAACTGCAGAATAATCAAATCCCATTTCGTTGGGACGCCCCAACTGGCATAATTTTGAGATATAAGGGAGAGAAACACCGTCTGAATACTGTGGAGAAGGCGGAGCAATTTTATAATGACATCTTTAAAGAAAGAACTCCATCCCCACGCACATCTACAGTTTTGGAGATTAAAGAACAACAATCTAAGCAGGAATTAGCAGAGCTGAAGGGTGCTGAAGGAGGCTTTTTGGATGAGCCTTTGCTGGAACCTTCTCCAATCTCGGAGCTGGCTTGGGCGGCTGAAGTTAAGGATCAGCGTATAACTCGAGCAAAAGCCAAGGAACTTAAAGAAAAGTTACAGCAGGAGAGTCAAGACAAGGCTGGGGCTGTGGGAAAAACAGGACAGAGGATCTCAGATGATATCCTAAGGTTCTGCGCTTCGCTCCAGAAGGAGAATAAGGATGATTAAATGTTTATCTTGGAATGTGAATGGGTTGAATGCAACACAAAAAAGGAAGAAAATATTTGCATATTTAAAACAACATAATAATGATATAATTTGTTTACAAGAAACGCATATTACAGTTCAAGATCAAAACTGTTTGAAAAATTCCAAATTAGGAACACATTTTATATCCTCAACTAACCAAAAAAAGAATGGTGTGGTTATTTATGTAAACAAAAAATTAACAGCCAAACTTATAGAAGCTGATCAAGATGGTAGGTTTGTAGCAATTGAATTACTTTCTGCTAACTGTCAAATTCTTCTGATAGGAATTTATGCTCCTAATCAACAACAGGATCATTTTTATAAAATGCTGCATACTAAAATACTTCAATGGGATTATAGATCTATTTTAATTATGGGAGACTGGAATGGAGTAATTGACTCTAAATTAGATAAAAAGACTTTGGCAAAATCAAGAATTAGATTACCACAGACTTTTTTTGATATGAGAGAAGACCTGGAATTAAAAGATATTTGGAGAATACATAACCCAAAAGAACTGGACTATACTTTCTTTTCTGACAGACAATGATTCCGGTGCTCAAAAATGATAAACAACTAAAAGCATGGCAAACTGGTATTAATAAATTTGTCTGGAACGAGAAAAAACCAAGAGTAAAAATGAAAATTATGCAAGACATCCCAGAAAGGGGAGGTCTCAAACTTCCAAACCTACAATTATATTATGATGCAACAGCTTTGACTTTAGTAAGTGATTGGTTTGGAGGAAAAAAGACTGGAATATTGAATGCAGAAAGTTTTGATTTGGAATTTGGATGGCACGCTTACTTATTTTATGACAGCAAAGTGGATAAAGTATTTAAAAGCCATATACTTAGAGATTCTTTGCTGAGAGTTTGGAAGAAGCACCGAAACAACTGGAATTACAAAATACCGCTATGGCTGGATCTTGGTCATACCTTGTGGAATACAAATATAATGTCACTTGGGGGGTTTTTATATAAAGAGGTTCTTTTTGCAGACGCGGGCAGATGGCAGCTGAAGACATTACAGACATTGTTGGCTGAAGGGATTAATTTAACTTGGTTACAATATAATCAATTGCAATTGAGATGGAAAGAGGACCAAAAAACTGGTATTATGATGTATGAGGAAGAATTAGTTAGACATATAAAAGAGAAAGGCCCAATGCATATTAAAAGACTTTATAATGTTTTGTTAGAAAGGGATTCAGAAACTGAACTAGTTAAAGACTGTATGGTTAAGTGGGCACAAAATTTTGAGGAACCAGTGATGTTGGAAACATGGGAAAAAATTTGGGTTCAGAATGTTAAATTTACACAGTCGCAGAATCTGCGGGAAAATTTCTATAAAATGTTTTATAGATGGCATTTAGATCCAAAAAAATTGTCGTGTATGTATCCTAGTGCCCAGCCTAAATGTTGGAGATGTGATTGCTTAGACGCTACATATTATCATGTTTGGTGGACCTGTAAGAAAGTTAAGGCTTTTTGGATAAAAATTTGGTGGGTCATGCAGAATGTTTTGAAGAGAAAGATTCAATTTTCTCCACAACTGTTTTTATTGGGTATAGTTAAGGGTTTTACATTGGGGGAAACAAAAATGATATTGTACATGATAACTGCAGCAAGATTGTTGATAGGTAAATACTGGAAAAATGAAGCGCTGCCTTCGATTGAGGAATGGACTTTGAAGATGGCCAGTTTTGCGGAGATGGCGAAGATTTCAGCATATTTAAAAGACTGTTCTCAAGAGACTTATGAATGGGAATGGAAGAAGTGGATAGATTATGTTCAGAACAAATATCAAACTAGGAAGTACCAAATAGCTTTTATTTGAAAATGTTATATTAAGATAGAAATATTTCAAGGTTGAGGATGAAAATTTATTTGAAAATGTTATATTAAGATAGAAATATTTTCAAGGTAATCAGGATGAAAATTTATTTGAAATTGCTATATTAAGATAGAAATAGGTTAATGTAATGAAGATGAAAATTTGTAAGGGGAGGGCGGGGTTCAAGTTTTATATACAAAAGAGGGTTTTTCCTTTTATTTGACATGAATATATTGTGAGGAAGTCTGGGGGGAGGGGTGGGTTAGGGTGGGTTAGGGAGGTTGGGAAGTTTGGGGTGGGTTGAGGGGGGGGAAAAGGGGTGAAAATGTAATTGTAAAACTTTTGCAATAAAAAAAAAATAAAAAAAAATAAAAAAATAAAAAAAAAAGAAATTAGAGAAAACATTGTTTTGGTGCTTCAGGGTCTGGCAGGCTATATCGAATCATTGGAGGAAAGGATGGAAGAAATCAACTGGTCCAAAATGCGGTCGCACGGGTAGTCACGGGAGCTGCATGGTGCTCCCATATAACACCACTCCTGCGTGAGTTGCACTGGCTCCCAGTGGTCTTCCAGGTGCGCTTCAAGGTGTTGGTTATCACCTTTAAAGCGCTCCATGGCATAGGACCTAGTTATCTTCGAGACTGCCTGCTGCTACCAACGGCCTCCCATTGACCTGTGCGCTCCCACAGAGAGGGCCTCCTCGGGGTGCCATCAGCCAAACAATGTAGACTGGTGACCCCCAGGGGGAGGGCCTTCTCTGTGTGGGCACCTACCCTCTGGAATCAGCTGCCCCCAGAGATAAGGAGAATCCAAGACCTCGGTGCCTTCCGCCATGCCCTTAAAACCTTCTTTTTCCAGCAAGCCGGGCTGGCCTAACACTTTTTAAAATGTTTTTAATTGTTTTGTTTATCGTTTTTAATTAATGGGGCCAAATTTATATATGTCTTTTTAATTGTATTTTAATATTTGTACTTGATCTTTTTACTTGGCTGTTCACTGCCTTGAGTCCTCAGGGAGAAGGGCAGTATACAAATTCAAAATAAAAAATAAATAAATAAAAAATAAGTCCAATGTGAGTTTGGAGAATAAAATGGGTGAGGCTCAAGCCAAGATGGAAAAGGTAGACACAGAAATTACAATGATACAATATAGAGAGATGGAGTTTGCCCTGAGGGTAAGAGGTCTGAGAGAAAACAATCAAGAGAACTTGAAAGAGATTTTTGCAGAAGTCTTCGCATAGCTAATTGGAAATTCAAAGGTAGAGGCAGGATGCCAAATAGACAAAATTTACCATGCCAATTCATGGATTGCCAGACAGAGACAATTACCAAGAGATATTGTAATCTATTTTACTACCCGGAGGACACGAAATGAAATTTTACAGGTTTCTTATAAAAACAAACTTCAGGTGGTGGGACAGGAGGTTTTAGTACTGAAAGAAATCCCCCCAAAAATGTTGAGAACTAGGAAGGATTATGCCTTCTTGGCCGAAGAACTCAGAAATCGCCAGATAAAGTTCAGATGGGAGGCTCCAGCTGGATTAGTGGTGAACTTCTCAGGAGAAAGATATTGTCTCAATACAGTTTGGAAGGCAAGATATTTTTATATCAATGTGCTAAAGGCTGGATGCACACCGTCTCCAGAAATTAGAAGAAGAAAAGAAGCAGAGGTGGCAAGAAAGGGGGAGAAAGAAGGGCTTCAGGCACAAGCTCAAGGAGGGACCTCAATTACTCAAGAAGATTTATCGCAACTTTTGGGTACTGTTCAAGCTCTGGAATTATTCGAAAAAATAGAAGAACCAAAGGATCAAAAATAGACTCGAGCAGCAACCAAACGTAAAGAAGAGGAATTAAAGATACAGCAAACTCAGTCGACAATCCAAGAAATTATAAATACAGAAGCAGTGGGAGGAGCAAGGCCAAAGAAGAAAATTCAGGAGGATTTTCAGTTGGCGCTCCAAAAGCTTCAAGGTGCCAAAAATGGCAACTAGATTTTTAACCTGGAATGTTAATGGCTTAAATTCACTGCAAAAAAGGACAAAAGTATTTCATTATTTGAAACAGTTTAAAAATGATGTAATTTGTTTGCAAGAAACACTTATTAGAACAAGAGACCAAAAGTATTTAATAAATGCAAGATTGGGAACACATTTTGTTGCATCTGCTCTAGAGAAGAAAAATGGTATAGTTATATACTTAAAGAAAGACTTAATGGCTAAATTAATTGAAGCAGATGTTCAAGGAAGATATATAGCAATTGAATTGTTAATAGAAGGGAAGAAAATACTCTTAATTGGAGTATATGCACCTAATCAACAACAATAAAAAATTTATAAGCTTTTGCATACTAAATTAATACAATGGGATTACAAATCGTGTATATTACTGGATGATTGGAATGGAGTATTGGATACCCAGAAAGACAAAAAAGGACTCTTGCAAAATACCCAAACGTATGCTAAATTGCCCAAATCTTTTTTTGATATGATGGATGATATGGAACTGAGAGATATTTGGCGAGAACGGAATGTTGAAGAACAAGATTTTACATTTTTCTCTGACAGGCACCAATCCTTTTCTAGAATTGACTTTATATTAATTACTAATGATTTTTTTCTAGGGTGAAGAAGACGAAGATATGTCCAAGAATTTTAACTGACTATAGTCCAGTCTGGATGGAATTAGAACATGGCAAGGGTCTTAGGAGGTCTTGGAGGTTAAATGAAAATTTATTCAGATATGAGGAAAATGTGAAAGAATGTAAAAACTTAATGAAAGAATTTTTTGTTATGAATATGTATAAGGGCACACCCATGGAAATGGTTTGGGATGCAAGCAAAACATATATGAGAGGTATTTTAATATACTTGAACAATACACACAGACGTAGACAGGGATTAAAATGGACAGAGTTAGAAGAGGAAATAAAAAAGAAAGAGCAGGCGTTATTATTGAATCCAACGGATAAGAAAATAAAAGCAATTACACTATTGTGAGGGCAGTTTAATATGTTGATGGCAGATCAGGTTGCAGCTAATTTGCAATATGCTAAACATAATAGCTTTTGTAATGCAAACAAAACAGGTAGGTGGTTAGCATATTTGTTAAGGAAAAAACAAAAGTTACGTACTATAGAGAAAATAGAATACAAAGGTAAAGAGGTGTATCAACAAAATATGATTAAAAAAGCATTTTTAGAATTTTATACGAGGTTGTATGCTAGTGATAAAATCCAAGATATAGATATAGATAGATATTTACAGAGGGAGAATATTCCTACAATTAAGATGAGCAAAGGGAAAGATTGAATCAACCGATAACCTCTGAGGAAGTTCTCTTGGTAATCAAGCAGTTAAAAGTTGGTAAGGCTCCTGGAACAGATGGTTTGACAGCTGTTTATTACAAAAATTTGCAGTTAGAAATGGTGGAACCACTTAGGGAACTATTTAGTAAAATACAATCCGGAGGAGAAGTACCCCCATCTTGGAGAACAGCCTTTATTTCTTTGATCCCAAAAGAGGATCAAAATCATAGTCAGCCAAAAAATTATAGGCCTATATCGTTTCTTAACACAGACTACAAGATTTTTGCTGAAATATTAGCAAATAGGTTAATGTCAGCCATGCAACAAATGATTCACAATGATGAATCAGGATTTATAAATGGGATACAAATTAAAAGCAATGTAAGGCAAATTATTAATATATTAGAGTATTTGGGGAAGAATAACCAAGTCCCTGCGGTGCTTATATTTTTGGATGCGGAGAAAGCATTTGATCAATTGAATTGGCATTTTTACTGAAAATAATACAAAAGATGCAGTTTGGAGAGTATTTTACACAATCCATTAAGGCAATATACCAGAAACAAACAACACAAATAATAATTAATGGTAGCTTAACAGAAACCTTTAACATTGAAAAGGGAACAAGTCAGGGGTATCCCCTGTCTCCATTATTGTTTATTTTGACTTTGGAACTTTTGTTGAATAAAATACGTGAGTCAGACAAAATAAATGGAATTAAAATTAGGCATTATGATTATAGACAAAGAGCATTTGCAGATGACTTGGTTGTTACTTTAACCCAACCAGTGCAATCAGCTATAGGCTTAATGGATATAATTAATCAATATGGACAAGCATCTAGATTTAAAATCTAGAAAACAAAGATAATAACTAAAAATATGACTATAAGTAAAAAAATGAATTAGAAAGAGTAACAGGATTTGAAATAGTAAAAAAGGTCAAATATCTAGGGATTTATATTACAATTTCAAATGTAAAATTATATAAGTATAATTATGAACCGTTATGGCAAAAAATTCAGAAAGAGATGGACAATTGGAAAAAAAACTACAATTGTCCTTGTTGGGAAGAATAGCAGCAGTAAAAATGAATGTTTTGCCTAAATTTTTATTTCTTTTTCAAATGATACCTATACTTAAAAAAGATGCAAATTTGAGGAAATGGCAAAAGGGTATTAATAACTTTGTTTGGGCAGGGAAAAGACCGAGAATAAAATTAAAAATAATGCAACATATATGTGAAAGAGGGGGTCTTAAAATGCCCAACTTAAGACTATATTATGAAGCAGCAGCCTTATCAGCAATCAGTGACTGGATTAATTTAACAGAAAGAAGAATATTGAATACTGAGGGATATGATTTGATATATGGATGGCATGCCTATTTATTATATGATAAGGTGGATAAGATTTTTAAAAGTCATATATTAAGGAATGCTTTATTGCATGTCTGGAAAAAAATATCAATACAAATTAAATGATAAGATACCTATATGGGCAGTACCCAGACATGCCATAGAGAACATAAGTGCAGAACAAAAACAAGATGTGATTACGTATAAAGAGCTTCTTAATATGGAAAGAGGTACATTACAGTTAGAGTCTTTGAATGTATTAAAAGAAGAAAGGATAATTCAAACTTGGTTTCAGTATGGACAGCTACAAGCTAGATGGAAAGAGGATCAGAAAATTGGTATCATGCAAAATGAGGAAAACTTGGTAAACAAATCCAAGATCAGAGCCAAATGCATATAAAAAGGTTGTATAACACATTGATAGAAATAGATTCAGAAATGGAGTTAGTTAAAGATTGTATGATAAAATGGGCACAAAATATTGAAGAGACAATAATGATGGAAACATGGGAAAAAATATGGGTTAGAAATGTAAAATTTACACAATGAGAGAAAATTTTGCAGCATTGCTTAGAGCAGGAGTCCCCAATTCCCAGGCCATGGAGCAGTATCAGTCCATGGACCAGTAGGAACTAGGCCACACAATAGGGACTTCCGGTTGGTGACGCGTGGTGTCATGGCGTGGTGAGAGTGATCGCTCTCTCCCACTGCCACTTAACGCAACGTTTTGGGTACCGTTCGAGGCATGGAAGCCTGGAGGGCTTCGCGGACTATAGTGGGGCTTCGATGAGTTGAGTGGCGGAGTGCAAACCCACCCGGCGCGACCGATTTCCACTGTCAAGCTAACGGGGCGCGTCTGCCTCTTAATGGCAGACCGGAAGCCACGATAGCCAACAAGAGGCGAAGCAAAGATTCCTGGAAAGAGAGGCGAGAGCATCAGTAACCACTTACCCCAGAGTGCGCTTGGGATCGGAAGATCGGATAAAGCTTTGCTGGCCGGATCGGAGTGGAAGGGCTCAAAAGAGGGGAAAAAGCGGCGATTGGAAGAAAGGAGGAGGACTGACAGCGAGATCGCAGACAGGTCAGCAAGAAAGAAGGAGGAGAGATCGGCAAGCGGACCAGCAGCACTACCCTTTTTTTTTGGATTTAATTTGCTGCATAGATCGAGCTCTGAGGACGTGGGGAAGAGATTCTGCTGTCTGGAGAGGAAAACGACCGGAAATTTAGGACCGGAAGTGCAACCATACTTGATACCAACGAGAAGAACAACGAAGAGCTAGAGAGGAAAGAAGAAGCACCAGGAAGAGAACAACGGAATAATTAAACTTACTTTTACAAGGTGTTGGAGATCTTGAAGAAGCGAGAAGTAGAAGGGTGATATTAAACTAATGTACTTTCCAGCATAGACTCTAATAAGTGTGGTACTCGAAGGGACTAAGAGGATCTGAATTTAAATCTCTATTAATACATATTGTTATTACTCTAAAAATAGTCTAAAACTACAATATATACATATTTATTCTTCTTCCTTTTTTCTTTTTTTTCTCTACACATTTAAAGTATTTATAATATTTATATAAGTATTTAAATTATTTAAAGTACATAGATATTCAGAGTATTAAAAGTAGTAATACAATATAGCTAATTAATATATTTAAATATCTGCATAGACATATTAGAACCTATTATCTTCTATTTATCTACCTATCTGTTTACCCATTTATATATATATCTATTTAACTATCTACCTATTTATATATCTATCACTTATTTATTACCGTATTTTCCGGCGTATAAGACGACTGGGCGTATAAGATGACCCCCAACTTTTCCTGTTAAAATATAGGGTTTGGGTTATACTCACCATATAAGACTACCCCTCTTCCAAAACACACCAAATAAAAATTAAAAAACATCAACTGCCTCAACACAATGTAAAAGCAGCTGTGCTAGACCCAAAATGACCCCTGCAACTAGCAGGAACCTCACACAGCCACAAAAAGCCCAAAAAAAAACAACTTTCACACTTTACACACACACACACAACACAACACAACTGGCTCACCCACAATATAAAAGCAGCTGTGCTAGACCCAAAATGGCCCCTGCAACAAGCAGGAACCTCACACAGCTACAAAAAGCGCAAAAAACAACTTTCACACTTTACACACACACAACACAACACAACACAACACAACTGGCTCATCCACAATGTAAAAGCAGCTGTGCTAGACCCAAAATGGCCCCTGCAACAAGCAAGAACCTCACACAGCCACAAAAAGCCCCAAAAAATCAACCTTCACACTTTACACACACAAAATTCCACATACAGCTTTGTGCGATTTTGTGTGTTTGTGTAGTTAGAGTGAAACACTACAGAAACACACCACATCTCAGAAAGCTGCACAAATATTATTTTATTTTTATTTTTATATGAAAACTAAATTTAAAACTTCCTAAACTTTAAATGGCTAGGTCTAAAAAAGAACAACTAAAAAAACCCCAATTAACTATTTTTTTAAAGCTCCCAAAGGGGAAAAAACCTTACCCAATAGAACAGGGGTCTCCAACCTTGGCAACTTTAAGACTTGTAGACTTCAACTCCCAGAATTCCTCAGCCAGCTTTGTTTTTACTGGCTGAGGAATTCTGGGAGTTGAAGTCCACAACTCCTGCCTGCATGATTGCAGGCAGAAAGTGGCTTGCTGATGGAATGGATTCAGGCAAGCGAAGCAAGGCAAGCGTGGCGATTACCAGCTAAGGTAAGCAAGCTGGAGGGGGAAAACTTTTTTCTTTTTACAGGGCTCTGGGCTCTGGCGATCCCAGCTGAGTTGCCTGATTAGCAGGCAACGCAGCTGGGATCATCAGAGCTTGGATCGATGGCTCTGGCGATCCCAGCTGCGATGCCCGATTGGCAGGCAACTCAGCTGGGATCGTCAGAGCTTGCAGAGTCACGTAAAAGGAAAAAAGTTTTTTCCTTTAACATGGCTCTGGCATCCCAGCTGAGTTGCCTGATTAGCAGGCAAAGCTGGGATCGTTAGAGCTTCGATCGCCAGAGCCATTTAAGGCTCGTTAGAGTCTTTTGGGCTGGTCTGCCTGGTTACAGGAGAATGACACCCGGCGTATAAGACGACCCCCGACTTTTGAGAAGATTTTCATGTGTTAAAAAGTCGTCTTATACGCCGGAAAATACGGTAGCTACTTTTTCTGTCTTGTTTTTCTATTTTTTACTGCTGTGTGCATAGAGTGGCTATTGATTGATTATTGTGTTTAATATTATTAAGGATAAATTTTATAAAATAGTGATTTAATTTATAACATCAATTAATTAAGTGCTTATTGATTGGATATTGAGTATTATTTTATTGATCATATATATTGGTACTGAAAGGTTTTTTCTTCTAAGAATTGAGAATCTAATTAATTGTTAATTAGGAATTGAGCTAAACTAGAAACACAGCTTCCAAATAAGGATTAGTCAACAAAGCTAAGTAGTGGGCAGCATAGCGGAGAAAAGGTCAATAATTCCATTTCTACTTGTCTTGTGAATTGAGAATATCTTCAAAAATTTTCTCTTCTTTAGTATTGTTAAACTAAGCAAGGGAAGTCAATTAGTGGATGACAGTTTGGAGGAACATAGAAAGGATAGTCAAAGAACAGGCGAAAGTGCTTAGGGAGATGACAAGTTTTGCATCCACTGTGGCAAAAACAGGAAAGAAAGTAACCCCTAGCGTTTCAAGTCCCACAATTACAATGTCGTCCCCTGCAACCCAAAAATCGATGGAAGGGCTACCAAAAATCGAGAAGTCATCAGTGATTCCAACAATGCAAGCGATGCAGGCATCACTAGCAATGATTCAAGAGACATTGCTCTTAATGCAAGAGAAAATGACTAATAATCACCAGGAAATGAAAACAGACATACAAGGCATCGACCAGAAAATAGGTGACATACAACAAGCCATTCTAAAGAACGAACAGAGAATAGGTAAAATAGAATCTAAAGTGGAACAACAAGAGAAAGACTTAGAAACAGTAGATCAAAAATTAATGGCCCAGAATAGGGATCTGGAGGAATCGATTACACAATTGGAAATGGACAAGGCCTCTTTCTATCTGCGTTTCCAAAACGTTATAGAAGACAAGGACGAAAATTTAGGCCAAGTAATGGCCGAATTAATAGCGGAGGTGTTCCAACAGGATCCAAACGACATAATAAAAGAATTGGATGAGGTGTATAGAGTACAGACGAACTACGCCAGACGGAACAAACTACCCAGAGAGGTACACATAAGGTTCGCACGAAAGAAAGTCAAGGATATCTTTTATAAAATGGTAAAAGAAGAACCGATCAATTACAAGGAAAAGGAGGTGATTGTCCTGAAGCAAGTGCCGAGGAGGGTGAGAGAACAAAGAAGAGACTACAGATTCCTGGCCTCACAGCTGAATAAAAGGAACATACTTTTTAGATGGACCTTGCCGGAGGGTATGCTGATTACCTGGCAAGGGAGGAGGATTAAAATAAACAGTCTGGTGGAGGCTCAAGAATTCCTTGACCAACTGAGAGGGTCAGAAGATGAACAAAGTAGCAAAGAGGAATTGGAAGCTGGTATTACAGAAGAAGAACTCACCCAAAGAAGATCCCAAGAAGAGGTCTCGACGGGGAAAGAGAGCTTAGACGAGAAAGAAAAGGAAGGGAAAGAAAGTAGAGAAGCAGGAAAGAAACAAAGGCCTCAAAGAGCAGTTCGAGCTAATACCAACATCAAATTTAAGTAAATCAACAGAAGGCAAAAAGGATGGACGATTGGAAAATCTTATCAATTAATGTAAACAGATTTAACGATCATAAAAAAAGAAAAACCTTCTTTAACAAATTAGTCATACAAAATGCAGACATAGTATGTCTTCAGGAGGTACATATTAAACAAGAACACATAAAATATCTGGAACATAAAAAACTGGGGAATCTGTATACCTCTCTAGCCACGAAGAAAAAGAGAGGGGTGGCACTATATATCAGAAAGGAGATGAAGACAGAACTGAAATATGCAGACCCCAAAGGTAGATTACTAATTGTTGAAACTGAGAGGGGCAATTCGGCAATATTAATAGCAGCGATCTATGCCCCAAACAAAAATTTGAAAGAGTTTTATAGCAAAACAAGAGAAATAATAAGAGGACTAGACAACAACAATATTTGCATTATTGGGGATTTTAACGGAGTGGCCGATGCGTACAAAGATCACAAAAGACCCAGAGGTCAAAAGAAAATAAGGAAAAATTTACCAAAAACCTTCTTCAACTTAGTTGATGAATTAAACCTTGTAGATATCTGGCGAACACTACATCCCAATAAGAGACAATATACCTTCTATTCTAACCCCAATAAATCATGGTCCAGAATAGACATGATGTGGGTAAGCAGGAACTTGGGTATGGACATTGCGTCAGCGGAAATCTTACCCAATACCTGGGCAGATCATAATCCACTGGAAATTAGATGGAAAAGTAGATATAAGAGAAAAAACACAAGATGGAGAATGAACACACAATTTTTGTGAGACAAAAAAAATATTGACAAAGTCAAGAGGGAATTAGAAATCTTTTTTGAAGAAAATGAAAAAGAACCAACGAACCGGGGGATAATCTGGGATACGATGAAGGCCTATTTAAGAGGCCTAATGATATCTTATGGAGCATACAGAAATAAAGAGAGGAGAGAAACTCAAAGAATATTGCTAGAAGAACTGGCAAAGGCAGAGAAAGAGGCCCAACAAAACCCTGACAATGAAATAACAAAAGTAAATTGGATGAACATTCATCATAAATTAAATATAATGGATCAAGAAAAACTTGCATATAGTATTAAGAGAACAAAACAATATTACTTCGAGAACGCCAGGAAGGTGGTTATCCTACAGAATTAAAAAAAAGAGAGAGAAAGGAATTATTCTCCAACTTGAAGACACCGAAGGTCATACCACAACTAAGGAAGAAAAAAAATTGGATATAGCACACGATCTTTATGCGTCTTTATATAAGGAAGAAGATATATCCAAAGAGAAAGTAAAACAATATTTATTGGAGGAGGGAATGCCACAGATTGGAGAGGAGGAAAAAGAGATGTTAAACAAAGAGATCACATTAACAGAGTTAAAGACTGCAATTGCCAAACTGAAAAAGAACAAATCTCCGGGCCCGGACGGATTCCCAGGGGAATTATACAAAAATTTAGAATTAGAAGACATTCTACTCCCAAGAATGCTCCAAATTTTCAATGAGGCCCTAATGAAAAACAAAATACCAGAATCCTGGAGAGAGGCCTATATTATACTCTTACCAAAAGAAGGATCGGATACCAAATTGATACAGAATTATAGGCCAATTTCACTTCTCAATATTGATTATAAAATATACATGAACATATTAGCGGAAAGACTAAAAAGAATTCTCAATAAGATAATACATAGAGATCAGAATGGATTCCTCCCAGGGAGGCAAATTAGGAATAACACTAGGACGATTCTGGATGTGATAGAATATTATGAGGAACACCCGGAAAAAGAGGTGGCATTAGTCTTTTTAGACGCACAGAAGGCCTTCGACAATTTGAATTGGGAGTTTATAAAGCAACAACTGAACATAATGGGATTTGGACAAAATTTTACAAATACAATAAATACGATTTATGAGAAGCAAAGGGCCAATATTTTAGTAAATGGTGAACTCACCAAAACATTTCAGATCAGCAAAGGAGTAAGACAGGGATGCCCAATGTCACCACTTTTGTACATACTGGCACTAGAAGTGCTATTGAAGAAGATTAGAGAGAGTGATCAAATCAAAGGGCTCAAAATCAGGAAGGAAACATATAAAGTTCAAGCGTTTGCGGATGACGTTGTCCTAATTATGGAAGAACCGGTCGAAACAGGTATACAAATATTGGAAACACTTGATAAATATGGAGAAGTAGCAGGACTCAAATTAAATAAATCTAAAACTAAAATGCTCACCAAAAATATGACGAAAAACCAAAAAGAAGCCCTGGAGGAATCTATGGGAATCCAAATTGTGAAAAAAGTCAAATATTTGGGAGTATGGATCTCAACAAAGTATCTGGCCCTCAAAGAGGACAATTATGTCCCCCTGGTAAAAAGCATAAAACAAGATCTAGAGAAGTGGGGGAAGTTGCAAATTTCCTTCCTCGGGAGGATAGCGACAATTAAAATGAGCATCCTACCCAAACTATTGAACCTGTTCCAAACAGCGCCAATTAAATTAGATAAAAAAATTTTCAGTGAACTTAATGCCACTATTAGGAAGTTTATTTGGGGAGGGAAAAAACCAAGAATAGCAATTAGGAGCTTACAAGATAAAAAAAATAGAGGAGGGCTAGGATTACCAATATGGGAAACATATCACAAAGCAGCAATTCTTGTTTGGTTAAAAGAATGGGCGACGTTAGCGAACAAAAGAATTCTAACGTTAGAAGGGCATGATCTCCAGATGGGTTGGCATGCCTATTTATGGGAAATGGGGAAAAAAACCAAAACACATTTCAATAAACATAAATTGAGGGACATATTGAAGTCAACGTGGGAAGAAATAAGATGAAAACACTACACTAAAATTCCCAGCTGGCTCTCAACCATGGAGGCGATAATTTACCCAAACGTCCTGGACTATGGCAAAACTGTAAAATATAAAGAAATCCTAGATGAGGCAGGGAACCTCAAAACATTAGAACAATTAAAAGAACAAGGCACTTGTGTTGAATGGTGGACATACGCACAGATAAAATCAAGACACAAAAAAGATAAAGAACAATATGGAATAGAAATGGGAAGCAAAGATTTTGATAAAATTTGGACAGGTACAGATAACAATTTATTAGCTAAAATATACAACTATTTAGTAGAATATGACCTGATGGAAGAAGTAGTTAAAGGCCCAATGCTAGCATGGGCAAAAAACATTGGGAAAAATATAAATCTGGAAGAATGGGATCAATTATGGAACAACAATATAAAACTTACCAAGGCAACCACTTACAAGGAGAACCAGTATAAGATGATTTATAGGTGGCATCTAGCACCAGCTAGAATTGCTAAGATTTACCCTAACTCAAACCCAAAGTGTTGGAAGTGTGCACACCAGCAAGGTACTTTCTACCATTGCTGGTGGACCTGCTCTCAAGCAAAAAAGTATTGGAAGATGATTTGCAATTGGCTTTCAGAAATAATAGGTGAAACCTTTGAATTAGATCCTAAAATACTTCTCCTGGGAATCCTTAAGACGGAAATAGTAAAAAAGAAGAAATACTTGGCAGTGCATATAATAACAGCAGCAAGAATCGCTTTCGCTCAACAATGGAAAGAGAAAAAAATACCAACTAAGGAACAAGTAATCGGCAAAATAATGGAATGTGCCGAGATGAATAAATTAACATTAGAAATTAATGACAGAGAAGATTCGGATTATTACAGCATATGGGACAAGTGGTACAGGTGGTTAGAGAAGAGGAAATTGAAATAAAAAGGAAAGAGACCAGAACAAGAAATAGTAAAATGAAATAGTAAGAGAAGATGTATTGTGGATGGTAGGAAGTATAATATGGCAAGGAAAGGTTACATGGATAAGCAGGAGACAAAATTTATGTATTTACTAATTTATTGTTAAAGATTATTATATATATATATCTGAGTCTCCCAGAGAGCAACGCAGAGTTGCAGTTTGTCAGCAGAGGAGGAGCTCTGAGGTTGGTGAATGAGATTTCACACAGTCAGAGCTGCAGAACAACCTAGCTTACGTAGGTAAAACCTGGCTAGAAAGAATATGCACATAAAAGCCTACGAAAAACAGAAAAAGACACATTGTACCTTTACAGGGGGAATATCTGAGAAGTGGGTGTGGCTCACTGACGAAGCCTTATAAGGCAGAAATAGCTATCTGAGTCTCCCAGAGAGCAACGCAGAGTTGCAGTTTGTCAGCAGAGGAGGAGCTCTGAGGTTGGTGAATGAGATTTCACACAGTCAGAGCTGCAGAACAACCTAGCTTACGTAGGTAAAACCTGGCTAGAAAGAATATGCACATAAAAGCCTACGAAAAACAGAAAAAGACACATTGTACCTTTACAGGGGGAATATCTGAGAAGTGGGTGTGGCTCACTGACGAAGCCTTATAAGGCAGAAATAGCTATCTGAGTCTCCCAGAGAGCAACGCAGAGTTGCAGTTTGTCAGCAGAGGAGGAGCTCTGAGGTTGGTGAATGAGATTTCACACAGTCAGAGCTGCAGAACAACCTAGCTTACGTAGGTAAAACCTGGCTAGAAAGAATATGCACATAAAAGCCTACGAAAAACAGAAAAAGACACATTGTACCTTTACAGGGGGAATATCTGAGAAGTGGGTGTGGCTCACTGACGAAGCCTTATAAGGCAGAAATAGCTATCTGAGTCTCCCAGAGAGCAACGCAGAGTTGCAGTTTGTCAGCAGAGGAGGAGCTCTGAGGTTGGTGAATGAGATTTCACACAGTCAGAGCTGCAGAACAACCTAGCTTACGTAGGTAAAACCTGGCTAGAAAGAATATGCACATAAAAGCCTACGAAAAACAGAAAAAGACACATTGTACCTTTACAGGGGGAATATCTGAGAAGTGGGTGTGGCTCACTGACGAAGCCTTATAAGGCAGAAATAGCTATCTGAGTCTCCCAGAGAGCAACGCAGAGTTGCAGTTTGTCAGCAGAGGAGGAGCTCTGAGGTTGGTGAATGAGATTTCACACAGTCAGAGCTGCAGAACAACCTAGCTTACGTAGGTAAAACCTGGCTAGAAAGAATATGCACATAAAAGCCTACGAAAAACAGAAAAAGACACATTGTACCTTTACAGGGGGAATATCTGAGAAGTGGGTGTGGCTCACTGACGAAGCCTTATAAGGCAGAAATAGCTATCTGAGTCTCCCAGAGAGCAACGCAGAGTTGCAGTTTGTCAGCAGAGGAGGAGCTCTGAGGTTGGTGAATGAGATTTCACACAGTCAGAGCTGCAGAACAACCTAGCTTACGTAGGTAAAACCTGGCTAGAAAGAATATGCACATAAAAGCCTACGAAAAACAGAAAAAGACACATTGTACCTTTACAGGGGGAATATCTGAGAAGTGGGTGTGGCTCACTGACGAAGCCTTATAAGGCAGAAATAGCTATCTGAGTCTCCCAGAGAGCAACGCAGAGTTGCAGTTTGTCAGCAGAGGAGGAGCTCTGAGGTTGGTGAATGAGATTTCACACAGTCAGAGCTGCAGAACAACCTAGCTTACGTAGGTAAAACCTGGCTAGAAAGAATATGCACATAAAAGCCTACGAAAAACAGAAAAAGACACATTGTACCTTTACAGGGGGAATATCTGAGAAGTGGGTGTGGCTCACTGACGAAGCCTTATAAGGCAGAAATAGCTATCTGAGTCTCCCAGAGAGCAACGCAGAGTTGCAGTTTGTCAGCAGAGGAGGAGCTCTGAGGTTGGTGAATGAGATTTCACACAGTCAGAGCTGCAGAACAACCTAGCTTACGTAGGTAAAACCTGGCTAGAAAGAATATGCACATAAAAGCCTACGAAAAACAGAAAAAGACACATTGTACCTTTACAGGGGGAATATCTGAGAAGTGGGTGTGGCTCACTGACGAAGCCTTATAAGGCAGAAATAGCTATCTGAGTCTCCCAGAGAGCAACGCAGAGTTGCAGTTTGTCAGCAGAGGAGGAGCTCTGAGGTTGGTGAATGAGATTTCACACAGTCAGAGCTGCAGAACAACCTAGCTTACGTAGGTAAAACCTGGCTAGAAAGAATATGCACATAAAAGCCTACGAAAAACAGAAAAAGACACATTGTACCTTTACAGGGGGAATATCTGAGAAGTGGGTGTGGCTCACTGACGAAGCCTTATAAGGCAGAAATAGCTATCTGAGTCTCCCAGAGAGCAACGCAGAGTTGCAGTTTGTCAGCAGAGGAGGAGCTCTGAGGTTGGTGAATGAGATTTCACACAGTCAGAGCTGCAGAACAACCTAGCTTACGTAGGTAAAACCTGGCTAGAAAGAATATGCACATAAAAGCCTACGAAAAACAGAAAAAGACACATTGTACCTTTACAGGGGGAATATCTGAGAAGTGGGTGTGGCTCACTGACGAAGCCTTATAAGGCAGAAATAGCTATCTGAGTCTCCCAGAGAGCAACGCAGAGTTGCAGTTTGTCAGCAGAGGAGGAGCTCTGAGGTTGGTGAATGAGATTTCACACAGTCAGAGCTGCAGAACAACCTAGCTTACGTAGGTAAAACCTGGCTAGAAAGAATATGCACATAAAAGCCTACGAAAAACAGAAAAAGACACATTGTACCTTTACAGGGGGAATATCTGAGAAGTGGGTGTGGCTCACTGACGAAGCCTTATAAGGCAGAAATAGCTATCTGAGTCTCCCAGAGAGCAACGCAGAGTTGCAGTTTGTCAGCAGAGGAGGAGCTCTGAGGTTGGTGAATGAGATTTCACACAGTCAGAGCTGCAGAACAACCTAGCTTACGTAGGTAAAACCTGGCTAGAAAGAATATGCACATAAAAGCCTACGAAAAACAGAAAAAGACACATTGTACCTTTACAGGGGGAATATCTGAGAAGTGGGTGTGGCTCACTGACGAAGCCTTATAAGGCAGAAATAGCTATCTGAGTCTCCCAGAGAGCAACGCAGAGTTGCAGTTTGTCAGCAGAGGAGGAGCTCTGAGGTTGGTGAATGAGATTTCACACAGTCAGAGCTGCAGAACAACCTAGCTTACGTAGGTAAAACCTGGCTAGAAAGAATATGCACATAAAAGCCTACGAAAAACAGAAAAAGACACATTGTACCTTTACAGGGGGAATATCTGAGAAGTGGGTGTGGCTCACTGACGAAGCCTTATAAGGCAGAAATAGCTATCTGAGTCTCCCAGAGAGCAACGCAGAGTTGCAGTTTGTCAGCAGAGGAGGAGCTCTGAGGTTGGTGAATGAGATTTCACACAGTCAGAGCTGCAGAACAACCTAGCTTACGTAGGTAAAACCTGGCTAGAAAGAATATGCACATAAAAGCCTACGAAAAACAGAAAAAGACACATTGTACCTTTACAGGGGGAATATCTGAGAAGTGGGTGTGGCTCACTGACGAAGCCTTATAAGGCAGAAATAGCTATCTGAGTCTCCCAGAGAGCAACGCAGAGTTGCAGTTTGTCAGCAGAGGAGGAGCTCTGAGGTTGGTGAATGAGATTTCACACAGTCAGAGCTGCAGAACAACCTAGCTTACGTAGGTAAAACCTGGCTAGAAAGAATATGCACATAAAAGCCTACGAAAAACAGAAAAAGACACATTGTACCTTTACAGGGGGAATATCTGAGAAGTGGGTGTGGCTCACTGACGAAGCCTTATAAGGCAGAAATAGCTATCTGAGTCTCCCAGAGAGCAACGCAGAGTTGCAGTTTGTCAGCAGAGGAGGAGCTCTGAGGTTGGTGAATGAGATTTCACACAGTCAGAGCTGCAGAACAACCTAGCTTACGTAGGTAAAACCTGGCTAGAAAGAATATGCACATAAAAGCCTACGAAAAACAGAAAAAGACACATTGTACCTTTACAGGGGGAATATCTGAGAAGTGGGTGTGGCTCACTGACGAAGCCTTATAAGGCAGAAATAGCTATCTGAGTCTCCCAGAGAGCAACGCAGAGTTGCAGTTTGTCAGCAGAGGAGGAGCTCTGAGGTTGGTGAATGAGATTTCACACAGTCAGAGCTGCAGAACAACCTAGCTTACGTAGGTAAAACCTGGCTAGAAAGAATATGCACATAAAAGCCTACGAAAAACAGAAAAAGACACATTGTACCTTTACAGGGGGAATATCTGAGAAGTGGGTGTGGCTCACTGACGAAGCCTTATAAGGCAGAAATAGCTATCTGAGTCTCCCAGAGAGCAACGCAGAGTTGCAGTTTGTCAGCAGAGGAGGAGCTCTGAGGTTGGTGAATGAGATTTCACACAGTCAGAGCTGCAGAACAACCTAGCTTACGTAGGTAAAACCTGGCTAGAAAGAATATGCACATAAAAGCCTACGAAAAACAGAAAAAGACACATTGTACCTTTACAGGGGGAATATCTGAGAAGTGGGTGTGGCTCACTGACGAAGCCTTATAAGGCAGAAATAGCTATCTGAGTCTCCCAGAGAGCAACGCAGAGTTGCAGTTTGTCAGCAGAGGAGGAGCTCTGAGGTTGGTGAATGAGATTTCACACAGTCAGAGCTGCAGAACAACCTAGCTTACGTAGGTAAAACCTGGCTAGAAAGAATATGCACATAAAAGCCTACGAAAAACAGAAAAAGACACATTGTACCTTTACAGGGGGAATATCTGAGAAGTGGGTGTGGCTCACTGACGAAGCCTTATAAGGCAGAAATAGCTATCTGAGTCTCCCAGAGAGCAACGCAGAGTTGCAGTTTGTCAGCAGAGGAGGAGCTCTGAGGTTGGTGAATGAGATTTCACACAGTCAGAGCTGCAGAACAACCTAGCTTACGTAGGTAAAACCTGGCTAGAAAGAATATGCACATAAAAGCCTACGAAAAACAGAAAAAGACACATTGTACCTTTACAGGGGGAATATCTGAGAAGTGGGTGTGGCTCACTGACGAAGCCTTATAAGGCAGAAATAGCTATCTGAGTCTCCCAGAGAGCAACGCAGAGTTGCAGTTTGTCAGCAGAGGAGGAGCTCTGAGGTTGGTGAATGAGATTTCACACAGTCAGAGCTGCAGAACAACCTAGCTTACGTAGGTAAAACCTGGCTAGAAAGAATATGCACATAAAAGCCTACGAAAAACAGAAAAAGACACATTGTACCTTTACAGGGGGAATATCTGAGAAGTGGGTGTGGCTCACTGACGAAGCCTTATAAGGCAGAAATAGCTATCTGAGTCTCCCAGAGAGCAACGCAGAGTTGCAGTTTGTCAGCAGAGGAGGAGCTCTGAGGTTGGTGAATGAGATTTCACACAGTCAGAGCTGCAGAACAACCTAGCTTACGTAGGTAAAACCTGGCTAGAAAGAATATGCACATAAAAGCCTACGAAAAACAGAAAAAGACACATTGTACCTTTACAGGGGGAATATCTGAGAAGTGGGTGTGGCTCACTGACGAAGCCTTATAAGGCAGAAATAGCTATCTGAGTCTCCCAGAGAGCAACGCAGAGTTGCAGTTTGTCAGCAGAGGAGGAGCTCTGAGGTTGGTGAATGAGATTTCACACAGTCAGAGCTGCAGAACAACCTAGCTTACGTAGGTAAAACCTGGCTAGAAAGAATATGCACATAAAAGCCTACGAAAAACAGAAAAAGACACATTGTACCTTTACAGGGGGAATATCTGAGAAGTGGGTGTGGCTCACTGACGAAGCCTTATAAGGCAGAAATAGCTATCTGAGTCTCCCAGAGAGCAACGCAGAGTTGCAGTTTGTCAGCAGAGGAGGAGCTCTGAGGTTGGTGAATGAGATTTCACACAGTCAGAGCTGCAGAACAACCTAGCTTACGTAGGTAAAACCTGGCTAGAAAGAATATGCACATAAAAGCCTACGAAAAACAGAAAAAGACACATTGTACCTTTACAGGGGGAATATCTGAGAAGTGGGTGTGGCTCACTGACGAAGCCTTATAAGGCAGAAATAGCTATCTGAGTCTCCCAGAGAGCAACGCAGAGTTGCAGTTTGTCAGCAGAGGAGGAGCTCTGAGGTTGGTGAATGAGATTTCACACAGTCAGAGCTGCAGAACAACCTAGCTTACGTAGGTAAAACCTGGCTAGAAAGAATATGCACATAAAAGCCTACGAAAAACAGAAAAAGACACATTGTACCTTTACAGGGGGAATATCTGAGAAGTGGGTGTGGCTCACTGACGAAGCCTTATAAGGCAGAAATAGCTATCTGAGTCTCCCAGAGAGCAACGCAGAGTTGCAGTTTGTCAGCAGAGGAGGAGCTCTGAGGTTGGTGAATGAGATTTCACACAGTCAGAGCTGCAGAACAACCTAGCTTACGTAGGTAAAACCTGGCTAGAAAGAATATGCACATAAAAGCCTACGAAAAACAGAAAAAGACACATTGTACCTTTACAGGGGGAATATCTGAGAAGTGGGTGTGGCTCACTGACGAAGCCTTATAAGGCAGAAATAGCTATCTGAGTCTCCCAGAGAGCAACGCAGAGTTGCAGTTTGTCAGCAGAGGAGGAGCTCTGAGGTTGGTGAATGAGATTTCACACAGTCAGAGCTGCAGAACAACCTAGCTTACGTAGGTAAAACCTGGCTAGAAAGAATATGCACATAAAAGCCTACGAAAAACAGAAAAAGACACATTGTACCTTTACAGGGGGAATATCTGAGAAGTGGGTGTGGCTCACTGACGAAGCCTTATAAGGCAGAAATAGCTATCTGAGTCTCCCAGAGAGCAACGCAGAGTTGCAGTTTGTCAGCAGAGGAGGAGCTCTGAGGTTGGTGAATGAGATTTCACACAGTCAGAGCTGCAGAACAACCTAGCTTACGTAGGTAAAACCTGGCTAGAAAGAATATGCACATAAAAGCCTACGAAAAACAGAAAAAGACACATTGTACCTTTACAGGGGGAATATCTGAGAAGTGGGTGTGGCTCACTGACGAAGCCTTATAAGGCAGAAATAGCTATCTGAGTCTCCCAGAGAGCAACGCAGAGTTGCAGTTTGTCAGCAGAGGAGGAGCTCTGAGGTTGGTGAATGAGATTTCACACAGTCAGAGCTGCAGAACAACCTAGCTTACGTAGGTAAAACCTGGCTAGAAAGAATATGCACATAAAAGCCTACGAAAAACAGAAAAAGACACATTGTACCTTTACAGGGGGAATATCTGAGAAGTGGGTGTGGCTCACTGACGAAGCCTTATAAGGCAGAAATAGCTATCTGAGTCTCCCAGAGAGCAACGCAGAGTTGCAGTTTGTCAGCAGAGGAGGAGCTCTGAGGTTGGTGAATGAGATTTCACACAGTCAGAGCTGCAGAACAACCTAGCTTACGTAGGTAAAACCTGGCTAGAAAGAATATGCACATAAAAGCCTACGAAAAACAGAAAAAGACACATTGTACCTTTACAGGGGGAATATCTGAGAAGTGGGTGTGGCTCACTGACGAAGCCTTATAAGGCAGAAATAGCTATCTGAGTCTCCCAGAGAGCAACGCAGAGTTGCAGTTTGTCAGCAGAGGAGGAGCTCTGAGGTTGGTGAATGAGATTTCACACAGTCAGAGCTGCAGAACAACCTAGCTTACGTAGGTAAAACCTGGCTAGAAAGAATATGCACATAAAAGCCTACGAAAAACAGAAAAAGACACATTGTACCTTTACAGGGGGAATATCTGAGAAGTGGGTGTGGCTCACTGACGAAGCCTTATAAGGCAGAAATAGCTATCTGAGTCTCCCAGAGAGCAACGCAGAGTTGCAGTTTGTCAGCAGAGGAGGAGCTCTGAGGTTGGTGAATGAGATTTCACACAGTCAGAGCTGCAGAACAACCTAGCTTACGTAGGTAAAACCTGGCTAGAAAGAATATGCACATAAAAGCCTACGAAAAACAGAAAAAGACACATTGTACCTTTACAGGGGGAATATCTGAGAAGTGGGTGTGGCTCACTGACGAAGCCTTATAAGGCAGAAATAGCTATCTGAGTCTCCCAGAGAGCAACGCAGAGTTGCAGTTTGTCAGCAGAGGAGGAGCTCTGAGGTTGGTGAATGAGATTTCACACAGTCAGAGCTGCAGAACAACCTAGCTTACGTAGGTAAAACCTGGCTAGAAAGAATATGCACATAAAAGCCTACGAAAAACAGAAAAAGACACATTGTACCTTTACAGGGGGAATATCTGAGAAGTGGGTGTGGCTCACTGACGAAGCCTTATAAGGCAGAAATAGCTATCTGAGTCTCCCAGAGAGCAACGCAGAGTTGCAGTTTGTCAGCAGAGGAGGAGCTCTGAGGTTGGTGAATGAGATTTCACACAGTCAGAGCTGCAGAACAACCTAGCTTACGTAGGTAAAACCTGGCTAGAAAGAATATGCACATAAAAGCCTACGAAAAACAGAAAAAGACACATTGTACCTTTACAGGGGGAATATCTGAGAAGTGGGTGTGGCTCACTGACGAAGCCTTATAAGGCAGAAATAGCTATCTGAGTCTCCCAGAGAGCAACGCAGAGTTGCAGTTTGTCAGCAGAGGAGGAGCTCTGAGGTTGGTGAATGAGATTTCACACAGTCAGAGCTGCAGAACAACCTAGCTTACGTAGGTAAAACCTGGCTAGAAAGAATATGCACATAAAAGCCTACGAAAAACAGAAAAAGACACATTGTACCTTTACAGGGGGAATATCTGAGAAGTGGGTGTGGCTCACTGACGAAGCCTTATAAGGCAGAAATAGCTATCTGAGTCTCCCAGAGAGCAACGCAGAGTTGCAGTTTGTCAGCAGAGGAGGAGCTCTGAGGTTGGTGAATGAGATTTCACACAGTCAGAGCTGCAGAACAACCTAGCTTACGTAGGTAAAACCTGGCTAGAAAGAATATGCACATAAAAGCCTACGAAAAACAGAAAAAGACACATTGTACCTTTACAGGGGGAATATCTGAGAAGTGGGTGTGGCTCACTGACGAAGCCTTATAAGGCAGAAATAGCTATCTGAGTCTCCCAGAGAGCAACGCAGAGTTGCAGTTTGTCAGCAGAGGAGGAGCTCTGAGGTTGGTGAATGAGATTTCACACAGTCAGAGCTGCAGAACAACCTAGCTTACGTAGGTAAAACCTGGCTAGAAAGAATATGCACATAAAAGCCTACGAAAAACAGAAAAAGACACATTGTACCTTTACAGGGGGAATATCTGAGAAGTGGGTGTGGCTCACTGACGAAGCCTTATAAGGCAGAAATAGCTATCTGAGTCTCCCAGAGAGCAACGCAGAGTTGCAGTTTGTCAGCAGAGGAGGAGCTCTGAGGTTGGTGAATGAGATTTCACACAGTCAGAGCTGCAGAACAACCTAGCTTACGTAGGTAAAACCTGGCTAGAAAGAATATGCACATAAAAGCCTACGAAAAACAGAAAAAGACACATTGTACCTTTACAGGGGGAATATCTGAGAAGTGGGTGTGGCTCACTGACGAAGCCTTATAAGGCAGAAATAGCTATCTGAGTCTCCCAGAGAGCAACGCAGAGTTGCAGTTTGTCAGCAGAGGAGGAGCTCTGAGGTTGGTGAATGAGATTTCACACAGTCAGAGCTGCAGAACAACCTAGCTTACGTAGGTAAAACCTGGCTAGAAAGAATATGCACATAAAAGCCTACGAAAAACAGAAAAAGACACATTGTACCTTTACAGGGGGAATATCTGAGAAGTGGGTGTGGCTCACTGACGAAGCCTTATAAGGCAGAAATAGCTATCTGAGTCTCCCAGAGAGCAACGCAGAGTTGCAGTTTGTCAGCAGAGGAGGAGCTCTGAGGTTGGTGAATGAGATTTCACACAGTCAGAGCTGCAGAACAACCTAGCTTACGTAGGTAAAACCTGGCTAGAAAGAATATGCACATAAAAGCCTACGAAAAACAGAAAAAGACACATTGTACCTTTACAGGGGGAATATCTGAGAAGTGGGTGTGGCTCACTGACGAAGCCTTATAAGGCAGAAATAGCTATCTGAGTCTCCCAGAGAGCAACGCAGAGTTGCAGTTTGTCAGCAGAGGAGGAGCTCTGAGGTTGGTGAATGAGATTTCACACAGTCAGAGCTGCAGAACAACCTAGCTTACGTAGGTAAAACCTGGCTAGAAAGAATATGCACATAAAAGCCTACGAAAAACAGAAAAAGACACATTGTACCTTTACAGGGGGAATATCTGAGAAGTGGGTGTGGCTCACTGACGAAGCCTTATAAGGCAGAAATAGCTATCTGAGTCTCCCAGAGAGCAACGCAGAGTTGCAGTTTGTCAGCAGAGGAGGAGCTCTGAGGTTGGTGAATGAGATTTCACACAGTCAGAGCTGCAGAACAACCTAGCTTACGTAGGTAAAACCTGGCTAGAAAGAATATGCACATAAAAGCCTACGAAAAACAGAAAAAGACACATTGTACCTTTACAGGGGGAATATCTGAGAAGTGGGTGTGGCTCACTGACGAAGCCTTATAAGGCAGAAATAGCTATCTGAGTCTCCCAGAGAGCAACGCAGAGTTGCAGTTTGTCAGCAGAGGAGGAGCTCTGAGGTTGGTGAATGAGATTTCACACAGTCAGAGCTGCAGAACAACCTAGCTTACGTAGGTAAAACCTGGCTAGAAAGAATATGCACATAAAAGCCTACGAAAAACAGAAAAAGACACATTGTACCTTTACAGGGGGAATATCTGAGAAGTGGGTGTGGCTCACTGACGAAGCCTTATAAGGCAGAAATAGCTATCTGAGTCTCCCAGAGAGCAACGCAGAGTTGCAGTTTGTCAGCAGAGGAGGAGCTCTGAGGTTGGTGAATGAGATTTCACACAGTCAGAGCTGCAGAACAACCTAGCTTACGTAGGTAAAACCTGGCTAGAAAGAATATGCACATAAAAGCCTACGAAAAACAGAAAAAGACACATTGTACCTTTACAGGGGGAATATCTGAGAAGTGGGTGTGGCTCACTGACGAAGCCTTATAAGGCAGAAATAGCTATCTGAGTCTCCCAGAGAGCAACGCAGAGTTGCAGTTTGTCAGCAGAGGAGGAGCTCTGAGGTTGGTGAATGAGATTTCACACAGTCAGAGCTGCAGAACAACCTAGCTTACGTAGGTAAAACCTGGCTAGAAAGAATATGCACATAAAAGCCTACGAAAAACAGAAAAAGACACATTGTACCTTTACAGGGGGAATATCTGAGAAGTGGGTGTGGCTCACTGACGAAGCCTTATAAGGCAGAAATAGCTATCTGAGTCTCCCAGAGAGCAACGCAGAGTTGCAGTTTGTCAGCAGAGGAGGAGCTCTGAGGTTGGTGAATGAGATTTCACACAGTCAGAGCTGCAGAACAACCTAGCTTACGTAGGTAAAACCTGGCTAGAAAGAATATGCATATATATATATATATATATATATATATATATATATATATATATATATATATATATACACACTAAAAATGATATGAGAACACAATTCTTTTTTTCCTTTTTTATTTTTTGCTATGTATCTGGTCTGCAAAGATTATCCACATATGTATAATATGTAATTTGTATTTATTTCTTTTTCCATACTATGTAACCGGATGGATAAAAATTGTATTATTATAATTTCTTACAATAAAACACTTAAAAAAAAAAGATAAAATGGGCACAAAATATTGAAGAGACAATAATGATGGAAACATGGGAAAAATATGGGTTAGAAATGTAAAATTTACACAATGAGAGAAAATTTTTATAAAATGTTTTATAGATGGGATCTAGATCCTAAAAAGTTAGCTTGTATCTATCCAAGCTTGCAATCCAAGTGTTGGAGATGTGAGTGTGATGATGCCACGTATTATCATATATGATGGACATGGAAAAAAATCAAAGCATTTTGGATAAAAATATGGTGGATTATGCAAAATATTCTTAAAAAGAAGATAAAGTTTAATCCACAGCTGTTCTTGCTTGGTATAATTACAGATTGTATGGTTATAGAGACTAATTTGATTTTAAATTTAATAACCGCAGCAAGACTTTTGGTGGCGCAGTATTGGAAGAAGGAAGATTTGCCTACTATTGAAGAATGGACACTAAAAGTAGTGAACTTAGCAGAGATGGCCAAAATTTCAGCGTATTTGAAGGACTATTCAAATGAAAGATATATTTTGGAATGGAGAAGATGGATTGACTATATTCAAAACAAATATTGGATTAAAAAGTTTCAAATAGTTTATGAATGAATAAAGAGACTTTAGAAAGTATTTAAATTTAGTCATGTAAAAGGGGAGTTAAAAGTACAAGAGGGAGATAGGAGTCTATAGATAGTTAGCATATGTTAGTATATGATTGTTAAATGCTATACCCTGTATTTTGCTCTGGGAAATCGGGGGGGGGGAGGGTTGGGGAGAGAGGTGGGAAGTGGGATGGGAAAACATTTGTAAAATTTTTAAAAACTTTTAAATAATAAATAAATAAATCACTAGAGATGTGCTATGTTCCTTCTTGCCTCAAACATTCTACTATCATCCCAGTGCTGAAGAAAACTTCTATCAAGGAACTGAATGACTACAGACTGGCTGCTCTGACATCCATAGTTATGAAAACCTTTGAAAGGCTAGTGAACTGAAAACCATCATGGATCCATTGTTAAGGCGCCTTGTAATTTGCTTATTGAGCAAACAGATCGGAAGTTTCAGCTGATCTCATCCCCCCAGCTGGCTCTACCCATTGCCCCAGTCCCTCCTTGCATGGCTTGAGAAGAGAAGAGACTCACTCCCCACCCAGTCACTCCTCACATGGTTGGCCCCGCCTATAGCCCCTCCCCTCCCAGTCACTCCTGATCTTGCCTGAGAAGAGAAGAGACTCCCAGTCAATCCTTGCTTTACCAGAGAAGAGAAGAGAACTGCAATCCTCACTTTGCCAGAGATATGACTCACTCCGATCCCAGTGACAGTCACTACTTGCCTGACCTGAGAAGGTAAATAAGAGATTTGCTCCGGGTCTGCCATGCTTGGCTGAAGGGGGGGGGGGAATAGCCATACTTGCCTTCGGTGCAGCCTCGCTACCACCATGCTTGCCTTTCGCACAGCCCTCACTACCGCTGGGCTTGGCCTAGCCCCTGCTACCAACCATGTTTGCCTTCAGCGCAGTCCTCGCTACTGCCAGACTTGCCTTTGGTGCAGCCCTCACTACTGTCATCCTTGCCTTCAGTGCAGTCCCTGCTACCATTGTGCTTGCCTTTGGCATAGCCCCCTGGTGTGTTCTCGAGCAGATGATGAATTTCAGAGGTGGATTATAACAGTAAGTATTTATTTACCTCATAGCTACAGCTCTAACACAATTCAGAAGAAGTACAATACGAAGAACCTCGAACTCAGCCTGACAGCTTTTTTATACCAACTGTCAGACGGCTTAACCAATAGGAACATTCCACATTACAAAGGATCCCAACAGGGGCCAATTCTCTTGAGCATGCTTAGAACACAACACCCCTTTCCCCTGGAATGGTGCATGCATAATCCTCGAGGTATGCGGGTCGATGTCGGAGACGCCCTGAGCGCCTCAGGCTCGCCCTAGGCAGGTGTTCTGGCTGGACAGGGACATTCCTACCCCTAGGACTTTCTACAGACCGATCTTCAACTGGATCAACATGCGCCGGCCCTGGACTGTCTTCCTGTACCCTGGGTGAGTATTCTCGAACTGCCCCTCTGCTACTGGTAGGTGTTGGATTGCACGCTTCGTTATTCCAATCAGAAGAATGGGTGTTCCCAAACCCCAGCTCAACCCTATCCATACCCCTGTCCATCTGTTCACTATGCTCGGTAGGCGGCACCTTCCTAGCCCTGATTTGATCCTGGTGCCGTCGCCAGACTCTACCTTGACCCATATCTATTTTATAAGAACACAGCCCGGTTACATCTATCACCCGTCCGGGAATCCACAACAGTGAACCCCCATAATTCCTGGCATAAACTGAATCCCCCACCCCAAAGGGTCTGGTTGTACTATGGGAGTCCAGAGGTTTACTAGAGGCATATAGAGGATGCAAGCGATCCAAAACGGTCCGTAAACGCTGGCCCATAAGTAACTCTGCAGGGCTCCGGTTCGTGACCGGGCAGGGTGACGTGTGCTGCACTATCATATACTCAACCAAACGCTCCGGCCATGCACCCGGGCCCACACGGCCAAGCGCATCCTTTGCTGAGCGAACAGCCCTTTCTGCAAGGCCGTTAGCCGCTGGGTGGTAAGGCGAGATGAGGCAATGCCGAATGCCCAGCCTTGCCAGGAACAGCTCAAACACTGATGCTGTCAGTTGAGGACCATTATCCGACACCAGAAGGTCGGGCAACCCATGTGTGGCAAAAAGTGCGCGCAAAACCCTTATGACAGCGTCGGATGTGGTGGAGTGCATTAGCGCCAATTCCACCCATTTCGAATACGCATCTATGACCACTAAGAACATCTGCCCATGGAAAGGGCCAGCAAAATCTAAATGTATGTGGGACCACGGACCCATAGGTTCCTCCCACTCACAGGCTTTTTCTTTAGGGGGCAGTGGTCGTGACTCCTGACAACGCTGACAAGAGGCCACCCAATCTGTGATGCTTTTATCTAGGCCAGGCCACCAGACGTAACTCCTTCCCATAGCTTTCATCCGGACAATACCGGGGTGATCGGCATGTAGTGAGACAAGGACGGTCTTTCGAAGTGGCTGTGGGACCACCACCCGGTGACCCCAGAGTAAACAACCCCCTTGGGCTGATAATTCCAGTTTCCTGGAAACATACGGTTGCCAGAGGGACCCCAATTTCCCTGAAGGCCACCCCCTTTTGACCCAGTCCAGGACTTGAGAGAGTTCAGGGTCACGAGCGGAGTGGCGGGCAATGTCAGCAGCAGTTAAGGCAAAAGAAGAACTGTCAATCAAAAACACAGCTGAAGCAGGTGCTGGGTCACATAAGAAGGTGGTCACGGGGCAACGACTCAGAGCGTCTGCATGGGCCAGATGCTTCCCAGGCACATAGGTAAGTGTATATTGGTAAACAGCCAAAAAAACGGACCAACGAGTAAACCTGGGGGACAGGATTTGTGGGGTTTGTCAATCACCCGCAAGCAAACCTAGTAAAGGCTGATGGTCCGTAGCTAAGGTAAACAGGCGACCATAAAGGTAGTAATGAAAACGCTTTACCCCCGCCACAAGTGCCAAAGCCTCTTTGTCCAGTTGTGAGTAATTCCGTTCAGCAGGAGCCAAGGTACGGGGAAAAAATGCCACAGGGGCTTCGGACCCATTCGGAAACCTGTGGCTAAGGACGGCACCAACCCCATACGGGGAGGCATCACAAGCTAGAATAAGTGGAAGATTTTCACAATACTGAGTTAGAACAGAATTTGACACAAGCAATTGTTTGACTGCTCGAAAAGCAGCAGCGGCTTTCGTGGTCCAGTTCCATGGAGCACCTCGGTCCAACAGCCGGTGGAGGGGCTCTGCCACGGATGCCTTATGGGGTAGAAAAACAGCATAAAAGTTTAAAAGGCCGAGGAAGGCTTGAAGTTCAGATTTGCACGTGGGAACAGGAGCGTCCAGGATAGCTTTAGTTTTCGCTTCCGTAGGATGAATTCCTTTGCTATCGATTAAGAACCCCAAAAATTCAACTTGAGGTACAGCAATGCTACACTTAGACTTCTTAACTTTGAGTCCTACACTCCTAAATTTGGACAGGACACAACGAAGGCGGTCCATCAGCTGAGATGTGCTGGTTGCAGAGACCAGAACATCGTCAAAATACGGTAGCACTCCGGGAATTCCATGGAGGAGCCTCTCCATCAAACTTTGGAAAATTCCCGGGGCTACGCTCACGCCGAATTGCAAGCGGCAGCATCTGAAGGCTCCCCGATGCGTGACAATGGTCTGTGCAGTGGCCGTCTCATCATCCACAGGCAACTGCTGGTATGCCTGTGCTAAATCTAACTTGGCAAAGACTGACCCGCTTCCCAAGGAATGTAGCAAATGCTGCACTACCGGAACGGGATAAGCATGTGACAACAATGCCTGATTAATAAGTAGCCCGGTAGTCTGCACAGATTCAGATTGAACCATCCACCTTAATGGCGATGACGGTTGGGGTCTCCCAGGGGGTGTAATCAACAGGTTCTAGGACCCCCTGTGCAATGAGTTTGTCCAATTCTGCGTCCACCTTTGGACGCAACGCCAAGGGAACACGGCATGGTTTTAGTCTTCGCGGTTGGACCTGGGAATCCAAACTAAAAGAAACAGGGGTGCCTGTATATTTTCCCAACTGGTCATCAAATACCCCTGGGAATTCCTTACATAATTCATCAAGTTCAGTAGACCTAATGGCATTTACGCCCTGAACGGTGAGACCTACGGCTTCGAACCAACTAAGCCCTAGGAGGCTTGGTAGGGGCCCATCCACAACCACCAATGATAAATATCCAGCAAATCCCTTAAAACGAACCCTGAAAGAACCAGAGCCCACCACGGGAATTGCCCCCCCTTGGTAATCTCGCAGAATCACATTGCAAGGGTCTAGCCTCCTTTTTGAAATCTTCGGAACAAGACATTTTATGGTGGCCCAGGATATGATGGAGGTGGCTGATCCTGTGTCCACCTCCATGAGGCATGGCCTTCCCTCGATGTATACAGTGAGGTGGATTTTATTTTTAATGAGCCTTTCATCTGGAACGACCATATGGACTGTGGAGAAGCTCCGGGCATTGCAGCTGTGCTCTGTCGTGGGGTGTCCTTCCTGGTTACTAG
This sequence comes from Arizona elegans, assembly GCA_022577455.1. Classification (NCBI taxonomy): domain Eukaryota; kingdom Metazoa; phylum Chordata; class Lepidosauria; order Squamata; family Colubridae; genus Arizona; species Arizona elegans. Next base: position 73,044,516 of record JAKOOJ010000004.1, on the reverse strand, counting down.
GAACCCTCGCTCTAGACTGCGGCTGCGTGGACCAGCAGGCTCTTGCTATGTGGCTTGCCGGCCACAGCGGTGGCAGACGGCGTCTTTAAACCTGCACGAGGCACGTAGATGGTCCCCTCCGCAACTATAGCACTCAGTGACTGCTCCTCTCAGTGACTTAGCCATGAACGTTTTAGCTCTCGCCTCATGTACTCTGCAGACATCCAGCTCGCCATCTGAGTCGGATAGGCCACCCTCACCTGTCTCATTCACTAATAAAGCTTCCCTATTCGACTTGGGTGGGCTTTGTCCCTGGGGCAGCTCCGCAATTGATAGATTAGCCAATTCTGCCGCGCAGGCCTCATCAAACGCCATTTGGAACGTCAGTTCATGTTTCACAATTAAACGCCTTTTAAGGTTCTGATCTCTCACTCCACTCACTAGCCTGTCTAAGAGATAGTCATCCAGGTTCACGAACTCGCAATGGCGCGCCAGCTTCCTTAATGCAGCGACATATTGGTTTATTGTCTCCCCAGGGGCTTGATCCCTATGGTAGAATTGCTGTCTGCAGGCAATCCTAGAAGGCGCAGGGGCGTAATGGCATTTCAATTTATTCATAAAAGCCTCCCACGTTCCAGCATGTATGGATTGAGGGGCCATCAATGTCATAGCGGTATCGAACATTTCAGGCCCACTGAAACTGAGGAAATATGCACGTTTGCGCTCAGTAGACAAGTTCGTGTAGTCATTTGCGATTAAAAAACAGTCAAAACGGGCCACATATGCCTCCCAAGTCTCAGTAGCCGGATTGAATGGAGGAAATGTCTGTGAGGATGCCATTACGTTGTGTCTTAAACTCACGCCTATCCTCACCTCAGGCTGTCAGTTCACCTCAGGCTCAACTCACACCTACTATTGTTAATTTGGCAATTCAATATCCCATCCTCGTCGCCAGTGGTGTGTTCTCGAGCAGATGATGAATTACAGAGGTGGATTATAACAGTAAGTATTTATTTACCTCATAGCTACAGCTCTAACCCAATTCAGAAGAAGTACAATACGAAGAATCTCGAACTCAGCCTGACAGCTCTTTTATACCAACTGTCAGACGGCTTAACCAATAGGAACATTCCACATTACAAAGGATCCCAACAGGGGCCAATTCTCTTGAGCATGCTCAGAACATAACACCCCCGATACCATCATGCTCGGCTGAAGGGCAGTGGGGGAAGTATGGATATGGCAGGGTAATGGCCGGAGTGCTCACAAAGTGTACTTGCCTTTTCATGGCAACAGCATTCCACCTTCGTGAGAGCACCTCATGGCCTGCCTGATGCCTCATGATTTCCTTCTCACGGCTGCCTGACACCATGAGGCCTTCGGTTCATGGCCTGCCTGACACCTCATGGCTTCTGGCTCATGGCCTGCCTGATGCCATGATGCCATAATAAGAGCCTTGGTGGTGCAGCAGACTAAAGTGCTGTTAAGTAGCACCAGCTGCCTGCAATTACTGCAAGTTCAAATCTCACCAGGCTCAAGGTTGACTCAGCCTTCCATCCTTTCGAGGTAGGTAAAATGAGGACCTGGATTGTGGGGGCAATAAGCTGACTTTGTATAAAAAAGAACACCGCTTAGGAGGGCCGAAAGCTCTACTAAGTAGGTACGTACAAAAGTATGAAGGCTATTGCTTAACGCATTGTAAGCCGCCCTGAGTCTCCAGAGAAAGGGCGTCATATAAATCGAATCGATAAATAATAAATAAATAAATAAATAAATAAATAAATAAATAAATAAATAAATAAATAAATCAGGCCTTCAGCTCATGGCCTGCCCAAGGCATAAGGCCTTCAGCTCATGGCCTGCCCAACGCCTCATGGCTTCTGGTTCATGGCCTGCCCAATGCCATGAGGCCTTCAGCTCATGGGCTGCCCGATGCTGTTTCCTGCTTCAGTCTGTCTGGCAGCGAGAATCCTTGGCTTCCTGTCACTCCTCATTTCACTGGAGAAGAGAAGGGAACTGAAATCCTCACTTTGCTGGCTCATGACCTGCCCGACACCATGAGGCCTATGGCTCATGGCCTGCCCGATGCCATGAGGCCTTCGGCTCATGGCCTGCCCACACCGTTTCCTGCTTCAGTCTCTCTGGCAGCAAGATAAATATTTTAATTGGCTATTATTTTGCAAATATATATTGTACATTGTTCAGTGAAATAGTCTTTTTTTATTCAGGTTCAGAGCTGACTGCACCCTCCAGTAACTACAAACAAACATGCCTCATAGACAACAGCTTACAGTCCTGCATGAAGATGAAGGTGATGTTAGAAGAGGGCGGTGCTGACTCAGAGCAATACGACACATCTCACGGGGCTCCGTGAGATCGCACCAAAATCCAAACTGCCAGGAGATCCAGGCAGACCTAAATCACCTCAGAGGGGCAATGAACAAAGAAAGCACACTCCGTTGTGGAGTCACTCCTGCCTTTTAACAGCTCTGCGTGCTCGTGCATTGAGAAGAGGCTCCTCCTCTTCTTCCTCTTCACTTATGAGAGCTTCTGGAGGTTCTGAAGGCCCTGGCTGAATCCCTGCCTCTGGCACCACATCTTCTCCAGCCTTCTCATTGTCTGACTCGAGTGCCAGCTGCACAGGCTGCTGGCGCAGCACCATACCAGCCTCCTCGCTGTCAGAATCAGCTACTAACTGCACAGGCTGCTGACGGGCCACAACATCTCAGGGAGTCTGCAATATCCCTGATTGATCCAGAGAAGGCTCTCAAACTCAACAGGAAGGAAAAGACAGTGATTACATGCTGGACCAAAGCTGTGACAGCTGATTGGAAAAGAAGCGTGGAAGATTGAATGACAGTGGGATTGATCTGGGTGAGAGATTTTCAACTTTGAATCTTTAACCTTAATGGAAGAAAGAGCCCCCTAGAAAACATCTAGGTGAAAGTGGGACCTAAAATGGAGGAGGTGGAACTCTTTCTTCCATTTCCTGAGAAAAGTGGCAAGGAAAGTCTAAAAGCCATTTTTAGAACAGGAAATTAAGTTAAAGAACTTTTTTAAAAAGAGTGAAAAAACTTTGTAACTAGAAAACTTGAAACTCAACATTAAGAAAACTAAGATCGTGGCATCCAGCACTCTCAATTCCTGGCAAATAGATGGGGAAGAAATGGAGGGAGTGACAGATTTTATTTTCCTGGGCTCCAAGATCATCGTAGATGGGGACTGCAGTCAAGAAATTAAAAGAAACTTGCTCCTGGGGAGGAAAGCTATGGCAAATTTAGACAGCATATTAAAAAGCAGAGACATCACCCTGCCAGCAAAAGTGCATATAGTCAAGGCTATGGTTTTCCCAGTTGCAATGTATGGCTGTGAAAGTTGAACCATAAGAAAGGCTGAGTGCCAAAGAATTGAGGCCTTTGAACTATGGTGATGGAGAAGATTCCTGTGAGTCCCTTGGATTGCAAGGTGATCAGACTAGTCAGTCCTAGAGGAGATCAACCCTGACTGCTCTTTAGAAGGCCAGATCCTGAAGATGAAACTCAAATGCTTTGACCACTAATGAGAATGAAGGACTCACTGGAGAAGAGCTTAATGCTGGGAAAGATTGAGAGCAAAGAAGAAAGGGACGGCAGAGAATGAGGTGGCTGGATGGAGTCACTGAAGCAGTTGGTATGAGTTTAAATGGACTCCAGAGGATGGTAGAGGACAGGAAGGCCTGGAGAAATGTTGTCCATGGGGTTGCAATGGATCGGAAACGACTTCACAACTAAGAACAAAGAAAGTCAGAATGAGTACCTTAAACACAATATTGATTAATTTAGAAACTTTTGGATACTACAAAACTTGGATATACAAAACTTTTTTTATTATTATTTCTATAAAATTAGAACTGGAGCATATTATATAAAAGGAGGAAGAAAAAGAGAGACGTAGAGCAACAGTGCCACCTATAGGCAAAAGTGAAAGCTGGGAGCTGTAAGGGAGAAACAGGAAAAAATATATAAAATACATAACCTTGAGAGACTGTGATACTGAAGATTAGAGCTGACTGCTATATAACCAATTCTTGTGCTACAAGTTGTTTAGATTGAATAATTAAGATAGAGAGTGAAACACTGAGATTTTCTATTTTTAAACAGCGTAGCTCTTGGAACTCATATGGAAATATAACAGGCAAAGCAAAACACTTCCCTTTCTCTTATTCTTCTTTCTTTTTTTAAAAAATTAAATTTATTATAATACAATACAGTACAATCAGTCAGATAGTGTTATTTTTCTACACAGGTTAGATTGATTCTTCTTTTACTTTTATCATAATATAACGTAATTTACATATGCATCTTAAGATTTATATTAACTTTTATCTACTTTATTTTATTATCAATCCACCTGTACCAATCATCCCACATTGTATAATATTCTGAATCTTTTTTCTCATTTAATTCTAATGTTAATTTGTTTATTTCAGCACATTTTAGAACCTTCTGAATAATATGTTCCTCTGGTGGTGTGTCCTTTCCTTTCCAATATTAGACATAAACTATTCTTGCTGCAGTGAGTATATGTATGATTAGATATCTCCACCCCCCCCCCCCCCGATATTTCGTCTTTAGTATTCCCAGGAGGAATGTTTCAGGTATCAATTTGATTTTTTCATTAGTTGATTCTTGTAGCCAATTTTGAATTTTTCTCCAATACCTCATCGCTTCGGAACAGGACCACCACATGTGAAAGAAGCTACCTTGGTGACATCCACATTTCCAACATTTGGGGCTTACATTTGGATAGATATTTGCTAATCTCGTGGGTGCTAGGTGCCATCTGTATAGCATTTTATATTGGTTTTCTTTGTATGTTGCCGCTTTTGTTAATTTATAGTTACTATTCCAAATCATCTCCCATTCGTCCAAATTTATATTATGTCCAATATTTTTGGCCCACGCTATTATTGGCTCTTTTGCTACCTCTCCCGCCCTATCGAATTCTAATAAATAATTGTATAATCTAGATAGTACTTTTTTTTCTGGGTCTATTAGTAATTTGTCTAATCTGTTTGTTTCCATCTCAATTCCAAATTCTTCCTTATCTTTTTTGTACCTAGATTGAATCTGTAGGTATGGCCACTAGTCAAAATGTATTCCCTGTTCGCCTAGCGATTGATTACTTATAAGATTTCTTTGATTATCTAGAAGCTCTTTGTAACTAATCATTTTATTAATCTCTAATGTATTTGGGTATATCATGGTTTCCATCATCGATAGCCAATTCGGGATTTTCATTTATTGTTTTCTTCTGATTTCCTCCCATACTTGTATTAATACTTCTCTTAGCCTGTGCCTATGGAAATATGTTTTGGTCTTTTTCTTTTTGTCCCACAAGAAGGTGTGCCACCCTTTTTGTAGATCGTGCCCTTCCAAAATTAGGATTCTTTTGTTTCTTAAATTAACCCATTCCCTTATCCATACTAGGATAGCCGCTTTATAATATACTTCCCACCCTGGGAGTCCGAAACCTCCCCTGCTTCTGTTGTCTTGTGGTGATTGCAAATTAATTCTTGGTTTTTTCCCGACCCAAATAAATTTCCTAATAATTTTGTTGATTTCTGTGAAAAAATTTTTTATCTAAGATGATGGGTATCATTTGGAATAGATATAGTAACTTGGGCAGGATATTCATCTTTATCGATGCTATCCTGCCCAAAAGTGATAATTGCACTTTCTCCCATTTTTCCAAATCCTGTTTTATTCTTTTAACCAGAGGTGTGTAGTTATCTTCTTTCAGAGCTGAGCATCTAGCTGATATCCATATCCCTAAATATTTAATTTTTTTTTACTATTTGCAGGTCTAATTCCTTTTCTAATTCTTTTTTTTTTTTTTTGCGTTTCTGTTAATTTTTTAACTAACAATTTATTTTTCCCTTTATTCAATTTAAGTCCGGCTACCTCCCCATACCTTCCTATTTCCTCCAAAATTCTTGGGCCCATTTCTAACGGTTCCCCTATGATGAGTACTACATTGTCTGCAAAAGCCTGGGTCTTATACTCCTCTCCCCTAATCTTTAATCCTTTTATTTTGCTGTTTTTCCTAATTCTATTTAATAGTGTTTCTAATATCAAGATGAATAGCAGAGGTGACTTCTGGGTTTCCTTGTCTTCGGCGACGACGGTGCCTTTTGAAGCACCGCCAGCCCAGCCGCTTGTAGAGCCGCTTCGCGATCAAGAAGCGGCTTGAAAACTTCAAAATCCTCAGGATTCTTGGAGGAGAGGCAGCAGGGCACAGGTCGAGCCCCTGTAACAACCCCAGGGAATTGTTTCTGGGGAGGAAACAGGCGCGGCTCCCTCCCAACCTGCTGAGACTCCGGGCGGCGTGGGACGTTTCTGCTTTTGCAGAACAAGCCGGCTGCAGGAAACTTCAAAAGAGAAAGGAAATAACCTAAACAAGCAGCGGAAACTTACTTGAACCCTGAAACTTGGAACTGCAAGTATTAGCACTTTGCTGATTTCTTACTTTGAAGGAAAAATTCTTGAATGAGTGAAAGTGACTGGAAAAAATATGGCGCTCTGCATTAGAGTAAACGAATCAGCGAGTGTGGATTGGTGAAGTCATTTTGCTTTGTTACAAAGTTAATAAGTTGCTACAAAGTTGCTTTGTTTGTAACAATAAAAACAAGAGGAAAATCTCTCCCTCTCTAATATTGGACTTTGCATCACCATAGTTTTGCCCTGATTAAATCTGGGGGACTTTTTTAGAAGGCTTTGTGGAGGTGGCAGAAGAAGAGGAACTTCCCTCTTCAGAAAATCTAGCTTACGTGGCAGGATGGCTTCAAAGAAGCAGGAAGACAAAACACCAGGGGGGGGGATCCCCCACACACAAACAGGATACGCAGTCACAAGCTCAGAAAAAAGATTTTGATATGGGAGATTTAAAAGAATTCATTTCAAAAATTTTGGATGATAAATTTCAAAAAGCTCAACAGGAAATAGATGATAAAATCCAAAAGTCTCAACAGGAAATTATGCAGGAAATGAAGCAGAACCAAAATAAGGTGACCAAAAAAATATCAGATGTGGCGTCTGGCCTGCCAGATTTTATTGTTAAAGTTGATCCAAAAGTGGATGAATTTAAATCAGAAGTTAATGTTAAGATGAAAGATAATGACCACAATTTTTTTGATGTTGATGATAAGATGCAGAGAGTTGAGAACGAAATTGTTATGATGCAATTCAGGGCAATGGAATTCGCTATACAGCTTCGAGATATTAGAGAAGAGGAGAGACAGGATCTGAGACAGGTTTGTGCTGAAGCCCTGGCTGTGATTTTAAAAATCAATCCTGATATGGTTTTTTACAAAATAGATAAAATTTACACAGTGAATTCCTGGGTGGCCAGACAAAGACAACTGCCTAGAGATGTGGTCATATATTTTACAGACAGAGCAATAAGAAACGATATCCTGCAAAAATCTTTTCATACCTCTGTGCAAGTGGGAGGTTCGAAAATTACAGTTTACAAAGAGCTACCACCTAAAATGTTGAAATCCAGAAAAGACTTTGGCTTTCTTGTTAAAGAACTGCAAAATAACCAGATTCCGTTTCGCTGGGATGCCCCAACTGGCATAATTTTGAGATATAAGGGAGAGAGATACCGTTTGAATACTGTGGAGAAGGCGGAGCAATTTTATACTGATATCCTTAAAGAAAGAACACCATCCCCACGTACATCTACAGTTTTGGAGATTAAGGAGAGTGATCAGAAGCAACTTCAAGAACCGCAAGAACAATCTAAGCAGGAATCAGAGGAACTGAAGGGTGCTGAAGGAGGTTTCTTGGAAGAGCCCTTGTTGGAATCTTCTCCAATTTTGGAGCCGGTCTGGATGGCTGAAGTTAAGGACCAGCGCATAACCCGAGCAAAATTTAAGCAACTTAAAGAAAAGCTACAACAGGAAAGACAAGATAAAAAGGGAGCTAAGACTGTACAAGAGACTGGGGCCATGGGGAATGCAGGATCGAAGATTGCGGATGATATCCGATTATTCTGCTCTTTGCTCCAGAAAGATAATAATGATGATTAAATGCTTATCTTGGAATGTGAATGGGTTGAATGTAACACAGAAAAGGAAGAAAGTATTTGCATATTTGAAACAATTTAATAATGATATAATTTGTTTACAAGAAACGCATATTACAGTTCAAGATCAAAACTACTTGAAAAATTCCAAATTAGGAACACATTTTATATCTTCAACTAATCAAAAAAAGAATGGTGTGGTTATCTATGTAAATAAAAAATTAACAGCCTAATTTATAGAAGCAGATCAAGATGGTAGGTTTGTAGCAATTGAACTACTTTCAGCAAATAGTCAAATTCTTTTGATTGGAATTTATGCTCCCAATCAACAACAGGACTACTTCTACAAAATGCTACATACTAAAATACTACAATGGGATTATAGATCTATTTTAATTATGGGAGATTGGAATGGAATAATTGATTCTAAATTAGATAAAAAGACTTTGGCGAAGTCAAGGATTAGACTACCACAGACTTTCTTTGATATGAAAGAAGACTTGGAAATAAAAGATATTTGGAGAATACACAATCCAAAAGAACTGGATTATACTTTCTTTTCTGATAGACATAGATCCTTCTCTAGGATTGACTTCATTTTGTTGTCTGATGATTTACTTGTTAGGACAAAAAGAACAAAGATTTTGCCAAGAACTCTGACTGACCATAGCCCAGTGTGGATAGAAATTGAGACAAGTAAGACTGAGAGACGCTCCTGGAGATTAAATGAAAACTTGTTCAGACATGAAAAAAATATAATAGAACTTAAAAAGTATTTGAAAGAGTTTTTTGAAATGAATCTGAATAAAGGCACTCCAATGGAAATTGTGTGGGATGCAAGCAAAGCTTATATGAGAGGGGTGCTTATTTATATGAACTCTAAACATAGATTGATCCAACAAAAGAAAAGACTTGAATTGGAAGCAGAAATAAAGAATAAAGAACAGCTACTTATTAAAAATCCAACAGACGAAAGAATACGTGGTGTCATAAAACTTTTGAAAGACCAATTCCAAATGCTTATGGCGGAACTAGTTGCAACAAATTTACAATATGCGAAGCACAATACATTCTGTAATGCTAATAAACCGGGCAGGTGGTTGGCCTACACACTGAGGAAGAAACAGAGTATACGGACTATTGATAGTATTGATATTGGAGGGAAAGAAATTTTTCAACAGAAATTAATTAAAGAAGCTTTTCTTGACTACTACACTAAATTATATGCTAAAGAGGAGGTGCAGAATGGACTTATAGAAAAATATTTAGATAATAAAAGAGTAACAAAAATTACTGAGCAACAAAAGGAAAGAATGAATTATCCTATAACAGAGGAGGAGATAATAGCAGCAATTAAACAACTAAAAACAGCCAAAGCTCCTGGAACAGATGGTCTGACTGCAGTGTACTATAAAACTTTGCAGGCAGAAATGGTGGAACAACTCAGAGATTTATTTTGTAATATACAACAAGGGGGAAAAATACCCCCATCATGGACAACAGCTTATATTTCTTTGATACCAAAAGAGCAAGCAGGCCCTAAAAAAATGGAGAACTACAGACCAATATCTCTTCTGAATACGGATTACAAAATTTACGCAAAAGTATTAGCCAACAGATTGATGCCAGTAATTCAAAAGGTGATTCATGATGATCAAGCGGGATTTATTGAGGGTAGATATATGAAGGACAATGTAAGGCAAGTAATAGACTTATTGGAATATCTTGAGAAGAATAAACAGATCCCTGCAGTGCTGGTTTTCCTGGATGCAGAGAAGGCCTTTGATAGAGTGGATTGGAATTTTCTATTAAAGACTTTAAAAAAGATGGACTTTGGGGACCAATTTATACAGGCGGTTTCAGCAATTTATCAAGAGCAAAAGGCACAGATTATTATCAATGGAAGTTTGACAACAGAGTTTAAAATCGAAAAAGGAACAAGACAGGGATGTCCGTTGTCCCCACTTTTATTTATTTTAACATTAGAAGTCTTGTTAAATACAATACGGGACTCTAATATCTTGAAAGGTATAATGATAAGGCAAGAGGACTACATAATAAAGGCATTCACAGATGATCTGGTTGTTACCCTAACACATCCAACGGAATCAATAATCCAGATGAAGGACATTATACAAGACTATGGTAAAGTTTCAGGTTTTAGACTGAACCAGAAAAAAACAAAGATGATAGTTAAAAACATGACCCAAGATCGTAAACATGAGCTTGAAAGAAGGGCAGGTTTTGAGATTGTACCAAAGGTAAAATATCTAGGAGTTCAGGTTGCAGAATCAAACACAAAATTGTTTCAAAGTAACTATGAGGTGTTGTGGCGAGAGGTGCAGAAAGATATGGAGACTTGGAAAAAATTGCAGCTGTCTCTACTGGGAAGAATAGCAGCAATTAAGATGAATATTTTGCCAAGATTTCTTTTTTTGTTTCAAATGATTCCAGTGCTTAATAGTGATAAACAATTGAAATTGTGGCAAACTGGAGTGAATAAGTTTGTCTGGAACGAGAAAAAGCCGAGAGTGAAAATGAAAATTATGCAAGATGTTCCAGAAAGGGGAGGTCTTAAACTTCCAAACCTACAGTTATATTATGATGCAGCAGCTTTGACTTTAACAAGTGATTGGTTTGGAGGAAAAAAGACTGGAATATTGAACGCAGAAAGTTTTGATTTGGAATTTGGATGGCATGCTTACCTATTTTATGACAACAAAGTGGATAAAGTATTTAAAAGCCATATACTTAGAGATTCTTTGCTGAGAGTTTGGAAGAAGCACCGACTCAAATGGGATTATAAAATACTGCTATGGCTGGATCTTGGTCATACTTTGTGGAATACAAATATAATGTCACTCGGGGGGTTTTTATACAAAGAGGTTCTTTTTACAGATGCGGGCAGATGGCAGCTGAAGACATTACAGACATTGTTGGCTGAAGGGATTAATTTAACTTGGTTACAATATAATCAATTGCAATTGAGATGGAAAGAGGACCAAAAAACTGGTATTATGATATATGAGGAAGAATTGGTCAGACACATAAAAGAGAAAGGTCCAATGCATATTAAAAGACTTTATAATGTTTTGTTAGAAAGGGATTAGAAACTGAACTAGTTAAAGATTGTATGATTAAGTGGGCACAAAATTTTGAGGAACCAGTGATGTTGGAAACATGGGAAAAAATTTGGGTTCAGAATGTTAAATTTACACAGTTGCAGAATCTGAGGGAAAACTTTTATAAAATGTTTTATAGATGGCATTTAGACCCCAAAAAATTGTCGTGTATGTACCCTAATGTGCAGCCTAAATGTTGGAGATGTGATTGTCTAGATGCTACATATTATCATGTTTGGTGGACCTGTAAGAAAGTCAAGGCTTTTTGGATAAAAATTTGGTGGGTCATGCAGAATGTCTTGAAGAAAAAAATTCAATTTTCTCCACAATTGTTTTTATTGGGTATAGTTAAGGGTTTTACATTGGGTGAAACAAAATTGATATTGTATATGATAACAGCAGCAAGATTGTTGATAGGTAAATACTGGAAAAATGAAGCGCTGCCCACGATTGAGGAATGGACTTTGAAGATGGCCAGTTTTGCAGAGATGGTGAAGATTTCAGCATATTTAAAAGATTGTTCACAAGAGACTTATGAATGGGAATGGAAGAAGTGGATAGATTATGTTCAGAACAAATATCAAACTAGGAAGTATCAAATAGCTTTTATTTGAAAATGTTATATTAAGATAGAAATATTTTAAGGTAATGAAGACAAAAATTTATTCGAAAAAGTTATATTAAGATAGAAATATGTTAATGTAATGAAGATCAAAATTTATAAGGGGGAGGGAGGGGTTCGAGTTTTATATACAAAGGTGGGTTTTTCCTTTTATTTGATATGAGTATACTCTGTGGAAGTCTGGGGGGGAGGGGAGGGTTAGGGTGGGTTAGGGAGGTTGGGAAGTCTGGGGTGGGTTGAGGGGGGGAAAAAGGGGCGAAAATGTAATTGTAAAACTTTTGCAATTAAAAAAAAAAGATGAATAGCAGAGGTGATAACTGGCATCCTTGTCTTAGACCTTTCTTAATTTGAAATGAATTTGTCATATCCCCATTTATTATTATTCTCGCCCTTTGTAATTTATAAATTACAATTTCTACCATTTTCTCAAAATTGGTTCTGAATTTCATTATTTTAATTTGTTCAATCAAAAATTTCCAATTAAGGTTATCAAAAGCTTTTGGGGCATCTAAAAATACAAGAGCCATTTGCTTCTCCGGGTAGGCTTCATAATATTCAAGAGCATCCACAACAATTCTTATGTTATTCCTTAGTTGTCTATCAGGTAAGAAGCCGTTGTGATCCGGGTATATAATGGAATTTAATATTCTTTTCAGTCTTTCCGCAATTATGATCATGAAAATTTTATAATCTGTGTTTAAAAGGGAGATCGGTCTATAATTTTTAATTTGTTTTTGGTCTGTACCTTCTTTCGGAAGTAGTGTGATATATGCTTCCCTCCATGAATCTGGTATTTTTGCTTCCAATAGAGCCTCATTACATATCTCTAATAGTTTTGGTGTTATTATTTTGTCAATTTTTTTTGTAAATTTCTCCTGGGAGACCATCCAGACCTAGTGTTTTGTTATTTTTAAGGTTTGAAATTGCCACTCTTAGTTCTTCAATTGTAATTTCCTTATTTAGCCTTTCTCTCTCTTCCTCTCCTAGTAGTAGGGACTCTCCCTCCTCTAAATATCCTTCTATCTTTTCTATTTGTACATCCTCCTTGTTATAAAGCTCTGTGTAATATTCTTGAGAAATTTCGATTTTGTCCTCTTCCTTATTCTGCAAATTTCCTTTCTTGTCTTCCAATTGTCGGATGATCTGTCTTTCATATTCTTTTTTTAATTTATAGGCCAACCATCTGCCCATCTTGTTTGCGTTCTCGAAATAATAATATTTGGATTGTCTGAGTTTATTTGCCGTTTCCTCCTGGTCCAATATATTCATTTTATGCCTCAGTACTGTTAATTTATCTTTGACCATTTTGTCTCCTGGGCTTAGTTGGAGTTTCCTTTCCATATTTCCAATTTCTTCTTGCAGAGTTTTATGTGCCTTCCATTTTTCTTTGTTTTTATGGGTGTTATATGTTATTGTTATCCCCCTTACCCCCTTAGGTAAGCTTTCATCGTATCCCATAGATTGGTTAGGGAGGTATGTTGCTTTTTATTTTCTTTGAAAAATAATCTCAATTCTCCTGTTATCTTTTCTACTGTATATACTCCTTCTCTCGTAATACTTGTAAATTTAGTCTCCATCTCCTAATCTTCTTTCTTTTGGGGGCCCTCCATTTTGCTTCCAGGGGATTATGATCCACCCATATATTGGGGTTGATTTCTATTGTTTCCATTCCCAATCCTAATTCTTTATTTGTCCATAACATATCTATTCTGGACCACAATGTTTGGGGGTTGGAGTAAAAAGTGTACTTTCTCTCATTTGGGTGCAAGGTCCTCCAAATATCTATTAGATTTAGTTCTTCTATCATGTTAAAGAAGGATTTGGGTAATTTGTCCCCCCCCCCTTTTTTTGTCTTTGCCACACTTATAATCTTTTTCTGTATCTATTATCCCGTTAAAGTTCCTTACTATACAAATATTCCTGTATTCCATTTTAATTATCCGTTTGTGTAATTTTTTGTAATATTCTTCCTGGGTTTTATTGGGGGCATAAATAGCTACTAGTAATATTGATAAATTTCCTCTCTTTATTTCTATAATTAATGCTCTTCCTTTGGGCTCTGCATATTTTTGTTCGGCAACAATCCCTCCCTTAATATATATTGCTACCTCCCCTTTTTTTCTGCTAGTGCAGTGTATACTTTCCCTAATTTGCTATATTCTAGGTATCTTACATCTTGTTTCCATATGTGAACCTCCTGAAGACATATTATGTCAGAGTTTTGTTTGGCTAATTTTGTGAATATCTGTCTCCTCTTTTTAATCTCATTCAATCCATTTATGTTAATCAATAATAATTTCCAATCATCCATTTTTTTTTTTTTTTGGCTTCCAAACAGGAGTTAGTATTTATTTGCCATTGTGACCCTTTGTGTTCTTAGTTTCTTTCTTTTTGTGTCTCTGTTCTCTTTTTCTTCTGTGTCTTTCTTCTCCAAAGGTCCTTCAGGGTCTCGTTGGTCAGGAGTTTCTTCTTCCTCTGTTATCGTTTCTACTTCTTCCTTGCTACTCTGTTCTTCCATTCCTATCAGTTGGTCTAGGGAGTCTTGCACTGTCACTAGACTATCTATCTTTATTTTTTTCCCTTGCCATGTGATTAACATTCCTTCTGGCAATGTCCATCTAAATAATATATTTCTTTTGTTTAATTGCATGGCAAGAAATCAGTAGTCTCTTTGAAGCTCCCTTACTCTCCTTGGAACTTGTTTTAATGTTATAACTTCCTTTTCCTTATACATCATCGGTTCTTCTCTGGTTATATTATACAAGATGTCATGGAGTTTTTTCCTTGAAAATCTAATATGGACCTCTCTTGGGAGCTTATGCCTTCTAGCATAATTTGTCTGAACCCAGTACACCTCATCCAATTCCGTCATTATTTCTTGCTTGTCCCTCTGTAGGGCCTCTGCAATCATTTCAGCCATTACCTGTCCCAGATCTTCCTCTTTCCCTTCAGTTACATTCTGAAATCTTAGGTAGAACACCGCCTGGTCCATTTTGAGTTGTATAATAGAGTCTTCAAGTTCTCTATCCTGACCTATCAGTTTTTGGTCAACCTGCTCCAATTTCCTTTCATTTTGTTCTACTTTGGTTTCTACATCCTTTATTTTTTATTCATTTTTATGAATTGAATCTTGAATGTCATTCACTTTGCCGTCCAAGGACTGGATATCTGTTTTCAATTCATTATGGTTGCTGGACATTTTCTCCTGCATCTTCATCATTGTCTCCTGTATTAGAGTTAAGGTAGATTGCATGGCTTGCATCATTGGGATTACAATGGATTTTTCTGTCTTCATCAGTCCTTCCATTGACCGTTGAGTTGAGGGGGATGCCATCTTATGTTGGTTTGTACTATCCCACTAAAAATCTTCCAGTATTTTAATCAGAAAAAACTTATATCTACTAGCTTATGCCTTATGTTTCCTTTATCTCTTCTATTCTTATACTTTATATATTCAAAAAGATATGAATTCCCAAAATAAATTACTCACCGTGATCTTAAAAGTACTCTTAAATTTCTATACAATAAAGTCTAAATCTAAACATATAAAAAGTAAATTAAATCAATAGTAAGATCTATATTTCAATTAATATTCAGTTAGAATTTTAATAAATTATAACATTATTATCTAATAGATTATATTTAGTTGATTATTAATAGTATACAAACTTAGTTTAGTTAATTAATCATTCAACAAATAGTGTAAAAAGAGAGAAGGGGTTAGAAAAATAGCAAAAGAGAGAATGGTTTATCTTAATAGCTATTAATAAATATATTACAAAATACTATTCAGAGGTTATTTCACACAGTTATCTTAGAGTTGTTGTTGTTGTTTTTTTTGTCCCAATACAACAACCTTTTTACATGTCTTCCCTTCCTTATGTTGCTCCAGCTACAGTTCTTAGGTTTCTAATGTCCTTTTAAAATTATTTTCAATGTCCTTCTGTCACCTCTTTGTCCTCCATTCCAAAAAATCCTCCAAATATGGGTCCAACTGTCTCCTAATAGTTCTTTTTTTTCCCCCACAGTTCTACTGGTCAATCCTCTTTTGCAATGGCAGCTCTTCCTGCTTCTTTTCTTTTTAGTCCCAACTGTATCTCCTTCTGTCACTCTGCAAACATCAACACAACCTCCTCTTTACTGTTCACTCATGAATTCCACCACCTTTTCTTCTCCGTTCCTCCGTGCCTCTGCTGTACTGAAAGTGTTGTTTCTCTTCGCTGTCATCCTGTCAGTTGAAATTATTCTGCTGATTCATTCTCCCTCTGCCCAATCACCACTCAGTCTCCTTCCAGGAATCCTCTGTTCTGACAGGACCAATCTCACTTCTCCAAACTCCTGTATGTTTATGATGTTTTGGCAAAACTCCACTTCTAACACTATCTGCTCTGATCTTCTTCTCTCCCCAGCTCTTCGTTGGTTTATTGCAGCCTCGAGTCTGCCATTTCAAAATGACAGACGTCTTCACGCTGAGTTAACAGAGGCATCCGTTCGAGCAGCAGGCACTTGCCCCATGTTTTGCTGCTCTCCGGATTCCCTCTCTAATTCACAATGCCCTCCAGGTTCTTGCACCCCTAAAGGTCCCCAAAGCACATAAAAATCTGGGGTTGAAAAGCAGAGATCTCTCTCTTTCCACTTTCTCGCCACAAAGCACCAACAGGAAGTCCCCCTTATTTTTCTTCTGCTATGTGGACTCTCTATTTGTGGATATAAAATAATTGGTGGTTGAATTTTAGGGTTTGGTGGGCCTATGTGGATTACAATTTACCAATTTATCAATACTTTTATATATATATATATATATATATATATATATATATATATATATATATATATGAGAAAGGATTAAGGTTTGAAGAACTTGAAGAAGAAAAACAACAAGAATGATGGGATCAAAAGATTGATAACCTTTGGATTACAACTTTTTTTTTCTTGGATTACAATTGATAATTTACCTTTTATTTTTTGTGGATTATAAATATTAAAATACTTTAAAATGAGGAAAGCACTGTCTGCACCATCTTCAGCATCATCCTCAGCAACATCTATTCCATCAGGTCAGAGATCTTTGGATGCTATGTTACAGCAAGAGAAAATGAATGTGATGCAGGCAGAATTAAAAGTAATGATCCAAGCTCTACATGATGATTTGAAAGAAAGAATAGGGAAAGTAGAGGATAAAATCGAGAATGTTCAACAAATGATGGCAAATAGTGAACAATGTATGCAGAAGGTAGAAGAGTGAACAAGAGCTGACGTGGTGTAGTGGTTAGAGTGCAGTACTGCAGGCTACTTCAGCTGACTGCTAGCTGCAATCAGCAGTTCAAATCTCACTGGCTCAAGGTTGACTCAGCCTTTCATCCTTCTGAGGTGGGTAAAATGAGGACCCAGATTGTTGGGGGCAATATGCTGACTTTGTAAATTGCTTAGAGAGGGCTGTAAAAGCACTATGAAGTGGTATATAAGTCTAAATGCCATTGCTATTGCTAACAAACAGAAAAAAGAGTGGAAGAAGTTGATTACAGATTTACATTGGCAGATAAAAATAAGGAAAGAACAATAATATCATTAGATATGGATAGGGCTGATTATTACTTGAGGTTTCAGAATATTGAGGAAGAAAATGGAGAAAATCTAACGGAGATATTGGCAGAGCTGCTGGCGGATACTTTAGAGGTGACCAAAAGAAAAAAAAATCTTGCTGTGATTGATGAAGCATTTAGAATTCATACCAGATATGCAACAAGAAACAGGCTTTTTAGAGAGGTACATGTAAGATTCCAAAAAAAAAAAAAAAAAAAAAAAAAAAGCAATGAAAGCAGAGATTTTACAAAGAGCTAGAGATGTTCCTTAAAAATACAAATGGAAATAAATAGTAGTGTTAAAACAGATTTCGAGAAGAGTTAGAGAAATAAGGAAGGAATATCAATTCCTGACAAAACAACTAATTAAAAATGGAGTGAATTTCAAATGGCTGATACCAGAGGGAATATTGGTGACCTGGATGGAGCAAAGACATAGATTGGATTCCATAGAAAAAGCAGAACAATTTTATGAGCACTACTTTGGATCACAAGAAGAAATGAGAATAAGAGAGGAAAGAGAGGATAGATGCCAAGAGGAAGCTACAGGAGAGAGAAATATACAACAAAAAGAAGATGAAAGAGATCTGGAGGAAATAGCAAAAAGAGAAAGAGCGAAACCAAAAGAACCAAGAGAGATGAGCAACTAAAACAACAAAACCCATCTATAAGTAAAACTATGGAAGAAGAATTAAAATTAATGTCAATTAACATAAATGGCTGAACTCTGCAATAAAAAGGAAAAGGACTTTTAGTAAATTAGAAAAACTAAAGTTAGATATAATCTGCTTGCAAGAAGTTCACATTAAAAGACAACACAGTAAAATACTGGAATATCCCAAAATTGGGAAGTTATATTCTTTTCTACCACAACAAAAGAAGAGGGGACTAGCTCTTTATGTAAAAGAGACAATAAATGTTAAACAAATTTGTACATAGGAGGAAGAGAGGATTTTGATGGAGATAACAATGAACTATAAACAGATACTCTTAGTAGAAATATACGCACCAAATAGTAATCAAGAGGATTTTTATGGTAAGCTTCATAAGAAAATAATAGAGCTGGAGTATAAAATATATGTATAGTAGGAGACTTTAATGCAATTGTGGATGCAGAATTAGACTACAAAAGTAGAAAAGTAAACAAAAAAGCCAGGAAAACACTTCAAAAGGCTTTCTTCAAAATGGCGGAAGAATTAGGTATCCAAGATGTATTGCGAGAGACACATCCCAAGAAAAATCAATAAACATTTTATTTAAATAGACATATATCTTGGTCAAGAATAGATATGATATGGATGTCAACAGAGTTAAAATCCCATATACAAGAAATAAATATAGAAACAAGCAATTGGGTAGATCACAATCTGATAAAAGTTATATGGATGGGACAAAAAAGGAAATTAAGATGGACAATGAATCAATCAATATTAAAAGAAAAGGAATTTATTCAATTTATGGAAAGAGAATTGGATTTTTTCCTTAAAGAGAACAGGAAAGAAGAAACATTATTACAAAATATATGGGGCACAGCTAAAGCGTATATTAGAGGACTAGCTGGATACCCATGCTTTGCTATGAAACTATGTGATGGGGCTTGATAAATTGACACTTGAAGCTTGAAAATTAACGAGTAGTTTAAAAAGTGACTGTATTATTTCGTTAGAAATGGTAAAATACGTTTCTGTTACAGATGAAGACATTATTGTAAGTGTAACAACAATGAAATAGATGGTCTTAAACCCTTTAATCCCAGCAGCAACTATGGCTGTTTTGTCTATGGAGCCAGGCTAATAAGTTGCATAGCATAGACTTCCAATTCATCCCTCAGATGAATTGCTTAGGACCTCCCTGTAATTCCTGGTTTTGCTGTCTGGCTGGAGGATGACCAGGCTGTCAGGTGAACTGACTCTGGAGCATGCCACATAGAACTGTCCATGGGAGAAACAGTCATTCGTCAGATGCACACCAGCCACTTTCTTTTTTTTCCCAAAAAAAGTTTTTTATTTTTTAAACAAAAACAACATAAAAACATCAACTTTCCAAACACTTACCGACAGTATTTTGATCGGTGAAAATCATTTTGTGCTCTCAAAATTTTCAAACTCTCATTATATGACAAATATTCTTATCTCTATCAGAAAAAAAAAAAACAAGTGCTTAACCATTTTATCCAAATTTCATTTCATATATAATATTTCATCTCCATGCTTTATTATCTATCCATTGATAAAATAGTTCCCATATCAAATAATATTGTTTATCTTCCTGTTCTCTTATTTCAAATGTCAATCTACTCATTTCAGCACAGTCCAACATTTTCCTAATAATTTTTTCATCAGTAATAATCTTCTCTCCTTTCCATTTTTTTGCAAATACAATTCTAGCCGCTGTTAATATATTCACAATCAAATATTGTAGTTCTTTGTTAAATGTCTCTGGTAAGATCCCTAATAAAAATATCTCTGGTTTAAGATCAATATGTCTCTTTGTCATTTTTTCCAACCATGTGTGTATCTTAGTCCAAAATCTCCTTGCTTCTACACATGTCCACCACATATGGTAATAGGATCCTGGGATCTGATGGCACTTCCAGCACTTCTCTGATTTGTTCTTGAACATTCTGGCTATCCTAGTCGGGGGTAAATGCCACCTGTAAAACATCTTATACAAATTCTCCTTATATGCTGTAGACATTGTCATTTTATAATTATGTGACCACAATTTTTGCCCCATGCTATGATTGTCTCTTTAACTTGTTCTTCTTCCAATTTTGCCTCTAGCATGTGTCCATATAACTTTTTAATTACATGGTCATCAGAACCCATCAGTATCTTATCTAAGATAGTCAAAGCATTGTAAAAACCTTCTTGTTTGAGATCTTCTCGATATTTAGAAAATATTTGCATATATGAAAACCAATCCATCTTAAATCCCTGATCTTCTAAATCTTGCTTTAATTTAAGTTCATACTTTTCATCCAATAATTCAGTATATCTAACAATTTGTTCCCTTTTGAATATCACTGGATATGAAAAAGCTTCAATTGTAGATACCCAGACTGGAATCTTCAAATAATGATATTTTTTAATCCTCTCCCAATTCAAAAGCAACGCTTCACGTATCTGATGTCTTCTAAAATACCTCTGTATTTTGGTTCCTTTGTACCATAAAAGGCATGCCACTCAATCAACAAATCATGTCCCTCCAAATTCAAAAGTCTAGTATTTTTCAGTGTTACCCATTCTTTGATCCACATTAAACTAGCTGCTTGATAATATAATTCAAAGTTAGGTAAACCAAAGCCACCCCTCCCTTTAGCATCTTATAACAACTTAATTTTTATTCCTGCCTTTTTCCCTTGCCAAATATATTTCAATATACATATACATATATTCTTTTTCCCTCCTTTTGGATTAGGGTCTTTGGAAGAACCTGAAGAATTGGATTATTTTTTTCCCTTTTTATTATTTGTTTCCTCTTTCCTCTTTTCCCCCCTTTTCTACCCTAATTTTTTCTATTTTTTTTTCTTTTCCTGCCCCATTGTTTAGTGGGACCCTTTAAATATTTTTTGAACTCAAAGCAAATTTAGCCAACTCCAAAATGAGCAAGAAAGTAGCGACGGTGGGAACTGCAGCGACTACACCATCTTCATCACCATCCGGAGGCCAACGCTCCATTCAGACAATGATACAGCAAGAGAAAGAGAAAAAGAAAGAGAAAGAGAAAGAGAAAGAGAGAAAGAGAGAAAGAGAAAGAGATGACACAAATGATTCTACAAACACTTCAAAGAATGGAAAAACAACAACAAAGGATGGAGCAACAGTTACTTAAAACTGATGAAAAGGTGGTTAGCATACAACAAACAATGATGAAATACAAAGAAAGACTGGTTAAATTGGAGGAAAAAGATGGCCAAAAAGAAGAAAAAATGAAGGAAATTGAGAATAGACTCAGAGAGGTCAAACAAGGAACATCTGGCTTAATTGGATGGGAAATGTATTTCAAAATGTTGCAGAAGAAAAAGGGGATGATCTTGCTGAGATTATGAATACAATCTTAGCTGAGGCCTTAGAAGTAACTAAAGAGAAGATGATGGATGGAATCGATGAAATTTATCAAGTTTACACTGGATACACAATGCACAATAAACTTCCAAGAGAAGTACATATAAGATTTACTAAGAAATCAATTAAGACACAGATTCTACAGCCTGTTCATGACAAGGCTTTGGAATACAAAGGGAAGGAAGTTACAGTTTTGAGACAAATTCCAAGGAAAGTGGGAGAGATAAGAAGGAAATATCAATTCTTGACTAAAGTTTTGTTGCAAAAAGGGATTAACTACAGATGGCTGTTCCCAGAGGGAGTAGGTTTAACATGGAATTCTCAAAGATACAGACGGAATACAATTGACAAGGCAAGAGCTTTCTACGAGGAAGCTCTTAAAGAGACGGATGCTGATATAGAAGTTGAGGCTCAAGCAATGCTAGCCCCAATAAAACCTGTGGAAGAGGAATTGATAACGCTGGAAGAAACAGAAGGAGCTGTGGGCAGAGTCATAGAATACAAAGAGCAACGTGAAGCCAGAACAACTAGAGCAACAAAACCTAATTATAAAGTATGAATATGGATGGAAGGAAATTAATCTCAATAAATATAAATGGACTTAATTCAGCCAACAAAAGAAGAACAGTATTTCATAAATTAGAAAAATTAAAATTTGATATAATTTGTTTACAGGAACTGCATATTAAAAAGCAACATGAACAATTACTGATTCAACCAAAACTTGGTAAAACTTTTTTATCATTGGTGCCAAGTAAAAAAAGAGGTATTGCTCTATATATTAGAAATACACTTACGGCTGAACAGAAGCATTCTGATCCAGAAGGCAGAATTTTGATGGTGGAATTAATTGATAATAATACAAAATTATTCTTAGTAGCAATATATGGCCCTAATAATAACCAGAGTGATTTTTATAGGAAATTACATAACAAGATAATTGAAATGGAGTATGAAAATGTCTGCATGATGGGGGATTTTAATGGTATTGTAGATGAAAAACTGGACTATAAAACAAGTAGAACAACAAGATATAGTAGAAAGATATTGCCGAGGACTTTTTTTTAAAATGACAGAGGAAATAAACCTGAAAGACATTTGGAGGGAGAGAAATGGGAAAAATAGACAATATACTTTCTACTCTGACAGACATTTATCTTGGTCCAGACTGGATATGATATGGGCAACAATGGAATTGACTTTAAACATTGAACAAGTGAATATAGATATTAATACATGGGTGGATCACAATCCAGTGATTGCTATTTGGAAAGGGCAAAAAGGCAGATCTAGATGGACATTGAACAATACAATATTAAAAGAGAAAGATTTTACACAGAAAATGAATTGAGAATTGGACTTTTTTTTCAAGGAGAATAAGAAAGAAACATTGATACAAAACCGTTGGGATACAAAGAAAGCTTTTGCCAGAGGATTAATCATCGATTATACATGGAAAAGAAATGTGAAGAAAAGAAAAACCCTTAAAGCTTTGAGAGATGATCATAAAAGACTTGAAAAAAGAACTTCAGAAAGATCCATATAAGAAAGATGTAAAAATTAAAATGAATACTATAAAGCACAAAATGGATCTACTGGAGAAGGAAGAATTAGCGCAAAACATAAGAATTGCTAAACAGAATTATTTTGAAAACACAAATAAACCTGGTAGATGGTTAGCTTATAAATTGAAAAAAGAAAGAGAATCAAGGAAAATAACGCAATTAATTGATCATCAAGGACAAAGTAGATTTGGAAACAAAGAGATGGGGAAAATAATACAGGAATACTATACACAACTATATAAGAAAGATGCGATAGAAGAGGATAAAGTGGCAAGGTATTTACAAAAAGCTAAATTACCAAAAATTCCCAAAGAGGTTGAGGAGTTATTGGATGGAAATATAACGATGATGGAGCTAACAGAGGCAATTAAGAAACAAAAGAATGGAAAGGCACCAGGCCCAGTTGGACTGCCAGCCGAATATTATAAAACTCTACAAGATTCACTTTTGATCCCAATGCTGGAGGTTATGAATGAAGTAATGATAAAAAAAGAAATACCCGAGACATGGACTGAGGCATACATCACTTTGATTCATAAGGAAGAAACAGACCCACAACAAATCAAAAACTATAGGTCGATATCCCTGCTAAATGCAGATTATAAAATTTTTGCTATGATATTGGCAGAAAGACTTAAGAGATACTTGAATAATTTTATACACTCCGATCAAAATGGATTTTTACCTAAAAGACAAATCCGAGATAATATAAGAATAATCTTGGACACTTTAGAATATTACGAAGCGCACCCTGAAAAGCAGATGGCCTTGATATTCTTAGATGCACAAAAAACCTTCAACAATGTCAATTGGCAGTTTATGATGTTACAGATGGAGGAGATGGGCTTTGGGAAAAAAATTCTTCAGGCAATTGAAGCTATATACACAAAACAAAAGGCTAAGGTAATGATAAATGGAGAATTATCTGGATATATTGAAATAGAGAAAGGCACTAGACAAGGATGCCTGCTGTCCCCATTATTGTTTATATTGACATTGGAAGTGCTAAACAGAAATATTAGAGAAGAAAAGGAGATAAAAGGTATGAAAATTCGGAAAGAGGAATATAAATTACAAGCTTTTGCAGATGATTTGGTTTTTATTATGGAAGAACTCTTAACATCTATAAATAAATTGCTAGAAAAAATTGGAGAGTTCAGAGAAGTGGCTGGTCTAAAAATTAATAAAGAAAAGATAAAGATAATGACTAAAAATATGTTGAAAAAGCAAAGAGAATTGATGGAGATTTCAAATATACAGGTTACGAATAAGGTAAAATATTTGGGGATACAATTGACAGCAAGGTGTAGTTCTCTTAAGGAAAATAATTATAATAAGGTTAAACGACAGATAGGACAAGATTTGGAAAAATGGCAAAACTTGCAACTATCTTTAATTGGGAGAATTGCAACTATTAAGATGAATATTTTGCCTAGAATCTTATATTTGTTTCAGACAATTCCGATAAAGTTGGATAAGGATTTTTTTACAGATTTGAATAAAATGATATTGAAATACACACCAGCCACTTTCAAAGTCTGTCCCTATGCCTTATTGATGGTAGTGGCGTAGCAAACCTTAACGGGAGATTGTAGACATTTGAACTCAAAGTGGTAATCTGATGGGATCAGAGGAATTTGTGGTATGAAAATGGTTTCTCCCTAATTAATGTGGCTTCAATTATGTGTTTGTACAGTCTTCACCTGAAGCCTGGTGCCATTGCACAGTTTCGGAAGGGTTAGATTGTGTAACAGCATGATTGGAGTGCCAACCTTGAGGAGAGGACATGAGGTGGTAATCCTGGTGGGTTGAGAGTGTGCAAGAACTCCACAGGGTAATGTACAGCACCCCCAATCTCCATTACTGAGTCCACAGATTCATACTTCATATGCTCACTGGACAACGTTTCCAACAGAAAGTTGTTGATGCTGTTGGCTGAATCATTTGTTGGAGTGAGAATAGCTCTTTCCCTCAGCCATGAACCACAATCCATTCCAGCCTGATGAATGTTGGGGTATATTCTGTCAGTCAAGCTGATCAGATCTGTCACAACATTGCAAAGGTTACTCAGAATAGTTATTCTTCCCTCCTCTTCCAAAAGCTTGCCATCACCAATATCAAATAATAATTTAGAAAACTCTTCTGCCCTCAAATCTCGTTGAAGGTGGACACACATGTTAACTATTAAGGTCAGGACTTTGACTTTAGGCCATAAAATGGATGACTTGAGACAGGCCTTGACTTCATCTGCATGTGTCCCTCGTGGCAAAGCAGGCAAAGTCTGTCTGAAGTCACCAGCCAAAAACATTGTAACTCCACCCATAAGATGATTGCTGCCCCTAATGTCCTGTTTAAGACCTCCTTTGTGAGTCATGGTGCACTCATCCCACACAATAAGTTTGGCTTCTTGAAGCACCTGAGCCATGTCACTCTGCTTAGAGATGTTACAAAGTGCAGACTCAGAATGATTCAGGTTGAGAGATAACTTGAAGGCAGAGTGAGCAGAGCTGCAATTCCTGAGGAAGCAATGGCTAAGGCGATATTCCTTCTGCTTCTAATTTTGGCCAGCAAGAGATTGATCAAGAACATTTTGCCAGTGCCACCAGGAGCATCAAGAAAGAACAACTGCCCAGAATCAGAAGCAATACTGTGTATGATTTCATCGTAGGCTTTTCTCTGTTCTTGATTTAATTTTGGAACATTCACAGCAACTGCTTCTGTCAGATGAATGGTATTATAAGACAGTTCACTCAGGTATTGACGGTTGCTGACAGTGGCTCCTTGCTCTCGTGAAGGTGGTGGAAATCTGAACTGTAGAAGTGTTTTACCTGACATGGATATGACAATATCCTCAAGAAGGATAAGGCATTGGTTATAAACAATTTGGAGGACCAGTTGGGCATCTCCACACTCTCTCTCCATTAGCCTTCTAACATCTTCTGCAAGACTATCTCTGTATTTCTCCTACAATTTTAGGGGGTCTGCAACTTGGCAGAAAACCAACATGATGCCAAAACAGCTGATGGAGTTTGTTAGTCAGAGGTGTCAGAGATGGAGGCTTCTTCCAGAGTGCAGTCCCAGTGAGCATCATCCTCTAGCAAGCCAAGTGCACTGCACGCTGCTTGAAATGTTGGTTGAAGTACCCCTGCCACAGTTTTTAGGGCAGTAAATGATATTGGGTCAGATCTTGTGCAAGAGGAGGCAAAGGTAGTAGCACTCAACATTACTGGGATGAACGCTGTACAATCTACCCAAAACCTGACCTTTCTTCACCCCCAGATAACCTGGTACAGGCTTCCCTTGTTTCCTCCAGCAGAACTGGTTGCCTTTCCATATATAGTAAATTGGAACTTTGTAGTATAAAAGGGTCCTTGCAAAAGCATCGACTTTGCACAGCTCAAAAAAGTCCAGAAGTGTTGTTTTTGGAGGACTATTGATCCTCTCAACAACATTGTCCTCAGTAAAATAAACACTCTGGTCATTTTCAAGATGTATGGCAAGGTGCATAACAGAAGGAAACCTGAATGAATAGGGAAGCAGAGAATGTGCCAAGCTGCCTCAGAGCTGCTGATGTATCATCCTGCCTTGTACCTTGTCACCTCATCCACATCTTTAATGGTGAACCCTGCCTGGTCAGAGCCTTTGTTAACATACTTTCAGATCAGGGGTGGGTTCTACTTACATTTACTACTGGTTCACAATGGGATTGTGCTTCTGCGCATGCACAGATGGCTGATGATGACATCCAGGGTGGTGGGCAGGGCCTCCCGCCAGTTTTACTACCGGTTCTTGTGAACCAGTCTGAACCGGGGGCAACCCACCACTGTTGCAGATGTATTTTATGGATTTAACTGAATTGCAGTACTCAATATTTATATGAGCCCAGAAGGTGCGAGATAGGATGGGGTTGTATGGCACCACCCAGTGATTGTCAAGATTGAGTCCAGTGATTTTGGCAGTGAAATCACCATCTGCTGGGGACTGCCTGCAATACTGAGGATAGCCATCCTCTCTGGTTAGAGTTTCCTTCAAAAAGGGCCAGAGGTGCCATCCACCATACAGGGTGAGTTCCTGTTGAGGGGTACACATGGGCCATGGATCATTATCGTCTTGATAATATCATGGAAGTCTAGGTCGGGATCAGGTACCTCAGGACTCTGGTCTTCTCTTCTATTCTAGCCACAGAGGAATATGAATGTGGGAGAGTCCACATTTCTGCCATTCAACGGAGTACATGTAACATCTGGTGTTTCCAAAGATGCAACCTTTAGTGAAGAGCTTTATGATATGTTTTACTTTCATGTGAAAAACCCTATCATGAGATTTTTGTCTTATCTTGTCAAGATCTGTATGATTTTTGGCCATTTCGGATTGCAGGTAAATTGAATGAACAGATCTGGTCATCTGAAATGGCGCACATACATCATCGGATTTTGAATTCACTCATGCATGTACCGGGGTCCTCCAGTGAAAGAAGACGACAACACAACCATCTTGCCAAGTTGTGATAAGTGGTTGTCAATTCTTGTCATGGCATCCTTCAGGTGCACATACTCCTCACTTATTAGTGTTTTTTTTTTTGGTTTCTATAAATCCAGTTGAGCTTTTCACTCTCAATTTTTGTATACATATCAACCAGAAAATGATTGAGAAGGTTGCAGAACAGCAGTAGGTAGCATTCTTCGCCATCACGCTCCATTATCCTGTAGCTGTAAAAGGCAGCAGCAGACACGGTCTTCTTGAGATGAACCTTGGTGTTTGGTTTGCATTGAGGTATACTGATGTAATAGCCATCTTCTCCACAGCAGAATATCAGAGGGTACTGGAGAGTGTCATAGGCACGGTGTGTCTCACTGATTCATAACAATCTGTTGTCTCTCTGTGGAAAATGATATCTCTCTTCTCAAAATCCGACAATGAGAACAGCCACTTCTGTAGTCATGGGGGCATTGAAACAACCTCGGTGCTCTCCAGAAGGCTTCCTATCAGTGTTAATTACCACTTGGAAGTCCTTGTGGTCCTTAGAAACAGAATCAACAGCAGCCTTAAGTTCCAGAATATACTTCTTGTGTTCACGCAGCAACTTCTGCAGTTGGCTAACCAACTGGAGAAATGAAGGCTGCTGCTGAGGCTCCGCCATGATACTCCCTATCCTGTGGTAGACCTGCCCTTGCACTTTGAATGTTGACATAACATTTCCCCCCTTCACCTCTTTGGCCCTCAAAGACATCATTTGGAAGCATCCATTGTACTTTTTTTTTTTTTTTTTTGCTTTAATTTATATGCTGCCCTTCTCCAGAGATTCAGGGCGGCTTACAATGCGTTAAGCAATAGCCTTCATACTTTTGTATATTTATACAAAGTCAGCTTATTGCCCCCACAATCTGGGTCCTTCCAGACAGCAGAATCCCACAATCTGGGTACTTCCAGACAGCAGAAAGAAAATGATTTGCCATTGGATGCTGGTCGGTGAGAAGGCTATGTAAGCATTCAGGGTAAGGCTGAAAGGGAGGGAGGTGGACTTTACTGCCACTGCAGCACATCCCGGGACTCTCATCCTGCCACTTTAGAGCATGGCACCAGGCACAAGGTAACCGGGGTCCGAGATCAACAACCTTGTCCCTGAAGTAATCAATCTGAGGTTCATATTTAAAACTAGACAAATATTTATTAGTCCAAGACATTGATCTCATTTGTGACTGATTAATGTAGGGTTTATTAGATGTATACTTTTTAATAGTCTGTCTACTGCCTTGGGGCTGAGTTGGATGATACTTGTGTACAGCTTCCCTTACTAATTGCATCTGTAAATCTTTTTCTGCATTTTTTGCCTCTTTTCCCTTTAACTGGTATTACAGTTGAAGAAACAGATTCATCTGAACTGAGGAGGAAAATAAGGGGGAGGGAATCTGCCTCTGCCTATCAGCATCCATCGGTATTCATCTGGCTAGCATCCTGTCAGTGTGTGAGAGAGTTGAGGGGTGTTTGGGAAGTGAAACAGTATTTGCTGTGTGAGCAAGAAGGAAACAGGAAGGAGGCTGGGTATAGCTTAGCTCAAGTGTTCTGTAGCTGCTTGCTGCTGTGAAAGTAAAACTGAAACTGAAAGTCCTCTTCTCTGCTTGTGTTTTGCATTTTGAGATGGGGAGGGAGAGTAGAACTCCTTAGCATCAGAGCATGGAACAGATTTCTTTTCAGGTGGGGAGGGGGAGTAGAACTCCTTAGCATCAGAGGGCTGTTTGGAAAGTGAAACAGTATTTGCTGTGTGAACAAGAAAGAGACAGGAAGGAGGTTGGGCGTGGCCTAGCTCAAGTGTTCTGTATTAAAGCTGCTTCCTGCTGTGAAAGTAAAACTGAAAATGAAACTCTTCTGCTTGTGTTTTGCATTTGGAACAGATTTCTTTTCAGGTGGGGAGGGGGAGTAGAACTCCTTAGCATCAGAGTTTGTGAATAATAATATAGGAAATACTAATGCTCTGATGGCCATTTTGAAAAATCATTTCTTAGTGAGCACCTAGAAGTCAAGAGGAACATATGTGGCAAATTTCAAGTTTGTAGGCTTTACGGTTCTGGAGATTTCGTGATTATTGCGTGAGTGGTTTTTGCTTTTTTTATATATAGATTAACAATAACATATATGGGAAAGAAAAGGTGCATGCACAGTACACTCCAAACGGAGGCTTGGGAATGTAAGTAGAACAGTGAGGGGGCGGGATCAGCTGTGGCACGCAGTTTAGCTTCGCTAGAAAGCAGGAAATCCTGTTTTCTAGCAAAGCTAAATCGTGCGGAACAGGTGATCATCAAATTGTAGCTTTTTTAAACTACTGGTTTGACGGAACCAGTAGCTAATTACTGGTTCGACCAAACTGGTAGCTTTTTAAACATGCAGTGTGCATTTGGTGCACACTGCACATGTGCATGCAGCACATGTTTGGTGTGCGTGTGCACACTTGTCATGCAGCACGTATGCATGGCAAGTGAACAGGTAGCAAACCAGTTCAGATTTTACCCCTGAACTAGAGATAGACCCACAAAAAAAGAATATAAAAAATTAAATTGAATTTAAAAAACAAGCTGAATTTAGTAGATAAAGAATTATCACAAAAAATTAAAAGTGATAAACAAAATTTCTTTGAAAATGCAAGCAAACCAGGAAGATGGCTGGCATGTAAATTGAAAAAGGAAAAAGAAAAGAAATTGATACACCAATTAATGAATGAAGAAGGAATTTTTCACCATCAAAATGACGACAAAAAGAAAATGATTTAAAATTACTTTGAAAAACTATATGATTTATTTATTTATTTATTTATTTATTTATTTATTTATTTATTATATTTCTATACCGCCTTTCTCCCGTAGGACTCGAGGCGGTGTACAGTCAAGAAAAATATAGACACACAAACATCATAAAATTGCTAATTAAAATTATTACTTAGTTTGGTCAATTAAATAAAACCCAGAATTAGATAACATTTAAAAAAAAAATCATTCACATGTTCATATGTTTAGCCCCGCCTGTTGAAACATCAGGGTCTTGAGGGCACGGCGGAAAGCACGGAGATCAGGGATATTCCGTATCTCTGGGGGCAGTTCATTCCAAAGGGTTGGAGCCCTCACAGAGAAGGCCCTCCCCCTGGGAGTCGCCAGTCGGCATAATTTGACTGATGGCACCCTGAGTAGCCCCTCCCTGTGAGAACGAACTGGTCAGTGGGAGGCTATTGGTGGCAAAAGATGGTCTCGTAGGTACCCAGGTCCTAAGCCATGGAGCGCTTTAAAGGTGATAACTAACACTTTGAATTGCACCCGGAAGACCACCGGGAGCCAGTGCAGCTCGCGTAGGAGAGGTGTTACATGGGCGTAACGAGCTGCACCCATAATCATCTGCGCGGCTACATTCTGGACCAGTTGGAGCCTCCGGGTGCTTTTCAAGGGGAGCCCCATGTAGAGAGCATTACAGTAGTCCATACGGGAGGTAACTAGGGCATGAGTGACCGTGCGCAAGGCGTCCCGATCCAGAAAGGGACGCAACTGGCGGATCAGGCGAACCTGATAAAAGGCACCCCTGGCCACAGCCGTCAAATGATCTTCTAAAGATAGCCTTGAATCCAGGAGGACACCCAAGTTGCGGGCCCTCTCTGTGGGGAGCAAGATCTCATCCCCTATTGTCAGTGATGGTACCAGCTGACTATACCGGGACGCCGGAAGCCACAGCCACTCGGTCTTGGAGGGGTTGAGTCTGAGCTTGTTTCTCCCCATCCAGATCCGCACGGCCTCCAGGCAACGGGACATCACAGCAAGGGCATCATTGGGGTGGTCTGGGGTGGAGATGTATAGCTGTGTGTCATCAGCATACTGATGAACACTCACCCCAAAACCATGGATGATCTCGCCTAGCGGTTTTACATAAATGTTGAACAGAAG
Organism: Arizona elegans; assembly: GCA_022577455.1. Taxonomy (NCBI): domain Eukaryota; kingdom Metazoa; phylum Chordata; class Lepidosauria; order Squamata; family Colubridae; genus Arizona; species Arizona elegans. Next base: position 73,013,092 of record JAKOOJ010000004.1, on the reverse strand, counting down.
GGGTGAGAGGACTGACCCTTGCAGCACCCCACAAATAAGGTGCCTCAAGGTCGACCTCTGCCCCCCTGCCAACACAAACTGCGAACGGTCAGAGAGGAAGGAGGAAAACCACCGAAGCACGGTGCCCCCTATTCCTAACCCCTCCAGCCGGCGCAGTAAGATACTATGGTCGATGGTATCAAAAGCCACTGAGAGATCTAATAGGACCAGGATAGAGGAGCAACCTCTGTCCCGAGCCCTCCAGAGATCATCCACCAACGCGACCAATGCCGTTTCCGTGCTGTATCATGACCTGAAGCCCGACTGGAACGGATCCAGATAGACAACTTCATCCAGGTATCGGGGTAGTTGTCGCGCCACCACACTCTCAACAACCTTTGCAACAAAGCGAAGATTGGAGACTGGACGATAATTTGATAATATAGCCGGGTCCAGGGAAGGCTTCTTGAGGAGGGGCTTCACAACTGCCTCTTTCAAGGCAGTGGGAAAGACACCCTCACTCAGAGAAGCTTTTATAATCCCCTGGAGCCAGCCTCGTGTAACCTCCCGGGAGGCCAGTACCAACCAGGAGGAACACGGGTCCAATAAACATGTAGCAGCGTTAAGCTTGCCCAGAATCCTGTCCACGTCCTCAGGAGTCACAGAGTCAAACTCTTCCCAGATAACGCTCTCAAGACCTGCCCCTGTCTCCTCCCCTGGATCTACCCAATCGGAGTCCAGGCCTTCCCGAATCTGAGTGACTTTATCATGCAGGAATTGTACAAAATCCTCAGCTCGACCTTCTAAGGGATCTTCCTGTACCCCCACCTGAAGTAGGGAGCGGGTCACCCTAAACAGCGCAGCTGGGCGGTTGTCTGCAGATGCAATAAGAGCGGAGAAGTAGCTAGACTTCGCCGCTCTTATCGCCACTAGGTAGGTCTTAATATAAGATCTCACCTGTGTTCGGTCAGATTCAGATCGGCTTGTCCTCCAATCGCTCTCCAGGTGTCTTTTCCGATGCTTCATCTCTCTCAGCTCCTTGGAAAACCAAGGAGCTAGACGAGATCGGCATCAGGTCAGAGGCCGCAAAGGCACGACGCGGTCCAAGGCCGCAGTAGCCACCCTGTCCCAGGCGACCACCAGGTCCTCAGTCGAGTCGTGAGCCAGAGTCTCAGGAAATGGCCCAAGCTCCATCAGGAACCTTTCGGGGTCCATCAAGCACCTGGGACGGAACCATTTGGTTGGTTCCATCTCCCTGCAGTGGGTGGAAGTGACTTGAAAGTCCATGTGAAGGAGAGAATGATCAGACCATGACAAGGGCTTGATGTCTATATCCCCTATTCTTAGATCATTCAGCCACTGATCAGAGACAAAAATCAAGTCCAGAGTGTGATTCCCCAAGTGGGTGGGGCCTTGAACTACCTGGGTCAGGTCCATGGCCATCATGGAAGCCATGAACTCCCGAGCCGTCTCCGACATCTCACCAGTGGATGGCAGGTTAAAATCCCCCATAACAATAAGTCTGGGGGTTTCCACCACCACCCCGGCTATAATGTCGAGCAGCTCAGGCAGGACTGCTGTTACGTGGCAGGGAGCCAGGTACGCAATCAGTAGGCCCATCTGAATCCCCTGACCCCACTTCACAAGGAGGGACTCACATCCGGCTATCTGAGGAACAGTGGCCTCCCTCGGGCAAAGACTTTCTCTAATGATTGCTGCCACTCCCCCACCCCTTCCCTGAGTCCTTGGCTGATGGAATGCACGGAAACCTGGCGGGCACATTTCCACAAGGGGAACTCCTCCCTCCTGGTCTAACCAGGTCTCCATAATCCCTGCCAGGTCAGCACCCCGCTCTGAAATAAGATCATGAATGAGGGGGGCTTTATTTACCACTGACCTGGCATTATATAACATCAGCCATAGGCCCAGGGTCTGAGACTCTGAACAACCCAGGAAACGAGCAGTGCTTTGGGGGTCGGAGTGGGCAATCGCTCGTAAACATCGAGTGCGCACTCCCGAAACATAATATGGCCCCCTGCAGCCGTCATATCTGCCCCTCCCACTTACTATACTAATGCCCATCGCTTCATCCCCCTGCATCCTTGTCAGATTTCTGTCCCCATCCTCCCCACCGTGATCATCAGACCCATTACCCCTTTCAGTGGATTTATGGATCCCCCCAGATCCATTCCCACAATCCCTCCCAGAACCCCTTAAAATAGAACTTAAAGATTTATCTAAAAAACCCCAAAGCCGTCGGTTTTTTGCAAACCACCTCTCGGGGCTCCAAAACCCGTCCTCAAGGGCGGCCCTTGATAACTGAGAGGGCCAGACATGTGAGAGGGGGGAATCTCGCAGTGCAAGGAGCTCCTCAATTGAATACATCAAAGATAGGAGCGAGTTGAAGGAGATGAAGGATCATTTTCTTCTAAGAGTGTTAGAGATGGTTAAGACAGGTAATTTAAAATAAGGGAGGAAATAGATGTTAAAGGAAGACCAGTATGTTACAATGTCAATACATCGGAACATCATCGCCCTCTCACGACGATGGGAAGTCTTGTGGTTGTAGTAAGTCCATCCAAAGGAGGTGGGGGTAGAGGTCTCAAAGGGTCATCCTCTCACAGTGACCAAACCATTTGAAACAAATAAAGAGAAAGTGGTCTATCTCCCCATAATCCAAGACTCTCAATGTCTGTATCTCCTCCAGTCCTGATACCAGTGATGGCCGAGGATTAGATCAAAAAAGTAAGGCAGAGCCACTGGACAAAGTATTTAGGGTTAAATAATCAGGGTAATCTTGGGGAATAGGTGGTAAATAAAGCTGCAGATCGATCTAAGATTGCAAGTTAACGCTGAGTGGTTGTAATAGACCTAGATCTGATAAAGGAGAGAGGGACAGTTGAGGGGGAGAGTAAGTCATCATCTCTAGTTTGTAATCCTCAGTCCCTATCCATCACCTTGCTCAGGCTACTTAGTTCAATTAGTTTAATAAGTCCTCAGAGTTTCAAGAAAGAGGAGTGCAACAGATCCCTAAAGGTTGAAGGGATCCTAACATTTATAGCCTTTGCAGCATTGCCCTCTCCTCTATTAACAACGAGGGCTTCCTTGCAGCCTCCTGGTGTTGCCATCACCGTTGCTGCCATTAGCGCCATTCCCCTCACCATTGTGGTAACCCCCCTTGCTGTAGACATCATTGTCGCCGTGTTGCTACATGCAGCGCCTATTAGCCCAGGCATCATTATCAACACCCTATCCGGAGTCGCTGTTGCCACCGTCTCGCCAACCATTTCATCAGCTGTATTAGACTCAGTGGTTGACCCGGTCGTGACAGCCAGGCTTTGATGTTGACATCCTCTGCACTGCCCTCAGTCTTTTTACTGACAAACAGCTGATCTTCAGGCTCGGCTCGGGTTTTATCCTTGGGCTCCATCCACAGCTCTATTGAGCTGAAAATACCTCAGCTTGCTGGGAGGGGGGGTCTGTGGATGGTTAATTGACCCCCACACTCTTGAAAATGTCGAAACATCTCCCTCCTAGCCTCGGAGTTTCAGCTCTGAGCTGCCATTTTGTTTTGCAACTGTCAACGGAAATGATCAAGAAACAATCTCAGAAGATAAAATAAAACAACGTTAAGAAAAAGTGGAACTACCTAAAGTACCTGAAACATTGAAAGCAATGCTAGATGAACGTATAACAATGATAGAATTAACAGAAGTAATTTAGAGACAAAAAAAATGGCAAAACACCAGGTCTGGATGGATTACAATCAGAACTATACAAAGACTTACAAAATACTTTAAGTATTCCAATGTTGGAGGTATTCAATGAACTATTGTTAGAAGTGAAAGTACCAAATTCATGGATGGAAGCATACATTACTCTCATACCGAAAGAAAACTCAGGCCTACAACAGATAAAAAACTATAGACCAATATCTTTACTGAATGCTGATTATAAAATATTTGCTTCAATAATTGCAGAAAGACTAAAAAGCTTCTTAAATCATTTTATATATCCAGATCAAAATGGTTTTTTAACTAAAAGACAAATTAAAGACAATATGAGAATAATTTTAAATACATGAAGCACATCGAGAGAAGCAAATGACATTGATCTTCCTAAAGTCACAGAAAGCATTTGATAATGTGAACTGGCAATTTATGCTAGCACAACTAAAAGACATGGACTTTGGGGAGAGATTTATTAATATGATTAAGGCAATATAAATCACACGGCACAGCTGATCGTCAGAAATATTGGTTCATCCGAACCAGTAGCATTTTTTTACTACTGGTTCACCCAAACTGGTAGCTTTTATTACTATCAGTTCGGGTGAACCGGTCTGAACCAGTAGCATTTCATCCCTGACACATACATAGATACATATATACGTAAGCCAATCACTAAATATGAGCACCTTTTCATGCCAACATTCCATCACTTATAATGGAAAGTAAGAAATATTTCTGAAAATTGCCTTGCTCTTACTAACACAATGACCAAACTTAATCTTACATTTATCCTTGTTTTCCACATTTCCAGGAAGTATTTTTGTTTGTAAAAGAAAAGCAATTTTGGAAATTGGGAGAAATGTCTAAAAGTTTTTTGATGCATAAAGACAGCAATAAATAACCCCCTCTCCATACATACCCAAGTTATTTTTTCATCAGAGACCAAAAGTAACATTGGCACTTCTTCACTTGCCTTGTAACTAAAATACAATAATAATAAATATAATAATTAACAAGAATAATAAAAATAATAATTAACAATTTTATGACTCCCATAGTTTGAAACACTCTCTTCGCTTAGACAGATTAACCCTGCAATTGTGTCCCATAATCTCCCAAATTCGGCATTTCACAGAAATACTTACCTGATCTTACCTGATCTCAAAACCTGGTTGGAACTGGATTTGGAGACCAACCAGGGAATCTAAAGGATATAATTGACATGTGGAAAAGAGCAAAAATGACAGAAGACAACAACAAGTAAACCAAGAAAATGACATGGATGTGTCCATGAAATCACCGGGAATCAGACTTAATTTGAAATTTATTTTACTTACAGTTGAGCATAGAATTTGAATCATAGGTGCTTATTTGCTTTATGTTATAGTAGTAAATACAATCCATCTTCTCCAAACTGGTCTCATCTGTTCTGTTTTAAAAGAGTAATTCTACCAATGAATAGACAAAATCATAAGCCCCTTTATATACTTTATTTCCAACAGTACCTTGGATTGGAAGGCATAGAAAACTGGAGTTTTAGGAGTTATATGCTTTACTTTGAGTCTCTTGGCTGAAGGGTGAAGTATAAAAAATAAAATTAAATCTGTAAACAAATATGCCCAGAATATATTGTATTTCTGAGCAGAAAGCCATTCTTTCTACAGTACTGGTATGTTGTGCCTCATATTCAGCCACTGCCAGTCTTTAAAACAGATTTACCCTTGATTCTTCCCCCCAACATGTATAGATAACAGGTATATGGATGTACATTTAACCCAATGGTGTGTATATGTTTTGTAAGCTCTAGATTTGGGAGAAAGCCAAGCTCATTCTACTGTAATTTACTTTTCATGTCTTATTCTTATTTTCCTACTCTTTCTTTTTAATAGGTTCTCAGCAAAACTCTAATCACATCCATATCTTTCTAAGATGATTGAATGAATCTCCCAAAGCATGTTAGCAAATGATAAACTTAGTTAAGGATTTTCCTGGTAATAGTAAATTATCATTAATCTGCTAGGGTACTATGAAACAATATTTATTGCTTTTTGCATAGCTGCAGGAATAGTTTCCCTCTGCCTTAAGGCACCATAGCTTCATAAATGGTAGCCATGCATATTTTATAGAGTTCATGACCTGTGGTACAAATGCACCAGATTTCATCTGCATTGTAAGCCTATAGGTAAGCTAAGATAAAGGCAAGATAAAAGGTAAGCCAAGATAAAAGGTAAGAACAGGGTGTCCAATGAGCAAACTATGATTATTGGAGTAAAAAGTCTATTTCAATTTATGCCTGCTTTTAACACTGGTCATTTCTTCCTTTGAATTGGCAATTGTTTCTGACAAAATCTACAAGTTTCTTTAATTATACAATTGTCCAACTTAAAACCAAACACTGGGTGGCTTACAAGTCCTTCAAGATTGTTATTAAAAGCCACAGGGAAAATACTTGGAAGATTCAGTAACTTTACAGGAAGTTATTTTCAGATACGCAAAGAATGAGTAGCAGTTTTGTCTCTGGGGCCATAAATGTATTTGGAGTCCGTAGGTGGGACTCTTCACAGTCTGTACAAAAATATGTTCACTTGCTCTATTTATTTGCATATACTTATCACATTTCCCAGTTCACACAGACAAAATCACCTTGTACCATAAACCAAACACACATAATTATTGAGGGAGTGGGATTTTTAAAAATCTTGTTCCTTTTTAGCAATTTTTAGCAACTGGGAAACAAGGATTGATAAAGATTGCTGGAAAGAGAAGAAGGGGATAACAGCCTTGAGTAAGAGGAGAAACATAAATCCAGGGGTGAAATCTAAAATTTTTCCCTGCCGGTTCTGTGGGCGTGGCTTGGTGGGGGGTGTCCTGTGACTGAGTGGGCATGGCCAACTCGATGTCACTCACAGCCATGCCCACTCAGTCACAAGACCCTCTTCCACCAAGCCACGCCCACAGAACCTGGTAGGAAAACTTTTTAAATTTCTTTCTCCCGTGGCTCCACCCACCGGCCCCATTCCCCGGACTCCTACTGCTCACCTTTCTCCCACAGCTGGCTGTCAGGGAAGGCAAGTGCCCGAAAGGTACCGGAGTCGCTCACTCTCCTTCTTGAATGAGCTGCTCTGGTCCATGCGCCGGCTGCGCAAGCGCACAGTTTATTTAATTCAGCGGCAGGTTGGATGTGCGCTTGTACAGCCGGCGCGTGGACCAGAGCGGCTCATTCAAGAAGGAGAGTGAGTGACTCTGGTACCTTTCGGGTGCTTGCCTTCCCTGACAGCCAGCCGCGGGAGAAAGGTGAGCAGTAGGAGTTGGAGAATGCACCATTCCTCAACTCCGGCTTTGCTGCAGAGCCGCTGCCTGCTCGCCCTTCACCACATGGCTCCGCCCACCTGCCCCATTCCCGGACTCCTACTGATCACCTTTCTCCCGCAGCTGGCTGTCAAGGAAGGCAAGCATTCGAAAGGTAGTGGAGTCTCTAACTCTCCTTCTTGAATGAGCCACTCTGGTCCACACACTGGCTGTGCAAGCGCACACCCAATCTGCCGCTGAATTAAATAAATGATGTTCGCTGGCACTGCCGGTGCATGGACCAGAGCAGCTCATTCAAGAAGGGGAGTAAGCAACTCCGGTACTTTTCAGGCGCTTGCCTTCCCTGACAGCCAGCTGCAGGAGAAAGGTGAGCAGTAGGAGTCTGGGAATGGTGCATTCCCCGACTCCGGGGAATGGGGCAGGTGGGCAGGTGGGTGGAGCCTCCAGCTGCCATTGCTACCGGTTGTCCGAACCACTGGCTATCATCGCTACCTATTCGCCCGAGCTGGTCCGAACCGGGAGCATTTCACTCCTGTATAAATTCCTTTCTCCTCTCTAGTCTTTATCAAAATTACTATTTTCCCACTGCTATTAACAATAGAAAACAGCATCTGCTCTCTGATGCCCAGGTGTTGGATAATCAGGTGGGTCATAGGGAAAAATGGGCAGGGTTATTAGAAATTCCAAATTCTAACATGTGATTTATAAGCTGCACATTGTCTATATATTTTGCCACTAATTTGCAGATTATGAAAGAAAATATATAGGTTTATGTGTATGTATAAGTCTGTGTATATGTCTGTGTGGGTGTGTGAGTGTATTTTGGCTCATGTGATCATGGGAATGGGAATACATTTCTATATATAATCTGATATATGTCATAGGATTTGTATTTCTGGAAATGATATTTTTTAAAAATGCACTATGAAGTTTCAGTGGGAAATATTCAATATCTACAGAAAGAATTCTGGGTTACTAAATCAAACACATGGCTCACATTGTTCTTATCCTTATCCTTCCATGTGACTTCTTACCACATTCATTTTTGTATGGTTTCTTATAAATGCCTTTCATCATAAAACCTCAATTCTTCCTGTTAAAGGCAACTGGATTCTAGAAAAACATTACAATTTTTCAAGATAATGTGTATTTCAGAATACTTTTTAACAATTATGCAATAAACTAATCAGATGACCTATTATAATAAAAACTGTTTTATGTAACATTAATGCCTGAATCCCCATCATCCTTATAGCCAATAATTTATTCTCAATCATACAAATATTTAAGCAGATTATAGTATAGATGAGGTTGGTAAGAGAAAAGATTGCTAAATAAGGCCCTAGAAAGAAGATTTAGAGCTGACAGTTCTGAAGGATGTTGGGCAAGGGAGTCTATCTGCTAGGTATTCCTTGGGTTTATGAAGTAATAACTCTAAATAAGGCAGGAAAGTGCTATTCTGTTACAATTGAAAATACCTAACCTGTTTTCTGTATAAATGTATATTTGTATATGAGTTGCTCCTTCCCATTGGTCCCTACTTACCTTTTGCCCCGCCTCCTCTGTATATAAGTTGATGCTCCTGTCAGAGCAGTAGCTGTCCAAATGTAATTCTGAGAAAGATAAGAAACAAATAAATACCTTTGTTATAAGGAAGCCTCAAGTCTGTTAATTGGGCCTAACCAGAATAAACAAATAAGTAACAAATTGGTAGCAAGAGGATGGTTTGGTAGGCCCAACCAACCTAGAAATGCAAGAATCACAAGAAGAAAAAAGAAAACCTGTCACTAGATATCTAACAAAAAGAATGGCAGCCCAGCTGACTCCTGAACACAATACACCAAAAGAAGAAATGAAGAAAAAAATACAATTCCACAAAAAAGAATTCCTGACAAACTCCAAACAATCACTAGATGGACCAGAAATAGCTCCCTCAGCCTCAAACAAGGAAGGTGACATAAAAAGAAAAATACTAGACTTAATAAAAACAGCTCCAGATGTTCAAATCTGCTCGCGAAACTCCACAGCCTAGTAAACAATCATGGAGCAATGGCAGATGAAGAGATCGAACACAATAAACATGAAAAATCCACGGTAAGAAAGTCAACCCCTGACTACAAAACTAACAATGAAGCTGCCAATGGTTTCCCGCCTTTTTCATGGCAGCCATCTTGTCTATCTAATCCTTCTAAAATGGCCGACCAATCATTAAAAGACTCCCAAAATTTAAATTACAAGGCGGGAAACAGAACCTGCAAAGAAAATAACTAACCGATTCCAGAAAGAAACAAATATACTAATCAACCTACTGAACTAGAGATAGATAATGCCATGCAGGTGTTAACTGCAGCATTCGAGACTAAGCTAAAAATACCAAACCCACAATCAGAAGACGCAAGAAAACTCTCTAAACTAACACCTAACAAAAGTCAAAAAGAATTAGACTACCTAAAAGAAGAACCAGCCACCCAAGAAAAAATGCGCTGGCAATCATACCCTGAAGAATGCCACCTGAGGGCCACACAAGGCGACCAAGACCCAAAATTTAAAATATCATACTTGCCTGTTGCAGAACACCTCGCTGAGCGATCCAAACTCACCAACACTGATTGTCCGAACCGGGCCCCATTCTCCAGCCGCATCGAAGAACAAGACCACCAGGCCTCCGATGAGGATTTCGCCAACCGCCGCGGTTCCGGAGACTTCCCAATGAGCTGGACGGCATCCCGGGCAATTATCAGCCAACAGAGGCCTTCTGGAGCCAAAGCCGAAGACCAGAGGGCCGACTGGGGCTTCATCCTGGGAGCAACAAGCACAGAGTCCTCTCTCGTCGACTGCTGGGGAAGAATGAGATCTGGGCATGTGCAGAACGAACCTGCAAGGAAGAAAGAAGAAGACATAAATACAAGTCAGTATAGATCCACCCCAAACATAGAGACAAGGCAATACAGACATGCCTCTAGTATACCTCTGCCTTATTGTGAGTATGCTAAGGTTTTAAACCGTGGACAACAACTGAATGTAAGTAACTATTTACACCAATCTGGGACACTACCTACAGACTTTGTAAAATTAAAATTAGATGGAAATAATCTGATGGAGTGGAGCCAGCAGCTCCAGGTCATATATTTGAGAGAAAACATTTTGTTCTTTATTAATGATCCCCCAGACAAACCCTGGATTTATGAAATGGACTGCCTCCACCATAAGGCTTATTACATACTCATTGCATCTATATCCCCAAGTATTTTTCCTAGCCTTGAACATAACCTAACTGTGTCTGAAATATTCCAAAAATTATTTAATTTATTTTATAGCAAAAGTGTGGCCACAACTACTAGAATTTCAAGGGAATTCCACTCTGCCAGGTTAAGGCATGGTATCCCCATGAGCGAACATATTCTAAATCTAAACGCAACCAGAGCAGAGCTCATTCAAAGGGGGGAGAATATATCTCATGGCAGTATGAAAAGTATTATAATCAATTCCTTAGACTCCAGCTGGGATAATTACATAACTTTACTTGACAGCTTAAGCTTAGAACATCTTACATTAGAAAACCTTACCAATAAACTTATAGCAGAAGACAAACTTAGAAGGGAACGATCTATACCTCAAAGGGAAGGCAGAAACCAAAAAAGAGTAGATTTCCGAGTCAGGGATAGATATCCACCTGAATGCACAATATGTGGATCAGAAAAACATCAAAAGAGAGACTGCCCTAAGAACGCAGGATATAGAGATACATATTATCACAAAGATAGATCACATAGAAGAATCCATTTCTCAGATAGAACTTCTCCTGACTACAGACATAAATGCAGGGAATCACCCTATTCAAAAGACAAAAAAAGATATAGAGACAACTCTAGGGAAACAGATATGGATCATTATATGGAATAAAAGACAATAATCCATCAACATCAGATTCATTCAACACATGGCTCATTGACTCTGGAGCCACAAGCCACACAACTCACAATCGAGAAATTCTCAACAATTTCACAGAAAAGGAGTATTACATAAAGGTAACGAATCAAAATAAAGTTCTAGTAAGAGGAGTAGGTAACACTCATATCAAAGGTATAGGGAAAATAGAGGGGGTACTATTTATACCCGAAATTCCACATAATATATTGGCAACTCTAAAACTAAGCGAGGAGAATGGAGTAGAGACCACATTCAAAAATGGAACAGTAACCATGACAAAAAACAATAGGAACATAGACAAAATATTCACTAAAGAGGGACTAACATATCTACTGCCACGAAATGACGAATTAATCTGTGCACACACTCAGTTAAAAAACAAAGAGACTAAACCCAATAGTAATGGAGGGAGTGAAAATATGTCAACAAGTGAACCCATTCTGCCAGAAAAATTATACAATGGTAAACCAATACATGACAACTGTACTCATTTACTCCATAGGAAGCTAGGACATGCCAGTTTCCCTGTTATACAGAAAATGTTAGAATGTTCCGAAGACATCAAAGTAAAGAGTTGTAAAAACTATTTGAAGTGTTCTGTATGTAAATCCTCTAAGCTCAAAAACAAACCCAAGTCCAAAAAGGCCACTCGCACCACACAATCAATTTTCCAATTGGTACATATGGATATTGTAGGCCCAATGAAACCATCAATCAAATATAGAAAAAAATATTTCCTAACTATAGTCGATGATTACAGCAGGTTTGGGTTCGTGTACACTCTTAACCATAAAAGTGAAGTTTTCAAAAAATTCAAAGAATTTTTTAAAAGGGTAGAAACTCAACATAATGTAAAAATCAAGCAAATAATGACCGGCAGAGGATCAGAATTTTTGTCTAATGAATTTTGCAATTGGCTAAAGATGCAGGGAATATTACATTTTAAATCTTGTCCCTTCTCACTCTTTCAGAACGGGGTTGTAGAGAGAAAAAATGGTTTATTACAAACCATGGTTAGATGTATGCTAGACGATGCTGGTTTAAATCAATCTTTCTGGGCTGAAGCCCTTACATATTCTAATTACACCCTAAATCGATTATGGTCCAGTGTAATTAACAAAACACCAAGTAATTAACACTGTGAGAGGACGGTATGACTTATCCCTCCCCCCCCTTGGACTGTGTCGACCTGGAGATGGACTTGGCCTCTGTTGTGAGAGAACAGCGGACTGGGTCTTGAATCCTTTTGTGGCTCCTGTCTTTTTATGTTCTCCCTCAGACTTTTCTGTATGGACCCTTTAGGGGACGGTCACCCCATCCCTGCGGCAAGATGTACGCAGCAGCGGAGCTTCTTGGTTTGCGAGATTCCCCCCTCTCGCAGGCTTGGCCCTCCACGTTATCGAGGGCCTACCTCGATGATGGATTTTGGAATCCTGAGAGGTGGCATGCTGCAAAGAGGGGGCTGAGGGTTTTTTTAAAATTGTCTTTGTGTAAATTTTTAAGGGGTTTGGGGAGGGGGGTGGGGAGGGAGGCCAGTCTGGCTGTTAATGGTGCCATAGGGGGTACAGACTCTGGGGGAAAGGGGACTGTTAGAATGCCCTCTACTGAGGGCTTCTCCATCAATATGCTGAGTGGGAGGGGCAGGTATGGCGGGAGCAGGGGGCCGAATCATGTGGTGGGGGCATGCGCTCGCTATCTCCGAGCGATTGCATGCCCCGGTCCCCTTAGCTCTTCCCGTTCCTCAGGCTGCTTAGAGTCTCAGGGCCCGAGTCTCCGGCTGATGTTGTGTAATGCCAGGTCCGTAGTAAATAAAGCCCCCCTCATTTGTGATCTTATTCAGGAGGGGGGAGCGGATCTGGCAGGTATTACGGAGACCTGGTTGGGCCATGAGGGGGGGGTTCCCCTGTGGAGATGTGCCCATCAGGCTTCTGTGCATTTCATCAGCCGAGAGCTCAGGGCAGGGGTGGGGGGGTGGCGGTCATTATAAGAGAGAGTCTTGATCCGAGGGAGACCACTGTGCCTCAGATAGCCGGATGTGAGTCCCTTTTCGTGAAGTGGGGTCATGGGGTGCAGATGGGTCTGTTGATCATGTACCTGGCTCCCTGCCACGTGGCGACGACCCTGCCCGAACTCCTCAATGTTATAGCTGAGGTGGCGGCTGATACCCCCAGACTTGTGGTCATGGGGGATTTCAACTTGCCATCCATTGGTGAAACTTCTGAGGTAGCTCGGGAGTTCATGGCTTCCATGACGGCCATGGACCTGACCCAAGTAATTCACGGCCCTACTCACATGGGGGGACACACTCTGGACTTAGTTTTTGTCTCTGGTCAGTGGTTGAGTGGCCTTGATATAGGGGATATAGATACTGAACCATTGTCATGGTCTGACCATTCGCTCCTTCGACTTGACTTTCTGACCGCCGCACCCTGTCGCAGGGAGGCGGAGCTGACCAGGTGGTTCCACCCCAGGCGCCTGATGGATCCTGATAGGTTCCAGATGGAGCTTGGGCCATTTCCTGAAACTCTAGCTCACGACTCTGCTGATGACCTGGTGGCCGCCTGGGATAGTGCGGCTGCCGGGGCTTTGGACTGGGTTGTGCCTTTGCAGCCTCTGACCTGGCACCGAACTCACTTAGCTCCTTGGTTCTCCGAGGAGCTGAGAGAGATGAAGCACCGGAAAAGACACCTAGAGAGCGGTTGGAGGGCCAGCCGTTCCGAATCCGACTTGACACTGGTAAGGTCTCATATTAAGACCTACCTAGTGGCGATAAAAGCAGCGAAATCTAGCTATTTTGCCGCTCTTATCGCATCATCAGATAACCGCCCAGCCACCCTGTTCAGGGTGACCCGCTTCCTTCTCCATCTGGGAGCGCGGGAAGACCCCTTGCAGGGCCGAGCTGAGGATTTTGTACAGTATCTGGATGATAAAATAACTCAGATTCGGGAAGACTTGGCCGCCGACTGGGTTAGTTCAGACGAGATGACTGAGGCAGGCCTTGAGAGTGTTATCTGGAGGAGTTCGATCCTGTGACTCCCAAGGACATGGACAGGATCTTGGGATGGCTGAACACCACCACATGTTTATTGGACCCGTGTCCCTCCTGGTTGGTGCTGGCTTTCCGGGAGCTTATATGAGGCTGGCTCCAGGGAATTATCAAGGCTTCTTTGAGTGAGGGTGTCCTGCCGGCTGCCTTGAAAGAGGCGGTGTTGAGGCCTCTCCTCAAGAAGCCATCCCTGGATCCGGCTGTTTTGGCCAACTATCGTCCAGTCTCCAACCTTCGCTTTATTGCGAAGGTTGTTGAGAGTGTGGTGGCGCGACAGCTTCCACAGTACCTGGATGAAGCTGTCTATTTGGATCCGCTCCAGTCTGGCTTCAGACCTGGGTACAGCACGGAAACGGCATTGGTCGCGTTGGTGGATGATCTCTGGAGGGCTCGGGATAGGGGTTATTCCTCTATCCTGGTCCTGTTAGACCTCTCAGCGGCTTTTGATACCATCGACCATGGTATCATGTTGCGCCGGCTGGAGGGACTGGGAGTGGGGGCTATCTCTCCGACCGGTTGCAATCCGTGTTGACAGGGGGGCAGCGGTCGACCCCGAGGCGCCTTGTTTGTGGGGTGCCACAAGGGTTGGTCCTCTTGCCCCTCCTGTTCAATATTTATGTGAAGCCGCTGGGTGAGATCATCTGTGGTTTTGGGGTGGAGTTCCATCAGTACGCTGATGATACTCAGCTGTACATCTCCACCCCAGACCATCCCAATGATGCCTTGGAAGTGATGTACCAGTGCCTGGAGGCCGTGTGGGTCTGGATGGGGAGAAACAGGCTTCGACTCAACCCTTCCAAGACCGAGTGGCTGTGGCTGCCGGCGTCCCGGTATAGCCAGCTGATGCCATCGCTGGTTATTGGGGGCGAATCATTGGCCCCCACAGAAAGGGCCCGCAACTTGGGCATCCTCCTGGATGCACAGCTGTCTTTAGAAGGGCATATGACGGCTGTGGCCAGGGGGGCTTTTTATCAGGTTCGCCTGATACGCCAGTTGCGCCCCTTTCTGGATCGGGACTCCCTACGCACAGTCACTCAAGCACTCGTCACCTCTCATCTGGACTATTGTAACACTCTCTACATGGGGCTCCCCTTGCGGTACACCCGGAGGCTCCAACTGGTGCAGAATATGGCCGCGCGGGAGATTATGGGAGCGACTGGGCGCTCCCATGTGACTCCTCTCCTGCGCGAGTTGCATTGGCTTCCGGTGGACTTCCGGGTGCGCTTCAAGGTGTTGGTGATCACCTTTAAAGCGCTCCATGGCTTAGGGCCAGGGTACTTATGGGACCGCCTTCTGCCACCAATAGCCTCCCACCGGCCAGTTCGCTCCCACAGAGAGGGCCTCCTCAGGGTGCCGTCGGCTAGACAATGCCGGCTGGCGACCCCCAGGAGGAGAGCCTTCTCTGTGGTGGCACCTACCCTTTGGAACAATCTACCCCCAGAGATACGAGTGATCTCCGACCTCCAGACTTTTCGTCGGGCCCTAAAAACTCATCTCTTTCAGTTAGCTGGTCTCTCTTGATTTTATGATTTTATGGTTGGTTTTAAATTTTGATATGGATTTTAAATTGATAAATTTTAAACTATGGGCCAAATTTAATTATTTTAAATCTATTTTTAATCGTACTTTATGTATAGATGTTTTTATTTTGGCTGTTCATCGCCCTGAGTCCGAAAGGAGAAGGGCCGTATAGAAATTCGAATAATAAATAAATAATAAATAAATAAATATGAACTCATGTATAACAAAAAACCAAAAATTGGACATCTACAAATATTTGGCGTAACTGCAGATGTGTATGAGCCTAAACAGTTGAGACATAAAGGCGAAAAGGTATCTAAAAGACTAAGATTCATGGGGTACGAATCAGGAACTAAGGGATATCGTTTCATAGATAAAAACAACCAATTCATCGTGTCTAGATCTGCTGTGTTCCATGAACACTCTAATTGGTCCAAAATACACCTTAACGAATTGTGCCCCAAGTCAGAGAACACTACACCCACTCACAGAAAACACAATTCACCAGTTACTGAGCCCAAAATCATAAAGACAGACAAATACAATTATCAAAAAGTAATTAATGAGGAATGGAAAAAAGGGCATCCTATTTTGAAAGTAGACCCACTAACTGAGAAGGAAGCAAAATTTATGCAAGGTGCTGAATCTCCTCCTAATAGACCCATTAGATCAAATAGGGGTACAATTCCAAAAAGATTTGATGACTACATACTATCTCTCAATGCCAAAAAATTAACACCCATTACACATGATGACATACTTAAATTACCTCTGGAAGAGAAAACAAAGTGGGAGGAAGCGATGAAAAAGGAAATGGATAGTTTGAAGGAACTAAATGTGTACATACCAGCAGATCCTCCCGCAGATAAGTCCCCCATTGGTACTAAATGGATATTTAAAATCAAAGAACTAGATGATAACAAATTCCTGTATAAAGCTAGGTTAGTAGCTCAAGGATTTGCCCAAAGATTTCCTGATGATTATGAAGACACATATTCACCTACTGTTAGAGCAGAGAGCATAAAGACTGCATTAGTACTAGCTTCCATTCTGAATTTGGACGTGTTGCAATATTTTCAGGATCAGACTCAATAATTAAAGTAAGAATAGTATGTTTAAATAAAGCTCTGTTTAATCACAGATGGCATTCTATATTCACTGAATATTCACAAATAGAAGCACTGAAAAATGGCATACAGCTCCTTATATATACAAGGGGAGGAGCTAGATATGGGAGTGGTTAGACATACATACATTAAGCAATGGAAATAAGTTAACTCTTGATATACTGTACAGATACTATTTACATGATGGAGAATAAAGCATTTACTTGTGACAAATCCCCCTCTAAATGCTGATTCGACATATGACAATAATTACATTCAGATTCAGAACAATATAAAACTTGTAGCTTGGTAGTTAAGTATTTGTGTTGTTTAGAAGGTAAAGGTTTTGTCAAGATGTCAGCTATTTGCTCTGATGTTTCACAATGAATAGCTTTAATAAATCCGTCTTGTGATAATTGCCTTACATGTTTGAATTTTATATCTATATGTCTAGATCGCTGTCCAATAGCATCAGATCTAGATATTTCAATGGCAGCTTTGTTATCTTCATGTATGATATAAGGCAATGAAGGTTTTTTCCAAATATTAGACAATAAACCATTAAACCATACTAGGTTATTTGATGCTTTAGATAGACAGACATATTCTGCCTCAGTAGTTGATGTAGCTACCAAATCTTGTTTACCAGTGTACCAGTAAACTGGGCAGCCGTTAAGGAAAAATATATAGCCAGATGTACTTTTTCTACAAGTGACATCACCAGCCCAATCTGCATCTGCATAACATGTGAGAATGGGTTCATTTGTATTATTGGGTTCTAATAACAAGCAGAAGTCTAAGCTATTTTTTAAGTATCTTAATATCCTCTTGACAGCTTCCCAATGGTATGATAATGGTTTACTGACATGTCTGGATAATAAGTTAAGGGGTAAAGCAATATCAGGTCTAGTCCAGTTAGAGATATAGAGAAGAGAGCCGATAACAGACCTATACAATGTGTTATCTTTAAATTCTGGAGATGACTCATCAGTGTTTCTTAGAAAATCAGTCTGCATGGGAGTATCACATGGTTTGGCATCATTTAGGTTACATTTGTTTAAGAGTTCTATAATTTTATCCCTTTGGGAAAGTTTGAATCCCTTCTTTGTTTTGCTGATTTGAACACCAAGATATTTGTTTACTTTCCCTAATGATTTTAAGGAAAAGTGTTCATTGAGTTTTGTTACAAAAGTTTCTCTCCTTTTTGTATCTTTGCCTATATATAGAATATCATCAACATAAATCAATACAAATTCTGGAGAATCACCTTCACTCTTAACAAAGAAACAATTGTCAGCAGTAGTGGCAACAAAGTTCATAGTTTTAAGTACTTTGACTAAACATTCATACCATCGCTTGCCAGATTGTTTCAATCCATATAGACTTTTGTTTAATAGCCATATATCATTTTTGTTTGTATATTGACTATGAGGAGCTCTTACATATATATCTTTATCTAATTTGGCATGTAAATATGCAGTTTGTATATCGTATTGAAATACCTCGAGATTTAAGTGCTGATGCTATAACTAGAGCTGTTTTAACACTCTCAGTTCTTACAGTGGAGAGTAAGTGTCTGTATAATCCTCAGGATATTTTTGAGCATAACCTTGTGCGACTAGTCTGGCTTTATACAGTGTGTTACCTCCTTCCAAATTTTTAATTTTATATATCCACCTGGTACCAATAATAGTCTTATCCCTTGGGGCTTGTGTGGGTGTAAAAACACTCAATTCTTGTAAGCTATTCATCTCCTTGGTCATTGCTGATTCCCACTTTTCTCTTTCTTTGGGGGGAAGTTTCAGCACTTCTTCATAAGTGTTTGGTGTTACTATTTCTCCATTCATACACATTACATAATCTTTGTATTTATTAGGCACCTGATTTCTGTTACTTCTGGTTGTTCTCACTGGTATACTATCATTGTCATGCAAATACCTTGCTTCCTTTTTTGTTACTGAATCAGTTTTTATTTTGTGTTGACTATTCGTCCATGTTCTAACTTTGTTTTTGCGTGTGCTGTTATTGTTTTTCTTTTCAATATTCTCATTTTGATGTTCAGTGTCTGAATTGGTGTTTGGGAATATTTCATTAAGGTGTATTTTGGACCAATTGGCCTGTTCATGAAATACTGCTGTTCTTGAAATTATGAATCTGTTATTGTTATCAATAAATCTGTATCCTTTTGTGCCTGTTTCGTATCCCATGAATTTAAGTCTTCTGGATACGTTTTCACCTTTACGCCTTAATTGTTTAGGTATATGTACGTCTGCAGTGACTCCAAATATATGCATGTGTGTTAACTTAGGTTTCCTACCGTACATTACTTCATATGGTGTTTTATTCACTATGCTGGACCAAGTCCTATTTTGGGTGTAATTGGAAAATTGTAAAGCTTCTGACCAGAATTGTTTACCTAAACCAGCATCTTCTAATGTGGATCTAATCATGGTTTGTAGTGTTGAGTTCTTTCTCTCTACCACTCCGTTCTGGAATGCAGAGAAAGGACTAGATGTGTAATGCAACATCCCTTTATCTTTTAGCCATCGTGAGAATTTGTTTGACATGAACTCACATCCTCTATCTGTCATAATTTGTTTTATTCTAATGTTGTGTTGTGTCTCTATGCGTTTGTAAAATTCTTTGAATTTCTGAAATGTTTCATCCTTATGTCTTAATGTGTAGACAAACCCATAACGACTATAGTCATCCACAATGGTTAGAAAATAGCGTTTTTTATATGTGATTGATGGTGTCAATGGACCAACTAAGTCCATGTGTACTAATTCAAAGATTTGTTTGGTTGACCTGGTTGATTTTTTGGGCCTGGGGCTAGTTTTGAGTTTTGTGGATTTACACACTGAGCATTCTAGATAGTTTTTACAGTTTTTTATTTTAACACCATCAGCATGTTCAATCATTTTTTGTACTACAGGAAAACTAGCATGTCCTAATTTTCTATGTAAGATATGGGCACATTCATCATGAATAGGTTTGCCTATATTAGGTCTTTTATCATTGGATGAGTTTTTGTTGTTATGAACTACCTCATGTTCCTCATTATCACTATTACTATTTTCTTCGTTATTTATGTCATTGTCATCCTCTATGTTGGAATCAATATTGTGTAAACATCTTTCATTTGTTATTAAGTAAGGTAAGCCTCCTTTTATAATGACAGTACCTACGCTTGTTTCATTTTTCTTTAAAGCTGCATTCCCTTTTGAAAAGACTATGTTTATGCCAGATTCTCTGCTTAGTTTTATTGCACTAAGTATGTTATGAGGTATTTCAGGTATTAACAATACCCCCTCTATTTTTCCTAGGCCAGGTAAGATTATATTTCCTCTACCTATGACTTGGACCTTCTCTTGATTAGCTACTTTGATTATAAATTTATCTTCAACAAACGAAGATAATATATTTTTGTTGTGTGTAGTGTGATTTGTTGCACCAGAGTCAATGAGCCAATCGTTATCTTCTGGTCTATGTATGTATGTTGTTGTTGTTGTTGTGTTTGTTCAGTCCATTCAATGAACCAGATTTTCTATCTCTTGAATCATCTCTACCCCCTCTATGTTCCTTATAGATGGGTGGACTTCTATATCTATGTCTGTCAGTGGATGACTGTCTGTTGTGATATCTATCTCTATGATCTGTCCTATGTTTATCTCTGAGGAATTTAGGACAATCTCTTCTATTATGCTCTTTGGACCCACAATTATGGCATTTGATTGGTTCATGGTACCTTTCTTGAAATGCCATTTTCTTATATTGCTTATGCTCTATGTGATTATTATAACGATTTCTTCTCAAATTGTCTTCAGCTATCAACCTATTAGAAAGGTTTTCTATGGATAAATACCCTAAATTGATTGTATCTAGATGGGATATATAATTATTCCAAGATGGGTCTAATGAATTGATAATAACACTTTTCATTGTTTGATCTGAAATTATTTCTCCTCTTAGTTGTAATTCTGCTCTGACTTTGTTTAAGTATATTAAATGTTCACTTATGGTGACCCCAGATTTTAACCTGGCTGAAAAGAAATCCTTAGACATTCTTGTTGTAGTGGCTACACTATCACTGTGAAACAGCTTAAACATGTATTGAACAATTTCTGATACAGTTAGATTTGACTTAATACTATGATACATAGCAGGAGATATACTGGATATTAGTAAGAAAAATGTTCTATGGTGTAGGCAGTCCAATCTTAAAGTCCAAGGTCTTTTTGGAGGGTTAGTAATGAAAAACAATAAATTTTCTTTCATAAAGACAACTTGGAGCTGTTGGCACCACTTTTGTAAATTAACACCATCTACCCTCAGTTTTGGGAAATCATTGGGTAAATTCCCAATGTTGTTAGCTCCATTACTTACAACTGGAGGAAGTCCATGGTCTTCTAAGTGTTGGTAACCGCAGAATGGCATGGGGATGCTAGCGATGACTTTAAATGGCAGTCTCTGTCTTTCTCTTGCTTCAAAGCTGTCTGTGTAGCTTTGCACATGCACATTGTCCATTTCGCTCCTGAAGTCATGGTGAAAGGTTCTCGTCGCTGCAGCTCCCTCACATTGTTCTTCTTCGGAAGACTCGGTCTCTGGTTCAGCCTTGGGAGTCCTGGTGGCGATGGGAGTCCTTTTATTGAGAGCGCTGGTCTCTGGAATTGTTTGCGGTGTAGGTTGGTATCTGCAGGGCTCTCTGGGTTCAGGCGTCGATGCTTTCGCTGTCTGCATAGAGGCGTGCGATCTTCGGGAAGTTCGTTTACTCACTGTTCTTCCTTTTGTTTTTTTACTGCAGTTTTTCGCTGATTCTTTAGTTATTTTCAATTTTGACCCAAAAGTTGCAAAAAGCGTTTTCATTGCAGACTCTACTTGATTTTCTATTGATTCTTCTTCAGTCTCTGTGTCAGACTCTTCTGATGTATGGATCTTTTCTCTTTTGTTTTTTGCATCAAGTAAGTCCTTTCGCGCCAGATATTTTGAATCTTGTCTTCTGATTGGCTCTTCATGTCTTAGACTGAAGGTTCGTTGAAACCAAGATGGCTGCCATTCAAAATTTTGCGCTGGACCGTTGTTCTTCTCCTTCGTTGCATTTTTGTCTGTAGACAAATCGCTCACCTTTTTTGAGTCTTTATTTTCATCTGTAACGATGTGCTTTTCTCTCGCTGCTCCGCTTTTTTTCAGTAAGTCTTGGAGGTTCGCGATGAGGTTTTCATCGTTCTTTTGATCTTTTAAAAGTTTTAGTATTTCTGACCTGAGTTTGTTATTTTCTGTTTCGTTTTCTTTTTGATCATTGTTCTCATCTATTATTTCTTCGTTGTCTGTAGTACAATCTTCAGATTCTCTCGATATTTCAGTTGCGTATTCATCAATTATTTCTTGTTCTGCTTCCATTTCTTTAGTATATGCCCTGGTGTTGGGTCTTATTTTTTTGCTTTTTGATTTTTCTCTCTCAGACATTGTTGAATTTTTTATTGAGTCAATTAACCATCCTCTGCTACCAAATTGTTGCAATATTTTCAGGATCAGACTCAATAATTAAAGTAAGAATAGTATGTTTAAATAAAGCTCTGTTTAATCACAGATGGCATTCTATATTCACTGAATATTCACAAATAGAAGCACTGAAAAATGGCATACAGCTCCTTATATATACAAGGGGAGGAGCTAGATATGGGAGTGGTTAGACATACATACATTAAGCAATGGAAATAAGTTAACTCTTGATATACTGTACAGATACTATTTACATGATGGAGAATAAAGCATTTACTTGTGACAGGACGTGTATCAGTTTGATGTACAAACTGCATACCTACATGCCAATCTCGATAAGGAAATATATGTAAAGGCACCCCCAGGAAAGAATACTCAAAAATGAGAAACTTGGTTGTTGAATAAGAGTCTATATGGATTAAAAGAGTCTGGTAAATGATGGTATGAATGTCTGTCAAAAATACTCAAAGATACAGGTTTTATAGCCACTTCATTAGATCTATGTTTTTTCACTAAAAGAAAGAATAATTCTATTGAATATGTACTAATCTATGTTGACGACATATTGTATTTTGGACAAGATAAAATCAAATGTGTTGAATTTGCTGAATAATTGGGTAAACACTTCAACTTAAAAATATTAGGAAAAGTAAATAAATATTTAGGAGTCCAAATTGATAAAACCGATAAGGGATTCAAATTATCCCAAAGAGAGAAAATTATAGAACTTATACAAAAGTGCAATATGATAAATTCAAAAACTTGCGAGACCCCCATGTCAACTGACTTCACTAGAAACATGCACAACGAACACGAGCCATTTAAAGAAAACACTTTATATAGATCTATTATTAGATCATTACTGTATATTTCTAATTGGACCAGATCAGATATCACCCTTGCTGTTAATCTATTGTCAAGACACTTAAGCAGCCCTAATGTATATCACTGGGAAGGAATCAAAAGAGTTCTAAGGTATCTAAAATTTAGTGCTGATGTCTGTTTATATCTAGAACCATTTATTTCAGAAAAGCCCATATTGACTTGTTATGCTGATGCAGATTGGGCTGGAAACCCAAAAAGTCAAAAAAGTACCTCCGGTTATGTTTTCCTTATAAATGATTGCACAGTACATTGGTATACAATGTATACCAATGGCAACCAAAATTTAATTGCCACCTCCATGGCAGAAGCCGAATACATTTGCCTATCTAAGGCAACCAATAACCTGACCTGGTTTGATGATTTGTTGTCCAATATATGGGCCGAACCCATTTATCCTATTATTATCAATGAAGATAATAAAGCAGCAATAGATATATATCAGCTTCCGAGGCAATAGGCCAAAGATCTCAACATATCGATATCAAATATAAACATGTGAGACAATTATCAAGTATAGGTTTTATTAAGGCTCTTCACTGCGATACGAGTGAACAGATTGCTGACATTCTCACTAAACCCTTAGCAACCAAACAACATACATATCTGACTTCTAAATTTAATGTACATATCTAAAACCAGTGGTTTATTATTAGTTAGGTATTTTAGAAGGGGATTTGTTACAATTGAAAATATCTAACCTGTTTTCTGTATATATGTATATTTGTATATGAGTTAAATGTATGATGTCACTATGCTCCTTCCCATTGGTCCCTACTTACCTTTTGCCCCGCCCCCTCTGTATATAAGTTGATGCTCCTGTCAGAGCAGTAGCTGTCCACATGTAATTCTGAGAAAGATAAGAAACAAATAAATACCTTTGTTATAAGGAAGCCTCAAGTCTGTTAATTGGGCCTAACCAGAATAAACAAATAAGTAACATATTCAATGGACAGTGCCATCATATATGTCCTACAAACAAATGAATCTTTCCATCAACAATGCTTAAACTCCACACTAATACTTTTTCACTGGAGAAAAAGAAAAACTTATTTTATTTTGAATCCAATTCTTTTAAGGATAGCAAACCTTAAAATACTGTCATATTCCCAGGTTCTTAAAGTTTGGTCACATCATGGTGGCATGCCTAACTTATCTCTAAGTATTGTTCTGAAACTGGTTTCAGAAAAGATTTTGTAAAGCAAATCTTATGTAATTTGACATATAATATGGAAGATGCCAGGTTCATTCCTCAAATTGGGATAGAAAAATTGCCCTTATTGGTAGGCTCTGTCTCAGAATTAATTGAAAAGATGACAAACTTCTATATTCTAAGATGCTATTCCCTCTCTAAGATTACAATCATTATGATGTTAAGAGAAATACCTCCCTGACTTTTAGGAAAATCATTTCCTTGTCAAGAATTTAAAAATTAATGGCATATTTTTCAGAGTTAATGAGCACATGGAAAGTACAAAGATATTAGATTCTTAAAGAAATTTGGGGGAACTGAGATATCTAGTTTTCAATATAAATTAACATCTTTTCTCAAATAAGAAACTTGTTTCAATATTTCCCTTAAGACAACATTAAATTAAACTCTATAAACTGTCATTAGAATAGGATGTATACAAGCATTTTCATGCTTGTAAATTTTTAAACAGGAATTTAAATAGCATGGACTACACAATATCATGGATTGAAGAAAATCAGTGAAATATTTTCTAAAAGAACAACTTTTTCAAGAAATTGAAAGAAGAATTTTTTAAAAAAGCAGTCATCCTTATAAGCTTCACCTTGTAGTGTGTAGAATATAATGCACCTAATGAACCACTGTGATATACACTCCCAAATACAAATTTCACACAAAAGATTTCAAATACTAAATCCTTTTGGAATCTGACTTTCACTCTGATTAAAATGGAATTCTTACCATTCAACTGGCTTAACACCATATATTTAAAAGTTAAATAACACATTAATACTACAAAAATGGCATGGATTCTCTTGAATGTGATTAAGTTGAACTGAAATATATTCAGAATTAAATTGTATCATTCAAAATTACTCACCACCATGTGAATGGTGATCCAGCTAAAAATAACATTCAAATACCAACTCTCTGTGCATATGTGAGTATGCCTGCATGTGTTTGGGATTCGCTTCTGACCTTCTGTCTCAGTTCACAGCTGTCAGCTCACAAGTTTCAACTTTTACCAAGTAGATTCCTCTAACAGGGCATTTTAAAACTTCCTGACAGAGGAAGAGATCTGTGACTTTCATTACTATTACAGAGTTGGCAGGTAGTTGTTTAACTTCTTTAGGAAGACTATATTAATCATTTCCCCCCTCCATCTCACCACTAAGAAAGCTGAAGAATTTACCAGCCGGGATGCTGGGGTAGGTATGATAGGGATTCGGTGTTCACTGGAGCAGGAACTTTCTCCTCTGCTGGCACTGAGTACTCCTGCACGCCTTATCTAGGGAACAGCAGTAGCTGTTGCTATGGCAATGCTTTGTTTCAAAAGTAACCCAGGAAGGTGAAGAAGAGGTAACCTTTAGCCTGAGCACTAGTAGATTTTAATGAAAGGGACCAGCTGATTTTCAAATCAATATCATAAGAAGGAGTGGAAGTGCAACAAGTTGTTTTTAAAGCATCGATGAGAAGAACAATTAGCTTCAGAAGTCTGCTAACTCAGAATCTGCCCAGGAAACAATTTTATGTGGACAAAAATGAACACAAATCTAATCTTTTATCAAGTAAAAGTGGTCAGCTAAACCTTGGAGAGCTAAACCTTCAGATCCAAACCAGAGTCTTTGCCCAAACACTGCCCTAGCTAGGCAACTGCTGAGCAAAACTCAGGGCAGTGAGGAGAGACAGAGAACTGGTTTGAAGGCAACATATAAACATTCAGAGCCAATAGGAATGAAGTTGATGACTGTGATGGTTACTGGTGTTTGTAGAATGGCTTGTTACACAAATCTGACACACTGATGCCATTTAGGGCAGGGAGTCTTTTGTAGGCAGGGAGTCTTCTGAGCTTGTGCCAGTAATGACTAGAGCTGGTTATTTTAACTCACTGCTTTTGATAAAAAATTGTTTTGGAACATGAAAAAACATGCTGGGTCTCAGGAATGTTGGGGAAACTTATGAATTGGAGGCCTTTAACTATTCAAATGGATAAGACTTCAGGTGGGTCATTTCCTTTCAGATATTGATACAAGTAATTGTTTCCCTTTCAGGTTTAGTTTGTGTTATGTATCATAGGAGGTGTTATGACCATATAAGGAGTGAGTCATAGGCTTCACTCAGGTCCTCCAAAATGACAGGAAAATACTTGAAGCTAATTGATTAAGCTGTCTGGCAGCCCTCTATAAAAGAGGACACTGCCAGACAAGCAGGTTGTTGGGTTGCACTGGTCTACTAATTTATTTTTATTTTATTTTATTTTTGAACTTGTATACCGCCCTTCTCCCTGAGGACTCAGGGCGGTGAACAGGCAAATAAAAACATCAAATACAAATATTAAAATACAGTTAAAAATATATATAAATTTGGCCCCATTAATTAAAACAATAAACAAAAACAATTAAAAACACTTAAAAAGAGTTAGGCCAGCCTGGCTTGTTGGAAAAAGAAGGTTTTAAGGGCACAGCGGAAGGCACTGAGGTCATGGATTCTCCTTATCTCTGGGGGCAGCTGATTCCAGAGGGTAGGTGTCCCCACAGAGAAGGCCCTCCCCCTGGGGGTCACCAGCCTGCATTGTTTGGCTGATGGCACCCCGAGGAGGCCCTCTCTGTGGGAGCGCATGGGTCGATGGGAGGTCGTCGGTGGCAGCAGGCGGTCTCGAAGATAGCTAGGCCCTATGCCATGGAACGCTTTAAAGGTGAGAACCAACACCTTGAAGCGCAACTGGAAGACCACCGGGAGCCAGTGCAGCTTGCGCAGGAGCGGTGTTACATGGGAGCGCCATGCTGCTCCCGTCACTACCCGCGCTGCTGCGTTCTGGACTAGTTGGAGCCTCCGGGTGCTCTTCAAGGGGAGCCCCATGTAGAGAGCGTTACAGTAATCAAGGCAAGAGGTCACGAGGGCATGAGTGACTGTGCACAGGGAATCCCGATCAAGAAAGGGCCGCAACTGGCGGATCAGGCGAACCTGATAAAAGGTCCCCCTGGTTACAGCCGTCAGATGTTCCTCCAAAGATAGCTGCGTATCCAGGAGGACGCCCAGATTGCGAGCCCTCTCTGTGGGGGCCAAAGACTCGCCCCCAATAGTCAGTGATGGGGTCAACTGACTATATCGGGATGCCGGGAACCACAGCCACTCAGTCTTGGAAGGGTTGAGCTTGAGTCTGTTCCTCCCCATCCAGATCCGTACAGCCTCCAGGCACTGGGACATCACTTCAAGGGCATCATTGGGGTGGCCTGGGGTGGAGATGTACAGCTGAGTGTCATCAGCGTACTGATGGTATCTCACCCCAAAGCCACGGATGATCTCGCCCAGCGGCTTCACATAAATGTTGAACAGGAGGGGCGAGAGGACCGACCCCTGAGGCACTCCACATATAAGAGGCCTCGAGGTTGACCTCTGCCCCCCTGACAACACGAACTGCGACCGGTCGGAGAGAAAGGAGGAGAACCACCGTAACACGGTGCCCCCCATCCCCAACTCTTCCAACCGGTGCAGCATGATACCATGGTCGATGGTATCAAAAGCCGCTGAGAGGTCTAACAGGACCAGAACAGAGGAGCAACCCCTGTCCCAAGCCCTCCAGAGATCATCAACCAACGCGACCAATGCCGTTTCTGTGCTGTGCCCAGGCCTAAAACCAGACTGGAATGGATCCAGATAGGATGTTTCCTCCAGGAATTGCGGAAACTGTCGCGCGACCACACTCTCAACAACCTTCGCCAGAAAGCGAAGGTTGGAGACAGGACGATAGTTAACCAATATTGCCGGATCCAGGGACGGCTTCTTGAGGAGAGGCCTCACCACCGCCTCTTTCAAGGCCGCGGGGAAGTGACCCTCGCTCAACGAAGCGTTGATAACACCCTGGAGCCAGCCTCGTGTAACCTCCCGGGAGGCCAGTACCAACCAGGAGGGACACGGGTCCAGTAAACATGTGGCCGCACTAAGTCTCCCCAAAATCCTGTCCACATCATCGGGAGTCACAGCATCAAACTCCTCCCAGATAACATTCTCAAGACTATTCCTCGTCACCCTGCCCTGATCTACCCAGTCAGAGTCCAAGTCCCCCCGGATCTGAGCGATTTTGTCATACAGGTATTGTCCGAAATCCTCCGCCCTGCCTTCCAAGGGATCCTCCTGCGCTCCCAGATGGAGCAGGGAGCGGGTTACCCTGAACAGGGCTGCCGGACGATTCCCTGATGACTCAATAGAGGCGGAAAAGTAATTAAACTTTGCCGTCTTTATCGCCACTAGGTAGGTCTTAATATGCGACCTTACCAGTGTTCGGTCAGATTCAGCGTGACTGGCCCTCCAACCGCTCTCTAGGCGTCTTTTCCGGCGTTTCATCTCCCTCAGCTCCTCAGTAAACCAAGGAGCCGCGAGGGATCGACACCGGGTCAGAGGCCGCAAAGGCACGACTCGATCCAAGGCCTCACCAGCCGCCCGATCCCAGGCAGCTACCAGGTCCTCGGCCGAGTCGTGTGCCAGATCATCAGGAATTGGCCCAAGCTCCGTCTGGAACCTATCAGGATCCATCAGGCACCTGGGGCGGACCCATCTAATTGGGTCCGCCTCCCTGCGGTGAGGTGTAGCGGTACGAAGGTCCAGACGAAGGAGTGAGTGATCTGACCATGACAAGGGTTCCATGTCTATATCCCCTATAACAAGATCACTCAACCACTGGCCAGAGACGAAAATCAAGTCTAGAGTGTGTCCCCCGCCGTGAGTGGGGCCATGAACTAACTGGGTCAGGTCCATGGCGGTCATGGAAGCCATGAACTCCTGAGCCATCCCAGACGTTTCACCAACGGATGGCAAGTTGAAATCACCCATGACCATAAGCCTGGGTGTATCAACTGCCACCGTGGCTATCACGTCGAGTAGCTCAGGCAGGGCTGCTGCCACGCGGCAGGGAGCCAGGTACGCAAGCAGCAAGCCCATCTGAACCCCAAGACCCCATCTCACGAAGAGGGATTCACATCCAGCAATCTGAGACACAGTGATCTCCCTCGAACCAAGACCTTCTTTAATAATAACCGCCACCCCCCTCCCCTCCCCTGGGCTCTCGGTTGATGGTATGCTCTGAAACCTGGTGGGCACATCTCGACCAGAGGGACTCCTCCCTCTGGTCCCAACCAGGTCTCCGTAATACCTGCCAGGTCTGCTCCCCCCTCCTGGATAAGATCGTGGATGAGGGGGGCCTTATTTACCACAGACATAGCGTTGCACAGCATCAGCCGCAGGCCCAGGTCCCGAGTATCTAAGCCACCTAGTATCTGAGGGGAGCTTTGGGGGCCGGGGCGCACAATTGCTCTCAAACAGCAAGTGCGCGTCCCCAACACATGATGTGGCCCCCTGCTCCCGCCATATCTGCCCCTCCCAACCACCGTGCTGATGGAATTACCCTCATTGGGATAGCCCTCCGCCCCCTCCCCATTCCCTCATCCAGTGTCCTCCAAACCGTTACCCTGTGCCGGGCTCGGCTCTGACCTTGGTGGATTACCCCCCCCCATCCCCTTTGGTCATCCTCCCAGTTCCCCTTAAAAAATTATTAAAAACCCTAATTAAAAAACCCCTTAATCCCCGCTTTGAAACATGCCACCTCTCAGAGCTCCAAAGCCCGTCCTTAAGGTAGGCCTTTGATAACATGGAGGGCCATCGCCGCAAGAGGGGGGCATCTCGCAGCGCAAGCAGGTCTGCCGAGGTATAAGCCATACATAGATGAGAGGTAGAAAGTCTGGTCAGGAGTTTGATGAATAGTCTAAGGTATTGGAGCAAGATGGACCTAAAAGCCGGTAGGCTGGACTCCACTGCCCTCTCACTGCAGTGGGAGGAGTCCCGTGTCAGTTCATCAAAATTGGAGGTAAAAATCCAAGCCACCCTCTCACGGTGGCTAGCCCAGATGGAAAGGGCTTAGGAAAGTTAGATGGTCTATTCCTCCGTTGGTGAAAGGCAACAACTCCCTCAGCTCCCGCATGACAATTGCCCAAACACCTTCCAGCTTGGGGCACAAGATGAAAAAGGAGCCAAACCATAGAGGCAAAATGATGTTAAGCCCGAGGAAGAGAAGATATTCAAAAGGGAGGGATAACATACAGCTGGATACAAACTGGAAGCGGGGAGCCGAAGACCAAGTCAAAGGCATGGGGGGGGGGAGAGATCAATCGAGGCGACCAGTTTTTTTGGCCGCACTCCAGCCTCTCTGGCCCCCAGAACTTCATAAATCCTCCTGATTATATCTCCCGCTTCCAGCCCCCAGGTCAGATGGTCTATTCCATGGTATAGATGGTAAGGCCAGAAACAGAGCGGCCATATCTCCCCCCCTTCTTTACTGCTAAGCACCAGGCTGCCACCGCCATCATCTCGCCATCGAGCCACAGCCGCCATTGCCGCCTCAGCTGCCATCGTCAACGTCATCTGGAAACCGGCCCCTCAACACATCCCAGGACCACCGGAACAGCATCCAGGGCCTGGGAGGGAAGGGCCCGCTCCATGCCGCCGCCGCCATGCCCACAGCTGCCGCCGCTCCGGCCTCTGCGGCCTCCGGCGCAGAAGAAGGCTGCCATCCTCCCGTGGCACCTCCCGCGTCAGCTCCGCCCAGCCGCAATATTCCAGAGGGCAAAAGCCCTCAACAAGCTTGGCAGAGGCTCCACAACTGGGGCCGGGGCCGCCCCGGCCTCCGCAGCCTCCGCCGCAGAAGAAAACTGCTGCACTCAGGCCGCCGTCCTCCCGCAGCGCCTCTCGCGTCGGCTCTGCCCAGCCGCAATACTCCAGAGGGCGAAAAAGCCCTCAACAGGCTGGGCAGAGGCTCCCACAACTGGGGCTGGGGCTGTAGATGGTCAAGTCAGCTCCCTAGACCCCCAAATGACCAGAAATCGTCCCATCATCAGACGGATCTCACCCGGACAGCACCATCTTGGGGCATGTGCAGAAGATAAAGAGCTGTTGTTACTAAAGAAGCTATGTCCATCTCTTCCATTATCGAATCTAACACTGGCGACGAAGGTGGGACTGGAAGAATAAGGACTCGTAGACCAGAAACCCAGTGGAGTAGAGAAGAACCAGCATCGCTCGCTGTTCTGCAGAATCACTGTCTGCCAGCATGATGACCACATATGCCCCACTGGCTCCGTTCCACCCAGCCACCGACAATGGGACTCCTATATGAATCGTTTTGAATGCTTCATGGAAGCAAACAATCTCCTGGGACTGTCCGATAATAGCAAGTGAGCACTGTTTCTCAGTTATTACGATATGGACATGTTTGACACAGCCAAGGCACTCATTGAACCAATCGCGGTTCAAGTGGTACCATGGGCGATGCTATAAAACACACTATGGGGGCATTAATCCCCAGTGCAGTCGAAGTTTGTACGCTAGGGCAAGTTTCACCACAGAATGCAGGAAGAAGGCGAGTCCATGAACCACTATGTAGCAGCACTTAGAAAAGCCGCCACATACTGTGAGTTCTGAGAGCTGGAGGATGTGCTGTTAAAGCACTCAGAAGTGGAGTGAGGGATGTTAGCCTACAACAGCAGTTGTTACCCAAGCTGGCCCTCACTTTACAGATGGCCTTAGAAGAGGCCAGAGTGGCAGAGAACTCGCAGAAATCAGCCGCTGCCCTGCAAAGAGCGGGAAATGTGCTGATTTCACGCCAAACTGCCGCAGTGTATCAAGAGAGCACCGAGCTGATCGAATCATTGGAAGATGAAAATGACATCTACCGGATACAAGATGACAAGAAAAGAGCCTACCCCAATGCAGAATGGAGACAATCCTTGTGTGCAGAGGGACACATTCCAGAGCAACATGCAGATACCAGGACACTGTGTGCCAGAGGTGTGACCATAAGGGACATCTGGCTCGGGTCTGCCATGCTAATATGTCATCTGCGTTCAGAGCTAAACAACAACCTGTGGCCTCTGCAATGCCCGAAAAGAGGAAACCCAGACCGTGGAAACCCAACTGCAGGAAGAAATCTCCAGCTGCTGACAGAGAGGCGTATCAGACAAATATAGGACAGACCAGCTTGTCAGCCAAAAAGATCCATGTGACAGTATTGATTGAGGGGACAGTGTGCAAGATGGAAATTGACATGGGATCGTCCCTAACCATTGTTGCTTGGAACACCATGATGAACATTATTCCGGGCATAAGAAAGAAAGACTTGAGGCCACAGCGGTTACAACTCAAAGACTACCAAGGAAATTGCATCCCCATTGTGGGCAGTGAACATTCCAAGTGTGATTTCGGGGGTTTTCCAGTTCTTTGAAAATAACTGTAGTTGAAGGGGCTTTGCCAAGCCTGCTTGGCTTGGACTGGTTTGAGGCCCTGGACATGGGAGTGACCGGTATCAATGCCTTCGCAGACGACAGTGCCAAGGACCTCATGAAGGAGTTCCAGGATGTATTCAGCAGTGGCCTTGGCAAGTACAAAGGAACACCTATCTCTTTCAGCCTAGATCCCAAGGTGGCACTGATTCGAATTAAGCCCTGTAGGGTTCCCCTTGCAACTAGACCTAAAATTGATAAAGAATTGGCCAGGGAATCCTTGAGCTGGTAGACTTTGGGAGACCCTCATAGTAACGCCAGTCAAAGCTGATGGCTAAGTCTGCATCTGTGTGGACTATAAGTGCACAATCAACAATGTCTTGGAGCAGAATGCCTATCCTGTTCCCATCATTCAAAACCTATTACATTCATTGGGAACAGGAACTACATTTGCCAAACTTGATCTCGCGCAAGCTTACCAACTACTGGTTGATGACAGCACAGCTGAAACCCAAATGATTGCCACCCATAGGGGTGCATTTAAATGCCGCCGCTTACAATTTGGGGTCAGCGTGGCACCAGGATTGTTCCAAAGTCTAATGGAACTGCTGTTACATGGCATCCCTGGGGTGGTGCCATATTTTGATGATGTTCTGGTGTCTGCTACTGATAAACCTGCCCTCTTTGCCCGTCTCAGGACTGTCCTGTCCAGATTCAGAGAAATGGGCCTTAAAGTTAAGCAGGAAAAATGCCACATTGCAGTGCCCTGGGTGGAATTCCTGGGATACATGATCGACGGCTCAGGGATTCATCCCACCAAGTCCAAAATTGCTGCCATTCAAAATGCTCCTACCCCACAAAATAAGAGGGATTGCAAGCCTTTCTACGGCTGCTCAATTTCTACAGCATATTTTTGGTGCAAAAGGCCACTGTGGCTGAACCCCTACATAGGCTGCTAGGGAAAAAGGCTTCTCGTATTAGGGCCTGGCCAAGGCAGCTGCCTTCACTGCAGTAAAGAAACTGCTGACATCTGACAGTGTGTTGGTCCATTACTATGACTCCCTACCCCTGATCCTGACTTGTGATGCCTTGCCTTTCGGGGTGGGGGCTGTTCTCAGCCATCAGCTTCCTACTGGATGGAAGGCTCCTCTCGCTTTCTATTCCTGCACCTTGTCCGCCGCCGAGAGAAACTACAGCCAACTGGACAGAGAAGTCCTGGGTGTGGTCGCTGTGGTCCAGCGGTTCCATAACTATTTGTATGGCAAACATTTTACCCTTGTGACTGATCACAAACCCCTGCTGGGTTTGTTGGTGGAAGACCACCTGACTCTGACTATCATGCCACCTTGAATGGTGTGATGGTCGCTATTCTTGGCAGCCTACAGCTACTGGCTAATTCACTGGCCCAGAAAGTCCCCGGGCCATGCCGAAGTGCTGAGCTGCTGCCCCCTGCCTGCCCTGGTGGAGGACTCTGCATCGGTCTGCCAAGTCCTCCTGCTAGAGGACATCGCTTCAGGGTCAATTACTGCTGCTGAGATTGCTTGGCATATTGCTAAGGACACTGACCTAAATTTAAACTATATGTGGCAAGGTTGGCCCAGATATCCGGTGTCAGAATTGGCACAGCCTTATTTCTCATGCCGAAATGAACTGTCTGTGTTGAAGCGTTATTTATTATGGGGGGAAATGATGGTTGTACCCTCCAAACTATGAAGGGGAGTGCTGGAAGTTTTGCATGCTGGGCATCCTGTTATAGTCAGGATGAAGGGCCTGGCCAGAAGTCACATCTGATGGCTGAGAATGGACCATGACATTGCAGAATGGGTCGCCACCTGCTCCCCATGCGAGGAAACCTGATCGGCTCCCCCCGCGGCCCCAGCTAAAACATGGGAGGAACCCCAGGTGCCATGGCCCAGGGTGCACATTTATTTTGTGGGGCCAGTAAAGGGGCAAATGTTCCTTATTGTAGTTTATTTATTTATTTATTTATTTATTTATTTATTTATTTATTTATTGGTTCGATTTATATGCCGCCCTTTTCCAGAGACTCAGGGCAGCTTACAATGCCTTAAGCAATAGCCTTCATACTTAGTAGGGCTTTTGCCCCCCCCCCCCCAAGCAGTGTTCTTTTTTTATATATACAAAGTCAGCTTATTGCCCCCACAAACCGGGTCCTCATTTTACCTACCTTGAAAGGATGGAAGGCTGAGTCAACCTTGAGCCTGGTGAGATTTGAACTTGCAGTAATTGCAGGCAGCTGGTGTTACTTAACAGTGCTTTTAGTCTGCTGCGCCACCAAGGCTCTACCAAGGCTCTATAGTTGATTCTTACTCTAAGTGGTTAGAGATAATCTTAATGACTTCTACCACTGCCAAGACTGTTATTAAGGCACTGAGAAAATTGTTCGCTACACATGGCTTCCCTGATGGGCTAGTCTCAGACAATGGGCCACAATCGACTGCCATCCCATTCGAGGCCTTTTTGGCCAAATTGGGCATCAGACATGGTGGCTCGATTTCATCCAGCCAGTAATGGGCAGGCTGAATGATTAGAGAGATTTATAAAGGAAGCATTGGCCAGAATGGGTCCGGGAGATTGGCAGGCCTGAATAGATAAGTTTTTACTGATTCAACATATTACCTGGGACTTCCTGTGATGTCACAGCAGCTGGAGGAGGCAAGGGATTCTTTTCCCGAGCCAATTCTCCATTCGCTGTACCCAGCGGCTTCATTGAAGCTTCTTTGAAGCCAACACAGAGTGGGAAAGCTTGGTGGAAAAGAGGGGAGTTTGCCAGTTAGGTGTGGAAAGTGCAGGCTGCACGAAGAGACTGAAGTTCCTCCCCAATGTCAGCACAGTGAGAGCAGTGGTGGGATTCTGGGGGTTCTAGGGGGTTTGGCACTCTGCACTACTATTTATTCCCAATAAATGGGGCAAGCGAGCCAGCAATTTAACAAACGGTTTGGTGTTTTTTTGCAATTTATTGGCCCCGCAGCACATCGAACCCTTTGTTAAATTGCTGGCTCGCCCGCCCCTCACCCCGCCCCGCCTCCCACCCATGCAGCGCCAGCCTACCCTAGCCAAGGGTAGGCAATTGTGGCTCTTTTACAACCTGTGGACTTCAACTTCCAGAATTCCTGAGACAGCTTGGCTGTTTCAGGAATTCTGGGAGTTGAAGGCCACAGGTTGTAAAAGAGCCACAATTGCCCACCCCTTCCCTAGCCTGAGTTCCACTGCCTGGGATCCACGTGGGCTGCCACATGGTTCCCCACCGGCTCCAGATGCAAGAGAGCAGGATGGAGAAAGCAGCTTCCACGCCTTCACTCACCCTCACTCTCTGCTCTGTTGGATCGCCGGCCGTTCGCTTACCCCACCCACTCCCCATCTATTGCTGCCTCTGCAATCCCAGCTGATGGCTAGAGGAAAAAAAACTTCAAATTCTTGCCACGGGGCTTCAAAGGGCCGCCCTATAGCCAGTGGTGCAGCCGAACCATTTGTTAAATTGCTGGCTTGCCCTGTCCTTCCTCACCACTATTTATTGCCAATAAATAGTGGTGGGCGAGGGGCGGGGGAGCCAGCAATTTAACAAATGGTTTGGTATTTTTTTTTTTTTTTTGTAATTTTATTGGCCCACGGAGCTTCAGCATAGGCTAATTGGCCTCCCGGCTCTCAGCTGATTTGTCTCAGCTGTTTTGCTCAGGGCTCTTCTGCTTCCTTGCAAAGAGTCCTGGAGCAGATTTTTTTCCCCTTAACTCTGCTGAAACACGAAACTGAAACTGCTTTGCTGTTGCTGCAAGGTTGGAAAATTAGGCAGGCAGAATTCTTTTCTTTTTCCTCACCAAAAAAGGTAGGTGCAAACAATGGGAAATTTAGGGAAAAAGAGGAGAGTTCAGGATTTTAAAACACAAAAGAAAAAAAGCTCTATTTAACTAGGGAATTGTAATAATTGAGATACTATTAATTGTATATTTCTGAAAGCAGAAATGATTAAGTTGTGGTTTGGAGGAATATATGGGGGAAATTATTTGGTTTATTATTATTGGTAAATATAATTAATTGATTTGTAAGAAATTGGATTGCATGGAAATAATTGGAATATTCATGTTCATATTGATTAATATACAAAAAAGGTAGTTATATAACTAATTGATTTATATTAAAATGTTGAATTTATATTAAACAACTAATATTACATAATTAACCAATGTGAGGATGGATATAAGAATAGATGACAATGGGAAGGGGTATAATATAGAATAGAAGGGAAAAATTGAATTTGATTAAGATTAGAGATGAGGATGAAGGGTAATATTGGTTTTTTACAAAAATAGATGAGGAATAAATATGGCAAAAAGGAAATATAGAAATTGTAAATTTAATTGAAATGACTAAACACTGTTTAAATTTGTGAACCGGCCAAATACTCTGTTCAAAGAAAATACATTGTATGTTTGTATGTGTGTTTCTAATTATTGTTATTTATTCATATTTGTTCTCTTTTATTCTTTAAAGTTTAACAATTCATTCTTGATCTTAATATCTTTATATTTGTTTGGGGTTGGCTTTCTTCCCTTTCATCTTTTTTATTGTACAGCAATCTTTCTCCTCAAACCTACCACCTCTCTCTTTTCTTTCCTTCTTACTTTCTCTTCCTCCCCCTCTTCTTCTCCTCCCTACTTCCTCTTCCTTTCTCCTTCTCCTCCTCTCTTCCTCCCTCTCTTACCCTCCCTCCTACTCTAATTTCCCTTCCCTTCCTTCATCCTTCTCTATTGCTGTATCCTTTTATGCATTTGGACTACTCAGAGGGCTGAAAAAGTTATTTCTGACTGGTCCTCACACTTTCGACCAGTCCTCGAACTTATGACTGTCCTCACATTTTACGTTTTTGTCCTATCTTGTCACCATGGTGAAGAGAAGCAGTTGTGAAATGAGTGACATGGTTGTTAAGAATGCTACAATGGGCATAAATGATGACCAGTCATAAGTGCGAAGACCGGTCAAAAGTGCAAGGACCTGTCAGAAATCACCTTTTTCAGCCCTCTGGGTAGTCCTTTTGTGCATATGGACTACTCAGAGGGCTGAAAAAGTTATTTTTTACTGGTCCTCGCACTTTTGACCAGTCCTCGAACTTACGACTGTCCTCACATTTTACGTTTTTGCCCTATCTTGTCACCATGTTGAAGAGAAGCAGTTGTGAAATGAGTGACATGGTTGTTAAGAAAGCTGCACGGGCATAAATGTGAGGATGGTCATAAGTGTGAGGACTGGTCAAAAGTGCGAGGCCCAGTCAGAAATGACTTTTTTCAGCCCTCTGAGTAGTCCCTATGCACATAGCCACGCCCACCCGGTCACATGACGACCTACCCACACCTACACAGTCACGTGACCAGCTAGCCACGCCCACCCAGTCACATGATTGCCAAGCCACACCCCCAACTAAGCCATGCCTACAGAACCTGTTGCTAAAAAAATTGAATCCCACCACTGAGTGAGAGGATGCCTGTTATGGTGCCCCAAGGCTGTGGCTATACTGCTTGAAGAAGTCTATTCATCCAAACCAAACTAAAAGACTGATTCGGTAATTTGAGACTGTGATTCGATTGGAAGCCGCAAGGTAGTGGAGTTTAAAATCTTTCCTATTCCCAGAGCCTAAACTGAGTGAGGTGGCAGTGAAGTTAGTTGGCAGTTTGAGAAGATTATCAACCTTGGATTATAACTGATTACTGTGATCTGATTTCACCCTGTTTTTGTGACTGGTGAATTTTGAATTTTGACTTACTGTTTGGGAATGTGATCCCCCACAGACCTAGAAAGAAAGAGTGCTGTGCTTCCTTTGATTTTCCTATCTTTGACTTAATACTAACATTTTCTGTTTTTGAAAAACGCCATTTGTATGAGCAATCACTTTTGAATTTGCTTTTGTTGCAAGAAGAGCTGGAAGAGCTGGAGAACTGGAGAAGTTGGTGTTTGCTGCCATCTAGTGACTAAAATTGCTAACTACACCTAGATTCATTATAGTTGGACTCCCCCCCCCTTTCTTTTCCCTTTTCGTTTCGTTTCCTATTTCCTTTTAGATAGCCAGTAGGAATTAGATACCCAGTAGGAATTAGTGAGTAAATTTACCCCTAGTATGGTTTGGACATTGGACATAGCGAAGTAAGAGTGAATTTTGATAATAGGTGGTGAAACCAATTGGTGTTGTATGATTGCTTGGAAAGACTTTTTAGGAATATCCAAAATGGCTACCATGACTACTACTTTGAAGAAGAAGGCAATCACAACCTCTTCAGCCTCATCTCCAGCCACTACCTCTGTGACACTATGAAGATCTGAAGACGTGGCTACTCCGGGAAAAGCATCAACGCAAGATATTCTCCAGTCTATACAGGAAACATTGATTAAAAATCAAGATTCAACATCAAAGACCTTGGAAGAGCTGAAGAGGAATGTCGAAACGTTAACTACTGAGACAAGGTTGTTTCTTGCAAAGTTTGAGGAGGTCCAAAGTACTTTGACTAATCATGAGAAACGGATTCAAGCTTCCGAGATAAAGACCGAGAAGGTGATATGTAGGATGGAGCGGCTCGAACTCCGGCAAGCCTTGGCTAATAAAAAAATCGAGGAAGAGATTATCTTCCTCGAAATGAATAGATCTGGCTACTTCTTACAGTTTCAGAATGTCCCTGAAGAGAAAGGTGAGCGCTTGGACGTACTAATGGGAGAGATCGTTGCAGGAATTACTGGAAGAGATTTTGCAGAAATTTCAAGAGATATTGACTATGTGTACCAGGTATATACCAGCTATGCTCAGCGCAACAAGCTCCCTAAAGAGATCCATGTTCGATTTACTAGAACAGCACTAAAAGATGAAGTGTTTCGGAAAAAGAGGGACCAAGCTTTTACCTACAAAGATAACCAACTAACAGTATTGCCCCAGCTCCCGAGACGAGTATGAGACATTCAGAGGAAATATGACTTTTTGACAACATGGCTGAGGAAGCAAGGGATACATTATCATTGGCTTCTAATGGAAGGTCTGATGTTTACCTGGCAAGAAAAGAGATTACGATTGGAATCCATACAGGAAGCGCAGGACTTCGCGGAGGCCTATATTAATCTTAGTGACCAAAAGAGTGAAGGTGGTAACCTAGGTAAGAGCCAAGAAGAGGTAGCCCAGGAAACAGCAGCCACAAAGCATATTGGACATGATAAAGACACAGCCCAATCTGGAGAAGAAAGAGGAACAAATTTCCAAATCGAGACCAGATTCCAGAAACTCAAGAACGCAGGTAAGTAGAGGTATGGATGAGGTGCTAAACCTGTTTTCCGTTAATATCAATGGCCTGAATGCTCCCACTAAGAGGAAAAAGGTCTGGGCTAAACTTCAAAAAGATAATTATGATATTATATGTTTACAGGAGGCCCACATAAGGAAAGACCACTCTAAGATTTTAATTTATCCTAAACTGGGGAAGTTGTATGTATCCTTGGCCGACCAGAAGAAAAGGGGAGTTGTTGTTTATGTTTGAAGAGGCCTAGTGAAACGTCAAGTATATGCAGATATAGAGGGTAGGATACTGATGTTAGAGATTAGTATTGGCCAAAAAATAGTATTGTTAGTAAATATATATATGCCCCTAATGTTAACCAAATGGGTTTCTTTAAAGATTTGTATAAGAAAATTAATGAATTACATTACGAGCATGTATGCATAGCAGGTGACTTCAACGTGATTGCTGATACTTCAATTGATTATGATCCAGGAAAGGGCTCTCCTAAATATAAAAAAGGGCATAGGAAGGTACTCCCTAAAACATGGGATAACCTAAGAACAGAAATAGGGTTAAGAGACGTCTGGCGAGACTTCCATCCTATGCAAAAGCACTTTACATATTTCTTCCCCAGGCACAGATCGTGGTCTAGGATAGATATGGTCTGGTCAACAGCAGATCTGAAAGAAGGCATAAATTCGGTTGAAATAGGGATGACTATATGGGCAGACCACACCCCCTGGTAATAAAATGGAAGGGGTCCACTAGAAGAGCGAGATGGTCTATGAAGGCTGAGATCATGAAAGACGAGGGATTTATAAATATGATTAAAAAATAATTAGATCATTTTTTTAAACAAGAGAGAAGATACTTCCCTTCAAAATATTTGGGATACTGTTAAAGCAGTAGTTAGGGGATTGGTAATAAAATATACAGCTACCAAATGGAGAAAGGAGAAGGCCAAATGGATTGAGTTAATGGCTGAATTGGAGAAAGCTGAAGGAGAGCTGCGTTTAGATCCACATAATAATTTGATTAAGGAGAAATTTGACTTGATTAGGCATGAGTTATCTATCCTAGATCAAAATGATTTGGCAAATAAAATTCGGAAATGTCGACAAAATCAATTTGAGCATGCTAACAAGCCGGGCCGGTGGTTGTCATATAGATTAAGAAAAGAGGCAGAATCTAGAAAGATTGAATTTTTACAGGACTCTGGGAAATTTGGTAGGTACTACAGAGCAAAAAGCAAAGGTGGCCCAAGATTTTTATACTTCCTTATATAGCCAAGAAATCTATCAGGAAGATAAACTCAAGAGTTATCTCCAGAATCTACAATTGGAGATGATTCCGGATCACTGTAAAGAAATTTTAAATGCAGAAATTACAGTTGGGGAAATAGCAGTAGCTATCAAGTAGTTGTTTAGCAGTAG
Organism: Arizona elegans; assembly: GCA_022577455.1. Lineage (NCBI taxonomy): Eukaryota > Metazoa > Chordata > Lepidosauria > Squamata > Colubridae > Arizona > Arizona elegans. Next base: position 72,971,926 of record JAKOOJ010000004.1, on the reverse strand, counting down.
TTTTTCCAATGGCAAAACTCCGGGACCAGATGGGATTCCTAGTGAATTTTATAAAGGAGTCTTTGACTCACTTAGTTTGTACATTAAAGATCTATTTAATGAGGTTTTACTATACTCTAAGATATCCCGGTCCTGGACGGAAGCCTACATTTCTCTAATCCTGAAATAGATAAAACTCTGATCCAGAACTATAGACCAATCTCACTCCTGAATGTGGATTATAAGATTTTTGCGACAATACTAGTTGAGAGACTCTGGGTGTTCCTGTCCCGATTTATCCACCAAGACCAGAATGGTTTCCTGCCTCATAGGCACCTAAGAAATAACGTAAGTGTGGTATTGAATGCCTTAGAATACTATGAGACACACTCTGATAAACCAATGGTAATGATTTTTCTGGATGCCCAAAAGGCTTTAGACAGAATCAGCTGGAATTTTATAATACAACAATTGGAAGTGATGGGTTTGGGGCCACAATTTACAAGGGCAATTCAAGCCATCTATTCTAAACAGTCGGCAAGGCTATTGTTTAATGGATCACTATCAGATGAGATACAGATTTATAAAGGTACCAGACAAGGATGCCCTCTTTCACCGCTGCTATTTATTTTAACACTTGAACCACTTCTTAAGACGATCAGGCAGGATTCAGAAATTAAGGGCTTAAAAGTTAAAGGGGAAGAATACAAACTCCAAGCATTCGCCGATGATTTGGTTTTCATATTAGAAGATCCCCTTAATACGGGACCAAAATTATTTACTAAATTAGATGAATATGGGGAGGTAGCGGGATTAAAAATCAATAAGGATAAAACCAAAATGTTAACAAAAAAATTGTCAAGCGCCTGAAAGGAACAGATCCAGAGTATTATGGGGATTAATTGTGTCAAAAAACTTAAATACTTAGGTATTTGGCTTACAAATAGATGTTCTTCTATCAAAGAGCTCAATTATTCTAAATTATTAATAGATACAGGGAATGAAGTAGAGAGATGGCGGCATATTCAGATCTCATTTTTGGTAGAATTGCCGCAATAAAAGCCCATGTTTTACCGAAATGGATCTTTTTATTTCAAACGGCTCCTGCAAGATTGGATATTTTTTTTTTAGAAAATTAGACCAAATTCTAAGTAAATTTATTTGGCAGAGTAAAAAACCCCGTATAAAAAGAAAAATGCTGCGAGAGCACAAAACAAGGGGCGGCTTGGGGCTCCCTATGTGGGAGCTTTATTACCAAGCTTCATCCCTGGTTTGGATAAAAGATTGGGTGATCCTCTCAAGAAAGCGCATTTTAGCAATTGAAGGATATGATTTGCAGCAGGGATGGCATTCTTTCTTGTGGTCTCAGAAAGACAACAATCCAAATATTTTACAAATCATTATATTAGAGGAATTTTATTAAGGGTTTGGGAAATGGTGAAGAAGCAAGTTTACACACAGATTCCTAAATGGGTGTCTCCATTAGAGGCAGTGACCCTTCCGACTGTGCACAACACAAAGAGGAACTGGGTTTATGGTGACTTATTGGATGAAGTCGAGAGACTTAGACCTAGAGCCAATCTCCAAACTAGAGGATTAGATATAGATTGGCGGTCCTATGTGAAAATTCAAAGTAGATTCGCTAGGGATAAACAGGAACATGGTATTTCCCTTCATTTACAAACTTTTGACAAGCTTCTCCTAAGTGGTTGAAGGAAATTTATTTCCAACGTTTACAATTTTCTTCTGTCCAATTTTATGGCGGAGGAGATTGTAAAGGACACGATGATTGCCTGGGGGAGAAATATTGGAACAACAATTCAGCTTGATGCATGGCAAAATGTATGGACCAAAACTATGAAACTGACCCTTTGTTCCCCGTTCAAAGAAAACTTTTATAAGATGATCTTCCGTTGGTATCTCCCCCCACTGCCAGAATTGCTAAGATGTTCCCAGGAACCTCTGATAGATGTTGGAAATGTGGGTCGGCCAAGGATACTTTCGTCCATCAGTGGTGGATTTGTCTGTCAACTAGACGCTATTGGGGGAAAATACAGCAGTGGCTGCTGGAAATAACAGGTGTGAGCTTTCCCCTTCACTCAGACCTTTACTTACTCGGAATAATACCGGACCACATTGACATCAAGGATTGGTATATATTTGTCCATGTCTCAACAGCGGCGAGAATGGCATTTGCTCAACTGTGGAAAGATGCAGATATGCCCCCTGACCATCTGATAATAAATAAGATTCTTTGATATGCCGAGATGGACAGGCTAATGTATATCTTAAAAGACAAGAAAGATTCAATATACAATAAAAGTTGGGACAATGCTTTGTCTGGCTCAAAAGAAGGTTAAACCTAGGAGATAGGTGATAAAATCGTCTAATTAGATTAAATAGATACTTAATAGGCTATATAATTCTTTATAATTTTGAAAAAAACAGGCCAATTGTTTTGTAGATAATTAAAAGAACTTGATTGTATTGAAATGTTTGGTTAGGATGATATTAGTTAATATTAATTGGAGAGTGAGCTTAACTCTCGGTTAGTCATGTTTGTTATTTCGTTTTAGTCTTGTGTTTCTGTGTTCCTACATTTCACTTCTTATATTGTTTTCCAATCATTATTATGTGTTAATTTTACTGTAAATATTTAATAAAGATATTTTTATTATAACATATTACCCCTTGTGCTGCCATGAATAGAAGCCCCTCAGAGCTCCTCATGGGATGGAGAATCCGATCACAGTTGGACTGAATGCATCCAAATTATATTGCTGACACTCCCCCTGATTCCACTGGGAAAATTAGGAAGTTTGAAATTGGAGACAAGGTCTATGCCCACAATTATGCCAGGGGTGCTCTCTGGATTCCTGGCAAGGTTGTGGAACTATCTGGTCCTTGATCCTACAAGGTTGAGCTAGAAGACAGGAGATTGTGGCGTTGGCATGTGGACCAACTCTGCAGCCAGATTTCAAACTCTCTGCTTTGCACACCAGGCCAAACTCAAACCGACAAGCGGCTAGACCCTGATTGTTCTAAACTGTTAAATCCAATGTCTAACACTAACTCAAACCCGATTGTACAGTTGATTGCCCACCTGTGGAACCAAGACTCCAGTGCAGACTTTCCAAGGGGTTGGGCCTTCCAACTCCCACCATGCCCAGCAACGTGTTCCAGGAGGTTCCATTGGTGGGTCCAGAGACTGCAACTAATCCACCCGCTCAAGTTGATGCCCAGGAACAAACTGAACTGTGCAGGTCTACTAGGGCTCGCACCAGCCCCGCCTACCTGCATGATTACATCTGTAAATATGTACATATATTGACTTAGGTAATTGTATTCTAGGAGGGGAGGGGTGTTATGTATCATAGGAAGTGTTATGACCATATAAGGAGTGAGTCATAAGCTTCACTCAGGTCCTCCAAAATGGCGGGAAAATACTTGAAGCTCATTGGTTAAGCTGTCTGGCAGCCCTCTATAAAAGAGGATTCTGCCAGACAAGCAGGTTGTTGGGTTGTGCTGGTCTACTAATAAAGAGCTGTTGTCACTAAAGAAGCTGTGTCAGTCTCTTCTATCATCGAATCTGTCAGTTTGGGGCAGTGAGAGAATTATCAGCCTCTGAGGACTATAGCAACAATGGCATATTGGCTGAAAGATTAACATTAAGGGGCTAGTCTTGGGGTAGGTTTTTCAAAATCAAAAATCAAAATAGGTGTATGACCTCTTAATAGAGCTTCTCACATCTATATAGCTTGCTTTAAACATTAGTCAGAAATGTCAGCACCAACTATGGATAGCATAAGTTTGGGTTATAAAAATGAGATAATACATGCAATCCTTTAAGATTTATTGATCACTGCAGAAAAGGACAGAGTAGTGAAGATTGGTATGCGATCTGAACGTGTCATAGATGCCCCGAATTCAGGGGGGGGGGGAGTGATTTATACTGTGATATGCATTCTGTGAGGGTAATTAAAGGACAAAACCCATTTTATTATGGTAGTTAAGGCATCAGTTGCTCTGTGCATTCTCTATATTTGATAAATAAATAAATAAATCAGGCTAGAAACTGGGAGACTATGAGCTCTGGTTCTACCTTGGGCACAAAACCAGCTGACCATCTTGGGCCATTTTCCTTCAGCCCTAGGAAGGAGACAATGGCAAACCACTTCTGAAAAATCTTGCTGAGAAAACTGCAGGACTTACTGTATTTTTCAGAGTATAAGACGCACCGGGGTATAAGACACACCTTAGTTTTTGGAGAGGAAAATAAGAAAAAAGCTGATTGAGAGGTGAATCGGCCTTCTGGAATACCCCCAATCAGCTGTTCCCAGAGGTGAATTTTAGCAACAGGTTCCTTGGTTGTGAGTTCTGTGCCTTGCTTTTTTTTTTTTTTTTTGGCTTTTTTTTTCTGCCTCTGAAACTTCTGAAAGTCTGTTTCAGAAAAAACTTTCTTTTCTGCCTCTGAAAGCCTCCAAAACAGAGGGAAAAAAGGCTCTAAAGCTCTCTTTGGGGGCTTCTTTGCTGAAGTTTTGTGTGGGGGCTTCTTTGCTGAAGCTCTGTTTGGAGGTTTTTTTCTGAAGCTCTGTTTGGGGGTGCCTTTTCTGAAGCTTCTTTCTGATGCTTTTTTCAGCCTCTGAAACCTCTGTTTGAGAAGCTGGGTGGGGCTACATTCGGAGTATAAGATGCACCCAGATTTTCACCCTCTTTTTTTGGGGAAATCCTCTATAAAAGAGGATTCTGCCAGACAAGCAGGTTGTTGGGTTGTGCTGGTCTACTAATAAAGAGCTGTTGTCACTAAAGAAGCTGTGTCAGTCTCTTCTATCATCGAATCTGTCAGTTTGGGGCAGTGAGAGAATTATCAGCCTCTGAGGACTATAGCAACAATGGCATATTGGCTGAAAGATTAACATTAAGGGGCTAGTCTTGGGGTAGGTTTTTCAAAATCAAAAATCAAAATAGGTGTATGACCTCTTAATAGAGCTTCTCACATCTATATAGCTTGCTTTAAACATTAGTCAGAAATGTCAGCACCAACTATGGATAGCATAAGTTTGGGTTATAAAAATGAGATAATACATGCAATCCTTTAAGATTTACTGATCACTGCAGAAAAGGACAGAGTAGTGAAGATTGGTATGCGATCTGAACGTGTCATAGATGCCCCGAATTCAGGGGGGGGGAGTGATTTATACTGTGATATGCATTCTGTGAGGGTAATTAAAGGACAAAACCCATTTTATTATGGTAGTTAAGGCATCAGTTGCTCTGTGCATTCTCTATATTTGATAAATAAATAAATAAATCAGGCTAGAAACTGGGAGACTATGAGCTCTGGTTCTACCTTGGGCACAAAACCAGCTGACCATCTTGGGCCATTTTCCTTCAGCCCTAGGAAGGAGACAATGGCAAACCACTTCTGAAAAATCTTGCTGAGAAAACTGCAGGACTTACTGTATTTTTCAGAGTATAAGACGCACCGGGGTATAAGACACACCTTAGTTTTTGGAGAGGAAAATAAGAAAAAAGCTGATTGACAGGTGAATCGGCCTTCTGGAATACCCCCAATCAGCTGTTCCCAGAGGTGAATTTTAGCAACAGGTTCCTTGGTTGTGAGCTCTGTGCCTTGCTTTTTTTTTTTTTTTTTTGGCTTTTTTTTTCTGCCTCTGAAACTTCTGAAAGTCTGTTTCAGAAAAAACTTTCTTTTCTGCCTCTGAAACCCTCCAAAACAGAGGGAAAAAAGGCTCTAAAGCTCTCTTTGGGGGCTTCTTTGCTGAAGTTTTGTGTGGGGGCTTCTTTGCTGAAGCTCTGTTTGGAGGTTTTTTTCTGAAGCTCTGTTTGGGGGTGCCTTTTCTGAAGCTTCTTTCTGATGCTTTTTTCAGCCTCTGAAACCTCTGTTTGAGAAGCTGGGTGGGGCTACATTCGGAGTATAAGATGCACCCAGATTTTCACCCTCTTTTTTTGGGGAAATCCTCTATAAAAGAGGATTCTGCCAGACAAGCAGGTTGTTGGGTTGTACTGGTCTACTAATAAAGAGCTGTTGTCACTAAAGAAGCTGTGTCAGTCTCTTCTATCATCGAATCTGTCAGTTTGGGGCAGTGAGAGAATTATCAGCCTCTGAGGACTATAGCAACAATGGCATATTGGCTGAAAGATTAACATTAAGGGGCTAGTCTTGGGGTAGGTTTTTCAAAATCAAAAATCAAAATAGGTGTATGACCTCTTAATAGAGCTTCTCACATCTATATAGCTTGCTTTAAACATTAGTCAGAAATGTCAGCACCAACTATGGATAGCATAAGTTTGGGTTATAAAAATGAGATAATACATGCAATCCTTTAAGATTTATTGATCACTGCAGAAAAGGACAGAGTAGTGAAGATTGGTATGCGATCTGAACGTGTCATAGATGCCCTGAATTCGGGGGGGGGAGTGATTTATACTGTGATATGCATTCTGTGAGGGTAATTAAAGGACAAAACCCATTTTATTATGGTAGTTAAGGCATCAGTTGCTCTGTGCATTCTCTATATTTGATAAATAAATAAATAAATCAGGCTAGAAACTGGGAGACTATGAGCTCTGGTTCTACCTTGGGCACAAAACCAGCTGACCATCTTGGGCCATTTTCCTTCAGCCCTCGGAAGGAGACAATGGCAAACCACTTCTGAAAAATCTTGCTGAGAAAACTGCAGGACTTACTGTATTTTTCAGAGTATAAGACGTACCGGGGTATAAGACACACCTTAGTTTTTGGAGAGGAAAATAAGAAAAAAGCTGATTGACAGGTGAATCGGCCTTCTGGAATACCCCCAATCAGCTGTTCCCAGAGGTGAATTTTAGCAACAGGTTCCTTGGTTGTGAGCTCTGTGCCTTGCTTTTTTTTTTTTTTTTTGGCTTTTTTTTTCTGCCTCTGAAACTTCTGAAAGTCTGTTTCAGAAAAAACTTTCTTTTCTGCCTCTGAAAGCCTCCAAAACAGAGGGAAAAAAGGCTCTAAAGCTCTCTTTGGGGGCTTCTTTGCTGAAGTTTTGTGTGGGGGCTTCTTTTCTGAAGCTCTGTTTGGAGGTTTTTTTCTGAAGCTCTGTTTGGGGGTGCCTTTTCTGAAGCTTCTTTCTGATGCTTTTTTCAGCCTCTGAAACCTCTGTTTGAGAAGCTGGGTGGGGCTACATTCGGAGTATAAGATGCACCCAGATTTTCACCCTCTTTTTTTGGGGAAATCCTCTATAAAAGAGGATTCTGCCAGACAAGCAGGTTGTTGGGTTGTACTGGTCTACTAATAAAGAGCTGTTGTCACTAAAGAAGCTGTGTCAGTCTCTTCTATCATCGAATCTGTCAGTTTGGGGCAGTGAGAGAATTATCAGCCTCTGAGGACTATAGCAACAATGGCATATTGGCTGAAAGATTAACATTAAGGGGCTAGTCTTGGGGTAGGTTTTTCAAAATCAAAAATCAAAATAGGTGTATGACCTCTTAATAGAGCTTCTCACATCTATATAGCTTGCTTTAAACATTAGTCAGAAATGTCAGCACCAACTATGGATAGCATAAGTTTGGGTTATAAAAATGAGATAATACATGCAATCCTTTAAGATTTATTGATCACTGCAGAAAAGGACAGAGTAGTGAAGATTGGTATGTGATCTGAACGTGTCATAGATGCCCCGAATTCAGGGGGGGGGAGTGATTTATACTGTGATATGCATTCTGTGAGGGTAATTAAAGGACAAAACCCATTTTATTATGGTAGTTAAGGCATCAGTTGCTCTGTGCATTCTCTATATTTGATAAATAAATAAATAAATCAGGCTAGAAACTGGGAGACTATGAGCTCTGGTTCTACCTTGGGCACAAAACCAGCTGACCATCTTGGGCCATTTTCCTTCAGCCCTCGGAAGGAGACAATGGCAAACCACTTCTGAAAAATCTTGCTGAGAAAACTGCAGGACTTACTGTATTTTTCAGAGTATAAGACGCACCGGGGTATAAGACACACCTTAGTTTTTGGAGAGGAAAATAAGAAAAAAGCTGATTGACAGGTGAATCGGCCTTCTGGAATACCCCCAATCAGCTGTTCCCAGAGGTGAATTTTAGCAACAGGTTCCTTGGTTGTGAGCTCTGTGCCTTGCTTTTTTTTTTTTTTTTGGCTTTTTTTTTCTGCCTCTGAAACTTCTGAAAGTCTGTTTCAGAAAAAACTTTCTTTTCTGCCTCTGAAAGCCTCCAAAACAGAGGGAAAAAAGGCTCTAAAGCTCTCTTTGGGGGCTTCTTTGCTGAAGTTTTGTGTGGGGGCTTCTTTTCTGAAGCTCTGTTTGGAGGTTTTTTTCTGAAGCTCTGTTTGGGGGTGCCTTTTCTGAAGCTTCTTTCTGATGCTTTTTTCAGCCTCTGAAACCTCTGTTTGAGAAGCTGGGTGGGGCTACATTCGGAGTATAAGATGCACCCAGATTTTCACCCTCTTTTTTTGGGGAAAAAGATGCATCTTATACTCCAAAAAATATGGTATCTAGGCAGTTTACAAGAATCAGACATAACTGAATGGAATTTTTTAAAAATAAAAGCAGTGGTGGGATTCTACTGGTTTACAACGGTTCAGTAGAACCAGTTGTTAAGTAAAGTTAAGTAGTTAAGTAGTTAAGCAGTTTGGAGAACTGGTTGTTAAAAGAAATCTCCTTTTGTTTTTTTCCACTTTACAGGGTTAATCCTGTAAGGAATTACAACATTCGGTGTTGTTTCCTAGCCTAATCTTTATTGCCCTGCTTACAGACACTGCCTCTCCAGCAGTATGCCTACACTTACTGTCACTTCCGATTCCGGAGGTTCTCAGAAATATATTTTTTCTTGCTTGACTTTCTTAAAGGGGAAGGGTTGTTTTAAGCTTTTTACACCACTGATGGGAGGAAATACTCCCCTGTTGGAGTTCTTCCAGCCAGGGTGCAATGATCAGCACTTTGAAGAAATAATTGAATAATGAAGCAGAAGCTTTTAATGACAAGGAACCAAGATGAGTGACATTCAGCAAGGCTTCTTGGCTAGCTAGAAAGATTGACATTCCAATGTGAGTTTACATACCCTTTCTGACTTTTGGTCTAAAACTGGTTTTTGGTGTAGTTTAATTCTGTGCTTGGTTATGTTTAATCCTGTGTTTAATGATGGGATAATTTTCCCTATTCAGCTTTGTTTGGAAGGAAAAATGTTAATCTCTGTTCCTGAAAAGAAGCAGCTTTGGAAATCTGACTAGTTCTGTGTCTATTTGTTCTGGTAATTGGTTTAACAAGCAACAGATACTTTGTTTGCTCCTTTGCTTCATTCTGGAGAGCTTAAATTACCTCTTTGCTAAAGGATTTCACTTGGCTGCTGATAGTTATCATTGCATTTTAACTATTTTAATTCCTCAAGATGCTCTGGCACCCTCCCTGATTTGTAACTCCAGTTTGCAGGTATTTCTAATCTAATGATTGGTATTTAGGGCAGCTTTTTGCAAGCAAAGAAGCTTTTTGTATTTTTGTACAGGTAATCCTTGACTTACAACAGTTACAATGGCTCTGGAAAAAGTGACTTATGACTGTTTTTCACACTTATGACCATTGCAGCAAACTGTCATTAGGGCAAAGAAGCGATACACATGACCACCCGGCCAAGCCCACCCAGTCACGTGAAGCACCGCAGTTGTGAAATGAGTGCTATTAAGAATGCTGCAACGGGCATAAATGATGACCAGTCATAAGTGCGAGGACCAGTCAAAAGTGCGAGGACCTGTCAGAAATCACTTTTTTCAGCCCTCTGGGTAGTCCTTTTGTGCATATTGACTACTCAGAGGGCTGAAAAAGTTATTTTTGACTGGTTCTGGCACTTTTGACCAGTCCTCACACTTACGACTGTCCTCACATTTTACATTTTTTGCCCTAACTTGTCACCATGGTGAAGAGAAGCAGCTGTGAAATGAGTGACATGGTTGTTAAGAATGCTGCAACAGGCATAAATGTGAGGATGGTCATAAGTGTGAGGATCAGTCAAAAGTGCGAGGACCGGTCAGAAATGACTTTTTTCAGCCCTCTGAGTAGTCCCTATACACATAGCCACAGCCACCCAGTCACATGATCAGCTAGCCATGCCCACCCGGTCACATGACCTCCAAACCACGCCCACCCAAATAAGCCACGCCCACAGAACTGGTTGTTTAAAAAATCGAATCCCACCACTGAATAAAGGGCATATTAAACAATATCCAAGTATAAATTAAAGCTTTTGACATACATTTTTATGCAGCAACAAGAAAGTATGAATGTTTAGTTTAGTTTAGTTTTGAATTTCTATACTGCCCTACTCCCGGAGGACTCAGGGCGGTGAACAGCCACGAAATAAAACACATACATATAAAAATTTAAAATCGAATAAAATGAATTAAATAAATTTGGCTGAATTAATACTCATAATTTAAAATACCCATATTTTAAAACACTTTAAAATTTGCACTTAAAAGGGAGAAGATTTAGGCGAGGCCAGCTTGATGAAATAAAAGGGTCTTCAGCTTGCAGCGGAAGGTGCACAGATGTGGGATCCTCCGTATCTCTGGGGGGAGCTCGTTCGAGATCGTAGGTGCCCGCACAGAGAAGGCCCTTCCATGTAGCCCTATTGATGCCCAGGTTTCCCTGCTGTTGATATTTATATTTTGTGATTAGCATGTTGTTAATGTAATTAATGACCCTATATCTACCACTATACTCTAGTATGAAATTTAGTTCTTTATATGTGTTAAAAAGAATTTCATGATTAAGTAAACCACCTTGCACCAAGTTTTTTTAAAAAATGTGGCTTTGCAGCATGCATATATCCTGCATATATCTTGCAGATAAAGTAGAATGCCAAAATTACAATCCCCTTAAGAGTTTCATGGAAAATGGTCTCTGAAAGAACAGTGGTCTTTCAGAGAATGGTCTCTAGGGAAAAGAATGCTTTAAAAATGACTTAGTGAATCCAGCATTAATGTTTTCCACTTAGGAATGTCCAGATGTTCTTCCTCTAAAGTTCAGCTGTTGGTCAAAAGTATAATAGTATTTCCCCATCCTCTGCAGAGTAATTACCAGCAGAGTAATTACTTGGGAGGTCAAAATGTGCCTTTGGGGCTTGGTTTCCATTTCCCAGCTTTGTGATCCCATTCTACATTGTACTTCTATGAATTCTGGCTTGAGTGTTCTGCTTATTTATTAATTTAAATTGGAATTGCAATTTTAATCTGTTTAGAGAAACAATTTATCCATAATTTGAAATTAAAGAAGAGAATGTTGTCTAAAATGGCAAGTTCAAAATGTTATATACCCTAATTTCCCAAATATATTCATGACATTTTATATATACAGTTTTGAAGGGAAGTCCTATGAATGTCATATAAAAGATTACAGAATAGAAAGCAGAAAGCTTTTTGTATTGGAAGGATTTAATATTCCCTGAGGATTTGTAGTAGGGCTGATGCTTTCCAAATTGTGGATAAATGAACTGAAAATTGACAAACTGTTCTGATAAAACAATTTAGGATAGTTAAAACAAGAATGGAAAGCTCCAAGAGGATTTTCCTTACTTGGAAAGTTGGCATTAACATAGTAAATAAATGCAATTCAGTGTAAACAAGTGGAAAGGAGATATATTGGGGGAACATATAATTGTATATGGTGATGCAGTTTGAACTGGCAGTGAGAGAACAGGAGTTTGAGGCTACTGGGGAAAAAAAACAGATAAGAAATGCCATGCCCAAAAGCATTAAAAATAAAACTACCAAAATCTTAGTGTCTTTATGCAATTCTTTAGTACTAACACACTTGCAATTTTGTTATTGTATCGGAGATGTCACCATTATCTAAAAAAACAAAACAAAAACAAAAACCCTAACGAAGCAAATTTCTCCCTGCAAATCCAAATTACTACACACTATTATTACATATTATTTATTTATGAACAGAACAGAACAGAATAGAATGTCTCTGGTGCATGAGCTCTCAGTGTACATACAAGCAAAAAGTGATAAATCATGATTATAATAATAAAATACATTCATCATAAATCATAAGATACAATACTCAGTGAAAGTCACAGGATACTAAATAAATCATGCTAGGATACTAAATAAACAATTAACATAAATCATAAGTTACAAGAAACAAAGTTATAGTCATAAAAAGATAAGGAACTAGTAACAGGAAAGATGACAAAGGTAATTGTAATACAGCCCTACTAGATAATTTGACAGTGTTGTGGGAATTAGTTGTTTAGCAGAGTGATGGGGAAAAAACTGTCCTTGTGCCTAGTTTTTTTGGAATGCAATGCCCTATAGCAGGGGTGTCAAACTCAAGGCCCGTGAGCTGGATCCAGCTCACAGGCCCACAGGGTCAGCCTGGAAATCTGGCCCACAGGGTCAGCCTGGAAATATAAAGGAGTGGCCAGCAGTGCCTCTGCTGGCCAAAACGGGCTGCGGGGATGCCACATGCACCCCCATGGCCCATTTTTAGTCTCCCCGGCATCCAGAAGGACTCTGCCAGTCAAAAATGGGACATATAGAGGCCTCCCATGGTCCCCCCACAACCCGTTTTCAGCCAGCAGAGTGTTGCAGGAGGACTGGATTGGAATGGTTTACAAATGCCCATCATGGCTATGCCCACCCCAGCTATGCCCACCATGACCATGCCAACCGCTGGCCACACACACACACACGGCCCTCTGTGGTTAAACACAATCCTGATGCGGCTTTCAATTAATTGAGTTTGACACCGCTGCCTTATAGCATCATTTTGAGGAAAGAAGTTGAAATAGTTTAGGTCCAGGGTGTGAGGGGTCTGTAGATATTTTCACAGCTCTCTTTCTGGCTCATGCAGTAGACAGGTCCTCAGTGGAAGGCAGGCTGATAGCAATTGTTTTTTTCTGTAGTTCTAACTATCTGTTAAAGTCTGTGTCTGTCTTATTTGGTTGCAGTGCCAAACCAGACAGTTATAGAGGTGCAAATGACAGACTCAATAAATCCTTTGTAGAATTAATTAACAGCTCCTTGTGCAGTCTGAGTTGGCTCAGGAAGAACTTTGTTGTGTTTTTTTGATGACATTTTCTATGTTAGGTGTCCATTTTAAGTCTTGAGATATTATAGAACCTAGAAACTTGATGTTCTATACTGTTGATACTGTGTTGTCTGGTATTGTAAGAGGTGGTACAATAGGAAGGCTTCTCCTAAAAACTACTATCATTTCTACAGTTTTGAGTGTCTTCAGTTCAAGATTGTTGTGGCCGCATCACAAGACTAGTTGTTCAATTTTCCATCTGTAAACAGATTCAACGTTGTCTCGAATGAGACCAATCACTGTTGTATCATCTGCAAATTTCTGTACAGAAATTTCAGTACAGAAGTTAAAACAGAAGGATTATTTGAGATGTAGTCATTGGTATATAGAGAGAAGAGAAGTGGATAGAGGACACAGCCCGGGCTGTGCTAATTGTACAGGTATCTGATGTGATTTTACCTAGGTTCACCTGCTGCTTCCTGTCTGTTACAAAGCTTATGATCCACTTACAAGTGTGGTCAGGTGTGGCTAGCTGAATCAGTTTAGTTAGAAGAATATTTGGAATGATGGTTTTGAATGCCGAGCTGAAGTCTACAAAAAGGACTCCTGCATAGGTTCTTGGAGTTTCAAAACGTTATAGCATGTAGTGCAGAGCCATATTAACAGTATCATCTGCCAATCTATTTGCTCAGTAGACAAATTGGAAGGGGTCTAACAATGGATCTGTGATAGTTTTCAGGTGGGCCAGCACTAACCTTTCAAAGGTTTTCATAACTACGGATGTCAGAGCAACTGGTCTGAAGTCATTCAGCTCCTCAATGGAGGGTTTTTTCCGGCACTGGAATGATACTACAGCATTTGAAGCAAGAAGGAACATAACATATCTCTAGTGATTTATTAAAGATGTGGGTCTAGCTAGGGGCCAGCTCAAACTTTCAAGAAAGAAGGAGTTACCTTGTCTGGGTCTGGTGCATTTCCAGGATTTTGTCTGTGAAATAGATCTTGCACATATTTTTCTTTTTTTTTTCTTTTTTTCTTTTTAAATTTGTTTTATTGAGTTTCCACAATTAAACAATTCTTATTCACCTCTTGTGCATGACTGTGACCCTTTACACTTTACACATCACACTACAATTCACCTATACTCTGTACATTTTTACTAAATACATTCTATTTTATCTGTTTTCCCCCATTTTTCTATTTTCGATCCAATTGTACCATTTCTCCCATATGACGTAAAAGTCCGAGTCCATCAATCCTTTCAATTCAAGCGTCAATTTGCCCATTTTGGTGCAATCCATACTTTTTTAATTATTAAATCTTCAGAAGGTATATTTGTGCTTCTCCAACATTGCACGAACGCCAATCTTGCCACAGTTGTTATGTGTAAAATGATATATGTTGTTTTTTTTAATCATATTTCCTTTTCGTTATTCCTAACAGAAACAATTCCGGTGTGTATTCTATCTGAAAGCCTGTTACTTCCTCCATCCAACTATGTATTTTCATCCAATATTTTTTTGTTTTGGAGCATAACCACCAGTATGAAAGAAGGTACCTTGCTTTTGTCCACATTTCAAACAGTTGGGGCTTAAATTTGGATATATTTTTGCCAATCTAGAAGGTGCCAAATACCAACGATAAAACATTTTGTATTGATTCTCTTTATATTTTGCCAATCTGGTTAATTTGTAATATCTATTCCAAATTGTTTCCCAATCCTCTAATTCAATATTGTACCCAACATTTTTTGCTCAAGCTATCATGGCTCTCTTTACTATGTCTTTGGCTCTATTGAATTCTAGCAAATAGTTGTAAATTTTGGTTATTAATATGGATAAAATATTTCAATCAATATTTTATTCAGTTGTTGGGGCAGCATTTGAATTCCATATTCATCTTTATCTTTTATATATCGTGATTTTAATTGCAAGTAAGGCCACCAATCTATATTTATTCCCTGTTCTTCCAATTCTTACCTATTTTTAGATTCCCCTTACTAGAATTTCGTTGTATTTGGCCATTTTGCTTATATCCAGGGTATTGGGATGAATCATCGCTTCCATCATCAAGACCCAACTAGGCATTTTCATATAGTGTTTTTTCTTAATTTCTTGCCATTAGAGCTTCTCGTACTTTATGTTGAAAAAAATATAAATGAGATTTATTCTCTCTGTCCCATAGGAAGGCATGCTATCCTTTTTTTAAATCATGTCCTTCCAGTGTAAGTAATCTTTTCTTTCTCAAATTAATCTACTCTTTAACCCAAACTAAGATTGCTGCTTTATAATAAAGTCGCCAGTCTGGGAGCCCTAGGCCACCTCTGCTTCTACTATCCTCATGATCTGATAGTTTTATTCTTGTTTTTTTTCCTGCCCATATAAATTTTGTTGTAATTTGATTCAGCTCCATGAAAAATTTCTTATCCAATTTTATGGGTATGGTTTGAAAAAGTTTGAAAAAACTGCTATGTTTCAGCAGAATATTCATTTTAATACTTGCAATTCTACCTAGTATAAATAAATGTAATGTCCCCCATCTTTCCAAATCTACTTTTATTTGTTATATTAATTTTACATAATTGTCTTCCTTAATTGAAGAACACCTCGCTGTCAACCAAATTCCTAGATATTTGATTTTTCTCATGTTCGGTAGTCCCAATTCTTCCTCTAATTCTCTTTCCTGCATTTTTAACTATCATTTTTGTTTTTGCCTTATTGATTTTAAGGCCCGATACTTCCCCGTATTTTTCTATCTCCTGTATTAAGATGGGTCCTGTCTCCCTTGGGTCCTCCAAAAAGAATACCAGATCATCTGCAAACACCTTTAATTTATATTCTTCACTTCTAATTTTGGTTCCTTTAATCTCTGGATTTGCTCTAATTTTCATCAATAGCGACTCTAATGTCAGAATGAAAAGCAGAGGTGACAATGGGCATCCCTGGCAAACTGCTTTCTTTATTTCAAATGTTCTTGTAATTTCTCCATTTACTATTATACTTACTTTTTGGGAAGAGTAAACTGTTTCAATCATTTGTTCAAATTTGTCGCCAAATTTCATTTCTCTGTCTAATCATGTATTTCCAATTTAAGTTATCAAATGCTTTCTGCGCATCCAGAAAAACAAGGGCTACTTGTTTCTCTGGATACGCTTCATAATACTCTAATATGTTCAGTACCATTCTTGTGTTATCTCTAATTTGTCTTGATGGGAGAAAACCATTTTGGTCACAGTGAATAATCTCATTTAATATTTTTTTTTCATCCTTCCTGCTATGATAGCCATAAAAATCTTGTAGTCTGCATTCAAAAATGAAATTAGTCTGTAATTTTGAATTTGATTTGCATCAGTACCTTCTTTCATGATTACTGTGATATATGCTTCTCTCCACAAGATAGGCATTTTTGCTTCCAATAGAACCTCATTATATAGTTCTAAAAGTATTGGTTCTATTAGTTCCCCCATGTTTTTATAAAATTCTCCTGGTAAACCATCTGGTCCCAGGGTCTTATTGTTTTTTTGTTTTGTTTTGTTTTGTTTGTTTGTCTTTAGGTCGCTTCTTTTAGCTTTGTCAATGTTATCTCCTTATTTAGCAATGTTCTCTTTTCTTCCTCCAAGGTAGCCATACTTTCCTCTTTTAAATAGTCATTTTTTTTTCTATCTCAATTTCTTCCTGGTTATATAAATTCTCAAAATATTTTAATACAATCCTTTTAATTTCTTCTTCTTTGTTTTGTAGATTTCCTACCTTGTCCTGCAATTGATGTATTATCCTACTTTCCCTTTCTTTTTTAAATTTATACACCAACCATCTCCCCAGCTTATTTGCATTTTCAAATTGGTATTGTTATTTAATGTTTTTAACATGTTCTGCTTGTTCTATTAAGTTTAATTTGTGTTTAACTAATGTTAATTCATCACTTAATTGTACATCACCTGGCCTTGTTTGAATTTTTTTTCCTAGCTGTTCTAATTTTTTCATTAGCATGTTCTGTTGTTTCTGTTTTTCCTTATTCCTTTTTGACATATATGCTATTGTTATTCCCCTTGTATATGCTTTTATTGTGTCCCATAAATTCTGCAAAGAGGTGTGTTGTTTTTTTATTTATATCGAGGAATAAAGTCAATTCCTTTTTAATCTTCTGCAAATATTCCTTCTCTTATAGTATCTGCAGATTCAAAGTCCATCTTCTGATTTTCTTTTTTTGATCTCTCCATATTATTCTCAAGGGGTTATGATCTACCCAAATATTTGGAAAAATCTCTACATTTTCTACCTCTTTACTTAATTCTCTATTTGCCCATACCATATCAATTCTCAAAAAGGACTTATGCAGGTTAGAATAAAAAGTAATTTTTTTCCCTTTGGGATTTAATGTTCCCTACGCATCAATCAAGTTTAACTCTTCCACCATATCAAAAAAAGTTTTCGGTAATACATTCCTTTTTTTTTTTTTGCTTTTTCTTCTCACTAATATAATCTTTTTTATGAGATTAGGTTTGAGGAGAAAGATTGCTGTATAATTAAAAAAAGATGAAGTGGAAGAAAGGCAGCTCTGAATAAACAAATATAAACATATTAAGGAAAAGAATGGTTTAAGAATAAAAGAGGACAAATATGTACAAATTGTAAAGTTAGAATTTAGGGATAAATGAAGAAAGTGTTTATGTATGCAAGTATAGAAATACTGAGGTATATTAAAAAAAAGGAAAGGGGGGAAGACGATATTGACAAAAATTGTAATTGAGTAAAATATATTTGAATTTGACTAATTGTATAAGATAAGTGTTCAGAGTTTTTGAACGCTCTGTTCAAAAAAAAAGAAAGATGTGGGTGAAGGTGGGAGAGGAGAAAAGAAAAAAACCAATAAACCAATAAAAGAAATAATACCCTTTCCTTAGGATTCTCATATATTTGCTTTTATTCCTTTCCTTTTTTTTGAAAGTTTTTTTTATTTTTTAAGACAAACAAACATTTAATACATCAATCATCCCTCCCCTGTGACATCTCGGTGTTGACTTCTTCAGTTCTTTTTATTCTTCTTGTTCCAACAGTTTCTTCTATCTTAATTGTCATCCAAACCACTATAAAAGTTCATTCCTATAACCATATTCTTGCCATCAAATTTTTATACATAGTTATAAAATTAATCATTTATATCTCTTTTCCAATCAACAATAAAAATAATTCCATATTCTAAAGTATTCTGATTCTTCCCTATCTTTAATCAACAAAGTTAATTGGTTCATTTCTGCACAATCTAAAATCTTTTTTATTACTTCATCTTCCAAAGATATTTTCTCTAATTCCCAATTTTGAGCATAAACAATTCTTACAGCTGTTATTATGTCAAATAAATATATTCCTTTTTAATTTTGTCAGGTAGGATACCCAATAGGAACAACTCTGGTTTGAATTCAATACGTAATTGTATCATTTCTTCCAGCCAGGTTTTAATTTTATTCCAATAGTTTTTTGCTTCAGGGCATGTCCACTACATATGATAATAGGACCCTGGTAGTTGGTGACATTTCCAACATTTTGCAAATTTATCTTTAAACATTTTTGCTAACCTCTCCGGTGGCATATGCCATCTATAAAACATTTTATATTGGTATAATCTGTATCTTCTTTAGGTCACATATGCCTCTTTCCATGAGTCTGGCATCTTAGCCTTCAATAATAAGTCATTAAATAAGTCCAACATTACATTACTAATCGTTTCTTGTAGTGTTTTATACAGTTCAGCTGGTAGACCATCTGGTCCTGGTGCTTTTCTACTTTTTTGACTTTTTTTTTTAATTTGATTTATATGCCGCCCTTCTCCGGAGACTCAGGGCGGCTTACAATGCGCTAAGCAATAGCCTTCATACTTTTGTATATTTATACAAAGTCAGCTTATTGCCCCCACAAACTGGGTCCTCATTTTACCTACCTTAGAAAGGATGGAAGGCTGAGTCAACCTTGAGCCTAGTAAGATTCGAACCTGCAGAAATTGTAGGCAGCTGTGTTAATAACAGGGTGCATTAAACCATTGTTCTACCAAGGCTCTTATTTTTTTTTTTATGGCTTCTGTTAGTTCCATCATTGTTATTCTTTCTTCTAGCATTTCTTTGTATTTCTTTGTATTGTTCTGATATTTTAATTAAGTCAGATTTCTCCAGGTAGCTTTGTACCTCTTCCTCTGAAATCTTCTCTTGAGAATAGAGTTTTTAATAATATTCTTGGATTATTTTCTTTTTTCCTCAGTTCTATATTGTAATTTCCCTTCTCCATCTTGAAGGTATTTTATAGTTTTCTTCTCCTTCTCTTTTCTTAATTTGTATGCTAACCATCTTCCTGGTTTATTTTCATTTTCAAAAAAATTCTGCCTCAATGTTCTCAGTTGATTTGCTAATGATTCTTGTTCATTTAAAATTATCTCGTTTCAATTTCTTGATTTTTTTTATTGTTTTGGCCATTTTTCTGGAATTCTTTTTCCAGACTTTTATACTCTTCTTCCAATCTTACTTGTTTCTGGAATTTCTTTTTATTCTTTTTCCCCATATATGTTATTGCCAGGCCTCTAATATATGTATTTTTTTTTAAATCAAGTTTTATTGATTCCCCACCCCCACATTCACCCACATTTTTTTTGTGTATTGGCCATTTCTTATCTTATACAATTTTTCAAGTTCAAATACATTTTACTCAATTACAATTTTTGCCAAAATCTTCCTTTTTCCCCTATTTTTTTTAAATTCATATCTCAATATTTCTATATTTATTTATATAAACATCTTCATTCGCTTTCAAATTCTAATTTTCCTGTTTGTTCACATTTATTATCTTTTATTTTTTAACAATTTCTTCATAATCTTCATATATTCATATGTGTGTTTGGGGTTGCCTTTCTTCCATTTCCTCTTTTTTGTTATACAGCAATCTTTCTTCTCAGTCTCTTCCCTCTCTCTCTTCCTTCCTTCTTACTTTCTTTCCCTCTTCTTCTGCTCCTTACTACTTCCCCTTCCTTTCTCCTCCTTTCTTCCTCCCTGACTAACCCTCTCTCCTACTCTGATTTTCCCTCCCTTCCTCCCTCCCCTCTCTTCTATCCCTCTCGCTCCTTCCCTTCTCTCCCATCTCTCTACTTCTTCTTCCATCTCTCTCTATTGCTGTATAGATTTTTAATTTAATATTTTCACTATGGTGTCCAGGCAACCCTTTATTTATTTATTTATTTATTAATCAAATTTCTATACCGCCCTACTCCCGAAGGACTCAGGGCGGTGAACAGCCAAGATAAAATACAGATAATACAAATATTAAAAATCCCTTAAAATTATTAAATATCTCTGGGGGAAGCTTGTTCCAGATGGTAGGTGCCCCCACAGAGAAGGCTCTCCCCATGGGGGCCACCAGTCGACACTGTTTGGCCGACGGCACCCTGAGGAGCCCCTCTCTATGGGAGCGTACTGGTCGGTGAGAGGCTATTGGTAGCAGAAGGCGGTCTCGTAAATACCCCGGTCCGATGCCATGGAGCGCTCTAAAGGTGGTAACCAAAACCTTGAAGCACACCCGGAAGACCACCGGGAGCCAGTGCAGCTCGCGCAGGAGGGGGGTCACATGGGAGCGCCACGTCGCTCCCATAACCACCCATGCCGCCGCATTCTGGACCAGCTGGAGCCTCCGGGTGCTCCTCAAGGGGAGCCCCATGTAGAGAGCATTGCAGTAGTCCAGGCAGGAAGTAACGAGAGAATGAGTGACCTTTAACGAGTCCCGATCCAGAAAGGGACACAACTGGCGAATCAGGCAGACCTGATAAAAAGTCCCCCTGGCCACAGCCGTCACGTGCTCTTCTAAAGACAGCCGTGAGTCCAGGAGGACACCCAAGTTGCGAACCCTCTCCGTGAGGGCCAATGACTCACCCCCAATAGTCAGTGATGGCACCAACTGACTATATCAGGATGTCGGAAACCACAGCCACTCGGTCTTGGATGGGTTGAGCCTGAGTCTGTTTCTCCCCATCCAGATCCGCACAGCCTCCAGGCACCGGGACATCACTTCAAGGGCATCATTGGGGTGGTCCGGGGTGGAGATGTACAGCTGAGTGTCATCAGTGTACTGATGGTACTTCACCCCGAAACCACGGATGATCTCACCCAGCGGCTTCACATAAATGTTGAACAGAAGAGGCGATAGGACCGACCCTTGTGGCACCCCACATACAAGGGGCCTCGGGGTTGACCTCTGCCCCCCTGTCAATACAGACTGCGACCGGTCAGAGAGAAAGGATGAGAATCACCGTAGGACGGTGCCCCCTACCCCTAACTCCTCTAGCTGGTGCAGCGTGATAGCATGGTCGATGGTATCAAAAGCCGCTGAGAGGTCTAATAGGACCAGGACAGAGGAACAACCCCTGTCCCAAGCCCTCCACAGATCATCAACCAACGCGACCAATGCTGTTTCTGTGCTGTACCCAGGCCTGAAGCCCGACTGGAACGGATCCAGATACGACGATTCATCCAGGTACTGGGGGAGCTGTTGCGCTACCACACTCTCAACAACCTTCGCAACGAAACGAAGGTTGGAGACTGGACGATAATTTGCCAACACTGCTGGGTTCAGGGAAGGCTTCTTGATGAGAAGCCTCACCACTGCCTCTTTCAAGGGAAGGGAAGACACCCTCACTCAAAGAAGCATTTATAATCCCCTGGAGCCAGCCTCGTGTAACCTCCCGAGAGGCTAGCACCAACCAGGAGGGACACGGGTCCAGTAAATATGTGGCTGCGCTCAGTCTGTCCAGTATCCTGTCCACGTCTTTGGGCATCACAGAATCAAACTCTTCCCAGATAATACTCACAAGACCTGCCTCTGTCTTCCCCCCTGAATCTACCCAGTCAGAGTCCAGGTGTTCCTGAATCTGAGCGATTTTGTCATACAGATACTGTACTGTATCTGTACAGATACAGATACTGTACAAAATCCTCAGCTCTACTCTCCAAGGGGTCCTCCTGCGCTTCCTGGTGGGGCAGGGAGCAGGTCACCCTAAACAGGGCGGCCGGGCGATTATCTGATGATGCAATAAGAGTGGCAAAACAGTTATACTTCACCGCTTTTATCACCACCAGGTAGGTCTTAATATGAGACCTTACCAGTGTTCGGTCAGATTCAGAATGGCTGGCCCTCCAACCACTCTCCAGGCGTCTTTTCTGGCGCTTCATCTCCCTCAGCTCCTCGGCAAACCAAGGAGCCAGGCGAGATCGACGCCGGGTCAGAAGCCACAAAGGCATGACCCGATCCAAAGCTCCAGCGGCCGCCCTATCCCAGGCGGCCACCAGCTCCTCAGTCGAGCCGTGTGCCAGAGCCTCAGGAAATGGCCCAAGCTTCGTCTGGAACCTATCAGGATCCATCAGGCACCTGGGGCGGTACCACCTCAATGGTTCCGCCTCCCTGTGGCAGGGTGCGGCGGTTCGAAGGTCAAAGCGAAGGAGGGAGTGATCTGACCATGACACGGGCTCAATCACTATATCTCCTATCTCAAGATCACTCAACCACTGACCAGAGACAAAAACCAGGTCTAGCGTTTTTCCCCCCCGTGTGAGTAGGGCCCTGAACTAAATGGGTCAGGTCCATGGCCGTCATAGAAGCCATGAACTCCTGAGTCACCTCAGACGCCTCACCGACAGATGGCAGGTTAAAATCCCCCATGACCATAAGCCTGGGGGTGTCAACCGCCACCGCGGCTATAACGTTGAGTAGCTCGGGCAGGACTGCCATCACGTGGCAGGGAGCCAGGTACGTAACCAGCACGCCCATCTGCACCCCATGACCCCACTTCACAAGGAGGGATTCACATCCAGCCATCTGAGGAACAGTGGCCTCCCTGACCTTTCTTTCATTTATTAAATATCTTTCTCAAAATTCTTCTTATCTTTTTAATTGTTAACAATATATATTTATAATTCACATCTTAATCATTTCTAATTGCCCCGATCTAATTAGTTCTTATTTTAATCTTAATTCACCTTCTTTTCCTTTTTAAATTACATTTCAAATATATAGTTTAAAATATTCCAATTTATTACAATTCCCCCAATTAAATTTATTCATGTTATTACAACATCATTTTTTAAACCTCCAACACTGCACTTAAAAATATGACAATTCTTTCAATTTCTCAAATTTTTAATAGAGCATATTTAAAACATAAAACATCAAACATAAATCTAATTTCATTTACTTCATACATCTCTATAATTTCCCATCATTTTAAGTCACTTAATTGTTATCACTATTTTATCTTTTTTCTAACATTCATCTTATCTGTTAAATCTTACAGTTTTAAATTTATTCCTCCTTTCATTTCTTTTTCCCTTTCTCCCTTTCTCCTCTTCTATTTTTTCTTTTTCTTTTTCCTTCTTCTTTCTTTTTTTTTTGTGTTTTAAGATTTTGAGCTCTCCTATTCTGCCCTATATTTCCCATTATTTCTCCCCTCTCTTTCCTTTTTCTTATATTTCCATTGTTAATCCCAGTATACTTGTTTTGTATTTTAAAATCATAAAATCTTTTGTTTTGCCCTTTATTTCCCATTATTTTCCATCTCTTTTCCCTCTTTCTTGTACTTCCGCTGTAAACCCCAGTGTAATCGTTTAATCTTTTTATATTTTTTTGTATTTTACCCTCTTTTCTTTCCTTGTTTCTTTCCCTTTTTTCTATATTCCCCATTATTAGTCCCATTGTAATCTTTAAGGTTCCCCCTTTTATTATTACAACCTATTTCATTGATTAATTTTCTATAGTCAATCTCCTTGTCTTTGTCTTCTTCTTCATTGTTGACCTCTCTTTCCTGTTTTTCATTGGTTATTTCCTTTTCAGCTTCCATGTATTCTAGCTCACTCTTAGATTCATCAAGTTTTGATTTTCCATACAAGATCATAATCATTTCCTTTATGTCCAAGCGCATCATCTTCATCATTTCCTTAAGTTCCTGTGCCATTTTATTCTTTCTGGGTTGATATTGTTCCAATTTAAATCCACATTATAATCCACCTTTTTTAATCATCAAAGTTTAACTGCTTGTAGACACATAAATACTCCTTAGTTCTCACAGTTTATCATTTTAAAAGTTCAAGGTTTTATTTCTTTTCTCTCACTGCTTCAAAGTTTTCTCTCAAAACAGAAAGTTTAATGTCATATTCTCATTTCTCCTGGAGATGTCTCTCTACAATTCCACTCAGTTGGTTAAAAAATATCCATTTTGTTTGTAATTCAAAAAGGAGAAAAGGAAAGTTTTCCCACTTCTTCTTTAATTTTTATATCCAACCAATCTGTTTATAATCCAATCCAAATCTGAAAAGTCCAAATTCCAACTTAACATTTTCATTCATATTCAACTTTAGATCTTTAGTCAGGCTCTCCTATAGAGCACTTGTCACTTCCGTATTTTTTCTCTATCAGTTGTCTCCCCCCCATCGCTATTTAGCCGCTATTTCCATGCCGGGGTAATTCTAAAATTTTCCAATTTTTCTTTTATTACCTGTCAATTAGCCAATCACTCACCCGGTACCAGTACTCTGTCCAAATCTTCACTCCTGCACAACGCTTATTCCAGATGCTCTGGCTTCATGGCGATTCGCACTGGTTGCTGCCCCCCCATCGTCAGATCAAAGAGTTTTCTTGGGCTTTCTGAGGGACTTGCCTGTTCCTCTGTAGCTACCGAGCTGCCTCTCCTTCTTCACTGTCCCTACAGGACAGATCCGGTCTGAAGACACCCCAGCGATGGTTTGTCTGGCTGGGTTTCACCAGGCTCATTGGAGCCTGGTATTTTCCCAACCAGTTATGCTGCTCACTTCTGGAAATTCCTCTAATATATGCTTTTATTGTATCCCAAACATTCTGGAGTGATGTGTCCTCCTTTTCATTTATTTTAAAGAAAATTTCCAATTCCTTTTCCACAAATTTCTGAAATTCTTTTTCATTTAATATTGTTGCATTCAAGGTCCATCTTATCTTTTTCTTTTACCCTTTCCATGTTATTGTTATTGGGCTGTGGTCTGCCCATATGTTTGAGCCAATATTTACTTCCTGCACCACTTCTATAAGTCCAATTGACATCCATATCATATCTATCCTTGACCAGGATAAATGTCTATTTGAGTAAAAAGTATATTGACTCTCATTCAAGTGTTTCATTCTCCAAATATCTTGAATACTTAGTTCTTCTGTCATTGTAAAAAAGGGCTTTGGCAGTGTTTTCCTAGGTTTTTTAATTGTCTTTACCATTTTGTAGTCTAAATCTGTATCTGTTACAGCATTGAAATCACCCATTATACATAGATTTTCATAGTCCAGTTCTACAATTTTCCTGTGTAATTGCCAATAAAATTCGTCCTGTTTTTCATTTGGTGCATATAATGCTATCAAAAGTACTTGTTTGAAATTCATTTTAATTTCGACCATCAAGAACCTGCCTTCCTCATCTTCAAAAAATTGTTTGGGTTCTAGTCTTTCTTTAACATACAGTACCACCCATCTTTTACTTTGTTGTATCAATGATGTAAATAGTACTCCTAGTTTCGGGTATTGTAATAATTTTGAATGCTGCTTTCTAATATGCACTTCCTGTAAATATATAATATTCATCTTCAAGCTGTTTAATTTATTCAATATTCTATTTCTTTTTATTGCCACATCCAGTCCATTTACATTTAAAGATATTGCTTTTACTTCCTCCTCCATATTTACTTGTTGCTAGTTTTTAATTTCATCGCCCTAGTCTCTCTTTGTTCCAGTGGATCTTTTGCTCTCGCCCCTTCTCTGAGGCCCCTTTCCTCTTTGGCTTTTTCTTCTTTGTCTTTATCTTCATCTTTCTCTTTTGCAGCATCTACTGCTCCTAAATCTCCATCCAATGGTCCACAAAATTGTGGATAAAATATTTTTGCTTCTCAATCGAGTCAAGTCTGTATCTTTGTTCTTGCCATGTCACCATAATCTCTTCAGGTATCAGCTATCTAAAGTTCACTCCTTTGAATATTAGGAATTTCATTAAAAATTGATATTCTCTCTTCAAATCTCTGACCCTTCTAGGTATTTGTCATAAAACACCAAGTTCTTTATCTTTGTGTTTCAGTGTTGAGGTCCTTGTTGCTTGTAATATCTCTGTTTTCATTGCCCTCTTCATAAATCTTACATGTACTTCTCTTGGCAATTTATTCCTTATTGCATATCTAGTATATATTCTAAATGCTTCATCAATCTCATTTAAAATCTTTTCTTGGGGTTGTTCCATAACTTCAGCCAGAATCTCTGCAATTACCTTTGGTAGGTTTTCTCCCTTTTCTTCTTCTATATTCTGAAATCTTAGGTAGAATTCAGATCTCCATTTCCAGCAGAATAATTGTTCTCTTTGTGATTTGTCTCTTAAAACCAATTTTTCTTCCAACTCCTTCACTTTATTTCTTGTCTTTTCTGCTTTTTCCTCTACTGTCTGTATTCTCTGCTCATTCTTCTCCATTATTTCTTTCATTTCTTTTAATTCCTGTTTTATATTAGCCAGGAGTGACTGCATCAAATTTCGCAATTCTGTTATGTCTGAGGTTTTGTGCTTTTATACTGCTGAGGGACTTGGTGCTGGTTGTGTAAATTTCTTCATTTTCACTTCCCCAGATACTTATAATCCACTTATAGTTTGGTTGTAATTCAAATACCCAATTCAACCAATGATTGAATTGGTAATAATAAAATAAAGCAGGATATAGTAAAATAGGAAGAATCTCAGAACCTCCCTCCCCTTCCAAAATTTAATAATGATAAAAAAAAAAAATTCAAACTAGAAGAGGGAAGGGAAAGGGAAAGAAAAGAAAAGAGGAAAAGAGGTGAAAAAAATTATGACCCAACTGAAGAGAGAGAGAGAGAGAGAGAGAGAGAGAGAGAGAGAGAGAGAGAGAGAGAGAGAGAGAGAGAGAAGAAAGGGAAGGTTGAAAAATAAAGTT
Source organism: Arizona elegans (assembly GCA_022577455.1). Classification (NCBI taxonomy): domain Eukaryota; kingdom Metazoa; phylum Chordata; class Lepidosauria; order Squamata; family Colubridae; genus Arizona; species Arizona elegans. The sequence continues at coordinate 72,944,935 of JAKOOJ010000004.1, read as the reverse complement.
TTAAATTCAAAATCAAAAATCAGAATCCATAAAAAAAAGTCAGTTTAACACCAGAAGAAAGAGATAAAAAGGTCCCAGAGTGAAAAAAATAAAAATAAAAAAGTAAATAAAAATGAATTCTTCTTCAAGTCTTAATCCATAAAAAAAAAACAATATTTCAGAAAAAAGAAAGAGGAAAAAAGACCATTTCATTCAGTTCTTGCAAAGTTTCAAACCAGAAAATAAGAAAAATAAAAGGACAACCTGAAGTCTTTTTTTTTCTCAAAACAATGCTAATCCACCAAAAAGTAAAGGGGAAAAAAATTAAAATTAAAATTAAAAATCACAGTCCACAAATCCAGAGTGGAAAAAAGGAATTCTCAAATGCTTTTAAAGTCTAGTCTCTACTCCCTTCTCCACAGCTGGCCTATTTATCTTCTAGCCAAAATGTCAAGGTCAGTTATCTATTAGGTTTTCTTCAAAGTAAAAATTGTTTTTCTTTTGCTATTTCTTCCACTGCTAGGTGGCACTGCAAGCTAACTTTCAGTCTCAGCTCAGTCCTTTGGTGCTTTTGGCACTTTTACTCCAAACAAAAGTATCAGTAATCAATCAGCATTGCAACAAACTATTTAAAAAATGTATATTCCGTTCAGTCATTCAAAGCACTAATATCCAATTATTCTTTTTTTTAATTGAAAAGTTTTATGAAAAATACAAACATTTTCACCCCCTCACCCTTCCCCCCTCAACCCCACCCTCCCCTTCCCACCCTCCCTTCCCCTCCCTCCCCCCACACCCCTCCCTAGACTTCCCGGAACGAGCACAGGGTATAGCATTCACAAACCAAAAACTAAAATGTGCTAACAAATTATTACATTTCATATTCTCCCTAGGTCCTTAACTCCTTATAACTCAGAAAAAACAAACATAAACTACTTAATATTATTTCATTCATAAGCTATATGAATCTTCTTATTTGGATCCTTCTTCTGTATGTAATCAATCCATTTTCTCCATTCCAATATATATCTCTCATTTGAATAGTCTTTAATGTATGATGAAATTTTTGCCATTTCCGCCAAATGCACAACTTTTAATGTCCATTCCTCAATAGTAGGTGGATCTTCCTTCTTCCAGTACTGTGCCACCAGTAACCTGGCAGCCATTATTAAGTTGAAAACCAGCTTAGTCTCTATTACAGTACAATCCGTAACTATTCCCAACAGAAAAAACTGTGGTGTAAATTTAATTTTTTTCTTCAAAATATTTTGAATAATCCACCATCTTTTTATCCAAAAAGCCTTAATCTTTTTACATGTCCACCATATATGAAAATATGTAGCATCTTCACACTCACATCACCAACACTTGGGTTGTAAATTTGGGTACATACAAGCTAGTTTTTTTGGATCTAAATGCCATCTATAAAACATTTTGTAAAAATTCTCCCTTAGATTTTGTGCTTGTGTAAATCTTACATTTCTAACCCATAACTTTTCCCATGTTTCCATCATTATTGGTTCACCGCCCATTTTATCATACAATCCTTGACTAAGTCTGTTTCTGAATCTATTTCCAGTAATGCATTGTACAACCTTTTTATGTGCATTTGACTTTCATGTCTTATTTGTTTTATCAAATTCTCATCCTGCTGCAAAATACCAATTTTTTGATCTTCTCTCCATCTGGCCAGTAGCTGTCCATATTGAAACCAAGTCTTAATAATCCCTTCTTCTCTTAGTTGTTCCATGGATTTTAACTGTAGTCTGACTCCTTCCTTATAAAGGAGTTCCTTATATGTAATCTTATCTTGCTTTTGCTCTAAATTTATGTTCTCTATCGCGTGTTTGGGTACTGTCCATATTGGTAACCTATCATTTAGTTTATATTTATACTTTTTCCAGACACGCAATAGAGCATTTCTTAATATATGACTTTTAAAAGTCTTATCTACTTTCTTATCATACACTAAGTAAGCATGCCAGCCATAAACCAAATCATATCCTTCAATATTTAATATCTTTTCCTCCATTAAATTTATCCAATCTGTGATTGCTGAGAGGGCAGCAACTTCATAATACAATCTTAAACTGGGCATCTTAAGACCACCTCTTTCTCTAGTATCTTGCAATATCTTTTGTTTGACTCGTGGTTTCTTCCCTGCCCACACAAATTTATTTATGCCCTTCTACCATTCCTTCAAGTTTTCATCTTTTTTAAGTATAGGTATCATTTGAAAAAGAAATAGAAATTTTGGTAAAATATTCATTTTTACAGCAGCTATCCTTCCCAGCAAAGACAGTTGTAGTTTTTTCCAATTGTCCAACTCTTTTTGTATTTTGTGCCATAATGGTTCATAGTTGTACTGATATAATTTCGTATTTGCAGTCATAATATAGACCCCCAGATATTTAACCTTCTTAACTACTTCAAATCCTGTTAACCTTTCTATCTCTTCTTTTTGGCTCCTAACCATATTTTTAGCTATTATTTTTGTTTTAGCTACATTTATTTTAAAACCAGATACTTGTCCATATAAGCAGATTATATCCATCAAGGCTGTAATCGATTGTACCGATTGGGTTAAGGTAACAACCAGGTCATCCGCAAATGCTCGTACCTTGTATTCATGCTGTCTAATTTTAATTCCCTTTATTGTATTCATCTCGTGTATCTTGTTTAATAAAATTTCCAGCGTCAAAATAAACAATAACGGGGACAAAAGACAGCCTTGCCTTGTTCCTTTTTCTATGTTAAAGGCATCTGTTAAACCACCATTAACTATTATTTGCGCTGTTTGTTTTTGATATATTGCCTTAATAGATTGTACAAATTGTTCTCCAAATTGCATCCTTTCTATTAGTTTTAGTAAAAATTGCCAATTCAATCTATCAAAGGCTTTCTCAGCATCCAAGAACACAAGCACTGCGGGGACCTGGTTGTTCCTTCCCAAATACTCTAATAAGTTAACAATTTGCCTTACATTACTCTTCATTTGTCTACCATTTATAAAACCAGTTTGATCATGGTGAATCATTTGCTGCATGACTGTCATTAATCTATTTGCCAAAATTTTAGCAAATATCTTATAGTCTGTATTTAATAATGAAATTGGCCTATAATTTTTAGGATCTGTATCATCATGCCCTTCTTTTGGGATCAACGAGATAAATGCTGTCTTCCAAGTTAGAGGTACCTCTCCTCCCTGTTGTATATTGTTAAATAATTCTTTCAACGGTTCTATCATTTCCTCCTGTAGGGTTTTATAGTAAATAGCCGTCAAACCGTCCGTCCCAGGAGCTTTACCCACTTTCAACTGCTTAATTGCTAACGCAATTTCCTCGGAAGTTATCAATTGATTTAAACTATCCCTCTGCTCATTTGAAATTGTATAAATATTCTCTTTCTGCAAATATCTATCTATATCTATATCTTTAATTTTATCACCAGTATACAGCCTCGAATAAAACTCTAAAAAGGATTTTTTAATCAAATGTTGCTCATAAAACTCTTTACCCTTATATTTTATTCTCTCTATTGTCCTTGATTTTTGCTTTTTCCTTAACAAATATGCTAACCACCTGCCTGGTTTATTGGCATTGTAAAAAGTATTATGTTTTGCATATCTTAAATTAGTTGCCACTTGATCTGCTATTAACATATTAAATTGACCTTTCAATAAATTGATTGCCTCTTTGATTTTCTTATCTGTTGGATTAGCTACTAAAGCCCGTTCCTGTTTACTAATCTCATCTTCTAATTCTTTTCTTTTTGTCCCCTGTTTCTTTCTATATTTATTATCAAAATTCCTCGCATATATGCCTTACTTGCATCCCATACCATTTCCATCGATGTGCCCTTTTGCATATTCATAACAAAAAATTCTTTCATAAATTTTTTACATTCTTTTACATTTTCTTCATACCTAAACAAATTATCATTTAACCTCCAGGACCTCCTAGGCCCTTTCTCATACTTCAATTCCAGCCAAACTGGATTATGGTCTGTCAATGTTCTTGAGCAAATCTTCGTATTTTTCACCCTAGATAAAAGATCGTTAGTAATTAATATAAAATCAATCCTTGAAAAGGATTGATGTCTATCTGAAAAAAAAGTAAAATATTTTTCTTCCAGGTTTCTTTCACGCCAAATATCTCTCAACTCCCAGTCATCCATCATTTCTCAAAATGCTTTGGGCAATTTTGCTCTTGTTAACACATTTTGTTTAGGTCCCTTCTTGTCTTTTTTAACGTCCAAAACACCATTCCAGTTGCCTAACAGGATACAAGTTTTATATGCCCACTGTGTCAATTTTGAGTGTAGTAAATTATAAAAATTTTCTTGTTGTTGATTCGGGGCATAAACTCTGATTACAAGTATTTTTTCTCCTTTTACTAAAAGTTCTATCGCTAAAAATCTTCCTTGATCGTCTGCTTCAATTAATTTAGTAACTAAGTCTCTTTTCAAATATATAACTATACCATTTTTCTTTTCTAGTGCTGCTGCTACGTAAGATGTACCAAGTCTTGCATTAATCAAATATTTTTGATCTTGTATTCTTATATGAGTCTCTTGTAAGAAAATTACTTCATTCTTAAATTGCTTGAGATAGTGAAATATTTTTCTTCTTTTCTGTGGAGAATTCAAGCCATTAACGTTCCAAGTCAAAAATCTAGTTCCCATCTCTGGGCCTTTGGAGCCTCTGAAGCAAGTCCTGATGCTCTGATCTCATTTGAGTTTTAGGTCTTGCTCCCCCCACTGCTCCTGTTTTAGTGGTATCTTGGATCATTTCTTGAGTTGCCATCTGGGATTGTTGCTGTCTTAATTCTTCCTTAAGTCTAGCTGTCACCGATCTGCTCTGTCTTTGATCCTTTGGTAACTGTGAGAAATCAATCAGCGCCAACTCTTGAGTAGCCATTTGGATTTGTAATATTTCTTCTTGATCAGCCAAAGCTCCCCACTGAACTACTGTCAAGAGCTCTTCTGTCTCAGCTTCCATTACTTCTTTCTTTCTTTTGCCTTCTGGTGATTTAGTTGATTTGGGTGTGCCAGCCTTTAATACATTAGTATGAAAATCTCTTGCTTTCCAAATTGTATTAAGCTGATATCTCTCTCCTGAGTAAGTCACCACTAGTCCAGTTGGCACCTCCCATCTGTACTGTATCTGACGTTTTCTCAGTTCATCCACCAGAAAGGCATACTCCCTTCTAGCTCTCAAGATCTTAGGGGGGATTTCTTTCATTGTCTTTACTTCCTGGCCTTCCACCCGAAACTTGTTTTTAAAAGTAGCCTGTAAAATTTTGTTACGTACTCTCCTTGTAGTAAAATATATCACAATGTCTCTTGGTAGATGTTTCTGTCTAGCAATCCAGGAATTAACGTGGTACAGCTTGTCAATCTGCCAGCCCAGATCATTTTTTGACTCCCCCACCAGCGGTGCCAATGCCTCAGACATCATTTCTCTCAAGTTCTCTTGTTTATTCTCCTTCACCCCTCTGAATCTTAAAGCAAATTCCATGTCTCTGTATTGTATCATTGTTACATCATCTTCAGCCCTTTGAATTCTGTTTTGAGCTTCTCCTATTTTACTATCCAAAATTTCAGAAGATTGTTTAATTTCCTCAACTCTGTCATCCACCATTTCAATATTGCCTGCCAGACACTTAAATGCCATTAATATATCATCCCTAATCCCCTGATTACGAATTGCAATCTCATCTGACACAGCCTGTATCTTTTCATTAGTTTCCTTAATTTTTTCATTAGGTTCCTTAATTTTTTCATCAATCACATCAACAATTTTATTTTGGGTGACTTGGAGAGCTTGTTGCAACATCTCCAACATTAAGGTCTGTGGATCCGCTGGAGGAGCAGGAACTTGTAATCTAGGATTATGAGCTGGGAAGCTACCAGCACTCCCAGTTCCTTTAGTAGGAACAGTTTTTACAGACTTTGAGGCCATTTCCAGTTTGAAATTAGTCTTTATATTTAATCAGAGTCAAAAAGAAGAGTTCCTCAAAAGATTTCCCAATATTAATTAACGTTTAAAATCCTCCTTCTGTCAGCACAAAAGCTTTTTTTTTTCCAGGCGAAGGGCTGCCAGCAAAATGAAACTTTTTCTGTAACTTTCCATTTCCCCCGCCCTTTCAAGCTTCAATCGCCATATTGTTGCAAAGTACTAAGTGATTACTTCCGAAGGAGGCTCTAGGCATTGGAGTTAGGCAAAAAATACTTGCAGTCTGATTTCTCCTTGCTCGTTCTGCCTGCTGTTAGTTCAAGATGTTAATTCCCTCATTTCCATTCAGCAAGATTGGTCGCGGCTTCTAATTCCGCTAATTAGTGGAGACGTCCCTGGTCTGGAGCGGCTTGACAGGCTTTTAGGGAGCGTGCGCCCTTCGCGCCCCAGGATTTTTCCTAGGGCGTTTGGGGGGGGCTCTACCTCCACCTGCCTTCTCTTCTCTCTCCCCTTTGCCCGGGGAGAGAATTTCAAGCCTCCAGACAGCGTTTGTCAGCTGTTCTGGGGCTTTAACGGAGCCAGGGAATGGACGCTCTCAAAAGAACATATTTCGAGGCTCGCAGAGATATTCCCTCTTCAAATCTCTGACCCTTCTAGGTATTTGTCATAAAACACCAAGTTCTTTATCTTTGTGTTTCAGTGTTGAGGTCCTTGTTGCTTGTAATATCTCTGTTTTCATTGCCCTCTTCATAAATCTTACATGTACTTCTCTTGGCAATTTATTCCTTATTACATATCTAGTATATAATCTAAATGCTTCATCAATCTCATTTAAAATCTTTTCCTGGGGTTGTTCCATAACTTCAGCCAGAATCTCTGCAATTACCTCTGGTAGGTTTTCTCCTTTTTCTTCTTCTATATTCTGAAATCTTAGGTAGAATTCAGATCTTTCCATTTCCAGCAGAATAATTGTTCTCTTTGTCATTTGTCTCTTAAAACCAATTTTTCTTCCAACTCTTTGACTTTATTTCTTGTCTTTTCTGCTTTTTCCTCTACTGTCTGTATTCTCTGCTCATTCTTCTCCATTATTTCTTTCATTTCTTTTAATTCCTGTTTTATTTTAGCCAGGAGTGACTGCATCAAATTTCGCAATTCTGTTATGTCTGAGGTTTTGTGCTTTTATACTACTGAGGAACTTGGTGCTGGTTGTGTAAATTTCTTCATTTTCACTTCCCCAGATACTTATAATCCACTTATAGTTTGGTTGTAATTCAAATACCTAATTCAACCAATGATTGAATTGGTAATAATAAAATAAAGCAGGATATAGTAAAATAGGAAGAATCTCAGAACCTCCCTCCCCTTCCAAAATTTAATAATGATAAAAAAAAAAATTCAAACTAGAAGAGGGAAGGGAAAGGGAAAGAAAATAAAAGAGGAAAAGAGGTGAAAAAAATTATGACCCAACTGAAGAGAATGAGAGAGAGAGAGAGAGAGAGAGAGAGAGAGAGAGAGAGAGAGAGAGAGAGAGAGAGAGAGAGAGAAGAAAGGGAAGGTTGAAAAATAAAGTTTTAAATTCAAAATCAAAAATCAGAATCCATAAAAAAAGTCAGTTTAACACCAGAAGAAAGAGATAAAAAGGTCCCAGAGTGAAAAAAATAAATAAATAAATAAATAAAAATGAATTCTTCTTCAAGTCTTAATCCATAAAAAAAAAAAATTCAGAAAAAAGAAAGAGGAAAAAAGACCATTTCATTCAGTTCTTGCAAAGTTTCAAACCAGAAAATAAGAAAAATAAAAGGACAACCTGAAGTCTTTTTTTTTCTCAAAATAATGCTAATCCACCAAAAAGTAAAAGGAAAAAAAATTAAAATTAAAATTAAAAATCATAGTCCACAAATCCAGAGGGGGAAAAAAGGAATTCTCAAATGCTTTTAAAGTCTAGTCTCTACTCCCTTCTCCACAGCTGGCCTATTTATCTTCTAGCCAAAATGTCAAGGTCAGTTATCTATTAGGTTTTCTTCAAAGTAAAAATTGTTTTTCTTTTGCTATTTCTTCCACTGCTAGGTGGCACTGCAAGCTAACTTTCAGTCTCAGCTCAGTCCTTTGGTGCTTTTGGTACTTTTACTCCAAACAAAAGTATCAGTAATCAATCAGTATTGCAACAAACTATTTAAAAAATGTATATTCCGTTCAGTCATTCAAAGCACTAATATCCAATTATTCTTACAGTCTTACAATCCCCAAATCTTCTTTTCTTCTTCAATTAAAAATTTTGGTAAAAGTTTAAAAAGGCTCCCAGACATGCATTCCTTGCCGTTCAAAATTCCAGATGTGAATGCGAGCACCCACCCACACCCACTCCTCGCTTTCAGCCACTCTTCTCCACCCTATCAGTCATCCAGGTAGATGAAAGAGAAACTTTCTGATCAATAAAATTAAGTGGATCTCACCTCGCTGTCACAGGCTGGTCTTTCAGTTTCTCTTTTGTTGCAGCCCTCCCAGCTTTTCAATGACTTCTAGGTCGCTTTCCCACAATATCCAATTTGAGGAGTTCTTCTGGTCTTTCCAAGGGGATTGCAGTTTTATTAATTTTGTAAATATTTTTTTCCTTTTCACCTGATCATTCAATCTGTTCACATTTATTAACAATAGTTGGGTTTCTTTCTCCATTTTCTTAATTTTCTGTTGGTCTCTGGTTTCTATTTGTTCTTGTAGTTCTTTGTGATCTGGTTCTAGTACCCCTTTCTTCATCTTGGTTCCCCTTTTAAGGAGGCACTTGAAGAAAGATGGGCTGCATGGTTGAGTTGCCAGAAGAAAGACATGACTACACAAATGCCACAAATTATCCTGCTTACAATACGCCAAACAGCACAGAGACAAGCTTCAAACCTTCTGGCACAAAGTTATTTGGAGTGATTTATTTATTTATTTGTTTTAATTTCTATACCGCCCTTCTCCAATATAGGACTCAGGGCGGTGCACAGCCAAAGTAAAATCCAGACATAGAAAGATTAAAAAACTGATTAAAATAATTAAATAATTTGGCCATAATTAAAAACAGTTCCAATTTAAAATAGTTTAAAAGTTTGACTCAAGCCAGCCCAGCTAGTTGGAATAAATGGGTTTTCAGGGCCCGACGAAAAATCCGGAGGTCTGTTATTGTACGTAACTCTGGGGGGAGGTTGTTCCAAAGGTTGGGCGCCACCACAGAGAAGGCTCTCCCCCTGGGGGTCGCCAGCCGACATTGTCTGGCGGACGGCACCCTAAGGAGGCCCACTCTGTGCGAGCGTACTGGCCGGTGGGAGGCTATTGGTGGCAGAAGACGGTCTCGTAGATACCCCGGCCCTAAGCCATGGAGCGCTTTAAAGGTGGTCACCAACACCTTGAAGCGCACCTGGAAGACCACCGGAAGCCAGTGCAGCTCGCGCAGGAGAGGTGTCACATGGGAGCGCCTCGTCGCCCCCATAATCCCCCGCGCGGCCACGTTCTGGACCAGCTGAAGTCTCCGGGTGCACCCCAGGGGGAGCCCCATGTAGAGAGTGTTACAGTAGTCCAGGCGGGAAGTGATGAGTGCTTGAGTGACTGTGCGTAGGGAGTCCCGATCTAGAAAGGGGCGTAACTGGCGTATCAGGCAAACCTGATAAAAAGCCCCCCTGGCCACGGCCGCCAAATGATCTTCCAAAGACAGCCGTGCATCCAGGAGGACGCCCAAGTTACGAGCCCTCTCCGTGGGGGCGAGTGATTCACCCCCAATAGCCAGCGATGGCATCAGCTGGCTATATCGGGACGCCGGAAGCCACAGCCACTCGGTCTTGGAGGGGTTGAGTCGGAGCCTGTTTCTCCCCATCCAGGTCCGCACGGCCTCCAGACACTGGGACATCACTTCAAGGGCATCATTGGGGTGGTCTGGGGTGGAGATGTACAGCTGGGTGTCATCAGCGTACTGATGGAATTCCACCCCAAAACCACGGATGATCTCACCCAGCGGCTTTACATAAATGTTGAACAGAAGGGGCAAAAGGACCGACCCTTGTGGCACCCCACAAGCAAGGTGCCTCGGGGTCGACCGCTGCCCCCCTGTCAACACAGATTGCGACCGGTCAGAGAGGTAGGAGGAGAACCACCGCAGCACGGTGCCTCCCACCCCCAACCCCGCCAACCGGTGCAACATGATACCATGGTCGATGGTATCAAAAGCCGCTGAGAGGTCTAACAGGACCAGGATAGAGGAACAACCCCTGTCCCGGGCCCTCCAGAGATCATCCACCAATGCGACCAATGCCGTTTCAGTGCTGTGCCCAGGCCGGAAGCCGGACTGGAGCGGGTCTAGATAGACAGCTTCATCCAGGTACCGGGGAAGCTGTTGCGCCACCACACTCTCAACAACCTTCGCAATGAAGCGAAGGTTGGAGACTGGACGATAGTTAGCCAAAACAGCCGGATCCAGAGAGGGCTTCTTGAGGAGGGGCCTCACAACCGCTTCTTTCAAAGCGGTCGGCAGGATCCCCTCACTCAAAGAAGCGTTAACAATCTTCTGGAGCCAGCCTCGTGTCACCTCCCGGGAAGCCAGTACCAACCAGGAGGGACACGGGTCCAATAAACATGTGGTCGCGTTCAGCCGTCCCAGGACCCTGTCCATGTCCTCGGGAGCTACAGGATCGAACTCCCCCCAGGTAACACTCTCAAGACCTGCCTCAGTCGTCCCGTCCGGACATACCCAGTCAGAGGCCAGCCCTTCCCGAATCTGAGCGATTTTGTCATACAGATACTGCACAAAATCCTCAGCACGACCCTGCAAGGGATCATCCCGCACCTCCAGATGAAGGAGGGAGCGGGTCACCCTAAACAGGGCGGCTGGGCGATTATCTGATGATGCGATAAGAGCGGCAAAATAACTCGTTTTCGCCGCTTTTATCGCCACTAGGTAGGTCTTAATATGAGACCTCACCAGTGTTCGGTCAGATTCGGAGCGGCTGGTCCTCCAACTACTCTCCAGGCGTCTTTTCCGGCGCTTCATCTCCCTAAGCTCCTCGGAGAACCAAGGAGCTAGGTGAGTTCGGTGCCGGGTCAGAGGCCGCAAAGGCACGACTCGGTCCAAGGCCCCGGCAGCCGCACTATCCCAGGCGGCCACCAGGTCTTCCGCCGAGTCATGAGCCAGAGTCTCAGGAAATGGCCCAAGCTCCATCTGGAACCTATCCGGGTCCATCAGGCGCCTGGGGCGGAACCACCTGGTCGGTCCCGCCTCCCTGCGGCGGGGTGCAGTGGTCAGAAAGTCCAGTCGAAGGAGCGAGTGGTCAGACCATGACAAGGGTTCGATGGCTATATCCCCTATATCAAGACCACTCAACCACTGACCAGAGACAAAAACTAAGTCCAGAGTGTGTCCCCCCGTGTGAGTGGAGTCATGAATTAACTGAGTAAGGTCCATGGCCGTCATGGAAGCCATGAACTCCCGAGCCACCTCAGACGTTTCACCGATAGATGGGAGGTTGAAATCCCCCATGATGACAAGTCTGGGGGTGTCCACCGCCACCTCGGCTATAACGTTAAGCAGCTCAGGCAGGGCCGTTGCCACGTGGCAGGGAGCCAGGTACGTGACCAACAAGCCCATCTGTACTCTCCGACCCCACTTCACAAAGAGGGACTCACATCCGGCTGTCTGTGGAACAGTGGTCTCCCTTGGATCCAGACCTTCCTTTATAATAACCGCCACCCCCCCCGCCCCTGCCCTGAGCCCTCGGCTGATGAAATGCGCGGAAACCTGGTGGGCACATATCCACGAGGGGGACTCCCCCCTCCTGGCCCAACCAGGTCTCCGTAATACCCGCCAGGTCTGCCTCCCCCTCCTGGATAAGATCATGAATGAGGGGGGCTTTATTAACAACGGACCTGGCGTTGCATAACATCAGTCGAAGGCTCTGGCCCTGAGAATCTGGACAACCTGGGGAACAAGAAAAGCATTGGGGACCGGAATGCGCAATCGCTCTAAGATAGCGAGTGCGCATTCCCGGAACATGATATGGTCCCCAGCTTCCGCCATATCTGCCCCTCCCACTCACTATGCTGATGGAACAGCCCTCCTCAAATCGAACTCCACCCCCCTCCCCGACCTCCGGTTCTATGTCCCTAATGTCGTGGCCCTTCGCTAAGGCTGGTCTTGAACCCGGTGGATTTCCCCCAGGACCCACCTTAATCCCCCCCGAACCCCTTAAGATTTTTGTTAAAAACCCGCTAAAAAACCCACTTAAAAAACCCCTCAAACTCTTCTTTGCTGCATGCCATCTCTCGGGGCTCCAACGCCCGTCATCAAGATAGGCCCTCGATAGCGAAGAGGGCCAGACCTGCGAGAGGGGGGAATCTCGCAGGGCACGAAGGTCATTCACCGAGTACATCTGAACATCAAGGGGGGAGATAGTCCATGGCCAATAACCAGGGGCCAATTTGATGTTATCACAGTCGAGAGTGAGTGCCAGGCTTCAACAGAGTTTCAATGGGACACATTGGACCTCATTGCCCTCTCACGGCAATGGCAGGAGTAAGAATACTGTTTCGAACCGGTAAAGGGTGACCCAACCCCCCTCTCATGGCGGCTGGTCAACCACGATCATCCAAAGAGCCGGAGTTGAGACAGTAGCTGTGAACCTGCTCCACCAAGACTTGAATCCCCAGATGTAACCTCCATTCAATGGAGGAAAGAATGGGATCAGGTCAGTCCACATAGTCTGGGGCCGGCTCCACGGTGGAGATCATAACAATCAAGAGCTCTAGGAAGGTCAAGATGATACCTAGTCCAGGAGATGATGATGATGGGGGGGGGGACCAAAATTGAGCTTTTCGGCCACAACCATAAATGCCACATTTGGAGAGGAGTCAACAAGGCCTATGATGAAAAGTACACCATTCCTACTGTGAAACACGGAGGTGGATTGCTGATATTTTGGGGATGTGCGAGCTACAAAGGCACAGGGAATTTGGTCAGAATTGATGGCATGATGAATGCAGTATGTTATCAAAAGATACTGGAGGACAATTTGCATTCATCAGCCCGGAAGCTGTGCATGGGACATAGTTGGACATTCCAACATGGCAATGATCCTAAACACAAGGCCAATCAACCTGTCATTGGCTACACCAGAATAAAGTGAAAGTTCTGAAGTGGCCATTTCAGTCTCCTGACCTCAATATCATTGAGCCACACTGGGGAGATCTCAAACGTGCAGTTCATGCAAGCCAACCCAAGAATTTACAGGACCTGGAGGCTTTTTTCCAGGAAGAATGGGCAGCTTTACCATCTGAGAAGTTAAAGAGCCTCATCCACACATACCACAAAAGACTTCAAGCTGTCATTGATGTTAAAAGGGGCAATACACCATATTAAGAACTGGGGTATGTAAACTTGTGATCAGGGTCATTTGGGTAGTTTCTGTTGTCATTATGATTGAAAAAGAGTAAACACAGTTGATTGATAATAAATGGCTTCAGCCAAACACTAACCATGAGTGAAAGAAAAGTTTTTGTGTTATCATTCATGTTCTCTGAAAAATGGCCAAGAAATCATAAATTCTGCCAGGGTATGTAAACTTATGAGCACAACTGTACATCATAGATTCGTCTCTTGTAATTGTGTAAATAATATCACAGACCTTCTTACATGCAAACCTGATGTATACTTCTCTGGATAGATGATGGTGCTTTGCATAATTAGTTTGGACTCTGTACACTTTTTTTTTTATTGCAAAAGTTTTACAATTACATTTTCACCCCTTTTTTCCCCCCTCATCCCACCCCAAACTTCCCAACCTCCCTAACCCACCCTAACCCTCCCCTCTCCCCCAGACTTCCACACAGTATACTCATATCAAGTAGAAGGAAAAACCCTCATTTGTATATAAAACTTGAACCCCTCCCTCCCCCTTAAAAATTTTCATCTTCATTACCTTAAAATATTTCTATCTTAATATAACATTTTGAAATAAATTTTTCATCCTCTTTACCTTAAAATATTTCTATCTTAATATAACATTTTCAAATAAAAGCTATTTGATACTTCCTAGTTTGATATTTGTTCTGAACATAATCTATCCACCTCTTCCATTCCCATTCATAAGTCTCTTGTGAACAATCTTTTAGATATGCTGAAATCTTCGCCATCTCTGCAAAACTGGCCATCTCCAAAGTCCATTCCTCAATCGTAGGCAGCGCTTCATTTTTCCAGTATTTACCTATCAACAATCTTGCTGCTGTTATCATATGCAATATCAGTTTTGTTTCACCCAATGTAAAACCCTTAGCTATACCCAATAAAAACAATTGTGGAGAAAATTGAATTTTTTTCTTCAAAACATTTTGCATGACCCACCAAATTTTTATCCAAAAGGCCTTAACTTTCTTACAGGTCCACCAAACGTGATAATATGTAGCATCTGGACAATCACATCTCCAACATTTAGGCTGCACATTAGGGTACATACACGACAATTTTTTGGGGTCTAAATGCCATCTGTAAAACATTTTATAAAAATTTTCCCTCAAATTCTGCGACTGTGTAAATTTAACATTCTGAACCCAAATTTTTTCCCATGTTTCCAACATCACTGGTTCCTCAAAATTTTGTGCCCACTTAATCATACAATCTTTAACTAGTTCAGTTTCTGAATCCCTTTCTAACAGAACATTATAAAGTCTTTTAATATGCATTGGACCTTTCTCTTTTATATGTCTGACCAATTCTTCCTCATACTCCATAATACCAGTTTTTTGGTCCTCTTTCCATCTCAATTGCAATTGATTATATTGTAACCAAGTAGGATTAATCCCTTCAGCCAACAATGTCTGTAATGTCTTCAGCTGCCATCTGCCCGCATCTGTAAAAAGAACCTCTTTATATAAAAACCCCCCGAGTGACATTATATTTGTATTCCACAAAGTATGACCAAGATCCAGCCATAGCGGTATTTTATAATCCCAATTGATTCGGTGCTTCTTCCAAACTCTCAACAAAGAATCTCTAAGTATATGGCTTTTGAATACTTTATCCACTTTACTATCATAAAATAAGTAGGCGTGCCATCCAAGTTCCAAATCAAAACTTTCTGCATTTAATATTCCAGTCTTTTTTCCTCCAAACCAATCACTTGCTAAAGTCAAAGCTGCTGCATCATAATATAACTGTAGGTTTGGAAGTTTGAGACCTCCCCTTTCTGGAACGTCTTGCATAATTTTCAATTTTACTCTTGGTTTTTTCTCGTTCCAGACAAACTTGTTCACTCCAGTTTGCCATACTTTTAGTTGTTTATCATTTTTGAGCACCGGAATCATTTGAAACAAAAAAAGAAATCTTGGCAAAATATTCATCTTAACTGCTGCTATTCTTCCAAGTAAAGACAGCTGCAGTTTTTTCCAAGTCTCCATATCTTTTTGCACCTCTCGCACAACACCTCATAATTATTTTGAAACAATTTCATATTTGATTCTGCAACCTGAACTCCTAGATATTTTACCTTTGGTACAATCTCAAAACCTGCCCTCCTTTCAAGCTCATGTTTACGATCTTGTGTCATATTTTTGACTACCATCTTAGTTTTTTTCTGGTTCAATCTAAAACCTGAAACTTTACCATAGTCTTGTATAATGTCCTTCATCTGGATTATTGATTCCATTGGCTGTGTTAGGGTAACAACCAGATCATCTGCAAATGCCTTTATTCTGTAATCCTCTTGCCTTATCATTATACCTTTCAAGGTATTAGAGTCCCTTATTGTATTTAACAAGACTTCTAGTGTTAAAATAAACAACAATGGGGACAACGGACATCCCTGTCTTGTTCCTTTTTCGATTTTAAACTCTGTTGTCAAACTTCCATTAATAATAATCTGTGCTTTTTGATCTTGATAAATTGCTGAAACCGCCTGTATAAATTGGTCCCCAAAGTCCATCCTTTTTAAAGTCTTGAGTAGAAAATTCCAGTCCACTTTATCAAAGGCCTTCTCTGCATCCAGAAAAACCAGCACTGCAGGGATCTGTTTATTCTTCTCAAGATATTCCAATAAATCTATTACTTGCCTTACATTATCATTCATGTGCCTACCCTCAATAAATCCCACTTGATCATCATGAATCACCTTTTGAATTACTGGCATCAATCCGTTGGCTAATACTTTTGCATAAATTTTATAATCCGTATTCAAAAGAGATATTGGTCTGTAATTCTCTGGTTTTTTGGGACCACCTTGTTCTTTTGGTATCAAAGAAATATAAGCTGTAGTCCATGATGGGGGTACTTTTCCCCCTTGTTGTATATTACAAAATAAGTCCCTAAGTTGTTCCACCATTTCTGCCTGCAAAGTTTTATAATACACTGCAGTCAGACCATCCGTTCCAGGAGCTTTAGCTGTTTTTAATTGTTTTATTGCTGCTATTATCTCCTCCTCTGTTATAGGATAGTTCATTCTTTCCTTTTGTTGCTCAGTAATTTTTGTAACTCTTTTATTGTCTAAGTATTTTTCTATAAGTCCATTCTGCACCTCCTTTCTGGCATATAGTTTAGTATAATATTCAAGAAAGGCTTCTTTTATTAATTTCTGTTGAAAAACTTCTTTCCCTCCGATATCAATACTATCAATAGTCCGTATGCTCTGTTTTTTCCTCAATGTGTAAGCCAACCACCTGCCCGGTTTATTAGCGTTGCAGAATGTGTTATGCTTCGCATATTGTAGATTTGTTGCAACTTGTTCCGCTATAAGCATTTGAAATTGATCTTTCAAAAGTTTTATGACACTACGTATTCTTTCATCTGTTGGGTTTTTGATAAGTAACTGTTCTTTGTTCTTTATTTCTGCTTCCAATTCAAGTCTTTTCTTTTGTCGGGTCAACCTATGTTTAGAGTTCATATAAATAAGCACCCCTCTCATATAAGCTTTGCTTGCGTCCCACACAATTTCCATTGGGGTGCCTTTATTCAAATTCATTTCAAAAAACTCTTTCAAATACTTTTTAAGTTCTATTATATTTTTTTCATATCTGAACAAGTTTTCATTTAATCTCCAAGAGCGTCTCTCAGTCTTGCATGTCTCAATTTCTATCCACACTGGGCTATGATCAGTCAAAGTTCTTGGCAGAATCTTTGTTCTTTTTGTCCTAACAAGTAAGTCATCTGACAACAAAATGAAATCAATCCTAGAGAAGGATCTATGTCTATCAGAAAAGAAAGTATAATCCAGTTCTTTTGGGTTATGTATTCTCCAAATATCTTTTAATTCCAAGTCTTCTTTCATATCAAAAAAGGTCTGTGGTAATCTAATCCTTGACTTTGCCAAAGTCTTTTTATCTAATTTAGAATCAATTACTCCATTCCAATCTCCCATAATTAAAATAGATCTATAATCCCATTGTAGTATTTTAGTATGTAGCATTTTATAAAAATAGTCCTGTTGTTGATTAGGAGCATAAATTCCTATCAGAAGAATTTGATTATTAGCAGAAAGTAATTCAATTGCTACAAACCTGCCATCTTGATCAGCTTCTATAAGTTTGGCTGTTAATTTTTTATTTACATAAATAACCACACCATTCTTTTTTTGGTTAGTTGAAGATATAAAATGTGTTCCTAATTTGGAATTTTTCAAATAGTTTTGATCTTGAACTGTAATATGCATTTCTTGTAAACAAATTATATCATTATTATGTTGTTTTAAATATGCAAATACTTTCTTCCTTTTCTGTGTTGCATTCAACCCATTCACATTCCAAGATAAACATTTAATCATCATTATTCTCTTTCTGGAGCAGAGAACAGAATAATCGGATTTCATCCGAAATCTTCTGTCCTGCATTCCCCACAGCCCCAGCCTTTTCATCTTGTCTTTCCTGCTGTAACTTTTCTTTAAGTTGCTTGGATTTTGCTCGGGTTATACGCTGGTCCTTGACTTCAGCCATCCAAGCCGGCTCCAAGATTGGAGAAGGTTCCAGCACAGGCTCATCCAGGAAACCTCCTTCAGCGCCCTTCAACTCCTCTGATTCCTGCTTAGATTGTTGTTGCGGTTCTTGAAGTTGCTTCTTATCACTCTCCTTAATCTCCAAAACTGTAGATGTACGTGGGGATGGTGTTCTTTCTTTAAAGATATCAGTATAAAATTGCTCCGCCTTCTCCACAGTATTCAAACGGTGTTTCTCTCCCTTATATCTCAAAATTATGCCAGTTGGAGCGTCCCAACGAAATGGGATCTGATTATTCTGCAATTCTTTAACAAGAAAGCCAAAATCTTTTCTGGATTTCAACATCTTAGGTGGAAGCTCCTTGTAAACTGTGATCTTCGATCCGCCCACTTGCACAGAAGTGAGAAAAGATTTTTGCAGGATATCATTTCTTATTGCTCTGTCTGTAAAATATATGACCACATCTCTAGGCAATTGTCTTTGTCTGGCCACCCAAGAATTGACTCTGTAAATTTTGTCTATTTTACAGAAAACCATATCAGGATTAATTTTTAAGATCACAGCTAGGGCTTCAGCACAGATCTGTCTCAAATCTTGTCTCTCCTCTTCTCTAATTCCTCGAAGCCGTATAGCAAATTCCATTGCCCGGAACTGCATCATGACAATCTCGTTCTCAACTCTCTGCATCTTATCATCAACATCAAAAAATTTATGATCATTATTTTTCATCTTAGCATTAATTTCTGATTTAAATTCATCCACTTTTGACTCAACTTTCATAATAAATCCTGCCAGGCCAGACGCCACATCTGTTATTTTTTTGGTCACCTTCTTTTGGTTCTGCTGCATTTCCTGTATAATTTCCTGTTGAGACTTTTGAATTTTATCATCTATTTTATTTATTTTATCATCTATTTCCTGTTGAGCTTTTTGAAATTTGTCATCCAGGATTTTTGAAATAAATTCTTTTAAATCTCCCATATCAAAATCTTTTTTCTGAGCTTGAGACTGCATGTCCTGTTTGCGTGTGGGGGATCCCCCCCTGTTTTGCCTTCCTGCTTCTTTGAAGCCATCCTGCCACGTAGGCTAGCTTTTCTAAAAAGGGAGGTTCCGCTTCTTCTGCCACCTCCACAAAGCCTTCTAAAAAGGTCCCCCAGATTTAATCAGGGCAAAGCTGTAATGCAGCAAAGTCAAGTAAAAGGGAGAGATTTTCCTCTTGTTCCTGTTACAGCCGGAGCAACTTTGTAGCAACTTATTAACTTTGTAACAAAGCAAGATGACTTCACGAATCCACACTCGCTGATTCATTTACTCTAATGCTGAGCGCCATATTTTTTCCAGTCACTTTCACTCATTCAGAAATTTTTGCTTCAATATAAAAGATCAGCAAAGTGCTAATACTTGCAGTTCAGAATTTCAGGGTTCAAGTAGATTTCGGCTGTTTATTTGGGTTATTTCCTTGCTCTTTTGAAGTTTCCTGCAGCCGGCTTGTTCTGCGGAAGCAGAGACGTCCCACGCCGCCCGGAGTCTCAGCAGGTTGAAAGGGAGCCGCGCCTGTTTCCTCCCCAGAAACAATTCCCTGGGGGGGTTGCAGGGGCTCAACCTGTACCCTGCTGCCTCTTCTTCAAGAATCCTAATGATTTTGAAGCTTTCAAGCCGCTTCGCGATCGAGAAGCGGCTCTACGAGCGGCGGGGCTGGCGGTGCTTAAAAAGGCACCGTCGTCGCCGAAAACGAGGAAACCGGAAGTCTGGACTCTGTACACTTTGTCCATCTCATTTATAATCTCTTTTTTATCTCTCTGGAGGACTTCTGCAATCAGTCCCGTCATTACCTCTCCTAGATCATCTTTCATTTCCACCACATTTTGGAACCTCAGATAAAAGGAGGCTTGATCCATTTCCAGGTGTATTAACAAACTTCCCAAATCTTTGATTACCACCATCATTTTTTGATCTACCTGTTCTAATTTTTTTTCAGATCGTTCAGTTTTTATTTCCACAGACCTAGTTTTTTGTTCATTTCTTTGTATCACCTCTTGGGTTGAATCCACTTTATTGTCTAAATTATGTATGTCAGTTTTCAATTCTCCATGGTTTTTTGTCATCGTCTCCTGAAGTTTCACCATGGTTTCCTGTATCATTACAAGGGTAGACTGCATAGATTGAGAAGTCAAATTGGAGCTTGACTTTTCTGTGGGCAGCATCCCTTCTATTGTTCTCTGAGTTGATGGGGAGGCCATCACCACTGTTGGGTTGGATGCTGCCTTTTCCCCTGTTCTGAATGTTGTAGTAGTAATACTTGTCATTTCTTTTAAAATTTTACTTTGTTCTCCCAAAATTTTATAAATCTTTTCCTAACACATGATGTTACAGTATCTGTCAGTCAGGGGCAGATTCCAAATCCCATCGCTACTGGTTTGCTTGTGTGCGCACACTTCTGCACATGCACAGAAGTGTCCAGGTGGGTGGGCAGAGACCTCCTGCCACTGCCACTATTGGTTCACCCAATCCCATGCAAACTGGTAGCAACCCACCACTGCTGTGAGTTCATCTAGGTGCAGAGGTATCTTTGAAAATGTTCCAATCTATGCAATCAAAGCAAGCCTGTAGCTTTAATTTTTCCTCCTCAGTCCAAGACTTCACTGATTTACCATATTTTTCAGACTATAAGACACACCAGTGTATAAGATGCACCAAGCAAGAAAAAAAGTTTTTCCCCTCCCCAGCCCCCAGGAGCATTCTGAAGGCCTCCCAAACTCTCTGCTCATCCCGTTTTTCACAAAAATGGGCACACAGAGGGTTGGGAGGCCTGCAGAGTGCTCCAGGGGGCTGGAGAGTGCAAAAATGGGACACGGGGGGGGTTAGAGGCCA
This sequence comes from Arizona elegans, assembly GCA_022577455.1. Classification (NCBI taxonomy): domain Eukaryota; kingdom Metazoa; phylum Chordata; class Lepidosauria; order Squamata; family Colubridae; genus Arizona; species Arizona elegans. Next base: position 72,924,192 of record JAKOOJ010000004.1, on the reverse strand, counting down.
AAAACGGGGGCGTTTTTTCCCTCCCCAGCCCACTTGAGGACTCTGTAGGCCTCCCAAAGCCTCTGTGCACCCTGTTATTTGCAAAAATGGGTTGTGTGGGGTGGGGCTTCAGGAGGCCAAAAATTGTTGTATTTGGTGTATAAGATGCACTAACACTACCACCCTGTTTTTGGGGGTGGGGGGAAAGTGCATCTTATACTCTAAAAAGTATGGTAATTGTTGGTTTTATGGATTTAAGCCTTTGTCTATAAACAGGTACAAGGTAAATCATACAATAATCGGAATGTTTTACAGCTGCTTATGGTAAAGACGGATAAGCATCTTTTAATGTTGTGTAGCAGTAGTCTAAATATTCTTGCCTCTAGTAAGATAGTTGACATGCTAAAAATATCTTGGTAGATCTTGGCTTAAATTAGCCCTATTGAAATCTCCAAACACAATGAGAAGCGAGTCTGGGTATCTCACTTCAGCCCACATAATCTGGTCAACTAGAGTCTGTAATGCAATGTTTATGCAAGCTTTTGGAGGAATATATGTTGTAAATAGAATAATAAGGAAAACTCTGATGGAGAATAAAATGGTTTGCAACTGATAATGTCTCTAAGTCCACAGAATTTTTTAGTGTAGTTACATTTTTGCACCATCGATTGCTGATATAAAAGCAGATATATAAAAAAAGTTGATATAAAAACCTCTGAGTTAGGATTGGTAGGTGACAAAAGCACTTGGATCAAATTCAGAGAGTGAGTTTCCTCTAGAATCTGAGGCAGCATGTCTCTCAATGCCAGTTACTGGGAAGCATGAATCTAAGAGTACAACTCTCATATTCATAACCATTGGATTATTCTGGGGAAAAATGCTGGACTAGGTAGACTTTTGGTTTGATGCAGTATCTGCAAAGGAGATTTTAAAAAACCACAGTCCAGTGGTGAAATTCAAAATTTTTCTCTACCAGTTTTGTGGACTTGGCTTGACAGGCATGGTGTGGCTTGGTAGGCGTGGCTTGGTGGGTGTGGCAGGGGAAGGATACTGCAAAATCCCCATTCCTACCCCACTCTGGGGCCAGCCAAAGGTGGTATTTGCCGGTTCTCCAAACTACTCAAAATTTCCGCTACCGGTTCTCCAGAACCTGTCAGAACCTGCTGGATTTCACCCCTGCCCCAGTCCCTCAGAATCTAATGGTCGTTCCACACATAATGGCAAAGTTAGTTTGTGGAGTTCTTAGTAGTTGCTGTATACTGAATTAATTGACTGCAGAATTTAATCAGATCTATTTATGTTCTGAGAAATGCAAGAAAGATTGTGTTGCCATGTTTTCACTTTAGCTATCAGACAGGTGGTTCCCCATTGTTCTAACTCCCATTTCTTTTCACTCCCCTCTTAACAGAAAGTGCCAGAGTACCTCATGCTTTCTGGCTGCTCTAAGTAATAGTAGCTTTTTTAAAAAAACCTCTAGATGGTGGCAAGTTTTTCAAGGATTTTGTTATTTATAATTTTCACCACTGTGGATAAGAAACATGAGAGAAAACAAAAACTTGATGGGATAATGTTTAAATGCAATATTAACTAACTACAAGGAATGTTAGCATGGCTTCAAAAACCCAGGCAACCCCAAGAAGGAAACAAAGCGTTTGATTCCTGCAATAGGGGCACAGTAGCCTCAGGGTGCTAGCTAGACCCAAGTGAAGAAGATAGGCACTGTACATATGCTATGAATTGAATGGACATACTTGGAGATTATGGAGAAGTGACCTAAAATTCATTGCATGTTGTAATGAATGAAATGAAGGGTAATGAAAATGAGAATAGTGAGGGAAAGAATGTTATTTATCTTAATTACATGTAATTGGGCATAGTTACAGTATAATATAGCCATCAACAATGAAACTGTCCTAAAGGATCAAATAGTATTAAGAGATGGAGATTAACCAGAAAGTAACTGGAAAGGGAAACTAATCTAAATGAATCAAATCTTACTAGAATTCTTAATTTAATTTTATTTTTTTTGCAAAAAGTTTTTTATTTTTCCCCAAACGTACAAATTATATCCTTTCGGAACAGAGCTTTGATCCGGTCATCACTTTGTTCAATTTTTAACAAAATCTTTAACAAAATTTTATCTATACTATTTTGCCATATCACTTATTTCTAAATCTTATATCACATATTCAACTAATACCATCTTTAAAAAATCAACACATATTTACTTAATCAAAACAATTACCCTTCTATTAACCCACCTTAATTCTTAATTCAATTAATAATTCATAATACAACAATTCTTACCCTAAATCCTCACTATTAACAATACAATTCAAATATATTTATATTTCATTGTGCTCATTAAATCTTTATTCCATTATTCCATTATCAAATTAAAATCTTATCTTTTTAATTTTAGAAATATAGCAATTTAACATTTAAACATAGTTCTTAGTTCAAATAATGCTCTTTAACACAATTTCCCAATTATCTTAAATTCTATGTATCAAACCATACCATTTATATAACAGCAATTAAGTAATTTTGTTTATAAATCATAATCATATATTGTTTCAGTTTCCTTTTCTTTTCCACTTAAGTAATAAATGTTCAAATTATCACAATTATTATACATATTTAAACAATATCCCAATTATTATAGCTATCCATTTTCTAATTTAACCTTTTCTTTTATCCTTCCACTGTTAATCCCAATTACAAAATACATCTTTATTCCACTGTTAATCCCAGCATAATCATCTTTATTTTTCTCACTGCTAATCTCAGTGTAATCAGCTTTATTCACTGTTAATCCCAGTGTAATCATCTTTATTTTTCTCACTGTTAATCCCAGAGTAATCATCTTTATTTTTCTCACTGTTAATCTCAGTGTAATCATTTTATTTACTGTTAATCCCAGTATAATTATCTTTATTTTTCTCACTATTACTCCCAACATAATAATCTTTTACTTTTGTAGGTATATTATTAAAAATATTCAAATTATAACAATTGTTATAGGTATTTAAATAATATCCCAGTTATTATAACCATCAATTTCCTCAAGTAGTATCTTTTAACATCTTAATAAAAAATTGGTTCATTATGTCCATTGCTATATTTCTTTTAATGTAATCTATTTTCCATATATTTTAGCTTCAATCCCTATTTCATTTCTAAATATCTGTAACATAATTCTTCTCATATTTGTTTATCTCAATATAGTCATTTTATAAATCCAGATCCTGGACATCTTTAAATTTCTTAATATTTTCCAACCTTTTATTCTTTTATCATTCAGTATTAATCTCCATATAATCATCATTATATCATTATTAATCTCAGTATAATCATCATTGTGCTATTGTTAATATAATCTCTAGAGACCTCCTTTTTATTATTAGTATTCACATATTCAATTATTTGTTCATATTTAATCACAATATCTTTATCTTCTTTATTTTCCAATTCTATGTCTTATTTCTCCAGCTTCATTTCCTTGTCCACACATGTATACTCCATTTCGATTTTTATATCCTCAAATTTGGTCCTCTGTGCAACATTATAGTTATTTCTTTTATTTCCATTCTCCAAATCAAAGAGTTGCTCCAATTATAAAAGTTCCATTGTATTCCCTTCTATTTCTTTTTTTATTCCTCCAAAGGTCAAGCCTCTTGTAGACAAGAAAATCCTCCTCCACAAGTTCCCATGGTTATTATCTGGTGAAGTTCACAATTTTCCAAAACAAAAAACCAAGCTGCAATGTTCCTTTTTACTCCAGATGGTGTCTCTCTGCAATCCACAATTTCCAATTGCTTAATAAGTATCCATTTTGTTTCCATTACATCACGATCTTACTTGACTTCTCTTTTTTCTTTTTCAATTTAAAAATATCAAATCATATTTAAAGTCCAGTCCAAATTTAAATAGCTCTTCTCACTTCTTTTTTTTCTTTTTTCCCCTTTTATTTATACATCCCTTTTTTTTCTTAAAGCTTATTACCCATTCTTTTAGTTTTCTTGCCATTTAAAAAGAAAAGGGGGAAAAAGGATATCTTTATTTCTTTCCAATCCTTTGACCATATCTAATTATTTAAAGTTTCCAATTAGTTTGTTCAAAAATCTATTTTCAATTGGGTTTTTGTCTCTTCCAAATTACATTTCAAAATCCTCTCTGCCCCCATGCTCCTTAGCTGCGATTACACATTAGGGGTCTTATAGTTGTAAGATGTTTCTCTTGTTGTTATTCAAGCCTGAGTTGGCTGTTATTCACCCAGCTTCAAGAAGACTTTGTTCCATTTCTTTCTTCTCTCCAGCTCTATGCTTAGCCTGGTTGTCCCAGCTTCGTGGCAGCCACCATGGCTGCCGCCCCCTGCAGCCGACTCACAGAGAGTTCCCTCTGACCTCCGAGGAACTTGCCTGTTCCTCTTGGTCATCTGAGGTGCCTCTCTTTTTTCCCTGTCCCTGCAGGATGATTCTGGTCCAAAGACCCATCAGCAGCGGTTCAGCAGCCGGGGTTTTCGCAAAGCTCATCAAAGCCCACTATTTCCCCAGCTGTCTCACCACAACGCCAAATCGGAAGTCTAGAATTCTTAATTTTTTAAAGTGGAATAATGTAAGCCAAAAGTCAATAGAACTGTTACTATTTTAACTTTCTAGATTTATAACCACAGTGTGAAAATGCAATTTGACATCATTTTGACTTTGCTTAGGGACAATTTTAGGAAACTGGTTTTTTTTTTACAGCTTTTGAGCTGTCCTTGGCAGATATCCCAAATTAGGTTTATACACAGCTCACTCCCTATGGCCTGTTCTGTTTAATTCAGTTGGCATTCAGACATCTGTTTCCATTTGTTTAAACAAAATATGATTTATAGCATTACCAATATGAAGTGATATTAAATATAAACAGTTCCAGTTCGCCTTTCGATATTGTTTAACAAAAAGTGAAGACCCATAAAAACACAAGCTGCGGAAATAGTAATAGTAATGCAATGCCCAATGTACCTCGAATACAGTAGTTTTGGATATTAAAAGATAATTCTGTCCTTAAGTGGGTATTCTTAAGGACTTTCTTTCAAGAAATAATGAATTGTTTCACATGGTTCCATTACAATGTTCCTGGAACTCTTTGCTATAAACTGCAGAAGGCAAGAAAACTGTAAATTAATATTGAATCTAAGTTCATACATTGCTTTAAACTACAATATACTCAGTGGTGGGATTCTACCGCTTCACAATGGTTCAGTAGAAGCAGTTGTTAAGTAAAGTTAAGTAGTTAAGCAGTTTGGAGAACTGGTTGTTAAAAGAAATCTTAAAGGGGAAGGGTTGTTTTAAGCTTTTTACATCACTGATGGGAGGAAATACTCCCCTGTTGGAGTTCTTCCAACCAGGGTGCAATGATCAGCACTTTGAAGAAATAATTGAATAACAAAGCAGAAGCTTTTAATGACAAGGAACCAAGATGAGTGACATTCAGCAAGGCTTCTTGGCTAGCTAGAAAGATTGACATTCCAATGTGAGTTTACATACCCTTTCTGACTTTTGGTCTAAAACTGGTTTTTGGTGTAGTTTAATTCTGTGCTTGGTTATGTTTAATCCTGTGTTTAATGATGGGATAATTTTCCCTATTCAGCTTTGTTTGGAAGGAAAAATGTTAATCTCTGTTCCTGAAAAGAAGCAGTTTTGGAAATCTGACTAGTTCTGTGTCTATTTGTTCTGGTAGTTGGTTTAACAAGCAATAGATACTTTGTTTGCTCCTTTGCTTCATTCTGGAGAACTTAAATTGCCTCTTTGCTAAAGAATTTCACTTGGCTGCTGATAGTTATCATTGCATTTTAACTATTTTAATTCCTCAAGATGCTCTGGCACCCTCCCTGATTTGTAACTCCAGTTTGCAGGTATTTCTAATCTAATGATTGGTATTTAGGGCAGCTTTTTGCAAGCAAAGAAGCTTTTTGTATTTCTGTACAGGTAATCCTTGACTTACAACAGTTACAATGGCACTGGAAAAAGTGACTTATGACCGTTTTTCACACTTATGAACATTGCAGCAAACTGTCATTACGCAAAGAAGCGATGCACATGACCACCCAGCCATGCCCACCCAGTCACATGAAGCACCGCAGTTGTGAAATGAGTAACACGGTTGTTAAGAATGCTGCAACGGGGGTCGTCGCTAGATGGTCTTTTGGGACTGCCATCCCCGCCGCCCATAAAAAGCCACCTTTACAGCTGAGAGGCGGCTCAAAAAACTCTGTTTCCTTAAGGAAATGTGAGGTGAGCCGGCGAGAGCAGGTAGAGCCCTCTGTGAAGTCCCCAGAGTTTTTTTTACTCTTGGGGAGGAAGCAGGATGAGGCTCCCTATCCAGCTCGCTGCTGCTCCAGGCTGCGGGAGAACTCTGCGCTTTGCAGAGCTAGATAATGTGACCAACCTAATTAGCGAAAACTAACAGATTGCTCGAATAAGCAGGATGAAATCCGGATTTGGGACTCTAATCCGCGAGTATTTGTAACAACCCTATGATTAATTCTAAGAATGAAGAAAGAGTGAAAAGGGGGGAAAAAGTTTAAAATGGCGGCTGGCTGAGGCTTGAGAAGAAAGCTGAAAGCGAAAGTCTTTCCATTTGAATGGTTTAACTTGCTACAAAGTATCTGAAGCAATAGCGCTGGCTACAAGGGAAGAGAAAAATTTCTGTTTCATGCTTCTTCCTTTCTTAGAGACTTGATATTGATATTGTGTGGAGTGAAGACTTTTTCTTTAAAAAAAAGAGTCTGTTTGTGTGGCAGGATGGCGTTAAAACTGACAAAGCCAGACAATCAAGCTGTGGGGGGGGGCTCCCCCATTGATAAATCACAAGAGCAATTTTTGAGCTCGCAGATGCAGAAGAATGGTTTTAAAGTTTTAAAGGAATTTGTTGTGGAGGAGTTGGCAAGACATGATGAGATTATGAACCAGAATCTTGAAAAATTTAGACAGGGAATTAAAGAGTTGCTTCAAATACACTTTTTTCTCAAACCCACAGAATTCTTGGTCCAGAATTGACATGGTATGGACTACTAGAAAATTAGGTTTAGAAATTAAGAAAGCAGACATAAGTATAAATACTTGGACTGACCATAAACTCCTGGAAATACATTGGCACTACGCTAACAAGAGGAGACAACAAAGATGGAGTCTAAGATCCAACCTCTTGAATGAAAAAGAATTTATAACAAAATTAAATGAAGAAATTAAACACTTTTTCATTGAGAACGGCAGGCAAAATACGGCGAAGGAAATTGTATGGGATACCATGAAGGCATATTTGAGAGGAGTAGTGATTTCGTATACGGTGTTCAAAAATAAGGAAGAAAGAAAAGTTAGAGACGATTATAATAAGAATTTAGAGGAAGCAGATAGTAAACTACAACAAAACCCGGGAGACGAGATGGCCAAACAAAAATGGATGATGGCAAGACATAACCTTAACGTTCTGGATCAGAAAGAGTTGGCACAAAAAATTAAGAGGATAAAACACTATCACTTTGAAAACGCCAACAAGTCGGGAAGATGGCTAGCATATAGATTAAAAAAAGAACAGGAAAAAAATCAGATTCTTATATTAGAAGATATCAATGGGGACATTCTGACAAAAGAAATGGATAAGCTAGAAAGAGCGAGAAAATTTTACGAAGCCTTATATAAAGAGGAAGTGATTGATCCAGACAAAATTGCACAATATTTGATGGAAGCTAACTTGCCACAGATAGCACAAGAAGAGAGAGAAATGTTAAATAATAAAATCACAATGGAAGAACTCAAATCTGCGCTTGCCAAAATAAAGAAAAATAAAACACCAGGCCCTGACGGCCTCCCGGGGGAAATTTATGCAAAATTTGAGGAAGAACTACTATTAGAATTGTTGGACATATTTAATGAGGTACTAGTGGGTACAAGAATTCCAGACTCCTGGAAGGAAACCTATATTACCCTCATTTTGAAAGAAGGTGCTGACCCAAAACAGATAGCAAACTACAGGCTGATTTCTCTGTTAAACTCAGATTATAAATTATTTACTAGTATAATTGCGGAGAGACTAAAAATTTTTTTAAATGGCTGGATTCATAGTGATCAGAAAGGATTCCTCCCTGGGAGGCAAATGAGGGATAATGTGAGGACAATAATAGATGTTATAGAATATTATTAACAACACCCGGAAAAACAGCTGGCGTTAGCGTTTTTGGACACCCAAAAGGCGGTTGATAATCTAAATTGGAAATTCATGATTAATCAAATTGATTTGATGGGATTTGGCACAAATTTTAGAAAGATGATCGAAAATATATATAACAAACAGAGAGCAAGTATATTAATAAACGGGGATAAGACACGGACATTCTGGATACAAAAGGGAGTTAGACAGGGATGCCCCCTGTCCCCCTTACTCTTTATAATGGCGCTGGAAATCCTATTAAGAAAGATTAGAGACAACAAAGAAATTAAAGGATTACAAATTAAGAAAGAAATTTTTAAAATACAAGCCTTTGCGGATGACGTGGCCTTAATAATGGAAGATCCCTTAAAATCTGGTCCCAAGGTACTCCAGGAAATACAACAGTATGGTGAAGTTGCTGGCTTTAAACTTAACAAAACTAAAACCAAAATCTTAGTAAGAAATATGGCAGAGATGAACAAGAAGCGGTTAGAAAAGTCCCTGGAACTCCAAATAGCAAAGAAGATAAAATATTTGGGAATCTGGATCACTGTAAGGTATTCCTCCTTAAAAGAGGACAATTATAGTCCATTATTACAAAAAATAAAACAGGACATAGATAGATGGAAGAAATTAAAACTATCCCTTACAGGTAAGATTTCAGCAATTAAAATGAATATTCTTCCCAAAATCATATTTCTGTTTCAAACTATCCCGGTGAACCTGGATAAAAAATATTTTCTAGATCTGGAAAGGAAGGTGCGAGATTTTTTGTGGGAAGGGAAGAAGGCAAGAATTGCATATAAAACGCTGCAAGGGAAAAGAAACATGGGCGGCTTCGGATTACCGGATTGGCAATTATACCAGAAAGCGGCCAAATTAGTATGGATCAAAGATTGGGTCACATTACAAAATAAGAGAATTCTGACATTAGAAGGCCACGATCTACAGGCAGGCTGGCACGCTTATTTATGGGGCCCAAAGAATAAAAAGAAACCACATTTTCACAGACACAAATTAAGGGAGACTCTGATCCAAACATGGGAAGAAATTAGACAAAGATTTTATACCAAAATTCCGATTTGGCTCTCAATTACGGAGGCGCTGATTGCTACTAACAAAAGGGATATTGGAAAATTTGGCACGTACAAAGATATACTAGATGGAAATGGTACTCTTAGACCTCGAGAATTACTAAACAATCAAGGCTTTAATTTGGACTGGTGGAGTTACATGCAGATAAGCTCTAGATATCAAAAAGATAGGGATCAATTTGGGATAGAGACGAAGTATAACAATTTAGATAAAATTATGTTGGGGATTGAAAAGAAAATGCTAGCCAGATTCTATAACCTCTTATTAGGCGAAGTCAGAGCAGAAGGGATAGCTAGGAACCAACTAAGCATTTGGGAAAAAAATATTGGCCACAGACTAAACTTCAATGATTGGGAGGAGGCTTGGAATAGAAATTATAATCTTACTAAATCAGCAACCTATAGGGAGAACCACTACAAAATATTTCACAGATGGTATCTAGCCCCAGCTAGATTAGCAAAAATATTTCCTAATGCCTCAGGAATTTGTTGGAAGTCCGGAAAGGAGATTGGCACCTTCTTTCATATGTGGTGGTCCTGCTCAGAGACAAAGAAGTTCTGGACAAAAATACAAACTTGGCTGCAGGAAATAGTGGAAGAAGATATAAAATTATCTCCAGAAATCTTCTTACTGGGAATGATGGGAGATGGGTTCTCTAAGGACAAGACACAATTAATAATACATATCATAACAGTGGCCAGATTAACCTTCGCAAAATATTGGAAGGATAAACAAATACCTCCCAAGATGATAATAATAAATAAAATTTTGGAATGTGCAGAAATGGCAAAATTAACCAGTATGCTTAAAGATGAGGAGAATTCAAAATTTAAGGCAGTATGGCAAAGGTGGTATATATGGTGGAATAATAGAACATGACCATAAGGATATACCTATGTCTAATAGCTGAGGCAAATTACAGATTTATACTATTTTGAGAAGAATAACAGATCTCTGCAGTGCTGGTGTTTTTGGGATGTGGAAGATGGCCTGTGACTGACCGGATTGGAACTTTCTATTTTGGACTCTCTGAAAAATGGATTACGTATATGTTGAGCCACAAGGCAAGAGAACTATGGAATCGGGGCATGCAGATGATCTGGCTGTTACCCTAACGTGGTTGTCGGAATTAATAATCTAGACAAAAGACATTACAGAAGATACCATATGGAATATAAATATAAAGTCACTCAGTTTTTTTTTTTCATATACAGAAATACTTATTAATGATGGGGGCAGATGGTAATTGAAGATACTGAATATACTGTTGGAAGCAGGACTTGATGTTACCCTAACATGGTCAATGGAATTAACAATCTAGTTGAAAGACATTACAGAAGATACTATATGGAATACAAATTTAAAGTCATTTGAGGGTTTTATTTATATATGGAAATATCTTTTAGTGATATGGGCAGAAGAATAAAGATATTAAATATATTATGTATGGTAGACCTGTAGGATAGTGGGTGAAATAAAATTGATATGGTACAAGGTGATAGGTAATGTTACTGATTGCTTAGTTCAGGAAAAGGGATGTTATGTTTAGATATTAATATACTTAAAAGATTTGAGTTAAGAGATATACGTATGGGGGTGGATTATGAGTAGAATAAATGCCAAATTAGGATTTATTTTATAGTTTCATAGCCGAATGTTGTTTGAAACCTATAGTATGCAGGGGACATAATAATAATGTTAGAAAGAAATGTTTAGCACATAGGGGGTGGTGTAAAAGGTAAAGTATTATATAATGTGATATTAATTTGGATTTCCTCTTGCAGAAGCCATGGGGGGAGGGGAGGGGGAGGGGGGTTAGGGAGTGGGAGGGGAAGGGGGAAAATTGTATTTGAAAAACTTTTTCAATAAAAAAAAAGGAAAAAAAGAATGCTGCAACAGGCATAAATGATGACCAGTCATAAGTGCGAGGACCAGTCAAAAGTGCGAGGACCTGTCAGAAATCACTTTTTTCAGCCCTCTGGGTAGTCCTTTTGTGCATATGGCCTGATTTGCCAGTTGCGTCCCTTTCTGGATCGGGACTCGTTTACGCACGGTCACTCACGCCCTTGTCACCTCACGCCTGGATTATTGTAATGCTCTCTACATGGGACTCCCCTTGAGGAGCACCTGGACGCTCCAATTGGTCCAGAATGCGGCCACACGGGTGGTGACGGGAGCGATGTGGCGCTCCCATGTGACCCCCCTCCTGCGCGAGCTGCACTGGCTCCCAGTGGTCTTCCGGGTGCACTTCAAGGTTTTGGTTACCACCTTTAGAGTGCTCCGTGGCTCAGGACCAGGGTACTTACGAGACCGCCTGCTGCCACCAGTAGCCTCTCACCGACCAGTTCGCTCCCATAGAGAGGGGCTCCTCAGGGAGCCATCGGCCAAACAATGTCGACTGGCGGCCCCCAGGGGGAGAGCCTTCTCTGTGGGGGCACCTGTTATCTGGAATGAGCTCCCCCCAGAGATACGGAGGATCCAAGACTTATGCATCTTCCGCCGTGCCCTAAAAACATTTTTATTCCAACAGACTGGTCTGGCCTAACTCTCCCTTTTAAATTGGGTTTTAAATTGGGTTTAAAATGTTTTTTAGATAAATTGGATGTTTTAATTTTGTTTTTTGAGCCTAAATTATTTAATCTGTTTTTAATAGTTTTTTAACTTTTGTATGTCTCTGTATTTTATTTTGGCTGTTCACCGCCCTGAGTCCTTCAGGAGTAGGGCGTTATACAAATATGATAAATAAATAAATAAATAAATAAATAAATAAATAAATAAATAAATAAATAAATAAATATGGACTACTCAGAAGGCTGAAAAAATTATTTTTGACTGGTCCTTGTGTCAGACTTTGCTATCTCAAAATAAAATGTATTTTCTTTAATTGAGCACAGCCACCGGATCATGACTCGGTGCGGACAAGACTGACCTTTTGCCCCCCAATCCCTCCCTTTCCGATCCCCAAATCTCTGCTTCTCATTGGCTATCTTCCAAGTCATTCTTCAGACTCCTTGTCTCGTCATTTCCCAGGAATGTCTCCCCCCTTCATTTCCATGACAACTCGACATCAAAGGGATTTATCAGGCAAAAGTTCAGAGTTTATCTCTCTCTCTCTCTCTCTGCTGTCTATGCCAGCGTCGAAACACTGACACCTTGCACTTTTGGCCAGTCCTCGCACTTACGACTGTCCTCACATTTTACGTTTTTCACCCTATCTTGTCACCATGGTGAAGAGAAGCAGTTGTGAAATGAGTGACACGGTTGTTAAGAATGCTACAATGGGCATAAATAATGACCAGTCAAAAGTGCGAGGAACTGTCAGAAATCACTTTTTTCAGCCCTCTGGGTAGTCTCTATCTGCATATGGACTACTCAGAGGGCTGAAAAAGTTATTTTTGACCAGTCCTCAGACTTATGACCAGTTCTCACCCTTATGACTGTCCTCACATTTTATGTTTTTTGCCCTATCTTGTCACCATGGTGAAGAGAAGCAGTTGTGAAATGAGTGACATGGTTGTTAAGAATGCTGCAACTGGCATAAATGTGAGGATGGTCATAAGTGTGAGGATCAGTCAAAAGTGCGAGGACCGGTCAGAAATGACTTTTTTCAGCCCTCTGAGTAGTCCCTATACACATAGCCATGGCCACCTGGTCACATGACCTCCAAGCCACGCCCACCCGCCCACTCCATGCCCACAGAACCAGTTGTTAAAAAAATTGAATCCCACCACTGTCTTTCTCCTTCTCTCTCTTTCTCCCTCTCTCCCTCCCTCTCTCATCTCTCTTTCTTTCTTTCTCTCTCTCTTTCTTCCTCTCTCTCATTCTTTCCCTCCAGCTCTCTCTCATTTCTCTCTCCCCCTCTCTCCCCCCTTTTCTCTCTCTCAATTGTTTCTCTTTTTCCTCCCTCCCATTCTCTCCCTTCCTTCCTCCTCCCTTCTCCTTCTCTCCTTCCTTCCTCCCTCCCTTTTCTTTCTCTCCTTCCTTCCTCCTTTCCTCCCATTCTCTCCCTTCCTTCCTGAGCCAGGGATGGCAACTCCTCCTCCCACTGCCACCACTATGCAGTGAGGTGAGTAGCGGGCCATGCTGCACAGTGCAGGGGGCAGCCTGGGCTGCACAGGGGAGCCAGAGCTCTTCACTCCCTGCATCTGGTGGCAGCAAATGCTTCTCCCTGTTGCTCTCCTTCCTGAGCTGACATGAAGGGGTCTGTGGCTGGCACTTAGCTGTCCACAAAGGACATGGAATCGCAAAAAGCAGCTGCCCTTGGGCAGTGTGGAGAAAACACTAGGAACGCTTCAGCCACGCGGCTCTGCAGAGAGGCTTACACATTCTCAGGGAAGAGAGCACATCATGTGACTGGGTCAGCAGGGAGCCACAGGAGAGGGGTCAAAGAACCATGTGTAAGATTTGACTGGAAGCATCGCGGTGAGGCAGTCAGGAATTAGTGGGCTCTGAGGAGCCTTGTGAAATTCCAGGCTGACAAACTGCTGTCATGGGGGTCTTCAGACCAGATCTGTCCTGTAGGGATGGAGAAGAAAGAGAGGCACCTCAGATGACCAAGAGGAACAGGCAAGTTCCTCAGAGGAAACTCTTTGACTTGGCAGTGGTGGGGGGCGGCTATAGCAGCCGCCATAAAGCTTAGGCAACCAGACTAAGTTTTGAGCAGGAGTGGTGATTTGGACGGAGTACTGGTACTGTGGTTGCCAGCTTGCAGGTAAAAAAGAAATATTTATTTATTTTTTATTTTATTTCGAATTTATATATGGCACCTTCTCCCGAGGGTCTCAGGGCGATGTACAGCCAGCTAAAAACATACAATATGAACATTAAAAACAATTAAAAGGATATATATTAATTTGGCCTCAATTTAAAATGACAAACCAGTTAAAATGTTTTTTAAAAATGTTATGTTAAGCCAGCCTGGCTTGCTGGAAAAAGAAAGTTTTAAGGGCATGGCGGAAGGCACCGAGGTCTTGAATTCTTCTTATCTCTGGGGGTAGCTGATTCCAGAGGGTAGGTGCCCTCACAAAGAAGGCCCTCCCCCTGGGGGTCACCAGCCTACATTGTTTGGCTGATGGCACCCCGAGGAGGCCCTCTCTGTGGGAGCGCACAGGTCACTGGGAAGTCATCGGTAGCAGCAGGCGGTCTCGAAGATAACTAGGTCCTATGCCATAGAGCGCTTTAAAGGTGGTGACCAACACCTTGAAGCGCACCCGGAAGACCACTGGGAGCAAGTGAAGCTCACGCAGGAGCGGTGTTACGTGGGAGCACCAGGCAGCTCCCGTAATTACCTGCGTGGCTGCATTCTGGACCAGTTGGAGCCTCCGGGTGCTCCTCAAAGGGAGCCCCATGTAGAGAGCTTTGCAATAGTCCAGGCACGAGGTGACGAGGGCATGAATGACTGTGCATAGGAAATCCCAATCAAGAAAGGGCCGCAACTGGTGGATCAGGCAAACCTGACAAAAGGTCCCCCTGGCTACCGCTGTCAGATGTTCCTCTAAAGACAGCTTCGTATCCAGGAGGACACCCAGATTATGCACCCTCTCCGCGGGGGCCAAAGATTCGCCCCTGATAGTCAGTGATGGAGTCAACTGACTATATCAGGTTGCCGGGAACCACAGCCACTCAGTCTTGGAAGGTTGAGTTTGAGCCTGTTCCTCCCCATCCAGATCCGCACAGCCTCTAGGCACTGGAGATGCCCCAGCAAAGAAACAGCAGCTAATGGGCGTGGGGGAATGTTAATGGAGAGAGAAGACCAAAGCGGAAGTTTAAAGTGTTAAAGCCCAAAATGGAATTTGATTTTTGAATTAGAATGTGAGTGGAGATAATTAAATTATTAGAAGAAGAAAAAACCCAAAATAGCTGTGAAGAAGACTGGAAATAACTTTTAAAATTTTGACCATTGAAGGAAACAAAACAAAACAAAAAAAACCCTTAAAATTAAAGTCCTGTAGCAGAATCTTTTAATTGGATTTGGAACTGGATTCTAAATTGCATTTTGGTGAATACAAAATTAAGAAGAAGATAGAAATTGGCAAATATTGGCAACATGGATTTAATAAATAAAATTGATATTTTCTTAGTTTGTTGACTGGAATTGTGGATTGGAGAGAGACAGATGGAAATAAACATTACAATGGTTAACTTGTATTTTGGGAAAAAATTCTTAAAGTGATAAGAGTGGTGGGAACTTTTGAGGAGGATTTGTTTTATTTTAAGCTGTTTGATCTTGACAACCAAAGAAGGTGGATTTTAATAAAACCTAAAATTGAAACAATGACAACCCAGAAACAACAAAATGGTGCAGGAACTAATTGAAATGATTAAATGATACATATATCATTCAAATTGGAATTAAATGAAATGATTATATTGATGCATGGAAAACCTAAGCCTGATGAACTAGAGACTGTGTTAGAACATACCCACGTGGATAAATGAGAAGCAAGAAATTAATACTGAAGATAAAGACATAGATTATGAAAAATCAAATGATAATGTGGGGAGTAACAATGAAAAAAAGAGAGGAGTTAGGAGAAAATTAACTGGAAAAAGGAAACAAATAAAGGGAAGAAAAAAAAAGGGGAAAAGATTAGGAACAAAGGTGAACTTTAAAGATTACATTGGGATTAATAATGACAAAAATAGAGAGGGTGGAAAGAGACAAGGAGAGAAAGAAGAGGAAGAGACAAAACAAAAAATTCAAATGATTACACTGGGGTCAACAATGGGAAAATAAGAAAGGGGAAAAGGGAAAAAAAGAGATCAGATGGAAATACAGGGCAAAGCAGGAGAGTAAGGGGCTTTAAAATTAGGAGAAAAAAAGGGAAAAAGAAGAAAATAAGAGAATGGGATAAAGGAAGAAAGGAGTAGTTAATGCAAAGGAAAAGGAAATATGTTTTATATTTAGAACTATAAATGAATTGAAGTAAGATCTACAATTATAAATGAATTGTAGTAAATTTAATATATATGATACTTGGAATGTCTTTAATTGTAATAATGGAATTCAGCTAAAGCATTTGAAATTATATTGTATTGTGAAAAGGGATTAATACATTATTAAATAAGAGGAAAAGGGAAAGAGAAAAGATGAAAATTGACTCTGTTTATTGTTTAACATGAAGAGATTAAGACACTGTTAGCAATAATTGAAATTAACTTTTAAGAGGAGGAAATATTACTGATTATGATTATGGTTTAGTATGAAGAGGTGTAGATAGTATATATATATTTGAAAGACCAATGGAAAATTGGGTTTATTCTAAAAAAAACAATTGGAATTGAGAAATAGAAATGAATGACTTTAATGTTATATACTTAAGTGAATTGTAGTAATATATTTGATTGTAGTATTTGGATAAGAAAAAAAGGAAAGAATTGGAAAAGAGGGAAGAAATGGGTTATATATGTAAAATTGTATGAATACTAATATCTATAATTGGAATAATGGAATCTAGGGAAAATATTTGAAACTATATTATATTGTGAAAAGGAAGCAATGGGAAAATATTTGAATAAGATGATTTAGAGTTAGGGTTAGGTTTTAGAAAAACAATAGACTTTAAATTAAATTAAATTAAATTAAAGCTGTACAAATTTTGACTCGGCCAATACTCTGTTCAGAAAAAATTGTTTGTTTGTTTGTTTGTTTGTTTTTGTTTGTTTTGAAAAAAAAAACCTTTTAAGAAAAAGAAAAAAGAGCCATATGTCAAAGACACCCGCCTTAGCCTTTAGTTAGAGCAGTGGTTCTCAACCTTCCTAATGCTGCGACCCTTTAATATAGTTCCTCATGTTGTGGTGACCCCCAACCAGGGGTGGGTTCTAAATTTTTTTTACTACCAGTTCTGTGGGCGTGGCTTATTTTGTGGGCGTGGATTGGAGGTCATGTGACTGGGTGGCGTGGCTAGCTGGTAATGTGACTGGATGGCCATGGCTATGTGTATAGGGACTACTCAGAGGGCTGAAAAAAGTCATTTCTGACAGGTCCTCGCACTTTTGACTGGTCCTCACACTTATGACCATCCTCACATTTATGCCTGTGCAGCATTCTTAATAACCATGTCACTCATTTCACAACTGCTTCTCTTCAACATGGTATAAGATAGGGCAAGAAACATAAAATGTGAGGACAGTCGTAAATTCGAGGACTGGTCAAAAGTGCGAGGACCAGTCAAAAATAACTTTTTCAGCCCTCTGAGTAGTCCCTGTGCACAAAAGGACTACCCAGAGGGCTGAAAAATATGATTTCTGACAGGTCCTCGCACTTTTGACCGGTCTTCGCAGTTATGACTGGTCATCATTTATGCCCATTGTACCATTCTTAACAACTGTGTCACTCATTTCACAACTGCTTCTCTTCACCATGGTGACAAGATAGGGCAAAAACATAAATTGTGAGGACAGTCGTAAGTTCGAGGACTGGTCAAAAGTGCGAGGACCAGTCAAAAATAACTTTTTCAGCCCTCTGAGTAGTCCATATGCATAAAAGGATACAACAATAGAGAGGGATGAAGGAAGGGAAGGGAAATTAAAGGAGGAGTGAAGGTAAGAGAGGGAGGAAGAGAGGAGGAGAAGGAGAAAGAGGAAGTAGGGAGAAGAAGAAGAGGAGGGGAAGAGAAAGTAAGTAAGAAAGAAAAGACAGAGGTGGTAGGTTTGAGGAGAAAGATTGCTGTATAATAAAAAAGATGAAAGGGAAGAAAGCCAATATTAAGATATTAAGATAAAGAATGAAGTGTTAAACTTTAAAGAATAAAAGAGAACAAATAGGAATAAATAGCAATAATTAGAAACACACATACAACGTATTTTCTTTGAACAGAGTATTTGGCCGGTTCACAAATTTAAACAGTTGTAGGAGGTTAGCACCCACCCCTTTCCTAGAAGAATGAAATATTTTGGGAAATATTAAAAAGGCAGAATATTATATTTCCCTGGATGAGAAATGGAGAAGCATATTTTACAGACAAAGCAGCTCCCACCTTCCTGCCCCCCACCCTTTGTTAATGGGCCAGAGGCAGAAACTCAATCCTTTGTCAAAGGACATTTGCAACACAATAGCAACAGAAACTAACACAATGGGCCCCATCAAGCCATGTGATCCTGTCCACCATTAAACCATCTTTCCAAGCAGTCTCCATGTTTCCAGTGTCTTTTTCCCCACTTGGAGCAGAACCCAGAAGGATATTTCTTCCAACACAGTATTTAGTCATTTCAATTAAATTTACAATTTCTATATTTCCTTTTTACCATATTTATTCCTCATCTATTTTTTAGAAAAACCAATATTACCCTTCATCCTCATCTCTAATCTTAATCAAATTCAATTTTTCCCTTCTATTCTATATTATACCCCTTCGCATTGTCATCGATTTTTATATCCATCCTCACATTGGTTAATTATGTAATATTACAGTTGTTTAATACAAATTCAACATTTTAATATAAATCAATTAGTTATATAACTATCTTTTTTGTATATTAATCAATATGAACATGAATATTCCAATTATTTCCATGCAATCCAATTTCTTACAAATCAATTAATTATATTTACCAATAATAATAAACCAAATAATTTCCCCCATATATTCCTCCAAACCACAACCATTTCTGCTTTCAACACAATATACAATTAATAGTATCTCAATTATTACAATTCCCTAGTTAAATAGAGCTTTTTTTCTTTTGTGTTTTAAAATCTTGAACCTCCTCTTGCCCTAAATTTCCCATTGTTTGCAGTTTTGCAGTTACCTTTTTTGGTGAGGAAAAAGAAAAGAAATCTCTCTGCCTCATTTTGTCACGTTGCAACAAAGACCCTGCTTTAGTTTCAATTTCACTTTTCAGCATAGCTAGGGGAAAAAAATTTGCTCCAGGAATTTACCTCTTTGCAGCTAGCTCTTTGAAGCCCCGTGGCAAGAATTTAAAGTTTTCCCTCTAGCCACCAGCTGGGACTCCGGAGGCAGCAATAGATTAGGAGTGGGCGGGGTAAGCGAACGGCGACCGGGTGATCCAACAGAGGCAGAGGGTGAGTGAAGGCGTGGGGGGGGGGAAAGGGCTTTGGCGACCCCTGTGAAATGGCCGTTCGACCTCCAAAGGGGTTGCGACTCCCAGGTTGAGAACTGCTGAGTTAGAGAGATCTCTGTATAATAGGAAAGGATGCAGGGTATTTAGGCATTTCAGAAACAATTAAGACATAAATGCCATTTTTCATGTTAATAAACTAATCTTTATTGTCAATGAAATTTGCCAAAATGCACATCAGCTTTAAGGCAGTATTAGCTATCACAAAGCTACATTGTAGATAGGTATCTCCAATAAACGTATACATGGATTTGTGAAACCAGCGCAATAGGCCTGAACATGACTGACAAAAAAACAAAAAAACAAAAAAAAAAACCTGAGGTTTTCTTCAGTCTAGCACTACATTCACAACATTATAATAACTTTCTTAAAATCATAACATCTTGGGAATAGCATTTGAGACATATTTATTTGGAGAATTAACAACTGGTGAAAAGTTTAATTCTGAGGAACATTGCTGTTCTAATTAGCTGTAAGATGGAACATAAAAATATTAGAAATCAACTAATAAGGACAACTTTTAAACAGAAGGAGTGAGTTTCAAGGATATTAGAAAGGTGATCCAACATTCTGAAGGAGGGTTTATATCAATATTGAGTTAAGATCCATATACAGAATGCTTTCCATATATGTTTTTGTTTCTGTTTTAAATATATTCAGTGATAAATTAGTAATTTCAGGACAATAAAATAAAAGAAAGCAAAATTTACAGATTTTCTCAAAAGAAACTTGAGCACCACATTTCTGAAGCAAAGACAAGTTTTCTTATTTTATTTCTCATGTTGGTGAGGGAATGCACCCCTTGTCAGAAAAAAAACCTCTTAGCATTTTGCTGCAACTAATTGATTGTTTAGTTTGAATGGTTTAAATAAATCAATCAGAGCACAGCTTCCTGGCTCTGAGTTTCCTGTGCTTTCCAATGGCCAGTTGGTCAGTATATAAATAGCACCAGGACTGCAGCCACTAGAGAGCCTCTCACGCAGACTCTCTGAGAGACGCTGAGAGACAGAGAGAGAGCAACAGTGAGCCGAGACAGCTGAGAACAGCCGAGAGCCTCCAGAGCTGAAGTCACTGCAAAGAGCTGAGTCACTGCCTTGCTCCTGAGAAGACTTGCAGGAGAGGACTGGCAAACAACACAGAGGACCTCCCACGTTTTGGGAAGAAGACTAGAGCAAATGGACTTTGCTAAGAGGAGAATCTTTTAGGCTGTTAATGCCTTTTTGTAGGTTTGTTTTTATGTGTTTTGTATTATTAAACTAGTTACCTTTTTAAGACTCCTCTCTCAACTTACATGCTTTTAGTGCGTTTGTGTGCGTATCAGGCCACGGTCCATTTGAACCCAGAACCCCTCCTTCACACCCCTCCTAGAAGAATGAAATACTTCGAGAAATATTTAAAAAGGCAGAATATTATATTTCCCCTAAAAGAGAAATGGAAATCTTAAGGGAGACAGAAACTCCCTGCCCCAAGCAGCTATTCAGCTCCCTGCCCCCAGCAGATATTTGGTGCCCATTAAGAAAGACTGAGCCAGTCTATCTACAAAACAAAAGTCCTTTAGCTCCAGGATGATGGGATTATCCTTCAGGGAAAATCCATTCAGCCACAATAGGAACTGCACAACAAGCGCCTTCATTGCATCAGCCCAAGCTTCAACCAAGCTTGATTTAGATAACCTACAAAATTTGCTATGATCCCAGTTCCTTTTTCTCATCTGTGGTGTCCCCATTTTGTTGTCTGTTTAATAACTGCAGTACTGATTATTTTTTCCCCTCAAACTCTGCCTGCAAGCTATCTATCCTTCCCCACTCCACTTCCCCAATTCTAATTCTCCAACAATGTCTTTTCTGGAAGGATCACCCACAAAGGGGGGGGGGGGCTCTTCTCATGTCTTTCAGCCCTGCACAGACAACTCTGCAACCTGTAGAAGCAGATCACACTGACTCAGATGCTGTCTCCAGAGACCACCTTCCATTCATTTGAGCCAAAGAATTGGGTTTGGATCCAGCCATCCACTAGAAAGTCATCATAGCAACCAGAGTGGAGCAGACCTTTCCAAGCCTGACTGACAAGCCTTACCACCAAGCCAAGCCTAATGCCATGCAGCAGAAATGAAAGAACCCTGACTAAAGACTCTTTTCAATCCCCAGAAGACAGTTGGAAAGACTATGGGGGAGGGTGGAAATTCATTGTAAGGTTATCTTTCTCATCTCATTTATGTTGTAATCAGTTAAATGGATTCATGGAGGGATTGAATTTGGGAATGGTTGGCACAGCAAGTCCTGAACATCTTGGGTTTCTGTCTAGTGGGAGGGAAATTTGTCCAGTATGTTTGTATTGCTTGATTGTAGAAAGTAGCTGCACACAGAGACAAGAAACACACCCTATTCAGAATCAGACTGAAGTTATCCCCTTCATCTACTCCACACAGTGGTGGGATTCAAATAATTTAACAACCAGTTCTCTGCCCTAATGACCAGCTGGGTAGGTGTGGCTGGGTGGTCCTGTGACTGGGTGGCTGTGGCCAACTTGACATCACTCACGTCAAGGGGTGCTTCAACTTGCCTGGCCTCTTGTGACAGTGGGGATGCTGCAATGGTCATAAGTGTGAAAAACAGTCATAAGTCACTTTTTTTCAGTGCCATTGTAATTTTGAATGGTCACTAAATGAACTGTTGTAAGTCAAGGATTACCTGTACAAAAATACAAAAAGCTTCTTTGCTTGCAAAAAGCTCTCCTAAATACCAATCATTAGATTAGAAATACCTGCAAACTGGAGTTACAAATCAGGAAGGGTTCCAGAGTACCTTGAGGAATTAAAATAGTTAAAATGCAATGATAAGTATCAGCAGCCAATTCTTGCTCATAAAGAGAAACCCTTTAGCTTAACCTCATTTAAGCTCTCCAGAAAGTGGGTGGGCATATTTGGGCTACAAAATGCTGAGCTAAAGAGACAAATTAGCAAATTATATAGGAAACCAACCCAGGTTCAAGTCTCTGCCTTCCCATGTTTGTCAAGCATAGCTGGTCTCACTCACCTCACAAGTTATCCTACGGAAACCATCCAGATTTAAGGAAAGATCACATGCCCACCAGAAAAGCAGTAAAAAAATCAGTGCCAAACTTGCATCCTGCCTCTTGGAAGTATGCCCCAAAAGGACAGTGCCAGGAACCACTAAAGCAGTGAAGGAAGACCCACTCCCCAGATAGAAAAAGAAACTATGAGGCAGGAAAAAATTCAAACACAATGCAAATAATTAAATCACAACAGTTTAAATCCTTTTAAAACTAAAACACAAGTCTTGTCTGGCTCTTTGCCAGAGCTCACCCTAGGCAACCTAAAGTGTAAACGCTTGTGATAAGCCTAATTACAAAAAATGCAATTAGTGCTAGAATGTAGCAAAAGAGCAAGCACAGTAGCTGTTGCTTGTTAGACCAATTACCAGAACAAATAGACACCAGAATTGACAGATTTCTCAACCCTGCTTCTTTTCAGGAACAGGGATTAACTTTCTTCTTTCCAAACGATGCTGAATAGGGAAAATTATCCCATCAATAAATACAGGATTAAACATCACCAAGCACAGAATTAAACTTCACCAGTTTTAGACCAAAACACAGAATGGCTACGTAAACTCATGTTTGAATGTCAATCTTTCTAGGTAGCCAAGAAGCCTTGCTGAATGTCACTCATCTTGGTTCCGTGTCATTAAAAGCTTCTTTCCAGCAGCTCTGCTTTGTTATTCAATTTTTTCTTCAAAGTGCTGATCGTTGCATCCTGTCTGGAAGAACTCCAATAGGGGAGTATTTCCTCCCAACAGCAGTATAAAAAGCTTAAAACAACGCTTTCCCTTTAAGAATGTCAGGGCCCAGCAAAGTACCAGCAAAGGAAAGAAAAACTCTGAAGAAGCTCAGGCAATAGTAAGTTTGGATGTACTGCCAAGAACCTTTAGCTGTTATAATGTAATAAGGGTTAACCAAGAGGCAGTTTCTGTAAGCAGGGCGATAAAGATTAGGCCAGAAACAACACCAGAATGTTTCCTTCCTGCCTTTTTTACAGGATTAGCCCTGTAAAGTGGAAAAAACAAAAGGAGATTTCTTCCAACAACTGATTATCTGAACTTCTTAGAAAGTTAACAACCGGTTCTAGCAAAGAGGTGTGAACCAGTTGAATCCCACCACTGCCTCCACATGAAGTTTCTTCTAGACTAGTTTTTGCTCTGTGGCACTAAAGCCCAAGCAATCATATCTTCCTGCCAATTCCATGGGAGAGGGAACATGCCCGTCGGCCAATTCACTCACTGAAAACATAGCAGAAAAGAGATCTCCAAATCCTAAACCTTGATTGTGACTCACAAATGATACTGCTCAGTTGCCCAGTAAAGCAAGATATGTTGCACTGGTGGTTTCATCAGTAGGAGTCCCAGGGCTCATTGTGTGTAATTAGAAAAATATTAATAGCCTGGATTGCACAACTTCAATTTGGCCTCACAAACCGTGGATGCACTAAACTTAGAGCTAAAGCAGGTTCAAAAAAGCAAGTCTTGGAAATGGGAAGGCTGTAGTTATTTAAAGCAAAACCATGGCTGTGAAGAATTTTGGGCTTGTGCTTGCTTAAAACCTGACTGAAAGCTCACAGAAAGTAAAAATAAAAAATCAGAAATTAATTGGCATATAAAGTTGGATACTGTACATTTCTTTCCAGAACTTTTGCCCTGACTGCTAGACCTTCATGGTTGAAAGCTCTCCTTTTTGGAGCCACTGAAGGAATCCTTCTCTGATGCCTCTATCAATGCCTTCCCCTTTGCATATACAGTCTGGTCAATATTTTGCCAATAAAATGTATGTGCCACTCACATATTTTGGCAAAAAAGGGAGATTGGGGGAAGTCACCTCTCCTAGAAGAATGAAATATTTTGAGAAATATTTAAAAAAGCAGAATATTATATTTCCTCTAAAAGAGAAATGGAAATCTTAAGGGAGACAGAAACTCCCTTCCCCCAACAGATATTCAGCTCCCTGCTCTTTGCAGATATTTAGTGCTCATTAACAAAGAGTGGGCCAGCCTATTTACAAAACAAAAGACCTTCAGCTCCAGGATAATGGGATTATCCTTCAGGGAAAAACCATTCAACCACAATAGGAACTGCACAACAAGTCCCTTCATTGCATCAGTCCAAGCTTCAACCAAGCTTGACTCAGTTAACCAACCAAATTAGCTATCATCCCTGCATAGCCCCATGGGAGCCTGGCAGCAATGAATAGATATATGCTCTTGCCACAGGAACAGGAAGCTCAAGTTTAAAGCCCGGAGAGAGTATAAATAACCCTCACTCTCAACTCCATGTGGTCAGCTGCCTAGAACATCAAACCCATGTGGTCCTGTCCATCAATAAACCATCTTTCCAATCAGCCTCCATGTTTCCAGTGTCTTTCTCCCCGTTTGGAACTGAACCGGATGGATATTTCTTCGAACAATTGAAATCAGCCATAATAATTTCCCATTACAATTATCTCATGCTCATACTGCTTTAAACTAGAACCAGTAGAGGATGTTTAATATCTGGAGGGAACTTGTTCAGAGATCAGAAATTTATTGGAAGAGGCTACACTATGTTTAATTATCTCTCGTTATCTTGTTAGTATCAGTCTTACATGTAAAGTTTTTTTTTTAATCCAGCAACAATAAAGCTATTGAAACAGAGCTTTTGATAAAGGATAATTTTTCTTATCTGTTCTGCCCCAGCTCCAGATCCCAAGGAGTGTGACACACACAAAACTCCACAAACTCTGTTTAATACAAACAGACCCCTTTCTATTTGCATTTCAGTGCAAATGTCCTTATCAGCCTGCTATGAATTACAGAGAATAAACAAAGTCTGACAAGGATTGGCAACCAGCCCAGAAACCATGATGTAACAAGAAACTCACTCTCAAAATGCTCTGCATAGTAATTAAACATTGTTTCCAGCAGCATGTGCTATCTGTGAGTGAACTTAAATGGGCTAAGGGAGTGGCCAATTAGCCCCAAGCCTTACTCTCGAGGACACCTCCTCCTGAGTAGCTACTCCTTTTGGCAGCCCTGCGTGCTCGAGCATTGAGAAGAGGCTCCTCCACTTCACTCTCTTCGTTTGAAGGAGCCTCTGGAGGTTCTGAAGGCCCTGGCTGAGTCTCTGCCTCTGGCACCACATCCTCTTCAGCCTCCTCGCTGCCGACTTGAGCGCCAGCTGCACAGGCTGCTGGCATGACACCACACCAGCCTCCTCATCATTGGGATCAGCCATAGTCCATGCAGGTTGCTGGCGGGCCACAACATTATCATTTCCTTATTCAGAATACATCTGTGGATTTTTATACTCATAGCTCTCTAATTTATTTTATAAAATACTTATTAGGTCTTTTCCCATGTCCGTCTTGTTTCAGTATATTCATTCATGAAATCAATATTTAAGGAAAAATGTCATACAGTAGAGAAGCTTAGTTCTATTTCTTTGAAGAGGTTCAAATGTTTTTTCTTCTAAAAAATAGTGCTTCAAGCAGAATGGCTTCTATCATTCCCTTCCTTCTATTTCATCATTATTTGAAGAACTTTGGAAAGATCTTTTCAGCTAATAAAAAAATAGAAATAATAGGACACAAGTTAGAAACGAATAGATTAATAGTTGCAAAAATATGGCTCTCTAACTACAATGACAAGGGATAGTCAAATAACAACAACTAAAGCAGCTCTTTTTCTGGTAATGGAGGGAAGGGGAGAGTGATAAAGGCTTTCAAATGAATCAGTCATTCTTCCAGGAAATAGATTCCTGAGCAGCTCCCTCAATCCCTACACAAACCTCTTTTCTACAATATTACAAATCAGAAAATGAAAAGTTGTCTGTAAAAATAATGTTCTCAAACCAAGATTCAACACAAAGCTTAATGATTCTCAATGCAATATGAGTTAGGAAATATGTAAACTATGCACTCTGTTTCAGTGATAATTTGTAAATATGCAACTTTAGGGGACTAAAGTGCAGCAGCATAGAACTTATATTCAGCTCAGTTCATAGTAGCAGAAAAATAGTCAAATCCTTTATTTCTATTTCCTAATTCTTCCCCTGTGAATTCTGGAAAATGTACTTCAGTGTAACTATTTTAAGACTAGAATTAAATATACCCTTGCCAGGTGTCCATTATTTGAGCAAACAGTCTGCTTTTTTCACATTATGTTCACTATTTTTTTTCACAAAATAATGGACATTTTTTTATTCAAAAGCTTTATGATGAAATGGTACGTAATCTAAAGCTGTACAGTCTAAGAGAATAAGGGTAGGAGAATCACGTTTTGTCTTTTTTTTCATAAGTTAGAATGAGACAAAGATCAAATATCCATTGAACTCGGTTCTCTGAAAAAATTAATGATGAGATTAAAATAAAAATATATTATAAAATTATGTACAGTTCACATTTTTAAAATGTATTGTAGCTTGTGTCGACTGACCTAAAATGGTGTCCAGTGATGAGGGTGACAGCGGTGAGATTACGAATTCTTTAAAACGAAAGAGAGGAGTGTGCAAATACACCAAAGACTGGGAAGCTACTTTTGCATGGATTACCAACAACGAAACCGACAGAACAAATACGACGGCCTACTGTAAATTGTGTCAGAAATCATTCACAATTGAATATAATGGTATAAAAGCTGTCACACAGCATGCAAGCACAAAAATCATTTAGATAAGAAGAAAATAGCTTCCAGCAACAAGCAAATCAATTCGTTTTTCATTGTTAAAGATTCCTCTTTCAGTGAGAAAGTGACTGTAGCTGAAATGGCTGAAACTTACCATGGGATCAAACACCATATTTCTTTCCTGGCTCAAGATTGTGGTATTAAGTTAATGAAGCAAATTTTTGATGATTCAGAAATTGTAAAAAAGATGTCTTGTGGAAGAACCAAATCATCAGCTATTGTCAATGAGGTTTTGAATCCTTTTTCTATTGAGTTGGTTCTCAATGATCTTAAAACTGGAATTCCATTTTCTCTCTCCACTGACGCATCAAACAAGGGAAATCGCAAAATGTATCCCATTGTTGCACAATATTTTACTTGTGAAGAAGGACTGTGTGTGAAAATTTTAGACTTTTATGAGGATTCTTTTGAAGATTCTACATCAATAAAAAATCAGCTGTGTCGAGTTCTTAGTGATAACGAATTGGAAATAAATAATGTTTCAGCTTACTCAGCAGATAATGCATCAGTCAATTATGGAGTGAACAAATCTGTTTACCAAAAATTATTGCTGGAAAATGACAATATTGTAGCTGCTCATTGCAATAATCACATTTTACACAACAGCACAAAAAATGCATTAAAGCAGTTATCTTTTGATATCGAAAATGTAGTGCTGAAGGTTTTTGCCAAATTTTTGAATTCTGTGAAGAAACAAGAAGAGTGAAATCATTTTTTGAGTTTTGCGAGTCAGAATTCCATGAAGTTTTGCGCCATGTTCCAACATGTTGGTTAAGTTTGTTTAAAGCGGTCGAAAGACTTCTTTTAAACTGGATACCTCTAAAATCGTATTTTATTTCTCTTGGATCTGATGAGTGCCATAAGGTTAACTGGAACCTTATTTCGGATCAGGAAAATGAACTCGCAAAGGATGATGAACCAACAATTTCAGAATTGTATTTATATTTCACGCGCTTCTTCATGCCAATAATGCAAGACACCCTACTGAAGCTGGAAAGCAAGAAAATTCTTGCATGTGATCTTCACATTATCATGTGTAAGCTGCGTGATTCTTTGCAAAAAAAAAAATACAATGAGCAGTTTTTTGGAATGAAAGTTTTATTTGCCTTACGTAAAAAACATTTGCCTGAGAATGCCGTGCAAAAGTTCAAGAAAGAAGCCATCAACATGTATCAAAGAGCCATTGCGTACCTAGAAAAGTGGTATAATTTCACCGATTCAGTATATGAGACGTTAAGTTGTTTCAATCTAATTGATCACAATAATCCTCCAACTTTAGAAGAAATGACGAACATCTGGTTATTATCACCATGGCGAGAAGAACTTCCACCCAACACTCTCTTCGATGAAATTTCTGCCTTAGAAGAAGTTTATGTTCATCTGCAGGGCGATTCATCCCTTGATAAGTGGACGTACTTTTTCAAGAAAGAGCCAGCTCCGAGTTTACTGAAACTGTTCCGGTATTGTGCATCAATTCCGGTATCAAATGCAAACATTGAACAAATTTTCAGCGTCATGGGAAATTTGTAGACTGACGAATGTAACCGACTGCTTATACCATCAGTTCGAAGTGAACTTTGTATATTTTTTAATATTTCTTAACGTTGTACTGAAATTAAAGAATTATTCCTTAAACACAAAGAATTGATCAAAGCTGCGCAGTCAAATAAAAAATACACATGATAGCAAAGTAAAATGTAATTTAATATTTTGCATATTATTATAATATATTTGATGTTTTGAATTTTAAGTAAAGTTTTGAAGTGATTATTTTAACAAGTGTTAAAATGTTTGTAAGAAAATATATAATTTAATTGTACATTTTTTTTTATTTTTTTACTACTTAACACTCCCCCCCACACCCGGTTGTCCATTATTTTTTGGAAGCAGACCTGGCAACCCTAATTAAATAACTGTAGTAAGATTGGGGTGGTCTCAGAAATAATTATTATATTTGAATGGCCTGCAAAAATTAGAAGATAGGGGATAAAGTAATTTATCCAGCAAATGAAGATGGAATCTGATTCTGCTCCACACATTAGAAGTGGAGATATATTTGGGGCTAGGGTGATTTTGAATTTTTGTAGAGGAAAAACTTCCTTAACATATTCAGGCACTTCCTTTTAGTGCTCCATTTTTGTTTTTCTGCTGCCAAAAGTGAAAACTGTGGAAATTTTTACAGGGTCTAAAAAGAAGTGTTTCCTTCTGAGATCAGGGAATTTCCCTTAAAGTGAAATCCAATTTACTTTATTTATCTTATAGCCTCTTGAACATACTTCTAGGCCCCATAAAGGCAGTGGTGGGCTGCAAATAATTTAACAACCAGTTCTTCTTAATGATCGGCTGGGTGGGCATGGCTGGGTAGGTCATGTGACTGAGTAGGCATGGTCAACTCTACATCACTCTCATGGGTGGTGCCTGTATGAGCCAGCTGGGGTTGGGGCAGGAATCCAGGAGTCTCTGGTGATGGGGACGGGAGGAAAGAAAGATCCAATGTGTGTGTGTGTGTGTGAGGGAGAGAGAGAGAGAGAGGGAGGGAGAGAAAGAGAGCACACCGCTGCCAGCCCTGATATAACTCTCTGAAATTGAATCTCTCTCTCTCTCCCTGATTTAGGCAGGCTTAGAAAATCTGCCAGGCTGAGGGAAAGTGCACGTGCTAAGGCATGTTGCAGATGTCCCTCGCTCACCCCCTTTCCTGGCTTTCCTCCTCTCACTGTCTCCACGGTGCTCACTCAATCACTTGCGCGCTCCCTCCCCAGTCTATCTTGACTCAGGCAAGAGCTCACAATTGCCCTTTGCAAGCATGCTGTCGGTGAAGCTGGGTACCAGTGAGAGCTGGCTTTTTGCCTAGGTTTGTCCAGCTGTTGGGGGGAAATGGCTTCCTCCTCAGTCCCCCATCCATTTCCTCCCAAACAGCTGGAGAAACCTAGGCAAAAAGCCAGCCCCCACTGGCGTCTTGCGTATATTGGCCCTCGTGGCCAGCATTTAAACAAAGAAAAGGATGTTTTTGGTGCCAGGAGGTGTCATCATTGGGAGGATGAATCACCCATGGAAATGACTTAACTGCAAACCCCCCCCCCCCGACATGCTTGGGAGTGAGGGGCGGGGGGGACGGGCTACAAATAAAGTTCCATATAAACCTAAGCCCTTTTTCTTCAACCGTTGCTTCCATGCTTGTCCTTCCTACAATGCCACCTTTCTCTTGGACTCACTCACCCTCAGTGCCCATTGCTTCCAGTACCGCTGTTGGGACTTCCCACTTCTTTGTCATTTCCGGTGAAGCACTCCATCGTGCTCCAAAGCCTGCTGCTGTTGTCTCCTCCCTCACAGAGAGACTGAGATGCGATGAGTGGAGGGTGACATTGTGTGCTCCCCCCACCCCCCAGTGCCATGTGTAGACCATGAAATGATTAAAGCCCGGGCTGATAGGGATGGGTAGTGGCAGCAGAATGGCCACGTGGGCGAGCGGTAGCTTCATTGGGTTAGTTTTAATGACTGAGACCAAGATGCAGTTTGGGAGCTTCCCAGACACACAATAATGGTGGGGGGGAGGCCTGAGAAAAAGTGCCTAGTCCAGGCACACAGACTTCCATGGCAAAGCCCTTCCCGGCAGGTAAAGCCTGTGACAATCTGATCTGGAAGGCCTTGAGGGGTTCAAGAGTTTCCATGTACCTCTGCCAGCACCCTGCCTTGCCTCACCACAGCAGACTAGACCCAATATGGGACCTGAGGCAGATGGGAGGACGAGTGGGCCTGCCATGCTCAGCCAAAGGGTGTGGGCCATCTTGGGGTGGATGATGATGTTTTGCTCCTGGGCCAGCAAATGGGAGAGGGAAGCAAATGGGAGAGGGAAGCAAATGGGGAAAGGAAGCAAATGGTGAGAGAAGCAAAGAGCGAGAGAAGCAAATGGGTAAAGGAAGCAAATGGTGAAGGAAGCAAACAGGGAAAGGAAGCAAATGGGAAAAGGAAGCAAACGGGCGAGGGAAGTAAACAGGGAGGAAAGCAAATGGGATAAGGAAGCAAACAGGGAGGGAAGCAAATAGGTGAGGGAAGCAAGGGGATGAAGGAAGCAAATGGGTGAAGGAAGCAAATGGGAGAGGGAAGTAAATGAGGAGGGAAGCAATCAGGGAAAGGAAACAAACGGTGAGGGAAGCAAATGGGCGAAGAACAGCTGAGCCGCAGGCATGAGGATGAGCATGAAGGCAGGCAAAGGAGGAAAATGGATTAAGAGCAGTTAGGCCACATGCATGAGGATGAGCACAAAAGCCAGTGAGGCAAGAAAAGGAGTGGCTGGGAGGGGAGGGGCCAGCCAATGGTGGGATTTGTTGGTTTGCCAAACTGCGCAGAATCTTAACAACCAATTCACCCAAACCGAACCTGAAGCAGCCCACCTCTGCATAAAGGACAAATGATTGCTTCATTTGTACAAATTTGGGAGTGAAGAAGATGTGAGATAAGTAATGTGTTAATTATAACAGATACAAGCTGTGTAAGATGCTTTAGAGTATGGCTGGCCAACTGGTGATTTCTGAGGTGGATTTGAGCACCACTGCTGTTTATTCAGTTTAGGCTATCCAAAGAAAGCCTGCTGCAAGTGACCCAAAAAGAAGCAGAGATTATCTCCAGTCAGGCAAGCTCAGGACCCAGCAGCCTAATTGCAGCTGGAGTGCAGCCTCTCCAAGACATCAAAGCTGAGCAGCCAAGGCAAGAAAGGACGAGTATTGGTGGAAATAACCCCTAAAGCAGCTGAGGTTGAGTTCCCCCACCCCAATTCCCAGAAAAAGGGAAAACCCCTGAGTGAGCTGGGAAGAGTGGAATGGATGTGGGACTGGGCACAAGCCAGGCTTCCAAGGCCCCTGATGGGCCCCTGGGGAGTTCCATAGAGCAACTGAGGGAGGAATTTGGCCAAGCCACCATTCATAGGGTCGTCATGCCGACCAAAAGAGAGGGGAGGGCAGCTGACCCTCTTGAAGGGAAGAGACACAGACTGGAATGCAGCCCCCTTCCCCAACTGTCAGAAGGATGAAGAGCCCTGGTGTCAGGTTCCGAATCAGGATAAGAAAATAAATCACACTGATTGCTGGTCTGAACCTTCCATATATATGAGCGTGATTAATGCTTCTGTCCATGTTTTGGATATGTTTGTTTGCTCTAATGATTCGTTGAATATTTCCAGCATTAATCCTCCTATCTGTTCTTGTATATTCCTATATAACTCAACTGGTATTCCATCTGGTACTGGCGTTTTATTATTTTTTTGCCTTTTTATTGCTATTTCAAATTCTGTTTCAGAGATTGGTCAATTTAGTAATTCTTTCTGTTCCTCCGTAAGTTTACATACATTTGTTTCCTCTAGGTAATTTTTAATTTCTGCTTCTGTTGTCTCTTCCTGTGTGTATAATTTAGACAAGAAAGTATGTATAATTATTTTCTTATCTTCTCTTTTATATTGGATTTTCCCTTCTTCATCCTTCAAATGCTATATCATTCTTTTGTCTCTTTCCTTTTTTAGCTTATAAGATAACCATCCGCTCACTTTATTTGCATGCTCAAAATAATTTTGTTTTGCCATCTTTATTTTCAATGCCACTTCTTCTTGGGTTATTAAATATTATATTATTAAATATTCCAACCAGACTTTTCTTTCTTTTTTGGGGGGTTCTTTTCTGATTTTCTTCTCCCCAGTCCTTATTGCATCAGATTTTTTTTATCACACAGTTCAAGCTTAGTCACTTTCTATTCCACCGCACAATCACTAAGTTCTCCCAGATTCTCTCTTTGTATTTTCTTTTCTTCTGTATATTTTCTTTTTTCCCCTCTTCCCACTACACTTTACTTTCTTCTTAATATTTATAAGTCCACAATTGTCCACACATCTATCTGTAAATTTCTTTCCAAATTATCTCCTCCTCAGTCCACCGATTAAAGGAAAGAACTTCTTTAATTTTTAAATCGAAAGTTTATATATACCTTCAATGTTTTTTCCTTCTCGTGCTGTATTTACTTTTTTTCCCCATGATAAGTCCTTAACTCGAGTCCAAATATTTCAGTTTGTTACTTTGTATCTCCTTTGTTGGTGACTTCTTCTGCTACTTCTATTATACTGATGTCTTTGTTCGATTGTTTCTCCATTAAGTGCTTTCCTTCCCAATTGCCGCTTTCTTTTTCCTCCACGCCTCTCTCGTTTCATGACTCTGCTTTTTGAAAATCTCATTTTCCTTTTTTTCCCGATCTTCCGTGACCACTGATGCTGAATCTACTTTTTGCTTCCTCACTATGCGGCCACCATCGCTCTTGATCTGCCTTAAAGACAGATTTTTCCCTGCCGGATTTAAGGAGTTCAATTTTATTCTCCAGGATGCTAGCATACTGTCCAAAGCCTTAAAACCTTCCCCTTTAGTATTCTGAGCCCTTCGGGTTCGGAAATGCCCTTAAAGGGCTCATTTTCAGAAATTAATTGGGCTTTCAGGAGCTATAAATTGCACCCTCACCCACACTGTTCTGATGTCACTGCCGGAAGGCCTATCTCTTTGTTAAATTCAGATTATAAAATATACATGCCAATTATAGCTGCGAGGTTAAAAACAATTTTAGATAAACATATATATTAAGATCAAAATGGTTTTCTGCCAGGTCGGCAAATTAAAAACAACATATGGGCCATAATAGATATTTTAGAGTTTTATGAAGTGCACCCAGAGAAACAAGTTTCACTGGTTTACCTTGATGTCCAAAAAGCCTTTGATAATTTGAATTGGAGATTTATGATACAACAATTGAAAAAAATGAAATTCAGGTCAAAATTTGAAAAAATGATTGAGAAAATATACTGCTCAAAAAAATAAAGGGAACACAAGCAGAAGACATCCAAGATCTGAATGAATGAAATAGCCTTATTAAATACTTTGTTCTTTACATTCAGTAGTTTATACACTGCTCAAACAACTAAACGGAACACAAAACTACTGTATGTAACAAACAAAGTATTTAATAAGGCTATTTCATTCATTCAGATCTCGGATGTCTTCTGCTTGTGTTCCCTTTATTTTTTTGAGCAGTGTATATTCAAAACAAACTGCAAAGGTAATTATAAATCAAGACATGACTGATAGATTTGAGATAACAAAAGGTGTGAGAAAAGGATGCCCACTTTCCCCACTTCTCTTTATATTGTCACTGAAACCACTCTTAAAAAAAATTTGAGAAGACCGAGAGATAAAAGGATTGAAGATAAAAAATGAAGAATATAAATTGCAAGCTTTTGCAGATGACATGGTTTTCATAATAGAGGAACCTTTAAAATCAGCCCCTAAACTGATCAAAAAAATAGAAGAATTTAGTGCAGTGGCTGGATTAAAAATTAATAAAAATAAATCTAAATTGCTAGCTAAAAACCTTACAAAAAAACAAGAGATAGAATTAGAAAATAGTATGAATATTCAAATAACTAAAAAAATAAAATACCTAGGGATTTGGCTAACTGCAAGAGGTTCCTTAATCAAAAAGGACAATTATGAGAAATTAATACTGCAAATTGGAAAAGATCTGGAAAATTGGAAAATCTACAAATTTCATTGAGGGGAAGAGTCGCTGCAATAAAAATGAACATCCTGCCCAAAATTATATTCCTCTTCCAGGTTATACCGATAAGATTAGAAAAAAGCTTTTTTGATTTATTAAACAGATTGATCTCAAAATTTATATGGCAAGGGAGAAAACCTAGAATTAGATTAAAAATTTTACAAGATACCAGGGACAGAGGAGAGGTAGCCTTTCCGGAATGGGAGATTTATTATCAAGCAGCATGCCTAACATGGTTAAAGGAATGGATGGAGTTGGGAAATAGAAGAATATTAACAATTGAAGGACACAATCTACAAGTAGGATGGCATGCATTCCTATGTGGTAAAAAACATAAAATTCATGGATATTTTAGAAGACATAGAATTAGAAATGCATTATTATCAATTTGGATTAAAATCAAAAAGCAACACTATATGAAAATACCGATTTGGATTTTGCCTAATGAAACATTAATAAATCCAAATTTAATAGACTGGACCAAGATAATTAGATAAAGGGATATTTTAAATGATTTGGGGAAATTAAAAATGAAGCAAGAATTGGAACAGGATTTGAATAGGGAAGTTGAAAGGAGGTGTCAGGCTGGCCTCCTTTCATTATCCAAGAAAGAAAAATCCTGACTCCATTTTCATAGAAAAAGGTAACTTTTACTGGATATGAACTGAATGCAGTCAAAGAAAAGCTAGGACTGAAGCAAAGGCACGAAAATCACATATAGAAAGCATCCCCCGCAACTGTCCAGTGTAAATCATCCAATCCACAGGTTCTCCAGGGGTCATGTGGGAGCAAATGTCTGACAGTGTCATCCTCTTGCTATGCCATGACCGTTGACCTTGAGACGTTATCAGCTTCAAAGAAAACGCTGCAACAAAGATTCACTTTCCTTTTCCTCCAGCTCACTTCCCCCCCAAGAATCCCAAGAGCTCCCCCCTCCTTCCATTTCATGGCAGCTGAGCAAGTAAGCAATGAAAGAGCAGAGGCTGACATTTGGCCCTTCTGCAGAAGAGATATTATTCCTACAAGAGAGTAAAATGACATAAAACAGGTGATCACAGAAATAGAGCATGACATAAAACCAGATTACAGTTTATCAGGATATTTGGAGTGAAACAATTGCACTTTCTTAGGAGCTCGAACATTCCATTTATTCACCCATTCAGCCTTAGATAATGGGAAATGTTTCCAGGCCACCAAATACTGCATCTTACCCGATGCTTTCTAGAATCTAAGATCTCTTTGACCTCAAAATATTGTTCCCCTTCAATTAGTATGGGGATAGGAGGAGGGTTTTGGTCTGGATGTAAAGGTGATGTATGCTCTGGTTTTAGCAAATTTAGATGAAATACCAGATGAATTTGCCTCAAATTTTTCAGTAACTCCAATTGTACTGTGACTGGGTTAATGATCCAAACTACCGGAAAAGGACCCACATACTTGGGTCCAAGCTTTTTAGACTTTTGGGTAGTTTGCAAGTATTTGGTGGAGAGGTAAACCATATCACCAACTTTGTAAATCCGTGCTTGAACCCTCTTCTTATTGGCTTGGGCCTTATGAGCCCAATGTGCTTCATCCAGTGCCTTCCAAGTTACTGACCAAGTCGCACGTAACTGTTCGATCCAATCAACCAAGGAGGGGTTTTGTGGATTTTCCTGAGGCAACTCTGGAATGGGCACAACATCTTGGCCAGAAGCCACCTTGAAAGGGGTAAACCCTGTGCTGCTATGTATGGAGTTTTTATAGATCACCTCTGCAAACAAGAGTAAATCAGCCAAGTTATCTTGCTGATAATTTATGTAGCATCTCAGATATTGTTCTAAAATGGAATTGGTTCTTTCACAAGCCCCATTAGTTTGGGGTGGGTGGGTGGAGCTTAATCATTGGGCAGAGCCTATTAACCCTAGGAACTCCTTCCAAAAGTTGGAGGTAAATTGAACTCCTCTATCCGAAATTGTATGTTCTGGAGCTCCATGTAACCTGTATACATGTTGGACAAACATTTTTGCAAGTGTTCTTGCAGAAGTAATCTTAGGACATGGGATGAAATGCACTTGTTTGGAAAACAAATTAGTAACCACCCAAATAACAATGTTCCCCCCACTTTTGGGCAATTTTACAATAAAATCCATGGAGATTTCCTTCCATGGGGCACCTGGTCTGGCAACACTTTGAAGCAGTCCAGGTGGCTTTCCCAGAGACCTCTTGGTCAAAGCACATATGGGACAACTGGTCACATATGTCTCTATGTCCTTCTTGAGCGTGGGCCACCAGAATTGCTCCTTAATTAGATGTAGCATTTTCACAAACCCAAAATGCCCAGCAACTTTGGCATCATGAGCATGCTGTAAAACTGTTGCTCTCAGACTGGTGGGAACATACAGCTTGGCTCTCACCCAAGCAAGTCCTTCCTGAAGTGTACACTCATTCGAATGGGCCAGAAACCACTCATTGGTCTTTAAGGCTTCATGTAGTTGCTTAGCCAAGTTGTCCAACAATGTTGGATGTGCTTTCGCTTGGGCTCTCGTAACTACTGGTGCAGCCAGTTGTATTGAGAGGATAATTGGCTGAATTACCTCCTCTCTAACACTATTGTATTGCGGCAGTTTAGAAAGGGCGTCTGCCATGAAGTTCTTCCCTCCCAGAAGGTAGGGCAGGGAGATATTAAATCGGTTGAAGTGTTGAGCCCAGCGGGTTTGTTTTGGGGACAGTTTACATGGCATTTTCAAAGCTTCTAGGTTTTTGTGGTCAGTCCATACCTCAAATGGGTGCTTAGCTCCTTCAAGGAATTGTCTCCACATTAACACTGCCCAACGAACCGCAAAAGCCTCCTTCTCCCATATGGCCCACCTCCTCTCAGTCTCCGTTAGCTTACGAGAGGTATAAGCACAGGGTTGCAGCTTTCCTTCTGCATTGGCTTGTAGTAACACTGCCCCTACTGCTACATCACTGGCATCAGCCTGTACAACAAAAGGGGCATCCATGTCAGGATGTTTAAGGACCGGTTCAGCAGCAAGCAGCCGTTTTAGTTTCTCAAACACCACCTGACAGTCCATAGTTGTTTAGTTGTAGTTGTTTGTGGGTGTGGGGTGGGGCCCATTCCAAAACTGCCCTGACCTTTTCCGGATCCATATCTATTCCCTCATGTGAGATGCGGTACCCCAGATAGTCAATTTTGTTTTGGTGGAATTCGCACTTGGAAAGTTTGGCATATAGTTCAGCAGCTCTAAGTTTTTTCAGGACGGTCCTCACCAACTTTACATGGTCATCCATGTTCTCAGTGTAGATAAGAATGCCATCCAAGTAGACCAGCACCCCCTTGTACAGTTGTTCATGCAGTACTTTGTTGATTAATTGCATGAACACAGCAGAGGCTCCTTGTACTCCGAAAGGGAGCACCCGAAACTGGAAACATTCCAGCAGGCATTTAAAAGCCATTTTCCATTCATCCCCTTCCTTAATCTGAACTCTATAGTATGCCTCCCACAAGTCCAGTTTGGTGAAAATTTCCCTTTTGCCTAGGTGGGCTAGCATGTCCTTCATGAGTGGCAGGGGGTAGACATTTTCTACGCAAATGGCATTCAGGTTTTTGTAGTCAACTACCAAGTGAAAGGACCAATCCTTCTTTTCCCGGAAAAGTACCAGCGCTGCCACCCTTGGCCTAGCTGGCTGGATAAAACCCCGTTTTAAGTTTTTGTCAATAAAGTCTCATAGTTCCCCCAGTTCCCGGGGGGGTCATGGGGTAGATTTTTGGCTTAGGGAGTTTTACGCCAGGGAGTATTTCAATGGTACAGTCCGTGGGCCGGTGGGGGGGAAAGCACGTCTGAGGCCCTCGCTGAACACCTCCTGGAGGTCCCAATACTCCTTTGGAATCTTTTTCTCCCCCGCAATGTGATCTGTTGCTGTTGCCGCCCCCTCATTTTCCACTCCGTCCACCAGATGGGGTTCTTCCTCTTCCTTCTCTGTCTTTTTGGAGCAAATGCGCAAAACTCCCATTCTCCAGTTTATGCATGGGTTCCATTTACAGAGCCAAGGCAGTCCAAGTATGAGGGGCCGCTCCATGCCCGGGGCCACTATAAAACTAAGAGTCTCTAGGTAATCCCCCATTTGCCTCTCGA
Source organism: Arizona elegans (assembly GCA_022577455.1). NCBI lineage: Eukaryota > Metazoa > Chordata > Lepidosauria > Squamata > Colubridae > Arizona > Arizona elegans. Next base: position 72,885,417 of record JAKOOJ010000004.1, on the reverse strand, counting down.
TTGGCTCGGTCACAAAATTGGCTGGGCCCCCTCCTGCCACCAATCCATCTAGCTGACAGAATGTGATGGGCCTTTTCATCGCTTTTAGTCTTAGGCACATCTTTTCAACCACGTCTGGGCTGATTACGCACCTGGTGCATCCAGAGTCCAGGAGGGCTGGCATCTGCCCATGGGCCCTGGTGGATGGTACCGTTAGTTCTACTGGGATGATCATGGGGCCCCCATTGTGACTCACCAGGTCATCATCGTCAGAATCGTGTCAGTCTCGCAGTCGTCAGTGATGGTCGGAGTTCCCAACTCACCCAGTTTCAGGGGAGTGAACTGAACAACTTCTCCTTTCAGAGCAGTCTCGCGGGCTTTTGCTGGTGCTTTATCAGCCTTCTTTCCTCTGGCAAAGGTCGCCTTGGAGCGGCTTGGTGCCCCTCCTTCCCACATTTGAAACATGTGGAGGATTTTGGCTTGGGCCCTATCTTCCCCTGTCTTGCTGCCTTTGGTGCTCCCTTGTGGAATAAGGAGGGTGACTGATCCCAGAAGCGCCCACCACAGAGCCGGCTTCGGGCCAGGTCGATCTCCACATCTGCTGCTACCACGTACCAGCTCTGCAGATCCTCAGGGACCCCCCGCGAATGGCAAACTTTGTAGACGTCCTCATTCAGCCCATCTTTATAATTCTCTAGTAGGGCCACTTCTGACCACCGTCTCATGTAGGGTGCCAACTCATGGAACTCTTGGGTGTATTCCACCACTGATCTCCGCCCTGGTGAATGCCCTTCATTCTGATTCTTGCTTTTCGCTCGGCTAAGAGGTCCTCAAAATGCGCTCTGAGGGATCTCATAAAATGATCATAATTTCTCAGCAAGGGGGAATTATTATTGTGGAGTCCCACCATCCATTCAGCTGCTACTCCCTCTAAGACTTTGGTAACGCACGTCACTCGTGCAGCATCTGAGAGGAAGTCCTCACCCCAATCCTGCATATGGTTCCACACTTGGGTCAGGAAAATCCCAATTTCTTTGGATCTCCTCTGAACTTTTCTGATATGGGGGAGGGATTTTTGGCTTTCTTTGCCTCTGGGGTGGTGCCTGTCTTGCCGGGGGCCCCTGGGCTGCTTCATCTCCTGCCTGAATTCCAGAGGCTTGAGCTGTTCCTTCCCCAGCTTGCTCTCTCTCTCCCCCACAAGCAGCAGCCTCTGGATCATCCTTGCAGCGTGTCCCCCCCCATTTCTCAGTAGGGTAAACATACAGTTCCCGGATTCTATGGCTTTCCTCAGCTTCTTTCAGAAGTTGCAGGGCCTGTGTGACCAGGAGGCTTTCTTTCTGCTCCTGCATCCAAGCAGATTCTCCCTTTTGGGGTCTGGCTTGTTACTTCAGGGGCGGTCTTTTCCAGTTCTGGTAGCTTCCCTACTCCCACTGACCATCTGGCTTGCTCTGATTCTTCTTCCAACCATAAATTTGCCATCCAATCCGAGGCTCCCACCCTCACCCCCCAGTTGGAATGACGAAGCTATTGAACCAGTAGCTCCCATCTGGTCCAGGTTGCTGTCTTGATCAGACATTGTTTGCTCAGCCCGGTATTTTTCTGGGATGGCTATTAAAAATGCAGACCTAGCTTAATGTCGGGATGGCCACCTTTCATTATCCAAGAAAGAAAACCCACGACTCCATTCTCATAGAGAAAGGTAACTTTTACTGGATATGAATTGAATGCAGTTAAAGAAAAGCTAGGTCTGAAGCAAAGGCGCCGAAAATCATATATAGAAAGCATACCCCCCAACTGTCCAGCATAAATCATCCAATCCACAGGTTCTCCAGGGGTCATGTGGGAGCAAATGTCTGACAGTGTCATCCTCTTGCTATGCCATGACCGTTGACGTTGAGACGTTATCAGCTTCAAAGAAAAGGTTCACTTTCCGTTTCCTCCAGCTCACTCCCCCCCACAAAAGAATCCCAAGAGCTCCCCCCTCCCACCATTTCATGACAGCTGAGCAAGTAAGCAATGAAAGAGCGGAGGCTGACAGGACATATTTACAAATAAGATCAAAATATATAGAAGTTATAAAGATAAATGAGGTACAATTGGAGCAAAATGAATTGGATAAAATTGTATATGGGATGGAACAAAAACTAATTAGTAAAATATATCAATTCTTATTATGGTACAAAATGGAAGAGGAAATAGTGAAAGATACTATGATTAAATGGGCAAGGAACTTCAATCACACAGTAGAATTAGAGAAGTGGGAAAAGATGTGGCAAATAAACATGAAATTGACATTATCAACGGCATACAAGGAAAACCAGTTGAAAATGTTCCATAGATGGCATTTACCCCCAGCCAGAATAGCGAAGATGTTCCCCAGCAACTCACTGAAATGCTGGAACTGTAAAAGTAACTATGGAATGTAATACCATCTCTGGTGGACTTGCCCAGTGGCAAAGAAATTTTGGGCCAAAGTCAAAAAGTAGCTGCAGAAAAATAACACAGAAATCAATAAAGGGAGAACCAGAAACATTCTTGCTAGGGATTTTCATAGAAAATTACACAAAGGAAATGAAATATTTAATACTACACATACTAACAGCAGCCTGCATAGTCTATGTGCAAAATTGGAAAAAGGAAAATCCACCAATAGAAGAAGAGCTAATTAAAAAATTTTTAGAATGCGCAGAGATGGACAAACTGACAAAAGAACTCAAGGAGAAAGAAGATACAGAATATTATAAAATTTGGCATAGATGGTATGAGTGGTTGGAGGATAGGAAAAATGATGAAGAGGAATAAAGGAGAGAGAAAGAAATGTTAAAATTAAGGGGGGAAATTGGTAAATCATAATATAAATGACTGAAATGTAAAGATCAAGCAAAATATAGATGAAATAAAGAATATAGATAGCAATATGGAATAAGGTAAAGTTTAAATATGTATAAATAGTAAATATTAAGAAAGGATCACTATGAAAAAGCTGTAAAAAAGAGTTTATGTATATAAATGTTGTATGTTTGTGTTTCGTTTTAATGTGTTTACAATAAAAAAAATTTAAAAAATAAAATAAAATAAATCGCAGACAACAGGGTGGATGTTGTTCTAAAGTTTTATCTTCCTAAATTCGGCATGCTCCGACAATTACCCAGTGCAATTACAGTGAAATATTGTCAGCTCTAACCTTATTGTGCTTTCCCTTCCCATTTTAAACCTAGCGCTACTCCTCCCCCAGATTCCACCCCAAATCCCTGTGCTGATTGGAGGGTTTTAGCTGCCTTCCTCCGGCCAGTAATTCAGTGCAATTAGTCCTTATTTGTTGGGGCCATTCCGGTCAGGATAGGTCTGATAAGCCTCCATTAATGCTGGCTAATGCAGCTGGCACCTCATCCACGCAAGTGCAGTCCTATTCGCCCTCAGCTGGAGGCCCTCTGAACAGCTGAAGGAAGAGGATTCCACCATCTGTATGCAGGAGGAGGCAAGTGGTGGCAAGGCAAGATATCCGGGCAGGAATGTGGGCTGCACACTCTGTCTCTCTCTGTTCCCACCAGAATGACAGCCCCGATGACGTGGGCTGACATGCAGTCCCCCTATCATGTGGCTGTCTGGAAGACAAAAGCAAAGAGGGTTACAGAACCCATCCATCCCCCCCCCCCCAGGCTTTCCTGGGTTTTTCCTATAAAATCTAGCCACCAATTGGTTCGCTGCTACATCATGGTGTGGAACCCAGGAGGCCTCTGCTAATGAGTACCCCTTCCAAAGCACAAGGTACTGGAGGCGGCCTCTATGTTGTCAAACATCTAAAATTCTAATATCTATTGCTTAGTGGATTGTAAGGCGCCCTGAGTCTCCAGAGAAGGGCGGCATATAAATCAAAATTAAAAAAAAAATATCTCCTCCACTTCATAATGTTGTTCTCCACCTACATCCACAGGTGGAGGTGGAGGAAGTGGGGTTCCTCATATATTGGAGGTTCCCACCGGATGTAGGAGGCTACTATTGAAAACCAGATGGGTTTTCCCTAGCAGGGGGGACAACCATAACTGTACAGTGACAGGGTTGATAATTTTAACTATTGGGAATGGGCCAATATATTTTGGGGCAATTTTTTTGCATGGCACCTTGATGTTTAAGAACTTAGTGGAAAGGTAGACCCTCTGACTCACATGGAAAGGTGGTTGTGGTCGCTGTTTCTTATCCGATTGGTATTTGTACCTATCTGCTGCCGTCTGCAGGGCATCCCTAACATGGCCCCAGACTCTTGCCATTTTGACCAGCCATTCCTGTAACCCCACCTCTTCGGATTCCAGGTGTGGGCACTCGGGTATCAGGACGAATTTAACCCCTGAAACAAAATGGAATGGGGTATATCCAGTGCTGCTATGTATGGTGTTATTGTATGCGACCTCGGCGAAAGGTAATAGGTCCGTCCAGTCGATTTGTTGGTATTTGACGTAGCACTGGATATACCTCTCTACCATTGCATTGGCTCTCTCGACCACCCCATTAGTAGAAGGATGAAAGGCGGAGCTAAGAGCTAAGACCCTGTGAAGAGCCTATTGTTGCCAAGAACTACCGCCAGAATTTGGCTGTGAACTGTACCCCACGATCAGAGATAATCCTTCGGGGCACTCCATGAAGGTAGTATATGTTTGTTAAGAATAGTTTGGGTAGCTTTCTAGCTGAAGGTAATCCTGGGCAAGCCACAAAATGGGCTTGTTTAGAAAAAAAGGTCAATTACTGTCCATATCACTGTATGGTAACAATGAAGTCCATGACTATCTCCTCCCAGGGTCTCACAGGAGCTGCCATTGGCTGTAGGAGACCTGGAGGTTACCGACCCGTGTCTTCATCATAGTACATGTCACGCAACTGCATACATAGTCTTCCACATCCTTTTTTAACTGGGGCCACCAAAATTAACAATTCATGAGAGGCAAAGTTTTTAGAATCCGAAATGTCCGTCCGGCCGGACATCATGACATCGGTGCATGACATCGGTTCAAGTCATAGACTATGTGGAACATAGATTTTGGTCCCTTTCCATGCCAGATCAGCCCTATGACTTAAAATACTCTTATTGGCTTGGTACCATTCATCAGATGGAAGTTCTTTCTGGATGTCCTGGGCAATGCCTGTGGCTTGTGTTGTTCTATGGGTTGTATAGGAGACTGGTTGGGTAATCTGATCCCCTATAACTGGTTTCAGAATGAGGGCCTGTACCACCTGTTCTCATTCACTAGAGTATTGAGGTTTACGGGATGAGGCATCAGCCAGGAAATTCTTTCTTCCAGGGATGTATTTTAGGCTGAAATTGAACCGCCGGAAATACATGGCCCACCTGACCTGCTTGGGTAAGAGTCGATGGAGGGTTTGGAGGGCTTCCAGATTCTTGTGGTTGGTCCAAACCTCAAATGGTAAGCAGACCTCCAGTAGATGTTGCCATGTCAATAATGCCCATCATGCCGCAAATGCCTCCTTCTCCCAGATAGCACACCTGCATTCGGTGTCGCTTAATTTCTGGGACGTGTAAGCACATGGTTGTAATCTCCACTGGTCGTTGACTTGCAAGAAGACCACTGCTACGGCTACATCACTGGCATCAGCCTGTATCACAAATGGCTTCACTGGGTCTGGATGTTTTAGCATCTGCTCCCTTGCGAACAACTATTTCAATGCTTCAAATGCCTGTTGACATGCACTATCCCACTGTATTGGATGCCCTGGACATGGCCTATTAACCAGATGTTTGGTTTTTAAGAGGTCAGTTAATGGAAGTGCAACTCATGCAAAGGATGGGATGAAGTGGCAATAAAAGTTTGCAAATCCCAAAAAGCTTTGCAATTGCTTTCTTGTTCATGGAGCCTGCCAATCTAAAACTGCCTGCACTTTTGCAGGGTCCATCTCCACCCCTTTCGAGGATATGCGGAAGCCTAAATAGTCCAACTGAGATTTGTGGAATTCACATTTGGATTGTTTTACATACAGTTTAGCTGCTAATAGTTTCTGTAAAACCTGGTGTACCAATGTGACATACTCTTCTAGTGTCTTGATGAACGTCACCCAGGTATACAAGAATGCCGTTATATAAATGATCTTGTAACACTTCGTTAATAAGTTGCATGAATACAGCGGGCGCTCCTTGTAATCCAAATAGCATTATTTAAAACTGGTAACTGCCTAGGGGACAATTAAATACTGTCTTCCATTCATCACCCAGTTTAATCCGAATTCTATAGTAGGCCTCCCGTAGGTCTAATTTTGTAAACACCCATCCCTCCGCCAACCATGCCAACATATCCTTCATTAACGGGAGTGGATACAGGTGCTCTACGCACACCGCATCCAGACCACAAAAATCAACACAGAGGCGTAGGCCACCATCTTTCTTCTCCCTAAAGAGAACTGGAGCCGCCACCTGGCCGGCTCTATGAAACCCTGTTTCAGGTTTTTCTATATATATGTTCTCATCTCTGCCAATTCTTACGGCATCATTGAGTACATTTTGAGTTTAGGTGAAACAGCTCCTGGAATGAATTCAATAGCACAATCAGTGCCTCTATGGGAAGGTAGGGTATCACATTCTTGTTCACTGAACACCTCTTTAAGATCATCATACACTGTAAGGTAGCCTATCGGCTCTGCGTCCGCCCTACTCTCTTCAACCCCTGTTGGATTGTTCTCATGGGGAGGTGGATCAGGTTCCACTCCTATTCTTAGATGTCGGCAAACCCCCCCTCCCAGATAGTTGGGCCCCATTTATCAAGCCACACGAGGCCCAATATGACCACCTCTGTTATCTTACACACTCTTTATGAGCCCCCATCTCCAGAGTGAGTTTCTTGGTCACATGTGTTGCTGGTTGGCCTCCTAACAAGGACCCGTCCATCTGCTCGAAGTGAATAGAACATTTTAAAGGCCTTAATCCCGCCCCTATTTTGTCTGCTGTGGCCCTACTTATTAGGCATCTGGTGCACCCTGAATCCACTAGGGCCTTGCACTCCCCACACCTCCCCACAGTCAGAACCACAGGAATGAGGAAGGGTTTGATAGCCTTACTCACCATAGGATCAGCCTCCCCGTCATCCTCAATTTCACTGGTTGTCTCTATGATAGTTGATTTGTTCTCAGCTCTAGGTGTCGATGGACTCACATGTTGTGCCCCTCGGGACTTCTCGGGTCTTTCGTAAGCTCTTTCATGCTGTCCCTTGCTTAAGTTTAGATGTTTCAGTGGGACGCTTGAGTCCTGTCTCTGAACATTCAATTGCCTGGTGTCCTGGCTTCCCACACCGAAAACATGTCATCGGAGTACAAGTCGGTCTGCTCTTAATGCGTGGAGCCATAGAGGGGGATGAGGTGGACAACTGCGGCGTTGGGCCCATCCGTACTGGTCAATCTGGTGATCTTCATCCTCTTCCAGACCATCTACCTGTGGCTGGTCCTCCCTCCTGAATTCAATGTTGATTTCTGTGGCTGCCTGAATCCATGCCCCCAAACGAGGTGGCAGGCCATGAGTCACACAGGCCTGTCTTAAAGGTTGATCTAACCCAGCCTTAAATTGGTGAACCAGTAATCTCTCCAGCCATCCTCTCACATTCACCGCCAATCAACGGAATTCCCATACATATTTGATCACTGGCCAGCCACGCTGCCTGGCCACCAACAGATTCCCTTCAGCTTGTTGTATGCTGGTATTATCCTCGAAGCGCTCTTGCAACAAAGAGAGGAATAGACCAATATCTCCAAGCTCCCCAGTGTGATCACGGTATAGTCTAGCAACCCATTCGGCCACCTCACCTTCCATGACTCCTGCCACAGCCATCACCATGTCCCATTGGGATTATATAGGGGTGCGTACTTGTCTAAATGGTCTATCACCTGGCCCATAAACAAAGCCATCTTCTCAGCATTGCCATCGAAGGAAGCCTTCAGAGTAGATGGTTCCCACCTTCCTAGTGGACTAACCCCTGGCCAGGCCTGTAGTGCGGTCCGTGGCTCTTGCCCCATAGGCCCAACTGTACCGGGATCAGCAAATGGACCTTGCCAATGATTCACAGGATCTGCTGGTGATCTTTGAGCAGTCTGCCTGGTTTGTGATGCCTTATATCCCTGGTTTATTCCCCCAGCTGGTGGAAGGGAGGGGCCCCCAAGTCCATCATCTAGTTGAGACTCTAAATTTCTCTGCCACTCCATCCCAGTCCCTGGTGTCTGGAACCCTGCTGGGTCAAACATCTCCCTTAAAACGTCCATGGTTTAATTCCCTAACACAGTGGAGTAGTTCCATTCATCTTTTGAGATACGTCTTTCTCTCCACTGTGTGAAATGGTTCCTGGAAGGGGTGAGCACCGGAGGAACATGCGGGCAATTCACAAACTTTCCTGACCCTCCAGCCCCTGACTACCAGTCTTCTCCTGGCCTCCTTTGTCCTGGGAGATGATGGGGCTTCTCAGCTGTTTCACGAGGCTCCTGTTCTGGTGTAGTCAGTGCTGCCCTATCCTTCAATCTCACATCAGGTCCCAGGGATAGAGATGTCGGGTCGGTGAGAATGGTTAACGCTGCTAGATCCTTGGACTCTTCTGCTAAATCTGCAGCTTCCAAATCTGGCTGCGTTCCTTCTGCCATGCTTTCACAAGCAGCAATAGATAAGAGCTGACAACTTGTCAGGTTCCGAATCAGGATAAGAAAATAAATCGCAGACAATAGGGTGGATGTTGTTCTAAAGTTTTATCTTCCTAAATTCAGCATGCTCCGACAATCACCCAGTGCAATTACAGTGAAAAATACAGCTCTAACCTTATCGTGCTTTCCCTTCCCATTTTAAACCTAGCACTACTCCTCCCCCAGATTACACCCCAAATCCCTGTGCTGATTGGAGGGCTCCAGCTGCCTTCCTCCAGCCAGTAATTCAGTGCAATTAGTCCTGATTTGTTGGGGCCATTCTGATTGGGATAGGTCTGGTAAGCCTCCATTAATGCTGGCTAATGCAGCCGGCACCTCATCCATGCAAGTGCAGTCCTATCCGCCCTCAGCTGAAGGCCCTGTGAACAGCTGAAGGAAAAGTATTCCACCATCTGTATGCAGGAGGAGGCAAGTGATGGCAAGGCAAGGTATCTGGGCAGAAACATGGGCTGCACACTCTGTCTCCCTCCGTTCCCACCAGAATGACTGCCCCGACGATGTGGGCTGACACCTGGACTGCAACCAGTGCCCTCCCATGCAGCAGGCAGGCCATCCAGGCAGACAACCTCTTCCCTGAGGAAGGAGGCCAGCCACATCAAGAGGAGGCTCTCAGGGGCTGACAGGGGGAGGGAGGAGCAGTGCTGAATGAACCACCCTACTTCAGGGGATAGTTTGATGGGGACTCAGACCAGCTAGCTCTATTCCTTGACTCGACTGAGGTCCACCTAGAATGCTATGGACACCTCTACCCATCCTCCAGAGCCATGGTGAACACCATCACAGAGGGGCTAGAGGGAGAAGCAAATGAATGGCTAGCTCTTCCAAGAGAAGAGCCCCCCAACTGCAAGATGTAGATGACTTCCTACAACTGCTAGAGGCCAGACTTGAGGAGGCAGAGGAGGATCCGTATGCAGAAGATGATCTCAGAAACCTAATGCAAAAGGGATGACCCATCAAGGAACACATCCATGAATTCAGGAGAGTCATTGGGAAGCTACCTGCATTACCAGAACAGCTGTTGGTGCATTTTTTTCAGAACAAGCCTGGACAAGCAAATTGCCCAGGTAACCACTTACCGGGACATCCCAAACTGACTCACTGAATGGTATCGAGTGGCCATAAAAGTCAATGGTGGGCTGCGCACCAATGACATGAGAAAGCAACCAGATACCAAAGAAAGAGGTCAGCCAGACCAGAGACCACTCAGCCAATGGGGAACCACAGCCAGCCCCAAGACCAACCCTCCCACAAAGTTCACTGAAATGTTATAGATATGGGGGGATCGACCACATGGCATCAGCATGCGCAACCCCAGCCCCAAAACCAAGGGCAGAGCCATCACCCAGGGCATAACCAGAACAAGGCCCCATGAGGCCCCAAGCATTCCACTAACATGTCCCAGAAGGCCCTCCAGGCTGCAGAGGTCCCTCTCCACTCAGCCAAAGGGGAGGGAACACCAGGCAATGATGGCCAATCGCTGGAATCCTATGACAGGGAGGTCAAGGGTGAAAACGACCCAATAGTGAATGAACCAGTTCACCCTTTCATTTTCTCAATATGCCTAACTGCCCCAAAAACAGGAACCCAGGAGACTTTTCAGGCCCTAATAGACTCAGGCTGCACTAGATGCGTGATTAACCTAACCACAGCCCTAAAATTGGGGATCAGAGAGAAAAGGCTGGCCCACCTGATCCGGTTCGAACAGGTCAATGGGTCCCTATTGGGGGGAGCCTATGCCACCCACCTAACTGAACCAGTGAGGCTAGAGCTAGTGAATCACTGGGAAGTAATTGATTCGTAATAGCCTTCAAAATGACAGATGCAGTCATACTGGGAATCTCCTGGCTAGACAAGTGGGGACTGACCATTTTATGGCAAGGGGGCAGCCACAGACTGAGGATAGCAAGGGGACCCCAATCCCCTCCACATCAGCAAGCAGAAACACTGCCCATGCAGGGACCTCCAAAAAAGCCCACCAGAACAACTGGCAACCACATCCGACAACACTCCAGAGGCCAAACAGATCCGAGAGAATATCAGGACCTCGCAGAAGTATTCAGTGAGGCCAAGTGCAATGTCCTGCCTCCCCACAGTGAGGCAGATTGCACCATTGAAATCATCCCCAAACTACCCAAGGCCAAACTGTACACCATGACGCCCCGGGAAATGCAAGAAATGCACAATTACATAGACAAAAACCTAGCAAGGGAGTTCATCAAGCCAGCAAAGCCACAGGTTGCGGCGCCAGTCCTTTTCAAAGAAAAAAAAGATGGAACTATGAGATTGTGTGTGAACTTTAGAGAAATAAATGCCATGTGTATACACAACAAAACCCCACTCCCACTCATGAAGGACATGCTATATCACCTAGCCAAGGGAAAAGTTGTCACCAAATTAGATCTCAGAGAAGCATATTACCGAGTATGCATCAGGGAGGGAGACAAATGGAAAACAGCATTCAACTGCCTCCTAGGGAGCTTCTAGTTCAAAGTGATGCCTTTTGGACTGCAGGGAGCCCCAGCGGTGTTCATGCATTTAATAAACAAGGTGCTGCAAGGGGGTCCTTGTCTACCTGAACAACATCCTCATCTACACTGAGACCATGAATGACCACATACCCTTAGTTTGCTGAGTACTGGAAAAACTTTTGGCAGCAATCTGTATGTCAAGCTATCAAAATGTGAATTTCACCACTCATGGCTAGATTACCTGGGATACCGAGTGTCAAATGAGGGTATAGAGATGGACCCAGTCAAAGTACAATCCGTCCTAGGCTGGCAACCCTTTAGCACCTGCAGACAGCTACAAAGCTTCCTAGGGTTCGCAAATTTCTACAGACAATTCATCCCCTCCTTCATCACCAAACCCATGACAGACAGAGAGCCCAGGGACAAAACCCTGCCCGGGACAACCTCTATAGTGGGACCTAATCTGCCAAGAGGCATTCGAGACACTAAAAGAAATGTTTGCAAAGGAACCGGTGCTGAAGCATCCTGACCCAGAACAACTCTTCGTTATCCAAGCAGATGCCAGCAATATAGCAGTGGGAGCAGTACTATTCCAAAGAAATAGCCAAGCAAACCTACAGCCCTGTGCCTACACCTCCTGCAAGCTCACAGACACAGAGAGATGATGGGCCACATGGGAAAAAGAGGCCTTCACAGTGAGGTGGGCACTGCTAACCTGACACCACCTGCTGGAAGGGGGCCAGAGACTGAAGTCTGGACTGACCACAAAAATCTGGAGGCCCTCAGGACCCTGCAGAAACTATCACCCAAACAAATTTGTTGTGCTTAATATTTCAACCATTTCAACTTCGTGCTAAAGCACATCCCAGAGGGGGTGGAACTTTCTAGTGGACACCCTCTCCTACATGCCCTAGTACAAATGCGAACAGGAGCAAGTAGTGGATACCATTGTTCCCCCTAATAGCTGCCCAAATGACCACCAGTTGACAACACCATGACTGACAAGACCAACCAGGGACTGACCTAACCACAAAGTTCAAAATTGAACTGCTAAAAGACCCCTGGTTCTGAGACAATCAACACATCTTGACAAAAAGAGCTGACCTAGCATGGAAAGGACAAAACTCTATGTCCCAGAATCCCTATGCACTCTAATTCTCCAGAGGAGCCACAATGTTAAGTGGCAGGCCATTTCAGCTTCCTAAAGACTTTACATGTAGCATGGAGGCAGTTCTGGTGGCCTGGCATAAAGAAAGATGTGGACAGTTATGTGAAAAGTTGCACCATCTGTGCCACAATGAAGAAATGACCAGGAAAACCCCCTGGAATGCTGCAACCTGTAGCAGAGCCAACAAAACCATGGGAGGAGATTGCAATGGACTTTATAGCGGAGTTGCCGAAAAGTGGAGAAAACATGGTGATCTGGACTGTAATAGACCTATTCTCCAAACAGGTGCACTTCATACCCTGCAGCAGACTACCCTCAGCCCACCAATTGGCCAAACTGTTCCTGAAGCACATCTACCACCTTCATGGAGTACCACGAAGAATTATCTCAGACAGAGGGGTCCAGTTCATGGCTAAGTTCTGGAGGGAGTTCCTGTGGTCCATTGGGTTATCCCAGGGCCTTAGCTAGGCCTTTCATCCAAGTACCAATAGCGGGCAGAGAGACTGAACACCATGGTAGAGCAGTACCTGAGGTGCTACTTGAACTGTCAGTAGTCGAACTGGGCAGACCTCCTGTCTTTTGCTGAGGTTGCATACAATAATGCTGTTCACAGTAGCACGGGACTAACCCTGTTCAAAATAGTGAGTGGCATGGACTTTGTCCTAATGCCTGAGTACCCAAGGGACCCCCCTCCTCAGTCAGCTTGACCGAGTGGATGTCAATGTTGAAAGCAACCTGGGAGAAAAGTGCTAGCTAAAGAGGCGCAAATCTATAAGAAACAGCAGACAAGCACTGAGCTCCTCAACGGCCCTTCCAATTGGGGGGAGAAGGTTTACCTCTCCACAAAATATTTGAGGTTAAAGCTCCCTAGCAAGAAACTGGGCCAAAGTTTATGGGACCATTCCCCATAGTAAAGATAATCAACCCAGTCTTGCTGCAATTGAAATTGCCCTGACTGCTGGGGAAGATACACCCGATATTCCATAGTAGCCTCTTGGATCGACCCTGAGGCCATTACCCCATGAGCTCCCAGACCCCGTGGTCATAGGGGGCCAAACCCATTATGAAGTGCAACAAATACTCAATTTGAGATGGCACAGGAGACAACTCCAATACTTAATCAAGTGAAAGGGCTACCCCTTATCAGAGCCATCTTGGGTAAAGAGTAGAAACATCCAGGTTGATCACCTTATAGCAAAATTCCATGCAGAAAATCCAAACAAGCCTGGGGGGCCCCTACGTCCCTAAATTCTGAACCTGTACTCAAATTGTTTTTGCTTTGCAGAGGTCACCTTCGGGAAATGAGGAGGACCGAATGTCAATTCATAAAGCTTTCCAGGCCTGCTTTCTGGTTGCCATAAGCAGGAAGACAGATAACTGACAGAGCTGCTCAGCTGCCTCGACTGAAAGCAAATTCCACACATGCCTTTCTCCACTGTATCCCAGGTTACCAGAACAAACAGGAGGGGTGGGGTTTCTACAGTCCGGGAATGTATTCTGTTGGAAAATGTGATTTATGACAAGCCCAGGGAGCAGGGGGGAAAACAGGGTCATAGGGAACATAAATTTACATGGAGGCAGAGATGACTCTATATGGGTAATTGCCAAGATGTTGCTCCTAATAAATGAGTGGATTTCTTTTGAACATTGGCTTGAGGCTCATGAATTAATTAGGGCATCTTTTGGAAACTTCACAAGCAGATTATTATGCCTAGCTAAAATTAATTGCTGAGATTTTGTAAATGAAAAGCTAACAAACATTTCTAGTCTTATTGAATGCTGAATCCCCCTCCCCCAGTCAAATGGTTGGAGAGATGTAGTAGTGGGCAGAGCCAAGAGGAAAAGAGGATAAAATGTATCTTATGCCATAATGATTTTTGTTTAGAGACCACTCTTGTTTTTGAACATTTTTACATTATTTTAAAGATAATTCTTACTGTCCTCTACAATGCAGAGGGAAGACACATAAGCACAACAAATGTGCACTGTGCAATAAAACATACATGTGATGTCATTACTATCCCTTTTTTAACAGAATATTCAGAAATAAAACTTCTTTTTTTATGTTTTATTTATATAACATATAAAAATTCAATTTCAATTTGAATTTTCAATTCAAACAGTGTGTGGTCTGGGTACAATTGTTTTTAAACAGTCATAATCCAAATGTTTGAAATAGTATTCATCACTGTTAGGAAATGGTCATTGCCTAACCAGTTGGCCAGGAAATATATAAGCCAACATTATATATTTATAGTATGAATATGTATAATATAGCTTTAAGATCTTTAAGTAAAGATCAAAAATACTTAATAAATGCAAGGTTAGGTATACATTTTGTTGCATCTGCTCCCGAGAAGAATGGTATAGTTATATACTTAAAAAAAGACCTAATTGCCAAATTAATTGAAGCAGATGATCAAGGAAGATTTATAGCAATTGAACTTTTAATAAAAGGAGAAAAAAACTTTTAATTGGAGTCTACACACCGAACCAACAACAGGAAAAATTTTATAAGCTTTTACATTTCAAGTTACTACAATGGGACTATAAATCATGTATTTTATTGGGTGATTGGAATGGAGTTTTGGACACTAAAAAAGATAAGAAGGGGCTCTTGCAGAACATTTCAATGTGTGCCAGATTGTCAAAATCGTTTTTTGAAATGATGGAGGATATGGAACTGAGAGATATCTGGTGAGAGAGAAACTCCGAAGAAAAAGACTTTACCTTTTTTTCTGATAGACATCAATCTTTCTCCAGGATTGATTTTATATTAATTACAAATGATTTCTTTTCCAGGGTGAAGAAGACAAAGATTTGTCCAAGAGTTTTAACGGATCATAGTCCAGTTTGGATGGAATTAGAGTATGGAAGGGGATCTAAGACGTCTTGGAGGTTAAATGAAAATCTGTTTAGATATGAGGAAAATGTAAAAGAATGTAAAAAATTTATGAAATAATTTTTTATTATAAATATGCATAAGGGTACATCTATGGAAATGGTTTGGGATGCAAGTAAAGCATATATGAGAGGCATTTTGATATATTTGAATAATAAATATAGACACAAACAGGAAAAAAGGAAGGATTTAGAAGAGGAAATCAGAAAAAAAGAACAAGCTTTGATATTGAATCCAGCAGATAAGAAAATAAAAGAGCCAATTTAATATGTTAATGGAAGATCAGGTTGCAACTAATTTGCAATATGCTAAACATAATATTTTTTGTAATGCTAATAAACCAGGAAGGTAGTTAGCATATATGTTAACGAAAAAACAAAAGTCACAGACTATAGAGAAAATAGAATATAAAGGTAAAGAGGTTTATCAGCAAAATATGATTAAAAAAGCATTTTTAGAATTTTGTACGAGATTGTATGCTAATGATAAAATTCAAGGTACAGATATAGATAGATATTTACAGAAAGAGAATATTCCTACAATTACAAAAGAACAAAGGGAGGGTTTAAATCAACCAATAACCACTGAGGAGATTATGTTTGCAATTAAGCAGTTGAAAGTGGGTAAAGCTCCTGGGACAGATGGCTTGACAGCTGCTTATTATAAACATTTGCAGTTAGAAATGGTGGGACCACTTAAAGAATTATTTACCAATATACAATCTGGAGGAGATGTACCCCCATCTTGGAGGACAGCTTATATTTCTTTGATTCCAAAGGAGGAGCAAGACCACACCCAGCCAAAAAATTATAGGCCCATATCACTCTTAAATACAGATTGCAAGATTTTTGCTAAAATATTAGCAAATAGGTTAATGACAGTCATGCAACAAATGATTCATAATGATCAAACTGGTTTTATAAATGGTAGACAAATGAAGAGTAATGTATGGCAAGTTGTTAACCTATTGGAGTATTTGGGGAAGAACAACCAAATCCCTGCGTTGCTGATATTTCTTGATGCAGAGAAAGCATTTGATTGATTGAATTGGCAATTTTTATTGAATATAATAGAAAAGATGCAGTTTGGAGAACATTTCATAAAATCTATTAAGGCAATATATCAGAAACAAACAGTGCAAATAATAATTAATGGTAGTTTAACAGATACTTTTAATATAGAAAAGGGAACAAGACAAGGATGCCCTTTGTCTCCATTATTATTCGTTGACTTTGGAATTTTTGTTAAGTAAGATACGTGGGTTGGACAAAATAAGTGGAATTAAGATTAGGCAGTATGACTATAGATTACGAGCATTCACAGACGATTTGGTTGTTACTTTAACCCAACCATTACAGTCGGTTGTAGGTCTAATGGATATAATTAATTAATATGGACAAGTATCTGGATTTAAAATAAATGCAGGGAAAATGAAGATAATAACTAAAAATATGACTATAAAACAAAAAGAAGAATTAGAAAGACTAACAGGATTTGAAATTGTAAAAAAAGTTAAGTATCTAGGGGTCTATATTATGACATCAAATGTGAAATTATTTAAGTATAATTATGATCCGTTGTGGCAAAAAATACAGAGAGAGATGGAAAACTGGAAAAAATTACAATTATCCTTGTTAGGAAGAATAGCAGCAGTAAAAATGAATGTTTTGCCTAAGTTTTTGTTTCTTTTTCAAATAATACCAATACTTAAAAAAGATGAGAATTTGAAGATATGGCAGAAGGGTATTAATAACTTTGTTTGGGTAGGGAAGAGACCAAGAATAAAAAAAAAAAACCTAATGCAGGATATACATGAAAGAGGAGGTCTCAAAATGCCTAACTTAAGACTATATTATGAGGCAGCTGTTCTATCAGCAATGAGTGATAGGATGAATTTAACAGAAGAAAGAATATTGAATATTGAGGGATATGATTTGGTTTACTGGTGGCATGCTTATTTATTATATGATAAGAAAGTGGACAAGACTTTTAAAAGTCATATATTAAGGAATGCTCTATTGTGTATCTGGAAAAAGTACAAATATAAATTAAATGACAAGTGTAATAGAGACTATAGAGCCCATTTCCAGCTGGCCTGTATGGGGTGATGAGGGCATGCCTGATGCCTTGACTCACCAGGAAATCCTCCATGGTTTTAGCGGTGAGCTGCAGGCCGTTGTCGGAGACCAGGATGTCTGGCAGCCTGTGTGTGGCGAATAGGCGGCGGAGTGCCTTGATGGTGGCGTCTGTCATGGTGGATGGCATCGCGATGACCTCCAGCCACTTTGAGAATGCATCCACAACGATGAGGAGGGATTTCCCGTTCATCGGCCCTGCGAAGTCGATATGGATTCTCGACCATGGGCCACTGGGTTGCTCCCACTCTGTCAGCTGGGCTTGTGGAGGTGCTGGTCTCATCGCTTGGCACGGGTCACATCTGGCGATCCACACCTCTATGTCTTTGTCTATGGCGGGCCACCAGACGTAGCTCCGAGCCAGGGCCTTCATGCAAACTATGCCGGGATCACGACCTGGTCACCCCAGAGGAGGCAGCCTTTCATGGTGGCCAGTTCGTGCTGCCTCCGTATGAATGGGGTGAATTCTTTGCCCACTCTTCCCGTCGGCAAACCCCTCAATGTCCATGATAGTACCTGTTTGAGGGTCTTGTCCCTCAGTGTGTGAGTTGCCACTGTGGCAGGCGACACCAGGCATGTCTGGTCATCATCTATGTGATGAAGTCCGAGGGTAGGTGCCGGGTCAATGACTGGTTCTCGCAGAGGGCATCTGCTGAGGCCGTCAGCATTGCAGATGTTCTTGCCGGGGTGATGTATGAGCTTGTAGGCATAACCGGAGAGGAAGATGGCCCAGCGTGTCATCCTGGGCGACATGTAAGGTGGCATTGGCTTGTCCCCGGCAAGCAGTCCAAGTAGTGGCTTGTGATCGGTGACAATCGTAAATGACCTTCCATACAGGTATTCATGGAAGCGTTTAATGCCAGCTACGATGGCGAGGGCTTCCTTGTCGAGCTGGCTCCGCTGATGACATGGTTTTGGAGAAGTAAGCAATGGGGGCTTTGGTGCCATTGGGCAGCTGGTGGCTGAGGACAGCTCCGACTCCATACGGTGAGGCATCACAGTTCAGGAACAGTGGGAGCGACTCATGGTATTGGATGAGAATGCTGTCGGAGGAGAGGAGACTTTTGATTTTTCAGAATGCTGCCTCTTCTTCCTCTTCCCACTTGCAGGGTACTGCCTTCCCTAACTAGTGGTGGAACGGTTCAGCAATGGTGGCTTTCTGGTTCAAAAAGACACTGTAAAAATTCAGCAGTCCCAGAAATGCCTGAAGCTCTGTTTTTTGGGGGGGGCTGGAGCCTCGTGTATAGCCCTGACCTTGCTTTTGGTGGGGTGGATGCCCTTGCTATCGATTAGATAGTCCAGGAACTCGACCTCCTGGACCCCAGCAACACATTTGTCCCTTCTAACTCTTAGGCCCTTCGCCTGGAACCACTGTAGGGCAAGCCTGAGCCGTTCCATTAGTTGGGCTTCCGAGTTTCCAGAGATTAGTACATCGTCAAAGTTAGGCACCACCCCAGGAATGCCTTGGAGAAAGCGTTCCATCATTGATTGAAATATCCCCGGGACGGCGCTGACTCCAAATTGGAGATGGTTGCACTTAAATTCCCCCCCTGTGTGTGAGGATTGTTTGTGCCTCTGCAGTCCTTTTGTCTACTGGCAATTGCTGGTAAGCCTGGGCCAGGTCCAGTTTCACAAAAATAGTCCCGCTGCCAAGCAAATGCAACAAATGTTGCACCACTGGCACAGGATATGCACTCTGTGGCAATGCCCAGTTGATGGTACACTTATAGGCAGTGCAGATGCACACAGATCCATCATGCTTCATGGGAGTCACAATGGGGGTCTCCCATGCCGCATGATCAATCAGTTCCAGAATGCCCTGGGCAATTAATTTATCTAGCTGGGCATCCACCTTAGGTCTGAGGGCAAATGGAATTCTTCGGGGCTTGAGCCAAATGGGTACAATTTTGGGGTCTAAATTAAAAGAAATGGGTTTCCCCAGAAATTTACCTAGACTCCCATCGAAGACATCCTTGAAGTCCTCTAGGAGCTGGTCAAGTGCACTAGCCTGGATTTTGTTGATTCCACCAATCGTGAGCCCTAGGAGCTTGAACCACTCCACGCCTAGTAAGGTTGGACGAGCTTTCTTTACAATGGTGATGGGGAGGTCTCCTTCAAAATCTTTGAACTTCACCCAGATGTTGGTCCGTCCCAGAATGCCGATGGAATGCCCTCCAAAATCCACCAACCTCGCCTGGAAGGCTCTAGCTGTTTCCTGGATAGCCGTGGTTGGAATCTTTTAAGCTGGTCCCAGGCTATGATGGAGTACGGTGAGCCTGAGCCTATTTTCATGGGGCATGGGGCCCCTTCCATGTGGACAGTCACGTGGAACTTGTCGGAACCCTCTGCTTCAGCATGTGCAATTGTTGTCTGGTGGATCCCTCTGCTCTTGGGGTGGCCGTCTCCGTCTCACCCTGGGTACTGGGACCATTTGGATGCCCTTTGGAACTCGCGGTCCGTGGCTCTGGGAGGTTCGAAACTTGGTTCTGCCGCCCTGCAGGCTTCCACAATGTAGACCTTTCTCTGGCAGCATCTGCAAGTTGCATCCCGCCAGAAACATCTGGCGCGTGGATGGTCCCCTTTGCAGCTGGCACAGTGTTCCTCCCGTCTGCCATCTTGGGGTTTTTCCCGCCGTTGGGGTCTTGTGACCTTATGGACGGCCATCTCGGAATCAGAGTCCCACCACGTGGAGGTCTCATTAGATGATGGCTGCGGATTCCTGCAGACCTTGTGGATCCCCTTGGATCTTCTCATTGCAGCTGCTGCCCTGTTGGAGGACTTGGTGGCTGTGGCTTCCTTGATGATCTCTTTCAGGGACACTTTCTTTCGGCTGAGGAGCTTTTTCTGGACTGTGCTGTCCCTCATGCTGAAGACGATGCGGTCCCGCAGCTGAATGTCCACATTTTCAAATTCGCAGCTGGCCACGATCTTCTGGAGTGCCAAAACGAATTCTTTGACCGATTTCCCTTCTGCTTGATTTCTCTGGTGGAAATCAAATTGGTTGGCCAGAGGAGTGCTCACTGGGGCATAATGGTCCTGGAGAACTTCTTGCAGCTCAGACCAAGGGATCTGCTCGATATCCAGTGGTGCCACGAGGTCCATGGCCATCTCTAGGACGTCCAAGCCACAGTGTGCCAGGAAGAGTGCCCTCTTTCTGCTGTCGTCTAGGTCGGTGAAGCCACTTCCCACCAGGAACTGCTTGAAGCGAACCATGAAGGGTTTCCATTTCTCTATGCTCAGGTTGAATGGAGCCATCGAGATTTGTGGTCTGGACATGGTTGTGACTTAGCTCAGTGCTTCAGCTCTTTTGATCGAGTTGGCAGTTGGCTCGCTACTCTTCATCAGTTCTTCTCTAGTCCTTCATCACCAGTGTTAGATCGGCGGTGGAAAGAAACGCGACTCAGCTGCTGTCCGTTCAGCACTCTTTATTAGCACATAGTAAAACAGACTGCCGGCAGTGGCTCCTGAGCCTCATTATATTCTGCTCGGGCCAGCCAGCCAGCCAATGACAGTTGTTCAAACTTCCCGCCGGTGGAAGTAACCAATCCCCCGGCGGATGTCCTTATAAGGACATAACACTTGGTAAAACAGATTAGAGATCAAAGTCAAACGCACATAAAAAGATTGTATAATGCGTTGGTAGAAATAGATTCAGAAATGGAGTTAAGGACTGTATGATAAAGTGGGCACAAAATATTGAAGAACCAATAATGATGGAAATGTGGGAAAAAATATGGGTTAGAAATGTGAAGTTTATGCAAGCCCAAAATTTAAGAGAGAATTTTTATAAAATGTTTTATAGATGGCATCTAGATCCTAAAAAGCTAGCCTGTATGTATCCAAGTGTGCAACCTAAGTATTGGAGATGTGAATAATAATAATAATAATAATAATAATAATAATAATAATAATAATAATAATAATAATAATAATAATAATAATAATAATAATTTTATTTCTATACCGCCCTTCTCCCGAAGGACTCAGGGTGGTGTACAGCCAATTTAAAAACACAAGACAAAACAATGATTAAAAATTAAAATAATTAAATAGATTTGGCCCGATTTAAAACCCCGAAAATTTAAAATACCCCAATTTAAAATTATTATGTTGATAGCCCGGCCTGGCGGAACAGCAGGGTCTTCAGTGCGCAGCGAAACACCCAGAGGTCGGAGATCTTACGTATTTCCGGGGGCAGTTCATTCCACAGGGCTGGGGCTCCCACAGAGAAGTCCCTCCCCCTGGGTGTCGCCAGCTGACATAACTTGGGGGGGAAATTGTTGTAATGATAGTTAAAACTTTTTAAATAAAAAAAAATAGTTCTGAGAAATCCATCTCTCTCCCCTAGATAGTGACAGTGTGGATATTGGACTTCCTGAATTACAATTCGGTTTCCAAATATTAGTATTCACTTAAATTTTAGACTCTCATGAGCCATGATTAGGTAGGGACTGTAAACACAGTATCTGAATTTGCCTCCTTTCTGCAGAAAAAAAAATATTACTCTATACTCATTGAGCACATAGAAAAAAAGGTAGGATCACATCTACTGACTTTAAACCAGCTTCTGTGTGATCAACCAAGCTTTAATCAAAATCTAAAGCATGTCAATGAACTGTATATGGATAGCTTACACAATTTGTAATTTTGAAAAAAGCAGAATTTCCAATCATATAAAAACAGTGACAATATTCATGTAGATGTTGTAGATTTCCCCACTGCCTGATATCTTATATAGTTGTGCCATTTAGAATAGAGAGTAGCGCTGAACTTAGTAGACAGCACTGGACTTAGTGGAGGGATGTTCCCATACAACAGAATTGCAAAATTGGATGAAGAAACTTGAAATTCAATGCTCTGATTAGTGCAGTATAGCTCACTGATAGTTGTCTAGCCTCTGTTTTAATACCAATGGTCAAAGAAGTCCAATCCTCCCCTAGCATTCTAGTCCAGTGTTGATCAGTTCTTAATATTTCTCCTAACATTTACCTGATATTTTCCATCATCATTTTCATCCAAGGAAATTAGTTTTGTTCTCCAGAGTCATCAAATGTAGTTCTAATTGCATAGAAACATTCAGATAACTGGAGACAGCTAAAGGTTCTTCTTGATCTTATTTCTTATATAAACATAAAGAACATTTCCCCCAACTATTTCTCATATAGCTTTCAATCATTCTACCATTCTTGTTGTGTTTCTTAAATAATTTGGGGTTCACTGTGATTTCAGACATCTAATCTGATTACTAGCAGAATACAGAAGAACAAATACTGGCCAGTTATTACATTTCCTTTAGCAATACTCAGAGAAGAAATATTTCTCACTGAGCCCTGCAGTAATCTGAGAGTTTTCCAAAACTGTAGCTCTAGTGCTGTGAGAAGACCAGCACATTGTGGGGAATTTGCATGGTGGAACTAAAGGGAAAGATTTCATGAAGCAACAGTGATGGGAGTTCAAAGAGCGACAGTGAGCCATTGACTGGGTACACCAAGTATTCAAAGGTTCATGGGAGTACAGTATGTGCTGTACTCTCTAAATCCTGAATCTAAAGAAGCAGACTTCACTAGGTGACCATGCCCATGAAAAGAAGAGAGGCAGTGAAATGGGGGCATGGTTTCTTTCTTCGCTTGCCTCTTAGGGGTTTGAGCAGAAGCTTATCTTGTTTGCTTGTATTTTTCCTCTGATAAAACCAGGGACTCATTCCTAGGGCATTGGGACATCTTGGATGACCAATCCACAGACAGGATTGTCTGTCTGTGGGTAGTTTCACTCAATGATATATGGTACTTTGCTTATTTGATGTCAGTTTTGAAAGCATCTGGATTGTAACAGATTTAAAGGAGTTTGCACTTTTTTCAGAATCAAGAACATGCCAATTTTTGTCCAAGTCTGAACTTGATTGTAATAAATTTGAAAGAATCAAATTCTCTATTTTTAATATAGGAAAGGGAAAGGCTGGAGCCTCAAAGAGTACAATTATTTGAAATAGCATCAATTTGTGGAGATGCAGCCATGCAGTCATATTCATCTTTAAAGGCTATTATATCCACATGCCTTAATGCATCCTTGAAAGTAGCATCTTGACATTCACTTGTAACATTTTAAACTGAAATGGGAAAGTCCAACTTTTTGTAAGGCTTCATTTCATATAATTTTCCTTCTACGCACCCTGTTGTGTCTTCTAAACTTTATCTTCTACATACATCTTCCCTTCCTCCTTTTCCTTCTCCTCCTCCTCTTCCTCCTCCTCGTCGTAAAGGTTTTTCACATTCTTTTCTACCCTTACAAGTTTGGCCACCACTAAGTCAAATTAGAGGTGAAATGGAAATTTCCTCTGTCGAAAAAGAACCTATTGTCAGATCCCTAAAAGTGATACTGCCATTCAATTGGGAGAAGAAGGGGGTTGGATTCGATTTATTAGCATTGCATGTGTCAACAGATATTTTACAACCTATATCCTGGTGCCAAAGTGCCCTGACATCTCCTTAACTTTGGGGAATGTTTATGATGGCCATGTGGGCTGTTTTACTTTATAGGATAACTGAGAATAGCAATGGGAATACATGCTATCAGATTCTCAGGGCAGCTGGTAAAGAAAACATCTTCACACTTGTGTATTGGCTAAAATCTGCATTCTGGCTTAAAGGAGGGGTCTCTACTGCTTTAATCCTACTTGTCTTGCTTAGGGTATTCAGACGTTGCTTTGAATCCACTGCTGTCACTTCTGCTTAATAAAAGGTTCCTTTTGAAATATTCCTTTTCAAGAGTTTTTCCTTTCTTAAGTTGGAAGGAGAGGCAATCCATACAGTAAGCAACGTCTGCAAAATGGTCAACCCAGAGAAGCAATTTTTGCTCTACTGAGGGGATCTTGCAAACCATGTCTGAATGAAGCAGGGAACAGGGAGAAGCAGAATATTGGGGGGAGACATCAACCAACACCCAGTCGGATGCCTGTTTCGTATCGTCAGATCCCTAAAAGTGATACTGCCATTCAAGTGGAGGAAGGGGGGACTTGGATTCGATTTACTAGCATGTCCTGTGTCATCAGATATTTTACAACCTATATCCTGACGCCAAGGAAGCCTGAGATTCCTTTTACCTGCAGGAATTTATATGATAGCCATGTGGGTTGTCTCACTTTAAAGGGTAGTGGTGGGAATGCATGTTTGTTCGGGTTCTCAAAGGAAATAGTAAAGAAAACATCTTCACACTTGCATATTGGCTAAAATCTGCATTCTGACTTAAAGGGAGGGTCTCTACCACTTTAATCCTACTGCTTTCCCTAAGGGTATTCAGATTGTGCTTTAGCTGGATGGTTTTCACTTCTGTTTAATAAAAGAATCCTTTTGAACAACTACGTTTCAAGAGTTTGTACTTTCTTAAGTTGGAAGGAGAGGCGATCCTTACAGAAAGCACAATCTGCAAAATGGTCAACCCAGAGAAGTAATCTTTGCCCTACTGCTGAGGGGACCTTGCAAACCATGTCTGAACAAAGCAGAGAGCTGGGAGAAACTGACTGCTGGGGAGAGACATCAACCGCCACCCAGTTGGATGCCTGTCTCATGCAACCCATCGGAGAGGATGAGGTAACCTGGGGAATCTGGAAAAGCCCCACTGGTCGATTGGCATTGGGAAGAAAAATGGCTGGGATGAGAGAAACAGAGGAGTCACCTTCAACTGTGGCAAACGAAAACCAGGGTGGAAACTGGAACTAGAAGCCCTTACTGACCAGGGGGGACTGACCGAAGCACCCTTAAGGGAGAACTATCTGAAGAGGCATATAACCCAATTGGTAACGGAAACTTTGGAAAATCTTAACATCCGAAGGGAGCCAGGACAACAACCAAAGAGCACTGAAAGGGCAGCAGTCGTGGATGATGCCAGGGGAGGCACACCCCTCCTGGAGCCCGCCTATCGAGCAGATAGTGCAGCAGCAGTGGGAGAAGACCCAGCAAACCCTCCCCCCCAGGCAGCACGCACACCGGCGCCCAATTCCAACCAACCCCGGGCTTCTCAACTGGAAAGAGAAACTCCCCCCCTTGGGGTGAAGTTTGATGGGAATCCACAACAATTAGGATTCTTTGTGGCACATGTGCTAACCTACATGCAAGAGTATGGGCGTGATTTCCCAACCCAAGGCTCCCGAGTGCAAGTTATGACCCTATCCCTAGGGGGTGCTGCAGCCAGATGGATGGTGACTCTACATAACGCCAACGCACCAGAACTGCGGGATTTTGACCGTTTCATGATGGCCCTGCAACGTCGGTTCGAGGACCCACTGGCAGATCACAAAGCACGCGACCGTATTAAGGTGGTGAAGCAGGGACAACGGCCAGTAGCAGAGTATACTGAAGAGTTCCAGGACCTCGTGTGTCATGTGCACTGGCCGGAAGATATTTTGGTGAGCTGTTTCAAGGATGGGCTGAGTGATGATCTATATAATGCCTGCGTGGCCCGAGGGACACTGAATGACTTACATGAATGGTATGTCACCACTGAAGAAGCTGAGATCGATATGGCCAGAAACCAGTATTGAGTGGGGCGAGCATGGAAGAAATCCTCACCCCAATGGAAGCAAGAGCCCCTCAAACCACAAACCGCATTCTCCCCGAGATCTTCAGTCTGTTTCAACTGTGGAAAAGAAGGGCACCGAGCTGCAGAGTGTCATTTGCAAACACCTGCCCGGAACCACCCACCAGGGGAGAGTCCTGCAAAACCGGGTTGGCATGGGAAGGAGACTGCTCTGAGGAGCAGGGAGACCATAGAAGTCCCATCCCCTCCCCTCTTTGGGGAGGAAACCCTGGCATCTCAGCAGGAGGAATCACACTCATTTGGAAGCAATCCAGATGATGAACCACTGGTAAGCAAACCAATTAAACCGCTTACCCTCCCCTTAAGACTATTTATCCCAAACCAGGACAGGGAGATAAGTATCCCCACCCTAGTGGATTCAGGGTGCACCCATTGTTTGATCAGCCCAACCCTAGTAGGGAAGTGAGGGATTAACGTAAGAAAGCTGAAAACCCCCATTCTTTCTGCCAACTAGATGTGTCAATAGCAGGAGGAGAGCCAGCTTCTCTGGTCACCGAGCCTCTACATATAGGCATCGGAAGCCATGAGGAAAGGCTTACATTTATAATGGCACCTGGCATGGAATGGCCATTGGTTCTGGGCCTTGCATGACTAAAAAAATGGAACCCACAAATCAATTGGAAACAAGGCTTCATAAAATTTCAGAAGAAGGTGACTTTTGCTGAGAATCCACGTAAAGGAATTGAGGGGGCAGAGAATCAAGAAACAGCCATGCCTGGTCATGCCACACCAACTGAGGGCATACCCATAGAATACAAGGATTTAGCTGAGGGTTTTAGTGAAAAAGCCTCAGGTGAGCTCCCCCACTACCACGCCACTGACTGTACAATAGAAATCTTACCCAGCGTGAAACTCCCTAAAACCAAGATGTACAGCATATCACCGAGAGAGTTGGAATTGCTGAGAACATTCATTGAGAAAAACCTAGCTAGGGGTTTCATCGAGCCAGCCCGACCAAAAATTGCAGCTCCTATGCTCTTTAGAGAGAAAAAAGATGGCTCAAAATGCCTATGTGTTGATTTTCATACCCTTAATGCGGTCAGTGTGCAGAACATGTATCCTCTCCCCTTTGTGAAAGATATGTTAGCACACCTCGCTAAAGAGAAAATTTTTTCAAAGCTGGACTTAAGGGAGGCTTACTACCGTGTCAGAATTAAGGAAGGGGATGAGTGGAAAATGGCATTTAACACCCCCCTCGGCTGCTACCAATTCAAGGTGCTCCCCTTTGGGTTGCAAGGAGCTCCTGCAGTGTTTATGCAGTTAATAAATGAAGTGCTGCATCAGCATTTATATAAGGGGGTTCTGGTCTATTTGGACGACATTTTAATCTATACCGAGACCAAAGCAGAACATGTAAAACTAGTCAGGGCAGTTTTAAACAAACTCAGTGCTGCCAAACTTTATGCCAAACTTTCCAAATGTGAATTCCACCAAGAGAAGATTGACTATTTGGGATACCACATTTGGCACCAGGGGGTTGAGATGGATCCTCTAAAAGTGCAGGCTGTACTTGATTGGGACCCTCCACGCACACGTAAACAGTTACAGAGCTTCCTGGGGTTTGCCAACTTTTACCTCCAGTTTATCCCTGCGTTCGCTCAGATTGCCCTACCCATCACCAAGCTCTTAAAAATGAAGGGGGAGGACAACCCTAAACCAAAACAACCATTGAACTGGACTATGGAATGCCAGGCGGCATTTGAAAAACTTAAACGGCTGTTCTCGGCAGAACCAATTCTACAACACCCGGACACGGAGAAACCATTTGTCATACAAGCAGATGCCAGCAATGTGGCAATAGGAGCGGTTCTACTTCAGAAGAATGAGCAAGACCAACTACAACCCTGCGCTTACACATCCAAAAAGTTGAATGAGACTGAGCAAAGGTGGGCCATTTGGGAGAAAGAGGCTTATGCAGTTCGTTGGGCATTGTTAACCTGGAGGCACTTCCTAGAAGGCAGTAAGACCCCTTTTGAAGTCTGGACTGATCATAAAAATCTAGAAGCCCTAAAGGCCCCAAGGAAACTCTCCCCAAAACAAGTACGATGGGCTCAGTACTTTAAACCGTTTGATTTTACTCTAAAATATCTCCGGGGGGGGGGGACTTTCTGGTGGATGCACTATCCAGAAAACCGCAATACAATAGTGCAAAGTCAGACGTAATCAAACCTATAGTATAAAACAATCAATTAGCTGCTAAAGTAGTCACCAGATCCCAGGCAAAACAAGAAACATTGACGGACAATGACACCATCCAAACTTTTAAACAAGCATTGGCCACTGATGAATGGTTTTTGAACAACAAATCCAGCTGTCTAATGAAAGAAGACTTGGCTTGGGTGGGGGAGGGAAAGTTGTATGTCCCTGCAAGCCAAAGACTATGCTTAATGGTATGGTGCCATGACTCCAAATTAGCTGGACATTTTGGGTTTGTGAAAACTTTACACCTGATTAAAAGACAATTTTGGTGGCCATCACTAAAAAAGGACATAGAAAGCTATGTAGCTAGCTGCCCCATTTGTGCAGCAGCAAAAAGACGCCAGGGGAAATCCCCAGGTCTATTGCAGAAGGTAGTTGAACCTTCAGCGCCTTGGAGAGAGACCGCTATGGATTTCATTGTGGAATTGCCAAACAGTGAGGGAAATACTATTATTTGGGTCGTGACAGACCTGCTTTCAAAACAGGCACATTTTATACCCTGCCAAAAGATCCCAACTGCTAAAAGTTTAGCCAAATTATTCCTAATACACATTTATCGACTTCATGCTCGACAAAGGATCATCTCTGACAGAGGGGCTCAATTAACCTCCAACTTTTGGAGGGCGTTTTTGGGCTTACTTGGTACTGGCCAGGGTTTGAGCACATCCTTTCATCCTTGTACTAATTGTAATTCTGAAATTTTGAACTTGGTGCTAGAACAATATTTAAGATGTTTCATTAATTTTCAACAGGATAACTGGACCGAACTTTTGCCTTTTGCTGAAGTTGCATTTAATAATGCTGTACATTCAAGCACTGGTTTTACCCCTTTTAGAGTAGCAACAGTCCAGGATTTCAGCCCCATGCCTAAACTACCCACAGAAGAACCTACCATCCCCTCACTCAAGGAGTGGATGGATAATTTGCAAAACACGTGGCCAGTGGTTAGATTAGCCTTACAGGAAGCTAGAGAAGCTTTTAAGATTCAAGCTGACAAGAAAAGAATGGAACCCAGACCTTTTCATATTGGAGACAGAGTATACTTATCTACAAAATTCTTGAAATCGTTACAACCATCAAAGAAACTAGGGCCAAAGTTCATTGGACCTTTCCCCATCACTAGAATCAACAATCCAGTAGCAGTTGAACTACTTCTTCCAAAGACACTCAGGCAGATCCACCCAGTATTCCATATCAGTTTACTAAAACGAGAAGTAATCTCATCCCTCAGACCACCTGCATCTACACCACCTGTTGCCATCATGATTGAAGGTGAACAACACTTTGAAATCAAGGGAATCCTTGATTCTAGGATCCACAGAGGGAAAGTCCAATACTTAGTTCCTTGGAAACATTTACCATCAACATACAATGAATGCATCGCTAAACACCACGTTAGGGCTCCAATCTTATTGAGAGAATTTCACTCCCAATACCTAACAAACCTTGTTGATATACTATCATGAAATCTTGAAATCTTGTGTATATTTGTTTTTTTTACAGGTGGACCCTTTTGTTTTCTAAGGAGGGTAGCATGTCAGATCCCTAAAAGTGATACCACCATTCAAGTGGAGGACGGGGGGACTTGGATTTGATTTACTAGAATGGCCTGTGTCATCAGATGTTTTACAACCTATATCCTGGCGCCAAGGAAGCCTGAGATTCCCTTTACCTGCAGGAATTTATATGATAGCCGTGTGGGTTGTCTCACTTTAAAGGGTAGTGGTGAGAATGCATGTTTGTTCGGGTTCTCAAAGGAAATAGTAAAGAAAACATCTTCACTTAAACTAAAGTTAAATATTTAAACATTTCATATATGCTATCTCATCTCCATACTTTTTTATCAAACCATTGATAAAATATCTCCCATATCAAATAGTATTAGTTATCTTCCTGTTCTCTTATTTCAAATGTCAATCTACTCATTTCAGCACAGTCCAACATTTTCATAATAATTTCTTCATCGGTAATTATCTTCTCTCCTTTCCAGTTTTTGGCAAATACAATTCTGGCCGCTGTTAAAATGTTCACAATTAAGTATTTTAATTCTTTATTAAATGTTTCTGGTAAAATTCCTAATAAAAATATTTCTGGTTTAAAGTCA
Organism: Arizona elegans; assembly: GCA_022577455.1. NCBI lineage: Eukaryota > Metazoa > Chordata > Lepidosauria > Squamata > Colubridae > Arizona > Arizona elegans. The sequence continues at coordinate 72,855,191 of JAKOOJ010000004.1, read as the reverse complement.
ATATGTCTCTTTGTCATTTTTTCTAACCACATATGTATTTTAGTCCAAAATCTCCTTGCTTCCACGCATGTCCATCACATATGGTAATACGATCCTGGAGTTTGATGACACTTTCAACATTTCTCCGATTTATTCTTAAACATCCTGGCTATTCTCGTTGGGGGTAGATGTCACCTGTAAAACATCTTATACAAATTCTCTTTATATGCTGTTGACATTGTCATTTTATAATTATTTGACCACAATTTTTGCCATTTCTCTAAATCTATACTATAACCAAAAATTTTTCCCCATGCTATCATTGTTTCTTTAACTTGTTCTTCTTCCAGTTTTGCTTCAAGTAAATACCCATATAGCTTTTTAATTATATGGTCATCAGAACCCATTAATATCTTGTCTAAACCAGTCGAAACACTATAAATACCTTCTTGTTTAAAGTCTTCTTGAAATCTGGAAAGTATTTGCATGTATGAAAACCAATCAATTAATTCCCTGATCTTCTAAGTTTTGTTTCAATTTAAGTTCACACTTTTCATCCAATAATTCATTATATCTAACAATTTGTTCCCCTTCAAATACCACTGGACAAGAAAAAGCTTCAATTGTAGATACCCAGACTGGAATATTCAGATAATGGTATTTTTTGATCTTCTCCCATGTCAAAAACAAAGCTTCATGTATCTGGTGCCTTCTAAAATACCCCTGAATTTTAGTTCCTTTATACCATAAGAAAGCATGCCATCCCATCAGCAAATCATGTCTCTCCAAATTTAATAATCTAGTATTTTTCAATGTTACCTATTCTTTAATCCGCATTAAACAAACTGCTTGATAGTATAATTCAAAATCCGGTAATCCAAAACCACCCCTCATCTTAGCATCTTGTAACAGTTTGAGTTTTATCCTTGCCTTCTTTCCCTGCCAAACATATTTCAAAACCATTTTATTTAAATCTGCAAAAAATTCCTTACCCAACTTTACAGGAATTGTCTGAAAAAGATACAAGATTCTAGGTAAGATATTCATCTTAATAGTTGCAATTCTACCAATCAAAGATAACTGCAAGTTTCCCCATTTCACCGGATCCTGTCCTATCTGTTGCTTAAGCTTATTATAATTATTTTCTTTAAGAGAACTACATCTTGCTGTTAATTGAATCCCCAAGTATTTTACCTTATTTGTGATCTGCATCTTGGAGATCTCCCTCAATTCTTCTTTTTGTTTTTTTAACATATTTTTAGTCATTATCTTTGTCTTCTCTTTATTAATTTTCAAACCAGCAACCTCCCCAAATTCACCTATTTTTTCTATCAATTTATTTATTGATATTAATGGTTCTTCAACTATAAAAACCAGCAAAGGCTTGTAATTTATATTCTTCCTTTCTAATTTTCATTCCTTTTATCTCTTTTTCTTCTCTAACCTTTCTATTCAACACTTCCAAGGTCAATATAAATAACAATGGGGATAAGGGACATCCTTGTCGAGTACCTTTTTCTATTTCAATAACATCAGTCAATTCTCCATTAATCATTACCTTTGCTGTTTCGTATATATATATTCAATTGCCTGAATAAATTTCCTTCCAAAGCCCATCTCTTCCATTTGTAACATCATAAATCACCAGTTCACATTATCAAATGCTTTTTGTGCATCTAAAAATACCAAAGCCATTTGTTTTTCAGGGTGTGCTTTATAATATTCTAGAGTATTCAAAATTATTCTTATATTGTCTCTAATTTGTCTTTTTGGAAGAAATCCATTTTGATCTGAATGAATAAAGTTATTCAAGTATCTCTTAAGTCTTTCTGCCAGTATTGAAGCAAAGATTTTATAATCCGAATTCAGCAGGGATATAGGCCTATAGTTTTTAACTTTAATATTTATCTTTAGTTTAAGTAAAGAATAATTGCTATATGAGGAGATTTGGAGAATTGTAAGCACGAAATGATTTTAACCGATTGAGATGCTGTCTATAATTGTTTGCAAGGATGATATTTTTATGTTATTGTTGTTGTGTTTTTTTTTCTTATTTTTTTTAATTTTTAATTTAAAATAAAACTTTTTCAAAAAAAAAAGAAGACATCTTCACACTTGCGTATTGGCTAAAATCTGCATTCTGACTTAAAGGGAGGGGTCTCTACCACTTTAATCCTACTGCTTTGCCCAAGGGTATTCAGATTGTGCTTTAGCTGGATGGTTTTCACTTCTGCTTAATAAAAGAATCCTTTTGAACAACTACGTTTCAAGAGTTCATACTTTCTTAAGTTGGAAGGAGAGGTGATCCTTACATGTACACCCCATCAGAGAGGATGAAGTTACCCTGGAGAATCCCGAAAAGCCCTGCTGGTCAATTGGCATTGGGAAGAAAGATAGCTGGGATGAGAGAACCAGAGGAGTCAACCTCAGCCACGGTAACAAAAAACTGGGGTGGAAAGTGGAACTAGAAGCCGTTGCTGAGCAGGGGGAACTAACTGAAGCACCACTGAGGGAGGATTGTCTGAAGAGGCATATAACCCAATTGGTGATGGAAACTTTGGAAAATCTCAACATCCAAGGGGAGCCCAGGACAACAGCCAAGGAGCGCGGAAAGGGCAGCAGCCATGGATGAGGCCCCCTCTGGAGAACACCTATCAAGCAGATGGTGCAGCAGCAGTGGTAGAAGACCCAGCAAACCCTCCCCTCTGGGAAGGACGCACACTGGAGCCCATTCCCAACCAGCCCCGAGTCCCACAGCTGGAAAGAGAAATTCCCTCCCTTGGGGTGAAGTTTGATGGGGATCCACAACAATTAGGATGCTTAGTGGCATACACGCTCACCTACATGCAAGAGTACGGGCATGATTTCCAAACCCAAGGATCCCGAGTGAGAGTTGTGACCCTAGCCCTGGAGGGTGCCACTGCCAGATGGATGGTGACTCTGCATAATTCTGATGCGTCAGAACTTCGGGATTTCAACCGTTTCATGATGGCCCTGCAATGATGGTTTGAGGACCCCCTTGTAGATCTCAAAGCATATGACTGCATTAAGGTGGTGAAGCAGGGGCGACGGCCAGTAGCAGAGTATACTGAAGAAATCCGGGACCTTGTTTGTCATGTGATCTGGCCAGTGGATATTTTGGTGAACTGTTTCAAGGATTGGCTGAGTGATGAGCTATACAATGCCTGAATGACCTGAGGCACTCCAAATCCCCTACATGAGTGGTACATCACGACTGAAAAAGTCGAGATTGATATGGCCAGAAACCAGTACCGAGCTGGGTGAGTGTGGAAGAAATCCCCACCCCAATGGAAGCAAGAGCCCCTCAAACCACAAACCACATTTTCTCCAAAATCCTCAGCCTGTTTCAAGTGTGGAAAAGAGGGGCACCAAGCTGCAGAGTGTCATTCGCAAACACTCGCCCGGAAATACCCACCGGGGGGAAAACTTGCAAAACCTGGCCAGCACGGGAAAGTGACTGCCCTGAGGAGCAGGGAGATCATAGCATTTCTATCCCCCTCTCTTTAGGGAGGAAACCCCGGCATCTCAGCAGAAGGAATCACACTCATTTGGAAGCAATCCAGAAGATGAACCACTGGTAAGCAAACCAATTAAACCGCTTACCCTCCCCTTAAGACTATTTATCCCAAACCAGGACAGGGAGATAAATATCTCCACTTTAGTGGACTCAGGGTGCACCCACTGTTTGATCAGCCCAATCCTAGTAAGAAAGTTGGGGATTAACATAAGAAAGCTGGAAAACCCCATTGCTTTCTGCCAACTAGATGTATCAATAGCGGAGCCAGGGGAGCCAGCTTCTTTTGCCACTGAGCCTGTACATATAGACATCAGGAGCCACGAGGAAATACATACATTTATGTATGGCACCTGGCATGGAATGACCATTTGTCTTGGGCCTTGCATGGCTGAAAAAATGGAACCTCAAAATTAATTAGAAGCAAGGCATCATAAAATTTCAAATGCACGTGACTTTTGCTGAGAATCCACATAAAGAAACTGAGAGGGCAGAGCACCAAGAAACAGCCATGCCTGGTCATGCCACACCAACCAAGGCATACCTATAGAATACAAGGATTTGGCTGAAGTTTTTAGCAAAAAAGCCTCAGACGAGCCCCCCCCCCCCCCCCCGCACCGCACCACTGACTGTGTGATAGATATCTTACCTGGTGCTGAACTCCCTAAACCCAAGATGTACAGCATGTCCCCAAGGGAGCTGGAAGAACTGAGAACATTTATTCAGAAAAACCTAGCAAGGGATTTCATCGAGCCAGCCCGACCAAAAATTGCAGCTCCAGTGTTATTTAGAAAAAAAAAGATGGCTCAAAACATCTTTATGTGATTTTAGGAATTTAAATACAATCAGTGTGGAGAACATGTACCCCCTCCCTCTTATGAAAGATATGCTGGCCTACTTGGATGACATTTTAATATATACCGAGACCAAAGCAGTACATGTAAAACTAGTCAGGGCTGTCTTAAACAAACTCCGCTCTGCCAAACTTTATGCTAAACTTTCTAAATATGAATTCCACCAAGAGAAAATTGACTATTTGGGATACCACATCTTCCCTTTCTCCTTCTCCTTCTCCTTCTCCTTCTCCTTCTCCTTCTCCTTCTCCTCTTCCTCCTCCTCCTCCTCCTCCTCCTCCTCCTCCTCCTCCTCCTCCTCCTCCTCCTCCTCCTCCTCCTCCTCCTCCTCCTCCTCCTCATGCCCTGAGATCTCCTTAACTTTGGGGAATGTTTATGATGGCCAAGTGGGTTGTTTTAACTTTAAAAGATAATGGAGGATAATGATGGGAATACATGCTTATCCGGTTCTCAGGGCAGCTGGTAAAGAAAACATCTTCACACTTGTGTATTGGCTAAAATCTGCATTCTGGCTAAAGGGAGGGGGTCTCTAATGCTTTAATCCTACTTGTCTTGCCTAAGGGTATTCAGAGGTTGCTTTGAATCCATTGCTGTCACTTCTGCTTAATAAATATTTTTATTATTTATTTTAATATTGCAAAAAGTAATTTTGAAATACTGTATTCCTTTTCAAGAGTTTTCACTTTTTTAAGTTAGGAGGAGAGGCAATCCTTACATCTATGTTATTCTTTTTTGGAGCTGAAGTACTGTCTTGCACCAAACAATCATCTTTCTCTTGTTCTCCTCTTCTACCTTGCATTTCATTCTTATCCAGCACATATGCAGATTTCCTGAGTGTCCACTGTAAGTCTCATATGAAATATTATCATCATTTATGAAATAAAATATTTCATCTCCTTGTAAATTATTTTCTTCACTTAGTCTGGGCAGTAATGAAACAGTGTTCTCTATAATTGATATGTTAGGAACAGCCCTGTCTATTTGGGACTGATAATCTTGAGTCATAAATAGATATTCTTGCTTATGTTGTGAAAATTCTTGATAATTCTGGGAATTACAATTGAACTTCATGGTTTGACCATTGGACCAACCGCCATGAGAGGGCAGTTTTTGGACCTGATCCCCGGATGCTGTTGTTTGCATCAGTTTCATCGCTGCCATCTCACCACAAGAGGGGGCTGACCAGCTGACCTAACCACCGTGAGGGTGGTTGGATCTACCCTCCCCCCTTGGATTGTGGTCATCTTGGAACTGGACTTTGTCCTCTGTTGTGAGGGGACAGTGGACTTGGTCCTGTGAACATGTCTTTGAGACCTCCCATTTCTTTGTCTTCTCCCCTGGTCCTTTTCTATGGACCCTCAGGATATAGTCATGTTTAACCATTATGGTGAAGATGTACTCAGCAGCGGAGCTTCTTGGTCTGCGAGGCTTGGCCCTCCACTCTATCAAGGGCCTAACTTGATGATGGGTTTTGGAACCCGAGAGGTGGCATGCCGCAAAGAGGGAGCTGTGGGTTTTTTTTAAAATCATCTTTGTTTAATCTTTTAGGGGGGTTGGGGAGGGGGGAGGGGAGGGAGGGTTATAGGCCGGGCTTGTCACAGGGGCCTGGAATGGAAGGCAGGGGACAGGATGTGGATGAGCTCGCTATTGAGATGGAGGAGGGCGATCCCATCAGAGCTGTAGTTGGGAGGGGCAGATATACCAGGAGCAGGGGGCCGTATCATGTGTTGGGGGCACGCACCTGCTGTCTTCAAGCGGTGGCGTGCCTTGGCCCCCAGGACTCTTTTCGCTCCCCGGGCTGTCCAGAACTGTGGTGTCTGGGCCTGAGGCTGATGTTGTGCAATGCTAGGTCTGTGGTTAATAAGGCCCCCTTCATTTGCGACCTTATTCAGGAGGGGGGTGCAGACCTGGCAGGTATTACAGAGACCTGGTTGGGCCAAGAGGGGGGATTCCCCTCGTAGAGATATGCCCGCCAGGTTTCTGTGCATTTCATCAGCCAAGGGCCCAGGGTAGGGGTGTTGGGGTGGCAGTCATTATAAAGGAAAGTCTCGATCCAAGGGAGGCCACTGTACCTCAGATAGCCAGATGTGAGGCTCTCCTGGTGAAGTGGGGCCATGGGGTGCAGGCGGGCCTGCTGATCATGTATCTGGCTCCCTGCCACATGACAGCAGCCTTGACCGAGCTCTTCAATGTTATTGCCGGGGTGGCGATTGATACCCCCAGGCTTTTGGTCATGGGGGATTTCAACCTGCCATCTGCCGGTGAGGCGTCTGGGTTGGCTTGGGAGTTTATGGCTTCCATGACAGCCATGGACCTGACACAACTAATTCTTGGCCCTACTTATGCAGGAGAACACACTCTGGACTTGGTTTTTGTCTCTGGTCAGTGGTTGAATGGCCTGGATGTTGGGGATATAGTCATCGAACCCCTGTCATGGTCAGACCATTCTCTCCTGAGGCTAGACTTTCTGACCACCGAACCCTGTTGCAGGGAGGCAGAACCGACTAGGTGGTTCCGCCCCAGGCGCCTGATGGATCCTGATAGATTCCAGAGGGAGCTTGGGCCAGTGCCTGTAACTCTGGCTCACGATTCGGCTGAGGACCTGGTGGCCGCCTGGGATAGGATGGCTGCCGGTGCCCTGGACCGAGTTGTGCCTTTGCGGCCTCTGACCCAGCACCTAACCTGCCCGGCTCCTTGGTTCTCTGAGGAGTTGAGGGAGATGAAGTGCTGGAAAAGATGCCTAGAGAGTGGTTGGAGGGCGAGTCGATCTGAATCCGACCGAACACTAGTTAGGTCCCATGTTAGGACTTATTTAGTGGCGATAAAAGCGGCAAAGTGTAATTACTTTTCCGCTCTTATTGCATTGGCAGATAACCGCCCAGCTGCCTTGTTTAGAGTGACCCACTCCCTCCTACATCAGGGAGCGTGGGAGGACCCCTTGCAAGGGCAGGCTGAGGATTTTGCACAGTATATGCATGATAAAATTGCTCAGATTCGGGAAGGCTTGGACTCTGACTGGGTAGATTCTGGCGAGGTGACTGAGGCCGGCCTTGAGAATGTTATCTGGGAGGAGTTCAATCCTGTGACTTCTGAGGACGTGGACAGGATTCTGGGGAGGTTAAATGCAACCACATGTTTATTGGACCCATGTCCTTCCTGGCTGGTACTGGCCACCCGGGAAGTTACACGAGGCTGGCTCCAGAGGATTATAAATGCTTCTCTGAGTGAGGGTTTCTTGCCTGCCGCCTTGAAAGAGGTGGTGGTGAGGCCCCTCCTCAAGAAGCCTTCTCTGGACCCGGCTGTTCTGCCAAATTACCGTCCGGTCTCCAACCTTTGCTTTATTGCGAAGGTTGTTGAGAGTGTGGTTGCGCAACAGCTCTTGCAGTACCTGGATGAAACTGTCTATCTAGATCCATGCCAGTCCAGCTTCAGACCTGGGTACAGCATGGAGATGGCATTGGTTGCATTGGTGGATGATCTCTGGAGGGCTCGGGATAGGGGTTGCTCCTCTGTCCTGGTCCTGTTAGATCTCTCAGCGGCTTTTGATACCATCGACCATGGTATCATGCTGTGTCAGCTGGAAGGCTTGGGGGTGGGAGGCACCGTGCTGCGGTGGTTCTCCTCCTATCTCTCCGACCAGTCGCAGTCTGTGTTGGCAGGGGGCAGAGGTCGACCTCAAGGTGCCTCGTTTGCGGGGTGCCGCAAGGGTTGGTCTTCTTGCTGCTCCTGTTCAACATTTATGTGAAGCTGCTGGGTGAGATCATCCGTGGTTTTGGGGTGCGTTGCCAACTGTACGCTGATGATACTCAGTTGTACATCTCCACCCCTGACCACCCCAATGATGCCCTCAAAGTAATGTCCCAGTGTCTGGAGGCCATGCGGGTCTGGATGGGTAGGAACAGGCTTCGACTCTGATCTGTCCCCGTACACACACACACACAGCCAGCCGAGGGTTAAGGAAACACTTTGGCACACACCCAGGTCCTTATCTCCAATTTTGGCAGCGATTTACACACCGTCTGCCAAGTGCGTTTATTTCCACAGAAAACAGACAGATAACATACTCAGCGTCCAAACGTCCAACAACAATAAATATTTCTCTCAGCAGTTCCGGACGAGGCTTTAGTGACTATCCAAGGTTTACTTTGTTCATCACAAAGATCACTGGCCACCACCCTCTATTATATAGTCTCTGGGGTGTGGTCCAGTGACTCAGTTCTAATCCCTAGCATGCCTCCTGAGCTGCTGCAATCATTTATCACGCCTTCGGAGGCATGCGTCCAGGAATGATGTTTCTTCCTCACTCTCATCTGAGCCACCTGTCTCTCTGTTAATCTCCTCTCCCTCGGCCGGCACCTGAGACAGTGCCAGAGGGGAGGGGCCTGGAGAGGGAGGCCTGGCTGACTCCTCTTCCTCATGCTTGGAGCTTTCTTCCTCCAATGGGACAGGCTCAGAGGGCGGGGCCACAACAGACTCAACCCTTCCAAGACCAAGTAGGTGTGGATGCCGGAGTCCTAATATAGCCAGCTGGTGCCATCACTGGCTATTGGGGGTGAGTCATTGACCCCCACAGAGGGGGCTCGCAACTTGGGTGTCCTCCTGGACACACGGCTGTCTTTAGAAGAGCATATGACGGCCGTGGCCAGGGGGGCTTTTGATCAGGTTCGCCTGATATGCCAGTTGCACCCCTTTCTGGATCGGGACTCCTTACACATAGTCACCCATGCCCTCGTCACTTCTCGCCTGGACTACTGCAATGCTCTCTACATGAGGCTCCCCTTGAGGAGCACCCAAAGGCTCCAACTGGTCCAGAAGGCGGCCGTGAGGGTGATTATGGGAGCGACGTGGCACTCTCATGTAACATCTCTCCTGCGCGAGCTGCACTGGCTCCCAGTGGTCTTCCTGGTGCGCTTTAAGGTGTTGGTTCTCATCTTTAAAGCGCTCCATGGCTTAGGGCCAGGGTATTTACGAGACCGCCTGCTGCTACCAATAACCTCCCACCAGCCAATACGCTCTCACAGAGAGGGCCTTCTCGGGGTGCCGTCGGTCAAGCAATGTTGGCTGGCGGCCCCCAGGGGGATAGCCTTCTCTGTGGGGGCACCCGCCCTGTGGAATGAGCTACCTCCTGGAATACGACTGATCCCAGACCTCCGTACCTTCCGTAAGGCCCTGAAGACTTATTTATTTCAGCAAGCCGGCCTAGCCTAAAGGGGTTTTAATGGGATTTTTTAAATTTTATAGACTTGGGGTTTTAAAATGGGAGGCTGATTGATTTAATCTTTTTTAATTATCTTAACTTTTGTATTGTATGTATTTTAATTTTGGCTGTTCACCAGCCTGAGTCCCCTTGGGAGAAGGGCGGTATACAAATTAAATAAATAAATAAATAAATAAATAAATAAATAAATAAATAAATAAATAAATAAATAAATAAATTATAGGGAAAGGTGAAACCTGAAATGAAAATCAAAGAGTCTTAACAAATATTCAGATTTAGCAAAATCAATGTTATTTCACTGAAAACAAAATTGAACTTGTTTGGGCTGCAACTTATTTCCATTTCCTTGGAATTAAATGCCAGTGATCTCAGTTGAACTTAACATCTGAGAAGACACATATAGAACTGTACAATTAGAATGATCCAATTTATTGAATCTGACATTTTTAATATTTGTAGTCAGTTATATCCTAAGTGGCCACTATACTGAATTCCTAATGTATGCCCTAGTAATTAATGGTATTAATGTTCTTCTAAATATTCAAAAATGATTTTAGTATTTTATTAAGTTTTTAATAACACTATAATCTACACCATTGTTGTTGTTAGTTGCAAAGTCATGTCCGACCCATCGTGACCCCATGGACAACATTCCTCCAGGCCTTCCTGTCCTCTACCATCCTCGGGAGTCCATTTAACCTCATGCCTACTGCTTCAGTGACTCCATCCAGCCACCTTGTTTTCTTATTACTCTTAAAGTCAAAGTATGTTTCTCTATTGTTCCCTTCTTCTTTTGTCCTCAATATTTCCCAGCCTTAGGCTCTTCTCCAGCGAGTCCTTCCTTCTCATTAAGTGGCCCAAGTATTCGAAATCTACACAGTACATTTCAGTTATTGGGCAGATTATAAGAATAATAAACTAAAAAATAGTTTATTTGTACTAAATATTTCTCTATCCATGCCTTTTTAACTTAATGGAATAGGATTAATATTATTTCACCTTATAAGCATACAAGCACAGTACTAACAGACCAATATGAAGAAAATTGTAGATAAGATTCATCATGTATAGGAAACTGAGTGATGTGCAGTATGCTCTAGTTGTACTTTCGGACCAAAGCTGTAATTCCAGACACACTAGTTCATAATCAATCCAGTCCAAAGGGCCTTAAAATTCAGTTTTGTTAGAAAGCCTCAAAAAAATTATTTGACTCTCCAATTCTTTCTTGTCATGGAGAGTTTTCGCAGCTTTGTTTTGCATACTTTTAAATATGAAAAAAGACTTTAAAATGCTATTTTCAGAAGGAAGAGGAGAACCTTTTTTTTTACTTTGTTATTCTGTTATTCTGAGACAAACAATAGAAAGAATGAATGGAAAGGAAGGTGGAAAAAAAGTACAAAGGGGGAGGCTTCATGTGGCTTACCTTCCCCAACCCTTGCAGTACTGCACTTCATGGATACACTAAAAATCAATATCACTCAGGAAAAACATGAAGTAGTTGCCTACTGAAGAACTTTCAGGATATGACAATATGGCAAGGCATCTAGAATTTGAGTCAACTGTGTGTTGCAACTGATGAGAAATTGATGCTAAGTAACTATAGCTATAATGAAGGATCAGAGCAGATTATCATGGACTAGTTACTGTACATTTAAAATTTGGATTACGCCAAATAGTTCAGAAAAATTTCAGACAACTGTTGAAGCTCAAGACATATTGTATTATGAACACTAAATATTTTGAATTTAACAAGGTATTTTAATAAAGACACTCAAAATTAGATTTATTCTGAAAATAATAGGGCCTCTTAGAAATCAGCAGAAAGGTATCCCCCAAGCACTGAATATAGTTGATCTTGATTTCAAAGTTACCTGCAGCGGTAAGGGCTCCAAAGAATCTTCCAGAAATCCACTGTTGTCTGATTGATAGATGTGTGTTCTTGCTAGCGCATCAAATTAAGTGAATGGAATAGTTGAGAAGAAAATTAAAAGTTTTTATTTTTAGTGTTTCAGTATGCAGTACTCCTATAATAACCAAAAGTCCTATATAGCTTCTTTTTTCTTATTACTCTTAAAGTCAAAGTATATTTCTTATAAATCTCTTTTTTGCTAAATCCCAGTAAAAAAGATTTTGATCAAAAGTGTGTCCGGAAACATTAAAGGATTATCTTGAAGAAATCAGAGGAGAGAGGAGAGAGGATGGTATAAACATTGCACAGTGTTGACAGGATAGGGCTGTATTCATTCAAGTTTCTATATCTCATTTTGGCTCTACTGAGAAAATACTAGAAAGTGTTGTACAGTATATTTGGAGGAGCTATCTTGATGCAAGCTAAACCAGGCATATATGTTGCATTGGTCTACCTAAATGGATACTTTTAGTTGGTACATTTAAATTACAGTCTTATATTGTTAGGATTTTTATTTCTCTCTCTGCTTTATCATGTTTTTGGTTTCTTATTAATTCAGATAGACAAAAGCTGTAAAATAAAGATAATATTACCTAGTGGTGGGATTCAAATAATTTAACAACCAGTTCTTTGCTCTAATAACCAGCTGGATGGGGGTGTGTGGGCGTGACCAGAATGGGCATGGCCAGGTGCATGACAGCACTCAGCCTCCTGAAAAACTCTGCCAAACAAACAGGCCACACGTTGGAAGTGTAAAGCACAAAAAGGAACTTACTACCATATGTGGTGGTCATGTCGAAAGGCGAAACAATATTGGAAGGAAATAAGGATACAAATAGAAGAAATTACAAATCAGAAATTGGAAATGAAACCGGAAATTTTTCTACTAGGAATAATTGCATGCCATTACGAGAAGGAAATAAAATATTTAATCATCCACATACTAACTGCAGCTCATATACTCTTCGCTTAAAACTGGAAACATGAAGACATACCAACGGAAAACAAAATAATCACCAAAATTATGGAATGTGCAGAAATGGATAGACTTACAAAAGAATTACAAGAAAAAGACGATACAGACTATTATTTAGTCTGGCAAAAATGGTATAACTGGTTGGAGAAAAAGAAAGCAATATAAACATAAGGACACAAAAGAGGGGTCAAATTAGAGACAAAAATTGAGTACCAAATAAGGAACATAACGAATTAAATATGGAATCTATCATACTGTTTTATATGTAAATATATGTAGATATATAGATAAGAATATAAAAATAGTCTACTGATGTGATAACTTTAAAAAGAAAGTCATAATGACTTGATTTATGTTTATTTGTTTTGTATGTTGTACTGTTGTATTTATGTTTGTTCGTTACTTTTAACTAATAAAAACTTAATAAAAAAAGAAGAAGAAGCGAGGAGATATTGGACTAAGATACAATGAAAAAATGATAAAGAGACATATTGATTTTATTTTTTTTATTGAAAAAGTTTTTCAAATACAGATTTTCCCCCCTTTTTTCTCCCCTCCTCCTCCCTAACCCCCCCTCCACCCCTCCCCCTATGACTTCTTCAAAGTAAGTTCCAAATTCATAACAGATTATATAATACTTTACCATCTCCTTACTCCATCCCCCAAATACTGACCCTTTCTTTCTAATAATATTATTATATCCCCCTTTTACTATACATTTCAAAATAACATTCTACTATAACATTATGTAATAACTTCTGGTTTAGCATAGTAATATTATTATAACTCCCAATTTAACAATAATCTGCCCTTTTTCTCCTCCCCATACATATATCCCTTAAATCAAACCTTTTATTTATATTAATATAACATTTCAAAACAACCTTCCACTTTAAGGCTATATAATAAATCCTAATTTAACATTTAATCTTTTGTGTATATTAATATAACATTTCAAAGCAGCCTTCCACTATAAAACTATATAATAAATCCTAATTTAACATTTGTTCAACTCATAGTCTGTCCATTTCCTCCACTCCCATAAATATTTCTCTTAAACATCCCTTTTCTTAAACTAAACAATCAGTAAACTAGCCTGTCTCCACCCACTTCCCTACAAAATTTCCATACATAACAATTCTTAATATCTTTATTCTTCTGCCCACCCTACTAAAAAAAAAAATTCCCTTATATAAATAAAATCAATGGCTTTAAACTTGTAGTCCATATAATGTCTTCTTTAATGTCTTTCCACTGGATTGTTAACTCCATCACCCATATTAGGGTAACATAACATCCTAATTCCAACAGAATGTTCAGAATCCTCAGTTATCATCTGTCCCCATCAATAATAAGTATCTTCATGTATATGTAAAAAAAAGAAAACAACCACCCGAGTGACATTATAATTGTATTCCATATAGTATCTGTAGTAGTGGCTTTCTTCAGGATTATTAATTCCCACCATCATAATGGGGTAACAACCAGATCTTCTGCATGCCCCAGAGTAGCTCTCTTGCCATATAACTCAGCTGAAATGTAATACCTTTATCAAAGAATCCAAAATAGATAATTCCAATCCAACAATTTAAGGCCCTTTTCACATCCCAAAGTTACGGCATTGCAGAGGTCTGTCACTCTCCTCAGGATAATATTAACCAATACTTCGCCTCAACTGTCTTTTCATATATTCAGTCATCTTTTAGATAACTGGCTTCACTGTTGCCTAGTTTAAAAATTTTTGTTTTTGTGAGACCTATTTCTTTTTTTCTTGACTTTTTGTGGGTTTGATCTCCATCCTAATTTCCTTTCTACAAGTTGTATATCAACTGTTCGGTTTTCGTTCTGATTTATGACTTGATCTTGTTGGTTTTGCTTTTGTAGCTTAGATTGCCATTCATATTTCTTTTCTATAAATTGTGTATCAACTAATTGATTTCCATGCTTGTCTGTGACTTGATGAGTCATCACATTAAGATCCGATGCTGCTTCTCTCTTATTTATAGGTAATCCAACTGAGACATCTAAAGAATCCAAAGGCGATTCGTTTATAAAGGCCTCTGTAGCTCGATGTTTTTCCTTTATTTCCGACTCCTTCTGCTTATCTTGTGTTGTGCATAAAAATGTTGAGCTCATTTTCAAAATCTTATGATAAAATTCTTCCGCTTTTTCAACAGTATTTAATTGGTATCTTTCTCCTTGATATCTCAATATTATGCCAACTAAATAAAATATTTTGTTTTTTAAGCTCAGACACCAGGAATCCAAATTTCTTTCTATCCAATAACATCTTGGGCGGTAACTCTTTATATATCCAAATCTTTCTTCCAAACAGTTGCAAAGTAGAGTTAAAAGATTTTTGCACAATATTATTTCTTATTTCTTTATCTGTAAAGTAATTCACCACATCTCTAGTCAGTTGCCTTTGCTTTGCAATCCAAGAATTTATTCTATAAACTCTGTCAATCCTGCAAAATACTTCCTCAGGGTGAACCTTTAAAATTCCAGCCAGAATTTCAGCAGATATTTTCCTTAAATCATCTCTGTTATTTTCCTGTAATCCACTCAGTCTAATTGCAAATTCTGTGAGACTGTGTTGCATCATTAAAACTTCTTTTTCAATCTGTTGTTTTATATTTTCTACATTGCAAGTCTTATGATCAGCTTCCATTTTAGATTTTTCTTCTAAGCTATTGTCTTGAGTGTTTATGAAATCATTTTCAATTCTTTGTATTTTATTATCCAAATAATAAAATTATTATTGTCCTCAATTTCCTCCATTTTAGACTCTAATAAATTAATATTTGTATCCAACTTCATAGCAATTTCTGAAAAACCATTAGTCACTTTTACAATCTTTCGTTGCAAATTATCATACTTTAATTGTACCAATTCTTTAATTTTCTGCTTGAATTTTTCAAAATTCTGGTTCACAATCTCATCCCTTCTTACAATCTCCTCCAAAAGAAATTCAATTATATTAAAATCAGCTTTCTGAGTCTGTAGGTTTAAAACTTGTTCATGTAGTTTGTAAATGGGGGAATCCCCCCCCACTGCATGTTTGTCTGGCTTCGTTAGTCTAAACGCCATACTTCCACACAGACAAACTCTTTTTTAAGAAAAGAAAAGAAAGGAAAAGAAAACTTCTTTCCAAACAAGATCAGTATCAAATCTCCAGGAAAAAGAAAACATAAAAGTAAAACTTTTTCTTCAATTGTAGCCAGCAGTATTTATTCCGCTACTTTGTGGCTTATTAAGAAACAGAAGGACTTTCCCTTTCAGCTTTCTCAAGCCTCGGCAGTCGCCATTTTAAAATTCTTTTTTCCTTTCTTCAATGTCTTTTATCAAATAAATGAAAATACTTGCAATTTAGGGTCACAGGTCCAGATCTCATCCTCTTTAATTAATCTGTTAATTTTCTTTAAAAGGCTTGTTCTCGTCGCCTGGCTCTGCAAAAAAAAAAAAAAAAGCAGAGGTCTCCCAAAGCCCGGAGCAGCGGTGAGGGAAATAGGGAGCCTCATCAGCTTCGCTCCCAAGAGTAAAAAGAACTTACTACCATATGTGGTGGTCATGTCGAAAGGCGAAACAATATTGGAAGGAAATAAGGATACAAATAGAAGAAATTACGAATCAGAAATTGGAAATGAAACCGGAAATTTTTCTACTAGGAATAATTACATGCCATTACGAGAAGGAAATAAAATATTTAATCATCCACATACTAACTGCAGCTCATATACTCTTCGCTTAAAACTGGAAACATGAAGACATACCAACGGAAAACAAAATAATCACCAAAATTACGGAATGTGCAGAAATGGATAGACTTACAAAAGAATTACAAGAAAAAGATGATACAGACTATTATTTAGTCTGGCAAAAATGGTATAACTGATTGGAGAAAAAGAAAGCAATATAAACATAAGGACACAAAAGAGGGGTCAAATTAGAGACAAAAATTGAGTACCAAATAAGGAACATAACGAATTAAATATGGAATCTATCATACTGTTTTATATGTAAATATATGTAGATATATAGATAAGAATATAAAAATAGTCTACTGATGTGATAACTTTAAAAAGAAAGTCATAATGACTTGATTTATGTTTATTTGTTTTGTATGTTGTACTGTTGTATTTATGTTTGTTCGTTACTTTTAACTAATACAAACTTAATAAAAAAAGAAGAAGAAGCGAGGAGATATTGGACTAAGATACAATGAAAAAATGATAAAGAGACATATTGATTTTATTTTTTTTATTGAAAAAGTTTTTCAAATACAGATTTTCCCCCCTTTTTTCTCCCCTCCTCCTCCCTAACCCCCCCTCCACCCCTCCCCCTATGACTTCTTCAAAGTAAGTTCCAAATTCATAACAGATTATATAATACTTTACCATCTCCTTACTCCATCCCCCAAATACTGACCCTTTCTTTCTAATAATATTATTATATCCCCCTTTTACTATACATTTCAAAATAACATTCTACTATAACATTATGTAATAACTTCTGGTTTAGCATAGTAATATTATTATAACTCCCAATTTAACAATAATCTGCCCTTTTTCTCCTCCCCATACATATATCCCTTAAATCAAACCTTTTATTTATATTAATATAACATTTCAAAACAACCTTCCACTTTAAGGCTATATAATAAATCCTAATTTAACATTTAATCTTTTGTGTATATTAATATAACATTTCAAAGCAGCCTTCCACTATAAAACTATATAATAAATCCTAATTTAACATTTGTTCAACTCATAGTCTGTCCATTTCCTCCACTCCCATAAATATTTCTCTTAAACATCCCTTTTCTTAAACTAAACAATCAGTAAACTAGCCTGTCTCCACCCACTTCCCTACAAAATTTCCATACATAACAATTCTTAATATCTTTATTCTTCTGCCCACCCTACTAAAAAAAAAAATTCCCTTATATAAATAAAATCAATGGCTTTAAACTTGTAGTCCATATAATGTCTTCTTTAATGTCTTTCCACTGGATTGTTAACTCCATCACCCATATTAGGGTAACATAACATCCTAATTCCAACAGAATGTTCAGAATCCTCAGTTATCATCTGTCCCCATCAATAATAAGTATCTTCATGTATATGTAAAAAAAAGAAAACAACCACCCGAGTGACATTATAATTGTATTCCATATAGTATCTGTAGTAGTGGCTTTCTTCAGGATTATTAATTCCCACCATCATAATGGGGTAACAACCAGATCTTCTGCATGCCCCAGAGTAGCTCTCTTGCCATATAACTCAGCTGAAATGTAATACCTTTATCAAAGAATCCAAAATAGATAATTCCAATCCAACAATTTAAGGCCCTTTTCACATCCCAAAGTTACGGCATTGCAGAGGTCTGTCACTCTCCTCAGGATAATATTAACCAATACTTCGCCTCAACTGTCTTTTCATATATTCAGTCATCTTTTAGATAACTGGCTTCACTGTTGCCTAGTTTAAAAATTTTTGTTTTTGTGAGACCTATTTCTTTTTTTCTTGACTTTTTGTGGGTTTGATCTCCATCCTAATTTCCTTTCTACAAGTTGTATATCAACTGTTCGGTTTTCGTTCTGATTTATGACTTGATCTTGTTGGTTTTGCTTTTGTAGCTTAGATTGCCATTCATATTTCTTTTCTATAAATTGTGTATCAACTAATTGATTTCCATGCTTGTCTGTGACTTGATGAGTCATCACATTAAGATCCGATGCTGCTTCTCTCTTATTTATAGGTAATCCAACTGAGACATCTAAAGAATCCAAAGGCGATTCGTTTATAAAGGCCTCTGTAGCTCGATGTTTTTCCTTTATTTCCGACTCCTTCTGCTTATCTTGTGTTGTGCATAAAAATGTTGAGCTCATTTTCAAAATCTTATGATAAAATTCTTCCGCTTTTTCAACAGTATTTAATTGGTATCTTTCTCCTTGATATCTCAATATTATGCCAACTAAATAAAATATTTTGTTTTTTAAGCTCAGACACCAGGAATCCAAATTTCTTTCTATCCAATAACATCTTGGGCGGTAACTCTTTATATATCCAAATCTTTCTTCCAAACAGTTGCAAAGTAGAGTTAAAAGATTTTTGCACAATATTATTTCTTATTTCTTTATCTGTAAAGTAATTCACCACATCTCTAGTCAGTTGCCTTTGCTTTGCAATCCAAGAATTTATTCTATAAACTCTGTCAATCCTGCAAAATACTTCCTCAGGGTGAACCTTTAAAATTCCAGCCAGAATTTCAGCAGATATTTTCCTTAAATCATCTCTGTTATTTTCCTGTAATCCACTCAGTCTAATTGCAAATTCTGTGAGACTGTGTTGCATCATTAAAACTTCTTTTTCAATCTGTTGTTTTATATTTTCTACATTGCAAGTCTTATGATCAGCTTCCATTTTAGATTTTTCTTCTAAGCTATTGTCTTGAGTGTTTATGAAATCATTTTCAATTCTTTGTATTTTATTATCCAAATAATAAAATTATTATTGTCCTCAATTTCCTCCATTTTAGACTCTAATAAATTAATATTTGTATCCAACTTCATAGCAATTTCTGAAAAACCATTAGTCACTTTTACAATCTTTCGTTGCAAATTATCATACTTTAATTGTACCAATTCTTTAATTTTCTGCTTGAATTTTTCAAAATTCTGGTTCACAATCTCATCCCTTCTTACAATCTCCTCCAAAAGAAATTCAATTATATTAAAATCAGCTTTCTGAGTCTGTAGGTTTAAAACTTGTTCATGTAGTTTGTAAATGGGGGAATCCCCCCCCACTGCATGTTTGTCTGGCTTCGTTAGTCTAAACGCCATACTTCCACACAGACAAACTCTTTTTTAAGAAAAGAAAAGAAAGGAAAAGAAAACTTCTTTCCAAACAAGATCAGTATCAAATCTCCAGGAAAAAGAAAACATAAAAGTAAAACTTTTTCTTCAATTGTAGCCAGCAGTATTTATTCCGCTACTTTGTGGCTTATTAAGAAACAGAAGGACTTTCCCTTTCAGCTTTCTCAAGCCTCGGCAGTCGCCATTTTAAAATTCTTTTTTCCTTTCTTCAATGTCTTTTATCAAATAAATGAAAATACTTGCAATTTAGGGTCACAGGTCCAGATCTCATCCTCTTTAATTAATCTGTTAATTTTCTTTAAAAGGCTTGTTCTCGTCGCCTGGCTCTGCAAAAAAAAAAAAAAAAGCAGAGGTCTCCCAAAGCCCGGAGCAGCGGTGAGGGAAATAGGGAGCCTCATCAGCTTCGCTCCCAAGAGTAAAAAGAACTTACTACCATATGTGGTGGTCATGTCGAAAGGCGAAACAATATTGGAAGGAAATAAGGATACAAATAGAAGAAATTACGAATCAGAAATTGGAAATGAAACCGGAAATTTTTCTACTAGGAATAATTACATGCCATTACGAGAAGGAAATAAAATATTTAATCATCCACATACTAACTGCAGCTCATATACTCTTCGCTTAAAACTGGAAACATGAAGACATACCAACGGAAAACAAAATAATCACCAAAATTACGGAATGTGCAGAAATGGATAGACTTACAAAAGAATTACAAGAAAAAGATGATACAGACTATTATTTAGTCTGGCAAAAATGGTATAACTGATTGGAGAAAAAGAAAGCAATATAAACATAAGGACACAAAAGAGGGGTCAAATTAGAGACAAAAATTGAGTACCAAATAAGGAACATAACGAATTAAATATGGAATCTATCATACTGTTTTATATGTAAATATATGTAGATATATAGATAAGAATATAAAAATAGTCTACTGATGTGATAACTTTAAAAAGAAAGTCATAATGACTTGATTTATGTTTATTTGTTTTGTATGTTGTACTGTTGTATTTATGTTTGTTCGTTACTTTTAACTAATACAAACTTAATAAAAAAAGAAGAAGAAGCGAGGAGATATTGGACTAAGATACAATGAAAAAATGATAAAGAGACATATTGATTTTATTTTTTTTATTGAAAAAGTTTTTCAAATACAGATTTTCCCCCCTTTTTTCTCCCCTCCTCCTCCCTAACCCCCCCTCCACCCCTCCCCCTATGACTTCTTCAAAGTAAGTTCCAAATTCATAACAGATTATATAATACTTTACCATCTCCTTACTCCATCCCCCAAATACTGACCCTTTCTTTCTAATAATATTATTATATCCCCCTTTTACTATACATTTCAAAATAACATTCTACTATAACATTATGTAATAACTTCTGGTTTAGCATAGTAATATTATTATAACTCCCAATTTAACAATAATCTGCCCTTTTTCTCCTCCCCATACATATATCCCTTAAATCAAACCTTTTATTTATATTAATATAACATTTCAAAACAACCTTCCACTTTAAGGCTATATAATAAATCCTAATTTAACATTTAATCTTTTGTGTATATTAATATAACATTTCAAAGCAGCCTTCCACTATAAAACTATATAATAAATCCTAATTTAACATTTGTTCAACTCATAGTCTGTCCATTTCCTCCACTCCCATAAATATTTCTCTTAAACATCCCTTTTCTTAAACTAAACAATCAGTAAACTAGCCTGTCTCCACCCACTTCCCTACAAAATTTCCATACATAACAATTCTTAATATCTTTATTCTTCTGCCCACCCTACTAAAAAAAAAAATTCCCTTATATAAATAAAATCAATGGCTTTAAACTTGTAGTCCATATAATGTCTTCTTTAATGTCTTTCCACTGGATTGTTAACTCCATCACCCATATTAGGGTAACATAACATCCTAATTCCAACAGAATGTTCAGAATCCTCAGTTATCATCTGTCCCCATCAATAATAAGTATCTTCATGTATATGTAAAAAAAAGAAAACAACCACCCGAGTGACATTATAATTGTATTCCATATAGTATCTGTAGTAGTGGCTTTCTTCAGGATTATTAATTCCCACCATCATAATGGGGTAACAACCAGATCTTCTGCATGCCCCAGAGTAGCTCTCTTGCCATATAACTCAGCTGAAATGTAATACCTTTATCAAAGAATCCAAAATAGATAATTCCAATCCAACAATTTAAGGCCCTTTTCACATCCCAAAGTTACGGCATTGCAGAGGTCTGTCACTCTCCTCAGGATAATATTAACCAATACTTCGCCTCAACTGTCTTTTCATATATTCAGTCATCTTTTAGATAACTGGCTTCACTGTTGCCTAGTTTAAAAATTTTTGTTTTTGTGAGACCTATTTCTTTTTTTCTTGACTTTTTGTGGGTTTGATCTCCATCCTAATTTCCTTTCTACAAGTTGTATATCAACTGTTCGGTTTTCGTTCTGATTTATGACTTGATCTTGTTGGTTTTGCTTTTGTAGCTTAGATTGCCATTCATATTTCTTTTCTATAAATTGTGTATCAACTAATTGATTTCCATGCTTGTCTGTGACTTGATGAGTCATCACATTAAGATCCGATGCTGCTTCTCTCTTATTTATAGGTAATCCAACTGAGACATCTAAAGAATCCAAAGGCGATTCGTTTATAAAGGCCTCTGTAGCTCGATGTTTTTCCTTTATTTCCGACTCCTTCTGCTTATCTTGTGTTGTGCATAAAAATGTTGAGCTCATTTTCAAAATCTTATGATAAAATTCTTCCGCTTTTTCAACAGTATTTAATTGGTATCTTTCTCCTTGATATCTCAATATTATGCCAACTAAATAAAATATTTTGTTTTTTAAGCTCAGACACCAGGAATCCAAATTTCTTTCTATCCAATAACATCTTGGGCGGTAACTCTTTATATATCCAAATCTTTCTTCCAAACAGTTGCAAAGTAGAGTTAAAAGATTTTTGCACAATATTATTTCTTATTTCTTTATCTGTAAAGTAATTCACCACATCTCTAGTCAGTTGCCTTTGCTTTGCAATCCAAGAATTTATTCTATAAACTCTGTCAATCCTGCAAAATACTTCCTCAGGGTGAACCTTTAAAATTCCAGCCAGAATTTCAGCAGATATTTTCCTTAAATCATCTCTGTTATTTTCCTGTAATCCACTCAATCTAATTGCAAATTCTGTGAGACTGTGTTGCATCATTAAAACTTCTTTTTCAATCTGTTGTTTTATATTTTCTACATTGCAAGTCTTATGATCAGCTTCCATTTTAGATTTTTCTTCTAAGCTATTGTCTTGAGTGTTTATGAAATCATTTTCAATTCTTTGTATTTTATTATCCAAATAATAAAATTATTATTGTCCTCAATTTCCTCCATTTTAGACTCTAATAAATTAATATTTGTATCCAACTTCATAGCAATTTCTGAAAAACCATTAGTCACTTTTACAATCTTTCGTTGCAAATTATCATACTTTAATTGTACCAATTCTTTAATTTTCTGCTTGAATTTTTCAAAATTCTGGTTCACAATCTCATCCCTTCTTACAATCTCCTCCAAAAGAAATTCAATTATATTAAAATCAGCTTTCTGAGTCTGTAGGTTTAAAACTTGTTCATGTAGTTTGTAAATGGGGGAATCCCCCCCCACTGCATGTTTGTCTGGCTTCGTTAGTCTAAACGCCATACTTCCACACAGACAAACTCTTTTTTAAGAAAAGAAAAGAAAGGAAAAGAAAACTTCTTTCCAAACAAGATCAGTATCAAATCTCCAGGAAAAAGAAAACATAAAAGTAAAACTTTTTCTTCAATTGTAGCCAGCAGTATTTATTCCACTACTTTGTGGCTTATTAAGAAACAGAAGGACTTTCCCTTTCAGCTTTCTCAAGCCTCGGCAGTCGCCATTTTAAAATTCTTTTTTCCTTTCTTCAATGTCTTTTATCAAATAAATGAAAATACTTGCAATTTAGGGTCACAGGTCCAGATCTCATCCTCTTTAATTAATCTGTTAATTTTCTTTAAAAGGCTTGTTCTCGTCGCCTGGCTCTGCAAAAAAAAAAAAAAAAGCAGAGGTCTCCCAAAGCCCGGAGCAGCGGTGAGGGAAATAGGGAGCCTCATCAGCTTCGCTCCCAAGAGTAAAAAGAACTTACTACCATATGTGGTGGTCATGTCGAAAGGCGAAACAATATTGGAAGGAAATAAGGATACAAATAGAAGAAATTACGAATCAGAAATTGGAAATGAAACCGGAAATTTTTCTACTAGGAATAATTACATGCCATTACGAGAAGGAAATAAAATATTTAATCATCCACATACTAACTGCAGCTCATATACTCTTCGCTTAAAACTGGAAACATGAAGACATACCAACGGAAAACAAAATAATCACCAAAATTACGGAATGTGCAGAAATGGATAGACTTACAAAAGAATTACAAGAAAAAGATGATACAGACTATTATTTAGTCTGGCAAAAATGGTATAACTGATTGGAGAAAAAGAAAGCAATATAAACATAAGGACACAAAAGAGGGGTCAAATTAGAGACAAAAATTGAGTACCAAATAAGGAACATAACGAATTAAATATGGAATCTATCATACTGTTTTATATGTAAATATATGTAGATATATAGATAAGAATATAAAAATAGTCTACTGATGTGATAACTTTAAAAAGAAAGTCATAATGACTTGATTTATGTTTATTTGTTTTGTATGTTGTACTGTTGTATTTATGTTTGTTATTTTTAACTAATACAAACTTAATAAAAAAAAGAAGAAGAAGCGAGGAGATATTGGACTAAGATACAATGAAAAAATGATAAAGAGACATATTGATTTTAAACCAGAGACATTTTTATTAGGGATCTTACCAGAGACATTCAATAAAGAATTGCAATATTTAATTGTGAATACTTTATCAGCAGCTAGAATTGTATTTGCTAAAAATTGGAAAGGAGACTAGATATCTACTGATGAAGAAATAATTAAGAAAATGTTGGACTGTGCTGAAATGAGTAAATTGACATTTGAAATAAGAGAACAGGAAGATAAACAATATTATTTGATATGGGATTTATTTTATCAACTTGCTGAGACTCCGGACGGCATGGGACGACTCTGCTTTCCGCAGAGCAAGTCGGCTGCAGCAAACATCCAAATTGAATGAAATCAACCTTAATAATTAGTGGAAACAACAACTTGAACCCTCAAATCTGGAAATTGCAAGTATTACTGTTTTTGTGACTTTCTGATTTAAGTAAAAGTATGAACAAGTGAAAGCGGTTTGAAAAAAATGGCGCCCGGCTTCAGCGTTAACAAGCTGAAAGTGAGAGTGGATTTGTAAAGTTACTTTAATCAGCTACAATGTTGTGCTGCCTGTAACAAGGAGGAACAGGAGAAGAAGAAAAAAAATCCTTTTTAAAATAAGTCTGAGCTTGCTTCAGTCTAGTTTCTATCCCCAATTTGATTAAACCTGGGGGATTTTTTAGAGGACTTGGTGGTGGTGGAAAAGGAAAAAGGATCTCCTTTTTCAGAAAACCTAACCTACATGGCAGAATGGCTTCTAAGAAGCAGGAAGGAAAGGCAGCAGGGGGGGATCCCCCACCCGCAAACCTGAACAGCAGCTTCCTCCTGCTCAGCAGAGTCAGAAAAAAGATTTTGATTTTGAAAGTTTAAAAGAATTTATTACTCAGGCACTGGATGATAAATTTCAAAAATCTCAACAGGAAATGGATGATAACTTTCAAAAATCTCAACAGGAAATTGTGCAGGAAATTAATGAAATTAAAAAGGTGGTGAAGGAGAATTATGGCAAGGTGACTAATAAAATATTGAATGTGGTGTCTGGCCTGTCAGAAATTATTATTAAAGTGGATTCCAAATTGGAAGAATTTAAATCAGAAGTCAATGTTAAAATTAAGGATACTGACTATAAAATTTCTGGTGTTGATAATAAAATGCAGAGAGTTGAAAATGAAATTACAATGATGCAATTCAGGGCTATGGAATTCGCTATAAGGCTTAGAGATAGACAAGATTTGAGACAGATTTGTGCTGATGCTCTGGCTGTGCTATTAAAAATCAATCCTGAAGAGATTTTTTACAAAATAGACAAAATTTACAGAGGGAACTCCTGGGTGGCCAGACAAAGACAATTGCCTAGAGATGTGGTGATATATTTTACAGATAGAACAATAAGAAATGATATTTTGCAAAAATCTTTTCTTTCCTCTGTGCAAGTGGAGGGAGCTCAAATTGGAATTTATAAAAAACTACCACCTAAAATGTTAAAAGATAGAAAAGACTTTGGTTTCTTAGTGAATGAACTGAAAAAACAACAAATACCATTTCGGTGGGACGCCCCAAATGGTATAATTCTGAAGTACAATGGAGAAAGACATCGGTTGAACACTGTTGAGAAGGCGGAACACTTTTATTCTACCGTTTTTAAAGAGAGATCACCATCTCCATGTACATCCACAGTGTTGGAGATAAAGGAGAGTGATAAGGAGAAGCAACCTCAGCAAGAGATGGAAGAACAGTTTAAGCAGGTGGAGCCAGTGGAAATGCAGGGTGCTACAGGAGGTTTTCTGGAGGAGCACCTGTTAGAATCTTCTCCAATTTTGGACCCAGCTCGGATGACTGAAGTCAAAGACCAGCGTATAACTCGTGCAATTACTAAGCAACTTAAAGAAAAGCAACAACAGGAAAGACAATACGAAAAGGGAGCTAAGAGTACTACACAAGGAAGTGAAGCCATGGGGGGAGCAAAACCAAAGATTTCGGAAGATATTCGGCTATTGTGCTCGTCGCTTCAAAAAGGTGAAGATGACAATTAAGTTTTTATCTTGGAATGTGAATGGACTGAATTCACCACAGAAAAGGAAGAAGTTATTTACATATTTGAGACACTTTAATAATGATATAATTTGTTTACAAGAAACTCATGTCAGAACTCAAGATCAAAAGTACTTGATAAATTCGAAATTAGGAACACATTTTATAGCTTCAACTTTGGGAAAAAAGAATGGTGTGGTCATTTATGTAAATAAAAGACTGTCAGCTAAAATTATAGAAGCAGATCAAGGTGGCAGGTTCATAGCAATTGAACTGCATACGGTAAATGGCCAAATTCTTCTGATTGGAATTTATGCTCCTAACCAACAACAGGATCATTTTTATAAAACTTTACATACTAAAATACTGCAATGGGATTATAGATCTATTTTAATTATGGGAGATTGGAATGGAGTAATCGATTCCAAATTAGATAAAAAGAGCCTGGCGAAATCAAGGATTAGATTACCACAGACTTTTTTCGACATGAAAGAAGATTTGGAATTAAAAGATATTTGGAGAATACATAATCCAAAAGAATTGGACTATACTTTTTTTTCTGACAGACATAGATCTTTCTCTAGGATTGATTTTATTTTGTTATCAGATTATCTACTTGTTAAGACAAAAAGAACAAAGATTTTTTCCAAGAACTCTGACCGACCATAGCCCAGTATGGATAGAAATTGAGATGGGAAAGATTGAGAGAAGATCATGGAGATTAAATGAAAACTTGTTTAGATATGAAAAAAAATATAATAGAACTTAAAAAGCAGATGAAAGAATTTTTTGAAATAAATTTGAATAACGGTACCTCAATTGAAATTGTGTGGGATGCGAGTAAAGCGTATATGAGAGGGGTACTCATTCATATGAATTCTAAACACAAACAGAATCGACAAAAGAAAAGATCTGAACTGGAAGTAGAAATAAAGAATAAAGAACAGTTACTTATTAAAAATCCAACAGATGAAAGAATATGTGGTGCTATAAAACTTTTGAAAGATCAATTTCAAATGCTTATGGCGGAACAAGCTGCAACAAATTTACAATATGTGAAGCATAATACATTTTGTAATGCCAATAAACCAGGCAGATGGTTGGCCTACACATTAAGGAAGAAGCAGAGCATACGGACTATTGATAGTATTGATATTGGAGGGAAAGAAATTTTTCAACAAAAATTAATTAAAGAAGCTTTTGTAGATTATTATACCAAATTATATGCTAAAGATGATATGCAGAATGGACTTATAGAAAAATATTTAGAAAATAAAAGAGTCACAAAAATTACTAACCAACAAAAGGAAAGAATGAACTATCCTATAATAGTTGAGGAGATAATTGCAGCAATTAAACAATTAAAAACAGTTAAAGCTCCTGGAACGGATGGTTTGACTGTAGTGTATTATAAAACTTTGCAAGCAGAAATGGTGGAACAACTCAGAGACTTATTTTGTAACATACAACAAGGGGGTAAAATACTCCCATCATGGAAAACAGCTTACATTTCTTTGATACCAAAAGAGCAAGTAGGTCCTAAGAAACCGGAGAATTATAGACCAATATCTCTTTTGAATAATGATTATAAAATTTACGCAAAAGTACTAGCCAACAGGAAGGATACTGCAAAGAAAGAATAGATGAAGACAGGAAAGGAAATAGGAGAGTGAGTAGCAGCTTTGTGCCTGCTCTCCTTTTTACTCTCTATTTTTATCCCTTTTAAATCTTTTTAAAATACTCTTTAACTTTTAAATCAATTTTAACCTTTATTTCCCCTTTTTACTTTTTATTCTCAATTTTTATTTTTAATTTTTAACTCTCAATTTTAATTTTAATTTTTAAACTTTTTAACTTTTAGCTATCAATTTTACTATTCGAAAGGTTCATTTTTTTATCCCGGCTTTTTACCTCAGCTTTTACTCCAGCTGGTGAAGCATTTAGTGAATGAGAGGAAGTAAGTCTTCCCTACTAAGCAAACCAGCTATCCATGGCAGCCATCCAGTGCTCAGACAATCTAAGATCCTGATTGTGGCTTATTCATATAGCGACTGATTTGCCCCAGGGAAGAATCTTTGCAACCGTGTTTGACTGGAGTCCGGATGCCTCTCCCAAGGGGAAGAAAAGAAAGGCGGCATATTGCTCTCCAAACAGTAAGGAAGTTGGAACCAATCCTCAAAAGCAACAGAAGATTGACGGATTTTGCCAGCCTTTGCACTCAACAGTGGGTCGTGCATCCTCCCCCCTTTCCCTGCCGGTTAGCTGTGATGTTTCGGCATTGTTTGGGGACTCCCCCCTGGAGTGAGAATTGCAGGCAGAGGCGAATCAATCAGGAAGTCAGCTGGGAAGCTTGCGAACCCCTCTGCGTAATTTGATGACAAATGACTCAGCAACTTTGGGTGAATCGGCTCCAGGCCGGGACAAGGGCTTAGAGTTTTACAACCATAGTGAATTAGCTTTAGGACTTGAAAACCAGCTAAATGTTAGTACAAGGGATTTCATTAGCCGACACAGTTTGCTCACTTCTCAGACAGTCTTGGCCATTTTTGACCAATTTGCAGAGGTGCGTTTAAAGTTGGACTCTGTGATCAATCTTATTGCTGCGGCACAGACGAAAAAGCCGCAGGTATGTTCAACTGGCTGTCAGACAGAACGACCCGGCCAGATGGTGCAACTGAGGGAAAGAACAAGCGGACAATATATTGACTGTAAGCATGGAAAAAAAGCAAGAGATGGTGAGCTGGTTGGATCTGAAATCCCACAGTACAAGAGTGGGGGGGGGAAACAGGCGATTATTGAAGGAGCAGATTGTATTGAATATATATAATTCTGAGATAAATGTGGGTAGATGGTCTTCAAAAAGACAGATAGTGACCTCTTTGTCACAGCTTACTCGGTGTGACAAGGGGGCAGTAGATTTGGCAGCATATGAACATCTTCCACAATGTGATAATTATTCCAGAATTCTTTTTAAGTTCAAACAACAGCTCTTCCCAAGCCTGCTTATGCGAATGAGAGGATTCTTGGCTTATTTTACCTACCCGAGTTTTTTCTAGTGGTGAGGCCATCCCGCTAATTCAGAGAGCCCCTAGGGAGAGTGTGGCAGTGCATGGGACAGCTGTTTGGGAAAGTGGACTGAATAGGGAAAGCAGGCTGGCCAAGGTAGGGAAGAGATTTAGCGTCACAGAGGAAATGTCGGTTAGGGTTTTGGACCCAGCTGAAGTGAAACTTCCTTCAATTGGCTTGGAACAAGATGAGACATTCGATTCTGCCTGTTTGGAAACTTTTTCCTCACTTTCACAAATGGAGCAGCAAGAAGTACTTAAAAAACTTAAAGAGACGAGGAAGCTGCTGAAGCAGACTATTTCTTCTGCCGCTCCTTTAGCGTTGATAGCTCTACCCCCTTCAAGGCACGAGGCAGCTCCGGAGAGTCAGCAGCCTATAAACCCAGGAAGCCTGATGCCCACGTCTATACAGCACAAGGTACCAGAGACAGTAGATTTGATAACGCAAAGTGTTGTGGGACAAACATTGGAAATGGAAGGCACCCAGGAAGGAATCTCCCAATCCCCCTTAGTAGCAAAGATGATACCAAGAAACGACACAAACGCGGTGCCTCATGCAAAATCATTTACCGTGGAGGCAGCGATTAATAGAGCCCATGGACCTGCAAGTCCGAAAGTAACAGGCAGTGCAATGATGCCCAAACAGACTTCTATTGAACTCAGGTGATTAAATGGGTGTGTGTGTGTAAACGAGGGAGGAGGGGTAAGAGAGATTATCCAAGAAGCCTGACTAGGAAATAGCGAGCAACCACGTCCTTCAAGAGTGCACTTCCTCTCTTGGAATGTGGCAGGATGGAGAGGAAGTTGGTGCACAGATGATTGTATTAAATTTTTAAATAGGTACCATGTAATTGCCTTGCAGGAGACATGGGTTAGCAGCGATGAGACCCCAATTGAGCTCCCCGGGTTTAATATTTGGCAGCTGCCAGCAAAGAGAGTAGCTAAAAAAGGAAGAGCCTCTGGAGGATTGGGCATTTGGGTGAAAGCCGAACTAGGATGGAAGGGAAATGAGATATGCTTGGAGAATGGCCCTCCATTTTTTCAAGCAATCCATTTGGAATATGAAGGGAAGTCAATGATATTTGCAAATGTGTACGTCAACCCAGCAATGGGGGATTTATGGGAGGCTCTAGAGGTAAAAATATTAGAAATATGGAAAAAATTCACAAAAACACCTCTAATTTTGGCAGGAGACTTTAATGCGCGTGTGGGTCCCTCGTTGGAACCTTTTATTCAAAACGGTACAATTCCTGAGGGATATTTACATAACGAACAATCATGGGTCTCCCAAGACAGGAAAAAGAACAAAAATGGGGGGAAATTTCTAACTATGGTATATAACTGTAACCTCCAAATTGTAGGCCAGTACTCGGAGCTCAGAAGGTACCCCATAACTTTTTTTGGCTCCAAGGCATGTAGTTCTATTGATTATTTTTGTGTCTCTCACAGCCTAGTAGCAGGGACAACTTCAGTCTTGACGTTACCAAGGTCAGAAAGTGATCACCTTCCTATTGCGACGTCCCTGGCAATCCCTTCAGATTTAAGGAAAAGGAATCAATCAATCCAACAAATAGGCCTCAACTTAGAAATAGCCCAAGAGAAAAGATTAACATGGAAGAGGGTTGATAGCAAAGCAGTGACTGAATTCATGAATTCACCATGTATGGAAGCCTTAGCGCATATATGCGCAAACAGTACGAGTGAACAAGAGCCTATAGTTTGTTTTGCGGAAATATGCCATAAATTGAAGCATTTTTCCATGACTACCAAGCCAATGGGCCAGTCTGATTCTAGTAACTCATCATGGTTTGACAGTGACTGTAAGGAAAAGAAAAAACAGCTTAGGAAATCACTAAGGAGATACTTAAGCAGCCCAAACATGGAACTGCAGAAGGAGTATATTACCATAAGGCAGAAATATAAGCAGCTACTGAAGAGAAAAAAGGCCTCCTATATCGACAACCTATGGGCTGGTCTAGAACAGGCAGCAAAGCTGGCCTCACCCACACTATTCTGGTTGGAGGTCTCAAAAATTATTAGAGATAGAAAACCAATAAGTGACCCAAACATTAGTGCAGAAAGATGGGAGAAGCATTTGGCCACGCCAGCAGCAGTGGAAAACTCTGATGAGCTTATATCCTCTCTGAGCTTGATACAGGAATATGAAGCCTTACCCCAGTGGGAAGAAGTGTCAATCACGGAGGTGAGGAGTTTAATCTCCTCCCTGAAGACAAACAAAGCTCCAGGACAGGATGCGCTCCCGGCATCGTTATTTAAAGATAACATAGCCTGGTGGGCGCCCGTCCTGGCAGGTCTCTTTACTTTTATCAATAGAACAGGGCAAATTCCTGCTAGTTGGCGTTCATCAATAATTATCCCCTTACATAAAAAAGGTTCTAGAGAAAATCCTGATAATTTTCGATTAATTAGTCTAATCGATATTTCAGCAAAAATTTATGCTAAGCACTTGCTTCATAAATTAGATGACTGGATAATGAGAAATAACATCTTAGCTGAAGAGCAGTCAGGTTTCAGGAGCGGAAGATCTACTATGGATAATTGTTTTGTGCTGGACCATCTAATAACAAAGTTTAAGTCTTGGAAAAAACCTCTGTATGTGGCATTCATAGATTTGAAGGCAGCCTTTGATACAATTGATAGAAAAATTTTATGGGATAAATTAGAGGCTATGGGAATAGAAAAGAAATTGTTATATTTAATTCGACTGTTATACACGGAAACCCAAGTAAGAGTTCGAGTGAATAGGTCAGGATCGGTAACAAATGCAATCCCATTAAAAAAGGGCATCAGACAAGGTTGCATTTTAGCCCCAACACTTTTTAACTTATATTTAAATGACCTCCCAAAATGTCTGGAAGATACATCACTCCATGGGCCTAGTATAGGAACAAGACAGGTCAATTGCTTGTTATATGCCGATGATATAATTTTGTTGTCGGCCTCACAGGTGGGGCTACGAAGGTCACTTGGGAGGTTGGCAGCATATTGTATAAAAAATCGCCTGACAATTAATATAGAGAAATCAAAGGTAATGATATTTAGCAGTCAACAAAATATAAGGAGATGGGTTTTAAATGACAGAAGAATAGAACAAGTTCAGTCATTTACCTATTTAGGGCTAGTATTTCAGACAAATGGCAAATGGAATAAGCAGGTAAAAGCTGGAGCTCGGAAGGCCATGGCTCGGATGGCTCAATTAAACAAACTTATTTTAGAGAAAACTCCATCGTCATTAATCCCAGTGCTAAAGGTCTTCCAGGCGAAAATCGAACCAGTACTTACCTATGGGGCAGAAATATGGGGGTCAATTAAGCTGCCTGGGCTGGAAACCCCTCAAAATAAGTTCCTGAGGAGAATTTTGGCAGTGTCCCCCAGAACCCCAGCATGTGTAGTAAGGGCAGAAACAGGAGTCCATGCGACTGGCACTAGGGCCTTGTTGAAGACTGTTTATTATTGGTTGAGAATAATCGAGATGGAGGAAGGAAGGTTACCAAAATTAGCGCTAATGGAGCAGATTATCTCAAGTAATAAAAATAACTGGTTATCAAGAGTTCTGAAGCAGGTATCTAGCTCTGGTATCCCTTTAAATTGGCAGCAGTACGACTATAGGCAGATCCGAAATTGGATTGCACAGAGATTTAAGGACATAAGTGCCCAATCGGATATTGCACAGGTGACAGCAGTAAAAGTTTGCTCCTGGTTATCAGCCAATAAACAAATTTTCAAAATAGAAAAATATTTAGCTGTGCCTTTGTTTCCTGTCCTGAGAAGATTCTTTACAAAATTGAGGTTGGACCAACTTGGAACAAATATGCTCTGGGGTAGATATAAGGGTATTCCTGTAAGGGAAAGGGTCTGTCTATGTGGGACGGGGGAAGTCAAAACAACGTCCCACGTAATTTTTGATTGCCCCCTATATTCAGACCTGAGGGAACATCAACTGGGCAGGATCTTTTATACCAGCACCCCTAAGTCTAAAGAGCACTTTTTGCGATATTGTTTGTTAGGTTCCAACTTGCAGTTGGTAAAATGGATTGCTAAATTTGTGGTAAAGTTGATGGGAAGGAGGACAAAGTTGGTGCAGCAAAATGCGGTAGATTGTAAGAATGATCACTTGATCTAACAATGTAATTTTAATAGCAGTTAACACTGATTGGGTAGATGCAGGGGCGACATTATAATATAAATTTAATTATATTTAAATGGTATTTTAAATTATTGTATTTTATCCCGATTTTATTTTAGATCGTATTTTATTCTAATTGTATTTTAATTGCAAGTTATTCCAATCTTACTTAATTTGTTTTACCAAACCTTTGTAATGATTTGTCTTTGTAATTCTGCACTTGATATGGCCCAAAGGGCTAATCAATAAATAAATTGAATTACTAGCCAACAGGTTGATGCCAGTAATTCAAGAGGTGATTCACGATGATCAAGCAGGATTTATTGAGGGCAGATATATGAAGGACAATGTAAGGCAAGTTATAAATTTATTGGAATATCTTGAGAAGAATAAACAGATCCCTGCAGTGCTGGTCTTCCTGGATGCAGAGAAGGCCTTTGAGAGAGTGGACTGGAATTTTCTACTAAAGACCTTAAAAATGATGGACTTTGGGGATCAATTTATACAGGCGGTTTCAACAATTTACCAAGAGCAAAAGGCACAGATTATTATTAACGGAAGTTTGACAACAGATTTTAATATTGAAAAAGGAACAAGACAAGGTTGTCCGTTATCCCAATTGTTATTTATTTTAACACTAGAAGTCTTGTTGAATACAATACAGGACTCTAATATCTTGAAAGGTATAGTGATAAGGCAAGAAGACTACAGAATAAAGGCATTTGCAGACGATCTGGTTGTTACCCTAACACAGCTGATGGAATCAATAATCCAGATGAAAGACATTATACAAGACTATGGCACAGTATCAGGTTTTAGATTGAACCAGAAAAAAACTAAGATGATAGTTAAAAATATGACACAAGATCGTAAACACAAACTTGAAAGGAGTTCAGGTTGCAGAATCAAATATGAAACTGTTTCAAAATAATTATGAGGTGTTGTGGCGAGATGTGCAGAAAGATATGGAGACTTGGAAAAAACTGCAGCTGTCTTTACTTGGAAGAATAGCAGCAGTTAAGATGAACATTTTGCCAAGATTTCTTTTTTTGTTTCAAATGATTCTGGTGCTTAAAAGTGATAAACAATTGAAAGAGTGGCAAAGTGGAGTGAATAAGTTTGTCTGGAACGAGAAAAAACCAAGAGTGAAATTGAAAATTATGCAAGATGTTCCAGAACGGGGAGGTCATAAACTTCCAAACCTACAGTTATATTATGAAGCAGCAGCTTTATCTCAAGCAAGTGACTGGTTTGGAAGGAAAAAGACTGGAATATTGAATATAGAAAGTTTTGATCTTGAATTTGGATGGCATGCTTACTTATTTTATGAAAATAAAGTGGATAAAGTGGTATTTAAAAGCCATATATTTAGAGACTCCTTGATGAGAGTTTGGAAGAAGCACCGACTCAAATGGGATTATAAAATACCACTATGGCTGGATCTTGGTCATATTATGTGGAATACAAATATAATGTCACTCAGGGGGTTTTTATATAAAGAGGTTCTTTTTACAGATGCGGGCAGATGGCAACTGAAGACATTAGAGACACTGTTGGATGAAGGGATTAATTTAAATTGGTTACAGTATAATCAACTTCAACTGAGATGGAAAGAGGACCAAAAAATTGGTATTATGTTGCATGAGGAAGAATTGGTTAGACATATAAAAGAGAAAGGTCCAATGCATATTAAAAGGCTTTACAATGTTTTGTTAGAAAGGGATTCAGAAACTGAATTGGTTAAAGATTGTATGATTAAGTGGGCACAAAATTTTGCAGAACCAGTGATGTTGGAAACATGGGGGGAAAAAAATTGGGTTCAGAACGTTAAATTCACACAGTCGCAGAACTTGAGGGAAAATTTCTGTAAAATGTTTTATAGATGGCATTTAGATCCTAAGAAATTGTCATGCATGTATCCTAATGTTCAGCCAAAATGTTGGAGATGTTTTTGTTTGGTGGACTTGTAAGAAAGTTAAGGCTTTTTGGATAAAAATTTGGTGGGTCATGCAGAATGTTTTGAAGAAAAAAATTCAATTTTCTCCACAATTGTTTTTATTGGGTATAGTTAAGGGTTTTACATTGGGTGAAACAAAGTTGATATTGTATATGATAACAGCAGCAAGATTACTGATAGGTCAATATTGGAAAAATGAAGCTTTGCCCACTATCGAGGAATGGACTTTGAAGATGGCCAGTTTTGCAGAGATGGCGAAGGTCTCAGCATACCTAAAAGATCATTCACAAGAGACTTATGAATGGGAATGGAAAAAGTGGATAGATTATGTGCAGAACAAATATCAAACTAGGAAGTATCAAATAGCTTTTCATTGATAGTATTATATTAAGATAGAAATATTTCAATTTTGTGAAGATGAAAAATTATATGGGGGATGGAGGGGTTCAAGTTTCATATAAAGGGGGTTATTGATGTGAGTATATTCTGTGGAAGTCCGGGGGGGAGGGCTAGGGGGGGTTAGGGAGGGTTAGGTTGGGGAGTTTGGGGTGGGCTGGGGGGGAAATGGGGTGAAAATGTAATTGTAAAACTTTTGCAATAAAAAAGAAAGGATGATGTTTTTATGTTGTTTTTGTTTGAAAATAAAAAAAAAAATTCAAAAAAACCCATAATAATAAAAACTATGGTATCAATAATCTATCCTGCACATCCTTACTACACATTCCTATTGCAAGTGGAGTAGTACGGACTAATGGCCAGCAGGTGGCAGAAAAAGACAAATATGCAATACAGAATACAAATACGGGGGGGGGGGGAGGTGAATTTCTGGAGGTTATGGAACACTTGTCATTATTCTGCTATATTGTTATTTGAGTTAGCTGTAAATGTAACAGTATGAACTTACTTCTTAGCATATGAAGAGTCATTCTGCACATTGAAGCCTATGCATTCATGTACATATACTGTACATTTGGTAAAGTTCAGAATAACTGAATAACTAAGTTGAAAGAGATCTTGGAGTTCTTCTAGTCCAACATCCTGTTCAAGCAGGAATACCTACAGGGGTGAAACGCTCCCGGTTCAGACCAGATCACCCGATCTGACAGCGATGGCGGCAGGTGGTTCGGAGAACCGGTAGCAAAAATCCCTGTGCCCCCCCCCCACAGCTGATGCCCGGCTGAGCCGCACAATCATCAGAGGCTTTTGTTTTACTTTTAACAGCATTTTTTCTACAACCTCTTCGGCTGAAAAAATGCTTTTAAAAGTAAAAAAAAAAAAAAGCCTCTGATGAACGCACAGCTCAGCTGGGATTGTTAGAGGCTTTTCAAAGCATTTTTTTCTGCAACCTCTTCAGCCGAAGAGGCTGTAGGGAAAAAAAATGCCTTTAAAAGCCTCTGGCGATCCCAGCAGACTAGCCTGATCGTTAGAGGCTTCTAAAAGCATTTTTTTCCTGCAACCTCTTAAAGTTGTAAAAAAAATGCTTTTAAAAGGAGGGGGGGAGTTGGCCACACTCACTCAGTCACATTACCTCCCCACCAAGCCACGCCCACAGAACCGGTAGTAACAAATTTTAAATTTCACCCAGAATACCTATACCATTTTTAACAAATGGATGTCCAATCTCCTCTTAGAGGAAACAATGTTCAATGTTCATGTCAGATCCCTAAAGTGATACTGTCAATCAATTGGGAGAAGGGGAGGCTTGGATTCGATTTACTAGCATTGCCTGTGTCAACAGATATTTTACAACCTATATCCTGGCACCAAAGAGCCCTGAGATCCCCTTAAAGTTGAGGAATGTTTATGACAGCCATGTGGACTGTTTCACTTTAAAAGATAACGGAGGATAATGATGTGAATACATACTTATCCGGTTCTCAGGGCAGCTGGTAAAGAAAACATCTTCATACTTGTGTATTGGCTGCATTCTGGCTTAAGGGAGGGGTCTCTACTGCTTTAATCCTACTTGTCTTGTCTAAGGGTATTCAGATGTTGCTTTGAATCCATTGCTGTCACTTCTGCTTAATAAAAGGTGCCTTTTGAGATACTACCTTTCAAGAGTTTTTATTTTCTTAAGTTGGAAGGAGAGGCAATCCTTACAGAAAACAATGTCTGCAAAACATTCAACCCAGAGAAGCAATTTTCGCTCTACTGAGGGGACCTTGCAAACCATGTCCAAACGAAGCAGGGAACAGGGAAAAGCCAAATGCTGGGGGGAGACATCAACCGCCACCCGGTTGAATGCCTGTTTTGTACACCCCATCGGAGAGGATGAGATAACACTGGAGAATCCTGAAAAGCCCTGCTGGTCATTGGCATCAGGAAGAAAGATAGCTGGGATGAGAGAACCAGAGGAGTCATCCTCAGCCGTGGTAAATGAAAACCGGAGTGGAAACTAGAACTAGAAGCCCTCGCTGAGCAGGGGAAACTAACTGAAGCACCACTGAGGGAGGATCATCTGAAGAGGCATATAACCCAATTGGTGATGGAAACTTTGGAAGATCTAAACAGCCAAGGAGCGCAGAAAGGGCAGCAGTCGCGGATGATGCCAGGGCTCCTTCTGGAGCCCACCTATTGAGCAGAAGGCACAGAAGCAGTAGGAGAAGACCCAGAAAACCCTCCCCTCTAGACAGCATGCACACCAGCACCCATTCCCAACCAACTCCGAGTCCCAGAACTGGAAAGTGAAAATCCCTTCCTTGAGGTAAAATTTGATGGGGATCCACAACAATTACGATTCTTTGTTGCATACATGGTCACCTATATGCAAGAGTATGGACATGATTTCCAAACCCAAGGATCCTGAGTGCGAGTTGTGACCCTAGCCCTAGAGGATGCCACTGCCAGATGGATGGTGATTGAGAGAAATAAGGATTATTCCTGTAAAAAGTATACCCTGAGCTATGCCATTTTAAGTGCCTTATTTTACCTTGTATAATCTGATTATATAATTGAATTGAGAGAACATAGTAAGAACATGAGAACGTGAGAAGAGGAACTGTGCAGTTCCTAAAGATGCTTGTTTTGCAGGATATATGATGCATAAACCAATGTTCTGGGTCACTTTGCCCCTCTTCAATAAGAGGAAGTATGCACATAATGATACCACGTGCATAAGTGGTATTTTCGTGTAGGGTATTTTTACTGGGAAGATAAGGAATTTCCAGGGTGGAACATGTGCCAAATACGTTATATAAGATCTGAAACTGATGCTCTAGGGACCTGCTTATATCCTGTTTTATTGGACTTGTGTATCCTGAAAATTGTATATAAGATCCGTGAGTAGAAGACCTAATTGCTCCCTTTTCCTCTGGAGGGGAGTCACTTTGCAAAGTTATAATAAATAACTGTCTTTGGTCTGTTCATAGTCTCTGTTTTTATTCCTAAAAAGGTAAAGGCTGGTTTCCTGAATATTACAATTGGCGCTGAACGGGATTTGAGGACTTTTCGTCTGGTAAGGAAATTATCCTGATAAGTGCGCACACACTGTTTAAGTGTACAGGCTTATTTCCTTTCCAGTTGGGATTGCTCTTCTTAGACCCTGAGACAGAGACGTGAACGCCAAGGCAGTGGAACGTTCCTGGGACTACAGTGCACTGGGAGTGAGTATATGTTTTTGGGGGTTTTCTTTTTGGTGGTTTGGCTTTGTGTATGTTTGGGACTGTTTGTGTATGTGTATGTGTGTGTTTGTATGGCCTGTGTGGTCTGTGTGTAATTACTAAAACAGACAGGGACAGTATGGGACTTTTACTGGGCAAACGTGTTGATGATACTAACAATGAAATACCCTTCATCCCTCCTATATCCCCCTTAGGGGAGTTGTTAACTCAGTGGACAGAGGATTGGTTGAAAGCTTATACTAAACAGTTAGATAAGGTGACTATGATTAATTATTGTACTAGGGTTTGGCCGACGTTTGTTTTGATACAGCCTAATTATAGGTGGAGTAAGTTTGGGGAATCAGACCCATATTGGATTAATGCTTTGAAGAAGGTTTTGGAGAAAAAGAAATTGAGATCTCAGTTATGTGGAACCGTGGTTTCATGTTCAGTGGTTTGATCCCTTTCTCTAGAATGGGAAGTTCTAGAGTTTTGTATAGGAAAAAAGAAGAAGAGAAAGGCTGGGATCCTTTAGCTTATTCCACATGTCCACCTCCCACTCCTCCATATATTCAGAATGGAGCAGGAGCTGTGGGTGAAATTGATGAGGCTGCTGGGAGCAGTGTGGGAGAGACTTCAGCAGTATGGCAATATCAGCAGTTGAGAGGGAGGTGGATGAACTGTCAGTAACTGAGACAGAATCAACCCCCTTCCCCTCGTGTGACACGTTCACAGACAAAGAAGATGTTCCCTTTAAGGGAAATGCCTCATGGCACTACTGGTGCAGGTGTACCTATTACAACGTTTGTGAATGTGCCTTTAACATCTTCAGATTTGAGGAATTATAAAAGTAACATGCCGTCTTTGCAGGCAGATCCTATTAAGTTATCTGAATCATTGGATCTGTTCCTGGGACCCAATCTGTATACATTTGCAGAATTACAGCATATATTGGGTTATCTGTTCTCTCCTGAGGAGAGGTCACAAATATGGAAAGCAGCTATGGCTTATTGGGATAAAACCCAAGTAGGGGCTGCTCAGCCCGTTGCTGCTGAAACTAAGTTTCCATTAGCTGATCGTGGTTGGAATAATAATAATTTAGCTGACCGGGAGCAAATGGAGGACCTGAAACAGATTATACTTCAGGGAGTCAAGACAGCTGTACCTCAAGGAAATAATTTAACTAAAGCCTTTGAGGTGAAACAGTTGCAGGATGAAACACCTTCGGTGTTTCTGGAACGTATTAAGGACAATTTAAATAAGTACTCTGGTCTTTCTCCTGAAACACCAGTTTATGAGTCCTTAATGAAAATACAGTTTGTGATAAAGGCATGGCCAGACATCAAGAAGAAGATACAGAAAATTGATGACGGGGCTGGCTCTGATATTACCGTTCTGTTGAAAGAAGCCCAAAAAGTTTATGTGAATAGAGATGAAGTAAAGGCTAGGCAGAAGAATCAGATGATGGTGTCTGTGTTAAAGGCTGCAAATAAGCCAGCAGATAGAAAGGAGATGGGGTGGAAGAGGAAAGGGCTTTGTGAAACAGCCTTCCACTGTGATGAGACAACAGTGTCCTGGAATTGGGAGAGGTTTCCTCCAGTGGAGAAAGCCTAGTGCTGGTGGATCAGAAAGCAGGAAATGTTTTGCATGTGGCAAAGATGGGCATTTTGCTAGAAATTGTCCTGAGAAGAGAAGATCCCAGAGGATGGAGCAGCGCCTCTATACCCTTATGGGAGAAGAGGATGATTAGCGGGGTCAGGGGCTTTTGATAGAGGGATCCCACCAAGAGCCCTTGATAAATTTATTAGTGGGACCAGAAGAGGAGGAACATGTGTTTTTAATAGACACGCATGCAACCAGAACTTCTATTTGCCAATTACCAAGAGGAGTGCATCCAGCTGGGGCAACCATTAAGATAAGGGGGGTCAAAGGTATACCTTTTGATGTGCTGTTGTTAAAGAATATGAAACTGGGTTGTGTTGTGGCTCCGTTACCTGAGCCTGTGTCATCGGCAGGAGAGGACTCCAAGAGTGAAGGAGAGGAGTTGGCAAGGCCTCCCTCTCCAGGACCCTCCTCTCTGGCAATGCCTTCAGTGTCCGCCGAAGGGCAAGTGATAGGGCTGGGGCCAAGCACGTCCACACAGCCACGGGTGGACAGTGATGAGGGTAATGAGTCTTCAGCAGCATTGCAGAAATAAGCGCGTGCAACAGAAGAAAAGGCGTGCCAGAGATTAGGCTGAGTCACTGGACCACACCCCACAGGGTATAAAAGGGGGTGAGGTGGCCATTCGGACTCTGTGATGGACAAAACTAACTACTATCGAGTCACATTGCATCTTTGGAAACAACATT
The DNA here is from genome assembly GCA_022577455.1 of Arizona elegans. Lineage (NCBI taxonomy): Eukaryota > Metazoa > Chordata > Lepidosauria > Squamata > Colubridae > Arizona > Arizona elegans. The sequence goes on along the minus strand of JAKOOJ010000004.1, from coordinate 72,813,846 downwards.
ATCGGCCTTGGATTTATTTTACGAAATGGACAATTCTTGACTGTGTGTATTTTGTTTATTGAGTAAAAGTTCTTGGCAAGCAGCTACTGGGTTGCTGCCAAGCGTCTTATCAGAAGAATTGGTTGTCTGCCAGTTTATTTAACCCCCCAATTTAGTTTGTGTGTGTGTGTGAGACGGGGACAGAACAGGTTGTGGAAAGCGTATTATACATTTAGATGTGATACTTGTATCGCATGGTCCATGATCTGAGATCCGTTAACCTGTTAGTTGCCAGTTGACACTCAGTAGGGAATAACCCCTATACTCTGTTAAATCATATACCACATTGCCATAAATATTTTAGTGTGATAGATTTGAAGGATGCTTTTTGGACATGTCCCTCAGCAGAGTAGTCAAGGGATATCTTTGCTTTTGAATGGGCTGATCTGGATACTCATAGAAACCAGCAATATAGATGGTGTGTTTTGCCACAGGGATTTTCTGAGAGCCCAAACCTATTTGGACAGATGTTGGAACAGATACTGGAGAGATTCTGTGTTCCTACTGGTATTCAGGTGTTGCAGTATGTGGATGATTTGTTGTTATCTGGAGAGAAGAAGGGTGCGGTTGAGAAAGGAACCAATGCTTTGCTGAATTTTTTGGGTAAGAATGGCTTGCGAGTGTCCAAAAGGAAACTTCAGTACATAGAACTGGAAGTTAATTATTTGGGGCATTTGATAAACCAGGGAAGTAAATGGATTAATCCTGAGAGGATAGAAGGAATATTAACCCAACCCTTGCCGAAGAAGGAGGTTAGGAAATTGTTTGGTTTGATGGGGTATTGTAGATTGTGGATTGATGATTACACAGATAAGGTTCGGTTTTTATATGATAAATTAGTAGAAGAAGAACCATGGACAGTTGTGTGGCAGGAAGGTGATGAGGCTAGATTGGAAGATTTGAAGAGATCTTTGATTCAGGCTCCAGTCTTAAGCTTTCCAGATTTGAAAAAAAACATTTCACTTGTTTGTAGCAGTGGAGGATGGTATTGCTAAGGGAGTGTTAGCTCAGGCTTGGGCTGGCAAGAAGAAACCTATAGCTTTTCTGTCTAAATTAATGGATCCGGTGGTGAGAGGTTGGCCTTTGTATGTGCAAGCAGTAGCAGCAACTGCTTTATTGGTTGAGGAGAGCCGAAAGTTGACGTTTGGTGGTGCATTAGTTGTGAATAGCCCACACCAAGTAAGGACAATCTTGATGCAGAAAGCACATAGATGGCTCACAAATGCAAGGCTTCTGAAATATGAGGTAATTTTATTGTCCCAGGAAAATTTGGTTCTTTCTACTGATAGGAATTTGAATCCAGCAGAATTCTTGTCAGGAGAAAGGAAGGAATGGGATAATATAGAGCATGATTGTGTGGAAGCTATAGATTTACAAATGAAGATCCAAGAAGATTTAGAGGATAGTCCATGAGAGGGCGGTATTAACCTATTTATTGATGGTTCTTCCCGGGTTGAGAATGGGAAAAGACTGAATGGTTATGCAGTTGTGAATGGGGACACCTCTGAAATATTGGAAGCTGCAAAGTTGCCGTCAGAATGGTCGGCACAGACATGTTAAGTTTTGCTTTGTTGCAAGCATTGCATTTGCTAACTAATGAAGTAGGAAACATTTATACTGATTCAAAGTATGCTTATGGTATTTTACATACTTTTGGTAAAATCTGGATTGAACGGGGATTGATTTCTAGTAAGGGAAAGGAATTAAAACAAGTTGATCTTATAACAGCTGTTCTGAAGGCAGCTAAGGCCCTACCAAGCTTGCTATTATACATGTTGAAGCACATAAGAAGGGAACTTCAAAATTGATTGTGGGAAATAGAATGGCCAATGAAGTGGCTAAAGAGGCAGCTTTAGGAGGAGATGCTATTATGATTTTAGTTCCTGCATTAACCTTTGATGTAACTCCAGTATTTACCGCTGATAAAGAACAACAAATGGTGAATGAGGGGGTGCATCAGGTGAATGGAAAATGGATGACTAAAGAGGGAGTGCAAATTCTTTTTTTTTTATTGAAATAGTTTTACAATTACATTTTCTCCCCAATTTCCCCCCAACCCTCCCTGACCTTCCTAACCCTCCCTAACACCCCCTAACCCTTCCTAACACCCCCTAACCCTCCCCTCCCCCCCAGACTTCCACATAATATAATCCAAATCAAAATCCCCCTTTTATAAAACTTGAACCCCTCCACCCCCTGTATATTTTCCACATCTTCACAAAATTAAAATATTCTATCCCTATATAATACTTTCAGTTAAAAGCTATCTGATATTTCCTATATTCTCCAACCATTATAGCCAATGGGGCAGAGCCAGTGCCTTTGTCTTTGCCAATAGTTTTTCTTAGTAGCTTCTCCTTGCGCTTAGGAAGAGCCTCAGAACAAGGCTTAATTGCTACTCCTTCCCCTTGTGTATGCTTGGAAGCTTCCATTTTAGAATCCACTGACTGCTCTCGCACTGTGGCACTAATTTTGACTTGGCCAGAGCCTTAGGCATGACTGGCCTTAATTAATCAATCGGGTTAAAATTTTATCAGCCCTGTAATAGGGCAACGTAAATTTAAAAGTAGTTTAAATTAATATAAACATGTTATAGATGTAAATTATATCTCCAACACCATTTCCAGTAGCCAGATGTGGCAGTCTTAGTTTATAAGGACAGAATATGCTTATAGCCAGTACAGAACTAAGGATTGGAGGCTTGATAGAAAAAAACTGTGCCCTTGCCCTTAAACAAAATGGCGGCCGAGCAGTCACCTAAGAACTCGAGCTGGCGTAACTGTCAAAAACTGAAGCACTGCTCAGTCTCAAATGAAGGCAGATCTGTCTTAAACAGTCTAATTTTGCCAAATAATCAAAGCACTGATAAACGGAGATAGCCAGAGAAAGTCAAGCCTCCTAGTCAAAAATGTTAATTAGCCTCAATCAGCTGTGAGGCAGTTTAAAATAGCAGGGAAAAACTCTGCACTTTCTTAAAACTACCGACAAGCAGCAAGAATCAGGGAGCGAGATAACTCCTCAAATGCAAAAGTTTATGGCTATAGTGAAATAGCATCATCCATATTAATCATATGTTGAATGTCCTCTGTGCGCCAATTGATTTGCGCTTGATCTCGAGCCTGGTCCACTTCATTAGCAGTTTGGATAGGAACAGAGGATGTAGGTGCATTAAGCACTGAGAACGTGGGAGCGCTAGATTCCTCAGTAGTGGTTGTACCCATAACGGGATTAGAACCCCAAACTTCAAATGATTGAACTAAGAAACCTTAGAGTCAGTATAATTATTTCTTTTACGTGACTTTTTAACAGTCTTGTCCTGACTGATGACAGCACTGGGAGTCACCAAAGAATGTTTTGCAGTTGTGCGCATAGGAAGTACACATTCCTTTTGTTTCTGATTATGATCCTCCCTAAATGAAGCCTGTGATTGCTCTCTTACTGTGGCCTTTCGACCATGTTTGGATTTTGAGATAGCTTTAGGCATAATAATAGATTGGGAATCAGACCAAATCTATAATCAGTAAGATGTAAGTTATTTAAAATATTTATTATTTTTCAATAGTTTGAAAGGATAGATAAAGGCTAATATGTTTAATGTTCTCAGGTAAATGTAAAATTCTAGCTGCGCCAGTAATCAAAATGGCGTTTCAGCACTCAACTGGCACAGCCTGATAGGCTGGAGGCTCTCAGGAATGGAACTTGAGTTATTGCCGGTATTCAAATGGCAACCGGCTCAACTGTCAATGTGAGCGCGAGGCTCAACTGTAAGGCATAGATAAAATTCCAACAGTTAAAAGCCATTAAGGTAACTATAAGTACCTATGTAGAATAATTATTAAATGAGGCTTTAATTGCTCTTGGGAGCGTAAATTGATATTGGGAGCGTGATTCTCCTCTTTCGGCTAGATTTGAAGCCGCAACTCAGCTCTAAGCAGCTGAAATCAATTTATGTTAGAAAAGGTTTTTAGATGATCTTGGGAGCGTGAGACTCCTCTTTTCGGCTAAATTTTAGCCGCATTTCAGCTCTAAACAGCTGAAATCAGTTAAAGTCAGCAGCAGTAAAGGGAGGCTGTTTTTAAAAGTGTCAAAACTGACTTTGATGTAAAGATTGCAGCAACAATCTGTAAAGCTGTGACTTTATTTAGTGGCCAACAAGCGGTTAGCATGAGGGAGTGCGAAACTCCACTTTAATGATCAGCTTAAATTTGCTGTGACAAGGGGAGCGCAAGACACAACAATTGGTTTTTTTACATTTAAAATAGCTTCTGCTGATAAAGGCGAAATTAAACCCCCCGCCCCCTTAAGGGAGCGGAATGCCCCAAGGAAATGATTAACTGACCAGTTTCAACGATGTTTTCTGATGCTGAAAGTAGAAAACATCCTCAGATGTCCTAAGAATCTTCTGAGGTATAGGTGAATTAAATTAAAATGTTCAGTAATAAAAGAACTGAAGAAATTAAGCAGAAATAACACTCTAACGCTGAAAAGCAGATAGAGCACACTTTTCACACAACTGTCCAGTCTGACGACTGAGCAAAAAAGCTGGAATCCCTAGGAATAGGGGCAGGATTTAATAATTAATTGACAGGCTCAGTCCACATTTGACCAATGAGCATAACCCACATCTGGCTGCTGTCTCCACTCTCAAGGGAGAAAGGTCCAATGCATATTAAAAGGATATATAAGACCTCATGAATTTATCAGTGACTCCTCCTTGGAGGATACCATGTATCATGAATTGCCTCAGCCAAGGCGTAATCACACATCCGGAACCACAATGGCTACAGATGACCACATGGCAGTTGAGCGGGATGCTCTCCAGCGAAATCACATTCCATCTCCAATAATTAGAACCATGCAGGCATCTAGGCGGTCATCAACACAACGAATTTATTCAGCAACTTGGTGCACATTTACATCTTGGTGTGAGACCCAATGTTTTTCTGCTCTTCAGGCTTCTGTTTTGCAGGTACTGATGTTTTTACAGGCTGGTTTAGAAAAAGGACTTTCTCCCAACACTCTCAAGAGACAGGTGGCTGCTATCTCATCTATCCTGACATATAATTCCAATAATTCATTGTCACAAGATCCCATGATTCGTCGTTTTCTCAGAGGAGCAACTAACCTTTGTCCACCAGTAATACATCAATACCCTTTTTGGGAACTTTCAATTGTGTTGGATTCACTTATGGGTTCGCCATATGAACCAATAGACCCTACCAGTTTACGCCTATTGTCAGAAAAAGTTGTTTTTCTAGTCGCGATTACTTCGGCGCAACGTATTTCAGAACTTGCAGCATTGTCGGTCCGAGATGATTTATGTGTATTCCATGTAGATAGAGTGGTCCTCAGATTGGATCCTACTTTTATACCTAAAATTAACTCTTCTTTTCATCGTTTGCAGGAAATTGTTTTACCAGATTTTTATTCCTCACCTTCCAATCCATTGGGAAACAGATTACACATGTTGGATGTCAGACGGGCAGTGAAGTTATACATCCAGAGGACGGCTGATATTCATAGGACAGAGTCAATGTTCATTTCCTATCTTCCGGCTTCATTAGGAAATAAGGTATCTTCTTCGATGTTAGGTCGATGGATCTGAACAATGATTAAGATGGCATACGAACTGCGATCTTTGCCTCCTCCTAACAAGGTGACAGCTCATTCCACCAGAAGTGCTGCAACTACAGCTGCTTGGGCTTCTAAGGCTTCATTGTCTGAAATATGCAGAGCAGCTACTTGGACCTCTCCTTCTCCATTTGTTAAACACTATAAATTAGATAAATTTGCCTCTGCAGAGGCTGACTTTGGGGGAAGAGTATTACAAGGTGTTGAGGTCAGGGAGGAGTTTTTCGGCCCAGACTGTTCCCTCCCATGAGTTGGGACAGTGAACTTGGGTATGTCCCACATCTGGCTGCTGTCTCCACTCTCAAGGGAGAAGGGGACGTTGGCAATGCCTGATATGCCCCTTCTCGTTGAGTGGAGACAGCAGCCAGTCCCACCCAGTATCAGTCTGGGCACTAAGAGTAGAATTCATCTAACAGTTTGTTTGTTTTTTTTCTACTTTCCACACTCAGAGTCTGTCTTCCTCCTTCACCAAAGCTGGAATCCCTAGGAATAGGGGCGGGATTTAATAATTAATTGACAGGCTCAGTCCACATTTGACCAATGAGCATAACCCACATCTGGCTGCTGTCTCCACTCAACGAGAAGGGCTGTATCAGGCATTGCCAACGTCCCCTTCTCCGCATCCAAGAAAACCAGCACTGCAGGGATCTGTTTATTCTTTTCGAGATATTCCAGTAAATCTATAACTTGCCTTACATTATCCTTCATATATCTGCCTTCTATAAATCCCGCTTGATCACAATGAATCACCTCTTGAATAACTGGCATCAACCTGTTGGCTAACACTTTTGCAAATATTTTATAGTCATTATTCAGAAGAGATATTGGTCTAAAATTCTCAGGTTTTTTAGGACCTATTTGCTCTTTCAGTATCAATGAAATATAAGCTGTTTTCCATGATGGCGGTATTTTACCCCCTTGTTGTATACTACAAAATAGATCTTTAAGATGTTCAATCATTTCTGCTTGTAAAGTTTTATAGTACACCGCAGTTAAACCATCCGTCCCAGGAGCTTTAGATGTTTTCAATTGTTTAATTGCGGCAATAATCTCCTCAGCTGTTATAAGATGATTCATTCTCTCCTTTTGTTGACTAGTAATTTTTGTAACTCTTTTATTTTCTAGATATTTCTCTATAAGTCCATTCTGTGTATCATCTTTGGCATATAATTTAGTATAATATACAAAAACTTCTTTAATTAATTTTTGTTGAAAGATTTCCTTCCTTCCAGTATCAATACTATCAATAATCCGTGTACTCTGTTTCTTCCTTAGTGTATAAGCAACCATCTGCCCGGTTTATTAGCGTTGCAAAATGTGTTATGTTTCGCAAATTGTAGATTTGTTGCTGTTTGTTCCGCCATAAGCATTTGAAATTGATCTTTCAGAAGTTTTATAGCTCCTCGTATTCTTTCATCTGTTGGGTTTTTTATAAGTAACTGTTCTTTATTCTTTATTTCTGCTTCCATTTCAGATCTTTTCTTTTGTCGATTCAATTTGCATTTAGAGTTCATATAGATGAGTACCCCTCTCATATATGCTTTACTCGCATCCCACACGATTTCAATAGGGGTACCCTTATTCAAGTTCATTTCAAAAAATTCTTTCATCTGCTTTTTAAGTTCTGTTATATTCTTTTCATATCTAAACAGATTTTCATTTAATCTCCATGATCTTCTCTCACTCTTTCCCATCTCAATTTCTATCCATACCGGGCTATGGTCAGTTAAAGTCCTTGGAAAAATCTTTGTTCTTTTTGTTTTTACAAGTAAGTCAGCTGATAGTAAAATAAAATCAATCCTAGAAAAGGATCTATGTCTATCTGAAAAAAAAGTAAAGTCCAATTCTTTTGGGTTATGTATTCTCCAAATATCTTTTAATTCCAAATCTTCTTTCATGTCAAAAAAAGTCTGTGGTAGTCTAATCCTTGACTTCGCCGAACTCTTTTTATCTATTTCAGAGTCAATTACTCCATTCCAATCTCCCATAATTAAAATAGATCTATAATCCCATTGCAATATTTTAGAATGTAAAGTTTTGTAAAAATTGTCCTGTTGTTGATTAGGAGCATATATTCCAATCACTAGAATTGGGCCACTTGCTGTATGTAGTTCAATTGCTATAAACCTACCACATTCATCTGCTTCCATAATTTTAGCTGACAGTCTTTTATTTATATAGATAACCACACCATTCTTTTTTCCCGAAGTTGAAGCTATAAAATGTGTTCCTAATCTTGAATTTATCAGATATTTTTGATCTTGGGTTCTAACGTGAGTTTCTTGTAAACAAATTATATCATTGTTAAATTGTCTCAAGTATGTAAATAATTTCTTCCTTTTCTGTGGTGAATTTAATCCATTCACATTCCAAGATAAAAACTTAATCGTCATGTACACTTTTTTGAAGCGACAAGCACATTTGCCAAAGATTTTCCGAGTCGGTAGTCTTTGGCTTTGCTCCCCCCATGGCTTCACATTCTTGTATGTTACCCTTGACTCCTTTCTTATATTGCTATGGCTTGGGCCTTTCCTGTTGTTGTTTTTCTTTGAGTTGCTTAGAAATTGCTCGAGTTATACGCTGAGCTTTAGTTTCACACATCCAGGCTAGGTTCAAAGCTACTTCTCTTGTAGTCTTAGGTGGTTCAGTCACAATTTTCGAAGGAAGATCTAGCAAGGGCTCATCCAGAAAACCTCCTGTAACTCCTTGCATTTCCATTGCCTCTAGTTCCAGCTGCTTAGGCTGCTCTTCCATCTCTTGCTGAAATTGCTTCTCCTTATCACTCTCCTTTATCTCCAGCACAGAAGATGTACATGGGAATGGTGAGCTCTCTTTAAAGACATTAGAATAAAATTCTTCCGCCTTCTCAACAGTATTTAATCGGTATCTTTCTCCCTTATACCTCAAGATTATACCAGTTGGAGCATCCCACCTAAATGGAATTTGTTGTTTTTTTAATTCTTTCACTAGAAATCCAAAATCCTTTCTATCTTTTAACATCTTAGGTGGTAGCTCTTTATAAACTCCAATCTCCTTTCCCTCCACTTGCACAGCAGAGAGAAATGACTTTTGCAAAATATCATTTCTCATTTTTCTATCTGTAAAGTATATTATCACATCTCTGGGCAATTGTCTTTGTCTGGCCACCCACGAATTCACTCTGTACACTTTATCCATTTTGCAAAAAATCTCTTCAGGGCTAATCTTTAACAGCACAGCTAGAGCATCAGCACAAGTCTGTCTCAGGTCTTGTCTATCATTCTCTTTTAAGCCTCTCAACCTTATGGCAAATTCCATAGACCTGAACTGCATCATTGTAATCTCATTTTCAAGTCTCTGCATTTTATTATCAGCATCAAAGATTTTATAATCAGTCTCCTTCATTTTGACATCCATTTCTGATCTAAATTCTTCCACCTTAGAATCTGTTTTAATAATTGCTTCTGACAGTCCAGTCACTACAGTCATTAATTTTTTGGTCACCTTGTCATATTTTTCTTGCACCACCTCTTTAATTTCTTTAATCTCCTGCTTGATTTCCTGTTGTGACTTTTTAAACTTCTCATCCAAATTTTCATCTTGCCTCATCAAAGCCTGAGTAATGAAATCCTTTAAACTTTCAAGATCAATCTCTTTTTTCTGGCTTTGCTGGCTGGGAGGCTGCTGTTCAGGCTTATGTGTGGGGGATCCCCCCCCCCGCCACCTTCATTTCCTGTTTAGTCTGCTTAGAAGCCATCCTGCCACGTAGTCTAGCTTTTCCAAAAAAGGAAATCCTTTTTCCCTTTCCACCACCACAAAGTCCTCTAAGATTCACAATACTTCTTCTGAGCATGCGCGAAGATGGCGGCTCGTAGGTGAAGCTCCGATGCCTCGGGGGAGAAGCAGGGCCTGCTGAGGACTCTCGGGGGGCCGAATATCAGCTGTTGGCCCCCGCCCAGCAAGAGGAATGTGTGGGCGGCCTGTCACGAGCTTTTGAGCTCCTCTGGACGATCGGCGTGGGCGGCTGGAGCTGAAAAATGCCACGAGGCTATGGCGGCAGTGAACAGGAGGCTGGAGCAAGGTCGGGGTGGCGCCGGGTTGCCTTGGTGTCACCCCCCAGCGGCGCCCCCTCCAGCGGCACCCCCCCCAGCGGCAGCCGGAGTGGAGAGGGGTGTGGGGAGACAGCGGCTCATTGGAGCATCCCCCCCAGAAAAGCACCCCGCTATGGCTCCCAGCTGTCAGCAGCGGCCGCGATGGTTGGAGCTGTGGCTGCGGCGGCTGGGGATGAAACAACGGCCGCTGGGGTGGTGCTGGGTGGAACGGCGCTACCCTGGCTGTTTTCAGACCGACTCTAGACCTTTTTACCAGGGTTGGTTATTTACTGCAGAGGGGAGGAAGGGAAGAATGCAGTCTGACCGGTTGCTGACCCCTGAAGACCCCTGAAGACCGGGGCTTAAAGGGGATTAGAAGACCTAATGGAGACTGGGGGCTTGGCAAAGTTGGGTGACTGGCCTGCCTCCCCCTGGCCTGTATCCATTTTCCCCTCCCCGCCGCGGCCTGGTTATGGGCATGGTTGGGGCTGTGGCCATTTGATCTGGACCTTATTTGCACCAGCACTGGACTGCATTGGACTTATTGGACCCCTGACCTGACCTGACTATAATTGACCCCCGGTTTCCGGCTATGTCATCAGTCCCAGTCACATTTACAATGCCTTGCTGTGAGGAGAGGCTTAAGCCTGGGTGTGGTCACCGAGGGAGTCACCTTGCTGTTATTGCCACTGAATTAGACCTGTCGATACCAGCCACCGTGAGAGGGTGGCTTGGTCATTGTTTTTCAGGGCATCGGCTTGAGACTCCTCTCCACTGCCGTGAGAGGAAAGTAGAGCCCCAGTTCTGATCCGCGCCAAAATGGTGAACTGTCTCTCCTGGACTTTTAAATGTACCATCATTGAATCCTTAGCCTGATTCCATTTCCCCAGGCGGACTTGTAGGAATGTATTCACCGGCTGAGCTCTTTGCCTTGCGAGACTCCCCCCTCTCGCAAGCCTGGCCTTCCACGTTATCGAAGGCCTACCTCAATGAAGGGCTTTGGAACCCAGAGAGGTGGCATGTCGCGAAGAGGGGGTTGAGGGTTTTTTTATATAAAGTTTTAATGAATGTCTTAACGGGTTCTGGGGGGGGGAGGGTTGGATCAGAAGTAAGGCCGTGGGTATGGGGGATAACCCACTAAGGGGAGGGCCAGGTATGGCTGTGGAGAACGGCACGGGGGGTGGGGGCCCGGGGTCAAGAGGGGGATAAAGTTCATCCAGACAAGGTATTTACCATTAGTACTGTGGGTGGGAGGGGTAGATATGGCGGGGGCAGGGGGCCATATCGTGTTAGGGGAGCGGACGCCCACTGTCTTTGAGCAGTGGCGTGCTCCGGCCCCCAAAGCTCCACTCATTCTCCAGGTGGCGCAGATCCTCAGGGCCCTGGCCTCCATCTGATGTTATGCAATGCCAGGTCTGTAGTAAATAAAGCCCCCCTCATTTGTGATCTTGTTCAGGAGGGGGGAGCGGACCTGGCAGGTATTACGGAAACCTGGTTGGGCCAAGGGGGGGGTCCCTCTCGTTTAAATGTGCCCACCAGGTTTCCGCGCATTCCATCAGCCGAGGTTTCAGGGTAGGGGTGGGGGGGGTAGTGGTTATTATTAACGAAGGTCTGAGAACGAGGGAGGCCACTGTTCCTCAGACGGCCAGCTGTGAATCCCTCCTTGTGAAATGGGGTCACGGGGTTCAGATGGGTTTGCTGATCACATACCTGGCTCCCTGCCACTTGGCAGCAGCCCTGCCCGAGCTACTCAGCGTCATCGCCACGGTGGCGGTTGAGACCCCTAGGCTTATGGTCATGGGGGATTTCAACTTACCGTCCATTGGTGAGGCATCTGAGGTGGCTCAGGAGTTCATTGCTTCCATGACAGCCATGGACCTGACCCAGTTAATTCATGGCCCTACCCACACAGGGGGAAACATGCTGGATCTGGTTTTTGTCTCTGGACAGTGGTTGAGTGATCTCGAGATAGGGGATATAGTCACCGAGCCCTTGTCATGGTCTGATCACTCTCTCCTTCGTCTTGACCTTCGAACCGCTACACCCCGCCGCAGGGAGGCGGAGCCGGTAAGATGGTTCCACCCCAGGCGCCTGATGGAACCTGATAGGTTCCAGATGGAGCTTGAGCCATTCCCTGAGGCTCTGGCACACGCCTCGACTGGAGACCTAGTGGCCGCCTGGGATAGGGCGGCTGCTGGAGCTCTGGATCGGGTCGTGCCTTTGCGGCCTCTGACCCAGCGCCGATCTCATTTAGCTCCTTGGTTCACTGAGGAGCTGAGGGAGTTGTAGCGCCGGAAAAGACGCCTAGAGAGTAGTTGGAGGGCCAGTCTTTCTGAATCTGACCAGACACTGGTAAAATCTCATATTAGGAATTACCTAGTGGCGATAAAAGCAGCGAAATGTAGCTATTTTGCTGCTCTTATTGCATCATCAGATAATCGCCCGGCCGCCCTGTTTAGGGTGACCCGCTCCCTGCTCCACCAGGAAGCGCAGGAGGACCCCTTGGAGGGTAGAGCCGAGGATTTTGTTCAATATCTGAATGACAAAATCACTCAGATTCGGGAAGATCTGGACTCCGACTGGGTAGTCTCAGGGGGAGGGACTGGGGCAAGTCTTGAGAATGTTATCTGGGATGAGTTTGATCCTGTGACCCCTGAGGATGTGGACAGGATTCTGGGTAGACTGAACGCGACCACTTGTTTATTGGACCCGTGTCCCTCCTGGTTAGTGCTGGCTTATTGGGAGGTGACACAAGGCTGGTTCCAGGGGATTATAAATGCTTCGTTGGGTGAGGGTGTCTTTCCTGCCGCCTTGAAAGAGGCGGTGGTGAGACCTCTCCTCAAGAAGCCTTCCCTGGACCCGGTAATGTTGGTAAATTATCGTCCGGTCTCCAACCTTCGTTTTGTGGCGAAGGTTGTTGAGAGTGTGGTTGCGCAACAGCTCCCCCAGCACCTGGATGAAACGACGTATCTGGATCTGTTCCAGTTGGGCTTCAGGCCTGGGTACAGCATGGAAACGGCATTGGTCGCATTGGTTGATGATCTCTGGAGGGCTCGGGACAGGGGTTGCTCCTCTGTCCTGATCCTGTTAGATCTCTCAGCGGCTTTTGATACCATCGACCATGGTATCATGCTGCACCGGTTGGAAGAGTTAGGGGTGGGAGGCACTGTGTTGCGGTGGTTCTCCTCCTTTCTCTCTGACCGGTTGCAGTCTGTGTTGACAGGGGGACAGAGGTCGACCCCGAGGCCCCTCATATGTGGGGTGCTGCAAGGGTCGGTTCTCTCGCCTCTCCTATTCAACATTTATGTGAAGCCACTGGGCGAGATCATCCGTGGTTTTGGGGTGGAGTACCATCAGTACGCTGACGACACCCAGCTGTACATCTCCACCCCGGATCACCCCAACGATGCCCTTGAAGTGATGTCCCGGTGCCTGGAGGCCGTACGGATCTGGATGGGGAGGAACAGGCTCAGGCTCAACCCATCCAAGATCGAGTGGCTGTGGTTTCCGATGTCCCGATATAGTCAGTTGACGCCATCACTGACTATTGGGGGCGAATCATTGGCCCCCACGGAGAGGGCACGCAACTTGGGCATCCTCCTGGATTCACAGCTGTCTTTAGAAGAGCACTTGACGGCCGTGACTGGGAGGATTTTTTATCAGGTTCGCCTGATTCGCCAGTTGCGTCCCTTTCTGGATCTGGACTCATTACGCATGGTCACTCATGCCCTCGTCACCTTCCGCCTGGACTATTGTAATGCTCTCTACATGGGGCTCCCCGTGAGGAGCACCCGGAGGCTCCAACTGGCGCAGAGTGCGGCCGCGCGGGTGGTAATGGGAGCGACATGGCGTTCCCATGTAACACCTCTCCTGCGCGAGCTGCACTGGCTCCCGGTGGTCTTCCGGGTGCGCTTCAAGGTTTTGGTTACCACCTTTAAAGCGCTCCATGGCTTAGGACCTGGTTATTTATGGGACCGCCTACTACCACCAATAGCCTCCCACCGGCCAGTACGCTCTCATAGAGAGAGACTCCTCCAGGTGCCGTCAGTCAAACAGTGTTGACTGGCGGCCCCTAGGGGGAGAGCCTTCTCTGTGGGGGCACCTACCATCTGGAATGAGCTCCCCCCGGAGATACGGAGGATCCCGGATCTGCACTCCTTCCGCCGTGCTGTGAAGACCTTTTTATTCCATCAGGCGGACTTGGCCTAATCTCTTCCCTTTTTAAATATGTAAATTTTAATCTGTTTTTAAATTATTGGGGTGTTTTAATCTGTCTGGGCCAAAATGATTTAATTTGATTTAATTTGGTTTTTTAAATTTTTTGTATTTATGTATTTTATTGTTGGCTGTTCACCACCCTGAGTCCTTCAGGAGTAGGGCGGTATACAAATCAAATAAACCTAAACCTAAACCTCTAAAGAATTCCCCCAGGTTTAGTCAAATTAGAGGTGAATTTGAAGCAAAATTAGGCTTGTTTTTAAAGAGGATTTTTTTCCCTCCACTTGTTACAGACAGTGCTACTTTGTAACTTGTTGAAATAACTTTGCTAATCCACTCTCATTTTCAGCTCATTAACGCTGAAGCCGGGCACCATTTTCAAGAGACTTTCACTCATTCACTCTTCTGTTTTAAAATTAATCACAGGGCTAGTAATACTTGCAGTTTTGTGGTTCAAGTTGTTATTCCACCCTGTTCATTTGAATTTGCTTTGTTTTCAGTAGAAAGGTTGATTCTGCTGCCTTGTTCTACGCTGGGTAGACTCGTCCCACGCTGTCCGGAGTCTCGGCGAGCTGAAAGGGAGCCACGCCTGTTTTCTCCCCAGAAGCAAAGGCTAGCTATCTGGGGACTCACAGGGGCTCAACCTGCTTCTCGCCAACTCTATTCCACTAATCCTTCAGGATTGGGGAACTTCCAAGCCGCTTCTCTCGATTGAAGCGGCTCTGACAGGCAGCGGGGCTGGCGGTCCAAAAACGGGACCGTCTTTCGGCGACAGGAAGCAAACCGGAAGTCCTCAGGAGGTGCAAATTCTTAACAAAGTTGTGATGAGGAATGTGATTGAATGTGTGCATGAGGGAACTCATTGGGGAATGCAAGCACTTATCGATTTCATTAAACATACATATGTATGTAGGGGTATGTATACAATAGCTATGCAGGTGGTACGGAAGTGTATACATTGTATAAGAATAAATAAGAAAGTTATGAGAAAGCAACCAAGGGGAGGTAGAGACTTAGCTGTCTGGCCTTTCCAACATATCCAGGTGAATTATACAGAAATGCCAGCAGTTGGGACTTTTAAATATTTATTAGTCATAGTAGATCATTTGACTGGATGGGTTGAAGTTTTTCCGTGTGCAAGGGCAAGTGCTCAAATGACTGATAAAATCATATTGGAACAATTGATACCATGATATGGTTTAATTGAATCCATTGATAGTGATAGAGGTACACATTTTACGGCCCAGGTAGTGCAACGGGTAATAAATCAATTAGGAATTGATTGGCAATTTCATTTAAGTCACACACCGGCATCTTCTGGCCGTGTGGAGAGGTTTAACCAGACTATAAAATCTACATTGAAAAAATTAATGTTAGAACTCCAACTACCCTGGGTGAAATGTTTGCCTTTAGCTCTGTTACAAATAAGAACTAGTCTTAGAAGGATTTGGGAATATCTCCATATGAGATGATGTTTGGATTGCCGTATACAGGGAAAGTTGTGATGCCTAGAATAGAACCGAAAGATGTTTTTCTGCTAAAATATATACAAGGACTGTCCCAGTGTTTTTCTTTTTTAAGGTCCAAAGGACTATTGGCACAGACTCCACCTCTTGATTTCCAAGTACATGAGTACAAAAGCCGAGACTGGGTCCTGATAAAAGCCATTAAGGAGACGAAATTGTAGCTGGTTTGGGAAGGACCGTTTCAAGTGTTGCTAACCACTGAATCGGCTGTGAGAACCAAGGAACGAGGCTGGGTGCATTATTCTAGAGTGAAAGGACCGGTGGCTTAACCTTATGGATGGACAGTTGCGACAAAACCTACAAATCCTCTTACATTGACTTTTAGACAACAAACCTTAGACAATTGATGACCAGCGGATGGAAGAAGAAATTTGTATTTGGCTGGGAGTAATATTACTTTTTGCTGTGTTTTTGATTGTATTAAGAAAAGATATAATTGATTGGTGTAAATCTATGCTTTGGTATCCAGTGAATGTAAGTTCCCCTCGAGTGATTGATACTTTGGTGGTAAGATAATAAACTTTTATCTTTCTGGACAATAAATTGGGGAGGGGCTAGTCCACTAGGAAGATGGGGTCCATTGTGGTAGTGTTTATTATACTACAGGTGCAGATAGGGATGGGAATTTTGGATGTGTTGCCTAGTTACCCTATAACATGGCAGCAGCTATGTTTCCACACCGAACTCGAGCACCGTTATTCCCTTATAGAAACACCACTCACCCTGATAGACAGCACTGAGGAGGCTGAGATATGTATAAAATCATATTTGGGGATGGTATACTGTTGGGCAGATATGTGCAACCGTACAAATGAAATAGCCCCTAAATACATTGATCTTTCAAATAGAATGGAATTCTTATACAACCAATGCACTGAACAATATGGTAATTATACCCCTTCATATAAGATGTTCCAAATTTTAGAGGAAGGGTTATACTTTCCGTATCTGGAATTAAAAGCCCCTTCTAAGTTGATGTTCTTATGTGGTAACATGGCATTGACCAAATTACCTTTTGTATGGAAGGGACGATGTACTGTTGGTTACCTTAAAGCACCTTTATGATATACCAGAAGCATTGCGGAGCCGAGGAAGAGAGAGGGCAATGTATTTTTGGATTTAATGAAGGTGGCCTTAAACAGTTCTTCCTTTTGTATCAGAGGTGAGACAACTGTCTCTGATATAATGGTGACATGTTTTGTGGGGGTGCCTGTTCCAGGAAAATTTTTATTTGAAGAAGCATGCATTACAATAGAACCAAATAATTTTAATTTGTCACATGTTATAACAATATTTGGAAGTCCACAAAAGCCAACTAAATGGACTAATCAGAAGAAACTGGTAATTGAGGTTAAAACAATATTACCAGCATATGATTGTGTAGTTTATAAACACCCTGAGAAATGGCAGGAGAAGATGATATATGTTCCTGTGCCTACTGAGGTGTTTCACTGTTCCGAGGAAGTGGAAGCTATTGGCCAGGTTCTATATTTGCCTAGAGGCTGGTTTCTCTTTTGTGGATTGTATTCTTATGCATATATCCCTGCTCATGCCATAGGTGGTCCTTGTACCATTGGCCGTTTGACTACTGTTATGGCCGTTGCACATTTAAAAAACATAAATCATAATACGGAGTTTTATTATGAGATGATGAATACAAGTTTATACCATACTGATCGTGTTCCTAAGAAAGTGGCTACCAAGGTAACTACCCATGAAGGTATTGAAACTGTAGAGAGACACGGAGATAAGGAAATCCCTAAACCTGGAAAAGAACCACATTTAGTTATATATGCTCCTGCAGAACCTACTAAATGGCATATAACACCCATAGAATTTTATGACCATATTGGGGAGGGAACATATAAGGGGATCTATAGAGGTAGAAGGGATACTACACATTGGGCATTCGATACTACCTGTAATGACGATGTAATAGTGTTGAATAAAATCCAAGCTGGACTTTGGGGAATGTTTCCATGGATATCTATACAGTATAACCAATTACAACTTGGACACTTAGCTTGTGCTTTAGTTAAAAGTATAAATGAAACATAATCTGCTATTGCTACATTGGCTGATGAGATGGGAGAAATGAGAAAGTCTTTGTTGCAAAATAGGGTAGCTTATATGTTACTAAGGATGGGTCATGGATGCGAGGAATTCCAAGACCTTTGTTGTTTTAATATATCCGACAAATCTCAATTTATAATCCAAGTTGAGTTCATTACATAATATTACTACACATTTAACTCATGTAACCAAAAATGCAGCTTTTAAGGGAGCTTGGGACACATTAACCTCATAGTTACCCAGTTTTGCATGGTTGAGGGAATTGTTTGTTGGTATTATACTCATTGTAGTTATAGGTCTTATTTCATGTCTTTGTATTAAATGTATACCTGTATGCTGTAGAGTGAAAAGACAGAAGAAACTAACTGGAGAATCACGTGGTAGCTTAGGCCGCAGAGAAGTTTCTATAAATTGCAGGACATACATAATTTACAGGAATAAAAATTAAGGAAAAGGAAAAGGGAGGATGAGAGAAATAAGGATTATTCCTGTAAAAAGTATACCCTGAGCGATGCCATTTTTAGTGCCTTATTTTACCTTGTATAATCTGATTATATAATTGAACTAAGAGAACATAATAAGAACATGAGAATATGAGAAGAGGAACTGTGCAGTTCCTAAAGATGCTTGTTTTGCAGGATATATGATGCATAAACCAATGTTCTGGGTCACTTTGCCCCTCTTCAATAAGGGGAAGTACGCACATAATGATATCACGTGCATAAGTGGTATTTTCGTGTAGGGTATTTCTACTGGGAAGATAGGGAATTTCCAGGGCGGAACATGTGCCAAATATGTTATATAAAATCTGAAACTGATGCTCTAGGGATCTGCTTATATCCTGTTTTATTGGACTTGTGTATCCTGAAGTATGTATATAAAATCCATGAGTAGAAGACCTAATTGCTCCCTTTTCTTCTGGAGGGGAGTCACTTTGCAAAGTTATAATAAATAACTGTCTTTGGTCTGTTCATAGTCTCTGTTTTTATTCCTAAAAAGGTAAAGGCTGGTTTCCTGAATATTACAGTGACCCTGCATAACTCCAATGCACCAGAACTTCAGGATTTCGACCATTTTATGATGGCTCTGCAATGATGGTTTGAGGACCCCCTAGCTGATCGCAAAGCATGCGACTGCATTAAGGTGGTGAAGCAGGGGTGATGGCAAGTAGCAGAGTATACTGAAGAATTATGGAACCTAGCTTGTCATGAGACCTGACCAGAGGATATTTTGGCGAGCTGTTTCAAGGATGGGCTGAGTGATGAGCTATACAATGCCTGTGTGGCCCGAGGTGCACCGATTCACCTACATGAGTGGTACATCACCACTGAAGAAGCCGAGATTGATATGGCCAGAGACCAGTACCGAGCGGGGTGAGTGTGGAAGAAATCCCCATCCAAATGGAAGCAAGAGCCCTTCAAACCACAAACTGCATTTTCTACAAAATCCTCAGCCTGTTTCAACAGTGGAAAATAGGGGCACCGAGCTGCAGAGTGTCATTTGCAAACACCCTCCCAGAACCACCCACCCATCACACTCATTCAGAAGCAATGAACCACCGGTAAGCAAACCAATTAAACCACTTACCCTCCCCTTAAGACTATTTATCCCAAACCGAGAAAGGGAGATAAATATCTCCACTCTAGTGGACTCAGGGTGCACCCACTGTTTGATCAGCCCAACCCTAGTAGGGAAGTTGGGGATTAATTTAAGAAAGCTGAAAAACCCCATCGCTTTCTGCCAACTAGATGTATCAATAGCAGAGGGGGAGCCAGCTTGTTTTGCCACCAAGCCTCTACATATAGACACCGGGAGCCACGAGGAAATATTTACATTTATAGTGACACCTGGCATGGAATGGCTGTTAGTCTTGGGCTTTGTATGGCTGAAAAAATGGAACCCCAAAATCAGTTGGAAACAAGGCATCATAAAATTTCAGATGCACGTGACTTTTGCCGAGAATCCACATAAAGAAGCTGAGGGGGCAGAGCACTGAGAAACAGCCATGCCTGGTCACGCCATGCCAACTGAGAGCATACCCATAGAATACAAGGATTTGGCTGAAGTTTTTAGCGAAAAAGCCTCAAAACCCCACCGAGTCACCAACTGTGCGATAGAAATTTTACCCAGTGCTAAACTCGCTAAACCCAAGATGTACAGAATGTCTCCGAGGGAGTTGGAAGAACTGAGAACATTTATTGAGAAAAACCTAACAAGGGGTTTCATCAAGCCGGCCCGACCAAAAATCACAGTTCCAGTGTTATTTAGTGGAAAAAAAGATGGCTCAAATTGTCGTTGTGTTGATTTTAGAAATTTGAATATGATCAGTGTGGAGAACATGTACCCCTCTCCCTTATGAAAGATATGCTAGCACACCTCGCTAAAGGGAAAAAAATTTCAAAGGTGCATTTAAGGGAGGATTACTACCATGTCAGAATTAGGGATAGGGATGAGTGGAAAACGGCACTTAAAACTCCCCTCAGGTTCTACCAATTCAAGGTGATCCCTTTTGGGTTACAAGGAGCCCCCGCAGTGTTTTTGCAATTAATAAATGAAGTGCTACATCAGCATTTGTATAAGGGGGTCCTGGTCTACTTGGACGACATTTCAATATATACCGAGACCAAAGCAGAACATGTAAAACTAGTCAGAACTGTTTTAACAAACTCCGTTCTGCCAAACTTTATGCTAAACTTTCTAAATGTGAATTCCACCATGAGAAGATTGACTATTTGGGGTACCACATTTCACACTAGAGCATAGAAATGGACCCTCAAAAAGTGCAGGCTGTACTTGATTGGGAACCACTCCACAGGTGTAAACAGTTACAAAGCTTCCTGGGTTTTGCCAATTTTTATTGCCAGTTTATCCTCGCTTTTGCTCAGATTGCCCTCCCCATTACCAAGCTCTTAAAAACGAATGGGGAGGGCAACCCTAAACTGAAGCAGCCTTTGAACTGGACTATGGAATTCCAAGCGGCATTTGAAAAACTTAAATGGCTGTTCTCAGCAGAACCAATTCTAAAACACCTGGACATGGCGAAACCATTCGTCATACAAGCAGATGCCAGCGATGTGGCAATAGGTGCGGTTTTGCTGCAGAAAAATAAGCAAGACCAGATACAACCATGCGCTTACACATCCAAAAAGTTGAATGAGACTGAGCAAAGGTGGGCCATTTGGGAGAAAGAGGCTTATGCAGTTCGTTGGGCGCTGTTAACCTGGAGGCATTTCCTAGAAGGGAGTAAGACCCTTTTGAAGTCTGGACTGATCATAAAAATTTAGAAGCCCTAAAGACCCCAAGGAAACTCTCCCCAAAACAAGTATGATGGGCTCAGTACTTTAAAAAGTTTGATTTTACTCTCAAATACCTCCCCAGGGGAAAAAAAATTCCCCAGAAAACTGCAATACAATAGTGCAAAGTCAGATGTAATCAAACCCATAGTAAAAAACAATCAACTAGCCGCTAAAGTAATCACCAGATCCCAGGCAAAAGAAAAAGAAAAAGAAACATTGATGGACAATGACAACACCCAAACTTTTAAACCAGCATTGGCCACCGATGAATGGTTTTTGAACCACAAATCCAGCTGTCTGATGAAAGAGGACTTGGCCTGGGTGGGAGGGAAGTTGTATGATCCAACCAACCAAAGACTGGCACCACTGCTGGACATTTTGGTTTTGTGAAAACTTTACATCTAATTAAAAGACAATTTTGGTGGCCATCACTAAAAAAAGGACATAGAAAGCTATGTAGCTAGCTGCCCCATTTGTGCAGCAGCAAAAAGACGTCAGGGGAAAACCCCAGGTCTCTTGCACAAAGTGCCATGGAGAAAGATTGCTATGGATTTCATTGTAGAATTGCCAGGCAGTGCAGGAAATAATGTTATTTGGGTTGTGACAGACCTGTTTTCAAAACAGGTACATTTTATACCTTGCCAAAAGACCCCAACTGCTAAAAGTTTAGCCAAATTATTCCTAATACACATTTATCGACTTCATGGAGCTCCACAAAGAATCATCTCTGACAGAGGATCCTTCAATTGAAGGTGATCCTTCAATTCACCTCCAAATTTTGAAGGACATTTTTGGATTTGCTTGGTATTGTCAGAAGTTGAGCTCTTTGCATCATCATGTACTAACGGGAATTCTGAGAGACTGAATTCGGTGCTAGAACAATATTTAAGATGTTTTATTAATTTTCAACAGGTTAACTGGACCAAACTTTTACCTTTTGCTGAAGTTGCATTTAATAACTCTGTACACTTAAGCACTGGTTTTAGAGTAGTGACAGGCCAGGATTTCAGCCCCATGCCTGAACTACCCACAGAAGAACCCACTATCCCCTCACTTAAGGAGTGGATGGATAATTTACAAAACACATGGCCAGTGGTTAGATTAGCCTTAAAGGAAGCTAGACACGCTTTTAAAATTCAAGCGGACAAGAAAAGGATGGAACCCAAACTTTTCCATGTTGGAGACAGAGTATACTTATCTACAAAATTCCTGAAATCGTTACAGCCATCAAAGAAACTAGGGCCAGATTTCATTGGACCTTTCCCTTTCACTAGGGTCATCAATCCAATAGCAGTTGAACTACTCCTTCCAAAGACACTCAGGCAATCCACCCAGTATTCCACATTAGTTTACTCAAGCAAGAAGTAATCTCATCCTTCAGACCACCTGCATCTACACCATCTGTTCCCATGATGAACAACACTTTGAAATCAAAGAAATCCTTGACTCTAGAATCCACAGAGAGAAAATCCAATACTTAAATCCTTTGAAACATTTACCCTCAGCCCACAACGAATGGGTCACTAAACACCATGTTAGGGCCCCAACCTTACTGAGAAAATTTCACTCCCAATACCCTAACAAACCTTGTTAATATACTATCATTAAATTTTTGTTTATATTTTTTCACAGGTGGACCTTTTCATTTTCTAAGGAAGGTAGCATATCAGATCCCTAAAGTGATACTGTAATTCAATTGGGAGAAGGGGGAGACTTAGATTCGATTTTTTTTAAAAAAAATGATTTATATGCTGTCCTTCTCCGGAGACTCAGGGCATCTTACAATGCGTTAAACAATAGCCTTCATACTTTTGTATATTTATACAAAGTCAGCTTATTGTCCCCACAAACTGGGTCCTCAATTTACCTACCTTTGAAAGGATGGAAGGCTGAGTCAACCTTGAGCCTTATTTACTAGCATTGCCTGTGTCAACAGATATTTTACAACCTATATCCTGGTGCCAAAGACCTCTGAGATCCCCTTAACATTGAGGAATATTTATGATGGCCATGTGGGCTGTTTCACTTTAAAGGATAAAGGAGAAATGATGTGAATACATACTTATCTGGTTCTCAGGGCAGCTGGTAAAGAAAACATCTTCACACTTGTGTATTGGCTAAAATCTGCATTCTGGCTTAAGGGAGGGGTCCTTACTGCTTTAATCCTACTTGTCTTGCCTAAGGGTATTCAAACTTTGAATCCATTGCTGTCACTTCTGCTTAATAAAAGGTGCCATTTGAGATACTACGTTTCAAGAGTTTTTACTTTCTTAAATTGGAAGGAGAGGCAATCCTTACAGTTCAAGACATTGCCCTCACTGTTGTTATGACACATTCACAGTTCAAGTCAGTTGATTCCAGCTGGTAACTGGCAGCCACCCAGAAGAAGCCTCTTGTTTCATAAAGCAACTCTGACCATACAAACCAGAAAAATCTTTATTAAATTTCTCCATTACATTTTCTACCCAATGAACTTCTCCTTGAAATTTAGCAGGCCTCTATTCTCCAAGCCTTCCAGAAAGCACTAAAGAACTGGTTTTTCTCCATGCGCTGGGAAAGGGTGGATGAGAAGATGTAATGAGGGACTACATGTGGAAACTTAATTCTGGTGCCAGGGTTTTAATGTTTTTAGCTATAATAGATATTGTAAGGTCTTGCTTCTCCAAATCTTTGCAAGAAAGCAGGACTCTTGAAACTGAAGTTGTTCCAAAAGGAGCTTTTGGAATAGAATAGAATAGAATAGAATAGAATAGAATAGAATAGAATAGAATAGAATAGAATAGAATAGAATAGAATAGAATAGAATAGAATTCTTTATTGGCCAAGTGTGATTGGACACAGATGGAATTTGTTCTGACCCAATACCCCCTCCATGGCCTCCAGTGAAAGCGTGCTTCTCTGTCTCTGTCTCTCTCTGTCTCTGTCTCTCTGTGTGTGTGTCTCTCTCTCTCTCTCTGGAAAGCAAACCCAGAAGT
Source organism: Arizona elegans (assembly GCA_022577455.1). Classification (NCBI taxonomy): domain Eukaryota; kingdom Metazoa; phylum Chordata; class Lepidosauria; order Squamata; family Colubridae; genus Arizona; species Arizona elegans. The sequence goes on along the minus strand of JAKOOJ010000004.1, from coordinate 72,790,018 downwards.
AGCCACCCACTATTTCCTGCAAGTCAGGCAAAGAGAAAGGGAGGGGGGGAGAGATTGAGCTCAATTCAGCCCTCACCACCCATCTGCCAGTCTCTCTCTCTCTCTCTCTCTCTCTCTCTCCCTCCCTCCCTCCCTCCCTCCCTCCCTCCGTGTGTGTGTGTGTGTGTGTGTGTGTGTGTGTGTGTCTTGCTCCCTGCAGACCTGTATGTTCTCTTTGGGGCTTTTCACCAGCTGTTTTTTCCCTTCCTTTTGGAAAGTCAGGCTAGCATATTAATGAGTGCATCCTGCGGCGGAGGCTACCTTCCCCCTCCCCCTCCTCCTCTCGTGCCCCCTGAACAGCTGGTGAAAAGCCCCAAAGAGAGCACGCAGGGCTGCAGGGCTTTCCAAAAGTGAGAAGAGACAGAAGCAGGGAGTGAGAGAGAGAGACACACACATGCACACACTTACAGACATAGAGAGAAACACACACAGAGGGGGGAGAGAAAAAAAGAGAGAGAAAGAGACAAACAAACAGCAGTTTGTCGAGAACAGCTGTTTGTCCGAGAAACCGAGAAATGAGAGAGGGAGATAGGGAGAAAAAGGAGAGATGAGAGAAAGAGAAAGATAAGAGTAAGGGAGGGAGGGAGAGGGGAATAGAGAAAAAGAAAGAGATGAGAGAGAGAAAGATAGAGAGAGGGGGAGAGATAGACAGAGAGGGAGTTACCTATTTCCCATAGAAAATACAGAGCCACAAAACCTGGGTAGGCATGGCTGGGGAAGGGGTCATGTGATTGGATGGGAGTGAGTGACATCGAGTTGGCCACACCCATCCAGGTTTTGTGGCTCCCAGTGTTTTGTTTTCTGTGGGAAACGGAACCAAGTGGCTCCTTGAGTGTTTAAGGTTTCCAACCCGGGGGACATTCTGTTGGCACCGCAGGCTCCGTGGACAGTCATTTATGACCGCCAGCCCCGTGTGTCCGTAAAAGCCGCTTTGACATCGCAAATCAGCTGTCAAACGGCTGAAAAAACTCTCCTTTGGGAAAAGAAGGAGAGGAGAGACGGTGGGCGAGAGTAGAGCCCCCCGAAAGTCCTCTGGATCATTTCCAGAGGCTTGGAGGGTAAGAGCTCCTCAGGCAGCCTGACAAGAAGCTCCGGAGCCAGGACAACCCTGCAAAAGCAGGGCGAGAAGCCACGATCTGATCCTGCTTTTAAAATGTGGGTTTGATTGATCCCAAGTGCAGGCAGAGCAGAAAACAAGAGAACAAGCCTTAAAATACAGAGCTTAACTCCAAAGTTACTTTGTTTCGATCTGAATCTTGAGCTGAAGGCGGAAGATGGCGTCTGTGTCAGGGCTTTGAAAGTGAAAGCCTGAAATGAAAGTGCTTGAGAACTTTGCACTGGGAGAGTGGATTAGCTGCCTATTAACTGCTGGAAACTGAGAGTGTGGAGGGAAGAGAACAAAGGAAAAAAACTACTTTGTCTGGCAATTTAGAGACTATAATTTAACATCTTTAAAGACTTTGTTGCTTTTAAAGAAAAAAGGGGGGAAGGAAAAAAAGGCTTCTAGACAAGTGAAACCAGGAGTTGCTAAAGGAGGGGGAGGCTCCCCAGTTGTGTCAGTGGTGACACAGAAAGCACAACTTCTGGCTGATTCACAGAGCCAGAGTCAAGACGCAGCACTTAATGATTTTAAGGAAGCTATGAAAGAAGCCATGAATAATCAAGCAACAGCAATGAGAGAAGCAATGAACAATTTAACATTACTTGTTGAAGGGAAATTTAAGAAAATAGAGGAAGACATAGGTTCAATCAAGGGAGCAGTTGCAAAGGAGCATGATAAAATAAAAGATGACATTGTTTTTGCTGTATCAGGACTCTCAAATCTTGTTATCCAGCTTGATGGGAAAGTTGAAGAAATTAATGAAGCCAATTTAAATCTGGAGAGCAAAATGGGTGATGTCATGACCAGAACAGAGAAAGTGGATGATGAATTGTTAATGTTACAATACAGATCTATGGAGTTTGCTCTGAGACTGAGAGGCCTGAAGGAAAATAGCAAAGCAAATTTAAAAGACATTTGTGCTGATGCCATGGCTGAGATAATTAAAGAAAGTCCAGAAGATGTGGCAATTCAAATTGATAAAATTTACAGGGTTAATTCCTGGTTGGCAAAACAAAGACAGCTGCCAAGAGATGTGGTGATTTACTTTACAACTAGGAGGATCAGAAATGAAATTCTACAAGCTTCTTACAGGAATAAAGTTCAGGTGGCTGGGCAGGAGGTGGTGGTTTTGAAAGAGATTCCTCCAAAGATGTTGAGAAGAAGGAAAGACTTTGGCTTTCTGGTAAATGAGTTGAGAAATCAACAGTTGGCATATAGATGGGACGTTCCAATTGGTCTAACAGTGACTTATAAAGGAGAAAGATACTGGTTAAACACAGTTTGGAAGGCAAAATATTTTTATGTAAATGTGTTACAGGCTGGATACCCACCCTCACTGGGGTGGGGGGAGGAAGAAAATGGAGATGTTACAACAAGAAAAAGATGGAAAGCAGATACAAACCTACGCTGAAGCTCCAGCTGGAGGAATTATTATGGAAGAAGATTTGGATCTTGGGGGTTTACCCCCAACTTTGGAACCACCTAAGAAGGGAGAGCCGAAAGCACAATGACTGACCCAATCAACTTATAAATTGCAACAACAACAACCAAAAGGGCAACAATCTCAAGATTCATCTCAAGAAGTACAAAAAACAGAAGCAGTGGGAGGAGCTAGGCCAAAGAGTAAAGTGGAGGAGGAGCTTCAGCTGATGCTCACAAGGCTTCGAAAGGCTAAAGATGGCAACTAAATTCCTATCTTGGAATGTTAATGGCCTAAACTCACCACAAAAAAGAAAGAAAGTATTTCACTACTTGAAACAATTTAACAACAATGTTATTTGCTTACAAGAAACACGTATTAGTTTATCAGGCCAAAAATATTTGATAAATTCAAGATTAGGTACAAATTTTGTGGCATCAGCGCCAGAGAAGAAAAATGGATTAGTCATATATATAAGGAAAGGACTATCAGCTAATCTAATTGAGGCAGATGATCAAGGAAGATATATTGCAATTGAATTATTGACACAGTCTGGAAAAATGCTTCTTATTGGAATATATGCCCCTAACCAGCAACAAGACAAATTTTATAAATTTTTACATACTAAAATAATACAGTGGGACTATAAATCTTTTTTTTTAATTTGATTTATATGCCGCCCGTCTCCGGAGACTCAGGGCGGCTTACAATGCGTTAAGCAATAGCCTTCATTCTTTTGTATATTTTATACAAAGTCAGCTTATTGCCCCCACAAACTGGGTCCTCATTTCACCTACCTTAGAAAGGATGGAAGGCTGAGTCAACCTTGAGCCTTGGAGAGATTCGAACCAGCAGAAATTGCAGGCAGCTGTGTTAATAACAGGGTGCATTAAACCACTGTACCATCAAGGCTCTTTTATACTAATGGGTGATTGGAATGAAGTAATTGATACGCAGAAAGATAAAAAAAGCTTATCAAAGACTTCAGCACGTGCAAAACTACCTAAATCTTATTTTGATATGATGGAAGATATAGAATTGAGAGATATCTGGAGACAACGTAACCTGGAGGAAAAAGACTTTACTTTTTTTTCTGATAGACATGAATCCTTCTCCAGGATTATACTAATCACAAATGATTTTATTTCCAGGGTGAAGAAGACGAAGATATATCCAAGAACTTTAACCGATCATAGTCCAGTCTGGATTGAATTTGAACAGGAGAGGGGAGAAAGGAGGTCTTGGAGGTTGAATGAAAACTTATTTAGATATGAAGAAAATGTAAAGGAGCTTAAAAAACAAATGAGAGAATTTTTAACATGAATAGGGGTACTCCTGTGGAAATGGTCTGGGATGCTAGTAAGGCTTATATGATGGGTATCTTAATACATATGAATAATAAATATAGACTAAAACAACAGAAGAAGCGTAAAGAGATAGAGGGAGAAATAAAAAAGAAAGAGCAATTACTTATATCTAATCCAGGAGATAAGAAAGTAAAAGAAACAATAAACATACTACGAGGACAATTCAATATGTTAATGGCTGATCAGGTGGCAACTAGTTTACAATATGCTAAACATAATACATTTTGTAATTCCAATAAACCAGGTAGGTGGTTGGCCTACATGTTGAGGAAAAAACAGAAAGCACGAATCATTAGTAAGATAGAATATAGAGGTAAGGAAGCTTGTCAACAGAATTTGATTTAAAAGGGTTTTTTTTTGGGGGGGGGGAATTTTATACAAAGATATATGCTAGTGACTCAATACAAGATATAGATATAGAGAGATATCTAAAGGAAGGGAATATTTTGGAACTAATGTTGGAACAGAGGGAAGGATTGAATCAACCAATAACTTCTGAGGAGATTGTTGCGGCAATTAAGCAGTTAAAAATAGGGAAAGCTCCAGGAACAGATGGACTAACAGCTGTTTATTATAAGAACTTACAGCTTGAAATGGTAGAGCCGCTTAGAACTCTATTTTGTAAAATTCAATCAGGGGGAGGTGTTCCACCTTCTTGGAAAACAGGTTTTGTTTCATTGATCCCGAAGGAAGATCAAAACTGTATTAAACCTGAAAGTTTTAGGCCAATTTCACTTTTGAACACGGATAACAAAATTTTTGCTAAGATACTATTGAATAGACTAATGCCAGTTATGCAACAAGTTATTCACAATGACCAATCAGGTTTTATAAAAGGGAGACAGATGAAATATAATGTTAGGCAAATTATAAATTTATTGGAATATTTGGAGAAAAATAATCAAGATTAATAGTAATGCAGACTTAGTAACAAGTTTGACAGTGTTGAGGGAACTATTTGTTTAGCAAAATGATGGCTTTCGGGAAAAAAACTGTTCTTCTGTCTAGTTGTTCTGGTTTGCTGTGCTCTATAGAATTTTTTTGAGTGTAGGAGTTGAAACAGTTTATGTCCAGATGCGAGGCAGGGGTGAAATCTAAAATTTTTTGCTACCGGTTCTGTGGGTGTGGCTTAATTAGTGGGCGTGGCTGGGTGGTCAGATGACTGGGTAGGCATGGCTTTTTTTTTTTTAATTTGATTTATATGCCGTCCTTCTCCGAAGACTCAGGGCGGCTTACAATGTGCTCAGCAATAGCCTTCATCCTTTTGTATATTTATACAAAGTCAACTTATTGCCCCCACAACTGGGTCCTGGCTTGTCGGTCAGGTGGGCATGCCCAAGTTGACATCACTTCTTTGCCTTTTTTTAACCTACAAAACACAACACAACACAACTGGCTCACCCACAATATAAAAGCAGCTGTGCTAGACCCAAAATGGCCCCTGCAACAAGCAGGAACCTCACACAGCCACAAAAAGCCCCAAAAACCAACTTTCACACTTTACATACACACAACAGAACACAACACAACTGGCTCACCCACAATGTAAAAGCAGGGGCAAAATGGCCCCTGCAACAAGCAGGAACCTCACACAGCCACAAAAAGTCCAAAAAACCAATTTTCACACTTTACACACACAAAATTCCACATACAGCTTTGTGAGATTTTGTGTGTTTGTGTAGTTAGAGTGAAACACTACAGAAACACACAAAATCTTAGAAAGCTGCACAAATATTATTTTATTTTATTTTTATATAAAAGCAGCTAAATTTAAAACTTCTTAAACTTTAAATGGCTAGGTCTAAAAAAAGAACAACAACAACAAAAAAAAACCCAATTAACTATTTTTTTTAAAGCTCCCAAAGGGGGAAAAACTTACCCAATTGAAATAGGGGCAAGGTAGACAGGTAGGCAGATAGAGCTGCTCATCGATGAGCTTGATTGCAGGCAGGGAGATTCAGTTGTTTGCTGATGTAATGGATTGCAGGGATTGCAGGAATTGCAAGTGAAGCAAGGAAGGCGTGAGAAGGTAAGCAAGCTGGAGGCTGGGGGGGGGAAGGGATTTTTGCTACCAGTTCTCCCAACTGCCTGCCGCCATCGCTACCCATTCACCTGAGCCGGTCTGAATCAGGAGCATTTCATCCCTGATGTGAGGGGTCTGTAAATATTTTCACAGCCCTCTTTTTGACTCATGCAGTATACAGGTCCTCAATGGAAGGCAGGTTGATAGTAATTGTTTTTTCTGCAGTTCTAATTATACTCTGAAGTCTGTGTCTGTCATGTTGGGTTGCAGAACCAAACCAGACAGTTATAGAGGTGCGGATGACAGACTCAATAATTCCTCTGAAGAGCTGTATCAGCAGCTCCTTGGGCAGTTTGAGCTTTCTGAGTTGGCACAGAAAGAACATTCTTTGTTGTACTTTTTTTTTTATTGCAAAAGTTTTACAATTACATTTTCACATTTTCACCCATTACCCCCCGCTCAACCCACCCCAAACTCCCCAACCTCATCCTCCCTAACCCTCCCTAACCCTCCCCTCCCCCCGGACTTCCACAGAACATACTCACATAAAAAAAAAACCTTTATGTAAAACCTGAACCCCTCCATCCCCTATATAATTTTTCATCTTAACTAAATTAAAATATTTCTATCTTAACATAACATTTTCAATTAAAAGCTATTTTATACTTCCTTGTCTGATATTTGTTCTGCACATAATCTATCCACTTTTTCCATTCCCACTCATAAATCTCTTGTGAACAATCTTTTAAGTATGCTGAAATCTTCGCCATCTCTGCAAAGCTGGCCATCTTCAAAGTCCATTCCTTGACAGTGGGCAAAGCTTCATTTTTCCAGTATTTACCTATCAATAATCTGGCTGCTGTTATCATGTATAATACCAACTTTGTTTCACCCAGTGTAAAACCCTTAACTATACCCAGTTAAAAACAATTGTGGAGAAAATTGAATTTTTTTCTTCAAAACATTCTGCATAACCCACCAAATTTTTATCCAAAAAGCTTTAACTTTCTTGCAAGTCCACCAAACATGATAATATGTAGCGTCTGGACAATCATATCTCCAACATTTTGGCTGAACATTAGGGTACATACATGACAGTTTCTTAGGATCTAAATGCCATCTATAAAACATTTTATAAAAATTTTCCCTCAAATTCTGTGACTGTGTAAATTTGACATTCTGAACCCAAAATTTTTCACATGTTTCCAACATCACAGATTCTTCAAAATTCTGTGCCCACTTAATCATACAATCTTTAACCAATTCAGTTTCTGAATCTCTTTCTAACAAAACATTGTAAAGCCTTTTAATATGCATTGGACCTTTCTCTTTTATATGTCTAACCAATTCTTCCTCATGCAACATAATACCAATTTTTTGGTCCTCTTTCCATCTCATTTGAAGTTGATTATATTGTAACCAAGTTAAATTAATCCCTTCATCCAACAGTGTCTCTAATGTCTTCAACTGCCATCTGCCCGCATCTGTAAAAAGAACTTCTTTGTATAAAAACCCCCCAAGTGACATTATATTTGTATTCCAAATAATATGACCAAGATCCAGCCATAGCGGTATTTTATAATCCCATTTGAATCGATGCTTCTTCCAAACTCTCATCAGGGAGTCTTTAAGTATATGACTTTTAAATACTTTATCCACTATATTTTCATAAAATAAGTACGCATGCCATCCGAATTCAAGATCAAAACTTTCTATATTCAGTATTCCAGTCTTTTTCCTTCCAAACCAATCACTTGCTTGAGATAAAGCTGCTGCTTCATAATATAACTGTAGATTTGGAAGTTTAAGACTCCCCGTTCTGGAACAACTTGCAAAATTTTTAATTTCACTCTCGGTTTTTTCTCATTCCAAACAAACTTATTCAATCCGCTTTCGATTGTTTATCACTTTTAAGCACCGGAATCATTTGAAACAAAAAAAGAAATCTTGGCAAAATATTCATCTTAACTGCTGCCATTCTTCCAAGTAGAGACAGCTGCAGTTTTTTCCAGGTCTCCATATCTTTCTGCACATCTCGCCACAACACCTCATAATTATTTTGAAACAATTTCATATTTGATTCTGCAACCTGAACCCCTAGATATTTTACCTTTGGTACAATCGCAAAACCTGCCCTCCTTTCAAGCTCGTGTTTACGATCTTGTGTCATATTTTTAACTATCATCTTAGTTTTTTTCTGATTCAGTCTAAAACCTGAAACTTTACCATAGTCTTGTATAATGTCTTTCATCTGGATTATTGATTCCATTGGCTGTGTTAGGGTAACAACCAGATCATCTGCAAATGCTTTTATTCTGTAATCCTCTTGCCTTATCATTATACCTTTCAAGATATTAGAGTCCCGTATTGTATTTAACAAGACTTCGAGTGTTATAATGAATAGCAATGGGGATAACGGACATTTCTGTCCTGTTCCTTTTTCAATTTTAAAATCTGTTGTCAAACTTCCATTAATAATAATCTGTGCCGGGACTTCTGGTTTGCTTCTCGCCGCCGCCAGATGATCCCTCGGGATCGCCAGCCCTATTGCCTGTAAAGAGCCGCCTTTACAACTGAAAGGCAGCTCGAAAAAACTCCATCTCCATGTGGAAATGGAGATAGAGCCGGCGGGGGCAGGTAGAGCTCTCTGCGTAGCCCCAAAAGTTTTTTTTTTTACTTTTGGGGACGAAGCAGATGAGGCTCCCTATTTCCCTCACCGTCGCTCCGGGTTTTGGGAGACCTCTGCTTATGCAGAGCTAGGCGACAAGAACAAGCCTACAAAATTAACAGATTAATTAAAAAGGATGTGAGCTGGACCTGTGTGACCCTGAATCGCAAGTATTTCATTTATTTTATAACAGTTACTGAAGAAGGAAAAAAGAATTTTTAAAAATGGCGACTGCTAAGGCTTGAGAAGGGGCTGAAAGGGAGAGTCCTTCCATTTTCTATTAAGCTACAAAGTAGCAGAATAATTACTTCAGGCTACAATTGAAGATAAAGCTTCACTTTTGTGTTTTCTTTTTCCTGGAGATCTGATATTGATCTTGTTTGGAAAGAAGTTTTTTTTTCTTCTTTGCTTCTCTTTTCTTTTCTAAAAAAGTTTGTCTGTGTGGAAACATGGCATTAAAACTTACAAAGCCGGACAAACAAGCAGTGGGGCGGGGGATTCCCCCATTAATAAATTACGTGAACAAGTTCTAAATCTCCAGTTTCAGAAAACTGATTTTAACATAATTGTATTTCTTTTGGAGGAGATTGTAAGAAGGGATGAGATTGTGAATCAGAACTTTGAAAAATTTAAGCAGGAAATTAAAGAATTAGTGCAATTAAAGTTTGATACTTTGGACCGAAAGATTATAAAAATGGCTAATGGTTTTACAGAATTTATGATCAAGTTGGATGCAAATACTAACTTATTAGAGTCTAAAATGGAAGAAATTGAGGACAATTTGGACAATAGAATACAAAAAATTGAAAATGATTTGACAAACACTCAAGACAATAGTTCAGAAGAAAAACCTAAAATGGAGGCTGATCAAAAGACTTGTAATGCAGAAAACATACAACAACGGATTGAAAGAGAAGTTTTAATGATGCAATATAATTTTACTGAATATGCGATTAGACTGAGAGGATTGCAGGAAAATAACAGAGATGATTTAAGGAAAATATCTTCGGAAATTTTGGCTGGTATCTTAAAGGTTCAACCTGAGGAAGTATGTTGTAGGATCGATAGAGTTTACAGAATAAATTCCTGGACTGCAAAGCAAAGGCAATTGCCTAGAGATGTGATGATTTATTTTACAGATAAAGAAATAAGAAATAATATTGTGCAAAATTCCTTCAACTCTACTTTGCAATTGTTTGGAAGAAAGATTTGGATATACAAAGAGCTCCTGCCCAAGATGTTAACGGAAAGAAAGAAATTTGGTTTTCTGGTGACTGAGCTTAAAAGAAAAAATATTCTATTCAGGTGGGATGCTCCAGTTGGTATAATATTGAGATATCAAGAAGAAAGATATCAATTAAATACTGTTGAAAAAGCGGAAGAATTTTATCAAAATTTTTTGAAAATGAACTCAACATTTTTATGTACAATACAGGATAAGCAGAAGGAGTTGGAAATAAAGGGAAAACATCGAATTATAGAGGCTGCTGTGGACAAATTGCCTTTGGATTCTTTAGACACCTCAGCTGGATTATCTACAAATATGAGAGAAGTGGCATCGGATTCTAACGTGATGATTTATCAAGTCACAGACAAGAATGGAAACCAATTAGCTGATACGCAATTGATAAAAAAGAAATATGAGTCACAAAAGCCAAACCAACAAGATCAAGTCATAAAGCAGAATGAAAACCGATCAGTTGATATACAACTTGTAGAAAGGAAACTAGGATGGAGACCAAACCCACAAAAAGAAAAGAAAAAAAGAAATAGGTCTCACAAAAATAAAAATTTCTAAATTAAGCAACAGTGAAGCCAGTTATTTTTAAAAAATGAATGAATATATGAAAAGATAGTTGAGGCGAAGTATTGGTTAACATTATCCTGAGGAGACTGACAGACCTCTGCAATGCCGTAATTTTGGGATGTGAAAAGAGCCTTAAATTGTTGGATTGGAATTATCTACTTTGGATTTCTTTTTTTTATTGATAAATGTACTATATTTATGTTGAGCTATAAGGCAAGAGAGCTACGCTGAGGCACGCAGAAGATCTGGTTGTTACCCATTATGATGATGGGAATTAATAATTCTGAAGAAAGCCACAATTATAGATATTATATGGAATATAATTATAATGTCACTCGGGTGGTTGTTTTCTTTGTTTATATATATATATGAGGATATTCATTACTGATGGGGGCAGATGATGACTGAGGATTTTGAACAACCTGTTGCAACCAGGATGCTATGTTACCCTAATATGGATGATGGACCCAACAATCCAGTGGAAAGATATCAAAGAAGATATTATATGGATTAAAAATTTAAACTCATTGATCTTTTCTATATAACGGAGTATTTTTTTCTTTTTAGCAGGGCGGGCAGTAGATTAAAGATATTAAGAATTGTTGTTTATGGCAACTTTGTAGGAAAGTGGGTGGAAATAGGTTAGTTTACTGATTGTTTAGTTTAAGAAAAGGGATGTTTAAGTGATATATTTAGGGGAGTGGAGGAAATGGATAGAGCTGAATAAATGTTAAATTAAGATTTATGGGGAAGGCTGCTTTGTAATGTTATATATATAAGTATGGGGGAGGAGGAAAAAAAGGCAGACTGTTGCTAGATTGGGAGTTATAATAATATTATTATGCTAAATTAGAAGTTATTATATAATGTTATTTTGAAATGTATGGTAAAAGGGGGAAGTAATAATATTAATAATATTATTAGCATGTAAGGGTCAGTATTTAGAGGAGGGAGTAAGGGGATGGTAAAATATTATATAATCTGTTATGAATTAGGTTTTTGTTGTGAAGAAGTCACAGGGGGGGATGGGTGGTGAGGGGGGGGTTAGGGAGGAGGGGGGAGAAAAATGGGGGAAAATTTGTTTTTGAAAACTTTTTCAATAAAATAATAATAATAATAATAATCTGTGCCTTTTGCTCTTGGTAAATTGCTGAAACCGCCTGTATAAATTGGTCCCCAAAGTCCATCTTTTTTAAAGTCTTTAATAGAAAATTCCAATCCACTCTATCAAAGGCCTTTTCCGCATCCAAGAAAACCAGCACTGCAGGGATCTGTTTATTCTTCTCAAGATATTCCATTAAATCTATAACTTGCCTTACATTGTCCTTCATATATCTGCCTTCAATAAATCCCGCTTGATCATCATGAACCACCTCTTGAATTACTGGCATCAACCTGTTGGCTAGTACTTTTGCATAAATTTTACAATCATTATTCAGAAGAGATATTGGTCTATAATTCTCCGGTTTTTTAGGACCTACTTGCTCTTTTGGTATCAAAGAAATGTAGGCTGTTTTCCATGATGGGTGTATTTTACCCCCTTGTTGTGTGTTACAAATTAAGTCTCTGAGCTGTTCCACCATTTCTGCTTGCAAAGTTTTATAATACACTGCAGTCAAACCAACTATCCCAGGAGCTTTAACTGTTTTTAGTTGTTTAATTGCTACTATAATCTCCTCCTCTGTTATTGGACAGTTCATTCTTTCCTTTTGTTGATTAGTAATTTTCGTGACTCTTTTATTATCTAAATATTTTTCTATAAATCCATTCTGCATATCATCTTTAACATATAGTTTAGTATAATAATCTACAAAGGCTTCTTTAATTAATTTTTGCTGAAAAATTTCTTTCCCTCCAATATCAATACTATCAATAGTCCGTATACTCTGCTTCTTCCTTAATGTATAGGCCAACCACCTGCCCGGTTTATTGGCGTTGCAAAATGTATTATGCCTCGCATATTGTAGATTTGTTGCAACTTGATCTGCCATAAACATTTGGAATTGATCTTTCAAAAGTTTTATAGCACCACGTATTCTTTCATCTGTTGGATTTTTAATAAGTAACTGTTCTTTATTCTTTATTTCTGCTTCCAGTTCAGATCTTTTCTTTTGTCAATTCAGTCTATGTTTAGAATTCATATAAATGAGTACCCCCTCATATAAGCTTTGCTCGCATCCCACACAATTTCAATTGGGGTACCCTTATTTAAGTTTATTTCAAAAAATTCTTTCAACTGCTTTTTAAGTTCTATTATATTTTTTTCAAATCTGAACAAGTTTTCATTTAATCTCCATGATCTTCTCTCAGTCTTTCCAGTCTCAATTTCTATCCATACTGGGCTGTGGTCGGTCAAAGTTCTTGGAAATATCTTTGTTCTTTTTGTCTTAACAAGTAGATCATCTGACAACAAGATAAAATCAATCCTAGAAAAGGACCTATGTCTATCGGAAAAGAAAGTATAATCCAATTCTTTTGGATTATGTATTCTCCAAATGTCTTTTAATTCCAAATCTTCTTTCATATCAAAAAAAGTCTGTGGTAATCTGATCCTTGATTTCGCCAAACTCTTTTTATCTAATTTAGAATCAATTACTCCATTCCAATCTTCCATAATTAAAATAGATCTATAGTCCCATTGCAATATTTTAGTGTGTAGCATTTTATAAAAATGATCCTGTTGTTGGTTAGGAGCATAAATTCCAATCAAAAGTATTTGGCCATTTACTGTAAGCAATTCGATTGCTATAAACCTACCATCTTCATCTGCTTCTATAATTTTAGCTGTAAATCTTTTATTTACATAAATAACCACACCATTCTTTTTTTGCAAAGTTGAAGCTATAAAATGTGTTCCTAATTTAGAGTTTATCAAGTATTTTTGATCTTGAGTTCTAATATGAGTTTCTTGTAAACAAATTATATCATTATTAAATTGTCTCAAATATGTGAATAACTTCTTCCTTTTCAACCCATTCACATTCCAAGATAAGCACTTAATTGTCATCATCTTTTCGAAGCAGAATAGCCGAAGATCTTCCGAAATCTCTGGTTGTGCTCCCCCCATGGCTTCAATCTCTTGTGTAGTACTCTTAGCTCCCTTTTTATATTGTCTTTCCTATTGTTGCTTTTCTTTGAGTTGCTTAGATTTTGCATGAGTTATACGTTGGTCTTTGACTTCAACCATCCGAACTGGGTCCAAAATTGGAGAAGATTCTAGCAGGTGCTCCTCCAGAAAACCTCCTACAGCACCCTGCATTTCCTCTGGCTCCGCCTGTTTAGACTGTTCTAGCACCTCTTGCTGGAGTTGCTTCTTATCACTCTCCTTAATCTCCAACACTGTAGATGTACGTGGAGATGGTGTTCTCTCTTCAAGAACAGTAGAATAAAAATGTTCCGCCTTCTCAACGGTGTTCAGCCGATGTCTTTCTCCATTGTACTTCAGAATTATACCAATTGGGGCATCCCACCGGAATGGTACCTGATGTTTTTTCAATTCATTCACTAGAAAGCCAAAGTCTTTTCTATCTTTCAACATTTTAGGTGGCAATTCTTTATAAACTCCAATTTGAGCCCCCTCCACTTGCACAGAAGAAAGAAAAGATTTTTGCAGGATATCATTTCTTATTGTTCTGTCTGTGAAATATATCACCACGTCTCTAGGCAATTGTCTTTGTCTGGCCACCCAGGAATTCACTCTGTAAATTTTGTCTATTTTATAAAAAACCACTTCAGGATTAATTTTTAATAACACAGCCAAGGCATCAGCACAAAGTTGTCTCAAATCCTGTCTATCATTCTCTCTAATTCCTCTGAGCCTTATAGCGAATTCCATTGCCCTGAATTGCATCATTGTAATTTCATTTTCAAATCTCTGCATTTTATCATCAGCATCAGAAATTTTATAATCAGTATCCTTAATCTTGACATTGACTTCTGATTTGAATTCTTCCAATTTGGAGTCCACTTTAATAATAAATTCTGAGAGGCCAGAGGCAACATCCAATATTTTTTTAGTCACCTTGCCATAATCCTGTTTCACCATATTTTTCATTTCATTAATTTCCTGCATAATTTCCTGTTGGGATTTTTGAAGTTTATCATCTATTTCCTGTTGAGATTTTTGAAATTTATCATCCAAAGCCTGAGAAATAAATTCTTTTAAATTTTCAAAATCAAAGTCTTTTTTCTGAGTCTGTTGAACGGGAGGAGGCTGCTGTGCATGTTTATGTGTGGGGGATCCTCCCCCTGCTGCCTTTCCTTCCTGCTTCTTTGAAGCCATCCTGCCACGTAGATTAGAATTTCTGAAAAAGGAAATCCTTTTTCCTTTTCCACCACCTCAAAGTCCTCTGAAAAAATCCCCCAGGTTTAATCAAATTGGGGATAGAAGCTAAAATGAAGCAAGCTCAGATTTTAAAAAAGAATTTTTTCCTCTTCTCCTGTTCCTCCTTATTACAGGCAACGCTTCTTTGTAGCAGATCAAAGTAACTTCACAAATCCACTCTCGCTCTCAGCCTGTTAACTCTGCAGCTGGGCGCCATTTTTTTTTCAAACTTTCACTCACTCAAACTTTCTCTTAATTCAAAAAGTCACCAAAGCAATAATACTTGCGATTTGCAGATTTAAGGGTTCAAATTGATATTTCCGCTATTTGTTAAGGTTGGTTTCATTCAGTTTAACTGTTTGCTGCAGCCGGCTTGCTCTGCGGAAAGCAGAGTCATCCCACGCCGTCCGGAGTCTCAGCAAGTTGAAAGGGAGCCGCGCCTGTTTCCTCCCCAGTAGCGATTCTCTGGGGACTCACAGGGGCTCAACCTGTACTTTGCTTTCTCTCCTCCTGCAATCCTACAGATTTCGGAGTTTTCAAGCCGCTTCTCGATCTCGAAGCAGCTCTACAGGCGGCGGGGCTGGCAGTCCTTAAGAAGGGACCGTCTTCACCGGAGGCTAGCAAACCGGAAGTCTCCTTTGTTGTACTTTTTTGATGACGTTTTTCATGTCCATTTTAGGTCTTGAGATACGGTAGAACCTAGAAATGTGAAAGTCTTTACTGTTGATACTGTGTTGTTTAGTATTGTAAGAGGTTGTAGTATGGGAGGGTTTCTCCTAAAGCCCACCACCATTGTGGTTTTGAGTGTGTTCAGTTCCAGATTGTTGTGGTCACAGCATGAGGCTAGTTGTTCAACCTCCCATCTGCATGCAGATTCATCATTATCTTGAATGAGACCGATCACTGTTGTGTCATCTGCGAACTTCAGTAGTTTAACAGATGGATTGTTTGAGATGCAGTCATTGATATATAGAGAGAAGAGAATGGAGAGAGCACACAGCCTTGGGGGGCCCCAGTGCTAATTGTACAGGTATTTGATGTGATTCTGCTTAGCTTCACCTGCTGCCTCCTGTCTGTTAGGAAGCTTATGATCCATTTACAAGTGTGTTCAGGCACCACTAGCTGGTTTAGCTTAGTTAGAAGAATGTCTGGAATGATGGTGTTGAATGCTGAACTAAAGTCTACAAAGAAGACCCTTGAGTAGGTCTTTGGAGATTCAAGATGTTGTAGGATATAGTGCAGAGCCATATTAACAGCATCATCTGTTGATCTATTTGCTTGGTATGAAAATTGCAGGGGGTCTAACAGTGGATCCGTGATGGTTTTCAAGTGGGACAGCACTAGCCTTTCAAATGTTTTCATAACTACAGATGTTAGAGCAACTGGTCTGTAGTCATTCAGTTCCTTGATGGTGGGCTTCTTCGGCACTGGGATGATAGTAGAGTGCTTGAAGCAAGAAGGAACATAGCAAATATCTAGCAATTTATTGAAGATATGGGTGAAGATGGGGGCCAATTGGTCAGCGCAGACTTTTAAGCAAGAAGGAGTTATCTTGTCTGGACCTGGAGCTTTTCCTGGCTTTTGTCTGTGAAATAGGTCTTGCACTTCCTTTTCTGTGACCACTAGGGGTTGTGAACCCAATGGGATGGGGTCAGTTGTAGGAGGCTTGGCTGTTGGTGTTTCTGAGATGGGGGTTGTGGAGATAGGTGCCTGTAGTTTCTTTTCAAACCTGCAGTAAAACACATTCAAGTCACCTGCCAGTTGTTGATTTCCTTCAGCCTGGGAAGGAGGTTTACCACAACTGGTTTTATTTAAAGGCTTGTGATAGCAAGAGGTCTAGGCAGGAACTAAATCTCTCCACTTAAAAAACAGCAATTAAAAGCAGCACAAACCAAACCCCTCCCACAGTACAGTGATGCACAAAACTCACAACACAGCAATGCAGGAAACAGAAACTTCATATAGAGATCCCTCCAATCCTTCCCCCTCCCACCAGAATGCCAACATCCCAATAGAGATATATGGGACCTGACATGCTGCCCCCCCCCTAGAAAAACAGGAAGTCCACCTGAAAGAAAACAAAAAGAGGGAAGGGGAGACAAAGAAAACATAAAATCAGTGAGGTTTGTCAGGGTACAATTGATGAAATATATGTACTAATTTAGGGGCATGCACATGTTTTTTATGAACCCATTCATTGTGTGAGAAGGGAAGGTGTTTCCAAGCCACCAGCTTCTGAGTGGTCCCATAAAATTTCCTAGAGTCTGGAATCTCTCTCTCTCTCTCTCTCTCTCTCTCTCTCTCTCTCTCTCTCTCTCTCTCTCTCTTTTTTTTTTTTTGAAAAGTTTTTTTTATTTTTTAAAACATGAAACATAAAATACATCTTTTTAGAGCAAGGATTTGATCTGGTATAAAGTAAATACAGTTACTCACATTCCCTCAACCAATTTTGTTCCAAATTTTATACATTTACCTCTTTTAAAAAAAAGAAAGAAAGAAAGAAAAAGAAATCTTATTCTAAACATTTAGATTTTGAACATTCCACTAGGTCGTCCTAAATTCTAAACAATTATTTCCAAATAGACATCATTCCAAATCTTTGTCATTTTAACAATCAATATTTCATATATATTCCTCATTTCTAAGACCCATTACATTGCACCTCTTTTAAATGACAACTAGTATCCATAATCTTTTTTTTTATTGAAAAAGTTTTCAAATACAAGTTTTTCCCCTTTTCCCCCCCTCTTCCCTAACCCCCCCTCACCACCCATCCCCCCCTGTGACTTCTTCACAACAATAAGATAATTCATAACTAATTACATAATATTTTACCATTCCCTTACTCCCTCCTCAAAATACTGACCCTTAGCATAATATTCTTATAACTCCCATTTTCGCAATAATCTGCCCTTTTTCTCCTCCCCCAAACTTATAGTATATTATTACAACAACATAACATTTAATCTTTTATATATATTAATATAACATTTCAAAGCAGCCTTCTCCCTACATCCAAATTTAACATTTATTCAGTTCTATCCAATTCCTCCACTCCCCTAAATATATGACTTAAAAATCCTTTTTCTTAAACTAATCAATCAGTAAACTAACCTATTTCAACCCAATTTCCTGCAAAATTACCATGCACTACAATTCTAAATATAATCCACTGCCCACTCTACTAAAATATACATATATCTATATATGCATTCCATTTTATAAAAAGAAAAAAGACAATAACTTTAAATTTATAATCCATATAATATCTTCTTTGATGTCTTTCCACTGGATTGTTAAATCCATCGTCCATAATAGGGTAAGATAACATGCTAGTGCAACAGTTTGTTCAAGATCTTCAATCATCTTCTGCCCCCATCAGTAATGGATATCCTCATATATATATAAAAGTAAAAACAACCACCCGAGTGACATTATAATTATATTCCATATAGTTGTAATTGTGGTTTTCATCAGGATTATTAATTCCCATCATCCTAGTGGGTAACATCCAGATCTTCTGCATGCCCCAGCGTGACTCTCTTGCCTTGTAACTCGAAATAGTTATAATATATTTATCAGTAAAAGAAATCCAAAGTAGATAATTCAAATCCAACAATGTAAGGCTCTTTTCACATCCCAAAATCACGGCATTGCAGAGATCTGCCACTATCCTCAAGATAGTATTAAACAGTAGTTCGCCTCCACTATCTTTTCACATATTCATTCATTTTTTAAAGTCCCTGGCTTCACTGTTGCTTGGTTTAGAAACTACTATTTCTATGAGATCTGTTTCTTTTCTTTTTCTTTTGCGGGTTGAATTTCCATCCTGGTTTCCTTCCTACAAATTGTGTTTCAGCTGATCGATTTTCATTCTGCTTTATAAGTTGATCTTGTTGGTTTTGTTTTGTTATCTCATATTTCTTTTCCATCACTTGTATATCAACTGGTTGGTTTACGCACTTGTCTGTAACTTGATGATTCATCACATTGGAGTCGGATGACACTGCTCTCTTATTTATAGACAGTCCAGCTGGGGTATCCAGGGAGTCCGAAGACAATTTATCTACCACAGCCTCTGTAATTTGATATTTTCCCTTTGTTTCCAACTCCTTTTGCTTGTCCTGTATTATGCCTAAAGATGTTAAATTCATTTTTAAAATTTTTTGATAAAATTCTTCCGCTTTTTCAACAGTGTTCAGTTGGTATCTTACTCCTTGGTGTCTCAATATTAAACCAACTGGAACGTCCCGCCTAAATAGGATATTTCTTTTTTTTAACTCAGTCACTAGAAAACCAAATTTCTTCCTCTCCATTAACATCTTGGGCGGGAGCTCCTTAAAAATCCAAATCTTTCTTCCATGAAATTGCAAAGTAGAATTAAAAGAGTTCTGCACAATATTATTCCTAATTTCTTTATCTGTAAAATAAATCACCACATCTCTAGGCAATTGCCTTTGTTTTGCCAACCAGGAGTTTATTCTATAAATTCTGTCAATCCTGCAAAACACTTCATCAGGTTGAACCTTTAAAATCCCAGCCAGAATTTCAGAAGATATTTTCCTTAAATCATCTCTGTTATTTTCCTGCAGACCTCTCAGTCTAATTGCATATTCTGTAAAATTATGTTGGATCATTAAAACTTCTCTTTCAATCCTCTGTTGTACATTTTCTTCATTACCAGTCTTTTGGTCAACCTCCATTTTAGGTTTGTCTTCTGAACTATTATCCTGAGTGTTTGCCAAATCCTTTTTAATTTTTTGGCTCTTGTCATCCAAATTCTCCTCAGTTTCTTTCATTTTAGACTCTAATAATTTAGTATTTGCATCCAACTGAATCACAAAGTCTGATAAACTGTTAGCTGTTTTTAAAATCTTTCGATCCAAAAAGTCAAACTTAGATTTCACCAATTCACCAATTTCTTTAATTTCCTGCTTAAATTTTTCAAGTTGCTGATTCACAATCTCATCCCTTCTTACAATCTCCTCAAGGAGAAATTCTATTATATTAAAGTCAGGTTTCTGAGACTGGAGAGTTAGAACTTGTTCATATAATTTGTTAATGGGGGAATCCCCCCCCCACTGCCTGTTTGTCTAACTTTATAAGTCTCAGTGCCATTTTCCACACAGACAAGATTTACTGGAAAAGAGAAAAAAAAGCTTTTTTCCAACCAAGATCAATATCAGATCCCCAGGAAAAAAAGGAAAAAAAAACAAGAGTGAGAGTGAGGTTTTGCCTTCAATTACAGCCAGAAGTATTCATTCCGCTACTTTGTAATAGAAAACGGAAGGACTTTCCCTTTCAGCCTCTCTTCAAGCCGCAGCAGTCACCATTTTAAAAATCTTTTTTCCTTTCACTTCTTAAACAACTTCAGTAACTTTTCTAAAATAAGAAGAATACTTGCGTTTCAGGATCAGAGGTCCAGCTCATGTCTTCTTTAATTAATTTAACAGATTTACAGGCTTGCTTTTGCCACCTAGCTCTGCGGGTAGCAGAGATCTCCCAGAGCCCGGAGCATCGGCTGGGGATACGGGGAGTCTCTTCCGCTCCGTCCCAAAAGTAAATAAAAAACTTTTGGGATTAGGCAGAGGACTCTACCCACCCCAGCCAGCTCTATCTCCGTTTCCTAATGGAAATGGAGTTTTTTCGAGCCGCCATTCCGCTATAAGGGTGGCTCTTACAGGCAGTGGGTTCAACGATCCCGAAGGAGCGTCCGGCGGGGACAAACAGCAAACCGGAAGTTGCCTAGTATCCATAATCTTGACAAAGAATATTTTCCTCCTCTCTTAATTGTTTCTAAATCAATCAACATTTCCATCTAAAATTTGTCACTCCCAGAATACTTTATTTTAAAGTCTAATATTTAACTGATTCATAATAGCTATTTCCCAACAGTGTTTTCCGCCACTTCTATCTCTATTTATTTAACTGGTTCACAGTTTGGCTTAACTATTCTCCAATATTGCCTCCTCCACTTTCTCCTCAGTTTATTTTTTGGCTGGTTCGCAACTTAATCAGTTGCTTTCCAGCGATGCTTTTCTCTTTTTTTATTGCAAAAGTTTTACAATTACATTTTTGCCCTTTCCCCCCCCCCTCAACCCACCCCAAACTTCCCAACCTCCCTAACCCACCCTAACCCTCCCCTCCCCCCCAGACTTCCACACAATATACTCATATCAGGTAAAAGGAAAAACCCTCCTTTGTATATAAAACTTGAACCCCTCCCTCCCCCTTATAAATTTTCATCTTCATTACATTAACATATTTCTATCTTTTTTTTTTTTAAAGTCATCAGGAGTTTTATTTATGTATTTAAGCCAATTTTGATCCCTACACCAAGCCAGGTCCAAAAATGTTAGGGGATTTCTAGAAGCCTGGCACCCTGACAAAGTAGCTATCAATGGACACATAGACATAAACAACATCTGCATACTATGCAAAAGAGACAATTGTCTAGCCAAAGGGGAAGAAAAAGATCCAAACACCTCTCCACCAGCAATCAGCATCCAGATGAGCACATTTTTTTTTAATTTTTAAAATTTTTATTAATTTTAGAAACCACATAATACATTTATAAATGCAAATAAAACAATTTACAACAAACATCATCTTTATAACATCTACCTATAATATCTAAATTGTTACAATATCAATATCCTATATTCTTCAATATACAATATTTCTCTCACCCTATATAATGATATTATTTTATTGATATCTCGTATCTCTTAAATTTCATTTGATGTAAAAATTTATTTTACTCTATTGATATCTTTTCTTTTATTTAATTTTTCTTTCTTTCTTCTTCTCTTTTTTTTCCCCACTTCCCTCTAACAATTTATACCATTTTTGCCAGACCAGATAATATTCAGATTCTTCCTTTCCTTGGATCTCCTTGGTAAGTTTATCCATCTCAGCGCATTCCATAATTTTGAATATTAATTTCTCTTGGGTCGGGGCCTCTTCTTGTTTCCAATTTTGTGCGTATATAATTCTTGCTGCAGTCAAAATGTGTGTTATTAAATATATTATTTCTTTTTCATATTTGCTTGTAGGTATTCCTAATAAATAAGTTTCTGGCTTTAAGGGCACCTTTTGAGTTATTATTTGTTCCAGTTGTATTTTTATATTGTTCCAGAATTTTTTAGCTTTGGGACATGACCACCATATATGATAGTATGTCCCTTTATGCGCTTTACATTTCCAACAGAGTGGAGATGTGCCGGGAAACATTTTAGAAATTCGTGCCGGTGGTAGATGCCACCTATAGAACAATTTATAAGCATTTTCTTTGTATGGTACAGATAATGTTAATTTATTAATATTTTTCCACAAATTTTCCCACTTATTTAATTCTATTGCATACCCAAAATTTGTCGCCCATGTGATCATATTCTCTTTAACTACTTCCTCTGCTAGTTTATATTCCAATAGAAAATTATAAATTTTGGTTATTAATTTCTCATTGGGGCCTAATAAAATTTTATCCAACTGATTCGGTTCATTTGAATTCCAGTTTTTTCCATATCAGATTTATATCTGGATTTTAATTGCAAATATGACCACCACTCTATTTCCACATTTTGCATTCTCAATTCTTCTCTTGTTTTTAGTTTTCCTTCTTCATTTAAGATGTCCTTATATGTTTTTAATTTATTTGTATCTATTGAATTTGGATAAATATGTGCTTCCATTATGGAAGTCCACCTAGGAATCCTATCATAGTGATATTTTCTGATTTCATTCCATATTTTAAGCAAATTATCTCTTACAATATGTTTGCGAAATTGTTCTTGTTTTGTAATTTTCTCTCCCCAAAGATATGCATGCCAACCTCTTGTTAAGTCAAAACCTTCCAATATTAATGTTCTTATGTTTTTGAGTTCGATCCAATCTTTTATCCATATTAACGCTGAGGCTTTGTAATAACTCTGCCAATCAGGGAGTCCCATTCCCCCCCCTCTCTCTTTTGTCTTGTAGATGTTTTAATTTGATTCTTGCTTTTTTTCCCTGCCAAATAAATTTTAATATCATTCTGTCTAAATCTTTAAAATATGTTCTTCCTGGGTTTACTGGTATTACCCTAAATAAATATAACACTCTTGGCAGAATATTCATTTTAATGGTAGCAATTTTGCCTAAAAGAGACAATTGGAGTTTTGCCCATTTTTCCAAATCCTTTTCTATTTGTTTAGCCAATTTAATATAATTGTCTTCCTTCAAAGTTGATATTTTGTTTGTAATCCATATTCCTAAGTATTTAACTTTCTTTGCTATTTGTATCCCTAATATATTTTCCAATTCTTCTTTTTGATACTTGTTAAGATTCTTTGTTATAATTTTAGTTTTTTGTTTATTAATTTTCAATCCTGCTACTTCTCCATATTGTTGTACTTTTATCATTAATTTTGGTCCAGATTGTATGGGTTTATCTAAAATGAATACTATATCATCCGCAAAGGCTTGCAGTTTATATTCTTGATTTTTTATTTTTAGTCCAGTTATTTCTGTATCTTTCCTGATTTCTTCTAGTAATATTTCCAATGTTAATATAAACAATATAGGAGATAATGGGCATCCTTGTCTCACTCCTTTCTTTATATCAAATTGTTCAGTTGTATCTCCATTAATTTGTATTTTTGCTGTTTGGGTATTGTATATCTTTTTAATCATTTTTATAAATCTTTCTCCAAATTTCATTTTTTCTAATTGTGCTAATAGAAATGTCCAGTTGAGATTATCAAACGCTTTTTGCGCATCTAGGAAAATTAGAGCTAACTGGTTTTCCGATCTTTGCTCATAGAATTCCAGAGTGTCAATAATTGTTCTTGTATTGTTATGAATTTGTCTTCCAGGAATAAAACTATTTTGATCAGGATGTATATAGTATTTGACTAGGTTTTTCAATCTCTGTGTTATAATTGATGTGAATAATTTATAATCTACATTGAGAAGAGAAATTGGTCTATAATTTTTAATTTCCGTGGGATCCGAATCTTGTTTTGGTATCAATGTGATTATTGTTTCATTCCATGACTTCGGAATTTCAGCTTCCATTAATGCATCATTGAAAACTTGTATTAATATATCATCTAATGGTTGTTGGAATGTCTTATAAAACTCTGCCGGTATACCGTCTGTTCCCGGTGTCTTGTTATTTTTTTGTTTCTTTCTCGCTTCTATTAATTCTAACATTGAGATTGGTCTGTTCAATAATTCTATATGTTCTTCTTCTAATTCTTGAATCTTTATTTTATTTAAATATTCTATGATATTTTCTTCTCTAATCTCTTCCTTTGCGTATAAGTTTTTGAAAAATTCCTTTGCAATTTGTTTTTTGTCTTCAATATTCTGGTATAAACAACCATCTACATTTTTTAACTGTATTATAATATTCCTCTGTTTTTCTATTTTCAATTTATATGCTAACCACCGTCCGGTTTTGTTTGCATGTTCAAATTGGTTTTGTTTAGCGATTTTTATTTTTCTTGCTATTTCTGTTGTTGTGATCAAATTTAATTTATGCCTTGTTAAATTTAATTTCTCCTTAATTTCTTGATTATATGGCTGTTTCTGTAGATCTAATTCATATTGATGTAATATTGTCTGTAAATTTTGTTTTATTTGTTGTTTATTTTTATTTTTTTGTGCAGTATAGGCAATTGTTAAGCCTCTGATATATGCCTTGGTTGTGTCCCATAGATTTTGTAGACTGGTGTGCTCTTTCACATTAATTTGTAGAAATATTTTCAATTCTTTTTGAATCATATCCACATATTGTTTGTCATTTATAATATCTCTATCCATCATCCATCTTTTACGCTTTTGGTGTCCCTTCCATGTTATTTCAATGGGGCTATGATCAGCCCATGTGTTTGTTGTAATTTCTATTTGTTTAATGTCTGCTATAAGCTCTGCCGTCATCCAAGCCATGTCAATTCTGGACCACGATTGATGTGGATTTGAATAGAATGTGTATTGTTGTTTATCATAATTGAGTTCCCTCCAAGCATCTTGTAATTGAAATTCTTCTACTATATCATAAAATGTTTCTGGAAGTGTTTTTTTCCTGGATTTATTATGTTTACAACTCCTATAGTCCTTCTCTATGTTTACAATTGCATTAAAATCTCCAATTATGCATATGTTTTGGTATTCCAGTTCCTTAATTTTGTTGTGCATCTTTTGTTGTGCAACCCTAATCAATTTGGGTTCCATTTGGTGCATAAAGTGATACTAGTAATATCTTCTTCTTTTCTGTTTCAATTTCAACCATCAGCATCCTACCCTCCTCATCTGCAAATAATTGCTTTGATTGTATATGATTCCGGATGTACATTGCTATACCTCTCTTTTTTTGTTCTGTTAGTGCCGTATAAAGTTTTCCTAATCTTTTGTTCTCTAATAAACTGCATTGTTGTTTTTTAATATGAACTTCTTGTAATGTTATAATATCTATCTTCAATTTTTGTAAATTTCTAAAAATATGTGATCTCTTTGATGGAATGTTTAGTCCATTTATGTTAATCGGTATCAATTTTAAATCTTTCTCCATTTCAAATTTCTATTTTCTTGATGTTCTTATTTTCCTAGTGTTTTTTTCCCCCTGTAATTTGTATTTTATCCCTTGCTCCCTCTCTTTCCATTCTTTCTTTCTCCCCTCTTTTTTTTTCTTCTTGCTGTATTTTTCTCGATTTGTCCTCCTGATTTGCAATTTCTTGCTGTGTTTCAGATTCTTGTTCTTCCTCAGGAAAAAAAATGCTATCAAAAAATTGCTGTGCTTTCTCTAGTGTATCAAGTTTATATTTTTTATCTTACCATGAAACAAGCAGTCCCTCTGGCGTTAACCACCGGAACATTATTTTATGTTTGTGTAATTCTGTTGTCAGAAAGTTATAATTTTTCCTTGTTTCTCTTATTCTTCTTGGTATTTGTTTTAATGTAATTATTTCTTTTCCCTTATATAAAATTGGTTTTTCTCTCATTTTTTTGTATATTTCCTCTTTCACCAACTTCCTTACAAATCTAATATGAACCTCTTTTGGTAACCTGTTTCTTCGGGCGTAATTTGTGAATACTCTATAAATTTCATCAATTTCCTTATTAATTTCTTCTTTATTCTTTAATGTTGCTTCAGCCAGAATTCCCACCATTACATCTCTCAAATCTTCCTCTCTGTTTTCCACTATATTTTGAAATCTTAGGTAAAATAACGCCTTTTCCATTTCTAAAAATGAAATTGAATCTTCTAGTTCTTTATTTATTATTGTTTGATCACATTCTGACTCTTCTATCCTTTTTTCTACTTTGCCCATCTTATCTTCAATATTTTGGATCCTTTGTTCATTTTTAGCAATATTTTGTTGAATTTTCTCCATCTTATTATCCATTTTTTTTAGATTATCCTTAATTTCACCTATGTCCATTTTCAAATCCTCATGGTTTTTCCTACTTTCTTGATGGTTATCAGCAATTGATTCCTGTGTTTTGTTCATACTCTCTTGTATCATTGATAATACTGAGTGAATGTTTTTGATGTTAATTGATTGAGGAGATTTTTCTTTTTCTGAAAGTAACATTGTGTCTATTGTTTTCTGTTGTGCTAATAATGTAATAGACATTGCTTGATTGGCTATTGCCTTTTTACCTGGTTTTGTCATTATTAATGAGCCAGTAGTTGTCGTCTTAATTTTCTAATTTAATAGTTCCCAAATTTTCACGCACTGTCTATAGTATATAGTAAAATTTTCCTTCTGATAATTACAGAAGCCAATATCACTTGTTTAGTTTTCAAATACAGTCAAATTTCAAACTATAATATCATTATATGAGGGATTAATTAAATTTAAATGAGGAGCAGGGATAAAATATGATATCTCAGCAAGTCATATTTCAGTTTCTAAATTAAATAATCTATTTAAATATATTATTAATTCTAATAAGTTCTATTAAATCTTTAGTTATATCTCTAATAAATTTTATCAATTTTAATAAATTTATTCTTATTTAAATCAATATATATCAATATTAATAATCAATTTTCAATTCATTCTTTTAACACAATATCAATTTTTAAATTAATATTAAATTGTGTCACATAAAAAACTATTAGAATAGGAAAACACGCTAAAACAGAAATAAGAAAAAACAGATATGCTATGTGTTATATTATTATATCTATTCAAAACTTATATATTCCAACTTTTCTTACTTATATTAGAAAGTATATATTTAACATTTAAGCTTAAGTAATCCTAAACCTTATGCTATTTGGGCTATAATATTATATACTATATTCTATATTAAAACATTAAGTATTACATAAGTAAACAAATAAATAGATAAAAGTACTTAAAAGTATTTAAAATATTATTAAAATAATTCAATTAAAATAATTCAAATAAATTAAGTCTCTCAAACAATAAAATAATTTTCTTTCGTTATATTAGGTTCCAGAATATATTAAAAAGTATATATTTAACATTTAAACTTAAGTAATCCTAAACCTTATGCTATTTGGGCTATAATATTATATACTATATTCTATATTAAAACATTAAGTATTACATAAATAAACAAATAGATAGATAAAAGTACTTAAAAGTACTTAAAATATTATTAAAATAATTCAATTAAAATAATTCAAATAAATTAAGTCTCTCAAACAATAAAATAAATTTCTTTCATTGTATTAGGTTCCAGAATTGAAGTCTTTGCAATCCTCACTTGGTTTTGTGTCTTTTCAGTCGTCCAGTTTGTAATTGTTTCCAAAGTCCTTCAATTTGCCTTCTAAAAATATTTTAAACACCTCTTCCAGAGCCTCAATGTTTTTTATTTATTTGCAAGTTAATACTCTAATATAGTTACAGTATCTGTTCACTGAAGCTCTGCCACCGTTACAAAGTTTTTAAATCCCTCATAGTCACTCCCAAAACTAGATACTGTTTCTTCTTCGTCTCTTCTTTATTGTCTCCGCACCACCTCCGTTTCTTTTTTTAAAATAAGTCCAACACTTGGATCTGTATTTCTTTCCCCAAATGAATAATCTTTGTCTATTTCCCAATTTCTGTCTGGTAAATCTATAACTATGTGTTTTATTTCCAATCCACACCTCTCTGTTGCGCTTCCTCAAAATCACCTCAGTTCCGTTGCCTGTCAGTTTCGCCCCCTCACACTTCAATTAGCCTCGTTAACTCACTCCGTTATATTTTCACTCCGTTTCTTCTTAACAATTCTGCTTTGCCGATCAGTTTCTCTTTTTAGCTATGTATCCGATGTTTTAAATATTTAAATGTTTCAGAATAAGAGTAATTAGTTATTCTTATTGATGCTGTTTGCTTGATCCTCGCTTCCCCTTTTTTTAAAGCAACCGTCAGCGTTCTGGCCAACCGACAAGAGGTTGGTTTTTTTCCGGGCTGAATTAAGGGACTTTCCTTGAACCTTCGGGGCAATTTTTGATACTCCCGAGGTCCTCAGGATTTTCCCTTTTATCTATTGACCTCTTCGTGGTCAATAGAGCTAAAAAAATTCAGCTTTCAGGCCGAAAATTGGGACCTAGGAACGGAGCGCTGTCCCCTCGGTTCCTATCACGCTGACGTCACCAACGGAAAACCAACATATTTCTATCTTAATATACCATTTTCAAATAAGTTTTCATCTTCATTACCTTAAAATATTTCTATCTTAATATAACATTTTCAAATAAATTTTCATCTTCATTACCTTAAAATATTTCTATCTTAATATAACATTTTCAAATAAAAGCTATTTGATACTTCCTAGTTTGATATTTGTTCTGAACATAATCTATCCACTTTTTCCATTCCCATTCATAAGTCTCTTGTGAACAATCTTTTAGATATGCTGAAATCTTCGCCATCTCTGCAAAACTGGCCATCTTCAAAGTCCATTCCTCAATCGTGGGCAGTGCTTCATTTTTCCAGTATTTACCTATCAACAATCTTGCTGCTGTTATCATATACAATATCAATTTTGTTTCACCCAATGTAAAACCCTTAACTATACCCAATAAAAACAATTGTGGAGAAAATTGAATTTTTTTCTTCAAAACATTCTGCATGACCCACCAGATTTTTATCCAAAAAGCCTTGACTTTCTTACAGGTCCACCAAACATGATAATATGTAGCATCTGAACAATCACATCTCCAACATTTAGGCTGAACATTAGGGTACATACACGACAATTTTTTGGGGTCTAAATGCCATCTATAAAACATTTTATAAAAGTTTTCCCTCAGATTCTGCGACTGTGTAAATTTAACGTTCTGAACCCAAATTTTTCCCATGTTTCCAACATCACTGGTTCCTCAAAATTTTGTGCCCGCTTAATCATACAATCTTTAACTAATTCAGTTTCTGAATCCCTTTCTAACAAAACATTATAAAGTCTTTTAATATGCATTGGACCTTTCTCTTTTATGTGTCTGACCAATTCTTCCTCATGCATCATAATACCAGTTTTTTGGTCCTCTTTCCATCTCAATTGCAATTGATTATATTGTAACCAAGTTAAATTAATCCCTTCAGCCAACAATGTCTGTAATGTCTTCAACTGCCATCTGCCCGCATCTGTAAAAAGAACCTCTTTATATAAAACCCCCCTGAGTGACATTATATTTGTATTCCACAAAGTATGACCAAGATCCAGCCATAGCGGTATTTTATAATCCCATTTAAGTCGGTGCTTCTTCCAAACTCTCCATGCTTTTCTCCACTCCTGACCTTACTTATTTGAGCTGGTTCACAGTATAATTTTAACTGCATACCAACGTTATCTCCTTCAATCCTCCTAAATCTATTATGAAACTGGTTCGCAACTCAAATAGTTGCTTCCCAGAAATGCTTCCCTCTTCTCCAACCTCTATTTTTAACTGGTTCACAACTATGTTTCAGTTGCTCTCCAAGTATATTTTCCTCCACTCCTAACTTTTTATTTTTTGGCTAGTTCGCAGTTTTGCTTTAACTGTTACCAGCGTAGGCTTCCCTCCACTCCTAACTCTAATGGCTGGTTCACAGCTTTACTTTTGTTGTTTTCCAGCCCATGCTTTCCTCCACTCCTAACTCTTGTTTTTATTTTTAACTGGTTCCCAGTTTTGCCTTAACTGTTCTTCAGTATGATGCTTTCCTCCACTGCTACCTTATTTGTAAGACTAGATCACAGCTTTACTTTCACTGATCTCCAGAATCATGCTTCCCTCCACTCCTAACTTCATTTGTTTAACTAATTCATAACATTTTATTTTAATTATTGTCCAGTTTTATGTTTTCCTCCATTTCTACATCTCTTATTCAATTATTTAGCCTTAAATTAATTTTCAATATATTACTCATATTCATTTTTAAATCCATTCTCCTCCATGTCTTTAACTGATTAAAAATAAAAAAGTATATTGACAAATATCTTAGCTCCTATTCTCTCCTAGGCTTTCTCCCGTGTCATATTTATTTCCAGTGAATATCAACATTTTAAATCACTTTAAAATCAATTTTCTACAGTTATTAAGTCTGTAATTAATTCTTCTTAATCTCCAGCACCTTAGAGCACGTTTTCTTCTAAATTATTAGGTCTGTAAATAGATCTTGAAAATTCCAAGTTTAAAAAAGTATTAAAACATCAAAAAATCATAATTTTCAATCATTTATACTCATTTTTTCCAAGTCAAATTGTTGTATATTCATAAAATCAACTTAGATAAAAATAGTAGTGAAAAAAGAGAGAGAATAGTAACAAATAGTTAAAATAAAAACAAAAGAAAAAACAAGAATAAAAATAGGAAAGAGAATAGAAATATAACAAAAGAAATAGAAAAGAGAATTAGAAAAAATAGAGAGGGGGAAAGGGACAAAATAAAAAAAGGAAAAGGAAAGAAAAATAAAATAAAATAGAACTGAGAGAGAGCCCAGAGAAGAAGGAAGGTATCTCATAAAATTATTCAAAGATCAAACTCCCAGACACCATTACATCCATTTAATTCAAACTATAGTATTTTGTTATCTTGTTACTTTATATTCCATTTTTTTCCTTCTCCAATCTATCTGAGTATATTTATTTTCCATTTCAATGTCCTCAAAATTGTAAGTTCTATAGAGTTAATTCTGAATTGACTATCCCATATATGGTATCATCATGTTCTTCTTTTGTTGCCATGTCCTTTTTCTCTTATTGCCACGCTTATTAAATCAGTTTTCATTATTCTATTTAGTTTCTTCTTTCTGGTCTTCAATATCCTCCAATACACAGATTATATGTCCAAAGTCAAGCCTCTTGAAATTTTTCTCAAAATAATCCACTTTAAGTAACAAGCAACAAAGTTTCTCTTTCAAGTAACAAGCAGTCTGGAATTTACACTTTCATTTTTCAGCTGGCAGCCATCTTTTCTTTTAAAAGCATATTTATTTCCTCTTCTCCTTCCTCTCTCTCAAACATAATCCAATCTTGTTTAGCCACTAAAAATAGCCAGAAAAATAAAAAAAGAAAACCAAATTGTAATAAAATCATTTCCAAAAAGTCTATAATTAATGCTATCTGTCAACAGGTCTTTTCTCCACCATTCATTTGAGTCTTTTTGCCCCAATGTTTCTCAGCCGCTGTTAAGGCTGGGGCACACTTTTTGTAATCCAGCATTTACGGGCAGTTCTTACCTGGGCAGAAGTCAACTCACCCCACTTTCAAACTCCCTGCTTCACTCTCCACTTCTCGCTTCTCCTCCTCTCCTCCAGCACAATCTTTGTTCCTGGTTGTCGCGGTTTTGGGACAGCCACCATGGCTATCGTTCCACTGCCGCCGGCGTGAAGGGAAAGCCTCCAGCCCCGAGGAACCTGTCCATTCCTCTCGGCCGCCCAAGGGGTCCCTTCTTGTCTCCCTGTCCCTTCAAGACAGGGGAGGTCTGAAGACCTATCGGTGGCAGCTTGGCAGACGGGGTTTTGGCAGAGCTCTGTGGAGCTTGCCATTTCCCCATCTGTACCCCATGGCACCAACCGGAAGTTTGTATTTTTGCTGATCAGAGTATTTGGCCAGTTAACAAATTTTAAAAAAATTTAATCTTTACAACTAAAATTACCATTTCTATACCTTCTTTTTGCCATAGTATTCATTTTCATCTATTTTTTTTTTACCAATTTTACCCTTCATTTTCATCTCTAATTTTAACCAGATTCCAATTTTCCTTTCTATTCTATATTAAACCCCTTCTTATTGTCATCTATTTTTATATCCATCATCAGAATAATTAATTTTATGATGTTACAATTGTTCAATTCTTATAAGAATAGTGAGCCCACTTGTTTTATAAATTACATTTTCTTAAGTAATACAGTCCAACATTTTAATATAATCAGTTACTTATATAAGTATCTTTTCCATTTATATATTCAAACACTTAAAGAAAAATGATAAATAAGTTTTCCAAGGATCTTGCCCAATAATCACAGACACGATAGGCTTTGAGTTCAATGTATTTATTTACTCCATTTCTTTCTTTTCAGGTACTCATTTGGAACTGGTCCTGGACTTCTGCGCACAGCCTTATATATGGAGGAGGTGGAGTCAAGGTAAGGAGGGGTTATGGGAAGGGCTAAGTGAGGGAGGAGGGATCAGTGGGTCAGTCTATGCAATGGTGTATACACAGTTAGGAATTTACTCGTAACAAATCCCCCTCTAAATGCCTAACATTCAGGGTTGATTCTGTACCCAGCATGGTCACCCCTAGTTTTGATGTGTGTTGCTTGTTTGGTAATGGTTTCGTTAGAATGTCCGCGACTTGCTCAGAGGTTTCACAATGTATGGCCCTAATAAAACCTACATTTGATAACTGCCTGACATGCTTATGCTTGATGTCGATATGTCTGGACCTCTGACCCACTGCTTCTGCATTGGAGATGTCTATGGCTGCTTTATTGTCCTCGTGGCTAGTTATAGGGTAAGCCGGTTCGGTCCATATTTAAGAGAGCAGGTCATCGAACCATACTAAATTGTTAGCTGCCTTTGATAGGCAGATGTACTCTGCTTCTGCCGTGGATGTGGCAACCAGGTTCTGTTTGCCGGTGTACCGGGCAGTTATTGATGAGGAACACATAACCTGATGTGCTTTTCCTGCTCTTAGTATCACCTGCCCAGTCAGCGTCCGCATAGCAGGTCAGCACCAGTTCTTTGGATTTGGATGGTTCCAGGCATAGGTACACGTCTATGCTATGTTTCAGGTACCTGATTACTCACTTCACCCCTTCCCAGTGGTATACCTTGGGTTCACTGACATGTCTGGATAATAAATTAACAGCTAAGCTGATATCGGGCCTTGTCCAATTGGCAATATACAGGAGGGATCCAATGACAGATCTATACAAGGTGTTGTCCTTAAATGACTCCCCCTCTTCGTGCATATGTTTCAAGAAGTCTGTTTGCATGGGGGTTTCGCATGGCTTAGCGTCCCTCATGTTGCATCTATGTATAAGTTCTAATATTTTCTCCTTTTGAGAAACCTTGAACCCGTTCTCTGTTTTCTCGATTTGTACTCCTAGATACTTATTGACTTTCCCTAGGGTCTTGAGTGTGAATTGTTTCCCCAGTTCTCTGGCGAATTTATCGCAATTTTGCTTGTGCTGCCCCATGTACAGGATGTCATCTATGTAAACGAGTGCGTATTCGACCGATGTGCCCTCCCTCTTGGCGAAGAGGCAGAGGTCTGCTGATGTGGCGGTAAAACCCATGTCTCTGAGTGTTTTGGCTAGGCATTCATACCATCTTTTCCCGGACTGTCTTAAACCGTACAAACTTTTGTTTAGTAGCCAAGTGACTCCCTCTTTCGCGCCTTTCCTTGGGGGTGCCCTGACATATATTTCTTTGTCTAATTTTGCATGGAGGTATGCGGTTTGAACGTCAAATTGGTAGACTTCTAGGCCTAAGATAGATGCAACTACTAGGGCGCTTTTGACACTTTCTGCCCTAACTGTGAGTGAGTAGGTATCCGTGTAGTCGTCTGGATACCTTTGAGCGAACCCCTGAGCTACGAGTCTAGCCTTGTAGAGGGCCTTGTTGTCTTTGAGTTCCTTGATTTTGAAAACCCACTTCGTGCCTATGAGTGTCTTATCGGCTGGGACCTTAGAGGGGGTGTACACGTTCAGTTCGCGCAGGCTAGTCATCTCCCTTTCCATAGCTTGCTCCCACTTATCTCTCTCTACCTGCGGCAGACTAATGATTTCTTCGAATGAGTTGGGTGTTGTTCTATTTGGGTGAATGGACCTGACATAATCTTCAAATCTCTTGGGCATTTTGTTTCTGTTGGGTCTGATAGGTCTCATGGGTCTTGTGTCGGTGTCGTGTATGTATTTGGCCTCCTTCTCTGTGACCGTGTCTACCTTGATGATGGGGTGGTCTTCCTTCCACTCCTTGGTGGCTACCTCATAGTGTCTTGATCTTTGTCTGTCTTGTGTATTTGCTTCTAATGCGATGGGTTTGCTTTTGTCCCTTGATTCATTTGTGTCTTCCTGTCTGATGAGTGTCTCGTTAAGGTGTATCTTAGACCAGTTGGCGTTCTCGTGGAACACCGCTGTTCTGGATACGATGAACCTGTTGTCTCTGTCAATGAATCTATAGCCTTTTGTGCCTGGTTCATACCCCATGAACCTTAATCTCCTGGAGACCTTGTCTCCTTTTTGCCTCAGTTGCCTGGGAATGTGCACATCCGCTGTGACTCCAAATATGTGCAGGTGCGCAATCTTTGGTTTTCGGTCGTACATCACCTCATAAGGTGTTTTCCCTATTACGCTAGACCAGAGTCTGTTCAGCGTATAATTTGAGTAGTTGAGAGCTTCCGCCCAGAATGACTGTCCTAACCCCGCATCCTCTAGGGCGCATCTCATCATTGTTTGTAGGACTCCATTCCTCTTCTCTATGACTCCATTTTGGAACGCGGAAAAGGGAGAAGTCTTGTAGTGTATTATCCGGTGCATCTTTGATCAGTTCGAGAATTCCCTCGATAAGAACTCAGACCCCCTATCTGTCATTATTTGCCTTATCTTTGTGTTGTGTTGTGTTTCCACTCTCTTATAAAACTCTTTAAATTTTTGGAATACCTCGTCTTTATGATTAATGGTATACACAAAGCCATAGCAGCTGTAGTCGTCTACTATTGTCAGAAAATATCTCCTTTTGTATTTTATAGAGGGCTTCATGGGGCCCACAATGTCCATATGTACCAGGTGGAAGATAGAATTGGTAGTACGGGTGGCTTTTCTAGGTCTGGGTTTGGTTTTTAACTTAGATGATTTACATATAGAACACTCTAAGTAGTTTTTGCAGTTTTTTATTTTCAAATCACTGGTACATTCTGTCATTTTTTTGATGACTGGGAAGCTGGCATGGCCCAATTTTCTATGTAACAAATGGGCGCAGTCATCGTGAATGGGTTTGCCTATTAGCAATTTCCCTCTCTGTGTCATATTGTCTTCGGTGGGGTCGTCTTCCCTGCCCCCCTCTGCCTCAACATGTGTGTTGACTTTATTCTCAGTGTTTTCTAGTTGGGCGATAACTTGGGTCTGGTTATTCTTTTTAGGGTGGAGGTATGTTAGCCCTCCATTAATGACTATTTTGCCGATGCTTTCCCTGTCTCTGGTCAGGTAGGCTTCTCCCTCTTTAAAGGTGGTCTCTATGCCCATGTCCTTGCTCAGTTTAAGCGGTGCTAAAATGTTGTATGGTATTTCGGGTATGAGTAATACCCCCTCTACTTTGCCTATTCCGCTTATGAACGTGTTTCCTCTCCCTGTCACTAGGACCTTGTTTTGATTGGCCACCTTAATGTGGTAGTTTTCCTCTGTGAATGAGGTCAGTATCTTTATGTCATGAGTTGTGTGGTTGGTGGCTCCCGAGTCGATGAGCCATGCTTCTCCTTCTCTGGTTTGTGAGTGTGTGTGTGTGTGTGTGTTCTCCCTGATCCCATACATGGTCCCTGGTCGGCTCTCCCTAGAGCTGTCCCTGCTTCCCCTTCTGTTCCTTGGGTCGGGGGAGTCTCTGCGCCTGTATCTGTTGTCTGATGGGGATCTATCGGGGAGCCCCGGCTTCCTGCCTTCCCTTTCCCTTTGGTAGGTGTGGTCCCTTCCCCTTGAGTTTCTTGGGCAATCCCGTTTGTAGTGGTTCTTTGAGCCACAAGTGAAGCATTCTGGGTAGTCTAGGTTCCTGGTTTGGAACTCAACTTTCTTAGTTGGCCTGCTGTCCCTGCGGCTGATGGAGCGGTCCCTCCTTAAACTATCTTCTGCTATTATCCTATTTGTCGAGTGTGAGGTGGCCTAAGCCTATGCTATCCAGCTGCATTATAAAATTGTCCCAGCTGGAGTCCAGGGAGTTAATGCTCTCTTCATGCTCTCTTCGGATATATCCTCCCCACTTTGTATCAGTTCAGTTCTTGTGGCATTCAGGCTCAGTATATGTTCACCCATGGGAGTCCCTGCTTTATGCCTGGCAGAGTGGAATTCCCTGGATATCCTTGCTGTGGTGGCAGCGCTTTTACTATAGAACAGATTAAATATTCTCTGCTGTATCTCAGACACAGTCAGATAATGGCTTAGGCTGGGGTATACACCTGGTGGGATGCTTGCTATAATTAAATAGTAAGCCCTGTGATGCAAGCAATCTGTTTCTAAAGTCCAAGGTTTTGTGGGGGGGGGGGGTCATCAACTAAAAACAGTAGATCCTCTTTTAAAAATAAAATCTGGAGTTGGTGATTCCACTGCATGAGGTTTGATCCATCTAATTTAAGAGTGGGAAAGTTAGCTGGTAAATTCCCTGAGTTGCGTGATGAATTACTCACAGTCTGTTGCTGCCCATGGTGTCTCAGATGAGGGAACTCACAATATGGCTTGGGTATGCAGTTTGCAGCTCTGTACAGACTTGGATTTATGTTCTCTCCTTCTCTTCTTTCAGGAGCTGACTGAGCATGTGCGAGGCCCATTTCGCTACTGTAGCCGATGGGGGAGTAGCTGGCTGTTGCTGCTCTTAGGCCTCGGCCTAGGCCTCCAGTTGGGGGGGTCCCATCTCACTCCTGGGGTGTCCGTCTTCATCTCTGGAGGCAGGCATCCATCGCTGGGCGTCCGGATCCATGCAGGGGGCTGGAGAGAGCCAAGGAGGCGAGGCGGTCGTAAGTCGAGGACTTCTGGGGTTCTGAGGCGTGGCGGCTGCGGTGGGTCCGATCCTTGATTGCTGGTCCCTGGGCACATGAGTAGGCTGGGTGGAGGCCACATGGGGGTTGAGTAGCAGGTGTGGCCTCTTCCCCTTGGGCCTCTTATGCTTGGTGCTGCAGGTGCTGGGTTCGAGTCCTGCCATCTGCATGATTCAAACGTAGTTGGTGCCC
This sequence comes from Arizona elegans, assembly GCA_022577455.1. Classification (NCBI taxonomy): domain Eukaryota; kingdom Metazoa; phylum Chordata; class Lepidosauria; order Squamata; family Colubridae; genus Arizona; species Arizona elegans. The sequence continues at coordinate 72,752,905 of JAKOOJ010000004.1, read as the reverse complement.
TGCGGTTGTCTTCGTGGGGGTTGGTCATCGTGTGGAGTATCTGGGTGTGTGTGCTATCATCGATGGCCCCCCCGTAGCCCCCTCGGTTCGCGGCGGTGTCTCTGAGGTGCGTGGCTGGCGTGAAGGGGTTGCGTGCAGGGCCTATCGTGGCTGCTGGGGCCTCGGGTGTCTTTCTGGCTTCGAGCTCGGGAGGCGAGCTCCAGATGCCTTGGTGTGTCCCTTCTGGGGTGCCTTTGGCTGTTCCCCCATTTGTTTTGGGTTTTTTTTCATTTGGCGCCATTGGATTTGAATCCTGGCTCCCTATTGGTTGGTGGCCATCCCAAGATGGCCGCCGGGAGCATGGCGCGAAACTGGAACCGTTTGTGTCTTGGGCCTCTGCCAGGGGGTATCTCTGTCTTACCGGTCTGGCAGCCACATGGTCTTGCTCCTGGGGGCTCATCGCTGCTCCCTGGTCATCTAGAAGGTCCCGGAGCTTCGCGATGAGTTCATCCTTGCTTATGGAGGCGTCTATCATTTTCTGTATGATGTCCTTTAGTTCATCTCTCTCGGGTGATCAGTCTTCAGTCTCTGGCGTGCCTGGCTGCACTTTCTTTTGGCCTCACACTTCTGTTTGTTTGGTCCAGTTCCTCCATCTCCAAGGCAGTTGGGATTCTGGCGGTGGCACCTTCAGGTTCCCCCAGCTCTGCCATCAGCCTGGTGGTGGACCTTGTGTTCATCCTTCCTTCCATTTCCGATTTTGGTTCTGTTTATTGGGCATAACCATCCTCTGCTACCACTTTGATAAGTAAGTTTTCCAAGGATCTTGCCCAATAATCACAGACACGATAGGCTTTGAGTTCAATGTATTTATTTACTCCATTTCTTTCTTTTCAGGTACTCATTTGGAACTGGTCCTGGACTTCTGCGCACAGCCTTATATATGGAGGAGGTGGAGTCAAGGTAAGGAGGGGTTATGGGAAGGGCTAAGTGAGGGAGGAGGGATCAGTGGGTCAGTCTATGCAATGGTGTATACACAGTTAGGCATTTACTCGTAACAAATAAGAAAAAAAAAGAACATAAACATGGCTATTTCAATTAGTTCCATTTTTATACATCAAATAATTTCCCTATATGTTCCTCCGAACCACATCTTAATCATTTCTACATTCATCACAATATATCATTAAAAATATTTCATCTATTACAATTTCCTTCATTAAATTTAAAAATATTCTGACTGTTATCCTCTACTTGCTTCTCCTATGTATTGTTTCAAATCCTCACTTAATCATTTTTATACACATCACCATAAACCATTAACAGTATTTCAATTATTACATTTTAAACTTATTCATATTTCTCAAAAATGAAAAAAAACCCTCATCATTATCTAGATTTCAAAAGTATAAATGATAATATTCCAATTATTGTACAATTCATTTTCACCATCATATAATTTACCATTATTTCTTACTACAATTCATATTTCAGTTCTAGATGTATACCTCAAATTCCTCTTTCATTTATTTCTCCTTTTCTCCCTTTTCATTTTTATTTTATTTTATTTTTACCTTTTTCTTTCCCCTTCTTTCCTGCACTTTAAAATCCCAATCTCTCCTATTTTGCCTTATGTTTCCAATTGTTCCCTCTCTCTTTTCTCTCTTTTTTATTTCACTACTGTTTAGCCCACTGATTAACCCAATATTGTCATTCTGTATATCAAAGTTCTGGATTCTTCTCTTCTGCCCTATATTTCCTATTGTTTTCCACTCTCTCTCTCTCTCTCTCTCTCTCTCTTTTATTTTTTCATTGTAAATCCCAGTGTACTCATTTAAATTCTTTATATCCTTTCTGTTCCACTCTTCTTTACATGTTTGTCTCTTTCTATCCTCCCTATTTCTTTCATTGTTAATCCCAATGTAATCTATAAAAACCTCTTTTTTATTATTACTATCCACATATTCAAATACATTTTCACATTTGGTCTCATTTTCTTTATCTTCTTTATCTTCAGCCTCTGTGTCTTGCTTCTCCCTCTTTGTTTCTTTGTCAGCTTGCATATGTTCTTTCTCGTTTTTTATGTCCTCAGATTTTGATTCCCCATGTATCCTTATAGTTATTTCTCTTATTTCCATTTTCCATGACAAATACATCGCTTTAATTATTTCTCTAATTTCCTGTGCCATTTTATTCTTTTTAAATTGATATTGTTCCAATTTTAAAAGTTCAGTAGTATTCCTTTCCCCCTTCCCCCACCAAAGTCAAGCCGCTTGCAAACAAAGGAGTCCTCCACAAAAGTTCTCATGGCTGTTATCTGTAAAGTTCACAATTTTCCAAAACACAGACCAAGTTACAGTGTTCCTTTTTGCTCCTGATGGGGTCTCTCTGCAATCCACAATTTCCGGTTATCTAACAAGTATCCATTTTGTTTCACTATATTAACAATCTTAACCAGTTTCTCTTTTTCTTTTTAGCTTTAAGAATACCAAATCAATTTTGCAGTCCAGTCCAAATTTAAACAGCTCTTTTTTTTTTTTTTAATTTGATTTCTATACCGCCCTACACCCGAGGGACTCAGGGCGGTGCACAGCCAAACAATAAAACACATACATACAAAATTTAAAAGTAAAATAAAAACAAATTAAATAATTTTGGCCCTGAAAAGTTTAAAACCCCAAACTTTTTAAAACGAATTTTAAAATTGAATGTATAAAATACTAAAAGATATTTAAAAATTAAAAATCTTTTATGAGAGAGGGAGAAAATTAGGCCAGGCCCGCCTGGTGAAATAATAAGGTCTTTAAAGCGTGGCGGAAGGTGCGCAGATCCGGGATCCTCCATATCTCTGGGGGGAGCTCGTTCCAGATAGTAGGTGCCCCCACAGAGAAGGCTCTCCCCCTGGGGGCCGCCAGTCGGCATTGTTTGGCCAACAGCACCCGGAGGAGCCCCTCTCTATGGGAGCATACCGGCTGGTGGGAGGCTATTGGTGGTAGTAGGCGGTCCCGCAAGTACCCAGGTCCTAAGCCATGGAGCGCTTTAAAGGTGGTAACCAAAACCTTGAAGCGCACCTGGAAGACCACCGGGAGCCAGTGCAGCTCGGGCAGGAGAGGTGTTACATGGGAACGCCATGTCGCTCCCATTACCACCCGCGCGGCCGCACTCTGCGCCAGTTGGAGCCTCCAGGTGCTCCTCAAGGGGAGCCCCATGTAGAGAGCATTGCAATAGTCCAGGCGGGAGGTGACAAGGGCATGAGTGACCGTGCGTAACGAATCCCGATCCAGAAAGGGACGCAACTGGCAAATCAGGCGAACCTGATGAAAAATCCTCCCGGTCATGGCCGTCAAGTGCTCTTCTAAAGACAGCTGTGAATCCAGGAGGACGCCCAAGTTGCCCGCCCTCTCTGTGGGGGCCAAAGATTCTCCCCCAATAGTCAGTGATGGTGTCAACTGACTATATCGGGACATCGGAAACCACAGCCACTCGGTCTTGGATAGGTTGAGCCTGAGCCTATTCTTCCCCATCCAGATCCGCACGGCCTCCAGGCACCGGGACATCACTTCAAGGGCATTGTTGGGATGGTCTGGGGTGGAGATCTACAGCTGGGTGTCGTCAGCATACTGGTGGTACTTCACCCCAAAATCACGGATGATCTCGCCCAGCGGCTTCACATAAATGTTGAACAGGAGGGGAGAGAGGACCGACCCTTGCGGCACCCCACATATGAGGGGCCTCAGGGTTGACCTCTGTCCCCCTGTCAACACAGACTGCGACCGGTCAGAGAGAAAGGAGGAGAACCACCGCAACACAGTGCCTCCCACCCCTAACTCTTCCAGCCGGTGCAGCATGATACCATGGTCGATGGTATCAAAAGCCGCTGAGAGATCTAACAGGACCAGGACAGAGGAGCATCCCCTGTCCCGAGCCCTCCAGAGATCATCTACCAATGCGACCAATGCCGTTTCCGTGCTGTACCCGGGCCTGAAGCCCGACTGGAATGGATCTAGATACGTCATTTCATCCAGGTACTGGAGGAGCTGTTGCACGACCACACGCTCAACAACCTTCGCCACGAAACGAAGGTTGGAGACCGGACGATAATTTACCAAAACTGCCGGGTCCAGGGAAGGCTTCTTGAGGAGAGGCCTCACACCGCCTCTTTCAAGGTGGCGGGAAAGTCACCCTCACCCAGCGAAGCATTTATAATCCCCTGGAGCCAGCCTCGTGTCACTTCCCGGGAAGCCAGTACTAACCAGGAAGGACACGGGTCCAATAAACAAGTGGTCGTGTTCAGTCTACCCAGAATCCTGTCCACGTCCTCAGGGGTCACAGGATCAAACTCATCCCAGATAACATTCTCAAGACCTGCCCCTGTCTCTCCCCCTGAGACTACCCAGTCGGAGTCCAAATCTTCCCGAATCTGAGTGATTTTGTCATACAGATACTGAACAAAATCCTCGGCTCTACCCTCCAAGGGGTCCTCCCGTGCTTCCTGATGGAGCAGGGAGCGGGTCACCCTAAAGAGGGCGGCCAGGCGGTTATCTGATGACGCAATAAGAGCAGCAAAATAGTTACATTTTGCTGCTTTTATCACCACTAGGTAATTCCTAATGTGTGATCTTACTAATGTCCGGTCAGATTCAGAAAGACTGGCCCTCCAACTACTCTCTAGGTGTCTTTTCCGGCGCTTCAACTCCCTCAGCTCCTCGGTAAACCAAGGAACCAATTGAGATTGGCGCCGGGTCAGAGGCCGCAAAGGCACGACCCGATCCAGAGCTCCAGCAGTCGCCCTATCCCAGGCGGCCATCAGGTCTCCAGTCGAGGCATGTGCCAGAACCTCAGGAAATGGCCCAAGCTCCATCTGGAATCTGTCAGGTTCCATCAGGCGCCTGGGGCGGAACCATCTTACCGGCTCCGCCTCCCTGCGGTGGGCTGCAGCGGTTCGAAAGTTGAGATGAAGGAGAGAGTGATCTGACCATGACAAGGGTTCAGTAACTATATCCCCTATCTGAAGATCCCTCGACCACTGTCCAGGGACAAAAACCAGATCCAGCGTGTTTCCCCCTGTGTGGGTAGGGCCATGAATTAACTGGGTCAGGTCCATAGCTGTCATGGAAGCCATGAACTCCTGAGCCATCTCCGACATCTCACCCACAGATGGCAGGTTGAAATCCCCCATGACCATAAGCCTAGGGGTATCAACCGCCACCGCGGCAATGACATTGAGTAGCTCGGGCAGGGCTGTTGCCAAGTGGCAGGGAGCCAGGTACGTGATCAGCAAACCCATCTGAACCCCATGACCCCATTTCACAAAAAGGGATTTACAGCCGGCCGTCTGAGGAACAGTGGCCTTCCTCGGTCTCAGACCTTCTTTAATGATAACCGCTACCCCCCCCCGCCCCTCCCCTGTGACCTCGGCTGATGGAATGCTTGGAAACCTGGCGGGCACATTTCAATGAGGGGAACCCCCCCTCCTGGCCCAACCAGGTCTCCGTAATACCTGCCAGGTCCGCACCCCACTCCTGAACAAGATCACAGATGAGGGGGGCTTTATTACTACGGACCTGGCATTGCACAGCATCAGCCGAAGACCTGGGTCCTGAGGGTCTATGCAACCTGAGGAGCGAGTAGAGCCTTGGGGGCCGGAGCACGCCACCGCTCGTAGACAGTGAGTGTGCATCCCCTAATACAATATGGCCCCCTGCTCCCACCATATCTACCCCTCCCACCTACAGTACTGATGTTCAAAAAACCATCCGGACAAGCTCTAATCTCCCCCTCGACCCCGGGTCCCCCACCCCCCACACCGCGCTTCACTGCCAGACCCGACCCTCCCCCTTGTGGGTTATCCCCCATACCCACAACCCGAATTCCAATCTGACCCTCCCCCTCCCTGGGACCCCTTAAAAATTTGACTAAAAATTTCGATAGAAAACCCGTCAATCCCCTAGTTTTCACATGCCACCTCTCTGGGTCCCAAAACCCATCCTTGAGGTGGGCCCTCGATAGTGAGGAGGGCCACATCTGTGAGAAGGGGGAATCTTGCAGCGCAAGAAGATCTGCAGTCGTATACATCTCCAAAATGCAGAGATGGAGGCCGGAGCTCAGACAGGGGACTTCACAAAAGATGTAACACAGCCATTTGTTCATCGATGTGCTGTTGGTATCTCTTGTCCTCCCACAACAGTAGGAGGGTCCTAATTATCTCCTCCAATGGGGGTGACCTCCAGCCCACCCTCTCACGGCGGAACCCCAAGGGGGCGTAGATTGAAAAACTTCTCCCACAGACAAGAGTCATGATGTAATAGAGGACCCCTCAACAGTTGCCTCAGTTTGGCTGACCATGGTCGGAGGAAAGATTTATCAGTCTATCAGTCAGTCAATGAGTCACGCCAGGGGCGAAGATGGAAAATCCTTGGCAAAGTCTTGTACTCAAGGTCACATTCGAGTAAGTCCCTATGAAAAAGGGAAAGGGAAGGGAAGGGGGAGAAGGAAGAGGGGAAGAAAAGAGGGGAGGGGAAAGAGAGAAAATTCCCTCAATCAGGGCAAATAATACGCCCATTTAGGCAGACACAGTACCCGGGGGGGGGGGGGAAGGGCTGGTATCTATGCGACGGAAAGCTCCTCTGTCGCCCCCCAGCCCTACTTTCCTCAGTTCTTCTGGGATAACGAATCCGAACCCCAGCCTCCATTGGATGTCACAGGGGGCCTCCAGGTCCTCTACAGCCGCCAAGATATCCTGGGAGGGGGTCTCTCTTCTCCAGTCCTAGACCTGTTTATGCTCCTCTCAGTTTTTACCCTCCAGAAAGCCCCCTTCTCCGGCAATAGGGCCTGAAATCAGCTCCAGTACTTCCGTGGGGTGTGCCATGGCCCAATTTAACGTTAGAGCCGGCCTCACCACCCCTGCTGATATCCACGCCACCATTCCCGGATTCCAGGGGGCCACTGAGGAAGTTCCTGAGTGGGGTAGATGAAATTTCAATGGGCTGCCACCACTCGCTGCCCCACAGCCATACTTCCCCCTTCACCTTTGCCGCTATCGCTGCCAACGACTGCTGCCGAACAAACCACCATAGCTCCACTTTCGGCGGCGGCGGAGCAGCGCAGCCAACTTCTCCGCCAGCGCCTCCAGGCATGTCCAGGGGTGAGGGAGATCTCAAGAACCCTTGCCCCGAGCTCCGCTGACTGAACCCACCGCCACCAACAAGCCTCATCTCCACATCTCCTCTCTCCGCTCTCAACCCTCCGCTCGGCTCCGCTCTCCACTCTCCCTTCTCCTCCCCAGCAGCGCTGCCACTCTCCACTCTCCACTCGGCTCTCGGCAGCATCAGCAGAGTCGGAGTGGCACGGCTACACTCTCCCTCGCCGTCTCCTACTCCGGGGGCGTTCAGGGGCGAGGAAGATCTCAAAATCCTTGCCCCGAAACCATCCGACACAATCAGGGGTCGCTGGTGGTCGAGCTCCCCTGCAGTACCCTCTCGAGCTCTGGAAAGTCCTCCATCCAGCTGCAGCACCTCACCACACGACCGCCATCTTGCGCATGCTCATTTCTTTTTTCCTGTTTCCTTTTGTTTATACAGCACTTCTGTTACAAGGCTTATTATCCATTCTCTTTTGTTTTTCTTAAAGTTCACGAGAAAGAGGAGAGAAAAAGGATCTAATTATTCCTTTCCAATTCTTTAATCAGTCTTTCGGTTATTTCTTTCATTTTTAAGATTTTCCACATTATTTTCCAGATCGTTTTGTTCAAAGGTCAATTTTCTATTTGGGGGTTTCTTTTTTGGGTGGTCTCTTTAAAGATACACTCCAATGTCCTCTTTTCTTCCCCCCATGCTTATTAGCTGCCATTTTCTCACTAGGGGTCTTCAGGTTTAATTTTTTTTCCTTATTATGAGTTGGCTAACACTCACCCAGCTCCAAAAACTCCATTTGATTCACCGCTTTTGCTTAGTTAGCTTTTGCTTTGTTTAGTCCAGTTGCCCCAGGCTTCGGGACACCATGAAAGATTCCCAGCCCACCCACCCCCCAAGTTGTAGAGAGCTACCTCTGACCATCGAGGAACTTGCCTGTTCCTCTTGATCTTCTGAGGTGCCTCTCCTTCACCCCCATCCCTACAGAACGGTTCCGGTCCGAAGACCCCTTGGCGACAGTTCGTCAGTCTGGGTTTTTGTGGAGCTCATCAGAGCCCGCAAATTCCCCAACTGTCTCGCCATGATGCTTCCGGTTGAATCAGGGCCTAGCTTTTTAGACTGCTGCAAAGATTCTAGAAACTTAGTGGAAAGGTAAATTTCCTAGACCTTTGTAAGGTCTAGGTTCTGTTTGTTTCTTGTCTGCTTGTGCTTTATAAGCAACCTTGGTTTCATCCAAGAGTTTGAGGATCACTGGCAAAATGGTTTTCAAATGAATGATCCACTGTTTCAAGGAGGGGATTTCTGGTTCACATGAGGGTAACTCAGGCATAGCATTAAATTCTTCATGGCCACTCTGAATGGGGTGCTAGCACACTGTGCTAGTGTGAACTGCATTATTATAAGCTACTTCTGCAAAAGGCAATAGTTTGATCAAGTTGTCCTGCTGATCTTTAATAAAACAGTGCAGGTAATTTTCCAGAACTGAGTTCATTCATTCTGTGATCCCGTTTGCAGATGATGACTAGAACTAAGTCTCTGTTTGGTTCTGAGTAGGTCCGAAAAGGATTTCCAGAACTTGGATATTAATTGGACCTCTCTGTCCAAAATAATACATCATAGGGCGATATACCCATGCAAGCGGTATATGTGGACCAAAAACAGCTTAGCCAAGCCTTTGGCCATAGGGATCTTTTGGCATGGGATGAAGTGAACCTGCTTTGAAAAATGGTCTCTGACAACCTAGATCAATGTGTTTCCAGAACTCTTGGGCAATTCTGAAATGAAATCCATGCAAATCTTTCTCCATGTTGCCGAAGGATTGGCCAGTGGCTGCATTAGACTGGGGTTTTTCCCTTGCCGAACCAGAATTGCAGTTCCAGTAAATGTAATGTTTTTACAAAAGCAAAGTGACCAGCTAATTTGGAGTCCTGACAAGCTTGCATAGCTTTCAGCCTTTCCCTAGCTGGGACATACAGCTTATTTCCCACTCAAGCTAACCAATCTTTTATTATGCAAGTATGTCTATGGGCACTAAACACTCATCTATTTTCAAGGCATTTTTTAATTCTGTGGTGGTGACACTGTCTAAAGCAGTGGTGGGTTTCAACCTGTGTTACCACTGGTTCGCTTCATGCACCTGCTTCACATGCATGAAGTTAGCAAACCCCAGGAAGCTCTGTAATTGCTTGCGAGTGCGGGGAGTTTCACACTCAAGGGCAGCTCTGACTTTTATGGGGTCCATTTCCACCCTTTGGTGAGAGATTTGGTACCCTAAGTAATCTATTTTATCTTGGTGAAATTCATATTTGGAGAGTTTGGCAAACAATGTAGCTGCCTTCAAGACTTCCAGCACCAATTTAACATGTTGCATCTTAGTTTCACCTCATTAATTAGCTGCATGAAGATGGCAAGAGCCCCTTGGAGCCCAAATGGCAAAACCTTGAAATGAAAACATCCTAGCAGACAATTAAACACTGTTTCCTATTCATCCCTGTCCTGGATCCAGATCCAGTAATAAATGTCCCTTAAGTGTAGTTTGGAAAAAATTCACCCCTTCGCCAGATTGGCCAGCATGTCCTTCATTAGGGTTAGGAAATAGAGATTTTCCTTGCAAATAGCAGTTCAATTTCTATAATCCACATATAAGCATAACGAGCTGTCCTTCTTCTCCTGGAACAGGACTTGGGCAGCTCCCTTGGGTCTCGCTGGTTCGATGAACCCATGCTTGAGGTTTTTGTCTATAAATTGCCACAGATCATCCAGTTCCCAGGGAGACATAGCATAAAGTTTCGGCTTAGGTAGTTTGGCCCCTGGTAAAATCTCAATGGCACCGTCTGTAGACCTATAGGGGGAGGGAAGTTCATCTGAGGCTGCTTCACTGAAAATATCCATCAAATCTCGGTATTCTCTGGGGATGCCCGGTAGGGGTCCATTTGCTGCAGCCGCAGCTACCTTCTCACTCTGCAGTACTTCAATCTGATGGAGTTCCTCATTCTGAATTAATTCATTATTAGGGAATTGGAGAGTCCCTTCCATCCAGTCCACTCTTGGGTTCCACTTCTTTAACCAGGTCAGTTCCAGAACTAGGGGCCAGTCCAACCATGGTGTCATGATGAAAACAATGATTTCGGAGTGATTTGCCATAGTTAGTTCAAGTGATTCAGCAGCAAATGTGGCCAGGGTGCCCCCTGAAATGGATCCATCAAGTTGGCAGAACAAGACTGGAGTTTTTAGTGGCCTTAGTTGAATGCCCAGTTCCCAGATCAAAGTTGGGCTTATTAGGCTTCTTGTGCACCCCAAATCCAGCAATGCTTTAAGTCTCACTTTTCTCCCCATTAATGGAATAAACAATTCTATAGGACCGTGATGGAGAACCTATGGCATGCGTGCCAGAGGTGGCATGCATAGTGTCCATGAAGGCAACCTGTACTTAAACAGTTTTTGTACAGCAATTCAGAAAACAGAAACAGAAACTTCATATAGAGATCACTCCAAGTAGGATATAGAGATCCCTCCAATCCTTTCCCCTCCCACCAGAATACTAGCGTCCCAATAGAAATATTTGGGACCTGACAGATATATGTTTTATTATTGATACATTTTAATTATTGATTGGAAACCACCCATAATTTGATATAAGATGGGCAGCCTTTTAAACATTTAAAAATAATATAAACAACAACAGAAAGGAAATGGATGTTTAAGCTAAACATCAACAACATTCATCCACCCAGACTCACACATCAGAGCTCATTCCATAACTCAAATACAATGCAATAAATCTACCCAGAAGTCCAACAAGTACAAACACATGCACAGATTGAAAAACAGACCCTAAAGTTCAGCAATCCAACCCAACCCATTAAGTCAGAATGATATGCCATTCATAGAATTTGCAATTCAATGGGTTTTTTAAAAAAAGGAAATTACAGATGGGAGGCCTTTAATTTACATCAGGGGTGTCAAACTGGTGCAGCCCCCTGTGCCCCATTTTGGCAGGCAGAATGCTTCATGAGACCATCCAGGCCACAAGTGGGGTGTAGGGGGGCGTGCACACACCCCGCAACCTGTTTCCAGCAGAGTGCTGCAGGAGGCTGTCCAGGCTGAAAATGGGGCACCCCCCCCACCACACACACACCATTTTGGCTGCCAGAGGCCCCGCAGGCCAGTCCTTTGCTATTTCTGGATCCAGCCCATGGGCCTTGAGTTTGATACCCATGGTCTACACTATGACTCTTAGGTAGTGTCATTGAGAAATTTAACCCCTGGATTACTACTGGGAATCCAAGACTTTTGTATGCACAGAGATATAAAAACCCACAGGTCTCTATAAGAGAAGAATGGATAGTAAAATTAATGGAATTGGCTGAGCTGGCAGAATGAACAAACTTCAGATTCCACCTGACTTTTTCTGCAATCACTTTCTCTCAGTAAAAGTTCCTTTTGATAACAAATTGTTTCAAGAGCTTTCCTGAGAGGAAAGCTGACTAGTGTGTGCTGAATTTGGTGTGGCAATGCAAGGGAAGCCCCTTCCCACCATTCCTAAGGATACAGAGATCTGATGGATGTGTTTAGCAAAAAGGGGATGGATTAACTTCCTCCCACTTTCTCACAGATTGTGCCATTGAAATCATGCTGGGGGCAAAGCTAACAAAACTGAAACTATACTCAATGACCCCTATAGAATTTGAAGAATGGCACTTATTCATTGATAAAAACCTAGCTCATGGATTTACTCAACCAGTGTGACCACAGGAGGTGCCCCCAGTCTTATTCAGGGAGAAAAAAGAGGGGGCTTTGCATCTCTACATTGACTATCATGATCTGAATGCAGTATGCATGTCAAATGTGTACCTCTCCCTCTGATAGACATGCTAGCCCGTTTGGCAAAAGGGAAATTTTTCACCAAGCTGGACTTGCAGGAAGTGTATTACCACATTTGAATCAGGGAGGGGACAAATGGAAGACTGCCTGCTAGGTTGTTTCCAGTTTAAAATGCTTCCTTTTGGATTACAAGGAGCTCCTGCAGTCTTCATGCAACTCATTATTTAAGTACTACATGAACACTATATAAAAGGGTGCTGGTGTATTTGGATGACATTTTAATTTACACCAAAACCAAAGTGGAACAAGTGAGGTTGGTTTGAGAGGTCCTTAAGAAGCTTTGTGCTGCTAAACTCTTTGCCAAATTTTCCAAGTGTGAATTCCACCAGGACAAAATAGATTATCTCCCACAAAGGGATTGAAATGGACTCCAAAAAAAGTAGGGCAGTGCTGGAATGGGCTCTACCCAGTACGAGGAAGTAGTTACAAAGCTTCCTAGGATTCTAACTTTTACAGGCAATTTATCCCGTCTTTTGCTCAAATAACCATGCTCATTACAAATTTGCTAAAAATGAAAGGGGGAAAACAAAATAAACCCAGCAAGCCTTTGAAATGGATGATGGAATATCAAGCCATGTTTGAAAAACATAAGCCACTTTTCACAACTGAGCTGGTCATGAAACACCCAGACCCTAACAAATGTTTCATCATACAAGCTGACACCAGTGATGTTGCAGGGAATGAGTACAGGCAATTAGAACCATGTATGTATACCTCAAAGAAACTGTCGCAAACTGAGCAATGCTGGACATATAGGAGAAGGAGGCTTACAACGTAAGATGGGTGCTCCTCTCCTGGAGACACTTTTTAGAAGGAAGCAAAATCCCTTTCCAGGTATGGACTGATCACAAAAACCTGGAAGTACTGAAAACCCCTCATAAACTTTCCCCTAAACAAGCATGCTGGATGCAACACTTTCAGTGCATCAATTTTACTTTATGCTACATCCCAGGGGGAAAGAATTTCCTGGCTGATGCCCTATCACAGATGTCACAATACAGTTGCTCCAAAGCAGAAATAATCAAACCAGTGCTCTCATCACGTCAGCTGGAAGCCCAAGTGACCACGAAATCCCAGCAGAAAGAAAAGCTGCTAATTAGCAGCGATGTGGCCTCTGCCCTAAAAAAGACACTAACAGATGATGAATGGTTCCATAATCACAGTAATGTCTGCTCCATCCAGGATGGACTGGCTTAGTTGGGAACAAAACTGTATGTGCCAACTAGGCAAAGGCTCCTGATTATGAAGACATGCCATGATCCAAAAACAGCAAGACATTTCAGATTTGTAAAGAAATTGCATTTAATAAAATGATAATTCTGGGAGAAGGTGTGGCCAAAAGCAGTGGCACAACAGACTCATTAGGGGCTCCTAAAGAGTAGTCGATATCCCCAAAGTCCAAGGGTCCTTTGTGATCTAAGTTGTCCTGAAGAGACAACCAACAAGAGGAGCACATACTGGTCAATCCAGGGGGGCTGCAAACCCCCTAGGAAGACTAGAAGAAGCTCCTCAAATTGGACACGGTAGGAAAGCGACCAGGAAGTTGCTAAAAAGCTGTGGAAGCTATACCAGAAGAGAAAGTAAAGAAACAGCCTGTGACATCAAGGTGAGACTGACTTGATTTTATCACTTGAAAGTTTCTCTTAAACTCACTGGATGATCAAAGGGTGGAGAAGAGAGGCTGAGAGTGAGGAGTGGGTGCGGGTGGGTGCTCGCAACCACATCTGGATAACTGGGGTGGCAAGGAATGCGTGACTGAGAGCACATTAACTTTTTTTTTATTAAACTTTTACTGGAAAAAAAAAGATTTGGAGATTTTAAAAACAACTGGATATTTGGACATTTGGATATTAAAGCTTTTGAATGACTGAATGGATTACCTATTATCTTTTCTTTCTTTCTTTCTTTCTTTCTTTCTTTCTTTCTTTCTTTCTTTTTTGAATGGACTGTTACGATGTTTATTGCTTAAAAGATACTTTGTTTAACTTTGCTTTAAAGTGAAAGTATCGGAAGCTGGTTTAAGGCGGAAAGTTAAACTGCAGTGCCATCTAGTGGCAAAAGAAAATAATAAAAAAGACATATATATTTTAAAGTAAGTTTAACAGTTACCTGACCTTGACATTTTAACTGAGAAGATAATAGAACAGCTGTGAAAAGTGGAGAGATTATACATTAAATGTATTTTGGAACTTTTTTTTTAAATTGGTCTTGTGGACTGTAACTCTTTATTTTATTTTATTTCACCTTTTTTGCGGGGGTGGGGGTTGTTTAGTTTTGCTTTGAGAACTAAAAAAATGTCTTTAAGGTTTGTCTTTTTACCTTTTACTTTTGTCTCTTTTATTTGGGTTGGAGATTTTCTTTATGGAATTCAATAGAAGTGGTTTCCTCTTTTTAAGCATTACTTTTTGTGGATTGAGAATTGAAGAGTCAGAAAAAACTTTTGTTCTTATTAAATTTCACTTTTTTTCCTTATGGACACTTGCTTTTGATTTTGATCTTAAAATCTTATTAAAATTTATATATATATATATTATATATATATATATATATATATATATATATATATATATATATATATATATATATATATATATATATATATATATATATATATCTGTTTTTTTTTCTTTTTAAAACAGTTGGATTACAATTTTTTTCCTTTTTTCTTTCCCTCCCTCTCTTTCAGATTTTTTCTCTCCTTTTTTTCTTTTTCTTTTTCTTCTTTTCTTTTTTTTTCTTATATTTTTGAAGGGAAGGGATGATTTGAGAATTTTTTCTTTTTTCTTTTTTTTATATTTCTTTTTTAATTTTTTGCCTACTAATTCAACTATTGAATTAGACATTTGAATTATAATTAAATCATAAGTGGATTATCAATTATTTATATTAAGCCTTTGGAAAAGTGGAAATGAAGAAATGAAGAAATATATACAGCCAGCACCAAGTTCCTCAGCAGCAGAAGTGCAGAAAACTTCCGAGATGATGGAGTTGTGCAAATTTATGCAATCATTCCATGATGATATCAAACAGGAACTTCAAGCAATGAAAGAAATAATGGGGAAGAACGGGGAGAGAATCAAGAAAGTAGAAGAAAAGGTGAAAATGACAGAGAAAAAAGTTGAAAATCTGGTTTCCATAGACAAAATTCACAAAAGGACAATTATCCTGTTGGAGATGGAATGCTCTGAATTTTACTTAAGATTCCAAAATATAGAAGAAGAAAAAGGAGGAAATCTACCAGAAATAATTGCAGAGATTTTGGCTGAAGCCTTGGAACAATCCAAAGAAAAGATTTTGAATGAGATTGATGAAGCTTTTAGAATCTATAGTAGATATGCAGTAAGGAATAAACTACCAAGGGAAGTACATGTAAGATTTACAAAGAGAGCGATGAAACCAGAAATACTGCAAGCAGTAAGGACCACAGCACTGAAACACAAGGATAAAGAACTTGTGGTTCTACGACAAATAACTAGAAGAGTTAGAGATTTGAGGAGAGAATACCAATTCTTAACAAGATTTTTAATATCCAAAGGAGTGAGTTTTAGATGGCTAATACCTGAAGGGATTATGGTGACATGGAGAGAACAAAGATACAGACTTGATTCAATTGAGAAAATGAAGGTATTTTATCAACAACTTAGTGGAGCAATGGAAGAAGACTTGGGAGCTTTAGGCATTGCAAAAGAGAAAGATGAAGAAAAGGATAAGGAGGAAAAAGCGAAAGAGAAGAGGGCCCGGAGAAAGGGGGCAAAGAGCCAAAGACCCAATCGAACCCAGAGAGACGAGGGCAATGAAATTAAAACCTAGTAACAAGTAAACATGGAAGAAGAAATAAAAGCAATATCCTTAAATGTAAATGGATTAAATGCAGTGATAAAAAGAAATAGACTATTGACTAAATTAAATACTCTGAAGATGGACATTATATGTTTACAAGAAGTTCATATTAGAAAACAACACACAAAACTATTACAATATCCCAAATTAGGAGTTTTATTTACAGCACTGATATAACAAAGTAAAAGAAGTGTGGCATTATATATAAAAGAAAAATTAGAATCTAAATTGATTTTTGAAGATGAGGAAGGTAGGATTTTGATGGTGGAAATAAAAATGAACTTTAAACAAATACTTTTGATAGCATTATATGCACCAAATGAAAAGCAGGAAGAATTTTATTGTCGACTGCACAGAAAAATTATAGCATTGAATTATGAAAATATATGTATAATGGGTCTCGGCCAGTCCACCCAACTGCACTGGAAACAAGCCCCCACCAGAACGGAATAAAGCAGTTGCAATCCTTTAATTAGGTTCAGCACAGCAAACACAGGCAGGAGAAAGGCACAAGCCGGAAACAAGGTTTAAAGTTAGCGCTACACGCAATCGCAGTGTAGCGCCTTTTATATACGCAGCAATAAATCAAGTGGCAATTAAACAGTTAACATCACCCCTCCTTCCCCTAGCTGGCCTGTAGGAGGAGCACAATAAATCAATCGGCAATCAAACAGTTAACATCACCCCTCCTTCCCCTAGCTGGCCTGTAGGAGGAGCACAATAAATCAATTGGCAATCAAACAGTCAACATCATCCCTCCTTCCCCTAGCTGGCCTGTAGGAGGAGCGCACCTCTGTTACATCACAAGGCAGCAGCATCTGCAAACTCCATGCCCCCCCCATCTCCGATGAAAGAGTTTGCTTCGTTTTGTGCGCGAGTGGTAAAGACTTCTCAAACAGCTGATGACACGCCCCCGAAGAGTCCAGCAGCTTGCCCCCTCCTCGTCGTCCTCCCCAGTGATGGTGAGACCCAACCGAGGCTTGACAATGGGTGATTTTAATGCAGTTATAGACCCAGATTTGGATTATAAAACTTTGAAAAAAAATAAAAAAACTAGAAGAATAGTACCAAAATCCTTTTTTACAATGGTAGAAGAATTAAGTATTCAAGATATCTGGAAACAAAAACATTTGAAGGAGAATCAATATACTTTTTATTCAAATAGATATTTATCATGGTCAAGGATAGATATGATATGGATGTCAACTGGACTTATAGAAGAGGTGCAAGAAGTGAATATTGGTTCAAATATTTGGGCTGACCATAGTCCACTGACAGTAGTATGGAAAGGGAAAAAGAAAAAGACAAGATGGCCTTTGAACACAACAATATTAAATGAAGAAGGATTTCAGGAATTTGTGGGAAAGGAACTGGACATTTTTTAAAAATTAAATAAAAGGGAAGATACCACTTCCGGGTTTCCTTGTCTTCGGCGACGACGGTGCATTTTTAAGCACCGCCAGCCCAGCCGTTCGTAGAGCCGCTTCTAGATCGCGAAGCGGCTTGAAAGCTTCAAAATCCCCAGGATCTTTGAAGAAGAGGCAGCAGGGTACAGGTAGAGCCCCTGCAACCCCCCCAGGGAATTGTTTCTGGGGAGGAAACAGGCGCGGCTCCCTCCCAACCTGCTGAGACTCCGGGCGGCATGGGACGTCTCTGCTTTCGCAGAACAAGCCGGCTGCAGGAAACTTCAAAGAGAAAGGAAATAACTCAAACAAGCAGCTGAACTCTACTTGAACCCTGAAAATCTGAACTGCAAGTATTAGCACTTTGCTGATCTTTTATATTGAAGGGAAAAACTTCTGAATGAGTGAAAGTGACTGGAAAAAATATGGCGCTCAGCATTAGAGTAAATGAATCAGCGAGTGTGGATTGGTGAAGTCATCTTGCTTTGTTACAAAGTTAACAAGTTGTTATAAAGTTGCTCCGACTGTAATAACAGGAACAAGAGGAAAATCTCTCCCTTTTACTTGATTTTGCTTCACCATAGTTTTGCCCTGATTAAATCTGGGGGACCTTTTTAGAAGGCTTTGTGGAGGCGGTAGAAGAAGCAGAACCTCCCTCTTTAGAAAAGCTAGCCTACGTGGCAGGATGGCTTCAAAGAAGCAGGAAGGCAAAACAGGGGGGGATCCCCCACACGCAAACAGGACATGCAGTCACAAGCTCAGAAAAAAGATTTTGATATGGGAGGTTTAAAAGAATTTATTTCAAAAATCCTGGATGACAAATTTCAAAAAGCTCAACAGGAAATAGATGATAAAATAAATAAAATAGATGATAAAATCCAAAAGTCTCAACAGGAAATTATGCAGGAAGTGCAGCAGAACCAAAAGAAGGTGACCAAAAAAATAACAGATGTGGTGTCTGGCCTGGCAGGATTTATTATGAAAGTTGAGTCAAAAGTGGATGAATTTAAATCAGAAGTTAATGCCAAGATGAAAAATAATGATCACAAATTTTTGGATGTTGATGATAAGATGCAGAGAGTTGAGAACGAGATTGTCATGATGCAATTCCGGGCAATGGAATTCGCTATACGGCTTCGAGGAATTAGAGAAGAGGAGAGACAAGATTTGAGACAGGTCTGTGCTGAAGCCCTAGCTGTGATCTTAAAAATTAATCCTGATATGGTTTTCTGTAAAATAGACAAAATTTACAGAGTCAATTCCTGGGTGGCCAGACAAAGACAATTGCCTAGAGATGTGGTCATATACTTTACAGACAGAGCAATAAGAAATGATATCCTGCAAAAATCCTTTCTTACTTCTGTGCAAGTGGGCGGATCGAAGATCACAGTTTACAAGGAACTTCCACCTAAGATGTTGAAATCCAGAAAAGACTTTGGCTTTCTTGTTAAAGAATTGCAGAATAATCGGATCCCATTTCATTGGGACGCTCCAACTGGCATAATTTTGAGATATAAGGGAGAGAGACACCGTTTGAATACTGTGGAGAAGGCGCAGCAATTTTATACTGTTATCTTTAAAGAAAGAACACCATCCCCACGTACATCTACAGTTTTGGAGATTAAGGAGAGTGATAAGAAGCAACTTCAAGAACCGCAGCAACAATCTAAGCAGGAATCAGAGGAGTTGAAGGGCGCTGAAGGAGGTTTCCTGGATGAGCCTTTGCTGGAACCTTCTCCAATCTTGGAGCCGGTTTGGATGGCTGAAGTCAAGGACCAGCGTATAACCCGAGCAAAATCCAAGCAACTTAAAGAAAAGTTAAGCAAAGACAAGATGAAAAGGCTGGGGCCATGGGGAATGCAGGACAGAAGATTTCGGATGAAATCCGACTATTCTGTTCTCTGCTCCAGAAAGAGAATAATGATGATTAAATGTTTATCTTGGAATGTGAATGGGTTGAATGCAACACAGAAAAGGAAGAAAGTATTTGCATATTTAAAACAACATAATAATGATATAATCTGTCTACAAGAAACGCATATTACAGTTCAAGATCAAAACTATTTGAAAAATTCCAAATTAGGAACACATTTTATATCTTCAACTAACCAAAAAAAGAATGGTGTGGTTATTTACGTAAATAAAAAATTAACAGCCAAACTTATAGAAGCTGATCAAGATGGCAGGTTTGTAGCAATTGAATTACTTTCTGCTAACAGTTAAATTCTTTTGATAGGAATTTATGCTCCCAATCAACAACAGGACTATTTTTATAAAATGCTACATACTAAAATACTACAATGGGATTATAGATCTATTTTAATTATGGGAGATTGGAATGGAGTAATTGATTCTAAATTAGATAAAAAGACTCTGGCGAAGTCAAGGATTAGATTACCACAGACCTTTTTTGATATGAAAGAAGACTTGGAATTAAAAGATATTTGGAGAATACATAACCCAAAAGAACTGGATTATACTTTCTTTTCTGATAGACATAGATCCTTCTCTAGGATTGATTTCATTTTGTTGTCAGATGACTTACTTGTTAGGACAAAAAGAACAAAGATTCTGCCAAGAACTTTGACTGATCATAGTCCAGTGTGGATAGAAATTGAGACATGCAAGACTGAGAGACGCTCTTGGAGATTAAATGAAAACTTGTTCAGATATGAAAAAAATATAATAGAACTCAAAAAGTATTTGAAAGAGTTTTTTGAAATGAATTTGAATAAAGGCACCCCAATGGAAATTGTGTGGGACGCAAGCAAAGCTTACATGAGAGGGGTGCTTATTCATATGAACTCTAAACATAGATTGACCCAACAAAAGAAAAGACTTGAATTGGAAGCAGAAATAAAGAACAAAGAACAGTTACTTATTAAAAACCCAACAGATGAAAGAATATGTGGTGTCATAAAACTTTTGAAAGATCAATTCCAAATGCTTATAGCGGAACAAGTTGCAACAAATTTACAATACGCGAAGCATAATACATTCTGCAACGCCAATAAACCGGGCAGGTGGTTGGCTTACACATTGAGGAAGAAACAGAGCATACGGACTATTGATAGTATTGATATCGGAGGGAAAGAAGTATTTCAACAGAAATTAATAAAAGAAGCCTTTCTTGAATATTACACTAAACTATATGCCAGAGAGGAGGTGCAGAATGGACTTATAGAAAAATACTTAGACAACAAAAGAGTTACAAAAATCACTGAGCAACAAAAGGAAAGAATGAATTATTCTATAACAGAGGAGGAGATAATAGCAGCAATAAAACAATTAAAAACAGCTAAAGCTCCTGGAACGGATGGTCTGACTGCAGTGTATTATAAAACTTTGCAGGCAGAAAAGGTGGAACAACTTAGAGACTTATTTTGTAATATACAACAAGGGGGAAAAGTACCCCCATCATGGACTACAGCTTATATTTCTTTGATACCAAAAGAACAAGCAGGTCCCCAAAACCAGAGAATTACAGACCAATATCTCTTCTGAATACGGATTACAAAATTTATGCAAAAGTACTAGCCAACAGATTGATGCCAGTAATTCAAAAGGTGATTCATGATGATCAAGCGGGATTTATTGAGGGTAGGCACATGAATGACAATGTAAGGCAAGTAATAGATTTATTGGAATATCTTGAGAAGAATAAACAGATCCCTGCAGTGCTGGTTTTCCTGGATGCAGAGAAGGCCTTTGATAAAGTGGACTGGAATTTTCTATTAAAGACTTTAAAAAGGATGGACTTTGGGGACCAATTTATACAGGCGGTCTCAGCAATTTATCAAGATCAAAAGGCACAGATTATTATTAATGGAAGTTTGACAACAGAGTTTAAAATCGAAAAAGGAACAAGACAGGGATGTCCGCTGTCCCCATTGTTGTTTATTTTAACATTAGAAGTCTTGTTAAATACAATAAGGGACTCTAATACTTTGAAAGGTATAATGATAAGGCAAGAGGATTACAGAATAAAGGCATTTGCAGATGATCTGGTTGTTACCCTCACACAGCCAATGGAATCAATAATCCAGATGAAGGACATTATACAAGACTATGGTAAAGTTTCAGGTTTTAGATTGAACCAGAAAAAAACTAAGATGGTAGTCAAAAATATGACACAAGATAGTAAACTTGAGCTTGAAAGGAGGGCAGGTTTTGAGATTGTACCAAAGGTAAAATATCTAGGAGTTCAGGTTGCAGAATCAAATATGAAATTGTTTCAAAATAATTATGAGGTGTTGTGGCGAGAGGTGCAAAAAGACATGGAGACTTGGAAAAAACTGCAGCTATCTCTACTAGGAAGAATAGCAGCAGTTAAGATGAATATTTTGCCAAGATTTCTTTTTTTGTTTCAAATGATTCCGGTGCTCAAAATGATAAACAACTAAAAGTATGGCAAACTGGAGTGAACAAGTTTGTCTGGAACGAGAAAAAACCAAGAGTAAAATTGAAAATTATGCAAGACGTTCCAGAAAGGGGAGGTCTCAAACTTCCAAACCTACAGTTATATTATGATGCAGCAGCTTTGACTTTAGCAAGTGATTGGTTTGGTGGAAAAAAGACTGGAATATTAAATGCAGAAAGTTTTGATTTGGAATTTGGATGGCACGCTTACTTATTTTATGACAGTAAAGTGGACAAAGTATTTAAAAGCCATATACTTAGAGATTCTTTGTTGAGAGTTTGGAAGAAGCACCGAATCAATTGGGATTATAAAATACCGCTATGGCTGGATCTTGGTCATACTTTGTGGAATACAAATATAATGTCACTCGGGGGGTTTTTATATAAAGAGGTTCTTTTTACAGATGCGGGCAGATGGCAGCTGAAGACATTACAGACATTGTTGGCTGAAGGGATTAATCTAACTTGGTTACAATATAATCAATTGCAATTGAGATGGAAAGAGGACCAAAAAACTGGTATTATGGAGTATGAGGAAGAATTGGTCAGACATATAAAAGAGAAAGGTCCAATGCATATCAAAAGACTTTATAATGTTTTGTTAGAAAGGGATTCAGAAACTGAACTAGTTAAAGATTGTATGATTAAGTGGGCACAAAATTTTGAGGAACCAGTGATGTTGGAAACATGGGAAAAAATCTGGGTTCAGAATGTTAAATTTACACAGTCGCAGAATTTGAGGGAAAATTTTTATAAAATGTTTTACAGATGGCATTTAGACCCCAAAAAATTGTCGTGTATGTACCCTAATGTGCAGCCTAAATGTTGGAGATGTGACTGTCTAGATGCTACATATCATCACGTTTGGTGGACCTGTAAGAAAGTTAAGGCTTTTTGGATAAAAATTTGGTGGGTCATGCAGAATATTCTGAAGAAAAAAATTCAATTTTCTCCACAATTGTTTTTACTGGGTATAGTTAAGGGTTTTACATTGGGTGAAACAAAACTGATATTGTATATGATAACAGCAGCAAGATTGTTGATAGGTAAATACTGGAAAAATGAAGCGCTGCCCACGATTGAGGAATGGACTTTGAAGATGGCCAGTTTTGCAGAGATGGCGAAGATTTCAGCATATCTAAAAGATTGTTCACAAGAGACTTATGAAGGGGAATGGAAGAGGTGGATAGATTATGTTCAGAACAAATATCAAACTAGGAAGTATCAAATAGCTTTTATTTGAAAATGTTATATTAAGATATAAATATTTTAAGGTAATGAGGATGAAAAATTTACTTGAAAATGTTATATTAAGATAGAAATATTTTAAGGTAATGAGGATGAAAATTTATTTGAAAATGTTATATTAGGATAGAAATAGGTTAATGTAATGAAGATGAAAAATTTTTAGGGGGAGGGAGGGGCTCAAGTTTTATATACAAATGAGGGTTTTTCCTTTTACTTGATATGAGTATACTGTGTGGAAGTCTGGGGGAGAGGGGAGGGTTAGGGTGGGTTAGAGAGGTTGGGAAGTTTGGGGTGGGATGAGGGGGGAAAAAAGGGGTGAAAATGTAATTGTAAAACTTTTGCAATAAAAAAAAATAAAAAAAAAAATAAAAGGGAAGATACATCACTCCAAAATGTATGGGACACAATGAAAGAATATATTAGAGGTCTGGCGATAACATATTTTGGAGGGGGGGGAAACAAAAACAAATGGCAGAAACAAGTAAGATTGGAAGAAGAATATAAAAGCCTGGAAAAAAGGTTTCAGAAAGATGTCCAAAATAAAAAAAAATAAGAAATTAATGGAACTGAAGAAGCATGAAATAATCTTAAATGAACAAGAATTATTAGCAAACCAATTGAGAGCGTCGAAACAAGAAATTTTTTGAAAACGCAAATAAACCAGGAAGATGGCTAGCATATTTATTTATTTATTTATTTATTTATTTATTTATTTATTTATTTATTTATTAAATTTATATACCGCCCTTCTCCCGAAGGACTCAGGGCAGTGGACAGCCGGAATTAAGATACATATAATATAAAAGTTAAAAATAATTAAAATAAATTAAATCGATCGGCCTCCCAATTTAAAACCCCACATCTATACAATTTAAAAACCTAATCCATAAGACCTTTTAGGCTAGGCCGGCTTGGTGGAATAAAAAAGTCTTCAGGGCCTTACGGAAAGTACGGAGGTCCGGGATCAGTCGTATTCTGGGAGGGAGCTCATTCCAGAGGGTGGGTGCCCCCACAGAGAAGGCTTTCCCCCTGGGGGCCGCAAGCCAACATTACTTGACCGACGGCACCCTGAGGAGGCCCTCTCTGTAATAGGGTATTGGCCGGTGGGAGGTTATCGGTTGCAGAAGGCAGTCTCGTAAATACCCTGGCCCTAAGCCATGGAGCGCTTTAAAGATGAGAACCAATACCTTGAAGTGCACCCGGAAGACCACTGAGAGCCAGTGCAGCTCGCGCAGAAGAGGTGTTACATGGGAGCGCCAAGTCACTCCCATAATCACCCGCGCGGCTGCATTCTGGACCAGTTGGAGCCTCTGGGTGTTCTTCAAGGGGAGCCCCATGTAGAGAGTGTTACAGTAGTCCAGGCAAGAAGTGACTAGGGCATGCGTGACTGTGCATAAGGAGTCCCGAGCCAGAAAGGGGCACAACTGGTGTATCAGGCGAACCTGATAGAAAGCTCCCCTGGCCACGGCCGTCA
Source organism: Arizona elegans (assembly GCA_022577455.1). NCBI lineage: Eukaryota > Metazoa > Chordata > Lepidosauria > Squamata > Colubridae > Arizona > Arizona elegans. The sequence goes on along the minus strand of JAKOOJ010000004.1, from coordinate 72,728,531 downwards.
TATGCTCTTCTAAAGACAGCCATGTGTCCAGGAGGACACCCAAGTTGTGAGCCCCCTCTGTGGGGGTCAATGACTCACCCCCAATAGCCAGCGATGGCACCAGCTGGCTATATCGGGACGCCAGCATCCATAGCCCCTCGGTCTTGGAAGGGTTGAGTCGAAGCCTGTTCCTCCCTATCCAGACCCGCACAGCCTCCAGACATTGGGACATTACTTCGAGGGCATCATTGGGGGGGTAAGGGGGTGGAGATGTACCGCTGAGTATCATCAGTGTACAGTTGGCAACGCACCCCAAAACCATGGATGATCTCACCCAGCGGCTTCACATAAAAGGGAAAAGTTCCTTTTGATAACTAATTGTTTCAAGAGTCATGCTTTCCAGGTATCAGGATTCAGACTGAATCAGAAAAAAACCAAGATGATAGTTAAAAATATGACAGTTGATCAAAAGAAGGAACTGGAGAGGAAGGCAGGCTTTGAAATAGTATCAAAGGTGAGATATCTAGGAGTTCAAGTTGCAGATTCAAATATAAAACTGTTTCAAAATAATTACGAGGTGTTGTGGTGAAAGGTACAAAAGGATATGGAAACCTGGAAAAAACTGCAGCTGTCTCTACTTGGAAGAATAGCAGCAGTTAAAATGAATGTTCTACCTAGATTTTTATTTTTGTTTCAAATGATTCCGGTGCTTAAAAATGATAAACAGTTGATGGAATGGCAAAAAGGAGTGAATAAGTTTGTTTGGAATGAGAAAAAGCCAAGAGTTAAACTGAAAATTATGCAAGATGTTCGTGAAAGGGGTGGTCTTAAACTTCCAAACCTGCGATTGTATTATGAAGTAGCAGCGTTTACACAAGCAAGTAATTGGTTTGGAAGGACAAAGACTGGAATATTGAATATTGAGAGCTATGACCTTGAATTTGGTTGGCATGCATATTTATTCTATGAAAACAAGGTGGATAAAGTATTCAACAGCCATATACTTAGAAGCTCCTTGATGAGAGTATGGAAGAAACACCGACTCAAATGGGATTATAAAATACCGTTGTGGTTGGCTCTTGGTCATATTATATGGAATATAAATATAAAGTCACTCGGGCGGGGGGGTTATATAAAGAAGTACTTTTTAATGATGGGGGCAGATGGCAATTGAAGTCATTAAGCACACTGTTGGAAGAAGGGATTAATTTAACTTGGTTACAGTATAATCAACTTCAATTGAGATGGAGAGAAGATCAAAAAATTGGATTAATGATGCATGAAGAAGAATTGGTTAGGCAGATAAAAGAGAAAGGCCCAATGCATATTAAGAGGGTTTATAATGTTTTGTTAGAAAGAGATTCAGAAAATGAATTGGTTAAAGATTGTATGATAAAATGGGCGCAAAATTTTGGAGAACCAGTTATGATGGAAACGTGGGAAAAAATATGGGTTCAGAATATTAAATTCACACAGTCGCAGAATTTGAGGGAAAATTTTTATAAAATGTTTTATAGATGGCATTTAGATCCTAAGAAATTGTCATGCATGTATCCTAATGTTCAACCAAAATGCTGGAGATGTGATTGCTTAGATGCTACATATTATCATATATAGTGGACATGCAAGAAAGCAAAGGCTTTTTGAATAAAAATTTGGTGGGTTATGCAAAATGTTTTGAAGAAAAAAATTCAATTTTCTCCTCAATTGTTTTTACTGGATATAGTTAAGGGCTTTTCAGTGGGTGAAACAAAATTGATATTGTATATGGTGACAGCAGCTAGGTTATTGATTGGTCAATATTGGAAAAGGGATGATATGCCTACAATTCAAGAATGGACTTTGAAGATGGCCAGTTTTGCAGAAATGGCGAAGATATCAGCATATTTAAAAGACCAGACTCAGGAGACTTATGCATGGGAGTGGAAGAAATGGATAGATTATGTGCAGAATAAATATCAAACTAGGAAGTATCAGATAGCTTTTAGCTGAATGTTGTGTAGAAATGCATAGTATATAGGGGGCAAAATAGCATATTGTTATGTAGAAATGTATAGTGCACAGGGGGGAGAATAGAGGGGTGGTGAAGTATAATATAATATAATGTGGACGGATTTCATCTTGGGGAAGTCATGGGAAGAGGGGAGGGTTAGAGGGGTTAGGGAGGGATGGGGGGGAAATGGGGAAAAATTGGTTTTTGTAAAACTTTTTCAATTAAAAAAAAAAGAGTCATGCTTTCCAGAGGGGATAGCTGAGGCAGGTCCTTACAGTCACAGAGTGATCAGACAAAGTTAGTACAGACTCCCCAAAATATACTTATAACTCAGTTCATGTCTCCTGATAGCATTTTGGGTGCTTAGCATTTGCAGCCATTTATTTCCTTCCTGGAGGGCCATCCACAGGAGCAATCAGCTGGTGAGTGGCTTGTCAGTGCAGGCACTGGTAGTCCCGTCGCTGCTGCCACAGCCTTGCCCATCACTCCAGATACCTTCTCCACTGTGTGTTGCTTGTGGCCTTCTCACCTCCCCACCCTATGTATGGTGATCCCCGGATTGGGGCTTGACAGGCGGTTCCCCCCTACCAGGAATGCAGCTGGAAGATAGGAGACATAGGGGTTAGGCATGGCACCCTGACATGTATTCCCCCCTCTGGTTTGCAGGGATAGTTCCTGTGGAACCTTGTAAGCAATTGTGTGACCCTCACATCCAGGTCTGCCACCCATGAGGCATCAGTGGTGGGGTATCCTTTCCACCGTATCCAGTACTGCAGTTTACCTTTATGAAGGCGCGAGTCTAACACTCAGTCTATTTTGTACTTTCTCCCCCACAGGACCCGGCGGCTGGGGAATCAGATGGATATTGGAGTCTTCCACAGGTTTCAGGAAGCTGCTGTGGAACACAGGATGCACCTTCCCCAGCAAGGGTGGAAATTTCAGTTCCATGGTTACGGGATTGATTGCCCACCAATTGGGAAAGGCCCCAGGTATTTTGGGCCCAGTTTCTTGCAAGGCACTTTTAATTTGAGATATTTAGTTGAGAGGTACACTTGGCCTCCCACCCAAAAAGTCTTGTGGGAAGCCCATTTTTTGTCAGCTTTGAGCCTTATATGTCTCAGCACTTTGTCTTCTTGGCTGTCCATGAAATTCTGGGGAGTCTTTTCCAACATCAAAGATCAAAAGAGTTAATACTTTCCCTATCTTGCTTCTTAAATACTTTCCGCATCTTCTTTGCTTCTTTAAAGTGCACAGTACCATTATTTGGTACAGTACCATTATACCAGTAAAGTACCATTATTTGCATTATTTTGATCCTTGTAGGCATAGACACATCATAGCATCTCAATGTACATCCTGTACATGCTTTAAATGTTCTGCAACTATCAATAATAATGAAGATATCATTAAATGCCATACATGTGACAATTACGCCCATCTCATCTGCTTAAAATTTACCAAACAAATAGCAAATTTCATACAAGCATCAAATACATTTGCTTGTCAATGTCCATCATGTTGCCCTAAGCTAGACATTCAAAATGTCTCATCTACATCCATTGACACCATAGATGCAAGCTTAGTAACAAGTTTAGAAACAAGTTTAGAAACAAGTTTACAAGCAAATTTACAAGCATGTCTAACATCTCTTGAAAAAAAATAGAAATGATAAATAAATACCTAAATGCTCAAAATACTACCTCAATTCAACAACCACTACCTCAAAATATTACCTCAATTCAACAATTACTACCTCAAAATACTACCTGTCAGCCTCCGCCTCTATATTGCTTGCTTGCTTTGGCTGCCATTGTAACGGGGGGAGGGGGAAGCTGTCTGGGTATTTGGGAGGAGGGAAGTGAGCTGGTGGAGATGTCTCATAACAGGGAGTGAATTGGAGAAAGTTTTTCTCAGCAGCTGGAAGGCATGCTGATAACAAGTCAAAGTCAACCATCCTGTCATACCAGAAGGATGGAGCCATCTGAAGCTGCACCCCACATGACATTTTAGGGGGATGTGGATTGGATAATCCTGACTGAGCCCTTAGAGGGAGGATTTTGGGGATGCTTTCTATACTTGATTTTCATGCCTATTGCCTCAGACCTTGCTTTTCTTTGGTTGCATTCAGTTCATACTCAGTAAAAGTACCTTTCTCTATGAAAATGGAGTCGGGGGTTTTCTTTCTTGAATTGTGAAAGGAGACATACCCGACATTAAGCAAGGTCTGATTTAACAGCCATCCCGGATAAAACTACCATGGGGGCTGAGCGAAGAATGTGTGACTAAGGCAGAGACCAGAAGGACATGGGAGCTGCTGGATCCATTACCTCCCAGTCACGCCGCAGCTGGGAAGCTTTGGAGTGGATGTGTCGAGCACCCTCGACAACTTACTGAATAAGAGGGGCACTCCACGGGGAAAACCAGCTGGCCGAATATATTAATGCCAGAATAATAAACACGGGTGTTGGTGATGGTGGCGAGAATGGGCGATAGCGGTAGCAATGTTGGTGGTGAGATTAGTGGGGTTCAGTACAGCTGTTTGTGAGATATTGGGAGGTAGGAATCCTGTGCTGGATAGTTGGAACAGCCCGACTTGAAGCTGTAAATATAGACTGATGATGTCATATGTCAGCAACCCAAGGAAAGCTCCAGCAGCTTCAAAGGGGAGAGAAAAGCATGCAGCTTATCAACTGATGCTGATTGTGGGCAATTATAAAGCAGATGGCAGGATAGTCTATAAAAAAGAGATGAGTAGCAGCCGCTCTCAGTTCCAGCTTTATTCTTGTACAGAGAGCCGGCATTTTCTTATCATCTGTCAAGTAGCTGTCATTAAACATGTTAAATCATAGTTTGAGTCGTGTGTTTAACTCGGCCAGCACAGGCAGGAAAGAAAAGCCGAGAGAAAGCTGGAGCTCCCTTTTCATTCATCAATTGCCTACAGACAGTGAGTAACAGGTGGACCAAGGCTGAGGGGCTGGATATGACAACAATACAAGAATGACCAGTGATGGCAGGAGAAGAAGATGGCGAGGAGGGGATAGTTGAAAGTGAACAACCTGTGGTACATCCTAAGAAAAAGGACAAATGTAATGAGAAGAAACAGGATGACCAAGATATTCAAGGCATTGAAGGTACCCAAACCTCCTCAGGACATTGGTGGCACAGTTTAGCTTTGACTGGGAATCCAGGAACTTGGCTGCCTACCCCACCCCCTTCAGGAATGCAATTCAAGGGCTGGAGGGAGATACAGTGGGCCGAAGATGAGGAAGGGAATGGAGTTACTCCACTTGCCCTGGAGTAACTACTATGGCCATCCTAAAGGAGAGGTTTGGGGAAGCAAGTTCGTTGTGGCAGCCTTGGGCGCCTGGCCTTGACCCCTCAGCATCCTGGCAGGGTGGGATGGGGCCTGCCCAGGGGGTGCCTTCTGAGGGTCAGTTTTGATTAGCAAGTCCCAAATTGAGAGCAGACCAAGCCCAGGTTAGGACCAGAATGGAGGAGCACCACCTTCCGGAAGCTTCTACCTCATCCTTGAGACACCATGCAGGGTGCGACCCAATCAAACATGAGAGCACCAAGGGAACAAGAGGCAGTTCCGTCAGGGAGACAGCCACGGGGCCTAGTAGAACTGAGGCGTCTGCTGTTGGTCTTGGTATGGATAATATTCTTATGTGGGCTCCGGGGATGTGGCCCCCACATACACTATGGGGCCAGTCTCCTTTACAAGCTGCATTCGACGGTAACCCTGAACATGTCACTTTATTTTTAAGCCAAGTGATTAGTCTTATGGATGCTTATGGGCATTTCTATCCCTCACAATGGGCGATGGTTGTCACTGTTACAACAGTACTTACAGGTGAGGCAGCTGATTGGGTGGCTGACTTACACAGCAACCACGCCCGAGAATTGGTGGACCTAGGCCTGTTTCTAAAAGCCCTTCGACGCCGTTTTGAGAATGATGCACGAACCCAAGCAACTGAAGGGGAATTAGTAGCGTTGAGACAAGGAGGAAGACCCGCCAAAGAAAATGTAAAAGAATTCCGGAAATTAGGGGAGACTGAGGGGGTGGCCGGAAAAGCTTCTCATGCATCAGTTCCATATGGGTTGAATAGGGAATTGAGGCAGGCCTGTGTCTACAGAGGATTGGGTACCCACATAACGGATTGGTATAAAGCGGCGGTGTCTTTGAGAATTCCGTACACGGAGTGCGGGATTGGATCAAGTGCACAGAATGATGGGTCAGCAACTAGACAGCTGTGAAGCAGTCAGACCGTTTATTCCTACTGGACCAAAACCAACTATTACAACTCGAAAACCCTTCTGCTGTTATTGCTGTAATCAGGAAGGACAATGGGCGGCTGAGCATCCATTACCACCACAATGAATGTCAACCCCTAGAGCACCTAGTCCCAGGAACAAACCTAGAGACCAACCGCAGGTGACATTGGAACGATCCAGAATAGCGACCCAGTCACTCCGTAATGATGCAAGCCTGCGCCAGAGTAATATATGTCCTCCTGGTATGGCCCGAATCCCAGAAGAAACTGGGATTAGTGAAGGGGAGGAAGAAATACAAGACCCTATGGTATGTGATCCCATACGCCCATTCATAATACTGGTGACTTTACGACACCCACAAACGGGGAAAGTGGTTGACCAGGAAGCATTAATTGATTCTGGGTGTACACGGTGTTTAATACAGTGGTCGGTAGTGGAGGGGCTAGGCCTATGCATAATGAAACTACAGGCACCTATTGTGTTCAAATAAATGGATGGGTCGACCAGCTACATACATCACCAAACTAGTGAGACTGGAGATCGGTGAACACTGGGAAATGCTCCAGTTCATAGTGATTGACAAAATGATTGAACCTATTATTTTAGGGCTAGCCTGGCTCGATAAATGGGAACCTACCATTTGGTGGGAGGGGGGATTCTGTAGGGTGTGGTTAACACTTGGTCCAGACCCACAGAACATAACACGTGGTAGTGGGGCAACAGGGAAGGAACAACAGGAAGTACAGAAAGGGGGATTTCCAGAGGTCTACAGGGATTCGGCCAGAGTGTTCAGTGAGGATGAGTGTGAAACCTTACCACCACACCGCAATAATGACTGTGATATAGAACTGATTCTCAGACCACTCAGCAAAACCTGGGCACTTAACAAACCATGCTGCAGGTGAATGACTTCAAACAGGAATCAGGTTTATTTGTTCTCCAAGTTTGCCGCAGACAACGCTGAGTTCAAGTTACGATAACCCAAAGTCGGCGTTGGGATCTATCGCAACCCAACACCGTTTAAATAGCAGCGCCTCTCAGTCGGCCAATCTGCTATGCTTCTGGGTTTACAGTCTCACACTTGCGCAGACTGTTTCGCCACCCGGATGCTTGAAGGCAATACAATCCAAATGACCCCTATCCCGGCCGTGGGGTGACCGTCCACCTACCGAGCTGCTAGCACCCCTATCATTGTGAATGTGTCTGTTCCCCCCCCCCCTTGTAGCCCATAATCACATCTTCCAGATTGGGTCTGGTTTTCCTTGGTGAGCTCGTTGCCTTGGTTTTTTCCCTGGTGTGGCGAGCGGGGAACGTCTCGACAGGTGTCTCCCTCTACCAGGAGTCCACCTACAAGAGATAAAGGAAAGGGTTAGTATCGGTTCACCAACAGTCTGTCTATTCGCCACCTCTGGGTTTATGAGGATATTTTTTGTGGTATCTCTTTCTCAACCTGTCCGCATTAAGAGCCTGAACAGGAACCCAGGATGCTTCTTCCAATGGATAGCCCTTCCATTGAACCAAGTACTTTAGCTTCCCTCTACTTAATTTGGAATCCAGTATGTCAATAATTTCGTATTGGTTCCCACCCAGCGTCCTGGATGTTCTAGGGGATCCCGTATCTCATCCATGGGCTTTAGCAGACTACTGTGAAATACCGGGTGAACTTTACCCAGTAAAGGTGGTAACTTTAATTCAACAGTTACTGGATTTATAACTTTCGTGATGGTGAACGGGCCAAGATACTTGGGACCTAGTTTTCTACTGGGTACCTTTAGTTTGATGTATTTAGTAGACACATATACCTGATCCCCCACCCGGAACGGCTTATGATCCGCTCGTTTCCTATCAGCATATAGTTTATACTCTTTAGACGTTTTTTGTAATGCATCTTTGACTTTTGGCCATAGGTGTCCAATCCATACCCCCCACTACCTTGGAGAAACCTGCTCTTGATCCTTTGTCTCGAGCTCTGGGATTGCAGTGAACTCTCGACCATAAACTACCTGAAATGGTGTAATACCAATGGTTCAGTGTACTGCATTATTATATGCTACTTCAGCAAAGGGTATGAGATCTGACCAGTCGGACTGTTGATAGGAAATATAACAACGGAGATATCTTTCCACCATAGCATTTGTCCTCTCTGCGGCTCCATTAGTGCTTGGGTGATAAGCAGAACTCAACCCTTGGGACGACCCTATCATAACGACAAACTCGCGCCAGAAGCATGCTGTAAATTGTACCCCTCTATCCAAAATAATTCGACGGGGAGCTCCATGCAACCGATATACATGACGTACCAATAAGCAGGCTAGTTTTCTAGCGGAGGGCAACCCCTTACAAAGGATGAAATGAGCCTGCTTAGAAAAAAGATCAACTATTGTCCATATAACAGTGTGTCCTTTGCTGTCGGGCAAGTCTACTATAAAGTCCAACCCTATCTTGTCCCATGGTCTACTAGGGTTTGCCACCGATTGTAACAAGCCAAGTGGTTTGCCATGTCTTGCTTTTGTTGTTGCACATATTTTATAGCTTTTTAGATATTGCTCGACATCTTTGTGCATGCAAGGCCACCAAAATTGTCACCTGGTAAGATGCAAGGTCTTGAGGAATCCAAAATGACCTGCTATTTTTGCATCATGACATTTGTTTAACACTGTTGTTCGTAATGTTGGTGGTATGTATAATTTTGTTCCCATCCAGGCTAGGCTGTTACGCAAAGTTACTAATGCTTTATTCTCTGTTACCCATGGATCGCCTCCTACTGCTCGCCATAACTCCTCCTTCCAGGTAGGGACTGTTGTTCTATTGTGCGTCTGCCCTGCTTGTTGGGCTTTTGGTAATATAGCTTGTACCACATCTTCTTTTTTACTGTTAAATTGAGGCATCCGTGACAACACATCAGCCAGGAAGTTCTTTCCACCAGGGACATATTTTAAATCGAAATTGAACCGTTGAAAGTATTGAGCCCAACGTATCTGCTTTGGTGACAATTTCCTAGGGGTCTGAAGGGCCTCCAGGTTTTTATGATCCGTCCAAACCTCAAATTTAATACTAGCACCTTCTAATAAATGCCGCCAAGTAAGCAACGCCCACCTGACTGCGAATGCCTCTTTCTCCCAGATAGCCCAGCCCCACTCTGTTGGTGTCAACTTGCGTGATGTATACGCACAGGGACACAAAGTTCCATCTTTCGTTCTTTGTAAAAATACAGCACTGACAGCCACATCACTAGCATCCACTTGTATGACAAATTGTAACATGGGATCTGGGTGTTTAAGGATGGGTTCTTGAGAAAACAATGCCTTTAATTTCTCGAACGATTGTTGGCATTCTGGTGTCCATGGTAATGGCTGTCCCAGTCTTACTTTGCCTACAATATGTTTGGTTTTTAACAGATCAGTCAATGGCAGAGCTACTCGGGCAAATGATGGAATAAATTGCCAGTAGAAATTCACAAAGCTGAGGAAACTTTGCAACTGTCTTCTAGTTCTGGGTGCCTGCCACTCTAATACAGCTGTTACTTTTTTCGGGTCCATTTCCACCCCGTCTCCAGATATGTGATACCCAAGGTAATCCAACTTTGTGCAATGAAACTCACACTTGGACAACTTCACAAAGAGCTTGGCATTTAGTAGTTTGATCAACACCTGTCTCACTAATTGTATATGCTCCTCCATACCATTCGAATATATAAGAATATTGTCCAGATAGACGAGAACACCACGATATAAATGCTCATGCAAGACTTCATTGATGACCTGCATGAACACGGCTGGGGCCCCCTGTAACCTGAATGGCATTACTCTGAATTTGTAGCTACCTAAGGGACAATTGAAGGTAGTTTTCCACTCGTCTCCTGGGCGTATGCGTACCCTGTAATAGGCTTCCCGCAGATCGAGTTTAGTGAATATCTTTCCTGTTGATAAAGTGGTTAGAATATCTTTCATCAAGGGCAGGGGATAGAAGTGCTCGACACATACGGCATTCAGACCTTTAAAATCGACACATAAACGTAAGCCCCCATCTTTTTTTTCACGGAATAAGACTGGGGCGACCATACGTGCCCGACTGGGTTGGATAAAGACCCTAGCCAAGTTCTTATCTATGTACTGACGTAGTTCGTCTAACTCTTTTTTGGTCATCGCATACATGCGTGGTTTTGGTAGCTTGGTTCCAAGGATTAATTCTATAGCGCAGTCAGTTGCTCTATGCGGGAGTAACGTTTCACACTCTTCCTCATCAAAGACCACAGCTAAATCCCTATATACATCTGGCTCAGGCCCAGGGTCCACGGCTGATGTTATGTAATGCCAGGTCGGTGGTTAATAAAGCCCCCCTCATCTATGATCTTATTTTGGAGGGGAGTGCAGACCTGGCAGGTATTACGGAGACCTGGTTGGGCCAAGAGGGGGGGGTCCCCCTCGTCGAGATGTGCCCACCAGGTTTCCATGCATTTCATCAGCCAAGGGCCCAGGGGAGGGGTGTGGGAGTGGCGGTGATCATTAGGGAGAGTCTTTGTCCGAGGGAGACCACTGTTCCTCAGATAGCCGGATGTGAGTCCCTCCTCGTGAAGTGGGGCCGTGGGGTGCAGATAGGTCTGCTGACTACGTACCTGGCTCCCTGCCACGTGGCAGCGACCCTGCCCGAGCTACTCGACGTCATTGCTGGGGTGGCGGTCGATACCCCCAGACTTATTGTCATGGGGGATTTCAACCTCCCATCCATGGGTGAGGCATCAGAGGTGGCTCGGGAGTTCATGGCTTCCATGACGGCCTTGGACCTGACCCAGTTAGTTCAAGGCCCCACTCACATAGGGGAAAACACTCTGGACCTGATTTTTATCTCTGGTCAGTGGTTGAATGATCTTGGTAGAGGGGACCTAGATATTAAACCCTTGTCATGGACAGATCATTCACTCCTTCAACTAGACTTTCCTACTGCCTACCCCCACCACAGGGAGATGGAACCGACCAGGTGGTTCTGTCTCAGGCGCCTGATGGATCCCGAAAGTTTCCTGACGGAGCTTGGGCCATTTCCTGAGACTCTAACACACGACTCGACCGAAGAGCTGGTAGCTGCCTGGGAATGGGCGGCCGCTGGAGCTTTGGACCGCGTCGTGCCTTTGCGGCCTCTGACCCAATGCTGATCTCAATTAGCTCCTTGGTTCTCTGAGGAGCTGAGAGAGATGAAGCGTAAGAAAAGACACCTAGAGAGCATTTGGAGGACTAGTCAATCTGATTCCGACCGGACACAGATGGATGGTATCGACCATGGTATCATGCTGCGCCGGCGCCGGTTGGAGGGGTTGGGAGTGGGAGGCACTGTTTTACGGTGGTTCTCCTCCTATCTCTCCAACCGGTCACAGTCTGTGTTGGCTGGAGGGCAGAGGTCGACCTCAAGGCACTTGGTTTGTGGGGTGCCACAAGGGTCGGTCCTCTCACCTCTCCTGTTCAACATTTATGTGAAGCCGCTGGGTGAGATCATCCGTGGTTTTGGGGTGCAGTGCCATCTGTACGCTGATGACACCCAGCTGTACATCTCCACCCCAGACCACCCCAACAATGCCCTTGAAGTGATGTCCCGGTGCCTGGAGGCGGTGCGGGTCTGGATGGGGAGGAACAGGCTCCAACTCAATCCCTCCAAGACTGAGTGGCTGTGGCTGCCGGCGTCCCGATATAGTCAGCTGGTGCCATCGCTGACTATCAGGGGCGAGACATTGGCCCCCACGGAGAGGGCGCGTAACTTGGGTGTCCTCCTGGACGCACGGCTGTCTTTAGAAGAGCATATGACGGCCGTGGCCAGGGGAGCTTTCTATCAGGTTCGCCTGATATTCCAGTTGCGCCCCTTTCTGGATCAGGACTCCCTATGCACGGTCACTCATGCCCTTGTTACTTCCCGCCTCGACTACTGCAACGCTCTCTACATGGGGCTCCCCTTGAGGAGCACTCGGAGGCTCCAACTGGTGCAGAATGCGGCTGCGCGGGTACTTATGGGGGCGACATGGCGTTCCCACATGACATCTCTCCTGCGCGAGCTGCATTGGCTTCCAGTGGTCTTCTGAGTGCGCTTCAAGGTGTTGGTTCTCATCTTCAAAGCACTTCATGGCTTAGGACCCAGTTATTTACAAGACCACCTTCTGCCTCCGATAACCTCCCACCGGCCAACATGCTCCCACAGAGAGGGTCTCCTCAGGGTGCCGTCTGTCAGGCAATGTCGGCTGGCGACTCCCCAGGGAAGAGCCTTCTCTGTGGGGGCACCCGCCCTCTGGAATGAGCTACCCCCAGGGATACGACTAATCCTGGACCTCCGGACCTTCTGCCGGGCCCTGAAGACTTTTTTATTTCAGCAAGCCGGGCTGGGTTAAAAATTTTTAATTGGGTGAATTTTATGGGTAACAGGGTTTTAAATTGGAGAAGCCTAAGATAATTTAATTTTGTTTTAATGTATTTTAATATTTGTATTGTGTGTTTTTAATTCTGGCTGTTCACCGCCCCGAGTCCTTCGGGAGAGGGGGTGGTATAAAAATTTAATAAATAATAATAAAAAAATAATAATTGTTAAAATCAGCAGTTGTAAGGCCCCTCCTGAAGAAGTCTTCCCTGGATCCAGCAGAATTAAAGAACTTTCGTCCAGTCTCCAACCTTCCCTTTGTGAGAAAGGTTGTAGAGAAAGTGGTGGCACTTCTGCTCCTGCGATCATTGGAGGAAACAGATTATCTAGACCCTTTTCAGTCTGGCTTTAGGCCTGGCCACAGCACGGAAACTGCTTTGGTCACGCTGATGGATGATCTCTGGCGAGCCTGAGATGGGGGTCATTCCTCCATCTTGGTACTACTTGTCCTCTCAGCAGTTTTCAATACCATTGAAAGGTGACTATGATTAATTATTGTAAGGAGGATTGTGTTGATACAGCCTAATTATAGGTGGAGTGGGTTTGGTGAGTCAGACCCATATTGGATCAATGCTTTGAGGAACGTTTTGGTGAAAAAAGAAGTTGAAAGTTCAATTGTTATATGTTGAACCTCAGTTCCATGATTAGTAGTTTAACCCCTCTTCCCTGAGAATTTCTAGAGTTTTGTATGGGAAGGAAGAAGAAGAGGAAGGTTGGAATCCTTTAGCTTATGCTACATGCCCACCTCCCCCTCCTTTGTATAATTTAAGTTGTGGGTGAAATTGATGTTGCTGCTGGGAGCAGAGAGGAAGAGACTTCAGCAGGGCAGTAATATAGATAGAGGAGAAGGAGTTGGGTGAATTATTAGTAATTGTGAAACAGAATCCATCCACTTCTCCTCATGTTACATGTTCACTAACTAAGGAATGTTTCCTTTAAGAGGAATGCCGAATGGTTTTGTGGCTTTTGTGAATGTGTCTTTGACATCTTCTGATCTGGAAGACTATAAAAGAAACATGCCGTCTTTCTAGGCGGGTCTGATCAAGTTGTCTGAGTCATTGGATTTATTCCTGAGACCCAATCTGTATACTTTTGTAGAGTTACAGCATATGTTGGGTTATTTGTTCTCCCCTGAGGAGAGGTCACAAATTCGAAAGGCAGCTATGGTTTTTTTTGGGATAAAACCCAAGTGGGGGCTGTTCAGCCCATTGCTGCAGATGTTAAGTCTCCATTAGTTGATCCTGGTTGGAATAATAATAATTTAGCTGATCGGGAGCAAATGGAGGGAGTTAAGACAGCTGTACCTCAAGGAAGAAACAAAAGTTTTTGGAGGTGGAACAGTTGTGAGAAGAAACACCGTCTGTGTTTCTGGAAAATATTAAGGACAATTTGAATAAGCACACTGGTCTTTCTCCTGAAACACCGGCTTATGAGTCCTTAATGAAAATGAAATTTGTGACGAAATCATGGCCAGACATACAGAAGCTACTACTGATATTGCTGCTCTTTTGAAAGAAGCTCAAAAGGTCTATGTGAATAGGGACGAGGCCAAGACTAGAAGAGAAAAAGAAAGAAAGAAAAGTCGAATGATGGTGTCTGTGTTGAAACAGACAGGAGAGGGAAAAGAGTTAGGTAGAAGAGGAAAAGGTTTTGTGAAACTTTGGTTGCAATGTGGCGACAGTGTCCTGGAATTGGAAGAGGATTACTCCAGTGGGAAAAAGTCTAGTGTTGGTGGATTGGAAGGCAAAAAGTGCTTTGTGTGTTTAAAGGAGAGGCATTTTGCTAGGATTTGTCCTGAGAAGAGGATGATTAGTGGGTCCAGAAGAGGAAGATCATGTGTTTCTAATATATACAGGTGTGACTAGAACCTCTATTTGTAAATTGCCTAGAGGAGTGCATCCCACAGGTGTAACTATTAAGATAAGGGGTGTCAAGGGTATACCTTTTGATGTGCCATTGTTGAGGAATGTGCAATTGAGTTGTGGAAAGTGTATTATATGTTTGGATGTGATATTTGTTCCAGAAGTAGGTCTTAATCTGCTTGGGAGAGATGCATTGTCTCTTCTGGGATGTGAGCTTGGTATACAGATAGTTCTTGTTCTTGGATGAGGCAGAAAACTCTGTAGGAATGTGGTAAGGAAGGGTTATTGTTCTTCCTACCTGAGGTTGAATGCGAATATTTTGTTTTTGATTAATGTGATGTGATGGTGATATGTGTGTGCCGGCTAATTAAGTGACCTTCTTGGCTTAAGCCTGGAGCTGTGGAGGACAGGTGTGGTTAGGGCCCGAAATCAAGTTTTTGATTAAAAACCGCATCCTGAAGTTTTCCACTGCTTGAGGAATGGGCTACAAGATGTCAAGGATGAAAATGAAATGGGTATCTGAAGGGATGGAACCTTTCCAGGTTTTATTCCAGGTTTGCAAATGTTGTTAAATGATATGTGTGTGTGATGAGAGTTGTTTAGGCAATAGAGCTCATTGTCTTGTAAAATAAAAATAATACTGAGAATGATAATAAAGTTCCCTGAAGTATTTATGCTGACTAATTGGCAGGGAAAAGGCATGTGTGTGTGGAATACACTAAAAGGTCTGATTGCAGAATAAATATGAGTGTGAGTGGTAAGCTCTTAAATGGGGGTGGTAAGGTGATCCTGATATTTGTGAATGCCTGTGTGTTGAACCCCTGAGAAATTCCCTTTGTATATTGAAATAGTGAGTGGCAAGAGTTTGTTGTTGTAGTTGTTGTTATGTTGTAATAGCAAGTGTTTGAATGAGCAAGTGAGAGATGAGAAAGATCCTATGGAGAAGTAGGATTAGGAAGAGGTGTTTGCGATATAAATTGGAGACAGGAGTAGTATTTTTCTTCTCTATATTTTCCCCGTCTTTTTGTTCTGAACGAGAGAAGTAGAAAAGGGGGGAGGGAAGGTGCGGTTTGTTTTCCCTTTTACACATTTTTTTTCCTTTGCTGAGTTTGTCTGAGAGAAAGGAGGGGCAAATGGGTGATTTGATCCTGCATTGTTTCTGACTGCATTGGCAGCTATGTAGATGTATTTCCTGTCCTGCTTTAGAGAAGTGACATTGAAAGTTTGAAACAATTATTTTTGGGAGTAGAGACCCGGAGTACCTCTATTAGGTGGTTTTTTTTTTTTTGCTTATTGAAGTTTCTATTACCCTCTTTTGTGTTTTTATGCCTGTGTATTTTGAATGATTGTGAATGCTGAGAAGGAGATTTCTAGATATTACATACTGGATAGTCTGGGAAATAGAAATATTTTAGCTTAGTGTTGTCCAGATAAAGGATGTTCCCTTGAGGGAAGAATTAATGGTAGAAGGTAAAGATGGATTTTTGGGTCTGGTTAGTTAGGAAGTTAGTCTGTATAGACTTGTGAATTTAGATTAAGTTTGCATTTCTTTGAAGTTGTGGAAATAGTTTAGCTAATTTGATAAAGGTGTGGTGTGATTCCTCTGAAGTGGGGAGAGTTGAGTATTTATTGAGACTTTATTGATTTATTGATAGTTAATTTTAAACTAAGTTGTTTGGAGGTTGAAGAGTTGAAGAAAGTAATAATATAGTGTTGCTCCAGTGTTATGTTTGCCTGGTTTAAGGAAATAATTTCCACTTGTCTGTAGTAGTGGAAGATGGTATAGCCAAAGGAGTGTTGGTTCGTATGTGGATTGGGAACTAAAAGGTGGTATACAAATGCTAGGTTTTTAAAATTGTCTCAAGAGAGTTTGGTTCTCTTGACCAATAGGAGAGAGAGATGGGACGATGTGGATGAATAAATGAATTGAGAATGGGATGAGACTGAATGGTTATGCAGTTGTGAATGGAGACACTATTGAGATATTGGAAGCTGGAAAGTTACCGTTTGGATGGTCAGTGCGGATATGTGAGGTTTTTGCTTTATTGTAAGCATTGCACATATTAATTAATGAGGTAGGGAATATTTATGCTGATTTGAACTACGCTGATGGTATTTTACATACTTTTGGGATAATCTGGATTGAAAGGGGGTTGATATTTAGTAAAAGGAATTGCGATAGGTGGAACTTATCATAGCTGTTTTAAAGGCAGCTGAGGATCCTTCCAAACTTGATATTATATAAATAGTGGATGAAGGGGTGTGTAAGTGAATGGGAAATGGATGCCTAAAGATGGAGTGCAAATTTTTACTAAAGTTGTGATGTGGAATGTGATTGAATGAGTGCATGAGGGAACCATTGGGGAACGCAAGCACTTATTGATTTTATTAAATGTATATGCATATATGTGTCTAGAGGTGTGTATACAATAGTTATATAAATGGTACGGAAATAAATACATTGTGTATGAAAAAAAAATATGTAGAGATTTGACCATTTGGCCTTTTCAATAAATCTAAGTAGATTACATTGAAATGCTGGTGGTGTGACTATTGATATATGTAATAATAATAGTGGATTATTTTACTGGATAGGTTGAAGCCTTTCTTTGTGTAAAGATAGTTGTTCAGAAGATTGTTAAATCAAATTGAAGCGAATAATACCCAAATATGAATTGGTTGATCTTATTGATAGTGATAGGGGTATACATTTCATTGTCCAAGGTGATGAAGCTTATGGAACAATTAGGAATTGATTGGCAATTACATTTATTGTTTACGCTAATAGGGCGTTGTGAATGTGCTAATCAGATAAGTAAATCTATGTTATAAAAATTAATGTTAGAGCTTCAACTACCTTGAATGAAGTGTTTGCCTTTAGCTCTATTAAGAATAGGAACTAGTCCTAGGAAGATCTAGGGATATTTACATATGAAATGATGTTTGGATCGCCATATGTGGGGAAAGTTGAGATGCCTAGGGTAGAATTGAAGGGTGTGTTTTTTTTGAAAATATATACAGGGACTGTCCCAGTGTTTTTCTCATTTAAGGTAAAAAGGACAGAATCCACCTCTTGATTTCCAAGCACATGAATAAAAAAGTGGAGACTGGGTCCGATAAAAGCCATTACTGAGAAGAAGTTGCAGCAGGTGTGGAAAGGACCATTCCAAGTTCTGTTAACTACAGGGTCGGCTGTAAGGACTAAGGAACAAGGTTGGGTATGCTATTCCAGAGTCGAGAGACTGATGGAAGGACAGTTGCTACAGAGCCTGCAAACCCTCTTAAACTGACTTTTTGATGACAAACCTTAGACGATTGGGGACCAATGGATGGAAGAAGAGTTTTATGAAGAATTTTGTATTTGGCTAGGAGTGGTAATAATTCTTGTTGTGTTTTTGATTGTATTGAGGAAAGATATTATTGATTGGTGTAAATCTATGTTTTGGTATCCAGTGGATGTAAGTTCTCCTTGATTGATTGGAATTGGAGGTAAGATAATAATCTTTTATCTCTTTGAATAATATGTTGGGGGAGCTAGTTCACTAGGAATAATGGGGTTTTTGTGGTAATGTTTGTTATTCTACAGGTGTGGATAGGAATGGGGATTTTGGCTGTGTTGCCTAGTTACCCTATAACATGGTAGCAGATATGTTTCCATACTGAATTCGAGCACCATTATTCTTTTATAGAAACACCACTAACCCTAATAGACACCACTGAGGAAGCTGAGATATGTATTAAGTCATCTTTTGAAGATGGTGTGTGCCAAGTGCAAACGTACATATGGGATAGTTCCTCAATACATTGGCCTTACAAATAGAATGGAATTTTTATATAAGCAATGCACTGAGCTATTTGGTAATTATACACCTTCATACAAGAAGTTTTGGATTTTGGAGGAAGGGTTACATTTTCTATGTCTAAGGATACAAGTTCCTTACAAGTTAATGTTTTTATGTGGTAACATGGCATTGTCCAAATTATCTATTGTATGGAGAGGAGTTTCTATACTGTTACAGGATATTCATAGTTTACAGGAATAAAAGATAGTAAAGAGGAGAAGGGGGGATTGTGAGAAATAAAGAAATAAGAATTATTCCTGTAAAAGCATAACCTGAGTTACGCCATTTTAAAATCATGTTAAGGCTTTATTTTACCTTGTATAACCTGATTATATAATTTAGCTGACATTTAAGAACATGAGAAAGGAAGTGTGTAATTCCTGTGTTCTTGAGGAAGTTGTGTTCTTGAGAAAGTGTTTAATATGCTCTGGGATAACTTGCCCTCATTAATTAAAGGAAGTACGCAATTGATGTTTTTGAGGGGTATTTCTGTTGGGAATTGGGGAATTTCCAGGGTGGAATTATGTACTACATATGTTATATAAGATGTTATGTAAGATCTGAAACTGATTCCCAAGGTACTTTATTGACGTGTATTCTGATGTTCCTGAAGACTATAAAAACTCGTGTAAATCGTTTTATTTCCGTCTTTCTCTACTTCTGAGAGAAAGGCCCTTTGCAAAGAATAAACTCTGTTCCAGGATTATTTTGGTCTTTGTCTCTTTCAAACGATAATGGGATTTACCTGTCGACCACACCATGGTATCCTTCTGGGATGACTAAGGGAGCTTGGAGTGGGAGGCACCATGTTACAGTGGTTCTCCTCCTATCTCTCTGGTCGGTCACAGTCAGTGTTGGTAGGAGGACAGAGGTCGACCCCTAGGCCCCTCGTTTGCGGGGTGCCTCAGGGCTTGGTCTTCTCTCCCCTCCTATTTAACATCTATATGAAGCCCCTGGGTGAGATCATCCAATGATATGGGGTGAGGTATCAGCAATACGCTGATGATACCCAGCTGCATATCTCTACCCCGCATCAATTCAGTGATGCGGTAGATGTGATGTGCCAGTGCCTGGAGGCTGTGAGGGTCTGGATGGGAGTCAACAGGCTCAGACTTAACCCAGACAAGACCGAGTGGCTGTGGGTATTGCCTCCTAAAGACTATGTTGATTGTCCATCCCTGGTTCTTGGGAGGGGGAGAAATTGTCCCCCTCAGAATGGGCTCGCAATTTGGATGTCCTCCTAGACTCACAGCTAAGATTAGAGCAACATCTGACAGCTGTGGCTAGGAGGGCCTTTGCACGGGTTCACCTGGTGCACCAATTGCGACCCTACTTGGATCAGGAGGCTCTCCTCACAGTCACTCATGCCCTTGTCACCTCACTGTTAGATTATTGCAATGCGTTCTACATGGGGCTACCCTTGAAAAGTGTTCGGAGACTACAGTTGATCCAGAACGCAGCTGTGTGAATTGTCGTGGGTGCACCTAGGTACACCCACATTACACCAATTCTCCACGAGCTGCACTGGCTTCCTATTGGTCTCCAGTCACAATTCAAGTTGTTGGTTATTACCTTTAAAGCCCTACATGGCTCAGGGCCAGGTTATCTTCGAGACCACCTTCTACCGCATAGCTCCCAGCGACTATTAAGATCCCACAGAGTTGGTCTCCTCTGGGTACCATCAGCTTCTCTGTGGCTGCCCCAGCTCTCTGGAACCAGTTACCTCCTGAGGGCCAGACCATCCCCACCCTATTGGCCTTCTGAAAAGCGGTGAAGACTTGGCTTTTCTGGCAGGCCTGGGGCCGTTGATCTCGCTTTGCGATCTGATGAGATCTGGCCATGAACAATGTGAATGGGTTTTAATGTTTTTAATGTTTTTAATTTTTAAGTGTTTTTGATAGTGATTTTTTGAGTGTATTGTGAACCGCCCTGGGTCTTCGGAGAGGGGCGGCATATCAATTGAATAAAATAAATAAATAAATAAATAAATAAATAAATAAATAAATAAATAAATAAAGTGAAATTTCAAGAGATGGCCCTGAGTTCAAATACAACGATGGCTCGGTAGCTCCACAATTTTGCAGTTATTTGCAAAAATGAGTCCATCAAATGCATATTCATACATACAATAAATTCAATTGCCAAAACCAATATCAGCCATAACAAATTTTGCTCACATCCTGACTTAACCATATTGCAAAGAATCCACTCCCGTGAACTCCGATCATAACTTAAAAGACGTCAAGACCAAGGACATACTGATTTATACATTGACTACCATGCTGACTGTATCAAAAGAAAGTCCCACAACCCACATCCTAACACCACTCCTCCTCCATACAACCCCCATCATCCAAAACTAGGCACACATGCCCCAAACTTCCTCTAAAACAACTACTACCGACCTTAAATGCAAGCTACTTAATGCAAGAGGCCTTGTAAATAAAATATCTGAATTCCTCCTCTTACTAAATACGGCTATATTCAACATTATATTTGTCTATGAAACAGATAATGAAATCCGTAGAGGAGGTGGTGTTGCTATCTTCTACAAAAAGTCCTTACATCTAAAAAATATTCAAGTTACATGCGAACTTGCTCTTCCTGAGACCATCGTCTGCAACCTGTCCTTAAATACCACATTTCGATTATTACTTTGTTACAGAGCCCCAGATTATGACATTGAACATGCAAACAAATTCACTACTAACTGAGCAGCCTCCTGCCCACACCCAATAATCTTTCTTGATGACCTTAACTTACCACTTATTAATTGGACCCTAAATGAATGTACAACTGAACCTATACATGCAACCTGTACAATACTGTAACTAATCTGAGACTTGATCAACTAGTAACTAACAACACTAGACTCAACAACTGCCTTCATCTCATCTTCTGCAACAGTTTAAATTCAATTTATGGACTACAAATAAAAGAACTATTCTCCAACAGCGACCACAGCATGATTGACTTTTGTCTCAATTTATGCACTCTCAAAAATCATCATAATGATGGGATTCCCAGTTATAACTTTAAAAAAGCCAACTATGATCTCATAGACAATGAACTCTCATATCTTGATTGGCAAATTCTATTCTCTGGCTGTAATACTGCTGATGACCATTACAACATTTTCTTGTACAAAGTCAAAAGAATCATTAAACTTTATGTACCACTAATACCCACAAAACCAGAAAAAATAAACTACCAATAACAACAAGGAAATTACAATCCAGAAAAAAATCTCTTTGGCGAAAAAACAAAACAAACTACATAGCTAACTTCAAAAATTGCTACAAAAACTTATGCTAACAAATAAAGACTGAATACACCAATTATCACACTAAGCAAGAAGAAAACCTTCTATGCACAAAATCCACCTGTGCCTTCTATAATTTTGTAAACAACAAACTTAAAGACTCGAGATCCATCCCACCCCTAAAAGGACCAAACAATGAAGATTGTATTGATGAAACCTTTAAAGCCAATCTCTTTAACACGTTCTTCGGCTCAGTCTTTGTAAACAGCAACAACACATACCCAATATTTCCCAGTCATACTACAGACAATTCATGCCTTAGGCATGAAAGCCAGCTGAGTGACGGTGAGTTCTAGTCGGAGAACCAGTGTTGAGGGAGAGTGAGTAACAGCTTTGTGCCTGCTCTCCTTTTTACTCTCTATTTTTATCCCTTTTAAATCTTTTTAAAATACTCTTTTAACTTTTAAATCAATTTTAACCTTTATTTCCCCTTTTTACTTTTTATTCTCAATTTTTATTTTTAATTTTTAACTCAATTTTAATTTTAATTTTTAACTTTTTAACTTTTAGCTATCAATTTTACTATTCGAAAGGTTCACTTTTTATCCCGGCTTTTTACCTCAGCTTTTACTCCAGCTGGTGAAGCATTTAGTGAATGAGAGGAAGTAAGTCTTCCCTACTAAGCAAACCAGCTATCCATGGCAGCCATCCAGTGCTCAGACAATCTAAGATCCTGATTGTGGCTTATTCATATAGTGACTGATTTGCCCCAGGGAAGAACCTTTGCAACCGTGTTTGACTGGAGTCCGGATGGCCTCTCCCAAGGGGAAGAAAAGAAAGATGGCATATTGCTCTCCAAACAGTAAGGAAGTTGGAACCAATCCTCAAAAGCAACAGAAGATTGACGGATTTTGCCAGCCTTTGCACTCAACAGTGGGTCGTGCATCCTCCCCCCTTTCCCTGCCGGTTAGCCGTGATGTTTCGGCATTGTTTGGGGACTCCCCCCTGGAGTGGGAATTGCAGGCAGAGGAGAATCAATCAGGAAGTCAGCTGGGAAGCTTGCGAACCCCTCTGCGTAATTTGATGACAAATGACTCAGCAACTTTGGGTGAATCGGCTCCAGGCTGGGACAAGGGCTTAGAGTCGGAGTTTTACAACCATAGTGAATTAGCTTTAGGACTTGAAAACCAGCTAAATGTTAGTACAAGGGATTTCATTAGCCGACACAGTTTACTCACTTCTCAGACAGTCTTGGCTATTTTTGACCAATTTGCAGAGGTGCGTTTAAAGTTGGACTCTGAGATCAATCTTATTGCTGCAGCACAGACGAAAAAGCCGCAGGTATGTTCAACTGGCTGTCAGACAGAACGACCCGGCCAGATGGTGCAACCGAGGGAAAGAACAAGCGGACAATATATTGACTGTAAGCATGGAAAAAAAGCAAGAGATGGTGAGCTGGTTGGACCTGAAATCCCACGGTACAAGAGTGGGGTGGGAAACAGGCGATTATTGAAGGAGCAGATTGTATTGAATATATATAATTCTGAGATAAATGTGGGTAGATGGTCTTCAAAAAGACAGATAGTGACCTCTTTGTCACAGCTTACTCGGTGTGACAAGGGGGCAGTAGATTTGGCAGCATGTCAGGTATGCTTCCTTCAGTATCCAGGAAAGAAACCCCCAAACTCAAGCATTTTGAAGAATTTGGTACTTTTACTGAATATGAAATGATAACAACCCAGGAAAAGCTGGAACTGAGCAAAATGCGCGAAATGCATCTACTAAGCTTCTCCCCCCCTCGTGTTCATAAATCATCAGCCAATCCAAAGGTCTTCCAAAGGTCAGGTGGCAACACGTCTGGCAGCGTCATTCATCAGGAATGTAGGGCAGTTGGTCAGCCATCTCCGTTTGAAGATCCAGTTTCGTTTTCTCATGAAGACACATCCTACCAGAAAAGAAAAAAAAAACCATCTCCTGTTCCTTCCCCCCTTTAGCTTTATAACCAATCCCTCCCCCGTTTCTTATGGCAGCTGAAGCAGGAAAAGCTGAGGCTGACATTCGGCCCCCCTTGCAGAAGAGATGTTATTCCTAAGTAAAGGGAAAGAAAAAAGAGAGAAACAGAATATATACAATAATTATGGTTTATCTGGGTATTTGGTATAGAACTGCTGTATTTTCTTGGGAGCTCAGACATCTTGTTTATTCACCCATTCAGCCTGAGATAAAGGGAAATGTTTCCAGGCAATCAGATATTGGACTTTACCATAGTGTTTTCTCGAGTCCAAAATTTCTTTAACTTCAAAATGTTGCTCCCCTTCTATGAGAATGGGAACTGGAGGGGTGCTTTGATCAGCCCTTAAAGGAGATGAGTGTTCAGGTTTCAATAAACTAACATGAAATACAGGATGTATTCGTCTCAAGGTTTTTGGCAATTCCAATTCAACTGTTACTGGATTAATCAACCTAATCACCCGAAATGGTCCCACATACTTAGGCCCCAGCTTTTTGGACTTTTGGGTAGTCTGTAAGTATTTGGTCGACAAATAGACTTTATCACCCACTTTATACTTGTGAGCTGGGGACCTTTTCTTATCGGCTTGAGCCTTATGAGCCCGGTGTGCCTCATCTAATGCCTTCCAAGTCATTGCCCATGTGCTCTTTAGCTGTTCGATCCAATCCATCAAGGAAGGATTTTGAGGATCATCTTGTGGTAACTCGGGAATGGGTACAAAATCCTGGCCTGATGCGACCTTAAAAGGGGTGAATCCGGTGCTGCTGTATACAGAATTGTTATATGCCACTTCTGCAAATGGCAACAAGTCTACCCAATTGTCTTGCTGGTAATTTATGTAACACCTCAGGTATTGCTCGAGTACCCCATTGGTTCTTTCACAGGCCCCATTTGTTTGAGGGTGGTGACTGGAGCTTAACCCCTGTGCTGAACCTATCAATTTCAAAAATTCATTCCAGAAACTGGAAGTAAATTGCACCCCCCTGTCAGAAATTATTCTTTTCGGAGATCCATGTAGTCGGTAAATTTGCCGAATAAACAATTTTGCGAGAGTTTTTGCTGAAGGGATCTTTGAGCAAGGGATGAAATGTACTTGTTTGGAAAACAAATCAGTCACTACCCAAATAACAGTGCAGCCCTCACTATTTGGTAAATCTACAATAAAATCCATAGATATTTCCTTCCATGGGGCGTTCGGTCTAGCCACACCTTGCAATAATCCAGGGGGTTTTCCTGGAGGTCTTTTAGCCGAGGCACAGACTGGACAGCTAGCTACATATGCCTCTATGTCCTTTTTTAGTGCAGGCCACCAAAACTGTCTCTTAACAAGATGCAGAGTCTTGACAAACGCAAAGTGTCCTGTGGCCTTAGCATCATGAGCATATGTTAATACAATTGTTCTTAAAGTGGCTGGAACATACAACTTTGATCCCACCCAAGCTAGTCCGTCACGAAGTGTGCATTCATTCGAGTGATTCTTAAACCACTCGTCGGTTTTTAGAGCTTCTCACAATTTTTCAAGTAAATCTCCCGAGAGTTCTGGTTTGGTTTTACTCTGAGCTCTGGTAGTGACAGGTGTCGCTAACTGTGTCAATGGGATCATTGGTTGAACCAATTCCTTCTTGATGCTGTTGTACTGTGGCAGTCTGGAAAGTGCATCCGCCATGAAATTTTTCCCACCAGGAAGGTAACCTAGAGTAAAATTGAACCGTTTGAAGTGTTGGGCCCAGCGAGCCTGTTTTGGTGATAGTTTGCGTGGTGTTTTCAGTGCTTCTAGATTCTTATGATCAGTCCACACCTCGAAAGGGTGTTTCGCCCCTTCTAAAAATTGTCTCCATGTTAACAGCGCCCATCTAACTGCAAACGCTTCTTTCTCCCATATGGCCCATTTTCTTTCCGTGTCTGATAGTTTACGGGACGTGTAAGCACAGGGTTGTAATATCCCGTTCTCATTCTTTTGCAAGAGTATTGCTCCTACAGCAACGTCGCTAGCATCAGCTTGTACTACAAAAGGTTGTTCCATGTCGGGGTGTTTGAGCACTGGTTCAGCTGCAAACAGTCGTTTCAGTTTCTCGAACGCAGCTTGACATTCCATAGTCCATTCTAGTGGTTTCGAGGGTTTGGGTTTTACTTCCCCTTTGGTTTTTAGCAATTCTGTAATTGGCAGTGCGATTTTTGCGAAAGAGGGGATAAATTGTCTATAAAAATTTGCAAACCCTAAGAAACTCTGTAATTGTTTACGGGTGCGTGGTGCGGCCCATTCCATCACGGCCCGGACCTTTTCCAGGTCCATCTCTATTCCTTCATGCGATATACGATATCCAAGATAGTCGATTTTGTCTTGGTGGAACTCACATTTAGAAAGTTTGGCATAGAGTTCAGCTGCTCTGAGTTTATTCAAGACCGCTCGAACCAGTCGTACATGGTCAGCCATGTTGTCAGAATAAATTAGAATATCGTCCAAATAGACCAAAAACCCCTTATATAGGTGCTCATGCAACACTTCGTTGATCAACTGCATGAATACAGCCGGGGCTCCTTGTAGTCCAAAAGGGAGTACTCTAAACTGGAAACATCCCAGTGGGCAATTAAATGCTGTCTTCCATTCATCTCCCTCTTTTATTCTCACTCGGTAGTATGCCTCTCTTAAATCAAGTTTGGTAAAAAAAATTCCCTTCCCTAAATGGGCTAACATGTCCTTCATGAGTGGGAGGGGGTAGACATTTTCTACACAAATGGCGTTCATGTTTCTATAATCAACTACTAATCTGAAGGAGCCATCTTTCTTTTCGCGGAACATCACTGGCGCTGCCACCTTGGGTTTGGCTCGTTCAATGAATCCATGTTCTAAGTTTTTATCGATGAAATTCCGCAACTCCCCCAATTCTCGAGGTGTCATGGGGTAAATTTTTGGTTTGGGAAGCTTCACCCCAGGGAGAATTTCAATGGTGCAGTCAGTGGCCCTGTGGGGAGGCAGGGCATCTGATGCCTTTTCGCTAAACACTTCCTTGAGGTCCCAATATTCTTTAGGAATTTTTTCTTCTCCCTCAATATAATTAATGGCTACCGCCACCCTTTCCGGCCTTATGTTGTCCCTTGGGGGGAGCTTCCTTTTCTGGAGTCGGTTCTGCCGTATGGATGCACAGGACCCCCGTCTTCCAATTTACTCGTGGATTCCATTTACGAAGCCAGGGCTGTCCTAGAATGAGGGGTCTTTCCATTCCAGGGGCTACAATAAAGCTGAGCTTCTCTACATGATTCCCCAACTGCAGTTCAAGGGGTTCGGTCATAAAACTAGCTGGGCCCCCTCCTGCAATCGACCCGTCTAATTGACAAAATGCAATGGGTCTTTTTAAAGTTTTCTGTCTCAGTCCCATTTCCTCCACTACTTTGGGGCTAATTATGCATCTAGTGCACCCTGAGTCCAACAGGGCTAACAATTGCGTGTGAGTTCCTGTGGAGGGCACCCTTACTTCTACGGGGATGAGTAAGGGTTCTTCCATGTGACTCACCCGTTCGTCGGTATCGGAGTCGGAGTCCGTCTCGCTGTCGTCATCGTTGGTCAGAGTTCCCAGCTCACCCGGGTTCTGGGGAGTGAACTCAACGACTTCTCCTTTCAGGGCAGTGCCGCGGGCTTTGGTGGGTATCTTATCGCCTTTCTTTTGGCCGCCCCCGGTGGCTTTTGGCGGTGGTTTGGAGAAACACTCGGCCGCTCGGTGACCCTCCTTCCCACATTTGAAACAGGTGAAGGGCTTTGATTTGGGTTTGAATTCGGTCTTCCTGCCAGTCATCTTGGGCGCCCCCTTACGGTAGGAAGAGAATGACTGGTCCCCCATCCGCCTTCCTTGGAGTTCGCTCTGTTTCAGCTTGATCTCCACATCCTCAGCTACTATGTACCATCTATCCAAATCATCGGGGACCCCCATGCTCCTACAGTCTCGATATATCTCTTCATTCAATCCATCTTTGAAACTCTCCAAAAGAGCCATTTCTGACCAGCCTGTCATATAGGGTGCCAGTTCACGAAACTCTTGGATATACTCTGCCACCGGCCTCCGGCCCTGCTGAATGCTCTTCATTCTGAGTCTCGCCTTTCGTTCAGCTAAATGGTCTTCAAACCGTCTTCTAAGGGCCCTCATGAACTGGTTGTAATTTCTCAGCAATGGGGAGTTGTTATTGTGGAGAACCACCATCCACTCAGCAGCTACTCCCTCTAGGGCATTCGCGACACTTCTAACTTTCGCCATCTCTGTCTTGTAGTCCTCCCCCCAGTCCTGCATGTGGTTCCACACTTGGGTCAGGAAAAATCCCAAGGCTTTAGGATTCCCATCAAACTTCCCAGGAAGGGGGGGGATTTTTGGCTTTTTACGTCTGCGGGGGGGCGGGCTGCAAGGCTGGGGTTCTCTGGCCGGCTGCATCTCTCCCACGAGCTGCCGAAGTCTGGGATGTTCCCTCTTCAAACTCTTCCTCTCCCCCACAGGCTGTTTCTCCTGGCTCCCCCCTGGGGCTTTCTCTCCCCTTCTCCCCAGGAATTTCAAAAGACTCACGGTTTCTTCTGCTTTCCTCTACATCACGGATAAGTTGCAAGGCTTGGTCTATCATGAGATGTTCCTTTTGTTCTTGCATCCACACTGCCTCCTTTTTCCGGGGTCTACAAGTTGTCACTCCCCGGGATTCCTCTCCCCAGTCTGGCAGTCTCCCCACTCCTTTTGACCATCTAGCCTCTTCTGTCTCCAAACGGAGTCTTTCCAACCATTCTGCAGTCTCCTTTTCTGACTGGACGGCAGTTGAACTGGCTGCCCCCATCTTCTCTTCTCCATCACTCCCCCGATCTGACATATTCTGATTTTACAGTCCCCTCGGTTTTTGTCCGGGTTGACTGGTTGTGAGTTCCATATGCTTCCTTCAGTATCCAGGAAAGAAACCCCCAAACTCAAGCATTTTGAAGAATTTGGTACTTTTACTGAATATGAAATGATAACAACCCAGGAAAAGCTGGAACTGAGCAAAACGTGTGAAATGCATCTACTAAGCTTCTCCCCACCTCGTGTTCATAAATCATCAGCCAATCCAAAGGTCTTCCAAAGGTCAGGTGGCAACACATCTGGCAGCGTCATTCATCAGGAATGTAGGGCAGTTGGTCAGCCGTCTCCGTTTGAAGATCCAGTTTCGTTTTCTCATGAAGACACATCCTACCAGAAAAGAAAAAAAACATCTCCTGTTCCTTCCCCCCCTTTAGCTTTATAACTAATCCTTCCCCCGTTTCTTATGGCAGCTGAAGCAGGAAAAGCTGAGGCTGACACAGCATATGAACATCTTCCACAACGTGATAATTATTTCAGAATTCTTTTTAAGTTCAAACAACAGCTCTTCCCAAGCCTGCTTATGCGAATGAGAGGATTCTTGGCTTATTGTCAAATTTTACCTACCTGAGTTTTTTCTAGTGGTGAGGCCATCCCGCTAATTCAGAGAGCCCCTAGGCCCAGTGCATGGGACAGCTGTTTGGGAAAGTGGACTGAATAGGGAAAGCAGGCTGGCCAAGGTAGGGAGGAGATTTAGCGTTACAGAGGAAATGTCAGTTAGGGTTTTGGACCCAGCTGAAGTGAAACTTCCTTCAATTGGCTTGGTACAAGATGAGACATTCGATTCTGCCTGTTTGGAAACTTTTTCCTCACTTTCACAAATGGAGCAGCAAGAAGTACTTAAAAAACTTAAAGAGACGAGGAAGCTGCTGAAGCAGACTATTTCTTCTGCCGCTCCTTTAGCGTCGATAGCTCTACCCCCTTCAAGGTAATGATATTTAGCAGTCATCAAAATATAAGGAGATGGGTTTTAAATAACAGAAGAATAGAACAAGTTCAGTCATTTACCTATTTAGGGCTAGTATTTCAGACAAATGGCAAATGGAATAAGCAGGTAAAAGCCGGAGCTCGGAAGGCCATGGCTCGGATGGCTCAATTAAACAAACTTATTTTAGAGAAAACTCCATCTTCATTAATCCCAGTGCTAAAGGACTTCCAGGCAAAAATCGAACCAGTACTTACCTATGGGGCAGAAATATGGGGATCAGTTAAGCTGCCTGGGCTGGAAACCCCTCAAAATAAGTTCCTGAGGAGAATTTTGGCAGTGTCCCCCGGAACCCCAGCATGTGTAGTAAGGGCAGAAACAGGAGTCCATGCGACTGGCACTAGGGCCTTGTTGAAGACTGTTTATTATTGGTTGAGAATAATCGAGATGGAGGAAGGGAGGTTACCAAAATTAGCGCTAATGGAGCAGATTATCTCAAGTAATAAAAATAACTGGTTATCAAGAGTTCTGAAGCAGGTATCTAGCTCTGGTATCCCTTTAAATTGGCAGCAGTACGACTATAGGCAGATCCGAAATTGGATTGCACAGAGATTTAAGGACATAAGTGCCCAATCGGATATTGCACAGGTGACAGCAGTAAAAGTTTGCCCCTGGTTATCAGCCAATAAACAAATTTTCAAAATAGAAAAATATTTAGCTGTGCCTTTGTTTCCTGTCCTGAGAAGATTCTTTACAAAACTGAGGTTGGACCAACTTGGAACAAATATGCTCTGGGGTAGATATAAGGGTATTCCTGTAAGGGAAAGGGTCTGTCTATGTGGGACGGGGGAAGTCGAAACAACGTCCCACGTAATTTTTGATTGCCCCCTATATTCAGACCTGAGGGAACATCAACTGGGCAGGATCTTTTATACCAGCACCCCTAAGCCTAAAGAGCACTTTTTGCGATATTGTTTGTTAGGTTCCAACTTGCAGTTGGTAAAATGGATTGCTAAATTTGTGGTAAAGTTGATGGGAAGGAGGACAAAGTTGGTGCAGCAAAATGCGGTAGATTGTAAGAATGATCACTTGATCTAACAATGTAATTTTAATAGCAGTTAACACTGATTGGGTAGATGCAGGGGCGACATTATAATATAAATTTAATTATATTTAAATGGTACTTTAAATTATTGTATTTTATCCCGATTTTATTTTAGATCGTATTTTATTCTAATTGTATTTTAATTGCGAGTTATTCCAATCTTACTTAATTTGTTTTACCAAACCTTTGTAATGATTTGTCTTTGTAATTCTGCACTTGATATGGCCCAAAGGGCTAATCAATAAATAAATTGATTGAGTTACTACAGACAATTACAATGAATACGGTGATCTTATACATATTGATTTTACAGAAGACAATGTTGAGAAGGCACTACGCAATCTAAAACCATCTCTATCTATTGGACCTGATGGACTATGTGCATACTTCTTAAAAAAACCTTTCACTGCAATTGCAGATCCTCTAAGCATAATTTTTGAAAAATCTTTCAGTACCTTGCCCTACCAATGGTCACCTTGCCCTACCAATGATCACAAGTCAGGGTCATCCCTATCTTCAAAAAGGGAGACCCTAGCCTAGTTGAAAATTACAGACCAATCTCTGTATGTTGCGTCACCTGCAAAGTCATGGAATCAATCATTAACCAATCTATTACCCTCCACCAAGAGACAAACAATCTACTTTCTAACAAACAATTTGGTTTCAGAAAAAAAATTATCCTGTAATCTATAACTACTACGTTGCAAAAACATATGGACTACACATCTCGATCAGGGCAAAGCAATAGACACAGTTTACACAGACTTCAGTAAAGCTTTTAATTCAGTGGTACATGACAAATTACTTCTAAAACTAAAATCCTATGGCATTTCTGGACTCCTACATAAATAGATAGCTGCGTTCCTGTCAAACAGACAACAAGTGGTCAAAATAGGAAGCGCTCTATCAAATCCTGTACATGTTAATAGCGGTGTTCCCCAAGGCAATGTTTTAGGTACAACACTCTTCATACTTTACATAAATGACCTTTGCAAACATATTAAAAGCAACTGCATTCTCTTCACTGATGATGTTAAACTATTCAACACCACCGACAATGCAATTACCCTTCAAAAAGACCTTGACTATGTGTCAGATTGGTCCAACAAGTGGCAACTTCAAATCTCAATCAACAAATGCTCTGTCTTGCACATTGGCAAAAAAAAATCAAAACATAAAATACAAATTAGATAGACATGACCTTGTAGATGACCCTCACTCTGTCAAGGACCTTGGAGTACTCATTTCTAAAGATCTAAGTGCCTGAGCCCACCGTAACAACATTGCCATAAAGGCATTAAGAGTTGTTAACCTAATCTTATGTAGCCTCTTCTCTGGTAGTGTTGTACTACTAATTAGAGCATACAAAACATTTGCTAGACCAATTCTTGAATACAGCCCATCTGTCTGGAACCCGCACTGCATATTGGACATAAATACAATCGAGAGAGTCCAGAGATATTTTATGAGAAGAGTCCTCCATTCCCCTAACCACAATAAAATACCTTATGCCATTCCAAATTTTGGGCTTACACAACTTAGAACTACACCGACTTCAGTCTGACCTAAGCATAGTACATAAAATTATCTGCCACAATGTCCTTCCTGTCAATGACTACTTCAGCTTCAACCACAACAATACACGAGCAAATAATAGATACAAGCTCAAGGTAAACCGTTCCAAACTCGATTGCAGAAAACATGACTTCAGTAACAGAGTGGTTAATGCCTGGAATGCACTACCTGACTCTGTAGTTTCTTCCCCAAACCCCCAAAACTTTACCATTAAACTGTCTATTGTTTTTTATTTATTTATTTATTTTTCAGATTTCTATACCGCCTTTCTCCTTTCGGACTCAGGGCGGTGAACAGCCAAGAAAAAAAACATTTATACACAAAAATTAAAAATAGATTTAAAATAATTAAATAAATTTGGCCCGTAATTTAAAACATTTCAATTAAAATCCATATCAAATTATAAAACCAACCATAAAATCAGGATAGCCCAGCTAAATGAAAAAAATAGGTTTTTAGGGCCCGACGAAAAGTCCAGAGGTCGGAGATCACTTGTAACTCTGGGGGTAGATTGTTCCAGAGGGTAGGTGCCACCAAAGAGAAGGCTCTCCCCCTGGGGATCGCCAGCCGACATTATCTGGCCGACAGCACCCTGAGGAGGCCCTCTCTGTGCGAGCGAACTGGCCGGTGGGAGGCAATTGGTGGCAGAAGATAGTCCTGTAAGTACCCCGGCCCTAAGCCATGGAGTGCTTTAAAGGTGATCACCAAGGCACACCTGGAAGTCCACCGGAAGCCAATGCAGCTTGTGCAGGAGAGGAGTCACATGGGAGCGCCCCGTCGCTCCCATAATCCCCCGCGCAGCCACATTCTGCACCAGTTGGAGCCTCCGGGTGTACCCCAAGGGGAGCCCCATGTAGAGAGCATTACAATAGTCCAGACAAGAAGTGCTTGAGTGACCGTGCATAGGGAGTCCCGGTCCAGAAAAGGGCGCAACTGGCGTATCAGGCGAACCTGATAAAAAGCCCCCCTGGCCACGGCCATCATATGCTCTTCTAAAGACAGCCGTGTGTCCAGGAGGACACCCAAGTTGCGGGCCCTTTCCGTGGGGGCCAATGATTCACCCCCAATAACCAGCAATGGCGCCAGCTGGCTATAACGGGACGCCAGCAGCCACAGCCACTCGGTCTTGGAAGGGTTGAGTCGAAGCCTGTTTCTCCCCATCCAGACCCGCACGGCCTCCAGGCACTGGGACATCACTTCCAAGGCATCATTGGGATGGTCTGGGGTGGAGATGTACAGCTGAGTATCATCAGCGTACTGATGGAACTCCACCCCAAAACCACGGATGATCTCACCCAGTGGCTTCACATAAATGTTGAACAGGAGGAGCGAGAGAACTGACCCTTGTGGAACCCCACAAACAAGGCACCTTGGGGTCAACCACTGCCCCCCTGTCAACACAGATTGCGACTGGTCGGAGAGATAGGAGGAGAACCACTGCAAAACAGTGCCCCCCACTCCCAGTCCCTCCAGCTGGGACAAAATGATACCATGGTCGATGGTATCAAAAGCCGCTGAGAGATCTAACAGGACCAGGATAGAGGAATAACCCCTATCCCGAGCCCCACAGAGATCATCCACCAACGCAACCAATGCCGTTTCCATGCTGTACCCAGGTCTGAAGCCGGACTGGAACGGATCCAAATAGACAGCTTCATCCAGGTACTGTGGAAGCTGTCGCGCCACCACACTCTCAACAACCTTCGCAATAAAACAAAGGTTGGAGATTGGACGGTAGTTAGCCAAAACAGCCGGATCTGTTGTGGCCCCGCCCTCTGAGCCTGTCCCATCAGAGGAAGAAAGCTCCGAGCATGAGGAAGAGGAGTCAGCCAGGCCTCCCTCTCCAGGCCCCTCCCCTCTGGCATTGTCTCAGGTGCCGGCCGAGGGAGAGGAGATCAGCAGGGAGACAGCTGATTCGGATCAGAGTGATGAAGAAACATCATTCCTGGATACACGCCTCCGAAGGCGTGATAAACGATTGCAGCAGTTTAGGAGGCATGCTAGGGATTAGAACTGAGTCACTGGACCACACCCCAGAGACTATATAATAGAGGGTAGTGGTCAGGGATCCTTGTGACGAACAAAAGCAAACCTTGGATAGTCACTAAAGCCTCGTCCGGAACTGCTGAGAGAAAGATTTATAGTGTCAGACATTTGGACTCTTGAGTATTTATCTTTCTGTTTTACTGTGAAAATAAAGTCACTTGGCAGACGGTGTGTCTATCGCTGCCAAGTGGGAGATAAGACCTGGGTGCGTTCCAAAGTGTTTCCTTAACCCTCGGCTGGCTGTGTTTGTGTGTGTGTGTGGATGGGGACAGATCATCTTGTTCATCACCACATACTCCATCGTTAACCCATGATGGAACAACAGCTGCAGCAGCAGATACAGCAGATGCTGGAGGCCAATCAGCTTCTGCAACAGCAAGTAGCACAGCTAACTGCCCAACTTGCTTTGGGAAACGCTCCTGCAGCTCCCCCTCCTCCCACTCCCCATCCGAGATGCCCAGTGAACGTGCCAGATAGGTTTTCTGGGCAGCAGGAGATGTTTCCGGCCTTCTTGGGACAATGCCAACTGTTTATGGCGATGAGGCCGGACGATTTTCCGGATGACCAGGCTTGGGTGGCATTTGTTATCAGCTCCCTCTCTGGCACTGCTGCCCGATGGGCCACACCCCTGTTGTTGCAAGATAGCCCCTTGCTCCTGGACTTTCAGGGCTTTTTACAACACCTGTGCACCATGTTTGAGGACCCCCTCTGGGTGCAGACGGCAGCGAGGTGCATCAAGGACCTCCGCCAAGGCAAACGCCCCCTGCAGGACTATATTGCAGAGTTCCGACTGCTAGGCCAGGATTCGGCTTGGAATGAGGTGGCGCTGATGGACACCTTCCAGAATGGCCTTTCCAACGAGATGCAGGACGAGCTGGTTCGTGTGGAGGCGCCACCGACCCTCGATGTGCTGGTGACCCAATGCCTGCGCATCGACGCCCGCCTGCAACGGCGACGGCCCCATCGGGCTCTTCCGGAACCACCGACAGCGTCGGCACCCCCGCGTTTCGCACCGACAGTGCTTCGGACCGCACAGCGTTTTGTGGCGACGGCTGAGGAGCCCATGGAACTCGGAGCAGCCAGACCTCAACTGACGGCCCAGGAGCGGATGCAGAGACGTCAAGGGGGGTTGTGCCTCTATTGCGGTGAGGTGGGACATTTTGCCGCCTCGTGTCCCCGGAAGCGGAGTGGACCGCGCAAGCCTGTTCCGGAGTCTCGGCGTGACCAGCCGGGAAACGGGCCAGGCCTGGCCTAGGGGAAACTCTGGGTCAGGCACATGACCATGCCCCGCCGGAGTCGGCGGCTGTGGACTGTGAGCCCCCTCGGCACCTGATTTTGAACACCCAGGTGTTGTTGGCTAACCAGTCGGAGGGGCTCCAGGCGCACGCGCTGGTGGACTCGGGGGCCACCACGAACTTTATGGACCAGGCCTTTGTGGCCCATTACAAAGTCCCCTTGGTTCCAGTGGACCCTCCGTTGAGGGTTGAAACTATAGATGGGCGGGAACTCGTGGCGGGGCCCATCAAAACCGCTACCCAACCCTTGCGCCTCGCCATTGGGAACCACGAGGAGGCGATCCAGTTTTACGTAACAGCGGATCTGCACTTTCCCTTGGTCCTGAGGATGGCCTGGCTTCGGGCGCACGACCCTCAGGTGGCGTGGTCGAGAAATGCCATCTCATTCCCGAGCCTGCAGTGTGTTGACCACCTTCGCCACACCTGCGCTGGCCAGAAAGTCTCTGCCCCAAACGTCTCCTTGCCTCCGGAGCTGACGCCCTTCGCTGACGTGTTCAGCGAGAAAGAGGCAGACCGCTTGCCCCCCGCACCGACCCTATGACTGTGCGGTGGACCTAATGCCCAATGCACCCCTGCCCTCGGGACGCCTGTACTCCATGTCGGAGCCCGAGCTGGCCGCCTTACAGGACTTTCTGGAAAAGAACCTGGCCCGTGGGTTCATCCGGCCTTCGACCTCCCCGCTCTAGGCCCTGGTCCTCTTCGTTAAAAAGAAGACGGGGGACTTGCGCCTGTGTTGCGACTACCGGCGCTTGAATGCCATCACAGTGCGAAATCGCTACCCCCTGCCGCTGATCCCGGAGGTGATGGAGAGGTTGCGGGAGGCCTCGATCTTCACTAAGCTCGATCTCCAAGGGGCCTATAACCTGGTGCGCATGAGAGAGGGGGACGGGTGGAAGACAGCGTTCGGCACTCGGTACGGACACTTCGAGTATACCGTCATGCCGTTCGGATTGACCAACGCCCCCGCGGTCTTCCAGCACTTGATGAACGATGTGTTCCGGGACATGCTGGATCGGTTCGTGGTGATCTACTTGGATGACATTTTGATCTATTCCTGGACCCCGGAAAGTCACCTCCAGCATGTCTGCCAGGTCCTGCAGCGCCTGCGGGAGCACCAGCTCTATGCGAAGTTGGAGAAATGCTACTTCTTCCAGACTTCCATAGAGTTCCTCGGGCACATCATCACCCCCGAGGGCATCGTGATGGACCCGTGCAAGGTGGAGGCCTTGCGCAGTTGGGAACCCCCGCGTCGGGTGAAGGACGTCCAGCGTCTGTTGGGATTCGCCAACTACTATCGGACCTTCATCCCGGGCTTCACCACCCTGACCTTGCCGTTGACCCAGCTCCTTCGGAAGAGGGTCCCGTTCCAGTGGGGGCCCCCGCAGCAGCAGGCCTTCGAGGTCCTCAAGCAGGCCTTCCTCACGGAGCCAGTCCTGAGGCACCCCAATCCACACCGTCCGTTCGTGGTGGAAATGGACGCGTCCAATGTGGCGATTGGGGCGGTGCTGCTACAGGCTCCGGTGGATGGCGGCACTCTTTTTCCCTGCGCATACCACTCCCGGAAACTCAACCCTTCCAAGCGCAACTACACCATCTGGGA
This sequence comes from Arizona elegans, assembly GCA_022577455.1. Taxonomy (NCBI): domain Eukaryota; kingdom Metazoa; phylum Chordata; class Lepidosauria; order Squamata; family Colubridae; genus Arizona; species Arizona elegans. The sequence continues at coordinate 72,691,506 of JAKOOJ010000004.1, read as the reverse complement.
AAAGGAGTTGCTGGCCATCAAGGCCGCGTTCGAGGCTTGGTGACATCACCTCGAGGGGGCCCGACACCAGGTGGAGGTGTGGACGGACTATCGGAACCTGGAGCACGTCACCACGGCCAGGAAGTTGAACCAGCGGCAGATCCGGTGGTCGTTGTTTTTCGCCCGGTTCAACTTCCACGTCACATACATTCCGAGCAACCTCAACCAGAGGGCGGACGCGCTATCCCGTAAGCCGGAATACTTTTGCCCCAAGGACTCCCTTCCCCCCCAGACGGTGCTGCCAGCGGACTCCTTGGCCGCGGTCCAGGAACCGGTGGACCTGCGGGCTCAGGTGCTGGAAGCGCAGCGATGGGATGACTGGTCGCAGCAGCGGAGAGCGGACGTCAGCCCCGCGTCCCCATGGATCGTGGAGGAGGGCTTGCTCAGACACCGGGGTCAGGTGTACGTGCCCACAAGTCCGCTCTGAGCCCTCATCATGAACCAGTGCCATGACAATCCCGCGGCAGGGCACTTCGGCTTCTTTAAGACTTTGAACTTGGTGACACGGACTTTTTGGTGGCCTCGGGTACGGCATGACGTGTTCGCCTACGTGACGTCCTGTGTGACGTGCCGACAGGCCAAAGCCGCGTCCGGCCCCCCCCGGACTCCTCCAGCAGCTGCCGACACAGGAGAGACCGTGGGGAGCCATCTCCATGGACTTCCTGACAGGCCTGCCCCTGTCCGCTACGTACACGACCGTCCTCGTGGTGGTGGATGCGATCACGAAGATGGCACATTTCATCCCGTGCCACGGCCTGCCCTTGGCCCGCACCACAGCTCGCCTGTTCCTGCAACATATCTTCCGCCTCCACGGCCTGCCGGACCGGGTGGTTTCAGACCACAGGGCCCAGTTCACGGCCCGCTTCTGGAAAAGCCTGATGGCCGCACTGGAGGTGCAGGTGTGCCTGTCATCGTCGCACCATCTGGAGACTGACGGGGGCACGGAGAAGGTCATCGGCATACTGGAGCAGTACCTCTGCTGTTTTGTCAACCAGCAGCAGGACAACTGGGCCGAGTACCTTCCCCTGGCGGAGTTCGCTTTTAATAACTCCCAACACACCTCCACCCAGATGACCCCATTCCATGCCAACGTCGGATACCATCCACGGCTTTTCCTGTTGACCATCATGGACTCCCCTGTTCCCGAGACCCGGGACTTCCTCTCGGAGCTGCAGGCGGTGCAGCAACTGGTGCGGTGGCAGCTGATCCGGGTGAAAGAGGATTATAAACAGTTCACCAATTGCGCCCACCGGGCGACGCCACCGCTGGAAGTAAGAGATCGGGTGTGGTTGTCCACGAAACACCTCCCCACGGACCAGCCGGTGAGGAAACTGGCCCAACGCTTTATCGGTCCCTTCCCTATCGAGGCGGTCATCAATCCGGTGGCCTACCGGTTGACTCTACCCCGCTCCATGCGGCTCCACCCTGTTTTTCATCGGTCCCTCCTGGTCCCTGAGGCCCCCGCGAGCCATCTCCGCCGCCCGCTGACGCCTGCCCCCCCAGCCGCAGCCAACGAGGATGACGCCTCGACATACGAGGTGGACAGTATCCGGCACTCCTGTTGGCTGAAGGGGCGCTTCCAATACCTCATCGCCTGGAAGGGGTACGGGCCCGAGGATTTCACCTGGGTGGACGCGTCTGCCGTTCAGGCCCCTGACCTGGTGCGGGCTTTCCACGAACAGTTCCCGTCCTGACCCCATCCCGACCATCAGACCTGGGGGAAGGGCCCTGCGATGGGGGATAGTGTTGTGGCCCCGCCCTCTGAGCCTGTCCCATCGGAGGAAGAAAGCTCCGAGCATGAGGAAGAGGAGTCAGCCAGGCCTCCCTCTCCAGGCCCCTCCCCTCTGGCATTGTCTCAGGTGCCGGCCGAGAGAGAGGAGATCAGCAGGGAGACAGCTGATTCGGATCAGAGTGATGAAGAAACATCATTCCTGGACGCACGCCTCCAAAGGCGTGATAAACGATTGCAGCAGCTTAGGAGGCGTGCTAGGGATTAGAACTGAGTCACTGGACCACACCCCAGAGACTATATAATAGAGGGTAGTGGTCAGGGATCCTTGTGACGAACAAAAGCAAACCTTGGATAGTCACTAAAGCCGCGTCCGGAACTGCTGAGAGAAAGATTTATAGTGTCGGACATTTGGACTCTTATTTTTAATATTTTTTTTTATTGCAAAAGTTTTACGATTACATTTTCACCCCTTTCCCCCCCCCACTCAACCCACCCCAAACTTCCCAACCTCCCTAACCCACCCTAACCCTCCCCTCCCCCCAGACTTCCACACAGTATACTCATATCAAGTAAAAGGAAAAACCTCCTTTGTATATAAAACTTGAACCCCTCCCTCCCCCTTATAAATTTTCATCTTCATTACATTAACCTATTTCTATCTTAATATAACATTTTCAAATAAATTTTCATCCTCATTACCTTAAAGTATTTCTATCTTAATATAACATTTTCAAATAAATTTTCATCCTCATTACCTTAAAATGTTTCTATCTTAATATAACATTTTCAAATAAAAGCTATTTGATACTTCCTAGTTTGATATTTGTTCTGAACATAATCTATCCACTTCTTCCATTCCCATTCATAAGTCTCTTGTGAACAATCTTTTAAATATGCTGAAATCTTCGCCATCTCTGCAAAACTGGCCATCTTCAAAGTCCATTCCTCAATCGTGGGCAGCGCTTCATTTTTCCAGTATTTACCTATCAACAATCTTGCTGCTGTTATCATATACAATATCAATTTTGTTTCACCCAATGTAAAACCCTTAACTATACCCAATAAAAACAATTGTGGAGAAAATTGAATTTTTTTCTTCAAAACGTTCTGCATGACCCACCAAATTTTTATCCAAAAAGCCTTAACTTTCTTACAGGTCCACCAAACATGATAATATGTAGCATCTAGACAATCACATCTCCAACATTTAGGCTGCACATTAGGGTACATACACGACATTTTTTTGGGGTCTAAATGCCATCTGTAAAACATTTTATAAAAATTTTCCCTCAGGTTCTGCGACTGTGTAAATTTAACATTCTGAACCCAAATTTTTTCCCATGTTTCCAACATCACTGGTTCCTCAAAATTTTGTGCCCACTTAATCATACAATCTTTAACTAGTTCAGTTTCTGAATCCCTTACTAACAAAACATTATAAAGTCTTTTAATATGCATTGGACCTTTCTCTTTTATGTGTCTGACCAATTCTTCCTCATACATCATAATACCAGTTTTTTGGTCCTCTTTCCATCTCAATTGCAATTGATTATATTGTAACCAAGTTAGCCCTGAGTCCTATATTGGAGAAGGGTGGTATAGAAATTAAAACAAACAAATAAATAAATAAGATTAATCCCTTCAGCCAACAATGTCTGTAATGTCTTCAGCTGCCATCTGCCCGCATCTGTAAAAAGAACCTCTTTATATAAAACCCCCCCGAATGACATTATATTTGTATTCCACAAAGTATGACCAAGATCCAGCCATAGCGGTATTTTATAATCCCATTTGAGTCGGTGCTTCTTCCAAACTCTCAACAAAGAATCTCTAAGTATATGGCTTTTAAATGCTTTATCGACTTTGTTGTCATAAAATAAGTAAGCATGCCATCCAAGTTCCAAATCAAAACTTTCTGCATTCAGTATTCCAGTCTTTTTTCCTCCAAACCAATCACTTGTTAAAGTCAAAGCTGCTGCATCATAATATAACTGTAGGTTTGGAAGTTTAAGACCTCCCCTTTCTGGAACATCTTGCATAATTTTCAATTTCACTCTTGGTTTTTTCTCGTTCCAGACAAACTTATTCACTCCAGTTTGCCACACTTTTAGTTGTTTATCACTTTTAAGCACCGGAATCATTTGAAACAAAAAAAGAAATCTTGGCAAAATGTTCATCTTAACTGCTGCTATTCTTCCAAGTAAAGACAGCTGCAGTTTTTTCCAAGTCTCCATGTCTTTTTGCACCTCTCGCCACAACACCTCATAATTATTTTGAAACAATTTCATATTTGATTCTGCAACCTGAACTCCTAGATATTTTACCTTTGGTACAATCTCAAAACCTGCCCTCCTTTCAAGCTCGTGTTTACGATCTTGTGTCACATTTTTGACTATCATCTTAGTTTTTTTCTGGTTCAGTCTAAAACCTGAAACTTTACCATAGTCTTGTATAATGTCCTTCATCTGGATTATTGATTCCGTTGGATGTGTTAGGGTGATGACCAGATCATCTGCAAATGCCTTTATTCTGTAATCCTCTTGCCTTATCATTATACCTTTCAAGATATTAGAGTCCCGTATTGTGTTTAACAAGACTTCTTGTGTTAAAATAAACAACAGTGGGGACAACGGACATCCCTGTCTTGTTCCTTTTTCGATTTTAAACTCTGTTGTCAAACTTCCATTAATAATAATCTGTGCCTTTTGCTCTTGATAAATTGCTGAAACCGCCTGTATAAATTGGTCCCCAAAGTCCATCTTTTTTAAAGTCTTTAGTAGAAAATTCCAGTCCACTTTATCAAAGGCCTTCTCTGCATCCAAGAAAACCAGCACTGCAGGGATCTGTTTATTCTTCTCAAGATATTCCAATAAATCTATTACTTGCCTTACATTGTCCTTCATGTGCCTACCCTCGATAAATCCCGCTTGATCATCATGAATCACCTTTTGAATTACTGGCATCAATCCGTTGGCTAATACTTTTGCATAAATTTTATAATCCGTATTCAAAAGAGATATTGGTCTGTAATTCTCTGGTTTTTTGGGACCACCTTGTTCTTTTGGTATCAAAGAAATATAAGCTGTAGTCCATGATGGGGGTACTTTTCCCCCTTGTTGTATATTACAAAATAAGTCCCTAAGTTGTTCCACCATTTCTGCCTGCAAAGTTTTATAATACACTGCAGTCAGACCATCCGTTCCAGGAGCTTTAGCTGTTTTTAATTGTTTTATTGCTGCTATTATCTCCTCCTCTGTTATAGGATAGTTCATTCTTTCCTTTTGTTGCTCAGTAATTTTTGTAACTCTTTTATTGTCTAAGTATTTTTCTATAAGTCCATTCTGCACCTCCTTTCTGGCATATAGTTTAGTATAATATTCAAGAAAGGCTTCTTTGATTAATTTCTGTTGAAAAATTTCTTTCCCTCCAATATCAATACTATCAATAGTCCGTATACTCTGTTTCTTCCTCAATGTGTAGGCCAACCACCTGCCCGGTTTATTGGCATTGCAGAATGTATTATGCTTCGCATATTGTAAATTTGTTGCAACTTGTTCCGCTATAAGCATTTGGAATTGATCTTTCAAAAGTTTTATGACACCACGTATTCTTTCATCTGTTGGATTTTTAATAAGTAACTGTTCTTTATTCTTTATTTCTGCTTCCAATTCAAGTCTTTTCTTTTGTCGGATCAATCTATGTTTAGAGTTCATATAAATAAGCACCCCTCTCATATAAGCTTTGCTTGCATCCCACACAATTTCCATTGGAGTGCCTTTATTCAGATTCATTTCAAAAAACTCTTTCAAATACTTTTTGAGTTCTATTATATTTTTTTCATATCTGAACAAGTTTTCATTTAATCTCCAAGAGCGTCTCTCAGTCTTACTTGTCTCAATTTCTATCCACACTGGGCTATGATCAGTCAAGGTTCTTGGCAAAATCTTTGTTCTTTTTGTCCTAACATGTAAGTCATCTGACAACAAAATGAAATCAATCCTAGAGAAGGATCTATGTCTATCAGAAAAGAAAGTATAATCCAGTTCTTTTGGGTTGTGTATTCTCCAAATATCTTTTAATTCCAAGTCTTCTTTCATATCAAAAAAAGTCTGTGGTAATCTAATCCTTGACTTCGCCAGAGTCTTTTTATCTAATTTAGAATCAATTACTCCATTCCAATCTCCCATAATTAAAATAGATCTATAATCCCATTGTAGTATTTTAGTATGTAGCATTTTGTAGAAGTGGTCCTGTTGTTGATTGGGAGCATAAATTCCAATCAAAAGAATTTGACTATTTGCTGAAAGTAGTTCAATTGCTACAAACCTACCATCTTGATCAGCTTCTATAAGTTTGGCTGTTAATTTTTTATTTACATAGATAACCACACCATTCTTTTTTTGGTTAGTTGAAGATATAAAATGTGTTCCTAATTTGGGATTTTTCAAATAGTTTTGATCTTGAACTGTAATATGTGTTTCTTGTAGACAGATTATATCATTATTAAATTGTTTCAAATATGCAAATACTTTCTTCCTTTTCTGTGTTGCATTCAACCCATTCACATTCCAAGATAAGCATTTAATCATCATTATTATCTTTCTGGAGCAAAGAACAGAATAATCGGATTTCATCCGAAATCTTCAATCCTGCATTCCCCATGGCTCCAGTCTCTTGTATAGTCTTAGCCCCCTTTTCATCTTGTCTTTCCTGTTGTAACTTTTCTTTAAGTTGCTTGGATTTTGCTCGGGTTATACGCTGGTCCTTGACTTAAGCCATCCAGACCGGCTCCAAAATTGGAGAAGATTCCAACAAAGGCTCATCCAGGAGACCTCCTTCAGCGCCCTTCAACTCCTCTGATTCCTGCTTAGATTGTTCTTGCGGTTCTTGAAGTTGCTTCTTATCACTCTCCTTAATCTCCAAAACTGTAGATGTACGTGGGGATGGTGTTCTTTCTTTAAGGATATCAGTATAAAATTACTCCGCCTTCTCCACAGTATTCAAACGGTATCTCTCTCCCTTATATCTCAAAATTATACCAGTTGGAGCATCCCAACGAAATGGTATCTGGTTATTCTGCAGTTCTTTAACAAGAAAGCCAAAGTCTTTTCTGGATTTCAACATCTTAGGTGATAGCTCTTTGTAAACTGTAATTTTTGAACCTCCCACTTGCACAGAGGTAAGAAAAGATTTTTGCAGGATATCGTTTCTTATTGCTCTATCTGTAAAATATATGACCACATCTCTAGGCAATTGTCTTTGTCTGGCCACCCAGGAATTCACTCTGTAAATTTTGTCTATTTTGTAGAAAACCATATCAGGATTAATTTTTAAAATCACAGCCAGGGCTTCAGCACAGACCTGTCTCAAATCTTGTCTCTCCTCTTCTCTAATTCCTCGAAGCCGTATAGCGAATTCCATTGCCCTGAATTGCATCATAACAATTTCGTTCTCAACTCTCTGCATCTTATCATCAATATCAGAAAATTTATGGTCATTATCTTTCATCTTAACATTAACTTCTGATTTAAATTCATCCACTTTTGAATCAACTTTCATAATAAATCCTGCCAGGCCAGACGCCGCATCTGATATTTTTTTGGTCACCTTATTTTGGTTCTGCTGCATTTCCTGCATAATTTCCTGTTGAGACTTTTGGATTTTATCATCTATTTCCTGTTGAGCTTTTTGAAATTTATCATCCAAAATTTTTGAAATAAATTCTTTTAAATCTCCCATATCAAAATCTTTTTTCTGAACTTGTGACTGCGTATCCTGTTTGCGTGTGGGGGATCCCCCCCTGTTTTGCCTTCCTGCTTCTTTGAAGCCATCCTGCCACGTAAGCTAGCTTTTCTGAAGAGGGAGGTTCCTCTTCTTCTGCCACCTCCACAAAGCCTTCTAAAAAAGTCCCCCAGATTTAATCAGGGCAAAACTGTGGTGATGCAAAGTCAAATATTAAAAAGGGAGAGATTTTCCTCTTGTTTCTATTGTTACAGCTGAAGCAACTTTATAGCAACTTATTAACTTTGTAACAAAGCAAAATGACTTCACCAATCCACACTCGCTGATTCGTTTACTCTAATGCTGAGCGCCATATTTTTTCCAGTCACTTTCACTCATTCAAAAATTTTCCCTTCAAAATAAGAAATCAGCAAAGTGCTAATACTTGCAGTTCCGAGTTTCAGGGTTCAAGTAAGTTTCGGCTACTTGTTTAGGTTATTTCCTTTCTCTATTGAAGTTTCCTGCAGCCGGCTTGTTCTGCGAGAGCAGAAACGTCCCACGCCGCCCGGAGTCTCAGCAGTTTGGGAGGGAGCCGTGCCTGTTTCCTCCCCAGAAACAATTCCCTGGGGGGGTTGCAGGGGCTCGACCTGTGCCCTGCTGCCTCTTCTTCAAGAATCCTAAGGATTTTGAAGCTTTCAAGCCGCTTCTCGATCGGGAAGCGGCTCTACAAGCAGCTGGGCTGGCGGTGCTTCAAAAGGCACCATCGTCGCCGAAGACGAGGAAACCGGAAGTCGGACATTTGGACTCTTGAGTATTTATCTTTCTGTTTTACTGTGAAAATAAAGTCACTTGGCAGATGGTGTGTCTATCGCTGCCAAGTGGGAGATAAGACCTGGGTGCGTTCCAAAGTGTTTCCTTAACCCTCGGCTGGCTGTGTTTGTGTGTGTGTGTGGACGGGGACAGATCATCATCTAAGGATGGCTTCTTGAGGAGGGGCCTCACAACCACCTCTTTCAAGGCGGCCGGCAGGACACCCTCACTCAAAGAAGCGTTAATAATCCCCTGGAGCCAGCCTCGTGTAACCTCCCAGGAAGCCAGCACCAACCAGGAGGGACACGGGTCCAATAAACATGTGGTCATGTTCAGCTGTCCCAAGATCCTGTCCACGTTCTCGGGAGCCACAGGATCGAATTCCTCCCAGATAACACTCTCAAGGCCTGCCTCAGTCATCTCGTCTGAACTAACCCAGTCAGCGGCCAAGTCTTCCCGAATCTGAATTATTTTATCATACAGATACTGTACAAAATCCTCAGCTCGGCCCTGCAAGTGGTCATCCTGCGCTCCCAAATGGAGAAGGGAGAGGGTCACCCTGAACAGGGCGGCTGGTCAGTTATCTGATGATGCGATAAGAGCGGTAAAATAGCTAGATTTCACTGCTTTTATCGCCACTAGGTAGGTCTTAATATGAGACCTTACCAGTGTCAAGTCAGATTCGGATCGGCTGGCCCTCCAACCGCTCTCTAGGCATCTTTTCGGTGCTTCATCTCCTCAACTCCTCGGAGAACCAAGGAGCTAAGTGAGTTCGGTGCTGGGCCAGAGGCCACAAAGGCATAACCCGGTCCAAAGCTCCGGCAGCCGCGCTATCCCAGGCAGGCACCAGGTCTTCAGCCGAGTCATGAGCTAGAGTCTCAGGAAATGGCCCAAGCTCCATCTGGAACCTATCAATATCCATCAGGCACCTGGGGCGGAACCACCTGTTGACCTCACCCCATTCCTAAGAGGTCTGTAAGGGACGTGCATAAGTGCACCAGCGTGCCTACCTTTTTACTTACTCTTTTAATGTATTCTAATTATGTTTATACTTTTACCTGTTATCTTATATATGCTTGACAAATAAACTTATGATTATGATATGATTATGAATATCTTTTCCATTTTTTTTTAATGGTTGATTACAAAAGGCAGAAACTATCTACCTCTTTGATATTTTCATTATCAGTTCTCAGGCTGGTTGTTGTATCTATTGACATTTTGATCTTCTTTGTATTTAAATTTAGTCTATTCTTTCCACTATGCTCCTTGATTGTATAAGCAGATCTAGCAGATCCTTTGCATTTTTGGCTAATGGAATAGCATCATAAATATAGTACAAAATATTGATGTTTCTGTCAACCCTGAAGTTGGCTGAACTATGGCCATTTTCTTTTTTGTAGTTTCTACAGAGGTTTCTTTTTTCATTGCTTCAAGGCTGACAAAGTTTGGAGTGATGGGGCCAGGGAGGGGGATATAGAGATTATCTGGGGTGTTGTAGCCTAAATAAAATTTTTTCCCCTGGGAATCAAGGATGTTTGTGCAGGTGTCTGCAGGGAGGAGACTGAGGTCATTTTGCACTTGTACTGTATGCTGATTGGACCATGTGACTGAGACTCTGGGGGGAAGTGAGGAAGTTTTACTTTTAACTGGGGAGAAAACAGGCACCAACTAAGAGCTGGCTTTCTACCAGGAATATGCCAATTTGATATGTCCTAATAAAATGTTCTTTGAGGAACTTTCCTGCCTCGGAGTTCTTATTGAATGGGATGTATTACTTGGAACCCTGACAGTTTCTTCATCCAATCTTAAAACATGCTCATTGTGTTCCAATCCCAGAGTCCCATAATATATATTCAGGATATAGTTTGAATAAATAAGAGAAGAATATATAGCCTTATCTTACTCTAGTTGTCATCTGGATTTTTTTTTTCTTTCATATTCTGCCCATGTGGCTTCCTGATCTATATAACAAAATGAAGACATTTATATATTTGAATTTCTGTCATAAACCAGGGTCCAATCTGAAAGGCTGCTCTGACCAAATCTTGTTTAAAGGAGTAGATCACTTGATATTCTTGAATATTTTGTAAATCACATGATATTTCAGCAATTTGACAAGTTGGGAGTACCAATGCTTTGCACAAAATTTCATATACAAGTTTATAAAACATACATGCAGCTTTGAAGATGATCCCTGAAATCTTTTAATATATCACAATATATTGAATTATTTGATATACATTTTTTCAAGGAGGATTGGTAGACTATTGGCCCTGGTATAACTAATTATTTACATAAAAGTTCTCTAAATACCATTCTTCCTATAGCTTCTGCTTCAGAGTATTGTTATTAATGATAAAGCCTTCTCCTTTTATGCATTCATATTGAAATCAAGATAACACATCATCACTATTAGATTTTTTTTAAAGTTAGCTGATCACTGACTCCTACCGGATATGATTTCTAGCAGAAATGACAATAATAAGCCCATCTTTGAGTCACATAAAAATAATTGCCTACCTTAGAATAAAATGAGATTAATAAAAGCGTCACAAGATGCCAATTCACCTTAACAAGGGCCTTTGACCTCTTTTCTTCCCTAAGGAATGATATATCTTTGCCAGATTCTAGAATGTCCTTCCTTCCCAGATGTTCATGTTATCTTCATTTTATTAACTGGCTTTAGTCCAGTCTCTAATCCCTATTAAATAGTAAAAACACAGCCAAAATCCATTCTGAGTTCTAATAAAAATGAGACATAAAGTTGTGTGCATTAAAAGCAGAGATGATACTGCAGACCAGCTTTCCCCAGCCTCCAGATGTGTTGAACTTTAAAGTCTCTTATCCCAAGCAGCACATTTAGCTTGAGAAAGACTGGTTGGTAGACTTTTATTTTCTTTGCTGGAAGAACTGACTTTTTGGAAATTCAACATCTGAAAGGAAAAAAGACTCAAACTAAATTATCTAATCTCATCAGTGGAAAACAGGCAAACCTAAGTATAGGATAGAACATTATATGTATTATGTACTATGGAAAGACATTTGGCTTTTGGTACAGAGTTCATCAGGCAACAAAGTTTGTTCTAATATTGATTTATATAATGGATTTTGCCAAACTCCAGAAGGTAGCTTCTTATTATTTAAACAATGCAGAACTGTCAAGTTTAACTAGCTAGATTACTTTTTGGTCATTGAGGCCCTCATATTTCAAAATTATTACTTCAGCTGATGAGGGAAGAATGGAGACACAATCACATGTATGAAAAAAGACATAAAATGTCAGTCTCTCTCTTTTTATTTAGTATGTCTAATTTCTTTAGCTTTAATCTGAAAACTGGTGGAAGATTGTGGAAATCTAACTATTGTTAGATAACTTAGATTGCTATTGGAAGATTGTTATTGTTTGGCAGTTTGCTGCTAAATTTAGTAGCATCGTTTTAGAAATTCCAATTATTGCAAAAGTGTGTTTATGTCTGTGTATTTGGTGCTTCTTGCAGACACATCTTAATCACTTAGATCTGAATTTAGAATTACCATCTAGAAGAAAATGAAACCTGAATTGAAAAGAACAAGCCTGTCTATCACTATTAATCATGATAGTCAAATATGAACCATAGACTCCCAAAGGGTTTATATAATTGTGCTTTGTATATTATATATTTCTCACTGAATGTAGAAATGAATGTTTGGCACTAGAAGGAATTTTGTCTTTCATCTAGCAAGACTTATTAAGGAAGGCAATGGGTTTTTGACACACAACTTCTCTTTTATCCCAATTTCATCTAAACAAAAACTTGACTGACAACCAGTCTGTATGACAAAATCGCTCAGATTCGGGAAGGGCTGGCCTCTGACTGGGTATGTCCGGACGGGACGACTGAGGCAGGTCTTGAGAGTGTTACCTGGGGGGAGTTCGATCCTGTAGCTCCCGAGGACATGGACAGGGTCCTGGGACGGCTGAACGCGACCACATGTTTATTGGACCCGTGTCCCTCCTGGTTGGTACTGGCTTCCCGGGAGGTGACACGAGGCTGGCTCCAGAAGATTGTTAACGCTTCTTTGAGTGAGGGGATCCTGCCGACCGCTTTGAAAGAAGCGGTTGTGAGGCCCCTCCTCAAGAAGCCCTCTCTGGATCCGGCTGTTTTGGCTAACTATCGTCCAGTCTCCAACCTTCGCTTCATTGCGAAGGTTGTTGAGAGTGTGGTGGCGCAACAGCTTCCCCGGTACCTGGATGAAGCTGTCTATCTAGACCCGCTCCAGTCCGGCTTCCGGCCTGGGCACAGCACTGAAACGGCATTGGTCGCATTGGTGGATGATCTCTGGAGGGCCCGGGACAGGGGTTGTTCCTCTGTCCTGGTCCTGTTAGACCTCTCAGCGGCTTTTGATACCATCGACCATGGTATCATGTTGCACCGGTTGGCGGGGTTGGGGGTGGGAGGCACCGTGCTGCGGTGGTTCTCCTCCTACCTCTCTGACCAGTCGCAATCTGTGTTGACAGGGGGGCAACGGTCGACCCCGAGGCACCTTGCTTGTGGGGTGCCACAAGGGTCGGTCCTTTTGCCCCTTCTGTTCAACATTTATGTAAAGCCGCTGGGTGAGATCATCCGTGGTTTTGGGGTGGAATTCCATCAGTACGCTGATGACACCCAGCTGTACATCTCCACCCCAGACCACCCCAATGATGCCCTTGAAGTGATGTCCCAGTGTCTGGAGGCCGTGCGGGCCTGGATGGGGAGAAACAGGCTCCGACTCAACCCCTCCAAGACCGAGTGGCTGTGGCTTCCGGCGTCCCGATATAGCCAGCTGATGCCATCGCTGGCTATTGGGGGTGAATCACTCGCCCCCACGGAGAGGGCTCGTAACTTGGGCGTCCTCCTGGATGCACGGCTGTCTTTGGAAGATCATTTGGCGGCCGTGGCCAGGGGGGCTTTTTATCAGGTTCGCCTGATACGCCAGTTACGCCCCTTTCTAGATCGGGACTCCCTACGCACAGTCACTCAAGCACTCGTCACTTCCCGCCTGGACTACTGTAACGCTCTCTACATGGGGCTCCCCCTGGGGTGCACCCGGAGACTTCAGCTGGTCCAGAACGCGGCCACGCGGGGGATTATGGGGGCGACGAGGCGCTCCCATGTGACACCTCTCCTGCGCGAGCTGCACTGGCTTCCGGTGGTCTTCTGGGTGCGCTTCAAGGTGTTGGTGACCACCTTTAAAGCGCTCCATGGCTTAGGGCCGGGGTATCTACGAGACCGCCTTCTGCCACCAATAGCCTCCCACCGGCCAGTACGCTCGCACAGAGTGGGCCTCCTCAGGGTGCCGTCCGCCAGACAATGTCGGCTAGCGACCCCCAGGGGGAGAGCCTTCTCTGTGGTGGCGCCCACCCTTTGGAACAACCTCCCCCCAGAGTTACGTACAATAACAGACCTCCGGATTTTTCGTCGGGCCCTGAAAACCCATTTATTCCAACTAGCTGGGCTGGCTTGAGTCAAACTTTTAAACTATTTTAAATTGGAACTGTTTTAATTATGGCCAAATTATTTAATTATTTTAATCAGTTTTTTAATCTTTCTATGTCTGGATTTTACTTTGGCTGTGCACCGCCCTGAGTCCTATATTGGAGAAGGGCAGTATAGAAATTAAAACAAATAAATAAATAAATAAATGTAGTGGTTAAGACGTGAGGCTAGAAACTGGGATTATATGATATGAATTCTAGTTTTGCCCTAGGCACAAAGCCAGCTTGATGACTTTTAGCCATCAATTGATGACTCTCCCTCAGTGGTAGGAATACAGTATGGAATTGGCAAACCTCTTCAAAATATTGTGAAGAGAACCACATGGATTTCTCCACCAGGAGGAGTCAAGACTTACCTGACTAGCCATAGGACTTGTTTATCCCTTAAAGGAAGCAAATGTTTAAATATCTTACAGAAGATCAAGGTCATGCCTGAGAGTAATGCAAGGTTTATTCAAAACACTTCAGCTATTTCAGATTTTCAGAATCCTATGTCACTGTCAGAGGGGGTAGAGTTTACAGATTAGTCATTCTGAGTAACACAATGACAGGGTTCAAATTATATATTTCCATCTCTTATCCTACATATCTGAAATAAGCAGTATTTTTTTTTATCAAATCATTTTTTATTTTAAAACAAAAAGAGAAAAATAAAACATACAGACTTCATTCATTCAATCAAGTACAGACAGTACATAGGTCGGTTTACATCCCTAGTGCCCTCTCCTCTCTACAATATCACTACATATCCAAAACTTATTCTTATATAAAATATATCAGTTGTATCATCATTTAAAGTATTTCAACATTTACTTACATATCACCATTTTTTATTATCTACCCAATGGTAAAATAAATCTCATATCAAATAATATTGTTTTTCTGCCTGCTCTCTTATTTCAAATGTCAATTTACTCATTTCGGCACAATCTAACATTTTCCTAATAATTTCTTCATCCGTAGGTATCATTTCTTCTTTCCAATTTTTAGCAAATACAATTCTAGCTGCTGTTAGAAGGTTCACAATTAAATACTGCAATTCTTTGTTATATATTTCTGGTAAAATCCCTAATAAAAATATCTCTGGTTTAAAGTCTATGTGTCTCTTGGTCATTTTTTTCAACCACATGTGTATCTTAGTCCAATATCTCCTTGCTTCTAGGCATGTCCACCACATGTGGTAATAGGATCTTGGGGTCTGATGACATTTCCAGCACTTCTCTGATTTGTTCTGGAACATTCTGGCGATTCTTAATGGGGATAAATGCCACCTGTAAAACATGTTATACAAATTTTTCTTATATGCTGTAGACATTGTCATTTTATAGTTATGAGACCATAATTTTTGCCATTTTTCTAAATCAATCCCATAACCAAAGTTTTTTCCCCAAGCTATCATCGATTCTTTAACTTGTTCTTCTTCCAATTTTAGCTCCAGCAAGAACCCATACAGCTTTTTAATAATATGATAATCAGCACCCATTAAAATCTTATCCAAAGTCAAAGCATTATAGAACCCTTCTTGCTTACAATCTTCTCGATACCTAGAAAATATTTGCATATATGAAAACCAGTCCATTTTAAATCCCTGTTCCTCTAGTTCCTGTTTTAATTTGAGTTCACCCTTTTCATCTAGTAATTCACTATACCTAATAGTTTGTTCCTTTCTGAATATTACGGGATAAGAAAAAGCCTCTATTGTAGATACCCAAACAGGTATTTTCAAATAGTAAAGTTTTTTAACCAATTCAACCATAGAGCTTCACATATTTGATGTCTTCTAAAATACCCTTGTATTTTTGTTCCTTTGTACCATAAGAAAGCATGCCAACCCATCAACAAATCATGTCCCTCCAAATTTAATAGTCTAGTATTCCTCAAAGTTATCCATTCTTTCGTCCACGTTAAACTAGCAGCTTGATAGTACCATTCAAAATTGGGCAGACCGAAGCCCCCCCTTGATTTAGCATCTTGTAATAGCTTTAACTTTATTCTCGCCTTTTTCCTTTGCCATATATATCTCATTATCATTTTATCTGTCTATAAAAAATTCTTTATCCAACTTGATTGGAATTGTCTGAAATAAATACAGGATTCTAGGCAAGACATTCATCTTAATGGTTGAAATCCTACCAATCAAAGACAATTGCAAGTTGCCCCATTTCAACAAATCTTGCCCTATCTGTTGTTTAAGCTTGTAGTAATTGTTTTCTTTCAAAGCACTACATCTTGGTGTTAAATGTATCCCCAAGTATTTCACTTTGTTTGTAATCTGCATCTTCGAAATCTCCATCAATTCTTCTTTCTGTTTTTTCAACATATTTTAGTCATTACTTTCATTTTATCCTTGTTAATTTTCAAACCAGTTACTTTTCCAAAATCTCCAATAATTTCTAATAATTTACCTATTGTTGTTAATGGTTCTTCAATAATAAAAACCAAATCATCTGCAAAAGCTTGGAGCTTGTATTCTTCCTTCCTTCCTTCCTTTCGAATCTTCCTGCCCTTTATCTCTTTTTCTCCTCTGACATGCCTATTTAAAACTTCTAATGTCAATATAAACAACAATGGGGATAAAGGACATCCTTGTCTCATGCCTTTTTCTATTTCAATCGCATCTGTCAATTCTCCATTTATCATTACTTTTGCCGTCTGTTTAGAGTAGATAATTTCAATGGCCTGTACAAATTTTCTTCCAAAGCCCATTCTTTCCATTTGAAGGGTCATAAACTGCCAGTTAACATTGTCAAGGGCTTTTTGGGCATCTAGAAAAACCAAAGCCATCTGCTTTTCAGGGTGTGCTTCATAATACTCTAAAGTGTCCAAGATTATTCTTATGTTGTCCCTAATTTGTCTTTTTTGGAAGAAATCCATTTTGATCTGAATGTATGAAATTATTTAAGTATCTCTTAAGTCTCTCCGCCAATATTGAAGCAAAAATTTTGTAGTCCGAGTTTAACAAGGATATAAGTCTATAGTTTTTGATTTGTTGTGGGTCTGTATCTTATTTATGAATCAAAGTAATATATGCCTCTGTCCATGATTTGGGTATTTCCTTCTTTATCATCACTTCATTCATCATCTCGACTAATGGGATGGTTAAAGGTTCTTGTAGTGTCTTATAATATTCAACTGGTAGGCCATCGGGCCCTGGTGCTTTGCCATTTTTTTTGTTTCTTAATTGCTTCTATTAACTCCATCATCGTTATGTTTCTTTCCAACATCTCCTCAATATCTTTACTAATCTGAGGTAATTTTGCATCTTCTAAGTACTTGGACACTTCCTCCTCCTCTATTGTCTCTCTTTTATAAAGT
This sequence comes from Arizona elegans, assembly GCA_022577455.1. NCBI lineage: Eukaryota > Metazoa > Chordata > Lepidosauria > Squamata > Colubridae > Arizona > Arizona elegans. The sequence continues at coordinate 72,674,371 of JAKOOJ010000004.1, read as the reverse complement.
TTTCTGTAAAACTCATGTATAATCTTTCCCATCTCTTTATGTCCTTAGTCCAATACTACTTATGCCCAATTTTTCTCAGCAAAAACAAAAAGTAAAAAGAGAGAGTGTAGGCTTTTTTAAAAAAATAAGATCCAAGAAGTGTACAGAGAGTGACAGTGTAATCTGTCCACAATATTAAATGGAAAGTTTGAATAGTAACAAGTGCAGCTTCAAGAGAACAAAATTCTTCTTTGCTATTTCGAGGTTTCTAGTTCATAAATCCAGCTGGGACACCTGTTTAAACAATACAGATATGCCACTTCTTCAACTCTTCCCAGGTCTTATCAGCCTAGCAGGAAACCTCTTTGTTTTTGTTACAGTGTATCTCTAAACTGCCATTTTAAATCAACAAGAAAAATAAAAATAAAACTTTCCCCAGTAGGTGGAACTGTACACTCTCCTTTCTTCCCAGTCAGCCTTACAATTCTCTCATTGTAAATCCAAATGAAAAAAAAAAAAAGTGAAAGGAGAAGTTTAAAAAAAATAACCAAAATTTCATTGTTTTCCCAATCAATCCAAAAAATTCCAGTCCATATCAGCCAATTTAAAAAAGAAAGAGAAAAATACAAATTATCAAACCTTTAAAAAGTTTCTCCTTTAAGTCAAGTCAGTCACAGTCAATAGTAAAAGTGAAGCAATTAAGCCTTGTTACAAAGTAGCCAAGTAAGGTAAAGGGGAAAAAAAACTTTTTTTCTTCTTAAAGTTTGCCGTTTATCTCTTCTTACAAACACTCTTCAAAACTATTTGTCTCAGTGTTTCCTCAGTATAAAACTAAAAAGAGAAGCCTCACTGATCAGATGCACTGTCCTTCCTCTCGCTTTCAAGCTGTCCCAGCCTTGGCAGCCATTAAAGGCTGAAACTCCGGAGCCAGAAAAAGAGCTTTCCCAGGATCAAGCAGGGGGTTTGCACTACCCCTGAGATCACCGGTACACGCTCTTCACTACCACAGCCAAAACTAGGCTGTGGGGTCCAAAAAGAACTGCCCAGGACCGGAGATATTAGCAGGAGTTTCTGGAGTGCAGAAACTTCCTGTCCGTCTCACCGCAATGTCAGCTGACCTCCCTGAAATAAGTAGTAATTTTGTGGTAACAGAACCATGAGCTAATATAGTGCTGGTAATTTTACTGATTGATTTTAGCCATCCTTTATTTTTCTGCTAAATCTATTTGTTTAGGACCAACTTCCGGATGCAACACATGGAAGTCCTAGAGTAAATGTTGAGTATAAATTATATTGTCAACTTTAAAATGTGATTTTGTTGTCATAGCCATTGCCACATTTCAGCTTGCTACAACAATAGGGGTGAGGGAGAGCCACCTTTGGAATGCCAGTTCCAGGCGGTGGTAAGAAATCATTCCCTGGGAACCAAGGTCACCTAAGAGATGTTCAACAAAAACTTGGACAGTTTCCATAACAATATCTGGCCATCTAATTGGACAATGTGACCTGCACTAATAAGGGGAGGGATTCTATTCTTTAATTATATGAAAACAGTGGGAATTAGGTATTTTGGCTTTCAATCTGTGCCGATATGATGTACTCAATAAAGTGTTGCATTCAGATATTGGAACATCTCAACAGGGCTTGCTTGGTTGGGTTCATCAGTCAGAACCTTGACATTAAACCAACTGTCTTTAAATCCAACTAACAAATCCAAATTTTGGGGTCCTGAGCCCCAGCAGCCAGTCCAGTCACCTCCAGAAGAGCCATAGAGACTCAGGGAAGATCATTGAGATGGAGCACAAAGGGGAGCCAGTGACAAAGCCTGGAACAGGACCAATGAAGGAAATCCGGGGGGTGGCCCAGGCTGATTTCAGAGCCCAAGCAGTGACAGACCACCCAAAATCCTGAGCAGAGAAACTTGAGCAACAGATGGTGTGGGATGAAGCCATGGCAACCAGAGACCTCTACTAGGTGGAGAAAGAAACCTGGCAGAGAAGGGCACCGAAAGAGGCTGAAGCTGAGTTTCCATTGATTTCCCCCCAACTGTCGTATGCTCAGGTATCAAGGTGGAGAGTGAAGAGGATGGCAGAATGGAAGGAATCGGTTGAGTGAAGATATTTGACAGCCTGCCACAGCCCCTTGGTGGAACAGCTGAGGTAGAGATTCCTCAGTTTGGAAGTGTGCAGAACAGAACAATGCAAAGGATGGAACCATTTGCCAAAGTGATGACCCTGCCAGCCCCATTGTCCCTGCTGTGTCTTGGACCGCCTTTGGCTGTCATTGGGGCTGCCAGTCCCCAGCATGAACACATGCCCCCACCTGATCCTAGCTTGGGGAGGAGACCCGCAGGACCACACCGAGCCATCAGCCTGCCTGCTGGAGCTGCCAGTAAACCACCACCCCAGGCAGTGGAGCCAGGTGCTCGGCCCTGTTCCTATCTTCCTTGATCTGTCTGGGCTCCAGGACACTGGGATGTTCCTTTTTTTTAAATCTCTGCACACCCCATGTTTGGAATTGGGAAGGGGATCACGGGTTCGGGCAGCAGACCAGCGATCCCCTTTGAAACATGGGGTGTGCAGAGACAAAAAAAAGTGCACCATGTTTCAGGCGGCGGATCTGGCTAGGAGGAAAGAGAAGTTGAGTCTGCTGAGAAGGAGGATGGGGGCGCGCGGCTCTGCAATGTGCAGAAAAACACTTTCAGGTGGCAGCGTTACAATCTCCTCCCCGAATCCAAAGCACTTCCCAGTTCCCCGCTGCACATTGCAGGGGAACTGGCCGCCACCTGAAGCACGACTCTTGAGAATTGCATTGGGGAATCTGGGCAGCGATAGTTGGAAAGGAGGAACGTTTCCCTTTAGGGGCTTCCATTCAGCTCAGCTTGGCTCCTGGGCGCAGAGAGGGCTTAGGCAGTGGCAGTGGTGGCGGCGGCTCCTCACATTGCTGGGGAGTGAAGTCAGCGTGGCCAGAGGGGTGACCAGCCGCAAATCGTGGCACCCACCTTGTTCCCCAAAGCAGGGCAGATTCCCCCCCGACCGTCCCGAAGAGGGAGGGTTGTTCCTCAGGCTGTGCCCTGACCCAGATCCCAGCCACCTGGAACTGGCCGAAAATGGTTGAAGGGTGGGGGCCGGCGGGTGGGTGGGGCTACATTCAGCGTATAAGACGCACCCATATTTTCACCCCCTTTTGGGGGTAAAAAGGTGCATCTTATACACCGAAAAATACGGTACATTTCTATATTGATATTAAAAATAACATCTGTTTCCATGTCATCTAATCTGATTCTTTCACATTCCAACTTCTACCTTGGGTTTCTAACCATTGATAGAATCTATTCCATGTTTAATAATATTCTGTATCTCCTTTATCTTTTATTTTTAGCATTAGTCTGTCCATTTCTGTACAGTCTAGTATCTTCCTTATTGTCTCATCCTCTGAAGGGGTGTTTTCATTCTTCCACTGCATATACAATTCTTGCTGCGGTCAAGATATATAACATTAGATATATTGTCCCTTTGTCGTTTTTTTTTAATTGTTTTTTTTTATTGAAAAAGTTTTAAAACAAACACAATTTCCCCACAACCCTCCCACCCAACCCCCCTCCCCCTCCCCCTCCCTGACTTCCCAGAGCAGAACACAAGGTATTTCTATTAACGTTTAACAATAAACTAAATTTCTTAGCCAATCATTAAACTAACACCCCCTAAAAAAAAATTCTTAACTCCCCATAGATAAAATCCTACTTCTTAAACATAAAACTTCTAATATCACTTATATAGCACTTATACAGTTAAAAAAAATCATTCATAAGCTATTTGATATTTTTTGATCTGATACTTATTTTGAATATAATCAATCCATCTTCTCCAGTCCTGTATATACCTTTCTTGTGTATGATCCTTCAAATATGCTGAAATTTTAGCCATTTCAGCTAAATTAGTTACTTTCAATATCCAATCATCGATAGTAGGCAAAAAATCCTTCTTCCAGTGTTGTGCTATCAGCAATCTTGCTGCTGTTATCAAGTTCAAGATCAGTTTAGTCTCTGCAACTGTACAGTCCGTAGTTATACCCAGTAAAAACAACTGTGGAGTAAATTTCAGTCTTTTTTTAAAAATATTCTGCATCACCCACCAAATCTTTATCCAAAATGCTTTGATTTTTCTACAAGTCCACCATATATGATAATAAGTTGCATCATCACAGTCACATCTCCAACATTTAGCTTGCACATTAGGATACATACATGATAATTTTTTGGGATCTAAGTGCCATCTATAAAACATTTTATAAAAGTTTTCTCTTAAATTTTGTGCTTGTGTAAATTTCACATTTCTAATCCAAATCTTTTCCCAAGTCTTCATCATTACTAGCTCTTGAAAATTTTGTGCCCATTTAATCATACAGTCTTTAACCAGTTCCGTCTCAGAGTCTATTTCCAATAAAGCATTATACAACCTTTTAATATGCATTTGTTTTTGGTCTCTAATTTGTTTTACCAAGTTCTCCTCATTTTGCACAAAGCCAGTTTTTTGATCTTCCCTCCATCTAGCTTGAAGTTGACTGTACTGAAACCATGTATAAATTATACCTTCTTCTCTCAATGTATCTAAAGGTTTCAAATACATTACCCCCCTTTCCATAATAAGAAGCTCTTTATAGGTAATCACCTCCTGTTTTGGTTCTATACTTATATTTTCTATTGCATGTCTAGGATTTGCCCATACAGGTATCTTATAATTTAACTTATATTGATATTTTTTCCAAACCCTCAACAAAGCATTTCTAAGTATATGGGCCTTAAATACTTTATCCACTTTTTTATCATATAACAAATAGGCATGCCATCCATATAACAAATCATAACCTTCTAGATTCAAAATTCTCCCCTCAGTTAAGTTAAACCAGTCACTAATTTGTGATAAGACTGCTGCTTCATAATATAATCTTAAATTAGGCATTTTAAGACCCCCTCTTTCACGTGTATCTTGTATAATTTTCATTTTTATTCTGGGTTTTTTCCCAGCCCAAATGAAAGTATTAACACCTTTCTGCCATTCCCTCAGATTTTCATCTTTCTTAAGCACAGGTATCATTTGGAACAAAAATAAAAATCTAGGTAACACATTCATTTTAATTGCTGCAATTCTTCCCAATAAAGACAACTGTAATTTTTTCCAATTCTCCATATCCTTCTGTACCTTCTGTCATAGCCATCTGATATAATGCCTAATGAAAACAATTCTGGCTTAAAATCTATATGTTGTCTGATCATTTTTTCTAACCACATATAGATTTGTGTCCAAAATTTCCTTGCCTTTATGCAAGTCCACCACATGTGGTAATATGTGCCAGGTTATTTACATTTCCAACAGTTTGGGGACATATTGTTAAACATTTTAGCCAATCTTGCTGGGGGCAGATGCTACCTATAGAACATTTTATAGAGATTTTCCTTATATGATGTGGCCATTGTCAGTTTCTGGTTTCTATCCCAAAGCTTTTGTCATTTATCCAATTATATCCAAAATTTTTGGCCCATGCTATCATTGTCTTTTTAACTTGTTCTTCTTCCATTTTATAATTTAATAGATAATTGTATAATATACTTATCAATTTGTCATCAGTCCCCACTAATATCTGTCCAATGTTGTTAGTTCTCTATAAAACCCCCATGTTTTCACATCTTTCACATAATATGATTGTATCTGCAAGTATGACCACCACTCTAATTCCACTCCTTGGTTTTTTAGTTCTAATCTGGCTTTCAATTCACTATTCTCATTTAATATTTTTTTATAAAAATGTTTTTTTCCATATTTATAAGATTTGGGTGTATCAATGCTTCTAAGGTGGACAGCCAGACTGGTATTTCCCTATAGTTTTGTTGTTTAATTTTGTCCCACACTGATAACAATGCATTTCTTACATAATGTCTTTGGAAATATCAATATGCCATGTTTCTCCTATACCAGAGAAATGCTTGCCACCCTAGTTGAAGTTCATGACCCTCTAATAATAATAGTCTTCTATGCCTCAAAGTTATCCACTCTTTCACCCACGTGAGTGCAGCTGCTTGGTAATACAATTCCCAGTCTGGCAGACTAAAACCTCCTTTCCCTTTTGATTTCAGTTTTATTCTCGGTTTTTTTCCTTGCCAAATGAACTTTAACATTATTTTATTCAACTCATCAAAATATTTTTACTCTAGTTTTATTGGTATTGTTTGGAATAAAAAAAAGTATCTTCGGCAGTATGTTCATCTTTATTATGGCTATTCTACACATCATAGAAAGTTGCAAGCTTTTCCATTTCTCCATATCTAGTTTAATTTGATGCATTAATTTTGTATAATTGTCCTCTTCAATTGTTGTACATCTTGGTGTTAGATAGATTCTTAAGTATTTCACTTATTTCACTATCTGGATATCCATTTTCTTTATTAATTCATCTCTCTGTTTGTTTGTAAGTTTTTTAACTATCATTTTGGTTTTTTCCTTCTTTATTTTTAATCCAGCAACCTCTCTATATTTCTGTAATTTCTCTATGAGTCTCAGACCTGATTCTAATGGTTCCTCTAAGATGAAAATTAAATCATCTGCAAATGCTTGTAGTTTGTACTTTTCTCTTTTAATTTCCATTCCTTTGATTTGATTTATTAGTACTTCCAGTATTAAGATAAATAACAATGGAGATAATGGACAGCCTTGCCTTGTACCTTTTCGTATTGAATTTTTTTTTTCAATCACAACCATTTTGGCTTTCTGATTTGTATATATTGCCTTGAACATATTTATAAATTTATCTCCATTGTTCCATTGTAGTCTGCTTAAACCAGTGATGGGATTTAGGCTGAGGCTAGTGGAGAGAGAAGCTCTGGGTCCTATCATGGTGGGGGGTGAAAAACATTATGAAGTTAAATGGATATTGGATTCCAGATTATATAAAGGAAAACTCCAGTATTTAGTACAGTGGAGTGGTTACCCTATGTCAGAGATATGATCGGTTAAAGCTTAGAATGTGAAGACAGTCCGGTTAGTGAGGAGTTTCCATGAAAAATACCCTCAGAGGAAGAAGCCAGGGACTTCTTCCTAAGGCAGGGGATGGAGAGCCCTGATGTAATTAACAGTATGTTTACTATTTTCCAGGTATCTTCCATGTTGTAGGAGGGGTATGATTGTCAACTTCAAAGCATGATTTTGCTGTTGCAGCCATTGCTGCTTTTCAGTTTGCCACAACAATAGAGAGGAGGGAGAACCACCTTTGGAATGCCAGTTCCAGGTGGCAGCAAGAAATCATCCTGTGGTAACCAAGGTCACCTAACCAGATGTTCAACAAAGACTTGGACAGTTTCCATAACAATATCTAGCCATTTAATTGGACAATGTGACCTGCACTAATAGGGGGAGGGAGTTTTTATTCTTTAGTTATGTGAAAATAGTGGGAATTAGGTAGAGTTGTTTTTGCTTTCAATCTGTGCCGATATGACATACTCAATAAAGTGTTGCATTCAGATATCGGAATGTCTCAAAAGTGCTTGCTTGGTTGGGTCCATAAGTTGGAACCTTGACATATATCATATACATCTGCACATACCACCTGTGTTTTGTTTTTTTAAAAATCAGTACTGCTTTCCATACAGATACAGGAACATGGCTTGAACTTCATTAAAATCCATCACTTTAAGCATATTCAGTTTTGTTTTAATATATCAATAAACATAAGAACTTTTCAATTTCACATAAAAACTGAGAGAGATGTTTTGAAGAAACATGATAAGTACAAAATACATTTTGTTCAATCATTAGCACTTGGCAAAGAACAGCCATCTGTGAAATCCAACAGACTGTCCTGATGTCATTAGAAACAAGGGAAAGCATTGTGACACACTCTTTTTTTTTTTTTTTTTGCCATCTAGCAATTGTTCCCATATGTGCATTACCAGATGAAAATAAACAGGATTCACACTTTTGGAACACAGTCAATTTTAAAAAATTCTGATTGCCTACTGCAGATGTTCCCATGGTGCCAAACTGTATGTGAAAACATGGCAGGATGGAGGAGAAAAAGGAGGGAGAAGTGAAGGTGTGATAATTAAAAGAATTGCCACTCTGTAAGTCAGTGGAGCTAATATGTCAACTCATCAAGCTGGGGAAGTAGAATGTACCCAGCTGCTAGAAAGACTCAAGTGAGGTTTGGTCACTGGCACCATTTGTTGGGACAAGATGAATAACAAATGGTGTGAAAGTGGGTTTCCATGCTACCCTTTGCCAGATGGAGATGGTTACTTCTCTGATTGATAGCATCTTGGGCTGCAAAAGGGACTCTGTAGTCAGTGAATGCTGTTGTACTGGCAGAGCCACTTCAGGAATCAGCCATTTCTCCTTTCGTCAATGCCATCTTGGAAAAAGACTCAGGCACAACTGGAAGAAAAGAGAATTCTAAGCAGAGAGCTGGAGAAACAAATGTTTCCATTCCTATTGCAACTAGAAGGGGATTTTTTTTTGCTAAAGAAATGATATGATTCTGATAATAGCAGGACAATTTTGCTTACATTAATGCCTTTTGTATAAAGACTCACTGAATACAGGAAGCATTGAATACAGGAAGATGTAAACCATCTTGATTCTCAAGTCTTGACCCCAGAGCACATTCAACGTGGGTGTAAGTGAAGATTGCCCCAATCTTCATTACATTCTCTCATCTTCATTCCCTTTGCTGCATTGCTACCAGCCAGGATCTTCAAATGAATGATTTATCAAATATAATTTGCCAATAAAGTAGCTACAGCCTCCTGCTGGGAGTCAGACATTTCCTGGGTCCTTCTAATAGAGGACACTGAGCAAAGCTTCATTACAGAACAATAGTGGTTGCTGCCAGAGCTTACAGATTTGAATAAACAACAAATAAGTAACATCTGCTCCAGCATATGTGTATGGTGGGGGGAAAAGCCACAAAATAAAAGAATTTGCAAATGCCAAAAGCAAGACTAAACTGCCAGTGCTACTGTAGAGTGGATTTTTAATTGCACATGCATACAAGGCAGGCTGAGAGTATTAGTCTCACATATGTCTGCTTGCTGCCAACCTGGGAGTATAGATGAATTTAATTAAATAAGGATTATCCCTTCTCCCCAGTACAATTACTTATTTATAACAATGATAGAATTGCCTAATAAAACTATAATAGTTTCTTCTAAAACACATATATTCAGACCATTGCTCAAAAATAGGCTGGTATTCATTAGGACCCCTTCATGGATTATTGCCTTGTTGTGGTGAAGGGGCTTGCATAGCTCAATGAAGCTATGAGCTATGCCGTGCAGGGACACCCAAGATGGACTGTTCATAGCAGAGAGTTCTGACAAAATGTGATCCACTGCAGAAGGAAATGGCAACCCACTCCAATATTTTTGCCATGAAACCTCCATGGACAGTACCAGAAGGAAAAAAGATATGACGCCAGAAGATGAGCCCCTCAGGTCGGAAGGTGTCCAATATGCTATTTGGGAAGAACAGAGGGCTAGTACTAGTAGCGCCAGAAAGAGTGAAGCAACTGGGCCAAAGCCAATAGGATGCTCAGCTATGGATGCATCTGGTGGTGAAAGGAAAGTCTGATGCTGTAAAGATTTTTTCTCCATAGGAACCTGGAATGTAAGATTCCAAGTTCCTATGTAAGAATGCAAGCTGGACGTGTCAAACAAGAGATAACAAGACTGAACATTGATATCTTAGGAATCAGTGAACTAAAATGGACAGGAATGAGTGAATTTAATTCAGATGACCATCAGGTATACTACTGTGGGCAAGAATCCCTCAGAAGAAATGGAGTAGCCTTCATAATCAATAAAAGAGTAGAAAAAGCAATACTGGGATTCAATCCACAAAATGACAGAATGATCTCAGTTTGAATCCAAGGCAAACCATTCAATATCACAGTAATCCAAGTCTATGCCCCAACCACTGGTGCTGAAGAGGATGAAATTGATTGGTTCTATGAAGCCCTACAGCACCTTATAGAATTAACACCAAAAAATGATGTCCTTATCATTATGGGGGATTGGAATGCTAAAGTAGGAAGCCAAAAGATAACCGGAATAACAGGCAAATTTGGCCTTGGAGTACAAAATAAAGCAAGGCACAGGCTGATAGAATTCTGTCAAGATAATAGCAAACATTCTTTTCCAACAACCCAAGAGATGACCCTACACATGGACATCACCAGACAGTCAACACAGAAATCAGATTGACTATGTGCTCTGCAGCCAAAGATGGAGAAGCTCTATTCAGTCAGTAAAAACAAGATCAGGAGCTGACTGTGGCTCAGATCATGAACGTCTCACTGCAAAATTTAGACTTAAATTGAAGAAAGTAAGAAAAAGCACCAGGCCACTCAGGTATGAACTAAATCATATCCCTGATGAATATACAGTAGAGGTGACAAATAGATTTAAGGAATTAGATCTGATAGACAGAGTGCCTGAAGAACTATGGACAGAGGTTCACAATATTGAACAAGAGGTAGCAACTAAAACCATCCCAAAGAAAAAGAAAGGCAAGAAAGCAAAATGGTTGTCTGAGGAAGCTTTGCAAATAGCTGAGGAAAGAAGGGAAGCAAAAGGCAAGGGAGAAAGAGAAAGATAGACCCAGTTGAATGCAGAATTCTAGAGAATAGCTAGAAGAGATAAGAATGCATTCTTAAATGAACTGTCAAATCCCTAAAAATGATACTGCCATTCAGTTGGGAGAAGGGGGAGACGTGGATTCAATTTACTAGCATTGCCTGTGTCAACAGATATTTTACAACCTATAATCTGGCGCCGAAGATCCCTGAGATCCCCTTAATGTTGAGGAATGTTTATGATGGCCATGTGGGCTGTTTCACTTTAAAGGATAAAGGTGAAATGATGTGAATACATACTTATCAGGGCAGCTGGTAAAGAAAACATCTTCACACTTGTATTGAGTAAAATCTGCATTCTGGCTTAATGGACGGGTCTCTACTGCTTTAATCCTACTTGTCTTGTCTAAGGGTATTCAGACGTTGTTTTGAATCCATTGCTGTCACTTCTGCTTAATAAAAGGGTCCTTTTGAAAGACTACATTTCAAGAGTTTTTACCTTCTTAAATTGGAAGGAGAGACAATCCTTACAGAAAGCAACGTCTGCGAAATGGTCAACCCAGAGAAGCAATCTTCACTCTACTGAGGGGATCTTGCAAACCATGTCCAAATGAAGCAGGGATCTGGGAGAAGCTGAATGCTGGGGGGTGATGTCAACCACCACCCAGTCTGATGCCTGTTTTGTACATCCCATCGGAGAGGATGAGGTAACCCTGGAGAATCCTGAAAAGCCCCACTGGTCAATTGGCATTGGGAAGAAAGATAGCTGGATGAGAGAACCAGAGGAGACACCTTCAGGTGCGGCAACTGAAAACTGGGGTGGAAAATGGAACTAGAAGCCCTCGCTGACCAGGGGAAACTAACCGAAGCACCACTGAGGGACGATTGTCTGAAAAGGCATATAATCCAATTGGTGATGGAAACTTTGGAAAATCTCAACATCAGAGGGGAGTCAGGATGACAACCAAAAAGCGCTGAAAGGGCAGCAGAAGTGGATGATGCCAGGGGAGGCACCCCCCTTCTAGATCCCACCTATCGAGCAGCGGGAGAACACCCAGTAAACCCACCCCTCCAGGCAGCATGCACACCGGTGCCCATTCCCAGCCAGCCCCGAGTCCTGAAACTGGAAAGAGAAACTCCCTCCCTTGGGGTGAAGTTTGATGGGGATCCACAGCAATTAGGTTCTTTGTGGCACACATGCTCACCTACATGCAAGAGTACAGGCGTGACTTCCAAACCCAAGGATTCCGAGTGCGAGTTGTGACCCTACCCCTAGAGGATGCTGCTGCCAGATAGATGGTGACCCTGCATAATGCCAATGCACCAGAACTGTGGGATTTCGACCATTTCATGATGGCCCTATGACGACAGTTTGAGGACCCACTACCAGATCGCAAAACATGTGATCTCATTAAGGTGGTAGGCAGGGGCGACAGCCAGTAGCAGAGTATGCTGAAGAATTCCGGGACCTCGCATATTGTGTGACCTGGCCAGAGGATATTTTGGTGAGCTGTTTCAAGGATGGGTAGAGTGATGATCTATACAATGCCTGCGTAGCCCGAGGCGCACCGAATCACCTACATGAGTGGTACATCACCACTGAAGAAGCTGAGATTGATATAGCCAGAAACTAGTACCGAGCAGTGTAAGCATGGAACAAAACCCCACCCCAATGGAAGCATTGGACTTAAGGAAGACTTACTACTGTGTCACAATTAAGGAGGGGGACGAGTGGAAAACGGCATTTAACCCCCCCCTCGGGTGTTACTAATTCAAGGTGCTCCTCTTTGGGTTACAAGGAGCCCCACAGTGGTTATGCAATTAATAAATGAAGTGCTATATCAGCATTTGTATAAGGGGGTCCTGGTCTACTTGGACAACATTTTAATATATACCAAGACCAAAGCAGAACATGTAAAACTAGTCAGGACTGTCTTAAACAAACTCCACTCTGCCAAACTTTATGCTAAACTTTCTAAATGTGAATTCCACCAAGAAAAAATTGACTATTTGGGGTACTGCATTTCACACCAGGGTGTAAAAAGGGACCCTCAAAAAGTGCAGGCTGTACTTGATTGGGAACCACCATGCATGTGTAAACAGTTACAAAGCTTCCTGGGTTTTGCCAATTTTTATTGCCAGTTTATCCCCGCTTTTGCTCAGATTGCCCTCCCCATTACCAAGCTCTTAAAAACGAACGGGGAGAGCAACCCTAAACTGAAACAGCCTTTGAACTGGACTATGGAATTCCAAGCGGCATTTGAAAAACTTAAACGGCTGTTCTCAGCAGAACCAATTCTAAAACACCCGGACATGGAGAAACAATTTGTCATACAAGCAGATGCCAGCGATGTGGCAATAGGAGCGGTCTTGCTTCAGAAAAATGAGCAAGAGCAGCTACAACCATGCGCTTATACATACAAAAAGTTGAATGAGACTGAGTAAAGGTGGGCCATTGGGAGAAAGAGGTTTATGCAGTTCGTTGGGCACTGTTAACCTGGAGGCATTTCCTAGAAGGGAGTAAGACCCCTTTTGAAGTCTGGACCGATCATAAAAAATTAGAAGGCCTAAAGACCCCAAGGAAACTATCCTCAAAACACATACAATGGGCTCAGTACTTTAAATGGTTTGATTTTACTCTAAAATACCTCCCCGGGGGAAAAACTTTCAGGCAGATGCACTATCCAGAAAACCGCAATACAATAGTGCAAAGTCAGATGTAATCAAACCCATAGTACAAAACAATCAACTAGCCACTAAAGTAATCACCAGATCCCAGGCAAAACAAGAAATGTTGATCAACAATGACACCACCCAAACTTTTAAACAAGCATTGGCCTTGTTTAAATGGTTTTTGAACCACAAATCCAGCTGTCTGATCAAAGAGGACTTGGCTTGGGTGGGAGGGAAGTTGTATGTTCCAGCCAGCCAAAGACTGGCACCTTAATGGCCATGACTCAAAATTAGCTGGACATTTTGGTTTTGTGAAAACTTTACACTTAATTAAAAGACAATTTTGGTGGCTATCACTAAAAAAGGACATAGTGATGGTGGCCATCACTAAAAAAGGACATAGAAAGCTATGTAGCTAGCTGCCCCATTTGTGCAGCAGCAAAAAGACGTCAGGGGAAAACCCCAGGTCTCTTGCAGAAACTAGCCGAGCCTTCAGTGCCATGGAGAGAGATTGCTATGGATTTCATTGTAGAATTGCCAGACAGTGAGGGGAAATACTGTTATTTGTGTCGTGACAGACCTGTTTTCAAAACAGGCACATTTGCCAAAAGATCCCAACTGCTAAAAGTTTAGCCAAATTATTCTTAATGCACATTTATTTGTTTCATGGAGCTCCACAAAGGATCATCTCTGACAGAGGGGTTCAATTCACCTCCAAATTTTGGAGGGCATTTTTGGATTTGCTTGGTACTGCCGAGGGGTTGAGCTCTTTGTATCATGTGTGTACTAACGGGAATTCTGAGAGACTGAACTCGGTGTTAGAACAATATTTAAGATGTTTTATTAATTTTCAACAGAAAGGGGCATTGGTCCTACCTGATACGCCCCTTCTCGTTGAGTGGAGACAGCAACCAGATGTGGGTTGTGCTCATTGGTCAAATGTGGGACTGAGCCTGTCAATTCATTCTTAAATCCTGCCCCTATTCCTAGGGGATTCCAGCTTTGGCAAAGGAGGAAGACAGACTCTGAGTGTGGAAAGTAGAAATATAAACAACCTGTGAGAGAAATTTAAACTTTTTAGTGACCAGACTGATAAAGGGTGGGACTGGCTGCTGTCTCCACTCAACGAGAAGGGGCGTATCAGGTAGGACCAACGCCCCTTTCTCCCTTGAGAGTGGAGACAGCAGCCAGATGTGGGACATACCAAAGTTCACTGTCCCAGCTCACGGGAGGGAACAGTCTGGGCAGAATACTCCTCCCTGACCTCAACACCTTGTAATACTCTTTTCCCAAAGTCAGCCTCTGTGGAGGCAAATTTATCTAATTTATAATGTCTAACAAATGGAGAAGGAGAGGTCCAAGTAGCTGCTCTGCAGATCTCAATCAAAGAAGCTTTAGAAGCCCAAGCAGCTGTAGTTGCAGCACTTCTGGTGGAATGAGCTGTCACATTAGTAGGAGGAGGCAAAGATCGAAGTTCGTATGCCATAGTAATCGTCTCTCAGATCCATCGACCTAATGTCGAAGAAGTCACTTTGTTTCCCAAGGAAGATGGGAGAAAGGAAATGAACAGTGACTCTGTCCTACGAACATCCGCAGTCCTCCAGATGTATAGCTGGAGTGCCCGTCTGACATCCAACATGTGCAATCTGTTTTCCAATGGATTTGAGGGAGAAGGATAGAAATCTGGCAAAACAATTTCCTGCAAACGATGAAAAAAAGAGTTAATTTTAGGCATAAATATAGGGTCCAATCTGAGGACCACTCTATCTATGTGAAATATACATAAATCATCTCGGACAGACAATGCTGCAAGTTCTGAAATACGTCGCGCTGAAGTAATCGTGACCAGAAATGCCACTTTTCCTGACAACAGGCGCAGACTGATAGAATCTAGCAGTTCATATGGTGAACCCATAAGTGAGTCCAACACAATTGAAAGTTCCCAAGAAGGGTACCAAGGCAGTACCGGTGGACAGAGATTAGTTGCTCCTCGAATAAAATGACGAATCAGTGGGTCTTGCGACAATGAATGATTGGAATTGTATGTCAGGATAGATGAGATAGCGGCCACCTGTCTGCGGAGAGTGTTGGGAGAAAGGCCTTTTTCCAAACCCGCCTGTAGAAACATCAGGACCTGCAAAACCGAAGCTCGAAGAGCGGAAAAACCTTGGGTATCACACCAAGATGCAAAGGTCCGCCAAGTGGCCGAATAAATTCGTTCTGTTGATGACTGCCTAGAAGCCTGCATGGTTCGAATTATTGAAGATGGGACGTGATTTCGCTGGAGAGTGTCCCGCTCAACCGCCAGGTGATCATCTGTAGCACTGAGGTTCCGGATGTGCAATCACCCCTTGGCTGAGGCAATTCGGGATACATGGAATCCTCCAAGGAGTCACTGATAAATTCATGAGGTCCGCAAACCAGGACCTTCTTGGCCAATGTGGCGCCACTAGAATGATCTCCGCCCCTTCCAGTATAAGTTTCCGAAGTACTTTCAGAATGAGGGGAATCGGTGGAAAGGCGTACAACAGGTCTTGTGGCTAAGGGGAGTGTAGGGCATACACAGCTTCCGCATATTGAGAGTGGAAACGGGAGAAGAAGCAAACAGGTCTACTTGTGGCATTCCGAAGCGTTCCGTTATCATCTGGAATAGTAGAGGATGGAGACTTCACTCTCCGTGATCTATTTGCTGACGGCTCAGCCAGTCCGCCGTCACATTCGCTTTTCCTGAAATGTGATCTGCTTTCAATGAAGCTAGATGCCGCTCTGCCCAAAGACCTAGTTTCCTTGCTTCCCGCATCAGAGATTGGGATCTGGTACCGCCTTGGCGATTCACGTGGGCTTTGGCGGAGGTGTTGTCGGTGAGAACCAACACATGTGTGCCTCTCACCAGCTGTTGAAAAACTCGCAGTGCCAGGTAAATCGCCCGAAGCTCCAGCCAATTGATACTGCGGGCAGCTTCCAAGGTAGACCAAGTGCCTTGTGTGACTTGTGTCCTGCAGTGAGCTCCCCAACCGAATTTGCTGGCATCGGTCATCACTATTACACATTGAGGTTCCAGGAACAGGCAGCCTTTGGAAATTGCAGGAGATTGCCACCAATGAAGGGACGCGAGTACCTCTCTCGGAACTGCGATTCTGGTCAAAGAAGATCCCTTTCCTGTCTTCTGCAAAGGTAAGAGAAACCATTGGAGGTCTCTAAGGTATAACCTGGCCCAGGGAACAATAGAAATGGTAGATATCATTTTGCCCAGTAATTTAGAAAGCATTAAGGGAGAAGCCCGTTTATCTTTCATGACTTTAGCTACCAGGGTTCTCAACCCGGCTTGTCGATCCGGGGAGAGGAAAACTTTACATTCTATTGTGTCAATTATAGCCCCCAAATGGAGAATCCTGGTCGAGGGTTCCAGGTGGCTTTTTTTCTATATTAATGGAGAAGCCATGCGAGGCTAATGACTGACTTGTGAGAGTGAGATCGTCCTTAGCTTGTTGATGGGAAGATGACATAATGAGGATGTCATCTAGATAGCATTGGAGACGAATTGCTCGAAGTCTGAGGTTAGCAGCTAAGGCCGCCAAAATTTTCGTGAAGCTCCGAGGAGCAGAAGAAAGACCAAATGGTAAGGCTCTATACTGGTAGTGAACCCCAGCATTACAAAAGCGAAGATATTTCCTATGGGAAATACGAATGGGGATATGGAGATAAGCCTCCGTAAGATCTATTGAACAGAGGAGATCGCCCCTCCGTACGCCATCCAGAATTGATCGCAAGGATTGCATTTTGAGCCTTCTATAAATTACAAATTGGTTCAATCGTTTAAGGTCCAGAATAGGTCTCCACCCACCCGATGACTTAGGGACTAAAAAGACCCGAGAATAGAACCCCTGTCCCTCTTGATAACGAGGGACTCTTTGAATGGCGTTAATGATTAGAAGACGGTTAATTGCCGATTCCATAAGGGTTCTTCGTTCAGCTATCTGGGATACAGGACAGTGAATAAAAGACAATGGAGGAGTGGAAACAAATTCAATGGCTAGACCTGATTTAATGGAAGCCAGGACCCAGCCATCTGAAGTAGTGCTCTCCCAAACTTTGGTGAATAGGCCCAATCTTCCGCCAATAGGAGGTTCCCCTGCACTACTAGTGACGGCGTCAGATGGGATGACCCCCTCCCCCTCGAAAGGGCCGTCGGGAACCAAAATTCCTTCCCCTGGGTGGTCTTTCCTGAAAATTTCTTTGTCTAGAGTTGTAAGGAACTGGGTAGGAATTACCCGTGTTACGGGAGGATCCAAATCCCACTTCCGAAGGTCAAAATTGAGGACGAGTAATATAAGGGGAAAAACAAGGTTCTCCTCTGTGGAAAACAGTAGGCAGGATCTTCCGTTTATCTTTGGTTTCCACAAGGAACTTGTCTAAGTGATCCCCAAAGTGCTTCGTGCCCGAAAAAGGCACTGACGCCAGATGCCATTTATGTCTAGTGTCGGCCTGCCAGTGGCAGAGCCACACTAAGTGGTGGGCTGCAATGGAAGAGGCCAGGGATTTAGCTGCAAAACGAGTAGCATGTAACGTGGCGTCTGCAGAGAACTGAACGGCTGTCACAATTTTATTCAGGTCCTGTTTTAATCTGGAGTCCTCCAAAGACATTTTATCCTGTAACTGGCGAAGCCACAGAAGAGTTGTTCTATTAAAGAAAGATGCGGTGGTAGCTGATTTGATGGCCCATGCTGCTCCAAGATGTGCCCTTTGAAGGACCTGTTCAGATCTGGGCTCCTCAGGTCGAAGACCTTCCTCTGGATCTCCTGCAATGGATGAAGATGAGAGTAAAGCTGCCACAGGAGCGTCAACAGAGGGTACATGCAACAAGGAATCCAGATCAGGAGACACAATAAAATTCTTTTTGTCTGTGGAAGATGGTATTGGAACTGTAGAGGGAGCAGACCATTGTTTCTGAACGATCTCCAAGAAAAGTGGAGGCGTTGGAATGGCTATCACCAGCTTAAGCTGTTCAGCAAACAAAGGATTCAACGAGGCCGCAGTTGTTTGAGGCTCTGGTTGAGATGTCGACCCCAGTTGGGCTGTATTGACCGCTTTAAATAGGAGCGACTTAAAGAGTGCCTGCAGGAAAAGGCCCGTGAAGGCAGGTTGGTCAGGAGGTAAACCTTCATCCTCTGACAACTCTGGTTCCTGGGTTTCCAACCCTGCTGGAATTGAATGATCACTGACACAAGATACCTCTGGAGAATCTGAACCTGTTAGTGAAATAGCATCATCCATATTAAATGTATCTGGAGAATCAGAATTCTGCTTGTTAGCAGGATATATATGTTCTGACAAAGATTGTTGTACTGCCATATTAATCATATGTTGAATGTCTTCTGGGCGCCAATTGATTTGCGCTTGGTCTCAAGCCTGGCCGACTTCCTTAGAAGTTCGGATAGGAACAGAAGGTGTATGTGCATTAAGCACTGAAACTGTGGGAGCGCTAGACTCCACAGTAGTAGTTGTACCCATAACGGGGTTAGAACCCCAAACTTCAGATGATTCAACTGACATCTGGTAATCTCGTAAGGACATTTGGTCTGGTGTAATAGAGGTTTCCTGTATAGGTTCATTAGAAGACACTCTGATGATTGTGAAATCTGTAGGGTCAGTGTCAGTGGTTTTCTTACGTGACTCTTTAACAGTCTTGACCTGACTGATGACAGCTCTGGGAGTCATCAAAGAATGTTTTACGCTTGTGCGCATAGGAATAGTTTGGACACATTCCTTTTGTTTCTGATTATGGTCCTCCCTGATTGAAGCCTCTGATTGCTCTCTTACTGTGGCCTTTCGGCCATGTTTGGACTTTGAGAGAGTTTAGGCATGATATGTGTTAGATCGGCTGAACCAATATGTGAATCAGTAAGGTTAAGCTCTTTAAATATAGATTGGTTGTTAGAAATTATAAGGCCAATCTGTGGAATGCATCTGAGGCAAGTTCTTAACTGAAAGTATAGTTATTATCCTTCAAGTAGATTGATAAGATAGGGAGGTAAAGCCTAACAGGCTTGATATCCTCAGATAAATGTAAATTGTAGCTGAGCCAGTAATCAAAATGGCATCTCAGCAAACTAGGCTGGCACAGCCTGATAGGCTGGAGGCTCTGGAAATGGAATTTGACGTTGTGCCTGTATTCAAAATGGCGACCGGCTCAACTGTCTGTGGGAGCTCGAGGCTCCACTTTAAAGAGGCGAAAATTCCAAACAGTTGAAATTTGTTAAGGTAAGGCAAATAAATCGTTTAAATGAAGGATTTAATTTATAGTGGGAGCGTGAATCTCCTCTCCAGACTATGTGGCTAGTCCCGATTCAGCGTTAAACAGCTGAAATTAATTAAAGGCTTAAGTGCTTAAAAGTGGCTTTTAACATGCCCTCAAAGCCGATCTTGGTGTTTTTAGTCAATAGACAACAAAGCGGCTAATGTAAGGGGTGCGAAGCTCCACTTATTCATAATAGTTAAATCAACAGCAATGATGGAAGCGCAAGTCTCCACAATCTGTTTTATGAGTTGTTGTCCAGCCTCTGTGGCCAAAAAGGAAACCCCCGCCCCCTTACTGGAGCGAAATGCTCCACGGAAATATAAGTAACTGACCAGTTTCAGTGATGTTTTCTGTGAGGGGCTGAGAGTAGAATTCGTGCTCAGAGGTCTGAAGGTACCAGTTAATAAATTTAAGTCCAGAAGGCAATAGAACAGTCAAAGAAAATCCAGTAGTCAAAATCTGAAGAAAAATAAGCAGAAATTAATCACTCTAACGCTAAAAGCAGATAGAGCACACTTTCCACACAACTGTCCAGTCTGACAACTGAGCAAAAAAGCTGGAATCCCCTAGGAATAGGGGCGGGATTTAAGAATGAATTGACAGGCTCAGTCCCACATTTGACTAATGAGTACAACCCACATCTGGCTGCTGTCTCTACTCTCAAGGGAGAATAACTGGACCAAACTTTTACCTTTTGCTGAAATTGCATTTAATAACTCTGTACACTTAAGCACTGGTTTTAGAGTAGCAACAGGCCAGGATTTCAGCCCCATGCCTAAACTACCCACAGAAGAACCCACCATCCCCTCACTTAAGGAATGGATGGATAATTTGCAAAACACATGGCCAGTGGTTAGATTAGCCTTAAAGGAAGCTAGACAGGCTGTTAAAATTCAAGCAGACAAGAAAAGGATGTAATCCAAACCTTTCCATGTGGGAGATAGGGTATACTTATCTACAAAATTCCTGAAATCATTACAGACATCAAAGAAATTAGTACCAAATTTCATTGGACCTTTCCTTTTCACAAGGGTCATCAATCCAGTAGCAGTTGAACTATTCCTTCCAAAGACACTCAGGCAAGTCCACCCAGTATTCCACATTAGTTTACTCAAGAAAGAAGTAATCTCTTCCCTCAGACCACCTGCATCTACACCACCTGTTCCCATCATGATTGAAGGTGAACAACACTTTGAAATCAAGGAAATCCTTGACTCTAGGATCTACAGAGGGAAAATCCAATACTTAGTTGCTTGGAAATATTTACCCTCAGTCCACAACGAATGGGTCGCTAAACACTATGTTAGGGCTCCAGCCTTACTGAGAAAATTTCACTCCCAATAGCCTAACAAACCTTGTTAGTATACTATCATGAATTTTTTGTTTATATTTTTTCACAGGTGGAGCCTTTCATTTTCTAAGGAAGGTAGCATGTCAGATCCCTAAAAGTGATACTGCCATTCAATTGGGAGAAGTGGGAGATTTGGATTCGATTAACTAGCATTGCCTGTGTCAACAGATATTTTACAACCTATATCCTGGCACCAAAGAGCCCTGAGATCCCCTTAATGTTGAGGAATGTTTATGACAGCCATGTGGGCTGTTTCACTTTAAAGGATAAAGGTGAAATGATGTGAATACATACTTATCCGGTTCTTAGGGCAGCTGGTAAAGAAAACATCTTCATACTTGTGTATTGGCTAAAATCTGCATTCTGGCTTAAGGGAGGGGTCTCTACTGCTTTAATCCTACTGGTCTTGCCCAATGGTATTCAGACGTTGCTTTGAATCCATTGCTGTCACTTCTGCTTATTAAAAGGGTCCTTTTGAAAGACTACATTTCAAGAGCTTTTACTTTCTTAAGTTGGAAGGAGAGGCAATCCTTACATGAACAGTTCAAAGAAATAGAAGAAAACAATAGGGAGGACCAGAGATCGTTTCAAGAAAATTGGAGATATGAAGGGAACGTTTCATGCAAAGGTGGGCATGATAAAGGACCAAAATGGCAGGGACCTAACAGAGGCAGAAGATATTAAGAAGAGGTGTCAAAATTACACAAAAGAACTATACAAGAACGAGCTTAATGTCCTGATAACCACGATGGGGTGGTCACTGACCTCAAGTCAGACATCCTAGAATGTGGTTAAATGGGCCTTAGGAAGTCTGAGCAACAACAAGGAGGAGACAGTATTCCAGCTGAGCTATTCAAAATCTTAAAAGACAATGTAGTAAAAGTGCTACACTCAATTTACCAGCAAATTTGGAAAACTCAACAGTGGCCACAGGATTGGAAAAAGTCAGTTTACATTCCAATTCCAAAGAAAGGCAATGCCAAAGAATGTTCAACTATTGCACCATTGCACTGATTTCACATGCTAGTAAGCTTGTTCTTAAAATCCTACAAACTAGGCTCCAGCAGTATGTGGATCGAGAACTATCAGAAGTACAGGCAGGATTTCAAAGAGGCAGAGGAACTAAAGATCAAATTGCCAATGTATGCTGGATCATGGAGAAAGCTAGGGAGTTCCAGAAAAGCATCTCCTTCTGCTTCATTGACTATGCTAAAGCCTTTGATTGTGTGGATCACAATACATTGTGGCAAGTTCTTAAAGAGACGGGAGTACCAGACCATCTTATTTGTCTCTTGAGAAACCTATATGCAAGTCAAGAAACAATAGTGAGAACTGGACACGGAACCATTGATTGGTTCAAAATTGGGAAAGGAGTCCAGCAAGGCTGTATACTGTCACCCTGCCTATTTAACTTATATGCAGAGCACATCATGAGAAATGCAGGGCTCGATGAATCAAAAATTGGAATTAAGATTGCTGGGAGAAATATCAACAACCTCAGATATGCAGATGATACCACTCTAATGGCAGAAAGTGAAGAGGAACTAAAGAGCATCTTGATGTGGGTGAAGAAGGAGAGTGCAAAAGTTCACTTGAAACTCAACATTAAGAAAACTAAGATCATGGCATCTGGCTCTCACAATTCCTGGCAAATAAATAGGGAAGAAATGGAGGTAGTGACAGATTTTATTTTCCTGGGCTCCAAGATCACCGCAGATGGGGACTGCAGCCAAGAAATTAAAAGACGCTTATTCCTGGGGCGGAAAGCTATGGCAAATCTAAACAGCATACTAAAAAGCAGAGATATCACCCTGCCAACAGACGTGCATATAGTCAAGGCTATGATTTTCCCAGTTGCAATGTATGGCTGTGAAAGTTGGATCAAAAGAAAGGCTGAGCGCCAAAGAATTAAGGCCTTTGCTGGAGAAGACTCCTGTGAGTCCCTTGGACTGGAAGGCGATCAAACCGATCAATCCTAGAGGAGATCAACCCTGACTGCTCTTTAGAAGGCCAGATCCTGAAGATGAAACTCAAATATTTTGGCCACCTAATGAGAAGGAAGGAAGGACTCACTGGAGAAAAGCCTAATGCTAGGAAATATTGAGGGCAAAAGAAGAAGGCGACGACAGAGAATGAGGTGGCTGGATGGAGTCACTGAAGCAGTAGGCTTGAGCTTAAATGGACTACAGAGGATGGTAGCGGACAGGAAGCCCTGGAGGAATGTTGTCCATGGGGTCAATATGGGTCGGACATGACTTCGCAACTAACAACAAATTCATTTAGGAATGCTTAAGATTTGACTGTCTTTCAGAATTAATTCTCTTATTTTGCTAAATGGAAAGGAAAAATGGAAAGAGCAAGAAAAAGTTTAATGCATGCACACACATTTGTGTGTAAATTTGCATGTGTATGTATAGTGAACACATAGGCAGAATGTGGATAAAAATAAAGATCTGGCCATAGAATCATGGAACACCATCAAAAGGTTTTTCAAAGAATATAATTGTTGATTCAAGTTTAGCTTATGTTCCAAACAACTGGTCAATCTACCGTCTCAGATTTTCTTGGGGTTTTTTTGGCCTGTTTGGTCTATTATTTATCTGCAGTGCCATCCCATCGATGAGATCTCTATGGTTCCCAGCTGTCTCATTATAATAACAGGAACCCCTTTATATTTTTCCTTTATAGGAAAAATTGTCTGTTAAATTACTTCCTGCCCTCTCAAAGGTTCAGAAATTCATGCAATTAAAATTTGATTCATCCATCCAATATTCATGTTAGTTCATCTTTTAATCAATTATATGGCCAACAAACTTGATAATTGTGCTAAAACAAATTAAAAATCAAAGCAAAAAGATCAAAAAATATGTCTCCAGTCAATCATTTCCCTAATCTATTAAAGTCTAGTATATAATCTATTATAGAAGTGGCTCACCTAATCTCCTGGCTCAATTTCTTCTTTTTTTAAAACAAATTTTTATTAATTAAAAAGTACAAACAAACATAAATACAACAATACAACAAACAAAACAGGCAAACGTCAATGAAGTCTTATGACTTACTCTTAAAGCTATCACATCGGTAGACTGTTTTTCCTATTTTTATCTATGTATCTATATATTTATATAAAATATAAATCTATGAAAATTTTCATATTTACATGTAAAACATTGTAACACATTCCATATTTAAATTGTTATGTTCCTTAATTGGTACTCAAGTTTTTGTCTCTAAATTAACCTCATTCTTTTGTGTCCCCATGAATGTATTTCTATCTTTTTCTCCAGCCAGTTATACCATTTTTCCCTTGCTAAGTAGTAATCTGTGTCATCTTTTTCTTGTAACTCTTTTGTAAGTTTATCCATTTCTGAGCATTCTGTAATTTTAGTGATTATTTTGTTTTCTGTCGGTATGTGTTCATGTTTCCAGTTTTGGGTAAAGAGTATGCGAGCTGCGGTTAGAATATGGATACTTAAATATTTTATTTCTTTCTCATACTCTACTGTAATTATTTCAAGTAGAAAGGTTTCCGGCTTCATTTCCAACTTCTGGTTTGTGATTTCTTCTATCATTTTCCTTATTTCCTGCCAATATTGTTTCGCCTTTCAACATGACCACCATAGATGGTAATATGTTCCTTTTTATGAGTTACACTTCCAACACATTGGGGAGGTATTTGGAAACAGTTTTGCTAGGCGCACCTGTGGGAGGTGCCATCGGTAGAACATTTTGTACAAATTTTCCTTGTAGGGTATAGACATTGTCAGTTTATAATTTACATTCCATAGTTTTTCCCATTTGTCTAATTCGATACTATACCCAAATTTTTTTGCCCAAATTATCATATTTTCTTTGACCACTTCTTCCTCTAATTTATATTTTAATAAATAAGTATATATTTTGGTTATCATTTTCTCATCTGTTCCTTGTAAAATTTTATCCAATACATTTGGTTCTTTTTGAAATCCGAATTGTGCCCGATTTGTTTTATACTTTGATTCTATTTGCAAATATGGCCACCAATCAACATCTATACCCTGTTCTTTCAATTCTTGTCTCGATTGTAATTCTCCTCTGTTGTTCAATAGTTCTTTGTAATTGCTCATTTTCTCCATATCCATAGCGTTAGGATAGATCAATGCCTCCATGGTCGATAACCATCGCGGGATTTTATTATAATGTATTTTCCTAATCTCTTGCCATGTTCTACGTATGTAGTGATCCTCTAATAATGTGTTGTTGGAAATATCCATGATGTTTATCTCTTCCCTCCCACAAAAATGTGTGCCAACCTCGTTGCAGGTCAAATCCCTCTAAAGATAATATTCTCTTATTTTTAAGGTCTATCCAGTCTCTTATCCAATTTAATGATGCCGCCTTGTAATACAGTTCCCAATCCAGTAACCCTAATCCTCCTTTCTCCCGGGTATCTTGCAGGCACTTTATTTTAATTCTAGCCTTCTTCCCCTGCCAAATATACTTTACTATCATTTTGTTGAAGTCTTTGAAAAAGTCCTTTCCTGGCCAAATCACGCTTACCTGGAAGAGATATAGTAACCTGGGTAGTATATTCATTTTAATGGATGCAATTTTCCCTAAAAATGATAATTGTAATTTGCTCCATGTTTCCAAGTCTTTTTTAATCTGTTTTGTCAATTTAATATAGTTGTCTTCTCTGATTGATGTTGCTTTGTTGGTGAGTCAAATTCCCAAGTACTTTACTTTCTTTACCATTTGTATTCCTAATTTATCCTCTAATTCTTTCTCCTGTGCATTTGTCAAGTTCTTCGTTATTACTTTTGTTTTTTGTTTGTTGATTTTAAGACCACCCACTCTTCCATATTCCTCTATTTTCGCTAACAGTTTAGTTCCTGTTATTTCTGGGAGTTCCAAGATGAACACCACATCATCAGCAAAGGCTTGCAATTTATACTCCTCTTTTTTTATTCTCAGACCTTTTATTTCTTTATCTTTCCTAATTTCATTTAATAAGATTTCTAGGGATATTATAAACAATAATGGGGATAGAGGGCATCTTTGCCTCACTTCCTTTGATATCTCAAATTTTTCTGTCATATCCCCATTAATCATAATTTTTGCCATTTGTGAGGAGTATATTTTCCTAACCATTTAAAAAAATTTATCGCCGAATTCCATAGCTTCCAATTGTAATACAAGAAAATTCCAATTTAAGTTATCGAATGCCTTTTGCGCGTCCAGGAAAATTAAAGCCAATTGTTTGTCCAATTTTTTCTCATAGTATTCTAAAACATTAATGATTGTTCTCATATTATTTTTGATCTGTCTTCTTCGAACAAAACCATTTTGGTCTGAATGAATGTATTCATGGATAATTGTTTTCAGTCTCTGCGTAATGACCAACATGAACAATTTGTAATCCACATTTAACAGCAGTATTGGCCTGTAGTTTTTGAATTGTGTGAGATCAGTTTCTTCTTTTGTGATGATTGTAATGATGGTTTCAGTCCAGGATTTGGGAATTTTTGCTTCTAAAAGTGCATCGTTAAAAACTTGGAGTAAGAATTCGTCCATTGGGTGCTGAAATTTTTTATAAAATTCTGTTGGTATGCCATCAGGTCCAGGAGTTTTATTGTTTTTCTGTTTTTTCCTTGCTTCCAGCAATTCAGTCATAGTAATTGGTCTGTTTAATAACTCTGTGTGTGTCTCCTCCAGCTTTTGAATATTTGTTTTATGTAAGTATTGCTTGATATCTTCTTCCTGGATTTCTTCTTGTTTGTAAAGGTTCTGAAAGAAGTTTTTTGCTATATGTTTTTTGTCTTGATTTATGTGATATATTTCTCCTACCTCGTCTTGCAGCTGATATATAGTTCTCTTCTTTTTCCTTTTTCAATTTGTACGCTAACCAGCGACCTGTTTTATTTGCATACTCAAAGTGTTTGTGTTTTGCCAGTTTAATTTTCTGTGCAATTTCTGTTTGTGTAATTAAATTAATTTTATGTTTGACAAGGTTTAACTTTCCTTTGATTATTTTATTGTAGGGTTGTTTCTGCAGTTCTGATTCATGTGTTCTAAGT
The DNA here is from genome assembly GCA_022577455.1 of Arizona elegans. Taxonomy (NCBI): domain Eukaryota; kingdom Metazoa; phylum Chordata; class Lepidosauria; order Squamata; family Colubridae; genus Arizona; species Arizona elegans. The sequence goes on along the minus strand of JAKOOJ010000004.1, from coordinate 72,647,394 downwards.
TCTATTAATAGATTATTTCTTGTCTGTTGTTTATCTTCATTTTTCTTTGCTGTATATGCGATGGTAAGGCCTCTTGTGTAAGCTTTGACTGTGTCCCATAGGTTTTGGAGTGAAGTCTGTTCTTTAGTGTTTATCTGAAAAAACATAATCATTTCTTTCTCGATCATCTGTGAATATTCCTTATCCTTAATTATTCCAGTATCCATCATCCACTTTTTTTGTTTCCGATATCCTTTCCAAACTACTGTTATTGGACTGTGGTCTGCCCAGATATTTAGTGATATTTCAATGTCTTTTATCTCTTTCCTAAGTTCCGAGGTCATCCAAGCCATATCTATTCTAGACCACGATTGGTGTGGGCTAGAATAGAATGTATATTGTTTTGCTTGTTTATTTGCCTTTCTCCATACATCATGTAAATGTAATTTGTCTGCCATGTCTTTGAATGTATCCGGTAATGTTTTTTTCCTGGTTTTATTCTTTTTATTGCTCTGGTAATCTTTTTCGATGTCCATAATTGCATTGAAATCTCCTATGATACAGATATTCTCATATTCCAGATCTTTAATTATGTTATGTATTTTTTTAAAGAACTCACTTTGGTTTCCATTGGGTGCATATATCAATATTAATAATATTATTTTTGATTCTGTTTGTATTTCTATCATTAAAATCCGTCCATCTGTGTCTGTATATACTTGCTTTGTTTTTAGGTGTTTCTTAATATATACTGCAACTCCTCTCTTTTTCTGATCCGCTAATGATGTGTATAGTGTTCCTAATCTTTGATTTTCTAATAATTTTTGATGTTGTTTCTTAATATGGACTTCTTGTAAGATTATGATGTCCATCTCCAGTTTATGTAATTTTGTTAATGTGTGTGTTCTTTTGGTTGGTGAATTTAGTCCATTTATGTTAATTGAGGTCATTTTTAATTCTCGTTCCATTCTTATTTTCTATCTGTTTGTTGTTCTTAGTCTTCTTGTGTTTCCTGTAATTACTTGTGTCTTTTCCATCGCTCCCTCTCTTTCAATTCTTTCTCTCTCCAATCTTCTTTTTTCTTCTTGGTCTCTTTCTTCTTTTTCTGTCCGGTGTTCCTCTTGGCTCTTAGTTTCTAATTCTTCTCTGCTCTCCTGTTCCTCTTCCAACACAAAATGCTGATCAAAAAAGTCATGTGCTTTTTCTAAACTGTCAATCTTGTATTTCTTTTCTTGCCAGGAATTCAGTAACTCTTCCGATATTAGCCAGCAGAACATTATTTTGTATTTATTCAATTGTGTTGTTAAGAAGTTATAATTCTTTCTTTGGTCTCTTATCTTTCTTGGGATTTGCTTGAGAGTCATGATTTCCTTTCCCTTGTATACAATTGTCCCTTCTCTCATCTTCCTATAGACATCTTCTTTTATGGATTTTTTTGTGAACCTAATATGTATTTCCTTAGGCAACTTGTGTCTCCACGCATAATTTGTGTGGACTCTGTAAATTTCGTCTATGTCTCTTCGAACATCTTCTTTATCCCTCTGGGTCGCTTCTGCTAATATCGCTGTCATTAATTCTCCTAGATCTTCATCCTTTTGTTCCTCTACATTCTGGAATCTGAGGTAGAAAGATGCTTTTTCCATCTCTAAGTATGTTAATGAATCTTCCAGTTCCTTATTGATTGACACTTGATTTTGCTCCATGTTTTCCATTCTCTTGTCCGTTTGTTCTATTTTCTCCTCCACCTTTTGGATCATTTGCTCGTTTTCCGCAATGTTCTGTTGTATTTTTCCAATCTTCTCATCCATTTTCTTTTTTTTTTATTAAAAAGTTTTATAAGAAATACAAACATTTTCTCCCCCCACCCTTTCCCCCTCCCCCCCTTCCCCCCACCCCCCTCCCTAGACTTCCCAGAACAGGCACAGGGCATAGCATTCACAAACATAAAGCTAAAATATGCTAACAAATTATTGCATTCATATTCTCCCTAAATCTTTAACTCCCTATAACTCAAGAACTATAAACATAAACTACTTAAAATATTTCATTCATAAGCTATATGAATCTTCTTGTTCGGATACTTTTTTTGCATATAGTCAATCCATCTTCTCCATTCTGATATGTATCTTTCATTTGAATGTTCTTTAAGATATGATGAAATTTTTGCCATCTCAGCCAGATGCACAACTTTTAATGTCCATTCCTCAATGGTAGGTGGATCTTCCTTCTTCCAGTACTGTGCCACCAGTAACCAGGCAGCTGTTATTAAATTCAAAACCAACTTAGTCTCTATTACAGTACAATCCGTGACTATTCCCAACAAAAAAAACTGTGGTGTAAATTTAATTTTTTTCCTTAAAATATTTTGAATAATCCACCATATTTTTATCCAAAAAGCCTTAATTTTTTTACATGTCCACCATATATGAAAATATGTAGCATCTTCACACTCACATCGCCAACCCTTGGGTTGTAAATTTGGATACATGCAGGCTAGTACTTTTGGGTCTAAATGCCATCTATAAAACATTTTGTAAAAGTTCTCTCTTAAGAGCTTAAGAGCTTGTGTGAATCTTACATTTCTAACCCATATCTTTTCCCATGTATCCAACATTATTGGTTCACCTATGTTTTGTGCCCATTTTATCATACAATCCTTGACTAGCTCTGTTTCTGAATCTATTTCCACTAATACATTATACAACCTTTTAATATGCATTTGACCTTTATCTCTTATTTGCTTTATCAAATTCTCATCCTGCTGCAAAATACCAGTTTTTTGATCCTCTCTCCATCTGGCCTGCAGCTGACCATACTGAAACCAAGTCTTAATAATCCCTTCTTCTCTTAATTGCTCCATAGATTTTAATTGTAATCTAACTCCTTCCTTATAAAGGAGTTCCTTATATGTAAACTTATCTTGCTTTTGCTCCAAATTTATATTCTCTATCGCGTGTCTGGGTACTGTCCATATTGGTAACTTATCCTTTAGTTTATATTTATACTTTTTCCAGACACGCAGTAGAGCATTTCTTAATATGTGACTTTTAAAAGTCTTATCTATTTTCTTGTCATACAATAGATAAGCATGCCAGCCATAGACCAGACCATATCCTTCAATATTCAGTATCTCTTCCTCTGTTAAATTTATCCAATCTGTCATTGCTGAGAGGGTAGCAGCTTCAAAATACAGTCTTAAATTGGGCATTTTAAGACCACCTCTTTCTCAGGTGTCTTGCATTATCTTTTGATTAACTTGTGGTTTCTTCCCTGCCCACACAAACTTGTTTATGCCCTTCTGCCATTCCTTCAAATTTTCATCTTTTTTAAGTATAGGTATCATTTGAAAAAGAAATAAAAATCTTGGTAAGATATTCATTTTTACAGCGGCTATCCTATCCTTTGTAAGTGGAGGACTACCTCAGGATCATGAAAGAAAACAAAAAGCAATGATATTTTGTTAGAACGTTATTGGTTCCAGAAACATGATATATTCTGAAAGTAACAATACCATTCAATTATCTCCTCCACTTTCTCCTCCTTTTGCAGTGGAAGATTAACAGTTTCACAGGGATTAATTTTTGTGAGTGACAGAATACTTATTCCACCTGACATGTAACAAGAAATTCTCTAACTCGCTCACTCACTTCTTTATAAAACTATGTTGTGTGTATTTAAAAAACCAAAAGTAAACGTCTGCAACTTTTTGGTCAGTCGAAATCTTAAATTGTTTGAAAGAAACTGTAAGATCTGCTAGAGGAATAGACCTTTTTAGAGATAAGAACAGGGGTGAATTCCAACAGGTTCTGACAGGTTCTGGAGAACCGGTAGCGGAAATTTTGAGCAGTTCGGAGAACCAGCAAATACCACCTCTGGCTAGCCCCAGAGTGGGGTGGGAATGGAGATTTTGCAGTATCCTTCCCCTGGAGTGGGGTGGGAATGGAGATTTTGCAGTATCCTTTGCCTGGAGTGGGGTGGGGATGGAGATTTTGCAGTATCCTTTCCCTGGAGCGGGGAGGGAATGGAGATTTTGCAGTATCCTTTCCCTGGAGCGGGGTCAGAATGGAGATTTTGCAGTATCCTTTGCCTGGAGTGGGGTGGGGATGGAGATTTTGCAGTATCCTTTCCCTGGAGCGGGGAGGGAATGGAGATTTTGCAGTATCCTTCCCCTGGAGTGGGGTGGGAATAGAGATTTTGCAGTATCCTTTCCCTGGAGTGGGGAGGGAATGGAGATTTTGCAGTATCCTTCCCCTGGAGTGGGGTGGGAATGGAGATTTTGCAGTATCCTTTGCCTGGAGTGGGGTGGGGATGGAGATTTTGCAAATATGCCAACCACCTACCTGGTTTATTGGCGTTACAAAAAGTATTATGTTTTGCATATTATAAGTTGGTTGCCACTTGATCTGCTATTAACATATTAAACTGACCCTTCAGTAAATTAATTGCCTCTTTAATTTTCTTATCTGTTGGGTTGGCTATTAAAGCCCGTTCCTGTTTATTAATCTCCTCTTCTAATTCTTTTCTTTTTGCCCCCTGTTTTTTTCTATATTTATTATTCAAATATATCAAAATTCCTCGCATGTAGGCTTTGCTTGCATCCTATACTATTTCCATAGATGTACCCTTTTGCATATTCATAGCAAAAAACTCTTTCATAATTTTTTTACACTCTTTTACATTTTCTTCGTATCTAAACAAATTATCATTTAACCTCCAGGACCTCCTAGGCCCTTTCCCATACTCCAATTCCATCCAGACTGGACTATGGTCTGTCAATATTCTTGAACAGATCTTCGTGTTCTTCACCCTAGATAATAAATCATTAGTAATTAATATAAAATCAATCCTTGAAAAAGATTGATGTCTATCCGAGAAAAAAGTAAAATCTTTTTCTTCTGGGTTTCTTTCACGCCAAATATCCCTCAACTCCCAGTCGTCCATCATCTCCCAGAACGGTTTGGGCAATTTTGCTCTTGTTAAAACATTTTGTTTAGGTCCCTTCTTATCTTTTTTTACATCCAAAACACCATTCAAATCTTCCAATAGGATACAAGTTTTATATCTCCATTGTATCAACTTTGAGTGTAGTAAGTTATAAAATTTTTCTTGTTGTTGGTTTGGTGCATATACTCCAATTACAAGCATTTTTTCTCCTTTTATTAAAAGTTCAATCGCTAAAAATCTTCCTTGATCATCCGCTTCAACTAATTTTGCAATTAAGTCTCTTTTCACATATATAACTATACCATTTTTCTTCTCTTTTTCTTTTCTTTCTTCATCCATTTTCTTAATGTTGCCTTTTATTTCTCCCACATCTCTCCTCAATTCTTCATGATTTTTCCTTGTTTCTTCATGGTTATTTGCTATGGACTCTTGCGTTTTATTCATTCCTTCTTGAATCTTTGCTAGTACCGAATGGATATTTTGCATGTTAAGGGTGGAGGTTGTCTTTTCTTTTTCCGCCCCTAACATAGTGTCAACTAGCCTTTGCTGCACCGGAGAAGCTGAGAGTGTCATCTGGTTTGGGGGTATTTTCTTGTTTGTCTTAGTGATCATTGATGAACCTGTAGTTGCCATTTGTATTCTTTATATTATTTTTCCCCAAAATTTCATATACTGATTTACTATTTAGGTCTTAATGTTTCTGTCGATATTAATATTCAATTTGTAGTGTCTAACAATTCTAGAGTAATGATCAAGAGGAGTAATATTTACTATTTACTATATTGCTATTTCTCTATCACACAATCAAAATTTCTGTATATATTTCCGAATACTTATTCACAATTTTGAGTATATCCTATATTTTGCCTTTTCAATATTCTTTAATAAGGGAGGGGAAAAATGGGGGAGGGAGGTGAGGGAAAAGTTTAGGGTTTCAGCAGTTCATTAATTCAGCAATAGAGTTTCAGCAATTCATTATTTTTTTTCCTTTATAATTAATTACTATACTGTTAAATTACTATTAGTTGATATCAATTACCATTAATTACTATACACAATGTATTTAATTCAATATATATATGATAAATCTAAATTGACTAAAGTATAAGTTTATACTTTATATAAGATAAGAAAAGACTAGATAATAAGGTAAATCACTAGATAAATATGAAACTGGACTACCAAAGGTGTATAGCAATCTAAACAATATATATATCACTTTTTACTTAATAATTAATAATCAAACTTAAGCAGCTGAGTTTTACTTCACTGGATATTGTTCTTTCTCCTTCTATATTGATATCTTCTTCTTTCAGTCTTGCATCATTCCGACTTCTTTTCTCTATTAATTGTTTCCAATGTCCAACTTAAATGTCTAAATGTCCAGCACTCAAAGTATCCAAATACAAGTGTCCAAATATCATCCAAATGTCCAGGGAAAACACCTTGATAAAGTTAGTTTACCTCCACCACTCATTAATTTCCAAACAGAAAAGTTCTATGTATCACTCTCCTATTCACTCTGTTCTTCCGATATCCGCTGCCAATCAATTGCCTCATCACAGTCTCCACTAAAAACAAAGTCTGTCGGTATCCTCTTCCTCTCTCCTCTGGATATCGTCCTATTCCACAGACTAGTTTATTTGAAAGCTCAAATTTCTTCCGGGTTCACCTTCTACTTGCGAATATTATAGATTCCTGTGTCCACCATTCATTTGACTTGCTGCTGTCAAATTCACCTCTCATCCCACGCTATTTCTTCTGATCTTCGCCTTCTCTGATCTCTCTCACCTCGCTCACAGTTCTAATTCCGAAGACTTTCCTCTCCAAAATCAATTTGTTTTATAGTCCACAACTCCTTAATGGTATTCTTCTGGAGTCGCTCCGGTTCCACCGCCTGTCACTTTCTGCACTGTCACTGTCAGATTAGGTTTCTGCTCCACTCACTTTTCTGTCACCACTTATCTGGCACTATTTCATCGCTTGCTTGGAGTCTCACTCTCACCCGTTTCCGTTCACACTTTATAACTGTACCATTTTCAATTCTCGTTCTTCTTCTTTCTATTTCCTACTGATGTCTTCTTTTGTTTGATCTTCGCTTCCCACTAATCAGTTGTCAATGTTTCAGGCCAGCCAAAATGGCTGGTTTTTTCCCAATTGGAATTAGGAGGTTTCCCCTGAAACTTCGGAGGGATTGCTGTCCTCACCGAGGTCTTTGGGGGTTCCTCTTTTTTCTATTGATCCCTCCGAGGTCAATAGCACCTGGATCGGCTTTCTAATTGAAAATATTTGGAACTTCAAGAATGGAGCACCGTTCTCTTCATTCCTGGCATGATGACATCACTGCCGGAAGTCTAGTATATAATCTATAATAGAAGTGGCTCAGCTAATCTCCTGGCTCAATTTCACTGTATCTCAAGAGTATGCTTTTTCACAGAGCAGGAGGCCACAGAGTGGATATCCTCTCATCAAAAAATAGTGTTTCATAGACCAGAACATACCAATGTGTTCTACAATGGATCTTGTAGAATAATAGAAATAAAGGAGGCACACTGGTGCAACAGTTTAATGATGCTGCATCTGTTGCCCAGAAATGGCTGACACTCCAACAGTTTGAGTTGCACTACAGTGTGATGGAGTGAGTTCCCGTCACTTGCCTCTAGCTCCTGCCCACCCAGCAGTTTGAAAGCATGAAATATTGTGAGTAGATAATCCACTCAGTAGGAGAAGCTAGCTGCATTTGTGAGGAGAGCAGGAGCCAGTGCTGGATCTGCCTGGATGCAAAGTCCTGGATGAGCCAATAACTCAAATGCTGCTAGCTAAACTTGGTGGAATCACTTCATAATCTAGCCTAGAGACATATAACAACATTATCAGCATACTAGAATATTTGACCCCATACCAATATATGACTCATCCAAAGATTTCATATAGAAGTTATGTAAGAACTGAGAGGTTGTAGAATATAAGAAATCCTGCAGACCAAGTATCTAGGGCTAGAGCTCTCCTTTCCTATTAGCACTGGCTGGAAATAATGCCACAGGAAGGAGGGAACCATTAAAACATCATGGTCCAATATCAGAAAGACACCAGAAGAGCCAGGATGGATATTGAATCAGATCAACTCCATAAGACCTGAACCACCAGAGTCTAACTCACACTGGATCCAAACAACTTTATACAATAAATGTCTTGAATATTGTTCAGAATAATCCTGCAGATGCTTCTCAGACCTCACTCCCCTTTTCCCTCTCCCAGAGGAGAGTTGGAATAAGGCTGCTGGCTTGCTATCTATGTACATACGTGTCCTAAGATTAGCTCTGTGACTAGAATGCCTAATAATATAAACAAAAGAAGAAATCTTACATGGTTACCTGCTAAGTCAATCTAGAACACGGGTCAGCAACCTGCGCCTCCAGAGCTGGGTGCGGCTCTTTGGGCCCTCTGCTGTGGCTCCCTGTCACCTGTCATGGCAGTGGCATCATTGGACCCTTAGTGCAGGAGCAAAGTGCCCCTGCACTTGCCTTTGCGCAGCAACAGCATTTTGTCTGGTACATTTACTATTGCCACCAACAAAGACTGCTGTGTTGTGGCCCCGCCCTCTGAGCCTGTCCCATCGGAGGAAGAAAGCTCCAAGCATGAGGAAGAGGAGTCAGCCAGGCCTCCCTCTCCAGGCCCCTCCCCTCTGGCATTGTCTCAGGTGCCGGCGGAGGGAGAGGAAATCAGCAGGGAGACAGCTGATTCGTCTCAGAGTGATGAAGAAACATCATTCCTGGACGCACGCCTCCGAAGGCATGATAAACTATTGCAGCAGCTTAGGAGGCATGCTAGGGATTAGAACTGAGTCATGGGACCACACCCCAGAGACTATATAATAGAGGGTAGTGGTCAGGGATCCTTGTGATGAACAAAAGTAAACCTTGGATAGTCACTAAAGCCTCGTCCGGAACTGCTGGGAGGAATATTATTTCTGCTTGGACTTTTTTGAATGTTAGTATCTTATCTTTCTGTTTGTGAAAATAAAGTCACTTGGCAGACGGTGTGTCTATCACTGCCAAGTGGGAGATAAGACCTGGGTGCGTTCCAAAGTGTTTCCTTAACCCTCGGCTGGCTGTGTTTGTGTGTGTGTGGGGACGGGGACAGATCATGCTGGGAGAAAATGGCAGGGGCAGATCTTGCATGGTGGGGGCCATCCCCCAAGCCTGGTCTTTCTCCTCCCTTATTGGCAGGGCCAAGAGAAAGAAACATTTCCAACACGTGCTCTTCTGCCCCAAAGTAGGATTGAGCAGGGGGAAGGGAGGAGGGAAGGAGAAGGCCAGCTGGCTCTCCTTTGGCATGGGGCATGGGTGTGGGTGGGTGGGAAGCCCCAATACCTCCTCCACTGGTCTGCAGTGAAAGTACGCTTCTCTCTCTCTCTCTCTCTCGAGAGAGAGAGAGAGAGAGAGAGAGAGAGCTGTAAGGATTGCCTTTCCTTCCAACTTAAGAAAGTATGAACTCTTGAAACGTGGTTGTTCAAAAGGATTCTTTTATTAAGCAGAAGTGACAGCCATCCAGCTAAAGCAAGATCTGAATACCCTTAGGCAAAGCAGTAGGATTAAAGTGGTAGAGACCCCTCCCTTTAAGTCAGAATGCAGACTTTAGCCAATACACAAGTGTGAAGATGTATTCTTTACTATTTCCTATGAGAACCCAAACAAACATGCATTCCCACCATTTACTTTAAAGTGAGACAACCCACATGGCTATCATAAAAATTCCTGCAGCTAAAGGAGATCTCAGGATACTAAAGTATATTTATTTATTTATTTATTTATTTATTTATTTATTTATTTATTTATTTATTTATTTATTTAAATTTGTATACCACCCTTCTCTAGCAGGACTCAGGGCGGTGAACAACCAGAATAAAAACAGAACATACAAAATTTAAAAACAGTTTAAAAATCATTAAATATTTTGGCCGCAATTTAAAACAACCCAACCCAATTAAAATCAATTAAATTTAACCAAAAATAGTGGGATCAAGCCAGCCCAACCCAGACACAGGCAATGCTAGGGAATCAAATTCAAGTGTCCCCCCTCTTCCAACTGGATGGCAGTATCACTTTTAGGGATCTGACAAGAGCAAACCTGGAAATAGCCGCCCACTGTTTCCTGCAAGTCAGGCAGAGAGGGGGGGGGCACAGATTGTGCTCAATTCATCCCTTGCCAAAGACGCTTACCCATCAGTCAGTCTCCCTCACGGTGTGTCTGTCTGTCTGTCTGTCTGTGTGTATGTATGTGTGTGTGTGTGTGTCACTCTCTCTTGCTCCCTGCCTCTGCCTCTGTCTCTTCTCCCTGCAGACCTGTGTGATCTCTTTCGGACTTTTCACCAGCTGTTTTTTTTTTCTTCCTTTTGGAAAGCTGAGCTCGCGGAGCAATGAGCACAACTTGCAGCAGAAGTTTCCCTCCTCCTCTTCTTCCTCCTCTCGTGCCCCCCGACCGGCTGTGGCGGGCCCAGGAGGGTGAGCATGAGAGGAGAATGTCTAATCCTCCCAGGCAGGGGCTGGCACCTCCCCATATCCCATCATACCCCCTTACCTCAGACTCCTCCCTTGTATACAAAAGGGTCCTACACGTGGGCATCCAGCAGTTCCAGACGTGTGCCTGCAAAGACAAGACAGAGGTCAGTGACCTTTACCCTGAATTGGGCCTAGGAGGACTCCAGGCCTAGAATAAAGAATCAATGAAGAGATACCATTGTCTCCTGTGAGTTATTGGGTTAGATCCATCCAGCATTAACAAATTGGCAGCAGAGGATGATTGCCCATAACTCTAAAGAATGACTGAACAAGCCGTTCACTCTGATAAGAAGAGCAGAGTAAACACCAGGGCATTCACCAAGAAGATGACTGCTTAACTGACACCCAAAGGTGCCATGCCAAGAGCCACCCCAGCTGAAAGTGGACAGGACATCAAGCCGGGCCCATTTCTCTGTAAAGAGAGACCACGGGAGGAAGCAGATGACCACGAAAGAGAAGAGCCACGAGAAGAAGGCAAACTGAGAATGGCCCTGCTGAAAATGATGGAAGTGCCCATCAGCAATGGAGAGCTCATCACGAAACTCCAAGGCCTCCTAGAAAACCATGGAGCAGCGATGAGCACCCAAGAGCAGGCCCAAGAAGACGCCAGCCTGGTAAGGGAAAGGGATTCCCTCGCAGAGGCCCCGGACATAGAGGGGCTCAGTTTTGCGCCAATTTCCTGGTGGCCATCTTGGAATGGCCAGCAACCAATGGGAAGCCGGGATTTGAATCCAATGGCGGGAAACAGCCAAGGCCCCAAAACAAATGGGGGGCATCCAGAAAACAACTGCAATAGACAAGTCCAAGTAAATCAGAACTTGCCTAGCATGCTCGAGGTAGAGAAAACAATAGAGACTCTAGCGGCAGCCTTTGGCTCCACATTCAAGCCTCCCGCACTAACCGCAAGCTGCAAGGAAAACCTCGAGGGCCAAGAAGGCACCAGAGTGACCACCGGCTACGAGACATCAACCCTATCACTACAAAAGGGGGCAACGTGTTTCCACGATGAACAAGAAACCCCGACCACTTATGGAGCAGAACAAAGGCAGGACTCGAACTCACCATCCGCCTCACTAACTACGAGGGATCCAAGAGAAAAAAGACACACCAGCTACCTACCTGCTCCGCGACCTCTGCCAGGCTTCTCCAACCAACCAGGGGCCAGCACATCCAGATCAGGACCAGCCATCGCCGCTGCTGCCACCGCGCCACCAATCCTCGAAAGTCCCCGACTTACGACCGCTTCGATCCCAAGCCTCCAGCCATTCTTCGCCAGGGACTACACAGCCCAGCAGCGACTTCCAGGGTCCCACGATGCATCCAGACCCCCAGGGGTGAGTCAAGCGCTCCACAAGCAGGCCTAGGCCTAGGCCTGAGAACTGCAGCCATGAGCTCCCCTCCGGATGGCCTCCAGCATGAAATGGGCCTCGCACATGCTCAGACGCCACCTGCAGGAAGAGAAGGGAGGAACATAGAGATAAGTCAGAACATAGAGACAAGTCAGTACAGAATAGCCATTCCCATGCCATATTGTGAGTTCGCTCACTCACAAAACCATGGACAGTTACCCTCTGTAAGTAACCATTCTAACAATTCTGGGGCTTTACCTGTCAACTTTCCCAAACTGCAAATAGATGGAAAAAAATCTTCTAGAGTGGAGTCAACAGCTGCAGATAGTTTTTATGAAAGAAAATTTACTTTTCCTAATATCAGATCCACCCTAGAAACCCTGGACTTTTGAAATTGACTGTAACCACCACAGAGCTTTTTGTATTTTGTTAACCAGTATTTCTCCAACTTTGTACCCAAGCATAGGGAATCACATGACAGTGCATATAGTGATACAAAAACTTTATAACCTTTTTTACAGCAGAAGTAGAGCAACCACAACTAGGATTTCCAGAGAATTCCATTCTGCCAGACTTAGACCAGGGGTCCCCATGAGTGAACACCTGTTAAAACTTAACGCAACCAGGACTGAATTAATGCATAGGGGTGAAGCAATCACTGAGGAGAGTATGATGAGTATAGTCATAAACTCTTTAGACAGTAGCTGGGACAACTTTGTGATACAATTGGACAGCCTCAGTCTAGAACACTTAACATTAGACACACTCACTAATTGCCTTATTGCAGAGGATAATTTAAGGAGGGACCGCCACATGTCAAGAAGGGACCCCAGACCCACCAAAAGGGTTGAGTTCCAGGACAGGGGAAAGGTTGCCCCAGAGTGTTTTTCCTGTGGGTCCAGGAATCATTTAAGGAGTGATTGCCCCAGAGGTGATAGGGACAGGGGATATAGAGAGAAACGGTCAGCAGACCACAGACATTTCAGGGAATGGGGACGTGGGTGGTCACCCAACCCTAGAAAAAATAGTGAACGCAGGAATGCTTCCAGAGATAGCAACCCAGGGACCATGTACAGCTTCAGGCATGGTAAAGCAGACCCCAACCAGGGGACAGATGAGAACATGCGGCTTCTGAATTCAGGAGCCACTAATCATACAACACACAACCCCAATCTATTCACCTCCTTCATAGAGACAGACTTCAAGATCAGAATGGCTAACCAGAGCACAACCAAGGTCATAGGGAGAGGGAATGTACATATACCAGGGGTTGGGAAAATAGAGGTGGTACTGTAAGTGCCAGAAATACCCCACAATGTTGTAGCCATTGCAAAGCTCACAACAGACACAGACACAGAGGTAACATTCAAGGAAGGCAGGGTACAGATACTCAACCAAGGAAAAAGGGTTGGCAAGGTAACCACACATAATGGATTACTGTACTTTACACCCAGTGAGAACAGCGAGGGAAGTATAAACACAAGCATCACCCATGACCAGGGGGAAGACACTGAAACTAGAGAGGGACCCCAGGAGGAAACAAACACTGTGTCACCAGGCAAAAACAAGGTATCCATGGGAAAACCCATCCACGACAATTGTGCCCACCTCCTTCACAGAAGGCTAGGATATATCAGTTTCCCGGTTGTAGAAAAAAATGCTAGGATGTACAGAGGGTTTGAAAGTAAAGGACTGCAAAAATTATTTGGAGTGTTCAGTGTGTAAATCTTCAAAAATTAAGGTCAAAGCAAAGCCCAAAAGGTCAGAGCGCACAACTGACCACCCATTTCAACTAGTACACATGGATTTAGTGGGACCACTGAGACCTTCCATTGGACACAGGAAAAGGTTTTTCTTAACCATAGTAGACGACTACAGCAGGTATGGCTATGTGTACTCTCTCAAGCATAAAAATGAGACATTCCAAAGGTTCAAAGACTTTTATAAAAGGGTGGAACTACAACATGGGGCAAAAATCAAACAGATAATGACTGACCGGGGCACAGAATTCATGGCCAAGGACTTTGCAAAATGGTTAAGGGAGAGGGGCATATTGCATTTTAGCTCCACCCCTTTTTCCCCATTCCAGAATAGGGTCTCAGAACAAAAAAATGGATTACTCCAAACAATGATGAGGTGTGTTTTGGAGGACGCTGGAATGGACCAATCATTCTGGTCAGAGGCACTACACTATTCAAATTACACACTAAACAGGTTGTGGTCAAGCTCAATCAATAAAACCCCATACGAACTAATGTACAATAGAAAACCCAACCTAGCCCACCTACACGTATTTGATGCCCCAGCTGACGTCCACATTCCCTGACAGCTAAGGAAGAAGGGAGAAAAGGTATCAAAAAGACTAAGGTTCGTGGGCTATGAGCCTGGAACAAAGGGATTCAGATTTGTGGACTGCAATAACAAATTCATTGTATCCAGGTCTGCGGAATTCCATGAGCACTCGAATTGGTCAAAGCTCCACTGCAATGACATTTTTCTTGGCAGAGACATGCAACCACATAACCAAAGCGACAAAGAACTGACCACCAGGGGGCCAGAGGAAACTGAAACAGACAGACCCAAACACCAAGAACTGAAAGCCGAGGAATGGAAAGAAGGACACCCCACACTGAACCTAGATAGCCTCACCGAAAAAGAAGCCGAATGCCTGCATGAAGCAGATACGCCTCCAGACAGACCAACTAGATCCAGTAGGAACAAGTTACCAAAGAGACTAGAGGACTACGTCATGTCCATACACACAGAGCATTTCACACCCAGTTTCTACGAAGAGATACTCAGCCTCCCCCAGGAAGAGAGGGAAAGGTGGAAACAAGCCATGGAAAAGGAGATGGAGAGCCTCCGAGACCTATAGGTATACTCACCAGCTCAAGCACCTGAGAACAAAAAGCCAATTGGGACCAAGTGGGTGTTCAAAGTCAAAACACTCGAAGACAACAAAACGCTCTACAAAGCGAGGTTGGTCGCACAATGCTTTGCCCAAAGGTACCTGGAAGACTACATGGACACCTACTCCCCCACAATCAGGGCTGAGAGTGTCAAGAGCGCCCTAGTAATTGCCACCATCCTAGGGCTGGAAGTTCCAATTCGACATGCAAACCGCATATCTACACGCAGAATTGGATAAGGAGATCTATGTTAAGGCCCCACCAGGATGCAACGATGGAAAGGACAACACATGGCTCCTGAACAAAAGTTTATATGGACTCAAACAGTCTGGCAAGAGGTGGTACGACTGTCTAGTTAAAGCTCTCAACACCATGGGCTTCAAAGCCACCTCTGCAGACAAATGTTTTTTCACAAAGAGAGAGGGAGGAGAATTCAAAGGTGTTCTTGTGTATGTGGATGATATATTGTAAAGGACCAAATGCGATAAATTTGCCACTGAGTTAGGAAATCATTTCTCTCTGAAGTCACTAGGGAAGATAGACAAATACCTAGGGGTGCAAGTGATTAAAACTGACAAGGGCTTCCGGATCTCACAAAGAGAGAAAATCATGGAACTGTTATCCAAATGCAACATGTCAGGGGCAAAACCCTGCGAAACACCCATGCAACCGGACTTCATAAGGAGCATGTACAATGAAGCTGAACCCTTCGTTGACAACAAGCTGTACAGGTCAACAATAGGCTCGCTACTCTATATTGCCAACTGGACGAGGCCTGACATCGCTCTGGCTGTCAACCTACTGTCCAGACATGTGAGCAAGCCCACTGTCCTGCAGTGGGATGCCATAAAAAGACTGCTCAGGTACCTGAAACACAGTGCCAACGCCCAGCTGTGCCTCGAACCAGACCTGCCTGAGAAACCCAAGTTAACCTGCTATGCAGACGCTGACTGGGCCGGGGATGCCAAAAGCAGAAAAAGCACTTCCGGGTACGTAGTCTTCTTAAACAATTGCCCTATACATTTGGTATACGGGAAAACAGAAGCTGGTGGCCACTTCTACCACTGAAGCCGAGTTTGTCTGTTTATCAAAAGCCGCAAATAACCTAGTGTGGTTCGATGATTTACTCACCGACATCTGGGCCGAACCAACATACCCCATAGCCATACATGAAGACAACAAGGCAGCTATAGAAATATCAAAAGCAGATGCCGTGGGACAGAGATCAAGGCACATAGACATAAAATATAAACACGTTAGGCAATTCTCAGAAATGGGGTTTATTAAAGCCATATATTGTGACATTGAACAACAAACAGCAGACATACTTACAAAGCCACTACCTCAAAAGAAACACGCATATTTCACATCAAAAATATGTGTATATATGTAGATCATGTGTTTTATGTACCTAACATGTATGTTCACAGATATCATATGTCCGCCGTTAATTAGACATTTAGAGGGGGATTTGTCAGGGTAAATGTCTAATCCTCCCAGGCAGGGGCTGGCATCTCCCCATATCCCATCATACCCCCTTACCTCAGACTCCTCCCCTGGTGTATAAAAGGGTCCTACATGTGGGCATCCAGCAGTTCCAGATGTGTGCCTGCAAAGACATGACAGAGGTCAGCGACCTTTACCCTGAATTGGGCCTAGGAGGACTCCAGGCCTAGAATAAAGAATCAATGAAGAGATACCATTGTCTCCTGTGAGTTATTGGGTTAGATCCATCCAGCATTAACAGAGAAGGAGGGGGGGAACCCCCACCGCAGGTTGCACTCATTGCTCTGCCAGCCCGGCTTTCTAAAAGGAAGAAAAAATACAGCTGGTAAAAAGCCCCAAAGAGAGCACGCAGGGCTGCAGGGCTTTCCAAGAGTGAGAAGAGACAGAGGCAGGGAGTGAGAGAGAGAGAGACCTACACACTCACAGACAAAGAGAGAGAGAGAGAGAGAGAGAGACGGGTGGGGGGGAGAGAAAGAAAAAAAAGAGAAAGAGACAAACAGACAGCAAAATGAGAGAGGGATGAGAGGGTGATAGAGAGGGAGATAGGGAGAAAAAGGAGAGATAGAGAAAGAGAAAGATAAGAGGGAGGGAGGGAGGGATAGAGGGATAGAGAGGGAGATAGAGAAAAAGAAAGAGATGAGAGAGAGAAAGATACACAGAGAGAGGGAGATAGACAAAGAGGGAGTTACCTTTTTCCCATAGAAAATACTGAGCCACAAAACCTGGGTAGGCATGGCTGGGTGTGTGTGTGTCATGTGATTGGATGGGAGTGAGTGACATCAAGTTGGCCACGACCACCCAGGTTTTGTGGCTCCCAGTGTTTTGTTTTCTGTGGGAAATGTGCCCAAGAGGCTCCTTGAGTGTTTAAGATTGCTGACCCCTGGTCTAGGATAAGGACTCACAAAGTCATAGTCAAACAACCATTATCTTTGCTAAAGCATAAAACGCTTGCACCTGGCCACAATTTGATCATAGTGAGTTAGTTTAGAATAATTAATATTACATTTGATAAATGAATGTCAGTTTGTACTGTCCACAAAGGAATGATTCAGCCACCATTTTAGTGCAAATAATGTTATCTCCCAAATCTTTCACAACAAAGTATAGTTAAGCAATGTGTTTAATCCATCCATGCTTTACGGATTTACATATGCAGATTATTGCTATCCTCAACAGAAGAAATTCTTATATGAGAATATGTCATGCAGTCATTTTGAAACCAACACAATGGAGCAGTTTATAATTCATCCCCTAGCATTTTATCCATGCTTGTATCAAGCAAATATTTTAGGTGTTCAACCATATTTCCTAGAAATTGTTGTTGAATATATCTAGAATGCACCAACTTGAGAAAGACTGAGAGGCCCCAATTTCATTATAGGTTTTCACACTGTCTTTGGAGTCCCTTGAAATTAATGTAACTGTTATGTATAAATGCCCACCATTAACCATCCCAGGTATGATAAGGATTAACTCTACATCCACCTAGATCCTCCCCTGACCCCTCCTTACCTCAGCTCCGCCTCCCAGGTATTTAAGACATGGTCCAGGAGTCCAGAGGTCACTTTCCAGCCAAATACCTGTAATAGAAACATTGATCAATAAAGAACATTGGTTGACTTCCGGTTTGCTGCTGGCCACCGCCAGACGTTCCTCTGGGATCGTCAGCTTCCATTGCCTGTCAGAGCCGCCTTCACAGCGGAATGGCGGCTCGAAAAAACTCCGTTTCCAAGAGGAAACGGAGATAGAGCCGGCAGGGGTGGGTAGAACTCTCTGCAGAGTCCCAAAAGTTTTTTTTTTACTTTTGGGACGGAGCGGATGAGAAGCCCCATATCCCCTGCCGCTGCTCCGGGCTTTGGGAGACCTCTGCTTATGCAGAGCCAGGCGTCAAGAGCAAGCCTGCGAACTGAACAGAATAATCAAAGAAGAGGCGAGCTGGACCCTTAATATTGAATCGCAAGTATTTTACCCTTTAAAAAACTATTTAAGAGAAAAGATGAGAGGAAAGGGGGAAGAAGAGTCTTTTAAAATGGCGTCTGCCATGGCTGGAGAAGGGCTGAAAGCTGCGGCTTGAAGAGAGGCTGAAAGGGAAAGTCCTTCCGCTTTCTATTACAAAGTAGCGGAATGAATACTTTTGGCCGTAATTGAGGCAAAACCTCACTCCCACTCTTGCTTTTTTTTTTTTCCTTTTTTTTGGGGGGATCTGATATTGATCTTGGTTGGAAACAAGCTTTTTTTTTTTCTCTCTTTTCCACTAAATCTTGTCTGTGTGGGAAATGGCACCGGGACTCACACAGCTAGACAAACAGGGGGGGGGGGAATCTCCCCCATTAATAAATTACACCAACAAGTTTTAACTCTCCAGTGTCAGAAACCTGATTTTAATATAATAGAATTTCTTCTTGATGAGATTGTAAGAAGGGATGAGATTGTGAACCAGCAACTCGAAAAATTTAAGCAGGAAATTAAAGAAATTGGTGAACTGGTGAAATCAAAGTTTGACTTTTTGAATCGAAAGATTTTAAAAACAGCTAATGGTTTATCAGACTTTCTGATTCGGGTGGATGCAAAGACTAAATTATTAGAGTCTAAAATGAAGGAAACTGAGGAGAATTTGGATGACATGACTCAAAAAATTAAAAAGGATTTGGTAAACATTCAGGATAATAGCTCAGAAGACAAACCTAAAATGGAGGCTGACCAAAAGATTGGTAATGAAGAAAATGTGCAACAGAGGATTGAAAGAGAAGTTTTAATGATTCAATATAATTTTACAGAATATGCAATTAGACTGAGAGGTTTGCAGGAAAATAATAGAGATGACCTAAGGAAAATATCTTCTGAAATTCTGGCTGGGATTTTAAAGGTTCAACCTGATGAAGTATATTGCAGGATTGATAGAATTTACAGAATAAACTCCTGGTTGGCAAAGCAAAGGCAATTGCCTAGAGACGTGGTGATCTATTTTACAGATAAAGAAATTAGGAATAATATTGTGCAGAACTCTTTTAATTCTACTTTGCAATTTCATGGAAGAAAGATTTGGATTTTTAAGGAGCTCCCGACTAAGATGTTAATGGAGAGGAAGAAATTTGGCTTTTTAGTGACTGAGTTAAAAAAAAGAAATATCCTATTTAGGTGGAATGCCCCAGTTGGTTTAATATTGAGACACCAAGGAGTAAGATATCAACTGAACACTGTTGAAAAAGCGGAAGAATTTTATCAAAAAATTTTAAAAATGAATTTAACATCTTTAGGCATAATACAGGATAAGCAAAAGGAGTTGGAAACAAAAAGAAAATTCCAAATTACAGAGGCTGTGGTGGATAAGTTGTCTTTGGATTCTCTGGATACCCCAGCTGGACTGTCTATAAATAAGAGAGCAGTGTCATCCGACTCCAATGTGATGAACCATCAAGTCAAAGACAAGTGCGCAAATCAACCAGTTGATATACAAGTGATGGAGAAGAAAGATGAGATGATAAAACTAACCCAACAAGATCAACTCACAAAGCAGAATGAAAATCGACCAGCCGATACACAATTGGTAGGCACGAAACGAGGATGGAAATTCAACCCGCAAAAGAAAAAGAAAAGAAATAGATCTCATAGAAACAGCAATTTCTAAACCAAGCAACAGTGAAGCCAGGGACTTTAAAAAATGAATGAACATCTGAAAAGATAGTGGAGGCGAACAATTGTTTAATACTATCCTGAGGATTGAGGCAGATCTCTGTAATGCCATGATTTTGGGATGTGAAAAGAGCCTTACCTTGTTGGATTTGAATTATCTACTCTGGATTTCTTTTACTGGTGAATATATTATGATTATTTTGAGTTACAAGGCAAGAGAGTCACGCTGGGGCATGCAGAAGATCTGGCTGTTACCCATTAGGATGATGGGAATCAACAATCCTGATGAATACCACAACTATAACTATATGGATATAATTATAATGTCACTCGGGTGGTTGTTTTTACTTTTATATATATATATACGAGGATATCTACTACTGATGGGGGCAGAAGATGATTGAAGATTTTGAACAAACTGTTGCACCAGCATGTTATTTTACCCTATTATGGGTGATGGATTTAACGATCCAGTGGAAAGACATCAAAGAAGATATTATATGGATTATAAATTTAAAGTTATTGTCTTTTTTTTATATATAAAATGGAATGCATATATAGATATGTGTATATTTTAGTAAAGTGGGCAGTGGGTTATATTTAGAATTGTATTGCATGATTTTGTAGGAATTGAAGGGTTGAAATAGGTTAGTTTACTGATTGATTAGTCTAAGAAAAAGGATCCTTAAGTCATATATTTAGGGGAGTGGAGGAATTGGATAGAACTGAATAAACGTTAAATCTGGATGTAGGGAGAAGGCTGCTTTAAAATGTTATATTAATATATATAAAAGATTAAATGTTAAATTGTAATAATACATTATAAGTTTAGGGGAGGAGAAAAAGGGCAGATTATCGTAAAAATGGGAGTTATAAGAATAATATGTTAAGGGTCAGTATTCTGAGGAGGGAGTAAGGGAAAGGAAAGATATTATGTATGTAATTAGTTATGAAATAGCCTATTGTTGTGAAGAAGTCACGGGGGGGATGGGTGGCGAGGGGGGGTTAGGGAAGAGGGGGGGAAGGGGGAAAAACTTGTATTTGAAAACTTTTTCAATAAAAAAAAAATAAAGAACATTGGTTCACTGCATCCTGTGCTTGGAGTTATTGGGTAAGATCCTAGAAATCAGTCACAAGTTGGTAGCAGAGGATGGTTTACTCACAACTCACAGAGATGGCAGAATCAAGAACCCAGACAGAGGCAGCAAAAAGAATGGCCACCAGAGCCTACATCAAGCAGATGAAAGAACTGCAGGCTCTTGAAGGTGCCACAGCAAGGACCACCACAACTGAAGGTGATGGAGACTACAACCCAAGTCCACAGCCCAGGGACGAAGGGCTAAGAGAAGAAATCCACTACTGCGAAAGGGCAGAGCCACCAAGCAACGAAGAATTCCGATCCACCATCCTGGAGATGATGGAAGCGACCGCCAGCAAAGAGGAGCTCATCGCGAAACTCCAAAGCCTACTCGAAAGCAATGGAGCAGCGATGAGCACCCAGCAACAGAGAGAAGAAACCCCCAGCCCGGCAAGAGGAAGATATCCCCAAGCTGAAGCTCCGGACATAGAGGATTTCATTTCCGCGCCATGCTCTCAGCGGCCATCTTGGAATGGCCAACAGCCAATGGGAAGCCGAGATTCAAATCGAATGGCAGGAAACAGTGAGAACCCCAACTTCACTGGGGAAGACCCCCAAAACAACACCCAAGCAAGATCGCAAGCCTGCGGGGGCTCACCCATCGAGCCCGAAGCAGATGAAACGATCGGAAACCTGGCTGCAGCACTCGGCTCAACACTCAAGCCCCCAGGAGCCAGGAAGAAACAAACCGACGCTCAGCCCCCCAAAAGAGCAGCAGGGTAGCCACCGGAACCCTTGCAGCACACCTGCAGACACCACGCGGGACAATGCACCCCAAAAACTACACCCAAGACCTGGCCACCTGCAGGACTGAATACCCGCAGGATTCGCACTCACCACCCGCCGCACCAACTTCCCTAGGCCACAGAATGAGGAGAAGAAACAACGACTCACCAACCATGCGGCCTCCACCAGGGTTCCTGACCCATCCAGAGGTTCTCCAGCGTTGCCCAGGACCCACTGCCGCCGCCGCTGCCACCGCCAATGCCACCCCGCCACCGAACCCTGGAGATCCTCGACTTACAACCGCCGCCACCGCCGCTGTCTCCAGGGATCCTCGACCTGTGACCACCTCGCCTCCTCGCCTTCTTCCACTCTTTGCCCAAGATGCAGGGGCCCAGCCATGGCTTCCGACATCCAGGGAGGGCTATGGGCCCATCAGGAGTGAGCCCAGCCCCCCACTGGCAGGCCTAGGCCTAGGCCTGAGAGCAGCAACAAGGAGCTCCTCACCAGACAACCTCCAGCACGAAATGAGCCTTGCGCATGCCCAGTTGCCACCTACAGGAAGAGAAAGGAACATAGAGATAAGTACAAGGAACATAGAGATATGTCAGTTCAGACTGGCAATAAGCATTCCCCCAGCATATTGCGAGTTCACTCACATAAAGAACCATGGACAGCACCAGACTGTAAGAAACATAACTTTTACTGCTGACAATCACAAATTGAAATTAGATGGGTCCAATCTTTTGGAGTGGAACCACCAACTACAAATTGTTTTTCTGAAAGAAAATATGTTGTACTTATTTGATGACCCATCCAAGAAGCCATGGACTTTTGAGATTGACTGTTTGCACCACAGGGCTTACTATCTGTTAATGTCTAGCTTGTCACCCAGCATTTACCCCAGTCTTGGCCGCCACTTAACCGTGGCAGAGATATTACAAAAAATATTTAATTTGTTTTACAGTAAGAGTGCAGCCACTACAACCAAAATATCCAGGGAATTTTACTCAGCCAGGCATAAGGCAGGGACACCCATGGGGGAGCATATACTCAAGCTAAACGCCACCAGGGCAGAACTCATACAAAGGGGGGAAACTATTTCTGATGATAGCATGAAAAGCATCATCATAAACTCTCTAGACCCCAGTTGGGAGAACTTTATCATGCAACTGGATAGTCTCAACATAGAGCACCTCTCTTTAGAGACATTATCTAACAGGCTGATAGCGGAGGACAGCCTGAGAAGAGAACGCTCATCAAGCCGCAGGGAGAGCAGACCAATAAAAAGGGTAGACTTCCAGACCAGGGACCAAGATAAACCAGAATGTTTTAACTGTGGGTCTAGGAATCACTATAGGAGAGATTGCCCCAGAAACCAGAGGGACAGGGACCACAGCTACCGTAGGGAAAGGCAAGGCCACAAACCAGGTTACTCAGACAGGTGCTCCCCAGAAAGCAGGTTCAGGCGCAGGGACTCACCTAACCCCAGGGACAGGAGAGGATATAGGGATAGCTCCAGGGATAGTCAGACTGGGTCACTATACGAACTTAGAGACCACCAACACCCACATACCCAGGCAAAAGGAAGGAACACATGGCTTATTGACTCAGGAGCCACCAACCACACCACCAACAATAGAAACATACTGGAGGTATTCACGCCTAAGGAATACCACATCAATGTAGCCAACCAGAACAAGGTATTAGTGAAAGGAGAAGGGAGCACACACATAGATGGAATAGGGAAGATAGAGGGGGTACTATTCATCCCAGAAATACCCCACAATATATTAGCAATACTCAAACTAAGTAAAGACTTGGGCATTGAGACAACCTTCAGGGAAGGGAAAGCATACATGACCAAAGGAAAGAGAAGCATAGGAAAGATCATCATAGAAGGGGGACTCACCTACTTAGTACCCCAAGAGCACACAAACACTAACTCAGAAAGTAACAAGAAAGAGACAAGTATGCCCACAGAAAATAGAGGGGGTGAAGGAGAACACACTGCAGGAGGCAAACCCACCACAAACATAACACACAAAGAGAAACCACACATTGGCAAACCCATTCATGATGGGTGTGCCCACTTACTACACAGAAAATTAGGCCACGCTAGTTTTCCAATGGTACAAAGATGAATGAATGCTCAAATAGCTCGCCATTAAAGAACTGTAAAAATTATTTGGAGTGTTCTGTGTGTAAATGTTCGAAAATCAAAACCAAACCAAGGCCCAAGAAGGCCTCCCGCACCACCAACTCAATATTCCAATTAGTTCACATGGACATGGTGGGACCCATGAGACCCTCTATTAAATACAAGAAGAGGTTCTTCCTAACCATAGTCAATGACTATAGCCGTTACGGATTTGTATACACCCTCAACCACAAAAGTGGGGTGTTCCAAAAATTTAAAGAGTTCTACAAAAGGGTAGAAACTCAACATAATGTAAAAATAAAACAAATCATGACAGATAGGGGCTCAGAGTTCTTATCAAGGGACTTCTCCAATTGGACAAAGAAGCACGGGATACTACACTTCTCCTCTTCTCCGTTTTCGCCATTCCAGAATGGAGTATCAGAACGCAGGAATGGCATATTACAAACAATGGTAAGGTGCGTCTTAGAAGACACCGGACTAGGGCAACACTTCTGGGCAGAGGCACTCACATATTCAAACTACACACTGAACAGAATATGGTCAAGTGTAGTGAACAAAACTCCCTACGAGGTCATGTACAATAGGAAGCCTCAGATAGCCCACCTGCACATATTTGGGGTAACTGCAGATGTACACATACCCAAACAGTTAAGGAGAAAAGGAGACAAAGTGCAAGGAGACTAAGATTCATGGGGTATGTGTCCGGAACCAAAGGTTACAGGTTCATCAACAAAGACAACAGATTTGTCCTGTCCAGATCAGCTGTGTTCCATGAGAACACAAACTGGTCAAGAATACATCTCAATGAGGTACTGCCCGGGCAAGGAACTGATGACAATGCTAGAACCAATAACAAACCAGACACAACCGAAAGCGAGACACACGAGAAACAAAAACCCAAACACAAAAGGGTAAACACCAAAGAATGGAAAGAGAACCACCCCATCCTAAAGGTAAAAGTAGATGAACTCACTGAGAGGGAGGCCCAACACATGCATGACTCAGAAACAATACCCAGCAGGCCCATAAGACACAACAGAAACAAATTACCTAAGAGATTCGACGATTACATACTCTCAATACACACAGGCACCACAACACCCAACTCCTACGAGGACATCCTTAAGTTACCACAAGAGGAAAGGGACAGATGGGAGGAGGCCATAGATAAGGAGATGAACAGCCTGAGGGATTTGAACGTGTATACCCCATCCAGAGTGCCAGAGAACAAAGTAGCCATTGGGACTAAATGGGTTTTCAAAGTCAAAGAGCTAGACGACAATAAGAAACTGTACAAAGCTAGGCTAGTAGCACAAGGGTTTGCCCAGAGATACCCGGAGGACTACACTGACACGTACTCACCCATGGTCAGGGCAGAGAACGTAAAAAGCGCTCTAGTAATAGCCACAATCTTAGGGTTAGAAGTCTACCAGTTCGACGTGCAGACAGCCTACCTCCACGCGAAGCTAGATAAGATCTTTGTCAGGGCACCCCCAGGGAGAAACACACAAGGGGAGGACACGTGGTTGCTGAATAGAAGTCTGTATGGGTTGAAACAGTCCAGTAAGAGGTGGTACGAGTGCCTAGCGAAGATCCTTAAGGACATGGGGTTCACAGCCACCTCCGCCGACCTATGCTTTTTCACCAAGAGAGAGGGCACATCCATAGAGTACGTACTCATATACGTGGATGACATTTTATACTGTGGCCAGCATAAACAAAATTGTGACGAGTTTGCCAACCAGTTGGGGAAACATTTTGCACTAAAGACTCTGGGAAAGGTGAACAAATACCTGGGTGTACAGATTGATAGAACTCAGAAAAGATTCAAGATCTCTCAAAAGGAGAAAATACTGGATCTGTTAATTAAATGCAACATGAAGGAAGCCAAGCCATGTGACACGCCAATACATATTGACTTCCTGAAACACATGAATGAGGAAAGCGAGACCTTCAAGGACAATACCCTCTATAGGTCTGTTGTTGGGTCACTACTGTATATAGCTAATTGGACTAGACCAGACATCCTCCTGGCAGTCAACCTGCTATCCAGACATGTCAGCGATCCAAAGATGTATCACTGGGAGGGGGTAAAACGTGTGCTCAGATATCTAAAACACAGCATGGACGCATGCCTGAACCTAGAACCAGAGATGTCCAAAGAACCCATACTAACCTCCTATGCAGACGCTGACTGGGCAGGCAACACAAAAAGTAGAAAGAGCACATCCGGCTACGTATTCCTCATTAACGGCTGCCCAGTACACTGGTATACCGGAAAACAAAACCTGGTAGCCACCTCCACAGCTGAGGCAGAGTACATCTGCCTCTCCAAAACAGCCAATAATCTGACATGGTTTGACGATCTACTTACCAGTATATGGACCAAACCGGCCTACCCGATAGTAATACATGAGGACAACAAGGCAGCCATAGACATATCCATGGCAGAAGCAGTAGGGCAAAGGTCCAGACATATAGACATTAAGCACAAGCATGTCAGAGAATTAACGAATATTGGTTTTATTAAGGCTGTACATTGTGAGACCGCTGAGCAAGCCGTAGACATCCTGACCAAACCTCTACCCAGCAAACAACATGCTTACCTTACGTCTAAATTAGGGGTACGGGTACAAAACACACAAGCAGGTCCAACTGTTGGGCATTTAGAGGGGGATTTGTTATGTAGAAATGCCCACCATTAACCATCCTAGGTATGATAAGGGTTAACTCTACATCCACCTAGATCCTCTCCTGACCCCTCCTTACCTCAGCTCCACCTCCCAGGTACTTAAGACATGGTCCAGGAGTCCAGAGGTCACTTTCCAGCCAAATACCTGTAATAGAAACATTGATCAATAAAGAACATTGGTTCACTGCATCCTGTGTTTGGAGTTATTGGGTAAGATCCTAGAAATCAGTCACAGTAACACACAGTAAGAGCAGATCTCAGTGGTTGCATAGCAAACAAATAACTCTACTGGCATATTGCAGAGGTTAATTATGTTGATTGTAAATATTGATATGATAAATACCTGTGCAGATCCTAAACATGAACTCTCAAGCTTTTGCCACTGTCCAGGAAGTAAAGTTTACTCAAATACAGCATTCTAAGCAAACAAGTATGAAAAACTGCAGCTTACTGAAAGTAATATTTGGAGGAGGAGGAGGTGAAGGGGGTTTGGACAAACATTCTTACATCTCCAAGGCAAAGAAAATATAATCAGCATGGTTTGAATCTTATAACACCTGGATGGGATTTCTTCAGGTTCTCTCCAGATCCTCATCTAAATTTTGATTCACGTCTTTGGCCATTCTAACTAATATGTAGCAAGAATAAAGCCTTCCATAATATTATTATGGTAGTATACTGATATATGAGTGCAATAGATATTTAGCTGACTAGAAGAAGGGGAAGAAAGACAGAGTGAGTTTATATTTGCTAATACCTACCTGGAGTGTTTTCAAAGGGATTTCCTAGAAAGTTTCATCTTCAAAGCTCTGGATCTGAGACAAGAAAAAAGAAAGCAGTTTTTTATTATTATTATTATTAAAATATATTTTTTCACTTTATTGTTAGAATTTTAAGTCAAAGCAACAATAAACCTTCCAGATGTGACTCTATTGTTGGTGCCTAGTTTTTAAAAAATAATTTGCATTCCAGGTTTTAAGCTGTAAATTAGTATTCATAGCCTATTTCCTTTCCAAACACAACTCTATTGCTGGTCAAAGCACAACAATGTGAAGTGGAAATAATCCCCCTTGCACTGACAGAAATAGAGCCAGGTGGGGCAAGAAGTAAAAGTGGGTTTAGGGAACTCTTATATTGGCAAAGATATTTTTTTAAAAAAACCCTTTGAACAAGGAAGATTTCTCCTCTCAAAAACAATCATAAGAAATAAAACAGCCAATGGTGAAAATGGGAATGATGAATATCATTGCAAAAAA
The DNA here is from genome assembly GCA_022577455.1 of Arizona elegans. NCBI lineage: Eukaryota > Metazoa > Chordata > Lepidosauria > Squamata > Colubridae > Arizona > Arizona elegans. The sequence goes on along the minus strand of JAKOOJ010000004.1, from coordinate 72,619,540 downwards.
AAAAAGTGATTGCAGAGGGAGGATGCTCTGGTTCACAATGTTTGGTGCTGCAAAGAAATGCCACAAGTTCTCCTTAATTCATACTGTGTATGATTGATAACTTTTAAAATGTCACTTTCACAGTATAATCTAAGTTTTAGGGCTCAGCAAACAGCTCCAAGTGTCATAGTGCTGGAAAATCTAGTTCCTTTATCCCCAACTCCTGAATTTTTAATACAGCTTGAAATAAATATTGATTATTCAGTTTTTGTTCAATACATCTTTTTGGTCAGTCAGCTTCATCTTTTTGTTCATCTAGTTTCTGGAGACCTAGAAAGAAAATATAAAGGCAAATTTTTGAACCCACCATGGACTTTCACTGCAGCCATTCTGGTGATTGAGGTATGTAGGGGGATAGAAGACAAACTTTCAGCAGCTAAAGTAGGGAAGTAAAGAAAACGGTTTTTAATACCTGATATTTCTGCATTAATTAGACTTTCTTTGGCAATGTCTGAAAGAGGGAAGGGGGTCAAAAGTCATAATCAGTGGTGGGAGTCAAATAATTTAACAAACGGTTCTCTGCCCTAATGACCAGCTGGGTAGGTGTGGCTGGGTGGTCATGTGATTGGGTGGGCTTGGCCAACTTGATGTCACTCACTTCTCCTTGCTTCTCCTCACCTGGCCTCTCGTGACTATGGGGATGCTGCAATGGTCATTAAGTGTGAAAAACGGTCATAAATCACTTTTTTCAGTGCCATTGTAACTTTGAATAGTCACTAAATGAACTGTTGTAAACCAAGGATTACCTGTACAAAAATACAAAAAGGTTCTTTGCTTGCAAAAAGTTGCCCTAAATATCAATCATTAGATTAGAAATAACTGCAACCTAGAGTTACAAATCAGGCAGGGTGCCAGAGCACCTTGAGGAATTAAAATAGTTAAAATGCAATGATAAGTATCAGCAGCCAACTCTTGCTCATAAAGTGAAACCCTTTAAGCTCTCCAGAAAGTGGGTATATTTGGGCTACAAAATGCTGAGCTAAAGAGACAAATTAACAAATTATATAGGGAACCAACACAGGTTCAAGTCTTTGCCCTCCCATGTTTGTCAAGCACAGCTGGTCTCACTCACCTCACGAAATATCTTAAGGAAATCATCCAGATTTAAGGAAAATCACATGCCCCCCAGAAAGGCAGTAAAAAAAAATAGTGTCAAACTTGCATCCTGCCTCTTGGAAGTATGCCTCAAAAAGACAGTGCTGGAAACCACTAAAGCAGTGAAGGGACAACCCCTCGCCAGATAGAAAAAGAAACTATGAGACAGGAAGAAATTGAAAGACAGTACAAATAATTAAATCACAACAACTTAAATCCTTTTAAAACTAAAACACAAGCCTTTTCTGGCTCATTGCCAGAACTCACACCCCAGGCAAGCTCAAGTGTAAACACTTAAAATAAGCCTAACTACAAAAAATGCAATTAGTGCTAGAATGTAGCAAAAGAGCAAACATAGTAGCTGTTACCAATTACCAGAACAAATAGACACAAGAATTAGACAGATTTCTCAACCCTACTTCTTTTCAGGAACAGAGATTAACCTCCTTCCTTCAAACAAAGCTGAATAGGGAAAATTATCCCATCAATAACAGGTGTCAACCCTAGATGCCATCTTTTTCTTTGGATCTTCAGGGCTCCATATTTAGTGCTGTGAGAAACTGGGAGGGGGATTACATGGAGTTGTAGAGATATCTAGCCATAACAACATTCTTTTCTCTGGGAGTCAAGGACATTCAGCCTGCAACTGGAGTGGTGTGACTAGGAGGCATCTCCAGTTGGGATGGTGCATTGATTGGACCATGTGATGGACATTGGATGCAGGGAGAAGGGACTTGGACTTTCCTTTGGGTGGAGAAAACCTGGAAGCTTTCAGATTCGGGTTTTCCCAGATATGCCAATATGACATATCTAATAAAATTGAACTTTGAGGAACTTCTAGCCTCAGAGTCTTCTTTTGTTCGGGGTGTTATTTGGAACCCTGACAATAAGATTAAACCAAGCACAGAATTAAACTTCACCAGTTTTAGACCAAAACTTAGAAAGGGCATGTAAACTCATGTTTGAATATCAATCTTTCTAGCTAGCCAAGAAGCCTTGCTGAATGTCACTCAATCTTGGTTCCTTGTCATTAAAAGCTTCTTTCCAGCAGCTCTCTTCGTTATTTAATAATTTTGTTCTGACCTAGGCTTCCTGAGAAAGCATAAATCACAATCTTAGTCCCAAAAACCTTTTATTGAGGCAGCTGTGAATTATGGTTATTCACAGCCCATAATGATTCACAAATAGTCTGTGAAGATTCTGACAGATGTTTGCTCAAGTTGACACAGACTTTCAGGGTAATGTTGATAAGCACCCACCTTTATCTCCCTTGAAACGCTGCCAGAGACCTAATTGTCAATTAGTTTTGCAAGGCCAAATGGAGCAGAATCAAATGGACTTCTCAGAGCTTGAATTGACTATATGAACTAATTGCTTCCTGCAAAGGCTCATGTCTGTTTGCTCCTCTTTTATGTCTTATGGGAGAGGCCAATCATCTCCAAGCCTTACTCTCAAGTCGCCCTTTTTTTTCTTAATTGTTCTTGCCTTCTGGCAGCTCTGCATATGCGCACACTGGGAACAGGCTCACACTGTCCTTCTGCCTCATTGATGTCACATAACTACCAGATGGCCCTGGCCCCCTCTCTGACTCCGATGCAGAGCCCTCGTCTGAGCCTTCCTCAGATTCCAGGACTGGCCCATGTTCCTCTCCAACCTCCTCACTGTCTGAATCTGCTGCCAGCTCTGCTGGCCGCTGGCAGGCCACAACATATTTCTTCAAAGTGCTGATCATTGCATCCTGGAAGAACTCCAACAGGGGAGTATTTCCTCCCAACAACAGTGTAAAAAGCTTAAAACAACCCTTCACCTTTAAGAAAGTCAAGCCCTAGCAAAGTACCAGCAAAAAAGAAGAAGAAGAAGAAGTCTGGAGAAGCTCAGGAGACAGTAAGTCTGGGCATACTGCCAAGAACCTTTAGCTGTTACAATGTAATAAGGGTTAACCAATAGACAGTTTCTGTAAGCAGGGCAATAAAGATTAGGCTAGAAACAACACCAGAATGTTTCCTTCCTGTCTTCCTTAAAGGATTAGCCCTGTAAAATGGAAAAAAGCAAAAGGAGATTTCTTCCAACAATTGGTTCTCCAAACTGCTTAGAAAATTAACAACCAATTCTAGCGAATTGGTGCAAACCAGTTGAATCCCACCACTGGTCATAATATATGAAAATTCACTTTTTTTTTTTACATGTAGAACATATGATACATTTTAAAAAGGCATAGGGCTTTGATTGTAGAGTTATTCATTTGATTTTTTTTTTTACTATGTGCTCTTGAAGATGCCCTTGAATTGATAAAAAGCAATTCAGTGTTCAGACCATGGCACACTTCTCAAAAAGTATCACTGAGCATCATATCTATCCCCAATGACTATTAGATCTTCCATTGGTGTACAAACTGGATCCATCCTCTAATCTGCTCTACACTTGAACAGAGTGGATATGAGTTACTGTTACTGTTACTGCTACTGATTTCCAAATTAAGCACCTCTAAAAAACAAATGAACCATAATAACTTATTTTGCAGAGAATATGATAGGTTTGGAATGAAATGCTACAAACCATCTTTTATATTCCCTTTCTGTGAAGTAATTGAGAAGCAAAACTGTGATATAATTATACATATTTGAAATGAGCTATTTACTTAAGTTTCTTCCATTCTTTAACCCAAGTATCACTATTTTCTATCTACAGTATGCCAACATATAGCATTTGGTCTTACTTCTTCCATTTCAAAGGAATCTGAAGGCTTGCAGCTGATCCCAGATAGTCTCCTGAGAGTATGAGTTAAAAGCAAATTGTGCTCCTTGCACAATCTTTCTTTATTGAGAATCTAAACTTGGAAGGAAAATGGGGCTCTTTTAACATAGCTGAGGCAATCCCCAAATTTTAGTGGCTATGAATTGTGCAGTTTGGGATATAACCATACCCTCCTCCTCTTCCTCATTTGGGAACAGTTCTTTTAGAGAGATTAAGGCAGCACTGTCAGATAATCCTGTGCTAGTCAGCAAATGCAGATTATGAGCAGCAAAGTGGACTTCTTGGATTTTACATGTACCAGCATTTTGATAGGCTTGAGTTTCATGTGTTTCCCTAGATATTTTTTCTCAAGAGCTGACCTATTCTTCTCTTCTTAGCCTGTGGCTTCCCTTTTGGAATAATCCTGGCCTTCTCTTCTCTCTTTCCTTCTCCTATTTTGTGCTGTCTGATGCACATGTTACTCAGCAAAGAGGAAAAAGTGCTAGTCACATGATCCCATATTTCTAGTTGTCGAAAGTGTCCTTAAATTTAAGAAAGATTAAACAAACCTTATTTACTTTAGTTAGGGCAAAACATTCAAGGCTTTTAATACACAAAGGAGATTCTGAAAAAAAAAAGATGATTATATCCTGATCTCTGACTGGAATCTATGGGATTAAGCATGGTTAGGCAAACTGGGACCTTTGGAGTACATATCTTTTAATGAGTGATTGGAAAATTTATTAATATTCTATGCCTTCATGCCTGCTCAGTGAAATAGAATCAGACATTTTTCAATATTATGGAGATGAAATGGAAAATATTTTTAATTTGGTATCACTTCCATATGCACATGCCATAATTTAATTTGGATTTATGTCTATGATCCAAGTATCTTTTACAATGTTTATTAACAAAATTTCAATGAATATTTCGTTGTAGTAATCCTTGGAAATTGCAGAATATAAGTATACTCTTGTTTTCTGTGAAATAATTTCACACACAAATAAAGAGATTAATGTTTATGGACTGACATACACTTCAGTTACATTTATGGGTTTAAAAGCTTATTCAGATAGACAAATTTAATATTCTGTACTATGATTATGATTCTATTGCTGTTTCTTTTGAGGAAGATTTTGGGGAGGATATAACAGAAATTGATGAAAATCTTGATTGCTAAGCTGCCAAACATATTTCTTAGCACTTAGACCTATATACTGCTTCATAGTGCTTTCCAACCCTCTCTAAGTGCTTTACAAAATGAGCATAGTGCCCCCAACAATCTGGGTCCTTATTTTACTGACCTCGAAAGGATGGAAGGCTGAGTCAACCTTGAGCTGATGAGCATCGGACTCCTGGCAATATGCAGAATTAGCCTGCAATACTGCATTCTAACCACTGGACCATCATGGCTCCTTATACTATCCTTTATAAAGAAGCATATATGCAGGAATATATTCCAAGAGCCCTTATTAAATAATATCACATATTTCCTCCCAGATATTGACAGTCCAAAATAGCTTGTCTTATTTATGAAGTAGTATAAATAACTGATATGTACTAATAAATCCTTCCACTTTCCAGTTTTTTACTATTCTATTTTGTACTGGAATTTATTCATATATTGGTTGTATTATAGTGCAAATACTATATACTTATACTTATAAAATACTAATTTTTACTTATAAAATACTAATTTAGTAGTATGATGATATTAACATTCTGGAATTTTACTCAATCAGAATAACAGAGTTATCAGCACATGAACATGTACAAGCATCTTTTTCATGTAGTGCATGAGGAGTTATATGATCAAAGGATAACTGATTAAGTTTCTTTAATGCACTTTTTTCTTTTATTTTATAAAAGACAGCATTAATGACCTCTGCATCAGTGGAGATTGTGCTGTTCTTTAAATTTCAACAAAATCCTGTGACCGGGAGGACTTTTCATCAGGTTCGCCTGATTCGCCAGTTGCGTCCCTTTCTAGATTGGGACTCCTTACGCATGGTCACTCATGCCCTCGTCACTTCCCGCCTGGACTACTGCAATGCTCTCTACATGGGGCTCCCCTTGAGGAGCACTCGGAACTCCAACTGGTGCAGAGTGCGGCCGCACGGGTGGTTATGGGAGCGATGTGGTGTTCCCATGTAACACCTCTCTTGCACGAGCTGCACTGGCTCCTGGTGGTCTTCCGGGTGCGCTTCAAGGTTTTGGTTACCACCTTTAGAGTGCTCCATGGCTTAGGACCTGGATATTTACGCAACTGCCTGCAGCCACCAGTAGCCTCTCACCGGCCAGTACGCTCTCATAGAGAGGGGCTCCTCCAGGTGCCGTTGCTGGCAGTGTCAACTGGCGGCCCCCAGGGGGAGAGCCTTCTCTGTGGGGGCACCTGCTATCTGGAATGAGCTCCCACCAGAGATACGGAGGATCCTGGATCTACGCACCTTCTGCCACGCCCTCAAGACTTTTTTATTTCAACAGGCCGGCCTGGCCTAACTTTTCCCTTTTTAACTTTTAAATTTTAAATTTGTCTTAAATATTGGGGGTGTTTTAATTTGTCCCGAGCCAAATTATCTAATGTGGTTTTATACTGTCTTTTAAATTTTGTGATTTATGTGTTTTATTTTTTGGCTGTTCACCGCCCTGAGTCCTTTGGGAGTAGGGCGGTATATAAATTTGATAAAATAAAAATAAAATAAATAAATAAAATATCAATTTTTCTTCAGTAGATTAATAACAGCTAATATGGAGAAGAATGTGGATTCACCACCTCAAACGTCTGTGAATATGACATGGTAATTCCATAATAAATTCATATCTGGAATCAACTCATCAATGATTTACTCACCATGTAAACTGGAAGCTTCAACTTTTATGCATTGCCTTTGAGCTTCTATGAATACTTTGATATTGATTCCTTTAGCAATGGATGGACAACTGATGAAGCGAGAAGGAATCTTAGTGCAGATGTCAGGTTCCTCACACCAAACCCAAGCAAAACCTCAACAGAGTCCTTTTCTTGAGAAATCCAGCAATTCAATGACACTATATGGAAAACATCAATAGAAATTATTTTGCTTTGCTGATTTATATTCATACATGCATTTACATATGGAGAAAACATACATATATGGGTCCATAAAAAATTAAACTGTCTGCTACTTATTAAACTAGCCACATACTTTTTCAGATTCTGTGTATGTATGTATGTATGTATGTATGTATGTATGTATGTATGTATGTATGTATATATATATATATATATATATATATATATATATATATATATATATATATATATATATATATATATGTCATTATTTTAAGGAGGTAATTTGAATGAAAGCCTGCTTTAATGAACAGGAAAGAGATTCTGCTCTTGCATTTATTTTATTTATTATTTATTTGATTTGATTTTTATACCGCCCTTCTTCAGCAGGACTCAGAGTGGTGAACAGCCGAGATAAAACAGAGCATACAAAATTTAAAAAACAGTTTAAAAGGTAATTAAATAATTTTGGCCCACAATTTAAAACAACCCAATTAAAACCAATTTCAAATTAAAACTGAATGGATGGGATCAAGCCAGCCCGGCTAGGTGAAATAAATGAGTTTTCAAGACCCGACGAAAAGTCCAGAGGTCTGGTATCATGCGTATCTCTGGGGGTAGGTCATTCCAGAGGGCGGATGCCACCACAGAGAAGGCTCTCCCCGTGGGTTCACCAGCCAACATTGTCTGGCAGATGGCACCCTAAGGACGCCCTCTCTGTGCGAGTGTACTGGCCGGTGGGAGGCTATTGGCGGCAGAAGGCGGTCTCGTAGATACCCCGGCCCTAAGCCATGGAGCGCTTTAAAGGTGGTCACCAACACCTTGAATCACACCCGGAACACCATCAGGAGCCAGTGCAGCTCATGCAGGAGAGGTGTCACATGGGAGCACCCCGTCGCTCCCATAATCCCCTGTGTGGCCGCATTCTGGACCAGCTGGAGCCTCCGGGTGCACTCCAAGGGGAGCCCCATGTAGAGAGCATTGCAGTAGTCTAGGCGGGAAGTGACAAATGCCTGAGTGACCGTGTGTAGGGAGTATCGATCCAGAAAGGGATGCAACTGGCGTATCAGGCGGACCTGATAAAAAGCCTCCCTGGCCACGGCCATCATATGCTCTTCTAAAGACATCCGTGCATCCAGGAGGACGCCCAAGTTGCGAGCCCTCTCCATGGGGGCCAGTGATTCACCCCCAATAACCAGCAATGGCACCAGCTGGCTATATCGGGATGCCGGAAGCCACCGCCACTCGGTCTTGGAAGGGTTGAGTCATAGCCTGTTTCTCCCCATCCAGGCCCGCACAGACTCCAGGCAGTGGGACATCACTTCAAGGGCATTGTTGGGGTGGCCTGGGGTGGAGATGTACAGGTGGGTGTCATCAGCATACTGATGGAACTCCACCCCAAAGCCATGGATGATCTCATCCAGCTGCTTTACTTAAATGTTGAACAGAAGGGGCGAGAGGACCAACCCTTGCGGTACCCCACAAACAAGGCGCCTCGGGGTCGACTGCTGCCCCCACTGTCAACACAGATTTGACCGATCAGAGAGGTAGGAGGAGAACCACTGCAAAATGGTGCCTCCCACCCGCAACCCCTCCAATCGGCGCAACATGATACCAAGGTCGATCAAAAGCCGCTGAAAGATCTAATAGGACAAGGATAGAGAAGCAACTCCTATCCCGAGCCCTCCTGAGATCACCCACCAACGTGACCAATGCTGTTTCCATGCTGTGCCCAGGTCTGAAGCCAGACTGGAGCGGATCTAGATAGACAGCTTCATCCAGGTACTGTGGCAGCTGCCGTGCCACCACACTCTCAACAACCTTCGCAATAAAACTAAGGTTGGAGACTGGATGATAGTTAGCCAAAACAGCTGGATCCAGAGAGGGCTTCTTGAGGAGGGGCTTCACCACTGCTTCTTTCAAGGCAGGACACCCTCACTCAAAGAAGCATTAATAATCCTCTGGAGCCAGCCTCGTGTAACCTCCCGGGAAGCCAGCACCAACCAGGAAGGACACGGGTCCAATAAACATGTGGTCATGTTCAGCCGTCTCAGAATCCTGTCCCCATCCTCGGGAGCCACAGGATCAAACTCCTCCCAGTTAACACTCTCAAGACCTGCCTCAATCATCCCATCTGGATGGGCAAAATTCAAAGCACTTGTCCAAATAAAGTTTTCAAAGGTTAGATAAATAATGATAGATAGATAGATAGATAGATAGATAGATAGATAGGCAGACAGACAGACAGACAGACACAGACAGATATAGGATAGACATACAGATAGATTGGTTGTTCATTCTTTAGTACATATCAGTTATTTTACAGCTAGACAATTACACAATGGCCCTCTGAGAATTTAGATGATAGAATTCTGAGTTGAGTTTTTCAGAAAAGCACAGGTGAGATATAGAACATGGATTTTTAGCTTTTCTCATTGACAGATTCTGGTTATATAATGGTGAAAAGATCTGTTTTAAACTTGCCAGTTGTGGATCCATTATTACTTTTTTTTATTAATTAAAAAAATATAAAACAAATAAACATTTAAAACATCAATCATTCCTCTCCTGTGACATCTCAGTGTTGACTTCTACTGTTCTTTTTGTTCTTCTTGTTCCAAGTTTCTTCTATCTTAATCGTCATCCAATCCACTGTAAAAGTTCATTCCTGTAGTCATATTCTTACTATCAAATTTTTATACATAGTTGTAAAATTAATCATTTACATCTCTTTTCCAACCAACAATAAAAATAATTCCATGTTCTAAACTATTCTGATTCTTCCCTATCTTTAATCAACAAGGTTAATCGATTCATTTCTGCACAATCTAAAATCTTTTTTATTACTTCGTCTTCCACAGGTATTTTCTCTTGTTTCCAATTTTGAGCATAAACAATTCTTGCAGCTGTTATTACATGTATAATCAAATAAATATATTCCTTTTTAATTTTACCCAGTAGGATATCCAATAGGAACAAGTCTGGTTTAAAGTCAATACGTATTTGTGTCATTTCTTCCAGCCAAATTTTAATTTTATTCCAATAATTTTTTTGCTTCAGGACATGTCCACCACATATGATAATAGGATCCTGGTAGTTGGTGACATTTCCAACATTTCGTTGATTTATCTTTAAACATTTTTACTAACTTCTCCAGTGGCATATGCCATCTATAAAACATTTTATATTGGTTTTCCTTGTATGCGGTGGACATCATTAATTTATAATTCCTTTCCCATAGTTGTTGCCATTTTTCAATCTCAATTGAATGTCCAAAATTTCTTCCCCAAGCTATCATTGTTTCTTTCACCTGTTCCTCCTCCAATTCAATATATAACAAAAAAATATTTAAAAAAATTATTAAATTTTCTTCTGTTCCTGTGAGTATCCTATCTAACTCAGCCTTTTCCAAATAAAAACCATGTAACTTAGCATCTTTTTCATATCTTGTTCTTATCTGCATATACATAAACCAATCTATCTCAATCCCCTTCCAGTTCTTCCAATTCTTGTTTCTCTTTCAATTCCCCCTTATCTGTTAACAAATCCTTATATCTAACAATATTTCCAAAATTAAAAACATTTGGGTGTATTAAAGCTTCCATCATTGATAACCATATCAGTATTTTCACATAATATTTATCTCTAACCTTCTCCCAAACCAATAACAATGCATTTCTTATATAATGTCTATGAAAGTATGTATGTATTTTATTTCTACCATACCACAAAAAAGCATGCCAAACTAGTTGCAAATCATGCCCTTTCAAAGTTAACAACCTTATATTTCTTAATTCAATCCATTCTTTAAACCATGTCAATGTTGCTGCTTGGTAGTATAATTCCCAGTTTGGTAATCCAAATTCCCCTCATGACCTCGTATCTTGTAACATTTTCAAACTTATTCTTGCTTTTTTCCTTTATCATATAAATTTCCTCATTATCTTATTCAGATAATACAAATATGTCTTTTCAATTTTTATTGGTACTGTCTGAAATAGAAATAACAATCTTGATATGTTCATCTTTATCAATGCAATCCATCCCATAAGTGATATTTGAAGATTCTTCCATTTTTACAAATCTTTTTCATTTTTTTCTTTTTCAATTTGTCTTAATTTGTAGTAATTTTCTTCCTTTATTATTTTTCTTCCTTATTATTTTTTTTATATCTTTTTTATTATTATTTTTAAATCAGAAACATAAAACACATCTTTTCAAAACAAAGCTTTTGCTCCGGTCACAAATTAATACCAATCATTAATAAACCTTAATTTTCAATTAACACAATTTAATATTTTACGCAAATATTTCCCTCAGATCTGTCTATTTAACTATGCCATTATTTCCAAAAACCCATTACTTAAATCTTAAATCCTAACCAATTATCATTCCATTTTTTTCTTTCATTTGTTTAGATGGATATATTTTAACAATATAAGTCATACAATTATGATAAACATTCATAAAGTATTTAATTTCAACATACTCATTTTATTTTTACTATTAAACTCAAAATTTATATTCTTTATTACTATTATTAAACCTAACTTATTCATTTTATTTTAACTGTCACTCTCCGCATACACCTCCTCACTTTAATTATCCCACCTCATTTTATATTTTACTAAAAAACCCAGCATTGTTATCTTTATCTTTGTTGTTAACCCAATCATTTTTATTTCTTGGCTGTTGAACACAGCTTGCCCGTTTTTATTTTTTGGCCATTACATGGCATATTCAGTTTTGTTTTGGCTGTTACACAGCATATTAATTTTGTTTGGCTGTTCAACACAGCATATTCATTTTTGTTTTCTGGCTGTTACACAGCATATTAATTTTGTTTGGCTGTTCAACACAGCATATTCATTTTTGTTTTCTGGCTGTTACACAGCATATCTATTTGTACTTTTTGGCTGTTAAACACAGCATATTCATAGTTGGTTTAACTATTGATCCCTACTTAATCCTTTCTTTGTTGTTTCTGTCGAGACCCCCACGCTCGACAATCCAACGATGGAGTCTCCTACAGCCATGAAAGCATTACAAGAGGGGACGTGGGGGTGGGGGTATGACTACTATGTATCCGGGCACACATCTGGTGGAGGTGGGTGCTAGGGTGAGTAGGCGGATGGTCACTTTGCGGCTGCGATAGGTTGGGCAGCAGCTGCTGTGTGTTACCGCCCCTGATTACTGGGACGGACTGGATCATGTGGATTAATGAGGCACCCGGAAGTATGGGCTGAAGGGCGTGCTTATTTAAACCGCATTGGGCGGCAACAACGCCCAACGCCGACTTTGTGTTATCTTTACCTGAACTCAGCAATGTCTGCAGCAATTCTGGATGCTGAATAAACCGTTCCTGCCTTAACAAATTTTGACTGCAGCGTGGATTATTACCATCCTCGGTTTTGCTGTAAGAAAGCTGAGAGCTTCCATCCATCTATGCATTACTTATTTTCACTTAATCATATTTATCTTTGTCCTTTTTCATGACATTCATAACATTTTAACATTGAGACATGGTTCTTGCTTGAAACATATCTTTAGATGTATTTATAAATTCCTTTTAACATTTTCATTTAATCATATTTATCCTTATTCTTTTTCCTAACATTTTAACATTAAAACATAATTCTTGCTTCAAACATACCTTTACATATATTTATTAATTCCTTTTAACATTCTTAATTTCTATAAAAACTTCCCTTTTATTATTACAATCCACCTTTACTTTATTTTATTTTTGATCACATTGTCTTCATTTCCTCGCCTGCAAATGTATATTTCCTTCCATTTTCCAAGTTTTTAATTTTGTTCTCCATAAGTCAAATTAATTCTTTTTCTTATTTTTATTCTGGATATAATGTATCAAATCTCTTTCTTTTGAGCCTGCACTTAATCCTTCTTCTGTTCCTGTGCTAGTATTTGAGTTATTATTATTTTAACTATAGGAGTTCCGTTGTAGATTCCTTTTCTTTTCACCAAAATCAAACTGCCCGCATACAGGAAAAAAAAAACTCTCCTCCACAAAATCCAGTAACTTTTATCTGTAAAGCTCAGAGTTTCCCATAACAAAGAGAAGTTACAAAGTTCCTCTTTAGGCCAGATGGTGTCTCTCTATAATCCACATTTTCCATTAGTCATGCAAGACTCCATTTTGCTATTATATAACCATCCAATTTATTTCTTCTTCTTTTAATTTAAAAAGTATCAAATCTTCTTCTTTTTTTCTTTTTAAAATTCAACTCAAGTTTTGAAGTGTTTAATCCTTTTACCATATCTCCATGATTGATTCCCTTAGATCTGTTCCAAAATTAGTTGTTTCTTGGGTCTTTGTCTCTTTAAGGTTGCATTTAAAAAAGCCCTTCCAAAGCCCCTTCGTTGCATAGCCACTGTTTAGGCTAGGAGTCTTTTAAATATTAATATTGCTCCAAACATTGTTGCAAGCCTAGATTGTTATCACTCACCTGGCTTCAAGAGCTCCGTTTTACTCAGCTTTCCTCCAGCTTTCCCAGTTTTCCTAGCTTCGTGGCAGCCTCCATGGCTGCCGCCACCCCCCCCCCCCCCCCGCTGACTCACAGAGGGTTCCCTCTGACCTCTGAGGAACTTGCCTGTTCCTCTCGGTCGCCAGGGCACCCCTCTTTCTTCCCCGTCCCTGCAGGACAGTTCCGGTCCAAAGACCCATTGGTGACGGTTTGGCAGCCGGGGTTTTTGCGGGGCTCGTCAGAGCCCGCTATTTCCCCGACTGTCTTGCCGCGATGCCAAACCGGACATCTCAAATTTCTTCCTTTATTGTTGCACATCTTGAAGTTAAATATATCCCCAAGTATTTAATTTTCTTCATGACTTGTATATCTAACTTTTCTCTTATTTCTCTGTTTTGTTTTTCTGTTGTATTTTTCACCAAGATTTTTATCTTTATTTATTTTCAAACCAGAAACTTTTCCATATTTTTCTATCTGTTCTAGTAATTTGGGTCCTGTCATTTGTGGTTCCTCTATAATAAATACCAGGTCATCTTCAAACGCTTGTAGTTTATAGTCCTCTTTTTTAATTTTCATCCCTTTTATCTCATAAAAGGGATCCATTATTTTTTATATCCTTGTTTGTACCTGTGTCAACAGTTGGCTGTATTGGTTCCCTTTGTCTGAGCCTGATAACTGAGCTCTGGCATGGGGCTTTTTAGTATTTGAAGAGAAGGCTAAAATTACTTGGATGAAATTTCAGTTTTATAGTTTAGCACCAACGTTTTAAAAAATGAAGAAGGTAATGGCAAAATATTTCTATATTTTTCTCCTAAGAAAGCTGTATCAATGAGCCTATGTATTCATCAGGAAGTGAGTTTGATCTTTATTTGCCATGCACCTTGCTATGGGGTTGCTCTGGATAGCTTCAACAATAAAATGGGGATAAAATAATATATAAGATGTATATATTATAAACATAACAATAGCAAAGGAATAAACTCAGGGTACCATCAGTCAAATTATGCCGACTGGTGACTCCCAGGGGGAGGGACTTCTCTGTGAGGGCTCCAACCCTTTGGAATGAACTGCCCCCTGAGATATGAAATATACCTGATCTCCGTGCTTTCCGCCGTGCCCTCAAAACCCTGATGTTCCAACAAGCGGGGCTAAACATATGTGTCAGGTTTCGCTGCTATCTTAAATAAACTTCATTCTCAAATGCAAGGTCTCTAATGAATCTTTTCTTTATTTAAGAATAGAAAGAACGACATCCCTGAACTCTTTGTGCAGCCAAAACTGGCACCTCCTTCCAAACCCCTCCCTTTCCGTTCTTCAACTCCAATGTCTCATTGGCCATCACACTGATCCATCTCTCCATCCCAAGCACTTTCTATTCACAGGATTTCCCCCCCTCCCTCTATCACCCAGGTAGCGCTATCTACTAAAGAGCAGGAAAATTAGGTAAAAGTTCATCTCAGCATTAAAGCAAAGCTTCTCCCTCTCTCATTCATGTCAGTGCTGGAGGAGATCATAAATTGGAACGCTGACATCCGGCCCCTCTCCTTTCACTTCTCCGACGTAACCTGCCTCATAGGAAAAAAAACACAACAAGATAAGTATCATTATCCCCTCCTTGGATGCGAAACCCCCCCCCCACGCCGGCTTGCCCGGGTGGTCTGCATGGAATTTTGCTATAAGGCGATCAGCTTGGATGTTTGAGCTCTTCACCCAGGAAGCCTCTGACAATGGGTAGCCCTTCCATTTAATTAAGTACTGGAGGCGCCCCCTGTGCCATCTTGACTCAAGAATTCGCTGTACTTCGTAGTGAGTTTGGCCCCCAACAACCAGGGGCCCAGGGGGTTCACGTGGCATCAGCCTTAAAGTAGACCCCACTACAGGCTTCAGAAGGCTACTGTGAAAAACGGGGTGAATCTTTCCCAGGAGCCGTGGCAACTGCAGTTGTACTGTAACGGGGTTGATTATTTTTACTATAGGGAACGGTCCTATAAATTTCGGGCCCAATTTCTTGCTCGGGAGTCTAAGTCTCAAGTACTTGGTGGAAAGGTAGACTTTCACTCCCAGCTGAAATGGTCTTTGGGGAGTTCAGTGCTTGTCTGCCTGTTTCTTATAAGATTGAGCCACCTTGGCCAGCACCCTCTTAACATTCTCCCAAGTTTCTCTCAACATTGCCATCCAGTCGGTCAAGCTGACTGAGGAAGGGGGCTCCCTCGGGTACTCTGGCATGGGGACAAAATCCATACCACTCACTACTTTGAACGGGGGTGGTTCCTCCCTCTCTGCCCTCTCCTCTCTCCTTTCTATCTGGTGGTTTCGACATGTCATTTGCCCTCAGCCCTCTGTCAACTTTTATCGCTACCTGGAACCATTTGGAGAGTCGGTTTGGGACGTCCCGATAGACAGTCACTTGGGAAATTCTCTTATTTAGGCTTGTTCTAAAAAAATACACCAGCAATCGCTCTGGTAGGGGAGGCAGTGTCCCAATGACTCTCCTGAATTCACGGATATGCTCTCTGATAGGCTTCCCCTTCTGCATTAGGTTTCTGAGCTCATCTTCCACATAGGGGTCCTCCTCCTCCTCCTCATAACGGGCTCTCAATAGTTGCAAAAACCAGTCTGCATCTTGCAGCTGGGGGGGGCTGTTTTTGTAGAGGGATGCTGACCACCTCTTTGCTTCTCCCTCCAACCCTTCCGAGATAGCATTCACTAGGGCTCTGGGGAAAGGGTAGAGGTGTCCAAAACGCTCTATGTATATCTCAGCTGAATTGAGGAATTGGGTGAGATTATCTCGGTCACCATCGAACTTCCCTCTGAACTGGGGTGGTTCCTTCCTCTCTGCCCTCTCCTCTCTGTGCTGAGCTCTGTAGGGCCGGCCTTGGTGTTGATAGTCCTCTGCCTCGTCTCTCATCCTGGGGTAGGGAGGTACTGCCTCATCTAGGCTTCGCTGTTTGCTGGGAGGGGGGGAACCCATGGATGTGTCGTTGGGCTCCTCCTCCTTCTGCTGTGGAGGGGGGAAGGGCTGCGCTTTGGCCTACGGCCTCTTGTATCAACAGCCCAGACTGGTTCTCTCTTTTCTTTGGGTCTGCAAGATGCCCCCCCCCCGAAGGGTGGCACGGTCAAATTTCTCTTTCAACTCATCTATGGGGCTTTTGAGTGGCTTCTTTAGAATTTCTTGGTGCTTGGTTTGTTTCCTGGCTTGCTCCCATTCCCATAGCCAGGTCGCCCTCCCCAATTCACTTAGGGGTTTCCCTTTATCTTTCATGTTTGGAAACGGAAATTCAGCCTCGGAGGCTTTTGGCACAATCCCCGGGTACTAATCTGGCTCCCGTTTCTTGGCTTGAAATTCTGCCAGGGGGAAAGGCGGGGAGAGTTGAGCCTTTGTACTTTCCAAACTGGCTGGGATCACGGCCGGTTCTCCTCCTGTTGCTTGAAGCAGGCTTTCCTCCGAGAGCTTGGCTTCAGCCATAGTGTCTGAAAATAACTTCCAGTCCGACCACACCTCTGGGAGGGAGCGGGATGATTTAAAATCAGCCAGCCTGGCTTTGGAAGAGTTTTGGCTGTCTGTCAGTTTCGCTGCTATCTTAAATAAACTTCATTCTCAAACGCAAGGTCTTTAATGAATCTTTTCTTTATTTAAGAATAGAAAGAACGACATCCCTGAACTCTTTGTGCAGCCAAAACTGGCACCTCCTTCCAAACCCCTCCCTTTCCGTTCTTCAACCCCAATGTCTCATTGGCCATTGTGCTGATCCATCTCTTCATCCCAAGCACTTTCTATTCACAGGAATTCCCCCCTCCCTCTATCACCCAGGTAACGCTATCTACTAAAGAGCAGGAAAACTAGGTAAAAGTTCATCTCAGCATTAAAGCAAAGCTTCTCCCTCTCTCATTCATGTCAGCGCTGGAGGAGATCATAAATTGGAACGCTGACAATATGAACATGTGAATGATTTTAAAATGTTATCTAATTTTAGGTTCTATTTAATTGGGCCAAACTATGTTATAATAATAATTTTAATTAGCAATTTTATGATGTTTGTGTATCTATATTTTTCTTGACTGTACACCGCCTTGAGTCCTACGGAGAAAGGCGGTATAGAAATATAATAAATAAATAAATAAATAAATAAATAAATAAATAAATAAATAAATGAATGAATGAATAAATAATTAAATAAATAAATAAATAAATAAATAAATAAATAAATAAATAAATAAATGTAAACAATGGAAGTACAATAATATGAAATTAAAGAAGATGGATGGAGGGGCAGCAGAAAGCACATGGGGAGGAGAGGGAGGGTCAGCTAATTAGTCCAGTAGTCACCTCCAGTGTAAGGGTCTGCATTCTCTCTTCCTCATTCAAGAAAGTAAAAACTCTTGAGACACCAGCATTACAAAAGGAACCTTTTATTGAAGGAAAATGATTGCAGGGAAAGCAGGGTCTAAAGTTTCCTTGAGCAAAACATTTAGGATAGTTAAAAACCCCTCCCCTCAGTCTGATGTTGAATAAGCCAATCTACAGGTGTGAAGTTGTTTTGAGAAGCACAAGCTGAGAAGGTGATAAGAAGCATTTATTTATTTATTTATTTATTTATTTATTTATTTATTTATTTATTTTTATTTTATTGAATTTCTATACCGCCCTTCTCCCAAAGGACTCAGGGCGGTGTACAGCCAGAAATAAAACCATAACAATATAAAAATTAAAAGCAATTAAAACAATTAAATAAATTGGCCAAAAACTCTAATAAAACAATCCATTAAAATAGTTAGGCCAGCCCTTCTTGTTGGAATAATAATGTTTTTAGGGTGCGACGAAAGGTACGACGGTCGGGAATCCTACGAATCTCCAGAGTCAGCTCATTCCAGAGGGTAGGGGCCCCCACAGAGAATGCTCTCCCCCTGGGGGTCGTCAGTCAACATTGCCTAGCTGACAGCACCTGGAGGAGCCTCTCTCTGTGGAAGCATACCAGTCGATGGGAGGCTATTGGTGGCTGAAGGCGGTCTAGTAAATACCCAGGTCCCAAGCCATGGAGTGCTTGGGAGCACCCAGCACCCAGCACCTTGAAATCACACCCGGAAGACCACCGGGAGCCAGTGCAGCTCGTGCAGGAGCAGTGTTACATGGGAGCGTCGAGTCGCTCTGGTAATTACCCGCGCAGCCGCATTCTGGACCAGTTGGAGCCTCTGGGTGCTCTTCAAGGGGAGCCCCATGTAGAGAGCATTACAATAGTCCAGACGGGAGGTGACGAGGGTGTAAGTGACTGTGCGTAAGGGGTCCCAGTCCAGAAAGGGACGCAACTGGTAAATCAGGCAAACCTGATAAAAAGTCCCCCTGGCCACAGCCATCAGGTGGTCTTCTAAGGACAGATGTGAGTCCAGGAGGACACCCAAGTTGCGAGCCCTCTCTGAGGGGGTCAAGGTCTCATCCCCAATAGTCAGTGATGAAGTCAACTGACTATGACGGGACACCGGAAACCACAGCCACTCGGTCTTGGAGGGATTGAGTCTGAGCTTGTTCCTCCCCATCCAGATCCGTACAGCTTCCAGGCACCGGGTTTTCCCAGGTGTCTCTTGCTGGAGGCTTCGGAACTGAGACAAAACAGATGGCCTTCACCCCTTACATTCCCCAGAAGGCAAATTAAAGTACAGGATACATAGGCATCAGGAAAAAGGTTATAAACTGAAGAATGCACCTAGGCCCCCTCCCCACAAGAATGGCAGTATTACGATAGGGATCTATTGTGTGACTTTCATGATCTAAGAAAGTACAGATGGTGCACAAACTGAAGTAGTGCAAAGGCTCTCCTAGTCACAGCCACCATCTGATCTTTTAGCAAGAGCTGCAAATGGGTTTATGGGTTTGGCTATAACCCAATTTTATAATCATCATCAGAATAAAAAAAGCTTCTAAGATTGTATAAAAATGATATGCTCTAATTGAAATTAATGAGAAAGTACCAGTGGTGGGTTCCTCCCGGTTCGGTCCGGTTCAGCAGAGCCGGTAGCAGTGATGATATGACATCACCGAACCGGTTCTCCCCCCCGCTCTCCCACCCTCCCACCCCCCACATTATTCTTACCTTTTATTTGATCCCACCCCCAATCTATTGCTGCCTCCTGAGTCCCAGCTGATGACTAGAGGGAAAAAAATTGTTTAAACTCTGGCCGCAGGGCTTCAAAGGGCCATCCTACAGCTGATCAGTGTTAAAAGCAAACAAATGAGTCGGGTCGTAAGTGCGAGGACTGGTCGTAAGTGTGAGGAACTTCCAGAAATGACTCTGACCAGCTAGCCACGCCCACCTAGTCACATGACCTCCAAGCCATACCCGCAAAATAAGCCACGCCCCCAGAACTGGTAGTAAAAACATTTAGAACCCACCTCTGGAAAGTACCAAGTGATTTTGTTCCTTATGGTCTCAAGACTTCTTTGAAGTCTTAACTAATTCAGATTTCTGGACTGCCAATTAGGGAAATTTGTTAATTTGGTCATGGATAAGGATTTGAATTTTTAAAATTAGGATTGAGCTCAGAAAATATTTTCCCCAAACTGCAGATTTCCCCCCAAATTCCTCCCTCTTATTTTAAGTTTACTTCAAAGACATCAAAAACTTCTGCTTTTGTAATCATGCCATTGGAACTATAATAGGGCCTGATACTTCTGCATTAGATTTCTTTAAATTAAATTAGAGTCTTTCCAGTCCCTCTCCATCCACTGCACTGCCTTCTTCCTGCAGTTGAATTTTATCCCTGCTATTCAGTGAATCATTTTACTTCTTATTCTAGTAGCAGAAAGAGGAAGGAAGGATTCAAAGGAAAGCATTTTTGCTTTCTCAGAGACCTGGCACATTATTATAGCTGTTAGCAATCACTGGGCTATTTGGGGAAATGTGGTTTCAGAATGAAAAACAGTACAAGTGGGAAAACTATATTTCCTAATTTTGTGTCAGTCTGTTCCAATTAGCACTGTGGGAGAATCACAATCTGTTC
This sequence comes from Arizona elegans, assembly GCA_022577455.1. Classification (NCBI taxonomy): domain Eukaryota; kingdom Metazoa; phylum Chordata; class Lepidosauria; order Squamata; family Colubridae; genus Arizona; species Arizona elegans. The sequence continues at coordinate 72,599,137 of JAKOOJ010000004.1, read as the reverse complement.
CATTCCATCCTTCTATTCCACTAGACAACAAGACATGCAAGGGGAAGGGATGGCAAAAAGGCAAACATTATTTTGAATATTTCTAATCATAACTTGTACACAATCTGACACATTAGTCACTATACAAATACCACAGAGATACATAAGAGAACATCTGCTAAAGAAAAACCAAATTGCCAATATGCACATATGTGCATTTTGCCTTCTGGGGTACCCATGTACTTGGGCCCTTCACATATCTAGGCTGGATGACAAGCTCTAAAATTAAAACTAGACCAGCACTGACCTTTTTGGTGGACTGAGGAGCAAATGAGCTGAGCTGACATTATTCCATCTTGAGAGAATGGACATTTGTGAAAAGTGATGCAGGAAACTAGAACAGGATAAAGCAGCATTAAATTTGTTTATATTTGAAGTCCTTGGGGATGACATTAAAATTTCCTTCTGGGGTAAACAGCTGCATATTTATGTTGGCATGAAACAAAACCTTGAAAGAGCTGTTCAATAGCAAATGTAACAGCACCATGCAAGCACATTTATTCTCAGGAACAGTATGTTAGAATGTAGGTGTTAGGCACCAGTAAATGCTAATTATAAAGGTGGCAGAACTTCTTTTCTTTGACAGATGGTTTATATTCGGGATCCTATAGGAAGGAGATTTTTTGAACCACTTATCATTTAGATAGTTATGGTTGCTTGTCATAAGGCTCTGGGTAGAACACATATAAGTAGCATAAGAATCATTTGTTGTATTATCTGGAGGTAACTATAATAATATTATTATTATATTATAAAAGAGTTGTCTTGCAAAGTTACAAAACTGTATCTGTTCTTTTTACATTTAAACTCACAGAGGAGCCTCAGCCACCTAACTTGTTCTTAAGTCTGGAAGGTGGGATGGAAGAAAGTCCCACATATACAGTTACTCTATTATTTGTGGAGGTTATTACCCAGAAAATCAGGAAACACAACACCCATCAGAGCTCCAGGAAGTGCCTACTACAAACCAAGAGCAGAACTGTGCTGATTAACTGAAGAATGCTGAATTATCTTCCAAACCCACACTATGAAGAAGTTCCACAATTAAGCAAAAGTCATCTGGACATCTGCCTAAATGAAGCATCCAGCTCCGACTCCTATTACTGAGTGAGCAAGCAAAGAAAATGCAGTAAAGAAAAAATAATAATCTGGCAACTGTCACTACTGTTATTCTTAAACAAAATGTCTGGAAAAATATTTTCTGCATCAACACGCCACATTTCTGAACACACAATCCCATCAAAATTAAAAATAAACAAAATTGCACATGATCACACTCACATGCAAGTTTACAGTAATTTTGGAAAGGTCACATAAATGATCATTCTTGATGCCATGTCCTGCAGTGGGAACATTTATGTGTGAGCACACTGTATGGTAGTGTAAGTGCACAGGCAGGCAGTCACTGATGTATGAATATTTCTGTCATAATTTCATCAGCTAGAGAGAATAGAGCAAAAGTTGTGAAAATGGCCACCAGCCATGTATAATCAGGAATATGTGACTATTTCTCCATGTGATTACTGTGCAGTAGCTCCTTAAGTGCAGAAAAATGTTATCAGGAGAGCTATACTGCATTTAGGCTAATCTATATTGTGTTAATGAGCTTATGGATATGCATCAAGGAGGGCAATAATTATTTAATCATCTTATTACTTGCTTGTATTAACATCGAATATTAGCCCATATTTTAGCAAGAAAACTTCAGATTTACACTCACATACAACTCTAATTATATGCAAAGCACATGAAGCTTACTACTATAAGGTGACTAGACGTCCCGCTTTTGGCGGGACAGTCCCGATTTTTAGCAATTTGTCCCGCGTCCCGCGGCGTTTCAAAAAAGTCCCGATTTTTCATTCTGCCTCCTGAGTCCCGCTGCCTCTTGAGCCCCAGCTGATGGCTAGAAGAAAAAAAAAAAACTGTTTAAACTCTTGCCCAGGGCTTCAAAGGGCCGCCCTACAGGCAATCAGTGTAAAGAGTTCCTGAAGCAGTTTTTTTCCCCCCTAGTAAGCTGCAGAAACGAAACCGAAACCAGGATCTTTGGTGCAACGTGACAAAATGAGGCAGAGAGAGATTTATTTTTATTTTTATTTTTCCTCCCCAAAAAAGGTAGGTGAAAAACTGCAAACAATGGGAAATTTAGGAGGAGAGTTCAAGATTTTAAAACACAAAAGAAAAAAAAGCTGTATTTAACTAGGGAATTGTAATAATTGAGATACTATTAATTGTATATTGTGTTGAAAGCAGAAATGGTTAAGTTGTGGTTCAGAGGAATATATGGGGGAAATTATTTGGTTTATTATTATTGGTAAATATAATTAATTGATTTGTAAGAAATTGGATTGCATGGAAATAATTGGAATATTCATGTTCATATTGATTAATATACAAAAAAGATAGTTTTATAACTAATTGATTTATATTAAAATGTTGAATTTGTATTAAACAACTGTATTACATAATTACATAATTAAACAATGTGGGGATGGATATAAAAATAGATGACAATGGGAAGGGGTATAATATAGAATAGAAGGGAAAAATTGAATTTGATTAAGATTAGAGATGAGGATGAAGGGTAATATTGGTTTTTTAAAAAAAATAGATGAGGAATAAATATGGCAAAAAGGAAATATAGAAATTGTAAATTTAATTGAGGTGACTAAACACTGTTTAAATTTGTGAACTGGCCAAATACTCTGTTCAAAGAAAATAAATTGTATGTTTGTATGTGTGTTTCTAATTACTGCTATTTATTCATATTTGTTCTCTTTTATTCTTTAAAGTTTAACCATTCATTCTTTATCTTAATATCTTTATATTTGTTTGGGGTTGGCTTTCTTCCCTTTCATCTTTTTTATTGTACAGCAAACTTTCTCCTCAAACCTACCACTTCTCTCTTTTCTTTCCTTCTTACTTTCTCTTCCCCCCCTCTTCTTCTCCTCCCTACTTCCTCTTCCTTTCTCCTTCTCCTCCTCTCTTCCTCCCCCTTTTACCCTCATTCCTACTCTAATTTCCCTTCCCTTCCTTCATCCCTCTCTATTGCTGTATCCTTTTATGCAAATGGACTACTCAGAGGGCTGAAAAAGTTATTTTTGACTGGTCCTCGCACTTTTGACCAGTCCTCGAACTTACGACTGTCTTCACATTTTACGTTTTTTGCCCTATCTTATCACCATGGTGAAGAGAAGCAGTTGTGAAATGAGTGACATGGTTGTTAAGAATGCTGCACGGGCATAAATGTGAGGATGGTCATAAGTGTGAGGACCAGTCAAAAGTGCGAGGACCTGTCAGAAATGACTTTTTTCAGCCCTCTGAGTAGTCCCTATACACATAGCCATGGCCACCCGGTCACATGACCAGGTAGCCACGGCCACCCAGTCACATGACCAGGTAGCCACGCCCACAAAATAAGCCACGCCCACAAAATAAGCCACGCCCACAATGGTGTCCCTCTTTACCAATCTTAAAATCTGGTCACCTTATACTACTAGGAATTTTTAATTTTCATTCCTGTGCTATTTTTCCTGCCATTCCCTCATTAAGGCATCATGAGCCTCCCTACATAATTAACTGCATTTCCTTTTTGAAATTTTGAAATACAACTGTATACTTCCTATTAGACATTTCAACATAATGTATATACCTACCGCATGTAGTTTTGCACAGTCATTTGTACTATGCTCAAAGGACTTGAAAGAGCTGCAAAAAATGTATTTCATTTTTTATTTCTTTTTATTCCATCCAACATTAAAAAATACAGATAATCCAGACAATTTTAAATAAGGTTGGAATGTTATGGGATAATACTTTGGGAAAGGAGACACAATTGTAGTAAAAACAATTTATTCAAAGATTGAAACTATCAGAGAACTTAGAAATTCCTTTTTCTGTGGTAATCTTTTTGGATTGGAAAAAAAATATTATCCTATGGAAAGGGATACTAATACTATTGTCCAACAATATATCTGATTATTTTTAGAGCAGGAAATGAATATTCACCAAACATTTGTTATACCTACTCTAAAAAGGATGATGATTAGCTTATGTGATAGATGTTGGGAAAATAAAAGTAGATCTATACTCTTTCCTCATAAATCACTTTTCCAGTTATTTCTTCAAAAAGGGTATAATAAAAGCTGCCGCCCAGCTTTTATTAAACCCTAAACCAGTCTACTGCCATCCAATATGCATTTCTCATGAAGAAGTCTAACATTTTGCCAATGTTGAATTGGTACTACTGAATAGAGTAGAGTGGAGTGGAGTGGAGTGGAGTGGACTGGAGTGGAGTGGAGTGGAGTGGAATGGAATGGAATGGAATGGAATGGAATGGAATAGAATAGAATAGAATAGAATAGAATAGAATAGAATAGAATAGAATAGAATAGAATAGAATAGAATAGAATAGAATAGAATAGAATTCTTGACTGGGCACATAAGGAATTTGTCTTCAAGTGACATCTGGCTATATTTTAATCTTGGGAAGAAAAATGACTGGGCTTTTCCTGAGTGACATTCCTTAATGGTGGAAAAGTTATTTCTAAACTAAGCACCTCAAAATGTGACCTTGCTACTAAGGTTATACTTTGGACAGTGAATTTATTCCACAATTTTTCCACTAGCTTTCATTCAATTTGATGAAAGTGAAATTGCTTTTGAAATTCTATTGGTATAATGTTTTCTTTTTTGTATATTTTTAGCATTATAAGGTGGCAACAAAGACATCTGCACAAGGTTGCAAAACTAGTATAATATGCATAAAATGTCATGATGCAAGTTTCACCGTTTTTATTGTTTTATTGCAATATCACACACAAGTACAGTCAGGTCCAGAAATATTGGGACATCGACACAATTCTAACATCTTTGGCTCTATACACCACCACAATGGAGTTGGAATGAAACAAACACAATGTGCGTTAACAGAAACTGTCAGCTTTAATTTGAGGGTATGTACATCCAACTCAGGTGAACGGTGTAGGACTTACAGCAGTTTGTATATGTGCCTCCCACTTGTTAAGGGACCAAAAGTAATGGGACAATTGGCTTCTCAGCTGTTCCATGGACAGGTGTGTGATATTCCCTCATTACCCCGATTACAATGTGCAGATAAAAGGCCCAGAGTTCATTTCAAGTGTGCTATTTGCATTTGGAATCTGTTACTGTCAACTCTCAAGATGAGATCCAAAGAGCTGTCACTATCAGTGAAGCAAGCCATCATTACGCTGAAGAAACAAAACAAACCCATCAGAGAGATAGCAAGAACATTAGGCATGGCCAAAACAACTGTTTGAAACATTCTCAAAAAGAAGGAATGCACCGGTGAGCTCAGCGACACCAAAAGACCTGGGAGACCATGGAAAACAAGTGTGGTAGATGACCAAAGAATTCTTTCCCTGGTGAAGAAAACACCCTTCACAACAGTTGGCCAGATCAAGAACACTCTCCAGGAGGTAGGTGTATGTGTGTCAAAGTCAACAATCAAGAGAAGACTTCACCAGAGTGAATACAGAGGGTTCACCACAAGATGTAAACCATTGGTGAGCTTCAAAAACAGGAAGGCCAGATTAGAGTTTGCCAAACAACATCTAACAAAGCCTTCACAGTTCTGGAACAAGATCCTATGGACAGATGAGACCAAGATCAACTTGTACCAGAGTGATGAGAAGAGAAGAGTATGGAGAAGGAAAGGAATTGCTCATGATCCTAAGCATACCACCTCATCAATGAAGCATGGTGGTGGTAGTGTCATAGCGTGGGCATGTATGGCTTCCAATGGAACTGGTTCTCTTGTATTTATTGATGATGTGACTGCTGACAAAAGCAGCAGGATGAATTCTGAAGTGTTTTGGGCAATATTATCTGCTCACATTCAGCCAAATGCTGCAGAACTCATTGGACGGCACTTCATAGTGAAGATGGACAATGACCCAAAGCATATTGCAAAAGCAACCAAAGAGTTTTTGAAGGGACAGAAGTGGAATGTTATGCAATGGCCAAGTCAATCACCTGACCTGAATCCCATTGAGCATGCATTTCACTTGCTGAAGACAAAAGTGAAGGGAAAATGCCCCAAGAACAAGCAGGAACTGAAGACTGTTGCAGTAGAGGCCTGGCAGAGCATCACCAGGGATGAAATCCAGCATCTGGTAATGTCTATATGTTCCAGACTTCAGGCTGTGATTGACTGCAAAGGATTTGCAACCAAGTATTAAGAAGGGAAAGTTTGATTTATGATTATTATTCTGTCCCATTACTTTTGGTCCCTTAACAAGTGGGAGGCACATATGCAAACTGCTGTAAGTCCTACACCGTTCACCTGAGTTGGATATACATACCCTCAAATTAAAGCTGACAGTCTGCAGTTAACGCACATTGTGTTTGTTTCATTCCAACTCCATTGTGGTGGTGTATAGAACCAAAGATGTTAAAATTGTGTCGATGTCCCAATATTTCTGGACCTGACTGTATGTAAGGGGATAATTGCATCAAAACATTGTGTTGCATGTTTCATCATTTCCCTCCTTCTGCTGATATTAGTGTATGGAATGTTCTATCTTTCATTGTAGAGTAATCTTACAAACAGCTGCTGGCTTCTGATGCTTTCATTTTCACTTCTACAGGAAGTGGCCAAGACAGAATTCCTCCCATAGGACCCTATAAATAATACCAAAGTCCTAGTCACAGCTAAGGGAAAGAATAAAGAGAAGTCTTACTTTCAAACTTTCTGGCATAATTTTTCCTTCACTTGTTTTGAGGTCTGTTCAGTTACTGAAGCAATGTTAAGCCTATTTGAGAGATTGTGTTCCAACTTTTCTTCTACCTGCCTCAAAATAACCAGGACAAAAACTCCAATATGCAACTGGATTAGATTTCAGATGCCTATCCTTTCTCTAAGGTAAGTGATGTACAACAAAATCTATATCTATTTCCTGCCTGTGAAAATACTTATTGGTAGAGGAAATCTCACTACAAAACACAGATGAGAACTGTGAATTGTTAATGTAATCAAATATGAACTCATAGTGGACAAAATGGCTTCAGTGTTGCTGTCCTTGATATGAAGAAGTTGACTTTACAAACAAGAATCTAATAGCTCAAATGTGATTGCATCTATCTTGCTATGTATAATACATATTATTATGCAAGAGTAACATATTACAAGGAAATCCAACTAGCAATTTTCATTTACTTAATACATTTTCATTGTAATCATGGTCCTTCAAAGGTTATCATTTGAAGTATAAAACTGTGTTTTAAATGAATTCCAAATTTCAAGAATCAAATACCAGATTTTCTGAGAAGGAGAAATGAACACTGAAGACATTTTAAAGAAAATAAATTAATAATAATATAAATTATAAATGGGAAGTAAATCCCAAAGTTGTAACTTACAACTTTTTTCTAAACTTGTTCTGATCTACAGTAATTTTTTTAAATCACCAATAAATATTATTATTAAATAAATGGTATAAGGATTGTTTTCCTCATTGATCTACTCTATGCACCCTTCTTATACCAACTTATTCCCAATAATACAGTTCAAGTATTCAATTATCTTCTGTTTTATCTTGGCTGTCCTGCAGTTTTTTGCTTGCTGCTAAACTGTTGAAGTAAGAGTAGCAGAAGATTTGATATTGTTCAAGAGAAAAACATGAGTAACCAGAACACTGATAAATTTAGTTACAAACAAATTAACCAAGATTTGTTCAAAACAAGAAACTTCTCAAATGGAAAAGTTCATTTAGATATATACACACTAATATGATATACTTTTATCTTATCTTATTTTACCATTCCTGTACCTAGATAATATTTTGAATATTTTTACCAGTCAGGAAGCACATTAATAAAAGTTAAATTAAAAAATAAATGTTGTGAGATATTGAAGATGGAAAAGAAAAGACTTCAAAATGTTGACACTTAACATTGGTTTTGTTCTTTACTAGTCTTTTGTTTTCATATGTTTCATCCCTTCCCCACTTTTCACAAACCTTAATTAGTTAGGCTATACAAATATTTTGAAATATTTGAACATGCAGGAGGACCTACATAATAAGACAAGATTGTCAAATTTAACTCAAAGAGTTAAATGGGATCTTCTCCAAGATTCACCTTCCTCCACTTCCAAGAGAAGCTTTTCCTAGGCTTTCTTTTGGGTGGGTGGAGAGAATGGATTCTAGCAGTGAACCATGAGGTGTATTTAGAATGCAGTACCTCCTATTGAGAAGGACAACACTGAAACTGGCACTCAGTGTGACACCCCATACCAGGAATAAATTCAGGAAAAATCATTCACAGAAAAGAGGGAACATGAGGCTAAATCAAAATATCTTGATACTTATGGTCACTTTGGCAGCACTCAGGAAAGTTGCTGCAAGTACAAAGGCCATTGAAGGAGAGCCTAGATAGAACCTGGATTCAGCAACAGAAACTCAAGCATAAGAGTGAGTGTGATCTGTTCAAATTTACTGATGATTCTATTGGGGATCAGAGCCCACAAAATGTAAATCACTGTATTAAGTGATTGATTTTGCATATTAATTACAGCAAAATTCTTTTTAAGAATGCATGTTAAATATTCTAGTGATTGAGACACAGTAGTCTCCCAATATTCATACATATATTCTTGTAGGTAAGACTATGTTTAAAAAAATACTTATCCAAGTAGAAGCCAGAATGTTGTAAAGATTTTCCTCCTTGTGGTCCACTAAAAATTTGACAAGACATAATATTATTTATTTGTCTGTCCTAAACTTCTTTCAGGGAGTTCAAGGCTAAATGGGTGGGGTGGGGGGGGTGTCCTTCTCTTTTATTATTATAATGAAATCATAATGAAATAATGTAGATTGTGAGACAGATAATATATCTCACTTAACCTCTACTTCAATAATTATCTAGACAAAACCAGAGTTATAATGGCATATAAGAAATTTAACATTAAATTAACATGTTGGTATGTAATAGTAAATCTTCATGTTGTCTTTTTCTGTTCTTCAGTCAATGGTAACTATAAACCAAGTAACACTATGGGTTACATATACTATAATTAGCATATACTTCTTATTGTTGTTAATTGCGAAGTCATGTCCGACCCATCACGACCCCATGGACAATGTTCCTCCAGGCCTTCCTATCCTCTACCATCCCCTGGAGTCCACTTAAGCTCATGCCTATTGCTTCAGTGACTCTGTCCAGCCACCTCGTTCTCTGTCGTTCCTTTCTTCTTTTGCCCTCAATCTTTCCCAGCATTAAGCTCTTCTCCAATGGGTCTTCCTTCTCATCAGGTGGCCAAAGTATTTGAGTTTCATCTTCAGGATCTGGCCTTCTAAAGAGCAGTCAGGGTTGATCTCCTTGAGGACTGACCAGTTTGATCACCTTGCAATCCAAGGGACTCGCAGGAGTCTTCTCCAGCACCATAGTTCAAAGGCCTCTATTCTTTGGTGCTCAGCCTTTCTTATGGTCCAACTTTCACAGCCATACATTGCAACTGGGAAAACCATAGACTATATGCACTTTTGTTGGCAGGGTGATATCTCTACTTTTTAGTAAGCTATCTAGATTTGCCATAGCTTTCCACCCCAGGAGTAAGCGTCTTTTAATTTCTTGGCTGCAGTCCCCATCTGCGGTGATCTTGGAGCCCATGAAAATCCTCCTGTCACTACCTCCATTTCTTCCCCATTTATTTGCCAGGAATTGTGAGGGCCAGATGCCATGATCTTAGTTTTCTTAATGTTGAGTTTCAAATGAACTTTTGCATTCTTCTTCTTCACCCACATCAAGATGCTCTTTAGTTCCTCTTCACTTTCTGCCATTAGAGTGGTATCATCTGCATATCTGAGGTTGTTGATATTTCTCCCAGCAATCTTAATTCCAACTTTTGATTCATCTAGCCTCGCATTTCTCATGATGTGCTCTGCATATAAGTTAAATAGGCAGGGTGACAGTATACAGCCTTGCTGGACTCCTTTCCCAATTTTGAACCAATCAGTGGTTCTGTGTCCAGTTCTCACTATTGTTTCTTGACTCGCATATATGTTTCTCAAGAGACAAATAAAATAGTCTGGTACTCCCATCTCTTTAAGAACTTGCCACAATTTGTTGTGATCCACACAATCAAAGGCTTTAGCATAGTCAATGAAGCAGAAGTAGATGTTGAGTTTTCCAGATGTGCTGGCAAATTGAGTGTAGCCTTTTTTACTGCATTGTCTTTTAAGATTTTGAATACCTCAGCTGGAATACTGTCAACTCCACAATTTTTGTTGTTGCTCAGACTTCCTAAGGCCCATTTAACTTCACATTCTAGGATGTCTGGCTCGAGATCAGTGACCATCCCATCTTGGTTATCAGGGATCTTAAGTTTATTCTTGTATAATTCTTCTGTGTAATTTTGCCATCTGTTCTTAATGTCTTCTCCCTCTATTAGGTCCCTGCCTTATTGGTCCTTTATCATGCCCATCTTTACATGAAGTGTTCCTTTCATATCTCCAATTCTCTTGAAGAGATCTCTGGTCCTCTCTATTCTATTCTATTCTATTCTATTCTATTCTATTCTATTCTATTCTATTCTATTCTATTATATTCTTCTATTTCTTTGCACTGTTCATTTAAGAAGGCATTCTTATCTCTTCTATCTCTTCTCTGGAATTCTGCATTCAATTGGGTGTATCTTTCTCTTTCTCTCTTGCCTTTTGCTTCCGTTCTTTCCTCAGCTATTTGCAAAGTTTCCTCAGACAATCATTTTGCTCTCTTGTGTTTCTTTTTCTTTGGGATGGTTTTAGTTGCTACCTCTTGTGCAATGTTGCAAATATCCATCCATAGTTCTTCAGGCACTCTGTCTATCAGATATAATTCCTTAAATCTATTTGTCACCTCTACTGTATATTCATCAGGGATATGATTTAGTTCATACCTGAGTGGCCTTGTGCTTTTCCTTACTTTCTTTAATTTAAGTCTAAATTTTGCAGCAAGAAGCTCATGATCTGAGCCACAGTCAGCTCCTGATCTTGTTTTTACTGACTGTATAGAGCATCTCCATCTTTGGCTGCAGAGCACATAGTCAATTTGATTTCGGTGTTGACCGTCTGGTGAAGTGTAGAGTCATCTCTTGGGTTGTTGGAAAAGAGTGTTTGCTATGACCATCATATTCTCTTGACAAAATTGCATCAGCCTGTGCACTGCTTCATTTTGTACTCCAATGCCAAACTTGCCTGTTATTCCAGTTATCTTTTGGCTTCCTACTTTAGCATTCCAATCCCCCATAACCAGTAAGATGGTTCTGCCCCAGGCGCCTGATGGAACCCGAAAGTTTCCTGATGGAGCTTTGGTCATTTCCCGCCTCCTTAGCCCACGATTCATCTGAGACCCTTGTCGCGGCCTGGGAACAGGCTGCGGTGGGGGCCCTGGATCGAATCGCGCCTTTGCGGCCTCTGATCCAATGCAGATCCCGGGCAGCTCCTTGGTTTACCGCGGAGCTCAGGGAAATGAAGCGTCGGAAAAGATGCCTGGAGGGTGGTTGGAGATCCTCCCAATCCGAGTCCGACTGAACACAACTAAGAACCCATATTAGGTCTTATCTTGTGGCGATGGAAGTGGCGAAACATAACTATTTCGCCACTCTCATTGCATCTGCAGAAAATCGCCCAGCAGCCCTGTTTAGAGTGACCCACTCCCTCCTTAATCAGAGAGCGAGGGAGGACCCCTTACAGGGCCATGCTGAGGACTTTGCACAGTTTCTGCAAGATAAAATCACTCAGATTCGGACCGGGTTAGACTCCGACTGGACAGAGTCCGTTGAGGTGACAGGGCCTAGTCTTGGTGGAGACATCTAGGTTGAGTTTGAGCCTGTTTCATTGGATGACATGGACAGGATTATGGGTAGGCTGGGGTCTTCCACATGTTTACTGGACCCTTGTCCCTCCTGGCTAGTTTCAGCAGCCAGGGAGGTGACTGGAGACTGGATCCAGGCTGTTGTCAATGCTTCACTAAAGGAAGGGGTCTTTCCCACTGCGCTTAAAGAGGCGGTGGTTCGACCCCTCCTTAAGAAGCCTAACCTGGATCCTGACGTACTTAACAACTACCGTCCAGTCTCCAACCTTCGCTTTTTAGTGAAGGTTGTTGAGTCCGTGGTGGCACAGCAATTCCCTCAGTTCCTGGAGGAAACTGACTACCTGGATCCTTACCAATCTGGTTTCAGGCGTGGCCACAGCAAGGAAACAGCATTGGTCGCCCTAGTAAATGATCTCTGGCAGGCCAGGGATGGGGGTTGCTCCTCCATCCTGGTCCTTCTTGACCCTCTCAGCGGCATTCGATACCATCGACCATGGTATCCTACTGCAGCGGCTCAGGGGGATAGGGTTAGGAGGCACTGTTTTACAGTGGTTCTCCTATCTCTCGGGCCATCTGCAGTCTGTTTGGGGCCGGGGGTCAGGGATCCTCCCAGAGGCCTCTCACTTGTGGGGTGCCTCAGGGCTCGGTTCTCTCCCCTCTGCTCTTTAACATCTATATGAAACCGCTGAGTGAGATCATCCGTGGTTTTGGGGTGAGGTATCATCAATATGCTGATGATACCCAGCTTTACATCTCCACCCCTGACCACCCTAGGGATGCCCTTTCCGTGATGTCCCACTGCCTGGAAGTGGTGCGGGTTTGGATGGGGAGGAACAGGCTTAGACTCAACCCTTCCAAGACTGAGTGGCTGTGGATGCCGGCATCCCGGGATCTGGAGGTTCCATCCTTAATGATCGGAGGTGAAACCCTTGCTCCCTCCGATAGGGTCCACAACTTGGGTGTCCTCCTGGATTCTCAGCTGTCTTTAGATGACCATCTGACAGCCATAACCAGGGGGGCCTTTGCACAGATCCGTCTTGTGCGCCAGTTGCGCCCATTCCTAGACCGGGATGCCCTCGTCATGGTCACTCACGCCCTTGTTACCATTATGTTGGACTACTGTAACACCCTCTACATGGGGCTGCCCTTGGGATGTGTCCGGAGGCTTCAGCTAGTCCAAAATGCATCCGTGCGGGTAGTTACGGGGGCGTCTAGATACTCCTGTGTAACACCTCTCCTGCGTGAGCTGCACTGGCTACCAGTGGCACTCCGGATACATTTCAAGGTGCTGGTGCTCACCTATAAAGCCCTTCATGGCTTAGGCCCGGGGTACTTGCAGGACCATCTCCAGCAGTTCTCCCATTGTCCTGTGCACTCTCACAGAGTTGACCTCCTCAGGGTGCCGTCGGCCAAACAATGTCGGCTGACGACCCCCAGGGGGAGGGCGTTCTCTGTGGGATCCCCGACCCTCTGGAATGGATTGCCCACTGAGCTCAGGACAGCCCCCGACCTTCTTTCCTTCCATCGTGAGCTGAAGACTTGGCTCTTCCGCCAATTAAACTGATCCGTTTGGGGGTACACTGGTATAATTTTAAATTGTTTTTTAATTGGGTTACTGATTTTAATTTTGTATTGTATTGTGATTTGTAAGAACTTGTTATTTTGTAAGCCGCCTTGAGTCCCTAGGGAGAAAGGCGGCATATAAATCGCAATAAATAAATAAATAAATAAATAAAGATAAGGACATCATTTTTTGGTGTTAATTCTATAAGGTGCTGTAGGGCTTCATAGAACTGATCAATTTCGGACTTCCGGTGGTGACGTCAGCGTGTTAGGGACGAAGGGAACAGTTCTCCGTTCTCCAAGTCCCTAATATATTCGATTTAGGAGCCGATTTAGGCACTATTGACCTTGGAGAGGTCAATAGAAAAAAGGGGAAATTCCGAGGACCTCGGGGAGGACAGCAATCCCTCTGAAGGTTCAGGAAACCCCCCTTAATCCTGATCGAGGAAGAACCAGCCATCCTGGCTGGCCAGAAACGTTGACAGCTGACTAAGTGGGAAGCAAAAATCAAATAAAGAAGACTTCGGTGGAAGAATCGGAAAGAAAAAGAACTCAAAAGGTACATTTACAATCCATATCGTGAGGATCGAAGGCGGGAGAAAATAAACTCCAACTAAGAAGCGAATTACAGCTAAATAAGCGGCGACTGAGAAATGAGTGGAGACAGAATCCATATTGACAGTGACAGTGCATAAATTAACAACCGGTGAAATTGGAGGAAATCCAGAGGAAACCCAGGAGGAAAACGTGATCCCAGAGAAAATTTGGACTTTGGATATTTCGTTACAGAGGAGAGATGGAATTTAAGGAGAGAAAGGGATAAATCTGACAGACTTTGCCCTTTGTGGAGGTGGCAACGAGGCAATCAACAAGCAGCCGATACCAGAAGAGAGAGCGGCAGAAAAACTCCGTTTAAAGTGCAAGCTAGTGATTTCTGGAGCTAAACCAAACCAACCTAAGTGGAATATTTTCCTTTGGACTTTTGGAGTTTTGGAGATTTGGACGAAATTTGGACAGCACTTAGATATCTGGACTTGGATTTTTTTTTTTTTTTTTTTTTTTGAAAGGTGGACGTTTTCGAACTTTGGTGGACACTCAATTTAAAAGTACTGGGACACTAGACTTTGGAAGCAAATAGTAGAGACAATAAACAAGAAGGATACATATTTGGAAAAAAAGAAGAGAGTGACCTAGAAGAAAAAGAATCAATTATAAAGTATAATTAATTGTATTTAAGTCTGATAACAAATTAGTGGTTAAAAAGCATAAAAAGTATTAATATTAAATGTACTGTTCTTGAAATCTCATATATAACCTTATATACCTCATATACAACTGTTAACTTAGTTTTATACTATATATATATATATATATGTATACATACATACATACATACATACATACATACATACATACGTTTGTGTGTGTGTGTGTGTGTGTGTGTGTGTGTGTTTTCTCAGGTTTTCGCGGGTGTTTGTATGTAGGTCTTTGGTTATTCGGGTCTTCTCCCACGTAAAATTGTAAGTGTCTTGGCGACGTTTCGACGAAGTCTCATTCGTCATCTTCAGGCTGGTGTTCTCGGCTTCGTGCTTCCAGGAGCAATGTGAGATCGCAGCTGTCTCTTCCTTCCTCACACCCCCACTAGCAGTTAAAAGGAAGAGACAGCTGCGATCTCACATTGCTCCTGGAAGCACGAAGCCGAGAACACCAGCCTGAAGATGACGAATGAGACTTCGTCGAAACGTCGCCAAGACATATATATATATATATATATATATATATATATATTTCTTACTTCTTCGTAGGGTTTATGTGTGTTTTTCTTCTAGCCAGGTTTTCCCTACGTAGCCAAGGTTTTTTTTTGTAGCTCCAGCTCAGTAGAATCTCATCTACTCGGTTCTGGGCTTTTTTCCTTTCTGACACCTAGCAAGCTCTAACTGCTAGGTGGGAGACCTAAATAGATCCATTTCTATCTCGTTAGTTGTCATCAGTAGGCCACACCCATATCTTATGTATCTTCCCTGTAAAGGTATAGTATCAATTTTCTTACTTCTTCGTAGGGTTTATGTGTGTTTTTCTTCTAGCCAGGTTTTCCCTACGTAGCCAAGGTTTTTTTGTAGCTCCAGCTCAGTAGCTCATATCACTCATAAGATATGGGTGTGGCCTACTGATGACAGGAGGGGTAGCTGACATCTGAAACCCCAACTTCCCCAGTATAGCGGTACTTTGCCACCAATTTCCAGATGGTTTTCAAGCAGCTTCAGTCCCCAATGAATCCTGTCTTTCCTGCTTGTCTTCTGGGGGTGGGGACAACACCACTCTCTGTTTGGGGCGTACCACTGGCTGTTTGCAACGCTCTTCCATCTCCACATTCTCCCCCTCCTCTGCCTCCAGCTCTGTCCCCAAATCCAACACCGTGACATCTTCTGTTATGCCCTCTGACATCACAGTTGCTTGCAGTCCTCAGACAGAAGAATAAAGCGTCTCTGACTTTCTGTCAGCCTTCTCTGGAACCACCTGTGCTCCGCCGAACAAACACCACATGCACACACTCAAAGGTGAAGCTATCCAGTTTAATTGTATCTTACACGGTGGTCATACAGTAAGCACTGAAGTTTTCTGATGAAAAACAAAGTCGGAGACGCCTGATTCCTCTGCTTATCTGGCTTTATAGAATGCCCCCAAGCGCCCCGCCCTTGCTCAATTGTGCATTTAAAGTGACCGCGCTATTTACTCCTTCAGGTTCGTTGTGGACTGCCAGTTACTTCCGGATCTCACTGTCCCTCGTATTGAAGGGCGTTTGTTTCCTTTGACATCGTTTTATTGACCCTGTCCCCAGATTCCCTATACTGTCCACCACCTGATATCACCATGCCCTGCTAAATGCTACAACACCCCCCTTCACCATGTCTCTGTTCTTCTGGCTTGTCACAGTCCCCGGGATCATGTGTCGAGGGAATGGCTGACACTCGACAGGACTAGCACCTTGAAGCGGACCCGGAGAACCACTGGTAACCAGTGCAGCTCACGCAGGAGGGGTGTTATATGGGAGTAACGAGGGGCTCCCATAACAACCCATGCAGCTGCATTCTGGATCAGCTGGATTCTCTGGGTGCATCTCAGGGGCAGGCCCATGTAGGGGGAATTGCAGTAATCCAAGCAGGAAGTAACCAGGGCATGAGTGACTGTGCGAAGGTCATCTCGGTCCAGGAAAGGACGCAACTGGTGCACCAGGCGAACCTGTGCAAAGGCCCCCCTGGTCACGGCCGTTAGATGGTCTTCTAGGGATAGCTGAGCATCCAGGAGGACACCCAAGTTGCGAGTCCTATCAATGGCTGCAAGTTTTTCCCCATCTATCAAAAGTGATGGAGCCTCTGAAACCCGAGATGCCGGCATCCACAGCCACTCAGTCTTAGAGGGATTGAGTTTGAGTCTGTTTCTGCCCATCCAGGCCCGTACCTCCTCCAGGCAATGGGACATCACGGAAAGGGCATCTCTGGGGTGGTCTGGGGTGGAGATGTATAATTGGGTATCATCAGCATATTGATGATATCTCACCCCAAAGCCACGAATGATCTCACCCAGTGGCTTCATATAGATGTTAAAGAGCAGGGGGGAGAGAACCGACCCCTGAGGCACCCCACAATTAAGGGGCCTTGGGGTGGATCTCTGCCCTCCTGCCCATACAAACTGAAAGTGACCCGAGAGGTAGGAGGAAAACCACCGTAAAACAGTGCCTCCCACCCCTAACCCCACAAGTCGCTGCAGTAGGATACCATGGTCGATGGTTTCAAAAGCCGCTGAGAGGTCAAGTAGGACCAGGATGGAGGAACAACCCCCATCCTGAGCCCGCCAGAGATCATTCACCAGAGCGACTAATGCCATTTCCATGCTGTGACCGTGTCAGAAGCCTGATTGGTATGGGTCAAGGTATTCCGTTTCCTCCAGGAATTGTGGGAGCTGTTGAGCCACTACAGTCTCAACAACCTTTGCGATGAAGTGAAGGTTGGAGATGGGACAATAGTTATTAAGTGAGTCTGGATCCAGGGAAGGCTTCTTGAGGAGAGGTCGAACCACTGCCTCCTTAAGAGAGGTGGGGAAGTTCCCCTCTCTCAATGAAGCATTGACAATTGCCTGGATCCAGTCTCTAGTCACCTCTCTTGGCAGCCGAAACCAACCAGGAGGGACAAGGGTCCAATAAGCAAGTGAAGGAACTAAGTTTGCCCACAACCCTGTCCACTTCCTTGACAGAAACAGGGTCAAACTCAATCCAGATATTATTCTCAAGACCCACCCTAGTCTCCCGATTGGATTCTGCCCAGTCAGAGTCCAATCCGATCTGGATCTGAGCAATTTTACGAAATCATGAGTCATTAGTAAGATAGAATATAGAGGTAAGGAAGTTTACCAACAGAATATGATTAAAAAGATTTTTTTGGAATTTTATACAAAGTTATATGCTAGTGACTCAATACAAGGTATAGATATAGATAGATATTTAAATGATGGGAATATTTCGGAATTAACATTGGAACAGAGGGAAGGATTGTATCAACCAATAACTTCTGAGGAGATCATTGTGGCAATTAAGCAGTTAAAAACAGGGAAAGCTCCAGGAACAGATGGATTAACAGCTGTTTATTATAAAAATTTACAGCTTGAAATGGTAGAGCCGCTTAGAGCTCTATTTTGTAAAATTCAATTAGGGGGAGGAGTTCCACGCTCTTGGAGAACAGCTTTTGTCTCATTGATTCCGAAGGAAGATCAAAACTGTATCAAACCTGAAAATTTTAGGCCAATTTCACTTTTGAACACGGATTATAAAATTTTTGCTAAGATATTAGCGAATAGATTAATGCCAGTTATGCAACAAGCTATTCACAATGACCAACCAGGTTTTATAAAAGGGAGGCAGATGAAATATAATGTTAGACAAATTATAAACCTATTGGAATATTTGGAAAAAAATAACCAGGTCCCTGCAGCGTTCATATTTTTGGATGCAGAGAAAGCATTTGATCGATTGAACTGGCAATTCCTGTTTAAGATAATAGAAAAAATGCACTTGGGGAGTATTTTATACATTCAATTAGAGCAATATATCAGGAACAAACAGCACAAATAATAGTTAATGGAGGTTTAACAGACGTGTTTAAAATTGAGAAAAGTACTAGGCAGGGTTGTCCCTTGTCGCCATTGTTGTTTATTTTATTTTATTTATTTTTTTCCTCCAATTTTTATTTATAAGTACAAACTAAACAGAACAATGAAACATACAAAACATAAAAACATATAAACATCCATTTCAATACATGTCCAGTTTGTCGCAACTATAATATACATTTCTCTTTGTATTTTGACTCTTCCTTTTTTGGTCATTCCCTTTTGTCTATCTAATATTGATCTTTGTTGACCTATGTCTGTTCTTTGTTTCCATCATATTATATTTGGTCATTTTATTTACTTCCTATTGCTTCATCTCTTTCCTATCTTTCAACCAACTATACCACTTTTCCCATACTAAGTAAAAGTCATGTTCTTCCCTATTTTGTAATTCCTTTGTGAGTCTATCTAATTCCGTACATTCCATAATTTTATTGATTACTTTATCTGGTGTTGGTATATCACTACTCTTCCAGTGTTGCGCGTATAGTATTCGTGCTGCTGTTATCATATGTATAATTAAATAGATTGTTTCTTTTTCATAGTATCCATTCACTATGCCTAATAAGAAGCTTTCTGGTCTTAGTTCTATCTTTTGGTGTGCTATTTCCTCTATTTGTATTTTGATCCTTTGCCAATATTGTTTCGCCATTGGGAAGGTCCACCACATATGGTAATAGGTGCCTTTGTGGTGGTTGCATTTCCAACATGTTGATGGCGTGCCGGGGAACATTCTTGCCAATCTGGTTGGTGGCAAGTGCCACTTATAAAACATTTTATAGAGATTTTCTTTATAGGGTACAGACATTGTCAATTTATAATTTATTTTCCATAGTTTTTCCCATTTGTCTAATTGAATACTATAACTGAAATTTTTTGCCCAGGTTATCATATTTTCTTTCACTACCTCTTCTTCTAATTTATATCCTCGTAAGTAATTGTAAATTTTTTTGATCAGTTTGTCCTGTGTCCCTTGCAAAATTTTATCTCCGTCTGACCTTTTTGAAATTCAAATTGAGCCAAATCTTTATTGTATCTTGATTTTATTTGTATATACGGCCACTAGTCTATGTCTGTACCCATCTCTTTTAGTCCTTGCCTTGTTCTTAGTTTCCCCTGATTGTTTAACAGATCTTTATAAGTTTTCATTTTGTTATAATCCATGGCATTTGGATAGATCTGGGCTTCCGTGGTTGACAACCACTCCGGGATTTTGCAATAATGTGCCTTTTTAATACTCTGCCATGTTTGGTATAATGCGTGTCTGATTGTATGTCTCTGAAAATATTCATGCCTTTTGTCTGTGCCCTCCCATAAGAAGGCATGCCATCCTCGCTGAAGATCGAATCCTTCTAAATTCAATAGTCTATGGTTTTTGAGTTCCATCCACTCCTTGATCCAAATTAATGCTGATGCTTTGTAATATATTTCCCAATCGGGCAATGCCAATCCTCCTCTCTCTCTTGAGTCCTGTATGTGTTTTAGTTTAATTCTTGCCTTCTTCCCTTGCCATATGTAGTCTGCAATTAGTTTATTAAAGTCCTTGAAGAAGTTCTTCCCCGGTTTTATTGGAATCACTTGAAACAAGAATAGTATTTGAGGCAACACATTCATTTTAATGGAGGCGATCCTTCCCAAAAGATTTAGCTGTAACTTTTTCCAAATTTCTAAGTCTTTCTTAATTTGTTTTGTTAATTTATCATAATTATCTTCTCTAATTGATGAACTTTTATTGGTCAGCCATATCCCTAGGTATTTTACTTTTTTTGTCGTTTGTATGCCTAATTTCTCTTCTAATTGTTTTTCTTGTTGATTGGTAAGGTTCTTAGTCAATATTTTTGTTTTCTGTTTATTTAATTTTGAGCCCAGCTACTCTCCCGTATTTCTCTATCTTGTCTAGTAACTTGGTGCCGGTTGTTATTGGTTGTTCTATAATGAATACAATATCATCAGCAAAAGCTTGGAGTTTGTACTCTTCGCGTTTGATCTTTAGGCCTTTTATTTCATTATCTCTTCTGATTTCTTTTAGGAGGGTTTCCAGGGCTAATATAAATAATAGGGGGGACAGGGGACATCCCTGTCTCACCCCTTTTAATATTGGGAATTGTTCTGTTAAATCACCGTTAATTATTATTTTCGCTATCTGGCAGGAGTATATTCTTTTTATCATATTTATGAATTTATCCCCAAATTTCATGGCTTCCAATTGTAGAGTGAGAAATTTCCAATTAAGATTGTCAAATGCTGGCTTCCTGTTTGGCTTCCGTCGCCGCCAGACAGTCCTTTGAGACCGCCAGCCCCGTCGCCCGTAAAGAGCCACCTTTACAGCTGAAAGGCGGCTCAAAAAACTCTGTTTCCATAAGGAAATGTGAGACAGAGCCGGCGAGGGCAGGTAATGCCCTCTGTGAAATCCCCAGAGTTCTTTTTTACCTCTGGGGAGGAAGCAGGTTGAGGCTCCCTATTTTCCTCGCCATTGCTCTGGGCTTCGGAAGAACTCTGCACTTTGCAGAGCCAGGCAATGGGACCAGACCAACTAATGAAAATTAACAGACTCTCTGAATAAGTAGGATGAAATCCGGACCTGGGACCCTAAACTGCAAGTACTTCTAATAACCCTAAGACTGACTTTAAAAGTAAAGAAGAGTGGAAGGGGGAAAAAAAGAAAGCTTAAAATTGCGACTGGCTGAGGCTTGAGAAGAGCTGAAAGCGAAAGTCCTTCCGTTTGACTAGTTTAATATGTTACAAAGTAACTGAGATAACAGTGCTGGCTAGAAGTGAAGAGAAAAATGCTTATCTCATGCTTCTTCCTTCTTAGAGACTTGATATTGATATTGTTTGGAGAGAAGTTTTCTTCTTTAAAGGGGAAAAAAGAAAAAAAATCTGCTTGTGTGGCAGGATGGCATTAAAACTCTCAAAGCCAGACAACCAAGCTGTGGGGGGGGGCTCCCCCATTCATAAACCACATGAACAAGTTTTGAGTTTGCAGATGCAGAGGAATGGCTTTAAAGATCTAACGCAATTTGTATTGGAGGAGATGGCAAGACATGACGAGATTGTGAACCAGAACCTTGAAAAATTTAGACACGAAATTAAAGAGTTGGTTCAACAAAAGTATGATAAACTCAAGCAACATATGATAAGTTTCTTAGATGTAATGATAAAGATGGATAAAAAGTTTAATTCAGAAATAGAGTCTAATATGAAGGAAGTTGATTATAAGATTCATAATTTGGATAATAAAATACAAAGAATTGAAAATGATTTAACAATGATTCAAGAAAATAGCTTAGAAGTAGAGTCAAAAATAAAGGAAGCTGACCACAAGACTTACAATGCAGATAATATAAAACAAAGGATTGAAAATGAAGTCATAATGATGCAATTCAGATCTATGGAATTTGCGGTCAGAATTAGGGGAATACAGAAAGATAAAAGAGAAGATTTGAGAAAGATGTCTGCTGAAGTTCTGGCTGGGATTTTAAAGGTTAGTCCTGAAGAGGTATCCTGTAAGATTGATAAGGCCTACAGAGCAAATTCTTGGGTGGCAAAGCAAAGGCAGTTGCCTAGAGATGTGGTGGTTTATTTTACTGATAAAGGAATAAGAAATGATATTGTGCAAAAGTCTTTTAACTCCACTCTTGAAATGCATGGAAGGAAGATTTGGATATTTAAAGAGCTACCGCCCAAGATGTTAAAAGATAGAAAGGATTTTGGATTTTTGGTGACTGAGCTAAAGAAACAAAACATCCCATTTAGGTGGGATGCTCCAGTTGGAATAATATTGAGATATCAAGGAGAAAGATATCAACTAAATACTGTTGAAAAAGCGAAGAATTTTATTATAAGGTTCTTAAAATGGACTCAACATCTCCATGTATAATACATGAGGGGAATAAAGAAAAGCAATATCAACAAGAGATTGAAACCCAGGCTAAGCAGATGGAGGTGGAGGTAATGGAAAAACAACAAGTCACAGAGGCTTTTGTGGGCGAGCTGCTTATGGATTCTCCTTCAGAGGTTATAGTTGGATTACCTATAAATACAAGAGAGGCGGCTTTGGATTCTAATGTGATGACTTATCAAGTTACAGACCAGCATAGAAATCAATCAGTTCATATACAACTCCTAGAAAGGCAACTTGGATGGAGATCTAAACCACAAAAAGTTAAGAAAAGAAGAAGCAGGTCCTACAAAAATAAAAAAAAAATTAGACTAAACAACAGTGTAATGCCAGTTACTTAAGAGACGATTAAAAACATGAAAATATAGCTAGGCAAAGTATTGGTTTATACTATTTTGAGGAGAGTGACAGATCTCTGCAGTGCTGTGCTTTTGGGATCTGGAAAATGGCCTTTAATTGAGTGGATTGGAACTTTCTATTTTGGACTCTTTGACAAATGGATTGCGTTTATGCCGAGCTATAAGGCAAGAGAACTATGGGACTGGGGCATGCAGAAGATCTGGTTGTTACCCTAGTACGGTGGTTGGAATTAATAATCTAGATGAAAGACATTACAGAAGACACTATATGGAATATAAATATAAAGTCACTCGGGTGGTTTTTTTATATACGAAAACATTTATTATTGGTGGGGGCAGATGGTAATTGAAGATACTGAACATACTGTTCGAACTAGAATTTGATGTTACCCTAACATGGGTGATGGAATTAACAATCCAGTTGAAAGACATTACAGAAGATACCATATGGATTACAAGCTTAAAGTCATTTGAGGATTTTATCTATATATGGAAATATTTTTTAGTGGTGTGGGCAGAAGAATAAAGATATTGAAAATATTATGTATGGTAGACCTGCAGGAAAGTGGGTGGAGATAGGCTAGCTTACTGATTGTTTAGTTTAGGAAAAGGGATGTTATGTTATATTAATATATGTAAAAGATTTGAATTGAGAGATATATGTATGGGGAAGGAGGAAATGGATAGATTATGAGTTGAAATTGCCAAATTAGGATTTATTATATAATTTTACAGCTGAATGTTGCTTTGAAAAGTATAGTATAAGGGGGATATAATAATATTGTTAGAAAGAAAGGGTCAGCATATGGGGGGTGGAGTAAAAAGGAGGGTAAAGTATTATATAATCTGTTATTAATTTGGGTTTTATTCTGGAGAAGCCACAGGGGGAGGGAAGGGGGAGGGGGGTTAGGGAGGGGGGCGGGGAAGGGGGGAAAATCTGTATTTGAAAAACTTTTTCAATAAAAAAAAAAGATTGTCAAATGCATTCTGGGCATCTAGAAAAATTAAGGCCGCTTGTTTATCTATGTTCAATTCATAATATTCTAATACGTCAATTATTAGTCTCATGTTATTTTTTAACTGTCTCTTTCGGATAAAGCCATTTTGGTCCGGGTGTATATAATCTTTAATTATTTTCTTGATTCTTTCTGTGATGATTGATGTAAATAATTTGTAATCCACATTCAGCAAAGATATCGGTCTATAATTTTGAATCTGTGTGTGATCTGCTTCTTCTTTAGGTATTAGCGTAATGATAGCCTCTGTCCAAGAGTTTGGAATTTTGGCTTCCATAATTACATCATTAAATACTTCAAGCAGGATTTCATCTATTGAATGCTGGCAGTTCTTATAGAACTCTGCTGGTATTCCGTCCGGTCCCGGAGTTTTATTTATTTTCTGTTTATTCCTCGTCGCAATAAATTCTATCATTGAAATTGGCCTATCCAATAGGTCTCTATGTGTCTCTGTTAATTCTTTAATCTCAACTTCTTTTAGGTATTGTCTAATGTCTTTTTCTGAGGGTTCTTCCTGTTCATATAATTTTTGAAAAAATGCTCTCGCTATATTCTTTTTGTCCATATTCCTGTATTGTATCTCTCCAGTGTTGTCTTATATTTGATGTATGGTCCGTTTTCCCTTTTCTTTCTTCAATTTATATGCCAACCATCAGCCTGTCTTTTTTTTTTTTTATTGAAAAAGTTTTCAAATACAAGTTTTTCCCCCTTTTCCCCCCCCCCCTTCCCTAACCCACCCTTTCCACCCAACCCCCCCTGTGACTTCTTCACAACAATAGGCTATTTCATAACTAGTTACATACATAATATCTTCCCTTTCCCTTAATCCCTTCTCGGAATACTGACCCTTAACTTGTTAATCTTATAACTCCCATTTTTACGGTAATCTGCCCTTTTTCTCCTCCCCTAAACTTATTGAGTATTATTACAAATTAACCTTTAATCTTTTATATATATTAATATAACATTTTAAATCGGCCTTCTCCCTGCAACCAAATTTATTCAATTCTGTCCACTTCCTCCACTCCTCTAAATATATGACTTGAAATCAGACAATACAATTCTAAATATAATCCACTACCCACTTTACTAAAATATACACATTTCTATATATGCATCCCATTTTATAACAATCAGTAAACTAACCTATTTCAACCCTTCAATTCCTACAAAATCATGCAGTACAATTCTAAATATAATCAACTGCCCACATTACTAAGATATACACATATCTATATATGCATTTCATTATGTAAAAAGAGAAAAGACAATAACTTTAAGTTTATGATCCATATAATATCTTCTTTGATGTCTTTCCACTAGATTGTTAAATCCATCACCCATAATAGGGTAAAATAACATGCTGGTGCAACAGTTTATTCAAAATCTTCAGTCATCTTCTGCCCCCATCAGTAGTAGATATCCTCACACCTGTATAAAAGTAAAAACAACCACCCGAGTGACATTATAATTATGAATATATCCGTATGGTTATAGTTGTGGTATTCATCAGGATTGTTAATTCCCATCATCCTACTGAGTAACATCCAGATCTTCTGCATGCCCCGGCAAAACTCTCCTGCCTTATAACTCAAAGTAGTTATAATATATTTCCAAGAGAAAAAAAAGGTAAATAAGAAAAAATTAGATGATTCAAATCCAACAAAGTGAGGCTCTTTCCACATCCCAAAATCATGGCCTTGCAGAGATCTGCCACAATCCTCAGGATAGTATCAGACAATTGTTCGCCGCCACTATCTTTTCTAATATTCATTCATTTTTTAAAGCGCCTGGCTTCACTGTTGCTTAGTTTAGAAATTGCTGTTTCTATAAGATCTGTTTCTTTTCTTTTTCTTTTTCGGGTTGAATTTCCATCCTCTTTTCTTGCCTACCAATTGTATATCTGCTGGTTGATTTTCATTCTGCTTTGTGGATTGTTCTTGTTGGGTTAATTTTATCATCTCATCTTTCTTCTCCGTCACTTGTATATCAACTGATTGATTTGCGCACTTGTCTGTGACTTGATGATTCATCACCTTGGGTTCGGATGACACTGCTCTCTTATTTATAAACAGTCCAGCTGGGGTCTCCAGGGAGTCCAAAGACAATTTATCCATCACAGCCTCTGTAATTTGATGTTTTCCTTTTATTTCCAACTCCTTTTGCTTATCCTGTATTATGCCTAAAGGTGTTAAATTCATTTTTAGAATTTTTTGATAAAAATCTTCCGCTTTTTCAACAGTGTGCAATTGATATCTTACGCCTTGATATCTCAATATTAAACCAACTGGGATGTCCCACCTGAATAGGATATTTCTTTTTTTTAATTCAGTCACTAAAAAGCCAAATTTCTTCCTCTCCATTAACATCTTGGGCGGGAGCTCCTTGAAAATCCAAATCTTTCTTCCATGAAATTGCAAATTGGAATTAAAAGAGTTCTGCACAATATTATTCCTAATTTCTTTATCTGTAAAATAGATCACCACATCTCTAGGCAATTGCCTTTGCTTTGCCCACCAGGAGTTTATTCTATAAATTCTATCAATCCTGCAATACACTTCATCAGGTTGAACCTTTAAGATCCCAGCCAGAATTTCAGAAGATACTTTCCTTAAATCATCTCTATTATTTTCCTGCAGACCTCTCAGTCTAATTGCATATTCTGTAAAATTATATTGAGTCATTAAAACTTCTCTTTCAATCCTCTGTTGTACATTTTCCTCATTACCAATCTTTTGGTCAGTCTCCATTTTAAATTTGTCTTCCAAGCTATTATCCTGAATGTTTATCAAATCCTTTTTAATTTTTTGAGTCATGTCATCCAAATTCTCCTCGATTTCCTTCATTTTAGTCTCTAATAATTCAGTCTTTGCCTCCACCCGAATCAGAAAGCCTGATAAACCATTAGCAGCTTTTGAAATCTTTTTATTCAAGAAGTCAGACTTTGATTTCACCAATTCACCAATTTCTTTAATTTCCTGCTTAAATTTTTCAAGTTGCTGATTCACAATCTCATCCCTTCTTACAATCTCTTCAAGGATAAATTCTAATATATTAAAATCGGGTTTCTGACGCTGGAGAGTTGAAATTTGTTGGCGCAATTTCTTAAGGGGGGAAATCCCCCCCCGTTTGTCCAGCTGTGTAAGTCCTGATGCCATTTCCCACACAGACAAGATTTAGCAAAAATGAGAGAAGAAATAGAAAACAAAAAGACTTTCCCTCATTAAAAAAAACTTCTAAGCAGCACAGGAGCGAGGTTTTCTCTAGAAATATAGCCAGTGATATTTATTCCGCTACATTGTAATAATGAGAAACGGAAGGACTTTCCCTTTTAGCCCTTCTCCAGCCACAGCAGACACCATTTTAGAAGGCTCTTTTTCCCTCTTTTCCTCTGCTCTTTTCTTTTAAATAGTTTTTGAAAGGGTGAGATACTTGCGGTTCAGTATTAGGGGTCCAGTTCTTCATTTCTTTAATTATTCTTTTAGATTCACAGGCTTGCTCTTGACGCCTGGCTCTGCATAAGCAGAGGTCTCCCAAAGCCCGGAGCAGCGGCAGGGGATATGGGGCTTCTCATCCGCTCCGTCCCAAAAGTTAAAAAAAAACTTTTGGGACTCTGCGGAGAGTTCTACCCACCCCTGCCGGCTCTATCTCCGTTTCCTCTTGGAAACGGAGTTTTTTCGAGCCGCCATCCGCTGTAACGGCGGCTCTATACAGGCAGAGGGAGCTGACGATCCCAGAGGAACGTCTGGCGGCGGCCAGCAGCAAACCGGAAGCCCAACCATCAGCCTGTCTTGTTAGAATGTTTGAAATAGTTTTGTTTCACTAATTTAATTTTCCTAGCTATTTCTATTTGTGTGATCAGATTTATTTCATGTTTTATCAAACCTATTTTTTCCTTGACTTTTTTGTTTTGTGGTTCATTTTGTAGTTCGTATTCATGTTCTTTAAGTTCTTTGAACAATTTATCTCTTTTCTGCTGTTTATCTTTATTTTTCTTCGCCGAATATGCTATTGTCAGACCTCTTATGTAAGCTTTCGCTGTGTCCCACAGATTTTGGAGAGAGGTTTGCTCTTTACAATTAATCTCAAAGAAAATTTTCATTTCTTTTTCTATCATTTGTATATAATCTTTCTCTTTTAAGATTTTGACATTCATCATCCATCTCTTTTTCTTTTGATATCCTTTCCAAATTATTTTTAGTGGGCTATGATCTGCCCATATGTTTGTCGATATTTCTATTTCTTCCAAATCTTTTCTAAGGTCTGTTGTCATCCAGGCCATGTCTATTCTGGACCAAGATAAATGAAATATAATGTTAGACGAATTATAAACTTATTGGAATATTTGGGGGGAAAAAAAACACCAGGTCCCTGCAGTGTTCATATTTTTGGATGCAGAGAAAGCATTTGATTGATTGAATTGGCAATTTTTGTTTAAGATAATACAGAAAATGCATTTTGGAGAGTGTTTTATACAATCAATTAGAGCAATATATCAGGAACAAACAGCACAAATAATAGTTAATGGAGGCTTAACAGATGTTTTTAAAATTGAGAAAGGTACAAGGCAGGGCTGTCCTTTGTCTCCATTGTTGTTTATTTTAACTTTAAAAGTTTTGTTGAATAAATTACGTGACTCTGATAAAATAAAAGGAATTGTAATTAGACAGCAGGATTATAGACTAAGAGCATTTGCAGATGACCTGGTTCTTACTTTATCTCAACCTATAGAAGTGGCTCCCTATATGCTGGACATAGTAGCTCAATATGGCAAAGTATCTGGATTTAAAGTAAATCTTCATAAGACAAAGAAATTGAAGTAAATGAAGTAAATCTTATGAAGTAAATCTTCATAAGACTAAAAATATGTCCATAACAAAAAAGGGAAGACTTAGGGAGAATAATGGGGTTTGAAGTAGTTAAAAAGGTTAAGTATCTAGGAGTATATATTGCAGCCTCGTTTTTACAAGAGAAAGATGAAAATACTAGTATATATTGCAGCCTCAAACATGAAATTGTTTAAAAATAATTATGAAATTCTTTGGCAAAAAGTACAGAAAGAAATGGAAAATTGGAAAAAGTTACAACTATCATTACTGGGAAGGATAGTAGCAATAAAAATGAATGTACTACCTAGGTTTTTATTTTTGTTCCAAATGATACCAGTGCTTAAGAAAGATGGAAATTTGATGGAATGGCAGAAAGGGGTTAATACTTTCATTTGGGCTGGGAAGAAACCAAGAGTGAAACTGAAAATTATATAGGATATACATGAGAGAGGAGGTCTTAAAATGCCTAATTTAAGATTGTATTATGAAGCAGGTGCTTTATCACAAATTAGTGATTGGTTTAACTTAACTGAAGAAAGAATGTTAAACATAGAAGGTTATGATTTGTTATATGGATGGCATGCTTATTGGTTATATGAAAAAAAAGTGGATAAAGTGTTTAAGGGTCATATACTCAGAAATGTGTTGTTGGGGGTTTTGAAAAAGTACCAATACAAGCTGAACTATAAGATACCCATATGGGTAAACCCCAGACATGCAATAGAAAATATAAGTATAGAGCAAAAAATAGAGGTGATTACTTATAAAGAGCTTCTTCTCTTGGAAAGGGGTAAGATGCAATTGAAATCTGTAGATGAATTAAAAGAAGAAGGGATAATTTATACTTGGTTTCAGTATGGTCAGCTTCAAGCTAGATGGAGGGAAGATCAAAAATTTGGTATTATGCAAAATGAGGAAAATCTGGTGAAACAGATTAGAGATCAAAGTCAGATGCATATTAAAAGGTTGTATAATGGATTATGGGAAATAGATTCAGAAACAGAATTGGTTAAGGATTGTATGATAAAATGGGCACAAAACTTTCAGGAACCAGTGATGATGGAAACGTGGGAAAAGATTTGGGTCAGAAATGTTAAATTTACACAAGCACAAAATTTGAGAGAATTTTTATAAAATGTTTTATAGATGGCACTTAGATCCTAAAAAATTATCATGTATGTACCCTAATTTGCAAGCTAAATGTTGGAGATGTGAATGTAATGATGCAACCTATTATCATATATGGTGAACCTGTAAGAAAATCAAGGCATTTTGGATAAAGATTTGGTGGGTGATGCAGAATATTTTGAAAAGAAGGTTGAAATTTACTCCTCAATTGTTCCTACTGGGTATAACTACGGACTGTACAGTAGTAGAGACTAAATTGATTTTGAATCTAATATCAGCAGCTAGGCTGTTGGTAGCGCAATATTGGAAGAAGGACTCTTTGCCTACTATTGAAGAGTGGATACTGAAAGTAACGAACCTAGCAGAAATGACGAAAATCTCAGCGTACTTGAAGGACTATACACAAGAAAGATATGTATCGGAATGGAGAAGATGGATTGACTATATTCAAAATAAATATCAGACAAGAAAATATCACATAGCTTATGATTGAACATTAAGTATTAGAAGTATTTAGTTATCTATAGTTGAGTTAAGGTTTTAGGGGGGGAGTTAGTAGTCTGAGGATAAGTAGCTTAATCTAGTTTATGATTGCTAAATGAAATACCTTGTATTCTGCTCTGGGAAGTCTGGGGGGAGGGTGGGATGAGGGGAGGGAAAGGGTGGGGGGAATGTGGGGGGGGGAAAGAAAATTTTTGTTTTTTGTAAAACTTTTCAATAAAAAGAAAGAATAAAAGAATGCTACTACTAGAGGGCTTTGAACTACAACGCGGATGGCACAACTTTTTGTGGGAGGGAAAGGACAAGCACCATGGATATTTCCAGCAACATATCATCAGAGAATCACTGTACAAAACATGACAAGAGATTAGAAAGCACTATACCAAAATTCCACAATGGTTATCGACAATGGAAGCACTAATATATCCCAACGCCATGGACATAGAGAAAAGAAGAGTTATAAAGAATTATTGAACAGTGAAGGAGATCTACAAACAAGACAAGAATTAGAAAATCAGGGTATAGACATTGATTGGTGGCCATACATGCAAATAGAATCAAGATATAAAACAGATCGGGCACAATTCGGATTCCAAAATGAATCAAATGAATTGGATAAAATATTACAAAGTACAGATGAGAAAATGATTACCAAAATTTATAAGTATCTAATAAAATACAAACTAGAAGAGGAGGAGGTCAAAGAGAATATGATAACATGGGCCAAAAATATAGGATATACTATTGAACTGGACAATTGGGAAAATTTGTGGAAGATAAATTCTAAGATGACATTGTCTATACCCTACAAAGAAAACCTTTATAAAATGTTCTACCGATGGCACCTCCCACCGGCGCGCCTGGCCAAGATGTTCCCAAATACATCTCCAATGTGCTGGAAATGTAAATCACAGAAAGGGACATATTATCATCTCTGGTGGAAATCTTTTTATTGGGAATAATCACAGCACAATATACCAAAGAAATAAAATATCTGATCATCCATATTCTCACAGCAGGACATATACTCTTTGCCCAACATTGGAAATCTGAGCAGTTACCCACAGAAGACAAAATAATAGCTAAAATTACAGAATGTGCAGAACTGGATAAGCTCACGAAAGAAATACAAGAGAAAGACGATACTGATTACTATTTAGTATGGCAAAGATGGTATAGCTGGCTGGAGACAAAAATAGGAATATAAAGATAATTTTTGACTATTCAATAGAAATGTATAGAATTAAATAGTCAACTGTATATATATATATATATATATATATATATATATATATATATATATATATATATATATATATATATATATATATATATATATATATATATATATATATATATATATGTAGGTCTTTGGTTATTCGGGTCTTCTCCCACGTAAAATTGGAAGTGTCTTGGCGACGTTTCGACGAAGTCTCATTCGTCATCTTCAGGCTGGTGTTCTCGGCTTCGTGCTTCCAGGAGCATTGCTCCTGGAAGCACGAAGCCGAGAACACCAGCCTGAAGATGACGAATGAGACTTCGTCGAAACGTCGCCAAGACACTTCCAATTTTACGTGGGAGAAGACCCGAATAACCAAAGACCTACATACAAACACCCGCAAAAACCTGAGAAAACAAATATATACACACACACACACACACACACACACACAAAATCATGTAAATATGTGAATGTAGATATAGATACAAATAGAGAAAAATAAGAGAAATACGAAAATGACCCACCGTTTGTAGTAACTTCTAAGAGTCAGTCATTGGACTGAATTGATGTTTGTTCGTTTTGTATGTTGTTTTAATGTATTTATGTTTGTTTGTATTTTGTCTGAATTGTCCTGAAATGAAAGCGAAACAAAGATTGCAGCAAATGCCTCAATTAAAATTCAGAGCATAGTATGAAGAAACTTGATGCTGGAAAAACAAATCAGTCACTGCCTAGATGGCAAACTCAGAATGCTAGCTGAAGTTCAAAGGAAGAAAAGTGAGATGCAGAACTTAGTATCCTGTCCATTAATAAAGAATAAAAAAGAGTGAATATTTCATGCGGGAATGGATATCTTCGTGGTTCCTGGAACCCTTTCAGATCGCACACTGAAATTTAGTGGCAAACCACATAAATTCTATAAATGATTTGGGGTATTTTAATTCCCCAATGAGAGCCAAATTACCGGACTAGAATCCAGGGGACTGTGAGTTCTTGCTTAGACACAAAGAGCCAGTCAGCCCTTTGTAGTAATCCAGACCAGAAAACCAAAATCATGAATACCAATACTATTTTGAATTTAAGTTACAATAACAATCTTGTTTTCCCTCTCCTTGCTTTCTCAGATCAATCCTGAGACTCAAATTTCATTTCATTTATTTCATAATGTATTTCATTCATTCATTCATATTAACACAGCTGCAATTACTGCTGGTTCGAATCTCTCCAAGGCTCAAGGTTGACTCAGCCTGCCATCCTTTCTAAGGTAGGTGAAATGAGGACCCAGTTTGTGGGGGCAATAAGCTGACTTTGTATAAATATACAAAAGTATGAAGGCTATTGCTTAACGCATTGTAAGCCGCCCTGAGTCTCCGGAGAAGGGCGGCATATAAATCAAATTTAAAAAAAAAATACAATAGATTCCTGCTTTGAACTCAATTTTATTTACCAGACCATTGTCTAAAATTTGATTCTTCCTCTTGTCTCAGGGTTGACTTTGAACCAGTTTTTGTTTCCTAGTCCTAGGAAGAAAAAGGCAATGCCAAACCACTTGTGAAAATTTCTAAGGGGAAAAACCCCCGCAGAGACTTGCCCAGCCAGTTGCCAGGAGTCAAGATTTTTTTTTATTTTTTTATTTATTTTTTGCTTTAATTTATATGCCACCCTTCTCCGGAGACTCAGGGCGGCTTACAATGCATTAAGCAATAGCGTTCATACTTTTGTATATTTATACAATGTCAGTTTATTGCCCCCACAATCTGGGTCCTCATTTCACCTACCTTTGAAAGGATGGAAGGCTGAGTCAACCTTGAGCCTGGTGAGATTTGAACTTGCAGTAATTGCAAGCAGCAGATGTTAATAACAGTGCTTAGTCCACTGTACTACAGGCTCTTCTCTAATCTTCTGTAAGATTGACTTACAGGGACAAAATAAAGAGATAAATATCCTACAATAGACTTAACAATATACAGGATTGAATTTTTCCCATCTGTTGAGTCCTCATGGTTATGACTCCATTCCGGCGGCGCTGTTGCTGACCAACACGGATTGGCTAAGACGCGAGCAGCTTAATTCACGGGAAATCCCTGCTCGTGTATTGGTTCTCCCGTCTGACAGCTTCCTATTTAAGGAGCTGTCAGATGGCAACAGTTGTTGTTGTTTTCGTTCGTTACGCAAAGTGCCTGGTTCTGTTAATGTTCTAATAAAGAAGGTTTTTCAGCAGCCTAGCCTCAGACAATTCTTGCCGCGTTCTATAAACAGAACACTGGCGACGAAGGTGGGATATCTCTGAGGTGATGGCTGGCGAGACCAACATTCGAGCTGAGGCACCCTGAGCCATTGGTGTCACTATTCACTAGTCAGGCGATGAGATGTCGTGTAAGGCACATTCACTGTGACAATGGCTGCCGCGCTTCTGACCTTCACGTCCTTCGAGCCAATGACTGAGATGTGGGAAGACTATCTCGAGAGGTTTGAATGCTTCTTTACAAGCTAATGACCTCTCTGATTTGCCAAGTGCTAGGAAGCAGGGATATTTCCTCAGTTTGTGCGGAAGAGAGATTTTTGGAATGGTGAGGGCTCTCGCTGCCCCTCAGCCTGTGTTCACTGTGCCCTGGGAGGTTCTGCTAGAAAAGCTTAAAAATCACTAGTCTCCAGCTCCCTCCCAAATTGCGAGATGATATGCATTCTATCAGAGGTCCCAGAAACATGGGGAATCTATTAATGACTACATGGCCTCCCTGCGGACGGTGGCACACCATTATGAGTTCCGCAAATTAGATGATGCCCTCTTGGATCAGCTTGTGTGTGGGGTCAGGGACTTGAAACTCCAGAGGTGGTTACTAGCCCACTCTGAACTGACCCTATCAGTGGCCATGGATGAAGCCAGGGTGTCCGAAATGTCGGACAAATCATCAGCTGAGATTCAAGGTGCCCTACCAGCAGTGCCCCCCCTCAGCAAGCCCCAATCAATACACCATGAGGGGTCAGACCCAGCAGACACGTCCAATGAGGACGAGGAAGTGAGCCACCTCAAGGCAATAAAGAAGAAGAAGTGGCCACCACCTGCCAAAAACCTTCTGAATAACTGTTTGGGCTGTGGCGGAAAACATAATAGAGCTGAATGCCGATTTAAAACCGCTGTCTGCCGCCATTGCGGTAGAAGGGGCCATCTGTAACGGGTCTGCAGAGCAGCCCCTGACGAGGCTGCAGAGCCAGTAAATAAGCGAAAGAAGGCACCTGGCTGCCACAAGGACTGTTTCACAATTGGGCATGATTACGATATCCTGCCGGTGGCCATCAGCCATGCCTCCGCATCTGTTCTAGCTAACAAAATTTACCTCATGGTGGACATGGAGGGAGCCCCATGCAGAATGGAAATAGACATGGGTTCCTCCAAATCCCTGATCGCCTGGGCCACACTTAAGAAGTTGCTGCTGGATCTCACTCAGCAGTGGCTCCAGCCTTGCCATATTAAACTGAAAGATTACCAAGGGAAGCCAATTCCAACCCTGGGATGCGGGACCTTCCACATCTTCCCCGGTGATTTCTCTGGCTACCTGCTGCTGATTGTGGTGTGAGACAAGCTTCCCAGCCTGCTTGGTCATGATTGGTTTGCCGCCCTGCACCTTGGCGTGTCGGGCGTCCTCGCAACCTGCCCCAATGTCTCATCTCTGCTGACCGGCGAATTTGCAGATGTATTTGACCGCAGTCTTGGTAAATATACCAGTCACCCCATTTCCTTTAATTTGGATCCACAAGTGGCTCCCATCCGGCTGAAACCTTGAAGGGTGCCGCTTGCACTTAGGCCCAGGGTTGACCGGGAGTTAGATAAACTTATAGAGCAGTGGATGCTTGAGCCTGTGGACCACTCTAAGTGGGAAACGCCAATTGTCATTCTACTTAAGAGGGATGGCTCAATTAGAATTTGTGCTGATTATAAGTGCACCATTAACTGGGCGTTGCAGACAAACCCCTATCCCGTGCCCGTGGTGCAGTACCTGCTCCATTCCTTAGGTCAGGGGCAGGTATTCGCGAAGCTGGATTTAGCACAAGTTTACCAGCAGCTCCTGGTGGATGAGGCCACTCCCCTAGCCCAAACGATAGTTACCCACTGGGGAGCGTTTAAATGTAAGCGCCTGCAGTTTGGGGTTAGTGTGGCCCCGGGCATCTTCCAGAGCCTTATGGAGCGGCTGTTCCATGGGCTTTCCGGGGTGGTGCCCTATTTTGACGATGTCCTGATCTCGGCCGCTGATCAGGGTAACCTCATCGTTAAACTTAGGGCTGTCCTTTCCTGCCTGAGGCAGGCAGGGCTTAAGCTCAAGAAAGAGAAAGAGTGGGAGTACCCCAGGTAGAATTCCTGGGGTTCCTGATTGACTCCCAGGGTATCCACTCCACTCCAGCCAAGGTGGAGGCTATAAAGAACGTCCCCACTCCATCCATGAAGGCCGAGTTGCAGGCCTTCCTCGGGCTTCTTAATTTCTATGCTGTTTTCTTGCTCCATAAAGCATCTCTAGCGAAGCCCCTCCACCAGTTCTTGGATGCTAACACGCCTTGGCATTGGAGTTGCAAGGCGGCTGCCTCCTTTTGGGCTGTCAAGGATGCCCTCACCTCCAACGCTGTCCTCGTTCAGTACGATGACAGTCTCCCTCTGTCCTTGACCTGCAATGCCTCCCCCCATGGTGTGGGAGCCATCCTTAGCCATCTCCTGCCGAATGGCTCCGAGGCCCCCATCACGTATTACTCTAGGACCTTATCAGCAGCGGAGAGGAATTATAGTCAGATCAATAGAGAGGCGTTGGTGGCCGTAGAAGGAATCAAGCGATTCCATGACTACATCTATGGTCAGTTCTTCTATCTTATCACTGACCATAAGCCTTTACTAGGGTTGCTGCCAAAGGCCTCAGATCCTCTCTCCGCGCATGTCCCGGTGGGTGGAGTTTCTGGCAACCTATTCGTATCAGCTACTGTACACGTCTGGCAAGGCCATCGCACACGCTGATGCCCTTAGTCGCTGCCCCCTTCCAGTAGCTGTTCAAGATGCTGCTCCTGCTGCTTCCATTCTTTTGATTGATGAGCTGCAATCCCCAATCACTGCCGCCGACATTTGGACCCTTTCGGCCTCCAACCCCACCATCTCAAGGGTCTTGGTCTGGGTGCGCAGGGGGTGGCCGCAACAGCCGGCCTCCGCTGCCTTCCTACCGTATCACCGCAGACAGCATGAGCTGTCTGTACATCGAGGCTGCCTTTTATGGGGTAATCGGGTGGTTGTACCCCCCAGCCTCATGTCCCAAGTCCTGTCACATCTCCATGATGCCCATCCGGGCATCGTGCGCTTGAAGGCCCTCGGCCATAGCTATGTATGGTGGCCGCAAATTGACCAGGAGATAACTGGGTGTTCTGTCCCCATCCCACATGCACACACACCAACAGACATCCAAGAGTTAAAGACCAAACCAGCCGGCAAAATCCTTTTCCTTATGATAACGGAACTTGGCAACAACCTAGTTCCTTGCCTGCCAAGAGTTTATTACTTACGAAGAGGAGAGATAACTTCTCCCCACTTCTGGTACATCAAAAGAAACAGCTCAATAATTACAGAGTCAATCAAGTCCAGAGATAATCCAGCAAAGTCTATAGCAAAAGTCCGGCAATGCAGAATGGCATGGAAGCTTTCAGCTTTGTTCGTCACAAGGTTTGACTGGTCACCACACTCCCTTTTATACCCTGTGGGGTGTGGTCCAGTGACTCAGCCTAATCTCGGGCACGCCTTTTCTTCTATTGCGTGCATTTATCTCTGCGACGCTGGCGTGGATCCAGCCAAGACTCATTACTCTCATCACTGTCCACCTGTGGATGGGTGGATGTGCTTGGCCCTAGCCTTATCTCTTGCCCTTTGGCGGACACCGAAGGCATTGCCAAAGAGGAGGGTCCTGGAGAGGGAGGCCTTGCCAACTCCTCTCCTTCACTCTCGGAGTCCTCTCCTGCCGATGATACAGGCTCAGGTAACAGAGCCACAACACTGGGTGACTAGGTGTCAACATTGCCAATTAACCAGACTGGTTGCACCGGTGGCCCCTGTCAGAGAGTGGGAAACGCCCAGGGCACCATGGGCTCGGGTCCATTTGAAACTTGCCAGCCCCTTCTTTGCTAGAACTTCATAATCGTGGTAGACGCTTTCTCGAAGTGGGCTGAACTGGCCCTCTTGTCATCCACAAACACAGAGGCCATGGTCAAGGTATTAGAGAGTTGGTTCGCATCCCACAGGCTGCCCGATGTCATAGTGACTGATAATGGGCCCCAGTTCACTTTGCCACCCTTCCAGATGTTTCTAGCCAGATTGGGCATTCGCCATGCCCAAATGGCGCCTTTCAATCCGGCCGCGAATGGTCTGGCAGAAAGAACCGTCAGATCAGCTAAAGAGGCTCTACGCCATTTTGGGCCATCAAATTGGCACCATAAGATTTGCCGGTACCTATTGGCTCAGCACATGACTCCTTGTATGACTACCAAGCACAGCCCTGCCGAACTACTCATGGGCCAGTGCCTCCAGACCACACTCGACCGGCTGCACCCAGACTACATCTCCGATCCCCTCCGCGAAACACACAAACCCGCCAGGACGTTTCTTATCAGGGATTCCGTTTCCACTCAGAACTATGGGTCCGATGTTAGGTGGCTTCCAGGGCATATCACTCAATTAACAGGGTCCTATTCTTATAGGACAGATGACAGATGAACTTGGAGGCGGCATATAAATCAACTCAGATGGAGAGCTGCCAATGGAGCCGACCTACGCTCGACCACAGCCAGCCAGACGCGACCGTAGCCGTTCCTCTAGACAGCCCAGCAGCCCGACCTGAATCACCTACAACTCCTCCAACCAAATTGTTCTCGTCAGCCAACTTACCTGAGATCCCAGATTCCGTGGCACCATCGAAGCCTACTCCTTTGGCTCTGACACAGTCTCCTGTAGTTCCACCGAACGCTGATCCAGCTCCACCTCCGACATCATCCATTCCTGTACTGAGAAGATCTGGGCAGAGCCAATGTCGCCCGGCGTACCTAGCAGACTACGCATGTGCCATCCTGGTGAAGAGGGGTGTTGAGTCCTCACGGTTACGACTCCACTCCGTTGCCAACCAACGCAGATTGGCTAAGACGTGAGTGTTATGTCCTAACAGATAGATGCCTGTGCAAGCAGTTCGGCCAGAGGGGGCGCTGTTCTGGCGGGAGATCGCGAGCCAGTGATTGGTGCAGGTGCTGACAGCTGAGGTTATATAAGAGCTGTCAGTTCGCATGTGTTGCTCTCTGTTCTGTCAGGCATTAGACATAGTTTGTAGCTGTTGTGTTATATAAATAAATGAGGTTAAGGTTACTGTGAGTCGACTCGATTTCTCAGCCAGCCCCATTCATAATACTGGTGACGAAGGTGGGATTGTGAGGTGAAAATCAAGTGGGGCTCAACAGCCCAGCTGTTTCCTCAGCTGGGCTCTGATCGTGAGGTGCCTCAGGCAGCTCTCTGGATCATGGCCACCCTAACAATGTTTGCTCCTTTTAACCAGGCTCAAGAGACTTGGGATTCCTTCCTGGACAGGTTTGACTGTTTCTTAGCCGCTAATGACTATAGACTATATAGTCTATATAGCGATCGTAAACAAGCGGTTTTCCTCAGGGTATGCGGGCATGATATGTTTGAGACGGCCCGAGCCTTGTTAGTCCTGTTGAGAGTCCAAGATGTGCCCTGGGAGACATTGATGACCAAATTGAAGGGGCACTACACACCATTGCCCTCCCGTGTCGCCCGGCGCTACGCTTTCCATCACAGGTATCAGGCTGAGGGAGAGACAATTAACTAATATGTGGCGGCATTAAGAAAAGCTGCCTTGTATTGTGAATTTCGAGATCTAGACGACATTTTGCTGGATCAATTGATCTGTGGGGTGAGGGACCTCAATTTACAATTTACAATGCAAGGAACTATGCTGGTGAACCCCGTTGGGTGCCGGAGACAGTTTCTGGGGTGACAGGACCACTCTCGTATACGGTCCTATTGGCAGATGGCCGCACTTGGTGGCGCCATGTGGATCAACTGCGTGCCCAGCAGCTAAGGGGTCTTCAGGAGCAGAGAACTCCACCATCACCCTCCTTGATCGACCTACCACCTGAGGTGAGCCAACCAGAACAGCAGACAGTGCCGCCACCCGTGCTTGTACCTGTGCAAAGGGAGATGATGGTTCCCGATGATGAAGGAGTCGATGATTCCATCCCGTTTCCTAAAAAACCCAATGAGTCTCCAGCACCAACGGCCCCAGTATCCGACAGACCCGGTCAACGTCGGTCCGGGAGGAGCCGGCGCCGTCCCGCATATTTGGACGACTACGTATGCGCCATATGGGGGGGAAGGAGTGTCCTAATAGATAGACGCCTGTGCAAGCGGTTCAGCCAGAGGGGGTGCTGTTCTGGCGGGAGATCGCGAGCCACATCAAATTCCTCAAATTTTCCCCAGTGGCAGAACTCAGAAAGTTCTGCTATATCAGAAATAGAAAATAGAGGTCATCATTGCTAAACATAGAATATAATTTTAAGCCAAATACAGTGAAAATTACGATGAGAAATCCTAATAACAATTCATAGAATATGCCATTAATCAGAGGAGTGCTTTGCTTCAATGAATGTTTGCCTTCCTTGGCCCAAGTTCTAAACGCTTGGAATTACTATGTTGTTTTGCTTTGTATATCTCTGAGATTTTTTCCCTGCAGTTCTCAGGCACAAAGCAACCTCCTTTAGCTGATAAAACTGTTGGGTGAAGTACTGGTCCACTGCAATATATCCTGATAAAGCCAACTGCACTGCCTCAATGTCCATAAAAGGCACTTATGCAGTGGTGGGAGTCAAATAACTTAACAACCAGTTCTCTGCCCTAATGACCAGCTGGGTAGGCATGGCTGGGTGGTCATGTGACTGGGTGGGCATGGCCAACTTGCCCTCATTCAGTTCTCCTTGATTCTCCTTGCCCGGCCTCTCATGACTGTGGGAATGCTGCAATGGTTGTAAGTGTGAAAAACGGTCATACTTATCCCATATGTGTGGCAGAGCTGGAGGATGGGGATAGGCCATGCCTCCCATGACAGCCAACCTGACCCTGGGCGAACCGGTTGTTAAATTATTTGAATCCCACCACTGGAATTGACACATGGTACATATTTTAATGTACTATAATGAGTTATCTATACATAATTTGAAGTGTCCTGGAGAAAAGTTGGACAATAGGAACAATCGATAAATTATGGGCTGCACAAGAAAATCATTTTAAAAAATAAGGTTAGTACAAGCTCTATGAAGCTTTCCTCGCTTTGTATATGTGCAGATGTCATAACCGTGTTTTAAGCAATTGGACAATTGTTTTAGGCAATTAGCTCATCCTGATTAATTTTGCTGAGAAATAATATGGTGAAGTAATATTGCCCATGTTAAACTAAAATTTATCAAACTCAGTATGAATACATTGCTAAATGTGAACCATCTGCTCCATGCCCTTTTTCGAGAATTGTTCCACCACCAGAATCTGTGAAGCTTTTCATGACAGAATTGTTTTTTTGTGTAACCTCCATGGCATCACCCTTAGCATTTGTTAAGAATAGAATCTGACTCTTTAAATACATGTTCATTCACACATGAACATACATCCAATGATATTGATCTACATTCTGAAAAGTTTGTTGTAAGGTAATTTACTATTGGTGTATTTATCTGTCAGTTCACAATGTGGGGTGTTGTTTTGAATTGAGAAGACAGACCTTGGAAGAGTACCACAGACAATGATCAGTTAGGGAGCTATTTGATTCAATTCAGAGGAAATGATTAACAATAGATGCAATTTCATTCAGTTCAGAGAATGTTTATTCAATTCCTATAAATGGATTTTATTTAGCATTATACAGCTTAAAGTTTAAAATTTAAAATAACACTTCCCAGTATTTCTACAATAATCTTGCTGCTTTTCTTTTAATTCTGTTTTGGACCTTTATACTATACTGATCTAGACAAACTTAGTTTTTATAACTTTTTCAGTCACATGAATGCCTTGAGAAAAGCTTTGGCAAATGAGCAAATGAGCAATAATATAAAGGTAGTCCTCATTTAGCATCCACAATTAGGACCAGCAACTTGGTCACTAAGCAAAATGGTCACTAAGTCAAACTATGACTGTGCTTATGAACTTATTTCATCTTTCCTTTGCTTTAAACTGAATGAGAAGATTGCTTGTAAATTTATTTTTTATTACCATCCAAACTGTGAATGGTCCCTAAACAAGCTCTAGTGATATGTACAGGTAGAATACTTTTAAATATTCAGTTAAAATAAAAATGGTGTATTATCTACCTCTATCTCTATTTATGCAGATCCCTTCCCCCAAAGAATAAAATGAATAATCATAGTATGACTGGATAAAAGATAGATAGTCCACCAATTTTTAGAAATTAAAATTTAATTTTAAATCAATCTCTCTCTCCCTCCCTCCCTCCCTCCTCTCTCTCTCTCTCTCTCTCTCTCTCTCTCTCTCTCTTGTTTCAGAGAAAGAGCCACTCCAGCTTTTCCCATTTGTTCCCGTTTCTTTAAGTAATCCTTTCCCTTTTCTTATTTTTCTGAGCCATTCTTCCAAGCAAAACTTCTCTCCCTCTTCTACATTCTCCTGTCCAAGTCTTTGGGTCACATCCATCTTCTCAGCTCACGTTTATACCTTCTCTTACAACAAAATTTGTTTTCTGCCTCTCTCTTCCTTCCTTGTCCAGAGGGCCAAGTCTTAGTTTTCGTACTGACCCCAAATTGTTAATAGCATCTACTTTTTCTCTCCCTTAATCTCCAACTTCCCTCTCCTTATCTTCTCCAAAGATCCTATTTCCTTTGATTCTGATTTATTGGTCACAAGAAGATTCTTGGCACTTGGTTTTAACATTGTGATTTCTCCTGAAAAATTCTTACCATTTGTGTAGCAAAATTTTACTTTATCTATCCCCAATTCTAATGCAATCAGCTTGCAAAAAAAGAATTAATAAACTGAAAGCCTTTGACAGAATTCTTCAGTCTATAATTTCTATTAGCCCCATTACAGACTAATAAAAGAAGAGGTCTGACTCTTGGAATGTTAATCTTCTTCTTCTTCTTGTGCCATATCCATCATCAGATGTTGACGAACAGATTCTGTCAAAGGCTATCAGTTTATTAATTCTTTTTTTGCAAGCTGATTGCATTAGAAATAGGGAACGTTAATGGAATTATTTTTTATCTGCATATTTTGTGTGTTTATTTAGGTAATCCTAAATACTGGTATGCCAATGATAACATTCCCCTCTACCCAAATCTCTGATCTCTTCAATGTCCCTTAGGTGGTTGGGTTGAATTAGTTTACATTGTATTTAGAAGAAAAATTGTGAATCACACTTTCTAAGTTTATTAAAATGTACTACTTTGAAATTATGATTCATAAATTAATGCCTGGCAAAGTTACAAGATCCCATTTTCTTTTCATTTTTACACTAAGGACTGAGAAGGGAATTGAAGAAGATTAATTACATTGCTTGCTAATCAAATGCAAAGATATATTTTTCTGCTCCTCCACTTCATAATTTTTATTTCATCTAGTTTGAAAATTTTTAGGGTTGCCAGATGTCCCAGTTTCTCTGGGTTAATCCTGGTTTTTGAAGGTACATTCCATCTGCTCTTGAAAATATTCCTTTTCATTGCTCTCTACTAGACTGTGGTATTTGAGCAATCAGGCAGTAAAGAACTGTGGGAGTAAAGCTGATAAATTATTATCCAACTATAAAAAGCTATCCCAATCCCCTAATGCTGAGACATTAATTCTGTAGGGTGAACTTGTCACAAGAAGTTGATGGTTGCCCTGACATGTGAAGAAACTGCTGTAACAAGTAAAGAATTGTTCATTAATTTTAACATACAGAAACATTTTTTTTAGCTCATTCACCAAAAATCCAAATTTCTTTCTATCTTTTAACATCTTAGGCGGCAATTCTTTATATATCCAGATCTTTCTTCCATACAATTGTAGAGTAGAATTAAAGGATTTTTGCACAATATCATTTCTTATTTCTTTATCTGTGAAGTAAATCACCACATCTCTAGGCAATTGCCTTTGCTTTGCGATCCAAGAATTTACTCTATAGGCCTTGTCAATCTTACAAGATATCTCCTCAGGATGAACCTTTAAAATCCCGGCCAGAACTTGAGCAGATATTTTTCTTAAATCATCTCTATTATTTTTCTGTAACCCTCTCATTCTAACCGCAAACTCCGTGAGCCTGTATTGCATCATTGTAACTTCTTTTTCAATCCCTTGCTTTATATCTTCTGCATTGCAAGTCTCGTGACCAGCTTCCTTTTTAGACTTTACTTTTAAACTATTGTCTTGAATATTTATCAAATCATTTTCAATTCTTTGTATTTTATTGTCCAAATTATAAATCTTATCATCAACTTCCTCCATTTTAGACTCTAATAACTTGATATTTGTATCCATCTTTATAACAATTTCTGAAAAAGCATTATTCACTGTTACAATCTTTCATTGCAGATTATCATACTTTAGTTGTATCATTTTTTTAATTTCCTGCCTTAATTTTTCAAGATTCTGGTTCACAGTCTCGTGATACCTTGCCATTTCCTCCAAGACAAATTCTTTTAAATTAAAGCCATTCTGCTGAGTCTGTAAGCTCAAAACTTGTTCACATAATTGTAAATGGGGGAGCACCCCACCACACTGCTTGTTTGTCAGGCTTTATTAGTTTTAACGCCATCCTGCCACACAAACAAACTCTTTTTTTAAAAAAGAAAACTTTTCCCCAAGCAAGATCAAGTACAAATCTCCAAGAAAAAAGAAATATTAATATTAAAATAAATATTTTTCTTTTTTTTTTCTAGATTCTAGCCAGCACTGTATATTCCGCTACTTTGTAGCTTGTTACGGAAGGACTTTCACTTTCGACTTTCTTCTTCTTCTCAAGCCTCAGCAGTCGCCATTTTAAACTTTTTTTTCCTTCAGTTAGAAATGCTTGTAAAATCATTAAAAATACTTGCGATTTAGGGTCCCAAGTCCAAATCT
The DNA here is from genome assembly GCA_022577455.1 of Arizona elegans. Taxonomy (NCBI): domain Eukaryota; kingdom Metazoa; phylum Chordata; class Lepidosauria; order Squamata; family Colubridae; genus Arizona; species Arizona elegans. The sequence goes on along the minus strand of JAKOOJ010000004.1, from coordinate 72,554,464 downwards.
TGTCCTCTTTAATTAAACCATCTGATAATTTTGTTGATTGGTCTGGTCCCAGTGCCTGGCTCTGCAAAAAGGCAGAGTTCTCCTGAAGCCCAGAGCAGCGGCGAGCGGAAATAGGGAGCCACAACCTGCTCGTCCCCAAGAGTAAAAAAAGAACTCTGGGGACTTTGCAGAGGGCTCTACCTGCCCTCGCCTCCTCTGTCTCACATTTCCTTCAGGAAATGGAGTTTTTCGAGCCGCCTTTCAGATGTAAAGGTGGCTCTTTACAGGCAACGGGGCTGGCGGTCACAGAGGCCATCTGGCGGCGATGGAAGCCAGACCGGAAGCCACTGCAGTTAACTCCTTGAAGGAGTATTGCCTGGACTTTTTGGTGGGTGAATGCAATTAATTCACAAGAGGTAAATAAAGAGGGGGTTTTCATAACAAGGAGTCTGTTTCTTGCTTCTGCTAAGTCTGGGTCAGAACACAGGCTGCTGATGCTCAGCTGGCGAAACTTCTCTGGCCGTCTCTTAAGGGTTTGGCTTCTTGGCAGTGACTGGACTCCCCAATCCTTGGACTTGCTGAGGTTGACCGGCATCGTAGCCCTCTACTTGAATATTGTGGTGTGCTGGGTTCATGCTGTGGTGACCTGGTATTCCTGGAGCATCGGCTGGCTGGCAAACTACTCCTCTGCCTGGTACAGCTCCTGGGTGGCTGGCCATCCTGGTATGTTGGGATTGTGAAAGTGCCACCAATGCCATGGCCACAGTGGTGGAGCTTGTAGGTTGGCTCCCAGAGGATGGACTCCTTGGGCTGGATCCCCAGCTGGCAGTCGAGCTTGGCTGTTGCTTGCTCAGTTGTCGAGGGGAAGCTGAGGGTCCCAGAGCTGTCCCCAGTGAGCCTGCTGGCTCTGACGGCTCCAACATCAGTGGTCAAGCCTTCCTCTAGCTGTTTTTTCTCCTCCATCTTTCCTGAATCTTCCTGCTGCCTGGTAGACTGGGTAAGTGGCCGAAGCTCAGGATCCCGGACAGTGGTCCCATGCAGACAGGGAGCTGTTGCTTCTTTTAGAAAGGGATTCAGGTTAATGAAAATGCTTAAAGATGGCTCCAGGATTGATAAACAATGGCAAGAGAGATTGTAAAAGGAGGCAAAACTTACTGTCAGGTTCCAAACAGAAGGAAATAAAAGGAGACAAACCTGGATGGCTGCTACCTTAGTTTAATTTCCTTAGTTTGGAAGGATTTGGATGTTTTAGAACTGGCTTTCTTGCAAACAATGATTTTAAATGTTCGAAAGCCTCCTGACACTTGATCAACCATATAAGTGGATCGTTCAGGCATGGAGTTTTATTCAGATGTTTTGTCCCTAGTAAATCAGTAAGGGGGAGGGCTACCTGTGCAAATGAGGTTATAAATTGGTGATAGAAATTAGCAAACCCCAGAAAACTCTGCAATTGTTTCCTGGTTTTCGGGGCTTGCCAATCTAAGACCTCTTTGACCTTATTGGGGTCCATCTCTACTCCTTGTGGTGATATCCTAAATCCCAGATAGTCAAGGGTCATCTGGTGAAAGTCACACTTGGAGACCTTGACATATAAATGGGAATTTAACAATTTCCTGAGCACTTGGCGAACTAATTTGATGTGTTCTTCCATAATCTGAGTGTAAATAAGGATGTCATCCAAATAGACAAGCACGCCCTTATATAAGTGTTCATGCAGCATCTCATTTATGAACTGCATGAACACTGCCGGTGCCCCTTGAAGCCCAAACGGCATTACATGGAACTGGTAACTACCAGGGGACAGTTGAATGCCGTTTTCCATTCGTCCCCTGCTTTAATCCTGACCCTATAATAAGCCTCATGGAGGTCTAAATTTATGAAATAACAGCCCTCTGAAAGCCTGGCCATCATGTCTTTTACCAGGGGGAGAGGATATAAATGCTCCACACAAGCTGTGTTGATCCCTTTAAAGTCAACACACATAACACACCATCCTTCTTTTCCTGGAATAAGACAGGGCCTGCTACCCAGGACCTAGCAGGCTGAATAAATCCCCTCTTAAGGTTCTTTTCGATGTAGGATCTCATTTCTACCAACTCCTTTGGGGTCATAGAGTCCATTTTAGGTTTTGGTAAAGATGACCCCAGGATAATCTCAATACTACAATCGGTGGGGCGATGACGTGTAGAACATCACACTCCTTTTCACTGGAAATGTCTTTTAAGTCAGTGTACTCCATAGGGAAAGCCAACCCCTCTCCCTCCTTACATGGGGTCCTATGCTCCTCGCTACCAGCTGGGCCCCCAGCATGTGGGTGGCTTTCATGTGGGAGTGGATCAAGACCTAGCCCTATCCATAGATGCTGACAACCACCTCCCCACCATATGGTAGGCCCCCACTTATCCAACCAAGCCAAATTGAGGACTATCCCCTCGGTGATTCTGGGTACTACAATGAAGCGTATTTCCTCCCTATGTTGACCTACTTCCATTATCATTTTGCTGGTGACATGGGTGCTGGTTGACCCCCTTCATTGACTACAATGAAGCGTATTTCCTCCCTAAGTTGACCTACTTCCATTATCATTTTGCTGGTGACATGGATTGCTGGTTGACCCCCCCAACAGAGACCCATCCATTTGTTCAAAACGGATGGGCTGACTTAATCGATGTAATCTGACTCCTAGATCAGCAGCTGTTAAGGATATTATTCTGTTAACAACCAAAAGAGCATAGAGCACATGGAAACGGTGCTGAGAGCAACAATGAATAAAATACATATACATTGGTTTATCAACGTTTTTACTTTGTAGTGAAAAACAATCTCATAGTCTTTAATCAATCCAAGTCTTAGCCCAGCGGTTCTCAACCTGGGGGTCGCGACCCCTTTGGGGATCGAATGGCCATTTCACAGGGTCGCCAAAGCCCTCTCTCGCTCCCCCCCCCACGCCTTCACTCACTCTCACCCTCTGCCTCTGTTAGATCGCCCGGTCGCCGTTCGCTTACCCCGCCCACTCCCAATCTATTGCTGCCTCCGGAATCCCAGCTGGTGGCTAGAGGGGAAAAAAACTTTAAATTCTTGCCACGGGGCTTCAAAGAGCTGCAAAGAGGTAAATTCCTGGAGCAAGTTTTTTTCCCCCTATCTATGCTGAAAAAGCGAAATTGAAAGTAAGCAGGCTGCAACGTGACAAAATGAGGCAGAGAGATTTCTTTTTCTTTTTCCTCACCAAAAAAGGTAAGTGCAACACTGCAAACAATGGGAAATTTAGGGCAAAAGAGGAGAGTTCCAAGATTTTAAAACACAAAAGAAAAAAAGCTCTATTTAACTAGGGAATTGTAATAATTGAGATACTATTAATTGGTTAAGTTGTGGTTTGGAGGAATATATGGGGGAAATTATTTGGTTTATTATTATTGGTAAATATAATTAATTGATTTGTAAGAAATTGGATTGCATGGAAATAATTGGAATATTCATGTTCATATTGATTAATATACAAAAAAGATAGTTATATAATTAATTGATTTATATTAAAATGTTGAATTTGTATTAAACAACTGTATTACATAATTAACCAATGTGAGGATGGATATAAAAATAGATGACGATGCGAAGGGGTATAATATAGAATAGAAGGGAAAAATTGAATTTGATTAAGATTAGAGATGAGGATGAAGGGTAATATTGTTTTTTAAAAAAATAGATGAGGAATAAATATGGTAAAAAGGAAATATAGAAATTGTAAATTTAATTGAAATGACTAAATACTGTGTTGGAAGAAATATCCTTCTGGGTTCTGCTCCAAGCGGGGAAAAAGACACTGGAAACATGGAGACTGCTTGGAAAGATGGTTTAATGTTGGACAGGATCACATGGCTTGATGGGGCCCATTGTGTTAGTTTCTGTTGCTATTGTGTTGCAAATGTCCTTTGACAAAGGATTGAGTTTCTGCCTCTGGCCCATTAACAAAGGGTGGGGGGCAGGAAGGTGGGAGCTGCTTTGTCTGTAAAATATGCTTCTTCATTTCTCATACAGGTAAGGAAATATAATATTCTGCCTTTTTAATATTTCCCAAAATATTTCATTCTTCTAGGAAAGGGGTGGGTGCTAACCTCCTACAACTGTTTAAATTTGTGAACCGGCCAAATACTCTGTTCAAAGAAAATACGTTGTATGTTTGTATGTGTTTTTCTAATTATTGCTATTTATTGCTATTTGTTCTCTTTTATTCTTTAAAGTTTAACAATGCATTCTTTATCTTAATATCTTAATATTTGTTTGGCTTTCTTCCCTTTCATCTTTTTTATTGTACAGCAATCTTTCTCCTCAAACCTATCACCTCTGTCTTTTCTTTCTTACTTACTTTCTCTTCCCCCCCTCTTCTTCTTCTCCCTACTTCCTCTTTCTCTTTTTCCTCCTCTCTTCCTCCCTCTCTTACCTTCACTCCTACTCTAATTTCCCTTCCCTTCCTTCATCCCTCTCTATTGCTGTATCCTTTTATGCATATGGACTACTCAGAGGGCTGAAAAAGTTATTTTTGACCAGTCCTCGAACTTACAACTGTCCTCACAATTTACGTATTTGCGCTATCTTGTCACCATGGTGAAGAGAAGCAGTTGTGAAATGAGTGACACGGTTGTTAAGAATGCTACAATGGGGGACTGCCACCGGCGAAGACGGTCGCTTTTGAATGGCCGCCAGCCCCGCGGCCTGTAGAGCCGCCCCGAGTGAGGGAAGCGGCTTGAAAACTCCAGAATCCTGAGGATTTGAGGAGAAGAGCAAAGCAAGAAGCAGGTTGAGCCCCCGTGAACCCCCAGAAGTTTGCTACTGGGGAGGAAATGGGTGTGGCTCCCTTTTAACTTGCGGAGACTCCAGACGGCGTGGGACGACTCTGCTCATCAGAGCAAGCTGGCTGCAGCAAACATTTACACTGATGGGAAGATAACTTTGTTATAAAACAACCTCAACCCCCAAACCAAGAAACTGCAAGTATTTCTTCTCTTTTGAACTTTTGATTTGGGGAAAAGCTAGAGCGAGTGGAAACGGCTTGAAAAAATGGTGCCGTTCCAGTGTTAACGAGCTGAAAGGGAGAGTGATTGCATAGAACTATTCTAACAAGCTACATTGTAGCAGTGCCTGTTGCAAGCGAACGGAGAAGAGTGGAAAAGAAAAGAAAAATAAATTTGAGCTTGCCTCAATCTATTTAATTCTGGGGGACTTTTTCAAAGGATATTGTGGAGGTGCAAAGGAAAGGAAAAAAAAAGATTTTCTTCTTTCAGAAAAGTTAATTTACGTGGCAAAATGGCTTCAAAGAAACAGGAAGGAAAGGTGGCAGGGGAGGGATCTCCCACCCACAAACCAGAACAGCAGCCCCCTCCTAGTTAGCAGAGGGAGGGAAAGGACTTTGATGTGCAAAGTTTAAAAGATTTTATTACCCAGGCTTTGGATGAAAAATTTCAAAAATCACAACAGGAAATGAAGAGGGAAATTAATGAATTTAAAGAGGCAATGAAAGAAAATTATGATAAGGTGTCAGATAAATTGTCAAATGTGGTTTCTGACTTGGCAGAATCCATTACTAAAGTGGACTCCAAACTGGAAGAATTTAAATCAGAAGTCAATGTCAAAATGAAGGATGCTGATATTAAAATTGCAGATGTGGATAACAAAGTGGAGAGAGTCGAAAACGAAATTACAATGATACAGTTCCGATCCATGGAATTTGCTATTAGGCTTCGAGGAATTAAAGAGAATGATAGGCAAGATCTGAGACAGATTTGTTCTGATGCCTTGGCTGTATTGCTAAAAATTGATCCAGCAGATGTGGTCTATAAAATAGATAAAATTTACAGAGTGAATTCATGGGTTGCTAGACAAAGAAAATTGCCCAGTGATGTGGTGATATACTTTACTGATAGAAGAATAAGAAATGATATTCTGCAAAGATCCTTTCTTTCCTCTGTGCAAGTGGAGGGAGCTCAAATTGGAATCTATAAGGAATTACCACCTAAGATGTTAAAAGATCGAAAAGAGTACAGGTTCTTAGTGAATGAATTGCAAAAGCAAGAAATACCATTTCGGTGGGATGCCCCAACTGGTATAATTTTGAAATATAATGGAGAGAGACATCGATTGAATACTTTTCAGAAGGTGGAATATTTTTATTATAATATCCTTAAAGAAAGATCATCATCCCCACGTACATCTACATTGTTGGAGATAAAAAGTGATAAAGAAAAGCAATCTCAGCACGAGAGGGCACAACAGTCTAAGCAGATGGAACCAGTGGAAATGCAGGGTGCTGCACAGGGAGGAGGCCTTTTGGAGGAATCATTGTCAGAACCTTCCCCAATTCTGTCAACTGGTGCTGTTTTGGATGTAGTTGGGATGCCTGAAGTTAAAGACCAGCGTATAACTCGTGCAATTTCCAAGCAGATAAAAGAAAAACGTGAAGCCATGGGAGGAGCTAGGGCGAAGACTTCAGAAGAAGTTAGGCAAAGCAGCTCATCACTTCAGAAAGGTCAAGATGACAATTAGGCTCTTATCTTGGAATGTTAATGGACTAAATTCACCACAAAAAAGGAAGAAATTATTTACATATTTGAGACAATTTAATAATGATATAATTTGTTTACAAGAAACTCATATTCGAACTCAAGATCATAAACATTTGATAAATTCTAAATTAGGAACACATTTTATAGCTTCAACCTCGGAAAAAAAAGAATGGTGTGGTTATTTATGTGAATAAAAGACTGTCCGCTAAAATTATAGAAGCAGATGAAGATGGTAGGTTTGTTGCAATTGAATTGCACACAGCAAATGGCCAAATTCTTTTGATTGGAATTTATGCTTCGAACCAACAACAGGATCATTTTTATAAGACTCTACATAATAAAATATTGCAATGGGACTATAGATCTATTCTAATAATGGGAGACTGGAATGGAGTAATTGATTCTAAACTAGATAAAAAAAGTTTGGCGAAATCAAGGATCAGACTGCCACAGACTTTTTTTGATATGAAAGAAGATTTGGAATTAAAGGATATCTGGAGAATATATAACCCAAAAGAACTGGACTATACTTTTTTTTCTGACAGACACAGATCTTTCTCCAGGATTGACTTTATCTTGTTATCAGATGATTTACTTATTAAAACAAAAAGAACAAAGATATTTCCAAGAACTTTAACTGATCATAGCTCTGTATGGATAGAAATCGAGATGGGAAAGTCTGAGAGAAGGTCATGGAGACTAAATGAAAATTTGTTCAGAAATGAAAAAAATATAATAGAACTTAAAAAACAGATGAAAGAATTTTTTGAAATGAATTTGAATAAGGGTACCCCAATTGAAATAGTTTGGGACGCGAGCAAAGCTTATATGAGAGGGGTACTTATTCATATGAACTTCAAACATAAACAGAATCGACAAAGGAAAAGACTCGAATTGGAAGCAGAAATAAAGAATAAGCAACAGTTACTTATTAAAAACCCAACAGATGAAAGAATACGTGGTGCTATAAAACTTTTGAAAGATCAGTTTCAAATGCTTTTGGCGGAACAAGCTGCAACAAATCTACAATATGCGAAGCATAATATGTTTTGTAATGCCAACAAACCGGGGAGATGGTTGGCTTATACCTTAAGGAAAAAGCAGAGTATACGGACTATTGAGAGTATTGACATTGGGGGGAAAGAAATTTTCCAACAAAAACTGATTAAAGAAGTCTTTGTAGATTACTACGTTAAATTATAAGCTAAAGATGACATACAGAACGGACTTATAGAAAAATATCTAGAAGAGAAAAGAGTCTCAAAAATTACTAGCCAACAGAAAGAAAGAATGAATTACCCTATAACAGTTGAGGAAATAATTGCAGCAATTAAACAATTGAAAACAGCTAAAGCTCCTGGAACAGATGGATTGACAGCAGTGTATTATAAAACTTTACAAGCAGAAATGGTGGAACAACTTAGAGACTTATTTTGTAATATACAACAAGGGGGTAAAATACCCCCATCATGGAAATCAGCATATATTACTTTGATACCAAAAGAACAAGCAGGTCCTAAAAAACCGGAAAATTATAGACCAATATCTCTTCTAAATAACGACTATAAAATTTATGCAAAAGTATTAGCCAACAGACTGATGCCAGTAATTCAAGAGGTGATTAATGACGACTAAGCTGGGTTTATAGAGGGTAGATACATGAAGGACAATGTAAGGCAAGTTATAGATTTACTGGAATATCTTGAGAAGAATAAACAGATCTCTGCAGTGCTGGTTTTTTTGGATGCGGAGAAGGCCTTTGATAGAGTGGATTGGAATTTTCTACTAAAGACTTTTAAAAAAATGGGATTTGGAGACCAATTTATACAGGCGGTTTCAGCAATCTACCAAGAGCAAAAGGCACAGATTATTATCAATGGAAGTCTGACATCAGAGTTTAAAATCGAAAAAGGAACAAGACAGGGATGTCCGTTGTCCCCATTGTTGTTTATTTTAACACTAGAAGTCTTGCTAAATACAATAAGGGACTCTAATATCTTGAAAGGTATAATGATAAGGCAAGAGGATTACAGAATAAAGGCATTTGCAGATGATCTGGTCGTTACCCTAACACAGCCAATGGAATCAATAATCCAGATGAAGGACATTATACAAGACTATGGTAAAGTTTCAGGTTTTAGTCTGAACCAGAAAAAAACTAAGATGATAGTCAAAAATATGACACAAGATCGTAAACACGAGCTTGAAAGGAGGGCAGGTTTTGAGATTGTACCAAAGGTAAAATATCTAGGAGTTCAGGTTGCAGAATCAAATATGAAATTGTTTCAAAATAATTATGAGGTGTTGTGGCGAGAGGTGCAAAAAGACATGGAGACTTGGAAAAAACTGCAGCTGTCTTTACTTGGAAGAATAGCAGCAGTTAAGATGAACATTTTGCCAAGATTTCTTTTTTTTGTTTCAAATGATTCCGGTGCTTAAAAATGATAAACAACTAAAAGTATGGCAAACTGGAGTGAACAAGTTTGTTTGGAACGAGAAAAAACCAAGAGTAAAATTGAAAATTATGCAAGATGTTCCAGAAAGGGGAGGTCTTAAACTTCCAAACCTACAGTTATATTATGATGCAGCAGCTCTGACTTTAACAAGTGATTGGTTTGGAGGAAAAAAGACTGGAATACTAAACGCAGAAAGTTTTGATTTGGAACTTGGATGGCATGCTTATTTATTTTATGACAGCAAAGTGGATAAAGTATTTAAAAGCCATATACGTAGAGACTCTTTGTTGAGAGTTTGGAAGAAGCACCGACTCAAATGGGATTATAAAATACCGCTATGGCTGGATCTTGGTCATATTTTGTGGAATACAAATATAATGTCACTCGGGGGGTTTTTATACAAAGAGGTTCTTTTTACAGATGCGGGCAGATGGCAGCTGAAGACATTACAGACACTGTTGGCTGAAGGGATTAATTTAACTTGGTTACAATATAATCAATTGCAATTGAGACGGAAAGAGGACCAAAGAACTGGTATTATGTTGCATGAGGAAGAATTGGTTAGACATATAAAAGAGAAAGGTCCAATGCATATTAAAAGGCTTTATAATGTTTTGTTAGAAAGAGATTCGGAAACTGAATTAGTTAAAGATTGTATGATTAAGTGGGCACAAAATTTTGAAGAACCAGTGATGTTGGAAACATGGGAAAAAATTTGTGTTCAGAATGTTAAATTTACACAGTCGCAGAATTTGAGGGAAAATTTTTACAAAATGTTTTATAGATGGCATTTAGATCCTAAGAAATTGTTGTGTATGTACCCTAATGTTCAGCCTAAATGTTGGAGGTGTGATTGTTTAGATGCTACATATTATCATATTTGGTGGACTTGTAAGAAAGTTAAGGCTTTTTGGATAAAAATTTGGTGGGTCATGCAGAATGTTTTAAAGAAAAAAATCCAATTTTCTCCACAATTGCTTTTATTGGGTATAGTTGAGGGTTTTACAGTGGATGAAATAAAGTTGATTTTGTATATGATTACAGCAGCGAGATTGTTGATAGGTAAATATTGGAAAAATGAAGCTCTGCCCACCGTCGAAGAATGGATTTTGAAGATGGCCAGCTTCGTGGAGATGGCGAAGATTTCAGCATACTTAAAAGATCGCTCACAAGAGACTTATGAATGTAGATGGAAAAAGTGGATAGATTATGTGCAGAACAAATACCAAACTAAGAAGTATCAAATAGCTTTTCATTGATAGTATTATATTATATTAAGATAGAAATAGTCGAACTATGTGAAGATGAAAAACGACATGGGGGTTGGGGGGGTTCAAGGTTTTTGTATAGGGGATAATGATATTCTATGGAAGTCCGGGGGGAGGGGAGGGTCAGGGGGGGTTTGGGAGGGTGGGTTGAGGAGTTTGGGGAGGGTTAGGGGGGTGAAAATGGGGTGAAAATGTAATTGTAAAACTTTTACAATAAAAAAAAAGAAAAAGAAGAAAAGAATGCTACAATGGGCATAAATGATGACCAGTCATAACTGTGAAAACTGGTCATAAGTGCGAGGACCTGTCAGAAATCACATTTTTCAGCCCTCTGGGTAGTCCTTTTGTGCACAGGGACTACTCAGAAGGCTGAAAAAGTTATTTTTGACTGGTCCTCGCACTTTTGACCAGTCCTTGAATTTACGACTGTCCTCACATTTTACGTTTTTTTGTCCTATCTTATACCATGTTGAAGAGAAGCAGTTGTGAAATGAGTGACATGGTTGTTAAGAATGCTGCACAGGCATAAATGTGAGGATGGTCATAAGTGTGAGGACCAGTCAAAAGTGCGAGGACCTGTCAGAAATGACTTTTTTCAGCCCTCTGAGTAGTCCCTATACATATAGCCATGGCCACCCGGTCACATGACCAGCTAGCCACGCCCACCCAGTCACATGACCTCTAAGCCACGCCCACAAAATAAGCCATGCCCACAGATCCGGTAGTAAAAAAATTTAGAACCCACCCCTAGTTGGGGGTCACCACAACATGAGGAACTGTATTAAAGGATCGCGGCATTAGGAAGGTTGAGAACCACTGTCTTAGCCAGTCATAATCAGTCCAGAGATACTAAATTCTTCTTACCAGTTTGTAGTAAAAGGATCAAACAGGAACAATATAAATAGTTCTTTTTTTTAATTGAAAAGTTTTAAAATGTTTTACAACAAATTCCCCCCCTTCCCCCCCTTCCCCTCCCCCCCCCGAACTTCCCAGAACAAAATACAGGGTATTGCATTTAACAAACATAATCTAACATAAGCAAACTAACTATAAACTCTTAACTTCCCCTTACTCTTTAACTCCGCCATAGGTACTAAAATATCAAAGTAGAAAAAAAAAATCATCTAAATATTTCATTCATAAGCTATTTGCAACTTTTTAGTCCCGTATTTGTTTTGTATATAATCAATCCATCTTCTCCATTCCAGTACATATCTTTCAGTCGAACGGTCCTTCAAATATGCAGAAATTTTAGCCATCTCTGCCAGATTAGCTACTTTTAATGTCCATTCTTCAATAGTAGGTATTTCTTCCCTCTTCCAGTATTGCGCCACCAAAAGTCTGGCTGCCGTTATTAAATTCAAAATCAAATTAATCTCTATAACTGTACATCCTTCAATTGTACCCAGTAAAAACAACTGTGGAGTAAATTTTATCTTCCTTTTAAGAATATTTTGTATAATCCACCATATCGTAATCCAAAATGCCTTAATTTTCTTACATGTCCACCATACATAAAAATACATTGCATCATCACATTTACATCTCCAATATGTAGGTTGTAAATTCGGGTACATACAGGCTAGCTTTTGAGGATTTAAGTGCCATCTATAAAACATTTTGTAAAAATTTTCTCTTAGATTTTGGGCTTGAGTAAACTTCACATTTCTAACTCATATTTTCTCCCATACATCCATAGATATTGATTCCCCAAAGTTTTGTGCCCATTTTATCATACAATCCTTCACTAACTCAGTTTCTGAATCTATTTCTATCAGTGCATTATACAACTTTTTAATATGCATTGGACTTTGATCTCTAATTTGTTTTATTAAATTTTCTTCATTTTGCACAATACCAATTTTCTGATCTTCTTTCCACCTAGTATACAATTGCCCATATTGAAACCAGGTTTGAATTTTCCTTTCTTCCTTTAATACCTCTAAAGATTTTAATTGCAATATACCTCTTTCCAAAATAAGAAGCTCTTTATAAGTAGTCACATCTTGTTTCTGCTCCACACTTATATTTTCTATCATATGTCTAGGTATTGTCCAAACAGGTAATTTAATTAATTATTTAATTTATATTGATACTTTTTCCATACACGTAACAATGCATTTCTTAATATATGACTTTTAAAATTCTTATCCACCTTTTTATCATATAGTAAATATGCATGCCATCCATATAACAAATCATACCCTTCAATATTCAATATTCTCTCTTCTGTTAAATTAATCCAATCACTAATTGCTGAGAGCACAGCTGCCTCATAATACAATCTTAAATTAGGCATTTTGAGACCTCCTCTTTCACGTATATCTTGCATTATTTTTCATTTTATCCTTGGTCTCTTTCCTGCCACACAAAATTGGTAATACCCTTCTGCCATTCATTCAAATTTCCATTTTTTTTCAGTATTGGTATCATTTAGAAAAAAAATAAAAATTTTGGCAAAATATTCATCTTTACTGCAGGTATCCTTCCCAGCAATAATAGTTGCAATTTTTTCCAACTTTCCATCTCTTTCTGGATTTTTTGCCACAGTACTTCATAATTATACTTATATAATTTCGCATTTGATGTTGTATTATAAACCCCTAAATATTTAACCTTCTTAACTGATTCAAATCCTGTTATTCTTTCAATTTCTTCTTTTTGACTTGTAACCATATTTTTAATTATTATCTTTGTTTTCCCTGCATTAATTTTAAATCCAGAGACTTGTCCGTATTGGTTAATTATATCCATTAAACCTATAACCGAATTTATTGGTTGGGTCAAAGTCACAACCAGGTCATCTGCGAATGCTCATACCCTGTAATCCTCATTCCTAATTTTAATTCCCCTTATTTTATCTGAACCACGTATTTTATTCAACAAAAATCCCAGAGTCAAAATAAACAATAATGGAGATAAAGGACATCCTTGTCTTGTTCCCTTTTCTATATTAAAGATTTCAGTTAAACTACCATTAATTATTACTTGTGCTGTTTGTTGCTGATATATTGCCTTAATAGATTGTATAAAGTACTCTCCAAATTGCATCTTTTCAATTATTTTCAATAAAAAAAATCCAGTTCAATCGATCAAACGCTTTTTCCGCATCGAAAAATATCTAAAAATAAGGGACCTGATTGGTTTTTCCCAAATACTCCAATATATTAACTATTTGTCTTGCATTACTCTTCATATATCGCCTATTAATAAAACCGGTTTGGTCATTGTGAATCATTTGTTGCATAACTGGCATCGATCTATTTGCCAATATTTTAGTAAAGATCTTGTAATCTGTATTTAACAATGATATAGGCCTATAGTTTTTTTGGCTGAGTATGATCTTGATCTTCGTTTGGAATCAGGGAAATAAATGCTGTTTTCCAGGAAGGAGGCACTTGTCCTCCAGTTTGTATTTTATTAAATAATTCTTTAAGTGGTTGCACCATTTCTACCTGCAAATTTTTATAATAAACTGCTGTCAACCCATCTGTCCCAGGGGCTTTTCCCACCTTCAATTGTTTAATTGCTAAAACAATTTCCTCCACAGTTATCAGTTGATTCAATCCTTCCCTTTGGTTCTTCTGAGATTATGGAGATATTCCCCCTCTGCAAATATTTATCTATATCTATACCTTGAATCTTATCACTAGTATACAACTTGGTATAAAATTCTGAAAATGCTTTTTTAATCATATTTTGCTGGTACACCTTTTTTACCCTTATATTTTATTTTCTCTATAGTACGTAGTTTTTGTTTTTTCCTAAGCAAATATGCCAACCATCTGCCTGGTTTATTCGCATTACAAAAGGATTTATGTTTGGCATATTGCAAATTAGTTGCTACCTGATCTGCCATCAACATATTAAATTGCCCTTGCAATAAATTAATTGCTTCTTTTGTTTTCTTATCAGTTGGGTTTAAAATTAATACTTGTTCTTTATTTTTTATTTCTTCTTCTAACTCCTTCTGTTTCCTTTCCTGTTTACGTCTATGTTTATTATTCAAATAAATTAAAATACCTCTCATATATGCTTTCCTTGCATCCCAAATTATCTTCATAGGTGTACCTTTATGCAAATTCATAACAAAAAAATCTTTCATAAATTGTTTACATTCTTTCACATGTTCCTCATATCTAAACAAATTTTCATTCAGCCTCCAGGACTTCCTGGGTGCCTTTTCATATTCTAATACCATCCACATCGGACTATGATCTGTTAATGTTCTTGGACATATCTTCATTTTCTTCACCCTAGAAAGGAATTCATTAGAAATTAATATAAAATCAATCTTGGAAAATGACTGATGTCTGTCAGAGAAAAAATAAAATCTTTCTCTTCTCCATTCCTCTCATGCCAAATATCTCTCAGCTCCATATCCTCCATCATATCAAAAAAAGATTTAGGCAATCTAGCACGTGTTTGAATATTTTGTAGAGATCTTTTTTTTATCCTTTTTATTATCCAAAACTCCATTCCAGTCTCCCATCATTATATATGTTTTATAATTCCACTGTATTAATTTAGCATGTAAAGTCTTATAAAAACTTTCTTGTTGCTGATTTGGTGCATATAGTCCAATCAATAATTTTTTTCCCCTTCTATTAAGATTTCAATTGCAATATATCTTCCTTGTGGGTCTGCTTCAATTAATTTAGCAATTAAGCCCTTTTTTAGGTATATAACTATACCATTTTTCTTCTCCAGTGCAGATGCTATAAAATGTGTCCCCAATCTTGCATTTGTTAAATATTTTTGATCTTGCATTCTAAAGTGTCTCTTATAGGCATATAATGTCATTTTTGTACCGCTTCAGATAATGAAATATTTTCCTCCTCTTTTGCGGTGAATTTAATCCATTGACATTCCAAGTTAGAAATTTACTTGCCATTTTTGGCACTTTGAAGCTTCTCGAGCATTAGCTGAAGGTCATCTCTCACTTTGATCTTCGGCCTAGCTCCTCCCACTGCTTCTGATTTTGTGGTTTCTTGTGCTTTGATGTGGGCTTGCTGCACCTTTAATTCCTCTTGGCATTTCTTTGCTGCTCAAGTCTGCCTTTGATCCCTCGGCTCCTCTACTTTGCCAAATAGCTCCATATCTTGGGCAGAGTTCGTAAATTGTGGTAAATCTTCTTCAACAATCAATGCCCCTCCTTGAGCCTCTGCCAGAGCCTGGGTAATTTCTTTCACTCCCATTCTTCTTTCCTCTATTTCCTTTCTTCTTCTGGTTTCTGGAGAAGAGGAACCTCCAGCCTTCAATACATTAAAATAGAAATCCCTTGCTTTCCATAATGTATTAAGACGGAATCTCTGTCCTGAATAATCCACCACCAATCCAGTTGGGATCTCCCATCTATACTGTATCTGACGTTTTCTGAGTTCATCCACCACAAAAGCATAGTCCTTCCTTGCTCTCAACATTTTGGGAGGAATTTCTTTTAGCGTTAGAACTTCCTGCCCTGCCACTTGAAGTTTATTTTTGTAGGAAGCCTGCAATATCATATTTCTTAGCCTTCTTGTTGTGAAGTAGATTACAATATCTCTTGGTAAATTTCTCTGCCTGGCCACCCATGAATTAACGTGATAAATTTTATCAATTTGCTGATCCAGATCCTCCTTTCTTTCTTGAGTTATCTGTGCAAAGACTTCTGCAAAGATCTCTCTCAAATTCTCTTGGGTGTTTTCTTTCAGGCCTCTTACTCTTATAGCAAATTCCATCGATCTATATTGCATCATCATCACCTCTAAGTCCGCTTTTTCTATCCGAGTCTGAACTTCTCCCATTTTATTCTCCAAATTCACGTTTGATTGATTAACTTTCTCTAGTCTTTCATCTAACCCTTCAATATGACTTGCCAAACCTTTAAATGCAAAAATGATGTCTTCTCTAATTGCCTTATTTCGAGCTTGAATTTCATCCTTGATTTCTGTCACTTCTAGAGTTACTTCATCCATTTTATCAGTCACCACTTTTATTTTTTCATCAAGAACAGAAGTAATTTTTCTTCTAAAGAGAAGGCTTGCAGCTTTAAGGCTTTCTGCAAGGCTTCCAGGGTTAAAACTTGTGGTTCTGCTGGAGCTGTCAAAGATTGCGGTTTAGGTGGTGGAATAGGGGAGCTCACAGTAAGGAGGAACTCCAATTGCAAGTATTAAACTTTAACTCCTGTGTATTGAATACTTCCTTTACTTCCTTCTTGATTGCTGTGGGAAGAAAGTGAAAGGAAATGGCGCCGAGCCTTAATTGGGTGTGGTAACGAAAGTTAACTTCAAAGTACTCATCTGTGCTGACAGTTTCTGCTGCCAATAAAAGGAACTTGTCTCAAAAGAAAGAAGAATTAAATTGGACTGTAGAGAAATTTAAATTTACTGAGGACTGAAACTAATTGGAAATTGAGTTAATTTCTGGGAGTGGTTGCTGTAAAAGTTTTAATTTGGAACTGAAAATTTGAAAATGGCTTCTAAGCAAATAAAGATAAACAGTTCTTAAAAACAGAATAAATAAACCATGATCACATTAGACCATGTAAAAGATCAAGTAGAAAATACAAAACAGCAGTAGGTAATAAATAGTAGCAAGTTCACGCTGGTAACAGGTCACGATGGTGGCATGTCCACACTGACTACATTCAAGCTCTCCTTAAATACAGTTACTACAGAGCTTATCCAATCAGGATACAATGACTCAGCATTACAATGACTCAGCAGTACTTCTTAAAGTCATAAAATACATATTCATCATGTTAGCTTATATATTGCCTGGACAATCTGTTAGGCATGCACCATATCCTAACAGCAGCCACCCCCATGCTTATTAGACACCGTGTGCAACCTGAGTCAATGAGGACTGCACACCTTTACGTTGCTCAGTCTCTAAGATGACAGGCACCACAAATGGTTTTATGGCCATACACACCATTGGATCGATGTCACCCTCACTATCACTGGCCTCAAGTCCTCGGTGGGAGGGGACCTCTCCTCCAATGGGGTTACTGTGGTCTTCGGTACCTGTTGTGTTCCCCTAGACTGTTCTGGTGTGGCTTGGATGATTTTCCTAGCAGAACCCCATTTCGTGCTGCTAGGACCCGGTCTAGTTTTGGTTCCATCCTGGCAGTCCGCAGCTCTGTGGCCTAGTTTTCTGCACCAGAAACACGTCATTACTGGTCTCGCTGGTTGTACCGTTGATGTTTGGAGAATCTGAGCCAGAGAAGGTGATATTGGGGTTTGACTAGGTAGCCTGGATTTTGAACATTGGCCCCTGGAACCCCACTCTCTCCATTGGTGATTGTCTCGAAATTTGACATCCAGTTCAGTGGCCTCTTGGAACCAAGCTGCCAACCGTGGATCCAGGACCCTGCATGCAGAAGCCTGAGGTAAGGTCTTATCTAGTCCCACCTTGAAATGGTGTACAACCAGTCTCTCAGGCCACCCCTGCACTTTACCAGCCAGCCTTCTAAATTCCCTGATGTACTCTGCCAGAGGCCTCCCCCTCTGTTTTATCTTCAGTAGATCTCCCTTGGCCTGTTGTGCTCCAGTAGAGTCTTCAAACCTCTCCTGGAGGCCAGATAGGAACAGACATAAATCACCTAACACAGCCACGTGGTCTCTATATAGATCCGCCACCCAGTCTGCTGCCTCCCCTCTCATGACTGTTGTCACTGCAATAATCATGTCCCACTGGGAGGTCTACTGTAGCGGTCAAAGTGGTTGAGGACCTGGCCTAGAAACAAAGGCACCTTCTCAGGGCTGCCATCAAATGACACTCACAAAGGCGGTGGGTCCCACCTGCCCATATACAGAGCCTTGCTGGGTTGGTTGGTCAGCTGGGAGGTTGGCCAGTTGGTCCATGAACTCCTGTACCCCGGCACCTGCAGTTCATATTGACGTCCTGTCAGCCCAGGGTCCTCTAGGATGGGTTTTTGTGGGACCCCTAAAGCCCCTGGAAGGTCATATGGCCTGCCCTTCCCAGGCAGCCAGGATCAAAGCGGAGGACCTTTTATTCTTTGGGTTCTGGGCGAAGAAGGCAATCCCATTCCTGGCCTCTGCCACACATTACTTTGGGCTGGCTCTCGGAACCCAGCCACTCCATACATCTCCTGGAGCACTTCAATGGTCTGGTTTCCCAGTGTTGTGGAGTCCAGTCATCATCCTCGGAGATTCGTTTCTCTCACCATTGAGTGAAGTGTTGTCCCGAAGGTGCAAGTAGTGATCCAGGAAGTGGGTGCCCTTGACGGTCTGCTGTCTTGGTGTCCAACCACCAATCCCTGGAATCACCTTGCTCTGCCTCTACTGCTACTTGCAGCCTTCTGTCCGGTGAGCTCTTCCCACCTGACCTGTCCTTTGACCGTGGCCACAGGCTCTTCTGTAGGAGAAGAGGTCTCGAGCACAGTAGCTTCAGTCGGAGCTACTGACTCTTCAAGGTCAGCTGCCTCTAACCCTGGCACTGTTTCCTCAGCCATTGAAAAGATATGAGCCCTAACATATCTGTCAGGTTCCAAACAGAAGGAAATAAAAGGAGACAAACCTGGATGGCTGCTACCTTAGTTTAATCACTTCTTGGCACTCACTGACAATCGCAGATGAAAATCTTGTTAGGGCTACTGCCCTGTGCTTCCCTCCACCATTTATCCATTAGTTATCATCACTCACCCAATCATGTGCGCTGCTCCCTCCCATGTGACCCGGAAGTTGGCTAATGTTTAATTCTTGAGTATTTACAACCAGCATCTAAACAGTTAATCCACTTGAGTATTCACAACCAGCATCTAAACAGTTAATCCACTTGTTATTTCTGGCCAATCATGATGATGTCATCCCCCAGCTATTCCCTCCCATCAATCCTATCAGTCCCTGGGAGGCTCAACACAGGACAAAGCAGATGCTAGGCTGAAACACAGTTTGTGCACTCCTGCCCCCAAGAATGGCATTCACATATATGACATTGACATAACATACAACATATACATATCTTATCTCTTTTAAACTTTGTTTCTTTATGGTCTTCTTTCTGTTATTTTATTTTTCCTTCTCTATATCTTCATTTCTTTCTTTCCCCCCCCCCCACCATTGTACTTTTCCCCCTCCTAAAAAATGTTTTTTAGCTTTAACAATCTTAACTTTATACATTTCTCTACAATTATTATATACATATTTTCATTATATCTTTAATGTTATACATTTCTATATTCTTGTTGTATCAATACATTTTTATTCTGCTCCATACATTTGTTACGTATATATTTTATACTTCTAATTTTCTCTCCTGATATTTATTATTCTTTATTTCTCACCTTAAGCCATTTGTACCATTTATTCCATATTCTATAATAATCTATCTCCTCCTTTTCTTTAATTTCTTTAGTTAATCTATCCATTTTAGCACATTCTAAAATCTTATCTATCAATTCTTTCTCAGTTGGAGTTCTTTCCTGTTTCCAATTTTTTGCATATACTATTCATGCTGCTGTTAAGATGTGTAGCATCAAGTATTTTATTTCCTTGGAATATGGTCTTGTAAAAATTCCTAACAGGAATGTTTCTGGTTTTCTTTCTATTTGTTGGTCTGTAATTTGTTCTATCCACTTCTTAATATTTGCCCAAAAATTTTTTGCTACTGGGCATGTCTACCATAGATGGTAATATGTTCCTTGGGATTTCTTGCATGAGCTATTGTTCGGGTACATCTTTGCAAGTCTTGTCGGTGGCAAATGCCATCTATAAAACATCTTCAATTGGTTTTCCTTGTATGCCACCGATAATGTTAGTTTTGCATTTACTTGCCACATTGTTTCCCATTTCTTCAGATCTATTGTATAATTAAGGTTTTGTGTCCATTTAATCATTGTATTCTTCACGATCTCTTCCTTCATTTTATATTGTAATAGAAATTTATAAATTTTGCTAATTAGCTTCTCTTCTGATCCAAATATAATTTTGTCTAATTCATGTTTCTCTCTTTGTGTTTCATATGTTTTTGTGTCTTCCTTATATTTAGATTGGATTTGTGTGTACATTCACCAATCAATTTCTCTATTTAGGTCCGAATCCAATTCTTGTTTTGGTTTCAATTTTCCTTGTTGTCTATTAGCTCTTTATACCTTATTACTTTATTTAATTCCGATAAATTTGGATGTCTTACTGCTTCTAATGGTGAGAGCCAGGTCGGTATTTTTGTATAGTACTGCTTTTTAATTTTCAACCAAATTTGTAGTAGAGCATTCCTTATTATATGTCTTTTGAAATAACTGTGTGTTTTGTGTTTTCCATCCCAGAGGAATGAATGCCAACCCACTTGTATTTCATGCCCTTCAATTGTTATTATTTTTTAGTTCCATCCATTCTTTTAACCAAGTTAAGCCAGCCGCTTGATAATATATTTCCCATTCTGTGAGTGTAGTTCCTCCTCTGTCTTTTGTGTCCTGTAATAATTTAGTTTAATTCGTGGGCGCTTCCCCTGCCATATAAATTTGGATGTTATTTTATTCAATGTTTCAAAAAACTTTTTTTCCAATTTTATTGGTATGACCTGAAATAAAAATAAAAGTTTTGGTAAAATATTCATTTTAATGGTGGAGATCCTTCCCATTAATGATATCTGTAAATTTCTCCAATTATTTAAATCTTTCTTTATCTGTGTTAGTAATTTATCGTAATTGTCTTCTTTAATTGATGAACCTCTTGCTGATAACAAATCCCTAGATATTTTATTTTCTTAGTTGTTTGAATTTGTATAATGTTTTCCAACTCTTTTTCCTGTTCCTTTGTGAGATTTTTTGTTATTAATTTTGATTTGTTTTTATTAATCTTTAGTCCTGTCACTTCTCCGAATTCTTCCAATTTCTTAAACAGTTTTTGTGCTGACTCTAGTGGTTCTTCTACTATAAACATGAGATTGTCGGCAAAGGACTGAACCTTATATTCTTTTTTCCTTATCCTTAACCCTTTAATTTCTTGGTCTTCCCTTACCTTTTTTAAAAGGATCTCCAACGTTAAAATATACAATAGTGGAGAGAGTGGACATCCCTGCCTAACCCCTTTTGTTATGCCAAATTGTTCTGTGGTGTCATTGTTCATAATTACTCTTGCCGTTTGTTTTGTATAGATTTCCCCTATGATTATTTTTAAATTTTGTCCCGAATTGCATAAATTTTAATTGCCCCATTAAAAATTTCTAATTTAGATTATCAAATGCTTTTTGGGCATCAAGGAAAACCAGTGAAGCTTGTTTTTCCGGGTGTGATTCGTAAAACTCTAATGTATTCATTATTATTCTCATATTATTCTTGATTTGTCAGCCTGGCAGAAATCCATTTTGGTCCGAGTGCATATGGTTATTTAATACTTTTTAAAATTCTTTAAAACTTTCAGCTATAATTACTGCAAATACCTTGTAATCTGCAAGGAGATTGGTCTATAGTTTTGTATTAACTGGTGGTCCATATCTTCTTTGGGTATAATAGTAATTATTGTCTCTGTTCAGGTTGTTGGGATTTTTGCCTTTTCCAAAAGCCTCATTATATAATTCTAACATGGTTTCTCCCAATATTTCCTCTAGACTTTTATATAGTTCCACCGGTAGCCCGTCTGGCCCTGGTGTTTTGTTGTTTTTTCAGTGCTGATTCAAATTCAAATTTAGTTATCGGTCCATTTAATATTTCTCTTTGTTCTTCTGTGATTGTTGCCATTTCTGATCTTTCTATATATTGTTTTACTTTTTCCTCCTCTATTTCTTTATGTTTGTATAAATTTGAAAAGAATGTCTGAATAATTTCTTTTTTAGCTTCTCTTCTATATTGAATTACACCTTTTTCGTCTCTGAGTTGGTATATCATTCTTTTATCTTTTTCTTTTTTCAGTTTATATGCCAACCATTTGCCTGTTTTGTTTGCAAATTCAAAATAGTTTTGTTTTGCCATCTTTATTTTCTGGGCTATTTCTTTTTGATTTATCAGATTTATCTTATGTTTGATTATATTCCATTACTCTCTTACTTTTTTGTTTTGGGGATCTTTTTGTAATTTGTATTCTGAGTTTTTTAATTCTTCATATAATTTATCTTGCTATTGTCTCCTTTCTTTATTTTTCTTCCCTATATATGCAATCATCAATCTGCGTATATATGCTTTTGTTGTATCCCAAATATTTTGTAGAGAAGTATCCTGTCTTTTGTTTATCTTTAAAAATGATTCTAATTCTTTTTCCAGCATTTGTTTAAACCTTTTTTCTTTACATATATTTTGGTTCATTGTCTATCTCCTAAATCTTTTTTTCCCCTTCCAATTTATAAATATTGGGTTGTGATCTGCCCATTCGTTTACTCCTATTTCTATTGTTTCTATCCCTGTCCTGATATCCGCAGTCATCCAGGCCATATCAATTCTAGACCAGGATTGGTGTGGATGGGAGTAAAATGTATATTGATTCTCATCTTCATGCTTCTCCCTCCAAACATCTCTTAGGTTTATTTCTGCGGCCATATTAAAAAATTCTTTTGGTAGTGTTTTTTTCTTTTTCTTTTTCTTTTTCTTGCTACTTTTATAGTCTTTTTTGGCATCTACTATAGTGTTGTAATCTCCAATTAGACAGATATTTTCATATTCTAATTCTATTATTTTATTATGTATTCCTTTAAAAAATTCATGTTGATTTTGGTTAGGGGCATATATTACTATTAATGGTGATTTTTTTTCCCCTTCTATTTCTAATTTGACCATCACAGTTCTTCCTTCCTCATCTGCATAAATTAGTTTTGATTTTATCCTTTCTTTTACATAGATCGCTACTCCTCTCTCTCTCTCTCTCTTTTTTTTTTTTTTTTTGTATCAAAAATGTATATAGTTTTCCTAATTTTGGGTTTTCTAATAGTTTTTGGTATCCTCTTTTGATATGTACCTCTTGGCATATCACATCTGCTTCTGATTTTTGTAATTTTGTGAATGTTTGCATTCTTTTCTTCAGTACATTAATCCATTTATGTTTACCGAGAGAAGTTTAATTGCCTCTTCCATTGCCTAATGTAATTGTTTTTTGGTGTGTCTTGTCTCCATCCGCCTTTTTGCTTTCATGCTTTCTCTTTCCTCTCGTTCTTTTTTCTGACTCTTTCTTACTTCTCTTTCCTACTCCATTTCTTCTATTTGCTCTTCTTCCTGGCTTTTACTCTCTGTTTCTTCTTTGCTTTCCTGTTCCTCTTCCTGTGTAAAATGTAAGTTATAGAATTCTCTTGCTTTCTCTACTGTGTCTACTTTGTACTTTTTGTCTTGCCATGTGATTAGAATCCCATCTGGTGCAGTCATCTAAACATTCTTTTATATCTAATCAATTGGGTTGTTAAGAACTGGTATTGTTGGCATTGGTTTCTAATTCCTCATGGTATTTGCTTTAAAATTATAATTTCTTTACCCTTATATGTCAAAGTTTCTTCTCTTGATTTCTTATATACTTCATCTCTAATTGTTCGTTTTGAAAATCTGACATGTACTTCTCTCACCAATCGATGTCTTCTTATGTAATTAGTGTGTACCTGGTAGATTTTGTCCATCTGTCCTTTTATTTCTGACTTGTCTTTCTGTATTATTTTTGACACTATCTACACCATTTTTTCTCCCAGGTCTTCATCTTTTTCTCCTATTATATTTTGAAAGTGCAAGAAATATGAGGCTTTCCAGCATTGCTACTGAGTCAGACAATTCCTTGTTTAGTTGGAAAGATTTTTGCTCCATTGTCTCCACTTTTATCTCTACTTATTTATTTATTTATTTTATTTTATTTTTATTTGATTTATATGCCGCCCTTCTCCGGAGACTCAGGGTGGCTTACAATGCATTAAGCAATAGCCTTCATACTTTTGTATATTTATACAAAGTCAGTTTATTGCCCCCACAAACTGGGTCCTCATTTAACCTACCTTAGAAAGGATGGAAGGCTGAGTCAACCTTGAGCCTGGTAAGATTCGAACCTGCAGAAATTGCTGGCAACTGTGTTAATTACAGGGTGCATTAAACCACTGTACTACCAAGGCTCCTCCTATTACTTGATCTATTTTTGTTTCCATTTTTTAAATACTTTGTTCATTTTCTGTTATTGATTGTTGGAATCCCCAATTTTATCATTCATATTTTTGTCCTCTTTTACTTCTCCTATTTCATTTTTAATTTCTGTATGAAACATTTCCATTTCTTCATGATTATCCACCATTTTTTCTTGTGTTTTTAATAGAGTTTCTTGAATCATCTGAAACATGTTTTGCATAGTATTTAATGTCATTTCCGGCTTTTTTTTTTCTTTTCCTATCATATTTTTCCATATCTATTTTTCTTTGCTGTAGTGCCACTGTTGTTATAGTTGGTTTTTTCCCTTGTTTTCACTATAGTGAAAATAGAATACACTAAATAAGCATGCCAACCGCAAACCAAATCATGCCCTTCAATATTCAGAATCCTTCCATTTGTTAAATTAATCCAATCACTAATAAGACAGCTGCTTCATAATATAATTTTAAATTGGGCATTTTCAGCTCCCCTCTTTCTCATATATCCTGCATTGTTCAATTTTATCCTTGGTTTCTTACCTTGCCATACAAACTTATTAATACCTTTCTGCCATTCTTCTAGTTTGGCATCCTTTTTTAGTATTGGTATCATTTGAAAGAGGAATAAAAACTTAGGTAAAACATTCATTTTTATAACTGCTATTCTACCTAACAAGGACAATTGTAATTTTTTCCATTCATCCATTTCAACTTGTATTTTATGCCATAACAACTCATAATTATATTTATACAGTTTCCCATTAGAAGGTGCAATATGAACACCTAGGTATTCAACTTTTTTAACTATTTCACATCCCATTACCCTTTGTAACTCCTCTTTTTGATTTATTGTCATATCTTTAGCTATCATGTTTTTCCAGCGTTTATTTTAAACCCAGACACTTGACCATACTATTTAATTATATCCATCAGAACCTTTGCTGATTCCACTGGTTGAGTTAAGGTCATAACCAAATCATCTGCAAATGCCTGTACCTTATATTCATGATCTCTAACTTTAATTCCCTCTATCTCATCTGTATTATGTATTCTATTCAACAACAGTTCTAAAGTTAATATAAATAATAATGGCGATAAGGGGCATCCCTGCCTCGTATCTTTTTCAATTTTGAAAGTTTCTGTTAAACTGCCGTTAACAATTATCTGAGCTGTCTGTTCTTGATATATTGCTTTTATAGATTGCATAAAACAATTCCCAAATTGCATCCTATAAACCACTCTCAATAAAAATTGCCAATCCAATCAATCAAAAGCTTTTTCCGCATCTAAAAATATAAGCACCGCAGGGATTTGGTTGTTCCTTTCCAAATATTCCAATATATCAACAATTTGTCTTACATGATTTTTCATTTGCCTCCCTTGTATGAAACCAGATTGATCAGCATGAATCATTTTTTGCATTACTGACATTAACCTATTTGCCAATATCTTAGTAAATATTTTATAATCTGTATTCAATAATGATATAGGTCTATAATTCTTTGGGTGTGTCAAATCTTGATCTTCTTTTGGAATTAATGAAATAAAGGCTGTTTTCCATGAAGGTGGTACCCCTTCTCACAACTGTATTCTGTTAAACAATTCTTTAAGAGGTACAACCATTTCCAATTGTAGATATTTATAATACACAGCCATTAATCCATCCGTACCAGGAGCCTTGCCAGTTTTTAACTGTTTAATTGCTAAGAGGATCTCCTCCTCTGTTATTAATTGGTTCAACCATTCTCTTTGTTCCTCTGTGACTATAGGAATATTCTGTCTATCCAAATATCTCTCTATATCTACACCTTGTATTTTATCTGCAGTATACAATCTTGTGTAAAATTCTAAAAATGCCTTTTTAATCATATTTTAGTGATAAACCTCTTTACCTTTTTTCTCTATGGTACGATATTTTTGTTTTTTCCTCAGCATGTATGCCAACCATCTACTTGGTTTATTTGCATTACAAAAGGTATTATGTTTGGCATACTGTAAATTAGTTGCCATTTGATCTGAGAGCATCATATTAAACTGCCCTCGTAATAGGGTAATCTCTTCTTTAATTTTCTTATCCCCTGGGTTATGTATTAACACCTTTTCTTTTTTCTTAATCTCTTCTTCTAATTCCCTCCTTTTTTCCGTCTGTCTACGCCTATATGCATTATTCATATTTATTAAAACTCCTCTCATATATGCTTTACTAGCATCCCATCCCATATCCATAGATGTTCCCTTATTCATATTGAAAACAAAAAATTCCTTCATTAATTTTTTACATTCTATTACATTTTTCTCATATCTAAAAAGATTTTCATTTAACTGCCAAGATCTCCTAGAACTTTCCCCACACTCCAGTTCCATCCAAACTGGACTATGATCCGTTAAAATTCTGGGGCAAATCTTTGTCTTCTTTACCCTGGAAAAAAAATCATTTGTAATTAATATAAAATCAATTCTCAAAAAAGATTGATGTCTATCTGAAAAAAATGTAAAATCTTGTTCTTTGTAATTCTGTTCACACCAAATATCTCTTAATTCCATATCCTCCATCATATTGAAAAAAGATTTAGGCAGTCTCGCTCGCAATTTAGTAGATTGTAAAAGTCTTTTCTTATCAATATTGGGGTCTATTACTCCATTCCAATCCCCCATCAGCATACATGAATTATAATCCCAGTGTAATAATTTTGTATGCATCAATTTATAAAATTTTTCTTGTTATTGGTTAGGTGCATATATCCCCATTAAAAGTGTTTTCTTCCCTTCTATCAGTAACTCAATTGCCAAATATCTTCCTTGTTGATCTGCTTAGCTAATAGCTAACTAATTTAGCCATCAAGTCTCTTTTCAGATAGATCACTATTCCATTCTTTTTTTCTGGGGCAGACGCAACAAAATGTGTTCCCAGTTTTGCATTTATTAAATATTTTTGATCAGTTATCCTTATACGTGTTTCCTGCAGGCATATTATATCATTTTTAAATTGTCTCAGATGGTAAAATATTTTCTTCCTTTTTTGTGGTGAATTTAAACCATTGACATTCCAGGTTAAAAACCTAGAAGTCATCTTCAGACTCTCGAAGCTTGGCAAGAGCCGCTTGGTAATCCACTTGGAATTCCTTTTTCGGTCTTGCCCCTCCCACAGCTTCTGTACTGGTATTCACATTTTTTTGTAATAAGGCCTGTGCTTGTAACATTTTTAATTCTTGTTCTTTATGTTTAGTAACTGCTCTGGTTTGTCTTTGATCTTTAACTTCTTCTTGTTTTTCAACTATATCCCATGCTTGGACAGCAATTGAAAGTTACAGTAATTCTTCCTGCATACTCATAGCTCCACCTTCTGCTTCCTTCTGCAGATCCTCTTTCCTTCCCTCTATTGCTTGCCTGCTCCTAGCTTGGAAACTGGCTGCTTTAAATTAAAAGCCCTTGAAAGCAATGTAAACAGGACCTTTTTCACAGTTGGAATGGGAGATTTGGGTGCTTGCCTTCGCCGAACTTGCAGAAGTGCTGCCTTAAATTAAAAGCCTTTTTCACAGCCATGTCAACCAGGGCCAATGTTTGAGTAGGGGAGGGGCTGCTTGTAAAGTCGCACTTTTAAAGTGGGTCTGTGGGGGATATGTCTCCATGTCTCCTAGCTTTTTCAAAATCAACTGAAGTTGGCTAACACTAATTTCAAAGCAACCGCATTATAATGCCTGAGGGAGAATTCACCCACTGCTTTGATTTTGCCATATATAAAGTATATCCACCAAATCGGTTGCTGAACAATTTTGATAGCTTTCATGTGTGTGGATACACAGGCACAAGTGTGGCAAAAAACAAATCAGTTTGAATTCTCCTTCAGGCTTAAAAGACCTTTACACTTGTGATCCCAAATAATTTTTTAAAAAGTAGTCTGGTCTCCTATCCCTTCCCTGGCCGCATCCCCTGTTGGCAGGCACTCACAGGTCCTGCTGCTGCTGCTTGCAAAGAGCCCCAAGTAAATAAGTTGCAGTTTTAATTGCTGCAGTTCTCAGTCTGGTTTATTGTATGGTCATCTGAAACATGATCAGGAGTTATTTTGACGGAAATCCTGTTTGTTTTATTCCTTTTTCAATGGCCTATTTTAAGGAGCCTGAAGCTGCTGTTGTAATGAAGTTAGGCAAGTAGCAAGAAAATTTGTGCTTTTTCCCTTTGTGGGGTGGATCTTATTAAGTAAATAGTTTCCTTGGCTTGAGCAAGTACAGTTTAGGAAGGAGAAAAGCATAAAATGGACAGCTAAATTGGCCATGCCCACCCAATCACATGACCACCTAGCCATGCCCACCCAAGCACATGACCACCAGCCATGCCCACCCAGCCAGTTCGGCCTCCCAACAGTCTAAGGGACTGTGAATTGGCCCCTCTTTAAAAAGTTTGAGGACCCCTGATGTAAGTCATCAAAGTCCAAGGCATTCCCAGTAAGCAAAAGTAGCACAAGACAGACAACAAGAGGTCTAGAGCTGGTGCATGCAGATTTGGTGGGGCCAATGCAAGCCAGTTTGGGAGGAGCAAAGTATGCACTGGTTATTGTAGATGACTACAGCAGATTTGGTTTTTGCTATTTACTAAAGAGTAAAATAGAGGTGCTACAGAAATTTAAGCAATGGGTAAGCTTTGTAGAAAGGAGATATAAACAACTGGTATGTCAGATACAAACTGACAGGGGTTCAGAATTCATGTCAACAAGTTTTCAACAGTGGCTGGGACAGTTAGGTATAAAATATAGATGCACTAATCCGTACACAGCAGCTGAGAATGGTGTAATTGAGAGGTGGAATAGTGTTTTACAAACAATGAAGGACTCACTGCTGGAGGATTCTGGTATGAGCAGGTCATATTGGGGTGAAGCCATGTTGACTGCTAATTATTTAATCAATATGCTGTGGAGTTCCTCTATTAATAATTCTCCATAAACTGTGCTATATGGGAGAATGCCATCTCTGGCACATTTAAGGGTTTTTGGACAGGTTATGAGCCTGGCTCAAAAAGCTATCACTTTAGCAATGGGAGCAAAAGAATAGTGATTTCCAGGTCTGCTAGCTTTGCAGAGCAAAATAGGAACAGAATTGATTCAAATTTTTGGAGTGATCCACTTAGTGATGGTGACTCACTTAGTGACAGTAACTCACTTATTAACGGTGTCAACATTCAGGGAGGAGAAACTGAAAGAGTGCAAGAAAAGTAGTCAGGAGAAGATGATGACTCAGATATGAAGCAAGAGAGGGTTGAAACACAAAAGCAGTCAATGCTATGCAGGTCAGAGCAATGGGATAAGTGGATTACACCTGACAGGTATTCAGCTGGTGAGGTGTGTAATTGTGGTATGAGCCAAGAAATTATTAGGAAATATTGACATTACCCAAAATTGAACAAGTAAAATGGAACGAAGCCATGGACAAAGAAATGAAATCCATGGGTGAACATAAAGTGTTCACATCTATGACTTTGCTGCAAAGTTGCAAAGTCATAGGATGTAAATGGATGTACAAAAAGAAAGTACTAGCCAATAATGAGGTCCAATATATAGAGCAAGCTTAGTGGCACAAGGTTTTTCACAGATGAAAAATGTGCACTATGATGAGGTATTCGTGCCTATAGTAAAGAGTGAAAGCATAAGGCTGGCACTAGCTTTGGCAGCGGCACATGGCCATAAAATTTGGCATTTTGATATAATGACAGCATTCCTCAATGCAGAATTAGAGGAATAAATTTACATGATTCAAGCACTAGGGTATGAAATTACTAACAAGGTGTATAAATTGAATAAGACCATTTATGGGCTGAAGCAGTCAGCCAGGAATTGGAATATCTGTTTAGATAAGGCATTGTCACAGGTAAAAGAATTTGCTAATCAATTAGAGAAAAAAATTGAATTAAAATATTAGGGAGAAATAAAAAACTATCTCGATGTAGAAATACAAAGAACTGAGAAAGGTGGTTATGTTCTCAGCCAAAGAAGGAAAATTGAACAGCTGTTGGAGAAATATAATATGAAGGATTGTAACCAGGGGTGAAATGCTCCCAGTTCGGACCGGCTCAGGTAAGTAGGTAGCGATGGCGGTGGGCAGTTCGGAGAACCGGTAGCAAAAATCCCTTCCCCCACCCCCAGCCTCCAGCTTGCTTACTTTCACTCTTCGGGCCGAATCCTGAGCTGGTGGTTGCAACGTCTGCCTTGCTTCGCTTGCTGTAATCCCTGCAATCCATTGCATCAGTAAGCAACTGAATCTCCCTGCCTGCAATCAAGCTCATCGGTGAGCAGTTCTATCTGCCTGCCTGCCTGCCTGCCTTGTCCCTTCAATTGGGTAAGTTTTTTTCCCCTTTGGGAGCTTTAAAAAAATAGTTAATTGGGTTTTTTCTTAGTTGTTCTTTTTTTAGACCTAGCCATTTAAAGTTTAGGAAGTTTTAAATTTAGCGGCTTTTATATAAAAATAAAAATAAAATAAAATAATATTTGTGCAGCTTTCTGAGAGTTTGTGTGTTTCTGTAGTGTTTCACTCTAAATACACAAACACATAAAATCTCACAAAGCTGTATGTGGAATTTTATGTGTGTAAATTGTGAAAGTTAGTTTTTTGGACTTTTTGTGCCTGTGTAAGGTTCCTGCTTGTTGCAGAGGCCATTTTGGGTCTAGCACAGCTGCTTTTACATTGTGGGTGAGCCAGTTGTGTTGTATTGTGTTGTGTGTGTGTAAAGTGTGAAAGTTGGTTTTTTGGGCTTTTTGTGGCTGTGTGAGATTTCTGGTTGTTGAAGAGGCCATTTTGGGTCTAGCACCACTGTTTTTACATTGTGGGTGAGCCAGTTGTGTTGTGTGGTGTTTTGTAGGTTAAAAAAGGGCAAAGAAGTGATGTCGACTTGGCCATACCCACCTGACCAACAAGCCACACCTACCCAATCACCTGACCACCAAGCCATGCCCACTAATTAAGCCACAGAACCAGTAGTGAAAATTTTTAGATTTCACCCCTAATTGTAACTCTGTTCCAACCCCTATGAGCACAGATTTTTCTAACAGTTTGGGTGGTGACGAAAGTGAAGCCTGTGATCAAGAGATATACCAGTCAGCAATAGGGAGCCTGTTATATCTGTCACAATGGTCCAGACCAGACATAGCTTCTGCAATAAGCATCTTGAGTTGCTTTACTGCTGCACCAATGCAATTGCATTGGATGGATGTAAAAATGATTCTAAGGGTATTCTTTACTTACTTTACTTTTATTTGATTTATATACTACCCTACTCCCGAAGGACTCAGGGCGGTGAACAGCCAACAATAAAATACATACATACAAAATTTAAAAAGCAGAAATAAAATCGAATTAAATAGTTTGGCCCAGACAGATTAAAAACCCCAATCAATTTAAAACAAATTAAACTTTGAATATTAAAAATATTAAAAAATATTAAAAATTTGAAGGGAACTATGAATTTGGGTCTTCAAATACAGGTCTCTGAAGAATTAAAATTGAAATGTTATGTTGACGGTGATTAGGCCAATGATATAAAAACCAGAAAGTCCAATTCTGGGATTGTGGTATTGTTTGGGGGGGCTTTAATTGGTTGGAAGTCCAGAAAGCAAATAACTGTAGCCATTTCTACTGTGGAAGTAGAATTTATTGCTTTGTCTGAACTTTGTTCAGAAGTAAATTGGTACATACAGCTGTTACAGGATTTAAATGTAAAGGTAAATGAAGCTGTAACAGTTTATGAGGATAATGCTGCCTGCATTAAAATGGCTACAGGTGACAGAGTAAAGAATAGAAGCAAGCATGTGAACATTAAATATTGTAATGTAAGAGAAGCCATCAAATGTAAATTAATTAGCTTGCTTCACTGTTCTTCAGAGGACAATCTGTCAGACATAATGACCAAGCCATTGGATGGAGTACCGCATGGGAAGAATATTAAGTTGTTTGGTTTTATGTCTATTCCAGTCACGAAGAGAAGAGTGTCAGTGTATAAGGGTTCATGAGTTGGAATAGGCATAGCAACAAGGTCAGCCAATGGTGGCTGTTTGGTAATTTAGACAGCTAGGAGTTTGGGCATTGCTTAGATCAACTGTTCTATATATAGGAGAAGTCTTGCCTGGCCTGTGTTTATACCTACTTACAATCTCTTTTCTCTACCACATTGGAAAAACCAGCATGGATATTGTATATTTGCCTTATGTGTTATTATATATATAAAGAAGTTTTGAATCCTGATGAATTGTCTGATTGTGTGTGCTGCAACAAACTTTGACATATATTTTCTACTTTCTCCTCCTCCTCCTCCTTCTGAAATGGCTCATAATTAAGCTTACAACAATGGTTTCCAAAACAGAACTCTGAAGCAGTATTTGCTCCAGTTGAACAACAGGAAAATGCAAAAATTGGTATCTCTATCCCATTTGTTTTCTTACTTTGTGCATTTTCACCCTTATCACTAAACTATTTCAGAACATTAAGAATTTTTAATCTGATGACGGGAAGCAAAGTTTGCTCATTTTAAGACTGATAAAAAGATACTAGAGGACCACAGGGATTACATGTAGATGGCCCAGTCATTGGAAATGTTTGAGTTTAAATCTACAGCATTACCATCTCAAATCTCTTTTTCTCCCCTAATTCCTCCTGAGCCAGAGATTGATGTCTGATGTTTCCCAATGAAGATTATAGGTTCAAATTCTCAGAGTATGCCCCCAAACTAACAGAAGTCCTTAGATAGTTCTATATCATTATATTTACAACTGGTTCATAAATTTGCAATAACTTGGATCAATGGACCATGAATGAGAACAATCCAGAAAAATTTGAAAACAAAAACAGGAGAGGGCACATTCATGTTAATGTCACAAAATGCCTCCATAGAATGAATCCCTTTCATTCAGCATCAAAGAAGCAGTACCAGTAGGTGTTATATTCTAATTTTTAATATCTGCAGGGTCCATCCAACAGTTATAGTTAGCTAGAGAAAAGGGTCAGGCACTAAATCTGCAAATTACTCTCCTGTTAGAGTCGCTAACAGTGCACAGAATACCAATGTGGCTGTAAAATCTGAAGTACAGGACACACAATGGCAATCTGTAACCTTCCTGGCCTCCTTAAATGACAGCAAAATTGACAAGCTCCAGGCCACAATCCAGCCATGCAAGTACAGTTGAGAAAAAGGTTTCCAGAAGACAGACCATGTTTGACTTTCTGTAATATGGAATAAAGTTCCCAAAAGAAATGACTCCTGCTATTGTTTATTATTCATGTTTCATGAGAAAATGCAGCAGGAATACATTGTGTTTTATGCACTCAAATGGTTAAATTTTCTTTTCTTTTTTGCGCTGCAGTTTTGCTGACTTTATCTCAAGGCAATCAAAAGTGCTTCATTTACATTCACATTCACATTAGAGCCTATATGTTAGCCCTGTTTAAAAGCAATATGCTGCATTCATTATGCAATATTTAGCTTTCTCATATTTTGAAATTATTGTGATACTGTTACAACACTTATTATATTTAGCCAAAAATGTACACTGTTTCTTTTTCCTAATTTAATATTTTACTGTTGCTTTTGTTATCCTCATTGTTGGGTTTGCTGATGATGATAGCTTCCACAAATGCAATTTTATTTTTTGTTTACAGCATAATGGCAACCTGCAAAGCAGAGAAATAAATTCACCAACCAGGTCTTTCCTGTGACAGAATCCTATTCCTCAAACCTATAGCTTCATTATCAAATAAGTATTTCAATATGCCTTGTAGAAAATCTGAAAAATTGCCCCTAAGTCATAGGGTAAATGCTTTTAACACCCAAGAGGACAATTTAAATACCTTTAGAAATGACAACCCTAGATAACGGCTTGTACTGGTATTATGAAGAACCACTGAAAGCCCCCAACTTTTCTCTTACTGCCTGGGGAAGTGCATATGGTTCTTTTTCCCCAACCATTTTAACCTCATAACAACCCTAGACTTGACATAAAGATAATAATCATCTTTAAAGTTCTCATGAATTTAACATTTGAGAATAAACTTTAACTTAGTCTAACACTTTAATCTCTAGATCACTCTGATCTATAGAATAATTTTGGCCAAAATCTATGGAATGCAGAAATTTAAAGCAGACACAGGATATAAATAGAACTTAAATATAGTGCTTAGCTAAAAATAAATACTTGAATAGAGGCCTGATTGGGAAAATCATATATAGTGTTGCTCCTTGCTTTGGAAACTGGCCTGAAACAAAATTGGTTCAGCCATTTGACAGCTGATCTATAACTCTCTTTAGATAATTATTATTTTCTTGTGTTGTCTGTGAGAAACAGAGCTGGTAGACAAAATATTGAAATAGTTCTGATTGGAGTCCTCTGATTCATTTCCTGGGTCCATGCTGAGGCTAATATATCTGAGTTACAGAGACCTAAAGCACCTCAATGGCAGCAGATAGGAAAAAGAGAAGTCTAGCAGTTGTCTAGATTTTTGCTGCCCAGGTAAGGTATTGTTAGTCAGTATTAAATAGAACATACATGTGTCAGTAGACCAAGCCCTTTAAGGATGCTTAAATTCCAAAATAATTAGGTTTATTAAGAAAATGTATATGTTTGGCAGAAAATCTGTTTTTTTCCTAACCTTCCTTCAGAAACAGGAGAAAGCTCAGCCCTTAGCAAAGAAAAAAGGTACAAAATGAACAAAATTTTGCCATCCTAAATTGCCTATGTATAACCATCTTTTAAAAGAAGAGTGCTTGCTGTAAATCTTTAATTTTTCCTATCATCTAATAGCCACTGTTTACCATCACTTGTATTCTTTGGATTAATTTTTTCTAGTCTAGAAGACTGACACTTATATTTTCCTGGCAGAAATGCTCTACATATCATTTATACATGATATATGTAAATTTGTCATTTTGTAGTCTGCCAGCTGCTAACCCAACATTTTTCCAAAAATTAAGCACCAGGAAGAGGAAGTGAAGATAACCAACAAAATACTACAGTAGAATATTGTTATGACTACAGTTGTCCTCACTTAATCCCTGCCATTGGGGTTGACAACTCCATTATCCCATGTGAAACATCTCATGACAACACTGGACTTACATCCGTTCTGCTGCAGTCATTAAGTGAATCACATCATATGACTATGACTTGTGATTTAATGCCAGTTTCTCCATTGACTTTGCTTGTCAGAAGCCAATTGTGAAGTTTCAAATAGTGATCAGATGATCATGGGAACACTGCAACTGTTGTAAATTCAAGGACTGGTTGTAAACTTACTTTCTCAGTGTTGTCATAAATTTGAATAGTTGATAAACTGGATAGTTGTTAACCAATCAGACTGACTTAGTATTGGACACTTCTTCAATATGATATATGTATATTTCAAAATAAGCCTGAATGAAACAAAAAATGTTAAATAAAGAGGAGACAATACAAAGAGTTTTTGTGTTCTTAATAGTATTCCCCTTAATTAAATATTAGCCACATAAATCAGCAATAATATAAGTATGTATGTTCTACCACATGATGTCACACTATCACCACAATATGGGAAGATTTCCTGAATCTTCTAAAACCAGTTATTTCATTTCTATGCTTCAACTAATTTAAATTCATTATTAAGAGTGAATCTTTGGTCTCTATTTTCCCCCAGCTCTGTGCTCTTTCAAAAGATCTCTCTATATAATACATTAAGATGTTCTAGCAGCAATGAAATGCTGCATAAACAGGCTCCAGTATAAATGATTGACAGGCTTCCTTTTCTATTTTTGCTATTATGCTATTAGCATGGTAGAAAAGAATAGGATTTTCCTCTCAGGTAAAATCTGTGCACAAATGTCATTGGTAACAGATGGAGTAAGACTGCTTGTCTGCACTTAACTTTGTGAACTGCTCAACCTTTATTAACAGATGGAGATCAACAGGGTCAGACATAGTACATCAATAGCTTGGTACTAACAAGAGTACCTCCAAACATATATTCCAGGTATCTCTAAGACTGATACATCAAATGGACAATTTTATTTTGTAATCCTTAAATTTAATCCAAAGTAGTAGGTACCTAGATTTCTACAGATTTCTATTGGATCAAATCCAGGCTTGTTAAAACAAATTCTAATCAACTTTCTTTTAGTTAAACAAATTATATGTTGAAGATTGATTAAATATTTTTCTACTTAAAAAGATAGGCAATGACTAGATTTTAAAATTCTCATAATTTGTATAGGATGCAGGTATTGTGATTCTATCTTTGGGAGAGATTGCTGAACATTTAGATCCTTTCCCATTTGGGGGAGGTAGTTTGAGTTAAATAAAAACAAAAGCATTTGGTAGTATACCATGAGATGTTTAATTTTATTTTTTTTTAATGAAAAACGTGCCGTTGAATCCTGACAATATGACAATATGATTAAGATCAAGGAGAAATCCAAGGGATTGCCCATCCCTGACCTACAGGTTAGGGGGAACTAATTAAAGAAATTCCATGATACTATATGCAATATTAGAAAAAAGCAAATGCTCTATAACAAAATATATCAAAGTAAGATAATCTTTTATTTTTTTAAAAAAATAAAAGATTATCTCCCACAATTATAAGCTAGTGTGACATAGACTCTACTACTGCAGTTTAAAACTCATTAATATCTTTGACATTAACAACAAAGCAAAGAAGGGTTAACAATAAATATAAGACCCTGATCCACTTAGCAGAAGGATGGGTTAAGAAGGCAATACATCTGTAGCTATGATGCAAAATGTTAAGGGTAAACTCACAGCACGATGGCACCATAGAGAGGCGAGTGCCTAACAATTATCAGCAGATAGATTTTTTTTTGTAAGGTGGGTTGCTTGTCATATTCAAGGCAACTATCTATCAAGTATACATGGTGTGGAGGTAAGAGTTTTGGACTGAGTTTGGGGAGAGCCAATTTCAAATCCTCATTTGATCTAGCAGCTTGATGGATGATCCTGTACAGGATAATTACTATATATATATATATATATATATATATATGTGTGTGTGTGTGTGTGTGTGTGTGTGTGTGTGTGTATAGTTAAACAAAAATAAAACATAAAAACATTATCATTCCAGACAGTATATTGATCGGTTTGTATCCTTTTGTGCTCCCTCCTCTCTTCAAAATATCACTATACATCCCAAGGTTATTTTCATATAAAAAGAAAAGAAATTCACTTAATTTATTTCAGCATCCACATATTTCATGTTTATCTCCATTTTTTATTGTCCATCCATTGATAAAATAAATCCCATATCAAATAATATTGTTTATCTTCCTGCTCTCTTATTTCAAATGTCAATTTACTCATTTCAGCACAGTCCATCATTTTCTTAATAATTTCTTCATCAGTAGGTGTTCTTTCTCCTTTTCAATTTTTTGCAAATACAATTCTAGCTGCTGTTAAAAGGTTCACAATTAAATATTGCAATTCTTTATTATATATCTCTGGTAAGATCCCTAATAAAAACATCTCTGATTTAAAATCAATATGTCTCTTAGTCATTTTTTCCGACCACGTGTGTATCTTGGTCCAATATCTCTTTGCATCTCCGCATGTCCACCACATGTGGTAATAGGATCCTGGAGTCTGATGACACTTCCAACACTTCTCTGATTTATTCTGGAACATTCTGGCTATCCTCGTTGGGGATAAATGCCACCTGTAAAACATCTTATACAAATTCTCCTTATAAGTTGTAGACATTGTCATTTTATAATTATGTGACCACAATTTTTGCCATTTTTCTAAATCAATACCATAACCAAAATTTTTCCCCCACGCTATCATTGTTTCTTTAACTTGTTCTTCTTCCAGTTTTACTTTTAACAAATATCCATACAACTTTTTAATTATCTGATCATCAGAGCCCACTAAAATCTTATCTAAATTAGTCAAGACATTATAAAAATCTTCTTGTTTGAGATCTTCTTGATATCTAGAAAATATTTGCATATATGAAAACCAATCCATCTTATATCCCTGATCTTCTAATTCCTGCTTTAATTTAAGTTCACCCTTTTCATCCAACAATTCATTATACCTAATAATTTGTTCCCTTTTAAGTATTACTGGATATGAAAAAGCTTCAGTTGTAGATATCCAGGTTGGAATCTTCAAATAATGATATTTTTTTACCTTCTCCCAATTCAACCATAAAGCTTCACATATCTGATGTCTTCTAAAATACCCTTGAATTTTTGTGCCTTTGTACCATAAAAACGCATGCCACCCCATCAACAAATCATGTCCCTCGGACTTCCGGTTTGTTCGCCGCCAGCGAGGACGGTCTCCCTTTAAGGACCGCCAGCCCCGCTGTCTGTAGAGCCGCTTCGATACCTAGAAGCGGCTTGGAAACTCCAAAAATCTGAAGGATTGCTGGAGGAGAGAAGGCAAGGCACCGGTTGAGCCCCTGCGAGCCCCCAGAGAATCGCTGCTGGGGAGGAAACAGGCACGGCTCCCTTTCAACTTGCCAGACTCCGGACGGCGTGGGATGACTCTGCTCTTCGCAGAACAAGCTGGCTGCTGCAAACATCCTATCTGAATGAAACCAACCTTAATTATCAG
The DNA here is from genome assembly GCA_022577455.1 of Arizona elegans. NCBI lineage: Eukaryota > Metazoa > Chordata > Lepidosauria > Squamata > Colubridae > Arizona > Arizona elegans. The sequence goes on along the minus strand of JAKOOJ010000004.1, from coordinate 72,515,604 downwards.
TGGAAGTATCAACTTGAACCCCCAAACTTGAAAACTGCAAGTCTTGACGCTTTGGTGACTTTTTAAATTAAGAGAAAGTACGATCATGTGAAACTGATTTGAAAAAACATAGTGCCCAGCAGCTGAGCTACCGAGCTAGTGAAAGTAATTCTGAGAAGTTACTTTGAGCAGTTACAAAGTTACTCTGCCTGTATTACAGAGGAATAGGAGAAGAGGAAAAATTTTCTTCTTTAAAATCTGAGTTTGTTTAGTCTAGCTTCTATCTGACTAAACCTGGGGGATTTTTTTAGAAGCCTTTGTGGAGATGGAAAAGGAAAGAGGATTTCCTTCTTTAGAAAAACTAACCTACGTGGCAGGATGGCTTCAAAGAAGCAGGAAGGAAAGGCAGCAGGGGGGGATCCCCCACACACAAACATGAATCACAGCCTCCTTCTGTTCAACAAACTCAGAAAAAAGACAAAGACGTTGACTTTGAAAATTTAAAAGAATTTATATCCCAGGCTCTGGATGACAAATTTCAAAAATCTCAACAGGAAATAGATGATAAACTTCAAAAATCTCAACAGGAAATTATGTAGGAAATTAATGAAATTAAAGATATGGTGCAAAAGGATTATGGCAAGGTGATTAAAAAAATATCAGATGTGGCATCTGGCCTTGCAGAATTTATTATTAAAGTGGACTCTAAAGTGGAAGAATTTAAATCAGAAGTCAATGTTAAGATGAAGGACAATGATTATAAAATTTCTGATGTTGATGATAAAATGCAGAGAGTCGAAAATGAAATTGTTATGATGCAATTCAGGGCAATGGAATTTGCTATAAGGCTTCGAGGAATCAGAGAGGATGACCGACAGGATTTGAGACAGACTTGTGCTGAGGCTTTGGCAGTGATATTAAAAATTAATCCTGATGTGGTTTTTTACAAACTAGACAAAATTTTTAGAGTGAATTCCTGGGTGGCCAGACAAAGACAATTGCCTAGAGATGTGGTGATATATTTTACAGACAGAGCAATAAGAAATGACATCCTGCAAAAATCCTTTCTTACCTCTGTGCAAGTGGGGGGCGCACAAATTGGAGTTTATAAAGAGCTACCACCTAAAATGCTGAAAGCCAGAAAAGATTTTGGCTTTCTAGTAAACGAATTGAAAAAACAAGAGATACCATTCCGGTGGGATGCCCCAACTGGCACAATTTTGAAGTACAAGGGAGAAAGATATCGTTTGAATACTGTGGAGAAGGCGGAGCATTTTTATAATACTATTTTTAAAGAAAGAACACCATCTCCACGTACATCTACAGTGCTGGAGATTAAGGAGAGTGATAAGAAGCAACCTCAACAAGAATTGCAAGAACAGTTTAAGCAGGTGGAGTTAGAGGAAATGCAGGAGGAGGTTTCTTGGAGGAGCCCCTGTTAGAATCTTCTCCAATCTTAGACCCGGCTCGGATGGTTGAAGTTAAGGATCAGCGTATAACTCGTGCAAAATCCAAGCAACTTAAAGAAAAGCAACAACAGGAAAGACAATATAAAAAGGGAGCTAAGAGTATTACACAAGAGACTGAAGTCATGCGGGGAGCAAGACCGAAGATCCAGGAAGATATTCGGTTATTCTGCTCGTTGCTTCAGAAAGATAAAGATGACGTTTAAGTGTTTATCTTGGAATGTGAATGGGTTGAACTCGGTACAGAAAAGGAAGAAGTTATTTGCATACTTGAGACAATTTAATAATGATATAATTTGTTTACAAGAAACTCATATCACAACTCAAGATCAAAAATACTTGATAAACTCTAAATTAGGAACACATTTTATATCTTCAACTTCGCAAAAGAAGAATGGTGTGGTTATTTATGTAAACAAAAGACTAACAGCTAAAATTATAGAAGCAGATGAAGATGGTAGGTTTATAGCAATTGAATTGCATACAGTAAATGGCCAAATTCTTTTGATTGGAATTTATGCTCCCAACCAACAACAGGATCATTTCTATAAAATGTTATATACTGCAATGGGACTATAGATCTATTTTAATTATGGGAGATTGGAATGGAGTAATTGATTCAAAATTAGACAAAAAGAGTTTGGCGAAATCCAGGATCAGACTACCACAGACTTTTTTTGACATGAAAGAAGACTTGGAATTAAAAGATATTTGGAGAATACATAATCCAAAAGAATTGGACTATACTTTTTTTCCCGACAGACATAGATCTTTCCCTAGGATTGACTTTATTTTGCTGTCAGATGATTTACTTGTTAAGACAAAAAGAACAAAGATCTTTCCAAGAACTTTGACTGACCATAGCCCAGTATGGATAGAAATCGAGATGGGCAAGACTGAGCGACGCTCTTGGAGAATAAATGAAAACTTGTTCAGATATGAAAAAAATATAATAGAACTTAAAAAGCACTTGAAAGAATTTTTTGAAATAAACTTGAATAAAGGTACCCCAATTGAAATTGTGTGGGATGCGAGTAAAGCTTATATGAGAGGGGTGCTCATTTATATGAACTCTAAACATAGATTGATTCGACAAAAGAAAAGATCTGAATTGGAAGTAGAAATAAAGAACAAAGAACAGCTACTTATTAAAAACCCAACAGATGACAGAATACGTGGTGTTATAAAACTTTTGAAAGACCAATTTCAAATGCTTATGGCGGAACAAGTTGCAACAAACTTACAATATGCGAAGCATAATACATTTTGTAATGCCAATAAGCCGGGCAGATGGTTGGCCTATACATTAAGGAAAAAGCAGAGTGTACGGACTATTGATTGTATTGATACTGGAGGGAAAGAAATCTTTCAACAAAAATTAATTAAAGAAGCTTTTGTGGACTATTATACCAAACTATATGCTAAAGATGATGTGCAGAATGGACTTATAGAAAAATACTTAGATAATAAAAGAGTTACAAAAATTACTGATCAAAAAAGGAAAGAATGAATTATCCTATAACAGATGAGGAGATAATAGCAGCAATTAAACAATTAAAAACAGCTAAAGCTCCTGGAACGGATGGTTTGACTGCAGTGTATTATAAAACTTTGCAAGCAGAAATGGTGGAACAACTTAGAGATTTATTTTCTAATATTCAACAAGGGGGTAAAATACCCCCATCATGGACAACAGCTTATATTTCTTTGATACCAAAAGAGCAAGCAGGTCCTAAAAAACCGGAGAATTATAGACCAATATCTCTTCTGAATACTGATTATAAAATTTATGCAAAAGTACTAGCCAACAGGTTGATGCCAGTAATCCAAAAGGTGATTCATGATGACCAAGCGGGATTTATCGAGGGTAGATACATGAAGGACAATGTAAGGCAAGAAATAGACTTATTGGAATATCTTGAGAAGAATGAACAGATCCCTGCAGTGCTGGTTTTCTTGGATGCAGAGAAGGCCTTTGATAGAGTGGACTGGAACTTTCTGCTAAAGACTTTAAAAAAGATGGACTTTGGGGATCAATTTATACAGGCGGTTTCAGCAATTTACCAAGAGCAAAAGGCACAGATTATTATTAATGGAAGTTTGACAACAGAGTTTAAAATTGAAAAAGGAACAAGACAGGGATGTCCGTTGTCTCCACTGTTGTTTATTTTAACACTAGAAGTCTTGTTAAACACAATACGGGACTCTAATATCTTGAAAGGTATAACGATAAGGCAAGAGGATTACAGAATAAAGGCATTTGCAGATGATCTGGTTGTTACCCTAACACAGCCAATGGAATCAATAATAAAGATGAAGGACATTATACAAGACTATGGTAAAGTTTCAGGTTTTAGACTGAACCAGAAAAAAACTAAGATGATAGTTAAAAATATGACACAAGATCGTAAACACGAGCTTGAAAGGAGGGCAGGTTTTGAGATTGTACCAAAGGTAAAATATCTAGGAGTTCAGGTTGCAGAATCAAATATGAAATTGTTCCAAAATAATTATGAGGTGTTGTGGTGAGAAGTGCAGAAAGATATGGAGACTTGGAAAAAACTGCAGCTGTCTTTACTTGGAAGAATAGCAGCAGTTAAGATGAACATTTTGCCAAGATTTCTTTTTTTGTTTCAAATGATTCCGGTGCTTAAAAGTGATAAACAACTAAAAGTGTGGCAAACTGGAGTGAATAAGTTTGTCTGGAACGAGAAAAAACCGAGGGTGAAATTGAAAATTATGCAAGATGTTCCAGAAAGGGGAGGCCTTAAACTTCCAAACCTACAGCTATATTATGAAGCAGCAGCTTTGACTTTAGCAAGTGATTGGTTTGGAAGGAAAAAGACTGGAATAATGAATATAGAAAGTTTTGATCTTGAATTTGGAAGGCATGCTTACTTGTTTTATGACAACAAAGTGGATAAAATATTTAAAAGCTATATACTTAGAGACTCTTTGATGAGAGTTTGGAAGAAGCACCGATACAAATGGGATTATAAAATACCGCTATGGCTGGATCTTGGTCATATTATGTGGAATATAAATATAAAGTCACTCGGGGCGGGGGGTTATATAAAGAGGTTCTTTTTATAGATGCGGGCAGATGGCAGTTGAAGACATTACAGACACTGTTGGAAGAAGGGATTAACTTTACTTGGTTACAATATAATCAACTACAATTGAGATGGAAAAAGGACCAAAAAACTGGTATTATGTTGCATGAGGAAGAATTGGTTAGACACATTAAAGAGAAAGGTCCAATGCATATTAAAAGGCTTTATAATGTTTTGTTAGAAAGGGATTTAGAAACTGAACTGGTTAAAGACTGTATGATTAAGTGGGCACAAAATTTTGCAGAACCAGTGATGTTGGAAACATGGGAAAAAATTTGGGTTCAGAATGTTAAATTCACACAGTCGCAGAATTTGAGGGAAAATTTTTATAAAATGTTTTATAGATGGCATTTAGACCCCAAAAAATTGTCGTGTATGTACCCTAATGTTCAGCCAAAATGTTGGAGATGTGATTGTTTAGATGCTACATATTACCATGTTTGGTGGACCTGTAGGAAAGTTAAGGCTTTTTGGATAAAAATTTGGTGGGTCATGCAGAATGTTTTGAAGAAAAAAATTCAATTTTCTCCACAATTGTTTTTATTGGGTATAGTTAAGGGTTTTACATTGGGTGAAACAAAATTGATATTGTATATGATAACAGCAGCAAGATTGTTGATAGGTAAATACTGGAAAAATGAAGCTTTGCCCACGATCGAGGAATGGACTTTGAAGATGGCCAGTTTTGCAGAGATGGCGAAGATTTCAGCATATTTAAAAGATTGTTCACAAGAGATTTATGAATGGGAATGGAAAAAGTGGATAGATTATGTTCAGAACAAATATCAAACTAGGAAGTATCAAATAGCTTTTATTTGAAAATGTTATATTGAGATAGAAATATTTTTATGTAATGAAAATGAAAATTTATAAGGGGGAGGGAGGGGTTCAAGTTTTATATAAGTTTTATACAAAGGAGGGTTTCTTTTTTTTTTTACCTGATATGAGTATACTGTGCGGAAGTCCCGGGGGGAGGGGAGGGTTAGGGTGGGTTAGGGAGGTTGGGAAGTTTGGGGTGGGTTGAGGGGGGGGAAGGGGTGAAAATGTAATTGTAAAACTTTTGCAATAAAAAAACAACAACAAATCATGTCCCTCCAAATTCAATAATTTAGAATTTGTCAAAGTTATCCATTCTTTAGTCCACATTAAACTTGCTGCTTGATAATACAATTCAAAATTAGCCAAACCAAAACCACCCTTGGCTTTAGCATTTTGTAACAGTTTTAATTTTATTCTTGCCTTTTTCCTTGCAAAATATATTTCAGTATCATTTTGTTTAAATCTACAAAAAATTCCTTACCCAACTTGATTGGAATTGTCTGAAATAGGTATAAAATTCTAGGCAGAATATTCATCTTAATAGTTGAGATCCCGCCAATCAAATATAACTGCAAATTACCCCATTTCACCAAGTCTTGCCCTATCTGTTGTTTAAGCTTATTATAGTTATTTTCTTTAAGTGCACTGCACCTTGGTGTTAAATATATCCCCAAATATTTTATTTTATTTGTAACCTGCATTTTTGAAACCTCCATCAATTCTTCTTTTTGCTTTTTCAACATATTTCTAGTCATTATCTTCGTTTTATCTTTATTAATTTTCAAGCCAGCTACTTTGCCAAATTCTTCAACAGTTTCTATCAATTTATTTATTGTTGTTAATGGTTCTTCAATGATAAAGACCAGATCATCTGCAAAGGCTTGAAATTTATATTCTTCTTTTTGAATTTTCATGCCTTTTATCTCTTTTTCTTCTCTGATGCGTCTATTTAAAACTTCTAAAGTCAATATAAACAACAATGGGGACAGTGGGCATCCTTGTTTAGTGCCTTTTTCTATTTCAATGGGATCAGTTAGTTCTCCATTTATCATTACTTTTGCTGTCTGTTTAAAATAAATAGCTTCAATTGCCTGTATAAATTTCCTACCAAAGTCCATCTTTTCCATTTGGAGTATCATAAATCACCAATTAACATTGTCAAAAGCTTTTTGTGCATCTAAAAATACCAAAGCCATCTGTTTTTCAGGATGTGCTTCATAATACTCTAAAGTATCCAAAATTATTCTTATATTATCTCTAATTTGCCTTTTTGGTAGGAATCCATTTTGATCTGCATATATAAAATTGTTCAAATATCTCTTAAGTCTCTCCGTTAATATTGAAGCAAATCAAATAAAAAACTACAGGCCTATATCTTTGCTAAATTCAGACTGTACAGGATAATTACTATCTCTCAGCCCAACCTACTTATAGAGATGTTATGAGAGTAACACAAATGGAGACCTTCCCAGAAAGTTTTGAGCTTTGGATAAAAAAAATAAACATAAAATGTGGTTCAATGCTTGCAATGAACTTTATTTATTTGCTTTTTCAAATATATCTTTTTATAATGTGTTGTTCTAAAATATGTTCTTGGAATAATTTATTCTCGAAGAAAGACAAGATTAAGGAAAAACTAAAAGCCCAGTTCAAGAAATAATAGTACCTAATAGATAAACAAGAATTCAAAGCAGAGGGGCAATGGAATAAGGACAAGGAGCTAATTAACCATCAAGGTCTTCCTTTTAATGTGAATTTCAATCAAAAGATTTCATTGCAGAAATATTCCTATTTGCAGAAATTGTATTGAATCAGCTCAAATGTATATTGCTATCTAATATATTTATTCAAAATCAGAAAAGAAGTTTTAACTCTCAAATAATGTGAATATTAATGTTTAATGAAAGGGACCACAATCTTTTCAGCATGACTAAAAATAGCAAACTAAATTTGTTTGGAATGAGAAAAAGCCAAGAGTTAAACTGAAAATTATGCAAGATGTTCATGAAAGGGGTGGTCTTAAACTTCCAAACCTGCGATTGTATTATGAAGCAGCAGTATTTACACAAGCAAGTGATTGGTTTGGAAGGACAAAGACTGGAATATTGAATATTGAGAGCTATGACCTTGAATTTGGCATGCATATTTATTCTATGAAAACAAGGTGGATAAAGTATTCGACAGCCATATACTTAGAAGCTCCTTGATGAGAGTATGGAAGAAGCACGGACTCAAATGGGATTATAAAATACCGTTGTGGTTGGATCTTGGTCATTTCTTCACTACGCATGCATGAAGATGGCGGTGACCGGGTAGCTCCCAAGAGAGACAGGGTGTTTGGGCCATGCCGAGGGGTCTAGGGGTCGTTAGAGACATCCACGACCCTAGCCCTAGCAAGAAGAGTCCTGCTCAGCCTGGGGAGGGCTTTTACGCCCTCCGGAGCATCGCGGCTGGAGCGGGAGCTGGCGTTTGGAGAGGTGCGTTTGGAGAGGCGCGTGGAAGCACCGTGTGAAGGAGAGAGTGGCAGTCGACCACGCCGAGGGGTTTAAGGGCCGGTAAAACTTCTACGGCCCTAGCCCCCGGCGAGAAGAGCTCCTGCCTAGCCTGGGGAGGGTTTTTATGCCCCCCGGAACATCGCGGTTGGTGCAGGCGGCCGGCGTTGGAGAGGCGCGTGGAAGCACCGTGCGAGGGAGAATGGTGGCGAGGATGGCAGCAGTCAGGGAGTTTAGTTTGTTTGAAACTGCTCCCCCTGATATTCGGGCTACTCCCCCTGACAGTCAGGTTGTGGAGGCCTCTCCCTCTCCCATGTGAAGGAGAAGGAGTGATGGAGACGATGGAGCCAGGAGGTGGGTGGCTGGGACACTGGATGATGCCCCCCTCCTCCCGCCACTGGAGGCAGAGGATCCAAGGCAGTAGCAGCAGATGACCATAGCCGAGATATGACAGCATGATGGTGGCCAAGATTAACTACATGGTGGAGGAGGTGATGTTGTTATCCTCCTCTGGGGATATTGCTCTCCCCCTCCCACCGTCCCCCCCCCCATGACTGCTTCCAGAATAATCACACAGGACCTCCCCCTTATTCTTCATTTCACCTATGCCTTAGCCAGATAGAGAGACTATGGGGGAGCTGAGGGATCCATTTCTACTCCAGCGAAGGAGCTGTAGTAACACCCCTGGTATGACTATCTCCAGTGAGACCAGCCAGTGTGAGAGGGTGGCTTGATCATTGCCCCATTGGAGTGGAAAGGACATTGGACCTTCTCCCTGTCGTGAGAGGACAGTGGAGTCCAGCTCTATGAAATTCTATGAAATCCATCTGTACCCTGAAGGGTCTCTCTGGTCTATGAACCCTGGACTGGCCCTCTTTTCCACCTTAGACTCGAACGTACAATAATGTACAAGAAAGCCGACCTGCTAGCATTGCGAGATTCCCCCCTCTTGCAAGTTTGGCCCTCCACTTTATTGAGGGCCCACCTTGATGATGGGCTTTAGAACCCCGAGAGGTGGCATGCAAAAACTAGAGGGTTGAGGGGTTTTATATCAAAAATATTTGTAAATTTTTTAAGGGGTTCTAGGGAGGGGGAGGGTTTGATTGGAATGAGGGTCGTGGGTATGGGGGATAGCCCACAAAGGGGAGGGGCGGGCCTGGCAAGGAAGCACGGCATGGGAGATGGGGATCTCGGGGTCGAGAGGGGAGTCATAGTTTGTCCAGATAGTGTTCTGAATATCATTACCATGAGTAGGAGGGGTAGGTATGGCGGGAACAGGGGGCCATATCGAGTCAAGGGAGCACGTACCCGCTGTTTACAAGCGGTGACATGCTCCAGCCCCCAAGGCTCCACCCATTCCCAAAGGTTGCACAGACCCTCAGGACCCGACCCTTCGGCTGATGCTGTGCAATGCCAGGTCCGTAGTAAATAAAGCCCCCCTTATTTGTGATCTTATTTGTGAGGGGGGAGCAGACCTGGTGGGTATTACAGAGACCTGGTTGGGCCATGAGAGGGGTCCCCCTCGTCGAGATGTGCCCACCAGGTTTCCTCACATTCCATCAGCCAAGGTTACAGGGCAGGGGCCGGGGAGTAGCGGTTATTATTAAAGAAGGTCTGAGACCGAGGGAGGCCACTGTTCCTCATACAGCTGGCTGTGAGTCCCTCCTTGTGAAGTGGGGTCGTGGGGTTCGGATGGGTTTGCTGATCACGTATCTGGCTCCCTGCCACGTGGCAACAGCCCTGCCTGAGCTACTCAACGCCATCGCCGCAGTGGCGGTTGATACCCCCAGGCTTATGGTCATGGGGGATTTCAACCTGCCGTCCATGGGTGAGGCATCTGAGGTGGCTCGGGAGTTCATGGCTTCCATGACAGCCATGGACCTGACCCAGTTAATTCATGGCCCTACCCACATGGGGGGAAACACGCTGGATCTGGTTTTTGTCTCTGGACAGTGGCTGAGTGATCTTGAGATAGGAGATATAGTTACCGAGCCCTTGTCATGGTCAGATCACTCTCTCCTTCGTCTCGACCTTCGAACTGCTGCACCCCGCCACAGGGAGCCGGAGCCGGTAAGATGGTTCCGCCCCAGGTGCCTGATGGAACCTGATAGGTTCCAGATGGAGCTTGGGCCATTTCCCGAGGCTCTGGCACATGCCTCGACTGGAGACTTAGTGGCCGCCTAGGATAGGGCGGCCACTGGAGCTCTGGATCGGGTCGTGCCTTTGCGCCCCCTGACCCAGCGCCGATCTCATTTGGCTCCTTGGTTCACTGAGGAGCTGAGGGAGTTGAAGCACCAGAAAAGACGCCTAGAGAGTAGTTGGAGGGCCAGTCTTTCTGAATTGGACTGGACACTGGTAAGATCCCATATTAGGAATTACCTAGAGGCGATAAAAGCAGCGAAATGTAGTTATTTTGCTGCTCTTATTGCATCATCAGATAACCGCCCAGCCACCTGTTTAGGGTGACCCGCTCCCTGCTCCATGAGGAAGTGCGGGAGGACTCCTTGGAGGGTAGAGCCGAGGATTTTGTTCAGTATCTGTATGACAAAATCACTCAGATTCAGGAAGATCTGGACTCCGACTGGGTAGTCTCAGGGGGAGGGACTGGGGCAGGTCTTGAGAATGTTATCTGGGATGAGTTTGATCCTGTGACCGCTGAGGACGTGGACAGGATTCTGGGCAGACTGAACACGACCACTTGTTTATTGGACCCGTGTCCTTCCTGGTTAGTGCTGGCTTCGCGGGAGGTGACGCGAGGCTGGCTCCAGGGGATTATAAATTCTTCGTTGAGTGAGGGTGACTTTCCCGCCACCTTGAAAGAGGAGGTGGTGAGGCCTCTCCTCAAGAAGCCTTCCCTGGACCCGGCAATGTTGGTTAATTATCGTCCGGTCTCCAACCTTCATTTTGTGATGAAGGTTGTCGAGAGTGTGGTTGCGCAACAGCTTCCCCAGCATCTGGATGAGACAACGTATCTGGATCCATTCCAGTCGGGTTTTAGACCCGGGTACAGCACGGAAACGGCATTGGTCACATTGGTTGATGATCTCTGGAGGGCTCGGGACAGGGGGTGCTCCTCTGTCCTGGAGGGCTCGGGACAGGAGGTGCTCCTCTGTCCTGGTCCTGTTAGACCTCTCAGCGGCTTTTGATACCATCGACCATGGTATCATGCTGCACCAGTTGGAAGAGTTAGGGGTGGGAGACACTGTACTACGGTGGTTCTCCTCCTTTCTCTCTGGCCGGTTGCAGTCTGTATTGGCAGAGAGGCAGAGGTCGACCCCAAGGCCCCTCATATGTGGGGTGCCACAAGGGTCGGTCCTCTCACCCCTTTTGTTCAACATTTATGTAAAGCCGCTGGGTGAGATCACCCGTGGTTTCGGGGTGAAATACCACCAGTACGCTGATGACACCCAGCTGTACATCTCCACCCCGGACCACCCCAACGATACCCTTGAAGTGATGTCTCGGTGTCTGGAGGCCGTGCGGATTTGGATGGGGAGGAATAGGCTCAGGCTCAACCCATCCAAGATCGAGTGGCTGTGGTTTCTGACCTCCCAATATAGTCAGTTGACGCCATCACTGGGGGCGAATCGCTGGCCCTCACAGAGAGGGTTCACAACTTGAGCGTCCTCCTGGATTCATGGCTGTCTTTAGAAGAGCATTTGACAGCCGTGACCGGGAGGATTTTTCATCAGATTCGCCTGATTCGCCAGTTGCGTCCCTTTCTGGATCAGGACTCCCTACGCACGGTCACTTATGCCCTTGTCACCTCCTGCCTGGACTATTGTAATGCTCTCTACATGGGGCTCCCCTTGAGGAGCACCCAGAGGCTCCAACTGGCGCAGAGTGAGGCCGCGCGGGTGGTTATGGGAGCAACATGGCGCTCCCGTGTGACACCTCTCCTGCATGAGCTGCACTGGCTCCCGGTGGTCTTCCAGCTGCGCTTCAAGGTTTTGGTTACCACCTTTAGAACACTCCATGGCTTAGGACCTGGCTACTTACGGGACCACCTACTACCACAAACAGCCTCCCACGCTCTCATAGAGAGGGGCTCCTCCAGGTGCCGTCAGCCAAACAATGTCAACTGGCAGCCCCTAGGGGGAGAGCCTTCTCTGTGGGGGCACCTACTATCTGGAACGAGCTCCCCCCGGAGAAGCGGAGGATCCCGGATCTGCACACTTTCTGCTGTGCTTTGAAGACACTCCTATTCCAGCAGGCCTAATTTTTTCCCCTTCTTTTAAATTTTTAAACTCAAATTTTAATTCATTTTAAATTATTGGGAGTTTTAAATTGTCTCGGGCAAAAATTATTTAATTGGGTTTTAATCATGTCTTAACTTTTGTATTTATGTGTTTTATTTTGTGCCTGTTCACCGCCCTGAGTCCTTCAGGAGTAGGGCAGTATACAAATTTAATAAAATGAAATGAAAATGAAAATATTATATGGCATATAAATATAAAGTCACTCGGGGGGGGGTTATATAAAGAAGTACTTTTTAATGATGGGGGCAGATGGCAATTGAAGTCATTAAACACACTGTTGGAAGAAGGGATTAACTTAACTTGGTTACAGTATAATCAACTTCAATTAAGATGGAGAGAAGATCAAAAAATTGGATTAATGATGCATGAAGAAGAATTGGTTAGGCAGATAAAAGAGAAAGGCCCAATGCATATTAAGAGGGTTTATAATGTTTTGTTAGAAAGAGATTCAGAAAATGAATTGGTTAAAGATTGTATGATAAAATGGGCGCAAAATTTTGGAGAACCAGTTATGATGGAAACGTGGGAAAAAATATGGGTTCAGAATGTTAAATTCACACAGTCGCAGAATTTGAGGGAAAATTTTTATAAAATGTTTTATAGGTGGCATTTAGATCCTAAGAAATTATCATGCATGTATCCTAATGTTCAACCAAAATGCTGGAGATGTGATTGCTTAGATGCTACATATTATCATATCTGGTGGACATGCAAGAAAGCAAAGGCTTTTTGGATAAAAAATTGGTGGGTTATGCAAAATGTTTTGAAGAAAAAAATTCTATTTTCTCCTCAATTGTTTTTACTAGGTATAGTTAAGGGCTTTTCAGTGGGTGAAGGGTGAAACAAAATTGATATGGTGACAGCAGCTAGGTTATTGATTGGTCAATATTGGAAAAGGGATGATATACCTACAATTCAAGAATGGACTTTGAAGATGGTCAGTTTTGCAGAAATAGCGAAGATATCAGCATATTTAAAAGACGGGACTCAGGAGACTTGTGCATGGGAGTGGAAGAAATGGATAGATTATTTGTAGAATAAATATCAAACTAGGAAGTATCAGATAGCTTTTAGCTGAATGTTGTGTAGAAATGCATAGTATATAGGAGGCAAAATAGCATATTGTTATGTAGAAATGTATAGTGCACAGTGGGGAGAATAGAGGAGTGGTAAAGTATGATATAATATAATGTGGACGGATTTCACCTTGGTGAAGTCATGGGAAGAGGGGAGGGTTAGGGGGGTTACGGAGGGATGGGGGGAAATGGGGAAAAATTGGTTTTTGTAAAACTTTTTCAATTAAAAAGTAAATAAAAATAAAAATAGCAAACTAAAACTGAGCTATGACTGTTTTCTGAACAATTTTCATTGTTATTACAGCCCTCCTGCCAGTTCAGTCAGTTCACTCAAGTTGCAAACCCTCTCCATGGGAGCCAACAATAATCAGTGTGTCAGCACTTCAACCTGCATTTACTCTAGTGCTGACATAAGAAGGAGAAGCGAAGGCGTTTGGAAAGGGACGGGTGACTTTTCACCTACTTATATTCTCTGGAGATAATGTCTCCAAGGAGATAAGATGGGAGGGGGGAATTCCTTTGAGCTGGAATAGATTAGGGGTAAAATGACTTGGAAGATAATGAGTGCAGGGGAGTGGGGAACGGAACGGGAGGGTTTTGGGGCTGGAAGTCTGTGTTGGCTTCGTTTGGAGTCAGGTTAGGATGTCGTGCTCAATAAATAGGAGTTTTTTCTTCAAAGATTTTGTTTGAAATGCATTTTATTCAAGATGACCTCGAAACTTGACACAGTGATGGCACCAACTGACTATATTGGGATGCCGGAAACCACAGCCACTCGGTCTTGGATGGGTTGAGCCTGAGTCTGTTTCTCCCCATCCAGATCCGCATGGCCTCCAGACACTGGGACATCACTTCAAGGGCATCATTGGGGTGGTCCGGGTGGAGATGTACAGCTGAGTGTCATCAGTGTACTGATGGTATTTCACCCCGAAACCACAGATGATCTCACCCAGGGGCTTTACATAAATGTTGAACAGAAGGGGCGAGAGGACCAACCCCTGTGGGACCCCACATATAAGGCGCCTCGGGGTTGACCTCTGTCCCCCTGCCCACACAGACTGCAACTGGTCAGAGAGAAAGGAGGAGAACCACCGCAACACAGGCCCCCCACCCCCAACTCTTCCAACCGGTGCAGCATGATACCATGGTCAAAGGTATCAAAAGCCGCTGAGAGGTCTAACAGGAACAGGACAGAGGAACAACCCCTCTCCTGAGCCCTCCAGAGATCATCAACCAACGGGACCAATGCCGTTTCCATGCCTGAAGCCCAACTGGAATGGATCCAGATAAACCGTTTCATCCAGGTGCTGGGGAAGCTGTTGTGTGACCACACTCTCAACAACCTTCGCCACAAAGTGAAGGTTGGAGACCGGACAATAGTTAGCTAACACTGCCGGGCCCAGGGAAGGCTTCTTGAGGAGAGGCCACACCACCTCCTCTTTCAAGGCGGCGGGAAAGTCACCCTCACTCAAAGAAGAATTTATAATCCCCTGGAGCCAGCCTCGTGTCACCTCCCGAGAAGCCAGCACCAACCAGGAGGGACATTGGTCCAACAAACATGTGGCCATGTTCAGTCTACCCAGAATCCTGTCCACGTCATTGGGAGTCACATCAAACTCATCCCAGATAACATTCTCAAGACCTGCCCCAATCCCTCCCCCTGAGACTACCCAGTCGGAGTCCAGATCTTCCCAAATCTGAGTGATTTTGTCATACAGATACTGTACAAAATCCTTGGCTCTACCCTCCAGGGGGTCCTCCCACGCTCCCTGATGGAACAAGGAGTGGATCACCCTAAACAGAGTGGCTGGGCGATTATCTGATGATGCAATAAGAGCAGCGAAATAATTACATTTTGCCGCTTTTATCGCCACTAGTTAAGTCTTAATATGAGATCTTACCAGTGTTCAGTCGGATTCAGAAAAGCTGGCCCTCCAACTGCTCTCCAGGCGTCTTTTCCAGCGCTTCCTCTCCCTCAGCTCCTCAGTAAACCAAGGAGCCAGATGAGACTGGCGCTGGGGGGCTTCCGGTTTGGCTTCCATCGCCACCAGACGGTCTTTCGGGACCGCCAGCCTCGTTGCCTGTAAAGAGCCATCTCTACAGCTGAGAGACGGCTCGAAAAACTCCATCTCCTTGAGGAGACATGAGATAGAGCCGGTGAGGACAGGTAGAGCCCTCTGTGAACTCCCCAGAGTTTTTTATTACTCTTGGGGAGGAAGCAGAATGTGGCTCCCTATTCAGCTTGCCGCTGCTCCGGGCATCGGGGGAACTCTGCTTTTTGCAGAGCCAGGTGATGGGACCAATCCAATTAATGAAAACTAACAGATTGTCCAAACAAATAGGATGAAATCCGGATTTGGGACCCTAAATCGCAAGTATTTCTAACAATTTTATAAGTGATTTTAAAAGCGAAGAAAAAAAGTTTAAAATGGCGACTGGCTGAGGCTTGAGAAGAAGAATGCTGAAAGCGAAATTCCTTCTGCCTGAATAGTTTAATACATTACAAAGTATCTGAAATAATAGGGCTGGCTAGAATTGAAGAGAAAATTTTCTACTTTATGTTTCTTCCTTCTTAGAGACTTGATATTGATACCATTTGGAGAGAAGTCTTTTTCTTTAAAAAGAGTTGTCTGTGTGGCAGGATGGCATTAAAAATGACAAAGCCAGACAAACAAGCAGCAGGGGGGGGGGGGCTCTCCCATTTACAAATCATATGAACAAGTTTTGAGCTTGCAGATTCAGAAGAATGGCTTTAAAGTCTTAAGGGAATTTGTTTTGGAGGAGATGGCAAGACATGATGAGATTGTGAACCAGAATCTTGAAAAATTCAGGTAGGAAATTAAAGAGTTGGTACAACGAAAATATGCCAACCTGAAACAACAGATTGTAACAGCTTTGAAAATTTTTTCAGAAATAGTTATAAAGATGGATAACGATACCAACCTAGAATTAGAGTCTTAAATGAAGGAAGCTGATAATAAGTTTTATAATTTGGACAATAAAATACAAAGAATTGAAAATGATTTGATAAATATTCAAGACAATAGCTCAGAAGTAAAGTCTAAAATAAAGGAAGCTGACCACAAGATTTACAATGCAGACAATATAAAACAAAGGATTGAAAAAGAAGCCATAATGAAGCAATACAGGTTCATCGAATTTGCGGTCAGAATGAGGGGAATACAGGAAAATAACAGAGATGACTTGAGAAAGATGTCTGCTGAAGTTCTGGCTGGGATTTTAAAGGTTAGTCCTGAAGAGGTATCCTGTAGGATTGATAAGGTCTACAGAGTGAATTCTTGGGTTGCAAAGCAAAGGCAGTTGCCTAGAGATGTGATGATTTACTTTACTGATAGAGTAATAAGAAATGATATTGTGCAAAAGTCTTTTAACTCCTCTTTGGAAAGGAACGGAAGGAAGATTTGGATATATAAAGAGCTGCTGTCCAAGATGTTAAAAGATAGAAAGGACTTTGGATTTTTTAGGTGGGATGCTCCAGTTGGTATAATATTGAGATATCAAGGAGAAAGATATCAACTAAATACTGTTGAAAAAGCGGAAGAATTTTACTACAAGGTTTTTAAAATGGATCCATCAGTGTTAGGAATACAGGAGGGGAATAAAGAAAAGCAAAATGAACAAGAGATTGAAACTCAGGCTAAGCAGATGGCGATGGAGGCAATGGAAGAACAACAAGTTACAGAGGCCCTTTTGGATGAGCCGCTTTTGGATTCTCCTTCAGAGGTTATAGCTGGATTACCTGTAAATACAAGAGAGGCGGCTTTGGATTTTAATGTTATGTCTTATCAAGTTACAGACCAGCATGGAAATCAATCAGCTGATATGCAAGTTCTAGAAAGGCAACTAGGATGGAGATCTAAACCACAAAAGGCCAAGAAAAGAAGAAGCAGGTCCTATAAAACTAAAAATTTTTAAACTAAACAACAGTCTAATGCCAGTTACTTAAGAGACGATTAAATATAATAAGCGGGATTTATAGAAGGCTGATACATACAAATATAATTGAGGCAAATTATTGACTTATACTATTTTGAGAAGAATAACAGATCTCTGCAATGCTGGTGCTTTTGGGATGTGGAAGATGGCCTCTGATTGAGTGGATTGGAACTTTCTATCTTGGATTCTTTGAAAAATGGATTACATATATGTTGAGTTATGTGGCAAGAGATCTATGGGATTGGGGCATGCAGAAGATCTGATTGTTACCCCAATGTGGTGGTTGGAATTAACAATCTAGATAAAAGACGCTACAGAAGATACTACATGAAATATAAATATAAAGTCACTTGGATGGTTTTTTATATATGAAAATACTTATTATTGATGGGGGCAGATGGTAATTGAAGATACTGAATATAGTGTTGGAAGCTGAACCTGATATTACCCTAACATGGGTGATGGAATTAATAATCCAGTTGAAAGACATTACAGAAGATATTATATGGATTACAAATTTAAAGTCATTTGAGGATTTTATTTATATATGGAAATATCTTTTAGTGGTGTGTTGTGGGCAGAAGAACAAAGATATTAAAAATATTATGTATGTTAGACCTGTAGGAAAATGGGTGGAGATAGGTTATTGATTGTTTAGTTTAGGAAAAGGGATGTTATGTTTAGATATAAATATATGCAAAAGATTTGAATTAAGAGATATATGTTTGGGGGTGGAGGAAATGGGTAGACTATGAGTTGAATAAATGCCAAATTAGGATTTATTATATAGTTTTATAGCTGAAGGTTGCTTTGAAATGTATAGTATAGTATAGGGGGGATATAATAATAATGTTAGAAAGAAATGGTTAGCATATGGGGGGTGGTGTAAAAGGATGGTAAAGTATTATATAATTTAATGTTAATTTGGATTTTATTTTGGAGAAGCCATGGGGGAGGGGAGGGGGAGGGGGTTAGGGTGGAGGGGGGAAAAATGGGGAAAAATCTGTATTTGAAAAGCTTTTTTAATAAAAAAAAAAGAGAGAGAGAGAGAGACTGGCGCGGGGGCAGAGGCTGCAAAGGCATGACCTGATCCAAAGCTACAGCGGCCGCCCTATCCCAGGCGGCCATTAGTTCTCCAGTTGAGGCGTGAGCCAGAGCCTCAGTCTTTTGCCGAGAGAAGCCTTTGGCAGTTTGCCTAATTATACCAGGGTTGGTGATTAGACTAAAGAATTTGTGTTATGAAGAGTTTGTTTTAATTTAGTTTGGACTATGCTGAGAATGAGTTAATTCTCAGCTGTTCTAATAAAGTCTGTTTGTTTTGGAACTGTTTGTGTCGATTACTACTTACTTGGGCCTGGGTCACAACAGAAGCATCCCTTCCCTGCTCACAAGGAACACCTGGGTAAGGATGATTTAACTGGACTTTTGGGGAAGGTGAGTTTATTGGCCACACCTGTTTGTTTGATGTGCAACTTCATGAATACTGCCTTGTGAATCTTGGATTGTATTTCTTGGCTCTGAACTTTGGACTTCAGTTGTGGACTTTGGACTTGGCTCCCTGACTTCAGATTCTTGGACTGTGCTTTGGTTTCTGCAACAGTTCTTGTTTTGGTTTCTGCAACCCTGAACTTTTGTTTCAGACTTGGTACTTGTGGGTATTGTTACTTTCCTCTTTGCTTCATAGGATAGTTAGGACTTAGTTTGTGGAACCATGGAAGTTGGACTGAGGGGAAATTGAGGGCTGGGGCAGAACAAGACTTAACAGTGGCTTAGACCTGTGTTGCTTAATCTTGGCAACTTTAAGATGTGTAAATTTCAACTCTCTACACTTAAACTTACCAAGATTGAACAAGGCTGGCTTAGACAGTTTTTCTTTATATGCATATAAATATAGCAATAATAGGAGGAATAATACAGTATTACTGCAGTTTACATAAAACAAGCTTCATCTCTGATGTATTAATGTCACAGCTGCTTAGCTAGTGGCCCCACAGAAAAGATTACACAACCACACAACTGGATTTATATAACAGACTGAACCAGAAATTAGCTGTATACATTTTAATTTTAATCTAATGGCTTGCATAACCCAGGAAATGGGCTAATTCATACTACCACTTCTGAGCAGCTCAACTCCCTATTCAGAAGAAGAAACAACAAAAAGATGATTCTTTGTGAGACTGATTTCATGTGAATGTGCTCAAGGATCGCGCCCAATAACTCCACAGGCAAGTATTCATCAATCCAGATATAGTTTATTAACAAGGCATCTTATCATTACAGGTACAATGCTGGAACTGCTGCTGGACCGCATGGCTGACCCTTAAGTACCCCTTGGGCGTGGCTAAGGTAAGGAGGGGTTATTGGGTTAGGGTGGACCTTGGGGGTTGGCTTGCCCCGGCCCCCCTGCTTCCAGCTCTGGTTCAGAGGCAAGGCATTTATTCCTGACAAAACCTCCTCTAAATGCCTGGCCGAGATGTTCTTGGGCGGTGCATACCTGAGATGTCGTTTCTAAGAGGACACCCAATTTTGATGTTAGATATGTGTGCTGTTTGTTTTGTAATGGTTTTGTTAGAATGTCTGCTGTTTGTTCTTCGGTGTCGATGAACCCTATGCTTGCGAACTGTCTAACGTGTTTGTACTTTATATCGATATGCCTTGACCTTTGGCCGACTGCTTCAGCCCTTGATATTTCCACAGCTGCCTTATTGTCTTCGTGTATGGTGATTGAATAGTTGGATTCTGCCCATATGTCCGCGAGCAGATCATCAAACCAGACCAGGTTGTTGGCAGCTTTGGACAAACATATGTATTCGGCCTCTGTTGTGGATGTAGCTACCAGGTCCTGCTTGCCCGTGTACCAACGTACTGGGCTGTTGTTGAGGAAGAATATGTAATCTGATGTGCTCTTCCTGCTTTTCACGTCCCCAGCCCAGTCAGCATCCGCGTAGCATGAGAGTGTGGGTGTTGTGGTCTTCTCGGGTTCTAGTGCTAGGCAGGCATCAGCGCTATGTTTTAGATATCTCAACACCCTTTTGAGATACCCCAGTGGTATACGGTGGGTTTGCCTACATGTCGAGATAGCAGGTTGACTGGTAGGGCAATGTCGGGCCTTGTCCAGTTCGCAATGTATAACAGAGAGCCTATGGTTGATCTGTACAATGTGTTGTCTTTGAACGCCTCGGACTTATTATATATGTCCTTTATGAAGTCTGACTGCATTGGCGTTTCACACCCTTTGGCGTTTGTCATATTGCATTTATGTATCAGTTCCAAAATTTTGTCTTTCTGTGATAGTTGGAAACCTTTGTCTGTTTTCGTGATTTGCACCCCCAAGTATTTATCTACCTTACCCAATATTTTCAGTGAAAAGTGTTTTCTCAACTCATTGGCAAAGTCATTGCATTTGCTAGCCTAGTCACCGATATACAGTATGTCGTCCACGTATATCAAGACATATTCGAGAGAGTTGCCTGACTTCTTGGTGAAGAAGCAGTTGTCGGCCGAGGTGGCTGAGAACCCCATGGACTTCAGTGTTTTGGATAAACATTCGTACCAGCGTTTCCCTGATTGTTTGAGTCCATACAGGCTTCTGTTCAGGACCCAGGTTTCCCCCTTCCTGGTGTTTTGGCTAGGTGGCGCTCTCACGTATATTTCCTTATCGAGCTCAGCGTGCAGATAAGCGGTTTGCACGTCGAATTGGTGCACTTCTAGTCCGAGTAGTGATGCAATTACCAATGCACACTTTACGCTCTCGGCCCTGACTGTGGGAGAGTAAGTTTCAGTGTAGTCATCAGGGTATTTTTGGGCGAACCCCTGAGCCACCAGCCTAGCCTTGTAGAGGACTCTGTTTCCCTCTAGTGTTTTGACGTTGTAGACCCACCTGGTGCCTATGGGCGTTTTGCCTGCTGGGACTTCAGAGGGAGTGTATAAGTTTAGTTCCCTCAGGCTGTCCATCTCCCTTTCCATGGCTTGTTCCCATTTTGCTCTTTCACCATCCGGTAATTTTAGTACATCCTGATATGTGTTGGGGGTTAGTTGGTTAGTGTGGAGGGATAATACGTAGTCCCCTAACCTTTCTGGCGCTTTGCCCCTGATTGCTCTGATTGGCCTGGCAGGGGGTGTCTCTGTGTCATGCATGTACCTAGCTTCCTTCTCTGTGAGTGAGTCCACTTTGATATATGGGTAGTTCTCCTTCCACTCCTTCACTAGTATTCCCTGTCTCTTGGGTTTGCCCCTTTCCCGCTCTGTGCCCTTTCCTGCGTTGTGCTTCATCTCCCTTTGGCCATCCCCTGGTCCGTCCTTGTTAAGGGATACCTCATTGAGGTGTATCTTGGACCAGTTGGTATTTTCGTGAAAGACAGCTGTTCGTGATATCACGAATCTGTTGTTGCTGTCTATGAACCTGTATCCCTTCGTCCCTGGTTCATACCCCATGAACCTCAATCTTCTGGATACTCTGTCCCCCTTGTGTCTCAATTGTTTGGGAATGTGCACATCTGCTGTGACCCCGAATATGTGTAAGTGCGACACCTGTGGTTTCCTTTGGTACATCAACTCATATGGAGTCTTATTTAATACACTGGACCATAGCCTGTTTAAAGTGTAGTTCGAATAAATGAGTGCTTCTGACCAGAAATGCTGCCCTAAACCGGCATCCTCTAGTGCGCACCTCATCATGGTCTGCAGTGTTCTGTTTTTTCGTTCTGCAACGCCATTTTGAAAGGTGGAGAACGGAGAAGTCGTGTAGTGGACTATCCCGCGCACCTTCAGCCATCGCAAGAAGTCGATTGATAAGAATTTAGACCCCCTGTTGGTCATCATTTGCCTGATTTTGGTGTTATGTTGTGTCTCTACCCTCGCATAGAACTCCTTAAATTTTTGGAATACCTCGTTCTTTTGTTTTAAGGTGTATACGAAGCCATAGCGGCTGAAATCATCCACTATGGTTAGGAAGTACCTCTTCCTGTATTTGATGGAGGGCCTTAGTGGCACCACTAAGTCCATGTGTATAAGTTGGAAAATCGAATTGGTTGTGCGCACTGACTTTTTGGGCCTGGGTTTGGTTTTTAATTTGGAGCTTTTACAAACAGAACACTCGAGATAATTCTCACAATTCTTTATTTTTGCACCTTCGGAGCATTCCAGCATTTTCTGCACCACAGGGAAGCTAATGTGTCCTAATCTTCTGTGTAACAGGTGCGCGCAGTTGTCATGCATCAACTTTCCTATCGCTGGTTTTTCTTTCTTGGGTGTCCCTTGCTCATCTGAGTCACCAGCGGTGTGTGTGTGACTAACCCCCTCTATTTCCTCACTTATGTTGCTGTTTTTGCCTTCTGATGACTGTTTATCTTGGGCTGCATACCCCTGTCTGGGTGGAGGAATGGCAGGTCCCCACTGATCACTATCTTCCCTATGCTTTTGCCCCCTCTAGTCACCTGTGCCTTTCCTTCTTTGAATGTCACCTCTACATTGTTGTCCTTGCTTAGTTTTAGTGTGGCAAGGATGTTATACGGTATATTTGGTACTAATAGCACCCCTTGTATGACTCCTACCCCTGGCACGTATGCATTACCTTTCCCTGTCACCTCCACATTGTTCTGGTTAGCCACTTTTATTATAAAGCTCTCTTCTGTGAATGAGGTTAGTAGGTTACGGTCATACGTGGTGTGGTTTGTGGCCCCTGAGTCCAGTAGCCATGTGCCTTCCTTCCTGTCCTGGCCTTCGTGTTGTTCTTTGTCTCCTAGCCCATACAGTGAACCAGTCTGACTTTCCCTGGAGCTGTCCCTGTGGTTCCTCCTGTCCCTGGGGCTCGGGGAGTCCCTGCACCTGTATCTGTCCTCTGGCGAGCGTCTGCTAGTGTACCTTGCCCTTTGTTCTGGTCTGTCCCTTCGGTGTGGCCTGTCCCTGTCCCCCGTGTTTCTAGGGCAGTCCCTTTTATAATGGTTTCTTGACCCACATATGTAGCATTCTGTGTTACTGTGGCTCCTACTCTGTGGCTCAGTCTTTCTGCTGGGCCTTTGCTCCCTGCGGCTTAATGATCGGTCTTTCCTGATGCTGTCTTCAGCTATGAGCTTGCTTGTGAGTAATTCCAGTGAGAGTTTCCCTGACCCTAGGTTGTCTATCTGCATGATAAAGGTGTCCCAGCTGGGGTCCAGGGAATTTACAATAATGCTTATCATGGTCCTTTCACTTATGACCTCCCCTCTTTGTGTCAGCTGGGCCCTGGTGGCATTTAGGGATAATAGATGCTCGCTCATAGGGGTAC
Organism: Arizona elegans; assembly: GCA_022577455.1. Lineage (NCBI taxonomy): Eukaryota > Metazoa > Chordata > Lepidosauria > Squamata > Colubridae > Arizona > Arizona elegans. The sequence goes on along the minus strand of JAKOOJ010000004.1, from coordinate 72,492,175 downwards.
CTGCCTTTAGTTTGGTGCCGTAGAACTCCCTGGATAATCTGGTGGTGCTTGCTATGCTTTGGCAATAAAATAGTTTGTGCATCCTCTGTATTACCTCTAGAGCAGTCAGGTGGTGGCTAATGCTAGGGTAAATGCTGGGGGTAATGCAATAACAATACAGTAAGCTTTATGGTGTGTGCAATCTAGTTCAAAAGTCCAGCTACTCCTTGGCTGTCAGCGCTTCAGGGCAGCCAAAATGGCTGTTTTTTTCCCCACCGGAATTAAGAGGTTTCTCCTGAACCTTCAGGACAATTGCTTTTCCCCCCAAGGTCCTTGAAGATTCCTCTTTTTTTCTATCAATCTCTCTGGGATCAATAGTGTCTAATTTGGCTTCCTGGCTAGGAATATTGGAGCTACAAGAATAGAGCCCCGTTCTCTCACTCCATGCATGCTGACGTCATCGCCAGAAATCAAGTTCTACCACTCATGGGGAAAGTTGCACATCTGCTGCTGGAAATAGAGGGCAGCAGCTGCAAAGCAACATATACATATTGCAGATCGGTGAAATGTCAGGAATTAGGCCCTATGACCAACATGCTTGCCCTGCCGGTTTCTGTTTGATGGAGGTGGTCCCGACCTGTTTTCCATCTATCCGCTTACTATCCATCTGTACGCTGCCTGTATGAACATTGTGGACAGCTTATTCCCTTCCAGAGACTTTGGACCTGGCTCTGTTTGTTATCCAGCATGCTGGCTGCTTGGAAAATGGCAGTTTATGGGAGGATGAACAGAGCCGGTTTCTATCATTGTTTCACCACCGATGGGATGTACCATCTTCCCCATGGCCAGTTGGCCAACCATTGTGAGAAGCTGGTTGGAGGATTACCCCCGAGCTGGTTGGAACATTGGACTCCGCCACTGCCATGAGAGGACAGTGGAGACTCTCCCGTTTATGGTCAACCTGCCTTGTCTTCCAGGACATTTTGGACTATCATAGTGGAGCCCTTGGCCATACCTTATCACTACCTCAGAGCTTCAGATGTACTTAAGGTTACAGCTTCTTGCACTGTGAGACTCCCCCCTCTCGCAAGCCTGGCCCTCCATGTTATCGAGGGCCTACTTCAATGATGGGTTTTGGAACCCAGAGAGGTGGCATGCGGCAAAGAGGGGGTTGAGGGGTTTTTTATGTAAATTTTTGGTTAAACTTTTAAGCGGTCCCGGGGGGGAGGGTAGGATTGGAACTAGGGTTGTGAGTTTGGGGGCCCGACCCTCCTCCACCGGGGAGGGTCGGGTCTGGCCATGATGCATGGTAGGGCGGTGGGGGATCTGGGGGTAATGGGGGGGGTCGAGCTTGTCCAGATTGTGTTTTTACCATCGGTACTGTGAGTGGAAGGGGTAGATATGGTGGGAGCAGGGGGCCATATCATGTTAAGGGAGCACGCACCCGCTGTCTTTGAGCGGTAGCGCACTCCGGCCCCCAAGGCTCCACTTGTTCTCCAGGTTGCACAGACCCTCAGGGCCCAGGCCTTCAACTGATGTGCAATGCCAGGTCTGTAGTAAATAAATCCCCTCTCATTTGTGATCTTGTTCAGGAGGAGGGAGCGGACCTGGCGGGTATTACTGAGACCTGGTTGGGCCCGGAGGGAGGGGTCCCTCTGGTAGAAATGTGCCCACCAGGCTTCCATGCATTCCATCAGCCGAGGTCACGGGGGGGGGGGGTCAGGGGAGTATTGGTTATTATTAGAGAAGGCCTTAGGCCGCGGGAGGCCACTGTTCCTCAGACGGCAGGCTGTGAGTCCCTCCTTGTGAAGTGGGGTCATGGGGTTCAGATGGGTTTGCTGATCACGTACCTGACTCCTTGCCACATGGCAGCAGCCCTGCCCGAGCTACTCAACGTTATCGCCACGGTGGCGGTTGATACCTCCAGACTTATGGTCATGGGGGATTTTAACCTGCCGTCCATGGGTGAGGTGTCTGAGGTGGCTCGGGAGTTCATGGCTTCCATGACGACTATGGACCTGACCCAGCTAATTCATTGCCCTACGCACACGGGGGAAACACACTGGACTTGGTTTTTGTCTCTGGACAGTGGCTGAATAATCTCGAGATACAGGATATAGTCATCGAGCCCTTGTCATGGTCGGATCACTCTCTCCTTCGCCTTGACCTTCGAACTGCTGCACCCCGCCGCAGGGAGGCGGAACGATGAGATGGTACCACCCCAGGCACATGATGGAACCTGACAGGTTCCAGATGGAGCTTGGACCAATCCCCGAGGTTCTGGCTCACGCCTCAACTGGAGACCTAGTGGCCGTCTGGGACAGGGCGGCCGCTGGAGCTCTGGATCGAGTTGTGCCTTTGCGGCCTCTGACCCGGCGATGATCTCACCTGGCTCCTTGGTTCACCGAGGACCTGAGGGAGATGAAGTGCCGGAAAAGATGCCTAGAGAGTAGTTGGAGGGCCAGTCTTTCTGAATCTGACCAGACACTGGTAAGATCTCATATTAAGAATTATCTAGTGGTGATAAAAGCAACAAAATGTACTCATTTTGCTGCTCTTATTGCGTCATCAGATAACCGCCCAGCCACCTGTTTAGGGTGACCCGCTCCCTGCTCCACGAGGAAGCACGAGAGGATTCCTTGGAGGGAAGAGCTGAGGATTTTGTTCAGTATCTGTATGACAAAATCACTCAGATTCTGGAAGATCTGGACTCCGACTGGGTAGATCCAGTGAGGGTGACGGAGGCAGGTCTTGAGAATGTTATCTGGGATGAGTTTGATCCTGTGACCCCTGATGACGTGGACAAGATTCTGGATAGACTGAATATGACCACATGCTTGTTGGACCCGTGTCCCTCCTGGTTAGTGCTGGCTTCCAGGGAGGTGACGCGAGGCTGGCTCCAGAGGATTATAAATGCTTCATTGGGCGAGGGTGTCTTCCCTGCCACCCTGAAGGAGGAGGTGGTGAGGCCTCTCCTCAAGAAGCCTTCCCTGGACCTGGAAGTATTGGCTAATTATTGTCCAGTCTCCAACCTTCGCTTCGTGGCGAAGGTTGTTGAGAGTGTGGTTGCGCAACAGCTTCCCCAGTACTTGGATGAAACGACGTATCTGGATCCGTTCCAGTCGGGCTTCAGGCCTGGGTACAGCATGGAAACGGCATTGGTCATATTGGTTGATGATTTCTGGAGGGCTAGGGACAGGGGTTGCTCCTCTGTCCTGGTCCTGTTAGATCTCTCAACGGCTTTTGATACCATCGACCACTGGTTGGAAGAGTTGGGGGTGGGAGGCACCATACTACAGTGGTTCTCCTCCTTTCTCTCTGACCGGTCGCAGTCTGTGTTGACAGGGGGTCAGAGGTCGACCCCGAGGCCCCTCATATGTGGGGTGCCACAAGGATCGGTCCTCTCGCCCCTTTTGTTCAACATTTATGTAAAGCCGCTGGGTGAGATCATCTGTGGTTTCAGGGTGAAGTACCACCACTACGCTGATGACAACCAGCTGTACATCTCCACACCGGACCACCCCAATGATGCCCTTGAAGTGATGTCCTGGTGCCTGGAAGCCATACGGATCTGGATGGGGAGAAACAGGCTCAGGCTCAACCCATCCAAGACCGAGTGGCTGTGGTTTCCAATGTCCCGATATAGTCAGCTGGTGCCATCGCTGACTATTGGGGGCAAATCATTGGCCCCCATGGAAGGGGCTCGCAACTTGGGCATCCTCCTAGCTTCACGGCTGTCTTTAGAAGAGCACTTGATGGCCGTGACCGGGAGGATTTTTCATCAGGTTTACCTGATCCACCAGTTGCGTCCCTTTCTAGATCAAGACTCCCTATGCACAGTCACTCATGCCCTCGTCACCTCCCGTCTGGACTATTGTAATGCTCTCTACATGGGGCTCCCCTTGAGGAGCACTCGGAGGCTCCAACTGGCGCAGAGTGCGGCTGCACAAGTGGTTATGGGAGCGACGTGGTGTTCCCATGTAACACCTCTCCTGTGCGAGCTGCACTGGCTCCCAGTGGTCTTCCGGGTGCGCTTCAAGATTTTAGTTATCACCTTTAGAACACTCCATGGCTTAGGACCTGGTTATTTATGGGACTGCCTGCTACCACCAATAGCCTCCCACCGGCCAGTATGCTCCCATAGAGAGGGGCTCCTCTGGGTGCCGTCGGCCAAACAATGTCAACTGGCGGCCCCTAGGGGGGGAGCCTTCTCTGTGGGGGCACTTATGATCTGGAACGAGCTCCCCCTGGAGATACGGAGGATCCCAGATCTGCGTACCTTCCATCACGCGCTCAAGACTTTCTTATTTCATCAAGCTGGCCTGGACTAAATCTTTTCCCCTTTTTAATGTAAATTTTAATTTGTTTTTAAATTATTGGGTATTTTAAATTTGTCTCAGCCAAATTATTTAATTCGTTTTTATTCTATTTTAAAATTTTGTATTTATGTGTTTTATTCTGTGGCTTTTCACCGCCCTGAGTTCTTTGGGAGTAGGGCAGTATATAAATCCAATAAAACAAACAAACAAACAAACCTTAAGTAACTGCTAATTATATCTATCTATCTTCATAGTTGATTACATATATAGCACTAACTATACTGTTAACAAATTAATGAATTTTTAGAGTTTTAAAATTTTTCCCCTCATTTTCCTCATTTTTTTCTCTTTCATAAATGTATATATGTGTTAAAATTTATAGAGTCCTAAATAAGTACATAGAGCAGCGGTTCTCAACCTGGGGGTCGCGACCCCTTTGGGGGTCGAACGGCCATTTCACGGGGGTCGCCAAAGCCCTCTCTCACCCCCCTCCCCATGCCTTCACTCACCCTCTGCCTCTGCTGGATCGCCCGGTCGCCGTTCGCTTACCCCGCCCACTCCCAATCTATTGCTGCTCCGGAGTCCCAGCTGATGGCTAGAGGGGAAAAAAACTTTAAATTCTTGCTGCGGGGCTTCAAAGAGCCGCCCTACTCTCAACTGTTTTGTGGAGGGCTCTGTTGCTAGCTAGATGCAAAGAGGTAAATTCCTGGAGCAGATTTCCCCCCTAGCTATGCTCAAAAAGCAAAATTGAAAGTAAGCAAGGTCTTGGCTGCAACGTGACAAAATGAGGCAGAGAGATTTCTTTTTCTTTTTCCTCACCAAAAAAGGTAGGTGCAAACTGCAAACAATGGGAAATTTAGGGCAAAAGAGGAGATTCAAGATTTTAAAACACAGAAGAAAAAAAGCTCTATTTAACTAGGGAATTGTAATAATTGAGATACTGTTAATTGCATATTGTGTTGAAAGCAGAAATGGTTAAGTTGTGGTTTGGAGGAATATGGGGGGAAATTATTTGGTTTATTATTATTGGTAAATATAATTAATTGATTTGTAAGAAATTGGATTGCATGGAAATAATTGGAATATTCATGTTCATATTGATTAATATACAGGTGAAATTCGAAAAATTAGAATATCGTGCAAAAATTCATTTATTTCAGTAATGCAACTTAAAAGGTGAAACTAATATATGAGATAGATTCATTACATGCAAAGCGAGATAGTTCAAGCCTTGATTTGTCATACTTTTGATGATTATGGTTTACAGCTCATGAAAACCCCAAATTCACAATTTCAGAAAATTAGAATATTGTGAAAAGGTTCAATATTCTAGGCTGAAAGTGTCCCACTCTAAACAGCTAATTAAGCCATAACACCTACAAAGCATTCCCGAGCCTTTAAATAGTCTCTCAGTCTGGTTCAATAGGAATCACAATCATGGGAAAGACTGCTGACCTGACAGTTGTGCAGAAAACCATCATTGACACCCTCCATAAGGAGGGAAAGCCTCAAAAGGTAATTGAAAAAGAAGTTGGATGTTCCCAAAGTGCTGTATCAAAGCACATTAATAGAAAGTTATATGGAAGGGAAAAGTGTGGAAGAAAAAAGTGCACAAGCAGCAGGGATGACCGCAGCCTGGAGAGGATTGTCAGGAAAAGGCCATTCAAAAGTGTTGGGGACTTTCACAAGGAGTGGACTGAGGCTGGAGTCAGTGCCTCAAGAGCCACCACACACAGATGGATCCTGAACATGGGCTTCAAATGTCATATTCTTCGTCAAGCCGCTCCTGAACAACAAACAACATCAGAAGCATCTTACCTGGGCTAAAGAAAAAAAAGAACTGGTCTGTTGCTCAGTGGTCCAAAGTCCTCTTTTCTGATAAGAGCAACTTTTGCATCTCATTTGGAAACCAAGGACCCAGAGTCTGGAGGAAGAACGAAGAGGCACATACTGCAAGATGCTTGAAGTCCAGTGTGAAGTTTCCACAGTCTGTGTTGATTTGGGGAGCCTTGTCATCTCCTGGTGTTGGTCCACTATGCTTCATTAAGTCCAGGGTCAATGCAGCCGTCTACCAGGAGATTTTGGAGCACTTAATGCTTCCTTCTGCAGACGAGCTTTATGGGGATGCTGACTTCATTTTCCAGCAGGACTTGGCACCTGCCAAGTACCAAAACCTGGTTCAATGACCATGGGATTACTGTGCTTGATTGGCCAGCAAACTCGTCTGACCTAAACCCAATAGAGAATCTATGGGGCATTGCCAAGAGAAAGATGAGAGACATGAGACCGAACAATGCAGAAGAGTTGAAGGCCGCTATTGAAGCATCCTGGTCTTCCATAACACCTCAGCAGTGCCACAGGCTGGTAGCATCCATGCCACGCCGCATTGAGGCAGTAACTGATGCAAAAAGGGCCCAAACCAAGTACTGGGTACATATGCATGCTTATACTTTTCAGAGGTCCAGTGTTGTTCTATATACAATCCTTGTTTTATTGATTTCATGTAATATTCTAATTTTCTGAGATTGTGAATTTGGGGTTTTCATGAGCTGTAAGCCATAATCATCAAAAGTATGACAAATCAAGGCTTGAATTATCTCGCTTTGCATGTAATGAGTCTATCTCATATATTAGTTTCATCTTTTAAGTTGCATTACTGAAATAAATGAACTTTTGCACGACATTCTAATTTTTCGAGTTATATAACTCGAAGGTAGTTATATAACTAATTGATTTATATTAAAATGTTGAATTTGTATTAAACAACTGTATTATATAATTAACCAATGTGAGGATGGATATAAAAATAGATGACAATGGGAAGGGGTATAATATAGAATAGAAGGGAAAAATTGAATTTGATTAAGATTAGAGATGAGGATGAAGGGTAATATTGGTTTTTTTAAAAAAATAGATGAGGAATAAATAAGGTAAAAAGGAAATATAAAAATTGTAAATTTAATTGAAATGACTAAATATTGTGTTGGAAGAAATATCCTTCTGGGTTCTGCTCCAAGTGGGGAAAAAGACACTGGAAACATGGAGACTGCTTGGAAAGATTGTTTAATGGTGGGCAGGATCACATGGCTTGATGGGGCCCATTGTGTTAGTTTCTGTTGCTATTGTGTTGCAAATGTCCTTTGACAAAGGATTGAGTTTCTGTCTCTGGCCCATTAACAAAGGGTGGGGGGCAGGAAGGTGGGAGTTGCTTTGTCTGTAAAATATGCTTCTCCATTTCTCATACAGGAAAATATAATATTCTGCCTTTTTAATATTTCCCAAAATATTTCATTCTTCTAGGAAAGGGGTGGGTGCTAACCTCCTACAACTGTTTAAATTTGTGGACCGGCCAAATACTCTGTTCAAAGAAAATACGTTGTATGTTTGTATGTGTGTTTCTAATTATTACTATTTATTGCTATTTGTTCTCTTTTATTCTTTAAAATTTAACAATTCATTCTTTATCTTAATATCTTAATATTTGTTTGGGGTTGGCTTTCTTCCCTTTCATCTTTTTTATTGTACAACAATCTTTCTCCTCAAACCTACCACCTCTGTCTTTTCTTTCTTTCTTACTTTCTCTTCCCCCACTTCTTCTTCTCCCTACTTCCTCTTTCTTTCTCCTTCTTCTCCTCTCTTCCTCCCTCTCTTACCTTCACTCCTACTCTAATTTCCCTTCCCTTCCTTCATCCCTCTCTATTGCTGTATCCTTTTATGCATATGGACTACTCAGAGGGCTGAAAAGGTTATTTTTGACTGGTCCTCGCACTTTTGACCAGTCCTCGAACTTACGACTGTCCTCACAATTTACATTTTTGCCCTATCTTATACCATGTTGAAGAGAAGCAGTTGTGAAATGAGTGACATGGTTGTTAAGAATGCTGCACAGGCATAAATGTGAGGATGGTCATAAGTGTGAGGACCAGTCAAAAGTGCGAGGACCTGTCAGAAATGACTTTTTTCAGCCCTCTGAGTAGTCCCTATATACATAGCCATGGCCACTCGGTCACATGACCAGCTAGCCACGCCCACTCAGTCACATGACCTCCAAGCCACGCCCACAAAATAAGCCACACCCACAGAACCGGTAGTAAAAAAAATTAGAACCCACCCCTGGTTGGGGGTCACCACAACATGAGGAACTGTATTAAAGGATCGCGGCATTAGGAAGGTTGAGAACCACTGACATAGAGGGACATAGAATATATATAGTAAAATACTGTATATAGCCTTGTAGAGTGATAAACATATTTATACAGCCATAGTCATAATATCATAAATATAGATTGACATTTAAGGAATTGCACTATATAGGTTAAATTTAAAAACTATTTAAGTGACCCTTATAGGTAACAAATTTAAGGATATTAAAAGTAAGTCATTGTATGAAAATTTGGAAGAACTTGCAGCAAATAGTAAAAATGACAAGCACAGGCACAACAATGATAACCAAAATAAATAAGAAAACAACCTCAAATCAGGCATCTCTTACAGCGTCCCCAGCACAGCAAAGGTCAATAGAAAGCATGCTGGGAGCAGATAAAGAAAAGACAGGCTCCATTTCCAGTATACAAAATATTCAATCAGTGTTGGCAATGATCCAGGTGGCAATGAACAAGACACAAGAATCCATTGTTAATAATCACGAGGAAACAAAAAGAAATCATGAGGACCTTAAAACTGATGTGGGAGAAATAAAAGACAACATTAAAAAAATGGACGATAAAATAGAAAAAACCCAGCAAAGGATCCAAAAAGTAGAATCAAAAATGGAACAAACAGATAAGAAAATAGAAACGTTGGAACAAAAACAGATGTCAACCAGAAGAGAACTAGAAGAATTAATTGTGCATCTGGAAATGGAGAAGGCATCATTTTATCTTAGGTTCCAGAATATTACGGAAAATAAGGATGAAGACCTAAGAATGATAATGGCGGAAATCCTGGCAGAAACAACACAAAGAGATAAGGAGGATATATGAAGGGATGTTGATGAGATCTATAGAGTGCACACAAATTATGCACGTAGGCACAAATTGCCAAAGGAAGTGCATGTTAGATTTAGTAAATAATAATAATAATAATAATAATAATAATAATAATAATAATAATGATGATGATGATGATGATGATGATGATGGAAGAAATTTATTAAAAAATTAGAGATGAGGCTATATTATATAATGGAAAGGAGATAATAACACTCAAACAAATTCCAAGATGAGTAAGAGACCAGAGAAAAAATTACAATTTTCTCACATCACAATTAAACAAATATAAAGTCATGTTTCGATGGCTGATACTGGAGGGCATCCTAATCTCTTGGCAAGAGAAGAAATTTAAGATAGATACCTTGGAAAAGGCCCAGGAATTTTTTGAACATCATTTTGCCTTGGAGGAAGATCAAGAAAGCAAGGAGGAATAGGAGAGTAAAAGCCAGGAAGAATATGGTATGGCAGAAACTGAAGGAGAACAAGAGGAAAAGAGAAGATTGGAAAGAGAACAAAGAGAGAGAGGGGGAGCGAGGGAAAAAACACAAATAGTAACAAGAAATACAAGAAGACTAAGGACAATGAACAAATAAGAACAAAGATGGAGCATAAAAAGACTTCCCATCGTCGTGAGAGGACAATGATGTTCCAATGTATTGACATTTGTAACACACTGGTCTCCCTTTTACATCTATTTCCTCCCTTATTTTAAATTACCTGTCTTAACCATCTCTAACACTCTTAGAAGAAAATGATCCTTCATCTCCTTCAACTCACTCCTATCTTTGATGTATTCAACTGCGGAGCTCCTTGCACTGCGAGATTCCCCCCTCTCACATGTCTGGCCCTCTCAGTTATCAAGGGCCACCCTTGAGGACGGGTTTTGGAACCCTGAGAGGTGGTTTGCAAAAAACCGACGGCTTTGGGGGTTTTTAGATAAATCTTTAAGTTCTATTTTAAGGGGTTCTGGGAGGGATAGTGGGAATGGATCTGGGGGGATCCATAAATCCACTGAAAGGGGTATTGGGTCTGATAATCATGGTGGGGAGGATGGGGACAGAAATCTGACAAGGATGCAGGGGAATGAAGTGATGGGTATTAGTATAGTAAGTGGGAGGGGCAGATATGACGGCTGCAGGGGGGCATATTATGTTTCGGGAGTGCGCACTCGTTGTTTACGAGTGATTGCCCACTCCGACCCCCAAAGCACTGCTCGTTTCCCAGGTTGTTCAGAGTCTCAGACCCTGGGTCTACGGCTGATGTTATGTAATGCCAGGTCAGTGGTAAATAAAGCCCCCCACATTCATGATCTTATTTCAGAGGGGGGTGCTGACCTGGCAGGGATTACAGAGACCTGGTTAGGCCAAGAGGGAGGAGATCCCCTTGTGGAAATGTGCCCACCAGGTTTCCGTGCATTCCATCAGCCAAGAACTCAGGGAAGGGGTTGGGGAGTGGCAGCAATCATTAGAGAAAGTCTTTGTCCGAGGGAGGCCATTGTTCCTCAGATAGCCTTGCGATACCTACCGGGAGGAAAGAACTTTATGGCCGGTGCCCTCTCATGACTGCCTCAGTACAATGATGCATGTCTAGAGGTGGTCTGTCGGGTTATCCCTTTGAAGCAGTTGGCAGCTCCTGTTGTTACCAGAGCCCAGATGAGAGAACCAGACCTACCCACTAGTTTAAGGGAGTACTTAAAAGAAGTGCTACAAACTGATGACTAGTTCACCTCTCACAGCAACAAATGTACTGTTCGTGATGGTCTTCTATGGCTGGGGGCCAAGTTCTATGTCCCGGCCAGTTTGATGGGGGGCAGTCCCATGATGCCAAAGTGGCCAGACATTTTGGATTTCTTTTTTGTTTTTATTGAAAAGGTTTTCCAAATACAAATTTTCCCATTTCCCCCCCCTTCCCTCCCTAACCCACCCTAACCCTCCCCTCCTCCCGTAACTTCCCCAAGGTGAAATCCATCCTCATTATGTTATATCATACTTTACCACCCTTCTATTCTCCCCCCTGTGTACTATACATTTCTATGTAACATTAAGCTATTTTACCTCCTATATACTATACATTTCTACACAACATTCAGCTAAAAGCTATCTGGTACTTCCTAGTTTGGTATTTATTCTGCACATAATCTATCCATTTCTTCCACTCCCATGCATAAGTCTCTTGAGTCCGGTCTTTTAAGTATGCTGATATCTTCGCCATTTCTGCAAAACTGGCCACCTTCAAAGTCCATTCTTGAATTGTAGGCACAACATCCCTTTTCCAATATTGACCAATCAGTAACCTAGCTGCTGTCACCATATACAATATCAATTTTGTTTCACCCACTGAAAAGCCCTTAACTATACCCAATAAAAACAATTGAGGAGAAAATTGGATTTTTTTCTTCAGAACATTTTGCATAACCCACCAAATTTTTATCCAAAAAGCCTTTACTTTCTTGCAAGTCCACCATATATGATAATATGTAGCATCTAAGCAATCACATCTCCAACATTTTGGTTGAACATTAGGATACATGCACGACAACTTCTTAGGATCTAAATGCCACCTATAAAACATTTTATAAAAATTTTCCCTCAGATTCTGTGACTGTGAATTTAACATTCCGAACCCATATTTTTTCCCACGTTTCCATCATAACCTGCTCTGCAAAATTTTGTGCCCATTTTATCATACAATCTTTAACCAATTCATTTTCTGAATCTCTTTCTAACAAAACATTATAAACCCTTTGGCATTGGGCCTTTCTCTTTTATATGTCTAACCAATTCTTCTTCATGCAACATTAATCCAATTTTTTGATCTTCTCTCCATCTCAGTTGAAGTTGATTATATTGTAACCAAGTTAAATTAATCCCTTCTTCCAACAGTGTGTTTAATGTCTTTAGTTGCAATCTGCCCGCATCACAAAAAAGTACTTCTTTATATACCCCCCCGCAGTGACTTTATATTTATATTCCGTATAATGTGACCAAGATCCAACCACAACGGTATTTTATAACCCCATTTGAGCCGGTGCGTATTCCATACTCTCATCAAGAAGTTTCTAAGCATATGGCTGTTGAATACTTTATCCACCTTATTTTCATAGAATAAATATGCATGCCAACCAAATTCAAGGTCATAACTCTCTATATTCAATATTCCGGTCTTTGTCCTTCCAAACCAGTCACTTGCTTGTGTCAACGCTGCTGCTTCATAATACAGTCGCAGGTTTGGAAGTTTAAGACCACCCCTTTCACGAACATCTTGCATAATTTTCAGTTTCACTCTTGGCTTTTTCTCATTCCAGACAAACTTATTCACTCCTTTTTGCCATTCCGTCAACTGTTTATCACTTTTAAGCACTGGAATCATTTGAAACAAAAATAAAAATCTAGGTAGAACATTCATTTTAACTGCTGCTATTCTTCCAAGTAGAGACAGCTGCAGTTTTTCCAGGTTTCCATATCCTTTTGTACCTTTCGCCACAGCACCTCATAATTGTTTTGGAACAGTTTTATATTTGAATCTGCAACTTGAACTCCTAGATATCTCAAAGCCTGCCTTCCTTTCCAATTCCTTCTTTTGATCAACTGTCATATTTTTAACTATCATCTTGGTTTTTTCTTTTTTCTTTTTTAATTTTTAAATTTTTTATTAATTTAAGAAACTACATAATACATTTATAAATGCAAGTAAAACAATTTACAACAAACATCATCTTTATAACATCTACCTATAACATCTGAATTGTTACAATATCAATGTTATGTATTGATACATTTCAGCGGGAGTTTCAAACCTGCCTAAGTTTCTGATTGGCTGACAGTCCCTCCAGGATTGTATATAAGGAGGGCTGCAGCCTCTGAGTTTTTGCTGAAGTCTCACTGTATATTAAAGAGCTGTTGTCACTTGCTTGGTTGTGCCTCTCGTTATTCCCGAACCACTTCATTGGCAACAAAGGTGGGATAGAGGCCACAAGAAGCAAACCAGTGAGACCACGAGCTTCAGCTAGGCGACGAGGCGAACTACAGGAGGCATACCGAACATGTCTGCCTACGTTCCACCCAAGCCTTTTGATCCAACCCGCAAAAAATGGGTCTCGTACCTAACGAGGTTTGAGTGCTCGCTTGAAACCAGCGACATGCAGGGACTCTCCGCTAATTGGAAGAGAGCCCTCTTCCTAAGCCACTGCGGACCGGACGTGTTCGAGATGGCAGAGTCACTTTGTGAGCCAACGCCGGTCCAGACCGTCTCCTGGGACACCCTGATGGCAACCCTCCGGGCTCACTACGCTCCTGTGCCCTCCAAGTTCGTGCAACGATACCAACTCAGATAGCGCGTACAGCGAGAGGGAGAACCGGTCAGTGCTTACATGGCGAGCCTGCATAAAGCTGCAAGTCATTGCGACTATAGGGACTTGAACGATGCGTTGCTTGAGCAACTAATCTGTGGTGTTCGGGACATTAGGCTACAACGGCGCCTGCTCGCCAAGCCTGATTTAACGCTTGCTGGAGCCCTAGACAAGGCCAGGGCTCATGAAGCTTCCACAAAAGCCGCAGAAACGCTGCAGCGTCCGCTGACCAGCAAAGACAGTACCAAGTCTGCACCAGTGCACAGGGAAGACGCTGGATCCAGCTCGGAGTCCGAGTCAGATGAGGACGTCTTCCAAACAGAGCACCAGAGAAAAGACGCAGGCAGCCCCCGGCGAAACTGCCCCAGCTGTGGCGGGCACCATGATAGACTGTCCTGCAAATACAGAGAGGCTATTTGTAGGCGTTGTGAGAAAAAAGGGCACTTGGCGCAAGTCTGTAGAGCTATTCTGCCCAGAAAACACCAACCACGTGAGTGCCGCAGCCAACCAGAATCGACGCGCCAGAAGCATCCAATGAGAGAAGGAGGCGCGAAGAAGCGGCACGAATTTGAACCGCGAGATGGCCGCAGCATACACATAGACCAGGCCAGCACGGTGATCGAGGACAAAGTCAGCACGGTGGTCGAAATCAACGGCAAGCCATGCTCGATGGAGATCGACACCGGATCAGCTCTCTCCATAATGTCGTGGGCAACCCTAAAGACCATCCTGCCGTCGTTCCGGAAGGACCAGCTATCCAAGCAAAGACTGTGCATCCTAGACTACCAGGGGAACCGGGTCCCCCTCGAAGGCGTAGGCACGTTCCGAGTCACCTACGGAGACTACGAAAAAGACCTGCCGCTGACCATCGTCACAAAGCAGCTGCCAAGCCTTCTAGGCATGGGGTGGTTCCGAGCCCTCGGCATGGGTTTCACCGGCGTCCACCGAATGTCCGAGCCGTCACTGAAGGACAGCCTCCTGAGCGAGTTCCAGGACGTCTTTGGGGACACGTTGGGCAAGTATGTGGGGACCCCTATTTCCCTAAACTTAGACCCCAACGTAGCCCAAATAAGACTTAAAGCCAGACGGGTGCCTTTCGCATTGAAACCAAAGATCGATGCGGAACTGGACAAATTAATTAAACAAGGGGTGTTAGTCCCTGTCAACCATGCAAAATGGGAGACCCCCATAGTGACCCCAGTAAAGTCTGATGGCTCAATCAGTATTTGCGCTGACTACAAGTGCACGATCAACAAGGCTTTGCAGCCGAGCGCCTATCCGGTGCCGATCGTGCATCATCTACTACACTCCCTGGGGCCCGGGAAATTTTTTTTGCCAAATTAGACCTAGCTCAGGCCTATCAACAATTACCAGTCGACAATGCCACGGCAGAGGCACAAACAATTGTAACTCATAGGGGTGCATTCAAATGCACCAGGCTCCAGTTTGGGGTGAGCGTCGCACCCGGCCTATTTCAAAGCACCATGGAGCACCTTTTGCAAGGGCTCCCCGGGGTGGTGCCTTATTTTGACGACGTTCTAGTCAGCGCTCAGGATGAACGTCAGCTAGGGGACTGAGTAAGGAACGTCCTTTCCCGATTTAGAGAAGCGGGACTTAAATTAAAGAAAAATAAGTGCATGATCGCTGTCCCCTCTGTGGAGTTTCTGGGGCTACCGAAAGCAAGGTGAGAGCTATTAAGAGCGCACCAGCCCCCAAAACTAAAGCGGAGCTCCAAGCCTTCCTTGGACTGCTCAATTTTTACTTGATGTTTCTGAAGGACAAGGCTACCGTCGCAGATCCCGTACACAAACTATTGGGGAAAAATGTACCATGGGTGTGGGGGAAACCACAAACAGCCGCTTTTGAGGTGGTAAAAAGACTTCTATCTGAAGACAGTTTCCTAATCCAATACAACTCAGCACTACCGCTTGTATTGGTTTGTGACGCCTCCCCCGTAGGAGTTGGTGCCATCCTAGGCCATAGACTGCCAAACGGCCTAGAGGCGCCCATTGCGTTTTACTCTCACACCCTGTCAAGCGCAGAGCGGAACTATAGTCAGTTGGACAGAGAGGCTCTGGCTGCAATTGCAGGGGTTAAAAAGTTCCACGAATACCTCTATGGCTGTCAATGTGACTGACCACCGGCCCTTGCTGGGACTTTTGGCGGTGATAGGCTCACCCCCGCTGCTCTGTCTCCACGTTTGACCAGGTGGGCCATTTTCCTGTCGGCCTACTCGTACCAACTTGTCCATCGACCCGGACGGACTTTGGGCCACGCGGACGCCCTCAGCCGCTGCCCCCTAACTGACCTACTTGTCAACCCCACGCCGGAAGCCCCCATCCTTCTGCTGGACACTATGACTTTGGGACCTATCTCCTCTTGCGAGGTGGCAAAAGCCTCTGCTAGAGACCCTGTTATTCGTACTGTGATGGGTTGGGTCCTCAAAGGGTGGCCGGTCAAAGTGGATGGTGGGGAGTACCAAGGTTATATTAACAAACGTAATGAACTGTTTATGCAAGGGGGTTGCTTGTTGTGGGGTGACAGGGTGGTAGTACCAACGAAACTAAGAACAAGGGTCTTAGAATTACTGCACAAAGGGCACCCAGGCATTGTCAGAATGAAAAGTTTAGCCTGTAGTTATGTGTGGTGGCCCAACATGGATCAAGTCATCTCCGAGTGGGTGGAGAAGTGCAAACCCTGCCAGGAGTCTCACCCCGATCCCCCGGTAGCGCCCATCTGAGAGTGGGAGAAACCAAAAGTGCCATGGGGGAGGATCCACATTGATTTTGCCAGCCCCTTCAACGGGCAAACATTTTTAATTGTAGTCGATGCCTTTTCAAAATGGCTCGAAATAATTCTAATGCCTTCAACCACAGCCGAAGCAGTCATCAAAGTCCTGAGGAAGCTATTTGCCACCCATGGCCTACCGGATACCCTGGTATCTGACAACGGCCCTCAATTCACAGCAACCCTGTTTGAGGGCTACTTGGCCGGACTGGGCATCCGCCATGCCCTATCGGCCCCTTTCCATCCGGCTTCTAACGGATTGGCCGAACATTTCATAAGAACGGCCAAAGAAGCATTGTCCAGGCTAGATAACGGGGACTGGCAGGCCAGGATAGACCAATTTTTAGCTGTCCAGCATGCCACACCATGCACGGCCACAGGGAGAAGCCCAGCCGAGCTCCTCATGGGCAGGAAGCTTCGGTGCGTGTTAGACAGGCTTCACCCTAATTACTCGCACAAAAATTTCAAGGGAGAGGCCACCGGACTAAGACAGTTCCAGGTTGGGTCCCCGGTGTTCGCTCGCAATTATGCTAGCGGACCTCTATGGGCTGCAGGAACCATAGTGGGCATAACAGGCCCAAAGTCTTACACGGTAGACGTAGGAGTAGACAGACTCTGGAAACGCCATATAGACCAACTTAGAAAAAGGATAGTCGGCGAAGCAAACATCAATTTAGACATCTCCGAACCTAACTACAATAACTTTCCCAAAACAGATAACTCAAGCCCGGGTTCGTGAGAATACTTAGCTGACAAGCCCTGGTTCCAGCGCTGCCCCAGCGAGTCGCCACTCCCAACCGGGGATAACCACGCCCCGGACAAAATCCAGGAGGTTCCATTGGTGGAGCCGGGAGAGACAGAAAGTCCCTCTGACCAGCTCGACGCCCCACCAAACACTGAACTGCGCAGGTCAACAAGAACGAGAACTCGTCCAGGGCACCTGTGAGATTTTGTGTGTACTTATGTAAATATTTGAGTGTTAGTGCCTTCTGGGAGGGGAGGGGTGTTATGTATTGATACATTTCAGCGGGAGTTTCAAACCTGCCTAAGTTTCTGATTGGCTGACAGTCCCTCCAGGATTGTATATAAGGAGAGCTGCAGCCTCTGAGTTTTTGCTAAAGTCTCACTGTATATTAAAGAGCTGTTGTCACTTGCTTGGTTGTGCCTCTCGTTATTCCCGAACCACTTCAATCAATATCCTATATTCTTCAATATACAATATTTCTCTCACCTTATATAATGATATTATTTTATTGATATCTCGTGTCTCTTTCTTAAATTTCATTTGATGTAAAAATTTATTTTACTCTATTGATATCTTTTCTTTTATTTAATTTTTCTTTCTTTCTTTTTCTCTTTTTTTTCCACTTCCCTCTAACCATTTATACCATTTTTGCCAGACCAGATAATATTCAGATTCTTCTTTTCCTTGGATCTCCTTGGTAAGTTTATCCATCTCAGCGCATTCCATAATTTTGGATATTAAGTTCTCTTGAGTCGGGACCTCTTCTTGTTTCCAATTTTGTGCGGATATAATTCTTGCTGCAGTCAAAATGTGTGTTATTAAATATATTATTTCTTTTTCATATTTGCTTGTAGGTATTCCTAATAAATAAGTTTCTGGCTTTAATGGCACCTTTTGAGTTATTATTTGTTCCAGTTACATTTTTATATTGTTCCAAAATTTTTTAGCTTTGGGACATGACCACCATATATGATAGTATTTCCCTTTATGCGCTTTACATTTCCAACAGAGTGGAGATGTGCCGGGAAACATTTTAAAAATTCGCACCGGTGGTAGATGCCACCTATAGAACAATTTATAAGCATTTTCTTTGTATGGTACAGATAATGTTAATTTATTAATATTTTTCCACAAATTTTCCCACTTATTTAATTCTATTGCATACCCAAAATTTGTCGCCCATGTGATCATATTCTCTTTAACTACTTCCTCTGCTAATTTATATTCCAATAGAAAATTATAAATTTTGGTTATTAATTTCTCATTGGGGCCTAATAAAATTTTATCCAACTGATTTGGTTCCATTTGAATTCCAGTTTTTTCCATATCAGATTTATATCTGGATTTTAATTGCAAATATGACCACCTCTCTATTTCCACATTTTGCATTCTCAATTCTTCTCTTGTTTTTAGTTTTCCTTCTTCATTTAAGATGTCCTTATATGTTTTTAATTTGTTTGTATCTATTGTATTTGGATAAATATGTGCTTCCATTATGGAAGTCCACCTAGGAATCCTATCATAGTGATATTTTCTGATTTCATTCCATATTTTAAGCAAATTATCTCTTACAATATGTCTACGAAAGTTCTTGTTTTGTAATTTTCTCTCCCCAAAGATATGCATGCCAACCTCTTGTTAAGTCAAAACCTTCCAATATTAATGTTATGTTTTTGAGTTCGATCCAATCTTTTATCCATATTAACGCTGAGGCTTTGTAATAACTCTGCCAATCAGGGAGTCCCATTCCCCCCCTCTCTCTTTTGTCTCATAATTATTAACACCTCATAATTATTTTGAAACAGTTTTATATTTGAATCTGCAACTTGAACTCCTAGATATCTCATTTTTGATACTATTTCAAAGCCTGCCTTCCTTTCCAGTTCCTTCTTTTGAGCAACTGTCATATTTTTAACTACCATCTTGGTTTTTTTCTGATTCAGTCTGAATCCTGATACCATACCATATTCTTCTATAATATCTTTCATCTGAATTATTGATTCCATCGGCCGTGTTAGGGTAACAACCAGGTCATCTGCAAATGCCCTTGTTCTGAAATCCTCTTGCCTTATAACTATTCCCTTCAAAGTGCTCGAGTCCCGAATTGTGTTCAACAAGAGTTAGAATAAACAACAACGGGGATAACGGACAACCTTGTCTTGTGCCTTTTTCTATACTAAAGCTTGTAGTTAAACTTCCATTAATGATAATTTGTGCTGTTTGCTCTTGATAGATTGCTGAGACCGCCTGTTTGAACTGATCCCCAAAGTCCATCTTTTTTAAAGTCTTTAATAGAAAGTTCCAATTCACTCGATCAAAGGCCTTCTCCACATCCAGAAACACCAGCACTGCAGAGATCTGTTTATTCTTCTCAAGATATTCCAATAAATCTATGATTTGCCTCACATTATCCTTCATATATCTGCCTTCTATAAATCCTGCTTGATCATAATGAATCACCTCTTGAATAACTGGCATTAATCTGTTGGCTAATACTTTCGCAAAAAATTTATAATCCGTGTTCAGGAGAGATATTGGTCTAAAATTTTCTGGTTTTGTAGAACCTGCTTCCTCTTTCGGTAGTCAAAGAAACAAAAGCTGCTTTCCATGAAGGGGGTATTTTACCCCCTTGTTGTATGCTACAAAATAAGTCTTTAAGATGTTCAATCATTTCTGCTTGTAGAGTTTTATAATACACCACAGTTAAACCACCCGTTCATGGAGCTTTAGCTGTTTTCAGTTGTTTAATAGGAACAATAATCTCCTCAGCTGTTATTTGTAGACTCGTTCTTTCCTTTTGATCACTAGAAATTTTTATAACTCTCTTTTCTTCTAGATATTTATTTATAAGTTCATTCTGTATATCATCTTTGGCATATAGTTTAGTATAATAATCTAAGAAGGCTTCTTTGATTAATCTTTGTTGAAACACTTCCTTCCCTCCATACTCAATACTACCAATTGTCCGAGTACTCTGCTGCTTCCTCAGTTTGTAAGCCAACCACCTGCCCGGTTTATTGGCGTTGCAAAATGTATTATGTTTCACAAATTGTAAATTAGTTGCTGCTTGTTCCGCTGTGAGCATTTGAAATTGATCTTTCAAAAGTTTTATAATTCCTTGTAATTTTTCATCTGTTGGATTTTTTATAAGCAACTGCTCTTTTTTCTTTATCTCCCCTTCCAGTTCTAATCTTTTTCTTTGTCGATTTAATTTATGCTTAGAAATCATATAAATCAGTACCCCCCGCATATACGCCTTACTCGCATCCCAAACAATTTCAATAGGGGTACCCTTGTTCAAGTTCATTTCAAAAAATTCCTTCATTTGTTTTTTAAGTTCATTTACATTCTTTTCATATCTAAACAAGTTTTCATTTACTCTCCACGATCATCTCTCATTCTTTCCCATTTCTATTTCTATCCATACCGGGCTATGGTCAGATAAAATCCTCGGAAATATCTTTGTTTTCTTTGTTTTTAAAAGTAAGTCAGCCATAAGTAGAATAAAATCGATCCTAGAGAAGGATCTATGTCTATCTGAAAAAAAAGTAAAGTCCAATTCTTTTGGGTTATGCACTCTCCATATATCTTTCAGTTCCAAATCTTCTTTCATATCAAAAAAGATCTGTGGTAGTTTAACACATGACTTTGCCAAACTCTTCTTATCTTTTTTAGAATCTATTACTCCATTCCAATCTCCCATAAGTAGGATAGATCTATAGTCCCATATAGTCCCATGTAATGTTTTAGAATACAATATTTTATTTAAATTTTCTTGTTGCTGATTAGGAGCATAAATTCCAATCACCAAAATTGGACCATTATCTGTAAAAAGTTCTATTGCTATATATCTTCCACAGTCATCTGCTTCTATAATTTTTGCTGGCAATCTTTTATTTGTATAAATCACTACACCATTCTTTTTCTCCAAATTTGAGGCTATAAACTGTGCTCCTAATCTAGGATTTATCAAATATTTTTGATATTGTGTTCTAATATGAATTTCTTGTAAGCAAATAACATCATTATTAAATTGTCTCAAATAATGAAATATCTTCCTTCTTTTCTGTGGTGAGTTCAGTCTGTTCACATTCCAAGATAAAAACTTAATTGTTATTTGTAGTCTCCTGAAGCGTTAAGAGCATTTGCTGAAGTTTCTGTTCCAAACTAGTAGTCTTCGGTTTAGCTCCTCCCATGGCTTCGGATTTTTGTGCTTTACCATTGACTCCCTGTTTGTCTTGTGGTGGCTTAGACCTCTGCTGTTGTTGTTTCTCTAGAATTTGTTTATAAGCTGCTCGAGTTATACGCTGATCTTTAGCATTGTGCAACATCAGGTCAAGATCCGCTGCCACTTCTCTTGTATTTTTATGTGGTTCACCTATAGGCTCTAAGGGAAGATCCAGCAGCGATTCATCTAAAAAAAACCCTGTTGCTCCTTGAGTTTCCATTGCCTCCACCTCCATCTGTTTCCGCTGCTCTTCAAGCTCTTGTTCTAATTGCTTCTCTTTCTCACCCTCCTCTATATGTAACACTGAAGATGTGCGTGGAGATGTTGTGCCAGCTTTAAAAACATTAAAGTAAAATTCTTCTGCTTTTTCAACAGTATTTAATCGATATTTCTCTCCTTGATACCTCAATATTATGCCAACTGGAGCATCCCATCTGAATTGTGTTAATTCATCTTATTGGCTCCGCCTCCCTGCGGCGGGGTGTAGCGGTTCGAAGGTCCAGGCGAAGGTCCATCTGACCATGACAAGGTCCAGGTTCGAAGGTCCAGCCGAAGGTCCATCTAACCATGACAAGGGTTCCATGTCTATATCCCTTACAATAAGATCACTCAACCACTGGCCAGAGACAAAAATCAAGTCCAGAGTGTGTCCCCCTCCTGTGGGTGGGGCCATGAACTAGCTGGGTCAGGTCCATGGCCGTCATGGAAGCCATGAACTCCCGAGCCGTCTCAGACGTTTCACCAATGGACGGCAAGTTGAAATCACCCATGACCATAAGCCTGGGTGTATCAACTGCCACCATGGCTATCATGTCGAGGAGCTTGGGCAGGACCGTTGCCGCGTGGCAGGGAGCCAGGTACACAAGCAACAAGCCCATCTGAACCCCAAGACCCCATCTCACAAAGAGGGATTCACATCTGGCAATCTGTGGCACAGTGGTCTCCCTCGGACCAAGACCATCGTTAATAATAACCACCACGGCTTCCGGTTTGCTGCTGGCCGCCGCCAGACGTTCCTCTGGGATCGTCAGCTCCCTCTGCCTGTATAGAGCCGCTGTTACAGCGGATGGTGGCTCGAAAAAACTCCGTTTCCAAGAGGAAACGGAGAGAGAGCCGGCAGGGGTGGGTAGAACTCCCCGCAGAGTCCCAAAAGTTTTTTTTTTAACTTTTGGGACGGAGCGGATGAGAAGCCCCATATCCCCTGCCACTGCTCCGGGCTTTGGGAGACCTCTGCCTATGCAGAGCCAGGCGTCAAGAGCAAGCCTGTGAATCTAAAAGAATAATTAAAGAAATGAAGAACTGGACCCTTAATACTGAACCGCAAGTATTTCACCCTTTCAAAAACTATTTAAAAGAAAAGAGCAGAGGAAAAGAGGGAAAAAGAGCCTTCTAAAATGGCGTCTGCTGTGGCTGGAGAAGGGCTAAAAGGGAAAGTCCTTCCGTTTTTCATTATTACAATGTAGCGGGATAAATATCATTGGCTACATTTCTAGAGAAACCTCGCTCCTGTGCTGCTCAGAAGTTTTTTTTAATGAGGGAAAGTCTTTTTGTTTTCTATTTCTTCTCTTATTTTTGCTAAATCTTGTCTGTGTGGGAAATGGCATCAGGACTTATACAGCTGGACAAACAGGGGGGGGGAATTTCCCCCCTTAAGAAATTGCGCCAACAAATTTCAACTCTCCAGCGTCAGAAACCCGATTTTAATATATTAGAATTTATCCTTGAAGAGATTGTAAGAAGGGATGAGATTGTGAA
Source organism: Arizona elegans (assembly GCA_022577455.1). Classification (NCBI taxonomy): domain Eukaryota; kingdom Metazoa; phylum Chordata; class Lepidosauria; order Squamata; family Colubridae; genus Arizona; species Arizona elegans. The sequence goes on along the minus strand of JAKOOJ010000004.1, from coordinate 72,469,023 downwards.
TCAGCAACTTGAAAAATTTAAGCAGGAAATTAAAGAAATTGGTGAATTGGTGAAATCAGAGTCTGACTTCTTGAATAAAAAGATTTCAAAAGTTGCTAATGGTTTATCAGGCTTTCTGATTCGGATGGAGGCAAAGACTGAATTATTAGAGACTAAAATGAAGGAAGTCGAGGAGAATTTGGATGACATGACTCAAAAAATTAAAAAGGATTTGATAAACATTCAGGATAATAGCTTGGAAGACAAATCTAAAATGGAGACTGACCAAAAGATTGGTAATGAGGAAAATGTACAACAGAGGATTGAAAGAGAAGTTTTAATGATTCAATATAATTTTACAGAATATGCAATTAGATTGAGAGGTCTGCAGGAAAATAATAGAGATGATTTAAGGAAAGTATCTTCTGAAATTCTGGCTGGGATCTTAAAGGTTCAACCTGATGAAGTGTATTGCAGGATTGATAGAATTTATAGAATAAACTCCTGGTGGGCAAAGCAAAGGCAACTGCCTAGAGATGTGGTGATCTATTTTACAGATAAAGAAATTAGGAATAATATTGTGCAGAACTCTTTTAATTCCAATTTGCAATTTCATGGAAGAAAGATTTGGATTTTCAAGGAGCTCCCGCCCAAGATGTTAATGGAGAGGAAGAAATTTGGCTTTTTAGTGACTGAATTAAAAAAAAGAAATATCCTATTCAGGTGGGACATCCCAGCTGGTTTAATATTGAGATATCAAGGCGTAAGATATCAATTGCATACTGTTGAAAAAGCGGAAGATTTTTATCAAAAAATTCTAAAAATGAATTTAACACCTTTAGGCATAATACAGGATAAGCAAAAGGAGTTGGAAATAAAAGGAAAACATCAAATTACAGAGGCTGTGATGGATAAATTGTCTTTGGACTCCTTGGAGACCCCAGCTGGACTGTTTATAAATAAGAGAGCAGTGTCATCCGAACCCAAGGTGATGAATCATCAAGTCACAGACAAGTGCGCAAATCAATCAGTTGATATACAAGTGATGGAGAAGAAAGATGAGATGATAAAATTAACCCAACAAGAACAATCCACAAAGCAGAATGAAAATCAACCAGCAGATATACAATTGGTAAGCAAGAAAAGAGGATGGAAATTCAACCCGAAAAAGAAAAAGAAAAGAAACAGATCTTATAGAAACAGCAATTTCCAAACTAAGCAACAGTGAAGCCAGGCGCTTTAAAAAATGAATGAATATTAGAAAAGACAGTGGTGGCGAACAATTGTCTGATACTATCCTGAGGATTGTGGCAGATCTCTGCAAGGCCATGATTTTGGGAAGTGGAAAGAGCCTCACTTTGTTGGATTTGAATCATCTAATTTTTTCTTATTTACTTTTTTTTTCTCTTGGAAATATATTATAACTACTTTGAGTTATAAGGCAGGAGAGTTTTGCTGGGGCATGCAGAAGATCTGGATGTTACTCAGTAGGATGACGGGAATTAACAATCCTGATGAATACCACAACTATAACCATACGGATATATTCATAATTATAATGTCACTCGGGTGGTTGTTTTTACTTTTATACAGGTGTGAGGATATCTACTACTGATGGGGGCAGAAGATGACTGAAGATTTTGAACAAACTGTTGCACCAGCATGTTATTTTACCCTATTATGGGTGATGGATTTAACAATCTAGTGGAAAGACATCAAAGAAGATATTATATGGATTATAAACTTAAAGTTATTGTCTTTTCTCTTTTTACATAATGAAATGCATATATAGATATGTGTATATCTTAGTAAAGTGGGCAGTTGATTATATTTAGAATCGTATTGCATGATTTTGTAGGAATTGAAGGGCTGAAATAGGTTAGTTTACTGATTGTTATAAAATGGGATGCATATATAGATATGTGTATATTCTAGTAAAGTGGGTAGTGGATTATATTTAGAATTGTATTGTCTGATTTCAAGTCATATATTTAGAGGAGTGGAGGAAGTGGACAGAATTGAACAAATTTGGTTGCAGGGAGAAGGCCGATCTAAAATGTTATATTAATATATATAAAAGATTAAAGGTTAATTTGTAATAATACTCAATAAGTTTAGGGGAGGAGAAAAAGGGCAGATTACCGTAAAAATGGGAGTTATAAGATTAACAAGTTAAGGGTCAGTATTCCGAGAAGGGATTAAGGGAAAGGGAAGATATTATCTATGTAACTAGTTATGAAATAGCCTATTGTTGTGAAGAAGTCACAGGGGGGGTTGGGTGGAAAGGGTGGGTTAGGGAAGAGGGGGGGGGGGAAAAGGGGGAAAAACTTGTATTTGAAAACTTTTTCAATAAAAAAAAAAAATAATAACCACCACCACCACCACCCCTCTCCTGGGCCCTCGGCTGATGGAATGCTCTGAAGCCTGGTGGGCACATCTCAACCAGAGGGACCCCTCCCTCCGGGCCCAACCAGGTCTCCGTAATACCCGCCAGGTCCACTCCCCCTTCCTGTATAAGATCGTGGATGAAGGGGGCCTTATTGATCATGGACCTGGCATTGCACAGCATCAGCTGAAGGCCCAGGTCCTGAATATCTGAGCCACCTAGTATCCGAGGGGAGCCTTGGAGACCGGGGTGCGCAATAGCTCTCAAATAGCGAGTGTGCACCCCCGACACATGATATGGGGTTGCTCCTCTGTTCTGGTCCTGTTAGACCTCTCAGCGGCTTTTGATACTATCGACCATGGTATCATGCTGCACCGGCTGGAGGAGTTGGGGGTGGGAGGCACCGTATTGTGGTGGTTCTCCTCCTTTCTCTCCGATCGGTCTCAGTTTGTGTTGGCAGGGGGGCAGAGGTCGACCTCGAGGCCTCTCATCTGTGGAGTGCCGCAGGGATCGGTCCTCTCGCCCCTTCTGTTCAACATTTATGTGAAGCCGCTGGGCGAGTTCATCCATGGCTTCAGGGTGAGATACCACCAGTACGCTGATGACACCCAGCTGTACATCTCCACCCGAGGCCACCCCAACGATGCCCTTGAAGTGATGTCTCAGTGCCTGGAGGCTGTGCGGATCTGGATGGGGAGGAACAGGCTCAAGCTCAACCCTTCCAAGACTGAGTGGCTGTGGCTCCCGGCATCCTGATATAATCAGTTGACCCCAACACTGACTATTGGGGGCGAGTCTTTGGCCCCCACAGAAAGGGCTCACAATCTGGGAGACCTCCTGGATATGCAGCTGTCCTTGGAGGAACATCTGACAGCTGTAACCAGGGGGACCTTTTATCAGGTTCGCCTGATTCGCCAGTTGCGGCCCTTTCTTGATCGGAATTCCCTGTGCACAGTCACTCACACCCTCATCACCTCTCGCCTTGACTACTGCAATGCTCTCTACATGGGGCTCCCCTTGAGTGGCACCCGGAGGCTCCAGCTGGTCCAGAACGCAGCAGCGCGGGTAGTGACGGGAGCAGCATGGCGCTTCCATGTAACACCGCTCCTGCGCGAGCTGCACTGGCTCCCAGTGGTCTTCCGGGTGCGCTTCAAGGTGTTGGTTATCACCTTTAAAGCGCTCCATGGCATAGGGCCTAGCTATCTTCGAGACCACCTCCTGCTACCGACGACCTCCCATCGACCCGTGCACTCCCATAGAGAGGGCCTCCTCAGGGTGCCATCAGCCAAACAATGTAGGCTGGTGACCCCCAGGGGTAGAGCCTTCTCTGTGGGGGCACCTACCCTCTGGAATCAGTTGCCCCCAGAGATAAGGAGAATCCAAGACCTCAGTGCCTTCCACCGTGCCCTTAAAACCCACTTTTTCCAGCAAGCCGGGCTGGCTTAGGAAGAAATTTTTAAACTTTTTAAATGTTTTAATTGGTTTGTGATTTTTAAATTTTTGGGCCAAATTTATATATATTTTAATTGTTTTTAATATTTGTATTTCATGTTTTTAATTCTGGCTGTGCACCGCCCTGAGTCCTCAGGGAGAAAGGCGGTATATAAATTGAAAAATAAAATAAATAAATAAATAACTTCAAAAAAAATATTTTCAAATATTATATTTATAACATTCATTTCATATTTCATTCCCATGTTTTATTATCTAGCCATTGATAAAATAAATTCCATATCTTGTAATATTGTTTATCTTCTTGTTCTCTAATCTCAAATGTCAATTTACTCATTTCAGCACATTCCATGATTTTCTTAATAATTTCATCTTGCGTTGGTATTTTCTTATTTTTCCAGTTTTTAGCAAATACAATTCTAGCCGCTGTTAATACATTCACAATCAAATATCTCAATTCTCTATTGTATATTTCTGATAAAATCCCTAATAAAAAAATCTCTGGTTTAAAGTCTATGTGGTTTTTTGTCATTTTTTCCAACCATGTGTGGATTTTAGTCCAGTATCTTTTGGCTTCTACACACATCCACCACATATGGTAATATGAGCCCAGTATCTGATGACATTTCCAACACTTTTCAGATTTGTTCTTGAACATTCTCACTATTCTTGTCGGGGGTAGATGCCACCTGTAAAACATTTTATACAAATTCTCCTTGTATGCTGTTGACATTGTCATTTTATAATTTTGCATCCACAATTTTTGCAATTTCTCTAGATCAATTCCATAACCAAAATTTTCCCCCATGCAATCATTGTTTCTTTCACTTGATCTTCTTCCAGTCTTACCTCTAATAGGTAACCACACAATCTATTAATTACATTGTCATCAGAACCTATTAAAATTTTATCTAAATTAGTCAAATTACTATAAAAACCTTCTGTCTTAGAATCTTTATAATATCTAGAATGTATTTGCAAGGGCAGGCTGAGGATTTTGCACAGTATCTGCATGATAAAATCGCTCAGATTCGGGAAGGCTTGGACTCTGACTGGGTAGATCCTGGCGGGGTGACTGAGGCTGGTCTTGAGATTGTTATCTGTTATCTGGGATGAGTTTGACCCTGTGACTCCTGAGGACGTGGACAGGATCCTGGGGAGGTTAAACGCAACCACATGTTTATTGGACCCGTGCCCCTCCTGGCTGGTACTGGCCACCTGGGAGGTAACACGAGGCTGGCTCCAGAGTATTATAAATGCTTCTCTGAGAGAGGGTTTCTTGCCTCCCGCCTTGAAAGAGGCGGTGGTGAGGCCCCTCCTCAAGAAGCCTTCTCTGGACCCGGCCGTTTTGGCAAACTACCGTCCAGTCTCCAACCTTCGCTTTGTTGCGAAGGTTGTGGAGAGTGTGGTTGCGTGACAACTCCCACAGTTCCTGGATGAAACCGTCTATCTAGATCTGTGCCAGTCCGGCTTCAGGCCTGGGTACAGCACAGAGACGGCATTGGTCGCATTGGTGGATGATCTCTGGAGGGCCCGGGACAGGGGTTGTTCCTCTGTTCTGGTCCTGTTAGAGCTCTCAGCGGCTTTTGATACCATCGACCACGGTATCATGCTGGAGGGATTGGGGGTGGGAGGCACCGTGCTGCGGTGGTTCTCCTATCTCTCTGACCGGTCGCAGTCTGTGTTGGCAGGGGGGCAGAGGTCGACCTCGAGGCGCCTTGCTTGTGGGGTGCCGCAAGGGTCGGTCCTCTCGCCACTCCTGTTCAACATTTATGTGAAGCCGCTGGGTGAGATCATCCGTGGTTTTGGGGTGCGATACCATCTGTACGCTGATGACACAGCTGTACATTTCCACCCCAGACCACCTCAATGATGCCCTCGAAGTGATGTCCCAGTGTCTGGAGGCCGTGCAGGTCTGGGTGGGGAGGAACAGGCTTTGGCTCAATCCTTCCAAGACCGAGTGGCTGTGGATGCCGGTGTCCCGGTATAGCCAGCTGGTGCCATCGCTGGCTATTGGGGTGAGTCACTGACCCCCACAGAGGGGGCTCGCAACTTGGGCGTCCTCCTGGACACACGGCTGTCTTTAGAAGAGCATATGACGGCCGTGGCCAGGGGGGCTTTTTATCAGGTTCGCCTGATACGCCAGTTGCGCCCCTTTCTGGATTGGGACTCCTTGTGCACAGTCACTCATGCCTTGGTTACGTCACGCCTGGACTACTGTAACGCTCTCTACATGGGGCTCCCCCCGAGGAGCACCCGGGGGCTCCAGCTGGTGCAGAATGCGGCCGCGTGGGTGATTATGGGAGCGACGTGGCGCTCCCACGTAACACCTCTCCTGTGCGAGCACCCGCCCTGTGGAATGAGCTGCCTCCTGGAATACGACTGATCCCGGACCTCCGGACCTTCCGTAAAAGCCCTGAAGACGTTTTTATTTCATCAAGCCGGCCTAGCCTAAATGGTTTTTAATTGGGATTTTAAATTTTATGGATTTGGGGTTTTAAATTGGGTAGCTAGTGATTTAATTCTTTTAATTATCTTAACTTTTGCATTTGTATGTTTTTTAATTTTGGCTGTTCACCGCCCAGAGTCCCTTCCAGGAGAAGGGCGGTATACAAATTAAATAAATAAATAAATAAATAAATAAATAAATAAATAAATAAATAAATGAAAACCAGTCCATTTTTATATCCTGTTCTTCTAGTTCTTGCTTCAATTTAACTTCACCCTTTTCATTCAATATTTTACTATATCTAACCATTTGTTCCTTTCTAAATGTTATTGAATATGAGAATGCTTCAATAGTAGATAACCAGACTGGAATTTTTAAATAATGTTGTCTTTTAATCTTCTCCCAATTTAATAGCAAAGACTCTCAAATAACATGTCTTCTAAAATACCCCTGTGTTTTTGTGCCCTTGTACCATAAGAAAGCATGCCAGCCCAACAAAAAGTCATGTCCTTCTAAAGTCAACAACCTGGTATTTCTTAACTTTACCCATTCTTTAATCCACATCAAATTAGTTGCTTGATAATATAGTTCCCAATCCGGCAAACCAAAACCTCCTCTTATTCTAGCATCTTGCAGCAATTTTAATTTTATCCTCACCTTTTTACCCTGCCAAATATATTTTAACACTATTTTATTCTATTCTTCAAAATAATCTTTTCCCAACCTAACTGGAATTGTCTGGAACAAATATAAAATTCTAGGCAATATATTCATTTTAATAGTTGATATCCTCCCTATCAATGATAATTGCAAATTCTCCCATTTAGCCAAATCTGTCACTATCTGTTGTTTAAGTTTGTTGTAATTATTCTCCTTGAGTGTACTGCATCTTGCTGTCAAATATATCCCCAAATACTTAACCTTGTTCGTGACCTGCATCTTCAATATTTCCGCCAATTCTTCTTTTGGTTTTTTTAATATATTTTTTGTCAAAATCTTCATTTTATCTTTATTTATTTTCAAACCTGCTACCTTTCCAAATTCTTCTATTTTATCTATCAGTTTATTTATTGATTCAAATGGATCTTCCAGAATAAACACCAGGTCATCAGCAAATGCTTGCAATTTATATTCTTCATTTTGAATTTTCATTCTTTTTATTTCTTTTTCATCTCTAATATTTCTGTTTAATACTTCCAATGTTAACACGAAAAACAGTGGTGACAGTAAACAACCTTGTCTCATTCCTTTTTGTATTTCAATAGATTCTGTCAATTCTCCATTTATCACTACTTTTGCTGTTTGTTTATGATATACTGTATAGCTTTTATGGCTTGACTAAATTTCCTCCCAAAGCCCATCTGTTTCAGCTGTAATAGCATAAATCGCCAATTCACATTGTCAAAGGCTTTCTGTGCATCTAAAGACATCAAAGCCATTTGCTTTTCAGGATGTGATATTCCACATCCTGGAATATTCCAAAGTGTCCAGAATTATCCTCAAATTATCTTTGATCTGCCTTTTTGGCAGAAATCCATTTTGATCAGAGTGTATAAAATTATTTAAATATCTGTTAAGTCTTTCTGCCAATATTACAGCAAAGATTTTATAATCTGAATTTAGTAGGGATATAGGCCTATAATTCTTGACTTGTTGTGGATCAGCATCCTCTTTTGGGACAAGTGTAATATATGCTTCCCACCATGATTTGGGTATTTCCATCTCTAACATTACTTCATTCATAACTTCTAACAATGGAAGGGTCAGTGATTCCTGTAAAGTCTTATAGTATTCCACTGACCATTCCACTGGCCTGGCGCCTTACCAAACTTCTGTTTTTTAAGTGCTTCAGTCAATTCCATCATCATTATGTTTCTTTCTAGCATCATCTCAGTATTTTTAGAAATCTAGGGTAGGTTTGCCTTGTGTAAATATTGTTTATATTTACAAATATTTACAAATATTGTAAATATTTCCTCCGCTATATTTTCTTTTTCATATAACTTTTTATAATAATCTTGTATAATATTTTTCTTTTTTTCATTTGTCCTTGTTCATCTACTAATTGTGTTATTTTCCTTGATTCTCTCTCTTTCTTCAATTTATACGCTAGCCATCTACCTGGTTTATTGGTGTCTTCAAAATCGTTTTGTTTGGCACTTCTAATTTTTTGCGCTAAATCTTCCTTTTCTATTAATCCCATTTTATGTTTAATTGTGTCCATTTTCATTTTAATATCTTTTTTTTTTTTTGTGGGAATTTATGTAGTTCTTTTTCAAATTCCTTGTAATCATCCTTTAATGTTTTATAAACTTGCCTTTTCTTAATATTTCTTTTCCTTGTATAGTCAATTATCAGGCCTCTGGCATAAGCTTTCACAGTATCCCAAAGAATTTGCATTGATGTATCCTCTTTTCTATTTTCTTTGAAAAAGAAAGCCAATTCTTTCTCCATTTTCTGTACAAAATCCTTTTCTTTTAATACTGTAGTATTTAAAGTCCATCTAAACCTTCTCCTTTGTCTTTTCCATCTCACTGTCATTGGATTATGGTCTGCCCAAGTATTAGCTTCTATGTCAATTTCTTCTATATTAGAAGTCAATTCCATTGTCATCCATATCATATCTATTCTAGACCATGATAAATGTCTGTTAGAATAAAGAGTATATTGTCTATTTTTTGCATTTCTTTCTCTCCATACATCTTTTGAATTTATTTCCTCTATCATCTTAAAGAAAGATTTTGGCAAAAATTTTCTACTTTGTTTTGTTGCCTTCTGTGTGTTATAGTCCATTTTCCCATCTACTATGCCATTAAAATCTCCCATCTTGCAAATATTTTCATTGTCCAGTTCAATTAGTTTCATATGTAATTTTCTATAGAAATCTTCTTGATTGTCATTTGGAGGATATATTGCTATTAAGAGTATTTTCCTGTTATTATCTATCATTTCCACCATCAAAATTCTTTCCTCTTCATCTGCATAAATTTTTTCTGCTGGTATTGTGTCTCTAATATATAAAACCATTCCTCTTTTCTTACATTGTAGCAATGAAGCAAATAATTTCCCTAATTTTGGCTGTACCAACATTTGTTCATGTTGTTTTTTGATATGTACTTCTTGTAGACAAATTATATCCAACCTTAATTTCTCTAATTTATGAAATACCTTTCTTCTTTTAGTTGCTATATAAACATTTATGTTTATTGTAATCAATGTTTTCTCTTTCATATTCATACTTTATATGAAGGATTTGTTGCTCTAGTAGATCTTAGTTCACATTGTTCTTTATATTCTACAATGCCCCCTACTGCGCCTTCTTCCTTTTCAATCATTGTTAGACATTCCTCTTGTAGTTCGACCAATGAGTCTTCCCTTCTTAACTCCACTTCTTCTCTATAAAATATTCAGCATAAAATGCTTTGGCTTTATCAATTGAGTCTATTTTAAATCTTTGCAATTGCCATGTAAACTCCAGGCCTTCTGGTATCAGCCATCTGTAGTTCACACCTTTCTAGAGCAATATTTTCATCAGAAATTGATATTCTCATCTCCCTCACTCTTCTCGGTATTTGTTTCAGAACCACAATTTCCTTGCCCTTGTATTTCAGTGTTTTCTCTTTTGTAATTTGCAATATTGTGTTTTAATTGATTTCTTGGTGAATCTTATATGAACTTCTCTTGGTAGTTTATTTCTCATTTCATATAACAATAACAATAACAACAATAATAATAATAATAACAATAATAATAATAATAATAATAATAATAATAATAATAATAATAATAATAATAATAATAATAATAATTTTTTTATTTATATACCGCCCTCCTCCCGAAGGACTCGGGGCAGTGTACAGCCAATTAAAAACATAAATATACAATATCATAGTTAAAATTAATTAAAATCATTAAATAGTTTTGGCTGAATTTTAAAACCAAAAGTTAAAACCCAATTTAAAATCATTCAATTAGACAGCCCCGCCTGTCGGAACAGTAGGCTCTTGAGGGCACAGCGAAAGACCAGAGATCAGAGATGTTACGAATATCCGGGGGCAATTTATTCCAAAGGGCAGGAGCTCCGACAGAGAAGGCTCTCCTCCTGGGTGTCGCCAGCTGACACAACTTGGCTAACGGCACCCTGAGGAGTCTCTCTCTGTGGGAGCAAACTGGTCGGTGGGAGCCTGTTGGTGGCAGAAGGCGGTCCCCTAGATATCCTGGTCCTATGCCATGGAGCACTTTAAAGGTGGTAACCAACACCTTGGATTGCACTCAGAAGACCACTGGGAGCCAGTGCAGCTCACGTAGGAGAGGTGTTACATGGGAGTAATGAGGTGCACCCATAACCACCCACGGGGCCACATTCTGGACCAGTTGGAGTCTCCGAGTGCTCTTCAAGGGGAGCCCCATGTAGAGAGCATTACAATAGTCCAGACGGGAGGTGACGAGGGTGTGAGTGACTGTGTGCAAGGCATCCCGGTCCAGAAAGGGATGCAACTGGTGAATCAGGCGAACCTGATAAAAAGCCCCCCTGGCTATGGCCATCATGTGCTCTTCTAAAGACAGCCGTGAGTCCAGGAGGATGCCCAGATTATGAGCCCTCTCTGTGGGGGGCAGAGATTCACGCCCAATAGTCAGCGATGGCACCAGCTGACTATACCAGGATGCCGGAAGCCACAGCCACTCAGTCTTGGAAGGGTTGATCTTGAGCCTATTTCTCCCCATCCAGACCCGCACAGCCTCCAGGCAGCGGGACATCACATCAAAGGCATCATTGGGGTGGTTTGGGGTGGAGATGTACAGCTGGATGTCATCAGCATACTGGTGGACTCTCACCCCAAAACCATGGATGATCTCACCAGCTTCACATAAATGTTGAACAGCAGGGGCGAGAGGACTGATCCCTGCAGCACCCCCCAAGCGAGACACCTCGAGGTCGACCTCTGCCCCCATGCCAACACAAAATGCAAGCGGTCAGAGAGGTAGGAGGAGAACACCGTAACATGGTGCCTCCAATTCCTAATCCCCTCAACCGCTGCAGCATGATACCATGGTCAATGGTATCAAAAGCCACTGAGAGATCTAGTAGGACCAGGACAGAGGAGCAACCCCTGTCCCGAGCCCTCCAGAGATCATCAACCAACACGACCAATGCCGTTTCTGTGCTGTACCCCTGCCTGAAGCCCGACTGGCACGGGTCCAGATAGACAGCTTCCTCCAGGTACTGGGATAGCTGTCATGCCACCACACTCTCGACAACCTTCACTACAAAACGAAGGTTGGAGACCGGACAATAATTTACTAATACAGTCGGGTCCAGGGATGGCTTCTTGAGGAGGGGCCTCACCAGTGCCTCTTTCAAGGCGGCGCGAAAGGCATCCTCACTCAAGGAAGCATTTATAATCCCCTGGAGCCAGCCTCGTGTAATCTCCCAGGAGACCAGTACCAACCAGAGGGACACGGGTCCAATAAACATGTGGCAGCACTAAGCCTACCCAGAATCCTGTCCACGTCCTCGGGAGTCATGGGGGTCAAACTCTTCCCAGATAGTATTCTCAAGACTCACCCCTGTCTCCCTCCCCGGACTCATCCAGTCGGAGTCCAAGCCTTCCTGAATCTGAGCGACTTTATCATGCAGGAACTGCACAAAATACTCAGCTCGACCCTGCAAGGGATCTTCCCGCACTCCCACCCAAAGGAGGGAGTCGGTCACCCTAAACAGAGTGGCTGGGCAGTTCTCTGCAAATGCGATAAGAGCTGAAAAATAGTTAGATTTTGCCGCTTTTATAGCTACTAGGTAGGTCTTGATATAAGATCTCATCTGTGTCCATCAGATTCGGATTGGCTAGTCCTCCAAACACTCTCTAGGCATCTTTACCGACACTTCATCTCCCTCAGCTCATCGGAGAACCAAGGAGCCAGTTGAGGTCGGCATCAGGTCAGAGGCCGCAAAGGCACAATGCAGTCCAAAGCCCTTGCGGCTGCACTATCCCAGGCGGCCACCAGGTCTTCAGTCGAGTCATGTGCCAGGGTCTCCAGAAACGGCCCAAGCTCCATCTGGAACCTTTCGGGATACATCAGGCACCTGGGATGGAACCATCTAGTCGGTTCCGTCTCCCTGCAGCAGGGGGAAGCGGCTTGAAAGTCTAAGTGAAGGAGTGAATGATTTGACCATGACAAGGGTTTAATGTCTAGGTCCCCTCTACCAAGATCATTCAGCCACTGACCAGAGATGAAAATCAAATCCAGAGTGTGTCCCCCTGTGTGAGTGGGGCCTTGTATTAATTGGGTCAGGTCCATGGCCATCATGGAAGCCATGAACTCCTGAGCCACCTCTGACGTCTCACCAACGGATGGCAGGTTGAAGTCCCCCATAACAATAAGTCTGGGGGTATCAACCGCCACCCCGGCTATCACGTCAAATAGCTCAGGCAGGGTCGCTGCCACTTGGTAGGGAGCCAGGTACATAGTCAGCAAATCCATCTGCACCCCACGACCCCACTTCACAAAAGGGGACTCACATCCGGCTATCTGAGGAACAGTGGCCTCAAGCATATCTTGTATATACTTGAAATATCCTATCTATGCCATCCATTATCTTTTCTTTAATAATTTCTAATGCTTCTGCTAAAATTTCTATCATTTTTTCTGCCAAATTTTCGCCCTTTTCTTCTATATTTTGAAATCTTAAATAGAATTCTGATTTGTCTATCTCCCATCCTATTCCACTCTTATCACGTTCAACCTCATCTAATCTGCTATCCATATCTCTAATTTTTTTGTCTCTTTGTTCTTCCTTTTCTTCAATTTTTTGAAATCTGTCCTCATATTTCTTCATCATTTGTTGTATGTTCTCCACTTTTTCATCTGTTTTTCCTGTTCTTTGTTCAATCTTTCCTGCTCTCTGTTCGATGTTCACTATTTTTGATTGTATGTCTTGTATTCCTTGCAAAATCATCTGCATTGTCGCATCCTTTTCCTTCTCATGTTCCCTCTCCTTTTCCTGTTGCAACATCATCTGTATTGATTGTTGTCCTCCAGATTATGAAGAAGAGGGAGTCAATGCAGAAGAACTAATAGCTGCTGCCTTTTTACTCATGACTATAAAATAGTTACAAACTGTTCAAACAATCAAAGAATCTTCAGGTTCTTCTATACCTTAATCCGTTTTTATAGAGGACAGATATTATCCCAAATAACAATGAGCAAAGGGAAGATCCAAAGAAAGCAAAATCTTCAGGCTCTTGTGTGCCCTAATCCAATTGAAACGAAAGATAAAAACCAAATTAGCAATCTCCAATCAAAAAAATAAAAAAGATAAAATGAAAAAAAAAACACCAAAAGTAATTTCTTCAGGCTCTTGTATGCCTTATTCCAATTAAACAAAGGGATATTAAATGCATTAATAATCTCCCATCAAAAAGGGGGAGGAGGAGAAAAAAGAGAAAAAGAAAGCAGAAGAAAAATATATATCAAAAATTTAAGAATATTAAAAGTCTTCTAAAAGCAAACACAATCCAATTGAAAATAATTAAAAGAGGGAGAAGTGGAATAATAAAAAATAATACCCCCCCCAAAAAAAGAAAATAAAAAAGCTTTCTATCTAAAAGAAGAATCCACAATAGTGTAGTATCCAAAAGTTCCTTTGTAAGTCTCATGAAGTTTTACAGCTTTCTTTCCAGAGTCACTGCAATTTTCTTCTTTTACGTCTCAGCTGCCTGTCAATAATAGTTTCCCAGAAATGCACCTGAGTAAACAATCCTGTAAACAGTCTTTGATGCACTTCTATCTTATCTATGAGCAAGCTCAGAGTCCTTGAAATGTAACACAGTTGCTACTTTCTCTTTGCCAATAAAAAAGATGGCAGTATTTTTTCTTTTTCTCTTTTTTTTGCAAAAAGTTTTTTATTTTTTAAACAAAAACAACATAAAAACATCATCCTTCCAAACAATTACAGACAGTATTTCGATCGGTTAAAATCATTTCATGCTCTCAAAATTTTCAAAATCTCATTATATGACAAATGTTCTTTCCTCTAACAAAAAACAAATGTTTAAACATTTTATCCAAATTTCATTTCATATATAATATTTCATCTCCATGCTTTATTATCTATCCATTGATAAAATAGCTCCCATATCAAATAATATTGTTTATTTTCCTGTTCTCTTATTTCAAATGTCAATCTACTCATTTCAGCACAATCCAACATTTTCTTAATAATTTCTTCATCAGTAATTATCTTCTCTCCTTTCCAATTTTTTGCAAATACAATTCTAGCCGCTGTTAAAATATTCACAATTAAATATTGCAATTCTTTATTAAATGTCTCTGGTAAGATCCCTAATAAAAATGTCTCTGGTTTAAAATCAATATGTCTCTTTATCATTTTTTCCAACCATGTGTGTATCTTAGTCCAAAATCTCCTTGCTACTACGCATGTCCACCATATATGGTAATAAGATCCTGGGGTCTGATGACACTTTCAACACTTCTCCAATTTGTTCTTGAACATTCTGTCTATCCTCGTCAGGGGTAAATGCCACCTGTAAAACATCTTATACAAATTCTCCTTATATGCTGTAGACATTGTCATTTTATAGTTATGTGACCACAATTTTTGCCATTTCCCTAAATCAATACCATAACCAAAATTTTTTCCCCATGCTATCATTGATTCTTTAACTTGTTCTTCTTCCAATTTTATCTCTAACAAATATCCATATAACTTTTTAATTACATGGTCATCAGAATTCATTAATATCTTATCTAAAATAGTCAAAACATTATAAAAGCCTTCTTGTTTGAGATCTTCATGATATTTAGAAAATATTTGCATATATGAAAACCAATTCATCTTAAATCCCTGATCTTCTAAGTCTCGTTTTAATTTAAATTCACCCTTTTCACCCAATAATTTACTATATCTAATAATTTGATTTGTTATATCACTGGATATGAAAAAGCTTCAATTATAGATACCCAGACTGGGATCTTCAAATAATGATATTTTTTTAATCCTCTCCCAGTTCAAAAACACTGTTATTAACATCTGCTGCTTGCAATTACTGCAAGTTCAAATCTCACCAGGCTCAAGGTTGAATCAGCCTTCCATCCTTTCAAAGGTAGGTGAAATGAGGACCCAGATTGTGGGGGCAATAAGCTGACTTTGTATAAATATACAAAAGTATGAAGGCTATGGCTTAACACATTGTAAGCCACCCTGAGTCTCCGGAGAAGGGCGACATATAAATTAAAGCAAAAACAACAACAACAAAAACAAAAACAAAAAACAAGGCTTCACGTATCTGATGTCTTCTAAAATATCCCTGTATTTTACTTCCTTTGTACCATAAAAAGACATGCCACCCCATCAACAAATCATGTCCCTCCAAATTCAGTAATTTAGTGTTTTTCAACGTTACTCATTCTTTAATCCACATTAAACTAGCTGCTTGGTAATATAATTCAAAGTCAGGTAAACCAAAACCACCCCTCACTTTAGCATCTTGTAACAACTTAGCTTTTATTCTTGCCTTTTTCCCTTGCCAAATATATTTCAATATCATTTTATTCAAATCTGTAAAATAATCCTTGTCCAACTTTATCGGAATCGTCCGAATAAAAACAAAATTCTAGGCAAAATATTCATCTTAATAGTTGCAATTCTCCCAATTAAAGATAGTTGCAAGTTTCCCCATTTTTCCAAATCTTGTCCTATCTATCACTTAACCCTATTGTAAAGAGCTACAACTTGCTGTCAATTGTATCCCCAAATATTTTACCTTATTTGTGACCTGCATATTTGAAATCTCCATCAATACTTCTTTTTGCTTTTTCAACATATTTTTAGTCATTATCTTTGTCTTCTCTTTATTAATTTTCAAACCAGCTACTTCCCCAAACTTTCCAATGCTTTCTAACAATTTATTTATTGACATTAATGGTTCTTCAATAATAAAGACCAGGTCATCTGCAAAAGCTTGCAACTTATATTCTTCTTTCCAAATTTTCATACCTTTTATCTCTTTTTCTTCTCTAATATTTCTATTTAAAACTTCCAATGTCAATATAAACAATAGTGGGAACATTGGACATCCTTGTATAGTGCCTTTTTCTATTTCAATAAAATCAGACAGTTCTCCATTTATCATGACCTTGGCCTTTTGTTTGGAGTATATAGCTTCAATTGCCTGAAGAAATTTCTTTCCAAAGCCCATTTCCTCCATTTGTAACATCATAAATCACCAATTCACGTTATCAAAGGCTTTTTGTGCATCTAGAAATATCAAAGCCATCTGCTTTTCAGGATGAACTTCATAATATTCTAAGGTATCCACAATTATTCTTATATAGTCTCTAATTTGTCTTTTTGGCAGGAATCCATTTTGATCAGAATGTATAAAGTTATTCAAATATCTCTTAAGCTTTTCTGCCAATATTGTAGCAAAGATTTTATAGTCCGCATTTAGCAGGGATATAGGTCTATAGTTTTTGATTAGTTGTGGGTCTG
Source organism: Arizona elegans (assembly GCA_022577455.1). Taxonomy (NCBI): domain Eukaryota; kingdom Metazoa; phylum Chordata; class Lepidosauria; order Squamata; family Colubridae; genus Arizona; species Arizona elegans. Next base: position 72,452,244 of record JAKOOJ010000004.1, on the reverse strand, counting down.
TCTCTTCTTTGTGAATCAATGTAATATAAGCCTCGGTCCATGTTTTGGGTATTTCTATTTTTGTCATTACTTCATTCATAACCTCCAGCATTGGGATCGATAAAGATTCTTGTAACGTCCTATAATATTCAGCTGGCAGTCCATCTGCTCCTGGTGCCTTTCCATTTTTCTGTTTCTTAATTGCCTCAGTTAGTTCCATCATCATTATGTTTCCATCCAACAGCTCCTCAACATTTTTGGGAATTTGTGGTAGTTTTGCTTTTTGTAGATACCTTGCCACTTTATCCTCCTCTATTCTGTCTTTCTTGTACAGTTGTGTATAGTATTCCTGTATTATTTCCCCCATCTCTTTATTTCCAGATCTACTCTGTTCTTGATTATCAATTAGTTGTATTATTTTTCTTGATTCTCTTTCTTTTTTCAATTTATATGCTAACCATCTGCCTGGTTTATTTGCATTTTCAAAATAATTCTGTTTGGCAGCTCTTATTTTTTGAGCTAATTCTTCCTTCTCCAGTAGATCCATTTTGTGCTTTATAATATCCATTTTAATTTTTACATCTTTCTTATATGGATCTTTCTGGAATTCCTTTTCAAGTCTTTTATGATCATCTATCAATATTTTAAGGGTTTGTCTTTTCTTCACATTTCTTTTCCGTGTATAATCAATAATTAATCCTCTGGAAAAGGCCTACATTGTATCCCAACGGTTTTGTGTCAATGTTTCTTTCTTGTTTTCCTTGAAGAAAAAATCCAGTTCTCGATTCATTTTCTGTATGAAGTCTTTCTCTTTTAATATTGTGTTATTAACACAATATTATTTAATATTGTGTTTAATGTCCATCTAGATCTACCTTTTCGCCCATTCCAAATAGCAATCATCGGGTTATGGTCCACCCATAGGTTGGTATCTATTTTCACTTGTTCAATATTTAAAGTCAATTCCATTGTTGTCCATATCATATCTAATCTGGACCAAGATAAATGTCTATCAGAGTAGAAAGTATATTGTCTATTTTTTCCATTTCTCTCCCTCCATATGTCTTTCAAGTTTATTTCCTCTATCATTTTAAAGAAAGTTCTCGGCAATACCTTTCTACTATGTTTTGTTGTTTTGTGTGTTTTATAGTCCAATTTTTCATCCACAATTCCATTAAAATCTCCCATCATACAGACATTTTCATACTCCATTTCAATTATCTTATTATGTAGTTTTCTATAAAAGTCACGTTGATTATTGTTAGGAGCATAGATTGCTACTAAAAGTAATTTTGTATTGTTGTCAATTATTTCCACCATAAAAATTCTACCTTCTGGTTGGCGTATTTCTGCTCTGCCATTAATACGTTTCTGATATACAAGGCAACTCCTCTTTTTTTACTTTGTGACAATGATAAAAAAGTTTTGCCAAGTTTGAATCAATAGTTGTTTCTGCTGTTTTTTAATACACAGTTCCTGTAAACAAATTATATCAACTTTTAATTTTTCTAATTTGTGAAATACTATTCTTCTTTTACTGGCCGAATTAAGTCCATTTACATTTATTGAAATTAATTTCCTTTCTTCCATATTCATAAATAGGTTTTGTTGCTCTAGTTGATCTAGCTTCACGTTGTTCTTTATATTCCATAACTCTGCCAACCGTTCCTTCTGTTGCTTCCAGCATTATCAATTCTTCTTCAGTGGAACTAATGTTGCTTGAGTTTCAACTTCCATATCTACATCTTTCTCTTTAAGGACTTCCTCATAGAAGACTCTCACTTTGTCAATTGTATTTAATCTGTATCTTTGGAATTGCCATGTTAGGCCTACTCCTTCTGGGAACAGCCATCTGTAGTTAATCTCTTTTTGCAGCAAGACTTTGGTCAAAAATTGATATCCTCTTGTTTTTTTTTTTAATTGAAAAAGTTTTACAAACAACAATTTTCCCCCATTTCCCACCCCCATCCCTCCCTAACCCCCCAAACCCTCCCTCTCCATGACTTCCCCAAGGTGAAATCCATCCACATTGTATTATATCATACTTTACCACCCTTCTATTCTCCTCCCTGTGCACAATAAATTTCTACATAACAATAAGCTATTTTGCCCCTTATAAACTAGACATTTCTACACAACATTTAACTAAAAGCTATCTGGTACTTCCTGGTTTGATATTTATTCTGCACATAATCTATCCAATTCTTCCACTCCCATGCATAAGTCTCTTGAGTCCTGCCTTTTAAGTATGCTGATATCTTTGCCATTTCTGCAAAACTGGCCATCTTCAAAGTCCATTCTTGAATTGTAGGCACATCAACCCTTTTCCAATATTGACCAATCAGTAACCTAGCTGCTATCAATTTTGTTTCACCCACTGAAAAACCCTTAGCTATACCCAGTAAAAACAAATGAGGAGAAAATTGAAGTTTTTTCTTTAAAACATTTTGCATAACCCACCAAATTTTTATCCAAAAAGCCTTGGCTTTCTTGCATGTCCATCATATATGATAATATGTAGCATCTAAACAATCACATCTCCAACATTTCGGTTGAACATTAGGATACATACATGACAATTTATTAGGATCTAAATGCCACCTATAAAACATTTTATAAAAATTTTCCCTTAAATTCTGTGACTGTGTAAACTTAACATTCTGAACCATATTTTTTCCCATGTTTCCATCATAAACTGGTTCTCCAAAATTTTGTGCCCATTTTATCATACAGTCTTTAACCAATTCATTTTCTGAATCTCTTTCTAACAAAACATTATAAATCCTCTTAATATGCATTGGACCTTTCTCTTTTACCTGTCTAACCAATTCTTCTTCATGCAACATTAAACCGGTTTTTTGATCTTCTCTCCATCTCAATTGAAGTTGATTATACTGTAACCAAGTTAAATTAATCCCTTCTTCCAACACTGTATTCAATGTCTTTAGTTGCCATCTGCCCCCATCATTAAAAAGTACTTCTTTATATAAACCCCCTCCCCTGAGTGACTTTATATTTATATTCCGTATGATGTGACCAAGATCCAACCACAACGGTATTTTGTAAACCCATTTGAATTGATGCTTCTTCCATACTCTCATCAAGGAGCTTCTAAGTATATGGTTATTAAATACTTTGTCCACCTTGTTTTCATAAAATAAATATGCATGCCAACCAAATTCAAGATCATGGCTTTCTATATTCAATATTCCAGTCTTTGTCCTTCCAAACCAATCACTTGCTTGTGTAAATGCTGCAGCTTCATAATATAATCTCAGGTTTGGAAGTTTAAAACCACCCCTTTCACCGACATCTTGCATAATTTTCAGTTTAACTCTTGGCTTTTTCTCATTCCAAACAAACTTATTCACTCCTTTTTGCCATTCAGTCAAATATTTATCTCTTTTAAGCACCGGGATCATTTGGAACAAAAATAAAAATCTAGGTAGAACATTCATTTTAACTGCTGCTATTCTTCCAAGTAAAGACAGCTGCAGTTTTTTCCAGGTTTCCATATCCTTTTGTACCTTTCGCCACAACACCTCATAATTATTTTGAAACAGTTTTATATTTGAATCTGCAACTTGAACTCCTAGATATCTCATTTTTGATACTATTTCAAAGCCTGCCTTCCTTTCCAGTTCCTTCTTTTGATCAACTGTCATATTTTTAACTATCATCTTGGTTTTTTCTGATTCAGTCTAAATCCTGATACCATACCATATTCTTCTATAATGTCTTTCATCTGAATTATTGATTCCATTGGCTGCGTTAGGGTGACAACCAGATCATCTGCAAATGCCCTTATTCTGTAATCCTCTTGCCTTATCACTATTCCCTTCAAAGTGCTCGAGTCCCGTATTGTATTCAACAAGACTTCTAAAGTTAGAATAAACAACAACGGGGATAACGGACAACCTTGTCTTGTGCCTTTTTCTATACTAAAGTTTTAATTAAACTTCCATTAATAATAATTTGTGCTGTTTGTTCTTGATAAATTGCTGAAACCGCCTGTAGAAACTGATCCCCAAAGTCCATCTTTTTTAAAGTCTTTAATAGAAAGTTCCAATTCACTCGATCAAAGGCCTTCTCCGCATCCAAAAACGCCAGCACTGCAGAAATCTGTTTATTCTTCTCAAAATTATTCCAATAAGTCTATAATTTGCCTCACATTATCCTTCATGTATCTGCCTTCTATAAATCCTGCTTGATCGTGATGAATCACCTCTTGAATAACTGGCATTAATCTGTTGGCTAATACTTTCACAAAGATTTTATAATCCGTATTCAGGAGAGATATTGGTCTAAAATTTTCCGGTTTTGTGGAGCCTGCCTCCTCTTTCGGTATCAAAGAGACAAAAGCTGCTTTCCATGAAGGGGGTATTTTTCCCCCTTGTTGTATGCTACAAAATAAGTCTTTAAGATGTTCAATCATTTCTGCTTGTAAAGTTTTATAGTACACCGCAGTTAAACCATCCATTCCTGGAGCTTTAGCTGTTTTCAGTTGTTTAATAGCAACAATAATCTCCTCAGATGTTATTGGTAAACTCGTTCTTTCCTTTTGATCATTAGAAATTTTTATAACTCTCTTTTCTTCTAGGTATTTATTTATAAGTTCATTCTGTATATCATCTTTAGCATATAGTTTGATATAATAATCTAGGAAGGCTTCTTTAATTAGTCTTTGTTGAAATACTTCCTTCCCTTTATACTCAATAATCCCAATAGTCCGAGTACTCTGCTGTTTCCTCAACGTGTAAGCCAACCACCTGCCCGGTTTATTGGTATTACAAAATGTATTGTGTTTCGCAAATTGTAAATTGGTTGCTGCTTGTTCCACTGTGAGCATATGGAATTGATCTTTCAAAAGTTTTATAACTCCTTGTAATTTTTCATCTGTTGGATTTTTTATAAGTAACTGCTCTTTTTTCTTTATCTCCCCTTCCAATTCTAAGCTTTTTCTTTGTCAATTTGATTTATGTTTAGAGTTCATGTAAATCAGTACCCCCCGCATATAGGCCTTGCTCGCATCCCAAACAGTTTCAATAAGGGTACCCTTATTCAAGTTCATTTCAAAAAATTCCTTCATTTGTTTTTTAAGTTCATTTACATTTTTTTCATATCTAAATAAATTTTCATTTACTCTCCAAGATCTTCTCTCTTTCTTTCCCATTTCTATTTCTATCCATACTGGGCTGTGGTCAGATAAAGTCCTCAGAAATTTCTTTGTTTTCTTTGTTTTTAAAAGCAAGTCAATTGTAAGTAAAATAAAATCAATCCTAGAGAAGGATCTGTGTCTATCTGAAAAAAAAGTAAAGTCCAGTTCTTTTGGGTTATGCACTCTCCATATATCTTTCAGTTCCAAGTCTTCTTTCAAATTAAAAAAAAAACTGTGGTAGTTTGACACATGATTTTGCCAAGCTCTTCTTATCTATTACTCCATTCCAGTCTCCCATAAGTAAGATAGATCTATAGTCCCATTGTAGTATTTTAGAATGCAGTAATTTATAAAAATTTTCTTGTTGCTGTTTAGGAGCATAAATTCCAATCACCAAGATTGGGCCATTATCTGTAAGAAATTCTATTGCTATATATCTTCCACAATCATTTGCTTCTATAATTTTTCTTGGCAATCTTTTATTTGTATAAATCACTACACCATTCTTTTTTTCCGAATTTGAAGCTATAAACTGTGTTCCTAATCTAGAATTTATCAAATATTTTTGATCTTGTATTCTAATATGAGTTTCCTGTAAGCAAATAACATCATTATTAAATTGTCTCAAATAATGAAATATCTTCCTCCTTTTCTGTGATGAATTCAATCCGTTCACATTCCAAGATAAAAACTTAATTGTCATTTGTGGGCTCTTGAAGCAATAAGAGCATTTGCTGAAGTTTCTGTTCCACACTGATAGTCTTCAGTTTAGCTCCTCCCATAGCTTCGGATTTTTGTGCTTTACCATTGACTCCCTGTTTGTCTTGTGATAACTTAGAGCTCTGATGTTGTTGTTTCTCTAGAAATTGTTTATAAGCTGCTCGAGTAATACGCTGATCTTTAGCACTATGCAACATCAAATCAAGATCTGCTGCCACTTCTCTTGTATTTTTAGGTGGTTCAACTGAAAACTGTAAAGGAGGATCCAACAAGGGTAGACCCCCTGCCGCTCCTTGAGTCTCTAGTGCCTCCCTCTCTATCTGTTTCGTCTGCTCTTCAAGCTCTTGTTCAAATTGCATATCCTTCTCACCCTCCACTATGGCTAACACCGAGGAAGTACGTGGAGATGCTGCACCAGGTTTAAAAACACTGAAATAAAATTCTTCTGCTTTTTGAAGAGTATTTAATCGATATCTCTCTCCTTGATACCTCAATATTATACCAACTGGAGTGTCCCATCTGAATGGAATTTGTTGTTTCTTTAATTCAGTCACCAAAAATCCAAAATCTTTTCTATCTCTCAACATCTTAGGTGGCGATTCTTTGTAGATCCCAATCTCTCTTCCATCCACTTGAATAGTAGAAACAAAAGATTTTTGCAAAATATCATTTCTTATTCTTTTATCTGTAAAGTAGATCACCACATCTTTAGGCAATTGCCTTTGCCTTGCCACCCAAGAATCCACTCTATAGACCTTATCAATTTTGCAAAAAATCTCCTCAGGGTCAACCTTTAACATAACAGCCAGAGCATCAGCACAAACCCTTCTCAGGTCTTCTCTATTGTTCTCTTTTATACCTCTGAGTCTCACAGCAAACTCCACAAGTCTGAATTGCATCATTGTAACTTCATTTTCAAGCCTTTGTGTTTTATTATCAACATTAGATTTTTTTTGATCAGCTTCCTTCATTTTAGATTCCACTTCTGAGCTAAGATGTTCCACTTTCTTATCAACTTGGAGCACTACTTCTGACAAACCAGTCACAGCTGTCAGTATTTCCTGTTTCATCTTGTCATATTTTTCATGAACCATTTCTTTAAATTCCTGCTGTGATTTTTTAAATTTCTGATCTAAAGCCCCAGCAATAAATTCCTTCAAATCATTAAATCCAGATTCTTGATTTTGGGTCTGTGACTGTGAACTTAAAGGCTGCTCTTTTGGTTTATGAGTGGGGGAGCTCCCCCCCCCATCAGCTTTAGCTGGCTTTGTTTGTTTTCAAGCCATTTTTCCACGCAGCCTGACTCTTTCTAAAAAAGGTATCCCCTCTCCCTTTCCACCACAAAAACCTTTCAGGGATTTCTCCAGCTTTAGTCAAGTCCCAAGGGAGAGGGAACATGTCAAATCACTTTTAAAAGAACTTTTGCTCTTTCTTCAGGCCAGCGCTGTTACTTTTTATTACTTTGTAGCACTAATAAGCTCAAACAATTCCACTTTCACTTTCAGCATTCCTTATTGCTAAAGCAGGGCGCCGTTTTAAAAGAACTTTCACTTCTTCTCAGTTACTAAACTCATTCACAGGGCTAAAAAAAATACTTGCGGTTTAATTTTGAAGTCCAGATTCCACCCTGCTTATTTTTAACAATTTTCTTGGCTTTCTCTTGTTTTGTTGGTCGCGTCGCCTGGCTCTGCAATTGCAGAGTCGTCCTCGGAGCCCGGAGCCTCAGCGCGCTGTATAGGGAGCCTCACCCTGCTTCCTCTCCAGATGCGAAAAAAAAAAACAATCTGGGGATTTCAAAGGGGGCTCTAACTTGTCGCACTGGCTCTTCTCCTGATTCCTCCAGATCGTGGAGTTTTCCAAGCCACCTCTCAACTGTAGAAGTGGCTCTTTATGAGCCACAGGGCTGGCGGTCTTAAAAGGACCATCTATCAGCGACAATGGCTCCAACCAATCCTCTTCTTAATACTCTCTCTTTCCTTGGAATTTGTCTCAGAACTGTCACTTCTTTCCCTTTGTATTTCAAAGCCTTGTCACAAACAGCCTGAAGAATTTGTGTCTTAATGGATTTCTTAGTAAATCTTATATGTACTTCTCTTGGAAGCTTATTAATTACACATTGCATATCCAGTATACACTCAAAATATTTCATCAATTCCTTCCATCATCTTCTTTTTAGTGACTTCTAATGCCTCCGCTAGAGTCGTGTTCATGATCTCGGCTAGATTCTCCCCTTTTTCTTCCTCAACATTTTGAAATTTTAAGTAGAATTCTGCTTTATCCATGTCCCATCCAATTAACCCAGATGTTCCTTGTTCTACCTCTCCCAATCTGTTCTCAATTTCCTTCATTTTTTCTTCTTTTTGGCCATCTCTTTCCTCCAGTTTAACCAATCTTTCTTCATATTTCGACATTGTTTGTTGTATATTGACCACCTTTTCATCTGTTTGCAATAATTGCTGTTCCATCCTTTGTTGTTGCTATTCCATCCTTTTTTGTTGCTGTTCCATTCTTTGAAGTGTTTGTAGAATCGCTTGTGTCACTGGTTCTTTCTCTTTCTCTTGATGTAACATTGTCTGGATGGAACGTTGGCCTCCAGATGGTGATGAAGATGGTGTAGTCACTGCAACTCCCACCATCACTACTTTTCTACTCATTTTATTCACTCTTTAGCCAAACTCACTTTCAGGACAGGGAGGAATTTAGAAGATCCAGCTAGACAAAAGGGGGAGGGAGAAAGGAGAAAGAATAAAAAAAAAGATCCTCAAGTTCTTCAGGTTCTTCTGAAACCCTAATCCAAAGGGATAAAACAAAACAAAAAAAAAATAGGAAAAGACAAAAATTTAATATCCTCTTCAAAAAAAAAAAAAAAAAGGAAAGGAAATATTAGGCAATAAATCTTCAGGCTCTTGGGTGCCTTAATCCAATATGAATGCATGGGGATCCCAAATCAAAAATAGGAAAAGGCAATAAGGATAAGGAAATTGAAAAAGAAAAAAGAGAGAGAAAAAAGGGGGGGAAAAGAAAGGGAAAAAATTAAATAGTCCTTCAAGTCCTTTTATATCCGGAGAGCCTACAGGAAGTGACTTTTCATTTTGCCTCTTTCCAAGCCACATGTCTCACTGGGCATATAATAATTACTCATAGCCTTCCAGTATATTCCCAGGCTTTGTCAATTTAAAAGGAAGAGCACCTGTGTAAACAGCATTCAGTAGCTCTTCAATCTTATCAATCCAAACAGATTCTCTGTATTTATTTTGGCTACAGTATTTCTTTCTTCTGCTACTTAAATAAGCATAGAAACAGAGTTTGTCTTCCAGTAGGTGGTAGTGCTGCACACTCCCCTAACTCTCCTCCCGTTCTTTAAAGAGAAAATAAAAACTTTCTTTCTTTTAAAAATTAATCAAAAAGTTGCCGTGTCAAAAATAAGCCAAAACCGCATTCCAATCAAACAATCGAATGGTCTAGTGCCAGCAAAAAAGCATCCCAATACTGTTTTTCCCCTTCTTTCAATCCAGTCTGGTTATCCAAAATGAAAGTAAAAACAATTAAGCAATTTCAGGTCTTTTAAAGCACATACTTGGGTAAAATAAGATTAATCCACTTTAGGTTCGCCGCTTGTCTTCATTCATTCACCATCACCATCTCATTCCTGAATTAGGGTGTTCTTAGTATTATTAAAAAAGTGAATTTGTTTTATTAAGTTTAAAGCCGGCAACTTCTCCATACATCTGTATTTCCTGTAGTAATTTTGGGCCAGTTTCTAATGGGTCTTCTGTTATTAGAGCCACATCATCTGCAAAGGCTTGCATTTTAAAAATTTCTTTCCTAATCTTTAGTCCTTTGATTTTTTGTTAGATCTAATCTTCCTAAGTAGCACTTCTAACGCCAAAATGAAAAGTAAAGGGGATAGGGGGCATCCCTGCTTTACTCCCTTTCGAATCTGGAATGTTCGAGTCTTGTCCCCATTTATTAGTATACTCGCCCTCTGTTTTTGATAAATATTCTCAATCATTTTCCTAAAATTTGCCCCGAATCCCATTAAATTAATTTGATTGATCATAAAGCTCCAATTCAGGTTGTTGAACACCTTTTGGGCATCTGACTGCTTTTCAGGATGTTGCTCATAATACTCTATAATGTTTATTACTGTTCTCAAATTGTACCTGATTTGTCTCCCTGGAAGGAATCCATTCTGGTCTTTGTGGATCCAAAGGTTTAAACAATTTTTCACCCTCTCTGCTATTATACTCATAAACAATTTATAATCTGAATTTAGTAAGGAGATGGGTCTATAATTTGCAATTTGTTTTGGATCGGCACCTTCTTTCAATATGAGTGTGAGATACGCTTCCCTCCATGTGTCCGGGATTCTTGTACCAACCAAGACCTCATTAAAAATTTCTAATAATTCTAATTGCAATGCTTCATCAAATTTTATATAAATTTCCCCTGGGAGTCCGTCTGGACCTGGGGTTTTATTCTTTTTAATTTTGGTAAGAGCAGTTTTGAGTTCCTCTATTGTAATTTTGTTATTCAACATTTCCCTCTCTTCTTCTGTTATGTGAGGTAGAAGTTGTCACAGCCTTTGCAGTCTATGGCTACCACTCCACTACTGAAAAAGGGCTTTCCTGGATCAACCAGGGACTTAGCGATGTCCCTGGGATCCTCAGGATGTGCCCTCCACTGCCATAATCAAAATGAGACTGCGGGGTCCAATTTGGACTGTCCAGCAGTGGAGTTTTTGGCGGAGTTTCTGGAGCACCAAAACCCCCACTTGTCTTGCTACGATGGCAACTTCCAGTCCAGATGGCAGTATTTCTTGTTCCTTCCACTTTCCCTCTATGTCCAATAGATGATAAAACAAAATAAAAAAATTAAAATGTAGAGAAAAGAAAAATAACAAGACTAAACCAAAATAATATAAAACTAAAAAGGCAATAAAAATTTAATAATTAAGCAGATAAAAAGGAAATCTCCAGTCTAATCCAGTCCAGTCAAATTTTAAAAATAAAATCCTCCATATGCATCCACAAATAGAAATAAATTGCAATGTAGGAAACACTAACTTAGTCTCAGGCTCAATTCCGCCGTTTAACTTCTTCTATCTTAAATTTTAATTATCTTTTCAACCCAGGGTGTTCTTAATTAGTCTATTTTAAAAATCTCTTACCAAGCTGACACACTTTCACTCATTCTCTTCCATTCCGGAACTGTCCCAACTTCAGCAGCTTAATGGCTGCCTCTTCACCGCCGGAAAAAAGGGTTTCTCCTGGATCAACCAGGGACTTTGCGGTGTCCCTGGGATCAACAGGATGTGCCCTCCTCTATCACTGTCTATATGGGACAGTGAGTCCAGACTGGACTGTCCAGTGGCAGAAATATCGACGGCGATCTCGGAGGACCTAAATCTCCCATCGTATCATTGCGATGTCAGCTCCGCCCTCCTAGAATGAATTATTTCTGATAGAGGGGTTCAATTCACCTCCCACTTTTGTAGGGAATTCCTGAGGTTGTTAGGCTCTGTCCAAAGGTTAAGCTCCGCCCACCATCCTCAGACTAATGGAGCTTGTGAAAGGACTAATTCGGTGTTGGAACAATACCTCAGGTATGATGTGAATTACCAGCAGGATAACTGGGCAGATTTACTACAGAAGTGGCTTATAATAATTCCATACACAGCAGTACTGGGCTTACACTATTCAAAGTGGTGTCAGGTCAGGACTTTGTTCCTATCCCGGAGTTACCACAAGAAAAGCCTCAAATTCCATCCTTGGTAGTGTAAGGATTTTCTCTCCTTCCAACTTAAGAAAGTACGAACTCTTTAAACGTAGTTGTTCAAAAGGATTCTTTTATTAAGCAGAAGTGAAAACCATCCAGCTAAAGCACAATCTGAATGCCCTTAGGCAAAGCAATAGGATTAAAGTGGTAGAGACCCCTCCCTTTAAGTCAGAATGCAGATTTCAGCCAACAAACAAGTGTGAAGATGTTTTCTTTACTATTTCCTTTGAGAACCCGAACAAACATGCATTCCCACCACTACCCTTTAAAGTGAGACAACCCACATGGCTATCATAAAAATTCCTGCAGGTAAAGGGAATCTCAGGCTTCCTTGGTGCCAGGATATAGGTTGTAAAATATCTGATGACACAGGCCATGCTAGTAAATCGAATCCAAGTCTCCCCTTCCTCCACTTGAATGGCAGTATCACTTTTAGGGATCTGACATGCTACCTCCTTAGAAAACAAAAGGGTCCATCTGTAAAAAAAAAAAAGCAAAAAAAATATACACAAGATTCAAGATTTCATGATAGTAGATCAAGAAGGTATGTTAAGGTACTGGGAATGAAATTTTCTCAGTAAGATTGGAGCCCTAATGTGGTGTTTAGTGACCCATTCATTGTGTGCTGATGGTAAATGTTTCCAAGCAACTAAGTATTGGACTTTCCCTCTGTGGATCCTAGAATCAAGGATTTCCTTGATTTCAAAGTGTTGTTCACCTTCAATCATGATGGGAACAGGTGGTGTAGATGCAGATGGTCTGAGGGATGAGATTACTTCTCGTTTGAGTAAACTGATATGGAATACTGGGTGGATCTGCCTGAGTGTCTTTGGAAGGAGTAGTTCAACTGCTACTGGATTGATGATTCTAGTGATGGGGAAAGGTCCAATGAACTTTGGCCCTAGTTTCTTTGATGGTTGTAATGATTTCAAGAATTTTGTAGATAAGTATACTCTGTCTCCAATATGAAAAGGTTTGGGTTCCATCCTTTTCTTGTCAGCTTGAATCTTAAAAGCTTCTCTTGCTTCCTGTAAGGCTAATCTAACCACTGGCCATGTGTTTTGCAAATTATCCATCCACTCCTTAAGTGAGGGGATGGTGGGTTCTTCTGTGGGTAGTTCAGGCATGGGGCTGAAATCCTGGCCTGTTGCTATTCTAAAAGGGGTAAAACCAGTGCTTGAATGTACAGCATTATTAAACGCAACTTCAGCAAAAGACAAACGTTCGGTCCAGTTATCCTGTTGAAAATTAATGAAACATCTTAAATATTGTTCTAGTACCGAGTTCAAAATTTCAGAATTACCATTAGTACAAGGATGAAAAGATGTGCTCAACCCCTGGCCAGTACCAAGTGAGCCCAAAAACGTCCTCCAAAAGTTGGAGGTGAATTGAGCCCTCTGTCAGAGATGATCCTTTGTGGAGCACCATGAAGTTGATAAATGTGTACTAGGAATAATTTGGCTAAACTTTTAGCAGTTGGGATCTTTTGGCAGGGTATAAAATGTGCCTGTTTTGAAAATAGGTCTGTCACAACCCAAATAACAGTATTTCCCTCACTGTTTGGCAATTCCACGATGAAATCCATAGCGATCTCTCTCCAAAGCGCTGAAGGTTCAGCTACCTTCTGCAATAGACCTGGGGATTTCCCCTGGCATCTTTTTGCTGCTGCACAAATGGGGCAGCTAGCTACATAGCTTTCTATGTCCTTTTTTAGTGATAGCCACCAAAATTGTCTTTTAATCAGGTGTAAAGTTTTCACAAACCCAAAATGTCCAGCTAATTTGGAGTCGTGGCACCTTACCATTAAGTATAGTCTTTGGCTGGCAGGAACATACAACTTCCCCCCCATCCAAGCCAAGTCTTCTTTCATCAGACAGCTGGATTTGTTGTTCAAAAACCATTCATCAGTGGCCAATGCTTGTTTAAAATTTTGGGTGGTGTCATTGCCCGTCAATGTCTCTTGTTTTGCCTGGGATCTGGTGACTATTTTGGCAGCTAGTTGATTGTTTTGTACTATGGGTTTGATTATGTCTGGCTTTGCACTATTGTATTGCGGTTTTCTGGATAGCGCATTCCAGAAAGTCCCCCCCCCCATATTTTAGAGTAAAATCAAACCATTTAAAGTACTGAGCCATTGTACTTGTTTTGGGGAGAGTTTCCTTGAGGTCTTTAGGGCTTCTAGATTTTTATGATCAGTCCAGATTTCAAAAGGAGTCTTACTACCTTCTAGGAAGTGCTTCCAGCACAACGCCCAACGAACTGCATAAGCCTCTTTCTCCCAAATGGTCCACCTTTGCTCAGTCTCATTCAACTTTTTGGATGTGTAAGCACAGGGTTGTAGTTGGTCTTGCTCATTCTTCTGAAGCAGGACTGCTCCTATTGCCACATCGCTGGCATCCACTTGTATGACAAATGGTTTCTCCGTGTCTGGGTGTTTTAGAATTGGTTCTGCTGAGAACAGCTGTTAAGTTTTTCAAATGCCACTTGGCATTCCATTGTCCAGTTCAATGGCTGCTTCGGTTTAGGGTTGTCCTCCCCCTTTGTTTTTAAGAGCTTGGTGATGGGGAGGGCAATCTGAGCGAAAGCAGGGATAAACTGGCGGTAAAAGTTTGGCAAAACCCAGGAAGCTCTGTAACTGTTTACGCATACGTGGAGGGTTCCAATCAAGTACAGCCTGCACTTTTAGAGGATCCATCTCAACCCCCTGGTGTGAAATGTGGTACCCCAAATAGTCAATCTTCTCTTGGTGGAATTCACATTTGGAAAGTTTAGCATAAAGTTTGGCAGAGCAGAGTTCATTTAAAACCGCCCTGACTAGTTTTACATGTTCTGCTTTGGTCTTGGTATAGATTAAAATGTCATCCAAGTAGACCAGGACCCCCTTATATAAATGCTGATGCAGCACTTCATTTATTAACTGCATAAACACTGGAGGGGCTCCTTGTAACCCAAAGGGGAGCATCTTGAATTGGTAGCAGCCAGGGGGGGTGTTAAATGCTATTTTCCACTCATCCCCCTCCTTAATTCTGATACGATAGTAAGCCTCCCTTAAATCCAGCTTTGAAAATTTTTTCCCTTTAACGAGGCGTGTAAGCATGTTTTTCATAAGGGGGAGGGGATACATGTTCTCCACACTGATCGCATTCAGGGTACGAAAATCAACACATAGGCATTTTGAGCCATCTTTTTTCTCTCTAAATAGCACTGGAGCTGCAATTTTTGGTTGGGCTGGCTCAATGAAACCCCTTGCTAGGTTTTTCTCAATAAATGTTCTCAGCTCTTCCAACTCCCTTGCTGACATGCTGTACATCTTGGGTTTAGGGAATTTTGCGCCGGGTAAGATTTCTATTGCACAGTCAGTGGTGCGTTGGGGGGAGGGGAGCTCATCTGAGGCTTTTTCGCTAAAAACCTCAGCTAAATCCTTGTATTCTATGGGTATGCCCTCAGTTGGCATGACCAGGCATGGCTGTTTCTCGATTTTCTGCCCCCTCAGTTTCTTTATGTGGATTCTCAGCAAAAGTCACATTCTTCTGGAAGTTTATGATGCCTTGTTTCCAATTGATATTTGGGTTCCATTTTTTCAGCCATGCAAGGCCCAGAACCAACGGCCATTCTATGCCAGGTACCACTATAAATGTAAGCCTTTCCTCGTGGTTTCCAATGCCTATATGTAGTGGCTCAGTGGCAAAAGAAGCTGGCTCTCCTCCTGCTATTGACCCATCTAGTTGGCAGAAAGCAATGGGGGTTTTCAGCTTTCTTACATTAATCCCTAACTTCCCTACTAAGGTTGGGCTGATCAAACAATGGGTGCACCCTGAATCCACTAGGGTGGGGATACTTATCTCCCTGTCCTGGTTTGAGATAAATAGTCTTAAGGGGAGGATAAGCAGTTTAATTGGTTTGCTTACCAGTGATTCATCATCTGGATCGCTTCTGAATGAGTGTGATTCCTCCTGTTCAGATGCCAGGGTTTCCTCCCTAAAGAGGGGAGGGGATGGGATTTCTACGGTCTCCCAGCTCCTCAGAGCAGTCTCCTTCCCATGCCGACAGGGCCCTCCCCCGGTGGGTGGTTCTGGGCAGGTGTTTGCGAAGACACTCTGCAGCTCGGTGCCCCTCTTTTCCACACTTGAAACAGGCTGAAGATCTCAGAAAGAATGCGGTTTGTGGTTTGGGGGGCTCTTGCTCCCATTGGGGTGAGGATTTCTTCCATGCTCGCCCTGCTTGATACTGGTTTCTGGCCATATTGATCTCAGCTTCTTCGGCAATGACATACCATGTAGGTGATTCGGTGCCCCTCGGGCCACACAGGCATTGTACAGATCATCACTCAGCCTGTCCTTGAAACAGCTCACCAAAATATCTTCCGGCCAGTGCACACGACATGCAAGGTCCCGGAATTCTTCAGTATACTCTGCTACTGACCGCCGCCCCTGTTTCACCACCTTAATGCGGTCGCGTGCTTTGCAATCTGCCAGTGGGTCTTTGAACTGACATCACAGGGCCATCATGAAGCAGTCAAAATCCCGCAGTTCTGGTGCATTGGTATTATGTAGGGTCACCATCCATCTGGCTGCTTCACCCTCTAGGGCTAGGGTCACAACTTGCACTCGGGAGCCTTGGGTTTGGAAATCCAGCCCATACTCTTGCATGTAGGTTAGCACATGCACCACAAAGAATCCTAATTGTTGCGGATTCCCATCAAATTTCATCCCAAGGGGGGGAGTTTCTCTTTCCAGTTGCGGGACCTGGGGCTGATTGGGAATGGGCACCAGTGTGCATGCTGCCTGGGGGAGAGGGTTTGCTGGGTCTTCTCCCACTGCTGCTGTGCCCTCTGCTCGATAGGCAGGCTCCAGAAGTGGGGTGCCTCCTGTGACCTCATCCACGACAGCTGCCCTTTCCGCGCCCTTTGGTTGTTGTCCTGGCTCCCTTCGGATGCTGAGATTTTCCAAAGTTTCCATCACCCATTGGGTTATATACCTCTTCAGATAGTCCTCCCTCAAGGATGCTTCGGTCAGTCCCCCCTGGTCAGTAAGGGCTTCTAGTTCCAGTTTCCACCCTGGTTTTGGGTTGCCACAGTTGAGGGTGACTCCTCTGGTTTTCTCATCCCAGCCATCTTTCTTCCCAATGCCAATTGACCTGTGGGGCTTTTCAGGATTCTCCAGGGTTACCTCATCCTCTCCGATGGGGTGCACAAAACAGGCATCTGACTGGGTGGCGGTTGCTGTCTCTCCCCAGCAATCAGTTTCTCCCAGCTCTCTGCTTCATTCAGACATGATTTGCAAGGTCCCCTCAATAGAGGGAAGATTGCTTCTCTGGGTTGACCATTTTGCAGATCTTGCTTTCTGTAAGGATCTCCTCTCCTTCCAACTTAAGAAAGTATGAACTCTTGAAACGTGGTGGTTCAAAAGGATTCTTTTATTAAGCAGAAGTGACAGCCATCCAACTAAAGCAAGATCTGAATACCCTTAGGCAAAGCAGTAGGATTAAAGTGGTAGAGATCCCTCCCTTTAAGTCAGAATGCAGATTTTAGCCAATACACAAGTATGAAGATGTTTTCTTTACTATTTCCTATGAGAACCCGAACAAACATTCATTCCCACCATTTACTTTAAAGTGAGACAACCCACATGGCTATCATAAAAATTCCTGCGGGTAAAGGAGATCTCAGGGTTCTTTGGTGCCAGGATATAGGTTGTAAAGTATATGTTGACACAGATGATGCTAGGGAATCGAATTCAAGTGTCCCACCTCCTTCAACTGAATGGCAGTATCACTTTTAGGGATCTGACAGTTAGTCTTTTAGTGTTTTCCTGGCACTGTCACAGTTTTTTTTGGGGGGGGGCAGGGGTTATCTACACAATAATCATAATCAAATACTAATACTACGTGCTCATCCATTTTAGTGAGCTTTCCTCACTAAAAGTGTTTTATACTTTTATATTTCTAACTTCTGTTTCTGTTAGTGAGCCATTGATAAAACAAACCCCACATAAAAAAATATTCAAAGCCTTCTCCTTGATTTAAATTTTTACTTTATTTATTTCTGCACATTCTAATATTGTTTTTATTCATTTTCATATCTTTGTTTTCCACTGCTGTGCAAACACAATTCTAGCAGCTGTTAACATGTGTAAAATTAAATATGTATTGTATTCCGTTTAAAATATCCAACAAAATATTTCTGGTTTTAAATCCATATCTTGCTTTACCATTGCTTCTAACCATGATGGGATTCAATTTTTTAAACAACCAGTTCTGTGGGCGTGGCTTATTTGGGGGCGTGGTTTGGTGGTCATGTGACCGGGAGGGCGTGGCTAGCTGGTCATAGAGACTACTCAGAGGATTGAAAAAAGTCATTTCTGACTGGTCCTCACACTTTTGACTGGTCCTCCCACTTATGACCAGTCATCATTTATGCCCGTTGCAGCATTCTTAACAACTGTGTCACTCATTTCACAACTGCTTCTCAACACCACAGTGACAAAATAGGGTGCAAAACATAAAATATCAGAACAGTCGTAAGTGTGAGGACATGTCAAAAATGCGAGGACCTGTCAGAAATCACTTTCTTCAGCCCTCTGAGTAGTCCCTATATGACTACTACAGTGGAGTTCAGTTTAAGAGAGCAAGTGGGGGGGATCAACTTCGACCTTCTTCCAGCAACAGGAGAGTGTGCTTTCTCAACATGTCCAGAGTTTTCTTCTTCCCCTTTAGCCACCAAGAAGGAGGAGGGCATGTAGCTCTGCAAATTGCATTGGAGAATCGGGGAGGAAAACACTGGAAAATGTGAGGCATGGAGGCAATGCTTTTGCAAAGAGGGTGCTTCTGCATGGACAGGCATAAGGCAAGGTGCTCACCACCCAGTCTGCCCCTTCTCCAGATTATCCAGGCTGAGGGTGGTCAGCTTCTGCTCCTGGCCCGGGAGATGGATCTGGCCAGGAGGGAAGAGAAAGAAAAAGAGGAGGAGGGTGCACGGCTTTGCAAATTGCTTCAGGGAATTGGGGAGGAAAAAGAGCATTGCCTCCATGCCTTGCGTTTTCCGGTGTTATTCTCTCCAATTCCCTAAAGCAATTCACAAAGCCACACATCCTCCTCCTCTTTTTTTCCCTCTCTCTTCCCTCTCTTCCCTTTTTTCACTTTCTCTTCCCTCCTGGCCAGATCTGTCTCCCAGGCCAGGAGCAGAAGCTGATTGCCCTCAGCCTGTGTTGTCTGGAGAAGGGGCAGGCTGGGCGGCAAGCCACCTTGCCTTACACCTCTCATGCAGAAGCACCCGCTTCGCAAGAGCATTGCCTCCAAGGATCGGGTTTCTGGCATTTTCCTCCCCGATTCCCCAATGGAATTTGCAGAGCTGCATGCCCTCATGAAAATGTGGTGATGGCAGTTTTCAGCCATTTCCAAGCAGCACCCTAACCATTTCCGCCACCCATCTTCCAGCATGCAGAGACCGAAAATGCAATACTCATTTTTGGCAATGTGAGGATACCCACTGCCTGAAACAGCCAGAAAATGCAAATGCAATCTCCCAAGGGTGAGGACCAGTGGGTGGGTGGGGCTACATAAGACACACCCAGATTTTCATCCCCTTTTTGGGGGTAAAAATGTGCGTCTTATACTCCAAAAAATACAGTACATTGTTGGGTGAAAACAGAGATCCCTTCTGTTGCCTTTAGTCCTCAGCTTACAACCACAATCGAGTCCAAAGCACAATATTGTTTCTTTTCTTTTGCAGTAGTGTTTAACAGGATGAAAAAGCAAAGTAGTATGACCTCATTCTTCACCAAGAGACCAAGATTGGAACAATCAGATACAACAGAATTGGAGCCAAAACCATTAGAAGCACCTGCACCACAAGCACCACTGCCACTACTTGAACGTGGAGAAAGCAGCAAATCAATCTCCTCAACTGAAAGTGTTTCCAATCTTCCAGACTGCTGGACATTTCAGCAATATAGCAACTTTCAAGAGAAATATGATGGTTTAGAAGTCACACACAAAAAGTTACGTTGTAAGTACTGCGCGAAACATGATTTCGCATTTGTGAAAGGCATTCATGTTTCCAAAGAATGGAAACACTTCAAGATTGAGGTGTCAGGGACAAGTAAAGAGGTACAGCAAGCATCTCTTAGGAAAAAAATGAAAGAACATTTTACATCAAAATCTCACACCATTTGCAGAGACAACCTCAAACAACGGGACCTGGATATGATCACAAAATCAGTAGATAGGTCAATTGACAAACATCTATCTACTACTTGTAAAGTTTTTCTTTCAGTTTACAGTCTGGCACAAAGATGTAAACCATTTTCAGACATAGAAGGGGAGGTAGAATTGCTAACTACAGTTCAAGTAGATCTAGGAGTAGGATTG
The DNA here is from genome assembly GCA_022577455.1 of Arizona elegans. Taxonomy (NCBI): domain Eukaryota; kingdom Metazoa; phylum Chordata; class Lepidosauria; order Squamata; family Colubridae; genus Arizona; species Arizona elegans. Next base: position 72,432,242 of record JAKOOJ010000004.1, on the reverse strand, counting down.
CATTCATGGAGAAGTGCAGTGTAAATAGTTGCTTTCATTGCAAACGAAATTAAAACTGAAATGTTTAGTAGTATTATTGGGCAGAATCTAAAAATATGTTTGATAATTGATGAAGCCCCAATACTATCATGCAAACCAGTTGTGATAATTTTTGTAAAAGTTGAGGATTCAGATAACCCAACAACAGTTTTTGTTAAGCTTGTGGAATTGGAAAAACAAGATGCAGAGACAATATGTTCTTCAGTGATGGGAAGTTTACATAAAGTTGGGTTTACTAAGAAATAGCTGCAAAAACATTTAATAGCATTTTGCTCTGATGGTGCCAGTGTTATGCTTGAGAGAAAATCTGGAGTGAGCACTATACTAGTGAAAGAGTTCCCAAACATCATAATATGGCACTGCTTGAACCATCACCTCCAACTGGTTCTAGATAACTCCATAAAGGACATCAAGCAACTGAACCATTTCAAGATATTCCTAGACAAGATACACACCACTTTCCACAAATCCTGTAAGAGCCAAACAGAACTGTTCAATATATCAGAACAACTTGGACTTGAAATTGTAAAAATTGGAAGAGTTTTGGGACCAAGATGGGCTGCCTGTAGTTTAAGGTCAACCATAAATGTATGGCGTGCTTATCCAGTGCTACATCAGTTTTTTCATGGAAATGAAAAATACCCAGTTATAGCTGCCCATCTTGAAAATATAAACTTTTTGACTGATTTGGCCTTGATGATTGATATTCTGATCGAGATTTCTCTTCTATCAAATGCACTACAAGGAAGAAATACGGATATCATAAGGGCTGAAAAATCTGTGCTGAGATCAATTAAAGCATTTGAAATGCTTAGATGGAGAAAGGGTCCATATGAAAAAAAAGGTTGATGGAATGATTACTTCAGAAGCCTTCAAAAATATAAAATTTGTTCAAAATCATCAATTTGTCCGATTACCTCGGGAAAAACTTTTGGAAAGCATAATAACAAACTTGAGGAAAAGATTGATGGATTGCTAACATTTAAAAACAGGTAGCCAATTGCAAGATTCAAATAAATTACAATTTCTCACTTTTTTGGAGCCAAATTACTGGAATATTGAAGATGGAGTCGTTCTATGGCCAGAAGCTGAAGAACAATTGCTTGAATTTGGTGAAATTTTTAATTATGAAATTAATATGAATGATTACAGAGCTTTCACAGAAAATGTATTAAAAGATTCAAAGAACTATGCAATTCCTGACAATTAAAAAAACTAAAGGTATTGTCAGAACAATTGCTGTGAGTTCAGCAGAGGCGGAAAGGGGGTTTTCAAAAATGAACCTCATATATTCAGAACAAAGAACTCTCCTAACTATTCCCAATATAAGTAATCTGATGACAATTAGTGTAATTGGCCTACCTGTAACACAATAGGACCCTACTCCTTCCATCAGAAAATGGCTAAGAGCACAACATCGCACAGCCGATGATCCAAGAATAAAGAGCAAAAAAATTGCAACTGAGGAGACTGCCACTACCAAAGAAAGAACGTTGTGGAAACATCTTAAAGCTAAAGACCAGTAACACAAGTAAGTACTTGTGTGTAGCTCTTTCAGTGTGTTATTCTTATGTAAGATGTAAGTGCATGCAATTAAAAACTTCCTTTCTGTATCCCTTCTTTGTGCAGGTCATTCATTAGAGCAGGGAAGTCTGTGCCATGGAAGACAGACAACACTTTCATTGTTCTTCTGTAAGTACTTGTGTGTAGCTCTTTCAGTGTGTTTCTCTTATGTAAGGTGTAAGTAAATGCAATTAAAAACTTTCTTTCTTTATCCCTTCTTTGTGCAGGTCATTCATTAGAGCAAGGAAGTCTGTGCCGAGGAAGACAGACAACACTTTCATCATTCTTCTGTAAGTAATTGTGTGTAGCTCTTTCAGTGTATTATTCTTATGTAAGGTGTAAGTGCATGCAAATAAAAACTTCCTTTCTGTATACCTTCTTTGTGCAGGTCATTCATTAGAGCAGGGAAGTCTGTGCCATGGAAGACAGACAACAGTCATCGTTCTTCTGTAAGTAGTTGTTTGTGCAAGTCATTCATTAGGACACTGTGGTCAGTGCCATGGGAGACAGACAACACCTTCATCATTCTTCTGTAGGTACTTGTGTGTAGCTCTTTCAGTATGTTATTCTTATGTAAGGTGTATGTTGCAATATTTTCAGGATCAGACTCAATAATTAAAGTAAGAATAGTATGTTTAAATAAAGCTCTGTTTAATCACAGATGGCATTCTATATTCACTGAATATTCACAAATAGAAGCACTGAAAAATGGCATACAGCTCCTTATATATACAAGGGGAGGGGCTAGATATGGGAGTGGTTAGACATACATACATTAAGCAATGGAAATAAGTTAACTCTTGATATACTGTACAGATACTATTTACCTGATGGAGAATAAAGCATTTACTTGTGACAAATCCCCCTCTAAATGCTGATTCGACATATAACAATAATTACATTCAGTTTCAGAACAATATAAAACTTGGTAGTTGGTATTTAAGTATTTGTGTTGTTTAGAAGGTAAAGGTTTTGTCAAGATGTCAGCTATTTGCTCTGATGTTTCACAATGAATAGCTTTAATAAATCCATCTTGTGATAATTGCCTTACATGTTTGAATTTTATATCTATATGTCTAGATCGCTGTCCAATAGCATCAGATCTAGATATTTCGATGGCAGCTTTGTTATCTTCATGTATGATATAAGGCAATGAAGGTTTTTTCCAAATATTAGACAATAAATCATTAAACCATACTAGGTTATTTGATGCTTTAGACAGACAAACATATTCTGCCTCAGTAGTTGATGTAGCTACCAAATCTTGCTTACCAGTGTACCAGTAAACTGGGCAGCCGTTAAGGAAAAATATATAGCCAGATGTACTTTTTCTACAAGTGACATCACCAGCCCAATCTGCATCTGCATAACATGTGAGAATGGGTTCATTTGTATTATTGGGTTCTAATAACAAGCAGAAGTCTAAGCTATTTTTTAAGTATCTTAATATCCTCTTGACAACTTCACAATGGTATGATAATGGTTTACTGACATGTCTGGATAATAAGTTAAGGGGTAAAGCAATATCAGGTCTAGTCCAGTTAGAGATATAGAGAAAAGAGCCGATAACAGACCTATACAATGTGTTATCTTTAAATTCTGGAGATGACTCATCAGTGTTTCTTAGAAAATCAGTCTGCATGGGAGTATCACATGGTTTGGCATCATTTAGCTTACATTTGTTTAAGAGTTCTATAATTTTATCCCTTTGGGAAAGTTTGAATCCCTTCTTTGTTTTGCTGATTTGAACACCAAGATATTTGTTTACTTTCCCTAATGATTTTAAGGAAAAGTGTTCATTGAGTTTTGTTACAAAAGTTTCTCTCCTTTTTGTATCTTTGCCTATATATAGAATATCATCAACATAAATCAATACAAATTCTGGAGAATCACCTTCACTCTTAACAAAGAAACAATTGTCAGCAGTAGTGGCAACAAAGTTCATAGTTTTAAGTACTTTGACCAAACATTCATACCATCGCTTGCCAGATTGTTTCAATCCGTATAGGTTTTTGTTTAATAGCCATATATCATTTTTGTTTGTATATTGACTATGAGGAGCTCTTACATATATATCTTTATCTAATTTGGCATGTAAATATGCAGTTTGTATATCATATTGAAATACCTCGAGATTAAGTGCTGATGCTATAACTAGAGCTGTTTTAACACTCTCAGTTCTTACAGTAGGAGAGTAAGTGTCTGTATAATCCTCAGGATATCTTTGAGCATAACCTTGTGCGACTAGTCTGGCTTTATACAGTGTGTTACCTCCTTCCAAATTTTTAATTTTATATATCCACCTGGTACCAATAATAGTCTTATCCCTTGGGGCTTGTGTGGGTGTAAAAACATTCAATTCTTGTAAGCTATTCATCTCCTTGGTCATTGCTGATTCCCACTTTTCTCTTTCTTTGGGGGGAAGTTTCAGCACTTCTTCATAAGTGTTTGGTGTTACTATTTCTCCATTCATACACATTACATAATCTTTGTATTTATTAGGCACCTGATTTCTGTTACTTCTGGTTGTTCTCACTGGTATACTATCATTGTCATGTAAATACCTTGCTTCCTTTTTTGTTACTGAATCAGTTTTTATTTTGTGTTGACTATTTGTCCATGTTCTAACTTTGTTTTTGCGTGTGCTGTTATTGTTTTTCTTTTCAATATTCTCATTTTGATGTTCAGTGTCTGAATTGGTGTTTGGGAATATTTCATTAAGGTGTATTTTGGACCAATTGGCCTGTTCATGAAATACTGCTGTTCTTGAAATTATGAATCTGTTATTGTTATCAATAAATCTGTATCCTTTTGTGCCTGTTTCGTATCCCATGAATTTAAGTCTTCTGGATACGTTTTCACCTTTACGCCTTAATTGTTTAGGTATATGTATGTCTGCAGTGACTCCAAATATATGCATGTGTCTTAACTTAGGTTTCCTACCATACATTACTTCATATGGTGTCTTATTCACTATGCTGGACCAAGTTCTATTTTGGGTGTAATTGGAAAATTGTAAAGCTTCTGACCAGAATTGTTTACCTAAACCAGCATCTTCTAATGTGGATCTAATCATGGTTTGTAGTGTTGAGTTCTTTCTCTCTACCACTCCGTTCTGGAATGCAGAGAAAGGACTAGATGTGTAATGCAACATCCCTTTATCTTTTAGCCATCGTGAGAATTCGTTTGACATGAACTCACATCCTCTATCTGTCATAATTTGTTTTATTCTAATGTTGTGTTGTGTCTCTATGCGTTTGTAAAATTCTTTGAATTTCTGAAATGTTTCATCCTTATGTCTTAATGTGTAGACAAACCCGTAACGACTATAGTCATCCACAATGGTTAGAAAATAGCGTTTTTTATATGTGATTGATGGTGTCAATGGGCCAACTAAGTCCATGTGTACTAATTCAAAGATTTGTTTGATTGACCTGGTTGATTTTTTGGGCCTGGGGCTAGTTTTGAGTTTTGTGGATTTACACACTGAGCATTCTAGATAGTTTTTACAGTTTTTTATTTTAACACCATCAGCATGTTCAATCATTTTTTGTACTACAGGAAAACTAGCATGTCCTAATTTTCTATGTAAGATATGGGCACATTCATCATGAATAGGTTTGCCTATATTAGGTCTTTTATCATTGGATGAGTTTTTGTTGTTATGAACTACCTCATGTTCCTCATTATCACTATTACTATTTTCTTCGTTATTTATGTCATTGTCATCCTCTATGTTGGAATCAATATTGTGTAAACATCTTTCATTTGTTATTAAGTAAGGTAAGCCTCCTTTTATAATGACAGTACCTACGCTTGTTTCATTTTTCTTTAAAGCTGCATTCCCTTTTGAAAAGACTATGTTTATGCCAGATTCTCTGCTTAGTTTTATTGCACTAAGTATGTTATGAGGTATTTCAGGTATTAACAATACCCCCTCTATTTTTCCTAGGCCAGGTAAGATTATATTTCCTCTACCTATGACTTGGACCTTCTCTTGATTAGCTACTTTGATTATAAATTTATCTTCAACAAACGAAGATAATATATTTTTGTTGTGTGTAGTGTGATTTGTTGCACCAGAGTCAATGAGCCAATCGTTATCTTCTGGTCTATGTATGTTGTTGTTGTTGTGTTTGTTCAGTCCATTCAATGAACCAGATTTTCTATCTCTTGAATCATCTCTACCCCCTCTATGTTCCTTATAGATGGGTGGACTTCTATATCTATGTCTGTCAGTGGATGACTGTCTGTTGTGATATCTATCTCTATGATCTGTCCTATGTTTATCTCTGAGGAATTTAGGACAATCTCTTCTATTATGCTCTTTGGACCCACAATTATGGCATTTGATTGGTTCATGGTACCTTTCTTGAAATGCCATTTTCTTATATTGCTTATGCTCTATGTGATTATTATAACGATTTCTTCTCGAATTGTCTTCAGCTATCAACCTATTAGAAAGGTTTTCTATGGATAAATACCCTAAATTGATTATATCTAAATGGGATATATAATTATTCCAAGATGGGTCTAATGAATTGATAATAACACTTTTCATTGTTTGATCTGAAATTATTTCTCCTCTTAGTTGTAATTCTGCTCTGACTTTGTTTAAGTATATTAAATGTTCACTTATGGTGACCCCAGATTTTAACCTGGCTGAAAAGAAATCCTTAGACATTCTTGTTGTAGTGGCTACACTATCACTGTGAAACAGCTTAAACATGTATTGAACAATTTCTGATACAGTTAGATTTGACTTAATACTATGATACATAGCAGGAGATATACTGGATATTAGTAAGAAAAATGCTCTATGGTGTAGGCAGTCCAATCTTAAAGTCCAAGGTCTTTTTGGAGGGTTAGTAATGAAAAACAATAAATTTTCTTTCATAAAGACAACTTGGAGCTGTTGGCACCACTCTTGTAAATTAACACCATCTACCCTCAGTTTTGGGAAATCATTGGGTAAATTCCCAATGTTGTTAGCTCCATTACTTACAACTGGAGGAAGTCCATGGTCTTCTAAGTGTTGGTAACCGCAGAATGGCATGGGGATGCTAGCGACGACTTTAAATGGCAGTCTCTGTCTTTCTCTTGCTTCGAAGCTGTCTGTGTAGCTTTGCACATGCGCATTGTCCATTTCGCTCCTGAAGTCATGGTGAAAGGTTCTCGTCGCTGCAGCTCCCTCGCATTGTTCTTCTTTGGAAGACTCGGTCTCTGTTTCAGCCTTGGGAGTCCTGGTGGCGATGGGAGTCCTTTTATTGAGAGCGCTGGTCTCTGGAATTGTTTGCGGCGTAGGTTGGTATCTGCAGGGCTCTCTGGGTTCAGGCATTGATGCTTTTGCTGTCTGCATAGAGGCGTGCGATCTTTGGGAAGTTCGTTTACTCACTGTTCTTCCTTTTGTTTTTTTACTGCAGTTTTTCGCTGATTCTTTAGTTATTTTCAATTTTGACCCAAAAGTTGCAAAAAGCGTTTTTATTGCAGAGTCTACTTGATTTTCTATTGATTCTTCTTCAGTCTCTGTGTCAGACTCTTCTGATGTATAGATCTTTTCTCTTTTGTTTTTTGCATCAAGTAAGTCCTTTCGCGCCAGATATTTTGAATCTTGTCTTCTGATTGGCTCTTCATCGCTTAGACTGAAGGTTTGTTGAAACCAAGATGGCTGCCATTCAAAATTTTGCGCGGGACCGTTGTTCTTCTCCTTCGTTGCATTTTTGTCTGTAGACAAATCGCTCACCTTTTTTGAGTCTTTATTTTCATCTGTAACAATGTGCTTTTCTCTCGCTGCTCCGCTTTTTTTCAGTAAGTCTTGGAGGTTCGCGATGAGGTTTTCATCGTTCTTTTGATCTTTTAAAAGTTTTAGTATTTCTGACCTGAGTTTGTTATTTTCTATTTCGTTTTCTTTTTGATCATTGTTCTCATCTATTATTTCTTCGTTGTCTGTAGTACAGTCTTCAGATTCTCTCGATATTTCAGTTGAGTATTCATCAATTATTTCTTGTTCTGCTTCCATTCCTTTAGTATATGCCCTGGTGTTGGGTCTTATTTTTTTGCTTTTTGATTTTTCTCTCTCAGACATTGTTGAATTTTTTATTGAGTCAATTAACCATCCTCTGCTACCAAAATTGTTGCAATATTTTCAGGATCAGACTCAATAATTAAAGTAAGAATAGTATGTTTAAATAAAGCTCTGTTTAATCACAGATGGCATTCTATATTCACTGAATATTCACAAATAGAAGCACTGAAAAATGGCATACAGCTCCTTATATATACAAGGGGAGGAGCTAGATATGGGAGTGGTTAGACATACATACATTAAGCAATGGAAATAAGTTAACTCTTGATATACTGTACAGATACTATTTACATGATGGAGAATAAAGCATTTACTTGTGACAGTGTAAGTGCACGCAATTAAAAACTTCACAGATCTCTTCTTTGTGCAGGTCATTCATTAGAACAAGGAAGTCTGTGCCATTAAATACAGACAATACTTTCATCATTCTATAAGTACTCGTGTAGCTCTTTTATTGTGTACTTATTTTATTCTTATGTAAATAAGTAAGTGCACAAAATAATAAACTACCTTTTTGTAAATCTTCTTTTTGTAGGTCATTCATTAAGGCAAAGAATGCCTGCCAAGTCACATGACCAGGAAGCCACACCCACTGAGTCACATGACCAGGAAGCCACACCTGCTGAGTCACATGACCAGGAAGCCACACCCGCTGAGTAACATGACCAGGAAGCCACACCTACAAAATAAACCAGGCCCACAGAACCAGTAGTAAAAAAATTTAGAACCCACCCCTGTGTAGTCCTTATCTTCTGGTTATGCAATCTCCCAAGGTTATATGAATTCACAGTTTCCAGCTTCCACTTTCCTCTTCTGCCAGTAGATGGCAAAATGGCTCTGCTACTCTCTCACTTTTATACAGTATGTTCAATTTTAAATTCCATAAAAATAAAATAATAACAGAAAAGTAAAAAAGCAAATCTACATGTCAAAATATTATAATCTTCAAAGCTTCTGTACTGTCCAAAAATATATTTGAGATACACACTCCAGCTTTTAATTGAAAAATATTCTCTAGGAAGTTTCAAAAAGTTCTTCAGTTTAGCTTCCTGTTCCAAGATGGCTCTAAAGCTCTCCTTGCCGTTTCCCAGGAGAGGTGGAGAAGAAAAAACAATTCCACCTCCTCTTTTAAGCCCCACTTTCACCAACTATTCTCCAGCAGGGTTCTTCTCTCTGTTAATAGCACAAACTTTTTTCAAGAGTTCTGCTTTCTTGAGAAGACTGGCAAGGCAGGACCTTACATTAGGCAGGAAGTGCAAACTGATCAACCTGGAGAGGCAACAGCCCTACCAAGGGGATTGTGCATATGATGTCTACCCAGGGCAGCAATCAAGAAGATGCTGAATGCTGGGGAGAAACCTCCACAAAACCCTATCAGAAGGAGACCTTCAGTGCCTGGGCTGAAGAGAACATTGCCTCTAGTAGCTCTACAAAACTGTGGTGGTCAATCACATCAGAAAGAAGGGAAACTGGGAAAGCAGAACCAAGGGAGTCACTTTCATCTGTGGGAGCCACCAGCAAGGCTGGAAGTGCTAGCTGGAGAATCTCTATGATGATGACAAACCAGAGGAAGCTCCAGGCTGATCCAACCAACTCCTGAGAAAAACCATGAACCATGAACCTTATGAGAGAAGCCATCCATGGCATGTGGATCCAAAGTGCCCCGGCTTGTGCTGCAGTTGAGGATAAAATGTGAGATGAAACTACTGGCAAATGGGGCAAATGGAGAAGGAAAATGGCCAAACCTCACTCTGCCCCACTACGCTCGATTGCCGGCTTCAACTGTAGAAAGGATGGCCATTGTGTGGCTTATTGTTGTGCAAAGGTTCCTGCCCAAAAGGGAGAAAAGTAAACTTCAGGAAGGCCCATAAAACCACCAAGTGCCCCAGGGACACTGCTTTGAAGAGCCGCATGATCATGGAGTTCCCACCAGAGTCACCTTCAGTGCCAGGAACTCCAATCACTCTGGCAGAAGAACCTGATCACTTGGGGAGTGACTACAATGGCTCATTGTTAAGTGGGACTGTTGAACCCATTTTAATCACTAAAGAACTATTAATCCTATTAATGTGGAGAAAAGTAAGACTTAAAGCATTGTTGGACTTGGGGTGCATGAGGAACCTAATAAGCACCACTTTAGTCAGAAGACCTGGGATCCAACTAAGGCCATTAAAAACTCCAGTGTTAGGGCTGCAGGGGTGAAATGCTCCCGGTTCCGACCGGATCACCCAATGGGTGGTTCAGAGAACCGGTAGGAAAAATCCCTCCCCCCCCCATGCCCAGCTGAGCTGCATGATCATCAGAGGCTTTTTTTTAATTTTTAAAAGCATTTTTTCTACAACCTCTTTGGCAGAAAAAATGCTTTTAAAAGTAAAAAAAAAAAAGCCTCTGATGATCGCACAGCTCAGCTGGTATTGTCAGAGGCTTTTAAAAGCATTTTTCCTACAACCTCTTTGGCCGAAGAAAAATATGCTTTTAAAAGTCTCTGACGATCCCAGCTGAGTTGCCTGATCGTCAGAGGCTTTTAAAAGCATTTTTTTTACAACCTCTTCAACCAAAGAAAAAATGTTTTTAAAAGAAAAAAAATCCTCTGACGATCAGGCAACTCAGCTGGGATCGTCAGAGGCTTTTAAAAGCATTTTTAACAACCTCTTTGGCCAAAGAGGTTGTAGAAAAAAATGGTTTTAAAAGTTAAAAAAAAAGTTGACCACACCGACTCAGTCACATTAACACCCACCCACCCCCCACTAAACCATGCCCACAGAACTGGTAGTAACAAATTTTTCATTTCACCACTGCAGGGCTACCTCTGTTCATTTCCTAGGAAAGAAAAATCCTTGGCTCCATAGATTTAATGAAAGTACTTTACTTCCTCAAGTCCTCACCTAAATGCAAGAGTATGGGTTGAATTTCCCAACCCAGGGGACATGAGTGTGAGTCATTACCTTATCCCTAGAAGGGGTAGTGGCCAGGTGGGTGGTGAACCTACACAACACCAACACTCCAGAGCTATATAACTTCGATCAATTCATGACAGCCCTGCACCACTGCTTTGAAGACCCCTTTGCCTACGCAAAGCCTGCAATCACATTAGAGTCATAAAACAGGGCTGCCATCTTGTAGTTGAATATACCAAAGAATTCCGGGACCTGGCCATTGCTTAACGCATTGTAAGCCACCCTGAGTCTCTGGAGAAAAGCTGCATATAAATTAAAGCAAAAAAATAAAATAAAAAATGAATCAACTGGCCAGAACATATCCTAGTCTGCTGGTTCTAAGATGGACTCAACGATGACCTGTACACTGCCTGCCTGCCACATGGTGCCCCTAACTGCCTGCATGAATGGTACCTGATGGCAGAGAAGGCAGAGATCGACATGACCTGAAGCCAGTACTGTACCAGCAGGGCTTGGAGAAGATCCCCACCCCAGGGGAAGCGAGAGCCATTCCAACCTCAAACCACCATGGCAGTGTGGGAAAGAGGGGCACTGCGCAGCAGAATGCCAGTCAAAAACCCCCGCCAGAAAGCCTGATCACCCGTCAGGGGGCAAGCCTGAAAAAACCACCCCCAAGGAAAAGAAACCCCACTGAGAAGCTGAGAAATCATGGAGTTCCATTCCCTCCAAAATCAGAGGAAGAAACTCTGGTGCCCCGAGAGGACCTAAGCCAGTCTGAAAGTGATCCGGAAGATGACCCACTGATAAGCAACCCAATCGAACCACTCACCCTACCCCTGGCAGGAAGATTGGAAATTAACCTAAGGAAAATGAAAACCCCCATGACTTTTTGCCAGCTAGACAGAACTGTAGCAGGGAGGGAGAGCCAGCCATTTTTGCCGTAGAATTATTGCAAATGAAGTTGGGGTATCATAGCGAGATCATCACATTCATAGTAGTCCCAGGAATGGAATGGCCACTAGTCCTAGGGCTAACTTGGCTGCAGAAGTGGAACCCTAAAATAAACTGGAAGAGAGGAACCGTAAAATTCCAGGGGCATATAACTTTCACGAACGTGAAAGAGGGAGGAAAGGAAAACAGAAAAATGGCAATAACCCGCTACCCTGCTAAACCAACTAACATCCCCAAATAATACCAGGATTTGGCTGAGGAGGCATCCAATGAACTTCCACCCCATTGCACCACAGACTGTGCCATTGAGATCCTACCAGGGGCTAAATTTCCAAAACTGAAAATGTACTGCATGTCCCCCAGAGAACTAGACAAAAACCTAAAAAGGGGTTTCATTGAACCCACCGGACCAAAAATAGCAGCCCCAATGTTATTCCGTGAAAAGAAAGATGGCTCCTTACGCCTCTGTGTTGACTACTGTAACCTGAACATGATCAGTATGGAAAATATGTACCCACTCCCCCTCATGAAGAACATGCTGGCCCATATCTCTGAAGGAAAAATCTTTTCAAAGCTTGGTTTATGAAAGGCATACTACCGCATCAGAATTAGGAAAGGGGATGAGTGGAAGACTGCTTTTAAAACCCCAGTGGGGTGCTACCAATTTAAAGTACTCCCTTTCAGATTACAAGGGGCCCCTGCCATGTTTATGCAACTAATTAATGAGGTGCTCCATGAACATTTATATAAAGGAGTCTTGGTTTACCTTGGTGACATTCTAATTTACACCAAAACAAAAGCAGAACACATAAAACTAGTCTGAGCAGTTCTCACTAAACTCCAAGCTGCCAAACTCTATGTAAAACTCTCTAAATGTGAGTTCCACCAAGAAAGAATTGACTACCTGGGATACAGAAAATCCCACAAGGGAATAGAGATGGATCCACAAAAAGTAAAAACCATCATGGATTGGGAGCCACCCCAAACTCGTAAATAACTACAAAATTTCCTTGTTTTTGCTAACTTTTACCGTCAATTCATTCCAGTCTTTGCAAAAATCACCCTCTCCATTATGAACTTGCTAAAGATGAAAGGGATGGGGAACCAAAAACAAGGCAACCCCTTAACTGGACCATGGAATGCCAAGCAGCATTCAAAAAACTCAAACAACTATTCTCAACCCAACCAATCCTAAAACACCCAGACCCAGAACAACCATTTGTCATCCAAGCAGATGCTAGTGATGTGGTAGTAGGAGCGGTCCTGACATCCCCTCCCTTAAGCAGTGGATAAACAACCTACAAACCACTTGGCCAGTGGTCAGACACCTCTACAAGATGCTAGAGCAGCTTTTAAAATTTAAGCTGAGAAGAAATGCTGTGAACCCAAACCATTCAAGGTTGGGAACCATGGATATCTATCCACAAAGTTTCTACAATCCTTACAACCGTCTAAGAAATTGGGACCAAAATTCATTCGCCCATTCCCCATCACCAGAATTATTAACCCTGTCATGGTAGAAGTCCTCCTTCCTAAGACACTTAAGTAGGTTCATCCACTGTTTCACTGCAGCCTACTCAAGCCAGAGATCATTTCAAAAGTCAGACCCCCTTTGCCCACACCTCCAACCCTCATTATGTTGGAAGGAGAACAAAATTTTGAAATTAAAGATATCCTTGACTCCCACACTCACACTAGCTCCACATAGTGGCATGGAAACACCTACCATCCTCTCAGAACAAATGGGTAGTCAAAAAACATGTAAAAGCCCCCACACTGTTAAGGAAATTCCACCTGAAATACCCTCACAAACCATCCTAAATCTTAATGTATTATATGTTTTATGTCTTTCTAGGTGGATTTTCCATTTTTCTGAGTAGGGCAATATGTCAGATCTGTGTATCTGCCATTCTTCGTGGAAGAAGGGGAGAATTAGATTTGTCACATTTAGTTCTCTTTCCTATGTATCCTAAATATCCTATTTCCTACCTGGTCCTCCTTGTATAAACTTTAATCTGATTTATAACCATTGCCTGGTGCCAGGAGTGCCAGGAGAATTCTCATCTCCTGGGAAATGAGAGGGTTTGCAAGATAGCCTGAGAAGCTCTTCTTATCTGCTTCTCAGAGACCTGGTGCGATATCATCTTTATACCGGCAGATTGGTTGGAATCCACATCGGACGATGGGGAGGGGTTCCTAATTTCCTTTATTCTGAACTGCATGCCCTGAGGGACCTCAGAGTCTGCTTTGAATCTTGACTTCTTTCATCTCCTTTCAATAAAAGGATTCCCTTTGAAATACAAAGTTTTCAAGAGTTTGTACTTTCTTGGAAGGGGGAGGGGAGAGGCTGGTCCTTACACTCTTCACTATTTTAGCAACTATCAGATTTTTTATTGTTATGATTATTTGATCACATAGCCATAAATAAATAAATCATTATGATCATTTTATTGTTATGATATTGTGGACATTCCTGTACTACAGGACATTCTTGAATTGCAATCTCAAAGAGCAAGTTACTCCAGGTCTATTATGCAGAGAGCAACAAGAAGATTATCTACTTTAATCTGCATTGAATTAGAACTCTGATTTCCCACCTCCTCCATTTCCAATACTTAGTGGCTCAGCTTTCAGCTTTCAATATATATTACAAGCATTCATAGCAGATAAAGTGTTTTACAATTAAATGAGGTGCTACATAGTAGGGAGAATAGTGCTGATCATCAGTTATTGGTAGCTCTCTGCTACATTGCAAATGAATTCAGTCAGAGATGGCAATGGCATTCCAAATTGCTCACACAAGGTTTATTTTATTATTTCTGTTTGGTTATGGTCTGACTCCCTTCCAGAATTGTACTTAATGCCCTCATCTGAAGTTGTTCAAATGGCATCCCATGGCATAGTGTGACAGTGAAAGGATACTGCCTTTGGAAGCTGCTAATGGTGTATGAAAAAAGGTTGTTCCACATCCAAATTTACTCCTTAAGTTTCCTCGATTTGTAAGTTATTAGCAGACCATCCAAAATAGGTCTTGTTTTTCTTTTCTTCTTACTTAAATTGTCTCCAGTTTTTTCCTCAGCCAGTAGGTGTCTCTAGTTCCCTATTATCCTAGTTGACAGTCAGTTTTTCTTCAAAATACCTGCATTTTCCAATTAATCTGCACTTTCGCTCACCAACTAAATTGTCTACTTAAATCAGCAATAATGGCAAGTTCCCCCTTTTTCCTCTTTCCCCTCATGCCACCAGTGATATTTATTGTGTTGAAATGGTCTCTTTTTTTTGCCCCCACTTGCCGTTCACCACTTTACTACAGAGGAAATTTCCTCTTTCCTTGGGCCTCCTTCTGACTCTTCCCACTTTGCAATCTTCTGAGAAGTTCTTCACCTCGGGTCACTCACAGAGGGCTGCCAAGATCACTTTCACCCAGGTCCATCTCTCTGTTGTCCAGCTATTCTACCGCTAATATTGTCCAGCTGCCTGTTGTTGTTTCTTCTTGGCCACCATTATGGGCCACCTTTCTTCCCCCATTTGACTTCTCTGAGGCTTTCCTGCCATCTGCACTCTCAGCTGCCACCAAGAGCTGTCTGCAGGGCACCCTTTTCTTCCAATTCCTCTCCAAGGAATCTGAGACTCCGAAGAATCCACTGATCGAATGGAAAGAGCTGTGTATTCAACTCTCTTAAATGGAGAGCCATTCTGCACAGCTTTCCCTCTTGACAGCTGGTCCCGCCCCAATCCAAAAAATTTAATGAAATAGTCATAGTGGAACACTTTTAAGAGGAAATCATCTCTCTAATTATTATTATTTTTTCTATGCAATCTTTGGACTACTATTTTATTAGCTTCACCACCTACTGCATTAATTATTGATATTATTAAGTGATTTAATTATAGATTTTGTTATTAATTAATTGTTGACTAAGGGGAAGGTTTGCAGACTGTAGTTGGGGTAGGAAAGATCAAGAAAGGAAGTTAAAAAATAAATAAGAGCCATTTAAAAACATAAAATAGAGTTAAGTTAAGCAAAGTTAAGCATTGAGAATTAACTAGTTGAGAGAGTGATAATTGAAGGGTGCTGGAGGAAACTAAGAGAAATATAAGGAAGTGGGGAAGTCAATTTAAAGCGGTATTAAAGATGACAAGTATCCCCAATCTGACAAGAATTGGTGCAGGAAGGAGACAAGGAGCTCAAACTACAACTATGGAACTAAGTCCAGCAGGGCAAAGATCTATTGAAGGAATGCTACAGAGAGAGAGAGATCAAACTCATTCAAGGATCTATAACAGATGCTACAAACAATGTAGAAGGGTATGTTAAAAAACCATGAGGATTTGAAATGAGAGATAGGAGAAGTAAGGAGTGACACAGGAGAAATGAAAGAAAAGATGAGATCGATGGATGACAATTTTGAATGCTTCCAGCAACAAATTCTAAAAAATGAACAAAAATTACAGGAGATGGAAGATAGAATGGGAAGGGAGGGAAAAAAAACTGGAGGAGATGGAAGAAAAAATAATTCAAGCCAATAGAGATCTCAAACAGACAATAATCCAATTGGAAATAAAATAAGGCTGCCCATTTTCTACAATTTCAGAACGTGAGGGAAGAAAAGAATGAGGACCTTCCAGAGATGATGGCGGAACTATTGGCAGGAGCATTAGGAATTGGGAAGGAAGAAATGATTAATGAAATGGACGAAATTTAAGAATCCACATGAATTATGCCCGTAGATATAATTTACCTAGAGAAGTGCATATTAGATTTGTTAAAAAATCAATCTGTGATGAGATTCTTCATAGGACCAGAGAAGATCCACTAGAGAGTTATGAGGAAGACAGTTTGTGGTGCTTAAACAAGTCCCGAGAAGGGTAAGAGACTTAAGACGACCCTACCAAACACTTACAGCAAACTAACAAGGAAAAACGTAAATTTTTGGTGACTGACTCCGGAAGGGATTATGGTATCTTGGGGAGAAAAAAGGTTGAGATTGGACATGGTTGACAAAGTAGAAGAGTTTTATAGACAAAATTTTGTTAGTGAGGTTGAATTGGAGGAAAGAGGAAGAAGAGAAGAAGGAGAACTAGAGGACAGTCACCAAATAGGGGGGAATCCCAAATCAAGGAAAAAGAGAATGGGAAAGGAGAGAATGTGAACAATGGGAACAACAATGATGGTGGACACAAGGAATATAAAGAAGTCAGACAAATGAGGGCAACAAGATCTAAGTATAAGTAGAGGTTTTGAAGGAGAATTAGCAATTCTATCATTAAATGTTAATGGGTTAAATTCTCCGGGGAAAAGGAAAAAACTTCTTTAGTAAACTGTATAAGACAAGTGTGGATTTAATAGTGTTGCAAGAAACACACATAAAAAAGCAGCAACAGTATCTATTAAAATGCTCTAAGTTATGAAATATGTTCATATCTTCATCACAACATAAGAAAGAGGGAATTATAATGTATATAAAAGTGGGTATTTTGGCCAAACAAATGTAGAGATGAAGAGGGCAAAATATTGATAATAGAATTAACTGTGGATGGGAAAAAACTGATGTCAGTTGGAATATACGCGCCAAATGTGTTTAAACACATTGAAACAAACACAAAATAAACAACACTTATATACATATCATTTTTCTGTTGTTAACAGCTCATTTAAGGTGATCCTTTCTTATTATTTACTTATATTCTAACTTTATCTTAATCTACTTAAATAATCTAATTTCCTTTATATCGTCTGCTCTTTACGTTGATCTTCAACACATTCAAGCAACATTATCACAAAAATAAACATTGAAGTATTATTTCACTTCCCCCTTTTTTCCTTTATTTCTTTTTTTCGTTTTTCCTTTTCTCCCACCAATCATACCATCTGTACCATACACTATAATAATCTGTGTCCTCTCTTTCCTTAAATTCCTTTGTAAGCTTGCCCATCTCTGCACATTCGGGGATTTTTTAAATTAAGTCCTCTTCTGTTGGTAGGCATTCCTTCTTCCAGTTTTGCGCATATATTATATGAGCTGCTGTTAATATATGTAGTGTTAAATATTGTATTTCTTTTGTATAATTTTCTATTGGAATTCCTAGTAGAAATTGTTCTGGCTCTCCCTTTACTGGTTTCTGTATTATTTCCTCTAAAAGTTTTTTAATTTTGGCCCAGAATTGTTTTGCCACCAGACAAGTCCACCAGAGGTGATAGTATGTTCCATAGTTATTCTTGCATTTCCAACATTTTGATGAATTACGAGGGAACATCTTTGCTATTCTAGTTGGCAGAAGACATTTTCATCTGGTTTTCCTTGTATGCTATTGATATTGTCAATTTCATATTTATTTTCCACATCCTTTCCCACTTCTCTAATTCTATCGTATGGTTAAAGTTTCTCACCCATTTAATCATAGTGTCTTTCACTGTTTCCTCTTCCATTTTATACCTCAATAAAAATTTATATATTTTACTAATTAATTTTTGGTCCTTTCCATATATAATTTTGTCTAGTTCGTTTTGTTCCAATTGTATCTGATTGGTCTTTGTGTCCTCTGTATATTTTGATCTGATTTGCAAGTACGTCCACCATTCTACTTCCCTATTCAAATCTTGCTCTAATTTTGTTTCGTTTTTAGATTTCCCAATTCATTTAGTATATCCCTATAGTTAATTATTTTAGTCCAATCTAGTAAATTTGGATAGTTTAATGTTTCGTTGGGCGAAATCCAATTTGGTATTCTCGTATAATGTTGTTTTTTAATTTTGTTCCAAATTAATAATAGTGAGTTCCTAATTATATGTCTTTTGAAATATCCATGTGATTTATGTTTTTCACCCCATAAAAATGCATGCCATCCTACCTGTAAGTCGTGACCCTCAATTATTAAAGTTCTTTTATTTCCCAACTCAATCTATTCCTTTATCCAGGTCAGGCATACTGCTTGGTAATAAGTCTCCCAATCTGGAAGAGCTACTCCTCCTCTGTCTCTAGTATCTTGTAGAGTTTTTAATCTAATTCTGTGTTTTCTCCCTTGCCAAATGAACTTTGCAATCAATCTGTTTAATACATCAAAGAAACTTTTTTTCTATTTTTATCAGTATAACCTGGAAGAGGAAGAGTATTTTGGGCAGGATATTCGTTTTTATTGCCGCCACTCTTCCCATCCATGAAATTTGAAGGTTCATCTGATTTTCCAAATCTTTCCCAATTTGCAGCATTAATTTATCATAATTATCTTTTTTGATTGAGGAACCTCTTGCTGTTAGCCAAATCCCTAAGTACTTCATTTTCCTTGTTGTCTGAATATCTGTAGTGTTCTCTAGTTCTATCTCTTGTTTTTTTGTAAGACTTTTTGTTAGCAATTTAGATTTTTTTTTGTTAATTTTTAGACCTGCCACTATGCCAAATTCCTCTATTTTTAAAATCAATTTGGGGCCTGATTGTAGAGGTTCCTCGATTACAAAAACCAAATCATCTGCAAAGGCTTGCAATTTATACTCTTCGTTTTTTTATCTTCAATCCCTTAATCTCTCGAACTTCCCTAATTTTTGTTAAGCGTGGCTCCAATGATAGAATAAAGAGAAGTGGGGAAAGCGGGCAACCTTGACTCATGCCTTTAGTAATCTCAAACTTATCTGTTATATCCTGATTAATAATTACCCTTGCCGTTTGTTTTGAATAGATTTTTTCAATCATTTTTTTCCAAGTTTTGATCCAAATTCCATCTTTTTAATTTGTTGTATCATAAATCTCCAATTCAAATTGTCAAAGGCCTTTTGGGCATCAAGGAAAACCAGTGAAACCTGTTTCTCTGGGTGGACTTCGTAGAACTCTAAAATATCAATTATAATCCGTATATTATTTTTAATTTGTCAAAATTAAATTGGCAAAAAACCATTTTGGTCCAAGTGTATAAACTTATCTAGAATTGTCTTTAACCTTGCAGCAATGATTGACATATATATTTTGTAATCGGAGTTTAGTAGCGAAATAGGTCTATAATTTTGTACTAATTGCTGATCTGAATCTTCCTTGTGTATAAGTGTGATTAATGCTTCTGTCCATGTTTTGGGTATGTTTGATTGTTGTAATGCTTCATTAAATATTTCCATCATTAATCCTCCTGTCTGTTTTTGTATTATCCTATATAGTTCAACTGGTATGCCATCTGGTCCAGGTGTTTTATTGCTTTTTTGCCTTTTTATTGCAAATCCAAGTTCTATTTCAGTGATTGGTCGGTTTATTACATCTTTCTGTTCCTCCGTAAGCTTACATACACTTGTTTCCTCTAAATAGGTTTTAATTTCTGATTCTATTGTTTCTCCCTGTGTGTATAGTTTGGAGAAAAAAGTATGAATTATTCTTTTCTTATCTTCTTTTTTGTATTGGGTTTTTCCTTCCTCATTTTTCAAACACTGTATCATTCTTTTATCCCTTTCCTTTTTTAATTTATAGGCTAACCATCTGCTTACTTTGTTTGCATGTTCAAAATAATTTTGTTTTGCCATCTTTATTTTCATAGCAATTTCTTTTGGGTTATCAAATTTAGTTTGTGTTTGACCATTCTCCAGTCCTCTTTTACTTTTTTGTTTTGAGGGTCTTTCTGTAGAATTCCTTCTAATTTTCTAATTTCTTCCTGTAATTTATTTTGTTGGGACTTTTTCTCTTTTCTTTTCTTTGCCATATATGCAATCATCAACCCTCTAATATATGCTTTTAGTGTGTCCCATAAATTTTGGGTCGACATATCTTCTTTCTTATTTACTTTTAGGAAGATCTCTAATTCTTTTTCTAAAAATTGCTTATATTCTTTCTCTTTACATATGGTTTGATTCAAGGTCCATCTCTTATATCTTTTCTGTCCTTTCCAATGAATAATTATCAGATTATGGTCAGCCCATTCATTTGTTCCTATATCTATTTTTTCTAACTCTAACTGTAGTTGTGTTGTCGTCCAGGCCATATCTATCCTGGACCAGGATTGGTGCAGGTGAGAATAATATGTATATTGTCTTTCTTCTTTGTTGATTTCTCTCCATGTATCCCTTAAGCTTAGTTCTGATACCATGTTAAAAAATTCCTTAGGAAGTGTTTCCTTTTTTTTCCTTATTTTTCTTATTACTGTAATAATCTCTTTTACTGTCAACTATGGGGTTATAGTCTCCTATCATACACACATTTTCTATCTCTTGTTCCAGTATTCTGTTATGTAATTTTTTGTAATATTCCTGTCGATTTTTATTTGGGGCACATACTACTACCAACAGGATTTGTTTATATTCCGTATCTAGTTTTATCATCAAAATTCTGCCCTCCTCATCTGCATAAACTAGTTCTGAATTTATTCTTTCTTTTACATAAACTGAGTTTCCTCTTTTTTTCTGTTGTGATAGTGATACATGTAGTCTTCCTAATTTCTTATTTTCTAGTAATTTTTGAAATCCTGTTTTTATATGGACCTCCTGCAAGCAAATCACATCAGTATTTAATTTTTTTTAATTTTGTAAATATTTGTGTTCTCTTTTTCTGTGCATTTAAACCATTGATGTTCATGGAAAATAGAGATATTGCCTCTTCCATCTCCTACTGTGCCTGTTTCTTGGTGTTTCTGATCTCCCTTTTTATTCTTCCTCTTGCTCCTTCTTTTTCTTCTCGTTCTCTTTTTTGGGTTTTCTTAAGTTCTTCCTCTCTTTCTATCTCTTCTTGCTGATCCTCCTCTTGATCTACTTTCTGATCCATCCTTACTTTCTTGCTCTTCTTCCAGGAAGTTTTTATAAAATTCTTGAGCTTTTTCTATCGAATCAACTTTATACTTCTTGTCCTGCTGTGTAATAAGAATTCCTTCAGGGATAATCCATCTAAACATTATTTTGTATTTAATAAGGTGTGCTGTTAAGAAGTGATACTGTTGTCTTTGTTCTCGAATTCTTCATGGGATTTGTTTTAGAATTATAATTTCTTTCCTTTTGTATGTAACCGTCTCTTCCCTTGATTTTTTGTAGATTTCATCTCTTATTATTTTTTTCATGAATCTTATATGCACTTCACGTGCTAGACGGTGCCTTCTTATATAATTATTGTGTACTCAGTAAATTTCAGCTATGGTGTCTCGTATTTCCAATTTATCTCTCTGTAATAATTCTGCTATTATTTCAATCATTTTCTCCCCCAAGTCTTCCTCTTTCTCCTCCACAACATTCTGGAAGCGCAAGAAAAAGGAGGCTTTCTCCATTTCCAGGAGGATGATCGCGTCTGATAGTTCTTTGTTCAATTGCAGTGTCTTTTAATTTATAATCTAGTTGGTCTACCTTGGTTTCTATTTTTTTAACTTTTCACTCATTTTCTGCACTTGTTTGTTATATATTTTCCATCTGTTCCTTCATATTTTTAAAATCTTCTCCTATTTCACTTTTAATTTCTTGATGGCCTCTTCTTGATTTTCTGCCATTCTTTCTTGCAACTTCATTAACGTCTCTTGAATTGTTTGGAGCATAATTTGCATGCTATTCATTGTCGGCTCTGTTTTATCTTTTTCCTTTCCTAACATGCTTTCAATTGACCGTTGAGTTACTGGGGAAGCCATAGAAATTAAATTAGAGGTTAGTTTTTTTCCAGTTTTTGTCACTGTTGTTGTGATTGAAATTGTTAAGTTTCTTGTAAAGTTCTTCCACAAAATCATATACGTGTGTTCTTCTATTTAACTCGAGACACTCTTCTAATTTATTTTAATTATTTTTAATTTACTTATTATCATTACAAACTTAATTTAAATGATTCCTCCCTTATTTACTTGTTCTGCTAAAGATCTATTAACAGTATTCAGATTCCAAATCTATTTCTCAGTATATCTATATACTTCTATTTATGTAAGTATTTTATTGTAAAAGTTGTAACTTTATTTTTTGTTTATATCAATATTCTATGTTCTGAGTTGACTTTCTTTGCTACTGATTCTTATATATCAAATCCTTCAATTTATTCACCACCACTCAAGTAAATTTTTACCATTCAAATACTCTTTAACAACCTTTTTCACCCCCTTCCCCTCCAAAAAACCTAAATTGTTAATTTGTTAGATATTATAATCTTTTTTCAAATTATTTCACTGTAATTATTGTATAATATCAAATAATATCAAAAATACAAATAGACAAGTATTTCTTCCCCCTTACTTCTTATTGGGATCTATTTTTTTCCCCAAATTAAAGTCAAAGTAATCTTAACAGTATCTTCTATATTTTCCCTTTTTCAAATATTATCCACCAAACAATATTCTACCCCTCTTCAATTACAGATTTTATCAATGCATTAAATATAATAAATTTCAACCAGTCTTTCCTTTGGAATTCTTCTTTCCACTCCTTATTGCATCAGATCATTTCTTCCCCCCATTTCCGCTTAGTCACTTCAATTCTTGGACACAGTCTCTACATCTTTCCCACTCCTTCTTTATCCTATGTCCTTTTTTATTATTATCTTTTCTTTAGTCCACTCTGTCCACTCTTTCTTCTTTTTATTATTTATAAATCCCCAATTATCCCCAGATCCGTCTATAAAATTCTTTCCAAAATACCTCCTCCTCAATCCACCAAGTCTGTCAAGTCCACCAATTAAAGTAAACTGGGAAGGAGAAAAGAAAGCTTTTTAAACTGTAGTTCCACGGTTTATAATTTAGTTTTTCCTCATGATCAAATTGTACTCCTTTTTTTCCCCCCCTTTCTCCACAGTGATTTCAGGTCCAAGTGTTAGTTTGTATCTTCTCTGTTGATTATTCCTTCTGCTGCTTGTTATTTTGTTGCCTCTATTCGATCATCTCGAATTGAGCACTCTCCTTCCTGATCGCCGCTCTCTTTGCTCTCTGCGTCTCTCTCCCTCGCAATTTTCCTTTATTAGAGTTCT
Organism: Arizona elegans; assembly: GCA_022577455.1. Classification (NCBI taxonomy): domain Eukaryota; kingdom Metazoa; phylum Chordata; class Lepidosauria; order Squamata; family Colubridae; genus Arizona; species Arizona elegans. Next base: position 72,408,816 of record JAKOOJ010000004.1, on the reverse strand, counting down.
CACTTTCTTGCATCCAAATCCTTCGTGACCACCAATGCTGATAACACTCTTTGTTTCCTCACTATGTGGCCACCATCACTATCGATCTGCCCTGAAGACAGATTTTTTTCTGCCGGATTTAAGGGGTCTGGCTTTAATTCTCCTGGGTGCTAGCATCTCGCCCGGATCTCAAAACCTTCCCCTTTAGTTTCCAAACCCTCAAGGTCTGGAAATGCCCTTGAAGGGCTCCTTTTCAGGAATTAATTGGGCTTTCGGGAGCTATAACTCACACCCTCACCCACTCTGCTCAGACGTCACCGCCGGAAATCACCAAAAACTATTTTATAAGAAACTGGATAACATGATTAGAAACCTAGAATGTGGTAATTTGTGTATAATTTGTGATTTCAATGCAATTGTAGATAGAGAATTAGACTATAGAAATGACAAACGAAAGAAAGGTGTTAGAAGAATATTACCTAATTCATTTTTCAAGATGGTGGAAGAATTAAGCATAAAGGATTGTTGGAGAGAAAGAAATGGGGATAAGAAACAATATAATTATTATTCAGGTAGACATCAATCTTGGTCTCAAATTGATATCAGGTTTGGGCATTGACAGATTTGAATCTGGGAATTGGGAAAGTTAATATTGACATAAATTTGTGGGTAGATCACAATCCCATTAAAATTAAATGGAAAGGGCAAAAAAAAGACAAGGAGGTGGGCCCTAAAAAAAGCAATCTTGAATCAAAATGAATTTAAATTAAAGATGGATGATCAAATGAGTTTTTTTTTTCAAAGTAATAAAAAAGAGGATACGAACAATCAGAACCTATGGGACACGGCAAAAGCTTTTATGAGGGGTATCGCAATATCATACATGGCCAAAGACAACGAACAAAAAAGACAACGGCAAAAAAAATTAGAGGAAGGTCTTAGCAAACTGGAAAAAGAGCTTCCGAAAGAACCCATAAAACAGGAATTGAAACAACAAATAAACACAATTAAATACAAATTAAATATCATTGAAAAGGAAAACATGGCACAACAAATTAAAAGCATTAAACAAAATTTTTTTGAGAATGCAAATAAGCTGGGAAGATGGCTGGTTTATAGATTAAGAAAACAGAAAGAAAAAAACCAGATTAGTAAATTACATAATGAAGAAGGAGAGTTAATTTATCAAAATGAGGTGAAGAGGAAGGTAGCATATGAGTTTTTAAAAAATCTATATGAGGATAAGGAGAAGATAGAAGAAGGTAAGAATTTCCCAGAATCTCGGAGGAAGGTAAAAATTTATTAAATAATGAGATAACAGCATGGGAGATATCTGAGGCAACCAAAAAACAAAAAAGTAACAAAGCACCAGGCCCAAATGGTCTACCTTCAGAAATTTATAAAAATTACCAGGAATTATTAAGCCCGCTGTTATTAGAGGTGTATAATGATGTACTTAATGAAGCTAAGATACCTGAATCGTGGAAAGAAGCAACAACCACATTGATTCCCAAGGAAAATTCCGATTTGACTTATATTAAAAATTATAGGCCGATATCCCTACTAAATTCGGATTATAAAATTTTTATGACAATTATGGCAGACAGACTAAAGAAAATTTTAGAGAATTTCATTCATACTGATCAAAACAGTTTTCTTCCTGGATGGCATATAAGGAACAATATCAAGATTATCTTGGATACGACAGAATACTATGAAGTTCACAATGAAAAACAGATGAAGTTGATATTTATTGACACGCAAAAAGCATTCAATAATGTTAAATGGGACCTCATATTTGAACAATTAAAATATATGGATCTCGGGGGAAATTTTATAAGATGTTTAAAACAATCTACTCCAGACAAGAACCCAGAGTGGTGATAAATGGGGAAATGACAAAGAACTTTTTAATCCAAAAAGGCACAAGGCAAGATTGTCCACTATCACCACTGCTTTTTATTTTATCACTAGAGGCTTTAATTATAACAATTTGAGAAGACAAACAAATCAAAGGTTTAAAAGTAAGAAAAGAAAGTTTTAAGGTACAGTCTCAGCGCTCCAGGAACGGTTTGTCTGAAGCTGGGTAAAGCACAACACACACATGGAATTGGCTAATACAACCCAGGGTTTAATCTCGGTTAACACGACGTTCTTACAGAAAACGTTGATGCTGTGACTTCAGCTCAAAGACGGAGTTAGCTGGCTGCCCAGTTGTTGCATTTTTATAGGCGTTGTAAATGAGTAACAGCTGTAGCATCTTTGAATATACCGCCAGCTCCTGCCCCTCCCATTTGAAGGCTGAGAATGCCGGTGGATGATGTCATCAGCTGTCATCGCTGCTTTTGCTTCAGATTGCCTGGGTTCCCCCCCCCCCTGGTTTCCTCTTTCCTATACCGTCCATCACCTATCACCATCAATGTGTTTCCTATACGCGCACCCCCCTCCACCGTGCTCCATTGCTGAATCCAGATGTATTCTTGAACACCCCTTCCCTGCATGGGTAAGGTTCTTGCCATCAGGTTCATCATGTTGGTGATGTGTGTGTCGAGGAGATTTGCTGCTCGACATGCTGCCCCCCCCAACACGTTTCCTCCTGCAGGGGTGAGAACAAAGACATTGATTATCTGTTACCTGCCGCATTTCCTGGTTTGTCTGGGTGCTTTCTATGAAATCGTTTTAATAATCGTGGAGTGTTTAGGTCCTCGCTACGTACCCATGATGCATCTATATCAGGATATCCTTTCCATCTCACTAAATATCTAAGTGTTCCATGCCTTATTTTTGAATCAAGTATTGTTTCCACCTCATACGTGTTACCTGTTATAGGTCCTGGACAATTAGCTGTTATCCGTATGTTATTTGCTGGATTAAGGAGGCTACTATGGAATACAGGGTGTATTCGACTTAACAAAGGTGGTAGTTTTAACTTTACTGTTACTGGGTTTATTTTTTTAATAATAGTGAAAGGGCCTATATACTTCAGATCCAGTTTCCTACTTGGTATTTGCAGTTTAATATATTTGGTAGACAAATATACTCTATCTCCCACCCGGAAGGGTGCGGTATCATGTCTCCTTTTATCAGCATATTTTTTATATTCTTTGAATGCCTTGGTTAAAGCAATTTTTATGTGTGGCCAGTTTCTATTTATTTTTTCTATCCAATCAGGGGGTTTGTATTGGTTCGATACTTGGCTATCTAGTTCGGGAATGGCAGGAAATTCTTTACTCGATACAACTTGGAAAGGTGTGTACCCTGTACTACTGTGTATAGTATTATTATATGCTGCTTCCGCAAACGGAAGGTCAACCCAATCATTTTGCTGGTATGAGATGTATAATCGTAAATATCTTTCTATCATAGCATTGGCCCGTTCAACTTCCCCATTAGTGCTCAGGTGAAAGGTGGAACTAAGTCCCTGATTGGTACCTATCCATTGCAAAAATGCTCTCCAAAAGCGAGCAGTGAATTGGGGTCCCCTATCTGATATGATTCTTTTGGGTGCACCATGTATGCGGTACACATGTTGTGCAAATAGTTTTGCTAGATGCCTCGCTGAAGGTAAGCCTTTGCATGGTACAAAATGTGCCTGTTTTGAAAACAGATCAAGTATGGTCCATATAACCGTACACCCATCACTCTTTGGTATACGACGATAAAGTCCATTGCTACCTCATCCCATGGATGCTGTGGATCTGCTACCTCTTGGAGAGGACCGAAGGGTTTACCTGGGGCCAGTTTAGTTTGTGCACAAATGGGACAACCCTGTACATAGGCTTCTATTTGAGACCGCATCTTTGGCCACCAAAACTGCTGATGTGCCATATGCAATGTTTTTACAAAGCCAAAGTGCCCTGCAGTTTTCACATCGTGACACTGCTTTAGCACTTTATCCCTTAGAGTGGAAGGGATATATATTTTATCTCCTCTCCAAGCGTGTCCTCCCCTATGTGTTATTAATGTTTGATGATTCGTAAGCCAACTATCGGTTGACAATTCTTGCTTTAATTCATTTATCCATGGAGACTTCCCAAGACCACGATCTCTTAACTGATGTCCAATTTGTCGGGGATGGGGTATTAGAGCTTGTGTTATATTATCTCTTTTACTCTTGTATTGAGGCATAAGGGATAGGGCATCAGCCAAATAATTCTTTCCCCCTGGCACTACCTTCAACCTAAATGTAAAACAACAAAAATACTGTGCCCATCTGATTTGTTTTGGTGACAATCTACGGGGAGTATGGAGGGCTTCCAAGTTTTTATGATCGGTCCAGACTTTGGACTGTATGTTAGTGCTCTCTAGAAGATGTCTTCAGGTCTGGAGTGCCCATTTGATGGCGTAAGCCTCCTTTTCCCATACAGTCCAATTCCGTTCTGTGGTTGTTAATTTTCGGGAGGTATACGCACATGGGTGAAGGACCCCCTGGTTATCTTTCTGTAATAATACTGCTCCTACCACTACGTCACAGGCATCGGCCTGCAACACAAACAGCTGTGATGTGTCAGGATGTTTCAGGATAGGTTTTTGGGCAAATAAGGATTTTAACTGTTTGAATGCTATTTGACAGACCTGTGTCCATTCTATGATCTGCTTTGGGTTTGGTTTTCCTGGTTTAGAATGTTTGGTTTGCAAAAGATCAGTCAGAGGTAAAGGTATTTGGGCAAAAGATGGAATAAATTGCCTGTAAAAATTGGCAAAGCCCAGAAAGCTTTGTAACTGCTTGCGGGTTCTCGGTGCCTGCCACTCCAACACTGCTCCAACCTTGTTGGGATCCATTTCTATATCTTTACCTGTAATCCTAAAGCCCAAATAATCAATTTCTGTTTTGTGAAACTCGTATTTTGACAGTTTCACAAACAGTCGAGCCCTCAATAATTTAGTCAGGACTTGTCTTACTAGATGTATGTGTTCTTCCATCGTATTAGAATAAATTAAGATATCATCTAAATAAACAAGAACGCCCCGATACAAATGGTCATGGAGCACTTCATTGATAAGCTGCATAAAAACAGCAGGGGTGCCCTGCAGACCGAACGGCATCACCTGAAACATATAACTGCTAAGAGGACAGTTAAAGGTGGTCTTCCACTCATCACCTTCATGGATACGGACCCTGTAATATGCCTCTCTTAGGTCTAGTTTGGTAAAAATCTTATCAGTTGCTAAGGCCGCCATCAAATCGGTCACGAGTGGTAATGGATATAGCGGCTCCACGCAAACAGCATTCAACCTCTAAAATCAATGCATAATCGCAACCCACCATCTTTCTTTTCCTTGAATAATACTGGTGCCACCATATGAGACCTACTGAGTTTAATAAACCCTCTGGCGAGGTTTTTATCAATATAGCTTCTTAATTCTTTCAGTTCATGAGGGGCCATCAAATACATCCGTGGCTTTGGAAGCCTGGCACCTGGTTTTAATTCTATGGCATAGTCAGTGTTGTGATGAGGTGGAAGGGACTCACACTCCTTCTCACTGAATACTTGCACCAAATCCCTGTATATATCCAGAACCCCTACTGGAAGTGGCAGAGGCATTTCCTTCCCAACCGCTCCGTGAGTACTCTCCAAGGGTTCAGGACCCACTGCAATCCTTACTTTACAATACCCATTCTCCCACCAAATAGTGGGTTTCCATTTATCCAGCCAGGAGAGTCCCAAAATGAAGGGCTCAATCATGGCCCCAATCACTACAAACCGTATTAATTCCCAATGTTGTCTGAATTCAAGTCGTACTGGTTCAGTGACATGGTTGGCTGGCTGTCCTCCTAGTACTGAGCCGTCCATTTGTTCAAACACTATGGGCTTTCGCAACTGAACAATACAAAGACCCAGGTTATCCTCTATCGACCGCCTTAACAAACAACGTTTACACTCAGTGTCTATTAATGCTCCCTGTTGTACCTCCTTACCCGTTTGGGTATTTTTTAACATCATCGGAATTATGAAAGGACATATGGGAGCACATACCATAGGGTTTTGTGCCTCCTCTTCTTCCTCTGCAGCTTCCATCTGGGTTGGTAATCGAGCTGGTCCGGAACGGTAACTGCCTCCCTCACATACCTCCTGCTCAATGCCTGGTGATTGGGCCTCTATTCAAGACCTCTCCTGGGTCACTTGTGCTTGTGGTTTTGGTTGTCTCCCTGGCACTGCTGCTTGCGGGGTTGACACCCGAATGGGGGGGAAGGGGACAGTCCACTGCTTGATGACCTTCCTGGTCACATCGAAAACATCGAAATGTGCATTGTTGATTGATTGCTGGTCTGATATTTGTCGTTATGTAGGGTCTACCCACCCACCCCCCCGCCCTGCTGGTGTCCTCTCCGGCAGTCTACGGGGTTGACTTGGCTTTTCCACATTGGGATGAAACTCTTTCAAGCTGATGTCAAGCTCTACTGCAGACCTATACCATTCCGCTAAACTGGTCCACAATCCTTGGTACACACAGGCTTGCCGTAATTCCCTATCGAGGCCCATGTGGAACTGATTACTAACATGCGTTTGGGCCAGCCTCTCAATTGTCCAGCTATTTTGCGGAACTCCTGTATGTAGTCTTTTGCTGCACGACCCCTTTGTCTCAACGACATCAACTCCCCCTCGGTAGCAGCCTGGGCACAGGCGTCATCTTCAAACCATCTACGAAGGTCCTCCAAGAAAGGCCCAAGGTCAGCTAACTCCCTAGCATGTTTATTATGCAAGCCAGCCACCCAGTCTGCTGCTTCACCCTTCAAGACCATAGTAACAGCTACTACTCTTGCCCATTGAGAGGGATAAAAATGCCCATAGGTGTCCATATGACTTATCACCTGACTGAGGAAAAAGAGCTACACGTTCAGAGTTCCCATCAAAAGTAGCTTGCAACCGGGGTGGGGCCCATGGTAGCTGCGGCGGCCACATGCCTGGCACCCATATTGGTCCTTGATCTCTGCCTCGAATGGTTCCATCACCATCATGGGCTCTCCTACCCATTCCAGTCCGGGACCTACATGTTGGGTCCCCCTCCCTCTCACATTGGATTTGTCCCTGAGGGTGAGCCCCACTTCTCATTGCTCTCCCCAGCAAAGATATTGATTCAGAGTTTACAGACTCTTCTCCCCTGATGTGATATCTTGCCTGGTCTAATCTCAATTTGGGGCTAGCGAGACGGAATCTGGTTTCAGAAGGGCCTCCCATCGATGAACCACTTCCCACTCCTTGCCATGCCCCTGTGTCTGCTCCAGATGCCCATGGTTGCCAGGAGGGAGCATCTCTAAAACTAGCTTCTCTGAATCTATCCCTTAATATATCCATTGTGGTAGCTCCAGGACCAGCAGAATAGCTCCAATCTCCCTCCTCTTCATCTCCCCACTGTCTCTCCCTCCAGCCTTGACACTGCACCCCCAAGGGGGGAGGGGTTGGTGCTCATAAACCCTGCTTCCCAAGTAAGGCGGAGCTGTGCCACCAATGTCCAGAGGAGGTGGGAGCATTTTCTTCTCCCAAAGAGTCCTGGGCCCCTTGCTTCTCTTCTGCTTGAACCACTTGCTGTTTAGGGTGAACTACCAGCAATTCACACTCCACCGTCCCTTCCGCACCTTCCTCTGTCTCCTCAGCCCCCTCCAGCACCTCCAAATCTGGCATAGACACTCCATCCATTGCCCCTTCTGCCATCGCTCCTATCAGCTGTCTGCCATCGTTCCGCCCCAACAGAAAGCAAAGAAATCACGAGAAACTCCGTCTTTCTCTCAGCGCTCCAGGAACCATCTGTCCAAACCTGGGTATAGTACAATACACACATGGAATTGGCTAATACAACCCAGGGTTTAATCTTGGTTAAAACAACGTTCTTACAGAAAATGCTGGCGCCGTGACTTCAGCTCAAAGACGGAGTTAGCTGGCTGCTCAGTTGCTGTGTTTCTACAGGCATTGTAAATGAGTTACAGCTGTAGCATCTTTGAATATACCGCCAGCTCCCGCCCCTTCCATTCGAAGGCTGAGAATGCCGGTGGATGATGTCATCAGCTGTCATCACTGCTTTTGCTTCAGATTGCCTGGGGTTCCCCCCCCCTTGGTTTCCTCTTTCCTATACCGTCCATCACCTATCACCATCAATGTGTTTCCTATATGCGCACCCCCCCTCCACCGTGCTCCGTTGCTGAATCCGGATGTATTCTTTTTTTAAAAAAAACACTTTATTTACATTTTTCATTAAAAACAAAAGACAACACACCATATAAATAACATACAGGACAACACAACAAAAAACAAGCATACCTATAAGTAGGTATGTATTTTTGAACACCTCTTCGCTGCATGGGTAAGGTTCTTGCCATCAGGTTCATCACGTTGGTGACGTGTGTCAAGGAGATTTGCTACTTGACATACAGGCATTTGTGGACGACCTTACATTTATTATTGAAGAGCCTGTACAATCTGGTCTTAGACTGATGGAAGTGCTGGAGGACTATGGGGAAGTAGCAGGCCTGAAAATAAACAAGGATAAAACAAAAATGATAGTTAAAAATATGGCTGAAGAGCAAAAAAAAAAAAAAGAAAGAAAGAAAGAAAGAAATGGAGGGAAAGATAAATATTCAGACTATGAAAAAAATAAGATATTTGGGAATTCAATTGACAGTGAGATGCATCATACTTAAAGAAGATAACTATGACAAATTAATGGCGCAAGTTAGGTCTGATTTGGAAAAATGGGGAAAATTACAGCTATCTCTAATGGGCAGGATAGCCACCATCAAAATGAATGTTCTTCTGAAAATGTTTTTATTCCAATGCATATCAATTTGGCTCAAAAAAGTTTTTTTACAAATTTGGACAGACTCATTTCAAAATTCATATGGCAAGGGAAATGACCGAGAATTAGAGTCAAATTATTACAAGATGCTAGAGAAAGAGGAGGATTTGGCCTACCAGACTGGACAAAGTATTATCAGGCAGTGGCATTGGTTTGGCTAAGTGAGTGGATGTATCTTAAAAACACAAGACTATTGGCACTAGACTTACAGACAGGGTGGCATGCTATTCTATGGGAGGAAAAACTTTTAGTCCATCAGTACTTCCAGAGGCATTATATTAGGAAAGCACTATTGGATATTTGGAAAAAAACAAAAAGAAATAATTATATGAAATTCTTAATTGGGTGTCAACATTAGAAATGTACACACATCCAAATTTGACAAAACGAGGGGGAGCTGTCACCAATAAAGATATTTTGAATGAGAAAGGAGAATTAAAAGCGAGAAATACTTTAAAGGAAAAAGGAATCGAATTGGAATGGTGGGCATATCTCCAAATTCAACCTAAATTTAGCAAAGATAAAAAGGAATGGGACATAAAGCAAGAATCATCAGAATTAGATAAAAAGTTATTTAGCAGGGAAGGCAAGACCATAAGTAAACTATATCAATATGTATTAGAACAAGATATGATTGAGGAACAAGTGAAAGAAACGATGATAATTTGGTGTAAAGATTTTGGACACAATATTGATTTGGACAATTGGCAAAGTTTATGGGGAAAAAATTTAAAAATCACACTAGCAACTTTCTACAAGGAAAACCTCTATAAGATGTTCTATATGTGGCACTTCCCCCCCCCCCCAAGATTAGCACGAATGGACTTCCGGTTTGGTTCCCGTTGCCGACAGACGGTCTTTCTTTGGACCGCCAGCCCCGTTGCCTGTTAGAGCCGCTTTGAACAAGGAGAAGCAGCTCGGAAAATTCTGAATCCTATAGGAATCGTGAATAGAGCCAGCAAGAGTCAGGTAGAGCCCCTGTGAAGCCCTCAGACAGCACTCTTCTGCCTCTGGGGAGGAAACAGGCGCGGCTCCCTATCCAGCTCGCCAAGGCTCTGGACAGCGAGGACAATTCTACACATCGTAGAACAAGGCGGCGGGACCAACCTTTTTATCAAGAACAAAGTGAATTCTCCAAATAAACAGGGTGGAATCAGAACTTGAACCACGAAACTGAAAGTATTTATACTAGCCCTGTGAATAACTTTAACATAAAGATTTAAAGTCTCCTGAAAATGGCGCCCGGCTACAGCATTAACGAGAGCTGAAAGCGAGAGTGGATTTGCATAGCTATTTCAACAACTTACAAAGTAGCATTGTTTGTAACAAGTGAAGGAAAAGTGAATCTCTTTTAAAACAAGCCTAATTTTGATTCAACTTCATCTTTAATTTGACTAAACCTGGGGGACTTTGTCAGAGGACTTTGTGGAGGAGGAAAGGGAAAAAAGACTTCCTTTCTTGAGAAAGTTAAAATACGTGGCAGAATGGCTTCTAAGCAGACTAACTACAAGAGAAGTGGCTTTGGACCTAGCCCGGATGTGTGAAGCTAAAGATCAGCATATAACTCGAGCAGTTTCTAAGCAAATTAAAGAAAAACAACAACAGGAAAGGGCCAAGCCACAGCAATACAAGAAAGGAGTCAAGGGCAATATACAAGAATGTGAAGCCATGGGAGGAGCAAAGCCGAAGACCACCGACTCAGTAGGTCTTCAGCACGTGTTCTTGTCACTTCAAAAAAGTATACATGATGATTAAATTTTTATCTTGGAACGTGAATGGCTTAAACTCACCACAGAAAAGGAAGAAACTGTTTAACTATTTGAGACAATTTAATAATGATATAATTTGTTTACAAGAAACTCATATTAGAATACAAGATCAAAAATATTTGATAAATTCAAGATTAGGAACACATTTTATAGCCTCGAATTTGGAAAAAAAGAATGGTCTGGTCATTTATATAAATAAAAGACTGTCAGCTAAAATTATAGAAGCAGATGACTGTGGCAGGTTTATAGCAATTGAACTCTACACAGCAAATGGTCCAACTCTGGTGATCAGAATTTATGCTCCTAATCAACAACAAGAAAATTTTTACAAAATTTTGCACTCTAAAATATTGCAATGGGATTATAGATCTATTTTAATTATGGGAGACTGGAATGGAGTAATTGATTCTAAAATAGATAAAAAGAGTTTGGCAAAGTCAAGGATCAGACTACCACAGACCTTTTTCGATATGAAAGAAGATTTGGAATTAAAAGATATTTGGAGAATACACAACCCAAAAGATTTGGACTTTACCTTCTTTTCAGATAGACATAGATCCTTCTCTAGGATTGACTTTATTTTATTATCATCTGATTTACTTATAAAAACAAAAAGAACAGAGATTTTTCCAAGGACTTTAACTGACCATAGTCCGGTATGGATAGAAATTGAGATGGGAAAGAGTGAGAGAAGATCATGGAGAGTAAATGAAAATTTGTTTAAATATGAAAAGAATATAGCAGAACCTAAAAAGCAGTTGAAAGAATTTTTTGAAATGAACTCGAACAAGGGTACCCCTATTGAAATTGTGTGGGATGCGAGTAAGGCATATATGAGAGGGGTACTTATTTATATGAACTCTAAACATAAATTAAACCGACAAAAGAAAAGATCTGAAATGGAAGCAGAAATAAAGAATAAAGAACAGTTACTTATAAAAAACCCAACAGATGAAAGAATACGAGGAGCTATAAAACTTTTGAAAGATCAATTTCAAATGCTTATGGCGGAACAAACAGCAACAAATTTACAATTTGCAAAACATAACACATTTTGTAATGCTAATAAACCGGGCCAATTGTTGGCTTACACACTAAGGAAGAGGCAAGGGTCATTGATAGTGTTGATATTGGAGGGAAGGAAGTTTCTCAACAAAAATTAATTAAAGAAGTTTTTTTTAGATTATTATACCAAACTATATGCCAAAGATGATATACAGAATGGACTTATAGAGAAATATTTAGAAAAAAGAAGAGTTACAAAAATTTCTAGTCAACAAAAGGAGAGAATGAATTATCCTATAACAGCTGAGGAGATTATTGCCGCAATTAAACAATTGAAAACAGCTAAAGCACCAGGGATGGATGGTTTAACTGCGGTGTATTATAAAACTTTACAAACAGAAATGATTGAACATCTCAAAGACTTATTTTGTAGCATACAACAAGGGGGTAAAATACCCCCATCATGGAAAACAGCTTATATTTCATTGATACTGAAAGAGCAAGTAGGTCCTAAAAAACCTGAGAATTTCAGACCAATATCTCTTCTGAATAATGACTATAAAATATTTGCAAAAGTATTAGCCAACAGGTTGATGCCAGTTATTCAAGAGGTGATTCATTATGATCAAACAGGATTTATAGAAGGCAGATAAATGAAGGATAATGTAAGGCCAATTATAGATTTATTGGAATATCTTGAGAAGAATAAACAGATCCCTGCAGTGCTGGCTTTCTTGGATGCGGAGAAGGCCTTTGATAGAGTGGATTGGAACTTTCTATTAAAGACTTTAAGAAGGATGGACTTTGGGGATCAGTTTATACAGGCAGTTTCAGCAATTTATCAAGAACAAATGGCACAAATTATTATTAATGGAAGTTTGACAACAAACTTTAGTATTGAAAAAGGAACAAGACAAGGTTGTCCATTATCCCCATTGCTATTTATTTTAACATTAGAAGTCTTGTTGAACACAATACGGGACTCGAGTACTTTGAAGGGAATAGTGATAAGGCAAGAGGATTACAGAATAAGAGCATTTGCAGATGATCTGGTTGTTACCCTAACAGAGCCGGTGGAATCAATAACCCAGATGAAAGACATTATAGAAGAATATGGTATGGTATCAGGATTTAGATTGAACCAGAAAAAAACTAAGATGATAGTCAAAAATATGACACAAGATCGAAAACAGGAACTTGAAAGCAAGGCAGGTTTTGAAATAGTACCAAAGGTTAAATATCTAGGAGTTCAGGTTGCAGAATCAAATATAAAACTGTTCCAAAATAATTATGAGGTGTTGTGGCGAGAGGTACAAAAAGACATGGAGACTTGGAAAAAACTGCAGCTGTCTCTACTTGGAAGAATAGCAGCAGTTAAGATGAACGTTTTGCCAAGATTTCTTTTTTTGTTTCAAATGATTCCGGTGCTTAAAAGTGATAAACACCTGAGAGAATGGCAAAGTGGAGTGAATAAGTTTGTATGGAATGAGAAAAAGCCGAGAGTTAAACTGAAAATTATGCAAGATGTTCCAGAAAGGGGAGGCCTTAAACTTCCAAACCTACAATATTGAATATAGAAAGTCATGATCTTGAACTTAGTTGGCATGCATATTTATTTTATGAGAACAAAGTGGATAAAGTATTTAATAGCCACATACTTAGAAACTCTTTGATGAGAGTTTGGAGGAAGCACCGACTCAAATGGGATTATAAAATACCGGTATGGCTGGATCTTGGTCATATTATGTGGAATACAAATATAATGTCACTCGGGTGGGGGGGTTTATATAAAGAAGTTCTTTTTACAGATGCGGGCAGATGGCAACTGAAGACATTAGAAACGCTGTTGGCAGAAGGGATTAATTTAACTTGGTTACAGTATAACCAGCTTCAATTGAGATGAAAAGAGGATCAAAAAACTGGTATAATGATGCATGAAGAAGAATTGGTTAAATATATAAAAAAGAAAGGTCCAATGCATATTAAAAGGGTTTGTAAGGTTTTATTAGAAAGGGATTCAGAAACTGAACTGGTTAAGGATTGTATGATAAAGTGGGCACAAAATTTTGCAGAACCAGTGATGTTGGAAACATGGGGAAAAATATGGGTTCAGAATGCTAAATTTACACAGTCGCAGAACTTGAGGGAAAACTTTTATAAAATGTTTTATAGGTGGCATTTAGATCCTAAGAAATTATTGTGTATGTATCCTAATGTTCAACCAAAATGCTGGAGATGTGATTGTTTAGAGGCCACATATTACCATATGTGGTGGACTTGTAAGAAAGTGAAGGCTTTTTGGATAAAAATTTGGTGGGTTATGCAAAATGTTTTGAAGAAAAAAAATTCAGTTTTCTCCACAATTGTTTTTATTGGGTATAATTAAGGGTTTTACATTGGGTGAAGTAAAGCTGATATTGTATATGATAACAGCAGTGAGATTACTGATAGGTCAATATTGGAAAAATGAAGCTATGCCCACTATTGAAGAATGGACTTGGAAGATGGCCAGTTTTGCAGAGATGGCGAAGATTTCAGCATATCTAAAAGATCGGACACAAGAGACTTATGTATGGGAGTGGAAAAAGTGGATAGATTATGTGCAGAATAAATATCAAACTAGGAAATATCAGATAGCTTTTAACTGAATGTATCGTATAGGGATAGAATAATTGAATTTTGTCAAGATTTGAATAATATACAGTGGGCGGAGGGGTTCAAGTTTTACAAAATGTGATTTTGATTTGGATTATATTTTGTGGAAGTCCTGGGGGGGAGGGTTAGGGGGGGTTAGGGAGGGTTAGGGGGGATAGGGAGGGCCGGGGGGGGGGAACTGGGGAGAAAATTTATTTGTAAAACTTTTTCAATAAAAAAAAAAGATTAGCATGAATGAATAAGGGGAAATCCTCGATATGCTGGAAGTGTGGAGAGACAGTTGGGAATTACTACCACATGTGGTGGGAATGCCCAAAGGCACAAAAAAATTGGAATTTACTAAAGAACTGGCTGGAAGAAATTTTGTCAACAAATATAGAAGTCAAACCGGAATTTTTCTTACTGGGAATTATAGAAAGAAAATATAAGAAAGATACAAATTATTTATTACTGCATATACTCACAGCGGTACAAATAGCCTTTGCTCAAAAATGGAAAGAGAAAGATATTCCAACTGAAGAGGAAATATTACTACAAAATAGTACTACAAAATCTGGGAACAATTTTATGATTGGATAGATAACAAGAAGGTAGCCAAGACAAATGTACAGTGTTAGAACAGAAATATAGATGTTATTATAGATAAATGTATGTTTAAGAACTATATGTTTATATGAGTACTAATATTATTGTAAAGTGACGGAAGATGTTTGGAACCAATGATGTCATATCTGTGTCCAATGTTTTTTTAAAATTTTGTATTATTAATAAAAAAAAATTAAAAAGAAAAAAAGAAAAGAGGTTGTTCCAAAATAATAAAAACAATGGGGAAAAGTCTTTGTGTTGACCATACTTTGCTGTCATATATTCAAGAGAAACAAATCTTGAGTTTTAATTGCATTAATATTTGTCAAGCATATATAAAACTATAAGAATGAAGAATTTTAGAATACAAAAATAGAAAATAACAGTCTTTTTCACCAACAGCCATATCTTGTTTTGTATTATTATTTATTATTATTATTTATTGAATTTGTATACCGCTCTACTCCTGAAGGACTCAGGGCGGTGAACAGCCAAATAAAATACATATAATACAAATGTTAAAAAACCATTAAAATACAATTAAATAATTGGCCCGGAAAACGAAATTTAAAACACCCCAAATTCATAAGACAAATTTAAAATTTAAGAATTTTAAAAATTTTAAATTTTTTTAAAAAGTTTAAAAGAGAGGTTAGGCCAGGCCAGCCTGCTGGAAAAAAAATGTTTTGATGGCATGGCGGAAAACACGCAGGTCCGGGATCCTCCGTATCTCTGGGGAGAGATCGTTCCAGATGGTGGGTGCCCTCACAGAGAAGGCTCTCCCCCTGGGGGCCACCAGTCGACATTGTTTGGAGGTCCCTCCCTCCATAGTGAGGAGCCCCTCTCTATGGGAGCATACTGGTCGGTGAGAGGCTACTGGTGGCAGAAGGCGGTCCTGTAAATACCCCGGTCCTAAGCCATGGAGTGCTCTAAAGGTGGTAACCAAAACCTTGAAGCGCACCCGGAAGACCACTGGGAGCCAGTGCAGCTCACACAGGAAGAGGGTCACATGGGAGCGCCCCATCATTCCCATAACCACCCACGCGGCCGCATTCTGGACCAGCTGGAGTCTCCGGGTGCTCCTCAAGGGGAGCCCCATGTAGAGAGCATTGCAGTAGTCCAGGCAGGAAGTGACAAGGGCATGAGTGACCATATTTAATGAGTCCCGATCCAGAAAGGGATCGGCGAATCAGGTGAACCTGATAAAACGCCCTCCTGGCCACAGCTGTCAAGTGCACTTCTAAAGAGAGCTGTGAGTCCAGGAGGACCCCCAAGTTGTGAGCCCTCTCCGTGGGGGCCAATGCCTCACCCCAATAGTCAGTGATGCACCAACTGACTATATCGGGATGTCGGAAACCACAGCCACTCAGTCTTGGATGGGGTGAGCCTGAGTCTTCCTCCCCATCCAGATCCGAACAGCCTCCAGGCACTGGGACATCACTTCAAGGGCATCATTGGGGTGGTCCGAGGTGGAGATGTACAGCTGGGTGTCATCAGCATACTGGTGGTACTTCACCCCGAAACCATGGATGATCTCACCAGCGGCTTCACCTAAATGTTGAACAGAAGGGGCGAGAGGACCGACCCATGTGGCACCCCACATACAAAGGGCCTTGGGGTCGACCTCTGCCCCCCTGCCAACACTGACTGCGACCGATCAGAGAGGAAGGAGGAGAACCACCACAACACGGTGCCTCCCATCCCTAGCTCTTTCAGCCGGTGCAGCATGATACCAAGGTCGATGGTATCAAAAGCCGTTGAGAGGTCTAATAGGACCAGGACAGAGGAGCAACCCCTGTCCCGAGCCCTCCAGAGATCATCAACCAATGCGACCAATGCCGTTTCCATACTGTACCCAGGCCTGAAGCCCGACTGGAATGGATCTAGATAAGCCGATTCATCCAGGTACTGAGGGAGTTGTCATGCTACCACACTCTCAACAACCTTCACAACAAAGTGAAGGTTGGAGACTGGACGGTAATTTGCCCATACTGCCGGGTCCAGGGAAGGCTTCTTGAGGAGAGGTCTCACCACCACCTCTTTCAAGGCGGCGGGAAAGACACCCTCACTCAGAGGAGTATTTATAATCCCCTGGAGCCAGCCTTGTATAACCTCCCGAGAGGCCAGCACCAACCAGGAGGGACACGGGTCCAATAAGCATGTGGCAGCATTCAGTCTACTCAGTATCCTGTCCATATCTTCGGGAGTCACAGAATCAAACTCTTCCCAGATAATATTGTCAAGACCTGCCTCCATTCTCCCCCCTGAATCTACCCTGTCAGAGTCCAGATGTTCCTGAATCTGAGCGATTTTATCATACAGATACTGTACAAAGTCCTCGGTTCTACCCTCCAAGGGGTCCTCCCGCACTTCCTGAAGGAGCAGGGAGCGGGTCACCCTAAATAGGGTAGCCAGGCAGTTATCTGATGATGCAATTAGAGCGGAAAAATAGTTACATTTTGCTGTTTTTATCACCACAAGGTAAGTCTTAATATGAGACCTTACCAGTGTTCAATCAGATTCAGACTGGCTGGCCCTCCAACCCCTCTCCAGGCATCTTTTCCAGTGCTTCATCTCCCTCAGCTCCTCAGTGAACCAAGGAGCCAAGCGAGATCGGCGCCGAGTCAGAGGCCGCAAAGGCACAACCCGATCCAAAGCTCCAGCGGCCGCCCTATCCCAGGTGGCCACCAGGTCTTCAGTTGAGCCGTGACCAGAGTCTCAGGAAATGGCCCAAGCTCCGTCTGGAACCAATCTGGGTCCATCAGGTGCCTGGGGCAGGACCACCTCAACGGTTTCGCTTCCCTGTGGTGGGGTGTAGCGGTTCGAAGGTATGGTTTAGTTCCTTTAAATAGTAAGTTAACTTGTAATTTATTTTATAAATTGATGATACCAGCCTATACCCCAGTTATAGATCTGAATGGTGTAATGTTTCTCTAAATATAGGATATCATACTACCTGAGAATTAGCAATTTTTCAATAAGAATTAGGAATTTTCATTGGAAGCTTCTCTCATGAGCAAAGGCAGATTTCATGGCCAAAGGATTAGCTGCTTTTCCGGGGGGGCGGGGGGGCTGAAGGCCATAATAAACACATAATAAATATAGGAACTAGTAAGGACATATAATTGGTAGGATTAGAATTGGTAGGACTAGAATGTTTCCTTTTATTTTTAAATAATATCAAAGAGTCTCTGCTTCTAAACTACATACAGTCTATTTTAAGGCTTACATGTGGTTATATTACAATATTCCCGTATTCTAGGTCAAAATGGTGGGAAAGCTCCATGGCTTTTTGTATTAGTGGTTACAAGAAATTTTCGAGGAAACACAAATAAAATGTATTGGTGCTATGGTGTTTGTTCATCTGTTCAAGAAACCCTTACTCCTGGGTCTTGTCTACACTTCAAATGATTGATCTTGCACATCCAGGACTGATCTTGCCTATTGTTTTGATTTCTAATACAGAAGACCAAGTATCTAAGAGGTGGTGTGTGGTGGTGCAATTGTTAGAATACAGTATTGCAGGCTAACTCTACTCACAACTGCCAGGAATTCGATTCCTTTGACCTTACTGGCTCAAGGTTAACTCAGCCTTCTGAGGTCAGTAAAATAAGGACCCAGTTTCTTGGGGACAATATGCTGACTCTGTAAACTGCTTAGAGAGGGCTTTAAAGCACTATGAAGCAGTATATAAGTCTAAGTGCTATTGCCAAATCCTATTGCAGTGATGGCGAACCTTTTCGGCACTGAGTGCCCAAACCAGAATGCGTACACAGGCACGCATGCATGAGCCGGAGCACCAGAACCCGAAGACCAGCTGTGCATGCTGGCCAGCTGGTCTTTGGGTTTCTGGTGCAGACATGAGTGCCAGCCAGCTGGTTTTTGTGCATGCCAGAGTGCTGGAATTCCAAAGACCAGCTGGCCGGCACATGCATCCATGCTCATGCATGTAAGCGCATGTGCACCGGCCAGCTGGTCTTTGGGTTTCTGGTGCTCCAGCATGCGTGAAGACCAGCTGGCTGGGGTGCATGCATGCACCAGAAACCACAAGAGCAGCTGGTGATGTCATGTGTACCCACAGAGAGGGCTCTGTGTGTCACCTCTGGCACACTTGGCATAGTTCACCATCATGGTCCTATTGCTACTGGAAACACATGTCCTGTTACAAAGGACAATCCTTTATTTCAGAGAGCTGCCTTTAGATTTATTTAATTTATTTTTTTCCCTTAGTTTTGTTCTTGAATTTTCCTTTATAAAGCAAAGCTCAATGTTTATATATATATATATATATATATATATATATATATATATATATATATATATATATATATATATATATATATATATATATATATATATTTAAATTTTTATACCGCCCCTTCTCCCAAAGGACTCAGGGCGGTGAACAGCCAGAATAAAAACACACAATACAAATATTAAAATACATTAAAACAAAATTAAATTATCTTAGGCTTCTCCAATTTAAAACCCCGTTACCCATAAAATTCATCCAATTAAAAATTTTTAACCCAGCCCGGCTTGCTGAAATAAAAAAGTCTTCAGGGCCCGGCGGAAGGTCCGGAGGTCCGGGATTAGTCGTATCCCTGGGGGTAGCTCATTCCAGAGGGCGGGTGCCCTATTATTCCAATGCCAACCACAATATTATTAAATTAATAATACTATCATTCAATCTCTAGTTTTCCCGTTTTATTGTTACTTTTATTCCATTATATAAAGGCATGTATATACAAATGTTTCCCCCTTCTCTTATTTCTACCTAACTTCTAATCATGCCATCATTCTAAAAAAGAAGGGAAAGAAAGAGAAAAAGAAAAGCAAATCAATACATTAGAGAGAGAGAGAGAGAGAGAGAGAGAGAGAGAGAGAGAGAGAGAGAGAGAGAGAGAGAGAGAGAGAGAGAGAGAGAGAGAAATCCTTTCCTTTCTATCCATCATCCCTTGCCTGCTTCAGTACTTTAGTTGCTATACTTTTTTTTGAATTGCCTCCCATATTCCTCTCTTGGATCTTTATTTCTGTCTTCATCTATTTCTTGGCTATTCAATCTAAGTATTTCTCCCATCTCTACCCTCTTCCACTGCCTAGCTGCCAAAGTATTTGCCCAAACACCTATCTCCCATTCAAAAGTATCTTCCTGTATATCAGCCTCTGCCTCTATATTGCTTGCTTGCTATGGCTGCCATTGTAATGGGGGGAGGGGGGAACTGTCTTGTTAGTTGGGAGGGGAGAAGTGAGCTGGTGGAAATGTCTCATAACAGGGAGTGAATTTCCCTCAGCGCTTTCTCTGCAGCTGGGAGGCGTGTTGATAACCAGTCAAAGTCAACCGTCCTGGCATACCAGAAGGATGGAGCCATCTGAATCTGCACCCCACATGACACCTTGGGGGGATATAGATTGGTCAATCCTGACTGGTCCCTTGGGGAGAGGGTTTTGGGGATGCTTTCTGTATGTGATTTTTCATGCCTATTGCCTCAGACCTTGCTTTTCTTTGGTTGCATTCAGTTCATACTCAGTAAAAGTACCTTTCTTTATAAAAATGGAGTCGGGGTTTTTCTTTCTTGAATACTGAAAGGAGGCATACCTGACACTGTATCTCCAATCCTCTTTTCAACTCTCTTAAAATATTTTCCTCCTGGTTTAATTCATCAATCACTATTATTTTTATTATTATCTCCTCCTTGTCTTCTTCTTTTGTTTGCTGGTTCTTTGGTTCTATCTTTTCCTCCATTCCTTCTATTAGCTCCTTCCTTTTCTGAGTGTCTAGATCTTTACTCATCATCCTTTCTCCATGATGTCCTTTGTGTTTTGGAAAATCAACATTGTGTCCTTTAAAGTTCCACTCATTTCTTCCTTATGAAGAAATGTTTGTTTTTTAAAGAAATCCCACTTTGTCCAGTAGTCCAAGAACCATTTATTCAGACTAAAATTGCTCTTCAAGATGTACACTAATCACAGTTCTTTGTATCCAGTAGGTAATCAATCAGTTCTGTTTAAATATTCCCAGAAGTTATTAAAAGCCTCTTTACATTCCCTTTATGGGTTCAATCTTCTAGTATAACATTCAGGGGTCACTTTAATTAAATAACTTCCTTGTTCTCATATTTGAGTCTCCAGTAGTTGTTATATAGTTAGATATAACCCAGTAAATATTTTCACAATCCTTCATATAAGTATTTCTAGTCTTGTATATTTTCCTTTCATCAGAACGTGGCACACTCAACTTAAATTTCAGTGTTACCACTAGTCAGTCTAATTTTAGTTTTGATCGTAATTTTGATTGTAATTTAATTATAGAAGCAGGATAATTTTTTTAAGTAAATAATTCCAGCATTTTAAAATGCCTCCTTGCTATTATGTCTTCCCAGTTTAAAAGTCCAATTTTCTGTATTTTTAGAGATTTATTGTTTTTCTCACTTTAAATCTTTTCCTTCCACTCTGGTATTTTTTTCAGAATGTTTAATTGCCACTAACTGCAACCAATCATTCCTTGGAGTGAGGTTTTACGTGAAAAGGAATCCTCTCCCCCAGTTCCAGTCACTGTTCACCTACTTCACTCCAGCATCAGTCTTAGTTGTTCCACAGTTGTCTCAGCTTCAAGGCAGCCATCTTTAGGCTGCCTCTTCTCCTCGCCATGGCTGAGAGGGAAAAAGAACCCCGGATCAGAGTTGCAACTCTCCATGACCTCGCAGAGCACCCCTCTTTGCTTCGCTGCCCCTACAGGGCAGCTTTGGCTCTTTTTGGAGCTCACCAATGGGGAGAACTCAGCATGGGTGCACGGAAACCCACTCCTTGTGCCTGATCTTACTGCAACATCAACTGGAAGCCCCTAATTTGTTTATATTTTGATAAATGTCAGACCTGCTTATAGAATATCTAGCAATCATTCCTGACAAACAATGTTCTTTTAAAAAAATTTATAGTGTAAGGAAAGGATATTAATAAATAATAATGGGATGATGAAAAGTCATTTTAAAAAAAGGACATTTACTTCAGATTTTATAGTAATTTTTATAGTATTTTTATGAGCATTGCATACATTGCAAAAATATTAATATTTTTGCAATGTGTGGAGAAAATAATCCTACATTCATGAAATAAAATGGAGTTAAGATGTGAAGCATAATAAAAAATAATATTTTTTAAATGCCTTTAAATTCTAGATTATTAAAAATGCACTAAGAATAAACAATACCGGAAGGAGAATTCAGAGATTTGTATGAGAATGATAGTTATATATATAAGAAGTGGAATTGGAGCAAATGCTATAAATGTTAGTGTTCAAGAAAACAAATGATGAAAAGAAAGTCAATATTTCAAGTACATTGAAAAATGATAAGGTTGTAAGTGCAAAAAAAAAATGTTAAAATATGGGTGCAATTTCCTAACAGAGTGGCTATTCAACTTATTTAAATGTGTAAAGATTGCATTTGTGCTTGATAGTTACAAGAATATTATAATCCCACTAGTGAAGCGAAAGATAACAAGAGTGAACATAAAAACTACACAGGAATTAGTGTGTTAAGTACCTCTGGGAAGGCAATTAACAAAAAATTTAAACTGAAAGGAGAAAAAAGGGTCAATGAGCAAAATTTTAGAACTGCAGTGTGACTTTAACCTGGGATACAATTTATGAGGGAATCAGAACATATGTAAAAATAAACACAATACTTAGAGAGTGACTCATAATCAGCAGAAAGTAAGACAAGGATATGTGATGTCCCTTGGATGTTTAATGTATTTATGGATGAATATATAAGCAATGCCTATTGTTTACAAAAATACATATTTATTCATATCATGGTTTTAGTATGCAGAAGATGCCATAATAATCGCTGAGAAAACAAATGACATACAACAATTGTTAGACTGCCCTAAGTAGCGAGGAGTTTGAATCTGAAAATTAATATATCAAATACGAAGATAGCTATGTTTTACAAAGAAAACTGAATAAAATTGCAAGTCATACATAAATGACAAAAACTAAAGTAAATAATTGTGTGCAAGTTTAACAGAATGTTCATCAAAGATGGGAAAATAGAGAAATGTTAAGACACACAAAACTGTTTGACAACTAGTGTGGGGAATTAATGCTTGTCAAAAGAACCAGAAAGGCTGTATAGAAAAGCATGTGTCAACCTACGTTGTTATATGGGAGTTGGATATGCCAGGAGAAATTCCTTAAGGGATGTATGTGATAAAACAGAGCAATTAGAAGCTGAAAAAGCAATTAGAGCTGAAAAAAATAAATCAAATGGAAATTGAGCGGTCAGTTTCAAGTACCTGTGTTTCTCAATCGTAGCAATTTTTATATGTATGGACATCCACTCCCAGAATTCTTTACCATATCGGACAAAAATAAAACTCCATTTTGTGCTAATATAAATATTCATTTTATGAACCATTACTTGTGAGTTTAACTTTGAAACCCTGACATCTTTAGTCCACGGGTGTCAAATTCATAACATCATGTTGCCATCATGTGACATTTTGTGACATTTTTACCCTTTGTGGAGCTGGGGTGGGCGTGGTCTGTCTGTGACGCATCCAGCTCGCGGGCTGCCAGTTTGACCTCCCTGCTTTAGTCCATGGTCTTTGATTGGGCATCTGATTTTTTTTTTATTTGGGGGGAATTCTGAAGTCCACACTTGATCATATAAAGAAAAATAATGTACAGTAGTGGCCAAAATTGTGGAAACCTCTTGAGAAAAGTGTAGTTTTGAGGTTTGATGGCTAATAAGACCATTTTTTTTGGAGTAGTACCATAAAATTATATATCAATGGAAAGATAATTTAATTAAGAATGTAATGCTTCCAGTTTGGCATCCTGGCAATGCAGTCGGGGAAATAGCGGGGCTCTGATGAGCCCCGCAAAAACCCCAACTGGCAAACCGCCGCTGACAGGTCTGCAGACCGATCCTGTCCTGAAGGACAAGAGAGGGACCCCTTGGGTGGCCGAGAGGAATGGGCAAGTTCCTCGGGGCCGGAAGCAACTCTCTGAGTCACCAGTGGGGGATGGCAGCCATGGCGGCTGCCACGAAGCCAGGACAAATCGGGACAAGCAATGTGCAGGAGGAAGGAAGGAAGAAAGGACTACACCAACCTAGGCGAGAAGCAACGTTTGAATAAACATTTGATATTTACAAATATCATTGATATGATTTGATATTTACAAATAAGACCCCCAGCCTTAATTAACGGCTGAAGATTTGTGGGGCTTGAAGATTTTGCAAAACAAAGAAAGCAGTTAAAGACCCTTTAAGAAATTTACCTTAACACTGATTGATTGGAATGGAAGGATTATTAACTAAATAGAGCTGGATACTTGAACCTTCTTGTTAAAACAGAAATGGATTTGACTTTTGAAAAACAGAAAAGTGATAACTAAGGATTAGGCTTTTTTAAAAAGCCAGACAAAGAGTTTAAACGGATTGCTACATAATTGTTTCAAAATGGCAATTGAAGCTGTGACTAAGTGAAAGTGCTGACTGTGGATTTGTTTATTGCTGAAAAGGTTCTTTGTTCTATGTGGCAAGTTCTTTGACTTGCCACATATTGGGGATTACTTTGAAAAGAACTAAGGATTTTTGAACTTTGGAAATTCCTACTCTGTCTTTCAATGATTTTACAAAGAAAGAAGAAACGCAATGGATTTAATAAATGCTTAACTAACTGGCGCAGCAACGAAAGGTTTGGCACAGGAACGGAAGGGGAGAAGCTGATGGATTTTACTGGAATCAGATTTTACAACAGAATTAAAAAGGACATGCAGAGTTTTAAGCATGGAAGTATTGACTTTGAATTGAAATACGGACAGAAAAGGAAATGAAGAAGTAAAATAGATAAAATCAGATGGCAATGTTTGAATGCTTACTTGTTTAAATGGTTTAATGCTTAAGTGAGTTTTAAATAAAAATAAGAGGTGCTTATGGCATAATAGAGATAAAAAATAAAAAGAACAAAAGATAATTAAAATAGAAGTTGGACGGTAAGGTGACTAAAAGTGATATTTTCATAAAAGCATAATTGGATGTAACATGTTTTGTTTTAATTTGATAACAAAGTGGTGGAGGTTAATTATGATTGACTGTTAATTTATTTATTTATTTATTTATTTTATTATATTTCTATACCACCCTTCTCCTGCAGGACTCAGGGCGGTGTACAGCCAGAATAAAACATAGCATATAAAATTTAAAAACATTTTAAAAAACAATTAAATAATTTTGGCCCGAATTTAAAACAACCCAATTAAAACCGAAATTCGATTAAAAACTAAGAGGGTGGGATCAAGCCAGCCCAGCTAGATGGAACAAGTGTGTCTTCAGGGCCCGACGAAAAGTCCGTAGGTCTGATATCGTGCGTATCTCAGGGGGCAGATCATTCCAGAGGGCAGGCGCTGCCACAGAGAATGATCATAGATGATACAATAAGGTACACAGATGGAAGTAACAACTGAGAATGATTTTAATATGTTGGAAATGATTAGTATTAAGAAATAGATGGGGATTCACCCTGGAAGAGTATAGCTGATAATAGTGGATTAATAGATAAACATATTGAAAAAGAAAATTTTAAATTAAACTAATAGGTTAATAGTGGGAGCTATTACCAAAACAAGATGACACCTGATTGGCTCTCTAAACATTCATGCTCATTGACAACAATCAGATGAAGGAAAGCTACCTGATACCAATTTAAGCAAGTTGTGCTTCCTTTTTCTGGTTATTTGTGTTAGGTGTTTTGTGCTAGCCATGGCAGTTTCTTAAAAGGCCACCAGATGGGAGCAAAGAGGCACCTTTGATCCCACTGGTGGGTCAAGGGGCTCCGGCCCCTGCAGCCCCATTGGGGAGAGTTAATGGCCCTCCGGCCCCCTCACACACATTGGTAAGGGAGGGGCCAGGGGCCCTATAAGAACCCCTGCACAGGGGCTGCTCTTTGGCTCTTGTTCTAACTTCCTACAGGACTGATCCATGGGCTCAATCCAGCCATGGATATCTCCATGCCAGGGAACTCATTTTACCGACTTTATTTCTAAATAAAGATTTAACTTGATTGCATCCTTGCAAACTGCCTTTTCTTGGAAGCGTCCTCAACGAACCATCGATCTTCGTGAGATCCCTCACAATTTGGCTATAACATTTCATAGAATACAGATAATTGAACAAACTTTGTTGCATTACATTCTTGATTAAATTATCTTTCCATTAATATATAATTTTATGGCACTACTCCAAAAGAAGTTGTGCTATTAGCCATCAAACCTCAAAAATACACTTTTCCCAAAAGGTTTCCACAATTTTGGCCACTACTATAGGTCAAACTGCAGCACAAATATATGAAACAAAGAGGGAATGATCCAATATAAAGGGAAGAACAAAAACTGTGTGGCTGACTAAAATAGATGAGATCATCCAAAAGACAGATATAAGAAATTTAAATAATAAAAAGAACTGAATGAAGCAGTGCATCCTCAATATGGCGGAAGCACAGATACTTTAAAGTGATAGAAAGGTAAGGAAAAGTATAATGAATTGAATAGTGTGATGTACACTCTTTTGAGCTTTTTATTTTTTCTTACATCAGGCACTGAATTACTTTGGCTGGGTGTTTCCTCTTTTGCTATCTTTGCCTGGTGTTGTTTACCATTAAATGGAATATATGATAACCTTTGTTCTTTCTTTAATCTATAAATATTTGCTTTTTCATTTCAGCAGCTGCTCTAAGAAATTAGAAGGTAACAGAAGGATCAAACAATGACAGATCTTATAGCATCTGAGGAACCTTGACATTTTGTTGATGCTTTTATGTTTTCAACATGATCTAAAACATGCCAAGTTATTCTGAGAATCTAGCTCCAGTTTATCCAGAGTTTAATGCATTTAGTCAAGAAATAAATCTATTTTGCTTTTTAGCATCTCCCTAGTGTAATTGTGCTTTAGTCTTGCCAGGACTATTTTCCCATTTTGCCCAAACGGCAGCATTAAATAACAATATCACAATAACAATAACAATATTTTATAGGGTGAAAAATGCTGCCCTAAGAGACAGAAATATTTATTGTGTACTGATTTCCCCACAGAAATTAATTCCAAACAAATTTACATTCCACATTAAAAAAAAACATAAATTATTCATATTTCCTATGATCATCATTCTGCATGTCTTACACTGGGGTACCTGAAATTTTTCAGTTTACCCATTTAAAAATGTTAGTCTGTCTCATTAGCATGTGTTTTGTGCAACTATTCCACTGAGTTAATTAAATAGTCTTCAATAGAATTATGTTCAATTAAAATGTCTCACCTTTTACAATTCCAGATCTTTTTAACTTGTAATTTGATTGCTCTAGGCTTGTTTTACGTAAGTACTGTTGACATACTCGGCTTAGTAACTCCACTCACAAAGTATGGAAAAGTGAAAAGTATATGTTGAAGATCATTCAAAATGCCAGTGTACATATGTTTTCAGCCCAAATTATACATTCTTACTCACTGGGGCACTTTTGCCTAAAGAAAATAATGGAATAACTGTGGTTATCTTCAAAGGGATGATTATTCTGTGTGCATTTAGTGTATCAATTTAAAACAGACTCAGTTGCAGTGGTGATATTCAGCCAGTTCTATCCAGTTCAGGTGGACCAGTAGGGATGACTGTGGATGCCCCGCCCACCTGCACAGACATCATGACATCCCATTTTTCCATGTTTTCGAGGCTCTGCACATGTGCAGAAAGCCTTGTGCATTTCTGAACCAGTAGGGAAGGTAAGTGAATACCACCCCTGCTCAGTTGGAATGATGACAGGTGCCAGATCAAGGGAAAGTATTTTAAAATTATTATAATAAGGTTGAGCCAATTATCTTTTGTTAAGAGAATATATAGCATTCTGATCATTGCGATATGATTGTTCATGGGGAATTGTTATCTCACTTCAATGGAAAGTGTAGATTTTTATGTGCATAAAAGAACCCCATGTATTTGTCTCTGTCATTGAAATCAATATTTCTTGACAATGAAAATTCTGTTCAGTCATAGGTTAGAAGCAATAGCCTCTTCTCATCTTGTATCATTTGAGTTAAATAACTGGCACACAATACTTTTTTCTTTGCAAAAGCAATACTACCTAACACAGTGCAATATGCCACAAAACGTTACATGTCTAATATTCCTTCCCCCTCCTATTTTCCCCATTACAATACAGTGAAATGAGTTGGGCTGAGGAGTGTGACTGGCCCAAGGTCATCAGTTGGCTTTTATGCCTAAAGTGGGACTAGAATCCCAACACTCCTGGTTTCTAACCTAGTGCTTTAGGTTTTCTATAAGTACTTTTCCTTAAACTAAAATGCCTAATAATGGGCACTGATAAATTCTGCGCTCAATTCTACAGGGTCACCCAATTTCTTTATTCATTTTCTTGATGAGAAATGGGCATGATATTGGCCCCTCCTAATAAAGGTCTATCTCATGAACTAAAGACCACACAGTTTCAAGGTTAAACTCACAACTAGTGGTTCATATAGAGAATATTTGTGTTTGAACCAAATGGAGATTTATTTCTGCATAATATGGTCAGGGTCATGTACATTTATATTTTAAAATCTTCAGCGAAAAGGTTAAATGTATTTAATTCTTCTTTTGAAGTAAAGCAAATGAAGTTTTTATATAAGCATTTACATACAATTCTATTGTGCTTTCCAATCCAAAGAAGTGTCCTACTTTAGCTGACCAAGTTTTGATTCAAGAAGAAGACATTATGTCCTGTGGCAGGCATGGTATAAGCAATGTTCATACAGAAAATATACAACTAAATTTTTTATTATTTTATTATGCAGCATAAATATAAGTGACAGTCCAACCTTTAATAACCTAACACAAATAAACCAGCTCAAATTACAAAGTTACAGCATAAAAATAAGACATGCTAGTGAAGAATAGAATAGAAAATTGATCAGGAAAATTCAGGTTAAAAGACTCAAATATGTAAAAAAGGAAAATATTTGTACCTCAGGGTTGACATTTGGGATCTTTGGTGCTGTTTGAGCTTGCTTGTTTTCTTGCAGACATTTCATTACCCAAACTGGGACTCAGATGTGATACGTTCCAGCTGAAAGAATCAGATGCAACTTCTCTGTGGCTGCCATTGTCTCAGGGGACAGCTTGCTATCTGAAGTTCAGATGGCCCTCTCATTCTTTGTCTTTAGAAAAGCAGAAGAAAGAACATACTTTTGCTTTCTTTTGCTATCTGTTATAAGTTGCAACTGATATTGTTCCTTTGACTTTGCCTTTATTGTTAATTTATGTTGAGTCTTTTTGACTTGGTATGTTGGAAATAAAATAAATAAATTGACTGCAGTGATATGGATGGAATGATCCACACAGAGTTACTACAATTTAATTCAATTCAATCTGTTTTGATTTAATTTAGTTCAACTATTACAAAACTCAATCTAAAACTTCCAAATTCCCCTTCTGGCACTGACCAAATCCAATTACTTAGCTTCAGTTTTAAAATCATGTTGGGATCAGTAATTATTGTGAAACATTTTCCATATACATAATATTGCTTTTCTATGAAAAAGGGAGAACAATTTAACAACAGCTTCCTTAATAAATGGCCTCTCAAAGTACTCTTCCTCTACAAGCTGACAAATGATGAGTAACTGACCCTAATACTAATTATTTGTGTTTTCTAGTACAGATTGAAATATTGCAACATTTAAGCAGCAGGGGACAGAAGAGAACCAACAATTCATAGAGTGTTCCCAGCAATCCACAAAGATATGTCACATTGGTTTTATTGTCATGCCAGAGACCATGATGGGTTTTTTTTCAATTCTGCTAAATGAAAGAGGAAAATCACATTTCTACAAAGCATGTGTGATGTCTCAAGAATTATAAAATTAAAACATGTATTCGGATTAAAATCTTATATAAATCTTATAAAGCCGATTCATACACATGCACGCAATCTTTGTTGTCCCACATTCTCTGTTTACTGACTTTTTAAATACAAGATGGTCATACAACAATACCCACAGTTATGTGCTATGCCTTCAAGTAACACATGCCCCTCAGTGTTCTATGTAAAATGAACATGTTTAGTTATTATTTACTTGCTTTACGTAACAGCAGTCTTTCAAAGTGTAAAGTAATGCACATCAAGGCATCTTCATCCCAATTTCAACTGCACTGATAAGATATGCATGTATATACATACATATACACACATATGTAGTATGTGTATATGTCTGTCTGTCTGTCTGTCTGTCTGTCTGTCTGTCTCTCTCTCTCTCTCTCTCTCTCTCTCTCTCTGTGTGTGTGTGTGTGTGTGTGTGTGTGTGTGTAGGTCTTTGGTTATTTGGGTTTTCTCCCGCGTAAAATTGGAAGTGTCTTGGCGACGTTTCGATGAAGTCTCATTCGTCATCTTCAGGATGGTGTTTTCGGCTTCGTGCTTCTAGGAGCAATGTGTGATTGCAGCTGTTTCTTCCTTTTAACTACTAGTGGGGGTGTGAACAGACTAACCCAAGCACAACCAAGCCCCCACCCAAACAGAACACACCCCCATCCAATCAGAGCACAGCCAACCCCCCATCCAATCAGAGCACAGCCAAGCCCCCAACCAATCAGAACACACCTCCACTAGCAGTTAAAAGGAAGAAACAGCTGCGATCACACATTGCTCCTAGAAGCATAAAGCCGAAAACACCAGCCTGAAGATAACGAATGAGACTTCGTCAAAACGTCACCAAGACACTTTCAATTTTACACAGGAGATTGGATTGTTACTTCGCAGAGAAGGTACTCACTGTATGGTTTTTAACCCTCCTGCTCAGCCATGGACTCCTGCAATAAGAGACTTAGAGACTAAAGCTTGCACAACATTAATGATGTCCATGGATACTGAACTGCAGGTTACCTTTCCACCTGTTGGGACAAATTTGGGTCCAATTGGAAAATTGCTACAGGCCTGTTTCAATTGAAACATGTTTGCTCATGTCTGAGTTCTATGGTTCGAGATTGAAACCTGGTGAACAAATTGGAGGACATTTAACCAAACTGAAAGGAATCAGAAGAGAATTGAGAGAAAGAGGCTATAATATTGATGATATTCAAATGATCAGCATTATTATTAACTCATTGAATTATGAATGGAAAGATGCCATCACAAAGATTAATCTAGTGCCTATTGCTCAACGCACAGTGGACAATGTATGCAGACTTTTAATTGAAGAAGAAGCACTCATGTTAGCCACTCCACATTTGAGAGGACCACCCGCATTAAGAGCTCCAACTAGGCGCCCCTTCTGAGGAAGGACCTATGCTCCAAGGATGCCAAGATGCTACATCTGTAATTGTGTGGGATGTGCTACCCGGGATTGTCCCCAACGAGTTCCAGCTCCCGTCACATACCAGCCCAGAGGAACAGACTCCAGAGGCAGAGGCAGAGGCAGAAGACAAGGTCGTCGTGGTCTCAGGCATGATCCACAAGTTCCAC
Source organism: Arizona elegans (assembly GCA_022577455.1). NCBI lineage: Eukaryota > Metazoa > Chordata > Lepidosauria > Squamata > Colubridae > Arizona > Arizona elegans. The sequence continues at coordinate 72,377,520 of JAKOOJ010000004.1, read as the reverse complement.
TCGCCACATTGGCTTTAACCAATGATCCACAACTTCAATCACAGTATGACAGACGACTCCTGTGGACTTTGGACAGTGGTGCAGCGTTGCATGTTACCTACAGAAAAGAACTTTTCACAGAGATGTACAAGCCTGAACCTGAACTACGTGAACTTTATTCTTTTTCCAATCATCCTTGTCAGGTCAAAGGAAAAGGAACTGTTTATGTTGAAAAGCTCGATGCATTCATCCCTGATGTTTATTACATACCAACAGCAACCAGTAATTTGCTTAGTCAGAGTCACTTGTCTAGAACATTAAGGTTCCAGGTACACCACCTTGAGAAAGCAAGTTACATAGTTAAAGATGGAGATATTGTTGCTGAAACCATGTTAATTGGTGATGTTTATTACTTAAAGCCAAAGCCTAAATCGCAAACACAGGTAAGTATGCAAACTCCAAAAAGGGAGAGCACAGGCCCAGAGATGCTCCAGAGATGCTCCAGAGAGATGCTCTCTGGAGCATCTCTCTCTGTGCCTGTGCCTTAGGAGCCTTTGGAGTAACAACAGGATCTCTCTTTGGAGAGAGATCCTGTTGCTACTCCAAAGGCTCCTAAAGCCAACAAAAAGAAAATTAGGAAACAGGTTGCTCAAAGCAAGCCTGAGGTTCCTCATAAAAATGTTAATGTTGAGAATTCACTAACTGGTAAACCTTTGCATTCCAGGTGTATCCATAAATGGCATAGAAGATTGGGGCATGCCAGTTTCTGTGTTCTTAGGAAGATGCCAGAGTTTGCAAAAGGTTTGGATCTAAAGGGGTGTAAGGTGTTTTTGGATTGTGCTATATGCAAAAAGGCCAAATTCAAAGCAGCAGCCATTCCCAAATGCACTACACGCCTGTCAACACACATTTTTGATTTGGTTCACACTGACATAGTTGGTCCTTTTCCGCCAACACTTGGTGGTAGAAAATATTTTCTAACAATTGTTGATAATTACTCTAGATATGGATATGTATATCCTATGAAAGAAAAATCTGAGGCTTTTCTGATCTTTAAAGACTTTGCTGCTCTTGTTTCTACCCAACACCAAGTTCGCTTCGCCAGAATCCAGAGTGATCCTGGTGCTGAATTCATGTCTCAGCGTTTCCAGGACTGGATGCGTAAGAATGGAATTCTTCATCAGACGTCGGCTCCTTACACACCGGCTCATAACAGGGTCATAGAGAGACGACAAGGGGTACTGCAAACCATAATGCGTTATCTCCTAGAAGATGCTAACCTTAGCAACCCATACTGAGGTGAAGCTATCAAATATGCAAATTACATTGTCAACTATACTTGGAGCAGTGTAATAAATCAGACTCCTTTCTTCATGTTGTATGGCTACAAGCCCGATCTCAAAAACATCCATATTTTTGGTTCATACGCTATGGTGAACATTCCCTTAGCTCAAAGAAGAAAAGGAGGTCCAGCAGCAAAGAGACTGAGATTTATGGGTATTGATGATAAATCAAAATGGAGCAAATTTATTGACTCTAAACATGTAATTGTGATTTCCCAATCTACTAATTTTGAGGAAGATGTTGACTGGTCCAAGATTCATTCCAATGATCCTGGAGTTTATTTTCCTAGAGATGATATTGCTGATGCTGCGCAGATTGATGATCAAGATTCCACTAGTTCTTCTCAACCTGATATTCTGTCTTTGCAAGCCGCAGATGTTGACGCTAGCGATGAATGTGAGAACGAGGATGAAGCAGAAGAAGACTGGACTGTTGTTCTGAGACATTCCAAGAGGGCCACAAAAGGAATCCCTCCCTCCGCAACGATATTCTTGGCAACTGACAAAAGCACCCTTGCCTTTGATTTGCAATGTTACACTTCCACCTGATAATTTCACACAAATCAAACATCTTCCAGATTCAGAGCAAGACAAATGGTATGATGCAATGCAGGTTGAAATGGACAGTCTAAAGAAACTTAAGGTGTTTACACCTGCAAAACCTCCACCAAACAAAAAGGTCATTGGCACTCGATGGGTCTACAGAATCAAAAAGAAGCCAAATGGTGAGCCATTGTACAAGGCCAGACTTGTAGCTCAGGGTTTCACTCAACATTATCCTGAAGACTATACAAATACCTACTCACCGACAGTCTGAACTGAGAGTGTAAAAATTGCTTCAGCAACTGCAACTATCCCTGGTTTAGAAGTTTTCCAGTTCGATGTTGACACGGCTTATCTACATGCAGACCTAGATGAAGAGATCTACGTGAGAGGCCCTCCAGGATTCTGATAGCAAGAAGGGGATACCTGGTTTCTAAACAAAAGTCTTTATGGTCTGAAACAGTCTGGTTTAATGTGGTACTTATGTCTTACTGACAAACTAAATTCAATGGGCTTTATTAAGTCTGAAACTAATGAGTGCGTGTTCACAAAAAGATCTAACAATGCATATGAGATAGTTCTTGTTTATGTTGATGATATTGTGAAATTTTTGCCAAAGCTTTGCAGAGATATTTCACATTGAAAACATTGGGTCATATTAGCACTTATTTAGGTGTTCAGATTGAAAAAACACAGAAGGGGCTTAGTCTTTCACAAGAGGATAAAATTGAACAAATTTTGCATCATTGCAACATGAAGGATGCTAACACAACAAAGACACCCATGCAAACAGATTTTCATAACTTGACACATGAAGCAAGTCCTGAGTTCGAGGATCAAACACTTTATCGTTCAGTTATTGGGTCACTGTTGTACATTAGTAGTTGGACCAGACCCGACATTGCACTTAGTGTTAATCACTTGTCTCGACACATAGATAAGGCAAAACAGTTTCATTGGACATGTGTTAAGAAATTATTGAAATACCTAAAACACACTAAACATATGAAGTTATTGTTAGAACCAACACATACTGATTATGCAGAATTATGTTGTTATGCAGATTCTGATTGGGCAAGTGATAAGAAATCACGTAAAAGTACTTCAGGTTATATGATGTTCTTAAATGGATGTCCTATTTACTGGCAAGTGTGTAAACAGAATTTTGTTTCTTGTTCATCTACTGAAGCTGAATATGCTTGTGTTTCAGATGCATGTAATTCTCTAACTTGGTTTGATGCTTTGGTCACAGATATCTGGACACATCCAATCAGACTGATCACCGTGATGGAAGACAATGAATCGGTGGTTTATATTTCTGAATCACATTTTACAGGTTCTAGGTCCAGACACATTGACATCCGTTATCAAAACATAAAACAATTAGTAAAACAAGGTTTTGTTAAAATGCAGTATGTATCTACACATGATCAGATTGCAGACATGCTCAACAAACCGCTTCCAGCAGCTCAACACGAGTATCTGCATAAAAAGATGTGCCTTATTTGATGATGTACCTGATATTCGCTCAACTGGCAAAAGAAGGGGTTGTCACTGCGTTTTGTATTTACCAGATGAGCTCATATTTTTGGACTTTCAGACTTTCCGTAGCTTGCCAAGTTTCTTATCAGTAAGCTAAATACACATATCCGCATTCCTTCACTTTCTTTCTTCTATCTTTTCTTTGTTCTCCTGCCAGAAGGGTGGCTGGCAGGAACGTTGCCAAAATGTAATTATTTTAGATAGTGAGATGTTTTATTTTCTTTATAACAGATAAATGAGTTTTTCTTAGAAAAAAATATCTTCGGGGTTTATTTTCTTAATGTATACTTGTAAGGAAAAGTCTCAATCCACGTCTCTAAATCATTACCCAAAAGCAGAATGGGATTAATTAGCACCCTGACACCCAGAACATTAGAACTGGAAATAAATTAAATAAAGCTGCCTGGAAGGTGATTTAAAACAGACCAAAATAACACATCTTTACACAGTACATAATTTACTAGTGGAATTTTTTGCTAAAAGATGTGGTGATGGCCACTTTAATGTCTTTCAAAGTAGACTGGATACATTATTGGAGAGCAGGCCTGAGAAAGGATTTTGATTGTGAAGATTAATTGTTATCTTTTAACTGGGCAACAGTCTCCAATAGTGATTGCAATGAAACAACGGTGAATGATGGATATGTCTCTGTCTCTTGCTCAGGATAATCCTGGTTGGATATAAGAAACAAAATGCAATCCTGATTTGTTCTTCTATTCTTATCCTTACTGAACAACTCTTCCTCTTTATTTGGGGGGTGGAGGGGTACTTCATTCTGTTTTCCTACTCTATTTGCCAGTACTCCAATCCACCAAGCTATGGATTTACACATTTTTGCACGTTTGTTTGTTTGTTTGTTTGTTTGTTTGTTTGTTTATTTATTTATTTATTTATTTATTTATTTATTTATTTATTTATTTATTTATTGGTTCGATTTATATGCCGCCCTTATCCAGAGACTCAGGGCGGCTTACAATGCATTAAGCAATAGCCTTCATACTTTTGTATATACCTGCTTAGTAGGGCTTTTGCCCCCCCCCCCGCTCACCCCAAGCAGTGTTCTTTTATATAGTCAGCTTATTGCCCCCACAAACTGGGTCTACATTTTACCTACCTCGAAAGGATGGAAGGCTGAGTCAACCTTGAGCCTGGTGAGATTTGAACTTGCAGTAATTGCAGGCAGCTGGTGTTATTTAACAGTGCTTAATCTGCTGTGCCACCAAGGTTCTTACAAAAATATCTCTTCTACATGATATTTTGGCAGTGTCAGAAACAAGGAGCAAGTGAGTCCCTGCAGCAATATTACATTTGGAACTCCAGCTACCCCACTTGATTCCCATTCTTTCCAATCTTGGGGTTTTCTTCAGAATTGCAACAGAAATATGCCATGATAACTATTTTTTATGCCATTGACCTCCTTCATCTCATTCCCATCCCATACTTGAAAGTCATGTTTAGCAGTTCAGTTAAACTATAATATTATAGAATAGAATAGAATAGAATAGAATAGAATAGAATAGAATAGAATAGAATCTGGAAGGGACCTTGGAGATCTACTAGTCCAGTCCCCTGCTCAAGCAGGAAAACCTATTCCATTTTAGATAAATGATTGTCTAGGCCCATGATGGAGAACCTATGGCACACGTGCCAGAGGTGGCATGCAGAGCCCTCTCTGTGGGCATGCATGCCATCACCCCAGTTCAGCCAGCAGGTCATCGGGTTTCCGAAGTGTGCGTGCGTGCTGGCCAGCTGGTCGTTGGGTTTCCAGCACTCTGCCATGCACTCCTTCCAGTTTGGGCACTCTATGCTTAAAAGATTCGCCATCACTGGTCTAGAGTAGACTCTTCTTAAAAACATCCAGTGATGGAACACCCATGATTTCTGGAGGCAAGCTGTTCCACTGGTCCTCACTGTTAGGAAGTTTCTCCTTAATTCCAGGTTGCTTCTTCTCTTCTTTCTTACTGGAATGTAACCCTTTGGAGAAGAAACAGAATTATGGAAATTCACTACTCATTTTCCTTAGTCTGTGTTAGTCTGATCCCTTAAGAAATGAAGACCCTCAACTCCATTTGGTTGAAAGGTTATTTTACTAAAAAGATGTTGGCTGCAGTAAAGTCAGGCTAGCTCTGAGTTTCCCATGCTCAAAAGATACAGAAAGGTTTCCCCTCATTCCAGCCCTCCCCCCATGGCCAGTCTATCTTCAGTCAATCAGCGATCAGCAAAATGTTTTGAGAATGCTAAGATGTTTTGGGGTAACAACATTCTTTCCCAGGATGCTGGCCTTGGATTTGGGTGCAAACTGGCTCCAAGCTTCTCTGATCGTTGTCACCTATCATTCCCCCATCCTATTTTCATCATGTACATACACAGTTTATTGCCCGTCTATCCTTCCCCTCCCCCACTAGCCTTTGATAGCAGGGTGCCTTTGAGGCACCAACCCTGGCAGACCTGACAGTATGGGCCAACATCATGTGTTAGCCTTGTTGGAAGAAATTTCCTCAGTTAGTTCCCAGCTGGGACACAACACAGATGCTGAGAAGAAATGGATGCAGAAGCCAGCTGCCAGAAAGTGGAATTCTTTTAATGTAGGAAGGCAAGAAGCAAAAAGTGACACAGCTTGAGTATTCCTGGCTTGCAAGCAAATTTGGGAATATGACACTGAGCCTTTTATGCTTAATTCCCCTTTGAAGCTCCTGCAGCTTGATGAGTTTTTGATGTGTTTCTGATTGCCCTGGGTTTTGTTTTCCTGTTTTACTGGGTTAATATTGGTCCCAGGTCTTTTGTTTTTCCTGTTTTAGGAGTTAATCCTGTCAGGGAGGCAGGAAAAGGGAGTTCTGGTGTGCCTTAGTGAGTTTATTTTTAGCCTGATTCCCCTTATCTTAATGGCTCTACTTAAGTGTTTCTGTGCTCAGCTTTATTACTTTTGTAACAGCCATTAGCAGACTACTCTGAGTTTTCCTTTCAGCTGGTGCTTCTTGGTTTTCTTAAAGGGGGAAGGGCTGGCTTGAGTCTCTTGGCACTGTTTTCTGAGGTTTCTGGTGATGTGAGGTTTCTGACACTGTCCTTTTGGGGTGTACTTCCCATAGCCTTTTCCTCAAATAGAATTAGGAACTTGTAGATCAATGTATCTGCTAACTTACAGGCCATATAATGGCACTAACAGAGTCATCTGGCTGTGCCCTTAGAACAAGCTTCCTTGTTAATTCTGCAACCTCTCCTGGTACTACAGGACCTATGCATTATTTCACATCAACAAAAAAAGTCTATCTGTGCTTTTGCTACCAGCAACCTTGTTGCTCTTTCTTGTTGCTTATAATAGTTCCTTCAAACAATGTTTTAACCTCTTCAGAAGCTGTTTTTTTCACTTCTGTGGAAGAAGCAGATTGCCCAGAGTCCTGAATATCCTGAAGTATCATATATGGAACAAAGTGACTATTTATGTTCACTCCCCCTTGGTTCACATATGGCTGATGCCCGCATGGTTAAAAAAAAAAGAAGCTTTTTAAAAAAGTTTAAAAATCACTTTTCACCAATCAGCTTTATCCAAAAAGCCAGATGTGTAGCCAGATTAGAAGAATGCAACCAGCCACTGGAGTCAGCTAGGACCAAAGCCGACCATTTTCCACAGCAGCTGGGTCTTAAGATTGTGAGAAGAAGAATGTGGTAGATAATTGGAAAGGCAGCTCATTTTCTCTGATATCGCTTTCCCACTCAGGTGTAGCTTGTTATGCAGAGGAAAATTAATTTCAGGTTGCGTATCCTTTCCTCTGAGAACAGTTCTACTACAGCAGCAGCAACTGCTAGAAAAGGTGGGGGTTGTTTTCTCCCTTGTTTTCTTAGCTTGCTGAGGGGAATTTTTTTTTTTCTTCTGGTTGGGCCCCTGTGACACAGAGTCAAATGGAAAACATAAAAGTTTGTTTATTAATCATGTTTATAAAGCTGCCCATCTTAACAATCAAGTAACTCTAGATGATGCACAACAGAATAAAGAGCAATAGATACAATATTATTGTATCAATAATATTTAATAGATTTAATATTATTAGTATTATTAATATTAAAAACTTGAAGATTACATCAAGTACAGAACTAAAGTAAATAAAGAAAATATTGGGTGAAGAGCATGAATAATAGACATGCATATGAGATTACTGACCAGCTAAATGGGAAAAATTTTGGAAAGGGAGAAAATTGCTTCCTCTGTTAAATTCAGTAAGAAGAAATACTGTATATCAGACAAGTTAGATTCCTGAAGATATATCTTTCTGCTATCTTCAACAAGAATTGTCCTTCGGGTCATGTGTTACTTGTGCAAGAGAAATTAATTGCTAAATTTAAAAAATACCAGTTATCAATTGCTGCATAATAAGCCTCTTGTAAAAGGCAATGTAAAGAAGTTATTTCAAGAGCTGCTAATATTAGAATGATGATGACAGAAGAGGAAATACAAGATCATTGACAAGATAAGTGCTAGGCTACTTCCAGATGGTTTCTTGAGGCCAGAAACCATGGTAATTTTTAGGATCTTAAAAGCTGTCTTAGCTTATTTTGTCTTATCTTGATTTGTTTTTCATGGTTGTGTTGCTCAGTTGCTGGAGAGAAAAATGCATCTCCAAATGATAGAGGGATTCTTAAATATATAGCTCAAAAATTCATTTTGCACTCAGAATCTAAACATAAATTTTGCTGGTCATGGTTTATCTTTCTGTGCAACGGGTTTGTATTGTTTGGTTCCTAGTTTAGAAAAAAATGAATATTCAAGTAATTTTTATTTGAATACCTCAATCTCAACATTACCTAATACTCCCATCACCCCCAGTATCCTGCCAGAACCAGAGGTGGGCTTCAGCCAGTTTGGACTGGTTCAGATAAAATGGTTGTTAAGATTTTGTGCAGTTTGGAGACCCAGCTAATCACACCATTGGCTGGCCCCGCCTCATCCTGCCCCTCCCAGTCACTCCTTATCTCACCTTGCCTGCCTTGGCCAGTGCCTAGAGTCATGCCTGAGGCATAGCTGCTGCTGCTCTCTGGTTTCCTCGCTTGCCTCGACCACATGGCCTAGTTGATCTCTGCCTGGTGAGTTTTCCTTCGCTTCTCAACCAGCTGTCTCTCACATAGTCCCAGTGGCCCAGCCTGCTTGCCTGCCTTCCTTGTGGCCTCCCACGTGGTACCCATGGTCCAGCCTACTTACCCACCTTCCCATGAACTCCTCGTGGCCAAGCCTGCTTGCCTGGACTTTCTCTGAAGCCTCCCATGTGGTCCCCGTGGCCCAGCCTGAGAGAAAGGGTATTCCTGACTCCCAGGCTGACTGGCTTCTTCCAGGCAGCAACTGCTCTGCCTTTCGATGTCAGCTGGCAAAGATGAGGTTTTTGTGGGCAGAAGTGTTTTCCCTATCCACCATCACTTTCCTCAAATTACCCAAGGATTTCTTTGCCTACCTAATTTCCAGCTCCATTGCATTTGTCACCATCATGAGAAGGGAAATGAAAGTTTGTGGGGCTAAAAACAAAACAAAACTCTGAGGACGCTGCTTCAATTGCTTCTCTGTGGGGGCTGTACATATTTTGCTAGTTGCAATTTATCTACTCCACCTGTATTTATATATTCTTCAAAATATGTTTAAACTTTTTAAAAAATGGGAAGCTGACTTGCCACAAAGCAAAACACCACCCTCCAGAAAAATCATTTATTTCTTTATTTATATTCTATCATATAATATCATAAGTAATTCAAAGCAGCAAACATTCCAAATATGTCTCCTCCTCCTTCTATTTTCCCCACCACAGTCCTGTAAGGTAGGCTGGGCTGAGAGAGGGAATGACTGACCCAAAATCAGCCAGTCAGTTGTTAACTCATTGAGCCATTTCTGAACTTTCCTGCAATGTGAAAAAGAGAGCTATCTGCAAAAGTGTGTCCACCTGTGTTGAAAAAGCAGAAAAATTATAAGCATAGAATTGTGCTATCTATGGTGGACAGGGATGCATTTGTCTGCAGTTATTTAAACAAAATATGGCCTTTTCTGGGGAAGAAAGCCAACCACATAATCCCAGGAAGTTGCATAATCCCAGGGGAAAAAATGCAGCTGCCTTAAAAAATTGCAAACAGGTGCAGCATTCCTTTCTCTGTGCTCTCCAATATATAGATATATACATATACATACATACATACATACATATATATATATATATATATATATATATATATATATATATATATATATATATATATATGTAGGTCTTTGGTTATTCGGGTCTTCTCCCACGTAAAATTGGAAGTGTCTTGGCGACGTTTCGACGAAGTCTCATTCGTCATCTTCATGAATAACCAAAGACCTACATACAAACACCCGCGAAAACCTGAGAAAACATACACACACACACACACACACACACACACACAATATATACGTATGTATGTATGTATGTATGTATGTATGCATAAATGTATCTATGTAGGTCTTTGGTTATTCGGGTTTTCTCCTGCATCAAATTGGAAGTGTCTTGGCGACGTTTCGACGAAGTCTCATTGGTCATCTTCAGGCTGATGTTTTCGGCTTCATGCTTCTAGGAGCAATGTGTGATCACAGCTGTTTCTTCCTTTTAACTGCCAGTGGGGGTGTGAACTGATTGGGTGGGAACTTGGCTGTGTTCTGATTGGGTGGAGGTGTGTTCTGATTGGTTGGGGCTTTGGCTGTGCTCTGATTGGATGGGGGGTTGGCTGTGCTCTGATTGGTGGGGGGTTTGTTCTGTTTAGGTGGGGGCTTGGTTGTGCTCAGGTTAGTCTGAGGGGGATTTGAGCTGGTGAGCTGTGTTGCTGTTGTTTGGCTTCACGTTCGTGGTCGTGCCACATCTTCATGGTGGGTGTCAGTTTGCTTCTTATATGGATTGGAAGGGTTTAAAGTGGCTAATGATGCAGATGTGGTCTGGCTTCTGGTTTGTGGTCATGCCTCATCGGTGTGGATTTGGGTTTGCTTTTTGGGTGGATGTGTGGTGGTGACATCCTGTGGGGTTTCGTGAGTGTGGGTCTGGTGTCATTCTTAGTGTTAGGGACTCGTTTGTCAATAAGGGCAGGTTTCCAAATGGCTGGTAGGTGGGAGGTATCATCTCGTTTATTCATGCTGTGTGGGCATTTTTCTATCTCGATGGCTTCTCTGATTATTCTGTTGTTAAAGTGTTCAGTTTTGGCGATAGTTCTGGTCTTTTTAAAGTCAATATCATGTCCTGTTGCTTTAAGATGTTGGACCAGGGAAGAAGTTGGTTCCTCTTTTCTGACTGAGTTCTTGTGTTCTTCAATGCATGAACTTATTCTTCTGTTGGTTTTACGTGGGAGAAAATCCGAATAACCAAAGACCTACATATATATATATTTGCATTTGAATCCAAAATGCAATGGTACAGTACAAGAGGATAAGTAAGAATATACAATCAAGAAATGTTATTTGAAATAGGTGCTTTGTAAACTTATCTGTGGCAAGTTGTCAGATCCCTAAAAGTGATACTGCAATTGGGAGAAGGGGGAGACTTGGATTTGATTTACTCGCACTGCCTGTGTCAACAGATATTTTACAACCTCTATCCTGGTGCCAAAGAGCCCTGAGATCCCCTTAACATTGAGGAATGTTTATGACAGCCATGTCAGCCTTTAAAGAATAAAGGAGAAATGATGTGAATACATACTTATCCAGATCTCAGGGCAACTGGTAAAGAAAACATCTTCACACTTGTGTATTGGCTAAAATTTGCATTCTGTTTTAAGGGAGGGGTCTCTACTGCTTTAATCCTACTTGTCTTGCCTAAGAGTATTCAGACATTGCTTTGAATCCATTGCTGTCACTTCTGCTTAATAAAAGGGTCCTTTTGAAACACTACGATTCAAGAGAGTTTTTACTTTCTTAAGTTGGAAGGAGAGAAAATCCTTACAGAAAGCAACATCTGCAAAATGGTCAACCCAGAGAAACAATCTTCGCTCTACTGAGGGGACCTTGCAAACCATGTCCAAATGAAGCAGGGAACTGGAAGAAGCCGAATGCTGGGGGGAGATGTCAACCACCACCCAGCCAGGTGCCTGTTTTGTACACCCCATTGGAGAGGATGAGATAACCCTGGAGAATCCTGAAAAGCCCTGCTGGTCAATTGGCATCAGGAAGAAAGATAGCTGGGATGAGAGAACCAGAGGAATCAACCTCAGCCATGGTAACCAAAAACCGGGGTGGAAACTGGAACCAGAAGCCCTAGAAAGGCAGCAGTCACAGATGATTCCAGGAGAGGCACCCCCCTTCTGGAGCCTGCCTATCAAGCAGATGGTGCAGCAGCAGTGGGAGAAGACCCAGTAAACCCTCCACCCCAGGCAGCATGCACACCGGCACCCATTCCCAACCAGCCCCGAGTCCCACAACTGGAAAGAGAAACTCCCTCCCTTGGAGTGAAGATTGATGGGGATCCACAACAATTAGGATTCTTTGTGGTACATGTGCTCACCTACATGCAAGAGTACAGGAGTGATTTCCAAACCCAAGGATCACAAGTGTGAGTTGTGACCGTAGCCCTAGAGGGTGCTGCTGCCAGATGCAGAATGGTGACCCTACATAACGCCAATGCACCAGAACTGAGGGATTTTGACTGTTTCATGATGGCCCTGCAATGACGGTTTGAGGACCCACTAGCAGATCACAAAGCATGCGACTGCATTAAGGTGGTGAGGCAGGGGCGACATCCAGTAGCAGAGTATACTTAAGAATTCTGGGACCTCGGGTGTCATGTGAACTGCCCAGAGGATATTTTGGTGAGCTGTTTCAAGGATGGGCTGAGTGATGATCTATACAATGCCTGTGCGGCCTGAGGCGCACCGAATCACCTACATGAGTGGTACAACTCTGCCGAAGAAGCCGAGATCGAAATGGCCAGAAACCAGTACCAAGCGGGGTGAGCATGGAAGAAATCCCCACCCCAATAGGAGCAAGAGCCTCTCAAACCACAAACCGCATTTTCTCCAAAATCCTCAGCTTGTTTCAAATGTGGAAAATAGGGGCAGAGTGTCGTTTGCAAACACCCACCAGAAACACCCACTGGGGGGGGGACTTGCAAAACCTGGCCAGCCCGGAAAGGAGACTGCCCTAAGGAGCAGGGAGATCATAGAATTTCCATCATCCCGTCTTTGGGGAGGAAACCCTGGCATCTCAGCAGAAGGAATCACACTCATTCAGAAGTGATCCAGAAGATGAACCACTGGTAAGCAAACCAATTAAACTACTTACCCTCCCCTTAAGATTATTTATCTCAAAGGAGATAAATATCTCTGCTTTAATGGACTTAAGGTGCACTCACTGTTTAATCAGCCCAACCTTAGTAGGGAATTTGGGGATTAACGTAAGAAAGCTGAAAAACCCCATCACTTTCTGCCAACTAGATGGGTCAATAGTGGGGGGGAGCCAACTTCTTTTGCCACCAAGCCTCTACATATAGACATCAGATGCCATGAGGAAATACTTACATTTATAGTGGCACCTGGTATGGAATGGCTGTTAGTCTTGGGCTTTGTATGGCTGAAAAAATGGAACCCCAAAATCAGTTGGAAACAAGGCATCATAAAATTTCAGATTCATGTGACTTTTGCCGAGAATTCACATAAAGAAACTGAGGGGGCAGAGAACTGAGAAACAGCCATGCCTGGTCATGCCATGCCAATTGAGGGCATATCCATAGAATTTAAGGATTTGGCTGAAGTTTTTAGTGAAAAAGCCTCAGACGAGCTCCCCTCCCCACTGCGCCACTGACTGTGCAATAGAAATCTTACCCAGTGCTAAACTTCCTAAACCCAAGATGTACAGCATGTCCCTGAGGGAGTTGGAAGAGCTGAGAACATTTATTGAGAAAAACCTAGCCAGCCCAACCAAAAATCACAGCTCCAGTGTTATTTAGAGAAGAAAAAAAAAAAAGATGGCTCAAAACATCTTTGTGTTGATTTTAGAAATTTGAATACGATCAGTGTGGAGAACATATACCCCCTACCCCTTATGAAAGATATGCTAGCACACCTTGCTAAAGGGAAAAATTTTTCAAAGCTGGACTTAAGGGAGGCTTACTACCGTGTCAGAATTAAGGAAGGGGATGAGTGGAAAACGGCATTTAACACCCCCCCCCTCAGGTGCTACCAATTCAAGGTGCTCCCCTTTGGGTACAAGGAGCCCCTGAAGTGTTTATGCAATTAATAAATGAAATGCTACATCAACATTTGTATAAGGGGGTCCTGGTCTACTTGGACAACATTTTAATATATACTGAGACCAAAGCAAAACATGTAAAACTAGTCAGGGCTGTCTTAAACAAACTCTGCTCTGTCAAACTTTATGCTAAACTTTCTAAATGTGAATTCCACCAAAAAAAGATTGACTATTTGGGGTACTGCATTTCACACCAGGGCATATAAACGGGCCCTTAAAAGTGTAGGCTGTACTTGATTGGGAACCAGCATGCACACGTAAACAGTTACAAAGCTTCCTGGGTTTTGCCAACTTTTACCGCCAGTTTATCCCTGCTTTTGCTCAGATTGCCTTCCCCATTACCAAGCTCTTAAAAATGAAGGGGGAGGGCAACCCTAAACCAAAACAGCCTTTGAACTGGACTATGGAATGCCAAGCGGCATTTGAAAAACTTAAACGGCTGTTCTCAGCAGAACCAATTCTAAAACACCTGGACATGGAGAAACCATTCGTCATACAAGCAGATGCCAGCGATGTGGCAATAGTAGCGGTCTTGCTGCAGAAAAATGAGCAAGACCAGATTCAACCATGCGCTTGCACATCCAAAAAGTTGAATGAGACTGAGCAAAGGTGGGCCATTTGGGAGAAAGAGGCTTATGCAGTCTGTTGGGCACTGTTAACCTGGAGGCATTTCCTAGAAGGGAGTAAGACCCCTTTTGAAGTCTGGACTGATCATAAAAATTTAGAAGCCCTAAAGACCCCAAGGAAACTCTCCCCAAAACAAGTACAATGGGCTCAGTACTTTAAACTGTTTGATTTTACTCTCAAATACCTTCCCAGGGGAAAAATTTTTCTGGCAGATGTGCTCTCCAAAAAAACCGCAATACAATTGTGCGAAGTCAGGCGTAATCAAACCCATAGTACAAAACAATCAACTAGCTGCTAAAGTAATCACTATATCCCGGGCAAAACAAGAAACATTGATGGACAATGACACCACCCAAACAAATGAATGGTTTTTGAACCACAAATCCAGCTGTCTGATGAAAGAGGATTGCACTTGCCAGCCAAAAACTATGCTTAATGGCAAGGTGCCACGACTCCAAATTAGCTGGACATTTTGGCTTTGTGAAAACTTTACACCTAATTAAAAGACAATTTTGGTGGCCATCACTAAAAAAAGGACATAGAAAGCTATGTAGCTAGCTGCCCCATTTGTGCAGCAGCAAAAAGATGCCAGGGGAAATCCCCAGGTCTATTGCAGAAGGTAGCTGAACCTTCAGCGCTTTGGAGAGAGATCGCTATGGATTTCATCGTGGAATTGCCAAACAGTGAGGGAAATACTGTTATTTGGGTTGTGACAGACCTGTTTTCAAAACAGGCACCTTTTATACCTTGCCAAAAGATCCCAACTGCTAAAAGCTTAGCCAAATTATTACTAATACATTATTATTATTATTATTATTATTATTATTATTATTATTATTATTATTATTATTATTATTTATTCAATTTATATACCGCCCTTCTCCTAGTGGACTCAGGGCGGTGCACAGCCAAAACTAAAATACATAACAATACAAAATTTAAAATTAATTAAAAGAATTATATACTTTGGCTCGAATTAAAACAGTGTGAATTAAAACTCATTAACAGATTAAAACTAAACAATTAATAACCATTAAAAACTAAAAAAGGGGGTGGGGTTCATGCTAGCCCTGCTTGCTGGAAAAGAAGAGTTTTCAGGGCACGGCGAAAGACCCGGAGATCCGATATCCTTCTTATCTCCGGGGGCAAATTGTTCCAGAGGGCGGGAGCTGCCACAGAGAAGGCCCTCCCCCTGGGGGTTGCCAGCCGACATTGCCTGGCCGACGGCACCCTGAGGAGTCCCTCTCTGTGGGAGTGTACTGGTCGGTGGGAGGCTATCGGCGGCAGAAGGTGGTTCCGCAAATAATTTATCTGCTTCATGGAGCTCCACAAAGGATCATCTCCGACAGAGGGCTTCAATTCACCTCCAAATTTTGGAGGGCATTTTTGGACCTACTTGGTACTGGCCAGGGGTTGAGCTCTTCACATCATGCATGTACTAATGGCAACTCTGAGAGATTGAACTCAGTGCTAGAACAATATTTAAGATGTTTTATTAATTTTCAGCAGGATAACTGGACCAAACTTTTATCTTTTGCTGAAGTTGCATTTAATAACTCTGTACACTCAAGCACTGGTTTTACCCCTTTTAGAGTAGCAACAGGCCAGGATTTCAGCCCCATGCCTGAACTACCCACAGAAGGACCCACCATAAGGAGTGGATGGATAATTTACAAAACACATGGCCAACGGTTACTGTATTTTTCGGAGTATAAAACTGATAAGTAAGTTTTCCAAGGATCTTGCCCAATAATCACAGACACGATAGGCTTTGAGTTCAATGTATTTATTTACTCCATTTCTTTCTATTCAGATACTCATTTTGAACTGGAACTGGACTTCTGCGCACAGCCTTATATATGGAGGAGGTGGAGTCAAGGTAAGGAGGGGTTATGGGAAGGGCTAAGTGAGGGAGGAGGGATCAGTGGGTCAGTCTATGCAATGGTGTATACACAGTTAGGCATTTACTCGTAACAAATCCCCCTCTAAATGCCTAACATTCGGGGTTGATTCTGTACCCAGCACGGTCACCCCTAGTTTTGATGTGAGATATGTGTGTTGCTTGTTTGGTAATGGTTTTGTTAGAATGTCCGCGACTTGCTCAGAGGTTTCACAATGTACGGCTCTAATAAAACCCACATTTGATAACTGTCTGACATGCTTATGCTTGATGTCGATATGTCTGGACCTCTGACCCACTGCTTCTGCTTTGGAGATGTCTATGGCTGCTTTATTGTCCTCATGGATAGTTATAGGGTAAGCCGGTTCGGTCCATATTTCAGAGAGCAGGTCATCAAACCACACTAAATTGTTATCTGCCTTTGATAGGCAGATGTACTCTGCTTCTGCCGTGGATGTGGCAACCAGGTTCTGTTTGCCGGTATACCAGTGTACCGGGCAGTTATTGATGAGGAACACGTAACCTGATGTGCTTTTCCTGCTCTTGGTATCGCCTGCCCAGTCAGCGTCCGCATAGCAGGTCAGCGCCGGTTCTTTGGATTTGGATGGTTCCAGGCATAGGTACGCGTCTATGCTATGTTTCAGGTACCTGATTACTCGCTTCACCCCTTCCCAGTGGTATACCTTGGGTTCACTGACATGTCTGGATAATAAATTAACAGCTAAGCTGATATCGGGCCTTGTCCAATTGGCAATATACAGGAGGGATCCAATGACAGATCTATACAAGGTGTTGTCCATAAATGACTCCCCCTCTTCGTGCATATGTTTCAAGAAGTCTGTTTGCATGGGGGTTTCGCATGGCTTAGCGTCCCTCATGTTGCATCTATGTACAAGTTCTAATATTTTTTCCTTTTGAGAAACCTTGAACCCGTTCTCTGTTTTCTCGATTTGTACTCCTAGATACTTATTGACTTTCCCTAGGGTCTTGAGTGTGAATTGTTTCCCCAGTTCTCTGGCGAATTTATCTCAATTTTGCTTGTGCTGCCCCATGTACAGGATGTCGTCTACGTAAATGAGTGTGTATTCGACTGATGTGCCCTCCCTCTTGGCGAAGAGGCAGAGGTCTGCTGATGTGGTGGAAAAACCCGTGTCCCTGAGTGTTTTGGCTAGGCATTCATACCATCTTTTCCCGGACTGTCTTCAACCGTACAAACTTTTGTTTAATAGCCAAGTGACTCCCTCTTTCACGCCTTTCCCTGGGGGTGCCCTGACATATATTTCTTTGTCTAACTTCGCATGGAGGTATGCGGTTTGAACGTCAAATTGGTAGACTTCTAGGCCTAAGATAGATGCAACTACTAGGGCGCTTTTGACACTTTCTGCCCTAACTGTGGGTGAGTAGGTATCCGTGTAGTCATCTGGATACCTTTGGGCGAACCCCTGAGCTACGAGTCTAGCCTTGTAGAGGGCCTTGTTGTCTTCGAGTTCCTTGATTTTGAAAACCCACTTCGTGCCTATGAGTGTCTTATCGGCTGGGACCTTAGAGGGGGTGTATACATTCAGTTCACGCAGGCTAGCCATCTCCCTTTCCATAGCTTGCTCCCACTTATCTCTCTCTACCTGCGGCAGACTAATGATTTCTTCGTATGAGTTGGGTGTTGTTCTATTTGGGTGAATGGACATGACATAATCTTCAAATCTCTTGGGCATTTTGTTTCTGTTGGGTCTGATAGGTCTCATGGGTCTTATGTCGTGTCGTGCATGTATTTGGCCTCCTTCTCTGTGACCGTGTCTACCTTGATGATGGGGTGGTATTCCTTCCACCCCTTGGTGGCTACCTCATGGTGTCTTGGTCTTTGTCTGTCTTGTGTATTTGCTTCTAATGTGATGGGTTTGCTTTTGTCCCTTGATTCATTTGTGTCTTCCTGTCTGATGAGTGTCTCGTTGAGGTGTATCTTAGACCAGTTGGCGTTCTCGTGGAACACCGCTGTTCTGGATATGATGAACCTGTTGTCCCTGTCAATGAATCTATAGCCTTTTGTGCCTGGTTCATACCCCATGAACCTTAATCTCCTGGAGACCTTGTCTCCTTTTTGCCTCAGTTGCCCGGGGATGTGCACATCCGCCGTGACTCCAAATATGTGCAGGTGCGCAAACTTTGGTTTTCGGTCGTACATCACCTCATAAGGTGTTTTCCCTATTACGCTAGACCAGAGTCTGTTCAGCGTATAATTTGAGTAGTTGAGAGCTTCCGCCCAGAATGGCTGTCCTAACCCCGCATCCTCTAGGGCGCATCTCATCATTGTTTGTAGGACTCCATTCCTCTTCTCTACGACTCCATTTTGGAACGCGGAAAAGGGAGAAGTCTTGTAGTGTATTATCCCATGCATCTTTGACCAGTTCGAGAATTCCCTCGATAAGAACTCAGACCCCCTATCTGTCATTATTTGCCTTATCTTTGTGTTGTGTTGCGTTTCCACTATTTTATAAAACTCTTTAAATTTTTGGAATACCTCGTCTTTATGATTAATGGTATACACAAAGCCATAGCGGCTGTAGTCGTCTACTATTGTCAGAAAATATCTCCTTTTGTATTTTATAGAGGGCTTCATGGGGCCCACAATGTCCATATGTACCAGGTGGAAGATAGAATTGGTAGTACGGGTGGCTTTTCTAGGTCTGAGTTTGGTTTTTAACTTAGATGATTTACATATAGAACACTCTAAGTAGTTTTTGCAGTTTTTTATTTTCAAATCACTGGTACATTCTGTCATTTTTTGGATGACTGGGAAGCTGGCATGGCCCAATTTTCTATGTAGCAAATGGGCGCAGTCATCGTGAATGGGTTTGCCTATTAGCAATTTCCCTCTGTGTGTCGTGTTGCCTCCGGTGGGGTCGTCTTCCCTGTCCCCCTCTGCCTCAACATGTGTGTTGACTTTATTCTCAGTGTTTTCTAGTTGGGCGATAACTTGGGTCTGGTTATTCTTTTTAGGGTGGAGGTATGTTAGCCCTCTATTAATGACTATTTTGCCGATGCTTTCCCTGTCTCTGGTCAGGTAGGCTTCTCCCTCTTTGAAGGTGGTCTCTATGCCCATGTCCTTGCTCAGTTTAAGTGGTGCTAAAATGTTGTGGGGTATTTCGGGTATGAGTAATACCCCCTCTACTTTGCCTATTCCGCTTATGAACGTGTTTCCTCTCCCTGTCACTAGGACCTTGTTTTGATTGGCCACCTTAATGTGGTAGTTTTCCTCTGTGAATGAGGTCAGTATCTTTATGTCATGAGTTGTGTGGTTGGTGGCTCCTGAGTCGATGAGCCATGCTTCTCCTTCTCTGGTTTGTGAGTGTGTGTGTGTGTTCTCCCCAATCCCATACATGGACCCTGGTTGGCTCTCTCTAGAGCTGTCCCTACTTCCCCTTCTGTTCCTTGGGTCGGGGGAGTGTCTGCGCCTGTATCTGTTGTCTGGTGGGGATCTATTGGGGAGCCCCAGCTTCCTGCCTTCCCTTTCCCTTTGGTAGGTGTGGTCCCTTCCCCTTGAGTTTCTTGGGCAATCCTGTTTGTAGTGGTTCTTTGAGCCACAAGTGAAGCATTCTGGGTAGTCTAGATTCCTGGTTTGGAACTCAACTTTTTTAGTTGGCCTGCTGTCCCTGCGGCTGATGGAGCGGTCCCTCCTTAAGCTATCTTCTGCTATTATCCTATTTGTCAGTGACTCGAGTGTGAGGTGGCCTAAGCCTATGCTATCCAGCTGCATTATAAAATTGTCCCAGCTGGAGTCCAGGGAGTTGATGACAATGCTCTTCATGCTCTCTTCGGATATATCCTCCCCCCTTTGTATCAGTTCAGTTCTTGTGGCATTCAGGTTCAGTATATGTTCACCCATGGGAGTCCCTGCGTTATGCCTGGCAGAGTGGAATTCCCTGGATATCCTTGCTGTGGTGGCAGCGCTTTTACTATAGAACAGATTAAATATTCTCTGCTGTATCTCAGACACAGTCAGATAATGGCTTAGGCTGGGGTATACACCTGGTGGGATACTTGCTATAATTAAATAGTAAGCCCTGTGATGCAAGCAATCTGTTTCTAAAGTCCAAGGTTTTGTAGGGGGGTCATCAACTAAAAACAATAGATCCTCTTTTAAAAATAAAACCTGGAGTTGGTGATTCCACTGCATAAGGTTCGATCCATCTAATTTAAGAGTGGGAAAGTTAGCTGGTAAATTCCCTGAGTTGTGTGATGAAATACTCACAGTCTGTTGCTGCCCATGGTGTCTCAGGTGAGGGAACTCACAATATGGCTTGGGTATGCAGTTTGCAGCTCTGCACAGACTTGGATTTATGTTCTCTCCTTCTCTTCTTGCTGGAGCCAACTGAGCATGTGCGAGGCCCATTTCGCTACTGTAGCCGATGGGGGAGTGGCTGGCTGTTGCTGCTCTTAGGCCTCGGCCTAGGCCTCCAGTTGGGGGTCCCATCTCACTCCTGGGGTGTCTGGCTTCATCTCTGGAGGCAGGCATCCATCGCTGGGCGTCCGGATCCATGCAGGGGGCTGGAGAGAGTCGAGGAGGCGAGGCGGTCGTAAGTCGAGGACTTCTGGGGTTCTGAGGCGTGGCGGCTGCGGTGGGCCCCGATCTTTGATTGCTGGTCCCTGGGCATGTGAGTAGGCCGGGCGGAGGCCGCATGGGAGTTGAGTAGCAGGTGTGGCCTCTTCCCCTCGGGCCTCTTATGTTTGGTGCTGCGGGTGCTGGGTTCGAGTCCTGCTATCTGCATGATTCAAGTGTAGTTGGTGCCCTGCAGTTGTCTTTGTGGGGGTTGGTCATTGGGTGGAGTATCTGGGGGGGGTGCTACCATCGATGGCCCCCCCGTAGCCCCCTCGGTTCGCGGTGGTGTCTCTGGGGTGCGTGGCTGGCATGAAGGGGTTGCGTACAGGGCCTATCGTGGCTGCTGGGGCCTCTGGTGTCTTTCTGGCTTCGAGCTCGGGAGGCGAGTTCCAGATGCCTTGGTGTGTCCCTTCTGGGGTGCCTTTGGCTGTTCCCCCATTTGTTCTGGGGTTTCTTTCATTTGGCGCCATTGGATTTGAATCCTGGCTCCCTATTGGTTGGTGGCCATCCCAAGATGGCCGCCCGGAGCATGGCACGAATATGGAACCATTTGGCTCTTGGGCCTCTGCCAGGGGGTATCTCTGTCTTACCGGTCTGGCAGCCTCATGGTCTTGCTCCTGGGGGCTCATCGCTGCTCCCTGGTCATCTAGAAGGTCCTGGAGCTTCACGATGAGTTCATCCTTGCTTATGGAGGCGTCTATCATTTTCTGTATGATGTCCTTTAGTTCATCTCTCTCGGGTGAACTGTCTTTGGCGTGCCTGGCTGCACTTTCTTTTGGCCTCACGCTTCTGTTTGTTTGGTCCAGTTCCTCCATCTCCAAGGCAGTTGGGATTCTGGCGGTGGCACCTTCAGGTTCCCCCAGCTCTGCCATCAGCCTGGTGGTGGACCTTGTGTTCATCCTTCCTTCCATTTCCGATTTTGGTTCTGTTTATTGGGCATAACCATCCTCTGCTACCACTTTGATAAGTAAGTTTTCCAAGGATCTTGCCCAATAATCACAGACACGATAGGCTTTGAGTTCAATGTATTTATTTACTCCATTTCTTTCTATTCAGATACTCATTTTGAACTGGAACTGGACTTCTGCGCACAGCCTTATACATGGAGGAGGTGGAGTCAAGGTAAGGAGGGGTTATGGGAAGGGCTAAGTGAGGGAGGAGGGATCAGTGGGTCAGTCTATGCAATGGTGTATACACAGTTAGGCATTTACTCGTAACAAAAACGCACCTTTTTCCCCTCTAAAAGGGGGTGAAAATTTAGGTGCATCTTGTACACCGAATGTAGTCCCGCCCACCCACTGGCCCCCACCCTTTGGCCTGTGCCTTGCAGCAGTTACTTCCTTGCAAGCAAACAGCAAGAAAAAACTGCTCCTTTGAGGTTCAGCACAGCCTAATTAGCACAAGTTGATTAGATCGGCCTCCTGACTCTCAGCTGATTTGCTATTAGCTGTTTTGTGCAGGTCTCTGCTGCTTGCTGCAAAGAGGTAAATTGCTGGAGAATATTTTTTTTTTCCTTGTGCTAATCAAGCCATGCTGAAATGAAAATGAAAGTAAAACAGGCTGTTTGCTGCAACGTTGCAAAATTAGGCAGAGGCAGAGGGAGATTTCTTTTTTTCTTTTTTTTTTTGTCACCAAAAAAGGTAGGTGCAAGCAATGGGAAATTTAGGGAAAAAGAGGAGAGTTCAAGATTTTAAAACACAAAAGAAAAAAAGAAAGAAAAAGGCAAAAATAAAAATGGAAAGGGAGAAAAAGAAAAAGAAATGAAAGAGAAAGATGTTATACATATTTAGAATTGAAATATGAATAGTAGTAAGAAATAAATGGGAAATCATGATTGTAAAAATAAAATGAATAATAATTGGAATATTTATCTTTGTATTTTTGAAATCTAGATAATAAGTTTTTATTTTTTTATTTTTTTTAGAAATATGAATAAGTATAAACTGTAACAATTGAAATACCTTTAATGGTATATGGTGGTGAAGGTAAAAAGAATTAAGTTGTAGCTAGAACATTTTTAAATTTAATTAGGGAAATTGTAACAATTGAAATATTTTTAATTATATCTTGTGATGAAACTAGAAACAAATTGTGATTTGGAGGATTATATGGGCAAAACTATTTGGGTTTTTGGGAGAGTTTAAGATATGAAAATAAGAAACATAAGGGGAACGCTCTATTTAACTAGGGAATTGTAATAATTGAGATACTATTAATTGTATATTGTGTTGAAAGCAGAAATGGTTTGTGGTTTGGAGGAATATATGGACAAATTATTTAGTTTATTATTATTGGTAAATAATTAATTGATTTGTAAGAAATTGGATTGCATGGAAATAATTGGAATATTCATGTTCATATTGATTAATATACAAAAAAAGATAGTTATATAACTAATTGTTTTATATTAAAATGTTGAATTTGTATTAAACAATTGCAATATTACATAATTAACCAATGTGAGTATGGATATAAAAATAGATGACAATGGGAAGGGGTATAATATAGAATAGAAGGGAAAAATTGAATTTGATTAAGATTAGAGATGAGGATTGTTAAGGATATTGGTGTTGTGTTACCAACCAGCAGAGTAAATGCACAAGGAAATGTTGCTGAAAGCAATAAATAAGAGATGTGCAAACTGGTTTATCAAAAGTTTACTTTATAGTAGAAAAACAGTCTCATAGTCTTTCAATCAATCCAAGTCTTTGCCAATTAAATCAGTCCAGTGATACAAAATCTTCTTACCACACAAACAGTAGTTGGTTAGAATAACAAACTCACCCAGGTTCACAAACCATGATGGTAGCAGATCCATGCAACAATGATAGTTCAATGAATAGCAACTCCACACACTATGGTAGCTTATCATCAAACTGAATACTTTACAGTACCTTACTTAAATACGTTCACAACCTGTGATTATCTAATTACAGCATGACTCAGCATTACAATGAATCAACAGTAGAACTTTAAAATCATACGATACATATTCATATTAAACTTACAGTACGCATATATTGCCTGGACAACTTGTTAGGCTCAAACCATATCCTAACATTCTCCCCTTTGGACAGGTTAATATTATACAGTTTAGATTCTTAATCCATAGTGTCCACAACATGTTTTATGTTTGATAGCACCTTGCGCTAAGGTTCTATGTTAACCTGGCAAACTATGGTTGCTTTATATTGATCAGGTGGATGCCTTTCCCTAGTAGATCTCCTAGGTAATACAGGACTTACTGCAGATGGTTCATCTGACTCCTCCCCTAAAACTATCTCCTCTAAACCTACTTCCTGTTCTTCCTCCTTGATAGAGGATTCTACATCATCTAAATCCTCAGGAATATCATCAGGAATATGATGCTCTATACTAACAGTATTATTATCATGTCTATAATCTGCACGCTCTAGTTCATCCCATCCTTCGTGCTCTAGAAATTTAGCACTTGCACTACAGTAAACACTAGTAGTTCCCTGTGCCTAAAATCTAAAATACCTATGATTTGATTCATAGCCAACAAAAAACATTTTTCTGGCTCTCTGTTGATCCTTTCTCCTTAAACTAGATGGAATATGTACCCAAGCTGGGGCTCCAAATGTGTGTAAGTAACTAAGATTTGGTTTCCTCCCATGCCATAAGGTGAATGGTATTTCACCTGTAGAGGAATGAACCACGTTGTTTAACACATGGTTAGCACACATAACAGCCTCACCCCATAAATTTTCAGGCAAAACAGAATCTGCCAACATAATTCTAGTCATGGCTTGTAATGTTTGACCTCTTCTCTTGATATAAGACTTAAGTTGTGGTCTGTACGGTGCAGACTGTTTATGCTGGATCCCTGCATCCTGCAAAAACTTTTCCAATCTTTGATTGGTAAATTCTGTACCATTATCAGTCACTAAGCATTTAACCTTAAATTTCTGTTTCCTTTCCACAAAACGCAGCCAGTTGTTCATATGCTGGAATGTTTCACATTTTGTTTTCATTAAATAACAGAATCCATATCTTGAATAATGGTCTACTATGCTTAGAATATAGCAGGCACCTCCTATGCTGGGTTTTTTGGGGTCCAATTAGGTCTATAAACACTACCTCTAATGGATTTTTTGTTTTAAAACCATTAACACGGTTTGCTGCTGTCACCCTACTTTTTTGCTGACTACAGGCATTGCAATTCAGATATTTACTACATGCATGTAGTTTTATCCCTTCAGATAACTGAACTGTTTTCTTTAATGTCCTGAAATTTAAATGCCCAAGTCTCCTGTGTAACAGATGAATACATTCATCATGTGGTTTAACATTCTTATAAACAGACTTAGATTTAGCCACCAATACTGGGTTATCCCTTAAAACAAATAAATCATTTTCTAAACTTGCAGTAACAATCTTGCCATCTTTCTCAATAAAACACTTACCATTTTTAAATGTTACTGTAAATCCAAATTGCAATAATGATTTAACAGATAATAAATTGAATTTTAACCCAGGAATATATAACATAGGCAATGGTTCATTGCTAAATGGCCAACGAGCAATACCCTCTCCAGCTACCTTAACCTTCCAGCCATTTGCTAGTTTCACATGTTGGTTACTTTTCTCCATTTTAACAAAAAAAAAATTATTTCTAGAAATTGATTGAGAAGCACCACTGTCAACAACCCAACAATCCTGGTTAACATCAGTAGTTGAACTGGATATAACTAAATTACAACCCTTCTTGGATCTAGTATTGTTCCTAACAGACATTTTCTTATTCTTACAATACTTAGCTATATGCCCTTTAGCCCCACAAGCAAAACAACGTTTTACAAAATAGGCAGTTGAATACATTTTTTTCTTCTTCTTTTGGTTGTTGCATTCTCAACTGATCCCTTTCTTGACTTCTTTTGGATTCTTCCAATAACCTACCGGTTATGCCAGCCAATGTCAGTTCATCTCTGGACAAAACCTCTAATGAAGAAACATAGTCGTCATAACTATCGTCCAAAGAAGAAAAAATTATATAAACTTGTTGTAGTTCTGAGAAAACAAGTTCCTTTTCATGCAGCTCCTGGAAAATTCTGGTCATGGATTCCAAATGAGCCATCATATCTCCACCTTTAAGAAGATGTTGTTTAAATAATCTCCGTGTGAGATAAATATGAGCACCCATAGAGTCACAAATATATAGTCTCTTCAACTTGGTCCAACACCTAGCAGCAGACTCTTCGCCACGAATATGGACAAGCTGCTGGTCACCCAGTGTTAGTCCAATAATGCTAAGAGCTCGTTCATTGTCTCTGTTAAACTTGGTTATTTTCTTCTCATCTTCTTCATTAGCAGAATTCCATGCTGTTACATGCAGTGGATTATTAACTATGTCCCACAGTCCTTCTCTTCGCAGAAGTAGATTACATTTTGCAGACCAGGATACATAGTTTGTTCCATCCAGCTGGGTTATCATGGAAAAATTTGCTGCTTGTTCTAGTGCCATCTTCACTTGGATTGTATATTACAAACACAGTTTGTACTATTCACATTAACTCTCAGTTTAGCTCTTAACAATCCCTGTTAGTTCTGGTTGGCTCTGGGCCCATAACCAATGTTAAGGATATTGGTGTTGTGTTACCAACCAGCAGAGTAAATGCACAAGGAAACGTTGCTGAGAGCAATCAATAAGAGATGTGCAAACTGGTTTATCAAAAGTTTACTTTATAGTAGAAAAACAGTCTCATAGTCTTTCTTTTTTTTTTATTGCGAAAGTTTTACAATTACATTTTCACCCCCTTTTTCCCCCCTCATCCCACCCCAAACTTCCCAACCTCCCTAACCCACCCTAACCCTCCCCTCCCCCCCAGACTTCCACACATTATACTCATATCAAGTAAAAGGAAAAACCCTCCTTTGTATATGAAACTTGAACCCCTCCCTCCCCCTTATAAATTTTCATCTTCCTTACATTAACCTATTTCTATCTTAATATAACATTTTCGAATAAATTTTCATCCTCATTACCTTAAAATATTTCTATCTTAATATAACATTTTCAAATAAATTTTTCATCCTCATTACCTTAAAATATTTCTATCTTAATATAACATTTTCAAATAAAAGCTATTTGATACTTCCTGGTTTGATATTTGTTCTGAACATAATCTATCCACCTCTTCCATTCCCATTCATAAGTCTCTTGTGAACAATCTTTTAGATATGCTGAAATCTTCGCCATCTCTGCAAAACTGGCCATCTTCAAAGTCCATTCCTCAATCGTGGGCAGCGCTTCATTTTTCCAGTATTTACCTATCAACAATCTTGCTGCTGTTATCATATGCAATATCAGTTTTGTTTCACCCAATGTAAAACCCTTAACTATACCCAGTAAAAACAATTGTGGAGAAAATTGAATTTTTTTCTTCAGAACATTCTGCATGACCCACCAAATTTTTATCCAAAAAGCCTTAACTTTCTTACAGGTCCACCAAACATGATAATATGTAGCATCTAGACAATCACATCTCCAACATTTAGGCTGCACATTAGGGTACATACACGACAATTTTTTGGGGTCTAAATGCCATCTGTAAAACATTTTATAGAAATTTTCCCTCAAATTCTGCGACTGTGTAAATTTAACATTCTGAACCCAAATTTTTTCCCATGTTTCCAACATCACTGGTTCCTCAAAATTTTGTGCCCACTTAATCATACAATCTTTAACTAATTCAGTTTCTGAATCCCTTTCTAACAAAACATTATAAAGTCTTTTAATATGCATTGGACCTTTCTCTTTTATGTGTCTGACCAATTCTTCCTCATACATCATAATACCAGTTTTTTGGTCCTCTTTCCATCTCAATTGCAATTGATTATATTGTAACCAAATTAGATTAATCCCTTCAGCCAACAATGTCTGTAATGTCTTCAGCTGCCATCTGCCCGCATCTGTAAAAAGAACCTCTTTGTATAAAAACCCCCCGAGTGACATTATATTTGTATTCCACAAAGTATGACCAAGATCCAGCCATAGCGGTATTTTGTAATCCCATTTGAGTCGGTGCTTCTTCCAAACTCTCAACAAAGAATCTCTAAGTATGTGGCTTTTAAATGCTTTATCCACTTTGTTGTCATAAAATAAGTAAGCGTGCCATCCAAATTCCAAATCAAAACTTTCTGCATTTAATATTCCAGTCTTTTTTCCTCCAAACCAATCACTTGTTAAAGTCAAAGCTGCTGCATCATAATATAACTGTAGGTTTGGAAGTTTAAGACCTCCCCTTTCTGGAACATCTTGCATAATTTTCAATTTTACTCTTGGTTTTTTCTCATTCCAAATAAACTTGTTCACTCCAGTTTGCCATACTTTTAGTTGTTTATCATTTTTAAGCACCGGAATCATTTGAAACAAAAAGAGAAATCTTGGCAAAATATTCATCTTAACTGCTGCTATTCTTCCAAGTAAAGACAGCTGCAGTTTTTTCCAAGTCTCCATGTCTTTTTGCACCTCTCACCACAACACCTCATAATTATTTTGAAACAGTTTCATATTTGATTCTGCAACCTGAACTCCTAGATATTTTACCTTTGGTACAATCTCAAAACCTGCCCTCCTTTCGAGCTCGTGTTTACGATCTTGTGTCATATTTTTGACTATCATCTTGGTTTTTTTCTGGTTCAATCTAAAACCTGAAACTTTACCATAGTCTTGTATAATGTCCTTCATCTGGATTATTGATTCCATTGGCTGTGTTAGGGTAACAACCAGATCATCTGCAAATGCCTTTATTCTGTAATCCTCTTGCCTTATCATTATACCTTTCAAGATATTAGAGTCCCTTATTGTATTTAACAAGACTTCTAGTGTTAAAATAAACAACATTGGGGACAACGGACATCCCTGTCTTGTTCATTTTTCGATTTTGAACTCTGTTGTCAAACTTCCATTAATAATAATCTGAGTCTTTTGCTCTTGATAAATTGCTGAGACCGCCTGTATAAATTGGTCTCCAAAGTCCATCTTTTTTAAAGTCTTTAGTAGAAAATTCCAGTCCACTTTATCAAAGGCCTTCTCTGCATCCAAGAAAACCAGCACTGCAGGGATCTGTTTATTCTTCTCAAGATATTCCAATAAGTCTATTACTTGCCTTACATTGTCATTCATATGCCTACCCTCAATAAATCCCGCTTGGTCATCATGGATCACTTTTTGAATTACTGGCATCAGTCTGTTGGCTAGTACTTTTGCATAAATTTTATAGTCCGTATTCAAAAGAGATATTGGTCTGTAATTCTCCGGTTTTTTGGGACCTGCTTGTTCTTTTGGTATCAAAGAAATGTAAGCTGTAGTCCATGATACTTTTCCCCCTTGTTGTATATTACAAAATAAGTCTCTGAGTTGTTCCACCATTTCTGCCTGCAAAGTTTTATAGTACACTGCAGCCAGACCATCCGTTCCAGGAGCTTTGGCTGTTTTTAATTGTTTTATTGCTGCTATTATCTCCTCCTCTGTTATAGGATAATTCATTCTTTCCTTTTGTTGCTCAGTAATTTTTGTAACTCTTTTGTTGTCTAAATATTTTTCTATAAGTCCATTCTGCACCTCCTCTCTAGCATATAGTTTAGTGTAATATTCAAGAAAGGCTTCTTTAATTAATTTCTGTTGAACAACTTCTTTCCCTCCGATATCGATACTATCAATAGTCCGTATGCTCTGTTTCTTCCTCAATGTGTAGGCCAACCACCTGCCCGGTTTATTGGCGTTGCAGAATGTATTATGCTTCGCATATTGTAAATTTGTTGCAACTTGTTCTGCTATAAGCATTTGAAATTGATCTTTCAAAAGTTTTATGACACCACGTGTTCTTTCATCTGTTGGATTTTTAATGAGTAACTGTTCTTTATTCTTTATTTCTGCTTCCAATTCAAGTCTTTTCTTTTGTCGGATCAATCTATGTTTAGAGTTCATATAAATAAGCACCCCTCTCATGTAAGCTTTGCTTGCGTCCCACACAGTCTCATAGTCTTTCAATCAATCCAAGTCTTTGCCAGTTAAATCAGTCCAATGATACAAAATCTTCTTACCACACAAACAGTAGTTGGTTAGAATAACAAACTCACTCTGGTTCACAAACCATGATGGTAGCAGATCCATCCAACGATGACAGCTCAATGAATAGCAACTCCACACACTATGGTAGCTTATCATCAAACTGAATACTTTACAGTACCTTACTTCACAACCTGTGATTATCTAATTACAGCATGACTCAGCATTACAATGAATCAGCAGTAGAACTTTAAAGTCATACAATACATATTCATATTAAACTTACAGTACACATATATTGCCTGGACAACTTGTTAGGCTCAAACCATATCCTAACAAGGATGAAGGGTAATATTGGTTTTTAAAAAAAAAATGATGAGGAATAAATATGGCAAAAAGGAAATATAGAAATTGTAAATTTAATTGAAATGACTAAACACTGTTTGAATTTGTGAACTGGCCAAATACTCTGTTCAAAGAAAATACATTGTATGTTTGTATGTGTGTTTGTCTAAAAAATAAAAAAAAACTTTTTATAAAAAAACAAAAAACAAAACGAAAAAGGTAGGTTTAAGCTCTGTTTAAGTCATTTATGTTTAACCCCTCAATAAGACATTTCAGACCTCCAATTTACCATTCAAACATGGGCCTCGCACGGCTTCTCTGTTAACATAGAGAAAGCCATCTGAAACCCTCGACTAGAATTCTTCATTTGGGAACTATGATTCTAGAATTATGGTTCCTAAATGACTAGAATTTAGGAATTATAATTGATTCAGTTGAAGGTAAGGTTTTCCTCTCCCCGGATCGCAACCATGTTGAGATCTCTTGTGGCCAGGGTCACAAGAGCCTTGATAGTACAGTGGTCTACGCACCCTGTTATTAACACAGCTGCCTGCAATTTTACTGCTGGTTCGAATCTCTCCAAGGCTCAAGGTTGACTCAGCCTTCCATCCTTTCTAAGGTAGGTGAAATGAGGGCCCAGTTTGTGGGGGCAATAAGCTGACTTTGTATAAATATACAAAAGTATGAAGGCTATTGCTTAACGCATTGTAAGCCGCCCTGAGTCTCCGGAGAAGGGTGGCATATAAATCAATTAAAAAAAAAAGGTGCGTCTTATACTCCGGTGCATTTTATATTCCGAAAAATATGGTAGATTAGCCTTAAAGGAAGCTAGAAAGGCTTTTAAAATTCAAGCTGACAAGAAAAGGATGGAACCAAAACCTTTCCATGTTGCAGATAGAGTATACTTATCTACAAAATTCCTGAAATTATTACAGCCATCAAAGAAACTAGGGCCAAATTTCATTGGACCTTTCCCTATCACTAGGGTCATCAATCCAGTAGCAGTTGAATTACTCCTTCCAAAGACATTCAGGCAAGTCCACCCAGTATTCCACATTAGTTTACTCAAGCGAGAAGTAATCTCATCCCTCAGACCACCTGCATCTATACCACCTGTTCCCATCATGATTGAAGGTGAACAACACTTTGAAATCAAGGAAATCCTTGACTCTAGGATCCACAGAGGGAAAATCCAATACTTAGTTGCTTGGAAACATTTACCCTCAGCCCACAATGACTGGGTTGCTAAACACCATGTTAGGTCTCCAACCCTTACTGAGAAAATTTCACTCCCAATACTCTAACAAACCTTATTAATCATGAATTTTTTGTTTATATTTTTTCACAGGTGGACCCTTTTGTTTTCTAAGAAAGGTAGCATGTCAGATCCCTAAAAGTGATACTGCCATTCAATTGGGAGAAGCGGGAGACTTGGATTCGATTTACTAGCATTACCTGTTTCAACAGATATTTTACAACCTATATCCTGGTGTCAAAGAGCCCTGAGATCCCTTCAATATTGAGGAATGTTTATGACAGCCATGTGAACTGTTTCACTTTAAAGAATAAAGGAGAAATGATGTGAATACATACTTATCTGATTCTCAGGGCAGCTGGTAAAGAAAACATCTTCACACTTGTGTATTGGCTAAAATCTGCATTCTGGTTTAAGGGAGGGGTCTCTACTCTTTAATCCTACTTGTCTTGCCTAAAGGTATTCAGATTTTGCTTTGAATCCACTGCTATCACTTCTGCTTAATAAAATGGTCCTTTTGAAATACTAAGTTTCAAGAGTACTTACTTTCTTAAATTGGAAGGAGAGGCAATCCTTACATAAGTATTCCCAGCCACTATTTTGCAAAAACATTCACAACAATATCCATCAGAATCCAAATATAGGGTTCCAACTTTAGGTGACATTTCTAGCTGCTTATTTTGTTGCTACTATTAGTAAAGAAATGAGTGAGAAATCATTTTTATAATTATTCCTGAAGTGGGAGAAACAATTATATAAAAGGCTTTGAATTTAATTGAATATATAATTACAATTAAGCCAAAGATTCAATTCCAGTAAATTAGAATTTGCTCACAGAAATTCCCAAATTAACCCATGACATCTCCAGCAAGTGATAGGAAAGCTCTTTTTCCAATTAAGATCCAAAAGAAATAGTTCTGAGTTAAATAGACTATGAACATAAAGGTAAAATATGATATATGCAATTTTATCTTCATTTTAGATGTCTCTTATCACTGATCACTGATCACTGATCATAAAAGCACAAGAACAGGCACTAAGCACCACATCCATAGAAGCAGGGATTTACCACACTAGACAGAACCCAAGGGGAAGATCAGTGACTCTCAGCTAAAAGATGTATGGACTTTAACTCCCAGAATTCCCTAGCCAGCCATCAAGGAGTTTCCACAGAAGATCATGGAGAATAATAGAGCTCAAAATCTGTGTGAGGTCTGGATCCAGAAGGACAAACAGGCATTAGATAATCAATCAGACACTGTAGTAGTAGACAAATCAATAGACAAAGATCAGAAGAGCTCAGGAGGCCAGGCAAACGGGATGAGGCAAGGTGCCCCTCGACATGAGTGATGTTGAGTTGGCCACATCCACCCAGTCACATGACCACCCAGCCACCCCCATCCAGCCAGTCATTAGGGCAGAGAACTGGTTGTTAAATTATTTGAATCCCACCACTGGCCAGAACCGATGAAGCTCCTTGTATGAGAATTGAAACATCTTCTTCCTCAAGAAAAAAACAGTCCAGTTCATTTTGAAAAAGCACCTTTGAGACCTGAACCATTTGTTTTTAACTAATTAACTTGATTTAGTTTACATAGTTGAATTCAATGGATGGCTGCTCTGGATTCAAAGAAGGATCTGTGTATTGTTGAATACATATTTGCTACCTGCCACCTCAAATATCTTTGTTTCAAACAGCAACTAGATCAAGTAGTTTGAAGATTGACTTCCGGTTTGGTATCGCGGGGATGCAGTTGGGGAAATGGCGGGGCTGTGATAAGCCACGCCAAAACCCCGACTGGCTAACTGCCGCTGACAGGTCTGCAGACCTACCCTGTCCTTAAGGGACAGGGGAAAAGAGAGGGACCCCTTGGGCAGCCGAGGCAAGTTCCTCGGAGGCCGGAGGCAACCCTCTAAGTCAGCAGTGGGGGATGGCAGCCATGACAGTTGCCTCGAGACTGCGACAGATCAGGGCAAGCAAAGTGCAGGAGGAAGGAAGAAAAGACAATGTGCTTTGGAGCAGGGTGAGTGACACCAGCCCAGGCGAGAACACCACATTAAAGAGGATATTAGTAAATAAGACCCCCAGCCTTACTTTGCAGCTGAAGATCTGAGGGGCTTGAAGATTTTGGAAAAAAGGGGGGGAGAAAGAAGTTTTAAACCCTTTAAGAACCTTATTTCACCACTGATTGATTGGAGGGAATTGATTAACAGAACTGGATATTTGAACTTTCTTGTTAAAACTGAAATGAATTTGAAAAGAGAAAAGTGAAATTAATTGCCACCTTTAAAAGACAGACAAAGAGATCAAATGGATTGCTACATAAATGTTTCAAAATGGTGTTTGAAGCTGTGACTAAGTGAAAGTGTTTATTGCGGTAACTTATTCTTTTCTGAAAAGAACCATCTGACTTGTTACATATTATGGATTGCCTTGAAAAGAACTATGGCTTTTTGAACTTTGGAAATTCCTATTCTGTTGTTAGATGGCTACATAAGAAAGAAGAAATTCAATGTTTAATAAACTTTTAACTAACTAGCGCAGCAATAAGTCGGGTTTCAGGTCTGGGCACAGCACGGAAATGGCATTGGTCGTGTTGGTTGATGATCTCTGGAGGGCTCGGGACAGGGGTTGCTCCTCTGTTCTGGTCCTGTTAGATCTCTCAGCGGCTTCTGATACCATCGACCATGGTATCATGCTGCACCGGCTGGAAGAGTTGGGGGTGGGAGGCACCGTATTGTGGTGGTTCTCCTCCTTTCTCTCCAATCGGTCTCAGTTTGTGTTGGCAGGGGGGCAGAGGTCGACCTCGAGGCCTCTCATCTGTGGAGTGCCGCAGGGATTGGTCCTCTCGCCCCTTCTGTTCAACATTTATGTGAAGCCGCTGGGCGAGTTCATCCGTGGCTTCGGGGTGAGATACCACCAGTACGCTGATGACACCCAGCTGTATATCTCCACCCGAGGCCACCCCAACGATGCCCTTGAAGTGATGTCTCAGTGCCTGGAGGCTGTGCGGATCTGGATGGGGAGGAACAGGCTCAAGCTCAACCCTTCCAAGACTGAGTGGCTGTGGCTCCCGGCATCCTGATATAATCAGTTGACCCCAACACTGACTATTGGGGGCGAGTCTTTGGCCTCCACAGAAAAGGCTCACAATCTGGGAGTCCTCCTGGATATGCAGCTGTCCTTGGAGGAACATCTGACAGCTGTAACCAGGGGGACCTTTTATCAGGTTTGCCTGATTCGCCAGTTGCGGCCCTTTCTTGATCGGAATTCCCTGTGCACAGTCACTCACACCCTCGTCACCTCTCGCCTTGACTACTGCAATGGTCTCTACATGGGGCTCCCCTTGAGTGGCACCCGGAGGCTCCAGCTGGTCCAGAACGCAGCAGCGCGGGTAGTGACGGAAGCAGCATGGCGCTTCCATGTAACACCGCTCCTGCACGAGCTGCACTGGCTCCCAGTGGTCTTCCGGGTGCGCTTCAAGGTGTTGGTTATCACCTTTAAAGCGCTCCATGGCATAGGGCCTAGCTATCTTCGAGACCACCTGCTGCTACCGACGACCTCCCATCGACCCGTGCACTCCCATAGAGAGGGCCTCCTCAGGGTGCCATCAGCCAAACAATGTAGGCTGGTGACCCCCAGGGGTAGAGCCTTCTCTGTGGGGGCACCTACCCTCTGGAATCAGTTGCCCCCAGAAATAAGGAGAATCCAAGACCTCAGTGCCTTCCGCCGTGCCCTTAAAACCCACTTTTTCCAGCAAGCTGGGCTGGCTTAAGAAGAAATTTTTAAATGTTTTAATTGGTTTGTGATTTTTAATTTTTGGGCCAAATTTATATATATTTTAATTGTTTTTTAATATTTATATTTCATGTTTTTAATTCTGGCTGTACACCACCCTGAGTTCTTAGGGAGAAGGGTGGTATATAAATTGGAAATAAAATAAATAAAAAATAAAATAAATAAAAGACTTGGCGCAGGACCAGAAGTGGAGAAGCTGATGTTTTACTGGAAACAGACTTTATAATAGAATTAAAAAGGATATGCAGAGTTTTATGCATGGAAGTATTGACTTTAAATTGAAACACATTTGGACAGATAAGGAAAAGAAGAAGCAATATAGATAAATTGGATAGCAATATTTGAATGTTTAATTGTTGAAATGATTCAAAATTTAAATGAGTTTTAAATAAAAATAAGAAGTGTCCATGGTAAACAAAGATAGACATATTAAAAATAGAAATGAGAAGTAAAGGTGACTAAAAGTGATATGTTTATAAAAGCATAATTCGTTGTAACATGTTTTAGTTTTAATTTGATAACAAAGTGGTGGATGATAATTATGATTAATTGTTAATGATTTTAGATGATATATTAAGGTACACAGATGGAAGTTATAATTGTAATTGCACTTAATATATCTTGGAATGATTAATATTAAGAAATAAACGGGGAAACACCCTGGAAAAGTACAGTTGGAAATAATGGATTAATAAATAATATATGGAAAAAGAAATCTTTAATAAGTTAGTAGAATTGAAGTTGGAGTTAATGGAGGAGAATATGCTGAGAAATCAGCCAAATAATGAAATGCTGGAAATCAGCCAAATAATAGGTGGAGTTAAGGAGGAGAATGCTGTTAATCAGCCAAAAAAACTAGGTGGAGTTAAGGAGGAGAATGCTGTTAATCAGCCAAAACAAAACATGCTGGAAATCAGCCAAAACAATGGAAAATGCTGATAATCAGCCAAACAAAAGGGGAAGTTAAGGTGGATAATATGCTGAAAACTCAGCTAAAATATGCTATGTTGGAAATCAGCCAAATAAATAAGTGGCGTAACGGAGGAGAATGAGGAGAATATATTGAAGAATAACTATTAATAAGGGGTGAAAAAGAAATGTTGGGTGATAATTAAAATGAAATGGTAAATTTTGAGATCTCTGTGTAAAAGTTTAAGAATATGATAGGATAGATTGGGTTTAGAGAAAAATAGAAAGAAATTTTGATTAATAAATTGAAATAAAAATTGAGTTATATAAATTTGGAAATTAAGATTTGTGGTGATAAAATTGTAAGGTAAATATATAGATTAATAGAAAAGATTGTTTTTGTGCTTAATGTTGATGTCAAAAGGAGCAAGGGATAAAAAATTTAGATAAAGTGGTATTGAATTCTGATTTATAATTGAATTCATAATTGAATATAAAAAGGAGCTTTGTCTTAGTAGGAGATTAGGATGTATGATGAGATAATAGAAAAATTTATTTAAGATTTTGGAATTTATGTTAAAATTGTTTGTTTCTCATTTGTTAAATTAGAGTACCCATTTGTGACCGGACCAAGACTTTGTTCTTGAAAAATTTTCTTTTTTATGTTTATGTTGGGGGGAATTTTTTTTTTTAAAAAAAGTAGTTTGAAGATTGAGGTTTATGGATAAATTTTGTTTCCAAGCCTAGACAAAACTATGAAAGGGCATCCATAATGGAGAGGATCAAAAAGTTAGAATTTATTTGTGATACTTAGAAAAAGGCAGCAGGGCTTCTCACTCATAATTGCATCTGGCCTTTTCTCTACACAAAAACACACAGAAAGTTTTCTGAGGTTACATTTCTGAACCATCTGGAGCTAAACTGTGTTCCAGTAATGGTAAGGCTTAAATGGAAACTCAAGTAATGAATTGTCAGGGATGAGAATTTCCATCTTTTCAAAATACTGTGTATTCACACCTGTATTGTTTAATATATTAAACTATATTTTATGTTTGAATTAAAATCTCTTATATTCTGAATTATTCTAAATAAAGTATTTTCTATGTTTTCAGTGATATGTTTGCCATTTTCTTAGTTATCTTTGTTTATCAAACAATGGATGACTTTTTAGCTCATCTGAAATTATGTCTTCCATGCAAATGCATGTCAATTTTGCTGTCATATTTTCCCAAGTATAACCCAAAAAGGGTTATACTTTGCTAGTATAATTGTAGAGTCAAAACATTATTTACAATTTAAGTCTTAGCCTTCATATCTATTTAATATGGATAAAGTGTTTAGTTTTCTATTGTAGTCCAGCTGCATCACAGGAATCAAACTAGTAATTGCCTCTTTGGGATTTAATATCATTATATTTGTGCTTTAATGTTCTTTTGTTTTGCTTGAATCACTTTTTTCAGTGTACTTCTGTGAAGTACAGCTGGCACAATAAAAGTTTGATCAATGCATAACCAATGTGGTGTATATTTCTTCTAGAAATATAAAACTCAGATGAAAAATATTAATCTAGGAAAATTATCTTTGTCAGCAATTTCTTTTTGGAATTTAAATTAGTTCAGGATTGGTGAATATGATTTCTCTTGGGGTTTTCAAGGCCAGATTTTACAACAGTTTTACCTTCTGTGTACTTTTGACATATTGAAACATAAGATTGCTTGATGTAGAGTTCAATTACCAAAAAAATAACTTTTTGTGGGTTTTAGCATATAATACCTGTTCCTAAAAGATAATAGAAATGTCAGATCCCTATAAGTGATACTGCCATTTAGTTGGGAGAAGGGTTGGGCTTGGATTCAATTTATTAGCATTGCCTGTGTCAACAGATATTTTACAACCTATATCCTGGCACCAAAGCGCCCTGAGATCCCCTTAACTTTGGGGAATGTTTATGACGGCCATGTGGGCTGTTTCACTTTAAAGAATAATGGAGGATAGCGATGGGAATACATGCTTATCCAATGCTCAGGGCAGCAGGTAAAGAAAACATCTTCATATTTGTGTATTGGCTAAAATCTGCATTCTGGCTAAAGCAGGGGTGAAATCTACTTACCTTCCTTACCGGTTTGTCACTTGTGTGTGCACACCTTCTGCACATGCACAAAACCTTCTGCACATGTGCGGAAGGTAAAAAAACATTACTTCTGGTTAAAACCAGGAAGTAATGACACTCAGGTGGTGATCGCTACCAGATTGCTGAACTGCATGGAAAAATTGCTACCGGATCAAGTGATCCGGTTCGATCCGGGAGCATTTCACCCCTGGGCTAAAGGGAAGGGTCTCTACTGTTTTAATCCTACTTGTCTTGCCTAAGGGTATTCAGACGTTGCTTTGAATCCATTGCTGTCACTTCTGCTTAATAAAAGGTTCCTTTTGAAATACTATGTTTCAAGAGTTTTTACTTTCTTACGTTGGAAGGAGAGACAGTCCTTTCAGAAAGCAACGTCTGCAAAATGGTCATCCCAGAGAAGCAATCTTCGGTCTACTGAGGAGATCTTGCAAACCATGTCCGAAAGAAGCAGGGAACTGGGAGAAGCTGAATGCTGGGGACATCAACCACCACCCGCCTAGATGCCTATTTCGTACACCCCATTGGAGAGGATAAGGTAACCCTGAAGAATCCCAAAAAGCCCCACTGGTCAATAGGCATCGGGAAGAAAGATACTTGGGATGAGAGAACCAGAGGAATTACCCTCAGCTGCGGTAACCAAAAACCGGAGTGGAAACTGGATGTAGAAGCCCTCGCTGATCAGGGGAAACTATCCAAAGCACCACTGAGGGAGGATCATCTGAAGAGGCATATAACCCAATTGGTGATGGAAACTTTGGAAAATCTCAATATCCGAGGAGAGCCAGGACGACAGCCAAGGAGTGCAGAAAGGGCAGCAGCCACGGATGAGGCCAGGGGATGCACCCCCCTTCTGGAGCCTACCTATCAAGCAGATGGCACAGCAGCAGTATTAGAAGACCCAGAAAACCCTCCCCTCCAGGCAGCACGCACACTGGTGGCCAACCAGCCTCGAGTACCACACCTGGAAAGAAAAACTCCCTCCCTTGGGGTGAAGTTTGATGGGGATCCACAACAATTAGGATTCTTTGTGGCATATGTGCTCACATACATGCAAGAGTACGAGCATAATTTCCAAACCCAAGAATCCCAACCCTAGCCCTGGAGGGTGCCGCTGCCAGATGGATGGTGACCCTGCATAAATTCCAATGCACCAAACTGCGGGATTTCTACCATTTCATGATGGCCCTGCAATGGTTTGATTTAAAATCTCACATAATATAATTCCTAGTATTTCCTTATATTCCCTTAATATAATCATTAATGTTTTCCATTGTCAGCTATTTCAATATCCAACATCTTAATACAAATCAATTAATTATATGGTGTTACAATCATTCATTTCTTATAATAATAAATAAACCCAATTGTTTTATACCACACATTTCCTTAAGGGTTCGAATCTCACCAAGGCTCAAGGTTGACTCAGCCTTCCATCCTTTCTAAGGTAGGTAAATTGAGGACCCAGTTGTGGGGGCAATAAGCTGACTTTGTATAAATATACAAAAGGATGAAGGCTATTGCTGAGCACATTGTAAGCCGCCCTGAGTCTTCGGAGAAGGGCGGCATATAAATCAAATTAAAAAAAAAAAATCTTGTTCTAAATAATGCAATCCAACATCTTAATAAAAGTCAGTTAGTTATATAGTCATCTTTTCTTTTTATATAATAATAAACCAAATAACTTTCACCATATATTTCCTTGAATCTTCTCTAATTTTCAATTATTTTATCAAACATATGTATCTATACCTTTTCAAAGAACAACTTAATCATTTCTACTTTCACCACAATCTAATTAATTCATAATACAATATCATTTCTGTTAAGGATATTGTTGTGTTAACCAACCAGCAGAGCGTAGAGCACAGGGAAACGGTGCTGAGAGCAATGAATAAAATACATACAAACAGGTTTATCAAATTTTTTACTTTATAGTGAAAAGCAATCTCATAGTCTTTAAACAATCCAACTCTTTGCCAGTCAAATCAGTCCAGTGATACAAAAGTCTTCTTACCATACAAAACAGCAGTAGGTAATAAATAGCAACACATTCAAGCTGGTAACAGATCACGATGGTAGCATATCCACCCATGATGATAGCATCTCGTCAATGACTACATTTCAGCTCCCTTCTTAAATACAGTTACTACAGAGCTTATCCAATCAGGATACAAAGACTCAGCATTACAATGACTCAACAGTACTTCTTAAAGTCATAGAATACATATTCATGTTAAAGTCATAGAACACATATATTGTCCATATATTGCCTGGACAACCTGTTAGCCATACACCATATCCTAACATTCTCCCCTTTGGACAGGCTAATATATACCAGTTCATATTCTCAAGCCATAGCTTTCGCAACACATCTTATGTTTGACTGCACCCTGTGCTTTGGTGAAATTATCGGCAATATTATTTTCGGACATACAATATTCCAACTGGACCATATCACTTTGAATATTCTGACGAACATTTAAATAACGAATATCAGTATACTTAGACCTTGTCTTAGCCGCTAAATTGGTTGCCATTTTTATAGCAGCTTGGTTATCTTCATAAATCACGATTGGATAATCTACCTTCAAGCCGACGTCCATCATTAGTTGTTTATAATAAATCAGATCAGTACACACTAGTGACAAACATAAGAATTCTGCTTCCTTAGTGGATAGACTGATATGTTTCTGCCGTATTGTTTTCCCCTTTTTTTTAAATTAAATTTTATTGAATAGACAAAAATATTACAATTCAACCTTTTCAGTTTGGCAATGTGTAGTCATACTATATGCTTATAAATATGGTAGCTAATCGGTTATATAGGTGATTTATAGTTAAGATGTAAGATATTTATGAAATTAATATATTATAAGTTATAATATAATAGTATATAAGTTAAGTTAATAGTTAAACATTGTCTCCTTTAGTAGTTAACTTTTGCATTTATTTCCCAACCACCTATACCACAAATCCCATACCGTATAAAACTCAGAATCTTCCTTCTTATTTAGTACATGTGTTAATCTACACATTTCTGCGCATTCCAATATTTTGTTAACTATGTGCTCCTCAGTTGGACAACTTTTCTCCTTCCAATATTATGCATAAGAGATTCTCGCAGCTGTGACGATGTGGACAATTAGGTATTTCTTCTTCTTCCTATATGCTTGTTTCAGAACTCCCAGGAGATAGATTTCTGGTATAAAGGCAATATCCTCCTCTATTATTTCTTTGATCCATTTTTGTATCAATTTCCAGAATTTCCTCGCTTCAGGACACGTCCACCACATATGGTAGAAAGTACCTTGCCAATGACCACATTTCCAACACTTAGGGTTTGCGTTTGGGTATATCTTTGCAATCCTAGATGGTGCTAGATGCCACCTATACAGCATTTCATACTGATTCTCCTTGTAAGTTACCACTCTTGTCAGCTTCAGATTATTATTCCACACTTCTTCCCCATCATCTAGGTTTATTTTTGATCCGATGTTTCTCCCCCAAGCAATCATCTGGTCCTTGAGTATTTCCTCCTCTCTATCATATTCAAGCAGGTATGAATATAATTTAGCTAATAATTTGTTCTCACCACCCATCCATATCTTATCAAAACTATTTGTTCCCATTTCTATGCCATCTTCCTGCTTGTCCTTCCTATGTCGGGATTGAATTTGTAAGTAAGGCCACCAATCGATATGAATCCCTTGCTCCTTTAAGGTCTCATTTGTTTTAAGATTGCCGCTATTGTCTAGAATATCTTGATAAATATACATTTTTTCCTTGCTTAGCGTGTTTGGATGGATCATTGCCTCCATTATGGAGGTCCATTTTGGGATTTTTGTGTAATGTATACGCCTAATTTCTTTCCACATCTTCATGAACACGTCTCTAATTTTATGTCGGTGAAAATAAACCCCTGCCCCTTTTCCTTTATCCCAAAGATAGGCGTGCCAGCCCTTTTGCAAATCGTGCCCTTCCAATTGTAAGATTCTTTTATTTCCTAGTGTGGCCCAATCTCGTAGCCACACTAGGTTAGCGGCTTTATGGTATATCTCCCACACTGGGAGCCCGAATCCACCTCTATTCCTTTTTTCCTGCAGTGTTCGGAATGCAATCCTTGGCTTTTTCCCTCCCCAAATAAATTCCCTGACTATCTTGTTTAATTCTACAAAATATT
The DNA here is from genome assembly GCA_022577455.1 of Arizona elegans. Classification (NCBI taxonomy): domain Eukaryota; kingdom Metazoa; phylum Chordata; class Lepidosauria; order Squamata; family Colubridae; genus Arizona; species Arizona elegans. The sequence goes on along the minus strand of JAKOOJ010000004.1, from coordinate 72,335,123 downwards.
TTTTCCCTACATTGACAGGCGTAGTTTGGAATAAATATATCAATTTGGGGAGAATACTCATTTTGACGGTGGCTATCCTGCCCAACAGTGAGATTTGTAACTTCCCCCATCGTTCCAAATCTTGCTTAATTTTTGCCAATAGTGGTGTATAGTTGTCCTCTTTCAGGGTTGAGCATCTAGCCGTAATCCAAATCCCTAAATACTTTACATTTTTAACTATTTGGATGCCCAGATTTTCTTCTAAGATTTTCTGATCTCCTACTGTAATATTTTTTGTTAACATTTTGGTTTTGGTCTTATTTAATTTAAATCCAGATAGCCTCCCATATTCATCTATCTCTTCCAATACTCTTTTCCCGGTTGTTAGCGGCTCTTCCATAATCACTACCACATCATCGGCAAACGCTTGAATTTTGAATTTTTCTTTCCTTATTTCCAATCCTCGAATCTCATTATTCTGCCTAATTTTCCTTAACAACACCTCCAAAGCCAGTATGAATAAGAGTGGTGAGAGCGGGCAACCCTGTCTTACTCCTTTGCCAATCTGGAGTGTTTTAGTCATATCTCCATTGAGTATAATATTTGCTCTCTGCTTGTCATAAATTGTGCTTATCACATTCTCAAAGTGCTCCCCAAAGTTCATCCTTTTGATTTGCTGGGTCATGAATCTCCAATTTAAGTTGTTGAAGGCCTTCTGAGCATCAAGGAAGGCCAATGCCACTTGCTTCTCAGAGTGTATCTCATAATATTCCAAAACGTCTATCACCACCCTTGTATTACTTCTAATCTGTCGTCCCGGGAGGAATCCATTTTGATCGGGATGGATCCAATTACTCAATATTGTCTTCATCCTACCCGCAAGTATACCCATGAATATTTTATAATCTGTGTTAACTAGGGAAATCGGTCTATAGTTTTTTATTTGTTTCGGGTCAGAACCTTCTTTTTCTACCAATGTGATGAACGCCTCCCTCCACGAGTTTGGAATCATAGAACTTCACAAGGCCTCATTACATATTACCAATAGTTTTGATACAAGTATTTCTTCCAGTTCTTGGTTTTTATATAATTCTCCTGGGAGACTGTCAGGGCCAGGTGATTTATTATTTTTTAATTTTGATATTACGCCCTTTAATTCCTCCATTGTGATCTCTCTATTGAGCATTTCTCTTTCTTCCTCCTTTATCTGTGGGAGGTTCTCGTTTGCCAGGTATTGCTTGATATTATCCATTGGGGTTTCCTCCTTTCTATACAGGGTCTCATAATATTGTCTGGCAAATTCGAGTTTCTCCTCCTCTTTATCTAACATCTTTCCTTCCGAATCCTCCAAACAATCTATAATCTCCTTTTCCTTCTCCTTTTTTAATTTATATGACAGCCACCTCCCTGTCTTGTTTGCATACTCAAAATAATACTGTTTAGATTGTTTAATTTTATTTGCCAATTCTTCCTGTTTCAGTAGATTTAATTTATGTCTTATTATCATCCATTTTTCTTTTTTAGCCTCATCACTTGGATCTTGCTGTAGTTTCTTTTTTGCTTCTCCTAACTAAGCTGTCAAATTTTTCTGTGCCTTCTTTTTTTCCTTATTGCTGTAAATATTATACGATATTACTAGCCCTCTTAAGTAGGCTTTCATTGTATCCCAGACACATGCTTGAGAGATCTCTTGGCTCTCGTTTTCCAGGAAGAACAATTTTAGGTCTCCCTGGAGTTTTTTAGTAAATTCTTTATCTCTGAGAATATGGGTGTTTAATCTCCATCTCTTCTGTTTGGCCCTATTTAAACTCTTCCACCTTATCTCTAATGGGCTGTGGTCCACCCATACATTCGGAGTAATTTCTACTGAATGAATATCCAATCCCATCCAATTAGACAGTTACCTAACATTATCGTAATACCTGATGTAGACTTTCTGGTGGTCAAATCAGTAGTGAAACTGGCATCAGCATATGCACTCAGTATTAGATCATGGTTAGGTTCTAAATATAATGCATAATGCATTGTCATCTTTAAATAAGAGCCTTGATAGTACAGTGGTTTGGTGCACCCTGTCATTAACACAGCTGCCTGCAATTTCTGCTGGTTTGAATCTCTCCAGGGCTCAAGGTTGACTCAGCCTTCCATCCTTTCTAAGGTAGGTGAAATGAGAACCCAGTTTGTGGGGGCAATAAGCTGACTTTGTATAAAATATACAAAAGAATGAAGGCTATTGCTTAACGCATTGTAAGCCGCCCTGAGTCTCCAGAGAAGGGCGGCATATAAATCAATTTTTTTAAAAAAAATCTCAATATCCGCTTTGCGGCCTGCCAATGCCGATCTGTTGGCTCTGCATTATATCTTGCTAATTGGTTCACACTATATGAAATATCAGGTCTCGACCAATTGCTGATATATGATAGACTTCCTATTAGGGATTGATAGATCTCCTTACTAAATCCAGGACTTTGGATTTCTCCATTTTGAAAATCCTGTGCCATAGGCGTTTTAGCTGCCTTACATAGCTCCATACTGTAGCATTTCAACATCTGACTTATCTTGCTAGACTGAGACAGTTTATATCCTCTAGCTGTTTGAACAATATCAAGGCTCAAATAATGTCTAATATGATCTAAATTCCTGATCTTGAATTTATTTTGCAACTTTCTAATAATCTCCATTGCTTCCTTATCAGTTTTAGTTACTATTGCTATATCGTCAATAAATAATAGCAAAAATGATATTAAACCATCATTCTCTCTTTTAAAGAGACATTTGTCTGCTACACTTTCCTAAAAACCAATATTATTAATCTCTTTAACTATACACTGGTTCCATTCAAACCCTGATTGTCTTAAACCATAAAGGCTTCTTTTTAATTTCTAACAATCAGTTTGATTATTTGTTTTAACTACTAACGGTTTTCTCATATAAATGATATGTCATAATGGAGCATGCAAGTATGCTGTCTCCACATCTATATGGTTAATTATATACTTATTCTTTGCCGCCCACACTAGCATTGTTCTGAATGTGCTAGCTCTTAAACTCAGAGCAAATACCTCATCAAAATCTTTTTCACTTTGAGCAAACCCTTGAGCTACAAGGCAAGCTTTATGGGTTACAGTCACATCTATAACTTTCTTTAATTTATACACCCATCTACAACCAATTTCTCTCCAGGTGGTATTTTAACATTTTCATAAACTCCTAATTCAGTTAATGACTTGATTTCTTTACTCATTGCCTCTTTCCATGCATTCTGCTCCTTTTCAGGATACATCTTGATATCCTCATAACTGGAAGGTTCTATGTTAACCTGACAAACTACGGTTGCTTTATACCTATCAGGTGGATGTCTTTCCCTATTAGATCTCCTAGGCAATACAGGACTCATTGCAGGTATCTCCTCCCCTAAACCTACCTCCTCTTCTTCATCCTTAATAGAGACCTCTACATTATCTATATCCTCAACAGGGGTATTGTTAAACATTTTATTCTCAATAATAACATTATTGTCATCCTGTCTGTAATCTGCATGCTCAAGTTTCTCCCATCCTTCATGCTCCAGAAATTTTGTATTTGCACTACAGTAAACACTAGTAGTTCCTGGTGCCCAAAATCTAAAGGACCGATGATTTGAGTCATAGCCAACAAAAAACATTTTTCTGGCTCTCTGTTGTTCCTTCCTCCTCACATTAGATAGAATATGTACCCAAGCAGGGGCTCCAAATGTGTGTAAGTAACTAAGGTTTGGTTTACTCCCACGCCATAATGTAAATGGTATTTCACCCGTAGATGAATGTACAACGTTATTTAGTACATGGTTAGCACACATAACAGCCTCACCCCATAAGGTTTCAGGCAAACCAGAATCTGCCAACATTGTTCTAGTCATGGCTTGTAATGTTTGACCCTTTCTTTCAACATAAGCATTGTGTTGTGGTCTATACGGTGCAGACCGTTTATGCTCTAATCCTGCCTCTTGCAAAAATTTCTCTAAACTTTGATTAGTGAATTCTGTGCCATTATCAGTTACTAAGCACATTACTTTAAACTTCTGTTTCCTTTCTACAAATTGCAGCCAGTTATTTATATGCTGGAATGTTTCACATTTTGTTTTCATTAGATAACAGAAACCGTATCTAGAGTAATGGTCTACTATACTTAGGATATAGCAGGCTTCTCCTGTACTGGGTTTTTGGGGTCCAATCAAATCTACAAACACTACTTCTAATGGCTTTTTGGTTTTAAAACCATTGATACGATTTGCTGGGGTTACCCTACTTTTTTGCTGACTACAGGCATTACAATTCAAATACTTACTACATGCTTGTAGTTTTATCCCTTCAGATAACTGAACTGTTTTCTTTAACATCCTGAAATTTATATGCCCTAATCTCCAATGCAACAGATGAATACATTCATCATGTGGTTTATCATTCCTATAAACTGACTTAGAATTAGTCATTAATGTTGGGTTCTCATGTAAAATGAATAAATCATTTTCTAATATTGCAGTAACATTTCCATCTTTCTCAATTAAACACTTATCATTTTTAAATGTTACTGTAAACCCGACTTGCAATGAAGATTTAACAGATTGCAAATTAAATTTTAACCGAGGAATGTATAACATTGGCAATGGTTCATTACTAAATGACCAATGTGCAACACCCTCTCCAGCTACCTTAACCTTCCAACCATTGGCTAATTTCACATGTTGGTTACTCTTCTTCAATTCCACAAAAATTTTTCTATTCCTAGTAATAGATTGAGAAGCACCACTATCAACAATCCACCAATCATGGTTAACATAAGTAGTAGAACTGGATATAGCTAAATTACAACTCTTCTTGGGTCTAGTATTGTCCCTAACAGACATTTTCTTATTCTTACAATACTTAGCTATATGCCCTTTAGCCCCACAAGCAAAATATTGTTTTACAAAATAAGCAGTTGAATACATTTTTTCTTCTTTTGGTTGTTTCACTCTCAATTGATCCCTTTCTTGTCTTCTTCTGGACTCTTCCAGTAACCTACCGGTTATGCCAGTCAAAGTGAGTTCATCTCTGGTCAAAACCTCCAGTGAAGAAACATAGTTGTCATAACTATCATCCAAAGAAGAAAGGATTATATAAACTTATTGTAGTTCCGAGAAAACAAGTTCCTTTTCATGCAGCTCCTGAAAAATTCTGGTCATGGATTCCAAATGAGCCATCATATCTCCTCCTTTAAGAAGATGTTGTTTAAGCAATTTCTGTGTGAGATATATATGAGCACCCACACTGTCACGAATATATAGTCTCTTCAACTTGGTCCAACACCTAGCAGCAGAATCCTCGCCATGAATATGGACAAGCTGCTGGTCATTCAGTGTCAGCCCAATTATGCAAAGAGCTCATTCATTGTCTCTGTTAAACTTGGCCAATTTCTTCGCATCTTCATCGTCATCAGGATCCCATGCTGTTACATCTGGTGGATTATTTACTACGTCCCACAGTCCTTCTCTACGCAAAAGTAGATTACATTTGGTAGACCAGGATACATAGTTTGTTCCATCCAACCGAGTTATCATGGAGATATTCGATACTTGTTCTTGTGCCATCTTCACTTGGATTATATATCACAAACACAGTTTTCTCTATTATTCACATTAACTCTCAGTTCACTATATAGCTCTGTTTAGCTCTGAGCAATCCTAGTTAGTTAGTTAGTTAGTTAGTTAGTTAGTTAGTTTATTTATTTATTTATTTATTTATTTATTTATTTATTTATTTATTTAATTTGTATACTGCCCTACTCCTGAAGGACTCAGGGCGGTGAAGAGCCAAAAGATAAAATACATATAATACAAATGTTAAAAAACCATTAAAATACAATTAAATAATTTGGCCCAGAAAACAAAATTAAAAACACCCCAAATTTATAAGACAAATTTAAAATTTAAAAAATTTAAAAACAGTTTAAAAAAGAGGTTATGCCAGGCTGGCCTGCTGGAATAGGAATGTTTTGAGGGCACGGTGGAAAGCGCGCAGATCCGGGATCCTCCGTATCTCTGGGGGGAGCTTGTTCCAGATGGTGGGTGCCCCCACAGAGAAGGCTCTCCCCCTGGGGGCCGCCTGTCAACACTGTTTGACTGACGGCACCCTAAGAAGCCCCTCTCTATGGGAGCGTACTGGTCGGTGAGAGGCTACTGGTGGCAGAAGACGGTCTCGAATATACCCCGGTCCTAGGCCATGGAGTGCTCTAGAGGTGGTAACCAAAACCTTGAAGTGCACCCGGAAGATCACTGGGAGCCAGTGCAGTTCGCGCAGGAGGGGGGTCACATGGGAGTGCAACGTTGCTCCCATAACCACCCACGTGGCCGCATTCTGGACCAGCTGGAGCCTCCGGGTGCTCCTCACAGGGAGCCCCATGTAGAGAGCATTGCAGTAGTCCAGGTGGAAAGTGACGAGGGCATGAGTGACCATATTTAACGAGTCCCGATCCAGAAAGGGACGCAACTGGCGAATCAGGCGAACCTAATAAAATGCCCTCCTGGCCACAGCCGTCAATTGCTCTTCTAAAGACAGCTGTGAGTCCAAGAGGTTGCAAGCCCTCTCTGTGGGGGCCATCGACTCACTCCCAATAGTCAGTGATGGCACCAACTGACTATATCGGGATGTCGGAAAGCACAGCCACTCGGTCTTGGATGGGTTGAGCCTGAGTCTGTTTCTCCCCATCCAGATCTGTCCAGCCTCCAGGCACTGGGACATCACTTCGAGGGCATCATTGGGGTTGTCCGGGGTGGAGATGTACAGCTGAGTGTCATCAGCGTACTGGTGGTACTTCACCCCAAAACCACAGATGATCTTACCCAGCGGCCTCACATAAATGTTGAACAGAAGGGGCGAGAGGACCAACCCTTGTGGCACCCCACATACAAGGGGCCTCGGAGTTGACCTCTGTCCCCCTGCCAACGCAGACTGCCACCGGTCGGAGAGAAAGGAGGAGAACCACCACAACGCGGTGCCCCCCACCCCTAACTCTTTCAGCCGGTGCAGCATGATACCATGGTTGATGGTATCAAAAGCCACTGAGAGGTCTAATAGGACCAGGACAGAGGAACAACCAACAATCATCAACCAATGCGACCAATGCCGTTTCCATGCTGTACCCAGGCCTGAAGCCCGACTGGAACGGATCCAGATAAGCCGATTCATCCAGGTACTGAGGGAGCTGTCATGCTACCACACTCTCAACAACCTTCACAACAAAGCGAAGGTTGGAGACTGGATGGTAACTAGCCAACACTGCCGGGTCCAGGGAAGGCTTCTTGAGGAGAGGTCTCACCACCGCCTCTTTCTTTTTTCTTTTTAAAAAACAAACTTTATTAGATTTAAAAAGATAAAACTTTTTTATTCACAACCTTAAAATACAATCACAACAAACAAACTAAGTATATGTGGTATATAAAGTACAAATGTACACAGTGACTTATTTCCTTTTTTATCTTGATGACGGTGTATAATTATTACTTTTAATTTCTTACTAAATTTTAACTTTATCTTCTTTTCCATTGGTTTATCCACTCATACCAACTATCCCATACCTTAAAATACTGTGAGTCTTCCTTATCTTTCAATTTCAATGTTAGTCTATCCATTTCTGCACGCATATAATTTTTTTGAATTATTTGCTGCTCCATTGGCAATTGATCTGTTTTCCAGACTTGTGCTAGGGCTAGCTGCCATAATTATGTGTAATATTAGGTACTTTTTTTCTTTTCTAATGTTTTGTTTAAGCATTCCTAACAAAAAGATTTCTGGTTCTAGCTCAATATCCTCCGCAATTATTTCTGATATCCAAATTTTTATTTTTATCCAATATTTCTTAATTTTGGGGCAAAGCCACCAGACATGAAGGAAGGTTCCCTGTGCTTGCTTACATTTCCAACACATTGGATTAAGATTTGCATACATCCTCGCCAATCTCGCAGGGGCTAGATACCATCTGTACCACATCTTGTAGTGGTTCTCCTTAAATGCTACCGATTTTGTTATTCTATAGTTGGTTTCCCATACCCTTTCCCATTCTTCCAATTGTATTTTTTTGTCAATATTCCTTGCCCAGGCTATCATTTGTCCTTTGACTAGATTTTCTGCTAGGTCGAATTGTAATAAATATTTGTAAATCTTTGAAATCAAGTTTCCATCTTTAGCTCCTAATAATTTGTCTAGCCGATTGGGATTTATTTCGATTCCTCCTTCCTCACTATCTTTATTGTATCTAGTTTGTATTTGTAAGTAGGGCCACCAATCTATTTCTATACCTTGTTCCCTAAGTTCCTGCCGTGTTTTTAATCTTCCTTGGGGATCCAGTAATTCTTTATATTTTATTAATTTATGGGGGGCTAGTGTATTGGGGTGCATTGCCACCTCCAATGCGGATATCCAGCCGGGAACCTTCATATAATGTTTATTTTTAATTTCGAGCCAAGTGCCAATTAGTAAATTTCTTATTATATGATTTTTAAAGTGTTTATATGTTTTGTTCCCGGAGTTCCACAAGAAGGCATGCCACTCCTTTAATAAATCGTGGCCTTCCAATTTTAATAGTCTATAATTGTCCAAATTGACCCAATCCTTAATCCATGTTAAACTCGCTGCTTTATAGTATTTTTCCCATGCTGGTACGCCAAACCCCCTCTAGTTCTATCATCCTGTATTATGTTTAAATTTATTCTTGGTTTTTTCCCCTCCCATACGAATTTTGATGTTATTTTATTCAGATTTGTAAAAAAGTTTTTCTCTAATTTAACCAGAATAGTTTGAAATAAGTAGAGAAGTCTTGGAAGTATATTCATCTTTATTGCCCCAATTCTTCCTAGCAATGATAGCTTTAGTTTTCCCCATCTTTCTAAGTCTTTTTTAATTTGTTGTACTAGCTCTCCGTAATTATTATCTTTTATAGCCATATTCCTAGTTGTCAAATTAATACCTAAATATTTTATCTTCTTAATTGCTTGTAATCCTGATTGTTTTTCTAACTCTTCTATTTGTTTTGCTGTTAAGTTTTTAGTTAATATTTTGGTCTTATCTTTGTTGACTTTTAAACCTGCCACTTTACCAAATTTCTCTATTTCTTTTGTTAATTTTAATTCTGTTTCTAGTGGATCCTCTTTGAAGAATACAAGGTCATCAGCGAACCCTTGGACCTTGTATTCTTCTCCTTTTACCTTGAGTCCTTTTATATTTTTGTTAAATCTAATTCTTCTAAGTTAAATTTCTAAAGTTAGAATAAAAAGTAGTGGTGAAAGTGGGCACCCTTGCTGTACTCCTCTACTTATTTTAAAAAAAAAAATTATTAGTTCCCCATTGACTAGTATCCTTGCTCTCTGTTTTGTGTATATTGAAACAATCATCTTTTTGAATTTCTCCCTGAATTTCATATTCTTTATTTGTTGTGTCATAAATCTCCAGTTGACCCAATCAAATGCTTTTTGTGCATCCAGAAAGATCAGGGCTACCTGTTTCTCTGGATGCACCTCATAGTATTCTATTACATTAATCACAGTCCTTATGTTGTTTTTAATTTGTCTTGCTGGCAGGAATCCGTTCTGATCCGAATGTATTCTATGATTTAATCTGTTTGCCATCAGGTTCATAAAAATCTTATAATCGGAATTTAGTAAAGAAATCGGCCTATAATTTTTTATCTGTGTTGTATCTGCCCCCTCCTTCAGGATTAGCGAGATATATGCCTCCCTCCAAGAGTCTGGCAGCTTTGCCTCTTTCAATGCCTCATTGTAAACCTCTAATAATATCCAATTTAATGATTCCCCTAATCCTTTGTATAATTCTATTGGTAACCCATCTGTTCCCGGAGTTTTATTGTTTTTTTGTTTCCTAATTGTTGCCTGTAGTTCCTCTATAGTAATCTCTCTATTCAGTATCTCTTCCTCTTCTTCAGTTACTACTGGCATTCCTTCCTCTTTTAAATATTGGTCTATTTCCTCTGTTGGCACTTTGTCTTGTGTGTAAAACTCTTGAAAAAATTGGATTGCTATCTCTTTCTTCTTTTCTGGGTTCTGCCATAACTTACCATCCTTATCCTGCAGTTGAATTGTTCGTTTCTCTCTTTCTTTTCTTAATTTATAAGCTATCCACCTCCCTGGTTTATTCACCTGTTCAAATTGATTTTGTTTTACAAATTTCATTGTATTGACATATTTTTCATGTTCAGATTAGTTCAGTTTATGTTTAGTTGCCATCCAATTAGTTCTTATTTGTTCATCCCCTGGCCTCTCCTGTAATTTCCCTTCCCAATTTTTAATCTCTTTTCGGATTTTATTATATTCATTTTCCTTCTCCTTTTTCCGTTTGCTATTATAGGCTATTGTTAAACCTCTAATGTAGGCTTTTGTTGTGTCCCACAGGTTTTGGAGGGATGTCTGATATTTGTTGTTATCTTTGAAAAACCCCTTTAATTCTTTTTCTACCTTTTCAGGATACTCCTTTTCTTTCATTATCTGAACATTCATCATCCATCTGCTCCTTTTCTTTCTTTGCCCTCTCCATTCTATTATTATTGGGTTATGATCAGCCCAATCATTCGTCACAATCTCTACTGATTCCATCTCCTGTATTAAAATCTTTGTAGTCCATACCATATCTATCCTCGACCAGGATTTGTGGGGGTTGGAGTAATATGTGTACCTTTCCTCTTCTGGGTTATATGGTCTCCATATATCCACTAAGTTTAATTCTTCTGTTAAATTAAAGAATGCTTTTGGCAGCAAATTTTTCTTTTTCTTTTTCTTTTCTTTTATTGTTCTAATCGCTTTAATAATCCTTTTTTGGGTCCACAATTGTGTTAAGGTCCCCCAGCAAACATACATTTTCTATATTTTGTTCTATTATCTTTTCATGCAATTTTTGGTAAAATTATTTTTGTACACATGTGATGGCACTCAGCCTCCCCATAATCCTGTCCACTTCCTCAGGGGTGACAGGATTGAACTCCTCCCAAATCACAAGACCGGCTGTCTCCTCACCATCTGACCCTGCCCAGTCAGAGTCCAGAACGTCCTGAATCTGAGCGATCTTATCCAGCAGATGCTGACTAAACTCCTTGGCACGTCCCTGCAAAGGATCCTCCCCAGGTCTCCAGTTCAGGAGAGTGCGGGAGACCCTGAACACGGTGGCTGGGTGATTATCTGTGGACGCAATGAGGGTGGAGAAGTGTGCCCACTTCACCGCCTCCATCGCCACCAGATAAGATCATGTGAACGATCTCAACTGGGAATGGTCAGATTTGGAACGACTGGATCTCCAACTGCTCTCTAGGCCTCTTCTATGGTGCTTCATCTCCTGGAGCTCCTCCATAAACCAAGGAGCCAACCAGGATCTGCGTCGGGTCAGAGGCCGCAAAGGGATGACACGGTCAAGTGCCCTGGTGGCCGCCTTTTCCCAGGCATCCACCAGAGCCTCGACCAGTGCATGGGAGAGAGAGAGAGGTATTGTCCCAAGCTCCATCTGCAACCTTTCCAATTCCATCAGGTGCCTGGGGCGGAACCAGATGGTAGGTCCCGCATTTACCTTTTAATTTCCTTGATTGTTATTTCAGTGTTCTAAACTAGTTTTGATGAAAGAAATCTCTTCCAAGAACATGGAGGACATTTCCAACTTGTGTGAATGCAGCTGTTGTGTCTAATCAGCTTGACATTTTGATGAATCTTTCATTTAGGTGTAAGATGAAAATCTGAGAGTAAAGCAAATAATGTAATGCAATAAGTTTGATTTGAAAGGCACACATCTGAAGTTCATGATGCCATGGTGTCAAAATTACCAGATACCAGCATTTGGAGTTGGTTGTACTGTAATGAAACCCTCTTTCATTATTTTACAACTCATACTATATGTGATGCAATGAAAATTGTGATCATCCTTGCTGATGAACTCCATCATTATCTATGGGCTAAAGCAGTGGTTCCCAAAGTGGGTGGTACTGCCCCCTCGGTGGCGGTGGGATGACTTAGGGGGGTGCTAAGAGGCAAGAGAGGTGGCAGGGGGGGTGCTAAGAGGCAAGGAGGGTGGCAGAGAAGAGCTGCAGGTGGGCTGGAGCGGCATAGGCCATTCCTCCTCTGGGTTCAGCATGCAGATAGAAAAGCAGGAAGCGCTTTTTGCGCCCCCAGCTCATTCACTGCAAGAAAGAACGGGCGCTCGGAAGAGCGGGCTCCGTTTGGGTGGGCAATCATTGTTTGGTCACATGGTTCAGCAGGGAAGTCTATCGAAGGGAGACCCGTTTGGAATGATCTGGGTGGGGCGCGTCCCACCTAATTAGGCTGTGTTTTTTCCCTTTCCAAACCAATTCCAAACAAGCAGTGCAGGCAGCGGTGCAAAACTGTTGAAGTTTGTGCACCACTTGCTTGGAGCTGGTCTGGAAAGGGAAAAAATGCAGCTGAATTAGGCGGGACCTGCCCCACCCAGATCTCTCCAAACAGGTCTCTACCTGAATACTGTTACCAGCTCTGCACCCCCCAAAGACCAACAAGACAACATTCCCCAGGGCCACTGGCTGCTACCTGGGTGCAGAGTCAGTAACAGAATGCAGGCAGAGGAGAAGCAGGAAAGCTTTTCAGCAGGGAGGTTATCATAGGGAGATCCGTTTGGAGGGATCTGGGTGGGGCATATCTCGCCTAATTCTGCTGCGTTTTTTCCCTTTCCAAACCAGCTCCAAGCAAGCAGTGCAGGCAGCGATGCAAGAGCTTTTGAAGTTTGCTTGTCCCCTTACAATGATAAGAAAGAGGCATTTGGAGAACTCGGGAACTTTGCCGCAGACTCCGATGTCACCAGAGGCCTTCCTGGGGTGGCTAGTATGTGGCCAGCCAGGCCTGCCGCTCCCCTGCTGAGTATCCAGGTGGGCTGCCATGTGTGTGTGTGTGGCGGGGAGCCATTCCACCTTGAAAGCCAGGGCCCATATCAGTAAGAGTTGGAAGGGACCTTGGAGATCATCTAGCAACCCACTTCTCACGCAGGAGGACTATACTAAGGATTCGAACCACCTTTTAATTCTAGACACCTGCAGCCCACCCCTGCCTCTTCTGATGTTGGAGCATGTGTGTGTGTGGGGGTGCTTTTCAAGGAGCCACAAGGGGGGCTGAGAGCAGAGTCATTCTGACAGTGTCTTTTAAAATTGCTTGGAAGAGCAATTTTTTCCCTAACAATAATGGTTTGTATACTGTGGAATAAAACATGCCTGAAAAAAGTACTTGCAAAACTTGGACAGAAGGAAAAGAAAGGCAGGATTGGACTCATTATCAGTAGCTAGTAGTTCATTGTTATCAGTGACTCCCACTGATTCTAAACTCATTTTAAGACTGGGATTGGTGACTACTGAAATTTTAAGTATTCAACATTGGTCTCAGAAATCTTTGAGAACCTGCAGAAGACATTAGGTGGCCATCAGTCATTACTTTAGTGATGAACTCAAAGAGATCAGGCATGACATTGCTTATTTATCAGAACTGTTTGCAAAGTTCATTGAAGTGAATTTGCAGTTGCAAGGAAATGAGGTCAATCTTATTAAGGCTAAATCTGTCATCTCTATGTTTATTTCAAAGTTAACTCTATTCAAGTGCAATATAGACCGTCACAAGCTATACCAATTTCTGAGCTTGTCCGAGCTAGAAGAGGGATACAAGATGATAATTGTTGTGTATGTATCTATTTTGTGCGGGAAATTCAAATGCACAGTGAATTCTGATTGGTTCTTGGTTGCCTCTGGAAAGTATATAAAGAGGGCTGTTGCCTGTGAGTTTTTGCTGAAGTCTCACCCTGAATTAAAGAGCTGTTGTTACTAGCCTGTTTGTGCCTCTCGTTATTCCCACGCTACAACATTGGTGACGAAGGTGGGATTGAGGCCACAAGAGGCAAATCAAAAAGAGCTTGGAGTTTCAGCCAGGGTGACTAGCGAACACAGAGACACGGCATGTCTGCCTACGTTCCGCCAAAACCCTTCGACTCGACCCGAGAGAAGTGGGGATCGTATCTGACCAGGTTCGAGTGCTCCCTGGAAGCGAGCAAAATGCAAGGGCTCTCGGCAAACAGGAAAAGGGCCCTGTTCTTAAGCCACTGTGGACCAGACGTGTTCAAGATGGCCGAATCATTCTGCGAGCCAACCCCAGTCCAGACGATTCCTGGGACGTCCTCCAGGCCAACCTGAGAGCCCACTACGCTCCAGTTCCGTCTAAATTCGTTCAGCGCTACGAACTCCGGCAACGAGTTCAAAAAGAAGGAGAGCTGGTCAGCGCTTATGTGGCCGCAGTTCGAAAAGCCGCAATGCATTGTGACTACAGAGACTTAGATGACGTGCTGCTTGAACAATTGTTTTGTGGGGTTCGAGATACCCGGTTACAAAGGCGTCTTCTAGCCAAGCCAGACCTAATGCTAGCCGGCGCGCTAGATGAAGTCCGAGCACACGAGGCCTCAACAAAAGCTTTGGAAGCGCTGCAGTGACCAAGTTCAAGCAAAGACGGGCCGAAAACAGCCCCCGTCCACAAAGAAGAGATGCGAACCAGCACAGAGGAAGAGTCGGACGAGGACGTCTTCCATACAGACAAGAAATTGAGTGAACAAAGCCGCCGCCACGAGAACTGCCCTAGCTGTGGCGGGGATCACGAGAGACAATCGTGTAAATACAGAGAAGCCATTTGCAGGCATTGCGACAAGAAAGGCCATTTAGCGCGAGTTTGCAGAGCTCAATTTCTGCATAATCGAAAGCCATGTGACTACCGCGACCAACCAGAACCGGCTCGTTCAAAACAGCCAAAGATGACGGCGCGAGAAAACAGCACGAACCTCAAAAGCGGGAGACCTACAGCACAAGAATCAGCCAAGCCAGCACAAACGATGACGAGAAAGTCTACACGAAAGTAGAGATCAACGGCAAATCCTGTGAAATGGAAATCGACACCGGGTCTACGTTATCGATCATGTCCTGGTCAACCCTCAAGGCACTCCTGCCCAAGCTTCAGAAGAACCAGCTGTCCCGTCAGAAAATCCGCCTACTCGACTACCAGGGAAACCGAGTTCCCGTTGAAGGTGTGGGCACGTTCCGGGTCACCTATGGCGAGTTCCAGAAAGAGCTGCCCCTGACCGTCATTAGCAAGCCCCTACCAAGTCTACTGGGCATGAAATGGTTCTGGGCCCTCAGCATGGGCTTCACAGGCGTTCACAGCATCAGCAGATCATCACTTAAAGAAACCCTGATCCACGAGTTTCGGGACGTTTTTGAAGAGACTCTAAGCAAGTACGTGGGGACCCCTATATCTTTCAATTTAGACCCCAACGTAGCGCCAATTAGACTGAAAGCAAAGTGAGTCCCCTTTGCTTTAAAGCCCAAAATTGATGCGGAGCTCGACAAGCTCATTAAGCAAGGGGTGCTAGTTCCTGTGGATCACGCTAAGTGGGAAACCCCAATAGTCACGCCAGTCAAATCGGATGGCTCAATTAGAATTTGCGCTGACTATAAGTGTTTGATTAACAAGGCGTTGCAGCAGAGCGCCTATCCGGTCCCAATAGTCCACCATCTACTACACTCCCTGGGGCCTGGCAAGCTATTCGCAAAACTAGACCTTGCGCAGGCGTACCAGCAACTGCCAGTAGATGACGCTACGGCAGAATCACAGACAATAGTAACTCACAGAGGTGCCTTTAAATGCACCAGGCTTAAGTTTGGGGTCAGCATTTTTCAAAGTACTATGGAGCGCCTTCTACAAGGCCTCCCAGGTGTCGTCCCATATTTCGACGACGTTTTGATTAGTGGCCAAGATGAAGTTCAGTTGGGCCAAAGGGTTAGACAAGTCCTAACCAGATTCAGAGAAGCGGGACTTAAACTAAAATGAAATAAATGCAGGATAGCGGTTCCATCAGTGGAATTCTTAGGCTACAGAATTGATGGCACAGGCATTCACCCCACAGAAAGCAAAGTGAGGGCCATCCAAAGTGCGTCCACCCCCAAGTCGAAATCCGAGCTGCAGGCCTTCCTGGGCCTTCTCAATTTCTATACAATGTTTTTGAAACACAAAGAAACTGTTGTGGAGCCTCTGCACGGGCTCCTGGGAAAAAAACATTCCATGGGTTTAGGGCAAGCGAGAAGCGACCGCATTCAACACAGTTAAGAGACTTTTATCTGAGGACAGTTTCCTCATCCAGTACAATTCTGAACTACCGCTAGTATTGGTCTGTGATGCTTCCCCCTTTGGCATAGGTGCGATTTTAAGCCATAGACTGCCAAACGGGTTAGAGGCGCCCATCGCCTATTACTCTTGCACTCTGTCTAGTGCTGAAAGGAACTATAGCCAGCTAGATAGGGAGGCACTAGCGGCTGTAGCGGGGGTCAAAAAATTTCATGAGTATTTGTTTGGCCGCACATTTGAACTTATTACAGACCACCAGCCTCTTTTGGGACTTTTGGCTGGAGATAAACCGACCCCGGCGGCTCTCTCCCCCTGGATGACCAGATGGTCCATTTTCTTGGCCACATATTCATACAGACTGCTCCACCGGCCAGGCAAAACCTTAGGACATGCTGACACCCTCAGCCGATGTCCATTGCCCGAATTATTGGACAACCTGACCCCGGAAGCCCCGGTTTTACTGCTTGACATTGTTTCCCCGGGCCCCATTTCTTCGAATGAGGTGGCGAGGGTTTCTGCCAAAGACTCTGTTTTGTGCACAGTAATGGGCTGGGTAACAAGGGGTTGGCCGACCAAGGTGGACGGTGGTAACTTCCAATTGTACTTTAACAAAAAAAAATGAACTGTCAATGTTGGGGGGGTTGCTTGTTGTGGGGAGACAGGGTGGTCGTTCCTTCGTGGTTAAGGCACAGAGTTCTAGAAATGCTGCATGAGAGACACCCTGGTGTTGTTCGCATGAAAGGCCTAGCTCGTAGCTATGTTTGGTGGCCACATCTCGACCAAGATGTCACTGAGTGGGTGGGGAAATGTAGGCCCTGCCAGGAGTCCCTCCCAGATCCTCCCATAGCGCCTGTTTGGGAATGGGAAAAACCAAAAGGGCTGTGGGGGAGGATTCACATCGATTTCGCTGGCCCGTTCCATGGCCAGAACTTTCTTATTATTGTAGATGCATATTCTAAGTGGCTCGAAATTGCCTTAATGCCATCTACCACTTCTGAGGCCATAATCAAAGTACTCAGAAAACTATTCGCAACACATGGGTTGCCGGACACCCTGGTATCTAACAATGGGCCCCAATTCATGGCGACTCAATTCGAAGGCTACCTAGCTGAATTAGGCATAAGACATGCATTATCTGCTCCTTTTCATCTGGCTTCTAACGGCCTTGTTGAAAGATTTGTAAGAAGGGCCAAAGAAGCCCTCTTCCGACTCAATGCAGGGGACTGGCAGGCTAGAATAGATGAGTTCTTAGCGGTACAGCATGCCACCCCGTGCCCCACTTCGGGCCGCAGCCCAGCCGAGCTTTTAATGGGCCGAAAGCTGCGATGCGTTCTAGACAGACTGCATCCTAATTATTCCTCCGATAGCTTCACTGGGGAAGGGGGAGGACTAAGGCATTTTGAAGTAGGATCACCAGTTTTTGCTAGAAGTTACACAAATGGGCCCTTATGGGTAGAGGGAACCATCGTAGGAATTACCGGTCCAAAGTCATACACAGTGGATATAGGGTATGGTAAAATCTGGAGGAGACATATAGATCAATTGCGTAAACGTTTACCAAACGAAAAGTTCTGTCCTAACTATCCAAGTCTTCCTGACACAGCTACCTCAAGCCCGAGTAAGCCGGAATACTTATCTGGCAACCCTGAGTTCCAGCACCGCCCCAGCGAGCTGACACTCCCAGACGGAGATAGCCACACCTCCGGAGAAATCCAGGAGGTTCCATTGGCAGAGCCGGGAGAGACGGGAGGTCCCTCCGACTGGCTCGACGCCTCGCCAACAACTGAACTGCGCAGGCCAACCAGGATTAAGACACGCCCTGGTCACCTGCATGATTTTGTATGTAAATATGTAAATAGATAGAATAAGTGCCTTCTGGGAGGGGAGGGGTGTTATGTATGTATCTATTTTGTGAGGGAAATTCAAATGCACAGTGAATTCTGATTGGTTCTTGGTTGCCTCTGGAAAGGATATAAAGAGGGCTGTTGCCTGTGAGTTTTTGCTGAAGTCTGACCCTGAATTAAAGAGCTGTTGTTACTAGCCTGCTTGTGCCTCTCGTTATTCCCACGCTACAACAATAATCAGCAAGGTTTTTGTGACCATTTGGACATGCTGCATAAAGATATGTCTGAGCGATATCAGGATCTTCTTTTGATGGAAATTCCAGATTGAGTGATAAATCCATTTTCAGATACTGAGGAAGATGGGGTAGTAGAGGAACAACTAATAGAGCTGCAAAATGGCATTGAGCTGAAGCCAAAGTTTAAGAAATTGTACCAAGAGTTTTGGTTACAGAAGGAAATTTCTGATTGCTATCCTGCACTATGGACAATGGTTAAGACGCTCCTTGTTGCATTTCCAACATCATGGTTGGTGGAATGTGGTTTCAATGTGATCATCCAACCTCCCTCCAAGCAGAGAAATCAACTCCAGATTACTGAATGTGGTGATTTAAAACTCCTGTAAGTGACTTAAAACCAGACATTGGGAAACTGGTATCACTTCATCAAGCCCATCCATCACATTAAGAATTTAGTGAACAGTGAAGAAGTTACTAAATTTTACTGAGTTTACTAAGTTAATAGTTACTAAGGTTCTTGATAAATGACTATCAGACTTTGAAAACCTGGTATCACTGGATCATGTTCAACAATTCTATTGAATTAACAAAATATTTTTAAATTGGATTTTGAATAAATGTGCAATTAATTGTTACAGTTTTGAATTTTACTGTTACTATCTTCCTTAGTGAGTTGTGCAAACAGCTATTCCAAACAATGCTATTTATAGGGGTGGGGGTGGGGGGCACTGAGGATGAGTTTGTAGCACCAAGGGGGCGATGGACTGAAAAAGTTTGGGAACCACTGGTTTAGTGGAAATGGAACTTGCAAATTCTGTAGTAGGAGTCAGATGTTTTCTAATGCTGACATGCATATCATAAATTTTTTTCTCAAGAATATATTGAAATTATAAAAGTAGCTATATGCAAAAATCTAGGATAGGATTTTCTAACCACATCTGCATTAGGATGGGTGATTTAAAAAATAAGCCCAAAATTATGTATTTCAGTCATATAACATCTGATTTCTTTGCAGGCATATCTGGAGGTTGGGGAGGAGGGGGCAGAATAATAGCTGCAATGATTGCTTGAGGCCCTGGCCCCTTTTAAAGATTGTTTCTTTGTGTAAGAAATCCCAAGTACAAGCCCAGGTATCTCCCAATACAACTGTGAGCATTACTGAGAGTATCTTGCTTGAACACATTAGTCAAACTGTCAGTATTTCTTTCTGAAACAATTTAGGTAAAAAGGAGTACACCTTCTAACTTGTATATTTTGAGCAGATTTATAAGAATAAAAAAGAAACTTATAAAAAGATATAAATAAAAGGAATTTTAATCAATTAAAAAACTTAACTAAGCAATACTTGTAATTTTATTTAATTTATCATTTTGAGGTTCATGCCTGAAAAATAATCTAAACATTCATTAGTTTTGAATGAATAATTCAGGATCAGCAATTAGCATATTTTCACCCAATAAATTACCAACTATAAAGGGTTCTATTGTTTTCTTACTAATTATTTAAAACACATTATTTATCTGGTTATAAACATAACACATAACCCAGCCTTCTATAACTCAGTGCCCTAAAGATATATGAGAATTATATGTTAACTATAATTAACATATAATTCATATAATTTTCATTATATGAAATATGCAAAATTGGGTAATGTTGAATTACAATTTCTTAAACTTAGAAGTGGACATTGAACTTACACAAGTTTTCAACTTTGTATAACTCACATTGTAAATAGCAGGGGTGGGTTCTACTTACCTCCACTACCGGTTTGCAACGGGAACATGCGTGCGCAGAAACATCTGTGCATGTGCAGATCGTTCATGATGATATCTTGGCGGGTGGGCAGATATCACTACTGGTTTGCAAGAACCAGACCAAACTGGGAGCAACCCACCACTGGTAGATAGATTATGAATAATTTTCACATTGCCCTGAGCTTTTTGTTTTGCAGGTGCATTGTTTCAGGATTCGTAGTAAAAAATAAGCTTCTCTTCTCTCTCTCTGATTGCAAGAAGATATGATTAAAATTATATTTTTTGTTAGATGGTAAATCAAGATATATTCCCAATCTTTTCTTGATGTGTTGACAATAATTAAATGAAAATAATATTTTTGACAGTTTATGAGTGAATTTTGAGCCTTTTTTTTAAAAAAAGGCTGTGTAAAGTACAACATATCCTTTTTGTACAGATATTTCTTTTTTATATCACAATTCAATTTGTGGAGGCTTTCAAGTTGTTTTTACTTTTTAAATATTAGATTTACATTATATTTTATTTTCTTTGTTATTAAGTTGTCTTGGGCACCATTGTGTTGAAAGGTAGGATATAAATTCAGGCCATATGCAAATGTTCATATCTTAGAATTTCATTGCAAATAAAAGAGAACAAAAAGCAAAGTGGACCCACTGGAAGAAACACCAATTTTATGCCAAACTCAAGGTCTACAAACAAGTATTTTAATCATCCATTTTTTTAAACAAAAGACACAATGAGCATACCCACACCCACATACGCACATGCACATGCACAGTTCTGCTTATTCCATCCTTTTTCACCTCATCTGGCAACTGCTTTCTGGTCCAGCAAATACTAGCATCTAATGAGTCAGACTTCCCATTTTCAGACTAATCAGTCGGCTGCACTAATTGCAAATGCAAATATGCAAATTTATATTAATTAATTACTCTGCTAATTAGTTTTGCGGTCTTTTTTGTGTAATAAATCAATGTGCAGTGGAAAGGAAACAAGTCCTGTCCCATTTCACCCCACATAAAAATGTAATGCGCTCATTGGAGAAAATATATCTTTAAAAGTCTATTTTAATCATTGTGCTTCAGCTGATGGAGCTCCTTAGGTAGGCACCATTGTGAAAAGGCTTCTGCATCTTTAGAAAATGCCATACTAAGGTGCCTGTTAGCAATTTAATTATCACATTATGGACTTCAGAAATAAAATGTAATTTTGCTATGCTGCAGGCTATGACTTCAAGCTCCCTTGCTTCACACACTTTCTTGCAAGACTTCTTAAAAAGGTTGATTATTGTACACAGAAGAAAATATTGCACTCTCTCAAGCCAGGTTTGCATATGTTGTGACCAGCTACAAATTCAGTCCAATATAAACCTCCTTTCCTCATCCTGTTTGCAGGGCACATACCTTTGTTATTTTATTTCTGCTGCTTTTCAGATGTTCAAGTCTTGGAGATATTAACTTGGTGTTAAGCCATGTAAATGATTATGAGCAGTTAGACAAGAAAGTCAAGGACTTAGGTGCACAAGTAGTTTTTTCATCTGTACTGCCAATGAAAGGACAACATCCGGTAAGAGAACAAAGAATTCTAGAAGTGAACCACTGGCTAAAGAGTTGGTGTCACCAAAAAAAACTTTGCATTCCTGGACCATGGTCCATACTACCTCCAAGATGGGCTTTTGGCAAGGGATGGGTTGCACCTCACAAAGACTGGGAAGAATGTTTTCAGAAAACAACTGGCTCAACTTATCAGGAGGGCTTTAAACTAAAATTGAGGGGGGAGGGCGACCAGTCTTTAGGATTTTCAGGACATAATTCCAAGCAAAAACCCCTAGAAAGCAAGGCAAATAAAGAAGTAAGGAGGGATGGGAAGGAAGACAAACTCAAATACCAAATTGGAGACATGGGAATCATACCCAGCATCAGACATAAAGATCTCAAGTGCCTATATACAAATGCACAAAATCTGGGGAACAAGCAGGGTGAACTTGAACTACTAATACATGAAGGTAGATGTTATATAGTTGGAATAACAGAAACTTGGTGGGATGAATGACCCTGACTGGAACATACTGATAGAAGGATACAAACTGTTCAAAAAAAAACAAAACCCCAGGCCCTGGGGGGGCGGGGCTGGCATTGCGATGAGACAACAGGAAGTTTTTGGGGCTCCGAAACTACCGCCGATATCTCCACTGCTGGACGATCCAATTTGGATCTCACTGTCCTGCTGAGGCAGTGATAGAGGAGGGCACATTCTGTTGATCCCAGGGACACTGCAAAGTCCCTGGTTGATCCAGAAGAAGCTCTTTTTTCCGGTGCTGAAGAGGCAGCCATTAAGCTGCTGAAGTTGGGACAGCCCCAAACGGAAGAGAACGAGTGAAAGTGTTACGATCTGGTGAGAGTTTTTCAAACTTGACTTTAAGAACACTCTGAAGAGCAAATGCAACTAGGATTTAATATAGAAGTAATTTAGCGGCGGAATCGAGCCTGAATTTAAGTTAATTTTCCTAAAATATAAACTATTTCTATGTGTGGATGCCAGTGGAAAGTTTCACTTTAAATTTGACTGGACTGGATTGGAAAGGAGATTTGTTTTTCTATCTGCTTAAATACTAAATTTTTGATGCAGATTAAGTTTATTAATTTTGGAATTAGCTTTGTCATTTTTGTTTTTGGCAGACTTTTACTTTTTAACTTTTTTTCTGTTTTATTGTTAATTGAAAGGAGAAGTGGAAGTGGAAGAAATAAGAGACATTGCCACCTAGTGGATTGAAACATTGTATTTTTCTTTTGTTTTTTTTTTTTAACTGAGGGGAAAGGGAAAAAAGTAGCAACTGTGTTATTCTCCAAGGTCAATTGGCTAACTTACAGATAAAATTTAAAAGGACATCAAAGAGTGTCTACAAGATTGTTTATACAGGTGTTTTGCTGGGAAAAGCATTGCTGAAAGGTGATTAAAACTGGAAAGCGGCTCTGGAAAAGAGAGCTGTTAAATCAAGTGTGGCAGAAGAAAGAGATTTAGAATGTTACATAGTTGTGGACTTTTAAATTAGACGGAAATCCTTCCCCTTTCTATTTTTACCTCTCCACTTCCCCGAATATTTTTATTTTAAAAACATTGGAATATATATTCCAATGTACACACATACATATTTTTTTCTTTTTTCTCCCCCCCCCCCATTTTTCTCTTCTTCTTTTATTCCTCCACAATAAGTGTTTACTTAATTGGATTAAGGCATATAAGAGCCTGAAGAAATTTTTTCTTCTTTTTCTTCTTTTTTCTTTTTTTGACTTTTTTTATTTACTGATTGGAGACTGTTATTTGAATTTGTTTTTGGCTATTTCACACAATTGGATTAAGACATACAATACTGAAGAAACTTTCCCTTTTTCTTTTTTGGCCCTTTTTTTATTTGCTGATTGGGGATTCTTACTTGAATTTGTTTTTTGCTATCCCAGGTGATTGGATTAGGGCACACAAGAGCCTGAAGAGTGTTGTTTCTTTGAGTATTTTTTTCTTTTTTCCTTTTTTTTTTCCTTTTTGTTTCTTTTTTTCTTTTTATCTTTTTGTAACCTCCTGCCATTTACAAAATGGATTAGGGTTGAGAAGAACCTGAAGATATTTTATTTCACTGTGTTGATTTGGATTACTTATAGAAATGAACAAAAAAGCAGCAGTTGTTAGCTCTGCTAGATCGACCCCCTCTTCATCACCAGCGGGAGGACAATGATCAATACAGGCAATGATTCAGCAGGAAAAAGAGAAAGAACATGAGAAAGAAAAGGATGCGACAATGCAGATGATTTTGCAAGGAATACAAGATATAAAATCAAAAATAGAGAAAACAGATGAAAAAGTGGATAATATACAACAGATGATAAAGAAATATGAAGACAGACTTGAAAAAATTGAAGAAAAAGAGGAACAAAGAGATAAAAAAATCAGAGATATGGATTTTTTTAAAAAATTGATTTATATGCTGCCCTTCTCCAGAGTCTCAGGGCGGCTTACAATGCGTTAAGCAATAGCCTTCATACTTTTGTATATTTATACAAAGTCAGCTTATTGCCCCCACAAACTGGGTCCTCATTTAACCTACCTAATAGATTAGAAGATAATAGATTAGAAGAAGTTGAACATGATAGAAGCAGCCTAGGATGGGAGATGGATAAATCAGAATTTTACTTAAGATTCCAAAATGTGGAGGAAGAAAAAGATGATAGAAATTCTTGTAGGAGCTCTAGAAATTTCTAAAGAAAAAATGTCGGATGGCGTTGATGAAATGTACCGAGTATATACTAGATATGCAATGAGAAATAAACTTCCAAGAGAAGTTCATATAAGATTTACTAAAAAATCAATTAAAACACAAATATTGCACATTGCAAAAGAGAAAGTGTTGCAATACAAGGGCAAGGAAATTATGCTGAAGCAAATACCAAGAAGAGTAAGAGAGTTGAGAAGAGAGTTTCAACTTTTAACAAAAATATTGCTCCAGAAAGGAGTGAACTACAGATGGCTGATACCAGAAGGATTGGTGTTTACATGGCAAATGCAAAGATTTAAAATAGATTCAATTGATAAAGCTAAAGCATTTTTTGTGGAATATATAAGAGAAAAAGATGTTGAGCCAAGAAGGGAAGAGACACTCCTCCAATTACAAGAAGAGGATCTAGTGATGATGGAAAAGGAGGAGGGTGCACTTGACGGTGCAGTAGGAGGTGCCATAGAATATAAAGAACAGTGTGAACTGAGATCCACTAGATCAGTAAAACCTATATATAAAGTATAACTATGGAGGAGAAGAAATTAATTACAATTAACATAAATGGATTTAATATAGCAACTAAAAGAAGGAAAATATTCCACAAATTGGAGAAACTAAAAATGGATATAATTTGTTTACAAGAAGTGCATATTAAAAAGCAGCATGAATTACTTTTGGTACAGCCTAAATTACGGAAATTATTTGCTTCATTGCCACAATGTGAGAAAAGAGGAGTGGTTTTGTATATTAACGATACAATATTAGTGAAAAAAATTTATGAAGATGGAGAAGGACGAATTCTGATGGTGGAAATGACAGACAACAATAGAAAAATATTGTTAACAGAGATATATGCTCCTAGCGACAATCAAGAAATTTTTTATAGAAAATTACATCTGAAATTAATAGAGCTGGATTATGACAACATTTGTATGATGGGAGACTTCAATGGAATAGTAGATGAGAAAATGGACTATAATACACAAAAGACAATAAAACAAAGTAGGAAAATTTTGCTGAAATCTTTTTAAGATGATAGAGGAAATAAATTTAAAAGATATATGGAGAGAAAGAAATGCAAAAAATAGACAATACACTTTTTATTCTAATAGACATTTATCATGGTCCAGAATAGATATGATATGGTTGACGATGGACTTGACCTCGAACATAGAAGAAATAGCCATAGAGGCTAACACCTGGGCAGATCATAATCCAATAATGGTGAGATGGGAAGGACAAAGGAGAAGGTCTAGATGGACCTTAAACACTACAATATTAAAAGAAAATGGAGAAAGAATTAGCTTTTTTTTTTTTCAAAGAAAATAGAAAAGAGGACACATCACTGCAGAACCGGTGGGATACTATGAAAGCTTATGCCAGAGGCCTGATTATTGACTATACAAGAAAAAGAAATATTAAGAAAAGGCAAGCATATAAAACACTAGAGGATGATTATAAGACATTTGAAAAAGAACTGCAGAAGTTCCCACAAAAAAAGACATTAAAATGAAAATGGACACAATTAAACATAAAATGGGATTATTAGAGAAAGAAGAGCTAGCACAAAAAATCAGGAGCACTAAACAGAAATATTTTGAAGATGCTAATAAACCAGGCAGATGGCTAGCATATAAACTGAAAAAAGAAAGGAATTCAAGGAAAATATCACAGTTAAAAGATGATCAAGGATAAATTAGATTTGGAAATGAGGAGAAGAAGAACATTGTGTAAGACTATTATAAAAAGCTATATGAAAAAGAAAAGATAGAAGAGGAGAATATTAAACAATATTTACATAAGGCGAATTTACCCCAGATTCCAAAAGATGTTGAGATGATGCTAGAAGGGAATATAACAAAGATGGAGTTGACAGAAGCAATTAAAAAACAAAAAAATGGGAAGGCACCAGGACCAGATGGATTACCAGTGGAATATTATAAGACTTTACAGGAATCACTGAGTCTTCCATTACTAGAAATTATGAATGAAGTAATGTTACAGAAGGAAATACCCAACTCATGGTTAGAAGCATATATTACACTTATTCCAAAATAATATACCTACCTACAACAAGTAAAAAAAAATAGGCCTATATCTTTGCTAAACTCAGACTACAAAATCTTCGCTACAATACTAGCAGAAAGACTTAAAAGATACTTAAATAATTTTATACACTCGGATCAAAATGGATTTCTGCCAAAAAGGCAGATTAGAGACAATTTAAGGATAATTCTGGATACTTTGGAATATTATGAGGCGCACCCAGAAAAGCAAATGGCCTTGATGTTTTTAGATACACAGAAAGCCATTGACAATGTGAACTGGCGATTGATGATACTACAATTGAAACAGATGGGCTTTGGAGAGAAATTTGTTCAAGCTATAGAAGCTATATATTACAAACAAATAGCAAAAATAATGATAAATGGAATGCTGACAGAATTCATTGAAATACAAAAAGGAACAAGACAAGGTCATCCATTGTCACCACTATTGTTTGTGTTAACATTAGAAGTACTAAACAGAAACATTAGAGAAGAAAAAGGAATGAAAGGAATGAAAATTCAAAATCAAAATATAAATTGCAAGCATTTGCCGATGACCTGGTGTTTATCTTGGAAGAACCACTTCAATCTATAAACAAATTGATAGACAAAATAGGAGATTTCGGGAAAGTGGCAGGCTTGAAAATAAATAATGACAAAATGAAGATTTTGACAAAATATATGTTAAAAAAACAGAAAGAAGAATTGGTGGAAGTATCAAGAATGCAGGTCATGAATAAGGTTAAATATCTGGGGATATATTTGACAGCAAGATGTGATACTTTTAAGGAGAATAATTATGATAAGCTTAAACAACAGATAGCGACAGATTTGGCAAAATGGGAGAATTTGCAATTATCATTGATAGGGAGAATATCAACTATTAAAATGAACATACTGCCCAGAGTTTTATATTTATTTCAGACAATTCCAATTAAGTTGGGGAAAAAATATTTTGAAGATTTAAATAAAATTGTGTTAAAATATATATGGCAGGGCAAAAAGCTAAAGACAAAACTAAAATTGATGTAAGATGTTAGATCAAGAGGAGGTTTTGGTTTGCC
This sequence comes from Arizona elegans, assembly GCA_022577455.1. Taxonomy (NCBI): domain Eukaryota; kingdom Metazoa; phylum Chordata; class Lepidosauria; order Squamata; family Colubridae; genus Arizona; species Arizona elegans. The sequence goes on along the minus strand of JAKOOJ010000004.1, from coordinate 72,307,745 downwards.
GGATTGGGAATTATATTATCAAGCTTGTAATTTGATGTGGATTAAAGAATGGATAACGTTAAGGAATATCAGATTGTTGACTTTAGAAGGACATAATTCATTGTTGGGTTGGCATGCTTTTAAGTGGTATAAAAGTACAAAAATACAGGGTTATTTCAGAAGGCATATGATACGAGAATCTTTGTTATTAAACTGGGAGAAGATCAAACAATGTCATTATTTAAACATTCCAGTCTGGTTATCACCTATTGAAGCAGTCTCATACGCAATAACATTTAGAAAGGAACAAATTGTTAGATATGGTGAATTATTAAATGAAAAGGGTGAACTTAAGTTGAAGCAAGAACTAGAAGAACAAGAGTTTGAAATGGATTGGTTTCATATATGCAAATACAGTCTAGATATGATGAAGATTCTAAAATGGAGGGTTTTTATAGTAACTTGACAAATTTAGATAAAATTTTAACAGGTTCTGATGACCATGTAATTAAAAAACTGTACAGTTACTTATTAGAAGTAAAATTGGCAGAAGAACAAGTTAAAGAAACAATGATTGCATGGGGGAAAAATGTTGGTCATGGGATTGATTTAGAGAAATGGGAAAAACTATGGTTGCAGAATTATAAAATGACAATGTCAACAGCATATAAGGAGAATTTGTATAAGATGTTTTACAGGTGGCATCTACCTCCAGCAAGAATAGCCAGAATGTACAAGAATAAATCGGAGAAATGTTGGAAGTATCATCAGACTCCGGGTTCATATTAGCATATGTGGTGGACATGCGCAGAAGCTAAACGATATTGGACTAAAATCCACACATGGCTGGAAAAAATGATAAAGAAACACATTGACTTTAAACCAGAGATATTTTTATTAGGAATTTTACCAGAATTATACAATAGAGAATTGAGATATTTAATTGTGAATGTTTTAACGGCAGCTAGAATTGTATTTGCTAAAAACTGGAAAGGAGAGAAGATACCTACGGATGACAACGTTATTAAGAAAATTCTGGAATGTGCTGAAATGAGTAAATTGACATTTGAAATTAGGGAACAAGAAGATAAACAATATTATTTGATATGGGATTTATTTTATCTTTTTTTTTTATTGAAAAAGTTTTTCAAATACAAATTCCCCCCCCCTTTCCCCCCTCCTCCCTAACCCCCCCCTCCCCCTCCCCTTCCCCCATGGCTTCTCCAAAATAAAACCCAAATTAATAACAGATTATATAATACTTTACCATCCTTTTTACTCCACCCCCATATGCTGACCCTTTCTTTCTAACAATATTATTATATCTCCCTTATACTATACATTTCAAAGCAACATTCAGCTGTAAAATTATATAACAAATCCTAATTTGGCAATTTCAGCTCATAATCTATCCATTTCCTCCTCCCCCATACATATATCTCTTAATTCAAATCTTTTATATATATTAATATAGCATCACATCCCTTTTCCTAAACTAAACAATCAGTAAACTAACCTATCTCCACCCTACTAACAATATTATTATATCCCCCTTATACTATACATTTCAAAGCAACATTCAGCTGTAAAATTATATAATAAATCCTAATTTAGCAATTTCAACTCATAATCTATCTATTTCCTCCTCCCCCATGCATATATCTCTTAATTCAAATTTTTTACATATATTAATATAACATAACATCCCTTTACCTAAACTAAACAATCAGTAAGCTAACCTATCTCCACCCACTTTCCTACAGGTCTACCATACATCATATTTTTGATATCTTTGTTCTTCTGCCCAGACCACTAAAAAATATTGCCATATGTAAATAAAATTCTCAAATGACTTTAAGCTTGTAATCCATATAATATCTTCTGTGATGTCTTTCAACTGGATTGTTAATTTCATCACCCATGTTAGGGTAACATCAAATTCTAGTTCCAACAGTATGTTCAGTATCTTCAATTACCATCTGCCCCCATCAATAGTAAGTATTTTCGTATAGCAAAAAACCACCCGAGTGATTTTATATTTGTATTCCATATAGTGTCTTTTGTAATGTCTTTCATCTAGATTATTCATTCCAACCACCATGTTAGGGTAACAACCAGATCTTCTGCATGCCCCAATCCCATAATTCTCTTGCCTTGTAGCTCAGCATAAACGTAATCTATTTGTCAAAGAGTCCAAAATAGAAAGTTCCAATCCACTCAATTTAAGGCCATCTTCCAGATCCCAAGAGTACAGCACTGCAGAGATCTGTCACTCTCCTCAAGATAATATAAACCAATACTTTGCCTCAACTATATTTTCATATATTCAATCGTCTCTTAAGTAACTGGCATTACACTGTTGTTTGGTCTAAAATTTTTTATTTTTGTAGGACTTGCTTCTTCTTTTCTTAACTTTTTGTGGCTTAGATCTCCATCCTGGTTTCCTTTCTATGAGTTGTATATCAACTGTTTGATTTCCATGCTGGTCTGTAGCTTGATAAGTCATCACATTAGAATCCAAAGCCGCCTCTCCTGTATTTATAGGTAATCCAACTATAACCTCTGAAGGAGAATCCAGAAGCGGCTCGTCCACAAAGGCCTCTTGTAGCTTGTTGTTTTTCCATTACCTCCACCACCATCTGCTTAGCCTGAATTTCAATCTCTTGTTGATTTTGCTTTTCTTTATTCCCCTCATGTGTTATACATGGAGATGTTGAACCCATTTTAAAAACCTTATAGTAAAATTCTTCCGCTTTTTCAACAGTATTTAGTTGATATCTTTCTCCATGATATCTCAATATTATTCCAACTGGAACATCCCACGTAAATGGGATGTTTTGTTTCTTTAGCTCAGTCATCAAAAATCCAAAATCCTTTCTATCTTTTAACATCTTGGGCGGTAGCTCTTTAAATATCCAAATCTTCCTTCCATGCATTTCAAGAGTGGAGTTAAAAGACTTTTGCACAATATCATTTCTTATTTCTTTATCAGTAAAGTAGATCACCACATCTCTAGGCAGCTGCCTTTGCTTTGCCACCCAAGAATTAATTCTGTAGGTCTTATCAATCTTGCAGGATACCTCTTCAGGACTAACCTTTAAAATCCCAGCCAGAACTTCAGCAGACATCTTTCTCAAATCTTCTCTTTTATCTTCCTGTATTCCCCTAATTCTGACCGCAAATTCCATAAATCTGAATTGCATCATTATAACTTCATTTTCAATCCTTTGTTTTATATTATCTGCATTGTAAGTCTTGTAATCAGCTTCCTTTATTTTTGGCTCTACTACTGAGCTATTTTCTTGAATCATTGTTAAATCATTTTCAATTCTTTGTATTTTATTATCCAAATTATGAATCTTGTAATCAACTTCCTTCATATTAGACTCTATTTCTGAATTAAACTTTTCATCCATCTTTATCATTGCGTCTAAGAAACTTATCATATGTTGCTTGAATTTATCATACTTTTGTTGAACCAACTCTTTAATTTTGTGTCTAAATTTTTCAAGGTTCTGGTTCACAATCTCGTCATGTCTTGCCATCTCCTCCAATACAAATTGTGTTAGATCTTTAAAGCCATTCCTCTGCATCTGCAAACTCAAAACTTGTTCATGTGGTTTATGAATGGGGGAGGCCCCCCCCCCACAGCTTGGTTGTCTGGCTTTGAGAGTTTTAACGCCATCCTGCCACACAAGCAGATTTTTTTTTCTTTTTTCCCCTTTAAAGAAGAAGACTTGTCTCCAAACAATATCAATATCAAGTCTCTAAGAAGGAAGAAGCATGAAATAAGAATTTTTCTCTTCACTTCTAGCCAGCACTGTTATCTCAGTTACTTTGTAACATATTAAACTAGTTAAACAGAAGGACTTTTGCTTTCAGCTCTTCTCAAGCCTCAGCCAGTTGCCATTTTAAACTTTCTTTTTTCCCCCCTTTCACTCCTCTTTGCTTTTAAAGTCAGTCTTAGGGTTGTTAGAAGTACTTGCAATTTAGGGTCCCAGGTCCAGCTTTCATCCTTCTTATTCAGAAAGTCTGTTAGTTTTCGTTGTTTGGTCTGGTCCCATCGCCTGGCTCTGCAAAACGCAGAGTTCGCCCGAAGCCCGGAGCAGCGGCAAGGAGAATAGGAAGCCACATCCTGCTTCCTCCCCAGAGGTAAAAAAGAACTCTGGGGACTTTGCAGAGGGCTCTACCTGCCCTCGCCGACTCTGTCTCACGTTTCCTTACGGAAACAGAGTTTTTCAAGCTGCCTTTCAGGTGTAAAGGTGGCTCTTTATGGGCGACGGGGCTGGCGGTCTCAAAGGACCGTCTGGCGGGGACGGAAGCCAGACCGGAAGCCCGATATGGGATTTATTTTATCAATGGTTAGACAAGAAAGAATGGAAATGAAATATGAAATATGAAATGGATAAGATAATAAAACATATAAAGAGGGTATTTTTTCCCTTATGGAGGATAAGCTACTGTCAAATAATTGGTAAATGAGAATAATAATGTAATAAACTGTTAAATAAGAAAATGTTGGATAGAGGATTAAGCACAAAAGATTTGTAAACGATTAATACACTTTCTGTAATTGTAATGGATGATAATTGTTTTATGTTTTAAGTTTTGTTTAGGGTGACCTGTTCCCTCCTCCATCTGGGAGTGCGGGAGGATCCCTTGCAGGCTCGTGCTGAGGATTTTGTCCAGTATCTGACGATAAAATCACTCAGATTCGGGAAGGCTTGGTCTCTGACTGGGTAGGTACAGACGGGATGATGGGTGCCGGTCTTGAGACTGCCATTTGGGAGGAGTTCGACCCTGTTGCTCCCAAGGACATGGACAGGATACTGGGGCGGCTGAATGCGACCACATGTTTATTGGACCCGTGTCCCTCCTGGTTGGTGCTGGCCTCCCGGGAGGTTACGCGAGGCTGGCTCCAGGGGATTATCAACGCTTCCTTGAGTGAGGGTGTCTTGCCATCCACCTTGAAAGAGGCGGTGGTGAGGCCCCTCCTCAAGAAGCCTGCTCTGGATCTGGCTGTTTTGGCTAACTATCATCCGGTCTCCAACCTTCCCTTCTTGGCGAAGGTTGTTGAGAGTGTGGTGGCACGACAGCTTCCTGGGTACCGAGATGAAGCTGTCTATCTGGATCCGCTCCAGTCCGGCTTCAGGCCTGGGCATAGCACAGAAACGGCATTGGACGCATTGGTGGATGATCTCTGGAGGGCTCGGGATAGGGGTTGTTCCTCTGTCCTGGTCCTGTTAGATCTCTCAGCGGCTTTTGATACCATCGACCATGGTATCCTGCTGCATTGGAGTGGGGGGCACCGTTCTGCGGTGGTTCTCCTCCTATCTCTCCGACCGGTCGCAGTCGGTGTTGGCAGGGGGGCAGAGGTCGACCCCGAGGCACCTTGTTTTTTGGGGTGCCTCAGGGGTTGGTCCTCTCGCCCCTTCTGTTCAACATTTATGTGAAGCTGCTGGGTGAGATCATCTGTGGCTTTGGGGTGGAGTTCCATCAGTATGCTGATGATACGCAGCTGTACATCTCCACACCAGGCCATCCCAACGATGCCCTTGAAGTGATGTTCTGGTGCCTGGAGGCCGTGCGGATGTGGATGGGGAGTAACAGGCTTCGACTCAACCCTTCCAAGACCGAGTGGCTGTGGCTTCTAGTGTCCCGATATAGCCAGCTGGTGCCATCGCTGGATATTGGGGGCAAGCTATTGGCCCCCACAGATAAGGCTTGCAACTTGGGTGTCCTCCTGGATGCATGGCTGTCTTTAGAAGAGCAAATGACAGCCGTGGCCAGGGGGGGCTTTTTATTAGATCTGCCTGATTCGCCAGCTACGTCCCTTTCTGGATCGGGACTCCTTACGCACAGTCACTCAGGCACTCGTCACTTCCTGCCTGGACTACTGCAATGCTCTCTACATGGGGCTCCCCTTGAGGAGTAACCCAGAGGCTCCAACTGGTGCAGAATGCGGCCGCGCGGGGGATTATGGGAGCGAGGGGTCGCTCCCATGTGACACCTCTCCTGTGTGAGCTGCATTGGCTTCCAGTGGTCTTCCGGGTGAGCTTCAAGGTGTTGGTTACCACCTTTAAAGCGTCCATGGCATAGGACCTGGGTATTTGTGGGACCGCCTTCTGCCACCGATAGCCTCCCACTGACCAGTACGCTCCCACAGAGAGGGACTCCTCAGGGTGCCGTCAGCTAGGCAATGTCGGCTGGCGACCCCCAGGGGGAGGGCCTTCTCTGTGGCAGCTCCTGCCCTCTGGAACGATTTGCCCCCGGAGATAAGAAGGATATCGGATCTCCGGGTCTTTCACCGTGCCCTGAAAACATTTCTTTTCCATCAAGCAGGGCTGGCATGACCCCCCCCCCCCTTTTTTTAGTTTTTTTAGCTTTTTAGCTTTTAATCTGTCAGTGGGTTTTAATTCGAATTGTTTTAAATTTGGGCCAAAGTATGTAATTCTTTTAATAATTTTAAATTTTGTATTGGTATGTGTTTTAGTTCTGGCTGTGTACTGCCCTGAGTCCACTAGGAGAAGGGTGGTATACAAATTGAAAAAAATAAAATAAATAAATAAATAAAATAATAAGAAAGTCTAGCAAAATAAAAAACCTCTGAGAACCTCTGGAACTGGAAGCGACAGTAAATGTAGGCATACTGCCGGAGAGGCAGTTTCTGTAAGCAGGGCAACAAAGATTAGGCTAGGAAACAACACTGAATGTTGTAATTCCTTACAGGATTAACCCTGTAAAGTGGAAAAAAACAAAAGGAGATTTCTTTTAACAACCGGTTCTCTGAACTGCATAACTACTTAACTACTTAACAACCGGTTCTACCAAACTGGTGCGAACTTGTAGAATCCCACCACTGCATAGATGTATACTATAGGCCACCCACTCAAGCAGAAAAAATAGGTATCCTTTTTGCCAACCAATTAAACATATGTAGGAAACACACTACAATAGTAATTGGGGACTTCAATTGGAAAACGAATTGTGCACCAAGTGAAAAAACATAGGTTCCTAACCAACCTAGCTGACAACTTTGTTGTCCAAAAGGTAGTGGAGGGAACTAGAGGGACAGCCATACTGGACTTAATACTTACAAACAGAGAAGAAATGATAGAGGCAGTTGAAACTGCAGGAATCTTGTGTGAGAGTGACCATGTCATACTAGAATTCCACATAATGCAAACACAAGCAGTAGAACATAAGGATACCACAGTCTTAGATTTGAAAAAAGCTGATTTTAAAAAACTCAGAGGGAACTTGGGAAATATTACTTGGATGAAAACCCTAAAGGGGGGAGATGGGTGTGGCCAGTGCCACTGGCAGTACAGCAAATTCTGGAGCTCCTGAAAAATGCTGATATCTCAGCTGCTTTAGGGGATCCCCAGGAATCATAGCTGTCCTGTAGGAACAGTGAAGAACGGAAGCACAAGCAGGCATGAACAGGGAGGTTGCAAACTCCCTAAAATATCTGCATCAGCCTCCGACCCAGCAGCAAGGGAAGACAGTCTTTAGGAGCTGTCAAAAGCCAGGCTTGCCACACACAAGTTAAGGAAGAAAAGAACAAGGAGTGATGATGAAATGGAGTATTTTATTTTATTTTTATTTTTTTTAATTTGATTTATATGCCGCCCTTCTCCGGAGACTCAGGGCGGCTTACAATGCGTTAAGCAATAGCCTTCATTCTTTTGTATATTTTATACAAAGTCAGCTTATTGCCCCCACAAACTGGGTCCTCATTTCATCTACCTTAGAAAGATGGAAGGCTGAGTCAACCTTGAGCCTTGGAGAGATTCGAACCAGAAGAAATTGCAGGCAGCTGTGTTAATAACAGGGTGCATTAAACCACTGTACCATCAAGGCTCTTCAGTATTGTTACTGAATGAGTGATTGGCCAACTCATAGGTAAGAAGAAAAAACTTTTTTAAACTTTAAAGGAGGTCCCAACCTGAAATAAGTGGCTAATTCAGGAATTTAAAGCGAAGGGGGAAAAAAAGAGGAACTTTAAAAATGAAAGCCCTTAAAGGAGAACAAACCACTTGGATTTGAATTTGAATTTGACTGGGAGCAAATTGAGAATAATAAAAAGAAAAAGAAATTGAGAGAAAGCATTTTCTTAACAATAACAGGAACTAATTGAAGTACAAGAAGTAACCATCTTTGTGGATTTACAATTTGACAACTTTCGCTTGGGGATTTGTGGATTGGAGAGAATCATTTGGTGATGGAAAGGAAACATTGCATCCGATTTCAGCGTGTGAAGCCGAAAGAGGAGTATTTGTTTAAACAGCTGCAGTAAGATTACAAAAAAGAAACTAAAAGGTTTAAAGGACTATTTGAATTGGACACTATTTGGAAAGAAGAAAGAAAAAAAAAGACATCAAATGCACTTGAATTTGAACTATATATAAGTCAAAACAAAAAGAAATTTAAAAATTATTTCCCCTTAAATTGAAAATATGAAAAACTGGGAGTATGAGTATGAGGAGTTGAGGGAGACGTTGCAAGGGTGCGAGAAGTGTTTAAGGGAAACAAAGAAGCAGAAGAATGGATAGAATACAAAAAGAAAGAAAGAGAAAAGACAAATGAGATGCAAGAATATAATGTGGGAAAGAAAATAATTGAAGGGGAAAATACAGATGATCACACTGAGATTAACAATGAGAAAGCAAAAATTGATAGAGGGAAATATTTCCCAAAAAAGAATAAAAGAGAAGGAAAGGGGAAAAGAGTAAAGGGGAGAGTTAAAAAAGTAATAAAGTCAAAAATTAGAGAAAAAATGCAGAGAAATTTTGCTAACAGATATAGAGGTCAAACCGGAATTTTTCTTATTGGGAATTATAGAAAGAAAATATAAGAAAGATACAAATTATTTATTATTGCATATAGTCACAGTGGCATGAATAGCCTGCTCAAAAATGGAAAGAGAAAGATATTCCAACTGAAGAGGAAGTATTACTGAAAATCTTTAACTGTGCAGAAATGGACAGACTCACTTTGGAACTCAAGGATAAAAGCGAAACTAAGTACTACAAAATTGGGGAACAATTTTATGATTGGATAGATAACAAGAGGGTAGCCAAGACAAATATATAGCATTAGATCAAAAATATAGATGTTATTATAGATAAATGTATGTTTAAGAGATAAATAAATATACAGAAATAAGGGGGAAAATATTAATATCATATCATATTATGCTTAAATAGTGAACAAATCTTAAGAACTATATGTTTATATGAGTACTAATATTATTGTAAAGAGACAGAAGATGTATGGAACCAATGATGTCATATCTATGTCCAATGTTTTTTTTAAAAAAATTGGATTATTAATAAAAAACTTTTTATAAAAAAAAAAGAAGAGTTCTACACATGTCCATGTTAGACTCATGCAATTGTGAGAAATATAACTTCCAAATATGTAACATAAGCCCCCACTTCTATTGCAAAATGGATATCTCCTCATCCTGATTAAACAGATAATTAAAGTCTTTTTAGGACAGGCAATGTGGGAATTGCTCCAGGCATCATGTATGATTGGATATTTAAAATGATCAGATAGAGGTTTTTCATTCTAGGCACACAATAACATATTTTCAAGAGTGCTTCAGTATTAACTGAATTAACTATTTTAGTTATTGATCCCAGATCAATAACTTAAATAGAAAAAATAAAAGGGTGGGGGATGAAATAATGGCTTAATAAAAACAGAATGGGATGGGGTCTTAAATGTTTCCAGGTTTCCTCAAAGAAAACCTTTAAAAAGGATTGCACATGATCAAAAACAGGAAAAAATACAAAATGTTACTGGTGAATCAGTTATGTGGAAACAAAGAAATAAATTGTATAGCAAAGACATGAGTGCATGAAAAAACAAAAATAACAACTATCAGACAATGAGATGTAGGAAGACAATTTTACTCATTCCAATGATAACTGCAAAGATGTAATCTTTGTGCTAATTCTTCTAAACAATAATTCCTCCTTTTTATGGTAGCAAATTCTAATTCTTCATAGAGTTCTAGTGAACTCTTATTATCACTTGGGTAAAAATGATGCTATTTAAAACTGGTTTATGTGAGGTAGAATGTTCTATTAACACAAAATTAGTACTTCATGCTATTATACTGGTCTTAAGGATTTCAAATTTCCAAGATGTTCATTTAAAGGTAATTGTCACCAGCTAAAATTGCCCAGCCCCTTTAGTATCCCTATTTAGGTCCTTTCAATTTGCTCAGGTTGTAAAATGGTGGTAGTAGTTTTTACTTCTCTTGTGACTTAACATGGGCAGTATTTATACCACGATGTAAAAGTTTGGCTTTATTAGTTATGAGTTATGTTTGAGTCTGATATAACTAGAGGATGAAGAGTAAAGAAGCCAGATTTAATAAGATGGTTACATTGTTTAATTTTTAGCTGATTACTTAGTGGTTACAACTTTTCTTAAACAGTTAAAGAAAAGTTTGCAAATAAATAACTAATTAATAACACAGGAAGGAAGAGATTGGATTGTGTACATTTCTTCACAGAAGCCTCAAAATGTAAATCAGCACTTGTGAAAAATGCTTATCACTGAATGAACTTTTCAGCATTGTAATCAGGGTGGGATTCAGCCGGTTCGGACTGGTTCAGATGAATCAGTTGTTATGATTTTGGGCGGTTCAGAGAACTGGTAAAATTGACCACGGCTAGCCCCGCCCACCACACCCTGCCCCGCCTTGCCCTATATATTATTTTTCCTTCATCATGCGGTCATCAAAATCCTTTTCAGTCTGAAAAAAACCTTGAGCTACAAGGCGAGCTTTATGGGTTACTGTCCCATCTATGCTTTTCTTAATTTTGTAAACCCATCTACAACCTATTAGTTTTTCACCAGGTGGCAATTTCACAGTTTCGTAAACACCTAACTTAGTTAAAGAATTAATTTCCTTACTCATTGCCTCCTTCCAAGCATTCTGCTCCTTTTCAGGATAAAGCTTGATATCCTCATAACTTGAAGGTTCAATGTTAACTTGGCAAACTTCAGTTGCTTTATATCGATCAGGTGGATGCCTTTCCCTACTAGATCTCCTAGGTAATACAGGACTTACAGTAGATGGTTCATCTGACTCCTCCCCTAAAACTATCTCCTCTAAACCTACTTCCTGTTCTTCCTCCTTGATAGAGGATTTTACATCATCTAAATCCTCAGGAATATCATCAGGAATATGATGCTCTATACTAACAGTATTATTATCACGTCTATAATCAGTACACTCTAGTTTATCCCACCCTTCGTGCTCTAGAAATTTAGCACTTGCACTACAGTAAACACTAGTAGTTCCCTGTGCCCAAAATCTAAAAGATCTATGATTTGATTCATAGCCAACGAAAAACATTTTTTCTGGCTCTCTGTTGATCCTTTCTCCTTAAATTAGATGGAATATGTACCCAAGCTGGGGTTTCAAATGTGTGTAAGTAACTAAGATTTGGTTTTCTCCCATGCCATAAGGTGAATGGTATTTCACCTGTAAAGGAATGAACCATGTTGTTTAACACATGGTTAGCACACATAACAGCCTCACCCCATAAAATTTCAGGCAAACCAGAATCTGCCAACATAATTCTAGTCATGGCTTGTAATGTTTGACCTCATCTCTCGATATACAAATTGTGCTCTGGTCTGTACGGAGCAGACCGTTTATGCTGGATCCCTGCATCCTGCAAAAACTTTTCCAATCTTTGGTTGGTAAATTCTGTACCATTATCAGTCACTAAGCATTTAACCTTAAATTTCTGTTTCCTTTCCACAAAACGTAGCCGGTTGTTAATATGCTGAAATATTTCACTTTTTGTTTTCATTAGATAACAGAATCTGTATCTTGAATAATGGTCTACTATGCTCAGAATATAGCAGGCACCTCCTATGCTAGGTTTTTTTGGGTCCAATTAGGTCTATAAACACTACCTCTAATGGATTTTTGGTTTTAAAACCATTAACACGCTTTGCTGGTGTAACCCTACTTTTCTGCTGACTACAGGCATTGCAATTCAGATATTTACTACATGTTTGTAGTTTTATCCCTTCAGATAACTGAACTGTTTTCTTTAATGTCCTGAAATTTAAATGCCCAAGTCTCCGGTGTAACAGATGAATACATTCATCATGTGGTTTAACATTCTTATAAACAGACTTAGACTTAGCCATCAATACTGGGTTATCCCTTAAAACAAATAAATCATTTTCTAAATTTGGAGTAACAACTTTGCCATCTTTCTCAATAAAAGACTTATCATTTTTAAATGTTACTGTAAACCCAAATTTCAGTAATGATTTAACAGATAATAAATTGAATTTTAACCCAGGAATATATAACATAGGAAATGGTTCATTACTAAATGACCAACGAGCAACACTCTCTCCAGCTACCTTAACCTTCCAGCCATTTGCTAGTTTAACATGTTGGTTACTCTTCTCCATTTTAACAAAAAAATTTCTATTCCTAGAAATAGATTGAGAAGCACCACTGTCAACAACCCAACAATCCTGGTTAACATCAGTAGTTGAACTGGATATAACTAAATTACAACCCTTCTTGGATCTAGTATTGTTCCTAACAGACATTTTCTTATTCTTACAATACTTAGCTATATGCCCTTTAGCCCCACAAGCAAAACAACGTTTTACAAAATAGGCAGTTGAATACATTTTTTCTTCTTTTGGTTGTTGCATTCTCAACTGATCCCTTTCTTGTCTTCTTTTGGATTCTTCCAATATCCTACCGGTTATGCCAGCCAATGTCAGTTCATCTCTAGAAAAAACCTCTAATGAAGAAACATAGTCATCATAACTATCGTCCAATGAAGAAAAAATTATATAAACTTGTTGTAGTTCTGAGAAAACAAGTTCCTTTTCATGCAGCTCCTGGAAAATTCTGGTTATGGATTCCAAATGAGCCATCATATCTCCACCTTTAAGAAGATGTTGTTTAAATAATCTCCTTGTGAGATAAATATGAGCACCCACAGAGTCACGAACATATAGTCTCTTCAACTTGGTCCAACACCTAGCAGCAGACTCTTCGCCACGAATATTTATTTATTTATTTATTTATTTATTTATTTATTTATTTATTTTTGAATTTCTATACCGTCCTTCTCCCTGAGAGGGCTCAGGGTGGTATACAGCCAGAATTAAAAAACATGCAGTACAGATATTAAAAAAACAATTAAAAATATATAAATTTGGCCCAATTAAAACTCACTACCAATTAAAACATTTAAAACATTTAAAAACATTTAAAAAATTTTTCTTAAGCCAGCCCGGCTTGCTTGAAAAAATGGGTTTTAAGGGCACTACGGAAGGCACTGAGGTCTTGGATTCTCCTTATCTCTGGGGGCAGCTGATTCCAGAGGGTAGGTGCCCCCACAGAGAAGGCCCTCCCCCTGGGGATCACCAGCCTACACTGTTTGGCTGATGGCACCCCAGGGAGGCCCTCTCTGTGGGAGCGCACGGGTCGATGGGAGGTCGTCGGTGGCAGCAGGTGGTCTCGAAGATAGCTAGGCCCTATGCCATGGAGTGCTTTGAAGGTGATAACCAGCACCTTGAAGTGCACCCGGAAGACCACCGGGAGCCAGTGCAGCTCACACAGGAGCGGTGTTACATGGGAGCGCCATGCTGCTCCCGTCACTACCCGCGCTGCTGCGTTCTGGACCAGCTGGAGCCTCCGGGTGCTCCACAAGGGGAGCCCCATGTAGAGAGCGTTGCAGTAGTCAAGGCGAGAGGTGACGAGGGCGTGAGCGACTGTGCACAGGGAATCCCGATCAAGAAAGGGCCGCAACTGGTGAATCAGGCGAACCTGACAAAAGGTCCCCCTGGTTAGAGCCTTCAGATGTTCCTCCAAAGACAGCTGCATATCCAGGAGGACTCCCAGATTGCGAGCCCTCTCTGTGGGGGCCAACCACTCGCCCCCAATAGTCAGTGATGGAGTCAACTGACTATATCGGGATGCTGGGAGCCACAGCCACTCAGTCTTGGAAGGGTTGAGCTTGAGCCTGTTCCTCCCCATCCAGATCTGCACAGATTCCAGGCACTGGGACATCACTTCAAGGGCATCATTGGGGTGGCCTGGGGTGGAGATGTACAGCTGGGTGTCATCAGCGTACTGGTGGTATCTCACCCCAAAACCACGGATGATCTCACCCAGCGGCTTCACATAAATGTTGAACAGAAGGGGTGAGAGGACTGATCCCTGTGGCACTCCACAAATGAGAGGCCTCGAGGTTGACCTCTGCCCCCCTGCCAACACAAACTGCGACCGGTCGGAGAGAAAAGAGGAGAACCACCACAACACGGTGCCCCCACCCTCAACTCTTCCAGCCGGTGCAGCATGATACCATGGTCGATGGTATCAAAAGCTGCTGAGAGGTTTAACAGGACCAGAACAGAGGAGCAACCCCTGTCCCGAGCCCTCCAGAGATCATCAACCAACGCGACCAATGCCGTTTCCGTGCTGTGCCCAGACCTGAAACCCGACTGGAACGGATCTAGATAAGATGTTTCCTCCAGGAATTGCGGAAACTGTCACGCGATCACACTCTCAACAACCTTCGCCATAAAGCAAAGGTTGGAGACAGGATGGTATTTGGCCAATATTGCCAGATCCAGGGACAGCTTCTTGAGGAGAGGCTTCACCACCGCCTCTTTCAAGGTGGTGGGGAAGTAACCCTCACTCAACGAAGCGTTGATAACACCCTGGAGCCAGCCTCGTGTAACCTCCCGGGAAGCCAGTACCAACCAGGAGGGACACGGGTCCAGTAAACATGTGGCTGCACTAAGTCTCCCCAAAATCCTGTCCACATCATCAGGAGTCACAGCATCAAACTCCTCCCAGATAACATTCTCAAGACTATTCCTCGTCACCCTGCCCTGATCTACCCAGTCAGAGTCCAAATCCCCCCAGATCTGAGCGATTTTGTCATACAGGTATTGTCCGAAATCCTCCGCCCTGCCTTCCAAGGGATCCTCCCGCACTCCCGGATGGAGCAGGGATCAGGTTACCCTGAACAGGGCGGCTGGACGATTCCCTGATTATGCAATAGAGGCGGAAAAGTAATTAAACTTTGCAGTCTTTATCGCCACTAGGTAGGCCTTAATATGCGACCTTACCCGTATTCGATCAGATTCAGCGAGACTGGCCCTCCAACCGCTCTCCAGGCGTCTTTTCCAGTGCTTCATTTCCCTCAGCTCCTCAGTGAATCAAGGAGCCGCACGGGATCGGCACCGGGTCAGAGGCCACAAAGGCACGACTCGGTCCAAGGCTCCACCAGCCGCCCGCTCCCAGGCGGCTACCAGGTCCTCGGCCGAGTCATGTGCTAGAACCTCAGGAAATGGCCCAAGCTCCATCTGGAACCTCTCAGGATCCATCAGGCGCCTGGACAAGCTGCTGGTCACCCAGTGTTAGTCCAATAATGCAAAGAGCTCGTTCATTGTCTCTGTTAAACTTGGTTATTTTCTTCTCATCTTCCTCATTAGAAGGATTCCATGCTGTTACATCCAGTGGATTATTAACTATATCCCACAGTCCTTCTCTACGCAAAAGTAGACTACATTTTGCAGACCAGGATACATAGTTTGTTCCATCCAGCCGGGTTATCATGGAAAAATTTGCTGCTTGTTCTAGTGCCATCTTCACTTGGATTGTTTATCACAAACACAGTTTGTACTATTCACATTAACTCTCAGTTTAGCTTTTAACAATCCTAGTTAGTTCTGGTTGGCTCTGGGCCCATAACCAATGTTAAGGATATTGTTGTTGTGTTACCAACCAGCAGAGTGTATGCACAAGGAAACATTGTTGTTTCATATTATTTCCAAATTGTACCAGAGGGGTACGGCAAGAGTGAAGGTAAATGGTATATTTACACAAGATATAAATTTGGAAGCAGGGACAAGACAGGGTGGTCCTCTGTCTCCGACCCTATTTTTATTAGCAATGGAAATTTTAACAACTTTGATTGAAGAGGATTCAGAATTAATAGGTTATAAAGGCGTCAAAGTTAATTTATATGCAGATGACACTCTTTTCATTTTAAATAATATTACAAATGATATAAAAAGAGTTCAAATACATTTGGAAGAATTTGAAGATATGACTGGTTTGAAAGTAAATTGGGCAAAATCAGAATTATTAATGGAAATTGATAGGGAAAATAAATTAGAAAAATTACAAAATCAATTTGGAATTAGGATAAAGGATAATTTAAGATATTTAGGTATTATACTTTCACTTAAAATTAAAAATTTAAAGAAACTAAATTATGACATAGTAACAAAAGAAATTGAAGAGAAAATTGGGAAATATAAAAAACTCAAGTTATCTTGGTTTGGTAGAGTAGCTTTATGTAAAATGATGTTACTTCCTAAATTTAACTTTTTATTCGAGATGCTTCCAATTTTTTTAACTGAGAAGGACATTAAAGTATATCAAAAAAAATTAGATAAATTTTGTAATGGGGATAAAAAACCAAGACTGATTAAGAAAATGTGGTATCAGAACCAAAAACAAGGTGGTTTAGGAATTCCAAAATTATTAAACTATTATAGAAAATTTAATATAAAAACAGTAGTAAAAATTTTAAAAGGAGATGTTAAACTTTGGGGTAATTTGGAAATGAAGGAAATAAAGAAGTTTGGTTACAAATGGTTTTTGGAAAATTTTAAAGGTAAGGTTAAAATTTGCAATTATTGGTTAAATAGTTTAACTAAAAATTGGGACAGAGTAGCAAAAAAATTAATACCAAACGCATTGTATTTAGGTAAACTGAAAGAGAATTGCCCAATGAAATTAAATAGTAACAGAGAGAGGATTATAATAGAAGAGAAAGTGGAAACAATTAGTGAATGGTTGAAATTTATAGAAAATGAAAGGAGGAAAGAGGAAATTTATGGAAAATTAAACATTAATTGGTTTGAAAGAATTCAAATGAATAAATGGAATAGGAAATGCAAAGAAAGGAACGATGAGAGTAGAAAGGAAATGGAATTTGAAAATTTGACATCTCGAATAATAAAAGATGAAATTGGGCCAAAGGGATTAGTTAGTAAAATTTATAAAATTATTAACTCTGATAATAATTCACAAAAGGTAATGAAAGAGAATTGGGTAAAAGAACTGGGTATTGAAATTTCTGATCAAAATTGGAATATGAATTGGGCTAGCAGAATAATGAGGACATTATCAATAAGGATTAAAGAACATAATTATAAAGTTATTTGGAAGAGGTATTTGACCCCAAGAAGACTTTTTCAAATGGATAATAAAGTGGATAAAATGTGTTGGAGATGTAAAGTGGAACTCGGGACATATGCTCATATGTGGTGTAAATGTAATGGGGTTGAACTTTTTTGGTCTAGGATAGAAAATGAAATATTTGAAATGATTAAGAAGAGGGTCAAATTGAAATTGGAAACCATATTATTATTAATATTGAATGAAACAACACTAACAACTGGAGAAAGAGAATTGGTGAGGATTTTGGTTATAATGGGGAGAATTATAATTGCTAGATATTGGAAATTAAATGTTGACTTAAAATTAGAAGAATGGTATAATGAAACATGGAAATTTGCATTAAATGATAAATTGACTTGTGATATTAAAATTAGAAGTGGTATATATAAATAAAATGTTTTTTGGAACACTTGGCAACCATTTGTGGACTTTGCACTTGGGAGATTGGATGAATCGGCACCAGTACCTTATCAAAAAGATTTCTGGAAGAATTGAAGACTTCAAGTTCCTAAAACTTCCTTTCCGTTTGTATAGCAAGTTGGGGGAAAATTTTTTTTTTTTCTTTCCTTACTATTGATTTTTTGTATTGATTTTTTTTCCTTTTTGTTGTTCCTTAACAATAAAAATATAATAAAAAACTTAAAAAAATAAAATAAAATAAAAATAAAACATATTATCTATATTAAACGGGGGGGAAAAGGAAACATTGCTGAGAGCAATGAATAAGAGTTATGCAAACTGGTTTATCAAAAGCTTACTTTATAGTAGAAAAACAGTCTCATAGTCTTTAAACAAATTCCAAGTCTTTGCCAGTAAATCAGTCCAGTAGTTATAGAAATCTTCTACACAAACAGTAGTTGGTTAGAATAACAAGCTCACTCTGGTTCACAAACCACGATGGTAGCAGATTCATCAAATGATGATTAGCAGAATGATATCAACTCCTCACTATGGTAGCTTATCATACTCTGGTAGCATATCATATCAGCTTCATCATCAAACTGAATACGTTACAATACCTTGCTTAAATACTCTTACAACCAGTCATTACCTAATTACAGCATGATTCAGCATTAAAGCCTTAAAGTTACACAATAGATATTCATATTAAAGTCACAGAACACATATATTGCCTGGACGACTTGTTAGGCTCAAAGCATATCCTAACACGGTCCAGCTAATCTCCATGCCTTGCCTTCATGCCTCGCCCACTCTGCTCACCAAAGGTAAGCATGCCAACTGCTCACCCTTCACCTTGGGTCAGGGCCAAAGGACACGGCATTCCCAAACTCTGACCTTGCCCCAGAGCCACTGCCCACTCACCGCCTGTATCGGCTGGGTCAGGGAATGTGCTGTTCCCCGGCTCTGGCCTTGCCCTGGAGCCACCACCTGCTCGTCATCCGCCTTGGCCAGGTCAGGGAATTGGCCATTCCCTGGCTCCGACCTTGCTGTGGAGCCACTGCTGCTCACTGCCCACCTCAGCTGGGTCAGGGACTGTGCCATTCCCCTGCTCCAACCTTGTCCCAGAGCCACCACCCACTCATCACTGCCCCCCTCTGGCCTCAAACTATGTCTAGGTTCTTCTTCCCTAAAGCACTGCAGCAGAGATCTTGTAGCTGTCCCTTGCTGAGGCTCGCTCGCTCATGGAGACACTCCATGTGGTCTCCAGGTCAGCAGCTGCTTCTCTCCGCTGCTGCTCTTGCAGTCCCATCCAGAAAATGCTTAGTACAGAGAAGCAGCATTCAACATGGCAGCTGCTTTTCTGTGCTGCGTGCTTTCCAGATGAGACAGCTGCTAAATTGCACAAGAGATGCTTTCTTTCCAGAATAAACATAAAATTCTAGGCAAAATATTCATCTTAATAGTTGATATCCTTCCAATCAAAGAAAGCTGTAAGTTTTCCCATTTCGTCAAGTCTGTCCCAATCTGTTGTTTAAGTTTATTATAATTATTTTCTTTAAGCATGCTACATCTTGATGTCAAATATATCCCCAAATATTTAACTTTATTTGTGACCTGCATTTTTGATATATCCGCCAATTCTTCTTTTTGCTTTACCAACATATTTTTAGTCAAAATCTTTGTTTTATCTTTGTTGATTTTCAAACCATCTACTTTCCCAAACTCTCCAATTTTGTCTATCAGTGTAGTTATTGATGTTAGTGGTTCTTCAAGGATAAAAACCAGGTCATTAGCAAATGCTTGTAATTTGTATTCTTTTTTTTTTTTGAATTTTCATTCCTTTTATGTCTTTTTCTTCTCTTATACTTCTATTTAGCACTTCTAAAGTTAGAATAAACAACAGAGGGGACAGTGGACAACCTTGTCTAGTATCTTTTTTTATCTCAATAGAGTCTGTCAATTCTCCATTTATCATTACTTTTGCCATTTTTTATAATATATAGCTTCTATTGTTTGGATGAATTTTCTGCCAAATCCCATCTGTTCCTGTTGAAGCAACATAAAACACCAATTTACGTTATCAAAAGCTTTCTGTGCATTTAGAAATATCAAAGCCATTTGCTTTTCAGGATGGGCTTCATAGTATTCCAAAGTGTCCAGAATTATTCTCATATTGTCTCTAATTTGTCTTTTTGGCAGAAACCCATTTTGATCTGAATGTATAAAGTTATTTAAATATCTTTTGTGTCTTTCTGCCAATATTGAAGCAAAAATTTTATAATCTGAATTTAGCAGGGATATACTGTAGGTCTATAGTTTTTGATTTGTTGTGGGTCTGTATCCTCCTTCAGAATCAATGTAATATATGCCTCAGACCATGACTTGGGTATTTTCTTCTTTGTCATCACTTCATTCATAATCTCTAATAATGGGAGACTCAAAAATTCCAGCAAAGTCCTCTAATATTCCACTGCAAAACCATCTGGCCCTGGTGTCTTTCCATTCTTTTATTTCTTAATTGCTTCAGTTAATTCCATCATCATTATATTTCCCTCTAACATCTCCTCAATCTCTTTAGGAATCCTGGGTAAATTTGCATTTTGAAGATATCGTATCACACTTTCTTCCTCTATCTTTTCTTTCTCATATAGTTGTCTATAATAATTCTGTATAATTTTTTCTTCTCTTTGTTTCCAAATTTACTTCTTTCCTATTCTCCTTGAAAAAGAAAGTCAATTCTTTCTCCATTTTCTGCACAAAATCCTTTTCTTTTAATATAGTATTATTTAAGATCCAACTTGCTCTTCTCCTTTGTCCTTTCCATTTCACTGTCACTGGATTATGATCTGCCCAGCTATTTGCTTCTATCTCAATTTGTTCTGTATTTAAAGTCAGTTCCATTGTTGTCCATATCATATCCAATCTAGACCACGATGAATGTCTGTCAGAATAAAAAGTATATTGTCTATTTTTTTTCCATTTCTATCTCTCCATGCATCTTTTAAATTTATTTCCTCAGTCATCTTAAAAAAGGATTTTGGTAATATCTTTCTACTGTGTCTTATTGTTTTATGTGTTTTATAATCCATATCTCCATCTACTATACCATTAAAATCTCCCATCATATGAATATTATCATATTCCAATTCCATTATTTTCATGTGCAATTTCCTATAAAAATCACTTTGATTATTATTTGAAGCATATATTGCTACTAAAAGAATTTTCATATTGTTGTCCATTATCTCCACCATCAGAATTCTCCCTTCTTCATCTGCATATATTTGCTCAGCTGGTATTACATTTCTAATATATAAAACCACTCCTCTTCTTCCTTTGTCATCTGCATATATTTGCTCCGCTGATATTGCTTTTCTAATATATAAGATAACTCCTTTTTTTTTTACATTGTGGCAATGATGTAAAGATTTTCCCTAATTTAGGGTATACCAATATCTGTTCATGTTGCTTTTTAATATTTACTTCCTGAAGGCAAATTATATCAAATTTTAATTTTTCTAATTTGTGAAATATCTTTCTTCTTTTTACAGCTGAATTAAGGCCATTTATATTTATTGAAATCAATTTTCTCTCTTCCATATTCATACTTTATATGTGGGCTTTGTTGCTCTAGTTGATCTTAATTCATGCTATTCTTTGTGTTCCACAATCCCTCCTACAGCTCCTTCTGCTTTTTCAATCATTGCCAATTCCTCTTCTTGAAATTCTACTGGAACTACTGTTGTTTGGAATTCCATTTCTGTTTCCTTCTCCTTAAAAAATTCTGCATCAAATGCTCTTACTTTGTCTATTGTATCTATTCTACATCTTTGAAGTTGCCATGTTAATACTAATCCCTCTGGTACCAGCCATCTATAGTTCACACCTTTCTGGAGTAATATTTTGGTCAAAAATTGATATTCTCTCTGCATGTCTCTCACTTTTCTTGGTATTTGCTTGAAAACCACAATTTCTTTCTCCTTATACTTCAGTATTTTTTCTCTGGCGATCTGCAATATTTGTGTTTTAATTGATTTTTTTGTGAATCTTATATGCACTTCTCGTGGTAACTTATTATGCATTGCATACCTAGTATAAACTCAATATATCTCATCCACACCATCCATCATTATTTCTGCCAAATTCTCTCCTTTCTCTTCTTCTACATTTTGGAATCTGAGATAAAATTCTAATTTATTCATCTCCCATCCAATTAGTCCACTCCTGTCACATTCAACTTCTCCCAATCTGCTTTCTATGTTTTTAATTTTTTCCTCTTTTTGTTCGTCATTTTTCTTGAGCTTTTGCAATCTCTCTTCATATTTCAATATCATTTGCTGTGTACTCGCCACTTTTTCATCTGTTTTGAGTAGTTGTTGTTCCATCCTCTGAATTGTTTGAAAAATCATCTGTAGTGATTAGACTGTAGTGATCCAATTAGACTGGGAAACAACTTCTTTGAAGAATTGAATAAAATTGTGTTAAAATATATTTGGCAGGAGAAGAAGGGGAGGATAAAATTAAAGTTGATACAAGATGCTAGAATGAGAGGGGGGTTTGGCCTACCTAATTGGGAGCTTTATTATCAAGCAACAAGCCTGATGTGGATTAAAGAATGGATAACATTAAGAAATACTAGATTATTGAATTTAGAATGTCATGATCTGCTGATGGGATGGCATGCTTCTTTATGGTACAAGGGAACGAAAATACAGGGGTATTTGAGAAGACATCATATACGTGAGACTTTGTTACTAAATTGGGAGAAGATTAAAAAACAACACTATTTGAAAATTCCAGTCTGGGTATCAATGATTGAAGCATTTTCATATTCAGTAATATTTAGAAGAGAACAAACTGTTAGATATAGTGAATTAATGGTTGAAGAGAGTGAACTTAAATCGAAGCAAGAACTGGAAGAACAAGGTTTTAAGATGGATTGGTTTTCTTATTTGCAAATACGTTCTAGATATGAAGAAGATTCTAAACAAGAAGGTTTTTACAATGTTTTAACTAATTTAGATAAGATTTTAATGGGGTCTGATGATTATATAATTAAAAAATTGTATGGTTATTTATTAGAGGTAAAATTGGAAGAGGAACAAGTTAAAGAAACAATGATAGCATGGGGAAAAAATTTTGGCCATGGGATTGATTTAGAGAAATGGCAAAAATTGTGATTGAAAAATTATAAAATGACAATGTCTACAGCATATAAGGAGAATCTGTATAAGATATTTCACAGGTGGCATTTACTCCTGACAAGAATAACCAGAATGTTTAAGAACAAATCGGAGAAATGTTGGAAATGTCATCAGACTCCAGGATCATATTACCATATGTGGTGATGAAGTTATTAAGAAAATTATGGACTGTGCTGAAATGAGTAAATTGACATTTGAAATTAGAGAACAGGAAGACAAACAATATTATTTGATTACAAAACATAGAGATGAAATATGAAATATGAATTTAAAGTAATGATAAAATAACATGAAGTGCTTTCTTATGGTGGTTCTAATAATGGTTAAATAAGTATAATAACATAAAGGGATATATAAAACTGTTAAATAAGAAAAATTAAACAATGGGTAATTTTGGATAGGGGATTGTGCACAAAAGAACTTTAACTGATCGACACACTGTCTGTGATTGTATTTCAATGGTGCTGGTTTTATGTTTTGTTTTTGTTTTAAATATAAAAAAAAATTCCAAAAGAAAAAGAAGAGAGAGATGCTCTCTTTCTCAGCAAGAGCAGCAGCAGAGTGAAGCAGCTGCTGACCCGAAGACCACATGGAGCATCTCCGCAAGCCCTGGAGAGCAGAGATGGAGCAGAGCAGGCCCCAAAAGGCTGCTCAGTCAACTCTCACCATGTGGCGGAAGGCACACATGCGTGGAAGGCATGCATGCATGTGTGGAAGCCATGCATGCATGCGCGGAAGCCATGCGTGCATGTGTGGAAGGCATGTGTGCATGTGCATGCGCAGAAGCTGTGTGCACAGGCTCATGCGTGCACAC
Source organism: Arizona elegans (assembly GCA_022577455.1). Lineage (NCBI taxonomy): Eukaryota > Metazoa > Chordata > Lepidosauria > Squamata > Colubridae > Arizona > Arizona elegans. The sequence continues at coordinate 72,284,071 of JAKOOJ010000004.1, read as the reverse complement.
TCACATTTTCAGTGAACTGGCTGTTAAGTGGGTTGAATCCCACCACTGATTGTAATGCTTCTGTTTTTCAGGCTGTTCTTTCTGTTTGTGAATTATTCTATATAAAAGAATACTGCATTACTGCAGGATTACTGCAAATGAAATTAGGAAGAATCAGGAAAGGCTGTGTTAGGTCTTGTTTCCAAGCAAATACACTTCTGAGAATTATACTGAGGTAGAATTATACCTTGAAATTCTTAGAGGGACTCACATAGCTAAATATTAATAAATATACTTTACAAACACACCAAACACTTCAACACTAATACTAACCTCCTGTATGACATAAGCCATCTCAGCAGATGCTGAGCAGATGCTACTTGAAGAGCTGCAAATGCCTCTTCTTCTCCATTCTTGAGTATCCAATTGTAGTACAGTGTAGAGCCTGTAGTACAGTGGACTAATGCACTGTTATTAACATCTGCTGCTTGCAATTACTGCAAGTTCAAATCTCACCAGGCTCAAGGTTGACTCAGCCTTCCATCCTTTCAAAGGTAGATGAAATGAGGACCCAGATTGTGAGGGCAATAACCTGACTTTGTATAAATATACAAAAGTATGAAGGCTATTGCTTAATGCATTGTAAGCCGCCCTGAGTCTCCAGAGAAGGGCGGCATATAAATTAAAGCCAAAAAAAAAAAAAGTCTGTTTTTTTAAAATTTATCATTCATCAAGTTCCATCATCTGGCAGATACTTTTTTTTCTCTGTACTTTTTTGCCCATTTTGCTTTGCTCTCTCCTGCCATAGAACTACCAAACCTGAATGCAAAACTTGGGAAGACCACTAATCATCAGCAAAGAGTTTGGCATTCTCCTTTCTCTTGGCAACTGTCAATAGTTTGAACTAACGTTCTGTCCTGCCCATTTATCAATTCATCTGGCATTTATTCCCATACATAAAAGATGGTTGCAGTTATGCTAGCTATCTTGATTTTTGTACCCCCACCCCCAGTATCAGAACATTAATGCTGCCATGATCTCCAATTAAACAAATCATATATCTTTTATGTAGAGAGCAAAGAGGGCGGGAAGATAATGACAAACTAGCAACTCCTAAAATAGGCTCCTGATTTGTGACTGGACTCACTACTGCAGTCACTGCAGCCTAAAAATGCCAACCAAAGGAAACAAAAGAACCTGGAGCCCATAAATTCAACAAAGCAGAAAAACAGACGAGGATGAACTCTTCCCTCTCCACAACAAAGGCAACACAAAATACAAGTAATAGATGTACAGATTCAGAATCCCCTTCATCCCCAAAGAAGGAAAAAACAGAGAAACTAGTAACAAGACAGGCTTCCTCCCTGACTCTCCAATCTTCTGACCAAGTCTTTCTCTAGAGCAGGAAGGAAGCAGAAATGATCTCCCAGAAAAATCCTCCTGCTCTCTACACAACTATATTCAACTTTTCTATGAGGCCTGCTTTTTTTTTTCTATAGAAACTCTAGTCTTTATATTACAGCAATAATGATATTGCAGTCAAGGTGGACCACTTCCAACAATACCTTGATCTGCACACACACACACCCCGCCAAGGCAATCAGGGACTTAAAACTGCAGGCAAACCTAGTCACGTTGGTATTTTAGCAGCCTTTCTTTCAACATTAACATGACATCCAGAAGCAGTCGGGATATCTAATCACTGCTATGTACCACAGAAAAAGCAACCCCTCCAAGAATTCCATCAAAATGTACATAGATGGATAAGATTATTTCAATATATAATTATTATAGCAACTATTATATGCAGAAAGATGGAAAGATTTGACACTACCCACCATAGAGGATTGGTTGGTGAAATTGGCAGAATTTGCTTAGAAAGCAAACTGATTTGATTATAGAAATGGACTTTTTGTGTAAAAAAAAGAACATGATTTTGTAACTTACAGTTTGATTATTAAAGAGAATAGGTTATGGAAAGACCTGTTCCTATGGACATGTGGGAAATCACCCCTCCTCCTAGAAGAATGAAATATTTTGGGGAATATTTAAAAAGGCAGAATATTATATTTCCCAAAGGGAAAAATGGAGAAACAGGAGCCAAACCAGATCAAAACCATTAAGCTATAATAGGAATTGCCCAACACCCTTTCAGAACCCAATCCCCTTCATTGCATCATCTTAGTTGCACCATCCCCAGCAAACTTCAACCAAACCTGGGAGCTCAGACAAACATCTAGAATTTGCATTTCCCCTTTTGCCTCTAGAGCCAGCTTTGACCCCTACATAACTCCTACAGGGCTCCATGGGAAACTGACAACAGCCAATAGAATACATATTTTTGCACAGGAACAGGAAGCTCAAGTGCAAAGCCCAAGAGAAGATATTTAAAAAACGCACTCTCAACTCCATGTGGTCAGCTGCACAGAACGCATGTGGTTCTGCTTCATCATTAAACCATCTTTCCAAGCAGCCTTCCTATTTCCTTTTTTTTTAATTTTAAAAACAAACTTTATTCAATATAAAAAGGATAAAAGATTGTACAAAACGTTCTTTAACTCTAAAAAAGAAAATACAATTCTAAATTACATATATACTAAAACTAACAATCAGGATTATCTATCTATAATATTTAAACATGTGAATATATATATACATTAACCTTGATTTCTTAATGACGGTGTAAATTTGTTACCTTTAATTTCTTACTATATTTGACTTTAGTTTTTTTTCCATCGATTGATCCATTCATACCATCTGTCCCATATTTGATAATACTGTGAGTCTTCCTTGTTGTTTAATTTTAAAATTAATCTATGCATTTCTGTACATATAAATATCTTTTGGATTATTTGTTGTTCTGTTGGCAACTGTTCTAATTTCCAGGACTGGGCTAGGGTTAATCTAGCTGCCATAATTATATGTAATGTTTCTACTACTTTTTAAAAGTATGCCTAATAAAAAAAATTTCAGGTTTTAGGTCAATATCTTCTTCCATTATTTCTGTTATCCAAATTCTAATTTTCATCCAAATTTTTTTAATTTTTGGGCAGAGCCACCAAAGATGATAAAAGGTTCCCGGTGATTGTCTGCATTTCCAACATATCGGATTACAATTTGCGTACATTTTTTGCCAATCTAGCAGGGGCTAGGTGCCACCTATACCACATCTTGTAGTATCTTTTTGTATGTTGTTGCCTTTATTATTCTACAATTATTTTCCCATATCATTTCCCACTCTTCCAATTGTATATTTCTTCCAATATTCCTAGCCTAAGCTATCATTTGGTCTTTGACTATATTTTCTGCCAAGTCGAACTCTAGTAGGTATTTATAGATTTTTGAGATTAATTTTCCCTCTTTAGTTTCTAATAATTTATCTAATTGATTAGATTTTATATCAACTCCTCCTTCTTCACTGTCTTTTTTATATCTAGTTTGTATTAGTAAATATGGCCACCAGTCTATTTCTATACCCTGGTCCCTGAGCTCTTGGCGAGATTTGAGTCTTCCATTGATATTCAGAATTTCTTTGTATCTTATTATTTTTTGAGTAGCTGATGTATTGGGGTGCATTCTTGCCTCTAATGTAGATATCCAGCCTGGGACTTTCATATAGTGCTTACGTTTAATTTTCAACCAGGTGTCAATTAGTGCATTTCTTATTATATGGTTTTTAAAATGTTTGTATGTTTTGTTTCCGATGTTCCACAGGTAAGCATGCCAACCTTTTAATAAATCATGACCTTCCAATTTCAATACTCTTTGGTTATCCAGATCGACCCAGTCCTTAATCCATATTAGACTTGCCGCTCTATAATATTTTTCCCAGGCTGGTAGGCCAAAGCCTCCTCTGGATCTATCATCTTGTAATGTTTTTAAATTTATCCTTGTTTTTTTCCCCTCCCATATAAATTTTGCAATTAATTTGTTCAAATTTGTAAAAAAAAAAATTTCTAATTTAACTGGGATAGTTTGAAATAAGTAGAGGAGCCTTGGGAGTATATTCATCTTTATCACCGCGATTCTTCCTAGCAGCAATAGTTTAAGTTTCCCCCATCTCTCTAGGTCTTTTTTAATTTGTTGTATTAGTTCTCCATAGTTGTTATCTTTAATTGCTATATTTCTGGTTGTCAAATTTATACCTAGATATTTTATTTTTTTAACTACTTGCAATCCCAATTATTGTTCCAGTTCTTTTTTTATTATTATTGAAAAAGTTTTTCAAATATAAAATTTTCCCCCTTTTCCCCCCTCCTCCCTAACCCCCCTCCCCTCCCCCTGTGACTTCTTCATAATAAAACCCAAAATTCATAACAGATTATATAATACTTTACCATCCCCTTACTCCATCCCCATATGCTGACCCTTTCTTTCTAATAAGATTATCATATCCCCCTTATACTATACATTTCAAAATGACTTTCTACTATAACATTATATAATAACTCCTAATTTAGCATAATAATAAATCAAATCTTTTATGTATATTAATCTATCATTTAAAAACAACCTTCCGCTATAAAACTATATAATAAATCCTAATTTAACATTTATTCAGTTCATAGTCTACCCATTTCCTTCACCCCCATCATTATATCTCTTAACTCAAATCTTTTACATATATTCATATCTAAACATAATATCCCTTTTCTTAAACTAAACAATCAATAAACTAACCTGTCTCCACCCACTTTCCTACAAGACTACCATACTTAATAATTCTTAATATCTTTATTCTTCTGCCCACTCCACTAAAAAATATTCTCTTATGTAAATAAAATCCTCTTAAAAAGACTTTAGACTTGTAATCCATATAATATCTTCTGTAATGTCTTTCAACTAGATTATAAACTCCATCACCCATATTAGGGTAACATCACATCCTAATTCCAACAGTATGTTCGGTATCTTCAATTACCATCTGCCCCCATCAATAGCAAATATCTTCATAATAATAAAAAAAAAAAAAACAACCACCCAAGTGACTTTGTATTTGTATTCCATATAGTGTCTGTAGAGGTGTCTTTTATCCAAATTATTAATTCCAACCATCATAATAGGGTAACAACCATATCTTCTGCGTGCCCCAATCCCATAACTCTCTTGCCTTGTAACTCAGCATAAACATAATATATTTATCAAAGAATCCAAAAATAGAAAGTTCCAATCCATTCAGTTTAAGGCCCTTTTCACATCCCAAAAGTACAGCACTGCAGAAGTCTGTCACTCTCCTCAGGATAATATAAACCAATACTTTGCCTCAGCTATCTTTTCATGTATTCAATCATCTCTTAAATAACTGGCATTACACTGTTGTTTAGTTTAAAAGTTTTTGTTTTTGTGAGACCTGCTTCTTCTTTTCTTAACTTTTTGTGGGTTGGATCTCCATCCTGAGTTCCTTTCTGTAGATTGTGTATCAACTTTTTGTTTTTCAAGCTGATCTATAACTTGATCTTGTTGGTTTCGTTTTTGTGGCTTAAATCTCCATTCTGGTTCCATAAATTGTATATCAACTGATTGATTTCCATGCTGGTTTGTGACTTGATAAGTCATTACATTAGAATCCAGAGCCGCCTCTCTTGTACTAAATGGTCCAGCTGAGACCTCTGAAAGAGAATCCAAAAGTGGCTTATCTGTAGAGACCTCTGTAACTTGTTGTTTCTTCATTACTTCCACCTCCTTCTGCTTTTCTTGAATTTCTATCTCTTGTTGATTTTGCATTTTGAGGACCTTGTAGTAAAATTCTTCCACTTTTTCAACAGTATTTAGCTGATATCTTTCTCCTTGATATCTCAATATTATACCAACTGGAACATCCCACCTGAATGAAATATTTTGTTTTTTTAGCTCAGTCACCAAAAGTCCAAATTTCTTTCTATCTTTTAACATCTTAGGCGGCAATTCTTTATATATCCAGATCTTTCTTCCATACAATTGTGGAGTAGAATTAAAGGATTTTTGCACAATATCATTTCTTATTTCTTTATCTGTGAAGTAAATCACCACATCTCTAGGCAGTTGCCTTTGCTTTGCAATCCAAGAATTTACTCTATAGGCCTTGTCAATTTTACAAGATACCTCCTCAGGATGAACCTTTAAAATCCCAGCCAGAACTTGAGCAGATATTTTTCTTAGATCATCTCTATTATTTTCCTGTAATCCTCTCATTCTGACCGCAAATTCTGTGAGCCTGTATTGCATCATTACAACTTCTCTTTCAATCCCTTGCTTTATATCTTCTGCATTGTAAGTCTCGTGAGCAGCTTCCTTTTTAGACTTTACTTCTAAACTATTGTCTTGAATATTTGTCAAATCATTTTCAAATCTTTGTATTTTATTGTCCAAATTATAAATCTTATCATCAACTTCCTCCATTTTAGACTCTAATAATTTGATATTTGTATCCATCTTTATAACAACTTCTGAAAAAGCATTAGTCACTGTTACAATCTTTCGTTGCAGATTATCATAGTTTAGTTGTATCATTTCTTTAATTTCCTGCCTTAATTTCTCAAATTTCTGGTTCATAGTCTCATGATATTTTGCTATTTCCTCCTGAAGAAATTCTTTTAAATTAAAACCATTCTGCAGAGTCTGTAGGCTCAGAGCTTGTTCAGCTAATTGTGGATAGGGGAACCCCCCCCCCCACTGCTTGTTTGTCAGCCATCCTGCCACACAAAAAAGCTCTTTTTTTTTTAAAGAAAACTTTTCCCCAAACAAGATCAAATACAGATCTCCAAAGAAAAAGAAACTTAAAATGGATAATTTCCTTCTAGTCTAGCCGGCACTGTATATTTCGTTACTGTGTAGCTTATTACGGAAGGACTTTCACTTTCGGCTTTCTTCTCAAGCCTCAGCAGTTGCCATTTTAAACTTATTTCTTCCGTTCAGTTAGAAACACTTGTAAAATCATTAAAAATACTTGCGGTTTAGGGTCCCAGGTACAAAACTCGCTCTCTTTAACTGAGCCATCTGTTATTTTATTAGTTGGTCCAGTCCCGGCGCCTAGCTCTACAAAAAGGCAGAGTCCTCCCGAAGCCTGGAGCAGCGGCGAGGGAAAATAGGGAGCCACAATCTGCTCATCCCCAAGAGTAAAAAAAAAAACTCTGGGGACTTCGCAGAGGGCTCTACCTGCCCTCGCCTGCTCTGACTCACATTTCCATCAGGAAATGGAGTTTTTTGAGCTGCCTTTCAGATGTAAAGGCGGCTCTTTACAGGCAACGGGGCTGGAGGTCACGGAGGACCATCTGGTGGCGATAGAAGCCAGACCGGAAGTCATTATTCCAGTTCTTCTATTTGTTTTGTTGTTAAATTCTTGGTTAGTATTTTGGTCTTGTTTTTATTAATTTTTAACCCTGCCACCCTGCCAAATTTCTCTATTTCCTCCATCAATTTTGATTGTGTTTCTAATGGGTCTTCTGTGAAGAATACAAGGTCATCAGCAAAAGCTTGGATCTTGTATTCTTCTCCTTTTACTTTAAGTCCTTTTATATTTTTATTTAGTCTAATTCTCCTAAGCAGATTCTCCAGGGTTAAAATAAAAAGCAGGGGTGAGAATGGGCACCCTTGTCTTGCCTTCTGATTTGTGTATATTGTAGATATTATCTTTTCAAATTTCTCTCAGAATTTCATATATTTTATTTGTTGTGTCATGAATTTCTAAATGACCCGATCGAATGCTTTTTGTGCATCCAGAAAAACAAGTGCTGCTTGTTTCTCTGGATGCACCTCATAGTATTCTATTATGTTAATCACCATCCTTAAATTATTTTTAATTTGTCTTGTCGGCAAGAATCCATTCTGATCTGGATGTATTCTGTTATTTAATATTATTTTTAATCTATTTGCCATTAAATTCATAAAAATTTTATAGTCGGTATTCAGTAGGGAAATTGGGCTATAATTACTAATTTGTGTTGTATCTGTCCCTTCTTTGTAGATTAATGAAATATGTGCTTCTTTCCAAGATTCTGGTATTTTTGCTTCTTTTAATGCCTCATTGTAACCCTCTAATAATATCCCATTTAATGATGTTCCTAATCCTTTGTATAGTTCTATTGGTAGCCCATCTGTTCCTGGGGTTTTATTGTTTTTTTGTTTCCTAATAGTTTCCTGTAATTCCTCCATCATAATCTCCCTATTTAGCATCTTTTTTTCTTCTTCCGTTATCATGGGCATTTCCTCCTTTTTAAAATATTGGTCTATTTCTTCTACTTCCACCTTTTCTTGCTTATATAGGTTTTGAAAGAATTGAATTGCTATCTCTCTCTCTTTTTTTTCTGGGCTCTGGTGCAGCTTACCTTCATTGTCTTGTAGTTGATGAATTATTCATTTTTCCCTTTCTTTTCTTAATTTATAAGCCATCCACCTCCCTGGTTTATTTTCCTGTTCAAATTGATTTTGTCTTATGAATTTCAATGTGTTGACATATTTTTCTTGTTCAAGTATATTCAATTTGTGTTTAGCAGCCATCCAATTAACTCTTATCTGTTCGTCCCCCGGTATTTCCTGTAATTTCTCTTCACAATTTTTAATCTCACTGTAAATTTTGTTATATTCCTTTTCCCTCTCCTTTTTTCTTTTACTATTATAGGCTAATGTTATTCCTCTAATGTAGGCTTTTGTTGTGTCCCACAAATTTTGTAAAGATGTCTGACTTTTATTATTATCCTTGAAGAACCATTTCAGTTCTTCTTCTATTCTTTCAGTATATTCTTTTTCTTTCATTACTTGTGTATTCATCATCCATCTACTTTTCCCCTTTCTCCATCCTCTCCATTCTATTATTAATGGGTTATGATCAGCCCAATCATTTGTCCCTATTTCTACTGATTGAATCTCCTGTGTTAAGGTCTTCGTAACCCATACCATGTCTATTCTCGACCAAGATTTGTGAGGGTTGGAGTAGTATGTATATTTTTCCTCTTTGGGGTTATATAATCTTCAAACGTCTACTAAGTTTAGTTCTTCTATGAGGGATAAAAATGTTTTCGGCAACAAATTTTTCTTATTATTTTTTTTATTCTGATTATTTCTATAGTCTTTTTTTTTTGGGTCTACAATGGCATTAAGATCGCCTAGCAGGCATACATTTTCTATATTTTGTTCTATTATTTTTTCATGTAGGTTTTGGTAAAATTCTTTTTGTTCACTATTTGGTGCTTATACCACAACTAATAGCATATTTTTTACCTTTAAGATTAACTTCAATCACCACAGTTCTTCCTATTCTATCTGCATATTTAAGTTTGCTTTCTATTTCTTCTTTAACATAAACTGCTATTCCTTTTTTCTTCTCATCTGTTAATGATATATATAATTTCCCTAGTTTTTTGCATTGTAGATACTTTTCTTCTTGTTTTTTTATATGGATTTCTTGAAGGCATATTATGTCTGCTTTTTGTTTGATTAATTTTCTAAATGTTTGATTTCTTTTAACAGGAGAGTTAAGTCTGTTTATGTTTATTGATATGATTTTCAAATTTCTGTCCATTTTTAAAAGTTAGTCTTCTTTCTTTTTGTTCCTTTACTTCCTGTCTCTTTTTTTTTTGCTTGGTTTTGTGCTCTTGTCGTTACTCCTCCTTCTTCTTCTTGAATCTCCCCTTCTTCCTCTTTTTCTTTCTCCTTATTGTTCTCTTCACGTAGGATTTTTTGGTCTTCTCATCTCAATATTGTTTTGCCTCTCCTTCTTGGCTCCTCTCCTCTGCCATCTGTTTCTTCTTGTTCCATAACCTGGTCATATAAGTTTTGTGCCTTTTCTATCGTATCCACTTTTATCCTTTTCCCCTTCCACGTGGCTAGTACTCCTTCTGGCAATAACCATCAAAATAGCATTTGTTTTCTGTTTAATAATGCAGTGAGGAATCCATAATCTTTTTTCCACTCTCTAATTCTTTTTGGTATTTGTTTTAATGCTATTATCTCTTTTTGTTTGTAATATATTGGTTCTTCTTTAGCTATTTTAAAGACAATATTTCTGATCTTCTTTCTTACAAAACATACATGGACTTCTCTTGGGAGTCTGTGTTGTCTCGCATAATTGGTATTTACTCTGAACACTTCATCTATTTCATTGATGATCTCTTCCTTATCTCTTTGCAAGATCTCAGCTATCATTTCAGCCATTACTTGTGTCAGATCTTCATCTATTTCTTCTCTTATATTGTTACTAACGTGGTTTGTACCATCTGCATACTCATGGTCGAGGTTTGTTTTTCAGTTGGGAAAATTCCTTTTATAGTTTTTTGCGTCGCTGGAGATGCCATTAATCCAATTGGTATTGAAGTAACCTTCTTCCCTGTCTTTACTGTGGTTACTGTAGTAGATGTCATTTCTTTCAAAATTTTATATTGTTTTTCTAAAATTCTGTCTACTTTTTCCCAAATCAGCATCAGTTTCTCAATCAATTATTTTTGTACTATTTAATATTAAATTTCTTAAATAAGATTAAATAACTTCTATTTCTATTATTCTTATGGTAAATATCTTCTTATATTCAAGAATTTAATCACAATCTATATTGCCTTACTAATTTTCTTTATATCTCTATTATTCCTCTATTATTCTAATTGATTTTCAATTCAATTGATTATACTATACAAAGCTGTAAGTACCATATATCCTATAAAAATATATCATTAACAAATGTTATAATATTCTATCGCTAAGGTAATTAATTAATTTTCTAATAGACGTTATAAGAAATTTGATCTCAATCAAAACATAAAAAACAAATTATTACAATATTACAATATTTAAGCAATACTAAGTTAATATATATATATATTAATTGATACTATTCGAGTTAAATTGATCTTCTAATAAATAATTAAGATAATTAAGGATAACTTAATTAAGAAATAATTACGAATAAATAAATTACTATGATTGTTATAATTACACAGTAAGAGTATTGGTAATTATTATATTTAGAATATATTAAATATATATATATAGTATATAAGTATATAATATAAGTATAAATATATATATATATATATATATATATATATATATATATATATATATATATATGCATATTCTTTCTAGCCAGGTTTTACCTACGTAAGCTAGGTTGTTCTGCAGCTCTGACTGTGTGAAATCTCATTCACCAACCTCAGAGCTCCTCCTCTGCTGACAAACTGCAACTCTGCGTTGCTCTCTGGGAGACTCAGATAGCTATTTCTGCCTTATAAGGCTTCGTCAGTGAGCCACACCCACTTCTCAGATATTCCCCCTGTAAAGGTACAATGTGTCTTTTTCTGTTTTTCGTAGGCTTTTATGTGCATATTCTTTCTAGCCAGGTTTTACCTACGTAAGCTAGGTTGTTCTGCAGCTCTGACTGTGTGAAATCTCATTCACCAACCTCAGAGCTCCTCCTCTGCTGACAAACTGCAACTCTGCGTTGCTCTCTGGGAGACTCAGATAGCTATTTCTGCCTTATAAGGCTTCGTCAGTGAGCCACACCCACTTCTCAGATATTCCCCCTGTAAAGGTACAATGTGTCTTTTTCTGTTTTTCGTAGGCTTTTATGTGCATATTCTTTCTAGCCAGGTTTTACCTACGTAAGCTAGGTTGTTCTGCAGCTCTGACTGTGTGAAATCTCATTCACCAACCTCAGAGCTCCTCCTCTGCTGACAAACTGCAACTCTGCGTTGCTCTCTGGGAGACTCAGATAGCTATTTCTGCCTTATAAGGCTTCGTCAGTGAGCCACACCCACTTCTCAGATATTCCCCCTGTAAAGGTACAATGTGTCTTTTTCTGTTTTTCGTAGGCTTTTATGTGCATATTCTTTCTAGCCAGGTTTTACCTACGTAAGCTAGGTTGTTCTGCAGCTCTGACTGTGTGAAATCTCATTCACCAACCTCAGAGCTCCTCCTCTGCTGACAAACTGCAACTCTGCGTTGCTCTCTGGGAGACTCAGATAGCTATTTCTGCCTTATAAGGCTTCGTCAGTGAGCCACACCCACTTCTCAGATATTCCCCCTGTAAAGGTACAATGTGTCTTTTTCTGTTTTTCGTAGGCTTTTATGTGCATATTCTTTCTAGCCAGGTTTTACCTACGTAAGCTAGGTTGTTCTGCAGCTCTGACTGTGTGAAATCTCATTCACCAACCTCAGAGCTCCTCCTCTGCTGACAAACTGCAACTCTGCGTTGCTCTCTGGGAGACTCAGATAGCTATTTCTGCCTTATAAGGCTTCGTCAGTGAGCCACACCCACTTCTCAGATATTCCCCCTGTAAAGGTACAATGTGTCTTTTTCTGTTTTTCGTAGGCTTTTATGTGCATATTCTTTCTAGCCAGGTTTTACCTACGTAAGCTAGGTTGTTCTGCAGCTCTGACTGTGTGAAATCTCATTCACCAACCTCAGAGCTCCTCCTCTGCTGACAAACTGCAACTCTGCGTTGCTCTCTGGGAGACTCAGATAGCTATTTCTGCCTTATAAGGCTTCGTCAGTGAGCCACACCCACTTCTCAGATATTCCCCCTGTAAAGGTACAATGTGTCTTTTTCTGTTTTTCGTAGGCTTTTATGTGCATATTCTTTCTAGCCAGGTTTTACCTACGTAAGCTAGGTTGTTCTGCAGCTCTGACTGTGTGAAATCTCATTCACCAACCTCAGAGCTCCTCCTCTGCTGACAAACTGCAACTCTGCGTTGCTCTCTGGGAGACTCAGATAGCTATTTCTGCCTTATAAGGCTTCGTCAGTGAGCCACACCCACTTCTCAGATATTCCCCCTGTAAAGGTACAATGTGTCTTTTTCTGTTTTTCGTAGGCTTTTATGTGCATATTCTTTCTAGCCAGGTTTTACCTACGTAAGCTAGGTTGTTCTGCAGCTCTGACTGTGTGAAATCTCATTCACCAACCTCAGAGCTCCTCCTCTGCTGACAAACTGCAACTCTGCGTTGCTCTCTGGGAGACTCAGATAGCTATTTCTGCCTTATAAGGCTTCGTCAGTGAGCCACACCCACTTCTCAGATATTCCCCCTGTAAAGGTACAATGTGTCTTTTTCTGTTTTTCGTAGGCTTTTATGTGCATATTCTTTCTAGCCAGGTTTTACCTACGTAAGCTAGGTTGTTCTGCAGCTCTGACTGTGTGAAATCTCATTCACCAACCTCAGAGCTCCTCCTCTGCTGACAAACTGCAACTCTGCGTTGCTCTCTGGGAGACTCAGATAGCTATTTCTGCCTTATAAGGCTTCGTCAGTGAGCCACACCCACTTCTCAGATATTCCCCCTGTAAAGGTACAATGTGTCTTTTTCTGTTTTTCGTAGGCTTTTATGTGCATATTCTTTCTAGCCAGGTTTTACCTACGTAAGCTAGGTTGTTCTGCAGCTCTGACTGTGTGAAATCTCATTCACCAACCTCAGAGCTCCTCCTCTGCTGACAAACTGCAACTCTGCGTTGCTCTCTGGGAGACTCAGATAGCTATTTCTGCCTTATAAGGCTTCGTCAGTGAGCCACACCCACTTCTCAGATATTCCCCCTGTAAAGGTACAATGTGTCTTTTTCTGTTTTTCGTAGGCTTTTATGTGCATATTCTTTCTAGCCAGGTTTTACCTACGTAAGCTAGGTTGTTCTGCAGCTCTGACTGTGTGAAATCTCATTCACCAACCTCAGAGCTCCTCCTCTGCTGACAAACTGCAACTCTGCGTTGCTCTCTGGGAGACTCAGATAGCTATTTCTGCCTTATAAGGCTTCGTCAGTGAGCCACACCCACTTCTCAGATATTCCCCCTGTAAAGGTACAATGTGTCTTTTTCTGTTTTTCGTAGGCTTTTATGTGCATATTCTTTCTAGCCAGGTTTTACCTACGTAAGCTAGGTTGTTCTGCAGCTCTGACTGTGTGAAATCTCATTCACCAACCTCAGAGCTCCTCCTCTGCTGACAAACTGCAACTCTGCGTTGCTCTCTGGGAGACTCAGATAGCTATTTCTGCCTTATAAGGCTTCGTCAGTGAGCCACACCCACTTCTCAGATATTCCCCCTGTAAAGGTACAATGTGTCTTTTTCTGTTTTTCGTAGGCTTTTATGTGCATATTCTTTCTAGCCAGGTTTTACCTACGTAAGCTAGGTTGTTCTGCAGCTCTGACTGTGTGAAATCTCATTCACCAACCTCAGAGCTCCTCCTCTGCTGACAAACTGCAACTCTGCGTTGCTCTCTGGGAGACTCAGATAGCTATTTCTGCCTTATAAGGCTTCGTCAGTGAGCCACACCCACTTCTCAGATATTCCCCCTGTAAAGGTACAATGTGTCTTTTTCTGTTTTTCGTAGGCTTTTATGTGCATATTCTTTCTAGCCAGGTTTTACCTACGTAAGCTAGGTTGTTCTGCAGCTCTGACTGTGTGAAATCTCATTCACCAACCTCAGAGCTCCTCCTCTGCTGACAAACTGCAACTCTGCGTTGCTCTCTGGGAGACTCAGATAGCTATTTCTTCCTTATAAGGCTTCGTCAGTGAGCCACACCCACTTCTCAGATATTCCCCCTGTAAAGGTACAATGTGTCTTTTTCTGTTTTTCGTAGGCTTTTATGTGCATATTCTTTCTAGCCAGGTTTTACCTACGTAAGCTAGGTTGTTCTGCAGCTCTGACTGTGTGAAATCTCATTCACCAACCTCAGAGCTCCTCCTCTGCTGACAAACTGCAACTCTGCGTTGCTCTCTGGGAGACTCAGATAGCTATTTCTGCCTTATAAGGCTTCGTCAGTGAGCCACACCCACTTCTCAGATATTCCCCCTGTAAAGGTACAATGTGTCTTTTTCTGTTTTTCATAGGCTTTTATGTGCATATTCTTTCTAGCCAGGTTTTACCTACGTAAGCTAGGTTGTTCTGCAGCTCTGACTGTGTGAAATCTCATTCACCAACCTCAGAGCTCCTCCTCTGCTGACAAACTGCAACTCTGCGTTGCTCTGTGGGAGACTCAGATAGCTATTTCTGCCTTATAAGGCTTCGTCAGTGAGCCACACCCACTTCTCAGATATTCCCCCTGTAAAGGTACAATGTGTCTTTTTCTGTTTTTCGTAGGCTTTTATGTGCATATTCTTTCTAGCCAGGTTTTACCTACGTAAGCTAGGTTGTTCTGCAGCTCTGACTGTGTGAAATCTCATTCACCAACCTCAGAATGAGGAGGAGCTCTGAGGTTGGTGAATGAGATTTCACACAGTCAGAGCTGCAGAACAACCTAGCTTACGTAGGTAAAACCTGGCTAGAAAGAATATGCACATAAAAGCCTACGAAAAACAGAAAAAGACACATTGTACCTTTACAGGGGGAATATCTGAGAAGTGGGTGTGGCTCACTGACGAAGCCTTATAAGGCAGAAATAGCTATCTGAGTCTCCCAGAGAGCAACGCAGAGTTGCAGTTTGTCAGCAGAGGAGGAGCTCTGAGGTTGGTGAATGAGATTTCACACAGTCAGAGCTGCAGAACAACCTAGCTTACGTAGGTAAAACCTGGCTAGAAAGAATATGCACATAAAAGCCTACGAAAAACAGAAAAAGACACATTGTACCTTTACAGGGGGAATATCTGAGAAGTGGGTGTGGCTCACTGACGAAGCCTTATAAGGCAGAAATAGCTATCTGAGTCTCCCAGAGAGCAACGCAGAGTTGCAGTTTGTCAGCAGAGGAGGAGCTCTGAGGTTGGTGAATGAGATTTCACACAGTCAGAGCTGCAGAACAACCTAGCTTACGTAGGTAAAACCTGGCTAGAAAGAATATGCACATAAAAGCCTACGAAAAACAGAAAAAGACACATTGTACCTTTACAGGGGGAATATCTGAGAAGTGGGTGTGGCTCACTGACGAAGCCTTATAAGGCAGAAATAGCTATCTGAGTCTCCCAGAGAGCAACGCAGAGTTGCAGTTTGTCAGCAGAGGAGGAGCTCTGAGGTTGGTGAATGAGATTTCACACAGTCAGAGCTGCAGAACAACCTAGCTTACGTAGGTAAAACCTGGCTAGAAAGAATATGCACATAAAAGCCTACGAAAAACAGAAAAAGACACATTGTACCTTTACAGGGGGAATATCTGAGAAGTGGGTGTGGCTCACTGACGAAGCCTTATAAGGCAGAAATAGCTATCTGAGTCTCCCAGAGAGCAACGCAGAGTTGCAGTTTGTCAGCAGAGGAGGAGCTCTGAGGTTGGTGAATGAGATTTCACACAGTCAGAGCTGCAGAACAACCTAGCTTACGTAGGTAAAACCTGGCTAGAAAGAATATGCACATAAAAGCCTACGAAAAACAGAAAAAGACACATTGTACCTTTACAGGGGGAATATCTGAGAAGTGGGTGTGGCTCACTGACGAAGCCTTATAAGGCAGAAATAGCTATCTGAGTCTCCCAGAGAGCAACGCAGAGTTGCAGTTTGTCAGCAGAGGAGGAGCTCTGAGGTTGGTGAATGAGATTTCACACAGTCAGAGCTGCAGAACAACCTAGCTTACGTAGGTAAAACCTGGCTAGAAAGAATATGCACATAAAAGCCTACGAAAAACAGAAAAAGACACATTGTACCTTTACAGGGGGAATATCTGAGAAGTGGGTGTGGCTCACTGACGAAGCCTTATAAGGCAGAAATAGCTATCTGAGTCTCCCAGAGAGCAACGCAGAGTTGCAGTTTGTCAGCAGAGGAGGAGCTCTGAGGTTGGTGAATGAGATTTCACACAGTCAGAGCTGCAGAACAACCTAGCTTACGTAGGTAAAACCTGGCTAGAAAGAATATGCACATAAAAGCCTACGAAAAACAGAAAAAGACACATTGTACCTTTACAGGGGGAATATCTGAGAAGTGGGTGTGGCTCACTGACGAAGCCTTATAAGGCAGAAATAGCTATCTGAGTCTCCCAGAGAGCAACGCAGAGTTGCAGTTTGTCAGCAGAGGAGGAGCTCTGAGGTTGGTGAATGAGATTTCACACAGTCAGAGCTGCAGAACAACCTAGCTTACGTAGGTAAAACCTGGCTAGAAAGAATATGCACATAAAAGCCTACGAAAAACAGAAAAAGACACATTGTACCTTTACAGGGGGAATATCTGAGAAGTGGGTGTGGCTCACTGACGAAGCCTTATAAGGCAGAAATAGCTATCTGAGTCTCCCAGAGAGCAACGCAGAGTTGCAGTTTGTCATCAGAGGAGGAGCTCTGAGGTTGGTGAATGAGATTTCACACAGTCAGAGCTGCAGAACAACCTAGCTTACGTAGGTAAAACCTGGCTAGAAAGAATATGCACATAAAAGCCTACGAAAAACAGAAAAAGACACATTGTACCTTTACAGGGGGAATATCTGAGAAGTGGGTGTGGCTCACTGACGAAGCCTTATAAGGCAGAAATAGCTATCTGAGTCTCCCAGAGAGCAACGCAGAGTTGCAGTTTGTCAGCAGAGGAGGAGCTCTGAGGTTGGTGAATGAGATTTCACACAGTCAGAGCTGCAGAACAACCTAGCTTACGTAGGTAAAACCTGGCTAGAA
The DNA here is from genome assembly GCA_022577455.1 of Arizona elegans. Lineage (NCBI taxonomy): Eukaryota > Metazoa > Chordata > Lepidosauria > Squamata > Colubridae > Arizona > Arizona elegans. The sequence continues at coordinate 72,266,628 of JAKOOJ010000004.1, read as the reverse complement.
AGAATATGCACATAAAAGCCTACGAAAAACAGAAAAAGACATATATATATATATATATATATATATAGATTTTCCTTTTATAGATTAATTACATAAAATTTACTGTTCTTTACACGGATCACATTTTTGCAGTTCTCCAAAATCCACCAATATTAATCTACTCTTCTTGAAGTTAGAAAGCATAAAACACAGTCTTTCACTCTTCCTGTCCAAGACAGTGGTCATTATTTTTCAGTTTCTTTATATCCCAGATTAGTTGTTGTCTATATTGTTCTTCTCCATTGGTGTAGCTTAGCTCAGAAAAGAAAAATCAGCGTCCTGCTTCCTATCGTTCCTTCCTCCGAAATGTACTCTTTCAAATGTCTCTTCAGTAAATAGAACTAATGTGGCAGGTTTCGTTGAGTCACTTCGCTCCCCTCATTGTTTGCTGCCTGCACCTTTCCGAGTCTCTCTGCCTTTCCGCTACTCCTCCGGACTCTAGGATTCATCTCCTCCTCGCAGCAATCATCAATAAAATTGTTTTAACTTTTTGTTCTCCTGCTCACATTGATTTTCACCCCATGCTCACTCTTTCGCTTCCTGCTTTTAAAACTTGAAGCATTGAGTCTCTGGTCTGGCCAGCTCGGCCGTCTTCTTCCCACGTCTGGAATAAAGGCTCTTCTCGGCACGGTGGGAGACCGCACCTTTCCACATCACCTCCTCCGAAGTATCCCTCTTTCTGTCACTCCACCTCAGGACTGATCTCTCCCACAACGGGCTTCGAAATGCCAAAAAATTGACATGGAATATGGAGCGCTCCTTCTCCTTGCCGCCTCGACCCATGCCTCAACTGGAAGTTCCGCAGCCTCCCTATTTCCAGTGTCTTTCTCCCAGCTTGGAACTGATGGATATTTCTTCCCACAATTTGGCACCTCTAGACAAGACTCCAAGCTAACCTGACCAATGGACATGGCCCAGGTAAGCCTCCCTTGCCAGCAACAGACCCATTGTGTCTGTGAGTAAGTTCCCCCAGATCTTGGCCATTTGGAGCAAGGGTAGTAAAAGAGTTTTGAATTTTGAGCTCAAAGGCTGCTTGGAAAGAAGTTGAATACCTCTAAATTTTAACTTTAAAGCCCAGAAAAGTGAGGGAAATGGGTGCATGCCTGTATGTGAGTGAGAGAATCCTTCTCCCAATCACAGCTGGATCCTGCTCCCTCTGTGCTTTTCCTAACTGCAGAAAAATCTGTTCTAGCAACAGATAGAGCATGGGACATTTCCCTTCTGTTAGGGAAAAAAGGGAGAGAGTATGTGAAAATGGAATGAAAAAGTGAGTGAGAGAGTTGAACTTGGGCAACCAGCTGGAAAGTCACCGAGCAAATCCCTGTGTTTTTTAAAAAATATTTTTTTTTATTTTGAATACAAATAATATGAACATAATACATATACATCCAAATACAAAAAAAAAAAAAAAAAGGAAAAGGAAAAGAAAAAGAAAAAAATACAAATATTATGAATCTCTAGTGCCGCGTAATGGGGTGAGTTCCCACATGACCATGGAGACGTTTTCGGACAGCGCTGGCTCTTCGGCTTTGAAATGGAAATGAGCACCACCCCCTAGAGTTGGAAATGACTAGCATATATGTGTGAGGGGAACCTTTACCTTTACCTTACAGTGCACACAGACACCTGGAGACCATTTTTATTACTTATATTTCTTCTTCTATAACAACTAAAAGTTATACAATAACTTAATATTCCAATTGTTCCCTTATTTGCTCCAAAACAAATTCCCTTTACCTTCCACCAACACTGTTTTTATAAAATCCCCCCATATTTCATTGTAATTGTTTACTTTAATCATCTCTTTTTAAAATTTAATCTGTTGTTAATTTATCATTCGTTGCCATACACCAAATTTCATTACAGCATTCATTTCTTTGAATATCCCAATTTTGTTCCCAATATTTATCCATCATTAATCTAGCTGCCATTATCAAATTTACAATCAATTCCTTTTTTGTTTCATTTATATCCTGTTTGACAGGGTTCTGACCAATGCCCTAATTAAATCATGAGCCTCAGGCCAAGCTTCAAAGGAAATGCAGTTATTTATTAGGAGCTTCATGTTAGCTATGAGGCATTCAGCTTGGATGTTTCTTTACCCAAGATGCCTCTAATAAGGGATAGCCCTTCCACTTGATTAGGTATTGGAGCTATCTGGGGAGTTTTAACCTCAAGTATTTTGTGGAGAGGTAGACCTTTTTCCCCAGCTGGAATAGTCATTGTGGGGCTTGATGTTTGTCTGTGTCAGATCCCTAAAAGTGATACTGCCATTCAATCGGAGGAAGGGGGACACTTGGATTCAATTCCCTAGCATTGCCTGTGTCAACAAATACTTTACAACCTATATCCTGGAGCCAAAGAGCCCTGAGATCTCCTTTACCTGCAGGAATTTTTATGATAGCCATGTGGGTTGTCTCACTTTAAAGTATAATGGTGGGAATGCATGTTTGTTTCGGTTCTCAGAGGAAATAGTAAAGAAAACATCTTCACACTTGTGTATTGACTAAAATCTGCATTCTGACTTAAAGGGAGGGGTCTCTACCACTTTAATCCTACTGCTTTGGCTAAGGATATTCAGATCTTGCTTTAGCTGGATGGCTTTCACTTCTGCTTAATAAAAGAATCCTTTTGAACAACCATGTTTCAAGAGTTTGTACTTTTTTAAGTTGGAAGGAGAGGCGATCCTTACAGCCTGACTAGGTCTACACCACTTTGGCTAGCACCTTCTTGACATTTTCCCATGCTACTTTTAGTGTTGACAGCCAGTCTGTCAAGCTGATTGAGGAGGATGGCTCCCTTGTGCATTCTGGCATTGGGAAGAAGTCCATACTGCTCACTACTTTGAACAGAGTTAGTACCGTGCTACTGTGAACAGCATTATTGTACATGACCTCAGCGAAAGGCAAGAGGTCCACCCAATTGGACTACTGATAGTTCACGTAACACCTCAGGTACTGCTCTAGCATGACATTCAAATGTTCTGTCTCACCCTTTGGTAGCTAGATGAAAAGCTGAGCTAAGGCCCTGGGATGACCCAATGGACTGCAGGAACTCCCTCCAGAACTTAGGAGTGAACTGGACCCCTCTGTCTGAGATGATTCTTTGTGGTATTCCATGCAGATGATAGATGTGCTTCAGGAACACTTTGGCTAACTGATGGGCTGAGGGTAGTCTGCTGCAGGATATGAAGTGTACCTGCTTGAAGAATAAGTCAATCACCATTCAGATCACTTTGTTCTTCCTGCTCTTTGGCAACTCCACTATAAAGTCCATTGTGATTTCCTCCCATGGCCTCATTGGCTCTGCCACTGGTTGCAGCAATCCAGAGGGTTTTCCTGGTCATTTTTTCATAGTGGCACAGATGGTGCAACTTTTCACATAACTGTTCACATTTTTTTTCATACTGGGCCACCAGAATTGCCTCCATGCTAAGTGTAAAATCTTTAGGAACGCAAAGTGGCTCCTTTGGAGGATTAAGGTATGTAGGGACTCTGGGACATAGAGTTTTGTCCCCTTCCACGCTAGGTTGTCCCTTTTTGTCAAGATGCATTGGTTGTCATGGAACCAGGGCTCTGCTAGCAGTTCAGTTTTGAGTTTTATGGTTAGATTGCTTGAGGGTCTTGCCAGTTGCAACGTTGTCATCTGATGGTCGCTTGGCCTGTTGTTTGAGCAGTGGGGATGATGGTGTCTACTATCTCCTCCTGTTCGTATTTGTCCTGGGGCATGCAGAAGAGGGCATCAGCTAGGAAATTTCTTCCCCCAGGGATGCGTTTCAGCACAAAATTGAATCAGTTGAAGTATTGAGCCCAGCAGACTTGTTTGGGCAATAGTTTCCATGGGGTCCTAAGGGCCTCTAGTTTTTTGTGGTCAGTCCAGACTTCAAACTGTTTCTCCCCCCTCCCTTCCAGCAGGTGATGCCAGGTTAGCAGTACCCATCTTACCACAAAAGCCTCTTTTTCCCATGCGGCACATCGCCTCTGAGTCTGTAATTTTACGGGAGAAGTAGGCTCAAGGCTGTAATTTTCCTTGGCTATTTCTTTGGAGTAGCACTGCTCTCACTGCCACATCGCTGGTGTCTGCTTGGATGATGAAAGGTTGTTCAGGGTCAGGATACTTCAGCACTGATTCCTTTGCAAAAAGTTCTTTTAGTGTTTTGAATGGCAGGTTAGGTGCCACTGTAGAGGTTGTCCCAGGTGGGGCTTCATACCTGGGCCCCGTGTCTTTAGAAGGTCTGTCATGGGTTTGGGAATTTTTGTGAAGGAGGGAATGAATTGCCTGTAAAAGTTTGTGAATCCTAGGAAACTTTGTAGCATTCTGTGGATGCAAGGGAGCTGCCAGCCTAGGACAGCTTGTACCTTGGCTGGGTCCATCTCTATGCCCTCATTTGATACTCAGTAGCCCAGGTAGTCTAGCTGTTCATGGTGAAATTCACATTTTGAAAGCTTGATGTACAAGTTTGCTGCCAGAAGTTTTTTCAGTACCTGGCAGACTAGGAGTATGTTGTCCTTCATGGTCTCAGTGTAAATGAGGATGTCATTCAGGTAGACGAGGACCCCCTTATAGAGGTGTTCATGCAGCATCTCATTTATTAACTGCATAAAGACCACCGGGGGGGGGGGGGAGGGGAGCTGTAGTCCAAAAGCATTACTTTGAATTGGAAGCTCCCTAAGATGGCAGTTGAATGCTGTTTTCCATTCATCTCCCTCCCTGATGCAGACTCGGTAGTATGTTTCTCTGAGGTCTAATTTAGTAAAGACTTTTCCCTTGGCTAGGTGAGACAGCATAACCTTCATGAGAGGGAGCGGGTATAGGTTGTGTACACACACACAGTTTATACCTCTAAAGTCCATGCATAATCTCATAGTTCCATCTTTTTTTTCTTTAAATAAGACTGGGGATGTGACCCGTGGCTTTGCTGGCTCAATGAACTCACTTGCTAGGTTTTTGTCTATGTATTTGTGCATTTCTTGCATTTCCTGGGGTGTAATACAGTACAGTTTGGGTTTGGGTAGTTTTCTCCAGGGAAGATTTCAATGGCGCAATCTGTCTCACAGTGTGGGGCGGGGTAAGATGTCATACTTGGCCACGCTGAATACTTCCACAAGGTCCTGATATTCTTTGGGGATCTGTTCAGTCTCTGGGGTTTTGTCAGAGGTGGCTGCCAATAGTTCTGGAGGGACCTTTGGGGGGGAAGTTTCCTGTGTGGGCAATGCTTCTATTTGCTGGTGTGGGGTGTGGGGTCCTGTAGCTATTCTCAGCCTCCAGATGCCCCCTTCCCACCAGATCATCAGCCCCCACTTGTCTAGACAGGAGAGCCCAAGTATGACCGTGTCTGTCATTTGGGGGGCTATTATGAATCGAATTGCTTCCCAGTGGTCCACTAGCTCTTGTTTCACTGGTTCAGTCAGATGGGTGGTGTAGGCTCCCCACAATAGGGACCCATCTGTTTAAATCTGATCAGGTGGGCCAGTCTCTTTGCTCTAATCCCCAGTTTCAGGACCATAGCTAGGTTAATCAAGCATCTAGTGTAGCCTGAGTATATTAAGGCTTGAAAAGTGCCCCGGGTCCCCATTTTTGAGGCTGTGAGGTATATAGGGAGGATGAAGGGATAGATCAGTTAATTCATCATCAGATCATCTTCACCATTATCCTCACTGCCATAAGGGTCCAGCGATTGGTTGTCATTGGCTGGAGTTCCCCCTGCTTCGACTGGATTAGGAGGGACCTCTGGGGTTTGGAGGGCTTTTCAGGACATATTGGCAGCATGCCAGGGGCCTCGTTCCAGTCATACTCTGGGTGGTGGTTCTGGCTTGGGTTTTGGAGCTGGGATTGTGCATGCTGAGGCAATGTGGTCCATCCCTCTGCATCTGTGACATTTCAACTGGCTTCATGGGAGGGTTTGTTTTGGAGCCGGCTGTGCTGCTATGACCTCCCATCTGCTAGATGGTCTCTGGTCTGGTTGGCCTCCCTCCTTGGTGTCCAGTTGCTTCCACATGTTGTTGGTGAGTAATCCACAGTCAACTTTTCCTTGAACAAATTTTTTTTATTGTTTTTAAAATTCAAACAAATCAAACAAATCACTTATCTAATTAAACATTTGTGCAACCCCCCCTTCCCTCCCCTTCCCCCGACTTCTCAGAAGAAAAACAGGGTATAGGTTTTACCAAACATATGCTAAAATATGCTAAATTAATGCAAGACATTAAACTCCCTAGACCCCTTAACTCCCCTTCTACAGATTATTCATCAACCTCCCTTTAAACACAAAATAACATATAATCCTTTAGCCCTAAGAAATAAAAAAAAACCAAAAACAAACAAACACTAGTAGATAATACATACTTAATCATTTGGCTATTCCTCCTGCTTTTGTTCTCAATATTCAAATATTTTTAACAATAACTAAACCTTAATTAATCATTAATTGAACTCTCAATTCATTTAGTTAATCATTGTAGTTAATCAATACATCAATAATTAGACCAGAAAAAATTAATCTTCCCTTCTTCCTTTCTTTCTGTATTTTTTCCAATCTTTCTTCCTCCCTCCTTCTTTTATTTTGAGGAGGTTTTGAATTTTAACTGGGGGTTGATGTATCTTTAAGACTTGTCCCTTTCTCAAAACCATTTCCTCTGGTTTAGAGCCCCCATATTGACTCTTCTTGCTTGTATCAAGTTGCTGCATTTCAATTAATTGTGTGAAAGCCTTTGCCAAATCCTCCGAAACCTCGTAGAGCTGATCAGTTTCTTCTTCTTTCTGCTCCAAATTATATTTTTGAAAAGTTCTGTCAGTTAATTCCAAAAGGGCAGGAAGAAGGTTTGAAGATTCTTGAGGGTCAGCCAGTTCCAGCTTCTCTGTCTTGATCAAAATATCTCCTGCATTGTCATTATGCTTTCCTTCAAAAACATTCTCAATTGCTTTTTTTATTCTCCATCAGTTCTGTAAATTTTTGTTCCATGATTGCTGTAAAGTTATTAATAATTTCAATTTGGTTATTCATGGCTTCCTTTATAAATTCTGCAAGGTCTCTAAAAAAAGCCTCCTGGCTCTGTGTTTCAATTCTCTGTGTCATTTTTTTTTTATTGCAAAAGTTTTACAATTACATTTTAACCCCTTTCCCCCCGCCCCTCAACCCACCCCAAACTTCCCAACCTCCCTAACCCACCCTAACCCTCCCCTCCCCCCGGACTTCCGCACAGTATACTCATATCAGGTAAAAAAAAAACCCCTCCTTTGTATAAAACTTATATAAAACTTGAACCCCTCCCTCCCCCTTATAAATTTTCATCTTCATTACATTAAAATATTTCTATCTTAATATAACATTTTCAAATAAAAGCTATTTGATACTTCCTAGTTTGGTATTTATTCTGAACATAATCTATCCACTTTTTCCATTCCCATTCATAAGTCTCTTGTGAACAATCTTTTAAATATGCTGAAATCTTCGCCATCTCTGCAAAACTGGCCATCTTCAAAGTCCATTCCTCGATCGTGGGCAAAGCTTCATTTTTCCAGTATTTACCTATCAACAATCTTGCTGCTGTTATCATATACAATATCAATTTTGTTTCACCCAATGTAAAACCCTTAACTATACCCAATAAAAACAATTGTGGAGAAAATTGAATTTTTTTCTTCAAAACATTCTGCAGGTCCACCAAACATGGTAATATGTAGCATCTAAACAATCACATCTCCAACATTTTGGCTGAACATTAGGGTACATACACGACAATTTTTTGGAGTCTAAATGCTATCTATAAAACATTTTATAGAAATTTTCCCTCAATTTCTGCGACTGTGTGAATTTAACATTCTAAACCCAATTTTTTTCCCATGTTTCCAACATCACTGGTTCCTCAAAATTTTGTGCCCACTTAATCATACAATCTTTAACCAGTTCAGTTTCTGAATCCCTTTCTAACAAAACATTATAAAGCCTTTTAATATGCATTGGACCTTTCTCTTTAATGTGTCTAACCAATTCTTCCTCATGCAACATAATACCAGTTTTTTGGTCCTCTTTCCATCTCAATTGTAGTTGATTATATTGTAACCAAGTTAAATTAATCCCTTCGTCCAACAGTGTCTGAAGTGTCTTCAACTGCCATCTGCCCGCATCTGTAAAAAGAACCTCTTTGTATAAAACCCCCCCGAGTGACATTATATTTGTATTCCACATAATATGACCAAGATCCAGCCATAGCGGTATTTTATAATCCCATTTGAATCGGTGCTTCTTCCAAACTCTCATCAAAGAGTCTCTAAGTATATGGCTTTTAAATACTTTATCCACTTTGTTGTCATAAAATAAGTAAGCATGCCATCCAAATTCAAGATCAAAACTTTCTATATTCATTATTCCAATCTTTTTCCTTCCAAACCAATCACTTGCTAGAGTCAAAGCTGCTGCTTCATAATATAGCTGTAGGTTGGAAGTTTAAGGCCTCCCCTTTCTGGAACATCTTGCATGATTTTCAATTTCACTCTCGGTTTTTTCTCGTTCCATACAAACTTATTCACTCTAGTTTGCCACACTTTTAGTTGTTTATCACTTTTAAGCACCGGAATCATTTGAAACAAAAAAAGAAATCTTGGCAAAATGTTCATCTTAACTGCTGCTATTCTTCCAAGTAAAGACAGCTGCAGTTTTTTCCAAGTCTCCATATCTTTCTGCACCTCTCGCCACAACACTTCATAATTATTTTGAAACAATTTCATATTTGATTCTGCAACCTGAACTCCTAGATATTTTACCTTTGGTACAATCTCAAAACCTGCCCTCCTTTCAAGGTCGTTTTTACAATCTTGTGTCATATTTTTAACTATCATCTTAGGTTTTTTTTGGTTCAGTCTAAAACCTGAAACTTTACCATAGTCTTGTATAATGTCCTTCATCTGGATTATTGATTCCATTGGCTGTGTTAGGATAACAACCAGATCATCTGCAAATGCCTTTATTCTGTAATCCTCTTGCCTTATCATTATACCTTTCAAGATATTAGAGTCCCGTATTGTGTTTAACAAGACTTCTAGTGTTAAAATAAACAACAGTGGGGACAACGGACATCCCTGTCTTGTTCCTTTTTCAATTTTAAACTCTGTTGTCAAACTTCCATTAATAATAATCTGTGCCTTTTGCTCTTGGTAAATTGCTGAAACCGCCTGTATAAATTGATCCCCAAAGTCCATCTTTTTAAAAGTCTTTAGTAGAAAATTCCAGTCCACTCTATCAAAGGCCTTCTCTGCATCCAAGAAGACCAGCACTGTTTATTCTTCTCAAGATATTCCAATAAGTCTATTACTTGCCTTACGTTGTCCTTCATGTATCTACCCTCGATAAATCCCGCTTGATCATCATGAATCACCTTTTGGATTACTGGCATCAACCTGTTGGCTAGTACTTTTGCATAAATTTTATAATCATTATTCAGAAGAGATATTGGTCTATAATTCTCCGGTTTTTTAGGACCTGCTTGCTCTTTTGGTATTAAAGAAATATAAGCTGTTGTCCATGATGGGGGTATTTTACCCCCTTGTTGAATATAACAAAATAGATCTCTAAGTTGTTCCACCATTTCTGCTTGCAAAGTTTTATAACACACTGCAGTCAAACCGTCCATTCCAGGAGCTTTAGCTGTTTTTAATTGTTTAATTTCTGCTATAATCTCCTCGTCTGTTATAGGATAATTCATTCTTTCCTTTTGTTGGTCAGTAATTTTTGTAACTCTTTTATTATCTAAGTATTTTTCTATAAGTCCATTCTGCACATCATCTTTAGCATATAATTTAGTATAATAGTCCACAAAAGCTTCTTTAATTAATTTTTGTTGAAAGATTTCTTTCCCTCCAATATCTATACTATCAATAGTCCGTATACTCTGCTTTTTCCTTAATGTATAGGCCAACCATCTGCCCAGTTTATTGGCATTACAAAATGTATTATGCTTCGCATATTGTAAATTTGTTGCAACTTGTTCCGCCATAAGCATTTGAAATTGGTCTTTCAAAAGTTTTATAACACCACGTATTCTTTCATCTGTTGGGTTTTTAATAAGTAGCTGTTCTTTGTTCTTTATTTCTACTTCCAATTCAGATCTTTTATTTTGTCGAATCAATCTATGTTTAGAGTTCATATAAATGAGCACCCCTCTCATATAAGCTTTGCTCGCATCCCACACAATTTCAATTGGGGTACCTTTATTCAAGTTTATTTCAAAAAATTCTTTCAAGTGCTTTTTAAGTTCTATTATATTTTTTTCATATCTGAACAAGTTTACATTTATTCTCCAAGAGCATCGCTCAGTCTTGCCCATCTCGATTTCTATCCATACTGGGCTATGGTCGGTCAAAGTTCTCGGGAAAATCTTTGTTCTTTTTGTCTTAACAAGTAAATCATCTGACAACAAAATAAAGTCAATCCTAGAGAAGGATCTATGTCTGTTGGAAAAAAAAGTATAGTCCAGTTCTTTTGGATTATGTATTCTCCAAATATCTTTTAATTCCAAGTCTTCTTTCATGTCAAAAAAAGTCTGTGGTAATCTGATCCTGGATTTCACCAAACTCTTTTTGTCTAATTTAGAATCAATTACTCCATTCCAATCTCCCATAATTAAAATAGATCTATAGTCCCATTGCAGTATTTTAGTATGTAACATTTTATAAAAATGATCCTGTTGTTGGTTGGGAGCATAAATTCCAATCAAAAGAATTTGGCCATTTACTGTAAACAATTCAATTGCTATAAACCTACCATCTTCATCTGCTTCTATAATTTTAGCTGTTAGTCTTTTGTTTACATAAATAACCACACCATTCTTTTTTTGCGAAGTTGAAGATATAAAATGTGTTCCTAATTTAGAGTTTATCAAGTATTTTTGATCTTGAGTTGTGATATGAGTTTCTTGTAAACAAATTATATCATTATTAAATTGTCTCAAGTATGCAAATAACTTCTTCCTTTTCTGTACCGAGTTCAACCCATTCACATTCTAAGATAAACACTTAATTGTCATCTTTATCTTTCTGAAGCAACGAGCAGAATAACCGAATATCTTCCAGGATCTTCAGTCTTGCTCCCCCCATGACTTCAGTCTCTTGTGTAGTACTCTTAGCTCCCTTTTTATGTTGTCCTTCCTGTTGTTGCTTTTCTTTAAGTTGCTTGGATTTTGCACGAGTTATACGCTGATCCTTAACTTCAACCATCCGAGCCGGGTCTAAGATTGGAGAAGATTCTAACAGGGGCTCCTCCAAAAAACCTCCTCCTGCGTTTCCTCTAACTCCACCTGCTTAAACTGTTCTTGCAATTCTTGTTGAGGTTGCTTCTTATCACTCTCCTTAATCTCCAGCACTGTAGATGTACGTGGAGATGGTGTTCTTTCTTTAAAAATAGTATTATAAAAATGCTCCGCCTTCTCCACAGTATTCAAACGATATCTTTCTCCCTTGTACTTCAAAATTGTGCCAGTTGGGGCATCCCACCGGAATGGTATCTCTTGTTTTTTCAATTCGTTTACTAGAAAGCCAAAATCTTTTCTGGCTTTCAGCATTTTAGGTGGTAGCTCTTTATAAACTCCAATTTGTGCGCCCCCCACTTGCACAGAGGTAAGAAAGGATTTTTGCAGGATGTCATTTCTTATTGCTCTGTCTGTAAAATATATCACCACATCTCTAGGCAATTGTCTTTGTCTGGCCACCCAGGAATTCACTCTATAAATTTTGTCTAGTTTGTAAAAAACCACATCAGGATTAATTTTTAATATCACTGCCAAAGCCTCAGCACAAGTCTGTCTCAAATCCTGTCGGTCATCCTCTCTGATTCCTCGAAGCCTTATAGCAAATTCCATTGCCCTGAATTGCATCATAACAATTTCGTTTTCGACTCTCTGCATTTTATCATCAACATCAGAAATTTTATAAACATTGTTTTTCATCTTAACATTGACTTCTGATTTAAATTCTTCCACTTTAGAGTCCACTTTAATAATAAATTCTGCAAGGCCAGACGCCACATCTGATATTTTTTTAGTCACCTTGCCATAATCCTGTTTCACCATATCTTTGATTTCATTAATTTCCTGCATAATTTCCTGTTGAGATTTTTGAAGTTTATCATCTATTTCCTGTTGAAATTTTTGAAATTTATCATCCAAAACCTGGGATATAAATTCTTTTAAATTTTCAAAGTCAAAGTCTTTTTTCTGAGTTTGTTGAACAGAAGGAGGCTGTGATTCATGTTTGTGTGTGGGGGATCCCCCCGCCCCTGCTGCCTTTCCTTCCTGCTTCTTTGAAGCCATCCTGCCACGTAGGTTAGTTTTTCTAAAGAGGGAAATCCTCTTTCCTTTTCCACCTCCACAAAGGCTTCTAAAAAAGTCCCCCAGGTTTAATCAGATAGAAGCTAGACTGAACAAACTCAGATTTTAAAGAAAATTTTTTTCCTCTTCTCCTATTCCTCTGTATTACAGGCAGAGTAACTTTGTAACTGATCAAAGTAACTTCTCAGAATTACTTTCACTAGCTCGTTAGCTCAGCTGCTGGGTGCCTTTTTTTTCAAATCAGTTTCACACAATCATACTTTCTCTTAATTTAAAAAGTCACCAAAGCATCAATACTTGCAGTTTTCAAGTTTGGGGGTTCAAGTTGATACTTCCGCTGATTATTAAGGTTGGTTTCATTCAGATAGGATGTTTGCAGCAGCCAGCTTGTTCTGCGAAGAGCAGAGTCGTCCCATGCTGTCTGGAATCTGGCAAGTTGAAAGGGACCCGCACCTGTTTCCTCCCCAGCAGCGATTCTCTGGGGGCTCACAGGGGCTCAACCGGTGCCTTGCCTTCTCTCCTCCAGCAATCCTTCAGATTTTTGGAGTTTTCAAGCCGCTTCTGGGTATCGAAGCGGCTCTACAGACAGCGGGGCTGGCGGTCCTTAAAGGGAGATCGTCCTCGCTGGCGGCGAACAAACCGGAAGTGCTCTGTGTCATTTTTGATGCCATTAAAGAGCCTCCACTTTCAGAAACTCCTTCCTTGGAAGCCATATTATTTTAAAAGAATTTTTTTCTTTTCAGAGCCATCAAGTCTCTCAAACAGCTTTCTCAGATTTATTTGTAGTTTATCAAGCAAGATAGTCTTTTCTGGACCCAGCTCTCAAATCCAGCAGTTTAAATCCAGTCTCAGAGCACAAGTCTATTAACAAGCATTTTCATTTCCTATTTTCACTTTCACACCCACAACAAAGACGCCATTTCCAGCTCCAGCTCAGCAAAATCAAATAGAAACAATGTATCCCAGGAGTTAAGCATATACTTGCAAAAGTTTGTTCTCCTGCTTCCGTTCTGTCTGCTTTTTGAAATCAGTTGATCTTCTTCTTGGCAGCAGAGTCAGTCGCCGGCGTCTGGCTCCGTTTAAATAGAGTCGCCATGGATCGGGAGCTTCAGTGGGCTGAATGGGGAGCTCTCACCCTCCAAGCCCCTGGAATTGCTCCCGGGGCTCCCGGGGAGCTCTACCCTCGCCCACCGGCTCTCCTCTCCTTCTTCTCCCGAAGGAGAGGTTTTTAAGCTGTCTGACAGCTGATTAGCGCTGTCAGAACGGCTCGAACAGAATCGCAGGGCTGGTGGTCCAAAAAGACCGTCCGCGACACCAGGCGGTGCCAACCAGAAGCCTCAATCCACAGTCAACTTTTATGGCCACTCGAAACCACTCAGAGAGTTGGTTTGGAGTGTCCCAATAGGCAGTTACTTGGGCAATTTGCTTGTGCAGGCTCATTCTGAAAAAGTGAACTAATAGCTGCTCCAGCAAAGGGGATAGCTTCCCCACGATGCCCCTGAATTTAGAGATGTGTTCCTTAATGGGTCATCCCTTCTGCTTTAGATTTAAGAGCTCATCCTCCATGTATGGCTCCTCCTCCACCTCCTCAAATCTGGCTTCTAGCTCTTGTATGAAGTCATCAATGTCTTGCAGCTGGGGGGCTCTCCTTTTATGGAGGGCTGCTAGCTATTCCTTTATTTTTCCCTCCGGCCCACCGGTGATGGTATTCACCATGGCCCTGTGTGATTGGTAGAGGTAGCTGTAGCACTCTAGGTGGACTCTAGCAGAGTCAAGGAATAGAGCCAATTGATCTGAGTCCCCATCAAATTTCCCCCTGAATCGAGGCGGTTCATTCAGATCTGTTCCTCCCTCATCATGTTGGCCCCTGTATGCCTACACTTGGTGTGTTTGATGGTCTCTCTCAGCTCTGTTTTGGCGAGGGGGGAAGCGGCCGCCTTATGCGGCTTGCCTGTTGTGTGGAGGAACTCATTCTCCCTCTGGGTGGTGGTGAAGGGGGGCTAAATTCCCATCTGCTTCTCCTCACTTCAAAGGACTCATTTGCAACCCCCTCTCTTCTGGGCAGCACAATGGCCCCTCATCATGAAGGGTAGTTCAGTCTAATTTCTCCCTCAGCTGTTCTAAGGATCCCCCCACAAGGGTATCCATCAGAGGTTTTGAGAGTCTGGCCCATTCCCAGTCCATCACCCATTCCAGTCTTCCTAGCTCACTCAGGGGTTTCCTCCAGACCTGGACTCTGGGGTGGGGGAGCTCATCCTCAGCCACTTTAGGGAGTTTTTGCCACCAATACTCATCCCTTCTCATTCCAATCACTGAAATGGGCATCTCAAATTTGATGTCCAGAGAGGGCTGTAATTTGGTTCCGGTTGGGCTGCTGGGTCCTGGAATTCCCTGGATGGCGCAAATTCTACCCCACTCTGGGTCACATGGAGCAGGCTTCCTTTGGATAGTCCGCCCTCTGCCATGGTACCCTGAGTTTCTCTCCATGCATCCAGGTGTCGGAGAGTGGATGGAGAGTCCAGGGCTCAGGAATCCAGTTGTTTTTATTAGTTTTCAGAGAGTTGGCTCATTATCAGGGTTCTGACTGATGCCCTAATTAAATCATGAGCCTCAGGCCAAGCTTCAAAGGAAATCCAGTTATTTATTAGGAGCTTCATGTCAGCATGGACCAATGGAGCCAACTTTGACCACACTTAATTTGTGCTTTGGCTCTGACCCTGTTTCCCCCTCCCCCCAAGATGTGTCATCAGTCACATTCCCCAACAAAGCAATTTCATGGGTTGTAGAAGTCACTCCCTCCAGCCACTGTGAGTTCCCATGGAGATGACCTTGACATCACCAGCTGGAATGTGCTTTGTTTTAATTGAAATGCAAGTTCCTTGATGCGGCTGCGAGGTTTGATTCCCCATCCCCCTTGCCTATGGCAACTCGAGAGCAGGTCAGGGATGCTTCGTGAGTTGACACTGTTTTTCCACCAGCAACAGTAATGCAATCCTCAGTGACATATCTAAATTTATATTCAAAAGTACTCTAATTTCCCTAAATATAATGTCCCATATTTTCTGTGCACAATCCCACCACATATATTTATATGTTCCAACCTCTTTCTCGCACCTCCAACAAATATTTGTATATTTAACATCTATTTGATTAATTTATGCGGTGATAGGTACCATCTCCGGATCACTTTATATCCATTTTCCTTAACTCTAACTGACATATTCTTCTATTTCAAATATTTTTCTACTCATTATCATTTATTTCTCCTAAATCTGATTCCCAAATTAATTTTAAACTTTTTGACTGATCTTCTAATTCAGTTAATATTCTATATATTTCCCCAATTCTTCCTTTACCTATATATTCTTCATTCACCTCACATTCTTTTATAATCATTTCAAATTTTGTTAACTGTCTTTCTCCTCAAATCTTTCTTCCATTTTTATCCATTTCTCTAATTGTATTAAATTCAACCAATTTAATTTAATATCTGATAACTATTTTTTAGTTGTGTTATATTCTTTTTCTTGTTCTTCCAGTCTTCCCATTTATATATCTGATTTTCTTTTAATTTACAAATCCATTCTTTCAATTCAATCTTAAGGAATTTCTCCATTTCCACCACCGGTGTTAAAGGAGAAATTCCTGGCATTAACCAGTATCTCCATTTATTTCATAGTTCTATCAATTTTTTTAAAAAGGGATTTTGTATCCTCTTAGCATTTTTTAAAATATCCTTTTTAAACCAATATGTTTCTATCGGATCACCTATTTCCCTTAATTCTTTCAGCTCTATATCCCTCCATATTAAATCTCTAGTTGATGCTATAATATCTGGACCACCTTTAATTGATTAGCTACCCAATAATTTCTAACATTTGGAAGATCCAGCCTACCCTTTTTTAATAGTTCATACCATAACACTTTACTTATTCTTGTTCTCTTACCTCCATTACAATACACGTCCAGCAACCTCTGTATTTGCTTTAATTCTTGATTCAAAAATTTAATTGAGATCATCCAAAATAAAAAGTTAATTTTTAGTAAAACTTTCATTTTTGTCATTGCAATTCTTCCAAACCATGATAATATTACTTTCCCATATTTATCTATTTTATCTTTTATATCTTTCTTTAACTTTTCATAATTTATTTTCTTTAATTCTTGAATATTTTTGGGGATGTCAATACTTAAATATTTAATACTATCTACTATTTTTAATTTATATTTTCCTTTCAATACATCCACTTCTTCTTTACTATGCTTATATAACATAATTTCTGATTTTTCCCAATTTATTTGTAATCCACTATATTTCCCAAATTCATTCAGATATAAATGTATCCTCTCTATAATAACTATGGGATTTTGAATGAGAGAGTTGAACTTTGTCAGCCAGCTGAGAAGTCACTGAGCAAAGCCCTGTGTTAGTAGGTGCCTGGACTCACTGCTTAGGAGAAGCAGCAGGTCCTCCCAGACCTCCGAGGGTTTGAAAACCAAAAGGCAGAGTTTTAGGAGATGCCCATATGCACTGCATAGTGGGTAGCAGGTCCTCCCAGATCCTTCTTTGGTCTGAAAACTGAAAGGCAGAAATTCCCTGGAAAGGAGGTTCCCATACTCTGTGAGGGAATCAGAATCCTTCTGGAATTTTTTTCTTTTTGTCCGAAAATTGAAAGGCAGATTTTGTAGACCTGGCTAAGCCAAAGTGAACCCCACATCAGAAGGGGAACATAGGAAGCTGTAGCTCAAGGATTGTGACAGGAGCCCCACTAGGAGATTTGCTTGAGACTTGAGATGAATGTCAGATGCCTGTCCTGGCAGGTAAGAAGAAGATGTGAGCAAATTGTGTAAAGAGTGGGCTTTGCTCAGGGATGAAGCTGGAGAACCAATTTGGCTAAATAAAGGTACTTAAAAGAAAAGGAAAATGTATAAATAGAAATGTTGGGATTCTCTTCCCCCCCCCCTCTCTCTCTCTCTCTCTCCCTCTCCCTCCCTCCCTCCCTCTCTGTCTTCCATGCAACCATGTGATATGTTTGTTAAGATTTGTACTTTCCCTAAGTTGAGTTAACTGAGATTTATGGTGGAAATGACCAGAGTGTGTGAACCTGAGAGTTCTGCTGTTTTTTATTTCTCTTTCCTTTGTCTCTCTCTCTGTGTCTTTGTGTCTAAGTCTTCATGTGTTAGATAATTGTAACTGTTCAATGTTTCTGATCCCTAGAGACAAGAATGTTAAATTGTTAGAAAAAAGGTTAAAGCAATGAAAAGGGGAAAAAACCTTTTACCCTGGGTTTGTCTGGCCAACAAAACAGGGTGAAGAGAACTGTACTTTTTTTTATTCCCTTTCTGCATCTTTAAGAACAGCCCAAGGTTATGAGGGAATGTTTTAAGTTCATTTACAGGAAAAGTTTCATTCCTGGATTTACTGTAAGTGTTTAAGTGGTTTTATCTTCCATCTTTTTTCTGAAGCATGTGAATTCAGCTTCTTTTTCTCATCCATGGGGTCCCCATTTTGTTGAGACTTTATCTGTTTATCTGTAATAAATGAAGTATGAATGTCTTTTCCCCTCAAACTCTGCCTGTAAGCTATCTATCTGCCCCTACTCCACCTCTCCATATTTTATCCTTCAACAATGCCTTTCCTGGCAGGATCACCCACAAAAGAGGGATGGGCCCTGTTCTCATGTCTTTCAGCCCTGGACAGACAACCCTGCAATCTGTGGAAGCAGAGCATGCTGATTCAGATGCTGCCTCCAGAGGAGACATTCCACCCATTTGAACCAAGGAATTGGGTTTGAATCCAGCCATCCACTAGAAAGTCATCACAGCAACCAGACTGGAGCAGACCTTCCCAAGCCTGACTGACTGGCCTTACCACCAAGCCAAGCTTAACACCACCCAGCAGAAATGAAATAAAAGATCCTGAGATGGACTAAAGACTCTCTTCAAAGCCACTGAAGACAGCTGGAAAGATAATGGGGGGAGGGCAAAGTTCATTGTAAGGTTTTCTTTCTTGCCTCATTTCTGTTGTAATCAGTTAAATGGATTCATGGAGGGATGGTATTTGGGAGTAGTTGCAACAGCAAGTTCTAAACACCTTGGACTTCTATCTGGTGGGAGGGAAATTTATCCAAGATGTTTGTATTGCCTATCTTATAAAAGTAGCTGTGCACCCCCACCTCCCAAACACACCTCACTCAGAATCAGACTGAAGCTATCCCCTTCACCTACCTCCATACAAAGCTTATCCTAGGCTGGTTTTTGCTCTGTGGCACTAAGGCCCAAGCAATCATATCTCCCTCCTAATTCCATGGGGGATGGGGCATGCACCTAAACCAATTCGTTCACTAAAGAAGTAGCAGAAAAGAGATCTCCAAAACCTAAACCCTGATAGTTACCTACAAATGATGCTGCCTAGTTGCCTAGTAAAGCAGGATATGGTGCACTGGTGGTCTCATTAGTAGGAGTCCCAGAGCTCATTGTGTGCAATTTTAAAAGTATTAATAGCCTGGACTGCACACTACCTAACCTCAATTTGGCCTCACAAATCCTGGATGCACTAAACTAAGAGATAAGGCAGGTTTAGGAAGCAACTCTTGGAAATGTGAAGCCACTAGTTATTTAATAAAGCAAAACCATGGCTGTGAAGAATTTGGGGGCTTGTGCTTGCTTCAAACCTGAATGGAAGCTCACAAAAAGTGACATCAAACATCTGAAAATAATTGGCACAGGAAAATTGGATACTGTAAATTTATTTCCAGAATTTTTGCCCTGGTTGCTAGACCTTCATGGGTTGAAAGCTCTCTTTTGGGGAGCTATTGAAGGGATACTTTTCTGCTGCCTCACTAAATGCCTTCCCCTTTGCATCTACAGTCTGATCAATTTTAATCTTTTGCCAGGAAAATGTGTGTGTCACCCACACTTATTTGGCAAAAGGGGGAGATTGTGGGAAGTCCCCCACCTCTGAAGAATGAAATATTTTGAGGAATATTTAAAAATATTCTCCTCGTTCAAGAAAGTAAAGACTCTTGAAACTTTGGCATTTCAAAACTTTTTATTGAACTGGAATGATAGCAAGTTGAAAGAAAAGCAGACTCTGGATTCCCTCAGGCAATACAGTTAAGATAAAGAAATTAGAAACCCCTTCCTTCAGTCCAATGTGGATTCAGCCAATCCACAGGTGTGGAGATGTTATTGTAATGGCCATCCTGATAACTTGATAAGGGAACTTTCTTAGGGTCATCCTCTGCCGGCTTTCAAAGTGATTCAACCCACATGGCACTCCTTCCCCTTACATTCCTCCAAAGGTAAGAAAATCTCAGGGCACCCAGGCACCTTTTGTCTTTAGCAGGTTGGTTATGGGGAGAGCAATTTTTGCAAATGCCAGAATAAATTGGTGGTAAAAGTTTGCAAATCCAGGAAACTTTGTAATTGCTTGTGTATGTGTGTGGGGGGAGGGTCCCAATCGATAACTGCTTATACTTTTTGTTTAGAACTCTATACTCTTGTGGGATATTCAATCCCCTAGGTAGGTAGTCTATTTTTTCTTGGTGGAATTTGCATTTGGAGAGTTTGGCGTAGAGCTTTGCTGAGCGAAGTTTGTTTAGGACTGCTCAAACTAGTTTTACATGCTCCACTTTGGTTTCTGTGTATATTAAAATGTCATCAAGGTAAACCAAGACCCCCTTGTATAAATGCTTGTGAAGCATCTCATTTATCAGTTGCATAAAAATGGCTGGGGCACCTTGTAGCCCGAAAGGGAGTACTTTGAATTGGTAGCAACCCAAGGCGGTATTAAATACTGTCTTCCATTCATCCCTTCCCTTAGTCTGCTGTGATAATAAACCTCGCTTAGGTCCAGTTTTGAGAAGATTTTCCCCTTAGAGAGATGTGCTAGCAAATCCTTCATAAGGGGGAGGGGGATATAAATTTTCTATGCTCACAGTGTTAAGATTTCTATAATCCACACAAAGATGCAAAGTTCCATCTTTTTTCTCACAAAATAGTACCAGGGCCACAATTTTTGGTCTGGTAGGTTCGATGAAACCCCCACTAGATTTTTGTCAATGAAAGCTCTCAGTTCATCAAGTTCTCGAGGGGACATGCTATACATTTTGGTTTTGGAAGTTTAGCCCTTTGATGGCGCAGTCTGTGGAGCAGTGAGGGGGGAGTTCGTCTGAGTCTTCTTCGCTAAAGACTTTGGCTAGATCCCAGGATAAAGGTCATAAATCAATAGGTTATAGGCTGTGGGGGGATATAAGGAAGAAAGTAATAAACTATATAATATATCCAGGGTCCCACCTTCCCCTGAAGAATGGCAGCAACACAATAGGGATCTTACACATCAATAAGAATAAATCTTTTAGCTAAAGTTACCTCATGGTGGATATTTTGAGTTGGAAAATAATTATGACCCTTTTTTATCCCACATATCCTACATATTTCTAATTTATTTAGTCCATATTTAATTTATTATAAATTAATAATATATATATTAATTATATTAATAATTATTAATTAATAAATATTTAGTCCATATTTAATTTAGTCCATATTTAATCTCCAGTGTTATCTGGTCCTATATACAATCAATAATTCAATTTCTGTACTTTTTGGAGTATAAGATGCACTCCCCCTCCCCTCAAAGAGGGTGGAAATGTTGGTGCGTCTTATACACCGAATACAGCCATTTTTCGCCTCCCAAAACCCCACCCTGCACGTCCCATTTTCACCAAAAACAGGCCTGTTTTTCACAAAAACGGGGCACGCAGAGAGTTTGGGTAGCCTGCAGAGTGCTCCTGGGGGCTAGGGAAGGAAAAAACTTTATTTTTCTTGTTTAACTCTTCAAAATCTTTGTATGTCTTATACTCCTGTGTGTCGTATAGTCCGAAAAATATAGTATCTGTACTTGACTTAATTAACAGCTTTATATATGCTGCAATTCTAAAATTCCAGAGTTATAGCCTTAAAAATACATTCATTCAGTTAATAATTTCTGTTGAAAAGTTAGGTGCATTCCATGTTTCCTCACGTTTCTGATTCTAGACACAAAATATCAATTTTTCCTATATATTATTTCTCTGTGGCTGTAATGAAACCCTTGAAAAACAGATATAAGAACACAGTGGCAACACTGAAGTCCTGAAAACAACATTTTTTATAATATTATTTCCTCAGCACTGAAATCTATTTTATTTGATTGTATTTTAATTTTCTTATATTTGTGGAGGCCTACATTCAGGTAGAAAGTTGGCATATAAATAATTTAAATAAAGAATCATATGCTTATTTGGAAATGTTACACTAGTCATAGTATTAATTTAGTAGCCTATAAATAGCTATAAACAGCATTCCACAGCATTCTACATTCATTACTGAAATGAAAAATATTGGTCAAAGGTTTAGCTGCAGCCATATTTTTCAGCTACGTATAGACAGGTTCTCAAGAAAGAAGGTTCTAGTGGTGTAGAAACTGAGGTAAAAGGTGGTAAATCAGATGTGGTCCCTACCCAATAGGGTTTGCTGTTAGATCTTCTGAGAATATAAGAGGGAATCAAGTTGCACATTTAAGGGATTGAATGGGAAGGGGGAATTGGTACCTGACATAGGAGATAGCAGATGACAGTTTCCATGAATGAGTGTAGATTTTTGGATCAGAATGAGCCTTTTCTCATCACCTCAATTTCAATTCAGTTGAATTTTTATTATTGAATATAGTTGTTAAATAGTAGTAAAAGTGAGGCAACATTTTATTTTGCTTTTTTCTTTGTCTATACTTTATATGTTCAAACTGTTATATTGTGTATATATGTGCACATGTGTTTATGTTGATGTATGCCATGTCTACTAGCATAGAAGAAACAAATATGCAAAAAAGTCACATACAGCCTGAGGGCAAACAGTGGAATAAGAAGGGAGTAATGGTTGCTACAAAACACATGAGCAAAAAATAAAATTGATTGGGGGAAATGGCAGCAAAACAGAAAAGTCAATTTCTCTATAAATAAGCTATGCAATCAGAGGCTTCCCAGGAGAGATGATCCATTTCACACAGCCAATGCTGGCTCTGGAAAGGGAAAAATCCTTGTGCTGAACATCCTCCGAATATTTACCTTTCCAGCAAATAATGATCTGTTACCCATCTAAGAGTCACTTTGGCGAGAAGGACAATATAGAAATGTGACTAAATAAATTCTTTATTTCTATACCATATTTTGGAAATATGTTTTCAAATAATAAGAGAAATACACACATTTCTCTTCTGTACTGATGAAATATATAACCTGTCTTGCAGAGTGAATCCAAGTAATTTGCCGGGATTAAAGGTGCAGTGGAACAGAATGGTAGTCACTCACGCTTAATCTATAATAAAGGTTGCCATCTTCTGGTCATCAGTGTCCAAATCTTGTTTCTTTAAGATTATACCAAAAGAGAAAGGGAGATTCTGTCCTAGTCAAGAGGTAAAAGTTATGGGTAGTCAGGAATGATTGTGATGATGCTCCCTCTGAAAATGTACTTTAAGATAGTTCCTTAAAAGGAGTTTTTTCCTTGCTTTTTTATTATCTTTATACAATCAAAGGTTGATTAGATATGTGTGAGCATCACTGTATTTGTTCTCTTCAAGTATTAAAAGTAAATATTTAAAAAGCTTCAGAAATATATAGCCTTCCAAATTATATTCTATCATTTGTTTCTAGAGTAGTTAAACACACAAACAAAGCAGAACAAAGAATGATGATAACCTAATAAAACATGATGGTAAGATTTACAAATGGGCTAGTACATGACTGAGTTTGTTTGTTTGTTTGTTTGTTTATTGCATTTATATAGCCACCCTTTTTTTTTTTTTTGACAACTCTGGGGGTGGCTTCTTCTGTTACTATATGTCTTAACATGGATGCATCCAACCTAAGAAAGAGCTGAGGGTGTCCTCAGAATATCTTCTAACAGATCTAACAGATTAACAGAGTTGGAAGGGATGTTATAGGTCATCTAGTCCAACCCCCTGCTCAAGAAGGAGACCCTACAGCATTTCTTACAAATGGCAGTCCAATCTCTTCTTGAAAGTCTCAAGTGATTAAGCTCCCACAACTTCCGAAGGCAAGCTGTTCTAATGGTTGATTGTTCTCACTGTCAGAAGGTTCCTCCTCATTTCTAGGTTGAATCTCTCCTTGATCAGTTTCCATCCTTTATTCTTTGTCTGGCCTTCAGGTGCTTTGGAAAATAACTTGACCCCCTCCTCTCTGTGGCAGCCCCTCAAATATTGGAACACTGCTATCATGTCTCCCCTGGTCCTTTTCTTCACTAGACTAGCCATGCCTAGTTCCTGTAACTGTTCTTCATATGTTTTAGTCTCCAGTCCCCTAATCATCGGTTGCTCTCCTCTGCACTTTTTCTAGAGTCTCAATATCTTTTTTATAATGTGGTGGCAAAACTGGATGCAGTACTCTAGGTGTGGCCTTATTAGGGCTTTATAGAGTGGTATTAGTACCAGATTTGATCTTGATTTTATCCCTCTGTTAATCTTAAATCAAATGTTCCAAACACTAATCAGTCTTCCCTATATTTGATACTTTTAAAAAGTTCCCCAGCTAATTAAAAATGCTACTGCTTCATTCAGCCTACCCAGGCTTTTATAACAGTTTGCTATGGAATATATATCCAGTTTTCCACAGTTAAGGGGAAAATTATAAATCAATAAAAGTGAATAGGCAACATAAAGGCTGTATGATATGCTCCCTTGCCATCTATCACTTGCAAAAGTTTCTTCTTCACTCCTTTTTAGAGATTGTCTATCTAATAGCAGTAGCATGTGATATATATAGGCTAATTGAGACTTAGTGGAATTATTCAAAGATTTTCATTGAAATCTTGAAAGAATGTATTTATTCCATTCCTACTACTAGGACCAAATATACCTTAACATTAGCTCTAACCAAGATTTAGCATTTCTAGACTTCCGGGTTTGACTGCCTCCGGCGAAGACGGTCGCTTTTGAACGGCCGCCAGCCCCACCGCCTGTAGAGCCGCCCCGAGTGAGGGAAGCGGCTTGAAAACTCCAGAATCCTGAGGATTTGAGGAGAAGAGTAAAGCAAGAAGCGGGTTGAGCCCCCGTGAGCCCCCAGAAGTTTGCTACTGGGGAGGAAACAGGTGTGGCTCCCTTTTAACTTGCGGAGACTCCGGACGGCGTGGGACGACTCTGCTTGTCAGAGCAAGCCGGCTGCAGCAAACATTTAAACTGATGGGAAGATAACTTAGTCATAAAACAACCTCAACCCCCAAACCAAGAAACTGCAAGTATTTCTTCTCCTTTGAACTTTTGATTTGGTGAAAAGCCAGAGCGAGTGGAAACGGCTTGAAAAATGGCGCCGTTCCAGCGTTAATGAGCTGAAAGGGAGAGTGATTGCGCAGAACTATTTTAACAAGATACATTGTAGCAGTGCCTGTTGCAAGCGAACGGAGAAGTGTGGAAAGAAAGGAAAAATAAATTTGAGCTTGCCTTAATTTATTTAAATCTGGGGGACTTTTCCAAAGGATATTGTGGAGGTGCAAAGGAAAGGAAAAAAAAAAGATTTTCTTCTTTTAGAAAAGTTAATTTACGTGGCAAAATGGCTTCAAAGAAACAGGAAGGAAAGGTGGCAGGGGAGGGATCTCCCACCCACAAACCAGAACAGCAGCCCCCTCCCAGTCAGCAGAGGGAGGGAAAGGACTTTGATGTGCAAAGTTTAAAAGATTTTATTACCCAGGCCTTGGATGAAAAATTTCAAAAATCACAACAGGAAATGAAGAGGGAAATTAATGAATTTAAAGAGGCAATGAAAGAAAATTATGATAAGGTGTCAGATAAATTGTCAAATGTGGTTTCTGACTTGGCAGAATCCATTACTAAAGTGGACTCCAAACTGGAAGAATTTAAATCAGAAGTTAATGTCAAAATGAAGGATGCTGATATTAAAATTGCAGATGTGGATAACAAAGTGGAGAGAGTCGAAAACGAAATTACAATGATACAGTTCCGATCCATGGAATTTGCTATTAGGCTTCGAGGAATTAAAGAGAATGATAGGCAAGATTTGAGACAGATTTGTTCTGATGCCTTGGCTGTATTGTTAAAAATTGATCCAGCAGATGTGGTCTATAAAATAGATAAAATTTACAGAGTGAATTCATGGGTTGCTAGACAAAGAAAATTGCCCAGAGATGTGGTGATATACTTTACTGATAGAAGAATAAGAAATGATATTCTGCAAAGATCCTTTCTTTCCTCTGTGCAAGTGGAGGGAGCTCAAATTGGAATCTATAAGGAATTACCACCTAAGATGTTAAAAGATCGAAAAGAGTACAGGTTCTTAGTGAATGAATTGCAAAAACAAGAAATACCATTTCGGTGGGATGCCCCAACTGGTATAATTTTGAAATATAATGGAGAGAGACATCGATTGAATACTTTTCAGAAGGCGGAATATTTTTATTATAATATCCTTAAAGAAAGATCATCATCCCCACGTACATCTACATTGTTGGAGATAAAAAGTGATAAAGAAAAGCAATCTCAGCACGAGAGGGCACAACAGTCTAAGCAGATGGAACCAGTGGAAATGCAGGGTGCTGCACGGGGAGGAGGCCTTTTGGAGGAATCATTGTCAGAACCCTCCCCAATTCTGTCAACTGGTGCTGTTTTGGATGTAGCTGGGATACCTGAAGTTAAAGACCAGCGTATAACTCATGCAATTTCCAAGCAGATAAAAGAAAAACGTGAAGCCATGGGAGCTAGGCCGAAGACTTCAGAAGAAGTTAGGCAAAGCAGCTCATCACTTCAGAAAGGTCAAGATGTCAATTAGGCTCTTATCTTGGAATGTTAATGGACTAAATTCACCACAAAAAAGGAAGAAATTATTTACATATTTGAGACAATTTAATAATGATATAATTTGTTTACAAGAAACTCATATTCGAACTCAAGATCATAAATATTTGATAAATTCTAAATTAGGAACACACTTTATAGCTTCAACCTCGGAAAAAAAGAATGGTGTGGTTATTTATGTGAATAAAAGACTGTCCGCTAAAATTATAGAAGCAGATGAAGATGGTAGGTTTGTTGCAATTGAACTGCACACAGTAAATGGCCAAATTCTTTTGATTGGAATTTATGCTCCGAACCAACAACAGGATCATTTTTATAAGACTCTACATAATAAAATATTGCAATGGGACTATAGATCTATTCTAATAATGGGAGACTGGAATGGAGTAATTGATTCTAAATTAGATAAAAAAAGTTTGGCGAAATCAAGGATCAGACTGCCACAGACTTTTTTTGATATGAAAGAAGATTTGGAATTAAAGGATATCTGGAGAATATATAACCCAAAAGAACTGGACTATACTTTTTTCTCTGATAGACACAGATCTTTCTCCAGGATTGACTTTATTTTGTTATCAGATGATTTACTTATTAAAACAAAAAGAACAAAGATATTTCCAAGAACTTTAACTGATCATAGCTCTGTATGGATAGAAATCGAGATGGGAAAGTCTGAGAGAAGGTCATGGAGACTAAATGAAAATTTGTTCAGATATGAAAAAAATATAATAGAACTTAAAAAACAGATGAAATAATTTTTTGAAATGAATTTGAATAAGGGTACCCCAATTGAAATAGTATGGGACGCGAACAAAGCTTATATGAGAGGGGTACTTATTCATATGAACTTCAAACATAAACAGAATCGACAAAGGAAAAGACTCGAACTGGAAGCAGAAATAAAGAATATGGAACAGTTACTTATTAAAAACCCAACAGATGAAAGAATACGTGGTGCTATAAAACTTTTGAAAGATCAGTTTCAAATGCTTTTGGCGGAACAAGCTGCAACAAATCTACAATATGCGAAGCATAATACGTTTTGTAATGCCAACAAACTGGGGAGATGGTTGGCTTATACTTTAAGGAAAAAGCAGAGTATACGGACTATTGAGAGTATTGACACTGGGGGGAAAGAAATTTTCCAACAAAAACTGATTAAAGAAGCCTTTGTAGATTACTACGTTAAATTATATGCTAAAGATGACATACAGAATGGACTTATAGAAAAATATCTAGAAGAGAAAAGAGTCCCAAAAATTACTAGCCAACAAAAAGAAAGAATGAATTATCCTATAACAGTTGAGGAAATAATTGCAGCAATTAAACAATTGAAAACAGCTAAAGCTCCTGGAACAGATGGATTGACAGCAGTGTATTATAAAACTTTACAAGCAGAAATGGTGGAACAACTTAGAGACTTATTTTGTAATATACAACAAGGGGGTAAAATACCCCCATCATGGAAATCAGCATATATTACTTTGATACCAAAAGAACAAGCAGGTCCCAAAAAACCGGAAAATTATAGACCAATATCTCTTCTAAATAATGACTATAAAATTTATGCAAAAGTATTAGCCAACAGACTGATGCTAGTAATTCAAGAGGTGATTAATGACGACCAAGCTGGGTTTATAGAGGGTAGATACATGAAGGACAATGTAAGGCAAGTTATAGATTTATTGGAATATCTTGAGAAGAATAAACAGATCTCTGCAGTGCTGGTTTTTTTGGATGCGGAGAAGGCCTTTGATAGAGTGGATTGGAATTTTCTACTAAAGACTTTAAAAAAAATGGGATTTGGAGATCAATTTATACAGGCGGTTTCAGCAATCTATCAAGAGCAAAAGGCACAGATTATTATTAATGGAAGTCTGACATCAGAGTTTAAAATCGAAAAAGGAACAAGACAGGGATGCCCGTTGTCCCCATTGTTGTTTATTTTAACACTAGAAGTCTTGCTAAATACAATAAGGGACTCTAATATCTTGAAAGGTATAATGATAAGGCAAGAGGATTACAGAATAAAGGCATTTGCAGATGATCTGGTTGTTACCCTAACACAGCCAATGGAATCAATAATCCAGATGAAGGACATTATACAAGACTACGGTAAAGTTTCAGGTTTTAATCTGAACCAGAAAAAAACTAAGATGATAGTCAAAAATATGACACAAGATCGTAAACACGAGCTTGAAAGGAGGGCAGGTTTTGAGATTGTACCAAAGGTAAAATATCTAGGAGTTCAGGTTGCAGAATCAAATATGAAATTGTTTCAAAATAATTATGAGGTGTTGTGGCGAGAGGTGCAAAAAGACATGGAGACTTGGAAAAAACTGCAGCTGTCTTTACTTGGAAGAATAGCAGCAGTTAAGATGAACATTTTGCCAAGATTTCTTTTTTTGTTTCAAATGATTCCGGTGCTTAAAAGTGATAAACAAGTAAAACTGGAGTGAACAAGTTTGTCTGGAACGAGAAAAAACCAAGAGTAAAATTGAAAATTATGCAAGATGTTCCAGAAAGGGGAGGTCTTAAACTTCCAAACCTACAGTTATATTATGATGCAGCAGCTTTGACTTTAACAAGTGATTGGTTTGGAGGAAAAAAGACTGGAATACTAAACGCAGAAAGTTTTGATTTGGAATTTGGATGGCATGCTTATTTATTTTATGATAGCAAAGTGGATAAAGTATTTAAAAGCCATATACTTAGAGACTCTTTGCTGAGAGTTTGGAAGAAGCACCGACTCAAATGGGATTATAAAATACCGTTATGGCTGGATCTTGGTCATATTTTGTGGAATACAAATATAATGTCACTCGGGGGGTTTTTATACAAAGAGGTTCTTTTTACAGATGCGGGCAGATGGCAGCTGAAGACATTACAGACACTGTTGGCTGAAGGGATTAATTTAACTTGGTTACAATACAATCAATTGCAATTGAGACAGAAAGAGGACCAAAGAACTGGTATTATGGTGCATGAGGAAGAATTGGTTAGACATATAAAAGAGAAAGGTCCAATGCATATTAAAAGGCTTTATAATGTTTTGTTAGAAAGGGATTCGGAAACTGAATTAGTTAAAGATTGTATGATTAAGTGGGCACAAAATTTTGAAGAACCAGTGATGTTGGAAACATGGGAAAAAATTTGGGTTCAGAATGTTAAATTTACACAGTCGCAGAACTTGAGGGAAAATTTTTACAAAATGTTTTATAGATGGCATTTAGATCCTAAGAAATTGTCGTGTATGTACCCTAATGTTCAGCCAAAATGTTGGAGGTGTGATTGTTTAGATGCTACATATTATCATATTTGGTGGACTTGTAAGAAAGTTAAGGCTTTTTGGATAAAAATTTGGTGGGTCATGCAGAATGTTTTAAAGAAAAAAATCCAATTTTCTCCACAATTGCTTTTATTGGGTATAGTTGAGGGTTTTACAGTGGATGAAACAAAGTTGATTTTGTATATGATTACAGCAGCGAGATTGTTGATAGGTAAATATTGGAAAAATGAAGCTCTGCCCACCGTAGAAGAATGGATTTTGAAGATGGCTAGCTTTGCGGAGATGGCGAAGATTTCAGCATACTTAAAAGATCGCTCACAAGAGACTTATGAATGTGGATGGAAAAAGTGGATAGATTATGTGCAGAACAAATACCAAACCAAGAAGTATCAAATAGCTTTTCATTGATAGTATTATATTATATTAAATAGAAATAGTCGAACTATGTGAAGATGAAAAATGACATGGGGGTTGGGGGGGTTTAAGGTTTTTGTATAGGGGATAATGATATTCTATGGAAGTCTGGGGGAGAGGGGAGGGTCAGGGGGGGTTTGGGAGGGTGGGTTGGGGAGTTTGGGGAGGGTTAGGGGGTGAAAATGGGGTGAAAATGTAATTGTAAAACTTTTACAATAAAAAAAAAAAAGATTTAGCATTTCTCATTGAATGTGGGATGCCTTCCCACATACAATGGGAAGGCATCCCAGAGGGGTGGGTTCTACTTACCTTTACTACCGGTTCGCAACGGGATCCCCCCTCCCCTCTCATTTCCCAAGAGGTAGAATTCTCCAGGCATTTCTGGCACCAGGCAATGGTTATAAATCAGGTTAAAGTTTATACAAAGAGGATCAGGCAGGAAATAGGATACTTAGGAAAGAGAACTGAATGTGACAAATCCAAATCCCCCCCCCCTTCTTCCACGAAGAATGGCAGATACACAGATCTGGCATATTGCCCTCTTCAGAAACATGGAAAATCCACATAGAAAGACATAAAATATATAATACAATAAGATTTAGGATGGTTTGTGAGGGTATTTCAGGTAGAATTTCCTAAACAGTGTGGGGGCTGTTACATGTTTTTTTGGCTACCCATTTGTTTTGACAGAATGATAGGTGTTTCCATGCCACTAAATATTGTGTGGAGCCATGGTGAGTGTGGGAGTCAAGGATATCTTTAATTTCAAAATGTTGTTCTCCTTCCACCATAATGGGGGTTGGAGGTGTGGGCAAAGCGGGTCTGACTTTTGAAGTGATTTCTGGCTTGAGTAGGTTGCAGTGAAACACTGGATGAACCTGCCCAAGTGTCTTAGGAAGGAGGAGTTCTACCATGACAGGGTTTATGATTCTGATGATGGGGAATGGGCCAATGAATTTTGGTCCCAGTTTCTTAGATGGTTGTAGGATTGTAGAAACTTTGTAGATAGATATATGTGGTCCCCAACCTTGAATGGTTTGGGTTCACAGCATTTCTTGTCAGCTTGAATTTTAAAAACTGCTCTAGCCTCTTGTAGAGCTAGTCTGACCACTGGCCAAGTGGTTTGTAGGTTGTTTATCCACTCTTTATAGGAAGGGATGTCAGGTTCCTTAGCTGGTAGCTCTGGCATGGGGTTAAATTCTTGTTCTGTGACTACCTGAAATGGGGTGAAACCAGTGCTACTGTGTTCAGAGTTGTTGTAAGCTACTTCAGCAAAAGATAACAGATCAGTCCAATTGTTCTGTTGGTAATTAATAAAACATCTTAAATATTGTTCCAATACACCATTGGCTTTCTTCCCCCCCGCCATTTGTCTGGGGGTGATGCGAGGAGGACAGCCCTTAGGCAGAGCCTATCAGGTTTAAGAAAGCCTGCCAAAATTTGGAGGTGAATTGGACACTCTGTCTGAGATATTCAGTTGGGGAGCTCCATGGAAGCGATAAATGTGGACTAAAAACATTTTTGCTAATGCCTTGGGTGTTGGGATCTTTTGGGAGGGTATCTACCAAATCTTTTGGGAGGCCCCAGGCACCTGGTGGATCCAGATAGGTGCCAGATGGAGCTTGGGCCATTCCCTGAGGCTCTGGCTCATGGCTCAACTGAAGACCTAGTGGCCGCCTGGGATAGGGCGGCCGCTGGAGCTTTGGACCGGATCGTGCCTTAGCAGCCTCTAACCTGGTGCTGGTCTCACCTGGCTCCTTGGTTCACCGAGGAGCTGAGGGAGATGAAGCACCGGAAAAGACGCCTGGAGAGCAGTTGGAGGGCCAGCCTTTCTGAATCCGACCAAACACTGGTATGGTCTCATATTAAGACCTACCTGGTGGCAATAAAAGCGGCAAAATGCGATTATTTTTCTGCTCTTATTGCATCATCAGATAATTGCCCAGCTGCCTTGTTTAGGGTGACCTGCTCCCTGCTCCACCAGCGAGCGCGGGAGGACCCCTTGGAGGGTAGAGCCAGGACTTTGTATAATATCTGTATGACAAAATTGCTCAGATTTGGGAACACTTGGACTCTTGATTGGGTAGATTCAGGAGGGATGATGGAGGCAGGTCTTGAGAATATTACCTGAGAAGAGTTTGATCCTGTGACTCCCGAAGACCTGGATAGGATACTGGGCAGACTGAGCGCGGCCACATGTTTATTGGACCCGTGTCCCTCCTGGTTGGTGCTGGCCTCCTGGGAGGTTACATGAGGCTGGCTCCAGGGGATTATTAATGCTTCCTTGAGTGAGGGTGTCTTTCCCGCTGCCTTGAAAGAGGCGGTGGAGAGGCCGCTCCTCAAGAAGCCTTCCCTGGACCCAGCAGTGTTGGCTAATTATCGTCTAGTCTCCAACCTTCGCTTTGTTGCGAAGGTTGTTGAGAGTGTGGTAGCGCAACAGCTTCCTCAGTACCTGGGTGAATCGGCTTATCTAGATCCGTTCCAGTCGGGCTTCAGGCCTGGATACAGCACAGAAACGGCATTGGTCGCATTGGTTGATGATCTCTGGTGGGCTCGGGACAGGGGTTGCTCCTCTGTCCTGGTCCTATTAGACCTCTCAGTGGCTCTTGATACCATTGACCATGGTATCATGCTGTACCGGTTGGAAGAGTTAGGGATGGGGGGCACTGTGTTGTGGTGGTTCTCCTCCTTCCTCTCCGACCGGTCGCAGTCTGTGTTGACAGGGGGCAGAGGTCGACCCGAGGCCCCTTGTATGTGGGGTGCCACAGGGGTCAGTCCTGTCGCCCCTTCTGTTCAACATTTATGTGAAGCCACTGGGTGAGATCATCCGTGGTTTTAGGGTGAAGTACCATCAGTACGCTGATGATACTCAGCCACCCCAGATCACCCCATTGATGTTCTTGAAGTGATGTCCTGGGGCCTGGAGGCTGTACAGATCTGGATGGGGAGGAACAGGCTCAGGCTCAACCCATCCAAGACTGAGTGGCTGTGGTTTCCGACGTCCCAATATAGTCAGTTGGTGCCAGCACTGACTATTGGGGGTGAGTCGTTTGCCTCCACGGAGAGGGCTCGCAACTTGGGTGTCCTCCTGGACTCATGGCTGTCTTTAGAAGAGCATTTGACGGCTGTGGCTGGGAGGACTTTTTATCAGGTTCGCCTGATTCACCAGTTGCGTCCCTTTCTGGATCAGGACTCGTTACGTACGGTCACTCATGCCCTCGTCATTTCCCGCCTCGACTACTGTAATGCTCTCTACATGGGGCTCCCCTTGAGGAGTACCCGGAGGCTCCAGCTGGTCCAGAATGCGACCGTGCGGGTGGTTACGGGAGCGACATGGTGCTCCCATGTGACTCCCCTCCTGTGCGAGCTGCACTGGCTCCTGGTGGTCTTCTGGGTGCGCTTCAAGGTTTTGATTACCAACTTTAGAGCGCTCCATGGTTTAGGACTGGGGTACTTACGAGACCGCCTTCTGCCACCAGTAGCCTCTCGCCAACCAGTACACTCCCATAGAAAGGGTCTTCTCAGGGTGCCGTCGGTCAAACAATGTTGACTGGCAGCCCCCAGGAGGAGAGCCTTCTCTGTGGGGGCACCTGCCATCTGGAACGAGCTCCCCCCTGGAATTACGGAGGATCCCAGATTTGCGCACTTTCTGCCGTGCCCTCAAAACATTTTTATTCCAGCAGGCGGGTCTGGGCTAACTTCCCTTTTAATTGCTTTTAAATTTGTTTTATAAATTGGGGTGTTTTAAATTTGTTTGGGCCAAAGTAATTAATGTATTTTTAAATGGTTTTTTAACATTTGTACTGTATGTATTTTATTTTTTGGCTGTTCACTGCCCTGAGTCCTTCAGGAGTAGGGCGGTATATAAATTTAATAAATAAATAAATAAATAATAAATAATGCAATTGACCTGTTTTGAAAAGAGGTCCATTAAACTCAAATAACTGTGTTTCCCATGCCTTCAGCCAGCTCCACTATAAAAATCTATGGAAATCTCTCTCCAGGGTGCTGAAGATTCTGATATAGTTTGTAAAAGTCCTGGGGATTTTTCTTGTTGTCTTTTTGCAGCTGCGCAGCTGTTGTATTGAGGTTTTCTGGACAGGGCATCAGCTAACAAGTTTTTTCCTCCTGGGAAATATTTGAGGGTAAGATTTAAATGTTTGAAGTATTGCATCCAACGTACTTGTTTGTGGGAGAGTTTTCATGGGGTCTTAAGAACTTCTAAATTTTTATGATCAGTCCAGACTTTGAAGATTTTGTTCCCTTCTAAGAATTGTCTCCATGTGAGGAGTGCCCATCATATTGCATAAGCCTCTTTCTGCCATCTGGCCCATCTTTGCTCAGGTCCTGTCAATTTCTTGGATGTCTATGCACATGGTTGCAATTGTCCCTGTTCATTGTTTTGAAGTAGGACCACTCCCACTGCCACGTCACTGGCATCTGCTTGGGTGACAAATGGTTGTTCTGGGTCTGCGTGTTTTAGGATTGGTTGGGCTGAGAATAGTTCTTTGAGTTTTTCGAATGCCACTTGGCATTCCATTGTCCGATTAAGGGGTTGCCTTGGTTTTGGTTCCCCCCCCTTTCATCTTTAGCAGGTTTGTAATGGGGAGGGCAATTTTTGAAAAGGCTGGAATGAATTGATGATAAAAGTTAGGAAAACCAAGGAAATTTTGTATTTGTTTATGGGTTTGGGGCGGCTACCAATCAATGACAGCTTTTACTTTTTATGGATCCATCTCTATTCCCTCGTGGGATGTTCTATATCCCAGGTAGTCAATTCTTTCTTGGTGGAACTCACATTTAGAGAGTTTTGCATAGAGTTTGGCAGCTTGGAGTTTGGTGAGGACCGCTCAGACTGGTTTTATGTGTTCTGCTTGTTTCAGTGTAAATTAGGATGTCATCAAGGTAAACCAGGACCCTTTTGTATAAATATTCATGGAGCACCTCATTAATTAGTTGCATATACACAGCAGGGGCCCCTTGTAATCTGAAAGGGAGTACTTTAAATTTGTTGCACCCCAGCAGGGTGTTAAAGGCAGTCTTCCACTCATCAGGAGAAACTGATTATTTTTTTGATATGGGACACATTTTATCAATGGCTAGATAATAGAAACAGAAGTTAGAAAGGAAGAGATATAAAAGGAGGAAATGGTACAGAGGAGCCATTAAAGAAGACATAAATGTTAGGTATTAAGGTTATTATATCATAATGTTATTATATTATTAATATGATGGTGATGACTAAATATAATGAAGATGTATAAATATGACTATCAAGATATAATTGTACCCAGAATACCCACTGTTTGATGAAAATTGAGTGTTATAGAAATAAAAAACAAACATGAAAAAAATAAAACAAATCCTTGTATTCTTTGGGGATGCTAGTGGGTTCAGCAGAGTGGCCAGTCATTGCTGTTTCCCTGTTTTTCTTTCCTTCCTCTTTTCCCTCTGGGATGTTCATGAAGGTTACATGCCCCTGGAATTTTACGGTTCCTCTCTTCCAGTTTATTTTAGGGTTCCACTTCTGTAACCAAGTGAGCCCTAGGACTAGTGGCCATTCCATTCCTGGGGCTATTATGAATTTGAGGATCTCACTAGGATCCCCCAGCTTCATTTGCAATGGTTCTTGGCAAAAATGTCTGGCTCCCCTCCCCCCCACTACAGTTCTGTGTAGCTGGCAAAAAACAATGGGGGGGTTTCATTTTCCTTAGGTGAATTCCCAATCTCTCTGGGTGCACCCCGAGTCCAGCAATGCTGCTACTTCCTTCCATTTTCCTCGGGTAGGGTGACCAGTTCAATTGGGTTGCTTAGCAGCGGGTCGTCTTCTAGATCGTTTCTGGACTAGCTCAGGTCCTCTTGGGGTGCCGGAGTTTCTTCCTCTGATTTTGGAGGGGAATGGAACTCCACGGTCTCTTGGCTTCTCAGTCTGGTTTCTTTTCCTCGAGGGATGGTTTCTGCAGGTTTTCCCCTGATGGGTGATCAGGCCTTCTGGCAGGGGTTTTTGATTGGCATTCTGCTGCGCCCCTCCTTCCCACACTTTTTTTAAAAGTTTTTTTTTTCATTTTTTAGACACACATACATACAATATATTTTTTTTGAACAGAGTATTGGCCGGTTCACAAATTTAAACAATTTTTAGTCATTTCAACACAATTTTTATATTTCCTTTTTGCCATAGTATTTATTCTCTCTATTTTATTTTATTTTCCTTTCCTTTCCTTTCCTTTCCTTTCCTTTCCTTTCCTTTCCTTTCCTTTCCTTTCCTTTCCTTTCCTTTCCTTTCCTTTCCTTTTCTTTTTTAAATCAATATTACCCATTCATCCTATCTCTAATCTTAGTCAAATCCCATTTTTCCCTTCCTCTCTATATTAAACCCCTTAAATTTGAAATCTCATTTAACATAATTCCTAATATTACAATCATTCATTTCATATCAAAATAATAAATCAAAACATTTTATACCATATATTCCTTAAATCTTATTCCAAATAATGACTCCAACATCTTAATAACAATCAGTTAATTATATAGCAGTTTTTTTCTCTTTGTATAATATTAATAAACCAAGCTGCTTCCTTAAATCTTATCTCTAATTTTCAAATACTTTATCAAAAATATATATTTACTCTTCAAACCACTTCTTATTCATTTCTATTTTACCACAATGTAATTAATTCCAATATGCAATTAAAAATATTTATAAGCTCCAACAATACAATTAAAAATATTCCAATCATTACAATTTCTCTAATTTTAAGTAAAACATATTTCTAAATCTTATTTCATTTCATTCGTACATCCATATAATTTTCTATTATTTTAAATTACTTAATTAGTATCACAATTTCATCTTTTTTCATTCATTCATTTCATCTATAAATTTTACTTCAATTCATATTTCAATTCAAAATGTATACAACATATTCCTCTTTCATTTATTTCTCCCTTTCTCCCTTTCTATTTCTATTTTTTTTCTTCCCCTTCTTTTCTTTTGTGCTTTAAAATCCTAAACTCTCCTTTTTTGTCCTATATTTCCCATTATTTCCCATCTCATTTCCCATTTCCCTTTTTCTTAACTTTCCATTGTTAATCCCAATGTAATCATTTTGTATTTTAAAATCATAAATTGTTCTGTTTTGCTCTATATTTCCAATTGTTTTCCATCCCATTTCCTTCTTTCTTGTATTCCCACTGTTAATCCCAGTGTAATCATTTAAATTTTTTATATTCTTTCTATTCCCCAGTCTTTTCCTTCTTTGTCTATTTATCTCTTTCCCCTTTTTCTATTTTTTTTCATTATTAATCCCAATGTAATCTTTAAAGTTCTCCTTTTTTCTTATTGCTACCCACATAATCATTTGATTTTCCATAGTCAATCTCTTTGTCTTTGTCTTCTTCTTTATTGTCAATCTCTCTTTCTTGCTTCTCACTGGTTATTTCCTTGTCAACTTGAATGTACTCTAACTCAGTTTTTGGATCATCAGATTTCTGTTTTCCATGCAACATCGTAGTCATTTCCCTTATTTCCATTTTCAATGATAAGTACATCATTTTCATCATTTCCTTAAGTTCCTGCACCATTTTGTTCTTTCTGAGTTAATATTATTCCAATTTAAAATTGCCTTGTAATCTCCCTTTTTTAATCATCAAAGTCAAGCTGCTTGAGACAAACAAACCCTCCTTAGTTCAGCTGTTATTATTTCAAAGTTCAAGGTTTTTTCCCTCACTGTTGTTATTCCTTTCAAAGTTCAGAGTTTTTTCCAAAGCAAAAATTTCGTGTTGTAATGATCTTGTTTCTCCTGAAGATGTCTCTCTACAATTCACAATTCCAATCAGTAACTTAAAAAGTATCCATTTTGTTTGCAATCCACTTTAACAATCTTTACTAATTTAATTTTCCTCCTTCTTTTTTACTTTATATGCACCAAATCAGTTTATAGTCCAATCCGAATTTACAAAGTCCAAATTCCAACTTTACATTCCAGTTCAAGTTCAATTTAAAATCTTTAGCCATGCTTTTCTATTGCAGGCTTTTCTTCATTCTTTAATCTTCTTTTAAAGTTCAAAATTTTCTAAACAGTTTATATCCTATCCTGTTTCAAAGGTATTTTCTTTTGGGTTTCTTTTCTTATAGTCAATTTAGTCTCTCCAAATTCAATATCCACTTTTCACTTCCCCTTTCTCTCTTCTCTGTCAATTATCTCCCCCCAACACTATTTAGCCACTCTTTCCACTCTGAGGTAACTTTAAAATTTTCCAGTTTTTTTCCTTTATTTCCTGTGAGCTGGCTAGTCATTCACCTAGCACCAAAACTCCACTCAAATCTTCACTCCTGCACAATTTTTATTCCGGATGCCCCAGCTTCATGGCTGTTCGCAATGTCCATCACCCTCCGCCATCAGATCGAAGAGTTTTCTCTGGCTTTTCAAGGAACTTGCCTGTTCCTCTTTAGCCAACCGAGATGCCTCTCCTTCACTGTCCCTACAGGACAGTTCCGGTGCAAAGACCCCCCAACAGCGGTTTGTCTGGCTGAGTTTTCGCCTGACTCGTTAGAGCCTGGTGTTTTCCCAACCAGTCTCGCCACGATGCTTCTGGGTTCCCTCTTTCCCACACTAAAAGCAACCTGATGGCCTTGGGGCCATAATGGTTTGGGGCTTGAATGGCTCTCGCTTCCCCTGGGGTAGGGATCTTCTCCAAGCCCTGCCAGTGCAGTGCTGGTTTCGGGTCATGTCAATCTCTGCCTCCTCTGCCATCAGGTACCATTCATGCAGGTGGTTAGGGGCGTCATGGGCCAGGCAGACAGTGTACAGGTCATCGTTGAATCCATCTTTGAAACAGCAGACTAGGATATCTTTTGGCTTGTTGACTTGGCTGACCAGGTCACAGAATTCTTTGGTATATTCAGCTACAGGACGGCGGCCTTGCTTTACGACTCTAATGTGGTCATGGGCTTTGTGATCAGTGAGGGGGTCTTCGAAGCAGCAGCTCAGGGCTGTCATGAATCGATCCAGGTTTCGTAGCTTTGGAGCATCGCAGTTGTTGAGGCTTACCATCCACCTGGCAGCTGTCCCTTCTAGGGCTAGGATGATGACTTGCACTTGTGCCCCCTGGGTTGGGAAATTCTGCCCATACTCTTGCATGTAGATAAGGACTTGAGCCAGGAAAAACCCCAACTTTTGGGGCTCTCCATCAAATCTTACCCCCAAGGAGGGGTTTCCTCTCTAGCTGTGGCCCTCTGGGTTTGTTGAGTACAATCACCTGAGGTGGGATGGCAGGAAGTTGGATACCTGGTGTGGCTGCTGCTCCACCAGCTTGGTTGTCTGCTTGGTCAGCCATGGCTGGGTCAGGGGTGATGGCTTGAGCTTCCTCGGCTTCTGGTCTGCCTGCTCTCCTTCATTGGTGATACTGTTCACCTCAAACATTGAGATTTTCCAGGGCTTCCATCACAATATGGTTGATGTACTGCTTCAGTCAATCATCCACCAGTGGTTCCTCAATCAGCTCTTCCTGATCAAAGAGAGCCTCCAGATCCATTTTCCACCCTGGCTTATGGCTGCCATAGGTAAGCGTCACCCCCTTTGCTCTTCCATCCCAACTGTCTCTCTTTCCTACGCCGATCAGGGCTTCATGGAGCTTTCAAGGACAGCTTTGATGTTCTCGATGGGACATATGGAGCCAGTGTCTGGCTGGGTAGTTGTCGAGGTTTCTCCCCAGCACTCTGCTTCCCCTTGCTCACTGCTTCGTTTGGACATTGTTGCAGGGTCCCCTTGGTAGTGTGGAAATTAAGGGGAAAAATTTCCTCCCTGGGTTGACCATTATTGCAGAGCCTGCTTCATGTAAGGACCAGTCTCCGCCCCCTTCCAAGAAAATATGAACTCTTGAAAACTTTGTATTTCAAAAAGAATCCTGTTATTGAAAAGGGATGAAAGCAAGTCAAGATTCAAAGCATGCTCTGAAGACCCTCAGGGCATACAGTCCAGGATAAAGGGAATTAGGAACCCCTCCCCACCGTCCTATATGAATTCCCACCAATCCGCCCTTGTGAAGATGATATCGTAATGGCCTCTTTGAGAAGCAGATAAGAAGAGCTTCTGAGGGCATATTGCAATCTACATGTCCCCCTCCCCTCATTTCTGGCACCAGGCAATGATTATAAAGTGATTTATTGAAGATTCGGATAAAGATGGGGCCAATCGGTCAGCAAGTTTTAAGCAAGAAGGAGTTATCTTGTCTGGATCTGGGTGCTTTTCCTGGCTTTTGTCTGTGAAATAGATCTTGCACTTCCTTTTCTCTGATCACCAGGGATTGTGAGCCCAATGGGATGGGGTCAGTTGTAGGTGGTTTGGCTGTTGTTGGTGTGTCTGAGATGGGGTCAGTTGCAGGAGATTTGGTTGTTGGTGGTATGTCTGGGATGGGGGTTGTGGAGATAGGTGGCTGTAGTTTCTTTGCAAACCTGCAGTAAAACACGTTCAGGTTATTTGCCAGTTGTTGATTTCCTTCAGCCTGGGAAGGGTGTTTGCCATAACCGGTGATATTTTTAAGAGTTTTCCACATGTTTGCTGGTTTGTTTGTTGAGAACTGATTTCTTAGCTTTTCAGAGTAGCTTCTTTTTGCTGCTCTGATCTCCCTTGTTAATATGTTTCTGGCCTGGTTGTACAGCATTCTATCACCTTTTCTGTAGGCTTCCTCTTTGGTACAATGTAGTTGTTTAAGTTTAGCTGTGAATCAAGGTTTCTTGTTACTATATATTTGCAAGTTCCTGGTCGGTACACATAGGTCTTCACAAAAACTGACATATGATGTTATAGTATCTTTGAGTTCATCTAAGTCTACAGAGGTATTTTTGAAAACATTCCAATCAGTACAGTCAAGGTAGGCCTTTAGCTTTAACTTTGCCTCCTCAGTCCAAGTCCTCACTGATTTAATTGTTGATTTTGTGGTTTTAAGTCTTTGTCTGTAGGCAGGTACAAGGTGAATCATGCAATGATCAGAGTGTCCCACAGCTGCTCGTGGTAAGGACCAATAAGCATTTTTTAGTGTTGTGTAGCAATGGTCTAAAGTATTCTTGCCTCTAGTGGGACAATTGACATGCTGAAAATATTTTGGAAGCTCTTTCCTTAAGTTATCTTTGTTGAAATCACCTAAAATAATGGCCAGTGAATCTGTGTATTTGGCTTCAGCCTCCATTATCTGGTCAGTAGCGTTTGTAATGCCTTGTTTACACAGGCTTGTGAAGGCACATACACAGCAATTATGAGAAATGAGGAGAACTCACATGGAGAATAAAATGGCTTATAGTTGATAAGTAAAGTTTTCATCACAGAAGTTATGTATTATAGTTATATCCTGAGACCAGCTGTTGTTGATATATATACATAAGTCTCCTCCCTTCTTTTTACCTAATGATTCTGCAATTCTGTCTGCTCTTATTATCTGAAACTCTGGTATATGCATGCTCTTGTCATCAATTTCCTCATTTAGCCAGAATTCAATGAAGCATAGGGCTGCTGCATTGTAAAAATCAGAATTGCATCTGTTTAAAAGGAGTGCATTTATTTACACACACATATATGGTATATATTTATATTATACTCATATGTATATTTATATTTATTCTAGTAGCAATCTTCCCTTTTTCATTCCATGATGTGAATAAAATATTTCATTTAATGTGGATGAGACCTTCTCTTCCAAAAAAATTCCTGGTTGAGCAATACGACAGGAACTCCACATTGCTCCATGGAAATCATTGAAATCCCCCTGTCTGGGGGTCCATAGAGATCCTAGACAACCCTGTATGGGTTGGTGAAGAAGAGAAACACTCTACAAACCAGAGGGGATTTTCAAATCCCTGTTGGAGCAGAGGAAATCCTCTCAGACCAGCGAAGAGTGATAGGCGGCTATTATGAGCTGTCAGAAGCTGTAGCAGCTAGACCGGAAAGTTAAAAGAAGAAGATCATGGAGTGATGTACTGTAGGTGAGGTTTTTCTGACCACTACCTCAAAAGAAAAGATTTGGCTGTCCCTCAAATTGGATTAAGTTGAGAGTGAGACTAAAGAATAGGAGGTGGGATTTAAACTTTCCACCTCTGGAACTGACAGCAAAAAAGCACTCAGTCATTAATAAAAAAGACTCAGAAGAATTTGCTATTTTGCTACAAGAAATGCGAAAGAGACAGGAGGCTGAGGTATTAGTGGGGTTGAGTGTCTGTTGTCCTTTTCACAAAAATTTTGAAACTTTTGACAATAAAAAGGAAAAAAATTAAAAGCTCTAAAAGTAAGGAGTGATTGGACCAAATCAGAGGAAACAGAACAAGTGCCCCATCTACTGGTACTTGCTGGCAGAGAAAGTGTTTAAAGTGAAAGGACTTTTGAATAGACTTGACCTTGGGATGTGGATTACAGCAAATGGAAGAAGAATATTCTTTTGATATATGTAACTAGTTTAGTCTGAGAGGCAGGAGCAGAGAGTGGAAGAACTATGAGTGTGCAAAATTAGCAGCTTTCTGGCTATACCAGATAATAAACAAGTAAGCAGGCTGCAACTGGGAACATTTTGAATAGAACACCTCTGAACCTTGATTCTTCTCTTTTTTGTTTTTCCCGCTTTCCTTTGAGACTTTTAAAACTTAGAAGTTGGGAAAATACAGAGATTTGCCAAATTGGGCTGGATTATAACTTACTTTGGTCGAATATGATAAATTTTTGGATACTAAAATTGGAGACGGAGAAGAAAAGAAGAGTAAAATAACTTTACAAGAACTTTTGGAACAGTTCTTTCTTTGTTTTGTTTTTGACTGGGACTGGATTGAAAAGGACTGACAGAATTGAGAATTTTACACTTTTAAGCCTTTGTGCCTTTTATTTAAAATATTTTTCTCTTGGGATTAATTTTTTTTCTGTTTCCTTTTTTCTTTGAAGATTGCTTTAATTTTTAATTTTACTGACAAAGAATTCTTGGATTATATTAGCAGGGAAGAAAGGAGAGTGTGAAATACTGCCATCTACTGGACTGGAAACTTTATTATTCTTTTCTACTTAAGTAGCAAGTTGAAACAATTGAATTATATTATTGCTACAACTCAAGGATTCTGAACTTTCTTGCTGATAAAA
This sequence comes from Arizona elegans, assembly GCA_022577455.1. Lineage (NCBI taxonomy): Eukaryota > Metazoa > Chordata > Lepidosauria > Squamata > Colubridae > Arizona > Arizona elegans. Next base: position 72,223,587 of record JAKOOJ010000004.1, on the reverse strand, counting down.
TAGTTGGAAGTAACATCTGAGGAAGTTGGAACTATCTGTATTGTTTACCCAGATGGTCTTATCAGAAGTAAGAGTCTGAGGCAGAATGAGAGAGATTTGTTAATGTTTGAGCAGAAGTACTGCAGAAGAAATTGAATTTTTTTTTGTTCCTGTTAAGTGATAACTTTCTGTATACTTCCCCTGTTTAAACATTTTTTATGGATTTTCCCTTCTTTGTTCATATATAACTGAGTTGGATTAAGGTATACAAGTGCCTGAAGATTGATTTTTACTTTTCTCTTTGGTTGGCTATTTGGATTTTCTTTTTTTTTCTCTTTAATTTGACTTCCTTTACCATATCTTTATTGACATTGGGATTAATTTAAGTTTTTTTCAAAGTGGATTAGGGTATTGAAGAACCTGAAGAATTGTTTATTTTCCCTTTTCTCCTCTTCTTTTTTTTTCACATTCTTCTTTTTTTGGCTTTTTTTTCTCATTTTGGCCATTGGTGACTACTGGATAGAATGAGTAGAAAGGTAACGGCAGTTGGATCCTCCTCAACGATGCCCTCCTTGTCACCATCTGGAGGACAGCAATCAATTCAGACAATGCTTCAGCAGGAGAAGGATAAAGAAAAAGAGAGAAAGAAAGATACAACATTACAGATGATTTTTCAAACAGTCCAGAGGATGGAGCAAGAACAACTAAAGACAGATGAAAAGATGGCGAATATACAGCAAATGATGTTGAAATATGAAGAGAGACTGCAAAAGCTTGAGAAAAATGAGGAGCAGAAAGAGGGAAAAATTAAAGATATAGACAATAGATTGGAAGAAGTTGAATGTGACAGGAGTGGATTAATTGGATGGGAGATGGACAAATCAGAATTTTATCTCAGATTTCAAAATGTAGAAGAGAAAGGAGAGAATTTGGCAGAAATAATGATAGGAATTTTGGCTGAAGCACTAGAAATTACCAAGGAAAAGATGATGACTGGCATGGATGAGATATATCGAGTCTATATTAGATATGCAATGCATAAGCTACCACAAGAAGTCCATATAAGGTTTACTAATAAATCAATTAAAGCACAAATACTGCAGACTGCCAGAGAAAAAACATTGAAGTTTAAGGAGAAAGAAATGGTGGTTCTGAAGCAAATACCAAGAAAAGTGAGGGAGATGAGGAGAGAATACCAGTTTTTGACTAAAATATTACTCCAAAAAGGTGTGAACTACCAATGGCTGATACCAGAAGGATTAGTGTTAACATGGCAACTCCAAAGATACAGAATAGATACAATAGACAAAGTGAAAGCATTTTATGCAGAGTTTTTTTAAAGAGAAGGAAATGGAAATGGAATTCCAAACGACAGTAGTACCAGTAGAATTTCAAGAAGAGAAACTAGCAATGATTGAAAAAGCAGGAGGTGTAGTAGGGGAGATTGTGGAGCACAAAGAACAACATGAACCAAGATCAACTAGAGCAGTAAAGCCTGCGTATAAAGAATGAACATGGAAGAGAGAAAATTGATTTCAATAAACATAAATTGACTTAATTCAGTTGTTAAAAGAAGAAAGGTATTTCACAAATTAGGGACATTAAAATTTGATATAATTTGTCTACAAGAAGTACATATTAAAAAGCAACACGAACAGTTATTGGTACATTCAAAATTAGGGAAAATCTTTACATCATTGCCACAATGTAAAAAAAAAAAAAAGGAGTTATCTTATATATTAGAAAAGCAATATCAGCAGAGCAAATATATGCAGATGACAAAGGAAGAATTCTGATGGTAGAGATAATAGATAATAATATGAAAGTTCTTCCAGTAGCACTATATGCTCCAAATAACAATCAAAGTGACTTCTATAGAAAATTGCACATAAAAATAATGGAATTGGAATATGATAATATTTGTATGATGGGAGATTTTAATGGTATAGTAGATGGAGATCTGGATTATAAAACACATAAAACAATAAGACATAGTAGAAAGATATTACCGAAATCCTTTTTTAAGATGACTGAGGAAATAAATTTAAAAGATGCATGGAGAGATAGAAATAGAAAAAACAGACAATATACTTTTTATTCTGACAGACATTCATCTTGGTCTAGATTAGATATGATATGGACAACAATAGAATTGACTTTGAACATAGAACAAATTGAGATAGAAGCAAATACCTGGGCAGATCATAACCCAGTGACTGTGAAATGGAAAGGACAAAGGAGAAGATTTAGATGGACTTTACATAATACTATTGTTAAGTTGTATAGCTGAGGCAAGGACGAGGTGACTGAGGCATGAGTTAACGTTATTTATTAACAGGAACCAACATCAACAGTAACGTAACAGAACTGCTTGTCTGTAGATGACAGCTCTTTTATACTCTGAGCTATCAGCTAACTACCCAATCAGCACAGTCAGAACTCCCACTTGTTTTTAGCCACTCCTCCTAGCCAATCCCTAGTCAGTGTTCTTGTTGTCAAGCCTCGGTGAATCACAACACTCCTTCACCCCTGGATGGAACATACGTAGTCTTTTAGGTATTCCAGGCACTTACGCACTCATGTCGATTGTCTCAGCGCAGGTGCAGTTGGAGAAGAGGCAGGTTCTGCTCCAGGAGGTGGTGCTGCGGATAGCTCCCCCTGGTTGGTGGAAGGTGTGGCCACAGGAGGTAAGTCCCGAGATGCCTTTTGATTTTCTGGCGTGGAGGGTGGCTGGTCGGCAGCTGGAGCTGGCAGGGGAGTAGGCTCCTCGTAGAAGGTTTCCCTGTCCGGGACCATCGGGCGTGTTGTTTGGCGTACCCTCAGTTGGTCCATGTGTCAGCGCCACATTCTGCCATCATTCAACAGTATCCTGTAAGAGAAGGAGCCGGTTACTGCAGTCACTAGTCCTGGTAGCCATCGTGGCTTGATGGGAACAACTATAGGGGTCTCCCACTTTGAATGGTCAGTTGGTTCTAGGACCCCCTGGTAGATGAGCTTGTCCAGCTCCGCGTCCACCTTTGTCCTGCGTGCGAAAGGGACTCTGCGGGGTTTGAGCCGGATTGGGGCTACCTTTGGGTCTAGGTTGAGAGAAATGGGGGAACCCACATATTTCCCTAAGGTGCCGTCAAAAATGTTGGCAAACTCATCCAACAGGCCATCAAACCCCTCCACCGACATAGAGTGAATACCAGATATGATCAATCCTAAAGAGCTAAACCAATCCATTCCTAATAGACTAGGAATGAACCCCTTAACTACGATCAAGGGAAGGTGCCCCACAAATCCCTCCGATTCTACAAGAAAATGACCCTGCCCCAGGATTGGAATAAAATTGCCCTGAAAGTCCCACAGATTGATTGGGCATGGTTGCAGCTGGCTCTTCCACAGTGTTGGTATAAGTTTTTTCAACACTCCCCAGGAAACAGTGGACTTAGCAGACCCCGTGTCCACTTCCATGGGGCAGGAGGCACCTTCAATTTTCACTGTCATGGAAAGTTTAGCGCTCTCTGGTTTAACTGGACAAGCGGTCACCTCAGTAATCCTGCAGTCACAAGAGATGGAAAAGCAGTCCTCTTTCACGGGGCGGCGAGGTTTCGGAGCAGCAAATGACTTTGCCAGCAACCGGCAGACCCTAGCAACGTGGCCCTGTTTCCCACAGCGATGGCAAATTGCCGACCTGAAATGACAGGTCGTCCTCAGGTGTTCTTCCCCACAACTGAGGGAAGGCCCTCAGTTTGGAGGGCCCCTCTTCAGCTGTGGTCCTTTTCCTCGGGCTTTCAATGACTGAAGGCAGCTGATCTCTGCCTCCCCTTCCTCATCCATCACACTGTCAGAGGCAATGTCCTGCAAATTAACAGTGGTAGTCGCCTGCCCCCCTGGAGGGTAGAACTTTCTAATGTCCGCAGTGGATTTATTGGACATCTCCGCTGCTTGGGCTTCTTCAAGAGCGGTCTGCAGGTCAAGGGTCTTTTTAGCTAGCAGCCGCCTCTGCAGTCTAATGTCTAATGCAGCATACTAGCTGCTCCACCAAAGCATCATCTAAGTCCCTGTACTCGCAGTCTAGAGCAGCGGTTCTCAGCCTAGCCATGTAATGGTTTACTGACTCCCCTTCCTCCTGTAAAACTTGTCACAACTTAAAATGATGGGCTATTCAGGAAGGGGCCAGGGAGTAGTGGCCCTTAAGCTTCTTATGCAACAGATCCCAGGAGACTGTATGTACTAGGACAGGAGCGAACAATGTCCGAGCGGTTGCGAACACTTCAGGGCTGCAAGAGTTAAGGAAATGGGCTCTCTTTTTGTTGCTGAAAAGGTCAGTAAAATCATTTGCCTCCAAGAAGCATTCAAACCTTTCCATGTAGGCATCCCAAGACTCTGATCGTGCGTCGAAAGAAGCGAACGTAGGTGGCGCCATTCTTCCATCCTATTTCTCAGCCAAATATCTCGTTGCCAGTGTTAAGTTGTATAGCTGAGGCAAGGATGAGGCGACTGAGGCATGAGTTAACGTTATTTATTAACAGGAACCAACAGCAACAGTAACGTAACAAAACTGCTTGTCTGTAGATGACAGCTCTTTTATACTCCGAGCTGTCAGCTAACTACCCAATCAGCACAGTCAGAACTCCCGCTTCTTTTTAGCCACTCCTCCTAGCCAATCCCTAGTCAGCGTTCTTGTTGTCAAGCCTCAGTGAATCACAACAACTATATTAAAAGAAAAGCATTTTGTACAGAAAATGGAAAGAGAATTGGCTTTCTTTTTCAAGGAGAACAGGAAAGAAGACACATCGATGCAAAATCTTTGGGATACGATGAAGGCTTATGCCAGAGGCTTGATAATGGACTATACAAGGAAGAGAAATATTAAGAAAAGACAAATGCATAAAATATTGGAAGATGACTACAAGAGATTTGAAAAAGAGCTTCACAAATATCCACATAAAAAAAGAGGTTAAAGTGAAAATGGATAAAATGGAGTTACTGGAGAAAGAAGAATTAGCTCAAAAATTAGAAGCACTAAACAGAATTATTTTGAGAATGCAAATAAACGAGGAAGATGGTTAGTATATAAATTGAAAAAAGAGAGAGAATCAAGAAAAATAATACAATTAATCAATGACCAAGGACAAAGTAAATTTGGAAATAAGGAGAAGAAAAAAAATTATACAGGATTACTATAGACAATTGTATGAGAAGGAAAAGCAGAGGAGGAAAATGTGATATGCTACCTTCAAAATGCAAATTTACCTCAGATTCCTAAAGATATTGAGGAGATGCTAGAGGGAAATATAACAATGATGGAACTAATTGAAGCAATTAAGAAACAAAAGAATGGGAAGGCACCAAAACAAAAGAAGGGTCAGATGATTTGCAGTGGAATATTATAGGACTTCGCAGGAATTTTTGAGTCTCCCATTACTAGAGGTTATGAATGAAGTGATGACAAAGAAGGAAATACCCAAGTCATGGTCTGAGACATATATTACATTGATTCCTAAGGAGGATACTGACCCACAACAAATCAATAACTATAGACCTATATCCCTGCTAAATTCAGATTATAAAATCTTTGCTTCAATATTGGCAGAAAGACACAAAATATATTTAAATAACTTTATACATTCAGATCAAAATGGGTTTCTGCCAAAAAGACAAATTAGAGATAATATGAGAATAATTCTGGACACTTTGGAATACTATGAAGCACATCCGGAAAAGCAAATGGCTTTGATATTTTTAGATGCACAAAAAGCTTTTGACAACGTAAATTGGTGATTTATGTTGCTTCAAATGGAACAGATGGGCTTTGGCAGAAAATTTATTCAAGCAATAGAAGCTATATATCATAAGCAAATGGCAAAAGTAATGATAAATGGAGAATTGGCAGATTCTATTGAGATAAAAAATGGTATCAGACAAGGTTATCCACTGTCCCCACTGTTGTTTATAGTAACATTAGAAGTGCTAAATAGAAGTATAAGAGGAAAAAAAAGACATAAAAGGAATGAAAATTCGAAAAGAAGAATATAAATTGCAAGCATTTGCAGATGACCTGGTCTTTATCCTTGAAGATCCATTAACATCAATAACTACACTGATAGATAAAATAGGAGAAGTACCTGGTTTGGAGAAGTACTTGACAAAATTGAAGAGTTTGGGAAAGTAGCTGGTTTGAAAAATCAACAAAGATAAAACGAAGATTCTAACTAAAAACATGTTGGTAAAGCAAAAAGAAGAATTGGCGGCCATATCAAAGATGCAGGTCACAAATAAAGTCAAATATTTGGGGATATATTTGACAGCAAGATGTAGCATGCTTAAAGAAAACAATTATAATAAGCTTAAACAACAGATAGGGACAGATTTGGCAAAATGGGAAAATCTACAGCTTTCATTGATTGGGAGGCTATCAACTATTAAGATGAATATCTTGCCTAGAATTCTATACTTGTTCCAGGCAATCCCAATTAGATTGGGGAAAGACTTTTTTGAAGAATTGAATAAAATAGTGTTAAAATATATTTGGCAGGGAAAGAAGGTGAGGATAAAATTAAAGTTGTTACAAGATGCTAGAATGAGAGGGGTTTTTGGTTTACCTAACTGGGAACTTTACTATCAAGCGACAAGTTTGATGTGGATTAAAGAATGGATAACGTTAAGAAATACTGGATTATTGAATTTAGAAGGTCATGACTTGTTAATGGGTTGGCATGCTTTTTCATGGTATAAGGGAACAAAAATACAGAAAGACATCATATATGTGAAGCTTTGTTATTAAATTGGGAGAAGATTAAAAAACAACACTATTTAAAAATTCCAGTCTGGGTATCAATGATTGAAGCATTTTCATATTCAGTAATATTTAGAAGGGAACAAATTGTTAGATATAGTGAATTAATGGATGAAAAGGGTGAACTTAAACTGAAACAAGAACTAGAAGAACAAGGTTTAAAGATGGATTGGTTTTCTTATTTGCAAATACGTTCTAGATATGAAGAAGATTCTAAACAACAAGGTTTTTATAATGTCTTGACTAATTTAGACAAGATCTTAATGGGTTCTGATGATTATGTAATTAAAAAATTATATGGTTATTTATTAGAGGTAAAATTGGAAGAGGAACAAGTTAAAGAAACAATGACAGCATGGGGGAAAAATTTTGGCCATGGGATTGATTTAGAGAAATGGCAAAAATTGTGGTTGCAAAACTATAAAATGACTATGTCTACAGCATATAAGGAGAATTTGTATAAGATGTTTTACAGGTGGCATCTACCCACAACAAGAATAGCCAGAATGTTCAAGAACAAATTGGAAAAATGTTGGAAATGTCATCAGGATCATACTACCATATGTGGTGGACATGCATGGAAGTTAAAATATATTGGACTAAAATCCACACATGGTTGGAAAAAATGACAAAGAAACACATTGACTTTAAACCTGTGATATTTTTATTAGGGATTTTACCAGAAACATATAACAGAGAATTGAGATATTTAATTGTGAATGTTTTAACAGCGGCTAGAATTGTATTTGCTAAAAATTAGAAAATGGAGAAAATACCTACTGAAGATGAAGTTATTAAAAAAAATATGGAATATGCTGAAATGAGTAAATTGACATTTGAAATTAGAGAACAGGAAGACAAACAGTATTATATAATATGGTATTTATTTTACCAATGGCTAGATAATAAAGCATTGAAATGAAGTATGAAATATGAAAATAAATGTAATGATAAAATACATGAAGCAATTTTTAATGGGAGATAAGCCATTTTTAAATAATTGTCAAATGAGAACAATAGCATAAAGGGATATAAAAAATTGTCAAGTAAAAGAAATTTAAAAACTTGTAAATTTTGGATATGGGATTATGCACAAAGGAATTGTATTGATCGACACACTTTCTGTGATTGTAATGGATGATGGTTGTTTTATGTTTTGTTATGTTTAAAAATATTTTTTTAAAGAACTTTTGGAACACTTTGTGACTGTTGGGGACATTTGTAGGCCTAAATGGATTACAAATAAAATTTGATAGCCTACTCACCTAAGAGGAAAAGAAGAAGAATCTGTCAGGTTCCAAACAAAAGGAAATAAAAGGAGACAAACCTGGATGGCTGCTACCTTAGTTTAATCACTTCTTGGCACTCACTAACAATCACAGATGAAAATCTTGTTAGGGCTAATGCCCTGTGCTTCCCACCACCATTTATCCATTAATTATCACCACCCACGCAATCACTCACGCTGCTCCCTCCCATGTGACCCAGAAGTTGGCTAATGTTTAATTCTTAAGTATTTACAACCAGCATCTAAACAGTTAATCCACTTGTTATTGCCGGCTGGCCATGATGATGTCATCCCCCAGCTATTCCCTCTCGTTGATCCTATTGTTCCCTGGGAGGCTCAATGCAGGACGAAGCAGATGCTGGGCTGAAACGAGGTGTGTGCGCTCCTCCCCCCATGAATGGCCGCTCTGTGCCAATAGCGCGCTGGAGCTGATATGCCATGATCTATTATGGAGACGGCTTCTGAAACGGAAATGCACATTAAGTAATATGTTGTGGATATCTGGGTCCACTTGGCTTCCCTGGGTATTTCCTGTGAAACCTATCAATTAATTGGGAAGCTTGTATATCATGTTTGGGTACCCAGAAGGCCTCTGACAGAGGATATCCCTTCCATAAGAAAGGTATTGGAGCCTAACCCTATGCCATTGGGTATCCAACATCTTCTTTACTTCGTACTGCTGTTCCCCATCCACCATTAGTGGTGGAGGTGGTTGCAATGGGGTCTCCCTGAGTGTAGATAACTGGGCTGGGTACAGCAGACTGCAGTGGAACACCGGGTGCATTTTCCCCAACAACCTGGGCAATTGGAGTTGTACAGTTATGGGGTTGATCACCCGCACCACCGCGAAGGGCCCAATACATTTGGGACCTACAGTAACTTCCTACTCGGGAGGTGTAGGTTCAGATACTTTGTAGACAGGAACTCTTTCTGACCTACATGGAAGGGTGGCAATGGCCATCTGGCTTTATCGGTCTGATGTTTATAATTATCTGATTCCTTCTGTAAGGCTTTTTTGGCGATTTGCCACACCTGTTCTGCTTGGGCTACCCATTCTTCTATGTCGGTATCCATTGTGGTATTTGATGGACATTCAGGTATGGGCATGACCTCTCTGCCTGTAGCTATTTTTAATGGAGTGAAGCCTGTACTGTTGTGTACTATGTTGTTGTACGCAACCTCTGTGTTTGGAAGGATTTGGATGGCTTAGTACTGGCTCTCTTGCAAACAATGATTTTAAATGTTCAAAAGCCTCCTGACACCTAATCGTCCATATAAGCGGATAGTTTGGGCATGGGGTTTTATTCAGATGTTTTGTCCATAGTAAATCAGTAAGGAGAAGGGCTACCTGTGCAAACAAGGGTATAAATTGGCGATAGAAATTAGCAAACCCCAGAAAATTCTGCAACTGTTTCCTGGTTTTTGGGGCTTGCCAATTTAAGACCTCTTTGACCTTATTGGGGTCCATCTCTACTCCTTGTGATGATATCCTAAATCCCAGATAGTCAAGAGTCATCTGGTGAAAGTCACACATGGAGAGCTTGACATATAAGTGGGCATTTAGCAATTTCCTGAGCACTTGGCGAACCAACTTGATGTGTTCTTCCATCGTCTGAGTGTATATAAGGATGTCATCCAAATAGACAAGTGCGCCCTTATACAAGAGTTCATGCAGCACTTCGTTTATGAGCTTCATGAACACTGTCAGTGCCCCTTGAAGCCCAAATGGCATTACACAGAAGTGGTAACTGCCAGGAGACAGTTGAATGCCGCTTTCCATTCATCCCCTGCTTTAATCTTAATGCTATAATAAGCCTCACGGAGGTCTAATATCGTGAAATAATGGCTCTCCGAAAGCCTGGGCATCTTTTATCAGGGGGAGAGGATATAAATGCTCCACACAAACTGTGTTGATTCCCCTGAAGTCAACACACAAGTGCAACCCGCCATCCTTCTTTTCCCAGATTAGGACAGGGGCTGCTACCTGGGACCTAGCAGGTTGAATAAATCCCCTCTTAAGGTTCTTTTTGATGTAGGATCTCATTTCTACCAACTCCTTTGAGGTCATAGAGTACATTTTGAGTTTTGGTAAAGATGACCCTGGGATACTATAATTGGTGGGGTGATGAGGTGTAGAACATCACATTCCTTTTCACTGAAAATGTCTTTTAAGTCAGCATATTCCACAGGGAAAGCCAACCCCTCTCCCACCTTACACGGGGTCCTATGCTCCTTGCTACGAGCTGGGTAGCTTTCATGTGGGGGTGGATCAAGACCTAGCCCTATCCGTAGATGCCGACAACCACCTCCCCACCATATGGTGGGGCCCCCACTTATCCAACCAAGCCAAACCAAGGACTATCTCCTCAGTGATTCTGGGTACTACAATGAAGCGTATTTCCTCCCTATGTTGACCTACTTCCATTATCATTTTGCTGGTGACATGGGTTGCTGGTTAATCCCCCAACAAAGACCCATCCATTTGTTCAAAACAGATGGGCTGACTTAATCGATGTAATCTGACTCCTAGATCAGCAGCTGTTAAGGATATTGTTATGTTAACAACCAGAAGAGCATAGAGCACATGGAAATGGTGCTGAGAGCAACAATGAATAAAATTGTTTTTTATACATATAAATTGGTTTATCAAAGTTTTTACTTTGTAGTGAAAAACAATCTCATGCATGCACAAGCCTGACATAAGGTCTTATCTAGTCCCACCTTGAAATGGTGTACAACCCGTCTCTCAGGCCACCCCTGCACTTTACCAGCCAGCCTTCTAAATTCCCTGATGTACTCTGCCAGAGGCCTCCCCCTCTGTTTTATCTTCAGTAGATCTCCCTTGGCCTGTTGTGCTCCAATAGAGTCTTCAAACCTCTCCTGGAGGCCAGATAGGAACAGGCATAAATCACCCAACTCAGCCACGTGGTCTCTATATAGATCTGCCACCCAGTCTGCTGCCTCCCCTCCCATGTTGTCACTGCAATAATCATGTCCCACTGGGAGGTGTACAGTCTGCTGTAGAGGTCAAAGTGATTGAGGACCTGGCCTGGAAACAAAGGCACCTTCTCAGGGCTGCCATCAAATGATGCTCGCAAAGGCGGTGGGTCCCACCTGCCCATATACAGGGCCTTGCTGGGTTGATTGGTCGGCTGGGAGGTTGGCCAGTTGGCCCATGAATTCCTGTACCCTGGCACCTGCAGTTCATATTGACACCCTGTCAGCCCAGGGTCCTCTGGGATGGGTTTTTGTGGGACCCCTAAAGCCCCTGGGAGGTCATATGGCCTGCCCTTCCCAGGCAGCCAGGATCAAAATGGAGAACCTTCTATTCTTTGGGTCCTGGGTGAAGGAGGCAGTCCCATTCCTGGCCTCTGCCACACATTACCTCGGGTTGGCTCTCAGAACCCAGCCGCTCCAAACATCTCCTGGAGCACCTCAATGGTCTGGTTTCCCAGCACTGTGGAGTAACTCCAGTCATTGTCCTCAGAGATTCATCTCTCTCTCTCCATTGAGTGAAGTGTTGTCCCGAGGGTGTGAGTAGTGGTCCAGGAAGTGGCCACTCTCAATGGTCTGCTGTCTTGGTGTCCAGCCACCAATCCCTGGAATCACCTTGCTCTGCCTCTACTGCTACTTGCAGCCTTCTGTCTGGTGAGCTCTTCCCACCTGACCTGTCCTTTGGCCTGACCGTGGCCACAGGCTCCTCTGTAGGAGAAGAGGTCTCGAGCACAGTAGCTTCGGTTACAGCTACTGACTCTTCAAGGTCAGCTGCCTCTAACCCTGGCACTGTGCCTTCAGCCATTGAAAAGAAATGACCCCTAACAAATCTGTCAGGTTCGAAACAGAAGGAAATAAAAGGAGACAAACCTGGATGGCTGCTACCTTAGTTTAATCACTTCTTGACACTCATTGACAATCACAGATGAAAATCTTGTTAGGGCTACTGCCCTGTGCTTCCCACCACCATTTATCCATTAGTTTTCACCACCCAACCAATCACGCACACTGCTCCCTCCCATGTGACCCAGAAGTTGGCTAATGTTTAATTCTTAAGTATTTACAACCAGCATCTAAACAGTTAATCCACTTGTTATTGCCGGCTGGCCATGATGATGTCATCCCCCAGCTATTCCCTCCCATCGATCCTATCGTTCCCTGGGAGGCTCGACACAGGATGAAGCAGATGCTGAGCTGAAACGAGGTTTGTGCGCTCCTCCCCCCACGAATGGCAGCTCCGTGCTGACAGTGCACTGGAGCTGACAGAATCAAAGGCAATCTCTGAGATATATTTTGGTTTGCCCTATAAAATCTGTGAGAGACATATCCTGGACTTGGTGGACTTTAGGAAACCAATTAGTATTCACATTCTATTTCTATATAACATTGTTGTAAAAAAGATTGGAAGAGTGGAAAACTATATTTTTAAAGTATTTTTGAATTGATATCTTATAGGCTATTTGGATAGAAGTGGTAAAAAGAGAGAGGGGGGAATTTAGTAGTGATAGTTTGGCCATAAAAAGCTCATTGAAGCTGGGAAATAACCAGGAGAGAATAGCAAAATACTTGGGTGTGTGTTGTGAAACTATTGTTTATCTTTTGTGCTAAAATGGAAAGAGGAAGAAAACTATTTCAGCCCTCTCTTCAGCAGCAGCAGCAGCTACCCCAGGCCCAACAAGCCAGAGATCATTAGACAATTTTTTATTGCAGGAAAGAAACGCAATGCAAGCAGAAACAAAAGCGATGTTTCAATCAATACAGGAGTCAATGGCCAAGCTACATGAAAGAATACAGAAAATGGATGACGAAGTGGAAAATAACCAACAAGTAATAGAATAATAAGAGAATGAAGAAAGAATTTAAAAAGTTGAGAAAAAACCAGAACAAACTGAGAAAAAAGTGAATGAAATGGATCAGAGACCAACACAAGTGGACAAGAGCCTGCAGAGCTCGATAATATCCCTGGAGATGAAAAAAGCTGAATTCTTCTTAGGATCCCAAAATAGAGAAGAAGAGAAGGGAGAAGACCTCCCTGATAAAATGGCAGAATTGTTGGCTGAAGTCTTGGAAGTGAGCAAGCAGGAGGTATTATCAGAGATGGATGAAGCCTTTCAGGTCCATACAGGCTGTCAGATCCCTATAAGTGATACTGCCATTCAGTTGGGAGAAAGGGGTTTTTGGATTCGATTTATTAGCATTGCCTGTGTCAACAGATATTTTATAACCTATATTCTGGCATCAAAATGTCCTGAGATCCCCTTAAGGTTGGGGAATGTTTATGATGGCCATGTGGGCTGTTTCACTTTAAAGGATAATGGAGGATAGCAATGGGAATACATGCTTATCCGATTCTCAGGACAGCTGGTAAAGAAAACATCTTCACACTTGTGTATTGGCTAAATCTGCATTCTGGCTAAAGGGAGGGGTCTCTACTGCTTTAATCCTACTTGTCTTGCCTAAGGGTATTCAGACATTGCTTTGAATCCATTGCTGTCACTTCTGCTTAATAAAAGGTTCCTTTTGAAATACTACGTTTCAAGAGTTTTTACTTTCTTAAGTTAGAGGGAGAGGCAATCCTTACAGAAACCAATGTCTGCAAAATAGCCAACCCAGAGAAGCAATCTTTGCTCTACTGAGGAGACCTTGCAAATCATATCTGAATGAAGCAGGGAACTGGGAGAAGCCGAATGCTGGGGGGAGACATCAACCACCACCCAGCCGGATGCCTGTTTTGTACACCCCATTGGAGAGGATAAGGTAACCCTGGAGAATCCTGAAAAGCCCTGCTGGGCAATTGACATCGGGAAGAAAGATAGCTGGGATGAGAGAACCAGAGAAGTCACCCTTAGCCACGGTAACCAAAACTGGGGTGAAAACTGGAAGTAGAAGCCCTCACTGACCAGGGGGAACTAACTAAAGCACCACTAAGGGAGGATCATCTGAAGAGGCATATAACCCAATTGGTGATGGAAACTTTGGAAAATCTCAATATCTGTGGAGAGCCAGGATGACAGCCAAGGAGCACGGAAAGGGCAGCAGCCATGGATGAGGCCAGGGAAGGCATCCCCCTTCTGGAGCCCACCTATTGAGCAGATGGAGCAGCAGCAGAAGACCCAGCAAACCCTGGACCCCATTCCCAAGCAGCCACGAGTCCCACAACTGGAAAGAGAAACTCCATCCCTTGGGGTGAAGTTTGATGGGGATCCACAACAATTAGGATTCTTTGTGGCACGCATACTCACCTACATGCAAGAGTATGGGCATAATTTCCAAACCCAAGGATCCCAAGTAAGAGTTGTGACCCTAGCCCTGGAGGGTGCCACTACCGGATGATGGTGACCCTGCATAATCCTGATGCACCAGAACTGTGGGATGTCTACCATTTCATTATGGCCCTGTGACAACAGTTTGAGGACCCCCTAGCAGATCGCAAAGCACGCAATCTCATTAAGGTGGTGAAGCAGGGGCGACGGCAAGTAGCAGAGTATACTGAAGAATTCCAGGACCTTGTGTGTCGTGTGAACTGGCCAGAGGATATTTTGGTGATCTGTTTCAAGGATGGGCTGAATGATGATCTACACAATGCCTGCGTGGCCCAAGGCACACCGAATCACCTACATGAGTGGTACATCATCACCAAAGAAGCTGAGATCGATGTAGCCAGAAACTAGTACCGAGTGGGACGAGTATGGAAGAAATCCCACCCCAATAGAAGCAAGAACCCCTCAAACCACAAACCGCATTTGCTCCGAAATCCTCAACCTGTTTCAAGTGTGGAAAAGAGGAGCACCGAGCTGGCAGAATGTCATTTGCAAAAACCCGCCCAGAAACACCCACCAGGGCGGAAACTTGAGAATCCTGGCCAGCGTGGGAAAGAGACTGCCCTGAGGAGCAGGGCGATCATAGAATTTCCATTCCCCCCACCCTTTGGGGAGGAAACCCTGGCATCTCAGCAGGAGGAATCACATTCATTCGGAAGCAATCCAGAAGATGAACCACTGGTAAGCAAACCAATTAAACCGCTTACCCTCCCCTTAAGACTATTTATCCCAAATGGGGACAGGGAGATAAATATCTCCACTTTAGTGGACTCAGGTTGCACCCACTGTTTGATCAGTCCAACCTTAGTAGGGAAGTTGGGGATTAATGTAAGAAAGCTGAAAAATCCCATCGCTTTCTGCCAACTAGATGGGTCAATAGCAGAAAGGGAGCCAGCTTCTTTTCCACTGAACCTCTACATATCGACATTAGGAGCCATGAGGAAATACTTACATTTATAGTGGCACCTGGCATAGAATGGCCGTTAGTCTTGGGCCTCGTATGACTGAAAAAATTGAACCCCCAAATTAATTGGAAGCAAGGCATCATAAAATTTCAGATGCACCTGACTTTTGCCAAGAATCCACATAAAGAAACTGAGGGGGCAGAGCACAAAGAAACAGCCATGCCTGATCATGCCACGCCAACTGAGGGCATACCCATAGAATACAAGAATTTGGCTGAAGTTTTTAGCAAAAAAGTCTCAGACGAGCTCCCACCACCACCACACCACTGACTGTGCGATAGAAATTTTACCCGGTGCTAAACTCCCTAAACTCAAGATGTACAGCATGTCCCTGAGAGAGCTTGAAGAACTGAGAGCTTTTATTGAGAAAAACCTAGCAAGGGGTTTCATTGAGCCAACCTGACCAAAAATCGCAGCTCCAGTGTTATTTAGAGAAAAAAAAGATGGCTCAAAACATATTTGTGTTGATTTTAGAAATTTGAATATGATCAGTGTGGAGAACATGTATCCCTTCCCCCTTATGAAAGATATGCTAGCACTCCTCGCTAAAGGGGAAAAAAATTCAAAGCTGGACTTAAGGAAACTTACTACCGTGTCAGAATTAAGAAGGGGACGAATAGAAAATGGCATTTAACACCCCCCTTCGGTGCTACCAATTCAAGGTGCTTCCATTTGGGTCACAAGGGCCCCCCACAGTGTTTATGCAATTAATAAATGAAGTGCTACATCAGCATTTGTACAAGGGGGACCTGGTCTACTTGGACGACATTTTAATATATACCGAGACCAAAGCAGAACATGTAAAACTAGTCAAGGCTGTCTTAAACAAACTCTGCACTGCCAAACTTTATGCTAAACTTTCTAAATGTGAATTCCACCAAAAGAAAATTGACTGTTTGGGGTACTGCATTTCACACCAGGGCATAGAAATGGACCCTCAAAAAGTGCAGGCTGTACTTGATTGGGAACCACCGTGCACACGTAAACACTTACAAAGCTTCATCAACTTTTACCACCAATTTATCCCTGCTTTCACTCAGATTGCCCTCCCTATTACCAAGTTCTTAAAAACAAAGGGGGAGAGCAACCCTAAACCGAAGCAGCCTTTGAACTGGACAAGAGAAAACTTAAATGGCTGTTCTCAACAGAACCAATTCTAAAACACCCGGACACAGAGAAAACATTTGTCATACAAGCAGATGCCAAATTACAACCAAATTCTGGTGCCAAAGTGCCCTGAGATCTCCTTAACTTTGGGGAATGTTTATGATGGCCATGTGGGCTATTTCACTTTAAAGGATAATGGAGGATAGCAATGAGAATACATGCTTATCCGATTCTCAGGGCAGCTGGTAAAGAAAGCATCTTCACACTTGTGTATTGGCTAAAATCTGCATTCTGGCTAAAGGGAGGGGTCTCTACTACTTTAAACATACTTGTCTTGCCTAAGGGTATTCAGACGTTGCTTTGAATCCATCGCTGTCACTTCTGCTTAATAAAAGGTTCCTTTTGAAATAGTACATTTCAAGAGTTTTTACTTTCTTAAGTTGAAAGGAGAGGCAGTCCTTACACAGGCTATGTAAGGAGGAATAGACTCCCCAGAGAAGTATACATTCGGTTCCTGAAAAAAATGACTAGAATGGAAATGCTTCAAAAAGCGAGAGGAAAGCCAATGGTGTATAAAGAAAAGAAATAATGATTCTAAAACAGATACCAAAAAGAGTGTGAGACATAAGAGAATACCAATTTCTGGCAAGAAAATTGATCAAATGTGATGTACATTTTAGGTGGCTGATACCTGAAGGCCTATTGATGATTTGGCATGAAGAAAGATATAGGTTATACTCAATAGATAAGGTGATTGAATTTAATGAACAAGATTTTGGAATGGAGAAAAAGAGAAGGAGAAGAGAGAGAAAATAGGTGATAAGAGCCAAGAAGTATTGGTTGAAGAGGAACCATTACAGTTAAAAGGGAATGAAAGGGAGCAAAAAGAAAGAACACAATGGGAGCAGAAGAACAGAGAAAATAAGAGCCACTAGAACTGCTAAACTAATCTACAAGTAAAAAGTTGGAAGAAGAAACTACTTTAATGTCAGTCAATGTTAACTCAGCAATGAAAAGGAAAATCTTTTTCAACAAACTAAAAAAATGGAACTTAGATTTGATCTGTCTCTAGGAAGTACATATAAAAAAGGACCGCTATAAACTATTGGAAAACCCTAAAATGAGGAAGCTATATGCCTCATTGGCATAGCAGGAAAAAAAAGGGGTGGCCCTCTACATCAAAGAATCCATAGAACCAAAACAAATTTATAAATACGAAGAGGGAAGAATTTTGACAGTGGAAGTAATGATGAATTATAAACGGACATTATTAACAGTAATATATGCACCAAATACTAACCAAGAAGCTTTTTATGAACAATTACACAGAAAAATTACAGAAATAGAATATGATAACATCTGTATTGTGGGAGACTTTAACGCAATTGTCGATGCAAAATTAGACTATAAAAGTAGCAAAACAAATCAAAAAGCTAGGAGAACGTTACCAAAGACCTTTTTTAAAATGATGGAGGAACTAGGAATTAAAGATGCTTGGAGAGAATTACAACCAGAGAAAAAACAATATACTTTCTATTCAAATATGCATAAATCATGGTCGAGAATTGACATGACATGGATGTCACCAGAATTGCAAGAGAATATACAAGAAGTAGATGTGGAGTCAAGTATCTGGCCAGACTATAACCCAATAAAAGTAAAATGGAAAGGTCAAACAAGAAAACCAAGATGGACATTAAAGCAGTCAGCACTGGAAGATAAAAGAGTTTATAAAGAAAATGGAGAAGGAAATGGAGTTCTTCAAAGAGAATAAAAATCAAGAAACGTTCCTGCAAAATGTATGGGATACTGCCAAGGCATATTTCAGGGGATTAGCGACCTCCTAAGTAGGAAGGAAAAATAAGGACAAGAAAAAAAGACAAAAAGAATTAGAAGAAGAATATAAAAGACTGGAATCAGAACTACAGAGAGACCCACAAAAAAGAAATGGTTAAAATCAAATGGAACTAGTAAAACATGAATTAAATATTTTCGAGAAAGAGGAACTGGCATGAAAAAATCAAAGCAGCTAAACAAAACTTCTTTGAAAATGCAAATAAGCCTGGGAGATGGTTGGTATTCAGACTTAAAAAAGAGAAAGAAAAGAAATTGATACAAAAGTTACAAGATGAGACAGGTACAATTTGACACAAAAATGAAGAAAGACAAGAAAAAAATAATAAAAGAATTTTATGGAAAACTATATAGCAAAGAAAACATACTGGAAGATAAAATTAAACAATATATGGAAAAAGTCAACCTATCCAAAGTGCAGGACAAAGTGAAAACTATGTTGAATGAAAGAATTATAATGATGGAGTTAATGGAAGCAATTAAGAAGCAAGAAAACAAGACACCAGGACCAGATGGCCTACCGGCAGAATTTTTTAAACACTTACAAGAGATCTTAGGTCCATCCATGCTTGAAATCTACAATGAAGTATTGTCAGAAGCAAAGATCCCTAAAACACAGACAGAGGCAATTATAACATTGATACCTAAAGAAGATTCCGATTTATTACAAATAAAAAATTACAGACCAATATCATTGTTAAATGTAGATTACAAAATCTATGCCTCAATAATTGCAGAAAGACTGAAAAGATTTTTAAATGACTTCATACACACAGACCAGAATGGCTTCGTACCTAAAAGGCAAATCAGAAATAACATGCAGATCATTCCGAACACACTGAAATATTATGAGACACATTCAGGAAAGCAGATGGCTATGATTTTCCTGGATGCACAGAAAGCGTTTGATAATTTGAGTTGGCAGTTTATGTTTGTATAATTAAAATATATGAACTTTGGAGAGAAATTTATCAACATGATTAAAATGCTATACCATTGACAAACAGCAAAGGTGATTATGAACAGTGTGACATGACCGAGAATTTCAACATAACAAAAGGCACAAGGCAAGGTCCTCACCTTATCCTCACTGTTATTTATACTGACCTTAGTGGTATTAGCCAGAAATGTCAGACAAGATAATGAAATAAAAGGTATGAGAATTAAGAAGGAGGAATACAAGTTACAGGCCTTTCCCAATGAATTGATGTTTATTTTAGAAGACCCACAGGAAATAGGACCTAAACTAATCACAAAGATAGAAGAATATGGGGTGGTTGCAGATTTGAAAATAAATAAAGAAAAAGCAAAAATATTGGTTAAAAACTTTACAGATAAACAAAAGAGAGAATTTACAAGAATAATGAGCATGCAAATTGTAAAGAAAGTCAAATACCTAGGGGTTCAATTAACAGCAAGAGGTGTGACACCCGAAGAAAACAACTATGACAAATTGAAGGTACAAATTAAAATGGATTTGGAAAATTGGCAAAGCCTGCAATTGTCCCTATTGGGTAGAATAGCCACAATCAAGATGAATATTCTGCTGAGATTATTATACCTGTTTTAGATGATCCCAATAAAATTGGGGGGGGGGGAAATATTCTGAAGACCTAAATAAGATGATATTAAAATTTGTATGGCAAGGAAAAAGGCAAGAATAAAAGTTAAAATGTTACAAGATCTTAAAAGTAGAGGAGGTTTCGGTCTTCCGGATTGGGAACTATATTACCAAGGATCGGCACTCATATGGGTGAAAAATGGGTTAATATGAGGAATATAAGGCTATTAAGGTTGGAAGGTCATGATTTGCAATTGGGATGGCATGCCTTCTTATGGTGCGAGAAGGGCAAGATACACAGCTACTTCCAGAGGCGTCACATTAGAAATGCATTACTGCTAGTATGGACCAAAATTAAAGAACAACACACTACCTGAAAGTGCCAGTATGGTTATCTATAATGGAGGCATGGGTATATCCTAACATCATAAATATGAATTATAAGACATAAGGACATACTAAAAGAAAGGGGAGAACTAAAAACAAAACAAGAACTAAAAAGATTATTACTATCATAGTGGCCACAGTTGCAGATACAATCCAGGTATGAAAAAGATAGGCAGGAGTATGGGGTTTATAACAAACCAAATGAGGTAGACCAGATTCTAATGGGAACAGATGAAAAATTAATCAACAGGATATACCATTATGTAGTAAATTACAAATTGGAGGAAGAACAAGTAAAAGAAACTATGATAATTTGGGCTAAGAATTTTGGCTATACAATAGGTTTGAACAGGTGGCAGAAATTATGGAATAGAAATCATAAACTCACAATGTCAACAGTGTATAAAGAAAACCTCTATAAAATATCTTATCAATGGCATTATTCACCTGCAAGATTAGCAAATATGTATAAATGTTGGAAATGCAACCAAATACCAGGCTCATATTATCATATGTGGTGGACATGCCCCAAAGCAAAAAAATACTGGAAGAAAATACACATATGGTTGAAAACTCTGACAAAACAACAGATAGATTTGAAACCTGAGACATTCTTGTTGGGCATGCTCCCAGGAAACTATAATAAGGGTAACACATATTTAATTTTACATATCCTAACAGCAGCCAGGATTGTATACGCACAACATTGGAAAAATCCAGAAACCTTATAGATGATACTATAATAAAAAAAAATCTAGAATATGCAGAAATAGATAGATTAATGCTGAAAATCAAGGGGAAAGAAGACTCGGAATATTTTATAACATCGGAACTATTCTACAAATGGTTAATTGACAGATACTGAGGTCAGAGGAGTGGATTTATGTGAAATATGGACTACATGAGAAAGAAAAAGTGATGAATAAATATTTTGATGGTTATATATTCGATACTATAATGGAAGATAGTATACTTTTCAATAACTATTGAATATATCTAAACTATCGCATATATGTTTATGTATCTATGATTATGATAATTATGATGATATTTATATGTTAACACTTTGGAAACCTAGAAAACACACTGTTCTACATAGAAATGTAATATGTGATATAAAACAATAAAAAAACATTTAACAAAAAAATTCCTAGCTTATTTTCTTTGTTGACTTTCCCCACCTCATCCAATTAGAGAATTCCAGCGTCTGGAGAATATTTCAGTTCTAAATTTGGTATGGTTAGTAAGATTCCTAATCAAGTTCCTTTCTGTTTTGAGCCAAAGGAATCCCATAATAGTGATCTTTGGCCAAGTTGGAAAAGTTATCAGAATGGGAAAGCACATGATCCCTACAGCAACCAATAGGATACATTTCTTGCACAGGAACAGGAAGCTCAAGGGCAAGGCCTAAGAGGTATAAATATCTCTCTCTCCACTCCATGTGGTCAGCTACCCAGAATCACATGTGCTTGGGGGTTCTGCTTCACAATTAAACCATCCTTCCAAGCAGCCTCCATATTTCCAGTGTCTTTCTCCACACTTGGAACTGAACCCAGATGGACATTTCTTCCTACACTATTATATAAAGACAATGTTTTATATTCTTTAGCACCTCTAGCTTAATGTTTTTAATAGTCTTCAATCTTTCATAGAATCTTTTTTACTTCAATATACCAAAAATGAATTGGTGTGGCTGATTACAATAGATATATATTTCTTAGTTCCTTTGTCCTTTATATCACTGGATAATTTATTTAATCCTAACTTTATGTTATTTAATCTTCATCTCTGTAATTATAGTGGTGATTAGGACTAAATGGATCATTAGAGTAAAACCATTCCCACCATCTCAAATGTTCATTGCTAAAGGATGGAGAAATTTGCCAACTATACAATTAGCTCACAAAGTTCTTGCCATTCTTAGGAAATGATTTAAAGAAGCCTTTAAAGGGAGTGGAAATATGAAAACTAGCTAGAGTTACAATCTATTTTCCAGCCCCTAATCATGTGGTTCAGCAGTTGCCATGACCATTGCATCTTAAAAGTTTATAAAATATATTTTCTTGTGTAAAAAGCTTTCCTTGTTGGTTTTTGCAGATCAAACCTTTGTCAAAGGCACTAAAGTATGGTTTTGTTATCTGGCAATCTAAAGATTAATATGTAATAGCAAGAGATCTTGAAATAATTATATAGTAACCCTACATTTTATATTGATTTTGGTGTTACCAAAAACAACCACAAATTTAAAGACATTGCATATTTTCATGAGGTATTTATATCTGAAAATAAATGATTTTGACATCCTTGATATTTTAAGGAAATGTAATGTTGCATGTTGCATTATAAAGTTGCTGGGCTTTGTTTTATATTGGCAAGTTAAACATGGCAAACAATATCACTATTAATCTAGTTAAGAGGAAGATCTGTAATTTAGCAGTTCTACTTTGTTTAATGATTGAGAGAATCAAGGAAAGATATAGCATGATGTGTGCAGTATTTGATTTTTTTATCACATTCAAGCCCATCCTAAATTGCTATCAGACATCTCTTGTTATATTATTTGAATTTATTAAACCTTAAACTTAGTAAATAAATAGTAAATTTAATAAATAAAATAAATAAATTATAATACAATACATATTTTTTTCTCCGCTCATTAGCCCCAGAATAACTTCATTCTGGTTATTCAAGCAACCTGCTAACAATCTAATTAGCAATGCATTCACTTCCTTAAATATGGCATCTAGGGTTGCCAGGTGTCCACTATTTGAGCGGACAGTCCACTTTTTTCACATTATGTTCACTATTTTTTTTCACAAAATAGTGAACATTTTTTTTGAAAAAGTTTTATTTTAGATTAAAAAAAAAAACCACAATAACAATAACATAAAAATATCATCCTTACAAACAATTATAGACAGCATCTCAATCGGTTAAAATAATTTCGTGCTTACAATTCTCCAAATCTCCTCATAGCAATTATTCTTTACTTAAACTAAAGATAAATATTTAAACATTTCATATATGCTATCTCATCTCCATACTTTTTTATCAAACCATTGATAAAATATCTCCCATATCAAATAGTATTGTTTATCTTCCTGTTCTCTTATTTCAAATGTCAATCTACTCATATCAGCACAGTCCAACATTTTCATAATAATTTCTTCATCGGTAATTATCTTCTCTCCTTTCCAGGTTTGGCAAATACAATTCTGGCCGCTGTTAAAATGTTCACAATTAAGTATTGTAATTCTTTATTAAATGTCTCTGGTAAGATTCCTAATAAAAATATTTCTGGTTTAATGTCTCTTTGTCATTTTTTCTAACCACGTATGTATTTTAGTCCAAAAGCTCCTTGCTTCCACGCATGTCCACCACATATGGTAATATGATCCTGGAGTTTGATGACACTTCCAACATTTCTCCGATTTATTCTTAAAATAAATTTTATAATTATGTGACCACAATTTTTGCCATTTCTCTAAATCAATACTATAACCAAATTTTTTTCCCCATGCTATCATTGTTTCTTTAACCTGTTCTTCTTCCAGTTTTGCTTCAAGTAAATATCCATATAGCTTTTTAATTATATGGTCATCTGAACCCATTAATATCTTGTCTAAACCAGTCGAAACATTATAAATACCTTCTTGTTTAAAGTCTTCTCGATATCTGGAAAATATTTGTATGTATGAAAACCAATCTATCTTAATTCCCTGATCTTCTAAGTTTTGTTTCAATTTAAGTTCACCCTTTTCATCCATTAATTCATTAATTCATTATATCTAACAATTCTAATTCATTATATCTAACAATCAAATACCACTGGATAAGAAAAAGCTTCAATTTAGATACCCAGACTGGAATTTTCAGATAATGGTATTTTTTGATCTTCTCCCATGTCAAAAACAAAGCTTCACGTATCTGGTGCCTTCTAAAATACCCCTGAATTTTAGTTCCTTTATACCATAAGAAAGCATGCCATCCCATCAGCAAATCATGTCCCTCCAAATTTAATGATCTAGTATTTTTCAATGTCACCCATTCTTTAATCCACATTAAACAAACCGCTTGATAATATAATTCAAAATCCGGTAATCCAAAACCACCCCTCATTTTAGCATCTTGTAACAGTTTGAGTTTTATCCTTGCCTTCTTTCCCTGCCAAACATATTTCAAAACCATTTTATTTAAATCTGCAAAAAATTCCTTACTCAGCTTTACAGGAATTGTCTGAAAAAGATACAAGATTCTAGGTAAAATATTCATCTTAATAGTTGCAATTCTACCAATCAAAGATAACTGCAAGTTTCCCCATTTCACCAGATCCTGTCCTATCTGTTGCTTAAGCTTATTATAATTATTTTCTTTAAGAGAACTACATCTTGCTGTTAATTGAATCCCCAAGTATTTTACCTTATTTGTGACCTGCATCTTGGAGATCTCCCTCAATTCTTCTTTTTGTTTTTTTAACATATTTTTAGTCATTATCTTCATCTTCTGTTTATTAATTTTCAAACCAGCAACCTCCCCAAATTCACCTATTTTTTGTATCAATTTATTTATTGATATTAATGGTACTTCAACAATAAAAAACCAGGTCATCAGCAAAGGCTTGTAATTTATATTCTTCCTTTCTAATTTTCATTCCTTTTATCTCTTTTTCTTCTCTAACCTTTCTATTCAACACTTCCAACGTCAATATAAATAACAATGGGGATAAGGGATATCCTTGTCGAGTACCTTTTTCTATTTCAATAGCATCAGTCAATTCTCCATTAATCATTACTTTTGCTGTCTGTTTCATATATATAGCTTCAATTGCCTGAATAAATTTCCTTCCAAAGCCCATCTCTTCCATTTGTAACATCATAAATCACCAGTTCACATTATCAAATGCTTTTTGTGCGTCTAAAAATACCAAAGCCATTTGTTTTTCAGGGTGCGCTTCATAATATTCTAGAGTATTCAAAATTATTCTTATATTGTCTCTAATTTGTCTTTTTGGAAGAAATCCATTTTGATCTGAATGGATAAAGTTATACAAGTATCTCTTAAGTCTTTCTGCCAATATAGAAGCAAAGATTTTATAATCCGAATTCAGCAGGGATATAGGCCTATAGTTTTTAACTTGCTGTAGTCTGTGTCTTCTTTATGAATCAGTGTGATATAAGCCTCAGTCCATGATTGGGGTATTGTTTTATTTGTCATTACTTCATTCATGACGTCCAAAAGTGGGAGGCATAAGGATTCTTGTAATGTCTTATAATATTCAACAGGCAATCCATCTGGTCCTGGTGTCTTTCCATTTTTTTGTTTCTTAATTGCTTCTGTTAGTTCCATCATTGTTATATGCCCATTTAGCATTTCTTTAATGTTCTTAGGGATTACAGGTAGTTTTGCGTTCTGTAAGTATTTTTTAACTTTCCCCTCTTCAACCTGCTCTCTTTTATAAAGTTGCCTGTAGTATTCTTGTATTATTTTTCACATCTCTTTATTTCCAAATTTACTTTGTCCTTGGTCATCAATCAGTTGCGTTATTTTTTTTGATTCCCTTTCTTTTTTCAATTTATATGCTAGCCACCTTCCCGGTTTATTTGCATTTTCAAAATAGTTCTGTTTAGCACTTCTTATTTTTTGGGCTAGCTCTTCCTTCTCCAATAAGTCCATTTTAGGTTTTAACATATCCATTTTCATTTTTACATCTTTCTTATGTGGATCTTTGTGGAGTTCCTTTTCAAATCTCTTATGTTCATTCTTTAATATTGTAAAAGTTTGTCTTTTTTTCACATTCCTTTTCTTTATATGATCTATTATTATACCTCTAGCGTAGGCCTTCATTGTATCCCAACGGTTTTGTATCGATGTATCTTCTTTTTTATTCTCCTTAAAGAAAAACTCCAGCTCTCTTTGCATTTTCTGTACAAATTCTTTTTCTTTTAAAATTGTATTATTCAAAGTCCATTTTTTATTCAAAAGCTTTATGATGAAATGGTATGTAATCTAAAGCTGTACAGTCTAAGAGAATAAGGATAGGAGAATCGCGTTTTGTCTTTTTTTTCATAAGTTAGAATGAGACAAAGATTGAATGCTCATTGCAATAATCACATTTTACACAACAGCACAAAAAATGCATTAAAGCAGTTATCTTTGATATAAAAAATGTAGTGCTGAAGGTTTTTGCTGAATTTTCGAATTCTGCAAAGAAACAAGAAGAGTTGAAATCATTTTTTGAGTTTTGCGAGTCAGAATTCCATGAAGTTTTGCGCCATGTTCCAACACATTGGTTAAATTTGTTTAAAATCGTTTACCTCTAAAATCATATTTTATTTCTCTTGGATCTGATGAGTGCCATAAGGTTATCTGGAACCTTATTTCGGATCAGGAAAAAGAACTCGCAAAGGATGATGAACCAACAATTTCAGAATTGTATTTATATTTCATGCACTTCTTCATGTCAATAATGCAAGACACCCTACTGAAGCTGGAAAGCAAGAAAATTCTTGCATGTGATCTTCACATTATCATGTGTAAGCTGTGTGATTCTTTGCAAAAAAAATACGATGAGCAGTTTTTTGGAATGAAAGTTTTATTTGCCTTATGTAAAAAACATTTGCCTGAGAATGCTGTGCAAAAGTTCAAGAAAGAAGCCATCAACGTGTATCAAAGAGCCATTGCGTACCTAGAAAAGTGGTATAATTTCACCGATTCAGTATATGAGACACTAAGTTGTTTCAATCTAACTGATCGCAATAATCCTCCAACTTTAGAAGAAATGACGAACATCTGGTTATTATCACCATGGCGAGGAGAACTTCCACCCAACACTCTCTTCGATGAAATTTCTGCCTTAGAAGAAGTTTATGTTCATCTGCAGGGCGATTCATCCCTTGATAAGTGGATGTACTTTTTCAAGAAAGTGCCAGCTCCGAGTTTACTGAAACTGTTCCAGTATTGTGCATCAATTCCAATATCAAATGCAAACGTTGAACGAATTTTCAGCGTCATGGGAAATTTGTGGACTGGCAAACGTAACCGATTGCTTGTACTATCAGTTCGAAGTGAACTTTGTATATTTTTTAATATTTCTCAATGTTGTACTGAAATTAAAGAATTATTCCTTAAACACAAAGAATTAATCAAAGCTGCGCAGTCAAATAAAAAATACACATGACAGCAAAGTAAAATGTAATTTAATATTTTACATATTATTATAATATATTCGATGTTTTGAATTTTAAGTAAAATTTTGAAGTGATTAAATAGTGTTAAAATGTTTGTAAGAAAATATATAATTTAATTGTAAATTTTTTTTAAAAAAATTATACTTAACCCCCACCCCTCCTGCTTGTCCGTTTATTTTTTGGAAGCAGACCTGGCAACCCTAATGGCATCCCAATGTTAAGAAATAAGTGAAGGGCAAAGGGAAATATGTCTTATTTCAGGGACAGAGCCAATTGATTTCCAGAAAGTGCCTGGAAAGATGCCTGAGATCCTGGTGAATAGTTATTCAAAGCTTTAAATTGCCAGTTGAAATGTTATAGCAATGGTAGAATAGGTGGAACTGTGCCTAAGCAGATTGCCTTTGCTCATTGCTCCATGGGGCTCCATGAACTGAAGAAGCAGGAAAGTGATGTTGGCAGAAAACAAAATTTGACCTGATATGGATAAGAATTTACATTGCTATAAGAAAGCAGGATAAAAATATTTCTTTATTCTTATATCCGCAGTTTGTTGCTTGGCCCTGTTAAAATATCCATTCAGTCATGCTTGACCCTCGGTCATTGTGTGGATCAGCTCACTCCATGCCCCTTTGTCTCAAACTGTCTCCTTCAGATCTTCCATAGTCATCCTGATGTCATCCTTTATAGTGTCCAGCCAGCAGGCGCTAAGGCAGTCCCTCTCCTTTTTCTGCTGATTACTGCCAGCATGATTCACTTTTTGAATGAGATAGCTCTCATAACATGATCAAAGCATGACAGCCTCTATTTGGCAATCTTGGCTTCAAGTGATATTTTTGGTGAGGTTAAGTCTAGGACTTCTTTGTTTGTTATTTTTGCAGTCCATGCACATTAGTAGCCTGCAGCATCACAGTTCAAAGGCAGCCACCCTTCTCCTATCTACCTTTTTCAGAGTCCAAGTTTCACAGCCATAAGTAGCAACTGGAAAAATTATTGTGTTATCTAATCTGCATTGGTTATGAGGCTGATGTCTTTACTCTTTCAGATGTTATTCATGCCAGACATTGTAGTTCTTCCAAATCCTGTACGTCTTTTGATTTCAGAGCTACAGTCACCACTTTGGTCAACTTTAGAGCCCAGAAAGATGAAATCCTTTATGTTTCGATGGTCTAATTGTTGACCTACTATCATACTGAATGGCTTCTGGGAGTGACAAAGTTTTGCAGTGCTCCTCTTCCTCCCTGAAAGGGATATTTCAATGAAGATATTAGCAGGGAGAAATCATATACCTCAAAGCCATCTGTTTCACATTACTTCATTCTGTCAACTTTCCTGTTGAACATATATTTTAAGCTAAGAGATGTCATTCATCAGTATGGGGTCAGGAATCATCAAGATACAAATTATACCCAGCTATACATTTTAACTCCAGGATAAACATGGGATGTTCAGGTCCCATTCTGGTTCCTGAAGGGTACTGTATTTTAGATATGAAAGAATAGACTAGGGCAGTGATGGTTAACCTTTTTGGCACCGAATGCCAAAACTGGAGTGCAGACACACCCCAGAGCTCTGGAACCCGGAAGAGAGCAGCTGGCCAGTACACATGTGCATGGCGTCCAGCTGCTCTTCTGGTTTCCATAGTGTGCATGTGCACCAAAGACCAGCTGGCTGGCACACATGCACACACTGGAAAGTGGAAGAGAACAGCTGGCCAGTGTGCATGCACACAACGGAACCCAGAGGAGCAACTGGTGACAGCACACGTGCCCACAGAGAGGGCTCTGCATGCCACCTCTGGCACGCGTACCATAGGTTCACCATTATGGAACTAGGGTTATGTCAAGAAGACATAATGGGCATGGGTACAGAAATCTTTTGATTCCACGTGTGTTCCATCCATGACCTCTTTTTCTCCTGGGAGTTCTGTGGGACTTGT
Organism: Arizona elegans; assembly: GCA_022577455.1. Classification (NCBI taxonomy): domain Eukaryota; kingdom Metazoa; phylum Chordata; class Lepidosauria; order Squamata; family Colubridae; genus Arizona; species Arizona elegans. Next base: position 72,194,225 of record JAKOOJ010000004.1, on the reverse strand, counting down.
ACCTCCTGCTCAAAAAGCATATGCCACATGTACCAAGATGACTTTTATACAACTACATCTGGTATACCTCTATGATGAATCTTTGACTGGAAGGCCTTCCCTAATGCCTAGGGATCACTCAATGATTATTGTATCACTGGATTGAAATTGGATTATTGCAATTTACTTTACATGTGGCTGCCTTTGAAAACTATCTAGAAGTTCCACTGATCCAGAATGCACTTTCTTAAATAATGATGTTCTCCCATAAAACACCCCTCCTTCAACAGCTATAATGGTTACCAAGTCTTTCCAGGTGCAATTCAAGGTGCAGGATTGTCAGCTCTAAAACTCTACATTACCTGTTTATTACTTCTTCCAGTGGTTTCTGCCCAATCAATAAGATTAGGAAGAGTATGTTTACTCTGAATCGCTTCTCTTTGGGATTGTCATTGTCTAGGAAAAGAGAAGTTTTCTCTATTGTAGACCTCATGTTTGGAATAGTTTGTCATCCAAGAACAGATTAGCCCCGACTCTGTTGGGCTTCAGAAGTCTTCGGCATTGGCTTTCTAAATGAATCCTATGAAACTAATCTGAGTAACAAACCTCCTTTATGGGTTAAGTTTTAATATTTGCGTGTTCCTTGATTGCAGAAATGCCTTATAACTTTAGTTATAATTGTTAATGGTTATCTTGTACTGATTTTTTTCTTTTTTTTTCTTTTTCACCTTCTTGTTGAGAAAGAAGTAAACTGCTTAGAATAATTTTGAATTGGAGTTGCAGATAAACATTGGCAAAAAAAAATAAATACAAAGTTTAAATATGTAGGACTAACATATAAATATTTCAACAATCCAGACAGCCATCCAATATCAGCAATTTTGGGGTATGGAATCCCTAATTATCTTCTACTTATTGGTCTTTCTGATACTGAGAACACTAATATATAAAAATAAAGGTTTTACAAATGAAAAATAGGAAACAATATAGAGAACAAATATCTTTTTTAAAAATACTACTAATCTTACTAATATCTTACTACAAAATTCTTGTATCCATGTGTATGTGTATTGTTGAATGCTAAACTAGGAGTGGGCATAGGCTCCACTCAGGTCCACCAAAACGGCAGGAAAATACTCAAGCCTCATTGACCGAGCCGTCTGACAGTTCCCTATAAAAGGGCAAACTGTCAGACGAACTGGTTGCTGGGTTGCACCAATCTACTCAATAAAGAGCTGTTGTTTTGTTACAAGCCACATCCTGTCTCTTCCAATCTAACACTGGCGATGAAGGTGGGATCAGAAGAGAACTGAATTGCAAAAAGAGCTTATCGAAATCCAACACCGTGGCAAACAGAGTTGGGCAACTGTCAAATGTGGCCTCATCATGGCAGAGTTGAACCAGCATCAGCCATCAAAATGACTGCCTATGCTCCACCTGCTCGGCTCAACCCAGCCATGGACCAGTGGAACTCCTATATGCAGAGGTTCAACTGCTTCATGGAAGCGAAAGACCTCCTCGGCCTCTCTGACAATAGGAAGAGAGTCCTCTTCCTCAGCTACTGTGGCTCAGATGTTTTTGATATGGCCAAGGCATTCATTGCACCCACCACCATCCAAGCAGTGCCCTGGGCGACCCTCCAGAATGCACTCCAAGCACACTATGTACCAGTGCAATCTAAATTTGTGAGAAGGCGCAAATTCCACCACAGAATTCAAGAAGAGGGTGAGATCATAAACCAGTATGTAGCAGCACTTAGAAAGGCCATAGCATATTGCGAATTTAGGGAGCTGGACGACATGTTGCTTCTGTGTTTCTCCAAAAATACAACATGTCCCCAAAATAAGGCCAAGCCTGATTTTTGGGGTGGCTGTAAATATACACCCTCCCCTGAAAATAATCCCTAGTAAAGGGGTGGGCGTGGCCAGCACAGGAGGCAGCCCTTCCCTTCCTCGGTCACCTCTGGGCTTCTCAGCCCCTTAATTGGATCAGCTGAGCCACTCAGGCCACCATTCATGAAATAGCTGATTCATGGGTGCTGCTCAGGCCACCGCCTCCAGCAAGCGTGGCTGCTTTTGCAGCCAATTGCAGCTGCAAAAGAAGCCAGAGGCCAAGCGATGCATCCCACACACCTCACACCCTCCTTACCTAATGGTAACAGTCACAGCAGGCAATTCCGTCCACAGAATAGCTGCTTCATGGGTGCCGCTCCGGCCAGTGCCTCCAGCAAATGCAGCTGCTTTTGCCATTGATTGCGACCACTTCTGCAGCAGGAGGCCAAGCGATGTGCCCCATGTGCCTCGCGCCGGCCTTCTGAAGGGTACTGTAGCAGCAGCTATCCACAACTTTTTAACCCTTATTTCATCCTGACCCATGTGGCCCAGTATATGGATAGCTACTGCTACAGTATCCTTCAGAAGGCCGGTATGAGGCATGAGTTTCCTGCTGTAGAAGTGGCTGCACCGAAGGAACACTTTTAGGAGTGAAGGCAAATTAGATGCAATTTGGAGGTGGCAGGTGGGGAGAGGTGGGGCCGGGGAGACGCGAGAAACCCTGCCATTCCCAGTGAGCAGCAGAGAAGAGATAGCAAGAGGAGCCCTGTCATGCTCCATTGCCTCACTTTTCCCCCACCCCACCTGCCACCCCCCTCAACAAAGAGATGGCGGGGAAGGGAAGCCGCCAGGCTGCTGTTATGGTACCATTGGGGCATGTGGAGCCATCTTACCTGCCTTGCAACTCCATCACGTGTCTTGCCATTGTCTGCAGGCAAACACGTTGTAGGGTAAAAAAAAAAATTGGAAGTTCAAGAAGTTTGAACTGGGAAAGAAGGGAGCCGGGAAGAAGGGAGCCAGGTGGGCACAGGCTTTGGGCATCTGGGGCTGCCGGAGGTCACCAGCAGAGAGGCAGGAGGGGGGCAGGAGTTTGCAGGGTGATGAATAGATGGATGGGAGGTAGGCAAGTGCCAAGAATGCTGGGGAGATTCCCACCTTTGGTTGCCCCAGGAAACAGCTGACGAACGGCTGTGTTGCGCTGCCACAGCACAGGAACATAGCAGCCATTCTTGCCACCTCTTGTACCCCCAAAATAATAAGACCCCTCCAATAATAAGGCCAAGCCCTTATTTTGGGGTTCAAAAAATATAAGACAGGGTCTTATTTTCAGGGAAACATGATAGAACAACTTATTAGCCGATTGAGGGACATCAGTTTACAAAGGCAGTTGTTAGCAAAGCCTAACCTCACTCTGCAGACTGCACTAGATGAATCCAAAACAAACAAGTCATCTATCAAGTCAGCAGCAGCTCTTCAAAAAACTATTGGATCTATTTTGTTATATTCAACAAGGGGGTAAAATACCCCCATCATGGACAACAGCTTATATTTCTTTGATACCAAAAGAACAAGCAGGTCCCAAAAAACCAGAGAATTACAGACCAATATCTCTTCTGAATACGGATTACAAAATTTATGCAAAAGTACTAGCCAACAGATTGATGCCAGTAATTCAAAAGGTGATTCATGATGATCAAGCGGGATTTATTGAGGGTAGGCACATGAATGACAATGTAAGGCAAGTAATAGATTTATTGGAATATCTTGAGAAGAATAAACAGATCCCTGCAGTGCTGGTTTTCCTGGATGCAGAGAAGGCCTTTGATAAAGTGGACTGGAATTTTCTATTAAAGACTTTAAAAAGGATGGACTTTGGGGACCAATTTATACAGGCGGTCTCAGCAATTTATCAAGATCAAAAGGCACAGATTATTATTAATGGAAGTTTGACAACAGAGTTTAAAATCGAAAAAGGAACAAGACAGGGATGTCCGCTGTCCCCATTGTTGTTTATTTTAACATTAGAAGTCTTGTTAAATACAATAAGGGACTCTAATACTTTGAAAGGTATAATGATAAGGCAAGAGGATTACAGAATAAAGGCATTTGCAGATGATCTGGTTGTTACCCTCACACAGCCAATGGAATCAATAATCTAGATGAAGGACATTATACAAGACTATGGTAAAGTTTCAGGTTTTAGATTGAACCAGAAAAAAACTAAGATGGTAGTCAAAAATATGACACAAGATCGTAAACTTGAGCTTGAAAGGAGGGCAGGTTTTGAGATTGTACCAAAGGTAAAATATCTAGGAGTTCAGGTTGCAGAATCAAATATGAAATTGTTTCAAAATAATTATGAGGTGTTGTGACGAGAGGTGCAAAAAGACATGGAGACTTGGAAAAAACTGCAGCTATCTCTACTAGGAAGAATAGCAGCAGTTAAGATGAATATTTTGCCAAGACTTCTTTTTTTGTTTCAAATGATTCCGGTGCTCAAAAATGATAAACAACTAAAAGTATGGCAAACTGGAGTGAACAAGTTTGTCTGGAACGAGAAAAAACCAAGAGTAAAAATGAAAATTATGCAAGACGTTCCAGAAAGGGGAGGTCTTAAACTTCCAAACCTACAGTTATATTATGATGCAGCAGCTTTGACTTTAGCAAGTGATTGGTTTGGTGGAAAAAAGACTGGAATATTAAATGCAGAAAGTTTTGATTTGGAATTTGGATGGCACGCTTACTTATTTTATGACAGTAAAGTGGACAAAGTATTTAAAAGCCATATACTTAGAGATTCTTTGTTGAGAGTTTGGAAGAAGCACCGAATCAATTGGGATTATAAAATACCGCTATGGCTGGATCTTGGTCATACTTTGTGGAATACAAATATAATGTCACTCGGGGGGTTTTTATATAAAGAGGTTCTTTTTACAGATGCGGGCAGATGGCAGCTGAAGACATTACAGACATTGTTGGCTGAAGGGATTAATCTAACTTGGTTACAATATAATCAATTGCAATTGAGATGGAAAGAGGACCAAAAAACTGGTATTATGGAGTATGAGGAAGAATTGGTCAGACATATAAAAGAGAAAGGTCCAATGCATATCAAAAGACTTTATAATGTTTTGTTAGAAAGGGATTCAGAAACTGAACTAGTTAAAGATTGTATGATTAACTGGGCACAAAATTTTGAGGAACCAGTGATGTTGGAAACATGGGAAAAAATTTGGGTTCAGAATGTTAAATTTACACAGTCGCAGAATTTGAGGGAAAATTTTTATAAAATGTTTTACAGATGGCATTTAGACCCCAAAAAATTGTCGTGTATGTACCCTAATGTGCAGCCTAAATGTTGGAGATGTGACTGTCTAGATGCTACATATTATCACGTTTGGTGGACCTGTAAGAAAGTTAAGGCTTTTTGGATAAAAATTTGGTGGGTCATGCAGAATGTTCTGAAGAAAAAAATTCAATTTTCTCCACAATTGTTTTTACTGGGTATAGTTAAGGGTTTTACATTGGGTGAAACAAAACTGATATTGTATATGATAACAGCAGCAAGATTGTTGATAGGTAAATACTGGAAAAATGAAGCGCTGCCCACGATTGAGGAATGGACTTTGAAGATGGCCAGTTTTGCAGAGATGGCAAAGATTTCAGCATATCTAAAAGAGACTTATGAAGGGGAATGGAAGAGGTGGATAGATTATGTTCAGAACAAATATCAAACTAGGAAGTATCAAATAGCTTTTATTTGAAAATGTTATATTAAGATATAAATATTTTAAGGTAATGAGGATGAAAAATTTACTTGAAAATGTTATATTAAGATAGAAATATTTTAAGGTAATGAGGATGAAAATTTATTTGAAAATGTTATATTAGGATAGAAATAGGTTAATGTAATGAAGATGAAAAATTTTTAGGGGGAGGGAGGGGCTCAAGTTTTATATACAAATGAGGGTTTTTCCTTTTACTTGATATGAGTATACTGTGTGGAAGTCTGGGGGAGAGGGGAGGGTTAGGGAGGGTTAGGGAGGTTGGGAAGTTTGGGGTGGGATGAGGGGGGAAAAAAGGGGTGAAAATGTAATTGTAAAACTTTTGCAATAAAAAAAAAACAAACTATTGGCTCACCAGTTTTGCGCCAAACTGTCACAGTGCACCTTGAGAGTGACGAGCACAAGGAATCAACTGATGAGGAGGATGACATCTGTCACCTCCAGGCAGAGAAAAAGAAGGTCAGCCCCAAACCTGAGGACAGACAGTTATTATCTGCAGGATGTGGGGGCAAACACCCTGAGCAGTGTGCAGATACCAGGATGCCATCTGCCAATGATGCGACCATAAGGGGCATCTGGCAAGAGTCTGCCATGCCAGCCAACCTGCCATTTTCTGTACATGACAATCTGCAGCTTCATCGGGAGCACAGAGACCTTCATCTTGGAAGCCCTGGTGAAGAGAGGAGAGACCAGCAGATGCAAAAGATGCCTACCAGACAAACATTAGACAGGCTAACACAAATAAGGCAAAGAAACTCCATGTCACAGTCCAGATTGAGGGTTTGCCATGCTACATGGAGATTGACACGGGATCATCCCTCACCAATGTCCTGGACAAATTTCAAGAAGGCAGTGCCAGGCATAGGAAAAAAGGACTTAAAACAAAAAAGAATCCAACTAAGAGACTATTAGGGAAACCACATCCCTGTGATATGAAATGGGACTTTCCAAGTCAAATTCAAAGGGTTTTCCGGACCCCTGAAAATAACGATGGTCGGCAGTGCATTACCAAGCCTGCTCGGCTTGGACTGCTTCGATACTCTGGGCATAGAAGTGACTGGAATCAATGCCATCCACTACGACAGTGCGGATGAGCTAATCTGAGAATTCAAGGACATATTCAATGGCAGCCTGGGCAAGTATAAAGGAATGCCTATCGCTTTCATCTTAGACCCAAATATTGCCCCAATCGAGTTGAAACCTTGAAGGGTCCCTCTTGCCCTTAAACCCAAATTTGATAAGGAATTGGATAAATTAATTGGCCAAGGGATCCTTGAGCCGGTCGATCATGCCTGATGGGAGACCCCTACAGTCGATCGAAGCTGACGGCTCAGTCCGCATCTGTGCAGATGACAAATGTACGATAAATAAGGCCCTGCAGCAGAGCACCTATCCTGTACCAATCGTACAGCACTTATTACATCCATTAGGGAAGGGAAATACTTTTGCGAAGCTCGATCTGGCACAAGCATACCAACAATTGCCAATGACGCCACGGCCAAAGCACAAAAAATTGTAACCCACAGAAGTGCCTTCAAGTGCCGCCATTTACAATCCAGCATGAGCATGGCACCAGAACTGTTCCAAAGCATCATGGAACAGTTGTTCAGGGTATTCCCGGGGTTGTACCCTACTTCAATGATGTCCTGGTGTCCGCGGCAAACAGAACCGAACTACTTGACCATTCAAGAATAGTCCTTACGTAGTTTAGAGAAGTCACACTCAAAGTAAAAAAGAAGAAGTGTCAGATCACAGTGCCTAGGGTAGAGTTTCTAGGCTACCTGATCAACAGCTCAGGGATATACCCCTAAAAAAGTAAAATTACAGCAATTCGGGAAGCCCCAACCCACAGGAATAAAATGGAGTTGTAGGCATTCCTGGGTTTGCTAAACTTCCATAGTATATTTCTGCTGCACAAAGTGACTATTGTGGAGCTGCTACATAGGCTTCTGGGGGAAAAGGCTGTCTGGACCTTCTGAAAAAGTAGAGTCAGCGCAGCCTGGGCTGGGCTCACTCTACTGCCTTTGCAGCTTAAAAAGGCTCTTGTCATCTGACAGCGTGCTGGTCCAATATAGCAAGACTCTGCCCCTTGTCCTGATCTGCAACACCTCCCCATTTGGGGTTGGGGTGATCCTCAGTCACTGAATGCCCAATGGAACTGAGGCACCAATTGCCTTTTATTCTAGAATCTTAGCCTCTGCTGAGTGTAACTATAACCAGCTGGACAGGGAAGTGCTGGCTGCAGTCACTGGGGTCTGTGGTTCCATGACTATCTGTACAGGAGAGACTTTGATCTGATCACCAATCTTAAGCCCCTTGCTGGACTTATTGGCTGGAGACGGTCCCACACCAATGGTTTTGTCCACACAAATGACCTATTTTCCTGGCAGCCTACAGTTACCGGCTGATCCACTAGCCCAGAAAGACCCTGGGCCATGCAGACACACACAGACGCTGTCTGCTGCCTGACCTGGTGAAGGACCCTCTCCTTGTCATGCCAGTACTCCTTATCGAGGACATTGCAACTAGCCCCAATACTGCAGCTGAGATTGCGAGACACTCGTACAAAGATAAAAACTTGATGCAAATATCGAACTATGTATGACGGGGGTGGCCAGGGACTCTATTGAAGGAGGAATTGCAACCGTATTATATACACTGGAATGAGCTGTCTGTGATTAAGGGGTGTTGTGGGGAAAAAGTGTTATCATAACCCTCCAGATTAAGACGTGAAGTGCTGGAAGTCTTACCGTGGGACATCCTGGAATAGTCAGGATGAAGGCATTGGCAAGGAGCTATGTCTGGTGGCCTAATATGGATCAGGATATAGCTGAATGGGTTGCCACTTGAACACCTTGTCAGGAGTCCAGACCGGCACCTCCCTCTACCCCAGCTAAGGTATAGGAAATGCCAAAAGCACCATGGTCACAGGTGCATATTGATTTGCAGGACCGGTAAAGGGCCAAACATTCCTGATTGTGGTAGATGCCTATTCTAAGTGGCTGGATCCACAGGTTAGATGCCTGGACAACGGGGCTCCAACCTTCCACGTACCCCCATCGATGGCAAGTCCCAGCCGGGCTCGACAGGTGGCTCCCCTCTACCAGGGGTCCACCTGCGAAATATAAAGCAGAAGGATTAGACACAGCAGATACAGTTCCTGAAGGTCCCAGTTTATTCGGATACTTATGATGGTACCAGTGTATAAGATGGGCAGTGTGTACATCTGTAGACACCACCCAGGAGGCCTGTGCTAAGGGATAGCCTTTCCATCGTACCAGTTATTGGAGCCTGCCCCTACGATGTCTGGAGTCTAAAATTTTATCTATTTCATACTGATCTGTATGTACTAGGCCTGGTGGGCCAGGTGAATCACTAGTCCTGTCTACAGTAACGGGTTTCAACAAGCTACTGTGAAACACAGGATGTATTTTACCTAATAGAGGGAGTAATTTAAGAACCACAGTCACAGGATTGATCACTTTGGTTATTGGGAAAGGACCTAAGTACTTTGGGACTAGCTTCTTACTCAGAAGTTTAAGTTTTAAATATTTAGTAGACAAATAAACTTGATCTCCCACTACAAACAGTTTCGGGTTTGCCCTCTTTTTATCAATATACGTCTTATATTCGTCCGCTGCCTTTTGCAGAGCTCTCTTAATCTCCGGCCATATACGGGGGATTTTGTCTGCCCAACCAGCTGGTGTATCTAAGCCTATAGACAGAGGTTCTATTTCTGGTATAGCTGGGAATTCTCTACCATATACTATCTGAAAGGGGGAAAGACCCATGCTACGATGAGTTATGTTGTTGTAGGCAACTTCTGCGAAGGGGAGGAGATCAGACCAATCTGTTTGTTGATAAGAAACATAGGAATGAAGGTAGAGTTCTACACCGACATTGGTCCATTCTGCTGCGCCATTAGTACTGGGGTGGAAAGCAGAACTCAAACCTTGGGTAGATCCTATTCAGTTTATAAAATATCGCCAAAATTTAGCAGTAAACTGGACTCCCTGATCCGAAATAATCCATCTCGGAACTCCATGGAGGCGATAGACATGATGGAGGAACAGATCAGTCAATCTCCATGCAGACTGTAACCCTTGGCAGGGCATAAAATTGGCCTGCTTCAAGAACATATCCACCACTGTCCATATTACTGTATATCCATTACTGGTGGGGAGATCAACAATAAAATCCATAATGATCTCCTCCCACGGTCCATTAGGATCAGCTACTGATTGTAATAATCCTATTGGTTTTCCTGACCATGGTTTTGATGCCGCACATATAGGACATCCTTTCATGTAACGTTCGACCTCTCCACGCATCCATGGCCACCAAAACTGTCGTTGAATGAGATGAAGTGTTTTCAGGAAGCCAAAATGTCCCGCCGGCTTGGAATGATGACAACGGCATAAAACAGATGTTCAAAGGCATTCTGGAACGTACAGTTTATCCCCTCTCCAGGCTAACCCATCCCTAATAGTTACCACAGTTTGATTCAGCATCACCCATTGATCCTGTTGTACAGCCGCTTGTAGTTCGGCTGTAAAGGAAGCATCTGAGAGAAGTACTGCTGATGCATCATGTACTTGCTGACAGGGTGATATAAGTGCATCTACCACCTCCTCCAGTTTACTGTTGTATTGCAGCATACGGGACAAAGCGTCAGCTAGGAAGTTTTTCCCAGCTGGGACATACTTCAAGCGGAATGAGAACCGATGAAAGTATTGTGCCCAGCTTAGTTGTTTGGGGGATAACCGTCTTGGTGTCTGCAGTGCTTCCAGATTTTTATGGTCTGTCCATACTTCGAACTGTTGTGTCACCCCCTCAAGAAGGGGACACCATGTCATTAACACCCACCTGACGGCAAAGGCCTCCTTCTCCCAGATTGCCCATCTTCGTTCGGTAGGGCTCAATTTATGTGAGGTATAAGCACATAGTTGTAAGTGATCTCGTTCATTTTTCTGTAACAGTACCGCCCCCACAGCGACGTCACTAGCATCTGCTTGAACAATAAACTCTCATGTGGGATTGGGATGTTTGAGAACTGGCTCTCTAGTAAACAGGTACTTTAGCTGTTTAAACGCCCATTGACAAATTGGTGTCCAACTCAATAATTGACTCAGCCATAGTTTCGAAGTGATTGGCTTAGTCTGTAAAAGGTCCATCAGGGGCAAAGCTATCTGGGCGAAAGCAGGGATAAATTGACGATAGAAATTAGCAAAGCCGAGGAAGCCTTGGAGTTGTTTCCTTGTCTTTGGGCTTTGCCATTCCACTATCACTTGAATTTTACGTGGATCCATTTCCACTCTTTCTCCTGATATCCTGTAACCCAGGTAATCAATTTTTGACTTGTGGAACTCACAGTTTGAGAGTTTCGCGAACAGTTTGGCCTCCAATAATTTCTTTAATACCTGTTGTACCAGGTTAGTGTGTTCCTCCATGTCCCGGATATATATTAAGATATCGTACAAATAAACGAGGACTCCCCTGTACAGAAGTTCATGCAGCACTTCATTAATCAGCTGCATGAACACTGCAGGGGCATCTTGAAGACCAAACAGCATAACCCGAAATTGAAAACTCCCGAGGGGACAGTTAAAAATGGTTTTCCACTCGTCCCCCGGTTTGATACAAACCCTGTAATAGGCTTCACGTAGGTCCAGCTTCGTGAATATTCGACCGGTTGACAATGTGGCTAGAAGATCTTTCATTAAAGGGAGTGGATACAAATGTTCTACACAAACTCCATTCAAACGCCAGAAATCAACGCATAGATGTAACCCTCCATCTTTCTTCTCTCTGAAAAGCACAGGGGCCGCCATATGGGACTGACTAGGTGTAATAAAACCTCTCGCTAGATTCTTATCGATATACCGTCTCATCTCGGCTAATTCCGATTGCGTCATGGAGTACATCTGTGGTTTTGGGAGTTTAGCTCCAGGCACTAACTCGATGGCACAATCCATTGGTCGATGAGGAGGTAGCACCTCACACTCCTCCTCACTGAAGATGGTGGCGAGATCTGCATAAACACTAGGAAAACTGGGTGTAGGGGGAACCACCGACACACAACTGCTTTCCTCACCTGCTTCCAGTGTCTTTGTGGTTAGAATATTCTCTTCTGACACAGGCAGCTCCACGCCAATTGTTACCCATAATTTCTGGTATCCCCCCTCCCACCAAATGTTGGGTTGCCATTTCTGCAGCCATGCTAATCCCAATATCAATGGTTCAATCATCTTCTCAATTACAATAAAACGGATAACCTCTCGATGGTCTCCTATCTCTAGATACATTTTCTCCGTCACATGAGTGGCTGGTACTTCCCCCAACAATGACCCATCCATTTGTTTGAACATAACTGGGACTTTCAGATGTCTCACCTGCACCCCTAAAGCATCCACTACAGCTTTACGGATGAGACACCGGGTACACCCCGTATCTACCAATGCCCCATACTGGATACCAGTGGTACAATGAGGGTTTCTCAAAACCACGGGTATTACAAATGAGCAAATTGCTCACCATTGAGTCTTCCTCGTCATCACTATCACCAGACACCACCAGAAACTTTCCCGCCATTGGTGCTTCCAACAAGACTTCCTTGGCCGTGGTATCCACAATTGCCTTAGGACCTTGGACTGCCTGTGTTCGCTCTGATGGTGCCTTTGCTCATCCTCTTGTGGAACCTCCCAGGGCCTGTCTTTGTGGCTGTATTCGTGGCAACGGCATGGGGCATTCCACCGCCCGATGGCCTATCTGGTTGTACCTATAACAGCGAAACACCGGCCTCTGAGGCCTGTCAGGTGGGCCCACCTTTACCGCTGGTCTAATGTCTCTTACAGGCTTAGGTCTCTCTGGCAGCTTATCCCCTGTGAGCATCTTTTATATAGGTTGTACATCTGATCGAGCCCAAAATTCTCTGAGGCCCACATCTAACTCTATTGCCGCCTTAAACCAAACAGCCAACCGCGGACCTAGGCCTCTGTATACATAGGCCTGCCGCAACTCTTGGTCCAACCCCATAGGAAACTGTTGAACTAACATCCGTTCTGGCCAATCCACCAGGCGATTGGCAATCTTTAGAAAACTTTGTACATAATCCTTCGCGGGAACGCCTCTCTGTTTGAGCGCAACTAAATCACCCTCTGCCACCTGTACACTAGACTCATCTTCAAAGGTGGACCGAAGAGCTCTAAAAACCTCCCTACATCTACCAGCTCTTTAGCATGGTTGCTATGCAGGCTAGCCACCCAATCAGCTGCATCTCTGGTCAAAACTGCTGTAATGGCCACAACTATGGCCCACTGGGATGGATACCATCGGCCATATTGGTCTAAATGGCTTATCACCTGACTTAGAAACAATGCCACATGGTCCAGGCTTCCATCGAAAGTGGCTTGCAATGCAGGAGGGCCCCAGGTGGCTTGCGGAACCCACAACCCCAGACCCGGAGGCCATACAGGCAACGAATCAGGTGTCATCGTCCCAGTCCCAGCACCTCTCCTCTCTCCAACCCCCCTCCTCTCAGCACGTGGGTGGTCCACCATCAACCTCTGACTCCTCTTTGTAGTCCCTGTCTCCGTCTTCTGGGTTTGGTGTTCTACACCCCTTACAACCATGTCTCCTAAGGAAGACCCTTGGTCCCAGGACATCACAGGGTCTTCCAACCGCCCTGGCTCTTGTTCCCTCCATAATTTGGGACTAGCAATGTGGAACTGAATGTCCGAACCAGATGTACCAGTGTCCTGCCAAGTCAAACCTTGCGAAGTTCCAGTCCAGTAGCCCACGGTTGCCAAGAGGGGGCATCATGGAAGCTGGCCTCCCCAAAATGGTCACGAAGTGTATCCATAGTGCTAGGGCCAGGGCCAGTGGTAACATAGCCCCACTCCCCCTCCTCTTCATCAGTCCAGTGCCTCTTCCTCCAACCCCAGAAAGAGGGACCCAAGGGAGGGGGGAGTTGGCAACATTTGTCCAGTGAGGGTAGAGCTATGCCACCACTCCCCAGCAGCGGACTGTCCAGTATGGCCCCTCTGGGTCTGGATGCCTGGCTCCACATGACAGTCATCCTCATGAGGCTGTCGCTTCTTCAGTCTAACCACTGGTTGTTCAGCGTTCTCCTGGACCTCTGCCTCCACAAGCACCTCCTCCACAGCAGCCTCATGCCCCAGTTCCAACTCGCTCCCTCCTGACACCGTCCCCTCCACCATTCTCCAAACCTTCAACCAACTGAAACACCAGTGCGGCAGGGAAAACGAAGACAGATGGAAGTAATAAGCAGGGCTGACTTTCTCTTGGCTCCGTCTCTCATCTGGTCCAAATAGCGAAAGAAAAAATACTCAAACCATGAAAGAACGTTAACACAGGTTTACTTATAAGTTCCTCAGCAACTCAGCAAAAACAAGCCGGAATACAAGTTTAAAGTCAGCGCTGCACGCAGTCGCTGTGCAATGCTATTTATAACCCTTTGTGCCATATTAGCTATCATCTGGCACATAAGAACCCAAACACCCCCCCATAAGCTGTTCATTGGCTTGACAATCGGTGCTGCACTGACGTCACTAGAGGGCGCCAATGACTTGGTTCCTGATGCTGCCGGTGCCTGTAGCTCATTGTCAGGACTCCCACCAATCCACAGGTTAGATGCCTGGACGACGGGGCTCCAACCTTCCACACACACCCATCAATGGCGAGTCCCAGCTGGGCTCGACAGATGGTGCAATCAGCAAAAGAGGCCGTGTCATGAATGGGCCCAGGAGATTGGCAAATCTGAATCGATAAATTTCTCTTAGTCCAACACATCACCCCTAGCACCACTACAAATAGAAGCCCTTCAAAGTTGCTCATGGGTCACAAAATCCAATCACAATTAGACTGCTTACATCCAAATTATATTGCAGAAACACACACACACCCTGACTCAACAGGGAAAATCAGATCCTTTAACATATGGGCCCAAGTATATTCCCACAATTATGCTGGGGGTGCCCCCTGAATTCCTGCCAAAGCCCTCACTCATACAAAATAGAGCTGGAGGACAGCAGACTGTGGTGACAGCACTTGAACCAACTCCAAGGCCATCTTGAAAACTCATCGCTAAGGCAATCAGAAATTGTTCAACCCAACAAGAGCCAGATCCCTACAGACTCTAGTCAACAAAATAAACAAATGTCTAACCATAACTCAAACCCGATTGTTCAGTGGAATCACCCACCTGAAGAACCAAGGCTCCAGCGACAACTTCTGGAGGGTTTGGGCCTGGAAAAACCAGCCACCCCCCATGACAAAATCCAGACATTTCGATTGGCAAGCACAGAACCAGCAGCAGGCCCAACTGTTCAGGCCACCACCCAGGAACCAACTGAATTGTGCAGATCAACTAGAGCTTGACAACATCCTGCCTATCTATGTGACTACATTCCATAAAAAATTGGCTGTTTGGACAATGCTCTATTCTCCATTGGATGTGGAGACAGCAGCCAGATGTGGGTTGTGCTCATTGGTCAGAATAAAGGACTGAGCCTGTCAATTGATTTAAATTCTGCCCCTGTTGTCAGGGGATTCCAGCTTTTTGCTCAGTCCGTCAGACTGGACAGTTGTGTGGATACTTAACTCTGATAGCTTTCAATGTTAGAGTGTATTTTATTCTTATCTGATTATTCGGTTTTGACCATTCAACTTTGCATTGGACTACTCTGCTTACTGTAAGATTTGAACAAAAATTTTAGCTCAACATACCTCGATTAACAGCACAGGCTCATTGAAACTGGTCAGTTTCAAAGGTTAGTGGAGCTTTCCACTCCCGGGGGTGATCCAAAGTCACCGGCTTAGCCAGTGGAATCCTAACAATTAAATGTTACCAGCTGTGGGGCTTTGCGCTTCCATATCGATTCTCCCAACAACTATAGCCATAAACTTTTGCATTTGAGGAGTTGTCTTGCTCTCTGATTCTTGGCGCTTGTCGGCAGTTTTAACAAAGCGCAGAGTTTCCCCTGCTATTTTAAACTGCCTCACAGCTGATTGAGGCTAATTAACATTTTCACTATGAGGCTTGACTTTCTCTGGCTATCTCCATTTATCAGAGCTTTTAGCAGAAGCTACTTTCCCCCTAATAGGCTGTTAAAGTTCTACTGCTGCTTAGCCTAACCGCCTCTCAGCTGATTGAATTTGGTGCTGGCTGTGAAGTGGAGTTTCGCGCTCCCAAAGGCTTGCCGCTTGTCAGCGTTTTTTACAAGCAGGCTTACTACTTATTAACTGACTGAGACTAATTGCGTGTAGTCTCTTTAATCTGACAGTGCTTTGATTATTTGGCCAAATTAGACTGTTTAAGACAGATCTGCCTTCATTTGAGACTGAGCAGTGCTTCAGTTTTTGACAGTTAAGTCAGCTCGAGCTCTTAGGTGACTGCTCGGCCACCATTTTGTTTAAGGGCAAGGGCACAGTTTTTTTTCTATCAAGCCTCCAATCCTTAGTTCTGTGCCGGCTATAAGCATGTTCTGCCCTTATAAACTAAGACTGCTTAGGCATTTGGCTACTGGAAATTGTTTTGGATATATAATTTACATCTAAAACACATTTATATTAATTTAAACTACTTTTAAATTTACATTACCCTATTACAGGACTGAAAAAATTTTAAGGGTGTCCTTTCAACCCTATTGATTAATTAAGGCCAGTCATGCCTAAGACTCTGGCCAAGTCAAAACATGGCCGTAGTGCCACAGTGCGAAAGCAGTCAGTGGCTTCTAAGAGGGAAGCTTCCAAGCATACACAAGGGGAAGGAGTAGCAATTAAGCCTTGTTCTGAGGCTCCTCCTAAGCGCAAGGAGAAGCTACTAAGAAAACCTATTGTCAAAGACAAAGGCACTGGTTCTGCCCCATTGGCTATAACTGTTGGGTCTCCAGGAGAATGTAGACATGCCTCCTCTCTGACCCCGGATCAGATGTCAATAAAAGATTTCCCACTATTAGTTGAGTCATCTGATTTATGGGGATCTCCTCCTCCTGTTCGGAGTAACAATAATGTGGAGTCTAGTGCTCCCACCCTTACGGTGGCGCAGTTTGTGGATAGCTAGCTCGGACAGCTTTCAGAGTTAGACTGTTTTCTTTCAAAGCTGATTCTTCGCATTTGACTTTGTATGTCGTACTTGGCTATTCTTTTATTTGCTGGACATTCTATGAACCTTTTTACCTCAGGAAGCCTCAGATTATAATTCTGAAGTCTCGTTGAAGCCATTCTGCCATTCCATCCTTTCATCGAACTGGTAAGTTTCTGTATGTTGGTGGAGCTTTCCGTTCCCATGGGTGCTCAAAATCACCGGCTTTGCTGGTGGAGCCCTATGTTTTAAACAGCAGCTTCTCTTTATGGAGTCTTGTACTCCCCATGGTCTTTGGGCAGCCATTTTGTCACTGCCAGCTGCATAACTGTTAGTGGAGTTTTTCGTGCTCTCTGCCTCTCGCCGCTTGTAGGCCTTTCACCCAGGCACGACTTTTCTCCAGCAGACTCAATAGAGCCGCTTCTCAGCTGTTTGGGACTAGCTGCCGGGTTCTGAGTGGAGTCTTTGTGCTCCCTGACTATCACCGGTTGTCGGTTCTTTTCCTCCAGGCTCTGATTCTCTCCTGCGGAAATGATCAGAGCTCTGCCCGCTGTCACTATTAACCGCTTCTCAGCTGATTGTCCTTGCCACTGGCTTTGAAGTGGAGTTTTCACACTCCCTGTGGTTTGCCGCTTATGGTCACATCACAAGGGCTTGGTGAACTGTAAAATCACCCTGATTTATTCCTGCTTGGCTCTTTGACTTCTCTTACCGGTCTGCATCTCAGCTGTTTGACATTGCTGATCTGTTCAGTAACGGAGCTTTGTGATCCCTGAGTTGGCAGCTCTGGCCACCATTTTGTTTAGGGGCGAGGTGACACGTTGAGCTTCTCTCAGGCCTCCAGTCTTTCTGGCTTTGCCTGCTACCCTGGCCTATCCTTGCCTTCAGCCCTTTTGGCAGACATTGCTGCACCTTACAGGCTTGGGGTTAATTGCCTTCTCCTTTCTCTCTTGGTGCCTCACATATTTATCACAGGATGCATCTAGAATTTGACATTCCCCTGATACAGGACAGCCTTGCTTAACATGGAGTATATTTTCCACTCTTTGGGTGTTATACGGCCTATCATGCCTAAGGCTCTGGCCAAGTCAAAACATGGCCACCAGGCCACAGTAAAGGAGCAGTCAGTTGCTTCCAAGTATAAAGATGCCAAGCATGCGCAAGGGGATGGAGTATCCATTAAACCTCAATCTAAGTTTTCTGCTAGACGCAAGGAAAAGCTTCTACAGAAGCCTGTAGTCAAGGCCAAGGACAGTGGTCCTACATCATCTACAACAGCCAGGGTTTCTCCAGGGGAACATAGAAGTGACCCCTCTCCGACCTCAGATCAGATGTTGCTGCAAGACTTCCTGGTGTCAGTTGAGTCAACTGACTTATTGGGATCTTCCCTGCCTGTGGGGTATCAATGCTGTGGAATCTAGTGCTCCAACTGGGTTGGTGGTTCATCCACCTGTATCTTCTGCTCTGGTCCGAGCCTCTACGGAGGCCGGCCCAGCCCGAGACCATGATTCTATCTCTTTATGTCCAGAGGATATTCAATGTATGATTGCAGCAACAGTGCAACGATCCCTGTTGGCTCATCCTTTCTCGACTGCCAGACCGACTACAGTGTATGGCTTCGCTGGACAGAGTCAATATGGAAGATGCCCTCTCGCTTGCGGGCTCAGATTCTCCATCCGTCTCCTATGTCAGTAGACACTCTGTATTGGAAGAGATGGAGCCTCAGGAACCAGAGTTGTCAGAGGATGAGGGCTTACCTCCGGATCAACCTGCATTCACGAGTCTATTTCCCCAGGCTCTGTTTAAGTCACTTCTGTTTAACCCCTCAATAAGACATTTCAGATCTCTAATTTACCATTCAAACACGGGCCTTGCACGGCTTCTCTGTTAACATAGAGAAAGCCATCTGAAACCCTCGACTAGAATTCTTCATTTGGGAACTATGATTCTAGAATTATGGTTCCTAAATGACTAGAATTTAGGAATTATAATTGATTCAGTTGAAGGTAAGGTTTTCCTCTCCCCGGATCGCAACCGTGTTGAGATCTCTTGTGGCCAGGGTCACAAGAGCCTTGATAGTACAGTGGTCTATGAACCCTGTTATTAACACAGCTGCCTGCAATTTACTGCTAGTTTGAATCTCTCCAAGGCTCAAGGTTGACTCAGCCTTCCATCCTTTCTAAGGTAGGTGAAATGAGGACCCAGTTGTGGGGGCAATAAGCTGACTTTGTATAAATATACAAAAGTATGAAGGCTATTGCTTAACGCATTGTAAGCCGCCCTGAGTCTCCGGAGAAGGGCGGCATATAAATCAAATTAAAAAAATAAAATAAAAAATAAAATAAAAGATAGAAGGGCATCCCCCTTGCTACTCTCAAGACCCTTGGGCAAGATGGTCTCGGTCATTTCTATTGTTCCCTGGGACAGGTTACACCTTAGAGACCTTCAATGATTTCTTTTGCCTTTATAGAAGGGGGCAGGGGTTCCTCTTCGGCCAGAATTGCAGTTCCGAGAGAAGTGCTCGCATCCCTTTGCTGGTGGCGATCCCCTGCAATTTCCAAAGGCTGCCTGCTCCTGGAGACTCAATGGGTGATAGTGACCACTGATACCAGCAAATTCGGTTAAGGAGCTCACTGCAGGGTGCAAGTCGCTCAGGCCACATGGTCCACCGCGGACGCTGCTCACAGTATCAATTGACTGGAGCTTCGTGTGAATTCCCTTGCACTTCGTTTTTTTTCGTCAGCTGGGGACCAGCACACATGTACTGGTGCTCACCGACAACACCTCAGCCAAGGCCCACGTAAATCGCCAGGGTGGCACCAGGTCCAGTTCTCTGATGCAGGAGGCCAAATGACTGGGACTTTGGGCAGAGCAACATCTAGCCTCGGTAAAGGCGGACCATATATCGGGAGATGCGATCATGACAGTGGACTGGCTGAGCCACCAAAAGATAGATCATGGAGAGTGGAACATCCATCCTCTCCTATTTCAGAGATTTGCGGATCATTTCGGGATGCCACAAGTAGCCTTGTTTGCATCCCAACAAAATGCCAAGCTAACACGCTTCCTTTCCCGTTTCCATTGTCAACAGGCGGAAGCTGTGGAAGCTACGCTCCCCTTGGCCACAAAGCCTGCTTTACGCTTTTCCACCAGTTCCCCTCATCCCGAGGGTACTTCGAAAGATTCTGCTGGAAAAGGTGGAGATCATTTTGGTGGCACCACATTGGCCGAGGAGGTCGTGGTTTGCGGACCTCATGAATTTATCAGTGTCTCCTCTTTGGAGGATTCCGTGTACACCCAATTGCCTCAGTCAAGGGGCAATTGTACATTCAGAGCCTCAGTGGCTACAGATGACCAGTTGGCAGTTGAGCGGGAGGCTCTGTAGCGGGATCACATCCCGACCTCAGTAATTCGTACTATACAAGCATCTCGCAGGTCGTCAACGGAACGAATTTATTCATCCACTTGGTGGTCCTTTTCCTCTTGGTGTAATATCCAAAGTTTCTCAGCTCTTTGAGCATCTCTGGTGCAGGTCCTGATGTTTCTCTAGACTGGATTGGAAAAAGGTCTTACTCCCAATACCTTACGGAAACAAGTGGTAGCTGTATCTTCAATACTGACTTAAAATTCCACTCATTCATTGTCTCAACATCTGTTGATTCAAAGATTTATACGAGGAGCAAAGAATCTATGTCCTCCAGTAATACATCGGTATCCCAATTGGGACCTTGCACTGGTCCTGGACACTCTTATGGGGTTTCCATATGAACCGTTGGGGTTGGCAAGTTTAAGACTATTATCTGGCAAAGTAGCCTTTCTGGTCGCTATAACATTGGCGAGGTGAATTTCTGAGATCGCTGCATTATCTACCAGGGAGGATTTGTGTACGTTCCGCACAGACCATATGGTCCTCAGCTTAGATCCAACAATTGTGACTAAGATTAATTCTCCTTTTCACCTTTTACAGGAATTAGTCCTTCCAGATTTCTATCCCTCTACTTCAACGCCTTTCGAGAGCCAGTTGCACACGTTGGATATATGTCGCGCTCTTCAGATATATCTGCAAAGGACTGCTGAGATTCGTAAGACAGAATCTTTGTTCATTTCTTTTCTCCCGGCATCTTTAGGACAGAGAGTGACTTCATCAACGATAGGTCGCTAGATTCGAAATACAATTTCTACCACATACGAACTCAGATCACTGCCTGATCAGAATAAGCTTACAGCTCATTCCACGAGAAGTGCGGCAACATCAGCTGCCTGGGCATCGAGTGTTTCCTTGCTTGATATTTGTAAGGCAGGTACTTGGACATCTCCTTCTACATTTGTTAGACATTATAAATTATATAAATTTGCCTCTGAGGAGGCTGAATTTGGCAGGCGAGTGTTACAAGATGTTGATATACAGGGAGAGTCTTTGGTCCAGACTGTGCCCTCCCGTGAACTGGGACAATGAACTTGGGTATGTCCCACATCTGGCTGCTGTCTCCACATCCAATGGAGAAGGGGTGTTGGTCCTCCCTGATACACCCCTTCTCGTTGGGTGGAGACAGCAGCCAGTTCCACCCCTTAAACAGTCTGGAATCTAATATTGTAGGAGATGTTATTCTAATATGGTAAATATATGTTATCCACACACAGTGTGTCTTCCTCCTTCGACAAAAGCTGGAATCCCCTGGCAACAGGGGCGGAATTTAAATCAATTGACAGGCTCAGTCCTTTATTCTGACCAATGAGCACAACCCACATCTGGCTGCTGTCTCCACCCAATGAGAAGGGGCATATCAGGGAGGACCAACACCCCTTCTAGAGGGGAGGGGTGTTGAATACTAAACTGACGGATTTTGGAATCCCGAGAGGTGGCATCGAATGCAGAAGAATATTAGGGTTTTTTTAGAGGGTCTTTTTATTCGTTTTTAAGGGGTAGGAGGGAGGGTGGTATTTGTATGACCAGGGCAGGTTTGGGGGGCAATCCACCAGGGTCAAGGCCGGGTCTGGCGAGGGGCTGGGGCATTGTGGGTGCGGGGTTGGATGTCAGGGAGGGGGCTAGATTCCATACTAGTGAGGGCTATTTAATCAGCACTGTGGGTGGGAGGGGCAGATATGGTGGTAGCAGGGGGCCATATCATGTTTTGAGAGTGCGCACCCGCTGTCTTTGAGTGATTGTGCATTCTGGTCTCCAATGCTTCTCTCGTTCTCTGGGTTGCACAGATCCTCAGGACCTGGGCCTCCGGCTGATGTTGTGCAACACCAGGTCCATGATAAATAAAGCCCCCTTCATTTACAATCTTATGCAGGAGGAGGTAGTTGACCTGGTGGGTATTACGGAGACCTGGTTGGGTTGGGGGGGGTCCCCCTCATTGAAATGTGCCCACCAGGTTACCCCACATTCCATCAGCCGAGGGCTCAGGGTAGGGTGGGGGGTGGCGGTGGTTATAAAGGAAGATCTTTTTCCGAGGGAGGCCACTGTATCTCAGATAGCCGGATGTGAGTCCCTCCTTATGAAGTGGAGTCATGGGGTGCAGATGGGCTTGCTGATTGCATACCTGGCTCCCTGCCACATAGCAGCAGCCCTGCCCGAACTGCTCAATGTAATAGCCGGGGTGGCGGTGGATACCCTCAGGTTTATAGTCATGGGGGATTTCAACCTGCCATCTGTTGGTGAAACGTCAGAGGCAGCTCAGGAGTTCATGACTTCCATGGCGGCTATGGACCTGACCCAGTTAGTTCAAGGCCCTACTCACATGGGGGGACACACTCTGGATTTGGTTTTTGTCTCTGGTCAGTGGCTGAATGATCTAGAAATAGGGGATATAGTCATCAAGCCCTTGCGCCGGTTGTAGGGGTTAGGAGTAGGGGGCACTGTGTTGTGGTGGTTCTCCTCCTTCCTCTCTGACCATAAGCAGTCTGTGTTGGCAGAGGGGCCGAGGTCGACCTCGAGGTGCCTTGTTTGTGGGGTGCCGCAAGGATCAGTCCTCTCACCCCTCCTGTTCAACATTTATGTGAAGCCGCTGGGTGAGATCATCCGTGGTTTTGGGGTGAAGTTCCATCAGTACGCTGATGATTCTCAGCTGTACATTTCTACCCTGGACCACCCCAATTATGCCCTTGACGTGATGTCCCGGTGTCTGGAGGCCATGTGAATCTGGATGGGGAGAAACAGGCTCAGCCTCAACCCCTCCAAGACCAAGTGGCTGTGGTTTCCGGCGTCCCATTATAGCCAGCTGGTTCCATCGCTGACTATTGGGGTGAGATCTTAGCCCCCTCAGAGAGGGCTCGTAACTTGGATGTCCTCCTGGATGCGCGGCTGTCTCTAGAAGATCATGTGACAGCTATGGCCAGGGGGGCTTTTTATCAGGTTCGCCTGATTCACCAATTGCGTCCCTTTCTGGATCTGGACTCCTTGCGCATGGTCATTCATGCCCTCGTCACTTCCTGTCTGGACTACTGTAAATAAAGTTTATTTTCATTTTTAAAAATACAATACTTTACATATATACATACAAGGTTATTGCAACTAAGGTACACAAATCTGTGCCTATACCACTAATACAATCCATTTCATTTCCCTCTCTTTTCTTTCACCCAATTATACCATAAACTCCAACATTTGTAATAATCAGAATCTTTTTGGTTCCTAAGTAGTTTTGTTAACCGGTCTGCCTCTGCGCATTCTGTAATTTTCCAAATCAATTTATTTTCTGTGGGTATTAATTTGTTTTTCCATTCTTGTGCATATAGTATCCTAGCTGCATTAGTGATGTGGAGGATCAAATACCATTTTTCCTTAGTTATTTTGTCTGGTTTCATTCTTAATAAAAAAATCTCTGGTTTCAACTCTATATTATATCCTGTAATTTCCACCATCCAGTTCCGAACCTTGGACCAATATTTGCCTGCTTTGGGGCACGTCCACCATTGGTGGTAGTACATCCCACAACCATTCCCACACTTCCAGCATGCTGGAGAAACTCCCGGGAACATTCTTGCAATTCTTGCCAGGGGGATATGCCAATGAGAGACCATTTTATAAATATTTTCCTTGTAGGAGGTTGACAAAGTAAGTTTCATATTTCTATTCCATATCTCATCCCATTTATCCAGATTTGGAGAAAATCTGAGGTTCTTCCCCCAGGCAATCATAGTGTCCTTAATCACCTCCTCACCAATCCATCATGATACTAAAAACTGGTAGCACCTTGAAAATAATTTCTTTTCAATTCTCAATAAGATTTTATCTAACTCCTGTAGTGACCTATATATTCCCTCCTTTCTTTGGTCCCTTCTGACTCTCAATTGTATTTGGGCATATGCCCACCAGTCTACCATTTTGCCCTGTTTTGTAAGCTCCTCTCGGGTCTTCAATTCCCCTTGAGGGTCAAGCAAATCCTGATAAATCAATGGTATTTCCTTATTATATAGTGTTGCATGTGTTACTGCCTCTAATGGGGCAAACCAAATCGGAATCATTGAATAATGCCTGTTCCTAACTCTTTCCCAAGATTCTAATAATATTCTCTGAAGGTAGTGTCTCTTAAACTGTCCACATTTCTTGCCCCTCTCCCTCCATAAAAAATGGTGCCAACCTTGACACAAATCATAACCCTCCAATGTAAGAGTCCTCTTCCTATTTAAAAGCATCCAGTCTCTGATCCAAGTAAAATTAGCTGCTTGGTAGTAAAACTCCCATTTCAGTAGACCAAATTCCCCTCTACATGGAGCCTCTTGGAGCATTTTAAGTTTTATCCAGGGCTTCTTCTTCTGCCAGACAAATTTCCTCACATAACTATCTAGCAGTTTAAAAAAACCACTATCCAGTCTCGTGGGGGCAGTCTGAAATAAATAGTTCCATTTCGGAAGTACGTGGGTTTTAATCGTAGCTATCCTACCAAGTAAGAAGAGTTGCAGGTGCTCCCACTTTTCTAGGTCTGTCTTTGTTTGGGCTAACAACTTTGTGTAATTATCTGCCATAATAGATGTATTTTTAGAAGATATCCAAATACCCAAGTATTTTATTCTTTTAGTCACTTGAAGGCCCAATTCTCTCTCCAATTCATTCCAACGATTTCGTGTCATATTCTTTATTATAATCTTTGTCTTGTCTTTGTTGATTCGGAGACCTGCAACTCTACCATACTTCTCTATCTCCTGAAGCAAGTTTTTACCTGATTCTAATGGATCCTCTACAATAAAAACCAAATCATCCGTGAATGCCTGAGTTTTATATTCTTCAGATCTCACCTTCAGCCCCTTTATTCCCTGATTCTTCCTAATTTCCCGTAGCAGAGGTTCTAGTGTAAAGATAAATAGAAGTGGGGACAGTGGGCATCCTTGTCTTGTGCCTTTTCCAATTTCAATCCTATCCATTTCTTCCCCATTAATTAAAGCTCTAGCTATTTGAGTTGAGTAGATCGATCTTATCGCCCATATATAATTATCTCCAAATTCCATTTTATCTAACAAGGCAAACATAAATTTCCACCTAACCTTATCGAAGGCCTTCTGAGCATCTACAAAAATGAATGTTACTTCCTTATCCGAAAACGTCTCATAGTATTCCATTGCATTTATTATCGTCCTCACATTATCCCTTATTTGTCTATGTGGCAAGAACCCATTCTGGTCTCTATGTATGTAGTGGTTTAAAAAATGTTTCATTCTCTCTGATAAAATTGAAGTGAAGATCTTATAATCGGTATTCAAAAGGGATTAACAATAATCTTCCCTCTTCATCTTTAAAAATTTCTTTAGAATTTATGTGATCCTTCACATATACCACCCCCCATTTCCTCTTATCTGCCGATGAATGATACATCTTCCCAAGTCTTGAACACAGCAGAAGTTTCTTTTTTTTATTGAAAAGTTTTAAAATGTTTTACAAACAAATTCCCCCCTTCCCCCACCCCTTCCCCTCTCCCTCCCCACCCCGACTTCCCAGAGCAAAATACAGGGTATTGAATTTAACAAACATAATCTAACATAAGCAAACTAACTATAAACTCTTAACTTCCCCTTGCTCTTTAACTCCGCCATAGATACTAAAATATCAAAAGAAAAAGAAAAATCATCTAAATATTTCATTCATAAGCTATTTGCAACTTTTTAGTCCCATATTTGTTTTGTATATAGTCAATCCATCTTCTCCATTCCAGTACATATCTTTCATGCGAACGGTCCTTCAAATATGCAGAAATTTTAGCCGTCTCCGCCAAATTAGCTACTTTTAATGTCCATTCTTCAATAGTAGGTATTTCTTCCTTCTTCCAATATTGCGCCACCAAAAGTCTGGCTGCTGTTATTAAATTCAAAATCAAATTAGTCTCTATAACTGTACTTCCTTCAATTATACCCAATAAAAACAGCTGTGGAGTAAATTTTATCTTCCTTTTAAGAATATTTTGTATAATCTACCATATCTTAATCCAAAATGCCTTAATTTTCTTACATATCCACCATACATGAAAATACGTTGCATCATCCCATTTACATCTCCAGCATGTAGGTTGTAAATTCGGGTACATACAGGCTAGCTTTTGGGGATCTAAGTGCCATCTATAAAATATTTTGTAAAAAATTTCTCTTAGATTTTGGGCTTGAGTAAACTTCACATTTCTAACCCATATTTTCTCCCATACATCCATAGATATTGATTCCCCAAAGTTTTGTGCCCATTTTATCATACAATCTTTCACTAACTCAGTTTCTGAATTTATTTCTATCAGTGCATTATACAACCTTTTAATATGCATTGGACTTTGATCTCTGATTTGTTTTATTAATTTTTCTTCATTTTGCAAAATACCAATTTTCTGATCTTCTTTCCACCTAGTATACAATTGCCCATACTGAAACCAGGTTTGAATTTTCCTTTCTTTCTTTAATACTCTTCTGCACATGCCCAAGATGGCGACTTCCTTGTGAGTCAGTGATCTTGGGGGGGGGGGGTGATTATGGCTCCAGGGGGCCTTTGGAGGGCTGAATTTCGATTGCTACAGCCCTGGCCCAGCTGGAGGAGTGTCTGGGCTCTCTTTTGAGGGGTCTCCGGCTTCTTGGGATGCCCCTGAGGCTCGCGGAGATCGCAGGATGGCGAGAGCAGCCCGAAGGAGGAGGGGGGGCGGCTGACTCTCCTTGGCGAAGGCGGCAGAGCCAGGATGACGGCGTCAGCGCTGCGGCGGTGGCGGCGGTGCAGCACCCTCGTCGGGATCCTCGCCAGCCCAATCCTCCCTGGACATGTGCTATAGGGGTGGAGGGGGGGTGAGGTGAGGACGAGGAGGCTGGCGGCGGTGGCGGCAGTGATGCTGGTGGCGTGGAAATGGCAGCTGCCAGGACAAGAAAGGAGGCACCACATTCGGTGTGTGGGAACGTCGGAGATGTTGGTGGCAGCTGCTCGCTTGCTATGTTGGACCTCCTGGGTGATCGTGGGGCGTTGTTTGGCCCCTTGGCCATCCCAGAGACATCCATGAGGATTTATGGATGCTGGGTGAGGTGAGCAGCATGGCCATGAGGAAGATCTGGGAGGGGCTGGAGAGAGCTGGACCATGACTGAGGGGTTTTCTCCCTGTGGCGTTTGTTGCCTCTGCTCTCCTTTTTCACCTCCCATTTCCCTGAATGCCTGTTAAGGCTCTTTGAGGGACCAAGCCTATTGGCGATGCCATGCTGCGCATGTTTGCTGGACAATCATCTCCTGGTCTAGTTGTCATCTTGACTTCCCCAGAGTTATGACTGTTATGATCTCTGCCGTTTGAGCCTGTTTCGGACTATGTGGACTGACCTGATCCCATTCTTTCCCTCTATTGAAAGGAGGGTTACATCTGGGGATTCAAGTCTTGGTGGAGTGGGTCTACAGCTGCTGTCTCAATTCTGGCTTTTGGATGATCGTGGTTGACCAGCCGCCGTGAGAGAGGGGCTGGGTCACCCCTTACCGGATCGAAACAGCATTTTACTCCTGCCATTGCCATGAGAGGGCAATGAGGTCCCATGTGTTCCATTGGAACTCCTAGGGAACGAAGGGATACCGTCCCTTTCATTATTGGACCAGCCCTGGATTGCTTCCCATAGACCTCCCCCCTCTCTTCTATGGGGGGGGGGTTAAACCTTTAAGAATGGAAGACCTAAAGAAGAAGGCTAAAGAGATTAAAAAAGGATTGTTGTATTTATCATGGGGGGCTTTGTTTCTGCAAAGTGACTGCCTTATTCATCTCCCCCTCCTGTATTTTTCTCCTGTACCACTTGTGTGGCCAGATATTCGGCTTTTGTGATCATTTTCTATCCAGGTTTGTTGTTTCCTATATGTCAGGATGAGAATTTCCCTACTTTTATGTCATCTAAATCTCCCTGGATTTTCGCCTACTATATATTTCCCACAGACTATCCGTGTCTCTAAACTCAAGGATTGGCTATTCCATCTGTGCCTAGGTACAACATTGAAAGAACAGGTCTATAGCTGCTGTTTTCCTCCCTTATATCTGGTTGCCGTGAGAGGGTGATCGATGTTCACATCTGAGTTCAAAATGGCTTAAATCTTTCTACCGCTGATGTGAGAGATCAGTGGGACTAAAATCTCTTGTACCTCTGATTGATACTCTCTCCACAGGACCCTAGATAACTAGGACATGCCTACCAGCTATAGACTATCTAGCTACATAATGTATTCATTGGGAGAACTCCTCAAACTGTGAGATGCCCCCCTCTCGCAGGTCTGGCCCTCTTCTCTATCGAGGGCCTATCTCGATGACGGTCTTTGGAGTCCGGAGAGATGGCATACAGCAAAAAGAGGGTTATGGGGTTTTTTAGGGAAATTTTTTAATAAGTTTTTAAGGGATTCTGGGAGGGGGTTAGGTTGCATGGGTTCGGGGGAAGACCCATGGGGGAGGGTATCTGGGTCAGCCGAGGGGCGTGGCATGGGAGGTGCGGACTCGGGGGTCAAGGAGACGATTAGTGCTTATGATACAGATGGCCATAACATCGATACTGTAGGTGGGAGGGGCAGATATGGCGGGAGCAGAGGGCCATATCATCTTACGGGAGTGCGTCCCCGCTGTTTGCAAGCGGTGGCACGCTCCGGCCCTCAAAGCTCTTCTCGTTCCCCAAGTTGTACGGAATCTCAGGCCCCAGACCTTCGGCTGATGCTGTGCAACGCCAGGTCCATAGTAAATAAAGCCCCCCCTCATTTGTGACCTTATTCAGGAGGGGGGTGCAGACCTGGCAGGTATTACGGAGACCTGGTTGGGCCAGGAAGGGGGAGCCCCCTTTGTTGATATGTGCCCACCAGGTTTCCATGCTTTCCATCAACCAAGGTCACAAGGGAGGGGCGGAGGGGTGGTGGTTGTTATTGACAAAGGTCTTGGACCGAGGGAGGTCACTGTTCCTCAGACAGCTGGATGTGAGTCCCTCCTTGTGAAGTGGGGTCATAGGGTGCAGTTGGGCTTGCTAGTCACGTACCTGGCTCCCTGCCACGTACCTGGCTCCCTGCCTGAGCTGCTTGATGTTATAGCTGCGGTGGTGGTTGACACCCCCAGGCTTATGGTCATGGGGGATTTTAACCTGTCATCAGTCGGCAAGACGTCTGAAGTGGCTCGGGAGTTCATGGCTTCCATGATGGCTATGGACCTGACCCAGTTAATTTATGGCTCTACTCACATGTGGGGACACACACTAGACCTGGTTTTTGTCTCTGGACAGTGGTCGAGTGATCTAGAGATAGGGGATATAGCGATTGAACCCTTGTCATGGTCAGATCGTTCCCTCCTTCGTCTAGACTTCCGAACTGCCACACCCCGCCGCAGGGAGGCGAAACCGACCAGGTGCCTGATGGATCCTGAGAGATTCCAGATAGAGCTTGGGCCATTTCCTGAGATTCTGGCACACGACTCGGCTGAGGACTTAGTGGCCGCCTGGGACAGGGCGGCGGCTGGAGCTTTGGACCGGGTCGTGCCTTTGCGGCCTCTGACCCGGCGCCGGTCTCACCTAGCTCCTTGGTTTACTGAGGAGCTGAGGGAGATGAAGCACCGGAAAAGACGCCTAGAGAGCAGTTGGAGGGCTGGTCGTTCTGAATCCGACCGGACACTGGTAAGATCTCATATTAAGAATTACCTAGTGGCGATAAGAGTAGAGAAGAGTAACTACTTTTCTTCTCTTATTGCGTCATCAGATAACCGCCCAGCCGCCCTGTTTAGGGTGACTCACTCCCTGCTCCATCAAGGGGCACGGGAAGACCCCTTGGAGGGTAGAGCTGAGGATTTTGTACAATATCTGTATGACAAAATCGCTCAGATTTGAGAACAGCTAGACTCTGACTGGGTTGATCCAGGGGAGATGACTAGGACAGGTCCTGAGAATATTATTTGGGAAGAATTTGATCCTGTGACTCCCGAAAGCGTGGACAGGATACTGAACAGACTAAATGCGACCACATGTTTATTGGACCCGTGTCCCTCCTGGTTGGTACTGGCCTCCCGGGAGGTGACGCGAGGCTGGCTCCAGGAGATTATAAATGCTTCTTTGAGTGAGGGTGTCTTTCTCACTGTCTTGAAAGAGGCGGTGGTGAGGCCCCTCCTCAAGAAGCCCTCCCTGGACCCAGCTGTGTTAGCAAATTATCGTCCTGTCTCCAACCTTCGCTTTGTTGCGAAGGTTGTTGAGAGTGTGGTTGCACGACAACTGCCTCAGTACCTGGATGAATCAAATTATCTAGATCCATTCCAGTCGGGCTTCAGGCCCGGGTACAGCACTGAGACAGCATTGATCGCATTGGTTGATGATCTCTGGAGGGCTCGAGACAGGGGTTGCTCCTCTGTCCTGGTCCTATTAGACCTCTCAGCGGCTTTTGATACCATCGACCATGATATCATGCTGCACCGGTTGGAAGGGTTAGGGGTGAGGGGCACTGTTTTGCAGTGGTTCTCCTCCTTTCTCTCTGACCGGTCGCAGTCTGTGTTGACAGGGGGGCAGAGGTCGACCCCGAGGCCCCTTATATGTCGGGTGCCGCAAGGATCGGTCCTCTCGCCCCTTCTGTTCAACATTTATATGAAGCTGCTGGGTGAGATCATCTGTGGTTTTGGGGTGAAGTTCCATCAGTACGCTGATGACACCCAGCTGTACATCTCCACCCCAAATCACCCCAATGATGCCCTCGAGGTGATGTCCTGGTGCCTGGAGGCTGTACGGATCTGGATGGGGAGGAACAGACTCAGGCTCAACCCATCCAAGACCGAGTGGCTGTGGTTTCCGTCGTCCCGATATAGTCAGTTGGTGCCATCTCTGACTATTGGGGGCGAGTCGTTGGCCCCCACAGATGGGGTTTGCAACTTGGGCATCCTCCTAGACTCGCGGCTGTCTTTAGAAGAGCATATGACGGCCGTGGCCAGGAGGATTTTTTATCAGGTTCGCCTCATTCGCCAGTTGCGTCCCTTTCTGGATCGGGACTCGTTACGCACGGTCACTCATGCCCTTCTCACCTCACGCCTGGATTATTGTAATGCTCTCTACATGGGGCTCTCCTTGAGAAGCACCCGGAGACTTCAACTGGTCCAGAATGCGGCCGCGCAAGTGGTGATGGGAGCAATGTGGCGCTCTCATGTGACCCCCCTCCTACACGAGCTGCACTGGCTCCCAGTGGTTTTCCGGGTGCGCTTCAAGGTTTTGGTTACTACCTTTAGAGCGCTCCATGGCTCAGGACCGGGGTACTTACGAGACCGCCTCCTGCCACCAGTAGCCTCTCACCGACCAGTTCGTTCCCATAGAGAGGGGCTCCTCGGGGTACCATCAGCCAAACAATGTCGACTGACGACCCCCAGGGGGAAAGCCTTCTCTGTGGGGGCACCTACCATCTGGAACGAACTCCCCCCGGAGATACAGAGGATCCAAGACCTACGCATCTTCCACCGCGCCCTAAAAACGTTCTTATTCCAACAGGCTGGTCTGGCCTAACTCTCCCTTCTAAATTGGCCTTTAAATTGGCTTTTAAATTGGTTTTTAAATCTCTTTAGATAAATTTGGATATTTTAATCTTTGAACCTATACCTAAATTAATTAATCTGTTTTTAATAGTTTTCTAACTTTTATATGTCTTTGTATTTATTTATGCTGTTCACCGCCCTGAGTCCCTCGGGAGTAGGGCGGTATACAAATATGAAAAATAAATAAATAAATAAATAAATAAATAAATAAATAAATAAATAAATAAATATTGAAGTCCAGCATTTCACTCCTTCTGACTGTGATAACATCAAATTGTCCCCTGGTTATTGGCCATGGGTCATTACCTCCCCTTGATGTCCAGATGTACTCGGTGAATGAACTCCGTGCTCTGCGAGATTCCCCCCTCTCGCAGGTTTGGCCCTCTTTGTTATCGAGGGCCTATCTTGATGACGGGCTTTGGAGCCCCGAGAGATGGCAAGCGGCAAAGAAGAGTTTGAGGGGATTTTTAAGTGGGTATTTTAGTGGGTTTTCAACAAAAATTTTAAGGGGTTCGGGGGGGATTAGGGTGGGTTTGGGGGTAAATTCACTGGGTTCAAGACCAGCCTCAGCGGGGGGCTGCGACACTAGGGACGCAGAACCAGAGGTCAGGGAGGGGGTTGGAGTTCGACTTAAAGAGGGCTGTTCCATCAGTATAGTGAGTGGGAGGGGCAGACATGGCGGAAGCTGGGGACCACATCATGTTTGGGGAATGCGCACTCGCTATTTTAGAGTGATTGCGCACTCCAGTCCCTAATGCTTTTCTCGTTCCCCAAGCTGTCCAGATTCTCAGGGCCAGAGCCTTCAGCTGATGTTATGCAATGCCAGGTCCGTTATTAATAAAGCCCCCCTCATCCACGATCTTATTCAGGAGGGGGAAGTGGACCTAGCGGGCATTACGGAGACCGGGTTGGGCCAGGAGGGGGGAGTTCCCCTCGTGGATATATGCCCACCAGGCTTCCGTGCATTTCATCAGCCGAGGGCTCAGGGCGGGGGCGGGGGGGGTGGCGGTTATTATAAAGGAAGGTCTGGATCCAAGGGAGACCAGTGTTCCACAGATAGCCGGATGTGAGTCCCTCTTTGTGAAGTGGGGTCGTGGAGTAAGATGGGCTTGTTGGTCATGTACCTGGCTCCCTGCCATGTGACAACAGCCCTGCCCGAGCTGCTCAACGTCATAGCTGAGGTGGGGGTTGATACCTCCAGACTTGCTGTCATGGGGGATTTCAACCTGCCATCTATCGGTGAAACGTCTGAGGTGGCTCGAGAGTTCATGGCTTCCATGATGGCCATGGACCTTACTCAGTTAATTCATGAACCCACTCACACAGGTGGACACACTCTGGACTTAGTTTTTGTCTCTGGTCAGTGGTTGAGTGGCCTTGATATAGGGGATATAGCCATCGAACCCTTGTCATGGTCTGACCACTCGCTCCTTCGACTGGACTTTCTAACCACTGCACCCCACCGCAGGGAGGCGGGACCGACCTGGTGGTTCCACCCCAGGCGCCTGATGGATCCTGATAGGTACCTAGGGCACAGCACGGAAATGGCATTGGTCGCGTTGGTGGATGATCTCTGGAGGACTCGGGATAGGGGTTGCTCCTCTATCCTGGTCCTGTTAGATCTCTCAGCGGCTTTTGATACCATTGACCATGGTTTCATGTTGCACCGGTTGGAGGGGCTGGGGGTGGGGGGCACCATTCTGCGGTGGTTCTCCTCCTACCTCTCTGACCGGTTGTAATCCGTGTTGACAGGGGGGCAGCGGTCGACCCCGAGACACCTTGCTTGTGGGGTGCCACAAGGGTCGGTCCTCTCGCCCCTTCTGTTCAACATTTATGTAAAGCCGCTGGGCGAGATCATCCGTGTCTTCGGGGTGGAGTTCCATCAGTACGCTGATGACACCCAGCTGTACATCTCCACCCCAGGCCACCCCAACGATGTCCTTGAAGTGGTGTCCCAGTGCCTGGAGGCCGTGCGGGCCTGGATGGGGAGAAACAGGCTCCGACTCAACCCTTCCAAGATCGAGTGGCTGTGGCTTCCGGCGTTCCGATAAAGCCAGCTGGTGCCATCGCTGGCTATTGGGGGCGAATCACTCGCCCCCACAGAGAGGGCTCGCAACTTAGGCGTCCTCCTGGATGCACGGCTGTCTTTAGAAGACCATTTGACGGCCGTGTCCCGGAGGGCTTTTTATCAGGTTCGCCTGATACGCCAGTTGCGCCCCTTTCTAGATCGGGACTCCCTACGCATGGTCACTCAGGCATTCGTCACCTCCCACCTGGACTACTGCAACGCTTTCTACATGGGGCTCCCCCTGGGGTGCACCCGGAGGCTCCAGCTGGTCCAGAATGCGGCGGCGCAGGTCCAGAATGCGACGGGGCGCTCCCATGTGACACCTCTCCTGCGCGAGCTGCACTGGCTCCTGGTGGTCTTCCGGGTGTGCTTCAAGGTGTTGGTGACCAC
Source organism: Arizona elegans (assembly GCA_022577455.1). NCBI lineage: Eukaryota > Metazoa > Chordata > Lepidosauria > Squamata > Colubridae > Arizona > Arizona elegans. Next base: position 72,160,113 of record JAKOOJ010000004.1, on the reverse strand, counting down.
CTTTAAAGCACTCCATGGCTTAGGGCCGGGGTATCTACGAGACCGCCTTCTGCCACCAATAGCCTCCCACCAATAGCCTCCTACGCTCGCACAGAATGGGCCTCCTCAGGGTGCCGTCCGCCAGACAGTGTCGGCTGGCGACCCCCAGGGGGAGAGCCTTCTCTGTGGCGGCGCCCACCCTCTGGAACAACCTCCCCCCAAAGATACATACAATATCAGACCTCCGGATTTTTCATCAGGCTCTAAAAACTTATTTATTTCAAGTAGCCAGGCTGGCTTGATCCCACAGTTTTGGGTTAAATTTTAATTGATTTTAAATTGGGTTTGTTTTAAATTGCAGCCAAAAATATTTAATTATTTTAAACTGCTTTTAAATTTTGTATGTTCTGTTTTTATTTTGGCTGTTCACCGCCCTGAGTCCTATTGCAGAAGGGTGGTATACAAATTGAATAAAGAAAGAAGAAAGAAAAAGAATACCTCTAAAGATTTTAATTGCAATATACCTCTTTCCAAAATAAGAAGCTCTTTATAAGTAGTCACATCTTGTTTCTGCTCCACACTTATATTCTCTAGGTCTAGGTATTGTCCAAACAGGTAATTTGTTATTTAATTTATATTGGTACTTTTTCCATACACGTAATAATGCATTTCTTTGGATGAGAAATTTCAAGACATGGATGACAAAATAAATAAAATAGATGAAAAAATTCAAAAGTCACAACAGGAAATTATGCAGGAAATGCAGCAGAGCCAAAAGATGGTGACCAAAAAAATAACGGATGTGGCGTCTGGTCTGGCAGGATTTATTATGAAAGTTGAGACAAAAGTGGATGAATTTAAATTAGAAGTTAATGCTAAGATGAAAAATAATGATCATAAATTTCTTGATGTCGATGACAAGATGCAGAGAGTTGAGAATGATATGGTTATGATGCAATTTCGTGCAATGGAATTTGCTATAAGGCTTCGAGGAATTAGAGAAGAGGAGAGACAAGATTTGAGACAGGTCTGTGCCGAAGCCCTAGCTGTGATTTTAAAAGTTGAACCCGAGATGGTTTTTTCTAAAATAGATAAAATTTATAGAGTTAACTCGTGGGTGGCCAGACAAAGACAACTGCCTAGAGACGTGGTCATATATTTTACAGACAGAGCAATAAGAAATGACATTTTGCAAAAATCTTTTCTCACTTCTGTGCAAGTGAGCGGATCCAAGATTACAGTCTACAAGGAGCTCCCACCTAAGATGTTGAAATCTAGAAAAGAGTATGGTTTTCTTGTTAAAGAACTGCAGAGTAATCAAATCCCATTTCGTTGGGACGCCCCAACTGGCATAATTTTGAGATATAAGGGAGAGGAACACCGTCTGAATACTGTGGAGAAGGCGGAGCAATTTTATAATGATATCTTTAAAGAAAGAACTCCATCCCCACGCACATCTACAGTTTTGGAGATTAAAGAGAGTGATAAGAAGCAACCTCAAGAATGGCAACAACAATCTAAGCAGGAATTAGCAGAGTTGAAGGGTGCTGAAGGAGGTTTTCTGGATGAGCCTTTGCTGGAACCTTCCCCAATCTCGGAGCTGGCTTGGGCGGCTGAAGTTAAGGATCAGCGTATAACTCGAGCAAAAGCCAAGGAACTCAAAGAAAAGTTACAGCAGGAGAGACAAGACAAGGCTGGGGCTGTGGGAAATGCAGGACAGAGGGTCTCAGATGAAATCCTAAGGTTCTGCGCTTCGCTCCAGAAGGAGAATAAGGATGATTAAATGTTTATCTTGGAATGTGAATGGGTTGAATGTAACACAAAAAAGGAAGAAAGTATTTGCATATTTAAAACAACATAATAATGATATAATTTGTTTACAAGAAACGCATATTACAGTTCAAGATCAAAACTATTTGAAAAATTCCAAATTAGGAACACATTTTATATCCTCAACTAACCAAAAAAAGAATGGTGTGGTTATTTATGTAAACAAAAAATTAACAGCCAAACTTATAGAAGCTGATCAAGATGGTAGGTTTGTAGCAATTGAATTACTTTCTGCTAATAGTCAAATTCTTTTGATAGGAATTTATGCTCCTAATCAACAACAGGACTATTTTTATAAAATGCTGCATACTAAAATACTTCAATGGGATTATAGATCTATTTTAATTATGGGAGACTGGAATGGAGTAATTGACTCTAAATTAGATAAAAAGACTTTGGCAAAATCAAGAATTAGATTACCACAGACTTTTTTTGATATGAAAGAAGACCTGGAATTAAAAGATATTTGGAGAATACATAACCCAAAAGAAAATTCTTATCCACCTTTTTATCATATAGTAAATATGCATGCCATCCATATAACAAATCATATCCTTCAATATTCAATATTCTCTCTTCTGTTAAATTAATCCAATCACTAATTGCTGAGAGCACAGCTGCCTCATAATACAATCTTAAATTAGACATTTTGAGACCTCCTCTTTCACGTATATCTTTCATTATTTTTCGTTTTATCCTTGGTCTCTTTCCTGCCCACACAAAACTGGTAATACCCTTCTGCCATTCGTTCACATCTTTTTTCAGTATTGGTATCATTTGAAAAAGAAATAAAAACTTTGGCAAAATATTCATCTTTACTGCAGCTATCCTTCCCAGCAAGATAGTTGCAATTTTTTCCGACTTTCCATCTCTTTCTGGATTTTTTGCCACAGTACTTCATAATTACACTTATATAATTTCTCATTTGATGTTGTGATATAAATCCCTAAATATTTAACCTTCTTAACTGATTCAAACCCTATTATTCTTTCAATTTCTTCTTTTTGACTTGTAACCATATTTTTAATTATTATCTTCGTTTTCCCTGCATTAAAAGTCCCTCTGCGCATGCTCCAAGATGGCGACCCATCTCTAGGCTCGCTGTGATAGAGATGGGGTGTCTTGGTTTGTGAGGGTCTCCGGGGGGTCGTTTGACCATCTGGGACCCCCTGCCCGGCAGGCATGCTTTTGGCCGGTTGATTGAGAGCTTTTCGGGCTCTCTAAGGTGCCGATAACAGCGCAGCACCGACGCTCCGATGAACAGCTGTTCGAGGCCGCCTTGAGAAGGGCGGCGTTTGGGATCCATGGGCGGCGGCGGCGGCGGCGGTGGAGGAGATAGAACGGCCGGCTTCGACTATGCCTGGATGGCTGGGGTGGCGGCTGCGGTGGGGACGCCGGCGTCGTCATGGACTACACCCCCCCCGTGTCGGAGCAGTGGAGGTAGACGCCGGGGGGAAGGAAGCGGGCGTCAAAGGAGGCGAGGGCGAATGGAAGTTGTTGTTGGTGCCCGAAATGATGCCGGCGCCCCCACCGATGCCGTTGTAGCAGCCGTCGGGATGGTTGGAGTCGTGTAGCCGAGGAAGAACACGAGGGAGGAGACTCCATCTCTGAACTTTAAACCTCGGCAACTTCGGGCCACCATGGGGCTCTGGGGTAATACCCAAATTTTAGCTCCCATGGTGAGGCCTCCTTATAACCATCTTGGGGGGCTAGGACTGGGCATATAGGAGAGTTGGAAGACCTGGAAGACTCTGGGGGGGGGTTAATGAGGGTGGAGGGGCTGGTGGAGTTACTGCGCAGCCCTGGTTAAGCCCCCCCCCCCGTCCTAGTTGGGCCATTATCAGGCCCTATGATTAACAAGCTTGCCCTGCTGGTTACTGAGCGATGGAGGTGGCTCCCATTTATTTTCCATCTACCCGCTGCCTGTACTATCCATCTATACGCTACCTGTATGAATATTGTGGACAGCTTACTTTCTTCTGGAGACTTTGGACCTGGCTCTGTTTGTTATCTAGCACGCTAGCTGTATGAAAAAATGGCAGCTTACGGGAGGAAGAACGGAGCCGGTTTCTATCATTGTTCACCATCGATGGGATATACCATCTTGCCCACGGCTAGTTGGCCAATCATCGTGAGAGGCTGGTTGGACGATTACCCTCGAATTGGTTGGAACATTGGACTTCCCCACTGCTGTGAGAGGACAGTGGAGACTCTCTCGTTTATGGTTAACCTGCCTTTTTTCAGGACAATTTGGACTATCTTGGAGCCCTGGGCCACACCTTATCACTACCTCAGAGCTTAGATGTACTTAAGGATTCAGCTTCTTGCATTGCGAGACTCCCCCCTCTCGCAAGCCTGGCCCTCCACGTTATCGAGGTCCTACCTCAATGACGGGTCTTGGAACCCAGAGAGGTGGCATGCAGCGAAGAGGGGGTTGAGGGTTTTTTTATGTAAATTTTTGGATAAATTTTTAAGGGGACCCAGGGGGGGGAGGTAAAATTGGAGCTAGGGTAGTGGGTTCGGGGGATAACCCACCAAGGGGAAGGTCAGGCCTGGCCGCTATATGCGGCGGGGGTGGTGGGAGTTCCGGAAGAAATGGGGGGGGTCGAGCTTGTCCACAGCGTGTTTTTACCATCGGTACTGTGAGGGGGAGGGGTAGATATGGCGGGAGCAGGGGGCCATATCATGTTAAGGGAGCACGCATCCGCTGTCTTCAAGCGGTAGCATGCTCCGGCCCCCAAGGCTCCACTCGTTTTCCAGGTTGCACAGATCCTCAGGGCCCGGGCCTGCGGCTGATGTTTTGCAACGCCAGGTCCATGGTAAATAAAGCCCCCCTCATTAGTGATCTGGTTCAGGAGGGGGGGAGCGGACCTGGCGGGTATTACGGAGACCTGGTTGGGCCTGGAGGGAGGGGTCCCTCTGGTAGAAATGTGCCCACCAGGCTTCCACGCATTCCATCAACCGAGGTCACAGAGGAGGGGCGGGGGAGTAGTGGTTATTATTAGAGAAGGTTTTAGGCTGAGGGAGGCCACTGTTCCTCAGACGGCCGGTTGTGAGACCCTCCTTGTGAAGTGGGGTCATGGGGTTCAGATGGGTTTGCTGATCACGTACCTGGCTCCCTGCCACGTGGCAGCAGCCCTGCCCGAGCTACTCAACGTTATCGCCGCGGTGGCGGTTGATACCCCCAGACTTATGGTCATGGGGGATTTCAACCTGCCATCCGTGGGTGAGACGTCTAAGGTGGCTCGGGAGTTCATGGCTTCCATGACGGCTATGGATCTGACCCAGCTAATTCATGGCCCTACGCACATGGGGGAAAACACATTGGACCTGATTTTTGTCTCTGGACAGTGGTTGAGTGATCTCGAGATAGGGGACATAGTCATCGAGCCCTTGTCATGGTCGGATCACTCTCTCCTTCACCTTGACCTTCAAACCACTGCACCCCGCTGCAGGGAGGCAGAACCGATAAGATGGTACCGCCCCAGGCGCCTGATGGAACCTGATAGGTTCCAGACGGAGCTTGGGCCAATCCCGGAGGGCCTGGCTCATGCCTCGACTGGAGACTTAGTGGCCGCCTGGGATAGAGCGGCCGCTGGAGCTCTGGATCGAGTCGTGCCTTTGCGGCCTCTGACCCGGCGCCGATCTCACCTGGCTCCTTGGTTTACTGAGGAGCTGAGGGAGATGAAGCGCCGGAAAAGACGCCTAGAGAGTAGTTGGAGGGCCAGTCGCACTGAATCTGACCGGACACTGGTAAGGTCTCACATTAAGAATTACCTAGTGGCGATAAAAGCAGCGAAATGTACTTATCTTGCTGCTCTTATCGCGTCATCAGATAACCGCCCGGCCGCCCTGTTTAGGGTGACCCGCTCCCTGCTCCATCAGGAAGTGAGGGAGGACCCCTTGGAGGGAAGAGCCGAGGATTTTGTTCAGTATCTGCATGACAAAATCACTCAGATTCGGGAAGATCTGGACTCCGACTGGGTAGATCCAGCGGGGATGACGGAGGCAGGTCCTGAGAATGTTATCTGGGATGAGTTTGATTCTGTGACACCTGAGGACGTGGACAGGATGCTGGGTAGACTGAATGCGACCACATGTTTGTTGGACCCGTGTCCCTCCTGGTTAGTGCTGGCTTCCCGGGAGGTGACGCGAGGCTGGCTCCAGGGGATTATAAATGCTTCATTGAGTGAGGGTGTCTTTCCCGCTGCCTTGAAAGAGGCGGTGGTGAGACCTCTCCTCAAGAAGCCTTCCCTGGACCCGGCAATATTGGCTAATTATCGTCCAGTCTCCAACCTTCGCTTTGTGGCGAAGGTTGTTGAGAGTGTGGTGGCACGACAGTTTCCCCAGTACCTGGATGAAACGACGTATCTAGATCCGTTCCAGTCGGGTTTCAGGCCTGGGTACAGCACGGAAACGGCATTGGTCGCGTTGGTGGATGATCTCTGGAGGGCTCGGGACAGAGGTTGTTCCTCTATCCTGGTCCTATTAGATCTCTCAGCGGCTTTTGATACCATCGACCATGGTATCATGCTGCACCGGCTGGAGGGGTTGGGGGTGGGAGGCACCGTATTACGGTGGTTCTCCTCCTTCCTCTCCGACCGGTCGCAGTCTGTGTTGACAGGGGGGCAGAGGTCGACCCCGAGGCCCCTTATATGTGGGGTGCCACAAGGATCGGTCCTCTCGCCCCTTTTGTTCAACATTTAAGTGAAGCCGCTGGGCGAGATCATCCGTGGTTTCGGGGTGGAGTACCATCAGTATGCTGATGACACCCAGCTGTACATCTCCACCCCAGACCACCCCAACGATGCCCTTGAAGTGATGTCCCGGTGCCTGGAGGCCGTACGGATCTGGATAGGGAGAAACAGGCTCAGACTCAACCCATCCAAGACCGAGTGGCTGTGGTTTCCGATGTCCCGATATAGTCAGCTGATGCCATCGCTGACTATTGGGGGCGAAGCATTGGCCCCCACGGAGAGGGCTCGCAACTTGGGTGTCCTCCTGGATTCGCGGCTGTCTTTAGAAGAGCACTTGACGGCCGTGACCGGGAGGATTTTTCATCAGATTCGCCTGATTCGCCAGTTGCGTCCCTTTCTGGATCGGGACTCGTTACGCACGGTCACTCATGCCCTCGTCACCTCCCGCCTGGACTATTGTAATGCTCTCTACATGGGGCTCCCCTTGAGGAGCACTCGGAGGCTTCAACTGGCGCAGAGTGCGGCCGCGCGGGTGGTGATGGGAGCGACGTGGCGCTCCCATGTAACGCCTCTCCTGCGCGAGCTGCACTGGCTCCCGGTGGTCTTCCAAGTGCGCTTCAAGGTTTTGGTTATCACCTTTAGAGCGCTCCATGGCTTAGGACCTGGCTATTTGCGAGACCGCCTCCTGCCACCAATAGCCTCCCACCGACCAGTACGCTCCCATAGAGAGGGGTTCCTCCGGGTGCCGTCGGCCAAACAATGTCGACTGGCGGCCCCCAGGGGGAGAGCCTTCTCTGTGGGGGCACCTACGATCTGGAACGAGCTCCCCCCCGAGATACGGAGGATTCCGGATCTACGTACCTTCCGTCGCATGCTTAAGACGTTCCTATTCCAACAAGCTGGCCTGACCTAAACTTTCTCCTCTTTTAAATGGGTATTTTAAATTCGGTTTTAAATTATTTGGGGTTTTAATATGGTCAGCCAAATCTATTTAATCTGTTTTATCTCTCTTTTAAATTTTGTACTTTATATGTTTTATTTTATGGCTGTTCACCGCCCTGAGTCCTTCGGGAGTAGGGCGGTATACAAATCTAATAAAATGAAATGAAATGAAATTAATTTTAAATCCAGAGACTTGTCTGTATTGGTTAATTATATCCATTAAACCTATAACCGAATTTATTGGTTGGGTCAAGGTCACAACCAGGTCATCTGCGAATGTTCGTACCCTGTAATCCTCATTCCTAATTTTAATTCCCCTTATTTTATCTGAACCACGTATTTTATTCAACAAAAATTCCAAAGTCAAAATAAACAATAATGGAGATAAAGAACATCCTTGTCTTTTCTATATTAAAAGTTTCCATTAAGCTACCATTAATTATTACTTGTGCTATTTGTTGCTGAGATATTGCCTTAATAGATTGTATAAAGTACTCTCCAAATTGCATCTTTTCAATTATTTTCAATAAAAAATTCCAGTTCAATCGATCAAACGCTTTTTCCGCATCTAAAAATATAAGTACCGCAGGGACCTGGTTGTTTTTTCCCAAATACTCCAATATATTAACTATTTGTCTTACATTACTCTTCATATATCGCCTATTAATGAAACCAGTTTGGTCATTGTGAATCATTTGTTGCATAACTGGCATCAACCTATTTGCCAATATTTTAGTAAAAATCTTGTAATCTGTATTTAACAATGATATAGGCCTGTAGTTTTTTGGCTGAGTATGATCTTGGTCTTCCTTTAGAATCAGGGAAATAAATGCTGTTCTCCAAGAAGGAGGCAATTGTCCTCCAGTTTGTATTTTATTAAATAATTCTTTAAGTGGTCCCACCATTTCTACCTGCAGATTTTTATAATAAACTGCTGTCAACCCATCTGTCCCACGGGTTTTTCCCACCTTCAATTGTTTAATTGCAGGGACCTGGTTGTTTTTTCCCAAGTACTCCAATATATTAACTATTTGTCTTACATTACTCTTCATATATCGCCTATTAATGAAACCAGTTTGATCATTGTGAATCATTTGTTGCATAATTGGCATCAAACTATTAGACCAGTTGGAACATCCCATCTGTACTGCACTTGCTGATTTCTCAATTCATTTACCAGGAAGACAAAGTCCTTTCTACTTCTTAACATTTTGGGAGGGATCTCTTTCAGGACCATTTATTTATTTATTTATTATTTATTTATTTTTCATATTTGTATACCGCCCTACTCCCGAAGGACTCAGGGCGGTGAACAGCCATAATAAACACAAATAAATATAGAAGTTAAAAACTATTAAGAAACAGATTAAGTAATTTAGGCTCAAAGATTAAGAACATCCAAATTTATCTAAAGAGGTTTAAAACCCAATTTAAAAGCCAGTTTAAAAGCCAATTAAAAAGGGAGAGTTAGGCCAGACCAGCTTGTTGAAATAGAAATGTTTTCAGGGCATGGCGGAATATGCGTAAGTCTTGGATGTTTTGTAACTCCGGGGGAAGCCCGTTCCAGATGGTAGGTGCCCCCACAGAAAAGGCTCTCCCCCTGGGGGCCATCAGTTGTTTGTTTGGCCGACGGCACCCTGCGGAGTCCCTCTCTATGGGAGCAAACTGGTCGGTGAGAGGCTATTGGTGGCAGGAGGCGGTCTCGTAAGTACCCTGGTCCTGAGCCATGGAGCGCTCTAAAGATAGTAACCAAAACCTTGAAGCGCACCCAGAAGACCACTGGGAGCCAGTGCAGTCGCACAGGAGGGGGGTTACATGAGAGTGCCACATTGCTCCCATTACCACCCGCGCGGCCGCATTCTGGACGAGTTGGAGCCTTCAGGTGCTTCTCAAGGGGAGCCCCATGTAGAGAGCATTACAATAATCCAGGCGTGAGGTGACAAGGGCGTGAGTGACCATGCGTAACAAGTCCCAATCCAGAAAGGGATGCAACTGGCGAATCAGGCGAATCTGATAAAAAGTCCTCCTGGCTACGGCCATCATATGCTCTTCAAAAGACAGCCCTGAGTCCAGGAGGATGCCCAAGTTGTGAACCCCATCTGTGGGGGCCAACGACTCGCCCCCAATAGTCAGAGATGGCACCAACTGACTATATCGGGATGACGGAAACCACAGCCACTCGGTCTTGGATGGGTTGAGTCTGAGTTTGTTCCTCCCCATCCAGATCCGTACGGCCTCCAGGCACCGGGACATCACCTCAAGGGCATCATTGGGGTGGTCTGGGGTGGAGATGTACAGCTGGGTGTCATCAGCGTACTGATGGTACTTCACCCCAAAACCATGGATGATCTCACCCAGCGGCTTCACATAAATGTTGAATAGAAGGGGCAAGAGGACCGATCCTTGTGGCACCCCACATATAAGGGGCCTCGGGGTCGACCTCTGTCCCCCTGTCAACAAAGACTGTGACCGGTCAGAGAAAGGAGGAGAACCACTGTAGAACAGTGCCCCCCACCCCCAACCCTTCCAACCGGTGCAGCATGATATCATGATCGATGGTATCAAAAGCCGCTGAGAGGTCTAGTAGGACCAGGACAGAGGAGCAACCCCTGTCCCGAGCCCTCCAGAGATCATCAACCAATGCGACCAATGTTGTCTCTGTGCTGTACCCAGGCCTGAATCCCGACTGGAACGGATCTAGATAATTCGATTCATCCAGGTACTGAGGCAGTTGTCGTGCAACCACACTCTCAACAACCTTTGCAACAAAGCGAAGGTTGGAGACAGGACGATAATTTGCTAATACAGCTGGATCCAGGGAGGGCTTCTTGAGGAGGGGCCTCACCACTGCCTCTTTCAAGACGGTGGGAAAGATACCCCCACTCAAAGAAGCATTTATAATCTCCTGGAGCTAGCCTCGCATCACCTTCTGGGAGGCCAGTACCAACCAGGATGGACACGGATCCAATAAACATGTGGTCGCATTTAGTCTGTTCAGTATCCTGTCCACGCTTTCGGGAGTCACAGGATCAAACTCTTCCCAAATAATATTCTCAGGACCTGCCCCTGTCATCTCCTCTGGATCAATCCAGTCAGAGTCTAGCTGTTCACGAATCTGAGCAATTTTGTCATACAGATATTGTACAAAATCCTCAGCTCTACCCTCCAAGGGGTCTTCCCGTGTCTCTTGATGGAGCAGAGAGCGGGTCACCCTAAACAGGGAGGCTGGGCGATTATCTGATGACGCAATAAGAGTAGAAAAGTAGTTACTCTTCTCTACTCTTATCGCCACTAGGTAATTCTTAATATGAGATCTTACCAGTGTTCAGTTGGATTCAGAACGACTAGCCCTCCAACTGCTCTCTAGGCATCTTTTCCGGTGCTTCATCTCCCTCAGCTCCTCAGTATACCAAGGAGCCAGGTGAGACCGGCGCTGGGTCAGAGGCCGCAAAGGCACGACTCGGTCTAAAGCATCAGCTGCCACCCTATCCCAGGCGGCCACTAAGTCCTCAGCCGAGTCGTGTGCTAGAACCTCAGGAAATGGCCCAAGCTCCATCTGGAATCTCTCAGGATCCATCAGGCGCCTGGGGTGGAACCACCTGGTCGGTTCCGCCTCCCTGTGGCGGGGTGTGGCGGTTTGAAGGTCCAGGCGAAGGAGGGAGTGATCTGACCATGACAAGGGTTCAATCACTATATCCCCTATCTCGAGATCACTCAACCACTGTCCAGAGACAAAAACAAGGTCCAGTGTGTGTCCCCCCATGTGAGTAGAGCCATAAATTAACTGGGTCAGGTCCATAGCCATCATGGAAGCCATGAACTCCCGAGCCACCTCAGATGTCTCGCCAACTGATGACAGGTTAAAATCCCCCATGACCATAAGCCTGGAGGTGTCAATAGCCACCACGGCTATAACATCAAGAAGCTCAGCCAGGGCTGCTGCCACATGGCAGGGAGCCAGGTACGTGACTAGCAAGCCCAACTGCACCCTATGACCCCACTTCACAAGAAGGGACTCACATCCAGCCGTCTGAGGAACAGTGGCCTCCCTTGGTCCAAGACCTTTGTTAATAACAACCGCCACCCTTCCGCCCCTCCCCTGAGACCTTGGCTGATGGAAAGCATGGAAACCTGGTGGGCACATATCAACAAGGGGGGCTCCCCCTTCCTGGCCCAACCAGGTCTCCGTAATACCCGCCAGGTCCGCACCCCCCTCCTGAATAAGATCACAAATGAGGGGGGCTTTATTTACCACGGACCTGGCATTGCACAGCATCAGCCGAAGGCCTGGGGCCCGAGGTTCTGTACAACCTGGGGAACGAGAAGAGCTTTGAGGGTCGGAGCGCGCCACCGCTTGTAAACAGCGAGGACACACTCCCGTAGGATGATGTGGCCCCCTGCTCCGCCATATCTGCCCCTCCCACCTACAGTATCGATGTTATGGGCATCTGTATCGTAAGATCTAATCATCTCCTTGACCCCAGAGTTCACACCTCCCATGCCACGCCCTACGGCTGGCCCAGATACCCTCCCCCGCGGGTCTTCCCCCAAACCCACATAATCTACCCCCTCCCAGAATCCCTTAAAAACTTATTAAAAAATTTCCCTAAAAAACCCCATAACCCTCTTTTTGCTGTATGCCATCTCTCCGGACTCCAAATCTGTCATCGAGATAGGCCCTCGATAAAGAAGAGGGCCAGACCTGCGAGAGAAATGTACTCTCCCAATGAGTACATTTTGTAGCTAGATAGTCTATAGCTGGTAGGCATGTCCTAGTTATCCAGGGTCCTGTGGAGAGAGTATCAATTAGAGGTACAAGTCATTTTAGTCCTGCTGAACTGTCATATCAGCGGTAGAAATAGCCATTTTGAACTCAGATGTGAACATCAATCACCCTCTCACGGCAACCAGATATAAGGGAGAAAAACAGCAGCTATAGTCCTGTTCTTTCAATGTTGTACCTAGGCATAGATGGAATAGCCAATCCTTGAGATTAGAGATACGGATAGTCTGTGGGAAATATATATAGTAGGTGAAAATCCAGGGAGACTCAGATGAAATAAAAGTAAGGAAATTCTCATCCTGATATACAGAAAACAACAAACCTGGATAGCAAATGATTCACAAAAAAGCCGAATATCTGGTCATAAAAGGGCGATAGGAGATAAAAATACAGGAGGGGAGATGGAATAAGGCAGTCACTTTGTAGAAGCAAAGCCCCCATGATAGACATAACAATCATTTCTAATCTCCTTAGCTTTCTTTAGGTCTTTTATGCATGAAGGTTTAACCCCCCCCTATAGAAAGAGAGGGGGGAGGCCTCTGGGAGGTAATCCAGAGCTGGCCCAACAATGGAAGGATTGGCATCTTTCCATTGCCCAGGAGATCAGTTGAAAATAAATAAGAAAGGTCCCTATTCTCCTTTCTGAGGCCTCTTTGGTCTCTAAATTGCTTTGGTTTTTTGCTGCCTGTAACCACCAACTGTAACTGCTATTTCGGGCGCCATTTTGGAATTTTAAACTGCCACCACCATCGGCCTCCTCCACGCCGATTTCGCCCACCGCCGGCCTCTGCAGGCAACCTCCAATCTTGCCAAGGGTCTAACGAAGTCAGCCCAGGGTGCCAGACAGTCATCGCAGCCGTATATCGCCATCCATCCGGTAGCCTCTGATGAATGTAGGGCCGGCTGTCACGAAGCTATCGGCCCAAATTCGCTGACTCAAATCCCACCAGCACCGCCCGTCTCATTATAAGCTGTTTCAGAGAGCGAAACCACAAAACCGCTCTCCTAGAAGGTCTTCCAGAGCCGAAAACACTCCCATCGGATTGGCAAATCAGCCCTCTCAACACACCATGGGCCATAGATGGGTAATTGGCCCTAAGGACCCCCAACTGTCAGGACATTACCCCCGTAAAACCGGAGCTCCATCGGGAGTCGCCATCTTGGGCATGTGCGAGGGTTCTTCATTAATTCTTGTCCAGCCACTTGAACCTTATTCTTGTAGGAAGCTTGTAAAATGTCATTTCTGATCCTCCTGGCTGTAAAATAGATCACATCTCTTGCCACCCAGGAGTTAACCCTATAAATTTTATCGATTCACGTTGCCACATCTTCTGCTCTTTCTTTGATTATCTCTGCCACAGCTTCAGCACAAATGTCCTTTAGATTTTCCTGGCTATTTTCTTTCAGGCCTCTCAATCTCAAAGCAAATTCCATAGATCTATATTGTAACATAACCAGTTCATCATCCACCTTCTCTGTTTAATCATAATGTCTCCTACTTTATTTTCCAAGTTCAGATTGGCTTCATTAATTTGTTCTACTCTCTCATCCAACTGAACAAGGTGTTTTGACAATCCTGAGACTGCTAGGATAATGTCATCTCTTATTTCGTTATGCTTTTCTTCAACAACATCTTTAATTGCCTTTATATCCTCCGCAAATTTTTTTAGCTTCCCTTCCATAATTACTGTTTGGTTGTTCATAGCTGCAGTTTGATTATTCATGGCTTCTTTTATAAATTCTTTAAATTCTTTAAAAGAAGCCTCCTGGCTCTGTGAATCAGCCGGAGGTTGTGCTTTCTGTGTCACTACTGACACTACTGGAGAACCTCCTCCATTTTTAGAAACTCCTGGCTTAGCTTGCTTAGAAGCCATCTTATTTTAAAAAGTCTTTTTCCCTTTCACAGCCACAAAGTCTCTTGAACAATTTTCAAAAGTTTATAGTTTATGGTTTCAAACAAAATAGTCTTTTCTCCACCAAACTCTTAATTCCCAGCAGCTTTAATCCACTCCAGAGCACAAAACTCTCAATAAACACTTTCGTTTCTAACTTTCACTTTCACACCCACAACAAAGGTGCCATCTTCCAGCCTCCAGCTCAAAGAAATTCAATTAGAAACAATGTAAACCCGGAGTTAAGCGCTGTTACTTGCAAATGCTTGTTCTCCTGTTTCCGCTCCATCTGCTCTTGTATTCAATCGATCTCACTTTTGCCTGCAGAGTTGGTCACAACGTCTGGCTCTGTTTAAAACAGAGTCGTCCTGGATCCGGAGCTTCAGTGGGCTGACCGGGAAGCTCTTGCCCTCCAAGCCTCTGGAGTTATTCCAGGGGGGTTATGGGGAGCTCTACCCACACCCACCAGCTCTCCTCTCCTTCTTCTCCTGATGGAGAGGTTTTCAAGCCACCAGACAGCTGCTTAACGCTGTCAAAGCGGCTTTTACGGGATCACAGGGCTGACGGTCCAGAGAGACCATCCACAACATCGGCGGTGCCAACCGGAAGTCCCCAGATCTTGTAATCTGTATTTAATAATGATATAGGCCTATAGTTTTTTGGCTGAGTATGATCTTGGTCTTCCTTTGGAATCAGGGAAATAAATGCTGTTCTCCAGGAAGGAGGCACTTGTCTTCCAGTTTGTATTTTATTAAATAATTCTTTAAGTGGTTCCACCATTTCTGCTTGCAAATTTTTATAATAAACTGCTGTCAACCCATCTGTCCTGGGGGCTTTTCCCACCTTCAATTGTTTAATTGCTAAAATAATTTCCTCCATAGTTATCAATTGATTCAAACCTTCCCTTTGTTTTTCTGAGATTATGGAGATATTCCCCCTCTGCAAATATTTATCTATATCTATACCTTGAATCTTGTCACTAGTATACAACTTGGTATAGAATTCTGAAAATGCTTTTTTAATCATATTTTGCTGGTACACCTCTTTACCCTTATAGACTATTTTCTCTATAGTACGTAGCTTTTGTTTTTTCCTAAGCAAATATGCCAACCATCTGCCTGGTTTATTCACATTACAAAAGGAGTTAGGTTTGGCATATTGCAAATTAGTTGCTACCTGATCTGCCATCAACATATTAAATTGCCCTCCCAATAAATTGATTGCTTCTTTTGTTTTCTTATCAGTTGGGTTTAAAATTAATACTTGCTCTTTATTTTTTATTTTTTCTTCTAACTCCTTCCATTTCCTTTCCTGTTTACGTCTATATATATTATTCAAATAAATTAAAATACCTCTCATATATGCTTTACTTGCATCCCAAAAGATCTCCATAGGTGTACCTTTATGCAAATTCATAACAAAAAAATCTTTCATAAATTTTTCTTTCACATTTTCCTCATATCTAAACAAATTTTCATTCAGCCTCCAGGACTTCCTGGTGCCTTTTCATATTCTAATTCCATCCAAACCGGACTATGATCTGTTAATGTTCTTGGACATATCTTCGTTTTCTTCACCCTAGAAAGGAATTCATTAGAAATTAATATAAAATCAATCCTGGAAAATGACTGATGTCTGTCAGAGAAGAAAGTAAAATCTTTCTCTTCTTCATTCCTCTCCCGCCAAATATCGCTCAACTCCATATCCTCCATCATATCAAAAAAAGATTTAGGCAATCTAGCACGTGTTTGAATATTTTGTAGAAATCCTTTTTTATCCTTTTTAATATCCAAAACTCCATTCCAGTCTCCCATCATTATATGTGTTTTATAATTCCACTGTATTAATTTAGCATGTAAAGTCTTATAAAAACTTTCTTGTTGCTAATTTGGTGCATATAGTCCAATCAATAATGTTTTTTCCCTTCTATTAAGATTTCAATTGCAATATATCTTCCTTGTGGGTCTGCTTCAATTAACTTAGCTATTAAGCCTTTTTTTAGGTATATAACTATACCATTTTTCTTCTCCGGTGCAGATGCTATAAAATGTATGCCCAATCTTGCATTTATTAAATATTTTTGATCTTGCATTCTAATATATGTCTCTTGTAGGCATATAATGTCATTTTTATACTTCTTCAGATAATGAAATATTTTCCTCCTCTTTTGCGGTGAATTTAATCCATTGACATTCCAAGTTAGAAATTTACTTGCCATTTTTGGCACTTTGAAGCTTCTCAAGCATTAGCTGAAGGTCATCTCTCACTTTGATCTTCGGCCTAGCTCCTCCCACTGCTTCTGATTTTGTGGTTTCTTGTGCTTTGATGTGGGCTTGCTGCACCTTTAATTCCTCTTGGTGTTTCTTTGCTGCTCGAGTCTGCCTTTGATCCCTCGGCTCCTCTACTTTGCCAAATAACTCCATATCTTGGGCAGAGTTTGTAAATTGTAGTAAATCTTCTTCAACAATCAAAGCCCCCCTTTGAGCCTCTGCCTGAGCCTGGGTAATTTCTTTCACTCCCATTCTTGTTTCCTCTATTTCCTTTCTGCTTCTGGTTTCTGGAGAAGAAGAACCTCCAGCCTTCAATACATTAAAGTAAAAATCCCTTGCTTTCCATAATGTATTAAGACGGAATCTCTGTCCTGAATAATCCACCACTAATCCAGTTGGAATCTCCCATCTATACTGTATCTGACATTTTCTGAGTTCATCCACCACAAAAGCTTAGTCCTTCCTTGCTCTCAACATTTTGGGAGGGATTTCTTTTAATGTTAAAACTTCTTGCCCTGCCACTTGAAGTTTATGTTTGTAGGAAACCTGCAATATCATATTTCTTAGCCTTCTTGTTGTGAAGTAAATTACAATGTCTCTTGGTAAATTTTTCTATCTGAGTCTGAACTTCTTCCATTTTATTCTCCAAATTCACATTTGATTGATTAACTTCCTCTAGTCTTTCATCTAACCCTTCAATATGGCTTGCCAAACCTTTAAATGCAAAAATAATGTCTTCTCTAATTGCCTTGTTTCGAGCTTGAATTTCATCCTTAATTTCTGTCACTTCTAAAGTTACTTCATCCATTTTTTCAGTCACCACTTTTATTTTTTCATCAAGAACAGAAGTAAATTTTTCTTCTAAAGAGAAGGCTTGCAGCTTTAAAGCTTGCTGCAAGGCTTCCAGGGTTAAAGCTTGTGGTTCTGCTGGAGCTGTCAAAGATTGCGGTTTGGGTGGTGGAATAGGGGAACTCACAGTAATTTTAGCCCCAGCAATCTTTATTTGCTTAGAAGCCATTTTCCAATTTTCTGTTCCAGATTAAAACTTTTACAACAACCAATCCCAGAAATTAACTCAATTTCCAATTAGTTTCAGTCCTCAGTAAATTTAAATTTCTCTACAGTCCAATTTAATTCTTCTTTCTTTTGAGACAAGTTCCTTTTATTAGCAGCAGAGACTATCAGCACAGATGAGTGCTTTGAAGTTAACTTTTGTTACCACACCCAATTAAGGCTCAGCGCCATTTCCTTTCACTTTCTTCCCACAGCAATCAAGAAGGAAGTATTCAATACACAGGAGTTAAAGTTTAATACTTGCAATTGGAGTTCCTCCTGTCTTTGCTCTGCCTGCTTTTGTATCCAAAATAGTGTTAAAATGTTGCAGGGATGGTCGCAGCATCTTGTTCTGCTAAATGCAGAAGCGTCCCGGATCCGGAGCTTGTGTCAGGCTTCTAGGGAGCTCTCACCCTTCATGCCCCAGGAGTTATTCCTGGGACTCTTGGGGAGCTCAACCCAAGCCTGGCTGCTCTCTTTCCCCTCTTTTCCCGAGGGGAAAATTTTCAAGCCACTAAACAGCTGTTTTTTGCTGTTCTAGCAGCTTTAACGAGATCGCGGGGCTAGTGCTCCGAAAGGAGCTGCTATCGACGACGTGTTGCCACCAGAAGTCCTCACAGCAGAAGTTTCTCATGAATTTTTTTAACGTGAGTTTCTTGAAGGCAAGTAATATCATAATTAAGTTCCATTAAATTATTTAGTATTTTCCTTCTTTTAGAAGGAATATTTAAACCATTAACATTCAAAGAAATGAGTCGCACCTCTTCCCCTCCTCCTATTAGTCCTATTTTCCTAATACTTTTTTCTTGGTTTGCCGGGTTTCTCATAACACCATCTCTCTGCCTCCCCCTCCTTTTTCCTCTAATTTCCCATCCTTCTTCCTTTCTTCTTGGTTTCCCACACTATTTACTTCCTGCAATTCCTCTGAACTTCTACTCTCCTTCTCCCTTTCTAATTCCAGCTCTAATTGTGTAGATTTAAAATTATGTTCATAAAAATCCTGAGCACCCCGGCGGTTTTTTATTTTCACTTTCCTATCATTCCACGTAAACATGAGACCTTCCGGCAATAACCACCTATACATAATCCCATTCTTCCTCAGCTGTTAAAGGCTGGTAATTCCTCCTGATTTCGCTAACCCATCTTGGAACTTGCCTTAGCACTGAAATCTGTTTTCCCCTAAATACTACAGCTCGGTCCCAAGATTTCTTATAGATCTCCTCCTGCATCAACTTCTTGTTAAACTTAATATGTACTTTTCAAGGGTGGTTATATCTCTTTGAATAATTAGTAAAAACCCAAAATATCTCATCAATATCACTAAGGACCGCTATTTTATCTTTTTCCAGTATTTCAGAGATGAGGTCCCCTATAATCCCTTTTAAATCTTCTCCTTTTTCCTCTATTACATCTTGTAATCTTAAAACAAAAGAAGATCTTTCTAGTTCCAAAAAAATTATCTCCTCTTCTACAGCTCTATTTACTGAAATCTGTTCATGTACAAATCCATCCAGTTGGCCTTCACATCTACCTAACCTGGTTTCCACCTCCTGTAATCTTCCCTCCTGCTTCACCATATCACCTCTTATTTCTTCTAACTTCTCATTAAACTCCTTAATATCCCCCTTATCACTCCCATTTCATCTTTCATATCTGAAGTAAGATCCTCAAGTTTTTCAAGTTTTTTGGAGTTAGACTCCTGGTTCTTTATCATAACCTCCTGCATGGTTTGGAGCATCCCCTGAAGACTTTGCAAAGTGGGAGCTTTTCCTGCAGAGATCTGATCATCCGTATTTTTCACCATCGCCGAGGTTGATGACATTGGAGATGACACAACTGGAAGCATAACAACCTTTGTCCCTGTTTTAGTCATTGTAGTAGTCGTTGTAGTTGACATGGTTGCTATTAAATCTATGTAATACCGGAATTTAAGAGTTCACTCCTCCAGCACCAAGTCCAAGTCACACTTAGGATTTAAACTGGCCGTCAATAATAAATTTCCTAAAAGCGTAAATTAAAATACTCAGTTCTCTCCTCCACAGGGATTCACCATCAGACAGAGATTAAGTGTTCAGTCTATGTTCATATTCTCAGCACTGATGGACTAATTACAAATACAAAAAGAACTACAAAGAGGAACTTCAGTGCTCTGATTTCTTTTAAATTACCCACTTTCAGTCTGCTCAATCCCTCTAATCAACACCAGAAAGAAAGTTTGCCTCTCTCACTGCAGCCTCTTTGCATCCGTATCTCTGGGGGCAATTCATTCCAGAGGGCGAATGCCCTCACAGAGAAGGCTCTCCCCCTGGGTGTCGCCAGTCAACATGGTTTGACTGATGGTACCCTGAGGAGTCCCTCTCTGTGGGAGCGCACTGGCTGGTGGGAAGCTATTGGTAGCAGAAGGCGATCTCATAAGTACCCAGGTCCTAAGCCATGGAGCGCTCTAAAGATGGTAACCAACACCTTGAATTGCACCCAGAAGACCACCGGGAGCCAGTGCAGCTTGCACAGGAGAGGTGTTACATGGGAGCGCCATGATGTGTGGTTAAAACCACACTCACTGGCAGATCTAACACAAAAACAAGAAATTCCAGTTCTTCCTCTCCTTTCTTTAATCACGACAACAATTGTCCCAAGCACTCCGCTGTTTCTAATCCCTCTTGCCTTTCATTGCAACATAGACTTCCCTTCCAAAATGGCTTAGTCATAGTTCGAGGGTAGCCATTAATGGCCCCCTCTTCCCAGTCACTAGGGTCGAAGTATCTGCTAATGACATGCGGGATCGCCACCTCCTCACATATCTCAGCTCACCACACCTTCACTGACCTCCTCGCAGTCAGTGCCAGCACCAAAAGCTGTTCGCTGGCTGGGAAAAAGCAACTCAAGCCAGGAGTCCTTTCAGTTCCTGACCTGCTGCAAAAATGACATCACCGGAAGTCTCCCGTCTGTACTACTGTAACACTCTCTACATGCGGCTCCCCTTGAAGAGCACCCGGAGGCTCCAACTGGTCCAGAATGTGGCTGCGTGGGTGATTATGGGAGCGTCACGGCGCTCCCATGTAACACCTCTCCTGCGCGAGCTGCACTGGCTCCTGGTGGTCTTCTGGGTGCGATTCAAGGTGTTGGTTACCATCTTTAGAGCACTCCATGGCTTAGAACCTGGTTACTTACGAGATCGCCTTCTGCTACCGATAGCTTCCCACCGGCCAGTGCGCTCCCATAGAGAGGGACTCCTCAGGGTACCGTCAGTCAAACAATGTTGACTGGCGACACCCAGGGGGAGAGCCTTCTCTGTAGGGGCATTCACCCTCTGGAATGAATTGCCCCCAGAGATACGGATGATCCCTGCCTTGCACACGTTTTGCTGTGCCCTCAAAATGTTATTGTTCCAACAAGATAGGTTAGCCTAAACATTGAATTTTAATGGGTTGTTTTTGTTTTAATGACACCGGGGCCAAATTATTTAATGTGTTTTTAAATTGTTTTTAAATTTTATATGGTTACTTGTTTTATCTTTGGCTGTGCACCGCCCTGAGTCCTTCAGGAGAAGGGTAGTATAAAAATTAGATTAATAAACAAACAAACAAAACAAAACAAAACAAACAACAAACAAACAAACAAGGAGTGGGCGTTGGCTCCTCTCAGGTTCACCAAAACAGCAGGAAAATACTGAAACCTCATTGGCCGAACCGTCTGACAGCTCCCTATAAAAAGGCAAGCTGTCAGACAAACCAGTTGCTGGGTTGCACCGATCTACTCAATAAAGAGCTGTTATTTTATTACAAACCGCATCCTGTCTCTTCCATCGCCCGATCTAACATGTATAATCTAATAATTTATTTGAACTCAAATGTTACTTACAAATGATTGAATATGCTATTTCTAATTAAATTTATAATCTGAGTTTAAATTTTCTAAAAAGTGTACACATTCTTTAACTAACAGGTCAGGAATGTCACAAGGCTCAAAACTAAAGCCTAAAATTCACCACTCGTTTACACTGAATTTCATAGTTATTGGCAATTAATTAAAGATTATACAGAGTAGAATTTTATATCCAAATAATTAACTACCTTCACTCCATCTTTGCCAAAAACAAAAAAAACAAAAAAACCCACTGGCGTCTGCTTGGATGACAAAGGGTTGTTCGGGGTCAGGATGCTTCAGCACTGGTCCCTTTGCAAAAAGTTTTTTTAGTGTTTTGAATGCCTTTTGGCAGGTTAGATTCCACTATAGGGGTTGTCCCATGTGGAGCTTCATCCCTGGGCCTCCTGTCTTTAGGAGGTCTGTCATGGGTTTGGTAATCTTCATGAAGGAGGGGATAAATTGGCTGTAAAAGTTTGTGAATCCTAGGAAGCTATCTGTGGGTGTGAGGGGACTGCCAGCCTAGGATGGCTTGTACATTGGCTGGGTCCATCTCTATGCCCTCATTTGACACTTGGTAGCCCAGGTAGTTTAGCTGTTCGTGGTGAAATTCACATTTTGACAGCTTGATGTACAGGTTTTCGCCAGTAGGTTTTCCAGTACCTGGCAGACTAGGGGTATGTGGTCCTTCATGGTCTCGGTGGACCATGAGGATGGTCTACCTGAATGAGGATGTCATTCAGGTAGACCAGGAACCCCTTAGAGAAGTGATCATGCAGCATTTTGTTTATTAACTGCATAAACACCGCAGGGGGGCCCTGTAGTCTGAAAGGCATTACTTTGAATTGGAAGCTACCTAGGGGGCATTTGAATGCTGTTTTCCATTCATCTCCCTCCCTGATGTGAACTTGGTAGGATGCTTCTCTGAGGTCTAATTTAGTAAAGACTTTTCCTTTGGCTAGATGAGACAGCATGTTCTTCTTGAGAGGGAGGGGGATATAGGTCACACACAGAGTTTAATCCTCTAAAATCCATGCATAATCTCATGTTTCCGTCTTCTTTTTTTCTTTGAATAGGACTGGGGTTGTGACCTGTGGCTTGGCTGGCTTGATGAATCCCTTTGCTAGGTTTTTGTCTATGTATTTGCACATTTCTTGCATTTCCTGGGGCATCATGGCGTACAGTTTGGGTTGTTTTGTCCCAGAGATTATTTCAATGGTGCAGTCCATTTTGCATGAAGGGGGGGTGGTGGTGTTTAAGATGTCACACTCGGCCTTGCTGAACACTTCCGCAAGGTCCTAATATTCTTTGGGGATCTGTTTAACCTCTGGGATTTTGTCTGAGATGGCTGCCAATTGTTCTGGTGGGGCCTTTGGAGTGGTTTCGTGCATGGATGATGTCTCTATTTGCTGGTGTGGAAGGGGTTGGGGTCCTCTTCCTATCCTCAACCTCTGGGTGCCCCAGATTGTTGGGCCCCACTTGACTAGCCAAGAGTGCCCCAGTATGACTGTGTCTGTCATTCTAAGGGCTATTATGAATCGAATTGCTTCCCAGTAGTTCACTAGCTCTAGCCTCACTGGTTTGATCAGGTCGGTGGTGTAGGTTCCCCCCAGTAGGGACACATCAATCTGTTTAAATCTGATCCGGTAGGCCAGTCTTTTTTCTCTAATCCCCAGTTTCAGGACTGTGGTTAGGTTAATCAAGCATCTAGTGCAGCCTGAGTCTATTAGGGCTTGAATAGTACCCTGGTCTATGTTTTGGAGGCTGTGAGGCATATTGGGAGGATGAAGGGGTGGATCAGTTAACTCATCATCAGATCATCTTCACCATCATTCTTACTGTCATAGGGATCTGGTGATTGGTCATCATTGGCTGCAGTTCCTCCGCTTTCTGCTGGGTGAGGAGGGACCTCTACACTCTGGAGGGCTTTTCAGGATGTGTTGGCAGCATGCCTGGGGCCTCATTCTGGTCATGCCCTGAGTGGTGGCTCTGGCTTAGGTTTCAGAGCTGGAGTCACGCATGCCGATGCAATGTGGCCCATCTCTCTGCATCTGTAGCATTTCAACTGGCTTCATGGGAGGGTTGACCTTGGGGTTGCTGCAGCCTCCTATCGGCTGGATGGTCTCCAGTCTGGTTGTCCTCTCTCCTTGGTATCCGGTTGCTTCCACATGTCATTGGTGCACAATCCACAGTCAACTTTTTTTAAAAAAAAATTTTCATTGGTTAAAAATAATGAACAAACACAGATACAACAATACAACATACAAAACAAATAAAAATAAATCAAGTCTTACGACTCCTTTTTCCAATTTGTCACATCGGTAGATTATATTTATATTCTTATCTATACCTGTATATTTACGTATAAGACAATATCATAAATTCCATGTTAAATTAACTATCTTTCTTAATTGGTACCCAATTCTTGTCTATGAATTTTAACCTCTGTTTTGTGTCCCTATTTTTGTATTCCTTTCTTTTTCTCCAATCAGTTATACCATCTCTGCCATACTAATTAATAGTCTGTTTCATCTTTTTCCTGCAATTCTTTTGTGAGTCTATCCATTTCTGCACATTCCATAATTTTGTTGATTATTTTGTTTTCTGTTGGTGTGTCTTCATGTTTCCAGTTTTGAGCGAAAACTATCCGTGCTGCTGTTAATATGTGAATTATTAGATATTTTATTTCTTTTTCGTAATGGCCTGAAATTATTCCTAATAAGAAGATTTCCGGTTTCATTTCCAATTTCTGATTTGTGATTTCTTCTATTTGTATCTTTATTGCATGCCAGAATTGTTTTGCCTTCTGGCATGACCACCACATATGGTAGTAAGTTCCTTTTTGTGATTTGCACTTCCAGCAAGTTGAGGAAGTATTCGGAAACATTTTTGCTAGGCGCGCAGGCAGGAGGTACCACTGGTAGAACATTTTATACATATTCTCTTTGTAGGGTATAGACATTGTTAGTTTATAGTTAACTTTCCATAATTTTTCCCATTTGTCCAATTCAATGTATGTCCAAAAAATTTTGCCCAAATTATCATATTTTCTTTAACCACTTCTTCTTCTAATTTATATTTTAATAAGTAATTATAAATTTTAGTTATCAATTTATCATCTGTTCCTTGTAAAATTTTGTCTAATTCATATGGCTCTTTTTGAAATCCTAATTGTACCAGGTCCGTCTTGTACCTAGATTCTATCTGTAAATATGCCACCAATCAATGTCTATACACTGTTCTCTCAGTTCTTGTCTCAATTTTAACTCTCCTCCGCTGTTCAGCAATTCTTTATAGGTTTTCATTTTCTCCTTGTCCATGGCATTGGGGTAGATCTGTGACTCCATGGTCGATAACCATCCTGGAATTTTATTATAATGTACCTTTCTAATCTCTTGCCATGTTTTATATAGTGCTTCTCTGATAATTGGAAGTATCCATGATGTTTATCTCTCCCTTCCCACAAAAAAGCGTGCCAACCTCTCTGCAAATCAAAGCCCTCTAATGTTAAGATTCTTTTGTTTTTAAGCTCTATCCAATCTCTTATCCAAGTCAATGATGTGGCTTTATAATACAGTTCCCAATCCCGTAACTCTAGTCCTCCTTTCTCTTATGTATCTTGAAGGTATTTTATTTTACTTCTTGCCTTCTTCCCCTGCCAAATGTAGTTTGCGATCGTTTTATTGAAATCTTTGAAGAAGTCTTTTCCTGGCCATATCGGAATTACTTGGAATAAATATAATATTCTAAGTAATATGTTCATTTTAATAGATGAAATTTTTCCTAAAAATGATAATTGTAACTTGCTCCATGTTTCCAAATCCTTTTTCATCTGTTTTGTCAATTTGTTATAATTATCTTCTCTAAGTGATGATGGTTTATTAGTAAACCAGATTCCCAAGTATTTTACTTTCTTTATCGTTTGTATTCCTAATTTATCTTCTAATTCTTTTTCTTGCAATTTTGTCAGATTCTTCGTTAGTGCTTTTGTTTTTTGTTTATTGATTTTAAGGCCAGCGACTCTTCCATACTCCTCTATTTTTGCTAACAATTTAGTTCCTGTTACTGCTGGTTGTTCCAAGATAAACACCACATCATCCGTGAAGGCTTGCAATTTGTACTCCTCTTTTTTGATTCTCAGTCTTTTTATTTCTTTATCTTTCCTAATTTCATTTAGTAATGTTTCTAATGATATTATAAACAAAAAGGGGGATAGGGGACATCCCTGTCTCACTCCTTTTAATATTTCAAATTGTTCTGTTATATCTCCATTTATCATAATCTTTGCAGTTTGAGAGGAGTAAATCTTCCTAATCATATTTAAAAATTTGTCGCCATAATTTTGAGTTGTAATGTAAGAAATTTCCAATTCAGATTATCAAAAGCCTTCTGCATGTCCAAGAAGATTAAGGCCAGTTTGTCCACATTTTTTTCATAATATTCTAGAATGTTAATAATTTGCCTCATGTTATTTTTTATTTGTCTTCTTGGAATGAAACCATTTTGGTCTGGATGGATATATTCGTGGATGATTTTTTTCAATCTCTGTGTGATAATCAACGTAAATAATTTATAATCTACATTTAGCAGTGATATTGGCCTGTAGTTTTTGATTTGTGTGGGATCTGTTTCTTCTTTTGGAATAAGTGTGATGATAGTTTCAGTCCACGATTTGGGGATTGTAGCTTCTAAAAGTGCGTCATTAAAAACTTGAAGTAAAATGTTATCCATTGGATATTGGCATGTTTTGTAAAATTCTGTTGGTATACCATCTAGTCCTGGGGTTTTATTGTTTTATTGTTTTTTTCTTGACTCTATTAGCTCAGTCGTGGTAATTGGTCTGTTCAATAACTCTCTCTGTGTCTCTTCTAGCCCTTGAATGTTTGTTTTGCCTAGATATTCTTTAATATCATCTTCCTGGATTTCTGCTTGTTTATATAAATTCTGGAAGAAATTTTTTACTATTCATTTTTTATCTTTGTTTCTGTAGTACATTTCCCCTACCTCGTCTTGCAGTTGGTGTATTGTTCTCTTCTCTTTTTCCTTTTTCAATTTATGCGCCAGCCAGAGACCTGTTTTATTTGCATGTTCAAACTGATTTTGTTTTGCTAATTTAATTTTCCTTGCAATTTCTGTTTGTGTAATTAAATTAATTTTATGTTTAGTGAGATTTAGCTTTCCTTTAATTATTTTATTGTAGGGTTCTTTCTGCAACTCTGATTCATATGCTCTGAGTTCTATTAATAAGTTTTCTCTTATCTGTTGTTTGTCTTTGTTTTTCTTTGCTGTGTATGCGATAGTGAGGCCTCTTATATAGGCTTTAGCTGTGTCCCATAAGTTTTGGAGTGAGGTTTGCTCTTTCGTATTTATCTGGAAAAATGCAATCATTTCTTTCTCGATCATTTGTGAATATTCTTTATCTTTTATTATTTCTTTATTCATCATCCATCTTCTTTATTTTCGGTATCCTTTCCATACTACCGTTATTGGACTGTGATCTGCCCATGTATTTGGTGATATTTCAATGTCCTTTACCTCTTTCCTCAGTTCTGTAGTCATCCAGGCCATATCTATTCTAGACCATGATTCATGCGGGCTAGAATAGAATGTATATTGTTTTTTTTTCCTTGTTCACCTCTCTCCATACGTCGTGCAATTGTAATTCATGTGCCATGTCTTTGAATGTATCTGGAAGTACTTTTTTCCTGGTTTTGTTCTTTTTATTGCTCTGGTAATCTTTTTCTGTGTCTATGATTGCATTGAAACCTCCTATGATATAGATATGCTCATATTCCAAATCTTTAATTATATTGTGTATTTTATGAAAAATTCGTTTTGATTTCCATTAGGGGAATATATCGATATTAATAATATTATTTTTGATTCTGTTTGTATTTCTATCATCAAAACCCTTCTGTCTTCATCTGTATATATTTGCTTTGTTTTCAAATATTTCTTGATGTATACTGCAATTCATCTCTTTTTTTGATCAGCTAGTGAAGTGTATAGTGTTCCTAATCTTTGGTTTTCTAGTAGTTTTTGATGTTGTTTCTTGATGTGAACTTCTTGCAAATTTATAATGTCCATCTCTAATTTTTGTAATTTTGCGAATATGTGTGTTCTTTTGGTTGGTGTGTTTAGTCCATTTATATTGATTGAGGTCATTTTTAATTCCCGTTCCATTCTTGTTGTCTATTTATTTGTTGTTCTTAGCCTTCTTGTGTTTCTTGTAATTATTTGTGTTTTTTCCCTCACTCCCTCTCTTTCCATTCTTTCTCTCTCCAATCTTCTTTTTTCCTCTTGCTCTCTTTCTACTTCTTCTGTTCGATGTTTCTCCTGGCTCTTATTTTCTAGTTCTTCCCTGCTTTCCTGCTCCTCTTCTAACACAAAATGGTGATCAAAAAATTCTTGCACTTTTTCCAAACTGTCAATCTTATATTTCTTTTCTTGCCAGGAAATCAGTATCCTTTCCGGTATTAGCCAGCAGAACATTATTTTATATTTATTTAACTGTGATGTTAAGAAGGTATAGTTCTTCCTTTGATCTCTTATCCTTCTTGGGATTTGCTTGAGAGTTATTATTTCCTTTCCCTTATATAGGATTGCCTCTTCTCTCATCTTCCTATAAACATCTTCTTTTATGGATTTTTTGGTGAATCTAATATGTACCTCCTTAGGCAGTTTATGCCTGCGCGCAAAATTTGTGTGAACTCTGTAAATTTCATCCATGTCTCTTCAGATATCATCTTTATTTCTCTGAGTCGCTTCTGCTAATATCCCTGCCATTAATTCTCCTAAATCTTCATCTTTTTGTTCCACTATGTTCTGGAATCTGAGGTAGAAAGATGCTTTCTCCATCTCTAAATACGTAATTGACTCTTCCATTTCTCTATTGATTGATGTTTGGTTTTGTTCCATCATTTCCATTTTCCTATCCATTTGTTCCATTTTCATCTCCACTTTTTGGATCCTTTGCTCTTTTTTCACAATGTTCTGCTGTATTTGTTCAATCTTATCATCTATTTTCTTGATATTGTCCTTTATTTCTCCCACATCCATCTTCAAATCCTCATGATTCCTTCTTGTCTCTTCGTGGTTGTTTGCTATGGACTCTTGTGTTTTATTCATTCCTTCTTGTATCATAGCTAACACCGATTGAATATTTTGTATGTTAAAAGTGGAGGTCGTCTTTTCTTTCTCTGTTCCTAACATAGTATCGATTGATCTTTGCTGCGCAGGGGATGCTGTAAGTATTGTCTGATTTGAAGTTATTTTCTTGCTTATCTTAGTTATTGATGCTGAACTTGCGGTTGTCATTTTTACTCTTTGTTTTATACTGTCCCAAAATTTCATACACTTATTTACTTTTTAGGATCTTTATATTTATACATCTATATTGGTACTTGACTTGTATAGTGTATAAATCTTAAAATAGGAACCAATAGGAGAGATACTATAACTTTATCTATATTAATATTTCTATCTCCTTAATGAATAGAATTTTTGTATATGATTTTCGTCTCTGTCACACAATCACTATTTCTATATAACTTTCAATATAATTATTCAAGATTGTGTAAGTTTGTTAAGTTTCAAGATTTCAATATCCTTATATAAGGGGTAGGAAAATCAGATGGGGAGATAAGGGAAAAATCTAGGGTTTCAGCAGTTCATTAGTTTGTTCTTATTATAGTTAATTATTTATATTTGATATAAGTAATACAGTATATGTAATCAATCTAAGTTAATAAATATAAAATTCTAAACACTATTAATATTTAAGATAAATAAACTAAATAGATAACTATATCACTATATAAATATATTACTAAGCTAATAGTTGATATATGCAATTCTAAAGCAGATAATTATTTATATTTAATATAAGTAACACAGTATATATAATCAATCTATTCAATCTAAAATAGTAAATATAAAATTCTAAACAATATTAATATTTAAGATAAATAACTAAATAGATAGGTCAGTATAATAGATAAGTATATCATTATATAGTAGTATGTAGTACTACTATAATATAGTAGTAAGGAAATAGTTTGTATATGCAACACTAAAGCAGTTATATCTCAACCATTCAGTAGAGGATAACAATCCAAACTGCCTCAATTAATAATTCTTAATAATCAGTAAATATCTCTATTCAAATTAAGCAATTATATATTATACTACGCTGCTTGATGTTCGTTTTCCTTCCATTTTGCAATCTTCTTTCACTCTTGTATCACTTGCCTTCCTGTTTCTGCCAGTTATTTTCAAAGTCTCTGCTCTTCAGTATCCCAGTATCCAGGAGTCAAAATGTCCAAAAGTTGTATTTTTATAATCAGTTCAGCCTTTCAGATCATTAATTTCCAAAATTGATCTCTATGAGTCTCTCCATATTAACACCGCTTCTCCAGTCTCTGTTGTAAATTAGTCTCCCACTTCCTATCTCCGCTTTAATAGATACCGTCGATCTCACCGTTATCCTTCCTTAAATCACTGGCCTCTTTCTCAGTCAATTCAAACTTTATTTTAAGGCTTTAAGGTTTAAACCGATTTCTAGTTGCAAGTATTGCAGCTTCTGTTACCACCGTCCATTCATCTTCCACACTCCCGCTCGGCACTCCGTGCTCTCCTATTCTCCGGCTTCTCTCTCTACAATCACAGTTCTAGTCCCAGTCACTTCTTCTATGTAGCTGGCTTGTTTTTGTTGTGGCTCCGTCCTCTGAGCCTATCTTATCGGAGGAAGAAGGCTCCGAACATGAAGGAGAGGAGACGGCCAGGCCTCCCTCTCCAGGACCCTCCTCTCTGGCAATGCCTCAGGTGTCTCCAAAGGAAAAGAGATTGGCCAGGAGCCAGGTGTTTCCGAGCCATCAGATAGTGACGAAGAAACATTGTGGTTGGACCCACGCCAGTGTCGGAGAGACAAGCGGGCGCAGCAGAAAAGGAGGCGTGCCAGAGATTAAGCTGAGTCACTGGACCACACCCCACAGGCTATAAAAGGGAGTGTGGTGGCCATTCGGACTCTGTGATGTACAAAGCTAATCTCTGGCAAGGTACTTTGCACCTTTGGACACAACACCTATTTGCTGTGGATTTAATTACAAACTGGACTATTCAAACTGTGTGTATTTTTGTCTGTGTTATCAGAGTAAAAGTTCTTGGCAGGCAGCCACGGAGTTGCTGCCAAGTTCCTTATCACTGACGTTGAGTGTTTGAAGAGTTTATTTAACCCTCAACTGGCTGGTTGGGTATGTACGTGGTACGGGGACAGAACAGTTTTATATTTCACAGCTCTTTCACAGCTCTTTTACCGGTATGACTTCTGGGATTCCTCTGTTTCCACCGCCCCTTCTCCTTTCGCACTGTCACTGTCACTTTAAAATGCTTCTTCCGCTCCTCTCACCTTTTCGTCGCCACTTATCTGGCTGTCATTCGCCGTTTGCTTGGAGTATCCATCTCTCCACTCACTTCTCCCACTCTATAATTGTACCACTTTCGATTTTCACATTTTTTGTTTATTTCTCTCACTGATGCAATCTCTTATTTTGATTTTCTCTTCCCACTCTTCGGTTGTCAGTGCTCGGGCCAGCCAAGATGGCTGGTTTTTTCCTAACCGGAATTAGGAGGCTTCTCCTGAACCTTCAGGGAGATTGCTTTTCTCTCCTAGGTCCTTGAAGATTCCTCTTTTTTTCTATTGATCTCTCCAGGATCAATAGTGCCTCGATCAGCTTCCTGGTTAGGAATATTGGGACTTCAAGAACAAAGCGTTATTCTCTTCATCCCAGACACATTGACATCACTGCCGGAAGCCCACAGTCAACTTTTATGGCTACTCGGAACCACTCAGAGATTGGTTTGGACTGTCCTGATAGGCAGTTACTTGGGCAATTTGCTTTCAATGCTCATTCTGAAAAAGTGAACTAATAGCCATTCTGGCAAAGGGGGTAGCTTCCCCAAGATTCTCTTGAATTCACAGATGTCTTCCTTAATGCATCACCCTCTTTGCTTTAGATTTCGAAGCTCATCCTCTGCATACTGATCCTCCTCCACCTCCTCAAATCTGGCTTCTAGATCTTGTAGGAAGTTGTTGATGTCTTGCAGCTGGAGGGCTCTCCTCTTATGGAGGGCTGCTAGCCATTCCTTTGCTTCTCCCTCTAGCCCCCTGTTGATGGTATGGCTCTGTGTGGTGGGTAAAGATGTCCATAGCACTCTAGGTGGACTCTAGCAGAGTCAAGGAATAGAGTCCCCATCGAATTTCCCCCTGAATCGGAGCAGTTCATTCAGCATTGCTCCTCCCTCATCATGTTGGGCCCCGTATGCCTGCACTTGGTGTGTTTGGTGATCTCCTTTGGCTCTAGTTTGTAAAGGGGGGGTGCCAGCCTTGGGCAGCTTGCCTGTTGCATGGAGGAGCCACTACCAGCAGCCTTGGCTCCTTCTCCTTCTGGTGGGTGGAGAAGAGGGGCTGCATTCCCATCTATGTCTCCTCACTTCAAAGACTCAGTTGCAACCCCCTCTCTTTTGTGTGGCACAATGTGTTAGGTGTTTTGTGCCAGCCATGGCAATTTCTTAAAAGGCCACCAGATGGGAGCAAAGAGGAACTTTTGATCCCACTGGTGGGTCAAGGGGCTCCGGCCCCTGCAGCCCCATTGGGGAGAGTTAATGGCCCTCTGACCCTCTCACACACCTTGGTAAGGGAGGGGTCAAGGGCCCCTATAAGAACTCTTGCACAGGGGCTGCTCTTTATGCTCTTGTTCTAATTTCCTACAGGAATGATCCATGGGCTCAATCCAGGCATGGATGCCTCCATGCCAGGGAACTCATTCTACCTACTTTATTTTTAAATAAAGATTTAAGTTGATTGCATCCTTGTGTGCTGCCAACATGATTGCTGTTATTCTGGCATTCCTGGACAAAAGTTGGGGCAATTTTATTGTCTCAGTAGAGGGAACCAGGAAGGAAGCCATGACTCTGTCCTACCTCACAGGGAGGCTCAATGAGGAAGACAGGAGGTGTAAAGATGCAGGAGAATACACCAGAGCCACAACTCAGTGCATCAATAGGAGGCACCAGAGTTCAGAGCAGGTTAACGCTCTTCCCAAGTGTTTCATCTGTTGCTCTGAGGAGTATCTGAAGAAGGACTGCCCCCATTACCAGCAAGGACCTAAGCGTGGTTCCAATCATGGAAGGGGCAGGGGGCAGAGAAGGGGGCCTGGCGGGGGCAAAGGTGGTGCTAAGGGCAATTTTGTGTGTACTACTTACCTCACCCCCACCACAAGGGCTGATGGCCCTATTGGCCTCTGGTTAATGGACTCTGGGGCTTCATCTCACATTGCTAACATGAAGCAAGGCTTTAAGAGGTTAAGGAGAATTAATTCCTCTGTCAAGGTTGCTAATGGTAACAATGCTTTGGTTGTTGGGGAGGGCACTGTCTCTGTACCAGGGCTGGGCAATGTTGAAAGTGTGTTGCATGCTCCCTCTATCATCAATAACCTATTGTGTATAACCAAGTTATGTGATGATGGCAGGGTGGAGGTATTGTTTCGCAAAGGGGGAGGTCATGTCACTCGAGACAAAAAGGTCATTGGTAGTGTTACCATTATAAATGGTTTGCCATATTTCTCCCCTGAGTACCCAGCTACAGGAGACAGCTCACAGGGTGCCACCTCAGAAGGGGCCTGTGTGCAGAGAGAGAGAAAGGCCCCACAGCCAGTCCCCAAGCTGTCAAAGGGGCACAAGGCCAAAGCAATTGTGCCCATACTGCCTCAGCCAGCCCCACGGCCTTCCAAGGCCAATGTGGGCAAGAAACCCGAGCCTCAGCAGGCACCTAAGGCAGATAAGCCCAAAAAAGGGCCTAAGGTGCCAGCACCGCCCAAGGCAACCAGAGTCAAGGGGGTGTCAGTGGGGAAGCCACTTCATACCAAATGTGCCCACCTCTTACATCGGAGGTTAGGCCATGCCAGCTTCCCAGTGGTCAAAAAGATGGGGGAATTTGCTGAGGGGATTTCTGGACTGCACCATCTGTAAGAGGGCAAAGAGGAAGGCTGTCCCAATACCTAAGATGTCACTATGTAAAACCCAATACCCATATCAATTAATACATGTTGATTTGGTTGGGCCATTTACACCATCCCTAGGGAAAAGGCAGTATTTCCTCACTGCCGTCGATGACTTCTCGAGGTATGGCCATGTGTATACCCTCACAGAAAAGTCTGAAGTCTTTGATGCCATAAAATCACTGTACAATTACGTGGAAACCCAGTACAAGACCAAGATCGTGCAGCTGTAGAGCGACCGTGGGGTCGAGTTCATGTCCCAAAAGTTCCAACTGGGTAAAGCATAAGGGCATACACCATTTTTGTACAGCGCCTTTTACGCCTGGTGGAAAAACGGAATGGTATCCTGCAGTCTATGATGCGTAGTCTGATTGCAGATGCTGGGGTAGCAGAATCATACTGGGCGGAAGCGGTACACTACAACAGTTACACCCTGAACCGTACCTGGAGCAACATTGTAAACCAGACCCCATACTTTCTGGTCCACGGTAGGAAGCCAAGTTTGGGACACTTACGTGTATTTGGCTTCTACACTTGGGTGCACATCCCCAAGCAGCTGTGGAAGAAGGGGAGATCCATCTCCCAGAGACTGAGGTTCGTGGGCTATGCCCCTGGCTCCAAAGCTTACCGGTTCCTGGGAGAAGGGAGCAGGACTGTGACCTCCCAATCTGCCTCCTTCGAAGAGGACTCCAATTGGACCCAGATCCACTCAAATGATCTGGGCCCATACATTAACCAGCACAGTAAGGCCTCACCAACCATGACACCACCCAAGATAACCACAGACCCTGCCACCAATGAGAGCAAGGAACAGGATGAAGAGGTCAGCCTACCTGGTCCAGATGAGGAGGATGAGCCGTCCAGTCCTGAGGGGAAAGACACACCATCGTCACCTGACTCTTCACCTCCAGCAACGCTTCAGAGGCCCATGATGCCCAACGCCTGGGACCAAGGGCCTCCACATCCCGGTCGTGAACAGCCAGTTGGCGAGGAACCTTCAGAAGAAAAGGGCAGTGATTGGCAGGAGGTCAGAAGGTCAAAGAGGTCCAACAAAGGGGTCCCACCAAAGAGAATCAACATTGGCCATGTGTTGTAACTCCGACCCCCGAGCCCGTCTTATCGGAGGGAGAAGACTCTGAAGGTGAAGGAGAGGAGTTGGCAAGGCCTCCCTCTCCAGGACCCTCCTCTCTGGCAATGCCTCTGGTGTCTCCCAAAGGAGAAGAGATTGGCCAGGAGCCAGGTATCTCCGAACAGTCGCAGTCGGACAGTGACGGAGATAAGTCTTGGCTGGATCCACACCAGCGTCGGAGAGACAAGCACACGCAGCAGAAAAGGAGGCATGCCAGAGATTAAGCTGAGTCACTGGACCACACCTCACAGGGGATAAAAGGGGGTGTGGTGGCCATTCAGGCTCTGTGACGGACAAAACTAAACAACTAGCGAGTCGCATTGTATCTCTGAAACTACGTTATTTGCCTGCCTTGGATTTAATATGGACTGGACTTGAAATTCTGTGGCTTTGTGTATTTGTTTTGGTTTATCTGACGGAGGAGAAACACCTCCCTCTGTGAGTAATGTTCTTGGCAAGCAGCTACTGGGTTGCTGCAAATCCTGTTATCAAAGGAATTTATTGTCTGCAAGTTTTATTTAACTCCTGGCTGACTGTTTGTGTGCATGTGTGAGACGGGGACAGAACATCTTGTCCATCACCTGAAATTTAACCCATCTTTTAACCAAGATGGACCAACAGCTGCACCAGCAGCTACAGCAGCTGCAAGATACTAATCAGCTCCTGCAGCAACAAGTAGTTCAGTTAATTGCCCAACTTGCTTTGGGGAATGCTCCTGCAGCTTTCCCTCTCCCTCCTCCTCCCCATGGGAAATGCCCAGTGAACATGCCAGATAGGTTTTCTGGACAGCCAGAGATGTTCCCAGCCTTCATGGGACAATGCCAATTATTCATGACCATGAGACCAGAGGATTTTCCAGATGACCGGGCTCAGGTGGCATTCATGATTAGCTTCCTTTCTGGCTCTGCCGCCGATGGGCCATGCCCCTGTTGCTTCAAAATAGTCCATTTCTCTTGGATTATCAGGGCTATTTGCAACACCTGCGCATTATGTATGAGGACCCCCTTCAGATTCAGACGGCAGCTAGGCACATTAAGGACCTCCGTCAAGGGAAGTGCCCCCTGCAGGACTATATCACTGAATTCTGACTTTTAGGCCAGGACTCTGCTTGGAATGAGGCGGCGCTGATGGACGCCTTCCAGGATGGCCTGTCAGATGAGCTGCAGGACGAACTGGTTCAGGTGGAGGTGCCTCAGACCCTCGATGCTCTGGTGACCCAATGCCTGCTTATTGATGCCTGCCTCCAATGGCGACGGCTTTGTCGGCCCCTTCAGGAACCACCGACAGCTTCTGCACCCCCGCGTCCTGCACCGACAGTGCCCCGGCCCACCCTGCGTTTTGTGGTGACAGCTGAGGAGCCCATGGAGCTAGGAGCAGCCAGACCTCACCTGACGGTCCAGGAGCGGATGCACAGATGCCAAGGGGATTTGTGCCTCTATTGCGGAGAGGTTGGATATTTTGCCGCCTCCTGCCCCAGGAAGCGAAGTGGGGTGCTCAAGCCTGTTCCTGAATCTTGGCAGGCCCAGTTTAGGGGAAACCCTAGGCCGGGCACATGTCAACGCCCCACTGGACTTAGCAGATGTGGACTGTGAGCCCCCTCGGCACCTGATTCTGGACACTCAGGTTTTGTTGGCTAACTGGTCAGAGGAGCTTCTGGCGCATGCGCTGGTGGACTCGGGGGCCATGACAAATTTCATGGACCAGGCCTTTGTGGCCCACTTTTAGGTCCCCTTGGTTCCGGTGGACTCTCCATTGAGGGTCGAGACTATCAATGGGCGGGAACTCGTGGCGGGGTCTATTAAATTCACTACCCAGCCTTTGCGTCTCGCCATTGGGGCACACGAGGAGGTGATCCAGTTCTATGTTACAGCAGACCTTCATTTTCCATTGGTACTGGGGATGGCCTGGCTTCGGGCCCATGATCCTCAGGTCGAGAAACGCCATCTCTTTCCCGAGTCTGCAGTGCGTCGACCACTTCTGCCACACCTGTGCCGGCCAGGACATCTCCACCCCTGCCGTCTCCTTGCCTCCTGAACTGACGCCCTTCGCCAATGTGTTCAGTGAAAAGGAGGTGGACTGATTATCCCCGCACCGACCCTACAACTGCCCAGTAGATCTGCTGCCCAACACCCCACTGCCTGCGGGACGCCTGTATTCCATGTCGGAGCCAAGTTGGCTGCCCTATGGGACTTCTTGGACAAGAACCTGGCCCGGCCTTCGTCTTCCCCTCTCTCGGCCCTGGTCCTCTTTGTGAAGAAGAAGACGGGGGACTTACACCTGTGCTGTGATTACCGCCGATTGAATGTTATCACAGTGCGGAATCGCTACCCCCTGCCGCTCATCCCGGAGTTGATGGAGAGGTTGCGGGAGACCTCGATCTTCACCAAGCTCGATCTCCGAGGGACCTACAACCTGGTGCGCATGCGAGAGGGGGACGAGGAAGACGGCGTTTGGCACCCAATACGGCCATTTTGAGTACACCGTCATGTCGTTTTGGGTTGACCAATGCCCCCGCAGTTTTCCAGCCTCTGATGAATGACGTGTTCAGGGACATGTTGGACTGGTTTGTGGTGATCTACCTGGATGATATCTTGATTTATTCCCAGTCCAAGGAATGCCACCTCCAGCATGTCCGCCAGGTCCTGCAGCACCTGCGGGACCACCAACTCTATGCGAAGTTGGAGAAATGCCTCTTCTTCCAGACTTCCATAGAGTTCCTTGGGCACATCATCTCCCCCGAAGGCATTGCTATGGCAGATCTACGTGAGGGCCCCTCCTGGTTACCAGCAGGAGGGGGGAAACACATGGTTGCTCCAAAAGGGATTATATGGCATCAAACAGTCGGGGAAACTCTGGTACGACTGCCTCAAAAAGGATTTAGAGTGAATTGGCTTCAGGGCATCTCATGCAGATGAATGCGTTTTCACACGTGACACCAAAGGTGATATAGAACGGGTTTTGGTTTACATAGATGACTTCCTATACATAGGGCCTGGCAAGGAAAGGTATGACGAATTTGCCAAGGCCCTGGAGGAAAAGTTTACCCTAAAGTCCTTGGGGCGGGTTGACAGGTACCTGGGTGTGCATATATTGGCCACTAAAAAGGGATTTGCATTATCCCAGAAAGAAAAGATTGAGGAGTTGTTGGCCAAATGCAAAATGGCAGAGTCTAACCCAATGTGTAGCCTCATGCAAAGTGACTACTATGGCCATAATCACAAGGACAGCCCTGAGTTCACAGATAATAAATTATATAGATCTGTGATTGGCTCCTTGTTATACATTAGCAATTGGAGCAGGCCTGACATAGCTTTAGCTGTAAATCTATTGTCCAGGCACATGGAAAACCCAAGGGAATTCCACTGGAATGCTATCAAGAGGGTACTTAGGTACCTCAAGGGCACGGCCGATGCCCTCCTTATGCTGGAGCCAGAGAAGGGGAAGCCGGCCCAGGTCTCCGCTTACACAGATGCAGACTGGGCTGGTGACACCAAGAGTAGACGGAGCACTTCTGGTTTCCTCATACTGCTAAATCGCTGACCTATCCATTGGCATGTTAGGCAGCAAAAATTTGTTTCTTGGGATAAATAAATATCCGGGCAATGCTGGGTAGTCAGCTAGTAGTAAACTAAAATCACAGCTTTCAATCTTTATCTTTCTCCGTCAGCTTCTTTGCCCTCAGCACATTTCCTTATTGGCTTGCCTTAGCAGTGTCAGATTTCCAAGTAATAGACCCATAACAAACAGAACTCTGAGGCAAGCAGTTTCCTTAAAGAACAAGTTTATTGGATATATCATATTGGCACAGGCTGGTGAAAACCAACTCTAAAGGTTCCTGTGGTTTTCACCTAATTAAAAGCAGAAGTTTTTCCCCAAACAATCAGTCACATGATCCAATCAAGGTGCTGTCCAGTTTTTATCACTGGCTTTAACAAGCTGCTGTGAAAGACTGGATGCACTTTCCCCAGCAGGCGGGAGAGCTTAAGCTGCACGGTAACAGGGTTAATCACTTTCACTATTGGAAAAGCCCCAATAAACTTGGGCCCTAACTTCTTGCAAGGGAGCTTTAGTTTTAAATACTTTGTTGAGAGATAAACCTTACTTCCCACTTGGAAAGACACTTGGGGAGCACGACACTTGTCGGCTTGCACTTTATAGGTTTTTGCCATTTCTTGAAGGGCTTGATTAGTATTCTCCCAAGCTTTCTTCAGGGACATTATCCATTCAGTCAATGACATGGATGAAGGGGACTCTCTTCAGGCATGGGGACAAACTCCATGCCACTGGTGAGTTGGAAACAGGTCAACCTTGTGCTACTATGCGCTGCATTGTTGTATGCCACTTTAGTAAATGGGAGCAGCTCTGCCCAATTCATTTGCTGATAGTTGATATAACATCTCAAGTATTGCTCTACCATTCCATTTGTTCTCTCCATGGCCCCATTGATACTCAGATTAAATGCCGAGCTAAGCCCCTATGAACCTTATGAACTCCCTCCAGAACTTGGTGGTGAATTGGACCCCCCATCAGAGATGATCCTGTGGGGAACCCCATGCATCCTAAATAGGGGTTTTACAAACAACTTGGCCAGCTTATTTGTCGATGGGAGACCAGGTCAGGCTATGAAGTGGGCTTGTTTTGAGAACAGGTCTATCATGGTCCAAATGATCATGTTTCCTCCACTATCGGGGAGTTCTACGATGAAGTCCTTGGAAATCCTCCCAGGGCCAAGATGGATCTGCCACTTGTTGGAGCAGTCCTAGATGTTTTCCTGGCCATTTTTTCCTGACTGCACAAATGGCACAGCTCTTGACATAGTCCTCAATGTCCTTCTTCATCTTTGGCCACCAAAATTGCCTCCTGGCCAGGTGTAGGGTTTTTAAATAGCCAAAATTGCTTGCTTGGAGTCATGATTTTTCTGGAATACTTGGATTCATAGGTTGTTGGGCACGTACAGTTTTGAGTCTTTCCATGCTAGTCATCCTTGAGGGTCAGCACTCCCCTTGTTGTCCTTGTACTATGGGTCATTTGGCAGTTTCTCCTTTAGCTTTTGGGTCATCTACGTTTCTTCATCACTTCCCCTGTCCCCTGGTTGTGGCTTGTGCTGCCAGTTGTTAGAGAGGGAGCATAGTGTGGATCACCACCTCCCATTTGCTGTCATATTGTGGTTTATGTGACAGCGCATTGACCAGAGAATTTTTTTCCCCAGGGATGTATTTTAGCTCAAAGTTAAATCATTTAAAATACTGCGCCCACCAGACTTATTTTGGGGAGAGTCTTCAGGGGTTTTTGAGTGCCTCCAGGTTCTTGTAATCGGTTCACACCTTGAAAGGCACTTGGCTGCCCTCTATAAAGTGTCACCTCATTAGTACGGCCCACCAGACCATATAGGCTTCCTTCTCCCATACTGCCCACCTCCTCTCAGTTTCTGTCAATTTTTTGGAGGTGTATGCACAGGGTTGCAGGTTGCAGGAGGATTGCTGCAATGGCCACATCACTGGCATAAGTTTGAACCATGAAGGGTTGCTCTGGATTGGGGTGTTTGAGGATCGGTTCCTTGGCAAATAGATTTTTGAGCTCCTTGAATGCCCGCTGACATTCTAAGGTCCATTTTAGGGGTTGGCTTGGTCATGGTTATAAGCCTTCCCCCCTTTTTTTAACAGTTCTGTGATGGGAAAGGTGATTTCAGCAAAAGAGGGGATAAACTGTCAGTAGAAGTTTGCAAACCCCAGGAAGCTTTGCAGCTGCTTTCAGATGTGAGGGGGGTACCAGTCTAGGACTGCTTTAACTTTTGCCAGGTCCATCTCTATGTCTATGTTCGACACTTGGTAGCCCAGGTAGTCTAGGCTGGACTTGTGGAATTTGCATTTTGATACCACGTATAGCTTAGCCGCGAGCAGTTTCTTTAGTACCTGGCATGTTTGCTCTACCAATACTTTGCTCCACCATCTTGGCTTCCTCTTTTAATCAAAATCAGAAGACTTTAGCCACCCACAGCTAAGAAGATCAAGCTACTAGTTACTACAATAGTAAACTAAAATCACAGCTTTCAATTTTTATCTTTCTCCATCAGCTTTTTTTTTTTCGTAATAGAGTAGAATTTTATTTATTTTATTTTCATTTTTTTTATTATTAAATTTTTTTTTAACATACATGTTACTACAATAGTAAACTAAAATCACAGCTTTCAATTTTTATCTTTCTCCATCAGCTTTTTTTTCTCAGCAAAACCTTACATTACTTCCTTATTTGGCTTGCATGAAAACTGACTCTAAAGGTTCCCACAGTTTTCACCTAATTAAAAGCAAAAGTTTTTCCCAAACATTCAGTCACATGGTCCAATCAAGGTGCTGTCCAATTGCTTGGAAACTTCACTTCTTCCCTCTTCAGCTACCTGTGGAAATGTCCTTGGTTCACAGGGGAAACTATTTTGTTTTGGCTACAAAACCCCAGCTATCCCCCCACCCCCACCCCCGCATCCCTCAGCACCATTGTGGCAGCACTGATGCCTCCAAAATGGCCTCAATCAGACTAGCTTCAGTGTTGACAAGCAGCCTACTTCCTTGTTCTTTGAGACAAAAAGAGATTCCTAAAATGGCGCAAGTCTTCAAAAGCTATAGTAGGCTGTTGCTTAAAAAGTGTCTTTTAAGTTGATTTAAGAAAGAATAATAATTGTTGAAGGTGATTAGGAGAGAAAGGCATAACTTACTGTCCATTTGAAAGGTGAATTTCAAAATGATGGCTTCTTCAACCCCAAACAGGTTGCAACCCCTCCCATCCCAGCTTTTGGTATGCAGATAGCAATAGCACTTAAACTTTTATACCACTTCATAGTATTTTACAACCCTCTCTAAGCAGTTTACAGAGTCAGAATATTGCACCCAACAATCTGGATCCTCATTTACCAATTTCAGAAAGATGGAAGACTAAGTCAACCTTGAGGTGGTGAGATTTGAACTGCTGAACTGCAGCTAGCAGTCAACTGAAGTAGCCTGCAGTATTGTACTCTAACCACTGCGCCACCTCAGCTCAGATAGCTTTGGAGTTCAACTCCAGAAGCCGTTTGCTGGCTTACAGCAGTATTGAAGGGTTCAGAGGGGAAGTTCTTTGACACACCCTGGCCAGGTGGGTCATAAAAGCTGATAGGAGACCAGTCCCTTCAGTTAGAAGGCAGAAGAGCAACACCCCAGGGAAAAATCCTTCAGAGATCTCTCCCCAGGTGTGTGTTCAGTTAGCCATGTTCCCAGGAAGTGCCATTTTTATACATAGTTTGACCTGCCAATGTTGGAGGGGATATATACAGTATATTCAAGAAAATAAATTTCTATGTGTATTTTCTACTTTTTACTGTAATATCTACTTAATAGAATATGTGAAGAAGTCATAAATAATGAACAACTTTTAAGAAATTGTTCAGGTATTGCTGGTAATACTGCAAAGTAAAACATTTGCTGGGTGCATGACAAAAAAGTTATTTTCTCAAACCAGCAGCATAAATTTTTGCTTATATCCTTGCTATCCATTTGAGCAAGTGTTTCACTTACCTTTTAAAGAATATTGAATAATTGCTGGCTTTTAATTTCCCATAGTAAAAATCAAACTTTTCACTTAAAGTCTTTATGTTAATTCAATGAAAGTTATGGAAAGAGGGGGGAAGGGGAGGGGAGGGGGAGGGGAGGGACAGATGGAGGGAGAGAGATGAGAGGGGAGAGAGAGAGAGTCAGAGAGAGACAGAGAGAGAGATTGGGCAGATTTTAGACAAGGACACTATTTCTACTTCCAAATTGTACCACTACTTTCAAATATTCCAAGCTTTCTGTCATTCTCTACTTTTACTGTATTTGTTGTTCTATTTTCCCCAATGCAGCTTAAGTTTAATTGGTCAATATCCTTGTGCCTTACACTTAATTTAGAACATGCTATGTACTTTGAAACCAACTGTTCATCTCAGCATGTCCTCTCTATATACTGTTGTAGTCTTTGTGTCAAATCTTGCAGACCTGAAAGAATCAAAACTCTTTCAGACATGAAAGGACAATGTGCGGTCACTAAAATTCTGTAAATAGTCACAGAGTCTTTGTATCCAATTAAAATATGTGTGGGGAATCCTTCACTGAAGGGATTAATGGGGTTAGCCATTAAGAAACAAATTAAATCAGCACATGCATAACAAGTAGAAGAAAAAGAACAAAGAAAGCATCAGGTGGGGGTCAATTCTCTCTCTCCCTCCCTCTCTCTCTCCCCTCCCTCTCTTTCTTTTCCCCCCTCTCTCTTTCTCTCTCCACCTCACCCCTTTCTTAATTTCTTATTCCTGGGATCTGTTGGAATTAGTTCCAGGTTAAAAATATATATTAAGAAAATAAGATCATGGCTCCTTGCCTTCTCAACTC
The DNA here is from genome assembly GCA_022577455.1 of Arizona elegans. NCBI lineage: Eukaryota > Metazoa > Chordata > Lepidosauria > Squamata > Colubridae > Arizona > Arizona elegans. The sequence goes on along the minus strand of JAKOOJ010000004.1, from coordinate 72,117,228 downwards.
CTGGCAAATAGATGGGGAAGAAATGGAGGTAGTGACAGATTTTATTTTCCTGGGCTCCAAGATCACTGCACATGGGGACTACAGCCAAGAAATTAAAAGACGCTTGCTCCTGGGAAGGAAAGCTATGGTAAATCTAGACAGCATACTAAAAAGCAGAGACATCAACCTGCCAACAAAAGTGCATATAGTCAAAGCTATGGTTTTCCCAGTTACAATGTATGGCTGGGAAAGTTGGAACATAAGGAAGGCTGAGCGTCAAAGAATTGAGTTCTTTGAACTATGGTGCTGGAGAAGACTCTTGCGATCAAGCCAGACAGTCCTAAAGGAGATCAACCCTGACTGCTCTTTGGAAGGCCAGATCCTGAAGATGAAACCGAAATACTTTGGCCACTTAATGAGAAGAAAGGACTCACTGGAGAAGAGCCTAATGTTGAGAATGATTGAGGGCAAAAGAAGAAGGGGACGGCAGAGAATGAGGTGGCTGGATGGAGTCACTGAAGCAGTAGGCGTGAGTTTAAATGGTCTCCGGGGGATTGTAGAGGACAGGAAGGCCTGGAGGAAAGTTGTCCATGGGGTCATGATGGGTCGGACATGACTTCGCAACCAACAACAACAACAAAGAATATATACATCTGCATGTACACATACACATATACATATACACATTGAAGTTTTTTTATTATAGTAAATATTGATACAAACTAAACTTAAAGAAAGATTAGAAAGAGTGCAAGTAAAAAGAAAATAAAGAAAAAAGAAATATTTAAAACAGAGTGACCACCAATCTTTATCACAACAGGTGTAAACAAATTTAGTAAGACTTCACCCATTCTAAAGTTATAAACTTTTATTTTTTAATCCCATATTTCATCTCTTTTTTTAATTGCAAAAGTTTTACAATTACATTTTCCCCCCTTCCCCCCCCCTCAACCCACCCCAAACTTCCCAACCTCCCTAACCCTCCCTAACCCTCCCCTCCCCCCAGACTTCCAATATACTCACATCAGGTAAAAAAAAACCCTTAATATAAAACTTATATATAACTTGAACCCCTCCCTCCCCCTTATAATTTTTTAACTTCATTATATTAAAATGTTTCTATCTTAATATATCTTAATATATCATTTTCAAATAAAAGCTATTTGATACTTCCTAGTTTGATATTTGTTCTGAACATAATCTATTCACTTTTTCCATTCCCATTCATAAGTCTCTTGTGAACAGTCTTTTAAATATGCTGAAATCTTCGCCATCTCTGCAAAACTGGCCATCTCAAAGTCCATTCCTCGATCGTGGGCAAAACTTCATTCTTCCAGTATTTACCTATCAGTAATCTCGCAGCTGTTATCATGTACAATATCAACTTTGTTTCACCCAAAGTAAAACTCTTAACTATACCCAATAAAAACAATTGTGGAGAAAATTGAATTTTTTTCTTCAAAATATTCTGCATGACCCACCAAATTTTTATCCAGAAGGCCTTAACTTTCCTACAGGTCCACCAAACATGATAATATGTAGCATCTAAACAATCACATCTCCAACATTTTGGCTGAACATTAGGGTACATACACGACAATTTTTTGGGGTCTAAATGCCATCTATAAAACATTTTATAAAAATTTTCCCTCAAATTCTGCGACTGTGTAAATTTAACGTTCTGAACCCAAATTTTTTCCCAAGTTTCCAACATCACTGGCTCCTCAAAATTTTGTGCCCACTTAATCATACAATCTTTAACCAATTCAGTTTCTGAATCCCTTTCTAACAAAACATTATAAAGCCTTTTAATATGCATTGGACCTTTCCCTTTTATATGTCTAACCAATTCTTCCTCATGCAACATAATACCAATTTTTTGGTCCTCTTTCCATCTCAATTGTAGTTGATTATATTGTAACCAAGTTAAGTTAATCCCTTCGTCCAACAGTGTCTGTAGTGTCTTCAACTGCCATCTGCCCACATCTGTAAAAAGAACCTCTTTGTATAAAAAACCCCCGAGTGACATTATATTTGTATTCCACATAATATGACCAAGATCCAGCCATAGCGGTATTTTGTAATCCCATTTGAGTCGGTGCTTCTTCCAAACTCTCAGCAAAGAGTCTCTAAGTATATGGCTTTTAAATACTTTATCCACTTTGTTGTCATAAAATAAGTAGGCATGCCATCCAAATTCAAGATCAAAACTTTCTATATTCATTATTCCAGTCTTTTTCCTTCCAAACCAATCACTTGCTAGAGTCAAAGCTGCTGCTTCATAATATAACTGTAGGTTTGGAAGTTTAAAGCCTCCCCTTTCTGGAACATCTTGCATAATTTTCAGTTTCACTCTCATTTTTTTCTCGTTCCAGACAAACTTATTCACTCCAGTTTGCCACACTTTTAGTTGTTTATCACTTTTAAGCATCGGAATCATTTGAAACAAAAAAAGAAATCTTGGCAAAATGTTCATCTTAACTGCTGCTATTCTTCCAAATAAAGACAGCTGCAGTTTTTTCCAAATCTCCATATCTTTCTGCACCTCTCGCCAAAACACCTCATAATTATTTTGAAACAATTTGATATTTGATTCTGCAACATGAACTCCTAGATATTTTACCTTTGGTACAATCTCAAAACCTGCCCTCCTTTGAAGCTCGTGTTTACGATCTTGTGTCATATTTTTAACTATCATCTTAGTTTTTTTCTGGTTCAATCTAAAACCTGAAACTTTACCATAATCTTGTATAATGTCCTTCATCTGGATTATTGATTCCATTGGCTGTGTTAGGGTAACAATCAAATCATCTGCAAATGCCTTTATTCTGTAATCCTCTTGCCTTATCATTATACCTTTCAAGATATTAGAATCCCGTATTGTGTTTAACAAGACTTCTAATGTTAAAATAAACAACAGTGGGGACAACGGACATCCCTGTCTTGTTCCTTTTTCAATTTTAAACTCTGTTGTCAAACTTCCATTAATAATAATCTGTGCCTTTTGCTCTTGGTAAATTGCTGAAACCACTGTATAAATTGATCCCCAAAGTCCATCTTTTTTAAAGTCTTTAGTAGAAAATTCCAATCCACTCTATCAAAGGCCTTCTCTGCATCCAAGAAGACCAGCACTGCAGGGATCTGTTTATTCTTCTCAAGATATTCCAATAAATCTATTACTTGCCTTACATTGTCCTTCATGTATCTACCCTTGATAAATCCCACTTGATCTTCATGAATCACCTTTTGGATTACTGGCATCAACCTGTTGGCTAGTACTTTTGCATAAATTTTATAATCAGTATTCAGAAGAGATATTGGTCTATAATTCTCCGGTTTTTTAGGACCTGCTTGCTCTTTTGGTATCAAAGAAATATAAGCTGTTGTCCATGATGGGGGTATTTTACCCCCTTGTTGAATATTACAAAATAGATCTCTAAATTGTTCCACCATTTCTGCTTGCAAAGTTTTATAATACACTGCAGTCAAACCATCCGTTCCAGGAGCTTTAGCTGTTTTTAATTGTTTAATTGCTGCCATTATCTCCTCTTCTGTTATAGGATAATTCATTCTTTCCTTTTGTTGATCAGTAATTTTTGTAACTCTTTTATTATCTAAGTATTTTTCTATAAATCCATTCTGCACATCATCTTTGGCATATAGTTTAGTATAATAGTCCACAAAAGCTTCTTTAATTAATTTTTGTTGAAAAATTTCTTTCCCTCCAATATCAATACTATCAATAGTCCGTATACTCTGCTTTTTCCTTAATGTATAGGCCAACCATCTGCCCGGTTTATTGGCATTACAAAATGTATTATGCTTCGCATATTGTAAATTTGTTGCAACTTGTTCCGCCATAAGCATTTGAAATTGGTCTTTCAAAAGTTTTATAACACCACGTATTCTCTCATCTGTTGGGTTTTTAATAAGTAGCTGTTCTTTATTCTTTATTTCTACTTCCAGTTCAGATCTTTTCTTTTGTCGAATCAGTTTATGTTTAGAGTTCATATAAATAAGCACCCCTCTCATATAAGCTTTGCTCACGTCCGATACAATTTCAATTGGGGTACCTTTATTCAGGTTCATTTCAAAAAATTCTTTCAAATGCTTTTTAAGTTCTATTATATTTTTTTCATATCTGAACAAGTTTTCATTCATTCTCCAAGAGCGTCGCTCAATCTTGCCCATTTCAATTTCTATCCATACTGGGCTATGGTCAGTCAGAGTTCTTGGAAAAATCTTTGTTCTTTTTGTCTTCACAAGTAAATCATCTGATAACAAAATAAAGTCAATCCTAGAGAATGATCTATGTCTATCGGAAAAAAAAGTATAATCCAGTTCTTTTGGATTATGTATTCTCCAAATATCTTTTAATTCCAAATCTTCTTTCATGTCAAAAAAAGTCTGTGGTAATCTGATCCTAGATTTTGCCAAACTCTTTTTATCTAATTTCGAATCAATTACTCCATTCCAATCTCCCATAATTAGAATAGATCTATAATCCCATTGCAATATTTTAGTATGTAACATTTTATAGAAATGGTCCTGTTGTTGATTAGGAGCATAAATTCCAATCAAAAGAATTTGGCCATTTGCTGTAAGCAATTCGATGGCTACAAACCTACCATCTTCATCTGCTTCTATAATTTTAGCTGTTAATCTTTTGTTTACATAAATAACCACACCATTCTTTTTTTGCAAAGTTGAAGATATAAAATGTGTTCCTAATTTAGAATTTATCAAGTATTTTTGATCTTGAGTTGTAATATGCGTTTCCTGTAAACAAATTATGTCATTATTAAATTGTCTCAAATATGTAAATAAGTTCTTCCTTTTCTGTGCTGAATTCAACCCATTCACGTTCCAAGATAAACACTTAATTGTCATCTTTCTTTTCCTGAAGCATCGAGCAGAATAACTGAATATCTTCCCAAATCTTCGGTCTTGCCCCCCCCCCCATGGCTCCAGTATCTTGTATGGCACTCATAGCTTCCTTTTCTTGTCTTTCCTGTTGTTGCTTTTCTTTAAGTTGTTTGGATTTTGCACGAGTTATACGCTGATCCTTAACTTCGGCCATCTGAACCAAATCCAGGATTGGAGAAGATTCCAGCAAAGGCTCATCCAAGAAACCTCCTTCAGCACCCTGCAATTTCTCTAGCTCCACCTGCTTAACCTGTTCTTGCGATTCTTGTTGAGATTGCTTCTTATCACTCTCCTTAATCTCCAAAACTGTGGAAGAACATGGAGATGGTGTTCTTTCTTTAAAAATGATAGTATAAAAATACTCCACCTTCTCCACGGTATTCAAACGATGTCTTTCTCCCTTGTATTTCAAAATTATGCCAGTTGGGGCATCCCACCGAAATGGTATCTCTTGCTTTTGCAATTCTTTTACAAGAAAGCCAAAATCTTTTCTTGCTTTCAACATTTTAGGTGGTAGTTCTTTATAAACTCCTATTTGTGAGCCCCCCACTTGCACAGAAGTAAGAAAATATTGTTGCAGGATATCATTTCTTATTGTTCTGTCCGTGAAATATATGACCACATCTCTAGGCAGTTGTCTTTGTCTGGCCACCCAGGAATTCACTCTGTAAATTTTATCTATTTTGTAAAAAACCACATCAGGATTAATTTTTAAAAGCACTGCCAAAGCCTTAGCACAAATCTGTCTCAGGTCCTGCCTGTCACCCTCTTTAATTCCTCGAAGCCTTATGGCAAATTCCATTGACCTGAATTGCATCATAACAACTTCATTTTCAACTCTTTGCATTTTCTCATCAACATCAGAAATTTTATAGTCATTATCTTTCATCTTAACATTGACTTCTGATTTAAGTTCATCCACTTTAGAATCAACTTTAATAATAAATTCTGCAAGGCCAGACGCCACATCTGATATTTTTTTAGTCACCTTGCCATAATCCTGTTTCACCATATCTTTAATTTCATTAATTTCCTGCATAATTTCCTGTTGAGATTTTTGAAGTTTTTCATCTATTTCCTGTTGGGATTTTTGAAATTTATCATCCAAAACTTTAGAAATAAATTCTTTTAAATTTTCAAGATCAAAATCTTTTTTCTAAGTCTGTTGAGACTGTATTTCATGTTTGTGTGTGGGGGATCCCCCCCCCCTGCTGCCTTTCCTTCCTGCTTCTTTGAAGCCATTCTGCCACGTGATTTAGTTTTTCTGAAAAGGGAAATCCTTTTTCTTTTTCCACCTCCACAAAGGCTTCTAAAAAAGTCCCCCAGATTTAATCAGGTAGAAGCTAGGCTGAGGCCAACTCAGATTTTAATAAAAAAGTTTTTCCACTTCTCCCGTTCCTTTGTGTTACAGGCAGAGTTACTTTGTAACAGATCAAAGAAGCTTCACAAAATCACTTTCACTAGCTCGTTAACTCAGTTGCTGGGCGCCATTTTTTTTTTCAAATCAGTTTCACTCACACTTTCTCTTAGTTTAAAAAGTCACCAAAAACATCAATACTTGCGATTCTCAAGTTTGGGGGTTCAAGTTGATACTTCCGCTGCTTGTTAAGGTTGGTTTCATTCAGATAAAATGTTTGCAGCAGCCAGCTTGTTCTGCAGAGTTCAGCAGAATCGTCCCACGCCGTCCAGAGTCTGGCAAGTTGAAAGGGAGCCGTGCCTGTTTCCTCCCCAGCAATAAATCTCTGGGGGCTCACAGAGGCTCAACCGGTGCCTTGCCTTCTCTGCTCCTACAATCCTTAGGATTTTGGAGTTTTCAAGCCGCTTCTCGATGTTGAAGCGGCTCTACAAACGGCGGGGCTGGCGGTCCTCAAGAGGAGACCGTCTTCGCTGGTAGCGAGACAAACTGGAAGTCCCCATATTTCATCTCTTATTTATAAACAAATCCCTAAAACATAATCTTTTGGTTCTGGTGTCAGTAGAAAATCCGTAAATACAGATGGATCGAATAAACCAATTTTATATTCTTTCCTTTCATTTCTAATAGTCTTAATACTTGGCTCATTGAAATATTGATGTAGGATGTGATTTCTTTTTTTTTATTAAAGAGTTTTACAAAACAAAAAACATTTTTACAAATTTCTCCCCCCCCCTGTACCCCCTCCCCCTCCCCCCCGGACTTCCCAGAGCAAAATACAGGGTATAGCATTTATCAATCATAAGATAAACTAAACTAACAATATATAAGTCCCCCCCCCCTCCAGAACCTTAACTCCCCTTGTACTAACAAAATATAGATACATTTCTAACATTCTAATCACTCATAAGCTATTTGGTATTTCCTAGTCTGATATTTATATTGAATGTAGTTAATCCATCTTCTCCACTCCAGTATATATCTTTCTTGTGTATGGTCCTTCAAGTACGCCAAGATTTTCACCATCTCTGCCAAATTTGCCACTTTTAACATCCATTCTTCAACAGTAGGTAAACATTTCTTCTTCCAATATTGTGCTACCAAAAGCCTAGCTGCTATTATCAAGTTTAAAATCAATTTAGTCTCTATAGCTGTATAGTCTGTAATTATGCCCAGCAAAAACAATTGTGGAGTAAATTTTAACCTTTTTTTCATAATATTTTGCGTAATCCACCAAATTTTTATCCAAAATGCCTTAACTTTTTTACAAGTCCACCATATATGAAAATACATTGTTGGAGACTCACATCTCCAACACTGAGCTTGCATATCTGGGTACATACTTGCTAGTTTTTTTGGGTCTAAATGCCATCTATAAAACATTTTGTAAAAATTTTCTCTTAAGTTTTGTGCTTGTGTAAATTTAACGTTTCTGACCCAAATTTTTTCCCAAGTTTCCAACATTATAGGTTCCTGAATATTCTGTGCCCATTTAATCATGCAATTTTTAACCAGTTCCATTTCCGAATCTATTTCTATCAAAACGTTATATAACCTTTTATTATGCTAATGCCCTTGATCTCTAATTTGTTTTACCAAGTTTTCTTCATTTTGCATGACACCAAATTACTGATCTTCCTTCCATCTAGCTTGCAGTTGCCCATACTGAAACCATGTAAAGGTTCTCCCTTTTTCTCTTAATATATTTAGTGATTTCAATTGTAATTTTCCCCTCTCCATAAAAAGAAGTTCCTTATAAGTGATAATCTCTTGTTTTGATTCTAAGCTTATATTCTCTATCACGTGTCTAGGAATTGCCCATACAGGTATTTTATAATTCAACTTATACTGATACTTTTTCCAGACACCAGCAAAGCATTTCTAAATATATGACTTTTAAATGTCTTGTCCACTTTCTTATCATATAATAAATAAGCATGCCATCCATATAACAAATCATACCCTTCTATATTCAATATTCTTTCTTCAGTTAAATTGGACCAATCACTAATTATTAAAAGAACAACTGCCTCATAATATAATCTTAAATTAGGCATTTTAAGACCCCCTCTTTCATGTATATCCTGTATTATTTTTAACTTTACCCTGGGTCTTTTACCCGCCCATACAAAATTATTAATACCTTTCTGCCATTCCTTGAGATTTACATCTTTTATAAAAATTGGTATTGTTTGAAACAAAAATAAAAATCTTGGCAAAACATTCATCTTTATTGCTGCTATTCTTCCCAATAAAGATAATTGTAACTTTTTCCAATTTTCCATTTCTTTCTGAACTTTATGCCATAACACTTCATAATTATTTTTATATAATTTCACTTTTGTAGCTGTAATAAACACTCCCAGATATCTCACCTTTTTTACTATTTCAAAGCCCGTTATTCTTTCTAACTCTTCTTTTTGCTGTATAGTCATATTTTTTGTTATTATCTTTGTCTTTCGTTGGTTTACTTTAAATCCCGATACTTTTCCATATTGATCAAGTATATCCCTCAGATATATCACCGAATGTGTTGGTTGTCATAGAGTAACAACCAGGTCATCTGCAAATGCTCTTAATCTATAATCTTGCTGTCTTATTTTAATTCCCTTAATTTCTCTTGAACTATGTATTTTATTCAATAATAGTTCTAAAGTTAAAATAAACAATAATGGAGATAATGGACACCCCTGCCTTGTCCCTTTTTCAATTTTAAAAATTTCTGTTAAACTACCATTAACTATTATTTGGGCTGTTTGTTGTTGATATATTGCCTTAATTGATTGTGTAAAATATTCCCCAAATTGCATCCTTTCTATTACTTTAAGTACAAATTTCCAATTCAGTCAATCAAATGCTTTCTCAGCATCCAAGAAAAAAAGTGCTGCAGGGACCTGGTTGTTTCTCTCCAAATATTCCAGTAAATCAACAATTTGTCTAACATTGCATCTTATTTGTCTCCCTTTAATAAATCCTGACTGATCATTATGAATCATTTGTCGCATAACTATCATTAGTCTATTTGCTAATATTTTAGCAAAGATCTTATAGTCAATGTTTAAAAGCGATATTGGCCTATAATTTTCTGATTTGTTACAATCTTGATCTTCTTTTGGTATCAATGAAATAAAAGCTGTTCTTCATGTAGGAGGCACTTCCCCTCCAGACAAAATTTTATTAAATAAATCCCTAAGTGGTTCCACCATTTCTGCTTGTAAATTTTTATAATAAACAGCTGTCAAACCATCTGTCCCTGGGGCTTTGCCTGTTTTTAACTCTTTAATTACTGAGAAAATTTCCTCAGAGGTTATAAATTGATTCAATCCTTCCCGTTGCTCTGATGTAAGTGCAACAATATTCTGCTCCTGTATATATCTCTCTATATCTATATCTTGAATTGAGTCACTAGTATATAGCTTTTTATAAAACTCTAAAAAAGCTTTCTTAATCAGATTCTGTTGATATACATCTTTACCTCTATATTCAATCTTAGCAATTAATCGTGATTTCTGTTTTTTCCTTATTAGATAAACCAACCATCTACCTGGCTTATTAGGATTGCAAAACGTATTATGCTTAGCATATTGTAGGTTAATAGCCACCTGTCTGCTATCAACATTTTAAACTGCCCTCGTAATATACTTATTGCTTCTTTAAGTCTCTTGTCTTGTGGATTTAGAACAAGTAATTGCTCTTTCTTTTTTATTTCTTCCTCTAAATCTTTCTGCTTTTTCTGCTGTTTAAGTCTATGTCTAGTATTCATATGTATTAAAATTCCCCTCATATATGCTTTACTTGCGTGTCATACCATCTCCATAGATGTGCCCTTATGCATATTCATAACAAAAAATTATTTCATATGTCTTTTGCACTCCTTCACATTTTCTTCATATCTAAACAAATTCTCATTTAACCTCCATGATCGCCTATCTCTCTTTTCCTGATCTAATTCCACCCAAACCGGGCTATGATCAGATAATATTCTTGAACATATCTTTGTCTTCTTTACCCTAGAAAGGAAATCATTAGTAATTAGTATAAAATCAATCCTAGAAAAGGATTGGTGTCTGTCAGAGAAAAAAGTAAAATCTTTTTCATCATTATTCCGCTCACGCCAAATATCTCTCAACTCCAAATCTTCCATCATATCAAAAAAAGCTTTAGGGAGTTTGGCATGACTTGAAATATTTTGAGAAAGATTTTTCTTGGCTTTTTGAATGTCCAGAACTCCATTCCAATCTCCCATTAATATAGATGATTTATAATTCCATTGTAACATTTTGGCGTGTAAAAGTTTATAAATTTTTTCTTATTGCTGGTTAGGAGCATATATTCCTACCACAAGTGTTTTCTTTCCCTCCACTATGAGTTCAATTGCTATATATATCTTCCTTGAACATCCGCTTCAATTAATTTAGCAGATAAATCTTTCTTTAAGTAGATAACTATGCCATTTTTCTTTTCCGGAGCCGATGCAACAAAATGTATACCTAATCTTGAATTTATCAAATATTTTTGGTCTGATATTCTAATGTGTGTTTCCTGCAAGCATATTACATCATTTTTAAATTGTTTGAGATAATGAAATATCTTCTTTCTTTTTTGTGGTGAATTTAATCCACTTACATTCCAGGTCAGAAATATAGTCACCATTCTTGGCTCCTTGAAGCTTTTTAAGCATCAGCTGGAGGTCTTCCTTCATCTGCCTCTTTGGCCTAGCTCCTCCCACGGCTTCTGTTTTAGTAATTTCTTGGGTTGTCACCTGAATTTGTTGCCTTTTTAATTCCAATTCTTTACGTTTCGTGATTGCTCGGGTCTGTCTTTGCTCCTTTACTTCCTCCAAATGTATCAGAGATTCGCAAACCTGAACAGCCTCCAAAGATTGTCCATCCTTAATTGCTGCCCCAGCTTCAGCTTGCAATTGTTTCTCTTCTATCTCCCGTTTCTTGGCCATCCCTTCCTCCTTTCTCCTCCTCATTTTTGGCGATGGTGGACATCCCGCCTTCAGTACATTAATATAGAAATCTTTCGCCTTCCAAATTGTATTAAGGCAATATCTTTGTCCTGAAAGATTCACAATTAATCCTGTTGGAATATCCCATCTGAACTGCATCTGCCGATTTTTTAATTCATCCACCAAAAAAGCAAAGTCCTTTCTGTTTCTTAACATTTTGGGAGGAATTTCTTTCAGTATAATAAGCTCTTGGCCTGTAACTTCCACTTTGTTCTTATAAGCTGCTTGTAAGATTGCATTTCTGACACTTCTAGTTGTGAAGTAAATCACCACATCTCTTGGCAACTGTTTCTGTCTAGCAATCCAGGAATTGACCCGATACATTTTATCAATCTGAAGTGCAAGATCTTCTGGCTGGTCTCCAATCAAGGGTACCAAGGCTTCTGGAATAATTTCTCTCAAATTCTCTAAATTACTTTCTTTCAATCCTCTCACTCTCACTGCAAATTCCATCATTCTGTATTGTAAAAGAGTCATTTCTTCATCTGCCCTTTCTGACTTGTTCTGAATTTCTTCCACTTTATTTTCCAAGCTCAAATTAGCTTGACTTATTTCCTCCACCTTCTCATCCAGTTGAACCATATTTTTTGCTAAGCCTTGAAATGCAAACACAATATCCTCTCTTATCCCCTTGTTATGAGCCTCAATAAGTTCTGTAACTTCCTCAAATTTTTCTTCCATAACAGAGATTTGCACTTTTAAGGCTTCTTTCAAAGTTTCTGTGATGGATTCCTTCAATGATTTTTGCAACAGTTCCAAATTAAATGTTTGCTCTTGTGTTTGTATTTGTGGTTCAGCCAGAACACCAGATTTAATTTGTTTAGAAGCCATTTCTTTCTTTCTTTCTTTCCTTCTTTCTTTTTACAGCAGAGAAGAAAGCTCAGCAATTTTAATTTTTTCTTATAATTTAATTTGGCAAATCAATTCTTTATCTTTCCCAATTAGCAACAAAATCTTTAAAATCCAACCACCTTGAACAATGCTGGGTGATAACAGCTTTAACGAGCCTTAACGAGAGTTAGGTTTCGTTTTCACACCCTATTAAGCACAAGCGCCATTTTTTTCAGTCCTTTAATCAGCTTCAAAAGGTGGCAATTTAAACGTGGAATTAGGGGTTTGTACTTGCGATTGTCTGCGATTGTCTGCTCCCTTTCTTCACTCTGTCTGCATGAATAATCAACTTGAATCTCCGTTAAGATAGCAGATGCGGTCACGGTGTTTTTTTCTGCTTAAAGCAGAAGCGCCCTGGATCTCGGAGTTTTACCACATTCCCTGGGGAGCTCTCACGCTCCAAGCCCCCAAGGCTATTTCAGGGGCTTTCAGGGAGCTCTACCCCAATCCGATGACTCTCCTTTCCTTCTTCTCTCGAGGAAAAGGTTTTCCAGCCACCGGACAGCTGATTTGTGCTGTCAAGGTGGCTTTACAAGATCACAGGGCTGGCACTCCGAGAGAAAACATCCAGCAATGTTGGCGGTGCCACAGGAAGTCAGGATATGATTTCTTTTAATTTATTCTTCGTCTATTACAGAATTCTTCAAGGCTTCAACAAGCATCTTTTTTTAAAATCCAGTAGAAAAAAAATATCCAGATAATTTTTTTGGTTTGTCATTTGTATGTCCTTTTTGAATCTTAAAACTTCAGCAAATTGGTTTTGTAGATCCAGTGAAATATCATTTTTTTAAACTGATTCTCTTGCTCTGACAATTATAAATATACTTTTTATACAATCTCTATTCTGTCAGATAAAATTTGTTCTACCTCTGATATTTTTTCAATACCATCTTTTGGACATGATCTATCCATAGAAGCAGACATTAATGTTAATCATTATTGATACCATGGCTACTATTTTCTGATTCCATTCTTCAAAAGCCTTCTTCAGTATTTTTATTCTCAGAATGTTTTGTAACATTTTACTGGCCTTTATATACCTTTCTTCTACCTAAAAATCTTTAGTCCTCTTTAGTGTCCAGTTTTTGAAATCATGAAATTGTGATGGCATATTGGTTACATTGCAGTACTGCAGGCTACTTCTGCTGACTGCCAGCTGCCAGCAGTTCAGCAGTTTGATTCTCATCCGGTTGACTCAGCCTTCAATCTTTCCAAGGTCAGTAAAATGAGGATCCAGATTGTTGGGGGAAATATACTGACTCTGTAAACTGCTTGGAGAGGGCTCCTATTGCTATTTTATAAAAACCAGCTGTTTGCACTCTATAATTATTCTAAATCTTATTGTAAATGTTTCAATGTTTCAATATTCCAATTTTATTTTTAAGATTTTTTACATTTTAAGCTTAAATTAAAATTGTCACTTATTCTGAATTGAATGGGACCCACCCAGCTTTTCAAACTTGTCCTTCTAAAAGTTTCTAATAGCTTAGAAATAGTTAATAAGCAATTTCTGAAAGTAATTTGTTTGTTAACTTAGTGTTAACAAGCATTTGTTTGTTAACTTAGTGTCCTTTAAATGTCTCCACACAGTTGCAAGAAAATGGCTAATCCCATTGCCTCCCAGTGCTTAATTCCACAGAAAACTGTCATACAGTTTTCTCACAAGGAGCGACTGTCCAGAATCCATGTGGCCATATTCTACCCTCTCCTTATCTGGAGAGGTTCCAAGGAACTGATCTACCAACTGTTTCCTTGGTCTTTGTTATCATCCCACCTAGAAAGTCAACTTCTCACCAAAAACCCAAAATTTCCCAAAATCCTATGCCATGATTGGAATCAATTGTGTAGATCTTGAAACTGATAAGAATCTCAAGAATCAACAGAATATTTGAGAAAATCCAAACCATTTTAGCTTAGCCTAAAGTGTCCCTATTCAAAAAATATCAGATAATGGAGGCAGGGACAAAATGCCTCATCCCAATAGGTATGTCAAGATTCATTTTCCTTATCTTCTTGTTAGCAAAAAATGTGTGTGGTTACAAGTGTTCTCTATGTTCCTTTCAGTTAAAAAAATGTCATCCTTTCCTGTAACAAAAAGTAGAAAAAATGTATTTAATATTAGGCTGGCAGCAGAAGCATGGCCTATTTTAAAGTTTACCGATATTTTAAAGATGCAGCCATGTGCTTCCTCAGGACTTTTTTTTTTTTAAATTTGATTTATATGCCGCCCTTCTCCAGAGACTCAGGGCGGCTTACAATGCGTTAAGCAATAGCCTTCATACTTTTGTATATTTATACAAAGTCAGCTTATTGCCCCCACAAACAGGATCCTCATTTTACCTACCTTAGAAAGGATGGAAGGCTGAGTCAACCTTGAGCCTGGTGAGATTTGAACTTACAGTAATTGCAGACAGCTAGTGTTAATCACAATGCTTTTAGTCTGCTGAGCCACCAGGCTTTATGGCATATTCTTTGCTATATTAATCCATTTGTTACTGCTCCAATTTTAGCATATATTAGGCATTTTTTCAGATATATTTCCTACCTAAAAAGTGAAACAGAATGGCAGTGAGCAGATAATTCTTTGGTTTTAAAATGAAAGACAAAAACATGTTATTAAAGAAGATGTGCATAAAACAAATATATATACTTTTCATTTAACAAAAGATGCTTAAAGTTGATTCACCATTCTTTAAGAATATTTTAATGTTTTAATTCTTTTTACTTGGCTCAAAGTGACAGACAGCTGATCATGCTGGGAAACCAGTTTGTCCTGATTAATTAGCACATTCTCCATAAATTGTACTTTCACTTTACCTATACTGAGAGCAAAGCGTGACTGTATTGAGCACTGTATCCACTGAAAGAGATAACTTCATTTCTGATAATTTGAGCATAATTCTTGGAATTATGACAATGTCATTTTTGAACACACCAATTAATTACAATGAGATTTTTGTTCTATACTTCCAGAGCATCCACATTTCATTATAAAGCCTTGAAAAATCCAAGTTTTTTAAACAGATCCAAGTCCTATCTTCAATTCTAGTTTATGTGGTAGCAATCCAGAAAGTTCAATCTGCCAAGAGCCTTGGTAGTACAGTGGTTTAAAGCACCCTGTTATTAACACAGCTGCCTGCAACTACTGCAGGTTCGAATCTTACCAGGCTCAAGGTTGACTCAGCCTTCCATCCTTTCTAAGGTAGGTTAAATGAGGACCCAGTTTGTGGGGGCAATAAGCTGACTTTGTATAAAATATACAAAAGTATGAAGGCTATTGCTTAATGCATTGTAAGCTGCCCTGAGTCTCCAGAGAAGGGCGGCATATAAATCAAATTTTTAAAAAAATTAAATTAAGCAATTCTGAGTAGCATTAGCTGCTTCACTGACAGCATTGGAGGAACATTTTCCCATCATTCCAGGGAAACATCTAATGCATGTAGAATTCATTTTTTCTCATCATTTCACCAAGTGGAAACAAGACAGAGTTTCTGAAGAACAGTTTTTCAGGATTGTCAAAGGTTGGGTAGATAATCTATACATTCTTCTATGGTTCTTGCTGGCAGACTCATATCTTCAGCTGATTCTATTTCATCATTTTTATTTTTTTGAATTTTGTCTGAGTAAGAACTCAGAATATCTTCCTTCTCCCTCACTCAATCACATTTCTCTGCAGTTGAAACTTGATAAAACTTCTCCACAGGTATTATTTTCAGTGCAGGAATTCTCCAAATCAACATCATTTTCTCTTTTCACAATTGGTAGAAGCCGGTGGAAATCATCAAAGCAAATGGTTAAAATTCCCACAAAGACCTCATTTTTCCTTCATATCACAAAGTGGCTGACCTACAGATTCATTACTCTCCTTTCTAATCATGGGATTCTCATTCCAGACAATTGCTTCACATATTGAAACAATTTTCAGGATTTTAGGTTCTTTTGTTGTTACAAAAAACATTTTCATTCATTTTGAGGAGCATCTTGATTTTTAACTGGCTGTGTTTACACCACGCATATGAGATAATGCTACAGCAATAGCAACATCTGCATCTCCTCTAAATTTAGTGAGAAGCTGATAGTAAATTTGTTTCCTGTACCTTCTGGTGCCTCAATTAAATTGTTGAAGAAAGATTGCTTTGTGCACATATAGTCATATACTGCTTTTTGCTTATTATTCAATAGGAGCTCATTGTGCTTGCAATAGGTTCCTCATTGGTATAAAAATTGAGATGTTCATTAGTAGAAGTTACAAGTTGCCTATCCTGACCTTTCTCTTCTTACAGCAGAAATTGGCAGATTCTCCAAGGAATAGGAATGCATGACAATGAGGGAAGACTTTGGCCATGGCACTAATATCAGCAGAAATATCGCATCATGCAAGTTGTTCATTTTGCTCATTCTTTGTTGAGGTCTTGTTCTTGAAGACAGGTCTTGTACTGAGAAACTCTCACAGTAATTAGTGCCACATGTTTTCAAGATGATCTTCCTTTCCTGCTCCATCTTTTCTTAGTTACTTTGCTTGAACTCATGATTTCCCAGTTTCTTGCCCATTATACCAACCTGGCTGTCAAATTGAGTATGATAAGATGGATGATGGATAGAGATATTATAAATGACAAACAATATGTGGATATGATCCAAAAAGAATTGAAAATATTTCTACAAATTAATGTTAAAGAGCACACCAGTCTACAAAATCTATGGGACACAACCAAAGCATATATCAGAGGCTTAACAATTGCCTATACTGGGACTTCCGGTTTCCTTGTCTTCGGCGGCGACGGTGCTTTCTTTTGGCACCGCCACCCCCGCCGCTTGTAGAGCCGCTTCCTGATTGCGAAGCGGCTCGAAATCTTCGAAATTCTTAGGATTCAGAAGAAGAGGCAGCAGGGTACAGGTAGAGCCCCTGCAACCCCCCCAGGGAACTGTTTCTGGGGAGGAAGCAGGCGCGGCTCCCTAACAACCTGCTGAAACTCCGGGCGGCGTGGGACGTCTTCTGCCTGTGCGGAACAAGCTGACCTCAGGAAACCTTTAAAGAGCGAGGAAATAACTCAAATAAACATCCGCAATCCACTTGAACCCTGAAACTTTGAACTGCAAGTATTAGTCCTTTGCTGAACTTTTTTACTGAAGTGAAAGTCTCGGAATGAGTGAAAGTGATTGAAAAAATATGGCGCTCAGCAAATGAATTAGTGGGTGTGGATTGGTGAAGTTATCTTGTCTTGCTACAAAGTTAAAAAGTTGTTACAGAGCTGCTCCGGCTGCAACAGAAATAAGAGGAAAATCTCTCCCCTTTACTTGTCTTTGCTGCATTATAGCTTTGTTTTGAGTAACTCTGGGGGACTTTTTTAGAAGGTATTGTGGAGGTGGCAGAAGAGGCGGACCCTCCCTTTTTAAGAAAGCTAGCTTACGTGGCAGGATGGCTTCAAAAAAGCAGGAAGGCAAAACAGGGGGGGGATCCCCCCCACGTAAGCAGGATACACAGTCACAAGCCCAAAAAAAAGATTTGGATATGGGAGAATTAAAAGCATTCATCTCAAATATTTTGGATGAGAAATTTCAAGACATGGATGACAAAATAAATAAAATAGATGAAAAAATTCAAAAGTCACAACAGGAAATCATGCAGGAAATGCAGCAGAGCCAAAAGATGGTGACCAAAAAAATAACGGATGTGGCGTCTGGTCTGGCAGGATTTATTATGAAAGTTGAGACAAAAGTGGATGAATTTAAATTAGAAGTTAATGCTAAGATGAAAAATAATGATCATAAATTTTTTGATGTTGATGATAAGATGCAGAGAGTTGAGAATGATATTGTTATGATGCAATTTCGTGCAATGGAATTTGCTATAAGGCTTCGAGGAATTAGAGAAGAGGAGAGACAAGATTTGAGACAGATCTGTGCTGAAGCCTTAGCTGTGATTTTAAAAGTTGAACCTGAGATGGTTTTTTGCAAAATAGATAAAATTTACAGAGTCAACTCGTGGGTGGCCAGACAAAGACAACTGCCTAGAGATGTGGTCATATATTTTACAGATAGAGCAATAAGAAATGACATTTTGCAAAAATCTTTTCTCACTTCTGTGCAAGTGAGTGGATCCAAGATTACAGTTTACAAGGAGCTCCCACCTAAGATGTTGAAATCTAGAAAAGAGTATGGTTTTCTTGTTAAAGAACTGCAGAATAATCAAATCCCATTTCGTTGGGACGCCCCAACTGGCATAATTTTGAGATATAAGGGAGAGAAACACCGTCTGAATACTGTGGAGAAGGCGGAGCAATTTTATAATGACATCTTTAAAGAAAGAACTCCATCCCCACGCACATCTACAGTTTTGGAGATTAAAGAACAACAATCTAAGCAGGAATTAGCAGAGCTGAAGGGTGCTGAAGGAGGCTTTTTGGATGAGCCTTTGCTGGAACCTTCTCCAATCTCGGAGCTGGCTTGGGCGGTTGAAGTTAAGGATCAGCGTATAACTCGAGCAAAAGCCAAGGAACTTAAAGAAAAGTTACAGCAGGAGAGTCAAGACAAGGCTGGGGCTGTGGGAAAAACAGGACAGAGGATCTCAGATGATATCCTAAGGTTCTGCGCTTCGCTCCAGAAGGAGAATAAGGATGATTAAATGTTTATCTTGGAATGTGAATGGGTTGAATGCAACACAAAAAAGGAAGAAAATATTTGCATATTTAAAACAACATAATAATGATATAATTTGTTTACAAGAAACGCATATTACAGTTCAAGACCAAAACTATTTGAAAAATTCCAAATTAGGAACACATTTTATATCCTCAACTAACCAAAAAAAGAATGGTGTGGTTATTTATGTAAACAAAAAATTAACAGCCAAACTTATAGAAGCTGATCAAGATGGTAGGTTTGTAGCAATTGAATTACTTTCTGCTAACAGTCAAATTCTTCTGATAGGAATTTATGCTCCTAATCAACAACAGGACTATTTTTATAAAATGCTGCATACTAAAATACTTCAATGGGATTATAGATCTATTTTAATTATGGGAGACTGGAATGGAGTAATTGACTCTAAATTAGATAAAAAGACTTTGGCAAAATCAAGAATTAGATTACCACAGACTTTTTTTGATATGAGAGAAGACCTGGAATTAAAAGATATTTGGAGAATACATAATCCAAAAGAACTGGACTATACTTTCTTTTCTGACAGACATAGATCCTTTTCCAGGATTGATTTTATTTTGTTGTCTGATGACTTACTTGTTAGGACAAAAAGAACAAAGATTCTGCCAAGAACTTTGACTGATCACAGTCCAGTCTGGATAGAAATTGAGACATGTAAGAATGAGAGACGCTCTTGGAGATTAAATGAAAACTTGTTTAGATATGAGAAAAATATAATAGAACTTAAAAAGCATCTGAAAGAGTTTTTTGAAATGAACTTGAATAAAGGCACCCCAATGGAAATTGTCTGGGACGCAAGCAAAGCTTATATGAGAGGGGTGCTTATATATATGAACTCTAAACATAAGCGGATTCGACAAAAGAAAAGACTTGAATTGGAAGCAGAAATAAAGGATAAAGAACAGTTACTTATTAAAAACCCAACAGATGAAAGAATACTTAGTGTTATAAAACTTCTGAAAGACCAATTCCAAATGCTTATAGCGGAACAAGTTGCAACAAACTTACAATATGTGAAGCATAATACATTCTGCAATGCTAATAAACCAGGCAGGTGGTTGGCTTACACATTAAGGAAGAAACAAAGCATACGGACTATTGATAGTGTTGATATTGGGGGGAAAGAAGTTTTTCAACAGAATTTAATAAAAGAAGCCTTTCTTCAATATTACACTAAACTATATGCCAGAGAGGAGGTGCAGAATGGACTTATAGAAAAATATTTGGACAATAAAAGAGTTACAAAAATTACTGAACAACAAAAGGAAAGAATGGATTATCCCATAACAGAGGAGGAGATAATAGCAGCAATAAAACAATTAAAAACAGCCAAAGCTCCTGGAACGGATGGTCTGACAGCAGTGTATTATAAAACTTTACAGGCAGAAATGGTGGAACAACTCAGAGACTTATTTTGCAACATACAACAAGGGGGAAAAGTACCTCCATCGTGGACTACAGCTTATATTTCTTTGATACCAAAAGAGCAAGCAGGTCCCAAAAAACCGGAGAATTACAGACCAATATCTCTTTTGAATACGGATTATAAAATTTACGCAAAAGTATTAGCCAACAGACTGATGCCAGTAATTCAAAAGGTGATTCATGATGACCAAGCGGGATTTATTGAGGGTAGGCATATGAAGGACAATGTAAGGCAAGTAATAGATTTATTGGAATATCTTGAGAAGAATAAACAGATCCCTGCAGTGCTGGTCTTTCTGGATGCAGAGAAGGCCTTTGACAGAGTGGATTGGAATTTTCTATTAAAGACATTAAAAAAGATGGACTTTGGGGACCAATATATACAGGCGGTCTCAGCAATTTATCAAGAGCAAAAGGCACAGATCATTATCAATGGAAGTTTGACAACAGAGTTTAAAATTGAAAAAGGTACAAGACAGGGATGTCCACTGTCCCCATTGTTGTTCATTTTAACACTAGAAGTCTTGTTAAATACAATAAGGGATTCTAACACATTGAAAGGTATAATGATAAGGCAAGAGGATTACAGAATAAAGGCATTCGCAGACGATCTGGTTGTTACCCTAACACAGCCAATGGAATCGATAATCCAGATGAAGGACATTATACAAGACTTTGGTAAAGTTTCAGGTTTTAGATTGAATCAGAGAAAAACTAAGATGGTAGTTAAAAATATGACACAAGATCGTAAACTGGAGTTAGAAAGGAGGGCAGGTTTTGAGATTGTACCAAAGGTAAAATATCTAGGAGTTCAGGTTGCAGAATCAAATATGAAATTGTTTCAAAACAACTATGAGGCGTTGTGGCGAGAGGTGCAAAAAGATATGGAGATTTGGAAAAAACTGCAGCTGTCTTTACTTGGAAGAATAGCAGCAGTTAAGATGAACATTTTGCCAAGATTTCTTTTTTTGTTTCAAATGATTCCGGTGCTCAAAAATGATAAACAACTAAAAGCATGGCAAACTGGTATTAATAAATTTGTCTGGAACGAGAAAAAACCAAGAGTAAAAATGAAAATTATGCAAGACATCCCAGAAAGGGGAGGTCTCAAACTTCCAAACCTACAATTATATTATGATGCAACAGCTTTGACTTTAGTAAGTGATTGGTTTGGAGGAAAAAAGACTGGAATATTGAATGCAGAAAGTTTTGATTTGGAATTTGGATGGCACGCTTACTTATTTTATGACAGCAAAGTGGATAAAGTATTTAAAAGCCATATATTTAGAGATTCTTTGCTGAGAGTTTGGAAGAAGCACCGAAACAACTGGAATTACAAAATACCGCTATGGCTGGATCTTGGTCATACCTTGTGGAATACAAATATAATGTCACTCGGGGGGTTTTTATATAAAGAGGTTCTTTTTGCAGACGCGGGCAGATGGCAGCTGAAGACATTACAGACATTGTTGGCTGAAGGGATTAATTTAACTTGGTTACAATATAATCAATTGCAATTGAGATGGAAAGAGGACCAAAAAACTGGTATTATGATGTATGAGGAAGAATTAGTTAGACATATAAAAGAGAAAGGCCCAATGCATATTAAAAGACTTTATAATGTTTTGTTAGAAAGGGATTCAGAAACTGAACTAGTTAAAGACTGTATGGTTAAGTGGGCACAAAATTTTGAGGAACCAGTGATGTTGGAAACATGGGAAAAAATTTGGGTTCAGAATGTTAAATTTACACAGTCGCAGAATCTGCGGGAAAATTTCTACAAAATGTTTTATAGATGGCATTTAGATCCAAAAAAATTGTCGTGTATGTACCCTAGTGCCCAGCCTAAATGTTGGAGATGTGACTGCTTAGACGCTACATATTATCATGTTTGGTGGACCTGTAAGAAAGTTAAGGCTTTTTGGATAAAAATTTGGTGGGTCATGCAGAATGTTTTGAAGAGAAAGATCCAATTTTCTCCACAACTGTTTTTATTGGGTATAGTTAAGGGTTTTACACTGGGGGAAACAAAAATGATATTGTACATGATAACTGCAGCAAGATTGTTGATAGGTAAATACTGGAAAAATGAAGCGCTGCCTTCGATTGAGGAATGGACTTTGAAGATGGCCAGTTTTGCGGAGATGGCGAAGATTTCAGCATATTTAAAAGACTGTTCTCAAGAGACTTATGAATGGGAATGGAAGAAGTGGATAGATTATGTTCAGAACAAATATCAAACTAGGAAGTACCAAATAGCTTTTATTTGAAAATGTTATATTAAGATAGAAATATTTCAAGGTTGAGGATGAAAATTTATTTGAAAATGTTATATTAAGATAGAAATATTTCTAAGGTAATCAGGATGAAAATTTATTTGAAATTGCTATATTAAGATAGAAATAGGTTAATGTAATGAAGATGAAAATTTGTAAGGGGAGGGCGGGGTTCAAGTTTTATATACAAAGGAGGGTTTTTCCTTTTATTTGACATGAGTATATTGTGAGGAAGTCTGGGGGGAGGGGTGGGTTAGGGTGGGTTAGGGAGGTTGGGAAGTTCGGGGCGGGTTGAGGGGGGGGGAAAAAGGGGTGAAAATGTAATTGTAAAACTTTTGCAATAAAAAAAAAAAACAATTGCCTATACTGCACAAAAACAAATAACAAATAAAACAAAATTTACAGACAATATTACATCAATATGAATTAGATCTACAGAAACAGCCACATAACCAAGAAATTAAGGAGAAAATAAATTTAACAAGGCATAAATTAAATTTGATCGCAACAACAGAAATAGCAAGAAAAATAAAAATCGCTAACAAAACCAATTTGAACATGCAAACAAAACCAGACGGTGGTTAGCATATAAATTGAAAATAGAAAAACAGAGGAATATTATAATATTGACAGTTGACAGTTGCAAAACAAAATGGCAGCTCAGAGCTGAAACTCTGAGGCTAGGAGGGAGATGTTTTGACATTTTCAAGAGTGTGGGGGTCAATTAACCATCCACAGATCCCCCTCCCAGCAAGCTGAGGTATTTTCAGCTCAATAGAGCTGTGGATGTAGCCCAAGGATAAAACCCAAAGCAAGCCCGAAGATCAGCTGTTTGTCAGTAAAAAGACTGAGGGCGGTGCAGAGGATGTCAACATCAAAGCCTGGCTGTCACGACCGGGTCAACCACTGAGTCTAATACAGCTGATGAAATGGTTGGCGAGACGGTGGCAACAGCGACTCCGGATAGGGTGTTGATTATGATGCCTGGGCTAATAGGCGCTGCATGCAGCAACACGGCAGCAATGATGTCTACAGCAAGGGGGTTACCACAATGGCGAGGGGAATGGCGCTAATGGCAGCGACGGTGACGGCAACACCAGGAGGCTGCAAGGAAGCCCTCGTTGTTAATAGAGGAGAGGGCAATGCTGCAAGGGCTATAAATGTTAGGATCCCTTCAACCTCTAGGGATCTGTTGCACTCCTCTTTCTTGAAAATCTGAGGACTTATTAAACTAATTGAACTAAGTAGCCTGAGCAAGGTGATGGATAGGGACTGAGGATTACAAACTGGAGATGATGACTTACTCTCCCCCTCAACTGTCCCTCTCTCCTTTATCAGATCTAGGTCTATTATGACCACTCAGCGTTAACTTGCAATCTTAGATTGATCTGCAGCTTTATTTACCACCTATTCCCCAAGATTACCCTGATTATTTAACCCTAAATATTTTGTTCAGTGGCTCTGCCTTATTTTTTTGATATAATCCTCGGCCATCGCTGGTATCAGGACTGGAGGAGATACAGACATCGAGAATCTTGGATTATGGGGAGATAGACCACCTTCTCTTTGTTTGTTTCAAATGGTTTGGTCTCTGTGAGAGGACGACCCTTTGAGACCTCTATCCCCACCTCCTTTGGATGGACTTACTACAACCACAAGACTTCCATCGTCGTGAGAAGGCGATGATGTTCCGATGTATTGACATTTGTAATATACTGGTCTTCCTTTAACATCTATTTCCCCCCTTATTTTAAATTACCTGTCTTAACCATCTCTAACACTCTTAGAAGAAAATAATCCTTCATCTCCTTCAACTCGCTCCTATCTTTGATGTATTCAACTGTGGAGCTCCTTGCACTGCGAGATTCCCCCCTCTCGCATGTCTGGCCCTCTCCGTTATCAAGGGCCGCCCTTGAGGACGGGTTTTGGAACCCCGAGAGGTGGTTTGCAAAAAACCGACGGCTTTGGGAGTTTTTAGATAAATCTTTAAGTTCTATTTTAAGGGGTTCTGGGAGGGATTGTGGGAATGGATCTGGGGGGATCCATAAATCCACTGAAAGGGGTAATGGGTCTGATGATCATGGTGGGGAGGATGGGGACAGAAATCTGACAAGGATGCAGGGGGATGAAGCAATGGGCATTAGTATAGTAAGTGGGAGGGGCAGATATGATGGCTGCAGGGGGCCATATTATGTTTTGGGAGTGTGCACTCGATGTTTACGAGCGATTGCACACTCTGACCCCCAAAGCACTGCTCGTTTCCTGGGTTGTTCAGAGTCTCAGACCCTGGGTCTACGGCTGATGTTATGTAATGCCAGGTCAGTGGTAAATAAAGCCCCCATCATTCATGATTTATTTCAGAGGGGGGTGCTGACCTGGCAGGGATTACGGAGACCTGGTTAGGCCAGGAGGGAGTAATTCCCCTTGTGGAAATGTGCCCGCCAGGTTTCCATGCATTCCATCAGCCAAGGACTCAGGGAAGGGGTGGGGGAGTGGCAGCAATCATTAGAGAAAGTCTTTGCCCGAGGGAGGCCACTGTTCCTCAGATAGCCGGATGTGAGTCCCTCCTTGTGAAGTGGGGTCGGGGGATTCAGATGGGCCTACTGATTGCGTACCTGGCTCCCTGCCATCTAACAGTGGTCCTGCCTGAGCTGCTCAACATTATAGCTGGGGTGGCGGTGGAAACCCCCAGACTTATTCTTATGGGGGATTTTAACCTGCCATCTGCTGGTGAGATGTCGGAGACGGCTCGGGAGTTCATGGCTTCCATGACGGCCATGGACCTGACCCAGGTAGTTCAAGGCCTCACCCACTTGAGGAATCACACTCTGGACTTGATTTTTGTCTATGATCAGTGGCTGAATGATCTAAGAATAGGGGATATAGACATCAAGCCCTTGTCATGGTCTGATCATTCTCTCCTTCACATGGACTTTCAAGTCACTTCCACCCACCGCAGGGAGACGGAACCAACCAAATGGTTCCGTCCCAGGCACCTGATGGACCCCGAAAGGTTCCTGATGGATCTTGGGCCATTTCCTGAGACTCTGGCTCACGACTCGACTGAGGACCTGGTGGTTGCCTGGGACAGGGCGGCTACTGGGGCCTTGGACTGCATTGTGCCTTTGCAGCCTCTGACCCAATGCTGATCTCGTCTAGCTCCTTGGTTTTCCGAGGAGCTGAGAGAGATGAAGCATCGGAAAAGATGCCTGGAGAGCAATTGGAGGACAAGCTGATCTGAATCTGACCGAACACAGGTGAGATCTTATATTAAGACCTACCTAGTGGCGATAAGAGCGGCGAAGTCTAGCTACTTCTCCGCTCTTATTGCATCTGCAGAGAACTGCCCAGCTGCACTGTTTAGGGTGACCCACTCCCTACTTCAGGTGGGAAGATCCCTTACAGGGTCAAGCTGAGGATTTTGTACAATTCCTGCATGATAAAGTAGCTCAGATTCAGGAAGGCCTGGACTCCGATTGGGTAGATCCAGGGGAGGAGATGGGGGTAGGTCTTGAGAGTGTTATCTGGGAAGAGTTTGACTTTGTGGCTCCTGAGGATGTGGACAGGATTCTGGGCAAGCTTAACGCTGCCACATGTTTATTGGACCTGTGTCCCTCCTGGTTGGTACTGGCCTCCCGGGAGGTTACACGAGGCTGGCTCCAGGGGATTATAAATGCTTCTCTGAGTGAGGGTGTCTTTCCCACCACCTTGAAAGAGGTGGTTGTGAAGCCCCTCCTCAAGAAGCCTTCCCTGGACCCGGCTATATTATCAAATTATTGTCCAATCTCCAATCTTTGCTTTGTTGCAAAGATTGTTGAGAGTGTGGTGGCACAACAACTACCCCGATACCTGAATGAAGTTGTCTATCTGGATCCGTTCCAGTCAGGCTTCAGGTCATGATACAGCACGGAAACGGCATTGGTTGCGTTGGTTGATGATCTCTGGAGGGCTCGGGACAGAGGTTGCTCCTCTATCCTGGTCCTATTAGATCTCTCAGCAGCTTTTGATACCATCGACCATGGTATCTTACTGCACCGGCTGGAGGGGTTAGAATAGGGGGCACCGTGCTTCGGTGGTTCTCCTCCTTCCTCTCTGACCGTTCACAGTTTGTGTTGGCAGAGGGGCAGAGGTCAACCTTGAGGCACCTTATTTGTGGGGTGCCGCAAGGATCAGTCCTCTCACCCTTTCTGTTCAACATGTATGTAAAACCGCTAGGCGAGATCATCCATGGTTTCGGGGTGAGTGATCATCAGTATGCTGATGACACACAGCTATACATCTCCACCCCAGACCACCCCAATGATGTCCTTGAAGTGGTGTCCCGTTGCCTGGAGGCCGTGCGGATCTGGATGGGGAGAAACAAGCTCAGACTCAACCCCTCCAAGACCAAGTGGCTGTGGCTTCCGGTGTCCCGGTATAGTCAGCTGGTACCATCACTGACAATAGGGGATGAGATCTTGCTCCCCACAGAGAGGGCCCACAACTTGGGTGTCCTCCTGGATTCACGGCTATCTTTAGAAGATCATTTGACGGCTGTGGCCAAGGGTGCCTTTTATCAGGTTCGCCTGATCCGCCAGTTGCGTCCCTTTCTGAATCAGGACACTTTGCGCACGGTAACTCATGCCCTAGTTATCTCCCGTATGGACTACTGTAATGCTCTCTACATGGGGCTCCCCTTGAAAAGCACTTGGAGGCTCCAACTGGTCTAGAATGTAGCCGCGCGGGTGATTATGGGCACACTCATTATGCCCATGTAACACTTCTCCTACGCGAGGTGCCCTGGCTCCCGGTGGTCTTCCAGGTGCAATTCAAGGTGTTAGTTATCACCTTTAAAGCGCTCCATGGCTTAGGACCTGGGTACCTACGAGACCGTCTTTTGCCACCAATAGCCTCCCACCGACCAGTTCGTTCTCACAGGGAGGGACTGCTCAGGGTACTGTCAGTCAAATTATGCCGACTGGCGACTCCCAGGGGGAGGGCCTTCTCTGTGACAGCTCCAACCCTTTGGAATGAGCTGCCCCCGGAGATACGGAATATCCCTGATCTCCGTGCTTTCCGCCGTGCTCTCAAGACCCTGATGTTCCAACAGACGGGGCTAAACATATGAACATGTGAATGATTTTTTAAATGTTATCTAATTCTGGGTTTTATTTAATTGACCAAACTAAGTAATAATTTTAATTAGCAATTTTATGATGTTTGTGTGTCTATATTTTTCTTGATTGTACACCACCTTGAGTCCTATGGGAGAAAGGCGGTATAGAAATATAATAAATAAATAAATAAATAAATAAATAAATAAATAAATAAATAAATAAATAAAAAAAATAAAATAAAATAAATAATACAGTTAAAAGATGTAGATGGTTGTTTATACCAGAATATTGAAGACAAAAAATGAATTGCAAAGGAATTTTTCAAAAACTTATATGCAAAGGAAGAGATTAGAGAAGAAAATATCATAGAATATTTAAATAAAATAAAAAATCAAGAATTAGAAGAAGAACATATAGAATTATTGAACAGACCAATCTCAATGTTAGAATTAATAGAAGCGAGAAAGAAAAAAAAAATAATCAAGAAACCGGGAACAGACCGTATACCGGCAGAGTTTTATAAGACATTCCAACAACCATTAGATGATATATTAATACAAGTTTTCAACGATACAATAATGAAAGCTGAAATTCTGCAGTCATGGAATGAGACAATAATTACCTTAATACCAAAACAAGATTCGGATCCCACGGAAATTAAAAATTATAGACCAATTTCTCTTCTCAACGTAGATTATAAACTATTCATATCAATTATAATGCAGAGATTGAAAAACCTAATCAAATACTATATACATCCTGATCAAAATGGTTTTATTCCTGGAAGACAAATTCATAACAATACAAGAACAATTATTGACACTCTGGAATTCTATGAGCAAAGATCGAAAACCAGTTAGCTCTAATTTTCCTAGATGCACAAGAAGCGTTTGATAATCTCAACTGGACATTTCTATTAGCACAATTAGAAAAGATGAAATTTGGAGAAAGATTTATAAAAATGATTAAAAAGATATACAACACCCAAACAGCAAAAATACAAATTAATGGAGATACAACTGAACAATTTGATATAAAGAAAGGAGTGAGACAAGGATGCCCATTATCTCCTATATTGTTTATATTAACATTGGAAATATTACTAGAAGAAATCAGGAAAGATACAGAAATAACTGGACTAAAAATGAAAAATCAAGAATATAAACTGCAAGCCTTTGCGGATGATATAGTATTCATCTTAGATAAACCCATACAATCTGGACCAAAATTAATGATAAAAGTACAACAATATGGAGAAGTAGTGGGATTGAAAATTAATAAACAAAAAACTAAAATTTTAACAAAGAATCTTAACAAGTATCAAGAAGAAGAATTGGAAAATATATTAGGGATACAAACAGCAAAGAAAGTTAAATACTTAGGAGTATGGATTACAAACAAAATATCAACATTGAAGGAAGACAATTATATTAAATTGGCTAAACAAATAGAAAAGGATTTGGAAAGATGGGCAAAACTCCAATTATCTCTTTTAGGCAAAATTGCTACCATTAAAATGAATATTCTGCCAAGAGTGTTATACTTATTTAGGGTAATACCAGTAAACCCAGGAAGAACATATTTTAAAGATTTAGACAGAATGATATTAAAATTTATTTGGCAGGGAAAAAAAGCAAGAATCAAATTAAAACATCTACAAGACAAAAGAGAGAGGGGGGGGGAAATGGGACTCCCTGACTGGCAGAGTTATTACAAAGCCTCAGCGTTAATATGGATAAAAGATTGGATCAAACTCAAAAACATAAGAACATTAATATTGGAAGGTTTTTACTTAACAAGGGGATGGCATGCATATCTTTGGGGAGAGAAAATTACAAAACAAGAATAATTTCACGGACATATTGTAAGAGACAATTTGCTTAAAATATGGAATGAAATCAGAAAATATCACTATGATAGGATTCCTAGGTGGACTTCCATAATGGAAGCACATATTTATCCAAATACAATAGATACAAATAAGTTAAAAACATATAAGGACATCTTAAATGAAGAAGGAAAACTAAAAACAAGAGAAGAATTGAGAATGCAAAATGTGGAAATAGAGTGGTGGTCATATTTGCAATTAAAATCCAGATATAAATCTGATATGGAAAAAACTGGAATTCAAATGAACTGAATCAGTTGGATAAAATTTTATTAGGCCCCAATGAGAAATTAATAACCAAAATTTATAATTTTCTATTGGAATATAAACTAGCAGAGGAAGTAGTTAAAGAGAATATGATCACATGGGCGACAAATTTTGGGTATGCAATAGAATTAAATAAGTGGGAAAATTTGTGGAAAAATATTAATAAATTAACATTATCTGTACCATACAAAGAAAATGCTTATAAATTGTTCTATAGGTGGCATCTACCACCGGCGCGAATTTCTAAAATGTTTCCCAGTACGTCTCCACTCTGTTGGAAATGTAAAGCGCATAAAGGGACATACTATCATATATGATGGTCATGTCCCAAAGCTAAAAAATTCTGGAACAATATAAAAATGCAACTGGAACAAATAATAACTCAAAAGGTACCATTAAAACCAGAAACTTACTTATTAGGAATACCTACAAGCAAATATGAAAAAGAAATAATATATTTAATAACACACATTTTGACTGCAGCAAGAATCATATACGCACAAAACAAGAAACAAGAAAGAGGTCCCGACTCAAGAGAAATTAATATCCAAAATTATGGAATGCGCTGAGATGGATAGACTCACCAAGGAGATCCAAGGAAAGGAAGAATCTGAATATTATCTGGTCTGGCAAAAGTGGTATAAATGGTTAGAGGGAAGTGAAAAAAAAAGAGAAGAAGAAAGAAAGAAAAATTAAATAAAAGAAAAGATATCAATAGAGTAAAATAAATTTTTACATCAAATGAAATTTAAGAAAGAGACACCAGATATCAATAAAATAATATCATTATATAAGGTGAGAGAAATAATGTATATTTGAAGAATATAGAATATTGATATTGTAACAATTCAGATATTATAGGTAGATGTCTTTAAGATGATGCTTGTTGTAAATT
This sequence comes from Arizona elegans, assembly GCA_022577455.1. Lineage (NCBI taxonomy): Eukaryota > Metazoa > Chordata > Lepidosauria > Squamata > Colubridae > Arizona > Arizona elegans. Next base: position 72,086,494 of record JAKOOJ010000004.1, on the reverse strand, counting down.
GTTTTACTTGCATTTATAAATGTATTATGTGGTTTCTTAAATTAATAAAAGTTTAATTTTTTTTTTTAAAAAAAGACAAATGTTCAAGCAAATGTAAGGCATTGAATAGCAATATGGAAAAGAAAGTTGAAAGTAAAATAAATCTTCTATTTCAATTCATTTTGTTAGCTAGTTATAAAACTAGATAAAAAGACAAGGCCAAGATGTCATGGTCATATAAGTTTCATAAGAAAGGAAAAGAGATCTTTTCATTAGATTTACTTTTACTTTACTTTTACTTTTATTTAATTTGTATACCACCCTTCTCCCGAAGGGCTCAGAGCGGTGAACATACATACAAAATTTAAAAAACAGAAATAAAATCGAATTAAATAATTTGGCCCAGACAGGTTAAAACCCCAATCAATCTAAAACAGATTTAAACTTTGAAAATTAAAAGATATTAAAAATATTGAAATATTAAAATTGTTTAAAAAGAGGGAGAAAGTTAGGCCAGGCCCGCCTGGTGAAATAAAAAGGTCTTTAGAGTGCGGCGGAAGGTGCGCAGATCCGGGATCCTCCGTATCTCTGGGGGGAGCTCATTCCAGATAGTAGGTGCCTATAGTAGATTTATACTTTTAATTATAATATACCCATTGTCAAAATCTCTACATGAATTGGAACAGAATTAGATGTTGATATCCCCTAATTTTTGTGTTTGATTTAGAAACAAATGTAAGCACAAATGAGTCTACACATTATTGTGCAAAATTGTAGAAAAGAACCACAAAGTTAACTGATCACAGCCCTTCCCAACATCATCAAATACATGAATGAGATACTTTTATTTACATTTTGCTTTATTTTCAAAGTGATTTCAATAATTTACAAACTTCTATCACATTTTGGGATGATGCACTTTCTTTACAATACTTCAGCAATACCTAAATTATCACCCTACTCACAACCACTAAAAAGTCAACAAGTATGTCTTATTTTTCAGTCTTAATATACTAGCACTCTTTACTGGAACTCATGTTCTTCATGAGTTCTTCATCTGCTTAACCTTCATCAAAACTTTTTCATCAGTTTCCTTGTCCCTGACACTTCACCAGCTAACAATGGTTTAAATCCTGTAATTAGTAGCATGTCTGCTGCAAGGGTTCTAAACCTGGATCGGGAAAAAACAATATTTGTAAAGAAAAATGATGAAGTAGCGGCTAACAGTCTTCTTCCAAATATTTTCTATTTCAATATTGCATTAGCCTGCCACATGGCAAAGGAAGTAGAGCTATGCATATAATTTCTTCATCTTATGCCCATGGTTTACACTTACCACATATTTGACTCCCTATCTCTACATCACAGTCCTCAGAAAAAATATTTTTCATTGTTTTAAATATATTTTTGACTTGTGTTGGATGTAAAATTGTGAATGAATGTTAATATATTAGGATTGAGGTGCAGAATGTGTTTTTAAAGAAAACTGAGTAGGCAAAAATCTTAGGTATGCAGAGTGCATGATTTTAAAATCTTAATATTGCAGCTATTTTGCATTGCAGTGATTTCTTTGAAAATTGCTAAAAAGCCTATTGATTTAACAGACAGTGAACTTTAATGTTAAAACAGAGCTTTCTGTGATTTACTGACATCCTTTTTATGATAAAAATAACATGAAATAAATGTGTGTGTGTGTGTGTGTGTGTGTGTGTGTGTAGTGAAATTGCTTTATGAAGTATGAACCTTTTATACAGGAATCCCTTTAGGGGTAAAAGAGGTTGAAGGAAAATATATATAGATTTGGAATATTACACTTTCCAGGTGTAATATTGGAAAAGTTGATAGCTGATTTACTATATATGGTGTCTGCTTTGTTTAGAACAACTCTTAAAATCATTGACTTTTCAATTGTTTGTAAACTTACAATCCTATTCATTATTAACATACTATAGATCCATTTTTTAAATAACAGCTTGATTTAAGATCCTTCCAAAATAACATATTTTTCATATTTCTTTTTCTTTACATAACTATGATTTAATAGTCCATTGTATCTAACAAAAAACTATTCAGCAATAAAGATATACAATATTCAGTCTGAGCAAATGGGAATGAATTTATTTAAATTCTCCGGGTGAAATCAAAGCTTATTCCCTATTTACTAGATACAGAACTTTTCTTTTTGAACATAATTCCTAATTTAGATTGAGGAAATTACCTTCATTTTCCATGAAATTAAAAAAGTGGAAAGTGCTGCAATAGTTAACTAAGAGATTTAGAAAATGATGCTATGATTGTTTAGTGTTTTTTTCCTGATTTCTTTTAAAATATTAGTCCAAGTTGAAATAGAATATTGCAATAGTAATAAATTCATATGCATGAAACTTAAATCAACTGTGAATTAAAAATAAATCATAAATATTTGGTGGCCAAAAATGATTAAAATCATGATGCCAATGTAAAGAACTATAACAACCAGCAAGTTAACTATATGTGTCTTCTTGGAGATGGTTCCTCCTGAAAAAGCAAAGTGGAATTTGCCAGTAACACTCTGGCATCTTTGGCTGTATTAGCAGATTTAACTGTTTCTTGACTGCTGTATTTAATGAAGCAAATTGGGGGGAAAGTTGGAGAAGAAAACAGAGCACTGAAAAATAATGAACATGGGATGTGTGAAGAGCAAGAAAAGGGAGAGAGAGAGAGAAAGAGAGGGAGGGAGGGAGAGAGAGGGAGAGAGAGATGGAATATTTCAAAGATAAATAAACTGCTAGGATATTGGAATAATTAGAAGCAAAAATATACATCACTTTTTAACGTCTTCCAAAGTCGACTGTTAAAAGAAACCCTGGAAAAAAACTGCTCTGCCTCTCTTGATACAGATTAAAACCATTTGTGTACATGTACCATATTGTTGTCTTAAGGGAAAACACTATAGAATGGCAGCATATGTGCACTGAGAAAAAAACACTAATTTGGAGAAATTTCTTAGAACCCCCTTTGTCCCCCTCCATCAGAAATGTCCCAAAAGTATTTAAAAAGTGGTGGGAATTGTTCTGTACAGAGAAAATAAGTATAAGCAATTCAGAATCAATAATTGTTTTTGCCTCACAGTGAGAAAATTCTCCAGCAAGGCTAGGTTAGAAACAATTTCTAATATCCTTGAAATCACTGTCAGGTTGGCACAATTCTTCCTCTTCAGTTTTACGGCTCTCATTGAAAAAAAAATAGGATAGTCAGTGTATATGAGTATATAACTATCTCACCAACACACCAAAATGCTTTTTGCAATAAAATCAACAGAGTATCAATAAAAAAAAAAAATCAGAGTTAACTGTGGGTAAAAATAAATGGGAAATGTTGACATTTCTGCTTGTTCAACAAAACTCACAAAAATTCACCTCGGCATGTAAAATGATGGTGTAGTTCCCCCCCCACACCGCTTTCTGTCTCCCCTATCAGCCTAACCTTCTGTGTTGATACATGAATGCTGGTACCCACTTAGAGAGATGCCAGATGATCAGTGCAGAATGAAGGTCCCAGGAGGAAAGATCACATGGTTTTCTTTGCCCTGTGACGTCACCAGCAGATGGCATGGGTACCAGCTCTGGCAGTTGGCATCAATGTCACTTTTTAGAGATCAATGAGATAGTACAGATATACACATATCTAGACTCCAGGAGACGATGCGACATTCAGATTGAAAAGATTTGGAAGAAACCAATTAAATGAAATCTGTTAATTGAATCAGAATTTTAAGGCCAAGGTAATGCAAGTAAATAAATATTTCTATGTGTTTCTGTCTGTGTATTTAAGTGGTGCCGTTGAGCATGCATGCATACAAGAGTTTAAATATAAAGAAAAAGTAAAGCTTGGGTTTTAACAATGCTGTTATTTGGTACTGCTTCTGTTTCACTGTTTTTTAAATGTTAACATACTTTCACTAATTATGTAATACTGTCAGAATGGCATGGATAATACTGAGAGTTGATATTTTGATGGTGGGCTTAGTTTAGCTTAGTTTTTTAAATTGAAAAACCTGCCTCTGAGTCAAGGTTTCTTCCGTAATTGTTTGTAAATTTGTAAATTTGTGCTTATCTATTAGACAAACCTGAAAGGCTCTTTAAAAAGTGACCTCAGGGGCAGAAATAATAAAATGAGGAGCAAATGATTTTTCTCCCCCCTTTTTTCATTCCGGATTCAGAACACACGTGCACAATTCCAGTCAGAATCCTGAAACCATTCCTGTCAAATATTAGCTGGAGGGAAACGTCTGCTCCTTGAAGGACACAGATGCCACAGTAAACTGTGAACAGACTTAGGTTTGCCTCTTTTTTATTTTTATTTTTATTGAAAAGGTAGGAGGAAACACCAAATACCTTTATTGTAGAATTGGAAAAAAATGTTTAGGTTCTGTAGTCTATCATTTTAAAATAAAGAAAGAACAAAAAGATGTATTGCCAAATGCTTTCTGTGAATATACTTTTCCAGACCTACTTTACCAGAAAAATAATAATCCGTGTATCACACATTTTCATACTGATCATTAAAAATTCCCTCTTCACTTTAATTAAGTCACTGAATGATTCACTTGCCTTCTTTTACATTTTAATTCTTCCAATTCATTTAGCTTTATTGTGACGATTTGTAGAAAAATATGTGAAAAATATTGTAATATAAAAGTTGATTTTTTCCATCACCTTAAAATATTTTAAGTTTTAAAATTATTGTCTTTTTTAATTGTCAAAATCATTAGATAATTCAAATGTATGCATGTTACCTTATTATTTTATATTAAATTCATATTAAATGATTTTTTAAAATATTGTGAGTTCTCAAAAAAACTTTAAAAGGGGAAGTAGTTTTAAAAAGTATTAAAAGTGTCATTGTTTTGTTCTGATCGTTATATTGCATTTAAATATATATATTTGAATTAAATTAATTTGTAAAAATAGCAAATAATGGTTTTCAACTGTCTTATGTATAGAGGGGAATATATAGAAGATTATATATATATATGTGTGTGTGTGTGTGTATATATATATATTTATGTATATGTGTGTATATATATATATATATATTTATGTATATGTGTGTGTATATATATATATATATGTATGTATGTATGTATGTATATATGATATATATATATGTATATATATATATGATATATATCTTATGTTTGTATGTGTATGTGTATATACATACACACACACACACACACACACACTCTAAAAACCGTCTATTGGCATTCTTTCAGGTAACATAAAATTATAACATCATGTTAACACTACCGTTTGACGAATCTGTTGTAATGCAAGAGTCCCCGATCTGCAGAAATCTTTCCAGAGAAAATGAAGACCAAAAGCAAAATAAAAAGCCAGAAATCTTTGTAAAACAGATTATGCACCAAGGAACAAATTTTGAAAGATCTCCAGCAGAATACACAGAAAAAGAGGAAGTAGATGACCGAGAGGAAGAGGATGAAAATGGTTTGTCCAGGAGGAGAACTCTTCGGAAAAAAAAATTGACCAAGATGAGAATGGATAGGGTCAAATTTAGGCGTCAGGAAGCAAATACCAGGGAAAGAAATAGAATGCATGGCCTGAATGATGCACTGGATAATTTAAGGAAAGTGGTCCCTTGTTATTCCAAAACACAAAAGCTGTCTAAAATTGAAACTTTAAGGCTGGCAAAAAATTACATATGGGCTCTTTCAGAAATCTTACGAATTGGCAAGAGGCCTGATCTGCTGTCATTTGTCCAAAATTTATGCAAAGGTCTCTCCCAGCCAACAACAAACTTGGTGGCAGGATGTCTACAGCTGAATGCCAGAAGTTTCTTAATGGGTCAGACAGGAGAAACGGCCCATCACACCAGATCTCCCTACTCTACTTTCTACCCACCCTATCACAGCCCAGAGCTGAACACTCCCGCAGGTCATGGAACGCTTGACAGTTCCAAGTCCATGAAACCCTACAATTATTGCAGCCCATATGAATCTTTCTATGAAAGCACATCTCCTGAGTGTTCTAGCCCACAATTCGAAGGCCCCTTAAGTCCTCCCCCAATTAACTATAATGGGATATTCTCCCTCAAGCAAGAAGAAGGTTTGGACTATAGCAAAAACTACAATTATGGTATGCATTATTGTGCAGTGCCACCCAGGGCTCCCCTTGGGCAGAGTTCTGTATTCAGGTTGCCTACAGAGAGTCACTTCCCTTATGACCTACATCTGCGCAGCCAGTCACTCACCATGCAAGATGAATTAAATGCAGTTTTTCATAATTAATGAGGAAAGTAAAAATAAACAGTGGTCATTCACCTCTCTGTCTAATTAAGATAAAGCAGATGCTTGCGCTCTGGTTAATTGATGCAACTCTATTAAAAATCTGTTTGCTAGGTTCAAAAGTGTATCAACTGTTTGTTTCTATGTAGAACCAATAATAATAAATAAGAATAATTTATATTTAATCCAGTTTGGATCCTGGTAAGCACTGTGAAATTTTGTTTTCAATGTTTTTTTTAATAATAATTTTCTTTCTTTTCCTCCACAGTTGCTTGATTTTGTCAAGCAAGGTGTTGAAATAAAAATGGTTGAGCTGATTAAACTTACATTGTAGAAAGTCTACAACTCTGTTTAAATTGTACAATCATTATATGAATGCATGCTGCTCAGATCTGATGAGTTTAAAATGATGTATTTATAAAAATTAGAAATGATATATTATGTATTGGGGAAGAAGTAAATTTTTATTTTAAATTTTTGGAGGTTTTTTTTAAAAAAAAACTGTTGTAAGCATCATGAGACATGAGAGATATGATGCAGGAATATTTTAAACTATGCAAAAAAAAAAAAACTCTAAGCAAAGTGCATCTAAATAAAATAAAGGGTAGTCACTGTTTTCCAGTTGAAATCTGAAAGAATTGCTGGCTGGAGCTACTTATAATTCTTGACTTTTTAGTTTTGCATACATTTTAATATAAAACTCACATAGCACTTCTTTTGTATTATTCTGCCTTCACTTGTAGAGTTTGTATAACTGTGTTTTTGATTATGACATCAGTTATGACATACTAAAATCATATGGTCACATCAGTGGACTATTGCTGTCTTCTTTCTGTGGGATGTTTCTATTCATAGGCTAAAATGTTAATATTTACTAATATAAATCAATTATTAAATCAGATCCTATGAAATAAATGAATCAAGTCAGAGCATTTAAATCAGAGTGCTAAGGCTTGGCAATAAAAGTAAACTCTATAAAGCTGACTGATGACTGGAAGTCCTTGTGGATGTAATTCTTCAAGGATTGCTTTTTTAATTCTTGCTACAAACTTGATTTGTACTAAGTACGGCAAATTATGTACAAAGATACAATGCATGATTACGATTACAGCAGATTACAGTATTAGAATTACAATAAATCAAGAGCTAATAAAGTCTTAATTCCTCATTGTGAAGTTCAAATATTTTACAATTAATCAAAATATTTGGATCAGTCAAAATACATTTTTTTGTAATCTTAAAAAGATAGCAACTGAGGCAATAGGCAAGTATGGCAATTATAGGCATGTAGTCCTACTAAGAAAGCCCTTTTCTATGGTGGGTATATAATGTGATTCTGAAGAAAGAGAAAGTTGGAGAAAGAACGTATGGCTTGGACAGGCTGATATGAGAAAAGGTGTTCCCTTCCCTTTTCCAAACTATTGAGGGCTTTAAGCTTCATTCAATGAAATAAGGGTAAGACTGTGGGAACACCTAAATACTTTCCACACCTAGCTTTTGAGGTTTCAAAAAAAGATAAGCATTTATAAAAAGCAGAATGAGGACATGCTGTTGCATACGTTCCAGCAAATGTGTTTGAATCTGAAATCAAAGGTTGTGGCACTGTTTCCCATCATCAACACTTCGCTTAGTTTTAAGAATATTCTATTAATTTTCAAAAGGGATTTTACTGTCATATTCACTGTTCAGAGTGCTCCAGGTCAGTGCCTTTTGTTTACTTTAATGGTATATTATTTTGTCTCAAAGCAGTAACAATTCTTATTCCTCAGAAGTCTTTACATAAACACAAGGTCACAGTTTTTGATATTTCACTGGGGTTACTTAAGAAAATAAGCTGACTTTTATTGTTTGCACTGCTTGAATGTGTTTTCTGAAAAAGAATACTTAATATTGCATTTCCATATAAAAGACTCATTTCCGTCCCTATATTTGTAGGGAAGGAAATTCATAATTTTCTACAGGAATATAACCCAGGAAAAATCCCATATATTTCTGTTTGGTACTTTTTAGAATCAAAATTAGGAAATGAAATTATCTGACTCCTGAAGGGTAAAATACATAGTCTGTGGCATCTTGTAAAGTGGCTCAACAATTACCCGTGTACATTGTAGTTACTAGTGATTTTGTTCTTCTTAAAAGAGCAGTTCTTACTGCTAGTTGTCATCAGCTAAATATACCTCTAAAATCTGGTTCCATCATACATTACCCTATTTTCTGCCTGGGATTTAATGTCTGAGCATGCCTATAGTACACTCTGTAGTGTATATAGAAATCAATAGAACTTGTTAATTATGATCTATTCACCCAATTGATTTCAATGAGTCATTTCTGAACTTGATTATATCTGGATAGAATTCATGAAAAGTATTATTTTTGAGGTGATTAAAAGCATCTATCAGTAATGTAAGGGTAATCACTCAATGTGCTCAACATATGGCGAAAATGAGTGCTAACAGGGACTTTAATGTGCAGCGTATCATACTGAAAAAGTGTTAATAACTACATTTTTTAAACTGAAAAGATCTTGCACGGAATGTGGCTGAGAGGAATAATATAGATGTAAAATCATCAATGGTTAGCATCGCTTGAGAAAAAAGTATCAAATGAGAAGAATCACAATATACTTTACTTTTTAGGGGTGCCAACTGAGTAAATATATGGGGGGGAAATCACATAGAATGAATTTCTCAGTCACTATTAATTACTATTGCTCCTCTAAGCAACTAATGCACTGTAGTCCTGTTGAGGCATTCAATTAAATACATGCAGGATTTCATGGTAGGTTGTCAACAAAACTGCATTAGCTTTTACACAATCGGATGGAGAATGAAAAAGAGCCATGCTTTCCTTCACCTGACTCATATTGCTCAGCAAAATCCAAAGTTGTATTAAAGAAGGTTCTTACAACATGCAGAGGTGGACCGTATTCAAACTAATGCAAATATGCATATCCTTCCTGAATCTGGTTGAATATGTAGAGTTTGACAAAAGGAAAATCAGTCTGAACCCTTCATTCATTCATCTGAATCTCTTTAAGTTCATGACTAAGTAAATATAATTGGCCAAAAATATGCCAAATTTCTACATATATATATATATATATATATATATATATATATATATATATACATACATACATACATACATACATACATACATACATACATACATACACACATGCTTTCAAATATTCACCAGGTGTAAGAGCAGGCTGAGTTGGATGATGTACAGAACTGATATTAAACCACCATGACAAATCACTACTGATAGATGCCTCTTTAACAGATTTGTCCAGGGATATAACTTTGAAAAAGAGAAAAACAGTAAAACAAGAGGGCCCCATTGAGGGACAATTTTTGAGCCACTCAGCATTGTTCCAGTGCAATGGATATATAGTTTTTCCAATCTCTCCATTTTCAGACCCATTTCCAGGCAGTTAACATTGCAATAATGTTTATTTTCAGTAGAGTTTTAGTTGTCACTAGGTCAGGACAAAAACAAAACAAAACCCAGTCTCTAGTCCTCTTGCTCTTAATGACAACTAAATATGACATTAGTTACTTTAGTAAGCCTTGTGCAATGTAAATTAAATCTATGTCATCGGAGGAGATATGATGGTTCATTATTATGGTGGAGGCTCTAAGATATAATGTGGGTAGACATATATCCCACTTGCAATAAGATGAAAGATGTAATTGGAACCAATAACAACTCTTCTCAAAATTGTATAAACTGTTCTAGTCTCTCCCCTAATCATATTTGAGTTATGTTAGATTCATAGTCTTAAAAATGATTTTTTTTTCCATGCCTCAATTCTGTTCTCCTTTACACATCCCCAAAGTTTGCTATTTATTTAAAGTAATTTGGCATACAGGATATAAAGAGATGAATGGTCCATCCAACTTTGAGTCTCAATTGCAGAAAATAAGATTATCCAAAACAGCATTACAAGATGCCCCAATGTATGGCTTCACAAATAACTGAAATTTGGAAGGCAACAGTAATTAACATTGGAAAACATTGGTTCTCATTTGTTCATCATTTTGTTTAACAATCAACATCTCCATCACACAATTTCCCCTCTGAGGTTTATTGCAAAGCAATGGAAAAACATTTGCAACATTTGTTCCCCTTTTCTTTGTGAAAAGGGGAACAGATTTTTAGGGAGAGAACAAATTATTGGCCAGCTTGAAATAATAGTACAGATTGCCCTGCAGTTATCTAACCCAGAAACAAGAAGTACTGGCTGGCTGATGGGTTTTCCTTGATCTCTAGATTTCCAAGTACATAAACATGAATGTACTCATATAGGTTTATTCAAATTAACCTGCATAGTCAAAGCAGATTTTGTCTATGCTGGGCATGTTTTAAACTTTGTTGAGAAGTTAGGGGTGAAAAATACTGGTCATTTAAAAGATCTCTCCTAAAATGAAGAAAACTTGGGGAAAACCCAAATCAGCTCACATCTGTCCCATAAAGCTATTACGCAAACCTAATTGGCAGATCATGGAGAACTGGTTTTTTTTTAAAAAAAAAAAAAACAAACACCTGCTGTTTATTCTATGATGGTGAACTCAAGTTACCTCTGCTTTAGAAATGAACAGAATCCAATAATGTGTCAAAGGAACTAAAATAACATTTTGTGCATCAGGAAAATTAAAAAGAAAAACTGAAGTCTCCTATAAGAGCAACATCTAAACCTATAAATAAAAAGCCTGCAGGGACCAGATTATAGCAGGGCACAATTTTACTATACAAAATATCCCAGAAGGCTCCTCCAGGTAAGTCCCCCAGCTACAAAATGTATTTTGAACAATTCACTCATACTAATCCCTGATTATGTGCAAAGGGTACTGATGATTATTTTCCATGCATTCATTTCATCTTGTTTCCTGAAGCAGCCAGCCTTTAGAGGCAGAGGCTTTAACAGGAATGGAGAGGACATATAATTCTTCGAAAATTCTTCGATTTTTTTCCCCCAATATGGAGCTTCTAGGATGCTTCTTTGAGAAAATAAAGATTATTATAGATAACTGATTTGATGATCGAGGACAATTAAAAGCATATTGCTTGTTATACAAAAGTATACTGATGTCAACAGATTCCTCTTCCTCAATCTAGACTAATTTGTTATATATCAGCTATAGTATTCCCTAGAAGCATCTACGAAGTCATCCACACACTTATATAATTAGCAACCTATATTTTAAATTATTTCTGATTGTTATGTTCCTGAAAACATAATGTATTGAAATGCAGAAGATTACAATTAATTAGTTAAATGTTAATTTTATCAAGACAAAGCAAATAGTTTTTATTTTTAGCATAGGAAATGAATTAGGACAGAAATATTCCCCTGACTTTTTCCAAATAGCCTTCTCTTTGCTGAGTAAGATGCAGAAATAGCCTTCCTGATAGTTACTAAACAACTAATGAATTTATTACTGATTCAGCCTTTTATTTGAGTTAAGTGGACAACGTAAATTATAAAATATTGCTTATGATTATCATTTTTGGACAAGTTGAATACATCAGGAATTAATGTATGTGATAAATGAACATGTCCAGAATTTATATGGGGCTGGCCTTTGGATTCTTTGGTTAAATTACTGAATCCATGCCTCAAAGACCCTTTACTTTAATTAATCCAATAATTAATTAATTTCAATTAATTAAATTTACAAACTGCATATATTTTAATAATTAATTAATTTTCTTTACAATGAAATCTAGCACAAAGAGAAGTAAATATTTATATCTCACAACTAACTAAAACCTTGTATAACAGATGAAAGTTTCAAGTTCTCCAGATGTTTTTCTGAATCAACATTAACTCTACAATCCTTATTTCAAGACTAAGCAGTATGAATCCATCTTTAAAATAGATGGAATACTATATTGTTTTTTTATCTGTTCCATTCTTTGACTTGGTTTTGGATTATATTGCAGAACAAAGGCTTTCCAAAGAACTTGAAAATTTGTACATTCTTAAGTTGATTCTAATAGGCATATGAAAACCAAACATATTAGGTCTATATTTTCTCCTCATTAATGAGCACAACAATTACCATAGCTGTTCCCCCCACCCCACCCTTCCCCAAGTAAATAAAAGTTTACAGAGACAGGGAGGAAGCAGGGAGTCTAATCAGGAAATAAGGAGAAACTTAGGAAATTTCTCAAACCTGAGACTGGGTTGAATTTTCAGTTCTATTACCCTTCCCCCTTTTTCCTTATCCCTATTAGGAAAACCTAATTCTGCCCTTAAAATTGAACTTTTTGTACAAAATTGTACATCAGCATGATAATTAAAAACTGGGTGTGTGGAGAGCAGGAAGAAGGTGGGGGCAGGTGATGTCTGCCATCAGTCTAGCAGCCACCTCCTTAAACTGTTTTCATTCAACCTGGTAGTTGCTAGAAAAACTTCACTGTTTATGCAGTATAACAATAAAAAAGATACTAGATCTAAAATTAAGTTACAACTTCAGAGTTGTAACATTTGTACTATGCCATTATCATGATCAGTGCATTTAATATTTGTACAGCATTTTGTACCACATCTGATAGCATGTGCCAGGTTAAAAGTAATATTTGAATAACCCCACAAAATGGCACCCATGTTTTAAAAGGCCCTGACAAATTCCTCTCAGTTTGGATGGAGAGTTAGCAACTCATTAGAGAATGCCCAAAGTGGAAATGCATATCTACTCCTATGCATAAAATTTAACACAAAAACAGTTCTGTAAATTCATTCATTTAGATAACCTAGTCACCCATTATGCTTTTATACAACTGAAAGCTGCATAACCTTTTCTTTTCAATTAAAGGTATCAGAGATGATGTTGCTGAACTATAGATTAGCATCCTTTATCATTGATCATGGCAGCTGAGCCAGTTGGAAATTGTAATTTAAGATTTCTGAAGACCTATTTTTCTTCATTCAGATACTTTTTCTTCCTAATCTGTTAATGCAATGAGTAGATTAACGGACAGGTCACAGAGCAATAATTAATGCAAATCATATTTTCCTTTTTATGATTGTAGCTGCATGAAGGAAGAATGTGTGAATGGAGAACCAATATCTAATCATCCAAGTTAAACACTTATATAGGAGGACATGAGTTCTAGGAAAGCCTTGGTATAGGACAGGGCTGTCAAACTCCCGGTCCACGGGCCAGATGCATCACACACTGGCCACACCCGGTTTAGCAAAGGGGTGAAAAGTCCCAATACATCATGTGACACCACCGTGATGATGTGAGTTTGACATCCACTTTGACACTCACTTTGGTCTAGAAGCATAGGGTCAATGTAGCATCACAGAAGACTGAGCAATTTGTAGCACAAAGAACATTATTTTTTCAAGCTTTTCCATTATAAACATAACTTTTATTCTTCACAATACACAGAGGTAATTTAGCTTTACGTCTTCAAAGAAAATGTAAAACATTTTTTTTAGCCTTTTTAATGAACGAGGGGGATTATTAAATAAGATCTGAGGTCTTAAAATTATAATTACACACACATGTATACACACACATATACACACACATATACAGACACAAATGTATTTAAACCTTACTAATAAACATGATATTGGTTATTAAAACGTAATTCCAGAAAAATTAGCTTGAAGCTACAAAATTAATATAATTCATTTATTACTTGCAGCTGCAAATCAAACTGCTGTTAACACTGCTGTACAAAATTTAATAAGCACACTAAATAAATAAATAAATAAATAATTTTATTTCTATACTGCCCTTCTCCCGAAGGACTCAGGGCAGTGTACAGTCTATTAAAAACACAAAGACAGACTTCAGTTAAAAATAATTAAAATTATTACATAATTTCAGCTCAGATTTAAAACCCCAAAAATTTAAAACACCCAATTTAAAAATCATTACATTGATAGCCCGGCTTGGCGGAACAGCAGGGTCTTGAGGGCACAGCGAAATACACAGAGGTTGGAGATCTTACGCATTTCCAGGGGCAGTTCATTCCACAGGGCAGGGGCTCCCACAGAGAAGGCCCTCCCCCTGGGTGTCACCAGCCAACATAACTTGGCTGATGGCACCCTGAGGAGACCCTCTCTATGGGAGCGAACTGGCCGGTGGCAGGTTGTTGGTGGCAGAAGTCAGTCTTGAAGGTACCCGGGTCCTATGCCTTGGAGCGCTTTAAAGGTGGTGAGATTCCATATGGCTGTAGTTTTAGAATCCTGGTCACTCTGCTGAGCCATCAACAGAATAAGCACAGTAGAGCTGGAAGTATTTATTACAGATATGATTTAAGATAAATATTTGCAAATCATGAAAAGAAATTTGGATGCTATCTGTTTTGTTATTGCTCAACAGAGAACCCATTAATCCAAGTCGTTGGAATTCTGTTGACTTTGGAGGGAAGTGCAGCAGACATCTTGAAGTTAATCAGAGTCCCATTGGATTCACTGATAAATTATCCCACTGAGCTCAATGGCTCTCAATTACATTTTGCCATGATTCAACAGCTCCTGTTTGTAGATGAGTCTCAGAGTTGCCCAAATAATCTCATAAACACATGGTTGCCTCATTCTCCTTTGCCTATTAGGCAGTGTTCTTTATACATTGAGAAGACTGCTCTTAAAGCAAAAATGCCTATTGCTCTTGTCAGTCTGTACTCCCAAAACTGTAGTTGCTACGCTTAATTGAACATGAGGCGAAATGGACAGGGGGGATACTAAACCATTCCTCTCCCTTCTGATTTCTCCCCAACCCTTTCCTTTAAGTTATTTCCACACATGATTAGAGATTGGTCCATGAAAATAATCAAGTAGAATCCTCTTTGAACTTTACCAACTAAGAGTTCTGTACTTAATAAATCATTTGTGGGTTTTGCACACTATAGACCAGTTCCTCAAAAATAGCACAGAAAAATTATCCAGAGAAAGGAATATACATCTTAATATGAACTCCTATTTCAGGATAATATATCCTGTTTATCATGAAGTATGTTGTCCATAATAAATGCAAGATGCCACAAGATTCTTATTGATCATCAATGCGGTTCCCAGAAATGTCCATAGTAGTTGTACAGGAAAGGACTGGCAAAACAATAAACTCAATGGAATTCAGTGTCTGCAATTTCTGTTCTTCAACCTCTGTTGTTGATTGTACAGAGTAAAGTAGAACTGGGGTTGAGCCTAGTGAAGTACCTTAACTTTAAAAATCCACAGCTCCCTCGGTCTTCTTAATTGCTAACATTTTCACAAAGTTGTTTAAATAGAAGCATAATTCAGCTCACATAACCAAAATGGTGTATAATAAATATGGTTCTTCTATTGGAATCTTGTTCCTTGCAGCAGCAGGACAAAGCAGAAACTCTAGATAATTTCTCTCACCCGGCATTATTCCCAGTCCCCATTTGGCATTCCAGTTGTGTATCATGGGAATTATAATCCAATTTGCCTGAAAGATGGTCTACTTCAGAAAACCATTCAAGATTACTTCTAAATAGTGTTCAACATCAACTTGGTTGGGACAACATAGGGAAAACATCCAGGTACATACATACAGCAATATTCCTCAGCATAAGGAGAATGTCAACAATAGCACATGAGAAAGGTATATGCACAATCCACCCACTTACACACACACAAACACACACACTGATTAATTTCTGCAGGAGGAGCTAACACTGTTTTCCTATGTGAATGCTGTGTGAACATAGTTGTCAAGAAACACAGGAGCAGGAAGGAAAAATAAGAGAAAAGAAGAAAAGGAAGATAAAAATAAAATCCCAAATTGTTACCTGTGATAATCTCTGCACATATTTATTTTTTAAAGTGGATGCTAAACTATAGATGTAGGATTTGCTGAAAATATGTGCTCTGTTTCCCTTGCTGCAAAGAGATCCTTCCAAGCCTCTCCTTTGTCTGCTATTTTCTTATGAGTATGCAGACCTTTAGGGAATATAATGAGGCATCGTGGCTTCACTCCTGGTGTGATGTTTTTAAAACTTCATTTCTAGCAACATATTCCTCAGATGCTCTCAATTTTCTTGAGGCATAAGGACCAGTTGATTATGCAAATGAACATGGAGAATGCAGGAAATGAGTTAGGCACACAGAAGGAGTTGCTGGCAAATGCCACCGCTTCCTAAGGGCATAATGGTGAGAGACAGCTGTTACTGCCAGCCTAAGAGCATGGGCTGGTGGGAATTGCTTTGCTCGGCTCCAGTGCTTAAAGTCTGACTGTGATTCTGTTGACTTTGGAGGAAACCAAGCTCTTTAGTTCTAGTCTTCACCGTGTTTATGTATATATTTATTTGATTTAAATGTTACCTGATTCCAGACTGACCCTGGGCAGCTCACAATATAAGAGACAAAAAAAAAAAATTTAAAAAGTATGATAAATATATTGCTTTTAATACATTGCTTTTTCCCTGAGTTTACTCTTTGCTTTCTATAGGAGTTAAATTATAAGACCACACATATGATAGACACCTCAATTATATGGAGACCACTAGTATCTATTTTTTTCTGGTCATGCATACAAAGAGTGTGTGTGAAAGATGCATCTAAATGTGACTATACATTTCTGAGATTAACTACATTTACAATTACATTTTTTTAAAAAGGTAACTGTAAAAATCTAAACTGTGTGTGTTTCTGTGTACATATGTACATGCAAACACATATTGAACAAGATATATATGTGTTGATTTTGGGGTACACATCAGGGGTGAAATCCAGCAGGTTCCGACAGGTTCTGGAGAACCAGTAGTGGAAATTTTGAGCAGTTCAGAGAACCAGTAGCGGAAATTTTGAGTAGTTCGGAGAACTGGCAAATACCATCTCTGGCTGGTCCCAGAGTGGGATGGGAATGGAGATTTTGCAATATCCTTCCCCCAGAAGTGGGGAGGGAATAGGGATTTTGCAGTATCCTTCCCCTGCAGTGGGGTGGGAATGGAGATTTTGCAGTATCTTTCCCCTGCCATGCCCACCAAGCCATACCATAGCCACCAAGCCACCCCCACAGAACTGCTAGTAAAAAAAATTGGATTTCACCACTGGTACACATTTAAGAAATATACTTCAGAAAATATTTCAAAAGAGGATTCTGCACTACAGTAGATTGAAAACTGCTTCATGTCACCCTGATCCCATGGATGTTGGCAATGTTCAAGAGATGAATAATGAAAATGTTGCAGTGTTGCTAAAACTATAATGAAACTAGTATTTTATTTTGTACTGCTTTGAAATAACTACAAGTACAACATGGAGGTTGCAAGTAGTTTGCTTCCTCATGAGAGAGAAACTTGCCTTGCATGACCTTCTGTTTCCTGGTTTCAGATACTTTAGCAGGCCTTTTACAATGAATGGGTTTGCAACTAAACTGCTTGCATTTTTATTTTTTACTGTGACCAAGCACACAAAACCTGGATATAGCTGAATGGCAGTGACCTATTTCTCTTTTAAAAATTTCCCTCATTAGTAAAGTCAGAATGAGCATTCTTGGTTTTTTGTATATCGCTATACTGGTGATGATAGTAAGAATTTTATGCTCTCTGCCCTTTTTTCCATTGTTTTAAAGGTGGCTAATGAAAGTGACAACTGGATAGCTTGAAAATATTTTGAGAGAGTTGTTATGTTGAAAGGGTCCTATGGTAAACATTTTATAAACTATTTCAAATGGAAGATCAAATTTGGGGAATTAAATAGTCTATATATTTTACTCAGGAAATTTTCTGAAAGCTTCCTGCAGCATAAAGTATATTTTTTTTAATGTGTGTGCAATGAGTTTGAGCATATACATGTTTGTATAAAAGAGAGCAAGAGAGCAAGAGTAGGGTCTTCCATATGAAATTAATTGTATTAGCACTAAAGATTTATTCCAAGCAGAAGAGCTGCCACAAACCAACAATTTAACACTCTTTGACTGATAAATATTTCATACATAATACATGTTCATGGACAAACAGATGCATAGACATAAACATAGACATGCAAATGGCTCATTGTGAGTCTAAAAAACCATGGTAGATAAAATGGGTGTATATCTTATGTTATTTTTTTTTCAGAGTCAGAAGAAAGTAAGTAGTTCACAAATTCCTTCCGGAGCTTGGGGATTTTTGATATAATGAGTTTTACAGTTTCCAAGCTGCTTTACTAATAATTATGTAACAGTAATTAAATCTGAAAAAGGCTGTACTCTAACTATGTTGATTTATTGCATCTCCAGCAAAGTGCTCCTAAAGCATGCATTGGTTATGTTCCTCCCTCCTCCAGTTTTTCTTTAAATTCTCATGGAGCACTGGGTCACAGATGGTCTGAGATGCAATAGTTTTCCTATTAAATTCCTAATAATGTTGTTCCCCCGCCCCCCCAAGGCTGAGTCATGGAGGCCTGGGGAGTTCTCATTTTAATTAGAAGGTTTAAGGAGCTGACTCTGTTTAAAATGTCCTCCCAAGATAGATGGGTGCAGGTGATCCCATTCAGAAGAAATGATATACTATCAAGGTTGGTGGCTATATTAGATTGCAAAGAATGCTGGCAAAAATCTGAATCTGAATGTTGACAAAGCTGTCATGAATTTTTTACCAACTAAAATGAAAAGGGATAAATATAAAGCCTTATACAGTATAAGGCTCTATAAAGCCTTAGTAAGACCACACCTAGAATACTGCATCCAATTTTGGTCACAACACTATAAAAAAAATGTTGAGACTCTAGAAAGAGTGCAGAGAAGAGTAACCAAGATGATTAGGAGACTGGAGGCTAAAACATATGATGAAAACGGTTACAGGAATTGGGCATGGCTAATTTAGTGAAGAGAAGGACAAGGGAAGACATGATAACAGTGATCCAATATTTGAGGAGCTGCCACAGAGAGGAGGGGGTCAACCTATTTTCCAAAGCACCTGAAGGTCAGACAACGAATAATGGATGGAAACTGAACAAGGAGAGATTCAACCTGGAAATAAGGAGAAATTTTCTGACAGAGCAATTAACCAATGGAAGAAGTTGTGGGAGCTTCATCACTAGAAGCTTTCATGAAGAGACTGGACTGCCATCTGTCAGAAATGATGTAGGGTCTCCTGCTTGGGTGGGGAGGTGAACTAGATGACCTACAAGGTCCCGCCCAACTCTATTAATCTGTTAATCTAAGGTAATTTCAAGATTAGATTTTAAGACTGGCTTTGGCCCTCTTCTAATTTCACCTGCTGAGTTCTGTCTTCAATCTTTCTGTTAGAAAATACCCTCCCTAAAGAAGTAACTTTTCAACCACAGCATTAGAAGTTTCAAAAGGAGCATACAAGATGGGAGGTAACCAGACAGAGAGTGGAAGCAAATCTTTGTAAAGAGGTCTATTTATCACAACATCTGGTGGTGGGGTTCAAGTAATTTAAAACCAGTTCTCTGCCCTAATGATTTCTTCCAGCAAGCAGTTTGCCAAATTGCTCAGAAAGTTAACAACTGGTTCTCCCGAAGTGGTGCGAACTGGCTGAATCCCACCACTGACAACATCCAAGATTCTTGTTTTGGAAGACAGATTTGAAAATGCTCCTGATCATGTTGAGGATCAAGAGAAAAAAAAACATCCTCCCTCAAAATCCCTCCCCCTTCACCAGGGTCCCATCCTAGGCCTGAGACACAGATATGCACAAAGGAGAATAGTTTAAAGGCTTTGCACTTATGATTTCAAATAGTCCCAAATCCTTTGAAACTTACTACAAAATCCCAGTAATCAAATTTCCAAGCAGAAAGTGAAAGTATTGTCAGGGTACAGTCCGGAGGTCATAGAAGTGTCACAGGTCATCAGCCAGTCTGAGTTTAAAAGCACAGTTTTCCGAGGCAAAGACTGAGAGCCCCATCTGGTGTAAGCAGTCTGTATTGGAATGTATGAATGACCTTGGGGGAGGAGGGAAAGAGGTGCTGTCTAGGAAATGATCAGATATTAAAGGAAGCCAGCAATTGCTTAACAGTCATTGAAAAATTTTAAAAGAACCTGTCCGAATTGACTGGGCAGTAAAAAGTGACAGCAGGAAGTTTCAGACTTGCAAAATTGATGTCAGCCCTCCTGGGTAAACTAGGCAGAAAACAGGACTAGATGAGCTAAACCTATCTTGTTATATAAGACTGCATTAATAGAATTTTGCCTATTTAATTATATCCATACCTGTCTGTTCACAAAATACTGTTGAAACCATTTGCCAATTTAATTATCTCTCTTAATTAAATACTTTAAAGAAACATTTTTTCATCTTTTACTTTCCAAATTTATCATTGCAATAACTACTTAACATATATACAATTTTTAAAGCATTTCAGAATATTTTTTTTCTATTTACCCAGTCCTGTGACATATTTAATTGATCCCCATATTGCAAAGGAGACTGATGTTGAGAGACACTTACTGAGACTCTATTATGAGTTCATAGCAAATTCAAACTAGACTCCATTTGTAGCTCACTTTTTGTAACTCCATTTGTAGGTCACAAATTGACCCTAAGCTGTTTTTATGAGTGAGTCCCATTGTTTGATGATTCTCTGGCAAGGGCATTCTAAAGATGTTGCTACATGCAGTTAAATTACAAGCATTACATCACTACATTTTATGGGCTATTTCATAACAAACATGCATTATACTAAGCTATTTGTAAATTGGGTAGTTTTATGAAAGCTGAACTATTTATGCTTATACATTCAACTCTGATGAAAAACCTCAGTAATGAAGATTCTGTAATCTATTGAGCTATTATCAGATCTGTTTAGAGGCATGGTAATATGAATGCTAGTAAAAACATTTGATCATAATAGCAATACAATTGCTATTGTATTGGCGGCAGCGGCGATGACAACGCGGCAGCCCTCGTCAGGGCCTGGGAGCCTGTGGAGGACCCGGGAATGATGTGGACGGTGTCGGCGGCACCGGCGCTGGCGGCTGCAATGGTGACCACGGGGATGGCACCGATGGGAGCAGCAGCGGCCTGGTTGTGGCTGGCGCCCTTTACCTGGAAGATCTGAGGGAGGTTGGGAGAGAGATGGGGAGGCTGCTGAGGAATGGCAATTTTGTCACCCTTATGCTGCTTTCCGTCCTCCCTCCCCCTCTGGCTTTTTTGTCCTCATTATGCCCTTTAACATCAAAACTGATTTGGCCTCATTGTGGCCCTTTAACATCAAAACTGATTCCATCCACTTTGGGATATCTCCTTAGTATCTATCTTATCCATCTTATTCTCTCCTAATATCACCATATTCTGAGCTGTACCTGGCTTTATATTCCAGTATATGTCTCTTTGCTGTAAAGAGAGTTGTTGCTTATAGACGCAGGTACTGAGGGAGTCAGACCTCTGCTGTTGTTTTACTACCAGACATGACAGACCATCTATATCCATTTCTGGCCAGACACTGTGAGAGGGTGGTTTTTTGGTTATTTTCTCCGGCTGTGGCAAAACGGCATGAGACTCCTCCCATTGTTGTGAGAGGACAGTGGAGTCTAATTAACCTGCACCTAAAGTTTCTGCACTTCTCTCCGGGACCTTTCTCTGATTTCAGATTACCATCATTGACCCTATGGCCACATGTTATGTTATCATCACCCTTGGCTATTGAATGTATTCAGTGGCTGAGCTCCTTGTGCTGCAAGACTCCCCCCTCTTGCAGGCCTGGCCCTCCACACTATCGGGGGCCTACCTTGATGACAGGTTTTGGAACCCCGAGAGGTGGCATGCGGCGAAGAGGAGGTTGAGGGGGTTTTTAATCTAAATTTTTAGCTCAATTTTTAAGGGGTTCCGGGGGGGACGGTTGGATTGGAACTAGGGTTGTGGGTTTGGGGGATAACCCACTGAGGGTGGGGCCTGGTCCAGCTGGGGGTCACAGCATGGGAGGTGCGGGGCTCAGGGTCAAGGAGGGGGTTAGACTTTGTACCGATGAGGGCCATTCCATCAGTACTGTGGGTGGGAAGGGCAGATATGGTGGGAGCAGGGGGCCATATTTTGTTGTGGGAGTGTGTGCTCGCTGTCTTCGAGCGGTGGCACGCTCCGGCCCCCAATGCTCTTCTCATTCCCCGGGTTGCACAGATCCTCAGGGCCCGAGCCTTCAGCTGATGTTATGCAACACCAGGTCCGTGGTAATTGTCCCTGACTATCAGCTTGTAACAACACGGCCCCTACTGCAATGTCACTAGCATCTACCTGGACTATGAATGGTTTTGTTTGATCAGGATGTTGTAAAACCGGTGCCTCAGCAAAATGACGTTTCAAGGTCTCGAATGCTCTCTGGCACTCTAATGTCCACTCCAGACGCCGGCCCAGTTGTAAAGGACCCTCCCCTTTTGTGCGTAGGAGGTTTGTCAGTGGTAGAGCAATGTGTGCAAATGTTGGAATGAATTGGCGATAGAAATTGACGAACCCGAGGAAGCTTTGTAACTGTCGTCTGGTTGTCGGGGCCTGCCATTCCAATACAGCTTTCACCTTCATCGGGTCCATCGCTATGCCATTGTTAGATATACGATAGCCTAGATAGTCTAACTCAGTGCAGTGGAATTCGCACTTAGATACCTTAACGTACAGGTGTGCTTTTAGCAACCGTTCCAATACCTGACGTGTTGGACGTGTTCCTGCATGGTCTTCGTATATATGAGGATATCGTCCAGATACACTAGAACCCCTTGATACAGATAATCGTGCAACACCTCATTAATTAGTTGCATAAAGACAGCGGGAGCGCCCTGCAACCCAAACGGCATAACAGAGAATTTGAAACCACCCAATGGGCAGTTGAAGGTGGTCTTCCACTCATCCCCTTGCTTCACATGAACCCTATAATAGGCTTCCCGCAAGTCTAGTTTTGTAAAGTACTTCCTGGTAGCCAACACAGCTAAGAAAGTCTTTCATTAACGGTAGCGGGTATAGAGGCTCTACGCTAACTGCGTTCAATCCTCGATAATCGACACACAAACAAAGACCCCCATCCTTTTTCTCCCGGAATAATACTGGGGCGGCCATGCGCGAACGACTGGGTTGTATAAACCCCCTAGCCAGATTCTTATCGATATATTTGCGTAGTTCCTCCACCTCCCTTGGGGTCATTGCATACATACGTGGCTTCGGTAACTGCACACCAGGTATCAATTCGATGGCACAGTCCATTGGTCAGTGTGGCGGTAACATGTCACATTCTTTTTCATCGAAAACCGGTGCTAGATCCGCATATTCTGTGGGGACCCCTTCAGAACTTACCCTATGATCTAGTCCTATCATTGACACCCCCTGCTGGTCTGATACCTCATGTACAGACTCCGGCTCTGGTCCTATTGGTAACCACAGTCTGCAGAAACCCCCCTCCCACCATATGGTGGGTGTCCATTTGTCCAACCAGGCCAGGCCCAGTATCACAGGTTCAATCATTGTTTCCACCACTATGAACCATATGTACTCCCAATGATCCCCCATCTCCAGTTTTACTAATTCAGTCACCTGGGTAGCTGGGGCTCCCCCTAGGGTAGACCCGTCCATCTGTTCAAATGTTATTGGGGATTTCAGGGTTCGTAGCCTTATACTAGACGAGTAACAACAGATTGCCTCATCAAACATCTCGTGCACCCGGAGTCAATAAGAGCTTTGTGCTGTACATGTGGACTACCCTGTAATAGGGTCAAAGATATCGGGATAAGGAAGGGACGAATGGGATCACTTACCATCGGGTTGTTACTCTCCTTGTCCTCCTCACTCTCTGCTAGAACGACAGGAACTATCCCGGGATGCATAGAAGGGCCCGTCTCCTTAGTCGTAACACCAGTAGGGCTTTGTCCCAGCTGCGCTAAACCTTTAGTCTTTTCTGGCGTGGATCGGCTTTGAGGTTTTCCACTGGATGTCGGTGCGCTTGGTCCAGTCGGCTGCGCCGGTGGCAGCGAGCACCCTAGAGCCCTATGGCTGATTTGGTTACAACAGAAACATCACAACGGGCACTGAATGGAATCGGTTACCCGAGGATTGGGCTCCCCCCTACCTGTCGCTCTACCAAAACCGGGCCTCTCAGGTTGACGGCAGCTGGGACTCGAGCTCACACCACCCCTGACCCGGAATTCCCTTAAGGCAACGTCCAAGTCAATAGCAGATTTACACCATTCAGACAGATGGGGTGGCATCCCCCTATATATACAGGCCTGCCAGAAGTCGCGGTACAGTCCAAGATGAAACTGGTGAACCAGCATGCGTTCAGGCCACCCCCGCACTCTCCCTGCTAACCAGCGGAATTCTTTCACATATTCTTTTGCCGGGCGGCCCCGTTGCTTCAAAGCTACGAGCTCTCCTTCTGCCACCTGGGTTCGAGTATCATCTTCGAACCATACTCTGAGGCCCTCCAGGAATAGCCCGACATCGGTGAGCTCTCCGGCATGGTCGTTATGCAGATCCACCACCCAATCAGCAGCCTCCCCCATCAGAGATGTTGTAATGGCCACCACCATAGACCATTGGGTGGGATACAAACGGCCATACAGGTCGATATAGCTAAGTACCTGGCTTAGAAAGAGAGCCACCCGATCAAATGTGGTCTGTAAGGGGGTGGTCCCCATACTGGTTGGGAGCCCCATACCCCCGGCTGCCCCGCCGGTCCTGGAGGTGCCTGACCTGCAACACTTGGGCCCCTGGACCCGGCAACCTGTCCCAGAACTGAGCGAAGTGGGCCAGGTACTGTTCCCATAGTTGTCGATCCAACAGGTTGGGATGTTGGGTGGTGTGTGACATGTGGCCGGTAACCACCACCTAGGGAAGGGCCCACCCACAACTTGGGCTGGCTAACCGGAACCGGGTCTCTTGTCCTGTAGAGGATGGGTGCCAGCTGGTTGTAGCTTCAGTCCCCGTGAACCACGGTTGCCAAGACTGGGCGTCACGAATGCTGGCTTCTCCAAAGCGCTCCCGAAGTACTTCTATGGTGGATTGGCCTAGTCCTGTTGAGTAGCTCCACTCCCCGTCATCGTCGTCAACCCAACATCTCTCTCTCCATCGATAAAACCTTTCGCTGTATGGGGGCGACGTTGGGTCTTTGTGAGCAGCAAGAGCAGCCAAAGCGGGGCTTTGCCACCACTCCCCCAATCCTGCCTGGCTGGCCACACCCCTTGCCAGCCCAGCCTCTCTAGTCTCCTCACCCTGACTGCAGCTTTGTCCTCGTTCCTTCGGCCGAACTGAAGGCTGAGGCTCAACCAGAATTTTTTCCGTGTCGGGTGGTGGCCCCTCCTCCTCCAGGGCCGGTGAAGCAGCAGCTGTATCCACACCCTCCGCCATCCCTAGCCAGAAAGGGGGGAGAGCGCTGATTTCCTCTCAGTAGTTCCGTGCAAGACGCAAGCAAAACTCAGCAAATACTGTTCAGCTCTTTGCAAAATGCTGGTTTATTCATGTCAGCTTCCAGACACATGCTGTGATTCGCAAAAATGAATGAAATCAGCGCTATGGATCCCTGACAGTGAGCGTTTAAATAGCCCGCCCATTCATTACCT
Source organism: Arizona elegans (assembly GCA_022577455.1). NCBI lineage: Eukaryota > Metazoa > Chordata > Lepidosauria > Squamata > Colubridae > Arizona > Arizona elegans. The sequence continues at coordinate 72,060,754 of JAKOOJ010000004.1, read as the reverse complement.
CCATTTCCTCCTTAATACCACGCCCTTGTTATCAGTACCACACCCTCCCTCATCAGCGTATCGGGCTTCAGTGTGATCTGGAGCGTTTTTCCGCAGCAACGTTCATGAACCGCCCTACACCCATCACACACGACACCTCCACCCCACACCCCACACATGACCGCTGCACCCAGTGCCACCATTACCCCGTGTGTATGTATATCGTATGTATGTTCCTTGCTGCTGTCATCACGTGATAGCGTTGTTGAGCGTGCTGCGAGGCTCGACACTTATTGCATCATCAGATAACCGCCCGGCCACCCTTTTAGGGTGACCCACTCCCTGCTCCATTTGGGAGCGCGGGAAGACCCCTTGGAGGGTAGAGCCAAGGACTATGACAAAATCGCACAAATTCGGGAAGACCTGGACTCTAACTGGGGAGGGGTGATGGAGGCACGTCTTGAGAATGTTATATGGGAGGAGTTTGACCCTGTGACTCCTGAAAACATGGACAGGATTCTGAGTAGACTTAGTGTGGCCACATGTTTATTGGACCCGTGTCCCTCCTGGTTGGTGCTGGCTTCCTGGGAGGTTACACGAGGCTGGCTCCAGAGGATTATTACTGCTTCATTGAGTTAGGGTGAGTTTCCCACCACCTTGAAATAGGCAGTGGTGAGACCTCTCCTTAAGAAGCCTTCCCTGGACCCGGCAGCATTAGTAAATTATCATCCAGTCTCCAACCTCCGCTTTGTGGTGAAGGTTGTTGAGAGTGTGGTGGCGCAACAGCTTCCCCAATACCTGGATGAAATGGTTTATCTAGATCCATTCCAGTTGGGTTTCAGACCTGGGTACAGCACGGAAACGGCATTGGTCGCGTTGGTTGATGATCTCTGGAGGACTTGGGACAGGGTTCCTCTGTCCTGGTCCTATTAGACCTCTCAGCGGCTTTTGATACCATCGACCATAGAATCATGCTGTGCCGGTTGGAAGAGTTGGGGGTGGGGGGGCACCGTGTTGCGGTGGTTCTCCTCCTTTCTCTCTGACTGGTCACAGTCTGTGTTGGCAGAGGGGCAGAGGTCAACCCCAAGGCGCCTTGTATGTGGGGTGCCACAAGGGCCGGTCCTCTCGCCCCTTCTGTTCAACATTTATGTGAAGCTGCTGGGCGAGATCATCCGTGGTTTCGGGGTGAAGTACCATCAGTATGCTGATGACACTCAGCTGTACATCTCCACTCCGGGCTTAGTATCATCTGCAAATTTGGTAAGTTCCCCTTCTATTCCCTCATCTAAGTCATTTATGAAGATATTAAAAAGTACTGGGCCAAAGACGGAACTTTGTGGTACCCACTGTTTACTTCTCTCCATGTAGTAGTTCCATTAAGGATTACTTGTTGAGTATGGTTTGTCAATTACAAATCCATCTGATGGTGATGCTATCTATCCCACTTTTTTCTAGCTTATCAAGAGGAAAAGTAGATGATTACTATATTAGAAAAACTGGTAGAATAAGCAAGAATAAAGTAGTTAAAATTTAGTTTAAGATTTGGGGGTCACATCTATTTTGTCAGGATAAACAAATCTGGAAAGATAGTTAGCAGTTAAGGTGTGTTAGCCTAAGAATCCAGAATCCTGGCATTCAAGCTATGGAAACTCATCAAGGGGAGTCAAGCCAGCAAATTTACATAAACGCAATAATTTTGTTTCATCTAGTAAAAAAACCTTAAGATTTTCTGGGGTTATATTTGACTCCTAGTAACTAGATGTACATGTTTGTGTAGTTTTCTTGTTTAAGGTCCAAAATGTACTCAAGTCATCAAGTGCCAAAAGGAGACTTAAGCAGAGGTTTGGTAAAAGTAACAGGTTTTATTTTGGCCAAAGAAAATAGCTGAGTGGACAATTCCAAAGCATACAAGCAGTAAGCATGCAAGGAAGGGTCATACCTGGGAAGAGTGTGTTGAACATCTTATACATTCATGTAGCCAATCAGAAACAGAAGTTTGTTACCCAACCCTGGGCAATGTCTTACTCATGCCCTTTTTATCTATAAAGCATTCCTTGTAACCTTGTGGTTCTCAACCCTGGCAGATCTTTCTTCTGCCCTCCTTATCTATTGAGCAGGATGTTCCTGGAATCAGCACAGCAAGCAAAAACATAGCAGGAGTTAGACTAATTCTAATTACTATATCCCTTCATTCCTCCCTTTATTTTAGGACAGGATGCGTCCTGTCAATGATTGACTAGGGGACTATATTCCTTGGGGATGATCTTGAGGACCATGATCTTTGCCGGTTTATCAGGAGAGCCAGCAGACACTGATGAGGCTATGACTGTCATCTCAGTGATGGTGGATCTAATCACTTGCTGGATCAAAGGGATGAAACAGGGGAGGAGAAGGAGATCTCCAAAGGCTAACAACACTAAGAACCCAATCAGTTTCCAGTCAGAGAAGATACTACCAAACCAGTTGAAGTCAACTGCCCAGTCCAAACCTGCACTGGGATGTAAGCGACTTTCCTCATTTAGGCAGTTATCTCTTCTGTAGCTTTTCCTTGATCATCTATTTGCAAACAACAATTTGTGAGATTAAATTTTCCACACACACCTCCTCTTTTGCTAACAAATAGTGTAAAGCAAGTCTATTCTCTTTGAAACTGAGTGTTCTGTTTAGCTATTAAATTTAAAGTAATAGCAGTTTCATTAGTTATTATTTCAAGCATTGCCTGTAACCTTATAATTCTATTCAGCATATAAATAGGGCTTCTATAACCATACATTCCATCTTCTGCCCAGGTAGCTGGTCCGTATACCTGAATTATTCTTTCAGGAGGTCACTCTTCATCCTTCCATTCTCCTATTTTCAACTCTCTCTTAGATCTCTGGCCTACTTCCTCATAAACAGGTACACCCAGACTTTCACCTTGTTGTATGGACAGTAGAAAAAAACGAGGTTTCACAGTTCCTAACACGCATGCTCCATACCATCAGCTAGGCAATTGCTCATAAACAACTTTCCACATATCCAATATAAGCTATCTGGAGCATGCCAATAAAGAATTTCATTACCTACATCCAGGGGTGAAATGCTCCTGATTTAGATTGGCGAGTAGGTAGCGATGGCAGCGGGCAGTTCAGAGAACCGATAGCAAAAATCCCTGCCCCTGCCCCCCATACCCAGCTGAGCCACGTGATCATCAGAGCCTTTTTTTTTCTTTTACATGGCTCTAACGAGCCAAGCTCTGACGATCCCAGCTGAGTTGCCTGCTAATCAGGCAACTCAGCTTGGATTGCCAGAGCCATGTAAAACCCCCCACATCTTGCTTACCTTAGCTGCTGGTTGCAACACCTTGCTGTAATCCCTGCAATCCATTGCATCAGCAAGCAACTGAATCTCCCTGTCTGCAATCAAGCAGGCAGGAAGTTGTGGACTTTAAGTCCCAGAATTCCTCAGCCAGCAAAGCAAAGCTGGCTGAGGAATTCTGGGACTTGAAGTCTACAAGACTTAAAGTTGCCAAGTTTGGAGACCCCTGTTCTATTGGGTAAGTTTTTTCCCCCTTTGGGAGCTTTAAAAAAATAGTTAATTGGGGTTTTTTTTAGTTGTTCTTTTTTTAGACCTAGCCATTTAAAGTTTAGGAAGTTTTAAATTTAGCTGCTTTTATATATAAAATAAAAGAAATTAAAATAAAATAATATTTGTGCAGCTTTCTGAGATTTAGTGTGTTTCTGTAGTGTTTCACTCTAACTACACAAACACACAAAATCTCACAAAGCTGTATGTGGAATTTTGTGCGTGTAAAGTGTGAAAGTTGGTTTTTGGGGCTTTTTGTGGCTGTGTGAGGTTCCTGCTTGTTGCAGGGGCCATTTTGGGTCTAGCACAGCTGCTTTTACATTGTGGGTGAGCCAGTTGTGTTGTGTTATGTTTTGTAGGTTAAAAAAGGGCAAAGAAGTGACATTGACTTGGCCACGCCCACCTGACCAACAAGCCACGCCCTCCCAGTCACCTTACCACCAAGTCCCGCCCACTAATTAAGCCACGCCCACAGAACCGGTGGCAACAAATTTTAGATTTCACCCCTGCCCACATCCATCCATAATCCACTCAGTCTAGGAGTTACTAGGTTGTGTCAGGTTAATTTCAGACCATCAGGTGATGTTGGCATTATTTCCTTCTAAACTGCTATTACAAAAGAGCGTGCCAACACTAATATTATATTGGCTAGATTCTTCCCTAGCAAAACATCTATGCCCTGCTATAGACGTTTTCAGTGCCCAATTACTGGGTCTATTCTGGGTATTCCAGGTAATATTAACTGTGGCATTAGATTGTTTTAAAGAAGTCAGATTAAGTTCTTTAGCTTCCAAGGCCATTGTTCTCCCATATTTATACCTCCACATACATAGCAATTTGTTACATTAAGAGAGCCTATAATTCTTTCACCTAGATCTATGAACATATTCTTAGTTATGGAAGGGATTTCTATCTTAGTTTCCATTTCCTCATAAAAGGAATGAAATAAAGAATGTTGTTTAGTAGAAGTAGTTATATTTACTATTCGTATCAATACCTAAGCCAAATTCCTGTAACACATATCATTTATTCATTGCCTTTTGATACTTATTGGGGATTACTGTCAGGTTGAGAGGATTGCACTGTTTAGGTCCACAACCTCTACCGCTGAAAAAATGCTTTTAAAAGTAAAAAAAAAAAAAAAAAGAAGGCTCTGATAATCGCGCGGCTCAGCTGGGATCGTCAGAGGCTTTTCAAAGCATTATTTTCTGCAACCTCTTTGGCCAAAGAGGTGGTAAAAGAAATGCTATGAAAAGCCTCTGATGATCCCAGCTGTGTTGCCTAATTGTCAGAGGCTTTTCAAAGCATTTTTTTCTGCAACCTCTTCGGCCAAAGAGGTTGTAGAAAAAATGCTTTGAAAAGTCAAAAAAAAAAGTTGGCCATGCCGACTTAGTCACATTATCCCACCACCACCAAGCCACACTCTCAGAACTGATAGTAACAAATTTTACATTTCACCCCTGGATTATGATATACAGTATCTATCTCCTAGGATCATGATGGCGAACCTATGGCACATGTGCCGGAAGTGGTATGCATAGCCATCTCTCCAGGCATGTAAGCCATCGCCCATTGCTCTTCTGGGTTCCAGCACACCGGCCAGCTGGTCTTCATGCACTGGAAAAAGAAAGAGCAGCCACCCGGCACACATGTGTGCGCCGGAAAATGATTTTCTAGTTTCCAGTGAGTGCATGCGCACTGGCCAGCTGGTCTTCACATGCACATGCACACCAGAAATGGGAAGACCAAGTGGCCAGTGCTCATGCATGTGCTGGAAACCGGAAGATCATCTTCCCGGTGCGTGCATGCATACCAGGCTGCTGCTCTTTCCTTTCCAGTTTCCAGCACATGTGCATCTGCATACTCCCACTTTGGCACTCAGTGCCAAAAAGTTTTGCCAATACTGTCCTAAGACTACTGTGTTCAAATCAGGTTGATCTGATTCAATGCTCCAATTCTCCAGTACAGAAGTCTGGTTGGTTTTCTTTGAACCAGGCATTGTCTGATAGTGCAGCTTTTAACTCCACCATCAATTTGTCTTTGGGAAGGTTGGAACAGAGTCTGGTTTGTGCCCTAGTGCATGCTTGGGCAGCTGGCTGAGTTTAAGAGATCACGGCATGTACTACCTCTTCTCATCGGCTGCCTAATTGGGGTTTTCTGGACAAAGCATTGAACAGGAGGTTTTTCCCCCACCAGGATATATTTTAGCTTGAAGTTTAGCTTGAAGTGTGAACTTGCTTGGGGGAAAGCTTCTGAGGGGGTCTTTAGCGCCTCAAGGTTTTTATGATCAGTCCATACCTCCTTAACCCCCTCTAAGAAATGTCTCCAGGATAAGAGAGCCCATCACACCACAAAAGCCTCCTTCCAAACTGCCCACCTGTGTTCTGTGTCCGTTAGCTTTTTCGACACACAAGGCATTAATTCATTTTGAGTGTTCCTCTGCAAAAGGACAGCTGCGACCACTACATCACTGGCATCAGCTTGAACTATGAAGGGCTTATTTGGGTCAACGCAAACCACCGTTTTAATCGTTCAAAAGATTTCTGATAGTACATTGTCCAAGCCAGGGGTTGGCTAGGTTTTGGCTTGGTCGGAGATGGACCAGTTTTTAGTAATTCTGTCAAAGGGAGCGCAACTTCGGCAAAAGAAGAGATGAATTGTCTGTAAAAATTTGCAAACTCCAGGAAGCTTTGAAGTTGCTTATGTGTTCATGGGGGTTGCCAGTCTAGCACGGTCTTCACCTTTCCCGGATCCATTTCAATTCCTTGATTAGACACCCAGTAGCCCAGGTAGTCCAAGGACTCCTATGGAACTTGCATTTTGACAGCTTTGCATAAAGTTTGGCTGCTAGGAGTTTTTTCAGTACTTGTCTGACTAGTTTGATGTGTTTTTCCATATTTTTGCTGATTATAAGGATGTCATCTAGGTAAACTAGGACTTCCTTATACAGATGTTCATGCAGCACCTCATTGATCAGCTGCATGAACGCTGCAGGGGCCCCTTGAAGCCCAAAAAGCATGACTCAGAATTGGAAGCTGCCAAGTGGCAGTTAAATGCCATTTTCCATTCTTCTCCCTCCTTTATGCAGACTCAGTAGTAGGCTTCTCTTAGATCTAGCTTGGTGAAGATTTCACCTTTTGATAAGTGGTTTAACAAGTCCTTCATTAGGGGTAGGGAGTAGGTGTTTTGTATGCAAATTGTGTTGACACTGTGAAAATCAACACATAATCTCAGCCCCCCCCCCCAATCTTTCTTCTCTTTAAACAAAATGGGGGCTGTCACTTTAGATTTTGCAGTCGCAATGAATCCTCTGGCTAAGTTGGTATCAATATTCTTCCTCAACTCAGTCATTTCCACAGATGTCATGGAGTACATTCTGGGTTTTGGTAACTTGGCCCCAGGTTCTAATTCAATGGCACAATCAGTGGCTCAATGAGGGGGAAGGATATTACATTCCTCCTCACTAAATGCCTCGGCCAGGTCTTTATATTCCTTAGGAATCTGGGGCTCACCTGAAGGGCAGTCTGAAGTGGCTGCTGCTCCTATATTTATTTATTTATTTGTTTTAATTTCTATACCGCCCTTCTCCAATATAGGACTCAGGGCGGTGCACAGCCAAAGTAAAATCCAGACATAGAAAGATTAAAAAAACTGATTAAAATAATTAAATAATTTTGCCATAATTAAAAACAGTTCCAATTTAAAATAGTTTAAAAGTTTGACTCAAGCCAGCCCAGCTAGTTGGAATAAATGGGTTTTCAGGGCCCGACGAAAAATCCGGAGGTCTGTTATTGTACGTAACTCTGGGGGGAGGTTGTTCCAAAGGGTGGGCGCCACCACAGAGAAGGCTCTCCCCCTGGGGGTCGCCAGCCGACATTGTCTGGCGGACGGCACCCTGAGGAGGCCCACTCTGTGCGAGCGTACTGGCCGGTGGGAGGCTATTGGTGGCAGAAGGCGGTCTCGTAAATACCCCGGCCCTAAGCCATGGAGCGCTTTAAAGGTGGTCACCAACACCTTGAAGCGCACCCGGAAGACCACCGGAAGCCAGTGCAGCTCGCGCAGGAGAGGTGTCACATGGGAGCGCCTCGTCGCCCCCATAATCCCCCGCGCGGCCGCGTTCTGAACCAGCTGAAGTCTCCGGGTGCACCCCAGGGGGAGCCCCATGTAGAGAGCGTTACAGTAGTCCAGGCGGGAAGTGACGAGTGCTTGAGTGACTGTGCGTAGGGAGTCCCAATCTAGAAAGGGGCGTAACTGGCGTATCAGGCGAACCTGATAAAAAGCCCCCCTGGCCACGGCCGCCAAATGATCTTCCAAAGACAGCCGTGCATCCAGGAGGATGCCCAAGTTACGAGCCCTCTCTGTGGGGGCGAGTGATTCACCCCCAATAGCCAGCGATGGCATCAGCTGGCTATATCGGGACGCCGGAAGCCACAGCCACTCGGTCTTGGAGGGGTTGAGTCGGAGCCTGTTTCTCCCCATCCAGGTTTGGCAGTCTTTTGGGAGGAGGGATGGGGGGCAGTGGGCCAGTGCCAATTATGATCTTCCGATACCCATCTTCCCATTTAATGGTAGGGGCTCATTTGTCAAGCCATGTAAAGCCTAATATGATGGATTCTGACATCTTAGGTGCTACTATAAATCATATAAATTCACGATGCAACCCCATTTCTAATTTCACAAGTTCTGTAATTTGGGTGGCTGGAACCCCGCCAATTTATGTTCCATCTGCCTGTTCAAACATAACTGGGGATTTTAGCGCTCTAGTTTTTATTCCTAGTTGTTCAATGATTGGACAGCCAATTAAGCATCTAGTGCAGCCTGTATCTATTACTGCTGTTACTTCTCCTTCCTCCCCAGTATCAGGCACCACCAATTTTACTTTAATTGAAAAAAGGGGGGTGGATGCATTCACCATTGGGTCATCGTCATTGTTTGGCTCGGTGGGAGGGGCTTCTTTGGCTGGAGGTTCCTCACTCTCTTCAGTGTGGAGGGGAACCTCTACAGCTTGTCAGGCAAATCGGCTGGTGACTGGAGGCCTTCGTGAAGCCCTTCTGCCTCTGGTGGCTGTGGGAGGATGTGGTTGAGGAACTGGCACAGGAGTCAGACACTCGAAAGCTTGATGGCCCATTTGGCCACAACGGGCCATTTGATAGCCTCATTTAGTTCAGCAGCTCCCTCCTTGTACAGCTGGGCTATCCAGTTTGAAGTGTCTCCTTCATTCATCTCCACTGAAATTGCAGATACTAAGTCATGATCCCCATACTGATCTATATGGGCCCAGATTTGGCTGAGGAAGTATGCCAGTATAGTAGGCTTACCATCGAATGTGGCCCTAAAATGGGGTGGAGGTGGCCTTGCAGGTGGATTGGCCCTGGCAACAGGTGGTGGGGCTGAGACCTGTTGGTCTGCCATGGTGGGCAATGGGGTGAGCACTGGTGGCTGAGCTGGAACCTGCCACAGAGCTACTACTGGTTGCTGGATTGCGGCCAGAGGAGGGACAGGGGCCAGCAGCTGTGCTGCTTGTTGGGCTGTAGAGGGGGGGAGGTCCATCCAGCTGCTGGATTAGTCCCCCCACTGATGTGCCAGGATAATTGGGGCATATTGGGCCATGGAAAAGTGGAGCAGAAAGTGCTAGTGACCACTGGCACTGGACCTACCCTTGGCTGGGATAGAATCCCCAGCCTGAGAGGATACATTCTGCAGGGGGTAGTGCAAAGGCAGGCTGGTGAGGGGGGCAGCAGGGTGTGGCGGTCCCTATGCCAGCAGCACCTTTCTACCCGGCCAGGAATGACAGGAGGAGCAGCTTGGTGCAGCTGGACCAAGCAGCTGCTGTCTCCCAACTGCTGCTTGGTCCGGCTGCACCAAGCTGCTCCTCCTGTCATTCCTGGCTGGGTAGAAAGGTGCCTGCAGGCCGCTAATTCCTCCACCAGGTCCTGGATCAGGAAAAGTGAAAGTGGGTTGCGTTAAGCTCCATATCACTTGAGGAGATGGGGGGGCATAACCTACTGCGCATGCGCCAAGATGGCAGTGCTCGCCTGAAGTGCATCCAGTGATGGGGCGGTTTCTGGCTTTTTGGGGTCTTCTGGGGCCATTTTGAACATCCTCAGTCCCAGTTCCGGCCAGGGGAGTCCCTTCCCAGCTGGCTGAGGGCTTTCTCACCCTCTGGAACATCATGGCTGGGAAGGAGCCGTCGATTGTAGGTGCCACAGGAGGATGGCGGCAACGGCCTGGCTGCAGTGGCTTTTTTCCAGCAGCTTTTTTCCTGCACCTGAGGCGGCGATCGGAGCGACAGTGGCGGTGGGGCGGCGGCATTGGCAGCATCATAGCAGCTTCCCTCCTGGCCCTGGACACCTCTGGGGGTCTCTGGAGGTTCCGGGGTATGTTGGGAGCCCAGGTGTTGTTGTCATCGTCAATGGTGGCTGCTGTGGCAATGGAGGCCTGCTGTACGATGGCGAGGCTAATGGTGGTTGGCAGCTGATGGCTAGCAGTGCTGGTGGAGGAGATATATGGACAGCTTTACTACCTGGAAATCTACCGAAGTCAGGCAGAGTATCCAGCCCTGCAGAGACCTGGAGACCCCCATTGCAACCTGGGGACTGGAGGCTGGATGCGAGAATGAAGGGACTGTGGGAAGTTCTGGAGGTTGAAGAGGCTGGAGGATGGCCAAGGACTGGTCATTTGGCCACCTCAGGTGGTCTCTCCTCCCCCCTTTTTTTTCTGGCCTGGTTTGGCCTTTATGGACATCTGCCTCCAGATTGTGTCTGGCCGTAAGTTATCTCCTCTACATACGTCTTCCCTCCCCTGGGACTATTGTTACTCTGCCTATATGAGTCAGTTTTTCTTTTCCAGCTGAGCCCCCTTGCTGGATGGAGACTGGGCAATTCTATACGGGTGCTGAGGAAGCTGGTCTTTTACTGTTACTTCACTATCGGAGGGGACAGACTATTAAATCTTCCATTGCCATGTCCATCTGGCCAGCCACTGTGAGAGGGTGGCTTGGATATTTACCCTCTGAGTGTATCAAAATAGCTTGGGACTCCTCCCACTGCCATGAGAGGGCAGTGGAATCCAGTTTTAACCTGCACCGAGATCTACTCTTTTGCTCCAGGACCTTTCAGACCATTTGCTGAACCCTAGCCAGATGTTACCTCCCATCCTTGCTTATTGGATGTATTGGATATAGCTGGTCCAGAATGCAACCGTGCGGGTGGTTATGGGAGTGACATGGAACTCCCATGTGACTCCCCTCCTGCGCGAGCTGCACTGGCTCCTGGTGGTCTTCCGGGTGCACTTCAAGGTTTTGGTCACCACCTTTAGAGCGCTCCATGGCTTAGGACCAGGATACTTACAAGACCACCTTCTGCCACCAGTAGCCTCTCACCTGTTGTGGCTCAGTTCTCCTAGCCTATCTTATTGGAGGAAGAAGGCTCCGAACATGAAGGAGAGGAGACGGCCAGGCCTCCCTCTCCAGGACCCTCCTCTCTGGCAATGCCTCAGGTGTCTCCCGAAGGAGAAGAGATTGGTCAGGAGCCAGATGTTTCCAAGCCATTGGATAGTGACAAATAAACATTGTGGTTGGACCCACGCCAGCATCGGAGAGACAAGCGTGCGCAGCAGAAAAGGAGGCGTGCCAGAGATTAAGCTGAGTCACTGGACCACACCCCACAGGCTATAAAAGGGAGTGTGGTGGCCATTCAGACTCTGTGACTGACAAAGCTAATCTCTGGCGAGTCACTTTGCACCTTTGGACACAACGCCTATTTGCTGTGGATTTAATTACAAACTGGACTATTCAAACTGTATGTATTTTTGTCTGTGTTATCGGAGTAAAAGTTCTTGGCAGGCAGCCATGGAGTTGCTGCCAAGTTCCTTATCGCTGACGAAGAGTTTATTTAAGTCTCAGCTGACTGGTTGGGTGTGTGTGTGGTACGGGGACAGAACATCACCAACCAGTATACTCCCATAGAGAGGGGCTCCTCAGGGTGCCATTGGCCAAACAGTGTCGACTGGCGGCCTCCAGGGGGAGAGCCTTCTCTGTGGGGGTGCCTGCCATCTAGAATGAGCTCCCCCTGGAGATACAGAGGATCCCAGATTTACGCACTTTCGCTGTGCCCTCAAAACATTTTTATCCCAGCAGGCTGGACTGGCTTGACTCTCCCTTTTAATTTGCTTTTAGTTTTATATAAATTTGGTGTTTTTAAATTCGTTTTTTGGGCCAAAATTATTTAATGTACTTTTAATTGGTTTTTTAACTTTTGTATGATGTATTTTTATCTTGTGCCTGTTCACTGCCTTGAGTCCTTTGGGAATAAGGTGGTATATAAATTGAATAAAATAAAAAATAAAATAAATATTCAACGGCTGAGCTTCTTGCATTGCGAGACTCCCCCCTGTCGCAGGCCTGGCCCTCCACATTATCGAGGGCATACCATGATGACGGGTTCTGGAACCCTGAGAGTGGCATGCTGCAAGGAGAAGGTTGAAGAGTTTTCTGGGGAAGTTTTTAGCGAAAATTTTAAGGGGTTCAGGGGGGGTTGGGTTTTTTGGGAGTGGACCTGGGGGGGTCCCCATGGATCAGGGAGTCAGCCTGTCAGATGGCATTGGCAGGGAGTGTGGGGGTGCAGATGGGGCACGGTATGGTGAGGGTCTTCCTATCATCGTGGTGGTGGGGAGATACGCTGGTGGAGGGAATAGAGGGCGTAGGGACACCAGAGGGATGCATCCACATTGCTTGAGCGGGTTCAGCATTCTGGCCCTCATGGTCCTGCTTGTGTTCCTGGGGGGTTAGGAGTGTGGAACCCGGGACTCCGGCTGGTGTATGTTAATGCCAGGTCCATTGTTAACAAGGCTCCCCTTGTGTGAGACCTGATTGACGAGGTGGGTGCAGACCTGGCCTGTATCAAGGAGACCAGGCTTGGACTGGAGGGAGGGGTTCCTCTCTCTTATTTATGCCCACCTGGTTTCTGTGTTCTACACCAGCCACGACTCCACCGGAGGGGTGATGGTGTGGCAATTGTTATTAGGGAAGGTCTTAGACCTAGGGCAGTCACTGTCCTTCAGATAGGCGGGTGTGAATCACTTCTGTTGAAGCGGGACCCTGGAGTGCAGTCAACTCTGTTGATTACATACTTGTCTCCCAGCTGTGTGTCTTCAGTCCTGCCCACACTGCTCAAAGTCTTAGCCGAACTGATGGTTGAGCTCCCCAACCTGATGGTTGTGGGGGATTTTAATCTCCTGTCAGCCGGCAAGACATCTGAGTTGGTTCAGGAATTCATGGCCTTCATGATGGCCATGGACCTGACTCAAATTGTACAGGGTGCAACTCACAGTGGTGGACACACACTCGACCTGATTTTTATCTCTGGGCAGTGGATAAATGCCTGGGGTAGGGCTGTACTTTCTATTCAACCCCTGTCATGGACCGACCATTCTCTCCTTAAACTAGACTTTCCACCTGCCAATCCACACCACTGGGAGGCGGAACTGACTCATTGGTTCTGCCCCAGGCTCCTGATGGACCCTGACAGGTTCCTGATGGAGCTTGGGATGTTTCCCACTGACCTTTCCTGCGATTCACCAGAGGCCCTGGTGGATGCCTGGGAATGGGCCACCACCGGGCACTGGATCAAATTGCCCCTTTGTGACCTCTCTGCTGACAAGGATCCCGGATAACTCCTTGGTTTTCCATGGAGCTGTGGGAGATGAAGTGTCGGAAGAGATGCCTAGAGGGCTGTTGGAGATCATCCCATTCCGAATCTGATTGAACACAGTTAAGAACCCATATTACGTCTTACCTTGTGGCGATGGAAGCGGCAAAACATGATTATTTCACTGCTCTCATTGGATCTGCAGAAAATAGCCCAGCAGCCTTGTTTTGAGTGACCCGCTCTCTTCTCAATCAGGGAGCAAGGGAGGACCCCTTACAAGGCAGTGCTGAGGATTTTGTACAATTTCTGCAAGACAAAGTCGCTCAGATCAGGATGGGGTTAGACTCTGACTGGGCAGAATCCGAAGAGGAAGTGGGAGCAAGTCTTGAAGGTGACACCTGGGTTGAGTTTGACCCTGTTTCCATAGATGAAGTGGACAGGATTGTGGGTAGATTGGGGGCCTCCACATGTTTATTGGACCCATGTCCCTCCTGGCTTGTTGCAGCAAACAGAGAGGTGACTGGAGACTGGATCCAGGCGATTATCAACGCTTCTTTGAGGGATGGGGTCTTCCCCGCCATTCTTAAGGAGGTGGTGGTTTGTCCCTTCCTCAAGAAGCCAGCGCTGAATCCGGCCTCCTTAAACAACTTTCATCCCATCTCCAACCTTTGCTTTGTAGCAAAGGTTGTTGAGATTGTGCTGGCATACCAACTCCCACAATTCCTGGAGGAAATGGATTACCTAGACCTGTACCAATCAGGTTTTAGGTGTGGCCACAGCACAGAAATGGCATTGGTTTCCCTGGTGAATGATCTCTGGCGGGCCCCGGATGGGGGCTGTGAGAGATATAAGTATTATTCCTGTAAAAGCATAACCTGAGTTATGCCATTTTAAGTGCCTTAGTTTACCTTGTATAACCTGATTATATAACTAGACAAAAAGAACATAATAAGGATTTTCTGAAATGATTACCTTGAAGGAAATATGTACCATGCAGTTGTTTTGACGGAAACTGATGTTCTGGGAAAAGTACTGAAATGAGATTGTTTTGAGGTTTGTCTGTTCTAGGAAAAGGGAAGTATGTAATTGATGTTTTTGATGGGTATTTCTGTTGGGAAATTGGGGAATTTCCAGGGTGACTCATGTACTACATATGTTATATAAGATCTGAAACTGATTCCCAAGGGACTTTATTGATGTGTATTCTGATATATCCTGAATACTATATAACCCATGTAATTTGTTTTCTTTTTGTCTTTTCTCTCCTCCAGAGAGAAAGGCCCTTTGCAAAGTGAATAAACTCTGTCCTGCTATTTTAGTCTCTGTTTTCTCCTTAAAACGGTAATGGGGTTTTCCTGTTTTTGACAATTGGTGCCCGAATAGGGACTTGAAAACTTTCTGTCTGGTAAGAAAATCCCTGATAAGTGCGCACACACTGATTTCAGTGGAACGGGGTTATTCCCTTTCCAGCCAGAATTGCTTTTCTATGTATCCTGAGGCAGAGACGTGAATGCTTGGACAGAGAAGAACGTTCCTGAAGACTACAGTGCACTAGGACTGAGTATATGTTTTCTTTTTGGTGGTTTGGATTTGTGTATGTTTGTGTGTGTGTGTGGCCTGTATGATTTGTGTGTGTAATTAGTATAATACAGGCTAGGGAAAGTATGGGGCCTTTACTAGGGAAAAGTGCTGCTGAGACTGAAATACCCTCCATCCCCCCAATATCTCCATTAGGGAAATTGTTAACACAGTGGTCAGAGGATTGGTTGAAAGCTTATACAAAGATATTAGATAAGGTGAATATGATTAATTATTGTACAAAGGTTTGGCTGACGTTTGTGTTGATACAGCCTAATTATAGGTGGAGTAAGTTTGGGGAGTCAGACCCATATTGGATCAATGCTTTGAAGAAAGTTTTGGTGAAAAAAAAAGAAGTTGAAAGCTCAATTGTTATATGTTGAACTTCGGTTCCATGTTCAGTAGTTTGACCCTCTTCCCCAGAGAAGTTCTAGAGTTTTGTATGGGAAGGAAGAAGAAGGGAAAGGTTGGGATCCTTTAGTTTATGCTACATGCCCACCTCCCCCTCCTTCGTATAATCCAAGTGGAGCTGAAGCTGTGGGTGGAATTGATGTTGCTGCTGGGAGCAGAAAGGAAGAGACTTTGGCAGGGCAGTAATATTGGCAGCTGGAGAAGGAGTTGGATGAATTGTCAGTAACTGTGAAACAGAATCCATCCACTTCTCCTCGTGTTACATGTTCAGAAACTAAGGAAATGTTTCCTTTAAGAGGAATGCCGAATGGTATTGCAACTTTTGTGAATGTGTCTTTGACATCTTCTGATCTGGGAGATTATAAAAGCAACATGCCGTCTTTAGAGGCGGGTCCGATCAAGTTGTCTGAGTCATTGGATCTGTTCCTGGGACCCAATCTGTATACTTTTGCAGAGTTGCAGCATATATTGGGTTATTTGTTCTCCCCTGAGGTCCTTGAGGAGAGGTCACAAATTCGAAAGGCAGCTATGGCTTTTTGGGATAAAACCCAAGTGGGGGCTGCTCAGCCCATTGCTGCCGATGTTAAGTCTCCATTAGTTGATCCTGGTTGGAATAATAATAATTTAGCCAATCGGAGCAAATGGAGGTAGTTAAGACAGCTGTACCTCAAGGAAGAAACTTTAACAAAAGTCTTTGAGGTGGAACAGTTGTGGGAAGAAACATCGTCTATGTTTCTGGAACGTATTAAGGACAATTTAAATAAGCACTCTGGTCTTTCTCCTGAAACGCTGGCTTATGAGTCCTTAATGAAAATGAAATTTGTGATGAAATCATGGCCAGACATATAGAAGCTTGAAGATTGGGCTACTACTGATATTACTGCTCTGTTGAAAGAAGCTCAAAAGGTCTATGTGACTAGGGATGAGTAAAAAAAAAAAAGTCAAATGATGGTGTCTGTATTGAAACAGACAGGAGAGAGAAAAGAGTTAGGTGGACGAGGAAAAGGCTTTGTGAAACTTCTGTGGCAATGCAGTAACAGTGTCCTGGAATTGGGAGAGGATTACTCCAGTGGAAAAAAAAGCCTAGTGTTGGTGGATTGGAAAGCATTTTGCTAGAACTTGTCCTGAGAAGAGGAGATCTCAGAGAGTGGAACAGCGCCTCTATACCCTTATGGGAGAAGAGGATGATTAGTGGGACCAGAAGAGGAGGATCATGTGTTTCTAATAGATATGGGTGCGACTAGAACATCTATTTGTAAATTGCCTAGAGGAGTGCATCCCACAGGTGCAACTATTAAGATAAGGAGTGTCAAGAGTATACCTTTTGATGTGCCATTGTTGAAGAATATGAAATTGAGTTGTGGAAAGTGTATTATACATTTGGATGTGATATTTGTTCCAGAAGCAGGTATTAATCTGCTTGGGAGGGATGCATTGTCTCTTCTGGAATGTGAGCTTGGTATACAGATCTTTCTCGTTCTTGGATGAGGCAGAAAACTCTGTAGGAATGAGAGTAAAGAAGGTTTATTGAGAGTAAGGAAGGTTTATTGTTCTTCCTACCTGAGATTGAATGTGAATAATTTGTCTTTGATTAATGTGATGTGATAGTGATATGTGTGTGTCGGCAAGGAAGTGACCTTCTTGGCTTGAGCTTGGAGCTGTGGAAAATGGGTGGTGGTTAGGGCCCGAAATCAAGTTTTTGATTAAAAACCGCATCCTGAAGTTTTCCACTGCTTGAGGAATAGGCTACAAGATGTCAAGGATGAAAATGAAATGGGTATCTGAAGGGATAGAACCTTCCCAGGTTTTATTCCAGGTTTGCAAATGTTGTTAAATGGTATGTATATGTGAAGGCGTTTGTAATGAGAGTTGTTTAGGCAATAGAGCTCATTGTCTTGTAAAAAAATAATACTGAGAATAATAATAAAGCTCCTTGAAGTATTTATGCTGACTAATTGGCAGGGAGAAAACATGTGTGTGTTGGAGTACATTAAAAGGTCTGATTGCAGAATGAATATGAGTGTGTGTGGTAAGCCCTCACACGGGGGTGGTAAGGTGATCCTGATACTTGTGAATGCCTGTGTGTTGAACCCCCAAGAGATTTCCCTTTGTATAATGAAATAGTGAGTGGCAAGGGTTTGTTGTTTTTGTTGTTGTTATGTTGTAATAGCAAGTGTTCGAATGAGCAAAAGAGAGATGAGAGAGATCCTATGGAGAAGTAGGATTAGGAAGAGGTATTTACGATGTTGAATGGAGACAGGAGTAGAATTTTTCCTCCCTATATTTCCCCTTTCTTTTTGTTCTGAACAAGAGAAGTAGGAAAGGGGGGGAAGGTGCAGTTTGTTTTCCTTTTACACATTTTTTTTCCTTTGCTGAGTTTGTCTGAGAGAAAGGAGGGGCGAATGGGTGACTTGATCCTGCATTGTTTCTGACTGCATGTGGCAGCTATGCAGATATATTTCCTGTCCTATTCTGAGTTTTGATTTTATTTTTGTTTGTGAAATGTTTGAGGTGTTTAAATAAATCTATATAATAGAGAAGTGACATTGAAAGTTTAAAACAATTATTTTGGGGAGTAGAGACCCAGAGTACCTCTATTAGGTGATTTTCTTTTGCTTTTTGAAGTTTTTTTTTATTACCCTCTTTTATGTTTTTATGTCTGTGCATTTTGAATGATTTTGAATGCTGAGAAGGAGATTTCTAGGATAGCCTGGATACTGAATAGCCTGGGGACTAGTTGACCATGTTATTTTAGCTTAGTGTTGCCCAGATAAGGGATGTTCCCTTGAGGAAGAATTACTTACTGGTAGAAGGTAAAGATGGACTTTGGTCTGGCTAGATAGAAAGTTACCTGTAAACTAGTCTGTATAGACTTGTGGTTTAGACTTGTGAATTTAGATCAAGCTTTGCATTTCTTTGAAGCTTATGGAAATAGTTTAGCTAACTTGTGATAGAGGTGTGATTCCTCCGAAGTGGGGAGAGTTGAGTATTTATTGATACTTTATCGATTTATTGATAGTTTATTCCAAACTAAGTTGTTTGGAAGAAAGGTTTGAAGAGTTGAAGAAAGTAATAATATAGTGTTGCTCCAGTGTTATGTTTGCCTGGTTTAAGGGAAAAAATTCCACTTGTCTGTAGCAGTGGAAGACGGTATAGCCAATGGAGTGTTGGTTTGCATGTGGACTGGGAAGAAGAGAAAACTAAAAGGTGGTGCACCTGCATGCTAGGTTTTTAAAATTGTCTCAAGAGAGTTTGGTTCTCTTGACCAATAGGAATTTAAATTTAGTTGAATTCCTGTCAGGAGAGAGAGAAGGAACGAACGAATGAAATTGTGTGGTTATGAATAAATGGGTTGAGAATGGGAAGAGACTGAATGGTTATGCAGTTGTGAATAGAGATACTACTGAGATATTGGAAGCTGAAAAGTTACCGCCTGAATGGTCAGCGCAGACATGTGAGGTTTTTGCTTTATTGCAAGCATTGCACATATTAATTAATGAGGTAGGGAACATTCATGCTGATTTAAAGTATGCTTATGGTATCTTTTATATTATTTTGGGATAATCTGGATTGAAAGGGGGTTGATATTTAGTAAAGGGAAGGAATTGCAACGGGTGGATCTTATCACAGCTGTTTTAAAGGCAGCTGAGGGTCCTTCTAAACTGGCTTCTATACAAATAGTGGATGAAGGGGTGTGTAAGTGAATGGGAAATAGATGACAAAGATGGGGTGCAAATTTTTAATAAAGCTATGATGTGGAATGTGATTGAACGAGTGCATGAGGGAACCCATTGGGGAACGCAAGCACTCATTGATTTTATTAAATGTATATATGCATATATGTGTGTAGGGGTATGTGTACAATAGCAATACAAATGGTACGGAAATGAATACATTGTGTATGTGCAAAACATGTAGAGATTTGACCATTTGGCCTTTTCAATGAATTCAAGTAGATTACATTGAAATGCCGGTGGTGTGACCATTGACATATGTAATAATAATAGTGGATTATTTTACTGGATGGTTTGAAGCCTTTCTTTGTGTAAAGACAGGTGCTCAGATGATTGTTAAATCATATTGGAGCGAATAATACCCAAATATGCATTGGTTGATCTTATTGATAGTGATAGGGGTACACATTTCATTGTCCAGTTGATAGAGGTTATGGAACAATCAGGAATTGATTGGCAACTACATTTATTGTTCATGCCAAGTTCTACAGGGCATTGTGAATGTGCTAATCAGACAAGTAAATCTATGTTAAAAAAATTAATGTTAGCGCTTCACCTACCTTGGACGAAGTGTTTGCCTTTAGCTCTATTAAGAATAAGAACTAGTTGACTTCCAGTTTCCCTGTCTTTGGTGACGACGGTGCCTTTTGAAGCACCGCCAGCCCAGCCGCTTGTAGAGCCGCTTCGCGATCGAGAAGCGGCTTGAAAACTTCAAAATCCTTACGATTCTTGGAGGAGAGGCAGCAGGGCATAGGTCGAGCCCCTGTAATCCCCCAGGGAATTGTTTCTGGGGAGGAAACAGGCGCGGCTCCCTTCCAACCTGCTGAGACTCTGGGCGGCGTGGGACGAGTCTGCTTTCGCAGAACAAGCCGGCTGCAGGAAACTTCAAAAGAGAAAGGAAATAACCTAAACAAGTAGCAGAAATCTACTTGAACCCTGAAACTCGGAACTGCAAGTATTAGCACTTTGTTGATTTCTTAATCTGAAGGAGAAAATGCGAATGAGTGAAAGTGACTTGAAAAAATATGGCGCTCAGCATTAGAGTGAACGAATCAGCGAGTGTGGATTGGTGAAATCATCTTGCTTTGTTACAAAGTTAATAAGTTGCTACAAAGTTGCTTCGGTTGCAACAACAGAAACAAGAGAAAAATTTCTCCCTTTTTAATACTTGACTTTGCATCACCACAGTTTTGATTTGATTAAATCTGGGGAACTTTTTTAGAAGGCTTTGTGGAGGTGGGAGAGGAAAAGGAACTTCCCTCTTCAGAAAAACTAGCTTACGTGGCAGGATGGCCTCAAAGAAGCAGGAAGGCAAGCCACCAGTGGGGGGATCCCCCACACGCAAACATGAAACGCAGATTTCTCCTGCTCAACAGTTACAAACTCAGAAAAAAGATTTTGATATGGGAGATTTAAAAGAATTTATTTCAAAAATTTTGGATGATAAATTTCAAAAAGCCCAACAGGAAATAGATGATAAACTTCAAAAGTCTCAACAGGAAATGAAACAGAATCAAAATAAGGTGACCAAAAAGATATCAGATGTGGCGTCTGGCCTGGCAGAATTTATTATTAAAGTTGATTCAAAAGTGGATGAATTTAAATCAGAAGTCAATGTTAAGATGAAAGATAATGATCACAAATTTTTTGATGTTGATGATAAAATGCAGAGTTGAAAACGAAATTGTTATGATGCAATTCAGGGCAATGGAATTCGCTATACGGCTTCGAGGAATTAGAGAAGAGGACAGACAGGATTTGAGACAGGTCTGTGCTGAGGCCTTGGCTGTGATTCTAAAAATTAATCCTGATATGGTTTTTTACAAAATAGACAAAATTTACAGAGTGAATTCCTGGGTGGCCAGACAAAGACAATTGCCTAGAGATGTGGTCATATATTTTACGGATAGAGCAATAAGAAATGATATCCTGCAAAAATCTTTTCATACCTCTGTGCAAGTGGGAGGTTCGCAAATTACAGTCTACAAAGAGTTACCACCTAAAATGTTGAAATCCAGAAAAGACTTTGGCTTTCTTGTTAAAGAATTGCAAAATTATCAGATACCATTTCGGTGGGATGCTCCAACTGGTATAATTCTGAGATATAAGGGAGAGAGATATCGTTTGAATACTGTGGAGAAGGCGGAGCAATTTTACACTAACATCTTTAAAGAAAGAACACCATCTCCACATACATCTACAGTTCTGGAGATTAAGGAGAGTGATAAAAAGCAACTTCAACAACAACTGCAAGAACAGTCTAAGCAGGAATCAGAGGAATTGAAGGGTGCTGAAGGAGGTTTTTTGGATGAGCCTTTGTTGGAATCTTCTCCAATTTTGGAGCCGGTCTGGATGGCTGAAGTTAAGGATCAGCGTATAACCCGAGCAAAATCCAAGCAACTTAAAGAAAAACAACAACCGGAAAGACAAGATAAAAAGGGAGCTAAGAGTACTACACAAGAGACTGGAGACATGGGGAATGCAGGATCGAAGATTCCGGAAGATATCCGGTTATTCTGCTCTTTGCTCCAGAAAGATAATAATGATGATTAAATGCTTATCTTGGAATGTGAATGGGTTGAATTCAGCACAGAAAAGGAAGAAAGTATTTGCATATTTGAAACAATTTAATAATGATATAATTTGTTTACAAGAAACGCATATTACACTTCAAGATCAAAACTATTTGAAAAATTCCAAATTAGGAACACACTTTATATCTTCAACTAACCAAAAAAAGAACGGTGTGGTTATTTATGTAAATAAAAAATTAACAGCCAAACTTATAGAAGCAGATCAAGATGGTAGGTTTGTAGCAATTGAACTACTTTCAGCAAATGGCCAAATTCTTTTGATTGGAATTTATGCTCCCAATCAACAACAGGACCACTTTTACAAAATGCTACATACTAAAATACTACAATGGGATTATAGATCTATTTTAATTATGGGAGATTGGAATGGAGTAATTGATTCTAAATTAGATAAAAAGACTTTGGCGAAGTCAAGGATTAGACTACCACAGACTTTTTTTGATATGAAAGAAGACTTGGAAATAAAAGATATTTGGAGAATACACAATCCAAAAGAACTGGATTATAGTTTTTTTTCTGATAGACATAGATCCTTCTCTAGGATTGATTTCATTTTGTTGTCAGATGATTTACTTGTCAGGACAAAAAGAACAAAGATTTTGCCAAGAACTTTGACCGACCATAGCCCAGTATGGATAGAAATTGAGATAAGTAAGACTGAGAGACGCTCTTGGAGATTAAATGAAAACTTGTTCAGATATGAAAAAAAAAATATAATAGAACTTAAAAAGTACTTGAAAGAGTTTTTTGAAATGAATCTGAATAAAGGCACTCCAATGGAAATTGTGTGGGATGCAAGCAAGGCTTATATGAGAGGGGTGCTTATTTATATGAATTCTAAACACAGATTGATTCGACAAAAGAAAAGACTTGAATTGGAAGCAGAAATAAAGAATAAAGAACAGTTACTTATTAAAAACCCAACAGATGAAAGAATATGTGGTGCTATAAAACTTTTGAAAGATCAATTCCAAATGCTTATGGCAGAACAAGTTGCAACAAATTTACAATATGCGAAGCACAATACATTCTGCAATGCCAATAAACCGGGCAGGTGGTTGGCCTACACATTGAGGAAAAAACAGAGTACACGGACTATTGATAGTATCGATATTGGAGGGAGAGAAATTTTTCAACAGAAATTAATTAAAGAAGCTTTTCTCGACTACTACACTAAATTATATGCCAAAGAGGAGGTGCAGAATGGACTTATAGAAAAATATTTAGATACTAAAAGAGTTATAAAAATTACTGACCAACAAAAGGAAAGAATGAATTATCCTATAACAGAGGAGGAGATAATAGCAGCAATTAAACAACTAAAAACAGCTAAAGCTCCTGGAACGGATGGTCTGACTGCAGTGTACTATAAAACTTTGCAGGCAGAAATGGTGGAACAACTCAGAGACTTATTTTGTAATATACAACAAGGGGGAAAAATACCCCCATCATGGACAACAGCTTATATTTCTTTGATACCAAAAGAGCAAGCAGGTCCTAAAAAACCGGAGAACTACAGACCAATATCTCTTCTGAATACGGACTATAAAATTTATGCAAAAGTATTAGCCAACAGATTGATGCCAGTAATTCAAAAGATAATTCATGATGATCAAGCAGGATTTATCGAGGGTAGATACATGAAGGACAATGTAAGGCAAGTAATAGATTTATTGGAATATCTTGAGAAGAATAAACAGATCCCTGCAGTGCTGGTTTTCTTGGATGCAGAGAAGGCCTTTTATAGAGTGGATTGGAATTTTCTATTAAAGACTTTAAAAAAGATGGACTTTGGGGACCAATTTATACAGGCGGTTTCAGCAATTTATCAAGAGCAAAAGGCACAGATTATTATCAATGGAAGTTTGACAACAGAGTTTAAAATCGAAAAAGGAACAAGACAGGGATGTCCGTTGTCCCCACTTCTATTTATTTTAACATTAGAAGTCTTGTTAAATACAATACGGGACTCCAATATCTTGAAAGGTATAATGATAAGGCAAGAGGACTACAGAATAAAGGCATTCACAGATGATCTGGTTGTTACCCTAACACATCTAATGGAATCAATAATCCAGATGAAGGACATTATACAAGACTATGGTAAAGTTTCAGGTTTTAGACTGAACCAGAAAAAAACAAAGATGATAGTCAAAAATATGACTCAAGATCGTAAACACGAGCTTGAAAGAAGGGCAGGTTTTGAGATTGTACCAAAGGTAAAATATCTAGGAGTTCAGGTTGCAGAATCAAACACAAAATTGTTTCAAAATAACTATGAGGTGTTGTGGCGAGAGGTGCAGAAAGATATGGAGACTTGGAAAAAACTGCAGCTGTCTCTACTTGGAAGAATAGCAGCAATTAAGATGAATATTTTGCCAAGATTTCTTTTTTTGTTCCAAATGATTCCGGTGCTTAATAGTGATAAACAATTGAAATTGTGGCAAACTGGAGTGAATAAGTTTGTCTGGAACGAGAAAAAGCTGAGAGTGAAAATGAAAATTATGCAAGATGTTTCAGAAAGGGGAGGTCTTAAACTTCCAAACCTACAGTTATATTATGATGCAGCAGCTTTGACTTTAACAAGTGATTGGTTTGGAGGAAAAAAGTCTGGAATATTGAACGCGGAAAGTTTTGATTTGGAATTTGGGTGGCATGCCTACTTATTTTATGACAACAAAGTGGATAAAGTATTTAAAAGCCATATACTTAGAGATTCTTTGTTGAGAGTTTGGAAGAAGCACCGACTCAAATGGGATTATAAAATACCGCTATGGCTGGATCTTGGTCATACTTTGTGGAATACAAATATAACGTCACTCGGGGGGTTTTTATACAAAGAGGTTCTTTTTACAGATGCGGGCAGATGGCAGTTGAAGACATTACAGACATTGTTGGCTGAAGGGATTAATTTAACTTGGTTACAATATAATCAATTGCAATTGAGATGGAAAGAGGACCAAAAAACTGGTATTATGATGCATGAGGAAGAATTGGTTAGACACATAAAAGAGAAAGGTCCAATGCATATTAAAAGACTTTATAATGTTTTGTTAGAAAGGGATTCAGAAACTGAATTAGTTAAAGATTGTATGATTAAGTGGGCACAAAATTTTGAGGAACCAGTGATGTTGGAAACATGGGAAAAAATTGGGTTCAGAACGTTAAGTTTACACAGTCGCAGAATTTGAGGGAAAACTTTTATAAAATGTTTTATAGATGGCATTTAGACCCCAAAAAATTGTCATGTATGTACCCTAATGTTCAGCCTAAACGTTGGAGATGTGATTGTTTAGATGCTACATATTATCATGTTTGGTGGACCTGTAAGAAAGTCAAGGCTTTTGGGATAAAAATTTGGTGGGTCATGCAGAATGTTTTGAAGAAAAAAATTCAATTTTCTCCACAACTGTTTTTATTGGGTATAGTTAAGGGTTTTACATTGGGTGAAACAAAATTGATATTGTACATGATAACAGCAGCAAGATTGTTGATAGGTAAATACTGGAAAAATGAAGCATTGCCCACGATCGAGGAATGGACTTTGAAGATGGCCAGTTTTGCAGAGATGGCAAAGATTTCAGCATATTTAAAAGATTGTTCACAAGAGACTTATGAATGGGAATGGAAAAAGTGGATAGATTATGTTCAGACCAAATACCAAACTAGGAAGTATCAAATAGCTTTTATTTGAAAAAGTTATATTAAGATAGAAATATTTTAAGGTAATGAAGATGAAAATTTATCTGAAAATGTTATACTAAGATAGAAATATTTTTATGTAATGAAGATGAAAATTTATAAGGGGGAGGGAGGGGTTCAAGTTTTATATACAAAGGAGGGTTTTTCCTTTTACCTGATATGAGTATATTGTGTGGAAGTCTGGGGGGGAGGGGAGGGTTAGGGTGGGTTAGGGAGGTTGGGAAGTTTGGGGTGGGTTGGGGGGGGAAAGGGGTGAAAATGTAATTGTAAAACTTTTGCAATAAAAGAATAAGAACTAGTCCTAGGAAAGATCTGGAGATATCTACGTATGAAATGATGTTTGGATTGCCATATACAGGGAAAGTTGAGATGCCTAGGATAAAATTGAAAGATGTTTTTTCTGAAAATATATACAGGGACTGTCCTGGTGTTTTTCTCATTTAAGGTCAAAGGGACAATTGGCGCAGAATCCACTTCTTGATTTCCAAGCACATGAATACAAAAGCGGAGACTGGGTCCTGATAAAAGCCATTACTGAAAAGAAGTTGCAGCCAGTGTGGGAAGGACCGTTACAAGTTCTGCTAACTACAGAGTTGGCTGTAAGGACTAAGGAACAAGGCTGGGTACACTATTCCAGAGTCAAGGGATCGGTGGCTTCGCCTTATAGATGGACAGTTGCTACGAAACCTGCAAACCGTCTTAAACTGACTTTTCGACAACAAATCTTAGACGATTGAGGACCAACAGATGGAAGAAGAGATTTGTATTTGGCTAGGAGTGGTAATAATTCTTGTTGTGTTTTTGATTGTATTGAGGAAAGATATTATTGATTGGTGTAAATCTATGCTTTGGTATCCAGTGGATGTAAGTTCCCCTCGATTGCTTGACGAATTGGAGGTAAGATAATAACCTTTTATCTCTTTGGATGTACGTTGGGGGGGCTAGTTCACTAGGAATAATGGGGTTTCTTGTGGTAGCGTTTGTTATTCTACAGGTGTGGATAGGGATGGGGATTTTGGCTGTGTTGCCTAGTTATCCTATAACATGGTAGCAGCTATGTTTCCATACTGAACTCGAGCACCGTTATTCTCTTATAGAAACACCACTAACCCTAATAGACACCACTGAGGAAGCTGAGATATGTATTAAGTCATCTTTTGGAGATGGTGTGTGCCAAGTGCAACTGTACTTATGAGATAGTTCCTCAATACATTGATCTTTCAAATAGACTGGAATTTTTATGTAAGCAATGCACTGAGCTATATGGTAATTATACACCTTCATACAAGAAGTTTCGGATTTTAGAGGAAGAGTTACATTTTCCATGTCTAAAGATACAAGCTCCCTCCAAGTTAATGTTTTTATGTGGTAACATGGCATTGCCCAAAGTACCTATTGTATGGAGAGGAGTTTCTATACTGTTACACGATATTCATAATTTACAGGAATAAGCTGGTAAAGAGGAGAATTGGGGATTGTGAGAAATATAAGTATTATTCCTGTAAAAGCATAACCTGAGTTACGCCATTTTAAGTGCCTTAGTTTACTTTGTATAACCTGATTATATAACTAGACAAAAAGAACATAATAAGGATTTTCTGAAATGATTACCTTGAAGGAAATATGTATCATGCAGTTGTTTTGATGGAAACTGATGTTCTGGGAAAAGTACTGAAATGAGATTGTTTTGAGGTTTGTCTGTTCTAGGAAAAGGGAAGTACGTAATTGATGTTTTTGAGGGGTATTTCTGTTGGGAAATTGGGGAATTTCCAGGGTGACTCATGTACTACATATGTTATATGAGATCTGAAACTGATTCCCAAGGGACTTTATTGACGTGTATTCTGATGTATCCTGAAGACTATATAACCCGTGTAATTTGTTTTCTTTTTGTCTTTTCTCTCCTCCAGAGAGAAAGGCCCTTTGCAAAGTGAATAAACTCTGTCCTGCTATTTTAGTCTCTGTTTCCTCCTTAAAACGGTAATGGGGTTTTCCTGTTTTTCACAGAGGCTGTTCCTCCATTCTAGTGCTTCTTGACCTCTCAGCGGCTTTCGATACCATCGACCATGGTATCCTACTGTGACAGCTCTGGAGGTTGGGAATAGGGGGCACTGTGTTACAGTGATTCTCCTCCTACCTCTCGGGCCATACACAATTTGTTTGGGCTGGGGGTCAGAGATCCTCGCTGAGGCCCCTTACTTGTGGGGTTAGGGTTACAGGGGTCGGTTAGGCCCCCCTGCTCTTCAACATTTACATGAAGCCGCTGGGTGAGATTATTCGTAGTTTCGAGCTGAGGTATCATCAGTACACTGATGATACTCAACTGTATATCTCCACCCCGGACCAACCCAGGGATGCCCTTTCTGTGCCCATTCTGGGTCTGGATGGGTAGGAACAGGCTCAGACTCAACCCCTCCAAGACTGGGTGGCTGTGGATTACGGCATCTCCTGTTCTAGTGACCCCATCACTTTTGATGGGAGGGGAGCCACTTGCTCCCTCTGAAAGGGCTTGCAATCTTGGCATCCTCCTTGACTCACAGCTATCTTTAGCGGACCATCTGATGGCCGTGACAAGGGGGGCTTTTGCACAGGTTTGCCTAATGTGCCAGTTGCGGCCTTTCCTAGACAGGGATGCCCTCCATACGGTCACTCAAGTTCTCATTATCTCTCAGATGGATTACTGCAATGCCCGCTACATGGGTCTGCCCTTGGGGTACACCCGGAGGCTCCAGCTGGTCCAGAATGCTGCCACGCGGGTTGTTACAGGAGCTTTCCGTTACTCCTGTGCAACACCTCTCCTGTGCGAGCTGCACTGGCTGCCAGTGGCCTTTCGGATCCACTTCAAGTTGCTGGTTCTCACCTATAAAGCCCTTCATGGCATGGGCCTGGGGCACTTGCAGGACCACCTCCTACCGGCCTCCCACCACCCAGTGCGTTCACATAGAGCTGCCCTCCTCCAGGTGCTGTCAGCCAGTCAATGTCGGCTGGTGGCCCCCAGGTCGAGGGTGTGGCCACACCGACCCTCTGGAATGGGTTACCCACTGGGCTCCAGACGGCTCTCAACCTTCGCACTTTCTGCACTGACCTGAAGACATGGCTCTTTGGGCAAATCCCCTGATCGGCTGTGTGATTTTAAATTGTGGGGATTTTAACTTGGTTTTTGGTTTTAGTATTTTAATATGTTCTTTCATTGTGTAAGCCGCCCTGAGTCCTATGGGAGAAGGGCGGCATATAAAATTTGATAAATATATATATATATATATATATATATATATATATATATATATATATATATATATATATATATATATATATAAATAACCTCCCACTTCCATCCGTTCAAAATGCTCTGGGAATCCGGTTAACAATTGGCTTTGAGACGGAGGTAACAAGTTCCAGTCCCAGGAATCTCTGGATCCCAAAGCTGTCACACCTCTCCACTCTGGCTTGTGGGGCAACTTCATTGGGCTGGATGTGGC
Source organism: Arizona elegans (assembly GCA_022577455.1). Taxonomy (NCBI): domain Eukaryota; kingdom Metazoa; phylum Chordata; class Lepidosauria; order Squamata; family Colubridae; genus Arizona; species Arizona elegans. Next base: position 72,032,066 of record JAKOOJ010000004.1, on the reverse strand, counting down.
ACAATATTCAGGCAGTCTCTCCTCCTGCCTCCTTTCTGGAGTTGGATCAGACTGGCAACTTTTCCAGGAATCTGACTCCTTGGGCCGAGTGCCTAGCCTTCATGTCGTCTCTGCCGCTTCTTCAGAAGGAGAATACCAAGTCCTGATAAGTCGTTCAGTATCTGTCCCCATGGCTCCCTCTGCTATCTCCTCTTTCTCCTCCATCTTCACTGAGTCTGCACCACCTGGGTGTTAGGTCGATGCTGGGGCTCAGTGCCCCAGACAGACCCCTTTTGGTGGGCTGTCATTATGATTTTAGGGATTTGGGTTAATATCAGCATTCCAGAAAACCCCAACTCCAATTAAAAACTCTGAGGCAAATCTTAGAATTCTAGGTTTTCCCTCAGTAAATCAAAACCCCAAATCCAGCCCCTGCACCCATCAGTCCATCACATGGCCCAATCATCATCAGTCCCAACCTGAGCCATCACTGCAACCACTCCTCCTCCAGATACAGGAACACCATGACCTTGACCGAAGGGAAGAATGCTATTATGTCTAACTACAATCACTCTACTGAATCCCCCTTCTACTTTCCCAAGTGCAAAAAATTGGCAGCATGGAAGCTTCTGGTGTTAATATGGCTTCCAAAGCTGATACACACAGAGAAAAAAATGGTTAAAAAGACAGAAAAATCACACACACACACCCCTTTTCCTGCTTCTCTCTCTCTCTCCTTCAAGGCAGAAAGTCCTTGAGTAAAAGAATGACCCAGCAAAAGAGAATACAGGAGAGAGAAAAATGTTCAAAAGACTGTACAGAAATCTCACCCCCTTTCTCCTCTCTGCATCCTTCATGGGACCTTTCTTATTTCTTTTCCTTGCAAACACTTACTTCACAACAACAAAAACCTTGCACCTTACTGTTTCTTTATACGAAAGGGAATCAAAGTACAAGCCCCTTTCAGTCTGGGGGTGGGGGTCAACACACAGGCATTCACATCAACTTGTTACCATCAACATACTCACATATTTGTACTGCAATCAGACTGCTTGTGTAAACCAATTTTCACATACAAAAATTCAATTTCATGCTTTCTCCATGCAAACCAATCATTATAATTATTTCAGGGAGCTTTTTCACAATCCAATGAGCTCCATTTTCTAAATAACTTTTTGTGTACTATTATTGGAGGGTCTCTCCGGGATTGGAAATGATTACACACAAACCCAGACCCACACATACCATTAAACAACATTTCCAGACCTGTGGAGGTTTCAGATTTCCACTTTTTTTTTCTTTTTGAAGACGACTTTTACTGCCACAACAGGTTTTAATGTGTTCCAGTCAGTTAACACACAGCCTAACAGAGTACATGGCCTTGCCCTTTTTACTAGGTTATTGGTTCCAAACAGACTACTAGTTTTGTTGCCCATGATTAGGGATTAAGGGATTTCTCGGACCTTTCCTTTGGTTCGGGGTTGGTGAAAAATCCTCCCTTGTATCTGGAATCCTTATTCTTTTATTTTACCAGTCACATTCCTTTCAAAGGAGTTATTTCTGGCCAATCTTGCAGAGTGATGACTGTGAGAGGAATCTTCGAGTCTTAGTGGACAATCACTTAAATATGAGCCAGCAGTGTGCTGCAGCTGCCAAAAAAGCCAACACAGTACTAGGCTGCATAAACAGAGGGATAGAATCAAGATCATGTGAAGTGTTAATACTACTTTATAATGCCTTGGTAAGGCCACACTTAGAATACTGCATCCAACTTTGGTCGCTGTGATGTAAAAAAGATGTTGAAACTCTAAAAAGAGTGCAGAGAAGAGCAACAAAGATGATTAGGGGACTTGAGGATAAAACATATAAAGAACAGTTGCTGTAACTGGATATGTCTAGTCTTATGAAAAGAAGGACTAGTGGTGACATGATAGCCGTGTTCCGATATCTCAGGGGTTGTCACAAAGAAAAGGGAATCAAACTATTCTCCAAAGCACCTAAGGGTAAAACAAGAAGCAATGGGTGGAAACTAATCAAGGAGAGAAGCAACTTAGAACTAAGGAGAAATTTCCTGATGGTTAAAACAATTAATCAGTGGAACAACTTGCCTCCAGAAGTTGTAAATGTTCCAACACTGGACATTTTAAAGAAGAGATTAGATAACCATTTGTCTGAAGTGTAGGGTTTCCTGCCTAAGCAGGGGGTTGGACTAGAAGACCTCCAAGGTCCCTTCCAAATATGTTATTCTATTCTACAAAATTAAACTAAAATTAGAGCATGGATTGTTAACTATAATGCCATTGGTTGGGACCATAAATAAATACTTGGATTTAATTTGCAGTCCTGAGCTTCTAGAACAATGGAAAGATCCACAAATATTATTGTACACCAGATTTTATTTGTAAATAATCATTAGTCTCTTTCTTTATACTTATTAACTTTTAAAACTAGATAGAAAGCTCTGTCTAAATTGGCAATGTTTCTATTTAAACAAATCACAATGAATAATGCCTTTAAAGTATATTAAGATCTGTTGCAGAATATTGGTACTATAAGGACCAGTTCTCCCCTGCCCCTTCCAAGAATGTATGAACTCTTGAGAACTTTGTGTTTCAAAAAGAGCCTTTTATTGAAAGGGATGAAAGCAAGTCAAAACTCAAAGCAGGCTCTGAAGTCTCTCAGGGTATAGCGGGAAAACCCAATTTCCAATTCCCAAAGTCAGGAGACAAGACCACAAAGGTAGGAGAATACAGGTTTATTTTGCTAGCAAAGGTTCAGAGTAATAGCTTGCCAAAGTCTGAACCCCGGGCAACGCCCAGGGCCTATCTTATATAGGTTTTGCAATTCTAGTTCTACTGTTGCATTACATTTCCTTATATGTATCAAGATACAGTACATCAAAACAGGATATAAAAAGAAGAAGTTATTATTTGGTACATATTCCATATAGGGTTATATCTTGCATATCTTACACCATCTGTTTGGTTTCGGAACACCTCACGTGCCAAATATTGTGTTACAGTATAATATGATACATAGGTCATTAAGCACACAAGTACATTTAGCAAGAAGTTGGTACTTTCCTAATTTTGTGACAGAGATAGAAACAAGCAAAGGTCAATCTGCCTATAGTATGATATCAATTTACTGAGGGTTTGGGGTCCACCTGCCACAAGGGCATACAGTTCAGGATAAAGGAAATTAGGAACCCCCTCCCCACCATCCAATGTGGATTCCGACCAATCCGCTGGTGTGAAGATGAATTGTACCAGCCTCTCTGAGAAACAGATAAGAAGAGCTTCTCGGGGTCATTTTACAATCCACTTGTCTCCCCCCACCTTTCATTTTACAAGGTGTGAGAATTCTGTAGGCATTCCTGGCCCCAGGCAACAGTTATAAATCAGGTTAAAGTTTATACAAAGAGGACCAGGCAGAAAATAGGATACTTAGGACACATAGGAAAAAGAACTAAATGTGACAACCCCCAAATCCCCCCTCCTTCTTCCACGATGAATGGCAGGTACATGGATCTGACATATTGCCCTTCTCAGAAAAATGGGAAAATCCATCTAGAAAGACATAAAACATATAATACATTAATATTTAGGATGGTTTGTGTGGGTATTTCAGGTGGAATTTCCTTAACAGTGTGGGGCTTTTACATGTTTTTTGACTATCCATTCGTTCTGAGAGGATTGGTGATGTTTCCATGCCACTAAATATTATGTGGAGCCATGGTGAGTGTGGGAGTCAAGGTTGTCTTTAATTTCAAAATGTTGTTCTCCTTCCACCATAAGGGGGGTTGGAGGTATGGGCAAAGGGGGTTTGACTTTTGAAGTGATTTCTGGCTTGAGTAGGCTGCAATGAAACACTGGATGAATCTGCCTAAGTGTCTTAGGAAGGAGGAGTTCTACCATGACAGGATTAATGATTCTGGTGATAGGGAATGGGCCAATGAATTTTGGTCCCAATTTCTTAGACAGTTGTAAGGATTGTAGAAACTTTGTGGATAGATATACACAGTCCCCAATCTTGAATGGTTTGGATTCACAGCATTTCTTGTCAGCTTGAATTTTAAAAGCTGCTCTAGCCTTTTGTAGAGTTAGTCTGACCACTGGCCAAGTGGTTTGTAGGTTGTTTATCCACTCCTTAAGGGCGGTGATGTCAGGTTCCTTAGCTTGTAGCTCTGGCATGGGATTAAATTCTTGTCCTGTGGCTATCTGAAATGGGGTGAAACCAGTGCTACTGTGTACAGAGTTGTTGTAAGCTATTTCAGCAAAAGGTAACAGGTCAGTCCAATTGTCCTGTTGGTAGTTAATAAAACACCTTAATTATTGTTCCAATATTTGTTGGGGGTGGTATGAAGAGGACAGCCCCTGGGCAGAGCCTAATAGATTTAAGAAAGCCTGCCAAAATTTGGAGGTAAATTGGACACCCCTGTCTGAGATAATCAGTTGAGAAGCTCCATGGAGGCGATAAATGTGGACTAAAACATTTTTGCTAATGCCTTGGCTGGTGGGGGCTTCTGGGAAGATATGAAATGGACCTGTTTTGAAAAGAGATCCGTTACAACCCAAATAACTGTTTCCAATGCTTTCAGGCAGCTCCACTATAAAATCCATAGAAATCTCTCTCCAAGGTGCTGAAGGATCTGCTACAGATAGTAAGAGCCCTGGGGACTTTCCTTGTTGTCTTTTTGTAGCTGCACAGGTGGGGCAGCTAGCCATGTAGCTTTCAATGTATTTTTAAGGGATGGCCACCAGAATTGCCTTTTGATTAGGTGTAGTTTTCACAAATCCAAAATATCCAGCTATCTTGGAGTCGTGGCATCGTTTCATCAGCTCCAATCTTTGGCTAGCAGGGATGTAAAGTTTGTTTTTAACCCAGGCTAAATCGTCTTTGAGTAAGCAAATGTTTTTGTGTGCTTGGAACTAGTCATCCTTAAGTAGTGCCTCCTTAAAATTTGAAACGGTTGCATTGTCAGCAAGCGGTTCTTTTTTGGTTTGTTTTTGGGTAATTACATTGGTGTCTATCTGGGGTGTTTGAGCATAGGTTTAACAATTTCAGTCTTTTTATTGTTGTATTGGGGTTTTCTGGACAGAGCATCAGCTAAAACGTTTTTTCCTCCTGGGAGATATTTGAGGGTAAAATTAAAACATACAATATAAAGTAATGCACCCAACGTACTTGTTTGGGGGAGAGTTTTCGTGGAATCTTCAGAGCTTCTAAATTTATATGATCAGTCCAGACTTCCAAGGGTTGTTGGGGTTTTTTTTGAATTTTTTTTTATTTAAAACAAAAACAAAAAATAAAACCACCATCATTCAAATACAATCACATAGAGTGTGTCGATCGGTTAAAATTCTTTTGTGCATAATCCCATATCCAAAATTACCAATTATTTAATTTCTCTTATTTAACAGTTTTGTATATCTCTTTATATTATTATATTCATTTAGCCATTATTTAACCATTTTATATATTTTATCATTACATTAATTTCATATTTCATACTTCATCTCCATGCTTTATTACCTAGCCATTAATAAAACAAATCCCATATCAAATAGTATTGTTTATCTTCCTGTTCTCTAATTTCAAATGTCAATTTACTCATTTCAGCACAGTCCATAATTTTCTTAATAACTTCATCATCAGTAGGTATCTTCTCGCCTTTCCAATTTTTAGCAAAAACAATTCTAGCCGCTGTTAAAACATTCATGATTAAATATCTCAATTCTTTGTTATACATTTCTGGTAAAATCCCTAATAAAAATATCTCTGGTTTAAAGTCAATGTGTTTCTTTGTCATTTTTTCCAACCATGTGTGGATTTTAGTCCAATATCTTTTAGCTTCTGCACATGTCTACCACATATGGTAATATGATCCTGGAGTCTGATGATATTTCCAACATTTCTCCGATTTATTCTTGAACATTCTGGCTATCCTTATCAGGGATAAATGCCACCTGTAAAACATCTTATACAGATTCTCCTTATATGCTGTAGACATTGTCATTTTATAATTTTGCAACCACAATTTTTGCCATTTCTCTAAATCAATCCCATGGCCAAAATTTTTCCCCCATGCTATCATTGTTTCTTTAACTTGTTCCTCTTCCAATTTTACCTCTAATAAATAACCATATAATTTTTTAATTACATAATCATCAGAACCCATTAAGATCTTGTCTAAATTAGTCAAGACATTATAGAAACCTTCTTGTTTAGAATCTTCTTCATATCTAGAACATATTTGCAAATGAGAAAACCAATCCATCTTTAAACCTTGTTCTTCCAGTTCTCGTTTCAGTTTAAGTTCACCCTTTTCATCCATTAATTCACTATATCTAACAATTTGTTCTCTTCTAAATATTACTGAATATGAAAATGCTTCAATCATGGATACCCAGACTGGAATTTTCAAATAGTGTTGTCTTCTCCCAATTTAATAACAAAGCCTCATGTATATGGTTTCTTCTAAAATACCCTTGTATTTTTGTTCCCTTATACCATAAAAAAGCATGCCATCCAATCAACAAATCATGACCTTCTAAATTCAATAATCTAGTATTTCTTAATATTACCCATTCTTTAATCCACATCAAACTTGTCGCTTGATAATAAAGTTCCCAATTAGGTAAACCAAAACCCCCTCTCATTCTGGCATCTTGTAACAATTTTAATTTTATCCTCGCCTTCTTTCTCTGCCAAATATATTTTAACACCATTTTGTTCAATTCTTCAAAAAAGTCTTTCCCCAATATAACTGGAATTGTCTGAAACAAATATAAAATTCTAGGCAAAATATTCATCTTAATAGTTGATATCCTTCCAATCAAAGAAAGCTGTAAATTTTCCCATTTCGCCAAATCTGTTCCTAACTGTTGTTTAAGTTAATTATAATTATTTTCTTTAAGCATATTACATCTTGCTGTTAAATATATCCCCAAATATTTGACTTTATTTATGATCTGCCTTTTTGATATATCCGCCAATTCTTTTTGCTTTACCAATATATTTTTGGTTAGAATCTTCATTTTATCTTTGTTGATTTTCAAACCAGCTACTTTCCCGAACTCTCCAATTTTGTCTATCAGTGTAGTTATTGATGTTAATGGATCGTCAAGAATAAAGACCAGGTCATCTGCAAATGCTTGTAATTTGTATTCTTCTTTTCGAATTTTCATTCCTTTTATGTCTTTTTTTTTCTCTTATACTTCTATTTAGCACTTCTAAGGTTAATATAAACAACAGAGGGGACAGTGGACAACCTTGTCTGGTACCTTTTTAAAATCTCAATAGAGTCTGTCAATTCTCCATTTATCATTACTTTTGCCATTTGTTTATGATATATAGCTTCTATTGTTTGAATAAATTTTCTGCCAAAGCCCATCCGTTCCATTTGAAGCAACATAAAACGCCAATTTACATTACCAAAAGCTTTCTGTGCATCTAAAAATATCAAAGCCATTTGCTTTTCAGGATGGGCTTCATAGTATTCCAAAGTGTCCAGAATTATTCTCATATTGTCTCTAATTTGTCTTTTTGACAGAAACCCATTTTGATCTGAATGTATAAAGTTATTTAAATATCTTTTGAGTCTTTCTGCCAATATTGAAGCAAAAATTTTATAATCTGAATTTAGCAGGGATATAGGTCTATAATTTTTGATTTGTTGTGAGTCTGTATCTTCCTTTGGAATCAATGTAATATATGCCTCAGACCATGACTTGGGTATTTCCTTCTTTATCATCACTGCATTCATAACTTTTAGGAGTTGGAGACTCAAAGATTCCTGCAATGTCCTATAATATTCCGCTGGCAAACCATCTGGCCCTGGTGCCTTTCCATTCTTTTGTTTCTTAATTGCTTCAGTTAGTTCCATCATCGTTATATTTCCCTCTAGCATCTCCTCAATATCTTTAGGAATCCTATGTAAATTTGCATTTTGAAGATATTGTATCACATTTTCCTCCTCTATCTTTTCTTTCTCATACAATTGTCTATAGTAGTCCTGTAAAAAAATTTTCTTCTCTTTATTTCCAAATTTACTTTGTTCTTGGTTTTCGATTAATTGTATTATTTTTCTTGAGTCTCTCTCTTTTTTCAATTTATATGCTAACCATCTTCCTGGTTTATTAGCATTCTCAAAATAATTCTGTTTGGTGCTTCTAATTTTTTGAGCTAGTTCTTTCTCCAATAAGTCCATTTTATGTTTATTGTCTCCATTTTCACTTTAACGTCTTTTTTATGTGGACATTTTTGAAGCTCTTTTTCAAATCTTGTATAGTCCTCTTCCAATATTTTGCATGCTTGTCTTTTCTTTGCATTTCTCTTTCTTGTATAATCCATTATCAAACCTCTCGGATAGGCCTTCATCGTATCCCAAAGATTTTGTGTCAAAGTATCTTCTTTCCTATTCTCCTTAAAAAAGAAAACCAATTCTCTCTCCATTTTCTGTACAAAGTCCTTTTCTTTTAATATAGTATTATTTAAAGTCCATCTAAATCTTCTCCTTTGTCCTTCCCATTTCACTGTCACTGGATTATGATCTACCCAGGTAATTGCTTCTATCTCAATTTGTTCTATGTTTAAAGTCAATTCCATTGTTGTTCATATCATATCTAATCTAGACCAAGATGAATGTCTGTCAGAATAAAAAGTATATTGTCTGTTTTTTCCATTTCTATCTCTCCATACATCTTTTAAGTTTTTTTCCTCAGTCATCTTAAAAAAGATTTTGGTAATATCTTTCTACTCTGTCTTATTGTTTTATGTGTTTCATAGTCCAAGTCTCCATCCACTATACCATTAAAATCTCTCATCATACAGATATTATCACATTCCAATTCAATTATTTCCGTGTGAAATTTTCTATAAAAGTCACTTTGATTATTATTTGGAGCATATATTGCTACTAAAAGAATTTTCATATTGTTATCCATTATCTCCACCATCAGAATTCTTCCTTCTTCATCTGCATATATTTGCTCAGCTAGTATTGCATTTCTAATATATAGAACCACTCCTCTTTTTTTACATTGTGGCAATGATGTGAAGATTTTCCCTAATTTTGAATGTACCAATAACTGTTCATGTTGCTTTTTAATATGTACTTCTTGTAGGCAAATTATATCAAATTTTAGTTTTTCTAATTTGTGAAATATCTTTCTTCTTTTAACAACTGAATTAAGTCCATTTATGTTTATTGAAATCAATTTTCTCTCTTCCATATTCATACTTTATATGCGGGCTTTGCTGCTCTAATTGATCTTAATTCACGCTGTTCTTTGTGTTCCACAATTCCTCCTATTGTGCCTTCTGCTTTTTCAATCATTGCTAGTTTCTCTTCTTGGAATTCTACTGGCACTACTGTCGTTTGAAATTCCATTTCCATTTCCTTCTCTTTAAAAAATTCTGCATGAAATCCTCTCACTTTGTCTATTGTATCTATTCTGTATCTTTGAAGTTGCCACATTAACACTAATCTCTCTGGTACCAGTGATCTGTAATTCACTCCTTTTTGAAGTAGTATTTTAGTCAAAAATTGATATTCTCTCCTCATCTCTCTCACTTTTCTTGGTATTTGCTTCAAAACCACAATTTATTTCTCCTTATACTTCAACGTGTTTTCTCTGGCAATCCGCAGTATTTGTGCTTTAATTGATTTCTTAGTAAATCTTATATGCACTTCTTGTGGAAACTTATTACGTATTGCGTACCTAGTGTAGACTCGATATATCTCATCCATACCATCCATCATCTTCTCCTTAGTAATTTCTAGTGCTTCAGCCAACATTCCTATAATTATTTCTGCCAAATTCTCTCCTTTCTCTTCTTCTACATTTTGAAATCTGAGATAAAATTCTTATTTGTCCATCTCCCATCCAATTAGTCCTTTCCTGTTATGTTCAACTTCTCCCATCTGTTATCTATATCTTCAATTTTTTTCCTCCTTTTGCTCCTCATTTTTCTCAAGCTTTTGCAGTCTCTTTTCATATTTCAACATCATTTGCTGTATACTTGCCACTTTTTCATCTGTCTTGAGCTGTTGTTGTTCCATCCTCTGGACTGTTTGAAAAATCATCTGTAATGTTGTATTCTTCTCCCTCTCTTTTTCTCTATCCTTCTCCTGCTGATGCATTGTCTGAATTGATCGCTGTCCTCCAGATGGCAATGAAGAGGGTGTAGTTGAGGCAGATCCAACTGTCGCTACTTTTCTACTCATTCTGTCCAGTTGTCACCAAAGGCCAAGAACAAAAAAGAAAAAGCCCAAAAAAGTAAAGAATGTGGGAAAAAAGAGGGAAAAAGAGGAAATAAACAATTCTTCAGGTTCTTCAAAACCCTAATCCACTTTGAGAGAAAAAGAAAAAGGAAAAAATAATTAATCCCACTGACAATAAAAATACACTGGAAGAAGGTCAAATTAAAAAAGGAGAAATAAGAATAAAAAAGAAGAAGGCCAAATAGCCAACTAGTGAGGAAAATGAAAATCAAAAATCAATCTTCAGGCTCTTGTACACCTTAATCCAACTCGGTTATATAAGAACAGAAAAAGGAAAGTCCATCAGAAATATTTAAGCAGGGGAAATGTAAAGAGAGTTATTATTTAACAGGAACAAAAAGAAAAACAAAATAATAGAAAGTAAAAAGAGGATTTCAATTTCTTCTACAGTACTTCTGCCCAAGCATTAACAAATCTCTCTCATTTGCCTCAGACTCCTACTTCTGATAGTTCCCCGAAGAGCACCTGAATAAAGAAAACAGATAGTTCCAACTCTCTCAGATGTCCTTCCAACAATCTTATCAGAAAGAAAGTTCAGAGTCCTTGGGTTATAGCAACAATGTAATACAATTGTTTCAACTTGCTGCTTTAATAAAAAAAATAACAAAGTTTCCAGTCCAGTAGATGGCAGTATTACACACTTTTCTATCTTCCACACTATTATATTCCAAAACTTCTTTGTCAGTAATGGAGAAAATGAAAAATTAAAACAATCTTCAGAAAAGAAAAAAGAAAAATTAAATCCAAAAAGAAAAATATTTCAAATATAAGGCACAAAGGCTTACAGATGGTAAATTCTCAGTTCTATCAATCCTTTTCAATCCAGTCCCGGTCAAAAGCAAAACAAAAATTTAAAGCTCCACCAATGTAAATGATTTGAGAATAAAAAATGACTCCTGCTTAATTTCACCGCTTGATTTCCTTTTAAATCCAATTTAATTGCCACTTCAATCTCAGGGTGTTCTTTGCATTGATTAAATTGAAAGTCTGTCACCGCATCGACTCACTGTCCTTCTATTCTTCTTCTGGAGCTGTCCCAACTTCAGCAGCTACCATGGCTGCCACCCCACTGCTAGAAAAAGGGCTTCTCCTGGATTGACCAGGGACTTTGTGGTATCCCTGGGATTGTCAGGATGTGCTCTCCACTATCACAGTCAAAACAAGACTGTGAGGTCCAAAAAAGACCGTCTGGCAGCGGGGCTTTCGGCAGCAATCCTTGAGCTCAGGAATCCTTCGTCCATTCTGTCATAACGTCAGCCACTCCTCCAGACTTCCAAGGGTATTTTGTTTCCTTCCAAGAATTGTCTCCATGAGAGGAGGGCCCATTGTACTGCATAAGCCTCTTTCTCCCATATGGCCCATCTTTGCTCAGTTTCTTGGATGTATATGCATATGGTTGCAATTGTCCCCGTTCATTGTTTTGAAGTAGGACCGCTCCTACTGCCATATCACTGGCGTCTGCTTGGATGACAAATGGTTGTTTTGGTCTGGGTGTTTTAGGACTGGTTCAGCTGAGAATAGTTGTTTGAGTTTTTTGAATGCCGTTTGGCATTCCATGGTCCAGTTAAGGGGTTGCCTTGGTTTTGGTCCCCCCCCCCCCTTTCATCTTTAGCAAGTTAGTAATGGGGAGGGCGATTTTAGCAAAGGCTGGAATGAATTGATGGTAAAAGTTAGAAAATCAAGAAAACTTGTAACTGTTTATGGGTTTGGGGTGGCTCCCAATCGATGACAGCTTTTACTTTTAGTGGATCCATCTCTATTCCCTCGTGGGATATTCTATATCCCAGGTAGTCAATTCTTTCTTGGTGGAACATTTAGGGAGTTTTGCATAGAGTTTGGAGGCTTGGCGTTTAGCAAGAACTGCTCAGACTAGTTTTATGTGTTTTGCTTTTGTTTTGGTGTAAATTAGAATGTCACCAAGGTAAACCAGGACCCCTTTGTATAAATGTTCATGGAGCATCTCATTAATTAATTGCATAAACACAGCAGGGGCCCCTTGTAATCCAAATTGATAGCACTCCAAATTGATAGCACCCCAGCGGAGTTTTAAAAGCAGTCTTCCCCTCATCCCCTTTCCTGATGCTCTCATAAATCAAGCTTTGAAAAGATTTTTCCTTTAGAGAGATGAGCCAGCATGTCCTTCATGAGGGGGAGTGGGTATATATTTTCCATGCTGATCGTGTTCAGATTTCAGTAGTCAATGCAGAGGTGTAGAGAGCCATCTTTCTTTTTGCAGAATAACACTGGGGCTGCTATTTTTGGTTGGGTGAGGTCAATGAACTCCTTTATAGGTTTTTGTTGATAAACACTCTGAATTCGTCTAGTTCTCTGGGGGAATATGCAGTACATTTTTGGTTTTGGAAATTTAGCCCCTGGTAGGATTTCAATGGCACAGTCCATGGCGCAATGGGGTGGAAGTTCATCGGACGCCTCTCCACTAAATACTTCAGCCAAATCCTGGTATTATTTGGGGATGTTAGTGGGTTCAGCAGGGTAGCCGGTCATTGCCGTTTCCCTGTTTTCCTTTCCTTTCTCTTTCACGTTCGTGAAAATTACATGCCCCTGGAATTTTACGGTTCCTCTCTTCCAGTTTATTTTAGGGTTCCACTTCTGCAGCCAAGTTAGCCCTAGGACTAGTGGCCATTCCATTCCTGGGGCTACTATGAATGTGAGGGTCTTGCTATGATCCCCCAGCTTCATTTGCAATGGTTCTGTGGCAAAAATGGCTGGTTCCCTCCCCCACAGTACAGTTCTGTCTAGCTGGCAAAAAGTGATGGGGTTTTTCATTTTCCTTAGGTGAATTCCCTATCTCCCTGCCAGGGTTGGGCTTATTAGGCATCGGATACACCCTGAGTCCAGCAATGCTGCTACTTCCTCCCCTTTCCCTCAGGTGGGGATAAAAAGTCTTAGTGGTAGGGTGAGCTGTTCGATTGGATTACTTACCAGCAGGTCGTCATCCAGATCACTTTCAGAGTTGATCAGGTCCTCTTGGGGTGCTGGAGATCCTTCCTCTGATTTTGGAGGGGAACAGAATTCTGCAGCCTCTCAGCTTCTCAGCACAGTTTCTTTTTCTCAGGGGGGGGGGTGTTTGCAGGCTTCCCCCCTGATCAGGCTTTCCGGCGGGGGTTTTTGACCGGCATTCTGCTGTGTGCATTCTCCTTCCCACATTTAAAGCAACCTGATGGCCTCAGTGCCATGGCAGTTTGGGGTTTGAATGGCTCTTGCTTCCCCTGGGGTGGCGATCTTCTCCAAGCCCTGCTGGTGCGGTACTGGTTTTGGGTCATGTCAATCTCTGCCTCCTCTGCCATCAGGTACCATTCATGCGGGCAGTTATGGGTGCCACGGGCCAGGCAGGCAGTGTACAGGTCATTGTTGAGTCCATCTTTGAACCAGCAGACTAGGATATCTTCTGGCCAGTCAACTCAGCTGCCCAAGTCATGGAATTCTTCAGCTACAGGATGGTGGCCTTGCTTTATGACTCTGATGCAGTCGCGGGCTTTGCAATCAACAAGGGGATCTTCAAAGTGGTGGTGCAGGGCTGTCATGAATCAACCGAAGGGGGTTTTGTTTGAATTTTTTTTTAAATTTTACAACAAAAACAAAATATAAAACAATCATCATTCCATACAATTACAGACAGTGTGTAGATTGGTAAACATTCTTTTGTGCTTAAGCTCATTTCCAAGGTATCAATTTATAACAAAAGCTTATTTCTCATAAGGAAGAACTTCACATATTTTACTTTCAACCTCATCTTTCATATTTCATCTCCATGTTTTATTATCTATCCATTGATAAAACAAGTCCCATATCAAGTAATATTGTTTATCTTCCTGTTCTCTGATTTCAAATGTCAATTTACTCATTTCAGCATATTCCATAATTTTCTTAATGACTTCATCATCAGTAGGTAACTTCTCTCCTTTCCAATTTTTAGCAAATACGATTCTAGCTGCTGTTAAGACATTCACAATTAAATATTGCAAATCTCTATTGTATATTTCTGGTAAAATCCCTAATAAAAATATTTCTGGTTTAAAATCAATGTATTTCTTTATCATTTTTTCCAGTCATGTGTGTATCTTAGTCCAATATCTCTTAGCTTATTCACATGCCCACCACCTATGGTAGTATGATGACATTTCCAGCATTTCTCCGATTTATTCTTGAACATTCTGGCTATCCTCGTCGGGGGTAAATGCCACCTTTAAAACATCTTATACAAATTCTCCTTATATGCTGTAGACATTGTCATTTTATAATTTTGTGACCACAATTTTTGCCATTTCTCTAAGTCAATACCATAGCCAAAGTTTTTCCCCATGCTATCATTGATTCTTTAACTTGTTCTTCTTCCAATTTTACCTCTAACAAATATCCATATAATTTTTTAATTACATAGTCATCAGAACCCATTAAAATCTTATCTAAATTAATCATAACATTATAGAAACCTTCTTGTTTTAAATCCTCTTCATATCTAGAACGTATTTGCCAATATGAAAACCAATCCATCTTGAAACCTTGTTCTTTTAATTCTTGCTTCAATTTAAGTTCACCCTTTTCATTCATTATTTCGCTATATCTAACAATTTGTTCTCTTCTAAACGTTACTGAATATGAAAAAGCTTCAATCGCAGACACCCAGACTGGGATTTTCAAATAGTGTTGTTTTTTAATACTCTCCCAATTGAGTAACAAAGTCTCACGTATATGATATCTCCTGAAATACCCCTGTATTTTTGTTCCCTTACACCATAGAAAAGCATGGCACCCCATCAACAAATCATGTCCTTCTAAATTCAATAATCTGATATTCCTCAAAATTATCCACTCTTTAATCCACATCAAACTTGTTGCTTGATAATAAAGTTCCCAATTAGGTAAACCAAAACCTCCCCTCATTTTAGCTTCTTGTAACAATTTTAATTTTATCCTCGCCTTCTTTCCCTGCCAAATATATTTCAATACCATTTTATTCAAATCTTCAAAAAATTCTTTCCCCAATCTAATTGGAATTGTCTGAAATAGATACAAAATTCTAGGCAAAATATTCATTTTGATAGTTGATATCCTACCAATCAGAGAAAGCTGCAAATTTCACCAAGTCACCAAGTCTGTCCCTATCTGTTGTTTAAGCTTGTTATAATTATTTTCTTTTAAGTGAGCTACACCTTCCAGTCAAATATATCCCCACGAATATCCACGAATAAGGTAAAATATATTTTACCTTATTCGTGACCTGCATCTTTGATATCTCCATCAATTCTTCTTTTTGTTTTGTCAATATATTTAATCAAAATCTTCATTTTGTCTTTATTAATTTTCAGGCCAGCCATATTCCCAAACTCTCCAATATTCTCTATCAGTTTATTTATTGATGTTAAAGGTTCCTCAATAATAAAGACCAGATCATCAGCAAATGCTTGCAGTTTATATTCTTCTTTTTGAATTTTCATACCTTTTATGTCTTTTTCTTCTCTGATGTTTCTATTTAAAACTTCTAATGTCAATATAAACAACAGTGGGGACAGCGGGCATCCTTCTCTCATGCCTTTTTCTATCTCTATCGATTCAGTCAATTCTCCATTTATCATTACTTTTGCCATTTGCTTATCATATATAGCTTCTATTGCCTGAATAAATTTTCTATCAAAGCCCATCTGTTCCATTTGAATCAACATAAATAATCAATTTACGTTATCAAAGACTTTTTGTGCATCTAAAAATATCAAGGCCATCTGCTTTTCAGGGTGTGCTTCATAGTATTCTAAAGTATCCAAGATTATTCTAATATTGTCTCTAATCTGTCTCTTTGGAAGAAATCCATTTTGATCTGTATGAATAAAATTATTTAAGTATCTTTTAAGTCTTTCTGCCAGTATTAAAGCAAAGATTTTATAATCTGCATTTAACAGGGATATAGGCCTATATTTTTTAATTTGTTGTGGGTCTGTATCTTCTTTGTGGCTCAATGTGATATATGTCTCAGACCATGATTTAGGAATTTTCTTCTTCGTCTTTACTTCATTCATAACTTCCAATAGTGGGAGACTTAAAGATTCTTGTAATGTCCTATAATGTCCTCCACCCCGGACCACCCCAATGATGCCCTTGAAGTGATGTCCCGGTGCCTGGAGGCTGTGCGGATCTGGATGGGGAGAAACAGACTCAGGCTCAACCCATCCAAGACTGAGTGGCTGTGGTTTCCGACATCCCGATATAGTCAGTTGGTGCCATCACTGACTATTGGGGGCGAGTCATTGGCCCCCACGGAGAAGGTTCGCAACTTGAGTGTCCTCCTGGACTCATGGCTGTCTTTAGTAGAGCACATGACGGCCGTGGCCAGGGGGACTTTTTATCAGGTCCGCCTGATTCGCCAGTTGCGTCCCTTTCTGGATCGGGACTCGTTAAATACGGTCACTCATGCTCTCGTTACTTCCCGCTTGGACTACTGCAATGCTCTCTACATGGGGCTCCCCTTGAGGAGCACCCAGAGGCTCCAGCTGGTCCAGAATGTGGCCGCGTGGGTGGTTATGGGAGCGACGTGGCGCTCCCATATGACCCCTCTCCTGCGTGAGCTGCACTGGCTCCCGGTGGTCTTCCGGGTGCGCTTCAAGGTTTTGGTTACCACCTTTAGAGCGCTCCATGGCATCGGACTGGGGTATCTACGAGACCGCCTTCTGCTACCAATAGCCTCTCACCAACCACTACGCTCCCATAGAGAGGGGCTCCTCAGGGTGCCGTCGGCCAAACAGTGTTGACTGGCGGCCCCCAGGGGGAGAGCCTTCTCTGTGGGGGCACCTACCATCCGGAACGAGCTCCCCCCAGAGATACGGAAGATCCCAGACCTGCACACGTTTCGCCGTGCTCTCAAAACTTTTCTATTTCAGCAAGCTGGCCTGGCCTAACTCCCCTCTTTTAATTTTTTTTAAATTTTATTTTTTTTAATTCGTGATTTTATAAATTGGGTGTTTTAATCTGTGTTTCGGCCAAAATATTTAATAATTTTAAGGGATTTTTAATATTTGTAATATCTGTATTTTATCTTGGCTGTTCACTGCCCTGAGTCCTTCGAGAGTAGGGCGCTATAGAAATTTGATAAAATAAAATAAAATAAAATAAAATAAAATAAAATAAAATAAAATAAAATAAAATAAAATAAAATAAAATAAAATAAAATAAAATAAAATAAAATAAAATAAAATAAAATAAAATAAAATAAAATAATAAAATAAAATAAAATAAAATAAAATAAAATAAAATAAAATAAAATAAAATAAAATAAAATAAAATAAAATAAAATAAAATAAAATAAAATAAAATAAAATAAAATAAAATAAAATAAATAATATTCTGCAGGCAAGCCATCAGGTCCTGGTGCCTTCCCATTCTTTTGCTTTTTGATTGCTTCTGTTAACTCCATCATCGTTATAAGTCCCTCTAGCATCTCCTCGACATCTTTGAGAATTTGAGGTAGATTTGCTTTTTGTAGATATTTTATCACATTTTCCTCCTCTATCTTTTCTCTCTAGTAGAGTTGTCTATAATATTCCTGTATTATTTTTCCCATCTCTTTGTTTCCAAATTTGCTTTGCCCTTGCTCATCCATTAAATGTATTATTTTTCTTGATTTTCTTTCTTTTTTCAATTTATATGCTAACCATTTTCCTGGTTTATTTGCATTCTCAAAATAGCTCTGTTTAGTGCTCCTAAATTTTTGGGCTAATTCTTCTTTCTCCAGTAAGTCCATTTTATGCTTTATTATATCCATTTTAACTTTTACATCTTTTTTATATGGACTTTTCTGGAGTTCCTTTTCAAATCTCTTATAGTCATCTTCCAACATTTTATGTATTTGTTTTTTCTTCTGATTTCTCTTCCTTGTATAGTCCATTATTAAACCTCTAACAGGCCTTCATTGTGTCCCAAAGATTTTGTGTCGATGTATCCTCTTTCTTATTCTCCTTGGGAAAAAAAGCCAACTTTCTCTCCATTTTTTATACAAAGTCTTTCTCTTTTAATATTGTATTATTTAAAGTCCCTTTAAATCTTCTTTTTCGTCCTTTCCAAATGAGTGTCACCGATTGTGGTCTGCCCATATGTTTGTTTTTATTTCTGCTTGTTCTATATTCAAAGTCAATTCCATTGTTGTCCAAATCATATCTAATCTAGATCATGATGAGTGTCTGAGTAAAAGGTATATTGTCTATTTTTCCCATTTCTGTCTCTCCATACATCTTTTAGGTTTATTTCCTCAATCATCTTAAAAAAGGATTTCAGTAATATTTTCCTACTATGTCTTATTGCTTTATGTGTTTTATAGTCCAAATTTTCATCCATTATACCATTAAAATCTCCCATCATACAGGTATTGTCATATTCCAATTTAATTATTTTCATATGCAATTTTCTATAAAAGTCACTTTGATCAAAGTGACTTTGGAGTATATATACTGTAGCTATTAAGAGGACTTTTGTATTATTATCTATTATCTCCACCATCAGAATTTTACCATTTTCATCTGTATATATTTGTTCAGTGGGTATTGCATTTCTAATACACAAAACTACTCCTCTTTTTTTACATTGTGGCAGTGATGTAAAAATTCTTCCGAGTTTTGGTTGTACCAATAATTGTTCATATTGCTTTTTGATATGCACTTCTTGTAGACAAATTATATCACATTTCAATTTCTTTATTTATGAAACACCTTTCTTCTCTTAACAGCTGAATTAAGTCCATTTATATTTATTGAGATCAATTTTCTTTCTTCCATGTTCATACTTTATATGTGAGTTTTGTTGCTCTAGTTGATCTTATTTCTCTCTGTTCCTTATATTCCACAGCTCCTCCTACTGCACCTTCTGTTGCTCCAATCATTGCCAATTCCTCCTCTTGGAACTGTACTGGGGCTACTGTTGTAGGAAGTTCCATTTCCATTTCAGTTTCCTTTTCTTTAAGAAAATCAGCATAGAAAGCCTTCACTTTATCTATAGTATCCAATCTATATCTTTGAAGTTGCCACATTAGAACTAGCCCTTCTGGTACCAGCCATCTATAATTCACACCTTTCTGGAGTAAGATTTTAGTCAAAAATCGACATTCTCTTTTCATCTCTCTCACTTTTCTTGGTATTTGCTTCAAAACCACAATTTCTTTCTCCTTGTACTTCAATGGTTTTTCTCTGGCAATTTGAAGTATTTGTGCTTTAATTGATTTCTTAATAAATCTCTCGTGGTAGCTTATTGCGCATTGCATTCCTAGTGTACACTCGATATATCTCATCCACATCTTTCATCATCTTCTCCTTGGTAATTTCCAGTGCTTCAGCCAAGATTTCTATCATTATTTCTGGCAAGTTTTCTCCTTTCTCTTCTTGCACATTTTGAAATCTAAGATAAAATTCTGATCTATCCATCTCCCATCCAATCAATCCACTCCTGTCACATTCAACTTCTCCAAATCTATTATCTATATCTTTGATTTTCTCCTCCTTTTGTTCCTCTTTTTTGCAGTCTCTCTTCATAAGTCGACATCACTTGCTGGATGCTTACCACTTTTTCATCTGTCTTCAATAGTTGTTGTTCCATCTTCTGAACTGTTTGAAAAATCACCTGTAGAGTCATATCTTTATCTCTTTCTTTTTCTTTATCCTTTTCCAACTGAAGCATCACTTGGATTGATCGCTGTCCTCCAGATGGTGACGAAGTAGCCGTAGAGGCAGAGGATCCAACTGTTGCTATTTTTCTACTCATTCCGTCCAGTAGTCACCAATATCCAAATATTAAAAAGCCAAAAAAGCAGAAGGAGTTGCAGAAAGAAAGAAAAAAACTAAAAAGGGGAAAAAAACAATAAAAATAAGTCTTCAGGTTCTTCAAAACCCTAATCCACTTAGTATGCAAATAAAAAGGAAGTGTAAAATAAAAAATAAGAATATGAAAATATGTCTTCAGGTTCTTCAAAACCCTAATCCACTTAGTAAACCAAAAAGAAAAAAGGAGAAAAAGAAAGAGAAGGAAAAAGTAAAAATAAGAATAGACGTAAAAAGGAATCAATAAAATGAAAACAGAAAAAAAGAAAAAAGAAAAAAGCTACCCAAGAGATAAAATACAAAATCAAAAAAATCAGTCTTCAGGCATTTGACTACCTTAATCCAATTCAATTGCGTAAAGTCAATGAATAGAGAAAAAGAAAAGTCCATTAAATACGTTTCACCAAGGTAAGCATACAGAGAGTTATCCCTTAGCCAGTGCAAAGAAGAAATAAGAAAAAATAAGAAAAGTTTCAGTTTCTTCTATAGTGCTTCCAGACTTCTACTTCAAATAGATCCGCAGGGAACACCTGTATAAACAATACAGATAGCTCCTGCTTCCTCAGATGTTCTCACCACAATCTTATCAAGACCACAGCTCAGAGCCCTTGCTTTATTGCAACAATGTAAATACTCAGCTTGCTACTTGAATAGGAATAAATAACAAAGTTTCTTTTCCAGTAGATGGCAATATCACACATTCTCCTAGCCCCTTGCTGGTTTTAATCTAAGTCTTCTTTGTCAATGAAATGTTAAAATAGGAAATAAAATAATAATAAAAAAAAGATTTTGGGGTGGTCTTAAAAAAAAAAGAATAAAGGGAAGCCAAATTAAGTCACATTTTTTTAAAAAAAGTTATTTTAAAAGTAAGGCACACCAATTTTCAAGTTAATTTTATCAGTCCTTCTCAGTCAGTCCCGGTCCATAGCAAAGCAGTTTTAAACTTTCGCCAGCTTAAATGACTTAAGCATTAAAAAAAAAAAAAATTCCAGCTAACTTCGCCGCTTAATTCCCTTTTAACTCTATTCTCTTGTTATTTCTAATTCAGGGTGTTCTTTTCATCAATTTAAAATAAGACTCTCTCACTGCATCAGCTCACTGTTCTTCCGATCTTTTTTGGAGCTGTCCCAGCTTCAACAACCATAATGGCTGCCATCCCATTGCTAGAAAAAGGGCTTCTCCTGGATCAACCAGGGACTTTGCAATGTCCCTGGGATTGTCAGGATGTGCCCTCCACTATCACAGTCAAAGGACCAAAAGGACTGTCCAGCAACAGGGCTTTTGGCAGTGATCCTGGAGCCCAGGAATCTCCCGACCGTTTCGCAGTGACCTCAAACTTCTCCCCCCATCGACCGAAGTTTTGTAGCTCTGGAGCATCAGAGTTGTGGAGGCTCATCATTCACCTGCCCACTGCCTCATCTAGGGCTAGGATAACAACTTGCCCCCTGGGTTGAGAAATTTCACCTGTACTCTTGCATATAGGTAAGGACTTGAGCCAGGAAAAACCCCAACTTTTGGGAGTCTCCATCTAATTTTACTCTAAGGGAGGGGCCTCCCTCTCTAGCTGTGGCCCCCTGGGTTAGCCAAAGACAATCAACTGGGCTGGGACAGCAGGAAGTTGGTTACCTGGTGCAGCTGCTGTTCCGCTGGCTTGGTTGTCTGCTTGGTCAGCCATGGCTGAGTCAGGGGTGATGGCTCTAGTTTCCTTGGCAGCTGGTGCGCCCACTGTTTTTTTTTTTATTGAAAAGTTTTATAGGAAATACAAACATTTTCTCCCCCCTTCCCCCCTCACCCCATCCCTCCCCCTTGCCTTCCCACCCATCCTTTCCCCCTTCCCCTTCCCCCTAGCCCCCTTCCTAGACTTCCCAGAACAAGCACAGGATATAGCATTCACAAACATAAAACTAAAATATGCTAACAAATTATTGACTTCAGAGTCTCTCTAGGTCTTTAACTCCTTATAGCTCAAAACCCTATAAACATAAACTAAAGATTGAAAATGTTTCATTCATAAGTTATATGAATCTTCTTAGTCTGATACTTGTTTTGAATATAGTCAATCCATCTTCTCCATTCTGATATGTATCTTTCGTTTGAATGGTCTTTAAGATATGATGAAATTTTTGCCATCTCTGCCAAATGCATGACTTTTAGTGTCCATTCCTCAATAGTAGGTGGATCTTCCTTCTTCCAATACTGTGCCACCAGTAACCTGGCAGCTGTTATTAAATTCAAAACCAACTTAGTCTCTATTACAGTACAATCCGTAAGTATTCCCAACAAAAAAACCTGTGGTGTAAATTTAATCTTTTTCTTTAAAATATTTTGAGTAATCCACCATATTTTTATCCAAAAAGCCTTAATTTTTTTACATGTCCACCATATATGAAAATATGTAGCATCTTCACATTTTATGTGCCCATTTTATCATACAATCCTTGACTAGCTCTGTTTCTGAATCTATTTCCACTAACACATTATACAACCTTTTTATATGGATTTCACTTTTGTCTCTTATTTGTTTTATCAAATTCTCATCCTGCTGCAAAAGAGAAGATTTTTTGATCTTCTCTCCATCTGGCCTGCAGCTGCCCATACTGAAACCAAGTTCTAATTATTCTTTCTTCTCTTAATTGCTCTATAGATTTTAATTCTAACCTAACTCCTTCTTTATAAAGGAGTTCCTTGTATGTAGTCTTATCCTGCTTTGCTCCAAATTTATATTCTCTATCACGTGTCTGGGTACTGTCCATATTGGTAACTTATCATTTAATTTATATTGATACTTTTTCCAAACACGCAATAGAGT
This sequence comes from Arizona elegans, assembly GCA_022577455.1. Classification (NCBI taxonomy): domain Eukaryota; kingdom Metazoa; phylum Chordata; class Lepidosauria; order Squamata; family Colubridae; genus Arizona; species Arizona elegans. The sequence continues at coordinate 72,009,175 of JAKOOJ010000004.1, read as the reverse complement.
CTTTCTTAATATATGACTTTTGAAAGTCTTATCTACTTTCTTATCATACAATAAATAAGCATGCCAGCCGTAGGCCAGACCATATCCTTCAATATTTAATATCCTTTCCTCCGTTAAATTTATCCAATCAGTAATTGCTGAGAGGGCAGCGGCTTCGTAATACAATCTTAAATTGGGCATTTTAAGACCTCCTCTTTCTTGTGTATCTTGCATTATCTTTTGATTCACTCACGGTTTTTTCCCTGCCCAAACAAATTTATTTATGCCCTTCTGCCATTCCTTCATCTTTTTTAAGTATAGGTATCATTTGAAAAAGAAATAAAAACCTTGGTAAAACATTCATTTTTACTGCGGCTATCCTTCCCAGCAAAGACAATTGTAGTTTTTTCCAATTTTCCATTTCTTTCTGTATTTTTTGCCATAACGGTTCGTAGTTGTGCTGATATAATTTCATATTTGTGGTCATAATATAAACCCCTAAATATTTAATCTTCTTAACTATCTCAAATCCTGTTACCCTTTCTATCTCTTCTTTTTGGCTTCTAGTCATATTTTTAGCAATTATCTTTGTTTTGGCTGTATTTATTTTAAAACCAGATACTTGTCCATATGAGTTAATTATACCCATCAAGGCTGTAATCGATTGTACCGGTTGGGCTAAGGTAACAACCAGGTCATCCGCAAATGCTTGTAGCTTATACTCATGCTGTCTAATTTTAATTCCCTTTATTGTATCCAACCCACGTATTTTACTCAGTAGGATTTCCAGCGTCAAAATAAACAATAATGGAGACAGGGAACAACCTTGCCTTGTTCCTTTTTCTATATTAAAAATATCTGTTAAACCACCATTGATTATTATTTGCGCTGTTTGTTTTTGATATATTGCCTTAATAGATTGTATGAAATGTTCTCCGAATTGTATCCTTTCTATTAATTTTAATAAAAAATGCCAATTCAATCTATCAAAGGCTTTCTCAGCATCCAAAAATACTAGCACTGCGGGGACCTGGTTGTTCCTTCCCAAATACTCTAGTAAATTAACAATTTGCCTTACATTACTTTTCATTTGTCTACCATTTATAAAACCAGTTTGATCATGATGAATCATTTGCTGCATAACTGTCATTAATCTGTTTGCTAATATTTTAGCAAAAATCTTGTAGTCTGTATTTAAAAGTGAAATCGGCCTATAGTTTTTTGGATCTGTATGATTTTGACCCTCTTTTAGGATCAAAGAAATAAAAGCTGTCTTCCAAGTTGGAGGTACCTCTCCTCCCTGTTGTATATTGTTAAATAATTCATTCAGTGGTTCCACCATTTCCTCCTGTAAGCTTTTATAATAAACAGCTGTCAAGCCATCTGTCCCTGGAGCTTTGCCCACTTTCAACTGCTTAATTGCAAACAGAATTTCCTCGGAAGTTATCAATTGATTTAAGCTGTCCCTCTGCTCTTTTGAAGTTATATAAATGTTCTCTTTCTGCAAATATCTATCTATATCTATATCTTGAATTTTATCACCAATATACAACCTTGAGTAAAACTCTAAAAAAGTTTGTTTAATCAGTTCTTGCTCATAAATCTCTTTACCCTTATGTTTTATTTTCTCTATGGTCCTTGATTTCTGCTTATTCCTTAACTGATATGCTAACCACCTGCCTGGTTTATTAGCATTACAAAAAGTATTATGTTTAGCATATTGTAAATTAGTTGCCACTTGATCTGCTATTAACATGTTAAATTGACCTTTCAATAAGTTAATTGCCTCTTTAATTTTCTTATCTGTTGGATTAGCTATTAAAGCTCATTCCTGATTTCTAATCTCTTCTTCCAATTCTTTTCTTTTCCCCGTTTCTTTCTATATTTATTATTCAGATATATCAAAATGCCTCGCATATATGCTTTACTTGCATCCCATACCATTTCCATAGATGTACCCTTTTGCATATTCATAACAAAAAATTCTTTCATAAATTTTGTACATTCTTTTACATTTTCTTCATATCTAAACAGGTTATCATTTTTAACTTCCAGGACCTCCTAGGCCCTTTTCCATACTCCAGTTCCAACCAGACTGGACTGTAGTCTGTCAATGTTCTTGAGCAAATCTTCATATTCTTCACCTTAGAAAAAAGGTCATTAGTAATTAGTATAAAATCAATCCTTGAAAAGGATTGATGTCTCTCTGAAAAAAAAGTGAAATCTTTTTCTTCTGGGTTTCTCTCATGCCAAATATCCCTCAACTCCCAGTCGTCCATCATCTCCAAAAACAATTTGGGCAATCTTGCTCTTGTTAAAACATTTTGCTTGGATCCCTTCTTGTTCTTTTTTACATCCAAAACACCATTCCAGTCACCCAATAGGATACAAGTCTTGTACCCCTATTGTGTCAACTTTGAATGTAGAAAATTATAAAATTTTTCCTGTTGTTGGTTCGGGGCATATACTTCAATTACAAGTAATTTTTCTCCTTTTATTAAAAGTTCAATTGCTAAAAATCTTCCTTGATCATCTGCTTCAATTAATTTGGCAATTAAGTCTCTTTTCAAATATATGACTATACTGTTTTTCTTCTCTGGTGCTGCTGCTACATAATGTGTACCTAGTCTTGTATTTGTCAAATATTTTTGATCTTGTATCCTAATATGAGTCTCTTGTAAACAAATTACATCATTCTTAAATTGTTTAAGATAGTGAAATATTTTCCTCCTCTTCTGTGGAGAATTCAAACCACTGACATTCCAGGTTAAAAATCTAGTTCCCATCTCTGGGCCTCTGAAGCATCTGGAGCATTTTCTGATGGTCTTGCCTCATTTGACCTTTATGTCTAGCTCCTCCCACTGCTTCTGTTTTGGTAGTTGCCATCTGAAGTTGTTGCTGTCTTAATTCTTCCTTGCGTTTAGCTGTTGCTGCTCTAGTCTGTCTTTGATCCTTTGGTTCTTCTTGTATATCAATTAAATCCAGATCTTGAACAGCAATCTGGATTTGTAGCAAATCATCTTGACTCGTCAAAGCTCCCCCCTGGACTACTGTCATCAGTTCTTCTTTCTCTCCTTCCATTACTTCCTTCTTTCTTTTTCCTTCTGGTGATTTTGATGTCCCAGCCTTTAACACATTAGCATAGAAATCTCTTGCTTTCCATATTGTATTAAGCCGATATCTCTCTCCCAAATAGGTCATCACTAGGCCGGCTGGCACTTCCCATCTATACTGGATTTGACAGTTTTTCAGTTCATCCACCATCCCTTCTAGCTCTCAACATTTTGGGAGGGATTTCTTTCATTGTCATCACTTCCTGGCCTTCCACCTGAAGCTTGTTTTTAAAGGTAGCCTGTAAAATTTCATTGCGTAGTCTCCTTGTGGTAAAATATATTACAATGTCTCTTGGTAAATGTTTCTGTCTGGCCACCCATGAATTGACATGATATATCTTGTCAATCTGCCAGCCCAACTCCACTTTTGTCCCCCCACCAACCTCTGTGCCAACGCCTCTGACATCATTTCTTTCAAATTCTCTTGTTTGTTTTCCTTCACCCCTCTTATTCTTAAAGCAAATTCCATATCTCTGTATTGAATTATTGTTACATCAGTTTCAGCCCTTTCAATTTTATTCTGGGTCTCTCCTAATTTATTATCCAACAATTCCAATTGTTTAATTTCTTCAACTTTATCCTCCAATATTTCTTTTTTATTGAAAAAGTTTTCAAATACAAGTTTTTCCCCCTTTCCCCCCCTTCCCTAACCCCCCCTCACCACCCATCCCCCCTGTGACTTCTTCACAACAATAGGCTATTTCATAACTAATTACATAATATCTTTCCTTTCCCTTACTCCCTCCTCAAAATACTGACCCTTAGCATAATATTCTTATAACTCCCATTTTTGCGATAATCTGCCCTTTTTCTCCTCCCCTAAATTTATAGTGTATTATTACAACAAATTAACATTTAGTCTTTTATATATATTAATATAGCATTTTAAAGCGGCCTTCTCCCTACATCAAAATTTAACATTTATTCAGTTCTATCCAATTCCTCCACTCCCCTAAATATATGACTTAAAGATCCTTTTTCTTAAACTAATCAATCAGTAAACTAACCTATTTCAACTCAAATTCCTACAAAATCATGCAATACAATTCTAAATATAATCCACTGCCCACTTTACTAAAATATACACATATCTATATATATGCATTCCATTTTGTAAAAAAAAAAAGACAATAACTTTAAATTTATAATCCATATAATATCTTCTTTGGTGTCTTTCCACTGGATTGTTAAATCCATCACCCATAATAGGGTAAAATAACATGCTGGTGCAACAGTTTGTTCAAAATCTTCAATCATCTTCTGCCCCCATCAGTAGTAGATATCCTCATATATATATATATAAGTAAAAACAACCACCCGAGTGACATTATAATTATATCCATATAGTTATAGTTGTGGTATTCATCAGGATTATTGATTCCCATCATCCTAATGGGTAACATCCAGATCTTCTGCATGCCCCAGCGTGACTCTCTTGCCTTGTAACTCAAAATAATTATAATATATTTACCAGTAAAAGAAATCCAGAGTAGATAATTCAAATCCAACAAGGTAAGGCTCTTTTCACATCCCAAAATCACGGCATTGCAGAGATCTACCACTATCCTCAAGATAGTATTAAACAATTGTTCGCCTCCAGTATCTTTTCACATATTCATTCATTTTTTAAAGTCCCTGGCTTCACTGTTGCTTGGTTTAGAAACTGCTGTTTCTATGAGATCTATTTCTTTTCTTTTTCTTTTGCGGGTTGAATTTCCATCCTCGTTTCCTTCCTACCAGTTGTGTGTCGGCTGATCGATTTTCATTCTGCTTTATGAATTGATCTTGTTGGTTTTGTTTTGTCATCTCATCTTTCTTCTCCATCACTTGTATATCAACTGGTTGATTTACGCACTTGTCTGTAACTTGATGGTTCATCACATTGGAGTTGATGACACGGCTCTCATATTTATAGACAGTCCAGCTGGGGTATCCAGGGAGTCCAAAGACAATTTATCCACCACAGCCTCTGTAATTTGATATTTTCCTTTTGTTTCAAACTCCTTTTGCTTATCCTGTATTGTGCCTAAAGATATTAAGTTCATTTTTAAAAATTTTTGATAAAATTCTTCCGCTTTTTCAACAGTATTCAGTTGATATCTTACTCCTTGGTGTCTCAATATTAAACCAACTGGGGCATCCCACCTAAATAGGATATTTCTTTTTTTTAACTCAGTCACTAGAAAGCCAAATTTCTTCCTCTCCATTAGCATCTTAGTCGGGAGCTCCTTAAAAATCCAAATCTTTCTTCCATGAAATTGCAAAGTAGAGTTAAAAGAGTTCTGCACAATATTATTCCTAATTTCTTTATCTGTAAAATAGATCACCACATCTCTAGGCAATTGCCTTTGCTTTGCCAACCAGGAGTTTATTCTATAAATTCTATCAATCCTGCAAAACACTTCATCAGGTTGAACCTTTAAAATCCCAGCCAGAATTTCAGAAGATGTTTTCTTAAGTCATCTCTATTATTTTCCTGCAGACCTCTCAGTCTAATTGCATATTCTGTAAAATTATATTGAATCATTAAAACTTCTCTTTCAATCCTCTGTTGCACATTTTCTTCATTACCAGTCTTTTGGTCAACCTCCATTTTAGGTTTGTCTTCTGAGCTATTATCCTGAATGTTTACCAAATCCTTTTTAATTTTTTGAATCTTGTCATCCAAATTCTCCTCAGTTTCTTTCATTTTAGACTCTAATAGTTTAGTCTTTGCATCCAACTGAATCAAAAAGTCTGATAAACCATTAGCTGTTTTTAAAATCTTTCGATTCAAAAAGTCAAACTTTGATTTCACCAATTCACCAATTTCTTTAATTTCCTGCTTAAATTTTTCGAGTTGCTGGTTCACAATCTCATCCCTTCTTACAATCTCTTCAAGAAGAAATTCTATTATATTAAAGTCAGGTTTCTGACACTGGAGAGTTAGAACTTGTTGATGTAATTTGTTAATGGGGGAATTTCCCCCCGCTGCCTGTTTGTCTAACTGTATAAGTCCCGGTGCCATTTCCCACACAGACAAGATTTAGTGGAAAAGAGAGGGAAAAAAAAGCTTGTTTCCAACCAAGATCAATATCAGATCCCCTGGGGAAAAAAAAGAAAAAAAAAAAAACAAGAGTGAGAGTGAGGTTTTGCCTCAATTACAGCCAGAAGTATTCATTCCGCTACTTTGTAATAGAAAACGGAAGGACTTTCCCTTTTCAGCCTCTCTTCAAGCCTTGGCAATCGCCATTTTAAAAATCTTTTTTCCTTTCACTTCTTAAACAACTTCAGTAACTTTTCTAAAATAAGAAAAAAAAATACTTGCGCTTCAGGGTCAGCGATCCAGCTCACGTCTTCTTTAATTAGTTTAACAAGTTTACAGGCTTACTTTTGCCACCTAGTTCTGCGTGTAGCAGAGATCTCCCAGAGCCCGGAGCATCGGCTGGGGATATGGGGAGTCTCTTCCGCTCCGTCCCAAAAGTAAAAAAAAAAACTTTTGGGATTAGGCAGAGGACTCAACCCACCCCAGCCTGCTCTATCTCCATTTCCTCATGGAAACGGAGTTTTTTCGAGCCACCATTCCGCTATAAAGGCGGCTCTTTACAGGTACGACGATCCCGAAGGAGCGTCCAGCGGGGACAAACAGCAAACCGGAAGTCCCTATCCTCCAATATTTCAATGTTGCCTGCCAGATCTTTAAATGCCAGTAATATATCTTCCCTAATTTTCTGTTTCTGAATTGAAATCTCCTCTGAAACAGCCTGTATTTTTTCATTAGTTTCATTAATTTTTTCATTAATCACAGTGGCAAGTTTGTTCTGTATGGCTTTTTGGGCTTCTTGTATCATTTCAAATGTTAAGGTCTGTGGATCTGTTGGTGGGGCAGAGGCTTGCATTTTAGAAGTGTGAGCTGGGGAGCACTCCCAGTTCCTTTAATAGGAACAGTCTTTACAGGTTTTGAGGCCATTTACAATTTGGATTAATCTTTATATTTTAATCAGAAGCCAAAAGGAAAAGTTCATCAAAGTCAAAAGTTTTCCCCAGTCTTAAATTGATGTCTTAAAATCCTCCTTCTCTCATTACAAAAGTTCTTTTCAAGCAAGAGGCTGCCAGCAAAATGAAACTTTCCTTTAACTTTCACTTTCCACACCCTTTCAAGCGACAATCGCCATTTTGTTGCAAATTTACTAAATTATTAGTAAATTTATTCCGAAGGAGGCAATAAACATTGGAGTTAAGTTTGAATACTTGCAGTCTGACTTCTCCTGGCTTGTTCTGCCTGCAGCAATTTAAGATGTTGAAAATCCCCTCATTTGTTGTTGGCAGAATTGGTTGTGGCTTCTTGGTCCACTAATTAGCAGAGGCGTCCCAGGTCCGGAGCAGATTGACAGGCTTCTAGGGAGCTCTCGCCCTTCGCGCCCCAGAATTTCTCCTAGGGCACTTGGGGGGCTCTACCTCCGCCTGTCGGCTCTCCTCTCTCCCCTTTGCCTGGGGAGAAGGTTTCCAAGACACCAGACAGCTGTTTTTCTGCTGTTCTGGCTGCTTTTACGGTGCCGGGGATCGGGCGCTCACGGAAGACCGTCTACGAGGTGCGCGGAGCCAACCAGAAGTCCCCACTTTCCTTTGTTGTTGACCCTGTTCACCTCGAATGTTGAGATTTTCCAGGGCTTCCATCATGATACAGTTGATGTACTGCTTCAGTTGATCATCTGGTCAGCTCTTCCTGATCAGAGAGGGCCTCCAGCTCCCTTTTCCATCCGGGCTTATGGCTGCTGTGGGTGAAGGTCACCCCCTTGGCTCTTCCATCCCAGCTGTCTTTCTTTCCTATGCCGAATGACCATCGGGGCTTCATGAAGCTTTCGAGGACAGCTTCAATGTCCTCAATGGGACATATGGAGTCGGTGTCTGGCTGGGTAGTTGTTGAGGTTTCTCCCCAGCACTCAGCTTCCCCTTGCTCACTGCTTCATTTGGACAGGGTTGCAGGGTCCCCTCAGTAGAGTGGAAATTAAGGAAAAAAAATTCCTCTCTGGGTTGATCACTATTGCAGAGCCTGCTTTATGTAAGAACCAGCTTCTCCCCCGCTTCCAAGAAAGTACAAATTCTTGAGAACTTTGTGTTTCAAAAGGAATCTTTTCATTGAAAGGGATGAAAACAAATCAAAACTCAAAGCAGACTCTGGGGTCCCTCAGGGCATACAGTTCAGGATAAAGGAAATTAGGAACCCCCTCCCCACCATCCAATGTGGATTCCGACTAATCCGCCAGTGTGAAGATGAATTGTACCAGCCTCTCTGAGAAACAGATAAGAAGAGCTTCTCAGGGTCATTTTACAATCCATTTGTCTCTCCCCCCCCACTTTTCCTTTCATTTCCAGAGATGTGAGAATTCTGTAAGCATTTCTGGCCCCAGGCAACAGTTATAAATCAGGTTAAAGTTTATACAAAGAGGACCAGGCAGGAAATAGGATACTTAGGACACATAGGAAAAAGAACTAAATGTGACAACCCCAAATCCCCCCTCCTTCTTCCACGAAGAATGGCAGGTACATGGATCTGACATATTGCCCTCCTCAGAAAAATGGGAAAATCCATCTAGAAAGACATAAAACATATAATACATTAATATTTAGGATGGTTTGTGTGGGTATTTCAGGTGGAATTTCCTTAACAGTGTGGGGCTTTTGCATGTTTTTTGACTACCCATTCGTTCTGAGAGGGTTGGTGATGTTTCTGTGCCACTAAATATTGTGTGGAGCCATGGTGAGTGTGGGAGCCAAGGTTGTCTTTAATTTCAAAATGTTGTTATCCTTCCACCATAAGGGGGGTTGAAGGTATGGGCAAAGGGGGTCTGACTTTTGAAGTGATTTCTGGCTTGAGTAGGCTGCAGTGAAACACTGGATGAATCTGCCTAAGGATCTTAGGAAGAAGGAGTTCTACTATGAGAGGATTAATGATTCTGGTGATGGGGAATGGGCCAATGAATTTTGGTCCCAATTTCATAGAGAATTGTAAGGAATGTAGATACATATATGCAGTCCCCAATCTTGAATGGTTTGGATTCACAGCATTTCTTGACAGCTTAAATTTTAAAAGCTGCTCTAGCCTCTTGTAGAGCAGGGCTGACCACTGGCCAAGTGGTTTGTAGGTTGTTTATCCACTCCTTAAGGGAGGGGATGTCAGGTTCCTTAGCTGGTAGCTCTGGCATGGGATTAAATTCTTGTCCTGTGGCTACCTGAAATGGGGTGAAACCAGTGCTACTGTGTACAGAGTTGTTGTAAGCTATTTCAGCAAAAGGTAACAGGTCAGTCCAATTGTCCTGTTGGTAGTTAATAAAACACCTTAATTATTGTTCCAATATTCGTTTGGGTTTTTAAAACTAGATAGAAAGCTCTATATAAATTGGCAATGTTCTCCACATTCTTCAAACACTTTTTCTATTTAAAAAAATCACAATGAATAATGCCTTTAAAATATATTAAGATCTGTTGTAGAATATTGGTACTATAAGGACCAGTTCTCCCCGCCCCCCATTCCAAGAAAGTATGAACTCTTGAGAACTTTGTGTATCAAAAGGAGCCTTTTATTGAAAGGGATGAAAGCAAGTCAAAACTCAAAGCAGGCTCTGTGGTCTCTCAGGGCAGGCAGTTCAGGATAAAATAAATTAGGAACCTCCTCCCCACCATCCGATGTGGATTCTGACCAATCCGCTGGTGTGAAGATGAATTGTACCAGTCTTTCTGAGAAACAGATAAGAAGAGCTTCTCAGGGTCATTTTACAATCCACTCGTTTCTCCCCCTCCCCTTTCATTTCCCAAGGTGTGAGAATTCTATAGGCATCCCTGGCCCCAGGCAATGGTTATAAATCAGGTTAAAGTTTATACAAAGAGGACCAGGCAGGAAATTGGATACTTAGGACACATAGGAAAAAAAACTAAATGTGACAATTCCAAACCCCACCTTCTCTCATGAAGAATGCAGATACACAGATCTGGCAGGTATGCATGAAATTTTCGATACTTAGCAAAGTCTAAGATAATTGTCCATCTTGGGAAATTTTGGCATTTCTGGGAATTCTTCCCCTTCCAATGAGATTGTTTTATTCCTTCAATGTGCAGAGAAAATTAATATCACAAAACCTTCAGGTTTCTGGTTTAGATATTTTATGGGAAATGAGAACAGCACATAATCTCCTCCAATTCAGTCTTCAGCCTCCAAGGTTATTCTTAAATGCCTTGTAGGGTTGACAATTGAGTATGAATGTTTGTGATGTGTGGCTTACTGCTGTTTTTTAGAGGGAGGATAATGCTTCTTTAGAAGACAGCTGCTCAAGGCTCATTGCAGGACCCTGCATGGCCAATTTTTGTGCTTTTAGAAAAAATAATGAGAATATCATAGACTTTCAGTAACCCATACACAGTTGTCAAAAAGTCAAAACATACTATAACTGATTTAGGATGGCACGTGAGAGGACATATTTCCTAAAATGTAGTCTCATTTATTCTGCAAAGCTATTGCAAAGCCAGCAGCAAGCTCCTTTTATGTGTAAGCAGAATCACTGGCAGTCCTCACCAGTGCTGTTTAATAAGTTGAACAGTCAGTTCTAAGGAAGAAGCTCTTGGCTGCATAGATTTAATTGAGCACATTAAAAAAAAAACAAAAAACCATTCCTCATTCAGCCTGCCTCCTACTCTCACAAAACAGCTGCCATACACATCTTCTATATAAAAACTAATACAGATCAAAATTAGAATAAACAAATGTTAGATCCTGTTAATAATTCTATTTATTGCAAAAAATGATGGGAATGATGGTGATGGTGATGATGGGGAGGAGGAGGAGGAGGAGGAGGAGGAGGAGGAGGAGGAGGAGGAGGAGGAGGAGGAGGAGGAGGAAGAAGAATCTGAACTATAAGCAGAATGTTCTTTTCAAACTCCATATAGTACTGATTAAATGACCCCAACTGGAACCAACCACTTGATTGTTAAGCTAAGTGAAATTGTGCTGGTGTATATGATCCTACTTCAATTTTCCTTTACTTTACTAATATTCAAAGCCTTCATGAGGATTGGTTGTAAAGTTAATTTTTCATCACCATTGAAATGGTGAAAGGAGTCATTAAATGAGGTAGTCGCTAAACAAGGACTACTTATAATACTTTTTAAAAAAACAATCATCCCAAATGCAAATCTCTTCTTACTTCTGCTAGATATAGGACTTCATGGATTATAAAAAATCAGGTGAGGAAGAAGGATCATTCCACTTCTTCTGAACAATAAACTTAGACAATAAGTTTAGACTGGAAATAATGATTGACTCAATGAATTCTGTTGTGAAGGGTTAAGCATAGATTTCCACAATCACAGTCTAACACTGGGCCACTGTACTACACTAACCAAACAGAAAATATATCAGTATTGAGGGGAATATCAAGCTTTGCTTGTGGAGAAAATCTTTAGGGGGAAAATAATAAATAAAATTCTGTGGCACAATTCCCCCAAAAGCAGTCCAATAGGATTAAACATGCAAAGTAGCTATTGAAATTGAGGAAAAATCAGAAAATGAAGGGGAAAGAAGCATATCCTTGAAGAAGATAAAACTGCCTGTTGGAAGCATTAAACAAAGGCACTCTGAACTGCACCATTTAGTGGCAGGTCCTTCTTAATTGTAATCTTCTCAGTAGTGGTCCCCTTCTTTACAGAACATCATTGCCCCGAGATATGATTGGCCCCCACCAAAAAAGCCCTGAAGATATGATTTGTCAGCAGGCCTGTAGACTATGAATGGAGATGAAGTCGATCTGTGATTAACTTATGTGCTGCCATATTTGGGAAATGGTATGGGGTTTTATGTTGTGGATTTTTTTTTAATTTTATTTTTAATTTTCAATTTTTTAAAAAAATTTGATTTATATGCCGCCCTTCTCCGGAGACTCAGGGCGGCTTACAATGCATTAAGCAATAGCCTTCATTCTTTTGTATATTTTATACAAAGTCAGCTTATTGCCCCCACAAACTGGGTCCTCATTTATTTATTTATTTATTTGTTTAAATTTCTATACTGCCCTTCTCCAATATAGAACTCAGGGCGGTGAACAGCCAAAGTAAAAACAAGACATACAAAATCTAAAAACTGTTTAAAATAATTAAATATTTTTGGCCATAATTAAAACAATTCCAATTTAAAATCAGTTTAAAATTTGGCTCAAGCCAGCCCAGCTAGTTGAAATAAATGGGTTTTCAGGGCCCGACGAAAAATCCAGAGGTCTGTTATTGTACGTAACTCTGGGGGGAGGTTGTTCCAGAGGGTGGGCGCCACCACAGAGAAGGCTCTCCCCCTGGGGGTCGCCAGTCGACATTGTCTGGCGGACGGCACCCTGAGGAGGCCCACTCTGTGTGAGCGTACTGGCTGGTGGGAGGCTATTGGTGGCAGAAGGCGGTCTCGTAAGTACCCCGGCCCTAAGCCATGGAGTGCTTTAAAGGTGGTCACCAACACCTTGAAGCGCACCCGGAAGACCACTGGGAGCCAATGCAGCTTGCGCAGGAGAGGTGTCACATGGGAGCGCCTCGTCGCCCCCATAATCCCCGCACGGCCGCGTTCTGGACCAGCTGGAGCCTCCGGGTGCACCCCAGGGGGAGCCCCATGTAGAGAGCATTGCAGTAGTCCAGGCGGGAAGTGACAAGTGCCTGAGTGACTGTGCGTAGGGAGTCCCGATCTAGAAAGGGGCGCAACTGGCGTATCAGGTGAACCTGTTAAAAAGCCCCCCTGGCCACGGCCGTCAAATGATCTTCTAAAGACAGCCGTGCATCCAGGAGGACGCCCAAGTTACGAGCCCTCTCCGTGGGGGCGAGTGATTCACCCCCAATAGCCAGTGATGGCATCAGCTGGCTATATTGGGACGCCGGAAGCCACAGCCACTCGGTCTTGGAGGGGTTGAGTCGGAGCCTGTTTCTCCCCATCCAGGCACGCACAGCCTCCAGGCACTGGGACATCACTTCAAGGGCATCATTGGGGTGGCCTGGGATGGAGATATACAGCTGGGTGTCATCAGCATACTGATGGAACTCCACCCCGAAGCCACGGATGATCTCACCCAGCGGCTTTACATAAATGTTGAACAGAAGGGACGAGAGGACCAACCCTTGTGGCACCCCACAAGCAAGGTGCCTCGGGGTCGACCGCTGCCCCCTGTCAACACAGATTGCGACTGGTCAGAGAGGTAGGAGGAGAACCACCTCAGAACGGTGCCTCCCACCCCCAACCCCGCCAACCAGTGCAACATGATACCATGGTCGATGGTATCAAAAGCTGCTGAGAGGTCTAACAGTACTAGGATAGAGGAGCAACCCCTATCCCGGGCCCTCCAGAGATCATCCACCAATGCGACCAATGCCATTTCCGTGCTGTGCCCAGGCCGGAAGCCGGACTGGAGCGGGTCTAGATAGACAGCTTCATCCAGGTACTGGGGAAGCTGTTGCGCCACCACACTCTCAACAACCTTCGCAACGAAGCGAAGGTTGGAGACTGGACGATAGTTAGCCAAAACAGCCGGATCCAGAGAGGGCTTCTTGAGGAGGGGCCTCACAACCGCTTCTTTCAAAGCAGCCGGCAGGACCCCCTCACTCAAAGAAGCGTTAACAATCTTCTGGAGCCAGCCTCGTGTCACCTCCCGGGAAGCCAGTACCAACCAGGAGAGACACAGGTCCAATAGACATGTGGTCGCGTTCAGCCGTCCCAGGACCCTGTCCATGTCCTCAGGAGCCACAGGATCGAACTCCCCCCAGATAACACTCTCAAGACCTGCCTCAGTCATCCCATCCAGACATACCCAGTCAGAGGCCAGCCCTTCCCGAATCTGAGCGATTTTGTCATACAGATACTGCACAAAATCCTCAGCTCAGCCCTGCAAGGGGTCATCCCGCACTTCCAGATGGAGGAGGGAGCGGGTCACCCTAAACAGGGCGGCTGGGCGATTATCTGATGACGCGATAAGAGCGGCAAAATAGCTAGTTTTCGCCGCTTTTATTGCCACTAGGTAGGTCTTAATATGAGACCTCACCAGTGTTCGGTCAGATTTGGAGCGGCTGGTCCTCCAACTACTCTCCAGGCGTCTTTTCTGGCGCTTCATCTCCCTAAGCTCCTCGGAGAACCAAGGAGCTAGGTGAGTTCGGTGCCGGGTCAGAGGCCGCAAAGGCATGACTCAGTCCAAGGCCCCGGCAGCCGCACTATCCCAGGCGGCCACCAGGTCTTCAGCCGAGTCATGAGCCAGAATCTCAGGAAATGGCCCAAGCTCCATCTGGAACCTATCGGGGTCCATCAGGCGCCTGGGGCGGAACCACCTGGTCAGTTCCGCCTCCCTGCGGCGGGGTGCAGCGGTTAGAAAGTCCAGTCGAAGGAGCGAATGGTCAGACCATGACAAGGGTTCGATGGCTATATCCCCTATATCAAAGCCACTCAACCACTGACCAGAGACAAAAACTAAGTCCAGAGTGTGTCCCCCTGTGTGAGTGGGGTCATGAATTAACTGAGTAAGGGCCATGGCCATCATGGAAGCCATGAACTCTCGAGCCACTTCAGACGTTTCACCGATAGATGGCAGGTTGAAATCCCCCATGATGACAAGTCTGGGGGTGTCCACCGCCACCTCGGCTATAACGTTAAGCAGCTCGGGCAGGGCCATTGCCACGTGGCAGGGAGCCAGGTACATGACCAACAAGCCCATCTGTACTCCACGACCCCACTTCACAAAGAGGGACTCACATCTGGCTATCTGTGGAACAGTGGTCTCCTTGGATCCAGACCTTCCTTTATAATAACCGCCACCCCCCCCTGCCCCTGCCCTGAGCCCTCGGCTGATGAAATGCACGGAAGCCTGGTGGGCATATATCCACGAGGGGGACTCCCCCCTCCTGGCCCAACCAGGTCTCCGTAATGCCCACCAGGTCCGCCTCCCCCATTTCACCTACCTTAGAAAGGATGGAAGGCTGAGTCAACCTTGAGCCTTGGAGAGATTCGAACCAGTAGAAATTGCAGGCAGCTGTGTTAATAACAGGGTGCACTAAACCACTGTACTATCAAGGCTCTTATTGTTACATAACAATAAACATTTTTTAACAGTACTGTGTCATGTGTCTCTTACAGGTATTTACATTTATTCCTATACATTTTTATTTCTCTGTTCTAACCAGTTATACAACTTATCCCACACCTCATCAAATTCTGCTTCTTCCTTGCCTTTCATTTCTAACGTGAGCTTGTACATCTTAACATATTCTAATATCTTGTATATAATCATCTCATTGGCTGGTATATTTTCTAATTTCCAACATTGAGCATAGACAATTATCACTGCTGTTACTATGCGTTGAATAAAGTACTGGAGTTGCTTCTTGATCTTTCGGTTAATCATTCCTAATAAAAATAATTCAGCTTTAAATTCAATTTGTTCTGTTATCTCCTGCAGCCATCTACTTATCTATTCCCAATATTATTTTGCTTTAGGGCATTACCACCACATATGATAAAATGTTCCATCTTTGAACTTACACTTCCAGCACTCCGGTTTCATATTTGCATACATTTTAGCCAATCTCGCCGGTGTTAAATGCCACCTGTAAAACATTTTGTACTGATTTTCTTTGTATGCAGTTGACAATGTTAATTTATAATTTTTGCTCCATAATTTTTCCCATTCCTCTAATTTTATATTACAGCCTATATTTTGTGCCCAAGCTATCATTTGACCTTTCACTATTTCTTCTTCCTTTTCTACCTCTAACAGATAATTATATACTTTTGTTATAAATTTTTCTTCTTTGCCTATCAAAATTCAGTCTAATTGTTGTGGTGCCCCTTGGATTCCATATTCTTCCATATCTGTTTTGTATCTCAACTGTGTCTGCAGGTATGGCCATCAATTATACCCTGTTCTTTTAATTCTTCATTTGGTTTAAGATTCCCCTGGCTATCTAATAGTTCTTTATATCTTATCATCTTTTTTTATCCAATGTATTTGGATAGATCATTACCTCCGTGGGCAAAACCCACCTTGGCAGTTTTATATAATGTTGCCTTTTTACTTTTCCCCATGTCCCTATCAGCGCATCTCTTATTTGATGCCAGTAGAAATATGAATGTGTCTTGTTTCATTTATCCCATAGGAAGGCATGTCACCCCACCTGTAAATCATGCCCTTCAATCATTAAAACCCTTTTATTATCTAAATTTATCCAGTCTCTAATCCACAATAGCCCCACTGCTTGATGGTAAAGTTCCCATTTTGGTAGTCCAAAGCCACCTCTGCTTCTACTATCTTGTAGCATTTTCATATCTATCCATGCTTTCTTACCCAGGCATATAAATTTTTTAATTTTTCTATTTAGTTCCTCAAAGAATCTCCTTTCTAGCTTTATAGGGACTGTTTGAAATAAATATAATAGTTTCAGCAATATGTTCATTTTAATCACAGCTATCCTTCCTAATAATGATAACAGCAATTTTTCCCAAATCTCCAGATCTTTTTTCATTTGTTGTATCAGTTTTTTGTAATTATCATCTTTTATTGACGAACTCCTTATGTAAACCACATTCCTAAATATTTAGTCTTTTTTTCAATTTGCAATCCCAGTTCTTTTCCTAGTTCTGTCTTTTGTTTTTCAGTTAAATTTTTTACTAACATTTTAGTATTTTCTCTATACAGTCCTGCCACTGTCCCATATTTTTCTATTTCACTCATTAGATTGTTTCCTGTCTCTAGTGGCTCTTCTATGAAGATCATTTGGTTATTGGCAAATGCCTGTGTCTTATATTCTTCTTTTTTAAATTTTTAATCCTTTTATCTCTCCATTGCACCTAATCTGGGTTAGCAGCACTTCCACTGTCAAGATGAAAAGCAGAGGTGACATTGGACATCCCTGTCTTACTCCTTTATTTATTTCGAATTTCTCTGTGTTATCTCCATTAATTATCACTCTAGCTTTTTGTGTCATGTATATTGCCTTAATCGTTTTCTCAAACTTCCCTCCAAATCTCATATCTTTAATCTGTTGGAACAAAAACTGCCAATTAAGATTGTCGAATGCTTTCTGGGCATCCAAAAATATCAATGCCACCTCTTTTTCAGGATGTACTTTGTAGTACTTTAGGACATTTAACACCATTCTTATATTGTTTCTAATTTTCCTTGCAGGTAGAAAACCATTTTGATCTGAATGTACTATTTCATTTGGTACTACTTTCAATCTTTCCACAATTATAGTAGTAAAAATGTTATAATCTGTGTTCAACAACAAAATTGGCCTATAATTTTTTATCTTCTTTTGGAATGAGAGAGATATAAGCTTCTGTCTAGGAGTCTGGTAGTTTGGCTTTCTCCAATACATCATTAATCACTTCCAATAATATCAATTCAAAATCCTCATACAGGCTCTTATATACCTCCCCTGGAAGTCCGTCTGGCCCCAGGGTTTTATTACTTTTTTGTTTTTGCATTGCTCTTCTTAATTCTGTGGCTGTTATCCCTTTGTTTATTATTTCCCTCTGCTCTTCTTTTAGTTCCGGCAAGCCATTAATCTTTAAGTATTGTTTTATATTATCCTCATCTATTTCTTCTTCTTTGTATAGCTCCTCAAACTAATTTTGAATGTAAATTACAAAGGGAGCCCCAGAATGAAAAAATCAAAGGGAAAATGGTCCTAGCTAAACATAAATTAAATATGGTGGACCAAGAGGAAAGGGGCAATGGAATTGAAAGCAGCAAAACAAAAAATAAAAATTGAACATGCAAATGAGCCCAGAAGATGTCTAGCCTACAAATTAAAAAAGGAAAAGGAAAAAAAGATTGATCTAGGAACTATAGGATGATAATGGAGAGCTACACTATAAAATGGAAAAAAAGAAAAAAATAATTCAAACTTATGTTGTGGATTTTTAATGTTGTAAGCCATCTGTCTGTGAGTTGGGTAATCATATAAATTTTGTTAAATAAAAATGAATAAAATAAACTGAATTTTCATGATTGCTGCCATTGACCAAAAGTCTTCCTTTTGAAATGTGAATAATTCTCTCAACAAGTCCCTTTAAATTATTTACAAGCAAAGGTTACCACAATATTATCAACTTGCTGGTTAAGTATATTCTCTTCTGTCAATGAAATAAAAATTAGAAGAAAGCGAATGAAAAATATATTCTATTTTACATGTTGAACACTAAATCAATTTGAAAAGCTAAGACATTCTGCAAATGCCTGTGGGTTGAACGGATGTTTCTAGAATTTGCTGGATTCTGCCATATGTTGAGCTTTTGTTAAGACTAAGGAGGAAATTGTGAGCTTTGCCAAACTATGAATGTTTTTGCAGGTTTGACTTCTATGATATATGCTTATTATTCTGCTCTGGTAATGAGAAAGGAAAGTATACCCAATGCTGTAATTGTGAGGAAAATCCAATTATTTTTCTTTTCAGATTTCTGAAATAAGAAAAAGAAATCCAGATCTTATGGGCTGAAAGGAAAAAAACCTTTAGATGGAGAAAGACAGTCCATATAGTCATGCTTACATAAAAAGTTATTTTGACAATCTCCCCATGATGTCTCAGAAGTTTAAGATCCAAAAAAAAAAAAAAAAGATTATTGATAAATAAACTAGAAGAAAATTCTACAAAACCAAATGCGACAAGAGGCAGGAAAGGTGATAATACAGAACTTAAATAATTTAGAAGAAAAAAATATCTATGACTCCAAAACAGGGTTGAAATTCAGCCAGTTCTATCTGGCTCGGGCGAACTGGTAGTGGCAGTTGTGGGAGGCTCCACCCACTCACGTGGACATCATGATGTCATTTTTTTGCAATGATTTTAGGGCTCTGTGCATGCACAGAAGGTTTTGTGCATGCATGTACAACGTAATGGATGAGCAAAGTGCAAGCGTGCAGTGCATGCACGAATTTACAAACTGGAAGGGAAGGGAAGTGAATTTCACGCCTGCTCCAAAACCAGAAAAGCCCTTTTCCTACCTTTCTGCCATGCATGATAGTTGCAGAAGGGTATTACCTAATATAACTAATATTTGACACAAGAATTAAGTCATTTTTGCATGAAAGCAGGTCATTAGAAACTAAATTGAATTATGAGTAATGCCATCCCTATGGAGGATTGTAAATTAATTGCTTTTTAACAATAACATTTCTGTGTTTTATTAAAGCAGTGTAAGAATTCAGCAATGAGAAGAATGCAGCAGATAAACAGGGCAGGTGATGATGATGCAAATGAAATAGATGACAGATGGTTAGTAGCAAAATCACTCACTACATACGTATGATGGATAGAGGTAATCAAATACCTCAGTGAATTGGTGACTTTTTTTTACATTAAGTACTTTTTACTGAGAGATGCTTGTAGAGCTGTATTTTAAATATTTCTTATACTCATGGCTGCTGCCATGCTGATTCCCAAGCTGTAACAGCTAAACCAAAGTATTTTGATTAGCTGAATATCATTTAATACAGATAAACGCTGCCCTCCTCTTTTTTACTCCCTTTCTCCTACAGACTTGCTCTGCATCAGACATTTGAACTTTTTCTACTCTTCTTAATGAACCATTCTGTGCAGTCTGAAACATTCAGTTCAGTGCCACATGGAACTTTATGTTAAATCTTTTGGATCAAGCCTTCTTTTCATATACTTGCCCAAGCTGAACAGAAGTAAATGCACAGTGGTATGATTGAAATAATTTAACAATTGGTTCTTCCTAATGACTGGCTGGCTGGATGTGGCTGGGTGGGTCATGTGACTGAGTGGGCATGACCAACTTTACACCACTCACGTGGGTGGTGCCTGTATGTGCCAGGTGGGGTTGGGGAGGGAATCCAGGAGTCTCCAATGGGTTGAGCGGGAGGGAAGAAAAAAAGAAAGAAGGAAAGATCCAATGTGTGTGTGTGTGTGTGTGTGTGTGTGTGTGTGTGTGTGTGTGAGAGAGAGAGAGAGAGAGAGAGAGAGAGAGAGAGAGAGAGAGAGAGAGAGAGAGAGAGAGAGAGCACACCGCCACCAGCCCTGATATAACACTCCAGGATCGGATCTCTCTCTCTCTCTCTCTCCTCTCTCTCTCTCTCTCTCTCTCTCTCTCTCTCTCTCTCTCTCTCTCTCTCTCATGTCAGATCCCTAAAACTGATACTGCTATTCAATTGGGAGAAGGGGGAACCCTGGATTCGATTTATTAGCATTGCCTGTGTCAACAGATATTTTACAACCTACATCCTGGTGCCGAAGCACCCTGAGATCTCCTAACCTTGGGAAATGTTTATGATGGCTATGTGGGTTGTTTCATTTTAAAGGATAAGAGAGGATAGCAATGAGAATGCATGTTTATCCGGTTCTCAGGGCTGGTAAAGAAAACATATTCACACTTGTGTATTGGCTAAAATCTACATTCTGGCTAAAGGGAGGGGTCTCTACTGCTTTAATCATACTTGTCTTGCCTAAGGGTATTCAGACATTGCTTTGAATCCATTGCTGTCACTTCTGCTTAATAAAAGGTTCCTTTTGAAATATTCTGTTTCAAGAGTCTTAAGTTAGAGGGAGAGGCAATCCTTACAGAAAGCAATGCCTGCAAAATGGTCAACCCAGAGAAGCAATCTTTGTTCTACTGAGGGGACCTTGCTAACCATGTCCAAACAAAGCAGGGAACAGGGAGAAGCCAGATGCTGGGGGAGACATCAACCATCAGCCAGCCGGATGCCTACTTTGTCCATTCCATTGGAGAGGATTAGGTAACCCTGGACGATTCCGAAAAGTCACTCTGGTCAATTGGCATCAGGAAGAAAGATAGCTGGAATGAGAGAACCAGAGGAGTCACCCTCAGCTGCGGTAACCAAAAACCGGGATGGAAACTGGAGCTAGAAGCCCTCGCTGACTAGAGGGAACTAATTGAAGCACTGCTGAAGAAGGATTGTCTGAAGAAGCATATAATGATGCTGGTGGAAGCTCAAAATTGGCCTTTTCAAGCCCACTGTCAGTGAAGCAGGGCACAGGTGAGGGGTGGTTTTTTGCCTATGGTTCTCTGGCTGTCAGGGGGAAAATGGGTTCCTCCCCAGGCCCCCGTCCATTCTCCCCCCCCCCCCGCCGAAAGCTGGACAAATCTAGGCAAAAAGCCAGCCCTAACTGGTGCCCAGCTTAATCATTTCCAGCTTACATTGAGTTAAATCACAATTTATAACTAAAGTCTGTATATCTTGCAACATATTCTTCCAGATTAGTTCTCAGTATGTTTCCTAATATCAATCATTTCCATCTTCATTGAATTAAATCACAATTTGTAACTGACGTCTATGTATCTTATAGTTACATCCAATAAAACATTAATCAATCATATTCCCCAATCTGAAGTTTGTTTACAAATTAAAATGAAAACATATTACATTTAGCAATAAATTTTCTTGGAATTATCTCATATTAGTATATACTCTTATTTATTGTCTTTAACCACCTGAACATCAATCCTCTATTTTTGTTACCATCTCTTGTTTTTCATCTTTATTACTCCAAAAGCCCTCCTGCTTTTATCCACAAATCATTTATATATTTAAACTTTTAAACATTACATTTCCATTTTATCTACTTTATTTCTTCCTTTCCCTATCTGTCCATAAATATTCCACTTAAAAATCCATACATCCAAGTTAAAAACTCTGTGTATCACTTTAATGCTTTGTAACATCTGTTCCATATATAGTACATGAACTTCTTCTCTTTTATTCGTGTGCCACACCTTTTTCTTGCTAAACCAGTTAATTTCAATTCTAGTAAATCCAGAGTATTTCTTCTTTCTTCTTCATAAAATCACCCAGTGACAGAGTAGGAATCTCCAGAATCCATAAATCTAAAGTTAATTTCAAAGTAATCCAAAATAGAACGCCATTCAAAATGTTTCTTTTCCAAGCGGAAGGGAAAGCTCTTCAATCCACATTCCGCTTAGTCACTGCAGACTCCATAGCTATTATGTAACCATCTGTCTGTCTTTCTTCACTAACTTTCCAAAGTTGTTAACTCTAAGAAGAAAAAAAAAAGTTTCTCCAATTCATTCCAATTAAAAGAGAAACTAGAAATTTTCTAGTTCATTAAAAGCCAATTATTCCCAATCAGTTGTACTAAAACAAATTCTATTGTGGGTCCTTATTTCCAATTATTGTTCCTTATCAAATCTTCAAGCCCCAAGACTCTGTAGCCGCTATTTAAAATTTAGGGTCTTATTTGTAAAAATCCATGCAGTTACGTTGTTTCTTGCCTGGGTTGGTATCACTCACCCAGCTTTGAAAAAACTCGTTCTTTCCTCTTCTCTCCTGCACAATCTTTTCACGGTCCGCCGCGGCTTTGCTGCAGAAGCCATGGCTGCCTACCCCCACCGTCGACTTTGAGGATTCCCTCTGGCCTCCGAGGAACTTGCCTGTTCCTCTTGGCCTTCTGAGGTGCTCCTCTTCATCCCCTATCCCTACAGGATAGGGCCGGTCCGAAGACCGATCGATCGGTGGTTTGTCAGTTGGGGTTTTTGCGGGCTCCTTAGAGCCCGCCACATCCCCGACTGTAGTGCCGCGGCAGCAGACCGGAAGTCTCCCGGATTCTGAATTTTTTCAAAGTTGGGACAGTTGGTATTGGTGGTTGAATAAAAGGATTGAGATGAAGTGAGGGCCTAAGTCAATATGAGGAGAGATATACTTATCTAGATTGAAAGATAATTGTATGAAAACCATATTTGGGGATTATTTACTTTATTCTGTGTTGTGGGCATAATTATTTATTAATGAGGGCAGGAATATTATCTG
Organism: Arizona elegans; assembly: GCA_022577455.1. Classification (NCBI taxonomy): domain Eukaryota; kingdom Metazoa; phylum Chordata; class Lepidosauria; order Squamata; family Colubridae; genus Arizona; species Arizona elegans. The sequence goes on along the minus strand of JAKOOJ010000004.1, from coordinate 71,986,296 downwards.
TCGGAATAGACATGTTTGTATGTTTAGTGTTATAAATGGGGGAGGGAGGGAGGGGAATGTATGGTTTTTGTTTTTATGTATAATCAATGTTTTTGTCTTATATTGATTTTAACTTGGAAAAATTAATAACATTTATTTTAAAAAAAATTAAAAAAAAGAGTGCTGAGTGTCGGAGAAGAGAGAGAGAGAAAGCCTCTTGATTGCTGTGCATGTCTTTTCACTTTTCACTAAGTTTAAACGTGTGTGTGTGTGTGTGTGGTGGGGAGCAGAGCAGAGCTCTTCCCAAGAAGAGATATGGTGATCACTGTGTATTTTCAGGGCAGCAGAAGACTCGAGACATGCTCTGCTACACACACACACATACACACACACACACATTTACACTTAGTGAAAAGTGAAAAGAAATGCACTGGAATCAAGAGGATTTCTTTCTTCTCTCACCCATCCCCGTACTACACATGCCTCCACGCTTGGAATTAGCAGTATTTGCACTATGGAAATGCCTGAGAGACCAGCGGGCAAAGCCAGTAGTTGGCATGGGCTCTGCGTCCATCTGCCTGCCCAGTCAGGTTGTGGAGAGCCAGAAAGACAGCCAAGCCTTGCCATGTCTGTCCCTGCCCCCCTCCCCCCTGCGGCCCTTTGGCTGAGTGCACTGGGTCTGGAGCTGATGGTCTCCCTCCTCTATCATTGGCCTTACTTTCTCAGGCAAGGTGAGGAGTGGCTGGCTGGAACTGGGAGGGAAGGGGCAAGGGGCACTCACCTTCAGACTGCCACCCACACAGAAGCCACATGGGTAGCCACCCAGCACCAGCAGCCACTTGGATCATGGTGCTGCATGGGGACCGGGCCTGCCTGAGCCCCTCTTCGCAGAAGCCCCAATGATACCCCTAGCCTCCTTAAGGCAGAGCTGACTCTGGAGACTAAACTGTCTCCCTGCAAAGTCTGTTGTCTGCTGAGGAGCCCAGCCGAGGCCTCACCCGCCACCTGCTGAGGTGCACCTGGACTCCTGGTGATGAGATGGGGTCCTTCAGGCACTTAGCTTGGCCGCCTGTTTAGTAGCTCTCCAGCCTGAGTGCCTTGTCAAAGCTGCCTTGAGTTTTTGCCTGCACGGACATCGCTTGCTTGGAGGGGCAGGAAGCTGGTTAGAGGAGTGCCAAGATGTTAAAATGGCCTCAGGAGATGCTGGCCGAGGGGAGGAGTGCTGGGGAGAGGCAAGGGGCATGGCCAGCCAGTGGTGGGATCATCCAGTTTGTTGAACTGGACCCAAAATTAACAACCAGTTCGGCTGAACTAAGCCAAACTGGTTGAATCCCACCTTTGAGTTTTGACTGATTCCAAGAATATGCCCTTGCATATTACACCTCACCTTGAGGGATGTTTTAGTATGTAGGGAACATAATAGATGAAGAAGGTTGTGGTCAACTGAGGCAGCTTCCAGCTTCTCCCATAGCTTAGTACTGGTAACCGTATCAAAGGCTGCCTTAAACCGGCGTATAATGATACAGGTCTATTTGATACATACAAATGTAATCTCTTCAGGATAGTCACTAGCCCAAGAGCCGTTGGATATAAAAAAGTTAAATTTATTCACCATCTCTGCAAGACAGAGGCCAGCATAATTTGCTCTATTGTCTTTAGAAAATCATGTGAGTGAGGTACTGGTTTGTATGGGAACCTCCGATGGTGGATAATGATGATATTTCATATATAATGTTTAATTATCTGATCCCAATCTAGCACACGCTGTTTACGAGCAATTACGCACTCCGGCCCCCAATGCGCAACTCGTGTCCTGAGTTGTGCAGAATCTCAGGCCCAGGGTCCATGGCTGATGTTGTGTAATGCCAGGTCGGTTGTTAATAAAGCCCCCCTCATTTGTGATCTTATTTTGGAGGGGGGTGCAGACCTGACAGGTATTATGGAGACCTGGTTGGGCCAAGAGGGGAGGGGTCCCCCTCGTTGAAATGTGCCCACCAGGTTTCCCTGCATTTCATCAGCCAAGGGCCCAGGGGAGGGGTAGGGGAATGACGGTGATTATTAGGGAAAGTCTTTGTCCAAAGGAGACCACTGTTCCTCTGATAGCCGGATGTGAGTCCCTCTTTGTGAAGTGGGGCCGTGAGGTTCAGATGGGTTTGCTGACTATGTACCTGGCTCCCTGCCACGTGGCAGCGACCCTGCCCAAGCTACTTGACGTAATTGCCGGGGTGGCAGTTGATACCCCCAGACTTATTGTCATGTGGGATTTCAACCTTCCGTCTGTGGGTGAGGCATCAGAGGTGGCTCTAGAGTTCATGGCTTCCATGATGGCCATGGACCTGACCCAGTTAGTTCAAGGCCCAACTCACATAGGGGGACACACTCTGGACCTGATTTTTGTCTCTGGTCAGTGGTTGAATGATCTTGGTAGAGGGGACCTAGATATCAAACCCTTGTCATGGACAGATCATTCACTCCTCCACTTGGACATTCCTACCACTTTCCCCTGCCGCAGGGAGATGGAACTGACCAAATGGTTCCTTCCCAGGTGCCTCATGGACCCTGAAAGGTTCCTGACTGAGCTTGGGATGTTTCCTGAGACTCTGGCACACGACTTGACTGAAGAGCTGGTGGCCGCCTTGGAGAGTGCGGCCGCCGGAGCTTTGGACCGCGTCGTGCCTTTGCGGCCTCTGACTCGATGCCGATCTCAATTGGCTCCTTGGTTCTCTGAGGAGCTGAGAGAGATGAAGCATCAGAAAAGATGCCTAGAGAGCATTTGGAGGACTAGTCAATCCGATTCCAACCGGACAGAGGTGAGGTCTTATATCAAGATCTACCTAGTGGCGATAAAAGCGGCAAAATCTAATCATTTTTCTGCTCTTATTGTATCTGCAGAGAACCACCCAGCCACCCTGTTTAGGGTGACCCACTCCCTTCTTCGGGGGGGGGGGGAGTGCGGGAAGATCCCTTGCAGAGTCGTGCTGAGGATTTTGTGCAATTCCTGCATGATAAAGTCGCTCAGATTTGGGATGGCTTGGGCTCCAATTGGATACATCCAGGGGAGGAGACGAGGGTAGGTCTTGAGAATATTATCTGGGAGGAGTTTGATCCTGTGGCTCCCGAGGATGTGGACAGGGTTCTGGGTAAGATTAGTGCCACTACATGTTTATTGGACCCGTGTCCCTCCTGGTTGGTACTGGCCTCCTGGGAGGTTACATGAGGCTGGCTCCAGGGAATTATAAGTGCTGCTCTGAGAGAGGGCGCCTTTCCTGCTGCCTTGAAAGAGGCGTTAGTGAGGCCCCTCCTCAAGAAGCCTTCCCTGGACCTGGCTGAATTAGCCAACTACCGTCCAGTCTCCAACCTTCATTTTGTGGCGAAGGTTGTTGAGAGCATGGTGGCATGACAGCATCCCCGGCACCTGGATGAAGCTATCTGGACCCTTACCAGTCGGGCTTCAGGCCTGGGTACAGCACTGAAACGGCATTGGTCGCATTGGTGGATGATCTCTGGAGGGCTCGGGACAGGGGTTGCTCCTCTGTCCTAGTCCTATTAGATCTCTCAGCGGCTTTTGATACCATCGACCATGCTGCAGCGGTTGAGAGGGTTAGGAATAGGGGGCACCATTCTGCGGTGGTTCTCCTCCTTCCTCTTTGACCGCTTGCAGTTTGTGTTGGAAGCGGGGCAGAGATCGACCTCGAGGCACCTCGCATGGGGAGTGCCACAAGGGTCGGTCCTCTCGCCCCTTCTGTTCAACATTTATGTGAAGCCGCTCGGTGACATCATCCGTGGTTTTGGGGTGAAGTGTCATCTGTACGCTGATGATACTCAGCTGTACATCTCCACCCCAGACCACCCTAACGATGCCCTTGATGTGATGTCTCTCTGCCTGGAGGCCGTGAGGATCTGGATGGGGAGGAACAGGTTCAGACTCAACCCTTCCAAGACTGAGTGGTTGTGGCTTCCGGCATCCCAATATAGTCAGTAGGTGCCATCGCTGACAATTGGGGGTGACTCTTTGCTCCCCACAGAGAGGGCTCACAATCTGGGTGTCCTCCTGGATGCATGGCTGTCTTTAGAAGAGCATATGACAGCCATGGCCGGGGGGCCTTCTGCACAAACCAAAAAATATCCACCATCCTAAGAAACCCCAAAGACAAAATTGAGTTAGAAAATCAAGGAGTATATGAAATCCCTTGCACCGCCTGCCCCACCACATACATCAGACAAACCAACAGAAGAATAAATGCACGCATTGAAGAACACAAGAACTCAGTTAGAAAAGAGGAACCAACTTCTTCCCTGGTCCAACACCTCAAAGCCACAGGGCATGATATTGACTTCAAAAAGATCAGAACTATCGCCAAAACTGAACACTTTAACAACAGAATAATCAGAGAAGCCATTGAGATAGAAAAAATGTCCACACAGCATGAATAAACAAGATGATACCTCCCACCTGCCAGCCATTTGGAAACCCACCCTTATTGACAAACGAGTCCCTAACACAAAGAATGACACCAACCCATACTCACGAGAGCCACACAAGATGTAACCACCACACATCCACGCAGAAAGCAGACTCAAACCCACACTGATATCAGGCATGACCACGGACCAGAAGCCAAACCACAGCTGCATCATTAGCCACTTTAAATCCCTCCAATCCATACATGAAGCAGACTGACACCCAACGTGAAGAGATGACATGGCTGCGAACACGAGACCAAGCAACAGCAACACAGCTCACCAGCTCAAATCCCCCTGCTACTCAGACTAACCTGAGCACAACCAAGCCCCCACCTAAACAGAACACACACCCAGCCAATCAGAGCACAGCCAACCTCCCATCCAACCAGAGCACAGCCAAACCCCCAACCAATTAGAACACACCTCCATCCAATCAGAACACAGCCAAGCTCCCATCCAATCAGTTCACACCCCCACTGGCAGTTAAAAGGAAGAAACAGCTGCGATCACACACATTGCTCCTGGAAGCACGAAGCCGAGAACACCAGCCTGAAGATGACGAATGAGACTTCATCGAAACGTTGCCAAGACACCTCCAATTTTACGTGGGAGAAAACCCGAATAACCAAAGACCTACATACAAACACACACAAAAACCTCAGAAAATATATATATATACATATATATATATATATATATATATATAATATAGTGATTAATGATAAATATTTGATTATTTTAATTAGAATTAATTATTAGTCATTGTTGATTATTAATTGGTAATTAGTGGTTAACAATTGAGATAAACTGGATTATTGATTTTGAATATTAACCTTAAGTAACTGCTAGTTATATTTATCTATCTTCATATTTGATTACATATACAGTGCTAATTATACTATTAACAAATTAATGAATTTTTAGAGTTTTATCATTTTTCCCTCATTCTCCTTATTTTTTTCTCTTTCATAAATGTATATATGAGTTAAAATTTATAGAGTCCTAAATAAGTATATAGAGGGATATAGAATATATATAGTAAAATACATAGCCTTGTAGAGTGATAAATGTATTCATACAGCTATAGTCATAATATTATAAATATAGATTGAAATTTAAGGATTTGCACTATTTAGGTTAAATTTAAAAACTATTTAAGTGACTATTATAGGTAACAAATTTAAGGATATTAAAAGTAAGTTATTGTATGAAAATTTGGAAGAATTTGCAGCAAATAGTAAAAATGACAAGCACAGGCACAACAACGATAACCAAAATAAATAAGAAAACAACTTCAAATCAGGCATCTCATACAGCGTCTCCAGCACAGCAAAGGTCCATAGAAAGCATGCTGGGAGCAGATAAAGAAAAGGTAGGCTCCATTTCCAGTATACAAAATATTCAATCAGTGTTGGCAATGATCCAGAAGGCAATGAACAAGACACAAGAAACCATTGCAAATAACACAAGGAAACAAAAAGAAACCATGAGGACCTTAAATCTGATATGGGAGAAATATAAGACAATATTTAAAAAATGGATGATAAAATGGAAAAAATCCAACAGAATATTTCTAGGAATGAGCAAAGGATCCAAAAAGTAGAATCAAAAATGGAACAGAAAATAGGGACATTGGAACAAAAACAGATGTCAACTAGTAGGGAACTAGAAGAATCAATTGTGCATCTGGAAATGCAGAAGGCATCATTTTATCTTAGGTTCCAGCATATTATGGACAATAAGGATGAAGACTTAGGAGAGATAATGGTGGGAATCCTGGCAGAAAAAACACAAAGTGATAAGGAGGATATACAATGGGACATTGATGAGGTCTATAGAGTGCACACAAATTATGCACGTAGGCACAAATTGCCAAAGGAAGTGCATGTTAGATTTACTAAAAAAAACCAATAAAGGAAGAAATGTATTTAAAAATTAGAAATGAGGCAATACTGTATAAAGGAAAGGAGATAATAACAGTCAAACAAATTCCAAGAATAGTAAGGGACCAGAGGAAAAAATATAATTTTCTAGCATCACAATTAAAGAAATATAAAGTCATGTTTCGATGGCTGATACTGGAGGGCATCCTAATCTCTTGGCAAGAGAAGAAATTTAAGATAGATACCTTGGAAAAGGCCCAGGAATTTTTTGAACATCATTTTGCCTTGGAGGAAGGTCAAGAAAGCAGGGAGGAATTAGAGAGTAAAAACCAGGAAGAATATGTTCCAGAAGAAACTGAAGGAAAACCATAGGAAAAGAGAAGATCAGAAAGAGAATGAATAGAGAGAGAGGGAGCAAGGGAAAAAACACAAATAGTAACAAAAAATACAAGAAGACTAAGGATAATGAACAAATGAGAATGAAGATGGAGCAAGAAATAAAAATGATTTCAATAAACATAAATGGTTTAAATGCACCAGCCAAAAAAATGCAAACATTTACAAAGTTACAAAGATTGGAGATGGATATCATAAATTTGCAGGAAGTACACATTAAGAAACAACACAGAAAGATGCTAGAGTACCCAAGACTAGGAGATTTATATACTTCATTAGCAGAACAAAAAAAGTGAGGAATATCAGTTTACATCAAAAAAACATTTGAAAACTAAACAAATACACACAGATGAGGAGGGAAGGAGCTTAATTATTGAAATATAAACAGAACAAAAAACAATATTATTGATTTCAATTTATGCACCAAATAATAACCAAAATGAATTTTATAAAAAGTTACATGACAAAGTAAAAGAATTAGAATACGAAAACATCTGCATAATAGGTGACTTCAATGCAATTACGGACGTGAAAAAAGACTACCAGGGTAACAAGAAAAATAAAACTAAGAAAAAGACACTTCCAGATACATTTAAAGAGATGATACAGGAATTATGTCTTCAAGATACATGGAAAGAGGTAAATAAAGAGAAAAAACAATACACACCAATCATTGTCTAAAATAGACATGGTATGAATGACAACAGAACTTAGAAAAGATGTAGAAGTGGAAATAATGACAAATATGTGGGCAGATCATAGCCCAGTAAAAGTAATATGGAAAGGACAACGGACAAGAAAAAGATGGATGATGAATAAAGAAATATTAAAAGATAAAGATAAAGTTCAGATGATTGAAAAAGAAATGAACATATTCTTCAGGATAAACACAAAAGAGGAAACTTCTCTTCTAAATCTATGGGATACGGCAAAAGCATACATAAGAGGTCTAACAATTGCGTATATGGCGAAGAAAAATAAAAACAAACAAGAACAAGACAACCTGTTAAAGAGCTTAAAGAATGTGAATCTGACCTACAGAAGGATCCTCAAAATAAAATGACCAAAGGAAAAATAAATATAAAATTTATCAATATAAATTTGATAAAATATAAAATTAATTTGACCACACAAATAGAGATAGCATGGAAAACTAAGTCAGCAAAGCAAAACCATTTTGAATGTGCGAATAAAACAGGACACTGGTTGGCGTATAAACTGAAAAAAGAAAAAAGAACGATACACCAATTACAAGATGAAAAAGGAGAGATGCATTATAGAAATGAGGATAAAAAATATATAGCAATTTTTTTTCAAAAGCTATATGAGCAAGAGGAGATATTTGGAGAAGACATTAAACAATATTTAAATAAATCAGATTTAAGGAAATTATAAGAGACACACAGGGAAATATTGAATAGGCTAATTAGTATGATTGAATTAATGGAGGCAAGGAAAAAACAGAAAAATAATAAAACTCCAGGTCCAGATGGCATCCCAGCAGAATTTTATAAGTCTTTTTTTTATTGAAAAGTTTTATAAGAAATACAAACATTTTCACCCCCCCTCCTTCCCCTCCTCGTCCCCCCACCCCCCTCCTTAGACTTCCCAGAACAAGCACAGGGTATAGCATTCACAAACCAAAGACTAGAATATGCTAACAAATTATTACATTACATATTCTCCCTAGGTCCTTAACTCCCTATAACTCAGAAAAAAAAAACCAGATATAAACTATTTAAAATTATTTCATTCATAAGCTATATGAATCTTCTTGTTCGGATATTTCTTCTGTATATAATCAATCCATCTTCTCCATTCCGATATATATCTCTCATTTGAATGGTCTTTAAGATATGATGAAATTTTTGCCATTTCTGCCAAATGCACAATTTTTAATGTCCATTCCTCAATGGTGGGTGGATCTTCCTTCTCCCAGTACTGTGCCACCAATAACCTGGCAGCCATTATTAAGTTCAAAACCAGCTTAGTCTCTATTACAGTACAATCCGTAACTATTCCCAACAGAACGAACTGTGGTGTAAATTTAATCTTTTTCTTCAAAATGTTTTGAATAATCCACCATATTTTTATCCAAAAAGCCTTAATTTTTTTACATGTCCACCATATATGAAAATATGTAGCATCTTCACACTCACATCGCCAACACTTGGGTTGTGAGTTTGGATACATACAAGCTAGTTTTTTTGGATCTAAATGCCATCTATAAAACATCTTGTAAAAATTCTCCCTTAGATTTTGTGCTTGTGTAAATCTTACATTTCTAACCCATATATTTTCCCATGTTTCCATCGTTATTGGTTCACCTACATTTTGTGCCCATTTTATCATACAGTCCTTAATTAAATCTGTTTCTGAATCTATTTCCACTAATGCATTATACAACCTTTTTATATGCATTTGACCTTTATCTCTTATTTGCTTTATCAAATTCTCATCCTGCTGCAAAATACCAGTTTTTTGGTCTTCTCTCCATCTGGCCAGCAACTGTCCATACTGAAACCAAGTCTTAATAATCCCTTCTTCTCTTAATTACTCCATAGATTTTAATTGTAATCTGACTCCTTCCTTATAGAGGAGTTCCTTATATGTAATCTTATCTTGCTTTTGCTCTAAATTTATGTTCTCTATCGCGTGTCTGGGTGCTGTTCATATTGGTAACCTATCATTTAATTTATATTTATACTTTTTCCAGACACGCAATAGAGCATTTCTTAATATATGACTTTTAAAAGTCTTATCTACTTTCTTGTCATACACTAAGTAAGCATGCCAGCCATATACCAAACCATATCCTTCAATATTCAATATCTCTTCCTCCGTTAAGTTTATCCAGTCTGTGATTGCTGAGAGGGCAGCAGCTTCATTGTACAATCTTAAATTGGGCATCTTAAGGCCACCTCTGTCACGAGTATCTTGCAATATCTTTTGTTTAACTTGTGGTTTCTTCCCTGCCCACACAAATTTATTTATGCCCTTCTGCCATTCCTTCAAGTTTTCATCATTTTTAAGTATAGGTATCATTTGAAAAAGAAATAAAAATTTTGGTAAAATGCGGCTATCCTTCCCAGCAAAGACAGTTGTAGTTTTTTTCCAGTTGTCCATCTCTTTCTGTATTTTGTGCCATAATGGTTCATAGTTGTACTGATATAGTTTCATATTTTCAGTCATAATATAAACCCCTAAATATTTAACCTTCTTAACTACTTCAAATCCTGTTAACCTTTCTATCTCTTCTTTTTTGCTCCTAACCATATTTTAGCTATTATTTTTGTTTTAGCTGCATTTATTTTAAAACCAGATACTTGTCCATATAAGCAGGTTATATCCATCAAGGCTGTAATCGATTGTACCGGTTGGGTTAAGGTAACAACCAGGTCATCCGCAAATGCTCGTAACTTGTACTCATGCTGTCTAATTTTAATTCCCTTTATTGTATTCATCTCACGTATCTTGTTTAATAAAATTTCCAGCGTCAAAACAAACAATAACGGAGACAAGTGACAACCTTGCCTTGTTCCTTTTTCTTTGTTAAAAGCATCTGTTGAACCACCATTAACTATTATTTGTGCTATTTGTTTTTGATATATTGCCTTAATAGATTGTACAAATTGTTCTCCAAATTGCATCCTTTCTATTAATTTTAGTAAAAATTGCCAATTTAATCTATCAAAGGCTTTCTCAGCATCCAAAAACACTAGCACTGCGGGGACCTGGTTGTTCCTTCCCAGATACTCTAATAAATTAACAATTTGCCTTACATTACTCTTCATTTGTCTACCATTTATAAAACCAGTTTGATCATGGTGAATCATTTGCTGCATGACTATCATTAATCTATTTGGCAAAATTTTAGCAAATACCTTATAGTCTGTATTTAATAATGAAATCAGCCTATAATTTTTAGGATCTGTATCATCATGCCCTTCTTTTGGGATCAACGAGATAAATGCTGTCTTCCAAGTTGGAGGTACCTCTCCTCCCTCTTGTATATTGTTAAATAATTCTTTCAATGGTTCTACCATTTCCTCCTGTAGAGTTTTATAATAAATAGCTGTCAAACCATCCGTCCCAGGAGCTTTCAACTGCTTAATTGCTAATACAATTTCCTCAGAAGTTATCAATTGATTTAAACTATCCCTCTACTCAATTGAAATTGTATAAATATTCTCCTTCTGCAAATATCTGTCTATATCTATATCTTTAATTTTATCACCAGTATACAGCCTCGAATAAAACTCTAAAAAAGATGTTTTAATCAAGTTGTTGCTCATAAACCTCTTTACCCTTATATTTTATTTTCTCTATTGTCCTTGATTTTTGCTTTTTCCTTAACAAATATGCTAACCACCTGCCTGGTTTATTGGCATTATAAAAAGTATTATGTTTTGCATATCGCAAATTAGTTGCCACTTGATCTGCTATTAACATATTAAATTGACCTTTCAATAAATTGATTGCCATTTTGATTTTCTTATCTGTTGGATTGGCTATTAAAGCCCGTTCCTGTTTACTAATCTCATCTTCTAATTCTTTTCTTTTTGCCCCCTATTTCTTTCTGTATTTATTATTCAAATATATCAAAATTCCTCGCATATATGCTTTACTTGCATCCCATACCATTTCCATAGATGTGCCCTTTTGCATATTCATAACAAAAAATTCTTTCATAAGTTTTTTACACTCTTTTACATTTTCTTCATACCTAAACAAATTATCATTTAACCTCCAGGACCTCCTGGGCCCTTTCCCATACTCCAATTCCAGCCAAACTGGACTATGGTCTGTCAATGTTCTTGAGCAAATCTTCGTATTCTTCACCCTAGATAAAAGATCATTAGTAATTAATATAAAATCAATCCTTGAAAAGGAATGATGTCTGTCTGAGAAAAAAAGTAAAGTAAAATCTTTTTCTTCCAGGTCTCCTTCACGCCAAATATCTCTCAACTCACTATCATCCATCATTTCCCAAAACACTTTGGGCAATTTTGCTCTTGTTAACACATTTTGTTTAGGTCCCTTCTTGTCTTTTTTAACGTCCAAAACACCATTCCAGTCCCCTAACAGGATACAAGTTTTATATGCCCACTGTGTCAATTTCGAGTGTAGTAAATTATAAAAATTTTCTTGTTGTTGATTCGGGGCATAAACTCCGATTACAAGTATTTTTTCTCCTTTTATTAAAAGTTCTATCGCTAAAAATCTTCCTTGGTCATCTGCTTCAATTAATTTAGCAACTAAGTCTCTTTTCAGATATATAACTATTCCATTTTTCTTTTCTGGTGCTGCTGCTACATAATGTGTACCAAGTCTTGCATTTATCAAATATTTTTGATCTTGTATTCTTATGAGTCTCTTGTAAGCAAATTACTTCAGATAGTGAAGCTTAAGATAGTGAAATATTTTTCTTCTTTTCTGTGGAGAATTCAAGCCGTTAACGTTCCAAGTCAAAAATCCAGTTCCCATCTCTGGGACTTTGGAGCCTCTGGAGCAAATCCTGATGATCTGATCTCATTTGAGTTTTGGGTCTTGCTCCCCCCACTGCTCCTGTATTAGTAGTATCTTGGATCATTTCTTGAGTTACCATCTGGGATTGTTGCTGTCTTAATTCTTCCTTGAGTCGAGCTGTCACCGATCTGGTCTGTGTTTGATCCTTTGGTTCCTGCGATAAATCAATTAGCGCCAGCTCTTGAGCAGCCATTTGAATTTGTAATATTTCTTCTTGACCAGCCAAAGCTCCCCCCTGAACTACTGTCAGTAACTCTTCTGTCTCACCTTCCATTACTTCCTTCTTCCTTTTGCCTTCTGGTGATTTAGTTGATTTGGGTGTGCCAGCCTTTAATACATTTATATAAAAATCTCTTGCTTTCCAAATTGTATTAAACCGATGCCTCTCTCCTGAGTAAGTCACCACTAGTCCAGTTGGCACCTCCCATCTGTACTGTATCTGGCGTTTTCTCAGTTCATCCACCAGAAAAGCATACTCCCTCCTAGCTCTCAAGATCTTAGGGGGGGTTTCTTTCATTGTCATCACTTCCTGGCCTTCCACCCGAAGTTTGTTTTTAAAAGTAGCCTGTAAGATTTCATTACGTACTCTCCTTGTAGTAAAGCATATCACAATGTCTCTTGGTAAATGTTTCTGTCTAGCAACCCAGGAATTAATGCAGTACAGCTTGTCCATCTGCCAGCCCAGATCATTTTTTGACTCCCCCACCAGCGGTGCTAATGCCTCTGACATCATTTCTTTCAAGTTCTCTTGTTTATTCTCCTTCACCCCTCTGAATCTTAAAGCAAATTCCATATCTCTGTATTGTATCATTGTTATGTTATCTTCAGTTCTTTGAATTCTGTTTTGGGCTTCTCCTAGTTTACTATCCAAAATTTCCGAAGATTGTTTAATTTCCTCAACTCTATCATCCACCATTTCAATATTGCCTGCCAAACACTTAAATGCCATTAATATATCATCCCTAATCTTCTGATTGCGAGTTGCAATCTCATCTGACACAGCCTGTATTTTTTCATTAGTTTCCTTAATTTTTTCATTAGGTTCCTTAATTTTTTCATCAATCACATCAACAATTTTATTTTGGGTGACTTGGAGGGCTTGTTGTAACATTTCCAATGTTAAAATCTGTGGATCCGCTGGAGGAGCAAGAATTTATAATCTAGGAATATGAGCTGGGGAACTGTCAGCACTCCCTGTTCCTTTAGTGGGAACAGTTTTTACAGACTTTGAGGCCATTTCTAGTTTAAAATTAGTCTTTATATTTAATCAGAGCCAAAAAGAAAAGTTCCTCAAAAGATTTCCCAATATTAATTAACATTTAAAGTCCTCCTTCTGTCAACACAAAAGCTTTTTTTTTTTTAGGCGAAGGGCTGCCAGCAAAATGAAACTTTTCCTGTAGCTTTCTGTTTCCCCCGCCCTTTCAAGCTTCAATCACCATTTTGTTGCAAAGTGTTAAGTAGTTACTTCTGAAGGAGGCTCTGGACTTTGAAGTTAGGTAAAAAATACTTGCAGTCTGGTTTCTCCTTGCTCGTTCCGCCTGCTGTTAGTTCAAGATGTTGATTCCCTCATTTCCATTCAGCAAGATTGGTCGCAGCTTCTAAATCTGCTAATTAGCGGAGACGTCCCTGGTCTGGAGCGGCTTGACAGGCTTTTAGGGAGCGCGCACCCTTCGCACCCCAGGATCTTTCCTAGGGTGTTTGGGGGGGCTCTACCTCCACCTGCCTGCTCTTCTCTCTCCCCTTTGCCCGGGGAGAGAATTCCAAGCCTCCAGACAGCGTTTGTCGGCTGTTCTGGGGTTTTAACGGAGCCAGGGAACGGACGCTCTCAAAAGAACGTCTTCGAGGCTCGCGGAGCCAACAGGAAGTTCCAGAATTTTATAAGTCTTGTCAACAACCACTAGATGAAATTATACTCGAAACTTTTAATGATGCACTTTTGAAGGCCAAAATATCCAATTCTTGGATGGAAGCTATTATCACGCTTATCCCAAAAGAGGAGACAGACTGATCAAAATTAAAAATTATAGACCAATATCATTACTAAATGTAGGCTACAAATTATTCACATTGATTATTATGGAAAGGCTAAAAGAAGTAATAAACGAATATATTCATTCTGATCAGAACAGCTTTCTGCCAAATTTTTTATTTGGAAAAATAAAAAATAATATGAGAATAATTATTGATGTATTGGAATACTACGAAGCAAACCCAGATAAACAAATGGCACTAATATTCTTGGATGCACAAAAGGCCTTCGACAATTTAAATTGGAAATTTCTTATTTTACAATTGGAAAATATGAAATTCAGCGATAAATTTTTAAAAATATGATAAAGAAAATATGCTCATCTCAAACAGCAAAAATAACAATAAATGGAGATATGACTGAACAATTTATAATAACAAAAGGAGTGAGACTGGGATGCCCTTTATCCAGTGGTGAAATCCATTTTTTTTTACTACCAGTTCTGTGGGTGTGGCTTGGTGGGTGTGGTGTGGCTTGGTGGGCGTGGCAGGGGAAGGATACTGCAAAATCTCCATTCCCACCCCACTCCAGGGGAAGGATACTGCAAAATCTCCATTCCCACCCCACTCCAGGGGAAGGATACTGCAAAATCTCCATTCCCACCCCACTCCTGGGGGAAGGATACTGTAAAATCTCTATTCCCACCCCACTCTTGGCCCAGCCAGAGGTGGTATATGCCGGTTCTCCGAACTATTAAAAATTTCTGCTACCGGTTCTCCAAAATCTGTCAGAACCTGCTGGATTTCACCCCTGCCTTTATCCCTTTTATTGTTCATACTATCCTTAGAGATACTGTTAAATGAAATTAGAAGAGACAAGGAAATAAAAGGACTGAAAGTTTAAAAAGAGGAATATAAACTTCAAGCCTTTGCCGATGACTTGGTCTTCATCATAGAGCAGCCAATATCGACAGGACCCAAATTGTTATCACAAATAGAAGAATATGGGAAGGTAGCAGGACTCAAAATTAACAGGCAAAAAACAAAGGCACTAACGAAAAATCTCACAAAACAACAAGAGAAAGAACTAGAAGAAAGAATCGGTATACATATGACAAAAAAAAGTATTTAGGAATATGACTAACAAATAAAGGATCATTAATTAGAGAAGACAACTACAACAAATTAACAAGATAGATAAAGAAAGATCTAGAAATTTGGGGATGAGGGGCTTAACATCGTGGTGAAACAGATGTGTGATTCCTGGCTCCAGGGGCACCACCAAAACCTCTGCTGCTGGACAGTCCATTTTGGACCACACAGTCTCATTTTGACTGTGTTAGCAGAGGGCACATTCTGTGGATCTCAGGGACATTGCAAAGTCCCTGACTGATCCAGGAGAAGCCCTTTTTCTAACAGCGGAGTGGCAGCCATTGAGCTGCTGAAGCTGGGACAAGCTCTGGAAGGGGAAGAGAAATAACAGTAAGCTGATGCGGTGAGAGACTCTTAATTTAAATAACAACATCCTGACTTGAAAAGGACCTAGAATTGTATTTAAAAGAAACCAAGTGGCGAATTTAAACAGGAGCTATTTTTTCTATCTTCTACTTAGTTAAGTTGGTGAGTTTCAAAGTTTTGTTTTACTTCTGACTGGGACTGGACTGAGAGAACTGATTGAATTGAGGCTTGTAAGCCTTTGTGTTTTAAAAGTGAATATATTTTTTTCTCTTGGAGTTAACTTTTTATTTGGACTTAATTCTCTCTTTTTTTTTTCTTCTTTCTTTTGGGGACTGTTTGGTTAAGAATTTTTGTTTGTTTTTTAACAAAGAATTGCCGGACTATAAAAGGGAACTAGGAGAGTGTGTAACATTGCTATTTACTGCTATCTGCTGGAGGGAAACGTTGCTAACTTTCCCTTTTTATTAAAGTAATAAGCAAACAATTATATAACATTGTGGCCAACCAGAGACTCCGAACCTTTACTGCTGATAAGAAGTCTGGGAAGAACATCTGAGAGAGCTGGAGCTATCGGTTTTATTTATTCAGGTGTTTTTTGGAGATATATTTGAAGCAGGAGTCTGAGGCAAATGAGAGAGGCTTCTTAATGTCTGGGCACAAGTATTGTTGTAGAGAGTGAGATATTTTTTCCTTTTGACTTGCTAAAATTTGGTTTTTTTTTCTTTTTTCAATATTTTGGTTAAATGATAACTCTCTGTAAGTTCCCTTAGGTTAAATATTTTAGATGGTACTTTTCTTCACTCTTCCTTTAATTGGTTCCAAATAACTGTACTGGATTAGGACATACAAGAATCTGAAGATAAAATATTGATTCTTTTTTCTTTCTGTTGATTCCTCAAGTTGGCTATTTGGGTTTTTTTTCCCTCTCCCCTCATTTTTATTTTTTTGTTTTTATTCTTTTTTGAAATTGACTGAAGCTTTGGTGCAATTTTGCTACTATTTGGATAAATTTTTCTTTTTGGTTGCTGATTTTTACATTTTTATTCTTTTTATTTTTTTTCCTCTTTCTCTCTCCTATTTTTTTTTAAAGTGGATTAGGGTATTGAAGAACCTGAAGAATTGATTTTTCTCTCTTACGTTTCCCCCCCACTTTTTTTATTTTTTACTTATTATTGGGTTTTTTTGTTTTTGTTTTTTTTTTTTTGTTTTGGATTTTTTCCCTGGCTGTTGGCGTTTTCGACTTTTGGATAAAATGAGTAGAAAAGTAGCGACAACTACACCGGCCTTGTCTCCAGCTGGAGGACAGCGATCAATTCAGTTGATGCTTCAGCAGGAGAAGGAAAAGGATTCAGGGTTGACTCAGCCTTCTATCCTTCCAAGGTAGGTAAAATGAGGACCCAGTTTGTGGGGGCAATAAGCTGACTTTATATAAAATAGAACATCGCTTAGGGGGGGCCAAAAAGCCATACTAAGCAGGTATATGCAAAAGTATGAAAGCTATTGCTTAATGCATTGTAAGCCGCCCTGAGTCTCTGGAGAAGGGTGGCATATAAATTGAACTAATAAATAAATAAATAAATAAATAAAGACAAAGAAGTAACATTACAAATGATTTTTCAAACAATGCAGAGGATGGAACAACAAATACTCAAAATAGATGAAAAAGTAGAGAGTACGCAGCAAATGATGGTGAAATATGACGAGAAGTTGCAAAAGCTTGAGAAAAGAGAGGAGCAAAAAGAGGAAAATTAAAGATATAGATAACAGATTGGGCAAAGTTGAACAGGACAGGAGCGGATTAATTGGATGGGAGATGGATAAATGAGATTTTTACCTTAGATTTCAAAATGTGGAAGAAGATAAAGGAGAGAATTTGGCGGAAATAATGATTGTAATTTTGGCTGAGGCATTAGAAATTACCAAAGAGAAGATGATGGACGGGGTTGATGAGATATATCGAGTTTATACGAAATACGCAATGCGGAATAAACTACCACGAGAAGTGTATATAAGATTTATTAAGAAATCAACTAAAACACAAATACTGCAAATTGCCAGAGAAAAAATGTTGAAGTATAAGGAGAAAGAAATTGTGGTCTTGAAACAAATACCCAGAAGTGTGAGAGAGATGCGGAGAGAATATCAATTTTTGACCAAAGTATTACTTCAAAAAGGCGTGAGTTATAGATGGCTGGTACCAGAGGGCCTTGTATTAACATGGCAACTTCAAAGATAGAATTGATACAATAAACAAGGCAAGAGCATTTTATACTGATTTTTTTAAAGAGAAAGAAACAGAAATGGAATTTCAAACAACAGTTATTCCAATTCAATTTCAAGAAGAGGAATTGGCAATGATGGAAAAAGTAGAAGGGGCAGTAGAAGGGGCTGTGGAACAAAAAGAACAGCAGGGATTAAGATCAACTAGAGCAACAAAGCCTATATATAAAGTATGAATATGGAAGAAAGAAAATTAATTTCAATAAATATAAATGGACTTAACTCGGCAGTAAAAAGAAGAAAGATATTTCACAAATTAGAAAAATTAAAATGTGATATAGTTTGCCTGCAAGAAGTATATATCAAAAAACAATGTGAACAGATACTTGCACATTCTAAATTAGGAAAAATCTTTACATCATTGCTACAATGTACAAAAAGAGGAGTGGCTTTATACATCAAAAATACAATACCAGCCAAGAAGTATATGTGGATGATGAAGGAAGAATTTTGATGGTGGAAATTATGGACAATAATATGAAAATCCTCTTAGTAGCAATATATGCCCCAAATAATAGTCAAAGTGATTTTTATAGAAAATTACATATGAAAATAATAGAATTGGAATATGATAATATTTGCATGATGGGAGACTTCAATGGTGTAGTAGATGGAGACTTGGATTATAAAACACACAAAACAACAAGATATAGCAGAAAGATATTACCAAAATCTTTTTTTAAGATGACTGAGGAAATAAATCTAAAAGATGTATGGAGAGACAGAAATGGTAAAAATCGACAATACACTTTTTATTCGGATAGACATACATCCTGGTCAAGGTTAGATATGATATGGACAACATCGGAATTGACCTTGAATATAGATCAAATTGAGATAGAAACAAGTACTTGGGCAGATCATAACCCAGTGACAGTGAAATGGAAAGGACAAAAAAGGAAATTTAGATGGACTCTAAACAATACTATATTAAAAGAAAAAAGACTTTGTACAAAAAATGGAGACAGAATTGGCTTTCTTTTATAAGGAGAATAGGAAAGAAGATACCTTGACACAAAGTCTTTGGGATACAATGAAAGCCTATGCCAGAGGATTGATAATGGACTATGCAAGGAAGAGAAATGTGAAGAAAAGGCGAACACAGAAAACTTTACAAGAGGATTATAAGAGATTTGAAAAAGAGTTTCAGAAATGTCCTTATAAAAAAGATCTTAAAGTAAAACTGGATATAATAAAACATAAAATGGATCTACTGGAGAAAGAAGAATTAGCTCAAAAAATCAGAAGTTCTAAACAGAATTATTTTGAGAATGTGAATAAACCAGGAATGCGAATAAATTGTTAGCATATAAATTGAAAAAAGAGAGAGAATCAAAGAAAATAAGACAGTTAATTGATGACCATGGTCAAAGTAAATTTGGAAATATAGAAAAGAAAAAAATTATACAGGATTTCTACAGACAATTGTATGAGAAAGAAAAGATAGAGGAGGAAAAAGTGATATGATATCTCCAAAACGCAAATTTACCTAGGTTCCCCAAAGAAGTTGAGGAGATGTTAGAGGGAAAAATAACAATGATGGAATTAAATGAAGCAATTAAGAAACAAAAAAATGGGAAAGCACCAAGGCCAGATGGTTTGCCAGCGGAATTTTACATTGCAGGAATCACAAAGTCTCCCATTACTAGAAGTTATGAATGAAGTTATGATAAAGAAGGAAATACCCCAATCATGGTCTGAGGCTTATATCACATTGAAGGAGGATACAGACCCACAACAAATCAAAAACTATAGACCAATTTCCTTGCTAAATTCTGATTATAAAATCTTCACTTCAATACTGGCAGAAAGTCTTAAAAGATACTTAAATAACTTTATACATTCAGATCAAAATGGGTTTCTGCCTAAAAGACAAATTAGAGGCAATATGAGAATAATTCTGGACACTTTGGAATACTATGAAGCACATCCGGAAAAGCAAGTGGCTTTAATATTCTTAGATGCGCAGAAAGCTTTTGATAATGTAAATTGGTGTTTTATGTTGCTTCAAATGGAACAGATGGGTTTTGGAAGAAAATTTATTCAAGCAATTGATGCTATATATTATAAACAAACAGCAAAAGTAATGATAAATGGAGAACAGTCCAGGATTTTGGGATTTCAGCTGTCAGTAGTGCTGCATTGAACACTTGTAACAATGTTTCATCTATTGATCATCACATTAATACACAAAGAAGACACAGATCCGAACCAAGTTAGAAACTATAGACCAATTTCATTACTCAATGTGGATTATAAATTATTTATGTCAATTCTAGCAAAGAGGCTCAAAGCAATAATTCATAAATATATACATCCAGATCAAAATGGCTTCATACCCAGGAGGCAGATTAAAAACAATTTGAGAACGATTATAAATATTTTGGAATACTATGATCAGAAGATAGATAAAGAAGTAGCCCTAATCTCACTTGATGCCCAGAAGGCCTTTGATAACTTAAATTGGTCCTTTCTTATAATACAATTGGAGTCGATGAATTGTGGAGAGAAATTTCTTAATTTGATAAAAAAAAAATATTCCCACCAAACAGCAAAAATCTCAATAAACGGTGATATGACACAAATTTTTGATATCCAGAAAGGAGTATGACAAGGATGTCCCATGTCACCCTTACTATTTATAATAGCACTGGAAGTGCTATTAAATGAAATTAGGAAGGAGAAAGATATCAAAGGTCTTAAGATTCGGGGAGAAGAGTACAAACTGCTTGCCTTCGCAGATGATGTAATTTTTATTCTGGAAAATCCAAGACTATCCGGACCCAGGCTGATGGCAATGATAGAGGAATACGGAGATGTTGCGGGCCTCAAAGTAAATAAACAAAAAAACCCGAAAGTACTGACGAAAAATATGACTCAGACACAGAGGTTGAAATTAGAAGAAGAATTAGGAATTCAAATAGTAAAGAAGATAAAATATTTAGGTATCT
Source organism: Arizona elegans (assembly GCA_022577455.1). NCBI lineage: Eukaryota > Metazoa > Chordata > Lepidosauria > Squamata > Colubridae > Arizona > Arizona elegans. The sequence goes on along the minus strand of JAKOOJ010000004.1, from coordinate 71,965,388 downwards.
GGTTGATGGCAAAGGCTATTACGATCAAAGAAGACAATTATACTAAATTATTAAAAGAAATTTAAAAAGATTTGGAAATTTGGAATAGACTACAACTGTCACTGATGCGTAGAATCGCCTCTATAAAAATGAACATACTGCCAAGAGTATTATACCTATACCAGGTAATACCAATACAGCCGGGAAGAGACTTTTTAAAGGACCTCAACAAGTCAATAATAATGTACTTATGGCAGGGAAAGAAGGCTAGAATTAAGATCAAAGCATTACAAGACTCTTGAGATAAAGGAGGCCTGGCACTACCAGATTGGGAACTCTATTACAAGGCTGCAGTGCTGACCTGGATCAAAGAATGGATAAAATTGGATGACAAAAGAATTCTATATTTAGAAGGTTTCGATCTAATGCGAGGATGACATGCTTTCCTAAGGGACGGACCGGACAAACAACATATGTATTTCCAATGACATATAATTAGGGCTTCACTATTTAAGATTTGGCAGGAAATCAAGAAAAATCATTATACCAGAATTCCAAAATGGTGGTCCCCGATGGAGGCATTGATACACCCAAATACCCTCGAGATAGAAAAGATGATGCGGTATCAAGATCTATTAAACCAGGAAGGTGAATTTATCCCAGGACACCAACTCCAAAACGGTGGCATAAATATTGATTTGTGGCCCTATATCCAAATGCAGTAAGATATACAGCAGACAAAAAACAATTTGGAATCTCGAACAACTTAAACGAACTGGACAAGATCTTACAAGGCGCGGAACAAAAGATGATAACCAAAACATACAATTACCTTCTTAGATACAAACTATTAGAAGAAACAGTTAAAGAAAACATGATAATGTGGGCCAGGGATATAGGCCACAACATTCAATTGGCAAATTGGGAGAAATTATGGAAACAAAATATTAAAATGACAAGGGCCACAACGTATAAAGAGAATCTCATCAAAATGTTTTATAGATGGCACCTACCACCGGCTCGATTAGCTAAAATTTACCCAAACGCCCCCTCACCTTGTTGGAAGTGTAAAACCAAAAAAGGGACATATTTTCATGATTGGTGGAAATGTAAAAAGGCCCAACAATATTGGCAAGACATCAAAAAAATTATTGAGGAAATAACGAATCTACAAGTAGAAGATAGTCGAGATTTTTTTTATTTGGCATGACAACAGCACAATACTCCAAAGAGACAAAATACCTTATTATACATATCCTGACAGCAGCACGATTACTATTTGCTCAAAATTGGAAATTAGACCAACTCCCAACCAAAGTAAAATTATCTCAAAGATAACAGAATGTGCCGAGATGGATAGATTGACGCTGGAACTCCAGGACAAGGAAGAAAGAGACTATTACCGTGTGTGGCACCAATGGTACCAATGGCTGGAAAGGAAAATAAACATAACCGTAGACGATAACAACTAGGGTGAAAGATTACAAGTAATAAGGAGGGAATGTAAATATATACTAAGTCTTAAGTAGTTGAATTAAGAATCTAATATTATTTTCTCATTAATATGTAAAGAAAAATACTATATATAATGTTGATGACAAAAAGTATATATGTAGAATGTTGTGTAGGTGCTGTGAGTGGTGGGAGTTTTGTTTGTTTTGTATTGTCTTTGTATTTTTGTTTATATTTTAATAATAAAAATATATTTAAAAAAGATAAATGGAGAACAGACAGATTCCATTGAGATAAAAAAAGGCACTAGACAAGGCTGTCCATTATCCCCTCTGTTGTTTATACTAACCTTAGAAGTGCTAAATAGATGCATAAGAGAAGAAAAAGGTATAAAAGGAATGAAAATTCGAAAAGAAGAATATAAATTGCAAGCATTTTCTGATGACCTAGTTTTTATTCTTGAAGATTCACTAACATCAATAACTACATTGATAGATAAAATTGGAGAATTTGGGAAGGTGGCCGGTTTGAAAATTAATAAAGACAAAATGAAAATATTGACTAAAAATATGTTGATAAAGCAGAAAGAAGAGTTGGAGGATATTTCAAAAATGCAGGTCACAAATAAAGTTAAATATATGGGGATATATCTGACAGCAAGATGTAGCACACTTAAAGAAAATAATTACAATAAACTTAAACAACAGATAGGGATAGATTTAGCAAAATGGGAAAACTTAACAGCTTTCTTTGATTGGAAGGATATCTACTATTAAGATGAACATTTTGCCCAGAATTCTACATCTGTTCCAGACAATTCCAATTAGATTGAGGAAAGACTTTTTCAAAGAATTGAATAAAATGGTGTTAAAATATATTTGGCAGGAAAGAACGCAGGGATAAAACTAAAGTTGCTGCAAGATGTTAGAATGAGAGGGGGTTTCTGTCAACCGAATTGGGAACTTTACTAACAGGCGACAAGTTTGATGTGGATGAAAGAATGTGTAACATTAAGGAATATTATTTATTTCTTTATTTATTTATTTTTCATATTTGTATACCGCCCTACTCCTGAAGGACTCAGGGCGGTGAACAGCCAAAAATAAAATACAAAGACATATAAAAGTTAAAAACTATTAAAAACAGATTAAATAATTTAAACTCAAAGATTAAAACATCCAATTTATCTAAAAGAGATTTAAAACCCAATTTAAAACCCAATTTAAAAGCCAATTTAAAAGGGAGAGTTAGGCCAGACCAGCCTGTTGGAATAAAAACGTTTTTAGGGCACGGCGGAAGATGCGTAAGTCTTGGATCCTCCGTATCTCTGGGGGGAGCTCGTTCCAGATGGCAGGTGCTCCCACAGAGAAGGCTCTCCCCCTTGGTGCCGCCAGTCGACATTGTTTGGCCGACAGCACCCTGAGGAGCCCCTCTCTATGGGAGCGAACTGGTCGGTGAGAGGCTACTGGTGGCAGTAGGCGGTCTCGTAAGTACCCTGGTCCTGAGCCATGGAGCGCTCTAAAGGTAGTAACCAAAACCTTGAAGCGCACCCGGAAGACCACTGGGAGCCAGTGCAAATTGCGTAGGAGGGGGGTCACATGAGAGCGCCACATCGCTCCTGTCACCACACACATGGCCGCATTCTGGACCAGTTGGAGCCTCCGGGTGCTCCTCAAGGGGAGCCCCATGTAGAGAGCATTACAATAATCCAGGCGTGAGGTGACAAGGGCGTGAGTGACCGTGCGTAACGAGTCCCGATCCAGAAAGGGACGCAACTGGCGAATCAGGCGAACCTGATAAAAAGTCCTCTTGGCCACGGCCGCTATATGATCTTCTAAAGACAGCCGCAAGTCCAGGAGGATGCCCAAGTTGTGAACCCCATCTGTGGGGGCCAACAACTCGCCCCCAATAGTCAGAGATGGCCCCAACTGACTATCGGGACATCGGAAACCACAGCCACTCGGTCTTGGATGGGTTGAGCCTGAGTCTGTTCCTCCCCATCCAGATCCATACGGCCTCCAGGCACAGGGACATCACCTCGAGGGCATCATTGGGGTGGTCTGGGGTGGAGATGTACAGCTGGGTGTCATCAGCGTACTGATGGTACTTCACCCCAAAACCACGGATGATCTCACCCAGCGGCTTCATATAAATGTTGAACAGAAGGGGCGAGAGGACCGATCCTTGCAGCACCCCACATACAAGGGGCCTCGGGGTCGACCTCTGCCCCCCTGTCAACACAGACTGCGACCGGTCAGAGAGAAAGGAGGAGAACCACTGTAAAACAGTGCCCCCCACCCCTAACCCTTCCAACCGGTGCAGCATGCTACCATGGTCGATGGTATCAAAAGCCGCTGAGAGGTCTAATAGGACCAAGACAGAGGAGCAACCCCTGTCCCGAGCCCTCCAGAGATCTTCAACCAATGCGACCAATGCTGTCTCTGTGCTGTACCCGGGCCTGAAGCCCGACTGGAATGGATCTAGATAAGTCGATTCATCCAGGTAATGAGGCAGCTGCCGTGCAACCACACTCTCAACAACCTTCACAACAAAGTGAAGGTTGGAGACAGGACGATAATTTGCTAACACAGCTGGGTCCAGGGAGGGCTTCTTGAGGAGGGGCCTCACCACCGCCTCTTTCAAGGCGGCGGGAAAGACACCCTCACTCAAAGAAGCATTTATAATCCCCTGGAGCCAGCCTCGCGTCACCTCCCGGGAGGCCAGTACCAACCAGGAGGGACACGGGTCCAATAAACATGTGGCCGCACTCAGTCTGCTCAGTATCCTGTCCATGCTTTCGGGAGTCACAGGATCAAACTCTTCCCAAATAATATTCTCAGGACCTGCCTCTGTCATCTCCCCTGGATCTATCCAGTCAGAGTCCAGCTGTTCCCGAATCTGAGCGATTTTGTCATACAGATATTGTACAAAATCCTCAGCTCTACCCTCCAAGGGGTCTTCCCACACCTCCTGGTGGAGCAGGGAGTGGGTCACCCTAAACAGGGCGGCTGGGCGATTATCTGATGACGCAATAAGAGCAGAAAAGTAGTTACTCTTCTCTACTCTTATTGCCACTAGGTAATTCTTAATATGAGATCTTACCAGTGTCCGGTCGGATTCAGAACGACTAGCCATCCAACTGCTCTCTAGGTGTCTTTTCCGGCGCTTCATCTCCCTCAGCTCCTCAGTATACCAAGGAGCCAAGTAAGACCGGTGCCGGGTCAGAGGCCGCAAAGGCATGACTCGGTCCAAAGCCCCAGCCGCCGCCCTATTCCAGGCGGCTACTAAGTCCTCAGCTGAGTCGTGTGCCAGAACCTCAGGAAATGGCCCAAGCTCTATCTGGAACCTCTCAGGATCCATCAGGTGCCTGGGGCGGAACCACCTGGTCGGTTCCGCCTCCCTGTGGCGGTTCAGAGGTCCAGGCGAAGGAGGGAGTGATCTGACCATGACAAGGGTTCAGTTGCTATATCCCCTATCTCGAGATCACACGACCACTGTCCAGAGACAAAAACCAGGTCCAGTATGTGTCCCCCCATGTGAGTAGGGCCATAAATTAACTGGGTCAGGTCCATAGCTGTCATGGAAGCCATGAACTCCCGAGCCACTTCAGACGTCTCGCCGACTGATGACAGGTTAAAATCCCCCATGACCATAAGCCTGGGGGTGTCAACCGCCACTGCGGCTATAACGTCAAGCAGCTCAGGCAGGGCTGCTGCCACGTGGCAGGAGCCAGGTACATGACTAGCAAGCCCAACTGCACCCTATGACCCCACTTCACAAGGAGGGACTCACATCCAGCCGTCTGAGGAACAGTGGCCTCCCTCGGTCCAAGACCCTCATTAATAACAACCGCCACCCCTCCGCCCCTCCCCTGTGACCTTGGCTGATGGAAAGCACGGAAACCAGGTGGGCCCATATCAACAAGGGGGGGGTCCCCCTTCCTGGCCCAACCAGGTCTCCGTAATACCCGCCACGTCTGCACCCCCCTCCTGAATAAGGTAACAAATGAGGGGGGCTTTATTTACCACAGACCTGGCATTGCACAGCATCACCCTAAGGCCTGGGGCCTGAGGTTCCATACAACCTGGGGAACGAGAAGAGCTTTGAGGTCCGGAGCGTGCCACCACTTGCAACCAGCGAGGACGCACTCCCACAAGATGATGTGGCCCCCTGCTGCCGCCATATCTGCCCCTCCCACCTACAGTATCGATGTCATGGCCATCTATATCATAAGTTCTAACCCCCTCCTTGACCCCTGAGTCCGCACCTCCCATGCCACGCCCCTCGGCTGGCCCAGATACCTTCCCCCGCGGGTCTTCCCCCGAACCCACACAACCTACCCCCTTCCCAGAATCCCTTAAAATCTTATTAAAAATTTTATCTAAAAAACCCCATAACCCTCTTTTTGCTGTATGCCATCTCTCCGGACTCCAAAGTCCGTCATCAAGATAGGCCCTCGATAGAGAAGAGGGCCAGACCTGCGAGAGGGGGGCATCTCACAGTTTGAGGAGTTCTCCCAATGAGTACATTTTGTAGCTAGATAGTCTATAGCTGGTAGACATGTCCTAGCTATCCAGGGTCCCGTGGAGAGAGTATCAATCAGAGGTACAAGTCATTTTAGTCCTACTGACCTCTAACATCAGCGGTAGAAAAAAAGCCATTTTGAACTCAGATGTAAACATCGGTCACCCTCTCACGGCAACCAGATATAAGGGAGAAAAACAGCAGCTTTAGTCCGGTTCTTTCAATGTTGTACCTAGGCACAGATGGAATAGCCAATCCTTGAGTTCAGAGACACGGATTGTCTGTGGGAAATATGTAGTAGGCGAATCCAGGGAGACTCGGATGACATAAAAGTAGGGAAACTCTCATCCTGATATACAGGAAACAACAAACCTGAATAGCAAATAATCACAAAAAGCTGAATATCCGGCCACAAAAAAGGGGCACGGGAGATAAAAAATACAGGAGGGGGAGAAGATGGAATAAGGCAGTCACTTTGCAGAAGCAAAGCCCCATGATAAACACAGCAATCCCCTTCCAATCTCCTTAGCCACCTTCAGGTCTTCCATGCATAAAGGTTTAAACCCCCCCCCATAGAAAGAGAGGGGGGAGGCCTCTGGGAGGCGGTCCAGTGCTGGCCCGACAATGAAAGGGTCAGCATCCCTCTGTCGCCCAGGAGTTTCCGTTGAGAATAGTCAGGCAGGTCCCTGCTCTCCTGCTTGTGGCCTCTTTGGTCTCCGCTGCTCCCATTACCGCCGCCTGTAACTGCCATTTTGGGTACCATTTTGGGCGCCGTCATCACTGCCACCATCACCATCAGCCTCCTCCGTGCTGACTCCGCCCACCGCTGGCCTCCACAGGCAACTCCTGCCCTCGCCAGGGTCCAACGGAGTCTCGCCCAGGGTGCCAGATGGCCACCACAGCTGCGCAACGTCATCCTTCCGGCAGCCTCTGATGAATGCAGGGCCGGCTGTCATGAAGCTCCTGGCCTGTCTCACCGTCTTATATCCCGCCAGCACCGCCCGTCTCAGTTCAAGCTGTTCTGGAGAGCAAAGCCATAAACTGCTCTCCCAAAAGGTCTTCCAGAGCCGAAAATGCTCCCATCGGATCGGCGAATCAGCCCTCTCACCACGCCATGGGCCATAGGTGGACAGTTGGCCCTAAGGACCCCCTAACTGCCAGGACATCACCCCCGCAAAACCGGAGCTCCATCGGAAGTCGCCATCTTGGGCATGCGCGAGGGTTATAATTATTATAATTATATTAGACTATTGAATTTAGAAGATCATGTTTTGTTGATGGGCTGGCATGCTTATCTATGGTATAAGGGAATAAAAATACAGGGGTATTTTAGAAGACATTATACATGCGAGGCTTATTGGGAGAAGATTAAAAAACAGCATTATTTGAAAATTCCAGTCTGGGTCTCAATGATTGAAGCCTTTTCATATTCTGTAATATTTAGAAGAGAACAAATCATTAGATATAGTGAATTAATGGATGAAAAGGGTGAACTTAAGTTGAAACAGGAAATGGAAGAACAAGGTTTTCAGATGGATTGTTTTTTTTATTGGCAAATACATTCTAGATATGAAGATGTTAAACAAGAAGGTTTTTATAATGTTATGACTAATTTAGATAAGATTTTAATGGGCTCTGATGATTATGTGATTAAAAAATTATATGGATATTTGCTAGAGATAAAATTGGAAGAAGAACAAGTTAAAGAGTCAATGTTAGCATGGGGGAAAAAATTTGGACATGGGATTGATCTAGAAAAATGGTAAAAATTATGGTTACAAAACTATAAAATGACAAGGTCCACAGCATGTAAGGAAAATTTGTATAAGATGTTTTACAGGTGGCATCTACCCCCAACAAGAATAGCCAGAATGTTAAAGAATAAATCGGATAAATGTTGGAAATGTCATCAAACCCCAGGATCATATTACCATATGTGGTGGACATGTGTAGAAGCTAAAAGATATTGGACTAAAATCACACATGGTTGGAAAAAATGATAAAGAAACACATTGACTTTAAACCAGAGATATTTTTATTAGGGATTTTACCAGAAATATATAATAAAGAGTTAAGATATCTAATTGTGAATGTTTTAACAGCGGCTAGAATTGTTTTTGGTAAAAATTGGAAAGGTGAGAGGATACCTACTGAAGATGAAATTATTAAGAAAATTATGGGCTGTGCTGAAATGAGTAAATTGACACTTGAAATTAGGGAACAGGAAGATAAACAATATTACTTAATTTGGGATCTGTTTTATCAATGGCTAGATGATAAAGCATGGAGATAAAAAATGAAATAGGAATTAATGTAAAGATAAAAATATATGAAGTGATCTTCTTTTTGTTGCTATTCACTTCTCTTTCTGTTCAATAATGGCTAAGTGAACATAAATATTTAAAAAAATATGTTAAACGAGAGAAATTAAATAACTGGAAATTTGGGATAAGGGACTGAGCACAAAATAATTTTAAACGATTGGCATACTGTTTGTAATTGTATTTGAATGATGGAGATTTTATGTTTTGGTTTGTGTTTTGTGTTTGATATAAATAAAAAAATTCTTTTTTTTTTTTAAAAAAAAAGAAAGATCTAGAAATTTGGAGCAAGCTACAGTTATCATTTCTTGGGAAGATAACCTCAATCAAAATGAATGTGCTACCAAGAATGTTATTTTTATTCCAAGTAATACCAATAAAATTGAGGAAGAATTTTTTTAAAGATTTTAACAAACTTATAGAGAATTACATTTGGCAGGGGAAGAAAGCAAGGATCAAAATAAAACATTTACAAGACACGAGGGAGAGAGGAGGATTAGCACTCCCATATCAAAAAATATTGTTTATCTTCCTGCTCTCTTATTTCAAATGTCAATTTACTCATTTCAGCACAGTCCATCATTTTCTCTTTTTTAGGTTAAAAAGTTTTTTATTTTAAACACATTAAAAACAAAACATTTATAGAAAAAGAAAAAAGAAAATATCACTTTTCTTTTCAGCTAAGTCAGTGATCCATTCTTTCTATATAGCAATATTTACAGATATTTTAGTATTAATTTATTTAACATTCATTTTCTACTTTCTATCATTCCTTCTATCTTATCAGTTGATCAAACATATTTTCCCCCTCCTTTCTTCATTCATTTATCTTATTTCCTTATTTTTCAACCAATACCTTATAGTATTTTGATTCTTCTTTTCCCTTAATTTCTTTAGTTAGTTTATCTAATTCTGCGCATTCTACAATTTTCTTAATTAAATCCTCTTCGGATGGTGAGTTTTCTTTCTTCCTTTAACCAGTTCTTCTGCCAAATTGAATTCTAATAAGTGTTTGTAAATTTTTGAAATTAATTTTCCTTCTTTGGATTCTAATAATTTATCTAATCGATTTGGATTTGGATCTATTCCTCCCTCCTCTTGATCTTTTCTGTATCTTGTTTTTATTTGTGAATAGGGCCACCAATCTATTGATATTCCTTGTTCTTTGAGTTCCTCCCTTGTTTTCAATATTCCTTGTGAGTCTAGTATCTCTCTGTATTTTAACGGTTTTTGTTTTGCTAATGTGTTGGGGTATGTTATTGCTTCTATTGTTGATAACCAGCCGTGAACTTTCATGTAATGTTTGCTTTTGATTTCTTGCCATGTACCAATTAATGATTTCCTAATAATATGGTTGTTGAAGTGTTTGTATATTTTATTCCTAGGGCTCCATAGAAAGGTATGCCATCCCTTCATTAAATCGTGCCCTTCTAATTTTAATAATCTTTGATTTTCCAAGGTTATCCATTCTCTAATCCATGTTAAGATTGAAGCCTTATAATATTTTTCCCATGCCGAAAATCCGAATCCATCTCTAATTTTATCATCTTGTAATATGCTTAATTTAATTCTTGATTTCCCCCCCCCACACACACAAATTTTGTAGTTATTTTGTCCAAATTATTAAAGAATTTCTTATCTAATTTTATTGGGATTGTTTGGAATAAATAAAGGAGTCTTGGCAATATATTTGATTTTATCGCTGCGATTCTCCTCAACAATGACAGTTTTAATTTCCCCCATTTTTCCAAATTTTTATTTTTTGGACCAAAGGTCCATAGTTATTTTCTTTTATTGTTATACTTCTAGCTGTCAAATTTATCCCTAGGTATTTCACCTTTTTGACTACCTGTAATCCTGAATCTTTTGCTAATTTCTCTACCTGTTTTGCTATTATATTTTTGTTATCATTTTAGTCTTTTCTTTATTAATTTTTAAGCCCGCTACATTTCCGAATTCTTCTATCTCTTTTATTAATTTTGGTGTTGTTTTTATTGGATCTTCTATGAAGAAGACAAGGTCGTCCGCAAAAACTTGGACCTTGTATTCTTCTTTTTTTACGTTTAATCCTTTTATTTCTTTATTTGACCTAATTCTGATTAGCAAATTTTCCAAAGTCAAAATAAAAAGTAAAGGGGACAGTGGACAACCCTGCCGTACTTCTTTATTTATTCCAAAGAATTTTGTTGGGTCCCCATTTATTAATATGCTTGCCTTTTGATTCATATATATTGACGATATCATTCTTGTAAATTTCTCTCCAAATTTCATATTTTTAATTTGATGTATCATGAACTGCCAATTAACTTGATCAAATGCTTTTTGTGCATCCAGAAATATCAGTGCTACCTGTTTCTCTGGATGCATCTCATAGTATTCTAAAACATTAATTACCATTCTTATATTGTTTTTTATTTGTCTTGTTGGCAAGAAACTGTTTTGATCCTGATGTATTCTGTTGTTTAGTATTTTTTTCATCCTATTTGCAATTATGTTCATGAAAATTTTGTAGTCAGTATTTAATAAGGAGATTGGCCTGTAATTTTTTATTAATGTTGTATCTGCTCCTTTTTTCGGTATCAGGGAGATATATGCTTCCCTCTATGTATTTGGTAGCTTTGCCTCCATCAATGCCTCATTGTATGTTTCTAATAATATCCCATTTAGTGATTCCCCTAAACTTTTATAAAACTCAGTTGGTAGACCATCCGTCCCCGGTGTTTTATTATTATTATTTTGTCTCTTCAATGCTTAATTTAATTTAATTTAATTTAATTTAATTTAATTTAATTTAATTTAATTTAATTTCCAATTTATATACCGCCCTACTCCCTGAGGACTCAGGGCGGTGTACAGCCAAGATAAAAAACATAGAATACAAATATTAAAAAACATTAAAAAATATATAAAAATTTTGGCCCGAAAATTAACTTTATTCCAAATTATTAATAATGAATTCCTAATTGCATGTCTTTTAAAATATCCATGGATACTTTGTCCCCCCCCCCCAATAAAAATGTATGCCACCCTATAGCTAAATCATGTCCCTCTAATATTAGCAGTCTTTTATTTTCTAACTCTATCCAATCCCTTATCCAGACTAATCCTGCTGCTTGATAGTAAGACTCCCAGTCCGGGAAGGCAGCACCCCCTCTGTCTCTAGTGTCTTGTAGTACTTTTAGTCTAATTCTAGGCTTCTTCCCTTGCCAAATAAACTTTGTAGTCAATCTATTTAATAAATAAAACAAAAACAAATCTATTTTTATTGGGATAACCTGGAAGAGGAATAAAATTTTGGGCAAGGTGTTCATTTTTATCACTGCCACTCTTCCCATCCATGACATCTGTAACTTTGTCCAGTTTTCCAAATCTTTCCCAATTTGCTCAATTAATTTATCATAGTTTTCTTTTTTAATTGAGGAGCTTCTTGCAGTCAACCAAATTCCCAATTTTTTGTTACTTGTATATTCATAATCTGTGGCTCCAGTGATAGAATAAAAAGAAGTGGGGAGAGTGGGCAACTTTGTCTTATTCCCTTTGTTATTTCAAAGCCTTCCGTCATGTCCTGATTAAACATTACTTTTGCAGTCTGTTTTGAATAAATTTTTTCAACCATTTGTCCAAATTTTTGTCCATAATCCAATTTTTTTATTAATTGTGTCCATAATCCAATTTCTTTATTAATTGTATCATAAAATTCCAGTTCAGATTGTCAAAGGCTTTTTGTGCATCAAGGAAAACCAGTGAAATTTGTTTCTCTGGGTGTACTTCATAGTACTCTAGTATATCAACTATTGTACGTGTATTATTTTTAATTTGATGTCCTGGCAGGAATCCACTTTGGTCCAAATGTATATGTTTGTTCAGAATCACCTTTAATCTTTCAGCTATTATTGACATAAATAATTTATAATCAGAATTCAATAGAGAGATAGGCCTGTAATTTTGTATTAATTGTTAATCAGAATCCTCCTTATGAATCAGTGTAATTAGTGCTTCTGACCATGATTTAGGTATGTTTGTCTCGCAGTACTTCATTAAATATTTCTAACATAAGTCCTCCTGTCTGATCTATTGTATTTTTATACAGTTCAATCGGTAATCCATCTGGGCCTGGGGTCTTGTTATTTTTTTGTTTTTTTATTGCCATTCCAAATTCAGTTTCGAAGATTGGTCTATTCAGTATTTCTTTTTGTTCCTCTGTCTACTTGCAAACATTTATTTCCTCTAAATATCTCTGGATTTCATTTTCTTTCTTTTCTTCCTGTGTATATAATCTGGAGAAGAAGGTATGTACTATTCTTTTTTTGTCTTCTTTTTTGTATCAAATTTTCCCTTCTTCATCTTTCAGATATTGTATTGTTCTTTTTCTTTTTTCAGTTTATAGGCTAACCATCTACTTATTTTGTTTGCATGTTCAAAATAATTTTGTTTCGCTGTCTTTATTTTCAAAGCTATTTCTTCTTGTGTAATCTAATTTAATTTATGTTTAGTTATTCTCCTTTCTTCTTTAGCTTTCTTATTTTGAGGATCTTTACATAGCTTTTCTTCTAGATTTTGGAGTTCTTCCTGTAGTTTATTTTATTGGTATCTTTTCTCTTTCTTTCTCTTTGCGATATATGCAATTACACCTCTCTAATGTAAGCTTTTAATGTATCACAAAGGTTTTGGGGCGAGGTGTGTTCTTTTTTATTTATACCTAAAAAGATCTCTTTTCCTATTAATTGTTTATATTCTTTCTCCTTACATATATACTGGTTTAGAGTCCATCTTTTGAAACTTTTTTGTCCCTTCCAGTGTATTATTATTATTGGATTGTAGTCCGCCCATTCATTTACTCCAATATCTATTTTTTCTATCTCTAATTGTAATTGCTTTGTCATCCAAGCCATATCAATCCTGGACCATGACTGATGCGGATGGGAATAATATGTGTATTGTCTTTCTTTTTTATTAATTTCTCTCCAGGTATCTCTTAGACCTAATTCTGATGTAATGTTAAAAAACTCTTTTGGGAATATTTCCTTTTTTTTTTTTTTACTTTTCCTCTCACTGTGGTAATCTTTTTTACTATCTATAGCGTTGTGGTCTCCTATTATGCATATATTTTCTATTTCTTGTTCTAATATTTTATTGTGTAGTTTTTTATAATATTTTTTTATTTATATTGGGGGCATAGATCACTACTAGTAAAAATTGTTTCGTTTCAGTATCTAATTTAACCATCAAAATTCTATCCTCATCATCTACATATTTTACTTACGATTTTAATCTTTCCTTTATGTATACTGCTATTCCCCTTTTTTCTGTTGTGATAGTAACACATATAATTTTCCTAATTTCTTATTTTCCAGCAATTTTTGAAAATCTTTCTTTATGTGGACCTCCTGTAAACAAATCACGTCTAAATCTAATTTTTTTAATTTTGTAAATATTTGGGTTTTCTTTTTCTGTACGTTTAGGCCGTTGATATTCACAGAGAATAATGATATTTTTTCTTTCATCTCTTACTGTGCTTGCCTTTTGGTATTTCTTGTCTCTCTCTTGACTCTTCCTTTTGCTCCCTCTCTTTCTTCCTTTCCTTGGGCTTTCTTTTGTTCTTTCTCTCTATTTCCTCCCGTTGTTCCTCCTCTTGACTTTTGCTTTTTAAATCATCTTTGCTTTCTTGTTCTTCTACTAAATAATTTTTATAAAACTCCTGCACTTTCTCTACTGAATCAATTTTAAATTTTTTGTCTTGCCATGTAATAAGGATTCCTTCCGGCATAATCCAACGGAACATTACTTTGTGTTGTATTAATTGACATGTCAGAAAATAATATTGCTGTCTTTGGTCCCGTACTCTCCATAGAATTTGCCTTAGGATGATGATCTCTTTCCCATTGTACGTTATTTTTTCGTCTCGTTGATTTTTTATATATTTCGTCTCTCATCGTTTTTTTTACTAAATCTGATATGTACTTCCCGTGCCAAACGGTGCCTTCGAATGTAATTGTTATGTACTCAAAATATTTCATCTATCAAATCTTTACTTCCATTTTATCTCTCTATACTATTTCTGATATTATATCACTCATTTTTTCTTCCAAATCTTCTTCTTTCTCTTCAATAATATTCTGAAAGCGCAGGAAGAAAGAGGCTTTCTCCATTTCCAGAAAGGTAACGGAGTCAGACAATTCTTTGTTTAATTGTTGAGTCTTCTGCTCTGCCATTTCTAGTTTTAAATCCAGGTGATCTACCTTAGATTCTATTTTTTTTTACTTTCTGCTCATTCTCTGCTACTGTATATCCATCTTCTCTTTCATACTTTTCAGATCCTCCTTTAATTCTCCTATTTCATCTTTGATTTCTTGGTGGTATCTTCTACCTTCCTCTTGGTGGTCTGCCATTTTTTCTTTTGACTTCAGCAAGGTCTCTTGGATTGTTTGTAACATATTTTGCATGTTACTCATTGTTGGCTCCATCTTATCCTTTTCTTTTCCCAACATGGACTCAATCGATCGTTGCGTTGTAGGTGAGGCCATCAAAGTTGGATTTGATGTAGGTTTTTTCCCAGTTTTCGCTATTGTTGTTGTTGTTACATTGTTAAGTTTTTTGTCCAGTTCCTCCACAATATCATAAACATTTAGATTGCTTTACCCTGTACACCTCAATTTAAATAGTATTAATACCCCTCACAAATATGGCTTTCCAACAACAATTATCAACTGTTAAACCCTCTTTCCCCCACCTCTTTATACAGCACTATTTTAACAATCCCTTTTTCACCACTATCTATTACCCTTTAAATCTTACTCCTTTCTATATAACACTTATTCATACATTCATCAAAACAAATTCCCCCCTCTTTCCCAATTGCAAATTCCTTTCAGAAATAATACTCAAATCAAATTTGAATCAAGGATTTTCCCTTTTAAATTCTTTTTTTTAAAAGATGTCTTCTTCTGCACCTTCCGATCCTTATTGCATCAGATTGTCCACTTCCAATCTTATCACTCTTCACTCCACCGTCCAGCTTCCCCTCCTTTCAGTTTTAGACAGTCTTACACTTTATTGTCCTTCTTAATTTTTATAAATCCACAATGTTCAATCATTTGTACTTACTTCTCTGTCCACAAATCTCCTTTCAAAAATCCTCCAACAAAATTGCCAATTAAAGAAACAGTGTTCCTTATCTTTAGTCTTAAATCCACGATCACCTTTTTAATTTACTTTTTTTCTCTCTTCTCCACCGTACTTCCTCAGCATTAATCCAGAAAGTCCAGTTTGTTACTTTTTATCCTCTTTGTTGATTCTGCTCTCTGTTTCTGCTACGTTGTTGCCTTCTTCCAATCACCTCCTGTTGAGCGCTCTCCTTCTGAATAGCTGCTTTTACTGCTCTCCACAACTCTCTTTTCCAAACAGAATTTTTTTCTAACGAAGTCTCACTATTTTTCCTTTCTTCTTCCTCCACTCTTAAATGACCACAGCTGCTGAGATCACATTTTGCTTCCACTCTGAAGCGGCCGCCATCGCTTTCGATCTGCCTTAAAGGCAGATTTTTCCCTGCTAGATTTAAGGGGTCCAGCTTTCACTCTCCTGGACGCTAGCGACTCATCCGAAGCTTGAAGCCTTCCCCTTTAATATTCCCGACCCTCTGGGTCTGGAATTGCCTTTATGGGGCTCCTATATAGGGATTAACTGGGTTTTCGGGAGCTGTCAAAGTCACTCTCACCCACTCCGCGTGACGTCACCGCCAGAAGTCTTCCAGTCCATCATTTTCTTAGTAATTTCTTCATCAGTAGGTGTCCTTCCTCCTTTCCAATTTTTTGCAAATACAATTCTAGCTGCTGTTAAAAGGTTCACACTCAAGGGCTGAGTCCACCTTGAGGAGAAGGGCCATAGCCATAAATCTTTATTTTTTATTGAAAAAGTTTTACAAATACAAATTTTCCCATTTCCCCCCCCCACTTTCCCTCCCTAACTCTCCCTAACCCTCCCCTCCTCCCATGACTTCCCCAAGGTAAAATCCAAATCCAAATCATATGTTATTATTTTTTACCGCCCTTCTATTCTCCCCCCTGTGTACTATACGTTCCTACATGACATTGAACTATTCTACCCCCTATATACTATACATTTCTACACAACATTCAACTAAAAGCTATCTGGTACTTCCTGGTTTGGTATTTATTCTGCACATAATCTATCCATTTCTTCCACTCCCATACATAAGTCTCTTGAGTCCGGTCTTTTAAGTATGCTGATATCTTTGCCATTTCTGCAAAACTGGCCACCTGCAAAGTCCATTCTTCAATAGTAGGCAAAACATCCCTTTTCCAATATTGACCAATCAGTAATCTAGCTGCTGTCACCATATACAATATCAATTTTGTTTCACCCATTGAAAAGCCCTTAACTATGCCCAATAAAAACAATTGAGGAGAAAATTGGAGTTTTTTCTTCAGAACATTTTGCATAACCCACCAAATTTTTATCCAGAAAGCCTTCACTTTCTTGCAAGTCCACCATATATGATAATATGTAGCATCCAAACAATCACATCTCCAACATTTTGGTTGAACATTAGGATACATGCATGATAATTTCTTAGGATCTAAATGCCACCTATAAAACATTTTTAAAAAATCTTCCCTCAAATTCTGTGACTGCGTAAATTTAACATTCTGAACCCTTATTTTTTCCCATGTTTCCATCATAACTGGTTCTGCAAAATTTTGTGCCCATTTTATTATACAATCTTTAACCAATTCATTTTCTGAAGCTCTTTCTAACAAAACATTATAAACCCTATTGATATGCATTGGGCCTTTCTCTTTTATCTGTCTAACCAATTCTTCTTCATGCAACATTAAACCAGTTTTTTGATCTTCTCTCCATCTCAGTTGAAGTTGATTATATTGTAACCAAGTTAAATTAATCCCTTCTTCCAACAGTGTGTTTAATGTCTTTAGTTGCCATCTGCCCCCATCATTAAAAAGTACTTCTTTGTATAACCCCCCCCTGAGTGACTTTATATTTATATTCCGTATAATATGACCAAGATCCAACCACAACGGTATTTTATAATCCCATTTGAACCGGTGCTTCTTCCATACTCTCATCAAGGAGTTTCTAAGCATATGGCTGTTGAATACTTTATCCACTATCCATAAAATAAATATGCATGCCAATCAAATTCAAGATCATAACTCTCTATATTCAATATTCCAGTCTTTGTCCTTCCAAACCAATCACTTGCTTGTGTCAACGCTGCTGCTTCATAGTACAGTCGTAGGTTTGGAAGTTTAAGACCACCCCTTTCACGAACATCTTGCATAATTTTCAATTTAACTCTTGGCTTTTTCTCATTCCAAACAAACTTATTCACTCCTTTTTGCCATTCCATCAGCTGTTTATCACTTTTAAGCACCGGAATCATTTGAAACAAAAATAAAAATCTAGGTAGAACATTCATTTTAACTGCTGCTATTCTTCCAAGTAAAGACAGCTGCAGTTTTTTCCAGGTTTCCATATCCTTTTGTACCTTTCACCACAACACCTCATAATTGTTTTGGAACAGTTTTATATTTGAATCTGCAACTTGAACTCCTAGATATCTCACCTTTGGTACTATTTCAAAGCCTTCCTTCCTTTCCAGTTCCTTCTTTTGATCTTCTGTCATATTTTTAACTATCATCTTGGTTTTTTTCTGATTCAGTCTAAATCCTGATACCATACCATATTCTTCTATAATGTCTTTCATCTGAATTATTGATTCCATCGGCCATGTTAAGGTAACAACCAGATCGTCTGCAAATGCCCTTGTTCTGTAATCCTCTTGCCTTATAACTATTCTATTCAAAGTACTCAAGTCCCGTATTGTGTTCAACAAGACTTCTAGAGTTAGAATAAACAACAATGGGGATAACGGACAACCTTGTCTTGTGCCTTTTTCTATACTGAAATTTGTAGTTAAACTTCCATTAATAATAATTTGTGCTGTTTGCTCTTGATAAATTGCTGAAACCACCTGCACGAACTGATCCCCAAAGTCCATCTTTCTTAAAGTCTTCAATAGAAAGTTCCAGTTCACTCGATCAAAGGCCTTCTCCACATCCAGAAACACCAGCACTGCAGAGATCTGTTTATTCTTCTCAAGATATCCCAATAAAGCTATAATTTGCCTCACATTATCCTTCATGTATCTGCCTTCTATAAATCCTGCTTGATCATGATGAATCACCTCTTGAATAACTGGCATTAATCTGTTGGCTAATACTTTTGCAAAAATTTTATAATCTGTATTCAGGAGAGATATTGGTCTGAAGTTTTCCGGTTTTGTAGAACCTGCCTCCTCTTTCGGTATCAAAGAAACAAAAGCTGCTTTCCACGAAGGGGGTACTTGTCCCCCTTGTTGTATGCTACAAAATAAATCTTTAAGATGTTCAATCATTTCTACTTGTAAAGTTTTATAATACACCGCAGTTAAACCATCCGTTCCTGGAGCTTTAGCTGTTTTCAGTTGTTTAATAGCAACAATAATCTCCTCAGCTGTTATTGGTAAACTCGTTCTTTCCTTTTGATCACTAGAGATTTTCATAACTCTCCTTTCTTCTAGATATTTATTTATAAATTCATTCTGTATATCATCTTTGGATATAATTTAGTATAATAATCTTAGAAGGCTTCTTTGATTAGTCTTTGTTGAAAAACTTCTTTCCCTCCATAAGAAGGCTTCTTTGATTAGTCTTTGTTGAAAAACTTCTTTCCCTCCATACTCAATACTGCCAATAGTGCGAGTACTCTGCTGCTTCCTCAATGTGTAAGCCAACCACCTGCCCGGTTTATTAGTGTTGCAAAATGTATTATGTTTCTCAAACTGTAAATTAGTTGCTGCTTGTTCCGCTATAACCTTTTAAAATTGATCTTTCAAAAGTTTTATAATTCCTTGTAATTTTTCATCTGTTGGATTTTTTATGAGTAACTGTTCTTTTTTCTTTATCTCTCCTTCCAATTCTAATCTTTTTCTTTGTCGATTTGATTTATGCTTAGAATTCATATAGATCAGATACGCCTTGCTCGCGTCCCAAACAATTTCAATAGGGGTACCCTTATTCAAATTCATTTCAAAAAATTCCTTCATTCCTTTTTTAAGTTCATTTACATTCTTTTCATATCTAAACAAATTTTCATTTACTCTCCACGATCTTCTCTCATTTTTTCCCATTTCTATTTCTATCCATACCGGGCTATGGTCAGTTAAAGTCCTCAGAAATATCTTTGTTTTCTTTGTTTTTAAAAGTAAATCAGCCGTAAGTAGAATAAAATCAATCCTAGAGAAGGATCTATGTCTATCTGAGAAGAAGGTAAAGTCCAATTCTTTTGGGTTATGCACTCTCCATATATCTTTCAATTCCAAATCTTCTTTCATATCAAAAAAGATCTGTGGTAATTTAACACATGACTTTGCCAAACTCTTTTTATCTTTTTTGGGATCTATTACTCCATTCCAATTTTCCATAAGTAAGATAGATCTGTAATTCCATTGTAATATTTTAGAGTACAATATTGTATAAAAATTTTCTTGTTGCTGATTAGGAGCATAAATTCCAATCACCAAAATTGGACCATTATATGTATAAAGTTCAATTGCTATATATCTTCCACAGTCATCTGCTTCTATAATTTTAGCTGGCAATCTTTTATTTATATAAATCACTACACCATTCTTTTTCTCTGGATTTGAGGCTATGAACTGTGCTCCTAATCTAGAATTTATCAAATATTTTTCATCTTGTATTCTAATATGAGTTTCTTGTAGACAAATAACATCATAATTAAATTGTCTCAGATAATGAAATATTTTCCTTCTTTTCTGTGGTGAATTCAATCCATTTACATTCCAAGATAAAAACTTAATTGTCATTTGTAGTCTCCTGAAGCATTAAGAGCATTTGCTGAAGTTTCTGTTCCAGACTGGTAGTCTTCGGCTTAGCTCCTCCCATAGCTTCTGATTTTTGTGTTTTACCATTAACTCCATTCTTATCTTGTGGTGGCTTAGACCTCTGCTGTTGTTGTTTCTCTAGAATTTGTTTGTAAGCTGCTTGAGTTATACGCTGATCTTTAGCTTTATACAACATCAGATCGAGATCCACTGCCACTTCTCTTGTATTTTTAGGTGGTCCACCTAAAGCCTCTATAGGAAGATCCAGCAACGGTTCATCCAAAAAAAACCCTGTTGCTCCTTGAGTTTCCATTGCCTCCACCTCCATCTGTTTCCGCTATTCTTCAAGCTCTTGTTCAAATTGCTTCTCTTTCTCACCCACCTCTATACCTAATACTGAGGATGTACATGGAGATGTTGCACCAGTTTTAAAAACATTGAAGTAAAATTCTTCCGCTTTTTCAACAGTATTTAATCGATATCTCTCTCCTTGATACCTCAATATTATGCCAACTGGAGCATCCCATCTGAATGGAATTTGTTGTTTCTTTAATTCAGTCACCAAAAATCCAAAATCCTTTCTATCTCTTAGCATCTTAGGCAACAACTCTTTGTAAATCCCAATCTCCCTTCCATCCACTTGAATAGTAGAAACAAAAGACTTTTGCAAGATATCATTTGTTATTCTTCTATCTGTAAAGTAGATCACCACATCTCTAGGTAATTGCCTTTGCCTTGCCACCCAAGAATTTACTCTATAGACCTTGTCTATCTTGCACAAAATCTCCTCAGGGCTAACCTTCAGCATCACAGCCAGGGCATCAGCACAAACCCTTCTCAAATCCTCTCTGTTGTTTTCTTTTATTCCTCTCAATCTTACAGCAAACTCCATGACTCTAAATTGCATCATTGTCACTTCATTTTCAAGCCTTTGCATTTTATTATCAACATTAGAAATTTTATAATCAGCTTCCTTCATTTTATTTTATTTTTTTATTTAAAAAGTTTTACAAATACATTTTTCCCCCGGTTCCCCCCCCAACCCTCCCTAACCCTCCCCTCCCCCCATGACTTCCTCAAGATAAAATCAAAATCAAAATCACATTTTATAATACTATAACCCCTAACGATTCCACCCCCTGTGTGCTATTTAGTTCTTCGTAAATAACATTCAGTTATTCTATCCCTATATAATACATTCAGGTAAAAGCTATCTGATATTTCCTAGTTTGATATTTATTCTGTACATAATCTATCCACTTCTTCCACTCCCATACATAAGTCTCTTGAGTCCCATCTTTTAGATATGCTGAAATCTTCGCCATCTCTGCAAAGCTGGCCATCTTCAAAGTCCATTCTTCAACAGTGGGCGTAGCATCATTTTTCCAATATTGACCTATCAATAATCTAGCTGCTGTCACCATATACAATATCAGCTTTATTTCACCCAATGTAAAACCCTTAACTATACCCAATAAGAACAATTGTGGAGAGAATTGGAGTTTTTTCTTCAGAACATTTTGCATAACCCACCAAATTTTTATCCAAAAAGCCTTCACTTTCTTACAAGTCCACCATATATGATAATATGTAGCATCTAAACAATCACATCTCTAACATTTTGGTTGAACATTAGGATACATGCACGACAGTTTCTTAGGATCTAAATGCCACCTATAAAACATTTTATAAAAATTTTCCCTCAAATTCTGTGACTGTGTAAATTTGACATTCTGGACCCATATTTTTTCCCATGTCTCCAACATAACTGGTTCTGCAAAATTTTGTGCCCACTTTATCATGCAATCTTTAACCAATTCATTTTCTGAATCTCTTTCTAACAAAACCCTCTTAATATGCATTGGGTCTTTCTCTTTTATATGTCTAACCAATTCTTCTTCGTGCATCATTATACCAGTTTTTTGATCTCCTTTCCATCTCAATTGAAGTTGATTATACTGCAACCAAGTTAAATTAATCCCTTCTTCCAACAGTATATTTAATGTCTTTAGTTGCCATCTGCCCCCATCCATAAAAAGAACTTCATTGTATAAAACCCCCCTGAGTGACATTATATTTATATTCCACATGATATGACCAAGATCCAACCATAATATATTTTCTAATCCCATTTGAATCGGTGCTTCTTCCAAACTCTCATTAAGGAATTCCTAAGTATGTGGCTATTAAATACTTTATCCACTTTGTTTTCATAAAATAAGTATGCATGCCAACCAAATTTGAGGTCATAACTTTCTATATTCAATATTCCAGTCTTTGTCCTTCCAAACCAATCACTTGCTTGCATCAAAGCTGCTGCTTCATAATACAATTGTAGGTTTGGAAGTTTAAGGCCACCCCTTTCTGGAACATCTTGCATAATTTTCAATTTAACTCTCGGCTTTTTCTCGTTCCAGACAAACTTATTCACTCCTCTTTTCCATTCTGTCAGTTGTTTATCACTTTTAAGCACCGGAATCATTTGAAACAAAAAAAGAAATCTAGGTAGAACTTTCATCTTAACTGCTGCTATTCTTCCAAGTAAAGACAGCTGCAGTTTTTTCCAAGTTTCCATATCCTTTTGTACCTCTCGCCACAACACCTCATAATTATTTTGGAACAATTTTATATTTGAATCTGCAACTTGAACTCCTAGATATTTAACCTTTGATACTATTTCAAAGCCTGCCTTACTTTCAAGTTCCTGTTTTCGATCTTGTGTCATATTTTTAGCTATCATCTTGGTTTTTTTCTGGTTCAGTCTAAATCCTGATACCATACCATATTCTTCTATAATGTCTTTCATCTGGATTATTGATTCCATCGGCTGTGTTAGGGAAACAACAAGATCATCTGCAAATGCCCTAGTCCTATAATTGTCTTGCCTTATAATTATACCATTTAGAGAATTTGACTCCCGTATTGTATTCAACAAGATTTCTAATGTTAAAATAAACAACAATGGGGATAGCGGTCAACCTTGTCTTGTTCCTTTTTCAATACTAAAATTTGTAGTTAAACTTCCATTAATAATAATTTGTGCCATTTGTTCTTTTTTTTTATTGAAAAAGTTTTTCAAATACAGATTTTTCCCCCTTTTTTCTCCCCCCTCCTCCCTAACCCCCCCTCACCACCCCTCCCCCTGTGACTTCTTCAAAGTAAAATCCAGATTTATAACAGATTATATAATACTTTACCATTCCCTTAATCCATCCCCCAAATATTGACCCTTTCTTTCTAATAATATTATATCCCCCTTTTACTATACATTTCAAAATAACATTCTACTGTAACATTGTGTAATGACTTCTGATTTAACATAGTAATATTATTATAACTCCCAATTTAACAATAATCTACCCTTTTTCTCCTCCCCCATACATATATCTCTTAAATCAAACCTTTTATGTATATTAATATAACATCTTAAAACAACATTCCATTTTAAAAATATATAATTCAAAGCAGCCTTCCACTATAAAACTATATAATAAATTCTAATTTAATTTAACATTTATTCAACTCATAGTCTGTCCATTTCCTCCACTCCCATAAATATATCTCTTAGACATCTCTTTTCTTAAACTAAACCATCAATAAACTAGCCTGTCTCCACTCACTTTCCTACAAAATAACAATTCTTAATATCTTTATTCTTCTACCCACCCTGCTAAAAGAAAAAAAAATATCCCTTATGTAGATAAAATTAATAACTTTAAACTTGTAATCCATATGTCTTCTGTAATGTCTTTAAACTGGATTATTAACTCCTTCACCCATATTAGGGTAACATCACATCCTAATTCCAGCAAAATGTTTGGAATCCTCAGTTGTCATCTGCCCCCATCAATAATAAATATCTTCATGTATGTATATAAAAGAAAAAGAAAAGAAAAGAAAACAATCACCTGAGTGACATTATAATTGTATTCCATATAGTATCTGTAGTGGTGGCTTTCTTCAAGATTATTAATTCCAACCATCATCATGGGGTAACAACCAGATCTTCTGCATGCCCCAACATAGCTCTCTTGCCATATAACTCAGCATAAACGTAATACATTTATCAAAGAATCCAAAATAGATAATTCCAATCCAACAGTTTAAGGCCCTTTTCACATCCCAAAAATACAGCATTGCAGAGATCTGTCACTCTCCTCAGGATAATATTAACCAATATTTCGCCTCAACTGTCTTTTCATATATTCAGTCATCTTTTAGATAACTGGCTTCACTGTTGCCTAGTTTAAAAATTTTTGTTTTTGTGAGACCTATTTCTTTTTTTTTTTTCTTGACTTCTTGTGGGTTTGATCTCCGGCCTAATTTCCTTTCTATGAGTTGTGTATCAACTGTTCAATTTTCATTCTGATCTGTAACTTGATCTTGTTGGTTTTGCTTTTGTAACTTAGATCGCCATTCAGGTTTCTTTTCTATAAGTTGTGTATCAACTGATTGATTTTCATGCTTGTCTGTGATTTGATGAGTCTTCACATTAGAGTCCAACACCGCTTCTCTCGTATTTATAAGTAGTCCATCTGAGACATCTAAAGAATCCAAAGGCAATTCATCTACACAAATCTCTGTAACTCAATGTTTTTCCATTATTTCCAACTCCTTCTGCTTTCCTGTATTATGCATGAAGATGTTAAACTCATTTTCAAAGTCTTATAATAAAAATCTTCCGCTTTTTCAACAGTATTTAGTTGATATCGTTCTCCTTGATATCTCAATATTATACCAACTTGAACATCCCACCTAAATAAAATATTTTGTTTTTTAAGCTCAGTCACCAGGAATCCAAATTTCTTTCTATCTAATAACATCTTGGGTGGTAACTCTTTATATATCCAAATCTTTCTTCCATACAGTTGTAAAGTAGAATTAAAAGATTTTTGCACAATATTATTTCTTATTTCTTTGTCTGTAAAATAAATCACCACATCTCTAGGCAATTGCCTTTGCTTTGCAATCCAAGAATTTACTCTGTAGACTCTATCAATCCTGCAAAATACTTCCTCAGGATGAACCTTTAAAATCCCAGCCAGAATTTCAGCAGATATTTTCCTTAAATCTGTAATCCTGTAATCCTCTCATTCTAATCGCAAATTCTGTGAATCTGTGTTGCATCATTAAAACTTCTTTTTCAATCCGTTGTTTTATATTTTCTACATTGCAAGTCTTATGATCAGCTTCCATTTTAAATTTTTCTTCTAAGCTATTGTCTCGGGTATTTATCAAATCATTTTCAATTCTTTGTATTTTATTGTCCAAATTGTAAATCTTGTCATCAATTTCCTCCATTTTAGACTCTAATAACTTGATATTTGTATCCAACTTTATAGCAATTTCTGAAAAACCATTAGTCACTGTTACAATCTTTCGTTGCAAATTATCATACTTTAGTTGTATCATTTCTTTAATTTCCTGCCTTAATTTTTCAAATTTCTGGTTCACAGTCTCATAATATTGTGCCATTTCCTCCTGAAGAAATTCTTTTAAATTAAAACCATTCTGCAAAGTCTGTAGGCTCAGAGCTTGTTCAGATAATTGTGGATGGGGGAGCTCCCCTCCCACTGCTTGTCTGTCAGGCTTTATAAGTTTTAATGCCATCCTGCCAGCAAATTCTTTTTTAAAAAAAAAGAAAAAAAAGAAAACTTTTTCCCAAACAAGATCAAGTACAAATCTCCAAGAAAAAAGGAACTTAAAATAACTATTTTTCTTCCAAATTGTAACCAGCACTATTTTTTCCCTTACTTTGTAGCTGTTATGGAAGGACTCTCACTTTCGGTTTTCTTCTACTTCCCAAGCCTCAGCAGTCGCCATTTTAAACTTTTTTTCTCCTTCACTCTAAAATGCTTATAAATTCATTAAGGATACTTGCAATTTAGGGTCCCAAGTCCAAATCTCGTCCTTTTTAATTAATCCATCTGTTAATTTCGTTGATTGGTCTGGTTCCAGTACCTAGCTCTGCAAAAAGGCAGAGTTCTCCCGATGCCCGGAGCAGCGGCGAGCGGGAATAGGGAGCCACAACCTGCTCCTCCCCAAGAGTTTAAAAAAAAACTCTGGGGACTTTGCAGAGGGCTCTACCTGCCCTCGCCTGCTCTGACTCACATTTCCTTCAGGAAATGGAGTTTTTCGACCCCCCTTTCAGGTGTAAAGACGGCTCTTTACAGGTAACAGGGCTGGCAGTCATGGAGGACCGTCTGGCGGCGCCGGAAGCCAGACAGGAAGTCTGTGCCATTTGTTCTTGATAAATTGCTGAAACCGCCTGTATAAACTAATCCCCAAAGTCCATTTTTCTTAAAGTCTTTAATAGAAAGTTCCAATCCACTCGATCAAAGGCCTTCTCCGCATCCAAAAACACCAGCACTGCAGAGATCTGTTTATTCTTCTCAAGATATTCCAATAAATCTATAATTTGCCTAACATTATCCTTCATGTATCTGCCTTCTATAAATCCTGC
The DNA here is from genome assembly GCA_022577455.1 of Arizona elegans. NCBI lineage: Eukaryota > Metazoa > Chordata > Lepidosauria > Squamata > Colubridae > Arizona > Arizona elegans. The sequence goes on along the minus strand of JAKOOJ010000004.1, from coordinate 71,938,723 downwards.
TTGATCATGATGAATCACCTCTTGGATAACTGGCATTAACCTGTTGGCTAATACTTTTGCAATAATTTTGTAATCAGTATTCAAAAGAGATATTGGTCTAAAATTTTCAGGTTTTTTAGGACCTGCTTGCTCTTTCAGTATCAATGAAATATAAGCTGCTTTCCATGAAGGGGGTATTTTCCCCCTTGTTGTATGCTACAAAGTAAGTCTTTAAAATGTTCAATCATTTCTGCTTGTAAAGTTTTATAATACACTGCAGTTAATCCATCCGTCCCTGGTGTTTTAGCTGTTTTCAATTGTTTAATAGCGACAGTAATCTCCTCAACTGTTATGGGTTGATTCATTCTTTCCTTTTGATCACTAGAAATTTTCATAACTCTTTTTTCTTCTAGATGTTTATCTATAAGTCCATTCTTTATATCATCTTTAGCATATAATTTGCTATAGTAATCTAAGAAAGCTTCTTTAATTAATTTTTGTTGAAAAACTTCCTTCCCTCCACTCTCAATGCTGTTAATAACCCATGTACTCTGCCGCTTATTCAATGTGTAGGTCAACCATCTGCCCGGTTTGTTGGCATTACAAAATGTATTATGTTTCGCAAATTGTAAATTAATTGCTGTTTGTTCCGCCATAAGCATATGGAATTGATCTTTCAAAAGTTTTATAGCTCCTCGTATTCTTTCATCTGTTGTATTTTTTATAAGTAACTTTTCTTTTTTCTTTATCTCTGCTTCCATTTCTAGTCTTTTCTTTTGTCAATTTAGTTTATGTTTAGAATTCATATAAATCAGTACCCCTCTCATATATGCCTTATTTGCATCCCAAACAGTTTCAATAGGGGTACCCTTATTTAAATTCATTTCAAAAAATTCTTTCATTTGCTTTTTAAGTTCATTTACATTCTTTTCATATCTAAACAAGTTTTCATTTACTCTCCATGATCTTCTCTCAGTCTTTCCCATTTCAATTTCTATCCATACCGGGCTATGGTCGGTTAAAGTCCTTGGGAAAATCTTTGTTTTGTTTTGTTTTGTTTTGTTTTTGTAAGTAAATCAGATGATAATAAAATAAAATCAATCCTAGAGAAGGATCTGTGCCTGTCTGGGAAAAAAGTAAAGTCCGAATCTTTTGGGTTATGTACTCTCCAAATATCTTTTAATTCCAAATCTTCTTTCATATCAAAAAAAATCTGTGGTAATTTAATCCTTGACTTTGCCAAACTCTTTTTGTCTTTTTTGGGCTCAATTACTCCATTCCAATCGCCCATAATTAGAATAGATCTATAATCCCATTGCAATATTTTAGAGTACAATGTTTTATAAAAATTTTCTTCTTGTTGATTAGGAGCGTAAATTCCAATCACCAAAATTGGACCATTTTCTGTGTAAAGTTCAATTGCTATAAACCTCCCACAGTCATCTGCTTCTATAGTTTTAGCTAACAATCTTTTATTTATATAAATCACTACACCATTCTTTTTCTCCGAATTCGAGGCTATAAATTGTGCTCCTAATCTGGAGTTTATCAGGTATTTTTGATCTTGTATTCTAATATGGGTTTCTTGTAGACAAATTACATCATTATTAAATTGTCTCAAATAATTGAATAATTTCTTCCTTTTCTGTGGTGAATTTAGTCCATTCACATTCCAAGATTGAAACTTAATTGTCATCTGGAGCCTCTTGAAGCAATAAGAACATTTGCTGAAGGCTTTCTTCCAAGTTGGTAGTCTTCGGCTTAGCTCCTCCCATGGCTTCACGTTGTTGTGCATTGCCCTTAACTCCCTTCTTGTCTTGCTATGGTTTAGACCTTTCCTGTTGTTGTTTTTCTTTAATTTGCTTGTAAGCTGCTTGAGTTATACGCTGATCTTTAGCTTCACACATCAAGACTAGCTCCAAAGCCACTTCTCTTGTATTTTTAGGTGGTCCAGTTATAGTTTCTAAAGGGAGATCTAACAGTGGCTCATCCAGAAATCCCCCTGTAGCTCCCTGCATTTCCATTGCCTCCAGCTACATCTGCTTATGCTGCTCTTCAGTCTCTTATTTAAATTGCTTGTCCTTATCACTCTCCTTTATCTCTAACACTGAAGAAGTATGTGGGGATATTGAACCTGTTTTAAAAACTTTGAAATAAAATTCTTCTGCTTTCTCAACAGTATTTAATTGATATCTTTCTCCTTGAAACCTCAATATTATGCCAGTTGGAGCATCTTACCTAAATGGAATTGGTTGTTTCTTTAATTCAGTCACTAAAAATCCAAAATCCTTTCTGTCTTTTAACATCTTAGGTGGCAGCTCTTTATAAATTCCAATTTCCCTTCCTTCCACTTGTACAGTAGAGACAAAGGATCTTTGCAAAATATCATTTTTTATTCTTCTGTCTGTGAAATATATCACCACATCTCTAGGCAATTGTCTTTGTTTGGCCACCCAAGAATTTACTCTGTAAACTTTATCCATCTTACAAAAAATTTCTTCAGGACTAATCTTTAACATCACGGCTAAAGCATCAGCACAAATCCTTCTCAAATCTTCTCTGTTATTCTCTTTTATACCTCTCAGTCTTACAGCAAATTCCATAGATCTGAATTGCATCATTGTCATCTCATTTTCAATCCTTTGCGCTTTATTGTCAACATTAAAAATTTTATGGTCAGCCTCCTTCATTTTAACATCTACTTCTGATCTAAGTTCCTTCACTTTTTTATCAGTCCACACAACTGCATCTGACAAGCCAGTCACAACTGTCATTAACTTTTTGGTCACCTTGTCATACTTTTCTTGAACCATCTCTTTAATTTCTTTGATCTCCTGTTTAATTTCCTGTTGAGATTTTTTAAACTTCTCATCCATATTTTCCTCTTGCCTCATCAAAGCCTGAATAATAAATTCCTTTAAGTTTTCAAGATCAGTCTCCTTTTTATGGCTCTGTGTCTGGCTAGGAGGCTGTTGTTGTGACTTGTGCGTGAGGGATCCCCCCCCCCCGGCCGCTTTCACATCTGGCTTGGTCTGTTTTGAAGCCATTCTGCCACGTGATCTAACTTTTCCAAAAAAGGAAGTCTTTTCTCCCTTTCCTCCTCTAAAAAATTTCCCCAGGTTTAGTCAAATTAAAGGTGAAATTAAATCAAGAACAGGATCACTTTAAAAAAAGTTTTCCTTTCTCTTCGCTTATAGCAGACAGTGTTACTTTGTAGCATATTGAAACAATTATGCAAATCCACTTTCACTTTCAGCTTTTCCTAGTGCTGAAGCCGGGCACCATTTTCAGAAAACTTTCAATCTTTCACTTTAAAGTTTAATCACAGGGCTAACACAGATACTTGCTGTTTTGAAGTTCAAATCCAGATTTCACCTTGTTTGTTTAGATTCTCTTTGTTTTCGCTGGTGAGGTTGGTCACGCCGTCTGGCTCTACGAAGTGTAAGTTGTCCCCGAGGACCGGAGCCTCGGCGAGCTGGATAGGGAGCCTCGCCTTTTTCCTCCCCAGAAGCAAAAAAGACAGTCTGGGGGCTTCGCAGGGCTTCTACCTAGTCTCACCGGCTCTCCTCACGATTCCTCTGGAATTCGGAGTTTTCCAAGCCGCTTCTCAATTATCGAAACGGCTCTTAACAGGTGACGGGGCTGGCGGTAAAAAAAAAGACCGTCTGGCGACGACGGGAACCAAACCAGAAGTCAGCTTCCTTCATTTTAGATTCTACTTCTGAACTAAATTCTTCCACTTTTTTATCAATCTGGACAACTACTTCTGACAAGCCAGTCACAACTGTCAATATATCATGCTTCATCTTGTCATTCTTTTCTTGAACCACCTCCTTATTTCCTGTTGAGATTTTTCAAATTTCTGGTCCAAAACTTCATTTTGATTCATCAGAGCCGCAGCAATAAATTCCTTCAAATCTTTAAAACCAGTCTCCTGTGCTTGGCTCTGAGTCTGCAAACTTAATAGCTGCTCTTGTGACTTGTGGGTGGGGGAACCCCCCCCCTGCAGCTTTAATGGCTGGCTTTGTCTGCGTTGAAGCTATTCTGCCATGCAGTCTAACTCTTTCTAAGAAGGAAGTCTTCCCTCCCTTTTCACCACAGAGTCCTCTCAAAAATTTCCCCAGCTTTAATCAAGTCTCTATAGGAGAAGGAACAGATCAAAATCACTTTAAAAAGAACTTTTCCCTTTTCTTCTAGCCAGCGCTGTTGCTTTGGATACTTTGTAACGTATTAAAACACTCAGGCAAATCCACTTTCACTTTCAGCTTTTTTCCTACCGCTGAAGCCGGATGCCATTTTAGCAAATTTTCACTTTTTCTTCATTCTTAAATTCAATCACAGGGCTAATAGAAATACTTGCAGTTTTGAATTTTAAGTCCAGATTCCACCCTGTTTATTTTTGGTGATTCTCTTGGATTTCGCTAGTTATGTTGGTTGTGTCGTCTGGCTCTGCTGGATGCAGAGTTGTCCACAGAGTCCGGAGCCTCGGCGAGCTGGATAGGGAGCCTCACCCTGCTTCCTCCCCAGAAGCAAAAAAAGACAATCTGGGGACTTCGCAGGGGGCTCTACCTGGTCTCACCGGCTCTCCTCCCATTTCCTCAAGAACATGGAGTTTTTCAAGCTGCCTCTCAGCTGTAGAGCCATAAATCTTAACAAGCTTAATACATTTGCTCTGCTACGAAACTATGTGATTGGGCTTGATAAATTGACCTAAGTGTCAATTTATTGACTAAGTGTCAAACCCTTTTGAAAATTAATGAATAGTTATGATTGGCCTCTCCTATCCTATTCTCTCCCTCAGGCTAGCCCAACAGAAGCCTCTCCTCTCTATCCCCTTCTCTCCCTCAGGCTTGCCCCAGAGATTCTCTCCTCTCCCCTTCTCTCCCTCACAGTTGGCCCCACAGAAGCCTCTCCTGTCCTCAATACTCCCATCCACTCCCTCAGGCTGCACCCATAGATCCTATCCTCTCCCTCAGGCACCCCATAGACTCTCTCCATTCCACTTCTCTACCTCAGGCTGGCCCCATAGTTCCACTCCTATCCCCCTTCTCTCCCTCAGGATGGCACCATAGATCCTCTCCTATCCCCTTCTCTCCTTCAGGCTGGCCCCATAGATCATCTCCTCTCCCCTTCTCTCCCTCATGCTGGCCCCATAGATCATCTCTTCTCCCTTTCTGTCCCTCAGGCTAGCCCCACAGAAGCCTCTCCTGTCTATCCCCTTCTCTCGCTCAGGCTGGCCCCATAGATCCTCTCCTATCCCCTTCTCTCCTTTTTTTTAAAAAAATAATCTTTATTAAATATTTACAATAAAATTAACACACAATAATGATTGTAAAGCAATATAGGAAGCGAAACATAGAAACATCTAAACACAGGACTAAAACCAAACAACAAACAAGACTAACCAAGAGTTAAACTCATTCCCCAATTAAGATTAACAAATATCATCCTAGCCAAACATTTCAATGCAATCAAATTCTTTTTACTAACGACAAAACAATTGGTCTGTTTTTATCAAAATTATATAGAGTTATAAAGCCTAGTAAATATCTAGTTAATCTAATTAGGCGATTTTATCACCCTTCTCCTAAGTTTAACCTTCTTTTGAGCCAAACAAAACATCTGTCCCAACTTCTCTTATATACTGAATTTTTCTTGTCTTTTAAGATATACATTAGCCTGTCCATCTCAGTACATTGAAGAATCTTGTTTATTATCAGATGGTCAGGGGTCGTGTCTGGAGACTCAGGGCAGCTGACAATGTGTTAAGCAATAGCCTTCATACTTTTGTATATTTATACAAAGTCGGCTTATTGCCCCCACAAACTGGGTCCTCAATTTACCTACCTTAGAAAGGATGGACGGCTGAGTCAACCTTGAGCCTGGCGAGATTCGAACCAGCAGTAATTGCAGGCAGCTGTGTTAATAACAGGGTGCTTAGACCACTGTACTATCAAGGCTCTTGATAGTTGACCAAATGCCATTCTCGCAGCTGTTGAGACATGGACTAATATATACCAATCCTTCTTATCGATGTAGTCTGGTCTTATTCCGAATAAGTAGAGGTCTGGGTGAAGAGGGAAGCTCACACCTGTTATTTCCAACAGCCACTGCTGTATTTTCGCCCAATAGCATCTAGCTGATGGACAGATCCACCACTGATGGAAGAAAGTACCCTTGGCCGACCCACATATATCATCTCCTATCCCCTTCTCTCCCTTAATCTAGCCCCATAGATCCTCTCCTATCCCCTCCCTCAGGCAGGCCCCATAGATCCTTTCCTATCCCCTTCTCTCCCTCAGGCTGGCCCCATAGATCATTTCCTCTCCCCTTCTCTCGCTTAGGCTGGCCCCATGGATCATGTCCTCTCCCCTTTTCTCCTTTAGGGTAGCCCCATCATCTCCTCTCCCCTTCTCTCCCTCAGGCTAGCCCCACAGAAGCCTCTCCTCTCTATCCCTTTGTCTCCCTCAGGCTTGCCCCATAGATCTTCTCCTATTCCCTCCCTTCGCTTCCTCAGGCTGGCCCCATATATTATATCTTCTTCCCTTCTCTCCCTCAGGCTAGCCCCACAGAAGCCTCTCCTCTCTTTCCCCTTCTCTCCCTCAGGCTTGTCCCATAGATCCTCTCCTATCCCCTCCCATCTCTCCCTCTTGCTGGCCCATAGATCCTCTCCTCTCCCCTTCTCTCCCTCAGGCTGGCCCATAGATCCTCTCCTATCCCCTTCTCTCCCTCATTTTTGGCCCCAAAGAAGCCTCTCTTGACATATTCCCTCCCTTCTCTCCCTCAGGCTTGACCCCATACAGCCTGTCCTATCCCCTTCTCTCCCTCAGGTTTGTCCCATAGATCCTCTCCTATCCCCTCCCTTCTCTCCCTCAGGCTGGCCCTATAGATCATCTCCTCTCCCCTTCTCTCCCTCAGGCTAGCCCCACAGAAGCCCCTCCTCTCTATCCCCTTCTCTCCCTCAGGCTGGCCCCATAGATCTTCTCCTATCCCCTCCCTTCTCTCCCTCAGGCTGGCCCTTCTGTGGAGCTGGCCCTTCTCAGGCTAGCCCCACAGAAGCCTCTCCTCCCTATCTCCTTCTCTCCCTCAGTCTTGTCCCATAGATCCTCTCCTATCCCCTCCCTTCTCTCCCTCAGGTGGCCCCATATATCCTCTCCTATCCCCTTCTCTCCTTCATCCTGGCCCCATAGATCATCTCCTCTCCCCTTCTCTCCCTCAGGCTGGCCCCATAGATCCTCTCCTATCACCTCCCTTCTCCCCCTCTGGCTGGCCCATAGATCCTCTCCTCTCCCCTTCTCTCCCTCAGGCTGGCCCATAGATCCTCTCCTATCCCCTTCTCTCCCTCAGGCTAGCCCCACAGATGCCTCTCCTCCCTATCCCCTTCTCTCCCCCAGTCTTGTCCCATAGATCCTCTCCTATCCCCTCCCTTCTCTCCCTCAGGTGGCCCCATATATCCTCTCCTCTCCCCTTCTCTCCCTCAGGCTAGCCCCACAGAAGCCTCTCCTCCCTATCCCCTTCTCTCCCTCAGGCTGGCCCCATAGGTCCTCTCCTCTCCCCTTCTCTCCCTCATGCTTCTCTCCCCTTCTCTCCCTCACGTTTGGCCCCACAAAAGTCTTTACTGTCCTCTTCACTCCCCTTCGCTCCCCAGGCTTGCCCCATAGACCCTCTCCTCTCCCTTTCTCTCCCTTAGGCTGGCCCCATATATTCTCTCCACTCCCTTTCTCTCACTCAGGCTGGCCTGAGTCTGCTGCACATTTCTGCATTCCTTCTTTTCTAACTTCCTGATTTTCCTTTGTCCAGCAAGATGTAGTTAGCTGGTTTTGCACTTTTATAATAAAATGTTTCTTAGAATATTTACTTTGGGTTTTCTTTCTTTGAGAGTATACTCCATGGAAAACAAGATTCATTCACCTCTAATTAATTGCAGTTTCCCCAGGGGGGAATGGAGCTGATTCATTCTTCGACAATGGTAGCAGAGGATGGTATGATTTATTTTGTTTTCCTTGGTGAATAGGCAATTAAGCAGATAGATTAAGTCGGTGACCATGGAACACTGATTATTTACTGCAAATATGCTGAGAAAAAAAAGATCAAAACAAAATACAGAACAATGTCTAATGAAGACATATATCTCTCTGATCTCTCTGATGAAGAAGCGAAAAAGATTTTAAAGAGGCTTTCAACTTTTCAAACACCGCTTGCTTTAGCAACCAGACTTGATGAGTGTGCTGTTGGGGAAGCTTATCTCAAAGAAGACATGCTAACGAGGTCAGTGACGCCTTCTTATATTTCTTCATGCCCAAAATTAATTCCTATCGAAGCCCTGGAATTTGAAAGGCTTGGTGCCAAACCTAAAATTCCACAAGCGGCTGGGTTTTCTTTACTCACAGAGAGAGGTGATATTCATTATTCTCCTCCTACCTCTGAAGAAACTATGTATGATAAGGCTGTGCGAAGTTATTGTGATCAAATAGAGTTTCTGGAACATGAGCTGAACAAGGCAAAAGTGTTTGTTTCTATACTTAAGCCAGATAAGAGGGACTCTCATCTTTTTCAAATTCCTGAGCCCTCCATCTTGTCTCTTTCTTCGAAGCCAAAGCCACTCCCCCAGGAGGGTTTTGTGTCAGGCAAATCAGAACAGAAAGCAGTGTCCTCATCACATTTAACTCGTGATATTGGATCTTCTCTGATTACACTTTGCAATGCCTGAAACTAATGTTGCAGCACCACCTGCTGGTGAAAGTAATTTACAAAATAAAGCTGAAATGCACTCCAAGATGCAACAGCAGTTAGGAAAATTACATCAAACTATTTCAATGATGTCTCTAAATCAATCAGTTCTTCAGGCTGCAACCAAGCCTCCACAGGCTCAATCATCAGCACCCCCTGGTGGTACTGATGACATTTTTGTCCAGATTCCTAATTTAGATGGAGCACAGCAACGCTTAATGCAGCAAAGACAAGTGCCAGCGTCTCCAGCAGGCCATTTTGATATTGCAGCTCAAGCACCAGCGGCAGCTGGAGCACAACAACCACAAGTCCAAATACACCTGACCAACCATGGACTCCTGCAATAAGAGACTTATATACTAAAGCATGCACAATATTATTGATGTCCATGGATACTGAACTGCAGGTTACTTTTCCACCTGATGCAATTGCCCAACAAATTTGGATTCAATTGGAAACATGCTACCAGCCTGTTTCAATTGAATCTTCATGTTTGCTCTTGTCTGAGTTCCATGGTTCGAGATTAAAACCTGGTGAATATTTTGGAGAACATTTAACTAAAATGAAAGGAATGAGAAAGGAATTGGGCGAAAGAGATATTGATAATTTTCAAATGATCAGCATTATTATTAACTCATTGAATTATGAATGGAAAGATGCTATTACAAAGATTAATCAACTGCCCTTTCCTCAATGCACAGTGGATCATGTATGCAGAATTTTAACTGAAGAAGAGGTATTTATGCTTGCCACACCACATTTGAGAGGACCACTTGCATTAAGAGCTCCAGTGAGGCGCCCCTTCCGAGGAAGAGTCTATGCTCCAAGGATACCAAGATGCTACATCTGTAATCATGTGGGACATGCCACCTGGGATTGTCCCCAATGATTTCCAGCTCCCGTCATGTACCAGTCCAGAGGAACAGACTCCAGAGGAGGCAGAGGCAGAGGCAGAGGCAGAAGACAAGGTCATCGTGGTCCAAGGCATGATCCGCAAGCTCCACTCGCCACATTGGCTTTAACCAATGATCCACAACCTCGTCCAAAACTATGACAGACAACTCCTGGACTTTGGATAGTGGTGCAGCATTGCATGTTATCTACAGAAAGGAACTTTTCACAGAGATGCACGAGCCTGAACCTGAAGTACGTGAACTTTATTCTTTTTCCAATCATCCTTGTCAGGTCATAGGAAAAGGAACTGTTTATGTTGAAGAGCTCGATGCATTCATCCCTGATGTTTATTATATACCAACAGCAAATAGTAGTTTGCTTAGTCAGAGTCACTTGTCTAGAGTATTAAAGTTCCAGGTCCACCACCTCAAAAAAGTTTGAAAGTTTATTAGATTTCTATACCGCCCTTCTCCCGAAGGACTCAGGGCAGTGTACAGCCATATTAAAAACACATAGATTTATAAAATTTAAAACCAATTAAAATAAAATATATAAAATTGGCCATCAATTTAAAAACACACATACACCCATTTAAAATTCATATTAGGCCAGTCCGGCTTGCTGGAACAGAAGGGTCTTAAGGGTGCGGCGAAAAGTACGCAGGTCGGGGCTAAGACGAAGTTCTGGGGCAGCTCATTCCAGAGGGATGGTGCCCCCACAGAGAAGGCTCTCCCCCTGAGGGGTCGCCAATCAGCATTGTTTGCCTGATGGCACCCTGAGGAGTTCCCCTCTGTGGGAGCGTATCGGCCAGTGGGAGATTGTTGATGGCAGAAGTTGGTCTCGTATATATCCTGGTCCTAAGCCATGGAGCGCTTTAAAGGTGGTGACCAACACCTTGAATCGCACCTGGAAGACCACCGGGAGCCAGTGCAGCTTGCGCAGGAGGGGTGTTACGTGGGTACGCCGAGTCGCACCCATAACCACCCGCGCGGCCGCATTCTGGACCAGTTGGAGCCTCCGAGTGCTCTTCAAGGGGAAACCAAGTAGAGAGTGTTGCAGTAGTCCAGATGGGATGGGACGAAGGCATGAGTGACCGTGCACAGGGCATCCCGGACCAGAAAGGGATGCAACTGGTGCATCAGGCAAACCCAATAGAAAGCTCCCCTGACCATGGCCATCATGTGATCTTCCAAAGACAGCCGTGCATCCAGGAGAACACCCAGATTGCGAGCCCTCTCTGAGGGGGCCAGGATCTTACCCCCAATAGTCAGCAATGGAACCAGCTGACTATACCGGGACGCCGGAAGCCACAGCCACTCAGTCTTGGAGGGGTTGAGTTTGAGCCTGTTTCTCCCCATCCAGATCCACACGGCCTCCAGGCACTGGGACATCATGTCAAGGGCATCATTGGGGTGGTCCGGAGTGGAGATGTACAGCTGAGTATTGTCAGCATACTGATGGAATCTCACCCTGAAACCACGGATGATCTCGCCCAGCGGCTTCACATAAATGTTGAACAGAAGAGGCAAGAGGACTGACCCCTGCGGCACCCCACATACAAGGGCCTCGAGGTTGACCTCTGCCCCTCTGCCAACACAAACTGCATATGGTCAGAGAGGAAGGAGGAGAACCTCTGCAACACAGTGCCCCCCACTCCTAACCCCTCCAATCGTCGCAGCATGATACCATAGTCGATGGTATCAAAAGCCGCTGAGAGATCTAATAGGACCAGGACAGAGGAGCAACCCCTGTCCCAAGCCTTCCAGAGATCATCAACCAATGCAATCAATGCCATTTCCGTGCTGTGCCCTGGCCTGAAGCCCGACTGGAATGGGTCTAGATAATCGGCTTCATCCAGGTACTGGGGCAGTTGTCGTGCCACCGCACTCTCAACAAACTTTGCCACGAAGAGAAGATTGGAGACTGGGCGATAATTTGCTAATACAGCCAGGTCCAGGGAAGGCTTCTTGAGGAGAGGCCTCACCACCGCCTCTTTCACAGAGGTGGGGGGGAAGTAGCCCTCACTCAAAGGAGCATTAATAATCCCCTGGAGCCAGCCTCGCGAAACCTCATGGGAGGCCAGCACCAACCAGGAGGGACATGGATCCAATAAACATGTGGCAGCGCTAAGCCTCCCCAGAATCATGTCCACATCCTCGGGAGTCACAGGGTCAAACCCCTCCCAGATAACATTCTCAAGACCCCCCTCCATCACTCCATCTGGATCTACCCAATCAGAGTTCAAACCTTCCCAAATCTGAGTGACTTTGTCATACAGGAATTGCAAAAAATCCTCAGCCCTGCCCTGCAAATTATATAGTTAAAGCAAGTTATATAGTTAAAAATGGAGATATTGTTGCTGAAACCATGTTAATTGGTGGTGTTTATTACATAAAGCCAAAATCTAAACCGCAAGCACAGGCAAGTATACAAACTCCAAAAGAGGAGAGCACAGGCCCAGAGAGAGATGTTCCAATGAGAGATCCTGTTGCTACTCCAAAGGCTCCTAAAACCAACAAAAAGAAAATTAGGAAACAGGTTGCTCAAGCAAGCCTGAGGTTCCTGACAAAACTGTTAATATTGAAAATTCACTAACTGGTAAACCTTTGCATTACAGGTGTATCCATAAGTGGCATAGAAGATTGGGGCATGCCAGTTTCCGTGTTCTTAGGAAGATGCCGGAGTTTGCGAGAGGTTTGGATCTAAAGGGGTGTAAGGTGTTTTGGGATTGTGCTGTCTGCAAGAAAGCCAAATCCAAAGCAGCAGCCATTCCAAAACGTGCTACACGCCTGTCAACATGCATTTTTGATTTGGTACACACTGGCATAGTAGGTCCTTTTACGCCAACACTTGGTGGTAAAAAATATTTTCTAACAATTGTTGATAATTACTCTAGATATGGATATGTATATCCTATGAAAGAAAAATCTGAGACCTTTCAAATCTTTAAAGACTTTGCCACCCTTGTTTATACCCAACACGGAGTAAGCATCGCCAGAATTCAAAGTGATCGTGGTGCTGAATTCATGTCTCAGTGGTTCCAGGACTGGATGCGTAAGAATGGAATTCTTCATCAGACTTCGGCCCCTTATACACCGGCTCATAATGGGGTGGTAGAAAGATGACAAGTAATCCTGCAAACCATGATGTGTTGTCTCCTAGAAGATGCCAATCTCAGTATCCCAGTATACCTCAGTATAAGGGGTTAAGCTATTAAATATGCAAATTATATTGTCAACCGTACTTGGAGTAGTGTAATAAATCAGACTCCTTTCTTCATGTTGTATGGGTACAAGCCCGATCTCAAAAAAACTCCATATTTTTGGTTCATACACTATGGTGAACATTCCCTTAGCTCAAAGAAGGAAAGGAGGTCCATCAGCAAAGAGGTTGAGATTTATGGGTATTGATGATAATTCAAAATGGAGCAAATTTATTGATTCCAAACATGTAATAGTGATTTCCCAATCCGCTAATTTTGAGGAAGTTGCTGACTGGTCCAGGGTTCACTCCAATGATCCTGGAGTTTATTTTCCTAGAGATGATGCCGCTGATGCCACACAGTCTGATGACCAAGATTCACAGGCAAATGTTCTAGCCACTAGTTCTTCTCAACCTGATGTTCCGTCTTTGCAAGCTGCCAATGCTGACGTTAACGACGATGGTGAAGACGAGGATGAAATGGAAGAAGAATGGACAGTTGTTCTGAGGCATTCCAAGAGGGCCACAAAGGGGATCCTTCCACAGCGATATTCATGGCAACTGACAAAAGCATCCTTGCCTTTGATTTGTACTGTTACACTTTCTCCTGATAAGTTCACACAAATCAAGCATCTTCCTGACTCAGAGCAAGAGAAGTAGTATGAGGCAATGCAGGCTGAAATGGACAGTCTAAAGAAACTTAAGGTGTTTATGCCTGGCACTCGATGGGTCTACAGAATCAAAAAGAAGCCAAATGGTGAGTCATTGTACAAAGCCAGACTTGTAGTTCAGGGTTTTGCTCAACGTTATCCTGAGGACTACATAAATACCTACTCACTGACAGTCCGGACTGAAAGTGTAAAGATTGCTTTAGCCACTGCCACTATTCTTGGTTTAGAAGCTTTCCAGTTCGATGTTGACACGGTTTATCTAAATGCTGACCTGGATGAGGAGATCTACATGAGAGGTCCTCCAGGGTTCCGACAGCAAGAAGGGGATACCTAGTTTCTACACAAAAGTCTTTATGGTCTGAAACAGTCTGGTTTAATGTGGTACTTATGTCTTACTGACAAACTAAATTCAATGGGTTTTATTAAGTCTGAAACTGATGAATGTGTGTTTACAAAAAGATCTGATAATATGGATGAGATAGTTCTTGTTTATGTTGATGATATTGTTTATATTGGTCCAAATAAGCAGATGAGTGAGATTTTTGCTAAAGCTTTGCAGAGATATTTCACATTGAAATCTTTGGTCATGTTAGCACTTATTTAGGTGTTCAGATTGACAAAACACATAAGGGATTTAGTCTTTCACAAGAGGATAAAATTGAACAAATTTTGCATCATTGCAACACGAAAGATGCTAATACAGGACGCATACCCATGCAAACAGATTTTCACAACTTGACACAAGAACCAAGTCCTGAGTTCAAGGATCAAACACTTTATTGTTCAGTTATTGGGTCACTGTTGTATATTAGTAGTTGGACTAGACCAGACATTGCACTTAGTGTTAATCTCTTGTCCTGACACATAGGTAAGGCAAAACAGTTTCATTGGACATGTGTTAAGAAATTAATGAAGCCTAAAACACACTAAACATATGAGGTTATTGTTAGAACCGACACATACTGATTATGCAGAATTATGTTGTTATGCAGATTCTGATTGGGCGAGTGATAAGAAATCATGTAAAAGTACTTCAGGTTATATGATGTTCTTAAATGGATGTTCTGTTTACTGGTATGTGCAAAAACAGAATTTTGTTTCTTGTTCTTCTACTGAAGCTGAATATGCTTGTGTTTCAGATGCATGTAATCCTCTAACGTGGTTTGATGAAGAGATATCTGGACACACCCGAGCTGACCAATCACTGTGATGGAAGACAATGAATCTGTGGTTTATATTTCTGAATCACGTTTCACAGGTTCTAGGTCCAGACACATTGACATCCGTTATAAAAATATAAAACAATTAGTGAAACAAGGTTTTATAAAATTGCAGTATGTGTCTACACATGATCAGATTGCTGACATGCTCAACAAACCACTTCCAGCAGCTCAGCATGAGTATCTGCGTAAGAAGATGTGCCTTAATTGATGGCAGTACCTGATGTCCGCTCAACTGACAAAGAAGGGGTTGTCACTGCATTAAGTGTTTGCCAGCTGAGCTCCCATTCTAAAACTTATGGTAGCCTGGCCAAGGAACTTATCTGTAGCTGAGACAAGGCTGGTCTTGTGAGGCATTGGACTACTGCGCATGTCTGCATTCCTTCTTTTCTAACTTCCTGATTTTCCTTTGTCCAGTAAGATGTAGTTAGCTAGTTTTGCACTTTTATAATAAAATGTTTCTTAGAATATATACTTCAGGTTTTCTTTCTTTGAGAGTATACTCCATGGAAAACAAGATTCATTCTACCCCGGACCATCCCAACGATGCCCTTGAAGTGATATCCCGGTGCTGGAGGCTGTGCGGATCTGGATGGGGAAGAATAGGCTCAGGCTCAACCCATCCAAGACCGAGTGGCTGTGGTTTCCGATGTCCTGATATAGTCAGTTGGTGCCATCACTGACTATTGGGGGCGAATCATTGGCCCCCACGGAGAGGGTTCGCAACTTGGGCGTCCTCCTGGATTCACGGCTGTCTTTAGAAGAGCATTTGACAGCCGTGACCGGGAGGATTTTTCATCAGATTCACCTGATTCACCAGTTGCGTCCCTTTCTGGATCAGGACTCCCTACGCACAGTCACTCATGCCCTCGTCCCCTCCTGCCTGGACTATTGTAACACTCTCTACATGGGGCTCCCCTTGAGGAGCACCCGGAGGCTCCAGATGGCACAGAGTGCGGCCACGTGGGTGGTAATGGAAGCGACATGGCGTTCCCATGTAACACCTCTCCTGCGCGAGCTGCACTGGCTCCTGGTGGTCTTCTGGGTGCGCTTCAAGGTTTTGGTTACCACCTTTAGAGCCCTCCATGGCTTAGGACCTGGTCATTTATGGGACCGCCTACTACCACCAATAGCCTCCCACCGGCCGGTACGCTCTCATAGAGAGGGGCTCCTCCGGATGCCGTCGGCCAAACAATGTTGACTGGCAGCCCCTAGGGGGAGAGCCTTCTCTGTGGGGGCACCTACTATCTGGAACGAGCTCCCCCCGGAGATACGGAGGATCCCGGATCTGTGCACCTTCCGCCGCGCTCTTAAGACCTTTTTATTCCACCAGGCGGGCCTGGCCTAATCTTTTCCCTCTTTTTAATTACGCAAATTTTAATTGGTTTTTTAAATGATTGGGGTTTTAATATGTTTGGGCCAAATTTGTTTAATTCAATTTTACTTTGTTTTTAAATTTTGTATTTATGTATTTTTACTCTTTGGCTGTTCACTACCCTGAGTCCTTCGGGAGTAGGGTGGTATATAAATAAAATAAATAAATAAATAAACCCCGCTATTTAGAAATTCTAAATTTGCCAGACTTGAACATTTTGACTCTACAAAAAACCACCTTACTCGGAAGTGCTTACATCCTCCGACGATACCTTAACAGTTCCTAGGTCCTTGGTTAGGACTCGAGCTGCTGAGCTATTAACCAGCCTCAAAGCCTGTGAATCTCACTAAAGATTAAATAATAATAATAATAATAATAATAATAATAATAATAATAATAGAGCTGATTCACACATCGACAGGCCCCATAGATCCTCTCCTCTCTGTCTGGCACCCGAAACACTCTCTCTTCTCTCATTTTTTCTCTCAGGCTGGCCCATAGATCCTCTCCTATCCCCTTCTCTCCCTCAGGTTGGCCCCATAAATCCTCTCCTATCCCCTCCCTTCTCTCCCTCAGGCTGGCCCATAGATCCTCTCCTATCCCCTTCTCTCCCTCATGCTTGGCCCCACAGAAGCCTCTCCCGACATATTCCCTCCCTTCTCTCCCTCAGGCTTGACCCCATACATCCTGTCCTATCCCCTTCTCTCCCTCAGGCTTGTTCCATAGATCCTTTCCTATCCCCTCCCTTCTCTCCCTCAGCTGGCCCCATATATCCTCTCCTATCCCCTTCTCTCCTTCATCCTGGCCCCATAGATCATTTCCTCTCCCCTTCTCTCCCTTAGGCTGGCCCCATAGATAATCTCCTCTCCCCTTCTGTCCCTCAGGCTAGCCCCACAGAAGCTTCTCCTCCCCTTCTCTCCCTCAGGCTTGTCCCATAGATCCTCTCCTCTCCCCTTCTCTCCCTCAGGCTGGCCCATAGATCCTCTCCTATCCCCTCCCTTCTCTCCCTCAGGTGGCCCCATATATCCTCTCCTATCCCCTTCTCTCCTTCATCCTGGCCCCATAGATCATTTCCTCTCCCCTTCTCTCCCTTAGGCTAGCCCCATAGATAATCTCCTCTCCCCTTCTCTCCCTCAGGCTTGTCCCATAGATCCTCTCCTCTCCCCTTCTCTCCCTCAGACTGGCCCCATAGATCCTCTTCTCTCCCCTTCTCTCCCTCCGTCTGGACCCATAGATCCTCTCCTATCCCCTCCCTTCTCTCCCTCAGGTGGCCTCATATATCCTCTCCTATCCCCTTCTCTCCATCCTGGCCCCATAGATAATCTCCTCTCCCTTTCTCTCCCTCAGGCTGGCCCCATAGATAATCTCCTCTCCCCTTCTCTCCCTCAGGCTGGCCCCATAGATCCTCTCCTCTCCCCTTCTCTCCCTCAGGCTGGCCCATAGATCCTCTCCTATCCCCTCCCTTCTCTCCCTCATGTGGCCCCATATATCCTCTCCTATCTCCTTCTCTCCTTCATCCTGGCCCCGTAGATCATTTCCTCTCCCCTTCTCTCCCTCAGGCTGGCCCCATAGATCCTCTCTTCTCCCCTTCTCTCCCTCATGCTTCTCTCCCCTTCTCTCCCTCATGCTTGGCCCCACAAAAGCCACTACTGTCCTCTTCACTCCCCTTCGCTCCCCCAGGCTGGCCCCATAGACACTCTCCTCTCCCTTTCTCTCCCTTAGGCTGGCCCCATATATTCTCTCCACTCTCCTTCTCTCACTCAGGCTGGCCTGAGTCTGAGTCTGCTGCTCAAGTGCAGGCTCAGGCTCAGGCTGCAGGCTAACCTGAGTCTAGATAATCTCCTCTCCCCTTCTCTCCCTCAGGCTGGCCCAGAGATTCTCTCCTAACACCTCTCCTCTCCCTCAGGCTGGCCCCTTAGATCCTCTCCTCTCCCCTTCTCTCTCTCAGGTTGGCCCCATAGATCATCTTCTATCACCTTCTCTCCCTTAGGCTGGTCCCATAGATCCTCTCCTCTCCCCTTCTCTCCCTCAGGCTGGCCCCATAGATCCTCTCCTCTCCCCTTCTCTCCCTAATGCTTGGCCTGACAAAAGCCTCTCCTATCCTATCCCCTCCCTTCTCTGTGAGGGACCTCATGAAGATTGATGGTTAATTGAGGGCGCTTCCAAGAAAAGGCAGCATTCAAGGATGCAATCAAATTAAATCTTTATTAAGAAATAAACAGGTAAAATGAGTTCCCTGACATGGAGGCATCCATGCTTGGATTGAGCCCATGGATCAGTCCTGTAGGAAGTTAGAACAAGAGCCAAAGAGCAGCCCCTGTGAAGGGGTTCTTATAAGGGCCCCTGGCCCCTCCCTTACCAATGTTTGTGTGAGGATCGGAGGGCCATTAACTCTCCCCAATGGGGCTGCAGGGGCCAGTGCCCCTTGACCCACCAGTGGGATCAAAGGTGCCTCTTTGCTCCCATCTGGCCTTTTAAGAAATTGCCATGGTTGGCACAAAACAACTAACAATTCCCCTTCTTGCCAGCCAATGACAGGTACCAGAGAGTATATATGAGAGGGCGAGCAGGTGTCATAGACATGTACACGTTTACAGGACCAAACACAAACGCTTGCACAGAAGGTTATGTCGGTCAATGGGTACAGGTTTTGTGAACAGGTCAGCTAACTAGTTGGTTGAACTACAATGTTTGATATGTATAAACCCCATTCTGGTAAGCTGCCTGACATTCTTGTCGTGGATGTCTATGTGGCGGGACCTAGAGTCCATCGCGTATGTGTCCGAGATTCCAATTGTGGCTATATTATCTTCTTGAATTTGGATGGGCAGAGTGGCAGGTACCCAGATGCTCGTTACCAGAGCATTGAACCAAATCAAGTCATTTGCTGTGTCCGATAGGCTGGCATATTCTGCCTCGGCCGTGGAGCACGAAACAAATTTTTGCTGCCTAACATGCCAATGGATAGGACAGCCATTTAGCAGTATGAGAAAACCAGAGGTGCTCCGTCTACTCTTGGTGTCACCAGCCCAGTCTGCATCCGAGTAAGCAGAGAGCTGGGCGAGCTTCCCCTTCTCTGGCTCCAGCATAAGGAGGGCATCGGCTGTGCCTCTGAGGTATCTAAGTACCCACTTGACAGCATTCCAGTGGAATTCCTTTGGGTTTTCCACATGTCTGGACAATAAATTCATAGCTAAAGCTATGTCAGGCCTGCTCCAATTGCTAATGTATAGCAAGGAGCCAATCACAGATCTGTATAATTTCTTATCTGTGAACTCAGGGCTGTCCTTGTGATCGTGGCCATAGTAGTCACTTTGCATGGGGCTATGCGTTGGGTTAGACTCCGCCATTTTGCATTTGGCCAACAACTCCTCAATCTTTTCTCTCTGGGATAATGCAAATTCCTTTTTAGTGGCCAAGATATGCACACCGAGGTACCTGTCAACCTACCCCAAGGTCTTCAGGGTAAACTTTTCCCCCAGGGCCTTGGCAAATTTGTCACACCTTTCCTTGCCAGGCACTACATATATGTGGTTGTCCATGTAAACTAAAGCCCGTTCTGTATCACCTTTGGTGTCACGTGTGAAAATGCACTCATCTGCATGAGATTCCCTGAAGCCAATTCGCTCTAAACCCTTTTTGAGGCAGTTGTACCAAAGTTTCCCTGACTGCTTGAGGCCATATAATCCCTTTTGGAGCAACCTTGTGTTTTCCCCCTCCTGCTAGTAATGAGGAGGGGCCCTCATGTAGATCTGCCCATCCAAGTTAGCATGAAGGTAGGCCATCTGGATGTTGAACTGGTAGACTTCCTTTCCCAGAGCAGTTGTAGTTACAAGGGTGGCCTTCACGCTTTCTGCCTGGACGGTTGGAGAATAGATCTCTATGTATGCTGTTGACAGATGCGACGTGCCCAATGTCAATTCTCTTTGGTGGGACCCCTATGTTGGACCGCTTTGACCTTCTGACCTCCTGCCACTCACCGCCCTTTTCTTCTGCAGGTTCCTCACCGACTGGCTGTTCACAACTGGGATGTGGAGGCCCTCAGTCCCAGGCGTTGGTCATCATGGGCCTCTGAAGCGTCACTGGAGGTGAAGAGTCAGGTGAAGATGGCGTGTCTTCCCCCTCAGGACTGGACGGTTCATCCTCCCCATCTGGACCAGGTAGACTGACCTCTTCATCCTGTTCCTCGCTGTCATCGGTGGCAGGGTCTGTGGTTGTCTCAGACGGTGTCGTGGTCGGTGAGGCTTTGCTGGGCCGGTTGATGTATGGGCCCAAATCATTTGAGTGAATCTGGGTCCAATTGGAGTCCTCTTCGAAGGAGGCAGATTGGGAGGTCACAGTCCTGCCCCCTTCTCCCAGGAACCGGTAGGCCTTGGAGCCAGGGGCATAGCCCAAGAACCTCAGTCTCTGGGAGACGGATCTCCCCTTCTTCCGCAGTTGCTTGGGGATGTGCATCCAAGCGTAGGAGCCAAATACACGCAAGTGTCCCAAACTTGGCTTCCTACCATGGACCAGAAAATATGGAGTCTGGTTCACAACGCTGTTCCAGGTGCAGTTCACGGTGTAGTTGGCATAGTGTACCGCCTCGGCTAATATGATTCCGCAACTCCAGCATCCACAATCAGGCTACGCACCATAGTCTGCAAGACACTGTTTCACTTTTTGACCATGCCATTCTGTGCAGGAATAAAAGGCGCTGCTTGAAAATGGTGTATGCCCTTATGCCTTACCCAGTCTTGGAACTTTCGGGACATGAACTCGGCCCCATGGTCGCTCTGCAGCTATGCGATCTTGGTCTTGTACTGGGTTTCCACATAGTTGTACAGTGATTTTATGGCATCAAAGGCTTCAGAATTTTCTGTGTGGGTATACACATGGCCATACTGCGAGAAATCATCGACGGCAGTGAGGAAATACTGCCTTTTCCTTAGGGACGGTGTAAATGGCCCAACCAAATCAACATTTATCAATTGATATGGGTATTGGGTTTTATGCAGTGACACCTTAGGTATTGGGGCGGTCTTCCTCTTTGCCCTCTTACAGATGGCGTAATCCAGAAACACCTCACAATTCTGGAGGTGAATCCCCTCAGCAAATTCCCCCATCTTTTTGATCACGGGGAAGCTCACATGGCCTAACCTTTGATGTAAGAGGTGGGCACATTTGATATGAAGTGGCTTCTCCACTGACACCCCCTTGGCTCTGGTTGCCTTGGGCGGTGCTGGCACCTTAGGCCCTTTCTTGGGCTTATCTGCCTTAAGTGCCTGCTGAGGCTTGGGTTTCTTGCCCGCATTGGCCTTGGGAGGCTGTGGGGCTGGCTGAGGCAGCATGGGTTCAAGTGCTTCGGCCTTGCGCCCCTTTGACAGCCTGGGGGCTGGCTGTGAGGGCTCTCTCTCTCCCTCAGGCCCCTTCTGGGGTGGCACCCTGTGAACTGTGTCCTGTAGCTGGGTACTCGCGAGAGAAATATGGCAAACCATTTATAATGGTAACACTCCCAATGACCTTTTTGTCTCGAATGACATGACCTCCCCCTTTGCGAAACAATACCTCCACCCTTCCATCATCACATAACTTGGTTATACTCAACAGATTATTGGCGATAGAGGAAGCATGCAACACACCTTCAACATTGCCTAGCCCTGGTACAGAGACAACAACCCTAACAACCAAAGCATTGTTACCATTGGCAACCTTGATGGAGGAGTTAATTCTCCTTAACCTCTTAAAACCTTGCTTTATGTTAGCAATGTGAGATGAAGCACCAGAGGCCAGTAACCAGAGGCCAGTAGGGCCATCAGCCTTTATGGCAGGGGTGAGGTAAGTAGTACACACAAAATTGCCCTTAGCACCACCTTTGCCCCCGCCAGGCCCCCTCCTCTGCCCCCTGTCCCTTCCTTGATTGGAACCATGCTTAGGTCCTTGCTGATAATGGGGGCAGTCCTTCTTCAGATGCTCCTCAGAGCCACAGATGAAACACTTGGATAGAGCATTAACCTGCTCTGAACTCTGGTGCCTTCTCTTGATGTCCTGAGTTGTGGCCCTGGTGTATTCTCCTGCATCTCTACGCCTTCTGTCTTCCTCATTGAGCCTCCCTGTGAGGTAGGACAGAGTCATGGCTTCCTTCCTGGTTCCCTCAATAAAATTGCCCCAACTTTTCTCCAGGGATGCCAGAATAACAGCAATCATGTTGGCCTCAGTCATGGGGTAGTCCCTGAGCACCAGTTCTGCCCTGAGTGCCTTCAATTTTCCCAGGTGTTCAGCCATGCTAGCTCCAAATTTCAGCTTGGTGTTATAGAACTCCAATGTAAGCCTTGTGGTGAAGCCCAAGCTATCACTATTAAATAGGCTATATAACAACCCCCAAATCTCACCAGCTGTGAGCCCATCTGGAATGCTGGGGTACAATTTAGCATCCAGTGAGCTCAGTAGAATGGTATAGGCTTTCCTGTGGTACCACTCTTCTTGAGGCCCTCAAGAGAATGGTGGGGGGTCTAAAACCATTTCTAGGGTCCCTTCTTTTAAGAGTCATACCTGTATCTCTTTATTCCATATGTTGAAGTTCTCACCTCCCAAATGTAATTTTTCAAAATTATTTGGGAATACAGAGTTAGAAGAATAAATAGGAGCAGAAAATGCAGATCCATTTTGCAAGGTACCTCCGCTTAGGTTCATTGAAGTAAATGGGAGAGGGATCCCTCTGCTGGTGGGTGTAGGTATTTTTCTCTTATTGTTTTTCTCCTTTTCAGATGGAGTGGACTGGGCATGCTAGAACTGCTGAGCATGCTCAGAGCTCATTCCAGCCCAAGAGCCGTCGGCAGCGGACCTCTCGGTGCTTCAGGGCCAGGCCTGGACCCGGGCCTGTGGAGCCCTGAAGATTTCTCTGGAAGCCCTCCCAGTACTGGAACACTTACCGGGGGATGAAGGCTGTAGGATGGGGCTGGAAAGGCCCAAAGATGCCAAGGATTGCCTGGAGGGGCCCACCGCTGGTCCTGAAGATTCCGGAGGAGGCAGCCATCGTCGGATGTGGAAGGCTCGGCTGGAGGCCCCCTGAAGGCTCAGCTGGAGGCCCCCTGAAGATATCAAGGTGAGTCCTCTGTTGCCTTGGCGGGGGCATTGGGAAGGTTGGAGCCCCCAGGGGTTCGTCTGAGACTCTCTGGAGGTCCGGGTCATGGCTGTGGGGCTCCAGACTGGACACCCCCAACCCCTCATTGGTCTCCTGGGGATAGCAAGGGAGGTTGGCTGCCCCCAACATTTTTTAAAAAAATTTTTTATTTATTTTTAAACATAAAACATAAAACAGCATCTTTTTAGAGCAAGGGTTTGATCCGGTATAAAATAAGTATAAATTCCAAATTTTATCTCTTAACATCTTAAAGGAAAAAAAAAAGAAAAAAAGAACAAATCTAAACCCAATTTTTATCATTCAATCTAACATCTTATTCTAACATTTAATATTTTATTATGTAATCACTCTAAATTTTAAACTTCAAATCTAAACAGCTCTTTATAATATTCATTTATCATTTTAACAATCAGTATTTCATATATTTTCCTTACTTCAAAGACCCAAATCAAGTCAATGTTTCTTTTAACTCACATCTAATAATCAATATAAAGTATTTTATTCCTCTCTTAAGAACATTTCAAAATCAGTAACTGTTCTTCAAAAATATCTCCTTCACTCCTCCTAGATTTATTTTTAGCTGGATTGCAGCTTAATTAGCTGTTTTCCAGGAATGCTTTCCTCCACTCCTAACCTATATTTCACTGGTTCACAGTTTAGCTTTAACTGCTCCCCAGTATTGTCTCCTCCTCTTCTCCAAAGTTTATTTTTAGCTGGTTCACAGCTTAATTAGCTGGTTTCCAGGAATGCTTTCCTCCACTCCTAACCTTATTTGTTGGCTGGATCACATTTTCTCCTTCACTCCTCCTAGGTTTATTTTTGGCTGGATAACAGCTTTTCAGCTGTTTTCCAGGAATGCTTCCCTCCACTCCTAACCTATATTTCACTGGTTCACAGTTTAGCTTTAACTGCTCCCCAGTATTGTCTCCTCCTCTTCTCCAAAGTTTATTTTTAGCTGGTTCACAGCATAATTTGCTGTTTTCCAGGGATGCTTCTCTCCACTCCTTACCTTATATTTAGCTGGTTCACAGTTTAGCTTTAACTGGTCCCCAGCATTGTCTCCTCCTAAATTTATTTTTGGCTGGTTCACAGCTTAATTGCCATCTTCCAGGAATGCTTTCCTCCACTCCTTACCTTATATTTGACTGGTTTGCAGTCTGGCTCTCACTGCTCTCCAGCATTGCGTCCTCCGCTCCTCCTAGGTTTATTTTTGGCTGGTTCACAGCCTAATCAGCTGTTCTCCAGAAATGCTTTCCTCCGCTCCTAACCTTATATTTGACTAATTCACAATTTAGCTTTAATCATCTGATCCCCAAAATCATACTTCTTTGCCAATTTAAACTAATAATGCATTTTAGTATATATCTTCTCTCCTACTCTCTCCTGAACTATTAATTTTCTTTAAATTTCTCCCATTTCTTATTTGTTTCTTGTTTTTCTATGTAAAACAACATTTTAAACCATTTTAAAAACCCATTTACCATAGTTATAAAATCTATAAACAAGTCTTATTAATATTCAAAAATTCATTCCCATTCTCTTATTTACTGTAGAAAAACAACATTTTAAACCATTTTCAAATCCATTTTCTGTAACCATTGGAACGCTTATTAATATTTTTTTAAAGAAATTCTTTCAAAATATCCACATTTTTTGTAGTTTTTCTATAATGACATTTCTCACTTTAAAATAGTCATAAAATCTATAAACAATTCTTGGTAATATGCAAAGCTTGATTCATGTTTTATTTTCTATAAAGAACAATATTTTAAACCACTTTAAAGAAACAATTTTCTGCAGTCTTGAATCTATCAACAATTCTTATTAATAATCAAAAATTCATTCATAATCTTCATATTTCTTGTAGTTTTTCTATAATCTCATTTTCCCCACCTTGAAAATCACTTCTCTTAATAACAGTAATGAAAGGTAAAAGTAAGAAAAAGAAAGGGAGAAGAAAAAAGGAATAAAAGTATAGCAGAAAAAATCAAAAAGAAAGATTCAAAAAGAGAAAGGGAAAAAAGGAAAACAAAAAGAGAGGAATATAATAAGAGGATATTTTAAAAAGGAAAGAAAAAGTAGAAAAGAGAGAGAAAGAAGCAGGAGGAACGCTCCTCCTTACATTATTTAGACATTAATTACATAGAAAGTATTTACATCCATTTTAATCAAACTGTGGTACTTTTCTCATCTTGCTACCCAGTATATTCCGGTTTTCTTTCTCCAATCTGTCCAAACTTTCTTTCTTTTTTTTCTTTTCAGTTCCAATATCAATAAAGTTATAAAGACTAAAGGATTTAGTTCTTTTGTATTCCATATATGGTATCATCATGTCTTCTTGTGGGGCTCTGCCCTTCCCTTATGTTAGAACACCATTAATCAGCTATTTTAATTGTTCCAATTAATTTCTTCTTTCCAACTGTCCATAAGTAGTCCAAAGACAGTTTAAGTACATCTAAAATCAAGCCTCCTTAATTTTTCCTCAAAATAATCCAATTCTGGAAGCAAGAGACAAAGTTTATTCTTTAAACAGCAAACTTTCCACAGTTGCAATTTTCACTTTCACTCTCTCAGCCATTTTAACTTCCTCTGCTTGTTATTCTCATAGCTTTAAAAAAACATTCTGCTTGTTTTCTCTTCTCCTTCTTCCCCTTCCAAGCTAATCCATTCTCATTAAAGACCAAGAAAATATCAAATTTTAAATCCATCCAAAGGGACGTTAAATTCCAAAAGCAGTCAGTTGGTGCTATTGTCCTTTAATGGGTCTTCTCCTTGTTAATTGTTTAAATTCTTTGCCCAAATAGTTCTTAGTCGCTGTTAGAGCCAGGGCATTATTAATATTTAAATGTTTGAAGACTGTTCTCGCCTGGGCTAATCCTACTCACCCGGCATTCAAACATCTTGCTCCTGTGTCTTCTCCTGCACTTTGCTTGTCCTGGCTGCCGAAGCTTTGGGGCAGCCACCATGGCTGCCTCTCCCACCACTGCCGGCACAGAGGGCAATACTCTGGCCCCGAGGAACCTGCCCGTTCCTCTCAGCTGTCCATGGGGTCCCTCTCTAATCCCCTGTCCCTCCAGGACAGGGTAGGTCCGCAGACCTGCCGGTGGTAGCTTAAAAGACAGGGTTTTCATGGGGCTCCAAAGAGCCCTGCTATTTTCCTGTCCGCTCGCCGCAGTGCCAACCGGAAGTCAACAATCTAGTATTTTTAAATGATATCCATTCTTTTTTTTTTTCCTTCAAATCATTTTTTATTTTAAAACAAAAAATAAATAAATAAAACATACAAACATCATTCATTCAATCAAGTACAGACAGTACATTGGTCGGTTTGCATCCCTAGTGCCCTCTCTTCACAATATCACTACATATCCAAAATTTATTCTTATGTAAAATATATCAATTGTATCATCATTTAAAGTATTTCAGCATTTACTTATATATCACCATTTTTATTGTCTACCCAATAGTAAAATAAATCCCATATCAAGTAATATTGTTATTCTTCCTGCTCTCTTATTTCTAATGTCAGTTTACTCATTTCGGCACAGTCCAACATTTTCCTAATAATTTCTTCATCTGTAGGTATCATTTCTACTTTCCAATTTTTAGCAAATACAATTCTAGCTGCTGTTAGATTTACAATTAAATACTGCAGTTCTTTGTTATATATTTCTGGTAAAATCCCTAATAAAAATATCCCTGGTTTAAAGTCTATGTGTCTCTTGATCATTTTTTCCAACCACATGAGTATCTTAATCCAATATCTCCTTGCTTCTAGGCATGTCCACCACATGTGGTAATAGGATCCTGGGGTCTGATGACATTTCCAAAACCTCTCCGATTTGTTCTGGAACATTCTGATGAAATCTCCAATAATTTCTATTAATTTACTTATTGTTGTTAATGGTTTTTCAATAATAAAAAACAAATCATCTGCAAAAGCTTGAAGCTTGTATTCTTCCTTTCAAATCTTCATGCCCTTTATCTCTTTTTCTCCTCTGACATGTCTATTTAAAACTTCTAATGTCAATATAAATAACAATGGGGATAAAGGACATCCTTGTCTCGTGCCTTTTTCTATTTCAATTGCATCCATCAATTCTCCATTTATCATTACTTTTGCTGTTTGTTTAGAGTAGATAGTTTCAATGGCTTGTACAAATTTCCTCCCAAAGCCCATTCTTCCATTTGAAGGGCCATAAACTTCCAGTTAACGTTGTCAAAGGTGCGTCTAGAAAAACCAAAGCCATCTGCTTTTCAGGGTGTACTTCATAATACTCAAAAGTGTCCAAAATTATTCTTATGTTGTCCCTAATTTGTCTTTTTGGAAGAAATCCATTTTGATCCGAATGTATAAAATTATTTAAGTATCTCTTAAGTCTCTCCACCAATATTGAAGCAAAAATTTTGTAGTCCGAGTTTAACAAAGATATAGGTCTATAGTTTTTGATTTGTTGTGGGTCTGTATCTTCCTTATGAATCAAAGTAATATATGCCTCTGTCCAAGATTTGGGTATTTCCTTTTTTATCATCACTTCATTCATCACCTCCAGTAATGGGATGGTCAAAGGTTCTTGTAATGTCTTATAATATTCAGCTGGTAGGCCATCAAGCCCAGGTGCTTTGCCATTTTTTTGTTTCTTAATTGCTTCTATTAACTCCATCATCGTTATGTTTCTTTCCAACATCTCCTCAATATCTTTACTAATCTGAGCTAAATTTGCGTCTTGTAAGTATTTGGACACTTCCTCCTCCTCTATTGTCTCTCTTTTATAAAGTTTTCTGTAAAACTCATGTATAATCTTTCCCATCTCTTTATGTCCAAATTTGCTTTCCCCTTGTTCATCAATAAGATGTGTTATGTTCCTCAATTCTCTTTCCTTTTTCAATTTATATGCTAGCCATCTGCCTGGTTTATTCGCATTTTCAAAATAGTTTTGTTTAGCACTTCTTATCTTCTGAGCCAGTTCTTCCTTCTTCAATAGATCCATTTTATGTTTTACTGTAATCATTTTAATTTTGACAATCTTCTTATGTGGATCATTCTGAAGTTCCTTCTCAAGTCTCTTATAATCGTCAGTCAGTGTTTTCAGTGTTAATCTTTTTTTTACATTCTTTTTTCTTGTATAATCTATAATTAATCCTCTAGCAAATGCCTTCATTGTATCCCAGCGGATTTGTATAGATGTCTCATCTTTCTTGTTTTCCTTAAAGAAGAAGGCCACTTCTTTTTCCATCTTCTGCACAAACTCTTGCTCTTTTAATATTGTATTATTTAAAGTCCATCTAGCTTTTCTTTTTTGTCCTTTCCAAGTTATCATCATTGGGTTATGATCCACCCATAAATTAGTTTCTATTTCCACATGTTCTATATTAAACAACAATTCCATTGTTGACCATATCATGTCTAACCTGGACCACGATAAATGTCTGAATAAAATGTATATTGTTTCTTTCCTTTATTTCTTTCTCTCCATATATCTTTCATATTCATTTCCTCCATCATCTTAAAAAAGGACTTTGGCAATATTTTCCTACTGTGCTTTGTTACTTTATTCGTTTTGTAGTCCCAATTTTCCTCCACAATTCCATTAAAATCTCCCATCGTGCATATGTTGTCATAATCCATTTCAGTTACTTTATTGTGTAGTCTTCTATAAAAGTCACTTTGGTTTTCATTTGGAGCATAAATTACTATTAAAAGAATTTTTCTGTTATTATCAAGTACTTCCACCATCAAAATTCTTCCGTCCAGATCTGAGTATTTACATTCTGCCAAAATGGTTTTTTAAATATATATTACAACTCCTCTTTTTTTGTTTTGGGCTAGTGATGAAAAATTTTTCCCCAATTTTGGTTGTGTTCATGCTGTTTTTTAATATGTACTTCTTGTAGACATATTATATCAGCTTTTAATTTCTCTAATTTGTGAAATACTGTCTTTCTTTTGGTGGCTGAATTGAGTCCATTTATATTTATTGAGATTAAGTTCCTCTCTTCCATCTTCATACTTTATATATAGGTTTTATTGCTCTAGTCGATCTTATCTCACATTGTTCTCTTGGTTCAGTGTTTCCGCCAACTGCTCCTTCAGTCGATTCAAGGAATATCAATTCTTCCTCAGTAAGTTTTAATGGGACTGCCGATTGGGGTTCAACTTGGATTTCCGTGTCTTTTCCTTGAAAAAATTGATCATAAAATGCTCTTGCTTTGTCAATTGTATTCAACCTATATTTTTGAAATTGCCATGTAACAACCAGTCCTTCTGGGGTCAGCCACCTAAAGTTAATTTCTTTTTGAATCAAGATTTTGGTCAAGAATTGATATTCTCTTCTCAACTCTCTGATTTTCCTTGGTATCTGTCTCAAGACCACAACTTCTTTTTCTTTGTATTTCAAGGTTTTATCCCTTACTGCTTGTAAGATTTGTGTTCTGATTGATTTTTTAGTAAATCTTCTGTGTACCTCCCTTAGCAGTTTATTGCGTATAGAGTACTTGGTGTAAACTCAATAGATCTTGTCAACCCCCTCCAACACCTTCTCTTTGGGGATTTCTAGAGCTTCAGCCAGCAATCCAATCATCACATCTGTGTCTTCTCCTTTCTCTTCTTGCACATTTTGAAATCTTAGGTAAAATTCAGCTTTATCCATTTCCCAGCTAACTATCCCAGCTGCTTCAAGTTCAATCTCCCCCAGTCTATACTCAATTTCTTTCATTTTCTTTTCGTTTTGATCTTCTTTCTTCTCTAATTTAGAAAGTCTCTCATTATATTTCACCATTGCTTGTTGGATATTATCCACTTTTTCATCTGTTTTGAGTAACTGCTGCTCCATCCTTTGCACTTTTTCATCTGTCTTAGATAGTTGATTCTCCACCTTAGATAATTGTTGTTCCATTCTTTGTACTATGCTAGTTGTCATTTGCACATTTTGTAAAATTACTTGTAGAGACGCTTCTTTGTCTTTATCGTTCTCTTTCTCTTGTTGTATCATGGTCTGAATGGATCTTTGGCCACCAGAAGGTGATGGTACAGGCATAGTTGCAGCTGACCCCACTGTTGGAGCTTTCCTACTCATTTTATAATCCAATCAAAGGGAAAAATCCAAGACAAAAAATCCAAAAAGAAAAAAAGGGGAGGAGGAGAAAAAGAAGAAGAAGAAGAAAGAAAAAAGAAGGGTAAGGTAAAAATTATAAAAACTGGAGAGGAAAAAACATAGAAATAAGAAAAAAATATATAATCCAATCTGGTTCTTCAGGTTCTTCCACACCTTAATCCTTTGGGTAAAAAATAGGGAGAGAGAGAAAAAATAAAAAATAGTAAAAAACAAAAATTTTAAAAAGTAAGAAAAAAGAAGATTTACAAACACTTAAAAAAGAAAAAAGAAATGAAAAAGAAAATCTTCAATCTCTTGGGTTCCTTAGTCCAATACTACTTATGTCTATTTTTTAAAAAAACTTTTATTTCATAGTCAACATACATCTTAAACAAAAAATCAATCATATATATATATATATATATATATATATATATATATATATATATATATTCCCCCCATCCCTTCCCCACTCCAATCCCAACCCCCAACCCACCTCCCTGGACTTCCCAGAACAAGTACAGGGAAAAAACATTTAACAAACCTTAATGAAAAACCCCACAAACTAACTATCTATAGATTAATCTATCACTTGTACTTTAACTCTCCTTGTTCAAAACAAAATATAACTTTTCTTGCTTAAAGGTAGTTAATCCCAATTAATTCAACAATAAACAAACAATTTAAAGCCCTTGAAAATATATTGAAAAATCTATAGCCTTGAATTTAACATTCAAAAAGAAAATTTCTCCATTACTTAAAATAATTTTTAGATATAATCCATCCAATCATAACCAAAGAGATCATATCCTTGTTCACGTTTATATAACAGTTGAAACATCCAGTCATTTAACATCCAAAAGAAAATTTCTTTTTTAAAAAATCCGTTTTTATAACAGTTGAAACACCCAGTCATAAGTAAAGAAATTTTTTTTTTAAACCAAACAAATAATATCCTTAATAAAAATATTAAATATCAATACAATCATTCACCATGTTATCCTGCCTAACAAAGAGGAATGAAATTCTTCCACTTCCATTTCCCCCTGGTTTTTTTCCGAGCCTTCTTCTTCCGCTTTATTCCACCATCTTTTATTTTTACAAGCTTTTGTGTATTCAACTGTAATTTTATCTTCCAATCCTGTGCAGCTCACAAAGTAATTCCTTTTCTTTTCTTTTTTTTTTATTTTCAATTTATATACCGCCCTTCTCCCTAAGGACTCAGGGCGGTGCACAGCCAGAAATAAAAACAAGAAATACAAATATTAAAAACAATTAAAATCTATATAAATTTGGCCCAAAAATTTAAAAAACCACAAACCAATTAAACATTTAAAAATTTAAAAAATTTCTTCTTAAGCCAGCCCGGCTTGCTGGAAAAAGTGGGTTTTAAGGGCACGGTGGAAGGCATTGAGGTCTTGGATTCTCCTTATCTCTGGGGGCAACTGATTCCAGAGGGTAGGTGCCCCCACAGAGAAGGCTCTCCCCCTGGGGGTCACCAGCCTACATTGTTTGGCTGATGGCACCCTGAGGAGGCCCTCTCTGTGGGAGCGCACGGGTCGCTGGGAGGTCGTCGGTAGCAGCAGGCGGTCTCGAAGATAGCTAGGCCCTATGCCATGGAGTGCTTTAAAGGTGATAACCAACACCTTGAAGCGCACCCGGAAGACCACCGGGAGCCAGTGCAACTCGTGCAGGAGTGGTGTTATATGGGAGCGCCATGCTGCTCCCATCACTACCCACGCTGCTGCGTTCTGGACCAGCTGGAGCCTCCGGGTGCCCCTCAAGGGGAGCCCCATGTAGAGAGCATTGCAATAGTCAAGGCGAGAGGTGTCGAGAGCATGAGTGACTGTGCACAGGGAATCCTGATCAAGAAAGGGCCGCAACTGGCGAATCAGGCGAACCTGATAAAAGGTCCCCCTGGTTACAGCTGTCAGATGTTCCTCCAAGGACAGCTGCATATCCAGGAGGACTCCCAGATTGCGAGCCCTTTCTGTGGGGGCCAAGGACTCACCCCCAATAGTCAGTGATGGAGTCAACTGACTATATCGGGATGCTGGGAGCCACAGCCACTCAGTCTTGGAAGGGTTGAGCTTGAGCCTGTTCCTCCCCATCCAGATCCGCACAGCCTCCAGGCACTGAGACATCACTTCAAGGGCATCATTGGGGTGGCCTGGGGTGGAGATGTACAGCATTTTAAGCAACACACCTCTTTAAATAGGATTAAAAGTCCATTTTTGTAAAGAAATTGTAATGTTCCGTTTCTAATCCTTCTTGATATCTTGAAAATCCAAGCTTCTCCCAGCACTTTTCCTCTCATCTGCGTCAAAACCTCTAGATAGATCTCTCTCCATATCTCCGGATTAACCTCCTTCAAGCCCATCAGTTTATTCATAGTTTGAAAAACATCCTTTCTATGTTCCTCAGGCGCTTTTTGTTCTTCCTCCTCTTTCAACATTGCAACTTTGTTAGCAATTTGAGTAATAAACTTCTCAAGGATCTCATCCAGTCTTTCCATAAATGATTTTTGCCATGCATCCACAAAATCCACTGTCAGTATTTGTACACTTGTTGAATTATCTGCTGAGAAACCTCCATTCCCTTCAAAAATCTTTACTTCTGCTATCTTTTCTTATGCTGCAAACTTCATTCAGCAAAACTTCAAAGTACTGACAGCTATAACGACTTTAACAAGTGCAAACAAGCTTTAACAATCACTTTCCTCTTAAACTTCCGTCCTCAATCAGCGCCATTTTGGATCACTTTAAAACTTTCATTCGAATCTGAAAGGACTCATTATTCATCAGAATTAAAGAAAGAAAAATACTTGCAAGAAGCTCTTCTGTTTTGTTCTGCCTGCGTGAAAATCAATCCTTGAAATCACTTGTTTCACAGGAATGGTCGCGACCCCTTAATCTGTCAAAGACAGAATCCCGAGTCTGGAGCTGCTTTCCAGGCGTTTGGGGAGCCCTCATCCTGGAGGTTCTGGGGGGCTCTACCCTATACACCTGAGTACTCACCCCCCCTCTTTGCCCGAAGGGGAAGTTCCAGCCACCAAAACAGCTGATTTACACTGTTTTGGCGGTTTTACAGATCCGGGGAATAGCAGCTCGCAAAGGAGCTGCAGCAGCGCCGGTGGTGCCAGCGGAAGTCCTTATGTCTAATTTTTCTCAACAAGAACGAAAAGTAAAAAGAGAAAATGTAGGCTTTTTTTTTTAAGTCCAAGAAGTATACAGAGAGTGACAATGTAATCTGTCCACAATATTAAATGGAAAGTTTGAATAATAACAAATGCAGCTTCAAGAGAACAAAATTCTTCTTTGTTATTTCGAGGTTTCTAGTTCAAAAGTCCAGCTGAGACACCTGTTTAAACAATACAGATATGCCACTTCTTCAACTCTTCCCAGGACTTATCAGCCTAGCTGGAAACCTCTTTGTTTTTGTTATGGTGTATCTCTAAACTGCCACTTTAAGTCAACAAGAAAAAAAAAAGGAAAAATAAAACTTTCCCCAGTAGATGGCACTGTACACTCTCCTTTCTTCCCAGTCAGCCTTACAATTCTCTCATTATAAATCCAAATGAAGAAAAAAGTAAAAGGAGAAGTTTTAAAAAAAAACCACCAAAATTTCCTTCAATCAATCCAAAAAATTCTAGTCTATATCAACCAATTCAAAAAAGGAAAAAGAGAAAAATACAAATTATCCAGCCTTTAACAGGTTTCTCCTTTAAGTCAAGTCAGTCAAAGTCAATAGTGAAAGTGAAGCAATTAAGCCTCATTACAAAGTAGCCAAGTAAAGTAAAGGGGAAAAAACCTTTTTTTCTTCTTAAAGTTTGCTGCTTGTCTCTTCTTACAAACACTCTTCAAAACTATTTATCTCAGGGTGTCCTCAGTATAAAACTAAAAGAGAAGCCTCACCGATTTGATGTACTGTCCTTCCTCTCGCTTTCAAGCTGTCCCAGCCTTGGCATCCATTAAAGGCTGAAACTCCGGAGCCAGAAAAAGAGCTTTCCCAGGATCAATCAGGTGGTTTGCGATACCCCTGAGATCACTGGGATGTGCTCTTCACTGCCACAACCAAAACTAGGCTGTGGGGTCCATAAAGAACCGTCCAGGACCAGAGATATCGGCAGGAGTCTCTGGAGCACAGAAACTTCCTGTCTGTCTTGCTGTGACATCAGCTAACCTCCCCAATGATATCCAGTCCACATTAAACTAGCTGCTTGATAATAAAGTTCAAAGTTAGGTAAACCAAAAGCACCCTTCATTTTAGCATCTTGTAACAACTTCATTTTTATTCTTGCCTTTTTCCCCTGCCAGATGTATTTCAATATCATTTTATTCAAATCTATAAAAAATTCCTTGTCCAACTTTATCAGAATCATTTGGAATAAATATAAAATTCTAGGCAAAATATTCATCTTAATAGTTGCAATTCTCCCAATTAAAGATAGTTGCAAATTTCCCCATTTTTCCAAATCTTGTCCTATCTGTCGCTTAACCTTATTGTAATTATTTTCTTCGAGAGAACTACACCTTGCTGTCAATTGTATTCCCAAATATTTTACCTTATTCGTAATCTGCATACTTGAAATCTCCATCAATTCTTCTTTTTTCTTTTTCAACATATTTTTAGTCATTATCTTTGTCTTTTCTTTATTGATTTTTAGACCAGCCACTTCTCTGACCTCTCCCATGCTTTCTAACAATTTATTTATTGATGTTAATGGTTCTTCCATAATAAAAACCAGGTCATCTGCAAAGGCTTGCAATTTATATTCTTCTTTCCGAATTTTCATACCTTTTATCTTACTGATTGGAGATTCTTATTTGAATTTGTTTTTGGCTATTCCATGTGACTGGACTAGGGCACACAAGAGCCTGAAGAGTGTATTTCTTTGTTGTTGTTTTTTTCTTCTTTTTTCTCTTTTTCCTTTTTTCCTTTTGGTCTTTTCCTGTTTCTTTTCTTTTTCTTTTTTCTTTTTTTTTTGTAACCTCCTGCCATTTATAAAAATGGATTAGGGTTGAGAAGGACCTGAAGATATTTTATTCTACTGTTTTGATTTGGATTACCTATAGAAATGAGCAAAAAAGCAGCAGTTGTTAGCACTGCTGGATCGACCCCTCCTCATCACCAGCGGGAGGACAACGATCCAATGATGGTGAGATGGAAAGGACAAAGGAGAAGGCTTAGATGGACTCTAAATACTACAATATTAAAAGAAAAGAATTCTTTTCTTTTCATTTTTTTTCAAAGAAAATAGAAAAGAGGATACATCAATGCAGAATCTGTGGGACACCATGAAAGCCTATGCCAGAGGCCTGATTATTGACTATACAAGAAAAAGAAATATTAAGAAAAGATAAGCATATAAAACATTAGAGGATGATTACAAGAAATTTGAAAAAGAACTGCAGAAGTTCCCACAAAAAAAAGACATTAAAAAGAAAATGGACACAATCAAACATAAAATGGGATTACTAGAGAAAGAAGATTTAGCACAAAAAATCAGAAATGCTAAACAAAAATATTTTGAAGATGCTAATAAACCAGGTAGCTGGCTAGCATATAAACTGAAAAAAGAAAGGCATTCAAGGAAAATATCACAGCTAATAGATGATCAAGGACAAATTAGATTTGGAAATGAGGAGAAGAAAAACATTGTACAAGACTACTATAAAAAACTATATGAAAAAGAAAAGATAGAAGAGGAAAGTATTAAACAATACTTACACAAGGCGAATTTACCTCAGATTCCAAAAGATGTCAAGATGATGCTAGAAGGAAATATAATGATGATGGAGTTGACTGAAGCAATTAAAAAACAAATTTGGCTAACCAATAAAGCAACATCAATTAGAGAGGACAATTATGCTAAATTAACAAAACAGATTAAGAAAGATTTGGAAACATGGAGTAAATTACAATTGTCATTCTTAGGGAAATTGCCATCTATCGGTGAAACGTCTGAGGTGGCTCGAGAGTTCATGGCTTCCATGATGGCCATGGACCTTACTCAGTTAATTCATGACCCTACTCACATAGGTGGACACACTCTGGACTTGATTTTTGTCTCTGGTCAGTGGTTGAGTGGCCTTGATATAGGGGATATAGTCATCAAACCCTTGTCATGGTCTGACCACTTGCTCCTTCAACTGGACTTTCTAACCGCTGCACCTCGCTACAGGGAGGCGGGACCGACCAGGTGGTTCCGCCCCAGGCGCCTGATGGATCCTGATAGGTTCCAGACAGAGCTTGGGCCATTTCCTGAGACTCTGGCTCATGACTCGGCTGAAGACCTGGTGGCCGCCTGGGATAGTGCGGCCACCGGGGCTTTGGACCATGTCGTGCCTTTGCGGCCTCTGACCCGGCACCGAACTCACCTAGCTCCTTGGTTCTCTGAGGAGCTGAGGGAGATGAAGCACTGGAAAAGACGCCTGGAGAGTAGTTGGAGGACCAGTCGCTCCGAATCCGACCAAACACTGGTGAGGTCTCATATTAAGACCTACCTAGTGGCGATAAAAGCGGTGAAATCTAGCTATTTTGCCACTCTTATCGCGTCATCAGATAATCGCCCAGCCGCCCTGTTTAGGGTGACCCGCTCCCTCCTCCATCTGGAAGCGCGGGATGATCCCTTGCAGGGTCGAGCTGAGGACTTTGTGCAGTATCTGTATGACAAGATCGCTCAGATTCGGGAAGGCCTGGCCTCTGACTGGGTAAGTCCGGACGGGATGACTGAGGCAGGTCTTGAGAGTGTTATCTGGGAGGAGTTCGATCCTGTTGCTCCCGAGGACATGGACAGGATCCTGGGATGGCTGAACGCGACCACATGTTTAATGGACCTGTGTCCCTCCTGGCTGGTACTGGCTTCCTGGGAGGTTACATGAGGCTGGCTCCAGGGGATTTTTAACGCTTCTCTGAGTGAGGGGGTCCTGCTGACCGCTTTGAAAGAAGCCTCAAGAAGCCCTCCCTGGGTCCGGCTATTTTGGCTAACTATTGTCCAGTCTCCAACCTTTGCTTCATTGCGAAGGTTGTTGAGAGTGTGGTAGCGCGGCAGCTTCCCCAGTACCTGGATGAAGCTGTCTATCTGGACCCGCTCCAGTCCGGTTTCCGGCCTGGGTACAGCACGGAAATGGCATTGGTCGCATTGGTGGATGATCTCTGGAGGGCTCGGGATAGGGGTTGTTCCTCTATCCTGGTCCTGTTAGACCTCTCAGCGGCTTTTGATACCATCAACCATGGTATCATGTTGCACCGGTTGAAGGGGCTGGGGGTGGGGGGCACCGTCCTGCAGTGGTTCTCCTCCTACCTCTCTGACCAGGCGCAATCCATGTTGACAGGGGGCAGCAGTCAACCCCGAGGCACCTTGTTTGTGGGGTGCCACAAGGGTCGGTCCTCTCGTCCCTTCTGTTCAACATTTATGTAAAGCCGCTGGGCGAGATCATCCGTGGATTTGGGGTGGAGTTCCATCAGTATGCTGATGACACTCAGCTGTACATCTCCACCCCAGGCCACCCCAACGATGCCCTTGAAGTGATGTCCCAGTGCCTGGAGGCCGTGCGGGCCTGGATGGGGAGAAACAGGCTCCGACTCAACCCTTCCAAGACTGAGTGGCTGTGGCTTCCGGCATCCCGATATAGCCAGCTGGTGTCATCGCTGGCTATTGGGGGTGAATCACTGGCCCCCACGGAGAGGGCTCGCAACTTAGGCATCCTCCTGGACGCACGGCTGTCTTTAGAAGAGCATATGACGGCCGTGGCCAGGGGGGCTTTTTATCAGGTTCGCCTGATACGCCAGTTGTGTCCCTTTCTGGATCAGGACTCCCTACACACGGTCACTCAAGCACTCGTCACTTCCCGCCTGGACTACTGCAATGCTCTCTACATGGGGCTCCCCTTGGGGTGCACACGGAGGCTGCAGTTGGTCCAGAACGTGGCCGCACGGGGGATTATGGGAGCGACGGGGTGCTCACAGATAACACCTCTCCTGCACGAGCTGCACTGGCTTCCTGTGGTCTTCTAGGTGCGCTTCAAGGTGTTGGGGACCACCTTTAAAGTGCTCCATGGCTTAGGGCCGGGGTATTTGCGAGACCGCCTTCTACCGCCGATAGCCTCCCACCGACCGGTTCGCTCACACAGAGAGGGCCTCCTCAGGGTGCCGTCAGCCAGGCAGTGCCGGCTGGCGACCCCCAGGGGGAGAGCCTTCTCTGTGGCAGCGCCTGCCCTCTGGAATGACCTGCCCCCTGAGATACGAATGATATCAGACTTCCGGACTTTTTGTCGGGTCCTGAAGACACACTTGTTCCATCTAACTGGGCTGGCTTGATCCCATCCTCTTAGTTTTTTAATCGAATTTCAGTTTTTAATGGGTTGTTTTAAATTCGGGCCAAAATTATTTAATTGTTTTTTTAAATGTTTTTAAATTTTATATGCTATGTTTTATCCTGGCTGTACACTGCCCTGAGTCCCGCAGGAGAAGGGCAGTATAGAAATATAATAAAATAAAATAAAATAAAATAAATAAATAAATAAAATTGCATCTCTTAAAATGAACATCCTACCCAGACTGCTATACCTTTTCCAAGTAACTCCGTTTTGGCCAGGAAAGGATTTTTTCAAAGACTTCGATAAAATGATAGCAAAATATATTTGGCAGGGGAAGAAGGCCAGAATTAAAATAAAATGCTTAGAAGATACCCAGGAGAAAGGAGGATTAGTTTATTGGACTGGACACTGTACTATAAAGCGGCATCATTAAATTGGATTAGAGACTGGATAGACCTTAAAAAATAAGAGAACACTACTACTGGAGAGATTTGACCTACAACGAGGTTGGCACACATTTTTGTGGGAAGGAAAAGATAACCAACATCGATATTTTCAACAACACATTATTAGAGGATCATTTCATAGAATATGGCAAGAGATTAGAAAAACACATTACAATAAAATTCTGAGATGGTTATCGACTATGGAGGTGCTGATCTATCCTAACGTGATGGACACGGAGAAAATGAGAAATTATAAAGAATTATTGAATAATAGAGGAGAACTACAATCGAGACAAGAATTGAAAGAACAGGGTATAGACATTGACTGGTGGCCATATTTACAAATAGAATCAAGGTACAAAACAGATAGGGTAAAATTCGGATTCCCAAATGAACCAAATGAATTGGATAAAATCTTACAATGAACGGACGAGAAAATGATAACCAAAATATACAATTACTTATTGAGATATAAATCAGAGGAAGAAGTGGTTAAAGAAAACATGATAATTTGGGCAAAAATTTTTGGGTATAGTATTGAATTGGACAAATGGGAAAAATTATGGACTGTAAATTACAAATTGACAATGTCTGTACCCTACAAGGAGAATTTGCTCAAAATGTTCTACCAATGGCACCTCCCACCAGCGCACTTAGCAAAAATGTTCCCAAACACCTCGCCAATTTGCTGGAAGTGTAATACACATAAAGGAACATACTACCACTTATGGTGGTCATGTCAATAGGTGAAACAATATTGGTATGAAATAAGGAAAATGATAGAAGAAATCACAAACCAGAAGTTGGAAATGAAGCCGGAAACCTTTCTACTTGGAATAATCACAGCACAGTATGAAAAAGAGATAAAATACTTAATTATCCATATCCTAACTGCAGCTCATATACTCTTTGCCCAAAATTGGAAACAAGAATGCATACCAACAAAAAACAAAATAATCACTAAAATTACAGAATGTGCAGAAATGGATAAACTTACAAAAGAACTACAGGAGAAAGATGACAAGAGTACTACTTAGCATGGCAAAAATGGCATATCTGGTTGGAGAAAAAGTTAGAAATACATTTCATAGGGACACTAAAAAATAAGGTCAATCTTAAGACTAAACTTTGGGTACCAATTAAGCAATGTAACAATTTTAAAGATGGAGTGCATATTAATAGTTTACATGTAAATATGTAAATATATAGATAAACATGGAAAAATAGTCTACCAATGTGACAACATTAAGAGTAAGTCGAAAGACTTGATTGATGTTTGTTTTGTATGTTATATTGTTGTATTTATGTTTGTTTGTATTTTTGTTTGTATTTTTAACTAATAAAAATATTTTTTTAAAAAAGAAAAAAACAAAAACAAAAACTATAGGTCTATATCTCTGCTAAATTCAGATTATAAAATCTTCACTACAATACTAGCAGAAAGACTTAAAGATACTTAAATAATTTTATACACTCGGATCAAAATGGATTTCTGCCAAAAAGGCAGATTAGAGACAATTTGAGGATAATTCTGGATACTTTGGAATATTATGAGGTGCACCCAGAAAAGCAAATGGCTTTGATGTTTTTAGATGCACAGAAAGCCTTTGACAATGTGAACTGGCGATTTATGATATTACAATTGAAACAGATGGGCTTTGAAGAGAAATTTGTTCAAGTTATAGAAGCTAAATATTACAAGCAAATAGCAAAAGTAATAATAAATGGAGAGCTGACAGAATTCATTGAAATACAAAAAGGAACAAGACAAGGCTGCCCATTGTTACCACTGTTGTTTGTGTTAACATTAGAAGTACTAAACAGAAACATTAGAGAAGAAAAAGGAATGAAAGGAATGAAAATTCAAAATCAAGAATATAAATTGCAAGCATTTGCGGATGACCTGATGTTTATTTTGGAAGATCCCCTTCAATCTATAAACAAACTGATAGATAAAATAAGAGATTTTGGGAAGGTGGCAGGCTTGAAAATAAATAAAGATAAAACGAAGATTTTGACAAAAAATATGTTAAAAAAAACAGAAAGAAGAGTTGGTGGACGTATCAAGGATGCAGGTCACAAACAAGGTCAAGTATTTGGGGATACATTTGACAGCAAGATGTGGTACTCTTAAGGAGAATAACTATGATAATCTTAAACAACAGATAGCGACAGATTTGGTAAAATGGGAGAATTTGCAATTATCATTGATAGGGAGAATATCAACTATTAAAATGAATATATTGCCCAGACTTTTATATTTATTTCAGACAATTCCAATTAAGTTGGGGAAAAAATATGTTGAAGATTTAAATAAAATTGTGTTAAAATATATATGGCAGGGTAAAAAGGCAAGGATAAAATTAAAACTGTTGCAAGATGTTAGATTAAGAGGAGGCTTTGGTTTGCCAGATTGGGAATTATATTATCAAATTTGTAATCTGATGTGGATTAAAGAATGGATAACATTAAGGAATATTGTTGAATTTAGAAGGATATTTTACATTTTTTTACATTTTATTAAATTTGTATACCGCCCTATTTCCGAAGGACTCAGGGCGGTGAACAGCCATAAAATAAAACATATAGATACAAAATTTAAAATGGAGATAAAACTAATTAAATAAATTTGGCTGAAACATTTTAAAACCCCAATAAATTAAAACCAAATTTAAAATTTAAAATTCCATTTAAAAAGAGGAAAAGTTTAGGTCAGGCCAGCTTGATGGAATAAGAACGTCTTAAGCGCGCGACGGAAGGTACGCAGATCCGGAATCCTCCGTATCTCCGGGGGGAGCTCGTTCCAGATCGTAGGTGCCCCCACAGAGAAGGCTCTCCTCCTGGGGGCCGCCAGTCGACATTGTTTGGCCGACGGCACCCGGAGGAGCCCCTCTCTATGGGAGCGTACTGGTCGGTGGGAGGCTATTGGTGGCAGCAGGCGGTCCCGTAAACAGCCAGGTCCTAAGCCATGGAGCGCTCTGAAGGTGATAACCAAAACCTTGAAGCGCACTCGGAAGACCACCGGGAGCCAGGGCAGCTCGCGCAGGAGAGGCGTTACATGGGAGCGCCACGTCGCTCCCATCACCACCCGCGCGGCCGCACTCTGCGCCAGTTGGAGCCTCCGAGTGCTCCTCAAGGGGAGCCCCATGTAGAGAGCGTTACAATAGTCCAGACGGGAGGTGACGAGGGCATGAGTGACCGTGCGTAACGAGTCCCGATCCAGAAAGGGACGCAACTGGCGAATCAGGCGGATCTGATGAAAAATCCTCCCGGTCATGGCCGTCAAGTGCTCTTCTAAAGACAGCCGCGAATCCAGGAGGACACCCAAGTTGCGAACCCTCTCCGTGGGGGCCAGTGCTTCGCCCCACGGATATGATTTGTTGTTGGGCTGGCATGCTTTTATATGGTATAAAAGTACAAAAATACAGGGTTACTTTAGAAGGCATATGATACCAGAATCTTTGTTATTAAATTGGAAGAAGATCAAACAATGTCATTACTTAAAAATTCCAGTCTGGTAATATCCTATTGAAGCAGTCTCACTCAATAACATTTAGAAAGGAACAAATTGTCAGATATGGTGAATTATTAAATGAAAAGGGTGAATTTAAGTCGAAGCAAGAACTAGAAGAACAAGAGATTGAAATGGATTGGTTTTCATATATGCAAATACAGTCTAGATATGATAAAGATTCTAAAATGGAGGGTTTTTATAGTAATTTGACAAATTTAGATAAAATTTTAACAGGTTCTGATGACTATGTAATTAAAAAACTGTACAGTTACTTATTAGAAGTAAAATTGGCAGAAGAACAAGTTAAGGAAACAATGATTGCATGGGGGGAAAATGTTGGTCATAGGATTGATTTAGAGAAATGGGAAAAATTGTGGTTGCAGAATTATAAAATGATAATGTCAACAGCATATAAGGAGAACTTGTATAAGATGTTTTACAGGTGGCATTTATCCCCGGCGAGAATAACCAGAATGTACAAGAATAAATAGGAGAAATGTTGGAAGTGTCATTAGACTCCAGGTTCATATTACTATATGTGGTGGACATGTGCAGAAGCCAAAAGATATTGGACTAAAATCCACACATGGCTGGAAAAAATGACAAAGAAACACATTGACTTTAAACCAGAGATATTTTTATTAGGGATCTTACCAGAAACATACAATAGAGAATTGAGATATTTAATTATGAATGTTTTAACAGCAGCTAGAATTGTATTTGCTAAAAACTGGAAAGGAGAGAAGATACCTACGGATGACGATGTTATTAAGAAAATTTTGAAGTGTGCTGAAATGAGTAAATTGACATTTGAAATTAGGGAACAAGAAGATAAACAATATTATTTGATATGAGATTTATTTTATCAATGGTTAGACAAAAAAGCATGGAAATGAAATATAAAACATGAAATGGATAAAATAATAAAATATATAAAAGGGGGTTTATTTCCCTTATGGAGGATAAGCTACTGTCAAATAATTGGTAAATGAGAATAATGTAGCAGCAGACTTTATTGCAGTCATAGACCAAAAAAACCCAAAACATCCAAGACACATAGCTGGCACACGACCAGACTGAAGTGCAAAACAGCAGCAAGATCAGTGGTGGAAACAACTCCGTCAAACTCACAGTTCATGTATTTTAATTTTTTTAGCTCCAATCTATATGGATTATAGTCAATTAAAATTGTACATAGATAGAAAATACTATATTGCAATTTGCATAAAATCCACACATCAGCAC
Source organism: Arizona elegans (assembly GCA_022577455.1). NCBI lineage: Eukaryota > Metazoa > Chordata > Lepidosauria > Squamata > Colubridae > Arizona > Arizona elegans. Next base: position 71,894,910 of record JAKOOJ010000004.1, on the reverse strand, counting down.
TTTATACAACCACCAGCTAACTCAACTGCTGGTGATTAATAAAGCTAACCTCAGTCAATGGGTCCAGCCCATTCCTTCCCCCAGCTCTTACATCCCAAGACTGCAGCAAAAAATTTTGCTACCTTTAGTGTAATCTTAGAATCAGTATCTTGGAGTAAGAAGCGAAGACTAAGATTTTCAGATAATCCAGGAAATCTTTGGCAAATGGGAGAGATAAGTTCTGACCTTATCTCCCAATAATGGGGGCATATAAATACGATGTGAGCCAACGATTCCGGAGATTAGCCGTCACATGAACAGTGGGTGGATTTCACACACCCCGAGCTCCTGCTATCTAGGACATTTGAGGGGATCACATTAAAACATGCCTTTAGAAAGGCCAACCTGTATTTAACAAAGGATAGCGTAGAGAGATTTTGAGGGGGTGCATTCGGGGAGTAATACCAAGAGAAAATGGAGAACATACTCCCGCACTAAGTGCCAGATTTTGTTGTCTTTCAATATCATCCAATCACTGAAATATCAGTGATTTGGCTGCATCTGGGCCAAGCATAAGGGCTTCAATAGGGGGAATACCTATCTTCATAAGTTTGGTGTGAATATTGCGGGCTCAAGAACTGTGGAAGTCATTCCGCCTTAAGCACTGGCCTGAATAATAGTCTGGAAGTCTGGCCCACAGGGTCAGCCAGTAGCTAATAGCACACTTCCACAGAACAGTAGCGAGAGATGGTGTGCCCAGTTCCAAGCGGATTGCAGCATTACTCACACAGGGGGGAACTCCCATTAGGCAATGTAAGAACTGGTTTTGAACTGACTTGAGGAGGAAAATATTTGTTTGAACCCAAAGGGGGGCACCATATGTAATGGCAGCTATCACCTTTGCCCTATATACTTTCAATACTGAGGGAATATGTTGGGCTCCCTCTGTGTAAAAGAATTGCAGAAGGGCATGCGTAGTGGCCTTGGCCTTGGTGTGGAGAGACTTGACCTGCGCAAGCCACATGGCATTAGATTGGAAAAGAATGCCTAAATATTGGAATCTATGAACCTGTTCCACTGATATGCCATCGAGCTTCCATTGATAGTTTTTCCTGCTTCTTGAGAAAATCATAATCTTAGACTTAGAATGGTTGATAACCAGTTGGTTGGTGCAACAATAGTTGGAAAGGATTTTAAAGGCTCTAAGCAAACCCACCAAGAGAATGAAAGAATCGCAGCATCGTCTGCATAGAGCAGGAGCGGGCACCTGTAGTCAGCTAATCTGGGGGCATGGATATAATCTAGTTGGACCATTAACACCCTTCTCCAGTCATTAATATATAAGTTAAAAAGAAGGGGTGTGTTGTGGCTCCGTTACCTGAGCCTGTGTCATCGGCAGGAGAGGACTCTGAGAATGAAGGAGAGGAGTTGGCAAGGCCTTCCTCTCCAGGACCCTCCTCTTTGGCAATGCCTTCGGTGTCCGCCGAAGGGCAAGAGATAGGGCCGGGGCCAAGCACGTCCACGCAGCCACAGGTGGACAGTGATGAGAGTAATGAGTCTTGGCTGGATCCACGCCAGCATCGCAGAGATAAGCGCGTGCAACAGAAGAAAAGGCATGCCCGAGATTAGGCTGAGTCACTGGACCACACCCCACAAGGTATAAAAGGGAGCGTGGTGGCCAGTCAAACCTTGTGACGAACAAAGCTGAAAGCTTCCACGCCATTCTGCATTGCCAGACTTTTACTATAGACTTTGCTGGATTATCTCTGGACTTGATTGACTCTGTAATTATTATTATTATTTTTTTATTGAAAAAGTTTTACAATTACATTTTCTCCCCATTCCCCCCCGACCCTCCCTAACCTCCATAACCACCCTAACCCTCCCTAACCCCCCCTAACCCTCCCCAACCCCCCTAACCCACCCCTCCCCCCAGACTTCCACAGAATATAATCTAATCAAAATCCCCTTTTTATAAAACTTGAATCCCTCCATCCCCAATATAATTTTTCATCTTCACAAAAATCAAATATTTCTATCTTTATATAACACTTTCAGTTAAAAGCTATCTGATACTTCCTAGTTTGATATTTGTTCTGCACATAATCTATCCACTTTTTCCACTCCCATTCATAAGTCTCTTGTAAGTGATCTTTTAGATATGCTGAAATCTTCGCCATCTCTGCAAAACTGGCCATCTTCAAAGTCCATTCCTCAATGGTGGGCACAGCTTCATTTTTCCAATAATGACCTATCAGTAATCTCGCTGCTGTTATCATATACAATATCAACTTTGTTTCACCCAATGTAAAACCCTTAACTATACCCAATAAGAACAATTGTGGAGAAAACTGAATTTTTTTCTTTAAAACATTCTGCATAACCCACCAAATTTTTATCCAAAAAGCCTTCACTTTCTTACAAGTCCACCAAATATGATAATATGTAGCATCTAAGCAGTCACATCTCCAACACTTCGGTTGAACATTAGGGTACATGCATGACAATTTCTTAGGGTCTAAATGCCATCTATAAAACATTTTATAAAAATTTTCCCTCAAGTTCTGCGACTGTGTGAATTTAACATTCTGAACCCAAATTTTTTCCCATGTTTCCAACATCACTGGTTCTGCAAAATTTTGTACCCACTTAATCATGCAATCTTTAACCAGTTCAGTTTCTGAATCCCTTTCTAACAAAACATTATAAACCCTTTTAATATGCATTGGACCTTTTTCTTTTATATGTCTAACTAATTCTTCCTCATGCAACATAATACCAATTTTTTGGTCCTGTTTCCATCTCAGTTGGAGTTGGTTATACTGTAACCAAGTTAGATTAATCCCTTCGTCCAACAGTGTCTCTAATGTCTTCAGTTGCCATCTGCCCGCATCTGTAAAAAGAACTTCTTTATATAACCCCCCCCCCCCCCGAGTGACATTATATTTATATTCCACATAATATGACCAAGATCCAGCTATAGCGGTATTTTATAATCCCATTTGAGTCGGTGCTTCTTCCAAACTCTCATCAAGGAGTCTCTAAGTATATGGCTTTTAAATACTTTATCCACTTTGTTTTCATAGAATAAGTAAGCATGCCAACCAAATTCAAGATCGAAACTTTCTATATTCAATATTCCAGTCTTTTTCCTTCCAAACCAATCACTTGCTTGAGTCAGGACTGCTGCTTCATATTATAATTGTAGGTTTGGAAGTTTAAGACCTCCCCTTTCTGGAACATCTTGCATAATTTTCAATTTCACTCTCGTTTTTTTCTCGTTCCAAACAAACTTATTTAATCCACTTTGCCATTCTTTCAATTGTTTATCACTTTTAAGCACCGGAATCATTTGAAACAAAAAAAGAAATCTTGGCGAAATGTTCATCTTAACTGCTGCTATTCTTCCAAGTAAAGACAGCTGCAGTTTTTTCCAAGTCTCCATATCTTTCTGTACATCTCGCCACAACACCTCATAATTATTTTAAAACACTTTCATATTTGATTCTGCAACCTGAATTCCTAGATATTTAACCTTTGGTCCAATCTCAAAACCTGCCCTCCTTTCAAGTTCGTATTTTCGATCTTGTGTCATATTTTTAACTATCATCTTAGTTTTTTTCTGGTTCAGTCTAAATCCTGATACTGTGCCATAGTCTTTTATAATGTCTTTCATCTGGATTATTGATTCCATTGGCTGTGTTAGGGTAACAACCAGATCATCTGCAAATCCCTTTATTCTGTAGTCCTCTTGCCTTATCACTGTACCTTTCAAGGTACTCGAGTCTCGTATTGTATTCAACAAGACTTCTAGTGTTAAAATAAATAACAGTGGGGATAATGGGCAACCTTGTCTTGTTCCTTTTTCAATACTAAAGTCTGTTGTCAAACTTCCCTTAATAATAATCTGAGCCTTTTGTTCTTGATAAATTGCTGAAACCGCTTGTATAAATTGATCCCCAAAGTCCATCTTTTTTAAAGTCTTTAATAGAAAATTCCAGTCCACTCTATCAAAGGCCTTCTCCGCATCCAAGAAAACCAGCACTGCAGGGATCTGTTTATTCTTCTCAAGATATTCCAAAAAATCTATAACTTGCCTTACATTGTCCTTCATATATCTGCCCTCTATAAATCCCGCTTGGTCCTCATGAATCACCTCTTGAATAACTGGCATCAACCTGTTGGCTAATACTTTTGCATATGTGTTATAATCATTATTCAGAAGAGATATAGGTCTATAATTCTCAGGTTTTTTAGGACCTGCTTGCTCTTTTGGTATCAAAGAAATGTAAGCTGTTTTCCATGATGGGGGTATTTTACCCCCTTGTTGTATGTTACAAAATAAGTCTCTAAGATGTTCAACCATTTCTGCTTGCAAAGTTTTATAATACACCACAGTTAAACCATCCGTTCCAGGAGCTTTAGCTGTTTTCAGTTGTTTAATTGCTGCAATAATCTCCTCAACTGTTATAGGATAATTCATTCTCTCCTTTTGTTGGTTGGTAATTTTTGTAACTCTTTTATTTTCTAAATATTTTTCTATAAGTCCATTCTGCTTATCATCTTTAGCATATAGTTTAGTGTAGTAATCTACAAAGACTTCTTTAATTATTTTTTGTTGAAAGATTTCTTTCCCTCCAATATCGATGCTATCAATAGTCCGTATACTCTGCTTCTTCCTTAATGTATAAGCCAACCATCTGCCCGGTTTATTAGCATTACAAAATGTATTATGCTTCGCATATTGTAAATTTGTTGCAGTTTGTTCTGCCATAAGCATTTGAAATTGATCTTTCAGAAGTTTTATAGCACCACGTATTCTTTCATCTGTTGGATTTTTAATAAGTAACTGTTCTTTATTCTTTATTTCTGCTTCCATTTCAGATCTTTTCTTTTGTCGATTCAGTTTGTGTTTAGAATTCATATAAATGAGTACCCCTCTCATATACGCTTTACTCGCATCCCACACAATTTCGATCGGGGTACCCTTATTCAAATTCATTTCAAAAAATTCTTTCATCTGTTTTTTAAGTTCTGTTATATTTTTTTCATATCTAAACAAATTTTCATTTAATCTCCATAATCTTCTCTCAATCTTTCCCATCTCAATTTCTATCCATACTGGGCTATGGTCGGTTAGAGTTCTTGGAAAAATCTTTGTTCTTTTTGTCTTGACAAGTAAATCATCTGATAATAAAATAAAGTCAATCCTAGAAAAAGATCTATGTCTATCTGAGAAAAAAGTAAAGTCCAATTCTTTTGGATTATGTATTCTCCAAATATCTTTTAATTCCAAATCTTCTTTCATGTCAAAAAAAAGTCTGTGGTAGTCTAATCCTTGACTTCGCCAAACTCTTTTTATCTATTTTGGAGTCAATTACTCCATTCCAATCTCCCATGATTAAAATAGATCTATTGTCAGCCTCAGCTTTGCCTGCTTCAGCTGCCATAAGAAACAGGGGGAGGGATTAGTTATGGAGCAAAGGGTGGGAAGAGCAGGAGATGTTTTTTTTTTCCTGTAGGATGTGTCTTCATGAGAAATGAAAGTAGATCTTCAAAGGGAGACGGCTGACCAACTGCCCTACATTCCTGATGAATGATGCTGCCAGACGTGTTGCCACCTGACCTTTGGAAGACCTTTGGATTGGCTGATGATTTATGAACACGAGGGGGGGGAGAAGCTTAGTAGATGCATTTCACGCGTTTTGCTCACTTCCAGCTTTACCTGGGTTGCTATCATTTCATATTCAGTAAAAGTATTAAATTCTTCAAAATGCTTGAGTTTGGGTTTTTCTTTCCTGGATACTGAAGGAAGCATACCTGACATTAAGCTGGAAGTCACAATCAGTCATCCCGGACAAAAACCGAGGGGACTGTAAATCCAAAATATGTCAGATCGAGGGAGTGACGGAGAAGAGAAGATGGGGGCAGCCAGTTCAACCGCCCTCCAGTCAGAAAAGGAGACTGCAGAATGGTTGGAAAGACTCCATTTGGAGACGGAAGAGGCTAGATGGTCAAAGGGAGTGGGGAGACTGCCGGACTGAGGAGAGGAACCCCGGGGAGTGACAACTTCCAGACCCTGAAAAAAGGAGGCAGTGTGGATGCAAGAACAAAAGGAACGTCTCATGATAGACCAAGCCTTGCAGCTTATCCGTGATGTAGAAGAAAGCAGAAGAAACCGTGAGTCTTTTGGAATTCCTGGGGAGAAGGGGAGAGAAAGCCCCAGGGGGGAGCCAGGAGAAACAGCCTACAGGGGAGAGGAAGAGTTTGAGGAGGGAGCATCCCAGACTTCAGCAGCTCGAGGGAGAGATGCAGCTGGCCAGAGAACCCCACAGACGTAAAAAGCCAAAAATCCCCCCCCTTCCTGGGAAGTTTGATGGGAATCCTAAAGCCTTGGGATTTTTCCTGACCCAAGTGTGGAACCACATGCAGGACTGGGGGGAGGACTACGAAACAGACGCGGCTAAAGTCAGAAGCATCGCAAATGCCCTAGAGGAAGTAGCTGCTGAGTGGATGGTGGTTCTCCACAATAACAACTCCCCCTTGCTGAGAAATTACAACCAGTTCATGAGGGCCCTTAGAAGGCGTTTTGAAGACCATTTAGCTGAACGAAAGGCGAGACTCAGAATGAAGAGCATTCAGCAGGGCCGGAGGCCGGTGGCAGAGTATATCCAAGAGTTTCATGAACTGGCACCCTATATGACAGGCTGGTCAGAAATGGCTCTTTTGGAGAGTTTCAAAGATGGATTGAATGAAGAGATATATCGAGACTGCAGGAGCATGGGGGTCCCCGATGATTTGGGTAGATGGTACATAATAGCTGAGGATGTGGAGATCGAGCTGAAACGGAGCGAACTCTGAGGAAGGCGGATGGGGGACCAGTCATCCTCTTTCTACCGAAAGGGGGCACCCAAGATGACTGGCGGGAAGACCGAATCCAAACCCAAGTCAAAGCCCTTCACCTGTTTCAAATGTGGGAAGGAGGGTCACCGGGTGGCCGAATGTTTCTCCAAACCACCACCAAAAGCCACCGGGGCCGGCCAAAAGAAAGGCGATAAAATACCTGCCAAAACCCGTGGCAACGCCCTGAAAGGAGAAGTCGTTGAGTTCACTCCCCAGAACCAGGGTGAGTTGGGAACTCCGACCAACGATGACGACAGCGAGAAGGACTCCGACTCCAACACCGACGAACGGGTGAGTCACACGGAAGAACCCTTACTCATCCCCGTAGAAATAAGGGTGCCCTCCACAGGGACTCACGCGCAATTGTTAGCCCTGTTGGACTCGGGAACTCCGACCAACGATGACAACAGCGAGACAGACTCCGACTCCGACACCGACGAACGGGTGAGTCACACGGAAGAACCCTTACTTATCCCCGTAGAAATAAGGGTGCCCTCCACAGGGACTCACACGCAATTGTTAGCCCTGTTAGCCCTGTTTGGGGTGCACTAGGTGCATAATTAGCCCCAAAGTAGTGGAGGAAATGGGACTGAGACTAAAAACTTTAAAAAGACCCATTGCATTTTGTCAATTAGACGGGTCGATTGCAGGAGAGGGCCCAGCAAGTTTCATGACCGAACCCCTTGAACTGCAGTTGGGGAATCATGTAGAGAATCTCAGCTTTATTGTAGCCCCTGGCATGGAAAGACCCCTCATTCTAGGACTGCCCTGGCTTCGCAAATGGAATCCACGAGTAAATTGGAAGACGGGGGTCCTGCGCATCCGTACGGCAGAACCAACTCCGGAAAAGGAAGCCCCCCCCCCAAGGGACAACATAAGGCCTGAAAGGGTGTCAGTAGCTATTAACTATATTGAAGGAGAAGAAAAATTCCAAAAGAATATTGGGACCTCAAAGAAGTGTTTAGCGAAAGAGCATCAGATGCCCTGCCTCCCCACCGGGCCACTGACTGCACCATTGAAATACTCCCTGGGGTGAAGCTTCCCAAACCAAAAATTTACCCCATGACACCTCAAGAATTGGGGGAATTGCGGAATTTTATCGATAAAAACTTAGAACGGGGATTCATTGAACGAGCCAAACCCAAGGTGGTGGCGCCAGTAATGTTCCACGAAAAGAAAGATGGATCCTTTCGTCTCGTAGTTGATTATAGGAACATGAATGCGATTTGCATAGAAAATGTCTACTCCCTCCCACTCATGAAGGACATGTTAGCCCATTTAGGGAAGGGAAAAATTTTCACCAAACTTGATTTAAGAGAGGCGTACTACCGAGTGAGAATAAAAGAGGGGGATGAATGGAAGACCGCATTTAACTGCCCACTAGGATGTTTCCAGTTTAGAGTACTCCCTTTTGGACTACAGGGAGCCCCAGCTGTATTTATGCAGTTGATCAATGAAGTGTTGCATGAGCACCTATATAAGGGAGTGTTGGTCTATTTGGACGACATTCTAATTTCTTCTGACAACATGGCCAACCATATAGACTGGTTCGAGCGGTCTTGAATAAACTCAGAGCAGCTGAACTCTATGCCAAACTTTCTAAGTGTGAATTCCACCAAGACAAAATCGACTATCTTGGATATCGTATATCGCATGAGGGAATAGAGATGGACCTGGAAAAGGTCTGAGCAGTGATGGAATGGGCCGCACCACGCACTCGTAAACAGTTACAGAGTTTCTTAGGGTTTGCTAATTTTTATAGACAATTTATCCTCTCTTTCGCGAAAATCGCACTGCCAATTACAGACTTGCTAAAAACCAAAGGGGAAGTAAAACCCAAACCCTCAAAACCACTAGAATGGACTATGGACTGTCAAGCTGCTTTCGAAAAACTGAAACGACTGTTTGCAGCTGAACCAGTGCTCAAACACCCCGACATGGAACAACCTTTTGTAGTACAAGCTGATGCCAGCGACGTCGCTGTAGGAGCAATACTCTTGCAAAAGAATGAAAACGGGATATTACAACCCTGTGCTTACATGTCCCGTAAACTATCAGACATGGAAAGGAGATGGGCCATATGGGAGAAAGAGGCATTTGCAGTCAGATGGGCACTGTTAACCTGGAGGCTGTTTTTAGAAGGGGCGAAACATCCTTTCGAAGTATGGACTAATCATAAGAATCTAGAAGCATTAAAAACACCACGCAAACTATCCCCAAAACAGGCTCGTTGGGCCCAACATTTCAAGTGTTTCAATTTCACTTTACATTACCTCCCTGGTGGGAAAAATTTCATGGCGGACGCACTTTCCAGATTGCCGCAGTACAACAGCATCAAGAAGGAAGTGGTTCAACCAATGATCCCCTTGACACAATTAGCAACACCTGTCACTACCAGAGCTCAGAGTAAAGCCGAACCAGATCTCTCGGGGGATTTACTTGAAAAATTGCAAGAAGTGCTAAAAACCGACGAGTTGTTTAAGAATCACTCGAATGAATGCACACTTCGTGACGGACTAGCTTGGGTTGGATCGAAATTGTATGTTCCAGCCACTTTAAGGACAATCGTATTAACATATGCTCATGATGCTAAGGCCGCAGGACACTTTGCGTTTGTCAAGACTCTGCATCTTGTTAAGAGACAATTTTGGTGGCCTGCACTTAAAAAGGACATAGAGGCATATGTGGCTAGCTGTCCAGTATGTGCCTCGGCTAAAAGACCTCCAGGAAAATCCCCTGGATTATTGCAAAGTGTGGCTAGACCGAACGCCCCATGGAAGGAAATATCTATGGATTTTATTGTGGACTTACCAGAGAGTGAGGGCTGCACTGTCATTTGGGTAGTAACTGATTTGTTTTCCAAACAAGTACATTTCATCCCTTGCTCAAAGATCCCTTCAGCAAAAACCCTCGCAAAACTGTTTATTCGGCAAATTTACCGACTACATGGATCTCCAAAAAGAATAATTTCTGACAGGGGTGTGCAATTTACTTCCAGTTTCTGGAAGGAGTTTTTGAAATTGATAGATTCAGCACAGCCACCACCCTCAGACAAATAGGGCCTGTGAAAGAACCAATGGGGTGCTCGAACAATACCTGAGGTGTTACATAAATTACCAGCAAGACAATTGGGTAGACTTGTTGCCATTTGCAGAAGTGGCATATAACAATTCTGTACACAGTAGCACTGGATTCACCCCTTTTAAGGTCGCATCGGGCCAGGATTTTGTACCCATTCCCGAGTTACCACAAGATGATCCTCAAAATCCCTCCTTGATGGATTGGATTGAACAGCTAAAGAGCACATGGGCAGTGACTCGGAAGGCATTAGATGAGGCACACTGGGCTCATAAGGCCCAAGCCGATAAGAAAAGGTCCCCAGCTCACAAATATAAAGTGGGTGATAAAGTCTATTTGTCTATTAAATATTTACAGACTACCCAGAAGTCCAAAAAGCTGGGGCCTAAGTATGTGGGACCATTTCGTGTGATTAGATTGATTAATCCAGTAACAGTTGAATTGGAATTGCCAAAAACCTTGAGACGAATACATCCTGTATTTCATGTTAGTTTATTGAAACCTGAACACTCATCTCCTTTAAGGGCTGATCAAAGCACCCCTCCAATTCCCATTCTCATAGAGGGGGAGCAACATTTTGAAGTTAAAGAAATTTTGGACTCGAGAAAACACCATGGTAAAGTCCAATATCTGATTGCCTGGAAACATTTCCCTTTATCTCAGGCTGAATGGGTGAATAAACGAGATGTCCGAGCTCCCAAGAAAGTACAACAATTCTATACCAAATACCCAGATAAACCATAATTATTGTATATATTCTGTTTCTCTCTCTTTTCTTTCCTTTTACTTAGGAATAACGTCTCTTCTGCAAGGGGGGCCGAATGTCAGCCTCAGCTTTGCCTGCTTCAGCTGCCATAAGAAATGGGGAGAGGCATTAGTTATGGAGCAAAGGGTGGGAAGGAGCAGGAGATGTTTTTTTTCCTTGTAGGATGTGTCTTCATGAGAAACGAAAGTAGATCTTCAAAGGGAGACAGCTGACCAACTGCCCTACATTCCTGATGAATGACGCTGCCAGATGTGTTGCCACCTGACTTTTGGAAGACCTTTGGATTGGCTGATGATTTATGAACACGAGGGGGGGAGAAGCTTAGTAGATGCATTTCGCGCATTTTGCTCACTTCCAGCTTTACCTGGGTTGCTATCATTTCATATTCAGTAAAAGTACTAAATTCTTCAAAATGCTTGAGTTTGGGTTTTTCTTTCCTGGATACTGAAGGAAGCATACCTGACATCTATAATCCCATTGCAGTATTTTGGTGTGCAAAGTTTTGTAAAAATGATCCTGTTGTTGATTAGGAGCATAAATTCCAATCACTAGAATCTGGCCACTTACTGTATGCAGTTCAATTGCTATGAACCTGCCGCCTTCATCTGCTTCTATAATTTTAGCTGACAGTCTTTTATTTATATAAATAACCACACCATTCTTTTTTCCAAATTTGAAGCTTCCTAGTTTTGAGTTTATCAAGTATTTTTGATCTTGTGTTCTAACATGAGTTTCTTGTAGGCAAATTATATCATTGTTAAATTGTCTCAAATATGTAAATAATTTCTTCCTTTTCTGTGGTGAGTTCAATCCATTCACATTCCAAGATAGAAACTTAATCGTCATGTAGACTTTTTTGAAGCGACGAGCAGAATTGCCGAATATCTTCCAAAGTCTTCGGCTTTGCTCCCCCCATGGCTTCACTTTCTTGTGTAGTACTCTTGACTCCCTTCTTATATTGTTGTACCTTAGGTCTTTCCTGTTGTTGCTTTTCTTTAGTTGCTTAGAAATTGCTCGAGTTACACGCTGGTCTTTAGCTTCAGCCATCCGGACTAGGTCCAGAGCCACATCTCTTGTAATCAAAATTGGAGAAGATTCTTTGGTGGACCTGTAAGAAAGTTAAGGCTTTTTGGATAAAAATTTGGTGGGTCATGCAGAACGTTTTGAAGAAAAAAATTCAATTTTCTGCACAAGTGTTTTTATTGGGTATAGTTAAGGGTTTTACACTGGGTGAAACAAAATTGATATTGTACATGATAACTGCAGCAAGATTGTTGATAGGTAAATACTGGAAAAATGAAGCGCTGCCTACGATTGAGGAATGGACTCTGAAGATGGCCAGTTTTGCAGAGATGGCGAAGATTTCAGCATATTTAAAAGATTGTTCTCAAGAGACTTATGAATGGGAATGGAAGAAGTGGATAGATTATGTTCAGCATAAATATCAAACTAGGAAGTATCAAATAGCCTTTATTTAAAAATGTTATAGCAAGATAGTAATATTTTAGGGTTGAGAATAAAAATTTGCTAGAAAATGTTATATTAAGATAGAAATTTTTTAAGGTTGAGGATGAAAATTTGTTAGAAAATGTTATATTATGATAGAAATATTTTTAAGGTAATCAGGAGGAAAATTTATTTGAAAACGTTATATTAAGATAGAAAGAGGTTAAGGTAATGAAGATGAAAATTTGTAAGGGGGAGGGAGGGGTTTAAGTCTTATATATAAAGGAGGGTTTTTTCCTTTTATCTGATATGAGTATATTAGGAAGTCCGGGGGGGGAGGGGAGGGTTAAGGTGGGTTAGGGAGGTTGGGAAGTTTGGGGGGGTAGCGGGGGGGGGGAAAGGGGTGAAAATGTAATTGTAAAACTTTTGCAATAAAAAAAAAAATTGGAGAAGATTCTAACAGGGGCTCCTCCAGAAAACCTCCTGTAGCACCCTGCATTTCCACTGCCTCTGGTTCCACCTGCTTAAGCTGCTCTTCCATCTCTTGCTGAAGTTGCTTCTCCTTGTCACTCTCCTTTATCTCCAACACGGTGGATGTATGTGGGGATGGTGATCTCTCTTTAAGAACAGTAGAATAGAATTGTTCCGCCTTCTCAACAGTGTTTAATCGATGTCTTTCTTCATTGTACCTCAAAATTATACCAGTTGGGGCATCCCACCAAAAAGGAATTTGTTGTTTTTTTTAATTCATTAACTAAGAATCCAAAGTCTTTTCTATCTTTTAACATCTTGGGTGGTAATTCTTTATAGACTCCAATCTGAGCTCCCTCCACTTGCACAGCAGAGAGAAAAGACTTTTGCAGAATATCATTTCTCATTCTTCTGTCTGTAAAATATATCACCACATCTCTAGGCAGTTGTCTTTGTCTGGCCACCCACAAATTCACTCTGTAAATTTTGTCTGTTTTGTAAAAAATCTCTTCAGAATTAATTTTTAACAGCACAGCCAGAGCATCAGCACAAATCTGTCTCAGGTCTTGTCGATCATTCTCTTTAATACCTCTAAGCCTTATGGCGAATTCCATGGACCTGAACTACATCATCGTAATTTCATTTTCAAATCTTTGCATTTTATTATCAGCATCAGAAATTTTGTAATCAGTGTCCTTAATTTTAACATTCATTTCTGATTTAAATTCTTCCAATTTAGAATCCGTTCTGATAATAGCTTCTGACAGGCCAGACACCACATTCATTAATTTATTAGTCACCTTGTCATATTTCTCTTGCACCACCTTTTTAATTTCATTAATTTCCTGCTTAATTTCCTGTTGTGATTTTTGAAATTTATCATCCAGAGCCTGAGTAATGAGATCTTTTAAACTTTCAACATCAAAATCTTTTTTCTGACTCTGCTGGCTGGGAGGAGGCTGCTGCTCAGGTTTACGTGTGGGGGATCCCCCCCCCTGCTGCCTTTCCTTCCTGTTTAGGCTTGGAAGCCATTCTGCCATGTAGACTACCTTTTCTGAAAAAGGAGATCCTTTTTCCTTTTCCACCACCACAAAGTCCTCTAAAAAAATCCTCCAGGTTTAATCAGGTTGGAGATAGAATTTAAATTGAAGCAATCTCAGACTTATTTAAAAAAATTTTTTTCTCTTTTCTTTTTCCTGCTTGTTACAGACAGTGCAACTTTGTAGCTAGTTGAAATAACATTAGAAATCCACTCTCACTTTCAGCTTGTAACGCTGAAGCTGAGCGCCATTTTTCAAGCTGCTTCCACTCAATCACGCTTATACTTTGAGTCAAAAAGTCACAGAAATAATAATACTTGCAGTTTCGAGGTTTAGAGGTTCAAGTTATTATCTCCCAATGGTTATTGGAGTTAATTTCATTTAAATTGAAAGGTTGCTTCAGCCAACTTGCTCTGCGCTGGGCAGAGTTGTCCCACGCCGTCCAGAGTCTCAGCAAGTTGAAAGAGAGCCGCGCCTGTTTCCTCCCCAGTAGCAACTTTCTGGAGGCTCACAGGGGCTCAACCTGCTCCTTGCCCACTCTCTTCCTCAAATCCTGCAGATTTGGGAATTTTCAAGCCGCTTCTTTGAATCGAAGCGGCTCTACAGACAGCGGGGCTGGTGGTCCAAAAACGGGACCGTCTTTCGTCGGTGGCAGGCAAACCGGAAGTCCCGACTCTGTAATTATTGAGCTGTTTCTTTTGATGTACCAGAAACGGGGAGAAGTTATCTCTCCTCTTTGTAAGTAATAAACTCTTGGCAGGCAGCCACTAGGTTGTTGCCAAGTTATCATAAGGAAAAGGATTTTGTCGGCTCATTTAGTCTTTAACTCTTGAATGTCTGTTGGTGTGTGTGCGTGTGGGATGGGGACAGAACAGGGTGCCAATATACATTCCTGTCTGACCCCCTTATTAACAGGGATGGCGTTGGAAAGGTCCCCTTGGGGGGGTAAGGCGCACTTTTGCCTCCATTTCCTCGTGCAGTTGGGAGATGAGCCAGAGAAGTCTTTTATCGATGCCTCAGGAAAGGAGTTTGCCCCACAGTTTATATCTGGGAATACTGTCAAAAGCAGCCTTTAAGTCTATAAAGGTAACACAGAGACGGCCTTTCCTTGGGGTCGAGTATTTTAAGGTTAGATGGTATAGGACAGTGACCTTTTTGCCATCGTGTGCCAGAAGGGGGGGGCAAGGGCAGGTTGTGCGCACACATGCCCATACATGTGCCCATACACATACCCACCCCCGCTTTTGGCACATGATGGCCTGGTAGGCCCATTTTTCTTTCTTACCTGGTTCCAGATCCTCTCTATGCATCTGGGAAGGGTGAAAACAGCCTTTCCCACTCCCTTGGAGGCCCTACGGAGGCTAAAACGACCCATTTCCCAACTCTCGGTGGGACAGGAAGTGACATTTTTTGCTGTCCCCAGCCTCCAGAACCTCTAGGAGTCTCTAGGAGCCTCTCTAGGAGTCTCTAGGAGTCTCTCTAGGAGTCTCTGGAGGCTGGGGACAGGAAAAAACGTCACGTCCTGTCCCACCAGGAGTTGGGAAATGGGTCCTTTCAGCCTTCGTAGGGCCTTCAAGGGAGTGGGAAAGGCTTCCTACTCCTGAGAAGGGAAACCCTTCCCAGATGTATAGAGAGGATCTGGAGCCAGGTAAGAAAGAAACGGGCCTTCCCCACCCTCACAGCCTGTTTCCCTACTTCTGGTGGGCCTAGAAGGCCTGAAAATCAGCTGGCCAGTGCGCTCATGCACCCCAGAGTTGAGCTGTCATGCCCACTAATATGGCTCTGCGTGCCACTTGTGGCACGCGTGCCATAGGTTCACCATCACGGGTATAGGATCAGAGCATGTTCAATAGTAGAATGATTTGCTCTGAACTCCGCCTGCTCATGACCAAGCAGACCAGCCTCCTCAATCCAGCACTCCAGCCTGGACAGGAGGAACCGGGCATAGAGTTTCCCCAATACTGACAATAAACTGATGTTTTGAAAATTGCCTGGATTGGAGGGGGAACCTTTCTTATGAATTGGCATGATGGTGGCATCCTTCCAGACTTTAGGAATAATGCCTGTTTAATTAATCACATACCTCAGTAAGGACAGTAATACACCAGTCCTTATGGGCTTGAATGGCCTCAGCAGGGATAAGGTCAGGGCCGGGGTTTTTTCCTAATTCGAGTTGTCGAATTAGGTTCGAAATGGTGGAGGGGTTCACAGGGGACCATCTAGGGAATTGTTCAGGGGGTAAATCTAATGCCGTAAGGGATGGCGCGTCTACGTCGTAAAAGACTTGGCATAGGAAGAGTTCCCATGTGGGGGCAGATATAGAGTAAATAAACCTACTAGTTGGCCTTCTATTCAGCAAACTCCAAAAATCACAAGGATTACGGGATTGTGCGGCATCTAATAAGGTGTTTCACCTTAGTCATTGCCAATTTTGTTTGGCTCTTAAAAGAGCAGACTTATATGCCTTCTTAGCATAGTAAGCGGGAGGGGCTCTCGATGAATCAGAATTTTTACAAAGGATATATATGGATCTCAATCGGTCCCTGGCTTGTTGGCACTGTATATTAAACCGGGGGGCCCCTTCCTCCGAGAAGCTCTACCAAGGATAAGAGTAGGGGGATTAAAGGAGACTATTAAGTCACTCAAGCAATCCGTAAAGGCAGTCAAGAGCGCACTGGGAGTGGCCTTAGAACTAGTTAAAGCTATCAGGTTTTTAGCTGACTCTTGATCATAAAAGCTCGCGTGGGATAAAGCCAAGGTATTCGACCATTTCGATACCATCAGGGATCCTCTGGTATTAGCAGCTATTGGGGCAGCATGGGTAAGACGATTTTGTGGTCTGTTCAGAAGTGCGTCCAAGGTAAGGGGAAGATGGTCACTAAATATCATGTCATCCACTTTAAAGGAGATGACATAGGGCAAAAAAGCTCTTAAGACCAGGACATAGGAGCCTGGTTTAGCTCAACAGACAGAAGCATTGTAATTTAACACCAGCTGTCTGCAATTAAAAGTAAGATCGAATCTCGCCAGGCTCAAGGTTGACTCAGCCTTCCATCCTTTCTAAGGTAGGTAAATTGAGGACCAAGTTTGTGGGGGCAATAAACTGACTTTGTATAAATATACAAAAGTATGAAGGCTATTGCTTAACACACTGTAAGCTGCCCTGAGTCTCCAAAGAAGGGCAGCATATAAATCAAATAAAAATAAAAATAAAAATAAATAAAAAAACATAGTCTATAGTGCTATTGCCTTTTTTGGCCAGATGGGTAAATTCCCCGGGAACGTCCGGGACACATCTGCCATTAAGGGGGAAAAGGTCCAACCTGACAGTGAGAAGGGCCAAATTGGTCCCCGCTCTATCAACTTTCAGATCTTTGGAAATCTCCCTTTTATGGTCTCCAAGGGGTGATCGTCCCTATTCGGTCCTGCCCACCAACGGGAAGCTACCAAAGTTTCCCAGCTCCTTGCTGTGCTGGCATTTAAATCCCCCACCAAGAGAACCAAGAAGTGAGGGAATCTAAATATGATATTTGTGAGATACTCTTCCAATCCCTTCCACCGCACGTCCAGGTCCTTATAGGAACCCCCAGGAGGAAGGTAGACATTAGGTTTAGGTTTAGGTTTATTTGATTTGTATACCGCCCTACTCCTGAAGGACTCAGGGTGGTGAACAGCCAACAATAAAATACATAAATACAAAAAATTTAAAAACCAGATAAAATCAAATTAAATCATTTTGGCCGAGACAGATTAAAACACCCAAATAATTTAAAAACAGATTAAAATTTACATATTTAAAAAGGGAAGAGATTAGGCCAAGCCCGCCTGATGGAATAAAAAGGTCTTCACAGCACGGCGGAAGGAGCGCAGATTCGGGATCCTCCATATCTCCGGGGGGAACTCATTCCAGATGGTAGGTGCCCCCACAGAGAAGGCTCTCCCCCTAGGGGCCGCCAGCGACACTGTTTGGCTGACGGCGCCCGGAGGAGTCCCTCTCTATGAGAACGTACTGGCCGGTGGGAGGCTATTGGTGGTAGTAGGCGGTTCCGTAAATAACCAGGTCCTAAGCCATGGAGCGCTTTAAAGGTGGTAACCAAAACCTTGAAGCGCACCCAGAAGACCACCAGGAGCCAGTGCAGCTCACGCAGGAGAGGTGTTACATGGGAGCGCCATGTCACTCCCATTACCACCCGCGCGGCCGCACTCTGCGCCAGTTGGAGCCTCCGGGGGCTCCTCACGGGGAGCCCCATGTAGAGAGTATTACAATAGTCCAGGCGGGAGGTGATGAGGGCATGAGTGACCGTGCGTAACGAGTCCCGATCCAGAAAGGGTCACAACTGGCGAATCAGGCGAACCTGATAAAAAATCCTCCCGGTCACGGCCATCAAGTGTTCTTCTAAAGACAGCTGTGAATCCAGGAGGACGCCCAAGTTGCGAGCCCTCTCCGTGGGGACCAATGATTCGCCCCCAATAGTCAGTGATGGCGTCAACTGACTATATCGGGACGTCGGAAACCACAGCCACTCGGTCTTGGATGGGTTGAGCCTGAGCCTGTTCCTCCCCATCCAGATCTGTATGGCCTCCAGGCACCGGGACATCACTTCAAGGGCATCGTTGGGGTGATCCGGGGTGGAGATGTACAGCTGGGTGTCGTCAGCGTACTGATGGTACTCCACCCCGAAACCACGGATGATCTCGCCCAGCGGCTTCACATAAATGTTGAACAGGAGAGGCGAGAGGACCGACCCTTGCGGCACCCCACATATGAGGGGCCTCGGGGTCGACCTCTGTCCCCCTGTCAACACAGACTGCGACCGGTCAGAGAGAAAGGAGGAGAACCACCTCAACACAGTGCCTCCTACCCCTAACTCTTCCAACCGGTGCAGCATGATACCATGGTCGATGGTATCAAAAGCCGCTGAGAGATCTAACAGGACCAGGACAGAGGAGCACCCCCTGTCCCAAGCCCTCCAGAGATCATCAACCAACGCGACCAATGCCGTTTCCGTGCTGTACCCAGGTCTGAAGCCCGACTGGAATGGATCCAGATACATCGTTTCATCCAGGTGCTGGGGGAGCTGTTGCGCAACCACACTCTCAACAACCTTCGCCACAAAATGAAGGTTGGAGACCAGGCGATAATTTACCAACATTGCCGGGTCCAGGGAAGGCTTCTTGGGGAGAGGCCTCACCACCGCCTCTTTCAAGGTGGCAGGAAAGACACCCTCACCCAACAAAGCATTTATAATCCCCTGGAACCAGCCTCGTGTCACCTCCCGAGAAGCCAGCACTAACCAGGAGGGACACGGGTCCAATAAACAAGTGGTCGCGTTCAGTCTACCCAGAATCCTGTCCACGTCCTCAGGGGCCATTAAACATCAGGAGGGAGACCTTCCTGACAGAGATCATACTTGCGAGGACAAAAGGCTGATGGAAATCCACATAAACTACTGCATGCAGGTCCAGGGAAATACCAATTGTAAGGCGGCCACTAGGACAGCTGCTGCGAGACGAAGAAAGGGCAGGCAGGGATGTAACCTCATAACCACATAAGAGCAATAAACTGTTAAATAAGAAAATGTTGGATAGATTTGTAATCAATCAATACACTTTCTGTAATTGTAATGGATGATAATTGTTTTATGTTTTAAGTTTTGTTTAAAAATAAAAAAAATTCAAAAAGAAAAGAAAAGAAAAATAAATTCCTTGTCCAACTTTATCAGAATTGTTTGGAATAAATATAAAATTCTAGGCAAAATATTCATCATAACAGTTGCAATTCTCCCAATTAAAGATAGTTGCAAATTTCCCCATTTTTTCAAATCTTGTCCTATCTGTCACTTAACCTTATTGTAATTATTTTCCTTGAGAGAACTACACCTTGCTGTCAATTGTTTTTTTTAATATACTTTATTAAATTTTTCCATTACAAAAAAAAAAAATGTACAATCTCTACGACCTTCAGAGGCACAGTGTTTATATATATTAAGATGTCATACATCGAATATACTTCATCCATAGCTGTTCAAGATTATATTTACAAGTTATGCGTCCAGTATATTTCATCTTTTAGATATGTAAACTAATCATGTCCTAAAGTCATGTTTTTATCCTATTCTTTAACCAATTATACCAATTTCCCCATACTTCATAATATTTAGAATTCTCATCATTATTTAGTTCACTCGTCAGTTTTGCCATTTCTGCGCACTCTAAGATTTTATTTATTAACATTCCTTCTGGTGGTATGATTTTATTTTTCCAGTATTTCGCGAAGACTAGTCTAGCCGCTGTTGTTATTAGGATTATAAATTGGGTTTTGTTGTTGTTGAAGCCATCTCCAATTATACCCAAAAGAAATATTTATGGACATAAGACTACTTCCTGTCCCATTATTTCACATAGCCAGTATCGAATTTTGGACCAAAATCTTTTTGTCTCTGGGCAGGACCACCACATATGATAGAAGGTGCCGACTGCTTTACCACACTTCCAACACATAGCTGAGAGATTAGGAAACATTTTCGCTAATCTAGCTGGCGCTAGGTGCCACCTGTGTAGCATTTTATAGCGATTTTCCCTGAATGTTGCTGATTTTGTCATTTTATAGTTCCTATTCCACGCCACCTCCCAATCGTTAAAATTTAGTCTGTATCCCAAATTTTTTTCCCAGATACTTAACTGGTTTTTTGCTATGACTTCTGCCCTATCCTCATCTAATAACAGGTTGTATATTTTTGCTAGCATTTTCTTATCCACTCCCCAAATAATTTTATCAAAATTTCCATACTTTACTTCTATGCCATATTGGTCTCTATCTTTCTGATATCTTGAATTAATCTGCAAGTAATTCCACCAATCTAGGAGGAAACCATGGTCCCTCAATATGTCCAGAGATTTGAGCTTCCCCTTTTCGTCTAAAATATCTTTTTATGTGCCAAATTTATAGTCATCTCTTCTATTTGGGGCGGCCAATGCTTTCATAATGGAAAGCCAGTTAGGTACTTTAACGTAAATCCTCTGCCTAATTTCCTCCCACGTTTGTATAAGTGTCTCCCTAATTTTATGTTTGTGGAAATAGGATTTTTTCTTGTTCTTTGGGTCCCACAGGTGGGCATGCCAGCCTTCTTGTAGATCGTGTCCTTCTAAAGTCAGGATTCTCCTATTTTGTAGCGTGACCCACTCCTTAATCCAAATTAATTTTGCCGTCTTTTGGTATGCTTCCCAATTGGGGAGTCCAAATCCCCCCATATTTCTTTTTCCTTGCAGTATCTTAAATGAGATCCTCGATTTCTTTCCCTCCCATAAAAAGTTTCTAATGTATTTGTTCAAATCCAGAAAGAATTTTTTATCTAGAGTCATCGGAATATTTTGAAATTAGAATAAAATTTTAGGTAGGATGTTCATTTTGATTGCTGCTATTTTACCAATCAGAGACAATTTTAGCTTTTTCCATCTTTCTAAATCCTGATGTATTTTTTGCAGTAATGGGATATAATTGTCTTCTATTAATGATGAGAATCTCGCAGTGATCCATATTCCTAGATATTTTATTTTCTTAACTACCTGGAGGCCTAATAAGTCTTCCACTTCCTTTTTTTGTGTATCTGTCACATTTTTCACTATTATTTTAGTTTTTTTCCTATTAAGTTTAAGGCCAACCACTTCTCCATAGTTCTGTATTTCCTGTAGTAGTTTTGGGCCAGTTTCTAATGGATCTTCTATTATGAGGGCTACGTCGTCTGTGAAAGCTTGCGTTTTAAATGTTTCCTTCCTAATCTTTAATCCTTTAATTTCTTTATTGGCTCTGATCTTTCTAAGTAGCACCTCTAGCGCCAAGATAAAGAGTAAGGGGGATAGGGGACATCCCTGCCTCACTCCTTTTTGAATCTGGAATATTTGAGTCTTATCCCCATTCATTAATATGTTCGCCCTCTGTTTATAGTAGATGTTCTCGATCATTTTCCTAAAATTTGTCCCAAATCCCATTAGATTAATTTGGTTGATCATAAAGCTCCAATTCAGGTTATCAAACGCCTTTTGGGCGTCAACAAACATTAGCGCCAGCTGCTTTTTGGGGTGTTGTTCATAGTACTCTACAATGTTTAGCATTGTTCTCAAATTATCCCTAATTTGTCTCCCTGGAAGGAATCCATTCTGATCTTTGTGAATCCAAAAATTTTAAAAATTTTTTGACCCTCTCCGCTATTATACTCATGAACAGTTTATAATCTGAATTTAGTAAGGAGATGGGTCTGTAATTTGATATCTGTTTCGGGTCAGCACCTTCTTTCAAAATGAGCGTCAAGTACGCTTCCCTCCAAGTATCCGGAATTGTTGTGCCAACCAGAGCCTCATTAAAAATTTCTAATAATTCTAGTTTCAATGTTTCATCAAGTTTTAAATATATTTTCCCGGGGAGACCATCTGGGCCTGGGGTTTTATTTTTCTTTATTTTAGAAAGGGCAGTTTTTAATTCCTCTATTGTGATTTTTTTATTCAACATTTCCCTTTCTTCTTCTGTAATTTGGGGTAGACTAGCTTCCATCAAATACTGTTCCACCTTGTTTGGCTCAATTCCTTCGTCTTTGTATAGGGTTTCATAAAATTCTCTTATGCTTTCTAATTTATCCTCTTCCTTCGTCAAAAGATTACCCTTGGAGTCTTCTAATACCAATATTTGATTTTTTTTTCCTTCTCTTTTTTAAACTTATAAGCAAGCCATCTTCCCGACTTACTAGCGTTCTCAAAGCAATAATGTTTAGATCTTTTTATTTTTTGCACCATCTCCTCCTGGTCCAACAAATTCAATCTGTGTCTCGCCATCGACCACTTTTGTTTTACCGCCTCATCTCCCGGATGTTGCTGTAGTTCGTTTTCAGCTTCTACTAATTTTTTAATATAATCTTCCCTAGCTTTCCTTTTTTCTTTGTTTTTAAACGCCATATGTGAAATGGCTACCCCTCTCACATAAGCCTTCATGGTGTCCCAAACTATTTCTCTGGCCGTATCTTGTTTCCTGTTTTCTATGAAGAATCGCCTTACTTCTTCATTCAGTTTCAGTAGAAACTCTTTATCATTTAGCAGGTTTGTCCTTAGACTCCATCTCTGTTGTTTTCTCTTAGTCACATAGTGCCAGTTTACTTCAAGGAGCTTATGGTCTGCCCAGGCATTTGTACACATATCAACCTTTTTGATTTCCAATCCTAATTTCCTAGTGGCCCATACCTTGTCTATTCTGGACCAGGAGTTCTGTGGGATCGAGTAAAATGTATATTGTCTGTCCTGGGGATGCAATGTACGCCACATATCTATTAAATTTATTTCGTCCACCAAGTCAAAGAAGCTTTTTGGTAAGGGAGATCTTTTATTTTTTTTTTTATTTTACCACTTTTATAGTCTCTGTTTGGGTCAACAATTCCATTAAAATCCCCTAGCATACATATTTCATTATGTACCCATTTTGCAAGCTGTTCATGCAATTTCCGATAAAATTTCCCTTGTTTTTTATTTGGGGCATAGACCCCTACCAATAACATTTTGGAGTTACCTCTCGTTATTTCTACTATTAATATTCTCCCTTTTTCATCCTTATATTTACATTCTGCTTCTATTCCTTTCTTAACATATATAGTGACCCCCCTTTTTCTTTTCTCAGCTAGTGACACAAATACTTTGCCAAATTTGGTATATTCTAAGTAGTTGGCTTCATCTTTTTTTAAATGAACCTCCTGGATACAGATTATATCCGGATTTTGTTTAGCCAATTTTGACAATATTAACTTCCTCTTTTTGTATTCGTTTAAGCCATTAACATTTAACGATAGGATTTTTGTACCATTCATTCCTAGTGTTGGTATCTGGTCCCTAGTTCTTATTTGCTTTTAAGGTTACTGCTCTTACTGGTCTAGTTTTTTTCCCTTTTTCTTCTGTGTCTTCCTTTTTCTTCTCCTCTTCTATATCTTCCCTTGTACTTTGTTCTTGAGACGTTTCTTCTTCCGTGTTTACCGTCCTCCTTGCTGGTTTGTTCCTCTTCTCCTCCCCTTAATTTATCAAGAAAATCTTGGGCTGCACTTAAACTGTCGATTTTGATTTTTCTTCCCTGCCATGATATTAACATTCCTTCTGGCAAGAGCCATCTAAATATTATGCTTCTCCTATTTAATTGACTTGTCAGAAATCTATAGTTTTTCCTCCTTTCCCTCACTCTTCTTGGGACCTGTTTTAGAATATTCACCTCTTTTCCTCTATACATAATTTGTTCCTCCCGGGCTATATTATACAAGATATCTCTCACCTTTTTTCTAGCAAACCGAACGTGGACCTCCCTAGGGAGCTTGTTTCTTCTCACATAATTTGTTTGTACTCTATATACCTTGTCGATCTCTCTGATTATTTCCTGCTTATCTTGTTGGAGGGTCTCTGCGATCAACTCAGCCATCTTGTCCCCCAGGTCCTCTTCTTTGTCTTCTAAAATATTTTGAAAGCGGAGATAAAATGAGGCCTTATCCATCTCGAGTTGTATCAAGGAGTCTTCCGTTTCCTTATTCTGCACCAAAAAAGTTTGGTCAACTATATCCAATTTCTTCTCGTTTTTCTCAATCCTTTGTTCCACTTTTTGGATTCTGTTTTCATTGCTGGCAATAGAGACTTGAATCTCACTCATTTTTGAATCTAGTGCGTGAATGTCCATCTTTAATTCGGAATGACTGTTCAATAATTTCTC
The DNA here is from genome assembly GCA_022577455.1 of Arizona elegans. NCBI lineage: Eukaryota > Metazoa > Chordata > Lepidosauria > Squamata > Colubridae > Arizona > Arizona elegans. The sequence goes on along the minus strand of JAKOOJ010000004.1, from coordinate 71,870,501 downwards.
TTGCATCGCAAGCATGGTTTCTTGGATTGATAACAGGGAGGATTGTACCGTTTGCAGTGTTGGGGTTACTGGGGTTTTATCTATTTTCTGCAGACCTTCTAATGACTTCTGAGTAGCTGGGGATGACATTGCTAGCGTAAGGTTAGAAGGCACTTTTTTACCAATTTTTGCAATTGTTGAGGTCAAGCTTGCCATTTCTTTCGAAGTCAACTTTTGGTCTCTTATTATTTTCTCTATATTTCTCCAGATAATCATACAGTGGCACTTGCCACTACTTGTTCAGGGACTCTTCCTTAAATCTTATCATTAACCTCCTTTATTTATTCCCAATAATCTCTTGATAAAATATAGTTAATATATTGGTTACGCAGTTAATATAATGGAACTATGTCCCTTAATAGTTTTGACACTTCCAACAAACAATCACTTTTCTCTAATCTCGTATTACCAACTTATACTTTTAAATATTGAAGTTTTACTTAATCCAAACCTAAATCTATTAGTAATTTAAATAAATATAATAATTTCAATATAATTAAATGCCTACTGTAGAAGTTCACAGAAAAGTATATTTAAATGTTATAATGAATTAACTTTCTTAATTAATTCCTAACAAGATAATCACTTGCAAGCACAAACAATTAATATATTAGGTGTAAAAAATCAGTATCTATTTAAAAATATCAATACTATATATTATGTATCTATACTATAAGTTAATATAAATAGGAACACCAAAATATCTCATTCATTAAGAAAATTAAGCAAGAACCAAATAGCAGTGTGCTAGTACATATGATAACTTTTTTCAATCTGGACCAAGAGATTTGCTGCTATTTTTTTTTTCCTTTTCACGAAGTCTACTTGTCAAAACCTGAGCTCTATGGTATTTCTTAGTACTAAACTGTCAATGAGTCAGCTGTTTCAATTGTTCTTCAAGCAAGTCGGGACAGGGGTTGCTCCTCTGTCCTGGTCCTACTAGACCTCTCAGCGGCTTTTGATACCATCGATCATGATATCATGCTGCACCGGTTGGAGAGGTTGGGGGTGGGGGCACTGTTCTACAGTGGTTCTCCTCCTTTCTCTCTGACCGGTTGCAGTCTGTGTTGACAGGGGGGCAGAGGTTGACCCCGAGGCCCCTTATATGTGGGGTGCCACAAGGATCGGTCCTCTCGCCCCTTCTATTCAACATTTATGTGAAGCCGCTGGGTGAGATCATCTGTGGTTTTGGGGTGAAGTACCATCAGTATGCTGATGACACCCAGCTGTACATCTCCACCCCAGACCACCCCAATGATGCTCTTGAGGTGATGTCCCGGTGCCTGGAGGCCGTACGGATCTGGATGGGGAGGAACAAACTCAGACTCAACCCATCCAAGACCGAGTGGCTGTGGTTTCCGTCGTCCCGATATAGTCAGTTGGCACCATCTCTGACTATTGGGGGCGAGTCGTTGGCCCCCACAGATGGGGTTCGCAACTTGGGCATCCTCCTGGACTCATGGCTGTCTTTTGAAGAGCATATGACGGCCGTAGCCAGGAGGACTTTTTATCAGGTTCGCCTGATTCACCAGTTGCATCCCTTTCTGGATCAGGACTCGTTACGCACGGTCACTCACACCCTTGTCACCTCACGCCTGGATTATTGTAATGCTCTCTACATGGGGCTCCCCTTGAGAAGCACCCGAAGGCTCCAACTGGTCCAGAATGCGGCCGCGCGGGTGGTAATGGGAGCAATGTGGCGCTCTCATGTAACCCCCCCTCCTGCGTGAGCTGCACTGGCTCCCAGTGGTCTTCCGGGTGCGCTTCAAGGTTTTGGTTACTATCTTTAGAGCGCTCCATGGCTTAGGACCAGGGTACTTACGAGACCGCCTCCTGCCACCAATAGCCTCTCACCGACCAGTTCGCTCCCATAGAGAGGGACTCCTCAGGGTGCCGTCGGCCAAACAATGTTGACTGATGGCCCCCAGGGGGAGAGCCTTTTCTGTGGGGGCACCTACCATCTGGAACGGGCTTCCCCCGGAGTTACAAAACATCCAAGACTTACGCATATTCCGCCGTGCGTTGAAAACATTTCTATTCCAACAAGCTGGTCTGGCCTAACTCTCCCTTTTTAATTTGGCTTTTAAACTGGCTTTTAAATTGGGTTTTAAACCTCTTTAGATAAATTTGGATGTTCTTAATCTTTGAGCCTAAATTACTTAATCTGTTTCTTAATAGTTTTTAACTTCTATATGTATTTGTATTTATTATGGCTGTTCACCGCCCTGAGTCCTTCGGGAGTAGGGCGGTATACAAATATGAAAAATAAATAAATAAATAAATAAATAAGTCTCTGCAATGGCTGCATGTCCGGTCCCTGAGATAGTCAGACACAATCCACAATCCACCTAGCTTCAGCCTCCGATCGATCTGGTGCTCTAATTCACAAATGGAAAAAAGTATTTCTTAAATTCCTAGTTCTTCTCACCGGTCTTCTCCTTGCGTGTGTGTTTTCACCACATCGACTCTTTATGCTTCCTCGCTGGCTTGTCAAGCACTTTATCTTTCCGATCAGCTCTCTACTTGCAATCGCCGCTCTTTCCCTCTCCGAGCTCTTCTCTCCCGACTCCACCGGCTCCTTCTTCTGATGCCAATTTCACCAAGACAGGGAAATCACGTTGATCCGTCTCACACTGCAGCCTCCGATCTCCGTTGCTTCCTATTCAGTTGTTGGTTGCCGCAGCTTCAGGTCGGCCATTAACTGGCTGACTCGCGGGTGCTGAGTCAACAGAGCTGCCCGGTCTTGCGATCAGTGTTGCGATCTGCTTTCACGCTCACCTGGCTCATTCTCTTGTCTGTGGGGCTCTCCAGGTTCCGCGCCCCCAAAGGGATCCCCAAAACACGGCAATTAAAAGGGTTCAGGAGCAGCAGTCACTCACTCAATGCCATATCGCTGCGGATCACCAACCGGAAGTCCTTGCTGTCAATTGTATTCTCAGATATTTTACCTTATTCATAACCTGCATACTTGAAATTCTTCAATTCTTCTTTTTGCTTTTTCAGCATATTTTTAGTCATTATCTTTGTTGTTTCTTTATTAATTTTTTAAACCAGCTACTTCTCCAAATTCTCCAATGCTTTCTAGCAGTTTATTTATTGATGTTAATGGTTCTTCCATAATAAAAACCAGGTCATCTGCAAAGGCTTGCAACTTATATTCTTATTTTCAAATTTTCATACCTTTTATCTCCTTTTCTTTTCTAATATTTCTATTTAAGACTTCCAAGAAGAGGGGAAAAATAAGCCCAGAAACTAGTGAATTGTGATTTCACTGAACTAGGGCTGCATAACATCTTGGTTTATGTAGGTAGAACCTGGCTAAAAAGAAACACACATAAAACCTACGAAAAAGAAAGAAAAACAAATATTGTACCTTTACAGGGAGGATACATGAGATGAGGGTGTGGCTAACTGATGAGTCCTTATAAGGCCGAAATAGGTCTATCTTAGTCTCCCAATGGGCAGCAAAGGGTATGCCGGCTGCCAGAAGAGAAAAAAAAATGCCCAGAAATTAGTGAATTGTGATTTCACTGAACTAGGGCTGCATAACATCTTGGTTTACGTAGGTAGAACCTGGCTAAAGAGAAACACGCATGAAACCTACGAAAAAGAAAGAAAAACAAATATTGTACCTTTACAGGGAGGATACATGAGATGAGGGTGTGGCTAACTGATGAGGCCTTATAAGGCCAAAATAGATCTATTTTAGTCTCCCAATGGGCAGCAAAGGGTCTGCTGGCTGCCAGAAGAGAAAAAAAAAAGCCCAGAAACTAGTGAATTGTGATTTCACTGAACTAGGGCTGCATAACATCTTGGTTTACGTAGGTAGAACCTGGCTAAAGAGAAACATACATAAAACCTACGAAAAAGAAAGAAAAACATATATGTGTATATATATTGTTCTTTTTTCATAGGTCTATATGTGCATTACTGTTCTAGCCAGGGTTTTTCCTACGTAAATCAAGATGTTTGTAGTTTGTCCCCGCCGGACGCTCCTTTGGGATCGTCGAACCCACTGCCTGTAAAGAGCCGCCTTTATAGCGGAATGGCGGCTTGAAAAAACTCCATTTCCATGAGGAAACGGAGATAGAGCCGGCTGGGGTGGGTAGAGTCCTCTGCCTAATCCCAAAAGTTTTTTATTTACTTTTGGGACGGAGCGGAAGAGACTCCCTGTATCCCCAGCCGATGCTCCGGGCTCTGGGAGATCTCTGCTATACGCAGAGCTAGGTGGCAAAAGCAAGCCTGTAAATTTGTTAAATTAATTAAAGAAGACGTGAGCTGGACCTCTGATCCTGAAGCTCAAGTATTCTTTTTATTTTAGAAAAGTTACTGAAGTTGTTTAAGAAGTGAAAGGAAAAAAGATTTTTAAAATGGCGATTGCTGAGGCTTGAAGAGAGGCTGAAAGGGAAAGTCCTTCTGTTTTCTATTACAAAGTAGCGGAATGAATACTTCTGGCTGTAATTGAAGGCAAAACTCACTCTCACTCTTGTTTTTTTTTTTCTTTTTTTTCCCTGGGGATCTGATATTGATCTTGGTTGGAAACAAGCTTTTTTTTTCTCTTTTCCACTAAATCTTGTCTGTGTGGAAAATGGCACTGAGACTTATACAGTTAGACAAACAGGCAGGGGGGGGAATTCCCCCATTAACAAATTACATGAACAAGTTCTAACTCTCCAGTCTCAGAAACCTGACTTTAATATAATAGAATTTCTTCTTGAAGAGATTGTAAGAAGGGATGAGATTGTGAACCAGCAACTTGAAAAATTTAAGCAGGAAATTAAAGAAATTGGTGAATTGGTGAAATCAAAGTTTGACTTTTTGGATCGAAAGATTTTAAAAACAGCTAACGGTTTATCAGACTTTCTGATTCAGTTGGATGCAAAGACTAAACTATTAGAGTCTAAAATGAAAGAAACTGAGGAGAATTTGGATGACAAGATCCAAAAAATTAAAAAGGATTTGGCAAACACTCAGGATAATAGCTCAGAAGACAAACCTAAAATGGAGATTGACCAAAAGACTGGTAATGAAGAAAATGTGCAACAGAGGATTGAAAGAGAAGTTTTAATGATTCAATATAATTTTACAGAATATGCAATTAGACTGAGAGGTCTGCAGGAAAATAACAGAGATGATTTAAGGAAAATATCTTCTGAAATTCTGGCTGGGATTTTAAAGGTTCAATCTGATGAAGTGTTTTGCAGGATTGACAGAATTTATAGAATAAACTCCTGGTTGACAAAGCAAAGGCAATTGCCTAGAGATGTGGTGATTTATTTTACAGATAAAGAAATTAGGAATAATATTGTGCAGAACTCTTTTAATTCTACTTTGCAATTTCATGGAAGAAAGATTTGGATTTTTAAGGAGCTCCTACCTAAGATGTTAATGGAGAGGAAGAAATTTGGCTTTCTAGTGACTGAGTTAAAAAAAAGAAATATCCTATTTAGGTGGGATGTCCCAGTTGGTTTAATATTGAGACACCAAGGAGTAAGATACCAACTGAACACTGTTGAAAAAGCGGAAGAATTTTATCAAAAAATTTTAAAAATGAATTTAACATCTTTAGGCATAATACAGGACAAGCAAAAGGAGTTGGAAACAAAAGGAAAATATCAAATTACAGAGGCTGTGGTAGATAAATTGTCTTTGGACTCCCTGGATACCCCAGCTGGACTGTCTATAAATATGAGAGCTGTGTGATCCGACTCCAATGTGATGAATCATCAAGTTCCAGACAAGTGCGTAAATCAACCAGTTGATATACAAGTGATGGAAAAGAAAGACAAGATAACAAAACAAAACCAACAAGATCAACTTATAAAGCAGAATGAAAATCGATCAGCTGATACACAATTTGTAGGAAGGAAACCAGGATGGAAATTCAACCCGCAAGAGAAAAAGAAAAGAAATAGATCTCATAGAAATAGCAGTTTCTAAACCAAGCAACAGTGAAGCCAGGGACTTTAAAAAATGAATGAATATGTGAAAAGATAGTGGAGGCGAACAATTGTTTAATACTATCTTGAGGATAGTGGCAGATCTCTGCAATGCCGTGATTTTGGGATGTGAAAAGAGCCTTACATTCTTGGATTTGAATTATCTACTTTGGATTTTTTTTACTGGTAAATATATTATAACTATTTCGAGTTACAAGGCAAGAGAATCACGCTGGGGCATGCAGAAGATCTGGATGTTACCCACTAGGATGATGGGAATTAATAATCCTGATGAAAACCACAATTACAACTATATGGAATATAATTATAATGTCACTTGGGTGGTTGTTTTTACTTTCATATATATATGAGGATATCTATTACTGATGGGGGCAGAAGATGATTGAGGATCTTGAACAAACTGTTGCACTAGTATGTTATCTTACCCTATTATGGATGATGGATTTAACAATCCAGTGGAAAGACATCAAAGAAGATATTATATGGATTATAAATTTAAAGTTATTGTCTTTTTTCTTTTTATAAAATGGAATGCATATATAGATATATGTATATTTTAGTAGAGTGGGCAGTGGATTATATTTAGAATTGTATTGCATGGTAATTTTGCAGGAATTTGGGTTGAAATAGGTTAGTTTACTGATTGATTAGTTTAAGAAAAAGGATTTTTAAGTCATATATTTAGGGGAGTGGAGGAATTGGATAGAACTGAATAAATGTTAAATTTGGATGTAGGGAGAAGGCTGCTTTGAAATGTTATATTAATATTATTAATATTAATATATATAAAAGATTAAATGTTAAATTGTTGTTTTAATATACTATAAGTTTGGGGGAGGAGAAAAAGGGCAGATTATTGCGAAAATGGGAGTTATAAGAATATTATGCTAAGGGTCAGTATTTTGAGGAGGGAGTAAGGGAATGGTAAAATTATGTAATTAGTTATGAATTAGCTTATTGTTGTGAAGAAGTCACGGGGGGGATGGGTGGTGAGGGGGGGTTAGGGAAGGGGGGGGAAGGGGGAAAAACTTGTATTTGAAAACTTTTTCAATAAAAAAAAAAGATGTTTGTATAGCCATAGTTAAGTGACATCCCAAATCACTATTTTCTAAGAAAAACCCTGGCTAGAACAGTTTATCCTCTAATATCTTCTAATTTCCACATTCCAGTATCTTCTAATTTCCACATTTGTGCGAAAGTGATTTTTGCTGCTGTCAGGATATGGATTATCAAATATTGTATTTCTTTTTCATAGTGGTTTGTTAATATTCCTAATAGGTATGTTTCTGTTTTCAATGGCACTCTCTGGATAGTAATTTCTTCTAATTGTTTTTGGATCATTTTCCAAAAAATTTTTGGCATGACCACCACATATGGTAATATGTCCCTTTGTGTGATCTGCATTTCCAACAGTCCTGTGTGGTGTTAGGGAACATCTTTGCCAAACATGAGGGAGGAAGATGCCACCTGTAGAACATTTTGTAAGTATTTTCCTTATAGGGTACAGACATTGTCAGTTTGGTATTTACTTTCCATATTTTTTCCCATTTATCGAGTTCAATATTATATCCAAAATTTTTCGCCCATGTAATCATATTCTCTTTCACCACTTCTTCCTCCAATTTGTATTTTAGTAAATAATTATAAATTTTAGTTATTAATTTATCATCGGATCCCAATAGAATTTTGTCCAATTCATTCTGTTCTTTTTGGATTCCAATTTTTTTCATGTCCATCTTATGTCTTGATTTTATTTGTAAATACAGCCACCAATGTCTGTACCCTGTTCTTTCAATTCTTCTCTTGTCTTAATTTCTCCTTCATTGTTCAGCAATTCATTGTATGTTCTCATCTTGTCTATGTCCATTGCGTTTGGATATATTTGGGCCTCCATGGTTGAGAGCCACCTTGGAATTTTGTCGTAATGATTTTTCCTTATTTCTGTCCAAGTCTTTGCAAGTGCCTCTCTGATGAAATGTCTTCTAAAATGTTCATATTGTCTGAATTTCTCCTCCCATACGAATGCATGCCATCCTTTCAGCAGGTCAAATCCCTCTAGTGCCAACATGCATTTGTTTTTTAGTGTTATCCAATCTTTTATCCATGTAAATGATGCTGCTTTATAATAAATTTGCCAGTCTGGTAATCCTAGCCCACCCCTCTGTCTGGTGTCTTGAAGATGTTTCAATTTGATTCTTGCCCTTTTTCCTTGCCAGATGTATTTTGATATCATTTTATCGAGGTCTTTGAAGTATGTTTTTCCTGAATTTATTGGTATTACTTGAAACAGATACAATATTTTCAGCAAGATATTCATTTTAATAGAGGCAATTTTACCTAGGAGTGATAATCTTAGTTTACTCCATATATCTAGGTCTTTTGAATTTGTTTAGCCAATTTGTTTAGTTGTCTTCTTTGAGTGTTGATGCTTTGTTGGTGAGCCAAATTCCTAAGTATTTTATTTTTGTTGTTGTCTGTATTTCTAATATGTCTTCCAATTCTTTCTCCTGTGCTTTCCTCAAATTTTTTGTTAATAGTTTTGTTTTTTGTTTATTAATTTTCAATCCTGCTACTTTTCCGTATTGTTTTATTTTCTCTAATAATTTCATTCCCGATTGCTTTGGTCGTTCTAAAATAAATACCACATCGTCGGCGAATGCTTGTAATTTATATTCCTGATTCTTTATTTTTAGTGCTTTTATTTCTTTGTCTTTCCTAATTTCATTCAATAATATTTCTAATGCTAGTATGAATAGATGGGGGCAACCCTGTCTCACCCCTTTAGATATCTCAAATTGGTCAGTTGTTTCTCCATTTATCCTATAATATTTGGCTGGCAGTGCATCTGGACCTGGTGCCTTTCCATTCTTCTGTTTCTTAATTGCCTCAGTTAATTCATCGTTATATTTCCATCCAATAGCTCCTCAACCTCTTTGGGGATTTGTGGTAGTTTGGCTTTTTGTAGATACCTTGCCACTTTATCCTCTTCTATCACATCTTTCTTGTACAATTGTGTATAGTATTCCTGTATTATTTCCCCCATCTCTTTATTTCCAAATCTACTTTGTTCTTGATGATCAATTAGTTGCATTATTTTTCTTGATTCTCTCTTTTTTTTCAATTTATATGCTAACCATCTGCCTGGTTTATTTGCATTTTCAAAGTAATTCTGTTTAGCAGTTCTTATTTTTTGAGCTAATTCTTCCTTCTCCAGTAGATCCATTTTGTGCTTTATAGTATCCATTTTAATTTTTACATCTTTCTTATATGGATCTTTCTGGAGTTCTTTTTCAAGTCTTTTATGATCATCTCTCAGTATTTTAAAGGTTTGTCTTTTCTTCACATTTCTTTTCCGTGTATAATCAATAATTAATCCTCTGGCAAAGGCTTTCATTGTATCCCAATGATTTTGTATCGATGTTTCTTTCTTATTTTCCTTAAAGAAAAAGTCCAATTCTCATTTCATTTTCTGTGCAAAGTCTCTCTCTTTTAATATTGTATTATTTAATTTTCATCTAGATCTGCCTTTTCGCCCTTTCCAAATAGCAATCATCGGGTTATGATCCGCCCATGTGTTAGTATCTGTATTCACTTGTTCAAAATTTAATGTCAATTCCATTGTTGTCCATATCATATCTAATCTGGACCAAGATAAGTGTCTATCGGAGTAGAAAGTGTCTTGTCTATTTTTCCCATTTCTCTTCCTCCAAATGTGTTTCAGGTTTATTTCCTCTATCATTTGAAAAAAAGTTCTCAGCAATATCTTTCTACTATATCTTATTGTTCTACTTGTTTTATAGTCCAGTTTTTCATCTACAATTCCATTAAAGTCCCCCATAATACAAACATTTTCATACTCCATTTCAATTATCTTATTATGTAATTTCCTGTAAAAGTCACTCTGATTATTGTTAGGGCCGTATATTGCTACTAAGAGCAATTTTGTATTGTTGTCAATTAATTCCACCATCAAAATTCTGCCTTCTGAATCAGCATATTTCTGCTCAACCATTAATGTATTTCTATTATACAGAGCAATGATACAAAAGTTTTGCCAAGTTTTGGTTGAATCAATAATTGTTCATATTGTTTTTTAATATGCACTTCTGGTAAGCAAATTATATCAAATTTTAGTTTTTCTAATTTATGGAAAACTGTTCTTCTTTTATTGGCCAAATTAAGTCCATTTATATTTATTAAAATTAGTTTCCTTTCTTTCATATTCATATTTTATAATTAGGTTTTGTTGCTCTAGTCAATCTGGCTTCATGTTGCTCCTTGTATTCCATAACTCCGCCCACCGCTCCTTCTATTACTTCCAGCATTAGCAATTCCTCTTCAGCGGGTTTTATTGGGGTTGATGTTGCTTGAGTTTCAACTTCCATATTTACATCTGTCTCTTTAAGAACTTCCTCATAGAAGGCTCTTGCCTTATCAATTGTATTAAGCCTATATCTTTGGAATTGCCATGTTAAGCCTACTCCTTCTGGAAACCGCCATCTGTAGTTAATCCCTTTTTGCAACAAAACTTTAGTCAAGAATTGGTATTTTCTTCTTATCTCTCTCATTTTCCTTGAAATTTGTCTCAAAACTGCAACTTCTTTCCCTTTGTATTCCAAAGCCTTGTCACAAGCAGCCTGAAGAATCTGTGTCTTAATTGATTTCTTAGTAAATCTTATGTGTACTTCTCTTGGAAGCTTATTATGCATTGCATATCCAGTATAAACTCAATAAATTTCATCAATTCCTTCCATCATCTTCTCTTTAGTTACTTCTAAAGCCTTGGCTAGAATCATATTCATAATCTCAGCTAGATCCTCCCTGTTTCTTCTACAATATTCTGGAATCTTAGGTAGAATTCTGCTTTGTCCATTTCCCATCCAATTAAGCCGGATGTTCCTTGTTCCTCTCCAAGTCTTGATTTCCTTCATTTTTTCTTCTTTTTGGCTATCTTTTTCCTCCAGCTTAACCAATCTTTCTTCATATTTCATCATTGTTTGTTGTATGCTGACCATCTTTTCATCTGTTTTAAGTAGCTGTTGCTCCATCCTTTCTTGTTGCTGTTCCATTCTTTGTTGTTGTTTTTCCATTCTTTGAAGTGTTTGTAAGATCGTTTGTGTCGTTTCTTTCTCTTTCTCTTGCTGCAACATTGTCTGGATGGAGCGTTGGCCTCCAGATGGTGATGAGGATGGTGTAGTCGCTGCAGCTCCCACCATCGCTACTTTTTTGCTCATTTTGTAGTTAGCCAGGTTCACTTTCAGTTCAAAAGAAGTTCAAGAGGTCCAACTAAGCAATAGGGAGGGGGAAAAGGAAAAAGTAGAAAAAAAGGGGGGGAAGGGGGAAAAAAGAAAAAAGAAGGAAAGAAAAAAAATAATTTCTCAAATTCTTCAGGTTCTTCCAAAACCCTAATCCAAAGGGAAAAAACACACACAAAAAAAGAAAAATAGGAAGAGACAAAAATTTAAAATCCTCCTCCAAGTACAAAGCCAAAATAAAAATTAAAAAATAACAATAATTCTTGAATGCCTTAATCCAATATTTATATAGAAGTCCCAATTCCAAAATTAAAAAAAGAAGCAGAAAAAAACCAACAAAGATGAGAGTATTAAAAAAAGAAAAAAAGGAAAAAAAGGAAAAAAAGAAAGCAACGAAGAAATTAAATAGTCCTTCCAACCCTTTATGTCCAGAGAGCCTACAGGGGGTAGTTTTTCCTTTTGCCCCTTTCCAGGCCACACATCCCACTGAAATTAAAATAGTTACTCAAAGAAAAAAAAATCCAAAGCCTTCCAGTATGTTCCCAGGCTTTATCAATTTAGATAGAAAAGCACCTGTGTAAACAACATTCAGTAGCTCTTCAGTCTTCTCATTCCAAACAGATTCTCTATATTTGTTTTGGCTACAATGTTTCTTTTCTTCTGCTACTTAAATAAACATTGCAACAAAGTTTCTCTTCCAGTGGGTGGCAGCACTGCACACTCCCCTAGCTCTCCTATTCTTTTAGAGGAAAAAAAGAGAGAGAGAAAAGAAAATCTTTCTTTTAAATAGTCCAGAAGTCCAAAAATAAAAGAAAAGGTACCAGTCCAGCAAATCAAACAATATCAACAATATCAACAAATTCAAAAAGTTTCAAAAACATCCCAATACTGTTTTTCCTACTTTCAGTCCAATCCAGTTTTCGAAAAAAAGAAGTAAAACAATTAAGCAATTTCAAGTCTTTTAAAATGTATACTTGGGAAAAATAGAATTAGTCCAAAACAGGTTCACCACTCCTCTTCATTTACTCTGTCACAATCTCATATATCAATAAGGGTGTTCTTAGTAATATTTAAAGAAAAGTGAAAGTTTCTCATCGCTCTGATCAATGTCATTCTGATCTTCCTTCCTGAAGTTGTCACAGCCTCTACAGCTTGATGGCTGCTGTGCCGCTGGAAAGAGGGCTTTCCTCACTCAACCAGGGACTTAGCAATGTCCCTAGGATCCTCAGGATGTGCCCTCCACTACCACAGTCAAATTGAGACTGTGTGGTCCGGTTCAGACTGTCCAGCGGCAGAGTTTTGGGGCGGGGGTTCTGGAGCGTCCAAAAACCCCGCGCATCTCACCGCAACGCCAACTTCCGGTCTCTCGAACTTCCTCATATTTTGAATGGATATGCATAATTTCCTGTTTGATACTTGCCATTTCTTCCTGCACATCTTCAAACTTTTTCATTGTCTGTTCCTGATTCTTTGTAATAGTGTTTTGTATCATCTGTAACATATTTTGAAGTAACAGTCCTCTGACCCTTTTTTCTGTGGACCTTACATCATCCACTGATCCTCTTAATGCTGGGGATGTCTCCATTGGGGTCGGCACCATTGAAAGGTGCCATTGAAAGGGTCAAAAACTTCTTCTTCATCACTATCGACATAGTTGTAAGCTTCCACCACCTACCCCACTCTTGCATGCACTGACTCTTTATCCAGAAAGATTACAAAATAATTATATCAATTATATATATCAATAAAATAAAATATAGAAGTGGTGTATGAATTTTTTCAGGAGTTATATCTGAGAGAAGATACGAGTCGAAAGTAATTCGGTTTCCTAGAGAATCTGCCAGGGTTACCAGATCAGATAAGAGATATGCTAAACAGACATATCTCAGAGGGGGAAATAGAGGAAAGTCTGAAAAAACAGAAGAGTGGTAAAACCCCTGGAACAGACAGACTGCCTGTAGAGGTGTATAGGATAATTTGGGAAGTGATTGGGAACCAGTTGTGTGACGTCTTTAACGAAGTGTTGAATGAGGGACGAATGCCAAAATCTTGGGAAGAGACATATATCTCTCTCCTTCTTAAGGAAGTGGCCGATACGACCTATATTAAGAATTATAAAGCAATAGCCTTGCTTAATGCTGATTATAAATTGTTTGCATCCATCTTAGCAAAAAGACTACAGGTTTTTTTAAATCAGTTCGTACATAGAGACCAGAATGGTTTTTTACCACATAGATTGTTGAGAGATAATCTGAGAGTAATGTTAAATGCTCTTGAGTTTTATGAACACTATCTGGACAAACAGATGGCATTTCTCTTTTTAGATGCTTATAAAGCATTTGACAGCATGAGTTGGAAATTAATGCTAACCCAGCTTCATAAAATGGAATTTGGCGGAAAAATTATCCAGGTGATACAAACAATTTATTCTTCCCAGGTGGCATGGGTTTTAGTTAATGGGGAAAAAACAAAGGAGGTTATAATTAGTAGGGGTACAGGACAGGGTTGCCTGCTTTCCCCACTTTTATTTATTCTGACACTGGAGTCCCTTCTCAGAGAAATTAGGAATAACCTGGCAATTAAAGGATTTAAAGTACGAAGGCAGGAATTTAAAATGCAGGCATTCGTGGACGATCTCGTCTTCATTTTAGAAGATCCTCTGGAGTCGGGTCCAGAGTTGATAGAGATGATAGAAGAATATGGTAGAGAAGCTGGGTTAAAAATGAATAAGGATAAAACCAAGATATTGGTTAAAAATATTTCAAAGATGCAGAAGGATATATTAGAATTTAGATTGGATGTTCAAATTGTAAATAAGATTAAATATCTAGGAATTTGGCTAACAGCCCTATACTCTACAATTAAGGAAGACAATTTTGTTAAATTATATGATCAGACTGTAAGAGACCTGGAGAAGTGGAAAAATTTACAGTTGTCTTTGATGGGACGGAGAGCAGCAATTAAGACACATGATTTGCCCAAATGGCTATTTTTATTTCAATCAGCTCTGGCGAGGTTAAACAAAAGGTTTTTTAAAGGTTTGCACTTTCTTAAGTGCACTGCTATGGAGAAAGAAAGGTGAACAGTATAATATTTCAAGAGACATTATCTAAGGTGAATATTGCTGGGACATAAACCTGGGACATATTTAGAGGAAAAATTTATACCAAGATCCCAACCTAGTTCTCAGCAATAGAAGCGATGACATACCCACAACTCTTAAACAGGATAATATTTTTAGATATAAAGATCTTGTGGATGCCCAAGGTCTAGGGAAGATTTGGTTGATAAAGGAATTAGGCTAGATTGGTGGACCTATGTTACAGTTCAATCTCATTACAGGAGAGATAGATATAATTATGGGATATATGTGATGGAACAGAGTTTTGATAAAATATTATTGGGAGAGGACCATAAATACATAACCAAAATGTATGTACAATTGCTTGACTGAATGATAGGAGAGGAAGTTGTAAAAGACACTATGATTGCCTGGGGTAAGAATTTTGGGTACTCGATCCCCATAGAAAAATGGCAACAAATGTGGGGGGGGGGAATATTAAAATGACTATGACAACGTCTTTTAAGGAAAATGCATATAAAATGTTGTATAGGTGGCATCTCCCATGAGCAAGAATTGCCAAAATGTTTCTGGGTGCATCAGAGTTATGTTGGAAATGTGGGAAAACCAGAGGTACGTATTTTCACCAATGATGAACTTGTATAATGGCAAAGAAGTATTGGAGAAGGATTAAGAATTGGATTAAGGAAATTACTGATGTGGACCTCCTATGGATACCTGAGATATATTTACTAGGTATTCGCCCAGAGGGGCTAGAAGAGTGTTCACCCAATAGTGGAAAGAAAAAGAGATATCACCCAGTCCCCAAATTATAAAAGAAGTATTGGAGTGTGCTGAGGCAGATAGAATGATGTATATGTTGAAAGAAAAAGAGGGACTTCCGGTTGGGGACTGTGGCGGCAGGGTGCCGTGTGAGCGACCTTAGCTCCACGGCACTAGCCTTTTCGCCGTGTCTTGGGGACCCTGAGGGGCGAGATCGCCCGGAGAGTGTCTTGGACGAGAGAGGGGATCTGAAAAGCGAGAGTGCGGCGTGCAAACGCCTCTCGTTTGGTCAGATTCCTCTGTCAAACCGGCATCGGCGTGTCCGCCGTTTAATGGCGGACCCGAAGTCGCGATCTCCATCAACATCGAGGAAGCGAGGAGTTCGGAGCGGCTAGCGTGAGAAGGAGACCTGACTACAGATCTCAGGTGATCGTAGGAGCGGACCTCAAAGAGCTGCGTGCCGAACCGGCTAATAGGGCTCGCAGCGGTGGAAAGGCGGCGACTACTAATAACGGAGTAAGCGGAACGAGTGTGAACTGCTGGCGAGGCGGCGAGGCTGTGAGAAGCAAGGAGACTCTACTGTGCCGAGAGGGGGAAAATCCAGCTGCAGGCACTTGTATATCGATTGCGGAGGAGGAGACTTAGAAGCAGACTTGGTGGATATTACTGTGAGAATACATTGCAACAATACTTCCTGCTGTCATTTTGCGGCCATCTTCCAGCTGACTGGCTTTTTTCTGAAGGAAGAAACCGGAAGTGCAGCCATATGTTACAACGGGTACTTGGAAATTTGTGTAACATTCTGATCTGCGATCTTCTCTTCCAACGGTGTTCCCGCTTATTAAGATTTGCTGTTTGTTGGTTATATTTGAGATTTTTTTCTTTCTTCTAATTAACTGAGACTTTTTTTTTGCGTGGAAGAACTACCTTGAAAGTGGCAGCAGTTAATGAAACAAAAGTAATGAACTTTATAAAACTCTATTTATAGTACTTCTTATTATTTATTAATATTATCATTGATACCAGTATTGACACTTATCTATCATCTTATTAACCTATTAATTAACTTATCAATTTACTACTTTAGTAACTATGAATTATTAATTATTCTACAACTATTTCTCTATTTATATGGTTTTGAAGCCCTCTTTTCTTTCTTGATTAACTATTTTAGATAACTTTTCTGGTCTAGTATTATATATTACCTTGAAAAATTGAATAGATTCCATTTTACTCCTTTTGTATAATCCCTTTCTATTTAAATTGCTACCCTTTTATATTTAGTAGATTGATACCCATATTTATATTTATTTAAGAACCATTTTTAGAGCGGGTTTGATTAATTTAATAAGGGTGGGATAGTATTTCTTATATTAGTATTGCAAGGCTAAAATTGAAGAGATTTAATACCTATTACGACATATAAACTTGGATTAATTAACTGTACTTGATCTTATATATAGATATAACCTAGTCCATAGTTGGAATGTGTGTTTAATAATCATATTGAGCATATTTATATATAATCTTGTATAATAATATCTGAAGGATTGTTATGAGTAGATAGGAAAACTAAGTAAATTTAGGATTAGAGGAATTATCCGAACCTTACTAGTAGAAGAGAGGATAGTGGATGATAATTTGGAAGAACATTGAGGTAATTTTGACTAATCAGAAGAGAATCCTAAAGGAAATGACAAGTATCTCATCGGCAGTTCTTAAGACCGGAAAGAAAACGTCCTCCAACCCTGCATTAACAATGTCATCTCCAGCCCAGCAAAAACTCACTGAGGTGCTACCGAAAGTGGATAAGTCAGCAATGTTACCAACCATCCAAGCAATACAAACGACGCTGTCAACCATCCAAGAAACGATGCTCCTGCTACAAGAAAAAATAACTAACAATCATGTTGAACTTAAATCTGATATTCACTCTATTGATCAGAAAATGAGTGTGATCCAAGAGTCCATCCATAACAATGAGAAAAAGTTAAAGAAGGTCGAGACAAGAGTGGAGCAAAATGAGAGAAACCTTGACTCGATCGACCAGAAAATGATGGCCCAGAACAGGGAGCTGGAAGATTCCATTATCCAGCTTGAGATGGACCGGGCAGCCTTCTACCTCCGCTTTCAGAATGTGGTGGAGGAAAAAGATGAAGACCTGGGAGATGTCATGGTGGACTTATTATCTGGAATTTTACAACAAGATAGAGACGATATGATAAAGGAGTTGGATGAAATTTACAGGGTGCAAACCAACTATGCCAGGAAGAATAAACTCCCTCGAGAAGTTCATGTCAGATTCGCCCGAAGGAAAGTGAAAGACGTGCTATACAATATAGCAAGAGACGAACCTATTAATTATAAAGGCAAAGAAGTAATAGTGCTGAAACAAGTTCCTAAGAGGGTTCGTGACTTGAGAAGGGACTATAGGTTCTTGGCGATACAATTAAATAAGAAAAGCATTCCCTTTAGATGGCTTATACCGGAGGGAATGCTCATCACCTGGCAAGGAAAACGGATTAAGATCGACAGCTTAGTTTCTGCACAAGAACTTTTGGACCAATTGAGAAGCGAGGAGGAAGGCCAAAGTAGTAAGGAGGAAGTGGATATAACCTCCCAGGATGAGACCAATGTACAGTTAAAAAAACCTAAGGAAGACACACTAGAGAATAAGGAATTAGAAGAGAAGGAAGCTAAAGACGTTACAGGAAAGAAACAAAGACCACAAAGAGCTGTAAATATAAACAAAAACTACGTAGTGAGTTAGATGATGGAGGGTTGGAAATTGTTCTCGGTGAATGTAAACGGTTTAAATAACGGAAGGAAAAGAAAGCATATTTTTTCAAAATTGATCAAGCTTAATTCGGAAATAATTTGCCTCCAAGAAGTCCACATAAAGAAAGAGGAGAGGAAATATTTAGAATTTGAGAAATTTGGTAAATGCTTTACCTCTCTGGCAGAGAAAAAAAAAAGGGGGGTAGCATTATATGTAAAAAAAGGAATTGCTGCTGAATTTAAATTCTCAGATGACAAAGGGAGATTCCTAGCAATTGAAATTAAGAGGGGTAATATTCCAATTTTAGTAGTAACCATTTATGCTCCAAATAGAGACCTAGGGGAATTTTACAGGAAATTAAACAATAAAATAGCTGAATTGGATTATTCAAATATTTGTATCATTGGGGACTTTAATGGGGTGGTAAACCCGGAGGTGGACTACAAGAGCGGATTAAAGAAAAAAGCTAAAAGGGAAAAACTCCCCAAAACCTTTTTTGATTTGGTTGATGAGCATAATTTAGTAGATCTCTGGCGTACGCTACACCCGAGCAATAAGCAATTTACATACTATTCAAATCCCCAGATGTCCTGGTCAAGGATTGATATGTTTTGGGTCAGTAGAAATTTAGGGTTGGATATTCATTCTGTTGAAATTACCCCGAACGTCTGGGCTGACCACAACCCTTTAGAGATTAAGTGGAAGAATATAGATAGGACTAAACGAAGGAGATGGAGACTAAATAACTATATCTTTAGAATTTTTCTTTCTGGAAAATGAGAATCAGGAAACTCCATTAACATGTGTTTGGGATACAATGAAGGCATACTTAAGAGGATTAGTAATATCGCATAATATATACAACAATAAAGAGAAAAGGAAGGCCCAGAAGGATTTGCTGGCCCAACTGGAAGAAGCAGAAAAGAGACTACAACGAGACCCTAGCGACATTAAAATAAAAGAGCAATGGATGACAGTAAGGCATAAAATAAATTTATTGGAACAGGAAGAAAAAAATCCAACAATCTAAACAATACTATTTTGACAATGCAAATAAGCCTGGTAGATGGCTATCGTATAAATTAAAAAAAGAGAAAGAGAAGGGTGTTATAAATAGCTTGGAGAACTTGGAAGGTAGAATATTAGAGGATGAAGAGGAGAAACAGGAGTTTGTTAGACATTATTATGAGACATTATATAGTCAGGAGGAAACTCCAATTGATAATATTAACCAGTACCTTACCAAAGAGAATCTCCCACAGATAAAGGAGGAGGAAAGGGAGGCACTGAATAGAGAAATTACATTGGAGGAACTGAAGGGGGTAATATCCAAACTAAAGAGTAACAAAACGCCTGGTCCCGATGGTCTCCCAGGAGAATTATATAAAAACCAGAATCTGGCAGAAATACTTGTACCAAAACTTCTGATAATTTGCAATGAGGCCCTGAGAGGCTCCAGGATCCCAGAATCGTGGAAGGAGGCGTTCATCACATTGATAGGAAAAGAAGGTACCGATCCCAAGCAAGTAAGGAATTATAGACCGATCTCTTTACTCAACACGGATTATAAAATATTTATGGGAATATTAGCGGGTAGGTTAAAGATAATATTAAATAATTGGATCCACCCCAATCAAAATGGGTTCCTTCCCGGTAGACAGATTAGGTCTAATATGAGAGTGGTGATGGATGTATTAGAATATTACGAAATACACTCCGAAAAACAGCTAGCCATGGTCTTCCTCGATGCGCAGAAGGCTTTCGACAACCTAAACTGGCAGTTTTTGACCCAACAAATCCAAAAAATGAATTTCGGGAGACATTTCGAGAGCGCGATAAAAGCAATTTACGATAAACAGAGTGCAAACATTATATTGAATGGGGATGTATCTAAACCCTTCCGGATTGGTAAAGGGGTGAGACAAGGCTGCCCACTTTCTCCACTCTTATTTATATTGGCCCTGGAGGTATTGTTAAGGAAAATTAGGCAAAACAAAGAAATACGGGGACTGGAAATTAGGAATGAAATTTTTAAGATTCAAGCTTTTGCCGACGATGTAGTGTTAATAATGGAGGACCCATTAACAACAGGGCCAAAAGTATTGAAAGAATTAGATGAATATGGGAGGTTGTCAGGATTTAAATTAAACATGACAAAAACTAAAATGCTAACAAAAAATATCCCAATTTCAGAACAGGAAATATTAGTAAATAATCTGGGTATTCAAATAGTTAAGAAGATTAAGTATTTAGGGATTTGGATTACTGCCAGATGCTCAACCTTGAAGGAAGACAATTATGCACTCCTATTGACAAAGATAAGACAAGATTTGGATAGATGGGGGAAATTGCAAATATCGTTCCTCGGTAGGATAGCCACTATCAAGATGAGTGTTCTCCCCAAATTACTATACTTATTTCAAACTACTCCTGTTAGTATTGATAGAAAATATTTTTCAGATTTAAATGGGATAGTAAGGAAATTTATTTGGGGAGGGAAAAAACCGAGAATTGCACTACGATCCCTGCAAGAAAAAAGGAATAGGGGTGGCTTCGGACTCCCAGTCTGGGAACTGTATTATAAAGCGGCCAATTTAGTGTGGCTACGTGAGTGGGCCTTGTTAAGGGATAAGAGAATCCTACAACTGGAAGGACATGACCTATTGAGAGGTTGGCACGCCTACCTCTGGGACAAAGGAAAAGGGACGGGGATATACTTCCACCAACACAAAATTAGAGACACATTAATGAGGACATGGAAAGAAATTAGGCATAAACATTACTCGAAATACCCAAAATGGATATCCATAATGGAAGCTTTAGTCCATCCAAATACATTAGGCAGGGAGAAAATGGTCACTTACCAAAATATTCTGGATAATAGCAGCAACCTTATACCTAATGAGATATTAAAAGAGCAAGGGATCCATATTGATTGGTGGCCCTATTTACAAATCAAATCCCGCTTTAGTAAGGATAAACAAGAAAAGGGAATAGAAATGGGGACAAACAGTTTTGATAAGGTATGGCTAGGTTGTGAAAATAAACTATTAGCTAAATTATACTCCTACCTTCTCGAATATGATAGAGAAGGAGAAATATTAAAAGACCAAATGATTGCTTGGGGGAAAAACTTTGAATCAAAGATAAACCTGGATGATTGGGAAGAAATATGGAACTGCAATCTCAAATTGACGAGAGCAATAAGTTATAAGGAGAATCAGTACAAGATGCTATATAGATGGTACTTAGCACCATCTAGAATTGCCAAGATCTACCCAGGTGCAAGCCCTAATTGCTGGAAATGTGGCCACCCCCAAGGTACCTTCTATCACATGTGGTGGACGTGTCCGGAAGTGAGGAAGTTTTGGAAAAAAATACAAAAATGGATCCAAGAAATATTAGAGGAGGACATTAACTTCCTCCCGGAAATCTATCTCCTGGGAGTACTAAAACGAACACTTGGAAAGGACAAGAAATACCTGATTACCCATATTGTTACAGCGGCTAGACTCTCCTATGCAAAATGCTGGAAAGAGAAAAAAGGACCAACTGAGGAAGGGTTAGTTAATAAGATACTGGACTGCGCAGAAATGTGCAGATTGACGTATACCTTAAATGGAAAGGAAGATTCAGAATTCTATGCGATCTGGGATTTGTGGTATAGGTGGCTAGAAACTAAATGCAAAAGTTAATACTAAGGTGGAACAATGCACAACGACTAGATAATTTTGTATATTATAGCACTTTATTTAAATAGTAATTAATTTTATTTATAAGAATTTCTGTATAAATGATATGTATAAATCTTTGTATAAATGTACAAATGATTAGTTAATTTACTACATACCGCACGTGTAAATATGCAATATGACACCACGCTTGCCGAACCGTATAGTTTGAAGTGTAATATGTTCTTAACTCAATAAAATTGTTAAAAAAAAAAAAGAAAAAAGAAAGAAAGAAAAAGAGGATTTTGAATTCTTTCAAAGTTGGGACAGTTGGTATCAGTGGTTGAATAAAAGAATTGAGACGAAGTGAGGGCCTATGTTAATATGAAGAGAGATACACTTATTTAGATTGAGAGATAATTGTATGAAAATCACATTTGGGGATTACTTATCTTATTCTGTGTTGTGGGCATAATTATTTACTAATGAGGGCAGGAATATTATCTGCCGGGATAGACGTATTCAATGGGGGATGGAGGGAGGGGAATGTATGGTTTTTGTTTATATGTATAAACAATGTTTTTGTCTTGTGTTAATTTTAACTTGAAAAAAATTAATAAAATTTATTTTTTAAAAAAAAACCTCTCCTTTTTTTTTTGCAAAATTTTTTTTTTATTTTTTAAACAAAAACAACATAAAAACATCATCCTTCCAAACAATTACAGACAGTATTTTGATCAGTTAAAATCATTTCATGCTCTCAAAATTTTCAAAATCTCATTATATATATTTATTTTTTATTTTATTTTTCTTATATTTATATGCCGCCCTTCTCCCAAAGGACTTGGGGCAGCTCACAGAAATTAAAATGATGAAAACAATAAAAATAGCTACTAAAATAATCAGTTAAAATCTCCCAATTAAAAATCACCTATCAGATCAGCAAATTTGTTGGAAAAGCCATGTCTTCAGGTCACGGCGGAAAGAGCGGAGGCCGGGGGCTGTCCGGAGCCCTGTGAGTAACCCATTCCTGAGGGTCGGTGCACCCACAGAGAATGCCCTCATCCTGGGCACCACCAGCCGACATTGTCTGTCCGATGGCACCTGGAGGAGGGCAGTCCTATGTGAGCGCACAGGGCGGTGGGAGGCAGGCAGAAGGTGGTCCTGCAGGTACCCTGGGCCCATGCCATGTAGGGCTTTATAGGTAAGTACCAGCACCTTGAAGTGGATCCGAAGGACCACCGATAACCAGTGCAGCTTGTGCAGGAGAGGTGTAATACGGGAGTAACGGGAAGCTCCTGTAACAACATGCGCAACTGCATTCTGGATCAGCTGGAGCCTCTGGATACACCCCAAGGGCAGCCCCATGTAGAGGGCATTGCAGTAGTCCAAACAAGAGATAACGAGAGCTTGGGTGACTGTATAGAGGGCATCCCTATCTAGGAAAGAGCATAACTGGTGCACCAGGCGAACCTGTGCAAAAGCCCCCCTGGTCACAGCCATCAGATGGTCCACTAAGGACAGCCATGAATCCAGGAGAACGCCTAGATTGCAAGCCCTTTCAGAGGGAGAAAGCAACTCCCCTCCCATCAAGCGTGATGGGACCACTAGACCATGAGATGCCGGCAACCACAGCCACTCCGTCTTGGAGGGGTTGAGTCTGAGCCTGTTTCTACCCATCCAGACCTGTACCACCTCCAGGCACTTAGACATCACGGAAAAGGTATCTCTGGGTTGGTCCGGGGTGGAGATGTAAAGCTGGGTATCATCAGCATACTGATGATATCTCACCCCAAAACTGCAAATGATCTCACCCAGCAGCTTCATATAGATGTTAGCCGCTGAGAGGTCAAGTAAGACCAGGATGGAGGAATAACCCCTACCCCGGGCCCACCAGAGATCATTCACCAGAGCGACCAATGCGTTTCTGTGCTGTGTCCGTGCCTGAAGCTCGATTGGTATGGGCCTAGATAATCAGTTTCCTCCAGGAATTGTGGAAGTTGGTGTGCCACTACGGAGTCAACAACCTTCGCTATAAAGTGAAGGTTGAAGA
Organism: Arizona elegans; assembly: GCA_022577455.1. NCBI lineage: Eukaryota > Metazoa > Chordata > Lepidosauria > Squamata > Colubridae > Arizona > Arizona elegans. The sequence continues at coordinate 71,846,900 of JAKOOJ010000004.1, read as the reverse complement.
CGGGACAAAAGTTGTTCAAGGAGGCTGGATTCAGGGCAGGCTTCTTGAGAAGGGGTTGAACCACCGCCTCCTTAAGAGTGGCAGGGAAGACCCCATCCCACAGTGAAGCATTGACAATCGCCTGGATCCAGTCTCTGGTCACCTCTCTGGTTGCTGCAACAAGCCAGGAGGGACACGGGTCCAACAAACACATGGAGGCCCCCAATCTACCAACAATCCTGTCCACTTCATCTACGGATACAGGGTCAAAGTCAACCCAGATGTTGCCTTCAAGGCTTGCTCCCGTCTCCTCGTCAGACCCTGCCCAGTCAGAGTCTACACCCAGTCTACATCAAGGCTGCTAGGCGATTCTCTGCAGATACAATGAGAGCGGTGAAATAGTCACGTTTTGCCACTTCCATCACCACAAGATAAGACCTAATATAGGTTCTTAACTGTGTTCGATCAGACTCGGAATGGGAAGATCTCCAACAGTCCTCTAGACATCTCTTCTGATGCTTCATCTGATAAGTAAGTTTTCCAAGGATCTTGCCCAATAATCACAGACACGATAGGCTTTGAGTTCAATGTATTTATTTACTCCATTTCTTTCTTTTCAGATACTCATTTGGAACTGGTCCTGGATTTCTGTGCACAGCCTTATATATGGAGGAGGTGGAGTCAAGGTAAGGAGGGGTTATGGGAAGGGCTAAGTGAGGGAGGAGGGGTCAGTGGGTCAGTCTATGCAATGGTGTATACACAGTTAGGCATTTACTCGTAACAAATCCCCCTCTAAATGCCTAACATTCGGGGTTGATTCTGTACCCGGCATGGTCACCCCTAGTTTTGATGTGAGATATGTGTGTTGCTTGTTTGGTAATGGTTTTGTTAGAATGTCCGCGACTTGTTCAGAGGTTTCACAATGTATGGCCCTAATGAAACCTACATTTGATAATTGCCTGACGTGCTTATGCTTGATGTTGATATGTCTGAACCTCTGACCCACTGCTTCTGCTTTGGAGATGTCTATGGCTGCTTTATTGTCCTCATGGATAGTTATAGGGTAAGCCGGTTCGGTCCATATTTCAGAGAGCAGGTCATCAAACCACACTAAATTGTTAGCTGCCTTTGATAGGCAGATGTACTCTGCTTCTGCTGTGGATGTGGCAACCAGGTTCTGTTTGCCGGTATACCAGTGTACCAGGCAGTTATTGATGAGGAACACGTAACCTGATGTGCTTTTCCTGCTCTTAGTATCACCCGCCCAGTCAGCGTCCGCATAGCAGGTCAGCGCCAGTTTTTTGGATTTGGATGGTTCCAGGCATAGGTACGCGTCTATGCTATGTTTCAGGTACCTGATTACTCGCTTCACCCCTTCCCAGTGGTATACCTTGGGTTCACTGACATGTCTGGATAATAAATTAACAGCTAAGCTGATATCGGGCCTTGTTCAATTGGCAATATACAGGAGGGATCCAATGACAGATCTATACAAGGTGTTGTCCTTAAATGACTCCCCCTCTTCGTGCATATGTTTCAAGAAGTCTGTTTGCATGGGGGTTTCGCATGGCTTAGCGTCCCTCATGTTGCATCTATGTATAAGTTCTAATATTTTCTCCTTTTGAGAAACCTTGAACCCGTTCTCTGTTTTCTCGATTTGTACTCCTAGATACTTATTGACTTTCCCTAGGATCTTGAGTGTGAATTGTTTCCCCAGTTCTCTGGTGAATTTATCACAATTTTGCTTGTGCTGCCCCATGTACAGGATGTCGTCTATGTAAACGAGTGCTTATTCGACCGATGTGCCCTCCCTCTTGGCGAAGAGGCAGAGATCTGCTGATGTGGCGGTAAAACCCATGTCTCTGAGTGTTTTGGCTAGGCATTCATACCATCTTTTCCCGGACTGTCTTAAACCATACAAACTTTTGTTTAGTAGCCAAGTGACTCCCTCTTTCGCGCCTTTCCCTGGGGGTGCCCTGACATATATTTCTCTGTCTAACTTCACATGGAGGTATGTGGTTTGAACGTCAAATTGGTAGACCTCTAGGCCTAAGATAGATGCAACTACTAGGGTGCTTTTGACACTTTCTGCCCTAACTGTGGGTGAGTAGGTATCCGTGTAGTCGTCTGGATACCTTTGGGCGAACCCCTGAGCTACGAGTCTAGCCTTGTAGAGGGCCTTGTTGTCTTCGAGTTCCTTGATTTTGAAAACTCACTTCGTGCCTATGAGTATCTTATCAGCTGGGACCTCAGAGGGGGTGTACACGTTCAGTTCGCGCAGGCTAGCCATCTCTCTTTCCATAGTTTGCTCCCACCTATCTCTCTCTACCTGCAGCAGGCTAATGATTTCTTCGTATGAGTTGGGTGTTGTTCTATTTGGGTGAATGGACATGACATAATCTTCAAATCTCTTGGGCATTTTGTTTCTATTGGGTCTGATAGATCTCATGGGTCTTGTGTCAGTGTCGTGCATGTATTTGGCCTCCTTCTCTGTGACCATGTCTACCTTGATGATGGGGTGGTCTTCCTTCCACCCCTTGGTGGCTACCTCATGGTGTCTTGGTCTTTGTCTGTCTTGTGTATTTGCTTCTAATGTGATGGGTTTGCTTTTGTCTCTTGATTCGTTTGTGCCTTCCTGTCTGATGAGTGTCTCGTTGAGGTGTATCTTAGACCAGTTGGCATTCTCGTGGAACACCGCTGTTCTGGATACGATGAACCTGTTGTCCCTGTCAATGAATCTATAGCCTTTTGTGCCTGGTTCATACCCCATGAACCTTAATCTCCTGGAGACCTTGTCTCCTTTTCGCCTCAGTTGCCTGGGGATGTGCACATCCACCGTGACTCCAAATATGTGCAGGTGCGCAATCTTTGGCTTTCGGTCGTACATCACGTCATAAGGTGTTTTCCCTATTACGCTAGACCAGAGTCTGTTCAGCGTATAATTTGAGTAGTTGAGAGCTTCCGCCCAGAATGGCTGTCCTAACCCCGCATCCTCTAGGGCGCATCTCATCATTGTTTGTAGGACTACATTCCTCTTCTCTACGACTCCATTTTGGAATGCGGAAAAGGGAGAAGTCTTGTAGTGTATTATCCCGTGCATCTTTGACCAGTTCGAGAATTCCCTCGATAAGAACTCAGACCCCCTATCTGTCATTATTTGCCTAAGCTTTGTGTTGTGTTGCGTTTCCACTCTCTTATAAAACTCTTTAAATTTTTGGAATACCTCGTCTTTATGATTAATTGTATACACAAAGCCATAGCGTCTGTAGTCGTCTACTATTGTCAGAAAATATTTCCTTTTGTATTTTATAGAGGGCTTCATGGGGCCCACAATGTCCATATGTACCAGGTGGAAGATAGAATTGGTGGTACGGGTGGCTTTTCTAGGTCTGGGTTTGGTTTTTAACCTAGATGATTTACATACAGAACACTCTAAGTAGTTTTTCAAGTTTTTTATTTTCAAATCACTGGTACATTCTATCATTTTTTGGATGACTGGGAAGTTGGCATGGCCCAATTTTCTATGTAGCAAATGGGCGCAGTTATCGTGAATGGGTTTGCCTATTAACAATTTCCCTCTGTGTGTTGTGTTGTTTTCGGTGGGGTCATCTTCCCTGCCACCCTCTGCCTCAACATGTGTGTTGACTTTGTTCTCAGTGTTTTCTAGTTGGGCGATAACTTGGGGCTGGTTATTCTTTTTAGGGTGGAGGTATCTTAGTCCTCCATCAAAGACTATTTTGCCGATGCTTTCCCTGTCTCTGGTCATGTAGGCTTTTCCCTCTTTGAAGGTGATCTCTATGCCCATGTCCTTGCTCAGTTTAAGCGCTGCTAAAATGTTGTGGGGTATTTCGGGTATGAGTAATACCCCCTCTACTTTGCCTATTCCGCTTATGAAAGTGTTTCCTCTCCCTGTTACCAGGACCCTGTTTTGATTGGCCACCTTAATGTGGTAGTTTTCCTCTGTGAATGAGGTCAGTATCTTTCTGTCATGAGTTGTGTGGTTGGTGGCTCCCGATTCGATGAGCCATGCTTCTCCTTCTCTAGTTTGTGTGTGTGTGTGTTCTCCCCGATCCCATACATGGACCCTGGTCGGCTCTCCCTAGAGCTGTCCCTGCTTCCCCTTCTGTCCCTTGGGTCGGGGGAGTCCCTGCGCCTGTATCTGTTTTCTCATGGGAATCTATCGGGGGGGCCCAGCTTCCTGCCTCCCCTTTCCCTTTGGTAGGTGTGGTCCCTTCCTCTTGAGTTTTTTGGGCAATCCCGTTTATAGTGGTTCTTTGAACCACAAGTGAAACATTCTGAGTAGTCTAGGTTCCTGGTTTGGAACTCAACTTTCTTAGTTGGCCTGCTGTTTCTGCGGCTGATGGAGCGGTCCCTCCTTAAGCTATCTTCTGCTATTATCCTATTTGTCAGTGACTCGAGTGTGAGGTGGCCTAAGCCTATGCTATCCAGCTGCATTATAAAATTGTCCCAGCTGGAGTCCAGGGAGTTGATGACAATGCTCTTCATGCTCTCTTCGGATATATCCTCCACCCTTTGTATCAGTTCAGTTCTTTATTGAAAAAGTTTTCAAATACAAGTTTTTTCCCCTTTCCCCCCACTCTTCCCTAACCCCCCCTCACCACCCATCCCCCCCTGTGACTTCTTCACAACAATAGGCTATTTCATAACTAATTACATAATATCTTACCTTTCCCTTACTCCCTCCTCAAAATACTGACCCTTAGCATAATATTCTTATAACTCCCATTTTTGTGATAATCTACCCTTTTTCTCCTCCCCTAAACTTATAGTGTATTATTACAACAATTTAACATTTAGTCTTTTATATATATTAATATAACATTTTAAAGCGGCCTTCTCCCTACATCAAAATTTAACATTTATTCAGTTCTATCCAATTCCTCCACTCCCCTAAATATATGACTTAAAGATCCTTTTTCTTAAACTAATCAATCAGTAAACTAACCTATTTCAACCCAAATTCCTACAAAATCATGCAATACAATTCTAAATATAATCCACTGCCCACTCTACTAAAATATACACATATCTATATATGCATTCCATTTTGTAAAAAGAAAAAAGACAATAACTTTAAATTTATAATCCATATAATATCTTCTTTGATGTCTTTCCACTGGATTGTTAAATCCATCATCCATAATAGGGTAAAATAACATGCTGGTGCAACAGTTTGTTCAAAATCTTCAATCATCTTCTGCCCCCATCAGTAGTAGATATCCTCATATATATATAAAAGTAAAAACAACCACCCGAGTGACATTATAATTATATCCATATAGTTGTCATTGTGGTTTTCATCAGGATTGTTGATTAACATCATCCTAATGGGTAACATCCAGATCTTCTGCATGCCCCAGCGTGACTCTCTTGCCTTGTAACTCAAAATAATTATAATATATTTACCAGTAAAAGAAATCCAGAGTAGATAATTCAAATCCAACAATGTAAGGCTCTTTTCACATCCCAAAATCACGGCATTGCAGAGATCTGCCACTATCCTCAAGATAGTATTAAACAATCGTTCGCCTCCACTATCTTTACACATATTCATTCATTTTTTTAAAATCCCTGGCTTCACTGTTGCTTGGTTTAGAAACTGCTGTTTCTATGAGATCTATTTCTTTTCTTTTTCTTTTGCGGGTTGAATTTCCATCCTCGTTTCCTTCCTACCAGTTGTGTGTCGGCTGATCGATTTTCATTCTGCTTTATGAGTTGATCTTGTTGGTTTTCTTTTGTCATCTCATCTTTCTTCTCCATCACTTGTATATCAACTGGTTGATTTATGCACTTGTCTGTAACTTGATGGTTCATCACATTGGAGTCGGATGACACTGCTCTCATATTTATAGACAGTCCAGCTGAGGTATCCAGGGAGTCCAAAGACAATTTATCTACCGCAGCCTCTGTAATTTGATATTTTCCTTTTGTTTCCAACTCCTTTTGCTTGTCCTGTATTGTGCCTAAAGATATTAAATTCATTTTTAAAATTTTTTGATAAAATTCTTCCGCTTTTTCAACAGTGTTCAGTTGGTATCTTACTCCTTGGTGTCTCAATATTAAACCAACTGGGGCATCCCACCTAAATAGGATATTTCTTTTTTTTAACTCAGTCACTAGAAAGCCAAATTTCTTCCTCTCCATTAGCATCTTAGGCGGGAGCTCCTTAAAAATCCAAATCTTTCTTCCATGAAATTGCAAAGTAGAATTAAAAGAGTTGTGCACAATATTATTCCTAATTTCTTTATCTGTAAAATAAATCACCACATCCCTAGGCAGTTGCCTTTGCTTTGCCAACCAGAAGTTTATTCTATAAATTCTATCAATCCTGCAAAACACTTCATCAGGTTGAACCTTTAAAATCCCAGCCAGAATTTCAGAAGATATTTTCCTTAAATCATCTCTGTTATTTTCCTGCAGACCTCTCAGTCTAATTGCATATTCTGTAAAATTATATTGAGTCATTAAAACTTCTCTTTCAATCCTCTGTTGCACATTTTCTTCATTACCAGTCTTTTGGTCAACCTCCATTTTAGGTTTGTCTTCTGAGCTATTATCCTGAGTGTTTACCAAATCCTTTTTAATTTTTTGAATCTTGTCATCCAAATTCTCCTCAGTTTCTTTCATTTTAGACTCTAATAATTTAGTCTTTGCATCCAACTGAATCAGAAAGTCTGATAAACCATTAGCTGTTTTTAAAATCTTTCGATTCAAAAAGTCAAACTTTGATTTCACCAATTCACCAATTTCTTTAATTTCCTGCTTAAATTTTTGAAGATGCTGATTCACAATCTCATCCCTTCTTACAATCTCTTCAAGAAGAAATTCTATTATATTAAAGTCAGGTTTCTGAAACTGGAGAGTTAGAACTTGTTGATGTAATTTGTTAATGGGGGAATTTCCCCCCGCTGCCTGTTTGTCTAACTGTATAAGTCCCGGTGCCATTTCCCACACAGACAAGATTTAGTGGAAAAGAGAAAAAAAAAAGGCTTGTTTCCAACCAAGATCAATATCAGATCCCCAGGAAAAAAAAAAAAAAAAAAACAAGAGTGAGAGTGAGGTTTTGCCTCAATTACAGCCAGAAGTATTCATTCCGCTACTTTGTAATAGAAAACGGAAGGACTTTCCCTTTCAGCCTCTCTTCAAGCCTCAGCAATCGCCATTTTAAAAATCTTTTTTCCTTTCATTTCTTAAACAACTTCAGTAACTTTTCTAAAATAAAAAAAAAATACTTGCGCTTCAGGGTCAGCAGTCCAGCTCACGTCTTCTTTAATTAGTTTAACAAGTTTACAGGCTTGCTTTTGCCACCTAGCTCTGCGTATAGCAGAGATCTCCCAGAGCCCGGAGCATCCGCTGGGGATACGGGGAGTCTCTTCCGCTCCGTCCCAAAAGTAAATAAAAAACTTTTGGGATTAGGCAGAGGACTCTACCCACCCCAGCCGGCTCTATCTCCATTTCCTCATGGAAATGGAGTTTTTTCGATCCGCCATTCCGCTATAAAGGCGGCTCTTTACAGGCAGTGGGTACGACGATCCCGAAGGAGCGTCCAGCGGGGACAAACAGCAAACCGGAAGTCCCGTATCAGTTCAGTTCTTATGGCATTTAGGTTCAATATATGTTCACCCATGGGAGTCCCTGCTTTATGCCTAGCAGAGTGAAATTCCCTGGATATCCTTGCTGTGGTGGCAGCGCTTTTACTATAGAACAGATTAAATATTCTCTGCTGTATCTCAGACACAGTCGGATAATGGCTTAGGCTGGGGTATACACCTGGTGGGATACTTGCTATAATTAAATAGTAAGCCCTGTGATGCAAGCAATCTGTTTCTAAAGTCCAAGGTTTTGTGGGGGGGGGGGCGGGGGGTGTCATCAACTAAAAACAGTAGATCCTCTTTTAAAAATAAAACCTGGAGTTGGTGATTCCACTGCATGAGGTTTGATCCATCTAATTTAAGAGTGGGAAAGTTAGCTGGTAAATTCCCTGAGTTGTGTGATGAATTACTCACGGTCTGTTGCTGCCCATGGTGTCTCAGGTGAGGGAACTCACAATATGGCTTGGGTATGCAGTTTGCAGCTCTGTACAGACTTGGATTTATATTCTCTCCTTCTCTTCTTGCAGGAGCCGACTGAGCATGTATGAAGCCCATTTCGCTTCTGTAGCCGATGGGAGAGTAGTTGGCTGTTGCTGTTCTTAGGCCTCGGCCTAGGCCTCCAGTTGGGGGTCCCATCTCACTCCTGGGGTGTCCGGCTTCATCTCTGGAGGCAGGCATCCATCGCTGGGCATCCGGATCCATGCAGGAGGCTGGAGAGAGTCGAGGAGGCGAGGCAGTCGTAAGTCGAGGACTTCTGGGGTTCTGCGGCGTGGCGGCTGCAGTGGGTCCCGATCCTTGATTGCTGGTCCCTGGGCACGTGAGTAGGCCGGGCAGAGGCCGCATGGGGGTTGAGTAGCTGGTGTGGCCTCTTCCCCTTGGGCCTCTTATGCTTGGTGCTGTGGGTGCTGGGTTCGAGTCCTGCCATCTGCCTGATTCAAACGTAGTTGGTGCCCTGCGGTTGTCTTCGTGGGGGTTGGTCATCGGGTGGAGTATCTGGGGGTGTGTGCTATCATCGATGGCCCCCCCGTAGCCCCCTCGGTTCGCGGCGGTGTCTCTGAGGTGCGTGGCTGGCGTGAAGGGGTTGCGTGCAGGGCCTATCATGGCTGCTGGGGCCTCGGGTGTCTTTCTGGCTTCGAGCTCGGGAGGCGAGCTCCAGATGCCTTGGTGTGTCCCTTCTGGGGTGCCTTTGGCTGTTCCCCCATTTGTTCTGGGGTTTCTTTCATTTGGCGCCATTGGATTTGAATCCTGGCTCCCTATTGGTCAGTGGCCATCCCAAGATGGCCGCCAGGAGCATGGCACGAAACTGGAACCGCTTGGGTCTTGGGTCTCTGCCAGGGGGTATCTCTGTCTTATCGGTCTGGCAGCCTCATGGTCTTGCTCCTGGGGGCTCATCGCTGCTCCCTGGTCATCTAGAAGGTCCCGGAGCTTCGCGATGAGTTCATCCTTGCTTATGGAGGCGTCTATCATTTTCTGTATGATGTCCTTTAGTTCATCTCTCTCGGGTGATCAGTCTCTGGCGTGCCTGGCTGCACTTTCTTTTGGCCTCTTGTTTCTGTTTGTTTGGTCCAGTTCCTCCATCTCCAAGGCAGTTGGGATTCTGGCGGTGGCACCTTCAGGTTCCCCCAGCTCTGCCATCAGCCTGGTGGTGGACCTTGTGTTCATCCTTCCTTCCATTTCCGATTTTGGTTCTGTTTATTGGGCATAACCATTCTCTGCTACCACTTTGATAAGTAAGTTTTCCAAGGATCTTGCCCAATAATCACAGACACGATAGGCTTTGAGTTCAATGTATTTATTTACTCCATTTCTTTCTTTTCAGATACTCATTTGGAACTGGTCCTGGACTTCTGTGCACAGCCTTATATATGGAGGAGGTGAAGTCAAGGTAAGGAGGGGTTATGGGAAGGGCTAAGTGAGGGAGGAGGGGTCAGTGGGTCAGTCTATGCAATGGTGTATACACAGTTAGGCATTTACTCGTAACATCATCTCCCTGAGCTCCACAGAGAATCATGGAGCTACCCGAGATCCCTGTTGGAGGAGAGGCCGCAAGGGGGAAATTCGATCCAATGCCCCAGCGGCAGCCTGTTCACAGGCATCCACCAGGGCCTCTGGCGAATCACGGGATAGGGATGTGGGAAATGTCCCAAGCTCCATCAGGATCCATCAAGCACCTAGGGCGGAACCAACGTATTAGTCCTGCCTCTCAGTGGTGGGGGTTAGCGGATAGAAAGTCCAGCTTAAGGAGGTAATGGTTGGTCCATGACAGGGATTGAATAGATAGTTCCCCCCTACCCCGAGCATTTAACCACTGCCCAGAGATAAAAATCAGGTCAAGTGTGTGTCCACCACTGTGAGTTGACCCTGTACAACCTGAGTCAGGTCCATGGCCATCATGGAGGCCGTGAACTCCCAAACCAGCTCAGATATCTCACCGTCTAATGGGAAATTAAAATCTCCCACTACCATCAGGTTGGGGAGCTCAACTGTCAGTTCGGCTAAGACTTCGAAAAGTGCGGGCAGGGCTGAAGAAACACAGCTGGGAGACAGGTACATAATCAACAGACCCGACTGTACTCCAGGGCTCCATTTCAACAATAGAGATTCACACCCACCTATCTGAGGGACAGTGACCTCCCTAGGCCTAAGACTTTCTCTAATAACAACTGCCACCCCCCACCCCTTCCCTGGAGTCGTCACTGGTGCAGCACATGGAAACCTGGTGGGCATAGATCGGAGAGTGGGACCCCTCCCTCCAAGCCCAACCAGGTCTCCGTGATACAAGCCAGGTCCCCACCCCCCTCATTGATAAGCTCACGCATGAGGGGGGCCTTGTTCACAACAGACCTGGCATTTACATACACCAGCTGGAGTCCAGGGTTCCGCACTCCCATCCCCCAGGTGAGCAGGAAGAGCTAAGAGGGCCGGAACGCATCACCGCCTGCAAGCAGTGGGGACACGCTCCACTGATGTCATAACGCCCTCTGCTCTCACTACCTCTGCCCCTACCAACCACCACAGTGATGGAATGACCCTCACCCCACCATACCTCATCCAGCCCCCTCTCCCCACCCACCCCCCACTGCAACCGTCTGACAGGCTAGGTTGCTGATCTGTAAGGACCCCCCCAGGTCCATTCTTCACAGAATAACCCCCCCTCCTGGAACCCTTTAAAATTTTGGCTAAAAATTTAAACAAAACCCCCCTCAACCCCCACTTCACAGCATGCCACCTCTCGGGATTCCAAAACCCGTCATCAAGGTAGGCCTTTGATATATGGAGGGCCAGACCTGCAAGAGGGGGGAATCTCGCAGCGCAAAGAGCTCAACTGCTGAGTATATCCTGTAGTTGGGGATAATGAAGACATACAGCCAGGGAGTCAAACAGTGATAGTCCGGGGGAAAAAAGTCCTGGAGAGGAAAAGTGCAGAATTTAGGGGCAGATTGACTGGACTCCACTGTCCTCTCATGACAGTGGGAGGAGTCTCACACCATTTCGAAACAACCAGAATGTCAGCCTCAGCTTTGCCTGCTTCAGCTGCCATAAGAACCTGGGGGAGGGACTAGTAAAGGGGGAGAAGGGGGGGAAGGTGCAGGAGGTGTTTTTTCCATTGTAGGACGTGTGTTCCCAAGAAACGAAAGTGAATCTCCAAAGGGGCCGGCTGACCACCTGCCCTACATTCCTGATGAATGACGTTGCCAGACGTGATGCCACCTGACCTTTGGGAGACCTTTGGATTGGATGATGGTCAATGGACATGGGGGGGGAGGAGAAGCTTAGTAGATGCTATTTCGCGCATTTTGCTTACTTCCAGCTTTACCTGGGTTGCGATCCTTTCATATTCAGTAAAAGTACTAATCTCTTCAAAATGATTGAATTTGGGTTTTCCTTTCCTGGATATTGAAGGAAGCATACCTGACATTAAGCTGGAAGTCACATCCAGTCATCCCGGACAAAAACCAAGGGGACTGTAAATCCAAAATATGTCAGATCAAGAGAGTGATGGAGGAGAGCAAATGGGGCCAGCGAGTTTGACTTCAGCCACCCTCCAAGTGGAGAAAGAGAATGCAGAATGGTTGGAAAGAGTCCGTTTAGAGCCGGAGGAAACCAGATGGTCGAAAGGAGTAGAGAGGCTGCCGGACTGGGGGGAGAACCCCCGGGGAGTGACAACTTCCAGACGCCGTAAAAAAGAGGCAGTGTGGATGCAAGAGCAAAAGAATGTCTCATGATGGAACAAGCCTTGCAGCTTATCCGTGATGTGGAAGAGTGCAGAAAAAACTGTGAGTCTTTTGGAATTCCTGTGGAGAAGGGGGGAGCAGGCCCCAGGGGGGAGCCAGAAGAGTCAGCCTGTGGGGGAGAGGAAGAGTTTGAGGAAGAAACATCCCAGGCTTCGGCAGCTCAAGGGAGAGATGCAGCCGGCCAGAGAACCCCAGCCTTGCAGGCCCCCCCTCACAGATGTAAAAAGCCAAAAATCCCCCCCCCTTCCTGGGAAGTATGATGGAAATCCTAAAACCTTGGGATTTTTCCTGCCCCAAGTGTGGAACCACATGCAGGATGGGGGGAGGACTACGTATCATAGGCTGCTAAAGTGAGAAGTGTCACGAACGCCTTAGAGGGAGTAGCTGCTGAGTGGATGGTGGTTCTCCACAATAACAACTCCCCCTTGCTGAGAAATTACAACCAGTTCATAGGGGCTCTTAGGAGGCGTTTTGAAGACCATTTAGCTGAACGAAAGGCAAGACTCAGAATGAAGAGCATTCAGCAGGGCCGGAGGCCGGTGGCAGAGTATATCCAAGAGTTTCATGAACTGGCACTCTATATGACAGGCTGGTCAGAAATGGCTCTTTTGGAGAGCTTCAAGGATGGGTTGAATGAAGAGATATATCAAGACTGTAGAAGCATGGGGGTCCCTGAAGATTTGCATAGATGGTACATAGTAGCTGAGGATGTGGAAATCGAGCTGAGACAGAGCGAACTCCGAGGAAGGTGTATGGGGGACCAGTCATCTTCTTTCCACCGTAAAGGGACGCCAAAGATGGCTGGGGGGAAGGCCGAATTCAAACCCAAGTCAAAGCCCTTCACCTGCTTCAAATGTGGGAAAGAAGGTCACTGGGCTGCCGAATGCTTCTTCAAGCCACTGCCAAAAGCTGCCGGGGCCGGCCCAAAGAAAGGCGACAAAATACCCGCCAAAACCCGCGGCACCACCCTGAAAGGAGAAGCCATTGAGTTCACTCCCCGAAACCAGGGTGAGTTGGGAACTCCGACCAACGATGACGACAGCGAGAAGGACTCCGACTCCGACACCGACGATCGGGTGAGTCACACGGAAGAACCCTTACTCATCCCCGTAGAAGTAAGGGTGCCCTCCACAGGGGCTCATGTGCAAATGTTAGCCCTGTTGGACTCGGGGTGCACTAGGTGCATAATTAGCCCCAAAGTAGTGGAGGAAATGGGACTGAGACTAAAAACTTTAAAAAGACCCATTGCATTCTGTCAATTAGATGGGTCGATTGCAGGAGGGGGCCCAGCTAGCTTTATGACCGAACCTCTTGCAGTTGCAGTTAGGGAATCATGTAGAGAATCTCAGATTTATTGTAGCCCCTGGTATGGAGAGACCCCTCATTCTAGGACTGCCCTGGCTTCAAAAATGGAACCCACAGGTAAATTGGAAGATGGGGATCCTGCGCATCCGCACGGCAGAACCAACTCCGGAAAAGGAAGCCCCCCCCCCCAAGAGACGACATAAACCCAGAAAGGGCGGCAGTAGCCATTGACTATATTGAGGGAGAAGAGAAGATTCCAAAGGAATATTGGGATCTCAAGGAAGTCTTTAGCGAAAAGGCATCAGATGCTCTGCCTCCCCACAGGGCCACCGACTGCACCATTGAAATACTCCCTGGGGTGAAGCTTCCCAAACCAAAAATTTACCCCATGACACCTTGAGAATTGGGGGAATTGCGAAATTTTATTGGCAAAAACCTAGAACGGGGATTCATCGAACGAGCCAAACCCAAGGTGGTGGCACCAGTAATGTTCCACGAAAAGAAAGATGGATCCTTTCATTTAGTGGTCGATTATAGAAATATAAATGTGATTTGCGTAGAAAATGTCTACCCCCTCCCACTCATGAAGGACATGTTAGCCCATTTAGGGAAGGGAAAAATTTTCACCAAACTTGATTTAAGAGAGGCATACTACCGAGTGAGAATAAAAGAGGGGGATGAATGGAAGACAGCATTTAATTGCCCACTGGGATGTTTCCAGTTTAGAGTACTCCCTTTTGGACTGCAGGGGGCCCCTGCTGTATTCATGCAGTTGATCAACTAAGTATTGCATGAGCACCTGTATCAGGGGGTGTTGGTCTATTTGGATGACATTCTGATCTATTCTGACAACATGGCCGACCATGTAAAGTTGGTACGGACAGTCTTGAAGAAACTCAGAGCGGCTGAACTCTATGCCAAACTTTCTAAATGTGAATTTCACCAAGACAAAATCGACTATCTGGGATATTGTATATCGCATGAGGGAATAGAGATGGACCTGGAAAAGGTCTGGGCAGTGATGGAATGGGCCGCACCACGCACTCGTAAACAGTTAGAGTTTCTTAGGGTTTGCTAATTTTTATAGACAATTTATCCCCTCTTTCGCGAAAATCACATTGCCAATTACAGACTTGCTAAAAACCAAAGGGGAAATAAAACCCAAACCCTCGAAACCACTAGAATGGACTATGGACTGTCAAGCCGCTTTCGAAAAATTGAAATGGCTGTTTGCGGCTGAATCAGTGCTCAAACACCCTGACATGGAACTACCTTTTGTAGTACAAGCCGACGCCAGTGACGTAGCTGTAGGAGCAATACTCTTGCAAAAGAATGAAAATGGGATATTACAACCCTGTGCTTACACGTCCCGTAAACTATCAGAAATGGAAAGGAGATGGGCCATATGGGAGAAAGAGGCGTTTGCAGTTAGATGGGCGCTGTTAACATGGAGACAATTTTTAGAAGGGGCAAAACACCCTTTCGAAATGTGGACTGATCACAAGAATTTAGAAGCATTAAAAACACCACGTAAACTATCACCAAAACAGGCTCGTTGGGCCCAACATTTCAATCATTTCAATTTCACCCTACGTTACCTTCCTGGTGGAAAAAACTTCATGGTGGACGCACTTTCCAGATTGCCACAGTACAACAGCATCAAGAAGGAAGTGGTTCAACCGATGATCCCCTCGACACAATTGGCAACACCTGTCACTACCAGAGCACAGCGTAAAGCCGAACCAGAACTCTTGGGGGATTTACTCGGAAAATTGCGAGAAGCGCTAAAAACTGACGAGTGGTTTAAGAACCACTCAAATGAATGCACACTTCGTGACGGACTAGCTTGGGTTGGATCGAAATTGTATGTTCTGACCACATTAAGAACAACCGTATTGAAATATACTCATGATGCCAAGGCCGCAGGACACTTTGCGTTTGTCAAGATTCTACATCTTGTTAAGAGACAATTTCGGTGGCCTGCACTTAAAAAGGACATAGAGGCATATGTGACTAGCTGTCCAGTATGTGCCTCGGCTAAAAGACCTCCAGGAAAACCCCCTGGATTACTGCAAAGTGTGGCTAGACCGAATGCCCCATGGAAGGAAATATCTATGGATTTTATTGTGGAATTACCAGAGAGTGAAGGCTGCACTGTCATTTGGGTAGTAACTGATTTGTTTTCCAACAAGTACATTTCATCCCTTGCTCAAAGATCCCTTCAGCAAAAACCCTTGCAAAACTGTTTATTCGGCAGATTTACCGACTACATGGATCTCCGAAAAGAATAATTTCTGACAGGGGTGTGCAATTTACTTCCAGTTTCTGGAAAGAGTTTTTGAAGTTGATAGGCTCCATCCAGGGGCTGAGTTCCAGTCACCACCCTCAGACAAATGGGGCCTGTGAAAGAACCAATGGGGTTCTAGAACAATACCTAAGGTGTTACATAAACTACCAGCAAGACAATTGGGTAGACTTGTTGCCATTTGCAGAAGTGGCATATAATAATTCCGTACACAGTAGCACCGGATTCACTCCTTTTAAGGTCGCATCGGGCCAGGAATTCGTACCCATTCCCGAGCTACCACAAGATGATCCCCAGAATCCCTCCTTGATGGATTGGATTGAACAATTAAAGAGCACATGGGCAGTGACTCGGAAGGCATTAGATGAGGCACACCGGGCCCATAAGGCGCAAGCCGATAAGAAAAAGTCCCCAGCTCACATTTATAAAGTGGGTGATAAAGTCTATTTATCTACTAAATAGTTACAGACTATCCAGAAGTCCAAAAAACTGGGCCCTAAGTATGTGGGACCATTTTGTGTGATTAGACTGATTAATCCAGTAACAATTGAATTGGAATTGCCAAAAATGTTGAGACGTATACATCCTGTATTTCATGTTAGCTTATTAAAACCTGAACACTTGTCTCCCCTAACTGCTGACCAAAGCACCCCTCCAATTCCCATTCTCATAGAGGGGGAGCAACATTTTGAAGTTAAGGAAATTTTGGACTCTAGGAAACACCATGGTAAAGTCCAATATCTGATAGCCTGGAAACATTTCCCTTTGTCTCAGGCTGAATGGGTGAATAAACGGGATATCCGAACTCCCAAGAAAATACAGCAATTCTATACCAAATACCCAGATAAACCATAATTATTGTATATATTCTGTTTCTCTCTCTTTTCCTTCCTCTTATTTAGGAATAACGTCTCTTCTGTAAGAGGGGCCGAATGTCAGCCTCAGCTCTGCCTGCTTCAGCTGCCATAAGAACCGGGGAGAGGGACTAGTAAAGGGGGCGAAGCGGGGGAAGGTGCAGGAGGTGTTTTTTCCATTGTAGGATGTGTCTTCCCAAGAAACGAAAGTGAATCTCCAAAGGGGCCGGCTGACCACCTGCCCTACATTCCTAATGAATGACGTTGCCAGACGTGATGCCACCTGACCTTTGGGAGACCTTTGGATTGGATGATGGTCAATGGACACGGGGGGGAGGAGAGAAGCTTAGTAGATGCTATTTCGCGCATTTTGCTCACTTCCAGCTTTACCTGGGTTGCAATCATTTCATATTCAGTAAAAGTACTAATCTCTTCAAAATGATTGAGTTTGGGTTTTCCTTTCCTGGATATTGAAGGAAGCATACCTGACACAGGGAGTAAAGTATCCAAAGCTGCCCTCTCACAGCAGCTGGCCAAGAATGAAAAATGGCAATGGAAATTGATGGCCCATCACCTCCAGTGGTGAGACAGCAGCAAAGAACCAGCTCCTTCGGTACCCCCATCAATAAGCTGCCAACTCTCCTTATGGCTAAGAGGCACAGATGAAATACAGAGGTGGTCCACAGGATCAGGATAGAGGCGACACCAAGGAGAGGATGAAGATGAAAACAAAAGGAGATAATTTGCAGCAGGCAGGAATCAGTCAGGGTAATGAATGACCATAATAGGTCTGACACCAGGCCAAAAGAGGGGGGGAGGAAAACTGTACGAGGGCGACTGGGATAGCCATTCCACAGTCGTCTTCTAGCCTCTCCAAACCACCCCCAGATCTTCCAGTGATCAAATAACTCATGCCCCTAGCCTCCACCAGATCTCCATGGAGGCCTCCAGGTCGCTATGGGGCTGGCTCACCAAAAATTGAGCCAGATACACTCTAACATCCCAGGCAGTTCCAAGATGACAAGTTGACAGGCCGCCATCAAAATATCCCCCGTCGCCATCAGCTGATGGCCGCCAGGCCACCGCCGCCATTGCCACCACCATTACTGCCATCATCATCACAGTCGCCCCTACAGCCGCCACCACTGCCGCCAATGTCCTCACTGCTCCCCAGGTCCTCCAGGAGGAACCTGTTAGAGGAAAGAACATTATATGACAAATGTTCTTTCCTCTAACAAAAAACAAGTGTTTAAACATTTTATCCAAATTTCATTTCATATATAATATTTCATCTCCATGCTTCATCTATCCATTGATAAAATAGCTCCCATATCAAATAATATTGTTTGTCTTCTTGTTCTCTTATTTCAAATGTCAATCTACTCATTTCAGCACAATCCAACATTTTCTTAATAATTTCTTCATCAGTAATTATCTTCTCTCCTTTCTAATTTTTTGCAAATAAAATTCTAGCTGCTGTTAAAATATTCACAATTAAATATTGCAATTCTTTATTAAATGTCTCTGGTAAGATCCCTAATAAAAATGTCTCTGGTTTAAAGTCAATATGTCTCTTTGTCATTTTTTCCAACCATGTGTGTATCTTAGTCCAAAATCTCCTTGCTTCTACTTATGTCCACCACATATGGTAATAAGATCCTGGGGTCTGATGACACTTCCAACACTTCTCTGATCTGTTCTTGAACATTCTGGCTATCCTCATCGGGGGTAAATGCCACCTGTAAAACATCTTATACAAATTCTCCTTATATGCCATAGACATTGTCATTTTATAATTATGTGACCACAATTTTTGCCATTTCCCTAAATCAATACCATAACCAAAATTTTTCTCCCATTGATTCTTTAACTTGTTCTTCTTCCAATTTTACCTCTAGCAAATATCCTATAACTTTTTAATTACTTGGTCATCAGAACCCATTAATATCTTATCTAAAATAGTCAAAGCATTATAAAAGCCTTCTTGTTTGAGATCTTCTTGATATTTAGAAAATGTTTGCATATATGAAAACCAATCCATCTTAAATCCCTGATCTTCTAAGTCTTGTTTTAATTTAAGATCACCCTTTTCATCCAATAATTCACTATATCTAACAATTTGTTCCCCTTTTAATATCACTGGATATAAAAAAGCTTCAATTGTAGATACCCAGACTGGAATCTTAAAATAATGATATTTTTTAATCCTCTCCCAATTCAAAAACAAGGCTTCACGTATCTGATGTCTTCTAAAATACCCCTGTATTTTAGTTCCTTTGTATCATAAAAAGGCATGCCACCTCATCAACAAATCATGTCCCTCCAAATTCAGTAATCTAGTGTTTTTCAGTGTTACCAATTCTTTAATCCACATTAAACTAGCTGCTTGGTAATATAATTCAAAGTTAGGTAGACCAAACCCCCCCCCCCCCCCTCATTTTAGCATCTTGTAACAACTTCATTTTTATTCTTGCCTTTTTCTCTTGCCAAATATATTTCAATATCACTTTATTCAAATCTGTAAAAAAATCCTTGTCCAACTTTATCGGAATCGTCTGAAATAAATACAAAATTCTAGGCAAAATATTCATTTTGAGAGTTCCAATTCTTGAAGAAAAAAAAAGATTTTTCTAATCCATAATCCATCTCTAAACTCAATCTTCAACCCCTCCTCACTACCACCCCACCCCCGACTTCCCAGAACAAAAACAGGGCATAGATTTCACCAAACATTCGCTAAAATAAACTAGCTAACTGCAAGATTTAATAGCTCCCAAGACCCCTTAACTCCCCTTTTACAATTTCATCAACCTCCCTTTTTATAGACTCAAAGTAGCATATAATCCAATAACTCTAAGAGTTTTAAAACCATTAACAAATATTAAGCATTCAAACCTTAAAAAATCTCTTAATATATCAATAAGGTATTCAATTCATTTACATAAACATTTTCCCCCTCCTACTTTTCTCAAAATTCAGATATTTTGAAATCTTATAACAAAAAGTAAACCTTAAATATTCAATAGTTAAATTTCTACATTTTCCCCCTCCGTTGTTCCTCCCTCCAACTTTTAAAATTTTAAAACATAAACATCAGTGTTTTAATTAACCATTAATATATAAACTAGAAAACCAAAAAAGATTAATCTTACATTCTTACTCTCAAATATTTTAAAAATCTTAAAACAAAAAATAAACCTTAATTAATCATAATCTGTACATTTACCCCCTCAGTCTTTTTTCCTCCCTCCAACTTTTAACTCCTAAAACATAATCATTTTAGCCATTATCATTATTTAAATTTCTACATTTTTTTTGAAACATAATCATTTTAATTAACCATTAATGCATCATATTTAAAAATCAATATTTAAATTTGTACATTTTCCCCCTCAGTAGTTTTAACACCTAAAACATAATCATTTTAACCATTAATAGAACAACTACAAAACCAAAAAGAAAGGTTAATCTTCCATTCTTGCTTTCTTTTTATATTTTTTCCAGTCTTTCTGCGTCCCTCCTACTTCTATTTTGAGGAGGTTTTTAATTTTAATTTGAGGTTGATGTAACTGCAAAGATTGTCCCCTTTTTGAGAAAATTTCCTCTGATTTAGAGCCCCCATATCGCCTCTTCTTGCTTATATAGATCAGTTCATTCCTTCGTCTGTAAAACCAAAGATTGTCAAGAATTTGTGAAAAAGAGTTCAATTGTTTCTTTTCTATTAAATGTATAAATACCACTGGCAAATCTCCTTCATCCTCTAAAACTTTGGAAGGCTGATCATTTACTACTTTCTTCCAGACCAAGTGGTAATTTTGAAAGATTCTGTCAATTTTTTCAAAAAGAACAGAGAATAAGCTTGAAAATTCTTGAGAAAATTCTTGAGAACCAACCAGTTCCACCTTCTCTGTTTCAGTCAAAATGTCTCCTGCATTGTCATCATGCTCCGTACTTGCTTTTGTCTCCTCCATCATTTCTGTTGTTATTCCTTTGAGAATTGCTATTTGATTACTTATAGCTGCAGTATGATTATTCATGGCTTCTTTTATAAATTCTGTAAATTCTGCATTAGGATCCTTGTAGCTCTGTAAATCAGACAACTGTATCATTTCTGACACCGCCAAAGAGCTTCCAGCACTTTCAAAATCTCCTTTCTTGGAAGCCATTTTATTTTTAAAAGATTTTCTTTCTTTCCACAACCATAAAGTCATAAACTCACAGCCATCCTCTTGAGCAACTTTCAGCAATTTCTTTATAAATCACCAAACGAAATGATCTTCTCCCAAACAGCTCTTTAAAATCTAATCCAGCAATTTAAAGCCAGTCTCTGAGCACGAGTCTGTTAGCAAGCACTTTCCTTTCTAGCTTTCACTTTTAAAATTGCAACAAAAACGCCATCTTTACTTCCAGCTCAGAAAATTCAATTAGAAACATTGTATCCCCGGAGTTAAGCATTATACTTGCAAAAAGCTTGTCCTCCTGCTTCCGTTCCGCCTGCTTTTTTGAAATCATTTAATCTTCTATTTGACAGCAGAAATTGGACGCAACGCCTAGCTCTGTAAAAACAGAGTCCACCCGGATCTGGAGCTTCAGCGGGCTGAATGGGGAGCTCTCGCCCTCCGAACCCCTGGAATTAATCCAGGGGTTTTTGGGGAGCTCTACCCTCACCCACCAGCTCTCCTCCCCTTCTTTTCCCGAAGGGGAGATTTTCAAGCCGTTTGACAGCTGATTAGCGCTGTCAGAACGGCTCAACGGGATCACGGGGCGGCGGTCTAAAAAGACCGTCCATGGCACCGCAGAGCCAACCCGGATGACCAGGTCATCTTCAAAAGCTTGCAATTTATATTCTTCTTTCCGAATTTTCATACCTTTTATCTCTTTTTCTTCTCTAATATTTCTATTTAAAACTTCCAATGTCAATATAAACAATAGTGGGGACAGTGGACATCCTTTTCTAGTGCCTTTTTCTATTTCAATAAAGTCAGACAGTTCTCCATTTACCATGACCTTGGCCTTTTGTTTGGAGTATATAGCTTCAATTGCCTGAAGAAATTTCTTTCCAAAGCCCATCTCCTCCATTTGTAACATCATAAATCGCCAATTCATGTTGTCAAAGGCTTTTTGTGCATCTAGAAATATCAAAGACATCTGCTTTTCAGGATGACTTCATAATATTCTAAGGTATCCAACATTATTCTGATATTGTCTTGAATTTGTCTTTTTTGCAGGAATCCATTTCCAGAATGTATAAAGTTATTCAAATATCTCTTAAGCCTTTCTGCCAATATCGTAGCAAAGATTTTATAGTCCGCATTTAGCAGGGATATAGGTCTATAGTTTTTGATTAGTTGTGGGTCTGTCCTTTCTTTATGAATCAATGTAATATAAGCCTCGTTCCATGTTTTGGGTATTTCTTTTTTTGTCATTACTTCTTTCATAACCTCCAGCATTGGGATCAATAATGATTCTTGTAATGTCCTATAATATTCAGCTAGCAGTCCATCTGGTCCTGGTGCCTTTCCATTCTTCTGTTTCTTAATTGCCTCAGTTAGTTCCATCATTGTTATGTTTCCATCCAACAGCTCCTCAACATCTTTGGGAATTTGTGGTAGTTTTGCTTTTTGTAGATACCATACCACTTTATCCTCCTCTATTCTGTCTTTCTTGTACAGTTGTGTATAGTATTCCTATATTTTTCCCATATCTCTTTATTTCCAGATCTACTTTGTTCTTGATGATCAATTAGTTGTATTATTTTTCTTGATTCTCTTTCTTTTTTCAATTTATATGCTAACCATCTGCCTGGTTTATTTGCATTTTCAAAATAATTCTGTTTGGCAGCTCTTAATTTTTGAGCTAATTCTTCCTTCTCCAGTAGATCCATTTTGTGCTTTATAATATCCATTTTAATTTTTACATCTTTCTTATATGGAAATATAAGAATTCCTTTTCAAGTCTTTTATGATCATCTCTCAGTATTTTAAGGGTTTGTCTTTTCTTCACATTTCTTTTCCTTGTATAATCAATAATTAATCCTCTGGCAAAGACATTCATTGTATCCCAACGGTTTTGTGTCGATGTTTCTTTCTTGTTTTCCTTGAAGAAAAAAAACAGTTCTTGATTCATTTTCTGTATGAAGTATTTCTCTTTTAATATTGTATTGTTTAAAGTCCATCTAGATCTACCTTTTCGCCCTTTCCAAATAGCAATCACTGGGTTATAGTCCGCCCATAGGTTAGTATCTATTTTCACTTGTTCAATATTTAAAGTCAATTCCATTGTTGTCCATATCATATCTAATCTGGACCAAGATAAATGTCTATCAGAGTAGAAAGTATATTGTCTATTTTTTCCATTTCTCTCCCTCCATATGTCTTTCAAGTTTATTTCCTCTATCATTTTAAAGAAAGTTCTCAGCAATACCTTTCTACTATGTTTTGTTATTTTGTGTGTTTTATAGTCCAATTTTTCATCCACAATTCCATTAAAATCTTCCATCATACAGACATTTTCATCTCCATTTCAATTATCTTATTATGTAGTTTTGTCATAAGTAAATGCCTTATTCTATAACAAGAGATATGTATATATGTACAGGATATAAAGGGTTAATTTATTCATCCTCCTTTAATGTATTCATGTGTAATCACCCCCCTTTCTTGACTCCTCCCCTTTGATATAAATAGAGAGTGCTTTTACCCCATGCTTGCTTCTCACTGTAAATCTGACAAGAATAAGTAGAACGCCTATTATGAATAAACTCTTCTTTAACTGAAGAAATTGCTTCTGAATTCATCATTGAGTCTGATCCTCAAAATATTGTAACATTCTGGTAGCAGAGGATGGTTTAACTGACTCAATAAAATCCAACATGCCTAAGAAAGAAAACCTCAAGAATAAAAAAGAAAGACCCAATACCAGGGCAAATGATAAAGAAACAAAAACAGATCAAGAAATGATCGACGAACCAATAAATACAACAATCAAAGAATCTGAAGATAACACCACAGACATTGAAGAAACAGCAGATGAAACCGACAACCAAGAAGAGAACAAAATAAAAGACAAAGACCTCAGATCGGAGATACTGAGGCTAATAAAAAGTCAAAAAGATGACCACAAACTCATCGCGGAACTCCGAGGCTTCTTGGAAGAAAACGGAGCAGTGAGAGAAAAAGACATTGAAAAAGCCAAACCTGAAAATACAAAAATGGTGAGTGAACCTACAACTAAAGAAAAAATAACCAGAAGCAAGACCAGAGGTCCCGCTCAAAATTTTGAAAGGCATCCATCTTTTCTTCAACCGGCCACAGAAATGAACACGGCTGAACCAATCAGAATGCACCATTCAAAAACTCTGGCACGAAAAAACACAAAAAATAGCAAGAAATATATTTATTCTTCTGAAGAGTCAGAAACAGATACAGAAGAATCATCCACCGAGCAAGAAATTGAAACACCCATGAGAAAACTATTTAAAACGTTTGGCACAAGTCTAACAATTTCAAAAGAATCGATAAAAGCCAATAATGCAAAAATACAAAAGAAACGAAGAAACAAACAGACACCTCAAAGCCTGCACGACTCAATCCAGACAACGATGATGACAACGCCTGAACCCAGAGGGCCCTGCGAAATTTCCCCCATACCACAAACGATCCAAAGAACAAAATACTCCAAGCAAGAAAGCTTCAAAGAAAAGAGACGAACCACAGCTGCCAGCAGAACACCCAAGATCGAGCTGGAGACCGAATCATCAGAAGGAGAGCACTACGAGGGAGCTACAGCAAAGAGAACCTCTCCCAGCGGCTTCAGCAGAGAAATGATCAACGTGCATGCGCAGATGAACACAGAGAACTACAATGAACTTTATGAAGAAGGAGAACCTTTCAAGCTCATCAGCAGAATACCCACACCATTCTGCAATTTTCAACATCTACAGGACCATGGACTACCCACAGTTGTAAGTAGTGGGAATAGTAATATTGGGAATCTACCTAGTGATTTCCCAAAACTTAGAATTGATGGCATCAATTTACAGGAATGGTGTCAACAAATTCAGGTTGTCTTTATGAAAGAAAATTTATTATTTTTTATAACCAATCCTCTCAAAAGACCTTGGACTCTAAAAATGGACTGCCTGCATCACAGAGCATTCTATTTAATAATTTCTAGCATATCACCTGCCATGTACTACAGTATTAAGCATAATCTTACTGTTTCAGAAATAATTCAATGCATGTTTAAATTGTTTCATAGTGAAAGTGTAGCAACAACCACTAGAATGTCTAAAGATTTCTTTTCAGCCAAATTAAGATCTGGAACCACCATAAGTGAACATTTAATATCCTTAAACAAAACCAGAGCAGAATTACATCTAAGAGGAGAAATAATATCAGAACAGACAATGAAAAGCGTTATCCTTAACTCATTAGATTCATCATGGGATAACTACATATCACACTTAGACTCAATCAATCTAGGATACTTATCCATAGAAAGTCTGTCAAATAAGTTAATAGCTGAAGATAATTTGAGGAGAAGTAGATACAATGCATACACAGAACACAGTCAGGCAAAAGGGGTAACCTTCCAAGAAAATCACCAAAAAACAATTGAATGTTACAATTGTGGATCCAGAAAACACTCTAAGGGAGATTGCCCCATGTTTCATAGGGAAAGACAAAACCGTGATTATAGGGGTAGATATCAAGACAGGCAATCATCTATTGATAGATACAGATATAGAGACTCCCCAAACTACAGAGAACGCAGAAAGGATAGAGATAATTCAAGGGACAGAAAATCAGGATCATTAAATGGATTAGATAAACATAACGATGTCATCACACAAAAATCAAAAAACAATTCTGGTCAGAAGCATTACTATATTCAAACTATACCCAAAATAGGACCTGGTCTAGCATCCTAAATAAAACACCATACGAAGTGATGTACAATAGGAAACCAAAAATATCACACATGCACATATTTGGAGTTACAGCAGACGTACACATACCAAAACAATTAAGACGTAAGGGAGATAACGTATCCAGAAGGCTCAGATTCATGGGATACGAAACAGGCACAAAAGGATATAGATTCATTGACAATAATAACAAATTCATAGTCTCAAGAACAGCAGTATTTCATGAACAGGCCAACTGGTCTAAGATACATCTTAACAAGATAATCCAAAATACAGAACCAAATATTGAACAACAAGACAGAATAGAAAGAGAGAAACATGAACATAACACACATGATGACAAAAACAAAACATGGACAGGTAACCATACCAGGATAAAAACAGATTCATTAACCAAAAAGGAAGCAAGGTATCTACACGATAATGAAAGCATTCCAATAAGAACAATCAGGTGTAACAGAAAACAATTACCCAATAAGTATAAGGATTATATAATGTGTGTGAATGACGAGACACCAACACCTAACACATACGAGGAAGTGTTGAAACTTCCCATGGAAGAAAGAGAAAAATGGGAATTAGCCATAACAAAAGAAATGAACAGCTTGTGTGAATTAGGTGTATTTACACCAGTCCCTGCCCCTAAGAACAAGACAATTATAGGCACCAGATGGATATTCAAAATCAAAGATTTAGAAGAGGGTAATAAATTATATAAAGCTAGATTAGTCGCACAAGGTTACGCTCAAAAATATCCTGAGGATTACACTGACACATACTCTCCCACTGTAAGAACCGAAAGTGTTAAGACAGCTTTAGTCATAGCTGCTATACTCAATCTTGATGTCTTTCAATATGATGTGCAGACTGCATACTTACATGCAAAGCTTGACAAAGAGATATATGTAAGGGCACCTCATAGCCAATGTACAAATAGAAATGAGACCTGGTTACTTAACAAAAGCTTGTACGGATTAAAACAATCCGGCAAGCGTTGGTATGAATGTCTAGTCAGCGTGCTTAAAAATATGGAATTCAAAGCCACAACTGCAGACAATTGCTTTTTTGTTAGAAAGGAAGGTGAATCATTAGAATTTGTGTTAATCTATGTGGATGATATTTTGTATATAGGCAAACATAAAGAAAAGAAAGACTTATTTGTATCCAAGCTAAGTGAACATTTCTCTTTAAAGTCACTAGGAAGGGTAAACAAATACCTTGGAGTTCAAATCAATAAAACAAGAAAGGGATTCAAATTATCCCAGAGAGATAAAATTATAGAACTTCTGGAAAAATGCAATTTAAGAGATGCCAAACCTTGCGATACTCCTATGCAGACTGATTTTCTAAGGAATATGGATGAATCTTCACCTGAGTTCGAGAACAATACATTATATAGATCAATTATTGGTTCTCTCTTGTATATATCTAATTGGACCAGGCCTGATATAGCTCTGCCACTTAATTTATTATCTAGACATGTAAGTAAACTACTTACGTATCATTGGGAAGCAGTTAAACGAATACTAAGATATCTAAAACACAGCATAGATTTCTGTCTACTCTTAGAACCCAATAATATTAAAGAACCTATTATCACCAGTTACGCTGATGCAGACTGGGCAGGTGACATCAAATGTAGAAAGAGCACCTCAGGTTATGTATTATTTTTAAATGATTGCCCAATATTCTGGTACACTGGGAAGCAAGATTTAGTAGCGACTTCCACAACAGAGGCAGAATACGTCTGTTTATCTAAAGCCTCAAATAATTTAGTGTGGTTTAATGATTTATTATCTGATATTTGGAAGAATCCAATACTACCATTTGTCATACATGAAGATAATAAGGCGGCTATAGAAATATCAAGATCTGACGCCATTGGTCAAAGGTCCAGACATATAGATATCAAATTTAAACACGTGAGACAATTATCTCAGGATGGATTCATTAAAGCAATCCACTGCGAAACCTCAGAACAAATAGCTGATATATTAACTAAACCTTTACCTTCTAAACAACACAAATACTTGACATCAAAATTACAAGTACTATATAATTCTGAATCCGAATGCAATCATTGTTATATGTCAAATCGGCATTTAGAGGGGGATTTGTCATAAGTAAATGCCTTATTCTATAACAAGAGATATGTATATATGTACAGGATATAAAGGGTTAATTTATTCATCCTCCTTTAATGTATTCATGTGTAATCACCCCCCTTTCTTGACTCCTCCCCTTTGATATAAATAGAGAGTGCTTTTATCTCATGCTTGCTTCTCACTGTAAATCTGACAAGAATAAGTAGAACGCCTATTATGAATAAACTCTTCTTTAACTGAAGAAATTGCTTCTGAATTCATCATTGAGTCTGATCCTCAAAATATTGTAACAAGTTTTCTATAAAAGTCACTTTGATTATTGTTAGGAGCATAAATTGCTACTAAAAGTAATTTTGTATTGTTGTCAATTATTTCCACCATCAAAATTCTACCTTCTGGATCGGCGTATTTCTGCTCTGCCATTAATACATTTCTGATATACAAGGCAACTCCTCTTTTCTTACTTTGTGACAATGATAAAAAAGTTTTGCCAAGTTTTGGTTGAATCAATAGTTGTTCATGTTGTTTTTTAATATGCACTTCCTGTAAACAAATTATATCAAATTTTAATTTTTCTAGTTTGTGAAATACTGTTCTTCTTTTACTGGCCGAATTAAGTCCATTTACATTTTTTGAAATTAATTTCCTTTCTTCCATATTCATACTTTATAAATAGGTTTTGTTGCTCTAGTCGATCTAGCTTCACGTTGTTCCTTATATTCCATAACTCTGCCAACCGCTCCTTCTGTTGTTTCCAGCATTATAAATTCTTCTTCAGTGGATTTTATTGGAACTAATATTGCTTGAGTTTCAGCTTCCATATCTACTTCTTTCTCTTTAAGGACTTCCTCATAAAAGGCTCTCACTTTATCGATTGTATTTAACCTGTATCTTTGGAATTGCCATGTTAGGCCTACTCCTTCTGGGGACAGCCATCTGTAGTTAATCCCTTTTTGCAGCAAAACTTTGGTCAAAAATTGATATCCTCATCTTAACTCTCTCACTTTCCTTGGAATTTGTCTCAGAACTGTCACTTCTTTCCCTTTGTATTTCAAAGCCTTGTCATGAACAGCCTGAAGAATTTGTGTCTTAATTGATTTCTTAGTAAATCTTATATGTACTTCTCTAGGAAGCTTATTATGCATTGCATATCCAGTATATACTCAATAAATTTTATCAATTCCTTCCATCATCTTCTCTTTGGTGACTTCTAATGTTTCCGCTAGAATCATGTTCATGATCTTGGCTAGATTCTCCCCTTTTTCTTCCTTGACATCTTGAAATCTTAAGTAGAATTCTGTTTTATCCATTTCCCATCCAATTAAACCAGATGTTCCTTGTTTGACCTGTCCCAATCTGTTCTCAATTTCCTTCATTTTTTTTTCTTTTTGGTCATCTCTTTCCTCCAATTTAACCAATCTTTCTTCATATTTCGACATTGTTTGTTGTATATTGACCACCTTTTCATCTGTTCACAAGTTGCTGTTCCATCCTTTGTTGTTGCTGTTCTATCCTTTTTTGTTGCTGTTCCATTCTTTGAAGTGTTTGTAGAATCGTTTGTGTCACTGATTCTTTCTCTTTCTCTTGTAACATTGAGTGGATGGAACGTTGGCCTCCAGATGGTGATGAAGATGGTGTAATTGATGCAGCTCCCACCATCGCTACTTTTCATTTTACTCAATCTTTAACCAAACTCACTTTCAGGACAGGGAGGAATTTAGAAGATCCAGCTAGACAAAAGGGGGAGGGAAAAGGGAGGGGGGAAGGGGGAAAGGGAAAAGAGAAAAGGAGAAAGAAAAAAAAGAAGTTCCTCAAGTTCTTCAGGTTCTTCTGAAACCCTAATCCAAAGGGATAAAACAAAAAAAAATAGGAAAAGACAAAAATGTAATATCCTCTTCCAAAAAAAAAGGAAAGGAAATATTAGGCAATAAATCTTCAGGCTCTTGGGTACCTTAATCCAATATGAATGTGTGGGGGTCCCAAATCAAAAATAGGAAAAGGCAATAAGGATAAGGAAATTAAAAAAGAGGCAAAAAAAAAAGGAAAAGGAAAAAATTAAATAGTCCTTCAAGTCCTTTTATATCCAGAGAACCTACTGGGAGTGACTTTTCCTTTTGCCTCTTTCCAGGCCACATGTGTCACTGGGCATATAATAATTACTCAAAAAGAATCAAAGCCTTCCAGTATATTCCCAGGCTTTGTCAATTTAAAGGGAAGAGCACCTGTGTAAACAACATTCAGTAGCTCTTCAATCTTATAAATCCAAACAGATTCTTTGTATTTGTTTTGGCTACAGTATTTCTTTCTTCTGCTACTTAAGTAAGAATAGAAACAGAGTTTCACTTCCAGCAGGTGGCAGTGCTGCTCGTTCCCCTAACTCTCCTCCTGTTCTTTAAAGAGAAAAAAAAATATTTCTTTCTTTTAAAAATTAATCAAAAAGTTGCCTTGTCAAAAATAAGCCAAAACCTCATTCCAAATGTTTCGATCAAACAATTGAACAGTCTAGTGCCAACAACTTTCAAAAGTGTCCCAATAGTGTTTTTTCCCCTTCTTTCAATCCAGTCCGGTTATCCAAAGTGAAAGTAAAAACAATTAACCAATTTCAAGTCTTTTTTTAAAAAAATGATTTATATGCCGCCCTTCTCCAGAGACTCAGGGCGGCTTACAATGCGGTAAGCAATAGCCTTCATACTTTGTATATTTATACAAAGTCAGCTTATTGCCCCCACAATCTGGGTCCTCATTTTACCTACCTTAGACAGGATGGAAGGCTGAGTCAACCTTGAGCCTGGTGAGATTTAAACTTACAGTAATTGCAGACAGCTTGATGTCAATAACAGTGCTTTAGTTTGCTGCGCCACCAGGCTCCTTTTAAAGCACATACTTGGGTAAAATAAAATTAATCCACCTTAGGTTCACCACTTGTCTTCATTCATTCACCATCACCACCTCATTCCTCAATTAGGGTGTTCTTAGTATTATTTAAAAAGTGAAAGTCTCTCACCGATCTATTCACTGCTCACTGTTGTTCTGTTCTGTCTTCCGGAAGTTGTCACAGCCTCTGCAGCCTATGGCTGCCACTCTGCTACTGGAAAAAGGGCTTTAATGGATCAACCAGGGACTTAGCAATGTCCCTGGGATCCTCAGGACGTGCCCTCCACTGCCACAATCAAAACAAGACTGTGGAGTCCCGTTTGGACCATCCAGCAGCGGAGTTTTTGTGGAGTTTCTGGAGCACCAAAAACCCCACTTGTCTCGCTACGAGGCCAACTTCCTGTCCTATCTCCTCCCTTCTCTCCCTCAGGCTTGGCCTCATACATCCTGTTCTATCCCTTCTCTCCCTCAGGCTTGCCCCATAGATACTCTCCTATCCCCTTCCTTCTCTTCCTCAGGTTGGCCCCATAGATCATCTCCTCTCCCCTTCTCTCCCTTAGGGTGGCCCCATAGATCATCTCCTCTCCCCTTCTCTCACTTAGGCTGGCCCCATATATCATTTCCTCTCCCCTTGTCTTCCTCAGGCTGACCCCATAGATAATCTCCTATCCCCTCCTCTCCCTCACACTTGGCCCCACAGAAGCCTATCCTGTCATCTCCACTCCCCTTCACTCACTCAGGCTGGCCCCATATATCCTCTCCTATCCCCCTTCTCTCCCTCAAGCTGTGACTCATAGATTCTTTCCTAACTCCTCCCTTCTCTCCCTCAAGCTGGCACCATAGATCATCTCCTCTCCCTTTCTCTCCCTCAGGCTTGCTCCATAGATCCCCTCCTATCCCTTCCCTTCAGTCTGGCCCCATAGATCTTCTCCTGTTCCCTTCTCTCACTTAGGCTGGCCAATAGATCCTCTCCTATCCCCTTCACTCCCTCAGGCCTGGCCCCATAGATCCTCTCCTATCCCCTTTTCTCCCTCAGGGTGTCATCATAGATCATCTCCTCTCCCTTTCTCTCCCTCAGGCTTGCCCCATAGATCCCCTCCTATCCCCTCCCTTCTCTCCCTCAGGCTGGCCCCATAGATCGTCTCCTATCCCCTCCCTTCTCTCCCTCAGGGTGTCATCATAGATCATCTCCTCTCCCCTTCTCTCCCTCAGGCTTGCCCCATAGATCCCCTCCTATTCCCTTCTCTCCCTTAGGCTGGCCCCATAGATCATCTCCTCTCCCCTTCTCTCACTCTAGCTGGCCCATAGATCCTCTCCTATCCCCTTCTCTCCCTCACGCTTGGCCCCACAGATGCCTCTCCTATCGTCTCCACTCCCCTTCGCTCCCCCAGGCTGGCCCCATAGATGCTCTCCTCTCCCTTTCTCTCCCTTAGGCTGGCCCCTTAGATCCTCTCCTCTCCCTTAGGCACCCTAAAGACTCTCTCCTGTCCCCTTCTCTCCCTAAGGCTGGCCCATAGATCTTCTCCTGTCCCCTTCTCTCCCTCATGCTGGCCCATAGATCTTCTCCTGTCCCCTTCTCTCCCTCAGGCTTGGCCCCATAGATCCTCTCCTATCCCCTTCTCTCCTCAGGCTTGCTCCATAGATCCTCTCCTATCCCCTCCCTTCAGTCTGGCCCCTTGATCTTCTCCTGTCCCCTTCTCTCTCTCATGCTGGCCCATAGATCTTCTCCTGTCCCCTTCTCTCCCTCAGGCTTGGCCCCATAGATCCTCTCCTATCCCCTTCTCTCCTCAGGCTTGCTCCATAGATCCTCTCCTATCCCCTCCCTTCAGTCTGGCCCCTTGATCTTCTCCTGTCCCCTTCTCTCCCTCATGCTGGCCCATAGATCTTCTCCTGTCCCCTTCTCTCCCTCAGGCTTGGCCCCATAGATCCTCTCCTATCCCCTTCTCTCCTCAGGCTGGCCCCATAAATCCTCTCCTATCCCCTTCACTCCCTCAGTCCTGGCCCCATAGATCCTCTCCTATCCCCTTCTCTCCCTCAGGTTTGCCCCATATCCTATCCCCTCAGGGTGTCACCATAGATCATCTCCTCTCCCTTTCTCTCCCTCAGGCTTGCCCCATAGATCCCCTCCTATCCCCTCCCTTCTCTCCCTCATGCTGGCCCCATAGATCTTCTCCTGTTCCCTTCTCTCCCTTAGGCTGGCCAATAGATCCTCTCCTATCCCCTTCACTCCCTCAGGCTTGGCCCCATAGATCCTCTCCTATCCCCTTCACTCCCTCAGTCTTGGCCCCATAGATCCTCTCCTATCCCGTTCTCTCCCTGAGGCTTGCCCCATAGATCATCTCCTCTCCCCTCCCCCTCAGGCTTGCCCCATAGATCCCCTCCTATCCCCTCCCTTCTCTCTAAGGCTGGCCCCATAGATCATCTCCTATTCCCTTCACTCCCTTAGGCTGGCCCCATAGATCATCTCCTCTCCCCTTCTCTCCCTCTAACTGGCCCATAGATCCTCTCCTATCCCCTTCTCTCCCTCACGCTTGGCCCCACAGATGCCTCTCCTATCCTCTCCACTCCCCTTCACTCCCCCAGGCTGGCCCCATAGACGCTCTCCTCTCCCTTAGGCACCCTAAAGACTCTCTCCTATCCCCTTCACTCCCTCAGGCTTGGCCCCAAACATCCTCTCCTATCCCCCTTCTCTCCCTCAGGCTGGCCCATAGCTTCTCTCCTAACTCCTCCCTTCTCTCCCTCAGGCTGGCCCCATAGATCTTCTCCTGTCCCTTCTCTCCCTCACACTTGCCCCATAGAAGCCTCTTCCCTTCTTTCCCTCTGGCTGGCCCCTTAGATCTTCTCCTGTCCTCTTCTCTCCCTCATGCTGGCCAATAGATCCTCTCCTATCCCCTTCACTCCCTCAGGCTTGGCCCCATAGATCCTCTCCTATCCCCTTCACTCCCTCAGTCTTGGCCCCATAGAACCCCTCCTATCCCCTCCCTTCTCTC
This sequence comes from Arizona elegans, assembly GCA_022577455.1. Classification (NCBI taxonomy): domain Eukaryota; kingdom Metazoa; phylum Chordata; class Lepidosauria; order Squamata; family Colubridae; genus Arizona; species Arizona elegans. The sequence goes on along the minus strand of JAKOOJ010000004.1, from coordinate 71,813,711 downwards.
CCTCAGGCTGGCCCCATAGATCGTCTCCTATCCCCTCCCTTCTCTCCCTCAGGCTGGCCTCATAGATCATCTCCTCTCCCCTTCTTTCCCTCAGGCTTGCCCCATAGATCCCCTCCTATCCCCTCCCTTCTCTCTAAGGCTGGCCCCATAGATCATCTCCTATTCCCTTCACTCCCTTAGGCTGGCCCCGTAGATCATCTCCTCTCCCCTTCTCTCCCTCTAACTGGCCCATAGATCCTCTCCTATCCCCTTCTCTCCCTCACGCTTGGCCCCACAGATGCCTCTCCTATCCTCTCCACTCCCCTTCACTCCCCCAGGCTGGCCCCCTAGACGCTCTCCTCTCCCTTAGGCACCCTAAAGACTCTCTCCTCTCCCCTTGTCTCCCTCAGGCTGGCCCCAAACATCCTCTCCTATCCCCCTTCTCTCCCTCAGGCTGGCCCATAGCTTCTCTCCTAACTCCTCCCTTCTCTCCCTCAGGCTGGCCCCATAGATCTTCTCCTGTCCCTTCTCTCCCTCACACTTGCCCCATAGAAACCTCTTCCCTTCTTTCCCTCTGGCTGGCCCCTTAGATCTTCTCCTGTCCTCTTCTCTCCCTCATGCTGGCCCATAGATCTTCTCCTGTCGCCTTCTCTCCCTCAGGCTTGGCCCCATAGATCCTCTCCTATCCCCTTCTCTCCTCAGGCTGGCCCCATAAATCCTCTCCTATCCCCTTCTCTCCCTCACACTTGCCCCATAGAAGCCTCTTCCCTTCTTTCCCTCTGGCTGGCCCCTTAGATCCTCTCCTCTCCCCTTCTCCCTCAGGCATGGTCCCATCGATCCTCTCCCTCAGGCTTGCCCCAGAGAAGCCTCTCCCCTTCTCTCCCTCAGGCTGGCCCCACAGAAGTCTTTCCTCTTCCCTTCTCTCCCTCAGCCATGCCCCCACAAAGTCTCCTATCCTATCCCCTTCTCTCTCTCAGGCTTCCTAGCCCCTTCTCTCCATGAGGCTTGCCCCACAGACGCCTGTCCTATGCTATCCTATTCTCCTATTCTTCCTATAATATAGGAAATATTAATGGTCTAATGGTCATTTTGAAAAATCCTTTCTGGGGACTTCTGATTGGCACCGCAGACTCCGTGGACAGTCATTTATGACTGCCAGCCCTGCGTCTCTGTAAAAGCCGCTTTGACAGCGCAAATCGGCTGTCTAGTGGCTAAAAAACTCTCCTTTGGGAAAAGAAGGAGAGGAGAGCCGGTGGGCGAGAGTAGAGCTCCCCAAAAGCCCTCTGGAACATTTCCAGAGGCTTGGAGGGTGAGAGCTCCTCAGCCAGCCCAGCCAGGATGACTCTGCAAAAGCAGAGCGAGAAGCCACGATCTGATCCTGCTTTTAAAAGTGAGTTTGATTGACTTCAAGCGCAGGCAGAGTGGAAAACAGGAGAACAAGCCTTAAAAGTACAGACCTTAACTCTGAAATTATTTTGTTTCAATTTGAATCTTAAGCTGGAGGTGGAAGATGGCGTCTTTGTTATGGTTTTGAAAGTGAAAGCCAGAAATGAAAGTGTTTGAGAACTTTGCGCTGGGAGAGTGGATTAGCTGCCTATCAACTGCTGGGAACTGAGAGTTTGTGGAGGAAAGAGAGGGGAAAAAAACTACTCTGCCTGGCAAATTAGAGACTATAAATTATAAACATCTTTAAAGACTTTGTGGCTTTTAAAGAAAAGAGGGGGGTGAAAGAAAAAATGGCTTCTAGACAAGTGAAACCAGAAGTTGTTAAAGGAGGGGAAGGTTCTCCAGTTGTGTCAGTGGTGACACAGAAAGCACAATTCACAGAGCCAGAGCCAGAGTCAAGATGCAGCACTTAATGATTTTAAGGAAGTTATGAAAGAAGTCATGAATAATCAAGCAACAGCAATGAGTGAAGCAATGAATAATTTAACACTACTTGTTGAAGGGAAATTTAAGAAAATTGAGGAGGATATAAGCTCGATCAAGGAAGCAGTTGCAGATGAACATGATAAGATAAGAGAGGATATTGTCTTTGCTGTATCAGGACTCTCAAACCTTAGTATCCAGCTTGATGGGAAAGTTGAAGAAATTAATGAAGCCAACTTAAATTTGGAAAGCAAAATGGGTGATGTTATGACCAGAACAGAGAAAGTGGATGATGAATTGGTAATGTTACAATACAGATCTATGGAGTTTGCTCTGAGACTGAGAGGCCTGAAGGAAAATAGTAAAGAAAATTTAAAAGACATTTGTGCTGATGCTTTGGTGGAGATAATTAAAGAAAGACCAAAAGATGTGGCAATTCAAATTGATAAAATTTACAGGGTTAATTCCTGGTTGGCAAAACAAAGACAGCTGCCAAGAGATGTGGTAATTTATTTTACAACTAGAAGGATCAGAAATGAAATTCTACAAGCTTCTTACAAGAATAAAGTTCAGGTGGCTGGGCAAGAGGTGGTGGTTTTTAAAGAGATTCCTCCAAAGATGTTGAGAAGTAGAAAAGACTTTGGCTTTCTGGTAAATGAGTTGAGAAATCAACAAGTGGCATACAGATGGGACATTCCAATTGGTCTAATAATGACTTATAATGGAGAAAGATACCGGTTAAACACAGTTTGGAAGGCAAAAGATTTCTATGTAAATGTTTTACAGGCTGGACACCCACCCTCACTGGGGGGGGGGGAGGAAGAAAATGGAGATGTTACAACACGAAAAAGATGGAAAACAGATACAAACCTATGCTGAAGTTGCAGCTGGAGGAATTATCATGGAAGAAGATTTGGATCTTGGGGCTTACCCCCAACTTTGGAACCACCCAAGAAGGGAGAGCCGAAAGTACAACGACTGACCCGATCAACTTATAAATTGCAACAACAACAATCAAAAAGGCAACAATCTCAAGATTTATCTCAAGAAGTCCAAAAAACAGAAGCAGGGGGGGTGGCTACGCCGAAGAGTAAGGTGGAGGAAGAGCTTCAGCTGATGCTCACAAGGCTTCGAAAGGCTAAAGATGGCAACTAAATTCCTATCTTGGAATGTCAATGGCCTAAACTCACTACAAAAAAGAAAGAAAGTATTTCACTACTTGAAACAATTTAACAATGATGTTATTTGCTTGCAAGAAACACATATCAGATTATCAGACCAAAAATATTTGATAAATTCAAGATTAGGTACAAATTTTGTGGCATCAGTGTCAGAGAAGAAAAATGGACTAGTTATATATGTAAGAAAAGGACTATCAGCTAATTTAATTGAGGCAGATGATCAAGGAAGATATATTGCAATTGAATTATTAACACAGACTGGAAAAATGCTTTTTATTGGAATATATGCTCCTAATCAGCAACAAGACAAGTTTTATAAATTTTTACATACTAAAATAATACAATGGGACTATAAATCTTTTATTTTAATGGGTGACTGGAATGGAGTAATTGACATGCAAAAGATAAAAAGAGCTTATCAAAGACTTCAGCACGTGCAAAACTACCTAAATCTTTTTTTGATATGATGGAAGATATAGAATTGAGAGATATCTGGAGAGAACATAACCTGGAGGGAAAAGATTTTACTTTTTTTTCTGATAGACATCAATCCTTCTCCAGGATTGATTTTATACTAATCACAAATGATTTTATTTCCAGGGTGAAGAAGACGAAGATATGTCTAAGAACTTTAACTGATCATAGTCCGGTTTGGGTTGAATTTGAACAGGAGAGGGGGAAAGGAGGTCTTGGAGGTTAAATGAAAACTTATTTAGATATGAAGAAATTGTAAAGGAGTTTAAAAAACAAATGAAAGAATTATTTGTTATTAATATGAATAAGGGTACCCCTATGAAAATGGTCTGGGATGCTAGCAAGGCTTATATGAGGGGTATCTTAATACATATGAACAATAAATATAGATTAAAACAACAAAAGAAGTGTAAAGAGATAGAGGAAGAAATAAAAAAGAAAGAACAATTACTTATATCTAATCCAGGAGATAAGAAAGTAAAAGAAACAATAAATATACTAAGAGGGCAATTTAATATGTTAATGGCTGATCAGGTGGCAACTAGTTTACAATATGCTAAACATAATACATTTTGTAATTCCAATAAACCAGGTAGGTGGTTGGCCTATATGTTGAGGAAAAAACAGAAATCACGAGTCATTAGTAAGATAGAATATAGAGGTAAGGAAGTTTACCAACAGAATATGATTAAAAAAGGCTTTTTTGGAATTTTATACAAAGTTAAATGCTAAGGACTCAATACAAGGTATAGATATAGATAGATATTTAAAGGAAGGGAATATTTTGGAATTAACGTTGGAACAGAAGGAAGGATTGAATCAACCAATAACTTCTGAGGAGATTGTTGCGGCAATTAAGCAGTTAAAAACAGGGAAAGCACCAGGAACGGATGGACTAACAGCTGTTTATTATAAGAACTTACAGCTTGAAATGGTAGAGCCGCTTAGAACTCTACTTTGTAAAATTCAATTAGGGGGGAGGAGTTCTACCCTCTTGGAGAAGAGCTTTTGTTTCATTGATTCCGAAGGAAGATCAAAACTGTATCAAACCTGAAAATTTTAGGCCAATTTCACTTTTGAACATGGATTATAAAATTTTTGCTAAGATATTAGCAAATAGATTAATGCCAGTTATGCAACAAGTTATTCACAATGACAAATCAGGTTTTATAAAAGGGAGGCAGATAAAATATAATGTTAGGCAAATTATAAACTTATTGGAATATTTGGAAAAAAATAACCAGGTCCCTGCAGCGTTCATATTCTTGGATGCAGAGAAAGCATTTGATTGATTGAACTGGCAATTCCTGTTTAAAATAGTAGAAAAAATGCACTTTGAGGAGTATTTCATACATTCAATTAGAGCAATATATCAGGAACAAACAGCACAAATAATAATAAATGGAGGTTTAACAGATGTGTTTAAAATTGAGAAAGGTACAAGGCAGGGTTGTCCCTTGTCTCCATTGTTGTTTATTTTAACTTTAGAAGTTTTGTTGAATAAGTTACGTGATTCTGACAAAATAAAAGGAATTGTAATTAGACAGCAGGATTATAGACTAAGAGCATTTGCAGATGACCTGGTTCTTACTTTATCTCAACCTATAGAAGCGGCTCCCTATATGCTGGACATAGTAGCTCAATATGGCAAAGTATCTGGATTTAAAATAAATCTACACAAGACAAAGATGATAACTAAAAATATGTCCATATCTCAAAGAGAAGATTTAGGGAGAATAACGGGGTTTGAAATAGTTAAAAAGGTTAAGTAGCTAGGAGTATATATTGCAGCCTCAAATACGAAATTGTTTAAAAATAATTATGAAGTTCTTTGGCAAAAAGTACAGAAAGAAATGGAAAAATGGAAAAAGTTACAACTATCATTACTGGGAAGGATAGCAGCAATAAAAATGAATGTACTACCTAGGTTTTTATTTTTGTTCCAAATGATACCACTTAAAAAAGATGGAAATCTGATGGAATGGCAGAAAGGGGTTAATACTTTTATCTGGGCTGGGAAGAAGCCAAGAGTGAAACTGAAAATTATACAGGATATACGTGAGAGAGGAGGTCTTAAAATGCCTAATTTAAGATTGTATTATGAAGCAGCAGCTTTATCACAAATTAGTGATTGGTTTAACTTCACTGAAGAAAGAATGTTAAATATAGAAGGTTATGATTTGTTATATGGATGGCATGCTTATTTGTTATATGAAAAAAAAGTGGATAAAGTGTTTAAGGGTCATATACTCAGAAATGCATTGTTGAGGGTTTAGAAAAAGTACCAATATAAGCTGAACTATAAGATACCTATATGGGCAAATCCCAGACATGCAATAGAAAATATAAGTATAGAGCAAAAAAAATAGAGGTGATTACTTATAAAGAGCTTCTTCTTTTGGAAAGGGATGAGTTGCAACTGAAATCTCTAGATGAATTAAAAGAAGAAGGGATAATTTATACTTGGTTTCAGTATGGTCAGCTTCAAGCTAGATGGAGGGAGGATCAAAAAATTGGGGTTATGCAAAATGAGGAAAATCTGGTGAAACAGATTAGAGATCAAAGTCAGATGCATATTAAAAGGTTGTATAATGCATTATTGGAAATAGACTCAGAAACGGAATTGGTTAAGGACTGTATGATAAAATGGGCACAAAACTTTCAGGAACCAGTGATGATGGAAATGTGGGGAAAGATTTGGGTCAGAAATGTTAAATTTACGCAAGCACAAAATTTGAGAGAGAATTTTTATAAAATGTTTTACAGATGGCACTTAGATCCTAAAAAATTATCACGTATGTACTCGAATTTGCAAGCTAAATGTTGGAGATGTGAATGTAATGATGCAACCTATTATCATATATGGTGGACCTGTAAGAAAATCAAGGCATTTTGGATAAAAATTTGATGGGTGATGCAGAACATTTTGAAAAGAAGGTTGAAATTTACTCCTCAATTGTTTCTATTGGGTATAACTATGGACTGTACAGTTTCAGAGACTACATTGATTTTGAACTTAATATCCGCAGCTAGGCTGCTGGTAGCTCAATATTGGAAGAAGGACTCTTTGCCTACTATTGAAGAGTGGATATTGAAAGTAACAAACTTAGCAGAAATGGCGAAAATCTCAGCGTACTTGAAGGACCACATGCAAGAAAGATACGTATCAGAATGGAGAAGATGGATTGATTATATTCAAAATAAGTATCAGACAAGAAAATATCAAATAGCTTATGAATGAATGTTAGTATTAGATTAGGTTATCTATAGTGGAGTTAAGGTTTCAGGGGGGGATTTAGTACTTCGAGGATAAGTAGATTAATCTATTTTATGATTGATTAAATGAAATACCTTGTATTTTGCTCTGGGAAGTCTGGGGGGAGGGGGGATGAAGGGGGGGAAAGGGTGGGGGAACATGGGGGGGAATTTTTGTATTTCTTTTTTGTAAAACTTTTCAATAAAAAAAAAGAAAAAAAGAAAAATCCTTTCTTAGTGAGCACCTAGAAGCCAAGAGGAACATACGTGGCAAATTTCAAGTTCGTAGGCTTTACGGTTCTGGAGATTTCATGATTAATGCGTGAGTGGTTTTGGCTTTTATATATTATAGATGGGGCAATAAGAGTATGCTCTGCTCTCATGTTAGTAGAAATGAATATACTCAGCCCTCCCTTCAGTCTTCCTGGGCCTCTGCCTGGCCTTGCTTCTAGCTTATATGATAACCATTTAGCAGGAGGTCATCTGCGGTCCAAATCTCTTGCACCAAAATGATATCCTTATCTATCAGAGAATCAGAGTAATTTAGGTCTCTAAAAGGGTACCACCCAGCTACATTCCATGACATAATGCTTAAGGTATTTTTCTTGTGCTGGTCTTTGTATTGTCAGTATGAGTTCTCACTAGGGCCTCTTGTTGGAAGATAATTATGCTGGGTACTGTTGACACCAAAAGCTAGGTATTATTTTTAATTGATGCATTTAACCAAGAATTTGGCATATTTTGTCATCATCGTCAACATCAAGAGTAGCTTCTGCTACTCTGCTACTACTCAGTGTGGGGCACTGAAGTATGCCTCTGTCTTTGTCTCTGATTGCCAGCTTTTAGTGATTCAGCAAAATCCATGTCCAAAACCCATATAGATTTATGTTCATTTTTAGAGGGACATAGCTGGGGATTCATCTTATGAGAAGATGTTGAGGGCACTTCTGACTCAAAAGAGGGTGGAAGATGGATTATATCCTTAGTGTTTGTCCACTTAGGGGACACTGTATGATGGAACAATTTGTTTTTCAACTGTTTCTCAGAGTCTGGGTCAGTCAGTGCAGTTACCGCACTGTCAATCTGTATAACACTACCTTTTATTACTATTGAAGTACCGTATTTTTCCGAGTATAAGATGCACCTTTTTCCCCTCTAAAAGAGATGAAAATTTGGGTGTGTCTTATACACTGAATGTAGCTCCGCCCAGCCTCTGAAATGGAGTTTCAGAGGCTGAAAAAGCCTCTGAAACTTCCGTTTGAAAGGCTGGGGAAAAAAAAGGTTCTGAAATGGAGGTTTCAGAGGCTGGAAAAAAAGCAAGGCACAGAGCTCACAACCAATGAACCTGTTGCTGTCAGCCTCCGCCTTTATATTACTTGCTTGCTCAGCTGCCATTGTAATGGGGGGAGGGGGAAGCTGTCTGGGTATTTGGGAGGGGGGAAGTGAGCTGGTTGAGTAAATTGGAGAAAGTTTTCCTCAGCGTTTCTCTGCAGCTGGGAGGCGTGCTGATAACCAGTCAAGGTCAACTGTCCTGGCATACCAGAAGGATGGAGCCATCGGAAGCTGCACCCTGACATGACCCCTTGGGGGGATGTGGATTGGATAATCCTGACTGGACCATTGGGAGGGGGGGAAGGTTTTAAGGATGCTTTCTATATGTGATTTTCACACCTATTGCCTCAGACCTTGCTTTTTTTTGGTTGCATTCAGTTCATACTCAGTAAAAGTACCTTTCTCTATGAAAATGGAGTCGGGGGTTTTCTTTCTTGAGTACTGAAGGGAGGCATACCTGACATTAAGCAAGATCTGCAATTAACAGCCATCCCGGAAAACTACTGTGGGGGCTGATCAAAGAATGTCTGACCAAGACAGTGATCAGGAGGATATGGGAGCTGCTGGTTCCACGACCTCCCCGTCACACCCTGGCTGGGAGACTTTGGAGTGGATGGCTGATTTACAGCTTGAGGAAAAGCTGGAGAGAGCCAAATGGTCGCTGGGCATGGGGAGGCTACCGGAGCTGGAGATAACCCCCCAAGGAGTAACAACTACCAGACGCCGATGCAGAGATGCTGCCTGGCAGAAAGAGCAGGAAGAAAATCTCCTGATGACCCAGGCTTTGCAACTACTGAGAGAGGTTTGTGAGAGTCAAAGAGCCTGTGAAAGGTATGGATTGCCTGCCCATGGGTTGCCTGCCGGGTGGGGAGGCTGAACTCCCCAGGGTGAAACTGAGGCTGCTGCTTGCATAGAAGAGAGACCCAAGCCCGGGAAGAGACAGCTCAGGCCTCTGGAACTCAAGTGGCTGCTGCGATCCAAAGCCCCCCTGCTGGGCAGGCATTGCCACAGAGGCGAAAAAAGCTGAAAATTTCCTTGCTATTTATTTATTATTTATTTATTATTCAAATTTCTATACCGCCCTTCTCCTCTTGGACTCAGGGCGGTGAACAGTCAAGATAAAAACATCTATACATAACATCACAGTTAAAAATAAAGTTAAAATAATTTATAAATTTGGCCCATAATTTAAAACTTGTCAATTAAAATCAATTTTAAAATTTTAAAACTAACCCTAAAATCAAGACAGACCGGCTAACTGAAAAAAATAAGTTTTTAGGGCCCGATGAAAAGTCCGGAGGTCGGAGATCACTCGTATCTCTGGGGGTAGATTGTTCCATAGGGTAGGTGCCACCACAGAGAAGGCTCTCCTCCTGGGAGTCGCCAGCCGGCATTGTCTGGCCGACGGCACCCTGAGGAGGCCCTCTCGGTGGGAGCGAACCAGCCGGTGGGAGGCTATTGGTGGCAGAAGGCGGTCCCGTAAGTAACCTGGCCCTAAGCCATGGAGCGCTTTAAAGGTGATCACCAACACCTTGAAGCGCACCCGGAAGTCCACCGGAAGCCAATGCAGCTCACGCAGGAGAGGAGTCACATGGGAGCGCCCCGTCGCTCCCATAATCCCCCGCGCAGCAGCATTCTGCACCAGTTGGAGCCTCCGGGCGTACCCCAAGGGGAGCCCCATGTAGAGAGTGTTACAATAGTCCAGACGAGAAGTGACAAGTGCTTGAGTGACCGTGCGTAGGGAGTCCCGGTCCAGAAAGGGGCGCAACTGGCGTATCAGGCGAACCTGACAAAAAGCCCTCCTGTCCACGGCTGTCATATGCCCTTCTAAAGACAGCCACACATCCAGGAGGACACCCAAGTTGCAGGCCCTCTCCGTGGGGGCCAATGATTCACCCCCAATAACCAGCGATGGCGTCAGCTGGCTATACCAGGATGCTGGCAGCCACAGCCACTTGGTCTTGGAAGGGTTGAGTCGAAGCCTGTTTCTCCCCATCCAGACCCGCACGGCCTCCAGGCACTGGGACATCACTTCCAAGGCATCATTGGGATGGTCTGGGGTGGAAATGTACAGCTGAGTATCATCAGCTGAGTATCAGTATCATCAGTATCATTGGAACTCCACCCCAAAACCACGGATGATCTCACCCAGCGGCTTCACATAAATGTTGAACAGGAGGGGCGAGAGGACTGACCCTTGCGGCACCCCACAAACAAGGCGCCTTGGGGTCGACCGCTGCCCCCCTGTCAACACGGATTGCGACCGGTCGGAGAGATAGGAGGAGAACCACCGCAAAACGGTGCCCCCCACTCCCAGTCCCTCCAGCCGGCGCAACATGATACCATGGTCAATGGTATCAAAAGCCGCTGAGAGGTCTAATAGGACCAGGATAGAGGAATAACCCCTATCCTGGGCCCTCCAGAGATCATCCACCAACGCAACCAATGCCGCTTCCGTGCTGTACCCAGGTCTGAAGCTGGACTGGAGCGGATCTAGATAGACAGCTTCATCCAGGTACTGGGGAAGCTGTCGCGCCACCACACTCTCAACAACCTTCGCAATAAAGCGAAGGTTGGAGACTGGACGATAGTTAGCCAAAACAGCCAGATCCAGGGATGGCTTCTTGAGGAGAGGCCTCACTACCGCCTCTTTCAAGGCGGCCGGCAGGACACCCTCGCTCAAAGAAGCATTAATAATCCCCTGGAGCCAGCCTTGTGTAACCTCCCGGGAAGCCAGCACCAACCAGGAGGGACACGGGTCCAATAAAGATGTGGTTGCGTTCAGCCGTCCCAAGATCCAGTCCACGTCCTCGGGAGCAACAGGATCAAACTTCTCCCAGATAACACTCTCAAGGCCTGCCTCAGTCATCTCATCTGAACTAACCCAGTCGGCGGCCAAGTCTTCCTGAATCTGAGTTATTTTATCATCCAGATACTGTACAAAATCCTCAGCTCGGCCCTGCAAGGGGTCCTCCCATGCTTCCAGATGGAGGAGGGAGTGGGTCACTCTAAACAGGGCGGCTGGGCAGTTATCTGATGACGCGATAAGAGTGGCAAAATAGCTAGATTTCGCCGCTTTTATCACCACTAGGTAGGTCTTAATATGAGACCTTACCAGTGTCAAGTCAGACTCGGAATGACTGGCCCTCCAACCGCTCTCTAGGCATCTTTTCCGGCGCTTCATCTCCCTCAGCTCCTCAGAAAACCAAGAAGCTAAGTGAGTTCGGTGCCGGGTCAGAGGCCGCAAAGGCACGACCCGGTCCAAAGCCCAGGCAGCTGCCCTATCCCAGGCGGCCACCAGGTCATCAGCCGAGTCATGAGCTAGAGTCTCAGGAAATGGCCCAAGCTCCATCTGGAACCTATCAGGGTCCATCAGGCACCTGGGGCGGAACCACCTGGTCGGCTCCACCTCCCTGCGACGGGGTACGGCGGTCAGAAAGTCAAGTCAAAGGAGCGAGTGGTCAGACCATGACAAGGGTTCAATATCTACATCCCCTATATCAAGGCCACTCAACCACTGACCAGAGATAAAAACTAAGTCCAGAGTGTGTCCCCCCATATGAGTAGGGCCGTGAATTACTTGGGTCAGGTCCATGGCCGTCATGGAAGCCATGAACTCCCGAGCTACCTCAGATGTTTCACCGATGGATGGCAGGTTGAAATCCCCCATGACCACAAGTCTGGGGGTATCAGCCGCCACCTCGGCTATAACATTGAGGAGTTCGGGCAGGGTCGTTGCCATGTGGCAGGGAGCCAGGTATGTGATCAACAGACCCATCTGCATCCCACGACCCCACTTCACAAAAAGGGACTCACATCCGGCTATCTGAGGTACAGTGGTCTCCCTCGGATCAAGACCTTCTCTTAGAATGACCACCACCACCACCACCCCTGCCCTGAGCTCTCGGCTGATGAAATGCATGGAAGCCTGATGGGCACATCTCCACGAGGGGAACTCCCCCCTCATGGCCCAACCAGGTCTCCGTGATACCTGTCAGGTCCGCTCCCCCCTCCTGAATAAGATCACAAATGAGGGGGGCTTTATTTACTACGGACCTGGCATTACACAACATCAGCTGGAGACTCAGGCACTGAGACTCTGAGCAGCCTGGGGAACGGGAAGAGCTAAGGGGACCGGGGCATGCAATCACTCGGAGATAGCGAGCATGTGCCCCCACCACATGATATGGCCCCCTGCTCCCGCCATACCTGCCATACCTATTAGGGGGAGATCTGAAAGGACTGGGATTCTTTTTAAACCAAGTGTGGAACCACATGCAAGACTGGAGGGGGAGGATTTCTCCTCAGATGCTGCATGCATGAGGTGCATTACCAGGGCCCTGGAGGGGGTGACAGCTGAGTGGATGGTGGGACTCCATAATGAAGATTCCCCTCTGATGAGAACTTATAACCCATTCATGACAGCCGTCAGAATGAGCTTTGAGGACCTGTTACCTGAGCAAAGGGCGAGAATCAGAATGAAATCCATACATCAGGGGCAGAGATCTGTGGTGGAGTACACCCAGGAGTTCCGTGAGCTGGTGCCCTAATGAGAGGGTAGTCAGAAGTAGTCCTGCTGCTCCCCCCAGCAGGGCTGCTGGGCGGGAGGAGCTGACGTCATGACGAGACAGACGGAAGATCCTGATGCTCCAGGATTACCGCCGATATCTCCACCACTAGACGGTCCTTTTTGGAATTCACAGTCCTGTTGTGACTGTGATAGTGGAGGGCACATCCTGTCGATCCTAGGGACATCACAAAGTCCCCAGTTGATCCAGGAAAAGCCCTTTTTCCGGTGGTAGAATAGCAGCCATTGTGCTGTTGAAGTTGGAACAGCTCTGGAACAGAAGAAGATCAGAAGGCAGTGAGTCAATTCGGTGAGATACTTGTAAATTAAATCAATATAAAAGAACACCCTGAGATTGGAGGGGAAACCAAATTGGAGACAAAAGAAAATTAAGCAGAGAAATTAAACCTGATTTTTTTTTTTTTCATTTTTAAACCATTAGTATTGGTGGATGTTTAAATCTCTGCTTTTTGACCTGGACTGGTATGGACTAACAGAACTCAGAGTTTGTGTTTGGCATTTTTAAATCTCAGTGCCTTTATACTATAACCTTTTTTTGAATTTAATTGAGGATTTTCTTTTTTCCTCTATCGGGCCATTTGTTTTTTTCAAAGTTTATTGAATATAACAGTGGAAAGGGAAGGAGAGTATGTAACATTGCCATCTAATGGATTGGAAACTTTTTTTCTTTTTTTTCTGTTTAAACAGCAATAACTGTGCTACATTGTATTACAACTCAAGGACTCTGAGCTCTTTTACAGATAAGATAGTTGGAAGAACATCTAAGAGCATTTGATCTATCCACAAGTGTTTATTCAGGTGTTCTTTGGGGAACTATCAGAAGCAGGAGTCTGATATTGAATGAGAAAGAATTGCCAGTGTTTTGGAAAGAGAACTGTAAATAAAAATTGGAATTTATTTTTTTTTCTTTCCTTCTTTTCTTTTTGCTAAGTAACAGCTCTCTGTACCCTTCCCCTGTCTAAGCATTTTTAATTGGCCTATGAAATGATGGAGGATCTTTTATTCTTTTTTTATTGCTTTCTTTTTAATTCGTAACTAATTTCCTTTTTTTAATCATATAAATAATCGAAGTGGATTAAGGTACACAAGTGCCTGGTTTTTTTTGCTCTTGGTTGGCTTTTTTTCCCTTTTTTTTTCTTTTCTTTTTCTTTTCCTTTCTTTTTGTTTTTTTGTTTTTTTCTTGATATTTCATGGACATTTGGATTAATATATGCTCCATTTAAATTGGATTAGGGTATAGAAGAACCAGAAGAATCTTTATTTTTCCTCCTCCTCCTCCTCCTCCTCCTCCTCCTCCTCCTCCTCCTCTTCTTCTTCCTCCTCCTCCTCCTCTTCTTCTTCTTCTTCTTCTTCTTCTTCTTCTTCTTCTTCTTCTTCTTCTTCTTCTTCTTCTTCGCTTTTTTTCCCCTCTGGCTATTTGTTTAAAGTTTTTGTGACTACTCTACAGAATGAGTAGAAAAGTAACAGCCGTTGACTCCTCCACAACCACACCTTCTTCATCACCATCTGGAGGACAGCAATCTATTCAGACTATGCTTCAACAGGAGAAGGAAAAGGAAAAGGAAAAAGAAAAGGAGACAACATTACAGATGATTCTGCAAGTAGTTCAGAAGATTGAATAACAAGAGAAAAGACAGATGAGAAAGTGAAGAGTATACAGCAAATGATGTTGAAATATAAAGATAGACTTCAAAAAAATTGAGAAAAATGAGGATAAAAGAGAGAAAAAAATTAAAGATATAAATACAAGATTGGAAGAAGTTGAATGAGACAGGAATGGATTAGTTGGATGGGATATGGATAGATCAGAATCTTATCACAGATTTCAAAATGTAGAAGAAGAAAAAGGAGGGAATTTGGGAGAAGTAATGATAGAAATTGTAGCAGAAGTACTAAAAATCACCAAGGAGAAGATGATGGATGGCATAGATGAGATATATCAAGTCTATACAAGATATGCAATGCACAATAAATTACCACAAGAAGTGCATATAAGGTTTACCAAGAAATTGATTCAAACACAAATCTTGCAGATTACCAAAGAAAAAACATTGAAGTAACAAGGAGAAAGAAATATGTGGTTTTGAAGCAAATACCAAGAAAAGTGAGGGAGATGAGGAGAGAATACCAATTCTTGACTAAAATATTATTTCAAATAGATGGCTGATACCAGAAGGATTAGTGTTAATGTGGCAACTACAAAGATATAGAATAGATACAATAGATAAAGATAAAGCATTCTATGCAGACTTTTTCAAAGAGGAAGAAGTGGAATTGGAAGAGACAGAATTACCAATAGTTCATCAAGAGGAGGACTTAGTAATTGAAAAGGCAGAAGGAGCAGTAGGGGGAATTGTGGAATACAAAGAACAACGAGAGCCGAGAACCACTAGAGCAAAATATCCTTCTTATAAGGTATAAATATGGAAGAGAAAAAGTTGATTTCAATAAACATAAATGGACTTAATTCAATTGTTAAAAGAAGAAAGATATTTCACAAATTAGAGAAATTAAAATTTGATATAACCTGCTTGCAAGAAGTACATATTAAGAAGCAATATGAGCAGTTACTGGTGCAGTCAAAATTAGGGAAATTTTTTTACTTCATTGCCGCAATATAAGAAAAGAGGAGTTGTCTTATATATTAGAAATACAATACCAGCAGAGCAAGTATTTGCAGATGATGAAGGAAGAATTCTGATCATGGAAATAATAGATAATAATATGAAAATACTTTTAATAGCAGTATATGCTCCAAATAACAATCAAGATGACTTTTATAGAAAGTTACATATGAAAATGTTGCAAAACAAAATGGCAGCTCAGAACTGAAACTCCGAGGCTAGGAGGGAGATGTTTTGACATTTTCAAGAGTGTGGGGGTCAATTAGCCATCCATAGACACCCCCCCCCAGCAAGCTGAGGCATTTTCGGCTCAATAGAGCAGTGGATGGAGCCCAAGGATAAAACCTTAGGCGCTGCATGTAGCAACACGGCGGCGATGATGACTACGGCAAGGGGGAGTTATCACAATGGCGAGGGAAATGGCGCTAATGGCAGCGACGGTGCTGGCAACACCAGGAGGCTGCAAGGAAGCCCTCATTGTTAATAGAGGAGAGGGCAATGCTGCAAAGGCTATAATGTTAGGATCCCTTCAATCTCTAGGGATCTGTTGCACTCCTCTTTCTTGAAACTCTGAGGACTTATTAAACTAATGAACTAAGTAGCCTGAGCAAGGTGATGGATAGGGACTGAGGATTACAAACTGGAGATGATGACTTACTCTCCCCCTCAAGTGTCCCTCTCTCCTTTATTAGATCTAGGTGTCAGGCTTTGGTGCTATCTTAAATAAACTTCATTCTCAAATGCAAAGTCTCTAATGAATCATTTTTATTTAAGAATAGAAAAAATCTGACATTCCTGAACTCTGGTTGCAGCCAAACTGGCCCCTCCTTCCAACACCCTCCTCTTCCGCTCTCCAACCCCCATGTCCCATTGGCCATCATGCAGATCCATCTCTACGTCCCGGCACGTTCTTTTCACAGGAATGTGCCCCCCACCCTCCGTCACCCAGGTAACACTATCTGTTGCATGCAGAAAACTAGGTAAAAGTTCATCTCAGCAATAAATCAACGCTTCTGCTCTCTGCTTCATTTCATTCATGTCAGTGCTGGAAGAGAGCCTAATTTGGAACGCTGACATCCGGCCCCTCTCCCTTCACTTCTGCGACGTAACCTACCCCATAGGGAAAAACACAACAAGATAAGTATCATTAACCCCTCCTTGGATGCGCACCCCCCCTCCCGGCTTTCCCAGGTGGTCTGCATGGAATTTTGCTATAAGGCGGTCAGCTTGGATGTTTACGCTCATCACCCAGGAAGCCTCTGACAACGGGTAGCCCTTCCATTTAATTAAGTAGTGGAGGTGCCCCCTGTGCCATCTTGAATCAAGAATTCGCTGCACTTGGTAGTGCGTTTGGCCCCCAACAACCAGGGGCCCAGGGGGTTCACGTGGCGTTGGCCTTAAAGTAGACCCCACTACAGGTTTTAGAAGGCTACTGTGAAAAACGGGGTGAATTTTCCCCAAAAGCCGTGGTAACTGCAATTGCACTGTAACGGGGTTGATTATTTTTATTATAGGAAATGGTCCTATAAATTTTGGGCCCAATTTCTTGCTCAGGAGTCTAAGTCTCAAGTACTTGGTGGAAAGGTAGACTTTTTCTCCCAATTGAAACGGTCTATGGGGAGTTCGGTGCTTGTCTGCTTGTCTCTTATAATATTGAGCCGCCTTGGCCTACTGCCTCTCAGGTCAACAGCCCAGACTGGTTCTCTCTTTTCTTTGGGTCTGCAGGATGGCCCCTCCCCCTGAAGGGTGGCATGGTCAAATCTCTCTTTCAACTCATCTTATGGGGCTTTCGAGTGGCTTTCTTAGAATTTCTTGGCGCTTAGTTTGTTTTCTGGCTTGTTCCCATTCCCATAGCCAGGATGCTCTGCCCAATTCACTTAGAGGTTTTCCCTTGTCTTTCACGTTTGGAAAGGGAAATTCGGCCTCGGAGGCTTTTGGCACAGTCCCCGGGTACTTATCTGGTTCAGGCTTCTTTGTTTGAAGCTTTGCTGAGGAGGAAGGCGGGGAGAGTTGAGCCTTCGTACTTTCCAAACTGGCTGGGATCACGACCGCTTCTCTTCCACTCGTTGCTTGAAGCAGGCTTTCCTCCAAGAGCTTCGCTTCAGCCATAGTGTCGGGGGACAACCTCCATTCCGACCATACGTCTGGGAGGGAACGGGATGATTTAAACTCAGCCAGCCTGGCTTTGAGGGAATTTGGCTGTCTGTCAGGCTTCAGTGCTATCTTAAATAAGCTTCATTCTCAAATGCAAAGTCTCTAATGAATCATTTTTATTTAAGAATAGAAAAAGTCCGACATTCCTGAACTCTGGTTGCAGCCAAACTGGCCCCTCCTTCCAACACCCTCCTCTTCCGCTCTCCAACCCCCATGTCCCATTGGCCATCATGCAGATCCATCTCTACGTCCTGGCACGTTCTTTTCACAGGAATGTGTCCCCCACCCTCCGTCACCCAGGTAACACTATCTGCTGCATGCAGAAAACTAGGTAAAAGTTCATCTCAGCAATAAATCAACGCTTCTGCTCTCTGCTTCATTTCATTCATGTCAGCACTGGAAGAGAGCCTAATTTGGAACGCTGACACTAGGTCTATTATGACCACTCAGTGTTAACTTGCAATCTTAGATCGATCTGCAGCTTTATTTACCACCTATTCCCCAAGATTACCCTGATTATTTAACCCTAAGTACTTTGTCCAGTGGTTCTGCCTTCTTTTTTGATCTAATCCTCGGCCATCGCTGGTATCAGGACTGGAGGAGATACAGACATCGAGAGTCTTGGATTATGGGGAGATAGACCACCTTCTCTTTGTTTGTTTCAAATGGTTTGGTCGCCGTGAGAGGGTGACCCTTTGAGACCTCTACCCCCACCTCCTTTGGATGGACTTACTACAACCACAAGACTTCCCATCGTCGTGAGAGGGCAATGATGTTCCGATGTATTGACATTTGTAACATACTGGTCTTCCTTTAACATCTTTTTATTATTATTATTTGATTTATATTTCCGGAAACTCAGGGCAGCTTACAATGTGCTCAGCAATAGCCTTCATCCTTTTGTATATTTATACAAAGTCAGCTTATTGCCCCCACAACTGGGTCCTCAATTTACCTACCTTAGAAAGGATGGAAGGCTGAGTCAACCTTGAGCCTTGGTGAGATTCGAACCTGCAGTAATTGCAGGCAGCTGGTCTTAGTAACCAGCTTAATAACAGGGTGCCTTAGACCACTGTACTACCAAGGCTTTCCCTTATTTTAAATTACCTGTCTTAACCATCTCTAACACTCTTAGAAAAAAATGATCCTTCATCTCCTTCAACTCGCTCCTATCTTCGATGTATTCAACTGCGGAGCTCCTTGCACTGCGAGATTCCTCCCTCTCAGTTATCGAGGGTCGCCCTTGAGGATGGGTTTTGGAACCCCGAGAGGTGGTTTGTAAAAAACCGACGGCTTTGGGGTTTTTTAGATAAATCTTTAAATTCTATTTTAAGGGGTTCTGGGAGGGATTGTGGGAATGGATCTGGGGGATCCATAAATCCACTGAAAGGGGTAATGGGTCTGATGATCACGGTGGGGAGGATGGGGACAGAAATCTGACAAGGATGCAGGGGGATGAAGCAATGGGCACTAGTATAGTAAGTGGGAGGGGCAGATATGATGGCTGCAGGGGGCCATATTATGTTTCGAGAGTGCGCACTCGATGTTTATGAGTGATTGCGCACTCTGACCCCTAAAGCATTGCTCGTTTCCCGGGTTGTTCAGAGTCTCAGACCCTGGTCTACGGCTGATGTTATGTAATGCCAAGTCAGTGGTAAATAAAGCCCCCCTCATTCATGATCTTATTTCAGAGGGGGGTGCTGACCTGGCAGGGATTAGGGAGACCTGGTTAGGCCAGGAGGGAGGAGTTCCCCTTGTGGAAATGTGCCCGTCAGGTTTCCGTGCATTCCATCAGCCAAGGACTCAGGGAAGGGGTGGGGGAGTGGCAGCAATCATTAGAGAAAGTCTTTGCCCGAGGGAGGCCACTGTTCCTCAGATAGCCGGTTGTGAGTCCCTCCTTGTGAAGTGGGGTCAGGGGATTCAGATGGGCCTACTGATTGCATACCTGGCTCCCTGCCACGTAACAGCAGTCCCGCCTGAGCTGCTTGACATTATAGCCGGGGTGGTGGTGGAAACCCCCAGACTTATTGTTATGGGAGATTTTAACCTGTCATCCGCTGGTGAGATGTCGGAGACAGCTCGGGAGTTCATGGCTTCCATGATGGCCATGGACCTGACCCAGGTAGGTAAAGGCCCCACCCACTTGGGGAATCACACTCTGGACTTGAATTTTGTCTCTGATCGGTGGCTGAATGATCTAAGAATAGGGGATATAGACATCAAGCTCTTGTCATGGTCTGATCATTCCCTCCTTCACATGGACTTTCAAGTCACTTCCACCCACCGCAGGGAGACGGAACCAACCAAATAGTTCCATCCCAGGCACCTGATGGACCCCGAAAGGTTCCTGACAGAGCTTGGGCCATTTCCTGAGACTCTGGCTCACGACTCGACTGAGGACCTGGTGGTCACCTGGGACAGGGCGGCTACTGGGGCCTTGGACCGCATTGTGCCTTTGCGGCCTCTGACCCAATGCTGATCTCGTCTAGCTCCTTGGTTTTCCGAGGAGCTGAGAGAGATGAAGCACTGGAAAAGATGCCTGGAGAGCAATTGGAGGACAAGTTGATCTGAATCTGACCGAACACAGGTGAGATCTTATATTAAGACCTACCTAGTGGCGATAAGAGTGGCGAAGTCTAGCTACTTCTCCGCTCTTATTGCATCTGCAGAGAACTGCCCAGCTGCACTGTTTAGGGTGACCCACTCCCTACTTCAGGTGGGAAGATCCCTTACAGGGTCAAGCTGAGGATTTTGTACAATTCCTGCATGATAAAGTAGCTCAGATTCAGGAAGGCCTGGACTCCGATTGGGTAGATCCAGGGGAGGAGATGGGGGTAGGTCTTGAGAGTGTTATCTGGGAAGAGTTTGACTCTGTGGCTCCTTAGGATGTGGACAGGATTCTGGGCAAGCTTAACGTTGCCACATGTTTATTGGACCTGTGTCCCTCCTGGTTGGTACTGGCTCCAGGGGATTATAAATGCTTCTCTGAGTGAGGGTGTCTTTCCCGCCACCTTGAAAGAGGCGGTTGTGAAGCCCCTCCTCAAGAAGCCTTCCCTGGACCCGGCTATATTATCAAATTATTGTCCAATTTCCAATCTTTGCTTTGTTGCGAAGATTGTTGAGAGTGTGGTGGCACAACAACTACCCCGATACCTGGATGAAGTTGTCTATCTGGATCCGTTCCAATCAGGCTTCAGGTCACGATACAGCATGGAAACGGCATTGGTCGCGTTGGTTGATGACCTCTGGAGGGCTCGGGACAGAGGTTGCTCCTCTATCCTGGTCCTATTAGATGGAGGGGTTAGGAATAGGGGGCACCGTGCTTCAGTGGTTCTCCTCCTTCCTCTCTGACCATTCGCAGTTTGTGTTGGCAGAGGGGCAGAGGTCAACCTCGAGGCACTTTATTTGTGGGGTGCCACAAGGGTCAGTCCTCTCACTCCTTCTGTTCAACATTTATGTAAAACCGCTAGGCGAGATCATCTGTGGTTTCAGGGTGAGTGTTCATCAGTATGCTGATGACACACAGCTATACATCTCCACCCCAGACCACCCCAATGATGCCCTTGCTGTGATGTCCCATTGCCTGGAGGCCATGCGGATCTGGATGGGGAGAAACAAGCTCAGACTCAACCCCTTCAAGACCGAGTGGCTGTGGCTTTCGGCGTCCCGGTATAGTCAGCTAGTACCATCACTGACAATTGGGGATGAGATCTTGCTCCCCACAGAGAGGGCCCGCAATTTGGGTGTCCTCCTGGATTCACAGCTATCTTTAGAAGATCATTTGGCAGCCATGGCCAGGACTGCCTTTTATCAGGTTCGCCTGATCTGCCAGTTGCGTTCCTTTCTGGATCGGGACGCTTTGCGCATGGTCACTCATGCCCTAGTCACCTCCCGTATGGACTACTGTAATACTTTCTACATGGGGCTCCCCTTGAAAAGCACCCGGAGACTCCAACTGGTCCAGAATGTAGCCGCGCAGGTGATTATGGACGCAGCTCATTGCGTCCATGTAACACCTCTCCTACATGAGCTACACTGGCTCCCGGTGGTCTTCTGGGTGCGATTCAAGGTGTTACTTATCACCTTTAAAGCACTCCATGGCTTAGGACCTGGGTACCTACGAGACCGTCTTTTGCCACCAATAGCCTCCCACTGACCAGTTCGTTCTCACAGGGAGGGACTACTCAGGGTACCGTCAGTCAAATTATGCCGACTGGCGACTCCCAGGGGGAGGGCCTTCTCTGTGAGGGCTCCAACCCTTTGGACTGTACTGCCCCCTGAGATACAAAATATTCCTGATCTCCGTGCTTTCCGCCGTGTCCTCAGAACCCTGATGTTCCAACAGGCAGGGCTAAACATATGAACATGTGAATGTTTTTAAAATGTTATCTAATTTTAGGTTCTATTTAATTGGGCCAAACTATGTTATAATAATAATTTTAATTAGCAATTTTATGATGTTTGTGTATCTATATTTTTCTTGACTGTACACTGCCTTGAGTCCTATGGGAGAAAGGCGGTATAGAAATATAATAAATAAATAAATAAATAAATAAATAAATAAATAAATAAATAAATAAATAAATAAAATAATTGAATTGGAATATGATAATATCTGCATGATGGGAAATTTTAATAGTATAGTTGATGAGAAATTGGATTACAAATCATGTAAAGTAATAAAGTATAGCAGAAAGATACTTCCAAAATCTTTTTTTAAGATGACTGAGGGAATAAACTTAAAAGATGCATGGAGACACAGAAGTGGAAAAAATAGACAATATACCTTTTATTCGGATAGACATTCATCTTGGTTTAGACTAGATATGATATGGACAACAATGGAATTGACTTTGAATATAGAACAAATTGAGATAGAAGCAAATACTTGGACAGATCACAACCCAGTGACAGTGAAATGGAAAGGACAAAAGAGAAGATCTAGATGGATTTTAAATAACACTGTATTAAAAGAAAACGACTTTATTCAGAAAATGAAGAGAGAATTGGCTTTCTTCTTTAAAGAGAATAGAAAAGAGGATACATCAATGCAAAATCTTTGGGATACAATGAAGGCCTATGCCAGAGGTCTGATAATGGACTGTACAAGGAAAAGAAATATTAAGAAAAGACAAACCTATACAATATTAGAAGATGACTATAAGAGATTTGAAAAGGAATTTCAGAAATCTCCATACAAAAAGGATATCAAAATAAGAATGGACACAGTAAAACATAAAATGGGGTGAATGGAGAAAGAAGATTTAGCCCAAAAAATTAGAAGTGCTTTAAAAGAATTACTTTGAGAATGCTAACAAACCAAGTAGATGGTTAGCATATAAATTGAAAAAAGAGAGAGAATCAAGATAACTAACACAACTAATGAATGACCAAGGACAAAGTAGATTTGGGAATAAGAAGAAGAAAAAAATTATTCAGGATTATTATAGACAACTGTATGAGTAGGAAAATATAGAGGAGGAAAATGTTATACGATATCTCCAACATGCAAATTTACCTCAGATCCCTAAAGATATTGAAGAGAAGTTAGAGGGAAACATATCTATGATGGAACTGACTGAAGCAATTTAAAAACAAAAGAATGGGAAGGCACCAGTCCAGATGGATTGCCAGAGGAATACTATAAGACATTACAAGAGTCTTTGAGTCTCTCACTGTTAGAATTTATGAATGAAGTTATGACAAAAAAGGAAATACCCAAGTCATGGTCAGAAGCATATATTACACTGGTTCCAAAGGAGGACACTGACCCACAACAAATTAAAAACTACAGACCTATATCTCTGCTAAATTCAGATTATAAATTTTTTGCTTCAATACTGGCAGAAAGACTCAAAAAATATTTAAATAATTTTATACACTCAGATCAAAATGGATTTCTGCCAAAAAGACAGATTAGAGACAATATGAGAATAATTCTGGACACTTTGGAATATTATGAGGCCCATCCTGAAAAGCAAATAGCTTTGATATTTCTAGATGCACAAAAAGCTTTTGAAAATGTGAATTGGCGATTTATTTTGTTTCAAATGGAACAGATGGGCTTTGGCAGAAAAATTATTCATGCAATAGAAGTCATATATTATGAACAAACAGCAAAAGTAATGATAAATGGAGAATTGACAGATTCTATTGAGATTAAAAAAAAGCACCAGACAAGGTTGTCCACTGTCTCCTCTGTTGTTTGTATTAACATTGGAAGTACTAAATAGAAATATCAGAGAAGATCAGCATGAAAACCAAACAGTTGATATACAATTTATAGAAAGGAAATCAGGATGGAGATCTAACCCACAAAAAGTCAAGAAAAGAAGAAGCAGGTCTCACAAAAACAAAAACTTTTAAACTAAACAACAGTGTAATGCCAGTTATCTAAGAGATGATTGAATATATGAAAAGATAGCTGAGGCAAAGTATTGGTTTATATTATCTTGAGGAGAGTGACAGACCTCTGCAGTGCTGTACATTTGGGATGTGAAAAGGGCCTTAAACTGAATGGATTGGAACTATCTTTTTTTTTTTTTGGATTCTTTGATAAATGTACTACGTTTATGCTGAGCTACAAGGCAAGAGAGTTATGGGATTGGGGCACGCAGATGATCTGGTTGTTACCCTATTACGGTGGTTGGAATTAATAATTTGGATGAAAGACACTACTATAGACACTATATGGAAAACAAATATAAAGTCACTCGGGTGCTTGTTTTTGTTTTTTTTTAGAAGATATTTGCTATTGATGGGGGCAGATGGTAATTGAAGATACCGAACATACTGTTGGAATTAGGATGTGTTGTTACCCTAACATGGGTGATGGAGTTAACAATCCAGCTGAAAGACATTACAGAATGGATTACATATGGATTACAAGTTTAAAGTCTTTTTAAGAGGATTTTATTTACATAAGGGAATACTTTTTAGTGGTGTGGGCAGAAGAATAAAGATATTAAGAATTATTAAGTATGGTAGTCTTGTAGGAAAGTGGGTAGAGACAGGTTAGCTTATTGATTGTTTAGTTTAAGAAAAGGGATATTATCTTTAGATATGAATATATGTAAAAGATTTGAGTTAAGAGATATATCTATGGGGTGGAGGAAATGGGCAGACTATGAGTTGAATAAATGTTAAATTAGGATTTATTATATAGTCTTATAGTGGAAGGTTGCTTTGAAATGTTATATTAATATACATAAAAGTTTTGATTTAAGAGATATATATATGGGGGGAGAAAAAGGGTAGATTATGAGCAGAAATTGCTAAACTGGGAGATATAATAATATTATTATGCTAAATTAGGAGTTATTATATAATGTTATAGTAGAATGTTATTTTGAAATGTATAGTATAAGGGGGATATAATAATATTATTAGAAAGAAAGGGTCAGCATATGGGGGATGGAGTAAGGGGATGGTAAAGTATTATATAATCTGTTATGAAAAAAAAAAACCCAATTAACTATTTTTTTAAAGCTCCCAAAGGGGGAAAAAACTTACAAGCAGGCAGGCAGGCAGAAAGAGCTGCTCACCGATGAGCTTGATTGCAGGCAGGGAGATTCAGTTGCTTGCTGATGCAATGGATTGCAGGGATTACAGCAAGTGAAGAAAGGCAGGCGTGCGAAGCTGGAGGCTGGTGGGGGGAGGGATTTTTGCTACCGGTTCTCCAAACTGCCCGCCACCATCGCTACCTACTCGCCCGAGCCAGTTCGAACCGGAAGCATTTCACCCCTGCTTTTTACCCTGCCAAATATATTTTAACACAATTTTATTTAGATCTTCAAAATACTCTTTTCCCAGCCTAATTGGAATTGTCTGAAACAAATATAAAATTCTAGGCAATATATTCATTTTAATAGTTGATATCCTCCCTATCAATGATAATTGCAAGTTCTCCCATTTAGCCAAATCTGTCATTATCTGTTGTTTAAGTTTATTGTAATTATCCTCCTTATGTGCACTACATCTTGCTGTCAAATGTATCCCCAAGTACTTAACCTTGTTCGTGACCTGCATCCTTGATACCTCCACCAGTTCTTCTTCTTGTTTTTTTAACATATTTTTGTCAAAATCTTTGTTTTATCTTCATTTATTTTCAAGCCTGCCACCTTACCAAACTCTCCTATTTTGTCTATCAGTTTA
Organism: Arizona elegans; assembly: GCA_022577455.1. Classification (NCBI taxonomy): domain Eukaryota; kingdom Metazoa; phylum Chordata; class Lepidosauria; order Squamata; family Colubridae; genus Arizona; species Arizona elegans. The sequence goes on along the minus strand of JAKOOJ010000004.1, from coordinate 71,788,101 downwards.
TTTATTGATTCAAGTGGATTTTCCAAAATAACCAGGTCATCCGCAAATGCTTGCAACTTGTATTCTTGATTTTGAATCTTCATTTCTTTTATTTCTTTTTCTTCTCTAATATTTATATTTAGTACTTCTAGTGTTAACACGAACAACAGTGGTGACGGTGGGCAACCTTATCTCGTTCCTTTTTGTATTTCAATAGATTCTGTCAATTCTCCATTTATCATTACTTTTGCTATTTGTTTATGATATATAGCTTCTATGGCTTGAATAAATTTCCTCCCAAAGCCCATCTGTTTCAATTGTAGTAGCACAAATCGCCAATTCACATTGTCAAAGGCTTTCTGTGTATCTAAAAACATCAAAGCCATTTGCTTTTCCGGATGTGCCTCATAGTATTCCAAAGTGTCCAAAATTATCCTCAAATTGTCTCTGATCTGCCTTTTTGGCAGAAATCCATTTTGATCTGAATGTATAAAATTGTTTAAATACAAGATATAAGTCTTACTGCCAATATTGTAGCAAAGATTTTATAATCTGAATTTAGCAGAGATATAGGCCTATAGATATTGACTTGTTGTGGGTCAGTATCCTCCTTTGGGATAAGTGTAATATATGCTTCTAACCATGTTTTCGGTATTTCCTTCTTTAACATTACTTCATTCATAACTTTTAACAGTAGGAGACTCAGTGGTTCCTGAAAAGTCTTATAATATTCTGCAGGCAATCCATCTGGACCAATTTACAGTAAAGCCAATATAAAAAAGAATTAAAATGTAAAAATTAACCAAGTGAGGAAATAACAGAACTAGTCCAGAATCTTATAGACTCAAAAGACACCAAAAATTTAGTATTTGAATAAGTAAAAGAGGAAATCTTTCCAATCCAGTCCAGTCAGATTTAAAAATAAAACTTAAAATAAAAGAATTGGACTTTTTCTTTACGGAAAATAAGAAAGAAACATCGATACAAAATTGTTGGGATACTTCCTCACAGCAGCTGGAGGAGGCAAGGGACTCTTCTCCCGAGCTGATTCTCCATTTGCTATACCCGGCAGCTTCATTGAAGCTTCTTTGAAGCCACCACTGAGCGGGAAAGCTTGGTGGAAAAGAGGGGAGCTTGCCAGCTCCGTGCAGAAAGTGCAGGCTGCACAAAGAGACTGAAGTATCTCCCCAATGTCGGCACAGTGAGACAAGTCTGCTATGGCGCCCCGAGGCTGTGGCTATACTGTTTGAGGAAGTCTATTCATCCCAGCCAAACTAAAAGACTGACTCCCGATTGGTAATTTGAAACTGTGATTCGATTGGAAGCCGCAAGGTAGTGGAGTTTAAAATCTTTCCTACTCCCAGAGCCTAAACTGAGTGAGGTGGCAGTGAAGTTGGTTGGCAGTCTGAGAAGATTATCAACCTTGGATTACAACTGATTATTGTGATCTGATTTCATCCTGTTTTTACGACTGGTGAATTTTGAATTTTGATTTACTGTTTGGGAATGTGATTCTCCACGGACCTTGAATGAAAGAGTGTTGTGCTTCCTTTGATTTTCCTGTCTTTGACTCAGCATTAACATTTTCTGTTTCGAAGAATGCCATTTGCATGAGCTGTCATTTTTGAATTTGCTTCCACTGCAAGAAGATCTGGAGAACTGGAGAAGTTGGTGTTTGCTGCCATCTAGTGACCAAAATTGCTAACTGCACCTAGATTCATTACAGTTGGACCTTTTTTTCCCCCCTTTTCCTTTCCTATTTCCTTTTAGATAGCCAGTAGGAATTAGATAGCCAGTAGGAATTAGTGAGTAAATTTACCCCTAGTGTAGTTTGGACATAGTGAAGCAAGAGTGAATTTTGATAACAGGCAGTGAAACCATTTGGTGTTGTATGATTGCCTGGAAAGACTTTTTAGGAATATTCTAAATGGCTACCATGACTACTACCTTGAAGAAGAAGGCAATCACAACCTCTTCAGCCTCATCTCCAGCCATCACCTCTGTGATGCTACAAAGATCGTTTGAAGATGTGGCTACTCTGGGAAAAGCATCAACGCAAGATATTCTCCAGTCTATAGAGGAGACGTTGATTAAAAATCAAGATTCAAGATTGATTGATTGGAAGAGCTGAAGAGGAATGTTGAAACGTTAACTACTGAGACAAGGCTGTTTCATGCAAAGTTTGAGGAGGTCCAAAATACTTTGACTAATGACGAGGAATGGATTCAAGCTTCTGAGATAAAGACCGAGAAGGTGACCTGTAGGATGGAGTGGCTTGAACTCCAGCAAGCCTTGGCTAATAAAAAAATCGAAGAAGAGATTATCTTCCTTGAAATGGATCATTCTGGCTACTTCTTACGGTTTCAGAATGTCCCTGAAGAGAAAGGTGAGTGCCTGGATGTACTAATGGGAGAGATCATTGCAGGAATTACTGGAAGAGATTTTGCAGAAGTTTCAAGAGATATTGACGATGTGTTCTGAGTATATACTAGTTATGCTCAGTGCAACAAACTACCTAAAGAGATCCATGTTCAATTTACCAGAACAGCACTAAGGGATGAAGTATTTTGGAAAATGAGGGACCAAGCTTTTACCTATAAAGATAACCGACTAACAGTATTGCCCCAGCTCCCGAGACGAGTACGAGACATTCGGAGGAAATATGATTTTTTGACAACTTGGCTGAGGAAACAAGGGATACGTTATCGCTGGCTTCTACCGGAAGGCCTGACGTTTACCTGGCAAGAGCAGAGGTTACGACTGGAAACCGTACAGGAAGTGCAGGACTTCACAGAGGCCTATATTAATTTTATTGGCCAAGAGAGTGAAGGTGGTAACCTAGGTAAGAGCCAAGAAGAGATAACCCAGAAAACAACAGCCACAGAGCATATTGGACATGACAAAGACACAGCCCAATCTGGAGAAGAAAGAGGAACAAATTTCCAAATCGAGACCAGATCCCAGAAACTCAAGAACGCAGGTAAGTAGAGGTATGGATGAGTTGCTCCACCTGTTCTCCGTTAACATTAATGGCCTGAACCCTCCCACTAAGAGGAAAAAGGTCTGGGCTAAACTTCAAAAAGATAATTACGATATTATATGTTTACAGGAGGCCTATATAAGGAAAGACCATTCTAAGATTTTAATTTATCCCAAACTGGGGAAGTTGTATGTATCCTTGGCCGACCAGAAGAAAAGGGGAGTTGTTTACGATCGGAGAGGCCTGGTGAAACGTCAAGTATATGCAGATACAGAGGGTAGGATACTTATGTTAGAGATTAGTATTGGCCAAAAAATAGTATTGTTAGTAAATATATACATCTCTAATGTTAACCAAATGGGTTTCTTTAAAGATTTGCATAAGAAAATTAATGAATTAAATTACAAGCATGTATGCATAGTAGGTGACTTCAACACAATTGCTGATACTTCAATTGATTATGATCCAGGAAGAGGTTCTCCTAAATACAAAAAAGGGCATAGGAAGGTATTCCCCAAAACATGGGAAAACTAAGAACAGAAAAAGGGCTAAGAGACATTTGGCGAGACTTCTATCCTATGCAAAAGCACTTTACATATTTCTCCCCCAGGCATAGATCGTGGTCTAGGATAGATATGGTCTGGTCAACATCAGATTTGAAAGAAGGCATAAATTCAGTTGAAATAGGGATGAATATATGGGCAGACCACCATCCCCTGGTAGTAAAATGGAAGGGGTCCACTAGAAGAGCGAGATGGTCTATGAGGGCTGAGATCATGAAAGATGAGGGATTTATACACATGATTAAAAAAGAATTAGATCATTTTTTTTACTGAAAACAAGAGAGAAGATACTTCCCTTCAAAATATTTGGGATATTGCCAAAGCAATAGTTAGGGGATTGGTATACATCTTGGTATACAAATATACAGCTACCAAATGGAGAAAGGAGAAGGCCAAATGGATTGAGTTAATGGGTGAATTGGAGAAAGCTGAAGGAGAGCTGCTTTTAGATCCGCATAATAATTTGATTAAGGAGAAAATTGATTTGATTAGGCATGAGTTATCTATCCTAGATCAAAACGATTTGACGAATAAAATTTGGAAATGTCGACAAAACCAATTTGAGCATGCTAATAAGCCAGGCCAGTGGTTGTCATACAGATTAAGAAAAGAGGCAGAATCTAGAAAGATTGGATTTTTACAGGATTCTGTGGGAAATTTGGTAGGTACTACAGAGCAAAAAGCAAAGGTGGCCCAAGATTTTTATACCTCCTTATATAGCCAAGAAATTCATCAGGAAGATAAACTCAAGAGTTATCTCCAGAACCTATAATTGGAGATGATTCCGGATTACTGTAAAGAAATTTTAAATGCAGAAATTACAGTTGGGGAAATAACAGTAGCTATCAAGAAACAAGCCAATGGCAAGACTCCGGGACCAGATGGGATTCCTAGTGAATTTTATAAAGGAGTCTTTGACTCACTTAGTTTGTACATCAAAGATCTATTTAATGAGGTTTTATTACACTCTAGGATACCCCGGTCCTGGATGGAAGCCTACATTTCCCTAATCCCGAAACCCGATACAGATAAAACTCTGATCCAGAACTATAGGCCAATCTCGCTCCTGAATGTGGATTACACGATTTTTGCAACAATACTAGTTGAGAGACTCCGGGTGTTCCCATCCCAATTTATCCACCAAGATCAGAATGGTTTCCTACCTCATAGGCACCTAAGAGATAATGTAAGGGTAGTATTGAATGCCTTAGAATACTATGAGACACACCCTGATAAACCAATGATAATGATTTTTCTGGATGCCCAAAAGGCTTTTGACGGAGTCAACTGGAATTTTATAACATAACAATTGGAAGTGATAGGTTTTGGGTCTCAATTTACAAGGGCAGTTCAAACCATCTATTCTAAACAGTCGGCAAGGTTACTGTTTAATGGATCACTATCAGATGAGATACAGATTTATAAAGGTACCAGGCAAGGATGCCCTCTTTCACTGCTGCCTTTTATTTTAACACTTGAACCACTTCTTAAAACAATCAGGCAGGATTCGGAAATTAAGGGCTTAAAAGTTAAAGGGGAAGAATATAAACTCTAAGCATTCGCCGACAATTTGGTTTTCATATTAGAAGATCCCCTTATTATGGGACCAAAATTACTTACTAAATTAGATGAATACGGGGAGGTAGCGGGATTAAAACTCAATAAGGATAAAACCAAAATGTTAACAAAAAATTTGTCAGGTGCCCAAAAGGAACAAATCCAAAGTATTATGGGGATTAATTGTGTCAAAAAATTGTGTATTTGGCTTACAAATAGATATTCTTCTATCAAGGAGCTCAATTATTCCAAATTATTAATAGACACAGCGAATGAAGTGGAGAGATAGCGGCATATTCAGATCTCATTTTGAGTAGAATTGCCACGATAAAAGCCCATGTTTTACCAAAATGGATCTTTTTATTCCAAACAGCTCCTGCAAGATTGGATAAAAACTAGATCAAATTCTAAACAAATTTATTTGGCAGAGTAAAAAACCCCGTATAAAAAGAAAAATGCTGCAAGAGCACAAAACAAGGGGCAGCTTGGGGCTCCCTATGTGGGAGCTTTATTACCAAGCTTCATCACTGGTTTGGATAAAAGATTGGGTGATCCTCTCAAGAAAGCGCATTTTAGCAATTGAAGGATATGATTTGCAACGGGGATGGCATTCCTTCTTGTGGTCTCAGAAAGACAAACAATCCAAACATTTTACTAATCATTATATTAGAGGAATTTTATTAAGGGTTTGGGAAACGGTGAAGAAGCAAGTTTACATACAGATTCCTAAATGGGTGTCTCCGCTAGAGGCAGTGACCCTTCCGACTGTGCACAATATAAAGAGGAACTGGGTTTAAGGTTAAATTTAGGAGAAGAATGATAAAATCATCTAATTAGATTAACTAGATATTTACTAGGCTTTCTAACTCTTTACAATTTTGATAAAAACAGACCAATTGTTTTGTAGTTAGTAAAAAGAACCTGATTGCATTGAAATGTTTGGCTGGGATGATATTAGTTAATATTATTTGGAGAGTGAGCTTAACTCTTGGTTAGTCTTGTTTGTTGTTTGGTTTTAATCCTGTGTTTAGGTGTTTCTATGTTTCATTTCCTATATTGCTTTTCAACCATTATTGTGTGTTAATTGTATTGTAAATATTTAATAAAGATTATTTTTTTTAAAAAAAATCCTTGGGATACAATGAAAGCCTTTGCCATAGGATTAATTATTGATTATACATGGAAAAGAAATGTGAAGAAAAGACAAACCCTTAAAATACTGAGAGATGATCATAAAAGACTTGAAAAAGAACTCCAGAAAGATCCATATAAGAAAGATGTAAAAATTAAAATGGATACTATAAAGCACAAAATGGATCTACTGGAGAAGGAAGAATTAGCTCAAAAAAATAAGAACTGCTAAACAGAATTACTTTGAAAATGCAAATAAACCAGGCAGATGGTTAGCATATAAATTGAAAAAAGAAAGAGAATCAAGGAAAATAACACAATTAATTGATCATCAAGGACAAAGTAGATTTGGAAATAAAGAGATGGGGAAAATAATACAGGAATATTATACACAATTGTATAAGAAATATGTGATAGAAGAGGATAAAATGACAAGGTATTTACAAAAAGCTAAACTACCACAAATCCCCAAATAGGTTGAGGAGTTATTGGATGGAAAAATAACAATGATGGAACTAACTGAGGCAATTGATAAGCAGAAGAATGGAAATGCACCAGGTCCAGATGGACTGCCAGCTGAATATTACAGGACTTTACAAGAATCACTATCAATTCCAATGCACATCCTGAAAAGCAGATGGCTTTGATATTTTTAGATGCACAAAAAGCCTTTGACAATGTCAAGTGGTGATTAATGATGTTACAAATGGAGTGATGGGCTTTGGGAAAAAATTTCTTCAGGCAATTGAAGCTATATATACAAAACAAAAGGCCAAGGTGAGAGAAAAATGAATTATTCCTGTAAAAAGCATAACCTGAGTAACACCATTTTAAATGCCATGTTTTACCTGATATAACCTGATTATATAACTTGGTAGTGAGGACATGAGAATGGACGTTGGTCTTACCTGATACGTCCATTCTCTATGAGGAGGAAACAGCAGTCAGGAGTGGGATTGGACTCTTCTATGCAGCATATGACCGAGTCTGCAATCTTTTATAGCTCCGCCCTCTACTGGAGAGTTCCCAGTGTTTTGGTGAGGGCACTGACGCAGACTGGTGTGTCTTCCTGGGAATATAAAGAATGAGAAACCAAACCACCCTCCCGCCAAGGAACAGGGCTTTCCCGAAGGGTGGGGCTGACTTTTGTTTCCTCCTCATAGAGAACGGACGTATCAGGTAAGACCAACATCCATTCTCCTACTCGGAAGGAAACAGCAGTCAGGAGTGGGACTTACCAAAGCCAAATATCCGATGGGAGGGTAGAACAAAGGCCCTGACAATCATACAGTATGAACGGCCTGAAGGACCTGACGTCTGAAAGCTGCTTCTGCCGATGCAAAGGTGTCTACATGATAATGACGAATGAATGGCGAGATGCTCATCCAAGTTGCGGCCTGGCAGATGTCCTCCAGTGGAGCTTGGGTCGCCCACGCAACTGAGGTAGAGGCACTTCTGGTCAAATGTGCCGTGATGTTTCGCTGTACCGGCAGGGATTGGCATTGGTAAGCTGTGGAAATGGTAGCACGTATCCACCATCCCAACATAGGAGACGAGGCTTTTGCTCCGATACAGGTTGGTTGGTACGAGACAAACAAGGTCTTGGATTTTTGAAATGTCAAAGTTCAGGAGATGTAAATCTTGAGACCGCGTCGTACATCAAGAGTGTGCCAAGAACATTCCAATTGGTGGACCGGAGAGGGGCAGAAGTTGGGAGGACCAGTTCTTGCGACCAGTGGAAAACGGAATTGACCTTTGGCACGAAGGAAGGATCCAAGCGAAGGACGACCCTGTCCCGGTGAAAAATGCAGAGGTCACTGCGGGTAGACAGGGCGGCCAGTTCTGAAATCCGGTGAGCCAACGTGATGGCAACTAAAAAGGCAACTTTAAATGAAAGGAAATGGAGTGACACGATGCGAAGTGGCTCAAAGGGTGACGTTGTCAAAGCCGAAAGGACCTTATTGAGGTCCCACATGGGGAATCAATGGACCGTCGGAGAGCATAAATTGGAGGTGCCGCGCAAGAAGTGCCAGATGACGGGATGACGGGACACCGTAGAAGAGGAGCCGCAGGTCAAAACGGATGAGATGGCGGCCACCTGGTGACGGAGAGTATTGGGCACTAACCCTGTGTCGAATCCCACTGGGAGAAACCGTAAGACGTCGACAATAGAAGCCGAGAGGGGTGAGATGCCCGACCGGTGGCACCAGGAGACAAACGATGCCCAAGTCACGTTATAGATGCGGTTAGTTGACACTCTACAGGATGCTTGTATTGTGGAGATGATGGGAGCGGGGACGTTGGCTTTCCTTAGCAGCTCCGCTCAACCTCCAAGCAGTCAAGTGGTACCATGTCAGATCCAGGTGTCATAGAGCCCCCTGATGTAGGGCAATGTGGTTGTCTGGAATTGTCCATGGTGGGGGCACACACAAGTCCATGAACCAGTGCCTCCAAGGCCAGCAGGGGGCCAGGAGGATAATTTCTGCCCATTCGTCCAGGACCTTCCACAGTATCCTGGGCAGTAAAGGAATGGGAGGAAAAGCATATAAGACACCCGAAGGCCAAAGGGAGCAGAGGGCATCAATGGCTTCCACCTGAGGATCTCAGTACCGAGAAAAATACCTCAAAACCTTGTAATTGGAGGCCGAGGCAAAGAGATCCACACACTGACCTTGAATCATGAGATGGTCCAGATGAGCCCCCAACCCTAGGAGGCTGGCGTCGGTGGTGACAAGCAGTCGAACAGGCTCTCAGAAGGAGCAGGCCCTGGATAGCACCGATGACATCCACCACCGGAGTGATCTGAGGAGCGCCGGTGGGAGAGGGACTCTGCGAAGAAAAGTACTGGGGTGAGACTTCTGATAGGGGAGGAGAAACCATTGCAGCTCCCTACTGTGGAGGCGAGCCCAAGGAACGATCCCACATGTCGAGACCATTTTGCCCAGGAGGCAGGATAGTCCAAGAACTGAGGAAGATCGGTCCGAGATACTTTGGGAGGCAAGAGACCACAGACTGACCTTACGGTCATGAGACAAAGAAACCGTGGATGCCCATGTGTCAATCACCGCTCCCAGGTGTTGTAGCGTAGTAGAAGGAGCCAGGTGACTCTTAGGCCAATTAATAAGAAACCATGGCTCTGAAGGATCTGGATGGTGGTAGTCAGTTCCTGTAGGGCAGCCGAAAGGGAGGAAGATTGGAGGAGGATGTCATCTAAGTAAAATTGAATCCTAATGAGGAGGGACTGGATATGGGCCACGAGGGCAGCCATAATTTTGGTGAAAACCTGGGGGGGGGGCAGAGGAAAGGCCAAATGGGAGGGCTGCGTACTGATAATGCTTGCCATGGTAATGGAAATGAAGGTATTTGCAGAAATCGGGGTGGATGGGAACGTGGAGGTAGGCCTCCACCAAATCAATGGAGGAGAGGAAATCCCCAGGGCGGAGGGTCTCAAGGATAGAGTGAAGGGTATGCATTTTGAATCGGTGTGGAACTACAAACCGGTTGAGGGATTTCAAGTCAAGAATGGCCCGCCACCAACCGGAGGACTTCTTCACGATAAATAATCGGGAATAGAACCCCTGACCCCTTTCCCCGGGTGGGACACATTGAACTGCCCTGATAGAAACCAGGGGGTCGATGGCCTCTGAGACCAAGGCCCACCTGGTCTTGTCCCTAGAAACAGGGCAGGAAAGAAAAACAGAGGGGGGAGGAGACCAAAATTCGAGCGTAAGGCCCAATTGAATAGTCTAAATAACCCATGGGTCCAAAGAGGATGCCCGCCATTGGTCAGCAAAAAGGCTTAGGCAGCCGCCAATAGGGGCTGAACAAATGGAACTATCTGGGTCGAGGGAAAACCTCCCCCTGCCCCCCTGAAAGGAACCGCTTTGGGGAAAACCTGTTTCCCTGTCTAACCTGGGAGTCAGATTGTTGAGACCCGGGGCTGGAAGGAGCACTGGAAAGCGAGGTTGGAAGAATCCAGTATCAGAGGAATGAAAGGACTGAGACCTAGGGTAGGGAGAGTAGCGGGAGTCACTGTGTCTGGAAATGGACGGCAAGATCTTTTGACGGTCCCTAGTTTCCACCAGCAGAGGCTCTAATGGAGAGCCAAACAGAGCTTCTGCAGAATAGGGCGAGGAGACGAGCTGCCACTTGCTCCTGGCGTCTGCCTGCTAATTGCGGAGCCAGAGAAGGTGGCGCGACTTGATGGTAGATCCTATGGTCTTGGCGGCAAATTGAGCAGAGTTCAAGGTGGCATCAGCTGAATACTCTAAAGCCGCCGCAATTTTGTTGAGGTCCTGATGCATACGGGTATCGGAGGGAGGCAGTCTGTCCTGAAGTTGCTTGATCCAAAGGAGTGAAGCTCTGTTAAAAAATGAGGCCGAGGTAGATGTTCTGATGGCCCATGTGGCTGACAGGTGGGCCTTGATCAGAGACTTTTCTGCCCATTTGTCCTCAGGTCATAAGTACTCCTCAGGAGAGCCCGTCACTCGGGAGGTAGAAGCTAGGGCTGCTATAGGAGCATCCACTGAAGGAACCTGCAAGATGTTGGACAGGGCTGGAGTAGATTGGTAGAGATGCCTGTCAAGAGCGTTGGGAGCAGGACCGGCACCTGGAAGAGACCATTGGCGTTGAATAACGTCCGTAAAAAGCTTAGGCGCAGGAACCAGCTCTGGTGCTGGAACCTGCGACAGCGGGTTCTGCAAACAAGGAGGAGGCCGGATCTGAGCCAGGTGGTGGACCCACGATAGCTATAGTGGAACTGCCGAGACGCATGACAACTAGAGCTTTGAAAAGCAAAGATCTAAATAGTTGGGGTCTGAAAAGTCCTATGAAGGCGGGCTGATCTGGGGCCAAGCCCTCGTCATTGGAGAGTGCCATTTCCCTGGCTTCCTCCTCCTCAGAAACTGAACCCTGATCAGACTGGTCAGGTGAATAGTGCTCCCCAGAGACCTCCCTTTCCGGAGAACAAGAATGGCGATGGTGGCCCGGGGCAGATTGGAGCAATGGTTGGAGAAGGCCCTGTTGAAGGCCCTGGACCAGACCCTGTTGTATCGCTCTAGCTATGATAGCCTCTAGTGAGGCTTGAGGGATGGACGCCTGTTGGTCTGGGGGGAGGTGTTGAGGAACAGAAGAGGATGTAGCAGGCGCCTGTATTTCCCCTCCGGAAGGATCCAGGACAGTGGGATCAGGAAGGGTTTGGAACAAAGGTTCTGAGGCCGGAGGTGGTGGAGGTTCAGATGGGGCATGGAGATCAGGAGAGAGATCCTGACTGTGCTGGTGGTCTGATGGTTGAGGAGAAGAGGTAGTCATAGGTGCAGCTAAAATGGCCACCGACTGGTGTTGCGCCTTCTGCACAGCCTTCTCTAAGGCCTTGTGCCACCTGAGCTCTTCCCTGGAAGGCTTTGAGGAAGTTGAGGCTGATGCCTTGGAGGGAGCCGTCTTTGAAGGGGGGGTAATTGAGAGGAACCCTCACCAGGGTCACTGGTATGCCTTCGCCGCCCACCCCTGCCATTTAGTCCTGAGCGGCATTGGCACGTGGCATCTGCCATCTTGTAATGGCCGCCGAGGGAATCAGGCTGAGGAGAAAAAAACCGCCAGTAAGGCACTTATCTGACAGCCGATTGTCTGTGGAGCCAAGTCGGGTGTAAATTGGTAAGGAATGCTGGCATCAGGCAACAAGGGGTGGAAAAACACCTCCGCGAGAGTTGCGATCTGGTCGCTAGCCTTCAGCAGTCCCAAGCGGCAAAGAAGTAAAGCGACATAAAATGGCAGTCTTTTTCCCTTCAGGGAGACACCGGTAACGCTGCTAGGCAGTTGCCTTCAAGTGCAGCGAGGGAGCTCACCCTATATTTAGGAGAGATAGAGGGGAGCTGTGCTGACCCTGCGCTGCCCCTCAGGGGAATCTGCCAGCTGGCAGTCCCACGCCGCAGCACGGCCCTCGGTGGTATCAGGTTAGAACCCTTCACGCCGGAATCCACAAGAGTAGTCAAAATAAGCAGTCCAAAGTTCGTAACCAAGAAGTCCAGCACAAAAAAAGCACAAAAAAGCACAAAAAAGCACAAAAGGCTAGAAGGAATAGACAGGTCTGGGAAGACAGAAGTGTCCAGCACAGACCAAGTCGAAACACTGGGAACTCTCCAGCAGAGGGCGGAGCTATAAAATATTGCAGACTCAGTCATATGCTGCATAAAAGAATCCAATCCCACTCCTAACTGCAGTTTCCTTCCGAGTAGGAGAAAGGAAACTGTGTTGTTCCTGTGATGCTTGTTTTGCAGGATATATGATGCATACAGGACATATGATCCATATTTTTAAGGAAATAAATGTTTCCTTAAATAAATGGATCCTGAGAAATTTATGGAGGGAAACATAAGGAAACTCCTTCTATGTCCCCCCTATCCCTTTTATTAAGAGATAAGAACTTCCCCAGGGCAGAAACAGGTAGTCCGGCACTTAAGGAGATAGAACAACAGGAGTGAGAAGTCACTAAAACAATTAGGGAAGAAATATCTAGTGGGATGATTTTGCTTTATGCTGTTATGGGTGGAAGGAGTAGAAATACTGTAGTGGTATACAGAACTTTCTCATTCTTGAATGAGGCAGAAAACTCTGAAAGAATGAGGGTAAAGAAGGAAAGATTTATTGTTCTTCCTATGCGATGTGATGTGATTTTTGTTGTGATAGTGTATTTGTATGCCGGAAAATTAAGTGAATTTCTTGGCTTGAGCTTGGAGCTGTGGAAAACAGGTGGTGGTTAGGGCCCGAAATCATGTTTTTGGTTAGAAACCACATCCTAAAATTTTCCACTGCTTGAGGAATAAGCTACAGAATGTCAAGGATGGAAACAAAATGGGAATCTGAAGGGATAAAACCTTCCCAGGTTTTATTCCAGGTTTGCAAATGTTGTTAAATGGTATGTATGTGTGAAGGTGTCTGTGTGTAATGAGAGTTGTTTAGGCAATAAAGCTCATTGGTTTGTAAAAATAATAATAAGAATACTAAGAATAATAATAAAACTCCCTGAAATAATTATGCTGACTAGTTGGCAGGGAGAAAGCATGTGTGTATGTTAGTGTACATTAAAAGGTCTGATTGCAGTATAAATATGAGTGTGTGTGGAAAGCCCTCACACAGGAGGTTCCTCCTTCCGCAACCAAGGAAAAGCTGAAACTAAAGCAATAGGCGCGAAAGTAGCATATAGAAAGCATCCCCTCCCACTGTCCATCATCAATCACCCAATCCAAAGGTCTCCAGAGGTCAGGTGGAAGCACGTCTGGCATCGTCATCAATCAGGAACGCAATGACGGTTGACCCGATAGCCACTTCGGTGATTAGGTTTTGTTTCTTCAAAATCCTCCAGCTTGCTTCCCTCCCCCATGCTCTCCCCCACCTCCATTTCTTATGGCAGCCAAAGCGGAAAGTCGGAGGCTAACATTCGGCCCCTCCAGAGAAAAGACATTAGTCCTAAATAGGGAAAAGGGAAGGAAGAAAAAAAAATGCAATATAGGCATTAAGGTTTATCAGGATATTTGGTATGAAACAACTGTACTTTCTTTGGTGCCTGGACATCACGTTTGTTCACCCACTCAGCTTGAGACAGAGGAAAATGTTTCCAAGCCACCTAATATTGCACCCTACCGTGGTGCTTCCTAGAGTCTAAAATTTCTTTGACTTCAAAATGTTGCTCCCCTTCTATCAGTATGGGGACTGGTGGGGAATCTTGGTTCGGTCGTAAAGGGGACAAGTGTTCTGGTTTCAACAAACTAACATGAAACACAGGGTGTATTCGTCTCAAATTTTTTGGCAACTCCAATTCAACTGTTACTGGATTAATAAGTCTAGTGACCAGGAAAGGACCCACATACTTGGGTCCAAGCTTTTTTGATTTCTGTGAAGTCTGTAAGTATTTGGTGGAAAGATAAACCCTGTCACCCACTTTATACACATGTGCCAGGGACTGTTTTTTATCGGCTTGCGTCTTATGCGCTCGGTGTGCATCATCTAGGGCTTTTCGAGTTACAGTCCAAGTGCTCCGTAACTGTTCGATCCACTCAACCAAAGATGGGTTTTGTGGGGTGTCTTGTGGTAGTTCAGGGATTGGCACAAATTCCTGACCAGATGCTACCTTAAACGGAGTGAACTCGGTGCTGCTATGGATAGAGTTGTTGTATGCCACCTCCGCAAATGGCAATAAGTCCACCCAGTTGTCTTGCTGGTAATTTACATAACATCTTAGGTACTGTTCTAACACAGCATTGGTTCTCTCACAGGCCCCATTAGTCTGGGGGTGGTGGGCGGAGCTTAGTCCTTGGGCAGAGCCTATTAACCTTAAAAACTCCTTCCAAAAGTTGGAAGTAAATTGTACACCCCTGTCTGAAATTATACGTTTGGGAGCTCCATGTAATCTGTAAATATGACGAATAAACAGTTTTGCAAGAGTTTTTGCTGAAGGGATTTTAGAGCAGGGGATGAAATGCACTTGTTTGGAAAACAAATCCGTTACTGCCCAAATGACTGTGCACCCTTCACTTTCTGGTAGTCAACAATAAAATCCATGGATATTTCCTTCCAAGGGGCATCCGGTCTTGCCACACTCTGCAGCAACCCAGGAGGCTTCCCAGGAGGTCTTTTAGCTGAGGCACATACCGGACAACTAGCCACATATGCTTCTATGTCCTTTTTGAGGGCAGGCCACCAAAACTGTCTTTTAACAAGATGTAGAGTTTTAACAAACCCAAAGTGTCCCGCTGCCTTGGCATCATGAGCGTACTTTAATACTGTTAGTCTTAAACTATCGGGACATACAATTTAGCCCCTATCCAAGCTAAACCATCATGGAGGGTACATTCATTTGAATGAGTTTTAAACCATTCATCAGTTTTTAGGGCTTCTTGTAATTTCTGTAGTAGGTCGCCCAAAAGGGCTGGATCAGCCCTCGCCTGTGCTCTGGTAGTCATTGCCAGTTGAGTCAAAGGGATGATGGGTTGAACCACTTCTTTCTTGGTACTGTTGTATTGAGGCAGTCTGCAGAGTGTATCCACCATGAAATTCTTTCCACCAGGAATGTAGCGTAGAGTGAAATTAAAATGGTTGAAATGCTGGGCCCAACGAGCTTACTTTGGTGACAGTTTACGTGGTGTTTTCAATGCCTCCAGATTTTTGTGATCAGTCCAAACTTCAAATGGGTGCTTTGCTCCTTCCAGAAATTGTCTCCACGTTAACAGTGCCCATTGCACTGCAAAAGCCTCTTTTTCCCATATCGCCCATCTCCTCTCGGTTTCTGATAATTTACGGGACGTGTAAGGATAGGGTTGTAATTCCCCTTCTGCGTTCTTTTGCAGAAGTACTCCTCCCACAGCCATGTCGCTCATGTCTACCTGTACTACAAAAGGCTCTTCCATGTCTGGATGTTTGAGGACCGGCTCAGCAGCAAACAGTCGTTTCAACTTTTTGAAAGCTGCTTGACAGTCCATAGTCCATTCAAGAGGTTGTGAGGGCCTTGGTTTTGCCTCACCCTTAGTTTTCAGAAGATTTGTTATAGGAAGAGCTATTTTGGCAAATGAGGGGATAAACTATCTATAGAAGTTCGCAAATCCCAGGAAACTTTGTAATTGTTTGCGGGTGCATGGGGCAGCCCATTCCAATATGGCCCGAACCTTCCCAGAGTCCATCTCTATTCCCTCATGTGATATGCAATATCCAAGATAGTCAATTTTGCTTTGATGGAACTCGCACTTAGAAAGTTTGGCATATAGTTCAGCAGCCCTGAGTTTTTTCAGGACCGTTCGCACCAATTTCACATAGTCATCCATGTTCTCTGAGTAGATAAGAATGTCGTCCAAGTAGACCAGAACCCCCTTAACAGGTGCTCATGCAGTACTTCTTTAATCAATTGCATGAACACAGCAGGGGCTCCCTGTAGTCCAAATGGGAGCACTCTAAACTGAAAACATCCAAGTGGGCAGCTAAATGCTGTCTTCCATTCATCTCCCTTTTTAATTCTTGTTAGTAAGCCTCCCATAAGTCAAGTTTGGTGAAGATTTTCCCCTTTCCTAGGTGAGATAGCATGTCCTTCATAAATGGTAGGGGGTAAACGTTTTCCATACAAATCACATTTAGGTTCCTATAATCAACTACCAAGCGAAAGGAACCATCCTTCTTTTCTCGGAAAAACACCGGTGCTGCCACCCTTGGTTTGGCAGGTTGGATAAACCCCTGTTCTAGATTTTTATCAATAAAGTTTCGCAATTCCCCTAATTCTCAAGGGGTCATGGGGTAGATTTTTGGCTTAGGAAGTTTCACACCCGGGAGTATTTCAATGATACAGTCCGTAGCTCTGTGGGGAGGCAGTACATCCGAGGCCTTTTCACTAAAAACTTCACGGAGATCCCAATACTCTTTTGGAATCTTCTCCTCCCCTTCAATGTGGCCTACTGCCATTTCCACAGTTTCGGGCCCTGACCTGTCCTCTTGGGGGGGTCCCTCTCTAATCTCAGTTTTCCGGTGTGAATACGCAAGACCCCCGTCTTCCAATTAACCCGTGGGTTCCATCTACGGAGCCAAGGCAGTCCAAGTATGAGGGGTTGTTCCATGCCAGGGGCCACAATAAATCTGAGGCTCTCTACGTGATCCCCCAGCTGCATTTCAATGAGTTCGGTCCCAAAACTGGCTGGGCCCCCTCTTGCAATTGATCCGTCCAACTGACAGAACGCAATGGGCCTTTTTAGCATTTTTAGTCTCAGGCCCATCTTTTCCACCACCTTTGGGCTGATTATGCACCTGGTGCACCCAGAGTCTAGTAGGGCTAATATCTGCGCTTGTGTCCCTGTGGATGGCACCCTTATTTCTACGGGGATGAGCATGGGGTCCTCTGTGTGACTCACCAGATCATCAGAGTCGGAGTCCGTCCCGCTGTCGTCGTCGGTGGTTGGAGTTCCCAACTCACCTTTGTTTCAGGGAGTGAACTCAACGACTTCTCCTTTCAGGGCGGTGCCGCGGGTTTTTGTGGCTGTTTTGTCAGCCTTCCTTGGTCCCAAACCGGTGGTCTTAGGTACTGGTTTGGAGAAACATTCGGCAGCCCGATGTCCTTCCTTCCCACATTTGAAACAGGTGAAAGACTTTGACTTTGGTTTGAATTCCGCCTTCCCTTTGGCCATCTTAAGTGCTCCTTTACGGTGAAAGGAGGATGACAGGTCTCCAGCATGCCCCCCTCGGAGTCGGCTTCGGGCCAGCTCGATCTCCACATCCTCAGCTGCTATATACCAACTCTGCAAGTCTTCAGGGACCCCCCAGCCTCTACAATCCTTGTATATCTCTTCATTCAGCCCATCTTTGAAGCTCTCCAGGAGAGCCGCTTCTGACCACCCTGTCATGTAGTGTGCCAGCTCGCGGAATTCTTGGGTATATTCTGCCACTGATCTCCAGCCTTGCTGGATATTTTTCATTCTAAGTCTCACTTTCTGTTCAGCTAGGTGGTCTTCAAACTGCCTCCTAAGAGCCCCCATGAACTGGTTGTAGTTTCTTAGCAAGGGGGAGTCATTATTGCGGAGGACCACCATCCAGTCAGCCGCTGCTCCCTCTAATACGCTCGTGACGCATCTCACTCGAGCGGCATCTGATAAGTAGTCCTCCCCCCAATCCTGCATGTGGTTTCACACTTGAGTCAAAAAATAACCCAAGGTCTTCGGATTCCCATCATATTTCCTGGTGGGGGGGGAATTTTGGTTTTTTACGTCTGCGGGGAGGGGCCTGCAAGGCTGGGGGTCCCTGACCTGCTGCATCCCTCACTTGAGCTCCAGAAGTCTGAGATGTTCTTTCCTCAGCTTCCTCATCCTCTCCTCCACAGGCTGTTTCTTCCGGCTCTCCCCTGGGGCTGTCTCCTCCCTTCTCTACAGGGAACCCATAAGACTCACGGCTTTTCCGGCTTTCTTCAATATCACGGAGGAGTTGCAATGCCTGTGCCAACATGAGGCTTTCCTTTTGCTCTTGCAGCCACACTGCCTCTTTCTTACATGGTCTGGAGCTGGTTACTCCCTGGGGGGTCCCTCCCCAGTCCGGCAGCCTTCCTACTCCTTTCGACCAACTGGTTTCCTCAGGCTCCTCTCTCAGCCGGAGTTTTTCCAACCATTTGGAAGTTTCTTCCTCTGTTTGAAATAAAGGTATCATAGAACCCAATGCTCCCATTTGTGCTTCTTCAGTTTCCTGATCCAACATGATCTGGATCACAGTCCCCTCGGTGGTTATCCGGGATGACTGGAGTTGAGTTTCAGCTTAATGTCAGGTGTGCTTCCTTCAAAGTCCAGGAAAGAATGAGCCAAACTCCATATTTTATAGAGTAATGTACTTTTACTGGAAAATGAAATGAACGCAACCAAGGAAAAGCTGAAACTAAAGCAATAGGCACGAAAGTAGCATATAGAAAGCATCCCCTCCCACTGTCCATCATCAATCACCCAATCCAAAGGTCTCCCAGAGGTCAGGTGGAAGCATGTCTGGCATTGTCATCAATCAGGAACGTGATGACGGTTGATCCGATAGCCACTTTGGTGATTAGGTTTCGTTTCTTCAAAATCCTCCAGCTTGCTACCTCCCCCACACTCTCCCCCACCCCATTTCTTATGGCAGCTAAAACAGAAAGTCGGAGACTGACAGTGATCCTGACACCTGTGAATGCCTGTGCGCTGAACCCCCCCACCCAGAGATCTCCTTTTGTATAATGAAATAGTAAGTGGCAAGGGTTTGTTGTTGTTGTTGTTGTTGTTGTTGTTGTTGTTGTTATGAAGGTAATAGCAAGTGTTTGAATGAGAAAGAGAGAGATGAGAGAGATCCTAAGGAGCAGTGGAATTAGAAAGAGGTATTTATGATGTTAAATGGAGACAGGAGTTGTATTTTCCCTCCCTATATTTCCCCTTTCTTTTTGTTTTGAACAAGAGAAGTAGGGAAGGGGGAGTGCAGTTTTTTACACATTTTTTTACACTTTTTTTTTCCTTTGCTGAGTTTGTCTGAGAGAAAGGAGGGGCGACTGGGCGACTTGATCCTGCAGCATTGTTTTTGACTGCATATGGAAGCTACGCAGATATATTTCCTGTCCTGTTCTGAGTTGTGATTATGATTTTATTGTTTGAGGTGTTTATTGTTTGAGGTGTTTAAATAAATTTATATAATAGAGGAGTGACATTAAAAGTTTGGAGTAGAGACCGGGAGTACCTCTATTAGATGATTTTTTTTTTTACTTTTTGAAGGTGTTCTTTTTATCACCCTCTTTTATGTATTTATATCTGAGCATTTTGAATGATTTTGAATGCTGAGAAGTTAAGGAGATTTCTAAGATAGCCTGGATATTGAATAGCCTGGTGAATAGTTGACTATGTTATTTTAGCTTAGTGTTGCCTAGATAAGAGGATGGATTTTGAGGATTTTAACCCAGAGGTGGGAAGGAAAGACTAGTAGGTATATTTATCTAAAATGCTAGATCCTACCCTAAGGGATGTTCCCTTGAGGGAAGAATTACTCACTGGTAGAAGGTAAAGATGGACTTTTTGTTCTGGCTAGCAAGTTACCAGTAAGTTAGTCTGTATAGACTTGTGATTCAGACTTGTGATTTAGACTTAAATAGTTAATCTGACTTGTGATAAAGGTGTGATTCCCCTCAAGTGGGAAGAGTTAAGTATTTATTGATGAAAAGCCATAGGAAGTTGTTTGGAAGGAAGGTGATGAAGATAGGTTTGAAGAGTTGAAGAAAGCAATGATACAGGCTCCAGTATTGAGCTTGCCTGATTTAAGGAAAATCTTCCACTTGTCTGTAGCAGTGGAGAATGGCATAGCCAAAGGAGTGTTGGTTCACATGTGGGCTGGGATGAAGAGACCTGTAATATTTTTGTCAAAATTGATGGATCTTGTGGTGCAAGGTTAGCCCTTGTGTATACAAGCTGAAGCTGCAATTGCACCTTCAGTGGAGGAGAGTAGAAAATTAACCTTTGGTGGGGCATTGGTGGTGAGTAGTCCACATCAGGACAAACCTGATGCAGAAAGCCCAAAGGTGGTGCACCAATGCTAGGCTTTTGAAATATGGAATTATTTTATTGTCTCAAGAGAATTTGGTTCTCTTGACCAATAGGAATTTAAATTTAGTTGAATTCCTGTCAGGGGAGAGAGAAAGGAATGGGACAATGTGGAACATAATTGTGTGGTTATGTATTGATGGGTCTTCCTGGATGGAAAGAGGAGTGAATATAGACACTGCTGAAGTATTGGAAACTGGACGGTTATCTTCTTATTGGTTGACACAAATATGTGAAGTCTTTGCTTTATTTGCTTGTGGGCTTTTAACGATCTTTGGTAAAAAGATGGTTGGAAAGACTATAATACAAATAGGAGCACATAAAAAGGGACTTGGAAGTTAGTTGTGGGAAATAGGATGGTGGACATAGAAGTACATGAAACAACGTTAGTAGGAGGGGCATTAATGATTTGATCCCTGCATTGAATTTTGATGTGAAGCCTCAAAATGTATTTACAGATGATGAAGACAAACAAATGATGGATGATGGAGTGCATAAAGTGGATGGAAAATGGATGATTAAGGAGCGGGTGCAAGTGCTTAATAAAGCAGTCATGCGGAATGTGATTGAGAGTGTGCATGAAGGGACTCATTGGGGAACCCAATTCCTTGATGAGTTTGTTAAACGAAAATATATTTGTAGAGGCATGTAAATGATAACCATACAAGTGGAGATGCTATTTACATTGTTTACGAATGCATAAATACATTGTGTATGTGCAAACATGTAGAGATTGACCATTTGGCCTTTTCAATTAATCTAAGTAGATTACATTGAAATGCTGGCAGTGTGGACATTGAAATATGTGCTAGTAATAGTGGATGATCTTACTGGATGGCTTGAAGTCTTTCCTTGTGCAAAGGCAAATGCTCAGATGACTGTTAAAATCATATTGGAGCAAATAATACCCAAATATGGATTGGTTGATATTATTGAAAGTGATGGGGTACACATTTCACTGTTCAAATGATAAGGGTAACAGAGCAATTGGGGATTGATTGGCAATAAACATATTGGCAATATAAACATTCAGTGAAAAGGTTAATATTGGAGCTCCAGGTTCTTTGGACGAGATGTTTGCCTTTATCTCTTTTCCATCTAAAAAAAAAAGATGTTTCAGTATATGATATGATATTTGGTTTATCCTATACTGAGAGTATGGGACTGCCTGAAATAAAGCTTAAAGATACCTTATTTAGAAAAAATATACAGGGACTGTCTCAGTGTTTTTCTCGTTTAAGGTCTAAAGGACTATGGACAAACTCCACCTCTTGATTTCCAAGTGCATGATTAAAAAAGCAGTGACTGGGTCCTGATAAAGTTTATAAAGGAAAAGAAATTACAGCCGGTGTGGAAAGGGCCATTCCAAGTGTTGTTAACCACTGAATTGGCAGTAAGAATTAAGGAACAGGGCTGGATACCATTACTCCAGAGTGAAAGGACCAGTGGATTTGCCTTATGGATGAATTGTATGAATAGATGCAACAAATCTACTTATATTAACCTTCAGAAGATAAATATCCGACAATTGATGGAACTTTCCAATGATTGATGGATTATTTTACTGACAAATGGAACTTTGGACAGTTGAACTGAACTGAACTGAACATTTGGTTGGGAGTAATAAGCGTTTTTATTATGTTATTTTTTTTTATTGCAAAAGTTTTACAATTACATTTTCACCCCCTTTTTCCCCCCTCATCCCACCCCAAACTTCCCAACCTCCCTAACCCACCCTAACCCTCCCCTCTCCCCCAGACTTCCACACAGTATACTCATATCAAATAAAAGGAAAACCCCTTATAAAACTTGAGCCCCTCCCTCCCCCTAAAAATTTTTCATCTTCATTACATTAACCTATTTCTATCCTAATATAACATTTTCAAATAAATTTTCATCCTAATTACCTTAAAATATTTATATCTTAATATAACATTTTCTAATAAATTTTTCATCCTCATTACCTTAAAATATTTATATCTTAATATAACATTTTCAAATAAAAGCTATTTGATACTTTCTAGTTTGGTATTTGTTCTGAACGTTATCTATCCACCTCTTCCATTCCCATTCATAAGTCTCTTGTGAACAATCTTTTAAATATGCTGAAATCTTCGCCATCTCTGCAAAACTGGCCATCTTCAAAGTCCATTCCTCAATCGTGGGCAGCGCTTCATTTTTCCAGTATTTACCTATCAACAATCTTGCTGCTGTTATCATATGCAATATCAGTTTTGTTTCACCCAATGTAAAACCCTTAGCTATGCCCAGTAAAAACAATTGTGGAGAAAATTGAATTTTTTTCTTCAAGACATTCTGCATGACCCACCAAATTTTTATCCAAAAGGCCTTAACTTTCTTACAGGTCCACCAAACGTGATAATATGTAGCATCTAGACAGTCACATCTCCAACATTTAGGCTGCACAATAGGGTACATACACAACAATTTTTTGGGGTCTAAATGCCATCTGTAAAACATTTTATAAAAATTTTCCCTCAAATTCTGCGACTGTGTAAATTTAACATTCTGAACCCAGATTTTTTCCCATGTTTCCAACATCACTGGTTCCTCAAAATTTTGTGCCCACTTAATCATGCAATCTTTAACAAGTTCAGTTTCTGAATCCCTTTCTAACAAAACATTATAAAGTCTTTTGATATGCATTGGACCTTTCTCTTTTATATGTCTGACCAATTCTTCCTCATACTCCATAATACCAGTTTTTTGGTCCTCTTTCCATCTCAATTGCAATTGATTATATTGTAACCAAGTTAGATTAATCCCTTCAGCCAACAATGTCTGTAATGTCTTCAGCTGCCATCTGCCCGCATCTGTAAAAAGAACCTCTTTATATAAAAACCCCCCGAGTGACATTATATTTGTATTCCACAAAGTATGACCAAGATCCAGCCATAGCGGTATTTTATAATCCCAATTGATTCGGTGCTTCTTCCAAACTCTCAACAAAGAATCTCTAAGTATGTGGCTTTAAATACTTTGTCCACTTTACTGTCATAAAATAAGTAAGCGTGCCATCCAAATTCCAAATCAAAACTTTCTGCATTTAATATTCCAGTCTTTTTTCCTCCAAACCAATCACTTGCTAAAGTCAAAGCTGCTGCATCATAATATAACTGTAGGTTTGGAAGTTTAAGACCTCCCCTTTCTGGAACGTCTTGCATAATTTTCATTTTTACTCTTGGTTTTTTCTCGTTCCAGACAAACTTGTTCACTCCAGTTTGCCATACTTTTAGTTGTTTATCATTTTTGAGCACCGGAATCATTTGAAACAAAAAAAGAAATCTTGGCAAAATATTCATCTTAACTGCTGCTATTCTTCCAAGTAAAGACAGCTGCAGTTTTTTCCAAGTCTCCATGTCTTTTTGCACCTCTCGCCACAACACCTCATAGTTATTTTGAAACAATTTCATATTTGATTTTGCAACCTGAACTCCTAGATATTTTACCTTTGGTACAATCGCAAAACCTGCCCTCCTTTCAAGCTCAAGTTTACGATCTTGTGTCATATTTTTGACTACCATCTTAGTTTTTTTCTGGTTCAATCTAAAACCTGAAACTTTACCATAGTCTTGTATAATGTCCTTCATCTGGATTATTGATTCCATTGGCTGTGTTAGGGTAACAACCAGATCATCTGCAAATGCCTTTATTCTGTAATCCTCTTGCCTTATCATTATGCCTTTCAAAGTATTAGAGTCCCTTATTGTATTTAACAAGACTTCTAGTGTTAAAATAAACAACAATGGGGACAGCGGACATCCCTGTCTTGTTCCTTTTTCGATTTTAAACTCTGTTGTCAAACTTCCATTAATAATAATCTGTGCCTTTTGATCTTGATAAATTGCTGAGACCGCCTGTATAAATTGGTCCCCAAAGTCCATCCTTTTTAAAGTCTTTAATAGAAAATTCCAGTCCACTTTATCAAAGGCCTTCTCTGCATCCAGGAAAACCAGCACTGCAGGGATCTGTTTATTCTTCTCAAGATATTCCAATAAATCTATTACTTGCCTTACATTGTCATTCATGTGCCTACCCTCAATAAATCCCGCTTGATCGTCATGAATCACCTTTTGAATTACTGGCATCAGTCTGTTGGCTAGTACTTTTGCATAAATTTTGTAATCCGTATTCAAAAGAGATATTGGTCTGTAATTCTCTGGTTTTTTGGGACCTGCTTGTTCTTTTGGTATCAAAGAAATATAAGCTGTAGTCCATGATGGGGGTACTTTTCCCCCTTGTTGTATATTACAAAATAAGTCTCTAAGTTGTTCCACCATTTCTGCCTGCAAAGTTTTATAATACACTGCAGTCAGACCATCCGTTCCAGGAGCTTTAGCTGTTTTTAATTGTTTTATTGCTGCTATTATCTCCTCCTCTGTTATAGGATAATTCATTCTTTCCTTTTGTTGCTCAGTGATTTTTGTAACTCTTTTGTTGTCTAAGTATTTTTCTATAAGTCCATTCTGCACCTCCTCTCTGGCATATAGTTTAGTGTAATATTCAAGAAAGGCTTCTTTTATTAATTTCTGTTGAAAAACTTCTTTCCCTCCGATATCAATACTATCAATAGTCCGTATGCTCTGTTTCTTCCTCAATGTGTAGGCCAACCACCTGCCCGGTTTATTGGCGTTGCAGAATGTATTATGCTTCGCGTATTGTAAATTTGTTGCAACTTGTTCCGCTATAAGCATTTGGAATTGATCTTTCAAAAGTTTTATGACACCACGTATTCTTTCATCTGTTGGGTTTTAATAAGTAACTGTTCTTTGTTCTTTATTTCTGCTTCCAATTCAAGTCTTTTCTTTTGTCGGGTCAACCTATGTTTAGAGTTCATATGAATAAGCACCCCTCTCATATAAGCTTTGCTTGCATCCCACACAATTTCCATTGGGGTGCCTTTATTCAAATTCATTTCAAAAAACTCTTTCAAATGCTTTTTAAGTTCTATTATATTTTTTTCATATCTGAACAAGTTTTCATTTAATCTCCAAGAGCGTCTCTCAGTCTTGCATATCTCAATTTCTATCCACACTGGACTATGATCAGTCAAAGTTCTTGGCAGAATCTTTGTTCTTTTTGTCCTTACAAGTAAGTCATCTGACAACAAAATGAAATCAATCCTAGAAAAGGATCTATGTCTATCAGAAAAGAAAGTATAATCCAATTCTTTTGGGTTATGTATTCTCCAAATATCTTTTAATTCCAGATCTTCTTTCATATCAAAAAAGGTCTGTGGTAATCTAATCCTTGACTTCGCCAGAATCTTTTTATCTAATTTAGAATCAATTACTCCATTCCAATCTCCCATAATTAAAATAGATCTATAATCCCATTGTAGTATTTTAGTATGTAGCATTTTATAAAAATAATCCTGTTGTTGGTTAGGAGCATAAATTCCTATCAAAAGAATTTGACTGTTAGCAGAAAGTAATTCAATTGCTACAAACCTGCCATCTTGATCAGCTTCTATAAGTTTGGCTGTTAATTTTTGATTTACATAAATAACCACACCATTCTTTTTTTGGTTAGTTGAAGATATAAAATGTGTTCCTAATTTGGAATTTTTCAAATAGTTTTGATCTTGAACTGTAATATGTGTTTCTTGTAGACAAATTATATCATTATTATGTTGTTTTAAATATGCAAATACTTTCTTCCTTTTCTGTGTTGCATTCAACCCATTCACATTCCAAGATAAACATTTAATCATCATTATTCTCTTCCTGGAGCCAAGAGCAGAATAATCGGATTTCATCCGAAATCTTCTGTCCTGCATTCCCCACGGCCCCCTCTTGTATCACCTTTGTCTCCTTTTCATCTTGTTTTTCCTGCTGTAACTGTTCTTTAAGTTGCTTGAGTTTTGCTCGGGTTATACGCTAGTCCTTGACTTCAGCCATCCAGACCGGCTCCAAAATTGGAGAAGGTTCCAGCAAAGGCTCATCCAGGAGACCTCCTTCAGCGCCCTTCAACTCCTCTGATTCCTGCTTAGATTGTTGTTGCGGTTCTTGAAGTTGCTTCTTGTCACTCTCCTTAATCTCCAAAACTGTAGATGTACGTGGGGATGGTGTTCTTTCTTTAAAGATATCAGTATAAAATTGCTCCGCCTTCTCCACAGTATTCAAACGGTGTTTCTCTCCCTTATATCTCAAAATTATGCCCGTTGGGGTGTCCCAACGAAATGGAATCCGATTATTCTGCAATTCTTTAACAAGAAAGCCAAAGTCTTTTCTGGATTTCAACATCTTAGGTGGAAGTTCCTTGTAAACTGTGATCTGCGATCCGCCCACTTGCACAGAAGTAAGAAAGGATTTTTGCAGGATATCATTTCTTATTGCTCTGTCTGTAAAGTATATGACCACATCTCTAGGCAATTGTCTTTGTGTGGCCACCCAGGAATTGACTCTGTAAATTTTGTCTATTTTACAGAAAACCATATCAGGATTAATTTTTAAGATCACAGCTAGGGCTTCAGCACAGACCTGTCTCAAGTCTTGTCTCTCCTCTTCTCTAATTCCTCGAAGCCGTATAGCAAATTCCATTGCCCGGAATTGCATCATGACAATCTCGTTCTCAACTCTCTGCATCTTATCATCAACATCCAAAAATTTGTGATCATTATTTTTCATCTTGGCATTAACTTCTGATTTAAATTCATCCACTTTTGACTCAACTTTCATAATAAATCCTGCCAGGCCAGACGCCACATCTGTTATTTTTTTGGTCACCTTCTTTTGGTTCTGCTGCACTTCCTGCATAATTTCCTGTTGAGACTTTTGGATTTTATCATCTATTTTATTTATTTTATCATCTATTTCCTGTTGGGCCTTTTGAAATTTGTCATCCAGGATTTTTGAAATAAATTCTTTTAAATCTCCCATATCAAAATCTTTTTTCTGAGCTTGTGGCTGCGTGTCCTGTTTGCGTGTGGGGGATCCCCCCCTGTTTTGCTTTCCTGCTTCTTTGAAGCCATCCTGCCACGTAGGCTAGCTTTTCTAAAGAGGGAGGTTCCGCTTCTTCTGCCGCCTCCACAAAGCCTTCTAAAAAGGTCCCCCAGATTTAATCAGGGCAAAACTGTGTTGAAGCAAAATCAAGTAAAAGGGAGAGATTTTCCTCTTGTTCCTATTATTACAGCCGGAGCAACTTTATAACAACTTGTTAACTTTGTAACAAAGCGAGATGACTTCACCAATCCACACTCGCTGATTCATTTACTCTAATGCTGAGCGCCATATTTTTTCCAGTCACTTTCACTCATTCAGAAGTTTTTCCCTTCAATATAAAAGATCAGCAAAGTGCTAATACTTGCAATTCAGATTTTCAGGGTTCAAGTAGAGTTCAGCTGGTTGTTTGAGTTATTTCCTTTCTCTTTTGAAGTTTCCTGCAGCCGGCTTGTTCTGCGAAAGCAGAGACGTCCCACGCCGCCCGGAGTCTCAGCAGGTTGGGAGGGAGCCGCGCCTGTTTCCTCCCCAGAAACAATTCCCTGGGGGGGTTGCAGGGGCTCTACCTGTACCCTGCTGCCTCTTCTTCAAAGATCCTAGGGATTTTTTTTTTTTATTGAAAAAGTTTTCAAATACAAGTTTTTCCCCCTTTTTCCCCCCCCCTCTTCCCTAACCCACCCTTTCCACCCAACCCCCCCTGTGACTTCTTCACAACAATAGGCTATTTCATAACTAGTTACATACATAATATCTTCCCTTTCCCTTAATCCCTTCTCGGAATACTGACCCTTAACTTGTTAATCTTATAACTCCCATTTTTACGGTAATCTGCCCTTTTTCTCCTCCCCTAAACTTATTGAGTATTATTACAAATTAACCTTTAATCTTTTATATATATTAATATAACATTTTAAATCGGCCTTCTCCCTGCAACCAAATTTGTTCAATTCTGTCCACTTCCTCCACTCCTCTAAATATATGACTTGAAATCAGACAATACAATTCTAAATATAATCCACTACCCACTTTACTAGAATATACACATATCTATATATGCATCCCATTTTATAACAATCAGTAAACTAACCTATTTCAGCCCTTCAATTCCTACAAAATCATGCAATACGATTCTAAATATAATCAACTGCCCACTTTACTAAGATATACACATATCTATATATGCATTTCATTATGTAAAAAGAGAAAAGACAATAACTTTAAGTTTATAATCCATATAATATCTTCTTTGATGTCTTTCCACTAGATTGTTAAATCCATCACCCATAATAGGGTAAAATAACATGCTGGTGCAACAGTTTGTTCAAAATCTTCAGTCATCTTCTGCCCCCATCAGTAGTAGATATCCTCACACCTGTATAAAAGTAAAAACAACCACCCGAGTGACATTATAATTATGAATATATCCGTATGGTTATAGTTGTGGTATTCATCAGGATTGTTAATTCCCGTCATCCTACTGAGTAACATCCAGATCTTCTGCATGCCCCGGCAAAACTCTCCTGCCTTATAACTCAAAGTAGTTATAATATATTTCCAAGAGAAAAAAAAAGTAAATAAGAAAAAATTAGATGATTCAAATCCAACAAAGTGAGGCTCTTTCCACTTCCCAAAATCATGGCCTTGCAGAGATCTGCCACAATCCTCAGGATAGTATCAGACAATTGTTCGCCACCACTGTCTTTTCTAATATTCATTCATTTTTTAAAGCGCCTGGCTTCACTGTTGCTTAGTTTGGAAATTGCTGTTTCTATAAGATCTGTTTCTTTTCTTTTTCTTTTTCGGGTTGAATTTCCATCCTCTTTTCTTGCTTACCAATTGTATATCTGCTGGTTGATTTTCATTCTGCTTTGTGGATTGTTCTTGTTGGGTTAATTTTATCATCTCATCTTTCTTCTCCATCACTTGTATATCAACTGATTGATTTGCGCACTTGTCTGTGACTTGATGATTCATCACCTTGGGTTCGGATGACACTGCTCTCTTATTTATAAACAGTCCAGCTGGGGTCTCCAAGGAGTCCAAAGACAATTTATCCATCACAGCCTCTGTAATTTGATGTTTTCCTTTTATTTCCAACTCCTTTTGCTTATCCTGTATTATGCCTAAAGGTGTTAAATTCATTTTTAGAATTTTTTGATAAAAATCTTCCGCTTTTTCAACAGTGTGCAATTGATATCTTACGCCTTGATATCTCAATATTAAACCAGCTGGGATGTCCCACCTGAATAGGATATTTCTTTTTTTTAATTCAGTCACTAAAAAGCCAAATTTCTTCCTCTCCATTAACATCTTGGGCGGGAGCTCCTTGAAAATCCAAATCTTTCTTCCATGAAATTGCAAATTGGAATTAAAAGAGTTCTGCACAATATTATTCCTAATTTCTTTATCTGTAAAATAGATCACCACATCTCTAGGCAGTTGCCTTTGCTTTGCCCACCAGGATTTTATTCTATAAATTCTATCAATCCTGCAATACACTTCATCAGGTTGAACCTTTAAGATCCCAGCCAGAATTTCAGAAGATACTTTCCTTAAATCATCTCTATTATTTTCCTGCAGACCTCTCAATCTAATTGCATATTCTGTAAAATTATATTGAATCATTAAAACTTCTCTTTCAATCCTCTGTTGTACATTTTCCTCATTACCAATCTTTTGGTCAGTCTCCATTTTAGATTTGTCTTCCAAGCTATTATCCTGAATGTTTATCAAATCCTTTTTAATTTTTTGAGTCATGTCATCCAAATTCTCCTCGACTTCCTTCATTTTAGTCTCTAATAATTCAGTCTTTGCCTCCATCCGAATCAGAAAGCCTGATAAACCATTAGCAACTTTTGAAATCTTTTTATTCAAGAAGTCAGACTCTGATTTCACCAATTCACCAATTTCTTTAATTTCCTGCTTAAATTTTTCAAGTTGCTGATTCACAATCTCATCCCTTCTTACAATCTCTTCAAGGATAAATTCTAATATATTAAAATCGGGTTTCTGACGCTGGAGAGTTGAAATTTGTTGGCGCAATTTCTTAAGGAGGGAAATTCCCCCCCCCCGTTTGTCCAGCTGTATAAGTCCTGATGCCATTTCCCACACAGACAAGATTTAGCAAAAATAAGAGAAGAAATAGAAAACAAAAAGACTTTCCCTCATTAAAAAAAACTTCTGAGCAGCACAGGAGCGAGGTTTCTCTAGAAATGTAGCCAATGATATTTATTCCGCTACATTGTAATAATGAAAAACGGAAGGACTTTCCCTTTTAGCCCTTCTCCAGCCACAGCAGACGCCATTTTAGAAGGCTCTTTTTCCCTCTTTTCCTCTGCTCTTTTCTTTTAAATAGTTTTTGAAAGGGTGAAATACTTGCGGTTCAGTATTAAGGGTCCAGTTCTTCATTTCTTTAATTATTCTTTTAGATTCACAGGCTTGCTCTTGACGCCTGGCTCTGCATAGGCAGAGGTCTCCCAAAGCCCGGAGCAGCGGCAGGGGATATGGGGCTTCTCATCCGCTCCGTCCCAAAAGTTAAAAAAAAAACTTTTGGGACTCTGTGGGGAGTTCTACCCACCCCTGCCGGCTCTCTCTCCGTTTCCTCTTGGAAACGGAGTTTTTTCGAGCCGCCATCCGCTGTAACGGCGGCTCTATACAGGCAGAGGGAGCTGACGATCCCAGAGGAATGTCTGGCGGCGGCCAGCAGCAAACCGGAAGTTCAAAGATCCTAGGGATTTTGAAGCTTTCAAGCCGCTTCGCGATCTAGAAGCGGCTCTACGAACGGGTGGGCTGGCGGTGCTTAAAAAGGCACCGTTGTCACCGAAGACGAGGAAACCCGGAAGTCTATTGTGTTATTGATTGTATTAAGGAAGGAGACAATTGAATAGTGTAAATTAATGCTGTGATATCCGGTAGATGTATGTTCCCTATGATCAGCTGGAAAACTTGAAGTCTAATGGTAAGCTTTTATGCTTTTACACATGATGATACATTGGAAACAATTGATGAGTCACATGTGCATGGACATGAACATGTGGAAGCACCTAGTCCTGAGAAGGAACTACATCTAATTATTTATGCCCCTGAAGAACCTATTAAATGGCATATAAGACCTATAGTATCATATGACCTTATGGGGACTGGAACATATAGAGGAGTCTATAGGGGTAAGAGAGCTACATTACATGGAGCATTTGATGCTTGATGTAATGATGCAGTATTGATATTAAAGAAAATATAAGCAGGAATTTTGGGAATGTTTCCATGGATGTCTATACAATATAACCAGTTGCAACTTGGATATCTAGCCTGTGCTTTAGCTACAGGTATAAATGAAACATCATTTGATATTGCTGCACTGGCTGATGAAATGGGTGAAATAAGAAAAGCTCTTTTACAAAATCAGATGGCTATGTTATTAAGAATGAGACATGGATATGATGAATTCCAAGTATGTGTTAATATATCCGATAAATTACAATTTATCAAGTCTAAACTGCAAAAATTGCATAATATTACTACACATTTAACTCATATAACTGAAAACACTGCTTTTAAAGGAATTTGGGATTTGTTAACAGGAAGTTTCTATAATGTTGCAAGACATCCGCAATTTACAGGAATAATAAAACTGATAAACAGGAAAAGGGGGGACTGAGAGAAAAATGAATTATTCCTGTAAAAAGCATAACCTGAGTAACGCCATTTTAAACGCCATGTTTTACCTGATATAACCTGATTATATAACTTGGTAGTGAGGACATGAGAAAGGAAACTGTGTTGTTACTGTGATGCTTGTTTTGCAGGATATATGATGCATACAGGACATATGATTTTTAAGGAAATAAATGTTTTGGTACGTTCCGAAATGGGCCTGCCTGATTCAAAAAAGGAAAAGCCTACAAATAACGATACCATTTAGCGTGGAAACATCTGTGTAGGGTATTTTCGAAGGGTATTGTTGGAGGGGAATTTCCAGGGCAGAACATGAGAAGAGGAGCCAAATATGTTATATAAGACCTGAAACCAATTCCCTGGTGGACCATTTGTATCCATTTGTATCGGGCTTCTGTATCCTGAAAACTGTATTTAAACCATGTAATCAAAGTGGTCAGGGTTCTATCTTTCATGGGAGAACCCTTTTGCAAAAGCTTGAAATATATATATATCTATCTATATATATATATATATATATATATATATATATATATATATATATATATATATATATATATATATATATATATATATATATAAAATAAAATAAATCTGCTGTTTTTTCTTGTTCACGCTCTCTGTTTCACTTATTATATGGTAATTCTGATTTCTGCATTTAACACAAGGTAATGATAAATGGAGAACTGTCTGAATTTATTGAAATAGAAAAAGGCACTAGACAAGGATGTCCACTGTCCCCACTATTATTTATATTGACATTGTAAGTCTTAAATAGAAATATTAGAAAAGAAAAGGAGATAAAAGGTATGAAAATTCGAAAAGAAGAATATAAGCTGCAAGCCTTTGCAGATGACCTGGTTTTTATTATGGAAGAACCATTAACATCAATAAATAAACTGTTAGAAAGAATTGGAGAGTTTGGAGAAGTAGCTGGTTTAAAAATTAATAAAGAAAAGACAAAGATAATGACTAAAAATATGCTGAAAAAGCAAAAAGAAGAATTGA
The DNA here is from genome assembly GCA_022577455.1 of Arizona elegans. NCBI lineage: Eukaryota > Metazoa > Chordata > Lepidosauria > Squamata > Colubridae > Arizona > Arizona elegans. Next base: position 71,755,187 of record JAKOOJ010000004.1, on the reverse strand, counting down.
TGGAGATTTCAAGTATGCAGGTTACAAATACGGTAAAATATCTGGGAATACAATTGACAGCAAGGTGTAGTCCTCTCAAGGAAAATAATTACAATACAGTTAAGCGACAGATAGGACAAGATTTGGAAAAATGGGGAAATTTGCAACTATCTTTTTTATTATTATTTTTCTTTTCTTTTTTTTTAAATTTTATAAACTTTATTAAAACACATATAACACACATATAACACACATAAAAAAACATATAAATACATTATACAATAAACAATTTGTAAGTGAATCAATCTTTTGAAGCATTTGTTTCATATTGGTCTTTCAAGTAATACGGTTATACTTATTCCCCTAAATCTTAACTTAATAATTTCTTTTTACCATTTCTCCCTCCCCTCTCTTCTTTTCTCTAAGACTTCTGTTTTAATAGTCTATATATTATATATTTGGATTATATCTTTACTTTTTGGGTTTCTCACTGTAGATTTATCTGCCCATAGGAAATTATTTGTATGCACAATTGTATTTCTGTTCTATCTTACTTCTAGTTGTGTTTCTTCAGTAGTAGCATTATGCCATTGATGAATTCTACTTTGTAGAATTCTGTATCTTCTTTTTCCTTTAGCTCTTTTGTTAGCCTACCCATTTCAGCGCACTGTGTAATTTTATCCATTATTTCTTCTTCCATTGGGATTTTTTCCAGTTTCCAATTTTTAGCATATATTATCCTCACTGCCGTTAGAATATGTATTAACAGGTATTTTATTTCTTTAGGATATGTTTTTGTGAAGATTCCTAACAGGAAAGTTTCAGGTCTCTTGTCTATTTGTAATTTGGTGATTTGTTCTAGCCATTTCTTGATATTGGACCAAAATTTCTTTGCCGCCGGGCATGTCCACCATAGATGGTAAAAAGTGCCTTGTGGGTTTTTACATTTCCAGCACACTGAGCTATTTTTTGGGTTAATTTTGGCCAATCTTGTAGGCGACATATGCCACCTATAAAAATCTTTAGCTGGTTCTCCTTGTATGCCACCGCCAATGTTGTTTTTGTGTTCAATTGCCAGAGTTCTTCCCATTTCTCCAATTCTATTGAGTATTTAAAATTTTGCATCCATTTAATCATCGTGTTTTTAACTATTTTCTCCTCCATCTTATATCGCAGCAGGAATTTGTAGATTTTACTGATTAGTTTCTCTTCAGAGTCTAGTATAATTTTATCTAGTTCCTGTTTTTCTTTACAGATTTCATATGTTTTTATATATTCCTTATGTTTCGATTGAATCTGTGAGAAGGTCCACCAATCAATTTCTTTGTTTAAATCTGTTTCCAATTGTTGTTTGGTTTTCAATTTTCCTTGATGGTCAATTAAATCTTTATATCTAATTATACTTTTGGGTTCTATAAGATTTGGATGTTTTAACGCTTCTGACGGTGAAAGCCAGATCGGGATTTTTATATACTGTTGTTTTTTAGTTTTTAGCCAAATTAGTAATAAAGCATTCCTAATTGTGTGTCTTTTAAAATAAGTGTGTAATTTGTACCTTTCGTCTCATAAGAAGGAGTGCCAGCCTGTTTGTAAGTCATGGCCTTCAATGGATAATATTCTGCTATTATTCAATTCCATCCAGTCTTTAACCCATGCTAATCCCGCCGCTTGGTAATAAAGTTCCCAGTCCGGGAGTGCTGTTCCTCCTGTATCCTTGGAGTCCTGGAGTAATTTTAGTTTTATTCATGGGTGTTTCCCCTGCCATATAAATTTAGAAATCATCTTATTTAAACTTTCAAAAAAAAATTCTCTAATTTTATTGGAAAAACTTGGAACAGGTACAGCAAATCTCCAATGATAAAATATACAATAGTGGAGAAAGTGGACAGCCTTGTCTAACCCCTTTTGTTATATCGAATTGATTCGTCATATCATCATTCAGAATTACCTTTGCTGTTTGTTTTGTATAAATTTCTCCTATAATATTTTCCAAGTTTGGTCCAATTTGCATACTCTTTAGTTGCTCTTTTAGGAATTCCCAATTTAAATTATCGAATGCTTTTTTGGCATCAAGGAAAACCAGCGCAGCTTGTTTCTCCATGTGGGCTTCATAGTATTCAAATACATTTTTTTATCACTCTCATATTATTCTTAATTTGGCAGCCCGGCAGGAATCCATTTTGGTCCGGGTGAATATAGTTATTCAGTACTTTTTTGAATCTTTCCGCTATAATTATGGCAAAAACTTTGTAATCTGTATTTAGTAGAGATATCGGTCTATAGTTTTGAATTAGTTGGAGATCAGTGTCCTCTTTGGGTATGATAGTAATTATTGCTTCCGTCTAGGTTCATGGGATTTTTGTCTTCACTAAGGCCTCGTTATATAACTCCAGCATGATCTGTCCTATTGTTTCTTGCACCGTTTTATATAGTTCCACCGGTAATCCGTCAGGTCCCGGACTTTTATTGGTTTTTGGCTTTTTCAGTGTTGTATCCAATTCCAGCTTAGTTATTGGTCTGTTCAACATTTCTGTTTGTTCATCTGTAATTTGAGGCATATCCGATCCTTCTATGTATTGTTTTATCTTTTCTACTTCTACTTCTTCTTGTTTGTATAGATTGGCATAGAATGTCTGGATGATTTCTTTTTTCTCTTTCCTACTATAGTGGATTTCCCCATTCGAGTCTCTACGTTGATATATCATTCTTTTATCCTTGTCTTTTTTTCAGTGTATAGGCCAGCCATGTACCTGTTTTATTTGCAAATTCGAAGTAATTCTGCTTGGCCATTTTTATTTTCTGTGCTAATTCTTTTTGATTTATCAAGTTTAAATTATGTTTTGTTGCTTTCCATTCTTCCTTTATCTTTTTGTTCTGGGGATATTGTTGAAGTTTATGTTCTATATTTTTAAATTCTTCATGAAGTTTATCTAGCTATTGTTTTCTTTCTTTGTTCTTTTTCCCTATATATGCTATAATCAGGCCCCTTATATAAGCTTTTGGTGTGTCCCAGGTGTTCTGTATGGAGGTATCTTCTTTCTTATTTATTTTGAAAAACAGTTCTAATTCTTTTTCTAGCATTTCTTTAAATTATTTTTGTTTATAAATTCTTTGGTTCATTGTCCACCTTCTGAACCTTTTTACTCCTTTCCAATTTACCAGGATTGGATTGTGATCTGCCCATTGATTTACTTCTATCTTTATTTTATCCACCCTGTTTCTAATATTCGTAGTCATCCAAGCCATATCAATCCTGGACCAATATTGGTGGGGGTGAGAGTAAAAAGTGAACTGGTTCTGATCTTCATGAGTTTCCCTCCAAACATCTCTCAAGTTTATTTCCATGGCCATATCAAAAAATTCTTTTGGGAGTATCTCCTTTTTTCTCTTGTTCTTTTTACTTGTTTTATAATATTTTTTCGCATCTGCTATCGCATTGTAATCTCCAATTAGGCAAATGTCTTTATTTTATTGTATTTTATTGTGTAGGCCCTTGAAAAATTCCTATTGGTTTTGGTTAGGGGCATATATTACTACTAACAGTATTTTCCTATTTTCCAGTACTAACTCAATCATAACCATTCTGCCATATTCGTCTGCGTATATTAGTTTCGAAAGGATCCAATCTTTAACATAAACCACTACTCCTCTTTTCTTTTTTTAAGTCAAAGATGTGTATAATTTCCCTAGTTTTTAGTTTTCTAATATTTTTTGGTATTTTTTTTTTATGTGTACTTCTTGAAGACAAGATCACAAATAAGGTAAAATATTTGGGGATACAATTGACAGCAAAGTGCAGTTCTTTTAAGGAAAATAATTACAATAAGGTTAAGTGACAGATAGGACAAGATTTGGAAAAATGGGGAACCTTGCAACTATCTTTAATTGGGAGAATTGCAACAGTAAGATGAATATTTTGCCTAGAATTTTATATTTATTCCAAACGATTCCAATAAAGTTGGACAAGGAATTTTTTATAGATTTGAATAAAATGATATTGAAATATATCTGGCAGGGGAAAAAAGCAAGAATAAAAATGAAGTTGTTACAAGATGCTAAAATGAGGGGTGCTTTTGGTTTACCTAACTTTGAACTTTATTATCAAGCAGCTAGTTTAATGTGGACTAAAAAATGGATATCATTAAAAAATACTAGATTGTTAAATTTGGAGGGACATGATTTGTTTTTTTGGATGGTATGCTTTTCTGTGGTATAAAGGAACTAAAATACAGGGGTATTTTAGAAGACATAAAATACGTGAAGCCTTATGGTTGAATTGGGAAAAGACAAAAAAATAAAATAAAATAACTACTTAAAAAAATAACTAACTAAGATACCAGTCTGGGTATCTACAATTGAAGCATTTTCGTATCCAGTGACGTTTAAAGGGAAACAAATTATAAGATATAAGGAATTATTGGATGAAAAGGGTGAACTTAAATGAAAGCAAGATATAGAAGATCAAGGTTATAAGATGGATTGGTTTTCATACATGCAAATACTCTCTAGATATCGAGAAGATCTTAAACAGAGGATTTTTATAATGTATTGACTAATTTAGACAAGACTTTGATGGGTTCTGATGATCATGTAATTAAAAAACTATATGGTTATTTACTAGAGGTTAAATTGGAAGAAGAATTTTGGCTATGGTATTGATTTAGAGAAATGGCAAAAATTGTGGTCACATAGTTATAAAATGACAATGTCTACACCATATAAGGAGAATTTGTATAAGATGTTTTACAGGTGGCATCTATTCCCGTCGAGAATAGCCAGAATGTTCCAGAATAAATTGGAGAAATGTTGGAAATGTCATCAGACCCCTGGATCCTATTACCACACATGGTGGACATGCACAGAAGCAAGGAGATATTGGACTAAAATACACATGTGGTTGGAAAAAATGATAAAGAGACATATTGACTTTAAGCCAGAGATATTTTTATTAGGGATTATACCGGAGACATATAATAAAGAACTGCATTATTTAATTGTGAATCTCTTGACAGCAGCTAGAATTGTATTTGCTAAAAACTGGAAAGGAGAAAAGTTACTTAATGATGAAGAAATTATTAAGAAAATGATGGAATGTGCTGAAATGAGTAAATTGACATTTGAAATAAGAGAGCAGGAAGATAGACAATACTATTTGATATGGGATTTATTTTACCAATGGATAGAGAATAAGAATTGGAAATAATTATGATATAAATGGATGTTGAAATTTTTGGAAATAAACTAGCATATTCAGTGATAAATTGAAGAGAGGAGTACCAACTAATACACTGTCTATAATTGTATGGAATGATAATGTTTTTATGTTTGTTATGTTTGTGTTTTTGAAAAATAAAAAAAATTAAATAAAAAAAATAAAATTCTCCACAGTCATCCACAGATAAAAATAGTTTATATTTTAGGATAATTAACTTAAATTCAGGCTCAATTCCGCCACTAAATTTCTTCTATCTTCAATTCTAATTGTATTTGTACTTCAGGGTGTTCTTAAAGTCTAGATTTAAAAAGTCTCTCACCGGATCGTAACACTTTCACTCATTCTCTTCAATTCGGAGTTGTCCCAACTTCAGCAGCTTAATGGCTGCCTCTTCAGCGCTGGAAAAAAGGGCTTCTCCTGGATCAACTAGGGACTTTGTGGTGTCCCTGGGATCAGCAGGATGTGCCCTCCTCTGTCACTGTCTCTATGGGACAGTGAGGTCCGGTTTGGACCATCCAGTGGTGAAGATATCAGCAGTGGTCTCGGAGCACCGAAACCTTCCGTCGTCCCATCGTGATGTCAGCCCTGCCCTGGAAAAGATTATTTTGAAGAATTGAATAAGATAGTGTTAAAATATATTTGGCAGGGGAAAAAGGGTGAGGATAAAATTAAGGTTGTTACAAGATGTCAGAATGAGAGGGGGTTTTGGTTTACTTAATTGGGAACTTTACTATCAAGTGACAAGTTTGATGTGGATTAAAGAATGGATAATGTTAATTATTGACTTTAGAAGAACATGACTTGTTGGAGTGGCACGCTTTTTTATTGTATAAGAGAACAAAACAACAGGGGTATTTTAGAAGACATTTCATATGAGAGGCTTTGTTATTAAACTGGGAGAAGGTAAAAAAATAACATTATTTGAAAATTCCAATCTGAGTATCCACAATTAAAGCATTTTCATATTCAATAACATTTAGAAAGGAACAAATTGTTAGATATAGTGAACTTTTGGATGAAAAAGGTGAACTTAAATTGAAGCAAGAACTGGAAGAACAAGGTTTAAAGATGAATTGGTTTTCTTATTTGCAAATACATTCTAGATATGATGAAGATTGCAAGACAGAAGATTTTTACAATATTTTGACTAATTTAGATAAAATTTTAAGAGGTTCTGATGACTATGTAATTAAAAATTATATGGTTATTTCCTAGAAGTAAAATTGGAAGAAGAACAAGTTAAAGAAACAACGATAGCATGAGGGGAAATTTTGGTTATGGAATTGACTTAGAGAAATGGCAAAAACTGTGGTTGCAAAATTATAAAATGACAATGTCAACAGCATATAAGGAAAATTTGTGTAAGGTGTTTCACAGGTGGCATCTACCCCCAATGAAAATAGCCAGAAGGTTCAAAAACAAATCTGAAAAATGTTGGAAAAATGAGAAAATACCAACACAAGATGAAGCTATTAAGAAAATTATGGAATGTGCTGAAATGAATAAATTGACATTTGAAATTAGAGAACAAGAAGATAAACAATATTATAAGATATGGGATTTATTTTACCAATGGCTAGATACTAAAACATGGAAGTGAAATATGAAATATAAAATGAATGTTATAATATAATATGTGAAAACAATTTCTTTTGGAATGATAATGCCATTGTTAGATAAATGACAAATGGGGATAATGATATAAAGATATATATCAGGTTGATAATATGAGAAATTAGATAATTTGTAAAATAAAGCACAAGGGATTTGTAACCGATTGACACACTGTTTGCAACTGTAATGGATGATGGATGTTTTATGTTTTGTTTGTTTAAAAAAATTAACACCCCCCCCCCCAAAAAAAGAAGTAGCCCTGCTGGAAATCTATAAGGATGACCTCAATGAGGATGTCTACAAGGATTGCTGTTCCCGAGGGGCCCCTAGGGATCTTCAAAGTCGGTACGTGCTGGCTGCTGATGTGGAGATCGACTTGGCCAGAGATCGCTACTGCGGTGGGTGCAACTGAAGCCATCCACCTTCCTCATCCCACAAGGGGGCTCCAAAGGCCGCAGTGGGACCTGCAGGCTCCAAGCCAAAGTCCACCACATGCTTCAGATGTGGAAAGGAGGGCCACCGAGAGGCTGAGTGTTTCTCTAAGCCTGGACCCAAGGCGACCCCTAGTGGAAGGAAGAGAGCCAACAAACCACCCGCAAAACCCTGCAAAACTGCCCTAAAAGAGGTAGGAATCATTGAGTTCGCTCCCCTGAAACTGTTGTGGCCCCGTCCTCTGAGCCTGTCCCATCGGAGGAAGAAAGCTCCGAGCATGAGGAAGAGGAGTCAGCCAGGCCTCCCTCTCCAGGCCCCTCCCCTCTGGCACTGTCTCAGGTGCCGGCCGAGGGAGAGGAGATTAACAGGGAGACAGGTGGCTCGGATGAGAGTGAGGGAGAAACATCATTCCTGGACGCACGCCTCCGAAGGCGTGATAAACGATTGCAGCAGCTCAGGAGGCGTGCTAGGGATTAGAACTGAGTCACTGGACCACACCCCAGAGACTATATAATAGAGGGTGGTGGCCAGTGATCTTTGTGACGAACAAAGTAAACCTTGGATAGTCACTAAAGCCTCGTCCGGAACTGCTGAGAGAAATATTTTTTGTTGTTGGACGTTTGGACGCTGAGTATGTTATCTGTCTGTTTTCTGTGGAAATAAACGCACTTGGCAGACGGTGTGTAAATTGCTGCCAAGTTGGAGATAACGACCTGGGTGTGTGCCAAAGTGTTTCCTTAACCCTCGGCTGGCTGTGTGTGTGTGTGTGTGTGTGTACAGGGACAGAACAGAAACAGGATGAGATGGCAACTCCGACCCTCGCCAATGACAGCGAAACCGAAACTGATTCCAGCGAGGACCTCCTGGTAAATCCTCCTAGCTTAACCAATACTCTAACCGAAATCAAATTAAAGTTTAGATTTGGAACATATAACATATGCATTTTTTCTTTTACATATGGACATATTGCTGTTCCCTCACCACATGCCTTTAGCTTCCACCCATTTGCTAAAGAAACCTTATTATTACTAGGCAACATTTTCACAAAATAGTTTTGTGTTCTGACAATGCATAGCGACACCCCGCTATCAATAACCCACGAATCGTGGTTAACCGGTTTTTTATCAGACATAGCTACATTACATGGTTTTTTATCTTTAACCATGGTTTTTTGTTTAAGCCTTCTGCAAAACCTGGCTATATGACCCTTCTTGTCACAATTAAAACAATGTTTTACAGCATATACATGGTTATTTGCCTTTACATTTACATTAATCGACTCAAGTTCTTCCCTTAGTTGTTTTCTTTCTTCTCTCCTTCTGGCCTCTTCTAGTAGTCGCAAGGTTACATTGGCCAAAGTTAGTTCCTGCTGTGTGAGAACTTCAAATGATGCTACTACATCATTGTAGCTCTCATCTAGTGATGATAACAGTATATAAGCCTGTTGCTGCTCGGAAAAAACCACCTCCTTCTGATGTAGCTCTCAAAAAATGCTTTTTATGCAATTCAGGTGTGTTAACATATCACCACCCTTAAGGAGTCGTGTGCGAAACAACCTTCGTGTAATGTTAATTTGTGCCCCCACAGTGTCATGAACATAAAGACGTTTCAAATTTCCCCAGCATCTTGCAGCAGACTGTTCACCCTCGATGTGAACAAGCTGGGTATCATCTAGAGACAAACCAATAATACACAATGCACTCTCATTCTTCCTCTGGAACTCGGCTATCTTCCTGGCATCCTCGGCATTGTCAGCATTCCAGGAGGTCACATCTGGTGGATTCTGCACTATATCCCATAGCCCTTCTTTGTGCAACAGGAGACTGCACTTGGTGGACCAGGATTTGTAGTTTGTGCCATCCAGCTGGGTAACCAGCGATAAGTTGGGAGCTTGACCTTGTGCCATCCTCACCAGGATATTAAATACGAATCAGAACGTCTGGAGCAATAATGTGTGTCGCAACTCTCTTATTGCTGTAACTGGTACACACACTCTGGTACTGGGCCCATAACCAGTGTTGAGGGTAAAACTGCCCTCTGCAAAGTGGTGTAATGGACCAGACCCCGAATATATACGTTGCTTAGCAAAACACACAGATACTCACAGACTCTGAACATTTAAAGAAAAATAGTCTTTACTTGTAGTAAAAATAAACTTGGCTTCTCAAAACAAAGATAACATTTCTTCAAATAATCATGGTTCAACACAAAAACATAGTTTGCTTACAATTCCAGTTCTCTTCAGTAACACTGACACAGTTCCTTTCAACCTTCTAATAGCAGGAGCAGAAGTGAATGAACTTCCTGCCTTCTTTTATGTCTGCTTAGCACAGCCAATTAGTCATCTTGTTAGCAGTTAAAGTTACAGAACATAGTTTTCTATATATTATCTACCCAACTGTAGGATAAGCATCCAACAAGAATGGGGGACCCATGATCATCCCAGTGGAACTAAAGGTATTATCCACCAGGGCCCATGGGAAGATGCTAGCCCTTCTAGGTTTGGGATGCACAAGGTGTGTCATCAGCCCTGAGATTGTGGAAAAGATTGTTCTAAGACTAAAAACAATGAAAAGGCCCATTGCATTCTGTCAGCTAGATGGATCGGTAGCTGGGGGGGCAGCCCATTTTGTAACTGAACCGATTGAGATGACAATGGGGGCATGTTGTGCATCTGCTCTAACCAGCAAGGGAAGAGAGGGGAGAACCCCTATTGCATGGCCAAAGTGGCATGTGAGGTGGTGGCGACTGCAATGGAACACATTGTGGGGGAAGAAAAGATCCCAAAAAAGTACTGGGACCTCTGGGAGGTGTTTAGTGAGAAGGCATTAGATGTGCTGTCACCGGCCTACAGACTGTAATATAGAAATCCTACCTGGGGTAAAACTCTCTAAAACAAAGATCTATTCCATGACCCCCGGGAGTTGGGGGAACTACGAGACTTTATTAATAAAAACCTAAAACGCGGCTTCATCCAACCGGCTAGGCGGCGTGTAGCCGCCCCGGTGCTATTCTGGGAGAAGGATGGGTCTTTTCGCCTGGTGGTTGACTATAAGAACTTGAATGCTATTTGTGTGGAAAATGTCTACCCACTGACCCTCATGAAGGACATGCTAGCCCACCTGGCCAAAGGAAAGATTATTACTAAGCTGGACTTGTGGGAGGCATATTATAGAGTTCAAATTAAGGAAGGGGATGAATGGAAAACTGCTTTCAACTGCCCACTGGGATGTTTCCAGTTTAGGGTGCTCCCTTTCAGACTACAAGGAGCCCCTGCAGTGTTCATGCAACTGATCAACAAAGTACTGCACGAATACCTTTACAAGGGGGTCCTGGTCTACCTGGATGATACTCTTATTTACACAGAGACCATGGACGACCACATAAAACTGGTGAGAGCGCTCCTGAAAAAATTTAGAGCTGCTGAGCTGTATGCTAAGCTGTCAAAATGTGAATTCCACCAGACTAAAATTGACTATCTGGGGTACTGCATTTCACATGAGGGATAGAAATGGACCCAGAAAAGGTCCAGGCAGTGTTGGAATGGGCTCCCCCATGTACCCGTAAACAACTACAAAGCTTCCTGGGTTTTGCTAACTTCTATCAACAGTTCATCTCCTCATTTGCAAAAATTGCCTTACCGATTACTAACCTCCTGAAAACAAAAGGAGAGGTGAGGCTAAAACCCTCCCGGCCTCTCAAGTGGACTATGGAATGTCAGGCAGCTTTTGAGAAACTGAAATGACTGTTTGCCACTGAACCGGTCCTTAAACATCCTGTCATGAAGGCCCTGTTTGTTGTTCAGGCAGACACCAGCAATGTGGCCGTCGGGGTGGTGTTAATTCAAGCCAATGCCGAGGGGAGTTTGCAACCCTGTGCCTATACCTCTTGGAAATTATTGGAGACCGAGAGGAGATGGGCCATCCAGGAGAAGGAGGCTTTTGTTGTTCATTGAGCACTGCTAATGTGGAGGCATTTCCTGGAAGGGGCGAAACACCCCTTTGAGGTATAGACTGATCACAAAAAGAGGCCTTAAAACACCCTGAAAATTGTCACCTAAGTAAGTCCGCTGGGCCCAACACTTTAACCAATTTAATTTCTCTCTGGGCTACCTTTCTGGAGGAAAGAACTTTATGGCAGATGCCCTCTCAAGGCTACCTCAATACAGTAGTGTTCAAGAGGAAGTGATTCATCTGGTTATCCCCTTGAAACAGCTGGCAGCACCAGTGGTTACCAGAGCCCAGGCAAAAGAGCTCTGCCTGGTGACTTGAGCAAGCAATTAAAAGAAGCACTAAAAACTGATGAGTGGTTTTTAGCCCACTCCAATGAGTGTACACTTGGGGAGGGTCTTGCCTGGTTGGGAGCAAAACTGTATATCCCCACCAGCCTGAGGGAGTCAGTATTACAATACACCCATAATGCTAAAATCATTGGGCATTTTGGTTTCATGAAGGCATTACATTTAGTTAAACAACAATTCTGGTGCTGAAGAAAGACATAGAAGCCTATGTGGTGAGCTGCACCATATGTGCATCAGCAAAGAAGCCTCCTGGGAATCCCCGTGGGTTACTTCAGAATTTAGCCCAGGCCGGGAGTCCCATGGAAGGAGATCTCCATGGATTTTATTGCTGAGTTGCCCGAAAGTGGAGGAAATACAGTCATTTAGGTGGTTACTGATTTATTTTCTAAGCAAGTGCATTTTGTCCCATGTCCCAAGATCCCTTCAGCTAAAACTCTGGCTAAATTGTTTGTCCAGCATGTGTATAGATTACACGGGGCTCCAGAGCAAATAATCTCGGATAGAGGGGTTCAGTTCACCACTTCTGGAAGGAATTCCTAGGCTCTGCCCAGGGGTTGTTAGGCTCTGCCCAGGGGTTAAGCTCCAACCACCACCGTCAGACCAATGGGGCTTGTGAAAGAACTAACTCGGTGTTGGAACAATACCTTAGATGTTACATAAATTATCAACAAGATAACTGGATGGACTTGTTGCCATTTGCAGAGGTCGCCTATAATAACTCTATACACAGCAGTACTGGTTTTACCCCATTTAAGATAGCCTCTGGCCAAGACTTTGTGCCCATCCCAGAGCTGCCTCAGGAAAACCCACAGATACCTTTTTTGGCTGACTGGATTGAACAGCTATGTGGTACCTGGTCTGTAATACATAAGGCCCTGGACGAGGCTCACCAAGATCATAAAAACCAAGTTGATAAGAAAAGAATTCAGGGTAGGGATTATAAAGTAGGAGATAGGGTTTTCCTTTCCACCAAATACTTGCAAACTACCCAAAAGTCAAAAAAAACTGGGGCCAAATGCATGGGTCCTTTCCCTATTGTATGCATAGTTAACCCCGTTACTGTGCAATTAGAGCTGCCTAAAAGCTTGCAGAGAATTTATCCGGTGTTTCATGTTAGTTTGCTGAAACCCGAGTGTACGTCCCCTTGCGTCTGGACCAAGAACCTTCTCGTGTCCCCATACTCATTGAAGGGGAACAGCATTTTGAGGTCAAAGAGATATTGGATTCGAGGAAACATCGAGGTAAGGTGCAGTACTTGGTGGCCTGGAAACATTTCCCTTTAACTCAGTCTGAATGGGTAAATGAGCGAGATATTGGGGCTCCAAAGCAGCTGCAGTTGTTTTATTCCAAATATCCTGATAAACCTTAGTTCTGGAGCTGTACATGTTTATGTAATTTTCTATTATGTTTATGTAATTTTCTATTTTCCCTTATTCTGTTCTTCTTCTAGGATTAACGTCTCTTCTGCAGGAGGGCCAAATGTCAGCCTCCACCTCTTTATTACTTGCTTGCTTGGCTGCCATTGTAACCGGGGGAGGGGGAAGCTGTCTGGGTATTTGGGAGGGAGGAAGTGAGCTGGTGGAGTAAATTGGAGAAAGTTTTCCTCAGCGTTTCTCTGCAGCTGGGAGGCACGCTGATAACCAGTCAAGGTCAACCGTCCTGGCATACCAGAAGGATGGAGCCATTGGAAGCTGCACCCCACATGACCTCTTGGGGGGATGTGGATTGGATAATCCTGACTGGACCATTGGGGGGGGAGGTTTTAAGGATGCTTTCTATATGTGATTTTCATGCCTATTGCCTCAGACCTTGCTTTTCTTTGGTTGCATTCAGTTCATACTCAGTAAAAGTACCTTTCTCTATGAAAATGGAGTTGGAGTTTTTTTTCTTGAGTAATGAAAGGAGGCATACCTGACAATTGCTAAAATTCACCTCTGGGAACAACTGATTGGGGATATTCCGGGAGGCCGATCGACCCTCAATCAGCTTTTTTCTTATTTTTCTCCCAAAAAACTAAGATACGTCTTATACTCCAGTGCATCTTATAGTTTGAAAAATACAGTAATGGCAGATTGTTGGATAAATACCATATTTTTCAGAGTATAAGACACACCGGAGTATAAGACGTACCTTAATTTTGGGGAAGGAAAATAAGAAAACAAGAATTCTACTTCTGCCTACCAGCATTTAAGGTGGTGCTGCTTTACGCTGCCTTCCTCCTCCTCCTGCAAGCAAGAGGTGCCTCAGAGACTTGGTTGGGAAAGAGGGCGTTGATTACTGATAAGTTATTTTCCAGAAAACTTATCAGGTGCTCCTGTGATCTGCAGGGACTACTCGCTTTCCCCCAAAGAGACCCCTTGCATGCTCTGGGGGGAGGGACAGAGCACAGCCTGAGGACCAAATCTCTTTGGGACGGTCTTGGGGGGTAGAATCTGCCTGGCAGCTTTGGGGAACAAGGCGGGCCCTATGGTTTCTGGCTGGCCAGCCCTCTGGCTGCGCAGCAGGCAGCTTAGGGCAGACAATGGTCGCAATGACTTCACTCCCCAGCAATGTGAGGAGCTGCCACCTAAGCCCTCTCTCACTGAGCCAAGTGAGCTGAACAGGAGCTCCTAAAGTTAAACACCCCTCCTTTCCAGCCACCATTGCAATTCTCAGAGCCGCATTTCAGGCGGCAAGCGGCCAGTTCCCCTGCAATGTGCAGTGGGGAACTGGGAACCATTTTGGATTTGGGGAGGGGATTGCAGCACTGTCCCCTGAAAGTGCTTTTCTTCTCATTGCACATTGTAGAGCCGCGTGCCCTCGTCCTCCTTCTCAGCAGACTCACCTTCTCTTTCCTCCTGGCCGGATCTGCCGCCTGAAACACGATGCACTTCTTTTGTCTCTGCAAATCCCATGTTTGGAATCGGGAAAGAGATTGTGGGTCTGTCGCCCAAAAACGCTTTCCTTTGGCATCAGGATCAGGATGTCTAGTCTCTTTTTAATGTATAATACTATGCCTCTTTTACTTTGATGTGTCAATGCAGTAAACAAATCGCCCAATTTTGGATACTCCAATAATTTTTGTGTTGCTTTCTAATATGAACTTCTTGTAGATATACAATGTCCATTTTTAGTTTCCCCAATTTATTAAGAGTTCTTTTCCTTTTCTTTTATTGAAAAGTTTTATAAGAAATACAAACAATTTTCTCCCCGCCACCCTTTCCCCTTCCCCACATAATAGAAATTGTACATTTTCTTATACAAAAGAAAGCATTAAAATAAGACATTTTAATTACATTCGGAGTTGCTCTTCTTCTCTTTCTTCCCTCATTCCACAACAAACCTTCTCCTCCTCCTCCTTTCTTTCCCTTTCCTCCCTCCTCTTCTCTCCTACTTTCTCCTGCCTCCTCTCCCACCTCATCCTACTTCCTTTTCCTTTTCCCCACTTCTCTATTCTTTTCCCCCTTCTCACCTTCACTCCTACTCCTGTCCCCTTCCCTTCCCTTCCTCCTCTCCTTTCTTCCATTCCTCACCCTCCCTCTCCTCTTCCTACCCCCTCCTCCTTTCTCCTTTCTAACTTCTTTGCTGTGAAATATTTTCCTTCTTTAGTGTCTGAGCAACTCCTGTATTCTACTCGTAGATACTTTCTTCTGCTAAAACTTTCTCTATTCACCACTTCCCCCCCATCCCTTATCCCACCCTCCCCACCCCCCTGACTTCCCAGAGCAAAAAGGGGGTATAGCATCTAACAAACATATGCTAAAATAAACTAATTATAAAGTTCAAAACTCCCACATGTTCTTTAACTCCCCTTGCTCCAATTCATCAACCTCCCTTTTATAAATTCTCAAAACCAATTAAATTAAATTCATTCTTCCTGCTTATAAAAAAATCTTTTTCTTGATGTATAATCTGATACTTTAGCAGTTTTACAAACAGTAAAAATCATGAATAAATTCCATTTCTATACCCTTGAACATCATTCTTTTTAAACATTACTCCCTAGTGAAATTCTGAGTTTAACATTAATCCTCTTTCCTTCAAAGAAAAAAAAAAGAAAAAAAATTCATCTTAAAATCTTACACATTTTATCTCATATATCTTTTAAAATAATATAGTCTTATGTTAAACATTTTAAAAATCTCTTAATACCTTTAAAACACTTATTTACCAAATATAAATTTCAAAATCTACAGGAGGATGTCTTTCAAATTTTCAATTAACCGTCTTAATACCTCCAACTTTTTAGAGAGCAGCCCTTTTACTATCCAAAACTAATTATCATTTTGCAATAAAATTCTGAATTTAACATTAATCCTCTTCGCTTCAAAAGATTAGGCATCTTAAAAGCTTATACAATTTATCTCATATATCTTTTAAAATAATATAATCTTATGTTAAACATTTTAAAAATCTCTTAATACCATTAAAACACATATTTTCCCAATGCCAATTTCAAAATCCACAGGAAGATATCTTTCTTAATCTTCTGTTCTTCTCTTCTTTCTATATTTTTTCCAATCCTTTTTTTTTTATAAATTCTTTCAACAGTCCCCCCAATTTTATTTTTGAAACTTTTAAAATGGTGATTTGAGGTTGATGTTTCTGAAATACTCGCTCTCTTCTTGAGGTCGCGTTTTCTAACTTGAAATCCCCATTTCGTCTCTTCTTGCTTGTATAATCATTCAGTCCTTTTCTTTGTCCATATAGCCAGAATTTGTTGCCATAAAGATTGTCAACTTGCAATAAAGAGACTATTTGTTGCTTTTCTGTCAATTGAATGGAAACGTCCACCAAAACCTTTGTTTCAACTGTGCCAGCCTGTCTTTTAATACTGACCATCTCTTGATCTTTCAAAAACAAATTCCTCTGAATAATTTCCTGCTGTCCCTCTAACAACTGCTTATATTTTCCCAAGCTGTGTTTTGAAAAAGCCCTTTCAATTGTATCCAACAGGGCAGAAGTAAAAGAGTTTAGAAGTGCTTGAAAAGCCTGAACAGTCACGCCTTGAGAATTTGCTGATTCACCAGCCCTATTGTCAGCCATATTTCAGCCACTTTGTATTCATCCAGCTATCAGGACAACAATTCAACTCTTTTCCATACAGTATAAAAACAAGATTTTAGTTAAAGTCAGTACCAAATTCTTTCCCTCAATACCAAATTCTTTTCCTGGCCGCTTCCACTTTAAAACTTTCTCTTAAGGTGTAATCCAGTAGCTGTATCACTGTTGCAAATGTTAACAAGCCTTAACAAGCACTTTCCCTAGTAGTTTCCTCCTCCCGCCCTCAGGCGCCATTTTCTGCATTTTAAAACGGAGTTAAAGTGTTACTTGCAAGTTTCTCTTTTTGTTTTCTCCTGATTTGCTCTGTCTGCAATCAAAGTAAAGATGTTAAAAGTCCCCCGTTGATTTTCAGCAGATTTTGGTCGCGGCTTCTAGCTCCGCTTTGGTGGAGTTGTCCCTGGTCCAGAGCAGCTTGACAGGCTTCAATAGGGAGCCCACACCCTTTGCGCCCCAGGATTTCTCCTAGCGCACTTGGAGGGCTCTACCTCCGCCTGTCGACTCTTCTCTCTCCCCTTTCCCTGGGGAGAGGGTTCCAAGCCTCCAGACAGCTGTTTTTTGGCTGTTCTGGGGCTTTTACGGAACCGGGGATCGGGTGCTCGTAAAAGAGCGCCTTCAAAGCTTGCGGAGCCAACAGGAAGTCGAGTTCTTTTCCTTTTTATCACCGAATTCAAACCATTAATGTTTATTGATATTGCTTTGGTTTCTTCTTCCATGTTTTACTTGTTACTAGTTTTTGTTGATCTTGTCATTCATATCTCTCTTTGATCCTTGGGCTCTTTTGATCTTGCCCTCTCTCTTATTGCCTTTTCTTCTTGTTCTTATATCGTTCTCTCTTTTTTGATCTTCTTTTTCTTTCACTGCTTCGTCTTGGACTTTAGTTTCTTGTTCCTCTCTCAATCTTTGCTCTTCTTGGGGCCCCAAATATTGGTCATAAAATAATTCCACTTTCTCTATCGAGTCCAGTCTATGTCTTTGTGCTTGCCAATAAACCAATATTCCTTCTGGTATTAACCATCTGAAATTTATTCCTTTTTGAATTAGAGGTTTTGTCAAAAATTGATATTCTCTCCTCAGGTCTCTCACTCTCCTGGATATCTGTTTCAACACCATGATCTCTTTGTCCTTGTATTTTATTGGAGTATTTCTTGCTACCTGTAATATTTCTGTTTTTATTGCTATTCTGGTAAATCTTACATGCACCTCTCTTGGCAATTTATTTCTCATTGCATATCGAGTATGCACTCTGTATATTTCATCAATCTCATTTAATATCTTTTCCTTGGTTTCCTCCACCACTTCCTCCAGTATCTCCACCACCACTTCTGCCAAATTCTCTCCCTTTTCTTCTTCTATATTTTGAAATCTTTAGTACTCCACTCTGTCCATTTTGAGAGAGATAATTGTTTTTTCCTGGTTTTTGTCAGCCATTGTGAGTCTGTCATCTATTTCCTCCACTTTTTTTTTCTGTTGAATCTGCCTTTTCCTCCACTTTCTGTATTCTTTCTTCATTCTTTCCCATCATCACCTTCACTTCTTTAAGCTCTCCTTCTACCTTCTCCATTCTTTCTTTAAAGTCTTCATGAAAAACCTGTATCATATTTTTTAGTTCCAGTTGCATTGCCATAGTATCTAGTGTCCTCTGCACTGCAGGGCTTAAAGCTGGTGTTATGGGAGGTAACTGTGTTGTTGCCTTCTTCACCTTGTCCTCTCTTGTCTACTATAATCCACTGAATTTATAATCCAAATAAGATTTAAATTTATAATCGCAATACCTAATCCACCCTGTTGGATAGATTGGTTAAAAATAGAAGTCAAAAAGCTCCATCACACCCAAAAACACATAGCAAAAGGCCAAAGGGGAATAAAAAAGAAAGAGGAAAAAGAAGAAGAAGAAAAACAAACAAAACAACAACAACAAAGACTTCTGATTCTTCAGGTTCTTCTTACCTTAATCCAATTTTTTGTTTATCATCAAAGTTCAAACATTCAAAAAACCAACCAGCCCGGAAAAAAAAAAGGAAAGTTAAAAAAAAATGCAAAACTTAATCCAATCAATAGAAATATTTCAGGAGAAAAAAAGAAAGAAAAAAAAGGAATCACTAAAAATGGTCAAATCCTAAACCAAAAAGAAAGAAGATAAAAAGAAGAAAAGCATAAACAAGAGAGAACAGTCACAAGAAAAAGAAAGATTTCCAAGCAAGGCTGTTTATATTGCTTCACTTGTCTTGTTCTTGTTTCTATTTCAAAAGCTTCAAGGGGCACACTGTTTCAATTTCTATCTCAATATGCAATTCTTGCCAGACATAGCTGTTTCTTATCAGTCCAAGTCTACAATCCATAATGTCAAGGCCAGTCCTCTCAGTCAGTTTAATTGAAACAATGTCTTTTTATTTGTGTCTGTAGATGGTGCTGCAAACCACTTTCACCCAGAAGAAAAGAAAAAGTTGGGGGGGGGGTAGGAAAAGTTTTATAACTAGTTCTTTCAATAATTTCCACTCAGTCTCATTCATTTGGCATAAATCCACAAATTCAAAATTTACAGATATTCCATCAGGCTTCCTGTTCTTATTTTCTTGTTTTCCAAAGTAATTTTGTTACTTCCTTCAATTAATTTCTTCCACTTGGGTCAATCCACTTTCTTCACCACTAAACAGCTGAGGGTAGAGAGCTGATACAAAGCCGGGGCGATCACAGCAGGACCAATGAAGCAGCAGATGTGGATTCATCTGGGTGAGAAGCCGATTTTTTGTTTTGCCTTCTGATTTGAAGTTTCTTTTTACAAAACCCTGGGAAATAACTTGAAGGAAAGTGAAGGGTGCAAAGAGAAGAGGGGGCCTCGCTCTCCCCTCTTCTCTTTGCACCCTTCACTTTCCTTCAAGTTATTTCCCTGGGTTTTGTAAAAAGAAACTTCAAATCAGAAGGCAAAACAAAAAATCGGCTTCTCACCCAGATGAATCCACATCTGCTGCTTCATTGGTCCTGCTATGATCACCCCGGCTTTGTTACGGCTCATTCAATGGCCGCTTTCTAGGTTGTCTGGTTGAAAGGCTACTTCTGACTAAACAGGGAATTGCAATTTCTCTGCATTAGCCAGTATGTGCCTTTCTTGCTTACTGTCCCTCCAAGACAGTTTTTGGTCAATAAAGACCCCAAACAACTTCGATATCAACATTTTCTCAGGAGCATCCGAGAAGAACGTTGTGCCACAGCGATGCTGGCCATGCATCTTGGGTGGCTCTTAATAAACATAGCAAAAGACTTTCAAGAAGTCAACTTTATTTATGACAGTTGATAAAAATTCATAGATTGAATGTACAGTTTGAGCTGTAACATTGTTTAGAGAGGAAATCTGCTACATTTTCCCTTTTCAAATTTATTACATTCCTGTGCAAGGAAGCAGCTGCTGAGTTCCAAGGAGGGAATCCATTTCTATATGCTGTTTGCTTTCAAATTCAGTTTGTAAATCCCATTCCAGTGAGTCAGATAATGAACTCTGTGCTACAGAGTGCTGTCTCTTTCTCCTTTCCCCCATTCTTAAAAATCCTGACTTGTAATATTGTTAAAATGTAGCTAAAACAAATTGAAAGCCTCACAGTATGTAAAAAGTCAGATATGTATTTGAAGGGACATAGTGACAGGATCAATCTAACCTTTGCTATTTGCTTCTGTTATTTTGTTCTATTTTTCTTACTTACTCACGAAAGCAGTGCCTAGCTTTGAAGTGAACAACAGAAGCAAGAAAGCGGATAGCAAAGGTTATAATTCTTGCTAAGCGAGGGTTACAGAATTAATTCCTAATAAATAATTCTTAACAGTAGCTAAATAGCACAAGCAATTCTTAACAGAAGCAAATAGCAAAGGTTAGATTGATTCCTGTCACTATGTCCCTTCAGATTAAAAATGGGCTAAAAGTGAATTAAAAATATAAAAAAGAAAAGAAAAGGCTGTTTACAGCTGTTGCTGCCTGTCCACCATCTTAAGTCTGCTTCCACCAATTTAACTGGTACTTTAGCTAAGCTTTATTTTCATTAATAACACCACTAAATTGCAGTGATCTAGTAAATACATTCTTGTCACAAAGTAGCTGGTCATGACCCAAATCAACCTCGAATAGGACAACCCCAAAGCTGAATCAGGGTTAACTTTATCCTGATCTTATTCTAATCCAATAGAAACATTTGTTAATATGTCACTGTATTTGTATCAAAAGGCTCAACTGCATTGTTGACCCAGAAATAGAGGTGCTAAACATGTACATCAGACAAAAGAGATACAGGAGAATAGGAAACAACAAGGAGAAAGCACTACTAATTTCTTGCAGTCCTCAGCAAGGACTAATTTCTTGCAGTCCTTTCTTGCTGAGGACTGTGCTTGCCAATTCCAGATTTCTAAACTGGTGCTAATGGCCTGGATATTGTAAATCACAGAATCTTACTGCTGATTAGGCAATTTATAATTGTGAGAATCAAAGATTCAGTTAGAAATTGATAGGCCATTTTTATCTTAACTGTAAACATTCTTGCCTACCTTCCCAGAGCTTTGACCCTTGGGAGCAAGGAAAGGTAATGGTGGGTATTACAGTGTTTTTTCCAACTAATTGAGGGTACATAGTGAGAGAAAAGGAAAATATCCCATTTAAAAGTTACAGGTAATAAGGCCTAGTATGTTTGTAGGCCTCAATGAACCAAAGTTTTAAACTAACTGTCACGTGTAAATGCCTTACCCATACAAGCAGGTACACATGACCCAGGACTGCAAGGGTTAACACATACACACCATACATCTACCTCCCACCTAGACCACTCCTTACCTCAGACTCCACCTCCCAGGTATTTAAGGTTGCCCCACGCTGCTCCAAATGTTCTTACTGATGATTGCTGTAATGAGAAGATACATGTAAATAAAAGGTAACCTGTTTGACCATTGATGAGTCCATGTCTGTTATTGGGTCCGATCCTTGAAATTAGTAACACTAACATAATTGCAAAATGTACTAGAAATATTTCTAATGTGCTGACTTGTATGATATATTTCTGCAAAATATGTACTTGTGTGGATACATTTAGAACAGGAAGAATGAAGGAAATGGGAAATGAGGAACTGAAAGTAACAAATGGCTGAGAGTTTCAAATGTATATGGGTGTTTATGGAAAGTGACCATCAGTAAGAAAGAACAAGGAAGTGAAGTTGTGAAGCATGTATGTCAGTAAGAAGAAATGTATAAAAAGTGTAGCTTGAGATGAGATTGGGGCCCTTTGATTTATAGCCATTCTTACAGGACCTGCTATGTCACTGGACACCACTGCAATGGCTTGTTAATGTAAGTGTACTAATGCTATCATATTTTTTATTCATCTCTTATGTTCCAAATTATCAGAAACAATAAACCTCTGATCTTAAAGTAAGAATTATTGCTTGTGTTGTTGTCTTTGTTTCTTTTATTGGAATTTTCTTATGACAGCTTGGTGTGTTGGTTGGGAAAAGGACAGTTGCTAGAAGAGACCTGGTGTCCATCTGGAATTTCTGACCACTTCCTGGCTTTGGGCTCCAGGTAACCACCCCGCTCCTTCCAAGCACTCAAAATCTACTTTGGATCAGAGGTAAGCTATGACCACCACCCCTTTGGGATGTAGAATAGTCAGATAGGGAAATTGTTGTATTTTAATTAGCTGGCAAAAACCTGTCCTCAATTTGACCACAAGGGAAGGGTCATGCCCAGACATGCTTTATGGATAGGTTCCTCTTTCTTTCTCCTTCCCTGTTGTGCCTCAATCAGAAAAACAGTTGGGGATGTTCCTGTGGCTGGGACCTGAGGAGCAGCTGACACACACACACCTGGAGCCTGATCAACTCCTTGTAAGGGTTGCATTCTTAGCTGGGGTCGTGCCCCTATATGTTTTACTATACCTTGCCTTTCTTGAAAGATGAATGCTATTTCATGCCTCCCCTTCATTGGCGACATGTCGTAAATCATGATATTCTAGACCTTTTAATTGATATATGTATCTTTTGCAATTGTATGTGTGTTTTCAATTGTTGTTCCTACTATCACTGCCTTTTCCATTAGGTTTTTCATAGACACTGTTTGTGTTTGTATGGGTCTTGTGAAGTGCTTCTTGAATCCCTTCTAGTGCATTCTCTGATGACTAAGCATAATCCAGCACACAGAGCTTAGTATTTCCCTGTGCTGACTGGGCTGAAGCCTTTCCAGCTGTACCTGTCCCCCCTACCTCTCTACTTATTTTTTACCTCCCATCCCACGGTTTTTGGCTCTAGTCTGCCTACAGAGTTTTCCTTTTCTATGGGGGGCCTGGGCTGAAGTCCATCTGGTGTACCATCCACCTTACCTCCCTTTCCAACATTTTGATCATTGGTGGAAGTTTTTTGAATACCAAGCTCTTCTTACAGACTTATTGTTTGTGCTGGGTTAGGCCTGTTGTTCACTCTGCCTCTTCCTTTTCCTACATCCCTGATTATCATGTGTACATTTTGTGACTATGAATGTTGGTGTGAATGTTGCTGTTGCTATCATGTATAGAATGTAGTGTTGATTGTATCGATTGTGTTTATTTTAATGACTCGTGTGATGAGGTTTCTGAAAATGTGCTTGAAAATTTGCTTCTTGACTATTTTGCTACTGATTCAACTTTTCCTCTTGATGATGGTTAAGTCTCTATGCAGTTAAGAACATGCCTCTGTCTGAGTCATATCCCCAATCATAATTTTTATGTGATTGGTGCATGCCTCTGTCTGAGTCACTGTTCCTTGTTCTAATCACCTATTGCCTTATTACAATAACTGAGGGATTATCTGCGACAATAGGTTATCCCTTTGTCTGAGTCTTCTTTCTTACTACTAATGATTTTCTGCCCTTTTACAGAATTTGTATTATTGCTATTTGTATTTTGAATATTGCATTCTCTGCCCTTTGACCTCTTCTATTTTGCCGAAACATTGACTCCTTCGTTTACAGTTGTTTACTTCTTTATATTGTGCTCAATTTGTTGTACTGGTTTATTTTCATTTATCTTATTGTTATTTTTGCTCCTGTTTCATTTTGATTGGATTCTTGATTCTGCTACTAGCATTAGGCTCCCTTTGCTCTTTTTACTGAACTGCTTTCTCTCCCCTATGGTTCCTTTTCCTCTGCCACTATGGCTTTTCTTTACCTATATTGCTTCTTCCTGTTCTACATTTCTTTTTTTTCTTTTTTCTTTCTTTTTTTTAAAAAAAACAAAACTTTATTAAACATATAAAAGTAAAATACTATACTATGTATATACAAGATATATATTAATACACACGACAATACATAAAAAGAAAAAGTGACTTTGGTCACACATCCATTATCTTATTAATGGTGCATATTTGTTAATTATTATCATACACATTTTTTCATTTACTCTCATTTCTCAGTTATCCAATCATACCACCTATTCCACTCTATATAACATTTTGAGTCTACCTTGTTCTTCATTTCAAATGTTAGTTTGTCAATTTCCATACAATTATAGATTTTTTGGATTATCAATTGATCTGTTGGCAGTTGGTCAGTTTTCCAATAGTGGGAGAGCACCAATCTGGCTGCAGTGACTATGTGTAATATTAAATACTTTATTTCTTTCCTATAGTTTTCTTTAATCATCCCTAATAGGAAAATCTCTGGTTTAAGTTCTATTTTTTCCAATGTTATTTCTATTAGCCAAATTCTTATTTTTTCCCAATACTTCCTAATTTTTGGGCAAAGCCACCAGACGTGAAAGAAAATACTCTGTGCCTGTTTGCACTTCCAACAGGTTGGCCTTAAATTTGAATACATTTTTGCTAATCTCAAAGGGCCCAGATACCATCTATACCACATTTTGTATTGATTCTCTTTATAAACCACTGACTTTGTTATAATATAGTTATTTTCCCACACTTTTTCCCAATCCTCCAATTCTAAATTATGCCCAATATTTCTTGCCCATGCTATCATTTGTCCCTTTACTAATTCCTCTGCTAGATCAAATTCCAATAGATATTTGTAAATTTTTGAAATCAATTTTTCCTCCGTGGCTTCTAAAAGTTTATCCAACCGATTCGGTTTTAATTCAATTCTTCCTTTCTCTTGATCCTTTTTATATCTTGTTTTTATCTGAAGATAGGGCCATCAATCTACCTGTATCCCTTGATCTCTGAGTTCCTCTCATGTTTTTAATGTTCCTTGAGAATCCAAAATTTCATAGTATCTTACCATTTTTTGAATTTCTAAGGTGTTGGGGTGTATCATCACCTCCTTTGTGGATAACAATCCAGGAACTTTCATATAGTATTTACTTTTAATTTCCTGCATGTATAAATTAATGAATCTCTTAATATATGTTGCAATATTTTCAGGATCAGACTCAATAATTAAAGTAAGAATAGTATGTTTAAATAAAGCTCTGTTTAATCACAGATGGCATTCTATATTCACTGAATATTCACAAATAGAAGCACTGAAAAATGGCATACAGCTCCTTATATATACAAGGGGAGGAGCTAGATATGGGAGTGGTTAGACATACACACATTAAGCAATGGAAATAAGTTAACTCTTGATATACTGTACAGATACTATTTACATGATGGAGAATAAAGCATTTACTTGTGATAATATATGATTGCAAAAATACCTATGTGTTTTGTTCCTGGTGTTCCACAAGAAGGGGTGCCACCCCATCAACAAATTATGTCCCTCCAAGGTTAACAGTCTTTGATTTTTCAGATTTACCCATTCCCTAATCCATGTCAAACTTGTTACTCTATAATATGTCTCCCATCCTGGGAGTCCAAATCCACCTCTGGCTCTATCATCCTGCAGAGTACTTAATTTAATTCTTGGCTTTTTGACTTCCCACACAAATTTTGTAGTTATCATGTTCAAATTTACAAAAAAAAAAAATTCTCCAATTTTACTGGAATCATCTGAAATAAATAAAGCAGCCTCGGCAGAACATTCATCTTTACAGCTGCTATTCTTCCTAATAATGATAATTTCAGTTTCCCCCATTTTTCTAAATCCTCTTTTATTTGTTGAACTAAAGTTGCATAATTATTCTCCTTTATAGTTGAGCATTTAGCTATCAAATATATGCCTAAATACTTAATCATTTTTACTGCTCGTAATCCTAATTCTTTAATTAATTCCTCTGTTTGTTTTCCTGTTACATTTTTCGTTAACATTTTGGTCTTACCTTTATTAATTTTTAAGCCAGTTACCTTCCCAAATTTCTCTATCTCTCTTATTAATATTGATCTTGTTTCTAATGGTTCTTCTATGAAGAATATAAGGTCATCCGCAAATGCTTGGGCCTTGTATTCCTCTCATTTTACATTCAATCCTTTTATCTTTTTGTTCGTTCTAATTCTTATCAATAGATTTTCCAATGACAGGATGAAGAGTAAGGGTGAAAGTGGACATCACTGCCGTACTCCTTTTTTTATGTCAAAAAAGTTTGTAAAATCTCCATTTACTATTATACTTGTTTTTTGTTTTGTGTATATGGAGGCAATTGTATTTTCAAATCTCTCCCCAAATTTCATGTTTTTTATTTGCTGAAGCATAAGTTGCCAATTGACCTGATCAAAAGCCTTTTGGGCATCCAGAAAACCAGGGCTACCTGACTCTCTGGATGCACCTCGTAATATTCTAATACATTAATTACAGATCTTATATTATTTTTTATTTGTCTTGTTGGTAAAAACCCATTTTGGTCTGGGTGTATTCTACAATTTAATATTTTTTCATCTTGTTTGCCATTATATTCAAAATTCAAAAATTTTGTAATCAGTGTTTAATAAAGAGATTGGTCTATAATTTTTTATCTGTGCTATATCTGCTCCTTCCTTCGGTATCAACGAAATGTATGCTTCTCTCCACGAATCTGGTAGCTTTGTCTCTATTAATGCCCCATTACAGGTTTCTAATAATATCCAATTCAATACTTCTCCTAGTCCTTTAGAGAATTCACTTGGTAGTCCATCAGTCCCTGGGGTTTTATTATTTTTTTGTTTCTTAATCGCCTCTCTTAATTCTTCTATAGTGATATCCCTATTTAATATCTCCCTTTCTTCCTCTGTTAAAGCCAACATTCCCTCCCCATTTAGATATTGATTTATTTTCTCCTCTGTCACTTTATCTTGCTCATAGAGTTCTTGAAAAAATTGACATGCTATTTCCTTTTTCTTTTCTAAATTATATTGCATTTTACCCCTTTTATCCTGTAGTTGCTGAATTGTTCTTTTCTCCTTTTCTTTTCTTAATCTATAAGCAAGCCATCTCCCTGGCTTATTTGCATGTTCAAAATAATTCTGTTTTATAAATTTCAATGCCTTTGCATAATTTTCCTGTTCCAATATATTCAATTTATGTTTAGCTGCTATCCATTTACCTCTAATTTGCTCATCCCCAGGTTTATCTTGTAATTTTTCTTCCCAATGATCTCTTCCTGCACGTTCTGATATTCTTTTTCCCTTTCCTTTTCTCTTTTTGCACTGTAGGCTATTGTTAATCCTCTCACGTAAGCTTTCATTGTATCCCTCAGATTCTGAACGGAGCTGTGGTATTTTGTATTATCTCTGAAAAACAACTCTAATTCCTTTTTCATTTGCTCTATATATTCCTTTTCCTTCAGTATCTGTGTCCTCTTTTTCCTTTGATATCCTTTCCATATCAACGTTACAGGGTTATGGTCAGCCCAATCATTTGACATTATTTCTACTGTTTCTACCTCTTGTATAAGTTTCTTAGTTATCCATACCATGTCGATTCTGGACCAGGACTTGTGAGGATTGGAGTAATATGTAAATTTCTTTATGTCGGGGTTATAGAATCTCCAACTGTCTATTAAATTTAATTCTTCTACTAGGTCCATAAAAGTTCTAGGGAGTACATTTTTCTTTTTTTTTATTATTCTGATCACTGCTATAATCCTTTTTTATATCTACAATTACATTGAAATTGCCAATTAAACATATATTCTGTTTTTTCTTCTAATAATTAAGACCAGCTGCCTGCAATTACTGTAGGGTTCGAATCTCGCCAAGGCTCATGGTTGACTCAGCCTTCCATCCTTTCTAAGGTAGGTGAAATGAGGACCCAGTTGTGGGGGCAATAAGCTGACTTTGTATAAATATACAAAAGGATGAAGGCTATTGCTGAGCACATTGTAAGCCGCCCTGAGTCTTCGGAGAAGGGCGGCATATAAATCAAATTATATATATATATATATATATATATATATATATATATATATATATATATATATATATATCTTTTCATGTACTTTTTAATAAAATTCTTAATGTCCATTATTCGGTGCATAGATGACCACCAATAAAACATTTTTATATTCTAATTTTATTTCTATCATCAATATTCTTCCTGCTGCATCTGCATGTCTCAAATTACCGTCTATTCCTTCTCTAATGTACACCACTATTCCTCTTTTCTTTTCTTCCACTAATGCTACAAATGATTCTCCTAATATTTTACATTGTAAGTATTTTTCCTCCTGTTTCCTTATGTGCACCTCTTGGATTCACACAATATCCATTTTTTGTTTTACCACTTTTCTAAAAATTTGATGTCTTTTAGCTGGAGAGTTAAGACCATTTACATTTAATGATAAAATTTTTAAATTCTGTTCCATTTCTTTGTGGTTCTACTGCATGAACCATTACTTCCTGTCCCTTCTCTTAGCTCTTGTTCTCACTCCTTCTTCCTCTTGAAGTTCCCTTTCTTCCTCTTTGTCTCCCTTCTCTAATACCTTTTCCTCTTCTTCCTGTCTTTGGGCCCCTTTAATCCTCCATTCCGGCTCCTCCCTATTACTATTTGCTCCTTCTATACCCATCACTTCATCATGAAGGTTCTGTGCTTTGCTCTGTGAATCTACTTTAATTTTTTTTCCTTGCCACAACACCAACATTCCCTCCAGTGTTATCCATCTAAATGGTATGTGCCGCTTATTTAATAATGTGTCTAGGAACCAGTATTCCTTTCTCAGTTGTCTTATTCTCTTAGGGACCTGCTTTAATGTGGTTATTTCCTTGCCTCTATAGAACATGGGTTCATTTTTCGTTATTTTATACACAATGTCTCTTACTTTTCTTCGCACAAATCTTACATGGACCTCCCTTGGAAGTTTATATTGTCTGGTATAGTTCATGTGGATCCTATAGACCTCGTCCAGCTCATTTATTATTTTGTCCTTATCTCGCTGAAGGGCCTCCACAATTACTTCCGCATCATAAATGTCAGGTCCTCCTCTCTATCTTTGACAATGTTCTGAAATGGCAAATCAAATGCAGCTCTCTCCATCTCCAGGTGGGCCACTGTATTTTCCAGTTCTTTATTTAGTCCCATCATTTTCTGGTCCAATGAGTCCAATTTTTCTTCTGTCTGTTCTGTTCTTTTCTCTATGACTGTTATTCGTTGATCATTTTTTTGTATGATTTCTTGTATTGAAACCATCTTTTCATCTAATTTTTGGATATCACTTTTGACTTCCCTCTTGATCTCATCCATATCCCTCCTTGTTTCTTCATGATTCTTTGTCATACATTCCTGCATTTTTATCATAGTCTCTTGAATTGTTGAGAGGGTAGCCTGCGTGATTTGCATACTCGAAGTAGGGAATTGTTTTTCTGATGGAAACATTCCTTCTATTGTTCTCTGCGCTGCAGGAGAAGCTGATGATCCAGTCAATGTTGAAGTAGTTTTCTTTCACAACCACCATGGTTGTGGTGGTGCTGGTCATTTCCTTTAGTATTCTATCCTGTTCCTCTAAAATCCTATCTATCTTTTCCCAAATCACCATCCACTTCACTATTCAACTTCCTTTCCTTCCTTCCTTTCCTTATCCCTTACTACCAGATTATTAATTAGTCCACTACAATTCACAATGCATTATATCTCAGAAAACTTATCTATATAATATAATTACTAATTTAATTAATAGAATTCTATTAAAAGAGAAATTCATTAATACCTTAATTAATAATCGAATTACTAAAATTATTCCACTTCTAGTTTAAACCAACAAATAGATAGTTATACAATAACTAATTTAATCAATTAAGAAGCTCTAATATTAATTTTAAATCTTTGTTTTAAATAATAGATGAACACGTTAAGAGGAAAAGATAAAGGAAAGAGAGCGATAAAAAATAGAAAGAAGAAGAGAAAAGATAAAAATACAATAAATTTACCAATAATTAATACTAAATTGCTATTAATTAATTATAAATATAAAAATTTAAATTCTATTTGTTACTTTATAAATAAGTATATCAGTATATAAATTTTGTATAGATGTACATAGTACTTTCAGTTCTTGTGAGTTTTAAAAGTTCAGATATAATCTTTCCTTTGAAATTTTAGTCCTTCACTCAAAAGTGACAATCAGCTGGTCCTTATCTTCAAAACGGCAATCTCCAATCTGCACTGTCACTCTCATGAGGCCGTTACTTTTTGCCAATCCACACTTCTTCTTCAGTTTGAGCAGCAAATGTATGGGTAAAAGCAGAACCTCGTATTCAGGTTCGCTTCTCTTTCCCAGCTTCCTGGAACACTCACTTTCCTTCCAATCGTCTCCTTTTCCACTCCCCTGGTGTTCTTCTGCTGGTCTGCAATTCGCCCTCTTCCCATTTTGCTCTCCTCACTGTTTGCCAACCGTTCACACTCGGAGTCTTTCTTTCCTCTCTGCTGCCCCTCCAGACACTTCCTCTCCAATAGTCCAAAAACTGGAAACTTTTATTCTTTGCTCTCACCACTGAATCTTGCACTGTACTCACTCTCTGCTTCCTATTGCTCTAAACTGGGACATCAAGCCTCTGGGTCAGCCATGCCGGCTGGCTTCTTCTGTGTCTGGATTGAGGGTCCTTCTTTGTCTGGTGGGAGACTGCACTCCTCCACACCTCCTCCAAAGATTCCCCTTCTTCTTGCCAGTCCCACCAGGACCAATCCTCACCCCTAAGGGGCACCAAAACGCCAGAAAATCGGCACTGGGAACGGAGCAATTTTTCCAGTGCCACCTCAACCCCATGTCACCACCGGAAGTCCTGTTCTACATTTCTATCTATACTTGCTGTTTCATTATTCTCAGTGCTTTTTATCCTCAGTGCTTTTTATCCTTCATCCTACAGTGTCCCCAACACAGCCAGAGGACGAAGTGCTTGGAGGAAAACAAAGCAAAAAACAAAACAAAATAAAAAACAGAGAGAGAGAGATTGCTGGAATGCATGGACTGGATATAGTTTAACACCCACATATTAAGCCACTAGCTGTTGAATTTATAGGCTTATGCACTTGTTTCACCTTTCTCTTTATGCTATTCTTTTTAGAATTGCTTCTCCTAACATGAGGAGGCTTTTAACACAGGACTGAAATAAATGGGTGGCTCTAAGGCACCAGTGACAGTTGCCACTTCAACAATTACTGAGCATATTCTTGACAAAATCACTAAGAGGCGGCTGGGTCTGGGTCCCTTAGACCACATCCCAGGGCCCCAGCCTGTTATTTGAGCCACGATTTTTGTCAATAAAAGGCCTGTTATATATGACCAACCACTCACCACAGGACACTGTTTAGTGACCACTAAAGGCCACATTCTGTTTACTTATAATCTCTGTTTTAACAAGAGGCCCTATTGGAAGAAGCAGCTGGAGCAGCTGAGGAGACAGGCCAGCCTTATAGAGTGAATCTGTGGTGCTTCTTCTTCCACCCTACAATGGGGCAGTTCCATTCCCAGAGCCGAGGTGGTGCAGTGGTTAGAGTGTAGTACTGCAACTACTTCAGTTGACTGCTACTTCAGCAGATCAGCGGATCAAATCTCACCGGCTCAAGGTTGACTCAGCCTTCCATCCTTCTGAGATGGGTAAAATGAGGACCCAGATTGTTGGGGGCAATATGCTATTTAGTATACTCTCTTTGGTGCAAGCCGCCCAGAGTCCTCGGAGAGTGGGCGGCATAGAAATATGAATAAAATAATAATAGTAATAATAATAATAATAATAATAATAATAATAATAATAATAATGCAAAATTTCACAAACTGACTATCTACAATGCCATGACTGTGTTGCTAAGATCATTCACTGGAAATTGTGCCAGAAGTTTGGATTTGAGTAGAGCAAAAACCACTGGGAACATCAGGTTGAGAAAGTTTTAGAGAATGAGAAACTCAAGATTTTGTGGGACTTTAGGATTCAGACTGACAGGCACTTGGTCCACAACACACCTGACATAACAATAGTTGAAAAGAAAAAAGTATGGTTCATTGACATTGCAATACCTGGTGATGCACAGATTGAAGATAAGCAGCAAGAAAAAATCACAAAGTACCGGGACTTGCAAATTGAAGTTGAGCGACTGTGGAAAAAGAAATCGTGTGTTGTCCCAATTGTAATTGGAGCCATTGGAGCAATACCCAAAGGGCTACCCCGCTATTTAGAAATTCTAAATTTGCCGGACTTGAACATTTTGACTCTACAAAAAACCACCTTACTGGAAACAGCTTACATCCTCCGACGATACCTTAACAGTTCCTAGGTCCTTGGTTAGGACTCGAGCTGCTGAGCTATTAACCAGCCTCAAAGGCTGTGAATCTCACTAAAGATTAATTAATAATAATAATAATAATAATAATAATAATAATAATAATAATAAAATAAATAAATAAATAATAATAATATTCCAAGAAGGGTGAGGCCCCTGAAAAGGGCACTCCTGCCTGGTACATTCATGCCCTAGATTCTGAGCCTAGATTCTGCCAATTTCTATCAGAATGGCATGCTCTTACTACCCAGGACCCCAAACGCCAATTTCCCTTGGCTGGTATTTTGATCGTGATAAACTCAATTTCTTACATTTTAAACTGGATGCAGCTGATAATTCCTTAAAGCCGAGTAATTGGTCAGTGTTTTTTGTTTGGTAAGCAGAAATGGAGAAGCGCCACAATGACCATCATCTTCAATCCTTTAAGCATACCAAGGAGACACTGGAGAAATCTGTCATGGACCTCAAAGAAGCTATTTCTATTCTTCACACAGACACTGCTATGGACAGTGCTAAACGCTTCCAGATGCCAGCAGTTAAGCTTTGCCTCCTAGAAATCACCTCTCCTAGCCCCTTTGAAAATTCCGAGCAAAATCTCTTGTTTGATTTTCCAGGACATTCCTATCCCCACCCTTCTCATGTTGCTCCTTCGCAACATCCTCCTCCCACTGTACTACCCCTTCAACCCTCTTCCCTCCCCCTTCTTCCCCACCCCTTTCTCATTGTGCTGTGACACCCACTCAGCCTTCTTCCCTTCTTTCTTCTCCACCACCCACCCATGGAACCTCTTTTTCAGCTCTGACTCCCTCTGCTGGTCCTGCTTTGCTTTCTGATGCATCATACTTCATCCGAGACATTGAGGAAACACTCAGAAAAGCAGATCAGCTCCTCATTAGTCTTACTCTTCTTTGCACAGAATTAACAAGACTGAATGTTAGAATTAACATGCCTGAATAGGCCTAGTATATAAAACCTCTCACTCACCCTCTGAACCTACCATACGTCTCTCCCCTGGCGTGGCCTCTATCTTGTCTGATCTTACTGCTCGTGACTGTATTGCTTTACACACTGGAGCACTGCTCCCCTCTCTTCAACTCCACTTAATGCAGCCTCTTTGTTTCCTCCTCCGGCAACATCTATCATTATTGCCCCGCCTGTGGGCCAGTTTCCTCTTCATACTCTTCCAGGTACTTTGGAAAATATCGATGGGTTCTCTGTGCCTAAGATGGTTCAAGTCCATGTCCCCTGATCTCAGACTGAAATCCGGAATATGGCAACTTCCTTCCCTAATATTTGGGAGGAACCTACCAAATTTAAAGAGGAGTTAGAGTATTAAAGCTTACAACCAAACCTGAATAGATCTTAATCAATTGATGTGGGCCATCTGCCCTGAAGGAGTCTGGGAACAGCTGAAGGAAAAGGCCACTTGGCCCTCCCAGTCTCCTACCCTCGCTGACTTGCCTAACGCAGACTTGTGATTGCTTGCTAACATTACTGTTTAATGTTTGCCCTATTAAAACTGATTGGAGTAAAATCAAAGCTTGTAAGCAATCAGACCAGGAATCTCCGGCTGAATTTATGGAATGCCTTACTTTGGCATTCAAACAACACTCAGGTGTACAAGATCCTTTTTTTTTTTTATTACAAAAGTTTTACAATTACATTTTCACCCCTTTTTTCCCCCCTCAACCCACCCCAAACTTCCCAACCTCCCTAACCCACCCTAACCCTCCCCTCCGCCCGGACTTCCGCACAGTATACTCATATCAGGTAAAAGGAAAAACCCTCCTTTGTATATAAAACTTGAATCCCTCCCTCCCCCTTATAAATTTTTCTCTTCATTACATTAACCTATTTCTATCTTAATATAACATTTTCAAATAAATTTTCATCCTCATTACCTTAAAATATTTCTATCTTAATATAACATTTTCAAATAAATTTTCATCCTCATTACCTTAAAAATATTTCTATCATAATCTTAATATAACATTTTCAAATAAAAGCTATTTGATACTTCCTAGTTTGATATTTGTTCTGAACATAATCTATCCACCTCTTCCATTCCCATTCATAAGTCTCTTGTGAACAATCTTTTAGATATGCTGAAATCTTTGCCATCTCTGCAAAACTGGCCATCTTCAAAGTCCATTCCTCAATCGTGGGCAGCGCTTCATTTTTCCAGTATTTACCTATCAACAATCTTGCTGCTGTTATCATATACAATATCAGTTTTGTTTCACCCAATGTAAAACCCTTAACTATACCCAGTAAAAACAATTGTGGAGAAAATTGAATTTTTTTCTTCAGAATATTCTGCATGACCCACCAAATTTGAACATTAGGGTACATACACGACAATTTTTTGGGGTCTAAATGCCATCTGTAAAACATTTTATAAAAATTTTCCCTCAGATTCTGTGACTGTGTAAATTTAACATTCTGAACCCAATTTTTTTCCCATGTTTCCAACATCACTGGTTCCTCAAAATTTTGTGCCCACTTAATCATACAATCTTTAACAAGTTCAGTTTCTGAATCCCTTTCTAACAAGACATTATAAAGTCTTTTAATATGCATTGGACCTTTCTCTTTTATATGTCTGACCAATTCTTCCTCATACATCATAATACCAGTTTTTTGGTCCTCTTTCCATCTCAATTGCAATTGATTATATTGTAACCAAGTTAGATTAATCCCTTCAGCCAACAATGTCTGTAATGTCTTCAGCTGCCATCTGCCCGCATCTGTAAAAAGAACCTCTTTATATAAAAACCCCCCGAGTGACATTATATTTGTATTCCACAAAGTATGACCAAGATCCAGCCATAGCGGTATTTTATAATCCCATTTGAGTCGGTGCTTCTTCCAAACTCTCAACAAAGAATCTCTAAGTATATGGCTTTTAAATACTTTATCCACTTTGCTGTCGTAAAATAAGTAAGCATGCCATCCAAATTCCAAATCAAAACTTTCTGCGTTTAATATTCCAGTCTTTTTTCCTCCAAACCAATCACTTGTTAAAGTCAAAGCTGCTGCATCATAATATAACTGTAGGTTTGGAAGTTTAAGACCTCCCCTTTCTGGGACATCTTGCATAATTTTCAATTTTACTCTTGGTTTTTTCTCGTTCCAGACAAACTTGTTCACTCCAGTTTGCCATACTTTTAGTTGTTTATCATTTTTAAGCACCGGAATCATTTGAAACAAAAAAAGAAATCTTGGCAAAATGTTCATCTTAACTGCTGCTATTCTTCCAAGTAAAGACAGCTGCAGTTTTTTCCAAGTCTCCATGTCTTTTTGCACCTCTTGCCACAACACCTCATAATTATTTTGAAACAATTTCATATTTGATTCTGCAACCTGAACTCCTAGATATTTTACCTTTGGTACAATCTCAAAACCTGCCCTCCTTTCAAGCTCGTGTTTACAATCTTGTGTCATATTTTTGACTATCATCTTAGTTTTTTTCTGGTTAAGTCTAAAACCTGAAACTTTACCATAGTCTTGTATAATGTCCTTCATCTGGATTATTGATTCCATTGGCTGTGTTAGGGTAATGACCAGATCATCTGCAAATGCCTTTATTCTGTAATCCTCTTGCCTTATCATTATACCTTTCAAGATATTAGAGTCCCTTATTGTATTTAACAAGACTTCTAGTGTTAAAATAAACAACAATGGGGACAACGGACATCCCTGTCTTGTTCCTTTTTCGATTTTAAACTCTGTTGTCAAACTTCCATTAATAATAATCTGTGCCTTTTGCTCTTGGTAAATTGCTGAAACTGCCTGTATAAATTGATCCCCAAAGTCCATCTTTTTTAAAGTCTTTAGTAGAAAATTCCAGTCCACTTTATCAAAGGCCTTCTCTGCATCCAAGAAAACCAGCACTGCAGGGATCTGTTTATTCTTCTCAAGATATTCCAATAAGTCTATTACTTGCCTTACATTGTCCTTCATGTGCCTACCCTCGATAAATCCCGCTTGGTCATCATGAATCACCTTTTGAATTAATGGCATCAATCTGTTGGCTAATACTTTTGCATAAATTTTATAATCCGTATTCAAAAGAGATATTGGTCTGTAATTCTCCGGTTTTTTGGGACCTGCTTGCTCTTTTGGTATCAAAGAGATATAAGCTGTAGTCCATGATGGGGGTACTTTTCCCCCTTGTTGTATGTTACAAAATAAGTCTCTGAGTTGTTCCACCATTTCTGCCTGCAAAGTTTTATAGTACACTGCAGTCAGACCATCCGTTCCAGGAGCTTTGGCTGTTTTTAATTGTTTTATTGCTGCTATTATCTCCTCCTCTGTTATAGGATAATTCGTTCTTTCCTTTTGTTGCTTAGTAATTTTTGTAACTCTTTTGTTATCTAAATATTTTTCTATAAGTCCATTCTGCACCTCCTCTTTGGCATATAGTTTAGTATAGTATTCAAGAAAAGCTTCTTTAATTAATTTCTGTTGAAAAATTTCTTTCCCTCCGATATCAATACTATCAATAGTCCGTATACTCTGTTTCTTCCTCAATGTGTAGGCCAACCACCTGCCCGGTTTATTGGCGTTGCAGAATGAATTATGCTTCGCGTATTGTAAATTTGTTGCAACTTGTTCCGCTATAAGCATTTGGAATTGATCTTTCAAAAGTTTTATGACACCACGTATTCTTTCAACTGTTGGATTTTTAATAAGTAACTGTTCTTTATTCTTTATTTCTGCTTCCAATTCAAGTCTTTTCTTTTGTCGGGTCAATCTATGTTTAGAGTTCATATAAATAAGCACCCCTCTCATATAGGCTTTGCTTGCGTCCCACACAATTTCCATTGGAGTGCCTTTATTCAGATTCATTTCAAAAAACTCTTTCAAATACTTTTTAAGTTCTATTATATTTTTTTCATATCTGAACAAGTTTTCATTTAATCTCCAAGAGCGTCTCTCAGTCTTACATGTCTCAATTTCTATCCACACTGGGCTATGATCAGTCAAAGTTCTTAGCAAAATCTTTGTTCTTTTTGTCCTTACAAGTAAGTCATCTGACAACAAAATGAAATCAATCCTAGAGAAGGATCTATGTCTATCAGAAAAGAAAGTATAATCCAGTTCTTTTGGGTTATGTATTCTCCAAATATCTTTTAATTCCAAATTTTCTTTCATATCAAAAAAAGTCTGTGGTAGTCTAATCCTTGACTTCGCCAAAGTCTTTTTATCTAATTTCGAATCAATTACTCCATTCCAATCTCCCATAATTAAAATAGATCTATAATCCCATTGTAGTATTTTAGTATGTAGCATTTTATAAAAATAGTCCTGTTGTTGATTGGGAGCATAAATTCCTATCAAAAGAATTTGACTATTTGCAGAAAGTAGTTCAATTGCTACAAACCTGCCATCTTGATCAGCTTCTATAAGTTTGGCTGTTAATTTTTTATTTACATAAATAACCACACCATTCTTTTTTTGGTTAGTTGAAGATATAAAATGTGTTCCTAATTTGGAATTTTTCAAATAATTTTGATCTTGAACTGTAATATGCGTTTCTTGTAAACAAATTATATCATTATTAAATTGTTTCAAATATGCAAAGACTTTCTTCCTTTTCTGTGTTGCATTCAACCCATTCACATTCCAAGATAAACATTTAATCATCATTATTCTCTTTCTGGAGCAAAGAACAGAATAATCGGATTTCATCCGAAATCTTCAATCCTGCATTCCCCACGGCCCCAGTCTCTTGTATAGTCTTTGCCCCCTTTTCATCTTGTCTTTCCTGCTGTAACTTTTCTTTAAGTTGCTTGGATTTTGCTCAGGTTATACGCTGGTCCTTGACTTCAGCCATCCAAACCGGCTCCAAGATTGGAGAAGGTTCTAGCAAAGGCTCATCCAGGAAACCTCCTTCAGCGTCCTTCAACTCCTCTGATTCCTGCTTAGATTGTTGTTGCGGTTCTTGAAGTTGCTTCTTATCACTCTCCTTAATCTCCAAAACTGTGGATGTACGTGGGGATGGTGTTCTTTCTTTAAGGATATCAGTATAAAATTTCTCCGCCTTCTCCACAGTATTCAAACGGTATCTCTCTCCCTTATATCTCAAAATTATGCCAGTTGGAGCATCCCAACGAAATGGTATCTGGTTATTCTGCAGTTCTTTAACAAGAAAGCCAAAGTCTTTTCTAGATTTCAACATCTTAGGTGGAAGCTCTTTGTAAACTCTGATTTTTGACCCTCCCACTTGCACAGAGGTAAGAAAAGATTTTTGCAGGATATCATTTCTTATTACTCTGTCTGTAAAATATATGACCACATCTCTGGGCAATTGTCTTTGTCTGGCCACTCAGGAATTCACTCTGTAAATTTTGTCTATTTTACAGAAAACCATATCAGGGTTAATTTTTAAAATCACAGCTAAGGCTTCAGCACAGACCTGTCTCAAATCTTGTCTCTCCTCTTCTCTGATTCCTCGAAGCCGTATAGCGAATTCCATTGCCCGGAATTGCATCATAACAATTTCGTTCTCAACTCTCTGCATCTTATCATCAACATCAGAAAATTTATGATCATTATCTTTCATCTTAGCATTAACTTCTGACTTAAATTCATCCACTTTTGACTCAACTTTCATAATAAATCCTGCCAGGCCAGACGCCACATCTGTTATTTTTTTGGTCACCTTCTTTTGGTTCTGCTGCATTTCCTGCATAATTTCCTGTTGAGACTTTTGGATTTTATCATCTATTTCCTGTTGAGCTTTTTGAAATTTGTCATCCAGGATTTTTGAAATAAATTCTTTTAAATCCCCCATATCAAAATCTTTTTTCTGAGCTTGTGACTGCGTGTCCTGTTTGCGTGTGGGGGATCCACCACCTGTTTTGCCTTCCTGCTTCTTTGAAGCCATCCTGCCACGTAGGCTAGCTTTTCTGAAGAGGGAGGTTCCTCTTCTTCTGCCACCTCCACAAAACCTTCTAAAAAAGTCCCCCAGATTTAATCAGGGCAAAACTGTGGTGATGCAAAGTCAAGTATTGAAAAGGGAGAGATTTTCCTCTTGTTCCTGTTATTACAGCCGTAGCAACTTTATAGCAACTTATTAACTTATTAACTTTGTAACAAAGCAAGATGACTTCACCAATCCACACTCGCTGATTTGTTTACTCTAATGCTGAGCACCATATTTTTTCCCAGTCACTTTCACTCATGCAAGAATTTTCCCTTCAAAATAAGAAATCACAAAGTGCTAATACTTGCAGTTCCGAGTTTTCAGGGTTCAAGTAAATTTCGGCTGCTTGTTTGGGTTGTTTCCTTTCTCTATTGAAGTTTCCTGCAGCCGGCTTGTTCTGCGAAAGCAGAGACGTCCCACGCCGCCTGGAGTCTCAGCAGGTTGGGAGGGAGCTGCACCTGTTTCCTCCCCAGAAACAATTCCCTGGGGGGGTTGCAGGGGCTCAACCTGTGCCCTGCTGCCTCTTCTTCAAGAATCCTGGGGATTTTGAAGCTTTCAAGCCGCTTCACGATCGGGAAGCGGCTCTACAAGCGGCTGGGCTGGCGGTGCTTAAAGAGGCACTGTCGTCGCCGAAGACGAGGAAACCGGAAGCCCAGGTGTACAAGATCCTTGTACCAATGCTACTGAAGGTATGGTTTCATTCTTTGTAGATGGGTTGCTCCCCAAACTTGCTGAGACCATTCAGATCAATGTTATTGGCTGGGAGGCGAAAACTCTGTTTGAAATTTTTCCATGGCAGATTGTATTATGCTAAAACTCTTAAGCAAAAATGGATGGAGAAGGAGACCAAACTGATGGCTTTGCAATTACATGCTCTTGAAACCCGCCTGCTCAACCCCCTCACTCTGACTCTCCCTCAACTCACTCAAGCTTTCCTTTGGCCCTTCCCTCTCAGGAACAGCAATCTCTCTGTTT
Source organism: Arizona elegans (assembly GCA_022577455.1). Classification (NCBI taxonomy): domain Eukaryota; kingdom Metazoa; phylum Chordata; class Lepidosauria; order Squamata; family Colubridae; genus Arizona; species Arizona elegans. Next base: position 71,715,118 of record JAKOOJ010000004.1, on the reverse strand, counting down.
CCATTGTGGAATGGTGGGCCATTTCAAACCCTCATGTCCCTACTTGTCTTCTTCCCCTCCGCTACACCCTGGAGGTGGACCTGCTGTCTTACCTACTCCCCCTTCTCCACAGCCTTTCCCTCAACTGTATCCTCATCCTTTTCCTCAAACTTTCCCTCAACCTTTTTCACAACCTGGCTTCCAGATGCCTACCCCATGACCTAGACGAGCCCCTCTCCATTTTCCCTCTTGCTCCTCTCAATGACTATCGGCCTCATCTTCTCCCTCTTTTCCCCTCATTCCTCTTGACTCTGCTAACCCTGAAATTGTTTTTGCTTTTTTTCTTTTATTTTCTTTTTTTAGGTTCACGTTTTCTTTTCTTTTTTTGTAATAAGTTTTTCTTTTATTTTATAGTATATAAAAATTCCAACTTCAATTGAATAGTGTGTTGACTGTGTACAAATCATTTTAGGAAGTAATGTTCAAAATGTTTACAGCAATATTCATCGCATTTATATCAATATATATTAATACCAATAATACTCATACTATTTGTTTAACCAATTTGATACATCTTGTTTTTTTCAGCTAGCCATTGATAAAATAAGTCCCAGGTCAAAGAATATTCTGTTTCTTTCTATTCCTTAATTGTAAGTGTTAGCTTGTCCATTTCTGCACATTCTAATATTTTTCTAATCATGTCTTCATCAGTTGGGATCTCTTCATTTTTCCACTGTTGTGCAAATACTATTCTCGCTGCCTTTAATAAATGTAAAATCAGATATACATTCCCTTTATTATACTTATTTGGTAAAATGCCCAACAAAAATGTTTCTGGTTTCAAATCTATATGTTGTTTTATCATTTTTTCCAACCATTTATGTATTTTTGTCCAATATTTTTTCACTTTTTGATATGTCCACTACATATGATATTATGAACTAGGTGTCTGATGGCATTTCCAACATTTTGCAGATTTATTCTTAAACATCTTTGCTAACTTTGAGGGCGGAAAATGCCAGCTATAAAACATTTTATGAAGATTTTCTTTGTATGCAGTAGACATTGTTAATTTATAATTTCTATCCTATAATTTCTGCCATTGGTCTAATTTAATTGAGTAGCCAATTTTCTTAGCCCGTACTATCATTGTCTCTTTTACTTGTTCATCTTCCATCTTAATACTTAACAAATAGCTATATATTTTCTTTCTTTAATTTTTTCATCTGTCCCTATTAATATCTGATTCTGTTAATTCTCTATATAAACCATACATTTTAACATCCTTCTCATATCTAGATTGTGTCTGCACATATGACCACCATGTTATCTCAATCCCTTGGTCACTCAGTTCTTGCTTTTTAAGTTCCCCCTTTTCATTTAAGATATCTTTATATCTAGCAACATTCTCTATATCAATAACATTTGGATAAATCAATGCCTCCATTGTTGAAAGCCGGACTTGTATTTTCAAATAATATTGTTGTTTAATTTTCTCCCAAACTAATAATAGTGAATTTCTAACATAGTTATATGTTAGCTTTGTATTTTGTTTTTTCCCATACCATAAAAAGGCATGCCAACCTATTTCAGGATCATGTCCCTCCAAAGTCAGTTGGACTTAAACTAATTAGGAAAATACAAGAATATGGTGAAGAAGCAGGACTGAAAATAAATATAAAACTAAAATAAAAGTTAAAAATGTCACAGACACACAGAAAAAAGAACTAACGGGGAAAATAGGTATACAATTAGTCAAGAAAGTTAAGTACTTAGGAATTCAATTAATGGCAAGGTGTGTAACAATTAAAGAAGATTATTATAAATTGGCACAACAAATTAAAACAGATTTAGAGAAGTGGAAAAATTTACAACTATCACTGAGGGGAAGAGTAGCCACTATAAAAATAAATATTTTGCCAAGATTATTATATTTATTTCAAACATCAATAAAGCTGGGAAAAAATATTTTGATATATTAAAATATATCTGGCAAGGGGGGGAAAGACAAGAATAATTTGGAAAATGTTGCAAGATTCTAAAAGTAGGAGTGGTTTTGTATTTTTGTATCTGGTTTTGAACCAGATTGGGAATTGTATTATCAGGCTTCGATACTTACTTGGGTGAAAGAATGGATAGGCTTGAGGAATAAAAGACTACTGAAATTGTTCTTTCTGTTGGTGGTCTTCCCATCAAACTGCTCATTAACACTGGAGCTGTTCATTCCACCTTGCGGGCTACTGACTTCCCCTATGTGCAGCCTCCTCAGCTCATTATTAATCCTGTCGGTGTTACTAATGTGTCTATCCCTCATCCTGTCAGTAAACCTACTGTTGTTTCCTTGGGACCTATTTCTACTGATCATGCTTTTCTGTTTAGTTCTTGCTCCTCCATTAACCTTTTGGGTTGTGATTTTCTGTGAAAACTCGGTTGCACTATCTACTGTCAGCCCAATGGATTCTACCTTGATCTCCCTTCTTCTGCTGAGCATCCTGTTCTTGCTTGCCTTTCTTTGCTTCCTGACATCAGCTCTCTGTTTCCCCTTTCTTCTCTCTCTGAATCTTCCCTCAGTACCTTAGAACAAGATTGTTACATATGTAAATAGCAAGTGAAACCAGGGATGTAGGCTTTACTCAGGTCCAGGTTTAGCTGGACATTTACATGCCCACCACTGATTGGTGGATTCAAACAGAGGGAAATGTAAAACATTATCAGTGCTGAGTTGGTGGGACTGCTCCCTTTAAAAGGGAGTGCTGCCGGCTAAGCCTGGGCAGAAGTCACTCATTTAAATAAACAGCTGAAGTTACTGTCTGTCCTCCTGCCTCTTCATTGCCTCCCATGATCTAACACTGGCAACGAAGGTGGGATCGAAGGGGATGAAGGACTCAGACTGAACAGAAGGAGCAACACGTGGCATCCACCATTATCCAGCAACTGAACCACTGCATCAATTCCAGAATGACATCTTACGCTCCACCAGCTCCATTCAACCCAGCTAAGGAAACATGGAAGAAATACATGCTTCGATTCCATTGTTTCCTGGAAGCCAACGACCTGCTAGAATTCTTGGACAATCAAAAAAGGGCACTTTTCCTGAGCTACTGTGGACCCGAAGTCCTTGACATGGCCGAAGCTGTTTCGGAAACTGCTGACCTGCAGACAGTGTCATGGCCATTGTTGCAAGAAGCACTCCGGGCTCACTACACTCCCGTACCCTCTCTGATGGTTTACAAGCATGTGTTTTACCATTGGAACCAAGAGGAAGGTGAGACCATCAATCAATATGTTGCAGCCCTAAGGAAGACTGCAGCGCACTGTGAATTCAGCAACATAGAGGAGGCCATAGAGGAGCTTGATTTGGCACAAGCATATCAGCAGCTGCCAGTAGATGATGCTATGGCAGAAGCACAAACAATTGTAACTCACCGCAGGCATTCAAATGCAACCTATTACAATTTGGGATAAGCGTGGCCCCCGGGATATTCCAAAGTATAATGGAATGCTTGTTACAAGGCATTCCCAGAGTAGTTCAATACTTTGATGATGTCCTCCTATCAGAGGACAGCAAAGAAGAATTATTACGAAGGGTAAGGGAAACCTTAAGGCGGTTTAAAGAAATTGGGTTGAAGGTAAATAAGGAAAAATGTAAAATAGCCATGCCTAAAGTTGAATTCTTAGGATATCTCATTGATGGTAAGATACAAGCTATTAAGGAAGCTCCTACACCACAAAATCAGACGGAGTTGCAAGCGTTTCTTGGACTTTTAAATTTTTATAGTATTTTCTTACCACAGAAGGTGACGGTGGCTGAACATTGCATAGACTGTTAGATAAGAAAGCCAGTTGGAAGTGGGGATGGAAGGAAGCCGCCGCTTTCAGAGCAGTAAAGAACTTATTATCAGCACAGAGTTTTCTCATTCAGTATATTGAAACACTGCCTCTAATACTGGCATGTGATGCATCACCATTTGGAGTAGGGGCAGTGCTCAGCCATAAGATGCCAAATGGAACAGAACATCTATTGTGTTCTATTCAAAGACACTGTCATCAACAGAAAGGAACTATGGTCAATTAGATAAGGAAGCACTGGCCCTGGTAGCTGGGGTTAAGCGTTTCCATTAATATTTGTATGGAAGGGACTTTGTTGTGGTCACGAATCATAAATCACTACTGGGACTTATTGCGGGAGACTGGTCAACACCAAACACATTATCACCAAGGATGACTAAGTAGACAATTTTCTTAGCGGCTTGCAATTACCAATTAATACATCGACCGGGCAAGGACATCGGACCTGCAGACGCCCTCAGCCAGTGCCCCCTTCCGGACCTCATAGAAGACCCAGCACCAGTAGCACCCATTCTACTCATTGAGGACTCCATAGACATCCCAATGACAGCAACGGACATAGTGGGTCAGTCGACTAAAGACAGAATCCTGTCAAGGGTTTTGAATTGGGTGTTGAGAGGTTGGCCAGAGGAACCATGGGGGGAGGAATATAAACCATTTGTAAATAAGAAATGGGAATTGTCGGTACAGAAGGGGTGCCTATTGTGTGGAGACAGGGTGGGGGGCACCGTTCTGCGGTGGTTCTCCTCCTACCTCTCTGACCGGTCGCAATCTGTGTTGACAGGGGGGCAGCGGTCGACCCCGAGGCACCTTGCTTGTGGGGTGCCACAAGGGTCGGTCCTCTCGCCCCTTCTGTTCAACATTTATGTAAAGCCACTGGGTGAGATCATCCGTGGCTTCGGGGTGGAGTTCCATCAGTATGCTGATGACACCCAGCTGTACATCTCCACCCCAGGCCACCGCAACAATGCCCTTGAAGTGATGTCCCAGTGCCTGGAGGCCGTGCGGGCCTGGATGGGGAGAAACAGGCTCCAACTCAACCCCTCCAAGACCGAGTGGCTGTCACTTCTGGTGTCCCGATATAGCCAGCTGACGCCATCACTGGCTATTGGGGGTGAATCACTCACCCCCACGGAGAGGGCTCATAACTTGGGCATCCTCCTGGACGCAAGGCTGTCTTTAGAAGATCATTTGACGGCCCTGGCCAGGGGAGCTTTTTATCAGGTTCGCCTGATATGCCAGTTGCACCCCTTTCTAGATCGGGACTCCCTACACACAATCACTCAGGCACTCGTCACTTCCCGCCTGGACTACTGCAATGCTCTCTACATGGGGCTCCCCCTGGGGTGCACCCGGAGGCTCCAGCTGGTCCAGAATGCTCCCATGTGACACCTCTCCTGAGCGAGCTGCACTGGCTCCTGGTGCGCTTCAAGGTGTTGGTGACCACCTTTAAAGCGCTCCATGGCTTAGGGCCGGGGTACCTACGAGACCGCCTTCTGCCACCAATAGCCTCCCACCGGCCAGTACGCTCACACAGAGTGGGCCTCCTCAGGGTGCCGTCCGCCAGACAATGTCGGCTGGCGACCCCCAGGGGGAGAGCCTTCTCTGTGGCGGCGCCCACCCTCTGGAACAACCTCCCCCCAGAGATACATACAATAACAGACCTCCGGATTTTTCGTCGGGCCCTGAAAACCTATTTATTTCAACTAGCTGGGCTAGCTTGAGTTAAATTTTAAATTGATTTTAAATTGGGTTGTTTTAATTTATGGCCAAAATATCTAATTATTTTAAACTGTTTTTAAATTTTGTATATCCTGTTTTTTTTACTTTGGCTGTTCACTGCCCTGAGTCCTATTTGGAGAAGGGTGGTATAGAAATTGAAACAAATAAATAAAATAAATAATAAGTAATTCTACAAAAGCTAAGGGAACAGGTATTAGAAGCGCTACATGTAGGTCACTCCAGAATAGTATGCATGAAGGCTTTGGCTAGGAGTTATGTGTGGTGGCTCAACATGGATGGGGATGTTACAGAGTGGGTGGCAACATGTACCCCCTGTCAGGAATCTAGATCAGCGCCACCCCATAAGAGAGTGGGACAAACCAAGGGGCCCATGGTCGAGATTGCAGATCTAGCAGGACCAGTCCAAGGCCAAACATTTTTGATCATTGTAGATGCATACTCGAAATGGTTAGAAGTCAATTTGATGCCCAGCATAACGTCCGAGGCAATAATTAGGGTGTTAAGGAAGGTAATTTCCACTCACGGGTCATTCGATGTCTTGGTATCAGGTAATGGGGCACAATTCACCGCCAGACGATTTGAGGTGTTTTTAGCTGAACAGGCCATACGGCACGCATTGGTCGCACCATATTCACCAGCCAGTAATGGGCAGACTGAACGAATGGTTAGAGTGACCAAAGAAACACTAGCAAGAATGGGCCCTGGGGATTGGCAAACCAAAATAGACAAATTCCTATTAATGCAACATATAACCCCTAGCGCGACCACGAAAATGAGTCCAGCTGAGCTACTCATGGGAAGAAAGCTAAGATCCTCATTAGACAGACTGCACCCCAATTATAGTACAGATGCCTCCATAAATTCTGCTAGTAAGGTCAGGAGTTTCCAGGTAGGGGATCTAGTATATGCTCACAATTATGCAGGAACCTCTGCCTGGTTAAAGGCAAAAATAATTAACATTACAGGTCCCAAATCATACCAGGTAGAACTAGAGGATGGAAAGTTTGGAGAAGGCACATAGACCAACTCCAGGGACGAATAGGGAACTTGAACCTAAGACAGTTCAAAAATAATCAGCCCCAAACCGAACATGAAAAGACAATAGAAATAGACAGTGCCCTGCCCCAAGCAGGATACAAAACAAACAGATTGCAGCCTACTTGACCCAGGCACAAAGGATCTACTCTCAAGCCCAAGGGAAACAGCACACCCATCTGTAGGGCCAAGCGGCCAGTGACGAGACTCTAGGGAAGTAAGCCAGGCTGGGTCCACCACACCCACAGAAATTTTCCAGGAAGTTCCAGGGAGTGGGAGCGGCAGCAGGCCTGACTATCCAGGTTGCTACCGCTAACTCCTCAAGTCAGGTAGAAACCATCAACACCCCGCCTACTGAGGTGACTATGTGTTGTAGACCCCGATGATTAGGTAAGACTATTCCAGAAGGGAGGGGTGTTACATATGTAAATAGCAAGTGAAGCCAGGGATGTAGGCTTCACTCAGGTCTGGATTTAGCTGGACATTTTCATGCCCACCACTGATTGGTGGATTCAAACGGAGCCCACCACTGATTGGTGGATTCAAATGGAAGGAAATGTAAAGCATTGTCAGTGGCTGAATCGGTGGGATTGCTCCCTTTAAAAGGGAGTGCTGCCGGCTAATCCTGGGCAGAAGTCACTCACTTAAATAAAGAGCTGAGGTTACTGTCTGTCCTCCTACCTCTTCATTGCATCCCACGATCTAACAAATATCTCCTCTCCAAGGTCCCTGAAGTCCTTTGGTCTGCCCATGCGGATGATATTGGCTGTATTCATTCTGCCAAACCAGCCCACATGAAACTGGACCCTACTAAACCCCTTCCTCAAGTTCTTCAGTATCCTATATTGATGGAGACTCAGGAGAGTATTTGCCCTGTCATTGAATCATTGCTACACAGGGCATATTGGTTCCTACTCAGAGCCTTGCAATACCCCCATCTTACCTGTCCAAAAAAGGGCTTCGGATAACTGGAGGTTTTGAGAAAGGTAAATTCTGTGGTTATCCCATCCTATCCTACTGTCCCAAATCTTGCTACTATTCTATCTTTCATTCTGGCTACTACCCAATACTTTACTGTGGTAGATCTCTCCTTTGCCTTATTTTCTATTCCCATTCATCCTGACTTCCAATTCTTGTTTGCCTTTCAATATGATAGCCTGCAAATAACCTGACATTCTATTGCGAATCTCCTTCCATTTTTTCTCAACTTCTGAAGCAAGATTTAGCTAATATTGTATTCCCCATGGAATCTACTCTTATTCAATACATAGATGATCTATTGCTTGTCTTTCTTACCATGGAAGCCTGCTTAACTGATTCCCTGGTCCTGCTTCAAAGCCTTGCTGTTAAACACAACGCTTGCCACAACGCTTCTAAGTCAAAACTGCAGTTCTGCCTCCCTCAAGTTACTTACTTATATGTGCTTCTTTCCCATGGTTCTTGTTCCATACTACCCTCTTGTGTTCAGACTATCCTGCAATGTCCTAAACCTACTACCTGGAAAGCTATGCACTCTTTCCTTGGAATGGCTGGCTTCTGTCATTAGTGGATTCCTTCCTATGCTCCCTTAGCCTGTCCTCTCTATGGTCTCACCCTCCATGGTGCCCCTGAACCTCTTCAGTGGTCCTCCATTGCTGAATCTTCTTTCCAACTTTTAAAACAAATCATGTCCTCTGCCCCAGGGATTGCCTAACTATTCAAAATCTTTTACTCTTTACTGTCCTGAGCAAGACTCCTTTGCTCTTGGTGTCCTCACTCAGTCCTATTGTTTTGCACAAAGGCCTGTTGCTTACTTCTCTACAGCCTTGGATAAGGTGACCAGACGTCCCGCTTTTGGCGGGACAGTCCCGCTTTTGAGCAATTTGTCCCACGTCCCGCGGCGTTTTAAAAAAGTCCCGATTTTTCATTCTGCCTCCTGAATCCCCGCTGATGGCTAGAGGGAAAAAAAACTCTTTAAACTCTTGCCGCGGGGCTTCAAAGGGCCGACCTACAGCTGATCAGTGTTAAAAAAAAATGAATAGACCCATGCCTGCAAAAATAGAAAAAACAGCCCCTGTTAACAGCTTCCGCTAGGTTAATTAGCTGCAAAAAGCTGCAAAAAGTTCCTGGAGTAGATTTCCCCCCTCCCCCCTAGCTATACTGAAAACAAAGGCGAAAGCGAAACTAAACCTGCAACATGACAAATGAGGCAGAGAGAGATTTCTTTCTTTTTCTTTTTCCTCACCAAAAAAGGTAGGTACAAAACTGCAAACAATGGGAAATTTTGGGCAAAAGAGGAGAGTTCAAGATTTTAAAACACACACACAAAAAAGCTCTATTTAACTAGGGAATTGTAATAATTGAAATACTATTAATAATTGTATATTGTGTTGAAAGCAGAAATGGTTAAGTTGTGGTTTGGAGGAATATATGGGGGAAATTATTTGGTTTATTATTATTGGTAAATATAATTAATTGATTTGTAAGAAATTGGATTGCATGGAAATAATTGGAATATTCATGTTCATATTGATTAATATACAAAAAAGATAGTTATATAACTAATTGATTTATATTAAAATGTTGAATTTGTATTAAACAACTGTATTACATAATTATATAATTAACCAATGTGAGGATGGATATAAAAATAGATGACAATGGGAAGGGGTATAATATAGAATAGAAGGGAAAATTGAATTTGATTAAGATTAGAGATGAGGATGAAGGGTAATATTGTTTTTTTTAAAAAAATAGATGAGGAATAAATATGGCAAAAAGGAAATATAGAAATTGTAAATTTAATTGAAATGACTAAACGCTGTTTAAATTTGTGAACCAGCCAAATATTCTGTTCAAAGAAAATACATTGCATGTTTGTATGTGTGTTTCTAATTATTGCTATTTATTCATATTTGTTCTCTTTTATTCTTTAAAGTTTAACAATTCATTCTTAATCTTAATATCTTTATATTTGCTTGGGGTTGGCTTTCTTCCCTTTCATCTTTTTTATTGTACAGCAATCTTTCTCCTCAAACCTACCACCACTCTCTTTTCTTTCCTTCTTACTTTCTCTTCCCCCCACCCTCTTTTTCTCCTCCCTACTTCCTCTTCCTTTCTCCTTCTCCTCCTCTCTTCCTCCCTCTCTTACCCTCACTCCTACTCTAATTTCCATTCCTTCATCCCTCTCTATTGCTGTATCCTTTAATGCATATGGACTACTCAGAGGGCTGAAAAAGTTATTTTTGACTGGTCCTCACACTTTTGACCAGTCCTCGAACTTACGACTGTCCTCACATTTTACGTTTTTGCCCTATCTTGTCACCATGGTGAAGAGAAGCAGTTGTGAAATGAGTGACATGGTTGTTAAGAATACTGCACGGGCATAAATGTAAGGATGGTCATAAGTGTGAGGACCAGTCAAAAGTGTGAGGACCTGTCAGAAATGACTTTTCAGCCCTCTGAGTAGTCCCTATACACATAGCCATGGCCACCCGGTCACATGACCAGCTAGCCACGCCCACCCAGTCACATGGCCTCCAAGCCACACCCACACAATAAGTCACGCCCACAATGGTGTCCTTCTTACCAATGTTAAAATCTGTTCACCTTACCCTATACGCATAGCCATGGCGACCCGGTCACATGACCAGCTAGCCACACCCACCCAGTCACATGACCAGCTAGCCACGCCCACAAAATAAGCCACGCCCACAATGTCCCTCTTTACCAATGTTAAAATCTGGTCACCTTAGCCTTGGACCCTGTGGTCTCTGGCCTTCCCCCTTGCCTGTGAGTGGTCACTGCCACCGCCCTCCTGGTCAAACTGTCAGCAGATCTGGTTCTTGGTCACACACTCATTGTTCCCATTGCCCATTCTGTTTCTGCTCTACTGTTACACACCAGGACTAAATTTCTATCTGCCTCTCACCTTACCTAAATATGAAGCTTTGCTTCTTTCTTCCCCACATATTTCTTTACAGCATTATCCTTCTCTAAACCCTGCCTCTTCACTTCCTATTCCCTTGAATGGTAAACCTCATGATTGTGAAGTTCTTTGCTCTAGGCTCAACAAGATCTTTCTGATATTCCCCTCCCTAATCCTGATCTCCTCCTATTTACAGATGGTTCCTGTTTTTGTTTCCCTGCTGGAACCTTGATTTCTGGCTTTGCTGTCTGGGCCCCTTCCTGGAGTACGCTCTGCACAAGTTGCTGAATTAGTTGCCCTCACTGAAGCTCTCCAGGTGGTGGATGGCCGCTCAGCCATCATCTATACAGATAGTCACTATGCCTTTGGAGTGGTCCATGATTTCAGCCAGCTTTGGAACCTTCGTGGATTCCTTACAGCCCAAGTATCTCCAATAAAGAATGCAAATGTTAAAAATTTGTTGGATGTGCTGCAACTGCCCTCTCATGTTGCTGTTGTGAAATGCCTTGCCCATCAGATCTCCTCTGATGTAGTTGCTGTCAGAAACTCATTGGCTAGTGCCACCATCAAGCAGGTGGCTCTTGCTCCTCTAGCCGCACTGCCATTGCTTGTGTATCAGATACTTCTCCTCCTTCTGTCTCTGCTTCTCTTGGTCTTCTTGCTGACACTCAGGCCTCTGCTCCCACTTCTGAACATTGTATATGGTGCAATTCTGACTGTACTATTGATTCCACAAGTGTGTGGCATCATCAGGATGGCTGTCCCATCTGTCCATGTTCTCTCTTGCCCTACCTTGTTTGTCTCCAACATGGGCCTGAGTTCTTCTGTTATCAACAAAGAATGGTTTGGGCTTCCGGTTTGCTGCTGGCCGCCGCCAGACGTTCCTCTGGGATCGTCAGCTCCCTCTGCCTGTATAGAGCCGCCGTTACAGCGGATGGCGGCTCGAAAAAACTCCGTTTCCAAGAGGAAACGGAGAGAGAGCCGGCAGGGGTGGGTAGAACTCCCCGCAGAGTCCCAAAAGTTTTTTTTTTAACTTTTGGGACGGAGCGGATGAGAAGCCCCATATCCCCTGCCGCTGCTCCGGGCTTTGGGAGACCTCTGCCTATGCAGAGCCAGGCGTCAAGAGCAAGCCTGTGAATCTAAAAGAATAATTAAAGAAATGAAGAACTGGACCCTTAATACTGAACCGCAAGTATCTCACCCTTTCAAAAACTATTTAAAAGAAAAGAGCAGAGGAAAAGAGGGAAAAAGAGCCTTCTAAAATGGCGTCTGCTGTGGCTGGAGAAGGGCTAAAAGGGAAAGTCCTTCCGTTTTTCATTATTACAATGTAGCGGAATAAATATCATTGGCTACATTTCTAGAGAAACCTCGCTCCTGTGCTGCTCAGAAGTTTTTTTTTAATGAGGGAAAGTCTCTTTGTTTTCTATTTCTTCTCTTATTTTTGCTAAATCTTGTCTGTGTGGGAAATGGCATCAGGACTTATACAGCTGGACAAACAGGGGGGGGGAATTTCCCCCCTTAAGAAATTGCGCCAACAAATTTCAACTCTCCAGCGTCAGAAACCCGATTTTAATATATTAGAATTTATCCTTGAAGAGATTGTAAGAAGGGATGAGATTGTGAATCAGCAACTTGAAAAATTTAAGCAGGAAATTAAAGAAATTGGTGAATTGGTGAAATCAGAGTCTGACTTCTTGAATAAAAAGATTTCAAAAGTTGCTAATGGTTTATCAGGCTTTCTGATTCAGATGGAGGCAAAGACTGAATTATTAGAGACTAAAATGAAGGAAATCGAGGAGAATTTGGATGACATGACTCAAAAAATTAAAAAGGATTTGATAAACATTCAGGATAATAGCTTGGAAGACAAATCTAAAATGGAGACTGACCAAAAGATTGGTAATGAGGAAAATGTACAACAGAGGATTGAAAGAGAAGTTTTAATGATTCAATATAATTTTACAGAATATGCAATTAGATTGAGAGGTCTGCAGGAAAATAATAGAGATGATTTAAGGAAAGTATCTTCTGAAATTCTGGCTGGGATCTTAAAGGTTCAACCTGATGAAGTGTATTGCAGGATTGATAGAATTTATAGAATAAAATCCTGGTGGGCAAAGCAAAGGCAACTGCCTAGAGATGTGGTGATCTATTTTACAGATAAAGAAATTAGGAATAATATTGTGCAGAACTCTTTTAATTCCAATTTGCAATTTCATGGAAGAAAGATTTGGATTTTCAAGGAGCTCCCGCCCAAGATGTTAATGGAGAGGAAGAAATTTGGCTTTTTAGTGACTGAATTAAAAAAAAGAAATATCCTATTCAGGTGGGACATCCCAGTTGGTTTAATATTGAGATATCAAGGCGTAAGATATCAATTGCACACTGTCGAAAAAGCGGAAGATTTTTATCAAAAAATTCTAAAAATGAATTTAACACCTTTAGGCATAATACAGGATAAGCAAAAGGAGTTCGAAATAAAAGGAAAACATCAAATTACAGAGGCTGTGATGGATAAATTGTCTTTGGACTCCTTGGAGACCCCAGCTGGACTGTTTATAAATAAGAGAGCAGTGTCATCCGAACCCAAGGTGATGAATCATCAAGTCACAGACAAGTGCGCAAATCAACCAGTTGATATACAAGTGATGGACAAGAAAGATGAGATGATAAAATTAACCCAACAAGAACAATCCACAAAGCAGAATGAAAATCAACCAGCAGATATACAATTGGTAAGCAAGAAAAGAGGATGGAAATTCAACCCGAAAAAGAAAAAGAAAAGAAACAGATCTTATAGAAACAGCAATTTCCAAACTAAGCAACAGTGAAGCCAGGCGCTTTAAAAAATGAATGAATATTAGAAAAGACAGTGGTGGCGAACAATTGTCTGATACTATCCTGAGGATTGTGGCAGATCTCTGCAAGGCCATGATTTTGGGAAGTGGAAAGAGCCTCACTTTGTTGGATTTGAATCATCTAATTTTTTCTTATTTACCTTTTTTTTCTCTTGGAAATATATTATAACTATTTTGAGTTATAAGGCAGGAGAGTTTTGCCGGGGCATGCAGAAGATCTGGATGTTACTCAGTAGGATGACGGGAATTAACAATCCTGATGAATACCACAACTATAACCATACGGATATATTCATAATTATAATGTCACTCGGGTGGTTGTTTTTACTTTTATACAGGTGTGAGGATATCTACTACTGATGGGGGCAGAAGATGACTGAAGATTTTGAACAAACTGTTGCACCAGCATGTTATTTTACCCTATTATGGGTGATGGATTTAACAATCTAGTGGAAAGACATCAAAGAAGATATTATATGGATCATAAACTTAAAGTTATTGTCTTTTCTCTTTTTACATAATGAAATGCATATATAGATATGTGTATATCTTAGTAAAGTGGGCAGTTGATTATATTTAGAATCGTATTGCATGATTTTGTAGGAATTGAAGGGCTGAAAGAGGTTAGTTTACTGATTGTTATAAAATGGGATGCATATATAGATATGTGTATATTCTAGTAAAGTGGGTAGTGGATTATATTTAGAATTGTATTGTCTGCATCATCTGCCAGCAACATAATATTGGTTCCTCTACCCCCCGTCAACCTGACTCCCACCCTCCACCTTGGGGCCCCTTTGTCCATATTCAGATGGATTTTATTCAGATGCCAAAGTGTATATGTGCTCATTTTTGTATGTATGTACAGTGGTTGGGTTGAAACCAACACTTGTGCAAAAGCAAATGTTGTCACCATTGCTAAATGCCTTCTTTAAGGAATTTTTGCCCTGATTTGGTATCCCTATCTATTTAGGAAGCGATAAAGGTACTCACTTTGCAAACTAGGTAATTTTAAAAAAATTGCAAGGCTCTTCAAATACACCAAAAGCTCCATTGTTCTTTCCATCTGGAATTGTCAGGCCGTGTTAAAAGAATTAATTTGACCCTCAAAAATAAAATAGCCAAACTGTGTGCCGAAATCAATTTGAAATGGCCTGTTTGCCACTAGTGTTAATGTCTATAAGGATGATTCCATTCAAAACAACTGGCCTATCCCCTCATGAAATACTAATGGGTCAACACATTCTCTTCCGTCTGTTTTGCATCTGGATGACATACAAGTCCTGGACAGTATCATGTTAGACTATTGCCATGCCCTTGTCACAACCTTAAAGGCATGTGATTCACAGGTTGGCACTGTGCTTCCAAAAGAGAGTCTACATCCTTGCCACTCTCTGGCACCTGGCGATTTGGTACTGGTGAAGATATTTCAATGAAAGAATTACCTAGCTCCTCATTGGAAGGATCCATTCCAGATCATCTTGACCAGCAATACTGCTGTGATGTGTCAACATCTGTACTCCTGGGTGCATGCTTCACACTGTAAGAAGGTACCAGCCCCATATGAAGAAGCCACTCAGCTCAGGTCACCTAGCTGCAACAAGGCAAAGACTGAAGTTATGCCTAACAGGGAGGCAAGTGCTAGCAACCTCTGCCCCCGCTGTCCATAAAAACCTTCACCCAAAGCCATGCCAACATTGAGTAACCCTACCCTTGCCTACCATCAATGAATAATAAAAGAACAGCCCAGCAATGATTGCCCAGCAATGATTGCAAGAAACAGCCTGTATCAGGACTCATGCCTGTAGTCTGGGCCATCGCTGCCATGCTCCTCTTCAGCACTGTGCTTCACTTATACAAGATCACTCACCTTACAGTCCAAAAAGCTCAGTCTATTACAACCCCTGCATCATTACCAGAGCCTCCTTGCCACCACAGAAGAATCTGTGCTATGCAGACAACGAGATGCTTGCCCCTTAAGAGTATTGAATTCAGTGGTCTTTTTAGAAATGCCTATTTCAATCTGGTTGAAACATACCATGCTGTCCATGCGTCAGAAAATCTGACTGCCTATTGGGTGTGTAATTATGCTGGAGATATGGATAAAGTGGTTTCTATGTTTGTCAGAGCTGTCCCACACTCCTGGTATCAACAAAAAGCTGTAGACAATCAACTGAAATTTACGCCAAATCACTGACCATAACAGAAGTCCTACTGGTTTCTTTCATCCCACCACTGAAATCTCTTGCCCTACTTGATACAGAAATGGGACATTTTTGTATTGAATCCCATGATGTCATTACCTGGAAGTATAGCCTCACTAATATGGGATATGGAAATTGCAATTTCACCATTGAACTTATTGCTATCTGGCAACCATTTCCTAGAAATGTTTCAATGAGGCCTTGTTTGTTTAAGCCCCAATTTGGTTACAATAAATGAAAGCATAAACCGAGTGTCCCTAGTGCGGACAACAACTGACAATTTGACCCCTGACATAAATATCCCTGCTTTGATTTTGAATCGTTTGAACGCATGGTGGCTAAGGCCAATGAAGGGAAAATCCATAAGTTTACCTTTGACTGGGGCTATAAGGTGCCAACAATCTATAATTCTCCTCTTGACATGCCAATCTATAGCGTTTGTTGTCAATTTTTTAACTATTCCAGCTTTCATGATTGTTACCTAAACATGGAAATGCACATAAGTACAATAGCTCCATACATTGAATCTGTTAGTAGCTGTGAAGATGAGGCTGCAGTTGAAGAACTTCTTGCCTTTTCACCTGTAAAATTTGTTTTTGGAGTAACCTCTCCCTCTCTACATTTTATTTGTGGGAATTGAGCTTATCACACACTTCCCCCTGGCTGGAACGGCAGGTGCTTTTTGGGCACAATCTTTCCTGGCCTTCTCGCCCTGTTGAACCCACAGGATCTTCATGCTCCTATCACTCTGTCCCAATAGAAAAGAGACATTCAGGATATATTTTCTCTATCCAATGGGTGGAATCGATTTTTCAACACTCTCATTCCACAATTGGGCATCAATGTAGTATGGGAACAATGTAAGATATTTTCTCCTCAATATTCTCTTGCTCATACAGTTTTCTATAATAATCTTGTATAATTTTTTTCTTCTCTTTATTCCCATATCTAATTTGCCCTTGATTATCTACTAGTTGTATTATTCTTCTTGATTCTCTCTCTTTTTACAGTTTGTATGCTAACCATCTACCTGGTTTATTTGCGTCTTCAAAATAGTTCTGTTTGGCACTTCTAATTTTTTGTGCTAAATCCTCTTTTTCTATTAATCCCATTTTATGTTTAATTGTGTCCATTTTTATTTTAGTGTCCTTTTTTGTGGAAATTTCTGTAATTCTTTTTCGAGTTTCTTGTGTTCATCCTCTAATGTTTTATAAGCTTGTCTTTTCTTAGTATTTCTTTTCCTTGTATAGTCTATTATCAGACCTCTAGCATAGGCCTTCATTGTATCCCAAAGATTTTGCATTGATGTGTCCTCTTTTCTATTTTCTTTTTTTAAAAAGCCAATTCTTTCCCCATTTTCTGTACAAATTCCTTTTCTTTTAGTACTATATTATTTAAGGTCCATCTAGATCTTCTCCTTTGTCCTTTCCATTTCATTGTCATTGGGTTATAGTTATTTCTATGTCAATTTCTTCTATGTTAGAAGTCAATTCCATTGTCGTCCATATCATGTCTATTCTAAACCATGATGAGTGTCTATTTGAATAAAAAGTATATTGTCTATTTTTTGTATTTCTTTCTCTCCACGCATCTTTTAAGTTTACTTCCTCTATCATTTTAAAGAAAGATTTCAGAAGAATCTTTCTATTTGCTTTGTCTAATTTCTCATCTACTATAACATTGAAAGTCTCCCATCAAGCAAATATTATCATAGTCCAATTCAATTATTTTCATATGTAATTTTCTATAAAATTCTTCTTGATTATCATTTGGACTGTATATTGCTATTAAAAGTATTTTCATATTATTATCTGTTATTTCCACCATCAAAATTCTTCCATCATCATCTGAATAAATTTGCTCCACTGGGGTTGTGTCATTGCTCTGCTGGGGTTCTTACATTGTGGCAATGAAGTAAATATTTTCCCTAATTTTGGCTGTATCAATATTTGTTCATGATGTTTTTTAATATGTACTTCTTGCAAACAAATTATATCAAACTTTAATTTTTCTAATTTATGAAATGTCTTTCTTCTTTTAATAGCTAAATTAAATCTATTTATATTTATTGTAATCAATTTTTCCTCTTCCATATTTATATTTTATAAGAAGGGTTTATTGCTCTAGTAGATCTCGCACATGAAGGAGGCATTTGTAAATTAATAGGCTCCTCATCTTGTGTATACATCCCTGATGGTAATCGTACTCTGTTTGCCAACATCGAAAAAATATGCCAAGCTGTTAAAAATTATAAGGATGGCCCTATTTCATCGTTTGAGTCATTTGATGATACTGGAATTGTTGAAGTATTCTCCATCTTTTCTGGCCTAGGAGGGAAGATTTTAATGTTTTTGATCACTGTTCTGTCTATCCTCCTTTTACTTTGTGTGATAATTGTGGTCTTTAGAAAGTGTGTGTCCTCTGCAGTGTCCACAACTACAGCCTCCAAGCCCTCTTCAATTCCTCTTATGGGAGTTGTTCCTCGTACTACCACTTCTCTACTTACTGAAAACTCTTGTTCTTCTTCTTCCTCTACATTGACAAGCATCCCTTCAATAAAATCAGTGCTAACACACAAACCTTCTATGAGGTCACTAATAAGAGATCCACCTGTGCAATCAGATGGCGAACTACTATATGTCAACATGAAATGGCTCCGGACCTTTAGCCTATCTAAATCCCCTTGCAGTATTTTGCTGTAACGCTTTAATCCAAGTAATTGCCTCTCTTCATTTTAAATGAAGAATGTTTTACATATAATCTATGAGAAGTTTTGGCTTTAGCTAAATATATTAAAATGCTTTTAACACTTTGGTTTGTGTTGCTCTCATGATCAGAAAGGGAGGACTGAGAGAAAAAGAAAATATCCCAATCAGAAATGTATTAGCAAGGGAGATCAGAGCAGCAAAAAGAAGCTACTCTGAAAAGCTAAAGAATCAGTTCTCAACAAATGAACCAGCAAACATGTGGGAAACTTTTTTTAATCAAGTTTTATTGATTCCCCCCCATTTCCCCCGCATATTTTATGAACAGAGTATCATAACTTATACAGTTTAACATATTCAAGTACATTTTACTCACTTACAATTTTTGCCAAAATTTCCTTTTTCCATTTTTTAATCATATCTTAAAATTTCTATGCTTATTTATATAAACAACATCTTAATTCGCCCTCAAATTCTAATTTTTCTGTTTTAACTCATATTTATTCCCTTTTATTTTTTAATAACTCATTCTTTATCCTAGTACATTTATGCACGTTCGGGGTTGCCTTTCTTCCATTTTATCTTTTTTATTGTACAGCAATCTTTCTTTTCAATCTCTCTCTCCCTTCTTTCATTTCTACTTTCTTCTTCCCTCTTCTCCTACTCCTTCTCTACTTCCCCTTCCTTTCTGCCTCTCCTCCTCTCTTTCTCCCTTTCTAACCCTCTCTCCTACTCTTATTTCCCCTCCCTCCCTTCCTCCCTCTTTTCTTTCTTCCCATTCCTCTCTCTCCTTCTTCCTCCCTTCCATCCAATGGTGGGATTCAATTTTTTTAACAACCAGTTCTGTGGGTATGGCTTATTTGGGTGGGTGTGGCTTGATGGTCATGTGACCGGGTGGGTGTGGCTTGGTGATCATGTGACTGGGTGGCTGTGACTATGTGTATAGGGACTACTCAGAGGGCTGAAAAAAGTCATTTCTGACCGATCCTCACACTTATGACCATCCTCACATTTATGCCCATTGCAGCATTCTTAACAATTGTGTCACTCATTTCACAACTGCTTCTCTTCACCATGGTGACAAGATAGGGTGAAAAACGTAAAATGTGAGGATAGTTGTAAGTGCGAGGACTGGTCAAAAGTGCGAGGACTGGTCAAAAATAACTTTTTCAGCCCTCTGAGTAGTCAATATGCACATAGGGACTACCCAGAGGGCTGAAAAAAGTTATTTCTGACAGTTCCTCGGACTTTTGACCAGTCCTCGCACTTTTGACCGGTCATCATTTACGCCCATTGCAGCATTCTTAACAACTGTGTCACTTAAAAAGAAAAGTGCTAATTTCAATAGACTTTTCAAATTTGTTATTAAGATCCTCCCCAAAAGAACTTCATCTTCAATTCTTCCTTTCTTTCTATATTTTTTCCAATCCTTCTTCAATAATACTTTCTCCTTCAACATTGCTCCTCCCCCTGCTTTTATTTTTGAAAAGTTTTGAATGTAGATTTGAGATTGATGCATCTCACTCTCTCAGACTTCCGGTTGGCACCGCAGGTTTCGTGGACGGTCTCCTTAGACCGCCAGCCCCGTGACTTCGTAAAAGCCGCTTTGACAGCGCAAATCGGCTGTCTGGCGGCTGAAAAACCTACCCTTCAGGAAAAGAAGGAGAGGAGAGTTGGTGGGTGAGAGTAGAGCTCCCCGAAAGTCCTCTGCAATAATTCCAGAGGCTTGGAGGGTGAAAGCTCCCCAGTCAGCCCACTGAGAAGCTCCGAATCCGGGACAACTCTGTCTAGAGCTAGAAGCCGCGACCAATCCTGCTGTCAAAAGTGAGTCTGATTGATTACAAGCGCAGGCAGAGCGGAAACAGGAGAACAAGACTTAAAAGTAACAGAGTTTAACTCCGGACTTACTTTGTTTCAAATTGAATTTCTTTGAGCTGGAGGCTGAAGATGGCGTCTTTGTTATGGTTTTGAAAGTGAAAGTCAGAAACGAAAGTGCTTATTGAGAACTTTCTGTGAGAGTGGATTTAAGCTACTGGGAATTGGGAGCTTGTGGAGAAAAGACTATTTTGCCTGATAAATTAGAGACTATAAATTACAAGCTTTTTAAAGTTGTTCAAGGGACTTTGTGGCTTTGAAAGGAAAAAAAGATCTTTTTAAAAGGGAAAAAAAAGATGGCTTCTAAACAAGTTAAGCCAGGAGTTGTTAAAGGAGGGGGAGGTTCTCCAGTTGTGTCAATGGTGACAGAAAGCACAACTTCCAGCTGATTCACAGAGTCAGGAGGCTGCTCTTAATGATCTTAAAGAATTTATGAAAGAAGCCATGAATAATCAAGCTGCAGCAATGAATAACCTAACAGTAATTGTGGAAGGGAAATTAAAGAAAGTTGAGGAGGATATAAAGTCAATTAAAGAAGTGGTTGCAATAAAGCATGATGAAATAAGAGATGATATTGTTTTTGCAGTATCAGGATTGTCAAAACTTGTTATTCAGGTGGAAGAGAGAGTGGAAGAAATTAACAAAACCAATTTAAATTTGGAAAGCAAAATGGGAGATATCATGACTAAAACAGAGAGCGTGGATGATGAATTGGTAATGCTACAATACAGATCTATGGAATTTGCCTTGAGATTGAGAGGCCTGAAAGAAAACAGCAAAGAAAATCTAAAGGATATTTGTGCTGAAGCTATTGCAGAGATAATTAAAGAAAGACGAGAAGATGTGGCAAGCCGAATTGATAAAATCTATAGGGTTAATTCCTGGCTGGCAAGACAAAGACAGCTGCCAAGAGATGTGGTGATTTATTTTACAACCAGGAGAATCAGAAATGATATTTTACAAGCTTCTTACAAAAATAAGGTTCAGGTGGCTGGGCAAAAAGTGGTGGTTTTGAAAGAGATCCCTCCAAAAATGCTGAGAAGTAGAAAGGACTTTGGTTTTTTGGTAAATGAGTTGAGAAACCAACAAGTGGTGTACAGATGGGACATTCCAACTGGTCTAATAGTGACTTATAGTGGAGAAAGATACCGGTTAAACACAGTTTGGAAGGCAAAAGATTTTTATGTCAATGTTTTAAAGGCTGGATACCCACCCTCAACGGGGGCGGGGGGGGTTAGAAAGAAAATGGAGATGATACAACAAGAAAAAGATGGAAAGCAGATCCAAACTTATGCTGAAGTTTTAGCTGGAGGAATCACCATGGAAGAAGACCTGGATCTTGGGGGCTTACCACCAACGCTGGAACCATCTAAGAAGGGAGAGCCGAAAGAACGACTGACCCGATCAACTTATAAACTTCAAGAACAACAATTAAAAATGCAACAATCTCAAGATCTATCTCAAGAGGTTCAGAAAACAGAAGCAGTGGGGGGGGGGCTAGGCCGAAGAGTAAGGTGGAGGAGGATGTTCAGCTGATGCTCATGCAGCTTCAAAAGGCTAAAGATGGCAACTAAATTCCTATCTTGGAATGTTAATGGCCTAAACTCACCACAAAAAAGAAAGTATTTCATTACTTGAAACAATTTAACAATGATGTTATTTGTCTGCAAGAAACACATATTAGATTATTAGATCAAAAATATTTGATAAATTCAAGATTAGGTACACACTTTGTGGCATCAGCGCCAGAGAAGAAAAATGGGTTAGTCATATATGTAAAGAAAGGACTATCAGCTAATTTAATTGAGGCAGATGATCAAGAAAGATATATTGCAATTGAATTATTAACACAGACTGGAAAAATGCTTTTAATTGGAATATATGCCCCTAATCAGCAACAAGACAAGTTTTATAAATTTTTACATACTAAAATAATTTTTTTTTTAATTTTGATTTATATGCCGCCCTTCTCCGGAGACTCAGGGCAGCTTACAATGCGTTAAGCAATAGCCTTCATACTTTTGTATATTTATACAAAGACAGCTTATTGCCCCCACAAACTGGGTCCTCATTTCACCTACCTTAGAAAGGATGGAAGGCTGAGTCAACCTTGAGCCTTGGAGAGATTTGAACCAGCAGAAATTGCAGGCAGCTGTGTTAATAACAGGGTGCTTAGACCACTGTACTACAAGGCTAAAATAATACAATGGGATTATAAATCTTTTATATTAATGAGTGACTGGAATGGAGTAATAGATACACAGAAAGATAAAAAAAGTTTATCAAAGATCTCAACACGTGCAAAATTACCTAAATCCTTTTTTGATATGATGGAAGATATAGAACTGAGAGATATTTGGAGAGAATGCAATGTGGAGGAAAGAGATTTTACCTTTTTTTCTGATAGACATCAATCCTTCTCCAGGACTGATTTTATACTAACCACAAATGATTTTATTTCTAGGGTGAAGAAGACGAAGATATGTCCAAGAACTCTAACTGATCATAGTCCGGTTTGGGTGGAATTTGAACAGGAGAGGGGGGAAAGAAGGTCTTGGAGGCTAAATGAAAATTTATTTAGATATGAACAAAATGTGAAAGAGCTTAAAAAACAAATGAAAGAATTTTTTGCTATTAATATGTATAAGGGTATTTCTATGGAAATGGTTTGGGATGCTAGTAAGGCTTATATGAGGGGTACGTTAATACATATGAATAATAAACATAGACTAAAGCAACAAAAGAAATGGAAAGAGATAGAGGAAGAAATAAAAAAGAAAGAACAATTACTTATACTTAATCCAGGAGATAAGAAAGTAAAAGAAACAATAAATATACTACAAGGGCAATTCAATATGTTAATGGCTGATCAGGTGGCTACTAGCTTACAATATGCTAAACATAATACATTTTGTAATGCCAATAAACCAGATAGGTGGTTGGCCTATATGTTGAGGAAAAAACAGAAATCACGAGTCATTAGTAAAATAGAATTTAGAGGTAAGGAGGTTTACCAACAGAATATGATCAAAAAGGCTTTCTTAGAATTTTATACAAAGTTATATGCTAGTGATTCAATACAAGGTATAGATATAGATAGATACTTAAAGGAAGGGAATATTCCTGAATTAACGTTGGAACAGAGGGAAGGATTGAATCAACCAATAACTTCTGAGGAGATTATTGCTGCAATTAAGCAGTTAAAAATAGGGAAAGCTCTGGGAACAGATGGATTAATAGCTGTTTATTATAAGAATGTACAGTTTGAAATGGTAGAACTGCTTACAGCTCTATTTTGAAAATTCAATTAGGGGGAGGAGTTCCACCCTCTTGGAGAACAGCTTTTGTTTCACTGATCCTGAAGGAAGATCAAAATTGTACCAAACCTGAAAATTTTAGGCCAATTTCACTTTTGAACACTGATTATAAAGTTTTTGCTAAGATATTAGCGAATAGACTAATGCCAGTTATGCAACAAACAATTCACAATGATCAATCAGGTTTTATAAAAGGGAGGCAAATGAAATATAATGTCAGACAAATTATAAACTTATTGGAATATTTGGAAAAAAAACAACCAGGTCCCTGCAGCGTTCATATTTTTGGATGCAGAGAAAGCATTTGATCGATTGAACTGGCAATTTCTGTTTAAGATAATAAAAAAAAATGCATTTTGGGGGAATATTTTACACATTCAATTAGAGCAATATATCAGGAACAAACAGCCCAAATAATAGTTAATGGAGACTTAACAGATGTTTTTAAAATTGAGAAAGGTACAAGGCAGGGTTGTCCTTTGTCACCATTGCTGTTTATTTTAACTTTAGAAGTTTTGTTGAATAAGCTATGTGACTCTGATAAAATAAAAGGAATTGTAATTAGACAGCAGGATTATAGATTAAGAGCATTTGCAGATGACCTGGTTGTTACTTTATCTCAACCTATAGAAGCGGCTCCCTATATGTTGGACATAATAGGTCAATATGGTAAAGTATCTGGATTTAAAGTAAATCAACACAAGACAAAGATGATAATTAAAAATATGTCCATATCTCAAAGAGAAGATTTAGGGAGAATAACTGGGTTTGAAATAGTTAAAAAGGTTAAGTATTTAGAAGTATATATTGCAGCCTCAAACACGAAATTGTTTAAAAATAATTATGAAGTTCTTTGGCAAAAAGTACAGAAAGAAATGGAAAATTGGAAAAAGCTACAACTATCATTACTAGGAAGGATAGCAGCAATAAAAATGAATGTATTACCTAGGTTTTTATTTTTGTTTCAAATGATGCCAGTGCTTAAGAAAGTTGGAAATTTGATGGAATGGCAGAAAGGCGTTAATATTTTTATCTGGGGTGGGAAGAAACCAAGAGTGAAACTGAAAATTATACAGGATTACATGAGAGAGGTCTTAAAATGCCTAATTTAAGATTGTACTATGAAGCAGCTGCTTTATCACAAATTAGCGATTGGTTTAATTTAACTGAAGAAAGAATGTTAAACATAGAAGGCTATGATTTGTTATATGGATGGTATGCTTATCTGTTATATGAAAAAAAGTGGATAAAGTGTTTAAGGGTCATATACTTAGAAATGCATTGTTGAGGGTTGGAAAAAATATCAATATAAGATAAATTATAAGATACCCATATGGGCAAATCCCAGACATGCAATAGAAAATATAAGTATAGAGCAAAAAACAGAGGTGATTACTTATAAAGAGGTTCTTCTTTTGGAAAGGCGTAAACTGCAATTGAAAGCTTTAGATGTATTAAAAGAAGAAGGGATAATTTATACTTGGTTTCAGTATGGTCAGCTTCAAGCTAGATGGAGGGAGGATCAAAAAATTGGGGTTATGCAAAATGAGGAAAATCTGGTGAAACAGATTAGAGATCAAAGTCAGATGCATATTAAAAGGTTGTATAATGCTTTATTGGAAATAGATTCAGAAACGGAATTGGTTAAAAATTGTATGATAAAATGGGCGCAAAACTTTCAGGAACCAGTGATAATGGAAACATGGGAAAAGATTTGGGTTAGAAATGTTAAATTTACGCAAGCACAAAATTTGAGAGAGAATTTTTATAAAATGTTTTATAGATGGCACTTAGATCCTAAAAAATTATCATGTATGTACTCGAACTTGCAAGCTAAATGTTGGAGATGTGAATGTAATGATGCAACCGATTATCATATATGGTGGACCTGTAAGAAAATCAAGGCATTTTGGATAAAAATTTGGTGGCTTTTGCAGAACATTTTGAAAAGAAGGTTGAAATTTACTTCTCAATTGCTTTTATTGGGTATAATGACGGATTGTACAGTATTAGAGACTAAACTGATTTTGAATTTAATATCAGCAGCTAGGCTGTTGGTAGCGCAATATTGGAAGAAGGACTCTTTGCCTACTATTGAAGAATGGACACTGAAAGTAACGAATTTAGCGGAAATGGTGAAAATCTCAGCATACCTGAAGGACTATACAGAAGAAAGATACGTATCGGAATGGAGAAGATGGATTGATTATATTCAAAATAAGTATCAGACAAGAAAATATCAAATAGCTTATGAATGAACGTTAAGTATTAGAAGTATTATGTTATCAATAGTGTTAGAGTTAAGGTTTCAGGGGGGATTTGGCAGTTTAAGAATAGTTAGGGGTGTGGGTGTGGTGGGGAGGGAACTGGGGGGATTTTTCTTTGTAAAACTTTTCAATAAAAAAAAGAAAAGAAAATCGCTCTCTCCTTAACGTTATCTCCTTCATTTTGGAAGCTCCATTTCTACTCTTCCTGCTATAATCAGTCACTTCCTCCCTTAAAAATTGATTCTGTCTATAAAACCAAGAATTGTCACGATAAAGTTTATCAGTCTGCAGGAAAAAGTCTATTTGCTGCTTTTCAGTTAAGAAAGAAAACCTCTGCATAGAAACCTCTGCCAAAACCTCTGTTTTCAATGTGGTAACTTCCATCGTGTTCCTGACAGCCTCTTTTCCCTGCTCCAAAGACAAATTAATTTGATTTTCTTGCTCTTTTCCAGCCAGCAAATCATTTTTGTTCTTCAGATTATAATTTTGAATAGTCCTTTCAATTGATTCCAGTATAGCAGAAGTATAGAAATTTAAAAGTTCTTGTAAAACCTCTACAGTCACAACTTGTGAATTTGCTGGCTCATATAATAATGATCCTCCATCCTTGATGTCAGCCATATTTCAATTTCCAGTTTAAGTTTATTCAGCTATCGAGGCTTCCGGTTTTGCTGGCTCCCGGTGAAGACGGTTCCTTTTTAAGGTCCGCCAGCCCCGCCGTTTGTAGAGCCGCTTCAATCATGAGAAGCGGCTTGGAAACTCCAGAATCTGCAGGATTTGAAGGAGAGAGTAAACAAGGTGCAGGTCGAGCCCCTGTGAGCCCCCAGAAGTTTGCTACTGGGGGAGGAAACAGGCGCAGCTCCCTCCCAACTTGCGAAGACTCCGGACGGCATGGGATGACTCTGCTTTCTGCAGAGGAAGCCAGCAGCAGCAAACACAAAAATTGATTCAAATTAACTTTATCAACTAGCGGAGGAAAAAACCTGAACCCTGAAACCAAGAAATTGCAAGTATTTTGTTTATTTATTTATTTATTTATTTATTTATTTATTTATTTATTATATTTCTATACCGCCTTTCTCCCATAGGACTCAAGGCGGTGTACAGTCAAGAAAAATATAGACACACAAACATCATAAAATTGCTAATTAAAATTATTACTTAGTTTGGTCAATTAAATAAAACCCAGAATTAGATAACATTTAAAAAAAAAATCATTCACATGTTCATATGTTTAGCCCCACTTGTTGAAACATCAGGGTCTTGAGGGCACGGTGGAAAGCACGGAGATCAGGGATATTCCGTATCTCCGGGGGCAGTTCATTCCAAAGGGTTGGAGCCCTCACAGAGAAGGCCCTCCCCCTGGGAGTCGCCAGTCGGCATAATTTGACTGATGGCACCCTGAGTAGTCCCTCCCTGTGAGAACGAACTGGTCGGTGGGAGGCTACTGGTGGCAAAAGACGGTCTCGTAGGTACCCAGGTCCTAAGCCATGGAGCGCTTTAAAGGTGATAACTAACACCTTGAATCGCACCCTTTTTTCCTTCTTTTGTGACTTCCCAATTTGAGTAAAAATTAGAGCGAGCGGAAGCGGCTTGAAAAGATGGCACCATTCCAGCGTTAACAAGCTGAAAGGGAGAGTGATCTTTTAAAGCTACTCTAACAAGTTACACTGTTGCGCTGCTTGTAGCAAGCAAACAGGAGAAGAGCGGGAAAAATCCTTTTTAAAGCAAGCTGAGCTCGCACTAGTCTAATTCTACTTCCAATTTGACTAAAACTGGGGGACTTTTTAGAGGACTTTGGGAAGTATTAATTTGAACCCCCAAATGGTGCCTAGCAGCTGAGCTAACGAGCTAACGAGCTAGTGAAAGTGATTCTAAGAAGTTACTTTGATCAGTTACAAAGTTACTCTGCCTGTAATACAGAGGAATAGAAGAAGAGGAAAAATCTGTTTCTTTAAATTCTGAGTTTGTTCACTCTAGCTTCTATCTGACTAAACCTGGGGGATTTTTTTAGAAGCCTTTGTGGAGGTGGAAAAGGAAAGAGGATTTCCCTCTTTAGAAAAACTAATCTACGTGGCAGGATGGCTTCAAAGAAGGAGGAAGGAAAGGCAGCGGGGGGGGGATCCCCGACACGCAAACATGAATCACAGCCTCCTTCTGTTCAACAAACTCAGAAAAAAGATTTTGACTTTGAAAACTTAAAAGAATTTATATCCCAGGTTTTGGATGATAAATTTCAAAAATCTCAACAGGAAATAGATGATAAACTTCAAAAATCTCAACAAGAATTATGCAGGAAATTAATGAAATTAAAGACATGGTGCAACAGGATTATGGCAAGGTGACTAAAAAAAATAGATGTGGCGTCTAGCCTTGCAGAATTTATTATTAAAGTGGACTCTAAAGTGGAAGAATTCAAATCAGAAGTCAATGTTAAGATGAAAGACAATGATTATAAAATTTCTGATGTTGATGATAAAATGCAGAGAGTCGAAAACGAAATTGTTATGATGCAATTCAGGGCAATGGAATTTGCTATAAAGCTTCGAGGAATCAGAGAGGATGACCGACAGGATTTGAGACAGATTTGTGCTGAGGCTTTGGCAGTCATATTAAAAATTAATCCTGATGTGGTTTTTTATAAAATAGACAAAATTTACAGAGTGAATTCTTGGGTGGCCAGACAAAGACAATTGCCTAGAGACGTGGTGATATATTTTACAGACAGAGTAATAAGAAATGATATCCTGCAAAAATCTTTTCTTACCTCTGTGCAAGTGGGGGGCGCACAAATTGGAGTTTATAAAGAAGTACCACCCAAAATGCTGAAAGCCAGAAAAGATTTTGGCTTTCTAGTAAACGAATTGAAAAAACAAGAGATACCATTTCGGTGGGATGCCCCAACTAGCATAATTTTGAAGTACAAGGGAGAAAGTTATCGTTTGAATACTGTGGAGAAGGCGGAGCATTTTTATACTACTATCTTTAAAGAAAGAACACCATCTCCACGTACATCTACAGTGCTGGAGATTAAGGAGAGTGACAAGAAGCAACCTCAACAAGAATTGCAAGAACAGGTTAAGCAGGTGGAGTTAGAGGAAACGCAGGGTGCTGTAGGAGGTTTCTTGGAGGAGCCCCTGTTAGAATCTTCTCCAATCTTAGACCCGGCTCAGATGGTTGAAGTTAAGGATCAGCGTATAACTCGTGCAAAATCCAAGCAATTTAAAGAAATGCAACAACAGGAAAGACAATATAAAAAGGGAGCTAAGAGTACTACACAAGAGACTGAAGTCATGGGGGGAGCAAGACCGAAGATCCAGGAAGATATTCAGTTATTCTGCTCGTTGCTTCAGAAAGATAAAGATGACGTTTAAGTGTTTATCTTGGAATGTGAATGGGTTGAACTCGGTACAGAAAAGGAAGAAGTTATTTGCATACTTGAGACAATTTAATAATGATATAATTTGTTTACAAGAAACTCATATCACAACTCAAGATCAAAAATACTTGATAAATTCTAAATTAGGAACACATTTTATATCTTCAACTTTGCAAAAAAAGAATGGTGTGGTTATTTATGTAAACAAAAGATTAACAGCTAAAATTATAGAAGCAGATGAAGATGGTAGGTTTGTAGCCATCGAATTGCTTACAGTAAATGGCCAAATTCTTCTGATTGGAATTTATGCTCCTAATCAACAACAGGACCATTTCTATAAAATGTTACACACTAAAATATTGCAATGGGACTATAGATCTATTCTAATTATGGGAGATTGGAATGGAGTAATTGATTCTAAATTAGACAAAAAGAGTTTGGCGAAATCCAGGATCAGATTACCACAGACTTTTTTTTGACATGAAAGAAGACTTGGAATTAAAAGATATTTGGAGAATACATAATCCAAAAGAATTGGACTATACTTTTTTTTTCCGACAGACATAGATCCTTCTCTAGGATTGACTTTATTTTGTTGTCAGATGATTTACTTGTTAAGACAAAAAGAACAAAGATTTTTCCAAGAACTTTGACCGACCATAGCCCAGTATGGATAGAAATCGAGATGGGCAGGACTGAGCGACGTTCTTGGAGAATAAATGAAAACTTGTTCAGATATGAAAAAAATATAATAGAACTTAAAAAGCACTTGAAAGAATTTTTTGAAATAAACTTGAATAAAGGTACCCCAATTGAAATTGTGTGGGATGCGAGTAAAGCTTATATGAGAGGGGTGCTTATTTATATGAACTCTAAACATAGATTGATTCGACAAAAGAAAAGATCTGAATTGGAAGTAGAAATAAAGAACAAAGAACAGCTACTTATTAAAAATCCAACAGATGACAGAATACGTGGTGTTATAAAACTTTTGAAAGACCAATTTCAAATGCTTATGGTGGAACAAGTTGCAACAAACTTACAGTATGCGAAGCATAATACATTTTGTAATGCCAATAAGCCGGGCAGATGGTTGGCCTATACATTAAGGAAAAAGCAGAGTGTACGGACTATTGATAGTATTGATATTGGAGGGAAAGAAATCTTTCAACAAAAATTAATTAAAGAAGCTTTTGTGGACTATTATACTAAACTATATGCTAAAGATGATGTGCAGAATGGACTCATAGAAAAATACTTAGATAATAAAAGAGTTACAAAAATTACTGAGCAACAAAAGGAAAGAATGGATTATCCTACAACAGACGAAGAGATAATAGCAGCAATTAAACAATTAAAAACAGCTAAAGCTCCTGGAACGGATGGTTTGACTGCAGTGTGTTATAAAACTTTGCAAGCAGAAATGGTGGAACAATTTAGAGATTTATTTTGTAATATTCAACAAGGGGGTAAAATACCCCCATCATGGACAACAGCTTATATTTCTTTGATACCAAAAGAGCAAGCAGGTCCTAAAAAACCGGAGAATTATAGACCAATATCTCTTCTGAATACTGATTATAAAATTTATGCAAAAGTACTAGCCAACAGGTTGATGCCAGTAATCCAAAAGGTGATTCATGATGACCAAGCGGGATTTATCGAGGGTAGATACATGAAGGACAATGTAAGGCAAGTAATAGACTTATTGGAATATCTTGAGAAGAATAAACAGATCCCTGCAGTGCTGGTCTTCTTGGATGCAGAGAAGGTCTTTGATAGAGTGGACTTGAACTTTCTACTAAAGACTTTAAAAAAGATGGATTTTGGGGATCAATTTATACAGGCAGTTTCAGCAATTTACCAAGAGCAAAAGGTACAGATTATTATTAACGGAAGTTTGACAACAGAGTTTAAAATTGAAAAAGGAACAAGACAGGGATGTCCGTTGTCCCCACTGTTGTTTATTTTAACACTAGAAGTCTTGTTAAACACAATACGGGACTCTAATATCTTGAAAGGTATAATGATAAGGCAAGAGGATTACAGAATAAAGGCATTTGCAGATGATCTGGTTGTTACCCTAACACAGCCAATGGAATCATTAATCCAGATGAAGGACATTATACAAGACTATGGTAAAGTTTCAGGTTTTAGACTGAACCAGAAAAAAACTAAGATGATAGTTAAAAATATGACACAAGATCGTAAACACGAGCTTGAAAGGAGGGCAGGTTTTGAGATTGTACCAAAGGTAAAATATCTAGGAGTTCAGGTTGCAGAATCAAATATGAAATTGTTTCAAAATAATTATGTGGTGTTGTGGCGAGAGGTGCAGAAAGATATAGAGACTTGGAAAAAACTGCAGCTGTCTTTACTTGGAAGAATAGCAGCAGTTAAGATGAACATTTTGCCAAGATTTCTTTTTTTGTTTCAAATGATTCCGGTGCTTAAAAGTGATAAACAACTAAAAATGTGGCAAACTGGAGTGAATAAGTTTGTCTGGAACGAGAAAAAACCGAGAGTGAAATTGAAAATTATGCAAGATGTTCCAGAAAGGGGAGGCCTTAAACTTCCAAACCTATAGCTATATTATGAAGCAGCAGCTTTGACTCTAGCAAGTGATTGGTTTGGAAGGAAAAAGACTGGAATAATGAATATAGAAAGTTTTGATCTTGAATTTGGATGGCATGCTTACTTGTTTTATGATAACAAAGTGGATAAAGTATTTAAAAGCCATATACTTAGAGACTCTTTGATGAGAGTTTGGAAGAAGCACCGATACAAATGGGATTATAAAATACCGTTATGGCTGGATCTTGGTCATATTATGTGGAATACAAATATAATGTCACTCGGGGGGTTTTTATACAAAGAGGTTCGTTTTACAGATGCAGGCAGATGGCAGTTGAAGACACTACAGACACTGTTGGACGAAGGGATTAATTTAACTTGGTTACAATATAATCAATTACAATTGAGATGGAAAGAGGACCAAAAAACTGGTATTATGTTGCATGAGGAAGAATTGGTTAGACACATTAAAGAGAAAGGTCCAATGCATATTAAAAGGCTTTATAATGTTTTGTTAGAAAGGGATTCAGAAACTGAACTGGTTAAAGATTGCATGATTAAGTGGGCACAAAATTTTGAGGAACCAGTGTTGTTGGAAACATGGGAAAAAATTTGGATTCAGAATGTTAAATTTACACAGTCGCAGAATCTGAGGGAAAATTTCTATAAAATGTTTTATAGATGGCATTTAGACCCCAAAAAATTGTCGTGTATGTACCCTAATGTTCAGCCAAAATGTTGGAGATGTGATTGTTTAGATGCTACATATTACCATGTTTGGTGGACCTGTAGGAAAGTTAAGGCTTTTTGGATAAAAATTTGGTGGGTCATGCAGAATGTCTTGAAGAAAAAAATTCAATTTTCTCCACAATTGTTTTTATTGGGTATAGTTAAGGGTTTTACATTGGGTGAAACAAAATTGATATTGTATATGATAACAGCAGCCAGATTGTTGATAGGTAAATACTGGAAAAATGAAGCTTTGCCCACGATCGAGGAATGGACTTTGAAGATGGCCAGTTTTGCAGAGATGGCGAAGATTTCAGCATATTTAAAAGATTGTTCACAAGAGATTTATGAATGGAAATGGAAAAAGTGGATAGATTATGTTCAAAACAAATATCAAACTAGGAAGTATCAAATAGCTTTTATTTGAAAATGTTATATTAAGATAGAAATACTTTAATGTAATGAAGATGAAAATTTTTAAGGGGGAGGGAGGGGTTCAAGTTTTATATAAGTTTTATACAAAGGAGGTTTTTTTTTTAATCTGATATGAGTATACTGTGCGGAAGTCCGGGGGGAGGGGAGGGTTAGGGTGGGTTAGGGAGGTTGGGAGGTTTGGGGTGGGTTGAGGGGGGGGAAGGGGTGAAAATGTAATTGTAAAACTTTTGCAATAAAAAAAAAAAGAGAAGAAAAAAAAGTTTATTCAGCTATCAGGTCAATAAATCCAATAGTTTTCCACACAATTTAGAAGTATAAAGTAGTTGAGGTCAATATCATAGTCTTTTTCATTTCACTAGCACTTTAAATCTTTTTCTTGCCACGTAATCCGGTAGCTTTTACAATGTTGCAGTTTTAATGATCACTTTCACTTGTAAGTTTCATTTTAAATGCCCTTAAGCGCCATCTTTTTTCCTTTTTCTTTTAAACGGAGTTAAAGTTTAATACTTGCATTTTCTGTTCTCCTGATTCGCTCTGCCAGCATCCAGATTTGAATTTTCTCATAGTCCTTAAAATTGCACTGCTGGTGTGGTCACGACCCCTTGTTCTGCATAGAGCAGAATTGTCCCGGATCCGGAGCACTGAAGGGCTTTCAGGGAGCTCTCACCCTGCAAACCCCAGGCTTAAAAAAAAAGCCTGGGGGTCTAGGGGAGCTCTACCCAGACCCGTGTGCTTTTCTCTCCCCCTTTTTCCCTGGGGGAGAGTTTCGAGCCACTAGAACAGCTGATTTTCGCTGTTTTAGCGGCAAATGGAATCACGGGGCTGGAGCTCCTAAAGGAGCATCCATTTGGGGAACACAGAGCCACCGGAAGTCTTTAATAATATCCCCTAGTTGGAGGAACAACCAGGTCCCCGCAGTGCTAGTATTTTTGGATGCTGAGAAAGCCTTTGATAGATTGAATTGGCATTTTCTATTGAAATTAACAGAAAGAATGCAACTTGGAGAATATTTTATACAATCTATTAAGTCAATATATTAGAAACAAACAGCGCAAATAATAATTAATGGTGGTTTAACAGATATTTTTAATATAGAAAAAGGAACAAGGCAAGGTTGTCCCTTGTCTCCATTGTTGTTTATTTTGACACTGGAAATTTTACTGAGTAAAATATGTGGGACAGATACAATAAAGGGAATTAAAATCAGACAGCATGAGTATAAGTTACGGGCATTTGCGGATGACCTGGTTGTTACCTTAGCCCAACCAGCACAATCGATTATAGCCTTAATGGATATAATTAACCCATATGGACAAGTATCTGGTTTTAAAATAAATACAGCTAAAACAAAGATAATAGCTAAAAATATGACTAGAAGCCAAAAAGAAGAGATAGAAAGGTTAACAGGATTTGAGATAGTAAAGAAGGTTAAATATTTAGGGACAACCTAAAGGGGTTTATATTATGACCACAAATATGAAATTATATCAGCATAATTATGAACTGTTGTGGCAAAAAATACAGAAAGAGATGGAAAAGTGGAAAAAATTACAATTGTCTTTGCTGGGAAGAATAGCGGCAGTAAAAATGAATGTCTTACCAAGGTTTTTATTTTTTTTTCAAATGATACCTATACTTAAAAAAGATGAAAATTTGAAGGAATGGCAGAAGGGCATAAATAAAATTTGTGTGGGCAGGGAAGAAACCGAGAGTAAATCAAAAGATAATGCAAGATACAAGAGAAAGAGGAGGTCTTAAAATGCCCAATTTAAGATTGTATTATGAAGCTGCTGCCCTCTCAGCAGTTACTGATTGGATAAATCTAACGGAGGAAAGGATATTAAACATTGAAGGATATGGTCTGGTCTACGGCTGGCATGCTTATTTATTGTATGATAAGAAAGTAGATAAGACTTTTAAAAGTCATATATTAAGTAATGCTTTATTGCGTGTCTGGAAGAAGTATCAATACAAATTAAATGATAAGTTACCAATATGCACAGTACCGAGACACACGATAGAGAATATAAATGTGGAGCAAAAACAAGATAAGATTACATATAAGGAACTCCTTTATAAAGAAGGAGTTAGATTACAACTAAAATCTATGGAACAATTAAGAGAAGAAGGAATAATTAGAACTTGGTTTCAGTATGGACAGCTGCAGGCCAGATGGGGAGAAGATCAGAAAACTGGTATTTTGCAATAGGATGAGAACTTGATAAAACAAATAAGAGACAAAAGTCAAATGCATATAAAAAGGTTGTATAATGTATTAGTGGAAATGGATTCAGAAACAGAGCTAGTCAAGGATTGTATGATAAAATGGGCACAAAATATAGGAGAACTAATAATGATGGAAACATGGGAAAAGATATGGATTAGAAATGTAAGATTTACACAAGCCCAAAATTTAAGCGAGAACTTTTATAAAATGTTTTATAGATGGCATTTAGACAAAAAAAACTAGCCTGTATGTGTGCAAATTTACAACCTAAATGTTGGCAATATGAGTGTGAAGACACTACGTATTTTCATATATGGTGGACATGTAAAAAAATTAAGGCTTTTTGGATAAAAATATGGTGGATTATTCAAAATATTTTAAAGAAAAAGATCAAATTTACACCACAGGTTTTTTTTTTGTTGGGAATAGTTACGGATTGTACTGTGACAGAGTCTAAGTTGGTTTTAAACTTAATAACAGCAGCCAGGTTACTGGTGGCACAGTATTGGAAGAAAGAAGATCCACCTACTATTGAGGAATGGACACTAAAAGTCGC
Source organism: Arizona elegans (assembly GCA_022577455.1). NCBI lineage: Eukaryota > Metazoa > Chordata > Lepidosauria > Squamata > Colubridae > Arizona > Arizona elegans. The sequence continues at coordinate 71,679,479 of JAKOOJ010000004.1, read as the reverse complement.
GCATTTGGCAGAGATGGTGAAAATTTCATCATATCTTAAAGATCACTCAAACGAAAGATATATATCAGAATGGAGAAGATGGATTGACTATATTCAAAACAAGTATCAGACTAAGAAGTTTCATATAGCTTATGAATGAAATATTTTTAATCTTTAGTTTATGTTTATAGTGTTTTGAGTTATAAGGAGTTAAAGACCTTGGGAGAATTTGAAGCCAACAAATTGTTAGCATATTTTAGTTTTATGTTTGTGAATGCTATACGCTGTAGTTGTTCTGGGAAGTCTAGGGAGGGGGGTGGGGGGAAGGGGGTGGGGGAAAGGGTGGGTGGTTGGGCAAGGGGGGTGGGATGGGGTGAGGGTAGAGGTGGGAGAGGGGGAGAAAATGTTTGTATCTTTTATAAAACTTTTCAGTAAAAAAAAAATTCCCTAGGAGATGAGAGGGGGGCGGCATTCCTGGGAGCTTAGGTAGTAGATATGGGGAGAGTGATTTGGAAGAAGGCCAATAAGATGCAGAGATTTGGGGAACGGAAAGGGAGGGTTTGGGGTCAGAAAGCCAGAGCTGGCTACGCCATGATCGGGGCCAGATTGTCGTGCTTAATAAAATGAAATATTTCTTCAAAGACTATCTGTTTGGAAATGCAATTTATTTTATTTGAAGACGATATCAAAACCTGACAGATAGCCAACTCTCCTTTCCAAGCCAAGCTAGCTGACCTCCAAACCTCCAGCTCCCTTCCAGATGTATGGAGTGAATGGAGGCTCAGCCCTGACATCATGGCAGAAAGTAAGCTATCTGAAGAGAGCCTAACCCAGGCAACTGGAAAAGAGCTAGTTCTGATCCCAGCCAGCTTGGACGCTATGGGGCTTCAAGGTATTACGGGGCCTCAAACGCCCCCCCCCCCACTCCTCCATCGGAGCTGCCAGACAGCCAAGATCAGACGATCATTCCACAACCCAAGAAGAGAAAAAATAAGTATTTGGGGGTATTGCCAAAAGCCACAGAAGCCGAGTTTCCCCTCCCAAGTGTTCAGGGGACGGGGAAACCCCTAAGTGAATTGGGGAGGGCAGACTGGCTATGGGACTGGCAGCAAGCCAGGCACCAAAAAGCTTCAGGAAAGCCACTCAAGAGTCCCATAGATGAATTGAAAGAGAAATTTGACCATGCCATCCTTGGGGAGGAGGGGCCATCATGCAGGCCAAAGGAGAAGAGGGAACCCATCTGGGCTGATGAACCAAGAGGCCGTAGACTGAAGCACAGCCCTTCCCCCCCTCCCCACCAGCAGAAGGAGAATAAGCCCAAAGATGCATCCATGGGTTCCTCCCTTACACAGCAAGCAGAGCAATCTGGATAGGACATCCCCTACCCACCCTAGAATGAGAGATGAGGAAGAGGACCAGCGACACTGAGGCCAGGCTTACAGAGCCCCGTGCTGGGAGGAGAGGGCAGCAAGGGATGACCCACCCCATTTCAGAGGGAAGTTCGATGGCGATCCAGACCAGCTAGCCCAATTCCTCGATACAGCTGAGATCTACATCGAGCGCTATGGACACCTCTACCCATTTCCCACAGCCCTAGTGAGTGCCATTTCAGAAGAGTTGGAGGGAGAAGCAAGGAGGTGGTCAGCAGCCCTCTACAAGAACAGGGGCCCCCAACTGCAAGATGTAGATGGGTTCTTACAACTACTACGAGCCCGGTTCAAGGAGGCAGAGGAGGACCCCTATGTGGAGGACGAGCTCAGGAACCTAATGCAGAAGGGGAGGCCCATCAGAGAGCATATCCGTGAATTCAGGAGGGTCATTGGGATCTTACCTCCCTTACCAGAGCGACTACTGGTGTATTTCTTTAGAACAAGCCTAGACAAGTGAATTGCCCAAATGACCGCTTATCGGGACATCCCAAACCGGCTCTCCAAATGGTTCCGAGTAGCGATAAAAGTCAACAGAGGGTTGCAAGCCAACGACGTCAAAGCAACCAGATGGCAAGCAGAGGGGCCAACCAGACAAGGGATCACCCATTAGACAAGAAACCACAGCACCACAGCCCACCCAGAGGCCTGTCATACTGCGGAGCCCACTGAGGTGCTACAGGTGTGGGGGGATTGGTCACATGGCCACACTGTGTGGAACCCTGAGGCCGAGATCCGACCCACCACCCAAGGCACGACCGGAACGAGGGCCCCAGCACGCCACCAACATGCCACGGAGAATCCCCCAGGGTCCAGAGGTTTTCGCCCACCTAACCAAAACCAGGGGGATCCCAGATGATGGAAATCAATCCCCCGAATCGTATGACAGCGAGGACGAGGGTAAAGACGACCCAATGGTGAGTGGACCCATCCACCCTTTTCTTTTCCCTATACACCTAACGGCCCCAAAAACAGGGACCCAAGGGACTTTCCAAGCTCTAATAGATTTGGGCTGCATGAGGTGCTAATTAACCTACCTACAGTCCTAAAATTAGGGATCTGAGTCAAAAAGCTCAACCACCAAATTCGATTTGAACAAGTTGATGGGTCTCTAGTGGGGGGAACTTACACCACACATCTGACTGAACCAGTGAAGCTGGAGCTAGCAGATCACTGGGAAACCATCTGGTTCATAATAGCCCCCAAAATGACAGATCCAATCATACTGGGACTCTCTTGGCTAGACAAATTGGGCCCCATCATCTGGTGGCAAGAGGGAACCCGCAGACTGAGGATAGCAAAGGGCCCCCAACTCCTGCCACTCAAACTAGGCGAGATGCCCCCCATGCAGGGACCCCAATTCCTCCCACCGCAACAGGGGTCCCCCCCCTAAGGGTACACCAGAGCACCTAGCGGCCGCATGCAACACCTCCCATGAGACAGAACAAATCCCAGAGGAGTACCAAGACCTTGCAGAGGTGTTTAGCGAGGCTGAGTGTGATGTTCTGCCCCACCCACAATGAGGCCAATTGCGCCATTGAGATCATCCCTGAGGCAAAACTACCTAAACCCAAACTGTATGCCATGACGCCCCATGAAATGCAAGAAATGCGGAACTCCATAGACAAGAACCTACAAAGCGGTTTCATTGAATCAGCCAAACCATGGGTCGCGGCACCAGTCCTCTTCAAAGAGAAGAAAGATGGCTCTATGTGCCTGGTGGTTGATTTTAGAGACATCAACACTGTTTGCGTACACAACTTATATCCCCTTCCCCTCATGAAAGACATGCTAGCTTACCTAGCCAAAGGAAAAGTTTTCACCAAACTAGACCTCCGTGAAGCCTACTACCGGGTATACATCAGGGAAGGAGATGAGTGGAAAACAGCATTCAACTGCCCCCTAGGGAGTTTCCAATTTAAGGTGATGCCATTTGAACTGCAGGGAGCCCCGGCGGTGTTCATGCAATTGATAAATGAGGTTCTACATGAGCACCTCTATAAGGGGGCCCTCGTCTACCTAGGTGACATTCTCATTTACATGGAAACCATAGACGAACACATACCCCTCATCCGCCAAGTGCTGGAAAAACTGCTGGGGGCAAACCTATATGTCAGACTATCAAAATGCAAGTTCCACCAGTCACAACTAGACTACTTAGGCTACCGAGTGTCGAATGAGGGGATAGAAATGGATCCAGCCAAAGTACAATCAGTTTTAAACTGGCAACCCCCTCGCACCCGCATACAACTGCAAAGCTTCCTGGGGTTCGCGAACTTCTACAGACAATTCATCTCCTCTTTTGCAAGAATTGCCAAACCTCTGATGGACCTCCTAAAAACAGGGAGTCCAGCAATAAAACCCCTCCCAGGACAACCTCTACAGTGGGACCTAACCTGCCAACAAGCATTCGAAACACTAAAAGAAATGTTTGCAAAAGAACCGGTCCTAAAGCATCCTGACTCTGAACAACCCTTCGTCATCCAAGCAGATGCCAGCGATGTAGCAGTGGGGGCTGTGCTACTCCAAAAGAACAGCCAAGGGAATCTTCAACCTTGTGGCTACACATCCCACAAACTCACTGACACAGAAAGACGATGGGCGGCGTGGGAAAAGGAAGCGTTCACTGTGAGATGGGCGCTGTTGACCTGGCGACACATGTTAGAAGGAGGCCAAAGACCGTTCGAAGTTTGGACTGACCATAAGAATCTGGAGGCTCTCAAGACCCCACAGAAGTTGTCGCCCAGGCAAGTCCGGTGGGCCCAATACTTCAATCGTTTCAACTTCGGGCTGAAACACATCCCAGGGGGGGAAAACTTTCTGGCCGATGCCCTCTCCCGAATGCCTCAATACAACAGCGAGTGGGAGCAGGTAGTGAATGCCATCATCCCCCCTGCCCAAGGAGTAGGTCAAGTAACCACCAGACGGCAATGTTGCAACCAGCAAGGCCAACCTGCAAGTGACTTAACAACAAGACTCAAAACTGAAACATCGGCGGACCCTTGGTTCCGAGACAACCAACATCTCTTGACAAAAAGGGATGACCTAGCATGGAAGGGAACAAAACTCAATGTCCCAGAGGCTCTATGCACCCAGATCCTCAAGAGAAGCCACGATGTTAAACCAGCGGGACATTTTGGTTTCCTAAAGACTCTGCACTTAGTACGAAGACAGTTTTGGTGGCCCCACATGAGAAAAGATATGGACAGTTATGTGAAAAGTTTTACCATCTGTGCCACGATGAAAAAATGACCAGGAAGACCTCCCGGGCTGCTGCAGCCAGTAGCTGAACCGACAAGGCCATGGGAGGAGATTGCAATGGACTTTATAGTAGAACTACCGAGGAGTGGTGGAAACACATGATCTGGACTGTAATAGACTTATTCTCCAAACAAGCACATTTCATACCCTGCAGTGGGCTACCCTCAGCCCGCCAGTTGTCCAAACTGTTCCTGAAACACATCTACTGCCTGCATGGAGTACCCAAAAGAATCATCTCCGATCGAGGTGTCCAGTTCACAGCAAAATTCTGGAGAGAATTCTTACGGTCCATAGGATCATCCCAAGGCCTCAGCTCAGCTTTCACCTGAGCACCAATGGAGGGGCAGAGAGACTGAATGCCATGATAGAACAATACCTGAGGTGTTATGTAGACTACCAACAGTCTAATTGGGCAGACCTCCTATCTTTTGCGGAGGTCGCGTATAATAATGCTATCCACAGTAGCACAGGACTAACCCCATTTAAGGTAGTGAGTGGTATGGATTTCATCCCCATGCCAGAGTACCCAAGAGAGCCCCCTTCCTCAGTCAGTTTGACCGATTGGATGGAAATGTTGAAAGAAACCTGGGAGAACATCAAGAAGGCATTAGCCAAGGCGACACAATCCTATAAGAAGCAAGCAGATAAGCACCGAACTCCCCAAAGACCATTCCGAGTGGGAGAAAAGGTCTACCTCTCCACCAAGTATTTGAGACTCAGACTCCCGAGTAGGAAACTGGGCCCGAAATTTATAGGACCATTCCCTATAGTAAAAGTAATCAACCCGGTTACAGTACAACTGCAGCTGCCCCGACTACTAGGGAGGATACACCCCATTTTCCACAGTAGCCTCCTGAAACCTGTGGTGGGGTCAACTTTAAGGCCGGTGCCACATGACCCCCCCAGGCTCCTAGTCATTGGGAGCCATACCAGGGTTGGGTTCCAAATTTTTTTACTACCAGTTCTGTGGGCGTGGCTTATTTAGTGGGCATGGCTTGGTGGGCATGTGACTGAGTGGGTATGGCTGCTGTCGTGCAATGCCAGGTCCGTAGTAAATAAAGCCCCCCTCATTTGCGATCTTATTCAGGAGGGGGGAGCGGACCTGGCGGGTATTACGGAGACCTGGTTGGGCCATGAGGAGGGGTTCCCCTCGTGGATATGTGCCCACCAGGTTTCCAAGCATTCCATCAGCCGAGAACTCAGGGCAGGGGCGGGGGGGGTGGCGGTTATTATAAAGGAAAGTCTTGATCCAAGGGAGACCACTATTCCACAGATAGCCAGATGTGAGTCCCTTTTTGTGAAGTGGAGTCGTGGAGTACAGATGGGCTTGTTGATCACGTACCTGGCTCCCTGCCGCGTGGCAACAGCCCTGCTCGAGCTGCTCAACGTCATAGTTGAGGTGGCGGTTGGTACCCCCAGACTTCTAGTCATGGGGGATTTCAACCTGCCATCTGTCAGCGAAACGTCTGAGGTGGCTCGAGAGTTCATGGCTTCCATGACGGCCATGGACCTTACTCAGTTAATTCATGACCCTACTCACACGGGTGGACACACTCTGGACTTAGTTTTTGTCTCTGGTCAGTGGTTGAGTGGCCTTGATACAGGGGATATAGTCATCAAACCCTTGTCATGGTCTGACCACTCGCTCCTTTGACTGGACTTTCTAACCGCTGCACCCTGCTGCAGGGAGGCGGGACCGACCAGGTGGTTATGCCCCAGGCGCCTGATGGACCCTGATAGGTTCCAGATGGAGCTTGGGCCATTTCCTGAGACTCTGGCTCATGACTCGGCTGAGGACCTGGTGGCCACCTGGGATAGTGCGGCTGCCGGGGCCTTGGACTGTGTCGTGCCTTTGCGGCCTGTGACCCGGCACCGAACTCACCTAGCTCCTTGGTTCTCCAAGGAGCTCAGGGAGATGAAGCGCCGGAAAAGACGCCTGGAGAGTAGTTGGAGGACCAGCCGCTCCGAATCCGACCGAACACTGGTGAGGTCTCATATTAAGACCTACCTAGTGGCGATAAAAGCAGCGAAATCTAGCTATTTTGCCGCTCTTATCGCATCATCAGATAATCGCTCGGCTGCCCTGTTTAGGGTGACCCGCTCCCTCCTCCATCTGGAAGCATGGGATGACCCCTTGCAGGGTCGAGCTGAGGACTTTGTGCAGTATCTGTATGACAAAATCGCTCAGATTCGGGAAGGGCTGGCCTCTGACTGGGTATGTCCAGACGGGATGACTGAGGCAGGTCTTGAGAGTGTTATCTGGGGGGAGTTCGATCCTGTAGCTCCCGAGGACATGGACAGGGTCCTGGGACGGCTGAACGCGACCACATGTTTATTGGACCCGTGTCCCTCCTGGTTGGTACTGGCTTCCCGGGAGGTGACACGAGGCTGGCTCCAGAAGATTGTTAACGCTTCTTTGAGTGAGGGGGTCCTGCCGGCTGCTTTGAAAGAAGCGGTTGTGAGGCCCCTCCTCAAGAAGCCCTCTCTGGATCCGGCTGTTTTGGCTAACTATCGTCCAGTCTCCAACCTTCACTTCGTTGTGAAGGTTGTTGAGAGTGTGGTAGCGCAACAGCTTCCCCGGTACCTGGATGAAGCTGTCTATCTAGACCCGCTCCAGTCCGGCTTCCGGCTTGGGCACAGCACGGAAACGGCATTGGTCGCGTTGGTGGATGATCTCTGGAGGGCTCAGGATAGGGGTTGCTCCTCTATCCTGGTCCTGTTAGACCTCTCAGCGGCTTTTGATACCATCGACCATGGTATCATGTTGCACCAGTTGGCGGGGTTGGGGGTGGGGGGCACCGTTCTGCGGTGGTTCTCCTCCTACCTCTCTGACCGGTTGCAATCTGTGTTGACAGGGGGGCAGCGGTCGACCCCGAGGCACCTTGCTTGTGGGGTGCCACAAGGGTCGGTCTTTTCGCCCCTTCTCTTCAACATTTATGTAAAGTCGCTGGGTGAGATCATCCATGGCTTCGGGATGGAGTTCCATCAGTACGCTGATGACACCCAGCTGTACATCTCCACTCCAGGCCACCCGAACGATGCCCTTGAAGTGATGTCCCAGTGCCTGGAGGCCATGCAGGCCTGGATGGGGAGAAACAGGCTCCGACTCAACTCCTCCAAGACCGAGTGGCTGTGGCTTCCAGCATCCCGATATAGCCAGCTGACTCCATCGCTGGCTATTGGGGGTGAATCACTCGCCCCCACGGAGAGGGCTCGTAACTTGGGCGTCCTCCTGGACGCACGGCTGTCTTTAGAAGATCATTTGACAGCCGTGGCCAGGGGGGCTTTTTATCAGGTTCGCCTGATACGCCAGTTGCGTCCCTTTCTAGATCGGAACTCTCTACGCACAGTCACTCAGGCACTAGTAACTTCCCACCTGGACTACTGCAACGCTCTCTACATGGGGCTCCCCCTGGGGTGCACCCGGAGGCTCCAGCTGGTCCAGAACGCGGCCGCGCAGGGGATTATGGGGGCGACGAGGTGCTCCCATGTGACACCTCTCCTGCGCGAGCTGCACTGGCTTCCGGTGGTCTTCCGGGTGCGCTTCAAGGTGTTGGTGACCACCTTTAAAGCGCTCCATGGCTTAGGGCCGGGGTCCTTACGAGACCACCTTCTGCCACCAATAGCCTCCCACCGGCCAGTACGCTCGCACAGAGTGGGCCTCCTCAGGGTGCTGTCCACCAGACAATGTTGGCTGTCGACCCCCAGGGGGAGAGCCTTCTCTGTGACGGCGCCCACCCTCTGGAACAACCTTCCCCCAGAGTTACGTACAATAACAGACCTCCGGATTTTTCGTTGGGCCCTGAAAACCTATTTATTTCAACTAGCTGGGCTGGCTTGAGTTAAATTTTAAATTGATTTTAAATTGGGTTGTTTTAATTTACGGCCAAATATTTAATTATTTTAATACTGTTTTTAAATTTTGTATGCTCTGTTTTTACCTTGACTGTGCACCGCCCTGAGTCCTATTTGGAGAAGGGCGGTATAGAAATTTAATTAATAAATAAATAAATAATAAATAAACCTGCATTTACTCTAGTGCTGACATAAGAAGAAGAGGGGCCAGCTGGCAAGAGGAGGCTTGATACTTCACCTACTTATTTTCCTTGAAGATAATATCCCCTAGGAGAGGAGAGGGAGGGGGGCATTCCTGGGAGCTTAGGTAGTAGATATGGGGAGAGTGATTTGGAAGAAGGCCAATGAGACACAGAGATTTGGGGAACGGAAAGGGAGGGTTTGGGGTCAGAAAGCCAGAGCTGGCTACACCACGATTGGGGCCAGATTGTCGTTCTTAATAAAATGAAAGATTTCTTCAAAGACTATCTGTTTGGAAATGTAACTTATTTTATTTGAAGATGATATCGAAACCTGACATTGTTCCACTTGGCTGTAATTTAACCAAGACAACTGTTTTCCTCCTAGAACCTCTTCCAATTCCCCATGTGTCCTCATTCCTCCTAACCATTCCCTTAGTTTCATTTTATTTTTTTCTTTTAAAATTTTATTCACTTTATTCTTCAGATTCCCTGGGAACTTTTCCAAGATTACTACCGGTGATAATGGAGAGTTTTTCGGAAGCAGCCTCCCTTTATATTTACTCCAAATTTCCCAATGAAACTTCAGGAGAAGATTGTTTATGCTTTCAGCCCATTTCTTTCCACCTTCCATAAAAAATATATTTTCCAGCTTCCATTCTAATTTGGTTTTAATTTTAGATTTATCTTCCAACCATTCCAATTCTCCTATTCCTAAAATTGCCTCTATAACATGTCTAAGCCTATTAGTGACATAATATAATTTAATATTTGGGAGTCCTAAACCCCCTTTTAGATACCACTTATTTCTATTTATCCTCACTTTCTTATTCCTATTACAATAGTTATTCAGTATATTCTGCCAACTCTTTAACTCTAAATCTGATATTATTATTGGTAGCATCCTAAAAGCAAAATTAATCTTTGCTAAAATCTTCATTTTTACTAAAGCAATTCTTCCAAACCATGATAAATTCAACCTTTTATATTTATACAAACTTTCCAAAAACTCCTTCTTTAAGCTGGCTAGATTTTCCTTTTCTAACTTTTCCAATTTTTTTGTAATTCTAACTCCCAGGTATTTAATATGATCTTTAATTCTCATTTCGCTTTGCTTCCCTTCCCAATCCCTTTCTTCCCTTTTAGTGTAATTAAACAGTATCAACTCAGATTTTGACCAATTTATTCTTAATCCAGTTATTTCTTCAAATTCTTTTAGATGCCATCCAATTCTTTCCATCTTATCCACTATATTCTTAACTGTTAACAATGTATCATCAGCAAACATATTTAGTTTTATTTTATCTATCCCTTCTATCTCCCCGTCATCTCTTAATGCATTGGCCAATAGTTCCATAACTAATACAAATAGGACAGGTGAGAGTGGGCACCCTTGACTTGTTCCTCTGGCGAGTTGTATTTTGTCTGTAACTCCATCATTCACTACCACTAAGGCACAGTTCTGAGAATATAATTGATCTATTACACCTTTAAATTTATTTCCAAACCCCATTCTGTCTATTACCATCTTTAATGCTTGCCAGCTCACACAATCGAAGGCCTTAAAGATATCTAACGCTATCTAACTAATCTAACGAGATTAGTATTGGCCAAAAAATAGTATTGTTAGTAAATATATATGCCCCTAATGTTAACCAAATGGGTTTCTTTAAAGATTTGTATAAGAAAATTAATGAATTAAATTACGAGCATGTATGCATAGTAGGTGACTTCAACACGATTGCTGATACTTCAATTGATTATGATCCAGGAAAGGGCTCTCCTAAATATAAAAAAGGGCATAGGAAGGTACTCCCTAAAACATGGGATAACCTAAAAACAGAAATAGGGTTAAGAGACATCTGGCGAGACTTCCATCCTATGCAAAAGCACTTTACATATTTCTCCTCCAGGCACAGATCATGGTCTAGGATAGATATGGTCTGGTCAACATCAGATCTGAAAGAAGACATAAATTTGGTTGAAATAGGGATGAATATATGGGCAGACCACCACCCCCTGGTAATAAAATGGAAGGGGTCCACTAGAAGAGCGAGATGGTCTATGAGGGCTGAGATCATAAAAGACGAGGGATTTATAAATATGATTTAAAAAGAATTAGATCATTTTTTTACCGAAAACAAGAGAGAAGATACTTCCCTTCAAAATATTTGGGATACTGTTAAAGCAGTAGTCAGGGGATTGGTAATAAAATATACAGCTACCAAATAGAGAAAGGAGAAAGCCAAACGGATTGAGTTAATGGCTGAATTCGAGAAAGCTGAAGGGGAACTGCGTTTAGATCCGCATAATAATTTGATTAAGGAGAAAATTGACTTGATTAGGCATGAGTTATCTATCCTAGACCAAAACGATTTGGCGAATAAAATCCAGAAATGTTGACAAAATCAATTTGAGCATGCTAACAATCTGGGCCGGTGGTTGTCATATAGATTAAGAAAAGAGGCAGAATCTAGAAAGATTGAATTTTTATAGGACTCTATGGGAAATTTGGTAGGTGCTACAGAGCAAAAAGCAAAGGTGGCCCAAGATTTTTATATCTCCTTATATAGCCAAGAAATCTATCAGGAAGATAAACTCAAGAGTTATATCCAGAATCTACAATTGGAGTTGATTCCGGATCACTGTAAAGAAATTTTAAATGCAGAAATTACAGTTGGGGAAATAGCAGTAGCTATCAAGAAACAAGCCAATGGCAAGACTCCGGGACCAGATGGGATTCCTAGTGAATTTTATAAAGGAGTCTTTGACTCACTTAGTTTGTACATCAAAGATCTATTTAATGAGGTTTTATTACACTCTAGGATACCCCGGTCCTGGACGGAAGTCTGCATTTCCCTAATCCCGAAACCCGAAACCGATAAAACTCTGATCCAGAACTATAGGCCAATCTCGCTCCTGAATGTGGATTACAAGATTTTTGCAACAATACTAGTTGAGAGACTCCAGGTGTTCCTGTCCCGATTTATCCATGGTTTCCTACCTCATAGGCACCTAAAAGATAATGTAAGGGTAGTATTGAATGCCTTAGAATACTATGAGACACACCCTGATAAACCAATGGTAATGATTTTTCTGGATGCCCAAAAGGCTTTTGACAGAGTCAACTGGAATTTTATAACACAACAATTGGAAGTGACGGGTTTTGGGTCTCAATTTACAAGGGCAGTTCAAGCCATCTTTTCTAAACAGTTGGCAAGGTTACTGTTTAATGGATCACTATCAGATGAGATACAGATTTATAAAGGTACCAGGCAAGGATGCCCTCTTTCACTGCTGCTTTTTATTTTAACACTTGAACCACTTCTTAAGACGATCAGGCAGGATTCGGAAATTAAGGGCTTAAAAGTTAAAGGGAAAGAATATAAACTCTAAGCATTCACCGACGATTTGGTTTTCATATTAGAAGATCCCCTTATTACTGGTCCAAAATTACTTACTAAATTAGATGAATACGGGGAGGTAGCGGGATTAAAAATCAATAAGGATAAAACCAAAATGTTAACAAAAAATTTGTCAGGTGCCCAAAAGGAACAGATCCAAAGTATTATGGGGATTAATTGTGTCAAAAAACTTAAATACTTAGGTATTTGGCTTACAAATAGATATTCTTCTATCAAGGAGCTCAATTATTCCAAATTATTAATAGACACAGCGAATGAAGTGGAGAGATGGCGGCATATTCAGATCTCATTTTTGGGTAGAATTGCCACAATAAAAGCCCACGTTTTACCGAATGGATCTTTTTATTCCAAACGGCTCTTGCTAGATTGGATAAAAACTTTTTTAGGAAATTAAATCAAATTCTAAGCAAATGTATTTGGCAGAGTAAAAAACCCCATATAAAAAGAAAAATGCTGCAAGAACACAAAACAAGGGGCGGCTTGGGGCTCCCTATGTGGGAGCTTTATTATCAAGCTTCATCCCTGGTTTGGATAAAAGATTGGGTGATCCTCTCAAGGAAGTGCATTTTGGCAATTGAAGGATATGATTTGCAGCGGGGATGGCATTCCTTCTTGTGGTCTCAGAAAGACAAACATTTTACTAATCATTATATTAGAGGAATTTTATTAAGGGTTTGGGAAATGGTGAAGAAGCAAGTTTACACACAGATTCCTAAATGGGTGTCTCCATTAGAGGCAGTGACCCTTCCGACTGTGCACAACACAAAGAGGAACTGGGTTTATGGTGACTTGTTGGATGAAGTTGGGAGACTTCGACCTAGAGCCGATCTCCAAACTAGAGGATTAGATATAGATTGGTGGTCCTATGTGAAAATTCAAAGTAGATTCGCTAGGGATAAACAGGAACATGGTATTTCCCTTCATTTACAAACTTTTGACAAGTTTCTCCTAAGTGGCCGAAGGAAATTTATTTCCAACGTTTACAATCTTCTTCTGTCCAATTTTCTGGCGGATGAGATTGTAAAGGACACGATGATTGCCTGGGGGAGAAATATTGGAACAACAATTCAGCTTGATGCATGGCAAAATGTATGGAACAAAACTTTGAAACTGACCCTTTCTTCCCCATTCAAAGAAAACTTTTATAATGTGATCTACCGTTGGTATCTCCCCCCCGCCAGAATCGCTAAGATGTTCCCAGGATCCTCTGATAGATGTTGGAAATGTGGGTTGGCTAAGGGTACTTTCTTCCATCAGTGGTGGATTTGTCCATCAACTAGACGTTATTGGGGGAAAATACAGAGGTGGCTGCTGGAAATAACAGGTGTGAGCTTTCCCCTTCACTCAGACCTCTACTTACTAGGAATAAGACCAGACCACATTGACAACAAGGATTGGTACATATTTGTCCATGTCTCAACAGCGGCGAGAATGGCATTTGCCCAACTGTGGAAAGATGCAGATACACCCCCTGACCATCTGATAATAAATAAGATTCTTCGATGTGCTGAGATGGACAGGTTAACATATATATATTAAAAGATAAGAAAGACTCAATATATAATAAAAGTTGGGACAGATGCTTTGTCTGGCTTAAAAAAAGGTTAAACCTAGGAGATAGGTGATAAATTCGTCTTATTAGATTAAATAGAAACTTAATAGGCTATATAATTCTTTATAATTTTGAAAAAAACAGGCCAATTGTTTTGTAGATAATTAAAAGAACTTGATTGTATTGAAATGTTTGGTTAGGATGATATTAGTTAATATTAACTGGAGAGTGAGTTTAACTCTCGGTTAGTCATGTTTATTATTTCGTTTTAGTCTTGTGTTTATGTGTTCCTACATTTCATTTCTTATATTGTTTCCCAATCATTATTATGTGTTAATTTTACTGTAAATATTTAATAAAGATATTTTTTTAAAAAAATTAAAAAAAGATATCTAACGCTAATATCCCCGCTTTAAGCTTTAGATTTTTGATTTCGTGAATTACATTTAGCACTCTTCCAACCAAATTATGCATTTGACGGCCCATTACAAATCCACATTGATCTTCCCTTATATAATTACCTATAAAATTATTCATTCTTCTTGCTAAAATAATTGAAAAACTTTTTGCATCTTGATTTATTAATGATATTGGTCTGTACGAGTCAGGGAGCGTCGGATCCTTATCTGGTTTAAGTATTAATATTATTAACGACTGCTCCCATGATTCTGGAATCTTTTCCCCTTCTAATATTGCATTATACAGCTTTAATAATTTCGGTACTAATAATGTTTTAAATGTTTTATAGAATTCTGTTCCTAATCCGTCTGCCCCAGGTGATTTACCCACCTTTAAACTTTCAATTACTTCTGCAATTTCCCTTTGCGATATACTCCTCTCCATTAATTCTTTATGCTCCGTTTCCACACCCCTTTTTATATATTTCCCAATATAAGCTTCCATTCTATCCTTCTTAACCTCCTTACCCTTGTACAACTCTTGATAAAATTCCTGGAATATTTTTAACTTTCCTTTCATTGTACTACAATAATTCCCCAATTTATCTTTCACTATACCTATTGAATTTTTAGCTTTCTCCTTTTGTGTGAGCCTGGCAAGCATCTTGGAATTTTTATTACTATTTTCAAAAAATTCTCTTTTCATGCATATTAAATTATTCTGAACTTCCTCTAAATTTTTATTCTCTAATTCTTTTTTCTTAGCTTGTAATTCTATTAATTTCTGTTTATTTCTTGTATGCCAATATTCTTTTTCCAATTTCTTGATCTGTTCCTCTAATTTTTCCCGTAATACAGCTTCTTAAATCCTTTTGTTGTTTAAAGAGTACTTCTCTATCTCCTTTTTTCTTGTCTTATTTTAATTTCATCCAAATCCAGTTTTAAGTCCCGGTGAAAGGTTCCTTTTAAGGCTTTAGTTTTAGTTTTAAAATTCCTTTTGTTCCTTCACTTAAATTCCCAAGTGCCAATTAACCGCTAATTAGTCATTGAGACTTCTTTCAAGCTTTTAAAAAAAATTTCTTCTTACCTGTGAGTTGGCCAATTACTCACCCAATAACAATACTCTGTTCATTCTCCCTCCTGTCACATCTTAATCCGGTTGCCCCAGTTTATAGCGGACATAATGGCCGCCTCCCCACCGTCAGGTCAAAGAGCTGTCTCCAACCTTCCGAGGAGCTCTTTGGTCTTTCTCGCTCTCCCATCCCTCCAAGATGGTTCCGGTATGAAGACCCCCCCCAAAAGCAGTTTGTCTGGCTGGGTTTTCATGAAACCCATCAGAGCTTCACTATTTCCCAGCCAGTATTGCCATGACACTTCCAGTTCCTCCATGTGGAAAACTCTTAAAAATATCACCAGTTACGGGACTTCTGGTTTGATGTCACGGCGAGACAGTTGGGGAAATAGCGGGCTCTGATGAGCCCTGCGAAAACCCCGGCTGTCGAACTGCCGCTGATGGGTCTTCGGGCCAGAACCATCCTGCAGGGACACGGATGGAAGAGAGGTGCCTCGGATGACCAGAGGAACAGGCAAGTTCCTTGGAGGTTGGAGAGAGCTCTCTGTGAGTCGGTGCTGGGTGGTGGCAGCCATGGCGGCTGCCACAAAGCTGGGACAAACCGGGCAAGTCATGTGCAGGAGGAAAGCGGAAAAGAGTGATGCCTTTTGAAGCCAGGTGAGTGCCATCCAACCCAGGCTTGAAACAACGTTTGGAGTAATGGCTTTTTATTTTGTAAGACCCCTAGCTTTAAATCAGCGGCTGTGGAGCTAAGGGGCATAGAAGATTTTAAGATGAAATTTCTAAAAGAACAAAAAAAGACCCGATTGAAAATTGATATCTGAACAGACTAAATCTGAAAAATAAACATTGAGACTTGGTGCAAAATTGAATAATTTTAAAATTGAATTAGACTTTTCAAGACAAGAAGTTAAAGAAGAATTACTTCTTTTAAAATAGAAGAAGGAGAGAATGTTAGCAGGAATGTTATATAATTGAAACAAAGTGGCAATTTGCATGACTAAAGGAAATTGTGGATTGTAGAGGGACACCTGATCTAAAAAGAAACATTGTAACTGACCTTTTGTTTGGGAACATTGTGAATACTTCAGATAGCAACTGTGGGGTTTTGAAGATGGAGCTGTTTTTTCATTGTCTGCAGATGATTGGATTTTGTTGGAAAAAAGAGAAAGTATGGGGGAACTTTTACAATTGGATTAATTGGTGTAGGAATAGAAGAAGTCAAATGGTGCAGGAATAAAAGAAGTAAATTGATGTGATGTGTTTGAAATAAATGCAAAAGAACTAAATTGATTTATGGAGAATTAAATTGTGAACATTGAAACTGAAATGGAATACATGTTACAGACAATGGAAAGGAGGAATGATATACACACGGCTGGAAAGAAGAGAGAAACAATATAATTAAAAATAAAGCACAATTAAAGTATGATAATTTGCAATGAAAGATTGTAAAAGTGACTAACGGTTTTTCAGAAATTGCGATGAAGTTGGATACAAATATTAATTTATTAGAGTCAAAAATGGAGGAAATTGATGACAAGATTTATAATTTGGACAATAAAATACAAAGAATTGAAAATGATTTGATAAATACTCAAGACAATGGCTTAGAAGAAAAATCTAAAATGGAAGCTGATCATAAGACTTGCAATGTAGAAAATATAAAACAACGGATTGAAAAAGAAGTTTTAATGATGCAACACAGCTTCACAGAATTTGCGATTAGATTGAGAGGATTACAGGAAAATAACAGAGATGATTTAAGGAAAATATCTGCTGAAATTCTGGCTGGGATTTTAAAGGTTCATCCTGAGGAAGTATTTTGCAGGATTGACAGAGTCTACAGAGTAAATTCTTGGATTGCAAAGCAAAGGCAACTGCCTAGAGATGTGGTCATTTACTTTACAGATAAAGAAATAAGAAATAATATTGTGCAAAAATCTTTTAAATCTACTTTACAACTGTATGGAAGAAAGATTTGGATATATAAAGAGTTACCGCCCAAGATGTTATTGGATAGAAAGAAATTTGGATTTCTGGTGACTGAACTTAAAAAACAAAATATTTTATTTAGGTGGGATGTTCCAGTTGGTATAATATTGAGATATCAAGGAAAAAGATACCAATTAAATACTGTTGAAAAAGCGGAAGAATTTTATCATAAGACTTTGAAAATGAGCTCAACATTCTCATACACAACACAAGATAAGCAGAAGGAGTTGGAAATAATGGAAAAACATCGAGCTACAGAGGTCTTTGTAGATGAATTGCCTTTGGATCCTTTAGATGTTTCAGTCGGATTACCTATAAATAAGAGAGAAGTGGCATTGGATTCTAATGTGATGACCCATCAAGTCACAGACAAGCATGGAAACCAAGTAGTTGATACACAACTTATAGAAAAGAAATATGAATGGTGATCTAAGCCACAAAAGCAAAACCAACAAGATCAAGTTATAGATCAGAATGAAAACCGAACAGTTGATATACAACTCATAGAAAGGAAATTAGGATGGAGACCAAACCCACAAAAAGTAAAGAAAAAAAGAAATAGGTCTCATAAAAACAAAAATTTTTAAACCAGGCAACAGTGAAGCCAGTTATCTAAAAGAGGATTGAATACATGAAAAGACAGTTGAGGCGAAGTATTGGTTAATATTATCCTGAGGAGAGTGACAGACCTCTGCAATGCCATAATTTTGGGATGTGAAAAGGGCCTTAAATTGTTGGATTGGAATTATCTATTTTGGATTCTTTGATATATATATTACGTTTATGTTGAGTTATATGGCAAGAGAGCTACGTTGGGGCATGCAGAAGATCTGGTTGTTACCCCATTATGTTGGTTGGAATTAATAATCTTGAAGAAAGCCACTACTACAGATACTATATGGAATACAATTATAATGTCACTCGGGTGGTTGTTTTCTTTTTTTATATATATACATGAAGATATTTATTATTGATGGGGGCAGATGATAACTGAGGATTCCGAACATTCTGTTGGAATTAGGATGTTATGTTACCCTAATATGGGTGATGGAGTTAACAATCCAGTGGAAAGACATCAAAGAAGATATTAGATGGATTACAAGTTTAAAGCCATTGATTTTATCTATATAAGGGAATATATATTTTTTTTTAGTAGGGTGGGCAGAAGAATAAAGATATTAAGAATTGTTATGTATGGAAATTTTGTAGGGAAGTGGGTGGAGACAGGCTAGCTTACTGATTGTTTAGTTTAAGAAAAGGGATACTTATGGGGGTGGAGGAAATGGACAGACTATCAGTTGAATAAATGTTAAATTAGGATTTATTATATAGTTTTATAGTGGAAGGCTGCTTTGAAATGTTATATTAATATACACAAAAGATTAAACGTTAAATTAGGATTTATTATATAGTCTTAAAGTGGAAGGTTGTTTTGAAATGTTATATTAATATATATACAAGGTTTGATTTAAGAGATATATGTATGGGAAGGAGAAAAAGATTATTGTTAAATTGGGAGTTATAATAATATGACTATGCTAAATCAGAAGTTAACACATAATGTTATAGTAGAATGTTATTTTGAAATGTATAGTAAAAGGGGGATATAATAATATTATTAGAAAGAAAGGGTCAGTATTTGGGGGATGGAGTAAGGGGATGGTAAAGTATTATATAATCTGTTATGAATTTGGATTTTACTTTGAAGAAGTCACAGGGGGAGGGGTGGAGAGGGGGGTTAGGGAGGAGGGGGGAGAAAAAAGGGGGGGAAATCTGTATTTGAAAAACTTTTTCAATAAAAAAAATAAAGCAATAATAAATGGACAGTAATAATAAAATGGAGGTTTTTACAGATTAACAAAAATGAATATGAATATGAGAAGAATATGATATAATATATAATGAGATGAAATAAAGAAAAAAGTAAGAATATGAGAGAAATAGAATATATTAATAGAAATTTATTAATTTATATAAGGAAGTGTTTGAAGTAAGAACTAAGCCTCAATGTTAAATTGTTACAAAGATTATAATGACAATGTGAGTGAATATTAACAAGTAATGTATTGATGGATGGTAAATTTTTAAAAAAGGGGTGACTATGCTGGGATAAGCAGCAACTAAAGTGATTATGCTGGGATAGACAGCAAAACTTTGAGAATTATACTGGATATAATAGTAAAATATTAAGAAAATTATGCTGGGTTTGACAGCAAAACAAAATGATTATACTGGGAATAACAGTAACGATAAAAACAATTATGCTGGGATTGACATCAAAAATGATGATTATACTGGGAATAACAGTAAAACCTAAGAAGACTATGCTGATTAACAGCCAAAAGAGGATGATTAAGAGGAAGATTATATATTGGGATAAACTTTTAGAAATAAAGATGGCAATGCTGGAGTTGATATTAATAATGAAATGAATATGTTGTCAAGCAGAGATAAATAGTAAAATGAAGATGATAAATGCTACAGTTAAAATACTACATAAATATTTTGTTGATTTATGTCTTTAAAATGTATCCATCCTGTTAAAAGGGAAAGAAATTGAAATGATATTGAATTAAGGATTTTAAGATTAGTGTAATGGATTTTAAGAATTGTTTTGTTTTTTTTAGATAGAATTTAGGGCAATAATGTTAGAGAAAATTAAGTTGTGCTATTTTGAAATTAAGATTTGTGGAAAAATAATAGAAGGTAATTGATTTGAGTTAAAAATATAAGTTAGGAAGAATTTTTCTTTTTTTTTTCTTTTTATTTTGGTAATTAGCGGGGATTTGGGAAAAACTTTTTTTAAAAGAGGAATTAGTAAATGTACCTACTTATGACTGGATCAATGGCTCATTCTGGAAAGATTTTTGTATGTTTATGAGTTTTAAAAAATAAAAAAAAATGTTTTTAAAAAATATCACCTGTTATGGCAAACCTCCTTGCTGAAGGAAATCAACAACTGGCCTGAATGTGTTTTACTGCAGGTTTGAAAGGAAACTACAGCCACCTATCTCGACAACCCCCATCTCAAACACACCAACAACAGCCAAACCTCCTTAAACTGACTCCATCCCATTGGGTTCACAACCCCTAGTGATCACAGAAAAGGAAGTGCAAGACCTATTTCACAGACAAAAGCCAGGAAAAGCTCCAGGCCCAGACAAGATAACTCCTTCTTGCTTAAAGGCTGTGCTGACCAACTGGCCCCCATCTTTACCTGAATCTTCAATAAATTGCTAGAGATGTGCTATGTTCCTTTTTGCTTTAAATGCTCTACTATCATCCCAGTGCCGAAGAAGCCTACCATCAAGGAACTAAATGACTACAGACTAGTTGCTCTAACATCTGTCGTTATGAAAACATTTCAAAGGCTAGTGCTGTCCCACTTGAAAACCATAACGGATCTGCTGTTAGACCGCCTGCAATTTGCATACTGAGCAAATAGATCAACAGATGATGCTGTTAATATGGCTCTGCACTACATCCTACAACATGTTGACTCTCCAAAGACCTATGCAAAGGTCCTCTTTGCAGACTTTAGTTCAGCATTCAACACCATCATTCCAGACATTCTTCTAACTAGGCTAAACCAGCTAGCGGTATCTGAACACACTTGTAAGTGGATCATAAGCTTCCTAATAGACAGGAAGTAGCAGGTGAAGCTAAGCAGAATCACATCAGACACCTGTACAATTAGCATAGGGGGGCCCCAAGGCTGTGTGCTCTCTCCACTTCTCTTCTCTCTATATAGCAATGACTGCATCTCAAATGATCCATCTGTTAAACTTCTGAAGTTCGCAGATGACACAACAGTGATTGGTCTCATTCAAGACAACGATGAATCCACATACCGATGGGAGGTTGAACAACTAGCCTCATGGTGCAACCAGAACAATCTGGAACTGAACACACTCAAAACCATAGAAATGGTGGTAGACTTTAGGAGAAACCCTCCCATACTACCACTTCTTACAATACTAAACAACACAATATCAACAGTAGAAACCTTCAAATTTCTAGGTTCTACCATATCTCAAGACCTAAAATGGACACCTAACATCAAAAACATCATCCAAAAAGCACAACAAAGAATGTTCTTTCTGCGCCAACTCAGAAAGCTCAAACTTTCCAAAGAGCTGCTGATACAGTTCTACAGAGGAATTATTGAGACTGTCATCTGCACCTTTATAACTATCTGGTTTGGTTCTGCAACCCAACAAAACAGACACAGACTTCAGAGGATAATTAGAACTGCAGAAAAAACAATTACTACTAACCTGCCTTCCATTGAGGACCTGTATATTGCACAAGTCAAAAAGAGGGCTGTGAAAATATTTACAGACCCGTCACATCCTTGACATAAACTGTTTCAACTCCTACCCTCAAAACGATGCTATAGAGCACTGCACACCAGAACAACTAGACACAAGAACAGTTTTCCCCCGAACTGAGGAACTGAAAGTAACAAATGGCTGAGAGTTTCAAATGTACACAGATGTTTATTGCTAGGTTGGGTGAATGAGGACGCAGCAAGCCAGGCAGCGAGTGACAACAGCTCTATACAGACCCCCAGGGCCCGGCCCTACAGCTGATGCTGTGCAATGTCAGGTCCGTAGTAAATAAAGCCCCCCTCATCTGTGACTTAATTGGTGAGGGGGAAGCGGACCTGGTAGGTATTATGGAGACCTGGTTGGGCCAGGAGGGGGGGGTTCCCCTTGTGGAAATGTGCCCGCCAGGTTTCCTTGCATTCCATCGGCCGAGGTCACAGGGCAGGGGCGGGGGAGTAGCGGTTATTATTAAAGAAGGTCTGAGACTGAGGGAGGCCACTGTTTCCTCAGACGGCCGGCTGTGAGTCCCTCCTTGTGAAGTGGGGTCATGGGGTTCAGATGGGCTTGCTGATCATGTTCCTGGCTCCCTGCCACATGGCAGCAGCCCTGCCCGAGCTCCTCAACGTTATCACCGCAGTGGTGATTGATACCCCCAGACTTATGGTCATGGGGGATTTCAACCTGCCATCTGTGGGTGAGACATCGGAGGTGGCTCGGGAGTTCATGGCTTCCATGACAGCTATGGACCTGACCCAGTTAATTCATGGCCCTACCCACACAGGGGGAAACACACTGGACCTGATTTTTGTCTCTGGACAGTGGTTGAGTGATCTTGAGATAGGGGATATAGTCACCGAGCCCTTGTCATGGTCGGATCACTCTCTCCTTCGCCTTGACTTTCGAACCGCTATACCCCATTGCAGGGAGGTAGAGCCGGTAAGATGGTTCTGCCCAAGGTGCCTGATGGAACCTGATAGGTTCCAGATGGAGCTTGGGCCATTTCCTGAGGCTCTGGCACACGCCTCGACTAGGGACCTAGTGGCCACCTGGGATAGGGCGGCTGCTGGAGCTCTGGATCGGGTCGTGCCTTTGCGGCCTCTGACCCAGTGTCGATCTCACCTAGCTCCTTGGTTCACTGAGGAGCTGAGGGAGATGAAGCGCTGGAAAAGATGCCTAGAGAGTAGTTGGAGGGCCAATCTTTCTGAATCCGACTGGACACTGGTAAGATCTCATATTAAGAATTACCTAGTGGCAATAAAAGCAGCAAAATGTACATATTTTGCTGCTCTTATTGCATCATCAGATAATCACCCGGCTGCTCTATTTAGGGTGACCCGCTCCCTGCTCCACCAGGAAGCATGGGAGGACCCCTTGGAGGGAAGAGCTGAGGATTTTGTTCAATATCTGTATGACAAAATCACTCAGATTCGGGAAGATCTGGACTCCGACTGGGTAGTTCCAGGGAGTTGACTGAGGCAGGTCTTGAGAATGTTATCTGGGATGAGTTTGATCCTGTGACTCCTGATGACATGGACAGGATTCTGGGTGGACTGAATGCGACCACATGTTTATTGAACCCGTGTCCCTCCTGATTAGTGCTGGCTTCCTGGGAGGTGACGCGAGGCTGGCTCCAGGGGATTATTTATTTATTTACGGGACTGCCTACTACCACCAATAGCCTCCCACCGGCCAGTACACTCTCATAGAGAGGGACTCCTCCGGGTGCCGTCAGTCAAACAGTGTCGGCTGGCAACCCCTAGGGGGAGAGCCTTCTCTGTGGGGGCACCTACCATCTGGAATGAGCTCCCCCCAGAGATATGGAGGATCCTGGATCTGCGCACCTTCCGCCGCGCTGTGAAGACCTTTTTATTCCATCAGGCGGGCTTGGCCTAATCTCTTCCCTTTTTTAAATATGTAAATTTTAATCTGTTTTAAATTATTGGGGTGTTTTAATCTGTCTGGGCCAAAATGATTTAATTTGATTTTATCTGGTTTTTTAAATTTTTTGTATCTATGTATTTTATTGTTTGGCTGTTCACCGCCCTGAGTCCTTCAGGAGTAGGGCGGTATACAAATCAAATAAATAAATAAATAAATAAATAAATAAATAAATAAATAAATAAATAAATAAATGCTTCGTTGGGTGAGGGTGACCTTCCCACCACCTTGAAAGAGGCGGTGGTGAGGCCTCTCCTCAAGAAGCCTTCCCTGGACCCAGCCACAAGGGTCGGTCCTCTCGCCCCTTTTGTTCAACATTTATGTAAAGCCACTGGGCGAGATCATCCGTGGTTTCGGGGTGAAGTATTATCAGTACGCTGATGTCACCCAGCTGTACATCTCCACCCCAGACCACCCCAACGATGCCCTTGAAGTGATGTCCCAGTGTCTGGAGGCCGTGTGGATCTGGATGGGGAGGAACAGGCTCAGGCTCAACCCATCCAAGACCGAGTGGCTGTGGTTTCCGATGTCCCAATATAGTCAATTGACACTATTGCTGACTATTGGGGGGAATCGCTTGCCCCCACGGACAGGGCTCGCAACTTGGGTGTCCTCCTGGATTCACGGCTGTCTTTAGAAGAGCACTTGACGGCCGTGACCAGGAGGATTTTTCATCATGTTCGCCTGATTCGCCAGTTGCGTTCCTTTCTGGATCGGGACTCCCTACACACAGTCACTCATGCCCTCATCACGTCCCGCCTGGACTACTGCAATGCTCTCTACATGGGGCTCCCCTTGAGGAGCCCCCGGAGGCTCCAACTGGCACAGAGTGTGGCTGCGCGGGTGGTTATGGGAGCAACATGGCGCTCCCGTGTGACACCTCTCCTGCATGAGCTGCACTGGCTCCCGGTGGTCTTCCGGGTGCGCTTCAAGGTTCTGGTTACCACCTTTAGAGCGCTCCATGGTTTAGGACCTGGTTATTTACGGGACCGCCTACTACCACAAGCAGCCTCCCACCGGCCGGTACGCTCTCATAGAGAGGGGCTCCTCCGGGTGCCGTCAGCTAAACAATGTCGACTGGCAGCCCCCAGGGGGAGGGCCTTCTCTGTGGGGGCACCCACTATCTGGAACGAGCTCCCCCCAGAGATACAGATGATCCTGGATCTACGCACTTTCTGCCATACTCTTAAGAGTCTTCTATTCCAGCAAGCAGGCCTGGCCTAATTTTCTCCCGTTTTAAAATTCTTTTACATCAAAATTTTAATTTGTTTTAAATTTTTGGGATTTTTTAATTGTCTTGGGCTAAATTATTTAATCTGGTTTTAATTATATCTTTTAACTTTTGTATTTATGTATTTTATTTTGTACCTGTTCACCGCCCTGAGTCCTTCGGGAGTAGGGCGGTATATAAATCTAAAATAAACAAAAAATTGTAAGGTGAGAACCCAGCAACTGACCAGGGGAAACAGCTCCCTTTATATACCTTGCAGCTGTGCTGGTCAACCAATCAGCTGACGGTCAGTTAATTCAAACTGCCCGCCCAAAATCTACATATATAACACTCCTCCCCTCCCAGAAGTCACTTGGGGTGGATATTAGCATACATAGTTCCTCAGGTGACCAGGGCGTGTCCGCACCTTGTTGACCTGAGCAGTTCAGTCGGAGGTATGGCATCAAGCAGGTCAGAGGAACTCCCTGTTTCTCCCCGCTCCACCAATGGAACCTCCGAGAATTCATTGTGGGTGGTGACTTCTTTGGCTGGCCAATCTTCTGCAATGGGGCAGCGCTGGATCTCGGGGCCGACAGCTAAGTCCTCCACTTGACTTGGGCTTGAGTTAGGTCTGGAGTTCAATTGGTAGTTAGGGAGCGGTTCTTTGAAGATGTCTTCTGTGTCGGCAGTTAAACGCTTCCGTAACTGATCAATGTGCCACTGCCAAATCCTCCCATCTCCCATGTCTACCCTATAAGACTTGGGCCCGGTTAGCTCCGTGATAGTCCCGGTTTCCCAGAGGGACCCATTCCCGTAATTTCTAGCGAACACTGGCATCCCTATTGTGAACTCTCTAAGCCTTTTCTCTGCTCCTCTGAAGTTGTCAGGGGAATAATTGGGGTGTAGTCTATATAGGACTCCTCGGAGCTTTCTCCCCATTAGAAGTTCCGCTGGGCTCCTGCCTATGGTGGTGCATGGTGTGGCATGTTGGGCTGTTAAGAATTTGTCTATCCGTTCTTGCCAGTCCCCGGGGCCTAGGCATAAGATGGCTTCCTTAGCCATTCTCACAAATCTCTCCACCAATCCATTGCTAGCCGGATGAAACGGGGCAGAGAGTACATGTCTGATCCCCAACTCTGCTAGGTACCCCTCAAACTGCGTGGCCATGAACTGAGGCCTGTTGTCTGAGACCGATAGGCCATGGGTGGCGAACAACTGCCTTAGCTCCCTAATGACGGCGTTGGTGGTAGTGGTTTTCATGAGTCTGATCTCCAACCACTTTGAGAAATGGGCCAGCGAAATTTATATGTATCCTGGACCAGGGACCCTGGGGCTGTTCCCATTCCCTGACTGGTGCTGTGGGGGTGTCTCGCCTAGACTCCTGGCAGGGCTGGCATTTCCCCACCCACTCAGTGATGTCCTTATCCATTAAGGGCCACCAAATGTAATTCCTAGCTAATCCCTTCATCCTCACGATCCCGGGGTGCCCCTCATGCAACAGCTTCAAAACTTTTTCCCTTAGGCACAAGGGAACAATGAGCCAATCGCCCCACAATAGACAACCCCCTTGCATTGTCAGTTCGCCCTTTTTGTTAGTGAAATGTTTGAATTCCCAGCCCTTAGTCTTTTCCGGCCACCCCTTCGTGACCCAACTCGTGACTTTCCTAATCACATGGTCTCTGGTTGAAGCCCTCGCCACCTCTGCTGAAGTGATGGGCCCTGAGTCCAAGACGTCAATCAGCAGGACTGGAACTCCGGATGTGGGGTCCTCTATCCTGTCCAGTAACGGGCAACGGCTGAGGGTGTCAGTGTTATGCTCACCCCTGGTCGATGCACCAGGCGATAGGAGTATGCTGCCAGGAAGATGGCCCAACGTGTCATCCTGGGAGATAGGGCTGCCAGGGTGGGTCAGTCTCCTGCTCTGAGACCCAGAAGGAGGCGATGGTCTGTGATGAATTCGAAGTCTCTGCCAAACAGGTATTTGTGGAACTTCTTGACTCCTGTGACAGCTGCCAGGACCTCCTTGTCAAGTTGACTGTAGTTCCATTCGGCCCTCGAAAGAGTCCGGGAATAGTACACGATGGGCGCCTCTAGACCATTCGGTAGTCTATGGCTCAGGACGGCCCCTCGCCAAAGGGGAATGCGTCACAGACTAGCACTAGGAGAAGCATAGAGTTGTATTGAATTAGAAAACTCTTGGCCGACAGGAGTTTCTTTATGGCAGCAAATGTGGTCGCCTCAGCCTTTCCCCAAACCCATTTGGACTTTTTGGCCAACAATTGTGCAGGGGCTCCGCTACTGTTGCCTTGTCTCTTAGAAAAATTGCATAAAAGTTCAATAGTCCCAGGAACGCTTGTAGTTCCGCCTTGTCTTTGGGGGTGGGGGCCTCTTGTATCGCCCTAATCTTGCTCTCGGTGGGGTGTATGCAGTTCCGTCAACCCGATACCCCAAGAATTCCACAGAAGGGACTGCGATCATGCACTTGTTGCGTTTGACTCTAAGTCCTGCACTTCTGAAGTTCCCTAGGACTTGCCTCAGTCTCTCCTTTAGTTGCTGTTCGTCTTCTGCGGAGACGAGCACTGTCACTCCCTTTTGTGTATTTACCAGCTGAGCTCATTATTTCTGGACTGTCAGACTTTCCATAGCTTGCCAAAATTTCTTATCAGTAACTGATACTACGCATGTCTGCATTGTTTCACTTGCTTCTTCACACTTTTCTTTGTTCTCTTCCCAAGAGACGTCCGGCTCTGAGAAGTAGCCGATAGGAACTTTCAAAAATGTAACAATTAAATATTTAGATAGTTAAATGTTTTATTTTCTTTACAATAAATATGAGTTTATTAGAAGATGTATTCCGGTTTTATTTTTCAAAGTATTCACAAGGAAAATGCCACGATCCAGGCAATTACCCCAGGAAGGTAACAGGGCTAATTGCCTCTGACACTGGTAACAGACGGACGGTTGATTTGTGGCTTTTCCTTGCTTGTTACTTTGATGATTAGACCTCTAGGCTAGTTTAAAGTTGCAGCACCATCTGCTGGCGAAAGAAATTTACTAGAGAAAGCTGAAATGCATCGCAATTTGAGAAAGCAATTACAATTATTGCAGAAGACTCTATTAGAGATGTCTTTAACTCACTCAGAGATTCAGGCTGCAATGCCACAAGTGTCTCCACAGGTTCAATCTCCAGCAGCCCCTGGTGGTGCTGGTATCCTTTTAGATGGAACACAACAAAGCTTAATGCAGCAAAGGCAAATGACTGCATCTCCAGCAGGCCATGTTAATATTGCAGCTCAAATGCCACAGCAGCCACAAATGCATGCACATGTGCCTCCAGCTGTACAACCAGGGCCAGCTCCTGGTCCACCTCCAGTGCACCAAGTGTCTTTACTTCCACAGCCAGCACCTCAAATGCACATTTATCAATAGGCACCTTCTGTTGCTCCACTGGCTGGTGAGTCAAAATTAAAGATGTCAGGGCAGTGTCTCCTGGGTCAGTGAGATTGGATTGTTACTTCGTAGAGAAGGTACTCACTGTATGGTTTTTAATCCTCCTGCTCAGCCATGGACTCCTGCAATAAGAGACTTAGAGACTAAAGCTTGCACAACATTATTGATGTCCATGGATACTGAACTGCAGGTTACATTTACGCCTGATGCAACGGCCCAACAAATTTGGGTCCAATTAGAAAATTGCTACAGGCCTGTTTCAATTGAATCTTCATGTTTGCTCATATCTGAATTCCATGGTTCGAGATTGAAACCTGGTGAACAAATTGGAGGACATTTGACCAAACTGAAAGGACTGAGAAAAGAATTAAGAGAAAGAGGCTATCCTATTGAAGATATTCAAATGATCAGCATTATCATTAATTCTTTGAACTATGAATGGAAAGATGCCATTACAAAGATTTATGTAGTGCCTATTGCTCAATGCACAGTGGACAATGTATGCAGACTTTTAATTGAAGAAGAAGCACTCATGTTAGCTACTCCACACTTGAGAGGACCACCCACATCAAAAGCTCCAGCTAGGCGCCCCTTCCGAGGAAGGACCTATGCTCCAAGGATGCCAAGATGCTACATCTGTAATCGTGTGGGACAAGCCACCCGGGATTGTCCCCAACGAGTTCCAGCTCCCGTCTCTTACCAGCCCAGAGGAACAGACTCCAGAGGCAGAGGCAGAGGCATAAGACAAGGTCATCGTGGTCCCTAACGTGATCCACAAACTCCACTCGCCACATTGGCTTTAACCAATGATCCACAATCTCAACCAGAGTACGACAGACGACTCCTGTGGACTTTGGACAGTGGTGCAGCTTTGCATGTTACCTATAGAAAGGAACTTTTCACAGAGATGCACGAGCCTGAACCTGAACTATGTGAACTTTATTCTTTTTCAAATCATCCTTGTCAGGTCAAAAGAAAAGGAACTGTTTATGTTGAAGAGCTCGATGCATCCATTCCTGATGTTTATTACATACCAACAGCAACTAGTAATTTGCTTAGTCAGAGTCACTTGTCTAGAGCATTAAAGTTCCAGGTTCACCACCTTGAAAAAACAAGTTACATAGTTAAAGGTGGAGATATTGTTGCTGAAACCATGTTAATTGGTGGTGTTTATTACTTAAAGCCAAAGCCTAAACCACAAATACAGGCAAGTATGTAAACTCCAAAAAGGGAGAGTGCAGGCCCAGAGAGAGATGCTCCAGAGAGAGATCCTGTTGCTGCTCCAAAGGCTCCTAAAGCCAACAAAAAGAAAATTGGGAAACAGGTTGCTCAGAGCAAGCCTGAGGTTCCTCATAAAACTGTTAATGTTGAAAATTCACTAACTGGTAAACCTTTGCATTCCAGGTATATCCATAAGTGGCATAGAAGATTGGGGCATGCCAGTTTCCGTGTTCTTAGGAAGATGCCGGAGTTCGCAAAAGGTTTGGATCTAAAAGGGTGTAAGGTGTTTTTGGATTGTGCTGTCTGCAAGAAAGCCAAATCCAAAGCAGCAGCCATTCCAAAACGCGCTACACGCCTGTCAACACGCATTTTTGATTTGGTACATACTGACATAGTTGGTCCATTTCTGCCAACACTTGGTGGTAGAAAATATTTTCTAACAATTGTTGATAATTACTCTAGATATGGATATGTATATCCTATGAAAGAAAAATCTGAGACCTTTCAGATCTTTAAAGACTTTGCAGTCCTTGTCTCTACCCAACACGGAGTAAGCATCGCCAGAATCCAAAGTGACCGTGGTGCCAAGTTCATGTCTCAGCATTTCCAGGACTGGATGCGTAAGAATGGAATTATTCATCCCCGCACACACCGGCTCATAATGGAGTCATAGAGAGAAGACAAGGGATCCTGCAAACCATGATGCGTTGTCTCCTAGAAGACGCAAACCTTAGTAACCCTTACTGGGGTGAAACTATCAAATATGCAAATTACATTGTCAACCGTTCTTGGAGCAGTGTAATAAATCAGACTCCTTTCTTCATGTTGTATGGCTACAAGCCCGATCTCAAAAACATCCATATTCTTGGTTCATACGCTATGGTGAACATTCCCTTAGCTCAAAGAAGGAAAGGAGGTCCAAGAGCAAAGAGACTAAGATTTATGGGTATTGATGACAACTCAAAATGGAGTAAATTTATTGACTGTAAACATGTAATAGTGACTTCCCAATCCGCCAATTTTGAGGAAGGTATTGACTGGTCCAGGATTCATTCCAATGATCCTGGAGTTTATTTTCCTAGAGATGATACAACTGATGCTGCACAGATTGATGACCAAGATTCACAGGTGGATGTTCCATCTACCAGTTCTTCTCAACATGATGTTCCATCTTTGCAAGCCATGGATGCTGACGCTAGTGATGAATGTGAGGACGAGGACGAAGCAGAAGAAGACTGGACTGTTGTTCCGAGATGTTCCAAGAGGGCCACAAAAGGAATCCCTCCACAATGATATTCTTGGCAACTGACAAAAGCACCCTTGCCTTTGATTTGCAATGTTACACTTCCACCTGATAATTTCATGCAAATCAAACATCTTCCTGATTCAGAGCAAGACAAATGGTATGAAGCAATGCAGGTTGAAATGGACAGTCTAAAGAAACTTAAAGTGTTTACACCTGCAAAACCTCCAGCAAACAAAAAGTTCATTGGCACTCAATGGGTCTACAGAATCAAAAAGAAGCCAAATGGTGAGTCATTGTACAAGGCCAAACTTGTAGCTCAGGGTTTTGCTCAACGTTATCCTGAGGACTACACAAATACCTATTCACCGACAGTCCGAACTGAGAGTGTAAAAATTGCTTTAGCAACTGCAACTATTCTTGATTTAGAAGTTTTCCAATTCAATGTTGACACGGCTTATCTACACGCAGATCTAGATGAAGAGATCTACGGGAGAGGTCCTCCAGGATTCCGACAGCAAGAAGGGGATACCTGGTTTTTAAACAAAAGTCTTTATGGTCTGAAACAGTCTGGTTTAATGTGGTACTTATGTCTTACTGACAAACTAAATTCAATGGGCTTTATTAAGTCTGAAACTGATGAGTGTGTGTTCACAAAAAGATCTAACAATGCATATGAGATAGTTCTTGTTTATGTTGATGATATTGTTATATTGGTCCAAATAAGTGAATGAGTGAAATTTTTGCCAAAGCTTTGCAGAGATACTTCACATTGAAATAATTAAGTCATATTAGCACTTATTTAGGTGTTCAGATTGAAAAAAACACAGAAGGGGTTTAGTCTTTCACAAAAGGATAAAATTGAACAAATTTTGCATCATTGCAACATGAAAGATGATAACACAACAATGACACCCATGCAAACAGATTTTCACAACTTGACACATGAAACAAGTCCTGAGTTCGAGAATCAAACACTTTATCGTTCAGTTATTGGGTCACTGTTGTATATTAGTAGTTGGACCAGACCCGACATTGCACTTAGTGTTAATCTCTTGTCTCAACACGTAGGTAAGGCAAAACAGTTTCATTGGACATGTGTTAAGAAATTATTGAGATACCTAAAACACACTAAACATATAAAGTTATTGTTAGAACCAACACATACTGATTATGCAGAATTATGTTGTTATGCAGATTCTGATTGGGCGAGTGATAAGAAATCACGTAAAAGTACTTCAGGTTATATGATGTTCTTAAATGGATGTCCTGTTTATTGGCAAGTGCGTAAACAGAATTTTGTTTCTTGTTCATCTACTGAAGCTGAATATGCTTGTGTTTCAGATGCATGTAATTCTCTAACTTGGTTTGATGCTTAGGTCACAGATATCTGGACACACCCGATCAGACCGATCACAGTGATGGAAGACAATGAATCAGTGGTTTATATTTTTGAATCACATTTCACAGGTTCTAGGTCCAGACACATTGACATCCGTTATCAAAACATAAAACAATTAGTGAAAAAAGGTTTTGTTAAAATGCAGTATGTATCTACACATGATCAGATTGCAGACATGCTCAACAAACCGCTTCCAGCAGCTCAACATGAGCATCTGCATAAGAAGATGTGCCTTATTTGATGATGTACTTGATATTCGCTCAACTGGCAAAAGAAGGGGTTGTCACTGTGTTTTTGTATTTACCAGCTGAGCTCATTATTTCTGGACTGTCAGACTTTCCATAGCTTGCCAAAATTTCTTATCAGTAACTGATACTATGCATGTCCGCATTGTTTCACTTGCTTCTTTACACTTTTTTTGGTTCTCTTGCCAAGAGATGTCCGGCTGCTGAGAAGTAGCCGATAGGAACTTTGCAAAAATGTAACAATTAAATATTTAGATAGTTACATGGGGTGTGGTTATGGCCGTGGTGGTGTGAGGACGTTTTCTCCACTTCGCAGGGCATTTTACGGAAGATAAATGTGGATTAAAGCGTTTGAAATGCACCGATAAGAGCCAAAATTTTATAAATTGTATTGGAAGAGCTACTGGCCCAGCAGACTGACTTTGGAATCGATAGGTCACCCTGAATGATAAGTAAGTTTTCCAAGGATCTTGCCCAATAATCACAGACACGATAGGCTTTGAGTTCAATGTATTTATTTACTCTATTTCTTTCTATTCAGGTACTCATTTGGAACTGGTCCTGGACTTCTGCGCACAGCCTTATATATGGAGGAGGTGGAGTCAAGGTAAGGAGGGGTTATGGGAAGGGCTAAGTGAGGGAGGAGGGATCAGTGGGTCAGTCTATGCAATGGTATATACACAGTTAGACATTTACTCGTAACAAATCCCCCTCTAAATGCCTAACATTCGGGGTTGATTCTGTACCCAACATGGTCACCCCCAGTTTTGATGTGAGATATGTGTGTTGCTTGTTTGGTAATGGTTTCGTTAGAATGTCCACGACTTGCTCAGAGGTTTCACAATGTACGGCCCTAATAAAACCTACATTTGATAACTGCCTGACATGCTTATGCTTGATGTCGATATGTCTGGACCTCTGACCCACTGCTTCTGCGTTGGAGATGTCTATGGCTGCTTTATTGTCCTCGTGGATAGTTATAGGGTAAGCCGGTTCGGTCCATATTTCAGAGAGCAGGTCATCGAACCACACTAAATTGTTAGCTGCCTTTGATAGGCAGATGTACTCTGCTTCTGCCGTGGATGTGGCAACCAGGTTCTGTTTGCCGGTATACCAGTATACTGGGCAGTTATTGATGAGGAACACGTAACCTGATGTGCTTTTCCTGCTCTTGGTATCACCTGCCCAGTCAGCATCCGCATAGCAGGTCAGCGCCGGTTCTTTGGATTTGGATGGTTCCAGGCATAGGTACGCGTCTATGCTATGTTTCTTTTTTTTTTTTTTTAACAATTTTATTGAGTTAAGAACATATTACACTTCAAACTATACGGTTCGGCAAGCGTGGTGTCATATTGCATATTTACACGTGCGGTATGTAGTAAATTAACTAATCATTTGTACATTTATACAAAGATTTATACATATCATTTATACAAAAATTCTTATAAATAAAACTAATTACTATTTAAATAAAGTGCTATAATATACAAAATTATCTAGTCGTTGTGCATTGTTCCACCTTAGTATTAACTTTTGCATTTAGTTTCTAGCCACCTATACCACAAATCCCAGATCGCATAGAATTCTGAATCTTCCTTTCCATTTAAGGTATACGTCAATCTGCACATTTCTGCGCAGTCCAGTATCTTATTAACTAACCCTTCCTCAGTTGGTCCTTTTTTCTCTTTCCAGCATTTTGCATAGGAGAGTCTAGCCGCTGTAACAATATGGGTAATCAGGTATTTCTTGTCCTTTCCAAGTGTTCATTTTAGTACTCCCAGGAGATAGATTTCCGGGAGGAAGTTAATGTCCTCCTCTAATATTTCTTGGATCCATTTTTGTATTTTTTTCCAAAACTTCCTCACTTCCGGACACGTCCACCACATGTGATAGAAGGTACCTTGGGGGTGGCCACATTTCCAGCAATTAGGGCTTGCACCTGGGTAGATCTTGGCAATTCTAGATGGTGCTAAGTACCATCTATATAGCATCTTGTACTGATTCTCCTTATAACTTATTGCTCTCGTCAATTTGAGATTGCAGTTCCATATTTCTTCCCAATCATCCAGGTTTATCTTTGATTCAAAGTTTTTCCCCCAAGCAATCATTTGGTCTTTTAATATTTCTCCTTCTCTATCATATTCGAGAAGGTAGGCGTATAATTTAGCTAATAGTTTATTTTCACAACCTAGCCATACCTTATCAAAGCTGTTTGTCCCCATTTCTATTCCCTTTTCTTGTTTATCCTTACTAAAGCGGGATTTGATTTGTAAATAGGGCCACCAATCAATATGGATCCCTTGCTCTTTTAATATCTCATTAGGTATAAGGTTGCTGCTATTATCCAGAATATTTTGGTAAGTGACCATTTTCTCCCTGCCTAATGTATTTGGATGGACTAAAGCTTCCATTATGGATATCCATTTTGGGTATTTCGAGTAATGTTTATGCCTAATTTCTTTCCATGTCCTCATTAATGTGTCTCTAATTTTGTGTTGGTGGAAGTATATCCCCATCCCTTTTCCTTTGTCCCAGAGGTAGGCGTGCCAACCTCTCAATAGGTCATGTCCTTCCAGTTGTAGGATTCTCTTATCCCTTAACAAGGCCCACTCACGTAGCCACACTAAATTGGCCGCTTTATAATACAGTTCCCAGACTGGAAGTCCGAAGCCACCCCTATTCCTTTTTTCTTGCAGGGATCGTAGTGCAATTCTCGGTTTTTTCCCTCCCCAAATAAATTTCCTTACTATCCCATTTAAATCTGAAAAATATTTTCTATCAATACTAACAGGAGTAGTTTGAAATAAGTATAGTAATTTGGGGAGAACACTCATCTTGATAGTGGCTATCCTACCGAGGAACGATATTTGCAATTTCCCCCATCTATCCAAATCTTGTCTTATCTTTGTCAATAGGGGTGCATAATTGTCTTCCTTCAAGGTTGAGCATCTGGCAGTAATCCAAATCCCTAAATACTTAATCTTCTTAACTATTTGGATACCCAGATTATTTACTAATATTTCCTGTTCTGAAGTTGGGATATTTTTTGTTAGCATTTTAGTTTTTGTCATGTTTAATTTAAATCCTGACAACCTCCCATATTCATCTAATTCTTTCAATACTTTTGGCCCTGTTGTTAATGGGTCCTCCATTATTAACACTACATCGTCGGCAAAAGCTTGAATCTTAAAAATTTCATTCCTAATTTCCAGTCCCCGTATTTCTTTGTTTTGCCTAATTTTCCTTAACAATACCTCCAGGGCCAATATAAATAAGAGTGGAGAAAGTGGGCAGCCTTGTCTCACCCCTTTACCAATCCGGAAGGGTTTAGATACATCCCCATTCAATATAATGTTTGCACTCTGTTTATCGTAAATTGCTTTTATCGCGTTCTCGAAATATCTCCCGAAATTCATTTTTTGGATTTGTTGGGTCAAAAACTGCCAGTTTAGGTTGTCGAAAGCCTTCTGCGCATCGAGGAAGACCATGGCTAGCTGTTTTTCGGAGTGTATTTCGTAATATTCTAATACATCCATCACCACTCTCATATTAGACCTAATCTGTCTACCGGGAAGGAACCCATTTTGATCGGGGTGGATCCAATTATTTAATATTATCTTTAACCTACCCGCTAATATTCCCATAAATATTTTATAATCCGTGTTGAGTAAAGAGATCGGTCTATAATTCCTTACTTGCTTGGGATCGGTACCTTCTTTTCCTATCAATGTGATGAACGCCTCCTTCCACGATTCTGGGATCCTGGAGCCTCTCAGGGCCTCATTGCAAATTATCAGAAGTTTTGGTACAAGTATTTCTGCCAGATTCTGGTTTTTATATAATTCTCCTGGGAGACCATCGGGACCAGGCATTTTGTTACTCTTTAGTTTGGATATTACCCCCTTCAGTTCCTCCAATGTAATTTCTCTATTCAGCGCCTCCCTTTCCTCCTCCTTTATCTGTGGGAGATTCTCTTTGGTAAGGTACTGGTTAATATTATCAATTGGAGTTTCCTCCTGACTATATAATGTCTCATAGTAATGTCTAACAAACTCCTGTTTCTCCTCTTCATCCTCTAATATTCTACCTTCCAAGTTCTCCAAGCTATTTATAACACCCTTCTCTTTCTCTTTTTTTAATTTATACGATAGCCATCTACCAGGCTTATTTGCATTGTCAAAATAGAATTGTTTAGATTGTTGGATTTTTTTCGCCAATTCTTCCTGTTCCAATAAATTTATTTTATGCCTTACT
This sequence comes from Arizona elegans, assembly GCA_022577455.1. Classification (NCBI taxonomy): domain Eukaryota; kingdom Metazoa; phylum Chordata; class Lepidosauria; order Squamata; family Colubridae; genus Arizona; species Arizona elegans. The sequence continues at coordinate 71,643,045 of JAKOOJ010000004.1, read as the reverse complement.
GTCATCCATTGCTCTTTTATTTTAATGTCGCTAGGGTCTCGTTGTAGTCTCTTTTCTGCTTCTTCCAGTTGGGCCAGCAAATCCTTCTGGGCCTTCCTTTTCTCTTTATTGTTGTATATATTATGCGATATTACTAATCCTCTTAAGTATGCCTTCATTGTATCCCAAACACATGTTAATGGAGTTTCCTGATTCTCATTTTCCAGAAAGAAAAATTGTAGGTCCCTCTGCAATCTCTTTGTAAACTCTGCATCCCTAAAGATATAGTTATTTAGTCTCCATCTCCTTCGTTTAGTCCTATCTATATTCTTCCACTTAATCTCTAAAGGGTTGTGGTCAGCCCAGACGTTCGGGGTAATTTCAACAGAATGAATATCCAACCCTAAATTTCTACTGACCCAAAACATATCAATCCTTGACCAGGACATCTGGGGATTTGAATAGTATGTAAATTGCTTATTGCTCGGGTGTAGCGTACGCCAGAGATCTACTAAATTATGCTCATCAACCAAATCAAAAAAGGTTTTGGGGAGTTTTTCCCTTTTAGCTTTTTTCTTTAATCCGCTCTTGTAGTCCACCTCCGGGTTTACCACCCCATTAAAGTCCCCAATGATACAAATATTTGAATAATCCAATTCAGCTATTTTATTGTTTAATTTCCTGTAAAATTCCCCTAGGTCTCTATTTGGAGCATAAATGGTTACTACTAAAATTGGAATATTACCCCTCTTAATTTCAATTGCTAGGAATCTCCCTTTGTCATCTGAGAATTTAAATTCAGCAGCAATTCCTTGCGTCTATGCTATGTTTCAGGTACCTGATTACTCGCTTCACCCCTTCCCAGTGGTATACCTTGGGTTCACTGACATGTCTGGATAATAAATTAACAGCTAAGCTGATATCGGGCCTTGTCCAATTGGCAATATACAGGAGGGATCCAATGACAGATCTATACAAGGTGTTGTCCTTAAATGACTCCCCCTCTTCGTGCATATGTTTCAAGAAGTCTGTTTGCATGGGGGTTTCGCATGACTTAGCATCCCTCATGTTGCATCTATGTATAAGTTCTAATATTTTCTCCTTTTGAGAAACCTTGAACCCGTTCTCTGTTTTCTCGATTTGTACTCCTAGATACTTATTGACTTTCCCTAGGGTCTTGAGTGTGAATTGTTTCCCCAGTTCTCTGGCGAATTTATCGCAATTTTGCTTGTGCTGCCCCATGTACAGGATGTCATCTACGTAAATGAGTGCGTATTCGACCGATGTGCCCTCCCTCTTGGCGAAGAGGCAGAGGTCTGCTGATGTGGCGGTAAAACCCATGTCCCTGAGTGTTTTGGCTAGGCATTCATACCATCTTTTCCCGGACTGTCTTAAACCGTACAAACTTTTGTATAGTAGCCAAGTGACTCCCTCTTTCGCGCCTTTCCCTGGGGGTGCCCTGACATATATTTCTTTGTCTAACTTCGCATGGAGGTATGTGGTTTGAACGTCAAATTGGTAGACTTCTAGACCTAAGATAGATGCAACTACTAGGGCGCTTTTGACACTTTCTGCCCTAACTGTGGGTGAGTAGGTATCCGTGTAGTCGTCTGGATACCTTTGGGTGAACCCCTGAGCTACGAATCTAGCCTTGTAGAAGGCCTTGTTGTCTTCGAGTTCCTTGATTTTGAAAACCCACTTCGTGCCTATGAGTGTCTTATCGGCTGGGACCTTAGAGAGGGTGTACACGTTCAGTTCGCACAGGCTAGCCATCTCCCTTTCCATTGCTTGCTCCCACTTATCTCTCTCTACCTGCGGCAGACTAATGATTTCTTCGTATGAGTTGGGTGTTGTTCTATTTGGGTGAATGGACATGACATAATCTTCAAATCTCTTGGGCATTTTGTTTCTGTTGGGTCTGATAGGTCTCATGGGTCTTGTGTCGGTGTCGTGCATGTATTTGGCCTCCTTCTCTGTGACCGTGTCTATCTTGATGATGGGGTGGTCTTCCTTCCACCCCTTGGTGGCTACCTCATGGTGTCTTGGTCTTTGTCTGTCTTGTGTATTTGCTTCTAAAGTGATGGGTTTGCTTTTGTCCCTTGATTCGTTTGTGTCTTCCTGTTTGATGAGTGTCTCGTTGAGGTGTATCTTAGACCAGTTGGCGTTCTCGTGGAACACCACTGTTCTGGATACGATGAACCTGTTGTCCCTGTCAATGAATCTATAGCCTTTTGTGCCTGGTTCATACCCCATGAACCTTAATCTCCTGGAGACCTTGTCTCCTTTTCGCCTCAGTTGCCTGGGGATGTGCACATCCACCGTGACTCCAAATATGTGCAGGTGCGCAATCTTTGGTTTTCGGTCGTACATCACCTCATAAGGTGTTTTCCCTATTACGCTAGACCAGAGTCTGTTCAGCGTATAATTTGAGTAGTTGAGAGCTTCCGCCCAGAATGGCTGTCCTAACCCCGCATCCTCTAGGGCGCATCTCATCATTGTTTGTAGGACTCCATTCCTCTTCTCTGCGACTCCATTTTGGAACGCGGAAAAGGGGGAAGTCTTGTAGTGTATTATCCCGTGCATCTTTGACCAGTTCGAGAATTCCCTCGATAAGAACTCAGACCCCCTATCTGTCATTATTTGCCTTATCTTTGTGTTGTGTTGCGTTTCCACTCTCTTATAAAACTCTTTAAATTTTTGGAATACCTTGTCTTTATGATTAATGGTATACACAAAACCATAGCGGCAGTAGTCATCTACTATTGTTAGAAAATATCTCCTTTTGTATTTTATAGAGGGCTTCATGGGGCCCACAATGTCCATATGTACCAGGTGGAAGATAGAATTGGTAGTACGGGTGGCTTTTCTAGGTCTGGGTTTGGTTTTTAACTTAGATGATTTACATATAGAACACTCTAAGTAGTTTTTGCAGTTTTTTATTTTCAAATCACTGGTACATTCTGTCATTTTTTGGATGACTGGGAAGCTGGCATGGCCCAATTTTCTATGTAGCAAATGGGCGCAGTTATCGTGAATGGGTTTGCCAATTAGCAATTTTCCTCTGTGTGTCGTGTTGTCTTCGATGGGGTTGTCTTTCTGGCTTCGAGCTCGGGAGGCGAGCTCCAGATGCCTTGGTGTGTCCCTTCTGGGGTGCCTTTGGCTGTTCCCCCATTTGTTCTGGGGTTTCTTTCATTTGGCGCCATTGGATTTGAATCCTGGCTCCCTATTGGTTGGTGGCCATCCCAAGATGGCTGCTGAGAGTATGGCTCGAAAATGGAACCGTTTGTGTCTTGGGCCTCTGCCAGGAGGTATCTCTGTCTTACTGGTCTGGCAGCCTCGTGGTCTTGCTCCTGGGGGCTCATCGCTGCTCCCTGGTCATCTAGAAGGTCCCGGAGCTTCGTGATGAGTTCATCCTTGCTTATGGAGGCATCTATCATTTTCTGCATGATGTCCTTTAGTTCATCTCTCTCGGGTGATCTGTCTCTGGCGTGCCTGGCTGCACTTTCTTTTGGCCTCACACTTCTGTTTGTTTGGTCCAGTTCCTCCAGCTCTGCCATCAGCCTGGTGGTGGACCTTGTGTTCATCCTTCCTTCCATTTCCGATTTTGGTTCTGTTTATTGGGCACAACCGTCCTCTGCTACCATTTTGATAAGTAAGTTTTCCAAGTATCTTGCCCAATAATCACAGACACGATAGGCTTTGAGTTCAATGTATTTATTTACTCTATTTCTTTCTATTCAGGTACTCATTTGGAACTGGTCCTGGACTTCTGCGCACAGCCTTATATATGGAGGAGGTGGAGTCAAGGTAAGGAGGGGTTATGGGAAGGGCTAAGTGAGGGAGGAGGGATCAGTGGGTCAGTCTATGCAATGGTATATACACAGTTAGGCATTTACTCGTAACACTGAACCACTTGAATTTTGAAGCCTTTCATAGCGTGGGAAAGTGGAAGGAGTGAGGGGTGACCAGATAGGCAGTCGCGATTGTGTATTTGGAGCAAATAGCTGCCTTTTGTTCTTATTATTATCGCGATCTGTGTTTGTATTTGCTGCAGGGTAAAGGCACGGAACATCAAAAGACCGGTGGAAAGGGGGTTTTTTTGGAAGAATATGTGAATTTTAAGTTGATCTTTTGTTTGTGAAAGTGCCTGAGTCGAAGCGGCAAAACACATTTCTGGGCAGTGCCTTCCAACGGATGTTAGGTTGTTGTTTTTTTTTAAGGAAATTACGCAAGCTGAATTGAGAACTATAAACTTTTATTGTTGGCCCTTTTGAGTGCAATAATAAGCTGTCTCAGCTTCAATTGGGAATTGCTGTCCCTTAATCTTCATTAAAGACCCTCTTGGCAAAAGTGGACAATTAAAAACTTATTAAAAAATGGCGACCCAACAATCTTTAGAAATGCAACAAGTTGCTGTGGCCTTAACTAACATTGGTGAAAAGTTATCAGGACTGTCAGATAGTATGGATAATATGACATTGGAAATTAAAAGAATGAAGCAAGAAATGAATGAAAATTTTGCAAAGCAAACAGTAGAAATGACAACAATTAAAGATGTAATTGAGCAGATTCATGCACATGATACAAAGATAGATCGGCAAATTGGAGAAATCTTTTTTTAAAAATGAACAACAAGATAAAAAAATTTGTCTTTTGGAAGAAGAAGTGAAGAAATATAATCTGATTATTCGAGGAATTCAAGAAGAAAAAGTGGACAATTTGAAACAACGAGTTTTAAAATGGCTCAATGACCTGGATACACAAATCACATTTACAGCAACAAATCTGGCAAGTGTTTTTAGAATTGGGTATAAAAGACAAAATGGCTTAAATAGAAATGTACTTGTCAGATTTGCAAATCTTAGTGACAAACTGGAAGTGATAGTGAAAGTGAGAGAGATGGGTGAAGCTTTGAAATTTGAGGAGAAAATTATTCAAATCTTTCCGGATATATCAAGAGAAGAAAGAGCGTGGAGATTTTTTTTGAAGCCAATTACAAAGGTTCTGAGAGACAATGGAATTAAATATAACTGGAGGCCACCACAGCAACTAAACATTTTTTATAAAGGAAGAATGCAAATAATTACTTTGGAAACAGATGCAGTGTCATACTTACATGAACTTGGATTGATTGTAAAGTATGAGGACATAACAGAGATAAAAGATCAAATGCTTAAGATGGGTGGAACATATGCAAAAACATCAACACCAGAAGAAAAAGGGGCTGCTGGAGGACAAAACCCTAAAGGATTAAAGCGGAAGGAAATCTCACCTGCAATGGTTGAACAATAGATGTTTTATTTTCTTTACAATAAATATGAGTTTATTAGAATATGTATTCCGGTTTTATTTTTCAAAGTATTCACAAGGAAAATGCCATGATCCACGCAATTACCCCAGAAAGGTAACAGGGCTAATTGCCTCTGACACGCACGTCATCAAAATACGGGACCACCCCGGGGATCCCCTGTAACAGTCGCTCCATGGTGCTCTGGAACAGTCCTGGAGCTATGCTGACTCTGAATTGGAGTCTGGTACACTTGAAGGCACCTCTATGCATTACTATAGTCTGTGCCTCTGTGGTAGCGCCATCTACCGGCAACTGCTGATACACCTGCGCAAGATCGAGTTTAGTGAAGATCTTGCCTGGCCTAGGGAATGCAGCAGATGGTGTACGATCGTAACCGGGTAAGTGCTCTGTTGGAGGACCTTATTGATCGTATACTTATAGTCTGCGCAGATGCGCACAGACCCGTCCGACTTAACGGGGTCACAATTGGGGTCTCCCATTGGGCATGATCGACTAGCACTAACACCCCCTGCTTGATTAATTTGTCCAGTTCCACATCGATCTTGGGCTTTAGGGCGAAAGGTACCCTTCTGGGTTTCAGCCGGATGGGGGCAATATTGGGGTTGAGGTTGAATGAAATAGGGGTTCCCACATACTTGCTGAGCCGCTTGTTGAACACGTCCTGGAACTCCTGCATCAGGTCGTCCTTCAGGGTGCTTCGCATGTTGCGGACTCCGGTGAATCCCATGCCCAGGAGGCTTGGGAGCTTTCCGCTGACCACGGTGAGGGGAAGCTTCTCCCGGAATTCCCCGTACTCCACCTGTAACTCATTGATTCCTTCCACAGGGATGCAGTTCCCCTGGTAATCGCGCAGTCCCAGCCACTGGTGTCGTAGTTGCCGTCTTTGGATGCTGGGGATGGCCTTCTTTAGCTTGTCCCAGGACATGATGGTAATTGGGGATCCGGTGTCGATCTCCATTACGCACTCATGCCCCTTGATGTCGACTGTCATGTAGGTCTTCTCTCTGGGGGATGTGCAGGTCCATCCCCCGATTTGAATGGTGCAGGCCTCGAGATCCTCGGATTTTGCGTTCTTCCTGTAGCCGCCCTTCAGATTGGTTCTCATTCGCTGCGCCATCTCTGATTGGCTAGCATTGTTTCGCGGCTTGTAATGGGGGTTCTGCTTGGCTGTGCAGACTCTAGCGATGTGCCCCTTCCGCTTGCATTGTTGGCAAATGGTGTCTCAGAACTTGCAGGTCTGGTGTGGATGGGGTCCCCCACAACTTGCACAGGCATCTCGGTGGCTTCGCTGGTCCTGCCGGGCCTGTTCGGTCTGGCAGACCTCCTCGTCCGAGTCTTCCTCAGTCTCCATGCCTAGGTTTCCTTGTGAACCAGGGCTGACTTCTGTGCCGTTCTGCTCTGCATCGTCCCCTGTAGTCTTTCGGCTGTCTTGGAGGAGTATTCGTGAGCCCTCGCCTTGTCCAGTGGGATATGTAGTGTGAGATTTGTCTTTGCGAGCAACCTTCTCTGCAAGCGAATATCTCTCACTCCGCAAATTAGTTGCTCTAGCAGCATCTCATCGTGGTCTCGGTACTCGCACTGGTTTGTGGCCTTGTGCAGGGCAGCGACGTACTCGCTGATCGATTCTCCCTCATGCTGCAGCCGTTGCCAGAAGTCAAACCGCTGCACGTATTTCAATGGCATTGGGGCATAGTGGTCCTTCAGCAGTGTCTGAAGCATTTGCCATGAAATGGTGTGGACCGAGTTCGGTACCGACAGGGCCTCAGCCATATCGAACACCTTGGGTCCACAATGGCTCAGGAACAGGGCTTTCTTCTGCACATCAGGTAGCCCCTGTAGGTCACTGGCCACCAGGAAGCATTCAAAACGGGATATGTAGGATCCCCACTTCTCTTCCGCTGGGGTGAAAGGTGCCGGCGGTACATAGGCAGACATCGCTGGTAGATTCTCCAGGTACTCTGCTCACTTGCCTGGCTGGATTCGGGTTTGCAGCTCTCTCATCAGCTTGTGGCTTCATCTCTTTCCGTGGCTTCTGGCTTCAAAATCCCACTTTCGTCACCAATGCTAAATTGGGTGAATGAGGATGCAGCAAGCCAGGCAGTGAGTGACAACAGCTCTTTATTGTAGGGTGATAACCCAGCAACTGACCAGGGGAAACAGCTCCCTTTATATACCTTGCAGCTGTGGTGGTCAGCCAATCAGCTGACGGTCAGTTAATTCAAACTGCCCGCCCAAAATCTACATACATAACATTTATGGAAAGTGACAATCAGTAAGAAAGAACAAGGAAGTGAAGTTGTGAAGCCTGTATGTCAGTAAGAAGAAAAGTATAAAAAGTGTAGCTTGAGATGAGATTGGGGCCCTTTGATTTATAGCCATCCTTACAGAACCTGCTATGTCATTGGACCCCATTGCAAAGGCTTATTAACGTAATGCTATCATATCTTTTATTCATCTCTTATGTTTCAAATTATCAGAAACAATAAACCTCTGATCTTAAAATAAGAATTATTGCTTGTATTGTTGTCTTTGTTTCTTTTATTGGAATTTTCTTATGACAATAAAGTGGGATTGTAACCAATATAAAGACCAGAGCCCATTGAGCCAATAGATGATATAACCTCATCTCTTCCATATTGACTTTATAACAAATTTATGATAAATGTACATTTCTTACTTTGCTTTCAAGTTTAAGTAAGTAGGGAGCTTAAAATTCCTTAAAGAAATTTAGAGATGTGATATCTTTATTAGAGCTTAGTGATTCCAGTGGAATCCCACTGGAAAGCTTTGTCCCTTTAGAAAATAAAATCAGAAGGCTTGATTTAAACAGATTTTAATATTATAGCAGTGGCACAAAACCAAGCATGAATACATCCAAGCCCAAGAGTACCAGTTGTTTAATTTTATAACTACTGAATAAAGTGTGTGCAATGAGAAGGAAGAGATACATACATATAGTACAGTTTTCTAATGATCAATGTTTTAAGACATGTTAAGATGTAAATAAAGAATATATGTGGAAAGAAAGCAATACTAATGCAAAAATAAGTACAAAGTTGCAGTATATTATACTGCCTTTGCAGATATATAATATACTAGATCAGTGTCTTACTCACAAAAAAAACCCTTCATTTTCTAACCGAAAATATTTAATTAGAAAAGCAATCCATAGTATGTTGTAATGCTTTCAGGGCAATTGGAAGTGGGATACTTTTATATTTGTACTAGCTGAATACCCGTGTTCCGCTACGAAACTATGTGATTGGACTTGATAAATCGACACTTAGAGTTTGAAAATTAATGAGTAGTCCTCTCCTCTCCCCTTCTCTCCCTCTCCCCTTCTCTCCCTCAGGCTTTCCTCATAGATCCTCTCCTCTCCCCTTCTCTTCCTCAGCCCGGCCCCACAGAAGCCTCTCCTGTCTTCTCCTGTCCCCTTCTCTCCCTAGGCTGGCCCCACAAAAGCCTGTCTTCTCTCCCTCAAGGCTGGCCCCATAGATCCTCTCCTTTCCCCTTCTCTTCCTTGCCCCACAGAAACATCTCCTATCCTATCCCCTTCTCTCTCTCAGGTTTTCTAGCCCCTTCTCTCCATGAGGCTTGCCCCACGGAAGCCTGTCCTATGCTATCTCATTCTCTCCAGAGTTATTTTCAAATTGGGAGGGGGAGTAGGACATCTAACTAATTAGCATCAGAGCGTATTATAATAATATAGGAAATACTAATGTTCTGATGGTCATTTTGAAAAATGAGCACCTAGAATCCAAGAAGAACATACGTGGCAAATTTCAAGTTTGTAGGCTTTACGATTTTGGAGATTTTGTGATTAATGCATGAGTGGTTTTCACTTTTATATATATAGATATCTACTGTGAACTATTCCAAAATCTTATTTTTTAAAAAAAACCTGTAATATGGTTTTCCATATTATACAACAACAAAAAAAGATGCAAACAAATAAAAATCACTGCATTGAACTGGAATACCATATTCCTTAAGATTTGTTCAGTCCATCCCTGCTAGTATTACATAAGACTTTGAAAACCTGGATGCTCCTTTACATATAGATTCTTTGTCAATATGTTTCTGTAGGCTTTTTAATGCTTTGATTTGGGTTTAGCCTCAGATGTAATTATTGTTGTAATTTTTGCTACTTTTTTATTATTACTTATTCAGATTTTTAATCATATATCCAATACCTGTTTGAGATAAGCAGAGAGGAGAAGAAGCAAGAAGCGAAGGAATGGAGTAAGAGGGGATAAGGCGAATGAGGAAGAGAGAAAAAGGAAGAGGAGAAGGGAAGAATGAGCAGAGGGAAAGGGGAAGGGAGAGAAAGGAGAGGGAAGCAAGGAAGAAAAAGACGGGGAGCGGAGAGGAAGGGAAGGGAAGAGAGGAAGAGGGGGAGAGGGAGGAAGTGAGAGGAGGGGAAAAGTGGAAGGAAGAGTGGGGAATGGGGAAGAAGAGGAAGGAGAAAAAAGAAGATGAAGAAGAGAAAGGCGAGAAGGAGTGGGAGCAGGAGAAGGAAGATACTGCAGTAATTACTTTTTTTTTATTTCTGGTGACTTCTTGGACATGGCCATGTAATTTTCTTGGCAATGATATGAAAATAATTTATGATTTGTGCTTTCCTATCTTCTTCCCAGCCTACCTCAGAGCCCAGGTATTATTTGTTGTCCTTCCACTAAAATACTAACCAAGTTTGATCCTGTTTAAAGTCACATATAATATAGCTAAATGTCAAAAGAAAAAAGCTGCTAATGAAAAAAAGATGGCCTAATCCTTTTAATATAAGGAATCAAAGGTTACAAAATCATCAGGGAAGGCTGACAAAAAGCTTATTGAGAAAATCAATCTGGGAAGAGGGTATCAAATGAATTCAGTAATTATAACTTGCATAATGACAGCTATATGAAAATTGCCAAGCTGAAGAATAAATGCAACTGTATCTGTATAACCTTAAACATGCATGCTATTTGTGTCAAAAAGTCTTATCTTTTATTTAAAATCCTTTACTTATCTCCCTGCTAATAAGAATGAACGAGCATTCTCATGGAGGTTGTGTAAGACATGATAGGATGACAATTGTAATGAACAATTTATTTATGAGGTAGATTTCCTTTGTTTTCAGTTAGATATTAATTTCTTTGTACCAGTCATCTTTTTCAGATGACAGGTACTGACTGTCAAAAAAATGACTACATTTTTGGCTGAGGTAGAAATAACTTCCAATTCTTAAGAGTTTAAGTTTGTGATATTGCCATGATTCTTTTCTGTAGGCAGTTATCATCTGTCTGAACAGTCTGAATTTCTATGTTGTGCTGGTTAAATGAACACAGTTCCACGTTTTGACCAAATACTTTTGGGGAATCCTAAGCCTTAAGTGATTCCTTCTTCTTCTCCTTGATGAAGAAGCAAGAGCTCAGGAAGAAAAAAGAAGAAATAGTAGTTATCATATTCTATCCTGGGAATCAGAGAAGACAGGTGAGTGAACAGCAAGGTGCAAGGCCCACTTGGCTGTAGTTGTGCTTTCTAACAAACAAGGCTTTGGCATCTTTCCAAAATGTTGACTCCTAACAAGCCTACAGTTGGATATTCCTTATCTCTAGCAAATTAAAGACTGACATGTTTCCAGCTACTTAAGGTTTAGAGGCACTATTAAAATGATCACAAAGGATCATATCCAGCTGAGTGTTGATCTAACTTGCATAATCTATGTAGGCACAGATAGATTTATGAAGATAGAATTCTCATGTGAAGAGTAGCAACTTAATCAGGTAGAGCCCACATTTCAATTATAGAACAGATGGAGAAGTTCCCAGATTCAATCTCTGATCCCTCTAAGCAGAGCAGAAATCGTCTAATCTTTATAAGAAATATTTAGCTAGGTAGATCAATAAAAAAATTTCTGGTTTGCTAAAAATGTAAACAACATTTCATCTTTTTAAAAAATCATATGTGCTAATTCTTAAACTATTTTGCCCGAAAGATTCACTGGCTCCATCATATAATGAATCACCATTGTACTAAGTGCACCTCCACAAAAGAATGTGTGTTAGGTGCTAACTAGAAGGTGCTAACTATTTTCCATTGACTGCAAAACAACTTTATATATATATACTTAACTAATTCTTGTAAAACAATTCTTTAATTGTGAAACGTTTGATTTAACTTGACTAATTGATCATTAATTACATTTTAAGTAGAACAAATAGTTTAAGTGGATATTAATTTAAACAATATTTAATATTTAAACCTTTCTTATATACTACCTATCTACATATTATTTGTATATTTATACTAGTGATAGCTGATTTGATAGAATTGATTTGATTTGATTTGATTTGATATTAATTTAAATAATATTGAATATTGAATATTGAATTCTTATTGACTTACTTACTTTTTACTTATTTATATATTACTCATAGATTTATACTAGTGAAATCTGATTTGATATATTTGATTTGATTTGATAGGTTGATTATTACATTGTATTAATTATATTGAGATTTAATGAAGTGCTAGAACTTTAGGCTTTTCCCCACACCTCCTTCACCTTATTCTTCCTCTTCCTCCTCACTTGGATATAGATCTCTATATTTAATTACTTATTAGAGTGTTAAGTGTCCAGGACATATATAGAACCAGTACACAAAATTAACAAGATTAATTAATAGTTGAAGACTTATACAATATAGACCCTAGACACTATCATTGATAAAATATCACTATAGACAACAGAATTGAAACATAACAAGTGTAGTTCAGTGCATGAAATTTTGGAAGAAACTACAAAAAATCCTTGATGACAAGCACCGGAACAACTACCATAACCAAAGCAAGCAAGAAAATAACATCAACTCAAGCTTCCCTTACAGCATCACCTGCCCAACAGAGATCTATAGATACAATGCTTGGAACAGAAAAAGAAAAGACAGGCTCCATCTCCAGTATACAAAACATTCAGTCAGTCCTAGTAATGATACAAGAAGCAATGAACAAGACTCAGGAAATGATTGCTAATAACCATGAGGAGACCAAAAGAAATCATGATGAGTTGAGATCTGATGTAGGAGAGATAAATGACAACATAAAGAAAATGGACGACAAGATAGAAAAGATTCAACAAAATATTGCCAAAAATGAACAAAGAATACAAAAGACAGAACTCAAAATAGAACAGACAGTTAAGAAAGTAGAAATGCTGGAACAACAACAGATGGCAAGTAATCGAGAACTGGAAGACTCACTTACTTTCTTGGAAATGGAAAAGGCATCATTTTATTTAAGGTTCCAGAATATAACAGAAAGCAAAGAGGAAGACTTGGCAGAGACTATGATGGAAATTCTGGCTGAAATAACACGAAGAGATAAGGATGACATAAGAAGGGATACAGACAAAGTCTACAGGGTGCACACCAATTACGCATGCAGGAACAAGTTGCACAAGGAAGTGCACATTCAATTCACAAAGAAAACAATAAAAGAGAAAAATGAAAATGAAAAATGAAAGAGGAAGCAATTGTCTATAAAGGAAAGGAAATAATAACGCTGAAACAAATCCCGAGACGTGTAAGAGACCAGAGAAAGAACTACAACTTCCTCACATCACAACTAAATAAACATAAAGTAATGTTCCGTTGGTTATTACCAGATGGCATCTTAATTTCATGGCAGGATAAGAAAGTTAAAATAGACAATTTGGAAGGCACACAGGAATTTTTTGACCAATATTTTGGCTTGGAAGAAGATCAAGAATCCAGAGAGGAATCGGGAAATAAGAGCCAGGAAAAACTACCCATAGAAGAAACCGAAGAGGAACAAGAGGAGAAGAGAAAATTGGAAAGAGAAAAAATGGAGAGAGAAGGAGCAAGGGGAAAAACGCAAAGAATAACAAGAAACACAAGGAAACTAAAGACAACAAATAGATAGGAAGAAAGATGGAGCAGGAAATAAAAATGATTTCAATAAATATAAGCGGATTAAATGCCCCAATCAAAAGTACCTGGACATTCACTAAATTACAAAAATTGGAAATGGACATAATTAATTTACAGGAAGTACCTATCAAAAAACAACATCAAAGGATACTAGAAAACACAAGATTAGGATACTTTACACCTCATCAGCAGAACAAAAAAAAAAAGAGGCATTGTAGTCTACATCAGAAAACATTTAAAAACAAAACAGATATATGTTGATAATGAAGGAAGAGTCCTAATGATCGAAATACAAACAGAATTACAAACAATATTACTAATCTCGATTTATGCCCCAAATGAGAACCAACCTGCCTTCTTCAAAAATATACATAACACAGTTAAAGACTTGGACTATGAAAATGTCTGCCTGGTAGGTGATTTTAAAGCAATTTCAGTTACAGTAAAGGACTATTGGAGTACTAGAAAAAATAAAACTAGGAAAAAGACCCTTCCAGATACCTTTAAGGAAATGGTGCAAGAACTATGTCTTCAGGATGCTTGGAGGGAAATAAATAAAGGAAAAAAACAGTACATGTTTTATTCCAATCCACATCTATCCTGGTCCAGGATAGACATGGCCTAGATGACAACGGAGCTGAGGAAAGACCTAGAAGAAATAGAAATAATGGCAAATACATGGGCAGACCATAGTCCATTAAAAATAATATGGAAAGGCTACCAGAAGAAGAAGAGATGGATGATGAACACAGAAACTTTAAAGGATAAAGAACACATACAAATGATAGAAAAAGAAATGAAAATATTCTTCGAGATCAACAATAATGACCAAACATCCCTTCAAAACCTGTGGGACACAGCGGTCTTCCAGGTTGGCTCCGTGGCGCCATGGACGGTCTTTTTACACTGCCGCCCCTGCGATCCCGTTGAGCCGTTCTGATAGCGCTAATCAGCTGTCAAACGGCTTGAAAATCTCCCCTTCGGGAAAAGAAGGGGAGGAGAGCTGGTGGGTGAGGGTAGAGCTCCCCAAAAACCCCTGGATTAATTCCAGGGGTTAGGAGGGCGAGAGCTCCCCATTCAGCCCGCTGAAGCTCCGGATCCGGGGGGACTCTGTTTTTTTACAGAGCTAGGCGTCGCGTCCAATTTCTGCTGTCAAATAGAAAATTAAATGATTTCAAAAAAGCAGGTGGAATGGAAGCAGGAGGACAAGCTTTTTGCAAGTATAATGCTTAACTCCGGGGATACAATGTTTCTAATTGAATTTTCTGAGCTGGAAGTAAAGATGGCGTTTTTGTTGCAATTTTAAAAGTGAAAGCTGGAAAGGAAAGTGCCTGCTAACAGACTCGTGCTCAGAGACTGGCTTTAAATTGCTGGATTAGATTTTAAAGAGCTGTTTGGGAAAAGATTATTTTGTTTGGTGATCTATAAAGAAATTGCTGAAAGTTGCTCAAGAGGATGGCTGTGAGTTTATGACTTTATGGTTGTGGAAAGAAAGAAAATCTTTTTAAAATAAAATGGCTTCCAAGAAAGGAGATTTTGAAAGTGCTGGAAGCTCTTTGGTGGTGTCAGAAATGATAATACTTGTCTGATTTACAGAATTATAAGGATCTTAATGCAGAATTTACAGAATTTATAAAAGAAGCCATGAATAATCATACTGCAGCTATAAGTAATCAAATAGCAATTCTCAAAGGGATAACAACAGAAATGATGGAGGAGACAAAAGCAAGTACAGAGCATGATGACAATTCAGGAGACATTTTGACTGAAGCAGAGAAGGTGGAACTGGTTGATTCTCAAGAATTTTCTCAAGAATTTTCAAGCTTATTCTCTGCTCTTTTTGAAAAAATTGACAGAATTTTTCAAAATTATGACTTGGTTTGGAAGACAGTAGTAAATGATCAGACTTCCGAAGTTTTAGAGGATGAAGGAGATATGCCAGTGGTATTTATACATTTAATAGAAAAGAACAACTGAACTCTTTTTCACAAACTCTTGACAATCTTTGGTTTTACAGATGAAGGAATGAACTGATCTATATAAGCAAGAAGAGGCGATATGGGGGCTCTAAATCAGAGGAAATTTTCTCAAAAAGGGGACAATCTTTGCAGTTACATCAACCTCAAATTAAAATTAAAAACCTCCTCAAAATAGAAGTAGGAGGGATGCAGAAAGACTGGAAAAATATAAAAAGAAAGCAAGAATGGAAGATTAACCTTTCTTTTTGGTTTTGCAGTTGTTCTATTAATGGTTAAAAATGATTATGTTTTAGGTGTTAAAACTACTGAAGGGGAAAATGTATAAATTTAAATATTGATTTTTAAATATGATGCATTAATGGTTAATTAAAATGATTATGTTTCAAAAAAATGTAGAAATCTAAATAATGATAATGGCTAAAAATGATTATGTTTTAGGAGTTAAAAGTTGGAGGGAGGAAAAAAGATTGAGGGGGTAAACGTACAGATTCAGATTAATTAAGGTTTATTTTTTGTTTTAAGATTTTTAAAATATTCGAGAGTAAGAATGTAAGATTAATCTTTTTTGGTTTTCTAGTTTATGTATTAATGGTTAATTAAAACGCTGATGTTTATGTTTTAAAATTTTAAAAGTTGGAGGGAGGAACAACGGAGGGGGAAAATGTAGAAATTTAACTATTGAATATTTAAGGTTTACTTTTTGTTATAAGAATTCAAAATATTTGAATTTTGAGAAAAGTAGGAGGGGGAAAATGTTTATGTAAATGAATTGAATACTTTATTGATATATTAAGAGATTTTTTAAGGTTTGAATGCTTAATATTTGTTAATGGTTTTAAAACTCTTAGAGTTATTGGATTATATGCTACTTTGAGTCTATAAAAAGGGAGGTTGATGAAATTGTAAAAGGGGAGTTAAGGGGTCTTGGGAGCTATTAAATCTTGCAGTTAGCTAGTTTATTTTAGCGAATGCTTGGTGAAATCTATGCCCTGTTTTTGTTCTGGGAAGTCGGGGGTGGGGGGTGGTGAGGAGGGGTTGAAGATTGAGTTTAGAGATGGATTATGGATTAAAAAAATTTTTTTCTTGATGATAGTTCGAATGATTGCTTATATTGTATACTTGTTTGATCATAAAATAAAAAGCCTTTTTAAAAAAAAAAAAACTGTGGGACACGGCAAAAGCCTATATAAGAGGATTGACAATAGCATATTTGGTGAAGAAAAACAAAGAAAAACAACAGAAAAGAGACAATTTGCTGAAAGAACTCCAAGAGCACAAATCTGATCTACTGAATGAACCCCAAAATAAAAGGATCAAAGAACAAATAAATCTGATAAAACATAAAATAATTTTGATTACACAAACAGAAATAGCCAGGAAAATCAAACTAGTGAAACAAAACCATTTTGAATACGCAAATAAGACGGGACGATGGTTGGCATATAAGCTGAAGAAAGAAAAAGAGAAAAGGACAATACATCAACTACAGGATGATACAGGAGAGATACACTACAGGAACGAGGACAAAAAGAACATAGCAAGAACATTTTTCCAAAAACTATACAAGCAGGAAGAGTCCTCAGATGAAGAAATCAGACAATATTTAAACAAAGCCGATATTAAATAATTAGAAGAAGCACATAGAGATTTGTTGGATTACAACAATTACAATAACAGAAGTAATAGAGGCGAGGAAGAAACAGAAAATAAACAAAACCCCGGGTCCGGACGGAATACCTGCAGAGTTTTACAAGAACTGCCAACACTCAATAGACGAAACCCTACTTGGAGTATTTAATGATGCAATCTTGGAAGCCAAAATCCCCAATTCTTGGACAGAGGCCATTATTACATTGATACCAAAAGAAGAGACGGACCATACACATATTAAAAATTATAGACCGATATGACTTTTAAATGTGGATTATAAATTATTTACATCAATTATCACAGAAAGAATTAAGAAAATAATTAATAAATACATTCATTCAGACCAAAACGGCTTTATCCCAAAGAGACAGATAAGAAATAACATGAGACTAATAATTGATGTATTAGAATATTATGAAATGAATATAGATAAACTATCGCCCTTAATTTTTTTAGATGCGCAGAAGGCCTTCGATAATTTAAACTGGAAATTTCTCATACTACAACTGGAAACCATGAAATTCGACAATAAATTCACAAATATGATAAAGAAAATCTATTCTTCACAATCAGCAAAAATAGCAATAAATGGTGATTTAACAGAACAATTTCCAATATCAAAAGGGGTGAGACAAGGGTGCCCTCTGTCTCCCCTGTTATTTATATTAGCCCTGGAAATACTTTTGAAGGAAATTAGAAGAAACAACGAAATAAAAGGCCTAAAAATCAAGAGGGAAGAATACAAATTACAGGCTTTTGCCAATGATATCGTATTTATTACAGAGCAACCAATAACAACCGGCTTCAAATTATTAGATCAAATAGAAAAATATGGGAGAGTAGGCGGACTCAAAATTAATAAAACAAAAAACAAAGATATTGACCAAAAACCTTACTAGCCAACAAGAAAAGGAAATAGAAGATGAATTAGGCATACAGATGACAAAGAAAGTAAAATATTTAGAAATATGGCTCACCAATAAAAGTTCATCAATTAGAGAAGATAATTATGATAAATTAACGACAAATTAAAAAAGATTTAGAAAACTGGAAAAAACTACAATTGTCATTCTTGAGAAAGATTGCTTCAATTAAAATGAATGTTTTACCACGAATTCTACATCTATTCCAAGTGATCCCAATAAAACTGGGGAAGAATTTCTTCAAGGACTTCAATAAATTAATATCAGATTACATTTGGCAAGGCAAGAAAGCAAGAATTAAAATAAAACATTTGCAGGATACAAGAGAAAGAGGAGGATCGGCTCCACCGGACTGGGAATCATATTATAAAGCATCAGCATTAATTTGGATTAAAGAATTGATGGAACTTAAAAATAAAAGATTGTTGAATTTGGAAGGATTTGACCTTTTTTTAAATTAATTAATTAATTAATTTTTATATGCCGCCCTTCTCCGGAGACTCGGGGTGGCTTACAACGCATTAAGCAATAGCCTTCATACTTTTGTATATTTTAACAAAGTCAGCTTATTGCCCCTACAAACCGGGTCCTCATTTTACCCATCCTTAGAAAGGATGGAAGGCTGAGTTGACCTTGAGCCTGGTGAGAATTGAACTCACAGTAATTGCAGGCAGCTGGATGTTAAATGCTGCCTTAGTAGGAGGCATTAGCTTCCTATGCCACTCAGGCTCAATTTTTTACCTTGAACGAGGATGGCATGCGTTTCTATGGGAGGACACCGATAGACGACATGGATACTTCCAGAGGCATATGATTAGGCACGCATTATATCAGACTTGGTAGGGCATCAAAAAAACACACTACAATAAAATCCCGGAATGGTTGTCGACTATGGAAGCTCAGATCTACCCAAACGCTATGGACAACACCAAAATTAAAACATACAAAGACTTGTTAAACAACCGGGGGAACTAAGAACGAGACAAGAATTGATGGACATGGGTACAGACATCGACTGGTGGCCATATTTGCAAATAAAATCGAGGTACAAAAACGATTTGTCATAATTCGGATTCCAAAGAGGCCAATACGAATTAGATAAAATTCTACAAGGACCACAAGATAAATTGATTTAAAAAGTTTATAATTTTTACGAGGATACAAATTAGAAGAAGAAGTGGTTAAGGAAAATATGATAATTTGGGCAAAGAATTTCGGCTACAACATTGAATTAGACAATTGGGAAAAATTATGGACAATAAATTATAAATTAACAATGTCTGTACCCTATAAAGAAAATTGATACAAAATGTTTTATAGGTGGCACCTCCCACCCACTAGATTGGCAAGAATGTTCCCCAACACTCCCTCAACATGCTGGAAATGCAAACTCCACAAAGGGACATATTATCACATGTGGTGGACCTGCCCAATGGCAAAACAATATTGGCTAATGATCAGAAAACAAATAGAAGAAATAACCCAGCAAAGAATAGAGATGAGGCCAGAAACCTTTCTATTAGGTATAATAAATGGACAATATGAAAAGGAAATCAAATACTTAATTATTCACATAACGACAGCAGTGCGAATAGTTTTTGCACAACAATGGAAAAGCAGCGACATACCAATTAAAGGAAAAGTAATCAATAAAATCATGGAATGTGCAGAAATGGACAGACTCACAAAGGAATTACAAAATAGAGAAGAACATGATAACTATTTAGTATGGGAAAAGTGGTACACCTGGTTGGAAAGCAGAGAAAGGAAAATTAGGACAAATATAGGTTAACAATGAACCACCAAAATAGACATAAGAGATAGACTAATAATATTAAGGAGTCAAAAGCACAAATATGAACATACAGTACAGTTACGATTAACTTGATATATATTTGAATTTTTGTTTATATGTTTACATGTTTTGTATGTTTTGTCGTGATTTGTTTTGTTTAGTTTGTATTTTCAAATAAAAAATTTAAATATATATAAAAAAGGAGACTAGAAGACCTCCAAGATCCCTTCCAACTCTATTATTCTATTCTTTGTTATTCCAGCTGATCAGATGATGTCACTTACTGCAAGAGCCGAGTTAGCAGAGTTGTTTTGTCTCTAATTCTGAAGTGGTTTATTTGCAACCAAGGCAAATCCAGTTGTTACTTTTGCAGGATTGAAGTTTATGTGTAGTCTATTCTCCTATTGCTTCTCCTTGTTTTCTGGACCCAAGTCAACCATTATATTAAATGGCAGTTACATGGCAGTCAAAAAAAAAACCCTCAAGCCCTCTTGCTCCTTGTACTTTGGATGGTCTCTGCAGAGAAAACAATCAAAATTCCTATTTTGGTCAGCTGGAGCGTGCATTGATTAGTAGTGATGATCTCAGCATGTTGCCTGTACTTCAGAGCCTGAAGCAGTGCAGGCAGATCACTTTCATGCTGCTTTGGAATGACAGCCAAGGGAGTATCTTTATGCCGCATGTCAAAAGGTAATGATAAATGATGAAATACATCAATACACACTTATTATAATACTGTATATTACAATACACATAACATAGGACAGGATTCTGTCCTAAATCAACCATGTGGTCAACATTTAATGGTTATGGCCACCATATTGAATGTTGGTTACACTCCCCCAATTGTGGTTTGTGAGGTCATATGATGCAAAGTCTACAATGCAGCCATTAATAGTGTAATTATTTGTATGTTAGCTTTTTTCTTTCAGAATGTCTGTTTTGAGGATCAATTTAAATAAATCAGTGGTTTTCTGATTCACGTCAGTGCCACATGTGCTGTTCCATCTAATTTCTCAGGAAATAGTTTTAAAATGTTTTCAAGATCCATGTTGGATTTATGTTTATGTATGTGTATATGTATGTCTTTATGCCACCAAACAATATTTTTTTCTATTTCTACTCTATTATTTCTTTCACACAACTCTGTCCTTGCTATAAGATTTATTAAAGGAAGCTTTCTGTTTTGCTTCAATTTCCAAATATACATTGAATTTTTCCTATTTGTCTATGATTACTTTTCCAAACTTTTCTAGCCAAGAACAATTGATGACAGGTGGCTCTATTCATACTGCCATCTAGACTGTTAGGTGTTTTGTGCAGCCATGGCAGTCTCTTCAAAGGCCACCAGATTGGGGCAAAGAGGCACCTTTGATCCCACTGGTGGGTCAAGGGGCTCCGGCCCCTGCAGCCCCATTGGGGAAAGTTAATGGCCCTCCGGCCCCCTCACACACCTTGTAAGGGAGGGGCCAGGGGCCCCTATAAGAACCCCTGCACAGGGGCTGCTCTTCCCTTTTTACTCCTTCTTTTACCCCTTTTTACCCTTTTCCTTTTGCCTGCTCTTGTTCTAGTCTCTTATGGGACTGACCCATGGGCTCAATCCAGGCATGGATGCCTCCATGCCTGGGACCTTATTTTACTCCACTTTTACTTCTAAATAAAGACTTAATTTGATTGCATCCTTGCGTGCTGACCTTTTCTTGGAAGTGCCCTCAACGAACCATCATTCTTTGTGAGATCCCTCACAAAGTGGTAGCAAAGGATGGTTTGAGGCAACGCTTCCAAGCCAGCAGAAGCAAGATGTCAGGAGGTTCCAGCAAGAACCCCCAAGAGATGGATGGCAGGACTTCCCCGGTCATGACCAGGAGTCTCCAAGCAAGGTTGGCAGCTCTGCATCCAGTCCCTGATGCGAGCTTCGATCCAGAGGAGGGTACAGATGATCTCTATGCCCCCAGAGGACCCAGCGGAACGCAACGGACTCCTTCGCATGCTTCCTTACAGCTGCAAGCCACAGAGGAAGGCATGGAAGGCCAGCAGTCCACCCAGGACAGCCAGGACACCGGGGATGAGGCCAGGGACCAGGCCACCCCCAGCGTAGACCAGTTCACTGGTGAGGAATGCAGAGAGCTGCTACAATCGCTCCTAGCAACCTGAGGGACGCCAGGAGCCCAGCCACGTGGGACACCAGCGCAGGGGGCCTCTGGACACCGGGTAAGTCCTTCCCCAGCGCCCAGGAGGCTCCCCAACATGGCGCCGGCCACCCTGGGGGACCCCGGGGTCCCAGAGCTTTTGGTGGGAAAATTCCTGCCAAATCGTGACCTGCAGCTTCCAGGGCCAACCGGAAGCAACATGGCGGCCCCCAGGCCACCTACTCCAGTGAGGCTTGGTAGCCTCAGCTAGGCCACGAGGCCCAGCAACGGATGGCAGCCAGCCAAAGCAGCATGCAAACTGCTCGCCCCCCCCTGCCAATGGCTAGCCTCGAAGTCTGCTCAGCCGCTCGGGCATCAGGGCTGCAATCCAAGTCCTGGTCGCAGCCCTGGAGGCCACGATGACCGAGGCCTCAACCTTGGGGGCAGCCAGCCTCCCTCAACACCCCCAGGGGACCAGCGAGGGGGGGCATCCAGTCCAGAGCCCCCCCAGCCAGGACCCAGGCCTCCAGCGAGCCCCAGAAGAACCCCTGGGGGCTCCAGCCTTCCCAACACCCCCACCGAGGCAACGGAGGACTCACCTCGATGACTTCAGGAGGCCTCCAGCTGAGCCTCCCACTTCCCAAGATGGATGCCTCCTCCGGAGTCTTCAGGACCAGCTGTGGGCCCCTCCAGGCAATCCTCAGCATTTTCGGGCTTTTCCAGCCCCATCCTGCAGCCTTCGCTCCCTGGTAAGTGTCCCAGTACCAGGGGGGCTTCCAGAAGACTCTTCAGAGCCCCACAGGCCTGGGCCCAGGCCTGGCTCTGAAGCAGAGAGGGAGAGGTCCGCCCCCATCGGCTCCTGGGCTGGAATGAGATCTGAGCATGCTCAGCAGTTCGCACATGCTCAGTTGGCTCCACCTGAAAAAGAAAAGAATAATCAGAGAAAAATACCCACACCAGCCAGCAGAGGGATCCCTCTCCCATTTACTTCAATGGAACCAAAGCAAAGATACCTTGGGCAGCAAAATATATCAGCATTTTCTGCCCCAGCTGTGTCTGTTCTCCCAAATAATTTCCAGAAATTACATTTGGCAGGGGATAATTATAATATATGGAACAAAGAGATTCAGGTATGTCTCTTAAAAGAGGGGACCCTAGAAATGGTTTTAGACCCCCCACCTTTCCCTTGGGGACCTCAAGAAGAGTGGTACCACAGGAGAGCCTACACCACTCTACTGAGCTCACTGGATGCTAGATTGTACCCTAGCATACCAGATGGGCTCACAGCTGGTGAAATTTGGGGGTTGTTATATAGCTTATTTAATAGTGATAGCTTGGGCTCCACCACAAGACTCACAACAGAGTTCTATAACACCAAGCTAAAATTTGGGGCTAGCATGGCTGAGCACCTGGGAAAGTTGAAGGCACTCAGGGCAGAGCTGGTGCTCAGGGACTACCCCGTGACTGAGGCCAACATGATCGCTGTCATTCTGGCATCCCTGAACAAAAGTTGGGGCAATTTTATTGTCTCACTAGAGGGAACCAGAAAGGAAGCCATGACTCTGTCCTACATCACAGGTAGGCTCAATGAGGAAGACAGGAGGCGTAGAGATGCCGGAGAGTACACCAGGGCCACAACTCATTGCATCAACAGAAGGCACCAGAGTTCAGAGCAGGTTAATGCTCTACCCAAGTGTTTCATCTGTGGCTCTGAGGAGCATCTGAAGAAGGACTGCCCCCATTACCAGCAAGGACCTAAGCGTGGTTCCAATCAAGGAAGGGGCAGGGGGCAGAGAAGGGGGCCTGGTGGGGGCAAAGGTGGTGCTAAGGGCAATTTTGTGAATACTAGCTATTTCATCCCCGCCACAAAGGCTGATGGCCCTACTGGCCACTGGTTACTGGACTCTGGGGCTTCATCTCACATTGCTAACTTGAGGCAAGGCTTTAAGAGGTTAAGGAGAATTAACTCCTCTGTTAAGGTTGCAAATGGTAACAATGCTTTGATTGTTGGGGAGGGCACTGTCTCTGTACCAGGGCTGGGCAATGTCGAAGGTGTATTGCATGCTCCCTCTATAGCCAATAATCTGTTAAGCATAACCAAGCTATGTGATGATGGCAGGGTGGAGGTATTGTTTCGCAAAAGGGGAGGTCATGTCACTCGAGACAAAAGGGTCATTGGGAATGTTACCATTATAAATGGTTTGCCATATTTCTCTCCCGAGTACCCAGCCACAGGAGACAGCTCACAGGGTGCCACCCCAGAAGAGGCCTGTGGGCAGAGAGAGAGAAAGGCTCCACAGCCAGCTCCCAGGCTGTCAAAGATGCACAAGACTGAGGTAGTTGTGCCCACGCCGCCTCAACCAGTACCACCGCCCTCCAAGGCCAATGCGGGCAAGAAACCCGAGCCTCATCAGGCACCTAAGGCAGGTAAGCCCAAAGAAGGGCCTAAGGTGCCAGCACTGCCCAAGGCAACCAGAGCCAAGGGGGTGTCAGTGGGAAAGCCGCTGCATACTAAATGTACCCACCTCTTACATTGGAGGTTAGGCCATGCGAGCTTCCCAGTGGTTAAAAAGATGGGGGAATTCACTGAGGGGATTCATCTCCAGGATTGTGAGGTGTTTCTGGACTGTGCCATCTGTAAGAGGGCAAAGAGGAAGGCCGCCCCAATACCTAAGGTGTCATTGCGTAAAACTCAATACCCATATCAATTAATACATGTTGATCTGGTTGGGCCATTTACACCATCCCTAGGAAAAAGGCAGTATTTCCTCACTGCCGTTGATGATTTCCCGAGGTACGGCCATGTGTATACCCTCACGGAAAAGTCTGAAGTCTTTGATGCCATAAAGTCACTGTACAACTATGTGGAAACTCAGTACAAGACCAAGATCGCACAGCTGCAGAGCGACCGTGAGGCTGAGTTCATGTCCCGAAAATTCCAGGACTGGATAAGGCACAAGGGCATCCATCATTTTCGTACAGCACCTTTTACACCTGCGCAGAACGGTGTGTCAGAAAAACACAACGGCATTCTGCAGAACATGGTGCGCAGCCTGATTGCGGATGCTGGGGTTGCGGAATCGTACTGGGCGGAGGGGGTGCACTACGCCAACTACACCCCGAACCGCACCTGGAGCAGCATTGTGAACCAGACCTCATATTTTCTGGTCCACGGTAGGAAGCCAAATTTGGGACACTTGCGTGTGTTTGGCTCCTACGCTTGGGTGCACATCCCCAAGCAGCTGTGGAAGAAGGGGAGATCCGTCTCCCAAAGACTGAGGTTCTTGGGCTATGCCTCTGGCTCCAAGGCCTACCGATTCCTGGGAGAAGGAGGCAGGACTGTGATCTCCCAATCTGCCTCCTTCGAAGAGGACTCCAATTGGACCCAGATCCACTCAAATGATCTGGGTCCATACATTAACTGGCCCAGCAAAGCTGCACCAACCATGACACTGCCTGAGACAACCACAGACCCTGCCACTGACGAGAGAGAGGAACAGGACGGAGAGGTCAACCTACCTGGTCCAGATGAGGAGGATAAGCCGTCCAGTCCTGAGGGGGAAGACACGCCATCTTCACCTGACTCTTCGCCTCCAGTGACGCTCCAGAGGCCCATGATGCCCAACGCCTGGGACTGAGGGCCTCCACATCCCGGTCGTGAACAGCCAGTTGGCGAGGAACCCGCAGAAGAAAAGAGTGGTGAGTGGCAGGAGGTCAGAAGGTCAAGGCGGTCCAATAAGGGGGTCCCACCTAAGAGAATTGATATTGGGCACGTTGCATCCGTCAACAGCATCGTGGTCACCCCAAGGACTTTCTCTGCAATACAAGAGCTGCCCATTAAAGAACAGGAGAGGTGGCAGGACACCTGCTCGCCCTCTCACACACATTCACCATCACCTGTCATTGGCTGGCAAGAAGGGGAATTGTTAGGTGTTTTGTGCTAGCCATGGCAGTCTCTTCAAAGGCCACCAGATGGGGGCAAAGAGGCACCTTTGATCCCACTGGTGGGTCAAGGGGCTCCGGCCCCTGCAGCCCCATTGGAGAAAGTTAATGGCCCTCCAGCCCCCTCACACACCTTGTGAGGGAGGGGCCAGGGGCCCCTATAAGAACCCCTGCACAGGGGCTGCTCTTCCCTTTTTACCCCTTCTTTTAACCCTTTTTACCCTTTCCCTTTTGCCTGCTCTTGTTCTAGTCTCCTATGGGACTGACCCATGGGCTCAATCCAGGCATGGATGCCTCCATGCCTGGGACCTTATTTTACTCCACTTTTATTTCTAAATAAAGACTTAATTTGATTGCATCCTTGCGTGCTGACCTTTTCTTGGAAGTGCCCTCAACGAACCATCATTCTTCGTGAGATCCCTCACCATGCCAAACTACTCTAGCAGATCACAATGTTTTAATTTAGAAAAAAAAATATGCCATAGATTTCTTCTACAATGTTAATTTGGGGAACTTTTTTCAAATTGGCAGTTGGGAATGTGATGCCATACATAGCTATCTAGTACTAGTCATAATAATGAATAAAAATGCAAATGTGTTATAATGTCATGATACAACTCCTACCCTTTTGTATTTGTGTCCCAACATTAACAATAACAGACAAGTCATATTTATGTGAGTTAATATTCCAATTCCTGAACTGCATTTCTAATAAAAGAACAGACCAGTCATATCCAGCCCTCATTGAATATCCTCTGCATTCTCTAGTAAATGTAAAAAAAAATGTTTTCCATTGGGTTTATCGTATTTTAAGAGCACTATAATTTATTGAAACACTCTACCAAGTTAAGGAACAGTCTGATAACTTTTCAAGTTTCTTTTTCCAAAGGTTATATAAGTAATTAATTTTTTATTTTATTTTCTTCCTTCAATTATCTAAAAATACATTACTGTAATACAATACCCAGCTGAGTAATCCAGAACCAGAATTCCATCATATAAAAGTTTTAAGACTGCTTAAATATTCCTAAGCTAATACAAGATGATAATGTTACGGAAAACTAGAGTTGGGCAGTGGTTTAGATTCAAAGGGGAAAACATGAGTTGCTTGTATAGCACCAATTAGTAACTTCTTAAAGATTAAAAAGTTAATCTTTTTCTCAGGATTGTGCTTGCCTTCCAAAGCCAGGGTGCAATCCCAGGAATAGATAGTTGAAAAAGTTGCCAACTGATTGTAGAAAGTTAGCACCCACCCCTCCTAGAAGAATGAAATATTTTGAGAAATATTTAAAAAGGCAGAATATTATATTTCCCCTAAAAGAGAAATGGAAATCTTAAGGGAGACAGAAACTCAGCCCCAGCTCCCTGCCCCTGCTCCCTGCAGATATTTGGTGCCCATTAAAAAGGACTGGGCCAGCCTATCTACAAGACAAAAGACCTCCAGCTCCAGGGTGATGGGATTAAGACATGACCCTCCAGGACATAATAGGATTATCTATCAGCAGAGCTCACCACATGGCACAATCACCTGGGGATATTGCATCAGCAACTTCAACCCCACATGGTCCCATGGGAGTCTGACTACAGGCAACAGAATACATTTCTTGCAAGGAACAGGAAGCTCAAGGGCAAGGCCCAAGAGAGGGTATAAATACCTCTCTCTCAACTCCATGTGGTCAGCTACCCAGAATAACACGTGCTTGGTGGTTCTGCTTCACCATTAAACCATCTTTCTAATCAGCCTCCATGTTTCCAATGTTTTTCTCCCTGCTTGGAACTGAACCAGATGGATATTTCTTCCAACAATTTGACACACCAAGATAGGACTCCAAGTTAACCTGACCTTCTGGAGAGCACAAGGTTGTTTCAATGCCCCCACAACTACAGAAGTGGCTGTTCTCATTGTCGGCCAGGATTTTGAGAAGAGAGTTATCATTCTCCACATCAGAGACAACAGGTTGTTACGAATCAGTGAGACACATGGTGCCTATGATGCTCTCCAGTACCCTTTGATCTTCTGCCATGGAGAAGATGACTATTATATTAATATACCTCAATGCAACCCAAACACTAAGGTTCCTCTCATGAAGTCTGTGTCTGTTGCTGCCTTTTACAGCTACAGGATAATGGAGCATGATGGCGAAGAATGCTACCTACTGCTGTTCCACAACCTTCCCAATCAATTTCTGGTTGATATGTATGCAAAAATTGAGAGTGAAAGACTCAATTGGATTCGTAGAAACAAGCAAACAAACAAAAACCCCTGAGAAGTGAGGAGTATGTGCACCTGAAGGATGCCATGACAAGAACTGACAGTCACTTATCATAGCTTGGCAAGATGGTTGTGTTGCCATCTTCTTTCACTGGAGGACCCTGCTACATGCATGAGCGAATTCAAGATGCGATGACGTATGTGCGCCATTTTGGATGACCGGATCTGTTAATTCCATTTACCTGCAATCCGAAATGGCCAGAAATCATATAGATCTTGAAACACGGATAAAAATCTCACAATAGACATGACATAATAGCAAGGGTTTTTCACATGAAAGTAAAACATATCATGAAGCTCCTCACTAAAGATTGCATCTTTGGAAATACCAGATGTCACATATACTCTGTGGAATGGCAGAAACATGGACTCCCCCACATTCATATTCTTCTGTGGCTAGAAGAGAAGAGAAGACCAGAGTCAATTGACAAAGTTATAAGCGCTGAGGTACCTGATCCCGACTTAGACCTAGCCCTCCATGATATTATCAAGATGACAATGATCCACGGTTCAGATGGAACCCTCAACAGGAACTCACCCTGCATGGTACCTGCAGCAAGAAGTACTGTTAGCCAGTCCGTTCCTTTCTTTCCCACCATCCCTCCGAGACAGTTTTTGGTCAATAAAGACCTCCAAACAATCTTGATCTCAACGTTTTCTTGGGAGCATCCATGTGCTGTCATGACATTGCCCCCCCCCCACTCCTTGCTCTTGTGAAGGTGGTGGAAATCTAAACTGTAGGAGTGTTTTACCTGACAAGCATATGACAATATCCTCAAGAAGGATAAGGCATTGGTTGTAAACAATTTGGAGGACCAGTTGGGCATTTCCACACTCTCTCTCCATTAGCCTTCTAACATCTTCTGCAAGACTGTCTCTGTATTTCTCCCACAATTTTAGAGGGTCTGCAACTTGACAGAAAACCAACATGATGGCAAACAGCTGATGGAGTTTGTTAGGAAAGCCAAAGATGGAGGCTTCTTCCAGAGTGCGGTCCTCCAGCAAGCCAAGTGCACTGCACACTGCTTGAAATGTCAGTTGAAGTACCCCTGCCACAGTTTTTAGGGCAGTAAATGACATTGGGCCACAGATCTCATGCAAGTGGAAGCATAGGTGGTAGTGCTCAGCATTACCGGGATGGACGGTCTACACTCTACCCAAAACCTGATCTTTTTTCACCCCCGGATAACCTGGTACAGTCTTTCCTTGTTTCCTCCTGCAGAACTGGTTGCCTTTCCATATGTAGTAAGTTGGAACTTCGTAATATAAAAGGGTCCTTGTGAAAGCATCGACTTTGCATAGCTCAAAAAAGGCCAGAAGTGTTGTTTTTGGAGGGTTATTGATCCTCTCAACAACATTGTCCTCAGTAAAATAAACTCTCTGGCCATTTTCGAGATGTATGGCAACATGCATAACAGGAGGAAACCTTTCACAAATAGGGAAGCAGAGAATGTGTCAGGCTGCCTCAGAGCTGCTGATGTATTGTCCTGCCTCGTACCTCGTCACCTCATCCACATCTTTAATGATGAACGCTGCCTGGTCAGACCTTTTGTTAATATACTTGCAGATGTATTTTATGGATTTAACTGAATTGCAATACTCAACATATATATGAGCCAAGAAGGTGAGAGGCAGGACAGGGTTGTATGGCACCACCCAAGAATTGTCAACATCAAGTTCTTTCTCTGCTTTTTTCTTTTGATTGTAGGCGATGTGTTTTTGGAGAGTGATGGAACTTTTTGATTTTGATTTTTAACTAATTCATCCAACAGGGTGGATTAGTTATTTGGATTACAATTTAAAATAGCATTTGGATTACAGTGTACAAGGTGGGACAAGATGAAGAAGGCAACAACACAGTTACCCTCCACAACACCAAGTTCAAGCCCTGCAGTGCAGAGTACATTGGATACCATGGCCATGCAACTGGAACTAAAAAATATGATACAGGTCTTCCATGAAGACTTTAAAGAAAGGATGGAAAAGGTGGAAGGAGAGCTTAAAGAAGTGAAGGTGATGATGGGTAAGAATGAAGATGTGAGCCTCCGCTTTTATATTACTTGCTTGCTGCAGCTGCCATTGAAACAGGGGGAAGGGGAGCTGTCTGGATAGTTGGGAGAGGAGAAGTGAGCTGGTGGAGTAAATTGGAGAAAGTTTTCCTCAGCGTTTCTCTGCAGCTGGGAGGTGCACTGATAACCAGTCAAAGTCAACCGTCCTGGCATACCAGAAGGATGGAGCCATCGGAACCTGCACCCCACATGACCCCTTGGGGGGATGTGGATTGGATAATCCTGACTGGACCATTGGGGGGAGGGTTTTAAGGATGTTTTCTATATGTAATGTTCGCGCCTATTGCCTCAGACCTTGCTTTTCCTTGGTTGCATTCAGTTCATACTCAATAAAAGTACCTTTCTCTATGAAAATGGAGTCGGGGTTTTTCTTTCTTGAGTACTGAAAGGAGACATACCTGACATTAAGCAAGGTCTGCAATTAACAGCCATCCCGGAAAACTACTGTGGGGGCTGATCAAAGAATGTCTGACCAAGACAGTGACCAGGAAGATATGGTAACTGCTGGTTCCACAACCTCCCCGTCACACCCTGGCTGGAAGGCTTCGGAGTGGATGGCTGATTTACAGCTTGAGGAAAAGCCAGAGACAGCCAAATGGTCACTGGGCATGGGGAGGTTGCCGGAGCTGGAAAAGACCCCCACAAGGAGTAACAACTACCAGACGCCAATGCGGAGATGCTGCCTGGCAGGAAGAGCAGAAAGAAAATCTCCTGATGATCCAGGCTTTGCAACTACTGAGAGAGGCTTGTGAGAGTTGAAGAGCCCATGAAAGATATGGATTGCCTTCCCATGGGTTGCCTGCTGGGGGGGAGGCTGAACGTCCCGGGGGCGAAACTGAGGCTGCTGCTTGTGTAGAAGAGAGAGCCCAAGCCCGGGAAGTGACAGCTCAGGCCTCTGGAACTCAAGCAGCTGCTGTGATCCAGGCCCCCCTGCTGGGCAGGCATTGCCATGGAGGCAAAAAAATGCCCAAAATTCCCTTGCTATTAGTAAGATACGGGAGAGATCCGAAAGGACTGGGATTCTTTTTAACCCAAGTGTGGAACAACATGCAAGACTGGGGGAGGATTTCTCCTCAGATGCAGCACACGTGAGGTGCGTTACCAGGGCCCTGGAAGGGGTGGCAGCTGATTGGATGGTGGGACTCCATAATGAAGATTCTCTTCTGATGAGAAATTATGACCAGTTCATGGCAGCTCTCAGAATGCGCTTTGAGGACCCATTAGCTGAGTGAAGGGCGAGAATCAAATGAAGTCCATACATCAGAGGCAGAGATCAGTGGTGGAGTACACCCAGGAGTTCCACGAGCTGGTGCAAGAGTGGTCAGAAGGATAGCCTCAATGAGGATGTCTACAAGGATTGTTGCTCCTGAGGGGCCCCTAGGGATCTGCAAAGTTGGTACGTGCTGGCTGCTGATGTGGAGATTGACTTGGCCAGAGATCGCTACAGCGGTGGGCGTATCTGGTGCCATCCACCCTCCTCACTTCACAAGGGGGCTCCAAAGGCTGCAGTGGGACCTGCAGGCTCCAAGCCGAAGTCCACTGCATGCTTCAGATGTGGAAAGGAGGGGCACCGAGAGGCTGAGTGTTTCTCTAAGCCTGGACCCAAGGCGACCTCTAGTGGAGGAAAGAGAGCCGACAAACCACCCACAAAACCCCCCGAGGCCACCCTAAAAGGGGTAGAAGTCATTGAGTTCACTCCCCTGAAACAGGATGAGTTGGAAACTCCGACGCCCACCAATGACAGCGAAACTGAAACTGATTCCAACGAGGACCTCCTGGTAAGTCAGAATGGGGGACCCATGACCATCCCAGTGGACCCAGTGGACCTAAAGGTACCATCCACCAAGGCCCATGGGAAGATGCTAGCCCTTCTAGATTCGGGATGCACAAGGTGTGTCATCAGCCCTGAGATTGTGGAAAAGATGGGTCTAAGACTAAAAACGATGAAAAGGCCCATTGCATTCTGTCAGCTAGATGGGTCGGTAGATGGGGGGGGCAGCCCATTTTGTAACCAAACTGATTGAGATGAGGATGGGGGATCACCAAGAAACTCTGAGTTTTATTGTGGCCCCTGACATGGAACAACCCCTCCTACTTAGGCTGCCCTGGCTCCAAAAATGGAACCTGTGCATAAATTGGAAGACGGGCATGTTGCACATCTGCTCTAACCAGCAAGGGAAGAGAGGGAGAAGCCCCTATTGCGTGGCCAAAGTGACGAGTGAGGTGGCGGCGACTACAGCGGAACACATTGTGGGGGAAGAAAAGATCCCAAAAGAGTACCGGGACTTCTGGGAGGTGTTTAGTGAGAAGGCGTCAGATGTGCTGCCCCCTCACTGGCCTACCAACTGTAATATAGAAATCCTTTGTGGGGTAAAACTCCCTAAAACAAAGATCTACTCCATGACCCCCCAGGAGTTGGGGGAACTATGAGACTTAATTGATAAAAACCTAAAAAACGGCTTCATTCAACCAGTTAGGCCATGTGTAGCCATCCCGGTGCTATTCCGGGAGAAGAAGGATGGGTCTTTTTGCTTGGCGGTTGACTATAAGAACTTAAAGGATATTTGCGTGGAAAATGTCTACCCACTGCCTCTCATGAAAGACATGTTAGCCCACCTGGCCAAAGGAAAGATTTTTACTAAGCTGGGCTTGCGGGAGGCATATTATAGAGTTTGAATTAAGGAAGGGGATGAATGGAAAATTGCTTTCAACTGCCCACTTGGATGTTTCCAGTTTAGGGTACTCCCTTTCAGACTACAAGGTGCCCCTGCAGGGTTCGTGGAACTGATCAACGAAGTACTGCATGAACACCTTTACAAGGGGATTCTGGTCGGCTTGGATGACATACTTATTTACACAGAGACCATGGACGACCATGTAAAACTGGTGAGAGCGGTCCTGCGGAGAGCTGCGGAGCTGTATGCTAAGCTGTTAAAATGTGAATTCCACCAGACTAAAATTGACTATCTAGGGCAGGCATCCTCAAACTATGGCCTGTGGGATGGATCTTGCACACCAAAGCCATTAATCTGGCCCGTGCGGGACCACGAGGCTGTCCCACACCCACATCGCCACACCCACCTGCTGGCCCCCACCCTTCGGCCATGTGAAGGGCTTACGTTTGCGAGGGCTGGCAGAGTGCTTCAGAGGAGGCCAAAAAAGGGGTGGGTAGAGGCCCCAGAAAGCGTCCACGTGCACTGTTTTTGGCTGAGTGCTTCTGGGGAGGGAGGGGGGCAAAAACAGGCTACGCCTTTTGCCAGCCAAGGAAAGTACTCTTTCCTCAGCTGGCAAAAAGGATTTGCCAGAAACTTCAGTCCACCATCGCTCCGGGTGGGGGGGGGACCAAAGGGTCCCAACAGAAGAGTCTGTGCCTGCTGCACAATTACATCGCATGATGGTCAATTTTCTCTGGCAACAGTAAGGCAATTTGAGTTTGGGAGAGATTTCGGGCATGGAATGAGAATCAATCAGGAATCAAATGAACCTCCCTCCTTTCTGTGGATCTGTGCAATGTGGGATTCTTTGAACACCCCCACACCCATTTCTGCTTCTCTCCTCGCACTGCTTCACAGCTTCCATGGATGGGCTGGCAGTTCTCCAGATAGGGCTCCCCAGTGGGTGACGAACCTGGAGCCAAAGTAGAAGAAAAAAGGCTATGCCACACAGGGAAAATGTCAGCGCGCAGACACTGTTCTGTTCTGGGGCTTCTGTTTTTTTGTGTGCTTCCTGATCTCCCACATGGGACAAGTAGAAATGGGGGATCCCTGCACTTTTTTTAAAAGTCAGGGTCGAGTACTTATGGCCCCTTTATGACCTATGGACTCCAATGCTCAGAATTCTCAGGGCTAGGAAAAGAATTAGGGCTGAAGCCAAACCGGGGGGGGGGGCAGAGAGATAACAAGAAACATTCCATCAAAATGTTCAAATGTACAATAATCCACTTGTAATAGCTGAATTTCTTCGCTCTTTATTTTTTGGCCATTCTGCCCTGCCGCCCTGTCAAATCTCTCATTATGACTATAAGAACCATCGGGGTAGCACTACCTATGGACACAAATTCAAATATCCCCCCCCCCCCCGTATTAAGGCGAATGTCCTTTTGCAAAGTCCCACACCCACACCCACACCCTGCTGATAAAGAGCAGGAATTGTTGGCATTTGTTCTAATGATCGGGGGAGGTTGCTAGGCTGAGGCTTCAGTAGGTCTTGGAGGGTGGATTCCAAGGAGGATGGAAGAAGTTGGGGCACAAACTTCCCCCTCCCCTCCCCTCCCCTCCATTAGATAAAATGTACTTTCACTCATAAACTCATCCTTCATTCCAGAATTATCCAGATCAGAGATGTGGAGTTAGTTAAATGGAGGTGGGGGGGGCATCCACATTGTGCAAATCCACAGAAAGGAGGGAGGGTCACCTGATTCCTGATTGATTGTCATTCCAAGCCCGAAATCTCTCCCAAATTCAAATTGCCTTACCGTTGCCAGAGAAAATTGACCTTCTGAGCAAGCAAAGATTTCCCTCTTGATCCATGAAGAAACAATCAGGAGATGTTTGTGATAGCTGAACCCCTCCCCCCCCCCCAGTTTGAGCAAAGCTGCCACCACAAAGTATTGTGCACTGTCAGCGAAGGGGAATTACTCGCACTGGGACAATCAGAGGTGAGCCCAGCCCCACTGCCCATGCCGGCTCCTTCCACAGGTGGATTTTTTTGTTTTTTGTTTTTGATGGATTGGATCCTGCCCCCCTCCCGCCCCCGCTTAAATCTACTGTATTTCCTTTGTGAAATTTAGCTACAACACATAGATTTCAATCCTGGCCAGTGAGGCAGCATGCCACTGAAGGAGGACAGCTGTCTCTATCCCTGTAGAGGGAGGCAGAAAGGGCATGGAATGGAATAGAAATAGGAGAGAATGGAATGGGAATAGGAATAGGAATAGGAATAGGAATAGGATGGGATGGGATGGGATGGGATGGGATGGGATGGGATGGGATGGGATGGGATGGAATAACAATAGCAGTAGCAATAGTAATAGGATGAAGTGGGAATGGGAATGGGAATGGGAATGGGAATAGAATGGAAATGGAAAGGAATGGAATGGAATTGAATTCAATGAGGTATCCCAGTGCACTGCCAGGATTGAAGGGGATCCTGCAGAAGATGCCCCAGGAGAGAGAGGGGGTGGTGGAAAGAGAGAGGTATATGGAAAGACACACACATACACACACACACACACACACACACACACACACATGGATAAATAGGTAGATATAGAGATGTGTGTGTGAGAGAGAGAGGGGGGGGAGGGAGAGAGACTTGTTGATTGTAAGATCCTTGGGGCTGAGAAGAATTGCTGCAAAATTGAGTATCCTGAAATGGATACTCAACAACTTAAAAAATGATCTAGTAAAAAGAAAATCCAACCAAAAGAGCAACATGCAAACAAAAGCAAATAAAACACTCCCAGGAGCAAAACAAATGAAAGTTTAATGTGTGTGCATTGCTTAATGGACTGCTAAATTGGCAAAATGGACTGCTGAATTGGCCACACCCACCCTGTCACATGACCACCTAGCCATGACCACCCAGCCAGTCTGGCCCCCCCAACAGTCTGAGGGACTGTGAATCGACCCCCTGTTTAAAAAGTTTGAGGACCCCTGATCTAGGGTACCGCATTTCACATTAGGGGATAGAAATGGATCCAGTAAAGGTCTGGGCAGTGTTGGAATGGGCTCCCCCACATACCTGCAAACAACTACAAAGCTTCCTGGGTTTTGCTAACCTCTATCAACAGTTCACCCCCTCGTTTTCAAAAATTGCCTTACCGATTACTAATCTCCTTAAAACAAAAG
This sequence comes from Arizona elegans, assembly GCA_022577455.1. Classification (NCBI taxonomy): domain Eukaryota; kingdom Metazoa; phylum Chordata; class Lepidosauria; order Squamata; family Colubridae; genus Arizona; species Arizona elegans. Next base: position 71,607,213 of record JAKOOJ010000004.1, on the reverse strand, counting down.
GAGAGGAGAGGCCAAAACCCTCCTGGCCTCTCAAATGGACTATGGAATGTCAGGCAGCTTTTGAGAAACTGAAATGACTGTTTGCCACTGAACCGGTCCTTAAACATCCTGACATGGAGGCCCGTGTGTTGTTCAGGCGGATGCCAGCAATGTGGCTGTTGGGATGGTGTTACTTCAAGCCAATGCCGAGGGGAATTTGCAACCCTGTGCCTATACCTCTCGGAAATTATCGGAGACTGAGAGGAGATGGGCCATCTGGGAGAAGGAGGTTTTTGCTGTTCGTTGGTGCTGTTAACATGGAGGCATTTCCTGGAAGGGGTGAAACACCCCTTTGAGGTGTGGACTGATCACAAAAAGAGGCCTTAAAAATGCCCCGAAAATTGTCACCTAAGCAAGTCTGCTGGGCCCAACACTTTAACTGATTTAATTTCTCTCTGTGCTACCTTCCTGGAGAGAAGAACTTTATGGCAGATGCCCTCTCGAGACAGCCTCAATACAATAGTGTTCGAGCGGAAGTGATTCGTCCGGTTATCCCCTCGAAACAGCTGGTGGCACCAGAGCCAGAGTCTGGCACCTGGTTACCAGAGCCAGGCGAAAGGGGACCTAACCTTGTCCGGTGACTTGAGCAAGTAGTTAAAAGAAGCACTAAAAACCGATGAGTATTTTATTTTATTTATTTATTTTATTTATTTATTTATTTATTTATTTATTTATTTATTTATTTATTTAAAAATAAATATATAAATAAATAAATAAAATAAATGAGTATTTTTTAGCCCACTCCAATGAGGGAGGGACTTGCTTGGGTGGGAGCGAAGCTGTATGTTCCTGCCAGCCTAAGGGGGGCAGTATTACAATACGCACATAATGCTAAAATTGCTAGGCATTTTGGATTCGTGAAGACATTACATTTAGTTAAATGACAATTCTGGTGGCCGGCGTTGAAGAAAGACATAGAAGCCTATGTGGCGAACTGCCCTATATGTGCATCAGCAAAGAAGCCTCCTGGGAAACCCCTTGGGTTATTTCAGAGTGTAGCCAGGCCAGGAGTCCCATGGAAGGAGATCTCCATGGATTTAATTGTTGAGTTGCCCGAAAGTGGAGGAAATACAGTCATTTGGGTGGTTACTGATTTATTTTCTAAGTAAGTGCATTTTGTCCCATGTCCCAAGATCCCTTCGGCTAAAACTCTGACTAAATTGTTTGTCCAGCATGTGTATAGATTACATGGGGCTCCAGAGTGAATAATCTCGGACAGAGGGGTTCAGTTCACCTCCCACTTCTGGAAGGAGTTCCTAGGGTTGTTAGGCTCCACCCAGGGATTAAGCTCCACCCACCACCCTCAGACCAATGGGGCTTGTGAAAGAACTAACTCGGTGTTAGAACAATACATTAGATGTTACATAAATTATCAGCAAGATAACTGGGTAGACTTGTTGCCATTTGCAGAGCTTGCCTATAATAACTCTATACATAGCAGTACTTGTTTTACCCCATTTAAGGTAACCTCAGGACAAGACTTTGTGCCCTTCCCAGAGTTGCCTCAGGAAAACCCACAGATACCTTCCTTGGCTTGAACAGCTACGAGGTACCTGGTCTGTAACACATAAGGCCCTGGACGAGGCCCACCAAGCTCATAAAAACCAAGCTGCTAAGAAAAGAATTCAGGGTATGGATTATAAAGTAGGAGATAGGGTTTTCCTTTCCACCAAGTACTTGCAAACTACCCAAAAGTTGAAAAATCTTGGCCCCAAATACATGGGTCCTTTCCCTATTGTATGCATAGTTAACCCAGTTACGTTGCAATTAGAGCTGCCTAAACCTTGTGGAGGATTCATCCGATGTTTCATGTTAGTTTGCTGAAACCTGAGCATACGTCCCCCTTGCGTCTGGACCAAGAACCTCCTCCTGTCCCCATACTCATTGAAGGGGAACAGCATTTTGAGGTCAAAGAGATATTGGAGTCAAGGAAACATCGAGGTAAATTACAGTACTTGGTGGCCTGGAAACACTTCCCATTAGCTCAGTCTGAATGGGTAAATGAGCATGACGTTAGAGCTCCGAAGCAGCTGCAATTGTTTTATTCCAAATATCCTGATAAACCTTAGTTATGGAGCTGTACATATTTTACCTGTTTATCTCATTTTCTATTTTCCCTTATTCTGTTCCTTTTCTAAGACTAACGTCTCTTCTGCAGGAGGGCCGAATGTCAGCCTTCACTTTTATATTACTTGCTTGCTACGGCTGCTATTGAAACAGGGGGAGGGGGAGTTGTCTGAATAATTGGGAGGGGCAGTGAGCTGGTGGAGTATATTGGAGAAAGTTTTCCTCAGCATTTCTCTGCAGCTGGGAGGCGCACTGATAGCCAGTCAAGGTCAACCGTCCTGGCATACCAGAAGGATGGAGCCATCGGAACCTGCACCCCACATGACCCCTTGGGGTGATGTGGATTGGATAATCCTGACTGACCATTGGGAGGAGGGTTTTAAGGAAGTTTTCTATATGTAATTTCCATGCCTATTGCCTTAGACCTTGCTTTTCCTTGGTTGCATTCAGTTCATACTCAGTAAAAGTACCTTTCTCTATGAAAATGGAGTCAGGGTTTTTCTTTCTTGAGTACTGAAAGGAGGCATACCTGACAGAAGAAAGGATACAGAAAGTGGAGGAAAAGGCAGACTCAACAGAAAAAAAAAGTGGAGGAAATGGATGACAGATTCACAATTGCTGATAGAAACCAGGAAAAAACAATTATCTCTCTCGAAATGGACAGAGCAGAGTACTACCTAAGATTCCAAAATATAGAAGAAGAGAAGGGAGAAAACTTGGTGGAAGTGGTGGCAGAGATACTGGCAGGAGTGATGGAGGAGACCAAGGAAAAATTACTAAATGGGACTGATGAGATATACAGAGTGGATACTCAATGTGCAATGAGAAATAAACTGCCAAGAGAAGTGCATGTAAGATTTACCATGAAAGCAATAAAATCAGAAATATTACAGGTATCAAGAAATACACCAATAAAATACAAAGATAAAGAGATTGTAGTGTTGAAACAGATACCCAGAAGAGTGAGAGATTTGAGGAGAAAATACCAATTTTTGACAAAACCGTTAACACAAAAAGAAGTAAATTTTAGATGGTTAATACTGAAAGGAATAATGGTTTACTGGCAACCACAAAGACATAGACTGGATACGATAGAGAAAGTGGAATTATTTTATAACCAATACTTGGGGCCCCTAGAAGAGCAAAGATTGAGAGAGGAAAAAGAAACTAAAGTCCAAGATGAAGCGGTGAAAGAAAAAGAAGATCGAGAGAGAGAGAGAGAGAGAGAGAGGACAAAACGGCAAGAAGAAATGGGAGATTTCAACGTGATTAGGGAAGTAGACTGGGACTATAAAATGACAAAAACTAACAAGAAACTCAGAAAAATGCTCCCAAAGGACTTCTTCACAATGGTAGAGGAAATAGATATCAAAGATGTTTGGAGAGAAAGGCATTTGAATGAAAAACAGTATACTTTCTATGCAAATAGACATAAGTCATGGTCCAGAATAGACATGATGTGGATGACAAATGAATTATTGGCTAATGTACAGGACATAAGTATTGAAACAGGTATTTGGGCGGATCATTACCTGATTACAACTACATGGAAGGGACAAAGAAAGAGATTAAGATGGACATTGAATCAGACAATATTAAATGAAAAAGAGTTTCAACAATCTGTAGAGAAAGAATTTGGTTTCTTTTTTAAGGAAAACAGAAAGGAAGATACTTGACTACAAAACGTGTGGGATACAGTAAAAGCATACATTTGAGGATTGGGAATGACTTATGTGGGAAAAAGAAATAAAAAGACAAGACAAGCACAGAAAAAACTGGAAGAAGAATACAAGAAATTGGAGACAGAATTACAAAAAAATACACAAAGTGAGAGGATCAAAAACCAAATGGATTTGAAAAAGCATGAAATGAATTTAATTGAAAAAGAAGATTTGGCCTATAAAATAAAGATATCTAAACAAGACTTCCGGTGGTGACGTAGGGTTGAGGCGGCATGGGAAAAGAAGCACTCTGTTCCCAGTGCCGAATTTCTACATTTTTGGTGCCCTTTCGGGTGAAGATCGGTCCTGGAGGGACCGGTAATAAGGAGGGGAATCTTTGGAGGAGGCAAGGAGAGGTGTGATCTCCTGCCACACCAAGAAGGACCCTCAGTTCAAGCTTAGGAGAAGCCAGCCGGCGTGGCTGACTCAGAGGCCTGACGCCCCGAGCAAGACCAATGGGAAGCAGAAGAGTGAGTAAGGTGCGAAGAAAAGCGGTGTGAGCAGATTAAGAACATTTTAAACTTCTTTTTACCTTGGTGGAAAGCCAAAAAGGGAGAAAGTGATTTTCGGAGGGGCAGCAAGTAAGAGAAAGACTCAGAGCGTAAATGGGCGGCAAACGACGAGGAGAGTAAAATGGAAGAGAACGAACTCCAGACCAGCGGAGAAATATTAAAGGACTGAAACGTTAAAATACAAGAATATTGAATGTGGAGAGAGGTGGATTTAGATAGCTGGACTGAGAAGTGAATTGGACACTAATTCTATCCCCATTTTAACAGCCCCAATGGAAAGAAAGAGGTGGATTGGCAAATAAGAAATGCTGAGGAGTGACTGTGCAGATTAGAGATTGCCATATTGAATTATTCTATTTTGAAATTAGAAACGTGAAGGAAAAATGATTACAGCAGAATACATTAGACACTTTTAAAAGTATATAAAATTGGGACATATAGAACTTTTGATAATACATCCTTTGCTCTTTTCTTTTGGATATACCTATATATTTACTGGAACTTCTAGACATTTATATTTATATCTATTTATTATCAAATAAATTATTATTTATATAAACATTTATAGCATATACTTTATATATAACCTATAAGTATCTTTTAGAAATATTTAAATCTATTTAAACTCCATATGTATAATTAATTATTGTAATTATTATTAACTGTTTTATAATTAAGTATTGACTACTTAAGAGTTTAATCTATTATTCTAAGCTAAGTGGTTTTTTCTTTTTTTTTCTCTTTTTTTATAGTACTATTATTTTATAGTAATAATTAATTATTTAAAGTAAATAGACTAGTTAATTGATTGATTAATATATAGGAATGTGGATTTTGGGAGGAACTTTTTAAGATACTAATGAATTGAATTGAATTGAATTGGTTAAAAGAATAATTAGAAATTAATTTAGTAGTGTAAAACAGTAGGAGGATATAGTAGGAGGATAAAGAAGGAAGGAAAAGAAGGAAGCTATATAGAAATTGGATGGTGATTTGGGAGAAGGTAGATAAAATTTTGGTGGAACAATACAAAATACTTAAAGAGATGACTAGTACCACTACAATGACGGTGAAAACAGGGAAGAAAACCTCATCAATACTAACAGGATCATCGGCCTCCCCAGTGACACAAAAGACTTTAGAGGGAATGTTTTCATCAGAGAAACAGTCCGTTGCATTAAGTATGCCAACAATGCAGGCCACACTCATGACGATACAAGAAACTATGGTTAAAATGCAGGAATGCATGACTAGGAACCAGGAAGAAACCAGGAGGGACATGGACAAGGTCAAGAGAGAGGTTAAAAGTGACATTCAGAAGATAGACAAAAGGATGGACTCGATATAAGAAATGATAAAAAAAAAATGACCAAAGGATAATAGCAATAGAAAAGAAAACAGAATTGACAGAAGAAATCCCTAGATTTAAAAACGATGGGACTAAATAAAGAATTAGAAAACAATGTGGTGCAATTGGAGATGGAAAGAGCTGCATTCTACTTATGCTTTCAAAAGACAGAAAGGAGAACCTAATTTTAGTAATGGCGGAGATGATAGTAGAGGCCCTCCAAAGAGAGAAGGATGAAATAATAAAAGAGCTGGACGAAGTATACAGAGTCCACACAAATTATGCTCAACAAAACAAATTACCCCGGGAGGTACATGTAAGATTTGTGAGAAGGAAAGTTAAAGACATTGTATACAAAATAACAAAAGATCATCCTATGTTTTATAGGAATAAAGAAATAATTACGATGAAGCAAATCCCAAAAAGAATAAGAGAGCTGCGGAAGGATTATTGGTTCTTGGCCACGTTACTAAACAAGAGATATGTACCATTTTAGATGGATAACACCAGAAGGAATGCTGGTAACGTGGCAGGGAAAGAAATTAAGGGTGGACTCACAAAGTAAAGCAAGGGACTTACACGATCAAGTGATGGGAATTGAAACAACAAGTAACAGCAACGAGGATTTGGGATGGAACACTAAAGGAAAACAGAGACAAGAATGTGAAAGACTGCCAAAGGAAGGAGAAAAAGAGGAGGAAAGAGAGATTCAGGAGGAAGAAGGAATACAAACAAGGGGGGGAAAGGAGCAGGAAGAAATAAAAAAGAAACAACAGGAAAACTAATAAGAAATGGAACAAAACTTAAAAATTCTATCGTTAAATGTAAATGGTTTCAATTCACCATCCAAGCGACACCAAACACTAAGAAAAATTTGGAAACAAAAAACAGATATTGTGTGCCTCCAGGAGGTACACATAAGAAAACAAGATGAAAAATATGTACAATATAAGAAGTTAAGCAAAGCATATGCAGCATTAGCTGAAGAAAAAAAAGAGGGGTTGTGGTATATGTTAAAGAAGGAATAGATAGTAATTTAAAGTATGTACATTCGGAAGGGAGAATAGTGATGATAGAAGTAAAACTCAATTATAAAAACATCTTATTGGTGGTTATATATGCTCCAAATAGTCAACAATCAGAATTTTATTAAAAAGTGCATGAGAAAATTATAGAACAAAAAATGGAAACTGTATGTTTGATCGGAGATTTTAATGCGATTATGGACATAAGAAAGGACTATAAAAGTGCCCAGAAAAATAAAAATAAGAAAAATGTATTGCCCAGAACCTTTATAGATTTGGTAGAAGAATTAAGTATGGTAAACAGTTGGAGATTTCACAATCCGGAAGTTAAAAATTTTACATACTATTCTAACCCACATAAGTCTTGGTCCAGATTAGATATGGCATGGGTAACTAATACATTGTTGTCAGAGATAGAAACAGTAGAAATATTATTTAATAAGTGGGCAGATCATAATCCAATAATGTTGACATGGAAGGGATGGCAGAGGAAAAAAAGTAGATGGACAATGAATATACAACTATTGAAAGAGAAGGAATATAAGGAGTACATGGAGAAGGAATTAGAATTGTTCTATAAGGAGAACATAAAACAACACACCTCCCTGCAAAACTTATGATATACAACTAAGGCGTATGTGAGAGGTTGACCATAGTTTACAATGCAAAATGGAAGAAAGAGAGGGAAAAAGAATACAAGAAGGCACAAGAAGAAATTTTAAAAATGGGAAAGAAAATTACATGAAAACCTGGGAGATGAACAAATTAGAGTTAAATGGATAGCAGCGAAACATAATCTGAATATATTAGAACAGGGAAAATACGCAATGGCATTAAAATACATAAAGCAGAATTATTTTGAGCATGCAAATAAACTTGGGCGGTGGTTGGCGTTTAGGTTGAGGAAAGAAAGGGAAAAAAGAACAATTCAAAAATTACAAGATAAAAAGGGCATAATCCAACAGAGTTTAGAGAAGAAAAAGGAGATAATAATTCAATACTATCAAGAGCTCTACGAGAAAGATAAAGTAATAGTGGAGGAAATAGAACAATATTTAAGTGGGGAAGGGATGCCAACATTGACAGAGGAAGAAAAAGTGCTACTTGATAAGGAAATTACCATAGGGGAGTTAAAAGAAGCATTGAAGAGACAAAAAAACAATAAAACGCCGGGGACGGATGGTCTACCAATGGAGCTTTATAAAAGCTTAGGGGAATCATTAAATGAGATATTATTAAAAACATACAACGAGGCATTGATGGAGGCAAAGCTACCAAATACATGGAGGGAAGCATATAGATCCCTGATACCGAAAGAAGGAGCAGATACCACATTAATAAAAAATTATAGACCGATCTTCTTATTAAATACTGACTACAAAATTTTTATGAATGTAATTGCAAACAGGATAAAAAAGATATTAAACAATAGAATACATCAGGATCAAAATGGTTTTTTGCCAACAAGACAAATAAAAAACAATATAAGAATGGTAATTAATGTTTTAGAATACTATGAGATGCATCCAGAGAGACAGGCAGCACTGATATTTCTGGATGCACAAAAAGCATTCGATCAAGTTAATTGGCAGTTCATGATACATCAAATTAAAAATATGAAATTTGGAGAGAAATTTAGAAGAATGATATCGTCAATATATAAGAATCAAAGGCAAGTATTTTAGTAAATGGGGACCCAACAAAATTTTTTGGAATAAATAAAGGAGTACGGCAGGGCCCACTATCGCCTTTACTTTTTATTTTGACTTTGGAAAACCTGCTAATTAGGATTAGGTCAAATAAAGAAATAAAAGGATTAAATGTAAAAAGAGAAGAATACAACGTCCAAGCTTTTGTAGATGACCTTGTCTTCTTCATAGAAGATCCAATAAAAACAACACCAAAATTAATAAAAGAGATAGAGAATTTTGGAAATGTAGTGGGCTTAAAAATCAATAAAGAAAAGACTAAAATGATAATGAAAAACATGATAGCAAAACAAGTGGAGAAATTAGTAAAAGATTCAGGATTACAGGTAGTCAAAAAGTGAAATACCTAGGGATACATTTGACAGCTAGAAGTGTAACGATAAAAGAAAATAACTATGACCTTTTGGTCCAAAAAAATAAAAGAGGATTTGGTAAAATGGGGGAAATTAAAATTGTCATTGTTGGGAAGAATTGCAGCAATAAAATCAAATATATTGCTAAGACTCTTTTATTTATTCCAAACAATTCCAATAAAATTTATTAATTTGTGTAAAATAACTACTAATTTTGTGTGGGAGGGGGAAAAAATCAAGAATTAAATTAAGTATATTACAAGATGATAAAATTAGAGGCGGATTTGGACTTCCGGCATGGGAGAAATATTGCACCGAGGGGCCGACAAAAGAGGATGGGATTTAAAATCCAGAAGCGCAGCAGAAAGAAGAAGTGGTGTAATGAGGGAGGAAGCGGCAAAGAATAAGACTTGCCAGAGTGACTCAGCGAAACCGGATTCTTAAGATTTGTGACAGTAAGTTTAAAGCTCTCTCCTTTTTTTTTTTTTTTTTTTTTGGTTGGAAGAAAAAAGAACATAGGACAGAGGGCTGGATTGATAAAGCAAGAACGGAGAACTGCGCTGAAGGAGAAGATTATTGGGGCAAAACAAAGCAAAGAGTGACAGATAAGAAGAAATAGATTGATACTGTGACTGAGGCAGCCATTTTGGACTATTGGAAAATACAAAAGTAAAGAAGAACTCCTTTTAAAACTTTTAAAATTACTAAGGATATAAGGAGTGAACTTGAATAAGCTAAGACTGGATAGCGATATTTGAACTCAATGATTGGATCTGGTGACAACTATAACCTATTGTTTGAAATATACATAATAGAAATAACTGGAATAATTTTATAAGTGCAATATTTTATAACTAGATAACCTCATAACTTTTATATTTTAAAAACTTTATAAATTTATATATACCTTTAATAGAATAATTATAGAAGATTAAGAGTATTAATTTTTACTAATGAATTGATTACTGATTAGGCTGTATTGCTCTCTTGATCTCCTTCCCTCTTATTTTTCCCTTCATTTATTGGTTAAATGATTAAGTGAGTTCTTTAAAATTTTTAGTAGTTTTGGATTAATTAACTATCAGGACTATTTGATTAGATTAGAATAGACGGTGACCTAGTGTTTTAGAGTTTATATTTCTATATTTATATTCATATTTTTAAACTATAAATTTTAGAGTAAAATAAGGACTATAACAGATAGCAAATTAGTTCAAAATATACGAGATTGGAGTGGAAATTGATATTTATACATACTAACAACACACAATAATATTGGATGCTGATTTGGGAAAGAATAGACAAAATATTAGAAAAACAACATAAACTTTTGAACGATATGACATCAACTATAACGACGACAGGGAAAACTGGGAAAAAAACAATTTCAATACCAAGTGGAACGACGGCTTCCCCAATAGCACAAAAAACTTTAGATATTATGTTTCCAACTGAAAAACAAACCCTGCCATGCAGACTGTGCAGACAACTCTAGTATCCATACAGGAAACAATGTTAAAAATGCAGGAATGCATGGCAAAGAACTATGAACAAACCAGAAAGGACTTAGATGATGTTAAAAATGCCATCAAGAACGACATTCAAAAGTTGGATGGAAAAGTAGATTTATTCCAAGAATTGATTCTAAAGAACGAACCACAGATAACAGTGATAGAAGGGAAAACAGGACAGGTATAGGAGAAAAGTGAATTATTAGATGGAAAAATGAACTCTCTCAATAAAGAATTGGAAACACGGTGGCACGACTTGAAATGGAAAAAGCAGAGTTTTACTTGAGGTTCCAAAATATTAAAGAAGAGAGAGATGAAGATCTATGTGAAATAATGGGAGAAATATTCGCAAATGTAGTACAATGGCATAAGGATGAAATAATGAAGGAACTTGAAGAGGCATATCGCGTGCACACCAACTATGCTAGACAACATAAACTCCCCCGAGAGGTCCACGTAAGGTTTGCAAGAAAGAAAGTGAGAGACACAATTTACAAAATAATAAAAGATGAAATGATATATTATAAACAAAAAGAAATAATTACGCTGAAACAGATCCCGAGACATATTAGAGAATGGAGGAGAGAGTATGGATTTCTATCATCGATATTAAATAAAAAGCAAATCCTGTTTAGATGGATTATACCAGAAGGGATGCTGGTAATGTGGCAAGGGAAAAAGATTAAAGTGGACACCATAGAAAAAGCACAAACCTTACATGACCAAGTGATTGAGGCAGAAAGAACCAATGGCAGAAGAGAAGAAATAGAAGGGAGAAATAGACCTAGGAAAGCCACGGAACAGCAGGATCAATCTTTTGAGGGGAGAAATAGTAGAAAAGAGACACAGGAAGAAAGTAAAAAATTGGAAGAAGAAGGAGTAACAATGAGAGCAATGAATGAAGTGAAGAAGAAAGACAAGAAGTAATAGTAATAGGAAACACATCTAGAGTAGGCTATGGATTCGAATGTAAAAATTATTTAATTAAATGTTAATGGACTCAATTCAACAGTTAAAAGACATCAGATATTCAAGAAACTAATTAGACAAAAATTAGATATAATATGTATACATGAAACACATATAAGAAAGCAGGGCGAAAAATATTTGCAATGTAAAAAATTAGGAAAGGTATATACATCTTTAGCTGAGGGGAAAAAAGAGGGGTAGTAGTGTATGTTAAGAAGGTAGAAAGTAAATTGATATATGCTGATTCGGATGGAAGAATTTTGTTATTAGAAATAAATATTAAGAATAGGAAAGTATTGTTGGTAGTATTATATGCGCCAAGTAATGGTCAAAAAGAATTGTTTCAAAAAGTACATGGGAAAATACTTGAGGAAAATACTGAGTCTATTTGTTTACTGGGGGATTTGAATGCAATAGCGGATTTGAAAAAAAGACTATAAAAGTAATCAAAACGACAAAAAGAAGAGAAATTTACTACCTAACACATTTTTCAATTTAACAGAAGAACTAAATTTGATAGATATCTTGAGATTTCAGAATCCAAAGGAGCAGAAATTTACCTATTATTCTAGTCCACACAAGTCCTGGTCAAGGATCAATATGATTTGGATCTCTAACAGCTTAGTCCAGGAAGTTGAAGTGGTGGATATTGGAATAAATGAGTGGGCGGATCATAATCCAATATCAATAGAATGGAAAGGGCAAGTACCAAAAAAAGGCAGCTGGATGATGAATGTACAGACAATCAAAGAGAAGGAATATATTGGAAAATTAGAAAAGGAACTTAAATGGTTTTTCAAAGACAACAATAAAGATCAAACATCCCTACAAAATCTATGGGACACCACAAAGGCCTATATTAGGGATATAACTATTGCTTATAATAGTAAAAGGAAAAAAGGAAAGGAAAGGGAGTATAATAACATACAAGATGAAATTAAAAATTGGGAAGAAAAATTAGGTATCTATCCAGGAGACAATAAAATAAAAACTAACTGGATAACAGCCAAACATAAATTAAATCTGCTTGAACAGGAAAAGACTATTAATTCTTTGAAATATATAAAACAAAACTATTTCAAGCAGGCGAATAAGCCAGGGAGATGGATGGCCTACAAATTAAGGAAAGAAAACGAGAAAAGGACTATACACCAACTACAAGATAAACAGGGCAATCTACAAAATGGTACTGAAAGGAAAAAAGAGATAGCAATTCAATACTTCCAGGAATTATATAGCCAGGAGGAAGTATCAAATGGGAAAATAAAACAATATTTGGAATCTGGGGGCTTCACAGGGGCTCAACCTAATCTCGCCGGCTCTCCTCACAATTCCTCTTGGATTTGGAGTTTTCCAAGCCGCTTCTCCCTCTCGAAGCGGCTCTTTACAGATGGCGGGGCTGGCAGTCTTAAAAAAAGACCGTCTGGCGACAATGAAGACCAAACCTTCTGGGGAAGGAAATAGGCGAGGCTCCCTCTCCAGCCCGCCGAAGCTCCGGACCTTGGGGATGATTCTACCTTGTAGAACTAGACGGCGTGACCATCCTTACAAGTGAAAATAAAGAAAACTTCCTAATTGAACAGGGTGAAACCGGGACTTGAACCTCAAAACCGCAAGTATTTGTGCTGTGCTGTGCTAGCCCTGTGATTAAACTTAAGTGAGAGATTGAAAGTTTCCTGAAAATGGCGCCCGGCTTCAGCGCAGGGGAATGCTGAAAGCGAAAGTGGATTTGCATAGTTACTTTAACACGCTACAAAGTCTCACTGCTTGTAACAACTGAAGAGAAAAGAAAAAAACTTTTTCTTTAAAAAAAAAGAAAAAGCAAGCTTGACTCTGACTTCTAATTTGACCAAACCTGGGGAAATTTTTTAGAGGATTTTGGGGAGGAAGAGGGGGGAGAAAAAGACCTCCTTCTTTGAAAAAGTTAGGCTACATGGCAGAATGGCTTCTAAGCAGCAGCCTAAGCAAGATACGTAGGCGGCGGGGGGGGGATCCCCCACACATAAGCCGCAACAACAGCCTTCTAGCCAGCAGAGCCAGAGAAAGGAGATTGATCTTGAAAGATTGAAAGAGTTTATTGCCCAGGCTTTGATGAGGCAAGATGAAAATATGGATGAGAAGTTTAAAAAATCCCAATAGGAAATTAAACAGGAGATTAAAGAAATCAAAGAGGTAGTTCAAGAAAAATATGACAAGGTGACTAAAAAGTTAATGACAGTGGTGACTGGTCTCTCAGCTGCAGTTGTGCAAACTGATAAAAAAGTAGAGGAATATAAATCTGAAATGGATGTTAAAATGAAGGAGGCAGACCATAAAATTTTTAATGTTGATAATAAAATGCAAAGGATTGAAAATGAGCTGACAATGATGCAATTTAGGTCTATGGCATTTGCTATAAGACTTAAAGGAATAAGAGAGGATATTAGAGAAGACCTGAGAAAGATTTGTGCTGATGCCTTAGCTGTGATGTTAAGGACTAGTCCTGAAGAGATTTTTTGTAAGATGGACAAAGCTTACAGAGTGAATTCTTGGGTGGCTAAACAAAGACAATTGCCTAGAGATGTGGTGATATATTTCACAGATAGAAGAATAAGAAATGATATTCTGCAAAGGTCCTTTGTTTCTACTGTGCAAGTGGACGGAAGAGAAATTGGAGTTTATAAAGAGCTGCCACCCAAGATGTTAAAAGATAGAAAGGACTTTGGATTTTTAGTGTCTGAACTAAAGAAACAGCAAATTCCATTCAGATGGGATGCCCCAACTGGCATAATATTGAAGTATGAAGGAGAAAGGTATAGATTGAATACAGTTGAGAAAGCGGAAGAATTTTATTCTACAGTTTTTTAAAAAACAGGCACAACATCCCCACATACATCTTCAGTGTTGGAGATAAAGGAGAGTGATAAGGAGAAGCAGTTCAAACAAGAGACCGAGGAGCAGCGTAAACAGATGGAGCGAGAGGCAATGGAAATGCAGGGAGCTATAGGGGGTTTTTTAGATGAGCCTTTGTTAGATCTTCCTCTGGAAACTGTATCTGGTGTACCCACAAATACAAGAGAAGTGGCTTTGGACCTGGTCCGGATGTCTGAAGCTAAAGATCAGCGTATAACCCGAGCAGTTTATAAGCAATATAAAGAAAAACAATAACAGGAGAGGTCCAAGCCACAACAAGACAAGAAGGGAGCTAAGGGTATACAAGCATGTGAAGCCATGGGGGGAGCTAAGCCGAAGACTACCAACCTGGAAGAAAATCTTCAGCAAATGTTCCTATCGCTTCAAGATGTCCCAGATGACAATTAAATTTTTATCTTGGAACGTGAATGGACTAAACTCACCACAGAAGAGGAGAAAATTATTTAATTATCTGAAACAGTTTAATAATGATATTATTTGCTTACAAGAAACTCATATTCGAACACAAGATCAAAAATATTTAATAAATTCTAGATTAGGAGCACAATTTATAGCAAGTTTATAGTTTGGAAAAAAAGAATGGAGTAGTGATTTACATAAATAAAAGACTGTCATCTAAAATTATAGAAGCAGATGATTCTGGGAGGTTTATAGCAATTGAACTTTATACAGAAAATGGTCCAATTTTGGTGATTGGAATTTATGCTCCTAACCAACAACAAGAAATTTTTTATAAAATATTGTATTCTAAAATACTACAATGGGACTACAGATCTATTTTAATTATGGGAGATTGGAATGGAGTAATTGATCCCAAAATAGATAAAAAGAGTATGGCAAAGTCAAGGATCAGATTGCCACAGACTTTTTTTGATATGAAAGAAGATTTGGAATTAAAAGATATTTGGAGAATACATAACCCAAAAGATTTGGACTTTACTTTTTTCTCAGACAGGCATAGATCCTTATCCAGGATTGATTTTATCTTATTATCATCTGATTTACTTGCAAAAACAAAAAGAAACAAAGATTTTCCCAAGGACTGTAACCGACCATAGCCCGGTATGGATAGAAATTGAAATGGGAAAGATTGAGAGAAGATCATGGAGAGTAAATGAAAATTTGTTTAGATACAAAAAAAATGTAAATGAACTTAAAAAGCAAATGAAAGAATTTTTTGAAATGAATTTTAATAAGGGTACCCTTATTGAAATTGTGTGGGGTGCGAGTAAGGCATATATGAGGGGGGTACTCATTCATATGAACTCTAAACATAGATTAAATTGACAAAAGAAAAGATTGGAAATGGAAGCAGAGATAAAGAAGAAAGAACAGTTACTTATAAAGAACCCAACAGATGAAAGAATATAAGGAGCCATAAAACTTTTGAAAGATCAATTTCATATGCTTATGGCGGAGCAAACAGCAATTAACTTACAATTTGCGAAACATAATACATTTTGCAACGCTAATAAACCAGGCAGATGGCTGGTTTACACATTGAGGAAGCGTCAGAGCACACGGGTTATTGGTAGTATTGACATTGGAGGGAAAGAAATTTTTCAACAAAAATTAATCAAAGAAGCCTTTTTAGATTATTATTCTAAATTGTATGCTAAAGACGATATAAAGACTGGACTTATAGATAAATATTTAGAAGAAAAAAGAGTTATAAAAATTTCTAGCGATCAAAAGGAAAGAATGAGTCAATCAATTATAGCTGAGGAGATTATTGCCGCAATTAAACAATTGAAAACAGCCAAAGCACCAGGAACGGATGATTTAACTGCGGTGTACTATAAAACTTTACAAGCAGAAATGATTGAACATCTTAAAGACTTATTTTGTAGTATACAACAAGGGGGCAAAATACCTCCTTCATGGAAAGCAGCTTATATTTCACTGATACCGAAAGAGCAAGCAGGTCTTAAAAAACCTGAGAATTATAGACCAATATCTCTTCTGAATAATGATTATAAATTTTTTTGCAAAAGTATTAGCCAACAGGTTAATGCCAGTTATCCAAGAGGTGATTCATCATGACCAAGCAGGATTTATAGAAGGCAGATACATGAAGGATAATGTAAGGCAAATAATAAACTTATTGGACTATCTTGAGAAGAATAAACAGATATCTTCAGTGCTGGTGTTTTTGGATGCAGAGAAGGCCTTTGATAGAGTGGATTGGAACTTTCTATTAAAGACTCTGAGAAAAATGGACTTTGGGGATCAGTTTATACAGGCGGTTTCAGCAATTTATCAACAGCAAATGGCACAAATTATTATTAATGGAAGTCTGACTACAAATTTTAGTATTGAAAAAGGAATAAGACAAGGTTGTCCGCTATCCCCATTGTTATTTATTCTAACATTAGAAGTCTTGTTGAATACAATACAGGACTCAAACTCATTATATGGCAAAGCTATTAGGCATGAGGATTACAGGACCAGGGCATTTGCAGATGATCTGGTTGTTACCCTAACACAGCCGATGGAATCAATAATCCAGATGAAAGACATTATAAAAGAATATGGTATGATATCAGGATTTAGACTGAACCAGAAAAAGACTAAGATGATTGTTAAAAATATGACACAAGATCGGAAGCAGGAACTTGAAAGCAAGGCATGCTTTGAAATAGTATCAAAAGTTAAATATTTAGGAGTTCAAGTTGCAGATTCAAATATAAAATTATTTCAAAACAATTATGAGGTGTTGTGGCGAGAGGTACAAAAGGATATGGAGACTTGGAAAAAACTGCAGCTGTCGTTGCTCGGAAGAATAGCAGCAGTCAAGATGAACGTTTTGCCTAGATTTCTTTTTTTTGTTTCAAATGATTCCGGTGCTTAAAAGTGATAAGCAATTGAGAGAATGGCAAAATGGATTGAATAAGTTTGTTTGGAATGAGAAAAAGCTGAGAGTCAAACTGAAAATTATGCAAGATGTTTCAGAAAGGGGAGGCCTTAAACTTCCAAATCTACAATTGTACTATGAAGCAGCACCTTTGACGCAAGCAAGTGATTGGTTTGGAAGGATAAAAACTGGAATATTGAATATAGAAAGTCATGATCTTGCATTTGGTTGGCATGCATATTTATTTTATGAGAATAAAGTGGATAAAGTATTCAAAAGCCACATACTTACGAACTCCTTGATGAGAGTTTGGAAGAAGCACCGATTCAAATGGGATTATAAAATACCGTTATGGCTGGATCTTGGTCATATCATGTGGAATACAAATATAATGTCACTCGGGGTTATATAAAGAAGTTCTTTTTATGGATGGGGGCAGATGGCAATTAAAGACATTAGAAATGCTGTTGGAAGAAGGGATTAATTTAACTTGGCTACAGTATAATCAACTTCAACTGAGATGGAAAGAAGATCAAAAAAACTGGTATAATGATGCATGAAGAAGTATTGGTTAGACATATAAAAGAGAAAGGTCCAATGCATATTAAGAGGGTTTATAATGTTTTGCTAGAAAGGGACTCAGAAAATGAATTGGTTAAAGATTGTATGATAAAGTGGGCACAAAATTTTGCAGAACCAGTGATGTTGGAAACATGGGAAAAATATGGGTCCAGAATGTTAAATTTACACAGTCGCAGAATTTGAGGGAAAAATTTTATAAATGTTTTATAGGTGGCATTTAGATCCTAGGAAATTATCGTGTATGTGTCCTAATGTTCAACCAAAATGCTGGAGATGTGATTGCTTAGATGCCACATATTACCATATGTGGTGGACTTGTAAGAAAGTGAAGGCTTTTTGGATAAAAATTTGGTGGGTTATGCAAAATGTTTTGAAAAAAAAAAACTTCAGTTTGCTCCACAATTGTTTTTATTGGGTATAGTTAAGGGTTTCACATTGGGTGAAACAAAGCTGATATTGTATATGGTGACAGCAGCGAGACTACTGATAGGTCAATATTGGAAAAATGAAGCTATGCCCACTATTGAAGAATGGACTTTGAAGATGGCCAGTTTTGCAGAGATGGTGAAGATTTCAGCATATTTAAAAGATCGAACTCAAGAGACTTATGTATGGGAGTGGAAAAAGTGGATAGATTATGTGCAGCATAAATATCAAACTAGGAAATATCAGATAGCTTTTAGCAGAATGAATGTATTATGTAGGGACAGATTAATTGAGTTTTATGAAGGTATAAATAGTATATAGGGGGTGGAGGGGTTTAAGTTTTATAAAATGTATTTTTCGATTAGGAATTTATTTTGTGGAAGTCCTGGGGGGAAAAGGGGAGGGTTAGGGAGGGTATGGGGGGCTTGGGGGGGGGGAACTTGGGAGAAAATGTATTTGTAAAACTTTTTAAATAAAAAAAAAATATTTGGAAGAAAAAGAGCTCCCAGTAATTACGGAAGAGGATAGAGAGATGTTAAATAGAGAGATTACCAAAGAAGAACTGCAGGAGGTAATTAAAGGACAGAAAAATAATAAGACACCAGGAACAGACAGGATCCCAATAGAATTAAATAAAAGTTTAGGTGAAATCTTGAACCCGATCCTCTTGGAAGTTTATAATGAGGTTTTAAAGGAAGCAAAAATTCCAGTTACTTGGAGAGAAGCTTATATTTCATTGATCGCAAAAGAAGAGGCAGATACCACCCAGATTAAAAATTACAGACCGATCTCGTTATTAAATTCGGATTATAAAATTTTTATGAACTTATTGGCTAACAGAATTAAAATAATATTAAACCAGAAGATACATGCAGATCAGAACGGATTTCTACCATGTCGGCAAATTAGAAATAATTTAAGGACAGTTATAAATGTAATTGAATATTATGAAAAACATCCGGAAAAACAGGTAGCCCTGATTTTTCTGGACACACAGAAGGCATTTGACTGAGTTAATTGGAACTTTATGACCCAACAAATTAAAAACATGAAATTTGGTGAGAAATTTGAAGAATTAATTTTGTCAATTTACACTAAACAAAAGGCAAGAATACTAATTAATGGAGAAGTAACAAATTCTTTTGGAATAGGTAGGGGAGTAAGGCAAGGGTGTCCTCTCTCGCCGCTATTATTTATATTAACTCTAGAAAATCTACTCCAAAAAATTAGAGCAAATGGAGACGTAAGGAGGCTTAAAATCAAAGGAGAAGAATACAAGGTCCAAGCTTTCACGGACGATCTTGTGTTCTTCTTAGAAGACCCACTATCAACAGAACCCAATTTAATGAAGAAAATTGAAAAATTTGGGAAAGTCGCAGGTTTGAAAATTAATAAGGATAAAACCAAAATATTAACCAAAAACCTAACAACAAAACAAATAGAGGAATTAGAGAAACAATCTGGGCTAAAAGTAGTTAAGAAAATAAAATACTTAGGAATAAACCTGACAAATAAGAATATTGACATAAAGAAAAACAATTACGATGGAATGATACATCAAATCGAAAATGATTTAGAAAGATGGGGAAATTTAAACATTTCATTTTTAGGAAGGATAGCGGCTCTGAAGATGAACATCTTGCCGAGGCTCCTCTACCTATTCCAGACTATACCAGTGAAATTGGAGGAAAAAAAATCTTTATTAATTTAAATTAAATTACGTCTAAATTTTTATGGGAGGGCAAAAAACCCAGGATAAGCTTGAACAAACTACAGGATGATAAACTAAGAGGAGGTTTTGGTTTCCCAGCGTGGGAGAAATACTATAAGGCAGCATGCCTGATATGGATAAAAGAGTGGGTTAATTTAGACAATCAACGACTATTAAAACTTGAAGGGCATGATTTAATGATGGGGTGGCACGCCTCCCTGTGGAATTCCGGGAACAAAACATATCAACACTGTAATAATCATATAATTAGGAGAGCATTAATTGGCATCTGGTTGGAGATAAAGAAAAAGTGCTATACGAAGGTTCCTGGGTGGTTTTCCACAGTGGAGGTGGCTATGCACCCCAATAATATAAATTTTCACAGAACTATATGGTATAGGGACCTACTAGATTCAAATGGACTACTAAGAACACGCCAGGACCTCAGAGACGCGGGAATGGAATTGGATTGGTGGCCCTACCTTCAAGTACAAAATAGATATAGGAAAGACAGGGACGAAGGAGGAATTGATGTGAACCCTAATAGGCTAGATAAATTTCTGGAAGTGAAAGAAGGGAAATTAATATCTAAAATATATAAATACCTACTAGAAATTGACTTAAATGAGAATATAATTAAAGGACAAATGATTGCCTGGACTAGAAACATAGGTAAAAATATTCAACTAAAAGAGTGGGAAAGGATTTGGGAGAACAACATTAAAATAACGAAATCAGTAACTTACAAGGAAAACCAATACAAAATGTGGTATAGGTGGCACCTTGCCCCTGCGAGACTAGCACAAATGTACCCTAATTTGGACCCGAATTGTTGGAAATGTAAACAAGCCCGAGGAACTTTCTATCACGTATGGTGGCTTTGTCCCAAAATCAAGGTATACTGGGGGAAAATTAGAACTTGGATATCACAAATTACAGGAGAAGAAATAGAATTAGACCCAGAGATTTTTTTATTAGGAATATATAAACAAAATATCAGAAAAGAATTGACATATTTAATATATCATATAATTACGCTGGCCAGAATAGCAATTGCACAAGTTTGGAAGACCGATTATTTGCCAACCGACCAGCAGATAATACAAAAAATATATGCATGTGCGGAATCAGATCAACTAACACTGAAATTAAAGGATAAGGAAAGCTCTAAGTATTTTAAGGTATGGGATAAGTGGTACAATTGGATTAAGCGAAAAGAAAGTGGATAAGGATATGCTTAGTAAAGCATAAAGATAATTTCGATGAGTACTAAATTTTACTTTTCTTTAATAGTGAGTTTTAAACTAAGAACTGATAATTGAGAGTGTATTTCCATGCTTATTTCATATAAATACCAACAATGACTTCACCGTCAGGAGAATGAATATGGGACTAGGTTATGAAATATATAATGTGTAGAGGAGAAGAATATATATAGATATGTAAAAGAATAGAAATGAAATGTCAAATATATGATATGATCTATGTATATGAATATCTTATTATGTTTTAATTGTTTTTATAATTGTTTGATAATTTAATTAATTTTGTTTAAAAAAATGGCTTTTTACCAAAGAGACAAATTAGAGACAATATGAGAATGATTTTGAATATTTTAGAATACTATGAAACACATCCAGAAAAACAAATGGCATTGATGTTTTTAGATGCGCAAAAAGCTTTTGATAATGTGAAGTGGAAATTCATGATAAACAACTACAGATTATGGATTTTGGGGGAAGATTTACAAAGATGATTGAGACAATTTACGTAAACAATTTGCAAAAGAACATATATATTTGATAATACATGTTATAATGGCGGCAGGAATGATATTTGCACAAAAGTGGAAAGCAGAAAAAAACCCTACAAAGGGAGAAGTAATTAAGAAAATATTGGAATGTGCAGAAATGAATAGGTTGACATTGGCTATTAAAAGGAAAACAGAATCGGAGTATTACAACATTTGGGGGAAATTTTATCAATGGATAGAAAGTGAGTATAGACAATAAACATGGTAAAGACAAAAAATTTGAGATGAATATGTTGTAATATGTTAAAATTAAATGAAAAAAAGGAAAAATAAATATATATATGTTTTGTCTCGCCTACTGCACCCTGATCTTCCTCCAATGGTCCACAAAATTGTTGATAAAACAGCTTTGTTTTTTCAATAGAATCTAGTCTATGTCTTTGTTCTTGCCATGTCACAATAATTCCTTCAGGTATTAACCATCTGAAACTCACTCCTTTAAATATTAAGATTTTTGTTAAAAATTGATATTCTCTCCTCAGGTCTCTAACTCTTCTAGTTATTTGTTGTAAAACCACAAGTTCTTTACCTTTATATTTCAATGGTGTAATTCTTGTTGCTTGTAAAATCTCTCCTTTCACCACCTTCTTTGTGAATTTTACATGTACTTCCCTTGGCAATTTATTTCTCATTGCATATCTTGTATATACTCTGAACGCTTCATCAATCTCATTTAAAATCTTTTCCTTGGGTTGTTCCAAAACTTTTGCCAAGATCTCTGCAATCTCCTCAAGTAGATATTCTCCTTTTTCTTCCTCTATATTTTGAAATCTTAAGTAACATTCACAACGTTCCATTTTGAGTGAGATAATTGTTTTTTCTTGTAACTTATCTGTTGACATTAATTTCTCTTCTAATTCTTCAACTTTCTTCTCTGTGATATCAGCGTTTTCTTCTACTTTTTGGATTTTCTCTTCATTTTTCCCCATCATCTCTTTCATCTCTTTTAACTCTTGTTTTATATCATCATGAAGCAATTGCATAAAATTTCTTAGTTCCATCATCTCTGACATTTTCTGCGTTTCTGCCACTGAAGGACTTGATGCAGCATGCAAATGAGCTGTAAATTTCTTCATTTTAATACTTTATAATCTACTTATGGTTAAATTATAATCCAAATCTCTAATCCACCCGATGGTTGGATTAAGAGAAAATCAAAAAAGGAAAAAAGAGAAAAAGTCCCAATCAACCACCTCCTTTCAAAAATTTAAGATTCCCAATCTCCCATATAAAAATTTAAAAGTAAAATATAAAAAGAAGAAAAAGGGGGGAGAACAAAAAAAGGAAAGAAAATTAACCCATTTGTCCAGAGCGCACAGATTCAAAAAAACGAAAAAAGAAAAAAAGAGAAAAGAGAGACAATGATCCAATAAAAAGTAGCCAAAAGAAAAAAGAAAGTCTTTCTTCTGATTCTTTAAGTCATAAAAAAAATTCCAATTTTATTGAGTTCAATAAAAAAGCACCTAAAAAAAAAAAAACAAGTCAAAATCAAAAACTTTTCTCTTTCCACCAACAAGTCTCAAAACAAGGTACTTCAAAGAATTTGTAAAAAAAAGAGTATTACAAACTGGTCTTCCAGGAAGAAAGGAAGAATTATATAAGATTAAAGCCAGAATACAGGGGAAAAAAGTTCAAAAAGAAGTTCAGAGTCTAATCTTCTCTCCTCCACAGCTGTTCAGTTATCTTTCAGCCAGTGTCAAGGTCAGTTATTCATTACAATTTCTTCAGTGTATTTTTTTCTTTTTCTTTCACCACTAGATGGCACTGCAGGTCAACTTTTAACATTAACACAGTGCTTTCCCTTTTTTTATGATTTGTTGATTCAAGAAAGCTACAACAATCATCCCCATTCTATAATAGTTCATTCAAACGGGATTTCCATCTTCAATTTAATTCAATTCATTGTCCCAATACTTATCAGTTTTTTAAAAGGGTTTAAAATTTCCCAAGTTCTCTTTTTTTTTTTCCAATAGCAAAATAGTAACAAGCTTCCGGTTTCACTTTACTCATTGCTAAAATACTGGATGTGAGAGTGGATTCGCACACACTCTCACTCCTCTCTTTAGCTGGTCTTTTCCACCCTGTAAATTTTCCAGGTGGATTTGAAGATAAATCTTTAGTAGAAAAGACCCAAAGCTCTCTCACCTTCCTGTCACATGCCGTCTTTCTTCATCCACTTTTGTTGTAGCTGCCCCAGCTTCTTAGCAACATCTAGGTCGCTTTCTGCCTTGTCCGATTTGAGGAGCTTCTTCCGGTCCTACCAGGGAATTTGCGGGCTCCCTGTATTGACCAGTATGTGCTTCTCTTGCTTGTTGTCCCTTCAAGATGACTTAGGTCCCTGGGGACCCTCCGACAGCGGAGATATCGATGGGTCTTTGAGAGCCCTCATAGAGCCCGTTGTTCCGCCGTGACACTAGCCATGCCTCTCAACCTGAATCATTCTGAGTCTGCACTTTGTAACATCTGTAAGCAGAGTGACATGGCTCATGTGTTTCGAGAAGCCAAACTTATTGTGTGGGATGAGTGTACCATGACTCCACAAAGGAGGTCTTGAGGTTGTAAACAGGACGGTCCAGGACATTAGGGGCAGCAACCACCTTATGGGTGGAGTTACAATGCTTTTGGCTGGTGACTTCAAGACAGACTTTGCCTGTTGTGCCACAAGGGACACGTGCAGATGAAGTCAGGGCCTATCTCAATTCATCCATTTTATGGCCTAAAGTCAAAGCCCTGACCTTGATAGTTAACATGCATGTCCGCCTTCAACATAATTTGAGGGCAGAAGAGTTTTCTAAATTATTACTTGATATTGGTGATGGCAAGCTTTTGGAAGAGGAGGGAAGAATAACTATTCTGAGTAACCTTTGTGAAGTTGTGACAGATCTGATCAGCTTGACTGACAGAATATAGAGTACCCCAACATTCATCAGGCTGGAGTGGATTGTGGTTCATGGCTGGGGGAAAGAGCTATTCTCATTCCAACAAATGACTCAGCCAACTGCATCAATAACTTTCTGCTGGAAAAATTCTCCACTGAGTATATGAAGTATGAATCTGTGGACTCAGTAATGGAGATTGGGGATGCTGTATATTATCCTGTGGAGTTCTTGCACACTCTCATGTCCTCTACCTCAAGGTTGGTGCTCCAAGGTTGGTGCTCCAATCATGCTGTTATGCAATCTAACAATGGCACCAGGCAATCTATGCAATGGCACCAGGCTTCAGGTGAAGACTCTGTACAAACACATAATCAAAGCCACAATTTTTACAAGCGTCAGTAAGGAGAAACCATTTTCATACCCCGAATTCCTCTGATCCCATCAGACTACCACTTTGAATTCAAACGTCTACAATTTCCTGTTAAGGTTTACTACACCATCACCATCAATAAGGCACAGGGACAGACTTTGAAAGTGGCTGGTGTGCATCTGACGAGTGACTGTTTCTCCCATGGCCAATTCTATGTGGCATGCTCTAGAGTCAATTCACCTGATAGTCTGGTCATCCTCCAGCCAAACAGCAAAACCAGGAATGTTGTTTACTGAGCAAATCATCTGAGGGATGAATTGAAAGTCTATGCTATGCAAGTTATTAGCCTGGCTACATAGACAAAACAGCCACGGTTTCTTCTGGGATTAAAGGGTTTAAGCCCATCTATTTCATTGTTGTTACACTTATAATAATGTCTTCATCTGTAACAGAAACTTACTTTATCATCTCTAACGAAATAATAAAGTCACTGGGTACAGCATGGAAACGGCATTGGTCGCATTGGTTGATGATCTCTGGAGGGCTCAGGACAGGGGTTGCTCCTCTGTCCTGGTCCTATTAGACCTCTCAGTGGCTTTTAATACCATCGACCATGGTAACATGCTGCACTGGTTGGAAGAGTTAGGGGCGGGGGCACCGTGCTGTGGTGGATCTCCTCCTTTCTCTCCGACTGGTCGCAGTCTGTGTTGGCAGGGGGGCAGAGGTCAACCCCAAGGCCCCTTGTATGTGGGGTGCCACAGGGGTTGGTCCTCTCGCCCCTTCTCTTCAACATTTACGTGAAGCCGCTGGATGAGATCATCCGTGGTTTTGGGGTGAAGTATCATCAGTACACTGATGACACTCAGCTATACATCTCCATCCCGGATCACCCCAATGATGCCCTTGAAGTGATGTCCCGGTGCCTGGAGGCTGTACGGATCTGGATGGGGAGAAACAGACTCAGGCTCAACCCATCCAAGACCGAATGGCTGTGGTTTCTGATGTCCCGATATAGTCAGTTGGTGCCATCACTGACTATTGGGGGCGAGTCGATGGCCTCCACGGAGAGAGCTCGCAACTTGGGTGTCCTCCTGGACTCACGGTTGTCTTTAGAAGAGCATTTGACGGCTGTGGCTGGGAGAACTTTTTATCAGGTCCTCCTGATCTGCCAGTTGCCTCCCTTTCTGGATTGGGACTCGTTAAGTATGGTCACTCATGCCCTCGTCACTTCCCGCCTGGACTACTGTAATGCTCTCTACATGGGGCTCCCCTTGAGGAGCACCCGGAGGCTCCAGCTGGTCCAGAATGTGGCCACGCGGGTGGTTATAGGAGTGATGTGGTGCTCCCATGTGACTCCCCTCCTGCGCGAGCTGCACTGGCTCCTGGTGGTCTTCCGGGTGTGCTTCAAGGTTTTGGTTACCACCTTTAGAGCGCTCCATGGCTTAAGACCGGGGTACCTACGAGACTGCCTTCTGCCACCAGTAGCCTCTCACCGACCAGTATGCTCCCATAGAGAGGGGTTTCTCAGGGTGCCGTCGGTCAAACCGTGTCGACTGGTGGCCCCCAGGGGGAGACCCTTCTCTGTGCGGGCACCTGCCATCTGGAACGAGCTCCCCCCAGAGATACAGAGGATCTGCGCACTTTCCACTGTGTCCTCAAAACATTCCTATTCCAGCAGGCTGGTCTGGCCTAACTTCCCTTTTAAATTGCTATTTTTAAATTTGTCTTATAAATTGGGGTGTTTTAAATTTGTTTTGGGCCAAAGTATTTAATGTATTTTAAATGGTTTTTAACATTTGTACTATGTGCATTTATCTTTTGGCTGTTCACCGCCCTGAGTATTGAAGGCAAAACTGACCAGAAACTAACTTGGAACTGGTTAAGATCAGGAGTACTGAAAAAAGAAACAGAAAGCTTTATTTTGACAGCTCAAGAACAAGCCCTAGTTACAAACTGCATGAAGGCAAAAATTCAACACGTTACCACCAACAGCAAATGCCACCTCTGCAATGAGAAAGATGAGACAGTCGACCACCTAATCAGTGGGTGCAGCAA
Source organism: Arizona elegans (assembly GCA_022577455.1). Lineage (NCBI taxonomy): Eukaryota > Metazoa > Chordata > Lepidosauria > Squamata > Colubridae > Arizona > Arizona elegans. Next base: position 71,580,356 of record JAKOOJ010000004.1, on the reverse strand, counting down.
AATTTCACAAACTGACTATCTACAACGCCATGACCGTGTTGCTAAAATCATTCACTGGAAATTGTGCCAGAAGTTTGGATTTGAGTACAGCAAAAACCACTGGGAACATCAGGTTGAGAAAGTTTTAGAGAATGAGAAACTCAAGATCTTGTGGGACTTTAGGATTCAGACTGACAGGCACTTGGTCCACAACACACCTGACATAACAATAGTTGAAAAGAAAAAAGTATGGTTCATTGACATTGCAATACCTGGTGATGCATGGATTGAAGATAAGCAGCAAGAAAAAATCACAAAGTACCGGGACTTGCAAATTGAAGTTGAGCGACTGTGGAAAAAGAAATTGTGTGTTATCCCGATTGTAATTGGAGCCCTTGGAGCAATACCCAAAGGGCTACACCGCTATTTAGAAATTCTAAATTTGCCAGACTTGAACATTTTGACTCTACAAAAAACCACCTTACTCGGAACAACTTACATCCCCCAACGATACCTTAACAGTTCCTAGGTCCTTGGTTAGGACTCGAGCTGCTGAGCTATTAACCAGCCTCAAAGGCTGTGAATCTCACTAAAGATTAAATAATAATAATAATAATAATAATAATAATAATAATAATAATAATAACAACTACTACTACTACTACTACTACTACTACTCATTAATTTTCAAGCCCCATCACATAGTTTCGTAGCAAAGCACAGGTATCCAGCTAGTAGTGATATAAATAGCACAGTAAGAGAAAATTAAATAAATGCTTTTATTTTTCAGAATGATTTGAAATGTCAGAATGCGTAGTCATAGTAGTAGTAGTAATATAGTAGTAGTAGTAGTGGACCTTAAATTTATAATGTTCAGCCTAAAAATATATCAGAGTTTGTTGCAAAAAATGAAATCCAGAAAGCACACACAGGTAACTGATTCAGCAGGATTTATTAACTTATCTTTATATACATATAATAACACATGAATAAATGTACAATACCAATAGTGGTTTTTCCAATGTGGTAGAGAGGAGAGATCCATTCAATTCAGAGTTCAGAGCAGACTAGACCAGACTTGTTTACAGCTTCAGAGCTCAGAGCTTAGCAGAGCTACACAGCCATGCCCAGGCGCCTTCCTGTTTCACTTTCCAAAACAGTCCTCATTGGCTGATTTATTTATTTTATTTTATTTAACTTATATGCCGCCCTATCTCCAATGGAGTCAGGGTGGCTCACAACAATAAAATCCACAATAACCACAGTACAAACTTAAAATGCCTAATTAAACCAGATAAAAGTTAAAAAACCCATATAAAACCCCATCAGTCCAGGCTTGGGAACTTGAATAACCGAGTTTTTAATTCGTGGTGGAAAGTGCGAAGGTCAGGGGCCAGCCGGAGCCCCAAGGGGAGTTGATTCCAGAGGATGGGCACGCCCACAGAGAAGGCTCTACCCCTGGTGGCCGCCAGCCGACATTGTCTAGCTGACGGCACCCTGAGCAGGCCCTCCCTATGGGCACAAACCGGGCGATGGGAAGTTGTTGCTGGCTGCAGGTGGTCCGCCAAATATCCTGGGCCTAAGCCATGTAGGGCTTTATAGGTCATCACCAGCACCTTGAATCTCACCTGGAGGGCAACTGGCAACCAATGCCAGTCGCGCAGGAGAGGTGTTACATGGGAGTATCGGGATTCTCCCATCACAACCCGCGTGGCTGCATTTTGTACCAGCTGAAGCCTCTGAGTGGTCCTCAAGGGCAGCCCCATGTAGAGAGTGTTACAGTAGTCAATACAGGAGGTGACTAGCGCATGAGTAACTGTGCGTAGGGCATCTCAGTCCAAGTAGGGGCACAACTGGTGCACCCTAGTCACGGTCATTATATGGTCTTCTAAACTCAACTATGAGTCCAGGAGGACACCCAAGTTGCGTGCCCTGTCTACAGGGGGTAAAACTTCAACCCCTATAGCCAACGATGGAACCTCTCTTTCGGACCGAGATACCGGTACCCACAGCCACTCAGTCTTGGCAGGGTTGAGCCGAAGCCTGTTCCTTCCCATCCAGACCCGTACCACTTCCAGGCATCGGGCCATCACGTCGAGGACATCACTGGGTTGGTTCAGGATGGATATAAAGAGCTGAGTATCGTCAGCGTACTGGTGGTACCTCACCCTGAAACCACGGATGATCTCCCCCAGCGGTTTCATATAGATGTTGAACAGAAGGGATGAGAGGCCTCAAGGTCGATCTCTGCCCCCCTGACAACACCGCTTGTGTTCGACCCAAGAGGTAGGAGGAGAACCACCGTAAAACAGTGCCTCCCACTCCCAGCCCCTCGAGGCGCCACAGCAAGATACCATGGTTGATGGTATCGAAAGCTGCTGAAAGATCTAATAGGACCAGAACAGAGGAATAACCTCTGTCCCGAGCCCTCCAGAGATCATCCACCAGCATGACCAATGCCATCTCTGTGCTGTACCCGGGCCTGAAACCTGATTGGTCCGGGTCAAGGTAATCCACTTCATCCAGGGCCAGTGGGAGCTGACGTGCCACCACACTCTCGACAACCTTCGCTAGAAAGTGGAGGTTGGAGACCAGATGAAAATGACTCAAGACAGCTGGATCCAAGGCTGGCTTCTTGAGAAGGGGCCTCACCACCACCTCCTTCAAAGCGGCCGGAAAGCTTCCCTCCCACAAGTAAGCCGTTATCACCGCCTGGATCCAGCCATGTGTCACCTCCCAAGCTGAGTAAATCAGCCAGGAGGGGCACGGGTCCAGCACACAAGTGGCCGCACTCACCTTGCCCATGATCCTGTCCACTTCCTCTGGGGTAACAGGATCGAACTCTTCCCAAAGCACAGGACCCACTGCCTCCTCACCATCTGACTCTGTCCAGTCAGAGTCCAGGCCATCCTGAATCTGAGCGATCTTGTCCAACAGGTGCTGGCTAAACTCCTTGGCTCGCCCTCGCAGAGGGTCTTCCCTCACCCTCTGATTCAAGAGGGAGTGGGACACCCTGAACAGGGCAGTCGGGCGATTCTCTGCGGACGCAATGACATTGGCAAAGTAGCAATGCTTTGCCATTGCCAACTCCACCAGGTAGGCCCGTGTGGCCGACCTTAATGGGACTGGTCAGATTCGGAACGACTGGCTCTCCAATGGCTCTCTAGGCCTCGCCTACATCGCTTCATCCCCTGGAGCTCCTCAGCAAACCAAGGTGCCAACCAGGATCGGCGTCGTGTCAGAGGCTGCAAAGGAATGACCCAATCAAGAGCCCCGGCAGCAGCCTCATCCCAGGCATCCACCAGCGTCGTGACCGGAGCATGGGAGAGAGAGAGAGGCATCATCCTAAGCTCCGTCTGGAACCTCTCCGGGTCCATCAGGTGCCTGGGGCGGAACCAGATGATTGGCTCCCCCTCCCAGTGAGGAGGGATGGTGTACTAGAAACCCAGCCAGAGGAGATAGTGATCGGCCCATGACAGGGGATAAATAGAAGATAATCCCCCACCGAACTCCACCCGCCACTGCTCCGAGACAAAAACAAGATCGGGCATGTGGCCCCCCTCATGTGTCGGGCCCAGAATAATCTGAGTCAGGTCCATAGCTGCCATGGAAGCCATGAACTACCAAGCCACTCCCGATGCCCTGTCCAGGGATGGCGGATTGAAGTCCCCCAGAACAATGAGTCTGGGAAACTCCACCAACAGCCCCGATAGGGCGTCGAGTAGCCCGGGCAGGGTTGTTGATACGCAGCTGGGAGACAGGTACACAGTCAACAAGCCCAACTGCCCATGCAGGCCCCACTTCATGAGGAGGGTCTCACACCCGTCTAAACGGCAGGTCTGTGTTTTCCTCCTCAAGCTCCCCTCATGAATGAGGGGAGCTTTGTTGACCACAGACCTGGCATTAAAGTAAACCAGCCTGAACCCAGTAACCCTATCTCTCAAACTCCCAGGGGGTCAGATAGAACCAGGAGGGTTGGAGCACGCCACCGCTCGAAGATAGCAGGGGCGGGCTCCCGAAGTCCGATACGGCCCTCCATTCATCCACCTGCAACCATTTCCAATCACAACCGGAATCAAAGATCCCACCCTCTTGGGCACACGGAAGTCCCTGCACCACACCAAGACCACTGCCCCCACTGCCATTGGCCCAGCAGGGCCCCCCCCGCCACCCGCCAGATGTCAGAACCCACCCCCCTCCCCAGTCCCCTTAAAAATCTAGCTAAAAAACAATGTAACGCCCCTTATTAAAACCCTTAAAACCCTCATGTCACCTCTCGGGATCCCAGGACCCGTCATTAAGGTAGATCTTCGCCAGGCCAACAGGCCACTCCCAGGATAGGGGGGCATCCCTCAGAGCAACCAAATCCGTTCTTGCATATGCTCGTAAAACCATCCTTAAACATAGAAGCACAGGAGATCGTCCATGGTGAATGGGGTATATCAAGATGGTCCATCCCTGGAGACAGGAACCTCCATTCCCGGGCATCCTCCCATGACACTTGGGAATGATAGGAGATGTTAATCCTCACCGCCCTCTCACCGCAGTGGGTTCCTGAGTCCATTGGGGGGGGGGGTCACCCGAGGTAGGAGCCATCGGTCATTGTTGCCCTCTCACCGCAGCACAACCCGGTCTCGATTTAGCTGCTATGCCTATTCATTGGCTGACCTTGTTACCATGTCTCTGCCAGTTCATGAATATTCTGCAAAATATTCAAGCAGATTATAATGATACATCTTTGTTCCATAATGAGGCATTCAAAGGGAAGTGACCCGGGGGGAAGTGAGATGTCACATGGCACAATAACATCCTGCAAATGATACAAATTGCACAATTCATGTTGTTCCTGCAACGGTTTCATGATGCAACTAACATCTTCATAGCTCCATACACAGGATTGAATGCAAATAATATTTATAATTGCTTGTATAATTTGAGGCTACATTTTAATAGAAGTAGCATCAAGGAAAAAAGTAGTGTGTGTGTGTGTGTGTTACATAGATACACACACATACACACATCACATTTGATTCACAGTTCTTGTTCTGGTACAGGAATCACTTTTTAAAAAGTCTGAACTATTTTTTTTTTACCGTAGTCCCACAGATTACTTTTGCTGCCCTGCATGCGATGGCAGTGAACAGAGTTGGAAAGCAGGTAAGTGAAGGGATGTGGCTGCCCTGGGATGGATGGAATAGTGGTGAGGGTTTGGCATGGGTGGCCTGGCTGAAGGGCCCTCATATAAGTCTGGGTGAGGTGGATGGGGCAGCTCCACACCCCCTGCCTTGCTTTGTCCTCCACCCACCCACCCCACTGCCTTGCTTCATTCTTCTTCATTCTTCACCACTTCTTCTCCTTGCTTGCCACTGTAACAGAGCAGGAGGCTGAGCAACAATGTGGCAGCCACAGTGAGGTGGTGGTGAGTGGCGGACGAAGCAAGGTAGAGGGTGCAGAGCTGTCCCTCATGCCCTGCAGAGGCTTACCTGGTGGCCACACATGGTCTTGGACAGGGTTTCTGGAGTCAACGTTGCAAGGCCAGGTAGTTTCAGGATGTTGATGGCCTGGCTGCAGTACCCTAAGGTAAGCCATGGGGGAGCTCTGCACCCTTTGCCTTGCTTTGTCTTCCACCCCCACCCCCACCCCCACCTAGTTTCATCTTCAACCACTCCCACCACCTCGCTTTGTGGCTGTTGCACCAATGTGTCACTCATCCTCTTGCTCCATTACAGTGGCAAGTGTGTGTGTGTGTGTGTGAGAGAGAGACAGAGGGGGGGTGGAATACTGCCGCCAGCCTGGGTATAACTCTCTGAGGTTAGATCTGATCGCTCTCTCTCTCTCTCACACACACACACACACACACATACACACACACACAATCTCTCTATCTCGCGGCAGCAGTGGTGGTGCTTCAGTGCCTGGCCAGCAGGGCACTTCTTATTCAGCCACTTTCCCTCTTTGTTCTCCCTGCTCCTCCTCCTCCAGAGAAAAGCTGTGCTTTTCATCTGTTCTTTGCAGTGCAGCACCTGGGATTTACTTTGACAATGGTGGGGCTTCGAGGATGGTCAATCCCTGTTCCTCTGCCAGGCTGGTCTGGACTGGGGGGGGGGGTGCGGGGATTGCCTTCCACCTTCTCTGTGCCACAAACAGGGATTGACCACCCCACAAGCCCCACCACTGTCAAAGCAAATCCCAGGTGCTGTGTTGCAATGGACAGACATTGTCTGTCTGAAGGAGGGGAAGGAGTGATGAGAAGAAAAAGGGAAAGTGGCTGTGTGAGAAGCGCCCCACCAGCTAGGCACTGAAGCGCTGCCACTGCTGCTGCAGTAAGATAGATGGGGAGAGAGAGAGCAAGAATGATCCAATCCAATCTCTGTTTGTGTGTGTGTGTGTGTGAGAGAGAGAGAGAGAGAGAAAGAGAGAGAGAGAGCAAGAGAGCAATATGATCCAACCTCTGTGTTTGTGTGCATGCATGAGAGAGATAGACAGACAGGCAGAAAGAGAGAGAGAGCAAGAGTGATCTTATCCAACCTGTGTGTGTGCGCGCACGTGTTTGTGAGAAAGAGAGGGAGGGAGGGAGAGGGAGTGGGAGAAAGGGAGGGAGAGAGAGCAATCCAATCCAACTTTGGAGAATTATACCAGGACTGGCAGCTGTGTGCTTCAATATCTGGACAGCATGATGCTTCTCACTTGGCCGCTTTCCCTCTTTCTTCTTCTCCTCCTCCTTCAGACAAAAACTGCACTTTTCATCTGTCCATTACAGTGCAGCACCTGAGATTTACTTTGACAGCAGCAGGACTTGGGAGCTGGTCAATCCCCAATTGTGGCATGACAGAGAAGGTGGAAGGCAATCCCCCCTACCAGATCAGCCTGGCGCGGGTGGGATGGGAAACCAAGCAGCGCCCGAAAGCAGCTGAAGGCACACCAGCTGTAGCTGCCTCACCCCCTACCTTTCCTCACCTCATCCCACAGGATAAGCCTTCCAACCCCCACCCCACCCACCAGAGACCCCTGGATTCCCTCCACAACCCTATCTGGCCCCTATGGGCATCATCCACACAAGCAACGTCAAGCTGACCACGCCTGTGGGCCACACCTAGTCAGCCATGACCACCTCAGCCATGCCCCTCCTCCACCCCTGGCCCTTGGAGGAAAACCACAATGCTGATCCAACCCTCAATGAAATTGAGTTTGACACCACTGCTCTAAAACAAAGAGGTCACCCAATGGCAGGCAGCAAAGTTGCTGGGCACATTTCAAAAAGCCAAGCATATGATACATTACTATGCCATAAACTGCCCATTTTCTGAAATAAATTTGAATAAAAAATGTGTGCTTTAGAAAGGTAACATGAACAGATTCCTCTGAATAATCCATCTATATTCTTGAACAGAGTATCATAAATAATGAAAGACTACTCTTTAAAAAAAAAGATCAAGGGCTGGCTTCATACTGTTCAGACTATAATCCGAGTAGGAAGCCTCAGGGTGAAATTTCTCTACTAAAAAGCCACTAATAGACAAGAAAAGAATTACAAGAGAGAGTAGACCAAAGAACTTGTAGAGAGTAAGGAAGATGGCCTTCACCAAAATATGTAGGAACCATTAAAAATGAACCATTTTTAAGTCCAGAACAGTAAGATAATGGTTCAGGCCATTCACTAATTCAGGAGGAGGAGGAGGAGGAGGAGGAGGAGGAGGAGGAGGAGGAGGAGGAGGAGGAGGAGGAGGAAGGGGAAGGGGAAGAGGAAGGGGAGGGAGAAGGAGGAGGGGCAGTGGGAGGAGGAGGGAGAGGAGAAGAAACAACACAATCAGACTTGAAAGATTCTGTTATTATAGCCAAACTCAGTTAAGGTAGTTTTAGACTTTCTACAGAGTTGATTTCCTGGTCTTGCCAATCTAGTGTATTGGTACTTGTTGAGAAAATTGAATCTGAAGGGGGAGGGAGGAGTTGTCTATAAACAAAAACAAAGCTATATCAAAAGTTCCCATCTTCAGTTGGTCATTTTATGCAACGAATCTGCAATCTTAACTTCTTGACTGTAGTTGGAAAAGGAAAGGAAAATGTTCTAGAGGGGTTGAAACTTGAATGTCTTTCCAGAGAAGTTTCTCTGTGGAGCACAAATGAGATTTCAGATTAAATACAGAGATTTCCAGACTATGAAAAAGATGGCAAGATATAGAAAATGAGCAGGTTGATGGAAAACCTCTCCTTCCAAAAACCTAAGCAGATATAGTCGGAATAAAGAGCAAAGAGGTTTGCAGAATCCACCTCTTTTATGAAAATGAGGAAAGCACCAGGATTCTGTTGTCACACTATCTTTGTCCCTCTTGCATGTGTGTATTTCACCACAACACATCTATGAAAGCACAACTTGCATCATATTAGCGCTAAGCTTTTATCATTTGCCTCCTTGCCCCCTTGCAACCATTGCTGATGCTGAGTATTAAACTGGTACCTGATCAAAAATGGTCAATCAAATTGACTTCCGGTTTGTCTTGCCGCCAGCGAAGACGGTCTCCTCTTAAGGACCGCCAGCCCCGCCGTCTGTAGAGCCGCTTCGATATCGAGAAGCGGCTTGAAAACTCCAAAATCCTAAGGATTGTAGGAGCAGAGAAGGCAAGGCACCGGTTGAGCCCCTGTGAGCCCCCAGAGATTCGCTGCTGGGGAGGAAACAGGCGCGGCTCCCTTTCAACTTGCCAGACTCCGGACGGCGTGGGACGATTCTGCTCTCCGCAGAACAAGCTGGCTGCTGCAAACATTCTATCTGAATGAAACCAATCTTAATAAGCAGCGGAAGTATCAACTTGAACCCCCAAACTTGAGAATCGCAAGTATTGATGTTTTTGGTGACTTTTTAAACTAAGAGAAAGTGCGAGTGAAACTGATTTGGAAAAAAAAATGGCGCCCAGCAACTGAGTTAACGAGCTAGTGAAAGTGATTCTGTGAAGCTACTTTGATCTGTTACAAAGTAACTCTGCCTGTAATACAGAGGAATAGGAGAAGTGGAAAAACTTTTTTATTAAAATCTGAGTTGGCCTCAGCCTAGCTTCTACCTGATTAAATCTGGGGGAATTTTTTAGAAGCCTTTGTGGAGGTGAAAAAGGAAAAAGGATTTCCCTTTTCAGAAAAACTAAATCACGTGGCAGGATGGCTTCAAAGAAGCAGGAAGGAAAGGCAGCGGGGGGGGATCCCCCACACACAAACATGAATTACTTTCTGCCCAACAGACTCAGAAAAAAGACTTTGATCTTGAAAATTTAAAAGAATTTATTTTTAAAGTTTTGGATGATAAATTTCAAAAATCCCAACAGGAAATAGATGAAAAACTTCAAAAATCTCAACAGGAAATTATGCAGGAAATTAATGAAATTAAAGATATGGTGAAACAGGATTATGGCAAGGTGACTAAAAAAATATCAGATGTGGCGTCTGGCCTTGCAGGATTTATTATTAAAGTTGATTCTAAAGTGGATGAACTTAAATCAGAAGTCAATGTTAAGATGAAAGATAATGACTATAAAATTTCTGATGTTGATGAGAAAATGCAAAGAGTTGAAAACGAAGTTGTTATGATGCAATTCAGGTCAATGGAATTTGCCATAAGGCTTCGAGGAATTAAAGAGGGTGACAGGCAGGACCTGAGACAGATCTGTGCTGAGGCTTTGGCAGTGCTTTTAAAAATTAATCCTGATGTGGTTTTTTGTAAAATAGATAAAATTTACAGAATGAATTCCTGGGTGGCCAGACAAAGACAATTGCCTAGAGATGTGGTCATATATTTCACGGACAGAACAATAAGAAATGATATTCTGCAACAATCTTTTCTTACTTCTGTGCAAGTGGGGGGCTCACAAATAGGAGTTTATAAAGAACTACCACCTAAAATGTTGAAAGCAAGAAAAGATTTTGGCTTTCTTGTAAAAGAATTGCAAAAACAAGAAATACCATTTCGGTGGGATGCCCCAACTGGCATAATTTTGAAATACAAGGGAGAAAGACATCATTTGAATACCGTGGAGAAGGCGGAGTATTTCTATACTACTATTTTTAAAGAAAGAACACCATCTCCACGTTCTTCCACAGTTTTGGAGATTAAGGAGAGTGATAAGAAGCAATTTCAACAAGAACCGCAAGAACAGGTTAAGCAGGTGGAGCTAGAGAAAATGCAGGGTGCTGAAGGAGGTTTCTTGGATGAGCCCTTGCTGGAATCTTCTCCAATCCTGGATTTGGCTCGGATGGCCGAAGTTAAGGTTCAGCGCATAACTCGTGCAAAATCCAAGCAACTTAAAGAAAAGCAACAACAGGAAAGACAAGAAAAGGAAGCTAAGAGTGCCATACAAGAGACTGGAGCCATGGGGGGGGGGCGAGACCGAAGATTCGGGAAGATATTCGGTTATTCTGCTCGATGCTTCAGGAAAAGAAAGATGACAATTAAGTGTTTATCTTGGAATGTGAACGGGTTGAATTCAGCACAGAAAAGGAAGAAATTATTTACATACTTGAGACAAATTAATAATGACATAATTTGTTTACAGGAAATGCATATTACAACTCAAGATCAAAAATACTTGATAAATTCTAAATTAGGAACACATTTTATATCTTCAACTTTGCAAAAAAAGAATGGTGTGGTTATTTATGTAAACAAAAGATTAACAGCTAAAATTATAGAAGCAGATGAAGATGGTAGGTTTGTAGCCATCGAATTGCTTACAGTAAATGGCCAAATTCTTCTGATTTGAATTTATGCTCCTAATCAACAACAGGACCATTTCTATAAAATGTTACACACTAAAATATTGCAATGGGACTATAGATCTATTCTAATTATGGGAGACTGGAATGGAGTAATTGATTCGAAATTAGATAAAAAGAGTTTGGCGAAATCCAGGATCAGATTACCACAGACTTTTTTTGACATGAAAGAAGACTTGGAATTAAAAGATATTTGGAGAATACATAATCCAAAAGAACTGGACTATACTTTTTTTTCCGATATACATAGCTCCTTCTCTAGGATTGACTTTATTTTGTTGTCAGATGATTTACTTGTGAAGACAAAAAGAACAAAGATTTTTCCAAGAACTTTGATCGACCATTGCCCAGTATGGATAGAAATTGAAATGGGCAAGACTGAGCGACGCTCTTGGAGAATGAATGAAAACTTGTTTAGATATGAAAAAAATATAACAGAACTTAAAAAGCATTTGAAAGAATTTTTTTAAATAAACTTGAATAAAGGTACCCCAATTGAAATTGTATGGGACGCGAGCAAAGCTTATATGAGAGGGATGCTTATTTATATGAACTCTAAACATAGACTGATTTGACAAAAGAAAAGATCTGAACTGGAAGTAGAAATAAAGAATAAAGAACAGCTACTTATTAAAAACCCAACAGATGAAAGAATACATGGTGTTATAAAACTTTTGAAAGACCAATTTCAAATGCTCATGGAGGAACAAGTTGCAACAAATTTACAATATGCAAAGCATAATACATTTTGTAATGCCAATAAACCGGGCAGATGGTTGGTGTATACATTAAAGAAAAAGCAGAGTATACGGACTATTGATAGTATTGATATTGGAGGGAAAGAAATTTTTCAAAAAAAATTAATTAAAGAAGCTTTTGTGGACTATTATACTAAACTATATGCTAAAGATGATGTGCAGAATGGACTTATAGAAAAATACTTAGATAATAAAAGAGTTACAAAAATTACTGATCAACAAAAGGAAAGAATGAATTATCCTATAACAGAAGAGGAGATAATGGCAGCAATTAAACAATTAAAAACAGCTAAAGCTCCTGGAACGGATGGTTTGACTGCAGTGTATTATAAAACTTTGCAAGCAGAAATGGTGGAACAACTTAGAGATCTATTTTGTAATATTCAACAAGGGGGTAAAATACCCCCATCATGGACAACAGCTTATATTTCTTTGATACCAAAAGAGCAAGCAGGTCCTAAAAAACCGGAGAATTGGGAGACTTCCGCTGGCTCCGCTGAAGACGAGGACGGTCTCCATAGACCGCCAGCCACCCAATCTGTTAAAACCGCCCTGACAGCGCTAAACTGCTGTCCGGCGGTTTGAAAAAACTCTCCTTCGGGCAAAGAAGGAGAGGAGAGTCGGAGGAGGTGGGTAGAGCTCCCCAAAAGTCACTGGATTAATTCCAGGGACTCGGAGGGTGAGAGCTCCCCAGTTCACCCCTCCCATTGCTCCGGATCGCTGGTGCCTCTGTTAATCAGAGCAAGACGTCTGCGTCCAATTCTGCTGGCAAACAGTGAGTTCTAATGATTTCTAACAAGGCAGACAGAGCTGAAGCAAGAGTGCAAGCTTTTTAAAAGAAACAGAACTTAACTCTGTGAATACATTGTTGCGAACGGAGCTCTCTCGAGCTGGAGGCTGGAGAGGAAGCCTTTGTTATGGGCGGAAGGGAAAGTGAAAGTTAAAAGGAAACTGCTTGTTAAGAGCCCTCTGCCTGAAGAGAAAACTGCTGGGGACTGAGTATAGCTTGAAGAGAGGATTGTTTATTTTGAAAAAACTTTGAAACATACTTTGTAAGACTGTTTACAAGATTTTGTGGCTGCAAAAGGAAAAAACTCTTTTTAAAATAAAATGGCTGCTAAACAACTAAAGCCACCAACTTCTAAAGGGGGAGGAGGTTCCCCTGTAGTGACTCAAAAACAACAACTTCCTGCTGATACACAGTCACAAGACCTTAAAGAATTTATAACGGGTGCCCTGAACAATCAGACAGAAATGATGAAACAATTTTCAGAGGAGTTAAAGAAAATTAAAAGTGTGGTGGAGGAAAAACATGATGAAATAAGAGATGACATTGTTTATGCAGTTTCAGGTCTGGCTACTCATATGTTAAAGATTGAGGAGAGAATACGGGAAATTGATGATGCTAACTTGGAGCTTGCAACTAAAGTAGGAGAGGTTATGATACAAACAGAGAAAGTGGATGATGAAATGGTTATGTTACAATACAGATCAATGGAATTTGCCCTCAGGCTGAGAGGTTTGAAAGAAAAGACTGGTGAAAATTTAAAAGATGTTTGTTCCAATGCTTTAGCAGAGCTGATTTCAGAAAGGCCAGAAGACGTGGTAATTCAAATGGATAAAATTTACAGGGTTAATTCCTGGCTGGCAAAACAAAAGCAGCTACCAAGAGATGTGGTGATTTATTTCACAACAAGGAGAATTAGAAATGACATTCTGCAAGCTTCTTATAGAAACAAGATTAAAGTGGATGGACAAGAGCTGGTGGTCCTGAAAGAGCTTCCTCCTAAAATGTTAAGAGACAGAAAGCGGTTTGGTTTTTTGGTGAATGAATTAAGAAATCAGCAGCTCCAGTACAGATGGGATGTCCCCTTTGGGAAAATAGTGACATATGCTGGGCAAAGACATCGCTTAAACACAGTTGGAAAGGCAAAAGATTTTTATGTCAATGTTTTAAAGGCTGGAAGGCCACCCTCACCAAAGGGTGCTAGAAAGCAATTGGAAATGACACAACAAGAGAAAGATGGAGTGCAACCACAAACTTACGCTCAAGCACTAGCTGGAGGAGCTAATTTGGAAGAAGATTTACTGTTGAGTGGGGGTCCACCACCAACCCTTGAGTCATTAACGATGATACAGCTGCCAAAAGATCAACGACTGACAAGAGCTACTTACAAACAACATCTGGCACGACAGCCTCAAGATTCAACCCAACAAGTTCAAAAAACACAAGCAGTGGGAGGAGCTAGGCCGAAGTCTAAAATGGTGGAGGAGGTTCAGCTGATGCTCTCAAAGCTTGGAGCGCCAAGAGATGGCAAATAAATTCTTATCTTGGAATATCAATGGTTTAAATTCTCCACAAAAAAGAAAGAAAATATTTCACTACTTGAAGCAATTTCAGAATGATGTTATTTGTTTGCAAGAAACGCATATTAAATCTTCAGATCAAAAGTATTTGATAAATTCGAAATTAGGTACACATTTTGTGGCATCAGCACCAGAGAAGAAAAATGGCCTAGTTATATACATTAAAAGAGGCTTAGTGGCTAATTTAATTGAGGCTGATACTCAAGGTAGATATATTGCAATTGAATTAACAACACAGAATGGGAAGCTGCTTGTAATTGGAGTATACGCACCTAATCAACAACAAGATAAATTTTATAAACTTTTACATACTAAAATATTACAATGGGATTATAGATCTTTACTTCTAATGGGTGATTGGAATGGGGTAATAAATACCCAGAAAGATAAAAAAAAGTCTTTCTAAGATATCCATGCGTGCTAAGTTGCCTAAAGCTTTTTTTGATATTCTGGAGGATATGGAGCTCAGAGATATTTGGAGAGAAAGGAATGTATCGGAAAGTGATTTTACTTTTTTTTCAGATAGGCATCAATCTTTCTCTAGGATTGATTTTATATTAACTACAAATGATCTTTTTTCTAGGGTGAAGAACACGAAGATATGTCCAAGATCTTTAACTGATCATAGCCCGGTTTGGGTGGAATTAGAGCAGGAAAGAGGGAAAAGGAGGTCTTGGAGGTTAAATGAGAATTTATTTAGATATGAAGATAACTTGTGTGAGCTTAAAAAACAAATGAAAGAATTTTTTGTTAACAATATGAATAAAGGAACCTCGATGGAGATGGTATGGGATGCGAGTAAGGCATATATGAGAGGAACATTAATTTTTTTTGAACAATAAATATAGACTAAAACAACAAAACAGACGGAAAGAGATAGAGGAGGAAATTAAAAAGAAAGAACAATTGCTTATAACTAACCCGGGAGATAAAAAGGCAAAAGATATGATTAATATTTTAAGAGAGCAATTTAATATGTTATTGGCTGGGCAAGTAGCAACTAGCATACAATATGCCAGACATAATACATTTTGTAATGCTAATAAACCTGGGAGATGGTTGGCTTACACGATGAGGAAAAAACAAAAATCACGTGTTATAGACAAGATAGAATTTAGAGGTAAAGAAATTTATCAACAGAATTTAATAAAAAAGGCTTTTTTGGAGTTTTATACAAAGTTATATGCTAAAGATGTAATTCAAGATGTTGATATTGATAAATATTTAAAGATGGAGATTCCTGAATTAACACTGGAACAGAGAGAGAGATTGAATCAGCCAATAACGTCCGAGGAAATTGTTGGGGCAATTAAACAATTAAAAATAGGTAAGGCTCCAGGAACAGATGGACTAACAGCTGTCTATTATAAACATTTACAATCTGAAATGTTAGAACCACTCAAAATTTTATTTAATAAAATACAAGTAGGAAGAGAAGTACCACCTTCCTGGAAAACAGCTTTTGTCTCACTAATTCCAAAGGAGGACCAAAACTCCATTAAACCTGAGAATTTCAGGCCAATTTCACTTCTGAATACTGATTATAAGATTTTTGCTAAGATATTGGCTAATAGATTAATGCCAGTTATACAACAAATAATTCATAATGATCAATCAGGGTTTATAAAAGGGAGACAAATGAGATATAATGTTAGACAAATTGTAAACTTACTGGAATACTTGGAAAAAAATAATCAAGTCCCTGCAGCGTTTATATTTTTGGATGCAGAGAAGGCATTTGATCGTTTGAACTGGCAATTTTTGTTTAAAATAATAGAGAAAATGCATTTTGGGGAATATTTTACACAATCAATTAGAGCGATATATTAGAGCAAACAGCACAAATTATAGTTAATGGAGGTTTAACAGAGGCTTTTAAAATTGAGAAAGGAACAAGGCAGGGGTGTCCTCTGTCCCCACTATTATTTATTCTGACTTTGGAGGTACTATTGAACAAGATACGGGACTCAGAAAAATTGAAGGGTATTGTAATTAGACAACAAGATTATAGATTAAGAGCATTTGCAGATGATTTGGTTATTACCTTATCCCAACCTATAGAGTCAGTTCCATATATATTGGATATAATTGATCAATACAGGAAAGTATCAGGATTTAAAGTTAACCCACATAAGACAAAGATGATAGTTAAAAATATGACTATACTGGAAAGAGATAAACTGGCAAGATTAACAGATTTTGAAATAGTTAAAAAGGTTAAATATCTAGGGGTATACATAGCAGCTTCAAATACAAAATTATACAAAAACAATTATGAGGTTCTTTGGCAGAAGGTACAGAAGGATATGGAAAATTGGAAAAAATTACAGTTGTCTTTATTGGGAAGAATTGCAGCAATTAAAATGAATGTCTTACCTAGATTTTTATTTTTGTTCCAAATGATACCTGTGCTTAAGAAAGATGAGAATCTGAGAGAATGGCAGAAAGGTGTTAATACTTTTATTTGGGCTGGGAAAAAACCCAGAATAAAAATGAAAATTATACAAGATACACGTGAAAGAGGGGGTCTCAAAATGCCTAATTTAAGATTATATTATGAAGTAGCGGTTTTATCACAAATTAGTGATTGGTTTAATTTAACTGAGGGGAGAATTTTGAATTTAGAAGGTTATGATTTGTTATATGGATGGCATGCCTATTTGTTATATGACAAAAAAGTGGATAAAGTATTTAAGGCTCATATATTAAGAAATGCTTTGTTGAGGGTTTGGAAAAAATATCAATATAAGTTAAATTATAAGATACCTGTATGGGCAAATCCTAGACATGCAATAGAAAATATAAGTATAGAACAAAAACAGGAGATGATTACCTATAAAGAGCTTCTTATTATGGAAAGGGGGGTAATGTATTTGAAATCTTTAGATACAGTGAGAGAAGAAGGTATAATTTATACATGGTTTCAGTACGGTCAACTTCAAGCTAGATGGAAGGAAGATCAAAAAACTGGCTTTGTGCAAAATGAGGAGAATTTGGTAAAACAAATTAGAGATCAAAAACAAATGCATATTAAAAGGTTGTATAATGCTTTATACAATGTTCTATAGATGGCACTTAGACCCCAAAAAATTATCATGTATGTATCCTAATGTGCAAGCTAAATGTTGGAGATGTGACTGTGATGATGCAACTTATTATCATATATGGTGGACTTGTAGAAAAATCAAAGCATTTTGGATAAAGATTTGGTGGGTGATGCAGAATATTTTTAAAAAGAGACTGAAATTTACTCCACAATTGTTTTTAATGGGTATAACTACGGACTGTACAGTTGCAGAGACTAAATTGATTTTGAACTTGATAACAGCAGCAAGATTGTTGGTAGCACAACACTGGAAGAAGGACTTTTTGCCTACTATTGATGATTGGATATTGAAAGTAACTAATTTAGCTGAAATGGCTAAAATTTCAGCATATCTGAAGGATCACACACAAGAAAGGTATATACAGGACTGGAGAAGATGGATTGATTATATACAAAACAAGTATCAGACCAAAAAATATCAAATAGCTTATGAATGATTTCTTTTATTTGTATAAGCGCTATATAAGTGATATTAGAAGTATTTTATTTATTTATTTTATTTATTAAATTTGTATACCGCCCTACTCCCGAAGAACTCAGGGCGGTGAACAGCCATGAAATAAAACATATAAATACAAAATTTAAAATAGATTAAAACGAAATTAAATAATTTGGCTGAACAGATTAAAACCCCAATAATTTAAAACCAAATTTAAAATTTCCATTTAAAAAGGGGAAAAAACTTAGGTCAGGCCGGCTTGGTGAAATAGAAAGGTCTTAAGCGCACGACGGAAGGTATGCAGATCCAGGATCCTCCGTATCTCCGGGGGGAGCTCGTTCCAGATCGTAGGTGCCCCCACAGAGAAGGCTCTCCCCCTGGGGGCCGCCAGTCGACATTGTTTGGCCGACGGCACCCGGAGGAGCCCCTCTCTATGGGAGCGTACTGGTCGGTGGGAGGCTATTGGTGGTAGCAGGCGGTCCCGTAAATAACCAGGTCCTAAGCCATGGAGCGCTCTAAAGGTGATAACCAAACCTTGAAGCGCACTCGGAAGACCACCGGGAGCCAGTGCAGCTCGCGCAGGATAGGTGTTACATGGGAGCGCCATGTCGCTCCCATCACCACCCGTGCGGCCGCACTCTGCGCCAGTTGGAGCCTCCGAGTGCACCTCAAGGGGAGCCACATGTAGAGAGCGTTACAATAGTCCAAACGGGAGGTGACGAGGGCATGAGTGACTGTGCGTAACGAGTCCCGATCCAGAAAGGGACGCAACTGGCGAATCAGGCGAACCTGATGAAAAATCCTCCCGGTCACGGCCGTCAAGTGCTCTTCTAAAGACAGCCGTGAATCCAGGAGGACGCCCAAGTTGCGAGCCCTCTCAGTGGAGGCCAATGATTCGCCCCCAATAGTCAGCGATGGCACCAGCTGACTATATCGGGACGTCGGAAACCACAGCCACTCGGTCTTGGATGGGTTGAGCCTGAGCCTGTTCCTCCCCATCCAGATCTGTACGGCCTCCAGGCACCGGGACATCACTTCAAGGGCATTGTTGGGGTGGTCTGGGGTGGAGATGTACAGCTGGGTGTCGTCAGCGTACTGATGGTATTCCACCCCGAAACCACGGATGATCTCACCCAGCGGCTTCACATAAATGTTGAACAAAAGGGGCGAGAGAACCGACCCTTGTGGCACCCCACATATAAGGGGCCTCGGGGTCGACCTCTGCCCCCCCGTCAACACAGACTGCGACCGGTCGGAGAGAAAGGAGGAGAACCACCGTAGTACGGTGCCTCCCACCCCCAACTCTTCCAACCGGTGCAGCATGATACCATGGTCGATGGTATCAAAAGCCGCTGAGAGGTCTAACAGGACCAGGACAGAGGAGCACCCCCTGTCCCGAGCCCTCCAGAGATCATCCACCAACACGACCAATGCCGTTTCCGTGCTGTACCCAGGCCTGAAGCCCGACTGGAACGGATCTAGATACGTCGTTTCATCCAGGTACTGGGGAAGCTGTCGTGCAACCACACTCTCAACAACCTTCGCCACAAAGCGAAGGTTGGAGACTGGACGATAGTTAGCCAATACTGCCGGGTCCAGGGAAGGCTTCTTGAGGAGAGGTCTCACCACCGCCTCTTTCAAGGCGGCGGGAAAGACACCCTCACCCAATGAAGCATTTATAATCCCCTGGAGCCAGCCTCGTGTCACCTCCCGGGAAGCCAGCACTAACCAGGATGGGCACGGGTCCAACAAACATGTGGTCGCATTCAGTCTACCCAGAATCCTGTCCATGTCCTCAGGGGTCACAGGATCAAACTCATCCCAGATAACATTCTCAGGACCTGCCTCTGTCATCCCCGCTGGATCTACCCAGTCGGAGTCCAGATCTTCCCAAATCTGAGTGATTTTGTCATGCAGATACTGCACAAAATCCTTGGCTCTTCCCTCCAAGGGGTCCTCCCGGGCTTCCTGGTGGAGCAGGGAGCGGGTCACCCTAAACAGGGCAGCCGGGCGATTATCTGATGATGCAATAAGAGCAACAAAATGGGTACATTTTGCTGCTTTTATTGCCACTAGGTAATTCTTAATATGAGATCTTACCAGTGTCCGGTCAGATTCAGCACGACTGGCCCTCCAACTACTCTCTAGGCGTCTTTTCCGGCGCTTCATCTCCCTTAGCCCCTCAGTGAACCAAGGAGCCAGGTGAGCTCGGCACCGGGTCAGAGGCCGCAAAGGCACAACTCGATCCAGAGCTCCAGCAGCCGCCCTATCCCAGGCGGCCACTAGGTCTCCAGTCGAGGCGTGAGCCAGAACCTCAGGGATTGGCCCAAGCTCCATCTGGAACCTGTCAGGTTCCATCAGGCGCCTGGGGCGGTACCATCTTATCGGTTCCGCCTCCCTGCGGCGGGGTGCAGTGGTTCGAAGGTCAAGGCGAAGGAGAGAGTGATCCGACCATGACAGGGGCTCGATGACTATATCCCCTATCTCGAGATCACTCAGCCACTGTCCAGAGACAAAAACCAGATCCAGCGTGTTTCCCCCCGCGTGTGTAGGGCCATGAATTAACTGGGTTAGGTCCATAGCCGTCATGGAAGCCATGAACTCCCGAGCCGCCTCAGATGCCTCACCCACGGACGGCAGGTTGAAATCCCCCATGACCATAAGTCTGGTATTATGTTTAAGAAATAAGATTTTATATATGGGGGGTTAAGAATTTTTTTTTTAGGGGGTGTTAGTTTGATGATTGGTTATGCAATTTAGTTTATTGTTAAAGGTCAATAGAAATACCTTGTGTTCTGCTCTGGGAAGTCGGGGAGGGGGAGGGGGGTTGGGAGAGAGGGTGTGGGGAAATTGTGTTTGTTTTAAAACTTTTTCAATAAAAAAAATAAAAAAAATAAAAAAAACCCGGTGAATTATAGACTAATATCTCTTCTGAATACTGATTATAAAATTTATGCAAAAGTACTAGCCAACAGGTTGATGCCAGTAATTCAAAAGGTGATTCATGAAGATCAAGCGGGATTTATCGAGGGTAGATACATGAAGGACAATGTAAGGCAAGTAATAGATTTATTGGAATATCTTGAAAAGAATAAACAGATCCCTGCAGTGCTGGTTTTTTTGGATGCGGAGAAGGCCTTTGATAGAGTGGATTGGAATTTTCTACTAAAGACTTTAAAAAAGATGGACTTTGGGGATCAATTTATACAGGCGGTTTCAGCAATTTATCAAGAGCAAAAGGTACAGATTATTATTAATGGAAGTTTGACAACAGAGTTTAAAATTGAAAAAGGAACAAGACAGGGATGTCCGTTGTCCCCACTGTTGTTTATTTTAACACTAGAAGTCTTGTTAAACACAATACGGGACTCTAATATCTTGAAAGGTATAATGATAAGGCAAGAGGATTACAGAATAAAGGCATTTGCAGATGATTTGATTGTTACCCTAACACAGCCAATGGAATCAATAATCCAGATGA
This sequence comes from Arizona elegans, assembly GCA_022577455.1. Classification (NCBI taxonomy): domain Eukaryota; kingdom Metazoa; phylum Chordata; class Lepidosauria; order Squamata; family Colubridae; genus Arizona; species Arizona elegans. The sequence goes on along the minus strand of JAKOOJ010000004.1, from coordinate 71,559,471 downwards.
AGGACATTATACAAGATTATGGTAAAGTTTCAGGTTTTAGACTGAACCAGAAAAAAACTAAGATGATAGTTAAAAATATGACACAAGATCGTAAACACGAGCTTCAAAGGAGGGCAGGTTTTGAGATTGTACCAAAGGTAAAATATCTAGGAGTTCAGGTTGCAGAATCAAATATTAAATTGTTTCAAAATAATTATGAGGTGTTGTGGTGAGAGATGCAGAAAGATATGGAGACTTGGAAAAAACTGCAGCTGTCTTTACTTGGAAGAATAGCAGCAGTTAAGATGAACATTTTGCCAAGATTTCTTTTTTTGTTTCAAATGATTCCGGTGCTTAAAAGTGATAAACAACTAAAAGTGTGGCAAACTGGAGTGAATAAGTTTGTCTGGAACGAGAAAAAACCGAGAGTGAAATTGAAAATTATGCAAGATGTTCCAGAAAGGGGAGGTCTTAAACTTTCAAACCTACAGTTATATTATGAAGCAGCAGCTTTGACTTTAGCAAGTGACTGGTTTGGAAGGAAAAATACTGGAATATTGAATATAGAAAGTTTTGATCTTGAATTTGGATGGCATGCTTACTTATTTTATGACAACAAAGTGGATAAAGTATTTAAAAGCCATATACTTAGAGACTCTTTGATGAGAGTTTGGAAGAAGCACCGATTCAAATGGGATTATAAAATACCGCTATGGCTGGATCTTGGTCATATTATGTGGAATACAAATATAATGTCACTCGGGGGGTTTTTATACAAAGAGGTTCTTTTTACAGATGCGGGCAGATGGCAGTTGAAGACACTACAGACACTGTTGGATGAAGGGATTAACTTAACTTGGTTACAATATAATCAACTACAATTGAGATGGAAAGAGGACCAAAAAACTGGTATTATGTTGCATGAGGAAGAATTGGTTAGATATATAAAAGAGAAAGGTCCAATGCATATTAAAAGGCTTTATAATGTCTTGTTAGAAAGGGATTCAGAAACTGAATTGGTTAAAGATTGTATGATTAAGTGGGCACAAAATTTTGAGGAGCCAGTGATGTTGGAAACATGGGAAAAAAATTGGGTTCAGAATGTTAAATTTACACAGTCGCAGAATTTGAGGGAAAATTTCTATAAAATGTTTTATAGATGGCATTTAGATCCCAAAAAATTGTCGTGTATGTACCCTAATGTTCAGCCAAAATGTTGGAGATGTGACTGTTTAGATGCTACATATTATCATGTTTGGTGGACCTGTAGGAAAGTTAAGGCTTTTTGGATAAAAATTTGATGGGTCATGCAGAATGTTTTGAAGAAAAAAATTCAATTTTCTCCACAATTGTTTTTATTGGGTATAGTTAAGGGTTTTACTTCGGGTGAAACAAAATTGATATTGTACATGATAACAGCTGCGAGATTATTGATAGGTAAATACTGGAAGAATGAAGTTTTGCCCACGATCGAGGAATGGACTTTGAAGATGGCCAGTTTTGCAGAGATGGCGAAGATTTCAGCATATTTAAAAGACTGTTCACAAGAGACTTATGAATGGGAATGGAAAAAGTGGATAGATTATGTTCAGAACAAATATCAAACTAGGAGGTATCAAATAGCTTTTATTTGAAAATGATATATCAAGATAGAAATATTTTAATGTAATGAAGTTAAAAAATTATAAGGGGGAGGGAGTGGTTCAAGTTTTATATAAGTTTTATACTAAGGGGGGTTTTATACCTGATGTGAGTATATTGTGTGGAAGTCCGGTGGGAGGGGAGGGTTAGGGAGGGTTAGGGAGGTTGGGAAGTTTGGGGTGGGTTGAGGGGGGGGGAAAGGGGTGAAAATGTAATTGTAAAACTTTTGCAATAAAAAAAATGGTCAATCAGATCCTAATGTTTATAGTGTTGACAAGAACACACATTTTTATAAAAGTTTGAACTATTAGAAAGAAATCATTAAGATTTTTTCTGCCAATTACACAATGCCAAAATAAGAATCTAGATCAATCATTCTTTCCTTCCCTCCCTCCCTCCCTCCATTCATCCAAAGATATATAAGGTTTTTTTTAAAAAAAAAAGCAAAACAAAACTGAATTTTCTATATCATTAATTTTCTTAGCAAGCCATGTTAGTTGGTAGTGTTTGTTCTTTCTCCTTATGTGTGTCTGAAGAAAATAAATTCTCCCCCTCCTCTGAATGTGCTAATTTTTCTATTGTTACCATTTTTGTCTACAGATAGGGGTTTTTTAAAAATACATTTTCAAACAAGACAAGCATTTGGAGAAACAGTTTGCAGACAGTGCAAAATGTTCTCAACTATAGATAGATCAAAAATGGAACCCGGCTGGGAACAAAGAGCAGCAACAGAAGCTGCTCCCCCAATCCAAGGCTGAAAGTTTGTACCAAATTTGGAGGAGAAGGCAAAGCTGAAGCCCACTTTCAGTTACAGCAACCCTGCCAAGCTTTTCCATACAAACCTCTGTACTGTATAACAGAAACTTCACTAGAAGGGGACATTGGCAATGCCTGATACGCCCCTTCTCGTTGAGTGGAGACAACAGCCAGATGTGGGTTATGCTCATTGGTCAAATGTGGACTGAGCCTGTCAATTAATTATTAAATCCCGCCCCTATTCCTAGGGATTCCAGCTTTGGTGAAGGAGGAAGACAGACTCTGAGTGTGGAAAGTAGAAAAAAAACAAACAAACTGTTAGATAAATTCTACTCTTAGTGCCCAGACTGATACTGGGTGGGACTGGCTGCTTTCTCCACTCAACGAGAAGGGGCGTATCAGGCATTGCCAACGTCCCCTTCTCCCTTGAGAGTGGAGACAGCAGCCAGATGTGGGACATACCCAAGTTCACTATCCCAACTCATGGGAGGGAACAGTCTGGGCCAAAAAACTCCTCCCTGACCTCAACACATTGTAATACTCTTCTCCCAAAATCAGCCTCTGCAGAGGCAAATTTATCTAATTTATAGTGTTTAACAAATGGAGAAGGAGAGGTCCAAGTAGCTGCTCTGCATATTTCAGAGAATGAAGCCTTAGAAGCCCAAGCAGCTGTAGTTGCAGCACTTCTGGTGGAATGAGCTGTCACCTTGGTAGGAGGAGGCAAAGATCGCAGTTCGTATGCCATCTTAATCGTTGTTCGGATCCATCAACCTTATTTCCTAATGAAGCTGGAAGATAGGAAATGAACATTGACTCTGTCCTACGAATATCAGCCGTCCTCTGGATGTATAACTTCAGTGCCCGTCTGATATCCAACATGTGTAATCTGTTTTCCAATGGATTGGAAGGTGAGGAATAAAAATCTGGCAAAACAATTTCCTGCAAATAATAATAATAATAGTAATAATAATAATAATAATAATAATAATAATAATAATAATAATTTTATTTCTATACCGCCCTTCTCCTGAAGGACTCAGGGCGGTGTACAGCCAATTTAAAAACACAAGACACAACAATAATTAAAAATTAAAATAATTAAATAGATTTGGCCGATTTAAAACCCCAAAAATTTAAAATACCCCAATTTAAAATTATTAAGTTGATAGCCCGGCCTGGCGGAACAACAGGGTCTTCAATGATGAAAATGATGAAAAGAAGAGTTAATTTTAGGTATAAAAGTAGGATCCAATCTGAGGACCACTCTATCTACATGGAATACATATAAATCACCTCGGACCGACAATGCTGCAAGTTCTGAAATACGTCGCGCCGAAGTAATCGCGACTAGAAAAACAACTTTTTCTGACAATAGGCGTAAACTGGTAGAGTCTATTGGTTCATATGGCAAACCCATAAGTGAATCCAACACAATTGAAAGTTCCCAAGAAGGGTATCGATGTATTACTGGTGGACAAAGGTTAGTTGCTCCTCTGAGAAAATGACGAATCATGGGATCTTGTGACAATGAATTATTGGAATTATATGTCAGGATAGATGAGATAGCAGCCCCCTGTCTCTTGAGAGTGTTGGGAGAAAGTCCTTTTTCTAAACCAGCCTGTAAAAACATCAGTACCTGCAAAACAGAAGCTTGAAGAGCAGAAAAACCTTGGGTCTCACACCAAGATGTAAATGTGAGCCAAGTTGCTGAATAAATTTGTTGTGTTGATGACCGCCTAGATGCCTGCATGGTTCTAATTATTGGAGATGGAATGTGATTTCGCTGGAGAGCATCTCGCTCAACCGCCATGCGGTCATCTGTAGCCATTGTGGTTCCGGATGTGTGATTACGCCCTGGCTGAGGCAATTCATGATACATGGTATCCTCCAAGGAGGAGTCACTGATAAATTAATGAGGTCTGCAAACCATGACCTTCTTGGCCAATGTGGCGCTACTAGAATGATTTCCACCCTTTCCAGTATTAGTTTCTGAATTACCCTCGGAATTAGAGGAATCGGTGGAAAGGCGTACAACAGACCTTGTGGCCAAGGGGAGTGTAGAGCATCCACAGCTTCTGCAACGTTGGACGTTCTATCTTTTATGACCCTGGCTACAAGAGATCTCAACCCGGGTTACGATCCGGGTAGAGGAAAAACTTACCTTCAACTAAATCAATTATAGTTCCTAAATGAAGAATTCTAGTCATCTAGGAACCATAATTCTAGAATCATAGTTCCCAAATGAAGAATTCTAGTCGAGAGTTTCAGATGACTTTCTCTATGTTAACAGAGAAGCTGTGTGAGGCCAGTTTCTGAATGGTAAATTGGAGATCTGAAATGTCCTGCTGAGGGGTTAAACAGAAGAGACTTAAACAGAGCCTGGGGAAATAGGCTCATGAATGCAGGTTGATCCGGAGGTAAGCCCTCAACCTCCAACAACTCTGGTTCCTGAGGCTCCATCTCTTCCGATACAGAGTGTCTACTGACATAGGAGATGGATGGAGAATCTGAGCCCGCAAGCGAGAGGGCATCTTCCATATCGACTCCATCCAGCAAAGCCGAATAGTTCGAATGGACCGAATACACTGTAATTGGTCTGGCAGTCGAGAAAGTATGAGTCGACAGGGATCGTTGCCCCATTGCTGCAATCATACATTGACTATCCTCTGGACGTAAAGGGGTAGAATCATGGTCTCAGGCTGGGTCGACCTCCGTAGAGGCTTGAACCAGAGCAGAAGATACAGGTGGATGAACCACCAACCCAGCTGGAATGCTAGACTCCACAGCAGGGCCGGATTTTCCTATAGGCTAACTAGGCTTCAGCCTAAGGCCTCAAGATCAAGAGGGGCCTACATTCAAATTGTTAGCAAAATTAAAATTACACTTTCACTATAGGTGAAAGGGCCTCATTAGTGAAATAGCCTAGGGCCTCTTTTCATCTAAATCCGGCCCTGCTCCACAGCATTGATACCCCACAGGCGGGGGAGATCCCAATAAGTCAGCTGACTCAACTGACACCAGGAAGTCTTGCAGCAACATCTGATCTGGGGTCAGAGAGAGGTCACATCTACGTTCCCCTGGAGAAACCTTGGCTGTTGTAGATGATGTAGGACTACTGTCCTTGGCCTTGACTACAGGCTTCCATAGAAGCTTTCCCTTGCGTCTAGCAGAAAACTTAGCCTGAGGTTTAATGGATACTCCATCCCCTTGCACATGCTTGGCATCTTACGCTTGGAAGCAACTGACTGTTCCCTTACTGTGGCCTGGTGGCCATGTTTTGACTTGTCCAGAGCCTTAAGCATGATAGGCCATATAACACCCAAGAAGTGGAAAATAGACTCCATGTTAAGCAAGGCAGTCCTGTATCAGGGGAATGTCAAATTCTAGATGCATTCTGAGAAAATATGCGAGGCAGCAACAGAGAAAAGAGAAGGCAATTAACCCCAAGCCTGTAAGGTGAAGCAATGTCTGCCAAAAGGGCTGAAGGCAAGGTTAGGCCAGGGTAGCAGGCACAGCCAGAAAGACTGGAGGCCTGAGAGAAGCTCAACGTGTAGCCTCGCCCCTAAACATAATGGCGGCCAGAACTGCCAACTCACCAAGCCCTTGTGATGTGACCACAAGTGGCAAACCACAAGGAGCGTGAAAACTCCACTTTGAAGCCGGCGGCAAGGTCAATCAGCTGAGAAGCGGTTAATAGTGACAGCGGGCAGAGCTTTGTTCATTTCCGCAGGAGAGAATCAGAGCCTGGAGGAAAAGAACCGACAAGCGGTGATAGTCAGGGAGCGCAAAGACTCCACTCAGAACCCGGCAGCTAGTCTTAAACAGCTGAGAAGCGGCTCTATTGAATCTGCTGGAGAAAAGCTGTGCCTGAGTGAAAGGCCGACAAGCGGCGAGAGGCAGGGAGTGCGAAAAACTCCACTAACAGTTATGCGGCTGGCAGTGACAAAAATGGCTGCCCAAAGACCATGGGGAGTGCAAGACTCCGCAAAGAGAAGTCACTTTTTAAAATGCAGGGCTCCACTGGCAAAGCCGGTGATTTTTAGCCACCCACGGGAGCAGAAAGCTCCACCAACATACAGAAACTTACCAGTTCGATGAAAGGATGTCCAGCAAACAAAAGAATAGCCAAGTACGACATCCAAGGTCAAATCCAAAGAATCAGGTATGAAAGAAAACAGTCTAACTCTGAAAACTGTCAGAGCTAGCTATCCACAAACTGTGCCATCGTAAGAGTGGAAGTGCTAGACTCTACATTATTGTTACTCCGAACAGGAGGAGGAGATCTCCATAAATCAGATGGCTCAACTAATAGTGGGAAATCTTGTATTGACATGTGATCCGGGGTCAGAGAGGAAGTATGTCTACATTCTCCTGGAGATCCAACGGTTATAGCCAATGGGGCAGAGACAGTGCCTTTGTCTTTGCCAATAGTTTTTCTTAGTAGCTTCTCCTTGAGCTTAGGAAGATCCTCAGAACAAGGCTTAATTGCTACTCCTTCCCCTTGTGTATGCTTGGAAGCTTCCATTTTAGAATCCACTGACTGCTCTCACACTGTGGCACTAATTTTGACTTGGCCAGAGCCTTAGGCATGACTGGCCTTAATTAATCAATCGGGTTGAAAGGACCCCCTAAAATTTTATCAGCCCTGTAATAGGGCAACGTAAATTTAAAAGTAGTTTAAATTAATATAAACATGTTATAGATGTAAATTATATCTCCAACACCATTTCCAGTAGCCAGATGTGGCAGTCTTAGTTTATAAGGACAGAATATGCTTATAGCCAGTACAGAACTAAGGATTGGAGGCTTGATAGAAAAAAACTGTGCCCTTGCCCTTAAACAAAATAGCAGCCGAGCAGTCACCTAAGAACTCGAGCTGGCGTAACTGTCAAAAACTGAAGCACTGCTCAGTCTCAAATGAAGGCAGATCTGTCTTAAACAGTCTAATTTGGCCAAATAATCAAAGCACTGATAAACGGAGATAGCCAGAGAAAGTCAAGCCTCGTAGTCGAAAATGTTAATTAGCCTCAATCAGCTGTGAGGCAGTTTAAAATAGCAGGGAAAAACTTTGCGCTTTCTTAAAACTGCCGACAAGCGGCAAGAATCAGGGAGCGAGATAACTCCTCAAATGCAAAAGTTTATGGCTATAGTGAAATAGCATCATCCATATTAATCATATGTTGAATGTCCTCTGTGCGCCAATTGATTTGCGCTTGATCTCGAGCCTGGTCCACTTCATTAGAAGTTTGGATAGGAACAGAGGATGTAGGTGCATTAAGCACTGAGAACATGGGAGCGCTAGACTCCTCAGTAGTGGTTGTACCCATAACGGGATTAGAACCCCAAACTTCAGATGATTGAACTAAGAAACCTTAGAGTCAGTATAATTATTTCTTTTACGTGACTTTTTAACAGTCTTGTCCTGACTGATGACAGCACTGGGAGTCACCAAAGAATGTTTTGCGGTTGTGCGCATAGAAAGTACACATTCCTTTTGTTTCTGATTATGATCCTCCCTAAATGAAGCCTGTGATTGCTCTCTTACTGTGGCCTTTCGGCTATGTTTGGATTTTGAGATAGCTTTAGGCATAATAATAGATTGGGAATCAGACCAAATCTATAATCAGTAAGATGTAAGTTATTTAAAATATTTATTATTTTTCAATAATTTAACAGGATAGATAAAGGCTAATATGTTTAATGTTCTCAGGTAAATGTAAAATTCTAGCTGCTCCAGTAATCAAAATGGCGTTTCAGCACTCAACTGGCACAGCCTGATAGGCTGGAGGCTTTCAGGAATGGAACTTGAGTTATTGCCGGTATTCAAATGGCAACCAGCTCAACTGTCAATGTGAGCGCGAGGCTCAATTGTAAGGCAGAGATAAAATTCCAAACAGTTAAAAGTCGTTAAGGTAACTATAAGTACCTATGTAGAATAATTATTAAATGAGGCTTTAATTGCTCTTGGGAGCGTAAATTGATATTGGGAATGTGATTCTCCTCTTTCGGCAAGATTTGAAACCGCAACTCAGCTCTAAGCAGCTGAAATCAATTTATGTTAGAAGAGGTTTTTAGATGATCTTGGGAGTGTGAGACTCCTCTTTTCGGCTAAATTTGTAGCCGCAATTCAGCGCTAAACAGCTGAAATCAGTTAAAGTCAGCAGCAGCAAAGGGAGGCTGTTTTTAAAAGCGTCAAAGCCGACTTTGATGTAAAGATTGCAGCAACAATCTGTAAAGCTGTGACTTTATTTAGTGGCCGACAAGCGGTTAGCATGAGGGACTGCGAAACTCCACTTTAATGATCAGCTTAAATTAGCTGTGACAAGGGAAGTGCAAGACTCATCAATTGGTTTTTTGTTTTTTACATTTAAAATAGCTTCTGCTGATAAAGGCGAAATTAAACCCCCCGCCCCCTTAAGGGAGTGGAATGCTCCAAGGAAATGATTAACTGACCAGTTTCAACGATGTTTTCTGATGCTGAAAGTAGAAAACGTCCTCAGATGTCCTAAGAATCTTCTGAGGTATAAGTGAATTAAATTAAAATGTTCAGTAGATAAAAGAACTGAAGAAATTAAGCAGAAATAACACTCTAACGCTGAAAAGCAGATAGAGCACACTTTCCACACAACTGTCCAGTCTGACGACTGAGCAAAAAAGCTGGAATCCCTAGGAATAGGGGCGGGATTTAATAATTAATTGACAGGCTCAGTCCACATTTGACCAATGAGCATAACCCACATCTGGCTGCTGTCTCCACTCTCAAGGGAGAAGCTCAAGGTCAGCAGCATCATTATAGACTGAGCAAGATATTGTAATGAAATGGAGATTATGATTTTTATTTTTATTTGATAAATGTTTGTGTATTAAATTGATTCTGATAATTTAGCTTAAAACCTCAAGCTGCTCTGAATAGTTTCTGCTGAGTGTAAACAGTTTTTTAAAAATCCTATTAATATAGGGGTGGGGTTGATGGTGAACTGATGCATTAATCCTGTCTATATACTGTTGATGAACTAGGCTGTTTATCCAAACACACACAGACACACACACACACACACTTACTTCTTTGGAGAAAATAAGCAAAATTTCAGCACATTCTTGTGGCATGATAACAAATATATCTACTACAGCATAGGTAGCAATGGACAGGGAAAAATCTGCACTTTTCTCAACCACTTCTTTATTTGAAGAAAGAGTCTGCTTTATACTTTTTTCAAGATAGAAGAAAATTCTGGAGAAATTCTCCTGCGATAAAGCAGTGGATTATGTTGTTCTGGTTATTGGTTTGTTTTAAGATGGATGGATGTGGTGGTGTCCTGTGTTTTATTGTACATTCATCTCAACAGTGGTGTGCAGTCTCACTGATTTTCTATGGTTCAATTAAATCTAAACAGAAGGCATAGAAAATAACTCTTCCTGTAGGTTTCCTTTTTTTTTTTTTTTGGTACTAATGTTTTATCACTGCAGGATGTTTTTTTAAAAAAATATTTTTCTACAATTTCTTATATTGTAAAATATTTTCACCAATTTCTCTGCCCACAAATTCTTTGGAGAATTTAAAAATCTTATTTCTGCTCAGTTTTCATGGCTATAGATGTAAATGTAAACAAAGATATATACTGATTGTTAGAGATGAAACAATAGTAACACTGTTATAAGAAAAAGTGAAATATTGTAATACGAAGATGATTACCTAGCACAGTGATGGCGAACCTTTTTCTTGTTATATTCCAAAAGTGTTTGTGTGCGCGCGTGACAGTGTGCGTGCGTGCCAGCACCCATAATACAATGCGAATCCCCCACCTGCGCACATGCACACACCCCCACTCTTCCTGCGCATGAGCCCTGCATTGTGCATGTCTGCGCCCCCGACATTGCACATGCACCCCTGTGTTGTGCATGTGCATGCCCTGCACATGTGCTTCACACTCCCCCGCCCCATTTTGGGCCTGGAAAGCCTCCTGCAGTAAACTTTGCCGGCACAAACAGCTTGCCAGCCTTGCGCTCCGGGCAGCATCCAGCCATGCCAGCCATGCTGGGCGCTGCCTCGAGTGTGAAGCGGGCAGGCCATTCATGCCGGCAAAGGTTGGTGCAACCCTCTCCCTCCAGGGAGCATGACCGCTTACTGGTCGGCACACCTCTTGCCGCTTACTGTGACTGCTTCCCGGCCAGTGGGTCTCCATGAGTGAAGAGCTGTGCTCTCTTCCAGTTCTCCTGGGGCAGCTCGCCTCCCCATTGGTGGCTTCTCCTCCTGGCTGTTCCAGGAGCAGCCCCTGTCTCTTAGCCAGTGTGAATGACTTGCTGCCGTAGCCTGCCACTGCCCTCTGTGCCCTGCCGAGGAAGCGGCAGCACGAGAACTGCCATTGGCAGGGGCGAAGGGGTGAGTGGGAGGGGGGAAGAGGGCCAGCTGGGTGCCCGACTGGTCGTTTCCCTCCTAAGGAGAGTGATTACAGGTCTAAAAGGAGACGCAGTGGCCAGGAGTGCTGCAAAAAAACAATCTTGGCCTATTCACGCAGCAGCCAAGAAAAGCACCTTCCTCCAGTTGCTGGAAGTAAAAGGCGGCTCTGCCACTTCCCGAAAAACTTTTCTCCCGACGGCTGTTCTCTTTTGCACGCTCAGAGCCCCATGCCACCGAAATGCGAGGGGTTGCGTTGCTCTCTCGCCCACCCTTCCCCTGGCCAGATTGCCAGCCTGGAATTCACCGCGGCTTCCCCCAGTCTGGTAGCTAATCCTATCTGAGCCAGCTAAACAACTCTCGCAGCCATTTCTTGAGCAGAGGAAGAGACAGGAGGGCTGGAGGGGGGACAGGAAACCGATCCAAACACTCTCCCTTCCCCGTTCTTTCTCCCAACCCCACCAACCACTCTTAGTTTACCCCTAGTCAGGCAGGATAAACACTTGGAGCTGGATCAGTTCACAAAACCCAGTTTCAGCCAATAGCTCAGAGCAGCAGCTTCGCTTGAGGGGGAAGGGAAAGGATCGTGGGAAGAAAGCCGGAGCTCTGGCAGTCTGTTACTCTGTTAAACGTTTTTCCAAACTCGAAAGCAACTGAAGGGCAGGCTTCAAAAATCTTTTCAAAATTATCTCAACTGTTTGTAGGCAGCCCATTCTAAGAGAACAACCAAGCCTTCCAGGGGGCGTGACGTTCGCACCAGAAACATGTCCTCTTTAAATAAGCAAACTTTATCCCTTCTTTCAGACACCCCCCCCAATACTCTTTGGATGTATGTCACTAAGACTAATACTTTATTCACCTGATCAGGATCTGTCCCTATACCCACTATGCCTAGTGATATAACTCATGCCTTATAGAGTCTGCATTGCTTTGGACTGGAAGGAGAAAAGGTGTTTCAGAATTTTTGGGAGGCTTCATTATTGCTTAAAGTAGCTGCAATTTTTCACAGGGTCCTGCAGCTGCAGCCTGATGCTAGAAAAAGACATGTATCATATGTGGAGTTGCCAGCAAGTATTATGTGCTCCAAAACATCCTTTCCCCTTTGAATTTAAAAGGCGGCCTAGCCTACTGGCTAGGTAGTCCTTGACTTACAACAATTCATTTTGTAGTGACTGTTCAAAGCTACAATGGCACTGAACAAACTTATGACCATTTTTTACACTTACTATTGTTATGGAAGGAAGGAATTAAGAGACATCCCTTTGGGCAGACAGAGTCAGCTTTATTATTGCAATAAAGTTCAGACAGGTATTGCTACCTAAAGAATCTGAGCAAAGTAATGAACATGAGAGTCCAACTTTATACAGCTTCAAACAAAGGATTCTGTTAACTCAGCAACTCATATGGTCATATACATTTGTCATTTTTAATTGATACTTCCTAATTTCTGTTTCATTTTATTCTCTGTCAACATTCATAATTCTCCATGTAGACTACTGAAGCATAGATTCAAATTATCTCTTGTTGATACAACAATATGGTCATCCTTGTCTCTCTGACCTTTAAAGTGTAAATCACCAAAATGTCTTTATCTGTGACAACTGAGGGGCAACTGAGGGGCCTCTCCTCACTGGTTCTACATCAAAGAAGGAATGTGTTTGCCTTTTATTTCAACTGGATACATTTGCAAGCACAATTTCTCTTCTACAATACTATGAACAAAGATGGCTCTTCAGTGATCATCTAGCTGGACCCGCTTTTCCTACTTTATTCCCCCCTCTGAAAGTTTTTCAATGCAGAAATTTTCACTACTTTCTTATAAGTGTAACTACTGAATATACAAAGTTCCAATAAACAAATCTACAATATATAAATTCTAACAAAATATAAGTAATAAAGGCATATAACAAGGTATACATGATTGTGTTTACTCTCTTGATTCTTAGGGAGATTCTCTCCACCTTTCCACCGGTCCCATTTCCACATATGGTGCTACCTCAGAATCTGTAGGTCCTTCCATAGTATAGGGACCAAGCTGATTAAGGAAATGTTCTGTCAAAGCTAGTTCCTTCTCAACTTGAATCTCCTTTACTGCTTTTATTGATAGTTGTCTGAGTATTGGGATCACACATGGGATGAATGCTAGACCAGCTATCGCACATATGAACAAAAATATCATTTATTTAATCCATCCAGAACCTGGCACCCAAGAAAACCACATATCTGATGTCTGTAACCTGTGGCTTATCTTGGAAGCCCTTTCTTGTAATTCCTTAGCACCTTCTCTGACCACACCTGATTTATTCATGTAGAAACAACAATCTTCACCTAAAAATACACATGTTCCTCCTTTCTCTGCTGTCAGGAGGTCTAAGGCACATCGGTTTTGCAACACTACTGCAGCCAAGGAATCTATCTGATTCTGGATCTCGATCAAAGTGTCAGCAATTTGATTCAAACTTCCTTGGAGCTCCTCTGATATTTGCCTAAACTGGATTACGGAGTGTGTCAGTCCTGCTATCCCCGTCCCAACAGCAATACCCATCCCTATAAGCACTAATAGTGGAATGAGTATAGGGACCCTCTTCTGAACATGTCCCATAAGGGGAACAGGAATAGGATGCTCTGCACTGACAACACCTACTTTAGGAAAGAGGTGGGCCAGTGTACAAATTCCTGTCCAGTTTGCTGGCAAACACAGATATGCCTTTGTTCCACACAAAAAGAACACTCCTTTTTCTTCCACACATATTCCTATGTTCATGGAGAAAGCACGGATTCTATGGTTGTTTTCATTAGTCCACACCCCCAAAGTCCCTGCTATAAACATTCCTGCTAAAGGTTGCAATGGGACTTCTAGTGAAGGGTCCTTCTGTTTATCTCTGAGAATTGGTCCTTCAAAAACATTTCGGGAAGTTGTATTTCGAGGTGGAAAAAGGATACATAAACCTGATTTGGACTTTACATTGAAACAGAGCAGAAATCTTGGTGGTTGAAATGGTCTTGGACAGCTTTCAAAGGACATATTCCATCCACCCCATTTTCCCTTCTTAAAGTTCATTTCTGGTGGAGTTGAGAAAGTAACTTTTTGTTTAAATTTGCAGTAGACAGAGGGAAAAATACCCTTTGTTAATTTTATGTCTGCCAAGTTCATTTTAGGGCCAAAATATATTTCTGACTGACATTGTTCTTCTGTCAGAGACCCTACAGGCCTACCAAGTTTCTGGTGTTTCTTTACACATAAAGAAGGTGTTCCTGTGAGGTCTACACCTGTAGCAATTGAGCCTGTGATAGGAAGGTGACTTTTTCCCAATCTTTTGAATGCCTCATAAAAATCTGCTTGTATTGGTGAGACGGGTATTTTATCTCTACTATCCCTTTCAAGGAGTATTGTAGCCTTTGTTCTAACCCAGAGTTGTGGTTTGACAGGAATAGCATGATAAGATGCAGGATCAGCAGATAGACATAACCAGCATTTCTGTCCTAGGGTAGGGTTATACTGATTAACAAGATCTTGACTTAATTCCAAAATCCGTGATATATAGTTTCCTTTATGTAATTGTTGCAGAGGCTCATTTTCCTTATCTATTCCCCCCTCAACTGGGAATGTCAATAGTGCAACTTTAGGTGGTGGAGTTGACTTAGGTCTAAAGTAATGACCCCGTGCATAGACAATGCGTTTTTGGCGGGAGCGAACTTGACCTAAAGTGTCTCTACTTGGGGAATCAATGTTCATGTTATGTTCACTTGAGAGTCCTTGTGTGAATAATGTCCAAAGCCATAAACAAATCATAATCAACTATGGTGTGAAGCTCACTACGTCAGGGAAAGGATTAGTGGTGTGTGTGGTTTGGGAAACAGGAGTAGCAATAAAAATCCTAGGTCTACCCACAGAACCCACACCCAAACTCCCTGTCAGGTATGCTTCCTTCAAAATCCAGGAAAGAAAGACCCAAACTCCATATTTTATTAGTACTTTTACTGAATTTGAAATGATCGCAACCCAGGTAAAGCTGGAAGTGAGCAAAACGCACGAAATAGCATCTAGATAGCATCTCCCCCCCGCCCCCGCCCCCCGTGTTCATCATCTATCATCCAATCCAAAGGTCTCTCAAAGGTCAGGTGGAATCACGTCTGGCAACGTCATCCATCAGGAATGTGTGACGGTTGGTCTAATGGCTCCTTTGGAGAATAGGTTTCGTTTCTTTGGAAGACACCTCCTGCGCTCTTCCCCCCCCTCGCCCCCCTGACTGGTTCCCACCCACCCCACCCCACCCGTTTCTTATGGCAGCTGAAGCAGTGAAAGCGGAGGTTGACATTCAGCCCCTCTGCAGAAGGGACGTTAGTCCTAGATAGAAGGAAAGAAGAGAAAGAGGAAACAAAATATATACAAGAATTAAGGTTTATCTGGGTATTTTGTATAGAATTGCTGTACTTTCTTTGAGCCCAGACATCCCGTTTATTTACCCATTCAGCTTGGGACAAAGGGAAATGTTTTCAGGCCACCAGATATTGCACTTTACCATGGTGTTTCCTAGAGTCTAAGATTTCTTTAACTTCAAAATGTTGCTCCCCCTCTATGAGTATGGGAACTGGAGGGGAGCTTTGGTTATCATTCAGGTTTTAGCAAGCTAACATGGAATACAGGGTATATAGGTCTCAGCGTTTTTGGCAACTCTAATTCCACTGTTACTGGATTAATCAATCTAATCACACGAAATGGACCCACATACTTGGGACCAAGCTTTTTTGACTTTTGGGAAGTTTGTAAGTACTTAGTGGAGAGGTAGACTTTATCACCCACTTTATAGACGTGTGTTGGGGACCTTTTTTTATCGGCTTGTGCCTTATGGGCTTGGTGTGCCTCATCTAATGCTTTTTGAGTTACTGCCCAAGTGCTCTTTAATTGTTCAATCCAGTCCACCAAAGAAGGGTTTTGGGGATCATCTTGCGATAGTTCAGGGATTGGTACGAAATCTTGGCCCGATGCAACCTTAAATGGAGTGAAACCGGTACTACTGTGTATGGAATTATTATATGCCACTTCTGCAAATGATAATAAGTCTACCCAATTGTCTTGTTGGTAATTTACGTAACATCTCAGGTATTGTTCTAAAACTCCATTGGTCCTTTCACAAGCCCCATTTGTTTGGGGGTGGTGACTGGAACTTAGCCCTTGGGCGGAGCCTATCAATTTCAAAAACTCCTTCCAGAAGTTGGAAGTAAACTGTACACCCCTGTCCGAGATTATTCTTTTTGGAGCTCCATGTAGTCGGTAAATCTGATGAATAAACAGTTTTGCAAGGGTTTTTGCTGAAGGGATCTTTGAGCAAGGGATGAAATGTACTTGTTTGGAAAACAAATCCGTCACCACCCAAATGACAGTACACCCTTCACTCTCTGGCAGGTCTACAATAAAATCCATGGATATTTCCTTCCACGGGGTATTCGGTCTAGCCACACTTCGAAGTAATCCAGGTGGCTTTCCTGGAGGTCTTTTAGCCGAGGCGCACACTGGACAACTAGCAACATACGCCTGTATATCCTTCTTGAGTGCAGGCCACCAAAATTGTCTCTTAACCAAATGTAGAGTTTTAACAAATGCAAAGTGTCCCGCTGCCTTGGCATCATGGGCATATTGCAATACTGTTACTCTTAACTTGGCCGGAACATACAATTTCGCTCCAATCCAAGATAGTCCATCACGGAGTGTACATTCATTTCAGTGGTTCTTAAACCACTCATCAGTTTCCAGAGCTTCTCGCAATTTTTTAAGTAAGTCTCCCGTGAGTTCTGTCTCGGCTTTTGCCTGTGCTCTGGTAGTTACTGGTACTGCCAATTGAGTCGAGGGGATAATAGGCTGAACCACCTCCTTTTTGATGCTGTTGTACTGAGGCAATCTGGAAAGTGCGTCTGCCATGAAGTTCTTTCCACCAAGAAGGTAACGTAGAGTGAAGTTGAAGTGATTGAAATGTTGGACCCAACGAGCTTGCTTTGGGGACAATTTACTTGGTGTTTTTAATGCCTCTAAATTTTTGTGATCAGTCCAAACTTCGAAATTGTCCTTCTAGAAATTGTCTCCAGGTTAACAGGGCCCATCTCACTGCGAAAGCCTCCTTCTCCCATATGGCCCATCTCCTTTCCGTTTCTGAGAGTTTACGGGACGTGTAGGCACAAGTTTGTAGTTCCCCTTTTTCATTCTTTTGCAAGGGTATTGCTCCCACAGCTACGTCGCTGGCATCAGCTTGTACTACAAAAGGCTGTTCCATGTCTGGGTGTTTGAGTACTGGTTCAGCCACAAACAGCCATTTCAATTTTTCGAAGGCGGCTTGACAGTCCATAGTCCATTCGAGTGGTTTCGAGGGTCTGGGTTTTACTTCACCTTTTGTTTTTAGAAGGTCTGTAATTGGTAGTGCAATTTTTGCAAACAAGGGGATAAATTGTCTATAAAAATTAGCAAACCCCAGGAAACTCTGTAACTGTTTGCGGGTGCATGGTGCGGTCCATTCCAATATTGCCCGAACCTTCTCAGGGTCCATCTCTATCCCCTCATGCGATATGTGATATCCAAGATAATTGATCTTGTCTTAGTGGAATTCACATTTAGAAAGTTTGGCATATAGTTCAGCAGCCCGGAGTTTTTTCAGGACAGTTCGCACCAATTTGACATGGTCGGCCATGTTCTCAGAGTAGATAAGAATGTCATCCAAGTAGACTAGCATCCCCTTATACAGGTGCTCATGCAATACTTCATTGATCAAGTGCATGAATACAGCAGGAGCTCCCTGTAACCCAAAAGGGAGTACTCTGAACTGGAAACATCCCAGTGGGCAATTAAATGCTGTTTTCCATTCATCCCCCTCTTTTAATTCTCACTCGGTAGTACGCCTCTCTTAAATCAAATTTGGTGAATACCTTTCCCTTCCCTAAATGAGCTAACATGTCCTTCATGAGTGGGAGGGGGTAAACATTTTCCACGCAAATAGCGTTTATATTTCTATAGTCGACCACCAATCAGAAGGAGCCATCTTTCTTTTCGCGGAACATCACTGGCGCCGCCAGCTTGGGTTTGGCTCATTCGATGAATCCCCGTTCTAGGTTCTTATCAATAAAGCTTCACAATTCCCCTAATTCTCGAGGGGTCATGGGGTAGATTTTTGGTTTGGGAAGCTTCACCCCGGGGAGTATTTCAATGGTGCAGTCGGTAGCCTGGTGGGGAGGCAGCGTGTCTGAGGCCCTTTCGCTAAAAACTTCCCTGAGGTCCCAATATTCTTTTGGAATCTTCTCCTGCCCTTCAATATAGTCTAAGGCTACTTCCACCCTTTCTGGTTGTATATCGTCCTTCAAGGGTAAATTTTTCTTCTCTGGGTTCAGTTTTGCCGTGCGGATGCACAAGACCCCCGTCTTCCAATTTACCCGTGGGTTCCATTTTCGAAGTCAGGGCAGTCCAAGTATAAGGGGTCTTTCCATCCCAGGGGCTACAATAAATCTGAGATTCTCTACATGGCCTCCCAACTGCAATTCCAGGGGTTCGGTCATAAAACTAGCTGGGCCCCCTCCTGCAATTGATCCATCTAACTGACAGAACGCAATGGGTCTTTTTAGCGTTTTGAGTCTTAGTCCCATTCCCTCCACCACTTGGGGGCTAATTATGCATCTGGTGCACCCCGAGTCCAACAGGGCTAACATTTGGGCATGGGTCCCTGTGGATGGCACCCTTACTTCTACGGAGATTAGTAGGGGTTCTTCCATGTGACTCACCTGATTGTCGGTGTCGGAGTCGGAGTCTGTCTCGCTGTCGTCATCGTTGGTCAGAGTTCCCAACTCACCCTGGTTTCGGGGAGCAAACTCAATGACTTCTCCTTTCAGGGCGAAAGGATTATTTCCTTTAAAAGAAAGCGTGCCACTTGTATAGCTAACTTGTTTCGAGTGGGAAAGGCCTCCATCCATCCAGAATAAGTGTCAATAAAAGTGAGCAATGCTCTATACCCATTGCATCTAGGCATATCAGTAAAATCCACTACTAAATAGTCCATTGGCAAGTAAAAGATGGGTTGTTGTCCTTGAGGTAAATGTGGTCCTTGTCTAGCATTTACTTGAGCACAAGTGAAACACTGAGAAGTGACCTTGGCCACCAGGCTCTGTAAATTAGGGATGTAAAAAGCAGCCTGTAACTGTTGGGCCAAAGCAGTCTTGCCTATGTGTGAGGTTTGATGTGCTTCCATTACTAGGGGCCAAGCAAGGGAAATTGGCACCACTGGGCGATTATCTGGAAGTGTGTACCAACTCTTCAGAAGAGTGGCTTTGAGATTTTCTACAGCCTTCTCCTTTTCCACAGGTGTATATGTAGGATGGGATCTCTCAATGTATGATTCTATTTCTTGTGCCAAATAGAGATGATAATCCCTTTTGTCTATGGGCTGATGTGCTGCAAGTTTAGCTTCTTTATCAGCAAATCGATTGCCTTGTGCAATGAGGGTGTCTGTTTTCTGATGACCTGGGCAATGGATGACAGCTAAAGACTTGGGAAACTGTGCAGCATGAATCAACCTTTTGATTAAAGAGGTGTGTTGTATTAATTTGCCTGAAGAATCAGTGAAGACCCTCTCTTTATAAATAGCTGGATGTGCTTGAATAGTCAAAAGGGCATATTTACTGTCTGTGTATACATTAATAGATTTGCCTGTGGCTAACTCTAATGCTCAAATAAGGGCCCATAATTCTGCTGCTTGTGCGCTTATTCCCATGGGGAGGGATGAGCTTTCGATGACTCCCTCCTGACTAACTATTGCATATCCTGCATATCTAATTCCGTTTTCTACAAAGCTGGATCCATCAGTAAACCAAGCTGGGCATGTGAAAGAGGAGTGTTAGTTAAGTCCGGTCTGCAGGAATACTGATGATCCAAAACTTGTAAACAGTCATGCAATGGTAGAGATGCATCTGGGACTGGCATGAGGGTAGCAGGATTAATGGTTGCACATTGATGAAGAGTTATTTGAGGATTCTCTAGCAAGAGTGCCTGGTATTTATGCAGTCTTTGATTGCTTAACCACAAATGTCCTTTATTTTCTAAAATAGTTTGTAAATCATGTGATGTATAAACTGCTACGTCTGAAGTAAAAGTCAGTTTGTTTGTATCTTTCACAAAGCAGCAGCCAGCATTTTAAGACAATGTGGCCATCCCTGTGCCGGGTGTCCAATTGTTTAGATAAGTAGGCTACAGGCCGTTGCCAGGACCCCTGCTGTTGTGTCAACACCCCTAAAGCCACGTTATGACGAATGTCTACGTAAAGACGGAAGGGCTTGGTGAGATCTGGTAATCCTAGCGCTGGAGAGGATGTGAGAATTTCCTTTAATTGCCTAAAAGAATTCGCTTGTTCCTTGCCCCATTCAAAAGGATCTATTTCTGCTCCACGGGTTGATGCATACAAAGGCTTGGCAAGCAGGGCAAAATTTGGGACCCATAGACGGCAAAAGCCCATGACTCCCAAAATGCCTCGTAGTTCCTTTTGAGTTTTAGGTGGGGGCAGCTGTAAAATTGCCTGTTTCCTAGGTAAGCCTAAGTTTCTTTGACCTTGAGACAAATTAGATCCCAAATATGTAACTTCCTTTTTAACTAATTGTGCTTTCTTTCTGGATGCCCTATAACCACAGTCTCTCAGTAATTCCAGAAGGATTTGGGTATTTTTGAAACAATTCTCCTGTGTGGTTCCTGTCACTAAGACATCATCTACATATTGAAAGAGACAGTCTCCTTCCTGAACTGGTTGAAAATATTGTAAGTCCAATACAAGTGCTTGGCCAAAAAGAGTTGGAGAATTTTTAAAACCTTGAGGCAATCTTGTCCAGGTATATTGACAATGCCTTCGTGATTTAAAGTCTTTCCATTCAAAAGCGAATAAATCTTGGCTATCAGGATGTAAGGGTATTGTGAAAAAAGCATCCTTCAAGTCTATAACTGAAAACCATGCTGCTGAATGAGGAATAGTCCCTAGCAAAATATAGGGATTAGACATAATTGCATGAAGCGTTACGGTCCTAAAATTTACGGGGCGAAGATCCTGTGCCGGTCTATATCCACCATCTGTTTTTTTTATGGGTAATATTGCGGTATTCCATGAGGGTTTAGTTTCCCTTAATATGCCTGCAGCTAGGAATTTGTCAATTAAGACTTGAATGGCTTCAGCTGCTTCTTGTGGAATGTAATATTGAGGCACATGAATAGGCTGGCATCCTGGTTTCAATTTGACTTCTACTGGAGATGCAAATATAGCAAGCCCAGGGGGGTTGTCTTCTGTCCACAATGTAGGAACATTGAATTTCTCCCAATTGCTTTCAATGGGTGTGTCTTGCATCAGCATTAATCGCCACGTTTCTTCCACTGGGTGCGTTACAGTCAAGTACTGTCCATTATCATTGAAAGAAATTGTGGCTTGCATTTTAGAAAGCAAATCTCTCCCTAACAGTGGAACTGGGCAATGAGGCATGTACAAAAATTGATGCTCTACTAAGCTGTTTCCAACTTTGCATTTAACTGGCTTCAGGAGACTGTGTGTAACTGCATTGCCAGAAACGCCTTGGACTCTAATCTTCTTAGCTGACAAAGGAGCTACTTGTGTGTTAATTACTGATCGACTAGCTCCAGTATCAACCAGCATGCGGACATGACGTCCTCCCATCCATAAATCCATCAAGGGCTCCGGGGGGTGGGGTGGAGCTGCGGAGCCATGGCAGCTTCAATCGTCCCATTCCATCTCAGCTAAGCCGATAACTTCTTGATTCTGGTTTGACTGGCTGGGCAGAATAAACTGCCTGTCATTTCCTCTTCTCCCTCTGAAATCCCATCTTGTATTTCCTCTCACAGTCCTTCCTCGAAAAACACCTCTCTGACTTCCTCTCACCATCTGAGATGCCCGTAGGATCCATCTCGGGTTTCCATACTTCTACGGGACACTCCCTCTTCCTATGACCAACTTCTTTACAAACTGCACATTGATTGGATCTCAAAATGACACCCACCCCCCCAAGTGCCAGAGCTAACATCTCTGTCTGCTTTCTTTCTTTAGCAACTTGCTTCTTCTCTTCCTCTCTTTCTCTGTTCAAAAATACCTTTTTAGCAATTTCTAACAATTCAGTCATATTCTTGCCCAGGGCCCCTTCTAATTTTTGTAATTTTCGTCTAATGTCTGGAGCACTCTGGCTTATAAATCTTTCATTTAACATGAATCTGTTTGCTGGGTCTTCTATTTGTATTCCAGTATGGACTTTATAAGATTCAACCAAATGGGTTAAAAATGCTTCAGGGGATTCATCTCTCTCCTGCAAAATAGTAGCAGTCTTTGCATAATTAACAGGACTCTTTGCAGCCTCTTGTAAACTGTTTATGCATAAGAGGCGGTAGTTATTTAGTAGTGTTTGATGCGGAGCATGATTTGCATTCCAAGCAGGATCGACCTCGGCTGTGGCTGCTTGTTTTGCTGCTGCCTGGTTGCCATCAGGAAACATACAGGTCAGTACTTTTTCTTTAGCAATTTTGAATTTCTCTCTATCTTCCATAGAAAGCAATGTATTTAACAGGAATTGAATATCTCCCCACGTAGGTCTATGCGTTTGCATGATAGTGTTGAATAGATCTACGACCTCAAGGGGTTTTTTGCTAAACGGACCGTACTGCTGTTTTCAGTTAAGGAGATCTGTAGTTGTAAAGGGCTGATATTGCATCAGTGAGCCAATTATGGGCTGACCTTGTGGATCCTGTCCATGATCTAACATCTCCCTTAGAGGAGCCAGAGATTCTGCTTTCTTAAGATTAGTTTGACTCCGAGTCTGGGAGCTTACAGGTCCCTCCTTCTCTTCCTGTTCTCCATCACTCTTAACTTCTCTTTTGACTTGTAAATCAGTTTTCTGAGGTGGAATGTTACTCGGCATTGCAGGCAGCGTTGGGTAAAGGTTTTGCCTTGGGGGTATAGGAAGGGGGGCATAGGGAGGGGGTCGGTTTACTACTTCTTCCTCTTCCTGACTAAAAACCGGAGTTTTAACCTTTTGTTTGGTGTTTTTAGTTTGTTTTTTCATCATACATACTCTCACACATTCCAACTGACACTCTTTAAGTCATTTGGGTTTTACCTTCTGAATGATCTGCCCCTGATCTATATATGGAAACTGTTTCCAACAACCCTCTTGTGTGATGATCCTGTGCACTTTTGAAATTATTATGGGATCTAATGTTCCTTCTTCTGGCCACATCACATCCAATGCTGGCCATATGTTAACACAAAAGTGTTTCAAGGTGTCAGGATCACACTGAGGACCACCATAGGATTCACTAAAGGCAGATTGAAAGTGGGCTAACATACATTGTAACGGCGTCCGCTGGACACTGTTTTTCCCACCCATTTCTAACACACTACCAACGACCTGGGGTGCTGGACACTTGACAGTCACTGTCAGGAACTGCGTTGGTTTAACCACCCCACACAGCCTAACTTGGAGGATTAAGAGGTGCCACTCTTTCCTCCTAGGAGATTGAACAGATCCCCCTCTGTCTCAAAAATAGACAGGTTCTACCTTTTCCCCATTTAAATGTATACTCGCCTGGCTTGCGTTGTTTCTGGACATCCGTGGAGATTGCTGAGTCTTGTCTGCCCTCTTGTAGGTCCTTGGCTGAGCTGCGTCTCTAGCAAGCATACGGCAATCCCTCAGCGAAGAATTCTGTTGACTTCAATGGAGTCTGGAATGCCGGCTGATGAATCTTCATTGAGAAAGGGTCGCTCCTTGCCAGGACAGCATGCCTAAGCAGAAAAAGTCTCTGCCTCTCAATGTCCCAATTGCCAGGTGCCAAAATTGTTATGGAAGGAAGGAATTAAGAGACATCCCTTTGGGCAGACAGAGTCAGCTTTATTATTGCAATAAGGTTCAGACAGGTATTGCTACCTAAAGAATCTCAACAAAGACTAATCAAAGAAGCCTTCTTAGATTATTATACCAAACTATATTCCAAAGATGACATACAGAATGAACTTATAAATAAATATCTAGAAGAAAAGAGAGTTATAAAAATTTCTAGTGATCAAAAGGAAAGAACGAGTCTACCAATAACAGCTGAGGAGGTTATTGTTGCTATTAAACAACTGAAAACAGCTAAAGCTCCAGGAATGGATGGTTTAACTGCGGTGTACTATAAAACTCTACAAGCAGAAATGATTGAACATCTTAAAGACTTATTTTGTAGCATACAACAAGGGGGAAAAATACCCCCTTCATGGAAAGCAGCTTTTGCCTCTTTGATACCAAAAGAGGAGGCAGGCTCTACAAAACCGGAAAATTTTAGACCAATATCTCTCCTGAATACGGATTATAAAATTTTTGCGAAAGTATTAGCCAACAGATTAATGCCAGTTATCCAAGAGGTGATTCATCATGATCAAGCAGGATTTATAGAAGGCAGATATATGAAGGATAATGTGAGGCAAATTATAAACTTATTGGAATATCTTGAGAAGAATAAACAGATCTCTGCAGTGCTGGTGTTTTTGGATGCGGAGAAGGCCTTTGATCGAGTGAATTGGAATTTTCTATTAAAGACTGTAAAAAAGATGGACTTTGGGGATCAGTTTGTACAGGCGGTTTCAGCAATCTATCAAGAGCAAACAGCACAAATTATCATTAATGGAAGTTTAACTACAAATTTCAGTATAGAAAAAGGCACAAGACATGGTTGTCTGTTATCCCCGTTGTTGTTTATTCTAACTTTAGAAGTCTTGTTGAACACAATATGGGACTCGAGTACTTTGAAGGGAATAGTGATAAGGCAAGAGGATTACAGAACAAGGGCATTTGCAGACGATCTGGTTGTTACCCTAACACGGCCGATGGAATCAATAATCCAGATGAAAAACATTATAGAAGAATATGGTATGGTATCAGGATTTAGACTGAATCAGAAAAAAACCAAGATGATAGTTAAAAATATGACAGTTGATCAAAGGAAGGAACTGGAAAGGAAGGCAGACTTTGAAATAGTATCAAAGGTGAGATATCTAGGAGTTCAAGTTGCAGATTCAAATACAAAACTGTTTCAAAATAATTATGAGGTGTTGTGGCGAAAGGTACAAAAGGATATGGAAACCTGGAAAAAACTGTAGCTGTCTCTACTTGGAAGAATAGCAGCAGTTAAAATGAATGTTCTACCTAGATTTTTATTTTTGTTTCAAATGATTCCGGTGCTTAAAAGTGATAAACAGTTGACGGAATGGCAAAAAGAAGTGAATAAGTTTGTTTGGAATGAGAAAACGCCAAGAGTTAAACTGAAAATTATGCAAGATGTTCATGAAAGGGGTGGTCTTAAACTTCCAAACCTGCTATTGTATTATGAAGCAGCAGCGTTTACACAAGCAAGTGATTGGTTTGGAAGGACAAAGACTGGAATATTGAATATTGAGAGTTATGATCTTGAATTTGGTTGGCATGCATATTTATTTTATGAAAACAAGGTGGATAAAGTATTCAACAGCCATATACTTAGAAGCTCCTTGATGAGAGTATGGAAGAAGCACTGACTCAAATGGGATTATAAAATACCGTTGTGGTTGGATCTTGGTCATATTATATGGAATATAAATATAAAGTCACTCGGGGGGGGGGGATTATACAAAGAAGTTCTTCTTAATGATGGGGCCAGATGGCAATTGAAGTCATTAAACACACTGTTGGAAGAAGGGATTAATTTAACTTGGCTACAGTATAACCAACTTCAATTGAGATGGAGAGAAGATCAAAAAATTGGATTAATGTTGCATGAAGAAGAATTGGTTAGGTAGATAAAAGAGAAAGGCCCAATGCATATTAAGAGGGTTTATAATGTTTTGTTAGCAAGAGACTCAGAAAATGAATTGGTTAAAGATTGTATAATAAAATGGGCGCAAAATTTTGGAGAACCAGTTATGATGGAAACATGGGAAAAAATATGGGTTCAGAATGTTAAATTCACACAGTCACAGAGTTTGAGGGAAAATTTTTATAAAATGTTTTATAGGTGGCATTTAGATCCTAAGAAATTGTCATGCATGTATCCTAATGCTCAACCAAAATGTTGGAGATGTGATTGCTTAGATGCTACATATTATCATATATGGTGGACATGAAAGAAAGCAAAGGCTTTCTGGATAAAAATTTGGTGGGTTATGCAAAATGTTTTGAAGAAAAAAAATTCAATTTTCTCCTCAATTGTTTTTACTGGGTATAGTTAAGGGCTTTTCAGTGGGTGAAACAAAATTGATATTGTATATAGTGACAGCAGCTAGGTTATTGATTGGTCAATATTGGAAAAGGGATGATATGCCTACAATTCAAGAATGGACTTTGAAGATGACCAGTTTTGCAGAAATGATGAAGCTATCAGCATATTTAAAAGACCGGACTCAGGAGATTTATCCATGGGAATGGAAGAAATGGATAGATTATGTGCAGAATAAATATCAAACTAGGAAGTACCAGATAGCTTTTAGCTGAATGTTGTATAGAAATGTATAGTATATAGGAGGCAATATATCTTATTGTTATGTAGAAATGTATAGTGCACGGGGGGAGAATAGAGGGGTGGTAAAGTATGTTATAATACAATGTGGACGGATTTCACCTTGGGGAAGTCATGGGAGGAGGGGAGGGTTGGGGAGGTTAGGGAGGGATGGGGGGAAATGGAGAAAAATTGGTATTTGTAAAACTTTTTCAATTAAAAAAAAAGAATCTGAGCAAAGTAATGAACATGAGAGTCCAACTTTATACAGCTTCAAACAAAGGATTCTGTTAACTCATCAATTCATATGGTCATATACATTTGTCATTTTTAATTGACACTTCCTAATTTCTGTTTCATTTTCTTCTCTGCCAACATTCATAATTCTTCATGTAGATTACTGAAGCATTGATTCAAATTATCTCTTGTTGATACAACAATATGGTCATCCTTGTCTCTCTGACCTTTAAAGTGTAAATCACCAAAATGTCTTTATCTGTGACAACTGAGGGGCAACTGAGGGGCCTCTCCTCGCAGGTTCTACATCAAAGGAGGAATGTGTCTGCCTTTTATTTCAACTGGATTCATTTGCAAGCACAATTTCTACAATACTACGAACAAAGAGGGCCCTTCAGTGATCATCTAGCTGGACCCGCTTTTCCTACTTTACTATCAGTACAGTATCCCCATGGTTATGTGATCAAAATTTGGACACATGGCAACTGACTCGTATTTAGGACAGTTGTTGTTTCCTGGGTCATGTGATTACCTTTTGCAACCTTCTGACAAAGTCAATAGAGAAACCAGATTGGGGTTACTTTGCGCATGTCTAAGATGGAGGATTCAGCCTGAGACGCTCCCGGCAGATGGGGTGATTCCTGGCATTTTCGGGAGGTTCCTGGGGCGATTGTTCACCACGGCACCTAGTCCTTGAGAGAGGAACCTTTCCCCGACCCATTGAGGGGTTTTCTGCCCTCCGGAACACCGGGTCGAGGGAAAAAATGGCTGCTGAAGGTTCCGCGGGGTGACATCGGTGGCGATTGACTGGCGGCGCTTTTCTCGGCCTCCGGCATGGACCGACGGCGGCGGCAGCTCTGCGGTGGTGGCGGCGGCGGCAGCGGCAATGCGGTGGCTCCCCTGGATTCCTGGCCTCTCCGGGGCTTTCTGAGGCTCCTGAGGACCCGGGAGTATGGTGGAGCCATGGTGGAAGCGGCGCCGGCGCTGGCAGTGGGCGCGGGGTGGTCGCGGCCGCTGGACGATGGCAGAGGCGAGGGGCGGCGGCTGGCTGCTACCGAAGAGGACGCTATGGGGAGAGGCTGCTGGCTTTTATTCTGAAATCCCGGACCTGCTAGGGGGCAGCCTATTTTGCTGTCCCACTTTGTTTGCAGGAATCCGGAGGCCCCATTGGAGACTGGGGCTGTAGGCTGGGGGTATAAAATGCTGGAAGACCTGGAAGACCTGGGGAGTGGGAGAGGTTGGAAGACGGCTGAGGGTTGGCCTTGGGCTGCCTCAGGCCATTCCCCCCTCCCCCCTTTTTCTTGTTGGCCTGTATAGGCCTTATTATGGTCACCACCCCAACTACTTTCTGCCTTGCAAGCCATCTCCCTTCATTGTTTTCCATGTGTCATCTGTTCCCCGGGTTTACTATCCTGCCTTCTAGACTGGTTCTATTCCACCTATGCCCTTGAAGGTGTGGAGAATGGACAATTCTGATATGGATTCTGAGGGAGTCCGGTTCAACTGCTGTTTCCCCTACCAGAGCGGATAGACTATCGAATCTCTCCATAGCCAATTCCATCTTGGCTAGCCATCGTGAGAGGATGGCCTGGAGAGATCACCTTCTGAGTTTTGTCGAAATTGCACGAGACTTCTTCCACTGTCGTGAGAGGACAGTGGAATCCAGTTTTTCCATGTCTTGAGTTGCTGCCTCTCCATGCCCTAGGACGATTAGACTATTCTATGGAACCTCAGCCAGAGGATATATCACCCTTTCTGGTTCTTGATGCACTCGGCTGCCGAACTTCTTGCACTGCGAGACTCCCCCCTCTCGCAGGCCTGGCCCTCCACGCTATCGAGGGCCTATCTTGATGACGGATTTTGGAATCCCGAGAGATGGCATGTAGTGAAGAGGGGGTTGAGGGGTTTTTTATTTAAATTTTTAAAGAAAATTTTAAGGGGACCCGGGAGGAAGGGAGGGGGTTGTGAAAGTGGACCTGGGGGGGTCCAGATAGCTACTGAGCGGGGTGACAGGTTGATTGGCTGCAGCAGAGGGGTCAGGAAAAAAAATTATCCGGGGAGCAGGGGGATAACAAGAAGGGCAATACAATTGAAATAATGAGTGGGAGGGGCAGGTATGACGGGCGCAGGGGGCCATATCATGTGCTGGGGGTGCGCATACGCTGTTTACGAGCAATTTCGCACTCCGGTCCCCAATGCGCATCTCGTGGCCTGGGTTGTGCAGAGTCTCAAGCCCAGGGTCCACGGCTGATGTTATGTAATGCCAGGTCGGTCGTCAATAAAGCCCCCCTCATTTGTGATCTTATTTTAGAGGGGGGTGCGGACCTGGCAGGTATTACGGAGACCTGGTTGGGCCAAGAGGGGGGGTCCCCCTCGTTGAAATGTGCCCACCAGGTTTTTGTGCATTTCATCAGCCAAGGGCCCAGGGGAGGGGTGGGGGAGTGGCGGTGATTATTAGGGAGAGTCTTTGTCCGAGGGAGACCACTGTTCCTCAGATAGCCGGATGTGAGTCCCTCTTTGTGAAGTGGGGCCATGGGGTGCAGATGGGTTTGCTGACTGCGTACCTGGCTCCCTGCCACGTGGCAGCGACCCTGCCCGAGCTATTCGACGTCATTGCCGGGGTGGCGGTGGATACCCCCAGACTTATTGTCATGGGGGATTTCAACCTTCCATCCGCGGGTGAGACGTCAGAAGTGGCTCGGGAGTTTATGGCTTCCATGACGGCCATGGACCTGACCCAGTTAGTTCAAGGCCCAACTCACATAGGAGGACACACTCTGGACTTGATTTTCATCTCTGGTCAGTGGTTGAATGATCTTGGTAGAGGGGACTTAGACATTAAACCCTTGTCATGGACAGATCATTCGCTCCTCCACTTGGACTTTCCTACCGCTTCCCCCCGCCTCAGGGAGACGGAACCGACTAAATGGTTCCGTCCCAGGCGCCTGATGGATCCTGAAAGATTCCTGACGGAGCTTGGGCCATTTCCTGAGACCCTGACACACGACTCGACTGAAGTCCTGGTAGCTGCCTGGGAGAGTGCGGCCGCCGGAGCTTTGGATCGTGTCGTGCCTTTGCGGCCTCTGACCCGATGCCGATCTCAATTGGCTCCTTGGTTCTCTGAGGAGCTGAGAGAGATGAAGCGTCAGAAAAGACGCCTAGAGAGCATTTGGAGGACTAGTCATTCTGATTCCGACCGGACACAGGTGAGGTCTTATATCAAGACCTACCTAGTGGCGATAAAAGCGGCGAAATCTAACCATTTTTCCGCTCTTATCGCATCTGCAGAGAACCGCCCAGCCGCCCTGTTTAGGGTGACCCACTCCCTTCTTCAGGGGGGAGTGGGGGAGGATCCCTTGCAGGGGCGAGCTGAGGATTTTGTGCAATTCCTGCACGATAAAGTCGCTCGGATTCGGGAAGGCTTGGACTCCGACTGGGCGAGTCCAGGGGAAGAGACGAGGGCAGGCCTTGAGAATATTATCTGGGAGGAGTTTGATCCTGTGGCTCCCGAGGATGTGGACAGGGTTCTGGGTAGGATTAGTGCCTCCACATGTTTATTGGACCCGTGTCCCTCCTGGTTGGTACTGGCCTCCCGGGAGGTTACACGAGGCTGGCTCCAGGGGATTATAACTGCTTCTTTGAGTGAGGGTGCCTTTCCCGCCGCCTTGAAAGAGGCGGTGGTGAGGCCCCTCCTCAAGAAGCCTTCCCTGGACCCGGCTGAATTAGTTAACTACCGTCCGGTCTCCAACCTTCGTTTTGTGGCAAAGGTTGTTGAGAGTGTGGTGGCACGACAACTGCCCAGGCACCTGGATGAAGCTATCTATCTAGACCTGTACCAGTCGGGCTTCAGGCAGGGGCACAGCACAGAAACGGCATTGGTCGCGTTGGTGGATGATCTCTGGAGGGCCCGGGACAGGGGTTGCTCCTCTGTCCTAGTCCTATTAGATCTCTCAGCGGCTTTTGATACCATCGACCATGGTATCATGCTGCAGCAGTTGAGAGGGTTAGGAGTAGGGGGCACCGTTTTGCGGTGGTTCTCTTCCTTCCTCTCCGGCCGCTCGCAGTTCGTGTTGGCAGGGGGGCAGAGGTCGACCTCGAGGCATCTGCATGGGGAGTGCCACAAGGGTCGGTCCTCTCGCCTCTTCTGTTCAACATTTATGTGAAGCCGCTGGGTGAGATCATCCGTGGTTTTGGGGTGAAGTGTCACCTGTACGCTGATGATACTCAGCTGTACATCTCCACCCCAGACCACCCCAACGATGCCCTTGATGTGATGTCTCGCTGCCTGGAGGCCGTACGGGCCTGGATGGGGAGGAACAGGCTCAGACTCAACCCATCCAAGACCGAGTGGCTGTGGTTGCCGGCGTCCCGATATAGTCAGCAGACGCCATCGCTGACTATTGGGGGTGAATCCTTGCCCCCCACAGAGAGGGCTCGCAATCTGGGTGTCCTCCTGGACGCACGGCTGTCTTTAGAAGAGCACTTGACGGCCATGGCCAGGGGGGCCTTCTATCAGGTTCGCCTGATCCACCAGTTGCAGCCCTTTCTGGACCGGGACACCTTGCGCACGGTCACTCATGCCCTTGTCACCTCCCGGCTGGACTATTGTAATGCTCTGTACATGGGGCTCCCCTTGAAGAGCACTCGGAGGCTCCAACTGGTCCAGAATGCGGCCGCGCGGGTGGTTATGGGCGCAACCCGTTGTGCCCGCGTGACACCCCTCCTGCGCGAGCTGCACTGGCTCCCAGTGATCTTCCGGGTGAGATTCAAGGTGTTGGTTACCACCTTTAAAGCGCTCCATGGCATAGGACCCGGGTACCTTCGAGACCGTCTCCTGCCACCAATAGCCTCCCACCGACCAGTCCGTTCCCACAGAGAGGGTCTCCTCAGGGTGCCATCAGCCAAGTTATGTCGACACCCAGGGGGAGGGCCTTCTCTGTGGGAGCCCCAGCCCTGTGGAATGAACTGCCCCTGGAAATACGCAAGATCTCCGACCTCCGGGTGTTCCGCTGCGCATTGAAGACCTTGTTGTGCCGCCAGGCAGGGCTGTCAATATAATCATTTTAAATTGGGGTATTTTAATTTTTAGAGTTTTAAATCAGCCAATTCTATTTAATTATTTTAATTTTTAATTATTGTTGTGTCTTGTATTTTTAAACTGGCTGTACACCGCCCTGAGTCCTTCGGGAGAAGGGCGGTATAGAAATAAAATTATTATTATTATTATTATTATTATTATTATTATTATTATTATTATTATTATTATTATTATTATTATTATTATTGACTTAACAACTGTGTTAGTAGCTTAACAACTGCAGTCATTCCCTTAACAACTCTAGCAAGGAAGGTTGTAAAATGGGGCAAATCCACTTAACAAATGTTTTGCTTAGCAACAGAAATTTTGAGTTCAGTTGTGGTCATAAATTGAGGACTACCTGTACTAGTTTAATTTTCATCAGGAAATTTCAATTCCAATTCCTATATATATAGTATTGAATAGAGGTATAAATTTTTTAATGATTAATATGGATTTTAAAATGTATTCGATTCACCTATTAAACACCCATGATCTGTTTTATTTTTTTCTATAAATGTACTGGTAATCAATTGGTAATCAATCTCCAGAACTTCTGCCTTGGTTTTCTTCTTGACACCATACTATTCAGGCCTAAGTCTCTCATTTCTCTCAGTTCTTCCAACCAAGAAAGTTTGAAGCATCTATGTATAACCAAACTAAAAAAGCTACATATTTAGAAATCCATAGTTTTCAACATTTTACATGGCATTTCACAACTAAAATTCAGGAACAATGAATACAATAGACAAAAGATTACCTCAGTCAAGGCAATTTATAAATAACTAATTAGTTTCATAGATTTAAAGAAACCCCAACTCCAATTGGATAGTTTTCATAATAAAAAGTCTGAAAAAATATAATGAAACATGTCAGGATGGGATAGAAGGTTGTCCCCGAACCGTGAACCAGTTCACGAGCAAACACACTAGGACTGACATAAAACTAGCAGAGGAGTCTTGTATAAAAATATACTTTACTTCAAAATGTTTAAAAAACATTATATCTTTAAAAAGATATCTTTAAAAAGGCACATTAATAACAAAGTCTTATCTTGGTTAAATGAAGCCAGGCCATCTCCCTAAATTCCTCTCCACAATACCGAAACAGTCCATAAGAAAAAACTAACATGACATTAAACAGCTTCGGTGTTGATACATCATCGAGGTGGTAGAAGGGCAGCAGCGTAGGCTTCACAGCTAAAAGTCACCTGTGAAAAACAATTCAATCAGCAAACGTGGCTTGAAGCTCCTGGGAGGGAAACTGTCCAGCAGCAACAGTTCAGATTTTGGCTTGCGTGCTTCAGCTCAGCAAAAGGCAAGCCGAAATTGGAGACTTCAAAAGGCTCCCAGCTATCTCAACTCACAGTTGCAGCTAGCTCCGTGGGAGTATTTTTACATAGCTCTTCAGCTCCTTTTCTGCTGCTATCTCTACTGTGGCTGTCAGGACTCCTTAGCTGAGTTCTCCTCCCTTCTGCAGCTCTGCTCTGGGCTCTGCGTCCAGGTGCTTCAGCAGTGGCTCTGCATCTAGGCCTAAACAGCGTTTAGGCCCAAATAGCAAGCAGAAAAGTCCATGCTTATATGGGGAGTTAACCTGCAATTAACTAGGGCGGGGAAGGCTTGCAGTTAATTGCAAACAGGAGATGGCTTGATTGAATCCATACTGTTTGTGACTGATCAAGTAGCCACAGCAATCCTGAAAACACTCGTGACAATCCCCTTCTCTGTGGCTATTTGATTTGATAACAAACATACATACATCATTGAATACATATACACATCAACGGTCAGTACATTTTACATAGCCATCAATATTTTACCCAGGAGATAATGATGTTGATCACAAGGCTTAGTAAACACATCCGCCACCTGTTCCCTTGTTTCACAATAGATGGTTTTAATGAAACTGTTCTCACCAATTGCCTTACATGTTTATTCTTATTATCAATATGGCACGATCTCTGGCCTACAGTATTGGCTTCCAATATGTTAACAGCAGCCATGTTGTCCTCATAGATATTTATAGGATACATGGGCTCCCTCCATAAACTCACCAAAAGATCATCAAATGAAACTAGATTATTGGAAGCTTTGGACAAACTCACATACTCAGCTTCCGCTGTGGAAGTTGCAATTAGCTTCTGCTTTCCAGAGTACCAATACACAGGGCTACCATTCAGATATACAATGTATCCCGAGTTACTTTTTCTAGATCTAACATCCCCTGCTCAATCGGCATCCGAATAACAACTCAACCTTAGTTCTCCAATTATTTCTGGCTCCAACAACAATGAATAATTCACAGTACCCTTTAAGTATCTTAGGACTCTTTTGATCCCATTCCAATGGTACTGTGTGGGATGTTCCGAATGTCTAGACAACACATTTTTTATGGTTAAACTGATATCCGGCCTTGTCCAATTCGCGATGTACAACAGCGACCCAATCACAGATTTGTAAAGGGTCTTATTCTCAAACTCCGTACTCTCAGTGTACATGTTTTTAAGGAAATCTGTTGCCATAGGGGTATCACATGGTTTTGCCTCTACCATGTTGCACTTCTTAATCAATTCCAAGATCTTATCTTGCTGAGAGAGTCAAAATCCCTTCTCAGTTTTTACAAACTGCACCCCTAGGAATTTGTTGATATGGCCTAATGATTTTAATGTAAAACTTTTGCTTAGGCCATCTGAGAACTTCTTGTAACTGTCCTCAGACTTACTAATGTACAAGATGTCGTCTACATACAACAGAAATGTTTCCCTAATGTCCTGATGGTCTTTAACAAAAACACATTCATCAGCCGACGATGGAGAAAAGCCCATCTGTTTCAGGCTTTTAGTGAGACACTCGTACCATTGCTTACCAGATTGTTTTAAGCCATATAGGCTCTTGTTTAACAACCAAGCTTCGTCTTCCCGATGGCTTACTCCCTGAGGAATCCTCACATAGAGTTCTTTATCTAATTGGGCGTGCAAATACGCAGTCTGTATATCAAACTGATATATATTTTCATCTCGCATGGTAGCAATAGTGAGAGCCGTTCTCACACTCTCAGGGTGCACCGTAGGCGAGAAGGTATCCTCATAATCGTCAGGGAATCTCTGCGAGAATCCCTGCGCTACTAATCTTGCCTTATAAACAAAACATCCATTTTCAATAGGCTTCTTCTTAAAAAGCCATCTGGTGCCGATCACCCTCTTATCCTTGGGCAATCTCGTTGGCGTGAATACGTCTAGCTTTTTCAGGCTATCTAACTCCGTATCCATAGTGGCAAGCCATTTTTGTTGTTCATAATTAAGTAAGGCCAGCACATCCTCATATTTCTGAGGTGTGGCCAAAATCTGATCGACTGAGGTAATGAAATCATCGTACCTCCTTGGTTTGTTACCTCTGGTAAATCTAACTGGTCTGTCTCTAGGCGCATCATTCGCATCAGAATCATCTGATGAGTCATCTTCCTCGTGATCTTCATAGTGCGTCTCTGAAGCTGGGTGCCTATCCTTCCCGGCTACCCCCATCTTACGCTTTAATATCCCTTTCAAGGGTACATGGGATGCATGCTTCCAGGAACTAGATGTATCCTTATCATCAGGTAGGTTCTCTGATACATCCTCTGTCTGTTTATCAAAACTACGGGAAGGGTTCTGAGTGAAAATCTCATTAGCATGGATCTTACTCCAATTAGCCCCTTCATGAAAGGTAGCAGACCTCGATATAACCAGTTTCCCATTTGGGTACGCAAACCTAAATGCCTTGGAGCCCTGCTCATAACCGACGAATCTCAGCTTAACTGAGATTCGATCTCCTTTCCTCCTGAGCTCCTTTGGAACATGAACATCAGCCATCACCCCGAAAATGTGGAGGTGTGCCAAACTAGGCTTATGGCCGTATAGCACCTCATATGGGGTCTTCTGCACCACGCTAGACCACACTCGATTTAAGGTCTAATTTGCATATCTGACCACCTCCACCCAGTACACGAAGTTTAGTTCGGCATCCTCTAGGGCACACCGCATCATCGTCTGCAATACGCCATTGTGTCATTCTACAATGCCATTCTGAAACGCGGAGTAAGGCGCGGTGCGTAAATGGATTATGCCCTTACTCCTCAACCAGCTAGAAAACTGACTTGAATTAAATTCAGTCCCTCTGTCAGTTAAGATCTTCTTAACCCTGACTTTATGCTGATTCTCGACTAAGCTACAGAACTCTTTGAACTTAGCCAATGTTTCCTTTTTAGACGTTAAGGGAAAGACGAACCCAAATCTACTGTGGTCATCAACTATGGTAAGGAAGTACCGTCTCTTGCCAATGGAAGGTGCGAATGGACCTACCAAATCCATATGGACAAGCTGGAACACGTGTTCGGAGTACTGCTGAGACCTGTTGGGCATGGGTTTCACTTTCAATTTCGCACTCCTGGAAATTGAACAATCTAGAAACGTGTTACAATCATTGATCTTGGTTCCACTTGAGTGTTCGGTTACCTTTTTCACTATAGGAAAACTCACATGACCTGACCTGCGATGCATCAGATGAGCGCATTCATTGTGCAACGGTTCACCTATAGAAACTGTATTTGCATTCTCAGGTTCTTATTATTTGACTTTAAATTATTTTTAATATTAACTTTACAATCATCATTACAAGACTTCCTCTGTTGAAAGTCTTGATGCTCACTACCCAATTCTAACTGGGATCTATTGTTACTACCAGATGAGATAGTATAATTGCTAGCACTAAATGCCTCAGCATTCGCATTGGGGGAATAGTAAAGCAAACCACCTATCTTCAACACCTCCCCAATCACACATTTGTTATTTGTAATTACAGCTGTTCCTTCTGAAAACAGAATCTCTATTCTGGGATTCTCACATAGCCTCATTAAGCTTAGCAAATTATGGTCTATCTCAGGTACATACAATGCTTCATTAATTTATCCTATCCCAGGAATATAAACATCTCCAATGCCAACAACATTCACCTTTTTACCGTTTGCAACTTTGACCATGGATTTATGCCTTCTCATGTTAACAAACAACCTTCGGTCACTCACAACATGGTTACTAGTGCCACTATCCATTAACCATAGTTGCTCACGCTGTTCCCTCATAAGTTCCAACTCAATGGTTTCTACTATGCCTACAGAACCATCATTAAACCTAAGATCATTCCTTTTGTTGCCTCTATTTGGCCATTTACCCCTTCTCTGGTTAGGAACATCTCCACTTGGTTTTCTGTCTGGAGGGAACAACCTATTTTTACACTTACTACCAGAAGGTGTCCTTGGACATGCCCTGGCATTCATGCCCTGGGCAATCCCTTCTGTAATGTTCTCTTGAACCACAGTTGAAGCATTCTCCGATAGTATATGCTCTATCTGAACTATCGGGCCTTCTTAAGGTTTTTTCTTTCTTGTGGAAAGATGCCCTACATTTTCGCAAGTTATCTTCTGCTATTAATTTACCAGATAGCACTTCTAGAGATAAATTGTTGTAATTGACATTATCCAATTGTGATATAAAATTATCCCAGCTAGAATCAAGGGAATTGATTATAACGGTAATGAGGGTTTGTACAGACACTGTTTCCCCCCTCAACATCAACTCCTCCCTTAACCTGTTTAACTCATATAAGTGTTCATTAATATCTACTCCCGCCTTCAACCTTGCAGAATAAAACTCCCTGAAATTCTGTTTGTGGCATGGGAGCTTTTAAAATAAAATAACTTATGCAGTTTTACCCAGACTTCCGTTACAGTCAGGTTATAAGGTCTACTGGGATATAAAGCAGGATCAATGGACATCAATAGGATACAAAAGGCCTTATGATGTAAAAGATCAACTTCCAAGGATCATGGTCTAGGTGGGGGTTTCAACAACAACGATAAAACATTCTCTTTCATTAAAATGACTTGAATACTCTTAACCCATTCCTTAAAATTTCCTCCACCCACACTTAAATCTTTAAAATTAGGAGGAAGAACCTGTACATTGTTAAACATAGAAACAGACATTGATTGATGTTCAGGGTGTGGTCCATCCTGGAACGGGCAATAAGGCATTGGAATGGAAGCACGCAGCACAGTGTCTTCCATCTGGCATTCTGACAATTGTTCCTCCCCAATGGTTTGATTACAAGAGTTCGAGGGTCCTCTCTGGTGCTCATCTCTAGGAAGTTTTGGACGCACTCCTAGGTTCCTATCTCCAGTTGAGGCAGCCTCTGGAATCGCCCTGGATGTCAGAGTTGTCACAGATGGATATGTCCCACTCGTAGCGTGCGCTGAATTGGTTGCAGACATCAGGGGTGCGTTGGTACATGCAGCTACTGTTCGTTGAGCCGATGGCACCTGTGAACCATCGCCTAGAATGGTTGCTAGTGTTTCTATTGCATTTGCAACCTTACACTCAACATAAGAGTCTCTTGAGTTTTTAGCTGGAGTCATTGATGTCATCAAGGGAGCTAGAATTTTTATGGCCTGCTCTATAATGGTTTCGACAGCAGGTGGCACTGTATCAACTTGGCCATGCTGGTCTAACAAAGAAGCAGGGACATTCAAATCAGGCAGTCTGTTATCCCCCATTCTCCACTTATAGTCCAAAATAGGGGTTTTAGAAAAAGATTGAAAGTCTCTTACCGGTCCGGTATTTTCTAGGACTTCAATCTTATTTCCTTTAGCTGTCATCATGGCTGGATTCTTCAATGACTCACTAAAATCAGCAATCAGGTTCTCACTTGTTACTGGCAAACCTAAAGCTTGAAGGATTACCTTCCTGAGTTCATCATCCACCTCTAAGTTTGTTTTCGAAGCCTGAAGTGGTGTTCTTCTAGTCTCTACTTCTTTAGGTGATGGTGGTTTACTCACTGCATTAGGCATTTCAAAAAATAAGGCTTCTGCTCCAAAACCTGCAGCTCCACTACACTCTTGATCAATTAGACTTTGGGGTTTTTCAGCCAAAACAGTTTTGGCCTGGGCCCCAGACAGTCCACTTTGTGACTCCATGCTTTTCACTGCAGCCCTAGTCAACATCTGTTTTTCCTGCATTAATTCAATTGCAGACATTTCAGTCTAGCGTATCGCCACATGAGTGTAGGTTCGCTAAACCATCCTCTGCTACCATATGTCAGGATGGGATAGAGGGCTGTCCCCGAACCGTGAACCAGCTCATGAGCAAACACACTAGGACTGAAATAAAACTAGCAGAGGAGTCTTGTATAAAAATATACTTTACTTCAAAATGTTTAAAAAACACTATATCTTTAAAAAGGCACATTAATAACAAAGTCTTATCTTGGTTAAATGAAGCCAGGCCATCTCCCTAAATTCCTCTCCACAATACCGAAACAGTCCATAAGAAAAAATTAATATGACATTAAACAGCTTCGGTGTGATACATCATCGAGATGGTAGAAGGGCAGCAGCGTAGGATTTACAGCTAAAAGTCACCTGTGAAAAACAATTCAATCAGCAAACATGGCTTGAAGCTCCTGGGAGGGAAACTGTCCAGCAGCAACAGTTCAGATGTTCGCTTGCGTGCTTCAACTCAGCAAAAGGCAAGCCGAAATTGGAGACTTCAAAAGGCTCCCAGCTATCTCAACTCACAGTTGCAGCTAGCTCCGTGGGAGTATTTTTACATAGCTCTTCAGCTCCTTTTCTGCTGCTATCTCTGCTGCGGCCATCAGGACTCCTTAGCTGAGTTCTCCTCCCTTCTGCAGCTCTGCTCTGGGCTCTGCGTCCTGGTGCTTCAGCAGTGGCTCTGCATCTAGGTCTAAACAGCGTTTAGGGCCAAATAGCAAGCAGCAACTGATTGTTAGAGATGAAACAATAGTAACACTGTTATAAGAAAAACTGAAATATTGTAATACGAAGATGATTACCTAGCACAGTGATGGTGAACCTTTTTCTTGTTATGTTCCAAAAGTGTTTGTGTGTGCGCGTGACAGTGTGCGTGCGTGCCAGCACCCATAATGCAATACGAATCCCCCACCTGCACATGCGCACACGCCCCCACTCCTCCTGCACATGAGCCCTGCATTGTGCATGTGCGTGCCCCCCACATTGCACATGCACCCCTGCGTTGTGCTTGTGCGCGCCCTGCACATGTGCTTCACACT
The DNA here is from genome assembly GCA_022577455.1 of Arizona elegans. Taxonomy (NCBI): domain Eukaryota; kingdom Metazoa; phylum Chordata; class Lepidosauria; order Squamata; family Colubridae; genus Arizona; species Arizona elegans. The sequence goes on along the minus strand of JAKOOJ010000004.1, from coordinate 71,519,752 downwards.
CCCCCACCCCATTTTGGGCCTGGAAAGCCTCCTGCAGTAAACTTTGCCGGCACAAACAGCTTGCCAGCCTTGCGCTCCGGGCAGCATCCAGCCATGCCAGCCATGCTGGACACTGCCTGGAGTGTGAAGCGGGCAGGCCGTTCATGCCAGCAAAGGTTGGTGCAACCCTCTCCCTCCAGGGAGCATGACCGCTTACTGGTCGGCACACCTCTTGCCGCTTACTGTGACTGCTTCCCGGCCAGTGGGTCTCCATGAGTGAGGAGCTATGCTCTCTTCCAGTTCTCCTGGGGCAGCTCGCCTCCCCATTGGTGGCTTCTCCTCCTGGCTGTTCCAGGAGCAGCCCCTGTCTCTTAGCCAGTGTGAAAGACTTGCTGCCGTAGCCTGCCACTGCCCTCTGTGCCCTGCCGAGGAAGCAGCAGCACGAGAACTGCCATTGGCAAGGGCGAAGGGGTGAGCGGGAGGGGGGAAGAGAGCCAGCTGGATGCCTGACTGGTGGCTTCCCTCCTAAGGAGAGTGATTACAGGTCTAAAAGGAGACGCAGTGGCCAGGAGTGCTGCGAAAAACAATCTTGGCCTATTCACGCAGCAGCCAAGAAAAGCACCTTCCTCCAGTTGCTGGAAGTAAAAGGCGGCTCTGCCAGCTTCCCAAAAAACTTTTCTCCCGACGGCTGTTCTCTTTTGCACGCTCAGAGCCCCATGCCACCAAAACACGAGGGGTTGCGTTTCTCTCTCGCCCACCCTTCCCCCGGCCAGACTGCCAGCCTGGAATTCACCGCGGCTTCCCCCAGTCTGGTAGCTAATCCTATCTGAGCCAGCTAAACAACTCTCACAGCCTTTTCTCGAGCAGAGGAAAAGACGGGAGGGCTGGAGGGGGGACAGGAAACTGATCCAAACTCTCTCCCTTCCCCTTTCTTTCTCCCAACCCCACCAACCACTCTTAGTTTACCCCTAGTGAGGCAGGATAAACACCTGGAGCTGGATCAGTTCACAAAACACAGTTTCAGCCAATAGCTCAGAGCAGCAGCTTCGCTTGAGGGGGAAGGGAAAGGATCGTGGGAAGAAAGCCGGAGCTCTGGCTGTCTGTTATTCTGTTAAACGTTTTTCCAAACTCGAAAGCAACTGAAGGGCAGGCTTCGAAAATCTTTTCAAAATTATCTCAACTGTTTGTAGGTAGCCCATTCTAAGAGAACAACCAAGCCTTCCAGGGGGCGTGACGTTTGCACCAGAAGCATGTCCTCTTTAAATAAGCAAACTTTATCCCTTCTTCCAGACCCCACTCCATACTCTTTGGATGTATGTCACTAAGACTAATACTTTATTCACCTGATCAGGATCTGTTCCTATACCCACTATGCCTAGTGATATAACTCATGCCTTATACAGTCTGCATTGCTTTGGACTGGAAGGAGAAAAGGTGTTTCAGAATTTTTGGGAGGCTTCACTATTGCTTAAAGTAGCTGCAGCTGCAGCCTGATGCTAGAAAAAGACATGTATCATATGTGGAGTTGCCAGCAAGTATTATGTGCTCCAAAATATCCTTTCCCCTTTTAATTTAAAAGGCGGCCTAGCTTACTGGCTAGGTAGTCCTTGGTTTACAACAATTCATTTAGTAGTGACTGTTCAAAGCTACAATGGCACTGAACAAACCTATGACCATTTTTTACACTTACTATCAGTACAGTATCCCCATGGTTACGTGATCAAAATTTGGACACATGGCAACTGACTCGTATTTAGGACAGTTGTTGTTTCCTGGGTCATGTGATTACCTTTTGCAACCTTCTGACAAAGTCAATAGAGAAACCAGATTGACTTAACAACTGTGTTAGTAGCTTAACAACTGCAGTCATTCACTTAACAACTCTAGCAAGGAAGGTTGTAAAATGGGGCAAATCCACTTAACAAATGTTTCTCTTAGCAACAGAAATTTTGAGTTCAGTTGTGGTCATAAGTTGAGGACTTCCTGTACTAATTTAATTTTCATCAGGAAATTTCAATTCCAATTCCTATATATATAGTATTGAATAGAGGTATAATTTTTTTATTGATTAATATGGATTTTAAAATGTATTCGATTCACCTATTAAACACTCATGATCTGTTTTATTTTTTCTATAAATGTACTGGTAATCAATTTGCAATCAATCTCCAGAATGTCTGCCTTGGTTTTCTTCTTTTTTTTTTTATTGAAAAAGTTTTTCAAAAACAGATTTTCCCCCTTTCCCCCCCTCCCTAACCCCCCTCTCCCTCCCCTCCCCCCATGGCTTCTCCAAGATAAAATCCAAATTGATATCACATTATATATAATACTTTACCACCCTTTTACACCACCCCCTATGTGCTAACCATTTCTTTCTAACATTATTATTATATCCCTCCATACTATACATTTCAAAGCAACATTCAGCTATAAAACTATATAATAAATCCTAATTTAGCATTTATTCAACTCATAATCTACCCATTTCCTCCATCCCCACACATATATCTCTTAATTCAAATCTTTTAAGTATATTAATATCTGAACATAACATCCCTTTTCCTAAACTAAACAGTCAGTAACGTAACCTATCTCCACCCACTTTCCTACAGGTCTACCATACATAATATTTTTAATATCTTTGTTCTTCTGCCTGCACCACTAAAAGATATTTCCATATATAAATAAAATCCTCAAATGACTTTAAATTTGTAATCCATAGAGTATCTTCTGTAATGTCTTTCAACTAGATTATTAATTCCATTACCCATGTTAGGGTAACATCGAGTTCTGCTTCCAACAGTATATTCAGTATCTTCAATTACCATCTGCCCCCATCAATAATAAATGTTTCTGTATATAAAAAACTACCCGAGTGACTTTATATTTATATTCCATGTAGTATCTTCTGTAGTGTCTTTTGTCTAGATTATTAATTCCAACCACCACGTTAGGGTAACAACCAGATCTTCTGCATGCCCCGATTCCATAGTTCTCTTGCCTTATAACTCAATATATGTAATCCATTTTTCAAAGAGTCCAAAATAGAAAGTTCCAATCCGCTCAATCAAAGGCCATCTTCCACATCCCCAAAACACCAGCACTGCAGAGATCTGTTATTCTTCTCAAAATAGTATAAGTCTGTAATTTGCCTCAGTTATATTTTCATGTATCAGCCTTCTATAAATCCCGCTTATTATATTTAATCGTCTCTTAAGTAACTGGCATTAATCTGTTGGCTAAAAAAGAAAAAAAAATTTTTGTTTAGTTTAAAATTTTTTGGTTTTGTAGGACCTGCTTCTTCTTTTCTTAACTTGTTGTGGTTTAGATCTCCATCCTGGTTGCCTTCCTAGGACTTGTATATCAGCTGATTGAGTTACATGCTGGTCTGTAACTTGATAAAACATCAAATCGAGGTCCAAAGCCACCTCTCTTATATTTATAGATAATCCAGCTATAGCCTCTGAAGGAGAATCCAAAAGTGGCTCATCCAAAAAGCCCTCTGTAACTTGTTGTTTTATTACCTCCATCTCCATCTGCTTATCCTGAGTTTCAATTTCTTGTTCATTTTGCTTTTCTTTATCCCCCTCCTGTGTTCCTGACACTGGTGACATACGTGGAGATGTTGGGCCCATTTTAAAAACCTTGTAGTAAAATTCTTCCTCTTTTTCAACAGTATTTAGTTGATATCTTTCTCCTTGATATCTCAATATTATACTAACTGGAGCATCCCACCTAAATGGGATGTTTTGTTTCTTTAGCTCAGTCACCAAAAATCCAAAGTCCTTTCTATCTTTTAACATCTTGGACGGCAGCTCTTTATATATCCAGATCTTCCTTCCATTCATTTCTGGAGTGGAGTTAAAAGACTTTTGCACAATATCATTTCTTATTCCTTTATCAGTAAAGTAAATCACCACATCTCTGGGCAACTGCCTTTGCTTTGCCATCCAAGAATTTACTCTGTAGGCCTTATCAATCTTACAGAATACCTCTTCAGGACTAACCTTTAAAATCACAGCCAGAACTTCAGCAGACATCTTTCTCAAGTCCTCTCTGTTATTTTCCTGTATTCCCCTCATTCTGATCGCAAATTCCATAGTTCTAAATTGCATCATTATGACTTCATTTTCAATCCTTTGTTTTATATTATCTGCATTGTAGGTCTTGTGATCAGCTTCCTTTATTTTAGACTCTACTTCTGAGCTATTTTCTTGAATATTCATAAAATCATTTTCAATTCTTTGTATTTTATTATCCAGATTATGAATCTTATAGTCAGCTTCCTTCATTTTAGACTCTATTTCTAAGTTGATATCTTTATCCATCTTTATAATTATTTCTGAAAAGCTTTTCAAAGCTGTTACAATATATCGTTTCAGGTTATCATACTTTTGTTGTACCAACTCTTTAATTTCCTGTCTAAATTTTTCAAGATTCTGGTTCACAATCTCATCATGTCTTGCTATCTCCTCCAAAACAAATTCCTTTAGGTCTTTAAAGCCATTCTTCTGTATCTGCAAGCTCAAAACTTGTTCATGTTATTTATAAATGGGGTAGCCCCCCCCTCCACAGCTTGGTTGTCTGACTTTGTCAGTTTTAACGCCATCCTGCCACACAAACAGACTCTTTTTAAAGAAAAAGACTTCTCTCCAGACAATATCAATATCAAGTCTCTAAGAAGGAAGAAGCATGAAATAGGAATTTTTCTCTTCACTTCTAGTCAGCGCTATTGTTTCAGATACTTTGTAACGTATTAAACTGTTCAAACGGAAGTACTTTTGCTTTCAGCTTTCTTCTCAAGCCTCAGCCAGGCGCCATTTTAAACTTTCTTTTTTTCCCCTTTCACTCCTTCTTCACTTTTAAAATCAATCATAGGATTGTTAGAAATACTTGCAATTTAGAGTCCCAAATCCGGATTTCATCCTGCTTGTTCAGACAGTCTGTTAGTTTTCGCTGATTGGATTGGTCCCATCGTCTGGCTCTGCAAAGCGCAGAGTTCCCCCGAAGCCCGGAACAGCGGCAAGCTGGATAGGAAGCCACATTCTGCTTCCTCCCCAAGAGTAAAAAAAAAAACCTCTGGGGAGTTCGCAGAGGGCTCTACCTGCTCTCACCGGCTCTCTCTCATGTCTCCTCAATGAGACGGAGTTTTTCGAGCCGTCTCTCAGCTGTAGAGGCGGCTCTTACGGGCGACGAGGCTGGCAGTCCCGAAAGACCGTCTGGCGATGACGGAAGCCAAACTGGAAGCCGCCTTGGTTTTCTTCTTGACACCATACTATTTAGGCCTAAGTCTCTCAGTTCTCTCAGTTCTTCTAACCAAGAAAGGTTGAAGCATCTATGTATAACCAAACTAAAAAAGCTACATATTTAGAAAGCCATAGTTTTCAACATTTTACATGGCATTTCACAACTAAAATTCAAGAACAATGAATACAATAGACATAAGATTACCTCAGTCAAGGCAATTTATAAATAACTAATTAGTTTCATAGATTTAAAGAAACCCCAACTCCAATTGGATAGTTTTCATAATAAAAAGTCTGAAAAAATATAATGAAACAGATTAATAAGAATTCAGAAAAAAGCCATAAAAACTTTTTAAAAATCTTACAAAAGCTTATGTACCACTCTGCCCCAGGACCTGCAGCAGAAGCCATTTTTTTCATCATTTTTGGCACATCATCATCAGAGTTACAGCCATATGGATCTCTGGGGATCTATTCCAGAGAGCAAGCATGGAAACCCTTGTGAGATATCAGTAGATGACATTGTTTAATTGAGAGGACCGAAAGTGTACATAGTTTGCCAGATCTTATTGGATGTGCAAAAACAATTGGAGATGGGTGGCCTCTCATTTAATGAGGCCTTATGCCATGAAGGGCTTTACAGGTGATAACTAGCATCTTGAATTGCATCAGAAGTGAATTGGCAGTTAGGAAGAATTGTACATAAATATGTGTGCCATTAGGTTAGCCAATTTTCTAACCAGTAACAGTACAGAGTTGGAAGGGATCTTAGAAGTAATCTAGTCCAACTCCCTGCTCATGCAGGAGACCTGTACTAGGGATTCAAACCGCCGAACTGCTGACCTTTCTGATCAATAAACTCAGTGTCTACATGTTTGACTGGAGTTAGTCATTGTTCAGCAAGTCGGGTCATTTACAGTAGGTAGGGCTGCAGAAAACAGTAGATCAGCAATATTTAACTTTCTGCTTCTAGTCCCAAGCAGCACCTCTACAGACTTGCCAGCTTCTTGTGCAGTCGGCAAAGGAGCAGCAAACAGCAAAGATGGAGAAGAGAGGAGAAGAGAGATGTGCATTTCAGATCAACTTACACTATCTTCACATGATACAAGCTTTTTCCATTTTCCATGTAGCCATTTATAATACGATCTATCCTTGCATTTAAATATCTTAAGAAACTCTGATTTAAATCTCTATCAAGACCAAAAAGGGGTCTTGATAAAGAGGAAATTCTATTTCTTTCAAATGGCAGCTTCCTCAATAGACCAACAAAAGAGATGAGCTTAAATAGTTTTAGACGCACCACACCATTTTATCTATTTTGTTCCATATACTGGAACTTCTCTAATGGATTTAACTAACGGGAAAAAATAAATAAGAATATTGCTGTTTATAGTGCTGTTTTAAGTGTGTTTTTTTTTCCTTAATGCATACATTTGGTAATTAAATCTATTTCTGCTGGTCTTGTGGCCATATGTCGGCAGTATGTAAAAATATATCTTGTTCCTCGCCCCTCTCCCCACATTAAAAAAAAACCCTTTTGTTCTTAGTACAGACTGGTTGTCAGAGTGAGCTCTCCAGATTCCTGTGTGCTGGTATCCATAAGCTTTTTTTCCCCCCAAACTGCCAATCTGGAGTGTCACACCTTACTGCCTTTAAAGATTGCCCTGCAGAGATAGAAGGAAACGGCAATTTTTACATGATGCAGTCTGATGGCCCAGGAGATTTGAAGTCAGAACTGGTGCCAAGAATTACCCAGGAGAGTAAACAGAGCAAAAAAAGCAAACCTCAGCCAAGGAAGGGTAGAGAAAAGGGGGAAGGGGGAAGGGAGAAGGGAGAAAGGGAAATGTCAGAGCCAGAGAAAGGGTGTGTAAAAAGTATGGAAGAGAAATGGATACTGCATGGTCTACATGTGTGCATTTGAAGAATTGAGGTCTTAAAGAAATGACAAAGAAAAGAGGTTGGCTTCTTTTTCCTTTTGCTTTCTTTCTTTTTCTTTTTTCCATGTCCCAAATTGTAGTAGATTGCAGAATGTAAATGAGACAATTATTACACCAATGCTCATCAAGCTGTGCTGGAAAGACTTCAATAGCCTGATGAATATGCATGCAAATTTGTTAATTAAGTTAATTATTCTGCTGAAAATTCATTTGTCTTTCAAGGACATTTTCCCAATGATTTTAACATGCTTCTGCCATTAGTCATGCTCCATGCTATTTAACATTACTTTTTGTCCACTTTTTTCATTCTCTCTCTTTCTCTCATTCTCTCTCATCCTTTCTCTTCCCTTTTCTCTCTTATTTTTAATTTTAAAAACAAAACGATTGGCTCTCTTAATTGAGCCCTGTGATCCTGGAAAAGACACAGCTGGCTTGTCAGAATCTCTTATAATACATTTCATTTGAATATTCGTTTGACTTCAAAAATGTCACCTAAGAGAATAAAAGACTGCTCAGCCATAGCATATGAACTACACCATTCAGGGAACCTTTAAGAGATACACCCAACTGCTCCACCTGTACTTTTACTTTTATTTAACCCCAGTGTTTTATACCATTTCCCCCAAAATAAGACATCCCCTGATAATAAGCCCATTCAGGCTTTTGAGTTCATGGCAATAAGGCCAAGTGCTTATTTCAGGGTTCAAAAACATATAAGACAGGCTTATTTTGGGGGAAACACGATACCTCCCCTCCCCAAAAGTAAGGTGTTTCCCTTGTCTCTGAATGTATGATGGCATATACAAGATGTTTGCAGAATGAACAAGATCTGGGAGACTTTACTGTCACTATGAGGCCCAGAACTGGTTACCATGGCAACCAAAGGGAACACAGTTTAAATTCGCATCTAAATGGTACAATGGCATATTTTGTAGAAACACAAAGGGAAGGGAGGGAGGGAGGGAGGGAGGGAGGGAGGGAGGGAAGGAAGGAAGGAAGGAAGGAAGGAAGGAAGGAAGGAAGGAAGGAAGGAAGGAAGGAAGGAAGGAAGATTGCCATTATTGCATAGCACTCTTGGATAGTTGTCAGGGACTTAATGTCTTCCCTTACACAAAGCCTGTCTGAAAATCCCATCAGATTTTTCTGGATCACAGTTCTAAGTGGACTGGCTACCATTTCAATTTCCCAATACTGTCTTTAAAATTGTTTTGTTTACATAAACAGGTCTGTTCTAAATCGGAAGAACAGGCAGGAGAGACTGAGGCAACGGTTGAAGAGAACGGTTTATTCAACAACTAACAACTGCAGACAGGCAGAACAGGAATGGAACTTTTAGTCACAGCCGCTATTTATAAAGTGGCTGTCAAGGGCACAACCAATAGCGCCTGCTTATTCTCCCGCCGGCTGAACTGTCAAGTCTCAGCCAATCGGAAGCGCTTCCATGTTGCCGGGTAGCGATGCGTCGTGTCTGTAACACTCCTCCCCCCTTGGACAGCGCAAGCGTAGTCCTGAAGATATGCCAGGCACCTGCGCACTCTTCCTGATCGACGAAGTTTGCCGCCCTGGTATGGCGGGGGAGGAACTAACTCTGGGCTCTCATGGATCGTCTGTGAAGGAAGCAGTAGCCCCAGGGCCATCGGAACTGCCGGCAACTGTGCGGATGCAGTACCAGGAGGCTCAGTAGGCAGGAGGAGTCCTGGTCCCACAGGTAAGCAGAGTGGCCGTGGCACTGGCAGTGGTGGAGCATTCGGGGCCTTATTGTCCCATGGAGCCAGGGGCATGGACGACTCTGTTGAATGATCCATGGCAGGCTCCACATCTCTCGGAGCCTGGATGAAAGAACGACCCCGCAATTGGTTTATGTGGTGCTGCCAGGCTCGTCCATCCTCGAGCTTGACCCTGTAAGAACAGAGTCCAGTGATTAGAACAATGCGCCTGGGCAGCCATGGTGGGTTGCTCCCGTAGTTCCTGGCATACATGCAATCCCCTACCCTGAACGACCGGGGGTGGCTAGTTGAGTCGAGGGGGGTCTCAGGCATGTAGCTTGGGTGGAGCCTATCCAGGGTGGTCTGTAAGCACCTGCCCATAAGGAGTTCAGCGGGGCTGCGATTGGTTGTCGGGCAAGGGGTGGAGTGCTGTGCCAGGAGGTATTTTGCGACTTTCTCCTGCCAGTCCCCTGGGCCGAACCAGGCCAGAACGTCCTTGGCAGAGCAGACAGCCGTTTCAGCCCTGCCGTTGCTGGACAGATGATAGGGTGCTGCCAGGGCATGGCATATGCCCAAACCCGCTAGGAACATTTGAAACATGGCCGAGGTGAATTGTGGCCCATTGTCCAAGACCACCACATCGGCCAGGCCGTGGGTGGCAAACAAATTGCAGAGGACCCTGCTCTCAGCTTCTGAAGAGGTTGATGCTGTATGAGCAATCTCTACCCACTTGGAATATGCATCAACCACGACCAGCAAGGTCTGTCCCCGGAAGGATCCTGCCAGGTCTATATGGAGCCTGGACCAAGGGCACCTGGGTGTCTCCCACTCCCGAGGTGTGGCTGCAGGGGGCACTGATCAGGACTGCTGGCATCTCTGACACCCTGCTACCCATTCGGAGATGGTCTGGTCAAGTTTTGGCCACCAAATATAACTGCAGCCCAAGGCCTTCATCCTATCGGTGCCAGGATGGCTGTCGTGCAGACGTTTCAGAATGGACCCACGCAGCTTGGGGGGAATCACCACCCTGCTGCCCCATAGTAAACAACCCCGGGAAATGGAAAGTTCATGCTGGTGGGTGACATAAGGTCTAAATTCACCTGGCACGGGGCCCTGCGGCCATCCCCTGCGTACCCAATCTAGAATCTGCACCAGGGTGGGGTCCTTGGCAGAATGCTTGGCAATGTCTGACGCTGTCACCAAGCAGGGAACTCATCAATCAACAGGACAGACAAATCAGGGGCAGGGTCGTCCACAGCTATAGGAAGGGGACAATGGCTAAGGCCGTCTGCATTCACCAAATCAGCCCCTGGGCGATAGACCAGCTTGTAATTATAGGCTGCCAGGAAAACTGACCACCAGGACATGCGAGGGGACATAATTTGTGGGGTCTGTTTATCTCCCGCCAATAGGCCCAAAAGGGGCTTGTGGTCGGTGACCAGCTGGAAGAAACAGCCATAGATGTAATTGTGGAACCGTTTTACTGCAGCCACGAGTGCCAATGCCTCCTTATCCAGTTGGCCATAATTCCTCTCAGACGAGGACAAAGTTCTGGAATAATAGGCAATTGGAGCCTTGGATCCGTTCGGCAGGATGTGGCTTAACACAGCCCCAATGCCATATGGTGAGGCATCGCAGACCAAGGTGAGGGGAATGTGGTCATTGTACTGTACCAGCATGGCATCAGAAGTGAGGAGGTTTTTTACAGCAGTGAAAGCTGCGGCCTGGGGCTTTCCCCAAACACAGGGGGCCTTGCAATCCAACAACCGGTGCAGTGGTTCTGCCAGAGAGGTCTTATGTGGTAGAAAAATACTGCAAAAATTGAGTAGGCCCAAAAAAGCCTGTAACTCTGCCTTGCACGTGGGTGGTGGGGCCTTTTTAATGGCCTCAACCATAGAAGGGGTAGGGTGGATACCAGTACCATCCACAAGGAACCCTAGAAATTCAGCTTGTGGTACCCCGAAACTACATTTGGCCTTCTTGAGTTTCAGGCAATTTTGTTGGAATCTATGTAGCACCTATGTAGCGGATGCGTTCGATGAGGTTGGGTTTGTTGATGGCCGAGATCAAAACATCATCGAAGTAGGGAATGACACCGGGAATTCCCTGCAATAATCACTCCATGAGGCTTTGAAAAATGCCCGGCGTGATGCTGACCCCAAACTGCAAACGGTGACACTTAAAAGCACCCCTATGGGTGACAATGGTTTGGGTGGCAGCCGTGGCATCATCAACAGGAAGTTGTTGATATTCCTGGGCCATGTCTAACTTAGCAAAGATGGTGCCCTGACCCAAGGAATGCAGTAAATGCTGGACTACAGGGACCGGGTAAGGATGCGCCTGTAAGGCACGGTTGAGTGTGCATTTAAAATCACCGCATATGCGGATAGACCCGTCCCGCTTGACAGGAATGACAATGGGGGTGGCAGGCAGCGTGTTTTGAGTTTTGCACATTTCCGCCGCCCACTTGTCTGACATTTCAAAAGCACACCACGGACAGCAGGTTGATGTCAGTCTTGGCTAAGAGGCAGCGTTGTAGCCACAAGTCTCTCACGCCGCATACCATCTGCTCGAGGAGGGAGTCGTCAAGATTCTGAAACTCGCAGTAAATCACCTCAGCTTGGAGGGAAGTGAGATATTCATTAATGGATTCTCCCTCCTTCTGCAACCTCTGACGGAACAAGAACTGACGGGAAATACAAGAGGGAGCAGGTGCATAGTGACCCTTCAGCTTTGCCAACAACGTGGTCCAAGGTACCGTGAAAACAGGTTGCGGAGCTACAAGAGCCCTAGCAGTGGTAAAGATTTGAGGACCACAGGTGTTTAAAAAATGGGCTCGCTTTCTGTCGTTAGAGAAATCTGTGTAATCGTTAGTTTGTAGAAAACAGTCAAAACACTCAATGTAAGGGTCCCACGTTTCAGGAGCCGGCTTGAAAGGAGTGAACGCTGCAGGGTTAGCCATTGTGAGGGAAACAGACTGGGGCTTTCCCCAAACCCAGGGGGCCTTGCAATCCAACAACCGGTGCAGTGGTTCTGCCAGAGAGGTCTTATGTGGTAGAAAAATACTGCAAAAATTGAGGAGGCCCAAAAAAGCCTGTAACTCTGCCTTGCACGTGGGTGGTGGGGCCTTTTTAATGGCCTCAACCATAGAAGGGGTAGGGTGGATACCAGTACCATCCACAAGGAACCCTAGAAATTCAGCTTGTGGTACCCCGAAACTACATTTGGCCTTCTTGAGTTTCAGGCAATTTTGTTGGAATCTATGTAGCACCTATGTAGCGGATGCGTTCGATGAGGTTGGGTTTGTTGATGGCCGAGATCAAAACATCATCGAAGTAGGGAATGACACCGGGAATTCCCTGCAATAATCACTCCATGAGGCTTTGAAAAATGCCTGGCGCGATGCTGACCCCAAACTGCAAACGGTGACACTTAAAAGCACCCCTATGGGTGACAATGGTTTGGGTGGCAGCCGTGGCATCATCAACAGGAAGTTGTTGATATTCCTGGGCCATGTCTAACTTAGCAAAGATGGTGCCCTGACCCAAGGAATGCAGTAAATGCTGGACTACAGGGACCGGGTAAGGATGCGCCTGTAAGGCACGGTTGAGTGTGCATTTAAAATCACCGCATATGCGGATAGACCCGTCCCGCTTGACAGGAATGACAATGGGGGTCTCCCATTTGGAATGATCAGTGGACTTGAGGACCCCCTGGGCCAATAGCTTGTCCAGTTCTGCGTCCACCTTGGGATGGAGAGCAAAGGGCACCTGTCTGGGCTTGAGCCTTATGGGTGACACCTGAGGTCAAGGTTAAGGGAGATGGGGAAACCCCTATAATTACCTAGGGTTCCATCAAAAACCTCAGTGAACTTGGTGGTTAGGGCCTCGAAGTCATCAGCGATGGTGGCATGGATGCCAGTGATGTTGAGCCCCAATGCCTCAAACCAGTCTAACCCTAATAAACTGAGAAGGCTTCCCTTAATGGCAAGAACAGGGAGGGGCCCTGAGAAACCCCCCTTTTCCACTAGGAAGTGGGCACACCCTAAAATGGGAATACTATTTCCCTGGTAGTCATGGAGCCTGGTGCTGCAGGCCCTCAACTGTCCAGGTGTTTTGGTAGGAACTATCTTCTTCAATGTCTGCCAGGCAGTGATGGACTTGGAGGAATCGGTGTCCACTTCCATTCTGCATGGCGTCCCTTCTATTTTGACAGACAGGAAGATCTTTTGGTGGTGGTCAGAGGAAGCATGGCTGACAGACACGGTGGGGTTTGTTCTGTCACAGGATATGGCAATATGCCGCAGGGATCGGTCCTCTCGCCCCTTTTGTTCAACATTTATGTAAAGCCGCTGGGCGAGATCATCTGTGGTTTCAGGGTGAAGTACCACCAGTACGCTGACGACACCCAGCTGTACATCTCCACCCCGGACCACCCCAACGATGCCCTTGAAGTGATGTCCTGGTGCCTGGAGGACGTACGGATCTGGATGGGGAGGAACAGGCTCAGGCTCAACCCATCCAAGACTGAGTGGCTGTGGTTTCCGACGTCCCGATATAGTCAACTGGTGCCATCGCTGACTATTGGGGGCAAATCATTGGCCCCCACGGAAAGGGCTCGCAACTTGGGCGTCCTCCTGGATTCACGGCTGTCTCTAGAAGAGCACCTGACGGCCGTGGCCGGGAGGATTTTTCATCAGGTTCGCCTGATTCGCCAGTTGCGTCCCTTTCTAGATCAGGACTCTCTACACACGGTCACTCATGCCCTTGTCACCTCTCGTCTGGACTATTGTAACGCTCTCTACATGGGGCTCCCCTTGAGGTACACTCGGAGGCTCCAACTGGCGCAGAGTGCGGCCGCGCGGGTGGTTATGGGAGCAACGTGGAGCTCCCATATAACACCTCTCCTGCGCGAGCTGCACTGGCTCCCGGTGGTCTTCCGAGTGCGCTTCAAGGTTTTGGTTACCACCTTTAAAGCGCTCCATGGCTTAGGACCTGGTTATCTACGGGACCGCCTACTACCACCAATAGCCTCCCACCGGCCAGTACGCTCCCATAGAGAGGGGCTCCTCCGGGTGCCGTCGGCCAAACCATGTCGACTGGCGGCCCCTAGGGGGAGAGCCTTCTCTGTGGGGGCACCTACGATCTGGAACGAGCTCCCCCCGGAGATACGGAGGATCCCGGATCTGCGCACCTTCCGCCGTGCGCTTAAAACGTTTTTATTCCATCAAGCTGGCCTGGCCTAAATCTTCTCCTTTTTAAAATTTTTAAATTTTAAATTTAAATTTTAAACATGAATTTGATATTATGGGATGTTTTTAAAATTTAGCCAAACTGTTTAATCTGTTTTAACCTATTTTAAATTTTGTACTTTCTGTGTTTTTATCTTTTGGCTGTTCACCACCCTGAGTCCTTCGGGAGAAGGGCAGTATAGAAATCTAATAAAACAAACAAACAAACAAACAAACAAAACAATAGTCCTTTGGCGCGTTGTACTCCCTTCAGAGAGGCTTAAACTGAGCTGGAGCGCTCGAGGCAATGTCTTGGGAAATGGAACGGCAGACCTTAGCCAGGTGGCCTCTTTTTCTACAGCAGCGGCAGATAGCATTCTTGAAGTGGCAAAAGGCACAAGGATGGTTTCCCCCGCAGCCCAGGCAGGGCACCAGACTCTGCTTCTTAAATGTTGGTCTCTTGCTGTTCACAGCCGCTTTGAGACGGCTCACTTCATCATCATCATCCATGAGGTTGTCAGAGGTGGCATCCTCATCAAGGGTGTGAATGGCAGCGCATTGGGTGGCAGGCAGCGTGTTTTGAGTTTTGCACATTTCCGCCGCCGACTTGTCTGACATTTCAAAAGCACACCACGGACAGCAGGTTGATGTCAGTCTTGGCTAAGAGGCAGCGTTGTAGCCACAAGTCTCTCACACCGCATACCATCTGCTCGAGGAGGGAGTCGTCAAGATTCTGAAACTCGCAGTAAATCACCTCAGCTTGGAGGGAAGTGAGATATTCATTAATGGATTCTCCCTCCTTCTGCAACCTCTGACGGAACAAGAACCGATGGGAAATACAAGAGGGAGCAGGTGCATAGTGACCCTTCAGCTTTGCCAACAACGTGGTCCAAGGTACCGTGAAAACAGGTTGCGGAGCTACAAGAGCCCTAGCAGTGGTAAAGATTTGAGGACCACAGGTGTTTAAAAAATGGGCTCGCTTTCTGTCGTTAGAGAAATCTGTGTAATCGTTAGTTTGTAGAAAACAGTCAAAACACTCAATGTAAGGGTCCCACGTTTCAGGAGCCGGCTTGAAAGGAGTGAACGCTGCAGGGTTAGCCATTGTGAGGGAAACAGACTGGAAAGATAGAATTTTTTTCTCTCACAGCCAGAAATATCTCTACCTTGCCCTGAAGAAAAAACAGTGCTTAGAACCTGTGATGCCGTTGCTCAGTAAAGGATCATCCCATCCTTCGTCGCCAGTGTTCTAAATCGGAAGAACAAGCAGGAGAGACTGAGGCAACAGTTGAAGAGAACGGTTTATTCAACAACTAACAACTGCAGACAGGCAGAACAGGAACGGAACTTTTAGCCACAGTCGCTATTTATATAGCGGCTGTCAAGGGCGCAACCAATAGCGCCTGCTTGTTCTCCCACCGGCTGTGCTGTCAAGTCTCAGCCAATCGGAAGTGCTTCCATGTTGTCAAGTAGCGATGTGTCACGTCTGTAACAAGGTCAATTTTAACTGGGCTGAGTTTTGCATTATTGTGCAGGCAGATAATGAAAATAGGTGTAGCAATTTCTTTGTTTATTCCTGGAGGCAGGCTGCTTCAAAAAAGAATAATAAAGCTGGGATTTTAAAAAATCAAATAAATATATAATTTGATCTAGTTAAGTAAATACTATGACAGGAAATTAGCCGAAGAGATTGTTTTTGTTATAAAGCAGTAAGAAAAGTTCATTGGCATAGTATAATTTTTGTTGTTTGCTTGCTATTCAGATTAAGATAGAGGTTAACTGAAAAAATATATAAATGATTAAGTTTTTTATGCTGCTAGCATGTTGCTTGGAGTCTCAACAATTGTTAAGAACTAAAAGTATTTGTTGAGAGAAGTATATGAGAACATTCTAATTTAAAACAATTTTTCCAGAGAGAGCTATGTTTCTACGGAGATTTGTTTTAATGTTTTCAAAATATTTTTAAAATAATATCTTTTGCCAACTTTTTCTGCAAGCTGAACTTGTAGCAGTCAGCTTTAATTGCCATCCTAATTGGTGTGTTTCTGATTACAAATAAGGAACCAGGTACTAATTCCAGAGTTCCCAGTGTTTTCTTTGGCTACATCTACTTTGACAGAACATGGGACAATTACTTCAAAACTTCTTTTTATTTAGAAGACAGCCAACTCAAAACTCTTCAGAAACTCAATATTCCAAGTTTAGATGTTTTATTCAGAGTGCAACATATGAGATATTTTATGCACTTAATCAGGGTTTCCTCAGACATGTTGGACACCACTACAATTGCCAATAGAAGAACTTAGATTATTCTCCTGGGATGAAATTTACAAGAAACATATCTTACCATAACACAAAAAAAGCTTACAGGAGGGAGGCTGTCCTTTGAATTGTAACATATAATTAAACAAAACAAGAAGGAAGACAATTACAAAAGGTTAAAAGAAATGGGATAATTAAGGAATTAATTAGCAAAAAATATATATTTGTGCGTACTAACTGCAATACACTACACAACCTTGAATGGGACTGTGGTGTCATCAAGACTGTAAACCAATTAGGTTGATATTTTAAACTATAATTTCTGTAATTCCATCTGCTTTAGATCTACTTTAGATTATTTAATTAGGCAAAGTTACAAAAGCCAACTGTATCAGGATTTTTAAAAAGCAAGCCCAAAAGCAAGAAAGGCTCTTTAAAGCAAGAACAATAATTTTAAACACTGTAGTAAGTACAAGTAATAAAACTGAATGAGAAAGATGTGGAAATTGGATTGAAGGTTTCACTCTTCCCTACTTCCCTCCCTCCAGGAAATACATAAATATATACAAATACACATACATATATAGTACCCATATATAAATATATTTTAATTTATATATGTATGCATAAATTCTATGGATCAATTATTAGATTCGGCATTAGATAACAACAAATCTTGTGTCTTAAAGAAAAGCAAGACATTTCCCATATCTTCTTTTGAAATTAATGCTAAAATCTTGGGTATTAATAAAATTTAACTGTGATATATGCACAAAGCCTAAATTAGCAGCTGCCATTCTTGGGCAATTGTCCACAGACCTCTCTGAGTCCTCAATAATAAGTGAGAGTAAACAGGCATCATGAATTTCCTGCATGCTTCTGAATAATACCATATCAGTTATTTAAAGGCACTGTAGAAAACTGTTGCAATATTTTGAGGATCAGACTCAATAAATAATTCAGGAACAAAGTGTTCAAACAGAGTACTATTTATTTACAATAGGCATTCTATATTCTCTGAATAATCACAGATAGAAGCAAGAGGGAGGTGCATACATCCCCTTTTATATCAATAAGGCAGAGTAAAGGATGGGAGTGGTTACATATGAATATATTAAGGAAGGAAGAATAAATTAACCCCTGATACTCTGTGTATGTACATTTTCCCATTTGAGAATAAGGCATTTACTTGTGACAAATCCCCCTCTAAATGCCGATTCAATATACAACAATAATTACATTCAGATTCAGAACAATATAAGACTTGTAATTTTGAAGTTAAATATTTATGTTGTTTAGATTGCAAAGGCTTAGTCAATATATCAGCTATTTGTTCTGAAGTTTCGCAATGAATGGCCTTAATGAATCCATCTTGAGATAATTGCCTTACATGTTTGAATTTGATATCTATATGTCTGGACCTTTGACCAATGGCATCAGATCTAGATATCTCTATAGCAGCTTTATTATCTTCATATATAATAAATGGTAATGAAGGATTTTTCCAAACATCTGATAACAAATCATTAAACCATACTAGATTATTTGAGGCTTTAGACAAACCGACATATTCTGCCTCAGTTGTTGATGTGGCTACTAAATCTTGTTTCCCAGTATACCAGTAGACTGGACAATCGTTAAGAAAGAATACATAACCTGAGGTGCTTTTTCTGCACTTAGTATCACCTGCCCAATCCGCATCAGCGTAACAAGTGAGAATGGGTTCTTTAACATTATTGGGTTCCAAAAGTAGGCAGAAATCTATGCTATGCTTTAAATATCTTAATATTCGTTTAATAGCTTCCCAATGATATATTAGTGGCTTACTAACATATCTGGATAACAGATTAAGGGGTAAAGCAATATCAGGTCTAGTCCAATTAGATATATACAAAAGGGAACCAATAACCGATCTGTAAAGTGTATTATCTTTAAATTCAGGGGATGATTCATCCATATTTCTTAGAAAATCAGTTTGCATTGGTGTATCACAAGGTTTAGCATCAATTAAATTATATTTATTCAGAAGTTCTATAATTTTATCTTTCTGAGATAATTTAAATCCTTTTTTTGTCTTACTGATTTGAACTCCAAGATATTTATTTACTTTCCCCAGTGATTTCAAAGAAAAATGTTCATTTAGTTTTGTTACAAATATATCTCTTTTTTCTTTATGTTTACCAATATATAAAATGTCATCCACATAAATTAATACAAATTCCAATGAATCACCTTCCTTTTTAACAAAGAAACAGTTGTCTGCAGTTGTGGCATTGAAATTCATGGTTTTGAGTACATTGACCAAACATTCATACCAACGTTTGCTGGATTGCTTTAATCCGTATAAACTTTTGTTTAATAACCAAGTTTCATTTTTGTTTGTGTATTGGCTGTGAGGTGCTCTCACATATATCTCTTTATCAAGTTTTGCATGTAAATATGCAGTTTTATATCATATTGAAAAACATCAAGATTAAGTGCAGATGCAATAACTAAAGCTGTTTTAACACTCTCAGTTCTTACAGTGGGAGAGTATGTGTCTGTGTCTCAGGATACTTTTGAGCGTAACCTTGTGCAACTAATCTAGCTTTATATAATGTGTTGCCTTCTTCCAAATTTTTAATTTTAAATATCCATCTGGTGCCTATAATTGTTTTGTCTTTAGGTGCAGAAGTTGGTGTGAATACATCTAATTCTCGCAAGCTATCCATTTCTTTGGCCATGGCTAATTCCCACTTTTTTCTTTCTTCAATGGGGAGTTTTAATACTTCCTCGTATGTGTTGGGTATTGATGTTTCGTTGTTCATGCACATTATGTAATCTTTATATTTACTTGGTACTTGATTTCTGTTACATCTAATTGTCTTTTTTGGTATGCTTTCGTTATCGTGTAAGTATCTAGCTTCCTTATTGGTTAATGAATCTGTTCTTATTCTGGTGTGACTATTTGTCCATGTTTTATTCTTGTTTTCATGTATGTTGTGGTTATGTTCTTCTCTCTCTATTTTATCTTGATGTTTAATGTCTGTTTTTGTAATTGGAAATATCTCATTAAGATGTATCTTAGACCAATTGGCCTGTTCATGAAATACAGCTGTTCTAGAAATTATGAATCTGTTGTTATTATCAATAAATCTGTATCCTTTTGTGCCTGTTTTGTATCCCATGAATCTAAGTCTTCTGGATACGTTATCTCCTTTACGTCTTAATTGTTTTGGTATGTGTACATCCGCTGTAACTCCAAATATGTGCATGTGTGATATTTTAGGTTTTCTATTATACATTAGTTCATATGGTGTTTTATTTATGATGCTGGACCAAGTTCTGTTTTGTGTGTAATTTGAATATAATAAGGCTTCTGACCAGAATTGTTTTCCTAAGCCAGCATCTTCTAATGTACATCTAATCATGGTTTGTAGTGTCGAGTTTTTTCATTCTACCACTCCATTTTGGAATGCAGAGAAAGGGCTAGATGTGAAGTGTAGCATTCCTTTATCCTTTAGCCATTGAGAGAATTCTTTTGACATGAATTCAGATCCCCTATCTCATGATTTGTTTTATTCTAATATTGTGTTGTGTTTCTACACGTTTATAAAACTCTTTAAATTTTTGAAAAGTTTTATCTTTGTGTTTCAAAGTATAGACAAACCCGTAACGACTATAGTCATCTACAATAGTTAGGAAATATCGTTTTTTTATATGTGATTGATGGGGTTAATGGACCAACTAGATCCATATGTACCAGATCAAAAATGTGGTCAGATGACCTTGTTGCCCTTTTTGGTTTGGGATTAGATCTGAGTTTTGAGGACTTACATACTGAACATTCCAAATAATTTTTACAATTTTTTATTTTAACACCTTCAGCATGTTCAATCATTTTTTGTATTACAGGAAAACTAGCATGCCCTAATTTTCTATGTAATATATGTGCACATTCATCATGAATTGGTTTCCCAATGGTGGGTTTCTTGTTATTGAGTGTATCACTAGTGGATGTGTTTTCGTGATCATGGTTTGTTTCATGTTCCTCATTATCACTATTACTGTTGTCTTCATTCTCTATGCTAGTGTTATCTTCTGTGTTTGAATCAATATTATGTAGCCATTTTTCTTCTGTGATTAAATAAGGTAGGCCCCCTTTGATAACCACACTACCCAAATTTGTTTTGTTTTTCTCTAGGATTGCCTTTCCTTTTGAGAATACTATATTTATGTCAGAATCTCTGCTTAGTTTTATTGCACTAAGTATGTTGTGAGGTATTTCTGGTATTAATAATACCCCCTCTATTTTCCCTAGACCAGGTAAATTCACACTTCCTCTTCCAATAACTTGGACATTTTCTTGATTGGCTACCTTTATTACAAATTTATCTTCTATAAATGAAGATAGTATTTTCTTGTCATGTGTTGTGTGATTAGTTGCTCCAGAATCAATGAGCCAATTATTATCACTTGACTTTTGTATGTTAGTTATGTTATGTTTATCTAATCCATTTAATGATCCAGATTTTCTATCTCTTGAATTATCTCTGCCCCCTATACGCTCTCTAAAGTTTGGTGAGTTTCTATATCTATATCTATCAATAGATGATTGTCTGTTATGATATCTGCTCCTATAGTCATGTTTTTGTCTTTCTCTAAGAAATTTAGGACAATCTCTTCTACAGTGTTCTTTGGATCCACAATTATAACATTCAATTGATTCTCAATGTTTCTCTTGAAATACTACTCTCTTAGTCTGTCTATGTTCTCTGTGTGTACTATAGCAGCTTCTTCTCAGATTATCTTCAGCTATTAGCTTATTTGATAAGTTTTCTATAGATAGGTATCCCAAATTAATTGTGTCTAAATGTGATATGTAGTTATCCCATGATGAGTCTAATGAATTAAGGATAACACTTTTCATCGTTTGATCTGATATTATTTCTCCCCTTAAATGTAGCTCTGCTCTGATTTTGTTTAGTGATATTAAGTGTTCACTTATAGTGGTCCCAGATTTTATCCTGGCTGAGAAGAAATCTTTAGACATTCTTGTTGTAGTTGCTACGCTTTCACTATGAAACAGTTTAAACATGCAATGAATTATTTCTGAGACAGTGAGATTATGCTTAATACTATGATACATAGCAGGAGATATACTAGATATTAATAAGTAGAATGCTCTGTGGTGCAGGCAGTCCAATTTTAAAGTCCAAGGTTTTTTGGGAGGGTTAGTTATGAAAAATAATAAATTTTCTTTTAGAAAAACAACCTGAAGTTGTTGACACCATTCTTGTAAATTAATACCATCTATTCTCAGCTTTGGGAAATCATTAGGCAAGTTACCAATATTGTTTGTTCCATTACTTACAACTGAAGGTTGTCCATGATCTTGTAGATGTTGGTAGTGCAGATTGGTATGGGTATGCTCGCAATGAGTCTGAATGGTTCTCTTTGTTCTTCATGTCTTCTGTAGTTGTCTGTGTGTGTTTGCGCATGCGTGTTGCTCATTTCACTTCTGAAGCTGTCGGGAGAGGTTCTCGTCGCTGTAGCTCCCTCGTAGTGCTCTTCCTCCCGACGACTCGGTCTCCGGTTCGACTTTGGGTGTCCAGGAGATGGCCGGTGCTCGCTTCCTTTCACTGAAGCTGTCCTGGTTGAAGTCTCTGGCTCCCGGAAGCATCTGCGGCGTGGGGGAGTATTTGCAAGGTCCTCTGGGTTCAGGCGCTGGTGTTTTCGCCGTCCGGATGGAAGCGGGTGAATTCAGAGACGTTTGCTTGCTTGCTTGTCTTTTCTTTATTTTTTGATCAGCAGCTTCTGTTGATTTTTTTGTAATTTTTAAATTTGGGCCAAATGTCGTGAACAGTGTTCTCATGGCTGATTTTATTTTTAGCTCGGTAGAGGTTTCTTCGATGTCTGTATCAGATTCTTCTGAAGAATAGTTTTTCTTTTTTACTTTTCACACTGTGTATGGCTTTTCGTGCCAGAGATTTTGAATCCTGTCTTCTGATTGGCTCTGCTTCGCTTATCTTAGTGGTCGGTTGAAACCAAGATGGCTGCCATTCAAAATTTTGTGCGGGACCGTTAGTCTTTCTTTTTGTTACATTTTCATCTATAGGTAATTCGCTCACCATTTTTAGGTCTTTAGATTCAGCTGTTACGATGTGGTTTTCTCTCACTGCTCCGCTGTCTTTTATGATGTCTCGGAGGTTCGCGATGAGGTTACAGTCATCTTTTTGGCTTTTCAGTAGTCTCAGTATCTCCGATCTGAGATCGTTGCCCTCTATCTCGTTCTCTTCTTGGTCGTCAGTTTCATCGATTACCTCTTCGTTGTCTGTAATGCAGTCTTCAGTTTCTTTAGTTATTATAGCCATTGTTTCATCGATCATTTCTTGATCCGTTTCCATCACTTTATCGTGTGCCCTGGTGTTGGGTCTTTCTCTTCTGTTTTTAAAGTTTCCTTTCTTAGGCATGTCTATTTTTATTGAGTCAGTTTAACCATCCTCTGCTACCAGTTTGTTGCAATATTTTGAGGATCAGACTCAATAAATAATTCAGGAACAAAGTGTTCAAACAAAGTACTATTTATTTACAATAGGCATTCTATATTCTCTGAATAATCACAGATAGAAGCAAGAGAGAGGTACATACATCCCCTTTTATATCAATAAGGCGGAGTAAAGGATGGGAGTGGTTACATATGAATATATTAAGGAAGGAAGAATAAATTAACTCCTGATACCCTTTGTATGTACATTTTCCCATTTGAGAATAAGGCATTTACTTGTGACAAAAACTAACATTTTGGCTTGTTTGTCATTGTTATAGCTTGGAAGATGAACTCCATCTAGTGGAGTTCAGTTCTACTCCACTAGATGGAGATCCAGATTAGATTTTTGACTCTGAACCTGGGGGGCGGGGGGCATAGAACAATTTGCCATGTCCATCTCACCGTGCCAACTCATCACAGCCATCTCACTGCAGGACAATTTGCCATGACCAACTCGCCACAGGACAATTTGCTGTGGACAACTCCATGTGGGATAACTCAATGCAATAAATGTTATCCACCACTGTTCCTTTTATATTATTTCCATTGACAAAAATGGAAATAGTTGAAGAAACAATGGTGGATAACATTTATCGTGTTGAGTTATCCCACATGGAGTTGTCCACAGCAAATTGTCCTCCAGCAAGATGGCCATAGTGAGTTGCACATGGCAATATGGTCATGGCAAGATGGTTGTGGCAAGTTGACCAGCCACAACAAATTGTCCCATTCTGACCTAAGGCAGGGGATTAGGAACCTGTAGAATTCAAGACAGATTGTCTTGATTGGAATCATATATCTTAGTTCTATGAAGGTAGTTAAACCTGGATAATCTTTTTTTTTCTTTTTTCTTTTCTTTAATTTATATGCCGCCCTTCTCCGGAGACTCAGGGCAGCTTACAATGCGTTAAGCAATAGCCTTCATACTTTTGTATATTTATACAAAGTCAGCTTATTGCCCCCACAATCTGGGTCCTCATTTCACTACCTTTGAAAGGATGGAAGGCTGAGTCAACCTTGAGCCTGGTGAGACTTGAACTTGCAGGAATTGCAAGCAGCAGTTGTTAATAACAGTGCTTTAGTCCACTGTACTACAATGCACTCAGAAGCTAAGCAGTGCTGATTAGCACTTAGATGGGAGACATCCAGACAATGCCTTAATTGAAGGTTAGACTCAGAAATATGTATGTATAGTAGGCATGGTTGGTTGGTTGATTGATTGGTTGGATTGATGGATGGATGGGTTATGTATATATTTATATATGTAAAAAAAATCAGAAGAGCTGTCAGGTCCCAGATATTTCTATAGGGTCGCTGGCATTTTGGTGGGAGGAAGTGGGGAGGAATGGAATGATCTGTATATGAACTTTCTGTTTCCTGCATTACTGCAAGACCTTACATTAGGCAAGAAATGCAAACTGGTCAATCCAGAGAGGTAACAGTCCTACCGTGGGGACCGTACACCATTTCTGCCCAGGGCAGTGACCATGAAGAGGCTGAAGACTGGGGGAGAACCCCCCTCCCAAATCTCAATTGAGGCCCTCAATGCCTGGGTTGAAGAGAACATTGCCTCAAGCACCACTGTCAAACCAAGGTAGTCCATCGGTGTTAGGAAGATGAAAGGCTGGGGTGGCAAAACCAAAGATGTCAGCCTCACCCATGGGAGTCAACGACCTGGTTGGAAGCAGGAGATGGGAGACTTTTATGACAATGACAAACTGGAACGTCCCCCAGACCACACCAACCAACTCCTGAGGGAAGCCATGAACCTCATGAGGGAGGCCATCCATGGCATGTGGATCCAGGATACCCAGGCTTGTGCTGCAGGCCAGTTAGGAGTACAAAAGGGGACTACCAGTGAACAAAAGGGATCCCTAACCTCAGGGGCATTGGTTGAAACTGCAGGGACTATTGATGAATTCCACCAGGTTCTGACAGGTTCTGGAGAACTGGTAGCAGAAATTTTGAGTAGTTCAGAGAACCAGTAGCAGAAATTTTGATTAGTTTGGAGAACTGGCAAATACTACCTCTGGCTGGTCTCAGAGTGGGATGGGAATGGAGATTTTGCAGGATCCTTCTCCAGGAGTCGGGTGGAAATGGAGATTTTGCAGTATCCTTCCCTTGCCATGCCCACCAAGACACACCTACCAAGCCACACCATGCCCACCAAGCCATGCCCACAGAACCAGTAGTAAAAAAATTTGAATTTCATCACTGGGTGGCTTCCACCCTTTAACCCTCTTGGCATCAAATTCGACAGGAATCCCCAGCAACAGGGATTTTTCCTTGCACACATACTGACCTACATGTAGGCTTATGAGAGGGATCTCCCTACAGAAGGCACCAAAATCCTGGCTCTAGAAGGATCTAAAAGATCTAGATCTAGAAGAAGCATGTTGTATGGTGAGCCTCCATAATGCAGAAGCACTGGAGCTTCACAACTTCAACCATTTCATGACAGCCCTGAGATGGAGATTTGAGGACTCCCTAGCCGACCGCAAGACTAGAGACCACATAAGGCACATCAGATAGGGACACTGTCCAGTCACTGAGTACATTGAAGAGTTTAATCATCTGACTTGCCATGTAAATTGGCCAGAGGAAATACTCATGAGTTGGTTCAGAGATGACTTAAACAATGAGCTGTACAAAAGCTGTGTTGACCGTGGACCCCCAGTCCACCTGCATAGCTGGTATGTCTTGGCTGAGGAAGTGAAAATCAACCAAGTTCCAAACCAGTACCGCACAAACTGCTCCTGGAAGAGATCCCTGCTGGAAGGGAGAAGGGCGGAAACCAAACCTTGGTCTGCCCTGCTGTGCTCAGTCACCCACTTCCATTGCGGGAAGGAAGGTCACCATGCAAATGAATGCCATGTGAGAATGTCCACCCAAAAGGGAGAGAAGCAGGTGGGAGGGAAAACCTCATAGCCACCACCACATTCCAAAGTTATCGCCTTCAAGGCCCATGTGGTCATTGAGTTCCCACTGGAATCAATTAAGGTAAGAGGAACTCCGGTTCCTCCGGTGGAAGAACCCAGTCAGTCAGAAAGTGACTACAAAGATCCTTTGGTGAGTGGGGTTGTCGAACCAGGGGTGAAATGCTCCCGGTTTGGACCGGCTCAGGTGAGTAGGTAGTGATGGCGGCGGGCAGTTCGGAAAACTGGTAGCAAAAATCTCTGCCCCCGCCCCCCATGCCCAGCTGAGCCGTGCGATCATCAGAGCCTTTTTTTTCTTTTATATGGCTCTGACGAGCCAAGCTCTGACAACCCCAGCTGAGTTGCCTGCTAATCGGTAGCAAAAATCCCTCCCCCTCCCCCCATCAGCTTGCTTACCTTAGCTGCTGGTCACAACACCTTGCTGTAATCCCTGCAATCCATTGCATCAGCAAGCAACTGAATCTCCCTGCCTGCAATCAAGCAGGCAGGGAGCTGTGACTTCAACTCCCAGAATTCCTCAGCAGCAAAGCAAAGCTGGCTGAGGAATTCTGGGAGTTGAAGTCTACAAGTTTTAAATTGCCAAGGTTGGAGACCTCTGTTCTATTGGGTAAGTTTCTTTCTCCTTTGGGAGCTTTAAAAAAATAGTTAATTGGGAGTTTTTTTAGTTGTTCTTTTTTTAGACCTAGCCATTTAAAGTTTAGGAAGTTTTAAATTTAGCTGCTTTTATATAATAATAAAAATAAAATAAAAATAAAATAATATTTGTGCAGCTTTCTGAGATTTAGTGTGTTTCTGTAGTGTTTCACTCTAACTACACAAACACACAAAATCTCACAAAGCTGTATGTGGAATTTTGTGTGTGTAAAGTGTGAAAGTTGGTTTTTTTGGGCTTTTTGTCTCTGTGTGAGGTTCCTGCTTGTTGCAGGGGCCATTTTGGGTCTAGCACAGTTGCTTTTATATTGTGGATGAGCCAGTTGTGTCATGTTGTGTTTTGTAGGTTAAAAAAGGGCAAAGAAGTGACATTGACTTGGCCATACCCACCTGACCAACAAGCCACGCCTTCCCAGTCATCTTACCACCAAGCCCCGTCCACTAATTAAGCCACGCCCACAGAACTGGTAGCAATTTTTTTTAGATTTCACCCCTATGTCGAACCCTTTACAATCCCTATAGAACAGTTAATTCCTCCCCATAGGTCTACGGATTGTGCTATTGAGATTTTACTGGGGGCCAAATTACCTAAGCCAAAACTTTATGCTATGACTCACTGGGAACTGGATGAATTGCAGCAATTCATAAACAAAAACCTTGAGTGTGGGTTCATCAAACTGGTGAGACCCAAGCTGGCCGCTCCCACCCTGTTCTGGGAGAAGAAGGATGGCTCGTTACATTTACGTGTGGATTATAGGAATTTAAATGCTATTTGCAAGGAAAAACTTTATCCCCTACCCTTAATGAAGGACATGCTGGCCCATCTGGTGAAGGGGAGAATTTTTTCTAAACTAGACTTGTGTGGTGCTTATTACTGGATCAGGATCCGAGAAGGGAACAAATGGAAAACAGTGTTTAATTGTCCACTAAGATGTTTTCAGTTTAAGGTTTTGCCATTCGGACTCCAAGGGGCTCCCGGCATTTTCATGCAGCTAATTAATGAGGTGCTGCATGAGCACTTGTATAAGAGAGTTTTTGTTTATCATGATGATATATTGATTTATACTGAAACTAAGACTCAATATGTTAAATTGATGCAGGAGGTTTTGAAGAAATTAAGGGCAGCTAAGTTGTTTGCCAAACTCTCCAAATGTGATTTTCAACAAGATAAGATAGATTACCTAGGGTACAGAATCTCTTACCAGGGGGTGGAAATGGACCCCGCAAAAGTCAGAGCAGTCCTCAAGTGGGAAACCCCTCATACTCGCAAACAATTGCAGAGGTTCCTGGGGTTCACTAACTTTTATAGGCAGTTTATCCACTTTTGCCCAAATAGTGTTGCCGATCACAAATCTATTAAAAACCAAGGAGGTAGATAAACTGAAACCTAGCCAACCACAGAATTGGACTATGGACTGCCAAGCGGCATTTGAAAAACTGAAAAAAAAACTCTTTTTGGCTGAACCTGTCAGTCCACTAAAGAGAGAAGACAAGGAAGTAACAGGCAACAGAGAGAAAGCAGAGCTGCTTAACTCATTCTTTGCATCAATCTTCACACAAAAAGAAACTATAGCCCAACCTACCAAAAACATAACTGTAAAAGACAAACTAGAAATAAAAGTTAAAATAAGCAAAAAAAAAAAAATAGTAAGAGAATACCTGTCTGATCTTGATGAATACAAATCACCAAGAACAGACGGATTACATCCCAGAGTTCTAAAGGAGCTGGCAGAGGTACCACTGCACCACATCTTTCAAAAATCCTGGAGCACCAGGAAACTACCAGAGGACTGGAAACGAGCTGATGTGATTCCCATCTTCAAAAAAAAGGGGGGGAATGACTCAGGAAACTACAGAGCAATCAGTCTGACATCAATTCCCGGGAAGATACTGGGAAAGATAATTTTAAAAAAGATCTGCCAATGACTAGAAACAAGTCAAGTAACAACTAGCAGCCAGCACAGGTTTGTTAAAAACAGATCATGCCAAACCAATCTTATTTCATTCTTCAACATAGTGAAGAATTAGTAGATCAGGAAAATACTATGAACATAATGTACTTAGACTTCAGCAAGCATTTGACAAAGTAGACCACAACCTACTTCTTCGTAAGTTAGAAAAAATTGGGATAGATAACATCACCACCAGATGGATTCGCAACTGGCTGACAAACCATACTCAACAAGTAGTCCTTAATGGGTCTAAGTCTACATGGAGAGAAGTAAGCAGTGGGGCGCCACAAGGTTCTGTCTTAGGCCCAGTACTCTTCAATATCTTTTTTCCCTTTTTTTAATCACACCTCAATATTTCTTTGCTTACTTATATAAACAACATCTTCATTCGCCCTCAAATTCTAATTTTCCTGCTTATTCATATTTATTCTCTTTTATTTTTTAACCATTCATTCTTTATCTTAGTATATTTATATATGTTTGGGGCTGCCTTTCTTCCATTTCATCTTTTTTGTTGTACAGCAATCTTTCTTCTCAATCCTGCCATCTCCCTCTCTTCTTTCCTTGTTACTTTCTTTTTCCCTCCTCTACTGCTCTTCTCTACTTCCTCTTCCTTTCTCCTTCTCCTCCTTTCTTCCTCCCTGTCTAGCCCTCTCTCCTATTCTGATTTCCCCTCTTCCTTCCTCCCCTCTCTTCCTTCCATCCCTCTCTCTTCTCCCCTTCTCTTCCATCTCTCTACTCCTTTTTCATCTCTCTCTATTGCTATATTTATTTTCAATTTAATATTTTCCACTATGATGTCCAGGCAACCCCGATCTTTCTCATTTATTAAAAATATTACTCGAAATTCCCCTTCTCTTTTTTAATTATTAACAAATATTTCAACTTATTGCATTTTTTCCTTGAAACCTTTGTTAAAATAATCTTCCAACCCTTGCTTTTTTCCCTTTAACAATGTATTTCTTCCATTTTACTTCTTACAAGTCTGTCATTTACATCATTTGCTAACATTTTATTTTCATTCAATTTTACATTTCAATTTCAATTCCCATCTTAATTTTAATTAATTCTTTTGTTGCTTTTATTTCTCTCCACTTAGTGCTTCCTCCAACATCAAAAACAGTTCATTTTAGAGGACTTCCGGTGGCTCTGCGTTCCCCGAATGGATGCTCCTTGAGGAGCTCCAGCTCCGTGATTCTGTTTGCCGCTAGAACAGTGAAAATCAGCTGTTCTAGCGGCTCGAAACTCTCCCCCAGGGAAAAAGGGGAGAGAAGAGCAGAAGGATCTGGGTAGAGCTCCCCTAGACCCCCAGGCTTTTTTTTAAGCCTGGGGTTTTCAGGGTGAGAACTCCCTGAAAGCCCTTCAGTGCTCTAGATCCAGGACGATTCTGCTTTATGCAGAACAAGGGGTCGCGACCACACCAGCAGAGCAATTTTAAGGATTATGAGAAAATTTGAACCTGGACGCTGGCAGAACAAAATCAGGAGAACAGAAAATGCAAGTACTAAACTTTAACTCCGTTTAAAAGAAAAAGAAAAAAGATGGCGCTTAAGGGCATTGAAACTAAACTTACTAGTGAAAGTGATCGTTAAAGCTGCAACATTGTAAAAGGGACCGGATTACGCGGCAAGAAAAAGATTTAAAGTGCTAGTGGAATGAAAAAGACTATGGTACTGACCCCAACTATTTTATACTTCTAAATTGTGTGGAAAATTATTGGATTTATTGACCTGACAGCTGAATAAACTTAAACTGGGAATTGAAATATGGCTGACATCAAGGATGGAGGATCATTATTATATGAGCCAGCAAATTCACAAGTTGTGGCTGTAAAGGTTTTACAAGAACTCTTAAATTTTTATACTTCTGTTATATTGGAATCAGTTGAAAGGACTATTCAAAATTATAATTTGGAGAACAACAATGATTTTCTGGCTGGAAAAGAGGAAGAAAATCAAGCTATTTCGACTTTGGAGCAGGAAAAAGAGGCTGTCAGGATCATGATGGAAGTTAGCACACTGAAAACAGAGATTTTGGCAGAAGCCTCTATGCAGTTAACTGAAAAGCAGCAAATAGACTCTTTCCTGCAGACTGATAAACTTTATCGTGACAATTTTTGGCTTGATAGACAGAATCAATTTTCAAGGAAGAAAGTGACTGATTATATAAGCAGGAAGAGTTGAAATTGAGGTTTCAAATTGAAGGAGATAATTCTTAGAAGAGAACGATTTCCAAAGATGCATCAGCCTCAAATCTATATTCAAAAATTTTCAAAAATAAAAGCAGGGGGAGGAGCAATGTTGAAGAAGAAAGTACTATTGAAGATGAAGGACTGGAAAAAATATAGTAAGAAAGGAAGAATTGAATATTAGTTTCTTTTGGGGAGGATTTTAATAATAAATTTGAAAAGTTTATTGAAATTAGTATTTTTTAAGTTTAAGTAAAAATGTTTAAGTAAAAATGGATAGCTTTTTTAAAAAAAATTATCAAGGTATTAAAATGCTTAACTTTAAATTTAATTGATAACTTTCTGAAAGTTTTGAAATTGATATTTTGAAGAATGAACTCAAGAGTTAGAAATAATTTAACTCAATGGATTACTAGTATTTTTAAGATTATATGGATAGCCTTTAAAAAAAAGTTTTGAAACTTATATCTTGAAGAATGTTTTATTAAAGGTATTAAGAGATTTTAAAAGGTTTAACTTAAAATAATATTTTTTTTCTTTTCTTTTAAAAAGATATGCTTTAAAGAAAGTTTTAAAATGTTTAATTTAGAATTTTAAAAGGGGAGGCTGATGAATAATTTTTAAAAAAGGAGTTAAAGAGTGTGAGGGAGTTTTGAAGCTTGTAGTAAGTTAATATATTTTAGCTTATGCTTTTTTAATGTTACACCCTGTTTTTGCTCTGGGAAGTTGGGGGTGGGGGAGGGGAGGGGGGGTTGAAGGTTGTTGGGGATAAAATTGTTGTTTAATTTTTAATAAAACTAAAAGATAGATAAATGTATTAATAGAGAAGTAAGAAATGTGGGGGAAATGTCATAATAAAGGAAATGATAATATTAAGATATGATAAATATTGGAGGAGTAAAAAGAAGATACAAAAGATGTACTCAGAAGATATATTGAATGGTTGATTATGTATTGTTTGTTTGTTTATAAAATAAAAACTTTTTTTAAAAAAACTTCATTTTTTTCACATTTCATCTACTGATCTATTTTACATTAAACAATATTTTCATATATAATTTTTACAACTAACATCCTTCTCTTTATTAACATATTAATATTTTCACTGACTCTTAACCATCTTCTTTTAAACTCTCCACAATCCCATTTCTTGATGCTTTCCTCCCTTTCTCCCATTTCCTTACCTTCTTCCTCTTCCTTTTCTTATATCTCCTTTTCTGCCTCTTTTCTTTAATTTTCACTCTGTTAATTTTCCCTCTCAATATTTCCCCAAGATCAACTGTCCTGGCATACCAGAAGGATGGAGGATGGAGCCATCTGAAACTACACCCCCACATGACACCTTGGGGGGATGTGGATTGGATAATCCTGACTGGACCCTTGGGGGCGGGGTTGGGGGATGCTTTCTATATGTGATTTTCGCGCCTATTGCCTCAGACCTTGCTTTTCTTTGGTTGCATTCAGTTCATACTCAGTAAAAGTACATTTCTCTACAAAAATGGAGTTGGGGTTTTTCTTTCTTGAGTACTGAAAGGAGGCATACCTGACATTAAGCACGATCTGAAATTAACCGCCATCCCGGGAAAAATACCGTGGGGGCTGAGCAAGACAGTGACCAGAAGGACATGGGGGCTGCTGGATCCACTATCTTCCAGTCACGCCCCAGTTGGAAAGCTTCGGAGTGGATGGCTGATTTACAGCTTGAGGAAAAGCTGGTGAGAGCCAAATGGTTGCTGGGTGTGGGGAGGTTGCCAGAGCTGGAGGAGAACCCCCCAGGATTAATAACTAACAGATGCTGACATGCAGACACTACCTGGCAGGAAGAGCAGAAAGAAGACCTCCTGCTGACCCAGGCTTTACAACTACTGAGGGAGGCTTTTGAGAGTCGAAGAGCCCATGAAAGGTATGGAAACCTGCCCATGGATTGCCTGCGGGGGGGGCGGAGGCTGATCACCCTGGGCGTGAAATTAAGGCTTCTGCTTGCTTAGAAGAGAGATCCAAAGCCCGGGAACAGGCAGTTCAGGCCTCTGGAACTCAAGTGGCAGCTGTGATCCAGGGTCTCCCTGCTGGCCAGGCATTGCCATGGGGGTGGAAAAAGCCCAAAATTCCCTTGCTACCAGTAAAATATGGGGGAGATCCAAAAGGACTGGGGTTCTTCTTAACCCAAGTGTGGAACCACATGCAAGAATGGGGGGAGGATTTCAGCTCAGATGCCGCACGTGTGAGTTGCGTTACCAAGTCCCTGAAGGGGGTGGCAGCTGATTGGATGGTGGGACTTCATAATGAAGATTCCCCTTTGATGAGAAATTATGACCAGTTTATGGCAGCCCTCAGAGTGTGCTTTGAGACCCATTAGCTGAGGGAAAGACGAGAATCAGAATGAAGTCCATAAGTCAGGGGCAGAGATCGATGGCTGAGTACACCTAGGACTTCTGCGAGCTGGTGTGCTACATGAGAGGGTGGTTGGAAGTTGCCCTGCTGAAAAGCTATACAGATAGCCTCAATGAGGATGCCTATAAGGATTGTTGCTCCAGAGGGACCCCTCGGGATCTGCAAAGCTGGTACGTGCTGGCTGCCAACGTGGAGATTGATTTGGCCAGAGATTGCTACCGTGGTGACTGCACCTGGAACAAGCCACCCTCCTCATCCCACAAGGGGGCTCCAAAGGCCGCCAGGGGACCCACGGGCTCCAAATCAAAGTCCACCGCATGCTTCAGATGTGGAAAGGAGGGGCACTGAGTGGCTGATTGTTTCTCTAAGCCTGGATCCAAAGCCACCCCTGGTGGAGGGAAGAGAGCCAACAAACCTCCTGCCAAACCACGCAAGACCACCCTAAAAGGGGTGGAAGTCATTGAGTTCGCTCACCTGAACCAGGGAGAGCTAGGAAATCTGATCCCCGCTGATGTCAGCGAAACTGAAAGTGATTCTGATGAGGATCTCATGGTAAGTCAGAGTGGAGGACCCATGACCATCCTGGTGGAACTAAAAGTACCATCTTCCGGGGCCCACAGGAAGATGCTAGCCCTCCTAGATTTGACAAGGTGTGTCAACAGCCCTGAGATCATGGAAAAGATGGGTCTAAGGCTAAGAACGATGGAAAGGCCCATCGCATTCTGTCAGCTAGACGGGTTGGTAGCTGGGGGAGGGGGCAGCCCATTTTGTAACCAAACCAGTTGAGATGTGGATGGGGGATCACCAAGAAACTCTGAGCTTTGTTGTGGCCCCTGGCATGGAACGACCCCTTCTACTTGGACTGCCCTGGCTCCGAAAATGGAACCCGCACGTAAGTTGGAGAATTGATGTGTTGTGCATCCACTCTAGCCAGCAAGGGAAGAGAGGGGGGAGCCCCTATTGTGTGGCCAAAGTGGCAAGTGAATTGTTGGCAGCTGCAATAGAACACATTGTGGGGGAGGAAAAAATCCCAAAAGAGTACTGGGACCTCCGGGAGGTTTTTAGTGAGAAGGCATCAGATCAGTGGTGGATTCCTCCCAGTTTGGCCCAATTCCGCCGAGCCAGTAGCTGTGACGATATGATGTCACAGAACTGGTTCTGCCCACCAACCCCCTGCCCCCTGCCCCCCTGCTCCCCCACCCCACATTATTCTTACCTTTTATTTGGCCCCACCCCCAATCTATTGCTGCCTCCTGAGTCCCAGCTGATGGGCTATAAGGAAAAAAACTATTTAAAGTCTTGCTTCGGGGCTTCAAAGGGCCGCCCTACAGCTGATCAGTGGTAAAAGGCAGTTTGGTGGTAGATCGCTGCCTCCAAATATAAATGGATAGACCAGTGCCTGCAAAAATACATGAGTATACCGGTGCCTGCAAAAATACATGAGTAGACCGGTGCCTGCAAAAATAAATGGGTAGAGCAGTGCCTGCAAAAATACATGAGTAGACCAGTGCCTGTAAAAATAAATGAGTAGACTAGTACAGTTCTGCAAGCAGTTAAAAGTCTGGTAGACCAGTACCTCTGCTAAATCCTAAAGAATTTTCACATGACCATCAAGCCATGCCCACAAAATAAACCATGCCCACAGAACCAGTAGTAAAAAATTTTAGAACCCACCCCTGCATCAGATGTTCTGTTCCCCGCCCCCCCCCCCCCATCAGCCTACCGACTATAGTATAGAAATCTTTCCGGGGATGAAATTTCTTAAACCAAAAATCTACCCCATGGCCCCCCAGGAGCTGGGGAAGTGACAAATGGAAAACTGCTTTCAATTGCCCGCCAGGTTGTTTCCAGTTTACGGTGCTCCCTTTCAGATTACAAGGGGCCCCAGCAGTATTCATGCAACTGATCAATGAGGTACTGCATGAGCACCTCTACAAGGGGGTCTACCTGGGTGACATTCTTATTTATACTGAGACCATGGATGACCACGTAAAATTGGTGAGGGCTGGCCTGAAAAAACTTAGAGCTGCTGAGCTGTATGCTAAGTTGTCAAAATGCGAATTCCACTAAACTAAAATTGACTATTTGGGGTACCACATCTTGCATGAGGGGATAGAAATGGACCCAGAGAAAGTCCAGGCAGTTCTGGAATGGGCGCCTCCATATACCCGCAAGCAACTACAAAGTTTCCTGGGCTTTGCTAACTTCTATCGACAGTTCATCCCCTCGTTTGCGAAGATTGCCTTACCGATTACTAATCTCCTGAAAACAAAGGGAGAGGTGAGGCCAAAACCTTCCCGGCCTCTCGAGTGGACTATGGAATGCCAGGCAGCTTTTGAAAAACTGAAACAACTGTTTGCCGCTGAACTGGTCCTTAAACACCCTGACATGGAGGCTCCATTTGTCATCCAGGCCAACACCAGCGATGTGGCTGTCGGGATGGTGTTACTTCAAGCCAATGCCGAGGGAAATTTACAACCCTGTGCCTATACCTCTTGGAAATTGTCTGAAATCGAGAGGAGATGGGCTATCTGGGAGAAGGAGGCTTTCGCTGTTCGCTGTTCGCTGTTAACATGGAGGCACTTTCTGGAAGGGGCGAAGCACCCTTTTGAGGTGTGGACTGGTCACAAAAACTTAGAGGCCCTAAAAACGTCCCAGAAGTTGTCACCTAAGTAAGTCCACTGGGTCCAACATTTAACCGCTTTAATTTCTCTCTGCGCTACCTTCCTGGGGAAAAGAATTTTATGGCAGATGCTCTCTTGAGACTACCTCAATACAATAGTGCCCGGGCGGAAGTGATTCACCCAGTTATCCCCTCAAAACAGCTGGCTGCTCCAGTAGTTACCAGAGCCCAAGCGAAAGGGGACCTAACCTTGTCCAGTGACTTGAGTGAGCAGTTAAAAGAAGCATTGAAAACTGATGAGTGGTTTTTAGATCACTCCAATGAGTGTACACTTCGTGAGGGTCTCGCCTGGGTGGAAGCGAAGCTGTATGTTCCTGCCAGCCTGAGGGGAGCGGTGTTACAACATGCCCATGATGCTAAAATTGCTGGGCATTTTGGGTTCGTAAAGACATTACATTTAGTTAAATAACAATTTGGTGGCCATCTCAAAAGAAAGACATAGAAGCCTATATGGCGAGCTGCCCTGTACGTGTGTCAGTGAAGAAGCCTCCTGGGAAAACCCCTGGGTTACTTCAGAGTGTTGCCAGATCAGGAGCCCCATGGAAGGAGATATCAATGGATTTTATTGTTGAATTGCCCGAAAGTGGGGGAAATACGGTCATTTGGATGGTTACAGATTTGTTTTCCAAGCAAGTGCATTTTATACCATGTCCCAAGAACCGCTCGGCTAAAACTTTGGCTAAACTGTTTGTGTTAGATTACACGGGGTTCTAGAGTGAATAATCTCAGGCAGAGGTGTTCAGTTCACCTCCCACTTCTGGAAAGACTCCGTGCTGCCAAACTTTATGCCAAACTTTCCAAATGTGAATTCCACCAAGAGAAGATTGACTATTTGGGATACCGCATTTTGCACCAGGGTGTTGAGATGGATCCTCTAAAAGTGCAGGCTATACTTGATTGGGACCCTCCACGCACACGTAAACAGTTACAGAGCTTTTGGGGGTTTGCCAACTTTTACCGCTAGTTTATCCCTGCGCTCACTCAGATTGCCCTCCCCAAATTTAAAACCCCAAACTTTTAAAACCAATTTAACATTGACGGACAATGACACCATCCAAACTTTTAAACAAGCATTGGCCACTTATGAATGGTTTTTGAAAAACAAATCCAGCTGTCTGATGAAAGAAGACTTGGCTTGGATGGGGAGGAAGTTGTATGTCCCTGCAAGCCAAAGACTATGCTTAATGGTATGGTGCCATGACTCCAAATTAGCTGGACATTTTGGGTTTGTGAAAACTTTACACCTGATTAAAAGACAATTTTGGTGGCCATCACTAAAAAAGGACATAGAAAGCTATGTAGCTAGCTGCCCCATTTGTGCAGCAGCAAAAAGACGCCAGGGGAAATCCCCAGGTCTATTGCAGAAGGTAGCTGAACCTTCAGCGCCTTGGAGAGAGATCGCTGTGGATTTCATTGTGGAATTGCCAAACAGTGAGGGAAATACTGTTATTTGGGTTGTGACAGATCTATTTTCAAAACAGGCACATTTTATACCCTGCCAAAAGATCCCAACTGCTAAAAGTTTAGCCAAATTATTCCTAATACACATTTATCGACTTCATGGTGCTCCACAAAGGATCATCTCTGACAGAGGGGCTCAATTCACCTCCAACTTTTGGAGGGCGTTTTTGGGCTTACTTGGTACTGGCCAGGGGTTGAGCACATCCTTTCATCCTTGTTCTAATGGTAATTCTGAAATTTTGAACTCGGTGTTAGAACAATATTTAAGATGTTTCATTAATTTTCAACAGGTAAATTGAAGGTAATCAATTTATTTTATACAGCTATTCTGGGGATAAAATTAAAAGATGATGAAAGAAGCTTTCTCAATGGAGTCTCTGTCCTAAGAATCTGACCTGACCAGTACCAGATTTAAAGGTGTTTATGCCTGATACATGCAACATCCAATATGGATGCTATGATTCTGCTTAATTTATTTATTTATTTATTGGTTCAATTTATATGCCGCCCTTCTCCGGAGACTCAGGGCGGCTTACAATGCGTTAAGCAATAGCCTTCATACTTTTGTATATACCTGCTTAGTAGGGCTTTCGGCTCCCCCTAAGCAGTGTTCTTTTTTATACAAAGTCAGCTTATTGCCCCCACAATCCGGGTCCTCATTTTACCTACCTCAAAAGGATGGAAGGCTGAGTCAACCTTGAGCCTGGAGAGATTTGAACTTGCAGTAATTGCAGGCAGCTGGTGCTTCTTAACAGCACTTTAGTCTGCTGTGCCACCAAGGCTCTTAATTCACAAACACACTTTAAAAAACATCAAAAAGGAGTCTGTGTGAAGCAGAGACCATATGGTCTGCAGAGCCCATTTAGGACAAGAATCATTTCAGAGAAATGAATATTTCTTTGCCTTTATTACCATTATAGGCTATGTATTGATGTCCATGCCATTGAAGATGATAGTACTTATCCAGTCAATACTATCCTGGACAAATTCCACATCATCACCCAGGTTCTCTTAGTAATATTAAACAAGTGACTCTGCCAGCCCCATAGCTGCCACCATGTTCTTCTGCTAACTGCTGATCAGTGTTGTGGCTCAGCTCTGCTCACAAACCAACTTGCAAAATTCCAAATAATATAACAAATGATTCCAAATTTAGGCATAAACTGGACACGCTACTGCTTTGAACATGGGTGTCAAACTTAATTGCATCACGTGACGTATTGTGATGTATTGCAATGTTTTTTGCCTTTGTGGAGCTGGGATAGGCGTGGCCTGCACGTGATGCATCTGGCCCGCAGGCTGCCAGTTTGACACCCTGGCTTAGAACTTCCCAAAATTTCAGAATATCAAATTTCCTAATTTGGGAGAAAAAATCATTATTAATTATATTAATGAAAGTAATCATGATTACTTAATAGGTCTGTATTTTGTGAATATCCATCATCCTGTTTTGGAATGGATCTTAGCAGGATCTTCTGACCAAACTTTTAAACAAAAGGCCTCAAGCTTTATATAACTTAAGGACTCAATCAGTCTAAATCCAGAATCAACTGGCTCTCTTGAACAGGTTCAAATTGGTTCAAGCACACTATTTCTTTATATGCTGCCCTAAACCATGTTAAGGGACAGGTGTAAGAAACTTTAAAATAGTAGAGAAAATAATGTCAACCAACTCAAATTATACAAATGTGGTTATGGCAATCTTTATGCCAAACAAACAGTCAACATACTTATCCAGGGAATGGATAAGTTCCCTTCTTCTTCCTCTTCATTTTCCAGACAGATTTATTGTGAGGTAAGTGGGCCTTAAAAGATCACATTAAGTTATCAAGGATATTTCATGAATGGCATAGTGTTTCCCAAAGCTGATAATGCATCTAAACTAGAAGTTCTGATTTCTTCAATCAGTTGGCAAGTAGAGTTGCCTTGTAATCTGACAGGTATCTCAGTTTGAGCCTATGGAAGTGACAATTGGCAATTGGCATCCACTAGAACTAAAAAGCAAAATTATTAGTAAGTTTTATATGATTTCTCCTTGCTGGGGAATTCTTTAATATTCAGATGCTGGAAGCCCTTTGCTGGTTATACAATGTAATTTTCACTGATAAGATGGTACATAAGAATTAACAAGGTAATCATATTAACAATACAATATATAATGATTTGAGAATGTTTTATTTGGAAATCTGATATATATCAGGTTAATTGGGAGTACAAATGTTAACAAATGTGTTGTTAATTGGCATAGCTGTCTAGTGTTTTGACAGTTCATGTTATTTATTTGCATTTCACAAACTCCACTTTCTCTTGCACTTGTGAAACTATTTCCTACTCCTGGAATGTGTCTGACTTCTCATTTCTGTTCATCATACCTTAATTTTACATCTTCCAATGTGTTTGAACTGCTGCTCCCATGCCACTTCAGAATGCTGAGTGTATTAGTCAAAGCACATCTAAAAGGCACCAGGTTGCAGAAAGTAGTCCAGATAATGATATCATGAAAAACTTACAACTATCCTTCAAAAATAAAATCTATATTTAAATCTTAACAGAAGAATAGCCAGTTTTCTATGTTTAAATAATGTTTCTGTTTTTTTCTATTACAACTCTTGATTCCACAAACAGACTAGAATATCTCTGAATCTACTTTCACATCATACAGTGTCTGGTATCAGACTGATTCTAGGTGGACAAAGAACTACTAAAAAGGAAAAGATACACAAGAAAGATTTTAAAATATATCCTTTTGCTATTTGCAATGGATTTATTCAACAGAACTGTATTTCAATACAACCCCAAAAATCACTATGTCACTTGAAGCCATCATCTTCTCCATTGTGAGGTGGAGACAGCAGCCAGAAGTGGGTTCAGCTCGTGCAATCAGAGGAAGGACTGAGCCTGTCAAAGCTAAATCCCGCCCCCGCTGCTAGGGGCTCCCAGCTTTGCTCAGTCCTTCAGACTGGACTGCAGTGTGGAAATTTCTCTCTAGTCAATTTCTACCTTTCTGACAGTTTTTTTCTTGGACTTTTGGCTTTTTTGACTCTGGACTGTTACCTGACTATTCTCTGCCTCTTGGAAGTCGGCTTTGTTTACCAGCAATTGCCCTCATCTTCGGCTAATTTCTCCCTCTTCGTCGGTTCTCGACCCTGTCCCTCCTGGATCAGTAAGTGGGGCTTGAGGAGCTTCGTGCTCCCTTGAGGGAGACCCTGGTCGCTTCTGGGACAGTTTAATCGCTGTGGAGCTGCCGCGCTCCCCTTTGCCTGCCGCGCCGCCATTTCGAACCGCAGAGCGGCTTTTAGGCCTGGCTGGGACGTTTTATAGCTGTGGAGTTGCCACGCTCCCCTTTCGGCTTCTGGTCAGTGAGTGGGACTTGGGGAGCTGCTCGCCACTTCAAGGGAGCAGTTAATTTATCCTTCTGGTAGGCAGCGGCTGCGGGGGCGCTTTTCTGAGCCGTTAGATCGCTGTGGAGTTGCCGCACCCCCTGTTTTGCCTGGTGCGCCGCCCGTTTGAGTTTCTAAGCTGAGGGAAAGTTCTTTCCTATTTTAAAATTGCCGCTTGCCATTTGTTCCCTGGCTCAGCTGATTGTCGGACCTAGCATAGTTAGCAGATCCTTGGCCTTTTCGCTCGCCCTTGACGGCTGGAGCAGTTCTGCCCTGTTGATTATTACAGTCTAATTAACTTCTGAGGTGGTGGAGTTTTTTCGCGCTCCCATTGTCTCTGGGGCTCAGCCACCATTTTGTGGGTCAATTTGGCGCGCTTGCTGTGGCGGTTAGTGGAGGCCTCCAGGTTGTGACTTCTTTCCTGTAGAGGCTTGGCCATTTTCATTGCTCCCAGGACATTATTGGCCCTGCTTTAACGCCAGTCAGTAGGGTGCTTTACTTAAAGACCCTTTACCTCTCGAAGGTTGGTGGCTATTTTATTGAAAGCAGTCCGGGAGCGGCCATATTGCTTATATATAATTTCAACCCATCATGCCTAAAGCAGTGGGGAAGAGTAAAAATGGCCGTAGGGCCACAGTGCGGCAACAATCCCTGGCCATTCATAAGGATGTGGGGACTGATCCCTTGGCAGTTTCCGCCAGCCCGGCTACCCATGAGTCAACAGGGTCCCAATCGCATTGTAAGGGTTCCTCATCGAACCCTCCACGGGCCCCCCACCGCAAGGAAAAAAGTTTAAAACAGCAGAGTGAGAGGGCCAACAAGCATCCAATTATGATTCCTATTTTTTCCTTATCTGGGGTCAGTGTCCGTCGGTCTCCTTCTACATCAGATCAAATTTCACTACAAGACTGTCCTCTGGACTATCATAGTTCGGATTTGTGGGGCGCTGTTCCAGTTCCTTCTCCTCTGGCTCCTGTTGCTCCGGCTCCAGCTCCTCCCGCGCATCCGTCGCCGACCTTATCTTCTGCTCCGGTCCGTACTTCTTTGGAAGTTGGACCGGCTTCGGGCCAGATACAATCAGTTCTTAATACTGAGGACATTCAAAAAATGATTGAGGCCGCAGTACAGCAATCTTTGGCTGCCCATAATTCCTATCGATCCAAACGACATAGGAATTGGTCTGTTCCATCTGATTCCTCTGTATCCTCGGATGGGGATGAAGACAATGAGTTATTATCCAGAGCCGATTCTCATTCTCCTGCTCCTTCCTGTGTGAGCCGTCCTTCCGCCTGTGAAGACTTTGAGTTTCAAGAGCCGGAGTTGTCGGAAGATGAGGGACTTCCACCGGACCAACCCCCCTTTACCGATCTTTTCCCTCAGGCTCTATTTAAGTCCCTACTATTTAAGGCGGTTAATGCGGCTCAACTTGGGACCTCCGCTCAATCTGTTCCTCCTATGTCCGACAATGCGCTAAATCCCTTGTTTACAGAGCCTCCTAAGCCTGTGACGACAGTTCCTACTCCTCCTCTATTTTTGGATGTTATTAAAAAGCAATGGTCATCTCCTGCTTCGGCTCCTGTACCATCTACCACAGACAGGAAGAACTTCTCTGTTTCTTCAGAGTTGTCCTCACTACTTCAGATCCCCACAGTAGATGCTCCTGTTGCGGCCTTACTTTCCCACTCCACGGTTCCAGGTGATCCTGAGGAGAACCTTCGTCCCAAAGAGCGTCGATCCGAGCAGGTTCTTCAACACGCTCATCTTGCAGCATCCTGGGCCATCCGATCAGCCACTACGGCCTCCTTTTTTAATCATTCAACCCTCCTTTGGCTCCGCCAGCTTCAAGACAAGCTCGCCAATGAGGATTCCAATTTCAAGCAAGACGTCAATAAAATCGTGGTGGCTGTACAGTTTTCTGCGGACGCAACATTAAATGCAGCTCGCTTCACTTTGAAGTCCCTGGCTTCAACTGTAGCAGCCCGGCGCCTGGTTTGGCTGAGGCATTGGCCAGCTGATGCCCGCCATAAGTAGCGTTTGGCCTCAGTTCCCTTCCTGGGGGGGAAGTTGTTTGGGGATCCGTTGGAGGCTTTCCTGATAGAAAGTAAGGACAAAAAGAAGATCTTGCCCACCGTTTACCGTAGAGGGGAATCCAGATACTCCCCATTTCCCTCTTGTGCCCAATTTCGCCCAGCAGACGGGGGTTTGGGTACTTCCCGTGGTACGGGTACCTTTGTTCCTAGACACAGGGGGTTTCAGGACAGGCCCGGGAGAGGCAGGCCCTTTATGTCTAGATGGCCCTTTCGAGGGGGAGGGGGTCGTTCCATCCGTCGCTGTCGTTAGTAGTCTCCCTAACTTTCCCGTGGGCGGCAGATTGGGCCGTTTTGCTGCCATTTGGGAACACACTACTTCAGATTGCTGGATCAGAGCCTCCATCCGATCGGGGCTTTCCATCGAGTTTGTCTCCACCCCTCCTTCTGTTTTCCTCCGCTGTCCCTGCTCTGGTTGTCCTGAGCATAGGGCCCTCATGGATTCGGCCATAAACCACCTCCTCACCATTAAGGCTATCCCACCTGTACCTTTGGCTCAATTAGGGCGTGGTTTTTACTCTCGGGTCTTCCTTGTACCTAAGTCCTCAGGTGGGTGGAGACCGATTCTGGACCTAAAACGTTTGAACCGTTTTGTAGTTTATAGAAGGTTCAAAATGCAATCTTTACGTTCTATTCTTGACAGCGTTCGGAGGGGCGATCTCCTCTGTTCAATTGATTTAACTGAAGCATATTTACATATACCCATTCGATCTTCCTACAGGAAGTTTTTACATTTCTACTATGCTGGAAAGCATTTCCAGTACAGGGCTTTGCCCTTTGGTCTTTCCTCAGCTCCCCGTAGCTTCACTAAAATATTGGCGGCTTTAGCCGCTTCTCTTAGACTTCAGTCAATTCGTCTCCAGTGTTATCTGGATGACATCCTTATTATGTCTACATCTCTGTCTCGAGCCTATTCTGACCTTTACCTCACCATTCGGACCCTAGCCGCCCATGGTTTTTCCATTAACGTGGAAAAGAGTCACCTCGTCCCTTCTACTAGGATCATCCACTTAGGGACGGTCATAGATTCGGTTGAGGGTAAGGTTTATCTGTCTAGGGAGCGGCAGGAGGGACTTAGGGCCCTAGTAACTCAAGTCATGTGAGAGAAGAAGGTCTCACCCTTGTTTCTCTCTAGATTATTGGGGAAAATGGTTTCTGCTATTGATATTGTTCCCTGGGCCAGATTCCACCTGAGAAGCCTTCAGTAGTTTCTTTTGCCTTTGCAGAAGGCGGGGAAGGGCACCTCGT
This sequence comes from Arizona elegans, assembly GCA_022577455.1. Taxonomy (NCBI): domain Eukaryota; kingdom Metazoa; phylum Chordata; class Lepidosauria; order Squamata; family Colubridae; genus Arizona; species Arizona elegans. The sequence continues at coordinate 71,475,889 of JAKOOJ010000004.1, read as the reverse complement.
CGACCAGAGTTACCATCCCCAGGGAGGTGTTAGCGTCCCTTCGCTGGTGGCGCTCCCGGTCCATCTCCAAAGGCAGTTTTTTCCTGGACCATCACTGGGTCATCGTCACAACCGATGCCAGCAAATTCGGCTGGGGCGCTCACTGCGAGACTCAAGTGGCTCAGGGCACGTGGTCGGCCACCGACTCCTCCCGCAGCATAAACTGGCTGGAACTACGAGCTGTCGTTCTCGCTCTCCGGGCTTTTCGTCATCTGGTGACCGGAGCGCATGTGTTGGTTCTCACCGACAATGTTTCAACAAAGGCACACATAAATCGCCAGGGGGGCACCAAGTCCAGGTTGCTGATGTTGGAAGCCAGACGACTTTGTCTTTGGTCAGAACGTCACTTGATCTCCCTGAAGGCGGAACACATTTCGGGGGAGGCGAATGTACGAGCGGATTGGCTCAGTCGCCAGTCGATAGACCACTCCAAGTGGCATCTGAATCCCTGTATCTTCCAGAAGTTGGCGAGTCACTTCGGCATGCCTATTGTGGACCTATTCGCTTCTCCTCTGAATGCACAGCTCCCCAGGTTTTTCTCCCGCTTCCGGACGCCTCAGGCGGAGGCAGTGGATGCTCTACGCTCCCCCTGGCCCCCGGGTCTGCTCTTCGCATTCCCTCCGATTCCCATCTTTCCAAGAGTCCTTCAGAAGGTTGTTCTGGAATGGGCAGAGATCATCCTCATCGCCCCCCATTGGCCATGGAGGTCATGGTTCGCCGACCTAATGCACTTATCAGTAGCTCCTCCCTGGACACTTCCGTGCCCCATTGATTGCCTCAGTCAAGGGCAGATCCTCCATCCAGACCCACTATGGCTGAAACTGATCGCTTGGAGATTGAGCGGGGCGATCTTCAACGAGACAACGTCCCTCCTTCCATAATCCAAACTATCCAAGCGTCACGCCGGCCCTCCACTAATAGGATCTATTCATCGACGTGGCGGGCTTGGTGTTTCTCCCAGAACATCTCTCCACTGGAAGCTTCCGTGTTGCAGGTCCTGAGGTTTCTTCAGGCAGGCTTGGACAAAGGGCTCTCACCCAATACCTTATGGAGGCAGGTGGCGGCAATTTCTTCCATTTTGACTCCCAATTCTCTCCAGCCTCTGTCTCAACAACCCATTATATGGCGTTTTCTGCGAGGAGCCACCAACTTGTCGCCCCCGGTCATTCATAGATATCCCACTTGGGACCTTCCCCTTGTTTTGAACTCTTTTACTGAGCCACCATATGAACCGTTACGCACGGTCAGTCTACGCCTGTTATCATACAAGGTTGCCTTTCTGGTGGCCATAACGTCTGCTCAACGTATTTCTGAGATCGTAGCTCTTTCCATGAGAGACGATTTGTGTATATTCCATGAGGACCGGGTTGTGCTCCGACTCAATCCCACATTTATACCTAAGATTAACTTTCCTTTTCACCGTTTACAGGAACTGATTCTCCCAGACTTCTGCCCTCATCCGTCTCATCAGTTAGAGCATCGATGGCACATGCTGGACGTACGGAGGGCTCTGCAGATCTATTTGACAAGGACTGCGGACCTTCGTCGGTCTGAGTCATTATTTGTGTCTTTTCTTCCCGCTTCGCTAGGTGCTAGGGTGTCGTCGTCGATGATCGGATGTTGGATTCGGTGCACGATAGCTACGGCGTATGAACTGTGTTCCTTAACACCCCCTGCCACGGTGACAGCTCACTCGACGAGGAGTGCGTCAACCTCTGCGGCCTGGTCTTCCCAGGCTTCATTACTCGAAGTCTGCAGAGCGGCTACCTGGACCTCTCCTTCCCCTTTTGTTCTGCATTATAAAATAGACAAGTATGCTTCGGCGGAGGCGTCCTTCGGGCGGAGAGTCCTCCAAAGAGTGCGGGGGGACGGGGAGTTGCTTGTCCAGACTGTTCCCTCCCTAGACCTGGGACGCTGATCTTGGGTATGTCCCACTTCTGGCTGCTGTCTCCACCTCACAATGGAGAAGGGGCGTTGGTCCTACCTGACACGCACCTTCTCGTTGGGTGGAGACAGCAGCCAGTCCCTCCCTGTCAGTCTGGATATTGATATGTTTGTTCTTCTCCTTTTGTTGTTTCCACACGTTAAGCCTGTCTTCGTCCTTCACAAAGCTGGGAGCCCCTAGCAGCGGGGGCGGGATTTAGCTTTGACAGGCTCAGTCCTTCCTCTGATTGCACGAGCTGAACCCACTTCTGGCTGCTGTCTCCACCCAACGAGAAGGTGCATGTCAGGTAGGACCAACGCCCCATCTCAGCAGAATATAAAATGTTCCACGTGTCAATTCTGACAAGGAGTTAAGGAGTTATAAAGCAAAATGTATCCATTGGCAATTAGATTGTTGGAAAATATCATTAAGTATGAGGCCTTTCCTATTGTATTGTATTGTATTGTATTGTATCGTATCATATCGTATCGTATCGTTTTGTTTCGTATCATCGTATCATATCATGATATCATATTGTATCATATTATATCATATTATGTTATATTTAGAAATATCTCTTTTGCTACTTTGTTTCCCTTACTTGGCACTGCTCTTTTTTCCTTTCAGAAAATAAAAAAATGTTAAAAATTGGATGCTGGTGGTTGAATTGGAGGGGACTGTGTCAAACTCAACAGGGCACTGAACAGGGCAGACTTGATTTTTCAACCCCATGCATTTTTTAGTAATTACTACATCCCTAGAAAAGGCCAATTAATGTTATTCTAAGGGAAAGTTATTTTCTTCTTTATATTTCTTCCCAATTCCCATATACTGAAGATAAGTGCTGTGTGTGTGTGTGTTTGTGTGTGTTTGTGTGTGTTGGTAGTTGTGGCAGTAGGGCACTTTGGCTGGAACCAAATCCCACATACAGCGCAGTGTACTGTAAATGGAACAAAAACATATTAAATGTAAACATATGCACCTGATAATTAAATCCCTTGGATGTAAAACAAACACAGATTTTGGAACATTATATTCTAGCCTACAGATGGAGGAAAAGTAAGGAATATGGTATTTTTTGGAAATTACATAAAATACTGTACAATCTATACTTTGCAAAGATGAATTAGAAAACTGAATTACTTTCATATGAATGTTGAGAAGTCATTATTTTTCCTCTTAATTTTTTATTTGAAAAAAGTTTAAAAATGGTGTAAAGAATCTTTTGTCAATGCAAAAGACCTCTGCTGAAAGATTATTCCATTCACACACAGTTGGTTCTTTATTTATCATTTGTGTAAAATATTGTATTCTGAGCAGTTTGCAATAATTATACAATGATCATAATAACTGTAAAACAGTGAGAATAATGGACAGAGAAAAATATTGGAGAAACACTTTTAACATCCTTGAACTCTGGTGTTCCACAATGAATAAAGAAAGGGAAAAAACGTAGGACTTCATCCATAATCTCTTTGGCTTTATGGCTATTAATGAACTCCAGGATCTTAACTGTTTTCTGGCATCACCCACTACCATTCTTGGTACAATGGAAAACCTGCCCTCTTACCTTTTATATAGGTACAAAAAGTATAGGAGAGCTTTGAGGTCAGAAATCACTAGTAGAAATATGAGGTGTATTTTTAACTGCAGTATAAATTAATATTAAGTATTAATAGATACATTCAAGCATAGAAGTATAATGCAAACCTGTTTGAACTACTTTTGGCTACACAGAAGTAACCATGTCTTTCATAAAAAAAATAAATCAATAGTGATATTTAAAAATTAACTACACCTCCCACCTCAATCATTTTGTGTTCAGATTTAATTTATTGAGTCAAGGAATTCCCAGCCCAACATTCTCCTTATTGCTTCAGGTCACAAGCTTCAACAGTCTGGGAAGCAAAGCTAGGAAAATGTGACAAGTTATAAAATGCCTGCAGATTTTACACTCAGCATTTATAGGAAGTTATCTTGTGCTAAGGAATACATTCCTTATTCATTGGATTTCTGCCAGAGATTTGATTTAATTAAACAGGTTGGATCATAGTGACCTCTAGTGGTAAAAAGAACATTTGCAACTGTAGTCAAAAGAAAGAGAAAATGTGCTATTTTCTACTGCAAAAGGATTTGCCTGAATATGGTGTGTACAATTAAAACAAAAATGCCACCAACAAAGAGCAGGACATATACATTCAGCATAGTTTGCAGAGGTGTTATTAGGAACAGCACACAACACACACCACACACAGACACACACATTTTTTTTTTAATTTTATTTTTTTAATTTGATTTATATGCCGCCCTTCTCCGAAGACTCAGGGTGGCTTACAATGTGCTCAGCAATAGCCTTCATCCTTTTGTATATTTATACAAAGTCAGCTTATTGCCCCCACAACTGGGTCCTCATTTCACCTACCTTAGAAAGGATGGAAGGCTGAGTCAACCTTGAGCCTTGGTGAGATTCGAACCCTGCAGTAATTGCAGGCAGCTGGTCTTAATAACCAGCTTAATAACAGGGTGCCTTAAACCCCTGTACTACCAAGGCTCTTGGTATTACATTTTGATTTTGGACAAAGACATTACCAATCTAAAAAAGTTATTTGTTAGGAATAATTTTCTAAACTTTAAAGAAACAAGTAAAATTCATATTCCTATACTGAAAAAATGTCTTCTTTTTTTCCTTTTTTAAAAATCCAGTATTCATCTGCTTCCTTTGGATTGCAATCTGGAAGTGACTGAGGAACTAACTGAATTTGCAAACTTATTAATTTTCAAGTTTAAAATCAGGTAAGCATATTGAAAGAAACATAAAGCAAAATCATTCTTTAAAAAATTCTCACAACACTGTCAGTTTTTCTCCTTGATGTATAGCATAACAGTGGATGTTGGGCAATTAAATGCCGATGCTTGCAAGAGTGAATTACTTAATTTTGTTATTTTTTTTCCAAAGCCAAGGCATAAAGTGTTCTTAAATACCATTATTACCATTATTTCTATCTTATTTCCTAATTGTGGAAATTTGCTGCATGACCCTGTATTTCTGGTCACCACACACTGAGATTAGTAGCAGAAAAGAAAAGGCAAGGGGAAGAGAGATTCCCTTGCTCACTGAAGCAGTAGAGAAAGAGAGTTGAACAGTTTGACAAACCAGCCACCCATCAAAAACCAGAGCATATTGTGGGGACTTCCGGTTGGCGCCACGGGGACACAGACGGGGAAATGGTGAGCTCCGCTGAGCCCTGCCAAATCCCCTCTGCTAAGCTGCCGCTGATAGGTCTGCGTACCTCCCCTGTCTTGTAGGGACAGGGGGACAAGAAGGAATGCCTTGGGCAGCCGAAAGGAACGGGCAGGTTCCTCGGGGCCGGAGGCTTCTCCTTAATGTCGGCGGCAGCGGAACGGCAGCCATGGCAGCTGCCCTGAAACCGCGGCAACTGGGAACAAGGATTGTGCTGGAGGAAGAAGATGAAGAAAGAGCAAAAATCAAGAAGCTGGGTGAGTGACACCAACCCAGGCAATATAATGTACCTATTTGGAATTATTGGAAAATAAGACCCCAAAATTAAAAGTGGCTGCTGGACTGCAGGGCTTAAAGATTGAAAAGAAAAAAAATTGATAAAAGACCCAAATTGAATTTTGTTGCAGTAAACTTAAACTGGATGATTTGGTATTAATAAATTTCTGAAATTTGACTGTGCCTTTAACTGGAGTGGAGAAGAGAAATGGATATTCCTGAGAATTATTGCCTCTAAAAGAAAATGAAGCTAATGAAGATAGACAGATGGATGGCTACAAAATAGCCATGGAGTCTGCAGTGATTAAGCATGGAAGTGGATTGAAGAGATTTCCCTTTCTGGGTGGAAAAGAAACATGTTAATTGGCTTTTTACCTTGGATTACTTGAAATTAATATTGGATATAAGGATTTTGGAGATTCCTACTCTGTCCCAGATGATTTTAAGAAAGAAGAAAGAAAGAACATTTTGGATTTTAACAATGGAGACTGACAAAACTAGGTGTGGCGTAGTTAACAAAGACAGGAAGCTGATGCACTACGCTTGGATCAGACATTTTAAAAGTTTTAAAGGGACATACAGAAATTCTTTACTTTGAACTGATGAACCTTGAAATAGAGCACTTTGGACAGAGAGGAAAAGGAAGAAAAGGAAGAATTAAAGTGGATAAATTTAAATGTGACTAACTGAAATGTAAAGTTTAAAAGCCTAGGTATATATGATTTTTGGATAAAAACAGGAAGGGTTGTGAAATAATAAAAATAGAAAATAAGAGGTGGCTATTAAAATAGTGGATGATATCAAGGGGATAAAAATAATAAAGAAGAATATATTTTGAGGCAGGAAAATTTTAAGAAAATGTACTGTTTGATGTAATACGTTTTAATTTTAATTTGCAAGCAAATGTTAAACTGATGAATAAGGATTGATTGAACAAAATACAAGATACACAGATGCTAGTGATTAGTCTTAAATTAAGGTAATACAAGTTGGAAATGATGACCATTATGAAATATACTGAGATTTAAATTGAAAGAGCAGGATGGAAAAATGATATAAAACAGATAATTATATTACAGTTAAAATGTGTGGGATGGATACCAACTAGATAAGAGTTTGAGACTCGGTGGAAATACGTTGGAAATTAATTCAAAATGCTGGAAACAGCCAAATAGGAGGAGAGTTAGAGGAGACTATGCTGGTAATCAGCCAAACAATGGAGGGAGCCAAGGAGGAGACTATGCTGGATATCAGCCCATAAAATGCTGAAAACAGCCAAACAAATAGGAGGAGAGTTGGAGGAGACTATGCTGGAAATCAGCCAAACAATGGAGGGAGTTAAGGAGGAGACTATGCTGGAAATCAGCCCACAAAATGCTGGAAACAGTCAAACAAATAGGAGGAGAGTTGGAGGAGATTGAGGAACTATTCTGAAATCAACTAAATAGTTGGTGTTTTGGAGGGGATCAAGCTGAGAATTAATCAAATGGAGCAAGCTGGAAGATAGTTAAATATTAGAGGGAGATATAGTGGAAAATATATTAGAAATTGGAGTAAATAAAATATGCCTTTGTGAGAAATCTGTGTAATATGTAAATTGGGAGAAAAAAAAAACTAAGGTAAACTGATTTGAGGATAAGGGTCAAAGGATTAAAATTAGACAAAATGTTGTTTTTATAAAATATAATAAAAATGAAGTGGTATTTGAATTGAAACTAAGAATAAATGGTGATAAAATTGTAAGGTAAATATTGTAAAAATTATTTTGATATGACTTGTATAAGATATAAGGTAAAGAAGAATAAAGATATGTTTAGAATTGTTATGCAGATGTAAAAATGAGTGAAAGTGAATTTGAAACTAATTTTGGATAGATATAATGGATTTATATAGATGAAAATGTTAAATTTGAGGTAAAATTGGTTTTTTCTTAAGTTTTGAATTTCTTTTTTATCTTCTTTTTTTTCTTTTTTTGTTTATTTATAAAAGATGTAATGGAAATTGTGAATTGAGCTTGTGAAACGATTGTAAGCGTGGTAACCATCTATGACCATATCGAGATTTTTGCTCTTGAAAGTTATGTTTTTATGTTTAAATTTGAAAAAAATAAATAAAAAATATTTACATGAAAAAACCAGAGCATATTGGAAACCTGCCCCAGATTTCTTCTGGGTCAAAGAAGTGACTTTGCATTGCTACAGGCGTTACAAGACATCTGGTCACTATTCTGCTCAAAAACACACATGAATGTGCTTTAAAATTAATTTGCAAGGGGAATACACTCCAGTGTATTGGTGCTAATGTAAAACAACAAGAACAGCTTAAGGTTTACAAATTGATATCTATATTTCTGACAAGTAGAAACACAATTTTAAAGGTTCAGGATGGCAGCAGAGTCCCTGAATTCAAGATAGATAGAACCTCTTTTTGAATACCTTTTCAAGAAATTCGGATTTGTTAGTTCCAGCAGTTGGATGAGAGGGAACCCTTGTAGATGTATTCAGTTATTGCTATGGAGTGATACCTGAGAAAGAGAGTACACAATACGTGGGAGAGTGAGGACCTATAACATGCTTCCTGCAACCTGATGATCCCACCAACTATCCACCCAATGACCTCTGCTCCAGATATAGCAATAGCACTTAGACTTATATACTGCTTGTTAAGGTTATTGGTGTTGTGTTACCAACCAGCAGAGTAGATTGCACAGAGAAACGTTGCTGAGAGCAATGAATAAGAGATAAGCAAACTGGTTTATCAAAAGCTTACTTTATAGTGGAGAAACAGTCTCATAGTCTTTAAACAGATTCCAAGTCTTTGCCAGTAAATCAGTCCAGTAGTTACAGAATCTTCTTACCCAACAAACAGTAGTTGGTTAGAATAACAAACTCACTCTGGTTCACAAACCACGATGGTTGCAGATCCATCAAACGATTATTACAGATAGCACCTCCTCTCAATGGTAGCTTATCATCACAGCTTCATCATCAACAGCAGCATAGCATTGCAGCTTCCTCTCAACAGCATATCATAGCAGCAACTGAACACGTTACAGAAGCTTTGCTTAAATATTCTCACAACCAGTAATTATGTGATTACAGCATGACTCAGCATTAAAGCCACATAATACAGTTACAGCTTAAAGTTACAATACACTTATATTGCCTGGACAACTGTTAGGCTCAAACCATATCCTAACACTGCTTCATAGTGCTTTACTGATAGAGCTCAGAATCCAGAAGCACAGAATCTGTATAATCACAGAAGCACTCTTAACTTGACAGATCAGTCAAGTTAAGCCACGCCCAGGCCCCGAGCTATCTAACATGGCTCTCAATCACCAAACAGTTCCCATTGGCTGACTTGTTGTTATAGCTATCCCAGCTCATAATTATACTGACACTCCTCCCTTTATGACTGGAATAGACATAAAACTGAATAATTTAATATTCTTCCCATGGTGGACTCCATCCAATGGCTTGGTCATTATCATATTTTTCAGACTATAAGACACACCAGAGTATAAGACACACCAAGATTTGAAAGAGGAAAATAAGAAAAAAAAAGTTTTTGGCCTCTGCACGTCTGGTTTTTGCTCTCCCTGCCCCCAGGAGTGCTCTGCAGGCCTCCCAAACCTTCTGTGCATCCTGTTTTTGCGGGCCCATTTTTGGTGAAAATGGGATGCGTGGGGCATTGTTTCGGGAGGCCAAAAATGGCTGTATTTGGTGTATAAGATGCACCAACATTTCCGCCCTCTTTTGGGGGAGGGAGTGTGTCTTATACTCCGAAAAGTGCAGTATATCTGCCAGATTGTCTTCTAAAGAACAGTGAAACAAGCTAATTAATTCACATTTGATGGCTTCTCTTACATTACAATATTTAATATCCACATGCTTGCTTCTATTTTTTACTCTGTCACCTGTTACCATTTTAATGCAAGCAGCATTATTTTTATTATTTTTATTTTCTTTATTTTTATATGCCGCCCTTCTCCGGAGACTCAGGGCGGCTTACAATGCGTTAAGCAATAGCCTTCATACTTTTGTATATTTTATATAGAGTCAGCTTATTACTCCCACAAACCGGGTCCTCAAACACTGTTACAGCATCATTTACTTTTACGTTTAAATCCTTTAACAGCTGTACATACCAAGTTACCTCGGAACAAAGTTCAGACAGAGCAATAAATTCTGCCTCTGCTGTAGAAATGACTACAGTTGTTTGTTTTCTGAACTTCCAACCAATTAAAGCCCCTCCAAACAATACCACAACCCCAGAATTGGACTTTTGGGTTTTTACATCATTGGCATAATCACTGTCAACATAATATTTCAATTTCAATTCTTCAGAGACCTGTATTTGAAGACTCAAATTCACAGTTCCCTTCAAATACCTGAGAATCCTTTTTATACCCATTCAATGCAATTGTGTTGATAACAATTTAAGATGCTTACCGCACAAGCTATGTCTGGAATGGACCACTGTGACCATTGTGACAGATATAACAAGCTTCCTAATACAGATTGATATATCTCTTGATCACAGGCTTCACTTTTGTCCTCACCCAAATTTCACTAGCAGAATCCCATTGTTCCATTGCTCTGACCTTCATGGCATTGACTGCTCTTGTGTTTCAACCCTATCCTGTTTCATATCTGAGTCATCATCTTCTCCTGGCTCCTTTTCTTGCTCTTTTTCAGCATTCTTCTCCTGAACACTGACACCATCACTAAGTGAGTTAATGTCACTAAGTGGGTCACTGTCACTAAGTGGATCATTCCAAAAATTTGCATCAATTCTGCTCCAATTTTGCTCTGCAAAGCTAGCAATCACTATTCTTTTGCTTCCGTTGCTAAAGTCAAGCTCATAGCCTGTAAACCTGAGCTTTCTAGCCTTTGACTGACTTTTTCTCCTAATTGCCTTTGGAATATACACCCATGCATTGCTTCCAAACACCCTTAAATGTGTCAGAGATGGCTTTCTCCCATATAGCACTGAATATGGAGTATCATTCATTGAGGAACTCCACAGCTAATTAATTAATTAATTAATTAATTAATTAATTAATTAAAGTCAACATGGCTTCATCCCAATATGACCTGCTCAGACCAGAATCTTCCAGCAGTGAGTTTGCAACATACCATTCAGTCTCTCAACCACGCCATTCTCAGATGCTGTGTATGGATTTGTGAGTCTGCATTTTATTCCTAACTGTCCCACCCATTGTTGAAAACTTGTTGACATGAATTCTGAACCTTTGTCAGTTTGCAGCTGACATACGTATTGTTTATATCTCCTTTCTACAAAGCTTACCCATTGCTTAAATTTCTGTAGCACCTCTATTTTACTCTTTAGTAAATAGCAGAACCCAAATCTGCTGTAGTCATCTACAATGACCAGCGCATACTTTGCTCCATCCAAACTGGCTTGCATTGCCCCCACCAAATCTGCAGGTACCAGCTCTAGAGCTCTTGTTGTTTGTCTTGTGCTACTCTTGCTTACTGGGAATCCCTTGGACTTTAATGATTTACATACTGCACAATTCAAGTATGCCTTACACCCTTTTATGTCTAATCCTTCTACAAACTGTTGCATCTTTTGCAAAACTCAGAAGCTGGCATGGCCAAGCTTTCTATGCAAGTGATGAACGTATGAATCATGTTGTGTCACATTTCCAAATGTTTGAGCACATTGAACTTTTTGTCCCTGCAACACATAAAGAGTATCCTGTTTTATGCCCTGTGCACATACTCTCCCATCACGTTTTATGAGACACTTCCCATTTACAAATATGGTCTCAAAACCTTGTTTGTCTAGACTAGAGACACTCAATAAATTATGCTCCATTTCAGGCACAACATATGTTACTAAACTTTTCCTCCAGATATGGAATCAGCACAATATATTTTCCTGTGACTTTAGCCTTCTGGCCATTTGCTAAGGCTACTGCATCTCCTCCAGCTGGATCCATTCTGAAAAACAATTTAGCAAATTAAAAACAAATTAACAATTGTTTGACTTGCCCCACTATCTATTAACCATTGTCTCTGTTATTACAATAGCTAATTTTTGCAATAGTAGTTTCTCCATCTTTTGTTTTTCTTCCTTGCAAACAGTCCTTCTTTAAATGAGTCTTATCACCACAAATGAAACACCTCCACTCTTTCTTACTGTTTCTTTCTTTGTAGAAAATCTTTGCTGGGCTGTAATCCAAACTCTGCAGACATCCTCTCTGTTACTTTTCTTTATCTGAGGCCCCACCTCAGGAATTTCTCCTCATGGCTTCTTCTAAAATGGTGTTTGTTTTCTTCAGAAAGCAAACAGGCTTTAAGGGCTTCCATTCATAAGTCCTGTTCTGGTTTGCACTCAAAAACAGCTGAAAAAATGTCCCATGTTTCATTAAGTCTATTTAACATCAACAGCACCTTCTGAGACTCAGGAATCTGCATTGCACACTGTTCCAGTTCAATAAATTAAGTTTGCATATGCAGCAAATACACCTCCACACTCTTCTGTGGTTGCAACTAGGCTCTATATAATTATCTCGATAAATGCACAATATTGCATGCTGATGCATACTTCTCAATTTCAGCCAAACCTCCTTTTCAGTTTTTAAATTAGCTACATTCAAGAATTGTTCATCTTCTAAATTTAAGATGATGTAGGCCAGTGCCTTATCATGCTCCCTTTGATCTGCTGCTGCTAATGGCACCTGGGGTTGATTAATAACAATATCCCAGAGCTCCTTAGCCTTCAGGAAGCATTCCATTTTTGCAGCCCAAATGGTATAATTCTTCTGTCTCAGTCAAGGCAGAGAGCTCTCCTTGAAATCAACACCATCCTGCTAGCCTTCTCAGCCTTGTTCTCTTTTCCTTATAACACAGGCTGTCGTTCAGCTTAATTACAGTTAAGTCTTACTGTGTGCTTGGTGTGGTCTGGGCCCATAACCTGTTAAGAGTTCACAGCAATCCAACCAGCACACAAGTAAATAATTCAGCAGGATCTGTGTATAAAAGAAACTTCTTTATATACAGTAATATAAAGCATGATGCATGTATATAATACCCATACAGCAGAAGCCAGAATCAGAACTCAGAATCCAGAAGCACAAAATCTATATAATCACTGAAGCACCCATACACACACACACACGGAGAGAGAGAGAGAGAGAGAGAGAGAGAGAGAGAGAGAGAGAGATATCAGTCAAGCTAAGCCACACCCAGCCTCCGAGCTGTCTAACATGGCTCTCAGTCACCAAACAGTTCCCATTGGCTGACTTGTTGTTATGGCTATCCTAGCTCATAATTACACTGACATTTACAGCACTCTCTAAGCAGTTTACAGAGTCAACATATTGCCCCCAACTATCTGGGTCCTCATTTTATTGACCTCGAAAGGATGGAAGGGTTTGTCAACCTTTATGTTAAAATATGTTAGAAATATGACCCCTAGAATTCTTAGTTTGATGGCCATGCCAGCTAAGCACTATAAATTATATTCTCAACACATCTTGATGGTGTTATGGTAATTAAAGATCCTATAACATGGTCTGCTTAAACACAAATTATGCATACTTAGGTCCAGTCTGCTGACATTTGTTAACATAAGACTGCACAAATGAAGTGTTAATATTCTAGTGATTAGTAGTGATTAGTCCCGCTGGATCAGTAAATTATACTTTTTTCACCTTTCCTGTACCTTTTTATGTCTACCAGCATTCTATCACACCTGACAAAATATATTAGAATTATGTCTGAGATATTGCCATTAAAGTTGATTGCCATTATATTATACAATCTGCAGCCTTTTGGGAAGAAGAGGAATGAGTGTTCTACCTTGGTAGTCTACTGGAATAGCCTTGACTTTGTAATTTAAATTAAATTACACAGTAAATCAAAAATTTCCTAGATCTTAAAATAGTTCAACAATAGACAAATCATTCTACTGAAGAACTAATACTTGGATATTTTGCTAGCCCCAAATTTACAAGTTTCTACTGGATTTCTTTTAAAGCTCAGTCATTTTTATTTATGTTACGGATGGTTGTTTTCTGAAAACTATGCTCATGCTCAGAAAGTGTCTCAGGACAGCAGTCTGAAAATCCATTGGCAGTCATGATGATGAAAAATAAGTTATTTCTTATTGCAACAGCATTGGCTATGTTTACCATTCTATTTAATTAGATCAGATAATGAATTATCATCATGGAGTTGTGTATACTAACTAGATGGTCAATATGAATCTTTGGCTTCATAATCTTTGTACTATCTAAAGCGGGGGTCACCAACCATATGGACCTCAGGGACTATTAAATTCATAATTTTAAATCGTGCAGGCCATTAATACAATCTGCCTAATGACCGGCTGGGTGGGCATGGCTAGGTGGTCATGTCACTGGGTGGGCATGGCCAACTCAATGTCAGTCACATTGAGGGGTATATCACCAGCCTCTACTTGCCCTTCCCCTGTCAGCCACTCCTCGCCTCCCTGCCCAAGCTCCTTAGGGCCCCAACAGGAAGCAGTTGTTGGAACTAAGCAGCCACCATGAGAAAAAGTTGGCAAAACAGCTGGCTCAGTTTAAATTGGATCTGACAAAGAAGGATGCTCAGCAGAAGAACCTCACCGAGGACTACGAGCATAGTCTTTCCAAGCAGAGGGAAGACCTGCGGGAGTGCAAAGCCAGGTATCGGTGCCTGGAGGCTCAGCGGGCTGAGATGGTCAGCCAGTTCCAGGCCCTGATGGAGTCCCACTAGAACAAGGTCCTCTGGCTCTTCACCACCAGCGGCACTTCCCTCCAGCCTTTGCCCAAAGCCCCACACCAGGAAGTTGAAGCAGATCCCAAGTTGGAATTTCTGCCCCTCTCTGCCCCGCACTAAAAGACCCCAAAGGGGGAGACTCTCTGCAGCAATCCTGGCATGGGCAACTGCAAGGAGCTGGTATGGGCCAAGGTGGGACTGCTGCAGCCCATCCTCCAGCAGCAGAACAAACTGCAAGGGAGCTCAGAACCCAGTTGTGAAACGTCCCATGCTCCTGGGAAGGCAGGGAAGAAGCTCTCCAGTTCACTGGTCTCCCACTCTGGCATACCTTGGCAACTGGGCTGTTTCTATTCACCCCCCTTTCCTGTTCTGTCTGCTGGATTGACGAAGGGGACACCAACCCCTTCATCAACCTGGATCAACAAAGGGGATGTCAACACTGACACTGGGGTGCTGTGTGCCTGGACCAGGCACTTTCTCTCAGCCTCCTGCCCATCTCACTTCTGCGAGGCCTCTGGGCGGGAGGCCTTGAGAGAAAGTGCCTGGTCCGGGCACACAACCTTCCAGGAACCTCTTTTGTGTTCCTTCTCTCAAGGAGAAGCTTTGTGGTTGATCTGAGTGAAGGAAAAAGAAGACGGGCAGATTGATGGTGGCTTGCTGAGGTCGATGGGAAAATCAGTCCCATATTACCCAGCAGGCCAGTGCACCTGGGTGGAGGAGCTGCTCCAGGATGACCAATCGGCCAGTCCTGTGACTAGAGCTTTGGAATATGGGACTGGCTGGGCAGCTTGTGGTGGGGCTGAAAATCTGCCATAGACGGTGGTATGTGCAACATGCAATGTTGCAAGTGGTGCAATGTGCAGCACTCACCAGCCAGAATGAGGTAATGGTACTGTTACAGCAAGAGGGGGTGGCGGTGCAGGTGGGCCAAAGTAGCGGTGGCAATGGCCAGAGCCTTAGTGTACAGGAGCGAAACACCACTTGCCTTTGTGTGGCAATAGCATTACGTCACGGTACATTTGCACTAGCTGTGGCACCAAGGCAGCCATCGCCTCCTGCCACTTCGGGCTCAGAGTGGTAATCCGCATCAGGTAAGCACTACAGCAAAGTGGATGGTGCGGGTTCCATCTGCATGGCCATGAAGTGGAATTGGTGTGGCTGGTTCTTGCCTGCAGCTTTGGCAGCCAGGATCAGGTCAGAGCCACCACTGGCCGAGATTAGCAGGCCAGATTCAGTGAGCTGTATGTACTGCGTACATGCCACTGCTGCCTGCTTCCACTTCATCTTTGCCAGGGCAGCAGGTGCTAGAAGGGCACTGTCCTTGGCTGGCCAGTCCCTCCCCACCACTTGGTTTGGGGAAAATGGTGCCTGGTAGGGCAGGTGTGGTGGGCAGGCAGACGGGTGGAGTGGCTGCGTGGCTCGCTCGAGTTGCGAACAACCTGGGGATTTGGGCAGCCTTTACTTGGCTGGTATGTCTGCAGGATCCCTGGCTTCCGAGGTCAGCAAGGTCCAACGTTTGGGCTCTGGCATGCTCTTCTCCTTCTGGGCAGTGGGAGTTTTGTGCACTGCCTGCTGAGGCACCTAGACAGGCTGGAGCTACTAAACAGGCAGCCAAGCTAAGTGCCTGAAGGACCTCATCCCATCACTGGGAGTCCAGGCTCTTCAGCGAACAGGCCTTTGAGAGGGCTGTAGTTTGAGAACCCCTAATTTAGTGCAATATAAAAAATGCAAATAATTTTTCTGTGAACTACTAAAAATTTTCACTTGTATCACCAACCACCAGTTGGTGACCACTGATCTAAAGCATGTTTTCAAGTAGAGTACTTAAAATTATTTAATATATCAGGAATTGGCATGGGAGATTTACTATGGGAATTTGATTCAATCATGCAGTCCACCATGAACCCTATAGGCATGAATTTCTGGATGATACAAATATGTACTATGTTAAAAATGAAAGATAGAAAGTTCCCTTGGTGGTCTTCTAGATTTTAGAACGTAGTAAGTGCCAGACAAGTGCCTCGTCTTTTCCAGGGCAGCAGGTGCTAGAAGGGCACTGTCCTTGGCTGGCCAGTCCCTCCCCACCACTTAGTTTGGGGAAAATGGTGCCTGGTAGGCCCAGGTGTGGTGGGCAGGCAGACGGGTGGAGTGGCTGCGTGGCTCGCTCGAGTTGCCTGGGGATTTGGGCAGCCTTTACATGGCTGGTATGTCTGCAGGATCCCTGGCTTCCGAGGCCAGCAAGATCCAACGTTTGGGCTCTAGCATGCTCTTCTCCTTCTGGGCAGTGGGAGTTTTGTGCACTGTTCGCTGAGGTGCCTGGGCAGGCTGGAGCTACTAAATAGGCAGCCAAGCTAAGTGCCTGAAGGACCCCATCCCATCACTGGGAGTCCATGCTCTTCAGCGAACAGGCCTTTGAGAGGGCCATAGTTTGAGGACCCCTAATTTAGTGCAATATAAAAAATGCAAATAATTTTTCTGTGAACCACCAAAAATTTTCACTTGTACCACCGTCCACCAGTTGGTGACCACTGATCTAAACCATGTTTTCAAGTAGCGTACTTAAAATTATTTAATATATCAGGAATTGGCATGGGAGATTTACTGTGGGAATTTGATTCGATCATGCAGTCCACCATGAACCCTATAGGCATGAATTTCTGGATGATACAAATATGTACTATGTTAAAAATGAAAGGTAAAAAGTTCCCTTGGTGGTCTTCTAGATTTTAGAACGTAGCAAGTGCAATATTTGTTCATGTTGCACATTTTTTTTCATGCTTTGATGGCCAGAAAAATTAATTATAAAAATGTTCTTGATACAACACTGCTCAATGTTGTTGTAAATGTGCCAATATCCTACTTTTTTATATGACAGAATGATTTCACTAAAAGCTTCTAATGAATGAAGTTTTTCTTGAGAGATTTGAAAGATGGAATTCAGTTTCACATTGCTCAGAATTGTCTCCCATAAAATCATTGGCATAATTGGCAAAAATTACTATACATTGTCATCATTTTCCACCATCATCACAGAATCACTAGGAAGGTGGGGTCAACCATAAATAATTTCTGGTTAACTAATTAGACCTTTAAGATCAAAAATGGGATAGTTTCCTTGACTTGACTGGATAAGGCAACAGTTAGTCCCTCCAAAGAGACTGGCTTTCCATTATTCTCCAAATTCTGTAAAATTGAAGGTCATGACAGCAGCATCTGTAGCAAACCCTAATGATAAGTGATGACCTGTGCATGACATCATTTTAAAAATGCAAAAGATATGTAGTGTTTTTAAAGGAAAACAATATGAAAAACAATA
This sequence comes from Arizona elegans, assembly GCA_022577455.1. NCBI lineage: Eukaryota > Metazoa > Chordata > Lepidosauria > Squamata > Colubridae > Arizona > Arizona elegans. The sequence continues at coordinate 71,458,337 of JAKOOJ010000004.1, read as the reverse complement.
AAGGCTCTACCAAAAAAAAGTAATTACATTTGATCGAGAAACTCAAGGGGGCATACTCGACATTCCCTCCTCTCATTTTTCCCCATAGCAGCAGCCAAGATGAAAAGCTCAGAGCTGCTTTCACATCATGAGCTTCTATGGCTGAGAATGAGGTAAACTTTGGGCTCTCCGCTGTCAGCACAATATCTTAACCATTATATTGCATTGCTGTACCCATTCTAACATGCCAGGGATATTAGGGATACTGAAGTGATAAATGGAGCTGCAGAAATCCTGACATATGTATATAGATATCTGTGGATTGCTATTTGGATCCTGAGTTTTGCCTTAGGCAATCACAAAACTGCAACACAGTCTAGTGATTCCCAGAACTTTTTCTGGAGTCCCTTAAAGAAAATAGTAAAGAAAATAGTTCTGGAAGTTCACTCATATGAAGCATGCAAAGGTTGGGGAATACTACTTTATTTTACTTAGCCTAATAAATCATTTGTATTTGAAAAGTATCCATAAGTCAAAATTCCTGTCTTATTTGTGGATAGACAGAATAATAGCATAACAGAATAACAGAGTTGAAAGGGAGCTTGGAGATCTTCTAATTCAACCAGCAGAAACCTTATACCAAAGCAGAAACCTTATACCATTTCTGACAAATGGTTGTCCAATCTTTTGTCAAAAACCTCCAGTGTTTTAATTTCTGGAGGCAAATCATTCCACTGTTGGAATAATGTTAATTGTTGATAATATCAGCTGTTCAGAATCACTTTGAACTGTGACATTAGTGGTGTATAAATTTCATCAATCAATCAATCAGCAAATAAATAAGTAAGGAGAAAAATTGTCCAATGATATCTACTGCAAAAATATAAAAAGCCCCATTTAGTCAGTTCCATTTTTTTATATTTTATTTTATTATTTTATTTATTTATCTATTTTTATTATTATTATCTCTTTTATTCATTAAACATGAAACTCAATCAACTGAACATTTAAAAATGTGTCACAAATACGATTGACTGGTGCTAATGGTTGATATGGTTGCTGCCAGCGTCCTAGGTATCAACCAAGTATCTTCTTAAAATATATGATGTTCCAAGTAGCATAGTTTTTTGCAGTTCCGCTGGTGTTATTGGAGGAAGCTGCAATTTCTTGATGTGTTTTGTAAAATTCTTGGACATGGTACCAAGTGCCCCGATCACAATGGGTATCACTGTTACATGTTTCATCCATAGCCATGTAGTTTTGATGGCCAGGTCGCCATATTTCGTGATTTTTTCCAGGTCTTTTCCTTCGACTCTGGCATCTCTTGGTACAGCGATATCAATAAACTGTATGCTTCAGCCCTCAACAACTGTGATATCTGGCATGTTATGTTCCAGATAGTGGTCCGTCTGTATTCAGAAGTCCCACAAGGAAGTCACTGTCTCATTTTCGATAACTTTTTCCACTTTGTACTCCCATGACTTTTCAGATAATCATATTTTTTACATAATGACCAGTGGACTAATTTAGCAACTTGATCATGTCTAGCTTTGCAATCAGTTTGTGCAATTTTGCTGCACTCACATATTAAGTGTGAAACAGTTTCAATTTTGTTGTTGCAATTTCGGCAGTTTGGATTGTCAGTGGATTTTTGTAACTTCGCTTTCATGGCAAACTTTCATAGTTTGTAGTGCTTGTTCTTGAGCAACAAGTATTAAACCTTCTGTTTCTTTCCTGACGGTTCCTCTCTTAAGTCATGCCCATGTCAAGTTGTTATCACACTTTCCTTCAATGTTTTTCAAGTGCTGTCCATGCAGAGCTTTGATTTTCCATCCATTTAAACTGTCATCCAACTATTTTTCCTTATATTCTGCCTTTGTTTCTGTTGTTTTTATAATGTTCTCTATTTTCACAGTCTGCAGCAATCTTTCTGTGCTTTGGTTCACATAATCATTCAAACTTCAAACTTCAAAATTCTTCTTGGCAGCTACAACCTGTTGATGACACTTTGTGGATGTAAAGCATGGTACATATTCAAAAGTTTACACATTTTCTGGTCCAGGTTTTCCACTTCAGCCACAGTCCAGTTGATGATTCCAGCTGGGTAGTGTATCACTGGAACTGCCTATGTATTAATGGCTTTAATTATGCTTCCAGCATTCAGCTTTGATTTTAATATTTTGTGGACCCTTCTGATGTATTCCTTTTGCATTGACTCTTTGACTTTTCCATTCAAGATATTATCTACTTCCAATATGCCTAGGTATTTGTAACCATCATCCTTGCTAATGCTTTTACAATGCTTCCATTTCCCAGTTCTATTCCTTCTATTTTTTCCATTTTTCCTCGTTGCATGGATAGTATAGCATTTTTCAAGTTCAACGTTCATTCTGATGTCGTTGCTGAACAGTAGAATTGTGTTGAGTATTGATTCAAGTTCAGTGGGGCTTTTCACATACAGTTTTAAGTCATCCATGTATAGTAGATGATTTATCTTGCCATGTTGGCTTGAGATTTGCTAGCCCAGTTTTGTGTTTTGTAGGATTATTGTAGTGGAATTAATGCGATGTTGAACAGTAGTGGTGGAAGCGAGTCCCCTTGGAAGATTCCTCATCTGATGTTGACTTTGCCAAAGTTCTCCCCATTTGCTGTTAGAACTGTTTCCCATTTTTGCCTATTTGCTTTCAAAAATGTACAAATATTTTTGCTGATTCCAAAGGTTTCCAGACATGTGTTAATCCAGCTGTGGGGTAATGAGTCAAATGCCTTCTTATAATCAATCCATGCCATATTTAAATTTGTTCTTCTTTGTTTTGCATTTTTTAGTACCATTTTGTCAATGAGCAGCTGATCTTTCGTTCCTCTTGATTTTTTGTAATTTCCTTTTTGTTCTACTGGGTACAAACTATTTTTCATCAGATAATTGAATACTGAATTTGCCAGTATTCTTATAAAAGTTTGAATGTTGTTGGTAGACAAGTAATTGGGTGATAGTTGCTTGGTTCTGTGCTCTTTTCTGGATTTTCATTATCAAGTATGTTTGGCCACCTGTTAACCATTCTTCGCTTCTTGCGTTTTGAAGGATTTCATCAAATTGAATGGCCATGTGGTGATGGAGTCTGGTTAGGTGTTTTAATCCATGAAGTTCATCCAGGCCAGGTGCACTCCAGTTCTTGACCTTCTTTACTTGTTGTGCAATCATATCAGTTGTTATTTCAATATTCTCCATTTTGTTTCATGTTGCTTGTGTTTGAGTATCTTTGATCCAGGAGGCAGTTTTATTGTGTTCCACTGGGTTTTCACACAGTTGTTTCCATTCTGATGAAAGCATGAAATCTTGCAGACATATTTGAGGTTTTTAACTAATGATTCAATACATTTAATAAAGACTCACAAGTAAACTTCATTTTTAGTTTTTTAATTTATTCTGAAATCAAAATCCAGCCAGAGTATTTTTGTTTTATGTTAAGTTCTATAGAAAATAGACTGTTCAAAACTTAGCATGATTCATACATCATGCTAAGCAACAAGCAAGCAGGCATCTGCAGTTGGTTTAGCATAATATTTGAATCCAGTCAACATTATAGGTTCAAATATTATTTTTAGGTTCAAAAAACTGTAAACTCAAAATATCTAATTGCAAGTATAAGTGAACTTGAATAAGGGGAAATTTATTGGATATGAGATATATTTGCAGATATAGAAAGAAAAGTTTGTTTGGATATATGCAGATATCTCACACTTGGTAGAATCCTGAATTGTGGGGTCCTTTGGATGCATTGTAGAACCCTTTGGAATAAACCTGAATTGCCTCCAAATACGCAACTGGAACTTTCACAAAATTTTACAAGTGATCTGTTATTTCAGAGAGCTATTGAAAAACAGACATTAATTCAGCCAAAATTTGTATTTTTCCTGTGGCTATAGGGAAAATGTCAGGGAGGAGGGTTGATTTCACTTTCTATTTTAATTATGGGAAATAATTTACCTGGTGTCCCACAACACTGAGTGTTACATTATAATATCACCTAATCCTTTTTAGTTGTTTGTCCTTATTTATTTTAGTTGTGTATGCTATGGTGAGACCTCTTATGTAAGCTTTTGTAGTGTCCCATAGATTCTGTAGCGAGGTCTGTTCCTTTGTATTTAATTGGAAGAATATTTTGAGTTCCTTCTCAATCATCCGTATATATTCTTTATCTTTTATTATTCCAGTATCCATCATCCACCTCTTTTGCTTGTGATAACCTTTCCATATTATTTTTATAGGGTTGTGATTGGCCCAGGTATTTGGTACAATTTCAATGTCTCGTATTTCCTTTCTAAGATCTGGTGTCATCCAGGCCATGTCAATCTTAGACCATGACTGGTGAGGGCTTGAGTAGTATGTATATTGTTTAATTTGTTTTTTGGCCTCTCTCCACCCATCGTATAAATGGAATTCTTCAGCCATATCTTCAAATGTTTCCGGTAGAGTTCTCTTTCTAGCTTTATTTTTCCTGTTACTACGATAGTCGTCTTGTAAATTCGCAATTGTTAAAATCCCCAATAGTGCAGATGTTCTCATATTCCAGGTCCTTAACTATGTCAGGCAGTTTCTTGTAAAAATCCCTCTGGTTTCCGTTGGGTGTATATATGGATACTAATAATATTATTTTTGTTTCTGTTTGTATTTCAATTATTAAGATGCGTCCTTCCATATCAGTATATATCTGTTTGGTTTTCAGGTGATTTTTAATGTACATTACCATCCCTCTCTTTTTACAGTCTCCTAGGGATGCATATAGTCTTCCTAATTTTTTATTTATAATTTATTAGAAGAACTTAACATATATGAATCACAGTTACAAAAACAACCTGATGATAAAACAATAAAGGCAAACCTGAACCTCACCAAAAATAAACTGAATTTAACCATGCAAACAGAAATTGCTCAGAAAATGAAAGTGGCAAAGCAGAAACATTTTCAATACGCAAACAAAACAGGTCACTGGTTAGCATACAGACTGAAAAAAGAGAGGGAGAAGAGAATAATATACCAACTACAAGATGAAACGGGACAAATATGCAGCACAAATTCAGATAAAAAACGAATAGTTAAAGAATTCTATCAAAAACTTTACTCACAAGAGGAGATCCAAGACCGAGATATCAAGGAATACTTATGCGAAGCAAATATTTCAAAACTGAAGGAAACCCATAGAGACGCATTAAATAAACCAATCATGATGACAGAGTTGATGGAAGCCCAGAAGAAACAGAAGAACAACAAGGTACCAGGCCCAGATGGAATTCCAACCGAATTTTATAAAAACTGCCAGTCAGCGATAGATGAAATACTCCTCCAAGTCCTCAACGATGCATTACTAGAAGCAGCAACTGCTAAATCATGGGACGAAACTATTATTTCACTCATCCCCAAAGAAGACACAGACAGGACACTGGTTAAGAACTACAGACTGATCTCGCTACTAAATGTCAATTATAAATTATTCATGACAGTCATAGCACAAACAATTATACATAACTATATACATTCTGATCAAAACGGCTTTGTCCCGAGGAGGCAGATAAAAAATAACACGAAAACAATCATAAATGTTCTAGAATATTATGAACAACACATTGATAAACAAGTAGCCTTAATCTTTCTCGATGCGCAAAAAGCATTCGATAATTTGAACTGGAAGTTCCTCATAGCACAATTAGAGTTAATGAATTTCGGTGACAAATTTTTAAAAATGATTAAGAAAGAATACTCCTCCCAGACTGCGAGAATCACAATTAATGGCGACATGACAGAAAGACTGGACATACAAAAAGGGGTGAGGCAAGGGTGCCCATTATCTCCCTTACTATTCATAATATCACTGGAAGCCTTACTAAATGAGGTAAGGAAGGAAGAGGACATAAAGGGACTACAGATACGAAATGAGGAATATAAATTACAGGCCTTCGCCTGTATGGTGTTCATAGTGGAACAACCAGAAATAGTAGGAACTAAATTACTGGCGAAGATAGAAGAATACAGCAAAGTAGCAGATCTCAAAATTAACAAACAAAAAACTAAAGTCTTGACAAAAAATCTGACTAAGACACAAGAGACAAAATTGGAAGAAGAATTCGGAATACAGATTGTAAAGAAAGTAAAATATTTGAGAATTTGGATCACTACAAAAGCAACAACGATTAGAGAGGATAACTATATTAAATTGATGAAACAAATTAAAAAGGATTTGGAAATATGGAACAAATTACAGTTGTCACTTTTAGGCAGAATAGCATCAGTAAAAATGATCATATTACCGAGATTACTTTACCTCTTTCAAGTGATACTAATCGGCCTAGGAAAAGATTTCTTCAAAGATCTTAATAAGATAATAATGAAATACATCTGGCAAGGAAAGAAGGCCAGAATTAAAATAAAATGCTTACAGGACACCCGTGAGAAGGGAGGCCTTGGTTTACCAGACTGGGAGTTATATTATAAGGCATCGTCATTAAATTGGATTAGGGAATGGATAGACTTAAAAAACAAGAGAACGTTGTACTTAGAGGGATTTGATTTGAATCGGGGCTGGCACGCCTTTTTATGGGAGGGCACAGATAAGCAACATGGGTATTTTCAGCGGCACGTTATTAGAGGCTCATTATACAAAATGTGGCAAGAAATCAGAAAACAACACTACACTAAGATCCCGCATTGGTTGTCAACTATGGAAGCCTTAATCTACCCAAACACCATAGAAATACGAAAGATGAGGAATTACCAAGAACTACTGAGTAGTGAAGAAGATTTATACACGAGGCAAGAATTGGAAAGCCGGGGAATAGTTATTGATTGGTGGCCATACTGTCAAATAAAGTCAAGATATATAGCAGATCGGACACAATATGGATTTCAGACTGAACCGAATGAACTAGACAAGATATTAAAAAGTACAGTGGAAAAAATGATAACCAAAATTTACAGATATTTAATAAATTATAAATTGGAGGAGGAAACGGTGAAAGAAAATATGATAACATGGGCAAAAAATATAGGCCACAACATAGAATTGGAAAAATGGGACAAATTATGGACAGAAAATCTTTAACTGACAATGTCGATACCATATAAAGGAAACCTTTATAAGATGTTTTACAGATGGCATCTTCTTCGCACGTTTGGCGAAAATGTTTCCAAATGTGTCACCAATGTGTTGGAAATGCAAGTCGCAAAAGGGGTCATATTACCATCTCCGGTGGTCTTGTAGAAGAGCACAACATTACTGGCAAGAAATTAAGATAATGATAGAAGAAATAACGAAACAGAAGGTCGATATGAAACCGGAATTTTTCTTACTCGGAATGACCACACCACAACAGACTAAAGAGATAAAATATCTCATTATCCATATCCTAACAGCACGCATAGTATACACTCAAAATTGGAAATCAGAACTATTACCAACAGAAGAAAAAATAATCGCAAAAATAACAGAATGTGCAGAAATGGACAGACTCACAAAAGAGCTACAAGAGAAAGAGGACACTGATTATTATGCAGTCTGGCAAAGATGGTATTCTTGGCTAGAGGGAAAGATAGGATTGATAAAATAGTACTTATGCAAAATCTAACCAAGAAACATAGACAATCACATAGGAGGAAGACCGCATGACTATATGTATAAATAGTTAGAACCGTTATTAGAAGGATATATAAAAGTAATAGATACTTACACACAGAGGAAAATTTAAAAATAGAGTATAAAGTTAAGTCTTGGACGTATAAAAAAGTAAAAACAAGTAAGCACATAAAATAGATCTCCAATAGACAAATAGAGGTGAAACAGAAAATAACCACCGATGCAACAGTTTTCTAGAAGTCAGCCGATAGGCTGAAACAATGTTAATTGTTAGTTAGTTAGTATGATTTTCCTGTATTGTCTTTATGTATACATGTTTGTAAGTATTTTTGTCTGTTTAATAAAAAATTTATATATATATATATATATATATATATATATATATATATATATATATATATATATATATACACATACATACACATATACACACACACACACACACACACACATCACCTTAAAAGAGCTGGCTTTGATTGTGGTGGGTAAAAAAAAGATATTTGTGGTTAATTATATATAATACTTCTGATTTCTTATCCTTTTATGCACTGATCATTCTTCAAATCTTAATCTAATCTTTTAATACTTTAATTTTCATTTTTAATATTTTTCTAGAACAGTTGTCCAAAATTTAGGGAGAAAAGTTCAAAAGACCTTGTAAAATTTTTAGGGGAAAAAATCAGTATGTAAATAGTTTTTTAAATTACATCCTATTAAGCAAATAGCAATGTTTTTTCTTTTTGAAATTCAATTGATTCAGATGCTGCAGTTGTAATATGTTATATCATTGGGATCAATTGAGACTACTTGTACTTAGTTCATACCTGTTGATGAGGAATAAGATATAACAGATTAACAAAATTGGAAGGGACCTAGAGTCTTCTAATCCAACCCCCTGAAGCAGGAGACCCTATACTATTTCAGACAAATGACTGTCTAGTCCCGTGACGGCGAACCTATGGCACGCGTGCCACAGGTGGCACGTGGAGCCATATAGGTGGGCATGCGAGTGTTGCCCTAGCTCAGCTCCAGCATGCATGTGCATGCTGGCCAGCTGATTTTTCGGGCTTTCTGGGCCCACTGGAAGTCAGCAAATGGGCTGTTTCCGGCCTCTGGAGGGCCTCCAGGGGTGGTGCGGAAGGCTGTTTTCACCCTCCCCAGGCTCCTAGAAAGCCTCTAGAGCCTGGGGACGGTGAAAAATGGGCCTACCAGGCCCACAGTGCCATCACATGCCAAAAGCAGGGGGACCATGGGGGGGTCATGCACGTATGCGGCGGGGAGGGCGCATAGAATTATGGGTATGGCACCCACACTCGCGACCACCTCACACTCCCCTCGCTTTTGGCACACGATGGTAAAAAGGTTAGCCATTACTGGACTAATCTCTTTTTTAAAAGCCTCCATGATAAAGTACCCACAACTTCTTTTTTTATTAAAGTTTTATTACACACATATTAAAACATTGGACATGGTGTAACCATTCTAGTATTCTCTTTGCCATACATACTAAAATGAAAAATAAGTATCATATATACCTTATTACTTACATAAATTAGTCTGTTCAGTATTTACATATATAAAGACATCCTTCTTCTATCTATATTACTTATACATTTGTTTTATCCATTATCATTCTATTATAGTTACATACATAACTTTAATTCTCCATTTTATGAATTCTAGTTAGTCTTTGTTTTTCAACTCTCTTTTCTGTTCCAACCATTGATGAAATTTGTTCCATATCTTGTGGTATTCTGACTCGCCTTTATTTTTCAATTCCAAGATTAATCTGTCCATTTCCACACGTGTCAAAAAAAAAATTGATCACTTCATCTTCTAGAGGAATTTCCTTATTTTTCCAATTTTGGGCAAAACTCATTCTTGCTGCTGTTATAATATGTATTGCCCCTTTACTGTATTTCCCATTTATTATTCCTAATAGGAATAGTTCTGGTTTATATTCTATTTCTTCTCCAATTATTTCTACCAACCATAAATAAATCTTCCACCAATACTCCTTTGCTTTTTTACATAACCATCACATATGATAGTATGTGCCTAATTCATGGTTGCATTTCCAACACTTTGGTGATAAGTTTCTAAACATTTTTTGCCAATCTCACTGGCAGAAGGTGCCAACTGTAGAACATCTTATATAAATTTTCTTTGTAGGGTATTGCCAATGTTATTTTCCTGTTTTTTCCGATAATTCTTGCCATTTTTCCAATTATATATTATACCCAAAATTTATTGCCCATGCCACCATCATTTCCTTGACTTGCTCTTTCTCCATTTTATAATCCAATAAGAATTTATAAATTTTCATTACCAGTTTATCATTTGTCCCCAGAAAAATCTTATCTATTGTCATTAATTTCCTATTAATGCCCCACTCTTTCATGTCTTTCAAATAACGTGTTTGTATTTGTAAATAGGACAACCACTCCAATTCCACCCCTTGTTCTTTAAATTCTTGCCTCGATTTCAGTCCCCCTTCTTCATTTATAAATATCCTTATAGGTAACACATTTTCCCTGATTGATTAGATTTGGATGGACTAGTGCTTCTAATGTTGATAACCAAATCGGAACCTTCATATAGTTCTGCTGTTTAAATTTATTCCATGTTTCCAGTAAAGCCTGTCTTATAAAATGTCTTTGAAAGTATTAATGTGCTACCTGTTTCCCATACCACAAAAATGTGTGCCATCCTAGATGTAGGTCGTGGCCCTCTAATGTTAACAATTTTCTATTTTTTAAATATATCCACTCTACTACCTAGGTAAGCGTTACTACTTGATAGTATAATTCCCAATCTGGTACACCAAACCTTCCTCTTTCTTTTGTTTCTTGTAAAAGTTTAAATTTAATCCTTGGTTTTTTTCCCTTGCCAAATATATTCCGATGTCATTTTGTTCAATTTTCCAAAATACTTTTTATCTAATTTTATAGGGATATTCTGAAACAAGAAGAGTAATTTTGGTAGAATGTTCATCTTGATCACTGCTATTCTTCCCATCAAAGAGAGCCTCAAATTTCTCCATCTCTTCAGATCTTCTTTTATATGGTTCATTAATTTGACATAGTTATCTTCTTTGATTGAAGTGCATCTTGTGGTTATATGAATTACTAAATATCTCATTCTCTTCACTATTTGTATATTTGTTCTCTTAGTCAACTCGCCTTTCTTTTTATTCATCATATTTTTGGCAATCATTTTAGTTTTATCCTTATTAATTTTCAGTCCGGCTACATCTCCATATTCTACTAATACTTCCATTAGCTTCATGCCCGATTGTAGTGGTTCCTCAAGAATAAAGACCAGATTGTCTGCCAAGGCTTGCAGTTTAAAGATTTCTTTCCTGATTTCCAGACCTTTAATTTGTGTTTCTTTCTGTACTATCCTCGTTAACATTTCCAAAGATAATATGAACAATAATGGGAATAGCGGGCACCCTTCTGAATTTTAAATTTTTTTTATCATCTCTCCATTCACTATTACTTTGGCTTCTTGCTTAGAATATATCACTGAAAACATATTTAAAATTTCTCGCCAAATTCCATATATTTTAATTGTTGTGCCATAAATTCCCAATTAACATTATTGAATGCTTTCTGGGCATAAAAATAACAGTGCCACCTATGTACCATTATGTATCTCATAATATTCTAAAATATCTAGTATTATTCTTATATTATTTTTCATTTGTCTTTCTGGTAAAAAGCCATTCTGGTCGATATGAATAAACTCATTTAGAAACTTTTTTAGACAATTGGCTGTTATTGATGTGAATATCTTGTAGTCCATGTTTAAGGATAAAGATAAGGATAATTTTATTTCTATACCTGTAATATATCTCTGGTCTCTGGTTCTTATTTACCTTTTAATGTTACTGCTCTCACTGGTCTAGATTTTTTCCCCTTTTTTTCTGTGTCTTCCTTTTTCTTCTCCTCTTCTATGTCTTCCCTTGTGATTTGTTCTTGAGATGTCTCCTCTTCCGTATTTACTATTTCGTTTTCCTCCTTACTAGTTTGTTCCTCTTCACCTCCCCTTAATTGCTCTAGGAAGTCTTGGGCATCACTTACTCAGTCAATTTTAATTTTCCTCCCTTGCCAAGATATTAGCATTCCTTCTGGCAAGAGCCACCTAAATATTATGCTTCTCCTATTTAATTGGTTTGTCAGAAATCTGTAGTTTTTTCTCCTTTCCCTCACTCTCCTTGGAATTTGTTTTAAGATGTTTACTTCTTTTCCCCCATAAATATTTTTTCCTCCCGAGCTATATTATACAAAATGTCTCTCACTTTTTTCCTAGCGAACTGAACATGGACTTCTCTAGGGAGCCTGTTTCTTCTTACGTAATTTGTTTGGACTCTGTACACCTCGTCGATCTCTCGAATTATTTCTTGCTTATCTTGTTGAAGGGTCTCTGCAATCAACTCGGCCATCCTATCTCCTAGGTCCTCTTCTTTGTCTTCCACTATGTTTTGGAATCGCAAGTAAAACGAGGCCTTATCCATCTCGAGTTGTATCAGGGCGTCTTCTGTTTCTTTATTCTGCGCCAACAGAGTTTGATCAAGTATGTCCAATTTCTTCTCGTTTTTTTCTATCCTTTGTACTGCTTTTTGGATTCTGTTCTCGTTACTAGCAATTGCAATTTGAATCTCATTCATTTTAGCGTCGAGTCCATGTATGTCTGATTTCAATTCGGAATGGCTATTCAAAAGTTTCTCTTGCATCGCAAGTATGGTTTCTTGTATTGTTAACAGAGACGATTGTACCGTTTGCAGCGTTGGTGTTGCTGGGGGTTTATCTGTTTTCTGGAGACCTTCTACTGATTTCTGGGTGGCTGGAGATGACATTGCTAATGTGGTGGTGGATGGCACTTTCTTATTGGTTTTTGCAATTGTTGATGTCAAACTTGCCATTTCTTTCAGAAGCGCTTTTTGATCTCTAATTATATTCTCAATCTTTCTCCAAATAATCATCCAATGGCGCTTGCCACCTTTTACTCCAGGGCACTGTCTTAGGTCCTAGCCTCCTTTATTGATTCCCACTAAACTCTTAATAGATTTCAAATAGGGCTTAATTTGTAAATTACTATAAAATGATAATTCTACGTTTCCAACAAACAACAATCACTGTATATAAGATTCTTATGGAGCTAAGTTCAGCCTTAATATAATTGTTAGTATAAATAAATTAATAAGTTAACAAGTTAATAAATTCTCTCTATAGTTCTTATATATCTAAATTCAAACCTTAATATAAAATGTTAATATAAATAAATAAATAAATATTACCGATAGAAATAAATATTTTAGATTAAATAAATTAAGCAAATATGGTAGATATAACTAGATAGATATATATAATATATTAATTCATTAAATGCAAATCTAAGTCCTTATTTAAAACCATGTCTAATAATTATTTGATAAGATCAATACTTAATTAATAAATTTATATATTCAATATTTCTTAACACTTAGCAAATCTAAATTAATAATAATTTTTTAGTGATTTTGAAAATACTTATAAAAGTCAAAGTCAAAGTTCAGAGTATTAGAGTCACAAATACTCGAGAAGAGAAGGAGGGAAGATAGATAAAAGTATATATATGATGTTATACAGTGTTTGCCCAGTTGTAGGTCTTCATCTCGCCACTCTACTAGGTTCCGATGCTTCTCAGTGGTAGATCTCGCAGCTAGAGTGTCTCCTTGTCAGTCCTCTGCTGTTTCACTCTTCCAATTCAATGGACGCACTTCCTGTTTCTCTAAAGCTCTCAAAGGCAGATCACAGATTTCTCCTGCTTCCTTTCCACCTCGTTCGCCAAACACAACACCAACCGCCCCAATAGACTTTTCTCTTCTTTTCCTTCTCACCGCACCGTCTGGAGTTCTTTTAAGAAGACGATCTGCTCCCTCCGTATCTCTCGTCAGCTCGTCGGGTTGTCGGGTCTCCGTGGTTGCAATCCGCTTTACCCTCTCCATCGCCGCCTCACATCGAGTCAAGCACTCCTCTCCTGACTCCGCCGATCTCCTCTTTCAGCACTAGATCACTCCAGGGTATGGGAATATGGCTTTAGATCTGACACAGCACCTCCGATCTCCTTCTTAGCTTCCTGTCTCTTGCCGGCTATTGCAGCTTCAGGCCCGCCATTAGCGGCCGGCTCACCGCGTTAGATCGACAGACCTGCCGGGTCCAGCGGGAAGTGGTCGCACCCCACTTTCCCACTTGCCTGGCTTCCTCTCTTGTCCGCGGGGCTCTCCGGGTCCCGCGCCCCCAAAGGGATCCCCAAAACGCAGCGAAAAAAGGTGTAGAGGAGCAGCGAGCACTCACTCAACAACCTATCGCTGCAAGTCACCAACCAGAAGTCATGTTTAAGGATAAAGATAAGGATAATTTTATTTCTATACCGCCCCTCTCCCGAGGGACTCGGGGCAGTGTACAGCCAGGTAAAAACACAATACAAATATCACAATTTAAATTTAAAAATTCTTAAATGTTTAATTTAAGGCCAAAATTAGCTAAAAAACCCAAAAAAATTAAGAACTCTGAATTTAAAACTCAATTATGAAGCAAGCCCTGACTGTCAGAAGAGCAGGGTCTTAAGAGCACAGCGGAAAACTTGGAGGTCAGAGATCTTACTTATGTCTGGGGGCAGTTCATTCCAAAGGGCAGGGGCTCCCTCAGAGAAGGCTCTCCCCCTGGGTGTCACCAGCCAACATAATTTGGCCGATGGCACCCTGAGGAGTCCCTCTCTGTGGGAGCGAACTGGTTGGTGGGAGGCTATTGGTGGCAGAAGGCGGTCTCATAAGTACCCAGGTCCTGAGCCATGGAGCACTTTAAAGGTAGTAACCAACACCTTGAATCACACCCAGAAGAACACTGGGAGCCAGTGCAGCTCGCGCAGGAGAGGTGTTACATGGGCGCAATGCAGGGCTGGGTTCCAAATTTTTTTACTACTGGTTCTGTGGGTGTGGCTTATTTGTGGGTGTGGCTTGGAGGTCATGTGACTAGGTGGGCGTGGCTAGCTGGTCAGAGTCATTTCTGGAAGGTCCTTGCACTTACGACCAGTCCTTGCACTTACGACCCAACTCATTTGTTTGCTTTTAACACTGATCAGCTGTAGGATGGCCCTGATCTGTCCCCGTCCTCACACACACACAAACACAGCCAGCCGAGGGTTAAGGAAACACTTTGGAACGCACCCAGGTCTTATCTCCCACTTGGAAGCGATAGACACACCATCTGCCAAGTGACTTTATTTTCACAGTAAAACAGAAAGATAAATACTCAAGAGTCCAAATGTCCTACACTATAAATCTTTCTCTCAGCAGTTCCGGACGAGGCTTTAGTGACTATCCAAGGTTTGCTTTTGTTCGTCACATGGATCCCTGACCACTACCCTCTATTATATAGTCTCTGGGGTGTGGTCCAGTGACTCAGTTCTAATCCCTAGCACGCCTCCTAAGCTGCTGCAATCGTTTATCACGCCTTCGGAGGCGTGCGTCCAGGAATGATGTTTCTTCGTCACTCTGAGACGAACCAGCTGTCTCCCTGCTAATCTCCTCTCCCTCGGCCGGCACCTGAGACAATGCCAGAGGGGAGGGGTCTGGAGAGGGAGGCCTGGCTGCCTCCTCTTCCTCATGCTTGGAGCTTTCTTCCTCTGATGGGACAGGCTCAGAGGGCGGGGCCACAACAGGCCCTTTGAAGCCCTGCGGCAAGAGTTTAAACAGTTTTTTTCCCCTCTAGTCATCAGCTGGGACTCAGGAGGCAGCAATAGATTTGGGGTGGGACCAAATAAAAGGTAAGAATAACGTGGGGGGGTGGAGGGGGTGGGAGGACTGTGGGGGGAGAACCGGTTCAGTGACGTCATATCGTCACCGCTACTGGCTCGGCCGAACCAGACTGAACCGGGAGGAACCCACCACTGGCGCAATGAGTTGCACCCATAATTATCCATGCGGCCACATTCTGGACCAGTTGGAGCCTCTGAATGCTCTTCAAGGGGAGCCCCATGTAGAGAGCATTACAGTAGTCCAGCCAGGAGGTAACAAGGGCGTGAGTGACTGTGCGCAAGGCATCTCGGTCCAGAAAGGGGCGCAACTGGCGAATCAGGCGAACCTGATAGAAAGTCCCCCTGGCCACGGCCGTCATATGCTCTTCTAAAGACAGCCATGCATCCAGGAGGATGCCCAGATTACAAGCCCTCTCTGTGGGAGGTAAAGATTCACCCCCTATAGACAGCGATGGCATCAGCTGACTATACTGGGATGCTGGTAGTCACAGCCACTCGGTCTTGGAAGGGTTGAGTTTGAGCCTATTTCTCCCCATCCAGACCTGTACGGCCTCCAGGCAGCGGGACATCACGTCAAGGGCATCATTGGGGTGGTCTGAGGTGGAGATGTACAGCTGAGTGTCATCAGCATACTGATGTACCCTCACCCCAAAACCACGGATGATCTCACCCAGCGGCTTCACATAAATGTTGAACAGAAGGGGTGAGAGAACCGACCCTTGCGGCAACCCTCAAGCGAGGCGCCTTGAGATCGACCTCTGCCCCCCCACCAACACAAACTGTGAGCAGTCAGAGAAGAAGAAGGAGAACCACTGCAAACGGTGCCTCCTATTCCTAACCCCCTCAACTGCTGCAGCATGATACCATGGTCGATGGTATCAAAAGCCACTGAGAGATCTAATAGGACCAGAACAGAGGAACAACCTCTGTCCCGAGTTCTCCAGAGATCATCCACCAATGCGACCAATGCTGTTTTTGTGCTGTACCCCTGTCTGAAGCCCGACTGGTAAGGGTCCAGATAGACAGCTTCATCCAGGTACTGGGGGAGCTGTCGTGCCACCACATTCTCAACAACCTTCACCACAAAGTGAAGGTTGGAGACTGGACGGTAATTTGCGAATACAGCAGGGTCCAGGGAAGGCTTCTTGAGGAGGGGCCTCACCACCGCCTCCTTCAAGGTGGCAGGAAAGGTCCCCTCAGTCAGAAAAGCATTTATAATCCCCTGGAGCCAGCCTCGTATAACCTCCCGGGAGGCCAGTACCAACCAGGAGGCACATGGGTCCAATAAACATGTGGCAGCACTAAGACTACCCAGAATCCTTCCATGTCCTCGGGAGCTACAGGGTCAAACTCTTCCCAGATAATGTTCTCAAGACCTACCCCCATCTCCCCCCCTGGACTCACCCAGTTGGAGTCCAAGCCTTCCCGAATCTGAGCGACTTTATCATGCAGATACTGCACAAATTCCTCAGCTTGACCCTGCAAGGGATCTTCCCATGCTCCCCCCCCCCAAAGAAGGGAACAGGTCACCCTAAACAGAGCGGCTGGGCGATTCTCTGCAGATGCGATAAGAGCGGAAAAATAGTTAGATTTTGCTGCTTTTATCGCCACTAGGTAGGTCTTGATATAAGACCTCACCAGTGTTCGGTCGGAATCAGATTGACTAGTCCTCCAGACACTCTCTAGGCATCTTTTCCAACGTTTCATCTCTCTCAGCTCCTCAGACAACCAAGGAGCCAATTGAGATCAACATTGGGTCAAAGGCCGCAAAGGCACGACACGGTCTAAAGCCCCAGCGGCCGCCCTATCCCAGACGGCCACTAGGTCTTCAGTCGACTCATGTGCCAGAGTCTCAGGAAAGGGCCCAAGCTCCATCAGGAACCTATCAGGGTCCATCAGGCACCTGGGATGGAACCACCTGGTCAGTTCCGTCTTCCTGCGGCGAGGGGAAGCGGCTCGAGAGTCTAAGTGAAGGAGGGAATGATCAGTCCATGACAAGGGCTTAATATCTAAATCCTCTATTCCTAGATCATTCAACCACTGACCAGAGATAAAAATCAAGTCCAGAGTGTGTCCTCCTGTGTGAGTGGGGCCTTGAACTAACTGGGTCAGGTCCATGGCCATCATGGAAGCCATGAACTCCCTAGCTGTCTCCGACATCTCACCGATGGATGGCAGGTTGAAATTCCCCATGACAACGCCATCCCGGCAATAACGTCGAGCAGCTCAGATAGGGCCACCACCACGTGGCAGGGAGCCAGGTATGTAATCAGCAAGCCCATCTGCACCCCACGACCCCACTTCACAAAGAAGGACTCACATCCAGCTATCTGAGGAACAGTGGTCTCCCTCAGGCAATTCCCTA
The DNA here is from genome assembly GCA_022577455.1 of Arizona elegans. Taxonomy (NCBI): domain Eukaryota; kingdom Metazoa; phylum Chordata; class Lepidosauria; order Squamata; family Colubridae; genus Arizona; species Arizona elegans. The sequence goes on along the minus strand of JAKOOJ010000004.1, from coordinate 71,440,562 downwards.
ATAATCGCCGCCACCCCTGGCCATAGGCAATAGGAGCCTGCATTCCCAGACGCCCTCTCACAGCAATAGGAAAATGACAGACGATGGTGATCCTCACTGTCCTTTCACCACAGCAAGGTGCCTTGGCCAGGTAGGGATCATCCGGGTGGGATCCACAGGTTGTTGATGCTCTCCCATTGCAACATGACTTGGTCACACAACAGGTCCACAGCCGCCCTCTCATGGTGGTGGGCAACCATACCCAGAGACCTGGCCATTATAGGGCTGGAAAAATGAAGGGCAAGGGCTCTAGATGCCATCAGCAGTCCAGGTGGTTGCAGCAGGAACAATCAGGGGGTCAAAGCAGCAGAAATGGAATGTCCAGGCAAAGCCTTCAACTGCCTGCGACCCCCAGCCTGGCCCAACCAGTTTGGATGGTGTAAACAGGCCTCCGGGACACCTTCCTTCCACAGGAGAGCCAACAATTCCAGTTCGCGACTCCAGGACCCCAAAAACGCTGCGGTCTCATGGTGAGGGGGGGAGGGGGGGAGATCCCCCCCAATAGCTGCAGGCAGGTGGAGCCTGATCTCGGAGCGCAGCTCTCCTCGTTTCCCTCGGCTTGGTGTCTCCTCCACCAAGCCGTATCTGGGATGGGGTTGCTCCGCCGCCGACAGTCCTCCACACACGCCGCCAAAAACCTCTTCACATTCAATGGGTGCCAGCTGACTCCGGGGGGGCCGTTGCTGAGTGGCTCCCTCGCCATACAGCCAGACCTTGATGGAATTGAGGTCCCCCACCACCGCCGTGCTGCCCAGCTGACTCAGGCAAAGACCACGGCAAAGAAACCGCCATCCGGGTAGCCTCATGGGGAGGCAACTCCAGGTCATTTGGCATCTCCTGGGAACCTGGGAAGGTAAAACATGGGCCTGCCGAGCCCCAAATACCCCCTTTACCAGTCCATAACGGGGGGCATAATCAAGTCCCCCCTAAAGCCTCCACTTTCCACCAAGACGCTCCATCCCCAATGGAGCTCAGAAAACCGCGGCGGCCATTTAGGCACCGGAACTGGAAAGTTTAGAAGAGATATGGGCCTATAATTTTTAATTAGCATCCTATCTGAATTCTCCTTTGGTATCAGCGCAATATTTGTCTCTATCCTTGATGACAATATCTTCGCCTCTGCTAACACTGCGTTCTATACTTCAAGTAAGACTTGTCCTAGGCTATCTTGCATTTCTTTATATAATTCTAATGGTAGACCATCAGGGCCTGGTGTCTTATTATTTTTTTGTTTTTGGACCGCCTCCCTTAATTCTGACATCTTTATTTCTTCATTTAACATAGTTTTAATTTCTTCTGGGATTTTTGGTAGTTCCGCTTTCTCAAGACATTGTAATATTCTCTCTTCTGTGTGGCAGTCAGTCTTTTTATACAATTTCTCATAAAACTCCTGGACTATGCTTTTTGTTTTCCTCATTTTGATAGCATATGTTCCCCTCTTCATCTTGTAATTTATTGATTCATCTCTTCTTGGTCTGTTTTTTAAATTTATATGCTAACCATCTACCCAGTTTGTTGGCATTTTCAAAAAAAAATTGGTTTGTCCTTTTTATCTGTTGTGCCAGATCTTTTTTCTCAAATAGATTCAATTTATGTTTAATTAAGCCCATTTGTTGTTTTATATTTCTCTTTTGCAGCTCCTCTCATAATATTTCCTCCATTTTTTTGTATTTTTCTTCCAGGCAATTCCATCTTTGCTTTTTTATTTTATTTTCTTTTACCATATAAAATATGGTAACTCTCCTCATGTATGCCTTAGTTGTGTCCCATAAGTTTTGCATGGACGAATCTTCTTTTTTATTTTCTTTAAAGAAGAATCTTAATTGTTTGGCCATCATTAATTTGAATTCTTCATCCTTTAAAATTGATCTTGTTAGTGTCCATCTTGTTTCCCTCTTTTCTCCTATCAGGCTAATTTTCATAGGATTATGGTCCACCCAAAGATTTGTGTCAATTTTGACTTCTTTCACATCTGATTGTAATTTCGTTGACATCCAAACCATATCAATTCTGGACCATGATCTGTGTCTATTCGAATAGTATGTATATTGGTTTATGTCCTGATGTCTCTCTCTCCAAATATCTTTTATCTTCAGTTCCTCCACCATTTTAAAGAAAGTTTTGGGTAAAATTCTTCTTATTTGTTTTTTCATCTTATTACTTTTATAATCTAATTTTTTGTCAGTTATTGCATTGTAATCTCCTAAAATACAGATATTATCATATGTTATATCACGAATGATGTTATGTAATTTCCTATAAAATTTCTCTTATCCTCCATTCGGGGCATAGATTTCTACTAGTAAAACATTTTTTTGATTTGTTTTCTAACTCTACAATCAAAATCCTACCTTCTTCCTCTTTGTAAATTTGCTTAGTCAAAATCAGCTCTTTAATATATAACACTACTCTTTTTTCTTTTTTCTTTTCTTTTTCTTTTCTTTTCTTTTCTTTTTTCTTTCTTTTTTTTTGTGTGTGTGTGTGTGCTAATGAGGCATATATGTTCCCTAGTTTGGGGTGTTCCAACAATTGTTTTTGTTTGTCTTTTATATGAACTTCCTGTATTGCTACTATATCCAAATTTAGTTTCTTTAGTTTATTGAATGTTTTCCTTCTTTTCACAGGTGAGTTTAATCCATTAATATTGAGAGATAAGATTTTCAGCTCTCCCTGTATTTTTCTACCTATATCTCATTCTTGTGCTTCTTGTCGCTCTAACTTCTTTTGGTTCTTTGAGCTGTCTCTCATCATTCTCTATTTTTTCTTCCTTTCCCTCTCCCCTTTCTTTAATTTGTAGTATTTCTTTTTACTTGTCCCCTGATCTTAAATCTCTTTCTTCTATTTCCTCCCTTTCTTCTACTTCTTCTTCATTACTAACATATTGATTATAGAATTCTTCTGCTTTTTCCAAGGTGTCTAACCTGTGTCTTTTTTCTTGCCACTAGACCATAATACCTTCTGGTATCAACCATCTAAAATTAATATTGTATTTGATTAGTTTTGAGGTCAAAAATTAGTAAGGTCTTTGCAGTTCTCTGACTCTTCTTGGTACTTGCTTTAAAACTACTAATTGTTTTCCTTTATATTCTATAGGCTCATCTCTTATCCTACGCAATATTTCATCCTGAGTTGATTTCTTCACCATTCTGACATGTATTTCTTTTGGTAAATTATGTCTTCTTGTGTAATTTGTCTGAACTCTGTACATTTTGTCTATTTCCATTGACATCTCTTCTTTTCCTATTCTGAGTGCTTTCGCTACTATTTCCGCCATAATTTCTGGGAGGTCTTCTCCTCTTTCTTCTCTTATATTTTGAAAGCGTAAATAGTGGGCTGATTTTTCATATTCTAAAAATAAGACCATATTTTCCAATTCCCTATTTGCCTGAATTAATTTTTTACTAATTTCGTTCACTCTTTTTTCCTCTTTCTCCATTCTTACTTCCATTTCTTGTAATTTTTGTTCATTTTTCCTGATTTGTTTTTTTTTATTGCAAAAGTTTTACAATTACATTTTCACCCCTTTTTTCCCCCCTCATCCCACCCCAAACTTCCCAACCTCCCTAACCCACCCTAACCCTCCCCTCTCCCCCAGACTTCCACACAGTATACTCATATCAAGTAGAAGGAAAAACCCTCATTTGTATATAAAACTTGAACCCCTCCCTCCCCCTTAAAAATTTTCATCTTCATTACCTTAAAATATTTCTATCTTAATATAACATTTTGAAATAAATTTTTCATCCTCTTTACCTTAAAATATTTCTATCTTAATATAACATTCTCAAATAAAAGCTATTTGATACTTCCTAGTTTGATATTTGTTCTGAACATAATCTATCCACCTCTTCCATTCCCATTCATAAGTCTCTTGTGAACAATCTTTTAGATATGCTGAAATCTTCGCCATCTCTGCGAAACTGGCCATCTTCAAAGTCCATTCCTGAATCGTAGGCAGCGCTTCATTTTTCCAGTATTTACCTATCAACAATCTTGCTGCTGTTATCATATGCAATATCAGTTTTGTTTCACCCAATGTAAAACCCTTAGCTATACCCAATAAAAACAATTGTGGAGAAAATTGAATTTTTTTCTTCAAAACATTCTGCATGACCCACCAAATTTTTATCCAAAAGGCCTTAACTTTCTTACAGGTCCACCAAACGTGATAATATGTAGCATCTAGACAATCACATCTCCAACATTTAGGCTGCACATTAGGGTACATACACGACAATTTTTTGGGGTCTAAATGCCATCTGTAAAACATTTTATAAAAATTTTCCCTCAAATTCTGCGACTGTGTAAATTTAACATTCTGAACCCAAATTTTTTCCCATGTTTCCAACATCACTGGTTCCTCAAAATTTTGTGCCCACTTAATCATACAATCTTTAACTAGTTCAGTTTCTGAATCCCTTTCTAACAGAACATTATAAAGTCTTTTAATATGCATTGGACCTTTCTCTTTTATATGTCTGACCAATTCTTCCTCATACTCCATAATACCAGTTTTTTGGTCCTCTTTCCATCTCAATTGCAATTGATTATATTGTAACCAAGTTAAATTAATCCCTTCAGCCAACAATGTCTGTAAGGTCTTCAGCTGCCATCTGCCCGCATCTGTAAAAAGAACCTCTTTATATAAAAACCCCCCGAGTGACATTATATTTGTATTCCACAAAGTATGACCAAGATCCAGCCATAGCGGTATTTTATAATCCCAATTGATTCGGTGCTTCTTCCAAACTCTCAACAAAGAATCTCTAAGTATATGGCTTTTGAATACTTTATCCACTTTACTATCATAAAATAAGTAGGTGTGCCATCCAAGTTCCAAATCAAAACTTTCTGCATTTAATATTCCAGTCTTTTTTCCTCCAAACCAATCACTTGCTAAAGTCAAAGCTGCTGCATCATAATATAACTGTAGGTTTGGAAGTTTGAGACCTCCCCTTTCTGGAACGTCTTGCATAATTTTCAATTTTACTCTTGGTTTTTTCTCGTTCCAGACAAACTTGTTCACTCCAGTTTGCCATACTTTTAGTTGTTTATCATTTTTGAGCACTGGAATCATTTGAAACAAAAAAAGAAATCTTGGCAAAATATTCATCTTAACTGCTGCTATTCTTCCAAGTAAAGACAGCTGCAGTTTTTTCCAAGTCTCCATATCTTTTTGCACCTCTCGCCACAACACCTCATAATTATTTTGAAACAATTTCATATTTGATTCTGCAACCTGAACTCCTAGATATTTTACCTTTGGTACAATCTCAAAACCTGCCCTCCTTTCAAGCTGATGTTTACGATCTTGTGTCATATTTTTGACTACCATCTTAGTTTTTTTCTGGTTCAATCTAAAACCTGAAACTTTACCATAGTCTTGTATAATGTCCTTCATCTGGATTATTGATTCCATTGGCTGTGTTAGGGTAACAACCAGATCATCTGCAAATGCCTTTATTCTGTAATCCTCTTGCCTTATCATTATACCTTTCAAGGTATTAGAGTCCCTTATTGTGTTTAACAAGACTTCTAGTGTTAAAATAAACAACAATGGGGACAACGGACATCCCTGTCTTGTTCCTTTTTCGATTTTAAACTCTGTTGTCAAACTTCCATTAATAATAATCTGTGCTTTTTGATCTTGATAAATTGCTGAGACCGCCTGTATAAATTGGTCCCCAAAGTCCATCCTTTTTAAAGTCTTGAGTAGAAAATTCCAGTCCACTTTATCAAAGGCCTTCTCTGCATCCAGAAAAACCAGCACTGCAGGGATCTGTTTATTCTTCTCAAGATATTCCAATAAATCTATTACTTGCCTTACATTGTCATTCATGTGCCTACCCTCAATAAATCCCGCTTGATCATCATGAATCACCTTTTGAATTACTGGCGTCAATCTGTTGGCTAGTACTTTTGCATAAATTTTATAATCCGTATTCAAAAGAGATATTGGTCTGTAATTCTCTGGTTTTTTGGGACCACCTTGTTCTTTTGGTATCAAAGAAATATAAGCTGTAGTCCATGATGGGGGTACTTTTCCCCCTTGTTGTATATTACAAAATAAGTCTCTAAGTTGTTCCACCATTTCTGCCTGCAAAGTTTTATAGTACACTGCAGTCAGACCATCCGTTCCAGGAGCTTTAGCTGTTTTTAATTGTTTTATTGCTGCTATTATCTCCTCCTCTGTTATAGGATAGTTCATTCTTTCCTTTTGTTGCTCAGTAATTTTTGTAACTCTTTTATTGTCTAAGTATTTTTCTATAAGTCCATTCTGCACCTCCTCTCTGGCATATAGTTTAGTGTAATATTCAAGAAAGGCTTCTTTTATTAATTTCTGTTGAAAAACTTCTTTCCCTCCGATATCAATACTATCAATAGTCCGTATGCTCTGTTTCTTCCTCAATGTGTAAGCCAACCACCTGCCCGGTTTATTGGCGTTGCAGAATGTGTTATGCTTCGCGTATTGTAGATTTGTTGCAACTTGTTCCGCTATAAGCATTTGGAATTGATCTTTCAAAAGTTTTATGACACCACGTATTCTTTCATCTGTTGGGTTTTTGATAAGTAACTGTTCTTTGTTCTTTATTTCTGTTTCCAATTCAAGTCTTTTCTTTTGTCGGGTCAATCTATGTTTAGAGTTCATATGAATAAGCACCCCTCTCATGTAAGCTTTGCTTGCGTCCCACACAATTTCCATTGGGGTGCCTTTATTCAAATTCATTTCAAAAAACTCTTTCAAATACTTTTTAAGTTCTATTATATTTTTTTCATATCTGAACAAGTTTTCATTTAATCTCCAAGAGCGTCTCTCAGTCTTGCATGTCTCAATTTCTATCCACACTGGGCTATGATCAGTCAAAGTTCTTGGCAGAATCTTTGTTCTTTTTGTCCTAACAAGTAAGTCATCTGACAACAAAATGAAATCAATCCTAGAGAAGGATCTATGTCTATCAGAAAAGAAAGTATAATCCAGTTCTTTTGGGTTATGTATTCTCCAAATATCTTTTAATTCCAAGTCTTCTTTCATATCAAAAAAGGTCTGTGGTAATCTAATCCTTGACTTCGCCAAAGTCTTTTTATCTAATTTAGAATCAATTACTCCATTCCAATCTCCCATAATTAAAATAGATCTATAATCCCATTGTAGTATTTTAGTATGTAGCATTTTATAAAAATAGTCCTGTTGTTGATTAGGAGCATAAATTCCTATCAAAAGAATTTGACTATTAGCAGAAAATAATTCAATTGCTACAAACCTGCCATCTTGATCAGCTTCTATAAATTTGGCTGTTAATTTTTTATTTACATAAATAACCACACCATTCTTTTTTTGGTTAGTTGAAGATATAAAATGTGTTCCTAATTTGGAATTTTTCAAATAGTTTTGATCTTGAACTGTAATATGCGTTTCTTGTAGACAGATTATATCATTATTATGTTGTTTTAAATATGCAAATACTTTCTTCCTTTTCTGTGTTGCATTCAACCCATTCACATTCCAAGATAAACATTTAATCATCATTATTCTCTTTCTGGAGCAGAGAACAGAATAGTCGGATTTCATCCGAAATCTTCTGTCCTGCATTCCCCACGGCCCCAGTCTTTTCATCTTGTCTTTCCTGCTGTAACTTTTCTTTAAGTTGCTTGGATTTTGCTCGGGTTATACGCTGGTCCTTGACTTCAGCCATCCAAGCCGGCTCCAAGATTGGAGAAGGTTCCAGCAGAGGCTCATCCAGGAAACCTCCTTCAGCGCCCTTCAACTCCTCTGATTCCTGCTTAGATTGTTGTTGCGGATCTTGAAGTTGCTTCTTATCACTCTCCTTAATCTCCAAAACTGTGGATGTACGTGGGGATGGTGTTCTTTCTTTAAAGATATCAGTATAAAATTGCTCCGCCTTCTCCACAGTATTCAAACGGTGTTTCTCTCCCTTATATCTCAAAATTATGCCAGTTGGAGCGTCCCAACGAAATGGGATCTGATTATTCTGCAATTCTTTAACAAGAAAGCCAAAGTCTTTTCTGGATTTCAACATCTTAGGTGGAAGCTCCTTGTAAACTGTGATCTTCGATCCGCCCACTTGCACAGAAGTAAGAAAAGATTTTTGCAGGATATCATTTCTTATTGCTCTGTCTGTAAAATATATGACCACATCTCTAGGCAATTGTCTTTGTCTGGCCACCCAAGAATTGACTCTGTAAATTTTGTCTATTTTACAGAAAACCATATCAGGATTAATTTTTAAGATCACGGCTAGGGCTTCAGCACAGACCTGTCTCAAATCTTGTCTCTCCTCTTCTCTAATTCCTCGAAGCCGTATAGCAAATTCCATTGCCCGGAATTGCATCATAACAATCTCGTTCTCAACTCTCTGCATCTTATCATCAACATCAAAAAATTTATGATCATTATTTTTCATCTTAGCATTAACTTCTGATTTAAATTCATCCACTTTTGACTCAACTTTCATAATAAATCCTGCCAGGCCAGACGCCACATCTGTTATTTTTTTGGTCACCTTCTTTTGGTTCTGCTGCATTTCCTGCATAATTTCCTGTTGAGACTTTTGGATTTTATCATCTATTTTATTTATTTTATCATCTATTTCCTGTTGAGCTTTTTGAAATTTGTCATCCAGGATTTTTGAAATAAATTCTTTTAAATCTCCCATATCAAAATCTTTTTTCTGAGCTTGTGACTGCATGTCCTGTTTGCGTGTGGGGGATCCCCCCCCCCATTTTGCCTTCCTGCTTCTTTGAAGCCATCCTGCCACGTAGGCTAGCTTTTCTAAAGAGGGAGGTTCCGCTTCTTCTGCCACCTCCACAAAGCCTTCTAAAAAGGTCCCCCAGATTTAATCAGGGCAAAACTGTAATACAGCAAAGTCAAGTAAAAGGGAGAGATTTTCCTCTTGTTCCTGTTACAGCCGGAGCAACTTTGTAGCAACTTATTAACTTTGTAACAAAGTAAGATGACTTCACCAATCCACACTCGCTGATTCAATTACTCTAATGCTGAGCGCCATATTTTTTCCAGTCACTTTCACTCATTCAGAAGTTTTCCCTTCGATATAAAAGATCAGCAAAGTGCTAATACTTGCAGTTCAGAATTTCAGGGTTCAAGTAGATTTCGGCTGCTTGTTTGGGTTGTTTCCTTTCTCTTTTGAAGTTTCCTGCAGCTGGCTTTTTCTGCGAAAGCAGAGACGTCCCACGCCGCCCGGAGTCTCAGCAGGTTGAAAGGGAGCCGCGCCTGTTTCCTCCCCAGAAACAATTCCCTGGGGGGGTTGCAGGGGCTCGACCTGTACCCTGCTGCCTCTTCTTCAAGAATCATTTTTCCTGATTTGTTGTTGAAAGGTTTGTTGTTCAAATTTTCCATTCATCATCTGCATCTTTTCCTTTAATTCTCCTGTATCATTCCTTACTTCCCCTATCTCTTTCTTCAGGTTGCTGTGGTTTTGCATCATCACTTCTTGCATGTTTTGCAATGTGGCCTGTAAGTCTTTAAACAAATTTGATCTCTCCCTTTGCACCATCTCCTCAATAGATCATTGGCCCCACTGCCTGGGTGCCTTGTTTCCTCCCTGTCCCAATCTTCGTTAGGTTTGTAACACTCATCATATTTAACAGCTTCTTCACAAAATCACTTTTTATCAAGTTTTCCCACTTTCTCTTACTGCCAATATAAACCTCCACCTCTCCAACAATAGTAAATTATTAATATTATAGTTCGTTATTATATATATACTTAGCTTTTATATAAAAGTATAACAACGTTGAACTTCATAGTCCTAGGTCAATATTGGGAGAAATAACAAAGCTTATAACAATTTACAATCGTTCTATATCACTGACAACCTCAGCAATGTTGCTACTAATCGTAGTAATAGTAATACTTTTGATTCTTAATACTTAATGGACATAATATATTAATAAGATCATTGACAAAAATATTGATCGTTCCAAATTTTAATGCCCTCCAGTTCAGCTCTAAGACATTGCAAAATGTCTCTCTGCTTTAATTAATTGGTCTTTTACTTTAAGATATTCAATAGTCCGCAGATGCAGTTCAGAACACCAATACAAATCCTTCTTCTTTCAAGTTTCCACTTTAACAAATATCTTCCATAAATACTTTCCCTCCTTGACTAGCAGGTGTCCCTCTGTCTGTTACTTCTATTCTGAAAGAGCACTGTCACTGTCCAAGGGGGAGTCCATTTTGTTCACCAAACTCTCGAACTGTTAGCTCCTCCCACTGTCACTATCCAAATCTTCTTCTCCCAGCTGTTTAAAAATCCAAATAGAAACCTTGTTATTTAATCCAGGGTACAAGATAGTATTTCCTGCTATTCCAATCTTGTTCTCCCTTGCCTTCTTTTCTTTCTGGATCTTATCTTTTCCCCACATGTCTTCTTGCTGTTCTTCCAATGGGAGGGGGAATCTTCTCCACCCCTCCTTCTAGCGGGAGTCATTTCTCTTTCAATTCCACTTGAGGATCCCCTTGAAAGTGTTCAAATTTTAATGTTCCCTTTACACTCACTTTCAACGAACAAAACTAATTTCAGCCAGATCCGATCCACCATTGTTCTGCTTATTTCTCGCTTATTTTGTCCAGCTGTCAGTTCTTTTGGACAACCATTGCTGGTCATCATCTTCCCCATCCAGTCTCTGAGGAATTCTCCTGCTTCCCGATATGGCACCTGGTCCATTCCCAATCTGCAGAACGCCCCTCTTCTTTGGATGTCCCTCCAGGACCCTCCTCGACTTTGAAATCCCACTGGATGGTTGGAAACTGGCTGTGTGTTGTGGAGCTACCGGTTCACACACCCATTCAGCCCAACATCTGGCCCTGCCCTGCACTACCCACAACTTCTGAATGGAAGCTATTCTATTGCTTGATTGCTCTAACCATTAGGAATTTTCTCCATAATTCTAGGTTGCTTCTCCATTGTTTCTTGTCTTGCCTTTTGGTGCTTTGGAAAATAAGTTGACCCCCCCCTCTTTATGGGAGCCCCTCAAATATTAGAACACTGCCATCATGTCATCCTTAGTCCTTTTCACTAAATTAGACATGCCCAATTTCTTCATTTGTTTTGGTCTCCAGCCTCCTAATCAACTTTGTTGCTCTCTTTCCAGAGTCTCAACATCTTTTTTATAATATGGTGACCAAAACTGGATGCAGTATTCCAAGTGTGATCTTACCAAGACCTTATAAAGCGGTATTAACATTTCACATGATCTTGTTTATATCCCTCTGTTAATGCAACCTAGGATTGCATTGGCTTTTTTAGCATCTGCAGCACACTGCTGGCTCATATTTAAATGATTGTCCACTAGGACTCCAAGATCCCTCTTGCAGTTATTACTACTGAGCCATGTTTCACCTAATCTGTACCTATACATTTGGTTTTTCTTCCTAAGTGTAAAACTTTATTTTTCTCTATATTGAATTTCATTTTGTTAGGGCCCAGTAATCAAGTTTATTGAGCTCCATCTGGATCTTGAGCCTATCTTCTGGGATGTTGGCTATTCCTGCCAGCTTGGTGTTGTCTGAAAATTTGATGAGTTCACCTTCTATTCCCTCACCTAAATTGTTTATGAAGATATTGAAGAGTACTGGGCTTAAAGCAGAACCTTGTGGTACCCCGGTACTTACTTCCCTGCATGTAATGTCATTCCATTAAAGGACAATATGTTGAGTCCAGTTTGTCAGCCAGTTACAGATCCATCTAGTGGTGATGCTGTCTGATCCACATTTTTCTAGTTTAACAAGAAGTAGGTTGTGATCTACTTTGTCAAATGCCTTATTGAAATCCAAGTATACAATGACTACAGCATTTTATTGGTCCACTAACTTAGTCACTTTGTCAAATAATGAAATAAGATTTGTTCAGCATGATCTGTTTTTAGCAAACCCATGTTGGGTTCTGATTATAATTTTGCTTGCTTCTAAGTGTTCATAGATCTGTTGCTTGATTATCCCCAAAGTCCAGAGGCAACTGGACTTTCTTATTTTTTCTTTTGAAGACATTTCACTTCTTATCCAAGAAGCTTCTTCAGCTCTGACAGGATATGGGGAATGGAAGAATTTATATTCCTTGCAGACAGCTGGTAATTTGCATCCTTTTAGAGAGTCATTGAAGCACTTGGAGGTTTATCTGTGTCTTCAGGGTCACCTGAACAGTGCTCCTGATTCTTGTGGTCTGCAATTTTTTCCTCCTCTGGAAATCCATTCCTACTCCCACATCATTCAAAGGATGTTCATCCCAAATTGTATAGTTAAAAGTCTTTAGGGATTCTCAGTCCTCCAGGTCACGGTTGTCCCAAAGGTACTTTTTCAGGAGGCAACTGGACTTCCTTTTTTCTTTTGAAGACGTTTTGCTTCTCATCCAAGAAGCTTCTTCAGCTCTGACAGGGTAGTGGGAAATGGAAGGATTTATATTCCTTGCAGACAGCTGGTAATTTACATCCTTTTGGAGGGTCGTTGAAGCACAACTATGATTTGGATGACTGAGAATCTCTACAGACTGGTTGCTTGATTAACTTTTTCAAGATCTTCCAGGTATTGATATCCAGCTGATTCGTCTGTAATTCTACCGTATGGTGGGTGTCTGTTATTCTAGTACTAGTAGGTACCAATACCAGCAGTTGTAAGTTAAGTTGCATAAGGTTATCAAATGGTGAGCAAAAACAGAACATGTCCTTTTTGTCCTCATGTCCTCCCTCTAACAGGCATAGCCTTAAAATAAATATTGTCTAGTTTTTTTAGTACCTCATTTGTTTGGTTCCCCCCCCCCCGACACTTTCCCCATGTTTGTCATTTAAACTTTAATGTATTCTCATCTTAATTAACTGCTTCTTTCTTTCACTCACAAATTCACAGGTGGATCTATATTTTTTCTAAGGAGGGCAGCATGTCAGATCCCTAACGTGATACTGCCATTCAAATGGAGGGAGGAGGGAGCATGGGGATAAATTGTATTTTTATAATCTTTTTCCTGGTGCCTAAGCACCCTGCAGTATTCTCACCTTCTTTGGAATGTAATAAGGAGAGAGGGCCATGTGGATTGTTTCAGTTTCTTGAAAGCGGAAGAAGATCCTGGGAATGGCTCCTTATCTGTTTCTCAGGACAGCCATTACAATAACATCTTCACACCCATGGATTGGCTGAATCCACAATTGGACTGGAGGTATTCTGAAGCCCTATTTCTAACTGTATAGTTTGGGAGGGAATTTAGAGTCTATTTCACCTGTCCTGCTATCACTTCTGCTCAATAAAAGGTTCCTTTTGAAATACCTCATTTCAAGAGTATACTTTCCTGGGAAAGGAAGAGAGGCAGGGCCTGACAGAAAGCAGACTCTGCAAAGTGAGGTCAACCTAGAAAAGCACATTTTCATTCTACCATGGGGACCTTGCAATGATGTCTCAACAAAGCAGTGAACAAGGAGAAATTGAATGCTATGCAGATATCTCCACCATCGCTCAACCCAAAGTATACTCCTTATACCCAGTTGTGGATATGGGGATACACCAAGAGGATTCCAAGAAACTGCACTGGTCACTCAGAATTGGAAAAAAGAGAGACAGCTGGGATGGGAGGACCCGAGGAGTCACCTTAGCCCAAGGCAGTTGAATGCCCGGCTGAAAATTACAGCTGGAAGCCCTGTCCAATCAAGAGGAATTTTTGAAAAAACCAGGAGGGAGGACCGGCTGAAGTGCCACATCAATCAACTGATAATAGAAGCGCAAGAAAACATCAACTTGAGGGGGGAACTGGAACCGCCACCCAGAGGAACAGAAGGCGCAAATGGCACCCGGGTGATTACTCCAGACCCCACGACAGGGAATCAAGCCGATGCCACTGGAATAGCCACCGCCACAACAAATCCCCCCTGCAATCCAAGCCATCGTGAATATACTAGATTGGCCTGCAATTGGAGAGACAGGCACCAGCCTTAGGAGTGAAATTCGATGGAAATCTGCAGCAGCTGGGATTCTTCATGGTGCATGTACTCACCTACATGCAAGAATATGAGCGCGCATTTCAAACCCAAGGTGTTCAAGTATGAGTTGTGATGCTCGCGTTAGAGGAAGCCGCAGCCAGATGGACGGTCACCCTGCACAATGCGGACACCGCAAAATTGAGAAACTTTGACAGATTCATGATGGCTCTGCATCACCATTTCAAGGACCCCATAGCTGACCAAAAAGCCCAAGACCAAATCAAAGTCATGAAGCAAGGATGACAATTCGTAGCTGAATACACTGAGGATTTCCAGGACCTGGCCTGCTGCATTGACTAGCTGGAAGACATCCTGGTGAGCTGCTTCAAAGATGGATTAAACAATGACTTTTACAATGCCTGTGTCGCCAGAAGAGCACCGGATCACCTGCCTAAGTGGTACCTCACTGCGGAGGAAGCTGAGATTGACATGGTTAGGAACCCGTACCAATCAAGCCAAGGCTGGAAGAGATCTCCACCCCAGGGGAAAAGAGAACAATTCAAATTGCCAACCCCCTTTGCCCCGAGGTCATCAACCTGTTTTAAGTGCAGGAAGGAAGGGCACTGAGCTGGGGAGGGGCACTGAGCTGGGGAGTGCCACTTGAAGATGCCAGTGAGAAAATCAGACTGCCTGTTGGGGGGAACCCAAGTCCCCAAGGAAAGGAAACTGCTATGTGAAGCAAGACAACCATCGAGTTTCAGGACCCCCAACCCTTGGGGACCGAAACTCCAGGAATCCAACTGGAGAAGCCAATTTTCACTGAAAGTGATCCAGAAGATGAGCTGCTGGTAAGCAACCCAATTGAACCACTTACTCTCCCCCTAAGACTGTTTATACTTACTTGAGACAGAGAAGTAAAACTCTCTGCTTTTCTAGACTCGGGATGCACCCGGTGCCTGATAAGTTCCACCTTAGTAGGGAAACTGGGAATAAATCTAAGGATACTAAGAAACCTGATTGCATTTTGCCAATTAGATGGATCAATATCTGGGGGAGAACCTGCCATGTTTGCTATTGAGTCCCTACAAATAACTATGGATAATCACAAAGAGACACTGACGTTTGTGGCGACACCCAGCATGGAATGGCTGTTAGTATTGGGGTTGAAAAAATGGAATCCCAAAATTAACTGGAAGCAAGGATCGATAGATTTCAGTTACAGGTAACATTTGCTGATGGAAAAAAGGGAGACTGGAAGGGAGGGCTTGACCACGAAGAGGCGATGCCTGGTTGGGAAACCCCAAATGGGGATATGCCAAAGGAATACAGAAACCTAGCTGAGGTTTTCAGTGAAAAGACTTGTGACAAACTCTCCTACCACTACGCTACCGACTGTGCAATCAAAATCCTGCCAGAAGCAAAACTTCCCAAACCAAAGATGTACTGCATGTCCCCTAGAGAACTGACAGAATTAAGAGCTTTCGTTGACAAAAACCTGAAAAGAGAGTTCATTGAACCAGCACGCCTGAAAATCGCAGCCCCAATACTTTTCAGAGAAAAAAAAGATGGCTCTATGAGGTTATGCATAGATTATAGGAACTTAAATACAGTAAGCATACAAAACAAATATCCCATCCCCCTTATAAAGGACATGCTGGCACACCTTTCCCAAAGAAAATTTTTTTCAAAGCTAGACCTGAGAGAGGCATATTATCGAATAAGAATAAGGGAGGGGGATGAGTGGAAAATGGCATTTAACACACCACTGGGCTGCTATCAATTTAAGGTACTTCCCTTTGGATTAGAGGGAGCCCAAGCCGTATTCCTGAACTAATAAATGAAGTGCTCCATGAACATTTATACAAAGGGGTCCTGGTTTACCTGGCAACATTTAATCTATATGGAGACAAAAGAAGAACATGTAAAATTACTTGGGGTGGTCCTAAATAAACTCCACACGGTAAAGCTCTATGCCAAGCTCTCTAAATGCGAATTCCACCAGGAAAAGATTGACTACCTGCAATATCACATTTCACACCAAGGGATAGAAATGGATCCCCAAAAAGTCCAAGTGGTAATTGACTGGGAACGCCCAGCACATGCAAGCAACTACAAAGCTTCCTGGGATTTGCTAACTTTTACCACCAATTTATTCCCACCTTTGCTCAAATCACCCTTCCTATAACCAACCTCCTAAAAACAAAAGGGGATGGGAAACCAAAGCCTAAACAGCCATTGAACTGGACAATGGAATGCCAAGCCTCATTTGAGAAACTCAAGCAGCTTTTTTCGGCTTAACCAGTTTTAAAATACTGTTTGTAATACAAGTGGATGCAAGTGATGTGGCAATAGGGGCAGTCCTATTGCAAACAAATGCAGGGACAGCTGCAACCCTGCACCTACAAGTCCAAAAAACTAACCAAAAGTGAGCAAAGGTGGGCTATCTGGGAAAAGGAAGCCTATGCTGTTCACTGGGCACTCCTCACGTGGGGACAATTCTTAGAGGGAAGTAAGATCCCTTTTGAAGTCTGGACTGATCACAAAAATTTTGAAGCTCTAAAAACCCCAAGGAAACTCTCCCCAAAACAAGTTAGGTGGGCTCAATATTTCAAATGGTTTGACTTTACCTTAGTATCTCCCTGGGGGTGGGGAACCTCTTAGCAGATGCCCCATCAAGGAAACCTCAATACAACAGTGCAAAGCCTGAAGTAATCAGACCAATTTTTTGAGATAATGAAGTAGCAGCAAAAGTAATCACTAGATCACAAGCCAAATAAGAAAGGACCACCGAAGGCTTCCGGTTGGCGCCGTCGTCGTCACTAGATGGTCTTTCTTCTTCTTTTTTTTTTTTATTGAAAAGTTTTATAAGAAATTCAAACAATTTTCTTTCCCCCACCCTTTCCCCTTCCCCACATAAATTGTACATTTTCTTATACATAAGAAATCCTAAATATACATGTTTCCCTTAAAGAAAGCATTAAAATAAGACATTTTAATTACATTCGGAGTTGCTCTTTTTCTCTTTCTTCCCTCATTCCACAACAAACCTTCTTCTTCTCCTCCTTTCTTTCCCTTCCCTCCCTCCTCTTCTCTCCTACTTTCTGCTACCTCTTCTCCCACCTCATCCTACTTCCTTTCCCTTTCCCCCACTTCTCTCTTCTTTTCCCCCTTCTTGCTTTCACTCCTACCCCTACCCCCTTCCCTTCCCTTCCCTTCCCTTTCTACCATTCCTCACCCTCCCTCTCCTCCTCCTACCCCCTCCTCCTCTCTCCTTTCTAA
The DNA here is from genome assembly GCA_022577455.1 of Arizona elegans. NCBI lineage: Eukaryota > Metazoa > Chordata > Lepidosauria > Squamata > Colubridae > Arizona > Arizona elegans. Next base: position 71,423,303 of record JAKOOJ010000004.1, on the reverse strand, counting down.
CTTCTTTGCTGTGAAATATTTTCCTCCTTTAGTGTCTGAGCAACTCCTGTATTCTACTCATAGAATATACTTTCTTCTACTAAAACATTTCTCTATTCATCACCTTTCCTCCCCATCCCTTATCCCCCCTCCCCACCCCACCCCTGACTTCCCAGAGCAAAAACAGGGTATAGCATCTAACAAACATATACTAAAATAAACTAACAAATTATAAAGTTCAAAACTTTATAGACTTTCAAGACCGCCAGCCATGCCACCCGTAAAAAGCCGCCTCCACAGCTGAGAGGCGGCTTGAAAAACTCTGTTTCTTTGAGGAAACATGAGGAGAGCCGGCGAGATCAGGTAGAGCCCCCTGTGAAATCCCCAGATTGTCTTTTTTGCTTCTGGGGAGGAAGCAGGATGAGGCTCCCTATCCAGCTCGCCGAGGCTCTGGACTCCAGGGGAACTCTGCTTGTAGCAGAGCCAGACGACGCGACCAACATAATCAGCGAAAGTCAAAAGATTTATTAAAAATAAACAGGGTGAAATCTGGATCTGGAACTCAAAACTGCAAGTATTTATAATAGCCCTGTGATTGAATTTAAGAATGAAGAAAGAGTGAAAGTTTAAAATGGCGTCCGGCTTCAGCGGCTTGAAAAGCTGAAAGCGAAAGTGGATTTGCCTGACTGTCTCAGTATGCTACAAAGTATCTAAAGCGACAGCGCTGGCTAGAAGAGAAGGGAAAAGTTTTTTTTCTCCAAAGTGTTTTTATGTTCCTTCTCCCTTAGAGACTTGATTAACTCTGAGAGGATTTTGTGTTGGTGAAAAGGGAGAGAAACTTAAAAAGAGTTTGTCTATGTGGCAGAATGGCTTCAAAGCCAGACAACAAAGCTATAGGGGGGTGGTTCCCCCACTCATAAGTCACAAGAGCAGTTTTTAAGCTTGCAGACTCAGAGCCAGAGACAGGAGATTGATTTTAAAGATTTGAAGGAATTTATTATTGTGGCTCTGATGAAACAGGATGAGGTTATGGACCAGAAGTTTGAAAAATTTCAACAGGAAACTAAGGAGATGGTTCAAGAAAAGTATGATAAGATGAAGCGAGATATTTTGACAGTTCTGACTGGCTTGTCAGAAGTAATTGTCCAGATGGATAAAAAAGTGGAAGAAATTAGTTTAGAAGTAGAGTCTAAAATGAAGGAAGCTGATTATAAGATTTACAATGTGGATAATAAAACACAAAGGATTGAAAATGAAGTGACAATGATGCAATTCAAATTTATGGAGTTTGCTGTAAGACTGAGGGGGATAAAGGAAAACAACAGAGATTTGAGAAAGATTTGTGCTGATGCTTTGGCTGTGGTGCTAAAGGTTAGCCCTGAAGAGGTCTGGTCCAAGATTGACAAGATTTACAGAGTGAATTCTTGGGTGGCAAGGCAAAGGCAATTGCCCAGAGATGTAGTAATATACTTTACAGATAGAAGAATAAGAAATGACATCTTGCAAAAGTCTTTTGTTTCTACCCTACAAGTGGATGGAAGGGAGATAGGGATTTATAAAGAGTTGCCACCTAAGATGCTAAAAGACAGAAAGAATTTTGGATTTTTGGTGACTGAATTAAAGAAACAACAAATTCCTTTTAGATGGGATGCTCCAGTTGGCATAATATTGAGGTATCAGGGAGAAAGATATTGATTAAATACTGTTGAAAAAGCGGAAGAATTTTATCTCAATGTTTTTAAAATTGGCCCAGCATCTCTATGTACATCTCCAGGGTTAGGAATACAGGAGGGTGATAAAGAAAAGCAATTCGAACAAGAGATTGAAGTCCAGTGGAAGCAGATGGAGATGGAGGCAATGGAAATACAAGGAACCACAGGGGGCTTTTTGGATGAGCCGTTCCCAGATCTTTCTTTAAAGGTTAAAGGTGGACCACCTAAAAATACAAGAGAAGTGGCTTTGGATCTTGATCTGATGTCCTACAAAGTTAAAGATCAGCCTACAAACACATTCCAGAAAAACAACAACAGCAGAGGTCTAAGCCAGCACAAGGCAAGAAAAGAAGCAGGTTCTACAAAACTAGAAAATTTTAGACCAATATCTCTCTTGAAAATGGATTATAAAATTTTTGCAAAATTATTAGCCAACAGATTAATGCCAGTTATCCAAGAGCTGATTCGTGACTATGAAAGATAATGTGAGGCAAATTATAGATCTATTGGACTATCTTGAGAAGAATAAACAGATCCCTGCAGTGCTGCTGTTTTAGGATGTGGAGAAGGCCCATAATCGAGTGAATTGAACTTTCTAGCACAGACTTTAAGAAAGATGGACTATGTGTACGTTGAAGGGAATAGCTATGAGGCAAGAGGATTACGGAACAAGGGCATTTGCAGTTGATCTGGTTGTTACCCTAATATGGTCGATGGAATTAATAATCTAGATGGAATATAAATATAAAAGTCATTCGGGGGGGGTTATATATAGAAGTACTCTTCAATGATGGGGGCAGATGGCAATTAAAGACATTAAATACACTGTTGGAAGAAGGATTTGATGTGATTGCTTAGATGTTATAAATTATTATATATGGTGGACCTGTGGGAAACTGGGTGAAACAAAATGGATATGGTATAGGGGGATAGGCTAGGTTATTGATTGTTCAATATTGGAAAAGGGATGTTATGTTTATTATAGAAGAATGGACTCTGAAGGTGGCCAGTTTCGCAGAAATGGTGAAGGTATCAGCATATATAAAAGATCGGACTCAAGAGATCTATATATGGGAGTGGAGGAAATGGATAGATTATGTGCAGAATAAATATTAAATTAGGAAGTGCCAGAAAACTCTTAGTTGAATGTTGTGTAGAAATGTATAGTATATAGAGAATAGAATACTAGAATGTCAGGAAGAAATGTATACTACACAGGGAGTAGAGTAGATGGACGGTAAAGTATTATATAATGTGATTTGGATTTGGATTTCATCCTGGGGAAGCCATGGGGGGAGGGGAGGGGAAGGGAGGGCTAGGGAGGGGAAAGGGGGGGGAAGGGGGGAAAATGTGTATTTGTAAAACTTTTTCAATAAAAAAAAAAAAAGAAAGGACCACCGATAACACAACCACCCGAGCGTTTAAGCAAGCCTTAAGCAATGACAAGTGGTTCCTAAACCACAAAAAACTCTGCCTCATCAAAGAGGACTTAGCATGGGTGGGAGGAAAGTTATACGTGCCAGTCAGCCAAAGATTGGACCTTACAAAACACTGCCACGACTCTAAACTGGCTGATCACTTTGGATTTATCAAAACATTACACCTCATCAAAAGACAATTCTGGTGGCCATCACTGAAAAAGGACATCGAAAACTATATTTGACTTATATTAAAAATTATAGGCCAATATCCCTACTAAATTCAGATTATAAAATCTTCATGACAATTATGGCAGACAGACTAAAGAAAAATTTAGAGAATTTCATTCATACTGATCAAAATGGTTTTCTTCCCGGATGGCATATAAGGAACAACATTAGGATTATTTTGGATACGATAGAATACTATGAAGTCCACAATGAAAAATAGATGGCGTTGATATTCATCGATGCTCAAAAAGCATTCAATAACGTCAAATGGGACTTCATACTAGAACAATTAAAATATATGGATTTGGGGGGAAAATTTATAAAGATGTTCAAAACAATCTACTCCAGACAAGAAGCCAGAGTGGTGATAAACAGGGAAATGACAAAGAACTTTTTAATTCAAAAAGGCACAAGGCAAGGTTGTCCGCTATCACCACTGCTTTTTATTTTATCACTAGAGGCCTTAATTAGAACAATTCTAGAAGACAAACAATTCAAAGGTTTAAAAGTAAGAAAAGAAAGTTTTAAGGTACAGGCATTTGCGGATGACCTTGTATTTATTATTGAAGAGCTGTACAATCTGGTCTTAGGCTGATGGAAGTGCTGGAGGACTATGGGGAAGTAGCAGGCCTGAAAATAAACAAGGATAAAACAAAACTGATAGTTAAAAACATGACTGAAGAGCAAAAAAAAAAAAAAGAATTGGAGGGAAAGATAAATATTCAGACTACGAAAAAAATAAGATATTTGGGAATTCAATTAACAGCGAGATGCATCACACTTAAAGAAGATAACTATGACAAATTAATGGCGCAAATTAGGTCTGATTTGGAAAAATGGAGAAAATTACAGCTATCTCTAATGGGCAGGGTAGCCACCATCAAAATGAATGTTCTTCCGAAAATGTTGTTTTTATTTCAATGCATACCAATTCGGCTCAAAAAAGACTTTTTTTACAAATTTGGACAGACTCATTTCAAAATTCATATGGCAAGGGAAACGACTGGGAATCAGATTCAAATTATTGCAAAATGCTAGAGAAAGAGGAGGATTTGGCCTACCAGGCTGGACAAAGTATTATCAGGCAGTGGCGTTGGTTTGGCTAAGTGAGTGGATGCATCTTAAAAACAGTATACTATTGGCACTAGAATGTCATGACCTACAGACAGGGTGGCACACTATTCTATGGGAGGAAAAACATTTAGCTCATCAGTACTTCCGGAGCCATTATATTAGGAGAGCACTATTGGATATTTGAAAAAAAAAATAAAAAGAAATAATTATATGGAAATTCCTAATTGAGTGTCAACATTAGAAATGTACACACATCCAAATTTGACAAAACAATGGGAAGCTGTCACCTATAAAGATATTTTGAATGAAAAAGGAGAATTAAAAGTGAGAAATGCTTTGAAGGAAGAAGGAATCGAATTGGAATGATGGGCGTATCTCCAAATTCAATCTAAATTTAGCAAAGATAAAAAGGAATGGGGTATAAAGCAAGAATCATCAAAATTAGATAAAATTTTATTTAGCAGGGAAGGCAAGACGATAAGTAAACTATATCGATATTTATTAGAACAAGATATGATTGAGGAACAGGTGAAAGAGATAATGATAATTTGGTGTAAATATTTTGGACACAATATCGATTTGGACAATTGGCAAAAATTATGGGGGGGAATTAAAAATCATACTAGCAACTTCCTACAAAGAAAACCTCTATAAGATGTTCTATAGGTGGCACCCACACACACAAGATTAGCATGAATGAATAAAGGGAAATCTTTGATATGCTGGAAGTGAGGAGAGACCATTGGGAATTACTACCACATGTGGTGGGAATGCCCAAAGGCGCAGAAATTTTGGAATTTACTAAAGAACTGGCTGGAAGAAATTTAGCTAACCGGTATAGTGAGCTGGTTCCATCGCTGACTATTGGGGGCGAGACCTTGGCCCCCTCAGAGAGGGCTCGCAACTTGGGCGTTCTCCTGGATGCATGGCTGTCTTTGGAGGATCACATGACGGCCATGGCCAGGGGAGCTTTTTATCAGGTTCGTCTGATGCACCAGTTGCATCCCTTCTGGACCGGGATGCCCTGTGCACGGTCACTCATGCCCTCATCACGTCCTGTCTGGACTACTGCAACACTCTCTACATGGGGCTCCCCTTGAAGAGGCTCCAACTGGTCCAGAATGCGGCCGCACGGGTGGTTATAGGTGCAACTCGGCGCACCCATGTAACACCCCTCCTGCGCAAGCTGCACTGGCTCCCGGTGGTCTTCTGGGTGCGATTCAAGGTGTTGGTTACCACCTTTAAAGCGCTCCATAGTTTAGGACCAGGGTATATACGAGACCACCTTCTGCCAGCAACAACCTCCCACCGGCCAATACGCTCCCACAGAGAGGGACTCCTCAGGATGCCGTCGGCCAAACAATGCCAACTGGCGACACCCAGGGGGAGAGCCTTCTCTGTGGGGGCACCAGCCCTCTGGAATGAGCTGCCCCTAGAGCTTCGTCTTATGCCCGACCTGCATACTTTTCGCTGCGCCCTTAAGACCTTTCTGTTTCAGCAAGCCGGACTGGCCTAGTATGAATTTTTAAAATGTATGTATTTTTTAATTCGCGGTCAAATTTTATATTAGATTTTAATTGGTTTTAAATTTTATAAATCTATGTGTTTTAATATGGCTGTATACCGCCCTGAGTCCTTTGGGAGAAGGGCGGTATAGAAATCTAATAAACTCTTAAACTCTTAAACTCTCTGTGAGAGCCACTGAGGCCACTTGGGGGTTTACCTATCACCTGAATCAGAATGCAAATGAGTGTGGAATCTTTTTGGAACTGCTGAAAACATTGCATTATAGACATGAGATGGGTAGTGTTGTATTCATCCCCCTCGGTTGAGGAAGGACTGTTCAATTCTAATATAGAGGCCTCTTTTACCCCTCTTTTAAACCTATGGTCCTTTATATCCAGAATGTGGACTTTACTTCTTCAAAAGTGTGACCTTTGTCTTTCAAATGCAAATAGACCACTGAATCTTGTCCTCATGGGTTTATTCTCCTATGTTGTACCATGCATTTGTAGTTGTTCTGTTTCTCCAATGAATAGATCTGCACATGTCTCATTGCATTGGAGGCATATATCATGTTGCTCAATTTGTGTCTGGGTGTTTTATTCTTGGGGTGGACAAGCTTCTGCCTTAGTGTATTCATGTATGCTATATTGATTGAAAATCCTCCTGAGTTTTTCAGATATTTCTGCAACATATAGAATGATAATATTTGTTGATCTCTTCTTTTTCTGTTATACCGGAGCTCCTGCTGAGTTTTTTTCTGGATTTGATGAAAATCCAGTTGGGATAGCCACAGGTTCTGATGGTTTCCTTGAATGTTTTAGTCCTTTTTCCTCTTTACTGGTAGACAAACTGATCACTCCATTTGGTACTCATGTGGGTGGTGAGAATCAAAATATAAATACTAATCTGTGTGTGTGTATTTTCTGTAAACATCAATGTTACGGCTTCTGTCTTTCTTAATGTGCATTACACAGTCCATGAAAGCCAGACTGTTTTCCTTAACATCTTCCTGTGTGCGTTTAATGTATATGTCCCCAGAGTTGATGTGCTTGGTGAATGCTTCTGCTTCCTGAGTTTTAATCTTGACCCACATACCTATACCAGTGAGTGAACCAGATATATATAATGCTGCTTTAAAATGAAATTTGTTGGGGGGTGTGGCCAGTGTCGCAGCGGTACGTCAGACTCTTTAGGCACTCCTAAAGATCCGACAATATCTCCATTGCCCAGGGGTCTCAAGTGACCTAAGTTGTCCTGTAGGGACGAAGAACAAGAGGAGCATGGACAGACCAACACAGAAGGCTCGCAAACTCTCTGGTTGGTCTGGAGAAGCTCCTCAAACTGGGTGGTGGAGAAAACTACCTTAGAAGTCGCTAAAAAGCTGGGGCGGCTGCAGCAGAAGAAAGCATAAGAAGACAGCGTGTGTCATTGAGGTAAGAAAATATATTTTTTTAAAAAAAAAGTTTCCCTTCATCTCCACTTACAAGTAAATAGAGTGGAAAACAGGCTGAGAGAGAGAGGAGTGAGAGCGGGAGTGTATTTGGCTCTCACATCCAACATTGGACTGTGAGGAAAGCGAAAGTAATAAGACTAAAAGAAACTTTTCTTTTGGAGGAGAAACGGAAGAATTTGGGAATTCCTTTAAAAATAAAGACTAAGCGACTTCCGGTGGCACCGTAGGCGCCGAAGATGCTCCTTTTGTGAGCGCCAGCCCCGCGATCGCGTAAAGCTGCTAGAACAGCGCAAATCAGCTGTCTAGTGGCTTGGAAACTTTCTCCCCGGGAAAAGGGGAGGAAGAGAGCAGACGGGTGTAGGTAGAGCTCCCCAAGAAGCCCCAGGAACAATTCTGGGGCTCGAAGGGTGAGAGCTCCCTGGAAGCCTGACAGAGCTTCAGATCTGGGATGATTCTGCTTTAAGCAGAACAAGACACCGCGACCACCCCTGCAAACAACGCTTTGAATTAAACAGTGGATTTGAAAGCAGGCTGAGCAAAGCCAGGAGACATCAGATTTGCAAGTACTAAACTTTAACTCCAAATGTGTATTACTTCCTTCTGAGCTATTAAGGGAAGAAAGTGAAACCAAGATGGCGATTGAGCTCTAATGGGGCGTGAAAGTGAAAGTTAAAAGGAAAGTTCCGTTTAGCGCTGGTAGCCCCTGTTTAAAACTAGAGATCCCTGCTTTGAAAGAAAGAAGATTAAAGGTCAAAAAGACTATAGTAATGTTCTTAAAAAAATGATTGACATTATTTAAAGATTGGAAACTTTTGGATTTGGTGGATCTGTTGTTCTGGTTGCTGAATAAATTTAAATTGGAACTTAAAAATGGCTTCAAAACAAATAAAGACTGTTGTTAAAAGTGCTGGGAGCTCACCAGCTCAAACATCCAAATTGCAATCCCTCACTGCTCCAACGGAACCACCAATATTAACACCTGAAATGTTGCAGGAAGCCCTTAAAACACAAGCCTCTGTTACAGAAAAAAAATTACTTCAGCATTTGAGGATAAAATGTGAGATGTTGCTGATGAGATGGCTGAAATTAAACAGTTTATTCAAAATTGAAATCAGGAAATTAGAGAAGATATTGTCATGGCAGTCCAAGGTCTGGCAAGCCATATTGAAACACTAGATGAAAGAGTGGAAAGAAAGAGTGGAAGAAATTAAGCAGTTTAATGTGAATTTGGAAAATAAAATAGAAGAGGTTCAGAATAAGATGGAAAGAGCAGAGGCCGATGTAACAATGATACAATATAGAGACATGGAATTTGCTTTGAGAATAGGAGGCCTGAAGGAAAATAAGCAAGAGAATCTGAGAGAGATTTTTTCAGAAGCATTTGCACAGATAATGGGAGAACAAAAAGCAAATCTTGAGTGGCAAATTGACAAAATTTACCGTGTCAATCAGGGCCGGATTTTCCTATAGGCTAACTAGGCTTCAGCCTATGGCCTCAAGATCAAGAGGGGCCTAAACAGTGGTGGGATTCTGGGGATTCTAGGGGGTTCGGACAAACCCTTTGTTAAATTGCTGGCTCACCCGCCCCTCGCCTCCCACCCACCTGGCGCCAGCCTACCGTAGCCAGGGGTAGGCAATTGTGGCTCTTTTACAACCTGTGGACTTCAACTTCCAGAATTCCTGAGACAGCTTGGCTGTCTCAGGAATTCTGGGAGTTGAAGGCCACAGGTTGTAAAAGAGCCACAGTTGCCTACCCCTTCCCTAGCCTGAGTTCCGCTGCCTGGGATCCACATGGGCTGCCACGTGGTTCCCCACCGGCTCCGGACGCAAGAGAGCAGGATGGAGAAAGCAGCTTCCATGCCTTCACTCACCCTCACTCTCTGCTCTGTTGGATCGCCGGCCGTTCGCTTACCCTGCCCACTCCCAATCTATTGCTGCCTCCGATGGCTAGAGGAAAAAAAACTGTTTAAATTCTTGCCGCGGGGCTTCAAAGGGCCGCCCTAGAGCCAGTGGTGCAGCTGAACCGTTTGTTAAATTGCTGGCTTGCCCCGCCCCTCCGCACCACTATTTATTGCCAATAAATAGTGGTGGGCGAGGGGCGGGGGAGCCAGCAATTTAACAAATGGTTCGGTGTTTTTTTGTAATTTTATTGGCCCATGGAGCTTCAGCATAGGCTAATTAGCCCTTGCTTAGATCGGCTCCCGACCCCCAGCTGATTTGCTCTCAGCTGTTTTGCTCAGAGCTGTGCTGCTTGCTTGGAAAGAGAGCAGATTTTTTTCCCCCTAGTTATACTGAAAAATGAAAGAGAAAGTAAAGCAGGCTGTTGGCTTTGCACGTTGGAAAATTAGGCAGGCAGATTTCTTTTCTTTTTCCTCACCAAAAAAGGTAGGTGCAAACAATGGGAAATTTAGGGAAAAAGAGATTTTAAAACACAAAAGAAAAAAAGCTATATTTAACTAGGGAATTGTAATAATTGAGATACTATTAATTGTATATTTCTGAAAGCAGAAATGGTTAAGTTGTGGTTTGGAGGAATATATGGGGGAAATTATTTGGTTTATTATTATTGGTAAATATAATTAATGGATTTGTAAGAAATTGGATTGCATGGAAATAATTGGAATATTCATGTTCATATTGATTAATATACAAAAAAGGTAGTTAATTGATTTATATTAAAATGTTGAATTTATATTAAACAACTAATATTACATAATTAACCAATGTGAGGATGGATATAAAAATAGATGACAATGGGAAGGGACAATGGGAATATAGAATAGAAGGGGAAAATTGAATTTGATTAAGATTAGAGATGAGGATGAAGGGTAATATTGTTTTTTTACAAAAATAGATGAGGAATAAATATGGCAAAAAGGAAATATAGAAATTGTAAATTTAATTGAAATGACTAAACACTGTTTAAACTTGTGAACCGGCCAAATACTCTGTTCAAAGAAAATACATTGTATGTTTGTATGTGTGTTTCTAATTATTGTTATTTATTCATATTTGTTCTCTTTTATTCTTTAAAGTTTAACAATTCATTCTTTATCTTAATATCTTTATATTTGTTTGGGATTCCCTTTCATCTTTTTTATTGTACAGCAATCTTTCTCCTCAAACCTACCGCCTCTCTCTTTTCTTTCCTTCTTACTTTCTCTTCCTCCCCCTCTTCTTCTCCTCCCTACTTCCTCTTCCTTTCTCCTTCTCCTTTCTTCCTCCCTCTCTTACCCTCCCTCCTACTCTAATTTCCCTTCCCTTCCTTCATCCCTCTCTATTGCTGTATCCTTTTATGCATATGGACTACTCAGAGGGCTGAAAAAGTTATTTCTGACTGGTCCTCACACTTTTGACCAGTCCTCGAACTTACGACTGTCCTCACATTTTACGTTTTTGCCCTATCTTGTCACCATGGTGAAGAGAAGCAGTTGTGAAATGAGTGACATGGTTGTTAAGAAAGCTGCATGGGCATAAATGTGAGGATGGTCATAAGTGTGAGGACCGGTCAAAAGTGCGAGGCCCAGTCAGAAATGACTTTTTTCAGCCCTCTGAAAAAAGTCTATGCACATAGCCACGCCCACCCAGTCACATGACGAGCTACCCACGCCTACACAGTCACGTGACCAGCTAGCCACGCCCACCCAGTCACATGATTGCCAAGCCACACCCCCAACTAAGCCACACCCACAAAACCTGTTGTTAAAAAAATTGAATCCCACCACTGGTGAAAGGGTCTCATAAGTGGAATAGCCTAGGGCCTCTTTTCATCTAAATCTGGCCCTGGTGTCAATTCATGGGTCGCCAGACAGAAACATTTACCAAGAGACATTGTAGTTTACTTTACTACAAGGAGAATACACAATAAAATTTTACAAGCCACTTTTAAAAATAAACGAATCAATTTTTCTTCAGGTGGTAATTAAACATCCTCGTAAACACCCAATTTAGTTAATGAGTTTATTTCTCTACTCATTGCCTCCTTCCATGCATTTTGTTCTTTTTCAGGATACAACCTAATATCCTCATAACTTGAAGGTTCTATGTTCACCTGACAAACTACTGTTGCTTTATACCTATCAGGTGGATGTCTTTCCCTAGTGGATCTCCTAGGCAATACAGGACTCATTGCAGGTGATTCAATTTCATCCTCCCCTAAAACTACCTCCTCTTCTTCAACCTTAATAGAAGAATCTATATTATCTATATCCTCATCAGGAGTATCATTACTCATTTGATGCTCAATGCTAACAGTATTATCATCTTGTCTATAATCTGCATGCTCAAGTTTCTCCCATCCTTCGTGCTCTAGAAATTTTGCATTTGCACTACAGTAAACATTAGTAGTTCCCTGTGCCCAAAATCTAAAAGACCTATGGTTTGAATCATAGCCTACGAAAAACATTTTTCTGGCTCTTTGTTGTTCCTTCCTTCTCACATTTGATGGAATATGCACCCAAGCTGGGGCTCCAAATGTGTGTAAGTAACTAAGATTTGGTTTCCTCCCATGCCATAATGTAAATGGTATTTCACCAGTAGATGAATGTACCACGTTGTTTAATACATGGTTAGCACACATAACAGCCTCACCCCCATAAAGTTTCAGGCAAACCAGAATCTGACAACATTGTTCTAGTCATGGCTTGTAATGTTTGACCCCTTCTCTCAACATAAGCATTGGGTTGTGGTCCATATGGTGCAAACTGTTTATGCTCTATACCTGCCTCTTGCAAAAACTTCTCTAACCTTTGGTTAGTGAATTCCATACCGTTATCTGTTACTAAACCCATTACTTTATACTTCTGTTTCCTTTCAACAAATCTCAGCCAGTTATTTATATACTGGAATGTTACACATTTCGTTTTCATAAAATAACAGAATCCGTACCTAGAGTAATGGTCTACTATGCTTAGAATATAGCAGGCACCTCCAATACTGGGTTTCTTTGGTGCAATCAAATCTACAAACACGACTTCTAATGGCTTTTTGGTTTTAAAACCATTAAAACGATTTGCTGGTATTACCTTACTCTTTTGCTGATTACAGGCATTGCAGTTTAAATACTTACTACATGATTGTAGTTTTATACCTTCAGATAGCTGAACTGTTTTCTTTAACATCCTAAAATTTATATGCCCTAGTCTCCGATGTAACAGATGAATACATTCATCATGTGGTTTATCATTCCTGTACACCGACCTAGCATTTGCCACTAATTCTGGGTTCTCTCTTAAAAGAAATAAATCATTTTCTAACATTGCAGTAACAACCGTTCCATCTTTTTCAATTATACATTTATCATTCTTAAACATTACTGTAAACCCAACTTGCAATAATGATTTAACAGAGAGTAAATTATACTTTAACCCAGGAATATATAACATAGACAATGGTTCATTACTAAATGACCAACATGCAACACCCTCTCCAGCTACCTTGATTTTCCAACCATTTGCTAATCTAACATGTTGGTTACTCTTATTCATTTTTACAAAGTTGTTTCTATTCTTAGTAATAGATTGAGAAGCACCACTATCAACAACCCACCAATCCTGGTTAACATTAGTTGTTGAACTGGATATAGCTCAATTACAACCTTTCTTGGGTCTATTATTATCCCTAACAGACATTTTGTTATTCTTACAATACTTAACTATATGCCCTTTAGCCCCACAAGCAAAATATTGTTTTACAACATAGGCAGTTGAGTACATTTTGTCTTCTTTTGGTTGATTTACTCTCAACTGATCCCTTTCTTGTCTTCTTCTGGATTCTTCTAATAACCTACCGGTTATGCCAGCCAATGTGAGGTCATCTCTGGCCAAAACCTCCAGTGAAGAAACATAGTCATCATAACTGTCATCCAGAGAAGAAAGAATTATATAAGTTTAGTTTAGTTTAGTTTAGTTTTATTTGATTTGTATACCACCCTACTCCCGAAGGACTCAGGGCGGTGAACAGCCAACAATAAAATACATAGATACATAAAATTTAAAAACCCAATAAAATAAAATAAAATTATTTGGCCCAGACAAATTAAAACACCCCGATAATTTAAAAACAGATTAAAATTTAAATATTTAAAAAGGGAAAAGATTAGGCCAAGCCCGCTTGATGGAATAAAAAGGTCTTCACAGCACGGCGGAAGGAGCGCAAATCCGGGATCCTCCGTATCTCCGGGGGGAGCTCATTCCAGATGGTAGGTGCCCCCACAGAGAAGGCTCTCCCCCTAGGGGCCGCCAGTCGACACTGTTTGGCTGACGGCACCCGGAGGAGTCCCTCTCTATGAGAGCGTACTGGCCGGTGGGAGGCTATTGGTGGTAGTAGGCGGTCCCGTAGATAACCAGGTCCTAAGCCATGGAGCGCTTTAAAGATGGTAACCAAAACCTTGAAGCGCACCTGGAAGCCCACCGGGAGCCAGTGCAGCTCGCACAGGAGAGGTGTTACAGGGGAGCGCCATGTCGCTCCCATTCCCACCGGCGCAGCCGCACTCTGCGCCAGTTGGAGCCTCCGGATGCTCCTCAAGGGAAGCCCCATGTAGAGAGCATTACAATAGTCCAGGCGGGAGGTGACGAGGGCATGAGTGACCGTGCGTAACGAGTCCCGATCCAGAAAGGGAGGCAACTGGCGAATCAGGTGAACCTGATAAAAAATCCTCCCGGTCACGGCCATCAAATGCTCTTCTAAAGACAGTCGTGAGTCCAGGAGGACGCCCAAGTTGCGAGCCCTCTCCGTGGGGGCCAATGATTCACCCCCAATAGTCAGTGATGGCGTCAACTGACTATATCGGGATGTCGGAAACCACAGCCACTCGGTCTTGGATGGATTGAGCCTGAGACTGTTCCTCCCCATCCAGATCCGTACGGCCTCCAGGCACCGGGACATCACTTCAAGGGCATCATTGGGGTGATCCGGGGTGGAGATGTACAGCTGGGTGTCGTCAGTGTACTGATGGTACTCCACCCCGAAACCACGGATGACCTCGCCCAGCGGCTTCACATAAATGTTGAACAGGAGAGGCGAGAGGACCGACCCTTGCGGCACCCCACATATGAGGGGCCTCGGGGTCGACCTCTGTCCCCCTGCCAACACAGACTGCAACCGGTCAGAGAGAAAGGAGGAGAACCACCGCAACCCAGTGCCTCCCACCCCTAACTCTTCCAACCGGTGCAGCATGATACCATGGTCGATGGTATCAAAAGCCGCTGAGAGATCTAACAGGACCAGGACAGAGGAGCACCCTCTGTCCCGAGCCCTCCAGAGATCATCAACCAATGTGACCAATGCCGTTTCCGTGCTGTACCCAGGCCTGAAGCCCGACTGGAACGGATCCAGATACGTCATTTCATCCAGGTGCTGGGGGAGCTGTTGCGCAACCACACTCTCAACAACCTTCACCACAAAACGAAGGTTGGAGACCAGACGATAATTTACCAACATTGCCGGGTCCAGGGAAGGCTTCTTGAGGAGAGGCCTCACCACCGCCTCTTTCAAGGCGGCAGGAAAGACACCCTCACCCAGCGAAGCATTTATAATCCCCTGGAACCAGCCTCGTGTCACCTCCCGAGAAGCCAGCACTAACCAGGAGGGACACGGGTCCAATAAACAAGTGGTCGTGTTCAGTCTACCCAGAATCCTGTCCATGTCTTCAGGGGTCACAGGATCAAACTCATCCCAGATAACATTCTCAAGACCTGCCCCAGTCCCTCCCCCTGAGACTACCCAGTCGGAGTCCAGATCTTCCCGAATCTGAGCGATTTTGTCATACAGATATTGAACAAAATCCTCGGCTCTACCCTCCAAGGGGTCCTCCCGCGCTTCCTGGTGGAGCAGGGAGCGGGTCACCCTAAACAGGGCAGCCAGGCGATTATCTGATGACGCAATAAGAGCAGCAAAATAGCTACATTTCGCTGCTTTTATCGCCACTAGGTAATTCCTAATATGAGATCTTACTAGTGTCTGGTCAGATTCAGAAAGACTGGCCCTCCAACTACTCTCTAGGCATCTTTTCTGGTGCTTCAACTCCCTCAGCTCCTCAGTGAACCAAGGAGCTAAATGAGATCAGCGCCGGGTCAGAGGCCGCAAAGGCACGACCCGATCCAGAGCTCCAGCAGCCGCCCTATCCCAGGCGGCCACTAGGTCTCCAGTCGAGGTGTGTGCCAGAGCCTCAGGGAATGGCCCAAGCTCCATCTGGAACCTATCAGGTTCCATCAGGCGCCTGGGGCGGAACCATCTTACCGGCTCTGCCTCCCTGCGGTGGGGTGTAGCGGTTCGAAGGTCGAGACGAAGGAGAGAGTGATCAGACCATGACAAGGGCTCGGTGACTATATCCCCTATCTCGAGATCACTCAACCACTGTCCAGAGACAAAAACCAGATCCAGCGTGTTTCCCCCCGTGTGGGTAGAGCCATGAATTAACTGGGTCAGGTCCATGGCTGTCATGGAAGCCATGAACTCCCGAGCCACCTCAGATGCCTCATCAACGGACGGCAAGTTGAAATCCCCCATGACCATAAGCCTAGGGGTCTCAACCGCCACCGTGGCGATGACACTGAGTAGCTCGGGCAGGGCTGCTGCCACATGGCAGGGAGCCAGGTACGTGATCAGCAAACCCATCTGAACCCTGTGACCCCATTTCACAAGGAGGGATTCACAGCCGGCCATCTGAGGAACAGTGGCCTCCCTCGGTCTCAGACCTTCGTTAATAATAACCGCTACCCCCCCCGCCTCTACCCTGCAGCCTCGGCTGATGGAATGCGCGGAAACCTGGTGGGCACATTTCAACAAGAGGGACCCCCCCTCTTGGCCCAACCAGGTTTCCGTAATACCTGCCAGGTCCGCTAAAACTTGCTGTAGTTCTGAGAAAACAAGTTCCTTTTTGTGCAGCTCCTGGAAAATTCTGGTCATGGATTCCAAATGAGCCATCATATCTCCTCCTTTAAGAAGATGTTGCTTAAACAATTTCCATGTGAGATATATATGAGCACCCACAGTGTCATGAACATATAGTCTCTTTAACTTGGTCCAACACCTAGCAGCAGACTCTTCGCCACGAATATGGACAAGTTGCTGGTCACTCAGTGTCAATCCAATTATGCAAAGAGCTCGTTCATTGTCTCTGGCAAATTTGGCTAATTTCTTCACATCTTCTTCATCATCAGGATTCCATGTTGTTACATCTGGTGGATTATTTACTACATCCCACAGTCCTTCTCTACACAGAAGTAGATTGCATTTTGTAGACCAGGATACATAATTTGTTCCATCCAGCAGGGTTATCATGGAAATATGTGATAACTGTTCTTGTGCCATCGTCACTTGGATTATATTTCACAAACACAGTTTTCTGTATTATTCACAGTAACTCTCAGTTTTACTCCAATGTACTAAAGGCTGAATGCCCACAGTCCCCAGAAGCCAGAAGGAAGACGGAAGCAGAGGGGGCAAGAAAGGGGGAGAAGGAAGAATCGTTGGTACAGGCCCAAAGGGGAGCTTTGATTATTCAAGAAGATTTAATCCAACTTTCGACTATTGCTCAAGTTTTGGAGGTATTTGAAAAAATAGAAGAACCTAAGGATCAAAGACACAACCGAGCGGCAGCCAAGCATCAAGAAGAATTAAGAATGCAGCAACTTCAGATGACAACTCAAGAAACTACAAAAACAGAAGCAGTGGGAGGAGCAAGGCCCAAAAGCAAAATGCATGGAGATTTCCAGCAAATGCTCCGCAAGCTTCAGGGTGCCAAGAATGGCAACTAGATTTCTGGCTTGGAATGTTAATGGCTTAAATTCACCACAGAAGAGGAGAAAAATATTTCATTATCTGAAACAGTTTAAAAATGAAGTAATCTGAAAGAGGTATACTACAACTAAAATCTTTGAATCAATTAAGAGAAGAAAGGATAATTCAAAGATGGTTTCAGTATGGACAGTTGCAAGCTAGATGGAGAGAAGATCAAAAAGTTGGTATCTTGCAAAATGAGGAGAACTTGATAAAACAAATTAGAGATCAAAGTCAAATGCATATAAAAAGGTTGTATAATGCATTAGTAGAAGTAGATTCAGAAATAGAGCTAGTTAAGGACTGTATGATAAAATGGGCACAGAATATTGAAGAACCAATAATGATGGAAACATGGGAAAAAATATGGGTTAGAAATGTAAAGTTTACGGAAGCCCAAAACTTAAGAGAGAATTTTTATAAAATGTTTTATAGATGGCATTTAGATCCTAAAAAGCTAGCCTGTATGTAACCAAGTTTGTAACCTAAGTGTTGGAGATGCGAATGTGATGATGCTATGTATTATCATATATGGTGGACATGTAAAAAAATTAAGGCATTTTGGATAAAAATATGGTGGATTATCCAAAACATTCTCAAGAAGAAGATAAAATTTAATCCACAGTTCTTTTTGTTGGGTATAATTACAGATTGTATGGATATAGAGACTAAATTGATTTTAAATTTAATAACAGCAGCCAGACTTCTGGTGGCACAGTATTGGAAGAAGGAGGACTTACCTACTATTGAAGAATGGATGTTAAAAGTAGTGAATTTAGCAGAGATGGCAAAAATTTCAGCATACTTGAAGGACCATTCAAATGAAAGATATATTTTGTAATGGAGAAGATGGATTGACTATATTCAAAACAAATATCGGACTAAAAAGTTTCAAATAGCCTATGAATGAAACCAAAATTTTCTTTTTGAATTATGTTTTGTTAGAAGAAAGGGGAGTTAAAGAGCAAGAGGGAGTTTGGACATTACAGAAAGTTAGCATATTTTAGTTTATGTTTGTTAAATATTATACCCTGTATTTGCTCTGGGAAGTCTGGGGTGGGGGTGGGGGAGGGGGGTTGGAGGGAGAGGGGGGATGAGGGATGGGGGCTGGGTGGAGGAGGGATGGGGGTAGGGGGAGGAGGGATGGAGGGGAGGGATGGGAAAAATTGTATAAAACTTTTTAATAAAAAAAGACTAAGCAACTTGAGAAGTCTGAACTTTTTGTGCAAAGAGATGAAATAGTTGCAAATAATTGTGAAATTAAAGTTTGAACAGAATTAATTTTTTTTCTTCTTCAGGATTAAATCTTGGTTTCTATTTTTTCTTTTGGGAATTTTTTTTTCTTTTTCTCCCCTTTTTCACTGTTGGAATATTTTTGAGGGGGTGATTGAACTCTTGTCCTTTTTTTTTGTTCTCTTTTTCTCTTTTTTCTCTTTTTATATTTTTCTCTAATCCAACCATCGGGGAGGATTAGATATTTGGATTACAAATAAAACATAAGCGGATTATAAATTTTTTATTATTATTATTATTATTATTATTATTATTATTATTATTATTATTATTAATCAAATTTCTATACCGTCCTACTCCTGAAGGACTCAATCTTTGACAACATCGAAATTAAGAAATTTACAGCACATCTACATCCAGCAGCAAGTCCGTCATCAACAGAAACAAAAACTTTGGAGACTTTGGAACTAAAAACATCTCATAAAGTCTCTTCATGATGATTTGAAACAAGCCTTAAAGGAAATGAAAGAAATGATTGGGAAAAATGAAGAAAGAATCCAAAAAGTAAAGGAAAAAATGGAAAGGACAGAAAAGAGGGTTGAAGAATTAGAAGAAAAGTTTATTTCAGTCGACAGAAACCAAGAAAAAAATATAATTTCATTGGAAATGGATCGTTCTGACTATTATCTAAGATTCTAAAATATAGAGGAGGAAAAAGGAGAAAATTTACCAGAGGTAATTGCTGAAATGCTGGCAGAAGCTATAGAAGAACCCAAGGAGAAGATTTTAAATCAGGTTGATGAGGCTTTTAGGGTACATACAAGATATGCAATAAGAAACAAATTACCAAGAGAGGTACATGTAAGATTTACAAAGAACGCACTAAAATCAGAGATATTACAAATAACAAGAAGTGCAGCATTGAAGTACAAAGACAAAGAAATAATAGAACTGAGGCAAATACCTAAAAGATTAGAGATTTGAGGAGAGAATATCAATTTTTAACAAAATGTTAATAACAAAAGGAGTGAGTTTTAGATGGTTAATACCAGAAGGAATCTTCGTGACATGGCAAGAACAAAGACATAGATTGGATTCAATTGAAAAAGTGAAGTTATTTTATGAACAATTTTCTGGTCCATTAGAAGATGAATTGGGAGCAACAAGAGGACTTAAACATAAAGAGGGAGGAGGGAAGCTACAGAAGAAAGCACAAAGGAGCAGGAAGAAAGAGCACTAAGAGAAGGTGCAAGATCAAAGGATCCAAAAGAACAAAGAGAGACAAGAGTGTTGAAACTTAAAACTAGTAACAAGTAAAGTAAAATATGGAAGAAGAAATAAAAGAAATATCAATAAATGTAAATGGACTGAATTCGGTGACAAAAAGAAACAGAATTTTTAACAGATTAAATAGACTAAAGATGGACATTATATGCTTATAAGAAATACATATTAGAAAACAACATACAAAATTATTAGAGCATTCAAAATTAGGAGTTGTATTTATTTTATTGATACAACAAAGAGGGGAGTAGTTTTATATGTCAAAGAAAAACTAAAGCTTAAATTAATATTTGAGGATGAAGAAGACAGGATTTTAATGATGGAAATAAACATGCATTTTAAACAAATACTTTTGATAGCATTATACGCTCCAAATGACAAACAAGAAGAATTTTATAAGAAGCTGCACAGGAAAATTATAGAATTGGACTATGAATATATGTATATAATGGATGATTTTAATGCTGTTATTGATGTGGAGTTGGATTATAAAACAACAAAGACAAATAAGAAACCCAGAAAAACTCTCCCAAAATCTTTTTTCACAATGATTGAAGAATTAAGTATTCAAGATATTTGGAGACAAAGACATTTGAAAGAAAAACAATACACCTTTTATTCAAATAGACATTTGTTGTGGTTAAGGATAGATATGATATGGATTTCAACAGAACTTATAGATAATATACAAGAAGTAAACATTTAAACAAGTATTTGGGTGGACCACAACCCAATAACAATATCTTGGAAAAGACAGAAGAAAAAGACAAGATGGACATTGAATCAAATAATCTTAAATGGAAAGAATTCCAACAGACAATGGAAAAGGAATTAGAGTTTTTCTTCAAAATAAACAAAAAGGAGGATACATCACTTCAGAATGTATGGGACACAATGAAAGCATATATTAGGGCCGTGATGGCGAACCTATGGCATGCGTGCCACAGGTGGCACACGTAGCCATATCAGTGGGCACACCAGCTCAGCTCTAGCACGCATGCGCGAGCCAGCCAGCTGATTTTCAGGCCTTCTGGACCCACCAGGAGTAGGGAAACAGGCTGTTTCCTGCCACTGGAAGGGCTGCAGGGGTGGGGAAGGCCCATTTTTCTTTCTTACCTGGCTCCAGATCCTCTCTATGCATCTGTGGAGGGCGAAAACAGCCTTTTCCACTCCCTTGGAGGCCCTCCAAAGACCTGAAACAGCCCATTTCCCAACTCCCGGTGGGACAGGAAGTGACTTTTTTGCTGTCCCAAGCCTCCAGAGACTCCTAGAGAGGCTGGGGAGGCTAGGGACAGCAAAAAAAAAGTCACTTCCTGTCCCACCAGGAGTTGGGAAATGAGCCCTTTCAGGCCTCTGAGGGAGTGGGAAAGGCTGTTTTCAACCTTCCCAGATGCATAGAGAGGATCTGGAGCCAGGTAAGAAAGAAAAATGGGCCTACCGGGCCATCACGTGCCAGGAGTGGGGGGGGTTCCACACACATGCACAGGGCAGGGTGCATAGAATTATGGGTGTGGGCACCCGCATATGTGAACCTCCCCAGCCACCCCTCTCCTGGCACGCGATGACAAAAAGGTTAGCCATCACTGTATTAGGGGCTTGGCAATAACATATCTGGGAAAGAAAAAGAAAAAGAAAAGACAAATACAGAAGAAATTGGAAGAGGGGTATGAGAAACTAGAGGAAGATTTACAAAAATTACTTAATTACTTCCTTAATTTTACAAAAAGAGATTTATGAATACTGTAAAAACAATATATGATAAACAATCACCTAAGATAATGATGAATGGAGAGATGACAGAAAAAGTTAAGAAAACAAAAGGAACAAGGCAAGGATGCCCATTATCCCCATTGTTATTTGTACTGGCTCTAGAAGTGTTAAATAGGAATATAAGACGAAATGAAGAAATAAAAGGGATGAAAATTTTAAAAGAGGAATATAAACTACAAGCCTGTGCAGATGATTTAATATTTATTTTGGAGAAACCCTCTGGAAAAATTGGCAAAAATATTTAAAGACAAATCAGCTAAATGTTGAAAATGCCTGTTCTGTCCCCAACCTGAAGCACACACACCAACAGACATTCAGGAGTTAAAGACCAAACCAGCCGGCAAAATCCTTTTCCTTATGATAACGGAACTTGGCAACAACCTAGTGGCTGCCTGCCAAAAGTTTATTATTTAAAAGAGGAGAGATAACTTCTCCCCACTTCTAATACATCAAAGGAAAGCAGTTCAATAATTACGGAATTAAATCAAGTCCAGAGATACTTCCAGCAAAGTCTTAAAGCAAAAGTCTGGCAATGCAGAATGGCGTGGAAGTTTTCAGCTTTGTTCGTCACAAGGTTTGACTGACCACCACACTCCCTTTTATATCCTGTGGGGTGTGGTCCAGTGACTCAGCCTAATCTCGGGCACGCCCTTTTTTCTGTTGCACGCGCTTATCTCTGCGACGCTGGCGTGGGTCCAGCCAAGACTTATTACCCTCATCACTGTCCATCTGTGGCTGCGTGGACGTGCTTGGCCCCGGCCCTATCTTTTGCTCTTCGGCGGACACTGAAGGCATTGCCAGAGAGGAGGGTCCTGGAGAGGGATGCCTTGCCAACTCCTCTCCTTCACTCTTGGAGTCCTCTCCTGCCAATGACACAAGCTCAGGTAACGGAGCCACAACAATGCCATCAAATACTAGGATCTTATTATCATATGTGGTGGACATGCCCAGAAGCTAGAGATTATTGGAGCAGAATTAAGACATGGTTAGAAGAAATGATCCAACAACATATTGATTTAAAACCTGAGCTGTTCCTATTGGGTATACTACCAGAGAAAATTAGTAAAGACAATATACTTGATTATACATATAATAAAGGCAGTGAGGATAGTATTTGCACAAAGATGGAAAGCAGAGAAAATCCCTTTGGAAGGGGAAGTAATTAAAAATAATCTTAGATTGTGCAGAAATGAACAGATTAACTTTCATGATTAAAGAGAGAGAGAGGATATGGACTATTATAAGACATGGGGGAAATTTTATGATTGGTTATAGAGATATAGATAAAGATATAGATAAAGATATAGAAAGAGATATAGATAAAGATTGTGATAATTAAATAAGGAGAATGTTATATTAAATGTACTGTAATTTGGGGAAAATATCTCAACAGAGAAATGGAAACAATCAAGGAGAAATGAAGATAGGAGGAGTAATAAAAAGAAGTTGTCACAGAAGAAACACCAAGAAGACACATGGAAGGATTGATGTATTATGTGTTTGTTTGTTTAAAAAAAACTTTTATGAAAAAAAATAAATAAAATGAAATTTGTTATGTCCCAATGTAGCTCTAAAAAGCCAGTTTAGAGGAGTGGTTAAGGCTAGAATTTGGGAGACTGCATTCTAGTCCCACCTTAGGCACAAAACCAGTGGTACAGGTCTTGGGGAGGGGCACTATCGTGGCAAGACAATGTGTGCCTCTGAAGCTCCCAGGGGACCATTGATATTGCAGCCATTTGGGGGTCTTTATTGACTGAAACCATCCTGTAGGGACAGTGAACAAGAGAGGCATGGACTGGCTAACACAGGAAAGTCACAAATTCCCTGGTTAGTCGGAAGAAGCCTTTCTTCCGAAGACAACTGAGAAAGTGTGCTGCTAAGAAACTGGGGTGGTCACAACTGAATCAGGAAAGCAAAAGACAGAGTGGATCATCTGGGTGAGAAATTGGCTTTTTATATATACGTTTCCTTTCATATCTGCCTGGAATTAGCACAAAATGAAAAACGTGGCGCAATGAGAGAAGGGGAGAATGGGCTTGTGGCAGTTCTCCAATTCCAATAGCATAGCAGTGAAGAAAGCAAGGAGGAATACAATAGAATAAAACTTTATTACAGTCATCGACCAGCAATAGACATACAATAAATTAAAAATAATACTGACATTAATCGTGAATAATAACATCTGTTATGAAAGTACATGATCTCAAACCTAATTTACATGTGTGTAGAGCCGATAGGTATGTGAATAAATGTATTGTTATAGATATCTCAAAAAAATTGGGACCAGTTGACATAATTCGGTAACCAATTTTTTTCTTGTGGACATTGCAGTGACACAGAATTTTGCCACTGCATGCATGGTAGTTGGATTTGAGTCTTGGAGGAGAAAACCTACATAAAAGTCATCTTTCCTCCCTGGCAATTTCTCTAGTAAGGGGAGAATGTATATTGACCCACATACTCTGTATAATTCGCAGTACAATAAAACATGTGAGATATCTTTGGCTTCTCCCTTTCCACATATGCATACCCATTCTGCTATTGGTGTTTTCTTGTACCTACTCTAGAGAAGCGCTGAGGGGAGAATATTAAATCTGGCTCTGAAGAAAGCTATTCTATGTTTTGGGAAGATCAGATTATTTAGATATCCTGCTGATTCCTACACACCCTGCTTGATTCTGTCCCTACTGTGGAAAGACAACCTATTTAGTTCTTCTTGGAACTCCATGTCCTTCATTCTATCAATTACCACTTGCTTTGCTTTGTCAAAACCAAGAATACCGATGAGAGCCAATAAGAGCCCAGCTTGTGATCTATCGCCTGTTTCCAGGAGGAGGGGAAGTTGTCAGTCAGCACTAACAGGGACAGTCCCTCTGGAAAGTAATGAATTTTTAACCAATAAATGATCATCATCTTCCAGACTCTTACCTGAATTTGAGGCATACCTATCTCAATTCTTAACTGGGCATTTGGAGTTCCTTTGGGTGCAGCTAAGATGGCTCACAGGAATTTGGTTTGTATAGTTTCTAGCAAGTTTTTCTTTGCAATGATTCCTGTTTGTGCCCCATAAAGAATTTGTGCCAATGTTTTGGCCTCAAAAAGTTTTAAGGCAGCAGGTACTAATTGATCTCTGCCTGTATAAAAGAAGTGTTTAATTGCATTTGAGGACCTATTGGCTGCTTGCAATGTCTGCTCCAGGTGTGCCTTTCATGTCCCTTGCGAGTGGAAGACCACCCCAAGATATCTAAATGTCCTAACCTGTTTCAATCTGTGTCCTTCAATTTTCCAGGAGTATTGTCTAGATCTTTTAGCAAAAACTAAAATTTTTGATTTATCAAAGATAAGGACCAACTTGTTCTGTCTACAGAAGCTAAGTGTTGCCCTAATTGCTCTCTTCAGTCCTATGGGCGTTTGTGAAATAATATCAGCATTGTCGGCATAAAGGAGAATCGGGATTTTGCATTGTGCTATGTTAGGAGGATGTAGATCAGGACTCTGTAAGAGATCAATCAGGAGGTTAATATAGAAATTAAAAGGGGAGGGGGACAGGATACAGCCCTGCCGTATCCCTTTTTGAACCCTTACTGGGCCAGTTAAAGTCCCTTGAGGATTATACCTCACTTTCAAGGTGGAGTTGGCATACAATTTTTGTATGAGGAAAAGGAGGCATTTATTGATTATAGTGCATTTTAATTTCTCCCATAGGGTGTTCCTGGATATTGAATCAAAGGCCTGCTTAAAATCAAGGAAGGCCACGTAGAGAGAGGATTTTTTTTGTACGTATATTTTTGCACCAGATGGTGAAGTATCAGGCTATGATCCATCGTAAATCTTCCTTCTCTAAAACCGGCTTGTTCATCCTTGATTATACCCCCTGAAATTAGCCAATCCTGGAGTTTATAGTCTAGGTGTTTAGCATACAATTTACTAATAACACTCAAAAGACTAATGGGTCTATAATTTCCTGGATCATTTCTATTATCCTGAAATGATCCAGGAAAGCCACTCCACAGCACAGAGATCAATCTGCCCCCACTGACAGTGAAAAAGCTGGCTTAGGGAATTTAGTATAGCACTCTTGGTAATCCAGTGTCCATGATTAATTCTGTTCATATGGATTCTAAGCACCACCTGATGTGTTTGTAGTGAGCGATGTGATTGCTGTAATTGTAGGGAAGATGCTTTACTGTCTTCCAATGAAACTTTTCTATTAATACCTCTATTAATACCTCCTCCTCTTGATGCCTTATGTGGAGAAGGACTGTTTTTCTCAGTGGGCTGACACTTTTTGGCAGGCTCTTTAACTGTTTCCCTGGGTTTTTGCTCTTTTTTCTCTTCCTTATCCTGAGTATGGGATTTACCCAAGTCTGCTGTGCGGACTTTAGTGGGGGTGCCTGTAGCCCGATGTTGTTTTTGCTCTATAGAAAAACAGCTATATCTTTTTTCAATGTCTCTACATCATGTTGGATGTTTATTAGTTGCTCAAATATTGAAACAACCGTTTGTGCTGTAAGAAGGCATTGCTTTGCCATAAACTCTGTTGTATTCTCCCACGGTAAGCTCTCCACACTCTGGATTAGTTTGTTGCTAAACTTTTAGACTTTATCTTGGTCTCCATACAGGCTGTAGCTGGATTTGTTTGTGAAAACAGCTGGCTGTCATTTTGCTCCCCTCTCCCCAGATCGGGAAAGTCTAGTATCTGCTGTTTTGTCAAATCTCTTTGCCGGTCCTGTTCTAACCTCTCCAGATTGTTGGAAATGAAGGGGGGGTGATATTTTTACTTACAAATCTCTTGTCAGCAAAGTGTTCATCAATTTTTGGTTGGTTTGTATTCTTCATTGGTGATAGAGATCCTGGGCTGGTGCCATGGCGCTTCTTTCTTTTCCCCATGTCTTATTAGTCCTCATCAGTCAAAACTTTGTCTGTGTTGTGGTCTATGCTGTTTATAGTGGTCTATATTATTTAAATAAAAAGGCTCCAATGGGTTTACTAAAAATTGATAAAATAAAATAAAACCAAGAGGAGCTGCTGCAAACACGCTCCGGCAGCAGCAGCAGCCCCGCCCCTCCTTCGGAGGTCCAAGAAAAGGAAAAAAATTAATGAATTGAAAGAACTATTGGGAATAAGAGAAGATTGAGTATTTTTATTATCATTAAATGAACTCATTAAATGAATTTGAATTGAATTAAATAGAAATGACAGAAGGAAATTGTTTTTTAAAAAAAACTTTTTCTATTTTTGCTGAATGAACATAAACTGTAGTGCCATCTGATGGTATTAGAGTTTTTTCTTTTTTTTCCTTCCTTTTTGGGGTGGTTGTTTGGATTTTATCTTTTTCCCCCCTAATCTATCCAACGGAGTGGATTAGATATTTGGATTACGGATTGAAATTACATTTGGGTTACAAATTTGGTGATAGCAGTATTAAAAAGATGAAGAAAATAACAGCATATCTACATCCAACAGCAAGCCCTTCTACTGCAGAGACACAGAAAACATCAGAGACTATGGAATTAAAAAATATGATACAGATGGCTTCATGAAGATCTGAGAGAAAGGATAGTTAAATTAGATGAGAAAATGGAAAAAGTAGATGGGGAACTAAAAGATGTCAAGGGGATGATTGGGAAAAAATGAAGAAAGAATACAAAAAGTAGAAGAAAAGGCAGATTTGACAGAAAAAAGAGTGGGCGAACTAGAGGATAGATTGACAACTGACAAAAATCAGGAAAGAACAATTATTGCCTTAAAGATGGACCATGCTGATTATTACTTAAGATTTCAAAACATAGAAGAAGAGAAGGGGAAAATTTGGCAGAAGTCATGGCAGAGTTGCTGGCAGAAGTGATGGAGGAATCCAAAGAAAAGATATTTTTTTTTAAAAAAATAGTCTTTATTTACGTTTTCCATTAAAAAGAGAACACACACACACACACAAAAAGAACAACACACCATATAAATAACATACAAGACAATGTAACAAATAATAAACATATCTGCAAGTACATTATATTCCGAGGGAGACAGAACGACTTATCTCTCTTTATATATCAATTAGGTCTATCCGACCTCACTTTGTTAATATAATATAGGTTTCTCAAGAAATACTTTTCCTCTTTTCAATTGGGTTGAATCTTTGTCTTCGCTAACCAAGTATAAAATTTTTCCCAGGATAAACATGTTTGAGTTAGATCTTTCTCTTTTAATTTTTTAGTCAATTTATCTGCTTCCACACATTCCAAAATCTTCTTTATAGTTGCTTCCTCCGATGGGATATTTTTGTTTTTCCAAAAATGTGCGTATATCAATCTCGCTGCTGTGATAATGTGTAGAGCTAAAACCATAAATCTTTTTTTATATTATCCGGTTTGGAGCCAAGCAAGCATGTCTCTGGTGCCCAATCCATCTTTTGGTTTACAATCTCATTAAGCCATTTTTTAATTCTTCCCCAAAACTTAACTGCTTCCGGGCATGTCCACCATTGATGATAGTAACTGCCTCTCTCCTGCCCACATTTCCAGCATTCCGCCGATTGTCCAGGGAACATTTTAGCCAATCTATTGGGGGGAAAGGTGCCACCTGTATATCATCTTATAGATATTCTCTTTATATGCCGTGGATACCACTGATTTCATGTTCTCACCCCAAATCCCTTGCCATTTGTCTAAATGAATTGGGTAACCAAAATTTTCCCCCCAAGCGATCATTGTATCTTTGATTACCTCCTCACCTATCTCTAATCTCATTAATAATTTGTAACTTTTTGCAATCATACCTTTTTCTTGTCCCATCAAAATTTTGTCTAATTCTTATAGGTCCACATGTATGCCTTTCCCATCTCTATCTTTCTTAAATTTAGATTGAATCTGTAAGTAAGTCCACCAGTCCACTTGTATTCCTAAAGAGTTCAATTCCTGTTTGGATTTTAAATTTCCCTGTGCATTCAATAACTCCTTATATATTAATTTCTTTGTTGGATTGTAGATTTTGGGGTATGTCAGTGCTTCCACCAGTGATATCCAGCACAGTGTTTTAATATAGTATTTTTTGCTAATCTTTTCCCAGTTTTGAATTAAGATGTTTCTTATATAATGTCTAGTAAACCATTTACTTTGTGGGTTACTGTCTAGCCAGAGGGCCAAGTGCCAACCCTGTTGTAGATCATAACCTTCTAATTTGAGAAGACGATTGTTACCCAAGGTAATCCATTCTTTTACCCATACTAACAAAGCTGCTGAATAATAATTCTCCCAACAGGGTAAGCCCAGGCCCCCTCTTTCTTTTATCTCCTGCATCATCTTTCTTTTAATCAGAGGCTTTTTCCCTTGCCAAACAAATTTAGTTATTATCTGATTTAATTCCATAAAAAATTTTTGGGATAGGTTCACTGGAGCCGTTTGAAATAAGAAATTAAATTTCGGTAGAATATAGGATTTAACTGTTGCTACTCGTCCCAGAAGTGAAAGTTGAATTTTACCCCATTTATCAAAATCTTTTCTTATTTGAATTAATAATTTATTATAGTTGTCTTCTTGTATACTCGAGCATCTGCCAGATAATCAAATTCCCAGATATTTAACTTTGTTAACTACTTTCAATCCGGTCACTTCCTGTAAACGAAAAGATATTAAATGGGATTGATGAAATATTCAGAGTGCATACAAAATATGCAATGAGAAACAAATTGTCAAGAGAAGTACATATAAGATTCACAAAGAAAGCAATAAGAACAGCGATATTACAGAACAAGAAACACCCCAATGAAATATAATGATAAAGAGATATAAGATGCTGAAATAAATACCCAAAAGAGTAAGAGACCTAAGGTAAGATTATCAATTTTTGACAAAGTGTTTAATCAACAAAGGAGTGAGTTTCAGGTGGTTAATACCAGAAGGAATCCTTCACAGGAGCTTGAGGGAGGAGCAGCTACCTGGGGGGGGGGTCTGAGTGAGTACAGAGAAAAAGCAGAGTGAAACTTGCCTCCATTACATTTCACTTTACAGGAACTAGAGGGAGGAGCAACTGCCTGTGGGGGGGGGGGTCTGAGTGAGTTCAGAGGAGAAAGGTAGCTAGTTATAATCATATAACTATAAACCAAAAATAGCAATAATATATTCAGGGTTAGTGCAATTGAGACTGTGATTTTATTCTATTTCAAAATGACCAGCTTTGTTCAGTGTAATATTTGTTTTTCAGCTGTCTTTTGCAGTACTCTTTTCAAATTTGGGTACTGTCCTCTTTGTAAACAAATTAGTAGTCTACGTGGACAGATGACCTATCTAGAACTATTAATCTGCACTCTCCAAGCAAAAATTAGGTGCCCAAATCAGCCATTCCACTCTATTGAGTTGCCACGCCATCAGTCCCGTCTACCACAAAGATTCTGCAGGAGAAGGGCCATATGGACAACCATGGGATCTAGCAGGGTGAGAGCTGTGAACCATAAACACAAAGCTTTTGCTGTGTCCCAGCTTAACCGATTCAATGCCCTTGCTGATCTTAATAGGGACACTAAAGTGACAGGTCAAGGTAGTTGTGATACTGATAACTCAAATAAGCAGGGGATCGTGGTCCAAGATGAAGAACTTACTTTGGAAAGGGGAAAGTGTGAACCAGGTATTACACATTGGTCACACAAGAAGAGCACAGTACCCAAAAAGAGAAGCCACCTTTTGGTTGGTGATTCAATTGTAAGGGATGTAAATTTAGGAAAAGATATGGAGGTTTTTAAAGAGATCAGGTGTCTGCCAGGTGCTACTGCCAGCAGAGACAATAGGCATATTCTTAAGATAGTCAAGAATGCCAGTAAGGACTGTGATGTTGATGCTATTATACATCTTGGCACAAATGATCTGTCCCAAAAGGATGTACTTTCTGTGCAGAATGATTTCCAGAGCTTGGGGTACGAACTTAGTAGTATAAGTTGTAGGCTTACCTTTTCAGAGGTTTTACCGGTATATACGGAACAAAAAGGGAAAGGCCAGCATGCAGCAGAGTTTAATGTGTAGCTAAAGGAGTGGTGTAGAAGGGAAGGCTTTGGTTTTATTAGTCATGATGTCTGCAACTGATCTAATGAAGAACTGTACAAAAGAGATGGATTGCATACATCAAAGAAAGGGACTGAGTTACTTAGCGATAAATTCACAAATTTTCTGGATAAACATTTAAACTGAACAGTGGGGACAGAGAATTAATTGATACAGAACATTTCTGTCCCCAGCAATCCAAAATTAATAGGGCTATCAGTGCATGTAACATAGATGTCTGTGCGAGTAAGATTATCATCCCTGCTGTCAACCAAAACCAAGCATTTAATAGTGAGTGCCATACCATGTGCATTAATCAAACAGGTGGCAAGAAAGCAAGGGCAGTCAGGCACAACATAGGTTATGTAGACAGTAAAAATAGGGTCAATCAAAATGGACTCAAATGTCTATACACCAATGCACAGAGTATGAGGAATAAACAGGGTGAATTAGAAATTCAAGTAAATGAGGGCAGATATGATATTGTTGTCATTACAGAAACTTGGTGGGATGAAACCCACAAATGGAATATACCGCTAGAGGGATATAAATTATTTAAAAGAAATAGACCAAATAAAAGAGGAGGTGGAGTTGAACTATATATAAGAAATAACTACATCTTTACAGAAATAGAGCACAACAATGATGAAAATTATCTTGAATGCATTTGGGTCAATATTAAAGGGGGCGGATGACATTGCCATAGGTCTATACTATAGGCCACCCAACCAAACAGAGGAAGTAGATGAACTTTTTGCTAGTCAGCTAATTAAGGTATGTAGGAAGCACATCACAATAGTAATGGGGGATTTTAACTACCCTGACATCAACTGGGGGGTATTCCCTGGCTTTTTGGGGGTTTCAGGGGCCGGATCAGCTAATTTTGCCCCATGTCTGGCGAGGGGAGCTTCTCACCGGTCCTTTGTGATCTTTTTGAGAGCTGGTAGCTCTCCAGGACACGATGGCCAGGAAGGAGACGGAGGCGGCTGCGCTGTGGCTCTACGAGCGGGGAGAACGGCCTCGGTGTCTCCCTGCGGCTGCCGGACTGGTGGAACGGGCAGTGGCGGCGTCGGCGATGCAACCCCTCCCTGGAGCTCCAGGGACTCCGAGGGGATGGCAGGGGTTTCCTGTTAGACCCAGTGATGGATGGAGATGTTTTTTGAAGAACTGGCATCATCGGGGCTGGCTTCGTCGGGGCTGGCACTCGCTTTAATACCGGGACGAGCAGCTGTGAGGCACGCCAGAGAGGGTGAAAAGAAATAGGAGCCTATATGGGGAGAGCGAGGGACTCTCTGACCACGATATGAACTATATTACCAATGTCTGTTTCTTGGAACTGCCTGTCATGGCCATGGATGGGTGGCCATGGCCATGGATGGGGTTCACCCTTGGTCCTTCCAGAGGCTCCCCCCCCCATGCAGATGGGGGTGAGCTAAAAACATTGCTGTTCTTGATGGCCGCAAAAGATCTGGGGCCAGGCTTTATGCCCCATGTGGTCTGTTAGCCTCTGTGAGGCCACTTATTATCTGGAGGTGCCTCCGAACAATATGACATATATCTGCCTCCCATGGACATCTATAGCCTCCTGATTCGCCTTCTGATTTGCCTAAGGTGCAGCCGCCAGAGCCATCGGAGTCTTCTCTTGGCCCGCAGACCTGTAGATTGGTGGCCGTCATCAATGCCCCCCAATTGTAGAGAGAGATATTCCGGATTTCAAGTCTTGCATGGAGCCGGATGATGACTGTGGTTCTGGCCCTTCCCAGCTTTCGTGAGAGGGCGGCTGGTGTTAACATCTGGCCTGAAGTGGCTTAAGACTCCATCCACTGCTGTGAGAGAGCAGTGGAGTTTATTAACTTGGAATTGATTGAATATCCCCTTCCAGACTTTGGACTATCTTGATTAACCCTCAGGCCGTGGATTTTCCCCCTGATTGATTGATTGATTGACTGATTAATTGATTAGATGTATTCGCTAACAGAACTTCTTATTCTGTGAGACTCCTCCCTCTCGCAGGTGTGGCCCTCCACTTTATCAAGGGCCTACCTTTATGATGGGCATTGGCACCCCGAGAGGTGGCATGTCGCAAAAAGGGGATTGAGGGGTTTTTTAGGGAAACTTTTTGATAGGTTTTTAAGGGATTTTAAGGGGCGGGAGGGTTGTGTGGGTTTGGGGATTAACCCATGGGGGAGGGATCCAGTCCAGATGTTAGTGGGGCCACGGAGGGTGCGGATTCCTGGGGTAAGGGGGACATTAGAGTCTGTTCTGTTGAGGGCTTTTCTATCAATGTGCTGAGTGGGAGGAGCAGATATGGTGGGAGCAGGGGGCCGTATCATGTGGTGGGGGTGCGCACTTGCTATCTTCGAGCGGTGGCGCGCCCCGGTCCCCAAAGCCCTTCTCGCACCCCGGGCTGTTCAGACTCTCAGGGCCCGAGCCTTCGGCTGTTGTTGTGTAATGCCAGGTCCGTGGTAAATAAAGCCCCCCCTATCTGCGATCTTATTCAGGAGAGGGGAGCGGACCTGGCAGGTATCATGGAGACCTGGTTGGGCCAGGAGGGGCAAGTGCCCCTCATAGATATGTGCCCACCAGGCTTCCATGCATTCCATCAGCCGAGAGCTCAGGGCAGGGGCGGGGGGGGTGACGGTTATTATAAAGGAAGGTCTTGACCCCAGGGAGACCACTGTTCCACAGATAGCTATCCAGCCAGCTGGATGTGAGTCCCTTTTTGTGAAGTGGGACCGTGGAGTACAGATGGGCTTGTTGGTCACGTACCTGGCTCCCTGCCACGTGGCAACAGCCCTGCCCGAGCTGCTCAATGTCATAGCCGAGGTGGCGGTTGATACCCCCAGACTTTCAGTCGTGGGGGATTTTAACCTGCCATCTATCAGTGAGATGTCTGAGGTGGCTCGAGAGTTCATGGCTTCCATGATGGCCATGGACCTTACTCAGTTAATTCCTGACCCTACTCACATGGATGGACACACTCTGGATTTAGTTTTTGTCTCTGGTCAGTGGTCGAGTGGCCTTAATACAGGGGATATAGTCATCGAACCCTTGTCATGGTCAGACCACTCGCTCCTTCGACTAGACTTTCTAACCACTGCACCTCACTGCAGGGAGGTGGGACCGACTAGATGGTCCCGCCCCAGGGGCCTAATGGATCCTGATAGGTTCCAGATGGAGCTTGGGCCATTTCCTGAGACTCTGGCTCATGACTCAGCTGAAGACCTAGTGGCCACCTGGGACAGTGCGGCCGCTGGGGCTTTGGACTGCGTCATGCCTTTGCGGCCTCTGACCTGGCACCGAACTCACCTAGCTCCTTGGTTCTCCGAGGAGCTGAGGGAGATGAAGCATCGGAAAAGACGCCTGGAGAGTAGTTGGAGGACCAGCCGCTCCGAATCTGACCGAACACAGGTGAGGTCTCATATTAAGACCTACCTAGTGGCGATAAAAGCGGCGAAATCTAGCTATTCTGCCGCTCTTATCGCGTCATCAAATAATCGTCCAGCCACCCTGTTTAGGGTGACCCGCTCCCTCCTCCATCTGGAAGTGCGGGATGATCCCTTCCAGGGTCGAGCTGAGGACTTTGTGCAGTATCTGCATCTACAAGATCAGTATCTGCATCTAAAAGATCGCTCAGATTTGGGAAGGCCTGGCCTCTGACTGGGTAAGTCCAGACGGGATGACTGAGGCAGGTCTTGAGAATGTTATCTGGGAGGAGTTTGATCCTGTGGCTCCCAAGCACGTGGACAGGATCCTGGGATGGCTGAACACGACCACATGTTTATTGGACCCATGTCCCTCCTGGTTGGTACTGGCTTCCTGGGAGGTTACACGAGGCTGGCTCCAGAGAATTGTTAATGCCTCTCTGAGTCTTGCCGGCCACTTTGAAAGAAGCGGTGGTGAGGCCCCTCCTCAAGAAGCCCTCTCTGGATCCGGCTCTTTTGGCTAACTATCGTCCAGTCTCCAACCTTCGCTTCGTTGCAAAGGTTGTTGAAAGTGTGGTGGCGCGGCAGCTTTCCCAGTACCTGGATGAAGCTGTCTATCTGGACCCACTCCAGTCCGGCTTCCGGCCTGGGCACAGCACGGAAAAGGCATTGGTTGCGTTGGTGGATGATCTCTGGAGGGCTCGGGATAGGGGTTGCTCCTCTATCCTGGTCCTGTTAGATCTCTCAGCGGCTTAGGGCCGGGGTATTTGCGAGACCGCCTTCTGCCGCGAATAGCCTCCCACCAGCCGGTTCGCTCGCACAGAGAGGGCCTCCTCAGGGTGCCGTCGGCCAGACAGTGCTGGCTGGCGACCCCCAGGGGGAGAGCCTTCTCTGTGGCAGCACCAGCCCTCTGGAATGACCTACCCCCTGAGATACGCACGATATCAGACCTCCGGACTTTTCGTCGGGCCCTGAAAACACATTTATTCCATCTAGCCGGGCTGGCTTGATCCTATCCTCTCAGTTTTAATTGATTCGGTTTTAATTGGGTTGTTTTAAATTATTTGGGCCAAAATTATTTAATTGTTTTTAAATTGTTTTTAAATTTTGTATACTATGTTTTCTTTTGGCTGTGCACCGCCCTGAGTCCTGCGGGAGAAGGGCAGTATAAAAATAAAAATAAATAAATAAATAAATAAATAAACAAACAAACAAACAAACAAAGGCTTGCGACTAAAGTAAAAAATAACAAAAAAAAAAGCTTCTTCCAACATATTAAAATCAAGAAAAAAGTCAAGGAAACAATTGGCCCATAGCTGGGAGAAAGTGGCAAGAAGGTGACAAGCAACAGGGAGAAAGCAGAACTACTTAACTCATTTTTTGCATCTGTCTTTACACAAAAGGAAAAAACAGTCCAACCTATCAAAACCAGCACCACAAAAAACAGATTAGGAACACAAGTTAAAATAGGGAAGAAAATGGTAAGTGAACACTTGTCTACCTTAGACAAGTTCAAATCACCAGGACCAGATGGATTACACTCCAAGGTTCTGAAGGAATTGGCAGACGAGATCTCAGAACCACTGAACTATATCTTTCAAAGATCTGGAGCACAGGGAAACTGCCAGAAGATTGGAAAAGAGCTGATGTAGTTCCCATCTTCAAAAAAGGGAAAAAAAATAGATCCAGGAAACTACAGACCTATCAGCCTGACCTCAATACCAGGGAAGATTCTGGAAAAGATAATCAAACAACGAATCACCGAACACCTAGAAGTAATAACCAAAAGCCAACATGGGTTTATCAAAAACAGATCATGCCAGACTTACTGCATTCTTTGACAAAGTGACAAAATTAATGGACCAGAGGAATGCTGTCGATATAATTTACTTGAACTTTAGGAAAGGATTTGATAAAGTAGACCATAACCTAGTACTAGATAAAGTAGAAAAATGTGGGTTAGACAGCATTACCACCAGATGGATTCGTAACTGGCTGACCAACCGCACTCAACGTGTAGTCCTCAATGGAACTGCATCTACATGGAGGAAAGTATGCAGTGAAGTACCCCAAGGCTCTCTTTTAGGCCCAGTACTCTTCAACATCTTCATCAATGACTTGGACGAGGGGATAGATGGGGAACTCATCAAATTTGCAGATGATACCAAGCTGGCAGGAATAACTCCAGAAGATAGGCTCAAGATACAGAAGGATCTTGACAGACTTGAATATTGGGCGCTATCTAACAAAATGAAATTCAACAGTGAAAAAAACAAGGTTCTACATTTAGGGAAGAAAAACAAAATGCACAGCTACCATATATGTGGTACCTTGCTCAATAGTAGTAACTGTGAGAGGGATCTTGGAGTCCTAGTGGACAACCATTTAGATATGAGCCAGCAGTGTGCAGCAGCTGCCAAAAAAGCAAAAACAGTTCTGGGTTAGGGTTGCATAAACAGAGGGATAGAATCAAGATCACCTGAAGTGTGACTTCCGGTTTGCTCGGCTCTGGTGAAGACGGTCCCTTCTTAAGGACCGCCAGCCCCGCCGCCTGTAAGAGCCGCTTCGATATTGAGAAGCGGCTTGGAAACTCCGAAATCTGTAGGATTGTAGGAGCTGAGTAGGCAAGGTACAGGTTGAGCCCCTGTGAGCCCCCAGAAAATCGCTACTGGGGAGGAAACAGGCACGGCTCCCTTTCAACTTGCTGAGACTCCGGACGGCATGGGACGACTCTGCCTTCCACAGAGCAAGCCGGCTGCAGCAAACATTTGAATGAATGAAACCAACCTTAACAAATAGTGGAATATCAACTTGAACCCTCAAATCCGGAAATCGCAAGTATTATTGCCTTGGTGACTTTCTGATTTAAGAAAAAGTACGAGCGAGTGAAAGTGGTTTGAAAAAAAAAATGGCGCCCAGCTGCAGAGTTAACAAGATGAGAGTGAGAGTGGATTTCTGAAGTTACTTTAATCCGTTACAAAGTTGAGCTGCCTGTAACAAGGAGGAACAGGAGAAGAGGAAAAAATTCTTTTTTTAAAATCTGAGCTTGCTTCAGTCTAGTTCCTATCCCCAATTTGATTAAACCTGGGGGATTTTTTCAGAGGACTTTGTGGTGGTGGAAAAGGAAAAAGGATCTCCTTTTTCAGAAAATCTAACCTACATGGTAGGATGGCTTCTAAGAAGCAGGAAGGAAAGGCAGCAGGGGGGGAGATCCCCCACACACAAACATGAACAGCAGCTTCCTCCTGCTCAATTGACTCAGAAAAAAGACTTTGATTTTGAAAGTTTAAAATAATTTATTACTCAGGCTTTGGATGATAAATTTCAAAAATCTCAACAGGAAATTATGCAGGAAATTAATGAAATTAAAAATGTGGTGAAGCAGGATTATGGCAAGGTGACTAAAAAAATATCGAATGTTGTGTCTGGCCTGTCAGAAATTATTGTTAAAGTGGATTCCAAATCGGAAGAATTTAAATCAGAAGTCAATGTTAAAATTAAGGATACTGACTATAAAATTTCTGATGTAGATGATAAAATGCAGAGAGTTGAAAACGAAATTACAATGATGCAATTCAGGGCCATGGAATTCGCTATAAGAATCAGAGGTATTAGAGAGAATGACAGACAGGACCTGAGACAGATCTGTGCTGATGCTTTGGCTGTGTTATTAAAAATTAATCCTGAAGAGGTTTTTTATAAAATAGACAAAATTTACAGAGTGAATTCCTGGGTGGCCAGACAAAGACAATTGCCTAGAGCTGTGGTGATATATTTCACAGACAGAACAATAAGAAATGATATCTTGCAAAAATCTTTTCTTTCCTCCGTGCAAGTGGAGGGAGCTCAAATAGGAGTTTATAAAGAACTGCCACCTAAAATGTTAAAAGATAGAAAAGATCTTGGTTTCTTAGTGAATGAACTGAAAAAACAACAAGTACCATACCGGTGGGATGCCCCAACTGGTATAATTCTGAAATACAATGGCGAAAGATACCGGTTGAACACTGTTGAGAAGGCAGAACATTTCTATTCTACTGTTTTTTAAAGAGAGATCACCATCTCCACGTACATCCACAGTGCTGGAGATTAAGGAGAGTGATAAGAAGCAAACTCAGCAAGAGATAGAAGAACAGTCTAAGCAGGCGGAGCCAGTGGAAATGCAGGGTGCTACAGGAGGTTTTCTGGAGGAGCACCTGTTAGAATCTTCCTCAATTCTGGACCCGGCTCGGATGGTTGAAGTTAAAGACCAGCGTATAACTCGTGCAAAATCTAAGCAACTTAAAGAAAAGCAACAACAGGAAAGACAATACAAAAAGGGAGCTAAGAGTACTACACAAGAAAGTGAAGCCATGTGGGGAGCAAAACCGAAGATTTCGGAAGATCTTCGGCTATTGTGCTTGTTGTTTCAAAAAGATGAAGATGACAATTAAGTGCTTATCTTGGAATGTGAATGGGTTGAATTCACCACAGAAAAGGAAGAAGTTATTTACATACTTGAAACAATTTAATAATGATATAATTTGTTTACAAGAAACCCATATTAGAACTCAAGATCAAAAATACTTGATAAATTCAAAATTAGGAACACATTTTATAGCTTCAACTTTGCAAAAAAAGAATGGTGTGGTCATTTATGTAAATAAAAGACTGACAGCTAAAATTATAGAAGCAGATGAAGATGGTAGGTTTATAGCAATTGAACTGCATACAGTAAACGGCCAAATTCTTCTGATTGGAATTTATGCTCCTAACCAACAACAGGATTATTTTTATAAAACTTTACACACTAAAATATTGCAATGGGATTACAGATCTATTTTAATTATGGGAGATTAGAATGGAGTAATTGATTCTAAATTAGATAAAAAGAGCTTGGCGAAATCTAGGATCAGATTACCACAGACTTTTTTTGATATGAAAGAAGATTTGGAATTAAAAGATATCTGGAGAATACATAACCCAAAAGAATTGGACTATACTTTTTTTTCTGATAGACATAGATCCTTCTCTAGGATTGATTTTATTTTGTTATCAGATGATCTACTTGTTAAGACAAAAAGAACAAAGATTTTTTCAAGAACTTTGACCGACCATAGCCCAGTATGGATAGAAATTGAGATGGGTAAGACTGAGAGACGATCATGGAGACTAAATGAAAACTTGTTCAGATATGAAAAAAATATAACAGAACTTAAAAAGCAACTGAAAGATTTTTTGAAATAAACTTAAATAAGGGTACCCCAATTGAAATTGTGTGGGATGCGAGTAAAGCGTATATGAGAGGGGCACTCATTCATATGAATTCTAAACATAGACTGAATCGACAAAAGAAAAGATTTGAACTGGAAGCAGAAATAAAGAATAAAGAACAGCTACTTATTAAAAATCCAACAGATGAAAGAATACGTGGTGCTATAAAACTTTTGAAAGATCAATTCCAAATGCTTATGGCGGAACAAGTTGCAACAAATTTACAATATGCGAAGCACAATACATTTTGTAACACCAACAAACCAGGCAGATGGTTGGCCTATACATTAAGGAAGAGGCAGAGCATACGGACTATTGATAGTATTGATATTGGAGGGAAATAAATTTTTCAACAAAAATTAATTAAAGAAACCTTTGTAGATTATTATACCAAATTATATGCCAAAGATGATATACAGAATGGACTTATAGATAAATATTTAGATAATAAAAGAGTCACAAAAATTACTAATCAACAAAAGGAAAGACTGAACTATCCTATAACAGAGGAGGAGATAGTAGCACCAATCAAACAATTAAAAACAGCTAAAGCTCCTGGAACGGATGGCTTGACTGCAGTGTATTATAAAACTTTGCAAGCAGAAATGGTGGAACAACTCAGAGACTTATTTTGCAACATACAACAAGGGGGTAAAATACCCCCATCATGGAAAACAGCTTATATTTCTTTGATACCAAAAGAGCAAGCAGGTCCTAAAAAACCGGAGAATTATAGACCAATATCTCTTTTGAATAATGATTATAAAATATACGCAAAAGTACTAGCCAACAGGTTGATGCCAGTAATCCAAGGGGTGATTCATGATGATCAAGCGGGATTTATTGAGGGCAGATACATGAAGGACAATGTAAGGCAAGTAATAGATTTATTGGAATATCTTGAGAGGAATAAACAGATACCTGCAGTGCTGGTCTTTTTGGATGCGGAAAAGGCCTTTGATAGAGTGGACTGGAATTTTCTATTAAAGACTTTAAAAAAGATGGACTTTGGGGACCAATTTATACAGGCGGTTTCAGCAATTTACCAAGAGCAAAAGGCACAGATTATTATTAATGGAAGTTTGACAACAGATTTTAATATTGAAAAAGGAACAATACAAGGTTGTCCGTTATCCCCATTGTTATTTATTTTAACACTAGAAGTCTTGTTGAATACAATACGGGACTCTAATATCTTGAAAGGTATAGTGATAAGGCAAGAGGATTACAGAATAAAGGCATTTGCAGATGATCTGGTTGTTACCCTAACACAGCCAATGGAATCAATAATCCAGATGAAAGACATTATACAAGACTATGGTATAGTTTCAGGTTTTAGATTGAACCAGAAAAAAACTAAGATGATAGTTAAAAATATGACACAAGATCGTAAACATGAACTTGAAAGGAGGGCAGGTTTTGAGATAGTACCAAAGGTTAAATATCTAGGAATTCAGGTTGCAGAATCAAATATGAAACTGTTTCAAAATAATTATGAGGTGTTGTGGCGAGATGTGCAGAAAGATATGGAGACTTGGAAAAAACTGCAGCTGTCTCTACTTGGAAGAATAGCAGCAGTTAAGATGAATATTTTGCCAAGATTTCTTTTTTTTGTTTCAAGTGATTCCGGTGCTTAAAAGTGATAAACAATTGAAAGAATGGCAAAGTGGAGTGAATAAGTTTGTCTGGAACAAGAAAAAACCGAGAGTAAACTTCCAAACCTACAGTTATATTATGAAGCAGCAGCTTTATCTCAAGCAAGTGATTGGTTTGGAAGGAAAAAGACTGGAATATTGAATATAGAAAGTTTTGATCTTGAATTTGGATGGCATGCTTACTTATTTTGTGAAAATAAAGTGGATAAAGTATTTAAAAGCCATACAATTAGAGACTCTTTGATGAGAGTTTGGAAGAAGCACCGACTCAAATGGGATTATAAAATACCGCTATGGCTGGATCTTGGTCATATTATTTGGAATACAAATATAATGTCACTTGGGGGGTTTTTATACAAAGAGGTTCTTTTTACAGATGCGGGCAGATGGCAGTTGAAGACATTAGAGACACTGTTGGATGAAGGGATTAACTTAACTTGGTTACAGTATAATCAACTTCAACTGAGATGGAAAGAGGACCAAAAAACTGGTATTATGTTGCATGAGGAAGAATTGGTTAGACATATAAAAGAGAAAGGTCCAATGCATATTAAAAGGCTTTACAATGTCTTGTTAGAAAGGGATTCAGAAACGGAATTGGTTAAAGATTGTATGATTAAGTGGGCACAAAATTTTGAAGAACCAGTAATGTTGGAAACATGGGAAAAAATTTGGGTTCAGAACATTAAATTTACACAGTCACAGAATCTGAGGGAAAATTTCTATAAAATGTTTTATAGATAGCATTTAGATCCTAAGAAATTGTCATGTATGTACCCTAATGTTCAGCCAAAATGTTGGAGATGTGATTGTTTAGATGCTACATATTACCCTGTCTGGTGGACTTGTAAGAAAGTTAAGGTTTTTTGGATAAAAATTTGGTGGGTTATGCAGAATGTTTTGAAGAAAAAAATTCAATTTTCTCCACAATTGTTTTTACTGGGTATAATTAAGGGTTTTACATTGGGAGAAACAAAGTTGATATTGTATATGATAACAGCAGCGAGATTATTGATAGGTAAATACTGGAAAAATGAAACTCTGCCCACTATTGAGGAATGGATTTTGAAGATGGCCAGTTTTGCAGAGATGGCGAAGATTTTAGCATACCTAAAAGATTGTTCACAAGAGACTTATGAATGGGAATGGAAAAAGTGGATAGATTATGTGCAAAACAAATATCAAACCAGGAAGTATCAAATAGCTTTTAATTGAAAATGTTATATTAAGATAGAAATATTTTAACTTAGTGAAGATGAAAAATTATATGGGGGAGGGAGGGGTTCAAGTTTTATATAAAGGGGGGGTTTGATGTGTGTATACTCCGTGGAAGTCCGGGGGGAGGGGAGGGTTGGGGAGGGTTAGGGAGGATGAGGTTGCGGAGTTTGGGGTGGGTTGAGGAGGGGGGGAAATGGGGTGAAAATGTAATTGTAAAACTTTTGCAATAAAAAAAAATCACGTGAAGTGTTAATACCACTTTATAATGCCTTGGTAAGGCCACACTTGGAATATTGCATTCAGTTTTAGTCGCCACGATGTAAAAAAGATGTTGAGACTCTAGAAAGAGTGCAGAGAAGAGCAACAAAGATGATTAGGGTACTGGAGGCTAAAACATATGAAGAAAGTTTGCAGGAACTAGGTATGTCTAGTTTGATGAAGAGAAGGGCTAGGGGAGACATGATAGCAGTGTTCCAGTATCTCAGGGATTGCCACAAAGAAGAGAGAGTCAAACTATTCTTCAAAGCACCTGATGTTAGAACAAGAAGCAATGGGTGGAAACTAATCAAGGAGAGAAGTAACTTAGAACTAAGGAGAAATTTCCTGACAGTTAGAACAATTAATAAGTGGAACAACTTGCCTGCAGAAGCTGTGAATGCCCCAATACTGGAAATTTTTAAGAAGATGTTGGATAACCATTTGTCTGTCTGTCTGCCTGAATATTGGTGAATTGGCAATAACAAAGACTAGATTCTATAGAGAAAGCTGAATTATTTTATGAGCAATTCTGGGGACCAAAAGATGATGGAAGACTGGGAGAGGCAAGAGAGACCAGATATCAAGAAGTCATGAAAAAAAAACAAGAAAAAACAAGAGAGATGACAAAAGAATGAGAAGAAAGAGCAATAAGAGAAGGAGCAAGGTCAAAAGATGCAAAAGAGCAAAGAGAGATAAGAGTGACAAGATCGACAAAACCAGCAATATGTAAATCATGGAAGAAGAAATAAAAGCAATATCAACAAACATAAACGGTGTCAGGACGGCCTCCTTTCATTATCCAAGAAAGAAAAAACTGCCCATTCCAAAACTGCCTGGACCTTTTCCAGATCCATATCTATTCCCTCATGCGAGATGCGGTATCCCAAATAGTCAATTTTGTTTTGGTGGAATTCGCACTTGGATAGTTTGGCATACAGTTCAGCAGCTCTAAGTTTTTTCAGGATGGTCCTCACCAACTTTATATGGTCGTCCATGTTCTAGGTGTAAATAAGAATGTCATCCAAGTAGACCAGCACCCCCTTGTACAGGTGTTCATGCAGTTCTTTGTTGATTAATTG
Organism: Arizona elegans; assembly: GCA_022577455.1. Lineage (NCBI taxonomy): Eukaryota > Metazoa > Chordata > Lepidosauria > Squamata > Colubridae > Arizona > Arizona elegans. The sequence continues at coordinate 71,379,946 of JAKOOJ010000004.1, read as the reverse complement.
CATGAACACAACAGGGGCTCCTTGCAGTCCGAAAGGGAGCACCCGAAACTGGAAACATCCCAGCAGGCAGTTAAAAGCCATTTTCCATTCATCCCCTTCCTTAATCCAAACTCTATAATAGGCCTCCCACAAGTCCAGTTTGGTGAAAATTTTCCCCTTGCCTAGGTGGGCTATCATGTCCTTCATGAGTGGCAGGGGGTAGACGTTTTCTACGCAAATGGCATTCAAGTTTTTGTAGTCAACCACTAAGTGAAAGGACCCATCCTTCTTCTACCGGAAAAGTACTGGCGCTGCCACCCTTGGCCTAGCCGGTTGGATAAAACCCCGTTCTAAGTTTCTGTCAATAAAGTCTCGTAGTTCCCCCAGCTCCCGGGGGGGGGGTCATGGGGCAGATTTTTGGCTTAGGAAGTTTTACTCCAGGGAGTATTTCAATGGTACAGTCCGTGGGCCAGTGGGGGGGCAGCACGTCTGAGGCCTTCTCGCTGAACACCTCCCGGAGGTCCCGATACTCTTTTGGAATCTTTTCCTCCCTGCAATATGGTCTGTTGCCATTGCCACCCCCTCATTTTCCACTCCATCCACCAAATGGGGTTCCTCCCCTTCCTTCCCTGTCTTTTCGGAGCGAATGCGCAAAACTCCCATTCTCCAGTTTATGCACGGGTTCCATTTATGGAGCCAAGGCAGTCCAAGTATGAGGGGCCGCTCCATGCCCGGGGCCACTATAAAACTCCCCCAGTGATCCCCCATTCACATCTCAATTGGCTCAGTCACAAAATTGGCTGGGCCCCCTCCTACCACTGATCCATCTAGCTGACAGAATGTGATGGGCCTTTTCATCGCTTTTAGTCTTAGGCCCATCTTTTCAACCACGTCTGGGCTGATTACATACCTGGTGCATCCGGAGTCTAGAAGGGCTGGCATCTGGCCATGGGCCCTGGTGGATGGTACCCTTAGTTCTACTGAGGGATGGTCATGGGGCCCCCATTGTGACTCTCCAGATCGTTGTTGTTGGAATCAGTGTGAGTCTCACTGCCGTCAGCGATGGTCAGAGTTCCCAACTCACCCGGTTTCAGGGGAGCAAACTCAACAACTTCTCCTTTCAGGGCGGTCTTGTGGGCTTTCGCTGGTGCTTTATCAGCCCTTTTTCCTCCGGCAAAGGTCACCTTGGGTGCTGGTTTGGAGAAACACTCAGTGGCTCGGTGCCCCTCCTTCCCACATTTGAAACACACGGAGGATTTTGGCTTGGGTCCTGTCTTCCCCACTGCTGCCTTTGGCACTCCCTTGTGGAGTAAGGAGGGTGGCTGATCCCAAGAGCACCCACCATGGAGCCGGCTTTGGGCCAGGTCGATCTCCACGTCTGCTGTTACCACATACCAGCTCTGCAGATCTTCAGGGACCCCCCCGTGAACAGCAATCTTTGTAGATGTCCTCATTCAGCCCATCTTTATAATTCTCTAGTAGGGCCACTTCTGACTACCATCTCATGTAGGGCGCCAACTCGCAGAACTCTTGGGTGTATTCCGCCACCGATCTCTGGCCCTGGTGAATGCCCTTCATTCTGATTCTCGCTTTTTGCTCAGCTAAGAGGTCCCCAAAATGCACTTGCTGAAAAATTGATCATAATTTCTCAGCAAGGGGGAGTTATTATTGTGGAGTCCCACCATCCATTCAGCTGCTACTCCCTCTAGGGCTTTGGTGTGACATCTCTAGGGCTTTGGTGTGGCATTTTTGGTGTGTCATCTGAGAGGAAGTCCTCTCCCCAATCCTGCATATGGTTTCTTGGGTCAGGAAAAATCCCAGTTTCTTCGGATCTCCTCCGAGCTTTTCTGATATGGGGGGAATTTTTGGCTTTCTTTGCCTCCGGGGTGGTGCCTGTATTGCTGTGGGCCTCTGGGCTGCTGCCTCTCCCACCTGAGTTCCAGAGGCTAGAAATGCTCCTTCCCCAGTTTGCTCTTTCTCTCCCCCACAAGCAGCAGACTCTGGTTCATCCCTGGGGTGCCCCCCCCCCTTTCTCAGCAGGGTAAACATACCTCTCTCGGCTTCTATGGCTCTCTTCAGCTTCCTTCAGAAGTTTCAGGGCCTGTGTGACTAGGAGGCTTTCTTTCTGCTCCTGCATCCAGGCAGATTCTCCCTTATGGGGTCTGGTGCTTGTTATTCCAGGGGGGGTGTCTTTTCCAGCTCTGGTAGCCTCCCCACTCCCACCGACCATCTGGCTTGCTCTGATTCTTCTTCCAGCCATAAATTTGCTATCCAGTCTGAGGCTCCCCCTCTCCTCCCCAACCCAGTTGAAATGACGAAGCTGTTGAACTGGCAGCTCCCATCTGGTCCTGGTCACTGTCTTGATCAGACATTGTTTGTTCAGCCCCTTCAGTAGTTTTCTGGGATGGCTGTTAAAAACAGACCTTGCTTAATGTCAGCACGGCCTCCTTTCATTATCCAAGAAAAAAAAAACCTGACTCCATTTTCATAGAGAAATGTAACTTTTACTGGATAAGAACTGAATGCAGTCAAAGAAAAGCAAGGTCTGAAGCAAAGGCACAAAAATCACATATAGAAAGCATCCCCCCCAACTGTCCATCATAAATCATCCAATCCACAGGTTCTCCAGGGGTCATGTGGGAGCAAACGTCTGGCAGTGTCATCCTCTTACTATGCCATGACCGTTGACCTGGAGACGTTATCAGCCAGCTTCAAAGAAAACTGCTGCAGCAAAGTTTTACTTTCATTTCTCCTCCAGCTCACTTCCCCTCTCCCAAGAATTCCAATAGCTCCCCCCTCCCCCTGTTTCATGGCAGCCGAACAAGTAAGCAATGAGCAAGAAAGTAGAGACTGATAAACGGATTGAATTCAGCAATAAAAAGGAATAGAACTCTCAATAAATTATATAAACTTGAAATGGACATTATATGTTTAAAAGAAGTTCATATTAAAAAATAAAAAAACTATTGGAGTACTCTAAAATGGGAGAATTATTTACTTCACTGACAGATCAAAGTAAAAGAAGTGTAGCGTTAAATGTAAAAAAAACATTAGAACCCAAGCAAATATTTGTTGATGAAGAAGGGAGGATTCTTATGGTGGAAGTAACAATGAATTATAAACAAATACTCTTGGTAGCAATATATGCACCAAATGACAACCAAGAATTATTTTTTGGGAAATTGCACAGAAAAATAATAGAACTTGAAAATATTTGTATAATGGGTGACTTTAATGCGGTAATAAATCCTGATTTGGATTACAAAACAACAAAGATAAACAAGAAACCTAGGAAAACTCTTCCAAAAACCTTTTTTACAATGGTAGAGGAATTAAACATACAAGATACTTGGAGGAAAGGACACTCGAAGGAAAAGCAATACACTTTTTACTCAAATAGGCACATGTCATGGTATAGAATAAATATGATACAGATATCAACAGACTTATTAATCAATGTACAAGAAGTAAATATTGAAATAAGTATATGGGCAGACCAGAGGTGGGTTTCAGCAGGTTCTGACCAGTTCTGGAGAACCAGTAATGGAAATTTTGAGTAGTTCAGAGAACTGGTAGTAAAAATTCTGACTGGCCCCACCCCTTCTATTCTCTGCCTCCCAAGTCTCAGCTGATTGGGAGGAAATGGGGATTTTGCAGTAACCTTCCTCTGCCACGCCCACCAAGCCACACCCACCAAGCCATGCCACACCCACCACAGAACTAGTAGTAAAAAATTTTGAAACCCACCATTGAGGCAGACCACAATCCGATCACAATTATATGGAAAGGACAAAGAAAAAGATTGAGATGGACTTTGAATCAAACAATATTAAATGAAAAAAGAATTTCAACAATTCATGGAGAAGGAGTTGGTCTTTATTAAAAGGAAAATAAAAAAGAAGACACTTCATTTCAAAATGTATGGGACACAGCAAAAGCATATATTAGAGGGCTGCCAATGACATATCTGGGTAAAAAGAATAAAAAGAAAAGGCAAGTGCAAAAAAAGCTGGAAGAGGAGTATAAGAAGTTACAGAAGGAACTACGAAAAGATACCCAAAATAAAAGGTTTAAAAAACAAATGGAACTGAAAAAACATGAAATGAATTTAATTGAAAAAGAGGACCTGGCAGGTAAAATAAAGGCCTCTAAACAGAACTTTTTTGAAAATGCAAACAAGCCAGACAGATGGTTGGCATATAAAATGAAAAAAGAGGGGGGGGGGGAATTAATTAATCAATTAATGGATGAGAAAGGAACTCTATGTTATAGAAACGAAGAAAAGAAAAAAAATATTTTTTTTAAACAGAAAAGAGACTTAATGGAAAAATTAGATATACAGATTACTAATAAAGTAAAATATTTAGAAATTCAACTAACTGCAAGATAGTTAGTTAAATGATTAAAGAGGATAATTATTATAAATTGAAATAAACAAATTGGGATGGACTTGAAGAGATGGAAAAACTTGCAATTATCACTAATGGGAAGGATAGCGATAATTAAGATGAATATATTACCAAGATTGTTGTTTTTATTTCAAGCAATACTGATGAAAGGGAAAAGAAATACTTTGAATATCTTAATAAAATAGTAAGGAAATTTATATGGAAAGGGAAAAAAGCAAGAATCAACATAAAAATGCTACAAGATGCAAGACTTCAAGGAGCATTTGGACTACCAAATTGGGAACTATATTATCAGGCATACGGGTGAAATCTAAAAATTTTTGCTACCGGTTCTGTGGGCATGGCTTAATTAGTGGGTGGGGCTTGGCGGTAAGGTGACTGGGATGGCGTGGCTTGTTGGTCAGGTGGGCGTGGCCAGGTCAATGTCACTTCTTTGCCCTTTTTTAACCTACAAAACACAACACAACACAACTGGCTCACCCACAATATAAAAGCAGCTGTGCTAGACCCAAAATGGCCCCTGCAACAAGCAGGAACCTCACACAGCCACAAAAAGCCCAAAAAAAACAACTTTCCCACTTTACACACACACACACACACACACACACACAACACAACACAACACAACTGGCTCACCCACAATGTAAAAGCAGCTGTGCTAGACCCAAAATGGCCCCTATAACAAGCAGGAACCTCACAGAGCCAGAAAAAGCCCAAAAAAACAACTTTCACACGTTACACACACAAAATTCCACATACAGCTTTGTGAGATTTTGTGTGTTTGTGTAATTAGAGTGAAACACTATAGAAACACACTAAATTTCAGAACCACCCCAATGATGCCCTTGAAGTGATGTCCCAGTGCCTGGAGGCTGTGCGGATCTGGATGGGGAGAAACAGATTCAGGCTCAACCCATCCAAGACCGAGTGGCTGTGGTTTCCGGCGTCCCGATATAGTCAGTTGTGCCATCACTGACTACTGGGGGCGAGTTGTTGGCCCCCACAGAGAGGGCTCGCTACTTGGGTGTCCTCCTGGACTCACGGCTGTCTTTAGAAGAGCATTTGATGGCTGTGACCGGGAGGACTTTCTATCAGGTTCGCCTGATCCGCCAGTTGCGTCCCTTTCTGGATCGCGACTCCTTACGTACGGTCACTCATGCCCTCGTCACCTCCCACCTGGACTACTGTAATGCTCTCTACATGGGGCTCCCCTTGAGGAGCACCCGGAGGCTCCAACTGGTCCAGAATGCGGCCACGTGGGTGGTTATGGGAGCGACATGGCGTTCCCATGTAACACTTCTCCTGTGTGAGCTGCACTGGCTCCCGGTGGTCTTCTGGGTGCACTTCAAGTTCTTGGTGACCACCTTTAGAGCACTCCATGGCTTAGGACCTGGGTACTTACGAGACCGCCTTCTGCCACCACTAGCCTCTCACTGGCCAGTATGCTCCCATAGAGAGGGGCTCCTCAGGGTGCCGTTGGTCAAACAGTGTCAACTGGTGGCCCCCAGGGGAAGAGCCTTCTCTGTGGGGGCGCCTGCCATTTGGAACGAGCTCCCCCCAGAGATATGGAGGATCCCAGATTTACGCACTTCCCTCAAGACCTTTTTATTTCAACAGGCTAGCCTGGCCTAACTTCCCTTTAATTGTTATTTTAAATTTGTTTTAAAACAATGGGGGTGTTTTAATGTTTCGCCAAATTATTTAATGTGTTTTTACATTGTTTTTTAAATTTTGTATTATGTGTGTTTTATCTTTTGGCTGTTCACCATCCTGTGTCCTTCGGGAGTAGGGCGGTATATAAATCCAAAATAAAGTAAAGTAAAGTAAAAGAAAGCTGCACAAATATTATTTTATTTTATTTTATTTTTATTTTATTTTTATATAAAAGCAGCTAAATTTAAAACTTCCTAAACTTTAAATGGCTAGGTCTAAAAAAAGAACAACTAAAAAAAAAAACCCAATTAACTATTTTTTTAAAGCTCCCAAAGGGGAAAAAACTTACCCAATAGAACAGGGGTCTCCAACCTTGGCAACTTTAAGACTTGTAGACTTCAAGTCCCAGAATTCCTTAGCCAGCTTTGCTTTGCTGGCTGAGGAATTCTGGGAGTTGAAATCCACAACTCCCTGCCTGCTTGATTGCAGGCAGGGAGATTCAGTTGCTTGCTGATGCAATGGATTGCAGGGATTACAGCAAGGCGTTGCGACCAGCAGCTAAGGTAAGCAAGCTGAGGGGGGAGGGGGAGGGGTTTTTGCTACTGATTAGCAGGCAACTCAGCTGAGATCGTCAGAGCTTGGATCGTCAGAGCCATTTTGTCTTTTAAATGGCTCTGACAATCCAAGCTGAGTTGCCTGATTAGCAGGCAACTCAGCTGGGATCGTCAGAGCTTGGCTCGTCAGAGCCATTTAAAAGAAAAAAATGGCTCTGATGATCGTGCGGCTCAGTTGGGCATGGGGGCGGGGGCAGGGATTTTTGCTACCGGTTTTCCAAACTGCCCGCCACCATCGCTACCTACTCACCCGAGCCGGTCCGAACCAGGAGCATTCCTGATCAGGTAGCAGCATTATCATGGATAAGAGAATGGATTGAATTAAGAAATACAAAATTATTAATTTTGGAGGGGCATGATCTACAATTGGGAGGACATGCCTTTTTATGGTATGGCAAAAATAAGATGCACAACTATTTTCAAAGACATTATGTAAGAAACACTTTATTATTCGTGTGGGAGAAAATGAGAGATAAATATTATTTGAAAATACCAACATGGTTATCAACAATCTTGCTTTAACTGGGTTGCTATCACTTCTGTTTAATAAAAGGTCTCTTTTGAACAACCATGTTTCAAGAGTTTTTACTTTCTTAAGTTGGAAGGAGAGGCGATCCTTACACTTTGTATGCACCAATTACTTTGAAGCTTTTGGAAGCCAAGATGCTGGCATATGTCCTCTGTAAAGCATACTTAAATCCAAGTGTAAACTATAAGAAATTGGGCAAAGTTCAAACTGTTTTCTTAATAAAGTTATTTCAGGTAACAAAATGTGTGCTAATGCTGCTCTACATTTGGAGGCTGGCATCTTAAAAACAATGGTATGGTATATACATTCAGATATTGACTAAAATGATGTTTCAACCCCAAGATTTGATACATATATATTTTCTTGCCTTATTCAAAGTTACAATGGTGATGTTAGAGCAATATTTAAGATGTTTTATTAATTATCAACAAGATAACTGGACTGAACTATTACCTTTTGCAGAAGTGGCATTCAACAACTCTGTACATTCTAGCATAGGTTACACCTCTTTTAAAGTAGTCATAGGCCAAGATTTCACCCCCATGCCAGAACTACCTACAGAAACACCCATCATCCCCTCCCTGAAGAAATGGATGGAAATCCTACAAAACACTTAGCCTGTAGTCAAATGCTAATTTGACTACAGGATTAGTCAAATTAGCACTAAAGGATGCTAGAGAAACGTTTAAACACCAAGCAGACACAAAGAGAACACAATTAAAACCTTTTCAAATAGGTGACAGAGTATACTTATCCACAAAATTCTTGCAAACACTACAACCCTCAAAGAAATTAGGCCCAAAATTCATGGGACCATTTCCAATTACTAGGATCATCAATCCAGCGACAGTAGAATTAGCACTCCCCAAAACACTCAGACAAGTTCACCAATGGTGAAATCCAAAAATTTTCCCTACCGGTTATGTGGGCATGGTTTAGTGGGCATGGCTTAGTGATCATGTGACTGGTTGGGCATGGCCAACTTGACATCACTCACTGTTAGAGCCAGGAGGTGCACATTCTGAAGCATGTTCTGCCCTTCTGAAGCCCCCAATGCTTTGAGTTTCCCTCTGCCATCTGGCTTGACTGCCCAAATGAACCTCGGAGCCTTCTCTTGCCCCGTTCTCCATCCTGAAGGGCTGTGCATTCCCCCCCCATCCTCCATACAAACCACCCACCCTGTATCTGCAAAGGCAGAGCCCCCTCTGAAAAGCGATCCAAAGAGGGGAGGGGGATGCTGCAGAAAAGGCCGCCTTCCACCCAGGCCCATCTGCCTCCTGTGCTGGTTCCACAGGGCTTGGGGCTCCAAAGCAGCCCACTGGCTTCCCAGCCGACCACCTGCCTGCTCTCTTTGACCGCTGGTGCCACTCCAGGAACTTAGCCTGCAGTCCGGCGCTTTGGGGAAGGAGGTTCAGCCGCAGCACCGCTTTCCACTGGTGAGGAAGCAGAGTGAGAGGCATGGAAGCCACCGGCGACTGGCAGCTCCCCACATGGGGAGAGGGCCAGGCCCGGCCGTGCCACTGCAGAGCTTGCAGTGCTTTCCCTTTGGCCTGGATGGTGGCACTTACCTGGGCGGGCCAGTGCAGGTAGCCCTTCATCTTGGCGCTCCCTTACCCGCCGCCTCTGAGCACTGTGCTTGGAAGGGGCTGCCGCCACTGCTTTCACCGCCCATACTCCCCGCCTGGCTGCAGACATTCTGCCTGCCCAAAGCTATCCCACCGTTCACTTTCATTTTGTGGTGGGAGAAGGAAGAAAGCGAATGGCGGCAGTGCAGCACTTGCACATGCACATGTGCAGCAGCCCCAGGATGTCCGCGGCCCACCTGCCTTCCCGAAACAAAAGCAAATGGCAGCAGGGTTGCTTCAGGAGGTTGCTTTGAGTAGGTGGATGTCTGCAGCCAGATGGGGAGAGAGGGTGGCAAGAGCGGCAGCGGCAGCCCCTTCCACATGCAGTGTTCAGAGACAGCGAAGGCAGGCAAGGTGGCCCCAGCGCACCTGTTGCTGGGGAGGCGCATTGATTGTTCAGCCAAGGCAGCCTCGGCAGGGGCTGCATCTGTCTGTGCCATGTTCTGCTCCAGCCAGCTGCGTGACAAGTGTGACGACCTGATCTTCGACAAGATGAAGGGCTACCCACACTGGCCTGTCCGGCTAAGTGCCACTGCCCATGTTGAAGGAAAAGTGCTGCGGGCTCCGTGGTGGCGTGGCTGGGCCTGGCCCTCTCCCTGTGCGGGGGGCTGCAGCTGCACTGGCCACCAGCCACCAGCCACCAGCCACCTCTTGCTCTGCTTCTTCAGAGTGCCAGACTCCACGGGCTGAGTTCCTGGAGTGGCACCGGCAGTCAAAGAAAGCAGGCAGGTGGCTGGGTGGGAAGCCAGTGGGCTGCTTTGGAGCCCCAATCCCCATGGAGCCAGCCCGGGAGGCAGGTGGGCCCTGGTGGAAGATCGCCTTTTCTCCAGCATCCCCCTCCCCTCTTTGGATTGGCCTGCAGTGGGGGAGGCTGCCTTTGTAGAAATGGGGTGGGGCGGGGCGGGCGAGTTAGCTGCGACCAGGGGACCAGTTCAAGGGCATGGCCAGCCAGCGGTCATTACCAATTCAGTAACCCAGGCCACATGTCTGCTACCAGTCTGAACCGGTAGCATTTCACCCCTGAAGTAGACCCAGTCTTTCACATTAGCTTACTAAAAAGAGAAGTCACAACCTCATTTAGACCTCAAACCCCTGCACCACCCACACCCATAATGGTTGAGAGTGAGCAACATTTTGAAATCAAAGACATCCTTGATTCTAGAACCCATTGAGGGAAAACCCAATGCCTAGTAGCATGTAAATACCTACCCCCTTCCCAAAATGAGTGGGAAAACATGTTATTGCTCCCACACTCTTAAAGAAATTCCACACCCAATACCCGCACAAACCTTGCTAAAATACTATAATGGCTCTTTTTCTTTAACTCTTATAAGTGGGTCTATTTTTTTTCTAAGGAGGGTGGCATGTCAGATCCCTAAAGTAATACTGCCATTCAAATGGAGAGAGGGGGGAGCATGGGGATAAGCTGTATTTTATAACCTTTTTCCTGGTGCCTGAGCGCCCTGCAGTATTCTCACCATTTTTGGAATTTAATAAGGAGGGAGGGCCATGTGGATTGTTTCAGCTGGTTGAAAGCGGAAGAAGATCCTGGGAACGGCTCCTTATCTGTTTCTCAGGACAGCCGTTACAATAACATTTTCACATCTGTGGATTGGTTGAGTCCACATCAGAGTCTATTTTGCTTGTCCTGCTATCACTTCTTCTCAATAAAAGGTTCCTTTCAAAATACCACGTTTTCAAGAGTTTATACTTTCTTGCAAAAGGAGGAGAGGCAGGTGCTGAAAAATAGCTTGATAACTAATGCCTCCATATACAACCTTTGTAGTCTCCCTCAATGACAAATCAGCATTATAATCAATATGCATTGTCCTGTACTTTATTTGTTGTTTTTCTCCCCTCCACCACTTGCAGAGCACAAGATTAAAAAAAATACAAGACAGTAAGCAAATACACAATAGAAAATATACATGGAAAGGCATATATATGGCACCAGCAGCCTGGTGTATGCTATGCAAATAAGTTGGTATATTCTCTATTATTTGTCTACTTACTCTTTTGTAATCCCTTTCTCTCTGTTCTTTTTACTCTATGAGGGATGGGGAAACAAATCAGGCAAAGGAAAGCTTACATATAAATCCTTGTAGTTTTCTCATCATCCCCTTGGAGACCAGGGGACCATATTGGAGAGAAATTGAATTAATCAGCCTTTACTGAACACACTCAAAGCTGGTAGCATCACCATATTCTTTTGATTACTCTTAAGTATCCCTGATTACTCTCCTGTGATTCTTTCCTCTCCAATGGATGTAAATATAATTAGTAATTCCCTTGTTAATTATCCCATACCTGGGATGACCATTCCAAATAGTGGGGAATTGGTGAAAAATAAAATACAATCATAACCATTTGACTTAATGGCAAAGTTCTGATTCCAATTGTAATCTCTAAAGGAGGATCAATTATATATACTATCCTTTAGATCAGGGGTGTCAAACTTGAGGGTTGTGGTTGACAATAAGTTTGTGGTTGACAAACTTATTGAGGGCCACATCAGGATTGTGGTTGACCTCGGGGGAGCTGGGTGGGTGTGGCCAGATGGTCATAGCCAATTGGGTGTGTGATACACAGGAAATGCCTGTCACCCAGAAAATAACCGACAGAGAGTTGAGTGATAAGACAAGAATACAATTTATTAATTATTTCTTTGCAAAGGTCTCCCTCAAAGTGAGAGAGCAATTTACCATTCGTTCTCACCGTCTTTTATACAATTTCAGGTTACATTTTACAGGATACAAGCATGTCCCTTGAGTACAATTTCAAACCTTATATAATAGACAAACACATGATATTCACATTATGGGAAGTCCCCACAATCCCAATATAAAAATACACTACTTAAAATATTGCTTATACATGTCACGTACTTCCCCTTCTTAACGAGGTCAAGTTGACCTGAAGCATATATCCTGTTGAATAAACACTTTCTCAAGAACATAACTTCCTCAAGAACACAGGAAACATATAATTCCGTTCTCATGTTCCTTAAACTGTCAGCTAAAATATATAATCAGGTCACAATCAGGTTATACAGAGTAAAATAAAAGCCTTGACATGTTTTTAAAATGGCGTAACTCAGGCTATACGATTTTACAGGAATAACCCTAATTTCTTTATTTCTCACAATCCCCCCTTCTCCTCTTCACCATCCTTTATTCCTGTAAATTATGTATATCTTGCAACATTATAGAAACCTCTCTTCTCCCTAAACCACCATGCGACTCTCCAACTAAATTCTTTTGTTTCTTTCCTCGGCTACAACATTTCCAAACATTACAGCAAACAGGTATACATTTAATACAAAGACAAGAAATCAAACATATGACTATAATTAATAATATACCCACAAATAGCTCTTTTAACCATGCAAAGCTGGGTAACCATGAAGTTAATATATCCCAAGCTCCCTTAAAAGCTGTATTCTCAGTTACATATGTCAAATGTGTAGTAATGTTATGTAATGTTTTTATCTTAGATTCTATAAATTGAGATCGATTGGATATATTGAAACAACAAAGGCCGTGGAATTCCTCGCACCCATGACCCATTCTCAATAGCATATAATCTATAGCTACTCTATTTTGTAATAATGATTGTCTTATTTCTCCCATCTCATCAGCTAACGCAGCAATAGCAGACGATGTTTCATTTATACTCTTAGCTAAGGCACAAGCTAGATGCCCAAGCTGATTCTGATTATATTGTGTAGATATCCATGGAAACATTCCTAAAAGTCCAGCCTGAACCTTATTTAATACTACCACTTCATCATTACAGTTAGCATCAAACTCTAAATGTGTAGCATCTCTTTTACCTCTATAGATCCCTCTATACGTTCCTTCTCCAACATGATCATATGACTCTATTGGAGTAATATGCCATTTAGCAGGATCTTTAGGAGCATATATAATTAGATGAGGTTCTCCTTCAGGCCTATGAATTTCTCCATCTCCATGTCCCTCTACATTTTTAACACCTTCATGTGTAGTTACCTTAGTCATCATTTTCTTTTGAACACGATCAGCGTGATACAAACTTGCATTCATCATTTCATAATAAAACCTTGTTTTATAGTTTATATCCTTGAAATGTGCAACAGCCATAGCAGTAGTTAAACGGCCAATAGTACAAGGACCACATACAGCATGTGCCGGGATATATGCATAAGCATATAATCCACAAAAGAGAAACCAACCTTTAGGTAAATATAGAACCTGATTTATAGCTTCCACTTCCTCCGTCTCTGAGCAGTGAAAAATTTTCTTAGTAGGTACCGGAACATATATTACCTTCTCTGGTCGTTTCTCAGGATGTTTATATATTACACAATCATACGCTGGTAGTATTGTTTTAACTTCAATCACCAGTTTTTTCTGATTAGTCCACTTAGTTGGCTTCTGCGGACTCCCAAACATCGTTATGATATGTGATAAATTGAGATTATTTGGTTCTATTATAATACTTGCTTCTTCAAACAAAAACTTTCCTGGAACTGGTACTCCCACAAAGCATGTAGCCATTATATCAGAGACAGTTGTCTCGCCCCTGATACAAAAGGAAGTGCTGTTTAAAGCCACCTTCATTAAATCCAAAAATATATTGCCTTCTTTCGGTTTCCGTTCAGCAATACTTCTGGTATATCGTAAAGGCGCCTTAAGATAACCAACAGCACATCTCCCCCTCCAGAAATAAGGCAATTTAGGCAAAGCCAAATTTCCACATAAAACCATTAACTTCGAAGGGGTTTTTACTTCAAAATATGGAAAGTGTAACCCCTCCTCCAAAATACGGAACTTCTTATATGAAGGAGTATAATTACCATAAAGATCAGTACATTGACTATATAAAAATTCCATTCTATCTGACAAATCAGTGTATTTAGGGGTAATGTCATATGTGTTATTACAATTGGCATATCTGCCCAAGGGTATACCATCTACAAAAGATGATCGTATACATATATCAGCTTCTTCAGCACCTTCTATCAGAGTTAGTGTTTCTATTAAGGAATATTGGTGCTCGAGTTCAGTATGGAAACATAATTGCTGCCATGTTATTGGATAATCATGTAACACTTCCAACATCTCTTTTTCCATCCCTATCTGCACCTCAAAAAGAATAAACAGAAACACTATATACCCCATCTTTCCTAGCAGACTAGTCCCCCTCTAGAAATATAGTTTTTAGACAGATGAAATATTATTATCTCACCATCAAAGTATCAATCTGCCGAGGTGAACTTACATCCACTGGATACCAAAGCATAGATCTACACCATTCAATTATATCTCTTCTTAATACAATCAAAAATATAACAAAAATTAATATCACTCCCAACCAAATACAAAGTTCCTCGTAGAACTTTTCTTCCATCCGTTGGCCATCAATCATCTAAGGGTTGTCGACGAAAGGTCAGTTTAAGTGGATCTGTAGACTTCGTATCCACCGTCCATCCATATGGCGAAGACACTGGTCCCTTCACTCTGGAATAATGCACCCAACCTTGTTCCTTTGTTCTTACAGCCGATTCAGTAGTCAGCAAAACTTGGAACGGTCCTTCCCACACCGGCTGCAACTTTCTCTCCTTAAGTGCTTTGATCAGGACCCAGTCTCCACTCCTATATCCATGGATTTGAAAATCAAGCGGTGGAGTTTGTGCCAATAATCCTTTTGACCTTAAAAGAGAAAAACACTGGGACAGTCCTTGTATATATTTTCTTAGAAAAACATCCTTCAATTCTATTCTAGGCATTCCAACTTTTCCTGTATACAGCAATCCAAACATCATTTCATAAGGAGATACTTCTATATCCTTCCTCGGACTTGTTCTTATTCTCGATAGAGCTAAAGGCAAACATTTCGTCCAAGGTAGTTTTAATTCTAGCATTAATTTTTTTAACGCTGATTTTATAGTCTGATTAGCTCTTTCCACACGTCCAGAGGAACTAGCCAAATGACTTAAATGAAACTGCCAATCAATTCCCAATTGAGTCATTACTTGCTTCACCACCTGGGCTGTAAAATGTGTACCTCTATCACTATCTATTGATTCAATTAACCCATAACGTGGTATCAGTTGTTCCAATATAATTTTAACAGTCATTTGAGCATTAGCCCTAGCACAAGGAAAAGCTTCAACCCATCCCGTCAAATGATCCACTATAACCAATAAATACTTAAGAGTTCCAACCGCTGGCATTTCAGTATAATCCACTTGGATTCGTTGAAAAGGCCAGACAGCCAACTCTCTACCTCCCATAAGTTGTTTTCTCATAATCTTTTTATTAACCTTTACACAATGTATACACTTTCGTAATATCTGCATAGCTATTGTATACATCCCCCTACACACATATGTACGTTTAACAAAATCAACAAGAGCTTGAGTTCCCCAATGAGTTCCCTCATGCACACGTTCAAGTACATTCCTCATCATTGCTTTATTCAAAACTTGCACCCCATCCTTAGTTACTCACTTTCCATTCACCTGACGCACACCCTCATTTATCATTTGTTGTTCTTCATCGTTAGTAAATACTGGCGTCACATCAATAGTCAAAGCTGGAACTAAAACCATAATAGCCTCTTCCCCTAAAGCTGCTTCCTTAGCTGCTTCATCTGCCAACCTATTTCCCACTATCAATTTCGAAGTTCCCTTCTTATGAGCTTCAACATGTATAACAGCAAGCTTAGTAGGACCTTCAGCTGCCTTTAAAACAGCGGTTATAAGATCAACTTGTTTTAGCTCCTTTCCCTTAGTGGAAATCAATCCCCGCTCCATCCAGATTTTCCCAAAAGTATTTAAAATACCATAAGCATATTTCGAATCTGTATAAATATTTCCCACTTCATTAGCCAACAAATGCAGAGCTTGCAATAAAGCAAAAACCTCACACGTTTGTGCCGACCATTCAGACGGTAACTTCCCCGCTTCTAAAATCTCTGAAGTATCTCCATTCACCACCGCATATCCATTAACTCTCTTTCCCCCCTCAACTCGAGAAGAACCATCAATAAATAAGTTAATACCGCCCTCTAATGGACTATCCTCTAAATCTTCCCTAACTTTAGTTTGCAAATCTATCACTTCCACGCAATTATGCTCTATGGAATCCCACTCCTGTCTCTCTCCCGACAAGAATTCTGCCGGATTCAAATTCCTATCTGTAGAAAGAACCAAATTCTCTTGAGACAATAAGATAACCTCGTACTTCAAAAGTCTTGCATTAGTTAACCACCTATGCGCCTTCTGTATCAAGATAGTTCTAACCTGATGTGGACTACTCACAACCAATGCACCCCCAAATGTCAATTTCCTACTTTCTTCCACCAATAAAGCAGTTGCGGCCACTGCCTGTACACACAACGGCCACCCTCGTACAACCGGATCCATTAACTTTGATAAAAAAGCTATGGGTTTCTTCTTTCCCGCCCAAGTTTGAGCAAGTACCCCCTTTGCAATTCCATCTTCTACTGCCACAAACAAATGAAACGGTTTTTTCAAATCTGGTAAACTCAAAACTGGAGCCTGCATCAAAGATCTTTTCAATTCCCTCAATTTAGATTCATCATCTTCCTTCCACACAACTATCCAAGATTCTTCCCCTATTAATTTATCATATAAAAACCGCACCTTATCCATATAGTCATCAATCCACAATCTACAATAACCCACCAAACCAAGCAACTTCCTAACTTCCTTCTTAGTTTTTGGCAAAGGCTGAGTTATTATTCCTTTCACTCTCTCTGGATTTATCCGTTTACTCCCCTGGCTTATCAAGTGACCTAAGTATTTAACTTCTAACTCCACATACTGAAGTTTCTTTTTGGATACCCGCAAGCCATTTTTCCCCAGAAAATTTAACAATGCATTTGTTCCCTTCTCAACATCAACCTTTTTCTCCCCCGATAACAACAAATCATCTACATATTGTAACACCTGTAACCCAGAAGGGATACAAAATCCTTCTAACACTTGTTCCAACATCTGTCCAAACAAGTTCGGACTTTCAGAAAATCCCTGTGGCAAAACACACCATCGATATTGCTGGCTCCTATGAGTATCTGGATCAGTCCATTCAAAAGCAAAAATATCTCTTGACTCTTCATCTAAAGGACATGTCCAAAACGCATCCTTCAAATCTATTACACTAAAATAGGTATGACTATGTGGTATTCTCCCTAACAACGTATACGGATTCCCCGCAATCGAATGTCTATTGGCAACTAATAAATTTATTTTTCTCAGATCAATAACTATTCTAATCGACCCATCAGGCTTCCTAACAGGTAATATAGGTGAATTATATTGGGACATAGTAGGTTCAATCAATCCATCAGCTGACAACTTCTCAATCACTGGCTTTAACTCTCTCCTCAAATCTATGGGAATATTGTACTGCTTAACCTTCACAGGAACTGTCCCTTCCTTCAAAGTCACTTTCAATGGGGGAATATCTAAAACACCCCTATTACCTTCCTGTTCCCACACAATAGGATCAATATTCCTTTCCTGTTCTTCAGTCAGCACATTAACCATAGAATCATTACAGGAGAATTTTAATTCACAACCAAGAAGTGATAACACATCTCTTCCAAGCAAATTTATGCCAGCTTCTGGTACAAATATAACATCCAAACAAATTTTCCGCTTACCACAACCTAAAGCCATATTATTCAATAATGGCACTTCAAAAGGTATTCCTTGAACACCCCTTATCTTAATGGTTGCACCTGTTTGATGCGCTCCATTAGGTATTTTACAAATAGAAGTCCTAGTTGCTCCTGTGTCTATCAAAAACACATATTCCTTTTCCTCTGGTCCCACTAACAAATTTATCAAGGGCTCTTGGTGGGATCCCTCTATCAAAAGCCCCTGACCCCACTAATCATCCTCTTCTCCCATAAGGGTATAGAGGCGCGGTTCCATCCTCTGGGACCTCCTTTTCTCTGGACAATTTCTAGCGAAATGCCCTTCCTTGCCACACTCAAAACACTTCCTACTTTCCTGGCCATTAACCCCAGGCCTTCTCAACTGTGGAAACCCTCTTCCTATCCCAGGACGCTGTTTCAATGCATTAGACTGGTTCTTACCAAAACTTCTTCCTCTCCCTATCACTTCTTTCTTATCTGTTGGTTTATTTGCAGCCTTCATTACTGACACCATCATTTGACTCTTCTGCCTAGTCTTTGCTTCCTCCCTATTGACATACACCTTTTGAGCCTCCTTCAACAGAGCGGTAATATCAGACCCAGCCCAGTCATCAATTTTCTGTATCTTCTTCTTGATGTCTGGCCATGCCTTCGTCACAAACTGCATTTTCATTAAGGACTCATAAGCTGGCGTTTCAGGAGAAAGACCAGAATACTTATTCAAATTGTCCTTAATACGTTCCAGAAACACTGAAGGTGTTTCATCTCGCAGCTGTTCCACCTCAAAAGCTTTAGTTAAATTCTTTCCTTGAGGTACAGCTGTCTTAACCCCCTGAAGTATAATTCTCTTCAGGTCTTCCATTTGCCCCCGGTCAGCTACATTGTTATTATTCCAACCAGGATCTGCTAATGGAAACTTTGTCTCTGCAGCCACGGGTTGGGCAGCCCCGACCTGGGTCTTATCCCAATAGGCCATAGCCGCCTTCCGTATTTGTGACCTCTCCTCAGGGGAGAACAGGTAACCCAATATATGCTGTAGCTCAGCATACGTATACAAATTGGGCCCCAAAAACAGATCCAATGATTCTGATAACTTAATCGGATCCGCTTGCAAAGACGGCATATTACTCTTATAATTTCTCATATCTGAAGATGTTAAGGGCACATTTACAAATGTTGTCACTGGAAGACCCGCACCAGTTAACCCATTTGGCATCTCCCTTAAAGGCAACATTTTCTTAGTTTGTAAACGTGTCCTCCGAGGGGAAGGAGGTCTTACAGGTGCTGGTAATTCCTCCGACTCCCTCTTAACCTGCTGATATCGCCGTGCTGTTGAAGATACTCTCCCTCTGCTCCCAGCAGCAGCTGCCTCAGCTAAGCCACCCACTGCCCCAACAGCATTCGGGTTATATGGAGGAGGCAACGGCGGGCATGTAGCATAAGCCAAAGGGTCACACCTTTTCTCTTCTTCCTCCTCTTCCCCATACAACTCTCTAGAATCTCTGGGGGGAAACGGGTCAAACCATTGAACATGAAACCACGGTTCAACATATGGCAACTGAGAAATAAGTTTCTTGCCTTCCAATATCTTCTTCAGGGCATTTATCCAATACAGATCAGACTCCCGAAACTTACTCCACCTATAATTAGGCTTTATCAGTATAAACGTTGGCCACACCCTAGTACAATAATTTATCATAGCTACCTTATCCAACTGTTTGGTATAAACCTTCAACCAATCCTCTGTCCATTGAGTTAACAACTCCCCTAAAGGTGATATCGGAGGGATAGAGGGTATTTCAGTGTTAGTATTTGTACTACGTTTACTCCAAGAAAGCCCCATACTATCACATTCACACACTCACCGAACACACCTAATAATAATCCCAGATAGAAAAAGAATACTCACTCCCAGTGTCGTCCCCCGGAACGTTCCTCTTGTCTCCTGTCTCAACCTCCAAGTCTCCGTCTCAGGGCTTATTAGAGAAGCTGCTCCCGTCCGGCAAGAAAACAAACCTTAACACCAAAACAGTGTTTATAGCGCACTTTTTAGATTTATTTGCTTACCCGACGAGAGGTCCTCAAGGTCCCTGTTCGGGCGCCAATTGTGATACACAGGAAATGCCTGTCACCCAGAAAATAACCGACAGAGAGTTGAGTGATAAGACAAGAATACAATTTATTAATTATTTCTTTGCAAAGGTCTCCCTCAAAGTGAGAGAGCAATTTACCATTCGTTCTCACCGTCTTTTATACAATTTCAGGTTACATTTTACAGGATACAAGCATGTCCCTTGAGTACAATTTCAAACCTTATATAATAGACAAACACATGATATTCACATTATGGGAAGTCCCCACAATCCCAATATAAAAATACACTACTTAAAATATTGCTTATACATGTCACGTACTTCCCCTTCTTAACGAGGTCAAGTTGACCTAAAGCATATATCCTGTTGAATAAACACTTTCTCAAGAACATAACTTCCTCAAGAACACAGGAAACATATAATTCCGTTCTCATGTTCCTTAAACTGTCAGCTAAAATATATAATCAGGTCACAATCAGGTTATACAGAGTAAAATAAAAGCCTTGACATGTTTTTAAAATGGCGTAACTCAGGCTATACGATTTTACAGGAATAACCCTAATTTCTTTATTTCTCACAGGGTGGGTGTGGCTGGTATGGGCATGGCCAGCTCAAAGGAGGCCATGCCTCACATCAGGAGGCACCTGTCATGGCCCGGGTGGGGGGATCCATTGTCTCCAGCAGAGGAAGGCAAGACCAGGGTGAGCAACAGTGGTGGGTTTCTACCAGTTCGCCCCAGTTTGGGCGAACTGATAGTGACGGCAGCGAGAGGTTCTGTCCACCCTCCCACACATCATCATGGATGCTCTGCGCATGCACAGAACATTCTGTGCATGCACAGAAGAGGCACACATGAGTGAAGCGAGTGCACACATGCACACATCCCCTACAACCTGCTGCCAATTGCATCATGGCCTGCTGCCCCAGCTCCCAACCCCAGCCCTGTGGAAGGCTGCAAGAAGCTCCCATCCCAGTTTCTCTTATCTCTCCTGTTCTTTTCCTTCCTAATGTCACAGCATGGGGCTGCAATGGGGAAGTAAAAGATTGGGAAAGATAATAGAAACTGGGATGGGAACTTCTTGCAGCCTTCTATGGGGTTGGGAGTAGGAGCGGGGGGGCAGGGCATGATGCAATTAGTGGAAGGTTGGGGGGGATGTGCAGGCCACAATCCCTTGAGCACATACCATTGAAGTAGTAAAGGTGAGAAAAGAAACAAGCATTCCAAAAAAACCCAGCATTCCTTAGTTTGCAGCCTGCCATCACAAAAGATCTCTGTTGAGGGTGCGGTGTGGCAAGGGTGAGACCCCCACCCCATGTGCCTGTACACACAAACAAACAAACATGCACGGGTCTGGGAGAGGTGAGTTGAGAGCCACAAAGAGGCCTGTCAGGCTGGAGTCCCAACGCAGAGGCAATAACGGGGGGGAGGGGTCAAAATGAAAAGCCTCTGTCTCCTGCTGCCTGCCTGTTGCCAGCTTGGCCCAGAGCCTCTGACAGGATAAAAAAAAAACCTGCAGAGTAGCAGCTTCCCCTCCGTTGCCTCTATGCATGGACTGACTCTACACCTGATGCTGAAAGGGCAGTTCTGCTTCCATGCCCCCCAACACCAGAAATCATGCTCCCCCATGTGCCCCCACAGTGCTAGAATCCACATTCCATCACTTTTCGCCTGCTGCATCCTCCCCCACTAGTTCCAAAGCCCCTGCGATCCCCTATCACCCATTGCATTTCTGCCAGCCACCTGATTGGCCTAAAGGTCCCATTCTGTTCCCATGTAGGGGCAGGGGAAATCCCGGGGAAAGTGAAGCCTCACAGGCTGCAAGGCCATGCCAGCGAATAGGCTATGGAGGTGTGGTGTGGATGCAGCGCTGATTTACAACATCAGGGCCAGAAGGTGGTCAGCCTTAGATATGACCCATGCGGCCTTCCTCAAGCCAACAAAGGGCTGCCTCCAGGGGTGAAATGCTCCTGGTTTGGACCGGATCACCCAATCCGGTAGCGATGGAGGCGGGTAGTTCAGAGAACCAGTAGCAAAAATCCCTGCTCCCTCCCCCGACCCATGCCCAGCTGAGCCGCACAATCATCAGAAGCTTTTTTTTTTTTACTTTTAAAAGCATTTTTTCTACAACTTCTTCGGTCAAAAAAATGCTTTTAAAAGTAAAAAAAAAAGCCTCTGATGATCACGCAGCTCAACTGGGATCATCAAAGGCTTTTAAAAGAAAAAAACCCTTTTTTTTCTTTTAAATGCCTCTGATGTTCCAAGCTGAGTTGCCTGATCGGCAGAGACTTTTTTTGTTTTAAATGCCTCTGACGATCAGGCAACTCAGCTTGGATAGTCAGAGGCATTTAAAAGAAAAAAATGGTTTTTTTCTTTTAAATACCTCTGATGATCCAAGCTGAGTTGCCTGATCGTCAGAGGCATTTAAAAGAAAAAAAGTCTCTGCCGATCAGGCAACTCAGCTGGGATTGCTGAGTTTTCAAAGCATTTTTTACAACCTCTTTGTGGAAGAGATTGTAGAAAAAATAGTTTTAAAAGTTAAAAAAAAATTGGCCACGCCCACCCAGTCACATTATATCCCCCCCACCAAGCCACGCCCACAGAACCGGTAGTAACAAATTTTAGATTTCACCACTGGCTGCCTCCACCTCCTTGGCCTTGCCTCTGGGTACATGCACAGATATCCTGGGTGAAAGGGAAGCACTCAGAACGCAGTCATTCTGTGGGGCAAGATGGTCCCCAGGGATATCAGGCTCCATGTGTTCACCACCTCTTGTGCACATGCCCAGGTCACAGGGCAGGGGTGACCCCTCACTGGCCCCAGGGCAGCCCCACAGATCTAACATTGACTGTGTTCCAGACTGGATGGCCACTACCAGCTTGTAGATTAGTGTCCACCCAGCTAGGGCTGGGCTGAGGGGCTGTGGGTCAATCCTTCACTGTTTCCAGGGTGACTCCATGGGCCAGATCTAAGCACATTGTGGGCCTTGTGTTTGACATGTCTGCTTTAAATAATTTTTAGACTTCTTGGAAAATCCAAATAATTGACAAATTATATAAATTGGCATTCTTGTACTGAATACACTAAAGTATCATTTAAAGGTGTAGTATGGATTTTTGTTTGTTTGTGGGGTTTTGTGCTATGGGGAAAGTTGCTGCCTTCCAGTCAGTGTTGATTCTTAGCAACTAATCTTAACCCTGAAGTTTTCTTGGCAAGATTTGCATGCTTCCTAGGACTCAGAGAGAATAACTGTCCCGAAGTCTTTTTTTAAAAAAAGTTTTTTAATTTCATGTTTAAACAAACAATACATCATTAATTATTCAATGAGTCATCTGAGTACATATCTTTGGGTCATCATATTGCTCCTTTAACATCATTTTCTTACTACATTTCTCTTACTTTTATATTTTAATTTAATTTATTACATTTTTTCCAAATTTCTTGCATTTATATTAATTTTTATTATATCTCATCTCTATCCATTGATAGAATTGCCCCCATATCCTGTAATACTACAATTCTTCCTTTCCCTTAATTGCCAATGTTAGTCTATTCATTTCTGCACATTCCAATATTTTCTTAATTATTTCTCCCTCTATAGGGATTTTTTCTGCTTTCCAATTTTATGCAAATACAATCCTTGCTGCAGTTATTACATGTATAATCAGATATATATTTTCTTTACTGTATTTCTCTGGTAAGATACCCAATAGGAACAGTTCAGGTTTTAAATCAATATGATGTTGTATCATTTCCTCTAACTATGTTCAAATTTTTACCCAATAGTTTCTCGCTTCTGGACATGTCCACCACATATGATAATACAATCCTGGTATCTGATGGCATTTCCAACATTTAGCTGTTTTATCGTTAAACATTTTTGCCAATTTTTCTGGTGCCCTGTGTCATCTATAAAACATTTTATACTGATTCTCCTTATATGCTGTGGGCATTGTCAATTTATAGTTTCTTTCCCATAATTGCTGCCATTTATCTAACTCAATTGTATATCCAAAATTTTTAGCCCAGCTATCATTGTTTCTTTTACCTGTTCCTCTTCTAACTTAATACTAAGTAAATAGTTATACAGTTTTTTAATCATTCTCTCATCTGTTCCTGTGAGTATCTCATCCAGTTCTGTCATCTCCAAATAAAAACCATATAGGCAAGACAAGTAGGATTAAAGCAGTAGAGACCCCTCCCTTTAAATCAGAATGCAGATTTTCACCAATACATAAGTGTGAAGATGCTTTCTTTACTAGTTTCCCTGAGAACCTGAACAACCATGCATTCACACCATTATCCTTTAAAGTGAAACAACCCACATGGCTATCATAAAAATTCCTCCACGTAAAGAGGATCTCAGGGCTCTTTGGCACCAGGATATAGGTTGTAAAATATCTGTTGACACAGGCAATGCTAGTAAATCGAATCCAAGTCTCCCCCTTCTTCCAATTGAATGACAGTATCACTTTTAGGGATCTGACATGCTACCCTCCTTAGAAAACAAAAGGGTCCACCTGTAAAACAAAAAACAAAAAACAAATATACACAAGATTTCAAGATTTTATGATAGTATATTAACAAGGTTTGTTAGGGTATTGGGAGTGAAATTTTCTCAATAAGATTGGAGCCCTAACATGGTGTTTAGCGACCCATTCATTGTGTGCTGATGGTAAATTTTTCCAAGCAACTAAGTATTGGATTTTCCCTCTGTGGATCATAGAATCAAGGATTTCCTTGATTTCAAAGTGTTGTTCACCTTCAATCATGATGGGAACAGGTGGTGTAGATGCAGGTGGTCTGAGGGATGAGATTACTTCTCGCTTGAGTAAACTGATACGGAATACTGGGTGGACTTGCCTGAGTGTCTTTGGAAGGAGTAGTTCAACTGCTACTGGATTGATGACTCTAGTAATGGGGAAAGGTCAAATGAACTTTGGCCCTAGTTTCTTCGATGGTTGTCATGATTTCAGGAATTTTGTAGATAAATATACTCTGTTTCCAATATGAAAAGGTTTGGGTTCCATCCTTTTCTTAATTTTACTTTTTTTTTTTTAATTGCAAAAGTTTTACAGTTACATTTTCACCCCCTTTTCCCCCCTCATCCCACCCCAAACTTCCCAACCTCCCTAACCCACCCTAACCCTCCCCTTCCCCCCTGACTTCCCCACAGTATACACATATCAAGTAAAAGGAAAAGCCCTCCTTTATATGTAAAACTTGAACCCCTCCCTCCCCCTTATAAATTTTCATCTTCATTACATTAACCTATTTCTATCTTAATATAACATTTTCAAATAGATTTTCATTCTCATTATCTTCAGGTATTTCTATCTTGATATAACATTTTCAAATAAATTTTTCATCCTCATTACCTTAAAATATTTCTATCTTAATATAACATTTTCAAATAAAAGCTATTTGGTACTTCCTAGTTTGATATTTGTTCTGAACGTAATCTATCCACCTCTTCCATTCCCATTCATAAGTCTCTTGTGAATAATCTTTTAGATATGCTGAAATCTTCGCCATCTCTGCAAAACTGGCCATCTTCAAAGTCCATTCTTCAATCGTGGGCAGCACTTCATTTTTCCAATATTTACCTATCAACAATCTTGCTGCTGTTATCATATACAATATCAGTTTTATCAGTTTTACACCCAATGTAAAACCCTTAACTATACCCAGTAAAAACAATTGTGGAGAAAATTGGATTTTTTTCTTCAGAACGTTCTGCATGACCCACCAAATTTTTATCCAAAAAGCCTTAACTTTCTTACAGGTCCACCAAACATGATAATATGTAGCATCTTGACAATCACATCTCCAACATTTAGGCTGCACATTAGGGTACATACACGACAATTTTTTGGGGTCTAAATGCCATCTGTAAAACATTTTATAAAAATTTTCCCTCAAATTCTGCGACTGTGTAAATTTAACATTCTGAACCCAAATTTTTTCCCATGTTTCCAATATCACTGGTTCCTCAAAATTTTGTGCCCACTTAATCATACAATCTTTAACTAATTCAGTTTCTGAATCCCTTTCTAACAAAACATTATAAAGTCTTTTAATATGCATTGGACCTTTCTCTTTTATGTGTCTGACCAATTCTTCCTCATATATCATAATACCAGTTTTTTGGTCCTCTTTCCATCTCAATTGCAATTGATTATATTGTAACCAAGTTAGATTAATCCCTTCAGCCAACAATGTCTGTAATGCCATCTGCCCGCATCTGTAAAAAGAACCTCTTTGTATAAAAACCCCCCGAGTGACATTATATTTGTATTCCACAAAGTATGACCAAGATCTAACCATAGCGGTATTTTATAATCCCATTTGAGTCGGTGCTTCTTCCAAACTCTCAACAAAGAATCTCTAAGTATATGGCTTTTAAATGCTTTATCCACTTTGTTGTCATAAAATAAGTAAGCGTGCCATCCAAATTCCAAATCAAAACTTTCTGCATTTAATATTCCAGTCTTTTTTCCTCCAAACCAATCACTTGTTAAAGTCAAAGCTGCTGCATCATAATATAACTGTAGGTTTGGAAGTTTAAGACCTCCCCTTTCTGGAACATCTTGCATAATTTTCAATTTTACTCTTGGTTTTTTCTCATTCCAGACAAACTTGTTCACTCCAGTTTGCCATACTTTTAGTTGTTTATCATTTTTAAGCACCGGAATCATTTGAAACAAAAAGAGAAATCTTGGCAAAATATTCATCTTAACTGCTGCTATTCTTCCAAGTAAAGACAGCTGCAGTTTTTTCCAAGTCTCCATGTCTTTTTGCACCTCTCGCCACAACACCTCATAATTATTTTGAAACAATTTCATATTTGATTCTGCAACCTGAACTCCTAGATATTTTACCTTTGGTACAATCTCAAAACCTGCCCTCCTTTCAAGCTCATGTTTACGATCTTGTGTCATATTTTTGACTATCATCTTAGTTTTTTTCTGGTTCAATCTAAAACCTGAAACTTTACCATAGTCTTGTATAATGTCCTTCATCTGGATTATTGATTCCATTGGCTGTGTTAGGGTAACAACCAGATCATCTGCAAATGCCTTTATTCTGTAATCCTCTTGCCTTATCATTATACCTTTCAAGATATTAGAGTCCCTTATTGTATTTAACAAGACTTCTAGTGTTAAAATAAACAACAATGGGGACAACGGACATCCCTGTCTTGTTCCTTTTTCGATTTTAAACTCTGTTGTCAAACTTCCATTAATAATAATCTGAGCCTTTTGCTCTTGATAAATTGCTGAGACCGCCTGTATAAATTGGTCCTCAAAATCCATCTTTTTAAAAGTCTTTAGTAGAAAATTCCAGTCCACTTTATCAAAGGCCTTCTCTGCATCCAAGAAAACCAGCACTGCAGGGATCTGTTTATTCTTCTCAAGATATTCCAATAAGTCTATTACTTGCCTTACATTGTCATTCATGTGCCTACCCTCAATAAATCCCGCTTGGTCATCATGAATCACTTTTTGAATTACTGGCATCAGTCTGTTGGCTAGTACTTTTGCATACATTTTATAATCCATATTCAAAAGAGATATTGGTCTGTAATTCTCCGGTTTTTTGGGACCTGCTTGTTCTTTTGGTATCAAAGAAATGTAAGCTGTAGTCCATGATGGGGGTACTTTTCCCCCTTGTTGTATATTACAAAATAAGTCTCTGAGTTGTTCCACCATTTCTGCCTGCAAAGTTTTATAGTACACTGCAGTCAGACCATCCGTTCCAGGAGCTTTAGCTGTTTTTAATTGTTTTATTGCTGCTATTATCTCCTCCTCTGTTATAGGATAATTCATTCTTTCCTTTTGTTGCTCAGTAATTTTTGTAACTCTTTTGTTGTCTAAATATTTTTCTATAAGTCCATTCTGCACCTCCTCTTTAGCATATAGTTTAGTGTAATATTCAAGAAAGGCTTCTTTAATTAATTTCTGTTGAACAATTTCTTTCCCTCCGATATCGATACTATCAATAGTCCGTATGCTCTGTTTCTTCCTCAATGTGTAGGCCAACCACCTGCCCGGTTTATTGGCGTTGCAGAATGTATTATGCTTCGCGTATTGTAAATTTGTTGCAACTTGTTCCGCTATAAGCATTTGGAATTGATCTTTCAAAAGTTTTATAACACCACGTGTTCTTTCATCTGTTGGATTTTTAATAAGTAACTGTTCTTTAGTCTTTATTTCTGCTTCCAATTCAAGTCTTTTCTTTTGTCGGATCAATCTATGTTTAGAGTTCATATAAATAAGCACCCCTCTCATGTATGCTTTGCTTGCGTCCCACACAATCTCCATTGGAGTGCCTTTATTCAAATTCATTTCAAAAAACTCTTTCAAATACTTTTTAAGTTCTATTATATTTTTTTCATATCTGAATAAGTTTTCATTTAATCTCCAAGAGCATCTCTCAGTCTTGCATGTCTCAATTTCTATCCACACTGGACTATGATCAGTCAAAGTTCTTGGCAGAATCTTTGTTCTTTTTGTCCTAACAAGTAAGTCATCTGACAACAAAATGAAATCAATCCTAGAGAAGGATCTATGTCTATCAGAGAAGAAAGTATAATCCAGTTCTTTTGGGTTATGTATTCTCCAAATATCTTTTAACTCCAAATCTTCTTTCATATCAAAGAAAGTCTGTGGTAGTCTAATCCTTGACTTCGCCAAAGTCTTTTTATCTAATTTAGAATCAATTACTCCATTCCAATCTCCCATAATTAAAATAGATCTATAATCCCATTGTAGTATTTTAGTATGTAGCATTTTATAAAAATAGTCCTGTTGTTGATTGGGAGCATAAATTCCTATCAGAAGAACTTGACTATTAGCAGAAAGTAATTCAATTGCTACAAACCTGCCATCTTGATCAGCTTCTATAAGTTTGGCTATTAATTTTTTATTTACATAAATAACCACACCATTCTTTTTTTGGTTAGTTGAAGATATAAAATGTGTTCCTAATTTGGAATTTTTCAAATAATTTTGATCTTGAACTGTAATATGCGTTTCTTGTAGACAAATTATGTCATTATTATGTTGTTTTAAATATGCAAATACTTTCTTCCTTTTCTGTGTTGCATTCAACCCATTCACATTCCAAGTTAAACATTTAATCATCATTATTCTCTTTCTGGAGCCAAGAACAGAATAATCGGATTTCATCCGAAATCTTCTGTCCTGCATTCCCCACGGCCCCAGTCTCTTGTATAGTCTTTGCCCCCTTTTCATCTTGTCTTTCCTGCTGTAACTTTTCTTTAAGTTGCTTGAGTTTTGCTCGGGTTATTCGCTGGTCCTTGACTTCAGCCATCCAGACCGGCTCCAAAATTGGAGAAGGTTCCAGCAAAGGCTCATCCAGGAAACCTCCTTCAGCGCCCTTCAACTCCTCTGATTCCTGCTTAGATTGTTGTTGCGGATCTTGAAGTTGCTTCTTATCACTCTCCTTAATCTCCAAAACTGTGGATGTACGTGGGGATGGTGTTCTTTCTTTAAAGATATCAGTATAAAATTGCTCCGCCTTCTCCACAGTATTCAAACAGTGTCTCTCTCCCTTATATCTCAAAATTATACCAGTTGGAGCATCCCAACGAAATGGAATCTGGTTATTCTGCAGTTCTTTAACAAGAAAGCCAAAGTCTTTTCTAGATTTTAACATCTTAGGTGGAAGCTCTTTATAAACTGTAATCTTCGATCCTCCCACTTGCACAGAAGTAAGAAAAGATTTTTGCAGGATATCATTTCTTATTACTCTGTCTGTAAAATATATGACCACATCTCTAGGCAATTGTCTTTGTCTGGCCACCCAGGAATTGACTCTGTAAATTTTGTCTATTTTACAAAAAACCATATCAGGGTTAACTTTTAAGATCACAGCTAGGGCTTCAGCACAGACCTGTCTCAAATCTTGTCTCTCCTCTTCTCTAATTCCTCGAAGCTGTATAGCGAATTCCATTGCCTGGAATTGCATCATGACAATCTCGTTCTCAACTCTCTGCATCTTATCATCAACATCAAAAAATTTATGATCATTATTTTTCATCTTAGCATTAACTTCTGATTTAAATTCATCCACTTTTGACTCAACTTTCATAATAAATCCTGCCAGGCCAGACGCCACATCTGTTATTTTTTTGGTCACCTTCTTTTGGTTCTGCTGCATTTCCTGCATAATTTCCTGTTGAGACTTTTGGATTTTATCATCTATTTCCTGTTGAGCTTTTTGAAATTTATCATCCAGAATTTTTGAAATAAATTCTTTTAAATCTCCCATATCAAAATCTTTTTTCTGAGCTTGTGACTGTGTCTCCTGTTTGCGTGTGGGGGATCCCCCCCCTGTTTTGCCTTCCTGCTTCTTTGAAGCCATCCTGCCACGTAGGCTAGCTTTTCTGAAGAGGGAGGTTCCTCTTCTTCTGCCACCTCCACAAAGCCTTCTAAAAAAGTCCCCCAGATTTAATCAGGACAAAACTGTGGTGAAGCAAAGTCAAATAAAAGGGAGAGATTTTCCTCTTGTTCCTGTTATTACAGCCGAAGCAACTTTATAGCAACTTATTAACTTTGTAACAAAGCAAGATGACTTCACCAATCCACACTCGCTGATTCATTTACTCTAATGCTGAATGCCATATTTTTTCCAGTCACCTTCACTCATTCAGAAGTTTTCCCTTCAAAATAAAAGATCAGCAAAGTGCTAATACTTGCAATTCAGAGTTTCAGGGTTCAAGTAGATTTCGGCTGTTTGTTTGGGTTGTTTCCTTTCTCTTTGAAGTTTCCTGCAGCCGGCTTGTTCTGCGAAAGCAGAGACGTCCCATGCCGCCCGGAGTCTCAGCAGGTTGGGAGGGAGCCGCGCCTGTTTCCTCCCCAGAAACAATTCCCTGGGGGGGTTGCAGGGGCTCGACCTGTGCCCTGCTGCCTCTTCTTCAAAAAATCCTGAGGATTTTGAAGCTTTCAAGCCGCTTCACGATCGGGAAGCGGCTCTACAAGCGGCTGGGCTGGCGGTGCTTAAAAAAGGCACCGTCGTCGCCGAAGACGAGGAAACCGGAAGTCGGTTCCATCCTTTTCTTGTCAGCTTGAATTTTAAAAGCCTCTCTAGCTTCCTTTAGGGCTAATCTAACCACTGGCCACGTGTTTTGCAAATTATCCATCCACTCCTTAAGTGAGAGGATGGTGGGTTCTTCCGTGGGTAGTTCAGGCATGGGATGGAAATCCTGGCCTGTTGCTACTCTAAAAGGGGTAAAACCAGTGCTTGAGTGTACAGCATTATTAAACACAACTTCAGAAAAAGGCAAAAGTTTGGTCCAGTTATCCTGTTGAAAATTAATGAAACATCTTAAATATTGTTCTAATACCGAGTTCAAAATTTCAGAATTTCCATTAGTAGACGGAAGGTGGGAAGAGCTCAACCCCTGGCCAGTACCAAGTTAAGTCCAAAAATGCTGTCCAAAATTTGCAAGTGAATTGAACCCCTCTGTCGGAGATGATCCTTTATGTATCCATGAAGTCGATAAATGTATATTAGGAATAATTTGGCTAAACTTTTAGCAGTTGGGATCTTTTGGCGGGGTATAAAATGTGCCTGTTTTGAAAACAGGTCTGTCACAACCCAAATAACAGTATTTCCCTCACTGTTTGACAATTCTACGATGAAATCCATAGCGATCTCTCTCCATGGCGCTGAAGGTTCAGCTACCTTCTGCAATAGACCTGAGGTTTTCCCCTGACGTCTTTTTGCTGCTGCACAAATGGGCAGCTAGCTACATAGCTTTCTATGTCCTTTTTTAGTGATAGCCACCAAAATTGTCTTTTAATCAGGTGTAAAGTTTTCATAAACCCAAAATGTCCAACTAATTTGGAGTCATGGCATCTTACCATTAAGCATAGTCTTTGGCTGGCAGGAACATACAACTTCCCTCGCATCCAAGCCAAGTCTTCTTTCATCAGACAGCTGGATTTATGGTTCAAAAACCATTCATTGGTGGCCAATGCTTGTTTAAAAGTTTGGGTGGTGTCATTGTCCCTAAATGTTTCTTGTTTTGCGTGGGATCTGGTGACTACTTTAGTGGCTAATTGATTGTTTTGTACTATGGGTTTGATTACATCTGACTTTGTACTGTTGTATTGCGGTTTTCTGGATAGTGCATCTGCCAGAAAGTTTTTCCCCCCGGGAGGTATTTTAGAGTAAAATCAAAGTGTTTAAAGTACTGAGCCCATCGTACTTGTTTTGGGGAGAGTTTCCTTGGGGTCTTTAGGGCTTCTAGATTTTTATGATCAGTCCAGAGTTCAAAAGGGGTCTTACTGCCTTCTAAAAAGTATCTCCAGGTTAACAATGCCCAACGAACTGCATAAGCCTCTTTCTCCCAAATGGCCCACCTTCACTCAGTCTCATTCAAGCTTTTGGATGTGTAAGCGCAGGGTTGTAGTTGGTCTTGCTCATTTTTCTGAAGCAGGACCGCTCCTATTGCCACATCGCTGGCATCTGCTTGTATGACAAATGGTTTCTCTGTGTTCGGGTACACAGAGAACAGCCATTTTAAGTTTTTCAAATGCCACCTGGCATTCAATAGTCCAGTTCAATGGCTGCCTTGGTTTAGGGTTGTCCTCCCCCTTTGTTTTTAAGAGCTTGGTGATGGAGAGGGCAATCTGAGCAAAAGCAGAGATAAACTGGTGGTAAAAGTTGGCAAACCCCATGAAGCTTTATAACTGTTTATCCATGCGTGGAGGATCCCAATCAAGTACAGCCTGCACTTTTAGAGGATCCATCTCTACACCCTGGTGTGAAATGCGGTACCCCAAATAGTCAATCTTCTCTTGGTGGAATTCACATTTGGAAAGTTTAGCATGAAGTTTGGCAGAGCAGAGTTTGTTTAAAACTGCCCTGACTAGTTTTACATGTTCTGCTTTGGTCTCGGTATAGATTAAAATGTCATCCAAGTAGACCAGGACCCCCTTATATAAATACTGATGCAGCACTTCATTTATTAACTGCATAAACAATGCAGGAGCTCCTTGTAACCCAAAGGGGAGCACCTTGAATTGGTAGCAGCTGAGAGGAGTGTTAAATGCCATCTTCCATTTGTCCCCCTCCTTAATTCTGACATGGTAGTAAGCCTACCTTAACTCCAGCTTTGAAAAATTTTTCTCTTTAGCGAGGTGTGCTAGCATATCTTTCATAAGGGGGAGGGGTACATGTTCTCCACACTGATCGCATTCAGGGTATGAAAATCAACACAGAGATGTTTTGAGTCATCTTTTTTTTTCTCTAAATAACATTGGAGCTGTGATTTTTGGTCAGGCTAGCTCGATGAAACCCCTTGCTAGGTTTTTCTCAATAAATGTTCTCAGCTCTTCCAACTCCCTCGGTGACATGCTGTACATTTTGGGTTTAGGGAGTTTAGCACTGGGTAAGATTTCTATCGCACAATCAGTGGCGCGGTAGGGAGGGAGCTTGTCTGAGGCTTTTTTGCTAAAAACCTCAGCCAAATCCTTGTATTCTATGGGTACTCCCTCAATTGGCATGGCATGACCAGGCATGGCTCTTTCTCGATTCTCTGCCCCCTCAGTTCCTTTATGTGGATTCTCAACAAAAGTCACATTCATCTGAAATTTTATGATGCCTTATTTCCAATTGATTTTTGGGTTCCATTTTTTCAGCCATGCAAGGCCCAGAACCAACAGCCATTCCATGCCAGGGGCCACTATAAATGTAAGCATTTCTGCATGGCTTCCGATGCCTATATGTAGAGGCTCAGTGGCAAAAGAAGCTGGCTCCCTCCTGCTATTGACCCATCTAGTTGGCAGAAAGTGATGGGTTTTTTCAGCTTTCTTACATTAATCCCCAACTTCCCTACTAGGGTTGGGCTGATCAAACAATGGGTGCACCCTGAATCCACTAGAGTGGAGATATTTATCTCCCTGTCCTGGTTTGGGATAAATAGTCTTAAGGGGAGGGTAAGTGGTTTAATTGGTTTGCTTACCAGTAGTTCATCATCTGGATTGCTTCTGAATGAGTGTGATTCCTCCTGTTCAGATGCCAGGGTTTCCTCCCCAAAGAGAGGAGGGGATGGAACTTCCACGGTCTCTCTGCTCCTCAGGGCAGTCTCCTTCCCACGCCAGCCCGGTTTTGCAGGGTTCTCCCCGGGTGGGTGGTACCGGGCAGGTGTTTGCGAATGACACTCTGCAGCTCGGGGCCCCTCTTTTCCACACTTGAAACAGGCTGAAGATCTCGGATAGAATGCGGTTTGTGGTTTGAGGGACTCTTGCTTCCATTGGGATGGGGATTTCTTCCATGCTCAGCCTGCTCGATACTGGTTTTTGGCCTTATTGATCTCAGCTTCTTCGGCGGTGACGTACCATTCATGTAGGTGATTCGGTGCACCTTGGGCCACGGAGGCATTGTATAGATCATCACTCAGCCCATCCTTGAAACAGCTCACCAAAATATCTTCCTGCCAGGTCACACAACATGCGAGATCCTGGAATTCTTCACTGTACTCTGCTACTGCTAATGCGGTCGCGTGCTTTGCGATCTGCTAGTGGGTCCTTAAACCGTCATCGCAGCCCATCATGAAACGGTTGAAATCCCACAGTTTTGGTGCATTGGCATTATGCAGGGTCACCATCCATTTGGCAGTGGCACCCTCTAGGGCTAGGGTCACAACTCGCACTCGGGATCCTTGGGTTTGGAAATCACACCCGTACTCTTGCATGTAGGTTAGCACGTGTGCCACAAAGAATCCTAATTGCTGCAGATTGCCATCAAACTTCACCCCAAAGGAGGGAGTTTCTCTTTCCACTTGCGGAACTCGGGGCTGGTTGGGAATGGGTGCTGTTGTGCGTGCTGCTGGGGGGGAGGGTTTGCTGGGTCTTCTCCCACTGCTGCTGTGCCATCTGCTCAATAGGCAGGCTCCAGAAGAGGGGTGCTTCCTGTGGCATCATCCACAACTGCTGCCCTTTCCATGCCCTTTGGTTGTTGTCCTGGCTCCCCTCGGATGTTGAGATTTTCCAAAGTTTCCATCACCAATTGGGTTATATGCATCTTCAGATAATCCTCTCTCAGTGGTGCTTCGGTCAGTCCACCCTGGTCAGCAAGAGCTTCTAGTTCCAGTTTCCACACCAGTTTTCGGTTGCCATGGCTGAGGGTGACTCCTCTGGTTCTCTCATCCCAGCTATCTTTCTTCCCGATGCCAATTGACCAGCGGGGCTTTTTAGGATTCTCCAGGGTTACCTCATTCTCTCCGATGGGGTGTACGAAACAGGCATCCAACTGGGTGGCGGTTGCTGTCTCCCCCCCAGCAATCAGCTTCTCCCAGTTCTCTGCTTTGTTCGGACATGGGTTGCACGGTCCCCTCAATAGAGCTAAGATTGCTTCTCCGTGTTGACCGTTTTGCAGATCTTGCCATTTGTAAGGATTGCCTCTTCTTCCAATTTTAGAAAATAAAAACTCTTGAACGTGGTTATTCAAAAGAGACCTTTTATTAAGCAGAAGTGATAGCAACCCAGTTAAAGCAAGATCTGAATACCCTTAGGCAAGACAAGTAGGATTAAAGCAATAGAGACCCCTCCCTTTAAGTCAGAATGCAGATTTTAGCCAATACACAAGTGTGAAGATGCTTTCTTTACTAGTTTCCCTGAGAACCCGAACAACCATGCATTCACACCGTTATCCTTTAAAGTGAAACAACCCACATGGCTATCATAAAAATTCCTCCACATAAAGAGGATCTCAGGGCTCTTTGGCACCAGGATATAGGTTGTAAAATATCTGTTGACCCAGGCAATCCTAGTGAATCAAATCCAAGTCTCCCCCTTCTTCCAATTGAATGGCAGTATCACTTTTAGGGATCTGACACAAAGCTTCTCTAGATAAAAAGAAATGATTGCTACAGCATTCAGCCAACTTCAGAAATAGGAGAAATAGAAACAAACAGGGAGAGATGGTCCTTCAAATAATATGGCCCCATGCCATAAAGGGCTTTATGAATCACAACTAGTACTTTGAACTCTACCCAGAAACAAACTGGGAGCCAGAGCAGCTGGCAGATCATAGGCATAAAATTGGCATATTGAAGTGCATCCATAACTGCTCACACCTCTGCATTCTTGACTCCTTGTAGCTTCTAGATCATCTTCAAAGACAGTCCCACTGCAGTAATCTAGTCAGGAAGTAACTTTTTTTTACATCCCCCACAGATAACCCATAAATATGAGCCAATGGTGTGCAGCAGCAGCCAAAAAAGCCAATGCAATCCTAAATTGCATTAACGGAGGGATTCAATCAAGATCAAGTGAGGTACTAATACCACTCTATAAAGCCTTAGTAAGACCACACCTAGAATACTGCATCCAGTTGTGGTCACAACACTAAAAAAAGATGTTAAGACTCTGGAAAAAGTGCAGAGAAGAGCAACCAAGATGATTAGGGGACTGAAGGCTAAAACATACAATGAACAGTTGCAAGTACTCGACATGGCTAGTCTAGTGAAGAGAAAGACAAGGGGAGACATGATAGCAGTGTTCCAATATTTGAGAGACTGCTACAGAGAGGAGGGGGATCAATCTATTTTCCAAAGCACAAGAAGAAATAATGGATGGAAACTGAAAAGAGAGATTCAACCTGGAAATAAGGAGAAATTTTCTGACAGTGAGAACAATCAACCAATGGAACAGCTTGCCTTCAGAAGTTGTGGGAACTTCATCACTGGAAGTTTTCAAGAAGAGACTGGACTGCCTGCTTGGGTAGGGAGTTGGACTAGAAGACCTACAAGGTCCCTTCTCACTCTGTTAACCTGTATCTGTATCAAGAAATTGATCAGAAAAGACCTAGCCTGCCAGAATCTGTCTTTGGAATTCCTTACTTAAAATTGAGGTCCTATAAAAAATGTCTCGACATAAGTACATTTTTTAAAATATTGTTGTTACTGTCAGGTACCAACATCCAGTGGATTGGAGTTTTTTTTTAATAAAGAAAAATCATTACATCTTGAATTTCATTTAACAAAATAAGTCCTTAATACAGTTAATACACGCAGGGCCGGATTTAGATGAAAAGAGGCCCTAGGCTATTCCACTTATGAGGCCCTTTCACTTATAGTGAAAGTGTAATTTTAATTTTGCTAACAATTTGAATGTAGGCCCCTCTTGATCTTGAGGCCCTAGGCTGAAGCCTAGTTAGCCTGTAGGAAAATCCGGCCCTGAATACACGGGTATGATAGCTTTCTTCTGCAACAAGCTTACATCATAATCAAATTAGTGAAATGTCTGAAAACCTTCTAACCTACATGATAATGCATCCCCAGAGACAGGGGTCGGCAACCTTAAACAATCAAAGAGCCACTTGGACTTGTTTCCCACAGAAAAAAAACAAAAAAAAACATACCAGAGCCACAAAACCTGGGTGGGCATGGCCAACTCAATGTCACTCACTCCCACCCAGTAACATAACCCCCACTAGCCATGCCTACCCAGCCACAAAACCATTCTGTCTCTTTATCTCCCGCTCTCCCCGTCTCTCTCTCTCCCCCTCTCTGTATATATGTGTGTGTGTCTCTCTCTCCCACTCACTTTGGGCGACTGTCCTCCTCCTCCCCACTCCTCTCATGATGCCCTGGCCAGCCGTGGCTGAGCTGGGAGCGTGATCATACACAGGGAAACCCTCCACAAGCGAGCGCCAAACCGTACGCTTGCTTAGGAAGGTCTTAACAGAACACAGTTTCTCTCCTGCACTAATGCTCTGGCCATCACCTTGCTGTTTCATCCCCCACCCCCAGCGGCTCTTCAGACAAGTGCAGAGGGTGTGAACTCAGCCCAAAGTGGCAGGAAGCGAAGGCTGCCTTACGTGCAAAGGTGGCACGAAGGCAGGTACAGGGAAGACCCTGGCCAGCTGTGGCTGAGCCAGGAGCATGCACATGCGTGGGGAGACGCTCCTTAAGTGAGCCGCTGCCTGCCCCATGTGCACCTTTCCTGAGCTTTGGTGCTTGCTTGAGGAGGGTCTCCCCACGCGTGCGCATGCTCCCAGCTCAGCCACAGCCAGGGCGTCACAAGAGGAGGAGGAGGAGGCGAGTGCAGGAGCGAAGCTTCCCTATACATGCCTTTGCGCCACATTTGCACGTACGGCAGCCTTTGCTACCTGCCACTTCGGGCTGGAGTTCGCACCCTCTGCACTCCGCTGAAGAGCCACCGGGGGTGGGGGATGAAACGGCAAGGCGATGGCCAGATCAATAGTGCAGAAGAGAAGCCGCATCCTCCTAAGTCCCTCCTAAGCAAGCAGTTGCCCATGCCGCATGCACCTTTGCTGCGCTTTGGCGCTTGCTTAAGGAGGGCCTCCCCGCACATGCTCAGGGGGGAAGGAGAGTGCAGGAGCAAAGCATCACATTTGTGTGTAAACCAGCTTTCGCTTCTGGTCGCTTTGGGCTGGAGTCCAAAAAAGAAGTAAGAGGGGTAAGGGGCAGAGCCAACCAGTGATGGGACAGGGAGCCGTGGCAGAGGGCCCAAAGAGTCGCATGCAGCTCTGGAGTCGTGGATTGTTGACCCCTGCCCAGAGACATAGCATCTGGGTAGATATTTATTTTGGAAGAGAGAGGAAAGGAGGGGGAGGGAAGGGAAGGGGAGAAGAGAAGGGAAGGGAATATATAATCTTTATTAAATAATTTGACCATGTCAAAAGTATAAAACTACAAAAGTATAAATATACAAGTAGATACAAAAAAACAAACAATACGACATATTTATAATAAATTGTCATCTCTACAGTTATGCCCAATCTGATCTAAATATTTTATCCTCTTCAAAATGGCATTTGATATAAAGAGTGTATTCTTACTCTAACAACAAATTTTATGCAGGTTCATTCCCTGTAAAAAGTAAGACAACATTCCCTGTAAAAAGTAAGACAATATCTCCTGTGTGCCAGGTAATCTATTTAATTAAATTAAACATGCACCTGGCCTCTTAATTATCAACTTTAATTGACAACTTCATCTCATAATCAGATAGTAATTAATGGCTCTTTAAATGCATTATTTCTTGTGAGTTGGGTTTTCTATTCTTGTCTCAGAAAGTAAACATCCTCAACATCACAGGCCGTCTTCTATAGTTAATATATCTTCCCAACTGCATTTTGTAGGTATTAAGCAGGAGGTGCAGAATATTCCACTCCAACCTGCAGGGCAACGTACAACTACTTGTGTGATGCTATTTATTTGTACAACATTTGTATACTGGTGATTTATAGTAGAAGAAAGATAAAGCCAACTGTAATGAATGAAAAATAAAACCATGATGTACAAATGGGCAAATTACAAAGGCTGTCTAGGCCAGGGGACTCCAACCTTGGCAACTTTAAGACTTGTGGACTTCAACTCCCAGAATTCCTCAGCCAGCTTGCTGGGAATTCTGGGAGTTGAAGTCCACAAGTCTTAAAGTTGCCAAGGTTGGAGACCCCTGGTTTAGACTCACTACCCATGATGAAATCTTAGGGTAGGTCTTCCGGTTGGTGAGCTGCAGCGACATGGTGCTGAGTGAGTGATCGCTACTCCTCAACACCGCCTGTCACCATGTTTTGGGGATCCCTTCGGGGGCGCGGGACCTGGAGAGCCCCGCGGACAATAGAGGGAGTCGGATGAGCAAGAA
The DNA here is from genome assembly GCA_022577455.1 of Arizona elegans. Taxonomy (NCBI): domain Eukaryota; kingdom Metazoa; phylum Chordata; class Lepidosauria; order Squamata; family Colubridae; genus Arizona; species Arizona elegans. The sequence continues at coordinate 71,340,726 of JAKOOJ010000004.1, read as the reverse complement.
AGTGAAGTGCAAGCACTTCTCGTGAAATCCGGGCGGCTCTGTCAAACCAGCGTGAGTGAGTCAACCTCTCAATGGCTGACTTGAAGCTGTGGTAGCTGACAACTAGAAGGAAGCAAGGAAGATCGGAGGTTGCAGTGGCGTGATCGAAACCTATTTTCCCTGCCTATGTGGATTTGAACATCAAAAAGGGGTCAGCGTAGATGAGAGCAAGGGGCTCAGAGTGGAAACGAGCGGCGCCGGAGATCAAAGAACAGTTTGCCAAGGCACAGAGCTCGTCTAGCCGGCGCAGAAAAGGAAAGACTGAGGACGCTGAAACTGCCTGCATAAAAAGAGGTTTGGTGGACACAGAGAGCAAGGAACACATAAGAACTCAGAAAAATTTTGTTCCTCATTTGCTGGCCATAGCAGGAAGGTGAATTAAGCTGAAGATCGGACCTTACTTGCCTGTACCAGAGAACAGGAAGTGCAGCCATTAAAGGAGCCTGACAGAGCAAAAGCTGAAAAGGACAGGCATAGAGACAATCTAGCTGCAAGATTTATCATAGAGCTTCGGCTGTGGCTAAGGAAGGATTGGAGGAGATTGATGACTGAGTAAAAAAAAAAATCAAAATCAAAAAACGTTATCTTTGTGGAAAATACCATTTGTCCCTTATTGCAACTTGATAGCTTTCCTCTTTCTACTTTTGATAACGCTGTCCTTAACTTCCTGACCTTCTGCATAGTAATAGTGTTATTAATAAGAAGTGTTAATTTTTAGGTTATTTAAGTCCTGACTTTACTTGCTTACAAGATATACTCTTATATAGTGTTATTTGATTTGCATTCATTTAATTAATTATCTAAGTATACTCACTTGTATCTATAGTAACATTATATTATATAATGTTTTATATATTAACTTTTATACATTAACTTATTAATATTTAGTAATATAAAAATTACAGAATTCAGCCAATTAATTCATTGGTATATAGTCATATAGCAGTTTGAAGGAAAACTATTTAAACCTTTTCTAAAAATTATTTAAAAATTATCATTATTTAAAATTATCTATAGTACTTAAAATTATAATTGTATCTATAATCAAGTATTTAAAATTCCTATATATAGTATTTATAGTATTTTAAACATTTTAGAGTACAACACTTAGCTAAATTAATTGATACACTGATTGTGAATTGTTGATTAACTGATATATTGATTGTCTAGTATTGAATTGTCTAACTTATAACTGCTAAGCCAACTTAATACATATTAACGATATATTGAATATAAGATATTGTTGGGAAGAGATTTAGACCCCTTTATAGATATTGATATTGATTGTCCACTGGAAAATTAGCTTTATTCATCCAAAGATTTACAAGAAACAATTTGATATAGAAATATATATATATTCCTTTCAGTTCGTTTATTCCTTTTACTTCGTCCAGGAAGCACGAAGCCGAGAACACCAGCCTGAAGATGACGAATGAGACTTCGTCGAAACATCGCCAAGACACTTCCAATTTTACGTGGGAGAAGACCCGAATAACCAAAGACCTACACACACACACACACACACACACACACACACACACACATATATATATATATATATATATATATATATATATATATATATATATAAAAGATAACAGAGGCGCTAACTGGCAAATGAGAATTTGGAGTAACATTGATAGGATAATTAGAGAGCAAAAAAAAAATCCTGAAAGAAATGACAAGCATGTCATCAACAGTGGAGAAAACAGAAAAAAAGACTCCCTCTAATCCCACTATCGCTACAACCTCTCCGGCAACACAGAAATCAACAGAAGGCCTGGCAATGCAAACTCTGCAAGCATCGTTAACCTTGATTCAAGAAACGATGATGGCAATGCAGGAAAAATTGTTAAATAACCATGTCGAATTAAAATCAGATATACATGCATTGGACCAGAAAATGAATGAAATCCAAATATCAATATTTAATAATGAGCAATGAATTCAAAAAGCTGAAACAAGAATTGACCAAACCGAAAAGAAATTGGATATCGTGGACCAAACATTAACAAGTCAAAATAAAGAGTTAGAAGATTCAATAATCCAATTAGAGATGGACCGGACTTCCTTCTACTTGCGATTTCAGAATGTTATTGAGGACAAAGAGGAAGATCTAGGTGAGAAGATGGCAGAGCTGATAGCTGATGCACTTCAACAAGATAAACAGGCAATAATTAGAGAGTTGGACGATGTATACAGGGTGCAGACTAACTATGCAAGAAGGAATAAGCTTCCCAGGGAAGTACATATCCGTTTTGCAAGGAAAAAAGTTAAAGATATTCTATACAACATGGCAAGAGACGAACAGATAACATATTGAGGAAAAGAAATAAAAATTTTAAAACAGATACCAAGAAGAGTTCGGGAGATGAGAAAGGAATACAGATTTTTGGCCATACAGTTGAACAAAAGAAAGATACTATTCAGGTGGCTCCTCCCAGAAGGGATGCTAATAACCTGGCAAGGAAGAAAAAATTAAAATAGAAAGTCTGAGTACAGCACAAGATTTCCTTGACCAGTTGAGGGGTGTGGAAGAAGAGCAGTAGCAAGGAAGAACTAGAGACAGTAGCAGTGGAGGAGGAAGCCCTACACCAACAGAACACAAACGAAACAACTGTAGAGGAGAAGACAGAAAAAGAAGAAGAAGCCAAAGAGAAGAAAGTAAGACCAGTAAGAGCCGTAAGAACAAACAAGAACCAGTAACCAGACAGGGGTATAGAGATGAATGATTTGAAATTAATATCTATAAATGTCAATGGTTTAAACGACCACAAAAAGAGGAAAAGAATATTAATAAAACTAGGTAAACAAAATGCTGATATAATGTGTCTACAAGAGGTACACATAAAAACAGAAGAGGGTAAATGTCTAGAATATAAAAAATTTGGTCAAACATTTGTCTCGCTGGCAGAGAAAAAGAAGAGGGGGGTGGTAATCTATGTAAAAATGGGAATTGAAGTAGAGCAAAAGTTTAAAGATACAAAGGGTAGAATCCTCATGATTGAAATTAAGAGAGGGAATTCCAAAGTATTATTAGTGGGCATTTATGCCCCAAATAAAAAACAGGGAGAATTTTTCAAGAAACTTCATGAACAACTAGTAAAAATAGCATATAATGAAATCTGTATGATAGGGGATTTTAATGGCATCGTGGACTCGGAGAAGGACCACAAGAGCAATAAAGTAAAAAAAAATAAAAGGACAAACTTACCGAGAGCTTTTTTCAATTTAATTGATGAATTAGACCTAATTGATATCTGGCGTACCCTGCACCCAAACGATAGGCAATATACCTTCTTTTCAAATGCACAAAAGTCATTGTCTAGAATTGACATGGCATGGCTTAGCAGGAATTTAGGGTTAGAAATTGGAACGGCTGTAATCAACCCGAACGATTGGGCAGACCATAACCCAATAGAAATTAGATGGAAGTCTGTACAGAGAAAGTACCAATGGCGGTGGAGGTTTAATGCTAAACTACTGGGCGATAGAGATTGTATACAAAAACTCAAAGAAGAAATAAATTTTTCAAGGAAAATGAAAACAAGGGCACATCCCACGCAATAGTATGGGATACAATGAAGGCTTATCTGAGAGGAGTCGTGATTTCATACACCGTACATAAAAACAAAGAAGAAAGGAAGATCCTGGAAGATTATTTAAATCACATAGGAGAATCAGAAAGAAAACTTCAAGATAACCCAGAAGATGAAGTAGCCAAAGAAAATTGGATGATGTGGAAGCACAAAGTAAATATCATGGAGCAAGAAGAACTGGCACAAAGAATGAAAAGAACAAAACAATATCTTTTTGAGAATACTAACAAATCGGGCAGGTGGCTGGCCTATAAATTAAAAAAGGAAAATGAAAAGGGTATAATTCATATCTTAGAAGACTCTAAGGGCAAGCTATTGACTAAAGAGGAAGAAAAATTGGGTAGAGCGAGAGAATATTATGAATCCCTATACAAAGAAGAGGAGGTACCGGATGATAAAATTGAACAATATTTGACAAATGCAGTGCTCCCACAAATAACTGATGACGAGAAAGATATGCTTAATAGAAAGATTACAATTGAAGAACTAAAAATGGCCCTTTCCAAATTGAAAAATAACGAAGCGCCAGGACCCGATGGATTCCCAGGGGAAATATACAAAAAATTAGAAGAAACACTGCAACCGAAATTGGTAGAAATCTTTAATGATGCACTGACAGAATATAAAATCCCAGAGTCATGGAAGGAGGCACATGTCACACTTGTGCTGAAAGAAGGTGCCGGCCCAAAACAAATTCAAAATTACAAACCAATTTCGCTCCTAAATACTGACTATAAATTATTTATGGGCATAATGGCAGAAAGAATGAAAAAGATACTAAATAATTGGATATACAAAGATCAGAACGGATTCCTCCCAGGGAGGCAAATTAAAGACAATTTGAGAATTGTGCTAGACACCCTAGAGTACTACGAAGAACATCCCGGAAAACAGATGGCCCTAATCTTCGTCAATGCCCAAAAGGCATTTGACAATCTAAATTGGAAATTTATGACTAAACAAATTGAGATTATGAAATTCGGAACAAATTTTGAAATGATGATTAAATCTATCTATAATAATCAAAAGACGAGCATTCTGGTGAATGGGGACAGGACTAAAATATTCCAAATTAGTAAGGGAGTAAGGCAAGGTTGTCCCCTATCCCCATTATTGTTCATTTTGGCCCTAGAAGTTCTTTTGCGAAAAATTAGATCTAATGAAGAAATAAAAGGATTGAAGATCAGGAAGGAGATTTACAAGACGCAAGCAGACGACGTAGCTCTAATTCTCGAAGACCGGGACCAAAATCGGGACCAAAAGTGCTAGAGGAATTAAGTAAATATGGAGAGGTGGCAGGCTTCATATTGAACAAAACTAAAACCAAAGTATTGATTAAGAATACAACTGAGAATCAGAAAAACGAGATAGAAGAAGTATTAGGACTACAGGTTGCCAAAAAAATTAAATACCTAGGAATTTGGATTACATCAAGATGTTCGACCCTGAAAGACGACAATTACACTCCCCTAATTAGAAAGTTGAAACAAGACCTTGACAGATGGAAGAAAATAGGACTATCACTTTTGGGCAAGATAGCCACAATTAAGATGAACATTCTCCCCAGAATATTATTCTTATTCCAAAACATACCGATAAATTTAGATAAAAAGTTTTTTCTAGAACTAGATAAAATCATCAGAGAATTTATATGGGAGGGGAAAAAACCGAGGTTTTCTATCAAAATTTTAAGGGGCAGAAAAGATATAGGTGGATTTGGTCTCCCTGATTGGGAAATATATTACAGGGCAGCTAAGTTAGTCTGGATAAGAGATTGGATTACCCTGGAAAATAAGAGGATTCTTACCCTAGAAGGCCACGATTTGCAAAAAGGGTGGCATGCCCATATTTGGGACGCAGAGAAGAAAAGGAAGACATATTTCCATAGACATAAAATTAGAGATTCATTGATACAAACATGGACCCAGATTAGGCAAAGATACTACAAAAAAAATCCCAAATTGGCTCTCAACGATGGAGGCCCTGATCCACCCCAATAGATGGGGGTTGGAGAAAATGGGCAGATATAAAGATATCTTAGACGAAGGAGGGAAGCTTAAACCAAATGATACTTTACGAGAGCAAGGAATAATCTTAGATTGGTGGACCTATTCGCAAATAAAATCTAGATATCAGAAAGACAAAGAACAATACGGTTTAGAACTTGGATCAAATGTATTGGATAAAGTCCTGATGGGAACAAATAAAAAGATTCTGGCCAAACTATACAATTATTTATTAGGTGATGAGAAGTCCGAAGATATCACAAAGAATCAAATAAATGCATGGGAGAAAAATATAGGGCGTGATATAAACTTTGGAGAATGGGAGGAGGCATGGAACAGGAATCTTAAACTGACTAGAGTGGTGGTTTACAAGGAAAACCATTACAAAATGCTCCATAGATGGTATTTAGCCCTGGCCAGACTAGCAAAGATATATCCTAATATACATCCCAATTGTTGGAAATGTGGCCACGGTCAAGGCACCTTCTTTCACATGTGGTGGACATGCCCGGAAGCGAAAGGATATTGGAATAAGATCAGGAAGTGGTTATATGAAATAATTGGCGAAGATATTGAACTAACACCAGAGATATTTCTCCTGGGAATAGTAAAGAAGCCATATGGAAAGGAAAAGATACATTTAATGATTCACATGATTACAGCTGCCAGATTGGCATACGCACAGTACTGGAAAGAGAAAACTCAACCACCAGATGAGCTCACAATTAGGAAAACATTGGAGTGCACAGAGATGACTAAATTAACCCATGAATTAAATGATGACGAGAAGTCAGTTTACTATATTGTGTGGGAAAGGTGGTACAAGTGGATGCATGATAAAATGAAAGAAAGACTTAAAGGTGTGTTAAATAATGGTTAAAAGTGATTTGAAATATCACCAAATATTATTTATGTAAATAGTTAAAACACTGCACATCCGATATTAACTGAAAATGACATTACATTTATGTTTTTTATGTTTTTGTTTGTATGTTTTTCTTTTTCTCTGTTTGTAAAAAATCTTAATAAAATTTCTAAAAAAAAAAAAGAAATCTTAGGGTAGGTTTTTTAAAATAGATTTACAAAAAAGGGTTTCATATTTTCCAAAGGCAGCAAGGTATTCCATAAAATGGGCCTGCCATCTCCAGATCTACTCCTTTTGCCTCATCTGGGATGGAAACCCTTAGCAGCAATGGTAGAGATGAATGCATGCTAGGACTGGGAATATAGGACTTTATAAGCTAAAAACAGCAGCTCGATTTGGCTTTGGATGTCTACTGGCAATTATTGCAGCAATAATTACAGTTGTGTTGAATTTTGAACAAGCTATAGTTTGCAGATTATTTTTACAGACAGCTTCTGCAAAGCAAGTTGCAATGGACCAACAGCGAATAACACTTCAACCTGAACACAAGAAATTACAGGCCTAACTGTTGTATCTCTAAAGAAGGACAGTGCTTTTTTTTTTTTTTTTTGCATCCCCTATGGGCAAGAGCCAGTAGAGTCAATTATGGATGTGGAAATACATAAATTGTATTTCAGAACAAACTCCTCAATATGCTTGATATCGATCTATCCTGTTAAAGGATGACAGCTGTTTCAAATATATAAAATTCAATTTTTGGATGAACTTTTTAAAAATCTGTTTCAAAAATTAGTATTTCTCTCTTCTTGTCCAAATCACTTTCATCTAAAGAATATACAGGTAACCCTCACTTAACAACCAGAATTGAGCCTGGAATTTCCATAATAAGCTATTGCAGTTATTAAGCAGATTACTACATGAATTGACCTGATTTTATGCCCATTTTACAACATTCAAAGTAAGTCACCCCAGTTAAGTGAATCTCATGGTCATTAAATGAAGCCATTCTTCTAAACGGACATTTTTTGTCCCAAACTGGCAAAAATGTGATCATGTGGAGGGAGGGTGCAGCAGTCATAACTTTGAGGACAGGTCATTAGTAACTTTTGGAAGGATCCATTATAATTTCAAATAGTTGTTAAGCAACTGGTCCTTTTGAGAACAACTTAAACTGTGTTGTTAATAAGGTAATTTAAAGATGATTAGGGGACTGGAGCAGGGGTGGGTTTCACTTACCTTTGCTACTGTTTTTTTTTTTTTTTTAATTTGATTTATATGCCACCCTTCTCCGAAGACTCAGGGCGGCTTACAATGTGCTCAGCAATAGCCTTCATCCTTTTGTATATTTATAAAGTCAGTTTATTGCCCCCACAACTGGGTCCTCATTTCACCTACCTTAGAAAGGATGGAAGGCTGAGTCAACCTTGAGCCTTGGCGAGATTCGAACCCTGCAGTAATTGCAGGCAGCTGGTCTTAATAACCAGCTTAATAACAGGGTGCCTTAAACCCCTGTACTACCAAGGTTCACACACATGCCCATCTGCACATTTGCAGAAGCTTCTGTGCATGTGCAGAAGCTTCTGTGCATGCGCAGATCATATTTGATGATGTCCGGGCAGGTGGATGGAGCCTCCCGCCACCACTATCAGTTCGCTCGAACCGGGGCAAACCAGTAGCAACCCACCACTGGACTGGAGGCTAAAACATATGAAGAATGGTTACAGGAACTGGGCCTGGCTAATCTAGTGAAGAGAAAGACCATGATAGCAGTGTTCTAATATTTGAAGGGCTGTCACAGAGAGGAAGGTGTCGATCTGTTTTCCAAAGCACTTGAAGGCCAGACAAGGAATAATGGATGGAAACTGAGCAATGAGAGATTCAACCTAGAAATAAGGAGGAATTTTCTGACAGTGAGAACAATCAACCATGGAACAGCTTGCCTTCAGAAGTTGTGGGAGCTTCATCACTGGAGGCTTTTTAGAAGAGACTGGACTGCCATTTGTTAGAAATGGTGTAGTCATAAATAACCCCCAGGGCTAGGTTCATACAACATACTATTCTAAGATATGAATGGCTAGTTTATGATTCAGTCAGGTGTGTCAGCTTAATCTCGAAGAATATCTTATTTGGCTCTTTCCACAAACTGTCTTAGTGAAAGTGATTTGCTTTCTCACTACAGGAAAGACATGGCAGCCATCTTCCTCTCATGAGTGGCCAGTTTCTTGCAGCTACAAAATAGGACAAGGCATATGTTGGAACATATCTTGCCAATGATCAATCTATTATTTCTTGCATGTCATGAGCATCTATAAATTCTGTTGCTGGAGTGCAACCAAATTATTACCAAATAATGAGTGACTTTGCAACCTTACTTGTAGATTGAGCTGAAGAAGAATATGATTGGCTTCCAGGGCTAAAGATGGACCAAGTCTACCTCTAACAACAGGTTCATGTTTCATAGATCACTGAATGATTTTTTTTTTTAATTTGATTTATATGCCGCCCTTCTCTGGAGACTCAGGGCGGCTTACAATGCGTTAAGCAATAGCCTTCATTCTTTTGTATATTTTATACAAAGTCAGCTTATTGCCCCCACAAACTGGGTCCTCATTTCACCTACCTTAGAAAGGATGGAAGGCTGAGTCAACCTTGAGCCTTGGAGAGATTCGAACCAGCAGAAATTGCAGGCAGCTGTGTTAATGACAGGGTGCACTAAACCACTGTACTATCAAGGTTGATTACAGTCACAGTAAAAAGTAGACTTGAATAACCTGTGCCCCATCTTCAAAAATCTGTGTATGTAGGTGTGTGTTTGTATCTGCATTATATACATATATTTATGAAACATCAAAGACAACTTCCACCATACAGAAGACAACTTCTGTAGAGGTGTAGGACCTACAATATATTTCATGTGTTTCCAAGCAGCATTGAACTATCTGGCTGGAAATTCTTGGAAATGTGGTTTCAATCCAATTAGAGGGTACCAGGTTAAGGAAAGCAATATTAATATATTCAGCTGTTGTGTACACAGTATCAGAAAAATGTTTATAATGCAGATTTCTTTTAATTACAATCTAGAACTGCAAGTAATATTATTGGAATCTCATCTGTTCCCTGTTTATAGAAAGTTAAATTATCAAGAAAGTAGTCAAACAATTCCCTTTTTCTGGAGAAAAATCTCAATTCATATCTGGATTTTAATAGTTTAAAAAACTGAAGGCAAAACTGAGGACAGAGGTGAGAATTTAACTCACCCCCTTGTGCCTCAAAAGAGCATACAGCTTTTGAATAACAAGTCTTTGACAGTCTTAAGAGTCTGCTGACAGATAGAAGAAGAGAATTATGTAGACTGGTGGGGTCAATAGTTTGAAATGTGTCCTTTCTGGATCGGGATTCCTTACGCACGGTCACTCATGCCCTCGTCACTTCCCGCCTGGACTACTGCAGTGCTCTCTACATGGGACTCCCCTTGAGGAGCACCTGGAGGCTCCAACTGGCGCAGAGTGCGGCCGCGCGGGTGGTTATGGGAGCGACATGGCGTTCCCATGTAACACCTCTCCTGCGCGAGCTGCACTGGCTCCCGGTGGTCTTCCGTGTGTGCTTCAAGGTTTTGGTTACCACCTTTAGAGCGCTCTATGGCTTAGGACCTGGTTATCTACAGGACTGCCTGCTTCCACCAGTAGCCTCCCACCAGCTGGTACGGTCTCATAGAGAGGGGCTCCTCTGGGTGCCGTCGGCCAAACAATGTCAACTGGTGGCCCCCAGGGGGAGAGCCTTCTCTGTGGGGGCACCTACTATCTGGAATGAGCTCCCCCCAGAGATACGGAGGATCCCGGATCTACGCACCTTCCGCCGCGCTCTCAAGACCTTTTTATTCCATCAGGCGGGCCTGGCCTAATTTTTCTCTTTTTTCCCTTTTTAAAATGCAAATTTTAATCTGTTTTAATTAGTGGGGTGTTTTAAATCTGTCTTTGGCCAAATTGTTTAATTCGGTTTTATTTTGCTTTTACATTTTGTATTTATGTGTTTTATCTTGTGGCTGTTCACTGCCCTGAGTCCTTCGGGAGTAGGGCGGTATATAAATCAAATAAAACTAAACTAATAGTTTGAAATGTAATGATAGCTAACATACCGTTTGCAATTTCATTGTGGTTAATTGCTTACTTCAAGATTTGGAAAGATATTTTGGAGTTCATCTGCAAAAACAAAGAAATGTGTGAATATTATTTAAACAGACATGACCAGAGTAGTCTAAACTATCTTAAGGGCTCCTTACCTGTTGCCTTCCAAATTTATTTGAATGATTCCATGAATTTAACACCAGTATCCAGTCTTAAAGATCTGGAGGATTCTAGGATGAAGAAAGCTATGCTAGAAGAGGATTATTATAGAATTAGGGAATTATAAGAAAAGAACACAATAATGTTCTGCCCTGTCCAGGCATCAAAGTGCGGCATGTAGAAGGAGAACAGGATAGTGGACTCTGGATTCAACCCTTTCTTGCCATGCAACTTAATTTAAAAACAGCATCTTCTTGGCAGTGCTGACCCTACCGTTGGGAAAACTGGGGTGATCATTTCAACAGGCAGATATTGGGATGAATTGTTTCAGCTTGAGGACAGAGATAGGCATGAAGACTACATATTTCTGATTTCTGAACTTGGATGTTTCATCACAAATATAGTGAAAGATATTGCACTGTTACCTCATTCCTGTAAATAATTTTGAATTTTAATTCCAAATGGCCCTTAACAACATTGAGAGCAATTGTGAGAATTGTCGTTCAAAATGTATGGAGGCAAAGTGACAAAAGGATGAATTGCTTGTTCACCTGATGTATCTCCATGGCTTTGGGAGAAAGTGCAAGCTGGTTCTTTTCCTTATAGAGCAAAAGTTCATGGGGGGTGGAGGGGTGGGAGAAGTCCCATTATTTATGTTTTCTTAAGTATAAAGAGAAAATTCAATGAAAATTGTGAGGAGAATCTGGAAAATATGATGTATTGCCTTGCTCAATAGTTCTTGCATAACTTTCCCTTCGGTGTTCCTGAGATACCTAACCAGTGGCAGTAATGACAAATCTGAAGACATGGGACATCCAAAACATCCCCAGTAACAGAATAGAATGAGTTACAGGATGTCTTTGTATAGTGCAGCTTTTACTGAGTGGTAAATTTCATGGAATATATATATACTAGCTGGATACCCATGCTTCGCTACGAAACTATGTGATCGGGGCTTGATAAATCGACACAGCTTGAAAATTAATAAGTAGTTACAATCAGCCTCTCCTCCCCCCTTCTCTCCCTCAGCCTTGCTCCACAGAAATGTCTCCTTTCCTATCCTATCCCCTTCTCTCCCTCAGGCTTGCTCCACAAACACCTCCCCTATCTTATCCCCTTCTCTCCCTCAGGCTTGCCCCACAGAGGTCTCTCCTCTCCTATTCCCTTCTCTCCCTCAGCCTTGCCCCACAGAGCCCTCCCCTATCCTATCCCCTTCTTTCCCTCAGCCTTGCCCCACAGAAACCTCTCCTATCCTATCCCCTTCTCTCCCTCAGGCATGCCCCACAGAAGCCTCCTATCAGCCTCATGATACTTGCTTGCTTTCAGCTGCCATTGTAATGGGAGGGGGGGAGGTATTGTAAGTATTTGGGAGAGGGGAAGCAAACTGGTGGAGATGTCTCGAAAAAGGAAGGAAAATTCTTGCTGTCTTTTTAGCAGCTGCAGAGAGAGCTGATAATTGTCAAGGTCAACCATCCTGGCATACCAGATAGATGGGGGCCGCATAATGAAGTACCCCGAATGACACCTTGGGGAGTGTTCATGCAATTAATTAATGAGGTGTTAAATGAGCATCTTTACAAGGTCTACCTTGTACTTTACCTGGTCTACCTTGATGACATTCTTACCTATACAGAGACCATGAATGAACATGTGAAACTGGTGTAGTCAGTTCTGAAAAAACTCAAGAGCGGCTGCATTATATGCTAAATTGTCAAAATGTGAATTCCAGGAGAGTAAGATTGACTATTTGGATTACTGCATATCTCATGAGGGGATAGAAATGGATCTGGAGAAAGTCTGGGCGGTCCTAGAGTGGGCACCCTGCCCCGCCCCTGCCCCTGCAAGCAGCTACAAAGCTTCTTGGGCTTTGCTAACTTTTATCGGCAGTTTATTCCAATGTTTGCCCAAATTGCCTTGCCCATTACCAACCTCCTGAAAACAAAGGAGAAAGCCAGGCCAAAGTCCAGTAGGCCGCTCGAATGGACCATGGAATGTCAGGCAGCTTTTGAGAAACTAAAACGATTGTTTGCCACTTAGCCGGTTCTAAAACACCCTGACATGTAGGCCCCTTTAATCATCCAGGCTGATGCAAGTGATGTGGCTGTCGGAGCAGTGTTACTTCAAGCAAATGCTGATGGGTTTCTACAACCTTATGCTTACACCTCCCACAAACTGTCTGAGACTGAACGGAGATGGGCGATTTGGTAGAAGGAATCTTTTGCTGTCCACTGGGCCTTGCTAACCTGGAGTCATTTCCTTGAAGGGGTGAAACACCCTTTTGAGGTGTGGACAGACCATAAGAATTTAGAAGCCCTAAAAATCCCTTGGAAATTGTCGCCAAAACAGGTCTGGTGGGCACAGCACTTCAATCGCTTCAATTTCTCCTTGCACTATCTACCGGGAGGAAAGAACTTTATGGCTGATGCCCTCTTGCGACTGCCTCAATGCAATGGTGCACGTCTGGAGATGATCTGCCCGGTTATCCCTTCAAATCAATTGGCAGCTCCTGTTGTTATCAGAGCCCCGGCAAGAGGAGAACTGGACCTACCCACTAGTTTAAGGGAGCAGTTAAAAGAAGTGCTAAAAACTCATGACTGGTTCACCTCTCACAGCAACGAGTGTACTGTTCATGATGGTCTCACATGGGTGGGGGCCAAGTTGTATGTCCCAGCCAGCCTGAGGGGGGCAGTGCTACAACAGTCCCATGATGCAAAAGTGGTCAGACATTTTGGGTTTGTTAAGATTTGTTAATTTGGTCAAATTTGGTGGCTCAGCAGACTAATTAACATCCACTTACATCTGCTGCCTGCAATTACTGCAAGTTCAAATCTCTCCAGGCTCAAGGTTGACTCAGCCTTCCATCCTTTCTAAGGTAGGTAAAATGAGGACCCAGATTATGGGGGCAATAAGCTGACTTTGTATAAATATACAAAAGTATGAAGGCTGTTGCTTAACGCATTGTAAGCCGCTCTGAGTCTCCGGAGAAGGGCAACATATAAATCAAATTAAAAAAAAAAAAAGACAATTTTGGTGGCCTTCCCTAAAGAAAGATATTGAGGCATATGTTGCTAGCTGCCTGGTGTGTGCTTTGGCAAAGAGGCCGCCAGGGAAGCCACCCAGGTTACTCCAGACTGTGGCCAGACCAGGGGCTCTGTGGAAGGAGATATTCATGGATTTTATTGTCGAACTACCCGAAAGTAATGGAAATACAGTCATTTGGGTGATTATGGACTTGTTCTCCAAACAAGTGCACCTTGTACCCTGTTCCAAAATTCCCTTGGCAAGGACATTGGCTAAATTGTTTATTCAAGATGTCTATAGGTTACACGGGGTTCCAGAACAAATTATTTCTGACAGAGGGGTTCAATTCACCTCCCACTTCTGGAGCGAATTCCTGAGGTTGTTAGGCTCTGCCCAAGGGCTAAGCTCCACCCACCATCCTCAGACTAATGGGGCTTGCGAAAGGACTAACTTGGTGTTGGAACAATACCTCAGGTGTTATGTAAATTACCAGCAAGATAATTGGGCAGATTTACTACTGTTTGCAGAGGTGGCCTATAATAACTTCATACACAGCAGTATTGGGTTTACCCCATTCAAAGTGGTGTTGGGTCAGGACTATCCCAGAGTTACCACACGAAAAGCCTCAAATTCCATCTTTAGTAGATTGGATTCAACAGCTACAAGTTACCTGGCCTGTAGCACGTAAGGTGTTAGACGAGGCTCATAAAGCCCATAAAAAACAGGCAGATAAGAAACAGACAGGTTTGGAGGAAAAAAGACTGGAATACTAAACGCAGAAAGTTTTGATTTGGAATTTGGATGGCATGCTTATTTATTTTATGACAGCAAAGTGGATAAAGTATTTAAAAGCCATATACTTAGAGACTCTTTGTTGAGAGTTTGGAAGAAGCACCGACTCAAATGGGATTATAAAATACCGCTATGGCTGGATCTTGGTCATATTTTGTGGAATACAAATATAATGTCACTCGGGGGGTTTTTATACAAAGAGGTTCTTTTTACAGATGCGGGCAGATGGCAGCTGAAGACATTACAGACACTGTTGGCTGAAGGGATTAATTTAACTTGGTTACAATATAATCAATTGCAATTGAGATGGAAAGAGGACCAAAAAACTGGTATTATGTTGCATGAGGAAGAATTGGTTAGACATATAAAAGAGAAAGGTCCAATGCATATTAAAAGGCTTTATAATGTTTTGTTAGAAAGGGATTCGGAAACTGAATTAGTTAAAGATTGTATGATTAAGTGGGCACAAAATTTTGAAGAACCAGTGATGTTGGAAACATGGGAAAAAATTTGGGTTCAGAATGTTAAATTTACACAGTCGCAGAATTTGAGGGAAAATTTTTACAAAATGTTTTATAGATGGCATTTAGATCCTAAGAAATTGTCGTGTATGTACCCTAATGTTCAGCCAAAATGTTGGAGGTGTGATTGTTTAGATGCTACATATTATCATATTTGGTGGACTTGTAAGAAAGTTAAGGCTTTTTGGATAAAAATTTGGTGGGTCATGCAGAATGTTTTAAAGAAAAAAATCCAATTTTCTCCACAATTGCTTTTATTGGGTATAGTTGAGGATTTTACAGTGGATGAAACAAAGTTGATTTTGTATATGATTACAGCAGCGAGATTGTTGATAGGTAAATATTGGAAAAATGAAGCTCTGCCCACCGTAGAAGAATGGATTTTGAAGATGGCCAGCTTCGCGGAGATGGCGAAGATTTCAGCATACTTAAAAGATCGCTCACAAGAGACTTATGAATGTGGATGGAAAAAGTGGATAGATTATGTGCAGAACAAATACCAAACTAAGAAGTATCAAATAGCTTTTTATTGATAGTATTATATTATATTAAGATAGAAATAGTCGAACTATGTGAAGATGAAAAATGACATGGGGGTTGGGGGGGTTCAAGGTTTTTGTATAGGGGATAATGATATTCTATGGAAGTCCGGGGGGAGGGGAGGGTCAGGGGGGGTTGGGGAGGGTGGGTTGGGGAGTTTGGGGAGGGTTAGGGGGGTGAAAATGGGGTGAAAATGTAATTGTAAAACTTTTACAATAAAAAAAAAAAAAGAAACAGACTACCAATGGGATTACCAAGTAGGTGATAGGGTTTTCCTCTCCACTAAGTACTTACAAACTACCCAAAAGTCAAAAAAAATTGGGCCTAAATATGTTGGACCGTTTCCCATTGTGTGAGTCATAAACCTGGTCACCGTACAGTTAGACCTATCCAAAACCCTCCAGAGAATCCATCCGGTGTTCCATGTAAGTTTGCTGAAACCAGTACATGCCTCCTCGATTCATCCAGACCCGATCCCCCCCTCCAGTCCCACTTCTCATTGAAGGGGAGCAACATTTTGAGATCAAAGAAATCCTTGATTCCAGAAAACATAGAGGTAGAGTACAGTACTTGATGGCTTTGAAACATTTCCCTTCCTCTCAATTGGAATGGGTGAATGAGTGAGATGTTAGAGCTCCGAAACTTTTACAAAGATTTCACAGTAAATACCCTGATAAGTTTTAAGAAGTTTGGGATTTATACGTATTATATGTATGTTGAATTTCTATCATTTGATTCTACTCTATTTCCATTTGTTCTTTTTTAGGACTAATGTCTCTTCTGCAGGAGGCCGAATGTCAGCCTCATGATACTTGCTTGCTTTCGGCTGCCATTGTAACAGGAGTGGGGAAATATTGTAGGTATTTGGGAGTGGGGAAGCGAGCTGGTGGAGATGTCTCGAAAAAGGGAAGAAAATTCTTGCTGTCTTTTTAGCAGCTGCAGAGAGAGCTGATAACTGTCAAGGTCAACCATCCTGGCATACCAGATAGATGGGGCCGCCTAAAGAAGTACCCCACATGACACCTTGGGGAGATGTGGATTGGATATTTATCTTGGGACTGGGGAGGGAGGGATTTGGGGGATGCTTTCAATATGTAATTTTCGTGCCATTTGCCTCAGACTGCTTTTCTTTCACTGCATTCAGTTCATACACGGTAAAAGTATCTTTCTCTACAAACATGGAGTTGGGGTTTTTCTTTCTTAAGCATTGAATGGAGGCAAGCCTGACACCTCCCCTATCTTATCCTCTTCTCTCCTTCAGCCTTGCCCCACAGAGGCCTCCCCATCCTATCTCCTTCTCTCCCTCAGCCTTGCCCCACAGAAGCCTCCCCTATCCTATCCCCTGGTTGCTGCTGTGAAAGTAAAACTGAAACTCCTCTCTTCTGCTTGTGTTTTGCATTTGGAACATATTTCTTTTCAGGTGGGGAAGGGGAGTAGAACTCCTTAACATCACAGTGTGTTAATAATAATATAGGAAATACTAATGCTCTGATTGTCATTTCGAAAAATCCTTTCTTAGTGAGCACCTAGAAGCCAAGAGGAACATACATGGCAGATTTCAAGTTCGTAGGCTTTATCGTTCTGGAGATTTCGTGATTACAGCATGAGTGGTTTTTGCTTTTATATATATATACTAACTGGATACCTGTGCTTTGCTATGAAACTATGTGATGGGGCTTGATAAATAGACACTTAAAGCTTGAAAATTAATGAGTAGTTAAAAAAGTGACTGTATTATTTCATTAGAGATGGTAAAGTAAGTTTCTGTTACAGAAGAAGACATTATTGTAAGTGTAACAACAATGAAATAGATGGGTTTAAACCCTTTAATCCCAGAAGAAACCGTGGCTGTTTTGTCTATGTAGCCAGGCTAATAACTTGAATAGCATAGACTTTCAATTCATCCCTCAGATGATTTGCTCAGTAAACAACATTCCTGGTTTTGCTGTTTGGCTGAAGGATGACCAGGCTGTCAGGTGAATTGACTCTGGAGCATGCCACATAGAACTGGCCATGGGAGAAACAGTCAGATGCACACCAGCCACTTTCAAAGCCTGTCCCTGTGCCTTATTGATGGTGATGGCATAGCAAACCTTAATTAGAAATTATAGACATTTGAACTCAAACTGGTAGTCTGATGGGATCAGAGGAATTCAGGGTATGAAAATGGTTTCTCCCTGATTGATGCCTGTGAAAATCGTGGCTTTGATTACATGTTTGTACAGAGTCTTCACCTGAAGCCTGGTGCCATTGCAGTTTCGGAGGGGTCAGATTATGTAACAGCTTGATTGGAGTGCCAGCCTTGAGGTAGAGGACATGAGGTGGTAATCCTGGTGGGTTGAGAGTATGCAAGAACTCCACAGGGTAATGTACAGCTTCCCAATCTCCATTACTGAGTCCACAGATTCATACTTCATATACTCAGTGGACAACTTTTCCAGCAGAAAGTTGTTGATGCTGTTGGCTGAGTCATTTGTTGGAATGAGAATAGCTCTTTCCCTCAGCCATGAACCGCAATCCACTCCAGCCTGATAAATGTTGGGGTATATTCTGTCAGTCAAACTGATCAGATCTGTCACAACATTGCAAAGGTTACTCGGAATAGTTATTCTTCCCTCCTCTTCCAAAAGCTTGCCATCACCAATATCAAGTAATAATTTAGAAAACTTTTCTGCCTTCAAATCATGTTGAAAGTGGACACGCATGTTAACTATCAAGGTCAGGACTTTGACTTTAGGCCATAAAAGTTATTACTTGAGACAGGCCTAGACTTCATTTGCATGTGTCCCTTCTGGCACAACAGGCAAAGTCTGTCTGAAGTCACCAGCCAAAAGCATCATAACTCCACTCATAAGACGGTTGCTGCCCCTAATGTTCTGGAGCATCCTATTTACAGCCTCAAGACCGCCTTTGTGTGTCATGTGCACTTATCCCACATGATAAGTTTGGCTTCTCAAAGCACCTGAGCCATGTCACTCTGCTTAGAGATGTTACAAAGTGCAGACTCAGAATGATTCAGGTTGAGAGGTAACTTGAAGGCAGAGTGAACCGTCTTACCTCCGTTGATCAAGGTAGCTGCAATTCCTGAGGAAGCAACAGCTAGGGCGATATTCCTTCTGCCCAGCAGAGCTGTCTCAAGCTATAACAGACAGGATTAATGAGAAGCAAACTGGGCTGACCACAATGTCACAGACAAGACAGCAAATTCCAATGGTTGACAGGCTAACATCATCCCCTACAGACAAACCAGCTAGGAGGGAGGAAACAGTAGGAATTAAGCCTTTGTCAATCAGCATGACAACAGCAAAAACAACACAGCTAATTACAAGTGGGAGGCAGTTGAAAGGACCTATTACGCTCACAATGGCCAAATTGACTAATAACATATAAAGGCAGAGATCTCTGCAATGGACGATGTCAGCATATGGCTGACGAAAGCTTAGTAGAATAAAATTTTAATTATTTTAGTTCCAGAGTTCACAGAATGTCTGTTTCATTCTTTACATATATATACACAGAGAGAGATATGTATGTATGTGTGTGTCTATATGTGTGTGTGTGTGTGTATACATAAATACATACATATATACACATACATACACACACACACATATAGAAAAAAAGGAGAGGTTGTTATTTTTAAAGCTCTTTAACATGTAAAAAAATTGTATCAGCAGCAAAGAGCAGTATGTTAACCTGATATGAAATCAATCAACTTAAATCATGGGAGTTTATGATCTATTAAATCATTCTATATGTTTCTCTCAAGAGCTATGACATATTCTTCAAGTACAATATCCATGATGTCAGGAGATGCAGAACTTATGGCACTAAAGGCACTTTGATATGGTCCCCAGAACTCCTTCAAAAATTGCTGATGAGGGGCGTGGCTAGCCATGGTGAGACAATGCCTCTCTTGGAAATTCCAAGGGGGTAGTGCCGAATCCAGCTGCCAGGAAGCTCCGTTTGGACCAGAATCGCCTTGGAGGGGTGAGGAACAGAAAGAGAGCACTCTGCTGATCTCAGGGAGTCCATATACTCCCTAATCAATCCAGAGAAAGCTCTCAAATCCGACAGAATGCAAGAGAGAGTCATCATGTGCAGGACCGAAGCCAGGGCAGCCACAGAAAAGAAGCCTTGAAGAAAGATTGTCAGTGTGAACAATCTGGTGAGAGATTTCCAAATTTTTTTTAGAATTGTTTTAAGTCCCCCTGGGAAGTAGTAATGGAAGTGGGACTCCAAAAGGGGGTTAGATCTGTTTTTTTCCATCTTTTCCACCCTCCCTGAAAAGCGGTGAGGAGAGGGTTTGTGGTTTTTTTTTTTTTTTTTTTTTTTTTGTTTTTTTTTTTTTGAGCAGTCTTTGGAACGGGAACTGAAACTTTTAGAAAGGAGTGAAAATATTTTAGATTTGAAAGCTGAACTGATTATTTTTTTATTGTGGAGAGGATTGATTTTTATTTTTGAGCAACTGAACATGAAATATTTTATTTCATGTTATTTTATTTTTCTCAAGATTAAGATTAATCCCGATATATTGTTTCAGAGAGAAAGGCTAGGAAGAGAGATAAGCAGAGCCAGAGTGCCATCTATTGGCAGAAGTTGGAAGTGGAGGTGGGGATCTGTAGTCCCAGCTGCAGATTCAACCTTTGAAATTGCATAAATAAAGATACTGTATGAATTGTTTACCAGGAGCGACCTTGTTGCTACAAGCTGGCCATTATGGAAATTGAAAAATGAGATAGAGAGCTTGAGACTGAACTTGTTATTTCTAAATAGCCTAGCTCTTGAAATTCAAAGGGAGACTCATGTATTAAAGGACCTTTTCTCTCTCTCTCTCTTCTTTGATTTTTTTAGTGGCTCTGTGAACTCTGTGAATATTTTCCTTGGTAATATAAAATATCTGGTTTCTTGGGCCTATGAGGATTACAAATTATTGATATATTATCCTTTCAGTCTGAATATAAAAGAATTAGGGTCTGAAGAACCTGAAGAAAACAATAAGCAGAAGAAGGAGGTTTAAGAGATTGAATTTTGGAATTTTTGGAACATAAGGGATTTTTGGGTTTCCTTTTGGTTTCCTTTTTCTTTTTCTTTTGTTTTTGGACCTTTTTTGAGCTCTTTGCTTATCTTCAGTTATTGGATTACAGTTGGAGATCAACTTCTTTTTCTCTCCTTACTTTCCTTTTGTGGTGGATTATAAATATTAAGATTTAAAAAAAGAATCAAGATGAGGAAAACAGGGTCAATGCCATCATCAGCAACTCTTCAGCAGCCTTGAGCCCCTCTGGACAGAAGACTTTGGGAGCGCTAGCTCAGCAAGAGAAAGTGAATGCAATGCAGGCATCAAGATGGAGAAAACAGGGTCAATAACATCATCAGCAACCTCTTCAGCAGCCTTGAGCCCCTCTTGACAGAAGACTTTGGGAGCGCTTGTTCAGCAAGAGAAAGCGAATGCAATGCAGGCAGAACAGAAAGAAATTATTCAAGTACTGTATGACGACTTCAAAGAAGTTAAAGAAAAATTAGGGAAAATAGATGACAAGCTAGAGAAAGTAGAAGATAAATTAGAGAAAGTCAAACAAATGATGGCAAAAAGTGAACAATGTATGCAGAAAGCTGAACATGTAGAGGAAAAAAGTGAACGAAGTTGATGACAGACTTACATCAGCAGATAAAAATAGAGAAAGATTAATAATTTCATTAGAAATGGACAGAGGTGATTTTTATCTGCGATTTCAGAACATAGAGGAAGAAAGAGGAGAAAACTTAGCAGAAATAATGGCAGAGTTATTGACAGGAGTTTTAGAGATGGACAGAGAAAAAATCTTGGTGGACGTTGATGAAATATTCAGAGTGAATACTAGACATTTGCTGAGACATAAATTTCCCAAAAAGGTTCATGTGAGATTCACAAAAAATGCAATGAAGTGTTACAAAGAGCAAGAGATGAACCTTTAAAATATAAGAAGTAAATTGTAGTACTAAAACAAGTTCCGAGGAGAGTAAGAGAAATAAGAAGAGAATACCAGTTCTTAACAAGACAACTAATTAAAGACGGACTAAATTTTAGATGGCTGATTCTGGAAGGAATATTGGTGACCTGGATGGAGCAAAGACACAGTTTGGTGAGAAAGCAGAACTGTTTTATGAGCAATATTTTGGACTACAAGAGGAAACGAGAATAAGTGACAAAGAAGGAACAAGATGATGAGAAGAAAAGATGGAAGAGAAGAACATGCAAAGAAAAGAAGATGAAAGAGACCGGGAGGAAATAGCAATAAAAGAGGGAGCAAGAGCAAAAGATCAAGAGAACCAAAAGAGATAAGAACTATTAGAACAATGAATCTGATCTACAAGTAATCATGGAAGAAGTTAAATTAATATCAATCAACATAAATGGATTGAATTTGGCAATAAAAAGGAAAAGGATTTTTCACAGACTAGAAAAATTAAAATTAGATATAATTTGCCTGCAAGTAGTACATATAAAAAAACAACATATGAAAATATTGGAGTATCCCAAAATCAGGAAGCTATATACTGCTTTACCATTACCAAAAAAAAAAAAAAAAAAGAGGAATAGCTTTATGTATAAAAGAAATAATAAATGCCAAACAATTTTTTACAGATGAGGAAGGGAGGATTTTGATGGTGGAAATAATGATGAATAATAAACTGATACTTATGGTATACTTATGGTAGCAATATGCACCAAATGTTAATGAAGACTTTTATAGAAAACTTTATTAAAAAAACCAATGGAATATGAAAATATTTGCATATTGGGAGATTTTAATGCAATTGTGGATGCAGAAATGGACTATAAAATTAGAAAAATAAATAAAAAGGCAAGAAAAATGCTTCCAAAGGGATTCTTGAGAATGATGGAAGAATTAGCTATTCAAGATATTTGGCAAGAAATGCAACCCTAAAGAAAACCAACATTCATTTTACTCAAATAGACATATCTCTTGATCAAGGATAGATATGATATGGATGACAGCAGAACAAAGAATTAATGGAGTTAGATAAAATTTTAACAGAAACAAAAGAAAAACTAATAAAGAAATTGTATAGCTACTTATTGGGTATAAAATTGGAAGAGGAACAAGTAAAAGAAACAATGATAGCATGGGCAAAAAACTTTGGCCACACGATAGAATTAGATAAATGGCAGGAATTGTGGGATAGGAACGACAAATTAACGATGTCAACTGTATACAAACAGAACTTGTACAAGAAGTTTTAGAGATGGCATTTACCACTGGTGAGGTTGGCGAAAATGTTTAAGGACAAATCAGAGGGCTGTGAAAATATTTACAGACCCCTTACATTCTGGACATAAACTGTTTCAACTCCTACCCTCAAAATGATGCTATAGAGCACTGCACACCAGAATAACAGATTTTTCCTGAACGCCATCACTCTGCTAAACAAATAATTCCCTAAACACTGTCAAACTAATTATTAAGTCTGCATTACTATTAATCTTCTCATCATTCCTATCACCCATCTCCTCCCACTTATGACTGTATGACTGTAACTTTGTTGTTGGTATCCATACGATTTCTATTGACTGTTTCCTAATATGATTTGATTGCTTATCTGTTCCCTATGACTATCATTAAGTGTTGTATTTTATGATTCTTGATGAATGTATCTTTTCTTTTATGTACACTGAGAGCGTATGTGTTAAAGATATTGTTGTGTTACCAACCAGCAGAGTAAGTGCACAGAGAAACGGTACTGAAAGCAATGAATACAATACATACAAACTGGTTTAACAAAGCTTTTACTTTGTAGTGAAAAACAATTGCATAGTCTTTTAAGCAATCCAAGTCTTTAGCCATTCAAATCAATCCGAAGTTACAGATATCTTCTTACCAGACAAACAGCAATTGGTAATAAACAGCAATTCAACGTTGGTAATAAATCACGACGGTAGCATATCCATCCATGTCTTCACACACGACAGTAAGTTTCAACCAGCAAGTCAAGCAATGATGACAGCAAGTCCGACAATGACTATAGCTCAGCTTCCTTCTTATATACAGTCTATACTAGTAATTATCCACTTAAGATAAGTGAAGTCAGCAGGGCAATGACTCAACAGTACAATTATGATAATTGCAGTCAGCATTCAGTTAGCAGTCATTAGTCATTACAATGACTCAGCAGTACAATTACTCAGCATTACATTTAAAGAACACATTTAAAGTGATAGAACACATATATTGCCTGGACAACTTGTTTAGACTTTCACCATATCCTAACATTCTCCCCTTTGAACAGGCTAATATATACCTGTTCAGATTCTCAAGCCATAGCTTTCGCAACACATTTTATATTTAATTGCACCCTGCGCTTTGGTGAAATAATCAGCTACATTGTTTTCAGACATACAATATTCCAACTGAACCATATTACTTTGAATACTCTGACGAACATTCAAATAATGAATATCAGTATATTTCGATCTTGTCTTAACTGCTAAATTTGTTGCTATTTTTATAGCAGCTTGGTTATCCTCATAAATTACAATAGGATAATCTACCTTTAATCCTACATCAATCATTAATTGTTTATAATAAATCAAATCAGTACATACTAGTGACAAACAGGAAAATTCTGCTTCCATAGTGGATAGACTAATATGTTTCTGCCTTATTGACTTCCATCCTATTAGACAATTACCTAACATTATCGCAATACCTGATGTAGACTTTCTGGTGGTCAAATCAGTAGCGAAACTAGCATCAGTGTATGCACTCAGTGTAAGATCATGGTTAGGTTCTAAATATAATGCATAATGCATTGTCATCTTTAAATATCTCTATCTGCTTTGCGGCTTGTCAATGCCTATCTGTTGGCTCTGCATTATACCTTGCTAATTGGTTTACGCTATACGAAATATCAGGTCTCGACCAATTGCTAATATACGATAGACAACCTATCAGCGATTGATAGATCTCCTTACTAAATCCAGGACTTTGGATTTCTTCATGTTGAAAATCCTGTGCCATAGGCGTTTTAGCTGGCTTACATAGCTCCATGCTATAGCATTTCAACATCTGGCTTATCTTGCTAGCTTGTGACAGTTTATACCCTCTAGCAGTTTGAACAATATCAAGACCTAAATAGTGTCTAATATGTCCTAAATTCCTAATTTTGAATTTATCTTGTAACTGTCTAACAATATCCATTGCTTCCTTGTCAGTTTTAGTTACAATTGCTATATCGTCCATGAACAATAGCAACAACGATACTACACCATTATTCTCTCTTTTAAAGAGACATTTGTCTGCTACACCTTCCACTCCTAACGGCTTCCTCATATAAATGGTATGTCTTAATGGAGCATGCAAGTATGCTGTCTCCACATCTATATGATTAATATAATTATTCTTTGCCGCCCATACTAGCATAGTTCTTAACGTGCTAGCTCTTAAACTTGGAGCAAACACTTCATCGAAATCTTTCTCTGTTTGAGCGAAATTTTGAGCTACAAGACGAGCTTTATGGGTTTCCATCTTTTTCAATAATACATTTATTATTCTTAAATGTTACTGTAATCCCAACTTGCAATAATGATTTAACAGATAGCAAATTATACTTTAACCCAGGAATATATAACATAGACAATGGTTCATTACTAAATGACCAATGTGCAATACCCTCACCAGCTACCTTAACTGTCCAACCATTTGCTAATCTAACATGTTGGTTACTCTTATTCATTTTTACAAAGTTGTTTCTATTCTTAGTAATAGATTGAGAAGCACCACTACCAACAACCCACCAATCCTGGTTAACATTAGTTGTTAAACTGGATATAGCTAAATTACAACCCTTCTTGGGTCTATTATTATCCCTAACAGACGTTTTCTTATTCTTACAATACTTAGCTATATACCCTTTAGCCCAAGCAAAACATCGTTTTACAACATAGACAGTTGAATACATTTTGTCTTCTTTTGGTTGGTTTACTCTCAACTGATCCCTTTCTTGTCTTCTTCTGGATTCTTCCAACAACCTACCAGTTACACCAGCCAATATGAGGTCATCTCTGGTCAAAACCTCCATAGTCCTCATAACTATTGTCCAGAGAAGAAAAAATTATATAAACTTGCTATAGTTCCGAGAAAACAAGTTCCTTTTCGTGCAGCTCCTGGAAAATTCTGGTCATAGATTCCAAATGATATCTCCTCCTTTAAGAAGATGTTGTTTAAACAATTTCCGTGTGAGATTTATATGAGCACCCACAGTGTCATGAACATATAATCTCTTCAACTTGGTCCAATACCTAGCAGCAGACTCTTTGCCACAAATATGGACAAGTTGCTGGTCACTCAGTGTCAGTCCAATTATGCAAAGGGCTCGTTCATTGTCTCTGGTAAACTTGGCTAATTTCTTCGTGTCTTCTTCGTCATCAGGATTCCATGTTGTTACATCCAGTGGATTATTTACTACGTCCCAAAGTCCTTCTCTACACAGAAGTAGATTACCTTTTATAGACCAGGATACACAGTTTGTTCCATCCAGCCGGGTTATCATGGAGATGTTCGATAACTGTTCTTGTGCCATCTTCACTTGGATTATATTTCACAAACACAGTTTTCTGTATTATTCACATTAACTCTCAGTTTAGCTCTGAACAATCCTAATTAGTTCTGGTTGGCTCTGGGCCCATAACCAATGTTAAGGATATTGTTGTGTTACCAACCAGCAGAGTAAGTGCACAGAGAAACAGTACTGAGAGCAATGAATACAATACATACAAATTGGTTTAACAAAGCTTTTACTTTGTAGTGAAAAACAATTGCATAGTCTTTTAAGCATTCCAAGTCTTTAGCCATTCAAATCAATCTGAAGTTACAGATATCTTCTTACCAGACAAACAGCAATTGGTAATAAACAGCAATTCAATGCTGGTAACAAATCACGATGGTAGCATATCCATCCACGTCTTCACACACGACAGTAACAGTTTCAACCAGCAAGTCAAGCAATGATGACAGCAAGTCCGACAATGACTATAGCTCAGCTTCCTTCTTATATACAGTCTATACTAGTAATTATCCACTTAAGATAAGTGAAGTTAGCAGTGCAATGACTCAACAGTACAATTATGATAATTTCAGTCAGCATTCAATCAGCAGTCATTAATCATTACAATGACTTAGCAGTAAAATTACTCAGCATTACATTTAAAGTTACAGAACACATTTAAAGTGATAGAACACATATATTGCCTGGACAACTTGTTTAGACTTACACCATATCCTAACAGTATGCACCAACACAAATTCCTTGTGTGCCCTATCACACTTGGTCAATAAAGAATTCTATTCTATTCTATTCTATTCTATTCTATTCTATTCTATTCTATTCTATTCTATTCTATTCTATATGTTGGAAATGCCACCAAATACCTGGATCATACTATCATATGTGGTAGACATATGGAGAAGCAAAAAAGTATTGGACAAAAATCAAGTCATAGTTGGAAGAGATGATACAGCAACGTATACAATTGAAACCAGAAATATTTCTGCTAGGAATTTTACCTGAAATTAATAATAAAGAGAATGTATATTTGATTATTCATGTATTAACTGCATCTACAATTGTATTTACACAACATTGGAAAAGTGGAGGGATTCCCATTGATGAGAATGTGCAGAAATAAACAGATTAACATTAGCAATTAAGGAGAAAAAACAAACTGAATATTATGTGATATGGGAAGTATTTTATCAATGGCTGGAGAAAAAAAAGGAGTTTGGAAATGAAGAAGATTAAAGAGAAAGTAAAAATACATTAAGATAAAGATGTAAATAAACAGGAAATTGTGTATATATATATATATATATTCTCAGGTTTTCGCGGGTGTTTGTATGTAGGTCTTTGGTTATTCGGGTCTTCTCCCACGTAAAATTGGAAGTGTCTTGGCGACATTTCGATGAAGTCTCATTCGTCATCTTCAGGCTGGTGTTCTCGGCTTCGTGCTTCCAGGAGCAAATGGAAGCACGAAGCCGAGAACACCAGCCTGAAGATGACGAATGAGACTTCGTCGAAACGTTGCCAAGACACTTCCAATTTTATGTGGGAGAAGACCCAAATAACCAAAGACCTACATATATATATATATATATATATATATATATATATATATATATATATATATAGAGAGAGAGAGAGAGAGAGAGAGAGAGAGAGAATAAGGATGTTTAATGTTAAAATATTATTATTATAAAATATTAAGAAGAAAATGGAGAACATTGTTTAAATGTTTACTATACTATAATATTAAGCTTAGCGAAATAAGGTTATGTGAATGCGAATGAGATGGAAAATGGTGAATGATGTTGCACAGAGATGTTTGTAACCAGACGACACACTGCAGATGGACAGATGGAATGTTTATGTTTGTAATTGAAAAATAAAAAAAATTATCATTGCCTATTTTAGTCTTTCTTTAATTCAACAAGTATTTTATTACTTTACTCTTTAAATTATTATTACTCTTTAAATCTTTGGTCAATTTTGTTAAACAAGATGATTTGAAGATTAATATATATTATTTATTTATTTAAAAAAAAAGAAAGAAAAATAAAAAAAATTAAATAAAAAAATGCTGACAAATTGCAGTTTTTCTCAAGTAACAATAGGGGAATTATTAAGTATGCAGGAAGCAATTATATTTATTGTGTTTATCTCAATTGAGGGACCATGCAATAAGGACCACAGAATATCACTCTAATGTTCAGTATAGCATCAGCCCCCAAACTTACACATTCTTTGGCCTACTTGGGAAATTGTATCATTATCTATTAAGAATACTTTGTATGTTTGTACATTATAAAATGTATATTAACTTCATACTACTGTAACAAAAGAAGTTTCCAATTCACTCTCCTTCACATATCTGTTCAGTATCAAAAAGATGTCATGACAGTCTCTCCTTCCCATATGCTCAGAGAAGATAAATAGAACCTGTAGGTATCCTGTATTTACCAGCATCTATCTGTCCAGTGTTGGTGCCACAGGATGGTTAAATGCAAATAGCCCTTTGTGACATTTTGGCCTTTACATGCAAAACTCTGTATGAATGCCAGATACTCATGGATAATGGCAGGGTTTGGTAAGGGACTGGAGAGATATCGTTGATCAGAGAATATATTCTGAGCTTTCCTTCTAGTCATGAGAAAAAATGGATGAAAAAAAATCCTATTATGCTGATTCATTCCTGTAACTGAACAGTTACTGAGACGGCAGAGTGGTTACAGTTGCAGTACTGCAGGCTATTTCAGCTGACTGCAAGGTGCAGTTCAGCAGTTCAAATCTCACCGGCTCAAGGTTGACTCAGCCTTCCATCCTTCCGAGGTGGGTAAAAATGAGGACCCAGGTTGTTGGGAGCAATATTCCGATTCTGTAAATTGCTTCGACAGGGTTGTAAAAGCACTATGAAGCAGTATATGCTATTGCTATATTGGAAAAAGTATTATAGTAAAGATGATCATAAAGGCATACAAATTAAAATATTAGTCTATTTATGTTCTTATACAAGAACCCATTTTCCTATTGTTTCAGCAATGACATAAGCAGATTTGAAAAAAATCAAGAGTGTACAAGATAAAATGGGTAAAATAATTATGTATTTCATATTTCTAAACCACCATCTCCCTCAAAGAGGGATTTTGAGGTCCATTGGCCTTCCCATGGAACCATTTGCCCTTCCATCTTTCTCTGATTAGTGTAGACTATGATTTCATAATGAGCTTTCTGAGAATCATCAGTGCCTTAAACCTAATTTAATTTTTTTGAGAAAGTGTTATTTAGGTGTGTTCAAATGTCATGCCCCAAATGAAAAAGGAAATATTGAGAAACAAATGGCAACCAATTTGGACATTTAATATAATTTATGTAATACATTGTGTATGGGGCCTGACTTGTCCCCCAAACTTTCATTCATCTACTACCTTTCTTCTAAATGGTGCTGTCTCCAATAACAGGTCAATCCCAACCACTGTGAGAACTATCAGCCTTTTGGTATACAATTTGGAAGGTCTCAGATGGGAAAGAAATCTTCCAGTCACATCACCTCAGAATGATTTAGGGTTAGGGTTAGGGTTAGGGTTAGATAAAGGACAAAGATAAAGAACATTCAACCATTTTTGACAGTTTTTAATTTTTCTTTACTAAAGTTTTTATTTTTAAACTTGAACCTTCCAAAACAGTGCAGGTATATTAGAATACAGGTGGCAGTAAATACAGGTGATAATGATAATACAGACATGTTCTTTCTCAAAAATACATCTAGATGAAAATGTGATCTTTCTACAAAAAGAGTGAGTGAAGTGAGTGAAAGTGGGACAAAGGTCTTGCTTTAGTCATACCTTTCTTGAGGCTCTCACAAATTTCATGTCATTTTATGTGATTTACATCAAAGTTATGTGAAGTCCTGGGTATTCAGATGATGCTACCTAGATGGATAATAAAACATTTGCAAGCAAACAAGCAATCTTAGAGAACACCAAAGAGTCCACAGGTCAACACTGAACTACATATGCTGCATTATCTTATATTGGAATCAAAGTTATTTATAGAATCTTATCTGTTCTGGGTAATGCCATTAATGTCAGCCAGCAAATGAAGGCAAAACATCAGTTTGAAAAGTTGTGACATCCTTTAGTATTTCATTAAAAAGCAACCAAACTATTGTTCAAGAATTTCTGTTTATCTGAGAATTCTGAATTTCACATTTTTTATGATAGGTAAACACTTTCAAGAAATACTGAATGTTCATTATTAAATTGTTGGTCACTAAAATTTGCTTCTACTAGGAGCTAATAAAATGGCAAAAAGGTGCAGTCTTTCCTTCCTTTTTACTGCTTAAATTGCATCTGGGCTTTTGTATCTAAAGGCTAAATTGCCTAGTCATCCCATTCCAAATATAATTCCCAGTTATGCAAAAGAAGTTAGGCACAGGGAATGGAAAATACAAATACACAATCTTTGCTGGAACATCAACTTATTTTTGCTCACCTGAATCAGTAATCACACGGAAGTGTAATAAATGTTAATTATAGATAGGAAAGTGGAATTTACACAATGGGGTCCAACTGCAATGCTATTTTAAATGTCTTATATTGTAGTAAATCAGGAAAAACAGAATTTTTATTTACTCAACTATTTTATTTATGAAATTATTTTTTAATAGTTTCTTGGGAGAAATTAATTTAAAAAAGACTTTCAAGAATAATACATGGCAAGCAAACAATTCACTGGATAGATAAACATGTTATTTATCCATTTGGTATTTCCTGGATTCTTGCTGTAATGTGAAATTTTATTGAAAGGAGGGCCATATGTTGTAGTATCACAGTAAACATGTTTTATCAATCCCATAAAACAAAATTGACAAAGCAATCCAACATATGTTTACTCATTGAATTTAACTTTACCCTCATGGTAGATGTTTATACATCTATCTGCCTTTGCATAAATAAATCAGAATAGAACTAGAAGGGACCTTGGAGATCCTCTAGTCAAACGCCCTGCTCAAGTAGAAGAGCCTGTATCATTTCAGACAAGTGACTGTCCAGTCTTTTCTTAAAAACCTCCAGTGATGAAGCATCCACTGCAAGCTGTTCCACTCTTAATTGTCCTCACTGTTAGGAAGTTTCTTTTTAATTCCAGATTGCTTCTCTCCTTGATTAGTTTCAATCCATTGTTTCTTGCCTTGCCCTCTGGTACTTTGGAAAATAAGTTGACCTCCTCTTTGTAGCAGCCTCTCAAATACTGGCATATTGCTATCATGTCCCCCTAATACTTCTTTTCTCTAGACTAGCCAAACCCTAGTTCTTCGTGTTTTAGCCTCCAATCCTTTAATCATTTTAGTTGCTCTTCTCTGCAGTTTTTCTAAAGTCTCATCATCTTTTTATAATGTGGTGACCAAAACTGAATGCAGTATTCCAGGTGTGGCCTTACTAAGGTGTTATAAAACAGTACTAATATAAAATGCTAGTACAGTACACAAATTTGTACACTATACAAATACATATAGGACAAATGAAAGCTGAAAGCAAATTGGACTTAAGAAGTGTGGGAATTCTAGGAAGACTCACTGTCCACTGTGGCTCATTGGCACTTTCAGTCAGTGATGATTAGTTTTCTTGCTGCATCTTGCAAATACAGGATTAAATATCCTTTTCACTTAGATTTTTAACATCTAACATAAGGATATAGAGACTCTGCCACAAGTTTCAACATTTATTTGTGATATGCAATTGTGCATTAATGGTATGTTGATGAATTCCCTGATTCTCAGTTTAAGATGACACAATTTTAAATTAGGTATTCACTAATACATAATTTAGCATATATATTATAGAATAAACCACAAGAAAGCCAAGTGCCAAAATTAATTGATGGACTTCAGTTGTATGTCAACTGTTAAGACTGTACATTTCCTCTTGATCCTACTACTTTATTTATCAAGTCACCCAAAGAAGCTCTACATATCAAGTGGATTAATTTTGCTTTCATAAGCTTTAGTAAGTATGATTCAGTCATGTAATTCAGCCATGCTTTGTGCATACTTGCTTATATCTCGTCTGAGTAAAAATTAACAATATTGGGGTTAATTAAAAGTGGTTGATACTTAATACAAGAGTTATGAAAATTTAACACAAACTGAATATATTTGTTCTGTAGTATATCTGGGTAGGTATCAGGGTCAAGGCTATTTATTGTAACTGAAAGTAAAAAACGAACCACAGGGCTGCACAGAAAGACCAATACAAAGTCAATACAAAAAACTTTAAAAAAAACATTTAAATCACTGCTTTGCAAATTCATTTCATTATTGCTAAAAACAGATTATTAACCTGAAGTAATTGTTAATATTAACTGAACCATAGGAAGCACACTGCAGAGTTTCCATTCATTTTGGGGGGCTTTTTTTCAGTTATAGGTGGTGGTTTCTATCCTTAACCCTAATCCTTTGTCTGTCAAAAACATAGTTTAAAAAAATTTAGCCTTTGCCTTTCATTAAAAATAAAATTTTCTAGTTTTGGAGACTGTTAGATCGTGGGCACAAGAATGGACAGGACACACAGTAGAATCAAACACCTTTTATTAGCTCTGTAATAGCAATGAAGAATCCTAGCCGCGGCAGCTCCTTTTATAGCTAGGAGCTGTCCGCAGCTTCAGCCACTGATGTTTCTCTGAGTTTCCCGCTCTCCTCCCTGATTGGTCTGTTTAAATCTTTCATTCAATACTCAACACCCCTCCCCTCTAGTTCAGCATAATCAATCCTGAAGTCTCTAGGCTACGTAGTCCCGTAAGTAGACGGGTCGTCGTGATGCGCGACTTGACCTGTGCAGATCAGTCATCCCGGCATTCTTGGAGTGAGAGGTTGAGTTCCATGGCTCTGCTGGCTCTGCCTCTGGAACTCTCTCGAACTCACTCGCTGGTGTGGAATTATTTTCCTGGGTGTTACTTCCTTCCTCCCCCGGACGACATGGTGGGTCATAGCTGATGTTCGATTCCTTCTCCTTGACTTCAGGTACGTGTCCGCTGCCTCTGCTCGGGTTTGAGTGATTTCCTGTGCTGTCTTGTGTGTGTGCCTGTGGTAGGTTCTGGTTTCTTTCTGTGCATTTTTCCTTCCTTTGTTCCTGGGTGTTTTCCTGTGGGCCTTGTTCGTTCCTGGTCACCCGGCCTTGTATTTGGTCAATGTGTTGCTTCCACTGTCTGCTGTCCTCTGTCTGTAGTCTGTAAGACAGTGGTCCTGTGACTTGGATTATTTCTCCTGGAATCCAGAGTGGGTTACCACTGAAGTTCTTCATGTAAATTTTGTTCCCCATTTGGAATTGTCGGACCTTGCTCGTGGAGTCGGTAGGCTTTTCCGTGCTGTACTGTGGGTGCAGTCTGTCCAATGGGGATCGTAAATTTCTCCCCATTAGTAATTCCGCCGGGCTTCTGTGTGTGGATGTGCTCGGTGTGCTCGGTGTAATGTGTTGAATAGTGAGCAGTTTGTCTATTTTGGCCTGCATGTCACCGGGCCCCAGCTGTGCCAACGTCTCTTTGGTCGTTCTCACTATCCTTTCAGCAAGTCCATTTGTGGATGGTTTTCCCGGTGCGGATAATGTGTGCTGGATTCCTTGGTTGGCCAGGAACATTTTAAATGCATTAGCTGTGAACTGGGCCCCATTGTCGGATACTAACAAATCCGGCAGTCCATGTGTTGCAAACAGTCTTCTCAACACTCGGATGACGGCCTCCGTGGTTGTTGATGGCATTAGATACATCTCCAGCCATTTGGAGAATGTGTCCACTATTATTAGGAACATGTTGCCCTGGCATGGCCCCGCAAAGTCTATGGGTATCCTTGACCAGGGTGTTCCTGGGTTCTCCCAAACATGTGTGGGTGCAGTCTGTGGTGCCGGTCATGATTCTTGACAGGGTGTGCATGTTGCCACCCATGTCTCTATCTCTTTGTCCATTCCGGGCCACCACACATAGCTTCTTGCCAATGCTTTCATTTTCACTATTCCCGGGTACCCCTCGTGTAATAAGTTTAAAATGTCCTGCCCCAGAACCCCAGGAATTATGACTCTGTCTCCCCACAGTATGCACCCTTTTAATCCCAACAGCTCGATCTGTCTCGATTTGAACAGTTGGAATTCCGTGTCCATGCTTGCTTCCGGCCATCCTTTCCAGATCCACTTCAAAATGCGCGCCAGAGTTTTGTCTTTTGCTGTGGCTCTCGCAATGTCTGCAGCAGAGATCTGTGCACTTTCCATTGTTTCAATTAGTAGTGTGGTTGATGCTGGAGCTGGGTCTTCTTCTATTTCCAGAAGTGGGCATCTGCTGAGTGCATCGGCATGATCAATCGTCTTTCCAGCCTTGTAGTTCAGTTAGTAATTGTAGGCTGTCAGGAATTCTATCCAGTGAAGCATTCTCACTGACAATATAGGAGGTGTGGGTTTGTTTCCGGTGATGATGCCAAGTAGTGGTTTATGGTCAGTGATGAATTCGAATCTCCGGCCATACAAATACTCATGGAATCTCTTTATTCTGGATACTGCAGCCAATGCTTCCTTATCTAACTGGCTGTAGTTCCTCTCCGGCTTGGACAATGTTCAGGAATAATATGTGATGGAGGCTTCTCTTCTGTTTGGCATGCAGTGGCTCAGTACAGTTCCAATGCCGAAAAGTGACATGTCGCAAGTCAGCCTGATTGGCAATGTTCCGCTGTATTACACCAATACTCTGTCCAATGTTAGTAATTTTTTTATTTCTTCAAATGCCGTTCTTTCTGGTTTCCCCTACCTCCATTCCGCTGTTTTGTCCAGTAGCTGGTGGAGCGATTCAGCAGTTGTAGCTTTCTGCGGTAGGAAAATATTATAAAAGTTCATTAATCCGAGGAAAGCTTGCAGTTCCGTTTTATTTTTTGGTGTAGATGCTTCCTTAATAGCCCTCAGTTTTCCGGGGGTGGGTCGAGTATTCCTGACTCATCTATTAAGTATTCCAGGAATTCTACTTGTTTCTCCACCAGGTTGCATTTGTTCTTTTTTACTTTAAGCCCCACTTTCTGGAACCTAGATAGCATTTCTCTTAAATGCTGTTGTAGCTGGTCTAGATTTACTGCTGAGATGAGCATCATCGAAATATGGGACAACTCCTTCTATCCCTTGTAATAGGTGTTCCATCAGGCTTTGGAACAGACCAGGGGCTACGCTGACTCCAAACTGTAGCTGCTTGCACTTAAAGGCACCTCTGTGTGTCACGATTGTCTGTGTCTCAGCAGTGGTGTTGCCTATGGAAAGCTGTTGGTACGCTTGTGCCAGGTCCAGCTTTGCAAAGATTTTCCCTCGGCCCAAGGAGTGGAGCAGGTGTTGCACTACTGGCACCGAATAGGTGCTCTGTTGTAATGCCTTGTTTATCATACTTTTGTAGTCCCCACAGATGCGTACCGACTCATCTGGCTTAATGGGGGTGACGATGGGTGTCTCCCACTTTGCATGGTCGGTAGGCTCTAAGACTTCCTGGGCAACTAGCTTGTCTAGCTGTTCATCTATCTTGGGCCTTAGAGCAAATGGTACCCTCCTGGGCTTAATCCGCACAGGGGCAACTTGGGGGTCTAGGTTAAATGATATCAGGGACCCCGTGTACTTGCCTAATGCACCGTTGAATACCTCCGCGAATTCTGCCATCAGCTTTTCCTCCCAGCCGCAGTCGTTGATGTGATCGATGCCCGTTACTGCCAGTCCTAATGGCTCGAACCATTCTAGACCCAATAGACTAGGTCTATCTCAGTCCATGATGGTGAGGGGAAGCCTTGCCTTGAAGGTTTTGTAGGCAATGTTGAAGCTTCCCGTGCCAATTACTGGAATCCGATTCCCTTGATAGTCTATTAGGGTCAGTCTTTGGTGTTTGAGTGCGCTGATGGTGATGCCCCTGATGGTGGACTAGTCATTGTATTGTTGCCCAGGAGACCATGGACAAACAGGACCCCGAGTTGACCTCCATTTTGCAGGGTCTACCCTCAATGAGTAGAGTCGCTGCCATCTTGTTTGATTTTCCCGTGCTTGCATGACCCATTATTAAAGTTTGGTGGGTTTTTCCTCGCTCCGACTTGGAGTCCTCGCTTCTGCGACTTCTTCCAAACTGTTGTCTTTTTCCGCTTGTTTTGAACGGTCGGTTATGGGGCGGTGAGCTTAGTAGGCGGCTTGGTCGGCTTCTGCGGGATGCTGGTTGAGATGCCCTGCTGGCTCTCACTATGTGTCCTTTCCGGTCACATCTTTGGCAAATGGCATCGCGAAATCTGCACTCTGCCCTGGGGTGGTTTCTCTCACAGCCTGCGCACCGGAACTCTGGCTTCCCTTTTCCTCGTGGCTTGCCCCTTTGGTCTGTTTGCAGGTGATGGACCTAATCTTCTTCTTCTTCTCCCTCTGACTCTGTTTCCACATCCTCATAATGGATTGATGATTCCTCTTTTCCTGGCAGCCCCTTGTTCGTCTTTTTCATAGCTGCCGCGGATTTTTGGGATGCCTCTGATGTGGTAGCTTCTTCCATCACTTCTTTGAATGTTATTTGAGGCTTGGCCAGTAACCTACTTTGCAAGGTGAGGTCTTTTAATCCCAGTACCAGCCAATCCCTCATAGCTTCCTCTAGATTTAAGAAGTCGCAGGTGGCAACTATCTCTCTTAGGGTTGATAGAAATAAAGAGGGGAAATTTATGAATATTATTAGTTGCTATCTATGCCCCCAATAAAAACCAGGGAGAATATTACAAAAAATTACACAAACGGATAATTACAATGGAATACAGGAATATTTGTATAGTAGGGGATTTTAACGAGATAATAGATACAGAAAAAGATTATAAGTGTGGCAAAGACAATTTAAAAAAAGGGACAAATTGCCTAAATCCTTCTTTAACATGATAGAAGAATTAAATCTAATTTAGAGGACCTTGCACCCAAATGAGAAAAAGTACACTTTTTACTCTAACCACTAAACATCATGGTCCAGAATAGATATGCTATGGGCAAATAAAGAATTAGGATTGGAACTGGAAACAGTAGAAATTAACCCCAATATATGGGTGGACCATAACCCCCTGGAAGCAAAATGGAGGACCCCAAAAAGAAAGAAGATTAGGAGATGGAGATTAAATATACAAGTTTTAAGAGAGAAGGAATATAAAGAAAAGATAATGGGAGAACTGAGATTATTTTTCAAAGAAAATAAAAAGCAACATACCTCCCTAATCAATCTATGGGATACGATAAAAGCGTACCTAAGTGGGGTAACAATAACATATAATGCCCATAAAAACAAAGAAAAATGGAAGGCACATAACACTCTCCAAGAAGAAATTGGAAATATGGAAAAGAAACTCCAACTAAGCCCAGGAGACAAAATGGTCAAAGAGAAATTAACAGTACTAAGGCATAAAATGAATATATTAGATCAGGAGGAAATGGCAAATAAACTCAGACAATCCAAACAATATTATTTCGATAATGCAAATAAGATGGGCAGATGGCTGGCCTATAAATTAAAGAAAGAATATGAAAGGCGGGTCATCCAACAACTGGAAGAAGAAAGGAAACTTGCAGAATAAAGAAGAGGACAAAATTGAAATTGCTCAAGAATATTATACAGAGCTTTATAATAAGGAGGATGTATTAACAGAAAAGATTGAAGAATATTTACAGGAGAAAGGGTCCCTACAAATAGGAGAGGAGAAGAGAGAAAGGCTAAACAAAGAAATTACAATTGAAGAATTAAGAATGGCAATTTCAAAACTTAAAAATAACAAAACACCAGGCCCGGATGGTCTCCCAGGAGAAATTTACAAAAAAATTGACAAAATAATAACACCAAAACTATTGGAGATATGTAATGAGGCCCTATTGGAAGCAAAAATACCAGATTCGTGGAGGGAAGCGTATATCACACTACTTCCGAAAGAAGGTACAGACCAAAAACAAATTAAAAATTACAGACCGATCTCTCTTTTAAATACAGTTTATAAAATTTTCATGATCATAATTGCGGAAAGACTGAAAAGAATATTAAATTCCATTATACACCCGGATCAGAATGGCTTCTTACCTGATAGACAAATAAGGAATAACATAAGAATAGTTGTGGATGCTCTCGAATATTATGAAGCCCACCCGGAGAAGCAAATGGCTCTTGTATTTTTAGACGCCCAAAAAGCTTTTGATAACCTTAATTGGAAATTTTTGATTGAACAAATTAAAATAATGAAATCTGGAACCAATTTTGAGAAAATGGTAGAAACGATTTATAAATTACAAAGGGCGAGAATAATAATAAATGGGGATATGACAAATTCATTTCAAATTAAGAAAGGTATAAAACAAGGATGCCCGTTACCACCTCTGCTATTCATCCTGACACTAGAAACCCTATTAAATAGAATTAGGAAAAACAGTGAAATAAAAGGATTAAAGATTAGGGGAGAGGAGTATAAGACCCAGGTTTTTGCAGACGACGTGGTACTCATCATAGAGGAACCATTAGAAATGGGCCCGAGAATTTTGGAGGAAATAGGAAGGTATGGGGAGATAGCCAGACTTAAATTGAATAAAGGGAAAACTAAATTGTTAGTCAAAAATTTAACAGAAACACAAAAGAAAGAATTAAAAAAGGAATTAGATCTACAAATAGTAAAAAAATAATAATAAAAAAATTAGGGATATGGATATCAGATAGATGCTCAGCTCTGAAAGAAGATAACTACATACCTCTGGTTAAAAGAATAAAACAGGATTTGGAAAAATGGGAGAAAGTCCAATTATCATTCTTGGGCAGGATAGCATCGATAAAAATGAATACCCTGCCCAAGTTGCTATTCCTATTCCAAACGATAC
Organism: Arizona elegans; assembly: GCA_022577455.1. Taxonomy (NCBI): domain Eukaryota; kingdom Metazoa; phylum Chordata; class Lepidosauria; order Squamata; family Colubridae; genus Arizona; species Arizona elegans. The sequence goes on along the minus strand of JAKOOJ010000004.1, from coordinate 71,301,643 downwards.
CCGTCATTTTAGACAATTTTTTTTTCACAGAAATCAATAAAATTATTAGGAAATTCATCTGGGCTGGGAAAAAAAACCAAGAATTAATTTGCGATCACTACAAAACAACAGAAGCAGGGAAGGTTTCAGACTCCCAGCATGGGAAGTATATTATAAAGCGGCCATCCTAGTATGGATAAGGAAATGGGTTAATTTAAGAAACAAAAGAATTCTAATTTTGGAAGGACATGATCTACAAAAAGGGTGGCACGCCTTCTTGTGGGACAAAAAGAAAAAGATCAAAGGCACAGGATAAGAGAAGTATTAATACAAGTATGGGAAGAAATTAGAAGAAAACAATACATGAAAATCCCGAATTGGATATTGACGATGGAAGCCATGATATACCCAAATACATTAGAGATCAATAAAATGATTAATTATAAAGAGCTTCTAAATAACCAAGGAAATCTTATAAGCAATCAATTGCTAGGCGAACAGGGAATACACATATTTACAGATTCAATCTAGGTAGAAAAAAGATAAGGAAGAATTTGGCATTGAGATGGAAACAAACAGATTAAACAAATTACTAATAGGCCCAGAAAAAAAGTACTATCTAGTCTAAACAATTACTTATTACAATTCAATAGGGTGGAAGAGGTAGTAAAAGAGCCAATGATAGCGTGGACCAAAAATATTGGACATAATATAAATTTGGACGAATGGGAGATGATTTGAAATAGAAACTATAAATTAACAAAAGCGGCAACATACAAAGAAAACCAATTAAAATGCTATACAGATGGCACTTAGCGCCCACGAGATTAGCAAAAATCTATCCAAATGTAAGCCCCAAATGTTGGAAGTGTGGATGTCACCAAGGTACCTTCTTTCACATGTGTTGGTCCTGTCCCGAAGCGATGAGGTATTGGAGAAAAATTCAAAATTGGCTACAAGAATTAACCAATAAAAAAATCGAATTGATACCTGAAACATTTCTCCTGGGAATACTAAAGACGAAATATTGGGGGAAAAAAAGATATCTAATCATACATATACTCACTGCAGCAAGAATAGCCTATGCCCAATATTGGAAAGGAAAGGACACACCACCAGAGGAACATATTATTCAAAAGGTTCTAGAATGTGCCGAAATGAACAAATTAACATTAGAATTAAATGAGAAAGAAGACTCAGAATGTTATACGGTGTGGGATGATCGGTACAGGTGGATTGATAATAGAATAAAGAATAGATAAAAGTTAATATAAATCTTAAGATGCATATGTAAATTATGTTATATTACGATGAAAAGTAAAAGAAGAATCAATTTAACTTGTGTAGAAAAATAACACTGTCTGACTGATTGTATTGTATTGTATTATAATAAATTTCAATAATTTTTTTTTAAAAAAAGAAATATATAAAAAAACAAGAGAAGAACCGATAATATATAAGGGTAAAGAAATTATAACACTGAAACAAATACCACACAGGATATGAAACCAGAGACAACAGTATCAATTCTTAAGCCAATACCGGGAACTTGGACAGAAGCAATCATTACACTTATTCCAAAAGAGGATACGGATCAGCAGCAAATTCAAAACTATAGACCTATTTCATTATTAAATACAGATTATAAAATATTCGCATCTATAGTAGCAGAAAGAATTAATTTTTTTGAATAAATATATGCATCAAAACGGATTTCTAATAGGATGACAGATAAAAAACAATATGAAGATCATAATGAGCACTCTGGAATTCTACAAAATACATCCTGAAAAGCAAGTTACACTGGTTTTTCTTGATACCCAAAAAGCATTCGATAATTTAAATTGGAAATTTATTACAATGCAATTGAAGCTTATGGAACTTGGGACAAAATTTGAAAGAATGGTTGAGAAAATTTATACTAAACAAACAGCTAGGGTAATTATGAATGATGATATTACAGAAAAATTTGATATAAACAAAGGAGTAAGACAAGGGTGCCCACTCTCTCTTCTTCTATTTATTCTAAAATTAGAAACACTTTTGATAAAAATTAGAGAAGATCAAGAAATAAAGGGTTTAAAAATCAAAAAAGAAGAATATAAGGTCCAAGCATTTGCTGATGATTTGGTATTTATATTGGAAGACCCATTAGAAACTGGACCTAAACTGATTCAAAAAGTATAAGAATTTGGTGAGGTAGCGGGACTTAAGATAAATAAAAATAAATCTAAATTAATAACCAAAAACTTTACAAAGAGACAAGAAATTGAACTGGAAGGGAGAATAAAAATACAAATAATCAAGAAAATAAAATATTTAGGAATTTGGCTTACAGCTAAGTGCTCCTCAATCAAGGAGGATAATTATGATAAAATATTACAGCAAATAAAGGAGGATTGCCACGATCAAAATGAATATATTGCCGAAAATATTATTTTTGTTTCAAGTTATTCCAATAAAATTAGGAAAAGCATTTTTCAAAGCCTTAAACAAATTAATTACCAAATTTATATGGCAGGGGAAAAAAACCAGGATTAAATTAAAACTTTTACAAGATATGAAAGACAAAGGGGGATTGGCACTTCCGGAGTAGGAAATATATTATCATGCATCTATCTTAACTTGGTTAAAAGAGTAGATGGAATTAAGGAACAAAAGGGTTTTAACTATAGAGGGACATGATCTATCAGTAGGATGGCACGCATTCCTATAAGATGAAAAACATAAAACACGTAGCTATTTTCAAAGGCATACATTAAGGAATGCACTTTTACAGATTTGGCAAAAAATAAAAACACAGCATTATACAAAATTCCAATGTGGCTATCCACAATGGAAGCAAATTATACAGGGAACAGAGGAAAAATTAATTAGTAAAATATATAAATACTATTGAGATATAAGATGAAGATGAAGTCGTCAAGGAAACAATGATTAAATGGGCACAAAATTTTAGATATAATATAGAATTGGAGAGATGGGAAAAAATGTGGCAAACAAATATAAAATTGACTATGTCTGCAGCATTCAAGAAAACCAGTTTAAGATGTTTTACAGATGGCATCTCCCTCCAGCAAGGCTTGTCAAGATGTTTCCGAATAGTTCAACAATATGTTGAAGTGTAAACAGGCTTATGGAACGTATTACTATTTATGGTGGACATGCCCTTTTGCAAAAAAGTACTGGGCCAAAATCAGAAAATGGCTGAAAGAAATAATTGACCGATTATACATTGGAAACCGGAGACATTTCGGCTGTAAGAATATCATATTCCATGGCATAGGGCCTGGGTATTTGCGGGACTGCCTTCTGCCGCCGATAGCCTCCCACCGGCCAATACGCTCCCACAGAGAGGGATCCTCAGGGTGCCGTCAGCCAGGCAGTGTCAGCTGGTGACCCCCAGGGGGAGGGCCTTCTCTGTGGCAGCACCTGCCCTCTGGAATGATTTGCCCCCGGAGATATGCATGACACCAGATCTCCAGGCTTTTCGCTGCGCCCTAAAAACCTTTCTTTCCCACCAAGCAGGGCTGGCGTAACCCCCCGCCCCCCTTTTTAAGATGTTAGATTTTTAATTGTTTATGGGTTTTAGTCGGGATGTTTTAAATTTTGGGCCAAAGTTGTGTAATTCTTTTAACAAATTTTAACTTTTGTATTGGGATGTTTTTTATTTTGGCTGGGCACCGCCCTGAGTCCAGCAGGAGAAGGGCGGTATACAAATTTAATAAAATAAATAAATAAATAAATAAATATGCACAGAACTGGAAAAATGATACCAACTGAAGAAGAACTGATAAGGGAAATTCTGGACTGTGCTGAGATGGATAAATTAACGAAGGAGATAAAAGAAAAAGAAGACACAGATTATTATGCAGTATGGAACAAATGACATAATTGGCTGGAGATTAGAAATAGTAAATAAGAACAAACAAAGAAAGGTCACAAATGGATAAATGCTTGTAAAATAATTGATAGTTATAGTATTATATGTGAAGGAATATATATAGTATAGAAATATGGGATAATGGGACAATAAGGAAATATATTTAAAGAAGAGTAAGGGGAAAATGTAAATAAGAGAAGACTACCGCTGCGAAATTTTGTAAAAAGGGAATATGTGTTTTGTGTTTATGTATGTCATGTCCTATAGTTTAAAAAAAAAAAATTACACACAGAGATAAAGGCACTTACCCAAAAACTGCTTTGTCTTCCAAGCTAAAAGAAATACCATATTTTTCTGTGTATAAGACGCACTTCCACCACCACCCCGCAAAAAAAGTGGGTGGAAATATCTGTATGACTTATACAGTGGATGTTGCTGAAGCCCCTTCCACCCATCGGCCCCCACCCTTCAGCTTCTGCCTCCCAGCAATTTGCCTCCTTGTAAACCTGGAATGGGCTGAAAATGGGGCGTGGAGGCCAAAATGGGACATGTAGAGGCCGAAAACGGGACACACAGAGGCCAAAAATGGGGCGCATAGAGGCCAAAAATGGGGTGCATGGAGGTGGCGATAGGCGGGTAGCGGCAATGGGTGGTGGCGATGGCAATCCCTGCAGCCTGGAAAACCTGATAGGTTGTATTCTGGGAGGCAGATTCAACCACCAATCAGCTGCTTGTACTAAATCAGGCTGTGCTGAAGCTGACCAGGCTGATTATTGTTTGCTGCAAGGAGGCAAATTGCTGGAAGGCAAAGGCAGATTTTCCCCCCCTTGTTTTCCTTCCCAAAAGCTAGGTGCGTTTTATAGTCCGGAGCATCTTATAGTCTGAAAATGGCCAGTGGCTTTTTCCCACTAGCTCCATTGGGATTTCTTTACTTGGCAAAGATAAACCATGAGCAAATCCTTTTACACCAAAATCAATGAGATGATATTCATCCATCCACTTTCCCTATCTCCTGACCTCCTCACCTTCTATTTATTTAAGAAAATGTTTGTGCAGTACCAATGGCTTCCATGAAGCCAAGCTTAACCTTCAGCAAAATCAACTTTGCTGAAACTCCTCTGAGAACCACAATGGGGAAAAAAACCCATAATGTCAGATTAAGGAAAGTAAACTCCTTGAACAAGTTCTATCCATGCTCAAGACTGGATCTTCATTACGAGTTGAGGACATTACTTAATGGTCATTGTTAAATTGCTGCACTACATTAAAAAAAATGCTGGCATGTTAGCACATGACAACATTATGTGCATTTTTTTAACAGATTAACAGAGTTGGAAGGGACCTTATAGGTCATCTAATCCAACCCCCCAATCAAGCAGGAGACCCTACACCATTTTTGACAAATGGCAGTCCAATCATTTCTTGTAAGTCTCAAGTGATGAAGCTCCCACAACTTCTGAAGGCAAGTTGTTCCATTGGTTGATTGTTCTCACTGTCAGAAAGTTCCTCCTCAGCACTTCCAGAGGAAGAAGGAGGGGCGGTCAGAGGTTTAGGTCCAAAACCAAAGAGGGAAAGAAAACCAACGAAAGATATTTCTCCATCTTTGGCGGAGGTACAGAAGAAAAGTCGAGATCTTACTGGTGAAGGAGTGGAAAGGATGATTACATTGGACTCTGAACATAAAAGGGAAGATGAGCCCGAGTGCGGGGATGAAGAACCTGTAGTTGTTCAATTGAAACCAGAATTATGCCAATGAAGAGACGACCCAGCTGATGGACGGGGTACCCTCTCCCCCACTCTTGGAAACGAGGCGTGTCTTAATGAAGACGGTGGGGGATGAAGATTTTATGTGGTTGTGTGTCATGTTAGTTTTTGTTTTATGTTGTTTGTATGTTTTATATTATTATTATTTTTATTATTATTTTTTCTATGTTATGTGTTGTCTATATATATTTGTTCAGGTTTTGGGTCACGGAAAGGAAAAAGAGGGAATAGTTAAAATTAAAAATATTAATGGGGATAATTAAGGTAATGACTTGGAATGTTAAAGGTACTGGGAAGCAGATTAAGAGAAGACGTTTAGAATTTAAGATTAAAAGAGATTCTCCTGACATACTTTTTATGCAAGAAACTCATCAGAAATCTGAAGATATAAACAGGATGTATTTAAAAGGGATGCAGGTTTATGAAAAAGCTTTTGGGTCCTCAAAATCTAGAGGTGTTGCAACATTAATATCAAATAGAGTCCAATTTGAAAAAAACAAAGTAATAGCAGATATTGATGGACGATATTTGATAATAACAGGATGTATTAACGAGGAAAAAATAACATTAGTTAATTTATACGCACCAAATGTGAATCAAAAATATTTTTTGAATAAGATTACCAATTTGTTGCAAACTGAAAGGGTAGGGAAAGTAATTATTGCTGGTGATTTTAATTTAATTAGAAACCAGATGGATAGTACCAATCCTACCCGATATGGTGGAATAAGAAAAATGGGGATACTTGATAATTGGATGTTGCAAAATGGTGTAGTAGATGTTTGGAGGGAAATTAAAGGTAACGAAAGAATGTATACTTTTCACTCAAAGGTATTTAATTCATATTCAAGAATTGACTATATTTTTGTATCCAAGAATCTGATAGATAACGTGGACAACATGGATGTTGGAATATTTAAAGACTCTGACCACGCAGAATTGTTATTAGAATTAGATATGTTTTTGGAGAAAAAAGAAAATTGTTGGAGATATGATGAAAAATTATATAAAAACGAGGAAGATAAGAATCATATTATTAAGAAATGGGAAGAAAATTGGGATTGGAATGATAATGGGGAAGTTAATTATGGAACAGTTTGGGACACAATGAAAGCAATTTTTAGAGGAGAAAGTATTAAATTATCAAGTAGGAAATATAAGAATTATAAAGTAAAAATAGAGGAAAAGAAGAAATTGATAAAAGAACTGGAAAATAGATTTCTAGAGACTAAGGATAGGAAATTATGGGAGGAACTTAAAAAATTGAAAAATAAACAAATAGTGGAAGATACAAAAATAGTTAAAAAAATTTAAGCTATTTAAAAAGAGAATTTTTTGAATATGGTAATAAAAATTCAAAATTATTAGCAAGAATGGCGAAAGATAAAAAAGAAAAAAGAGAAATAGGTGTCCTAATAGATGAAAAAGGTAAGAGATGTTATAAAAAATTAGAGAAATGTGAAATTGTTAAAAAGTTTTTTCAAGAATTATATCTTAAAAAAGAAATTGATAATTGTAAATTAAAAAATTTCTTAGAAAAATATGGTCAGAAGAAAATTGATAATAAATATAAAGAAAAAATGGAAAAGGATATTACCTCTGAGGAAATTAAAGATGTGATTCAGAAGCTAAAACTTGGAAAATCTCCAGGTGAGGATGGGTTACCAGCAGAATTTTATAAAGAGTTTAAAGAAATTTTGATCCCAAAATTACAGATATTGTATAATAAGATATTACATGGAGATGATATTCCCATGTCCTGGAATAGAACAATTATATCCTTAATCCCGAAACCAGGTAAAGATCTAGAAAAAATTGAATCCTATCGGCCCATTTCTTTGATTAACCAAGATGCTAAGATATTTACTGCAATTGTAGCAAATAGATTGAATAATTTTATAGATAAATATATAAACCATAATCAAGTAGGTTTTGTTAAAGGGCGTTATATGTGTGATTTAGTTAGAAGAGTATTAAATGTTATTGATATTGCTGAGAATAATGGTGATAAGATAGGTATTCTTGCCTTGGATATTTTTAAAGCTTTTGATTCTATACAATGGGATACTATAAAAGAAATGATTTCTGCATTAGGATTTGGTAATAAATTTATTCATATTATTTCCAAATTGTACCAGAGGGGTACGGCAAGAGTGAAGGTAAATGGTATATTTACACAAGATATAAATTTGGAAGCAGGGACAAGACAGGGTTGTCCTCTGTCTCCGACCCTATTTTTATTAGCAATGGAAATTTTAACAACTTTGATTGAAGAGGATTCAGAATTAATAGGTTATAAAGGCGTCAAAGTTAATTTATATGCAGATGACACTCTTGTCATTTTAAATAACATTACAAATGATATAAAAAGAGTTCAAATACATTTGGAAGAATTTGAAGATATGACTGGTTTGAAAGTAAATTGGGCAAAATCAGAATTATTAATGGAAATTGATAGGGAAAATAAATTAGAAAAATTACAAAATCAATTTGGAATTAGGATAAAGGATAATTTAAGATATTTAGGTATTATACTTTCACTTAAAATTAAAAATTTAAAGAAACTAAATTATGACATAGTAACAAAAGAAATTGAAGAGAAAATTGGGAAATATAAAAAACTCAAGTTATCTTGGTTTGGTAGAGTAGCTTTATGTAAAATGATGTTACTTCCTAAATTTAACTTTTTATTCGAGATGCTTCCAATTTTTTTAACCGAGAAGGACATTGAAGTATATCAAAAAAAATTAGATAAATTTTGTAATGGGGATAAAAAACCAAGACTGATTAAGAAAATGTGGTATCAGAACCAAAAACAAGGTGGTTTAGGAATTCCAAAATTATTAAACTATTATAGAGCATTTAATATAAAAACAGTAGTAAAAATTTTAAAAGGAGATGTTAAACTTTGGGGTAATTTGGAAATGAAGGAAATAAAGAAGTTTGGTAATAAATGGTTTTTGGAAAATTTTAAACGTAAGGTTAAAATTTGCAATTATTGGTTAAATAGTTTGACTAAAAATTGGGACAGAGTAGCAAAAAAATTAATACCAGACGCATTGTATTTAGGTAAACTGAAAGAGAATTGCCCAATGAAATTAAATAGTAACAGAGAGAGGATTATAATAGAAGAGAAAGTGGAAACAATTAATGAATGGTTGAAATTTATAGAAAATGAAATGAGGAAAGAGGAAATTTATGGAAAATTAAACATTAATTGGTTTGAAAGAATTCAAATGAATAAATGGAATAGGAAATGCAAAGAAAGGAACAATGAGAGCAGAAAGGAAACGGAATTTGAAAATTTGACATCTCGAATAATAAAAGATGAAATTGGGCCAAAGGGATTAGTTAGTAAAATTTATAAAATTATTAACTCTGATAATAATTCACAAAGGGTAATGAAAGAGAATTGGGTAAAAGAACTGGGTATTGAAATTTCTGATCAAAATTGGAATATGAATTGGGTTAGCAGAATAATGAGGACATTATCAATAAGGATTAAAGAACATAATTATAAAGTTATTTGGAAGTGGTATTTGACCCCAATAAGACTTTTTCAAATGGATAATAAAGTGGATAAAATGTGTTGGAGATGTAAAGTGGAACTCGGGACATATGTTCATATGTGGTGTAAATGTAATGGGGTTGAACTTTTTTGGTCTAGGATAGAAAATGAAATATTTGAAATAATTAAGAAGAGGGTCAAATTGAAATTGGAAACCATATTATTATTAATATTGAATGAAACAACATTAACAACTGGAGAAAGAGAATTGGTGAGGATTTTGGTTATAATGGGGAGAATTATAATTGCTAGATATTGGAAATTAAATGTTGACTTAAAATTAGAAGAATGGTACAATGAAACATGGAAATTTGCATTAAATGATAAATTGACTTGTGATATTAAAATTAGAAGTGGTATATATAAAGAAAATGTTTTTTGGAACACTTGGCAACCATTTGTGGACTTTGCACTTGGGAGATTGGATGAATCGGCACCAGTACCTTATCAAAGAGATTTCTGGAAGAATTGAAGACTTCAAGTTCCTAAGACTTCCTTTCCGTTTGTATAGCACGTTGGGGGGAAATTTTTTTTTTTCCTTTCCTTACTATTGATTTTTTGTATTGATTTTTTTTTCCTTTTTGTTATTCTTTAACAATAAAAATATAATAAAAAACGTAAAAAAATAAAATAAAAATGAAAGTTCCTCCTCATTTCTAGGCTGAATCTCTCCTTGGTCAGTTTCCATCCACTATTCCTTGTCTGGCCTTCAGGTGCTTTGGAAAACAGCTTGACCCCCCACCTCTCTATGGCAGCCCCTCAAGTATTGGAAGATGGCTATCATGTCTCCCCTGGTCCTTCTCTTCACTAGACTAGCCATGCCCGGTTCATGTAACCGTTCTTCATATGTTTTAGTGTCCAGTCCCCTAATCATCCTGGTTGCTCTTCTCTGCACATTTTCTAGAGTCCTATAACCTATCATACAAATAAGTGCATCTTTATTTATTTGACTAGATGATTCCGAATGAGGGTTTATGCTGCATTGCAATGTAGTTATGCTCAAAATAAATATTTGAAGGCTACTATTTGATCTCTGCCACAGCTTTTGCTTGGTAGAAATAGAATGCTAAACATGTATACCAGTGGTTCTTAACCTGTGGTCCATGGACCCCTCAGGGGGCCACAATGTCATCAAAGGGAATCTGTGAAGGCTTGAAGAAATGTTATGATTTAAATCTTGAGTTAAGTCTTGGAGGTCTGTGGTCATGGTCCATGCCCATGTATTTAGTTGGAGTTTGTGTTAAGAAAAGATTGAGAAGCACTGATGTATACTGTATAGTATACTATAATACTATTAATGTTGTTGAAACTTTAATTTGCAATGATTTTTCAGCATAAAGTTCATAGAAAAAGATCTTCAACTTAACAATTCTGTGTTCAGGGATCTGGCTCTTCAAATGTGTTAGAGTACAACTCATGTTGTGTCTGATCACTGCTCATATTGCGTGAGAGTGAGGGAATTCAGAGTTAAAGAACACCTGGACCACAGATTCCTCTGGAAGTAATAAATTCATTAATTCTCTTTTCTTTTATGTGAATAATAACAACAAATTAATTTATAGTCTCTGTTCATGGAATGAATATCACTTAGCCAAGGATTCTTTCTTTTAATTATGTTAATATGCTGCTAAAACAAGCATCTTTAATGAAGTAATTTCAGGTCAGAATACTACAGTTAAATTTTGTAAAATGAATGAAGAATTCATTATTAACTGAAAAGAGAGGCTTTTTCACTCAAATCCTTTAAACCAAAATTGCTGTAATGGTTGTTCACCACCTTAAAAAAAGGTGCACTTCATCCCCATTTTAGCAAAGGAGAAAAAAGTTGTGATATGTCATGTGACAAAACGTGATGTTCTTCACTTAATGATCCTATTTGGATTGGAATTTCCATTGTTAAGTCATATGTCATATGATAAATCATACATCATGTAATAAATGGTATCACATGATGATACCACTTAGTGACAGCACTTTTGGCAAGGATCTCATGCTTCTCCTGCCTTGCCACATTTGCTTCTGCTTCATCTCCCCTGTCCTCCCATTTCTGCCTTTTTGGCCATCCTATACTATCTGTCCCTGAGCTATACCGCCCCTTTGCCATTGTCTTCTTTTGTCTGCTCACAAAGCCTGCTTGAATTGGCATTTTGCATGGCAAGTCCTGGCCAGATTAGAAAAATATCATATGGCCAGTAACTGCCTTGCAAAGGGACAGACATATCAGCAGCAGCAGCAGCAGCAAAGGTCAGCTGGAAATTGGATGAGTGGTGGGAAACAGGACAGCAGAGGTGGCCAAAAGGGCAGAGATGTGGACAGATAGGCAGCTAGGGAAAAGTTGAAGTTGTCAGAGATTTTTCCACTCTACATTTAGTAGAAAATATGGGTGGATTGCCAACTGCCTGAATTTTGATCACATGTCCATAGGGATCTTGCAACAGCTGTAACTACTAGCACCAGATGTACATACCATTCATTCAGCACCCTTGGAACTTCAAATGATTGCTGAAGTGTGGTTAAGGAAGGACTATCTGTAATGCATATCAGTGGAATAAAGTACATATGATAGTTTCAAATATTAACATTGATATACAAGTTTATTTAAATTTATGGAACTTAAGTTGGTTCATGAGTCTTTGAACCCAGCCTGGTCAACAAAAGTGTGCTTTATAGCTAAATACTTAAATATATCCATGCTCAAAACATTTGCTTATATTGGACACTGGCAATGCACATATTCTTTTATAATGAAGTGTTATTAGTACAGTGAGAAACATACAAGACACCTTGTTAGCAAAATTTTGCTACTAACCAGGAGTCCAATGTCTAAATTTCAGGACTCTGATATGAATCAAACCTGAATCAGAACTGTACTGGCTGGGTACAACAATATATATTTAATTTCCAACCTGCAAAACAGACTAATCAATTGCAGGGGCAACTACTAGAAGATACAGAACCAGAGATGCATAATAACATAATAAGCAGACATTAGATAATGGGAATTTCTCTTTTCTACATTTATAAACTCTTAACATACCTTCCTCACTTCATCCCATCTCAGTGGAACGTTTCCCTTGGTGAGTCAAAGGAAGTTATTTGTGCTTCTTTCTCTAATGCAATGTGTCCTATCAATAAAGCCAACTAAAAGTATGAACATTAGATATTTAATTACAATTTTTAATCATCCAAAGAGAATTTCCCGCATTGGGGGAAATACAGGGAATAGGCTTAAAAAGTACATAGTCTTTATTTTCCTTTCCAGAACAATCATTTTCTATATGAATATATAGTGCCATCAATTGTATTTTTTTAACAAACATGGTCCTCCAAATTTCCATCTTCACTCTATCGCCCCTCCCGACACAATAGGGGATACTCCAAAATGAATGAGACTTATTAATTCCAAAATTACTTTTTGAGATACTTCCAAAAAGGTAGTCATTAATTTTGGAAGTGTCTTCTTGCTGCCCTTCAAGACAATCTAGTGTGTGCCACCCATTAAAACACAGTTTAAACCAAAATGTCAATGTCCCTCCCATTCTACTGCTGATTTGCCATGCAGTTTGGACTTCACACAATACGAAACTCTGCTCTAAGTATAAACAAATGGAACCTAACATTGAAAGCAATACCAAGGATAGCTCAAGATCTCTCTCTCTCTCTCTCTCTCTCTCTCTCTCTCTCTCTCTCTCTCTCTCCCCCTCCCTCCTTCTTTCTCTCTTTCTTCCTCCCTCCCTCCCTCCCCCCCTCTTCTCCAATTTTTTAAAATGAAAGCATTTGGTTTTTATATAAACTAAAATCAGGACTGGTTCTATTACATTAAATCTTTCCATTCTTTTCATCTGCTTCTTTTCGCATTGACATTCAAAAATACAGTCTAATAGATACAAAAACATATGCATAACCAAAATTTCAGCTGGATATCAGTGCTTTACAGAGTCCTTTGTGAACTTACTCAGAAGGAAGCCCCACTACACCCAACTAAATGTAATTGGGTTTATTCCCTGGTAAGTGTGCAAAAGATTACAATCTAACAGTGCATTTTCTAATATACCTACTTAGAAGTAAACTTTATTGAATTTATTGGAACTTGCTTCCAAGCAAATGTGAATATAGGACTGCAGCAGCTATTGTGAATCTATCTCAACAGAAAACATACAATATTGATACACACACACACACACACACTCAGTGTAAAAGCTTATGAAAAATATTTTTTTGGAAATAAGTCTTCCCCTGAGGGTATACCACATATATGTTGGATTCATAAATATTGATCTGCACTGCAGCTTATTTATCCAACTTCATTTCTTCCAAGATGTATAAATTGAGTCACCTGACAGTCTGCAGTGGTTGCCTCACGATACGTTCCCTACTGTAAGGTGATGAAAAACAACCGCATCAATGGGGCCTCCGGAAAATCTGGAGAAGATTCCTTCTTCCACATATGGAAGATACAAGAGCAGGACCAATAGGGAACAACTGTGTACCACACGGCCAGGATTTTAATGTTTCCTTACCCCCAGTATAATTCATTGGCTTTTCTGGACCCAGTCCCAACTATCTTCATTCTCTTGTCTATTCTTCTCAGCCTCAATGATTTCTTTGTATTTTCTGCGAAAGAAGCCCATCTGCAAATTAATGGAAAAAAAGTGAGGAGGAAAGAAACAATTTTATGAATATATGGATTCCTTTTTTGTATTTGTAATACATATTTTCAGGTTGCTTACCACTCTGTTAATAGAAAGGAACAAATCAGAAAACAAGCAAGCTCAGATCAGGCTTCCCCAGTAAGATGCATTCCAGAAGTGTGGGATATATTAGGTGGAAATTTCAAGAGATGTATTCCAATACACATGGAGAGTAGTATTGCAAGCAGAGATATGATTTGGAATTATACTGGGTGTGGAAGTTTCATGGATTAGGTAATTATGAACATAAGAGAAAAAGACATGTTGGTTTAGAATAGTCCAAACAAACAAACGTGCTTCTGAGAAAGTAATAAGTAGAATGTGAAGTTTAAAACTCTTCTCTTTTATTGATTCCCACCATTCAGATATAAAGAACTGTAGGATCTTTGCTTTCCTTTAGCCTGAATCCATAGTACCCAGTGTGATAGTCTGTCTTCTGATTCCTTTAATTATCATTATTCCTCTATTTACTGACAGTATTGGTCTCAGTATTTTTTACTTTCTAAGATCCAGATTGAGATGGGAAAAAACTTCAGAACTGGTTGGGAAGATAAGTAGATTTCACCCCTGGTGTACATACATATTACATAGTATAGAGTGTGTATAGGCACACAAAAAGATATATCTACTATATATACTGTATGTATATGTACACACACACACACACACACACACACACACACACACACCCTCTTATAAAACTATACACATTCAACCTCACTTACCGCATTTGTAAAAACACACCCAGAGTCCACTTCCTGCCACACATTTAACTATAACTTCTGTACATTAGAACATTACACATGCCTTCAGATGTTCTTCCCTAGCTTGCACATGACTGTTAGAGACATGAGATGTCATGGATTGTGTAAAATGCAATGAAACTCACTTAACAATGCTCTTGCTTAGCAATCAAAATTTTGGGCTCAATTATGGTCATAAGTCAAGGACTATCTCTGCATGGCAGCCTTGTCCTAATAGACTCCTTCTCCTTTCTAGCAATTTTCCTCTGTTAGAGGCACCAAAATAATCCAGACGATGTAAGGTTTCCTGCTGGAGCAGGGGGTTGGACTAGATGACCTCAGAGATCCCTTCAAGCCATAGATTGCTGTGCTGTTTCAAAGTGTCTTCTGAAGCCACGTCTAGCGCCAGGGTTTGTGGTCCTTCCTTCCTCCTCTCTCTCTCTCTCTCTCTCTCTCTCTCTTCCTTCTTTCTTTCTCTCCTGTCTCCATTTCTCATCTCTTTCTCATCCCTCCCCCCCCCCTCTCTCTCAATTCTCTCTCTCCCTCCCTTCCTCTCATCTCCCTCTCATTTGTTTTCTGCTCTTTTCCCTCTCTCCATCTCTCCCTCCAGCTCTCTCTCATTTCTCTCTCCCCCTTCTCTCTCTCTCTCATTTGTTTCTCTCTTTAACACTTTTTCTCCCCTATTCTCTCTCATCTCTTTTGCGTGTGTGCGTGCGTACACACACATACATACACAAGCGGATATCCTCCTGTATTGCTCTAGGATCATGGCGGTGGTGGAAACGGTGACTCCTCCTCTCACTGTCACCACTGCACAGTGTGTTGAGTACCCAACAGCGCTGCGCAGGAGAAGCGGAGCTCTTTCCCCCTGCATCCAGTGGTAGCGGCTGCTCCTCCCCTTCCCCTCCTTCCTGAGCCAATACAAAGGGGACCGTGGCTGGTGCTGAGCTGCCCGCGAAGGAGGCAGCAAAAAGCAGCCAATCGTTGCAGAGAAAATGTTAGGGGCACTTCAGTCGCACAGCTCTGCGGAGAGACTTGCACTTTCTCAGGACAGAGAGCAGGTCGTGTGAGGAGGGAGAGAGAGAAGGGGGCAGCGGCGGCCACTAGCATTGAGGGGAGAGTGCCATAAAGAAATGGGATTTATACAAATATAATGTCACTGGGGGGGGGGTTATACAAAGAGGTTCTTTTTACAGATGCGGGCAGATGGCAGTTGAAGACATTCGAGACACTGTTGGATGAAGGGACTAATCTAACTTGGTTACAGTATAATCAACTCCAACTGAGATGGAAAGAGGACCAAAAAACTGGTATTATGTTGCATGAGGAAGAATTGGTTAGACATATAAAAGAGAAAGGTCCAATGCATATTAAAAGGTTATAAAATGTCTTGTTAGAAAGGGATTCAGAAACTGAATTGGTTAAAGATTGTATGATTAAATGGGCACAAAATTTTGCAGAACCAATGATGTTGGAAACATGGGAAAAAATTTGGGTCCAGAACGTTAAGTTCACACAGTCGCAGAACTTGAGGGAAAATTTCTATTAAATGTTTTATAGATGGCATTTAGATCCCAAAAAAATGTCGTGTATGTACCCTAATGTTCAGCCAAAATGTTGGAGATGTGATAGTCTAGATGCTAGACTAGATATTATCATGTTTGGTGGACTTGCAAGAAAGTTAAGGCTTTTTGGATAAAAATTTGGTGGGTTATGCAGAATGTTTTGAAGAAAAAAATTCAATTTTCTCCACAACTGTTTTTATTGGGTATATTAAGGGTTTTACATTGGGTGAAACAAAGTTGATATTGTACATGATAACAGCAGCGAGATTATTGATAGGTAAATACTGGAAAAATGAAACTTTGCCCACTATCGAGGAATGGACTTTGAAGATGGCCAGTTTTGCAGAGATGGTGAAGATTTCAGCATATTTAAAAGACTGTTCACAAGAGACTTATGAATGGAAAAAGTGGATAGATTATGTTCAGAACAAATATCAAACTAGGAAGTACCAAATAGTCTTTATTTGAAAATGTTATATTAAGATAGAAATATTTTAATGTAATGAAGATGAAAAACTACAAGGGGGAGGGAGGGGTTCAAGTTTTATACAAAGGGGTTTTTTTCTTTTTGATCTGAGTATATTGTATGGAAGTCCGGGGGGAGGGGAGGGTTAGGGAGGGTTAGGGAGGGTGAGGTTGGGAGGTTTGGGGTGGGTTGAGGGGGGGGGAAAGGGGTGAAAATGTAATTGTAAAACTTTTGCAATTAAAAAAAAAAAAGAAATGGGAGCACAGCACACAGAAACGCTGCCCCCTTCTCCCTTCCAGCTGCTGGGTGATCTTGAGTGAAGGGAACAGCAGCTTTAGCTAAGGAATAAAAACTGATTTTACTGCTTCCCCTACTAATGCCCAGAGAGAGAGAAGTTGCTCGATATCCCCCCCCCCCCCACATGGGGATCCCAAGGCCAACTGGCAAAGCCTGATCTTTCCACAGAGGAAGGGAAGGTTTTATCAGTGCAGAAGTGTCGCTCGGGCATGCCTTCACCGCCTATCTCTGCGCGTTCGTGGCATAGCAACTTCTCCCTCGCTGGGCGATAGCCAAGGGGAAGCAGCAAAGTCAGTTTTTATTACTTTGCTAAAGCTGCCGTTCCTTTCTTCGCACGAGATCGCCCAGCAACCGAGAGGGAGAAGGCGGCAGCCTTTCTGTTTCCTGCTGCTCCTGCCAGATCCACAGACATTGCTAGCTGCCATCACTGCCCCCTTCTCCCTCTCCCTCCCAGCTGCTAGCAATATCCACAGCTGCAAAGCGACTCTTAAAGAGGAGGCGGCTGGCCACAGGCCTCCAAAAAGTACCGGAGGTCACAGAAAAAGCTGCTACCATCGCCACCATGTTCTTTGTGCATGTGGATCCCATTGGACTTTCAAGGCAATGGGATGCACAGGTACGAAGAACATGGCGGTGACGAACATGGCGGGTGGGGCGAGCGAGGGACTGGTTTGGGGGTGTGGCCAGCTGGCCATCACTACTGGTTCAGCAAACTTGGCCAAATTTCCACCAATGATTCGTGCGAACCAGCTGAATACCACCTCTGAACAGAACCTGTCATCTGTAGACCAGACAGTCAATCCAGAGAGGTATATTGCCACCCTGGAGCTAAAATCAAAGATGTGGCTGAGAACCTAACCAAAATAATAAAACTAACAGACTACTACCCCTTTCTACTACTACATGTAGGGAAGAATGACACAAAAAAGGACTTGAACAATATTGAATGATTATGAGCAGCTAAGCAAGAAAGTCAAGGACTTAGGTGCACAAGTAATTTTTTCATCTGTATTGCCAATAAAAAGACAACAACCGGTAAGAGAACAAAGAATTCTAGAAGTGAACCACTGGCTAAAGGGCTGGTGTCGCCAAAAAAACTTTGGATTCCTGGACCATGGTCAGTATTACCTCCAAGATGGGCTTTTGGCAAGGGATGGGTTGCACCTCACAAAGACTGGGAAGAATGTTTTCAGAAAACAATTGGCTCAACTTATCAGGAGGGCTTTAAAGAAAAATTGAGGTGGGAAGGCGACCAGTCTTTAGGGATCTCCAGGACCTTATCCCAAGCAAAAACCCCTAGAAAGCAAGGCAAATAAAGAAGTAAGGAGGGATGGGAAGGAAGACAAACTCAAATACCAAATAGCAGACATGGGAAGCATACCCAGAGTCAGGCATAAAGATCTCAAGTGCATATATACAAATGCACAAAGTCTGGGGAACAAACAGGGTGAACTTCAACAATTAATATATGAAGATAGGTACAACGTAGTTGGAATAAGAGAAACTTGGTAGGACGAAACCCACGAATGGAACATACTAATAGAAGGATACAAACTCTTCAAAAAAGCCAGACCTCATAAAAGAGGAGGTGGAATTGCACTGTATGTAAAGGATCACTATATTGCTACAGAATTGCATGAAACCAAAGATGAAAACTCCTAGAATGCATATGGGTCAACATAAAAGAAAAAAAGAATGACATGGCCATAGGTGTATACTATAGGCCACCCAATCAAGCAGAAACTTCAATTACCCTGATTTCAATTGGAAAACTAATTCTGCACCAAGTGAAAACTCAAATAGGTCCCTAACCAACCTAGCTGACAACTTTGTTGTCCAAAAGGTGGAGGAGGGAACTAGAGGGACAGCCATACTGGACTTAATGCTTACAAATAGAGAAGAAGTGATAGAGGGAGTTGAAACAGCAGGAACAATGGGTGAGGGTGACCATGTCATACTAGAATTCAACATAACACAAACACAAGCAATAGAACAGAATGATACCAGAGTTCTAGACTTTAAAAGAGCTGATTTTAATAAACTCAGGGAGAACTTGGGAAAGATTCCTTGGATGAAAATCGAAAAGGGGAAAACAACTCAAGAAGCTTGGGAAACTATGAAAAATATGATCATAAAAGCCCAGGCCAGCGCAATACTGCTGAAAAAGAAAAACAAGAAATCAAAGAAGGAACCAGCATGGCTGCACAAAGATCTCTTAGACAAATTGAAAATCAAAAAGGACAAATACAAAAAATGGAAAGAGGGACACATAGCTAAAGCAGGTTATCAGCAGATAGCCAGAATCTGCAAAGACGAAGTCTGGAAAGCAAAGGCTCAGAATGAATAAAGACTTGCAACAAAAGTCAAAGGTAACAAAAAAAGTTTCTTCTAACATATAAACAACAACCACAACAACAAAAATGAAGGAAACGGTCCACTAAAAAGAGAAGACGGCAAGGAAGTAACAGGCAACACAGAGAAAGCAGAGCTGCTTAACTCATTCTTTGCATCGGACTTCACATAAAAGAAACTATAGCCCAACCTACATAAACATAACTGTATAAGTTATACTGGAAATAAAAATTAAAATAAGCAAAAAAAATAGTAAGAAAACACCTGCCTGATCTTGATAAATACAAATCACCAGGAGCTGACGGATTACATCCCAGAGTTCTAAAGGAGCTGGCAGATGTCATCTCAGAACCACTGCACCACATCTTTCAAAATTCCTGGAACACTGGGGAACTACCAGAGGACTGGAAAAGAGCTGAAGTGGTTCTCATCTTCAAAAAAGGAAGAAAAAACAAACAAACCCAGGAAACTACAGACCAATCAGCCTAACATCAATACCCGGGAAGATACTGGAAAAGATAATAAAAAACAGATCTGCCAACATCTAGAAACGAGTAAAGTAATAACTAGCAGCCAGCACGGGTTTGTTAAAAACAGATCATGCCAAACCAATCTTATTTCATTCTTCAACATAGTGACTAAATTAGTAGACCAGAGAAATACTGTGGACATAATATACTTAGACTTCAGCAAGGCATCCAACAAAGTAGACCCCAAACTACTTCTTCATAAGCTAGAAAAAAGTGGGATAGATAGCTTCACCACCAGATGGATTCGCCATTGGCTGACAAACCGTACTCAACGAGTAGTCCTTAATGGGTCTAAGTCTACATAGAGAGAAGTAAGCAGTGGGGCACCACAAGGTTCTGTCTTAGGCCCAATACTCTTCAATATCTTCATAAACAACTTAGATGAGGGAATAGAAGAACTTACCAAATTTGCAAATAATACTAAGCTGGCAGGAATAGTTAACACCCTAGAAGATAGGCTCAAGATTTGGATGGATCTTGACAGACTTGAACAATGGGCCCTATCTAACAAAATGAAATTCAATGTAGAGAAAAGTAAAATCCTACACTTAGGTAAGAAAAACCAAAAGTACACATATAAACTGGGTGAAACCAGGCTTAATAGCGGTGACTGTGAGAGGGATCTTGGAGTCTTAGTGGACAACCAATTAAATATGAGCTAACAGTGTGCGGCAGCAGCCGAAAAAACCAATGCAATCTTAAGTTGCATTCCTTAACAGAGGAATACAATCAGGATCAAGGGAGGTACTAATACCACTCTATAAAGCCCTAGTAAGACCACACGAGGAGTGAAATGCTCCTGGTTCGGACTGGATCAGGTGATCTGGTAGCGATGGCAGCGGGTAGTTTGGAGAAGCGGTACCAAAAATCCCTGCCCCCCCCCGCTCATGCCCACCCAATCGGCCCAGTCGCCTGCTTGCCCGCTTGTTGCTTATTTCTAGCTTGCTTGGTTTTCCTGCCACTCGGCACTTCCGGCCCACCCACCCCACCCCCAGCCTATATAAGTTCCCCTTTCTACGCAGCCCAGCAACTCTGCTCAGAAGTTTGCCTGGTCACTCGAACCTTGCCTCGCCTTGCTCGGATGCCTTGCCAACTGCTATTCACTCAAAAAGGTAAGCATTGCCAGTTGTGGCCTAGCGTGCCACCCCCCTCCAATCCCTGGGTTTGTGTAGTTTGTGCAGCCACCGGGGATTGTTTGTGGGCCTCGTGCTACCCCCCCTGGTCCCCATGTCCCTGTAGTTGCCTGCCTGGCCTGGCTAAGCCGCCTAGCTAACCACCCACCTTCCCCCGCAGCCTCCAGCTTGCTTACCTTCGCTCATGGGACCGAATCCCGAGCTCCTGGTCGCAATGCCTGCCTTGCTTCGCTTGCTGTAATCCCAGCAATCCATTGCATCAGCAAGCAACTCGATCTGCCTGCCTGCAATCAATCCAATCGACCAGCAATTCAATCTGCCTGCCTGCCTGCCTTGTCCCTTCAATTGGGTAAGTAACTGGGTTTTTCCCCCTTTGGGAGCTTTAAAAAAAATAGTTAATTGGGGTTTTTTTAGGAGTTTTTTTTTTTTTAGACATAGCCATTTAAAGTTTAGGAAGTTTTAAATTTAGCTGCTTTTATCTAAAAATAAAAATAAAATAAAACAATGAAATAAAATATTTGTGCAGCTTTTTGAGATTTGGTGTGTTTCTGTAGTGTTTCACTCTAACTACACAACCACACACAATCTCACAAAGCTGTATGTGGCATTTTGTGTGGAAAAAGTGTGAAAGTTGGTTTTTGGACTTTTTGTGGCTGTGTGAGGTTCCTGCTTGTTGCAGGGGCCATTTTGGGTCAAGCACAGCTGCTTTTACATTGTGGATGAGCCAGTTGTGTTGTGGTGTGTGTGTGTAAAGTGTGAAAGTTGGGTTTTGGGCTTTTTGAGGCTTTTTGTGTGGTTTTACATTGTGTGTCATCAGCTAACAAAGCTCCTTTTTTTTCTTTTTGCAGTATTTGCCACCTTTAACAGGAAGGATGAAAAGGCAACAGATTTTGATGGGTTTCTTGGCCAAGAAACCAAAACTTGAAAAACCACCAGCAGAAGTGGAACAAAAACCATCTCCTGTGCCACAAACACCACTACCTGAAACTGGAGAAAGCAGCAAATCAAGTATAGAGTCACCCGCTGCACCGGAAATCGGAAGATTCTTCCAGTCTGCTGGACCATGCAACAGTAAAGCTACTTCCAAGAGAAGTATGATGGGTTGGAAGTTTCAAACAAGAAACTGGGTTGTACATACTGTGCGAAACATGGCTTCACAATGGAGAGTGGTATTCATGTGTCCAAAGAGTGGAAGCTTTTCAAGATTGAGCCGGCTCAGAAAAACAAGTAAGTGCACCAGGCATCTCTCTGGAAGAAAATGAGAGCACATTTCGTATCGAAATCTCACACCATTTTTAGAGACAATGTAAAGCAAGCTGAGCAGGAAGCCATAACAAAAGCAATGGACAAGATTTCTGAAAGGCAATTTGGTACCACTTCTAAAATGTTCAAAACTGTTTACAACCTGGCAAAAGTATGCAGACCAATTTCAAGCATAGAGGAATTGACAGAATTACAAACTGAAAATGGAGTAGATCTGGGAGTAGGATTGCATTCAAGGCCAACAGTTGTGAAAATAGTTGAGTGCATTGAGTACTCCTTCGGGAGTAGGGCAGTATACAAATCAAATAAACTAAACTAAACTAAACTAAACTAAATGAAATTAAAACCCAAATGTTTTCCAGCATCATTGCAAGGAATCTGAAAATATGTCTGATCATTGATGAAGCCTCAACAGTATCCTGCAAACATGTTCTGATAGTTTTCTTAAAAGTTGAGGACCCACCAACAATTTTTGTCGAGCTTATTGAATTGAAGAAACAAGATGAAGAGACAATATGTCCTGCAGTTTTTGAAAGTTTACATAAGGTTGGATTTATCCAGGATTACCTACAAAAAAAATTAATAGTGTTCTGCTCTGATGGTGCCAGCATTATGTTTGGGAGAAAATCTGGAGTGAGCACCAGAATAGCAAAACAGTTTCCAAACGTCACCATATGGCACTGCTTGAACCATTGCCTCCAACTTGTTTTAGATGATGCCATAAAGGAAATAAAGCAAGTAAATCATTTTAAAATATTTATTGATAAGATATGCTGGCTGCTTGTCGCCGCCAGACGATCCCTCGGGATCGCCAGCACCACTGCCTGTAAAGAGCCGCCTTTACAACAGAATGGCAGCTCAAAAAAACTCCGTTTCCATGAGGAAATGGAGATAGAGCCGGCTGGGGTGGGTAGAGCTCTCTGCATAGTCCCAAAAGTTTTTTTCTTACTTTTGGGACGGAGCAGATGAGACTCCCCATATCCCTAGCTGCTGCTCCGGGCTTTGGGAGACCTCTGCTTATGCAGAGCTAGGCGACAAGAACAAGCCTACAA
This sequence comes from Arizona elegans, assembly GCA_022577455.1. NCBI lineage: Eukaryota > Metazoa > Chordata > Lepidosauria > Squamata > Colubridae > Arizona > Arizona elegans. The sequence goes on along the minus strand of JAKOOJ010000004.1, from coordinate 71,278,357 downwards.
ATTTAACAGATTAATTAAAGAGGACGTGAGCTGGACCTGTGATCCTGAATCGCAAGTATCTCATTTATTTTACAAAAGTTATTCAAGAAAGAAAGAAGTGGGGGAAAAAAAGATTTTTTAAAATGGCGACTGCCGCGGCTTGAGAAGGGACTGAAAGGGAAAGTCCTTCCATTTTCTATTACTACAAAGTAGCGGAATAAATACTCTTGGTTACAACTGAAGATAAAACTTCACTTTTGTGGGGTTTTTTTCTCTCCTGGAGATCTGATATTGATCTTGGTTGGAAAGAAGTTTTTTTTCTCTGCGTTTCTTCTCCTTTCTAAAAAAGTTTGTCTGGATGGAAACATGGCATTGAGACTTATAAAGTCAGACAAACAAGCAGTGGGGGGGGGATTCCCCCATTAATAAATTACATGAACAAGTTCTAAGTCTCCAGTCTCAGAAACTTGATTTTAACATAATAGAATTTCTCTTAGAGGAGATTGTAGAGGAGATTGTAAGAAGGGATGAGATTGTGAATCAACACTTAGAAAAATTTAAGCAGGAAATTAAAGAATTGGTGCAATCAAAGTTTGATTTTTTGGAACGAAAGATTATAAAAATGGCTAATGGTTTTTCAGAATTTATGATCTAGTTGGATGCAAATACTAAATTATTAGAGTCTAAAATGGAAGAAACTGAGGACAATTTGGACAATAGAATACAAAAAATTGAAAATGATTTGACAAATACTCAAGATAATAGCTCAGAAGAAAAACCTAAAATGGAGGCTGATCAAAAGACTTGTAATGCAGAAAGTTTGCAACAAAGGATTGAAGGAGAAGTTTTAATGATGCAATATAATCTCACTGAATATGTGATTAGATTGAGAGGACTGCAGGAAAACAACAGAGATGGTTTAAGGAAAATATCTTCTGAAATTCTGGCTGGGATTTTAAAGGTTCAACCTGAGGAAGTATTTTGTAGGATTGATAGAGTTTATAGAATAAATTCCTGGACTGCAAAGCAAAGGCAACTGCCTAGAGATGTGGTGATTTATTTTACAGATAAGAGATAAGAAATAATATTGTGCAAAATTCCTACAACTCTACTTTGCAATGGTTTGGAAGAAAGATTTGGATATATAAAGAGCTCCCGCCCAAGATGTTATTGGAAAGAAAGAAATTTGGTGACTGAACTTAAAAAAAGAAATATTCTATTCAGGTGGGACGCTCCAGTTGGAGAAAGGAGAAAGATATCAATTAAATACTGTTGAAAAAGCGGAAGAATTTTATCAAAAAACTTTGAAAATGAATTTAACATCTTTATGCACAATACAGGATGAGCAGAAGGAATTGGAAATAAAGGGAAAACATCGAATTATAGAGGCTTCTGTAGACAAATTGCCTTTGGATTCTTTAGATACCCCAGCTGGATTATTTATAAATAAAAGAGAAGTGGCATCGGATTCTAATGTGATTATGATTCATCAAGTCACAGACAAGCATGGAAATCAATTACCTGATTTACAGTTGTCAGAAAAGAAATATGAGTTAAAGCAAAACCAACAAGATCAAGTCATAAAGCAGAATGAAAATTGCCCAGTTGATATACAACTTGCAGAAAGGAAACCAGGATTGAGAATAAACCCACAAAAGAAAAAGAGAAAAAAGAAATAGGTCTCACAAACATAAAAATTTCTAAATTAAGCAACAGTGACGCCAGTTTTTTTTTTTTTTTTTAAATGAATGAATATGTGAAAAGACAGTTGAGGTGAAGTATTGGTTAATAATATCCTGAGGAGATTGTCAGACCTCTGCAATGCCGTAACTTTGGGATGTGAAAAGAGCCTTAAACTGGTTGGATTGGAATTATCTATTTTGGAGTTCGCTTTATTGATAAATGTATTATATTTATGTCGACCTATAAGGCAAGAGAATTACGCTGGGGCATGCAGAAGATCTGGTTGTTACCCATTATGATGATGGGAATTAATATCCTGAAGAAAACCACAATTACAGATATTGTATGGAATATAATTATAATGTCACTCGGGTGGTTGTTTTCTTTTTTATATATATATATAGGAGGAGATTTATTACTGATGGGGGCAGAAGACAACTGAGGATTTGGAACAATTTGTTGCAACTAGGATGCTATGTTACCCTAATATGGATGATGTACTCAACAATCTACTGGACAGACACTAAAGAAGATATTATATGGATTATAAATTTAAAGTTATTGATTTGGAATAATTTTTTTTTCCTTTTAGTAGGGTGGGTAGTAGATTAAAGATATTAAGAATTTGTAGGAAAGTGGGTGGAAATAGGTTAGTTCACAGATTGTTTAGTTTAAGAAAAGGGATGTTTAAGTGATATACCTAGGGGAGTGGAGTAAATGGATGGAGCTGAATAAATGTTAAATTAGGATTTATGGGGAATGCTGCTTTGAAATGTTATATTAATATATATAAAAGATTAAATGTTAAAGCAGGATTAATTACATAGTTCTAAAAGGGAAGGTTGTTTTGAAATGTTGTATTAACATACAGATATAAGCATGGGGAGGAGAAATAGGGCAGATTATTGTTAAATTGGGAGTTATAATAATCTTATTATGTTAAATTAGAAGTTATTATGCGATGCTATAGTAAAATGATATTTGAAATGTATGGTAAAAGGGGGAAGTAATAATAGTACTATTATTAATAATATTATTAGTAAATAAGGATCAGTATTTAGAGGATGGAGGAAGGGGATGGTAAAGTAAAATATTATATAATCTGTTATGAATTAGGTTTTTTGTTGTGAGGAAGTCATGGGGGGATGGGGGGGGTTAGGGAAGGGGGGGGAGAAAATTGTGGGGAAAAAATTTGTATTTGAAAACTTTTTCAATAAAAAGAAAGAAAAAAAAAGATAAGATATGCTCTATTTTCCAGCAGTCCAATAAAAACCGAATTGAACTTGACAAAATATTTGAAGAACTTGAAATTAATATCATAAGGATTGGTTGAGTTTTTGGGCCAAGATGGGCTGCCTGTAGTTTACGAGCAACCATAGCTGTGTGGCGTGCTTATCCTGTGCTATATCAATATTTTCATGGGAATGCAAAATACTCAGGTGTGGCTGCCCGTCTGGAAAATAAACATTTCTTAAACAATTTGACAGACATTTTGGAGGAAATTTCACTACTTTCAACTGTACTGCAAGCACACAATACGGAATAATAAACACTGAAAAACTGGTGAGAAGATCAATAAAGGCATTTGAACTGCTAACAAAGGGAAAGGGCCCATATAAAAGAAAAGTTGAAGGCCTAATTATCTCAGAAACTGTCTGATCCCTAAAAGTGATACTGCATTCAATTGGGAGAAGGGGGAGAGTTGGATTCAATTGCCTGTGGATAGCATTGCCTGTGTCAACAGATATTTACAGTCTATATCTTGGTGCCAAAGGGCCCTGAGATCTCCTTAACGTTGAGGAATGTTTATGATAGCCATGTGGGCTGTTTCACTTTAAAGGATAACGGAGGATAACAGTTCGAATACATGTTTATCTGGTTCTCAGGGCAGCTTGTAAAGAAAACATCTTCACACTTGGGTATTGGCTAAAATCTGCATTCTGGCTTAAGGGAGGAGTCTTTACTGCTTTAATCCTACCTGTCTTGCCTAAGGATATTCAGACGTTGCTTTAAATCCATTGCTGTCACTTCTGCTTAATAAAAGGTTCCTTTTGAAGTACTACGTTTTAAGAGTTTTTACTTTGTTAAGTTGGAAGGAGAGGCAATTCTTACAGAAAGCAACGTCTGCAAAATGGTCAATCAAGAGAAGCAATCTTCGCTCTACTGAGGGGACCTTGCAAACCATGTCCGAATGAAGCAGGGAACAAGGAGAAGCCAAATGCTAGGGGGAAGACATCAACCACCACCCAGCTGGGTGGTGGTTGATGTCGTACACCCCATTGGAGAGGATGAGGTAACCCTGGAGAATCCCGAAAAGCCCCACTTGTCAATTTGCATCAGGAAGAAAGATAGCTGGGATGAGAGAACCAGAGGAGTCAACCTCAGCTGCGGTAATCAAAAACCGGGGTGGAAACTGGAACTAGAAGCCCTTGCTGGCCAGGGGGAACTAACCGAAGCATCACTGAGGGAGGATTGTCTGAAGAGGCATATAACCCAACTGGTGATGGAAACTTTGGAAAATCTCAACATCCGAGGGGAGCCAGTACAACAACCAAGGAGCACTGAAAGGGCAGAAGTCGCGGATGATGCCCCAATCTGGAGCCTGCCTATCAAGCAGATGGCGCAGCAGCAGTGGGAGAAGACCCAGCAAACCCTCCCCTCCATGCAGCATGCACACCAGCACCCATTCCCAACCAGCCCCGAGTCCCGCAACTGGAAATAGAAACTCCCTCCCTTGGAGTGAAGTTTGATGGGGATCCACAACAAATAGAATTCTTTGTGGCACACATGCTCACCTATATGCAAGAGTACGGGTGTGATTTCCAAACCCAAGGATCTCAAGTATAAGTTGTGACTCTAGCCCTAGAGGGTGCTGCTGCTAGATGGATGGTGACCCTGAATATTGTCAATGCACCAAAACTGTGGGATTTTGACCATTTCATGATGGCCGTGCGATGACGGTTTGAGTACCCCCTTGCAGATTGCAAAGCATGCAACCGGATTAAGGTGGTGAAGCAGGGGTAATGGCAAGTAGCAGAGTAAACTGAAGAATTCTGGGACCTCATGTGTCATATGACCTGGTCAGAGGATATTTTGGTGAGCTGTTTCAAGGATGGGCTGAGTGATAATCTATATAATGCCTGCATGGCCCAAGGTGCACCAAATCAGCTACATGAGTGGTACATCACCGCTGAAGAAGCTGAGATTGATATGGCCAGAAACCAGTACCGATCAAGGCAAGTATGGAAGAAATCTCCACCCCAATGGAAGCAACAGCCCCTCAAACCCCAAACCACATTTTCTCCAAAATCCTCAGCCTGTTTCAAGTGTGGAAAAGAGGGGCACCGAGCTGCAGAGTGTCGTTCGCAAACACCTGCCCGGAACCACCCACCCGGGGGGGGGGGGGCGGGACTTGCAAAAGCTGGCCAGCGCGGGAAGGAGACTGCCCTGAGGATCAGGGAGATCATAGAATTTCCATCCCCGGCATCTCAGCAGGAGGAATCATACTCATTTGGAAGCGATCCAGATGATGAATCACTGATAAGCAAACCAATTAAACTGTTTACCATCCCCTTAAGACTATTTATCCCAAACCGGGACAGGGAGATAAATATCTCCACTCTAGTGGACTCAGGATGCACCCATTGTTTGATCAGCCCAACTCTAGAGGGAAGTTGGGGATTAACGTAAGAAAGCTAAAAAAAACCCATCACTTTCTGCCAACTAGATGGGTCAATAGCAGGGGAGGAGCCAGCTTCTTTTGCTACTGAGCCTCTACATATAGACATCGGAGGTCACGAGGAAATACTTACATTTATAGTGGCACCTGGCATGGAATGGCCGTTAGTCTTGGGCCTTGCATAGCTGAAAAAATGGAACCTCAAAATTAATTGGAAACAAGGCATCATAAAATTTCAGATGCACGTGACTTTTGCCAAGAATCTGCATAAAGAAACTGAGGGGGCAGAGCACCGAGAAACAGCCATGCCTGGTCATGCCACGCCAACCGAGAGCATACCCATAGAATACATGGATTTGGCTGAAGTCAAAGGCTTTTTGAATGAAAAAGCCTCAGTTGAGCTCCCTCCCCACTGCACCACTGACTGTGTGATAGAAATCTTACCCTGCACTAAACTCCATAAACCCAAGATGTACAGCATGTCTCCGAGGGAGTTGGAAGAACTGAGAACATTTATTGAGAAAAACCTAGCAAGGGGTTTCATCGAATCAGCCTGACCAAAAATCGCATCTCCAGTGTTATTTAGAGAAAAAAAAGATGGTGCAAAACGTCAAAATGGACTTCCGGTTTGATGCCGCGGCGAGACAGCCGGGGAAATAGTAGGTTCTGATGAGCGCCGTGAAAACCCGGCTGCTGAACCGCTGCGATGGGTCTTCGGACTGGAACCATCCTGCAGGGATGGGGAAGAAAGAGAGGCGCCTCATGGATGTTACTCAGTAGGATGACGGGAATTAACAATCCTGATGAATACCACAACTATAACCATACGGATATATTCATAATTATAATGTCACTCGGGTGGTTGTTTTTACTTTTATACAGGTGTGAGGATATCTACTACTGATGGGGGCAGAAGATGACTGAAGATTTTGAACAAACTGTTGCACCAGCATGTTATTTTACCCTATTATGGGTGATGGATTTAACAATCTAGTGGAAAGACATCAAAGAAGATATTATATGGATCATAAACTTAAAGTTATTGTCTTTTCTCTTTTTACATAATGAAATGCATATATAGATATGTGTATATCTTAGTAAAGTGGGCAGTTGATTATATTTAGAATCGTATTGCATGATTTTGTAGGAATTGAAGGGCTGAAATAGGTTAGTTTACTGACTGTTATAAAATGGGATGCATATATAGATATGTGTATATTCTAGTAAAGTGGGTAGTGGATTATATTTAGAATTGTATTGTCTGATTTCAAGTCATATATTTAGAGGAGTGGAGGAAGTGGACAGAATTGAACAAATTTGGTTGCAGGGAGAAGGCCGATTTAAAATGTTATATTAATATATATAAAAGATTAAAGGTTAATTTGTAATAATACTCAATAAGTTTAGGGGAGGAGAAAAAGGGCAGATTACCGTAAAAATGGGAGTTATAAGATTAACAAGTTAAGGGTCAGTATTCCGAGAAGGGATTAAGGGAAAGGGAAGATATTATGTATGTAACTAGTTATGAAATAGCCTATTGTTGTGAAGAAGTCACAGGGGGGGTTGGGTGGAAAGGGTGGGTTAGGGAAGAGGGGGGGGGGGGAAAAGGGGGAAAAACTTGTATTTGAAAACTTTTTCAATAAAAAAAAAAAAAAAGAAAGAGAGGCGCCTCGGACAACAAGAGGAACAGGCAAGTTCCTCGAAGGTCAGAGGGAACTCTCTGTGAGTCGGCGGCGGGGGGTGGCAGCCATGGCAGCTACCACGAAGCTGGGACAACCGGGCTAAGTATAGAGCTGGAGAGAAGAAATTTATGTAACAGAGTCTTTTTGAAGCCGGGTGAGTGACACCAACTCAGGCTTGAATAACAACAAGAGAAACATCTTACAACTATAAGACCCCTAATGTGTCTTAGGACTAAGGAGCATGGGGGCAAAGAGGATTTTGAAATGTAATTTGGAAGAGACAAAAACCCAATTGAAAATTGATTTCTGAACAAACTAATTGGAAACTTTAAACAATTAGATATGGTCAAAGGATTGGAAAGAAATAAAGAGATCCTTTTTTCCCCTTTCTTTTTTAAATTGCAAGAAAAATAAAAAGAATGGATAATAAGCTTTAAGAAGAAAAAAGGGATGTATAAATAAAAGAGGAAAAAAAAGTGAGAAGAGTTATTTAAATTTGGACTGGGCTTTAAATATGATTTGATATTTTTAAATTGAAAAAGAAAAAAGAGAAGTCAAGTAAGATCGTGATGTAATGGAAACAAAATGGATACTTATTAAGCAATTGGAAATTGTGGACTGCAGAGAGACACCATCTGGAGTAAAAAGGAACACTGCAACTTGGTTCTTTGTTTTGGAAAATTGTGAACTTCACAGATAATAACCGTAAGAACTTGTGGAGGAGAATTTTTTTGTCTACAAGAGGCTTGACTTTTGGAGGAATAAAAAAAGAAATAGAAGGGAATACAATGGAACTTTTATAATTGGAGCAATTATTTGACTCGGAGAATGAAAATAAAAGAAATAACTATAATGTTGCACAGAGGACAAAATTCGAGGATATAAAAATTGAAATGGAGTATATACGTGTGGACAAGAAAATGAAGATGGAGAAATAAGACATAGAAGTGGAAAATAAAGAAGATAAAGATATTGTGATTAAATATGAACAAATAATTGAACATGTGAATACTAATAATAAAAAGGAGGTCTCTAGAGATTATATTGGGATTAACAATAACACAATGATGATTATACTGAGATTAATAATGATATAATGATGATTATATGGAGATTAATACTGAATGTTAAAAGAATAAAAGGTTGGAAAATATTAAGAAATTTAAAGAAGTCCAGGACCTGGATTTATAAAATGATTATATTGAGATTAACAAATATGAGAAGAATTATGTTACAGATATTTAGAAATGAAATAGGGATTGAAGCTAAAATATATGGAAAATAGATTACATTAAAAGAAATTTAGCAATGGATATAAAGAACCATTTTTTTATTAAGATGTTAAAAGATACTACTTGAGGAAATTGATGGTTATTATAACGGGGATATTGTTTAAATAAAAGTAAAAGATGATTATGCTGGGAGTAACAGTGAGGAAAATAAAGACAATTATCCTGGAATTATCAATAACTAAAATGATTACACTGGGATTAACAGTGAGAAAAATAAAGATGATTACACTGGGATTAACAGTGGAATAACAGATGATTACACTAGGATTAACAGTGAGAAAAATAAAGATGATTAGGATTAACAGTGAATAAAGATGATTACACTGAGATTAGCAGTGAGAAAAATAAAGATGATTACGCTGGGATTAACAGTGGAATAAAGATGTATTTTGTATATTGGGATTAACAGTGGAAGGATAAAAGAAAAGGTTAAATTAGAAAATTAATAGCTATAATAATTGGGATATTGTTTAAATATGTATAACAATTGTGATAATTTGAACATTTATTACCTAAGTGAAAAAGAAAAGAAAATTGAAACAATATATGATTATGATTTATAAACAAAAATTACTTAATTGGTATTATATAAATGGTATGGTTTGATAAGATAGAATTTAGGATAATTGGGAAATTGTATTAAAGAGCATTATTTGAACTAAGAACTGTTTAAATGTTAAATTGCTATATTTTTAAAATTAAAAAGATAAGATTTAAATTTGATAAAGTAATAATGGAATAAAAATTTAATGAGCATAATGAAATATAAATATGTTTGAATAGTATTGTTAATAGTGAGGATTTAGGGTAAGAATTGTTGTATTATGAATTATTAATTGAATTAAGAATTAAGGTGGGTTAATAGAAGGGTAATTGTTTTGATTAAGTAAATATGTGTTAATTTTTTTAAGATGTATTAGTTGAACATGTGATTTAAAATTTAGAAATAAGTGCTATGGCAAAATAGAATAGATAAAATTTTGTTAAAGATTTTGTTAAAAATTGAACAATGTGATGACCGGATCAAAGCTCTGTCCGAAAGGATGTAATTTGTATGTTTGGAAAAAAATAAAAAATACTTTTTGCAAAACAAAACAAGACAAAACATGATGGCTTAAAAGTGGTTGGAGGCTTTGTGTTGATTTTAGAAATTTAAATACAATCAGTGTGGAGAACATGTACCCCCTCCCCCTTATGAAAGATATGCTAGCACACCTCACTAAAGGGAAAATTTTTTCAAAACTGGATTTAAGAGAGGCTTAGTACCGTATCAGAATTAAGGAGGTGAAGTGGTTCGGGAATAACGAGAGGCACAAGCAAGCAAGTGACAACAGTTCTTTAATATACAGTGAGACTTCAGCAAAAACTCAGAGGCTGCAGCCCTCCTTATATACAATCCAGGAGGGACTGTCAGCCAATCAGAAACGTAGGCAGGTTTGAAACTCCCGCTTAAAAGTATCAATACATAACAGGAGGGGAATGAGTGGAAAGCGGCATTTAACACCCGCCTCGGGTGCTACCAATTCAAGGTGCTTCCCTTTGGGTTACAAGGAGCCCCTGCAGTATTTATGCAATTAATAAATGAAGTGCTACATCAGCATTTGTATAAGGGGGTCCTGGTCTACTTGGACAACATTTTAATATATACCGAGACCAAAGCAGAACATGTAAAACTAGTCAGGGCTGTTTTAAACAAACTCCGCTCTGCCAAACTTTATGCTAAACTTTCTAAGTATGAATTCCAAGAGAAGATTGACTATTTGGGGTACTGCATTTCACACCAGGGCACAGAAATGGACTCTCAAAAAGTGAAGGCTGTACTTTATTGGGAACTACTATGCACGCGTAAACAGTTACAAAGCTTCCTGGGTTTCACCAACTTTTACCACCAGTTTATCCCCACTTTCGCTCAGATTGCCCTCCCCATTACCAACCTCTTAAAAATGAAGGGGGAGGGCAACCTAAACCGAAGAAGCCTTTGAACTGTTCAAGAGTTTTTACTTTCTTAAGTTGGAAGGAGAGGCAATCCTTACAGAAATGTTCAGGAATATAAGCTTCATAGAATACAATCAATTTGTTGGTCTTCATCAAGAAAGACTTTTACAAAGTATCATAAAAAATTTGCAGAAACAACTGATGGACTTTGAGCATTTAAAAACTGGGAACCAAATGCAAGACACCACAAATAAACTACAGTTTCTACAGTTTTTGATGCCAGAGTACTGGGATTTTGAAGAAATACTCGTTCCATGGGCAGCAGCTGAAGAAAAACTGTGCACATTTAATGACATTTTCAACTACAACATTGACATCAATGACTATAGAGATTTTGTGGAGAATGTCTTAAAGATTTGAAGAGGTATGCAATTCCTGACAGTATCAAAAAAGCAAAAGATATTGTCAGAACAATTGCAGTGAGTTCTGCAGAAGCGGAAAGGGGTTTTTCGAAAATGAACCTGATATGTTCAGAGAGCAGAAGACGCCTAGCCATTTCCAATCTAACCAACCTCATGACCATCACTGTTACCGGACTACCTCTTCCAAAATGGGACCCTATTCCTGCAGTGAAAAAATGGTTCAGAGAAATTCTATGTTACAAGGATATTTTAGATGAAAGGGGTGATCTTAAATCCAGACAACAATTGCAGAAGCAGGGGTTGGTGGCTGAATTTGCAGATCCAAGCAAGGCACGAAAAAGATGTTAAATTATGGGGCGTAAACAAAGATGGAGGAAGAAATAGTTAAAGAAACAAAGATTGCCTGGGCAAAGAATTTCGGATACAACATAGAATTAGAAAATTTTTCACCAAATGTTTTACAAACCAAGATTAAGTCTGATTCCCTTCAAATATTTTCAACACCATATTTTATAATCCATTGACATTGTCCCTATTTAGGAATGCCCACAGCATGTGATCAAAGTCAAAATGGTGGCCATGAGAATGTCATCAAAATTCTATCAATTTTTCATATGGGGTACATATAAGAAATGGGTGGAGTTTCAATTTCGTTATGGCTGCCATCTTGACTTTTTTTAACATATCCCTGTGTGTTAATTATACTTGGTGGGGAAAAGTCCAAAAACTTGGCAGATTCTAGATAATCCATTATCCCAGGAATCCCCACCTCCAGTCCGTGGCCCTGTATTGGGCCATACACTGTTGGGAAAGCTCAATTTCTGCTAGCAGCAGGCATGTGCATGAAATAATTTCCTCTCCCCTCCCCCCCCCAGAAACAGTGCTGCTTCCAGTCCGCAGAGCTGGAAAGGTTGGGGGCCACTATTGTATCCTATAAACTGTCATATTCTGGCTATTATTAAGAAATTGCTTGCATTTGCAAGCAGAATCTGATTTGAAAACAACATGTGTAAACTGTGCTTAGAATTATTATAAAGACTGTTATTATGACAAACTTCCACATATCTAGGTTTCATATTTCTTGACTGTAACCCCACAGAATTTAAAAAGTCTACTTCCATTTTTTATTAATCACATCATCTACCTAAATCATTCCCATCTTTTGGCCTTGTTCACCCTATATTCTATTCCACATTTTTATTTAATATGATATAAGCCTACCCAGTGTAGATTGATATAATGTTCTTTTTAAAAAAATATTTTTTTTCCCAAACATAAACATAAAATATAGCTTTAAAGAACGAAGTCTTGATCTGGTCATAAATAGGTACACTCACTTACATTTTTTAACAAACTCCACTCAACATTTCCTCATTGCAACTTTTAAAATTACAAATCAAAACAAATTTTTTAAACATAAATTCTAACATCTTAATTTAGGCCATACTATTATATCACCACCAAGAGCCTTGGTGGTGCAGTGGACTAAAGTGCTGTTAAGTAGCACTTAGCTGCCAGCTGCCTGCAATTATTGCAAGTTCAAATCTCACCAGACTCAAGGTTGACTCAGCCTTCCATCCTTCCGAGGTAGGTAAAATGAGGACCCGGACTGTGGGGGCAATAAGCTGACTTTGTATAAAAAAGAACACCGCTTGGGGGGGGGGCTGAAAGCCCTACTAAGCAGATACATACATATGAAGGCTATTGCTTAACACATTGTAAGGCACCCTGATTCTCCGGAGAAGGGCAGCATATAAATCAAACGAATAAATAAATAAATCGAACCAATAAATCTTAATTCCCAAATAAACTCCACTCATTTTTATATCGAAATATAAATCAAAGTTCATTCTAACTCTTTCCTAAATTTTCTCCATTACTTCTTTTAACATCAGTATCAAAACACAAATTTAAAAAAATATAATCTCTTGATCTAAGTATTTACCTTACTATTTTATCACCACAAATCTTAATTTCCAATATATACAACTCTATTTTTATTTCAATTTATAAATCAAAATTCTATCTGTATTTCTTAATGTCTGGACCCATTTCATCCAATCTTTAGATATTAAACTTTGTCAATTTACACTTAATTTTCTTGAGCTTATCATCTATTACACATTTCATTTTACACAGAATAATCTCAAAATCGTTTCACTTCATTTTAATTGTCTTCCAACATATTCTTTTTCACCCCATGTTAATTTGACTATTTTCCAATATATTCTCCTCTATATCTCCAGCTATTGTTTGGCTGATTTCCAGCAATTTTTATTTTAGCTGAATTTCAGCCTATTCTCCTCCATAACTCCAACTGTTGTTTGGCTGGTTTCCAGCATTTTTTAAAAAAATTTGGCTGATTTCCAGCATATTTTATTTTGGCTGATTTCCAGCATATTCTCCTCCACATCTCCACCTCTTGTTTGGCTGATACCCAGCATATCTTATTTTGAGTGTTTTTTCCCCCCCAGTATATCTATTATTTAATTATTTCCAAATATACTCTTCCAGGGTGTTTCCCAACCTATTTCTTAATGTTGATCATTTCCAACATACATTAAATTCAATCCAATCGCAATTTGTTACTTAAGTCTGTGTTTCTTATTTTATCATCCAATAGTTCATTAATCATTCACATTTAATCATATTTACCATTCTCAACTTTGTTTACTGTTTAAAATTAAAACATGTTGCATCAAACATACTCAGGGTACCGTCAGTCAAATTATGTCGACTGGCAACTCCCAGGGGGAGGGCCTTCTCTGTGGGGGCTCCAACCCTTTGGAATGAATTGCCCCCGGAGATACGGAATATCCCTGATCTCCGTGCTTTCTGCCGTGCCCTCAAGACCCTGATGTTCCAACAGGCGGGGCTAAACATACGAACATGTCAATGATTTTTTAAAAATGTTATCTAATTCTGGGTTTTATTTAATTGACCAAACTAAGTAATAATTTTAATTAGCAATTTTATGATGTTTGTGTGTCTATATTTTTCTTGACTGTACACCGCCTTGAGTCCTACGGGAGAAAGGCGGTATAGAAATATAATAAATAAATAAATAAATAAAATAAATAAACATATTCTCCACTTGTTCTCCCATAGTCTAATAAATTTTACAATTTAAAATTATAACATAGACATATTCTCAAAGCATCAGACATATTCTCCACCTATTCTCCCTTAGTCTAATAAATTTTCTTGAGTTTGTCTCATATTAATATATACTCATGCTTTTGTAAAAATATCATTTTAACTACTTTAACATCAAATTTCTATTTTAGTTACCTTCTTTTATTTTCCATCTTTATTTCTCCATAGACACCTCCTGCTTATATTTAAAACTCATTTAAACATTTAAACATTACATTTTAAGTTTATCTATTTTATTTCTTCCTTTCCCTATATGTCCATAAGCATTCCACTTCAAAACCAGTATATCCATGTTTGAAACTCTATGTATCATTTTAATTCTATTGTAAAGTCTGTTCTATGTAGAATCCATCAGTTTCCTTATTTTGTTCCTGCACCACTTCTTTTGTCCCTGCGCCAGTTAGTTTCGATTTTATTAGTCTAAAATACTCATTGTATTGTACGTATTCTGTTGACGTATTGTATTGATTAGTTTAAATACTCCATACTCCAGTGGTTTAAATACTAGAGCAGGTTCTAGTCAGGCTTATCTTCAGGCAAACAGCAGTTAAACTGCAATTTATAAAAATGCAAGCAAACTAGGGCATACAAAACTTTTGCCAGACCAATTCTTGAATACAGCTCATCTGTCTGGAACCCGCACTGCATATCGGACATTAATACAATCGAGCTCGCAACAAAATACCTTATGCCAGCACACTCGAAATTTTGGGCTTAGACAACTTAGAACTTCGCCGTCTTCGGTCTAACCTAAGCATAGTACATAAAATCATCTGCTACAATGTCCTACCAGGCAGTTAATACTTCAGCTTCAACCAAAACAATACAAGAACACACAATAGATACAAACTCATGGTAAACCGATCCAAACTAGATTGCAGAAAATACGACTTCAGTAACAGAGTTGTCAATGCCTGGAATGCACTAACTGACTCCATGGTTTCTTCCCCAAATCCCCAAAACTTTAACCTTAGACTGTCTACTGTAGACCTCACCCCATTCCTAAGAGGTCTGTAAGGGGCGTGCATAAACTCACCAGTGTGCTTACCGTCCCTGTCCTAAAGTGTTCTTTTATTCGTATGCTTTTCACGTATTTATAATTATGTTTACACTTGTATCTGTCATAACATACATGCTTGACAAAATAAATAAATTAAATAAATAAATAAATAAATTCATATATCAGAAGTGGAAAGAGGAGAAGACATTCAATCTTACAAGGAAGCTAGAAGAATGAATCATACTTTAGAGATCTTCCTTAAAATCTGCATGTTAATGCTAAACAATTATCTATGAATAATGCAAAATTTTGTTTGCATTGGAACCCAAGCCAAGACAGATTTCATATATCAGACTGAAAACTCTCCCTTCCCCTTTGTTGATCTGCCTATTTTTGGTCTTGCTTTTACTGCACTTCTTAGCTGATTACATGAACTCTATTTCTGGATTCATCAACAGAATCACCTGTAAATTCTGAATTTCATGCTTCATTAATATTAACTCTTGCAACTTTTTTATTGCTTATGGGATGAACAAATCCCTTATCCAATGGTGAAATGCTAGAAATACTAGAAATTGTTGTAGCAAACTTTTAGTGATAATTTCTGAAGCAGATGTTTTGCAAGCCGGCAGTTTTTATTAAAAGAACAGTAGGAAATTGTTTGTTTTTGTTTGCTTGGCCCTGGAGAAAATTAAAATTCATTTTTGTAATTTTGATCATAACTGAATGTAGATTTTAATGTTCAAAGTATGTGGTTTGTATGAAGAATAGATACCTTTAAAGCTCAGGAAGCCATTTAAAAAAACATAAACATGTGTATATTTCAGGGATGGATGCAAGTCACACAGCACTTATGTCCTGCTGTATTTATTAAATTCCTTTGAAAGATGGTGGTGCAACAACAGTATAACTACTCTGCTGACTGATTTATTAAGGAGATCAAATTGTCCATGGATTTCTCCGCTCTAGACAATAAATTTGGGACCCAATACTTAAATGAGTGAATATTATGTAATGGTGTGGTGGGATAATGGATCCTTGAGCAATAAAGGGAATGAATGCAGTAGCTGAAACTTATCTATTCTGTTGCCTTCTAGAAATCTTGGAGTTAAAATTCATATTATCTCTGGCTAGAAGTTTCATGCTGGCTGGAGATGATATAATCTGTAGTTCATCTAACTGGCATAATGGTAGGGAAGGCTGTTTTATTTTCCCCCTTCTAGAATAATTTTGGGCTGAATTCAGTCTGAAGTAATTCAGTCAATCTTATCTGAGGTTTGTGTCTGAGAATTCTGATCTTGTTTCATTTTAGATTTTTGTGAGCTGCTGCCTTATATTTTGTTTGTTTTTTGCTCTGTTTACTCACTCATTCACATCCTTTGACATATATTGCGGGGTTCCTGTATTTTTGCCTTTAAGTTCTTTAAATCTTATCAATATGTGGAAATTATTTTCAGAAGCCTCTCATTTCTTTCCACTCACTATGTCAATTGCTACAGTATTTGACAGGTGAAATGTTGATTTCAGCTATAGAAAAGTTGCTCACTGTTAAAGGCTTCCTCCCAGGTGCCTGCCTTTATTTTCACTTTTTTCTTGGAAAAACAGGAAATCTACTTGAATAGATATCATTGCAGATATAAAAATTCTTATTAAAAGGGATCTCCTACTAAGAATCTGATTTTTTTTCCTACAAATGTCTCTCCTAGGATTTAAATCCTGTGCCTTTTTCACCCCTCTTTTTGTAATAGATTCCTTTCAAACTGCTTCTTCTTTTTTATTGCAAAAGTTTTACAATTACATTTTCACCCCATTTCCCCCCACAACCCATCCCATACTCCCCAACCTAACCCTCCCAAACTGCTTCTTCTTGAGACCCAGTTGTACTCAGGTTACAAAATGGTCATGTTTGATTGTAAGCTTCTTGTCCATCTTGCCAAGTTTTCAGGAAAATCTCTGTTCTGTTCTATATAGCAAAAATCAGAGGAATTAAAAATAATATGGCTGATATACAGTTTCAGCTTTTGAATATATCCAAGGGAAAGAAATGCCAAAGATAAGACATGGTTTCTACTTATTTTGTAACAGCTTCCCTAATTTAGTTGCCATTTTATTGTATGTAGTTGTATGTAGTTCATCTCCCAGAATTCTCAACACTAATACTGGACTGAACAGCAAACATTGGGAGGGTATCAAGGTTGGGAAAGGGTGTTTTGAGAGCTCTTGCTAAGCTCAGAGAATATTAAAATGCAATGATTTGGTAGATGAATAAATTCTTTAAGTATGATAAGCCTCAAACATAAGGCTTATCATACTTATCAGGCTTATCAACATAAAGATCTTACAGGATATCACCAAGTGTTCTGATGCAATATAGTCTTTTGCCAGTGCAGAATGCACTGCCAGTGCAGTGAATATTAATGCAGTAGGTTTCCAACACCATACATTTCTCAGAAGGCATAGTGTAATTTGTACCAACTAAAGCGCTCATAGACATTGAGGTCATTATTTGTTTAATGTAATAAATAAAACATAAACCTCAGTTCTGAGGTAGTTTTATATCAGATTTACTCTACTATGCAAACCATGTAAACTGTTTCTAAGATGTAAAATTTATTCTCTTATAATTTTATCATAATGACCATCAAAATGGGGAGTTATTGATATAGAAGTGAGATAAGCAAACCTTCTCCATTCCATAAAAGATTTTCAATTAAAAATCTATACTTAAGAGGAGTATAGCAAGATGAAAGCTCCTTTAAATATACTCCATGTTGGGAAAGAGAGTAATAACATCTGACTGAGGGAGGTGCCCTAAAACATCAAACTGCAGGAGGGTGAAAACAGGTTTAAAACAGTAGGAGTTACATAAATGTTTAATTACAATGAACAAAATATTGACTTAATGATCTCATGCTGCTACATTTGAGAATTTATTCTTGAATGGTTACCCAAATCTCTCTATTGCAATTATTTTTGTTTATGTAATGGCATAAAAATCCCAGTAAGGAAGAAAAGCACAACTGTTTACAGAACCCAATTACTTAACTTGAGAAGGAGAGTTGTAAGGCCACCAATTAATAATAAATGACCTGTCAAAATAGTGGCCCACACTTCCAAACTGAACAGAAAGTTTGCAGATGTTATCTGACCCAGTGGATATGATCTTCATTGAAACAGTATAATTTTTTAGATAACAGTTTTTTTAACAGATTAACAGAGTGGGAAGGGATCTTGAAGGTCATCTAGTCCAACCCTCTGCTCAAGCAGGATACCCTATACCATTTCTGACAAATGGCAGTCCAATCTTTTCTTGAAAGTCTCAAGTGATGAAGTTCCCATAACTTCCGAAGGCAAGCTGTTCTATAGGTTCATTGTTCTCAGTGTCAGAAAGTTCCTCCTCATTTCTAGGTTGAATCTCTCCTTGGTCAGTTTCCATCCATTATTCCTTGTCTGGCCTTCAGGTGCTTTGGAAAATAGCTTGACCCCTCCTCTCTATGGCAGCCCCTCAAATATTGGAATACTGTTATCATGTCTCCCCTGGTTCTTCTCTTCACTAGACTAGCCATGCCCAGTTCTTGTAACCATTCTTCGTATGTTTTAGTCTCCAGTTCCCTAATCTGGTTGCTCTCCTCTGAACTTTTTCTAGAGTCCCAACATCTTTTTTTATAGTGTGGTGACCAAAACTGGATGCAGTACTCTAAGTGTGGTCCAGGGGTGAAATCTAAAAATTTTCGCTACCGGTTCTGTGGGCATGGCTTAATTGGTGGGCGTGGCTTGGTGGTCAGGTAACCTGGTGGGTGTGGCTTGGTGGTCAGGTGGGTGTGGCCAAGTCAACATCATTTCTTTTCCCTTTTTGGACCTACAAAAAGAAGATATACCAATTATTTTATGCAATCAATTCTTAAATAATAAACAAAGTACACAAAACAATAAGTACACAAATACTTACATAAGAGCAATAAATGGGAGGAGTTTGAGCCAGTGACTCCTGAGGAAGTGGACAAGGCTGTAGGGGCGATGAGTTCCTCCACGTGTTTGTTGGACCCGTGTCCCTCCTGGCTGGTTTCGGCTAGCAGGGAGATGACATGAGGCTGGCTCCAGGCTTTAGTTAACATGTCCTTGAGGGAGGGGTCCTTCCCGCAACCATTAAAGGCAGCAGTTGTTAGGCCCCTCCTCAAGAAGCCTTCCCGGGACCCAGCAGAATTAAAGAACTTTCGTCCAGTCTCCAACCTACCCTTTGTGGGAAAGGTTGTAGAGAAAGTGGTGGCACTTCAGCTCCTGTGGTCATTGGATGAAATGGATTATCTGGACCCTTTTCAGTCCGGCTTCAGGCCTGGCTACAGCACAGAAACTGCCTTAGTTACGGTGATGGATGATTTCTGGCGAGCCCGAGATGGGGGTCATTCCTCTATCTTGGTGCTTCTTGACCTCTCAGCGGCTTTCGATACCATTGACCATGGTATCCTTCTGGGGCGACTAAGGGGAGTGGGAGGCACCATGTTGCGGTGGTTCTCCTCCTATCTCTCTGGTCGATCGCAGTCGGTGTTGGTAGGAGGACAGAGGTTGACCCCAAGGTCCCTCGTCTGTGGGGTGCCTCAGGGCTTGGTCCTCTCTCCCCTCCTATTTAACATCTACATGAAACCGCTTGGTGAAATCATCCGACAACACAGGGTGGAATATCAGCAATATGCTGATGATACCCAGCTGTATATCTCCACCCCTCGTCAGTTCAGTGAGGCGGTGGATGTGATGTGCCGGTGCCTGGAAGCTGTGAGGATCTGGATGGGAGTCAACAGGCTCAGACTTAACCCAGACAAGACCGAATGGCTCTGGGTATTGCCCCCTAAAGACTACGTCGACTGTCCATCCTTGGTTTGAGTGGGGGAGAAAGTGCTCCCCTCAGAACGGGCTCGCAATTTGGGTGTCCTCCTAGACTCACAGCTGAGATTGGAACATCTGATGGCTTTAGCTACGGGGACCTTTGCACAGGTTCGTCTGGTGCACCAGTTGCGACCTACTTGGATCAGGAGGCTCTCCTCACAGTCACTCATGCCCTTGTCACCTCACGGTTGGATTATTGCAACACGCTCTACATGGGGCTACCCTTGAAAAGTGTTTGGAGACTACAGTTGGTCCAGAATGCAGCCGTGTGAGCTATTGTGGGTGCACCTAGATACACCCACATTACACCAATTTTCTGCGAGATGCACTGGCTCCCTATTGGTCTCCGGGCGCAATTCAAGGTATTGGTTATTACCTTTAAAGCCTTACATGGCTCAGGGCCAGGCTATCTTTGAGACTGCCTTCTAACACATAGCTCCCAGCGACCGGTAAGATCCCACAGAGTCGGTCTCCTCCGGGTCCCGTCAGCTAAACAATGTTGGTTGGTGGGCCCGCAGGAGAGGGCTTCTCTGTGGCTGCCCCGGCTCTCTGGAACCAATTACCCCCTGAGGTCCGGACTGCCCCCACCCTACTGGTCTTCCGGAAAGCGGTGAAGACCTGGCTCTTCCGGCAGGCCTGGGGCCATTGATCTCGCTACGGTGATCTTGCGAGACCCGGCCATGAATTGGACTGTATGTGTTTTAATATTTTCTTTTAAACTTTTGTATGGAATATTGTTCGCATTATTTCATTCTCTGTTGTTAGCTGCCCAGAGTCCCTCGGGAGTTGGGCGGCATAAAAATATGACAAATAAATAAATAAATAAATAAATAAATAAATAAATAAATAAGTTGTCTTCAATGTCGCTTCTTGCACCAATGATAATAATGACCTACAAGGAGATATAACATGATATACAAATTTAACCATTTATTATGTAAATAAGAATAACAGAAGTACACAAAACAATAAAAAACAATAAAATAGGTACATAAATACTTACATAAAACTGTTAGTCATCTTTAGCTTTGAGATGTTTCCATATAGCTATTTCGGTGGCACTCTCCTCACTTCCGCTTTTCCTGCACTTGATGCAAGGATCATTGGCTGAGCAATGGTGTTTTCCCCAATTTGTAAGATTTGGATATATTATTGCCTCCATTGGAGAGAGCCAGACTGATACTTTCCTATATTGTTGTAGTTTCATTTTTTCCCAATGTTAAGTAACACGTTCCTCACATAATGCCTCTGGAAATATTTGTGCGCCATATTTCTGCCATACCAAAGAAAGGCATGCCAGCCTAATTGCAAGTCGTGCCCTTCTAGTAATAATAGTCTTCTGTTATTCAAGTTTACCTAATCTTTTAGCCAAAAATTTGGGAGAGAAACTACAAACTGACAATGGCTGTGGCCTATAAAGAAAACCTTTACAAAATGTTTTATACTGTAGGTGGCACCTTCCACCAGCAAGATTGGCCAAAATGTATAAGAACTCCTCCGCCAATTGTTGGAAATGCAACCAGACTCCAGGATCATACACATATGGTGGACATGAAAGAAAGCAAGGAGTAACTGGGAGAAAATTCATAAATGGCTAGAAATGATAACTGTGCAACATATTGAGTTCAAACCAGAAACGTGCCTCTTAGGTCTATTGTCGGAAAGTTATGACAAAGCAACCATTTACTTAGTGTTACAGCAGCTAGAATTACATATGCTAAATATTGGAAAAATGTGAATACCTCACTGGATGATGACATAATTAGGAAAATTTGGGATTGTGCTGAATGGACAGATTAAAAATTAAAGAAGACTCAAAATATTACAGGACATGGAATAAATTTTATGAATGGATAGAGACAAGTAGTAGAAATGAGAGGTAAGTTTATAACTATGGATATAATATGGAAAAATTTGTAAATAAGCTAATGTAAGTAGAAACTTAGTTGAAATTTTCTTTTTTGTTGTTTTTGTATTGCTGCAATTACTGTTAAGATAGTACAGTTATAGTTATTAGCATGTATGTTAAGATTTACCATTGATCTCTCTCTGGCTCTGCTTTATTTGTATTGTTATCCTGACATGGCACTGTCTTTTCAATAAAATAATTTTTTTTAAAAAATTGGTGAAAAATTACAGTTCTTTTTTAATTAATTAATTATATTAACATCCTATTTTGATCTCATACCATCATATATAATATACCAACATATTAGACGGCTAGGCTAAAAGTTACTCATGTCACTTACATTTCTCAACATTGCATTGCATTACATTACGTTACGTTATGTTACATTACATTACATTACTCATTCTTTTGCATTTTTATAAATTCATGAAAGCCAGGACATCTTACTTCTCTCATTCATTTCATATTTGAAAAGAGCTCAGATAAATATTTTTTAAAAGCTTAAAATATAATGACTTATTAATATATACAGAGTTGGAAGGGACCTTGTAGGTTATCTAGTCCAACCCCCCCACCCAAGCAGAAGACCCTACACCATTTCTGACAGATGGCAGTCCGGTTTCTTCTTGAAAGCTTCCAGTGATGAAACTCCCACAACTTCTGGAGGCAAGTTGTTTCACTGGTTGATTGTTCTCAGTGTCAGAAAATTTCTCCTTATTTCCAGGTTGAATCTTTTCTTGTTCAGTTCCCATCCATTATTCCTTATCTGGCCTTCAGGTGCCTTGGAAAACAGCTTAACCCCTTCCTCTCTGTGGCAGCCCCTCAAATATTGGAAGACTGCTATCATGTCTCCACTGGTTCTTGTCTTCACTAGACTAGCCATGCCCAGTTCCTGCAACCATTCATCATGTTTTAGCCTCCAGTCCCTAATCATCTTGGTTATTCTTTTCTGCACACTTTCTAGAGTCTCAACATTTTTTTATAGTGTGGTGACCAAAACTGGATGCAGTACTCTAGGTGTGGTCTCACTAAGGCTTTATAGAGTGGTATTAGTACCTCCCTTGATCTTGATTGTATCCCTCTGCTAATGCAATTTAAGATTGCATTGGCTTTTTGGCTGCTGCCGCACACTGTTGGCTCATATTTAATTGGTTGTCCACTAAGTCTCCAAGATCCCTCTTACAGTTACTGCTATTAAGCCTGGTTTCACCCAGTCTGTACGTGTACTTTTGGTTTTTCTTGCCTAAGTGTAAAACTTTACTTTTCTCTACATTGAATTTCATTTTGTTAGATAGGGCCCAGTGTTCAAGTCTGTCAAGATCCATTCAAATCTTGAGCCTATCATTTAGGGTGATGGCTATTCCTGCTAGTTTACTATCATCGGCAAATTTGGTAAATTCCCCTTCTATTCCCTCATCTAAGTCATTTATGAAGATATTGAAAAATACTAGACCTCGGGCAGAACCTTGTGATACCCCACTGCTTACTTCCCTCCCTGTATATGTAGTACCACAAAGAACTATTTGTTGAGTATGGTTTGTCAGCCACTTACGGATCCATCTGATGGTTGATGCTATCTGTTCCACTTTTTTCTAGCTTACCAAGAAGTAGGCTGTGGTCTACTTTGTTGAATGCCTTATTGAAGTCTAAGTATATTATGTCCACAATATTTTGCTGGTCTACTAATTTAGTCACTATGTTGAAGAATGAAATAAGATTGGTTTGGCAAGATCTATTTTTAACAAACCCATGCTGACTTCTAGTTATTACTTTACTCGTTTCTAGATGTTGGCAGATCTGTTTTTTTATTATCTTTTCCAGTATCTTCCCAGGTATTTACAGTATGTTAGGCTGATTGGTCTGTAGTTTCCTGGGTCAGTTTTTTCCTCTTTTTTGAAGATGGGAACCACATCAGTTCTTTTCTAGTCCTCCGGTAGTTCCTTGATGCTCCAGGATTTTTTGGAAGATGTGGTGCAGTGGTTCTGAGATGACATTTGCCAGCTCCTTTAGAACTCTGGGATGTAATCCGTCAAGTCCAGGTGATTTGTATTCATCATGATCAGACAGGTGTTCTCTTACTATTTTTTTTTTTTGTTTATTTTAACTTTTATTTCTAGTCTGTCTTTTACAGTTATGTTTTTGGTAGGTTGGAGTATTGTTTTTTTTGGCGTGAAGACCGATGCAAAGAATGAGTTAAGCAGCTCTGCTTTCTCTCTGCTGCCTGTTACGTCTTTGCTGTCTTCTCTCTTTAGCAGACCAACTGTTTCCTTGATTTTTTTCTTGTTATTTATATGTTGAAAGAAACTTTTAAAATTATCTTTGACTTTTGTTGCAAGTCTTTGTTCATTCTGAGCCTTTACTTTCCTGACTTCATCTTTGCAGATTCTGGCTATCTGCTGATATTCTGCCTTAGTTATGTGTCCCTCTTTCATTTTTTGTACTTGTCCTTTTTGACTTTCAATTTGTCTGAGAGATCTTTGTGCAGCCATGCTGGTTTCTCCTTGGATTTCTTGTTTTTTTTCCCCCAGCGGTAGTGTGCTGGACTGGGATTTTATCAGGGGTGAAATGCTCCCAGTTCGGACCAGATCGCCCGATCCGGTAGCAATGGTGGCAGGTGGTTTGGAGAACCAGTAGCAAAAATCCCTGCCCACCCCCATACCCAGCTGAGCCGCGCAATCATCAGAGGTTTTTAAAATTATTTTTAAAAGCATTTTTTCTACAACTTCTTCAGTGGAAAAAATACTTTTAAAAGTAAAAAAAAAGCCTCTGATGATCATGCGGCTCAGCTGGAATCATCAGAGGCTTTTAAAAGCATTTTTTCTACAACCTGTTTGGCCGAAAAAGTGCTTTTAAAAGTAAAAAAAAAAGCCTCTGATAATTGCGCGGCTCAGCTGGGATCATCAGAGGCTTTTAAAAGTATTTTTTCTACAACCTGTTCAGCTGAAGAGGTTGTAAAAAATGCTTTTAAAAGCCTCTGACGATCCCAGCTGAGCTGCGCAATCATCAGAGGCTTTTAAAAGCCTTTTTTTACAACCTCTTTGGCCAAAGAGGTTGTAGAAAAAATGTTTTTAAAAGGAAAAAAAGCCTCTGCCGATCAGGCAATTCTGCTGAGATCGTCAGAAGCTTTTAAAAGAAAAAAAAGTCTCTGCCATCTGACAACTCAGATGGGATCATCAGAGGCTTTTAAAAGCCTCTGACGATCCCAGCTGAGTTGCCTGATCGCCAGAGCCATTTAAAAGCATTTTTACAACCTCTTCAGCCCAAGAGGTTGTAGAAAAAATGGTTTTAAAAGTAAAAAAAAAAAAAAAGTTGGTCACACCCACCCAGTCACATTACCCCCACCCCCTCACCAAGCCACGCCCACAGAACTGGTAATAACAAATTTTACATTTCACCACTGGATTTTACGATCACATTTTTCAGAGTTTCCTAAGCTTCCTGAGTTGCTTTCTCTTAAGGATTTTCATCCAATGAATCTTTCCCAAGTTCTCCCTGAGCTTGTTGAAATCAGCTCTTTTGAAGTTTAGAACTCTGGTATCATTGTGTTCTATTGGTTGTGTTTGCATTATGTTGAATTCTAGTATGAGATGGTCATTCTCACCCACTGTTCCTGGTGTTTCAACTCCCTCTATCACTTCTTCTCTGTTTGTAAGTATTAAGTCCAGTATGGCTGTCCCTCTGGTTCCCTCTACCTTTTGGACAACAACGTTGTCAGCTAGGCTGGTTAGGAAACTATTTGATTTCTCACTTGGAGAATTAGTCTATGGAATTAGTCTTCTAATTGATGTCAGAATAATTGAGTCCCTCATTAATATTTTAGTGTGTTTCCTACGCTACAATATTTGTTAGTTGGTTGGCAAAAAGTAAATCTATTTTTTCTGCTTGATTGGGTGGCCTATGGCAATGTCATTCTTTTTTTCTTTTATATTGACCCATATGCATCCTAGGTGGTTTTCTTCTTTGGTTCCATGCATTTCTGTAGCAATATAGTGGTTCTTTACTGTCAGAATATTTATGACTGGGAAGACATGGTAACAAGGTCAGTCAATGAATAGGGATAGCAACTAAGTCAGCCAATTGGGAGTTGAGACTTACTGGAGCCTGGACATGCCTTAGCTTCTGAGCCTGTGCTGAGAAATTGAAACTGAAAGCACTTTGTGTGAACTTGTCTGCTGATCTGAGCTGAAATGAAACTGTGAATCTGCTGTTGGTATTATAAATTTACTTCATGTATTATTGTGAATATAAAGAAGTTAATGAATTCTGCTATATCAGTTTATCTGTGTGTGCTTCTGGATTTGTTTTTTTGCAAGAAACTCTGACAGGTTATGGGCCTAGAGCACACAGAAGACTGAAGTGTAATTAAGCTGTAGAGACTGCCTAAGGCTTGCAGGATGGCTACCGTTAAATTGCAGGAGAGCTCTCTGCCTCATTTGGGACAGAAGAATTATATAATTTGGGCTGCAAAGATGGAATGTTTCCTGAAGGCTAAGGAGCTGTGGAATATGGTTATTAATCCAGCCCAGGTGCCATTTACAGCTGCAGATCAGAGGCAGCATGATAAAGCAATTGCTTATATCATCTTAAGTTTAAAAGATGAACAATTTATCAATGTAGCTGATTTAAAGACTGCACATGAGGTCTGGCTGAAATTGAGAAGAGTGCATGTGAGTGTCACCATGCAATATTGTTTAATTATCAAGAAAATTATACAGAGCCTGTTTGCAACCAGGAGAATCTGTGGAACAGCATTTTGTATAAATGCAAACTTTATTTGTGGCATTGGAACAGCGTGGATTGCAGTTTCCTGAATCTCAGAAGGTGCTGCTAGTTTTAAACAATCTTGATGAAACTTGGGACATTGTTTCTGCAGTATTTGAGTGCAAACCAGAACAGGAATTGTGTTTGGATCTTTAAAGGCTTGTTTGATTGCTGAGAAGAACAAGCATCATTTTAGAAAGAGCCACGAGTAGGAATTCCTGAGGTGGGATCCCAAGGAATCATAAAGAGAAGAGGAGTGGAAAATTCCAGAGACTGTCTGTCTCCAAGGAGCCTAGCAACAGACAAGATATCTGCAAAGAAAAACATAGCAGCAGAAAAGATTAGATTACAGCACAGCAAAGACTTTCTAAGCCAAAAGTGCAGCAACAGAGGCAGTGCTTCATTTGTGGTGAAAAAACACATTTAAAGAAAGACTGTTTGCAAAGACAAAACTGTTTGCAAGGAAGAAATTATTTGCAAGACAGGAACTGTTTGCAAGGAAAATTGCAAGATGGACAGGTTGCTGTTGCAAAAGTTGGCTATTGCAATAGCAGAGACAAATGATTAATAGACAATGGAGCAAGTTAAGCAATTGTTAACAATTCTAAATTGTTTTTCAGAATGGATTCAGCTGCTGGAGATGCAGTAGCCTTGGCAAATGGCCAGAAGGTTAAAGCCATTGGAAGCGGCAGTATGCAATTCCATATCTGGAAATGAGGTTTAATTATATATTATGTGTGCCTGAAATGGAGCATAATTTCCTGAGTGTCTCTAGTTTAGACAAGCAAGAATTTGAGACCACATTTGCAAATGGGAGGTGTCTCATAAAGAGAAATAGGAATGTATGTGCACAGGGCATAAAAGAGGATAATCTTTATGTGTTGCAGGGACAAAAGGTTCAATGTGCACAAACATTTGGAAATGTGGCACCACATGATTCATGTGTTCATCTCTTGCACCGGAAGCTTGGCCATGCCAGCTTCAGAGTTTTGCAACAAATGCAACAGTTTGTAGGAGGATTAAATTTAAAGGGATGTAAGGCATATTTGGATTGTGCAGTATGTAAATCATCAAAGTCCAAATCATTCCCAGTAAGCAAGAGTAGCACAAGGCAGACAACAAGAGTCTACAGCTGATACATGCAGATTTGGTTGGGCCAATGCAAGCCAGTTTGGAAGGAGCAAAGTATGCGCTGGTCATTGTAGATGACTAAAGTAGGTTTGGGTTCTGCTCTTTACTAAAGAGTAAAATAGAGGTGCTACAGAAATTTAAGCAATGGATAAGCTTTGTAGAAAGGAGATATAAACAACAGGTATGTGAGTTGCAAACTGACATCTGACAGAGGTTCAGAATTCATGTCAACAAGTTGTCAACAGTGGCTTGGACAATTACTGTAGGTGTAAAACACAGATGCACAAATCCATAGACAGCAGCTGAGAATGGTGTAGTTGAGAGGCGGAATGGAGTTTTAAGGACTCACTGCTGGAGGATTCTGGTCTGAGCAGGTCATATTGGGGTGAAACCATGTTGACTGCTAATTATTTAATTAATAGGTTGTGGAGTTCCTCCATTAATGATACTCCATATGCAATGCTATATGGGAGAAAACCATCACTGGCACATTTAAGGGTTTTTGGAAGCAATGCGTGGGTGTGTATTCCAAAAGCAGTTAGAAGAAAGGGATAACCAAAGGCTACAAAGCTCAGGTTTATGGGCTATGAGCCTGGTTCAAAAAGCTATCGATTTAGCGATGGGAGCAAAAGAATAGTGATTTCCAGGTCTGCTAGCTTTGCAAAGCAAAATTGAAACAGAATTGATGCAAATATTTGGAATGATTCACTTAGTGATGGTGATTCACTTAGTGATGGTGATTCACTTAGTGAGGGTGTCAGCGTTCAGGGAGGAGAAGCTGAACAAGATATGAAGCAAGAAAGGATAGACACACAGGAGCAGTCAATGCCACGCAGGTCAGAGTGATGGAATACGGGGATTCCACCTGACAGGTATTCTGCTAGTAAAGTTAAAGTGCGTAATGTATGGTATGAGCCAAGAAACTATAAGGAAGTATTGGCATTACCTAAAATTGAACAAATAAAATGGAAAGAAGCCATGGACAAGGAAATGAAATCCATAGATGAACATAAAATGTTCACACTATGGCTTTGCCACAGGGTAGCAAAGCTGTGGGATGCAAGTGGCTATGGGACTGTGGGCAGCCATCTTGGGTCTTGCTGGTTTGATGAACCCACAATCGATTTTTTTGTCTATAAATGGCTCCAGTTCATCCAGTTCCCAGGGAGTCATAGCATAAAGTTTCAGTTTAGGTAGTTTGCCCCTGGTAAAATCTCAATGGCACAGTCTGTAGACCTATTGTGGGGGAGGGGAGGAGTTCATCTGTGGACACTTCACTGAAAATATCCATCAAATCTCAGTATTCCCTGGAGGCGCCTGGTAGGGGTCCATTCACTGTAGTCACAGCTACCTCCTCGCTCTATGGTATTCCAGTCTGGTGGGGTTCCTCACTTTGGATTAATTCATTATTAGGGAATTGGAGGGTCCCCTCTGTCCAGTCCACCTTTGGGTTCCACTTCATTAACCAGGTTAGCTCCAGAACTAGGGGCCAGTCCATCTCTGGTGTCACAATGAAAGTAATGGTTTTTTATATATATACATATATAACCATGTAAACAGGTGATTGTAGATATTGATACAAATAGAAATATGAAAAATAACCCACCGTTGTAGTAACTTCTAAGAGTCAGTCATTGGACTGAATTGACGTTTGTTTGTCTTGTATGCTGTTTAATGTATTCATGTTGGTTTTTTTTTTTTATTATTATTAATAAAAATTTAAATTAAAAAAAAAAAAAAGAAAGTAATGGTTTTTTAGTGATTTGCCATGATTACTCCGAGTAGTTCAGTGGGAAAAATGGCCAGGATGCCCCCCACAAAGGCCCCATCAAGTTGGCAGAATGAGACCAGGGGTTTTAGTGGCCTTAGTTCAATGGCAAGTTCCCCAACCAGAGTCGGGCTTATTAGGCTTCTCGTGCACGCCGAATCCAGCAATGCTTTAAATCTCACTTTTTTCCCCATTAATGGAATTAACAGTTCTACAGGGGTTGTAAGGGGTTCAAGAACCCCACTTATCAAAGGGTCTTTGTAGTCACTCTCTGACTGATTGGGTTCTTCCCCTAGTGTCTCTGGAACACAGTAGTTTCTTTGAGTGTTTCTTTGCGGAGCTCCAATGCATCTGCATTATTGTTGTGGAGGCTCATATCCAACATGCAGCTGGTCCTTCTAGAGTCAGTGTGAGAACCCTGATTTTGGCCCTTTCTGTAGGGAGGTCCCTCCCTTATTCCTGCATGTAGGTCAGTACGTGTGCGAGGAAAAATCCCAGTTGCTGGGGATTCTTGACGAATTTGATGAATTTTCCATTCTAAGGGTGGAAGCCTCTTCCCATCGAGTTGCAGGCCTTGCTTTGCTTTGAGATGTCTCCTGGGTGGCAATGGTTCGCCAGCAGCCTCTGTGATTTCAGGAGGTGCCCCTGGGTTGGGGATCCCCTTCATTCATTGGTAGCCTCCTTTTGCGCTCCTACCTTGCCCGCAGCATACCCTGGATTCACATGCCATTGATGGCCTCCCTCATGAGGTTCATGGCTCCCTTCAGAGTTGGTTTGGCCGGTCTGGGGCTTCTTCCAGTTCGTGGTCATCGTAGAGGTATTCCATCTCCTGCTTCCAACCAGGTGAGTGGCTCCCAAGGTCAGGGTGACATTCTTGGTCCTGCCGCCCCAGCCTTCCTTCTTCCCAATGCCTCGGCTTGGCAGCAGTGCTTGAGGCAATGTTCTCTTCAATCCAGGCATTGAGGGGCTCCTCTGCTTGGGTTTTAGGGGGTGGGGTTCTCAGCCTTCAGCCTTTTCGTGATCACTGCCCTGGGCAGACATGGTCCCCAGGGTAGGGCTGTTACCTGTCCAGATTGACCAGTTTGAAGTTCCTGCCTAATGTAAGGTCTTATCTCTCCAATCTTCCCAAGACAGCAGGGCTCTTGAAACTGCTGTTGTTTCAAAAGCTTTTATTGAAATGCTTGTGACAGCAAGAGGTCTAGGCAGGAACTAAATGTTCCCACTTAAAAAATAGTAATTTAAAGCAGTGCAAACAAACCCCCTCCCACAGTACAGCAATGTAGGAAACCGAAATTCACAGCCCAGCAATGCAGGAAACAGAAACTTTATATAGAGATCTCTCCAATCCTCCCCCCCCCCCCCCACACACACACCAGAATGCCAGCATCTCAATAGAAATATATGGAACCTGACACTCACCCTCCTGTTTTAGGGGGTGCAGTTTGGGGTGCTTTTCTATTTATCCAAGGTGAGTTTGTTGAAGTGACTTTTTTAGAGATATTGGATGATGTCTCTTTTCTAAGTGTTTGCATGTTTTGTGTGATGGGGAGGCTGTGGATCTGAATATTTTCAACTGGGGGAGAAATATGTATGTCTATATATATCTACGGTTATTATGTGAACTTTGCACATGCATAGTTAATCTGTAGAATTTTGTCAGAAGTTTTGGCAATGGTAGGTATTTTTGATAATTACAAAAGGGAAGTAGAGAAGTAATTTATTTCATGGGAAATAAATTGCTATTCATATTAATGGCTACATTTACTACTTTCTGAATCATAAGTAATATATTTTATATACTGGTTGCTGCCAAGGGACAGTAAAAGAAGGCTATTAACCTTCAGGTTTGGGGAGTGGGGGGGCTGCTGCTGCTGTCGGAGTGTGTTTGCTCCTCTTGGTTTTATTTTATTTTATCAATTTTTAGTATATCCATTGGGGCCTTTTTATTTAAATAATATTTTTCGGAGACAATAACAGAGTAGACCGCAACACAGAAAAAGTTTTGGCTGATAAGGACTAATAAGGCATGGGGAAAAGAAAGAAGCACCATGGCACCAGCCCAGGATCTCTATCACCAATGAAGAATACAAACCAACCAAAAATTGATGAACACTTTGCTGACAAGAGATTTGTAAATAAAAATATCCCCCCCCCCTTCATTTCCAACAATCTGGAGAGGTTAGAACAGGACCGGCAAAGAGATTTGACAAAACAGCAGATACTAGACTTTCCCGATCTGGGGATAGGAGAGCAAAATGACAGCCAGTTGTTTTCACAAACAAATCCAGCTACAGCCTGTATGGAGACCAAGATAAAGTCTAAAAAGTTTAACAACAAACTAATCCAGAGTGTGGAGAGCTTACCGTGGGAGAATACAACAGAGTTTATGGCAAAGCAATGCCTTCTTACAGCACAAACAGTTGTTTCAACATTTGAGCAACTAATAAACATCCAACATGATGTAGAGACATTGAAAAAAGATATAGCTGTTTTTCTATAGAGCAAAAACAACATCGGGCTACAGGCACCCCCACTAAAGTCCGTACAGCAGACTTGGGTAAATCCCATACTCAGGATAAGGAAGAGGAAAAAGAGCAAAGACCCAGGGAAACAGTTAAAGACCCTGCCAAAAAGTGTCAGCCCACTGGGAAAAACAGTCCTTCTCCACATAAGGCATCAAGGAGGAGGTATTAATAGAGGTATTAATAGAAAAGTTTCATTGGAAGACAGTAAAGCATCTTCCCTACAATTACAGCAATCACATCGCTCACTACAAACACATCAGGTGGTGCTTAGAATCCATATGAACAGAATTAATCATGGACACTGGATTACCAAGAGTGCTATACTAAATTCCCTAAACCAGCTTCTTCACTGTCAGTGGGGGCAGATTGATCTTTGTGCTGTGGAGTGGCTTCCTGAGGCCCCAAATTAGGAGAGGATACTTCTGTCTTTCAAACAGCCGACCATACCATTGATGCTATTCAAGATGAAGGCACATCTAGCCTCCTTTCAAATCTTTCCTGTCACAGTTTTCTGTGAGGAAAGGGTTAAACCCTTAATTGTTAACATGTGAGCTCCCAAAGTTGCTGTCTCTTCCGCATTCTCAACCTTGGAAAAGAGAGAGGAAGAAAGTGGGAGTAAGCCAGCCTTGTCCAGCGAAGATGTACTAACAGCACAGAAACCGATCTCATTAACGCTTTTGGCGCTCTCTGAATGAAAGAACAAGATAACATTCTATTCAAACTAGAAAATTAAAAAAAATCCTTATTGGTCATAATCAACACAGCTGAACTGCTTATTGATCTGGTTTCCCCTATAATTGAGCCTCTTACTTCTCCCCCAAGGGGCAAGGATTTGCATGAATATGAGATCATAGAAAACAGAAGCCAAGACACACAGGGGCCATTAGAGGCCCCAGTAGAGAAGGAGATGTTAGCATCCTTATGTGATAATCCTATGATACCTTTAGCACCACATCAAGAAATTGAGAGAGGATCCACGTCAGTGTCATCAGCTCAAAGCCGAATGGAGCACGACCGAATAACCTCCTGCTCTACACCTAGAGAAGAGGCATCGGAATGGCAAGCCTTGTTAGCTGGTGCTAATTCCTCTTACCCTGAACAATTTTACCAGGAGTCAACACAGAATTTAGATGGGGCACCCCTCCTTTTAGAGAAGGCCAATTTCGTGCGTGACGACATCTCAAGCCATTGCAGCAACCATACAATTTGCCTTTGTATAAATCAAATTTCCTGATGAGCTGCAAAAGAGGATCCCCTCTCCATCATAACCTGGAATATAGCGGGTTGGACTGTTCCATCAAAAGACCAACTTTTTTTTGACTATATATCACAATTTGACATTCTCTTCTTACAGGAAACCTGGGCCTCTGCAGAGATACAATTAGATGGTTACTGGGTTAACTCTATCCCAGCTGTCCCAAGTAAGGTGTGGGGGGGGGAGGGAGAGCTAAAGGGGGTATTGTAACATTAGCAAATACATCCTTGCAATTTAAATGTGTATCACTGCCATCTTTGCAGCCATGGGTTGTGACTACCTTACTTTTATTTAAACAGGTGGAGATTTTGCTTTTTAATAGCTACATTCCCCCCCACCCTCAATAAGAATAATTTGATCAACAAGATTTGGGACGGTATAGAAGATTTTATTCTGGGCTGCTTAGATAAATACCCTACAGCAGCAATAATTATTGGGGGGAACTTAAACGCTAGGACGGGCCCAAATGATCAAGCATTATTTAATCAATCTAAGATCCATTATGATGAGAATGTATCAGGAGAACCCCTGCATCCCAGACAATTTAAAGACACTAAGGCAAATCGGACGTTGTCTTACCCCAACATCCCTTTTCTGGGCACTGCGACTACAATCCATGGCTGGGTTATTTCACATGTGTTGCTAGGGAACTGAGTGTAGATTTTTTTCTTTTGCTGTTTGACCACGCCTCATCTGTCATGCTCATGTCAGTCTTTTATCACGAAGGCGCAGCCATCCAATAGTCTACATGAGAAGATAAATACACAAACAAACACAAGCCAATCCACCCAAGGAAGAGCAGGAAACCGAAACAGGGGAGGGTATGGATTGTAGTCGCAGCACCCAGAAAAGGGAGGTTCAGGTAAGACAACATCCGTTTTCCAGTGTGCTGCTACTACAATCCATGGTTGGGATATACCCAAGCTCAAACCTCCTGGGTGGGAGGCTGACTGCTCCCCAAGTCCAGGGTGGCGTGAACTTTCTGCAGGATCCTGCGACCAAATGAAGCCTCAGCCGAGGGATAACTGTCAATCTTGTAATGGTGTATAAATGAAGAAACTGAGGACCATGTAGCCGCTCGACAAATGTCAGTTATGGAAGCCTGGGTACCCCATGCTGCTGTGGTCGCAGCACTGCGGGTAGAATGCGCAAAAATCCTGCCAGGTACAGGCTTGGCTTTAAGATCGTAAGCAATGGAGATGCAGGCTGTAATCCATCTGCCCACAGTGGAAGAAGACACCTTCCTACCCATGGAGGAAGGGTGGAAGGACATCAATAAAGCTTCTGTCCGACGAAATAAAGCCGTACATCTGATGTAATGGCAAAGTGCCCTCCGTACATCCAATGTATGCCAACGTTCCTCCCGTGGATGCTGTGGGACCGGGCAGAAGTTGGGTAAGATCAGCTCCTGGGCCCGGTGAAACCAGGAGTTCACCTTAGGCAAGAACAAGGGGTCCAACCTCATCACCACCCTGTTGGTATGGAATATGCAGAGGTCCTTACGGACAGACAAGGCTGCTAGCTCAGAAATTCCCCTGGCAGAAGTTATGGCAAGGAGAAATGCAAGTTTGAAAGTCAGAAATTTGAGAGAGATGGAACCTAACTGTTCCAGAGCATTGCATACCTCCACCCCTGCGCATGGGTAACGCGATTAAAAGCTCAGAAGCTGGGCGTTTTGAGGAGTCGCGAATAGGTCTACTAGAGGATAGCCGAATCTCTGAGATATCTCTAGAAAGATGCTCGGATGAAGCTGCCATTCTACTGGGTCGAGCTTCTCCCTGCTCAGCCAATCCGCATAAACATTTGAGAGTCCTGAAATGTGGTCCACCTTTAGTGATACGGTGTGGCGTTCCGCCCAGCTCAATAGCTTCTCTGCCTTGATCATCAGGGGCTTGGACCAAGTACCTCCTTCCTGATTTACATGAACTTTGGTGGTCATGTTGTCCGTTAGAATCAAAACGTGTTGACCCTCCAAGATCGTGCGGAAATGACGCAGTGCCAGACGAACAGCTCTCAATTCCAGCCAGTTGATGCTGTTCATCCATTCTGTCGGAGACAGAAGATCCCCAAGTCACTTGATCCAAAAGATGCGCTCCCCATCCATACAGACTTGCATCCTATGTAAGGACAAGATGTTCAGGCTCGAGGAATATGCATTTTTTCAGGAGAGCTGGAGATGTCCACCACGGGAGGGACAAGCGAACTTGAGGTGGTAACAAAATTGGAGTCCTGGAATTGCTGCGTCCCGATTTTTGAAACAGTAACAGGAACCACTGCAAAGGGCAAGTGTGTCTGCGTGCCCAGATGGCTATGCATGACACCATCTTCCCTAATAATTGAGAAAGTAGAAGAAGTGGAACCTTTCTTTGGGCCTTCATGTGCGTCACCAAAGTTCTGATGCTGTGAATCCAGTTGGGGAAGAGGAACACTTGACCCTTGTTCAAATCGATCACTGCACCTAAGTATAGAAGACGGGTTGTCAGAATTAGGTGAATTTTTTTCAGGTTTATGGAGAAACCATGTTTTTGGAACACATTGATCACCAATTCGATGTCCCTTGCAGCCTGAAGTGGGGAAGATGACAGGACGAGAATATCGTCCAGGTAGCAAAGGATGCGTACTGGAAGAATCCGGACTGTTGCGGCTACCACCACCACTAATTTGGTAAAGGTCCTGGGGGCTGAGGAAAGCCCAAATGGCATTGCACAGTATTGAAAATGATTGCTGGCATATTCGAATTGAAGGTACTTGCGATGAGCCGGGTGAATCTGTATGTGCAAGCACGCCTCCCTGAGGTCCACCGATTGTAAGAGATCCCCTTTCCTGACGCACGCCAGAATGGACCTCAGGAATTGCATCTTGAACCTGCGATAGAGAATGAACTGGTTCAGATGTTTATGGTTCAAGATTCCCATTCAGCCTCCTGAGGTCTTGGGCACCAGGAACATGGTGAAATAAAACCCGGTCATCTCTTGAGATGTGGGCACTGGCTCAATGGCTTTGATAGATAACAGGTGGTAATTCTCAGCCTCCATCAGTTGTCTTCTCTCCGCCAGAGGGGACACTGGACAATGAATGAAACGACTAGGAGGGTTGGCTTGGAATTCCAGGCAGAGTCCGTGAGTCACTGTGCGAAGAATCCAAGACTTGCACGTTGAGGCTTCCCATTGTCGATGGAATTGCTGTACTCGACTGCCAATGGGACCCAACAGCTCTGAGTCATTTGCCCCTTCTAAACGATTGGTAGCCGGATCCACGAAATTGACACTTTGCTGGGGGCTGGTTCTGGCCTTGCTCACAAAAGGGCTGCCTGTCAGAAGCCCGGTCCATTCCTTGGAGATAGGCACATTGAGTGTAAGACCCACCAGGTCCGGAGAAGGGCCAAAAGGACTGCCTCTGAACGTAAGGGGTATATCTGTGCTCGGGTCTGTGGTATGATGAAGGAAGCACCTTCCGCTTGTACTTGTCTTTGATTAAAAGCAGATCGAGAACTGCCCCAAAGAGGGTAGGTGCCCTGTAAGGAGCCGAAGCCAGCTTCCACTTTGTCTTTGCATCTGCTTTCCAGTTGCATAGCCAGAATAGCCTGCGAGATGTGACTGCTGAAGACAAGGCCCGAGAGGCAAATTTCACAGCATTCAGAGATGTATCAGCAGAGTACTCTGTAGCCACCACCAGTTTATTGATATCCTGATGGAGTCTGGTTTCGTCAGGTGGCAGCCTCTTCTGCAGTTGTCGCAACCAAATTAAGAAAACTCTAGTTAAGAAAGTGGAAGTGGCAGCCTTAATGGCCCACGCGGCCGCCTGGTGAGTCTTCCTGAAGGCCAACTCAGCCTTCCTATCGTCAGATCTAAGGCCATTGATAATGTCAGTAGAAATGACAGACGAGGATGAAAGGGCCGCCACCAGCGCATCCACCGTTGGATGGTCTTCCAGTTCTGGGGCTGAGCAATAGAGTTTCTTATCCAGTCCAGACAGGGCAGTTAACAAGCCAGGCTGTCCCCAGCCACTCTGCACAACCTCCGAGAAGAGCAGAGGACAAGGAATTACATCTTTATCAGGTCTTGAGACCTGGAACAAGGGATCATGAGGCACAGGAGTCGGCTGAGAACTGTTGGCCGTGTCAGTCGCCATCCCAAACTTAGTAGTGACCTTAGCCTTATGTAGCAAGGATTTGAAGACCAAAGGACAAAAGAGACCTGTGAACACAGGCCTATCAGGTAGTAGATCTTCATCCTCCAAGAACTCCATTTCCACCGGATACTCATCACCTTGATCAGACTCGTCACTAGAAACGGATTTGTGATGAGCTGAACTAGTATGAGCCAGGCTAAGATTCGATATTGGGATAAAACTCAAATATTAGAAATCCAAATCTTTGGTCAAGACAGAAGAGCCTCTTCCGTGCCAAGGTGCTAAGACGGCAAACGGTATTTGACGTAGGTACAGAATTGTAAAAGGGCAAACTGACCCTAAACAGATACATCCTGTTGTTTAATGTTTATTATACCCCAAATGTCATGTATATCCTAGAGAAAAAATACTGCTTCCCTTACTGTCCTCTTTACTGCTCTTGAGGCGCCTTTGAGCCCCTTATCTCCTCTTTATTATGTCTTGAGCTCCGGAGCTGAGAACCTGAGCCTGTGGGAAAAGCTGTTATGTCTTTCCTAGAGATAGATTAAAGGGTAACCTCTACGTGTGAAATGTCTTACTCTTCGTAATAACTTTGCCTTTATACTGTATAAATATCTGGCCAAAAGCAGCCATCATTGTTCAGATCTTTTGGACTGTTTGAACCGTGCACAATAAACTCTTTCCTGCATTGAAGAAGTCTCCATTTTTTCTAGTCTCCGTTTTTTCTCCTACAACAGCTAGCGACTCCGCCGGGACTAGGTGCGAGGCGATATTTCACTGAGGGCCGTTTCGACCCCTCGGGACCATCGGGAGGTCGCTCCTGATCATTCTCCAGGCACCGCGGAGATACGTCTCCGGGAGACAGCAGCGATACCCCTATGGGACCGACGGTGCTCTAATCGAGTCCAAGAACCCTGCAGTGCAGATCGCGTCATCAGATAATCGCCCGGCTGCCCTGTTTAGGGTGACCCACTCCCTCCTTCATCTGGAAGTGCGGGATGACCCCTTTCACGGCTGAGCTGAGGACTTTGTGCAGTATCTGTATGACAAAATCGCTCAGATTCGGGAAGGGCTGGCCTCTGACTGGGTATGTCCGGACGGGATGACTGAGGCAGGTCTTGAGAGTGTTATCTGAGGGGAGTTCGATCCTGTGGCTCCCGAGGACATGGACAGGGTCCTGGGACGGCTGAACGCAACCACATGTTTATTGGACCCGTGCCCCTCCTGCTTGGTACTGGCTTCCTGGGAGGTGACACGAGGCTGGCTCCAGAAGATTGTTAACGCTTCTTTGAGTGAGGGGATCCTGCCGGCTGCTTTGAAAGAAGCGGTTGTGAGGCCCCTCCTCAAGAAGCCCTCTCTGGATCCGGCTGTTTTGGCTAACTATCGTCCAGTCTCCAACCTTCGCTTTGTTGCGAAGGTTGTTGAGAGTGTGGTGGCGCAAGAGCTTCCCCAGTACCTGGATGAAGCTGTCTATCTAGACCCGCTCCAGTCCGGCTTCCGGCCTGGGCACAGCACGGAAACGGTATTGGTCGCTTTGGTGGATGATCTCTGGAGGGCTCAGGATAGGGGTTGCTCCCCTATCCTGGTCCTGTTAGACCTCTCAGCGGCTTTTTTTACCATCGACCATGGTATCATGTTGCACCGGTTGGCGGGGTTGGGGTTGGGGGGCACTGTTCTGCGGTGGTTCTCCTCCTACCTCTCTGACCGGTCCCAATCTGTGTTGACAGGGGGCAGCGGTCAACCCCGAGGCACCTTGCTTGTGGGGTGCCACAAGGGTCGGTCCTCTCGCCCCTTCTGTTCAACATTTATGTAAAGCCGCTGGGTGAGATCATCTGTGGCTTCAGGGTGGAGTTCCACCAGTACGCTGATGACACCCAGCTGTACATCTCCACCCCAGGCCACCCCAACGATGCCCTTGAAGTGATGTCCCGGTACCTGGAAGCCGTGCGGGCCTGGATGGGGAGAAACAGGCTCCGACTCAACCCCTCCAAGACCGAGTGGCTGTGGCTTCCGGCGTCCCGATAAAGCCAGCTGACGCCATCGCTGGCTATTGGGGGCGAATCACTCGCCCCCACGGAGAGGGCTCATAACTTGGGCGTCCTCCTGGATGCACGGCTGTCTTTAGAAGATCATTTGACGGCCGTGGCCAGGGGGGCTTTTTATCAGGTCTGCCTGATACGCCAGTTATGCCCCTTTCTAGATCGGGACTCCCTATGCACAGTCACTCAGGCACTCATCACTTCCCACCTGGACTACTGCAACGCTCTATACATGGGGCTCCCCCTGGGGTGCACCCGGAGGCTCCAGCTGGTCCAGAACGCGGCTGCGCGGGGGATTATGGGGGCAACGAGGTGCTCCCATGTGACACCTCTCCTACGCGAGCTGCACTGGCTCCCGGTGGTCTTCCGGGTGCGCTTCAAGGTGTTGGTGACCACCTTTAAAGCGCTCCATGGCTTAGGGCCGGGGTACTTACGAGACCGCCTTCTGCCACCAATAGCCTCCCACTGGCCAGTACGCTCGCACAGAGTAGGCCTCCTCAGGGTGCCATCCGCCAGACAATGTCGGCTGGTGACTCCCAGGGGGAGAGCCTTCTCTGTGGCAGTGCCCACCCTCTGGAACAACCTCCCCCCAGAGATACATACAATAACAGACCTCCGGATTTTTCATCAGGCCCTGAAAACCCATTTATTTCAACTAGCTGGGCTGGCTTGAGTTAAGTTTTAAATTGATTTTAAATTGGGTTGTTTTAATTTACGGCCAAAATATTTAATTATTTTAAACTGCTTTTAAATTTTATATGTTTTGTTTTTTCTTTGGCTGTTCACCGCCCTGAGTCCTATTTGGAGAAGGGCGGTATAGAAATAGGAACAAATAAAATAAAATAAATAAATAAAGATGAATGCACGATAATGCTAGATTTGTTATTAGAGTGTGATTATTGGGTATCAAGGAAGAAAGCTCAATTGGTGAAAAGGAAAGTTAGATATTTGGGATACGATATAAGGGTCGTCGAGCTTTAGGACCAGAGCGGAAAAGGGCGGTCCTAATGCTGGCAGAACCCTGAACAAAAAGACAACTGAGAAGCTTTTTAGGATTAGCTGGCTTTTGCCGTAATTGGATCCCTAACTTTGCTTTGATGGCAGCACTTTTGTATGCAGCCACCAAAAGAGCCAATGTGGAACCCCTTGAGTGGAAAGTGGGGGGGGGGACAGAAAAAGCTCTGGCTTTATCGAACTTGCCTTTGAATTTGTACGTAAACACTAATAGAAATATTGCTGGGTACTTACCCAGCCTTTGGGAAGTTGGCAACAATCTGGAGCCTATTTGTGAAAACAATTGGATGGTGGGGGGGGGGGCAAAAAGCTGGCCCCACTGTTTGAAGGTGCTGGCTGCAAGTGCAGAATTGATTCAGAGTTGTAATAAACTTACTTTTTCTTGCCCTATACTCATGCACTCCCCTCACGAGGAGCAGTCTGTGTTGGATACTAAGGGACATTTATGGATTAGTGGGCAAAGGTTGACAAAATATCAGGCAATTATGAGTGAGAATCCACAGGTGGGTCTGGTGGTGTCTAACCGATTAAATCCAGCAACTTTGTTGCCTACGGAGTCTGTTTCTGAGCATGATTGTTTACAGGTATTGGAGGTTTATTCCACCCAACCATGTAAATATGGTAAAATAAGGTAAATATGTATGTTAGGTGGCCTGATTTAGGTCATAAAAGGGGGTGGGTGGGTTGGAATATGGAGATGGTACAAGAACTTAATAAGCAAATTGAGAGATTCCAACGATATGTGATGGAACAAGTACCCCCTAGATTAGTAACTTAATGTCACTCATTTGAACCTGGGGACCAAGTGGAAAATGGAAGGGATCT
Organism: Arizona elegans; assembly: GCA_022577455.1. Taxonomy (NCBI): domain Eukaryota; kingdom Metazoa; phylum Chordata; class Lepidosauria; order Squamata; family Colubridae; genus Arizona; species Arizona elegans. The sequence continues at coordinate 71,237,290 of JAKOOJ010000004.1, read as the reverse complement.
TTTATTGGTATTATGACTTCTCCACTTGCTATTAAGATTGCAGAATCAAAATCATGGATCCATCAGACACGAGTCAAGGCAGCAGCTGACACCGGCTGGAAAGTGTCCGTGGACAAACAATATCCAACAAAACTGACATTTGAATGTGCTTAAAGAAAGCTTTTGTATTTTATATATAGGTTACCTTGATGTATATCTGCCGATGTAACCCGCTGTAAGCTAAAAAGAGGATGGAGCACCTGCTCTCTTGAATTAGTCCGGAACTTGGATCCTGATGAGAGATTGAAGATCATTGCGGATCCATGTGGGAGGAAAATTGGGTGTGGGCACTTTGAGTAATTGGGGTAGTAGCTTTATTGATCATTGTGTTTTACAGATATAAGCAATGGTTTTGTGGACAACCAGGGCCCATTTGATTTCTCAGTCGTTCCGATCCCTAATATCTCCCCAACCGGCTGCGGAGCGTGAACCTCTTACAGATGAAAGAAGTCCCTGCTTAGGACACCCTGGAAGCTACATTTTGATGCAAAGGAACAGAAAAGAGAATTTTCTTTAAATGTGTTGGTTTTGTAATTGTGGGTGTGAGGGTTGTTGTTGCACTCACTGTATTGATTGTGTTTTATACATAAGCTGTAAGGTAGAGTGTGATGTGAAAATTATAGAGGAGGTGTTAGTACATTATTTGGTAATAGATACTGAAGAGATCCCCTTGTAATCCTTAGCTGGTATGTTACCAAAATTACTAGGACAACACAGGATACGAAAGGATTGTTCTAGTTATATTATCTGAAAATGGAAAAGCTAAATATACCCGAAATTCCTAGTCATGTAACAAATACCTTTGTCAAATTGGCAAAAGACATAGCCCACACTTTGAATGTATCAACTTGTTTTATATGTGGAGGAACTAACATGGGAGAAAAATGGCCATGGGAAGCTCAAGAATTGAACTATTCCAAAATATTAGAAATGGATCAGAAAGGTAACCTGTCATATAATAAGGGTAAGGATGTAGACTGGACATTGACTACTAGTCTGGTAGGGAACGTGTGTTTTCAGAGAAAAATTGTGGCAGGCTGTCATCAGGTAAGAAACCTCATATGTACTGGCAAATGGGAAAGTAAGGTATGGTGGTCAGGAAGCCATGCCACAGAGGGAACTGATGAAGTGGCTCTGTTTCTGGTAAATGGGCTATCCTTTTTAAAGGATCCAGATAATCAGACCCTTGAATGGCTGGCTCCTGATGGACTATACTGGATATGTGGTAAAATGGCATATGGGGTTCTACCAAAATCTTGGTGTGGAGCCTGTGTCTTGGGATTAATTAGGCCCTGATTCTTTTTGCTTCCCCTTAAAACTCGACAGGTTTTAGGTGTCCCGGTGTATGATGAGGTGGGGAACTTAAAACAAAGGAGACATGTAGACATATCTGCAATAGGAAGGGTTAGGATAGGAGGTATGCCTAGCCTAACAGGCCTGCAGAGTGAATTATTAAGGTTTATGGACCAGCTACATGGGCGGAAGATGGCATGTATGGCTATCGGACCCCCATATATATTCTGAACTAATTTGTCTGCAAGCTGTAGTCGAAATAATCACCAATGAAACCGGGAAAGGTCTTGCTCATTTAGCTAGGGAGAGTGTCAAATCAAGGACATATATTATGCAGAATAGATTAGCCCTAGACTACTTGTTAGCCAAAGAAGGAGGGGTATGTGGAAAGTTTAATTTAATTAATAGCTGCAGGGTGTATTTTTCTCCCATGTATCGTACCTCTGTTTGTTAAGACTATTTCTAAAAGTCTCTCCTTGCTGGTGGAAGGTGATGGCTATGTGGGATTACAAACGGCTCCAGCAGGAAGAGGACCTGGAGGTGTGACTCGTCTGGATAAAACAGATGAGTCACAAAGGGGGGTATGAGCCAGGCTAAGATTCGATATTGGGATAAAACTCAAATATTAGAAATCCAAATCTTTGGTCAAGACAGAAGTGCCTCTTCCGTGCCAAGGTGCTAAGATGGCAAACAGAATTTGACGTAGGTACAGAATTGTAAAAGGGCAAACTGACCCTAAACAGATACATCCTGTTGTTTAATGTTTATTATACCCCAAATGTCATGTATATCCTAGAGAAGAAATACTGCTTCCCTAACTGTCCTCTTTACTGCTCTTGAGGCGCCTTTGAGCCCCTTATCTCCTCTTTATTATGTCTTGAGCTCCGGAGCTGAGAACCTGAGCCTGTGGGAAAAGGGCTGTTATGTCTTTCCTAGAGATAGATTAAAGGGTAACCTCTACGTGTGAAATGTCTTACTCTTCGTAATAACTTTGCCTGTCACTGACTGCGTTCTTTTATTTACCAGCTGAGCTCATCATTTCTGGACTATCAGACTTTCCGTACCTTGCCAAGAATTGTTATCAGTAAGCTATGTGTTTCCGCATTCTTTTACATTCATTCACACTCTTTCCTTTGTTCTCCTGCCAGAGAGGTCCGGCTGGACCGGCAGGAGACCTCGCTTGCCAAAATGTAACAATTATCTTTCTTAGTTAGTGAGGTGTTTTATTTTCTTTATAACAAATAGATGAGTTTTATTAGAGAACTTTTCTTCGTGTTTCTTTTCAGAATATTGCAACTTGGAGAGGCCTCGATCCATCCTCTAATTAAAATCAGGATGATTTGTCCCAGAGCCAAACATGGGATTAATCAATGCCCTGACATCTGGTAACTCGGATGGTTGATTTATGGCTTTTTTCCTTGTTTCATTATTTCTGATAAGAGCGCATAGGCAGTTAGTTTTTAGCTATTGAGGTACGCTAATTATTCTGCTAAAATGCCGAAACAGAAGAAAAAGGGAAAAATGAAGCACAGAGCTTTATCCTATTTGGAAGAAGAACAGGAGATAGTAACGCCCTCAAGATTCCAGCCTCTTGCTACGGCTACGCAATTAGAACAAGGTGCCATGGGTGAAGAAGATCGGAAAATGCTTTCCAAAACACATCAAAGGACAGATATCAGAACAGCTGCTTTTGAAGATAATGAATTGCGACTGAGGTCGGTAGCTTTTTCTTCTCAATTTGCATGCTATGAATCTATCCTCCCAGAGCCCACAGATTACAAAGTGCTTGGTGCTAGGCCAAGAAAGTTTCCACAAACGGCAAAGCTTTTTCACCCCCACAAAGAGAGAGAAGTAATTCATTATTCTCCTCAAAGCCTTGGGCTCACCCAGCGTGAGATGGCCATTAAATCCTACCGTGAACATGTAAAATATTATGAAAATGAACTTTTTCGATTTAAGAGAGATTTGTTTATGCTCGAGCAAGATAAGGGAGAATCTCGTGACTTAAGATTTTCAAAAAGCGCCATCTTGTCTTCTTCCTCAGAGCTAAAGACACACTCCCTGGTGGATTCTGTGTCAGGCCAATTAAGACAAAGAACACTGCATACGTCACATGAAAGTCTCCCTGATCAAGTTACACATAAACCTGCCATGCAGTCATTTCTTGTAACTGCAAAGCTGCCCGAAGCTAAAGGTGCAGCACCATCTGCTGGCGAAATCTGCTTACTACAGGAAGCTGAAAGAGAAAGGAACTTAGATCAGCATTTTAAATTACTACAACAGACTCTGGCAAACCTGTCTCTAACTCACTCAGAGATTCAAGCTGAAATGCCACAAGTGTCTCCACGGGCTCAAACTCCAACACCCCCTGATGGTGATGGTGTCTTTTTAGATGGAGCACAACCACGCTTTATGCAGCAAAGACAAATGACTGCATCTCCAGCAGGTCATGCCAATATTGCAGATCAAGCACAAATGGCAACTGGAATACAGCAGATTCCAGTGCATCAGCCACAGCAGCTACAAATGCCTGCATATGTGCCCCAGCCACAAGTGCAAATAGGGCCAGCTCCTGGTCCACCTCCAATGGCACAACCAAGACCATTTTTAGGTCCACAACAGGCACAGCAAATACCACAGGCATTTCTGCCAGCACAGCCAGCATATCAAATGCAGGCTCCTTACCAGGCATTTTCTGTCTCTCCACTAACTGGTGAGTCAAAACTAAAAATGTCAGGACACAATTACAATGCCTGGGTCAGTGAGATTACATTATTCCTTCTTAGAGAAGGCACTCACTGCATGGTTTTTAATCCTCCTGCTCAACCTTGGACTTATGCAATAAGAGATTTAGAGATAAGGGTTCACACAACATTATTGATGTCCATAGATAATGAACTGCAGGTCACTTTTCCACCAAATACAACAGCCCGACAAATTTGGGCTGAACTGGAAAATTGCTACAGGCCTTGAATCTTCATGTTTACTCATGTCTGAATTTCACAGTTCGAGATTGAAAACCGGTGAACAAATTGGAGGGCATTTGACCAAACTGAAAGGTCTGAGAACAGAATTGAGAGAAAGAGGCCATAACATTGAAGAAATTCAAATGATCAGCATCATTATTAACTCTTTGAATTATGAATGGAATGATGCTGTTACAAAAATTAACCAAGTCCCAATTGCTCAATGCACAGTGGACAATGTTTGTAGACTTTTAATTGAAGAAGAGGCATTCATGTTGGCCACTCCACATTTAAGAGGACCACCCGCATTAAGAGCTCCAGCTAGGCGCCCCTTCCGAGGAAGGACCTACGCTCCAAGGATGCCAAGATGCAACGCCTGCAATCGTGTGGGACATGCCACCCGGGATTGTCCCCAATGAGTTCCAGCTCCCGTCATGTACCAGCCCAGAGGAACAGACTCCAGAGGCAGAGGCAGAGGCGGAAGACAAGGTCGTCGTGGTCCCCGGCGTGATCCACAAACTCCACTCGCCACACTGGCTTTAACCAATGATCCACAACCTCAACCAGAGTACGACAGACAACTCCTGTGGACTTTGGACACTGGTGCAGCATTGCATGTTACCTACAGAAAGGAACTTTTCACAGAAATGCACGAGCCTGAACCTGAACTACGTGAACTTTATTCTTTTTCCAATCATCCTTGTCAGGTCAAAGGAAAAGGAACTGTTTAAGTTGAAGAACTCGATGCATTCATTCCTGATGTTTATTACATACCAACAGCAACCAGTAACTTGCTTAGTCAGAGTCACTTGTCTAGAATGTTAAAATTCCAGGTTCACCACCTTGAAAATGCAAGTTACATAGTTATAGATGGAGATATTGTTGCTGGAACCATATTATTTGGTGGTCTTTATTACTTAAAGCCAAAGCCTAAAACACAAACACAGGCAAGTATACAAACTCCAAAAAGGGAGAGCACAGGCCCAGAGAGAGATGCTCCAGAGAGAGATCCTGTTGCTATTCTAAAGGGTCCTAAAGCCAACAAAAATAGAATTGGTAAACAGGTTGCTCAGAGCAAGCCTGAGGTTCCGCATAAAAATGTTAATGTTGAGAATTCACTAACTGGTAAACCTTTGCATTCCAGGTGTATCCATAAATGGCATAGAAGATTGGGGCATGCCAGTTTCCGTGTTCTTAGGAAGATGCTGGAGTTCACAAAAGGTTTGGATCTAAAGGGGTGTAAGGTGTTTTTGGATTGTGCTGTCTGCAAAAAGGCCAAATCCAAAGCAGCAGCCATTCCCAAACGTGCTACACGCCTGTCAACACGCATTTTTGATTTGGTTCACACTGACATAGTTGGTCCTTTCCCGCCATCATTTGGTGGTAGAAAATATTTTCTAACAATTGTTGATAATTACTCTAGATATGGATATGTATATCCTATGAAAGAAAAATCAGAGACCTTTCAGATCTTTAAAGACTTTGCAGCCCTTGTTTCTATCCAACACCAAGTTCGCATCGCCAGAATCCAGAGTGATCGTGGTGCCAAATTCATGTCTCAGCGTTTCCAGGACTGGATGCGTAAGAATGGAATTATTCATCAGATTTCGGCCCCTTACACACCGGCTCATAATGGAGTCGCAGAATGAAGACAAGGGGTACTGCAAACGATGATGCGTGGTCTCCTAGAAGACGCCAACCTTGATATGATATACTGGGGTGAAGCTATAAAATATGCAAATTACATTGTCAACCATACTTGGAGCAGTGTAACAAATCAGACTCCTTTCTTCATGTTGTATGGCTACAAGCCTGATCTTAAAAACATCCATATTTTTGGTTCATATGCTATGGTGAACATTCCCTTAGCTCAAAGAAGAAAAGGAAGTCCAGCAGCAAAGAGACTGAGATTTATGGGTATTGATGATAACTCAAAATGGAGCAGATTTATTGACTCTAAACATGTAATTGTGATTTCCCAATCTGCTAATTTTGAGGAAGATATTGATTGGTCCAGGATTCATTCCAATGATCCTGGAGTTTATTTTCCCAGAGATGATACTGCTGATGCCACACAGATTGATGATCAAGATTCCACTAGTTCTTCTCAACCCAATGTTCCGTCTTCGCAAGCCACGGATGCTGATGCTAGCGATGAAAGTGAGGACAAGGACGAAGCAGAAGAAGACTGGACAGTTGTCCCGAGACGTTCCAAGAGGGCCACAAAAGGAATCCCTCCACAACGATATTCTTGGCAACTGACAAAAGCACCCTTGCCTTTGATTTGCAATGTTACACTTCCACCTGATAATTTCACACAAATCAAGCAGCTCCCTGATTCAGAGCAGGAGAAATGGTATGAAGCAATGCAGGTTGAAATGGACAGTCTAAAGAAACTTAAGATATTTACACCTGCAAAACCTCCAGCAAACAAAAAGGTCATTGGCACTTGATGGGTCTACAGAATCAAAAAGAAACCAAATGGTGAGTCATTGTACAAGGCCAGACTTGTAGCTCAGGTTTTCGCTCAACATTATCCTGAGGACTACACAAATACTTACTCACCGACAGTCCGAACTGAGAGTGTAAAAATTGCTTTAGCAACTGCAACTATCCTTGGTTTAGAAGTTTTCCAGTTTGATGCTGACACGGCTTATCTGCATGCAGACCTAGATGAAGAGATCTACGTGAGAAGTCCTCCAGGATTCCGACAGCAAGAAGGGGATACCTGGTTCCTAAACAAAAGTCTTTATGTTCTGAAACAATCTGGTTTAATGTGGTACTTATGTCTTACTGACAAACTAAATTCAATGGGCTTTATTAAGTCCAAAACTGATGAGTGTGTGTTCACAAAAAGATCTAACAATGCATATGAGATAGTTCTTGTTTATGTTGATGATATTGTTTATATTGGTCCAAATAAGCAAATGAGTGAAATTTTTGCCAAAGCTTTGCAGAGATACTTCACATTGAAATCATTAGGTCACATTAGCACTTATTTAGGTGTTCAGATTGAAAAAAAAACACAGAAGGGGTTTAGTCTTTCACAAGAAGATAAAATTGAACAAATTTTGCATCATTGCAACATGAAAGATGCTAACACAACAAAGACACCCATGCAAACAGATTTTCACAACTTGACTCAAGAAGCAAGTCCTGAGTTCGAGGATCAAACTCTTTATCGTTCAGTCATTGGGTCACTATTGTACATTAGTAGTTGGACCAGACCCGACATTGCACTTAGTGTTAATCTCTTATCTCGACATGTAGGTAAGGCAAAACATGTATTAAGAAATTATTGAGATACCTAAAATACACTAAACACATGAAGTTATTGTTAGAACCAACACATACTGATTATGCAGAATTATATTGTTATGCAGATTCTGATTGGGCAAGTGATAAGAAATCACGTAAAAGTACTTCAGGTTATATGATGTTCTTAAATGGATGTCCTGTTTATTGGCAAGTATGTAAACAGAATTTTGTTTCTTGTTCATCTACTGAAGCTGAATATGCTTGTGTTTCAGATGAATGTAATTCTCTAACTTGGTTTGATGCTTTAGTCACAGATATCTGGACACACCCGATCCGACCGATCACCGTGATGGAAGACAATGAATCGGTGGTTTATATTTCTGAATCTCATTTTACAGGTTCTAGGTCCAGACACATTGACATCCGTTATCAAAACATAAAACATTTAGTGAAAAAAGGTTTTGTCAAAATGCAATATGTATCTACACATGATCAAATTGCTGATATGCTCAACAAACCACTCCCAGCAGCTCAACACGAATATCTGCGTGAGAAGATGTGCCTTATTTGATGATGTACTGATATTTGCTTAACTGGCAAAAGAAGGGGAATGTCACTGCATTTTTTTATTTACCAGCTGAGCTCATCATTTCTGGACTATCAGACTTTCCGTACCTTGCCAAGAATTGTTATCAGTAAGCTACGTGTTTCCGCATTCTTTTACATTCATTCACACTCTTTCCTTTGTTCTCCTGCCAGAGAGGTCCGGCTGGACCAGCAGGAGACCTCGCTTGCCAAAATGTAACAATTATCTTTCTTAGTTAGTGAGGTATTTTATTTTCTTTATAACAAATAAATGAGTTTTATTAGAGAACTTTTCTTCACGTTTCTTTTCAGAATATTGCAACTTGGAGAGGCCTCGATCCATCCTCTAATTAAAATCAGGGTGATTTGTCCCAGAGCCAAATATGGGATTAATCAATGCCCTGACATTGCCTTTATACTGTATAAATATCTGGCCAAAAGCAGCCATCATTGTTCAGACCTTTTGGACTGTTTGAACCGTGCACAATAAACTCTTCCCTGCATTGAGGAGCTTGGCCTAGTCTCCGTTTTTTCTCCTACAACAGCTAGGTTTGTCTGGTAAATGCCCCTGTACCTGGGGCTGAAGGTTAGCCGCCTGACACGGGAATCCTACATCTTGTTGAAGTCCAGCTGCCAAAATTTTTGCCAGGGCGTCGGACAGCATGGAATGAATGTCCAATTGACTTGTAGGGCCCGCAGCGCGGAGCCCCGCAGAAGTAGTGGTAAAAGTGGCCTCTGGGATGAGTCTTTGAGGCAATGGTGGCTCATCTAAGATGACAGTAGAGACATTAGGCAAGGAAGTAGAAGCTCCTTGTGACAAACTCATATCAAAGGTAGTTTGGCTCCCACTTGCCCCTGAAGAGCCACTTGGAAGTTCAGGTGGCAGATGGTGAGGCATTGCACCAAAAACAGGTTGAGCAGAAGGGACAGTCTCAGTAACAGGTGCGTTATGAGGGGCAGACTGTTTTGTACACCTGACCCTGTCGTACTGTTGTTCCAATGCCTTGTGACGCCTAAGTGCATCCTTCTCTTGGGCAGAAATTTCCTTGGAAGGTGCCAGATGTGCCTTGGCCACCTTGCGTTTAGACTTGGCCTTGGCTCCTTTTGGAACCGATAGGTGACTCTCCTTGGGAGGACTGATCTCCTGCTCCAAATCTGAGGAAAGGGCGGAGTCAGCCATGACTAGTCAATATATATATATATATATATATATATATATATATATATATATATGTGTGTGTGTGTGTGTGTGTGTGTGTGTGTGTGTGTGTGTGTGTGTGTGTATGTGTATATGTATATGTATATGTATATGTATATGTATATGTATATGTATGGCGGCAAGGCCAAATAGGGCTGGAATCAATGCAAGATTAAATTATGGTGCGGGCCAAACTCCCAGGGAGTGGGAGTGGGAGAAAAGCACCCCCACAAAGTCGCAATCACATCAGGAGCACCGAATTCTGGCGCAGATGCTGAATACAGACCCTCGAGTGTAAATGGCAAACCTGACAGCCGTAAATGTAGAGCGCGAGACAACCAGTGCTGAGATTCCAGCCACAATTCTGGAATAGCAAGCGCAGGCTCAATTGCGAACCAACAAGCGCCGCTTCGCTACATGGATGCTCTCAATTAAAGTCTCAAACTGAGGCTATAGTCCATTTGCCGCATCCACTACTGACCGCTGACGCGCAAAATGGTGACCACTCTTCCCATAGGTCGACAAAATGGTGGCCGCTCGTCCACAGGTCAACAAAATGGTGGCCGTTCTTCCAGCAGGTCGACAAATGGTGGCCTCGGCAGGAAAACTGCTTTCTATCTTCTTCAGTGGCTCTCAGATCAGCAGAAATTAGGCGCGAAGTCAAGAGACTTACTCAGCACCGCGAAACTCTCCTGGACGTCAGAGTGTGCCACGAAGCCTGGGCAGTGACTCCAGAGCCGCAAATAATTAAAAAGGAGCTGAGGCGGTAGCGATTGTGCCGGCGGACCAGTAAACCAGCACTCCGCTGGCGGCTAAATCAAACGTCTTGGATCTGCCCAGCCTGGTCAGAATCTGGACCTCTGCCTCTGTCAGTGTCGAAAATGGTGTGGAACGGCCTGGAGCCCCAAGCTTGTTATCATACCATGGCAGCTCACAATTCACAACTAAAACATAGCAGCTCCTCAGCAACGAACAGGAAATTAAACAAAAATTTTTAAAATAATCAATTAGCTAAAGAATCCAAAAATCTCACAACGAATACAGAGTAAGCGAAAGCACTAGTTCTCTCAGCAACTGAGTGAAAAAGACTGATGTGAGCATGACAGAGGAGGCGTGGTCAAACAGCAAAAGAAAAAAAATCTACACTCAGTTCCCTAGCAACACACGTGAAATAACCCAGCCATGGATTGTAGGAGCAGCGCACTGGAAAACTGAGAATGTACCAGGAGAACCCCTGCATCCCAGACAATTTAAAGACACTAAGGCAAATCAGGCAGGACTGTTGTAAGATAGATGACTGTACGCTTGGACCTTTGTATCCTGAACGGTTCCACTTGGGGTGACTACCCAGCAGACGATACTTATCAGGGAGCAGGAAGAAAATCCAGTTGATTACTGGATAATATCATATGACCTCTTGAAGTTCTTGCAGAAGATGGAGGTAGACTTGCATCTGGAAAGTGATCATGATTCACTTATCCTTACTCTTACATTACCCCAGAAATTACTAAGGGTTGGCTCAATCTACCTACCCAGATTAGAGAGCCAAAATACCCAGGTAAAAATTAAATGGACCGAGAAAAATGCAAAGGAAGTTACTAAATGGATGTTAGCTATAGAAACCATAGAATTACATACATCTCTACTAAGAAATAGATTTGAAGGACCATACTTAGAGGAGTTTGAAACTTTAATTTCAAATTTGAAATCGCTCTCACTAACAGAATACTAGCTCACTCCAAAAAGCCAGTTTTAAAGAACAAAAATTCATTTGATAGAGATTGCGTGCAATTAAAAAGGATATATAATAAGGAGTACAGAAGAAGTAAAAATGACCCTTCTGAGGATCACACTCACTTCTTAAAACAATTGAAGGCACAATATAAGACCCTCCTAAAAGAAAAGAAAAGTGTGGCTTTGAAGGAGTCTTGGCAGAGATTAATTACATCAGTCAGGACAAAAAATACATCCCTTTTTTGGTACATCACCAGAGGATTGGGGAAATCACCCCTACCCCCAACTAATCAGGTACCGATTCAGGCGTGGGAAGAATATTTTAGAGAGTTATATACAGACCCCGACTATGTAACAAAGGAGAGCCAAATTAGTTTGGACCAAGCTGCTTACTGGCCCAGAAGAGATATCCCGGTTGATCGGAGCTCTCAAGGCTAATAAGGCACCTGGTGCTGATAATGTCCTCCCAGAAATAATAAAAAAGAACACCAGTTGGTGGGCCCCACTTTTAGCATCGCTGTTTACATTTATAGATAAAACCCATTAGTCTTCTGAGTGTTATTACTTTACTTTACTTTACTTTTATTTGATTTATATACCGCCCTACTCCCGAAGGACTCAGGGCGGTGAACAGCCAACAATAAAATACATACATACAAAATTTAAAAAGTAGAGATAAAATCGAATTAAATAGTTTGGCCCAGACAAATTTAAAACCCCAATCAATTTAAAACAAATTTAAACTTTGAATATTAAAAATACTAAAAAATATTTAAAAATATTAAAAATGTTTAAAAAGAGGTAGAAAGTTAGGCCAGGCCCGCCTGGTGCAATAAAAAGGTCTTTAGAGCGCGGTGGAAGTTGCGCAGATCCGGGATCCTCCGTATCTCCAGGGGAGCTCGTTCCAGATAGTAGGTGCCCCCACAGAGAAGGTTCCCACAGAGAAGGCTCTCCCCCTGGGAGCATACAATTTATTAGTAAATTGTATGCTAGACACCTAAACTATAAACTCCAGGACTGGCTAATTTCAGGGGGGATAATCAAAGATGAACAAGCCGGTTTTAGAGAAGGAAAATCCTCTCTCTACGTGGCATTCCTTGATTTTAAGCAGGCCTTTGATTCAATATCCAGGAACACCCTATGGGAGAAATTAAAATGCACTACAATTGATAAACGCCTTATTTTCCTCATACAAAAATTGTATGCCAATTCCACCTTGAAAGTGAGGTGTAATCCTCAAGGGACTTTAACCAGCCCAATAAGGGTTGAAAAAGGGGTACGGCAGGGCTGCATCCTGTCCACCTCCCTTTTTAACTTCTATATTAACCCCTTGATTGATCTCTTACAGAACCCTGATCTATATCCTCCTAACATGGCACAACGCAAAATCCTGATTCTCCTATATGCCGACGATGCTATTATTTCACAAACTCTCATAGGACTGAAGAGAGCAATTAGGGCAACACTTGGCTTCTGTAGACAGAACAAGTTGGTCCTTAACTTTGATAAATCAAAAATTTTAGTTTTTGCCAAAAGACCCAGACAATACTCCTGGAAAATTGAAGGACACAGATTGGAACAGGTTAGGACATTTAGATACCTTGGGGTGGTCTTCCACTCGCAAGGGACATGGAAGGCACACCTGGAGCAGACACTGCAAGCAGCCAATAGGTCCTCAAATGCAATTAAACACTTCTTTTATACAGGCGGAGTTCAATTAGTACCTGTTGCCTTAAAACGTGGTGCAAATTCTTTATGGGGCACAAACAGGAATCCTTGCAAAGAAAAACTTTCTAGAAACTATACAAACCAAATTACTGCGAGCCATCTTAACTGCACCCAAAGGAACTCCAAATGCCCAGCTAAGAATTGAGACAGGTATGCCTCAAATTCAGGTAAGAGCCTGGAAGATGATGATCATTTATTGGCTAAAAATTCATTTCTTTCCAGAAGGACTGTCCCCGCTAGTGCTGACTGACAACTTCCCCTCCTCCTGGAAACAGGCGATAGATCACAAGCTGGGCTCTTATGAGCTCTCATCGGTATTCTTAATGTCCCTCGGCTTTGATAAAGCAAAGCAAATGGTAATTGATAGAATGAAGGACATGGAATTCCAAGAAGAACTAAATAGGTTGCCTCTCCACAGTAGGGACAGAATCAAGCAGGGTGTGTGGGAATCAGCAAGATATCTAAATGATCTGATCTTCCCAAAACAAAGAATAGTTTTCTTCAGAGCCAGATTTAATATTCTCCCCTCAGCACTTCTCCAGGGTAGGTACAAGAGAACACCAATAGCAGAATGGGAAAAGGAGAAGTCGAAGATATCTCACATGTTTTATTGTACTGTGAGTTATACAGAGTATGTAGGTATATGTATGTATGTATATATTCTCCCCTTACTAGAGAGATTGCCAGGGAGGACAGACGACTTTTATGTAGGCTTTCTCCTCCAAGACTCAAATCCGGCTACCATGCGGGCAGTGGCAAAATTCTGTGTCACTGCAATGTCCACAAGAAAAAAACTGGTTACAGAATTATAGATGTCAACTGGTGCCAATTTTTTGGAGATATTTTTAACAATTATTGGAAAAATACATTTACTCACATACTTATCGGCTCTCCACTCATGTAAATTAGGGAATGACCCTAATGATTTGAGATTATGTATTTTCATAACATGGCCTGTTACTATTCATGATTAATGTCAGTATTATTTTTAATTTATTGTATGTCTATTGCTGGTCGAGGACCATAATAAAGTTTTATTATTCATTCACTTCAGGTTTGTGAACTTTCCAAATATATCCAGCTGGTCATATGGACACGAAATAGTAGATGTGATGGGTCAATGGCCTGATCTAAGTGGTTTCTTCTTGTATTCTACTGTCCTTCTTTATACACAAATACCCATGAGTGGAAATACTAGTCAAAATTGGCAAGATAACAGTTAGGGGATCAAAATGAAAGTGCATCGTTTCTGGGGGTGGGGCCAGCTGTCAAAGAGAACAGGTGTGTGAGATGTTTCTCCATGTTTGTTTGTTTTTTTGTAAATATTTTTTATTTATTTTTTCAAATTTAAACATAAAAACATAACTTTCAAGAGCAAAAATCTCGATCCGGTCATAGATTATGCTTACATTCCTTTCACAAGCTCAATTCACAATTTCCATTACATCTTTTATAAATAAACAAAAAAAGAAAAAAAAGAAGATAAAAAAGAAATTCAAAACTTAAGAAAAAACCAATTTTACCTCACATTTCACATTTTCATCTATATAAATCTATTATATCTATCCAAAATTAGTTTCAAACTCAGTTTCACTCATTTTTACATCTGCTTAACAATTCTAAACATATCTTTATTTTTCTTTACCTTATATCTTATACAAATCATATCAAAATAATTTTTACAATATTCTAACCATTTGTTAAGTGTTTACCTTACAATTTTATCACCATTTATTCTTAGTTTCAATTCAATACCACTCCATTTTTATTATATTTTATAAAACAACATTTTATCTAATTTTAATCCTTTGACCCTTATCCTCAAATCAGTTTACCTTAGATTTTTTTCTCCCAGTTTACATATTACACAGATTTCTCACAAAGGCATATTTTATTTACTCCAATTTCTAATATATTTTCCACTATATCTTCCTCTAATATTTAACTATCTTCCAGCTTGTTCTGTTTGATTAATTCTCAGCTTGATCCCCTCCAAAACACCAACTATTTAGTTGATTTTAGAATAGTTCCTCAATCTCCTCCAACTCTCCTCCTATTTGTTTGACTGTTTCCAGCATTTTGTGGGCTGATTTCCAGCATAGTCTCCTCCTTAACTCCCTCCATTGTTTGGCTGATTTCCAGCATAGTCTCCTCCAACTCTCCTCCTATTTGTTTGGCTGTTTCCAGCATTTTGAATTAATTTCCAACGTATTTCCACCGAGTCTCAAACTCTTATCTAGTTGGTATCCATCCCACACATTTTAACTGTAATATAATTATCTGTTTTATATCATTTTTCCATCCTGCTCTTTCAATTTAAATCTCAGTATATTTCATAATGGTCATCATTTCCAACTTGTATTACCTTAATTCAAGACTAATCACTAGCATCTGTGTATCTTGTATTTTGTTCAATCAATTCTTATTCATCAGTTTAACATTTGTTTGCAAATTAAAATTAAAACGTATTACATCAAACAGCACATTTTCTTAAAATTTTCCTGCCTCAAAATATATTCTTCTTTATTATTTTTATCCCCTTGATATCATCCACTATTTTAATAGCCACCTCTTATTTTCTATTTTTATTATTTCCCAACCCTTCCTGTTTTTATCCAAAAATCATATATACCTAGGCTTTTAAACTTTATCATATATACATAGGCTTTTAAACTTTACATTTCAGTTAGTCACATTTAAATTTATCCACTTTAATTCTTCCTTTTCTTCCTTTTCTTCTCTGTCCAAAGTGCTCTATTTCAAGGTTCATCAGTTCAAAGTAAAGAATTTCTGTATGTCCCTTTAAAACTTTTAAAATGTCTGATCCAAGCGTAGTGCATCAGCTTCCTGTCTTTGTTAACTACGCCACACCTAGTTTTGTTAGTCTCCATTGTTAAAATCCAAAATGTTCTTTCTTTTTTCTTTCTTCTTTCTTAAAATCATCTGGGACAGAATAGGGATCTCCAAAATCCTTATATCCAATATTAATTTCAAGTAATCCAAGGTAAAAAGCCAATTAACATGTTTCTTTTCCACCCAGAAAGGGAAATTTATTTAATTCACTTCTCTGTTTAATCACTGCAGAGTCCATGGCTATTTTGTAGCCATCCATCTCTATCTTCATTAGCTTCATTTTCTTTTAGAGGCATTAATTCTCAGGAATATCCATTTCTCCTCTCCATTCCAGTTAAAGGCACAGTCAAATTTCAGAAATTTATTAATACCAAATCATCCAGTTTAAGTTTACTGCAACAAAATTCAATTTGGGTCTTTTACCCATTTTTTTTTCCTTTTCAATCTTTAAGCCCCGCAGTCCAACAGCCGCTTTTAATTTTGGGGTCTTATTTTCCAATAATTCCAAATAGGTACATTTGCCTGGGTTGGTGTCACTCACCCGGCTTCTTGATTTTTGCTCTTTCTTCATCTTCTTCCTCCAGCCCAATCCTTGTTCCCGGTTGCCGCAGTTTCAGGGCAGGCCACCATGGCTGCTGTCCCGCTGCCGCCGGCGTGAAGGAGAAGCCTCCGGCCCCAAGGAACCCACCCATTCCTCTCGGCCATCCAAGGCGTTCCTTCTTGTCCCCCTGTCCCTACAAGACAGGGGAGGTCTGCAGACCTATCGGCGGCAGCTTAACAGAGGGGATGTTAAGGTGCTCTTTCTGCAACCACTTCCAACCGCTCAGTGGACTTTTTGGAGTCCTAGGTCCCTCAGAGGGGGACTGGAAAAAGGAGGTGTCCTGCGGAACAGATCCAGATGGTGGTTGGGATCGGGCGAAGTAGGAGAAGCCTTGGAGAAGCCGGAGAGGGGAAGGAGGCGGCCCAAAATGGCGGCCATGAAGAACTGATAGCTGGATGAAGATTAGCGGTGAGAAAACGGGACAACAGTGCGACTGAGTCTGGAGGAATCCAATCCTGACGACTCCACGTGAGTGATCCTGGAAGAGAGATCTTCCCAGAGGATTTCTGTCATGGGAACGGGGAGAAAAGAATCCCTAGGAAGAAGGAGGGGAGAAAGTTCTCCTTCAGTAGAGCAGCGGCAAAAGAAGAGTTCAGGCACAGAAGGGTGTACTGCAATGTGGTAGATTATATTGGCTGTTAAAGAAAAAAGATTAAGGGTGGTTTTCTTTTTCTGCAAAGAACTTAAAAATAAGAAGTTAGAGCAACAGAAAGTGGGAAAGTGAAAAGTGCTGACGAAGCCGAGGAGGTGGACATTTTGAATAAGGATGAATGCCGAGTAACATAGAGAGAGACAAGAGAGACATCTGCTGGCCAAGGAGAAAATTGACACAAGCAATAGTTCAAAAAGGGGCGGGGGGGGGAATAAAAAATAACTTTGCTTTAGAAAGAAGGGAAGCCTATGGTTTAAGACCTGCTTGACTATAAAATAAATAACTAAATAAGAATTTGTTGATTTAAAGGACTAAAAGAATTTACCCAAAAATAACAACTTGACTGCACTGTGAGGATTAGAGACATTCTACATCTGCTGATTTTGTTACATAAATTTATATATGTATTAACAAGATTAATTTCAAACCAGACGGTGACTGCCACAACAGGAAGTAACTATTAACATTAAGTGATACTATAATATTCCACTCCCCTATCAATTTATTCCTGCTTTTGATTGTTGTATGATATAGGCACTCAAGAACTATTGTATGATATAGATATTTAAGAATTAGACATTTAATTATTCCTGTTAATATTGCTTTATATTTATTTATATCTACTGTAGTATATATTATATGGTATATTATACGATACCTAATATATTTAAAATGCAAACATTGATGTAATTAGGCATGGAATAGACAAATTGATAGCTCTGGTGTGGTGGAGGGAAACATAAGAGTTGAAAGTAAGTGGGAGGGCTGGTTTAAGACATTGTTAAAAATGACAAGCATCCCTAACTTAATGAAAATTGGTACAGGAAGAAAGCAGACAGCCCAGACCACAGCAGTTGAGTCAAGTCCAGCTGGACAAAGATCTATAGAGGAAATGATGCAAACGAGAAAGAGCTAATTCATTCAAAGATTTGCAATTAATGTTACAATCAATGCAGGATGTGATGTTGGAAAAACATGAAGACCTGAAAAAAGAGATAGGGGAAGTAAGGAGTGATACTGGTGAACTTAAAGAAAAGATGAAGGTCAATGGATGGGAAGTTTGAATGTTTCCAATAACAAATTATGAAGAATAGACTTCCGGTTTGAACTTCTTGCGCTTTCAGTGCGAGATCTGCAACCTCTGTGGGTCCGTTCTGAGCTCTGCCTGTTGGGGGCTTCACTAGAAGCCATAGCCACCTTGGAGGGGTGGTGAAACAAAGATGAAAGCCGCATCTCCCCTCCCTGACTCGGGAAACCCCCTCATCCAAAGACTAGGAGCAGCGGCAGTCAAAATGGCTGCTGTGAAGCTGAGGAACAGCCAGAACCATAAGTTTGTGTAGGAGTAGAGAAATACTGAATGGTGTGTCATCTGGGTAAAAAAAGATTTACAGCTGAAATTGGACCCCACAAAAAATTTAAGGGGAATACCTTTTAGAGCAATTTGCTACAGCAGCGTGCAACTATTGTGGGAAAAAAAACACATTTAAAGAAGTAACTATCTGTTTAAAAAGAAAATTAAGTGGGAAATGGAATCCCCAAAATAAAAGGCATGATATTAAGAAGGCATATTAAGATGCTGGAACTATAAACCTCCTTTTCTTCAGACAACGGAGCTATAAGATAAACTAAGCAAGAGAAATAAACTGGGTGTGTCAAAACAAAAATAAAATAGGAGCAGAGTCACAATAAAAGCAGAGGAAGCAAAGTGAAGTAAAGAGCGCCATCTGCTGATGATAGTAAATTTTTGTGACTCAGGAGCAAACATTGAAATGGAAGGAAATAACTGTTGAATGATGTATATTTACTTTCTAACTACTGGAGACTGGAATATTAAAAGAAAAGAAAAGAATTGGTGCCTGGACCCCTAAATACTATTGAATATACAAAAACGACTTGAGGAGTGGCGGATCCCTGAAGTAACTAACTGATCGGACATTGATGAGACATTTAAACTTAATTAGGAGGTCTGGTTTCTGAACAGATGATTGAGGAGACCTAAATGAAATGGAATTAATAAGTCAAGATAACAAAGACATTAAGGACCTTATCCTGGAACTGCACAAAGACATGGTGGAAATATTGGATCGTATAGATAGAAGACTGGAAAATTGTATACAAGAGATGAAGAGCAAAGATCAGGACAAGAAGTAAAAAATGGAATTGTCAACTGGAATAGGAGAATTAGAAGTGAGAAACCAGCAAACAGAAGATAACAAGGAGGAGACACTATTAAAATTAATAAGAATTGAGGAATTAAAATGGGGAAAACACTTTAAAAGATTTAAAAAATAAATGGGAGGAACAAGAAGAGGATTGGGAAATGATAGAATTTAGAACAGAAAGCTCTCAAATTAAACAGTCTGGAAAGACAGAGCAAGGAGAAAAAATTAAATTATGGATTCAGAATATAAACCTCGAAGTAGATGGAATGAAAGACTTAAGAGGAAAACAGGGGAGACAAGTTAAAAAAAGGTAGGATTAAAGGAAGGGATGTGGATAAGAGATAATGGTTAAGAGGAGAAAAAGAGTTAAAATATGTCATGATTATATGGTAATAATTGTATTAATATTAGAATGATATGGTTGAATGATGGTATTATTAAAAGTGTATGACTATTGTGTAGGTAAAGTGAAAGATATATTTATGTGTATTACATAAATTTTAAAATATATAGAAAGGAAGAGTTAGAGAATGAGAATATGAATGATAAAATAGAGTATCGTGTCTTTGAATATAAGAATATTGAGGGGGAAAAAAGAAAAATATTAGTGGAAGTTTAGAATGGAGGGCTGTAAAGCAATGTATCACAAAGTCAAATAAGTTAAGAAAAGAAATATGAAAAATAGACACAAAGAATGAAAATAGTGGTAAGCTTGAAATGTGAAGAAACTGATATTTAGACAGTATGCTGTTTGATTAATGAAGTGATGTGAGTATTAAAAGAATAATATTGCAGTTGCATAGATATATGTGACTAGAATGATGATGTGTATAAAATTATTAACATGAAGATTAATTATGATGATGATGATAGTATAATTATGATGATCATTATTAACAATAATAAGTGATTAAGTCTGTTTCTTTGATTTCTGAATGCAATTTAAAGAAGCTGTATGGTTATAGTTGAAAGGATACTAATTGGAAATACATATTCTATAGGTATTGGGAATATTATATGCAACAATGAAAATAGAGGGAAATGGAGTGGAGTGGAAGGGAGTGGGAGAGGAGGGGAGAAAGAGTAAGGGTAGAGAGGGGAAAGGAGAGAGGGGAGTGGAAGGGAGGAGAAGAGTAGAAAGGGAAGGAGATAGAAGCGGAGACAAAGAGAGAGAAATAGAGAGGGGACATGAGAAGGAGAGAGGGAAGGAGAGGGGAGTAGAGAAGAGAGAGAGGAGAAAGAAGAGGAAAGGAGAGGGATGTTATAAAAACAGGTGAAATATAATGTACAGAAGAAAACAGACGGACAATTTCATAATTTTTTTTCTTGAGGGTTATACTATTGAAACTATAATGGAAGATAATGCGGATGCTAAAGCACATCAGTTTGGATGTTATTGCATACTAGTTTCCAAATGTAAGAGAGGAAAAAGGCGAAGACCTACCAGATATGATGGTGGACTTACTAGCAAAAGCCTTGGGAATTGGAAAAGAAGAGACGTCAAATGAGATGGACGAGATTGTCAAAATTTATGGGACACGGTAAAAGCTTACATGAGAGGTATTGCATTTGCCTACATGGCAAAAGAAAATAATAAAAAAAAGACAGCAGCAAAAAAGTCTAGAGGAAGAATTTAGTAGTCTAGTGGTAGAATTATACAAGCTGAATATTATTGAGAAAGAAGACCTAGCACAGCAAATAAAATGTACTAAACAAAACTTCTTCGAAAATGTCAACAAACCAGGGTGATGGTTAGTTAGACTGAAGAAACAGAAGTATAAGTTAGACTGAAGAAACAGAAAGATAGAAGGTGGATTAGTAAATTATATAATGAAGAAGGAAAGATAACATACCAAAACAAAGGGAAAAAAACGATACTTATGAGTTTTATAAGAAACTATACAAAGAGGAGGAACGTAATATTGAAGATAAAATATTACGATATTTCCAGAAAGCTGAACTACCTAAAGTCCCAGAAGACATAAAAATCATGTTGAATAAAGATATAACATTCTTAAAACTAACAGAGGCAATCAAAAGACAAAAAAATAACAAAACGCAAGGTCCCGGCCGACTACCATCAGAAATATATAAAAACTTACAAGACTCTTTAGGTCCAACATTATTAGAGGTATTTAATGCAGTTTTAAAAGATGCAAAGATACCAGCCTCGTGGGAGGAAGCAATTATCACATTGATTCCAAAGGAGAATTCTGGGGATAATTATAATAAATTAATTGATCAAATCAAGGTGGATCTGGACAGGTGGAAAAATTTGCAACTCTCCTTTATGGGGAGAATTGCAACAATAAAAATGAACATATTACCAAAAATCCTTTTTTTATTTCAATATATACTGATAAGATTAGAAAAGGAGTTTTTTTGGAAATTTAAATAAAATCATATCTAAATTTATTTGGCAAGGGAAGAAACCAAGAATTAAACTAAAATTATTACAGGACTCTAAAGAAAGAGGATGATTCGGTTTTCCCGATTGGGAAAAATACTATCAAGTGGCAGCACTTACTTGGGTAAGAGATTGGATAAATCTAAAAAATAGGAGCCTATTAACGCTGGAAGGACATGACATGCAAATAGGGTGGCATGCTGTCCTTTGGGATGGAAAACAAAGGGCCCACCAGTACTTCCAAAGAAAACCTATATAAGATGTTTTATAGGTGGCCTATAGATTAGTAGACCCACAAGATTAGCCAAAATGAATAAAAACCTCTCACCGATGTGCTGGAAATGTAAGGCAGCGCTAGGAACCTTCTACCATATGTGGTGGGTCTGTCCGAAAGCTAGGGATTTTTGGCATCAGATAAAACAATGGCTGGAAGAAATGCTAAATCAAAATATAGTTCCAAAGCCAGAACTCTTTCTATTGGGTATCATAAAGGATAAATATAATAAAGGAACAATATATTTAATGGCAGCAAGACTAGTCTTCGCGCAAAATTGGAAAAGTAAAGACACACACACACACACACACACCCCGAAGAAGAGATAATAAACAAGATACTGATTTGCACAGAAATGGACAGGCTGACTCTAGAACTCAAAGACAAGAGTGAAATGGAATATCATGAAATCTGGAATAAAATGTATCAATGGTTAGAGAGGAGGAGGAATGCTGGGATAAAGAAATATTGATAACTTGAGAGTTGGAAAATTATTATGTTAGTATTATGTGATAGATGGGAATTGTATTGATATTAAAAGTAATTTTCACAGACGAAGAGATTTATGTGTCTGAATTTTGACAGACTGTACGTACTTATATATCGAATATGAATTGTATTTGTTGCAAGGTTGATGGAAATGTTTGAGCCAGAAAATGTCCAATGTTTTAACTGTATATTTAATAAAAAGCTTTTTTTAAAAAGTCCAGTTTTTGAACATGTGTGCAACATCAATACTCATAGAAAAGGGCAGAGTTTGCATTGTGATGTTCTGTTTAACCCAAGCGCTGTAGATGCTGCTCTCTGTATGATTTAAAAGTGAAATGAATCTATAGCTCAGATGACCTCATGTTTTAAACTGAGCAGTCATTTGCCCTGGGTTCGTCCCAGACCCTTCGACAGGGCCCATTCGCAAAAAGAGGGTTCGTCCTGGGTGTTCTGTCCTCTGTGACAATTAGCTCCCAACCAATTGGCTAGAGGGGGTGTAACAGAAATCCAGCCAAAGGAGAGAGCTGTAAAAGAATTTGCCAAAATGCCTGACTTCCTTCCTTCCTTCTTCTTTCTTTCTCCCCCCACCCCCCACAATACAGGGAGGAAGGTTGGTTTACTCAGAAGTAAGTCTCACTAAATTCAATGCTAGGATTTAAATCCAGTGAAAGGAGAGAGCTGTAAAAGAATTTGCCAAAATGCCTGACTGACTGACTGACTTCCTCCCTCCCTCCCTCCATCAATCCATCTACCCACCATAACAGCATAACATGGCAACTAGCCATGTTTGAGGCTCCTCTAGAGGAGTGGAGCTTTGTGTGTGTGTGTGTGTTGTGAAAAAGGAAAGGAAGGCAGGTGCAGAGATAAAAGACCATTTCACTGGATCACACTGCAGAGAGCAGTTGGTTCCTCTTCTGAATTGGAGACCAGGCTATTGCCATGTTATGCTGTTATGGTGGGTAGATGGAGGGAGGGAGGGAGGGAGGAAGGAAGGAAGGAAGGAAGGAAGGAAGGAAGGAAGGAAGGAAGGAAGGAAGGAAGGAAAAATTGTCTTCTATTGGACCCTTCCAGACTTGGTTAACTAACTGGTTGAAGGGAGTGAGGGAGGAAGGCTTTTAGCCTACTCAGTAACAGTGGCCCTGTATTGGTTTGGGGGGGATGAGAGAGGGAGGGAGGGAGGAAGGAAGGAAGGAAGTCAGGCATTTTGGCAAATTCTTTTACACCTCTCTCCTTTCGCTGGATTTAAATCCTAGCACTGAATTTAGTGATACTTACTTACAAGTAAACCAACTTTCCTCCCTGTATTGGTGGTGGTGGGGGAAGAGAGCGAGAGGAAGGAAGGAAGGAAGTCAGGCATTTTGGCAAATTCTTTTACCAGAGAGAGAGGCTGGATTTCTATTACACCCCCTCTAGCCAATTGGTTGGGGGCTAATTGTCACAGAGGACGGAACACCCAGGACGAACCCTCTTTCTGCGAATGGGCCGTGTCTGTTTCTACTTTACTTAGCTTGCTTAAGCTTGCACATTTAGCTTCCAGGTAATTTCAATCCACTTCTAATCCTGTTTTCAAGAACTAAGAAAAACTTCATATTTTTTCATGACACCTCTTCAGTTCTTAATATTCCCTTCAACTAGCTAAGCATGCCCAGTATTTTCACTCTTCCGGACACCTTGAAACTTCCTTAAAGGAGGACGAGACACTGTAGTTTAGGTGCAACCCTACCACCCCAGAATAAAATAGAATTATTACTTGTAATTTTAACTCAGTGTTTTTATTAATTATGATCATTTGTTAATTAGTAATAACAATGAAACTGGATCTCAGTGGAGCTGAAATTCATGAGCAGCTTGAATTTAAAAGCTGATCCTTCAAACTTTTGGCTGAGCAAAATCAAAGCTATTTCTTGTGATATGTTAACACCTATCCAAGATAACTACACTGCCCTCTACTACATTTTTAAATAGAGCTTTTAGAAGGAAATTACATTTCTATTTGGAAACTCTGAACTTAAATGTGGCATAGTATAATCAAGTATCATTACTGCCAACTGATCTAATGTTTGATTGCCTGTTTAACTGTAGAGCTGTTATAAAACTATATAGTTTTGCAAGCTACATTGGCAATTCCTAATGGAAAATCTATTTATTAATTAGTAAATATGCATGCTATCCTTATTTTCTTGTGCATATACTCCAGTGTCACTTGGAAGCAGTGGTGGGATTCTACCGGTTCGGTAGAACCGGTTAAGTAGTTAAGCAATTAGGAGAAGCGATTGTTAGAAGACATCTCCTTTTGTTTTTTTCCACTTTACAGGGTTAATCCTGTAAAGAATTGTTGTTTCCTAGCCTAATCTTTATTGCCCTGTTTACAGAAACTGCCTCTCCATTAACCCTTATTACATTCTTGCAGTACACCTAGACTTACTGTCGCTTCCAGTTCCGGAGCTTCTTGGAGGTGGTTTTTTTTTTTTTTTTTTTTTTGGCTTGACTTTCTTAAAGGGGAAGGGTTGTTTTAGGCTTTTTACACCACTGTTGGGAAGAAATACTCCCCTGTTGGAGTTCTTCCAGCCAGGGTGCAATGATCAGCACTTTGAAGAAATAATTGAATAACGAAGCAGAAGCTTTTAATGACAAGGAATCAAGATGAATGACATTCAGCAAGGCTTTTTGGCTAGCTAGAAAGATTGACAGTCAAATGTGAGTTTACACACCCTTTCTGGTTTTTGGTGAAGTTTAATTCTGTGCTTGGTGATGTTTAATCCTGTGTTTAGTGATGAGATAATTTTCAGCTTTGTTTGGAAGGAAAAATGTTAATCTCTGTTCCTGAAAAGAAGCAGCTTCGGAAATCTGACTAGCTCTTGTGTCTGTTTGTTCTGGTAATTGGTTTAACAAGCAGCAGCTACTGTGTTTGCTCCTTTGCTTCATTCTGGAGAGCTCTCTGCTAAAAGGTTTCACTTTATGAGCAAGAGTTGGCTGCTGATAGTTGTCACTGTATTTTAACTATTTTAATTCCTCAAGGTGCTCTGCCACCCTGCCTGATTTGTAACTCGTTTGCAGGTATTTCTAATCTAATGATTGGTATTTAGGGCAGCTTTTTGCAAGCAAAGAAGCTTTTTGTATTTTTGTACAGATAATCCTTGATTTAAAACAGTTAGCGATGGCACTGAAAAAAGTGACTTATGGCCGTTTTTCACACTTATGATCATTGCAGCAAACTGTCATTAGGGCAAAGAAGCGATGCCACATGACCACCTGGCCACACCCACTTGGTCACATGAAGCACTACTGTTGTGAAATGAGTGACATGGTTGTTAAGAATGCTACAATGGGCATAAATGATGAGCAGTCATAAGTGCAAGGACCGGTCAAAAGTGCAAGGACCTGTCAGAAATCACTTTTTTCAGCCCTCTGGGTAGTCCCTACTCAGAGGGGTGAAAAAGTTATTTTTGACTGGTCCTCGCACTTTTGACTGGTCCTCATACTTACGACTGTCCTCACATTTTATATTTTGCTCCCTATCTTGTCACCATGGTGAAGAGAAGCAGTTGTGAAATGAGTGACACAGTTGTTAAGAATGCTGCAACGGGCATAAATGTTAGGATGGTCATAAGTGTGAGGACCGGTCAAAAGTGCGAGGACGAGTCAGAAATGACTTTTTTCAGCCCTCTTAGTAGTCCCTATGCACATAGCCACGGCCACCCAGTCACATGTTCAGCTAGCCACCCCACCCAGTCACATGACCACTAAGCCACACCCCCAAATAAGCCATGCCCACAGAACCGGTTGTTTAAAAAATTGAATCCCACCATTGCTTGGAAGTCATGCATGGCGATAATTATTTGATGTTTATACAATTTGGCCATTGCTTTGCCAAAAACTCCCAATTTTCTGAAAAAGTTCTGAAAAACAAGCTTTTGTTTTTGTAACTCATTCTAAGGAAGCTTGGCAATGTCTTTCAAATTCCTTTTGGAAGGACAGTTGCACTGTTCTGGAGAAAAGGGTCACGAGGTTACAAAGAGTGCTTGTCAGCCTCTATGATGCTTGCTTGCTATCGGCTGCCATAGTAACCGGGGGGGGGGACGGGCAGGCTGTATAGGTATTTGGGAGGGGGAAGCGAGCTGGTGGAGATGTCTCGTGATATGACCGAAAGGGAGGAAAATTCTCATCATCTTCGGCGCAGCTGAATGGATTTATTGATAGCCAGTCAAGGTCAACCGTTCTAGCAAAGCAGATGGATGGGACCATCTGAAGATGCACCTCACATGATGCCTTGGGGAGCTGGGGATTGGACATTCAGCTAGGAACCTTGTGGGGAGGGATTTGGGAATACTTTCAATATGTAATTTTCACTCCTATTGCCTCAGATCTTGCTTTCTTTTCATTGCATTCAGTTCATTCTCCATTGTGTCAGGGAAGATCATCCAGGAACGGGCAATGCTCAGCTTCTCTGCTTGGAGACCGAGTAACATTTTTTGTTGGCCACGCCTCCTTTGTGCGGGTGCTCCCCAGTTCGACTCGGTCTTCTAGTGAGTTGAGACTGAGAAAAAGAGGCTCACCCACTCCTGGATTTTCTTCAGTTCCACAGGACGGAAAGTTCTCAGTTTTCCTGACCGAGTGAGGCTCGTTGATCGCAGGAGGGCGATCTGAGGGATAACCGGTTCTCCGGTTATACCCTGTGCCGGCTTGTAGATCAGCCGAAGGCCCTGCCAGTCCTGAATTTTAGCGAAAGAGGTCACTGCCTATCAATGGGCAGTCCATGGCATTCCTCTGCTATGGCAGAGAAGGGCTCAGTCCCTGCCTGGTTTCGCCCAGGCACAGATAGCGGCGAGCGCTTTCACGCCAGAAGAGGTAGGAGTGCTCATGAGGAGCGGGGCTGCCTGATTACACGCGGAAAGCGGCTGCCGAATCACAGCATCATCATAGCCGCGGCGGGAGAGCTCCTCATGATCCAGTCTGCATGGATCCGCAGGAGAAGCGGCATTAGCGCTCGGTTCCCTCACAACCTTGGAGCAGCCTCCCTTCCAACTCATCGAACAGGGAAGCGCTCAGCGCACAAGTCAGCTGCGGCAGGAGTGCTCTTGAGGAGCGGGACTGCCTGATTTATATGCAGAAGCGGCAGCTGAGTCTCGGGTTACCACAGCCGCAGCAGGAGAGCTCCTCGTGAGCCAGTCTGCCCAGATCCGCAGGAGAACCGGCATTGGCGCTTGGCTACCTCACAGCCATGTGGAAAATCTCCTTTTCAGCTCATTGAGCATGGGAGTGATTAGCGCTATTGTGGCTGTGGCAGGATTGCTCATTTGAGCCGGTTTGCTTAAAACTCCATACGTGGAGCGGCAACAGCACTTAGCGCCTTAACGCCAGTGGCATAGAAGTTCTGGTCAGCCAGTCTGCCCCTCCCACAAGGTAAGGTAACGAGCCTGTGGGCATTACAGCACTGACAGTAAAGCTCATTTTGAGCCAGGCTGCTTTACACCTCAGCGCAAAATGTGCTATGCATTGCTGCACAAGCAGCTGTGGTGGGGGAGCTCTGTACGAGCCGATCCACCTACTTTCGATTATGTGAGGTAACGGAATTGCCTTGTATTTATCAACACATAAATACAACAGGACACAATATTAATTTTAATAACACAAAAACAGTTGCAAAAATAGAACATCTCAATGGCAGAATAATCAGAGAAGCAATTGAAATAGAAAAAAGACCATATTGCATGAATAAACGGGATGACACTTCACGTCTGCCTACTATTTGGAAACCTGTTCTCATAGATAGACGAATCTTAACACCAAATATAAAACATAGATCAAACATTAATCAAAAAACAAATCCCAACCAAATCATATTCAAACCAGCCACAAAGATGAAGCCCTGCCACCTAGTGGAGAAAAACCGACCATACACCTGAAGCCAAGCCAATAAACACATACTGGGACTCCCAACCAATCAGAATGAAAAGGTGGAGCCATCCCAGACTACCAGCACCAGATTTGAAATAGCGATGGCAGTTACTGCAAAAGACTCCTCACATAAGCCTGATGATGGCAGATGAGATTCTGTCGAAACGTCACTTCTACCCTTTTAGGGATATATCCACAATTACACGGGAAGAAACCCGAAATATTAACTATACACACATATATACCCGTGAAAACTTACATAAACATATATATATATATATATATACACATATATATGTAGGTCTTTGCTTATTTGGGTTTTCTCCCGCGTAAAATTGGAAGTGTCTTGGCGATGTTTCGACAAAGTCTCATTCATCATCTTCAAGCTGGTGTTTTCGGTTTCGTGCTTCTAGGAGCAATGAGTGATCGCAGCTGTTTCTTCCTTTTAACTGCTAGTGGGGGTGTGAACTGATTGGGTGGGAGCTTGGCTGTGTTCTGATTGGGTGGATGTGTGTTCTGATTGGTTGGGGGCTTGGCTGTGCTCTGACTGGATGGGGGCTTGGCTGTGCTCTGATTGGACGGGTGTGTGTTCTGTTTGGGTGGGGGCTTGGTTGTGCTTGGATTAGTCTGAGTTGCAGGGGGATTTGAGCTGGTGAGCTGCGTTGCTGTTGTTTGGCTTCGCGTTCGTGGTCATGCCACATCTCCATGGTGGGTGTCAGTCTGCTTCATGTATGGATTGGAGGGGTTTAAAGTGGCTAATGATGCAGCTAAGCTGAGGTATGGCTTCTGGTCCGTGGTCGTGCCTCATCATCGGTGTGGGTTTGAGTCTGCTTTCCACGTGGATGTGTGGTGGCGACATCCTGTGTGGCCCTCGAGAGTGTGGGTCTGGTGTCATTCCTCATGTTAGGGACTCGTTTGTCAATAAGGGCGGGTTTCCAAATGGCTGGTAGGCGGGAGGTATCATCTCGTTTATTCATGCTGTGTGGGCATTTTTCTATCTCGATGGCTTCTCTGATTATTCTGTTGTTAAAGTGTTCAGTTTTGGCGATAGTTCTGGTCTTTTTAAAGTCAATTTCATGTCCTGTGGCTTTAAGGTGTTGGACCAGGGAAGAAGTTAGTTCCTCTTTTCTGACTAAGTTCTTGTGTTCTTCAATGCGTGCACTTATTCTTCTGTTGGTTTGTCTGATGTATGTGGTTGGGCAGGCGATGCATGGGATTTCATATACTCCTTGATTTTCTAACTCAATTTTGTCTTTGGGGTTTCTTAGGATGGTGGATATTTTTCGGTTTGTGCAGAATGCTGTCTTGATGTTGTGTTTGTGGAGATCTTGCTGATGGGAGGAGGGCTTTGCCATTTTCTTGTTCTCTGTCTTGGATTTTAGTGGGGGTTTCTTTTTGGATTAGTTTGGTAATCTTATTTCTTTGGAATCCATTGGATGTTAGTACGTTAGTGAGAGCGTGTAGTTCGGTTTTTAGATGTTGTTCATCAGCTAAGCGTTTTGTTCTGGAGATAAGGGTCTTGGCTACCGAGTTGATCTGTGCTGGGTGGTGGTGTGAGAGTGCGTGCAGACAGTGGTTTGTGTGTGTTTTCTTCTGGTAGATGGTGTGTCCTAGGGAGCCATTGGATTTCCTGTAGACTAAGACATCCAGGAAGGGAAGTTGGTTGTTAGCTTCCGTTTCCATGGTGAACTGTATTTTGGGGTGTAGGCTGTTGAGGTGTGTGAGGAAGTTGTCCAGTTTTTCTTTCCTGTGTGGCCAAATTATGAAGGTGTTGTCTACGTATCTGAGCCAGAGTTTGGGTTTGTGATCAGATTTTTCTAGAGCTTGGGTTTCAAAGTGTTCCATGTAGAGGTTTGCAATGACAGGTGAGAGGGGTGATCCCATGGGTGATCTTTCTATTTGTTTGTATTTTTGTCCATTATAGATGAAGTATGTGTTGGATAGGCAGAGGTTGGTCAGATTTAGGATGTGCTTGGGGGGGGGTTATATTTGTTTTGGATAGCTGTCAAGGCTTCGCGGGTGTTTGTATGTAGGTCTTTGGTTATTCAGACCGCAGCTGCATCATTAGCCACTTTAAACCCCTCCAATCCATACATGAAGCAGACTGACACCCACCATGGAGCTGTGGCACGACCATGAACGCGAAGCCAAACAACAGCAATGCAGCTCACCAGCTCAAATCCCCCTGCTACTCAGACTAACCCAAGCACAACCAAGCCCCCACCCAAACAGAACACAACCCCCACCAATCAGAGCACAGCCAAGCCCCCAACCAATCATAACACACCTCCACCCAATCAGAACACAGCCAAGCTCCCACCTGAACAGTTCACACCCCCACTAGCAGTTAAAAGGAAGAAACAGCTGCGATCACACATTGCTCTAGAAGCACGGAGCCGAAAACACCAGCCTGAAGATGACAAATGAGACTTCATTGAAATGTCGCCAAGACACTTCCAATTTTACACCGGAGAAAACCCGAATAACCAAAGACATATATATATATATATATATATATATATATATATATATATATATATATATATATATATATATATATATATATGTTTTTCTTCTAGCCAGGTTTTCCCTACGTAGCCAAGGTTTTTTTGTAGCTCCATATATATATATATATATATATATATATATATATATATATATATATATATATATAGAGAGAGAGAGAGAGAGAGAGAGAGAGAGAGAGAGAGAGGGAGAGGGAGAGAGAGAGAGAGAGAGATAAAATCGCTCAGGTCCGGACCGGGCTGGACTCTGGGCAGAATCCACTGAGGAGACTGGGGCTTGTCTTGGCGGGGACATCTGGGTTGAGTTTAAGCCTGTTTTGTTGAATAAAGTGGACAGGATTATGGGTCGGCTGGGGACCTCCACATGTTTATTGGACCCGTGTCCCTCCTGGCTTGTTTCGGCAGTCAGGGAGGTGACCGGAGACTGGATCCAGGCTGTTGTCAACACTTCGCTGAGGGAGGGGGTTTCCCCCCTGCACTCAAAGAGGCGGTGGTTCGCCCTCTCCTCAAGAAGCCCAACCTGGACCCTGACTCCCTTAATAACTACCGTCCAGTCTCCAACCTCTGCTTTTTAGTGAAGGTTGTCGAGTCCGTGGTGGCACAGCAATTCCCTCAATTCCTGGAGGAAACTGACAACCTGGATCCTTACCAATCTGATTTCAGGCGCAGTCACAGCACAGAAACGGCATTGGTTGCCCTAGTGAATGATCTCTGGCGGGCCCATGATGGGGGTTGTTCCTCCATCCTGATCCTTCTTGACCTCTCAGCGGCTTTTGATAACATCGACCATGGTATCCTACTGCAGCGACTCAGGAGGTTGGGGATAGGAAGCACTGTTCTGCAGTGGTTCTCCTCCTATCTCTCGGGCCACTTGCAGTTTGTATTGGTGGGGGGGTCAGAGATCCTCACAGAGGCCCCTCACTTGTGGGGTGCCTCAGGGATCGGTTCTCTCCCCCCTGCTCTTTAATATCTATATGAAGCCACTGGGTGAGATCATTCATCGTTTTGGAGTGAGGTATCCCAATATGCGGATGATACCCAGCTTTATATCTCCACCCCGGATCACCCTAGGGATGCCTTTTCTGTGATGTCCCTTTGCCTGGAGGTGGTGTGGGCTTGGATGGATAGGAAGAGACTCAGACTCAACCCATCCAAGACTGAGTGGCTATGGATGCTGGCATCTCGGGATCTAGAGGTACCAACTTTAGTGATAGGAGAGGAGACTCTTACCCCCTCCACTAGGGTTCGCAATCTGGGTGTCCTCCAGGATTCTCGGTTGTCCGTGGATGACCATCTGATGGCCGTAACCAGGGGGGCCTTCGCACAAGTACATCTTGTGTGCCAGTTGCGCTCTTTCCTAGACCGAGATGCCCTCACCACGGTCACCCACGCCCTTGTTACTTCTCAGTTGGATTACTGCAACGCCCTCTACATGGGGCTGCCCTTGGGATGCATCCGGAGGCTCCAGCTGGTCCAGAATGCGGCCATGCAGGTAGTTACAGGAGTTCCTCGTTACTCCCATGCAACACCTCTGCTGCGCGAACTGCACTGGCTGCTGGTTGCTCTCCGGGTCTGTTTCAAGGTGCTGGTACTTACCTATAAAGCTCTACATGGCTTAGGCCCGGGGTACTTGCAGGACCATCTTCTGCCTTCCTCCCACCATCCCGTGCACTCCCACAGAGCAGGCCTCCTCAGGGTGCCATCGGCCAAACAATGTCGACTGGCGGCCCCCAGGGGAAGAGCATTCTCTGTCGGAATGCCGACCCTCTGGAATGATTTGCCCACCGAGCTCAGGATAGCCCCAGACCTCCTCTCCTTTCGCCGCGAACTGAAGATGTGGCTCTTCCGTCAAATAAATTGATCTGCTAGGAGTTGCACAAACTGTAATAATTTTAAATATGGTTTTTAAGGGGTTTTTAACTTATATTGTTATTTTGCGATTTGTATTATTGATTGTTGTCGTAAGCCGCTCTGAGTCCTTCGGGAGAATGGCAGCATATAAATCGCAATAAATAAATAAATAAAATAAATAAATAAATAAATAAATTTTAGCTCTCCATGTGCTGAAAAAATTTATTGGGCATTTTCTTAGTTATGTCATTAGACATAAATTTCAATAGGAAAGACAAAAAAGTCTGGATAGTGGACATGGCAATGCCTGGAGACAGCAAAATAGAAGAGAAAGAGAACTGGAAAAAATAACAAAATTCAAACACCTGCAAATAAAAATAGAACAATTGGGGCAAAAATATCAAAGATAGTAGTAATAGTAATAAGCACCCTGGGTGCATCAGTCAATTATAAAGGCAGATTTACTTGGAATAGCTTACATTTTGCGACAATATCTTTAATATCAAACAAAAATTTATGCTTATCCCAGGCCTTGGGAAGGGGACTTGATAGCTGGAATAAATGTCTAACATCTGGCTAACACCATAAAACTCCCCAGTAATTTTGGACAGTTTAGAGCAGTCACGACCAACCTTTTGGCTTGCCTGGGCAGCACTGAGTAAAGAGAAATTGGCCTGGGCTGCATATAAAATATATAATATTCTTAATGTATATAAATAACAAAATTCCTTTATTTTTAAATATTTTGTATAAAATCTTGTGGCTCCTTTATTAGTTATCCAGGACTCCGTGTGGCCTGCAAGCTGCAGGCTGGACACACATGGTTTATAAGTTCTTTAAAACATTAAGAACAAATAAACATATTAACAATGCCAGTGGGAACAAATGAACATAACCTAGGTTAAAAGGAAACTTCCGTCTTCTTTGCCAAAAGCCTGGGTGAGGAGCTAGGTCTTCATGGCCCTTCAAAACACCAGCAGGATAGGGCTCAGTCAGAACTCAAAGGGGAACCTCATTTCAGAGATTAGGTGTTATTATAGAGCAGGGCTATTAAACTCCTGGCCTACGGGCCAGATGTATCACACACTGGCCACACCCATGCCCAGTTTAGTGAAGGGGGAAACAGTCCTAATACATCATGTGACAACTTGAGTTTGACAGTATAGAGGATGTGTGTGCTTCCAGGATCCCAACAGTTGGTATTGAGTCACCCCTGCCAAGTCCAATTGACAGAGCAGATAATATGGGAGATAGTTGATCCTTCAAGTTACCAGGCCATAGGTTATGTAGGGCTTTATAGATAATAGCTAGTATTTTGAATTATACCCAGAAACAAATTGCTGCTTTCTGAACCATTTGAACCTTCTAGGATATCTTCAGGGATATCCCCATGTACAACATGTTCCAATAGTAAAGGTATGAGGTCACCATAGAATGAATGGCTGAATGAAGGACTCCCCAGTCCACCAGAAGGCACACCAAATGAAGTTGAGCAAACAGTTTCCTGCCCACAACTGTCACCTGCTCATCCAGTAGGAGCTGTGAGTCCAGGAGAACTCTCAAATTGAGCACCACTCTTGAATGGGAAAATCCCACCCTATACAAGGTCAAAGATGCAATAGGCCCAAATCTGGGTGGTCCAAATACCCACAGCCATTTAATTTTGATAAGATTGAGTCAGCAATGGTTCCTTCCCATCCAAATCCACACAGCCTCCAAGCACTGAGTCAGAAACTTCATAGGCTTACATCTCCAACCTTGAATTGAGTAAATTGGTATCAGCAGCATAATGATGGTATTAAACCAAACCCCAAAGCTGAGTTCCTCCTCATTCTTCAACACATATGATAACTGTCACAGTTCATTTAAAACAAAATCTTTTCAGTACAATTTTACTACATAAAACTATTAATTTGTGCTTTTCAACTGAACCTCAATATTGAAACATGTTTTGTAATTATTAAAAACTATTATATTCTGGAGATTGAAAAAACTGACAGGTTTTAAAATCATAGGTTATCCCGATTTTTTTTCCAACAATATTCCTATTTGATGGAAAATGACCCTCAAACTACAGCCCACAGGCTGAAGCAACAAGATCCAGCCTGCAGGGCTGCCCTTGAGACATGCAAAGTACTGGTCCTCGTGCCTCAGCCCTGGCCCAGGCCAGCCTCGGCCCTGGCCCAGGCCAGCTAATCTATAACTTGATGGCTGCCATCCGGGCCAGAACATGGTCAGGCTTAGATTCACAGGGCAGCCCTAGAGCCTTCAAGGAACCACCCCGCTGCTTCAGCCCTGCCCACTAGGTACTTGCCAGCTGCTGTGGGGGCAGAGTTGAGGTGGCAGGGATGGTTCCTAGCTGGCTCCAAGGATCTAAGGCTGACCACGTTCTAAGCTGGATGGCTGCCATCCAAGTGCTGCACCCACCACCAGCACGTCAATGGCCTACTCACCGGCCTGGCCTTGCAGCCTGTGTGGCTTCCCTTTCACTAGGACCACCCCCACCCCGCCCATGTGGGAAAACCAGAGCTGCGGTAAGCACAGCCACCGGCAGTGCTGCCAAACTCTCCAGAATAAGATGGAAATGAGAAGGAGGCAGGCAGGGAAGGAAGATGAGAAGGAAGAGAAAAAAAGAGAGTTTTTTTGTGGAGAGGCAGCAAAAGAAGCAGCATTCCTTAGCTAGGAAGTGGACAAAGGCAGAAAGGGAAAGTAAATCTCAGACCCTGCAAACCAAGTGACTTAGAGAAATGGCAAAGATGCAAAAATTGTGGTCGCATAACTATAAAATGACAATGTCTACAGCATATAAGGAGAATTTGTATATGTTTTACAGGTGGCACTTACATCCGGCGAGGATAGCCAGAATGTTTAAGAATAAATCGGAGAAGTGTTGGAAATGTCATCAGACCCCAGGATCATATTACCATATGTGGTGGAAATGCGTAGAAGCAAGGAGATATTGGACTAAGATACACACATGGTTGGAAAAAATGACAAAGAGACATATTGACTTTAAACCAGAGACATTTTTATTAGGGATCTTACCAGAGACATTTAATAAAGAATTGCAATATTTAATGATGAATGTTTTAACAGCAGCTAGAATTGTATTTGCCAAAAATTGGAAAGGAGAGAAGATACCTATTGATGAAAAAATTATTAAGAAAATGTTGGATTGTGCTGAAATGAGTAAATTGACATTTGAAATAAGAGAACAGGAAGATAAACAATACTATTTGATATGGGATTTATTTTATCAATGGATAGTTAATAAAACATGGAGATGAAATATGATATATAAAATGAAATTAAGATAAAATGTGTAAAAAATTGTTTTTTACTTAGTGGAAAAGAAACATGTGTCATATATTGATATCTTGAAGAGTTTGTGAGCATGAAAAGATTTTAACCAACTGAAACACTGTCTGTAATCGTTTGAAAGGATGATGCTTTTATGTTGTTTTTTGTTTGAAAATTAAAAAAAAAGATTTATATATAAAAAAAGAAAGTACACAGCTGGTAACAAGCTGCAGGAAACAACTTTAGTTCGCTAACCATCGCGTTGGGATGTCTCTGCAAACCTTATTTCTGGGCTTTCTGCCAACTCCAGTAAGACTCTGAATATCTTATCTCTGGAATTCTGGCAGGCTGTTAAGAACGCTTTGTTAACAGCCAGCATTTGCTAAAACTGCGTTTTTGAGTAAACTTAAGTTTTGTTCAGAGTTTGTGTGTGCTATGTTCTTTGGGATCTGTAGCTGGGGCAGAACACACCTCTAGCTTCCCTGCTCAATTGCTCACCTCCTTTAGTTCAGAAGCAGCCATGTGGGAGAGGAGGAGGCTGGGGGAGGGGGTTCTCCCTGAGTTTTTAAAGTCCTGAGGTTTTTCTTCCTCTTTTTCCTTGCTTCATAGGCAGCTCTCCAGCTCTGGGAGCATCCTTCTGGGCTGGGGGCTTTTTCCTTTGGAAGAAAAGGAGGAAGGAGTGGAGGAGGTAGTGACTGGGGCTTGTAAGGGTCCCTTCTCCAACTTTGAATTTGTCTCCTCTGCCTGTGTTTGTGTGTGTGTGAATGGGTGGGTGTGATTGCTAAGGTGACCATTTTGCTAAGGCTGGTACTTGGATCTTTCCCACTCTGGTTTCCCTTCTCAATTGCTAGCCTCCTTTAGTTCAGAAGCAGCTACATGGGAGAGGAGGAGGCTGGGGGAGGGTTTTTTGTTTTGTTTTGTTTCATTGCCTGCGTTCTGGGATGTAAATTGCTTAGTTGTGTAATTATCAGAGTAAGCCTATTTAACTTAAAAGCTTTTCTTCTCTTTCTTTGTCACCCCTGATTTGGCCTCTTTTAGATTTAATAATTATTATAAAGTAATAAAGTGAAGTAATAAAAAAGATTTTAGACTGTGTGAAAATATTAAATATGGACAAAAAGAAATTTTGGACAAAAATATGGACAAAAAGAAAAGAAACAAATAAGGAAAAGAGGATGGAACAGGGAAAATACAAAAAACTTAAATGATTACACTGAGATTAACAGTGGAAAGAAAAGAAAGAGGGAAAAGAGATGGAAAATAATAAGAAATAAAGGACAAAATAAAAGATTTTATGATTTAAAAATACAAAATAAGCATATTAAAATTAACAATGAAAAGACACAAAAAAAGGAAAGAGAAAGGGGAAGCAATGGGAAATATAGGGCAGAATAGGAGAGTACAAAAGAAAGGAAGAAAAAGAAAACAAAAGGCAAAGAAGGAAAAGAGGGTGGAGGAGAAGGAAAAATATTAAAAATATCAGTAATTACACTGGGATTTACAGTGGAAATATAAGAAAGAGGGGAAAGAGATGGAAAATAATGGGAAATAAAGGGCAAAGATTTCATGATTTTAAGATACAAAATATTAATAATGAAAAGATACGAAAAAGGAAAAGTAGAAACAAAGGGAAAATTGTAATAAATGTCACATGCTCAATAATATTGGAGGTTAACAGAATGATAAGGTTTAACAATATGAATAAATCAGTTGAAGGAAATGTAATATTTGGAATATTCCAAACTATATATTTGAAACATAATTAAAAAGAGAAAAGAAGACAAATTAAGAATATTTTAAGAAATAATTGGATTGGGTAAAATGAGAAAGGATTAAGATGCACTTTATAAATATATATTTGAATAAGTGGAAATATATTGTTAAAATGTTTTGAGAAACATATTTAATGATTGAAATTGAATGTAAAAGTGAATGAAATTGAAATGATAAAAATGATGTAAATGTTATACTTGCAAGAAGTAAAGTAGAAAAAATATATTGGTAAAAGTAAAAAAACGAGATTAGAAAAGTGTTTGAGTAAAGACTTGAAGGAAAAAAGAAAATAAAATTAAATATATTGTTAATAATTAAAAAGATAAGGGATCGGGGCTGCCTGAACTCCACAATGGAAAATATTAAATTGAAAATGAATACAGCAATAGAGAGAGATGAAGGAATTGGAGGGGAGTAGGAAGGAGAGAGAGGGATGGAAGAGTAAGGAGGAAGGAAGGGAAGGGAAAGCACAGTAGGAGAGAAGGTAAGACAGGGCGGAAGAGAGGAGGAGAAGGAGAAGGGAATGGGAAGTAGAGAAGAGAAGAAGAAGGTGGGGAAAAAAGTTGGAAGGAGAAGGAAAGGCTAGATTTGAGGAGAAAGATTGCTGTACAATAAAAAAAGAAGATGAAGTGGAAGAAAGGCAGCTCTGAATAAACAAATATAAATATATTAGGAAAAAGAATGAATTGTTAAAGAATAAAAGAGGATAAATAGGTATAACTACCAAAGTTAGAACTTAGGGATAAATGAAGAAGGTGTTTATATATGCAAGTATAGAAATACTGAGGTATATTAAAAAAAAAAAAGGAAAGGGGAGAAAATGATATTGACAAAAATTGTAATTGAGTAAAATGTATTTGAATTTGACTAATTGTATAAGATAAGAAACGACCAAAAAAACAAAAAAAATGTGGGTGAAGGTGGGAGAGAGAAAAGAAAACCAATAAAACTTGTTTTTTTTAAAAAAGGAAGAAAGGGGAAAGAAGAGGATGGAAGGGTAGGGGACAGGAGTAGGAGAGAAGGTGAGAAGGAGGAAAAGAAGAGAGGAGCGGGGGAAAGGAAGGGGAAGTAGGATAAGGTAGGAGAGGAGGAAGGAGAAAGTAGGAAAGGAGAGGAGGGAGGGAAGGGAAAGAGGAGGAAAAGAAAAAGGTTTGTTGTGAAATGAGGGAAGAAAGGGTGGAAGAGCAACTCCAAATGTAATTAAAATGCCTTATTTTAATGCTTTAAGGAAAACATGTATATGTATGATTAATTATGTATAAGAAAATGTACATTTTATATTATGTGTATAAGAAATAAAACTGAAAAACTTTTCAAAAAAAAAAAAAGAAAAGAAAAGAAATGAGTACTCCAAGGTCCTTGACAGAGTGCGGGTCATCTACAAGGTCATGTCCATCTAATTTGTATTTTATGTTTTGATTTTTTTTTTTTTTTTGCCAATATGCAAGACAGAGCATTTGTTGGTTGAGATTTGAAGTTGCCACATGTTAGACCAATCTGACACATAGTCAAGGTCTTTTTGAAGGGTAGTTGCATTGACTTTAGGCACAAAGGTAGGATCCATACGGAGTACTACCCGGTTAGAATGAAAAATGCATAGGTCCTTCCGAATGGACAGGGCCGCCAGCTCAGAAATCTGCCTTGCAGATGTAATCGCCAGGAGGAAGGTGATCTTTAAAGACAAAAATCAGAGACTGATGGAGGCGAGCTGCTCAAAAGACAAAGTCATCAGTGCCTGGAGAACCAAGGAGAGATTCCATGTTGGATAGCGATGTATAGCTGGGGTTGGAAGATTGGTAACCCCTTGGAGGAAAGAGCGAATCCTCGGATGTTGAGAAAGAGTCCAGTGAGCATCACAGGCAAAAACAGTAGTTAAGGCCACAACCTGGTGACATAGAGTAGTGGGGGCCAAATCTTTGTCCAGGCCCGCTTGTAGGAATTCAAGAATTTCAGGCACCGATGCCAATGTCGGATCAATGTGCTACCTAGAGCACCACAGACAGATTACTCGCCAAGAAGCATTGTAAATCTGGTTCATTGATGCATGGCTGGACGCCTGAATGGTGTTGATCATCTTCCCTAAAAGATAGTCCTTCCTCAGGAGGATCCTCTCAAGTGCCAGACGGTCAGTTGGAGCCACTCGGGCTCCGGATGGAGAATGACCTCCTCGCCGAGAGAGATCCTGTTCCAGGGAATCTTCCAGGGACGGGACATGGAGAGACTCATAAGGTGTGCGAACCAGGATCGGCGCAGCCAATGAGGCGCTATCAGAAGGACTTCTGCTCTTTTGGTTAGTAGTTTCCGAAGAACCCACGGAATGAGTGGTATTGGCAGAAACGCATAGAGTATCCCCTGTGGCCATTTGCAGTGAAGGGCGTTGCAATCTTCTGCCTCTGGACTCAGGAACCACGAGAAAAACCTCGGAAGCTGTGTGTTTTTGGGTCGGGCGAATAGGTCCAGTATCGGCCTCCCAAATTTGAGAGATGAGTCCAAAAAAAGCTGAGGATGAAGCTTCACTTGGATGGATCGATGGGTCCTGCTCAGCCAGTCCGCTTGAAGATTGGAGGAACCGGAGATGTGTTCCGCCTTCACTAAAAGAGTGTGCCTCTCCGCCCAGCTCATCAATCGCTCCGCCTCTTCCATAAGCAACCTGGACCGGATGTCCCCTTGGTGATTTATATGGGCCTTTGTGGCCATATTGTCCATTAAAATCAATACATGCCGACCGGACACCTTGGTCTGAAAGTGACAGAGGGCAAGTCATACTGCCTGCAACTCCAGCCAACTGATGCTGTTGTTTCATTCCACTGGAGACCATTGGCCTTGAGCCACCTGAGATAATAAATGTGTACTCCAGCCATAGAGGCTCGCATCAGATGTCAGTGTGATGTGCTCTGGTTCCTGGAATACACACCCTTTCTGCTGGACCACTGACATCCACCAGCGGAGAGACAGACAAACTCGAGATGGCATGGGCACCTTGGTCCTGGAGTTGCTGCACCCCCACTTTTGGAATGGTAATAGGAGCCATTGCAGAGGGCGAATATGCTGGCGTGCCCATGGTACGATTGACAGACAGCTGCCAGCAATTTGGTGAACATTTGTGAGGCCGCCGAAAGGCCAAAAGGCATGGCCTGGTACTGATAATGACGATTCACATACACAAAGCGTAGATACTTGTGATGTGCTGAATGGATTGGCACATGTAGGTAGGCCTCCTTGAGGTCCACTGATTGCAAATGGTCGCCCTGCCATACGCATCCTAAGTTTAATTTCAGGGATTGCATCTTGAAACGCCTGTATAATATGTAAGAATTGAATTGCTTGAGATTCAAGATCCCCCTCCAGCCCCCTTAACTTTTGGGCACCAGGAATAGGATAGAATAGAACCCTGTTTGTTCCTGGTTCCCCGGCACTGGTTCGATGGCCTTGATATTCAGAAGCTGTTGGATCTTGTCATCCATGAGTTGTTTCTTTATGCGGTGACGAGATACCGGGCACTGGATGTAATGGTTTGGGGCACTGGAGTGGAATTTCAAGGTGAGACAGAGTTTCATTGTGCTCAGAATCCAAGCATTGGTCATGGCTAACTCCCATTGATGGTGGAAATGTTGGAGGCAACTGCCAATGTGAGAAGGTGGCTGGGAGTCACTTGCCATGGCAGAAAGGTTGAGTGTCATTCCCCCGAAAGGGTTGTTTTGATGGGGGTTGGCGTCTGACACAATCCCTGAACATCGTTTGGTCAGAAGATTGGGAAAACCCCTGGGAGTAAGATAGTTGAAAGTAGGAAACCCTTTAGACCCCAGGTCTAAAGTCAGATCAAAAGGGCAGCCGTTGCAAGTAGGGAGTGTACCTGCGATCCGGCCTCCTAAAAGAGGAAGGTAGGACTTTCTTCTTATCATGTCCCTCAATTAACCAATACTGGATCCAATGCTACTCCAAAAAGAGAAGAATCTTTATACGAGGCAGATGCGAGTTTCCATTTCGACTTCATGTCCGCCTTCCAATGGCGGAGCCACAAAAGCCTGCAAGAAGTGACAGCAGAGGCCAGGGCTCGGGAAGCGAGCTTTACCGTGTCTAGGGAAGCGTCCGCTGAATACTCAGTAGTGGCCACCAGCTTATTAATGTCCTGGTGAAGATGCACTTCATCAGGCGGCAGCAGTTCCTGCAATTGGCGAAGCCCTGTTAAAGAATGAGGTGGATGACGCTGCCCTGATAGCCCAAGCCGCCATTTGGTGTGTTTTCCTGAGAGACATTTTGGCCTTCCTGTCCTCCATCCTAAGACCCTCCAGAATGTCATTGGAGATGACCACTGATGAAGTAAGGCTAGCCACGGTCACATCTACTGAAGGCAGTTGCAATCATCATCTAGAACAGGAGCAGAGCAATAAAAATTTTATCATGTCCGCTAGAACCCACCAGAGAACCAGACTGAGAAAAGAGCAGGGCAAGGTATAAAGTCCTGTTCCGGTATGGGGACCTTGAACAAACCGTCATGTGGATTGGATGTGTCCTGACCCTGGGTTGAGGGATCTACTACAACCCCCATATTGGTAGTCACCTTAGCCTTATGTAACAACAATTTGAAGACTGAAGGGCGGAAAAGACCCGTGAAAGCCAGCATGTCTGGCGAATTCCTTCGTCTTCAGAAAATTCTAAATCTCCCTGATAATCATCCTCCAGCAGCCAATTGCCACTGTGAATGGATTCCTGCATATCGGGGAACTCAGGGGTGTTGGACACATGTATTGGAACCTGTGGCCGAGGATTGACCTCCATTGAAGGCAAACATGCTCCCTGTTGCCTGGTAGCCACAAAAATTTTTGAAATTGCATCAGATATCATGGTTTGAAAGTCCAAAGGCTGACCAACCTGTTGCCCCTCCCCCATACGGAAACCGGCTGTGGTCGGCGTGAATGTTGCCTCCGGGGCCCGGCGACCCATTACAGGTGGCAAGGGGACCCCTGCCAATTGTGCATGAGGTAACACTAAGGGACCCTCCTGAGAAATCCCAACAAGCTGGCGTGGCTGGTCATTAGCATCACTAGATGCCCAACCTCTGAGACCTTCAGCCACTTGTGGTGGTAAAGGTACCATTGCATTCTGCACAGATAGAATATTACCAGCAGCAGAG
This sequence comes from Arizona elegans, assembly GCA_022577455.1. Classification (NCBI taxonomy): domain Eukaryota; kingdom Metazoa; phylum Chordata; class Lepidosauria; order Squamata; family Colubridae; genus Arizona; species Arizona elegans. Next base: position 71,194,570 of record JAKOOJ010000004.1, on the reverse strand, counting down.
TCTCACAGATGCGCAGAAGTCTGAGCCTTATGCTGAGCCCTGTTAAATTGGCGTTCCAAGGCCCTGTGATACCGCTCTGCATCCTTGTCTCCCACTGTGGCTCTTTTGGAAGGCCCAGATGAGGATGCCTTGTCCTTATTGGATTTACTTCTGGTGCCAGCCCTGGCCCTTTTGGAACCAGAATGTTTAGATTTATGGACTTTGGGTGGGCTAGGGTCATGCTCAATATTGGGAGATAGAGCTGAATCAGCCATGAGTAAGCAGTACTATCAGTGCTGACAAGCAGAACTGTAATAATTGGCGAGGACCTAAACAAGTAGGTCAGCAGACAAGAACCACACTGAATGAGAGCAGCAACTGCCTCCCCTCAAAGTCAAGCTCCATGCAAACCAGCCTATATAAGCTGGATAATGCCAGCCCAGAGGCTCTGGTGCACACAAGGGCAAACCTGTCCTTCCTCACTGGTGTGACAGCTGCTCGAAATAGTGGCATGAAGTCACCACATCATCCCTCAGTGCTGGCACAGGTCCAGGAGAAGCCAGGAAACAAGGTGCGGGAGGAATCTGAACCCCCAAAGACGCCGCTTCACAAGCAGGCTCAGCTACAGTATGCATTGAGTCCCAGAGCCTGAAATCCTTAACAGCAAGGCGCGAGACTTAAAGGCCTCATAAAGCACTGCCACAGCTGAAGATGATGAGAAAATGGTGGGTATGAGCAGGAAACCGCTACCCAGCGCCACCATTTATTTATTTATTTATTTATTTATTTATTTATTTAATCAAATTTCTATACCGCCCTACTCCCGAAGGACTCAGGGCAGTGAACAGCCAAGATAAAATACAGATAATACAAATATTAAAAATCCCTTAAAATTATTAAATATTTCAGCCGAAACACAGATTAAAACACCCAATTTATAAAATCACGAATTAAAAAAAAATTAAAAAATTAAGAAATTTAAAAGAGGGGAGTTAGGCCAGGCCAGCTTGCTGAAATAGAAAAGTTTTGAAAGCACGGCGAAACGTGCGCAGGTCCGGGATCCTCCGTATCTCTGGGGGGAGCTCGTTCCAGATGGTAGGTGCCCCCACAGAGAAGGCTCTCCCCCTGGGGGCCGCCAGTCAACACTGTTTGGCCGATGGCACCCTGAGGAGCCCCTTTCTATGGGAGCATACTGGTCGATGAGAGGCTATTGGTAGCAGAAGGTGGTCTCGTAGATACCCCGGTCCGATGCCATGGAGCGCTCTAAAGATGGTAACCAAAACCTTGAAGCGCACCCGGAAGAACACCGGGAGCCAGTGCAGCTCGCGCAGGAGGGGGGTCACATGGGAGCGCCACGTCGCTCCCATAACCACCCGCGCGGCCACATTCTGGACCAGCTGGAGCCTCCGGGTGCTCCTCAAGGGGAGCCCCATGTAGAGAGCATTGCAGTAGTCCAAGCGGGAAGTAACGAGAGCATGAGTGACCGTGTTTAACGAGTCCCGATCCAGAAAGGGACGCAACTGGCGAATCAGGCGGACCTGATAAAAAGTCCCCCTGGCCACGGCCGTCATGTGCTCTTCTAAAGACAGCCGTGAGTCCAGGAGGACACCCAAGTTACGAACCCTCTCCGTGGGGGCCAATGACTTGCCCCCAATAGTCAGTGATGGCACTAACTGACTATATCGGGATGTCGGAAACCACAGCCACTCGGTCTTGGATGGGTTGAGCCTGAGTCTGTTTCTCCCCATCCAGGTCCGCACGGCCTCCAGGCACCGGGACATCACTTCAAGGGCATCATTGGGGTGGTCCGGGGTGGAGATGTACAGCTGAGTATCATCAGCGTACTGGTGGTACTTCACCCCGAAACCACGGATGATCTCACCCAGCGGCTTCACATAAATGTTGAACAGAAGGGGCGAGAGGACCGACCCCTGTGGCACCCCACATACAAGGGGCCTCGGGGTCGACCTCTGTCCCCCTGTCAACACAGACTGCGACCGGTCAGAGAGAAAGGAGGAGAACCACCGTAGAACGGTGCTCCCCACCCCCAACTCCTCTAGCCGGTGCAGCATGATACCATGGTCGATGGTATCAAAAGCCGCTGAGAGGTCTAATAGGACCAGGACAGAGGAGGAACCCCTGTCCCGAGCCCTCCAGAGATCATCAACCAACCACAGTCAGCCAACAATTTAAATATGGCACGAAAGCTAAACCAGCCTTCCCAGTGCCGCGAAGCAAGTTCCTGGACACGGAGTTTGTCACGGCATGCCGGACAGTGACTCTGAAGCCGCTCTGTGGAGGAGAGCTGCGGTGGTAGTGGCGGTTGTGCCAGCAAGCCGGGAAACCAGCTCACCACTGGCAGCAATCTCAACTTCAGAGGTGCCCCGAAGGGAACAGAGCTCCGGAATGCTGCCTGCAAAAAAATCCTGGGCGGTGGAAAGCGACCTGGAGCCCCAGGCACACCAATGACACTGCCAGCAGCTGAGGAGACACTGTGAAGCCCTGTAGTCATTGCACAGGTCTTCCAGTAAATTTTAAAATAGCAATGTCCAAATTCAACAGTCCAAGAATCAAGCAAGGTATAAAATCCACAGACAAGAATAAAATCGAAGAAACTGACAAATAAATGCCAGAGGAATCCAACTCAATCCTCTTCAGCTAGACTGAGTGAAAAGACTGAAGAGCATGAGCAAGGAGGCGTGGTCAGAGCAACGGAAAAAATATGGCATTCAGTCTCTAGCAAATAGAAGTGAGATACCCATGCATGGATTGTCGGAGCAGCGCTTCTGGAAAATAGATTGGTTAATGATTTGCAGGTGATGCAACATAAAGAGATTGGTCTGTAATTTTCAACTAGGCTAGGCTCTCCCTTTTTGAAGATAGGGATGACCTTGGCTTGTGATCATTGGTAGGGCGAGGTGCTGTTACTGAAAGATTTCCAAAATTATGCTTAGAGGTTCTGCAATTGCAGTGGAAAGCTTTTTTAAGAAGTATGCACATAGTCCATCAGGTCCAATAGATAGAGATAGTTTTAGATTGCATAGTGCCTTTTCAACATTGTCTTCTGTAAAATCAATATATATATATAAGATCACTGTAATCGTTGTAATTGTCTGTAGTACGACTGGGAAATATTGGGTATGTGTTGTTGCTGTTTACAAAGACTGACCCGAAGAACGTGTTAAAGAGATTGGCTTTAATGGTTTCATCAATACAGTCTTCATTGTTTGGTCCTTTTAGGGGTGGGATGGATCTTAAGTCTTTAAGTTTGTTGTTTACAAAATTATAGAAGATATGGGTGGATTTTGTGCATAGAAGATTTTCTTCTTGCTTGATGTGATAATTGGTGCATTCAGTCTTTATTTGTTGGCATAAGTTTTTGTAGTAGTTTTTTAAGTTAGCTACGTAGTTAGTTTTGTCATATATATCATTCTGAAGCACCTGTGACATACTGTGATGATGTTATTGAACAAAGGATGCAACTTCACACTTGCATTGACATTGCTTGACACAAATACACAATTGCGATTATTTGCATTATAATGTACATGGCATCATTTTCTCCTGTACTTCCATCTCTATGCAGAATGCAAGGTGAAGTACAGTTTAAAGACTGCAACCAAATATAAGCAGCTTTCCAAATCTATAATTCTATGTGTGGGGGAGGAAAGATCCTTTCAGCATTATTATAGATTAGATAGATTTTACAACTGCTTATTATGTACAGTTGAATTGCAATTATTCAATAATCATAAATCCAAAATCATTTATGACAGAACTGTAATATATTTGTTTGCAATGTAAAAATAACAGTAAATTGCAAATAGTCAAACTAAACTTGTTTTTCACTTAAACTGTTTGGGACAGAGTACTGGGATTTAATTGTCCCTTTGAGAAATTGCATTAATCATACAGAGTATGAATGTTAGGTTAAAATCTACTGCCCTGTTATATGCAATACAAAAGCATTCTGGAAGCAAGCAAGCACCATGTTTATGGAATTGTACTAAAATATGTGAAAGTGATTTTGATATATTAGATTTTATTTAATATGAGACAAACTGAGATGTGAAACAGGTTATGAGGTTGCTACATATCAATTGCTTTTGAAACAAATACTTCTTTTACATCAAGTGGACTATTTTGTACCCCTTACCTTAAATCTGTAGATTACTCACATTGCTTAATTTGGGAATACCTCAAGCCAAGAAATATATTATTAAGGGCCAAATTATTCACCATTATGCCTACTATGCAACCTATACTTTACGAACTGTTTTACAAGTCTAAGGTAGCCTTAAATTACAGACCATGGTAAGAGCAATACTGTACTTTGTTCTGATCACTTAACTCAAAGAACATTCTTTATTATTCTTGTAAAGATTAAGTTGATGGTTTGAATCTTGTTTTTGAAAACTTCATCATAGGAATATAAACTTGAGTTTAAAATAAGCATCACTTTTCCAGATTTGAGATAAAACAGCACATTTGTTTGTAAGGCTATAAACCTACATTTAATAAACTGGAAGGAGTCCCAGTGTCTTCAGCAGAGTTCACTTCTGAATAGACAAAGACTGAGGTTTGCTATTCTGTTACCTCATGATTGTCATGAAACACACTCCTTTGAAGTAGACTTTCCTTAGATAGGGGAGGACCAAATTCTAATGACTATATGTGAGTACAGAATGACTGGCCCATGTCACATACTGTATTTTGATAGAGCCTGAATGTTGACTTCAGGGGCATAAAGAATTGTGTTGTTTTTCCAACAATATTATACCTAGTTTAAGACACAAATTACAGAGTTGTGTTTTCTATCTTGAAATACTTAGTAATTCCTGCTGAAGATTCTTGGGAATTATGGCTATGAGAGAGCACTGGAGAATCACAAAAAAGAGAACAATAATTTGGAATAAGAAGTTCCAGGCAATATTCACTTGCCTTGATGGTTTCCTGATATAGGAAATGGTACCTGACTTTCTTCTCTAATGTTGCAAGCCAGATAAAGAAATGGATTTTCTTTTAATCGTAAAAAACAGGCTGTCAGCCGGATTGCCAACATGGAGTTCAACTTTGCTGCATGCTTGCTATCGGCTGCCATAGTAAAGGGGGGTGGGGGGGATGGCATTTTGGTTGGGGAAGTGAGCTGGTGAGGTGAAGTCCTTTATGAACTGAAAGGGAGGTTTGCTCTCAAGAATTATTGCGCTGCTGAGTGGAGTTCTTTACACTCTGTCAAGACCAACCGTCCTAGAACTCCAGATGGGTTAATTACCTGAAGATAAGTGTCACACAACACCATACTGGACTTTGATTGGACCTCAGGGCTGGACCCTGGGGGGAGGGATTTGGGGAAACTTTCAATCTGTAACTCAGCATTTTTAATCAGATCTTGTCTTGCTTTCACTGCTATCATTTCAAACTCAGTAAAAGTACCTCTTCTCTATCCCAATGGAGTTGGTGGTTTTCTATTTTGGGTTTTGAATGGAGGCAGGCTTGACATTAGGCAAGATCTGCTATATCGGTCAACCCAAAGACCCCAGTTTATGGAGGAGACTAAGCACAAAATGCTGACCCCGGGGTCGGCCTCCCCCCAGCCACACCTGTGTCATGAGGAGACAGAATGGCTGGAGAAACTGCAACTTGAGGAGATTCCAGTCTGAGCCAGATGGTCGCTGGGCATAGGACGCATGGGAGACCCTGAGGAGTACCCTCCAGGAGTGACTTTCACCAGAGGCCAGCATGGAAATTACACCCTGCCAGAATTTGACAAAGAGGACATCCTGCTGACCCATGCCTTGCAACTACTGCATGAAGCGATACAGATACAGAAGCATGCTCTGCCAGCACACAGAGAGGCCAGCGAGGCAGAAGGGGGAGCCGCCATCTCTGCAGCCACAGCGGTCGCCCCTGTCTTTCTGCAGGGGGCAGCTTTGGAAGCCGTTGCCCAGCCACTGCTGCAGCCCAGGCCCCCTCAGTAGGGGGGCATCTCCTGGAGCGTCAAATTCCTAGGGTTCCTCTGCTGGGAGTAAAATATGGAGGGGATCCCAAAGCCCTGGGACTCTTCCTAGTTCAAGTCTGGAATCACATGCAGGAATATGGAGAGGACTTCAGATCGGAGGCAGCCAAAGGCAGATGTATCACCATGCCCTGGAAGGAGCTGCAGCAGACTGGTCACTTTTCACAATGATAATGCCCCCCAACTAAGAGATTATGGCCAGTTTATGATGGCACTCTGTTGGTGATTCAAGGACCCTGTAGCCAAACACAAGACTAGTACCAGAATGAAGACCATCATCCAGGGCAGAGGTCAGTAGCAGAATACACCCAGAGGTTTCATAAGCTGGCCTGCCTTATGACTGGTTGGCCCCTGAAAATCCTGATGGAATGCTACAAAGATGGCTTAACAATGAAATCTATCAATGCTCAGGAGACCCCTGAGAACTACAGCACTGGTATGTATTAGCAGACAAGATGGAAATCGACCTGGCTATAGACTGGCGCCGTGAAAACCACAGCTGAAGCAAGAATGGGACCTCAGGAAGCCATTCAGTGAATGGGCTCTGATGTGCTCCCTCCCCATTGCTCCACAGACTGCAGCATAGAAATTCTCCCTGGGGCAAAACTCCGTAAGCCAAAAAACTACTCGATGACCCCATAAGAGCTGGACAAGTTGCAGGCCTTTATTGATAAGAATCTAAATGGGGCTTCATACAACAAACTAGGCTGTAAGTGGCTGCCCCAGTGTTGTTTCGTGAGAAAAAGGATGGATCTCTTCATCTGTGTTCAATGCGGTGTGCGTGGAGAACGTTTACCCCAGCGGTGAAATCCACTTACCTTTGCTACCGGTTCAGGAATGGGAGTGCACATGCCTCTTCTGCGCATGAACAGAGCCATGAATGGGACGTAATGACGTCCTGGCAGGTGGGCGGAGCCTCCCGCTGCTACCGGTTTGTGCAAACTGGATAGATCCGGCTGGATTTCACCACTGGCTTACCCGCTGCTCCCAATGAAGTACATGATGGCACATCAGGCGCATAAGAAACAGGCTGACCAGAAAAGGATTAAACCCAAAGAATTTCAAGTGGGGGACAATCCACGAAGTACCTACAAACTATCCAGAAATCAAAGATGTATGTAGACCCCTTCCCCATAGTTAGAATCATCAACCTGATCACAGTTCATTTAGAGCTGCCCAAAACCCTTAGGCGGATCTACCCATTATTTCATGTTAGCTTGATCAAGCCTGAGCAAATGTCTCCCCTTCAACCTGCCCCCCCCCCAGTTCCCCTCCTTATAGAAGGGGAACAACACTTTGAAGTCAAGGAAATTCTAGATTCCAGGAAACACCGGTGAAAACTACAATATTTGCTGGCCTGGAAACACTTCCCTCCTTCACAATCTGAATGGGTGGAGGTTTGGAACGTCTAGGCTCTCAAATTCTTACAATTGTTTCACCAAAAATATCCTGATAAACTATAATGTTCCTCTACTATCTTGTACTGTATCTTACACTCTGTATTCTTTGTCTTGTTTTTTTCTTTTTTTTTTAAGGCTAACACTTTTACTGCAGGAGGGCCGAAGGTCAACCAGATCTGAAGCATGGGGTTCGACTTTGCTGCATGCCTACTATTGGCTGCCATAGTAATGGGGAGGGGGAACATGGCATTTGGGTTGGGGAAGTGAGCTGGTAAGATGAAGTCCCATGTGAACTGAAAGGGAGGTTTGCTCTCAAGAATTATTGCACTGCTGAGTTGAGTTGTTTACACTGTCAAGGCCAACCATCCTAGGACTCCAGATGGGAGAAATACCCGAAGATGAGCTTCACACAACATCATACCTCTTCTCTATCTCAATGGATTTGGGTGTTTTCTTTCTTCGGTTTTGAATGGAGGCAGGCCTGACACAGGCTATACAAAAATCACTGGCAAAGTAATTGCAAATAATTTCCCATTTCCCAAGACATGTAATATAATATGAGGCTATGGGGAGGGAGAAATTGATAAATTAGAAAACATTTATAGTGAATCCTTATTCTCATGTTCATTTTCAAATTGGCTGATCTTCCACAAAGTTTAAAGAGTTTTCTAAATATAAAAACATGATGTGGGGTATTTATAGAAGAGTGCTTTGATCATTTTCCTAAGCAAGCCCTGTGTATTTAGGACTGACACTTTTTCTGAGCAACTTCATAACAAACTCACTGAAATGCATGATTTATTTAATTTGGGCAAAAAAACTCATGTATTCAAGATGTGTTATTAAGAAGAAAACTGAAATGCTACTGGAATCTAAACAACATGATAGTTAAATTAGAGCTTCCTGTGATTTATCTGTATGAATTTATCTATTCAATGGAATAATGAGGCATATTTCTTAGACAAAAAAGGACAAAAAAGTACCGCTGCTGTGTTCTATGAAATAGAACAGAAAAACAAAATTTAGGTGGTGGTGTGCAGCCACTTTTTAGTTTTTAGTTTCCCAAAGTGACATCATTATTAAGAGCTTGCACTAAGCACAAAATTCAATTGACATTCTGATCAGCAATGCATAAAAGAATCTTAATCTCCTCTGGCAAAGCCAAAAAGGTTTATTTAAATATTCCAACTATGTTGTTAGCAGCAGTACTGTTTTCCTCCATGGTAGCAGTATCTATTTAGGCAAAGGACTACTTTAGTCTCATCAAAGACACAAAGCTACTTCCATAAATAAACAAAATACAAAAACTTGTGTATGCCTGCCTTCTGTTATCAGAGCTTAATGAACTGCCATTCAGAAACCTCTGCAGAACTTGATGATTTTGTCAGAAATATGAAACAAGAGACATGTTATTGTAATGCAAGCCCTGCTCCTAAGCTATGTGTCTATGATTATCATGGAGCTTGTACAAAAGTTGATATCTACTTGATACCTGCTGATACCTACTTGACTTTATTTGAGAAATCTGGAGATTGGTCTTCAGTTGTTGTATTTATATGCCGTAAATTAAATTTACCCACATTTCTTTTTATTTTCACATATCTTATGCCCTTAGTTTATTTTATTCCCCAATCCTTTTTTGTGTTTTGCATTAATATATATATATGGGATGTATTGGCCAATTGGTTTTAGGCAGGTAAATGAAACTGCAGAGGAGGTAACTAAAAGACATGGAGCGTTAAATATATTTGCCACTTTGAGTTTCTTTCTTTCTTTTTCCTTCCTTCCTTTCGATCTTTCTTTCATTTCTTTCTTTCTCTCTCTCTCTCTCACACACACAGGCAGACAGACAGAGACAGAAACAGATAGAGAGAGATGGTATAAAAATAATAATTACAACTACAATAACAACAAAAACAAAAAGCAAAACATGGCATTTTTTTCTTTTTAAAAAACTCATTCTTTCACTTTTACAACCATACAAAAAAGCTTCAAAGGGGTGCTTCATTCAAAACATTGCTAAAATCAAGCCTTTCTTCAAAGCTTTGTATAGTCCTATGCATTATAGTGCATAGAACTCTGCATTAGTCAGGAAAGAGGAGAGGCTAGCATGCTGGTAGCAAAAATAGGGTTATGTGACTTGGGGCTGATCTGCAGTCATTTTGCCTCAATGTAAATATGGGTCAATTACTATTCTCAAGGGCAGTAGCACACAACATTGTCCTTGACTTTGCCCCAGATCGCCAGAAAGTCAAGCTCTGCTTGGTGTTTTCTGATCTGTATTGGCTCATGCAACACTCTCTGGTTCACTTCACTGAAGGGAAACACCTTTATTTCAACTGGTTTCTGTTCAGTCTGGTAGGAATACCCTCAGTTCTCAATTACTTTTCACAACCATACAAGTTCACTGCTGTAACAGTAAAACATTGCCTCTGACATGGGCTTAGATGTTACACGAACACTTTCTACCATGCCAGCCATGAAAAATCAATTTATGTGGAATTTGCCATAACATGTTCCTCTTTCAAGGTTCTGAGATCATAATTTTAACAATACTCCATTTTTACAACAAAGAAAATGAAAATACAACCTTTAGTTCTGAAGTTTAATGATCCTGGGGTATAAGATTTATTATTTACAATTAATGGATGCTAAAGAGCCTAAAAGACCACAAAGCACTTTAAGCCAAGGCTGTCAGACAGCTTACCTTCCATAGCAGTACAGCCAATAACAGGAAGATGAGAATTCCCACCAGTAAACTGATAGCGATGATCCATCCGACCACATAACCACGAGCCTCCAGACTATGCAAGGCCTCAAAGACCACCTACAGAGTAATTAGAGGGGGGAATCATACAATTAATCTTCAGGACTCCCCATATCGGATATGCTTCATTAGATCCTCTTGCAATAATTCTAAAAGCAAGATAATAATGTCAAACTATAATTACGTTAGTTATCAGACTACTTTCAAAAGGATTTTTAAAAGCCTTCTATGAAATCAGAAGTACAACTAGGATATCATTCTTCATCCTTGATGATTCTATCCTGTTGTTTTCCACCCAGAAGTGAAGCTCCATTAATCTGCCATTGCCAGGATGCAACAATAAGATGGAAATTGATTTCAATAGGTCTACTTTAAATTTAGCAAAGTTTGGAATTTCCCCCAAGTTTCATCAGGTTCTATTCTGCTTAGCCTGCAGACTATGTCCACAATATTTGAAGATATCAAGTTCATCTTGCTTTGAAAACAGGAGAGGAAAGGAGATCAATCTGTCGCTTTAGCCTATGTCAGAGGAAAAAAGGTCTATGCTGTACGGGAAATTTACTATAAATTAGGGTTAGGAGATTTTACAGCATGGGGACCACAGCAGAAAAAGCCCACCATCCAGGGTATACCAAATGTAGCTTTCTGGTTGACAGTACTCATACCATGCATATACTAATTCAAGGGTGTCAAACTCAAGGCCTGGGGGCTGTATCTGGCCCACAGGGTGCTTAGATCTGGCCCGTGGGGCTGCCCTGGAAACAGTGAAGGACTGGACCGTGGTGCCTCTACCAGCAAAAATGAAGCTCTGTTTTCGCTGGCAGAGGGTTGCAGGAGACCATTGCAGCCGAAAATGGAGCTCACAAGGGCTGCGTGCAGCACTCCCGAGGTCTGGTTTTGCTGGCAGGGGTTGCAAGAGGCTGTTGCAGCCGAAAATGGAGCTTGGGAGCCTATTTTTGCTGGCAGAGCGCTCAGGCCACCATAGGCGCCGACACAAGTGACATCAAGTTGGCCACACCCACCCCAGCCCCCCAAAGTCAAACACAACCCTGATGTGGCCCTCAATGAAATTGAGTTTGACACCCCTGCACTAATAGATCTGGTGGAATGGCAGTCCCTTGAGTAACTTTGGCCAAAAAAATGCTTTTAAAAGTAAAAAAAAAAAGCCTCTGATGATCGTGCGGCTCAGCTGGGATTGTCAGAGCCTTTTAAAAGTATTTTTTTACAACCTCTTCAGCTGAAGAGGTTGTAGAAAACATGCTTTTAAAAGTTAAAAAAAAAAGTTGGCCATGCCCACCCAGTCACATTACTCCCCCTCCCACAAGTCATATCCACAGAACTGATAGTAACAAATTTTACATTTCACCACTGAGCAGAGGCATAATGTATGTTCTACCAGACATAACTGCTCACAGCTCTGCATTTTGCACTATCTGAAGTTTCTAGATAATCTTCAGTATCCCGATTTGGAATGCATTTTAGTAATCTGACTAGGACCAAAGAATGAGTGACTATGAGTACATCCCCACAATCTAGGAACAGGAACAGATACTGGCACACAGTATAAAGTTGTGTGAAGACCCTACTCATAATGACCTGCCTCAGCTACTCCCTCAGGAAACCATGACTCTTGAAACAATTAGTTATCAAAAGGAACTTTTACGGACAGAAAGTGATTACTGAGAAGTCAGGCAGAATCTGAAATTCCTATGCAAAGCGTTAAGCTATTCTTCCCAATTCAAACCCTATCCTCCTTCACCAGTCCTCTGGTAGCCAATATAATTCCACATAGGTGTTTTGAGAACTCAGAAGTACTAGCTTGATAGTGGTTCATCCCCAGAACACAGTGACTTTGGTGACAGGCTAGAACTGACTGGAAGGAAGCCCATCTGCCTTCAAGATAGCCCCTGCTCCATAAATCCTACATTGTTACAGCAAAAGCGAAGGCATGCAGAGAATGCAACCTCAATAGCCTCCTCCCCACTTCTCCATCAGAATGGCAGCATCTCAGTAGGGGACACTGCTAGCCATAACTGCCACCTATTCATTGAGTAGGTGTTGGGCGTCCAGGAGAACCTCTAGATTGTACAGGAGAGTTGTCTGGGACAGCATAATCCCTTCTAGCACTTAGGCCACCTCTAGAACTGGAGGGCTTCAAACCCAAAACCACTTGGTCTTATCAGGGTACAGTGAAGCCTGTTACTTCCCATCCAGACCCCTACACCCTCCAGACACTCCAGACAATACCAGAAGCATTACTTAATTTGCCATGAGTGGAAATTTATAATTGGATATCATCAGCATATACACTATATTAAGAAAGTATTCAGACTCCCTTCATTTTTGTCAATTTTGTTATGCTGCAGCCTGATTCTACAGTTGTTGAAATTCTCATTAATCTACACTCAGTATCCCATAATAACAAAGTGAAAACATAATTTTAGAAATGTCTGTACATTTATTAAAAAGAAAAAAACTTGAAATATCACATATGAAATATTCAGTTCACAGCTGACAATGCATGAGCAAAAGCCATGACGGGAAAGGAAGTGCATGTAGAGGTCAGAGCCAGGATTATTGCAAGGCATAGATCTGGGGAAGGCTACGATAAAATTTCTGCTGCACTGAAGGTTCCCAAGAGCATACTGGCCTCCATAATTCTCAAATGGAAGAAGTTTGGCACAACTAAGACTCTTCAATAGCTGGTTGCCCAGTCAAACTATATAATTGGGGGAGAAGGTAAGAGAGATGACCAGTCTCTCTGACTGAGCTCTCTAGATCCTGTGTGGAGATGGGACAGCGTTCCAGAAGGACAACAATCATTGCAGCCCTCCACTGATCTGAGGTTTATGGCAGAGTTGCTAGACAGAAGCCTCTCCTCAGTGCAAAACACATGAAAGCCTGCTTGAAGTTTGCAAAAAAGAATCTGAAGGACTCTCAAACTGTGCAGAATAAGATTCTCTGGTCTGATGAAACCAAGATTGAACTGTTTGACTTCAATTCTAAACATTATGCTTCGAGGAAACCGGGCACCACACATCAATTGCCCTATATCATACCACAGTGAAGTATGGTGGTGGCAGCATCATGCTGTGGGGGTGTTTTTCAGCAGCAGGGACTGCGAGACTGGTCAGGATTAAGGGAAAGCTGAATGGAGCAAATTGCAGGGATATCCTCAATGAAAACATGTTCCACAGTGTTCAGGACCTCTAACTAGGCAGAAGGTTCACTTTCCAACATGACAATGATCCTAAGCACACAGTCAAGGCAACACAGGAGTGGCTTAGGAACAACTCTATGAATGTCCTAGAACAGTGATGGCGAACCTTTTTCCCATTGCGTACCAGAAGTATGTGTGTATGTGCGTGATAACACGTGTGCGTGCCAGCACCCATAATGCAATGTGACCTCTCATACCCATGTGCATGTGCACACGACACCCCCACGCATGCACCCCGCATTGTGCACACTCCCACATGCATGCGTTCTGCATTGTGCGTGTGCAGTCCCCCATATAGGTTTGTGCCCCCCCCACGGCGGCCTGTTTTGGGCCTGAGAAATCTGGGCTTTCGGGGGAAGGGATTGAAGTTCCGGCCTGCTGCTTCTGGCCGTGGCAAGAACCGCCGCCGCTGGATGGAAGGGGTGGTGGGAAGGATCCGCTGTCTGGGGCTTCCCTGTCTCCGCACCGGAGCAGGCTGGTCCAGGAAAAGAGATTGAATCCCCCGGGCATTGCTTCTGGCAGCGCAAGAACCACCGCTGCAGGTGGAAGGGGGTGGGAAGGATCTGTTGTCTGGGGCTTCCCTGTCTCTGCACCGGAGCAGGCTGTCCAGGGAAAAGGATTGAATCCCCCGGCCATTGCTTCTGGCAGCACAAGAACCACTGCTGCCAGCACCATAATGGGTGCTGGCACGTGCACGGGGGTGGGAGTGGGAAACTGAACAAGGAGAGATTCAACCTAGAAAAAAGGAGAAATTTTCTGACTAAGAACAATCAACCAATGGAACAGCTTGCCTTCAGAAGTTGTGGGAGCTTCACAGTGGTGTGATTAATTTTTTTTTACTACCGGTTCTGTGGGTGTGACTGGGTGGGCGTGGCTAGGTGGTCATGTGACTGGGTGGTTGTTATGTCCTGTTGTCAGGCACTCGATAAAGAGGCACAGCTGATTGGTCCGCCAGCCGGCATGCGGCTGGCGGGACAACAGAGTCCACGGATTGGTTGAACCGCTGACAGCTCTTTAAATAGGAAGCTGTCAGTGCAGGCACGCTCGCTCTCGATAGTTAGCACTGAGTGAGACAGTTGTTGATTGTTCCTTGTTAGTCAATAAAGATTGTTAACTGTTTCCTGCCTTGCCTACCTTTGTGCCCACGTTGTTCTGAGAATAGAACACTGGCGACGGAGGATGGGATTTTGAGGCAGCAGGAAGAGTGAAGTCTCCTCAAAGTGCTGAGCCAAGGCATCGAGATGTCGCGTAATTGAATTCACCTCAGAATTTGTCAGCAGCTGCGGATATGGCTACACTATCGACATTTGCACCCTTTAATCAAGCCGAAGAAACATGGGATTCATTCATGGACCGTTTTGCTTGTTTCCTATCCGCCAATGATTACAAGGAGATTCCAGGAGATAGGAAGCTGGCTGTGTTCCTTAGCGTTTGTGGCCGCGAAATGTTCGAGACAGCCAGAGCTCTATTGGCGCCTCAGAAGGTACAGGATGTGCCATGGGAGACTCTCTTAAGTAATTTAAAGGGCCATTACACCCCTCTACCCTCTCGAGTTTCTAGGCGTGACGCATTCAGGCATAGATACCAATTAGAAGGGGAATCCATTAGCCAATATGTGGCTGCATTAAGAGCTGCCGCGTTGTACTGTGAATTTAAGGAGCTTGAGGAGCTTCTCTTAGATCAGTTGATTTGTGGAGTTCGGGATATCAAGTTACAGCGCCGTTGCTTGCTAAAACCGATATCACCCTGCAAACTGCAATTGATAAGGCTCGCGCCTCAGAATTGTCGGCTCAGTCAGTGTCTGAGATTAGGAAACCTTTTAGCCCAGGAGCAGCAGCGAAAACCTCTGTAGTTAATCAAGAGGAGGCAGAGGCTGACCAATTATCTGAAGAGGAGGATGACATAAGTCGCCTTAAAACATCCTTTAAGAGACCTGGGGATAAGGAGGGGAAAAAAACCCTGACCCCATGTGTGGGTTGCGGTGGAAATCATCACCGATCCACATGCAGATTTAGGAACGTTGAGTGCAGACGCTGCGGGAAAAAAGGGCATTTAGCCAGGGTTTGTCGAGCCGCTCAACCAGCCAACAACAACCCTATGAAACCTACACGTGATTATAAACCCAGAATTAGGACCGAAAGAATAGAAGAAGACTGTTTTGCTATTGGGCGGGGCCAGCCTGAAGTGGTCATAGATCAGGCCAGCGATAGTTTAAGGAGGAAATTGTTCATCTCTGTATTAATAGAGGGCAAACCTTGTAAAATGGAAATTGACACAGGATCATCTGTGTCAATTATCTCTTGGAAAACACTTAAGGGGTTAGTGCCCTCACTGGTAAGAAATAGATTGGTTCCCTGTAGGCTCAGACTACGAGATTACCAGGGAAATTCTATTCCCTTAGTGGGCTGTGGATGGTTTAGGGTAAGCTACAAGAACTTCTGTGGCTGTCTTAAAATTATTGTGGTCAATGGGTCCCTTCCCAGCCTACTGGGATTAGAATGGTTTGATGCCCTAGGGTTGGCTATAACCGGCATCCATACCACTGTATCAGACAGATTCTCAGACCTCCTTAAGGAGTTCTCTGATGTGTTCAATAGTGATCTTGGCAGATATAAGGGAACACCAATCTCTTTCAATCTGGATCCCTCTGTTGCTCCTATAAGGCTTAAGCCACGAAGGGTTCCTCTTGCCCTTCGCCCCAAAGTGGATAGGGAGATTGATAGGCTTCTGGCTCAAAAAATATTAGAACCTGTAGATCATGCTAAATGGGAGACTCCCATCGTCATTCCTATCAAATCTGATGGCACCATTAGAATATGTGCTGACTACAAGGCGATGCTGAACAGAGCATTACAGGTGCACCCCTATCCTGTTCCAGTAGTCCAACACCTCCTACACTCCTTGGGCAGAGGCACCATTTTCGCTAAGCTTGACATGGCACAAGCTTACCAACAACTGGAAGTGGATGACTTAACAGCAGAGGCACAGACAATTGTTACTCATAGGGGCGCTTTCAAATGTCGCCGCCTGCAATTTGGGGTTTGCGTCGCTCCCGGCATTTTCCAGAGCCTCATGGAAAGACTTTTGCATGGCGTGCCGGGGGTGATCCCTTATTTTGACGACATATTCATGTCAGCCAACTCCGAAACTGAACTTGCTCGCCGACTTCACATCGTTTTTACTCGTTTCTGACAAAACGGTCTTAAGCTTAAGCCGGAAAAATGCAAACTGGGAGTGGATCAAGTTGAATTTCTAGGGTACCGTATCGACGCCACAGGCATACACCCAACACCTTCAAAAGTTCTGGCCATCCAAAAGGCCCCTGTGCCGGCTAATAAGACTGACCTACAAGCCTTTCTAGGTATTCTGAACTTCTACAACATGTTTTTACCCCACAAAGCTACCATCGCAGAACCTCTCCACCGCCTTTTGGATAATCGGACACCGTGGAAATGGGAACATAAGGAGGCTGCCGCGTTCCAAGCTGTCAAAGATCTGCTTACATCATCCAGCGTTTTAATGCAATACAACAGCGATCTTCCGCTAACACTGGCTTGTGACGCTTCACCGTATGGTGTCGGGGCTGTCCTCAGCCATCGTCTGTCTAATGGAAGCGAAGCGCCCATCACTTATTTCTCCAGAACTCTATCCGCAGCTGAGCGGAATTACGGGCAGATAGACAAAGAGGCCCTAGCAGCTGTAGCCGGCGTGAAGAAATTTCACGATTATTTATACGGACGCCCGTTTGAACTAATTACGGATCACAAGCCGCTATTGGGCATGCTAGCAGGGGACCAACAAACTCCTCTCATAATGTCCCCGAGAATGACGAGATGGGCAGTTTTTTTGGCCGCTTATACGTACAAGTTATCGTATTGCCCCGGCAAAGCCATGGGGCATGCCGACGCACTCAGCCGTTGCCCCCTTCCAGCGCCGGTTGAAGACCCTGCTCCGGTGTCGGCAATTCTCCTAATTGATGACCAACTGTCTCCTGTGTCCGCATCAGACGTGGCCAGGTACTCGGTAACTGACAGGATCCTGCGCCAAGTGTTAGACTGGATTAGAAGGGGGTGGCCCCAAGGAAAGGTGGCTACAGAATTCCAACCGTATAAGCTAAGACAACATGAGATATCTAGCTTAAGGGGCTGTTTACTATGGGGCTCCCGGGTCATCATTCCGCCCGAACTGCAAAGCAAGGTCCTCCAATCCTTGCATGAGGGACATCCAGGAATAGCTAGAATGAAGGCCTTGGGCCGCAGTTATTTATGGTGGCCCAATCTTGACGCCGCAATTATTGACTGGGTATCAGGATGTCATCAATGCCAGGACAACATGCCAGCCCCACCAGCGGCACCGGTTAGGGAATGGGAGACCCCTAAAGCCCCCTGGTCTCGTATACATGTAGATTTTGCCGGCCCCTTCCAAGGACACACCTTTATGGTCCTTGTTGATGCATATTCCAAGTGGGTTGAAGTCGTATCCATGCTGTCAACTACGGCGGAGACTGTTGTGAAAAGCTTGCGCAGGATTTTTGCAACTCATGGGTTGCCAGACGTAATAGTTTCTGACAATGGTCCGCAACTTACGTCAGCACCGTTCCAAACTTATCTGGCACGCCATGGCATTCGCCATGCATTTGTGGCCCCGTATCGGCCGGCGGGGAATGGCCTTGCAGAACGGACAGTCCGCTTGGTCAAGGAAGCACTAAGTTTGGCCCAGGGGACTGGCATTCCAATCTATTGGGGACTGGCCACCTACCTATTGGCACACCACACTACGCCCTGCCCGACAACCAACCGTAGTCCGGCAGAGCTCTTAATGGGCCGCTGATTACGTACTGATCTAGATCACTTACATCCAGAATACTCGCCAGAAAAGCCCCCTGACTCCTCGGGTGGAGCCCGTACCTTTCAGGAAGGGGAACGGGTGTACGCCTGCAATTACGGGGGAGACCCAAGGTGGATGGCTGGTCACATAGTCGAGGTGACAGGGCCCCGTTCGTATCGAGTACAGCTGGACGATGGGCGAATATGGAAGCGACACGTGGATCAATTGAGACGCCGCCGCTTGATGTCACAAGAGTCCACTCTTCCTCTAATGCCTACCTTGTCTAGCAGAAGAGAGGGAGCAGAAAGCAACCGACCCAACAACGAGCAGACCGCGGACTTACCTCCTGTGTTCCAATCGCCATCACCCCAGCAGACACCGATTGCAAGGTCCGAGCAGTCCGAGCAATCTCCAGGAATTTCCAAAGCGACTACACAGGATCCGCCTCCTTTGATGGGAGGCATTGTATTGCGCAGGTCAGAAAGAACCCGGAGACGCCCGGCGTACTTGGCCGATTACGCATGCGTGATCCAAGAAGGAAGGAGTGTTATGTCCTGTCGTCAGGCACTCGATAAAGAGGCACAGCTGATTGACAAGTCCACGGATTGGTTGAACCGCTGACAGCTCTTTAAATAGGAAGCTGTCAGCGCAGGCACGCTCGCTCTCGATAGTTAGCACTGAGCGAGACAGTTGTTGATTGTTCCTTGTTAGTCAATAAAGATTGTTAACTGTTTCCTGCCTCGCCTACCTTTGTGCCCACGTTGTTCTGAGAATAGAACAGTGGTCATGTGACTAGGTGGGCGTGGCCAACTTGATATCACTCACATCAAGGGGTGCCTCACCTGGCCTCTCTCCTCCCAGCCACTCCTTGTCACGCCCGACCTCAATGTATCTATAGTTCTGTAAAAATGTTGCTCACCATTTTTCAACTTTATTATCTGCATCTACATACTATGGATGTACTTTCATGGACCACTGAAAGGAGAAAATGGTTCACATGCTTTGCCCAAGAGTCTGATAGGCAGGTCAAAAAACAGATTTTTGAGGGGCTGCCACAAAGAAGGGGGGGGGAAATATATTTTTTAAAGAAGCAGAAGGCAAAACAAGAAGCAATAGATGGAAACCGAACAAAGAGAGAAGCAACTTAAAACTAAGGAGAAACTTCCTGACAGTGAGAACAATTAACCAGTGGAACTATTTGACTCCAGACGTTCTGGGTGCTCGATCACTGGAAGTTTTTAAGAAAAGACTGGATAGTCATTTCTCTAAAATGGTATAGGGTCCCCTCCAAAAGTCCCTTCAAGTGTTATTCTGACATCCTCCGTTTTCCTGCCTGAGTAGGAGGTTGAACTAGAAGACCTCAGAAGTCCCTTTCAACTCTGTTATTCCATTATTCTTGAGAAACACACACACACAAACACACTCAATTTAAGCAAACTCCCTTGTTTTGGAGACTTTAGAATCAGAAGGTACCTTGGAGCAGTGGTGGGCTGCAAACTTTTTAACAACCAGTTCTGTGCCCTAATGACTGGCTGGGTGTGGGCAGGGGGGCGTAACAGCATTCAGCCTCCTGCAGCACCCTGCCAGTCAAAACGGAGCACAGGAATTAATTACAAAATGTGGGCTTTGCTTTGTGACATCGACTCAGTGAGCAAGGGGTGTGAACTCTACAGAAAATACACTTTTCTTTGGTTATGAAGAAATATCCCCAAAGTCAGATGTACACTAAATGTAGACTGACTTTTAGCTACACATCTTCCTAGCAAACAGCAAATTTTGAAGCTCCAGTTAAAGAAGATTCATTTTAGGATGAGTAACCACAGTTTGCATGTTGGAGGTTCCTAAAGGAATGCTGGAAACTCTGTATTTTATAGAACATTTGAGGGAGGAGTGCAGAATAGCCCATCTCTGCCTGAGGCTGTTAGAGACCTGGCACCAATCAAAACACTGATTGTGAAGCAACTGATCAACACTGAAAGGGCAGGGGTGAAATGCTCCCAGTTCTGACCGGATCGGGCGATCTGGTAGCGATTGTGGCAGGTGGTTCTGAGAACTGGTAGCAATGGTGGCACGAGGCTCCGCCCACCCGCCTGGGTGTCGTTACTTCCTGTTTTTAAAAGGTTAAAAAAAAAGGCTTTGATGATCCCGCGCCACAGCTGTGATTGTCAGAGCCTATTTTTTCATTTTTAAAAGCATTTTTTTTACAACCTATTCACCCGAATATTGTAAAAAAATGCACTGGGGAGCCACAGTTCATTGAGGGAACCATGAATGCCAATGTGTACTGTGATATACTGAAGCAAAGCATGATCCCTCCCTTCAGAGACTGGGCCGCAGGGCAGTATTCCAACATGATAATGATCCCAAACACACCTCCAAAATGACCACTGCCTTGCTAAAGAAGCTGAGGGTAAATGTGATGGACTGGGCAAGCATGTCTCCAGACCTAAACCCTATTCAGCATCTGTGGGGCATCCTGAAATGGAAGGTGGAGGTGCACAAGGTTTCTAACATCCACCAGCTCCGTGATGTCATCATGGAAGAGTGGAAGAGGACTCCAGTGACAACCTGTGAAGCTCTGGTGAACTCTATACCCCAAGAAGGTTAAGGAAGCGCTGGAAAATAATGGTGGCCACACAAAATATTGACACTTTGGGCCCTATTTGGACATTATCACTTAGGGGTGTACTTACTTTTGTTGCCACCAGTTTAGACATTAATGGCTGTGTGTTGCATTATTTTGTGTGTTTGTTGCACATTTACACTGATATATAAGCTGTATACTCACTACTTTACCTTGTAGCCAAGTGTCATTTCTTCAGTGTTGTCACATGAAAAGATATACTTAAATATTTACAAAATGTGAGGGTGTGTACTCACTTCTGTGATACATGCTGTATCACTTCTGTTTACATGCTGACACTTGCTATGTCTACAAAGAGAAAAAGGCAAGACAAGACAGAAAAGCAGCAGTCAAAAAAAAGATTGATCCATGCTCTACCATTCTGCTACATTTCTGCCTATTTCTAAAACAGCATTCCCCTTTTCTCGATTTTCTTTAAAGGCTGCGGTGATTATGGTGTGTATATTATTAGTTTATAATTACTTTTAGTATTTAAGCTTCATGTTTCAAATGTCATTCTAACTTTAAACAGCACTGAAATTAAGCAATACTTCAAGAATTTAAACATTTAAAGGCAACCTAGTCATCTAAACGCTTCTGAAGTAGAAATAGAAAATAATTTGCATTTTTTTTAAAAAGTGATTGAGTATGCATAAGTACCATTAGCCAAACAACCTTATTCTATGTCTCTCTCTCTCTCTCCCCCCACCCGCTCTTTCGTGTACACACACACACACACACCATAGTTGATGTAATCCTGGAAATGCTTGGCTATACAATCAAGAAAAGCAGCATAAGATTAGAGACTAAAATAAAGACAACTCAGACAGAGAGTAGTTGACTGGTGCCATTAGAGAAGGGTGTGAAGATTAAGGATAAGACTCGGCAGTCAACCAAAACACAATGTGAGGACCAGGTTAACCCCCACCTTCCAAGAAAGTACGAACTCTTGAGAACTGTTGAGCCCGGCGTGCTCGAAGCCGGCGTGCTCGACACTGATGGGATGGGAAGGAGGAACGGTGTTGGATATGAAGCATAAAGACCACCTGGGAGACACAACAATAAACGACACTGGTGGCGGTGGCACTGGGTACAGGCAGGATGGATCCAGGTGGTGGTGGGGCCGAGAGTAGGTCTACGCTGAGGAATGTTGTCAATCCACGGAGCTCCAAGCTTAAGACAGAAGCATCCCAACGGGAAACAACAGGGGCTTCCGGAAGATGCTTCTACAGCTGACGGGCAGCCACTTGATCAATTAGGGAAGGGTGGGGCAACGAGATAAAGGCGCTATGAGGCAGACACTCGTAGCGCCAACTTTGAAACATTTTGTAGCTCAGCATTAATTCGTGACAGATGAAAGCATTAAACCAGCACTGAATCTCATCTTGATGTGTCCTGCTGTGTTCTCTTGCTGTATGTGTGCTGTGTGAGATAAGGAGCTGAGAGAAAGTTGGTGCTCCGTTCGTTCCAGTTTCATTCTCATAGTATGCCTAGATATTTGGATTGGCGGAGGGTGTGGACCCTGAAGCGGTGGTATTGGTGGAACCATTGGCGGAGGAGATGAGCGTGAGCCCAGTGGCCCAATCCGACCTTCTACCCATGGTGAGACTGAAGGAACGGCCTGTAAGCCAAGGCGGGGAAGGTGGAGAGACGGATGAATCGCGGGAGATGAAGAGTGTGCCATCTGCATCAGGGGAGTGGTGGCACAGTTCGGCATTGGCTGGCCCTGGAGGAGGGGTGAAGGCTCCTGCATCACCCCGTCGGGTGAACCTTTCCGGAGGTGGTGTGAGAGACGCTGGGTGGACAACGACGAAAGGGGAGAGTGGAGCTACTCTACCAGCCCGGGACCCACCACTTTGGATATCCTGAAGGTTTGGGGAAAACAGCTTTAGGGATGGCCCCCTCTTGGTAGCCGTGGGCCACAGGGGTGGAACCCACCTCTACCTGGCAGGGTTCCACTGGGGCTTCTGGCATGACTTGTTTCCGCCTGGCCAGCCCAAATCTGCAGCTACCCCAGATGATGTGTGTCCCTCCACCATTACAGGCATTTTTCGATGGCAGCCCAGATAGGGTAGCCATTTTTTTGAGCCAAGTCATTAGTTATCTTGACTTGTATGGACAGTTCTACCCCTCCCAGTGGTCCATGGTGGTGACTATCACAACAGTGTTGCAGGGGGAGGCAGTGGACTGGGTGGCTGACCTCCATATTGACCATGCCCGGGAGCTAACGGATGTAGGGCTGTTTCTGGAGGGCCTTAGGGCGCATTTTGAGGACGATTCCCGGATACAACAGGCAGAGGGGGAGTTGGTGTCCCTAAAACAGAGGGGCCGGCTGTCCAGGGACTATGTAAAGGACTTTCAGGCAATCGCAGGCAGACTACAGGGGTGGCCTGAATGAATGCTAGTACATCGGTTCCACCTTGGTCTAGATCAGGATCTACAGCAAGCCTGCATGTACCGTGAACTCCCTCCCCACCTGGCGGAATGGTTAAAGGCGGCCATTGACCTGAACATTGGCCTGAAGGAATTTAGATTTAAGGGGATTACCTGGCCTGCACAGTCGAGACGAGCCCCAGAGAGGCCGTCTTCTGTCAGGGATTTCGGAAGACCAACCCCTACGACTGGGACCACGGATCCACCTGCAGAGCACCATTTAGGTGTTTCAGATGTAACCAGGTTGGGCATAGGGCTTTGGACTGTCCATTCCCTCCCTCCCAGCCTCCAGGGGGCCATACTTCAGAATGAACCAGTGGAAAGGAAAGAACCCGAGCGATCCCAGAGCGATCTTGGGTAGTGTTGCAGACTTTGCTGGTTGACAGAGACAACTCTGCTAGGGAGAACAGAACCCTGGTTGGGTCTATGGACTTACCTGTGATTCTGGGAGATAGTGAGAAGGAAGATGGCCACGATCCAATGGTGAGTGCACCCATACATCCCTTTGTTATTCAAGTTGGCCTACAGAACCCGCGCACTGATGCAGTGGTGCATCAGATTCTGGGTGTACCAGATATCTGATGCGGACCTCCCTAACAATTCAACTGGAGCTCCGCCTAAACCAGTTGAAAACACCCATCCGGTTCGAGCAGATGGATGGATCCATCATGGAGGGTTCACCAGTGACACGGGTAACGGAACTAGTAAAGCTGGAGATTGGGGACCATTGGGAACTCATTCGCTTTGTAGTAGTAGACAGCATAATAGAACCGATTATATTGGGCTTAGCATGGTTAGATAAGTGGAAACCCATCATATGGGGGGGGGGGATACAGAAAACTATGTCTGGAATTCAGTCCTGAACCATGGGCAGCGAGTCCCCGGAATAAACAAAGGGTACCCAGTGTCAGGTTTCAATGTCGTCTCAAATAAAATAAATTGCATTTCCAAACAAATAGTCTTTGATGAAATCTTTCATTTATTAAGCACGACAATCTGTCCCCGATCGTGGCATAGCCAACACTGACTTCCTGACCCCAAACCTTCCCTTTCCGTTCCCCAATTCTCTGCGTCTCATTGGCCATCTTCCAAATCACTCTCCCCATATCCACTACTTCAGCTCCCAGGAATGTCCCCCCCTCCCATCTCATCTCCTAGGGGATAATATCTTCAGGGAAAATAAGTACGTGAGAAGTCAAGCATCCTCTTGCCAGCTGCCCCCTCTTCTCCTTCTTATGTCAGCACTAGAATAAATGCAGGTTGAAGTGCTGACATCCGGCCCTCCCCCTTCATTTTTCCAGGGTGGCCTGTGTAAGACAAACAACAAGTTAAGTACCGTTACCCCGTCCAGGGGTATGTGTCCCGCCCCCTCCCGCCTTGCCCGGCTGATCTGCATGGAACTTGGCTATAAGGCGGTCAGCTTGGATGTTTCTGCTTTTCACCCAGGAAGCCTCTGACAAGGGGTAACCCTTCCATTTGATTAAGTATTGGAGGTGACCCCTGTGCCACCTCGAATCAAGAATTCGCTATACCTCATAGTGAGTATAGTCCCCAATGACCAGGGGCCTGGGTGGGTCACGTGGCACCAGCCTTAAAGTTGACCCCACCACAGGTTTCAGGAGGCTACTGTGGAAAACGGGGTGTATCCTCCCTAGTAGTCGGGGCAGCTGCAGTTGTACTGTAACCAGGTTGATTACTTTTACTATAGGGAATGGTCCTATAAATTTCGGGCCCAGTTTCCTGCTCGGGAGTCTGAGTCTCAAATACTTGGTGGAGAGGCAGACCTTCTCTCCCACTCGGAATGGTCTTTGGGGAGTTTGGTGCTTATCTGCTTGTTTCTTATAGGATTGTGTCGCCTTGGCTAATGCCTTCTTGACATTCTCCCAGGTTTCTTTCAACATTTTCATCCAATAGGTCAAACTGACTGAGGAAGGGGGCTCCCTTGGGTACTCTGGCATGGGGACGAAATCCATACCACTCACTACCTTAAATGGGGTTAGTCCTGTGATACTGTGGACAGCATTATTATACGCGACCTCTGCAAAAGATAGGAGGTCTGCCCAATTAAACTGCTGGTAGTCGACGTAGCACCTCATGGCATTCAGTCTCTCCGCCCCCCCCCCCCACCATTGGTGCTCGGGTGAAATGCTGAGCTGAGGCCTTGGGATGATCCTATGGACCGTAGGAATTCTCTCCAGAATTTTGCTGTGAACTGGACACCTTGATCGGAGATGATTCTTCTGGGTACTCCATGCAGGTGGTAGATGTGTTTCAGGAACAGTTTGGATAACTGGTGAGCTGAGGGTAGCTTGCTGCAGGATATGAAATGTGCCTGTTTGGAGAATAAGTCTATTACAGTCACATCACTGTGTTTCCACCACTCCTCAGTAGTTCTACTATGAAGTCCATTGCAATCTCTTCCCATGGCCTTGTCGGTTCAGCTACTGGCTGCAACGCCCTGGTCGTTTTTTCATCGTGGCACAGATGGTACAACTTTTTACATAACTGTCTACGTCTTTTCTCATGTTGGGCCACCAAAACTGTCTTCGTACTAAGTGCAGAGTCTTTAGGAAGCCAAAATCTCCTGCTGGTTTAACCTTGTGGCTTCTCTTGAGGATCAGGGTGCATAGAGTCTCTGGGACATAGAGTTCCCTTCCATGCTAGGTCATCCCATTTGTCAAGAGATGTTGATTATCTCGGAACCAGGGGTCCGCCGATGTTTCAGTTTTGAGTCTTGTCGTTAAGTTACTTGCAGGTTGGCCTTGTTGGTTGCGACATCTGGTGATTACTTGACCTACTCCTTGGGCAGAGGGGATGATGGCATTCACTACCTGCTCCCACTCACTGTTGTATTGAGGCATTCGGGAGAGGGCATCGGCCAGAAAGTCCCCCCGCCCGGGATGTGTTTCAGCTCGAAGTTGAAATGATTGAAGTATTGGGCCCACTGGACTTGCCTGGGCAACAACTTCCATGGGGTCTTGAGGGCCTCCAGATTCTTATGGTCAGTCCAAACTTCGAACGGTCTCTGGCCTCCTTCTAGCAGGTGTCGCCAGGTCAACAGCGCCCATCTCACTGCGAATGCTTCCTTTTCCCATGCCGCCCATCATCTTTCTGTGTCAGTGAGTTTGCGGGATTTGTAGGCACAAGGTTGTAGATTTCCTTGGCTGTTCTTTTGGAGTAGCACAGCCCCCACTGCCACATCGCTGGCATCTGCTTGGATGATGAAGGGTTGTTCGGGGTCAGGATGCTTTAAGACCGGTTCTTTTACAAACATTTCTTTTAGTGTTTCGAATGCCTGTTGGCAGGCTAGGTCCCACTGTAAAGGTTGTCCTGGGCGGGGTTTTGTTGCTGGACTCCCTGTTTTTAGGAGGTCCGTCAGAGGTTTGGCAATTCTTGCAAAAGAGGGGATGAATTTTCTGTAGTAGTTCGCGAACCCCAGGAAGCTTTGCAGTTGTCTACGGATGCAAGGGGGTTGCCAGTTTAAAACTGATCGTACTTTGGCTGGGTCCATTTCTATCCTCTCGTTTGACACTCGGTAGCCTAAGTAGTCTAGCCATGACTGGTGGAACTCGCATTTTGATAGCTTGACATATAGGTTCGCCCCCAACAGTTTTTCCAACACTTGGCGGACGAGGGGTATGTGTTCGTCTATGGTTTCCGTGAAAATGAGGATGTCATCTAGGTAGACGAGGACCCCCTTATAGAGGTGCTCATATAGAACCTCGTTTATCAATTGCATGAACACCGCCAGGGCTCCCTGCAGTCCAAATGGCATAACCTTAAATTGGAAACTCCCTAGGGGGCAGTTGAATGCTGTTTTCCACTCATCTCCTTCCCTGATGCGTACCCGATAGTAGGCTTCGCGGAGGTCTAGTTTGGTGAAAACTTTTCCTTTGGCCAGGTAAGCTAGCATGTCTTTCATGAGGGGAAGGGGATATAAGTTGTGTACGCAAACAGTGTTGATGTCTCTAAAATCAACCACCAGGTGCATAGAGCTGTCTTTCTTCTCTTTGAAAAGGACCGGTGCCGCAATCCGTGGTTTGGCTGGCTCAATGAAACCTCTTTGTAGGTTCTTGTCTATGTAGTTCCGCATTTCTTGCATTTCACGGGGCGTCATGGCATACAATTTGGGTTTAGGTAGTTTCGCCCCAGGGATGTTCACGATGGCACAATCGGCTTCACGGTGGGGGGGGCGCAGAACGTCACACTCGGCCTCTCTAAACACCTCTGCAAGGTCTTGGTACTCCTCTGGAGTTTGTTCTATCTCATGGAAAGTGTCGGATGCAGCCGCCAGGTGCTCTGGTGTACCCTTAGGGAGGGACCCTTGTTGCGGCGGGAGGAATTGGGGCCCCTGTGTGGGGGGCATCTCGCCTGGTTGGAGCGGCAGGGGTGGGGGCCTGTTGCCATCCTCAGTCTGCGGGTTCCCTCTTGCCACCAGATGATGGGGCCCCATTTGTCTAGCCAAGAGAGTCCCAGTATGACTGGATCTGTCATTTTGGGTGCTATTATGAACCGAATCGTTTCCCAGTGATCTGCTAGCTCCAGCTTCACTGGTTCAGTCAGGTGTGTGGCGAAAGTTCCCCCCACTAGAGACCCATCAACTTGTTCAAATCGAACTGGGTGGTTGAGCTTTTTGACTCAGATCCCTAATTTTAGGACTGTTGGTAGGTTAATCAGGCACCTCGTGCAGCCCAAATCTATTAGGGCTTGGAAAGTCCCTTGGGTCCCTGTTTTTGGGGCCGTTAGGCATATAGGGAAGAGAAAAGGGTGGATGGGTCCACTCACCATTGGGTCATCTTCACCCTCGTCCTCGCTGTCATACGATTCGGGGGATTGATTTCCATCATCTGGATCCCCCTTGTTTTGGTTAGGTGGGCGAAGACCTCTGGACCCTGGGGGATTTTCCGTGGCGCATTGGTGGCACGCTTGGGCCCTCGTTCCGGTCGTGCCTTGGGCGGTGGGTCTGATCTCGGCCTCGGGGTTCCACACGGTGCAGCCAGGTGACCAATCCCCCACACCTGTAGCACCTCAGTGGGCTCCGTGGGACGACAGGCCTCTGGGTGGGCTGTGGTGCTGTGGTTTTTCGTCTAATGGGTGGTCCCTGGTCTGGTTGGCCCCTCTGCTTGCCATTTGGTTGCTTTGACATGTCGTTGGCTCGCAACCCTCTGTCGACTTTTATCGCTACTCGGAACCATTCGGAGAGTCGGTTCAGGATGTCCCGATAAGCAGTCACTTGGACGATTCGCTTGTCTAGGCTTGTTCTAAAGAAATACACCAGTAGTCGCTCTGGTAAGGGAGGTAAGGTCCCAATGACTGACTCTCCTGAATTCACAGATATGTTCTCTGATGGGCCTCCCCTTCTGCACTAGGTTCCTGAGCTTGTCCTCCACATAGGGGTCCTCCTCTGCCTCTTCGAACCAGGCTCGTAGTAGTTGTAAGAACCCATCTGCGTCTTGAAGTTGGGGGGCCCTGTTCTTGTAGAGGGCTGCTGACCACCTCCTTGCTTCTCCCTCCAACCCTTCTGAAATGGCACTCACTAGGGCTGTGGGAAATGGGTAGAGGTGTCCATAGCGCTCGATGTAGATTTCAGCTGTGTCGAAGAATTGGGCTAGCTTGTCTGGATCGCTATCGAACTTCCCTCTGAAATGGGGTGGGTCCTCCCTCGCTGCCCTCTCCTCCCAGGATGGGGCTCTGTAAGCCTGGCCTCAGTGCCGCTGGTCCTCTTCCTCATCTTTCATTCTAGGGTAGGGAGGTGATGTCCTATCCAGACTGCTCTGCTTGTTGTGTAAGGGAGGAACCCATGGATGCATCTTTGGGCTTCTTCTCTTTCTGCTGGGGGGGGGAGGGCTGTGCTTCAGTCTACGGCCTCTTGGTTCATCAGCCTAGACTGGTTCCCTCTTCTCCTTTGGCCTGCATGATGGCCCCTCCTCCCCAAGGATGGCACGGTCAAATTTCTCCTTCAGTTCATCTATGGGGCTCTCGAGTGGCTTCCCTGAAGCTTTTTGGTGCCTGGCCTGCTGCCAGTCCCATAGCCAGTCTGCCTTCCACAATTTACTTAGGGGTTTCCCCTTCCCATGAACGCTCAGGACGGGAAACTCAGCCTCTGCGGATTTTGGCAAAACCCCCAAATACTCATCTTTTCTCTTCTTGGGTTGTGGCACGATCGTCTGATCTTGGCTGTCTGGCAGCTTCGATGGAGGAGGGGGGGTTGAGGCTCTGTAATATCCTGAGGCCCCGTAGCATCCAAGCTGGCTGGGATCAGAACTGGCTCTTTTCCAGTTGCCTGAATTAAGCTCTCTTCAGACAGTTTGCTTTCTGCCATGACGTCCGGGCTGCGTCTCCATTCACACCATACATATGGAAGGGAGCTGGAGGTTTGGAGGTCAGCCAGCTTGGCTTGGAAAGGTGTGTTGGCTATCTATCAGGTTTCAAT
Source organism: Arizona elegans (assembly GCA_022577455.1). Classification (NCBI taxonomy): domain Eukaryota; kingdom Metazoa; phylum Chordata; class Lepidosauria; order Squamata; family Colubridae; genus Arizona; species Arizona elegans. The sequence goes on along the minus strand of JAKOOJ010000004.1, from coordinate 71,164,872 downwards.
GTCGTCTCAAATAAAATAAATTGCATTTCCAAACAAATAGTCTTTGATGAAATCTTTCATTTATTAAGCACAACAATCTGTCCCTGATCATGGCGTAGCCAACACTGACTTCCTGACCCCAAACCTTCCCTTTCCTTTCCCCAATTCTCTGTGTCTCATTTGCCATCTCCAAATCACTCTCCCCATATCTACTACTTCAGCTCCCAGGAATGTCCCCCCTCCCATTTCATCTCCTAGGGGATAATATCTTCAGGGAAAATAAGTAGGTGAGAAGTCAAGTGTCCTCTTGCCAGCTGCCCCCTCTTCTCCTTCTTATGTCAGCACTAGAGTAAATGCAGGTTGAAGTGCTGACACCCAGCTAACCACAACCTGGTGGCAGAGAGCACCCCGAATGCCAGGGGCCCCAGAGGTGTATGTGGACTTGGCGGAAGTATTTAGCGAGGAAAAATGTGATGCACTACCACCCCAGCGCCCAACGGACTGTGCAATAGAATTAGTCCCTGGGGCGAAACTACCCAAACCTCGCATGTATGCAATGACCCCCAAGGAGGTTGAGGAATTATGTAGATATATCGATAGTAACCTGGCCAGGGGTTTTATCAAGCCTAGTCTGGCCCATATGGCCGCTCCGATTCTATTCCGGGAAAAAAAGGACGGTGGTCTACACCTCTGTGTCAATTTCCGTGGACTGAATGCAATGAGCGTTGAACCTTTATATCCGTTACCGCTGATTAAAGATCTATTGGCCACATTGTCTACCAGCCAGATCTTCACAAAACTAGACTTAAGGGAGGCGTATTATCGCATCTGTATTAAGGAAGGTGACGAGTGGAAGACCACTTTTAATTGCTCTCTCAGCAGTTAAGTTTCAAGTCATGCCGTTTGGCCTACAGGGAGCCCTGGCGGTGTTCATGGAACTCCTTAATGAGGTGTTACATGAATACCTGTACTGGGAGTGTTAGTGTATCTTGACGATATTCTTATCTACACTAACACTATGGAACAACACACACAATTAGTTCACAAGGTGCTGGAAAAACTGCTGGGGGCTAAACTTTTCGTTAAAGTGTTGAAGTGTGAGTTCCATTGGACTGAGTTGGACTATTTGGGATATTGAATCTCCAAAAAGGGTTTACCGACGGACCCCAAAAAGGTTGCTGCAGTAATAGAGTGGCAAGCCCTGGGGACGAGAAAACTGGTGCAGAGTTTCCTCGGCTTTGCTAATTTTTATCACCAATTCATTCCGGCATTTGCCCATATAGCTTTACCTCTCACCAATCTCTTACACACGAAGGGGAGTGTTACCCAAGTGAAACCAGTTCAGCGCATAACATGGACTCCCGAATGCCAAAAGGCATTCGAGGCTCCAAAAGCCTTGTTCGCTCAGGAACCCATATTGCAACACCCAAATCAAGACAAACCATTTGTAGTGCAGACGGATGCGAGTGACGTAACTGTTGGTGCTGTGTTATTACAACCGAATGAACAAGGCCAACTGCAACCATGTGCGTATACATTAAAAAAATTCACTCCTGCAGAGCGGGGATGGGCTGTTTGGGAAAAGGAGGCATTCACCGTTCGGTGGGCGCTCCTTACCTGGAGACATATATTGGAGGGGACTAGGAAACAATTTGAAGTCTGGACAGACCATCGAAACCTGATCTCTTTGCAAACCCCTAGAAAATTGTCTCCCAAACAGGTGCAGTGGGCCCAATACTTCCAATGTTTTAACTTTGCTTTAAAGTATGTGCCAGCAGGAAAGAATTTTTTGGCGGATGCCCTGTCTCATATGCCACAATACCATAGCAAAAGAGATTAAATTGTACAGGCTATGGTACCCACCAAGCAACTGGCAGGAGGCAGTCTAGTGCCATCAGGGCCCACGCATGAGTGGAAAGACAAGCTCCGTGCTGCGTTAAAAACAGATGAGCGGCTACCTAAACACCAACAACTCTTCAAGGTTGAAGACGGGTTGGCCTGGAAGGAGGATAAACTATATGTCCTAACAGCTCTGCGCAACACGGTGTTACGATAATGCCATGACGTTAAAGCGGCTAGACACTTTGGATTCCTTAAGACCCTTCATCTGACAAGACGGCAATTCTGGTGGCCGCATATGCGGCAGGAAATAGAGGAGTATGTAAATAGCTGCCTGATATGCGTCAAGTCAAAATTTGGCGCATATCTTGGCCAACAGGCCCTTGGCCTGTTGCAAACCGTGGCTAACCTTACAAAGCCATGGGACGAGATAGCCATGGACTTTATAGTGGACCTGCCACAGAGTAATGGCTATAATGTTATCTGGACTGTTATAGATCTCTTTTCTAAACAGGCCCACTTCATACCATGTGCTGGACTGCCGTCGGCCCGAAGATTAACCAAATTGTTCATTCAACACGTTTATCACTTACACAGGGTACCTTGTAGAATACGAGAGGGTGCAATTTACAGCAAAATTCTGGAGAAACTTCCTTCAATCGATAGGATCGACACAGGGACTTAGTTCAGCGTTCCACCCTAGCACCAACGGGGCAGCTGAAAGGACTAATGCTATGGTGGAACGCTACCTAAGAAGTTATGTCTCATATCAACAGACTGACTGGCCATCCTTACTACCATTTGCTGAAGTCACCTATAACAATGTGGTACACTGCAGTACTGGATGCACACCGTTCCGGGTAGTCACGGGACAGGAATTCGTTGCCATCCCGAAACTAGAGACCTTAAATTCTGGAACTGCTCCCAGTGAATGGGCGGAAAAGGTACAAGCCCTGTGGCCACAGATTAAGGAGGTGCTGAACAAAGCAGCAGCCGAATATAAAACCCAAGCCAATAGGAAATGGGCCACAATGAAACCATTTAAAGTAGAAACCTGGTATATCTCTCCATTAAATATGTTAAGCTGCGAATACCAAACCGAAAGCTAGGACCGAAATATATAGGCCCCTTCCCCATCAGTAAGGTAATTAATCCAGTTACAGTTGTCCTAAAACTTCCACCGCTATTGGGAAAAATCCACCCAGTATTCCACAGTAGCCTTCTCAAACCCGCAACTGCTATCAGACCCACACCCTCCCCCCCCAGTCCTGTGGACGACGGTCAGTACAAAGTAGCCGACATACTAGATTCCTGAGTCCATAGGGGTAAGCTTCAATATTTAGTACGGTGGAAGGGCTATCCCTTGGAGGAGGCCACTTGGGTACTAGAGAAGGATGTCACAGCCGATCGGCTAGTACGGTGGTTCCATAAGAGGTATCCACTAAAACCACCAGCAAAAAACAACGAGTCTACTTTATGTCTTGCAGAGAAGCCCCTAGTGAAGCGAGGCCGCCTGTCGAGCCCGCATGCTCGAAGCCAGCGTGCTCGACACTGATGTGTCCTGCTGTGTTCTCTTGCTGTCTGCGTGCTGTACGAAATAAGGAGCTGTATTTCAAAAGGAACTGTTTATGGAAAGGGATGAAAGCAAGTCAAACTCAAAGCAGGCTCTGGGGTCCCTCAGGCCATGCAGTTCAGGATAAAGGAAATTAGGAACCCCTCCCCACCTTCCAATGTGAATCCGCCTATGTGAATGCAAATTGCACCAGCCTCTCTGAGAAACAGATATGAAGAGCTTCTCAGGGTCATTTTACAATCCACTCGTTTCCCCACCTTTTTTTTCATTTCCTGAGGTGTGAGAATTCTCCAGGCATTCCTGGCACCAGGCAACGGTTATACATCAGGGGAAAGTTTATACAAAGAGGATCAGGAAAGAAATTGGATACTTAGGACACATTAGAAAAGAACTAAATGTGACAACCCCAAATCCCCCACACTTCTTCCATGAAGAATGGAAGATACACAGATCTGACATATCGCCCTCCTTAGAAAAATGAAAAATCCATCTAGAAAGACATAAAATATATAATCCATTAAGATTTAGGATGGTTTGTATGGGTATTTCAGGTGGAATTTCTTTAACAGTGTGGAGGCTTTTACATGTTTTTTGGCTACCCATTTGTTCTGAGAGGATGGTAGATGTTTCCATGCCACTAAATATTGTGTGGAACCGTGGTGAGTGCGGGAGTCAAGGATGTCTTTGATTTCAAAATGTTGTTTTCCTTTCACCCTAATGTGGGTTGGAGGTGTGGGCAAAGGGGGTCTGACTTTTGAAGTGATTTCTGGCTTGAGTAGGCTGCAGTGAAACACTGGATGAACCTGCCTAAGTGTCTTAGGAAGGAGGAGTTCTACCGTAACAGGATTTATGATTCTGGTGATGGGGAATGGGCCAATGAATTTTGGTCCCAGTTTCTTAAATGGTTGAAAGGATTATAGAAACTTCGTGGATAGATATACGTAGTCCCCACCTTGAATGGTTTGGGTTCACAGCGTTTCTTGTCAGTTTGAATTTTAAAAGCTGCTCTAGCCTCTTGTAGCGCTAGTCTGACCACTGGCCAAGTGGTTTGTAGGTTATTTATCCACTCCTTAAGGGAGGGGATGTCAGGTTCCTGAGGTGTGAGAATTCTCCAGGCATTCCTGGCGCCAGGCAACGGTTATAAATCAGGGGAAAGTTTATACAAAGAGGATCAGGCAAGAAATTGGATACTTAAAATACATGGGAAAAGAACTAAATGTGACAACTCCAAATCCCCACCCCCCTTCTTCCACGAAGAATGGCAGATACATGGATCTGACACACAATGTCTAGACGCACCAAGCTGGATCGACTACAGGAAAGCTGTGACTCAATACTGCATACATGGATATGTGGATGCCTGGTGATATACAAAGTCAACAGGTTATTAAGGACCTTCATCAAGAACTTGATGGGACTCTAGAAGACAACACTGGGATATTGGTAGCCATGGAGTTCAACATACCAAAGTGATGTATTATTCTTGCTGCTATTCTGCATAGACTTGACCCACATCAGTCAGATTATCAGAAGGACTGGATATGGATATAAATTTAAGAGTGGAGCTATCATCACCAACTTCCACTACATGAACGACATCTAACTTTATGCTAAGAATGAACAGGATATCAATTTGCTGATCTATCTGCCACGGATCTATAGTGAGGGCATTTGGATGTCATTCAGACAGGAAAAATGTAAGGATAGTAGCCAAGAGAGGGGAGGTAGTTAAGATTGATGGGATGGAACTTCCAGTGGGCTACATAGCAAACATACTTAGCAGCTACAGGTATCTTGATATCCTAATCATATTGAAACCATGAGAAGGAGACAAGAAAGACAGTAGCATCCAAAAACCCCCAAATAAAAAGACAGGTTTTGAAGTACCAACAATGAGAAGAACAAAATCCATACCATCAACATGTATGCTTTTCTGAAAAAAGATTGGGCAGAGTCTAGAAGTGTCAAAGCCACTGAATGTCCTAGATAAAATCCAGAGCATCCAAGAGTGCATCAGTAAAATGGCATCCAAAGATGTTGCTTAGAGAAAACCTGAGACAGCAGCAGACATGGGAGGAAGATCAAGCAGAGAAAGTGCCAAGGTAAGACAATACTCTATATAGGATGTATCATTGACAGATAGTTGAGGGAATACATTGCGAAAGCTTATCAGTGGATGGAACGGGATGAATTAAAAAACAGTATTGGGCTGATCAAAGCAGCACAAGAACAGGCACTAAGCACCTGATCCACAGAAGCAGTTTACCACACAAGAAGGACCCAAAATGCAGAGGCAGTATAGAACATAGTAATAGAGTATGATGCAGCCATACCCTGAGCAGCACAACAAAATATTTGGCATTGTGTGTTGGAACATCTGCAGTGTATGGGATAGAGACTCCCAAGTCCAAATGGAAAATTCCACAGAAAGTCGTGGAGAATCAGAGGGTTAAGATCTTGTGGGACCTCCAGATTCAGATGGATATACAGGCACTGGCTTATCAACTAGATGTTGTGGTAGTAGATAAGGACCAGAAGACAAAGGTGATAATAGCTAACTGGGTGATAAATAACTGGGTCTGGAACATTGCCTTTCTTGTATAACAGGAGAGTGATAGAATTAAGCATTTTTGGGAGCATAAAAGTTATTAATCGTGATAAATAGGGAGGGCTAATAGAGAGCTCCAAATCAGCATGTATTTTCAGCAATTCTGGCAAATTTATACATTTACCTGCAGTCTGCTGCTTTTCAACTGAAATCTTGATTTCTAATTCTGAGACAAGGAGCCAATTACGGTAGGAATCAAATAAAGATTGGGAAAGGGGAGAATCACTGCCAAAAGGAACACTGAGTAAGTTCCCAAAATATTTTTTCTAGACGTTCATGCTGCCAGGTGTTTATTTAGCCACTAGATGGGAATCAAGTCCAGGCCAGGTCTTGATTCTAAAAAGATTATGTCTTTGGCATTGAGGTTAGGTTTATTTGAAGAGCAAGAAAAATATGGCAGAAGGGATTATCATCCTTCTTTGTTACTATTTGTTGGAGCACTGTTGATTTCACTAATGTAAGGTCTGGCCTCTCCTCCTTGTTCAAGAAAGTAAAAACTCTTGAAACTTTAGGATTTCAAAAGGAACCTTTTATTGAACAGGAATGATAGCAAGAGGAAAGCAGACTCTGAGTTTCCCTCAGGCAATGCAGTTAGGATAAAGGAATTAGAAACCCCTCCCTTCAGTCTGATGTGGGCGTGATGCAAACTGGTAGTAAAGGTAAGTAGAACCTACCCCTGGTTTAAATGGATTATCAATTGCAAGTATTGGTAATGTCTGGAATTAAAAAAAACATCTTTGGTTAGATGTCCATCTTAATTACAGAAATTCTACCCAATAGTGATAAATGCAGTTTGTCCCATCTTTGTAAGTCCTTTTTAATATCTCTCCAAAGAGGGACATAGTTATTTTGAAGCAATTTTATATTTGTATTTGTCAACAAAACCCCTAAGTATTTCACTTTTTTCTTGACCTTAAAACCTGACTTTTTAGTCAATATATCACTGTCCTGAGATGACATATTCTTAATCAACTTTGTTTTTTTCTGTTTATTTTAAAACCCGCTAAAGCCCCAAACTTATTTAATTTCCTCATCAAATATTTTATATTATCTTTTGGGTCTTGCAAGAATATAACCAGATCATTTATAAACTTCTTTCTTGATACTTATACCTCTTATTTTATCATCTTGCTTAATCTTCCAACACCAAGATGAACAGCAGAGGGGACAAGGGACATCCTTGTCTCGTACCCTTTTGAATTTCACATGAGTTAGTTAAATCACCATTAATGACAATTTTGGCTTTCTGTGACATATAAACTGCTTTGATTCCTTGAATAAAGTTCTCTCCAAAGTCCATTTCTTCCAGCACTTTAAACATAAAAGCCCAATTTAAATTGTCAAAGGCTTTCTCTGCATCTAGAAATATTAAGGCTGCCTGTTTCTCGTTATGATATTGTAAATTTTCAATAACATTCAAAATAGCCCTCACATTGTCTCTGAGCTGTCTTTTTGAGAGAAAGCCCAAGATTCATATTTTAATACAAAAAATTCTTAAAACGAAGATAAAGATGAAACCAGAAACTTTTCTTTTGGGTTTAATAGAAAAAGATTTGGAGAAAAAATTTGGAACTTTGATCTTATACATGTTGACAGCAGGAAGATTACTGTACGCACAAAAATGAAAAGACATTTCGATTCACAGCATGGACGAATGGCTACAGAAGCTGATGGAGTTGGCAGAAATGGCTAAATTGATTGTTTTGATTAAAGAAAAGAATATAACTTTTGTTGCCACATGGAGACTGCTTCAGGACTTTGTGCTTGAGGTAGGGAAAAAAATGAAACTTTGATTTTGGGTTTTACTGATAAGATTGATTTGTTTTTATAGAAATGGTTAGTTTATATTATTATGGAAAAGTAAAAAGTTGTGGTTTGTTATTAATGCTTTATTTTACTGCAACGGAGGGAGTCGGAAGTCAACACATTTTTTTCTTTTCCTCCATCCTTCTTCACTTTTCTTTCCCCTTCTCCCCCCCACCCCACCATGTCTTCTTATTTGATTTTGTATTTTCTATTTTATTCTATAATGTAATAGCAATAGTAATAGCACATAGCCCAGCGGTTCTCAAACTGTGGGTTGCGACCCCTTTGGGGGTCGAACGACCTTTTCATAGCGGTCACCTAAGACCATCGGAAAACAGATATAGTTTATAGCAGAGCCATTTCTCTGGGCACGCGGAGCCATCACCCATTGTTCTTCCGGGTTTCCGTACGCCGGCCATCTGTTTTTCATGCGCACGGGCATGCCGGAAATTGGAAGAGCAGCCACCCATTGCACATGCGCACTCCAGGAAAACAATCTTCCTGTTTCCAGAGTACACATGCACACCGGCCAGCTGATCTGGTTTCTGGCGCGCATATGCACGCAAAGACCAGCAACTGGCACACATGCCAAAAGACGCAGAGAGGGAATCCCGGTGGTCACTTCCTAAGGGAGCAGAGCAAGGTAAGACAGGGCTTCCCTCTCTCCCTGCCCATGCGGGCTACTTGCGCGGTCCCAGGCAGTCCGGATCACCGGTGGACCAGCAGCTGGTGAGGGCGGGGTGGTGGTGGGCTGCCTACTTAGATGACCCCGTGGCCACGTGGATCACTTGGGATGTGCGACTGCAGCTGCAGGGGGAAGGGAAGAGCGACCGGTCAGCTCAAGCACATGGGGCAGCATTTGCTGGCAGGGCAGGCAGCTGCCAAGCCCGTGGCTCCTTCCCCAGCGTATGGCCAGAGAGTCTGGCTCAGCTGGCGACACAGCAGCGGGGGTCAGGTGGGGGTGCGCGCTGCCTGTGGTTGGGCCCATCACTCAACCCCCACCACACCTGCTGCCACCTGAAAACATTGTTGCCACGATCTCCGCTGCCTGGAGATATTCGCTGCCTCCCCAATTCTAAAAACGGGGCATGGAGGCAAAACAAGAATATCACCATTTCAGATGCTGTGCAGGAGGTGTAAAAGTGGGGGTGCATGCATGGAGGGCGCACACATGCGCAGTGCAGATTTCATGTGCACATGTGCAGTGTGAGGCGCATGCACATTAGGACCATGGGGGGTCATGCGCACATGGGGGTGCCCATTGCATTATGGGTGCTGGCATGTGAGAGCGCGCGAGCGCTTGCACACTCGGACTTTTGGCACGCAACGCCAAAAAGGTTCACCATCGCTGACATACACACACATAGCAACGAAAATAATTTTATGGTTGGGTGTCACCACAACATGAGGAACTGTATTAAAGGGTCACAGCATTAGGAAGGTTGAGGATCACTGACTTAGACTTATATACAGCTTCACAGTGCTTTACAGCCTTCTCTAAGTGGTTTACAGAGTGATCAGCAGAAGTTGCCTGCAGTAACCACTGTGTCACTGCAGCTCTTAATAAAATGTTTAAACAGGAAAAAAAAATGTTGGGTCTTCCCACATCAGAAGGGCATCTTCTCACAGTAAGGTGCTCCACAGAGACCCATAACTGGCAATGACAACATTTGGGATGGGGCTAAGCGGATTCAAGTGGTCCGCATTGAATATGCAACCTCTGAGGTCTCCTCCCTATCTCAGGATTGTCCTCATGGGTGGCTTCTCTTCTAATATAGCAAAAGCCTTGTCCAAACTCATGGGTTGGTACACAGTTTGTGTATTTCTCTGCTATCTGGATGCAAAGTAGATTTTCTAAAGACCTAATGAATGAGTGAGCGATGTAATTTACCTTGTTAATGCAGGTATGTGTATAATAAATATCCATCCCTCTGTCTTAAAAAAAAAAAGCTGAACTAGTGCGCAAACATCCTGATGACAATCATTTGCTTCTAGACTTATCACAGCAAGAAAAAATACAAGAGGATTTTGTGGCAGCAATATCAATGCTAATGCATTTAAAGAAAGGCACACTCCTTCCGTTTCTTTGGCCTGAACACAAATTCCTTGCTAAATGTTGGATCATTTAATGCATTCCATTAATGCATTAAATTAAAACAAACAATTCTTCAGATTCTTCCACTTACTGTTGCATATTCAGAATTTGCATTAGTTACTTCAATTGCCCGGTTGCTTGGGTCCACTCTCACCTTTGCTCGTGTTACAAACTGAATCACTGATGAGGTATCCTACAGATGGAAAAACACACAATTCTCAAAGACTCTTAATCATAGGCATTTTAAAATACACCAAAGTTAGATGTGAAAGTTCAAAAGCAGTATTCTCACATTTAAAGTAAGATACTGCCAAATATCGTCAGCAGAGAACATCTTAAATTGCATCATAATTAGAAGCAGATATTTGTATGTAATTATTAAAATGTGCTTATATATTAAATATTTTATGATTAAAATAAATTCTAACATTGCATAAAATAACTAAATATATGTATTTTTCCACTATAATCATTCTTGAAAGAGCTTTAACACAAATGGCCCAGCAATTACCTTTTAAAGTAATTCTTACATGTATTTTAAAATTATACATGTCTTCTAGTAGAGTAAGGTCAGTCATACATTATTTTTAAGGGAAAAATTGACAATTTGGAAATGGAAATATAATTTCTTCCTTCTCTTATTACATCAGGGCAACAAAGTTCAAGAGAATTATTTTACTTTGTGACTTCAAACTGAACATTGGCACAACTCATATAATTAAGCAGCTCAACTAATTTAATGAAAATAGCTGGTGTTAGGCAACAATACATACTTAACACTTTTACTAATCACATCAGATCATTCCAATGCAACACACACTGAGCATTCAGCAAGCATCAGAAAGAACCAAGTTTAGCATAGTAGGCTAAGTCCTTATTCTATCCATTGTTGACAGTAGTAAAATCTGAACATTATATTCAATTCTATCAGCATTTAAAAGTGTATGCATCAGTTTTGAGCCTATCGCTTACATTTTATATATTATATATTACTTACATTTCAATCTATTGCTTACATTGATGGAGTTATACTGAAATCCAAAATCTAAATTTGGGGATTATTTAGTTTGCTCACTTGTTTTAAAACTAAAGAGCATCTTGAAAGATGCAAAACATAATGGTTTGCATCTTTTCTGATTCATTTTTTTTTTCTGCCTCTGAGATTGCTCCAAAAACCCCCCAAAACTCAACCTTCTGTTAGGATAAAGCAGTAATCCAAGTTTAAATTGAACTCCAAGGTGAATTATTTAGAGAAAATTCAATATTATAGTGTAGGAAATAATGCTCACCTTCTTTAATATCTCTGTATTCAAAAGCATTTGCATATCTATGCTACGGGATTCAGCTTTTGCTAGTGAACTTAAATTACACCGTATAATTAAGCAGGACCTGCCTGGTCTTTCACAATCCTAAAGGATAATAAGTAAATAAAAGCAAATGAACAAAGGGGGAAAAGAATAGATAGATAATCAATAAACCTTGTTCAGCTATCTGTCTTCAGCAAATTATCAAGATTGATTATGTTCTCATTTTTCCTTCTTTTGGTTTATTCCATCATGTTTCACTGTCATTTCTAACATTTCTAACATCATTTCTAAGTACAAATCTGTATTGTTTTGTGTGTTTTTCTCCTAATGCATACATTATTGTATATACTTTATAGAGCAGGGATGTCAAATGTGATTTCATTAAGAGTTGGATCAACATTGTGGTTGTCCTCCCGGGGCCAAAGTGGGTGTGGCTGACTGGGTGTTGCCTGGGGTGTGGCCGGCTTGATGTTGCTCACATGGGTGGTGAAGCACATGGCCACCAGACCTGATATAACTCTCTGAGGTTAGATCGGATCTCTCTCTCTCTCCCTCCCTCCCTCTCTCTCACACACACAAACACACGTTGGATTGGATTTGCTCTTGCTCTCTCTCTCTCTCTCACATACACACATACACACACCAACATATACTTACTCTTGCTCTTTTGCTTGCTTGCTCTCCCTCTCCTTCTCCCTCTCCCTCTCTCTCTCTCTCTCTCTCTCACACACACACACACACACACACACACAGAGAGAAACACATAAACAGAGGATGGATTGGATTACTCCCTTGCTCTCTCTCTCACTCACACACACACACACACGTACACAGATCACTCTCTTGCATAGTTTTGTTCCCCCCCCCTCTCTCTCACACACACAAACAGAGGTTGGACTGGATTGCTCTTGTTCTCTCTCTTGATGTGGCAGCAGTGGCGGCACTTCAGTGCCTGGCCGGTGGGGTGGTTCTTGCTCGGCTGCTTTCCCTCTTTCTTCTCTCCATTCCCTCTCCTCTTTCAGACAAAAGCTGCATTTTTCATTTGTCTGTTGCAGCATAGCATCTGGGATTTACTTTGACAGCGGCGGGGCTTGGGGGATGGTCAATCCCCAATCATGGCATGGTGGAGAAAGCAGGAGGCAATCCCCTCACCAGACCAGACCAGACCAGCCTGGTGGGGTAATGGGGATTGACCATCCTCCAAATCCCACTGCTGTCAAAGGAAATTCCGGGTGAAAGCAGCTGAGTGAGAAGTGCCCTGCTGGCCGGGCACTGAAGCGCCACTATTGCCGCTGCAGTGAGATAGATAAAGTATGCATGTATGTGTGAAAGAGAGAGAGTGTGTGTGTGATCCGATCTAACTTCAGAGAGTTATAGCAGGGCTGGAAGTAGTGCGCTCTCTCTCTCTCTCTCTCTCTCTCTCTCTCTCTCTCTCTCTCTCTCTCTCTCACACACACACACACACACACACACACACACACACACACACACTGGTTTGATAGATTGTTCTCTTACTCTCTTACCCCACCTCATGGCAGCGGCACCAGCTATGTCTCAGCAAGGTGGTGGAGAGCTGGAAGATGAAACGAGGTGGTGGGGGTAGTGAAAGATGAAGTAAAGCAGAGGGTGTGGAGCTGCCCCATGCACCAACTAACCTGAGGGCCCTGCAGCCAGGCCATCAACATCCTCACAACTGCCTGGTCTTGCAGCAGCAGCTCCAGAAGCCCCATGGAGGACCCCATGTGGCCACTGGCCTGCTTCTCCTTGCTCACCACCACAACAGAGCAAGAGGCTGAGCGACATATGTGGGGTCCTGGTTGGGGCTGCTGGAGCCGCTCTAAAACAAAGCAGTTGTCAGGATGTTAATGGCCTGCCTGAGGGGGGCTCAGGTAAGCCGGTGCAGGGTGTTGGGGGCAGCTCTGCCTTGCTTTGTTTTCCACTCCCAACCTCCTCGCTTTGTGTATGCCACATCAGTGTGTTGCTCAGCCTCCTGCTCCATTACGGCAGCAAGGAGAGGAAGTGGCGAAGAACAAAGAAGAACTAAGCGAGGTAATAGAGGGGTGGAGGACAAAGTAAGGGAGGGGGTGCAGAACTGCCCCACCCTGGCTTACCTGAGGGCCCTTCAGCCAGGCCACTCACTCCAAATCCTCACTCTCCTGAGGGCAGCCACATCCCTTTACTAACCTGCTTTCCAGCTCCGTTTGCCACCACCACGTGCAGGGCAACAAAATTAGTCTGTGAGACTACCGTGAAAAAAAAATAGTTCAGACCTTCCAACTTCTCTCGGAAAAAAAAAGACCTCACAAAGTTGGATGGTGTGAACTATTTTTTTTTACTGTAGTCCCACAGACTACTTTTGTTGCCCTGCATGTGACAGCAGAGAACTGGGCCTGTGTGCGCCCACCTCCTCCTGTGCACATGCATGCCATCAAGATTGCATGGGTGAGCCAAAGCAATGTGAGCCGGCCCCTTACAGTTTCCAGGATGGCGCACGGGCTGGTTCTGACCTCATCGGGCGTTTGATGCAGCCCACGAGCCTTGAGTTTGATACCCTTGTTGTAGAGAATGTCACTGGATGAATTTTCATACTACATGTTTCTTCTTATTTCTTAATAGGATGCAGATTTTCCTGCATATCCTGAATTCAAAAATTGTTACTATATTCTGTGACCAGCTTTTACAGTAGGAAAAGAGAAATAGTTTGGCACAACCATTCATTATCAGGAAAAAAAGAAAACAATAAACAACATATCTAATTAAAAAGGCTTTGGGATCCAGGACTTTAGTTCTGGATGGGGATGCACTGCCCCAGACTCTACATGCAACTTAGTTAATTTATTGTCATTGCACTTCGTACAACGAAATTAAATGCCATCTTCAGTGTACATTATAACTATAAAAATAAAACATAAACACATATCCTTTGCATTCTGTACAATTGAACTGAAAACCTCAGATATTGCATTAATATTGCACTATACAGTAGAATTCAATATAGTTACTGCTCTGGGATAGAAGTTGTTTTTCAGCCTATTTGTCCTTGTTTTTATTGTCCTCTACTGTCTGCCAGATGGTAATAATTCAAAAAAAGGGTGCCCAGGATGAGATGGATCTTTAAGAATGTTTTGAATTTTCTTAAGGCAGCGGGAGCTATAAAGCACTTCCAAAGAGGGGAAAGGGCAACCAATGATCTTCTGGGCAATGTTGTTAACCTTATGGAGCACTGTCTTATCTGCCACTGTGCAATTGGCAAACTATACACAGGTGCAGTAAGTTAAAATACTCTCTATGGTGTATCGGTAGAAGGCCACCAGTAGTTTTTCATTCAGTTGTTGTTTCCTGAGAAGTCTCAGGTACTATAATTTCTGCTGGGCCCTTTTGACCAGTGCTGCAATGTGAACATGCCAGGTCCTCTTTTATGATAACATGCAGAAACTTAAAACTGGCCACTTGCTCTACTTGGTCTCCATTGATAAGCAAGGGCTGGATGGCTGATCTATTCCTTCTATAGTCCACTATAAGGTCCTTGGTCTTATTGGTATTAAGGACCAAATTATTGTCTCCACATCACGAAAGCAACTGGTCCACCTCATCTTGATAGGCAGACTCATCCACCCCGGAGATGTCCCACCACTGTTGTATCATCTGCAAATTTAATAATAGTATTACTGGTGTGAATGGGAATGCAGTCATGTACATAAGGAGTATAGAGTAAGGGACTCAACACACAACCCTGTGCTGTACCAGTGTTAAGAATAAATATGAATTATCTAATGAGGAAATATGATTATCTAATCTGACCCTCTGAGAGCAGCCAGACAAGAAATCCATAATCCAAAGGCAGAAAGCCCAAGATCCATAGTTTAGACACTAGTCTAGGAGGAGAAATTGTGTTAAATGCAGAGCTAAAATCTACAAAAAGCATCCTCACATAGCCCCCCTCTCCTGTTGTTCCAAATGATTCAGAGCAGTATGAAGAGTGATGGCTATAGCATCCTCTGTAGATCTATTTGTTCTGTATGCAAACTGGTGTTTATCAAATGTATGCGGAAGACCAGAAATGATGTGCCAGCCGACCAATTTCTCAAAGCACTTCATGATGATAGGAGTGAATGCCACTGGTCTGTAATTGTTGAGATTATTGATAGGGAACTTCTTTGGCAGCAGAACAATGGTGGGAGCCTTCAAACAAGATGGCATAGTGGACTGGGATAAAGACCAATTGAAGATCCTGGTAAAGACTCCAGCCAACTGATCAGCACAGTCTTTTAAGTACTCGGCCAGAGATACTGTTAGGATTGGCAGCCTTTTTAGGGTCCACAGCCCTCAAAATGCTTCTCACCTCCAACTTCCGGTTTGGCATCACAGAGATGCAATCGGGGAAATGGCGGGCTCTGATGAGCCCCACCAAAACCCTGATTGGCTAACCGCCACTGACAGGTCTGTGGACCTACCCTGTCCTGAAGTAACAGGGGAAAAGAGAGGGACCCCCTTGGGCAGCTGAGAGGAACAGGCAAGTTCCTCAGAGGCTGGAGGCAGCCCTCTAAGTCAGTGACGGGGGACGGCAGCCATGGCGGCTGCCTTGAGACTGCGACAAATTGGGACAAGCAATGCGCAGGAGGAAGGAAGAAAAAACAATGTGCTTCAGAGCCGGGCGAGTGACACCAACCCAGGCAAGAAGTAACATGTTAATAAGGTTATTTACAAATAAGATCCCCAGCCTTACCTAGCGGCTAATGATCGGAGGGGTTTGAAGATTTTTTAAAATAAGGAAAGAAGTTAAAGACCCTTTAAGAACTTTACTTCACCACTGATTGATTGGAACGAATTGCTCATTAACTAAATAGAGCTGGATATTTGCATTTTCTCATTAAAACTGAAATGAATTTGAAAAGAGAAAAGCGATAATTAAGGACTTGCCATCTCTAAAAGCCAGACAAAGAGATCAAACGGATTGCTACATAAATGTTTCAAAATGGCGACTGAAGTTGTGACTAAGTGAAAGTGTTGATTGTGGAAACTTCTTTTTTCCTGAAAAGAACCTATTTGACTCGTTACATATTGTGGATTACTTTGAAAAGAACTATGGTTTTTTGAACTTTGGAGATTCCTATTCTGTCGTTCAATGGCTTTACAAAGAAAGAAGAAACACAATGACTAATAAACTTTTAACTAACTGGCGCAGCAATAAAAGACTTGGCGCAGGATCA
This sequence comes from Arizona elegans, assembly GCA_022577455.1. Lineage (NCBI taxonomy): Eukaryota > Metazoa > Chordata > Lepidosauria > Squamata > Colubridae > Arizona > Arizona elegans. The sequence goes on along the minus strand of JAKOOJ010000004.1, from coordinate 71,148,455 downwards.
GAAGCAGAGAAGCTGATGTTTTACTGGAAACAGACTTTACAATAGAATTAAAAAGGACATGCAGAGTTTTAAGCATGAGTTGAAGATACTTTTCAGTGTAAATAAAGAAGAAGACACATCAATTCAAAATCTCTGGAACACGTTAAAAGCATATATCAGAGGATTAACAATAGCCTATAATGCAAGGAAGAAGAAGGAAAAGAAATGCCAACAAAAAAAAATTCAGGAAGAATTTAAAAATTAGAAAGAAAACTGCAGGAAGACCCCCAAAATAAAAAAAATAAAAGAGGAATGGAGTATAGTTAAACATAAAATAAATTTAATAATCCAAAAAGAAATAGCACAGAAAATAAAGATGTCAAAACAAAATTATTTTGAACATGCAAATAAAGTGGGTAGATGGTTGGCCTATAAATTAAAAACGGAGAAAGATAAAAGAATGATATATCAATTGAAAGATGACAAAGGAATAATCCAATATAAAAGAGAGGACAAAAAGGAAATTATTCAAAAAAAAATTTCAATCTTATATTCCCAGGAAGAGATATCAGAAGTAAAGGTCAAAGATTATTTAAAAGGAACAAATATATGTAAAATAGCAGAGGAACAACAAGAAATATTAAATAGACCGATAACAGAAGCAGAATTTGATATGGCAATGAAAAAACAAAAAAGTAACAAAACACGGGGCCCAGATGGACTTCCAGTGGAGTTATATAAAAATATCCAAGAAATGCTAGGAGGGTTAATGTTGGAAATATTCAATGAAGTGCTGGTTCAAGCAAATATACCAAAATCCTGGACGGAAGCAATAATTACTCTTATACATAAAGAAGATTTAGACCATCAACTCATACAGAATTATAGACCAATTTCTGTGTTAAAATATTTATGTCAATAATAGCCGAAAAAACAAAAAGAATTCTGAACAAACATATACATCCAGATCAAAATAGATTTTTGCCAGGCCAACAAATCAAAAACAATACGAGAATAATTATAAATACTTTAGAGTATTACTAAGTACACTCGGAAAAACAAGCTTCACTGGTTTTCCTTGATGCCCAAAAGGCATTTGATAATCTGAATTGGAAATTTATGTCAAAACAATTGAAACTCATGGAATTCAGGACTAAATTCAAAAATATGATTGGGAAAATATATACAAAACAAATGGCGAGGATAATTATAAATGAAGATATGACCAAAAAATTCGATATAACAAAAGGGTGAGACAAGGATGTCCACTTTCCCCACTTCTCTTTATACTGATTCTAGAACCGCTTTTAAAGAGAATAAGAGAGGACCAAGAAATAAAAGGCTTAAAGATAAAAAATGAAGAATATAAATTGCAGGCCTTTGCCAATGATTTGGTTTTTATCATGGAAGAACCATTAGAATCAGGCCCGAAATTGATAAAAAGAATAGAAGAATTTGGTGAAGTGGCTGGATTAAAAATTAATAAAAACAAATCCAAATTATTAACTAAAAATCTTACAAAAAAAAAAAAAAAACAAGAGGAAGAATTAGAATCCAGTACAAAGATTCAAATAACCAAAAGAATAAAATATTTAGGGATTTGGCTAATGGCAAGAGGTTCCTCAATTAAAGAAGATAACTATGACAAATTATTACAGCAAATTAAAAAAGATTTGGACAATTGGAAAAACTTACAAATTTCATTTATGGAGAGAGTCGCTATGATCAAAATGAACATCCTGCCCAAAATTTTATTTCTCCTCCAGGTTATACCAGTAAAAATGGATAAAAACTTCTTTGATACATTTAATAAAACAATTACTAAATTTATATGGCAAGGAAAAAGACCCAGAATTAGAATAAAAACCTTGCAAGATACTAAAGATAGAGGAGGAGTCGGACTCCCCGAATGGGAGATATATTATCAAGCAGCTTGCTTATTATGGTTGAAAGAATGGATGGAGTTAAGGAACAAAAGAATATTAGTAATCGAAGGACACGACTTGCAAGTGGGATGGCATGCATTCCTTTGGGATGAGAAATATAAAACGCACGGGTATTTTGGAAGACACATATTAAGGAATGCATTGCTATTAATTTGGATTAAGATTAAAAAACAACATTACACAAAATTACCAATTTGGATTTCACCCACAGAAACACTAAAATACCCAAATTTAATAGAATGGGACAAGATAATTAGTTACAGGGATATATTAAAAGAACAAGGAAAGATAAAAACAAAACAAGAATTGGAACAAGATTTAAATAGAGAAATAGATTGGTAGACAGACTCGCAAATTCGGTCAAAATACAAAGAAGATATAAAATTAAATGAGATACAGATGGAGCAAAATGAATTGGATAAAATTATACAAGGGACAGAGGAGAAATTAATTAGTAAAATATATAAATTTTTACTATGGTATAAAATGGAAAAAGAAATAGTAAAAGACATAATGATTAAATGGGCAAAAAATTTCAACTATACAATAGAATTCGAGAAGTGGGAAAAGATGTGGCAAACAAATATAAAATTAACAATGTCTACGGTGTACAAAGAAAACCAGTTGAAGATGTTTCACAGATGGCATTTACCACTGGCTAGAATAGCAAAGATGTTTCCGAGTAAATCCCCATTATGTTGGAAGTGTAATAAGAATTATGGAACATACTACCACCTTTGGTGGACATGTCCAGCGGTGAAGGAATTTTGGGCGAAAATCAAAAAATGGTTGGAGAAAATAACAGAACAACCGGTGAAAGGAAAACTAGAGACATTCCTATTAGAGATATTTACAAATAAATATACAAAGGAAATAAAATAAAATATTTGATACTACAGCCGCTCATATGGTTTATGTCCAGAATTGGAAAAAAGAAAACATACCAATAGATGAAGAGTTAATAAAAAAAATCTTGGAATGTGCCGAGATGGATAAAATAACAAAAAGAACTTAAAGAAAAGGAGGACGCAGACTATTATATGACTTGGCACAAATGGTATAAGTGGTTGGAGGAAAGGAAAAATGAGGAAGAAAAATAGGGGGAAATGAAAGAAACATTGAAAAGTAAAGAAAGAATTTGTTCAAGCATAAAAATTAAGAAATTGTTATGAATGACGAGAAATATATTGTAAATAAAATGACGGGGACAAGTAGTAAGTTGGAATAATATAAAGAGAAATAAGGAGAAATTGTGAATAACAAAGAAAGACCATCACGAAATAGCTGTAAAAAGAGTTTTTATATACATGTTGTATGTCTTGTATTGTTATGTTATTAAAATAATAATAAAAAATTAAAAAAAAGAAAAAGCATGAAAACATTATTGCTTAAATTTTTGTTCAGTCACTAAGTCACGTCTGACTCTTCACAACCCTATGGACCATAGCACACTAGGCCTTTCTGTCCCCCTGGAATTTGCCAAAATTCATGATCATTGTGTCATTGATACTACCTAACCATCTCATGCTCTGCTGTCCTCTTCTCCTTATTACTTATATATTCATACATTTTAAGTTTTTTACAGAACTGATTATTATCTTGGTAGATATGTGGCTGGTGTTTTTCCATTTGCAATAAATATCTTCTGGAGTATTTCCTGCACACATTTGGGGAAAAAAATATACTAATCTAAATTATCTTTTGCTAGCTTAAAATTGTCCCAGGTACTCAAGGAGCATAGCTTCTTTTAGCAGCAGTGGAAATTATATACATATATTATGTTTTAGAAGGAAGCTGTTCAAAGTGATAAGGGTTTCTTACCAGTACTTTCCTCCCAGACTTGGTAAAAAAGGTAAATATTGTGTGAAAAATATTCTCCTTTTCCTGAGGAATGACACATGGTGTAGAGTTATTCTGAAAAGAACAGTTTCCTTTGTCCTGAGCAACCTAAGGAAAGATCACAAAGCACACCCTGTAACTTTGTACACCTTTTTTGGACATTTTGATATATATCTTATTATTCATCTGCTGTAATTCCTGTTAAAATCTATAAGTTTTGCATGAAATGGAGTGATGATTATATCTCAACAATATGATTGCTATTTACTATGGCTCCACCCAACATCATGGTGGAAAACTCAAACAGTAAGATTGCAGGGAAAGAACTCTCAAAGCAAGAGCTACCATGGGAAGGAGCTTCCCCACCCTCATTCACATGCTTGTGAATTTTGGAGTTGTAATCCTTACCTATGCAGAAGGAATTAGGATAGGATGGTTCGCTATAAATAATGCTATGTCTGCACTTATTCCGATTGCAACCAGAACTCAAAAACTGCTCAGTTTTCAAACTGTAATTCAATGTTTCATTAATCACTAATACCATCAGTCACACTTATAACACATAGAACCAAGGAAGAGATTAATCATCCTATACAGGTTTTTATACTCCTTTAAGAGTCACTATGATAAATAGGCTGTATTTTGCATGGCAACAAATCTATCTGGATTGTTTCAGCAACCAAGAATGGACATTATTAACCTTATTAGGCCAAAACAACAATGGCTTTCAAATTTGGGAAAGAGGAAGTCCAGATGCCATCTAGTATATGAATAATAATAAGAAATATGTGCTTCATTTTATTTTAGAACATAGCAATAGTTTCAAGCCTAGAGTTGAACACAACCTTACAAGGCATCCAAAGACAGAGTTTATATGTAACATTCCTATGATCAAGTGCTTAACAGCTGAAATTCAAGACAGTGCTTACATTTGGCCTTTCTTGGATGGCAAAGGTGGCTAATTTATGCACTGTAAGGATGCCAGATGATATTGATATTAAGTGGAGCTTCTCAGAAGATTCCTCCAAATAGCTGTTATAAGATGCAAGTTGATTAGACTGACACAAAGCTGAATGAAATCCACAATACATGAATTATGTCCAGGACAAGATGAATCTCATTGTTTTACTGATAGAACAGAATTACCAAAATTGTCTGAATCAGACTGAAAGTTCTTAAAATAATTTTGTAAACAATGTTGCACTGCATGTTGTTTCTGCTCCCAAGACTTTGACTCTGCTGCCGCTCTGCTTTTATTTTGACAAGTACAATTTATTTACAGTATCTTGCTTAGTTTAATTTATAACTCCGTTACATATGGCAAATTATTCAAAGAAAAGGTAGGCTTATAGTTCCAGCATCTTAATATGCCTTTTTAATATCACGCCTTTTGTTTTGGGGATTCCATTTCCAATTTAATTTTCTTTTTAAATAAATATTTACTTCTTTAAATTTCCAATATGCCTTTTCACAATAGTTACATGCTACTGTAACAAATTGTTCTAAAAGGTATTCCCCTTAAATTTTGGGGGGGGGGGGTCTGGCTTCAGCTGTAAATCTTTTCTTATCCAGACGACACACCATTCACCATTTCTCTGCTCCTGCACAAACCTATGGTTTCTGGATGTTCCCCGGCTTCATGGCAGGCATTTTAACTGCCGCTGTTCCTAGTCTTCGGATGAGGGTTTTTTCCGAATCAGGGAGGGGAGATGTGGCTCCCCTCAACCTGCAAGGCGGTCCCCCTTTGCTTCATCACCCCGACAGGGTGGCTATGGGTTTAAATGAAGCCCCTGACAGGGAGAGCTTGGAACGCACCCGCAGAAGTGATCTCGCTTCTGAAGCCACCATAAGTTCAACCAGAAGTCCAGAATTCTCCTTTCTTGAGGGGACCGCTAAGGCCAGACCTTACATTAGACAAGACCTGCAAAGTGGTCAACCCAGAAAGGCACCCACCCTACCATGAGGACCATGCACAAGTTGTCCAATCAGGGCAGTGAGCACAAAGAAGTTGAATGCCGGGGAGAGACCACCACCAAGGCTCAACCTGATGCAGCCTCCAGCAAATGGATGGAGGAAGCGGTTACCCTGGAGGACCCAGTGAAGCCAAAACAGTCTCTCAGCATGGGGAAAGACTGGGGAGGAAGGACCAAATGGGTCATCCTCACCCAAGGCAACTGGCAGCATGGCTGGAAACCAGAGATGGAAGCCCTGTATGATGAAGATGACCTGGAGGAAGAACCAGAACGTGCTGACCTCATGAAGCAAGTGATGCGCTTCATGATGGAAGCTTTCCAGAATCTGAAAACCTGAGACACAATGGCCCAAACTGGCAGGGGTGAGGAAGAGCAAGAAGAAACCATAAATAGGAAGGGGGAGTCCCCTGCGCTGGGGACCTCCGCTGGCACTGCCAGAACTGCAGAGGGGGCAACCAGCACTCCCACTAATCCGCCTCAGAGAGACCTTGGTGGAGTGAATGTCCAGAGAGCCGGGGGGGGGAGGAACCCCACAACCAGAATGAAAAGCATCCCCTTGGGCATCAACAGAGACACCCAGCAACTAGTATTCTTCCTTGCCCATGTCCTCACCTACATGCAGGAATACAGACAAAGCTTTCTCACCGAAGGAGCCAGAGTGAGGGTCATCACCCTGGCTCTAGAAGGAGCTGCCGCCCAGTGGATGGTAACCTTCCATAATGCTAATGTCCCGGAGTTCTGCAACTTCAACCCTTTCATGACAGTGCTGAGATGGACATTTAAGGACCCCCTGGCTGATCGCAAGGCCAGGGACTGGATCAAAACCGTAAGACAAGGCCGCCACCTGATAGCTGAGTACACCAAAGAATTCCAGGATCTAGTTTGCCACCTAGACTAGCCGGAGGAAAACCTGAAAGATGACTTGTACTATTCTTGCATTGCCAGAGCTTCCCCAAATCACATCCATAATTGGTATATCCTCATGGAAGAAGCCAAAATTGACCAACCAAGAAACCAATGCTGCTCCGGCAGAATGTGGAAATGTTCCACACTTGAGAGAAAGAGGGCAGTTGCCAAGCCCCAGGTGGTGCTGCCATGTTTGATGGCCTGCTTCAAGTGTGGAAGGGAGGGTTACTGAGCTGCCAAGTGCCCCACAAAGACCCCAGATAAGAAGGGGGATCGCCTACCTGGAGGGAAGCCGACTAAAACCCCACAACACACAAAAGACATGGCCCTGAAGAGCACCAGAGTTCCTAGAGGGGGAACTCCGACCCCATCAGAAGAAGAACCAGGGTCATTGGATAGCAACTTTGAAAATGATGCCCTGGTAAGTGGGCCGATCGAACCGGTCACCTTGCCCATAGAACTGTTAATTCCCATTTTGGGAAAGAAAGTCATGCTAAAGGCCTTACTGGACTTAGGATGCACCAGATGTCTTATAAGCCCAACCCTTGTGGGGAAGCTGGGGGTCCACCTGAAGAGACTGAAGAAATCAATCACCTTCTGCCAGCTAGACAAGTCTGTTGCAGCGAGTGTCCCACCCACATTCAAAACCGAGCCCCTGGAGCTAACCATGAAAGATGTTTCTGAGACTCTGACTTTTGTCATAACACCAGGCATGGAATGGTGCTTTGTCCTAGGGCTAACCTGGCTAAAAAAAGTGGAACCTGCGGGACAGCGAGGATCACACAACAGCAGCACCAAGGAGAGGTGAGCCCCACAGACAAGTGTCAAAGTGGCCGTGTCAAAGGGAGACCAACTGCAGGGTGTGCCCTGAGAATACCAGGACCTAACTGAGATGTTCAGCGAATGGAGCTCTGATGAACTCCTGCCCACCAACTCACAGACTGTGCCATTGAGATCGTCCCTGGGATCAAGCTACTGAAACAAAAGTGTATTCCATGACTCTAAGGAAGCTGGACGAGCTGTGAAATTTTATAGATAAAAATCTAGCACAGGGCTTTATCTAACCCACTAGACCAGGGGTGTCAAACTCAATTTCATTGAGGACCAGATCAGCATTGTGGTTGTCCTCCGGGGGCCGGGGGGGGGGGTTGCGGTCAACTGAGCATGGCCCGGGGGCATGGGCAGCTTGACATTGCTCACGTAGGTGGTGCTTGTGAGGGTTGGGCAGGTTAGGGAGGGAATCTAGGGGTCTCCTGTGGGTGGGGCATGGGGTATGAGGCATGAGGCTTGTCCCGCAGGATGAGGTGAGGTGAGGTGAGGCACAGGGTGCGGCAGCTACAACTGGTGTGCCTTCAGCTACTTTTGGCGCTGCTCAGTTTCACACCCCACCCCACCCCCACCAGGCTGGTCTCTGCCTCCCAGCAATTTACCTCCTTGCAACAAGCAGCAAGCAACAAATAGCAAACAGCAAAACAGACCATTTCAGCTTCAGCATAGCCTGATTAGTACAAGCAGTTGATTGTCAGTTGAATCGGCCTCCCGACCCTCAGCTGTTTCAGGCTGCATTGATATTGCCACACGGGCCTCCGCTGCTTGCTGCAAGCAGGCAAATTGCTGGGAGGCAGATTTTTTTTTTTTTTTTTGTGCTGAAAATGAAACTAAAGCAGGGTGTTTGCTGCAACGAGGAAATTGGGAGGGAGAGGCAGAGGCAGAGTTATTGTGAATGTTTTATGGTCTTATTTTCTTTGTGTCCTTTTGTTGTAAAATTTCTGTCTAGAATCAACAATTAGCTGGAATTTAAAAAGCATTTCACTAACTTAATTAAAATGTTACCTGAAGGAAAATAAAGAGAGGGGGGGGGAAAGCTTTACATCTAACAGATTGCATTCTGGATAATTTACTGATTCTGATTACAATACCAATCTATGCAAAGAAAAAAACTTAAAACAGTTCCAAACTGGTAAACTTTCTCTAATAGCCACCGCCACCCCCCCCACCCCTTCCCTGGCATCGCAGCTGGTGCAGTACACGAAAGCCTGGGGGGCATAAATCAGAGAGAGGAACTCCCCCCTCCTGCCCCAACCAGGTCTTCATAATGCAAGCCAGGTCCGCGCCCTCCTCATTGATAAGATCTTGTACAAGGAGGGCCTTATTTGCTACGGACCTGGCATTCACATACACCAGCCAGAGTCCAGGGTTCCCCGCTCTCTCACCCCCAGGGAGGCAGGGTGAGCAATGAGAGCGGGAACTATCCCCCAAGCCCTGCTGCTGTCAAAGTAAATCCCGGGCATTGCGCTGCAATTGACAGACTAAAAGTGCAGCTTTTGTCTGAAGGAGGAGGAATGGGAAGAAGAAAGAGGGAAAGTGGCTGAATGAGAAGCACACCACCGCCAGCACACACACACACACCTGGGCGTGCCCCTTATAGTTTCCATGATGGCTGTATGAGCCAGATCTGACCTCATTGTGGGCCGAATTCAGCCCATGGGTCTTGAGTTTGACACCCCTGCGCTAGACCCAAGCTGCCCCGGTACTGTTTCAGGAAAAGAAGGATGGGTCTCTTCATTTGTGCATGGATTATAGGGGTCTGAATGCAGTGTGCATAGAAAACATGCACCCGCTTCCACTCATGAAAGACATGCTGGCCCACCTCTCCATATTAATTTACATCGAGACAAAAGCAGAGCACGTGAAGTTGGTTAGAACAGTCCTGAACAAACTCCAAGCAGCCAAACTATACTCTAAAACAGTGGTTCCCAAAGTGGGCGGTACTGCCCCCTGGGGGGCGGTGGGATGACTTAGGGGGGCGCTAAGTGGCAAGGGGGGCAGCAGAGAAGTGCTGGAGGTGGGCTCATGTAGCGTTGGCCCTTCCTCTTCCAGGTTCGCAACCCGAAGCTCAGATCATCAGACTAGCTGGCCAGTGTGCATGCATGCACCAGAAACTGAAAGTTTGTTTTCTGCCGCGCGCATGCCCACTGGGCAGCTCCTCTTACCACACGTGCGAGGCTGAACTGTTGGATGCTTTCTTATTGTTCTCTTTGCTTGCTATAGGTCGCTGCTTGCCTGAACCACCCGGCCTAGGCCCAGCTGCTCTGCTCCTCGCTCGCTTGACTGCTGTCGCCTTCCTAATTTTTGATAAGTTGCAGGTGGGCTGCCGCGGAGGGTGAGGGCATGGGGGGGTGGCATGGCTGGTTGGCTGCTGCTGCCGTGCCGCTCAGGAAGGAGGAGGGCTGTGGTGGGGGGAGACCTGGGGAGGGTGGCAGGCCTCGCTGGCCGCAGTTGGTGCTGCCGAGAATCAAGGTAGGCTGCCATGGGTGGTGGGTAGCCTGGCTGGTTGGCTGGACACATACTAGCCATCCCTAGTATGGCCTCTGGTGACATCAGGGTCAGCAGCAAAGCTCCTGATTTCACTGAATGCCTCTTTCTTACCATGGTAAGGGGACGGGCTGTGGTGCAAAATGTCAGCGGCTGTTGCACTGCTTGCTTGGAGCTGGTTTGGAAAGGGAAAAAACACAGCCAAATTTATTTATTTATTTCATGTATTTATATGCCACCCTTCTCCAGAAGGACTCAGGGCGGGGAACACAAGTTAAAAACATGTACAACAAAATCCCATTTTAAACCAAATTAACTAATAAATAATAAAACCCAGAATCAGAGTCAGCCTATTTGCTTGAACAGCCAAGTCTTCAGGTGGGACATTAGGTGGGACATGCCCCACCCAGATCCCTCCAAACGGGTCTCCCTATGGTAGCCTCCCCACTGAAAAGTGCTTCCCGCTTCTCCTCTACCTGCATGCCGTTACAGGCTCTGCACCCCAGGTAGCGGCCAGTGGCCCTGGGTAGTGGCATCTTGTTGGTCTTGTGGGGGGGGGGGTGCAGAGCCAGTAACAGTATGCAGGTAGAGAAGCCGGAAGTGTCTCGCCTAATTCAGCTGCGTTTTTTCCCTTTCCAAACCAGCTCCAAGCAAGCGGTGCAGACGGCAGCGGAACAGCTTTTGAAGTTTGCACACCGCAGCCCGTCCCCTTACAACGGTAAGAAAGAGGCATTTGGAGAAATTGGGAGCTTTGCCGCAGACCCCGATGTCACCAGAGGCCTTCCCGGGATGGCTAGAATGTGGTCAGCCAGGCCTGATGCCCCCCTGCTGAGGATCCAGGTGGGCTGCCATGTGTGTGTGTGGGGGGGAGCTGTTGCCGCCATCATTGCCGCTGCCATCATTGCTGCCACTGTCGTTCCACCCAGGAAAGCCAGGGCCAGTATCAGTAAGAGTTGGAAGGGACCTTGGAGGTCATCTAGCAACCCCCTTCTTACGCAGGAGGACTATACTGGGGATTCGAGCCACCTTTTAATTCTAGACACCTGCAGCCCATTCCTGCCTCCTCATTTTTATTAAAGAGTTTTACCAAAAAAAAAAATTTTTTTTTACAAATATTTCCCCATCCCCCCTCCCTTCCTTACCCTCCCCCCCCCACAAACTTCCCAGAACAAAATACAGGGTATAACAATTAACAATCATATACTAAACCAAGCTAACTATCTATGGACTTCTATCCCACCCTTCACACTTTAACTCCCCTTTTACTTAACTAAATATGAATACTCTTAATTTTTCTATTCATTCATAAGTTATTTGATACTTTTTAGTTCGATATTTGTTTTGAATATAGTCAATCCATCTTCTTCATTCCAATATATATCTTTCCTGTGAATAATCTTTCAAATATGCTGAAATTTTTGCCATTTCTGCTAAATTTGCTACTTTTAATGTCCATTCTTCAATAGTAGGCAGATCTTCCTTTTTCCAATATTGCGCCACCAAAAGTCTAGCTGCAGTTATTAAATTTAAAATCAATTTAATCTCTGTAACAGTACAATCTGTAATTATACCCAACAAAAACAACTGTGGAGTAAACCTTATCTTCTTTTTAAGAATATTTTGGATAATCCACCATATTTTAATCCAAAATGCTTTAACTTTTTTACAAGTCCACCATATATGATAATGCAACAAATGCAACAAGGAGCTTCTTAACCACTGTCCATAGTGCAGGATAGCAATCAAAAATTTCCTTCTGTAACCAAAACTCTTGGTACAATTTCTTAAACTTTGGCTTCAGCTCAATGTCATTTTGCAGCTCTATTAGTTGTTCCTCCACTACCCTATCTTCCTCAGTATCTGAAAATGGATTTATCACCCAATCTGGAATTTCCATCAAAAGAAGACCCTGATATCGCTCAGACATATCTTTATGCAGCATGTCCAAATGGTCACAAAAACCTTGCAGATCATCATCTTATATCCTACCTTTCACTTCTAGCTCGGACAAGCTCGGAAATTGGTATAGCTTTGGTATAACGAGGAAACTGGTATCATTTCATCAAGCCAATCCATCACATTAAAAATTTACTGAACAGTGAAGTAGTTACTAAATTTTACTGAGTTTACTAAGTTAGTAGTTACTAAGGTTCTTGATAAATGACTATCAGACTTTGAAAACCTGGTATCACTAGATCGTGTTCAATAATTTTGTTGAATTAACAAAAGATTTTTAAATTGGATTTTGAATAAATGTGCAATTAATTGTTACAGTTTTGAATTTTACTGTTACTATCTTCCTTAGTGGGTCGTGCAAACTGCTATTCCGAACAATGCTATTATAGGGGTGGGGGGTGAGGGCACTGAGGATGAGTTTGTAGCACCAAGGGGGTGGTGGACTGAAAAAGTTTGGGAACCACTGCTCTAAAATGTCCAAATGTGAGTTCACAAGGAAAAGATAGATTACTTGGGTTACCAAATCTTCCATGAGGGGGTGGAAATGGACCCAGATAACATGAAGGCAGTGCTGGATTGGGTACCTCTCTGCATGAGGAAACAACTGCAGAGCTTCGTTGGCTTCGCCAACTTTTATAGGCAAATCATCCCGTTGTTTGCCCAGATTGTCCTTCCTATTACTAACTTGATGAAAACAAAGGGGGGAGATAAGATGAAACCTAGCCAACATCTAAAATGGACAATGGATAATTTGAAAAGTTAAAAAGACTTTTTTCTGCTGTACAGGTGCTAAGACACCCGGACCTGAAAAAACCTTTTGTTATTCAGGCTGATGCCAGCAATGTGGCCATCTGCGCTGTCCTACTGCCGGAGAACGCACAGAGCCAACTACAGCCGTGTGCATACACCTCCAAAAAATTAACCTAAACTGAACAACATTGGGCAGTGTAAGAGAAGGAGGCCTATGCCCTTTGATGGGCTCTTCTCACTTGGTGCCAATTTCTGAAGATGAACAAGATTCCATTCCAGGTGTGGACTGATCACAAAACTCTGAAGGTTCTAAAGATCCCAAGAAAACTGTCCCCTAGCAGGCACAGTGGGCCCAATACTTTCAAAGATTCAACTTCACCCTTTGCTACTTGCTGGGGGGGAATAATTTCCTGGTGGATGCTCTATCAAGGTTCCCATAATACAACAGTGCGAAGCCAGAAATAGTCAAGACCTTGCTCCCAGCATTGCAACTAGCTGCTCGACTAACCATTAGAGTGCAAATGAAGGGGAACCTTCCCCTACCTTGGCCTTTAAGCAGGCCTTAAACAAAGATGAGTGGTTCTTCCGTCACAAAGACTCCTGCTCCATGCATGAAGGTTTGCTCCGGGTGGAAGAGAAGCTGTATGTTCCAGCCAGCCAGAGACTTAAAACCATTGAAACCTGCCACGACTCAAGGCTAGTGGGACACTTTGAATTTGTAAAAACCTTACACCTTTTGAAAAGACAATTTTGGTGGCCATCCCTCAAAAAAGACATTGAGAACTATATAGCCAGCTGCCCCATCTGTGCAGCTGCCAAGCAAAGGAAAGTGAAAATGCCCAGCTTTCTGCAGCTAGTAGCATAATTTATAGTAAAATTGTCAGAAAGTGTGGGGAAACACCGTCATCTGTGTGATCACTGACCTGTTCTTGAATCAGGTCCACTTCATCTCATGTCAAAAGATCCCCCACCACGTCTACCGCCTTCATGGTGCCCCACATTGTATAATCTCCAATGGGGGGTCCAGTTTACATCCAAATTTTGGAGGGCATTTTTGGCCCTTTTGGAGACTGACCAGAATCTGAGTTCAAGTCATCATCCCCAAACTAATAGTGGGACGTTAACTGACGAACTCGTTTCTGGAGCAATACCTTAGGTCAGAGGTGTCAAACTCAAGGCCCGCAGGCTGAATCATGCCCGTGATGAGTCAGATCTGGCCCACGCAGCCATCATGGAAACTGTAAGTGGCCAGTACATCGCTTTGGCCTTGTGTGTGCAGGCGGAGGGCACACATGTGCACAGGCCCAGTTTGCCGCTGCCATGTGCAAGGCAACAAAAGTAGTCTGTGGGACTACAATAAAAAATATAGTTCAGACCATCCAACTTTGCGAGACCTTTTTTTTCCCCAAGAGAAGTTGGAAGGTCTGAACTATTTTATTTTATCGTACTCCCAGACTACTTTTGTTGCCCTACACACGGTGGCAGCGAACAGAACTGGAAAGCAGGTTAGTAATGTGGCTATCCTCAGGAGGGTTGGGGGGTGAGGGTTTGGTATGAGTGGCCTGGCTGAAGGGCCTTCAGGTAAGCAGGGGAGGTAGGGAGGGCAGCTCCGCACCCCCTGCCTTGCTTCATACTCCATTCCCCCATCGCCTCTCTTCATTCTTCTTCATTCTTACCCACTTCTTCTCCTTCTCTTTGCCACCATAACAGAGCAGGAGGCTGAGCAACAACACAGTGGTGCAGCAGCCACAAAGCGAGGCAGTGGGGGCAGAGGACGAAGCAAGATGGGGGGTGCGAAGCTGCCATACACACCAGTTTACCTGAGTACCCTGCAGCCAAGCCATAAACATCCTGACAACTGTCTCATCTTGCGGCGGCTCCAGCAGCCTGGTCTAGGACCCCATATGCATCACTAAGCCTCTTGCTCCATTGGGCCGGCGAGCAAGGAGAAGCGGGCTGGTGGCCACATGGGGCCCTGGATGGAGTTTGTAGAGTCACTGCTGTGAGGCCAAGCAATTGTCATGATGTTGATGGCCTGGCTGTGGGGCACTCAGGTAAGTCGATGCATGGGGCAGCTATGCATCCTCTGCCTTGCTTTGTCTTCCATCACCCCCCATTTGTTCTGATCTAGGCTTCCTGAGACAGTAAAAAGCACACAATTAGTCCCAAAACCCTCTTTTTATTTCAACGGCTGGGAATTCGGTTCATTCACAGCCCGTAATGAGTCACAAATAGTTTGTAAAGAGTCTGACAGAAGTCTGCCACAGTCCTTCGGGATAAAGGTGATAAGCACCCACCTTTATCTTCCTTGACACGCTGCCAAAGACCTAATTGGCAATTAGCTTTGCAAGGCCACACAGAGCACAGAGTCAAAACGGAGCTTCAGAATTTAAACTGACCAGAACAAACAAAGTTGCTTCCTGCAAAGGCTCACATGCCTTTGCTCCTCCTTTATGTCTTACTGGAGGGGCCAATCATCTCCAAGCCTTACTCCCGAGTCATCCCTTTTGCCTTAACTGTTCTTGCCTTCTGGCAGCTCTGCACATGCGTGCATTGGGAAAAGGCTCCCCCTGTTCCTCTGCCTCGCTGATGTCCAACTCTGGGGATTCCAGAGGCAGCACATAACTCCCAGATGGCCCTGGCCCCCTCTCTGCCTCCAACGCAGAGCCCTCGTCTGAGCCTTCCTCAGATTCCAGGACTGGCCCATGTTCCTCCCAACCTTCTCACTGTCCGACTCTGCTGCCAGTTCCGCAGGCCGCTGGTGGACCACAACACCACCACCTTGTTTCATCTTCCACCCCCACCACCCCCACCTTGCTGAGAGCATAGCTGGTGCCACTGCCATGAGGTGGGGTGGGAGAGTGATCGAACCTGTGTGTGTGTGTGTGTGTGTGTGTGTGTGTGTGTGTGTGTGTGTATGAGAGAGAGAGAGAGAGAGCGCACCACCACCAGCCCTGGTACAACTCTCCAAGGTTGACTCTCTCTCTCTCTCTCTCTCTCTCTCTCTCTCACACACACACACACAGAGAGAGAGAGAGAGAGAGAGAGAGAGAGAGAGAGAGAGAGAGAGAGGGAGAGGTTGGATCAGATTGCTCTTGCTCTCTCTCACACACACATTCACACAGAGAGAGAGAGCTGATCCAACCTCCCTCTCTGTGTGTGTGTGTGTGTGACAGAGAGAGAGAGAGAGAGGGAGGGAGGGAGGGAGGGAGGTTGGATGGGATCATTCTTGCTCTCTCTCTCTTACACACACACACACAGAGGTTGAATTGGATTGCTCTCTTGCTCTCTCTGTTTCTATGTGTATGTAAGACAGAGAGCAACAGAACGATGCTATCCAACTTCTCTCTGTATGTGTATTTGTGCATGTGAGAGAGACACACACACACAGCAAGAGTGATCCCATCCAACGTGTGTGTGTGTGTGTGTGTGTGTGAGAGAGAGAGAGAGAGAGAGCGAGAGAGAGAGAGAGAGAGAGAGAGAGGGAGAGGGAGAGAAAGAGAGAGAGGGAGGGTGAGAGAGAGATCCGATCCAACCTTGGAGAGTTATACCAGGGCTGGCAACTGTATGCTTCAGTGCCTGGTCGACAGGGCGCTTCTCCCTAAGCTGCTTTCTCTCTTTCTTCTCTCCACTCCTCCTCCTCCTCCTTCAAACAAAAGCACAGCTTTTGCAGAGCAGCGCCCAGGATTTACTTTGACATGGCAGGGCTTTGGAGATCCCTATCCCCATAGATCTCTATCATTCTGACGGAAGGAGGGGGCCTTGGTATTTTTATAACCTGTCACCTGCTTTAGTCTTTCTTTACTTTGATGTATCTTCCTGGGCTAGGGAGGAGGGAGGGATTGGCTTGGGGCCATCTGTTTTGTTTTAGCTCCGAAGAAGACAAGAAAACAGTGCCTGAGAACAACTTCTTATCACCTTCCCAGCCTAAAGTTCTCACAGCAACTCAACACCTGGTGATTGGCATGTGTTGGATTGAGCAGTGAGGAGGGGTTTGAATGAGTAACTTTTAACCTAACATTTTAGCGTGGGAACTTCAGATCCTGCCTTCTCTCTTTGCTATCACTGTCTCCCAATAAAAGTTCCTTTTGAAATGCTACCTGTTTTTTCTTTCATGATAATAAACCAGGTTTGGTTCACATAATACAGTATATCACCTAATTATCTGGCAACATTTGGTAATTTTCATTGGAGTAAATTGGATGAGCTTTGAAAAAGACTGGCCTGGACGCGTAGAAGATTGAATAAAACATTGATTATATAGTAGGTTTTCCCCAAATCGTCTTTCTCCAAATATCAGTAAGATTCTAGAACCACATAGAAGAAATCAAAACAGGGTCAAATAAGGAAAGCATTTTGGACATATACAAGTAGGAATGATTTCCTATTCATGTAAAACGGTTTTAGATTCAAGCCACTGTACTAACATTGACATTAGTAGCAATTTACAAAGAAACATCAGTAATATCTTATAAAGCTATTTAGGCTGGAGTGCAATCGATTTGAACTTGTTCATAATTCAAGTGAATAGTTTCCTCCCTTCTTCATATTTCAGATATTCGCCCATGAGCATTTTAATGTCATAAGTTAGCACTGCATTAGATCATACTTTCATCTTGAAATGCAAGTCTGTGGACATGCACATGTTACTGTACATGTTACTATCCAGTAAAACTAAAAAGAAAAAGAAAAAAGGCTGCACATTAGCTTACCATCATATGTCGAATATGGAACATATCAGCTCCAGTAGCAGAGAGACGATTGGGAACTGAAATGTCAACAAAAGATCTAGGAAGGGTACTTGGCCCAGCATTATAGACCTTCAAAAAGATAGAAACAAATAAGATATGTACATGCTTCAAAAATGTATGGCAAGACAGCTCTATTTGTGTTTAGCCCCTATCTTTATCAGACACTTAATGGCTGACAACAGGAAAATGATTTTTTTCTCCAATAGGAATCCATGTTAAGGATAAAAGGAGCATATTCTATAACAAATTACTAATCTGAATGTAGAGCTTCAGAACATACATTTGGTGAATCTTATTTGAGAGCACTAAGACTAATGGTTATCCCAGTCCTGTATACATACATGCATACATCCAAATATTTATATATGGAAAAATAAAATAGTGCAGTTAGTTATGGATGGACAGATATACAGAAATGTTAATCTTTGTGTATTTAAGCAGTTTTTCAGAAAATATTTTCCTACTGTGCTAAAGGAAATCACTGTTTTTAATCTAATTGCTAAATTTTTTTTGTTTAGATACAATTCTCTTTTTGAAAGCCATCAAGCAGTCAATAGATTATTATTATTTTATTATTATTATTTTTTTATTTGATTTATATGCCGCCCTTCTCCGGAGACTCAGGGCGGCTTACAATGCGTTAAGCAATAGCCTTCATTCTTTTGTATATTTTTTTTATACAAAGTATAAAAGTATAAAAGTATTCATCTTCTGTTTAGTCATCATTTCGATGACAGAGTCAGCTAAATGTTTAGATTGGATTTGGCATTTTTATCCAGCTGCCCAGTCCTTCCCAAGGACCTGGATTGGCAGATGTTGTTTAATGGTGTTAAAGGTATTGTCACAGGATGGAAGCTGTTCCAAATAATTGCTTTTTGCAACTGATTGATGAGGATTTTGTCAATGCCAATGGTATTCAAGTGGTGCTCCAGATGTTTTGAGATTGCACCCAAGGTGATTTTCACTATTGGCATTCTCTTTTGCAACAGTCTTTCTATTTCTGTTTACAGCTCCTTATATTTTGTGATTCCTTCTCTTTTATTCTGCTGTCTTCAGGTACTTCCATGTCTATTACCCAATTTTTTTGTCATTCTTATTGACAATTTTTATGTAGTAAGTGCTTGTCTGTTTGAATTCTAAAGTCTCAGAATCCTTTAGCTTCTTCATTTTCTATTATTTTATTTATTTGACAGGCCCACCATTTCTTGCTTGCAAGCAAATGGTATTTCTTGTTGATCTTCCAATGCACCATTTTTGCTACTTTGTCATGCCGTTGTTCATGATCAGTCTGTGTGATCTTCTTGCAGAACCTACCTAGGTGACCCACTGTTTTTTCAGCTACTTTGTGGATACAGCATTTGCTAGTCTTGCTATCTTCTGAATTCTGGCTTTATATGCATTTGTTAAGATTTGGTCGTGCGCAGATAGAAATAGCCGCTCTGTCTCTTTCTTCAGTTTTCCTGCTTTTGGCCATTATCAGGTTTTGTTCTTTTTTAAATGCCTCTGACTATCCAAGCTGAGTTGCCTGATCATTAGAGGCATTTTTTCTTTTAAAAGCCTCTGATGATCCAAGTTGAGTTGCCTGATCATCTGAGGCATTTAAAAGAAAAAAAGCCTCTGCCGATCAGCTGGGATCATCAGAGCCTTTTGAAAGCATTTTTTTACAACCTCTTCGCCGAAGAGGTTGTAGAAAAAATGGTTTTAAAGGTAAAACAAAATGGCCACGCTCACCCAGACACATTACCCCCACCACCAAGCCACACCCACAGAATCGGCAAAATCCCAGGGATATTGATAAGCCCACTAACAAACATGGCTCTGCTGCATAACACTTTTACCTGAAGAGTAAAATTTAAGTCCTGAAAATGACACTCAAAATCTTCCAGCTTTATAATGTGAGATGCTGCCACTGATTCGCCATAAATAAAAGAACTGGGAGACACTGTTCTGAAGAAGGAAAAGACAGAACATATAAGAATGTGACTATGACCTCATTTTATTTAATTGCACAAATTAGTTCCTTCTCTTAAATTTTTTTGAAACTTGATATCTTTTTGCTAAGTACTGTTATCACATAACAGAAAAGAAAATATAAGCAGAGTTATGGAAAATTAAAGAGGCAGGCCTACAGCATGACCTCCTTTTGACGGGTACTATCCAAGAACATTTGACTTGAACATTTGGTTCAGTAGATCTGAACCTAAATATCTAACTCAACCTCAGAAACCATCTCTTAGTCCATAATCTTTCTATGAGAAGGACAGCAATCAGCACTAGTATTACTGTCTGAGAAATTATTTTGGGGAAAAAAGAGATGTTCTATCGCTACCCTTGTTTGTAAAGAAAAGAAAAAATAAATGATCACTTTTGTACCCAGTGATGGATGAATCCACTTCATGCATCAGGGGAACTGTCAACATGAGAGAATTGTCCTGAAGATTGTGTTCCAAGTTCCCACTGCATGAAACAAGAGAATCAAGGATATTATATACTATAATGTCTTTTCATCCAGAAGCTCCTTATAATGTTCATACCATTTCCTTCTATTCCCCCCACCCAAACAATTCTGAGTTAAACTGGACTGGAAGTGATTAACTAGCCCAAGCCACTTAGTCAACTTTTATGGCTAAGAGTGAATTTTAACTTAACTTTTCCTGGTGCTTCACCAGCATTGTAACCACTATAGCACACTAGCTTTCATTATCAACCAGGACGGGGAATCCTTAAGGGGCTGTTGGCTGGACCAACTGGATTAAGTACTCTCTCCCCACTCCAATTGGACAAATGGATAATAGAGAAATCTCATTAAGTTTTATAGAAAAACCAAAATTTGTTAAAACATACAAATCTAAAGATTCTAGTGTAGGCCCTCACAAGATTTTACAATTTCATGAAATGTTGTGAATTTTTAATTTTTTTTAATTAAACGTGCAGATTTTTTTTTTTTTTTTGTTGGCAGAACTGACCCTTGCTATGTATCTATATTTTGGGTGTCTGCAACATAACTTTAATATTAGCACTTGCCATTGTCAAATATATTCAAATATATCCCCATTGCTTGTTGATGCAGTATAAACTGAACTTCCTGTGACAGTCCTAAACAGATTAGTATGGAAATAAATTGTTTTTTGTAAATTAAAGCTGGTATTTTAAATTTTAGCCAGAAGCAAACTACAGTTAGTCAAGGTGTTTCCAGTCTAGCATATTTCAGCTTCTCAAACTTATCACTGGTAATAGCCAAGATACCCTATTTTGTACTCCTTTTTCATTTCAGTCCTCATCATCCCTGGATAGGATGATGACTCAGTTACCTAATCCCCAGTAAACCATTGCTAGTCAGCCTAGTCCAGTTTTCTCCAGTTAGCCAGCTTGACCAAAGACTGAGAAGTTATAGGGATTGCAGTTGAATACAACTGCCCAGAGTCACCTGATAATGACAGGTGACAAGGCCATCCAGGCGATCCTGTTTGCTGGGAGAAACAATGCAAACAGGAGCCATGTGGCTGAGGAGCCAAGAGCAGAGGCAACTGAAAGCAAAGCCAGTAGCAAGGAGCAGCAAAGCAAAGCAGCTCCTGAGAGCAATGCAGAGAGGAGCGTGGAAAGCAATGGTAGAGCATTGGTGGAACCGGAGGCTGTGGGTTGTGGTGGAGCATTTCAGCAAAGGGGATCAGTGAACTGTTGACTGAGAATGGCAACAGAACAGCGCAGCAGACCAACATATGAGGGAGGGGGGAATGCCATGAACTGAGAAAAGCAGGGAGAGCTGAATACCTGGTAGAGGCAGGAGAAAAGCAAGTAGGAAGAGGATAAAAAGACAACATAGGACACAAGGCAAAAAAAAAAATGAAAAACAACTAAACAATAACAAGTGCAGAATATATAAAGGCAGAGAAGAAAGAGATAAATTAAGCCCACAAGAAGGCAGGGAGGTAAAGGATCACAAGAAAGAAGGGAGGAAAGGGATAATTATAGAACATTCCAGTACAGGCTAAGAACAAATCTTGCACTTAAGCTCACTCAACACTGAAAATTTTAAAATTGGACAATTTAAATGAAATACTAGAAAATTAAAATTTTAAACTAGACAATTTTGAACTATAGAACTTTAAGACCTTAAACTAGACACTTTTAATTGTTAGAACTTTAAATTTTAGTTAGACTTTTTCCCCAAATCTTAAATTTTAAATGATCTATTAGAATATCAAAATTCTAAATTGGACCATTTTTCCCTTTTAAAAATCTGTGGTAAAACCTTCTACATTTTCATTTTCATTTTTTTTTAAAAAATCCACTCATGGAAGAAGAAACTGATACTATTGTGATCTGCAAAACATGTTCCATGTATACACTTATTCCCATAGAATACCCAAATTATATATGTACTAAATATAAACTAATCAAGCTACTAGAAGAAAAAGTAAAGGGTCTAGAGGAAACTAACCACTCTGAAACTCAATGTTCAAAATGAGAAACCCCAAACCTTGGAAGAAGAATATGCCCAAATTGAACATAACGATGATCAAACAATTTTTAAAAGAATTGGCCCCTTAGAGGAAGAAGAAGACAGATGGAAACATGTCACTTATAGAAAAAAATACAAACCTAGTACAAAATCCCTGTCCAACCCAACCCACTCTGATGCAACCCCATTGGTGCTAAGCAATTGATTTCATGGACTCTCCCTGGAAGAAAACATGCAGACACATAGAAAAGAAGTATCATTAAATGTCCCTAAAAAGTAGCACCATCAAATGCTTCTGTGATAAAATAGAAAAATACTCCAAACCTCCCTAGGGAAAAAATGCGAGTGTTGGTGATAGGATATTCAAGGGGAACAGAACCAGCTGTCTGTAGATCAGATAGTCAATCCAGAGAGGTATGTTGTCTCCCTGGAGCTAAAAATCAAAGTTGTGGCTGAGAACTTAACCAAAATAATAACTTAACCCACTCTTTTCTACTACTACATGAATGACACAAAAAAGGATTTCAAGACAATATTAAGTGATTACGAGCAGCTATGCAAGAAAGTCAAGGTCTTAGGCGCACAAGTAGTTTTTTCATCTGTACTGCCAACAAAAGGACAACATCCGGTAAGAGAACAAAGAATTCTAGAAGTGAACCACTGGCTAAAGGGTTGGTATCACCAAAAAAACTTTGGATTCTTGGACCACGGTATGTACTATGGATTCCTGGACCACAGTATGTACTATGTACATGATGGGCTTCTGGCAAGGGATGGGCTGCATCTCACAAAGACTGGGAAGAATGTTTTCAGAAAATGACTGGCTCAACTTATCAGGAGGGCTTTAAACTAAAATTGGGGGGGGGGGGGGGGTTGACCAATCTCCAGGAGCTAATTTCAAGCAAAAAACCCTAGAAAACAAGTCAAATAATGAAATAAGAAGAGAAGGGAAGGAAGACAAACACAAACACTAACAGGAAGCATACACAGAGTCAGACATAAAGATCTCAAGTGCCTATATTCAAATGAACAAAGTCTGGGGAACAAACAGGGTGAATTTGAACTTCTCATGGTTGTTGTGCTGGTCTGCCCTTTTATGATCATATTTTTCAGAGTTTCCCAAGATTCTTGAGTTGTTTTTCCCTTTAGGGAAATACATGAAGGTAGATATGATAAAGTTGGAATAACAGAAACTTGGTGGGATGAAACCCATGACTGGAACATATTGATAGAAGAATACAAACTGTTCAAAAAAATAAAGAGACTCCACAAAAGAGCAGGTGGAGTTGCACTGTATGTACAGGACCACTATATTGCTACAGAAATTGTTGTTGTTGTTGTTAGTTGTGAAGTCATGTCTGAGCCATCACGACCCAATGGACAATGTTCCTCCAGGTCTTCCTATCCTCTACCATCCTCTGGAGTTCATTTAAGTTCATGCCTACTGCTTCATTGACTCCATCCAGCCACCTCATTCTCTGTCGTCCCATTCTTCTTTTGCCCTCAATCTTTCCCAGCATTAGGGGAGGCGTGTCCAGTGTCACGGTGGTATGATGGATCCTTTGAGGTATCTTGAAGACCCATCAATATCTCCATTGTCCAGGGGTCCCAAGTGACCTAAGTTGTCCTGTAGGGACAACAAACAAGAGGGGCACAGACTGTCTAGCACAGGGAGATTGCAAACTCCCTGGCTGGAATAGAAAAAGCTCCTCAAACCGGATAGTGAAGAAAGCGACCATAAAAGTCGCTAGGAAGCTGGGGCGGCCGCAACAGTAGAGGAAGAAAGGAGACAGTATGTGACATTGAGGTGAGAGAGAATTTGATTTTTTGGATTTTTGGAAAAAGATTTTCCCTTCAAATCCACCTGTAAAATAAATAGAATGGAAAAGATTAGCTGAGAGGGAGGAGTGAGAGCGTGTGTGTATTCGCTCTCACATCCGGTAATTAAGTGGCGAGGAAAGCGAAAGTAAGCTTTTTTTTTTTTTTTTACTTTTTTCTGACTGAGAAAGGAGAAGTTGGAGAACCTTTTAAAAAATAAGAATTGGGATAAATGGATTAATGAATTAATGAAGATTATATCCCATTCTACTTAAATGTGATGGAATGGTAGTAATTGATAAAAGGAGACTTTCTAAACTAAAGACTGTAAAAGATACTGAACTGTGCTTTGCTGAAAACTAGTCTGCAGTGCCATCTAGGGGCAGAAGGGAAAATGATCTTTTTGAAGAAATTTCAACTATAGCTGACCTTGACATTTTGGCTGAATGATAACAAAACAGATGTGTGTGAGAGAAGAGTGAACTTTGAATTCTGTTTTTGTCTTTTAATCATCTACTATCTTTTTTGTGTGTGTAGCTTTTTCATTTATTTACTTGTGAATATTTTGAAGTATTTTGTTTTGAATTGTTGATGGATAAGTAAAAGACATTTTATTTTGTATTCGTTTTTTCTTTCTCCTTTATGGAACTTTTCCTCAATATTTTTTTCTGTCATTGGACTAAATAGAACTAGACTGGCAAGAATTTGGATTAAGAAGAGAACAGTCAGAAGAAAAAAAAAATTGTGTTTGAATTTTTATTTTTTGCAGTTGGATTTTTCCTTGTTCATTCTTGGATGTAAACTTTTTTTTCTCTGTTTTTTTTTCTTCTTCTTTTCTATTTGGGTATTTGGATTTTGGATTTTTGAGGGAGGTGGTTGATTGGGATTTTTTTAAATTTTATTTTTAATTTTTATTCCTTATTTTTATATTCTTGTTTTTTGTTAATCCAATCATCAGGGAGGATTAGATATCTGGATTATAAATAAACCATAAGTGGATTATAAACTTATTCTAAACAGTGGAAATGAAGAAATTTATATCTCATTTACATTCAACAGCAAGCCCCTCATTGACAGAAAGACAGAAAACTTCAGAGATGATGGAGTTAAAAAATTTGATACAATCGCTGCATGATGACCTGAAACAGGACTTAAAAGAAATGAAAGATATGATTGGGAAAAATGAAGAGAGAATCCAAAAAGTAGAAGAAAAAGCAGAAATGACAGAAAAGAAAGTTGAGGAATTAGAAGAGAAACTTGTGTCAGCTGACAAATTTCAAGAAAAAAAATAATTATCTTGTTGGAAATGGAGCGCTCTGATTTTTATCTAAGTTTTCAAAATGTAGAGGAAGAAAAAGGAGAAACTTTACCTGAGGTGATTGCTGAGATATTGACAGAAGTTTTGGAACAACCTAAGGAAAAGATCCTAAATGAGATTGATAAAGCTTTCAGAGTATATACAAGATATGCAATGAGAAATAAATTACCAAGAGAAGTACATGTAAGATTCACAAAGAAGGCAGTGAAAACAGAGATATTACAATCAGCAAGGAACACAGCATTGAAACACAAAGATAAAGAAATTGTGGTTTTGAGACAAATACCTAGAAGAGTTAGGGATTTGAGGAGAGAATATAATTTTTTAACAAAATTTTTAATATCTAAAGGAGTGAGTTTCAGATGGTGAATACCCAAAGGAATTTTGGTGATGTGGCAAGAACAAAGACACAGACTAGATTCTATTGAAAAAGCGAAACTATTTTATGAACGATTTTGTGGACCATTAGAAGAAGACTTGGGAGCAATAGGAGAGGTAAAGCAAAAAGTTGAAGAGAAGGATAAAGAAGAAAGCGTAAAGGAGCAGGAAGGTAGAGCATTAAGGGAAGGAGCAAGAACAAAGGACCCAAAGTAACAAAGAGAGACAAGGGCAACAAAGTTAAACACTAATAACAAGTAAAACATGGAAGAAGAAATAAAAGCAATATCAATAAATGTAAATGGATTGAATTCGGCAATAAAAAGGAATAGCACTTTGAATAAATTAAATAGTTTGAAAATGGACATGTTTACAAGAAGTACATATTAGAAAACAACATATAAAACTATTAGAACACTTAAAATTAGGAGTCTTATTTGCTTCATTGATACAACAAAGCAAAAGGAGTAGCTCTGTATATTCAAGAAAAATTAGAACCTAAACTACTCTTTGAGGATGAAGAAGGCACAATTCTGATGGTGGGAATAAGAATGAATCTTAAACAAATACTTTTAATAGTGTTATATGCACCAAATGAAAAACAAGAAGAATTTTATGGGAGATTATGCAAGAAATTTTTTAGAATTGGACTATGAACATATATGCATAATGGATGATTTCAATGCTGTGGTAGATACGGATTTAGACTATAAAACAATGAAGACAAACAAAAAACCTAGAAAAATATTGCTGAAATCTTTTTTTTACAATGATAGAAAAATTGAGTATTTGTTGTTGTCTGCCAGCGGCCTGCACGGATTGTGGCTGAGCCGATGAGGAGGAGGCTGGTGTGGTGTCACACCGGCAGCCGGTGCAGCCAGTGCTCGAGTTGGACAGTGAGGAGGCTGAAGAGGATGTGGTGCCAGAGGCAGAGACTCAGCCAGGGCCTTCAGAACCTCCAGAGGCTCCTTCAAGTGAAAAGAGTGAAGTGGAGGAGCCTCTTCTCAATGCTCGAGCACACAGGGCTGCCAAAAGACAGGAGTGGCTACTCAGGAGGAGGTCTCGTCAAGAGTAAGGCTTGGGGCTAATTGGCCACTCCCTTAGCCTATTTTAAGTTCACTCACAGATAGCACATGCTGCTGGAAACAACGTTTAATTACTACACAGAGCATTTTGAGAGTGAGTTTCTTGTTATCTGGGCTGGTTGCCAACCCTTGTCGGACTTTGTTTATTCTCTGTAATTCATAGCAGGCTGACAAGGACATTTGCACTGGAAGCCTGCATTTTGGAAGGGGTCTGTTTGTATTAAAAGGAGTTTTTGGAGCTTTGTGTGTGTCACACTCTTTGGGATAGATATGGGAGAAATAAAAGATAACATTAAGAAGATGGATGAGAAGATTGGAAAAATACAACAGAACATTGCAGAAAACGAGCAAAGGATCCAAAAAGTGGAGGAGAAGATAGAACAAACGGACAAGAGAATGGAAAAGATGGAGCAAAATCAAGTGTCAACCAATAAGGATCTGGAAGACTCATTAACATATTTAGAAATGGAAAAGGCATCTTTTTTCCTCAGATTCCAGAATGTAGAGGAACAAAAATATGAAGACTGATGACAGAGATACTAGCAGAAGCAACTCAGAGGGATAAAGAAGACGTTCGAAGGGACATAGATGAAATCTATAGAGTCCACACCAACTATGCCTGAAGATACAAGCTGCCAAAGGAAATACATATTAGGTTCAGAAAAAAATTCATTAAAGAAGATATTTACAGGAAAATGAGAGAAGGGACAATTGCATGCAAAGGAAGGGAAATTATGACTCTCAAACAAATCCCAAAAGGAATTAAGAGACCAAAGGAAAAATTATAATTTCTTAACGACACAATTGAATAAATACAAAATATTGTTCCGATGGCTAATACCAGAAGGATTACTGATTTCCTGGCAGGAAAGAAAATACAAGATTGACAGTCTAGAAAAAGCACAAGACTTCTTTGATCAGCATTTTGTATTGAAAAAGGAACAGGAAAGCAGAGAAGAATTAGAGACTAAGAGTCAAGAGGAACACCGGACAGAAAAAGAAGAAAGAGATCAAGAAGAAAAAAGAAGATTGGAGAGAGAAAGAATTGAAAGAGAGGGAGCGAGGGAAAAGACGCAAGTAGTTACAAGAAACACAAAGAGACTAAGAACAACAAACAG
This sequence comes from Arizona elegans, assembly GCA_022577455.1. Taxonomy (NCBI): domain Eukaryota; kingdom Metazoa; phylum Chordata; class Lepidosauria; order Squamata; family Colubridae; genus Arizona; species Arizona elegans. The sequence continues at coordinate 71,120,861 of JAKOOJ010000004.1, read as the reverse complement.
ATAGAAAATAATGGAACAAAAACTAAAGATGACCTCAATTAACATCAACAGACTAAATTCACCAACCAAAAGAACACAAATATTCACAAAATTACATAAATTGGAGATGGATGTCATAATTTTACAAGAAGTCCATATTAAGAAACAACACCAAAAACTATTAGAAAACCAAAGATTAGGAATACTGTACACATCATTAGCAGATCAGAAAAAGAGAGGAGTTGCAGTATACGTTAAGAAACATTTAAAAACAAAGCAAGTATATACTGACACAGAAGGACGGATTTTGATGATAGAAATACAAACAGAATAAAAAAAAATATTATTAATATTGATATACGCACCAAATGGAAATCAAAGTGAGTTTTTTAAACAAATGTATAACATAACTAAGGATTTGGAATACGAGAATATTTGTATCATAGGAGATTTTAATGCAATCATGGACACTGAAAAAGACTATCAGAGCAATAAAAAGAACAAAACCAGGAAAAAAACATTACCGGATACATTTAAAGACATGGCAGACGAATTACAATTACATGATGTTTGGAGACAGGCGAATAAACAAGCACAACAATATACATTCTATTCTGGCCCACATTAATCATGTTCCAGAATAGATATGGCCTGGACAACCTCAGAACTTAGGAAAGAAATAAAAGTTATAGAAATATCACCAAACACCTGGGCAGACCACATCCAATAACAATAATATGGAAAGGATATCGGAAACAAAAAAGGTGGATGATGGACACTGGAATGATTAAAGACAAGGAATACGCACAGATGATCGAGAAAGAAATGAATATGTTTTTTCAGATAAATAACAAAGAACAGACAACACTCCAAAACCTCTGGGATACAGCCAAAGCTTACATAAGAGACCTTACCATTTCATACACAGCAAAGAAAAACAAGGATAAACAACAGACAAGAAACAACCTATTAACAGAACTCAGAACACATGAATTAGAACTGCAGAAACAACCCCACAATAAAATAATTAAGGGAAAGTTAAAACTTGTTAAACATAAGATTAATTTAATTACACGAACAGAAATAGCACAGAAAATCAAATTGACAAAACAAAAACACTTTGAGCACGCTAATAAAACAAGTCGCTGGTTAGCGTATAAATTGAAAAAGGAAAAAGAGAAGAAGAACATATACTAATTACAAGATGAGGTAGGGGAATTATGCCACATAAATCAAGATAAAAAACGTACAGCAAAAAATTTCTTTCAGAACCTTTACAAGCAAGAAGAAATCAGGGAAGATGAGATCAAGGAATATTTATGTAAAACAAATATCCAAAAACTGGAGCAGACACAAAGAATTATTATAAAGACCAATCACTATGACTGAATTGTTGGAGGCAAGGAAAAAATAAAAAAACAATAAAACTTCCGGACCAGATGGCATACCAACAGAATTCTATAAAAAATGTTAGAACCCAATGGATCAGTTCCTACTCCAAGTTTTCAACAATGCACTCTTAGAAGCAAAAACTCCTAATTCCTGGGCTGAAACCATAATTACATTTATTACAAAAGAAGGTACTGATCCCACACAAATCCAAAACTACAGGCCAACATCATTGTTAAATGTGGATTGTTCATGCTGGTCATTATGCAGAGACTGAAAACAATTATTCATAAATAACATCCATTCAGACCAAAATGGCTTTGTTCCAAGAAGACAGATCAAAAATAACATGAGAACAATCATTAACGTCCTTGAATACTATGAGAAAAAATTGGACAAACAAGCGGCCCTAATTTTCCTGGATGCACAGAAGGCTTTTGATAACTTACATTGGAATTTTCTTATATTACAATTGGAAGCGATGGAATTTGGCAATAAATTTTTAAACATGATTAGGAAAATATACTCCCCCCAAACAGCCAAAATCATGATCAATGGGGATATGATAGAAAAATTTGAGATATCAAAGGGAGTGAGGCAAGGATGTCCTCTATCCCCATTACTCGTTATAATATCACTGGAAATCTTATTAAATGAAATTAGGAAAGACAAAGAAATAAAAAGTCTGAGAATAAAAAAAGAGGAGTATAAACTGCAAGCCTTCGCCGATGATGTAGTGTTTATCGTGGAATAACCAGAAACAACAGGAACTAAATTGTTAGGGAAAATAGAGGTATATGGAAGTGTGGCCGGCCTCAAAATCAATAAACAAAAAACAAAAGTATTAACGAAGAACTTGACAAAGGCACAGGAGAAAGTATTAGAGGATAATTTAGGAATACAAATGGTAAAGAAAGTAAAGTAAAGTATTTGGGAATTTGGCTAACAAATAAAGCAGCCTAAATTAGAGAGGATAATTAACAAAACAGATTAAGAAAGATTTGGAAACATGGAGTGAATTACAATTGTCATTCTTAGGGAAAATTGCATCTTACAAGGAACGGACGAGAAAATGATAACCAAAATATATAATTACTTATTGAGATATAAATTAGAGGAAGAAGTGGTTAAAGAAAACATGATAATTTGGGCAATTTTTTTTGGGTATAGTATTGAATTGGATAAATGGGAAAAATTATGGACTGTAAATTACAAACTGACAATGTGTATACCCTACAAGTAGAACTTGCTCAAAATGTTCTACTGATGGCATCTCCCACCGGCGTGCTTAGCAAAAATGTTGCCAAACACCTCACCAATTAGCTGGAAGTGTAATACACATAAAGGAACATACTACAACTTATGGTGGTCATGTCAAAAAGCGAAACAATATTGGTACGAAATAAGGAAAATGATAGAAGAAATTACAAACCAGAAATTGGAAATGAAGCCGGAAACCTTCCTACTTGGAATAATCACAGCACAGTATGAAAAAGAGATAAAATACTTAATTATCCATATCTTAACTGCAGCTCGCATACTTTTTGCCCAAAATTGGAAACAGGAATGCATACCGACAGAAAATAAAATAATCACTAAAATCATAGAATGCACAGAAATGGATAAATTTACAAAAGAACTACAGGAGAAATATGACACAGAGTACTACTTAGCATGGCAAAGATGGTATAACTGGTTGGAAAAAAAATTAGAAATATGTTCATAAGGACACTAAAAAATAAGGTCAATCTTAAGACAAAACTTTGGGTACCAATTAAGGAATGTAATAATTTTAAAGATGGAACGTATATTAATGCTTTACCTGTAAATATGTAAATATACATATATATAGATAAACATGGAAAAATAGTCTACCGATGTGACAACATTAAGAATAAGTCGTAAGACTTGATTTATGTTTGTTTGTTTTATATGTTGTATCGTTGTATTTATGTTTGTTTGTATTTTTTTTACCTAATAAAAAAATTTGGAAAAAAAAATAAAAGAAAAAAAATGAGAAAACACCAGGACCGGATGGTCTACCAGCAGAACTATACAAAATATTACAAGAAATGATGAGCAATGTAATGTTGGAATTATTTAATGAACTTCTAATGAAGGAAAAAATGCCAGACTCATGGAGGGAGTCCTATGTAACACTCATACCTAAAGAAGATATAGACTTAAAACTAATAAAAAATTACAGACCAATTTCATTATTAAATGTGGAGTATAAGATTTTTGCTTCAATAATGGCGAATAGGCTACAAAGACTACTAAATGAATTTATTCATATGGACCAAAATGGTTTCTTATCTAAGAGACAAATTAGAGACAATATGAGGATAATTTTAAATATGCTGGAATATTACGAGACACATTCAGAAAAACAAATGGTGATGATGTTCTTAGATGCTCAAAAAGCTTTTGATAACGTGAATTGGCAATTCATGATAGAACAATTGCAGATAATGGATTTTGGGGAGAGATTTATAAATACTATAAAAGCAATTTACGATAGACAATCAGATAAGATAATGATGAATGAAGAAATGACAGAAAATGTTAGCATTACGAAGGGTACAAGACAAGTGTTGTGGCTCCGTTGCCTGAGCCTGTATCATTGGCAGGAGAGGGCTCCGAGAGTGAAGGAGAGGAGTTGGCAAGGCCTCCCTCTCCAGGACCCTCCTCTCTGGCAATGCCTCCGGAGGACACCGAAGGCCAAAAGATAGGCTCAGAGCCAAGCATGTCCCCGCAGCCACAGGTGGACAGTGACGAAGGAGAAAAGTGCTGGCTGGACCCTCGCCAGAGGCGCAGGGAGAAGCGTGCGCAGCAGAGGGGAAGGCGTGCCAGAGATTAGCTGAGTCACTGGACCACACCCCACAGGGTATAAATGTGGGTGTGGTGGCCGGTTCAGTTTGTGACAAGCAAAAACTAGAACTAATCCATGATTTCTGTGTTACTGGACTCTGCCTGTTTTATCGGAATGTTGGCAGGCTAATCTTTGTTTTGAGTGAGTAAAGTCTGAATTGGCAGCTAGCCACTGGGTTGCTGCCAGCTTTATTTTCAAAGAATTTTGTTGTGTGGCTTATTAACTCTGGGCCGTCTGTGGGGGTGCGTGAGTGGAACGGAGACAGAACAACAAGGCTGTCCTTTATCTCCATTGTTATTTATTTTGACATTAGAAGTTTTAAATAGAAATATTAGGCAAAATGAAGAGATAAAAATTAAAAAAGAAGACTATAAATGGCAAGCTTTTGCGGACGATTTAGTATTTATCCTAGAACCGTGATGGCGAACCTATGGCACACATGCCACAGGTGGCACACAGAGTAATATCTGTAGGCACATGAGCATTGCCCTAGCTCAGCTCCAGCGCACATGCACGCTCCAGCCAACTGATTTTCGGGCCTTCCAGGCCCACTGGAAGTCGGGAAATGGGCGGTTTCCGGCATCTGGAGGGCCTCCAGGGGGGTGGGGAAGGCCATTTTTGCCCTCTCCAGGCTCCTAGAAAATCTTTGGAGTCTGGGGAGAGTAAAAAAAGGGCCTACCGGGCTCACTGTGCCATCACGTGACAAAAGTGGGGGGAGAACAGGGGGTTGCGCGCACATGCACGGGGCGCGGGGCACATTGAATTATGGATGTGGGCATGCACGCATGTGACCCCCCCACCTTATCCCCACTTTTGGCACACAACGGCAAAAAGGTTAGCCATCACTGTCCTAGAAGAACCTCCAATAACAGGCCCCAAATTATTAGAACAAATAGAGTTATGGAAAGGTGTCTAGCCTAAAAATAAACAAATAAAAAATGAAAATATTGGTGAAAAATATTATAGAAAAGCAAAAAAGAGAGATAAAAGAGAAATTAAGATGTACAAGTTGTGAAAAAAGTTAAATATTTAGGAGTATATTTAATGTAAAGATGTACAACGATAAAACAGGACAATTACTATAAATTAAAAGAACAAATTGAGAAAGACTTGGAGAAATGGAAAAACCTTCAACTGTCATTTATGGGAAGGATTGCAATATTAAAGATGAACATATTACCAAGACTACTATTTCTATTTCAGATAGTACTGATAAAAATTGAAAAGACCTATTTTCAAAATCTTAATAAGATAATAAGGAAATTTATATGGCAAGGGAAAAAAGCAAGAATAAGTATAAAAATGTTACAGGATACAAGACTATGTGGAGGATTTGGACTGCAGAATTGGGAGCTATATTACCAGGCAGCAGCATTGACTTGGATGAAGGAATGGGTTGAATTAAGAAATATAAAACTATTAACATTGGAAGGATTTTCAATTGGGATGGCATTCATTCTTAGGGTATGGTAGAAGTAAGATACATACATACTTTCATAGTCATTATATAAGAAATGCATTGTTATTGATATGGGAGAAGGTTAGAGACAAATATTATGTGAAAATACCAATATGGCTATCAACAATGAAACTTTAATACACCCAAATATTTTTAATTTTAGAAATATTGTTAGATACAAGGAGTTATTAACACATAAGGGGGAATTGAAGGGAAAACGTAAACTGGAAGAACAGGGGATTGAGATGGACCGGTATATGTACATGCAAATACAAACAAGATACGAAAAAGATGCTAAATTATATGGTTTTTACTTGGAAAAGGCAGAGCTGGATAGGATACTCACAGGAACAGAGGATAAATTAATTTTAAAAAATCATAATTTTCTACTAGGCATTGAGCTAGAAGAAGAACAAGTAAAGGAAACAATGATAGCATGGGCAAAGAATTTTGGATACTCAATTGATCTAGACAAATGGCAACAGTTATGGGAAAAGAATTACAAGCTAACAATGTCCACTGCATATAAAGAAAATCAATATAAAATGTTTTACAGATGGCATATGCCCCCTGAGAAACTGGCAAAAAATGTTTAAAGATAAATCAGCTAAATGTTGGAAATGTCACCAGCTACCATGTTCTTATTATCATATGTGGTGGACATGCCTAGAAGCTAAAAACTATTGGAATAAAATTAAGATATGGTTAGATGAAATGACACAACAACATATTGATTTAAAACTGGACCTGTTCCTATTGGGTATCCTTCCAGAGAAAATTAGCAAAGAAAATATTTATTTGATTATACACGTAATAACAGCTGCAAGAATTGTTTTTGCTCAAAATTGGAAAGCAGAGAAAATACCTCTGGAAGGAGAAGTAATTTAAAAAAAATTAGATTGTGCAGAAATGAATAGATTAACTTTGATGATTAAAGAAAGAGAAGATTTAGAATATTTTAAGATATGGGACCATTTTTACCATTGGTTGGAAAAGAAATATAGATAAGCAAATTAAGAGGTATGTAAGAAAATGGTTTAATTAAAATATTGTACTTTTGGAGAAATGTTGTAATAGATTAGTGAAAATGAAGTCAGAAGAAATAACAAAAAAATAAAGACATGAAGAAAACACTGAGATGTCACATGGAAGGAATGACTGATATATTAAATGTTTGTTTGTTTGTCAGTTTCATCTTCAGGATCTGGCCTTCTAAAGAGCAGTCAGGGTTGATCTCCTCTAGGACTGATCGGTTTGATTGTCCAAGGGACTCGCAGGAGCCTTCTCCAGCACCATAATTCAAAGGCCTCAATTATTTGGTGCTCAGCCTTCCTTGTGGTCCAACTTTCACAACCATACATTGCAATTGGAAAAACCATAGTCTTGACTATACGCACTTTTGCTGGCAGGGTAATGTCTCTGCTTTTTAGTATGCTGTCTAGATTTGCCATAGCTTTCTTCCCCAAGAGCAAGTGTCTTTTAATTTCTTGGTTGCAGTCCCCATTTGCGGTGATCTTGGAGCCCAGGATAATAAAATCTGTCACTACCTCCATTTCTTCCCCATCTATTTGCCAGGAATTGAGAGGGCCGGATGCTATGATTTTAGTTTTCTTAACATTGAGTTTCAAGCCAACTTTTGCACTCTCCTTCTTAACCCGCATCAAGAGGCTCTTTAGTTCCTCCTCACTTTCTGCCATTAGAGTGGCATTATCTGTATATCTCAGGTTGTTTATATTTCTCCCAGCAATCTTAATTTTAACTTTTGATTCATCTAGCCCCATCTTTGTCATGATGGGCTCCGCATATAAGTTAAATAGGTAGGGCGACAGTCTTGCCGGACTCCTTTCCCAATTTTGAACCAATCAGTGGTTCTGTGTCCAGTTCTCATTGTTGCTTCTTGACCTGCATATAGGTTTCTCAAGAGACAAATAAGATGGTCTGGTACTCCCATCTCTTTAAGAACTTGCCACAATTTGTTGTGATCCACACAATCAACGGCTTTAGCATAGTCAATGAAGCAGAAGTAGATGCTTTTCTGGAACTCCCTAGCTTTCTCCATGATCCAGCATATGTTGTTAATTTGATCTTTAGTTCCTCTGCCTCTTCGAAATCCTGCCTGTACTTCTGGTAATTCTCGATTCACATACTGTTGGAGCCTAGCTTGTAGGATTTTAAGCATAACTTCACTAGCATGTGAAATGAGTGCAATGGTGTGATAGTTTGAACATTCTTTGGCATTGCCTTTCTTTGGAATTGGAATGTAAACTGATCTTTTCCAATCCTGTGACCACTATTGAATTTTCCAAATTTGCTGGCAAATTGAATGTAGCACTTTTACTGCATCGTCTTTTAAGATTTTGAATAGCTCAGCTGGAATACTGTCACCTCCATTAGCTTTGTTGTTGCTCAAGATTTCCTAAGGCCCATTTGACTTCACATTCTAGGATGTCTGGCTCAAGGTCAGTGACCACCCCATCGTGATTATTAGGGACATTAAGCTCATTCTTGTATAGTTCTTCTGTGTAATTTTGCCACCTCTTCTTAATCTCTTCTGCCTCTGTTAGGTCCCTGCCATTTTGGTCCTTTATCATGCCCATCTTTACATAAAACATTCCCTTCATATCTCCAATTTTCTTGAAGGGTCCTCCCTATTCTATTGTTTTCTTCTATTTCTTTGCACTGTTCATTTAAGAATGCATTCTTATCTCTTCTAGCTATTCTCTGGAATTCTGCGTTCAATTTGGTGTATCTTTCTCTTTCTTCCTTCCCTTTCGCTTCCCTTCTTTCCTCAGCTATTTGCAAAGCTTCCTCAGACAGCCATTTTGCTTTCTTGCATTTCTTTTTCTTTGGGATGGTTTTATTTGCTACCTCTTGTACAATGTTGCAAACCTCCATCCATTGTACTTAAGACACTCTGTCTATTAGATCTAATTCCTTAAATCTATTTGCCACCTCTACTGTATATTCATCAGGGATATGATTTAGTTCATACCTGAGTGGCCTAGTGTGTTTCCCTACTTTCTTCAATATAAGCCTAAAATTTGCAAAGAGAAGCTCATTGATCTGAGCCAAAGTCAGCTCCTGGTCTTGTTTTTACTGACTGTATAGAGCTTCTCCATCTTTGGCTGCAGAGCACATAGTCAATCTGATTTCTGTGTTGACCTTTTGGTGATGTCCATGTGTAGCGTTATCTCTTGGATTGTTGGAAAAGGGTGCTTGCTATGACCATTGTATTACCTTGACAAAATTCTTTTTTAATTTTTTTTTAAAAAATAATATTTATTGAATTTTCAAACATTAAAATACACAGTACAAAAAATAGAAAAGAGCAAAAAATAGAAAACCATAACACACAACAAAAACAAACAACAACAAACACATCAAAACTTAAACACTAGTAACAGCTTTTCTACATCGGTATCTCTATCCTAATTAACTTCCATACACAAATTCTACTTCTATCTATCACTAAGTTACATCCTTATCTAAGTTATAATAACTTCTATTCACAATTCAGTTTCATGATAAAATATCGCTTACCTTTTAGATTTACTCTCAAGCCAGAATACCATCTATTCCAAATTAAATAATACTCGGTATCTTCCCTTTCCTTAATTTCTATAGATAATCAGGCCATTTCTGCACATTCATATATTTTTTTAATTATAATTTGGTCTGGGGAGGATATCCGGTTGTTTCCAATTTTGTGCTATGACAATTCTACTCGCAGTTAGTATATGTAATATACTGTATATTGTAATTTTTTTTCCATTTTCCCTTCCAAAATACCCAGGAGAAATAGTTCCAGTTTCTTTCTATCTTCCACCCTGTTATCTCTTCCAGCCATTTTCTTTTATCTTCCACAAAATTTCCTAATCTTAGGGGAGGTCCACTACATGTGGTAGAACGTCCCTTGGTTATGGCCGCACCTCCAACTATCTTGACAAAATTCTATCAGCCTCTGCCCTGCTTGTACTCCAAGGCCAAACTTGCCTGTTATTCCGGTTATCTTTTGGATTCCTATTTTAGCATTCCAATCCCTCATGATGATAAGGACATCATTTTTTGGTGTTATTTCTATAAGGTGCTGTAGGGCTTCATAGAACTGGTCAATTTCATTCTCTTCAGCACCAATGGTTGGGGCATAGACTTGGATTACTGTGATATTAAAAGGTTTGCCTTGGATTCAAACTGAGATCATTCTGTCATTTTGGGGATTGTATCCCAGTATTGCTTTTCCTACTCTTTTATTGATTATGAAGGCTATTCCATTTCTTCTGAGGGATTCTTGCCCACAGTAATATACCTGATAGTCATCTGAATTAATTCACCCATTCCTGTCCATTTTAGTTCGCTGATTCCTAAAATGTCAATGTTCAGTCTTGTTATCTCGTTTGACCATGTCCAGCTTGCTTTGATTCATGGATCTTACATTCCAGGTTCCTATGGAGAATAAATCTTTACAGCATCGGACTTTCCTTTCACCACAAGATGCATCCACAGCTGAGCGTCCTTTCGGCTTTGGTCCAGTCACTTCACTCTTTCTGCCATTACTAGTACTAGCCCTCTGCTGTTCCCCAGTAGCATATTGGACACCTTCTGACCTAAGGGGCTCACCTTTCGGCATCATATCATTTTTCCTTTTGGTACTGTCCATGGGGTTTTCATGGCAAAGATACTGGAGTGGGTTGTCATTTCCTTCTCCAGTGGATCGTGTTTTGTCAGAACTCTCTGCTATGACCTGTCCATCTTGAGTAGCCCTGCACCAAGAAGAAACCAGCATGGCTGCACAAAGATCTCTCTGACAAAATGAAAGAGAAAAAGGACAAATATAAAAAGTGGAAAGAGGGACACATAACTAAAGCAGAATATCAGCAGAAAGCCAGAATCTGCAAGACGAAGTCAGGAAAGCAAAGGCTCAGAATGAATAAAGACTTGCAACAAAAGTCAAAGATAACAAAAAAAGTTTCTTCCAATATATAAATAACACAAAAAAAAAATAAAAATCAAGGAAACAGTTGGTCCACTAAAGAAAGAAGACAGCAAAGAAGTAACAGGGATCAGAGAGAAAGCAGAGCTGCTTAACTCATTCTTTGCATCAGTCTTCACGCAAAAAGAAACAATAGTCCAACCTACCGAAAACAAAACTGTAAAAGACAGACTAGAAATCAAACTTAAATTAAGCAAAAAAATGGTAAGAGAACACCTGTCTGATCTTGATGAATACAAATCACTGGGACTTGACAGATTACATCCAAGAGTTCTAAAGGAGCTGGCAGCTGTCATCTCAGAACCACATCTTCCAAAAAATCCTGGAGCATCAGGGAACTACCGGAGGACTAGAAAAGCACTGATGTGGTTCCCATCTTCAAAAAAGAGGAAAAAACTGACCCAGGAAACTACAGACCAATCAGCCTAACATACTGTAAATACCTGGGAAGATACTGGAAAAGATAATAAAAAAACAGATCTGCCAACATCTAGAAACGAGTAAAGTAATAACTAGAAGTCAGCATGGGTTTGTTAAAAATAGATCTTGCCAAACCAATCTTATTTCATTCTTCAACATAGTGACTAAATTAGTAGACCAGCAAAATATTGTGGACATAATATACTTAGACTTCAATAAGGCATTCAACAAAGTAGACCACGGCCTACTTCTTCTCCTGACATACTTTTTATGCAAGAAACTTATCAGAAATCTAAAGATATAAACAGGATGTATTTAAAAGGGATGCAGGTTTATGAAAAAGCTTTTGGGTCCTCAAAATCTAGAGGTGTTGCAACATTAATATCAAATAGAGTCCAATTTGAAAAAAACAAAGTAATAGCAGATATTGATGGACGATATTTGATAATAACAGGATGTATTAACGAGGAAAAAATAACATTAGTTAATTTATACACACCAAATGTAAATCAAAAAGATTTTTTGAATAAGATTACCGATTTGTTGCAAACTGAAAGGGTAGGGAAAGTAATTATTGCTGGTGATTTTAATTTAATTAGAAACCAGATGGATAGTACCAATCCTACCCGATATGGTGGAATAAGAAAAATGGGGATACTTGATAATTGGATGTTGCAAAATGGTGTAGTAGATGTTTGGAGGGAGATTAAAGGTAACGAAAGAATGTATACTTTTCACTCAAAGGTATTTAATTCATATTCAAGAATTGACTATATTTTTGTATCCAAGAATCTGATGGATAACGTGGACAATATGGATGTTGGAATATTTAAAGACTCTGACCACGCAGAATTGTTATTAGAATTAGATATGTTTTTGGAGAAAAAAGAAAATTGTTGGAGATATGATTAAAAATTGTATAAAAACGAGGAAGATAAGAATCATATTCTTAAGAAATGGGAAGAAAATTGGGATTGGAATGATAATGGGGAAGTTAATTATGGAACAGTTTGGGACACAATGAAAACAATTTTTAGAGGAGAAAGTATTAAATTATCAAGTAGGAAGTATAAGAATTATAAAGTAAAAATAGAGGAAAAGAAGAAATTGATAAAAGAACTGGAAAATAGATTTCTAGAGACTAAGGATAGGAAATTATGGGAGGAACTTAAAAAATTGAAAAATAAACAAATAGTGGAAGATACAGAAATAGTTAAAAAAAATTAAGCTATTTAAAAAGAGAATTTTTTGAATATGGTAATAAAAATTCAAAATTATTAGCAAGAATGGCGAAAGATAAAAAAGAAAAAAGAGAAATAGGTGTCCTAATAGATGAAAAAAGTAAGAGATGTTATAAAAAATTAGAGAAATTGTTAAAAAGTTTTTTCAAGAATTATATCTTAAAAAAGAAATTGATAATTGTAAATTAAAAAATTTCTTAGAAAAATATGATCAGAAGAAAATTGATAATAAATATAAAGAAAAAATGGAAAAAGATATTACCTCTGAGGAAATTAAAGATGTGATTCAGAAGCTAAAACTTGGAAAATCTCCAGGTGAGGATGGGTTACCAGCAGAATTTTATAAAGAGTTTAAAGAAATTTTGATCCCAAAATTACAGATATTGTATAATAAGATATTACATGGAGATGATATTCCCATGTCCTGGAATAGAACAATTATATCCTTAATCCCGAAACCAGGTAAAGATCTAAAAAAAATTGAATCCTATCGGCCCATTTCCTTGATTAACAAAGATGCTAAGATATTTACTGCAATTGTAGCAAATAGATTGAATAATTTTATAGATAAATATATAAACCATAATCAAGTAGGTTTTGTTAAAGGGCGTTATATGTGTGATTTAGTTAGAAGAGTATTAAATGTTATTGATATTGCTGAGAATAATGGTGATAAAATAGGTATTCTTGCCTTGGATATTTTTAAAGCTTTTGATTCTATACAATGGGATACTATAAAAGAAATGATTTCTGCATTAGGATTTGGTAATAAATTTATTCATATTATTTCCAAATTGTACCAGAGGGGTACGACAAGAATGAAGGTAAATGGTATATTTACACAAGATATAAATTTGGAAGCAGGGACAAGACAGGGTTGTCCCCTGTCTCCGACCCTATTTTTATTAGCAATGGAAATTTTAACAACTTTGATTGAAGAGGATTCAGAATTAATAGGTTATAAAGGCATCAAAGTTAATTTATATGCAGATGACACTCTTGTCATTTTAAATAATATTACAAATGATATAAAAAGAGTTCAAATACATTTGGAAGAATTTGAAGATATGACTGGTTTGAAAGTAAATTGGGCAAAATCAGAATTATTAATGGAAATTGATAGGGAAAATAAATTAGAAAAATTACAAAATCAATTTGGAATTAGGATAAAGGATAATTTAAGATATTTAGGTATTATACTTTCACTTAAAATTAAAAATTTAAAGAAATTAAATTATGACATAGTAACAAAAGAAATTGAAGAGAAAATTGGGAAATATAAAAAACTCAAGTTATCTTGGTTTGGTAGAGTAGCTTTATGTAAAATGATGTTACTTCCTAAATTTAACTTTTTATTCGAGATGCTTCCAATCTTTTTAACCAAGAAGGACATTGAAGTATATCAAAAAAAATTAGATAAATTTTGTAATGGGGATAAAAAACTAAGACTGATTAAGAAAATGTGGTATCAGAACCAAAAACAAGGTGGTTTAGGAATTCCAAAATTATTAAACTATTATAGAGCATTTAATATAAAAACAGTAGTAAAACTTTTAAAAGGAGATGTTAAACTTTGGGGTAATTTGGAAATGAAGGAAATAAAGAAGTTTGGTTACAAATGGTTTTTGGAAAATTTTAAAGGTAAGGTTAAAATTTGCAATTATTGGTTAAATAGTTTGACTAGAAATTGGGACAGAGTAGCAAAAAAATTAATACCAGACGCATTGTATTTAGGTAAACTGAAAGAGAATTGCCCAATGAAATTAAATAGTAACAGAGAGAGGATTATAATAGAAGAGAAAGTGGAAAGAATTAGTGAATGGTTGAAATTTATAGAAAATGAAATGAGGAAAGAGGAAATTTATGGAAAATTAAACATTAATTGGTTTGAAAGAATTCAAATGAATAAATGGAATAGGAAATGCAAAGAAAGGAACGATGAGAGCAGAAAGGAAACAGAATTTGAAAATTTGACATCTCGAATAATAAAAGATGAAATTGGGCCAAAGGGATTAGTTAGTAAAATTTATAAAATTATTAACTCTGATAATAATTCACAAAGGGTAATGAAAGAGAATTGGGTAAAAGAACTGGGTATTGAAATTTCTGATCAAAATTGGAATATGAATTGGGTTAGCAGAATAATGAGGACATTATCAATAAGGATTAAAGAACATAATTATAAAGTTATTTGGAAGTGGTATTTGACCCCAATAAGACTTTTTCAAATGGATAATAAAGTGGATAAAATGTGTTGGAGATGTAAAGTGGAACTCGGGACATATGTTCATATGTGGTGTAAATGTAATGGGGTTGAACTTTTTTGGTCTAGGATAGAAAATGAAATATTTGAAATAATTAAGAAGAGGGTCAAATTGAAATTGGAAACCATATTATTATTAATATTGAATGAAACAACATTAACAACTGGAGAAAGAGAATTGGTGAGGATTTTGGTTATAATGGGGAGAATTATAATTGCTAGATATTGGAAATTAAATGTTGACTTAAAATTAGAAGAATGGTACAATGAAACATGGAAATTTGCATTAAATGATAAATTGACTTGTGATATTAAAATTAGAAGTGGTATATATAAAGAAAATGTTTTTTGGAACACTTGGCAACCATTTGTGGACTTTGCACTTGGGAGATTGGATGAATCGGCACCAGTACCTTATCAAAGAGATTTCTGGAAGAATTGAAGACTTCAATTTCCTAAAACTTCCTTTCCGTTTGTATAGCACGTTGGGGGAAAAAAATTTTTTTTCCTTTCCTTCCTATTGATTTTTTGTATTGATTTTTTTTCCTTTTTGTTATTCTTTAACAATAAAAATATAATAAAAAACTTTAAAAAAAAAAAGAACCACTGTACCACATCTTCCAAAAATCCTGGAGCACTGGGGAACTACCAGAAGACTGGAAAAGAGCTGAGGTGGTTCCCATCTTCAAAAAAAGGGAAAAAACAGACCTAGGAAACTAAAGACCAATCAGCCTAACATCAATACCCAGGAAGATAGTGGAAAAGATAATAAAAAAAACAAATCTGTCAACATCTAGAAACAAGTAAAGTCAGCACATGTTTGTTAAGAACAGATAATGCCAAACCAACTTAATTAGTAGACCAGCGAAATACTGTGGACATAATATCAGAGATGGTATTCGACCGGCTTGGACCAGTTCAGGGCAATTTGAATTGGTTCTCCGAACCAGTAAATACCACCTCTGATTGGCCCCGCCCATGCTGCCCGCTTGCTACTTACCCCGCCCAGTCGGCCAACCCATCACTATTCTATATATGTTGCCTTCGCCATGTGACCTAGCTAATTGCCTTGCCAATAGCCTCCGAGCGTCACCTGCTCAGCTCACCAAAGGTAAGAATTCCACCAGCTCACCCTTCACCTTGGGTTGGGGGCGGGGCTCAGGGATGCATCATTCCCCCAAGCCTGAGTATCTGCCCACTCGACGCCCTCCTCGGCCAGGTCAAAGAATGCATCATTCTTTGGCTCTGGCCTAGCTCTGGAGCGGCTGCCCACTTGCTGCCCACCTTGGCTGGGGAACGTGCCATTCCCCAGCTCAGACATTGCCATGGAGCTGCCGCCCGCTCACCCTCTGTCTTGCTAACCTACCTTGCATTTCAGTCATCTTGGAGGGGGGCATGTTGAGGCTCGCCCACCTTTCATGGGAAGCCTACAGCCACCGGTCATTTTCGGCTGCCTTCCAAGCAGCTCCACTGCGATGCCATTCCTTCAGCATAACAGGCCATTCTCCTGGCCAGGTCCAGGCATGAGGAGCACTGGCAGGTAATGGGGTGCACGTGCACAGCCAGTGCGAAGAACAGGGCGGCAGCAGTGGTGACGATAACGAGACAAGTCTCCTGATAAGTCCCGTGACTATCACCACTGTCACCGCCCTGTTCGCGCCGGCTGCGCATGCGCACCCCATTGCTGCTGGTGCCAGTTGCAGCTGGACCTGGCCAGGAGAATGGCCTGCTGCGCCGGAAGAACGGCATTGCAGTGGAACTTCTTTAAAGGAAGCTGCCACATTCTTTAAGGTACTTCAATATGGGGAAAGGGGGGGTCCATAAATGGACAGGCTGCAGAAGTGCTTTCTTAGCAGCTCCGCTGCAAAGGAAGGCAAAAATGTATGGCTTCTCTCTCCCTCAGCATTCAACATGGATGCTTCTCTCCTCCTTCTTGGCCTCATACACACAGAGCAAACATGAGAAGGAGGTGAGAAGCAGGCAGGTTGAACGCTAAAAGACGTGGCCAAACTTTTCTGTTGGTTCTGTGGGCGTGGCTTGGTGGGGTGGTGCAGCCCCACCTTGCCATGAGTGACATTGAGTTGGCTATACCCACTCAGTCACATGACAACCCCCCCAACAAACCATGCCCACAGAATTGGTAGTGGAAAAAATTGAATCCCACCACTGCATAACATACTTAGACGTCAGCAAGGAATTCGACAAACTAGACCACAACCTACTCCTTGGTAAGCTAGAAAAATGTGGGATAGATAGCATCACCACCAGATGGATTCCTAACTGGCTGACAAACTGTACTCAACAAGCAGTCCTTAACGAGTCTACATCTACATGGAGGGAAGTAAGCAGTGGGGTACCACAAGGTTCTGTCTTAGGCCCAGTACTCTTCACTATCTTCATAAATGACTTAGATGAGGGAACAGAAGGGGAACTTACCAAATTTGCAGATGATACTTAGCTGGCAGGAATAGCTAGAAGATAGGCTCAAGATCCAAATGGATCTTGACAGACATGAACACTCGACCCAAAATGAAATTCAGTGTAGAGAAAAGTAAAGTCTTACACTTAGGTTAGAAAAACCAAAAGTACACATATAAACTGGGTGAAACCAGGCTTAATAGCAGTAACTGTGAGAGGGATCTTGGAGTCTTAGTGGACAACCAGCTAAATATGAGCCAGCAGTGTTCAGCGGCAGCCAAAAAAGCCAATCCAATCCTAAATTGCATTAACAGAGGGAAATAATCAATATCAAGTGAGGTATTAATACCACTCTATAAAGCCCTAGTATGACCAAACCTAGATTACTGCATCCAATTTTGGTCATCACATTATAAAAAAGATGTTGGGACTAGAAAAATTACAGAGAAGAGCAACCAGGGTGATTAGGGACTGGAGACTAAAGCATATGAAGAACGGTTACAGGAACTGGGCATGGCTACTCTAGTGAAGAGAAGGACCAGGGGAGACATGATAGCACTGTTCCAATATTTGAGGGGCTGCCACAGAGAGGAAGGGGTCAAACTGTTTTCCAAGGCACCTGAAGGCCAGACAAGGAATAATGGATGGAAACTGAACAAGGAGAGATTCAACCTAGAAAAAAGGAGAAATTTTCTGACTAAGAACTATCAACCAATGGAACAGCTTGCCTTCAGAAGTTGTGGAAGCTTCATCACTGGAGGCTTTCAAGAGATTGGACTGCCATTTGACAGAAATGGTGTAGGGTCTGCATTTGTTTGGGCAGGGGGTTGGACTAGATGACCTAGAACCGTGATGGCGAACCTATGGCATGCATGCTACAGGTGGCACACATAGACATATTGGTGGGCAAGTGAGCTAGCTGATTTTCGGACCTTTTGGGCCCACCAGAAGTAGGGAAACAGGCTGTTTCCTGCCTCTGAAGGGCCTTGGGGGCGGGGGAAAGGCCCATTCTTCTCTCTTCCCAGGCTCCAGAGCCTTTCTAGGAGTCTGGGGAGGGCGGAAACGGCCTTCCCCAACCCCCTGGAGGCCCTCCGGAGGCCGGAAACGGCCCATTTGCCAATTTACAGTCCCACTGGAAGTGGAACCTGGGGATAGCAAAACACGGGCCTTCCCGTCCCACCGGAACTTGGCAAATAGGCTGTTTCCGGCCTCAAGAGGGCCTCCGGGGGGTGGGGAAGGCTGTTTTCGGCCACCCCAGACTCCTAGAAAAGCTCTGGAGCCTGGGGAGAGAGAAAAATGGGCCTACTGCACCATCGTGTGCCAAGAGTGGAGGGAGCACAGAGGGTAATGCGCGTATACATGGGGCGCATATAATTATGGGTGTGGGCATGCGCGTGCACAACCCTCCGTGCTCCCCCTGCTCCTGGCATGTGATGGAAAAAGGTTAGCCATCACTGACCTAGAAGATCCCTTCCAACTCTGTTAATCTGTTTCTGTACATGGGTGGTATATAAACTAAATAGTAATTGAAATAAATAGATTTAAGAGTATTAGACTGGAGGTTAGTATGCAAAGGTAGTTGAATCAGTGCTCTTGTCAGATCCCTAACATGATACTGCCATTCAAATGGAGGGAGGGGGGACCATAGGGATAAGCTGTATTTTTCCTGGTGCCTAAGCGCCCTGCAGTATTCTCACCTTTTTTGGAATGTAATAAGGAGGAAGAGCCATGTGAATTGTTTTAGTTTGTTGAAAACGGAAGAAGATCCTGGGAACGACTCCTTATCTGTTTCTCAGAATGGCCGTTACAATAACATCTTAATACCCATGGACTGGCTGAATCCACATTTGGACTGGAGGGAGGGATTCTAAAGGCCTATTTCTAACTGTATAGTTTGGGAGGGAAATTAGACTCTGCTTCACCTGTCACCCTTCCCCTTACGAAGGTCATGCTAACACACCTCTCCCAAGAAAAAATCTTTTCAAACCTAGACCTGGGAGAGGCATATTATCGAATAAGAATAGGGGGGGGGGGAGGGCAAGTGGAAAATGGCATTTAACACACCACTGGGCTGCTACCAATTTAAGGTTCTTCCTTTTGGATTACAAGGAGCCCCATCCATATTCATGCAGCTAATAAATGAAGTGCTCCATGAACATTTATATAAAGGGTTCCTAGTTTACCTGGCAACATTTTAATCTATATGGAGACAAAAGAAAAACATGTACAATTACTCAGGGTCGTCCTAAATAAACTCCGTGCAGCAAAGTTCTATGCCAAACTCTCTAAATGCGAATTCCACCAGGAAAAAATTGACTACCTGGGATATCGCATTTCACACCAAGGGACAGAAATGGATCCCCAAGAAATCCAAGCAGTAATTGGCTGAGAAACGCCCAGCACAAACAAGCAACTACAAAGCTTCCTGGGATTTGCTATCTTTTACTGCCAATTTATTCCCCCCTTTGCTCAAATTGCCCTTCCTATAACCAACCTCCTAAAAACAAAAGGGGAGGGGAAACCAAAGCCTAAACAGTTGTTGAACTGGACAATGGAATGCCAAGCGTCATTTGAGAAACTCAAGCGGCTTTTTTCTGCTTAACCAGTTTTAAAATACTGTTTGTAATACAAGCGGATGCAAGTGATGTGGCAATAGGGGCAGTCCTATTGCAAATGAAAGAGCAGGGACAGCTACCTACATGTCCAAAAAACTAACCAAAAGTGAGCAAAGGTGGGCTATCTGGGAAAAGGAAGCCTATGCAGTTCGCTGGGCACTCCTCACGTGAAGACAATTCTTAGAGGGAAGTAAGATCCCTTTTGAAGTTTGGACTGATCACAAAAATTTGGAAGCTCTAAAAACCCCAAGGAAACTCTCCCCAAAACAAGATACATGGGCTCAATATTTCAAATGGTTTGACTTTACCCTTAAGTATCTCCCTGGGCAGTGGGGTGGGGAAACCTCTTAGCAGATGCCCTATCAAGGAAACCACAATACAACTGCACAAAGACTGAATCAGACTAATTCTTCAAGATAATCAAGTAGCAGAGAAAGTAATAACTAGATCACAAGCCAAACAAGAAGGGACCACCGATAACGCAACCACCCAAGCATTTAAGCAAGCCTTAAGCAACGACAAGTGGTTCCTAAACCACAAAAACCTCTGTCTCATTAAAGAGGACTTAGCATGGGTGGGAGGAAAGTTGTATGTGCCAGCCAGCCAAAGATTGAACCTTATGAAACGCTGCCATGACTCTAAACTGGCTGGTCACTTTGGATTTGTCAAAACATTGCACCTCATCAAAAGACAATTCTAGTGGTCATCACTGAAAAAACGACATCAAAAACTATGTGGCTAGCTGTCCTATTAGTGCTGCAGCAAAGAGACAGCAAGGGAAAACTCCACCACTGTTACAAATGGTAGCTGAACCTTCAGCACCCTGGGGAAATATTGGTTTTATAGTGGAATTGTCAGAGTGCAGGAACACTGATATTTGGGTCATAACAGACCTATTTTCTAAACAAGCTCATTTTATTCCTTGTCAAAATATCCCAACAGCCAAAGCCATAGCAAAATTATTCCTGATACACATTTATCATTTACATGGAACTCCACAGAGAATCATTTCTGACAGGGGGAATATTCAGACAATTCACATCAAAATTTTGGAGGGTGTTCCAAATACTACTTGGCACCACCCAAGGCTTAAGCTCCTCCAATCATCTGATGATCAATGGGGGCTGTGAAAAAATGAACGGAGTGTTAGAGCAATATTTAAGGTGTTTTATAAATTATCAACAAGATAACTGGACTGAACTATTACCTTTTGCAGAAGTGGCATTCAGCAACTCTGTATACTCTAGCACAAGCTACACCCCCTTTAAAGTAGCCACATGTGATACTGCCATTTAAATGGAGGGAGAGAGGAGGATACGGATAAGTTGTATTTTTTATAACCTTTTTCCTGGCGCCTAAGTGCCCTGCAGTATTCTCATCTTCTTTGGAATGTAATAAAGAGGGAGGGCCATGTGGATTGTTTCAATTTGTTGAAAGCAAAAAAAGATCCTTATCTGTTTCTCAGGACGACCATTATAATAATATTTTCACACTTGTGGATTGGCTGAATCCACATTCAGACTGGAGGGAGGGATTCTAAAGCCCTATTTCTAACTGTTTAGTTGTATAGTTTGTATAATTTAGAGTCTGCTTCGCCTGTCCTGCTATCACTTCTTCTCAATAAAAGATTCCTTTTGAAATACCACATTTCAAGAGTCTGTACTTTCTTGGGAAAGGAGGAGAGGCAGGGCCTGGCAGCTCTCATGAGTCCCTGCAGTTTGAAGTTAACACAGATTCATCTTAAAGCAGAGGTTTAACAGCATAATGTATTGTGTGTACTTACACTGATATACACTTATATATACATTGATTATATGTTTAATAGGATCTTTTATTTATAGGTGTTGCCATTCATTTTTTTGGTTTTGGTAGCTTGTTTACATTTCATCTACTTCAAAAACCTAGCTCTCTGGAAAAGGCTCTAATGCTGGGAAGAATGGAAAGAAGAGACAAAGATAGAAGAGCATTAGCAAGGGGCAATGGGTTCATGGTTGGAAAACCTGATAGGTGAGGTTAAGGATAGAGCATCTGTCCAGAGCTTGCTTCAGAGTTTTTACTTGGAGTTGTGGGTTTTTCTGGAACGCTGACAGCATCATGGAGAAAATCTATCCAGTGACTTGTGGGTATATAACCAATCAATCATTTTATAAATTTATATCTGACTTAATATGGAGAACTGTTTATCCTTTGTTCATTTTTAGTTGAACTCTTGGTATTTTATTACAGAAATTGTAACTTAAGACTCTCTTGAATGTGACAAAAAAATCTAATACACACACCTACAGAAGTGTGAATGAGTAAGGCCAAGAATTTGACAGAAATTACTATTCATATAGTAAGAAACAAACATCATGATGTTCTGTTAAGTCTTAACGCTCATCCTTGGCATTTCGCTTTATGCAATATGAGAAGGTAAATATTTTACTTGTGCATTTCGACAGGCTTTTGTTAATTGCTGCCTGTAAATAAAAAGTGGGCTAATGCCCAAATATGAACAAATTCACCACACACTGATTTATTTATAGAAATACTGAGGTAAATAACTCATCAAGTTGCCTAACCACAGTACTGATTTGAAAAGATATTCTATATAGCTGCCTAGCTTTTTATCATTAAAAATAGGGACATGTGGATTTTATACTAGGTAAAAATAGAGGAAATGCAAAACTGTCTCCTTTTATGCAGCTACTTTCAATATAATAAAGAAACCAAACAAAAACAGTAGTCTTTTGTAGCGATTTAGGAATTGAAGAGCAAAAATTCACCAAGCTGAGCAATGGCCATTCCTATGTGATTCTCATCATTTCCTGTGCCTACTTGCAGATAGGACTACTATTTTATGGCTTAAAATAATGAGATGTGTGCACTGTGTATTAGGGTTTTCAACACACTCCCTGCCAAATCATTATGCACCCATCATGAGGCCTCTATAGTAAAATGGAGAGAGCTGGTTCAAACTTTCTCTTTAACAGACTTTACAATATCTCCCAGAGCACAAAAACAATTATCTTTGCCAAGCTTAGAAGAAATCTGAAACTAGGATAAAGAAAGCCTAAAATGAGGTGGGTAGGATAACTAGCTATTTGCATATCTGCAAAAAATCAGTATCAAATTAAATTTATCTGGTTTCTGAATAAGATTATCCAACAGTGGGACATGATCTTGAATTAGGTTGTCACACTTTTTTATGGTATGGAAGAAACAAAATACATAGCTATTTCCAAAGACACTATGTTAGGAATGCATTTTTATTAGTATGGAAGAAAATTAAAGAACAACGTTTGAAAATACTGGTCTGGCTTTCCACAATGGAGGCACTGATCTACCGAAATGTTATTGATATAGAGAATGTTATCAGATATAAAGATCTTTTAAATGAAAAGGGGGAACTTAAAACTAAGCAGGAACTGAATGAGCAAGGAATTGAGATAACATGGTGGTCATATGTGCAGATACAATCTAGATACAAGAAGGAAGTAAAAATGTATGGTTTGTATAAAGAATTAACAGAATTAGATCAGATATTAACAGGGACAGATGAAAAATTAATTTAAAAAAATATATAACTATGTGTTAAGATGGAAGAGAAACAAGTAAAAGAGACAATGATAGAATGGGCTAAAAATTTTGGCTATTCAAATGAGTTAGCTACATGGCAGAAATTATGGAATAGAAATTAACAATGTCTACTGCATACAAAGAACATTTTTATAAAATGTTTCATAGATGGCATTTCCACCCTCAAGGTTAGCAAAGATGTTTAAGGATAAATCTGTAAAAAGTTGGAAATGTCATCAGACACCTGGTTCATTACTATCATATGTGGTGGATATGTCAGAAAGCGAAAAAATATTGGGAGAAAAATACTGTACATACATGGCTGGAAAAAATGATAAAACAACATATAGATTTGAAACCAGAGACATTTTTGTTGGGCATTTTACCAGACAAGTATAATAAAGGGAATGTATATTAGATTTTACATCAAATCATATTGACTGCGGTGAAAATAGCACAACAATGGAAAAGTGAAGAGATCCCAACAGATGATGATGTGATTAGAAAAATATTAGAATGTGCAGAAATGGATAAGCTAACACTTACAATTAAGGAAAAGAAAGAAACTGAATACTTTTTGACTTGTTTTTGATATATTTTATCAATGGTTAGCTGACAAAAACAGGAGCTAGAAACAGGGAAATATATGGAGGGTTAGTGATATAAGGAGGATATGTTAACTTGGTTAAATAAATATTATGATTATGATTATGATTAATAATATTAATATAATTGATATTAATGCAAGGAATATTGTTGTGAACACTTTTATTATTTCCTAAAATTATTTGTACCCAGCCAAAACACTGTTCAATTAAAATTGGAATTTTTGTATGTTATAAAATAAAATAAAAACTTAGTAAAAAAAAAAGATTATCCAACAGTTATTTCATGAATGCAATAGTAAATAATGATTTTACAGGCATGATTGAAAAGTGTTTTTAAATTATACTCATGCACGAATGAGATAAATGTAATCTTGAAGATTATCTGGCTCCTGCCATAGGACATATTATAAAAAAGTCTAGTCATAACATCTCCAGCCAACTGTATCATCAGAGACAAATATAACTCTACTGTACATGATATGATATACAAACTGCATGACTTCTAAATTTATTGCAGCTGAAGGGCATAAGAAATAATATATAACCTAAAAAACATGGACATTCTGTTCAATGTAAGCTAGTTGGAAATTGAAAAAATGTGTTCCTATCTTACATTTCAAGTCATGACAGATTATGGAAAGATTATGGAAAGTCATGGAAAAGATTAAGCCAATACACTGGTCATTTTTGAAGCTTCAGTGTCACAAACCCTCTACACATACAAACCGTATGGTAGATCTTAATAAATCATGAATGAAAAGCATGCTCTGCTTTTCTTCACTGATCTGAACAGGAGATTAACTGATTCATTACCTCTATTTCAAAACTGTTTGCTTTTTCCTAATTTGGATGTTAGCAATTTGGCTGCAAGTAAAGCATATTTTCGGGCCCAAGTGAATTTATTATTACAATAAGTATAGCCAGTGGTGTAAAGTGAGGTACAGTATAACTAAGAAAATATTCAAATGAAGAGCCTCTGGATGCCATTGTAATGAATACAACAACAGAGCCATTTTGAATATATAAAGTGGAGGACTTCAGAGAATAAGCCATTTTAAGATTAGCAATGTCAATCATCTAATATGCTGATTTACATGTAAGTAATTCAGGGTTTATCTAAAATGGTCTGCTTTTCTGAATATTCCTACAATTCCCTGAGTCTCCGGAGAAGGGCGGCATATAAATCGAATCAATCAATCAATCAATCAATCAATCTATACACTAACCCATTATGAATGAAGACAAATATATATGTCCTAGGACACATACTGGTGAGAGAGAAATTCCCTGAGGATGGGCTCCAGCACGAGACTGAAAGCTCTGAAGATTAAACCTCTGGTCCCAGTGACCAGCCCAGATCAGATCCTGCAACTAACGTCATTCCTCATTCCTAGTATAATAATCATGCTAAGATATTTGCTGGGTTTTATTCCCAATGAAGAAAGGATTTCTAAAAGCACTTAATTATTGACTACAAACTTAATCATACTTGGAGAACACCCATAAAAATCAAATGATATGCACCAAGTAGAGCTAATTTTGGATTTAATATGATAATATATGCTCCCCAAAATAATCTATACTTAAGCCTTCTTTCAAACCTCCCATTAATAAATCTTTTGGTAGAGTCAGAGAGAAATTGAAAAAAAAATAGCCTTTTTTATAAGCTTTAGTTGTTGTTCAGTCGCTTATTCATGTCCAACTCTTTGCAACCCTATGGATCGTAGCAGGCCAGGCACCTCCTGTCCGCCACTGTCTGCCAGAGTCTGCCCAAACTCCTACCTACTGCATCAATTTTATTTATTTTATTTTTATTTTATATCAAATTTATATACTGCCCTTCTCCCTGAGGACTCAGGGTGATGTACAGCCAAATAAAAACATAGACTACAAACATTAAAATACTATTAAAAAGATATATATAAATTTGGCCCCGTAATTAAAAAACAATGACAAACCAATTAAAAACATTTAAAAGTGTTAAGCCAGCCCGGCTTGCTGAAAAAAGGAAATTTTAAGGGCTCGGCGGAAGGCACCGAGGTCTTGGATTCTCCTTATCTCTGGGGGCAGTTGGTTCCAGAGGGTAGGTGCCCCCACAGAGAAGGCCCTCCCCCTGGGGGTCACCAGCCTACATTGTTTGGCTGATGGCACCCCGAGGAGGCCCTTTCTGTGGGAGCGCAAAGGTCGATGGGAGGCCGTCGGTAGCAGCAGGCGGTCTCGAAGATATCTAGGTCCTCTGCCAAGGAGCGCTTTAAAGATAACCAGCACCTTGAAGCGCACCCGGAAGACCACTGGGAGCCAGTGTAGCTCATGCAGGAGAGGTGTTATATGGGAGCGCCATGCAGCTCCCGTAACTACCCGCGCGGCCGCATTCTGGATCAGTTGGAGCCTCCGGGTGCCCCTCAAGGGGAGCCCCATGTAGACAGCGCTGCAGTAGTCCAGGCGAGAGGTGACAAGGGCATGAGTGACTGTGCGCAGGGAATCCCGATCAAGAAAAGGCCGCAACTGGTGTATCAGGTGAACCTGACAAAAAGTCCCCCTGGCCACAGCCGTCAGACATTCCTCCAAGGACAGCTGCGTATCCAGAAGGACTCCCAGATTGCGAGCCCTCTCCGAGGGGGCCAAAGACTTGCCCCCAATAGTCAGAGATGGAGTCAACTGACTATATCAGGATGCCGGGAACCACAGCCACTCAGTCTTGGAAGGGTTGAGTTTGAGCCGGTTTCTCCCCATCCAGATCCACACAGCCTCCAGGCACTTGGACATTACTTCAAGGGCATCGTTGGGGTGGCCAGGGGTGGAGATGTACAGCTGGGTGTCATCAGTGTACTGGTGGTACTTCACCCCAAAGCCACGGATGATCTCACCCAGCGGCTTCACATAAATGTTGAACAGAAGGGGCGAGAGAATCGACCCCTGAGGCACTCCACATATGAGAGGCCTCAAGGTCGATCTCTGCCCCCCTGCCAACACAAACTGCGACAGTCGGAGAGAAAGGAGGAAAACCACTGTAGCACAGTGCCCCCCATCCCCAACTCTTCCAACCGGTGCAGCATGATACCATGGTCGATGGTATCAAAAGCCGCTGAGAGGTCTAACAGGGCCAGAACAGAGGAGCAACCTCTTTCCCGAGCCCTCCAGAGATCATCTACCAACACGACCAATGCTGTTTCCGTGCTGTGCCCGGGCCTGAAACCCGACTGGAACGGATCTAGATAAGACGTTTCCTCCAGGTACTGCGGAAACTGTTGTGCGACCACACTCTCAACAACTTTCACTACAAAGCGAAGGTTGGAGACAGGACGATAGTTGGCTAATACTGCCGGATCCAGGGAAGGCTTCTTGAAGAGAGGCCTCACCACCGCCTCTTTCAAGGCTGTGGGGAAGTAACCCTCGCTCAACAAAGCGTTGATAATTCCCTGGAGCAAGCCTTGTGTAACCTCCCGGGAAGCCAGTACTAACCAGGAGGTACATGGGTCCAGTAAATATGTGGCCGCACTAAGTCTCCCCAGAATCCTGTCCACGTCATCAGGGGTCACAGAATCAAACTCTTCTCAGATAACATTCTCAAGATTATTCCTTGTCATCCTGCCCGAATCTACCCAGTCAGAGTCCAACTCCCCCCGGATCTGAGCGATTTTGTCATACAGATATTGTCCGAAATCCTCAGCCCTAGTATCATAGTATCATTGATACTATTGATAGTATCAATGATACTATCTAACCATCTTATTCTCTGCCATCTCTTCTTCTTTTGCCTTCAATCTTTCCCAACATCAGGTCTTTTCCAATGAGTCCTTTCTTCTCATTTGGTGGCCAAAGTACTTGAGCTTCACCTTCAGTATCTATTCTTCCAAAAATAGTCAGGATTTATTTTGTTTAGGATTGACTGATTTGTTCTCCTTACAGTCCAAGGTACTCCCAATAGTCTTCTCCAACACCACAGTTTGAAAGCATCAATTCTTTGGTGCTCAATCTTCCTTATGGTCCAACTCTCACAGTCATAAATTACTACTGGAAAAACATAGTTTTCACTATAGGCCTTTGTCAGCAAGGTAAGATCTCTGCTTTTTAATGTGCTGTCTAGATGTGCTACAGCTTTCCTGCCAAGAAACATGCATCTTTTAATACTATATTTTCTTTGAGTTATATTTCATTGACATAAGTATACTGAGGCAAAGCACTATACTATATACCTGACTATAATCTATCTTTAGTTACTTAGGATCAATAAAGAGCAATAGCTTATTACTGAAGGAAGTTTCTTATATCAGGGAATCTTGGACAACATGTTCCCAAAAGTTGTCATGTCCATTAGTATGGGGATATTAACATTAAATTAGACAAGATGCTATTTTAATTTCACATAATGTCCTCAAAATGGCTTTATACTGCAGTGTTGTCCAGATGAGTTTGGGCTGTCAAAATTACCAGCCACCATTTTCTGCCTGTCTATACAAGCTGAGAAATCTGGGAACTTTAGGCTTAGTTTTTCTGGGAAGATTTTAGGCTTGTGACTACTACAGTGGAATAGTATGGCAAATCTAACTGATAGGTACATCATCTAGTGTTGTGTTGCTTGGAGTACTAAACTGGCATTTATTTTTAATGTGAACCTACTGCAGATGACACTGATAGACTCTTCCCTAATTGCCATGTATTGATTTCACTTCTGAGGCTATGCATTTGTTATCCAATCCCAAGAATGTAAACAAGTCATGTGTTAGGTCACAGACATGTCCCAATGTGCTACAACAATAGAAACTGAATGCAAAATCTGTATTACCTCTGAGCAGATACAAGGAATGAAAGAATTTCTTCTTCCCCAGACAAATGGCTTGTGTCAAAAATAACACTGAATTCATACTAAGGGAAACAGAAAGCAACATTTAGCACATTGTGGATATTCGAATAATCATGATTTCTATTTGAATATCTTCCTTTCATTGCATCATTGCATTTTTTTCCAAAAATATATATTTAACACCATTTAATCATATTCCAGATTTGAAATCCCTATATATTTTCAAAAATGAGAAATCATACGTTGATATCTTTCTGTGTACATGCCCAACTGTCCCACTCTGACTAGGCATAATAAACACAAGGAAAAGACTTCTGTGGCTGACTCACAGCTGTATTATAAATTTATGTATGTAAATAGTGGTCAGCAAAGGATTTGCCAGTTGAATTCAATCATTGCACACAAATAGTATAAAATAGATACTAATCATTCAAAAATGGAATAGGAGCATTAGATTTTACCTTTCCTGCTGGCTTCTCCCACAGAAAGCTGATTGGTGTTGCTGTCATTTAGCTGACATACCAAATCAAGATTATTTTTGTAAGCCTGTCAAGGCCATTAGGCGTCAACAGTGAGGTTCATCTTTGAAATGTTTTGGTAAAACAACTAATGTAATCTGGAATTTACAATCATATAATAAAATCTGAATATACTCATTAATATTTTAATAGTATACTGAAAATATTTATCACTGACATCTCACAGTGAGGCAACACCCAAAACTAAAAAGATCAACTATCCACAGTAAGGGCTATCTAGTAACAGCTTGAACAGACCTTTGTCTTTTCCTTACTGAAAAGCATGGAATGTATCTTCAGCTGGAATATATATATTTAATCTGCATTTCTGTTGTATTTGAAATAGACTTTTGAACAATTTGCGCACAAATATATAGGGGGCAGAGTACCCATATCTCGGCCCCTTATAGACCTGTTAGCCATGGTACTGGTGGAAGGAAGGCATGGTTGTTTGGTTTATAACTTTTCTGAAACCCAAATCTTGTTCTAGTAGGAGAAATTATGCTTAGGAAAAGCAACCAATCATGAATATAATATTCAACTTATATATTTTTACTGCAATAAAACCTGTGGTAGTATTAATTTCATTTTCCTTCCTAAACTAAAGAGACATGGATAGGAAGTGACCAAAAACAAAAACGAAAATGAAAATCTAGCCATGCTTATCAAAAATGATTTGACTCAACTGGAGACATACAGAATTAGGTCCAATTATTGGAACTATTTAAAGATAGTTAATTTTTAATTTCAGCACTATTGTCTTTTCTCTCCCCAAAATGAAAAAAGGTGCTCAAGGACTTATCTAATTAATTTTCCTGCCTTTTGGTATTTTGCATATTGACAATGGAGTATGGGTGCTATTTGTTACTATACCTCAAGGAGCAAAGTCTATTAAACTGATCCAGCACAGAATTTTCAAAACATTCAGAAACACTGTCAAAATATAATAGCATAATCTCCAAAGTTTATTTAACAAATGCAACAAATAAAACTTGAAAAAAAAAACATTTTATTTTTATTGGCTCTGTGCTCTATTCATCTGACCTTTAAATCCTTTGACTAGCAAGCAAAAGTACAAAACATGGCTGAGCAACTAGGGACACCAATGTTAGACAGCCATCTTTGAAGGCTTTGCCAAGGATAGTTTTACAGAATAATTTTCTGGCAGCTAAAAAAGATTCCCATATGAATTCCTAGTCAATTTCCTTTAGGATTCCGTGGTTATGAATAGTTGTCACTGTCCTCTTTCTAAATTTTACCTGGTGAGGAAAAATTAGCAGCTCCTTCTAAGAAAAAACAAAGAGTTAATCCAGTGCTGAAAAATGAGACTTGCGACCGGTCCTTGAAGTTTCAGCAGTCAAAGTGTCCCTGCAGTCCTGTGATCATGATTTCAGTGCTTGGCAACTGGCACACATTTAGTATGATTGCAGCACCCCATGGTCATGCAATTGCCATTTGAGGCCTTCTCAGCCAGCTTCCAACAAGCAAAATAAATGAAGAAGCCAGCAGGAAGTTGTAAGCCATAGACAAGTGATGGCACATTTAACCACCCATTGTGATTCATTTAACCACTGTAACCAGAATTGATATCACAGACTGGCATAGTCATATGAATTTTCACTCAATGACTGTGTTGTTCAGTTGTCTGTCCCAAGTGCAGTCGGTAAGCAAGGACTATCTGTCATCTACGGTCCAGAGATTTCTAGCATTGATGATGTTACCTGGTTTGGATAATGAAACACCTGCAAGAAAACAAGCAAGCTCAAAGAGCACTAAGCTCCCCACCCCAGACATTTCTTCGCTATGCAGGGAAACTCACAGTTGTAGGAAACCATCAAGCAATACCTTCGATTTAGATTTCATGAAGGGAAAGCCCACACTGCACTTAAGGAATTCTGAGTCCGGTTCCAACAATTCACAAGCAATACCCATGTCATCCTGAAAGAAACAGAAGGAAAAGCTTTTTAAAAACATTTTAGTGAATGAGTATATAGCAGGAAAAAAAATTGGCAAGATCAAGATTAATTCAGCAGCACAGAGGCTGCATATCTACTCACTTATCTAAGAGGAAACTACTACAGTGAGATTAACTCTGGATAAATAGATTTATTATGAATCTTCCTAATGAAATTAGTGGAATATGTGTTATGACTAATTTTCTCTTTTAATTTTAGAGTAAGCCAATGAACAAATCGATAAATAAATACCAAAAACAAAAGTTTACAGTACAAAGAATAGAAAACCAGAGAAAGAAAGAAAGAAAGAAAGAAAGAAAGAAAGAAAGAAAGAAAGAAAGAAAGAGAAATCAAGCACTGTACTAGTGCCATGAAACATATCCAGTGTGTGAAATGGTCATAATAAAAAAAAAATATTCAGCATCATTCTGTCACTTTTGTCTACAATAAAAAAAATCCCATACATAATTGGTTCTTTGAATTGTATTTCTAAAACCATGGATAGTTTCAACATCATGATTTGAGATTCATATTTTGTTCATTTTGGCAATCTTTCTTATTTTTAGGCTCCACCACCTTCTTGGATTGTAGAATGTTTTAAAGAGGTAATCCTACAATTTAAAACCCTTGTTCTCCTTGCTGAATTTGAGGCTAAAAACGTTTTAAGTTCTTTCAGAATATAATTACATCTTCACCTTGTTTAATAACATTTTAAAACACCAGGATACTTAAATGCATTTTATTCTTCTTTCTTGTAAAATTCATTTCTTGAATTTCTCACTTATTAAAACAAATAAATTGCTCAAACAATCTAATTAGATATGGCTTGCTGATCTATTATATATTGGTTACGTGACTTGCCTTTCTTACTATTATATTACATATGTGCACAGATCAAAGGGAAAATGTCAATCACACAGTTCTTTACACATTCACAGAAACATCTGTCAGGTGTGCTTCCTTTAAAGTCCAGGAAAGAATGACCCAAACTCCATTGTTTATAGAGAAAGGTACTTTTACTAGAAGATGAAGTGAACCAACCAAAGGAAAGCAGAATCTAAGGCAATATGCGCGAAAATTGCATATAGAAAGCATCCCCTCCCACTGTCCACCGTAAATCATCCAATCCAAAGGTCTCCCAGGGGTCAAGTGGAAGCACACGTCTGGCAGCGTCATCAATCAGGAATGCCACGACTGTTGGCCCAATGGCAGCTTCAAAGATACAGTCCAGTAGCTTAACTATCAGTTTTGTTTTCCTCCAGCACGCTTCCCCCCCCCCATGCTACCTAGCTCTCCCCCTCCCGTTACTATGGCAGCCAAAGCAGAAAAGGTGGAGGCTGACATTCGGCCCCTCTGCAGAAGAGATGTTAGTCCTAAATAAGGAAAGAGAAAACAATAACACAACACAGAAATTAGGCTTTATCAGAATATTTGGTGTGAAACAACTGAACTTTCTTTGGCGCCCGGACATCACGTTTATTCACCCATTCAGCTTGAGATAATGGGAAATGCTTCCAAGCCACCAAATACTGCACTTTACACCATGATGCTTCCTAGAGTCCAAGATTTCCTTAACTTCAAAATGTTGTTCCCCTTCTATCAGTATGGGGACCGGAGGAGAGTCCTGGTTCGGACGCAAAGGGGACGAATGTTCCAGTTTCAGTAAGCTAACATGAAACACAGGGTGGATTCGTCTCAAATTTTTTGGCAATTCCAACTCAACTGTGACTGGGTTAATGAGTCTAGAATTTTAGCTGAAGGGATTTTAGAACAAGGGATGAAATGCACTTGTTTGGAAAACAAATCCGTTACTGCCCAAATGACTGTGCACCCCCCACTCTCTGGCACATCTACAATAAAATCCATGGATCTCTCTTTCCAAGGAGCATTTGGCCTTGCCACACTCTGAAGTAAACCAGGTGGCTTCCCCAAAGGTCTCTTAGCTGAGACACACACCAGACAGTTAGCTATATATGCCTCTATGTCCTTTTTGAGTGCAGGCCACCAGAATTGTCTTTTCACGAGATGTAGAGTTTTAACAAATCCAAAGTGTCCCACCGTCTTGGCGTCATGAGCGTGCTGCAACACCGCTACTCTTAAACTGGCCAGAACATACAATTTGGCCCCAATCCAAGCTAGTCCATCACGGAGTGTACATTCATTCGAGTGGGTTCGAAACCACTCATCAGTCTTTAGAGATTCTTGTAGTTTCTGAAGCAAATCGCCCAAGAGGGCTGAATCGGCCCTCGTCTGTGCTCTGGTAGTTACTGGCGCTGCTAGTTGTGTCACAGGTATGATAGGCCGAACCACTTCCTCCTTGGTACTGTTGTATTGAGGTAATCTGGAAAGTGCATCCGCCATGAAGTTCTTTCCACCAGGAAGGTAGCGTAAAGTGAAATTAAAACGGTTGAAGTGTCGAGCCCAGCGAGCTTGCTTTGGTGACAGCTTTTTGACAGGTTATTTACAGGACTGCCTACTACCACAAGCAGCCTCCCACCGCTCTCATAGAGAGGGGCTCCTCTGGGTGCCATCAGCTAAACAATGTCGACTGGCGGCCCCCAGGGGGAGGGCCTTCTCTGTGGGAGCACCCACTATCTGGAACGAGCTCCTCCCAAAGATACGGAGGATCCCGGATCTGCACACTTTCCGCTGTGCTCTTAAGACACTCCTATTCCAGCAAGCCGGCCTGGCCTAATTTTCTCCCCTGTTTTAAAATTCTTTTAAATCAAAATTTTAATATGTTTAAATTATTGGGATTTTTAATTGTCTCAGGCTAAATTATTTAATCTGGTTTTAATTATGTTTTTAAGTTTTGAATCTATGTATTTTATTTTGTGCCTGTTCACCACCCTGAGTCATTCGGGAATAGGCTGGTATATAAATCTAATAAAAAAAAAAAAAAACAGCTTACGCAATGTTTTCAAAGCCTCCAAGTTTTTATGGTCAGTCCAAACTTCAAAAGAATGCTTAGCTCCTTCAAGAAATTGTCTCCACGTTAACAATGCCCATCACACTGCAAAAGCTTCCTTCTCCCATATGGCCCATCTCCTTTCAGTCTCTGACAATTTGCAGGACGTATAGGCACAGGATTGTAATTTCCCTTCTGTATTCTTCTGCAGAAGTACTGCTCCTACTGCCACGTCGCTTGCGTCAGCCTGTACTACAAAAGGTTCTTCCATGTCCGGATGTTTGAGGACTGGTTCAGCAGCAAACAACCATTTCAACTTTTCGAATGCCGCCTGACAGTCCATAGTCCATTCAAGGGCTCGTGAGGGCTTTGGTCTTACTTCATCTTTTGTTTTCAGAAGATTTGTTATTGGCAGCGCGATTTTGGTGAATGAGGGAATAAACTGTCTATAGATGTTAGCAAATCCGAGGAAACTTTGTAGTTGTTTGCAAGTGCATGGCATGGCCCATTCCAATACTGCCTGAACTTTTCCAGGTTCCATCTCTATTCCCTCATGCGATATGCGATATCCAAGATAGTCAATTTTGCTTTGGTGGAACTTGCATTTAGAGAGCTTGGCATATAGTTCAGCAGCCCTGAGTTTTTTCAGGACAGTTCGCACCAATTTCACGTGGTCGTCCATGCTCTCAGAGTAGATAAGAATGTCATCGGGGACTTCCAGTGGCAACCCGTCATCGATAGCAGCTCCTTTCGGAGCACTAGCCCCACGATCTCGTCAAAGCCGCTAGAACAGCGAAAAACAGCTGTTTAGCGGCTTGAAAATTTTCCCCTCAGGAAAAGAGGGGAAAGAGAGCAGCCAGGCTTGGGTTGAATAAACGTGATGTCCGGGCGCCAAAGAAAGTTCAGTTGTTTCACACCAAATATTCTGATAAACCCTAATTTCTGTGTTGTGTTGTTGTTTTCTCTTTCCTTATTTAGGACTAACATCTCTTCTGCAGAGGGGCTGAATGTCAGCCTCCACCTTTTCTGCTTTGGCTGCCATAGTAACGGGAGGCTTGGGTTGAGCTCCCCAAGAGTCCCAGGAAACAAGAATGGGAGTGAAAGAAATCACCCAGGCTCAGGCAGAGGCTCAAGGAGGGGCTTTGATTGTTGAAGAAGATTTACTACAATTTACGAGCTCTGCCCAAGATATGGAGTTATTTGGCAAAGTAGAGGAGCCAAGGGATCAAATGCAGACTCGAGCAGCAAAGAAACGCCAAGAGGAATTAAAGGTGCAACAAGCTCAGATCAAAGCACAAGAAACCACAAAATCAGAAGTAGTGGGAGGGGCTAGGCCAAAGATCAAAGTGAAAGATGACTTTCAGCTAATGCTTGAGAAGCTTCAAAGTGCCAAAAATGGCAAGTAAATTTCTAACTTGGAATGTCAATGGATTAAATTCACCGCAAAAGAGGAGGAAAATACTTCATTATCTGAAGCAATATAAAAATGACATTATATGCCTACAAGAGACATATATTAGAATACAAGATCAAAAATATTTAACAAATGCAAGATTGGAGACACATTTTATAGCATCTGCACCGGAGAAGAAAAATGGTATAGTTATATACATAAAAAAAAGGCTTAATAGCTAAATTAATTGAAGCAGATCCACAAGGAAGATATATTGCAATTGAAATTTTAAAAGAAGGGAAAAAAACATTATTGATTGGACTATATGCACCAAATCAGCAACAAGAAAGTTTTTATAAGACTTTACATGCTAAATTAATACACTGGAATTATAAAACACATATAATGATGGGAGACTGGAATGGAGTTTTGGATATTAAAAAGGATAAAAAAGGATCTCTACAAAATATTCAAACACGTGCTAGATTGCCTAAATCTTTTTTTGATATGATGGAGGATATGGAGCTGAGAGATATTTGGCGTGAAAGGAATGGAGAAGAGAAAGATTTTACTTTGTTTTCTGACAGACATCAGTCATTTTCCAGGATTGATTTTATATTAATTTCTAATGAATTATTTTCTAGGGTGAAGAAAACGAAGATATGTCCAAGGACATTAACAGATCATAGTCTGGTTTGGATGGAATTAGAATATGAAAAGGCACCCAGGAAGTCCTGGAGGCTGAATGAAAATTTGTTTAGATATGAGGAAAATGTGAAAGAATGTAAACAATTTATGAAAGAATTTTTTATTATGAATTTGCATAAAGGTACACCTATGGAGATGGTTTGGGATGCAAGTAAAGCATATATGAGAATTATTTTAATTTATTTGAATAATAAATATAGACGTAAACAGGAAAGGAAACGGAAGGAGTTAGAAGAAGAAATAAAAAATAAAGAGCAAGTATTTATTTTAAACCCAACCAATAAGAAAACAAAAGAAGCAATCAATTTATTGCGAGGGCAATTTAATACGTTGATGGCAGATCAGGTAGCAACTAATTTGCAATATGCCAAACATAATTCCTTTTGTAATGCAAATAAACCAGGCAGATGGTTGGCATATTTGCTTAGGAAAAAACAAAAGCTACGTACTATAGAGAAAATGGAATATAAGGGTAAAGAGGTGTACCAGCAAAATATGATTTAAAAAGCATTTTCAGAATTCTATACCAAGCTGTATACTAGTGATAAGATTCAAGGTATAGATATAGATAAATATTTGCAGAGGGGGAATATCTCCATAATCTCAGAAGAACAAAGGGAATGTTTGAATCAATTGATAACTGTGGAGGAAATTATTTTAGCAATTAAACAATTAAAGGTGGGAAAAGCCCCCGGGACAGATGGGTTGACAGCAGTTTATTATAAAAATTTGCAGGCAGAAATGGTTGAACCACTTAAAGAATTATTTAATAAAATACAAACTGGAGGACAAGTGCCTCCTTCCTGGAGAACAGCATTTATTTCCCTGATTCCAAAGGAAGACCAAGATCATACCCAGCCAAAAAACTATAAGCCTATATCATTGTTAAATACAGATTACAAGATCTTTACTAAAATATTGGCAAATAGGTTGATGGCAGTTATGCAACAAATGATTCACAATGACCAAATTGGTTTCATCAATAAGCAATATATGAAGAGTAATGTAAGACAAATAGTTAATATATTGGAGTACTTGGGGAAAAACAACCAGGTCCCTGCGGTGCTTATATTTTTAGATGTGGAAAAAGCATTTGATCGATTGAACTGGAATTTTTTATTGAAAATAATTGAAAAGATGCAATTTGGAGAGTACTTTATACAATCTATTAAGGCAATACCTCAGCAACAAACAGCACAAGTAATAATTAATGGTAGTTTAACGGAAACTTTTAATATAGAAAAGGAAACAAGACAAGGATGTCCTTTATCTCCATTATTGTTTATTTTTACTTTGGAATTTTTGTTGAATAAAATACGTGGTTCAGATAAAATAAGGGGAATTAAAATTAGGAATGAGGATTACAGGGTACGAACATTCGCAGACGACCTGGTTGTGACCTTGACCCAACCGATAAATTCAGTTATAGGTTTAATGGATATAATTAACCAATATGGACAAGTCTCTGGATTTAAAATTAATGCAGGGAAAACGAAGATAATAATTAAAAATATGGTTACAAGTCAAAAAGAAGAAATTGAAAGAATAACAGGATTTGAATCAGTTAAGAAGGTTAAATATTTGGGGTTTATATCACAACATCAAATGCGAAATTATATAAGTGTAATTATGAAGTACTGTGGCAAAAAATCCAGAAAGAGATCGAAAGTTGGAAAAAAATTGCAACTATCATTGCTGGGAAGGATAGCTGCAGTAAAGATGACTATTTTGCCAAAGTTTTTATTTCTTTTTCAAATGATACCAATACTGAAAAAAGATGGAAATTTGAATGAATGGCAGAAGGGTATTACCAATTTTGTGTGGGCAGAAAAGAGACCAAGGATAAAACGAAAAATAATGCAAGATATACGTGAAAGAGGAGGTCTCAAAATGCCTAATTTAAGATTGTATTATGAGGCAGCTGTGCTCTCAGCAATTAGTGATTGGATTAATTTAACAGAAAAGAGAATATTGAATATTGAAGGGTATGATTTGTTATATGGATGGCATGCATATTTACTGTATGATAAAAAGGTGGATAAGAATTTTAAAAGTCATATATTAAGAAATGCATTATTGCGTGTATGGAAAAAGTACCAATATAAATTAAATAACAAATTACCGTTTTGGACAATACCTAGACATATGATAGAGAATATAAGTGTGGAGCAGAAACAAGATGTGATTACTTATAAAGAGCTTCTTATTTTGGAAAGAGGTATATTGCAATTAAAATCTTTAGAGGTATTAAAGGAAGAAAGGAAAATTCAAACCTGGTTTCAGTATGGGCAATTGTATACTAGGTGGAAAGAAGATCAGAAAATTGGTATTGTGCAAAATGAAGAAAACTTAATAAAACAAATCAGAGATCAAAGTCCAATGCAAATTAAAAGGTTGTATAATGCACTGATAGAAATAGATTCAGAAACTGAGTTAGTGAAGGATTGTATGATAAAATGGGCACAAAACTTTGTGGAATCAATATCTATGGATGTATGGGAGAAAATATGGGTTAGAAATGTGAAGTTTACTCAAGCCCAAAATCTAAGAGAAAATTTTTACAAAATGTTTCATAGATGGCACTTAGATCCCCAAAAGCTAGCCTGTATGTACCCGAATTTACAACCTACATGTTGGAGATGTAAATGGGATGATGCAACGTATTTTCATGTATAGTGGACATGTAAGAAAATTAAGGCATTTTGGATTAAGATATGGTGGATTATACAAAATATTCTTAAAAGGAAGATAAAATTTACTCCACAGCTGTTTTTATTGGGTATAATTGAGGGATGTACAGTTATAGAGACTAATTTGATTTTGAATTTAATAACAGCAGCCAGACTTTTGGTGGCGCAATATTGGAAGAAGGAAGAAATACCTACTATTGAAGAATGGACATTAAAAGTAGCTAATTTGGCCGAGATGGCTAAAATTTCTGCATATTTGAAGGAACGTTCGAATGAAAGATATGTACTGGAATGGAGAAGATGGATTGACTATATACAAAACAAATATGGGACTAAAAAGTTGCAAATAGCTTATGAATGAAGTATTTAGATGATTTTTCTTTTTCTTTTGATATTTTAGTACCTATGGCGGAGTTAAAGAGCAAGGGGAAGTTAAGAGTTTATAGTTAGTTTGCTTATGTTAGATTATGTTTGTTAAATGCAATACCCTGTATTTTGCTCTGGGAAGTCGGGGGGGGGGAGGGAGAGGGGAAGGGGTGGGGGAAGGGGGGGAAATTTGTTTGTAAAACATTTTAAATCTTTTCAATAAAAACAACAACAACAATGTCATCCAAGTAAACCAGCACCCCCTTATACAGGTGCTCATGCAGTACTTTGTTAATCAATTGCATGAACACAGCAGGGGCTCCTTGTAGTCCAAAAGGGAGCACTCGAAACTGGAAACATCCCAGTGGGCAGTTAAACACAGTTTTTCATTCATCCCCCTCCTTAATTCTCACTCTGTAGTATGCCTCTCATAAGTCCAGTTTGGTGAAAATTTTCCCCTTTCCTAAATGTGCTAAGATGTCCTCCATGAGCGGCAGGGGGTAAACGTTTTCCATGCAAATAGCATCGATATTCCTATAATCAGCTACCAAACGAAAGGAGCCATCTTTTTTTTCTCGGAACATTACAGGCGCTGCCACCCTTGGTCTGGCTGGTTGGATAAAACCCCGTTCTAGGTTTTTATCAATGAAGTTTCGCAATTCCCCTAGTTCTCGAGGAGTTATGGGGTAGATCTTTGTCTTAGGGAGCTTTACCCCGGGGAGTATTTCAATGGTACAGTCCATAGTTCTATTGGGGGGGGGGGGGTAGCACATACGAGGTCTTTTCACTAAAAACTTCTCAGAGATCCCAATACTCCTTTGGAATCTTTTCCTCCCCTTCAATGTGGCCTATTGCCACTTCCGCCCTTTGGTGTTCTACTCCGTCCTCCAGGGGGTTTTCTTCCCTCTCTAGTCTCAGTTTTCCGGTGCGAATGCGCAAAAACCCCGTTTTCCAGTTAACCCAGGGCAGTCCAAGTATGAGGGGTCGTTCCATGCCAGGGACCACAATAAACCTGAGGGTCTCTATGTGATCCCCCAATTGCATTTCAATGGGTTCGGTCACAAAGCTGGCTGGGCCCCCTCCTGCAATCGATCTGTCCAACTGACAGAATGCAATGGGCCTTTTTAACGTTTTTAGCCTCAGGCCCATTTTCTCCACCACTTTCAGACTGATTATGCACCTGGTGTACCCAGAGTCTAATAGGGCTAACATCTGTGCATGTGCCCCTGAGGACGGCACCCTTATTTCTATGGGGATGAGCATGGGGCCCTCAGTGTGACTCCCCAGATCATTGGAGTCGGAGTCCATCCCGCTGTCATCCGCGGTGGTCGGAGTTCCCAACTCACCCTGGTTTCGGGGAGCGAACTCAACGACTTCTCCTTTCAGGGCGGTTTCGCGAGCTTTTGCGGATGCTTTATTAGCCTTCTTTTGTCCCGAGCCAGTAGATTTTGGTACTGGCTTGGAGAAACATTCGGCGGCCTGATGGCCTTCCTTTCCACATTTGAAACACGTGAAGGGCTTCAATTTTGGTTTGAATTTCGCTCTCCCCGCGCCTGTCTTTGGCGCTGCTTTGCAGTAGAAGGGGGATGACGGGTCCGCTGCACGGCCCCCTCGGAGTCAGCTTCGGGCCAGCTCGATTTCCACATCCTCAGCTACTACGTACCAACTCTGCAAGTCTTCGGGGACACCCCGTGTTCTACAGTCTTTGTATATGTCTTCATTCAGTCCGTCCTTGAAACTCTCCAGTAGGGCCGCTTCTGACCACCCTGTCATGTAGGGTGCCAGCTCGCGAAATTCTTGGGTGTATTCTGCCACCGATCTCCGGCCTTGCTGGATACCCTTCATTCTGAGTCTCACTTTCTGCTCAGCTAGGTGGTCTTCAAGAGCCCCCATGAACAGGTTGTAATTCCTCAGCAAGGGAGAGTTATTATTGTGAAGGACCACCATCCATTCAGCTGCTACTCCCTCTAAGACATTCGTGACGCATCTAACTCGTGAGACAGTTTTTCCAGCTTTCCTCGGCATCGTGGAGGAGTTGCATCGCCTGAGCAATCATGAGGCTCTCCTTTTGCTCTTGCAGCCACACCGCCTCTCCCTTACGAGGTCTGGAGCTGGTTACTCCTTGGGGGGGGGTCCTCCCCAGGTCCGGCAACCTTCCTACTCCCCTCAACGATCTAGCTTCCTCTGGTCCTCTCTCAGCTGAATTTTTCCCATCCATTCTGCAGCTTCCTTCTCCGCTTGAAGTGAAGTTATAGTAGAGCCAGCAGCTCCCATCTGGTCTCCTTCACTCTCTTGGTCAGACATATCTTGGGTTTAGCCCCCTCGGTGTTTATCCAGGATGGCAGGAGATGAGATTCTGCTTAATGTAAGATGTGCTTCCTTCAAAGTCCAGGAAAGAATGACCCAAACTCCATTGTTTATAGAGAAAGGTACTTTTACTAGAAGATGAAGTGAATGCAACCAAAGGAAAGCAGAATCTAAGGCAATACGCGCGAAAATTGCATATAGAAAGCATCTCCTCCCACTGTCCACCGTAAATCATCCAATCCAAAGGTCTCCCAGGGGTCAGGTGGAAGCACACGTCTGGCAGCATCATCAATCAGGAATGCCACGACCGTTGGCCCAACGGCAGCTTCAAAGATACAGTCCAGTGGCTTAACTATCGGTTTTGTTTTCCTTCAGCACGCTTCCCCCCCCCATGCTACCTAGCTCTCCCCCTCCTGTTACTATGGCAGCCAAAGCAGAAAAGGCGGAGGCTGACATCATCATTGATTCACTTTTTGGAGAAAATTGGTGCAGTGCCCTTGACATTTCTTCTAAGAAGAGGAGGAAAACAAAAACAAAGAAAGAATATTTTCTTTGGCATTAAGCACAGATGTCCTGTTTTTTCCATGTTCTGGAATTCTGAGGTACAGATATGGCCCCCATTAAGCAAGATAAACCCATGTCCCCCACCAAACTAATTCAGGATTTACATCTTTGATTTCCTGCTTACTTTAGGAGAATTCATTCAATAATATTAATTACAGGAGGAAAAAAGTTCCTCCCCACATACGCATGCTCTTTAGGTGTAGTTGAGGCTATTTTTGGATCATGAGATCACAGGCATTGACACATACACAGGAAGACTGCAAATGAAGGAAGGAAGGAAAGGTGGGGAGGACTTCACTAGGGGATTTCAACAAAGTTCATCTCCTCACACTTTTAAACTGTAGGAAGAAATGCTAATAAAAAATAAAGGGTACTGTTGCTGATGTCCAAAACAAAAGTGTTGCATCAATCTGAAACATGAAACAAAACATACAAAAGCAGACAGATCATAGTGAATATATGTGCCTGGGACAATGGGCAACTGAGATGTATATGTGAGTCGTACAAAGTGATCTAGCAGAAGAAGAAAATCAGCAAATACTTTGAAAATGATATATCTGATTCTAGACTTTCTGAAACAGAATTAAAGCTGTCAGTATTACCTTAAATATCTCACTTGCCCATTCTTGAATGTGGTGGTACCTGCCTCTTAAGCTGATCTTTAAACATTTTCAGATATTTAAATTAACATACCCCAAAACTTTAATTCCACTTCAAAAAGATACAGGGCCACATATCTCATTTCTCAAGTATCTGCAGATCTCCTGGAACAGCTGTAATTCAGCCTCTTCAAAACTGATCCATTTCTGTGCTAAAGTCAAAACAGCTCAGATAGAGCAATGTCTCAAAAGAATTAACTGCTCAAATATCAGCACTGTGGAAAACAGATTTCTACATGTTTGAGCCCTTTCCTCGTTTCCCAACTAAACAAATCAGGTGTGTGTGTGTGTGTGTGTGTGCGCACATTAGAATTACTCAGGAAATTTGTTCTAAAACTTTGGGAGAAGACTTGAGGTGGAAAAAGTACTCTGCTGTATTCATAGCAATATAGATATTGCCACTTTTTCCAGGGACCATTGAAGAGTATGTTTTTTCCTAATGAAGACAGAAAGGCAGAACCTGAAATACTTTTCTTTAACTTTATATGACACTCCAGACCCCAGTTAGGCAAGATGCCATCACATTCATTCAACTATTCTCAAACTGGCAAAATACTTTAAACTTGTGCATAGCTAGAGCCTTTATTAACAACAGCAGATTGTGTGTGTGTGTGTATCTCACATACACACTTGAGGTCCTAGATAGGAAGCTTCTTTTTTTTCTCTCTTCCCCCCTCTCTCCCTCCCTCCCTCCACAAGTTTCTTTTGTTTTCTTGCCAAGTTTTACAGAAATGGTTTGCCCTGTTACCCTGTTACTAAATTAACAACTGAAGTGATTCACTTTACAAATATGGCAAGAAAGGTAATAAAATGATGCAAAATTCACTTAACAAATGTCTCACTTACAACAGAAATTTGAGCTCAGTTGTAGTCATAAGTCAAGGACTACCTGTATATTGGTGTTAAATGGCCTGTATGTGAGGAATAACTGGCTCTATTGGAAGTAGGGAGTTCTGAAGATACGACTTTAAAACAAGCACAGAACTATTATGCAGGGGCAAGACTCTGAATTATTACTTGGGATAAGCAACTATATATGTTTTTATTCAAAGCAAAGCTCCAAATGTTTTATGGATTCTTATATGCTAAGTTTTAAACCTGGATGCAATTTTAGTACAGTGTTGGAGACTTCGGCTCAGAGTCAACAGATTTCTATTTGTAAGCTCGGTGGGATGTGCTGATGTAAGATTATCATCAGCCTACATGTCAGTTTATTCATTTTCTACCAAAAAAGGAAAAGCTCGTTCCTTCTACTAGCAAGCCAGACAATTTAAACAGATACTTTTTGAAAAAAGTCCTGACAGAAATCTAGTTTGGACTGTGTTTTGTTTTTTTCTGTCTGTTGAAATCCTTCCTGGCCTCTTTTATTTTTAAAGAAGAGTAGGTCATTAAAAAAGAAAAATCAGATCTTTATAAGGAAAGCATTACATGCTATGGGTTTTTAAATGAATTCATAGGTGGCTGAGTCACTATGACAAGACATAGATATTTACTGTTAATATAAGCACTGAAACAGTAAGATGCTTTAAATCAGGGGTCTCCAACCTTGGCAACTTTAAGACTTGTGGACCTCAGCTTGCTTTGGAATTCTGGGAGTTGAAGTCCACAAGTCTTAAAGTTGCCAAGGCTGGAGACTCCTGCTTTAAATAGGCTAAGGGTACGAAAATGCTAGTGAAGAACAAATTTTTCTTTTATAAACATTGCTTTGCAATTTAGGGAAAGAAAAAAGATTTGTGCCACATAAATATTC
The DNA here is from genome assembly GCA_022577455.1 of Arizona elegans. Taxonomy (NCBI): domain Eukaryota; kingdom Metazoa; phylum Chordata; class Lepidosauria; order Squamata; family Colubridae; genus Arizona; species Arizona elegans. The sequence continues at coordinate 71,076,427 of JAKOOJ010000004.1, read as the reverse complement.
AGGCACACGTATTTCTTCCTAAATCTTCCAGTTTTCAATTCCGTATCACACACAGGCTTAAATAGAACAAACATTTATGTACTGGACAGTGGTGGGTTCCTCCCGGTTCCACCCAGTTCTGCCGAGTCGATATGATGTCACCGAACCAGTTCTGCCCTCCCTGCCCCCCACCCCCGCACGTTATTCTTACCTTTTATTTGGCCCCACCCCCAATCTATTGCTGCCTCCTGAGTCCCAGCTGATTGGCTAGAAGGAAAAAAACTGTTTAAACTCTTGCTGTGGGGCTTCAGAGGGCCACCCTACAGCTGATCAGTGGTAAAAGGCAGTTTGGATGTAGACCGGTGCCTGCAAAAATAAATGTGTAGACCAGTGCCTGCAAAACTACATGAGTAGACCAGTGCCTGCAAAAATAAATGGGTAGACCAGTGCCTGCAAAAATAAATGAGTAGACCAGTGCCTGCAAAAATAAATGGGTAGACTGGTACAGCTCTGCAAACAGTTAAAAGCCTGGTAGACCAGTACCTCTGCTAAATCCTAAAGAATTGTCACATGGCCATCAAGCCATGCCCACAAAATAAGCCACGCCTGCAGAACTGGTAGTAAAAAATTTTAGAATCCACCCCTGGTACTGGAGTAGGAAAACCAGAGGTCTTTGTCAGAAGAGATACTATTAGACAAAATGAGAAAGTTATCTGAGGGAGTTGGTGTTGGATGTTATGAAAGGCAGAAAACTGTTGTTTACATTACAATGGTACTATCCTGCTAAAGAAAGGCGGCCTTTTTTCCTGGAAGCCCTTGACTGACCAAGAACAATTTCTGGATTCTGATCCATTCTCATGAGAGTCTGTCCAGTTATTTTGTTATAAGCCACCCAGACTCACTTGACAGTTAGATGAGTGGCATATAAATTTAAGAAATAAATAAATGTTATTATAACGGTCCTTTATTTGGGAACAAAAAAAATAAAAATATCACAAATACGACAAAAGGAACTTTATGATTTCCCTCCAAAACTGGACTATATATTTCTGCAATCTGATTGTTTGGACTCAAAATACAATTGCTATCAAAATCTAACTTGACAAAAACCTGTTTTTTTTCCTTTTCTTAACATTAAATTCTAATAATTATGTCTTTAGTCATCACGGATAATAGCAACAAGAATTCATTATTTTGCAAATCGGGCTAATATGATGGCTTGGAATAATTTATCAGTTCTATACACAGTCTGCAGACTGAGCATGAAGATGTAACTACAAAAGAAATACAAATCTAATGGCTACTGGGTACTGGCCTCTGAGATGCATATCTGAAATGCACTGTTATGTCTACTGTGCTGTTGTATGATACTGATTATGTAGGAAAACTAAGACACTTCATTCAGTCTCATCAAATGAGATGTGGGTAGGAAGTTGTGGAGAAGTGGTAGCACTATGCTAGAAAAAATTCATATTGTGGCTTTGATTAACAAATTAAAATAGTTCCTCCACAAACAGCCTCATACCCATATAGCTCTGTTCATTTATTATTCTGCTATACAACAAAGTTTAAAAGTGACTATACTATATTTCACTGCCAAACAAAAGAAAACTTTACTTCTTAGAAGCCACAACTAATATATTTCACATACTGTGGACAACCAAAAAGATGCCATTCTATATGCATTGTTTTTAATTACAGTGAACATATGCCCTCAATTTATAAAGGATCATCCTTTATTTTCTTTAGATTTATTTTTCAAAAACTCACTTCTGTCTTTTATTTTTGCGAGTTAATTTTTACTATACAAATTGTACCTCGTACAGCTTTTCACATACATGTGAAAAACACAAAATTTAATAATGTTTTAAAAATAAATTCACATATGCTGGTTTAAGATATTTTTAATAGAATTTATGTTTTTTTTAAAAAAATAGTTTTTATTGAATTTAAATATTAAAAAAGACATACGTAACATATACATAACAAACATTTATACAACATATACACAAAAAGAGTATAATTTCTTCTTAAGCATTTTTTCAGAGTGACATTCTACAATTCTACTTATGATATATTCCTTCACCTCTCCTTAATCTAATAACATTTTTATTATATATATATATATATATATATATATATATATATATATATATATATATATATATATATATTAAATCGGTAATATTTCCCCTATATTTTTTGTATATTTCTGATTTTTAACCAATTATACCAATTATTCAATATTTTATAATAGTCTGATTCTTCTCTTTCTTGTAATTCTTTGGTTAACCTATCCATTTCAGCGCATTCTAAAAATTTTCCTATTATTTCTGTTTCACTTGGTGTTTTTTCTTGCTTCCAATTTTTTGCGTAGATTATTCTTGCAGCAGTTAATATGTGAATTGTGAGATATTTGATATCCTTAGGGTATGGTTGTTAAAGATTCCTAACAGAAATGTTTCTGGTTCTTTTTCAATCTGTGTTTTTGTTATTTGTTCCAACCATTTTTTGATGTTAGACCAAAATTTCTTTGCTGCCAGGCACGTCCACCATAAATGATAGAAAGTCCCTTGTGCCTTTTTGCACTTCCAACAAATCGGGCTATTTTTAGGTTGTATTTTTGCCAATCTGGTTGGAGACATATGCCACCGATAAAACATTTTCAGTTGGTTTTCCTTGTACGCCGTTGCTTTCGTTAAATTTAGGTTTACCTGCCAGAACTTTTCCCATTTTTCCAAAGATATTGTGTGTTTAATGTTTTGAGCCCACTTAATCATCGTTTCTTTGACTGTCTTTTCTTCCAATTTATAGCGTAGAAGAAATTTATAAATTCTACTAATTAATTTATTTTCTGAATCTAATATAATTTTATCTATTTCTTGTTTTTGATTATAAATTTCATATGTTTTTATATGTTCTCTGTATTTGGATTGTATTTGAGTATAAGTCCACCAGTCTATTTCTCTGTGTAAATCTGTCTCCAATTGTTGTTTTGTCTTTAATTTGCCTTGATAGTAAATTATATCTTTATATCTAATTATTTTTGTCTTATATGTTAAATTTGGGTGCCTAATTGATTCTGCCAGTGCTAGCCAATTTGGTATCTTCATATAATGTTGTTTTTTTAATTTTAAGCCAAATTTGTAATAATGAGTTTCTTATTGTGTGTCTTTTAAAATATGAATGTGTTTTGTATTTCTCATCCCACATAAAGGAGTGCCAGCCAGTTTGGATTTTATAAAATTTATAAAGGATCATTCTTTATTTTCTTTAGATTTTATTTTTCAAAAACTCACTTCTGTCTTTTATTTTTGCGAGTAAACTTTTACTATACAAATTGTACCTCATACAGCTTTTCAAATATATGTGAAAAATACAAAATTTAATAATATTTTAAAAATAAATTCACATATGCTGGTTTTAGATATTTTTAATAGAATTTATGTTTTTATTAGGTTTTTCTTTGTTTTGCTCTAGATTCTTCTTTTCTAAAGCAAAGTTCTAAATAAAAATAAACCTGTTTTATCCTTATATATCTTTTTCAGATTTGTTCTTCAATTTTTCCAAGACTATATGGACACTATAATTTTAATAAAAACAATTATTAGAACAATTCAATTTCCATTAATGCCAGTGGTACAAATAACTTGGTTCACATGTTTATAAATTCTTTAACACACACACGCACACACAAACACAAATTTTCATCCTAGCAACATGGATACACTCTAAATGGGTTTGTTTATTTATTTATTTATTTATTTAGGGTATGGCAAACTCTCAAAGTCACCACTCTGTGCCAAAGATATTGCCCTGAAGACCCATGCAATTGTTGATTTCCCGCCAGAATCAATTGCGGGGCAAGGAACTCCAAAACCTCCAGTGGAGGAATCCAGTCAGTCAGAAAGTGACTATGAAGACTCTTTGGTGAGTGCGGTTGTCGAACCCTTTACAACCCCTATAAAACTGTTAATTCCGGTAACCAGGAGAAATGTGAGACTTAAGTCATTGCTAGATTCGGGGTGCATGAGAAACCTAATAAGCTCCTGGGCATTCAACTAAGGCCACTAAAAACCATAGTCTCATCTGCCAACTTGATGGGTGCATTGCAGGGGGTGACCCGGCCACGTTTGCCACTGAAGAACTTGAACTAATGATGGTAAATCACTCCGAAACCATTGCTCTCATTCTGATACCAGGGATGGACTGGCCCTTAGTTTTGAGGCTAATCTAGTTAAAGAAGTGGAACCCAATGGTGAACTAAACAGAGGGGATCCTCCAATTCCCTAACGATGAATTAATTTGGAATGAGGAACTCCAACAGACTGAAACACTGCAGAGTGAGGAGTTATGGGTTGGGCTGAGAGAGAGTGACTGGCTCAAGGTCACCCAGCTGGCTTTCATGACTAAGATGGGACTAGAATTCAGTCTCCCACTTTCTAGACTGTTGCTTTAACCACTTGACCAAACTGACTCCCTTTATTCAGTATTTAATTATTGAACTAGCTAAAAGAAAGCTTCTCTTAGAAGAACTTTCTTCTTTCCTTCTTTCATAAATCAAGCATCTTAACAGAAGTTCCATCCTTTATAATGTGACAGGGTTCATACGAAAAGATTGGAGCTTCTATCTTTATGGTCTAACATTTATTTTGTCATTTGTCACACCACAAACAACTGTTTCTTTCTTTTTTCCTTCTTGTATTCTAATTCTTCCTTGTATTTTGATGATCTGGATAAATCTCTCTCAATAAATAATTGTCAATAGAAACAGTAGTTCCAAGAATGCTTACTTCATTTTCAAATACATTCTGTATTTTTTAAATACAGAAAATCTTTACTACACATTTCTTTGACATTTATTTATTTAAAAGATTAGTATGTCCTCTCATGTGAAGCACCTCCGGGTTGCTCATAACGAGTTCATCAAAGGTGTTAGATTTTCTGCTTACATTTTTTTCCAATATAGTAAATATAATAATTAAATCTAACCCTATCTAACAAAAATGAAATTTGATGTAGAGAAAAGTAAAGTCTTGCATTTAGACAAGAAAAACCAAAAGTACACTTATAGACTGGATGATACCAGGCTTAATAGCAGTAACTGTGAGAAGGATCTTGGAGTCTTACTGGACAACCAATTAAATATGAACCAAAAGTGTGTGATGGCAGCCAAAAAAGCCAATGCAATCCTAAATTGCATTAATAGAGGGATTCGATCAAGATCAAGTGAGGTACTAATACCATTCTATAAAACCTTAGTAAGACCACACCTAGAATACTGCATCCAGTTTTGGTCACCACACTATAAAAAAGATGTTGAGACTCTAGAAAGACTGCAGAGAAGAGCAACAAAGACGATTAGGGAACTGTGGGCTAGAACATATGAAGAACGGTTACAGGAACTGGGCATGGCCAGTCTGTTGAAGAGAAGGACCAGTGGAGACATGATAGCAGTCTTCCAATATTTGAAGGGCTGTCACAAAAAAGAGTGGCTCAACCTGAAGGCCAGACAAAGAAAAATGGATGTAAACTGAACAAGGAGAGATTCAACCTAGAAATAAGGAGAAATTTTCTGACAGTGAGAACAATCAACCAATGGAACAGGTTGCCTTCAGAAGTTGTGTGAACTTTATCAGTGGAGCCTTTGAAGAAGAGACTGGACTGCCATCTGTCAGAAATGGTGTAGGATCTCCTGCTTGGGCGGGGTGGGGGGTTGGACTAGATGACCTATAAGATCCCTTCCAACTCTGTTCATCTGTTAAATCTGTTAAATATAGTAATTTAATTTAGGGAATGCAGATTTTATTTTGTAACTTCTTGGCTTCCATATAACCCTGCTTCATAAGACATGACCATTCCTAAATATATATTACTATATCGTATTATGTATGCATAGTATATATATTAAGCTAGATAGATATTAGAAGTTCCCCTTACAGCATTCTTTCAAGGTCTAATTGGTCATTATTTTTTGTACCTTGGGATTGAAATAATTCAATTTTCTTGTTAAAAGAAAAAGTTGCACCCACCATGTTAAGTTAACTATTTTTCGTCTTGATGAGATTTATGTGGTTTTCTTTCATGTAGTAATTTGATGACATTTAAATAGCCACCCAACTCAATCTGATCAGTAACTCTGGGTGTCTTACAAGGATAAAACACCAATTAAAAAAACACCATCACCACAGTAACACTCCATTTCCTTGGCAACAAAAACAAACCAGCCACTCCATATCATTCTGGACTACTCAGGCCCTCTTGACACTCAGTGGCTGGGAATAAGGAAGGCATTTCCTTGACATCATATTATCTCTAACTAACCTTCCCTACTTCTCAAATCCCATGGAAGATTAGCTGAATAACTGAAGTAAGAAGAAAAGCTCAGTGGCTAACGAAGTCTCAAACCTCTATCTATCTAAAAGGGAAAGCTTTTTTCTTTTTTACAGAAGATTAGGTGGCTCAGTATCAGCTGTTGAAAGTTTTTCACATGGTAAACACAATATGTATGGTTACCATGCATGACCTTGTGTTCTATCTGCATTGACTCATCATATATATTTCACATGGCTGCAGAAACATGTGTCTGGAGAATGCTAGAACTTACTCTCCAAATTCTATCTCAAGTCTGCTATATAGCCCCATTTAGAAAAACCCTGGAATATACCATGTCCTGTCTTTTTCTTTGGCTTGTCCTGTCCCCCCCCAAATATGACTCCTATCTGCTTTTTAGTAGATTTAATATAATGGGATTTCAACTACCTACAGTATTACAGTTACAATATATGGAGCTGGTAACTGGTTCTTTGTTTCAAATATCTTATGTAAATTTCAGCAAAAGTATAATAGGTGTAGAGACACCAAGTATCTACTATTATGATTGAAAGGAAAAATTGTGCTCTGAATCAGTAATTATTGGACTGGCATTGAATTACACTGCCACTGTTAGGTCTCAGGTATTTCTACAGGGACCCTGGCATTTTGGTGGAAGGAAGGGGGGGAGGAATGGAGTGATCTGTATATGAATTTTCTGTTTCCCTGCAATGATGTAGTGTGGGAGGGATTTGGTTAGCATTGCTTTAAATAGCTGGTTTTAAGTGAGAAGCTTCAGTTCTTGCCTAGATCTCTTGTTATCACAAGCCTTCAAATAAAAGCTCCTTTTGGAACCGCTGCCGCTCCTGGAAGAGATCCCTGCCAGAAGGGAAAAGGAGGGAAACCAAACCTCACTCTGCCCCGCCACGCTCAACCGCCTGCTTCCATTGTGGGAAGGAAGGTCACCGTGAAAACGAGTGCCATGTGAGAATGTCCACCTGAAAGGGAGAGAAGCAGGTCTGAGGGAAACCCTCAAAGTCACCACTGCATTCCAAAGATATCACATCAAAGATTTAGAATTTTTTGTAAACTAGACTTGCGGGAGGCTTATTAGCGGACTAAGATCCAAGAAGGGGACAAATGGAAAACAGTGTTTAATTGACCGCTAGGATGTTTTCAGTTCAAGGTTTTGTCATTTGGACTCTGAGGGGCTCCTGCCGTTTTCATGCAGCTAATTAATGAGGTGCTCCATGAGCACTTGTATAAGGGAGTTTTGGTTTATCTTGATGATATATTGATTTATACTGAAACTAAGACGCAACATGTTAAATTGGTGTAAGACGTTTTGAAGAAATTAAGGGCAGCTATGTTGTTTGCCAAACTCTCCAAATGTGATTTTCACCAAGATAGGATAGATTACCTAGGGTACAGAATCTCTCACTAGAGGGTGGAAATGGACCCCGCAAAAGTCAGATCAGTCCTTGAGTGGGAAATCCCCCGTACTTGCAAACAATTGTAGAGCTTCCTGGGGTTCACTAACTTTTATAAGCTCTTATCCCCTCTTTTGCCCAAATAGCATTGCGGATTACAAATCCGTTAAAAACCAAGGGGGTAGATAAACTGAAACCTAGCCAACCACTGAATTGGACTATGGACTGCCAAGCAGCATTTGAAAAACTGAAAAAAACTCTTTTCGTATTAAAACACCCAGACCCAGAGAAACCATTTGTAATCCAGGCCGATGCCAGCAATGTGGCAGTTGGTGCTGTTTTACTCCAAGAGAATGAAGAAGGCAAATTACAACCATGTGCCTACACCTAGGAAGTTAACTGAAACTGAACAGAGATGGACAATATGGGAAAAGGAGGCTCTTGCAGTTAGGTGGGCACTCCTAACTTGGAGACATTTTTTGGAAGGAAGTAAAATACCTTTCCAAGTATGGACCAACCTCAAGAATGTGGAAGCACTCAAAACCCCATGGAACATGTCCAGTGGGCACAGTACTGCCAATGTTTTAATTTCACTTTGAAGTATTTACCGGGAGGGAAAAACTTTTTGGCAGATGCCTTGTCCAGACTACCGCAATACAACAGTGCCAAGGCGGAAGTAATTAAGCCCATGATCCCAACCTCCCAATTAGCAGCTAAGGTCATCACATGCTCTCAGGCGAAGAACAACCCCTCCACCTTAGACAATGCCACCACCACAAATTTCAAAAAAGGCTTAGAAATGGATTAGTGGTTTAGTGCCAATAAACATACTTGCATAATAAAAGAGGGATTAGCTTGGGTGGGAAATAAGATGTATGTCCTAGCTAGGGAAAGGCTGAGAACTATCCAAGCTTGTCACGACTCCAAATTAGATGGTCGCTTTGGTTTTGTAAAAACATTACATTTACTGAAACAGTAGTTCTGGTAGCCCTCATTAAAGAAGGACATAGAAAGTTATGTAGCAAGCTGCCCCATTTGCCTGCTGCTAAATACAGGCAGGGGAAAACCCCAGGGCTACTGCAGCCGGTGGCTGACCCTTCAGCACTATAGAGAGAGATTTCCATGGATTTCATTGTTGAATTGCCTGAGAGTTCTGGAAACACAGTGATCTGGGTTGTCACAGATCTTTTCTCAAAACAGGCTCATTTTATCCCACACCAAAAGATCCCTACAGCTAAAGCCTTGGCTAAACTGTTTTTGGTCCATATTTACCGCTTGCATGGGGCCCCATGACGTATTATTTCGGACAGAGGTGTCCAATTCACGTCTAAGTTCTGGAAAGCTTTTTTGAATCTACTTGGGACTGAGCAAAGACTTAGTTCTAGTCATCATCCACAGACAAACAGGGTCACGGAACAAACGAACTCAGTTCTGGAACAGTACCTGCACTGTTTTATTAATTATCAGCAGGACAACTGGACCAAACTACTGCCTTTTGCAGAAGTAGCCTATAATAATGCAGTTCACACTAGCACAGGTTTTGCCCCTTTCAGAGTGGCCACAGGGCAAGAATTTAATGCTATGCCTGAGTTACCCTCACATGAATCAGTTTCTGTTTCTGTTTTCTGTATTACTGTGCTAATCTCTATATGAAGTTTCTGTTTCTGTTTCCTGCAATGATGTAGTGTGGGAGGGGTTTGGTTAACATTGCTTTAAATAGCTGGTTTTAAGTGAGAAGCTTCAGTTCTTGCCTAGATCTCTTGTTATCACAAACCTTTCAATAAAAGCTCCTTTTGGAACAACTGCAGTTTCTTGGGAAGATTGGAGAGGCAAGACAGCCACTATTATTGTTGCTGGCTTTCATTTCCTTTAGCTCTGAAATTTTATGAGCCATGCTAATGACATTTCTTGGTAACCCGTTGGTCCTTTTCATTGGGGTGAGAAAGGGCATGCTGAGTGATATTTAAAAGGCTTCATTTATTGAGCTAATTTATCCCCCTTCAACACACACACACACACACACACACATACACCTTTGCATCCTGGCAGCATGGATACACTCTAAATAGGTTCATTTTTTAATTTATTTAGCGTATGGCAAATACAAGGGCTTATAGTAGTTGAAATATTAATGTCCAATTCACCCAGCCATTTAAGTAAAATACATGGCAACGGATAAATTAAATGGGTATTTTCTGTAGTTACAAGCTTCACCAAATGCATATCATTGAAGAAGATTCTTTATGAGATGAACTTCCAAAGCTGTGTGGTTATTTATTCACATTGCCTATTTCGCACAATTACCCTTGCATTGCTGTTTTAGAAATGGCTAGTGGGGAGATAGAAGTAGTAATAACCAGCAATACTATCCTACCCAAACTTCTTTCCTCTAACACTTTACAGTAAGGTTCTCACAGCAGCATCACATGAGGTATCAGGACTTCCCCCCCCCTTCGTTAAATTGGCTGTGGGCGTAGCCAGCGCATGACACATTCATCCCACAGGCTGGGAGTTTCACAGCCCTGCTTGGCTTTCTATGAGCTTGTATGACTACCAGATTTCAAAAAAAAAAAAATTGTCTCAATGATACATATTACTTCATATATGTGCATAACATGAACAATATGCATATTAATTTTTGTGGTATTTTTAACTACTTGATTTCAACAATCTCTGCCATTCTTGTATCACCCTGAGTAACTTTGCAGATTGAGATGGTTGACATATAAATTTGATAAATAAATAAAAATAGAACAAAGAATAATACAGGTAGTCCTCGAATTACAATCATAATTGAACCCCAAATTTTTGATGCTAAGTGAAACATTTGTTAAGTGAATGTTATCCCATTTTACAACCTTTGATACCACCGTTGTTAAGTGGATCACTGTAGTTATTAAGTTAGTGACATGATTGTTAAGCGAATCTGGCTTCCCCATTGACTTTGCTTGTAAGAAAGGTGTAACAGGGGCCACTGCAACGTCATAAACATAAATCAGTTGCCAAGCATCTGATTTTTGATCACATGACTATGACCGTGGGGATACTACAATGGTGATACACTATGTGCACAATTATTAGGCAAGTGAGTATTTTGACCATATCATCCTTTGTATGCATATTTTCCACCTCCAGGCTGTATAAACTTAAATGCTTAGTGAATATAAGTATATCAGGTGATGTGTATTTGTGTAATGATCTCCTCAGGAGATCAAAACCCTTATATCGAAGTGTGCATAACTATTAGGCAGCTTCTTTTCCTCAGGCAAAATGGGCTAAAAAAGAGATTTAACTGACTGAAAAATCAAAAATTGTAAAAAGTCTTTCAGAGGAATGCAGCACTCTTGAAATTGCTAAGATATTGGGACGTGATCACAGAACCATCAAATGTTTTGTTGCAGATAGTAAACAGGATGCAAATAGTCAACTTGTTGAGAAAAAAAGACACATCTTAACTGCCAAAGATTTGAGAAGAATCAAACATGAAGCTACCAGGAACGCATTATCCTCCAATATTGTCATATTTCAGAACTGCAACCTATCTGGAGTGCCCAGAAGTACAAAGTGTTCAGTGCTCAGAAACATGGCCAAGGTAAGGAAGGCTGAAATCTGACCACCACTGAACAAGACACATAAATTGAAATGGCAAGACTGGGCCAAGAAATATCTGAAAACAGATTTTTCAAAGGTGTTGTGGACTGATGAGATGAGAGTGACTCTTAACGGACCTGATGGATGGGCCCATGCCTGGATCAGTAACGGGCATAGAACTCCACTTCGATTCAGATGCCAGCAAGATGGAGGTGGGGCAGTGGTGGGATTCTACCGGTTCGCACTGGTTCGGTAGAACCAGTTGTTAAGTAGTTAAGCAGTTCGGAGAACAGATTGTTAGAAGAAATCTCCTTTTGTTTTTTTCTATTTTACAGGGTTAATCCTGTAAGGAATTGTTGTTTCCTAGCCTAATCTTTATTGCCCTGCTTACAGAAACTGCCTCTCCGCTAACCCTTATTACTTTCTTGGCAGTACGCCTAGACTTACTGTTGCTTCCGGTTCTGGAGCTTCTCAGAAGGTTTTTTTTTTGGCTTTAGTTTCTTAAAGGGAAAGGGTTGTTTTAAGCTTTTTACACCACTGTTGGGAGGAAATACTCCCCTGTTGGAGTTCTTCCAGCCACAATAGTTTAGTTAATTTTTTCATATGGCCAAGATCACAATCAGGGGCTCTGTAACATAACAAAAGTGAACTGTAGTATTTAGAGTTGATTCCATAACTTTGCATGTAACACAGCACAAAGAGATTGGTCTATAATTTTCATTATTAATCTTTTTCAATCCTAGGAACTTTTTGTAAAAAAAAATACAACAACACCACCTCTGTGATTTTCAGTCAGACCGAAAAATGTGATAATCACTTGCGGTAAAAAAAATGTCTAGAAAAGACACATTCAACCAGGTCTCGCAAACAAAAATGAGGTCAAAAAGGGACATCTTCAAGAGCAGAAGGAATTCAGACATTTTGTTTGCGAGGCTTCTTGCATTAAATAGTTTACACATTAAACTAGTAGGAGTGAACTTTAAGGAGTTGGAGGGCATGCATACCTAACATTGGTGAACAGGAGCACGAATGTTAGGGTGTGGGCCAATGTTCATACGTTTAACACAGTCAGCATGTCAGCTAATTCCACCAGCGTATTTCGAGATTTTAGTTTGCCTAAAGGATCCAACAGAACTTGGTAAATTAATGGTTTATTTTTGTTATAAAGGGTTGGGTGTATCATCACCTCTAGAGGGGAAAACCAAATCGGAGTCATCAGGTAATATTGATTTCTTATTCGATCCCAAATAGTCATCAAAACCTTTTGGATAAAATGGTCCATAAAATATTTATGTTTTTTGGGCCTTTCCTGACTCAGATAATAATGCCACCCCTGTTGCAAATTGTGGCCTTCCAAAATAAGGATCTCCTCCTCCTTAAAGCAATCCAGTCTCTGATCCAATTTAAGACAGCTGCTTGATGATAAGGCTCCCATTTAGGTAGGCCAAATCCTCCCCTGGAAGGGGATTCTTGAAGCATTTTCAATTTAATCCTTGGTTTTTTGTTCTGCCATACAAATCTATGTATACATTGATCTAAAGATTGAAATTTTTTTGTATCTAATAAAACTGGGGCTGTCTGAAAAAGAAAAACCCATTTAGGCGAGATATACGTCTTGACTACTGCAATTCTACCTAATAATGATAACTGTAATCCTTTCCATCCTTCCAGCATTTCTTTAGTTTGACCAAGTAGTTTCCGGTAGTTATCCTCTTTAATGGTAGAGCATTTGGATGAAAACCAAATGCCTAAATGTTTCAGTTTTTTAACTATCTGAATCCCTAGTTCTTCCTCTAACTGCACTTTTTGATTCTTCGTCATATTCTTAATTAGGATCTTGGTTTTATCTTTTTTTAATTAGAATCCCGCTACTTTCCCGTAAGCCTCCAACTCCTGGAGCAAGATTGGTCCCGATTCCAAAAGTTCTTCCAAGACAAATATCAAATCATCCGCAGAGGCTTGGAGCTTAAACTCTTCCCCTCTGATCCTTAGCCCTCTAATTCCTTGGTTCCTTCTGACCCTCATTCAATAATGACTCTAGGGTTAAGATAAATAAAAGTGGAGATAATGGGCATCCCTGTCTAGTACCTTTACTTATATAAATCTTTTCAGACTCCTCCCCATTAATAAATATTTTCGCTGTCTGTTTCCCGTATACTGTCCGGATCGTCCTGATAAATCTTTCCCAGAATTCCATTTCGCTCAACTGTGCAAAGAGAAAGTTCCAGCTCACTCTGTCAAAAGCTTTTTGTGCATCCAAGGAGACCAGGGCCACCTGTTTATCAGAATTACATTCATAATATTCTAATATATTCATTATAGTTCTCACATTATCTTTCAGTTGTCTGTGAGGTAGGAAGCCATTCTGGTCTCACAGACAACTGAAAGATAATGTGAGAACTATTTGTGGTGGTGGCATTGTCTAAGGTGGAGGGGTTGTTCTTCGCCTGAGAGCATGTGACGACCTTAGCTGCTAATTGGGAGGTTGGGATCATGGGCTTAATTACTTCCGCCTTGGCACTGTTGTATTGCGGTAGTCTGGACAAGGCATCTGCCAAAAAGTTTTTCCCTCCTGGTAAATACTTCAAAGTGAAATTAAGACATTGGAAGTACTGTGCCCACTGGACATGTTCCATGGGGTTTTGAGTGCTTCTACATTCTTTTTTTTTTTATTGAAAAAGTTTTCAAATACAAGTTTTTCCCCCTTTCCCCCCCCTCTTCCCTAACCCCCCCTCACCACCCATCCCCCCCTGTGACTTCTTCACAACAATAAGCTAATTCATAACTAATTACATAATATTTTACCATTCCCTTACTCCCTCCTCAAAATACTGACCCTTAGCATAATATTCTTATAACTCCCATTTTTGCAATAATCTGCCCTTTTTCTCCTCCCCCAAACTTATAGTATATTATTACAACAATTTAACATTTAATCTTTTATATATATTAATATAACATTTCAAAGCAGCCTTCTCCCTACATCCAAATTTAACATTTATTCAGTTCTATCCAATTCCTCCACTCCTCTAAATATATGACTTAAAAATCCTTTTTCTTAAACTAATCAATCAGTAAACTAACCTATTTCAACCCAAATTCCTGCAAAATTACCATGCAATACAATTCTAAATATAATCCACTGCCCACTCTACTAAAATATACATGTATCTATATATGCATTCCATTTTATAAATAGAAAAAAGACAATAACTTTAAATTTATAATCCATATAATATCTTCTTTGATGTCTTTCCACTGGATTGTTAAATCCATCATCCATAATAGGGTAAGATAACATACTAGTGCAACAGTTTGTTCAAGATCTTCAATCATCTTCTGCCCCCATCAGTAATAGTCACCCGAGTGACATTATAATTATATTCCATATAGTTGTAATTGTGGTTTTCATCAGGATTATTAATTCCCATCATCCTAGTGGGTAACATCCAGATCTTCTGCATGCCCCAGCGTGATTCTCTTGCCTTGTAACTCGAAATAGTTATAATATATTTACCAGTAAAAAAAATCCAAAGTAGATGATTCAAATCCAACAAGGTAAGGCTCTTTCACATCCCAAAATCACGGCATTGCAGAGATCTGCCACTATCCTCAAGATAGTATTAAACAATTGTTCGCCTCCACTATCTTTTCACATATTCATTCATTTTTTAAAGTCCCTGGCTTCACTGTTGCTTGGTTTAGAAACTGCTATTTCTATGAGATCTATTTCTTTTCTTTTTCTTTTGCGGGTTGAATTTCCATCCTGGTTTCCTTCCTACAAATTGTGTATCAGCTGATCGATTTTCATTCTGCTTTATAAGTTGATCTTGTTGGTTTTGTTTTGTTATCTCGTCTTTCTTTTCCATCACTTGTATATCAACTGGTTGATTTACGCACTTGTCTGTAACTTGATGATTCATCACATTGGAGTCGGATCACACTGTTCTCATATTTATAGACAGTCCAGCTGGGGTATCCAGGGAGTCCAAAGACAATTTATCTACCACAGCCTCTGTAATTTGATATTTTCCTTTTGTTTCCAACTCCTTTTGCTTGTCCTGTATTGTGCCTAAAGATGTTAAATTCATTTTTAAAATTTTTTGATAAAATTCTTCCGCTTTTTCAACAGTGTTCAGTTGGTATCTTACTCCTTGGTGTCTCAATATTAAACCAACTGGGACATCCCACCTAAATAGGATATTTCTTTTTTTTTAACTCAGTCACTAGAAAGCCAAATTTCTTCCTCTCCATTAACATCTTAGGCAGGAGCTCCTTAAAAATCCAAATCTTTCTTCCATGAAATTGCAAAGTAGAATTAAAAGAGTTCTGCACAATATTATTCCTAATTTCTTTATCTGTAAAATAAATCACCACATCTCTAGGCAATTGCCTTTGCTTTGCCAACCAGGAGTTTATTCTATAAATTCTGTCAATCCTGCAAAACACTTCATCAGGTTGAACCTTTAAAATCCCAGCCAGAATTTCAGAAGATATTTTCCTTAAATCATCTCTGTTATTTTCCTGCAGACCTCTCAGTCTAATTGCATATTCTGTAAAATTATATTGAATCATTAAAACTTCTCTTTCAATCCTCTGTTGCACATTTTCTTCATTACCAGTCTTTTGGTCAACCTCCATTTTAGGTTTGTCTTCTGAGCTATTATCCTGAATGTTTACCAAATCCTTTTGAATTTTTTGGATCTTGTCATCCAAATTCTCCTCAGTTTCTTTCATTTTAGACTCTAATAGTTTAGTCTTTACATCCAACTGAATCAGAAAGTCTGATAAACCGTTAGCTGTATTTAAAATCTTTCGATTCAAAAAGTCAAACTTTGATTTCACCAATTCACCAATTTCTTTAATTTCCTGCTTAAATTTTTCAAGTTGCTGGTTCACAATCTCATCCCTTCTTACAATCTCTTCAAGAAGAAATTCTATTATATTAAAGTCAGGTTTCTGAGACTGGAGAGTTAGAACTTGTTCATGTAATTTGTTAATGGGGGAATTCCTCCCCCCCCCCGCTGCCTGTTGGTCTAATTGTATAAGTCCCAGTGCCATTTTCCACACAGACAAGATTTTGGAAAAGAGAAAAAAAAAAGCTTGTTTCCAACCAAGATCAATATCAGATCCCCAGGAAAAAAACAAGAAAAAAAAAAACAAGAATGAGAGTGAGGTTTTGCTTTCAATTACAGCCAGAAGTATTCATTCCGCTACTTTGTAATAGAAAACGGAAGGACTTTCCCTTTCAGCCTCTCTTCAAGCCTCAGCAATCGCCATTTTAAAAATCTTTTTTCCTTTCACTTCTTAAACAACTTCAGTAACTTTTCTAAAATAAAAAGAATACTTGCGCTTCAGGATCAGAGGTCCAGCTCACGTCTTCTTTAATTAATTTAACAAATTTACAGGCTTGCTTTTGCCACCTAGCTCTGCATGTAGCAGAGATCTCCCAGAGCCTGGAGCATCGGCTGGGGATACGGGGAGTCTCTTCCGCTCCGTCCCAAAAGTAAATAAAAAACTTTTGGGATTAGGCAGAGGACTCTACCCACCCCAGCCGGCTCTATCTCCGTTTCCTAATGGAAACGGAGTTTTTTCGAGCCGCCATTCTGCTATAAAGGCGGCTCTTACAGGCAGTGGGTTCAACGATCCCGAAGGAGTGTCCGGCGGGGACAAACAGCAAACCGGAAGAGTGCTTCTTGAGGTTGGTCCATACTTGGAAAGGTACCCACCTAACTGCAAGAGCCTCCTTTTCCCATATTGTCCATCTCTGTTCAGTTTCAGTTAATTTCCTAGGTGTAGGCACATGGTTGTAATTTGCCTTCTTCATTCTCTTGGAGTAAAACAGCACCGACTGCCACATTGCTGGCATCGGCCTGGATTACAAATGGTTTCTCTGGGTCTGGGTGTTTTAATACGAAAAGAGTTTTTTTCAGTTTTTCAAATGCTGCTTGGCAGTCCATAGTCCAATTCAGTGGTTGGCTAGGTTTCAGTTTATCTACCCCCTTGGTTTTTAACAGATTTGTAATCTGCAACGCTATTTGGGCAAAAGAGAGGATAAGAGGGGATAAGAACTTATAAAAGTTAGTGAACCCCAGGAAGCTCTACAATTATTTGCAAGTACGGGGGATTTCCCACTCAAGGACTGATCTGACTTTTGCGGGGTCCATTTCCACCCTCTAGTGAGAGATTCTGTACCCTAGGTAATCTATCCTATCTTGGTGAAAATCACATTTGGAGAGTTTGGCAAACAACATAGCTGCCCTTAATTTCTTCAAAACGTCTTACACCAATTTAACATGTTGCGTCTTAGTTTCAGTATAAATCAATATATCATCAAGCTAAACCAAAACTCCCTTATACAAGTGCTCATGGAGCACCTCATTAATTAGCTGCATGAAAACGGCAGGAGCCCCTCAGAGTCCAAATGACAAAACCTTGAACTGAAAACATCCTAGCGGTCAATTAAACACTGTTTTCCATTTGTCCCCTTCTTGGATCTTAGTCCGCTAATAAGCCTCCCGCAAGTCTAGTTTACAAAAAATTCTAAATCTTTGATGCGATATCTTTGGAATGCAGTGGTGACTTTGAGGGTTTCCCTCAGACCTGCTTCTCTCCCTTTCAGGTGGACATTCTCACATGGCACTCATTTTCACGGTGACCTTCCTTCCCACAATGGAAGCAGGCGGTTGAGCGTGGCGGGGCAGAGTGAGGTTTGGTTTCCCTCCTTTTCCCTTCTGGCAGGGATCTCTTCCAGGAGCGGCAGTGGTTCCAAAAAGAGCTTTTATTTGAAGGCTTGTGATAACAAGAGATCTAGGCAAGAACTGAAGCTTCTCACTTAAAACCAGCTATTTAAAGCAATGCTAACCAAATCCCTCCCACACTACATCATTGCAGGGAAACAGAAAATTCATATAGAGATTAACACAGTAATGCAGGAAACAGAAACTTCATATACAGATCACTCCATTCCTCCCCCCCTTCCTTCCACCAAAATGCCAGGGTCCCTGTAGAAATACCTGAGACCTAACAGTGGCAGTGTAATTCAATGCCAGTCCAATAATTACTGATTCAGAGCACAATTTTTCCTTTCAATCATAATAGTAGATACTTGGTGTCTCTACACCTATTATACTTTTGCTGAAATTCACATAAGATATTTGAAACAAAGAACCAGTTACCAGCTCCATATATTGTAACTGTAATACTGTAGGTAGTTGAAATCCCATTATATTAAAACTACTAAAAAGCAGATAGGAGTCATATTTGGGGGGGACAGGACAAGCCAAAGAAAAAGACAGGACATGGTATATTCCAGGGTTTTTCTAAATGGGGCTATATAGTAGACTTGAGATAGAATTTGGAGAGTAAGTTCTAGCATTCTCCAGACACATGTTTCTGCAGCCATGTGAAATATATATGATGAGTCAATGCAGATAGAACACAAGGTCATGCATGGTAACCATACATATTGTGTTTACCATGTGAAAAACTTTCAGCAGCTGATACTGAGCCACCTAGATGACAAAATAAATGTTAGACCATAAAGATAGAAGCTCCAATCTTTTCATATGAACCTTGTCACATTATAAAGGATGGAACTTCTGTTAAGATGCTTGATTTATGAAAGAAGGAAAGAAGAAAGTTCTTCTAAGAGAAGCTTTCTTTTAGCTAGCTCAATAATTAAATACTGAATAAAGGGAGTCAGTTTGGTCAAGTGATTAAAGCAACAGTCTAAAAAGTGGGAGACTGAATTCTAGTCCCATCTTAGTCATGAAAGCCAGCTGGGTGACCTTGAGCCAGTCATTCCCCCTCGGCCCAACCCATTTCACAGGATTGTTGTTGGCAAAATAGGAGAAGAAAAGTATGTTGGATATGTTCACCACTTTGAGTTATTTGTAAAAATAATAAAGGTGGGATACAAGAAATGCACTGGTATGCTGATCAGTGCTATAATTTTATGTGACTTTATTTTAAATTAGGAATTCTGCAAAACTAAGATACTAAGTGGGAAGACTTTTTTGGGGTTACTGCCCATGTATAACCAATTTCAAACATTATTAACATTAAAGTATTTCTACAAACAACCAGACAATTTGGTTATACTTCGTTTTTTACTTTCCTAACAAAATACTTCAGACAAGATGCTTCAGAAATGAAAGATTTCTTTTTAGCCTCCTTTCTGTTTAGAAGTGTTCATTTAAATTTAAGGGAAAAATCAATCAAAATAAATAGAAGATCTAGGCTCTCTTGCCTATCCCCTATTTCTACAATATAAATGGTGAATACTAATTTCAATTAGTTCATTTTAACAACAATAAAAATGATCAACTTGCCTGTCTGACATACTGATTGTGCCTACCTTTTGCCACATTTTGATAAAGAAAAGCTCTCTGGAAAAGTTGAAAGCGATGTTTGTGTCGTAAGCATCATCCCCAATGTTAGAAATGGTGATGTTCAGCGAGATGTTCTTCACAGCTCCCAAAGCCAGATAAGGAGCCCTGTCATCAACACTGCAGAAAAAGAGCAGCAAATTAACTCCTGGCTATTCATTCTCTTTTAAAAAAAATTTACAGTGGAAAAAAGCTATAAGAAATAAGAGCCAAAAACCTTTTCTGTTACCAGATGACAAATGGAAGCAAAAGAAGGATATGCTGGCTCTCCTCCCAGACTATCACTGTGGACAAAGCCAAATGTATTATTTCAGGACACTTTGCAGATCAGAAATTTTATTTTATTGACTTTCAGTTCTATGCTGATGTGATTCTTCACCAAAATGAATGAGGTTATAACGGAATAATACCACAGTGATTTGCTTTGTTTTGTTTTAAGAAAGTAAGTACATGCTACAAGAAAATCCCTGGAGGTATTCTACTTTTTCAAAAAATTACACTTGTATTGACAGCAGCATTTTAGATTAGATCAGTCATAAGGATATAATAAATATATGTAAGTTTAGAAACTGGTCATGAAAGTTGCAAATCATTTTCATATGAAATGCAAACGATGAAATGTCATCATTGATATCTTCATTACAAGGCTGAGAGATGTGTTTATATTTTATATTTATGGAAATACAATGAATAAACAACCATAATGTTACCAAGGTACCTGGGTTTTTCCTGCAACCAGAAAGAAGTCTAATCTTCCTGGTAGCCTGTCACACAGGTAATTGTTCCATATCCTAGATTTGTTCTACCTAGTGGTAGGGCTCAAACTCTACCACAAATGTCAGAAATCTAATTATTTAGAAATTCTGAATTAGAATCTATTGTTTTCTAAGAATGTAGAATGTCATCAAAATAATGCAGTTTACAAAATATTTGGAATAAAAGGGGGAAAGAACAAAGATTGTCCATCCTATGACCTCTTCACTTCAATGTGTTCTCTAAATACCTTTGATATGATTCTTAAATATATTTATTTATGTAATTGAAAAATTTGTAAGCTTGCATTCTTCAGAACAGCCTATAATAAAAGATAGGTCTGCCCTTCAATTCAGCCATAGATAGATGATTTGGAATGTCAAACAAGATTAGAAAATGATAAACAAGAATGTAGTAATATATTGATACAGGTTTAATATAATTGTATTAATGTAAATATCTGACAATAAAACCAGATTGCCTAGGGTTGCCAACCCTGCTGGAACAATTAAATAGGCAACCACTGCCAGTATTATAATCTAAGAAAAGCAATCCTCTAAAATATTCTGCATTATCTTATGGTCAGATATTTTTAAAGCAGCAAATTGAAAGTGAGATGGCATTTATTTATTGTTGGCTTGCTTACACTATATTAATTCCACCACATTCCTTAAGGACCCATGGCAGTTTATCATATAGTATAAAACCATGGCAGTTTACAAAAACATTTCAAGGAATAATGCAACAAAAGGTAAAATATTAAAACTTACTAAAACTCTAACTGTCCTCATCATACAATTATTCTCTCTGGGACTATGACATTAAAAGCTATATAAATCACCTATTTTTCACAGCTTTCCTAAATATTTGGAGGCAGATCCCCAAAGTGAATCTATCCCAAAGGGTTGGAGTCATAAGATGGGTTTCTATTTTTCTAATGAAATTCAAACTGGAGAGAAACCTACATGGGACTATGGATTGAATAGCTACTGTAGGTTCTATTTGGAGCTGACAGGCCAGGCAAAACAATACTTCATACATTCATTACCTCTTGGCTAGCTTACTGCAATGCACTCTACATGGAGCTTGCTTACCATGGTCATTCAGAAACTATAGATACAGTTTCTTAGCTGCAATTCACACTTAACAATGTTATGCTTTCTACTCTGCATACTAGTAGACTTTAAAGAACCATTCAAAGCACTGGCTTTGATTTATAAAGCTGTTTAAAGTGACTAAAATATTGATAAGTAGTTTTGCTTCAGCTCCTCAGTATCTTGAGAAGAACCAATTAAAATGATTTAAATCTTTCATGCAGTTTGATTAATGAATTCAGACAAAAATGCAACTTTTTTCAAACATTTAAATAATATGTTAACACTGAAATGATGCATTTATTTTTCACCAAGATAATAATGCATATGCACTGTAGGTCAGTATCTTCAGCTACTATATGATGATAATCATCATCATCATAATACCCAATGAGGCATCACCTTGATGTGAAATTCTGGACTGACAAACCGCTGTCAAGGGGTCTTTAGACCAGATCTGTCCTGTAGGGGCGGGGAAGAAAGAGAGGCACCTCGGATGACCAAGAGGAACAGGCAAGTTCCTTGGAGGTCAGAGGAAACTCTTCGACTCGGCAGTGGGGGCAGAGGCCATTGCGACCATCATAAAGCTGGGGCAACCGGACCAAATTTTGAGCAGGAGCAGTGATTTGAACGGAGTACTGATGTCGGGTGAGTGATTGCCAGCCCATAGACAAAAAAGAAATTACTTTTAAAACTGTTAAAAGGTACCCAGAGGAATAACAGCAGCTAATGGGCATGGGGGAAATGAAGGAGGAAGTATAAAGCAGAAGTTTAAAGTTGCAAAGCCCGAAACGAAACTTGTTTTTTTGGACTAAAATGCATAGAGATAATTAAAAAATTAGAAGGGAAAAAAACCCCATAATAGGTGTGAAAAGGATTGGAAAGAATTTAAAAAGATTTTTGTTGGCTGCTGAAGAAAGGACAAAGGGAAAAAATTAAAGCCCTGTAATAGAAGATTTTTCAAAAAAAAAAAAATCTGGATTCACAATTTGGATTTGGATCTTAAATTGACTTGGGGAAATATAAAATTAAGAAGAAAGAGATAAAAATTGGTAAAGATTGGTAACATGGATTTTAAACAAAATGGATACTTTCTTAGGCTGTTGATTGGAATTGTGGATTGGAGAGAGTCATCTACAGGTGAAAAAAGAACATTACAACATTACAACATTGAACTTTTATTTTTGGGGAAAAAACCTTTTAAAGCGATAAGAGCAGTGGGAACTTTTAAGGAGGATTTGTTTGTCTGCAAGCTGTTCGACTTTGACAATCAAAGAAGGCCCGGCATAAAGACGTGGACAGTTATGTGAAAAGTTGCACCATCTGTGCCACAATGAACAAATGAGCAGGAACCCCACCACCAGACTGCGGCAACCAGTAGCAGAGCCAACAAGGACATGGATGGAAATTGAAATGGACTTTATAGTGGAGTTGTTGAAAAGTGGGGGGGTGGAGGAAATGGTGATCTGGACTGTAATAGACTTATTCTCCAAACAGGCGCACTTCATACCCTGCAGTGGAGTACCCTCAGCCCACCAGTTCGCCAAACTGTTCCTGAAGCACATTAATCACCTGCATGGAGTACCACAAAGAATTATCTCAGACAGAGGGGTCCAGTTCATGGCTAAGTTCTGGAGGGAATTCCTGCAGTCCATTGGGTCATCCCAGGGCCTTAGCTTGGCCTTTCATCTGAGCACCAATGAGGGTGCAGAGAGACGGAACCCCATGGTAGAGCAGTACCTGAGGTGGTACGTGAACTATCAGCAGTCCAATTGGGCAGACCTCCTGCCTTTCGCTGTGGTCACATACAATAATGCTGTTCACAATAGTATGGGACTAACCCCATTCAAAGTAGTGAGTGGCATGGACTTTGTTCCAATGCCTGAGTATCCAAGGGATCCTCCCTCCTCAGTTAGCTTGACAAATTGGATGTGAACACTGAAAGTAACTTGGGAGAAAAAAGCGCTAGCTAAAGTGGCGCAAACCACCAGAAGCAAGCAGACAAACACCGAGCTCCAAAACAGCCATTCCAGTTGGGGGAGAAGGTCTACCTCTCCACAAAATACTTGAGTTTAAAACTCCCTAGGAAGAAACTGGGGCCAAAGTTTATGGGACCCATAGTGAAGATCATCAACCCAGTCACAGTGCAATTGAAATTGGCCTGACTGCTAGGGAAGATACACCCGGTATTCCTCTTAAAACCTGTGGTCAGATCGACCCTGAGGCCACTACCCCATGAGCCCACAGACCCCGTGGTCATAAGGGGCCAAACCCATTATGAGATGCAGTGAATCCTTGATTTGAGGTGGCACAGGAGAAAACTCCAATACTTAATCAAGTGGAAGGGCTACCCTTTATCAGAGGCATCTTGGGTAAAGAGGAGGAACACCCAGGCTGATCACCTTATAGCAAAATTCCATGCAGAAAACCCAAACAAGCCCGCGGGGGGGGGGGGGGGGGGCGTGCGGCTCTAAATTCTATACTGTATTCAAATTGTTTTTGCTTTGCACAGGTCATCTTCAGGAAGAGAGGGGAGCCGAATGTCAACTCATAAAGCATTCCTGGCCTGCTCTTGAGTTGCCATAGGCAGGAAGGGGTGAAACTGACAAAGCAACACGGCAGCAACCAGAAGCACATTCCACCCATACCTTTCTCAAGGCTGCGGCCTAGGTTACCAGAGCCAGTGGGAGAGACGTATTCTCTACAGCCTGCGAAAGTGCTCCATTGGAGAATGTGATTTATGACACACCCTGGGAGGAGGGGGGGAAACAGGGTCATAGTTGGGATGTAAATTACATGGGGCAGAGCTGACTTCACTTGGCTGTTTGCCGACATGTTACTCCTAATAAATAACTAGATTTCTTGAACTGGAATTCAAGGCTCATGAATTAATTAGGGCATCCGTCGGAACCCTGACAATCAAAGAACAAACTGCAGGCATGGGAAGACAAAGGACTACATGGCCAGTACATTAAAAAAAAATAGCAGGGGAAATAGATAATAACAAGACCTGGCAATGGCTAAGGGCAGGAAAGTTAAAGAAAGAGACCGAAGGATTAATTCTGACTGCACAAGACCAAGCCTTAAGGACAAATGTCTACAAAGCCAGAATTGAGAAGAAAGCATCAGACAGTAAGTGCTGCTTATTCAAAGAAGCTGAAGAAAAAGTGGACTACCTGGTGTAAGCTGCTGAAAGAAGGTCTCACAGACTGACTACAAGCAGCGGCATGGAAAAGTAGCAACAATGCTGCATTGGAAGATGTGCAAGAAATATCATTTGCCTGCAAGCAAGAACTGGTGGGACCATAAAATAGAAAAAGTCATAGAAAATGAAGAAGTTAAATTGTTCTGTGACTTCAGAATACAGACAGTCAGGCACGTGCCACATAACACCCCCGACTTAACAGTTGTTGATAAGAAAGACACAAAATTCTGGATAGTGGATGTGGCAGTGCCTGTAGACAGCACTATAGAAGAAAAAGAACTGGAGAAGGTAACAAAATACAAAGACCTACAAATAGAATTAGAACAACTATGGTAAAGGCAAGCAAAGGTAGTACCAATAGTAATAGGCGCCTTGGGTGTAATCCCAAAACTGGAACACCACTTGAACACCATAGGCATTGACCAATTTGCCATCAGTCAATTGCAGAAGATGGCTTTACTTGGAACAGCCTCCATCCTGCGACGATATCTGTAATACCTGCAAGCATCCAGATTTGCCTATCCCAGGTCCTTGGTAAGGACTCGATAGGAAGACAAAAATGCTAAACCCAATCTGAACATTTGGCAAACTGTGTGAATAATAATAATAATAATAATAATAATAATAATAATAATAATAATAATAATAATAATAATAATAATAATTTCCTCCCCTCCCCCCAATACCTGATCCTGCCTTCTTGACACCAAAGGGCTGTTGGGCTGCCATGGCTGAGCCTGGACGGCCATCCAGTGCGGTCCCTATGGTTATGGGATTACCACCATTGGATCAGTAGTGGCTTAGTCACAGTGAACCATCCCATGCACCTACCATTACTAATGATGAGAAGAAAATAACAAAATTCCTGGAAAGTGATGTAACTGAACAACAATTAATGGATCAAAGACATTTCATCATCCGTAATAAAGTTTTTACAGATGTGGAATGCAACATCTAGAAACATTGTCTAAAAAGAAAACAACGTAATGATGAACAGGCTAAAGAAATTATTCCAACACCTGAACAAACTGACTAGCTAGCGGAAGAAACCAACATACAGGATAAAGATCCTCCTATGCAACAACTCAAAAGTGTAGAGCTAAGTGATCTAGCAAAAATGCTGAAAGAAAAGATTCAAAACCATATCAAAGAAAATACAGAAAGAAAAAGACTGCCTGCTATTCGCGAAGTGCCTAGCAAACGAGTGAAAAATCTACTAAATGTCATGAACATCATTTTAACTTCCATCCCATCCAGCACATTACATGAAACAAATCAACTAATGTATAGCACAGCCACCATTATAACTGCAGAATTGGGTTATAAAATGCAAAAAAAGAAACCTGCTGAAATACCAAAGTGGAAAAATCAACTTGAAAATAAAATTTAAAAACTACGAGATGTCAACAATTTGAAATACTTTTTTTTATTGAAAAGTTTTATAAAAGATACAAACATTTTCTCCCCCCCTCCCACCCCTCCACCCACCCCCCTTTCCCACCCACCCACCCTTTCCCCCTTCCCCCACACACGCCTCCCTAGACTTCCCAGAACAAGCACAGGGTATAGCATTCACAAACATAAAACTAAAATATGCTAACAATTTGTTGGCTTCAAATTCTCCCTAGGTCTTTAACTCCTTATAACTCAAAACACTATAAACATAAACTAAAGATTAAAAATCTTTCATTCATAAGCTATATGAAACTTCTTAGTCTGATACTTCTTTTGAATATAGTCAATCCATCTTCTCCATTCCGATATATATCTTTCGTTTGAGTGATCTTTAAGATATGATGAAATTTTCGCCATCTCTGCCAAATGCGCGACTTTTAATGTCCATTCCTCAATAGTAGGTGGATCTTCTTTCTTCCAATACTGTGCCACCAGTAGCCTGGCTGCTGTTATTAAATTTAAGACCAACTTAGTCTCTGTCACAGTACAATCCGTAACTATTCCCAATAAAAAAAACTGTGGTGTAAATTTGATCTTTTTGTTTAAAATATTTTGAATGATCCATCATATTTTTATCCAAAAAGCCTTAATTTTTAATTACAATTGTAATTTTTTCCACTTTTCCATCTCTTTCTGTATTTTTTGCCACAACGGTTCATAATTGTGCTGATATAGTTTCATATTTGTGGTCATAATATAAACCCCTAAATATTTAACCTTCTTAACTATTTCAAATCCTGTTACCCTTTCTATCTCTTCTTTTTGGCTTCTAGTCATATTTTTAGCTATTATCTTTGTTTTAGCTGTATTTATTTTAAAATCAGATACTTGTCCATTTGGGTTAATTATATCCATCAAGGCTGTAATCAATAGTGCTGGTTGGGCTAAGGTAACAACCAGGTCATCCGCAAATGCTCATAACTTGTACTCATGCTGTTTGATTTTAATTCCCTTTATTGTATCTGTCTCACGTATTTTACTCAGTAAAATTTCCAGTGTGAAAATAAACAACAATGGAGACAAGAGACAACCTTGCCTTGTTCCTTTTTCTATATTAAAAATATCTGTTAAACCACCATTAATTATTATTTACGCTGTTTGTTTCTGATATATTGCCTTGATAGATTGTATAAAATATTCTCCAAGTTGTATCCTTTCTGTTAATTTCAATAGAAAATACCAATTCAATCTATCAAAAGCTTTCTCAGCATCCAAAAATACTAGCACTGCGGGGACCTGGTTGTTCCTCCCCAAATACTCTAGTAAGTTAACAATTTGCCTTACATTACTTTTCATTTGTCTACCATTTATAAAACCAGTTTGATCATGATGAATCATTTGCTGCATAACTGTCATTAATATATTTGCTAATATTTTAGCAAAAATCTTATAATCTGTATTTAAAAGTGAAATCGGCCTGTAGTTTTTTGGAGCTGTATGATCTTGACCCTCTTTTGGGATCAAAGAAATAAAAGCTGTCTTCCAAGTTGGAGGTACCGCTCCTTCCTGTTGTATATTGTTAAATAATTCCTTCAGTGGTTCCACCATTTCCTCCTGTAAACTTTTATAATAAACAGCTGTCAAACCATTTGTCCCAGGAGCTTTACCCACTTTCAACTGCTTAATTGCAAACAAAATTTCCTTGGAAGTTATCAATTGATTTAAACTATCCCTCTGCTCTTTTGAAGTTATATAAATATTCTCTTTCTGCAAATATCTATCTATATCTGTATCTTGAATTTTATCACCAGTATACAGCCTTGAGTAAAACTCTAAAAAAGATTTTTTAATCAATTCTTGCTCATAAACTTCTTTACCCTTGTATTTTATTTTCTCTATAGTCCTTGATTTCTGCTTTTTCCTTAATAAATATGCTAACCATCTGCCAGGTTTATTGGCATTACAAAAAGTATTATGTTTAGCATATTGTAAATTAGTTGCCACTTGGTCTGCTATTAACATGTTAAATTGACCTTTCAGTAAATTAATTGCCTCTTTAATTTTCTTTTTTTTTTAATTGAAAAAGTTTTACAAATACAAATTTTTCCCCATTCCCCCCCCCTTTCCCTCCCTAACCCTCCCCTCCTCCCATGACTTCCCCAAGGTGAAATCCAAATCCAAATCATATTGTCTCATCATACTTTACCACACATCTATTCTACCCCCTGTGTCCTATACATTTCTACATGACATTGAACTATTCTACCCCCTATATACTATACATTTCTACACAACATTCAGCTAAAAGCTATCTGGTACTTCCTAGTTTGATATTTATTCTGCACATAATCTATCCATTTCTTCCACTACCATGCATAAGTCTCTTGAGTCCGGTCTTTTAAGTATGCTGATATCTTCGCCATTTCTGCAAAACTGGCCACCTTCAAAGTCCATGCTTCGATAGTAGGCAAAACATCCCTTTTCCAATATTGACCAATCAGTAACCTAGCTGCTGTCACCATATATAATATCAATTTTGTCTCACCCCTTGAAAAATCCTTAACTATGCCCAATAAGAACAATTGAGGAGAAAATTGGAGTTTTTTCTTCAGAACATTTTGCATAACTCACCAAATTTTTATCCAGAAAGCCTTCACTTTCTTGCAAGTCCACCATATATGATAATATGTAGCATCTAAACAAATACATCTCCAACATTTTGGTTGAATATTAGGATACATACACGACAATTTCTTAGGATCTAAATGCCACTTATATAACATTTTATAAAAATTTTCCCTCAAATTCTGTGATTGCGTAAATTTAACATTCTGAACCCAAATTTTTTCCCACGTTCCATCATAACTGGTTCTGCAAAATTTTGCGCCCATTTTATCATACAAACTTTAACCAATTCATTTTCTGAATCTCTTTCTAACAAAACGTTATAAACCCTCTTAATATGCATTGGGCCTTTCTCTTTTATCTGTCTAACCAATTCTTCTTCATGCAACATTAAGCCAGTTTTTTGATCTTCTCTCCATCTCAGTTGAAGTTGATTATACTATAACAAAGTTAAATTAATCCCTTCTTCCAACAGTGTATTCAATGTCTTTAGTTGCCATCTGCCCCCATCATTAAAAAGTACTTCTTTGTATAAAAGCCCCCCGAGTGACTTTATATTTATATTCCATATAATGTGACCAAGATCCAACCACAGTGGTATTTTATAATCCCATTTGAACCGGTGCTTCTTCCATATTCTCATCAAGGAGTTTCTCAGTATATGACTATTAAATACTTTATCCACTTTATTTTCATAGAATAAATATGCATGCCAACCAAATTCAAGATCATAACTCTCTATATTCAATATTCTGGTTTTTGTCCATCCAAACCAATCACTTGCTTCTGTCAACGCTGCTGCTTCATAATACAGTCGTAGGTTTGGGAGTTTAAGACCACCCCTTTCACGAACATCTTGCATAATTTTCAGTTTGACTCTTGGCTTTTTCTCATTCCAAACAAATTTATTCACTCCTTTTTGCCATTCCATCAACTGTTTATCACTTTTAAGCACCAGAATCATTTGAAACAAAAATAAAAATCTAGATAGGACATTCATTTTCACTGCTGCTATTCTTCCAAGTAAGGACAGCTGCAGCTTTTTCCACGTTTCCATATCCTTTTGTACTTTTCGCCACAACACCTCATAATTATTTTGGAGGGCCAGTCGTTCCGAGTCTGACTTGACACTGGTAAGGTCTCATATTAAGACCTACCTAGTGGCGATAAAAGCAGCGAAATCTAGCTATTTTGCTGCTCTTATCGCGTCATCAGATAACCGCCCAGCCGCCCTGTTTAGGGTGACCCGCTCCCTCCTCCATCTGGGAGCGCGGGAGGACCCCTTGCAGGGCCGAGCTGAGGATTTTGTACAGTATCTGGATGATAAAATAACTCAGATTCAGGAAGACTTGGCCGCCGACTGGGTTAGTTCAGACGAGATGACTGAGGCAGGTCTTGAGAGTGTTATCTGGGAGGAGTTTGATCCTGTGGCTCCCGAGGACTTGGACAGGATCTTGGGGCGGCTGAACGCAACCACATGTTTATTGGACCCGTGTCCCTCCTGGTTGGTGCTGGCTTCCCGGGAGGTTACACGAGGCTGGCTCCAGGGAATTATTAACGCTTCTTTGAGCGAGGGTGTCCTGCCAGCCGCCTTGAAAGAGGCGGTGGTGAGGCCTCTCCTCAAGAAGCCATCCCTGGATCCGGCTGTTTTCGCTAACTATCGTCCAGTCTCCAACCTTCGCTTTATTGCGAAGGTTGTTGAGAGTGTGGTGGCGTGACAGCTTCCCCAGTACCTGGATGAAGCTGTCTATCTGGATCCGCTCCAGTCCGGCTTCAGACCTGGATACAGCACGGAAACGGCATTGGTCGCATTGGTGGATGATCTCTGGAGGGCCCGGGATAGGGGTTCTTCCTCTATCCTGGTCCTATTAGACCTCTCAGCGGCTTTTGATACCATCGACCATGGTATCATGTTGCGCCGGCTGGAGGGACTGGGAGTGGGGGGCACCGTTTTGCGGTGGTTCTCCTCCTATCTCTCCGACCGGTCGCAATCCGTGTTGACAGGGGGGCAGCGATCGACCCCAAGGCACCTTGTTTGTGGGGTGCCACAAGGATCGGTCCTCTCACCCCTCCTGTTCAACATTTATGTGAAGCCGCTGGGTGAGAACATCCATGATTTTGGGGTGGAGTTCCATCAGTACGCTGATGATACTCAGCTGTACATTTCCACCCCAGACCATCCCAATGATGCCTTGGAAGTGATGTCCCAGTGCCTGGAGGCCGTGCGGGTCTGGATGGGGAGAAACAGGCTTCGACTCAACCCTTCCAAGACTGAGTGGCTGTGGCTGCCGGCGTCCAGGTATAGCCAGCTGACACCATCACTGGTTATTGGGGGCGAATCATTGGCCCCCACGGAGAGGGCCCGCAACTTGGGTGTCCTCCTGGATGCACGGCTGTCTTTAGAAGGGCATATGACAGCTGTGGCCAGGGGGGCTTTTTGTCAGGTTCGCCTGATACGCCAGTTGCGCCCCTTTCTGGACCGGGACTCCCTACGCATGGTCACTCAAGCACTCGTCACTTCTCGTCTAGACTATTGTAACACTCTCTACATGGGGCTCCCCTTGGGGTACACCCGGAGGCTCCAACTGGTGCAGAATACGGCTGCGCGGGGGATTATGGGAGCGATGGGGCGCTCCCATGTGACTCCTTTCCTGCGCGAGCTGCATTGGCTTCCCGTGGACTTCTGGGTGCGTTTCAAGGTGTTGGTGATCACCTTTAAAGCGCTCCATGGCTTAGGGCCAGGGTACTTACGGGACCGCCTTCTGCCACCAATAGCCTCCCACCGGCCGGTTCGCTCCCACAGAGAGGGCCTCCTCAGGGTGCCGTCGGCAAGACAATGCCAGCTGACGACCCCCAGGAGGACAGCCTTCTCTGTGGTGGCACCTACCCTATGGAACAATCTACCCAAAGAGATACGATGATCTCCGACCTTCGGATTTTTCGTCGGGCCCTAAATACTTATTTTTTTCAGTTAGCCGGTCTGTCTTGATTTTAGGGTTAGTTTTAATATTTTAATATTGATTTTAATTGACAAGTTTTAAATTATGGGCCAAATTTATAAATTATTTTAACTTTATTTTTTAACTGCGATGTTTGTATAGATGTTTTTATCTTGGCTGTTCACCGCCCTGAGTCCGAAAGGAGAAGGGCGGTATAGAAATTTGAATAATAAATAAATAAATAAATAAATAAATAAATAAATAAATAAATAAATATTTTTAACTATCATTTAAATCTAAATCCTGATACCATACCATATTCTTCTATAATGTCTTTCATCTGAATTATTGATTCCATTGGCCATGTTAGGGTAACAACCAGGTCATCTACAAATGCCCTTGTTCTGTAATCCCCTTGCCTTATAACTATTCTATTCAAAGTGCTCGAGTCCCGTACTGTGTTCAACAAGACTTCTAGAGTTAAGATAAACAACAACTGAGATAACGGACAACCTTGCCTTGTACCTTTTTCTATACTGAAGTTTGTAGTTAAGCTTCCATTAATAATAATTTGTGCTGTTTGCTCTTGATAAATTGCTGAAACCGCCTGCACGAACTGATCCCCAAAGTCCATCTTTCTTAAAGTCTTTAATAGAAAGTTCCAATTCCCTCGATCAAAGGCCTTCTCCGCATCCAAAAACACCAGCACTGCTGAGATCTGTTTATTCTTCTCAAGATATTCCAATAAATCTATAATTTCCCTCACATTATCCTTCATGTATCTGCCTTCTATAAATCCTGCTTGATCATGATGAATCACCTCTTGAATAACTGGCATTAATCTGTTGGCTAATACTTTTGCAAAAATTTTATAATCCGTATTCAGGAGAGATATTGGTCTAAAATTTTCCGGTTTTGTGGAACCTGCTTCCTCTTTCGGTATCAAAGAAACAAAAGCTGTTTTCCATGAAGTGGGTATTTTACCCCCTTGTTGTATGCTACAAAATAAGTCTTTAAGATGTTCAATCATTTCTGCTTGTAAAGTTTTATAGTACACTGTAGTTAAACCATCCGTTCCTGGAGCTTTAGCTGTTTTCAATTGTTTAATAGCAACAATAATCTCCTCAGCTGTTATTGGTAAACCCGTTCTTTCCTTTTGATCACTAGAAATTTTCATAACTCTCCTTTCCTCTAGATATTTATTTATAAGTTCATTCTGAATATCATCTTTGGTATATAGTTTGGTATAATAGTCTAAGAAGGCTTCTTTGATTAGTCTTTGTTGAAAAACTTCCTTCCCTCCATACTCAATACTGCCAATAGTCCGAGTACTCTGTTGTTTCCTCAGTGTGTAAGCTAACCACCAGCCCGGTTTATTAGCATTGCAAAATGTATTATGTTTCACAAATTGTAAATTAGTTGCTGCTTGTTCTGCTGTAAGCATTTGAAATTGGTCTCTCAAAAGTTTTATAATTCCTTGGCACTTCCGGTTTGTTTCGCCGCCAGCGAAGACGATCTCTTCTTAAGGACCGCCAGCCCCGCTGTCTGTAGAGCCGCTTCGACATCGAGAAGAGGCTTGAAAACTCCAAAATCCCAAGGATTGTAGGAGCAGAGAAGGCAAGGCACCGGTTGAGCCTCTGTGAGCCCCCAGAGATTCGCTGCTGGGGAGGAAACAGGCGCGGCTCCCTTTCAACTTGCCAGACTCCGGACGGTGTGGGACGATTCTGCTCTCCGCAGAACAAGCTGGCTGCTGCAAACGTTCTATCTGAATGAAACCAACCTTAACAAGCAGCGGAAGTATCAACTTGAACCCCCAAATTTGAGAATCGCAAGTATTGATGTTTTTGGTGACTTTTTAAACTAAGAGAATGTGCGATCGAGTGCAACTGATTTGGAAAAAAAATGGCGCCCAGCAACTGAATTAATGAGCTAGTGAAAGTGATTCTGTGAAGCTACTTTGATCTGTTACAAAGTAACTCTGCCTGTAATACAGAGGAATAGGAGAAGAGGAAAAACTTTTTCATTAAAATCTGAGTTGGCTTCAGCCTAGCTTCTACCTGATTAAATCTGGGGGACTTTTTTAGAAGCCTTTGTGGAGGTGGAAAAGGAAAAAGGATTTCCCTTTTCAGAAAAACTAAATCACGTGGCAGGATGGCTTCAAAGAAGCAGGAAGGAAAGGCAGCAGGAGGGGGATCCCCCACACACAAACATGAAATACAGTCTCTTTCTGCCCAACAGACTCAGAAAAAAGACTTTGATCTTGAAAATTTAAAAGAATTTATTTCTAAAGTTTTGGATGATAAATTTCAAAAATCCCAACAGGAAATAGATGAAAAACTTCAAAAATCTCAACAGGAAATTATGCAGGAAATTAATGAAATTAAAGATATGGTGAAACAGGATTATGGCAAGGTAACTAAAAAAATATCAGATGTGGCGTCTGGCCTTGCAGAATTTATTATTAAAGTTGATTCTAAAGTGGATGAACTTAAATCAGAAGTCAATGTTAAGGTGAAAGATAATGACTATAAAATTTCTGATGTTGATGAGAAAATGCAAAGAGTTGAAAACGAAGTTGTTATGATGCAATTCAGGTCAATGGAATTTGCCATAAGGCTTCGAGGAATTAAAGAGGGTGACAGGCAGGACTTGAGACAGATCTGTGCTGAGGCTTTGGCAGTACTTTTAAAAATTAATCCTGATGTGTTTTTTTACAAAATAGATAAAATTTACAGAGTGAATTCCTGGGTGGCCAGACAAAGACAATTGCCTAGAGATGTGGTCATATATTTTACGGACAGAACAATAAGAAATGATATCCTGCAACAATCTTTTCTTACTTCTGTGCAAGTGGGGGGCTCACAAATAGGAGTTTATAAAGAATTACCACCTAAAATGTTGAAAGCAAGAAAAGATTTTGGCTTTCTTATAAAAGAATTGCAAAAACATGAGATACCATTTCGGTGGGATGCCCCAACTGGCATAATTTTGAAATACAAGGGAGAAAGACATCATTTGAATACCGTGGAGAAGGCGGAGTATTTCTATACTACTATTTTTAAAGAAAGAACACCATCTCCACATTCTTCCACAGTCCTGGAGATTAAGGAGAGTGATATGAAGCAACCTCAACAAGAACCGCAAGAACAGGTTAAGCAGGTGGAGTTAGAGAAAATGCAGGTGCTGAAGGAGGTTTCTTGGATGAGCCCTTGCTGGAATCTTCTCCAATCCTGGATTTGGTTCGGATGGCCGAAGTTAAGGATCAGCGCATAACTCGTGCAAAATCCAAGCAACTTAAAGAAAAGCAACAACAGGAAAGACAAGAAAAGGGAGCTAAGAGTGCTATACAAGAGACTGGAGCCATGGGGGGGGCGAGACCGAAGATTCGGGAAGATATTCGGTTATTCTGCTCGATGCTTCAGGAAAATAAAGATGACAATTAAGTGTTTATCTTGGAACGTGAATGGGTTGAATTCAGCACAGAAAAGGAAGAAATTATTTACATACTTGAGACAATTTAATAATGACATAATTTGTTTACAGGAAACGCATATCACAACTCAAGATCAAAAATACTTGATAAACTCTAAATTAGGAACACATTTTATATCTTCAACTTTGCAAAAAAAGAATGGTGTGGTTATTTATGTAAACAAAAGATTAACAGCTAAAATTATAGAAGCAGATGAAGATGGTAGGTTTGTAGCCATCGAATTGCTTACAGTAAATGGCCAAATTCTTCTGATTGGAATTTATGCTCCTAATCAACAACAGGACCATTTCTATAAAATGTTACACACTAAAATACTGCAATGGGACTATAGATCTATTCTAATTATGGGAGACTGGAATGGAGTAATTGATTCGAAATTAGATAAAAAGAGTTTGGCAAAATCTAGGATCAGATTACCACAGACTTTTTTTGACATGAAAGAAGACTGTTGGAAAAAACCCAACAGATGAAAGAATACGTGGTGTTATAAAACTTTTGAAAGACCAATTCCAAATGCTTATGGTGGAACAAGTGGCAACAAATTTATAATATACAAAGCATAATACATTTTGTAATGCCAATAAACCGGGCAGATGGTTGGCCTATACATTAAGGAAAAAGCAGAGTATACGGACTATTGATAGTATTGACATTGGAGGGAAAGAAATTTTTCAACAAAAATTAATTAAAGAAGCTTTTGTGGACTATTATACTAAACTATATGCTAAAGATGATGTGCAGAATGGACTTATAAAAAAATACTTAGATAATAAAAGAGTTACAAAAATTACTGATCAACAAAAGGAAAGAATGAATTATCCTATAACAGAAGAGGAGATAATGGCAGCAATTAAACAATTAAAAGCAGCTAAAACTCCTGGAATGGATGGTTTGACTGCAGTGTATTATAAAACTTTGCAAGCAGAAATGGTGGAACAACTTAGAGATCTATTTTGTAATATTCAACAAGGGGGTAAAATACCCCCATCATGGGGACAACAGCTTATATTTCTTTGATATCAAAAGAGCAAGCAGGTCCTAAAAAACCGGAGAATTATAGACCAATATCTCTTCTGAATACTGATTATAAAATTTACGCAAAAGTACTAGCCAACAGGTTGATGCCAGTAATTCAAAAGGTGATTCATGAAGATCAAGCGGGATTTATCGAGGGTAGATACCTGAAGGACAATGTAAGGCAAGTAATAGATTTATTGGAATATCTTGAGAAGAATAAACAGATCCCTGCAGTGCTGGTCTTCTTGGACGCAGAGAAGGCCTTTGATAGAGTGGATTGGAATTTTCTACTAAAGACTTTAAAAAAGATGGACTTTGGGGATCAATTTATACAGGCGGTTTCAGCAATTTACCAAGAGCAAAAGGCACAGATTATTATTAATGGAAGTTTGACAACAGAGTTTAAAATTGAAAAAGGAACAAGACAGGAATGTCCGTTGTCCCCACTGTTGTTTATTTTAACACTAGAAGTCTTGTTAAACACAATACGGGACTCTAATATCTTGAAAGGTATAATGATAAGGCAAGAGGATTACAGAATAAAGGCATTTGCAGATGATTTGATTGTTACCCTAACACAGCCAATGGAATCATTAATCCAGATGAAGGACATTATACAAGATTATGGTAAAGTTTCAGGTTTTAGACTGAACCAGAAAAAAACTAAGATGATAGTCAAAAATATGACACAAGATCGTAAACACGAGCTTCAAAGGAGGGCAGGTTTAGAGATTGTACCAAAGGTAAAATATCTAGGAGTTCAGGTTGCAGAATCAAATATCAAATTGTTTCAAAATAATTATGAGGTGTTGTGGCGAGAGGTGCAGAAAGATATGGAGACTTGGAAAAAACTGCAGCTGTCTTTACTTGGAAGAATAGCAGCAGTTAAGATGAACATTTTGCCAAGATTTCTTTTTTTGTTTCAAATGATTCCGGTGCTTAAAAGTGATAAACAACTAAAAGTGTGGCAAACTGGAGTGAATAAGTTTGTCTGGAACGAGAAAAAACCGAGAGTGAAACTGAAAATTATGCAAGATGTTCCAGAAAGGGGAGGCCTTAAACTTCCAAACCTACAGTTATATTATGAAGCAGCAGCTTTGACTCTAGCAAGTGATTGGTTTGGAAGGAAAAAGACTGGAATAATGAATATAGAAAGTTTTGATCTTGAATTTGGATGGCATGCTTACTTATTTTATGACAACAAAGTAGATAAAGTATTTAAAAGCCATATACTTAGAGACTCTTTGATGAGAGTTTGGAAGAAGCACCGATTCAAATGGGATTATAAAATACTGCTATGGCTGGATCTTGGTCATATTATGTGGAATACAAATATAATGTCACTCGGGGGGTTTTTATACAAAGAGGTTCTTTTTACAGATGCGGGCAGATGGCAGTTGAAGACACTACAGACACTGTTGGATGAAGGGATTAATTTAACTTGGTTACAATATAATCAACTACAATTGAGATGGAAAGAGGACAAAAAAATTGGTATTATGTTGCATGAGGAAGAATTGGTTAGACATATAAAAGAGAAAGGTCCAATGCATATTAAAAAGCTTTATAATGTTTTGTTCGAAAGGGATTCAGAAACTGAATTGGTTAAAGATTGTATGATTAAGTGGGCACAAAATTTTGAGGAGCCAGTGATGTTGGAAACATGGGAAAAAATTTGGGTTCAGAATGTTAAATTCACACAGTCGCAGAATCTGAGGGAAAATTTCTATAAAATGTTTTATAGATGGCATTTAGACCCCAAAAAATTGTCGTGTATGTACCCTAATGTTCAGCCAAAATGTTGGAGATGTGATTGTTTAGATGCTACATATTATCATGTTTGGTGGACCTGTAGGAAAGTTAAGGCTTTTTGGATAAAAATTTGGTGGGTCATGCAGAATGTTTTGAAGAAAAAAATTCAATTTTCTCCACAATTGTTTTTATTGGGTATAGTTAAGGGTTTTACTTCGGGTGAAACAAAGTTGATATTGTACATGATAACAGCTGCGAGACTATTGATAGGTAAATACTGGAAGAATGAAGTTTTGCCCACGATCGAGGAATGGACTTTGAAGATGGCTAGTTTTGCAGAGATGGCGAAGATTTCAGCATATTTAAAAGACTGTTCACAAGAGACTTATGAATGGGAATGGAAAAGTGGATAGATTATGTTCAGAACAAATATCAAACTAGGAAGTATCAAATAGCTTTTATTTGAAAATGATATATCAAGATAGAAATATTTCAATGTAATAAAGATAAAAAAATTATAAGGGGGAGGGAGGGGTTCAAGTTTTATATAAGTTTTATACTAAGGGTTTTTTTTTACCTGATATGAGTACATTGTGTGGAAGTCCGGGGGGAGGGGAGGGTTAGGGAGGGTTAGGGAGGTTGGGAAGTTTGGGGTGGGATGAGGGGGGGGGAAGGGGTGAAAATGTATTTGTAAAACTTTTGCAATAAAAAAAAAGTTTTATAATTCCTTGTAGTTTTTCATCTGTTGGATTTTTTATAAGTAACTGTTCTTTTTTCTTTATCTCTTCTTCCAATTCTACTCTTTTTCTTTGTCGATTTGATTTATGTTTAGAGTTCATATAAATCAGTACCCCCCGCATATATGCCTTACTCGCGTCCCAAACGATTTCAATAGGGGTACCCTTATTCAAGTTCATTTCAAAAAATTCCTTCATTTGTTTTTTAAGTTCATTTACATTCTTTTCATATCTAAACAAGTTTTCATTTACTCTCCACGATCTTCTCTCATTCTTTCCCATTTCTATTTCTATCCATACCGGGCTATGGTCAGTTAGAGTCCTCGGAAATATCTTTGTTTTCTTTGTTTTTAAGAGTAAATCAGCTGTAAGTAGAATAAAAGCAATCCTAGAGAAGGATCTATGTCTATCTGAGAAAAAAGTAAAGTCCAATTCTTTTGGGTTATGCAGTCTCCATATATCTTTCAATTCCAAATCTTCTTTCATATCAAAGAAGATCTGTGGTAATTTAACACATGACTTTGCCAAACTCTTTTTATCTTTTTTGGGATCTATTACTCCATTCCAATCTCCCATAAGTAAGATAGATCTGTAATTCCATTGTAATATTTTAGAGTACAATATTTTATAAAAATTTTCTTGTTGCTGATTAGGAGCATAGATTCCAATAACCAGAATTGGACCATTATGTGTATAAAGTTCAATTGCTATATATTTTCCACAATCATCTGCTTCTATAATTTTAGCTGGCAGTTTTTTATTTATATAAATCACTACACCATTCTTTTTCTCCAAATTTGAAGCTATAAACTGTGCTCCTAATCTAGAATTTATTAAATAGTTTTCATCTTGTGTTCTAATATGAGTTTCTTGTAGACAAATAACATCATTATTAAATTGTCTCATATAATGAAATATCTGTTGGATTAACTATCAAAGCTCGTTCTTGTTTTCTAATCTCTTCTTCTAATTCCTTTCTTTTTCCCCTCCGTTTTTTTCTATACTTATTATTCAAATATATCAAAATACCTCGCATATATGCTTTACTTGCATCCCACACCATTTCCATCGATGTACCCTTTTGCATATTCATAACAAAAAATTCTTTCATAAATTTTTTACACACTTTAACATTTTCTTCATATCTAAACAAATTATCATTTAGCCTCCAGGACCTCCGAAGCCCCTTTCCATACTCCAGTTCCATCCAGACTGGACTATGGTCTGTCAATGTTCTTGAACAAATCTTCGTATTCTTCACCCTAGAAAAGAGGTTGTTAGTAATTAGTATAAAATCAATCCTTAAAAAGGATTGATGTCTATCCGAAAAGGAAGTAAAATCTTTTTTCTTATGGGTTTCTTTCACACCAAATATCCCTCAACTCCCAATCATCCATCATCTCCAAAAACAATTTGGGCAATCTTGCTTTTGCGGAAACATTTTGCTTAGGTCCCTTCTTGTCCTTTTTAACATCCAAAACACCATTCCAATCACCCAGTAGGATACAAGTTTTGTATCTCCATTGTGTCAACTTAGAGTGTAGAAAATTATAAAATTTTTCCTGTTGTTGGTTCGGGGCATATACTCCAATTAAAAGTAATTTTTCTCCCTTTATTAAAAGTTCAATCGCTAAGAATCTTCCTTGATCGTCTGCTTCAGTTAATTTAGCAATTAAGTCTCTTTTCAAATATATAACTATACCATTTTTCTTCTCTGGTGCTGCCGCTACATAATGTGTACCTAATCTTGTATTTATTAGATATTTTTGATCTTGTATCCTAATATGAGTCTCTTGTAAACAAATTACATCGTTTTTAAATTGTTTAAGATAGTGAAATATTTTCCTCCTCTTCTGTGCAGAATTCAAACCATTAACATTCTAAGTTAAAAATTTAGTTCCCATGTTTGGGCCTCTGAAGCATTTGGAGCATTTGCTGATGATCTTGCCTCATTTGACTTTTAGGTCTGGCTCCTCCCACTGCTTCTGTTTTTGTAGTTCCTTGAATTGCCATCTGGAGTTGTTGCTGTCTTAATTCTTCCTTACGTTTAGTTGTTGCTGCTCTGGTCTGTCTTTGATCCTTTGGATTTGTAGCGAATCTTCTTGACTAGTCGAGGCTCCCCCCTGGACTATTGTCATCAGCTGTTCTCTCTCTCCTTCCATTACTTCCTATTTTCTTTTAACTTCTGGTGATTTTGTTGGCCCAGCCTTTAACACGTTGGCATAGAAATCTCTTGCTTTCCATACTGTATTAAGCCGATATCTCTCACCCGAATAGTTCACCACTAGGCCGGCTGGCACTTCCCATCTATACTGTATTTGGCATTTTCTCAGTTCATCCACCAGGAAGGCATAATCCCTTCTGGCTCTCAACCTTTTTGGGCGGATTTCTTTCATTATCATCACTTCCTAACCTTCCACTTGAAGCTTATTTTTAAAGGTAGCCTGTAAAATTTCATTATGTAGTCTCCTTGTGGTAAAGTATATTACAATGTCTCTTGGTAAATGTTTCTGTCTGGCCACCCACGAATTGACGCGATATATCTTGTCAATCTGCCAGCCTAACTCCACTTTCTGCTCCCCCACCATCTGTGCCAATGCCTCTGACATCATCTCTTTCAAATTCTCTTGTTTGTTCTCCTTCACCCCTCTTATTCTTAAAGCAAATTCCATATCCCTGTATTGAATCATTGTTACATCAGCTTCAGCCCTTTCAATTTTGTTCTGAGTCTCTCCTAATTTATTGTCCAAAATTTCAGTAGATTGCTTAATTTCTTCAACTTTATCATCCAAAATTTCAATATGACCTGCCAAACCTTTAAATGCCAATATTATATCATCCCTAATTTCATCTGAAACAGTCTGTATTTTTTCATTAGTTTCATTAATCTTTTCATTAATCACAGTAGCAATTTTATCCTGTGTAACTTTTAGGGCTTCTTGTATCATTTCAAACGTTAAAATCTGTGGGAGGAACAGAGGCTTGCATTTTAGAAGTATGGGCTGGGGAGCTTCCGGCACTCCCAGTTCCTTTAATAGGAACAGTCTTTACAGGTTTTGAGGCCATTTTTCAGTTTAAATTCATCTTTGTAGTTTAATCAGAAGCCAAAAGGAAGAGTTCAATAAAATCAAAAATTTTCCAGTCTTAAATTGATGTCTTAAAATCCTCCTTCTCTCAGTCAAATTTTTTTCCAAGCAAGAGGCTGTCAGCGAAATGAAACTTTCCTTTAGCTTTCACTTTCCACACCCTTTCAAGCCTCAATCACCATCTTGTTACAAATTTACTAAGTTGTTATTTCCGAAGGAGGTAATGAACATAGGAGTTAAGTTTAAATACTTGCAGTCTGACTTCTCCTGGCTTGTTTTGTCTGCAGCAATTTAGGATGCTGGAAATCCCTCAGTTGTTATTGGCAAAATTGGTCGCAGCGCCTTGCTCCGCTAATTAGCAGAGTCGTCCCAGGTCCGGAGCAGACTGACAGGCTTTTAGGGAGCTCTCGCCCTTCGTGCCCCAGAATTTCTCCTAGGGCACTTGGGGAGCTCTAACTTCACCTGTCAGCTCTCCTCTCTCCCCTTTGCCTGAGGAGAAAGGTTCCAAGCTGCCAGACAGCTGTTTTTCGGCTGTTCTGGCAGCTTTTACGATGCCGGGGATCGGGTGCTCACGGAACAGAATGGAGAATATTGTAATAACAACTGATATGGTTGCAAAACAAGTAAAAAGGTCAAGAACTGGAGCACACCTGGCCTGGACGAATTGCATCGATACTGACTAAAACACCTAACCAGCCTCCATCACTGCATGGCCACTCAATTTGATGAAATGCTTCAAAATGCAACAAGCAAAGAATGGTTAATGGCTGGTCGAACATACTTGATAATGAAAGATCCAGAAAAGAGCAAGAACCAAGCAACTACCACCCAATTGCTTGTCAGCCAACAACATTCAAACTTTTTACAAGAATACTGGCAAATTCAGTATTCAGTCATCTGATCTTGTTCGGTGCAGCTACAGCTGCAGGCAAGCCAAGAGACAATGAGACGAAGGGGCTGGTGCATTGGAATCACCTCCAC
This sequence comes from Arizona elegans, assembly GCA_022577455.1. Lineage (NCBI taxonomy): Eukaryota > Metazoa > Chordata > Lepidosauria > Squamata > Colubridae > Arizona > Arizona elegans. The sequence goes on along the minus strand of JAKOOJ010000004.1, from coordinate 71,033,648 downwards.
TCTGTGAGAGGGATCTTAATGTCTTAGAGGACAACTAATTAAATCTGAACTAACAGTATGCGGCAGCAGTCGAAAAAGCCAATGCAATCTTAATTGCATTAACAGAGGGATTCAATCAAGATCAAGTGATATATCTATAAAGCCTTAGTAAGACCATATCTAGAATACTGCATCCAGTTTTGGTCGCTACACTATAAAAAAGATGTTGAGACTCTAGAAAGACTGCAGAGAAGAGCAACAAAGATGATTAGGGAACCGTGGGCTAAAACATATGAAGAACAGTTTCAGGAACTGGGCATGGCTAGTCTGTTGAAGAGAAGGACCAGTGGAGACATGATAGCAGTCTTCCAATATTTGAGGGGCTGTCACAGAAAAGAGTGGTTCAACCTGTTTTCCAAAGAACCTGAAGGCCAGACAAAGAATAATGGATGCAAACCGAACAAGGAGAGATTCAACCTAGAAATAAGGAGAAATTTTCTGACTGTGAGAACAATCAACCAATGGAACACGTTGCCTTCAGAAGTTATTTACCAACATACAATCTGGAGGAGATGTACCCCCAACATGGAGGACAGCTTTTATTTCTCTGATTCCAAAAGAGGAGCAGGACCACACTCAGCCAAAAAATTATAGGCCTATATCACTTTTAAATATAGATTACAAAATTTTTGCTAAAATACTAGCAAATAATGACAGTCATGCAACAAATGATTCATAATGATCAAACTGGTTTTATAAATGGTAGACAAATGAAGAGTAATGTAAGGCAAGTAGTTAACCTATTAGAGTATTTGAGGAAGAACAACCAAATCCCTGCGGTGCTAATATTTCTCGATGCGGAGAAAGCATTTGATCGATTGAATTGGCATTTCTTATTGAAAATAATAGAAAAGATGTAGTTTGGAGAATATTTTACACAATCTATTAAGGCAATATATCAGAAACAAACAGTGCAAATAATAATTAATGGTAGTTTAACAGATACTTTTAATATAGAAAAAGGAACAAGACAAGGATGTCTCTTGTCTCAATTACTGTTCATCTTGACTTTGGAATTTTTGTTGAGTAAGATATGTGGGTCGGACAAAATAAATGGAATTAAAATTAGGCAGTATGATTACAGAGTACGAGCATTCGCAGATGATTTGGGTCGGCACCTAAATAACAACTTTAACAACTTAACAACTTTAACCCAACCATTACAGTTGTTTGTAGGTTTAATGGATATAATTAAGCAATATGGGCAAGTATCTGGATTTAAAATAAATGCAGGGAAAATGAAGATAATAACTAAAAACATGACTACAAATCAAAAAGATGAATTAGAAAGATTAACAGGATTTGAAATAGTAAAAAAAGTTAAGTATTTGGGGGTTTATATTATGACATCAAATGCGAAATTATTCATGCTTAACTATGATCTGTTGTGGCAAAAAATACAGAGAGAGATGGAAAATTGGAAAAAATTACAATTATCCTTGTTAGGAAGAATAGCAGCAGTAAAAATGAATGTTTTGCCTAAGTTTTTGTTTCTTTTTCAAATGATACCAATACTTAAAAAAGATGAAAATGTGAAGATATGGTGGGAAGGGTATTAATAATTTTGTTTGGGCAGGGAAGAGACTGAGAACAAAACAAAAAAATAATGCAGGATATACATGAAAGAGGAGGTCTCAAAATGCCCAATTTAAGACTATATTATGAGGCAGCTGCCCTATCAGCAATGAGTGATTGGATGAACTCAACAGAAGAAAGAATATTGAATATTGAGTGATATGATTTGGTTTACGGGTGGCATGCTTATTTATTATAGGATAAGAAAGTGGATAAGACTTTTAAAAGTCACATATTAAGGAATGCTTTATTGCGTGTCTGGAAAAAGTATAAGTATAAATTAAACGAAAAGTTACCAATGTGGGCAATACCCAGACACGCGATAGAGAATATAAGTATAGAGCAAAAACAAGATGTGATTACATACAAAGAGCTTCTTAACAAGGAAAGGGGTATATTACAACTAAAATCTTTGAATCAACTAAAAGAAGAAAGGATAATTCAAACATGGTTTCAATATGTACAGTTGCAAGCTAGAGGGAAAGAAGATCAGAAAATTGGTATTTTGCAAAATGAGGAGAACTTGGTAATACAGATTAGAGATCAAAGTCAAATGCATATAAAAAGGTTGTATAATGCATTGGTAGAAATAGATTCAGAAACGGAGTTAGTTAAGGACTGTATGATAATATGGGCACAAAATATTGAAGAACCAATAATGATGGAAATGTGGGAAAAAATATGGGTTAGAAATGTGAAGTTTACGCAAGCCCAAAATTTAAGAGAGAATTTTTATAAAAATGTTTTATAGATGGCATCTAGATCCTAAAAAGCTAGCTTGTATGTATCCAAGTGTACAACCCAAGTGTTGGAGATGTGAATGTGATGATGCCACATATTATCATATATGGTGGACATGTAAAAAAATTAAGGCATTTTGGATACAAATATGGTGGATTATTCAAAATATTCTCAAAAAGAAGATAAAATTTACTCCACAGTTCTTCTTGTTAGGTATAATTACAGATTGTACTGTTATAGAGACTAAGTTGATTTTAAATTTAATAACAGCAGCCAGACTTTTGGTGATGCAGTATTGGAAGAAGGAAGACTTGCCTACTATTGAAGAATGGACACTAAAAGGAGTGAACTTAGCAGAGATGGCAAAATTTCAGCGTATTTGAAGGACCATTCAAATGAAAGATATATATCGGAATGGAGAAGATGGATTGACTATATTCAAAACAAATATCGGACTAAAAAGCTTCAAATAGTTTATGAATGAAATCAACTTTTTCTTTTTGAACTATGTTTTGTTAGTTGAAAGGGGAGTTAAAGAGCAAGAGGGAATTAGGAGCCTACAGAAAGTTAGCATATTTTAGTTTATGTTTGTTAAATGTTATACCCTGTATTTGCTCTGAGAAGTCCGGGGTGGGGGGAGGGGGGTTGGAGGGAGAGGGGGAATGGGGGATGGGTGGTGGGCGGAGGAGGGAAGGGGGGAGGAGGGACGGGGAAAAATTGTTGTAATATTTGATAAAACTTTTTATTAAAAGAAAAAGAAGGAGTGGGATCTTCATCACTGGAAGCTTTCAACAAGAGACTGGACTGCCATCTGTCAAAAATTGTGTAGGGTCTCCTGCTTTGGGGGGGGGGGTTGGACTAGAAAACCTAAAAGATCCCTTCCAACTCTGTTAATCTGTTAAAAAACCTCTTCAAAATCCAACTAGTTGTTTTTGACAATAATTCAGCAGCTAGGAAAATGTAGAGTGATTTCATGATTGTTTGTACAGGTAGTCCTCGACTTACAACCATTCATTTAGTGATCGTTTCAAGTTACAACAGCATTAAAAAGTGATTGATGACTAGTTTTAACAGACAGTCGCAGGATCCTCACAGTCATGTGATCAAAGTCTGGAAGCTTGGCAACTGGCATGTATTTATGACAGTTGCACTTCCTGGGGTCATGTGATCCCCACTTATAACCTTTCTAGATGGCTTCTGACAAACAATCAATGGGGGAAATCCAGGGGTGAAATGCTCCTGGTTCAGACCGGATCACCTGATCTGGTAGTGATGGATGCGGGTGGTTCGGAGAACCGGTAGCAAAAATCCCTGCCCGCCCCCCATGCCCAGCTGAGCCGCACAATCATCAAAGGCTTTTTTTTTACTTTTAAAAGCATTTTTTTCTACAACCTCTTCGGTTGAAAAAATGCTTTTAAAAGTAAAAAAAAAAAGCCTCTGATGATCGCGCAGCTCAGCTGAGATTGTCAAAGGCTTTTAAAAGCATTTTTTCTACAATCTCTTCAGAGGTTGTAGAAAAAATGCTTTCAAAAAGCTCTGACGATCCCAGCTGAGTTGCCTGATCTGCAGAGGCTTTTTTTCAAGATTGAAAAAGGAATTAGAAAGCAGAAAGATTAAATGGTTAAGAGACAAATCGGGTCATTTAGTGGCCAGTAATGGGGGAAAAAAAGAAGTAGTGTATGAATTTTTCCAGGAGTTATATCAAAGAGAAGATACTAGTCAAAAGCAATTCAGTTTCCTAGAGAACCTGCCAGGGGTACCAGACCAGATAAGAGATATACTGAATAGAAATATTTCAGAGGGGGAAATAAAGGAAAGTCTGAAAAAATAGAAGAGTAGTAAAACCTCTGGAACAGATGGACTGCCTGTAGAGGTGTATAAGGCAATTTGGGAAATGATTGGGATACAGTTGTGTGACATCTTTAACAAAGTGTTGAATGATGGACGAATGCCAAAATCCTGGGAAGAGACATATATCTCTCTCCTTCCTAAGGAAGGGGCTGATACAACCTATATTAAGAATTATAGACCAATAGCCTTGCTTAATGCCAATTATAAATTGTTTGCATCCATCCAGGTTTTCTAAATCAGTTCATACATAGAGACCAGAATGGTTTCTTACCACATAAATTGTTGAGAGGTAATCTGAGAGTAATATTAAATGCTCTTGAGTTTTATGAATATCACTCAGACAAACAAATAGCACTTCTCTTTTTAAATGCCTATAAAGCATTTGACAGCATGAGTTGGGAGTTTATGCTAACCCAGCTTCGTAAAATGGAATTTGGCAAAAAATTTACACAGGCAGTACAAACAATTTATTCTTCCCAGGTGGTATGGGTTCTAGCTAATGGGGAAAAAACAAAGGAGGTTACAATTAGCAGGGTTGTCCGCTTTCCCCGCTTTTATCTATTCTGACTCTGGAGCCCCTTCTCAGGGAAATCAGGAATAATCCGGCAATTAAAGGATTTAAAGTACGAAGGCAGGAATTTAAAATACAGGCATTCGCGGACGATCTTGTCTTCATTCTAGAAGACCCTCAGGAGTCAGGCCCAGAGTTAATAGAGATGATGGAAGAATATGGTAGAGAAGCGGGATTAAAAATGAATAAGGACAAAACTAAGATATTGGTCAAAAATATTCCAAAGATGCAGAAGGACATATTAGAATCTAGATTGGATATTCAAATTGTAAATAAAATTAAATATTTAGGAATTTGGCTAACAGCCCGATGTTCTACAATTAAGGAAGACAATTTTGTTAAATTATATATCAGACCGTAAGAGACCTGGAGAAGTGGAAAATTTACAGATGTCTTTGATGGGACGGATAGCAGCAATTAAGACACATGTTTTACCCAAATGGCTATTTCTATTTCAATCAGCTCTGGTAAGGTTAGATAAAAGGTTTTTTAAAGGTTTGGATCAAGTCGTGCTGAAATTTATCTGGCAGGGGAAGAAGCCTAGGGTGAAGCTCAAAATGTTACAAGAGCATAGAGGGGCTGGGGGCTTTGGTCTCCCCTGCTGGGAACTATATTACCGAGCTTCACTGCTAGCCTGGATGAAAGAATGGGTGTTATTGAAGAGGAGGTCTTTACTAGATTTAGAAGGGCACGACCTACAACATGGTTGGCACGCACTGTTATGGAAAGAGAAAACTCAACAATATAAGTATTTTAAGAGACAATATTTAAGGTGAATATTGCTGGAATCCTGGGACATAATTAGAGGGAAATTTTATACTAAGATCCCAATCTGGTTCTCAGCAACAGAAGCGATGACATATCCAACAACTCTTAAACAGGATAACATTTATAGATATGAAGAGCTTGTGGATGCCCAAGGGATATTAAGATCTAGGGAAGATTTGGCTGATAAAGGAATTAGGTTAGATTGGTGGACCTATGCTTCAGTTCAATCTTGCTACAGGAAGGATAGAGATAATTACGGGATATATGTGATGGAGCAGAGTTTTGATAAAATATTAATGGGAGAGGATCATATATACATAACTAAAATGTATGCACAATTGCTTGAACGAATGATAGGAGAGGAGGTTGTAAAAGACACTATGATTGCCTGGGGGAGGAATTTTGGGTACTCGATTCCTTTAGAAAAATGGCAACAAATGTGGGGGGGGGGAATATTAAAATGACTACGGCAACGTCTTTCAAGGAAAATACATATAAAATGTTGTATAGGTGGCATCTCCCACCAGCAAGAATTGCTAAAATGTTTCCGGGTGCATCAGAGTTATGTTGGAAATGTGGGAAAACCAGAGATACATATTTCCATCAATGGTGGACTTGTATAATGGCAAAGAGGTATTGGAGAAGGATTAGGAATTGGATTAAGGAAATTACTAATGTGGACCTCCAATGGAAACCTGAGATATATTTACTAGATATTCGCCCAGAGGGGCTAAGTAAGAAAAAATGGTATCTCACTCTACATATTTTAGTCGCAGCTAGAATAATGTTCGCCCAACAATGGAAAGAAAAAGAAATACCGGCCAGTGTCCAAATTAAAAATAAAGTATTAGAGTGCGCTGAAGCGGACAGAATGAGATATAGGTTGAAAGAAAAAGAGGATTCTGAATTTTTTCAAAGTTGGGACAGTTGGTACCAGTGGTTGAATAAAAGGATTGAGATGAAGTGAGGGCCTAAGTCAATATGAGGAGAGATATACTTATCTAGATTGCAAGATAATTGTTTGAAAACCATATTTGGGGATTATTTACTTTATTCTGTGTTGTGGGCACAATTATTTATTAATGAGGGCAGGAATATTATCTGCCAGGATAGATGTGTTTGTGTGTCTAGTGTTATGAATGGGGGAGGGAGGGAGGGGAATGTATGGTTTTTGTTGTTATGTATAATCAATGTTTTTGTCTTATGTTGATTTTAACTTGGAAAATTTAATAAAATTTATTTAAAGAAAAAAGAAAAGAAAAGAAAAAATGCTTTTTCTTTTTTTTAAAAGTTTTATTGTTTAAGAATTACAGTACAATCCCACCATTTCCGGTTTCATGGTGTTAATATACATATACAGATATACCTTCATAATATTTACATTGTTATTTACATGGTATTGATTCATTATCTTAATTTAAGAATAGTGCCTGTAGGATTTCTTACTTTTGTAATCCTTAATATATAATATTACCTTTTATTTACATAAAATTGCATCTATACTCCTTTTTATTTCCTCCTACCGGTAGTATGACTCCTATCCACATACTCATTGAATTAATCATCCTTTTAAACTTCTTTAGCGCTCTCAAGTTTCACTTCGCTTTTCTTTTCTTCAAGCACTCATGCCACATATCCCAAACACTATACTAGTCAGTTTCCTCTCTGTCATTAATTTCTAACGTCAGTTTGTTCATTTCGGCACATTCCAATACTTTTCTGATTACGTGCTCTTCGGATGGCAACTTTTTCTCCTTCCAATGTTGAGCAAAGGAGATTCTCGCTGCTGTTATTATATGTGTAATGAGACATTTCTTCTTTCTTGCAAATTCTGTCTTCAAGATTCCCAGGAGAAATATTTTTGGTTCTAATTCAATTGTATCTCCTATTATTTCTGACACCCATTTATGTATCATCCTCCAAAATTCTTTAGCTTGTGGGCATGTCCACCAACAATGATAATAAGTACCTTGCTGATGACCGCACTTCCAACAATTTGGGGTCATATTTGGGTATATTTTGGCAATCCTGGCCAGTGCTAAGTGCCATCTGTATATCATCTTGTATTGGTTTTTCTTATAAGTTGTTGCCCTGGTCATTTTAAGATTATTATTCCAAATTTGGTCCCACTCATTCAAATTTATGGTTTGTCCAAAATTTTTGGCCCATGCTATCATTGGGTCCTTAACTACCTCCTCCATCAAATCATAATCTACCAGATTATTATAACTGTAACTGTATCAAAAGTTGCCTTGAGATCTATAAAACCTTCATGATACAGGTCTATTTGAGATGCATTTTTCAATCAGAAGATGAAGAACTAAGCACTGATTGGTGGTACCTCTCCCCTCTCTAAATCCGGCCTGCTCTTCAGCGATCAAATTCTCAAAATCCAGCCACTCCTTTAGTTTATCTTGGAGATGTTTGGTGTAAAGTTTGCTGATTGTGTTTAGCGGATTTATTGGTCTATATAATTGGCAGGGTCATCTCTTTTTCCCTTTTTAAAAATTGGGACAACAATTGCCAAGCCCCAATTTTCTGGGACATAGCCAGTGGAGTCGATATAAGTGAATAGCGCCGCCAGAACTGGTATCCACCACTCCAAATTGTTCTTCAGTAATTCAGCAGTAATGGAGTCAGTTCTTGAGGCCTTCCCAATCCTGAGTTGGCTAATGAGCTATTTGATTTCAGACTCTGAAACTGGGGACCATTCAGATAAGTCCCTCATTGTATACCTTATACTCTCACTGGATGGGTCTTCGTACATTCTCCAAAAATGAAGTTCCCAGGTTGTAGGAGGTATGTGGACATCAGAATGTCTAGCTATTGGACGTCAGAATAGAGAGAAGTTCTTTTGCTTTGCAGCCACAATAAGATGTTCCCAGGAGGACCTTGTATCTTGTCTCTTCTTAAGAGCAATCAGTTGCTTATATTGTTTTTTGAGAGTAATAAGATGTTTAAGACTTGTTTTATTACCATTCCCAATCTCGCTTTTGTACATCTTATAAGCCAAGGTGAGAGCTTTCTTGGCTTCTACACAATCCTTGTCAAACCATGGTTTGGAGGTGATACAGGGCCTCTTAGCTGAAAAGTTCCAGTCATGGACTAGTATTGGTTGTAGTTTATGAACTATGTTTTTATATGGTTCTTGTAAATCTTGGGAAGGATTGGCTGTAATAAAGGTTGAGCGAAATTTTTGAAGATTGTCCTCTGATAGAGCTCTTCTCACCTTCCGGTCAAATTGTTGGGACCATTTGACCCTACATCTTGTTGGGCCTGCTGGAGAAATTTCAGGAATAAATTGGTCCCTGAAGGGCATCTATTGGATGAAGGGCTTCATGTATATACATAAAGGTAGATGATCACTTTCCAGGTAAGGTAGGATTTCATCTTAAAAATAGTTCTCCCCTGCGGAATGGGACAACTCGCTGCAGTCAAGTCACCACAGCCATCCCACCTTGGCCATGGCCTAATCCCAACAGTCATCTCTCTACGGCCAACCTGGCAAAGCCATTTCGTCATGGACACCTCACCATGGCCAACTCACCACATAATTTAATTTAATTTAATAACTTTATTGTCAATTAATAAAGAACAATCAATGTTCTTGATTATTATTAATAATTAATAATAAATGTTATCTACCACTGTTCCTTTGACATTTCCGTTGACAAAAATGGAAATAAGGTAGAAGAAACACTAATATTTATTGCATTGAGGTATCCCATGAGGATTATCCCATGGCAAGTTATGTCACGGCTTGTTGTCCCTTGGTGAGTTGGCTGCAGCGAAAAATCCATGCTGAGAAGGCTGCGCCAGCTCCTGCTGATTTTATTTTTGTGTTGCAGATTTATCACTGAAGGAAAAGAGGTCAGAAAATATTTCACCAAGTAAAATCCATAACCAGTTGTATTTCATAAATTCCTGGTAGAGTTTTCATGTCTTTGGTGAAATGTCTCACATAATTTCTACAGATTTCTATGAGACTTCACAGGAAGATTCTATCAATCTCTCCGTTTATTATATAGTTGCAAACAAAATAGATTTCGAATGAATATTAAAATGATGTGTGAATAAATTGCTAAAGCAGGAAAAAAATCTCACAGTTTTGATGTCATGAATATATATATATTTGTTTTCTCAGGTTTTCGCGGGTGTTTTGTATGTAGGTCTTTGGTTATTCAGGTCTTCTCCCACGTAGAATTGGAAGTGTCTTGGCGACGTTTCGACGAAGTCTCATTCGTCACCTTCAGGCTGGTGTTCTCGGCTTCGTGCTTCCAGGAGCAATGTGAGATCGCAGCTGTCTCTTCCTTTTAACTGCTAGTGGGGGTGTGAGCTGATTGGGTGGGAACTTGGCTGTGTTCTGATTGGGTGGAGGTGTGTTCTGATTGGTTAGGGGTTTGGCTGTGCTCTGATTGGCTGGGGGGGTGTTCTGTTTGGGTGGGGGCTTGGTTGTGCTCAGCTTAGTCTGAGTTGCAGGGGGATTTGAGCTGGTGAGCTGCGTTGTTGTTGTTTGGCTTCGTGTTTGTGGCCGTGTGAGCTCTTCATGGTGAGTATCAGTCTGCTTCATGTATGGATTGGAGGGGTTTAAAGTGGCTAATGATGCAGCTGCGGTCTGGCTTCTGGTCCTTGGTCATGGCTCAGATATGTAGACGACACCTTCATAATCTGGCCACATGGGAAAGAAAAACTGGACAACTTCCTCACACACCTCAGCAGCCTACACCCCAAAATACAGTTCACCATGGAAACAGAAACGAACAACCAACTTCCCTTCCTGGATGTCTTAGTCTACAGAAAATCCAATGGCTCCCTAGGACACACTATCTACCAGAAGAAAACACACACAAATTGAGTTAGAAAATTAAGGAGTATATGAAATCCCATGCACCGCCTGCCCCACCACATACATCGGACAAACCAACAGACGAATAAGTGCACGCATAGAAGAACACAAGAACTCAGTCAGAAAAGAAGAACCAACTTCTTTCCTGGTCCAACACCTTAAAGCCATAGGACATGATATTGACTTTAAAAAGACCAGAACTATCGCCAAAACTGAACACTTTAACAACAGAATAATCAGAGAAGCCATCGAGATAGAAAAACGCCCACACAGCATGAACAAACGAGACGATACCTCCCGCCTACCAGGGGCTATGAAAGGTCAGTTCTCTGTACTATTGTCATGCCTTGTTTGACCTCAGCCCTTTTCTGTTGGACTCAAGTTCTTCTTCTGAACTTTGCTTTAGAGCTGAATTCTGCTGGGAATCAGTTCTAGTATAAGACTTGGCTCTAGGAGAAAAGTGTGTTTAATCTCTTCCTTTATAACTTGTTGAAGTTATAACTAACTTTATCTATACCCTCATTATCTACTGTAGTTCACCCCATACTGGAATTTTCCTCTTCTGCAACCCCAGCCCCACTTAGTTAAGACAGCAATCTTCACTCAAAGCTGTGACAAATACATAAAATTCTTACATTTCTACACACACACACACACACACACACAAAATAACAAAATGTAAAGATTAGGACGGTAGGGAAACTATAAATGATAGAAGAGATCAAGCTGTATGCCAATCAAAAACAGTTTATGGTTTTGAATACAATCCCAGAAAATTTATTGTTAGTTGTAATAAAGAATTTCCTGCCTAGTAGCAGCAAATGAATTATGTCAAGAATCTATAATAAAAAAGAACCCTGCTTTTTAAATATTCTCAAATAGGAATCCTTCTATTTCAGCTCACTAGATAATTTTCAGAAAAAATCTCATGCACTTTTCCTACAAGATGACTCCATATAAAGTAAGTAAACTAAGTTTAGGCAGGTATTTAAAATTAAACTATGGGGTCATGATCATATTACCACCAACCAAACACAATTGTGCGGTTACACTGTTCTGCCTTTTATCAGATGAGATAACCCTGTGATGTATCAGCTGGGCAGGACTGTTTTTTTAAAAAAAAAGAGTTGAAAATTTCTCTATGTAAATCTTATATTACAGGGATAGAATGCCCATTATTCAAAGCCTAGAATTTGTATCTTTTTCCTAGGACTTATTTTATTTTCCTTGAGTGGTGCCATCTTCAATGGTGAATTATTATAAAACACAATAAAATGCTGAATGTGATTTTTAGAAAGATTTATCATTAAAGATTTATCCTATTTAAAAAAAAGTGAAAAGAGAGAGTAAGCTTGAAGCAACCAATTTGCTCAAAATCCCAATTTTAACCATAATGCTCTCCCATTTTTAAAACTTTGTTAGAATTTCTATATGTGACATTCTTAATATTTTACAAAACTGGTGAATAAAATTTCTCCAAAAGATAACCAGGTGCAATCACTTGTCTTTGGAAAAGATAGAGTGAAGTTCAGTGAATTTAGTAAAGAGTTAAAAGCATTTCTATGTTTTTGGCAAATAAGAAGAATTTAGACTTTTTGTACAATAGGATAGTTATTCTTCCACTGAAATCTTCACTAGATCGATTTACCCATAGTTCTTTCTTTTCCTCTATGAGTTAGACATAATAAATTCAAAAGGTGATAGAAATAATTATTAGTAACAAATCAGACATTAATAACTGCAAGCTCTATTTATAAACGTATTCTAAATATCCCAAATTGCTCACTAAATGCTGATAGAAGAAAATCTGGACTCCTTAACTCCTTAACTTAATTACTAGAATCAGTTCTAGTATAAAGTAAAAAAAAATACATGGTCTATACGCATATATTCACACCAACCATTCTCTGAACATCATATCATCAATGATGCCATCAATGCCCCCCAATTGTAGGGGGAGATATTCTGGATTTCAAGTCTCGCATGGAGCCGGACGATGACTGCGGTTCTGGCCCTTCCCAGCTTTCGTGAGAGGGCGGCTGGTGTTAACATCTGGCCTGAAGTGGCTTAAGACTCCATCCACTGCTGTGAGAGAGCAGTGGAGTTTATTAACTTGGAATTGATTGAATGTCCCTTTCCAGATTTGGACTATCTTGATTAACCCTCAGACCATGGATTTTCCCCCTGATTGATTGATTGATTAATTGATTAGATGTATTCGCTACCAGAACTTCTTATTCTGCGAGACTCCTCCCTCTCGCAGGTGTGGCCCTCCACTTTATCAAGGGCCTACCTTTATGACGGGCGTTGGCACCCCGAGAGGTGGCATGTCGCAAAAAGGGGATTGAGGGGTTTTTTAGGGAAACTTTTTGATAGGTTTTAAGGGATTTTAAGGGGAGGGAGGGTTGTGTGGGTTTGGGGGTTAACCCACAGGGGGAGGGATCCAGTCCAGATGTTAGTGGGGCCACGGAGGGTGTGGATTCTGGGGGTAAGAAGGACATTAGAGTCCATTCTGTCGAGGGCCTTTCTATCAATGTGGGTGGGAGGGGCAGATATGGCGGGAGCAGGGGGCCGCATCATGTGGTGGGGGTACACACTCGCTATCTTCGAGCGGTGGCGCCCCGGTCCCCAAAGCCCTTCTCGCACCCCAGGCTGTTCAGACTCTCAGGGCCCAAGCCTTCGGCTGTTGTTATGTAATGCCAGGTCCATGGTAAATAAAGCCCCCCTCATCTGCGATCTTATTCAGGAGGGGGGAGCGGACCTGGCAGGTATCACGGAGACCTGGTTGGGCCAGGAGGGGGGAGTGCCCCTCGTAGATATGTGCCCACCAGGCTTCCGTGCATTCCATCAGCCGAGAGCTCAGGGGCGGGGGGGGTGGCGGTTATTATAAAGGAAGGTCTTGATCCGAGGGAGACCACTGTGCCACAGATAGCCGGATGTGAGTCCCTTTTTGTGAAGTGGGGCCATGGAGTACAGATGGGCTTGTTGATTACGTACCTGGCTCCCTGCCGTGTGGCAACGGCCCTGCTTGAGCTGCTCAACGTCATAGCTGAGGTGGCGGTTGGTACCCCCAGACTTCTAGTCATGGGGGATTTCAACCTGCCATCCGTCGGCGAAACGTCTGAGGTGGCTCGAGAGTTCATGGCTTCCATGACGGCCATGGACCTTACTCAGTTAATTCATGACCCTACTCACACGGGTGGACACACTCTGGATTTAGTTTTTGTCTCTGGTCAGTGGTCGAGTGGCCTTAATACAGGGATATAGTCATCGAACTCTTGTCATGGTCTGACCACTCGCTCCTTCAACTAGACTTTCTAACAGCTGCACCCCGCTGCAGGGAGGCGGGACCGACTAGGTGGTTCTGCCCCAGGCGCCTGATGGATCCTGATAGGTTCCAGATGGAGCTTGGGCCATTTCCTGAGACTCTGGCTTATGACTCAGCTGAGGACCTGGTGGCCGCCTGGGATAGTGTGGCTGCCGGGGCCTTGGACCGTGTTGTGCCTTTGCGGCCTCTGACCCGGCACCGAACTCACCTAGCTCCTTGGTTCTCCAAGGAGCTTAGGGAGATGAAGCACCGGAAAAGATGCCTGGAGAGTAGTTGGAGGACCAGTCGCTCCGAATCCGACCAAACACTGGTGAGGTCTCATATTAAGACCTACCTAGTGGCGATAAAAGCGGCAAAATCTAGCTATTTTGCCGCTCTTATCGCATCATCAGATAATCGCCCAGCCACCCTGTTTAGGGTGACCCGCTCCCTCCTCCATCTGGAAGTGCGGGATGATCCCTTGCAGGGTCAAGCTGAGGACTTTGTGCAGTATCTGCATGACAAGATCGCTCAGATTCGGGAAGGCCTGGCCTCTGACTGGGTAAGTCCAGAAGGGATGACTGAGGCAGGTCTTGGGAATGTTATCTGGGAGGAGTTTGATCCTGTGGCTCCCGAGGACGTGGACAGGATCCTGGGACGGCTGAATGTGACCACATGTTTATTGGACCCGTGTCCCTCCTGGTTGATGCTGGCTTCCCGGGAGGTTACACGAGGCTGGCTCCAGAGGATTGTTAACGCCTCTCTGGGTGAGGGTGTCTTGCTGGCCACTTTGAAAGAAGCGGTGGTGAGGCCCATCCTCAAGAAGCCCTCTCTGGATCCGGTTGTTTTGGCTAATTATCGTCCAGTCTCCAACCTTCGCTTCGTTGCGAAAGTTGTTGGGAGTGTGGTGGTGCGGCAGTTTCCCCAGTACCTGGATGAAGCTGTCTATCTGGACCCGCTCCAGTCCAGCTTCTGGCCTGGGCACAGCACGGAAACTGCATTGGTCACATTGGTGGATGATCTCTGGAGGGCTCGGGATAGGGGTTGCTCCTCTATCCTGGTCCTGTTAGATCTCTCAGCGGCTTTTGATACCATTGACCATGGTATCATGTTGCACCGGTTGAAGGGGCTGGGGGGCACCGTTCTGCGGTGGTTCTCCTCCTACCTCTCTGACCGGTCGCAATCTGTGTTGACAGGGGGGCAGCGGTCAACCCCGAGGCACCTTGCTTGTGGGGTGCCACAAGGGTCGGTCCTCTCGCCCCTTCTGTTCAACATTTATGTGAAGCCGCTGGACGAGATCATCCATGGCTTTGGGATGGAGTTCCATCAGTATGCTGACGACACTCAGCTGTACATCTCCACCCCAGGCCAAACGATGCCCTTGAAGTGATGTCCCAGTGCCTGGAGACCGTGCGGGCCTGGATGGGGAGAAACAGGCTCCGACTCAACCCTTCCAAGACCGAGTGGCTGTGGCTTCCGGCGTCCCGATATAGCCAGCTGGTGCCATCGCTGGCTATTGGGGGCGAATCATTGGCCCCCACGGAGAGGGCTCGCAACTTAGGTGTCCTCCTGGATGCACGGCTGTCTTTAGAAGAGCATGTGACGGCCGTGGCCAGGGGGGCTTTCTATCAGGTTCGCCTGATACGCCAGTTGCGTCCCTTTCTGGATAGGGACTCCCTATGCACGGTCACTCAAGCACTCGTCACTTCCCACCTGGACTACTGCAATGCTCTCTACCTGGGGCTCCCCTTGGGATGCACCCAGAGGCTGCAGTTGGTCCAGAATGCGGCTGCGCAGGGGATTATGGGAGCGATGGGGCGCTCTCATGTGTCATCTCTCCTGTGCGAGCTGCACTGGCTTCCTGTGGTCTTCTGGGTGTGCTTCAAGGTGTTGGTGATCACCTTTAAAGCGCTCCATGGCTTAAGGCCGGGGTATTTGCGAGACCACCTTCTGCTGCCAATAGCCTCCCACCGGCCGGTTCGCTTGCACAGAGAGGGCCTCCTCAGGGTGCTGTCGGCCAGACAGTGCCGGCTGGCGACCCCCAGGGGGAGAGCCTTCTCTGTGGCGGCAACAGCCCTCTGGAATGACCTACCCCCTGAGATACACACGATATCAGACCTCCGGACTTTTCGTCGGGCCCTAAAAACTTATTCCATCTAGCTGGGCTGGCTTGATCCCGTCCTCTCAGTTTTTATTGATTCAGTTTTAATTTGGGTTGTTTTAAATTATTTGGGCCAAAATTATTTGATTGTTTTTAATTTTTTTTTTTAAATTTTGTATACAATGTTTTATTTTGGCTGTGCACCGCCCTGAGTCCTGCTGGAGAAGGGCGGTATAGAAATATAAATAAATAAATAAATAAATAAATAAATAAATAAATAAATAAATAAATAGATAAATAAATAAATATCTGAACACAGTTAAGGAGTTTGTGCAAACAGCAGCAGCAGATTGTTTTTTTCAACCAGATAATCTGGCACAGCAGCATTTCATCTCAGAGCAAAGACACTTATCAAAAAAATGGCAATGTGACCCTAGACACTTCCTTTATGGTCAAGATGGCCATTATGATATCCTTTATCTTAATAGATGGCTTCTCCCATCTTCATAATTTTTTTCAGAATTTTTGCGCTCAGAATGCTCTTATTTATTCAAGGAAGGGGTTATTGTGCTCTGCTATTATATAGTACATAGTAATTTATGCCAGTGAAACACGGACACTGACTTCACAATCGATACGAAAGTTACAAGTGGTGCAAAGAGTAGTGGAAAGATACATGCTCAGCATTACAAGACAATATAGAAAGACCTGCATGTGGATTAGAGAACAAATGAAAATATATGATATCATCAAGAGAATAAAAGAATTGATATCATCAAGAAAATAAAAGAATTGGAAATGGGCTGGTCACATAGCAAGAACAACTGATGGCAGGTGGACCAAGGCAGTCACAGAATGGATCCCACTTGATAAAAAGGGTCTACAAATGAGACCTAAAACAAGATGGATTGACAACATCAGCAAGTATTGCAGGCCCAACTGGCAAAAAAAAAAAAAAAAAAAGAGCTCAGGACCGTATCAGTTGGAAATATGAGGAAGAGGATTTCATTCTACAATGGATAGACAATGCCTAACATGATGATGATGAATTTTTAACTGTCCAAGATTTGAGTCTCTGCTTGCTAAAATCCAAAAATGGATTCCGTTGCAATTTTCCCCTTATAATTCCTGACTTGAGATCCCTGGATAGGTAATTATGTGGGGACTTACATAAGAAAATGAACCTCAGATTCATTCATTTCATTCATTTCTGTTTCCTATTATGTTGAAAAAGCTTCCATTATTTGCTTGTTTGGAGAAGCAGAAATGGAATTAAATGTCTTCCCCAAACCTGGAGGCCTTCTGACCAACCCACAGCCAACTAGCTATCATAAGATATGAAGGAAACTGCAATTCAGTACATCTTGAGACCACCAGACTGGGGTGGTCAAGCTGATCCAATTCAACAGGGCCAAAATTATAAATTTTGTTCAGACTTCCTGAACAAAAGAAAAAAGAACATTAAGAATGAAATACACATTAATATTAGCGGTTTAGATTTTTTTCCATAACAAAATCCCACCATGTTCTTTGAGGGTTTGAATTTTAACAATCATCTAATATTAATTACTGCCATCAGTTCTGCTTTCTATATTTTAATAATATTGTTTTCATTACAATGGGTGGCTGATTTTTTTTCCAAAGCCCCAAATTTTCCCATCACTCCTTGTTAACCTATTTTCCTGATATATTATGTCCTTTAAATTATAAACATAATGGACATAATAATTGTAAGTTGCTCTGGAAGATTTGTATAAAAGTGTTATATAACTGAAACAAATAGATCTTTGCTATGGAAATATGGATTTTTTGTTTCCCAGGTTTAATGCATGCTTTTTCCAATTATCATTTCTGTTTAATATCTCCAAAGCAGGGGTGAAATGTAAACTTTTGTTACTACCGGTTCTGTGGGCATGGTTTGGTGGGGGGTAATGTGACTGGGTTGGCGTGGCCAACTTTTTTTTTTTTTTAACTTTTCAAAGCATTTTTTCTAATGCTTTGAAAAGCCTCTGCCGATCAGGCAATTCAGCTGGGATCATCAGAGAGGCTTTTTAAAAAATGCCTCTCTGATGATCAGGCAACTCAGCTAGGATCGTCAGAGACTTTTCAAAGCATTTTTTTTGAAAGAAAAGAGGTTGCACAAAAAAATGCTTTGAAAAGCCTCTGACGATCCCAGCTGAGCCGCGCGATCATCAGAAGCTTTTTTTTTAACTTTTAAAAGCATTTTTTCGTTGGAAGAGGTTGTAGAAAAATGCTTTTAAAAGTAAAAAAAAAAAGCCTCTGATGATTGTGCGGCTCAGCTGGGCATGGTGGGGGTGGGGGGCGCAGGGATTTTTGCTACTGGTTCTCCGAACCACCCGCCACCATCGCTACCGGATTGGGTGATCCGGTCCGAACTGGAAGCATTTCATCCCTGCTAAAGTTGTCTTTTTGAGACTCTACATCTATGCATTTCAAGAGTGTGTGTGTGTGTGTGTGTGTGTGTGTGTGCATACTGTACATACATACATATATACATACATACATAGTATGATTGGTTTTTTTTTTTTTTCATTTTTCCATTATCCACTTGATTGTAAAATGAATAAAATGCAATTTTATTTGGTTTAAGAAAATAATCAATGGTCCACTTTTTAAATTGCTGTAAGACATTAGCTGTGCAATTTCCAGAACTGGGCTTTTACACAGTCAACTTAGGAATTTGAACCTGAAATTCTATGACAATTGGGCTAGGAATTGCAGACTCCTGAGCCAGATTACATGGAGGAATCAATATCCTTGCCAAAAGTCTCACTTGCCAAATCTGTTTATCAAACAGATTGGTCTCTTTGGGGATTTTGATCTTCTAGCCAGGAAGTGGAGTCTGCAAGAGTTGGAATAAGAATCCAATTATAAATCAACTCATGTTGGAACAGTTTACAGTTTTACTGGGATCTGTCCAGAGTTCTAAAGAATTTCTTGTCTCTGACCATTCTTGCTTACTCACCTGTAACCTTCCATCTGACATGACTACTTCTCAGTTTGCACTCAAGACATCTAAAATCTTCTTTATAATTGTGAACTTTCTTTCTACATCCCAATATCTCACAATCCAAGCCATTTTTAATTGAAAAAAGGGCTACTTACCTAGATAGGAAGAGTTTACACTGGAGTTTCAGGTCAGCAGCACAGTCATCTGACTGACAATTTCTTTCAAAAATAGTCTATAAGAAGTCAGAAAAAAATAATAGAGTAGAAAATAAAATCTCCTCTTTGTAAAAGAGCACCCAGGCTGATGTCTGTCCCAATATCTCCAGGCAGTGCTGGAAAAACAAAACACTTTCTCAATTTTTACCCATCACTATGGAAAATACTAAGGCAGATGAGTCAAAGATCTAATGTGATAGAATGCAGCTTTTTGTACAACTAGCTGAATACCCATGTAGGCTTGATAAATTGACATAGCTTGAAAATTAATGAGTAGTTACAATTGGCCTCTCCTCTCCCTCTCTCTCCCTCAGCCTTGCCCCACAAAAGCCTAGCCTAGCCTAGCCCCTTCTCTCCTTCAGCCTTGCCCCACAGAAGCCTCCCCTATCCTAGCCCCTTCTCTCCCTCAAGCTTGCCCCATAGAAGCCTCCCCTATCCTATCCCCTTCTCTCCCTCAGCCTTGCCTCATAGAAGCCTCCCCTATCCTATCCCCTGCTTGCTGCTGTGAAAGTAAAACTGAAACTCCTCTCCTCTGCTTGTGTTTTGCATTTGGAACAGATTTCTTTTCAGGTGGGAGAGGGAGTAGAACTCCTTAGCAACAGAGCATGCTAATAATAATATAGGAAATACTAATGCTCTGATGGTCATTTCAAAAAATCCTTTTTTAGTGAGCACCTAGAAGCCAAGAGGAACATATGTGGCAAATTTCAAGTTCGTAGGCTTTACGGTTCTGGAGATTTTGTGATGATGCGTGAGTGGTGTTTTGCTTTTATATATATATAGATAAATACTAATTATTTCATATCTCACTGAATATTAAAACTGCACAAAAAAGGCCAGTTGACCAGAAGAAAATGTTCAACCTAGGGTAATACTTTATTAGCTCAATTCAAATGTAGTCAAACAGTGAGCAAAAGAACATCCCCCTAAGCCGACTACAAGCAAAAAAACTGAGAAGTTAAAAGTTTCATGCTAAAGGTTATTGTCTCGTCTTCAGACAGAATCTAGATGGAAGTAGTTTAAGGTGTATGAGAGCTGATTTGGTGTAATGGTTAAGGCATCAAGCAAGAAACTAAGAGAGTATGAGCTCTAATCCTGTCTTGGGCTCAAAGCAACTCATTTTGCATAGCTTTTGGCCAATCACTTTCTCTCAGCCCTAGGAGACAATGGCAAACCATTTCTGAAAATTTCCCTAAGAAAATTGCAGGGACATGTCCAGATAGTCTCTGAGAATTACACATAATGCAAAGAAGGGGAAAAATATGAGATGTAGTTCAACCCATGAAAATCTACTGAAAATGTCATTTTTTGCATATTTTGCAAATATAAAAATGCAATGAAATTTAACTTAACACGATCAGGCTACAAGAGGAAATCTTAAAATGTAAAATGTGCAGTTCATAAAGAAGCATTTTTTTTTAGAATGGATCAAATCTGAAGCACTGTATATGCCATTTTTTAGCATTTCTCAAAAAAGAAAGTATATTTTCCTAATGTTCCATCATTACAATGCAAAGAACCAACTGCTTTTTATTATATGTAAACCCTGGGCAATGTATGAAATCTTTTAACAAAATCCCATTTTGTTCCAGTGCAAGAACCTGATGCCATCTCATTGATGATAACTAATTAACATTCCTGAATATTTCCGAGGTTTAAATCATATATACTTGTGTAAAATAACTGGAAGAATATTTCCACTAAATGTCCTGGTAAATGAGAGCAAATTCCTTAGTAGCTATAAATGTAAAAAAACATTCCTGCTATTAAAGAAACAGACATGTTGGTGTAAGGGGCGTGGGGCTTAGAACAGCTTTGAAATTCCTTTGACTTCAGGAAATATTTATTTCCACATCAATGGGAAACCCATGTTGTGAAACAGTTCCAGAATGCAAGGGCTCCAAATTCAAAGCCCTTTGAACATAAGCGTTGGTGAACAACAAAAGTTGCAATCTTTGAGCCTAAGCAGGTTGATATGAAGCAGATTCAATGTCAAATTAAACAAGTTCTATTCTATGGTACAGAAATAAATCATGAAATATATTTGTGCAAATTATACCATAACATTAACAAATGGCCAGGACTCATAAAATAGATCAGGTGTATTATTCTTAAATTTTGAACTTCATTTTTAGGGGATCAAGATCTGCCATTGCTATTAGCAAACACACAAACACAACACTCCAAGCAAAAACTAAGTTGCTACAATACTCAAGTCATTATAGTAGTGGGCGGGGGAGGGGAGGGGGTTAAATTAAAATTAATTAAATTTAGTTCAATTAAGTTATAGCACAGGATAAATTCCTCCTTTTGGGAATGTTATTTCAGTTTCTTTTCTAGTTGTACCAAAACATATAGACAAAGTATAATAATTGTGGATATAATTCATTAAATGAAAGTACCTTACATACCTAGACTAATATTACATTATTTTACAGACATCTGATGATGTGCTGGAGTGATCATGTTTGATGAATCTGTATTGAGTGTTCTGAAGTGCAATGCAAAACTACAATTTACAAGTATTCCTTGTTTAATGACTACCTTGTTTAGAAACTGTTCTGTTATGATGGTGATTAAAAAATAACTATCCTTGCACTCACAGCTTTCACAGCAAAGAAAGTAAGATCATATGCAAAGTCATGGTTTCACTTAGCAACTGATTTGCTTAACAACTGAATTGCAAGTCTCAATTCTGGTCCCTAGAAGAGTACTTGTTCTGCTATTTCTCTATGTTTATGAATCCCCTTCATTTTTTGTGGTTTGACAAGGAAACAATCAGAAAGATTCATTTGCACTTCAGAATAGTCAATTTCCTATGGTATCCAAGATCAGGGAAGGCCCTGTTAATCTAACTAAACAATCAAGCATATATATATATACATGTGATACATAATTCTATTTTCTTTGCTATATAGTTTAAACTAACCAAACAAGGATGTAACAAGAAATTACCATTCATTTAAAAGTGAAATCTAATGGCTCTGACCTTTAATGATAGTATATGCATATATTCAATACCGTATTTTCCGGCGTATAAGACGACTGGGCGTATAAGACGACCCCCAACTTTTCCTGTTAAAATATAGGGTTTGGGCTATACTCGCCATATAAGACTACCCCTCTTCCAACACACACCAAATAAAAATTAAAAAACATCAACTGCCTCAACACAATGTAAAAGCAGCTGTGCTAGACCCAAAATGGCCCCTGCAACAAGCAGGAACCTCACACAGCCACAAAAAGCGCAAAAAACAACTTTCACACTTTACACACACACAACACAACACAACACAACTGGCTCATCCACAATGTAAAAGCAGCTGTGCTAGACCCAAAATGGCCCCTGCAACAAGCAGGAACCTCACACAGCCACAAAAAGCCCAAAAAAACAACTTTCACACTTTACACACACACAACACAACACAACTGGCTCATCCACAATGTAAAAGCAGCTGTGCTAGACCCAAAATGGCCCCTGCAACAAGCAGGAACCTCACGCAGCCACAAAAAGCCCAAAAAAACAACTTTCACACTTTACACACACACAACACAACACAACACAACTGGCTCATCCACAATGTAAAAGCAGCTGTGCTAGACCCAAAATGGCCCCTGCAACAAGCAGGAACCTCACACAGCCACAAAAAGCCCAAAAAAATCAACCTTCACACTTTACACACACAAAATTCCACATACAGCTTTGTGAGATTTTGTGTGTTTGTGTAGTTAGAGTGAAACACTACAGAAAGACACCACATCTCAGAAAGCTGCACAAATATTATTTTATTTTTATTTTTATATGAAAACTAAATTTAAAACTTCCTAAACTTTAAATGGCTAGGTCTAAAAAAGAACAACTAAAAAAACCCCAATTAACTATTTTTTTAAAGCTCCCAAAGGGTTAAAAAACTTACCCAATAGAACAGGGGTCTCCAACCTTGGCAACTTTAAGACTTGTAGACTTCAACTCCCAGAATTCCTCAGCCAGCTTTGTTTTTACTGGCTGAGGAATTCTGGGAGTTGAAGTCCACAACTCCTGCCTGCATGATTGCAGGCAGAAAGTGGCTTGCTGATGGAATGGATTCAGGCAAGCGAAGCAAGGCAAGCGTTGCGATTACCAGCTAAGGTAAGCAAGCTGGAGGGGGAAAACTTTTTTCTTTTTACAGGGCTCTGGGCTCTGGCGATCCCAGCTGAGTTGCCTGATTAGCAGGCAACGCAGCTGGGATCGTCAGAGCTTGCAGATTCACATAAAAGGAAAAAAGTTTTTTCCTTTAACATGGCTCTGGCATCCCAGTTGAGTTGCCTGATTAGCAGGCAAAGCTGGGATCGTCAGAGCTTCGATCGCCAGAGCCATTTAAGGCTCGTTAGAGTCTTTTGGGCTGGTCTGCCTGGTTACAGGAGAACGACACCCGGCGTATAAGACGACTCCCGACTTTTGAGATGATTTTCATGTGTTAAAAAGTCGTCTTATACGCCGGAAAATACAGTATATTACAATCATGCATGAATTTGGAGTATTTTCTTGCCTAGAGATCTGGGACAATGACTGGTCAATACCTTTAGTCTATAAAAAGAACAGTAATAGTCAGGGATTAAATTTTTTTATTATTACTATTTGTTTAAGGTAGCATGCCCCTGATTTAAGAGCTATTAACTTCAATGAATCAAATGTGGTTATTTTTTAGGGTCAACAAAAGATTGAAAAAAAGTCACACTGTTTTAACAAACAGCAGAATGATGCTCACACAAGATCTGAAAAATGCCTAACAAATTTGATGATTCATTTAATGAGAATTGTTCATTTATTTTAGAACAATAAGATTTGTAACAGTGCTAATGACACTGTCCTCCAAACTTCCATTAGTAGGAGCAGTGTAAGTGCTAAAAAGCATAGTGGGGTGAGATACAATATTGAAAAAAAAACATTCAAGACAAGAAAATTTCTAAAGGAAAGAAAGAATAGCAGTCTCTTCTCATCAATGTTTGGAGAAGGGGTGCTTTCTGTTTCTCCAAAGGCTTAGGTCATGATTGATTGTAAGACTTCAGGCCACTGTTTCTCAGACTTGGCAACTTTAAATGGGTGGATTCCTATAATTTCCTAGCCAGCATGAATATCTTAAAGTAACCAAGTTTGAGAAGTATGCTTTAGGTGCACAGCTTGAGACTGTTGGGGCCAATACATCTTCAAATGCTTTGGGGCTACAAAGGGGGCAAAAAAATTAAGTATTCATATACATGAATATGTATAGTTTAATTAACTATATATGTAAATGTATATGTATATGTAAATGTATATGTATATATGTAAATGAAAATAAATTATTTTTTCCCCTAGCTTTCCTCACCACTTTGAAGAATGGGTATCTTGGCCTTTCATTTTACATCCAAGTCTTGCTCTTGAAACAAAAAGGATATTCTCCTCCATATAATATGGCAATGGTCTTTGGAGGTAGAGCTTTAGGTGGTTTTCTTCCCTGAACTATAAGATGTGAGCTGAACAGATTTCCAGGAGCAAATTCCTGTTTCCAAACTAGGGGACTACAGCCAGTCCACTTGGAAGAAAAAGATCAGCCGTTTAAAGGAACAAACTGCAAATATTTGAAATGTTTTTCTGCTGTTCCATGTACAAATAACAACAGCAGCATAGTTACAACTGTTTAGTTAAGTAAAATAATTGCAGATCTTTCAACTATATGTGTAGATAAAGCTACTAAAAATTAAGCTCTAAACAAGTAATTCCAACCAACTCAGTCCTCTTTTCTCTCCCATATACTGGTCTGGTAAGGACAGCCAGTCCCAAAAGCTCAAATTAATCATATTGTATCATAATACTGGGTGGAATCATTTTTAGATTTCCTGGTATGGAAAAACATCAATTCTGTGCCAATTTGGGGTTCACCCTGGCCACTGAATTCCAACACATGAAACCTGGCAGATATATGTGGATGAGACTGAATGCATCAGAGATTCCACCCAACCGAAGGGGAAGGGGGAGGAATATTTCTAATTAGACTAAAGAGGGAGGGGTTGGAGAAAGCCATTTCCTGTAATAAAGGAAACATTCATATTTGGGACATATTGGGAACAGAGGAGATTCTCTTTGACTGAACAAAGCATATGTTCAGCACAAAATTTAATCATATGATTCTCACTTGCCACAGATGATCTAAAACTGGGGTGGCCCTCTAGTTATTCAACTACATTCACTATTGCTCCCTAGCACTGTTGACAAGAGTAGAGTGGATCTGTAATTTAACTGTTTCTGAAAACTACATGTTTTTCATTTGTTATCTAAAAGATAACGATCTAACACTATCTGTCTCAAACTGATTAGGCTGGTCTACACCTTAGCCCCGTGATGGCGAACCTATGACATGTGTGCCGGAAGTGGCACGCAGAGCCTTCTTTCTGGGCACGCGGAGCCATCGCCTGTTGCTCTTCCAAGTTCTGGCATGCCAGCCAGGTGGTATTCATGTGCACCTGAGCGCCCAAAACCGGAAGAGCAGCCGCCCATTGCATATGCGTGGTGCAGGAAGATGATCTTCCCGTTTCAGGAATGCGCATGTTCATCAGCCACTTGCCTCCTGGTTTCTGGTGCCCATGCGCATGCAAAGACCGGCAATGGCTGGCATGCTGTCTCCGGCGTTCCTCCTGTGCAGCTCTGCTGCCTCAGAAGAGCAGAAGCAACAGTAACTGCAGGGGGAAAGGCAAGAGCGACTGGCTTGCTTGGGCACTCAGGAGAGTAGGGCTGCACTTTTGGTCTGCAAGGCGTGGCCAGGAGGAGGAGGAGGCACCACCACCATGTAATATAAGAGTGCCTGGATGGGGTTGGGAGCCAGGCTGACCGGGGCAAATCAGCTTGCAGTCCCTGAGAGAGACGGGCTGCATGGGCTGGGCAGCAAGCCCACACATTGGCGCTCACGTGGCGGGCAGCAGATTGTGGCTCCACTGGTGTAGCCAGGGCAAAAGTGTGCAGCCCCCACTTGGGTGTTGCTGGGTTGCACTTTTGGCTTGCAAGGTGCGACCAGGAAGAAGCACCGCCGCTGCCATGTAAGGTAAAAGCACCAAGGCTGAGAGGACAAAGTTGGAAGTAGCAGTCCTGGGGGTTCTTTACCGCCACTGCTGCTGCCGCGAAACATATGGGTGTCTCCCCAGTTGCCTCGCTGTGGGTGCCAGACGAGAGGCGGGCAGCAGTCAAAGCCACGTGTGTGAGCGATCAGGGAGCTCCTCTCCTGTCACAAGGATGCTGGGAGGGTGGGAGTACATACTTCCCCACTCCTGGGGTGGGGAAATCGATGAGCCAAATGTTTTTCCAAGGGAAAAGACGGGAGGGCTGGAGGGAGGGCAGGAAACCGATCCAAACTTTCTCCCTTCCTCCTTCTTTCTCCCAACCCTGCCAGCCACTCTTAGTTTACCCCTAGTGAGGCAGGATAAACACTTGGAGTTGGATCAGTTCACACAACCTAGTTTCAGCCAATGGCTCAGAGCAGCAGCTTCGCTTGAGGAGGAGGGGAAAGGACTGAGGGAAGAAAGCCGGAGCTCTGGCAGTCTGTTACTCTGTTAAACGTTTTTCCAGAGGCTGCCAGAGCTCTGGCTTTCTTCCCTCGATCCTTTCCCTTCCTCCTCAAATGAAGAGTACGGAGGGGGGTCTGGAAGAAGGAATAAAGTTTGCTTATTTAAAGAGGACATGCTTCTGGTGCGAACGTCACGCCCCCTGGAAGGCTTGGTCGTTCTCTTAGAGTGGGTTGCCTGCAAACAGTTGAGATAATTTTGAAAAGATTTTCGAAGCCTGCCCTTCAGTTGCTTTCGAGTTTGGAAAAACTTTTAACAGAGTAACAGACTAACAGAACTCTGGCTTTCTTCCCACGATCCTTTCCCTTCCTCCTCAAGCGAAGCTGCTGCTCTGAGCCATTGGCTGAAACTGGGTTTTGTGAACTGATCCAGCTCCAACTGTTTATCCTGCCTTACTAGGGGTAAACTAAGAGTGCTTGGCAGGGTTGGGAGAAAGAAGAGAGAAGGGAGAGAGTTTGGATCGGTTTCCTGCCCCCCCACTCAAGCCCTCCTGTCTTTTTCTCTGCTTGAGAAATGGCTGCGAGAGTTGTTTAGCTGGTTCAGATAGGATTAGAAATTGTCCCCCTCAGAACAGGCTCTCAATTTGGGTGTCCTCCTAGACTCACAGCTAAGATTAGAGCAACATCTGACAGCTGTGGTGAGGGAGACCTTTGCACAGGTTTGCTTGGTGCACCAATTGCGACCCTACTTGGATCAGGAGGCTCTCGTCACAGTCACTCATGTCCTTGTCACCTCACGGTTAGATTATTGCAATACACTCTACATGGGGCTACCCTTGAAAAGTGTTCGGAGACTACAGTTGGTCCAGAACGCAGCCGTGCGAGTTGTCTTGGGTGCACTTAGATACACCCACATTACACCAATTCTCTGCGAGCTGCACTGGCTCCCTATTGATCTCTGGTCACAATTCAAGGTGTTGGTTATTACCTTTATTACCTTTAAAGGCCAGGTTATCTTCGAGACCGCCTTCTGCTGCATAGCTCCCAGCAACCAGTAAGATCCCACAGAGTTGGTCTCCTCCGGGTCCTGTCAGCTAAACAATGCCAGCTGGTGGGCCCGCGGGGGAGGGCCTTCTCTGTGGCAGCCCCAGCTCTCTGGAACCAGTTACCTCCTGAGGTCCAGACCATCCCCATCCTACTGGCCTTCCGAAAAGCGGTGAAGACCTGGCTTTTCCGGCAGGCCTGGAGCCGTTGATCTCGCTCTTGTGATCTGGCAAGATCTGGCCATGAATGGCATGAATGAGTTTTTAATGTTTTTAATGTTTTTAATTTTTAAATGTTTTTTATAATGATTTTTTAAAAAATGTATTGTGAGTTGCCCTGAATCTTTGGAGAGGGGGCGGCATATAAATTGAATTAATTAAATTAAATTAAATTAAATTAAATTAAATTAAATTAGCTACCAGACTGAGGGAAGCCGCGGTGAATTCCAGGCTGGCAGTCTGGCCGGGGGAAGGGTGGGCGAAAGAGCAATGCAACCCCTCGCGTTTTGGTGGCATGGGGCTCTGAGTGTGCAAAAGAGAACAGCCGTCGGGAGAAAAGTTTTTTGGGAAGCTGCGCAGAGCCGCCTTTTACTTCCAGCAACTGGAGGAAGGTGCTTTTCTTGGCTGCTGCGTGAATAGACCAAGATTGTTCTTCGCAGAACTCCTGGCTACTGCGTCTCCTTTTAGACCTGTAATCACTCTCCTTAGGAGGGAAGCCACCAGTCGGGCACCCAGCTGGCCCTCTTCCCCCCTCCCGCTCACCCCTTCGCCCCCGCCAATGGCAGTTCTCGTGCTGCTGCTTCCCCGGCAGCACCAGAGCAGCCGGCAGGGCAGAGAGGGCGGTGGCAGGCTACGATGGCAAGCCATTCGCACTGGCTAAGAGACAGGGGCTGCTCCTGAAGCAGCCAGGAGGAGAAGCCGCCGACAGGAAGGCGAGCTGCCCCAGGAGAACTGGAAGAGAGCACAGCTCCCCACTCATGGAGACCCACTGGCCGGGAAGCAGTCACAGTAAGCGGCAAGAGGTGTGCTGACCAGTAAGTGGTCATGCTCCCTGGTGGGAGAGGGTTGCACCAACCTTTGCCGGCGTGAACGGCCGGCCTGCCTCACGCTCCAGGCAGCATCCATCATGGCTGGCATGGCTGGACACTGCCCGGAGCGCAAGGCTGGCAAGCCATTCGCGCCAGCAAAGTTTACTGCAGGAGGCTTTTCAGGCCCAAAATGGGGCGGGGGAGTGTGAAACACATGTGCAGGGTGCGCACATGCACAACGTGGGGGGCGCGCACATGCACATGCACAATGCAGGTTGCATGCGCAGGAGGAGTGGGGGCGTGCACGCGTGCGCAGTGGGGGATTCGCATTGCATTATGGGTGCTGACACACACGCACACTGTCACACACGCACACAAACACTTTTGGCAGATAACAAGAAAAAGGTTCGCCATCACTGCCTTAGCCTATCTGCTCTCTGGCCATTTCTTCAGTTATTCTCCCCATCATATTATGAACTCTATTTCCCCTAGGGCTTCTGTCTAATGTAGGGTAAATTCCCTTATCAATTGGGAAATTCTCTGTATAATAATTCATGCTGTAATTAATTGCTTAACATTTTAGAACAGAAGAAATTTGCCATGAGATATTAAATGAGGAGGGACACGCTGAAAGCATTGAAGAGACCAGACTGCAGATCTAAATAATGAATTTCTTTATTAATTTATTAGGGCAATTATCCTATAATAAATAATGAAGGGACAATATTATAGTAAGTATATGAGCAAGTCCCACTGGAGTTAATGTGGCTTAGTTTTTCAGCAGATATGGGGTACTTTCTATTACCAATGCAGGAGAATTTCGCCTCATTCTGCTCCTGTTCCTACTATATGTGCTTCAAAACTGCTCCAGAATCCCAA
This sequence comes from Arizona elegans, assembly GCA_022577455.1. Taxonomy (NCBI): domain Eukaryota; kingdom Metazoa; phylum Chordata; class Lepidosauria; order Squamata; family Colubridae; genus Arizona; species Arizona elegans. The sequence continues at coordinate 71,004,199 of JAKOOJ010000004.1, read as the reverse complement.
AATATTTTGGAAGACATCCAAGAGGGGTGAGAAAAAGATAGCTCTCTTTTTAACAGAATGATATCAGTCTTCAGCTTTTGTCTTGAATTCTGATTTAGTAGTAGTATAAATAGCAGTTCTGCAACTGTATCACATAAGATAGAAGCATTGTGGAAAAAAATACCTGGAGAAACTGTATGAAAGCACTGCTTCTGTTCATTCCCTACTAAATGCAGGAAGATGAAAGCCAGTTTAGTGTAGTGATTAAGCTGCTGGGCTAGAAATCAGGAGACTGTGAGTTCTACTTCCACCTTAGGCGCAAAAGTCAACTGGATGATGTTTGGCCAGTCATATTCTCTCAGCCCAGCCTACCTCACAAGGCTATTGTTGTAGGGAATATAGGAGAGAGTACTGTGTATATTTTCTGCCTTGAGTTATTTATAAAGTAGTAAGGGTGGGATAAAAATCTATTAAAATAAATAAATAAACCTAAATACAGATTTTTTACAGCATGGCCAACCTAACTGTTCATTCAGAAAAGAGAATCTCATTTCTTTCTCATTAGGGAAAAAAGACAACATTGTTTATTTCCAACATTGATGATTGTTTTTATAGGAAGACTATCCAAACTCTAACCTGGTTTCTCTGGGACATTTTCTGGCCTTTTTTCCATCGGAGTACAGGCTTGAGAGCAGGTAATCCTTTTTCCTCCTTTTCCACAATATATTCCCCAAGGCTATATGTAGCTTCAAAGACAATTGGTGATATCACATCTTTGACTCTTCTCTATAAAAAGATTAAATGAAACAGAAAAAGAACAGTTTAATTCAGAGCACAGAGGGGATTGTAGAGATACATGCCAGGGCATTCTCTTCTTGCATAGTTTTCTCTTTCTCCTCTGTCATGTTTTTTTCCAGTTAATTGTTCATTTTTTACACTTGATTCTAAAAGTATGCTTTCCAATTTCAGATTTAGAAATGGACATTTTCCACTAGTACCTTCAAATAGCTCTCAAGTTCATCTCCCTTGGTAAACAAAACATATTATTTGCATTTTAGTGGGATTCGTTATTTTCATTAAAAGATTTACCATATATTTTGGAGTATAAGACGTACTTTTATCCCCCTAAAAAGAGTAAAAATCTGGGTGTGTCTTATACTCCGAATGTAACATCAGCCATACCTGGCAGAAAAGAGACGGTGGCAACGGCAGCAACAGGCAACTGATTGGTGGTATTCTGGGAGGCTGATCCAACTATCAATCGGAGAGATGGGATTCAAACTGTTTGGATGAACTGTTAGTTAATTGAGGAGAATCCGCTGATTCCAACAATCGAGCCGTTAGCTGAGGACGCCCTGCCACACTGCCAGACCTGCCACCGGAACTGCTGCCCCATTGCCATTAGCCAAGGATGCCAATGCCCCATTGCTGGTAGCTGAGGAAAATGACGCCCCATCGCTGGGCCTGCCATCTGACCTGCCGCCGGATAGCTGCCACCAGATTGCTGCCTGACCTGCCACCGGATCACTATTAGGTGAGGACGACGATGCCGGATCACCATTAATCGAGGATGCTGCCACCGGATCGTCATTAGCCAAGGACGCTGCCACCCCATCACTGGACCTGCCACCACCTGGCCTGCCGCCAGATTGTCATTAGCCGAGAACAACAACACCCCTTTGCCAGACCTGCTGCCTGACCTGCTGCTAGATTGCCGCCGCCCTATCACCACCTGACCTGCCGTCAGACCTGCCACCACATCACCATTAGCTGAGGACACCACCGCCCCATTGCCGTTAGCTGAGGATGACCACGCCTCATCACTGGACCTGCCGCCTGATTGCCATTAGCCGAGGACGATGATATCCCATCACTGGACCTGCCACCTGATCTGTTGCCAGATCACCGTTAGCCAAGGATGCCGCCACCCCATCACTGGACCTGCCGTTGCCTGACCTGCCACCAGATCGCCATTAGCCGAGGATGCTACCACCACATCGCCGGACCTGTTGCCTGACCTGCCCCACCTGTCCTGCCTCTGCCTGACCTGCCACCGGATTGCTGTTAGCCGAGGATGCTGCCGCCCCACCGCTGCCGGACCCCATCAGAGAGAGATATGGCTTGGCTTCCAGCGCCAGAGAGGGGGGCAAGAGTTAGGCTTAGGGGTTAAGCTTAGGGGTTACTTAGGCTTAGTGCTTGTTTGTTTGTTAAAGGGTTAGGCTTAGGCTTAGTGCCTGATTGTCTTTGTAAAGCGTTAGGGTTAGGGTTAGTGCCGGTTTGTCTTTGTAAAGGGTTAGAGTTAGGCTTAGGCTTAGTGCCTGTTTGTAAAGGTTAGGCTTAAGGTTAGGGTTAGGGAGGAAAAGAATCACCAATGTCCTAAAATTCTCAGCTTGCTATTGTTACCGTAGTTTAGGATGGGGGTGTAATGAGCTAGTGTGTGTTTATGAACATGGTTTCAGCTACAGTGTTCTGGATTGTTATAAAGGACACATTATTGCTCTTTCTTGCAGAAAAATATCAAAGCAAAAAAGGCTAGCATATAAAATCTCTTTTAAGATGGAAGCCGCGAAATATGCTGAGGAACACGGAAACAAAGCAGCAGAGAAACACTTTGGACCATCTCCAACTGATAAAATGATAAGAGAGTGGAGGAAACAGGTGGATCAGCTGCAAAAAGTAAAGGATAAAAACAAGCAAAACTTTTGTGGGCTTCCTGCAAAGTGGCCACAGTTAGAGGAAGACATGAAAGACTGGATCACATGTCACCGGAACAATGGCTTCACAGTTTCCACAAAAATGGTGATATATGAAGCCAAACGCATTGCTGCACAGAAAGGCATTCAGGATTTTATCGGATCACCATCATGGTGCTTCAGATTTATGAGGAGATATGGCCTTGCTATGTGCACCAAAACTAAAATTGTGCAAAAAATGCCAAAAGAGTATGAATCTAAGATTCTGTCTTTTCATACTTTTGTGATAGATTCCAGGAAGAAAAATAATTTTGAAATTGGCCAGATTGTGAATATGGATGAAGTCCTGCTAACCTCTGATGTGCCATCCAATAAGACTGCTGATGTGAAAAATGCCAAAAGTATAACTGTGAAAACCTCAGGACATGAGAAAACACATTAGATGGTTGTATTGTCCTGCTGTGCAGATGGCACCAAACTGCCACCAATGTTAATATTCAATAGCCAAAACCTTCCCAAAAGAAGTGATTCCAAGAGGTGTTATTGTGCATGTCCATGAGAAAGGATGGATGGACGAAAATGGAATGAAAGTATGGATTGAAAAAGCGTGGTCCAAATGTGCTGGAGAGCTTCTGAAAAAACCTGCTTTGTTAGTGCTCGGCTAGTTTAGAGCACATATTAATGAAACCACACAGAAGAGATTCAAAGAAGTGAAGACTCATCTAGCTGTAATTCTTGGGGGGTCTTACCAGCCAGTTGCAACCTCTTGACGTTTCCATCAACAAACCATTCAAAGTGTACATGCGAGAAGAACAAATGGAACAAATGGATGGCTGCTGGTAATCATGATCTGACACCTACTGGAAGAATGAGGAGGCCCACTGTCACTCAAGTTTTTGAATGGGTAAAAACACCATGGAACTCAGTGAAGGACGAAATTGTTACATGGTCATTCAAAAAATGTGGCATTAGAATGCCTTAGATGGAACTGAAGATGATGTAGTGTAGTGATAATAGAGTGTATATTTACTGATTTATTACTAATTAGTGTTAATGTTTAATTGATTAGTGACATTGTTTACTGACCTTTTATTAACTGATTAATTACTGTGAATAGAGTGTAAATTACATCTATTAATTAGTTTTATTGATCATTGATTAGTTAGTTTTATTGATCAGTCACAAATCTACCATGCCAAGAAAAAACAACCAAACAACCAAGCAAAAACCAAACAAAAAGATAGATACCTCTACTAATGGCTCAATTAAAAATAAAGACATCTCTACCAATGTCACAAATGACCCATCCAAATGCTTTCTATGTACAGATCCCTCCAAGGAGAATGAGATTACCATAAAATACTACATGTACAACACATATGCCCATCAATCTTGCTTGGGATATACCAAAGACATAATCCAATTTCTACAAAAACCCATAAATTTACTTACTCATCTCTGCCCATCATGCAAACCCAAATTAGAACAACTCAGTATCATGTCCAATAAGATCAACACCATGGAAACACAACTATCATCCTTTAACAAGATAGAAACACGTTTACTATCATCCCTTACCAATATAGATTCATGTTTAATATCTCTTGAAAACAAAAATAAAACATAGAAAAGCGAACAATCAGTAAATCAAAACTCTATCTCAATTCAATAACCTCAACCACAAAAGCAACAACAACCACAACAACAACTTCTACCACAACCAGCAACCTACCCAACAAATGACATTTCTTTACTCATCAAAGATGCCATTGAACAAGAACAAAAACATCACTATGCCATTTTATTTGGACTTGAGGTCACCAATGAATCTAATGATATTACAAAAATACGTGACATCATCAGCAATTGTCATACACCATCCATCTCCCCAGAAGAAATCAATGATGTTTCCCCGAGATGGCCCTGAGTTTAAATATAGTGATGGCTCAGTGGCCCCATATTTCTGCAGAGTAATTTGCAAAAATGAGACCAGCAATAGGAAGTTCATTCATACCATCAACTCAATTGAAAGAAGCAACACAAACTATAACAAACTTCACTCAAGGCCAGACCTATTTACACTTCAAAGAATCCGCTCCTGTAAATTATGTGCTGAACTCAAAACACACCAAAACTGGGAAGAAATGGACTTATACACTGATTACCATGCCAACTGTATTAATAGTAAGAACAACGGTTCGCACCCCAATAACCACCACCCCAACAACGAAAACTAGGCATGCATGCCCCTAACTTCCTCAAAATCCACCACCACAGATCTTAAGTGCAAACTACTTAATTCATGAAGTCTCATAAACAAAATACCAGAATTCTTCCTTCTACCAAATACGACTATCTTCGACATTATATTTGTATGCGAGACGTGGCTGAATAAATCACTACCAGACTCAATTATCATAGCAAGAGACTATCACATGTACAGGTCCGACCATGAAATTCGCAGAGGGGGTGGTGTTGCTATCTTCTATAAAAAAATCCCTAAATCTAAAAAATATTCAAGTTACACAGGAGTTAGCTCTTCCTGAGACCATCATATACGACCTTTCCCTAAACACCACAATTTGCTTCATACTCTGTTACAGAGCCCCTGATGTCGACCTTGTACATGCAAACTGTGAAAAACAAGAAAACCCCATTACCATTTTAAGGAGGATACAGAGACTAAAATGATCATAGGACAGAGTTTTTTTTATTCACTTTGCAAAGGGCCTTTCTCTCTGGAGGAGAGAAAAGACGAAAAGAAAACAAATTACACGGGTTTTATATAGTCTTCAGGATACATCAGAATACACATCAATAAAGTCCCTTGGGAATCAGTTTCAGATCTTATATAACGTATGTAGTACATGATCCACCCTGGAAATTCCCCAATTCCCAACAGAAATACCCCTCAAAAACATCAATTGCGTACTTCCCTTTTCCTAGAACAGACAAACCTCAAAACAATCTCATTTCAGTACTTTTCCCAGAACATCAGCTTCCGTCAAAACAACTGCATGATACATATCTCCTTCAAGGTAATCATTTCAGAAAATCCTTATTATGTACTTTTTGTCTAATTATATAATCAGGTTATACAAGGTGAAATAAGGCACTTAAAATGGCGTAACTCAGGTTATGCTTTTGCAGGAATAATTCTTATATCTCTCACACAAACAAACTAACATCACTACTAACATGGGCAGCCTCCTGCCCACACCCTCTTATCTTTCTTGGTGACCTAAATCTACCTCTTATTAATTGGACCCTAAACAAATGTACAACTGAACCCATACATTCAACCCTGTACAATGCTGTAACTAATCTGGGACTAGATCAAATAGTAACTAATAACATTAGACTCAAGAAGTGCCTTGATCTCATCTTCTGCAGCAGTTTAAATTCAATTTATGGACTACAAATAAAAGAACCCTTTTCCAACAGTGACCATAGCATGATATACTTTTATCTCAACTTACGTCCTCACAAAGACAATCATAATGACGGAATCCCAAAGTATAACTTTAGAAAAGTCAACTACTTGTTACACACGAATTCCAATCGTGCCTTCTATAATTTTGTAAATGCCAAATTTAAAGACTCAAAAACCATTTCACCTCTAAAAGGGCCAAATGGTGAAGATTGTAACAATGATGCCATTAAAGCTAATCTCTTCAACACTTTTTTCAGTTCAATCTTTGTCAACAGGAATGGCATCTTCCCCTCATTTTCCTAGTCGTACCTCATCCAATTGCAATGATCTAATCCACATTTATTTTACTGAAGATACCGTCATAAGGGCACTACACAAACTAAAGCCATCTCTATCTATTGGTCCTGATGGAATATGTGCCTTCTTTCTTAAAAAGCTTTCCTCTGCCATAGCTGAACCTCTATGCACCATCTATGAAGTATCTTTTAGAATGAGCTCCTTGCCTGACATATGGTCATTAGCAACAGTCATACCTATCTCCAAAAAAAGTGACCCCGGCCTTGTTGAGAATTATAGACCAATCTCTCTTTGTTGTGTCACGTGCAAAGTCATGGAATCCATCATAAACCAATCCATCACCCTCCACTTAGCGACAAATAACCTACTCTCTGATAAACAATTTGGTTTCAGGAAAAATTTGTCATGTAATCTGCAACTCATACACTGCAAAAACATCTAGACCTCTCAACTCGACCAGGCCAAAGCAATAGATGCAATTAATATAGACTTCTGTAAAGCCTTTGATTCAGTAGCGCACGACAAATTACTTCTGAAACTAAAATCTTATGGCATTTCTGGACCCCTGCATAATTGGTTAGCTGCATTCCTGTCAAACAGGCAACAAGTGGTCAAAATGGGCAGTGCCCTATCAAATCCTGCACCTGTTAACAGCGGTGTTCCCCAAGGTAGCATTCTAGGTCCAACACTCTTTCTGCTTTATATCAACAATCTTTGTGATCAAATTATAAGCAGTTGTGTCCTCTTTGCCGATGATGTTAAACTATTCAACACCACAGACAACTCTACTACCCTTCAAAATGACCTAAACTATGTATCTGAATGGTCAAACAATTGGCAACTTCAAATCTCTGCTAACAAATTCTCAGTCCTGCACATTGGCAATAGAAATAAAAACATCAAATATTTGCTGCCTGGAAATGATCTAAAAGTTGACGCACACTCTGTCAAGGACCTAGGAGTACTCACATCAAAAGATCTAAGTCCCAGAGCTCACTGTAACATCATTTCAAAAAAGGCATTAAGAGTTGTCAATCTCATTTTATCACGTTTTCTCTCTGGTAACACTATACTTAAAACTAGGGCATATAAAACCTTTGCCAGACCTATATTTGAATACTGTTCACCTGCCTGGAATCTTCACTGTATTTCAGACATCAATACATTAGAGAGGGTCCAGAGATGTTTTACTAGAACAGTACTCATATCTTCTGCTCGAAATAAAATTCCCTATACCACCAGGCTTGAAATTCTGGATAGCCTCGAACTACGCCGTCCATGTTCCAACCTATGCTTAGTTCGTAAGATTATTTACCAAAAAGTCCTACCAGTAAATGAATACTTTAATTTCAACCATAATAACACAAGGGCTATTAATAGATTCAAACTCAATGTAATAACGGGTCTGGTAGCTCAGCAGACTAAAAGCATTGTGATTAACACCAGCTGTCTGCAATTACTGTAAGTTCGAATCTCACCAGGCTCAAGGCCTTCCATCCTCTCTAAGGTAGATTAAATGAGGACCCAGTTTGTGGGGGCAATAAGCTGACTTTGTATAAATATACAAAAGTATGAAGGCTATTGCTTAACGCATTGTAAGCCGTCCTGAGTCTCCGGAGAAGGGCGGCATATAAATCAAATTTTTTAAAAAAATGGACTTATCTTATTTATAGGAAATATGACTTCTGCAATAGAGTAGTAAATGTCTGGAACACACTACCTCATCCTGTTGTTAGTCTCTCTAATCCCCATACCTTTTACCTTAAACTGTCTACCATGGACCTTTCATGTTTCTTAAGAGATCCCTAAGGGGGCGTGCATAAGCGCACCAGCATGCCTACTGTCCCTATCTTACTGCCCCCATTTATATGTAATAATTCTATGTGTTTATGGCTATGTTTTACCTATTTATACTCTTTTATTTGTGCCATGTTTTTTCATGTGTCCATGTCTATGTCTATACTGTTACTTGTTTCCTTGTACTTTTGACAAACAAACAAATAAATAAATGTATATATCTGGCTAGTTTTCAATGACAGCTGGTGGAAAACAGAGGATTAGCGCCCACCACCCCCACCACCAAAAAAAGGTACTAGCCCTGTTTAGGCACTGTTAGAAAGTTTATTAAGGAGAAAGAATGAGGCCTTTGGTGATACTTTGCTCCCATTTTTCTTCAACCCTCCCATGATCAGGAAATCTGAATGGAAGTTTTTTCAAGAAACTATGTAAACAGGGCACATGTCATCATGTCTCACACTGGGTCCTCAGTTTGGCATTCTGCTATGAATTTCTCTGTTACAGCTGTTAATGCCTAGTTGCTAAACAATTTAATCATTTATGAAATCTAAATATTTCATAGTGCTTGCTGCTTAGAAAACAATGATAAGGTTACGTAAAGGTTGAAGATTTGGATCACCCCTAGAGAGTGAAAAAGTTAGTCCTCACACTCTCATCACTATATCAGTATGCTATTTTAAATTTCTGTGTGTAATAAAAATACCTACTGTATATAGAGTTTACTCCTATTTTGCTAAGGGAAAAATGTAGAAGTGAATTTGAATGTTTATACCCACAAAACTACAGCAAGAAAATAAAGCAAAGCCTTACTTCTTTACAAAACAATAGATTTCAAGAAATCTAGCAATATAATAACATTTCTGAAGGGGCTCCATTTCTAAAAGAAATGGAGCAATTACAATCAATCAGAATGACTCCTGGATTTTCTGGGTATATTTATTTCTGATATAATTCCAGATAAACTGTTCACAAATTTATGAATTACAAAAACAGACAATAGCAACAGATGAAGATGCTCAGGAAGCAATTTCTAATGCAACCAATGGACTTAATATTGTTTGTTTAGGAATGGATAAATGTAATGAATCCCCAAATGATGTGATGATCTGCAGCTGTCTACTAGTACAATAAAGTATATATCTTGCCTTTTCAGATAATAATTCTCATTAATGGCTTATAAAGCCATTTACAAACACTTGTAAATAAAATATAATAAATATTAATCAGAGATTTATTGGATCCTTCAAAGAAGATACTCAGTAGATGACTGGAGGGGAAAAGTCTGGATGGGCAAGCCTCCTTGTCAGGGTTCCAAGTCACACCCAAATAAAAGAAGATTCTGAGGCTAGTAGTTCCTCAAAGATGTTACTAGAGATGTCTATTGGCACATCTGGGAAAACCCAAATCTGAAAGCTTTCAGGTTTTCCCCACCCAAAAGAAAGTCCAAATCCCTTCCCCTGCACCCACATGTCCATCACATAGTCCAATCAATGCAGCGTTCCAACTGGAGATGCCTCCCAGTCACACCACTCCAGGTACAAGCTGAATGTCCTTGACTTCCAGAGAAAGGAATTTTATTATGGCTAGATATCTCCACCACTCCATGCAATCCCCCCTCCCAGTTTCCCAAAGCACTAAATGTGGCAGCCCTGAAGATCCAAAGGAAAAGATGGCCTCCAGGGCTGACACTCCTTCCCTCTCCAGATATTGTCATACTTGGCTCTATATTTGTAAATCATACCCCTACTTCAAAGAAGTGACATTGTTCCCAAATCAGAACATGCACCTGCCTTTCTTTCTTTCTTTCTTTCTTTCTCTTTCTTTCTTTCTTCTTCCTTTCTTCCTTTCTCTTTTGTTTCTTTCTCCGTCTCTTTTTCTCTTTCTCTCTCTCTCTTTCTAGAGAACCTATGCCTTCAGCCAATGTTGTGATAAAACTTAATAAATGCTAGATTTAAACTTCTTGAGTCACTTTGTAGGGGAGATGGGCAACGTAATATACAAACCAACAAATAAATCTGGAGATGGACAGCTAAATAAATAAACAAATAATACAAATTAGCTTGTCTGAAGAAAAAGAACAGTAGTTGAGTATCAAATGCACACAGATCCTTAAGGCTAAAGGATTGCAATATCTCACTAACCCAAGATAATATTTCTGAACATGATCTAAGTAGGCCTTAGACCAGAGGTGTCCAACTCAAGGCCTGCAGGCTGGATAGGTGCTTAGATTTGGCCAGTGGTGGGTTTCAAATTTTTTTTACTACCGGTTCTGTGGGTGTGGCTTGGTGGGCATGGCATATCTTGGTGGGTGTGGCTTGGTGGGCATGGCAGGGAAGGATACTGTAAAATCTCCATTCCTTCCCCACTCCAGGGGAAGGTTTGTTATGTTAAAAAGGATCAAGCCAAACAACTACATATAATTAGAATCAGAATATATGTTTTATTTTATTTCTAAACTAATAAGTCTATCCTTTTTCTTTCTATGTACATTACATCACTTGAACACATACGAGAGTGGAGAGCAAAGAGAATGTGAATACCTTTTATATCAGGTGGGAGGGGAAAGTGGAACATTGCATTATGCATTAAATAGAACATGTTATATTGATGATGTTTATTCCAGATTAAAACACTCTGGTTTTCATCTCAACAATACCCCTTCTAATACCAGATTGGTTTAATCGAAATAATTACAAGTACTGTAACTATAATACACTATTTATATATTTACACATAGTCTCTTTGTTAAATAAATATGCTGATTTGATGGGAGGGGTTAGTTAATATATCTGCTGTTTGTTCTTTCGTTTTACAATGTACCGCCTTTATAAATCCCATTTCTTTTCTTTTCTTTTTTTATTTAAAAAGTTTTACAAATATATTTTCCCCCCGGTTTCCCCCCACAAACCCTCCCTAACCCTCCCCTCCCCCCATGACTTCCTCAAGATGAAATCCAAATCAAAATCACATTTTATAATACTATAACCCCTAACTATTCCACCCCGTGTGCTATTCAGTTCTTCGTAAATAACATTCAGATATTCTATCCCTATATAATACATTCAGCTAAAAGCTATCTAATATTTCCTAGTTTGATATTTATTCTGTACATAATCTATCCACTTCTTCCACTCCCATACGTAAGTCTCTTGAGTCCGATCTTTTAGATATGCTGAAATCTTCGCCATCTCTGCAAAGCTGGCCATCTTCAAAGTCCATTCTTCAACAGTGGGCATAGCATCATTTTTCCAATATTGACCTATCAATAATCTAGCTGCTGTCACCATATACAATATCAGCTTTCTTTCACCCAATGTAATAAATCCCATTTCTGATAACTGTCTCACATGTTTATATTTAATGTCTATATGTCTGGATCTTTGACCAACTGCGTCAGCTTTAGATATGTCAATGGTGGCTTTGTTGTCCTCCCATATGATTGGATATGCAGGCTCTTTCCAAATGCCTATCATTAAATCATCGAACCATGTTAGGATATGGTTTGAGCCTAACAAGTTGTCCAGGCAATATATGTGTTCTGTGACTTTAATATGAATATGTATTGTGTGACTTTAAAGTTTTACTGCTGATTCATTGTAATGCTGAGTCATGCTGTAATTAGTTGTGAACGTATTTAAGAAAGGTACTGTAACGTATTCAGTTGATGATAAGCTACCATAGTGTGTGGAGTTGCGATCATTGTGCTATCATCGTTGGATGGATTTGCTACCATTGTGGTTTGTGAACCAGAGTGAGTTTGTTATTCTAACCAACTACTGTTTGTGTGGTAAGAAGATTTTGTATCACTAGACTGATTTAACTGGCAAAGACTTGGATTGATTTAAAGACTATGGGATTGTTTTTTGACTATAAAGTAAACTTTTGATAAACCAGTTTGCACATCTCTTATTCATTGCTCTCAGCAACGTTTCTCTGCTCTACGCTCTGCTAGTTGGTAACACAACAATATCCTTAACATTGGTTATGGGCCCAGAGCCAACCAGAATTAACTAGAATTGTTAAAAGCTAAACTGAGAGTTAATGTGAATAGTACAAACTGTTTGTTATATACAATCCAAGTGAAGATGGCACTAGAACAAGCAGCAAATTTTTCCATGATAACCTGGCTGGATGAAACAAACTATGTATCCTGGTCTGCAAAATGTAGTCTGCTTCTGTGTAGAGAAGGACTGTGGGATATAGTTATACATCCACTGGATGTAACAGCATGGGATCCTGCTGATGAGGAAGATGTGAAGAAAATAACCAGGTTTAACAGAGACAATGAACGAGCTCTTTGCATTATCGGACTAACACTGGGTGACCAGCAGCTTGTCCATATTCGTGGTGAAGAGTCTGCTGCTAGGTGTTGGACCAAGTTGAAGAGACTATGTGTTCGTGACTCTGTGGTGCTCATATTTATCTCACACGGAGATTATTTAAACAACATCTTCTTAAAAGTGGAAATATGATGGCTCATTTGGAATCCATGACCAGAATTTTCCAGGAGCTGCATGAAAAGGAACTTGTTTTCTCAGAACTACAACAAGATTATATAATTCTTTTTTCTTTGGACGATAGTTATGACGACTATGTTTCTTCGTTAGAGGTTTTGTCCAGAGATGAACTGACATTGGCTGGCATAACCGGTAGGTTATTGGAACAATCCAAAAGAAGACATGAAAGGGATCAGTTGAGAGTGCAACAACCAAAAGAAGAAAAAAATGTATTCAACTGCCTATTTTGTAAAACGTTGTTTTGCTTGTGGGGCTAAAGGGCATATAGCTAAGTATTGTAAGAATAAGAAAATGTCTGTTAGGGACAATACTAGACCCAAGAAGGGTTGTAATTTAGCTATATCCAGTTCAACTACTGATGTTAACCAGGATTGTTGGGTTGTTGACAGTGGTGCTTCTCAATCTATTTCTAGAAATATAAATTTTTTTGTTAAAATGGAGAAGAGTAACCAACATGTTAAACTAGCAAATTGCTGGAAAGTTAAGGTAGCTGGAGAGGGTGTTGCTCGTTGGTCATTTAGTAATGAACCATTGCCTATGTTATATATTCCTGGGTTAAAATTCAATTTATTATCTGTTAAATCATTATTGCAATTTGGGTTTACAGTAACATTTAAAAATGATAAGAGTTTTATTGAGAAAGATGGCAAGGTTGTTACTGCAAGTTTAGAAAATGATTTAGTTATTTTAAGGGATAACCCAGTATTGGTGGCTAAGTCTAAGTCTGTTTATAAGAATGTTAAACCACATGATGAATGTATTCATCTGTTACACCGGAGACTTGGGCATTTAAATTTCAGGACGTTAAAGAAAACAGTTCAGTTATCTGAAGGGATAAAACTACAAGCATGTAGTAAATATCTGAATTGCAATGCCTGTAGTCAGCAAAAAAGTAGGGTAACACCAGCAAACTGTGTTAATGGTTTGGACCCAAAAAACCCAGCATAGGAGATGCCTGCTTTATTCTAAGCATAGACGACCATTATTCAAGATACGGATTCTGTTATCTTATGAAAACAAAAAGTGAAATATTCCAATATATTAACTATGTTTTATTATTTATTATTTTATTGTTTAAATTTGTATACCGCCCTTCTCCTGAAGGACTCAGGGCAGTGAACAGCCAAAATTAAAATACATACAATATAAAATTTAAAATAATTTAAAACAGAATTAAATCGAATTGGCTTCGAATTGGCGTTGGTAATTAAAACCCATTACCCTTAAAATAACCCATTAAAATTTTAAGAAAGCCCAGCTTGCTGAAATAGGAAGGTCTTCAAAGCTCGACGGAAGGTACAGAGGTCCGGGATCAGTCGTATTCCTGGGGATAGCTCGTTCCAGAGGGCGAGTGCCCCCACAGAGAAGGCTCTCCCCCTGGGGGGGTCATCAGTCGACATTGCTTGACCGACAGCACCCTGAGGAGGCCCTCTCTGTGGGAGAAAATTGGCTGGTGGGAAGTTACCGGTGGCAGAAGGTGGTAAATAACCCGTAAATAACCGGGCCCTAAGCCATGGAGCGCTTTAAAGGTGAGAACCAATAACTTGAAGTGCACCCGGAAGACCACCGGAAGCCAGTGCAGCTCGCACAGGCAAGGTGTCACATGGGAGCGCCATGTCACCCCCATAATTACCCGCGCGGCCGCATTCTGGACCAGCTGGAGCTTCCGAGTGCTCCTCAAGGGGAGCCCCATCTAGAAAGCATTGCAGTAGTCCAGGCGAGAGGTGACAAGGGTGTGAGTGACCGTGCATAGGGAGTCCCGATCCAGAAAGGGACGTTTTGTGGAAAGGAAACAGAAATTTAAAGTTAAATGCTTAGTGACTGATAATGGTACAAAATTTACCAACCAAAGATTGGAAAAGTTTTTGCAGGATGCAAGGATCCAGCATAAACGGTCTGCGCCATACAGAGCATAACACAATTTGTATATCGAAAGAAGAGGTCAAACATTACAAGCTATGACTAGAACTATGTTGGCAGATTCTGGTTTGCCTGAAAATTTATGGGGTGAGGCTGTTATGTGTGCTAACCATGTGTTAAACAACGTGGTTCATTCATCTACGGGTGAAATTCCATTCACCTTATGGTATGGGAGGAAACCAAATCTTAGTTACTTACACACATTTGGAGCCCCAGCTTGGGTACATATTCCATCTAGTTTAAGGAGAAAGGATCAACAGAGAGCCAGAAAAATATTTTTCGTTGGCTATGAATCAAATCATAGATCTTTTAGATTTTGGGCACAAGGAACTACTAGTATTTACTGTAGTGCAAGTGCTAAATTTCTAGAGCACATAGGATGGGATAAACTAGAGAGTGCAGATTATAGATATGATAATAATACTGTTAGTGTAGAGCATCATATTCCTGATGATATTCCTGAGGATTTAGATGATGTAAAATCCTCTATCAAGGAGGAAGAACAGGAAGTAGGTTTAGAGGAGATAGTTTTGGGGGAGGAGTCAGATGAACCATCTGCAATAAATCCTGTATTACCTAGGAGATCTACTAGGGAAAGGCATCCACCTGATCGATATAAAGCAACCGTAGTTTGCCAGGTTAATATAGAACCTTCAAGTTATGAGGATATCAAGCTTTATCCAGAAAAGGAGCAGAATGCTTGGAAAGAGGCAATGAGTAAGGAAATTAATTCTTTAACTAAGTTAGGTGTTTACGAAACTGTGAAATTGCCACCTGGTGAAAAATTAATAGGTTGTAGATGGGTGTACAAAATTAAGAAAAGCATAGATTGGACAGTAACCCATAAAACTCACCTTGTAGCTCAAGGTTTTTCTCAGACCAAACAGGATTTTGATGAAGCTTTTGCACCTTGTTTACGTGCTAGTACTTTAAGAACAATGCTAGTATGGGCGGCTAAGTATAAATATATTATTAACCATATAGATGTAGAGACAGCATACTTGCATGCTCCATTGAGACACATCATCTATATGAGGAAGCCTTTAGGAGTTGAAACACAAAACCACACTGATTGTTGGAAATTAAATAAAAGCCTTTATGGTTTGAGACAATCAGGGTTTGAGTGGAACCAATGTATAGTTAAAGAGCTGAATAAAATCAGTTTTCATGAAGGTGTAGCGGATAAGTGTCTCTTTAAAAGAGAAAATAATGGTGTAGTATCATTTTTGTTATTGTTTACAGATGATATAGCCATAATAACTAAAACTGACAAGGAAGCCATAGATATTGTTAAACAGTTACAAACCAAATTTAAGATCAGAAACATACGAACTTTGCCTCTGTAGTTGATGTTGACACAACCTTTTGTTTTCCTGTGTACCAATGTATTGGGCTTTTATTTAAATATATGACATAACCTGAGGTGCTTTTTTTCATTTTATTGTCACTAGCCCAATCCGCACCTGCATAACATGAAAGTATTGGTGACTTGGATATGTTTGGGGTGAGTGTTAATGTGGCGTTCACTGTATGTTTCAGATACTTTAGCAGTCTTTTAACAGCTTTTCAGTGATATACCTTCGGGTTATTTACATGTCTAGATAATAAGGTGACAGGAAGAGATATATCGTGTCTGGTCCAATTAGCTATATAGAGCAATGAACCGATTGTTGATCAATATAGTGTAATTTCATTAAAAGTTTCACCATCATTATACATATTTCTTATAAAATCAGCCTGCATAGGCATTTCAGATGGTTTAGTGTTGGTCATGTTGCATTTCAATAACAATTCTAAAAAATTTTCTTTTTGGGATAGTATGAAACCATTCTCAGTTTTGGTAATTTGAACTCCCAGGTATTTATCAACCTTTCCCAATGATTTTAGTGAAAAATGTTCATTGAGTTTTTGAGCAAATTGATCACACTTGGAGTTACTTTTACCAATGTACAAAATATCGTCAACATATACTAATACTTTTTCATAGGAACCTTTTTTTTAATTGAAAAAGTTTTACAAATACAAATTTTTCCATTTCCATCCGCCTTGCCTGCCTAACCCTTCCTAGCCCTCCCCTCCTCCCATGACTTCCCCAAGGTGAAATCCAAATCCAAATCATATTATATCATACTTTATCGCCCTTCTATTCTCCCCCCTGTGTACTATACATTTCTACATGACATTAAACAATTCTACCCCCTATATACTATACATTTCTACACAACATTCAACTAAAAGCTATCTGGTACTTCCTAGTTTGATATTTATTCTACACATAATCTATCCATTTCTTCCACTCCCATACATAAGTCTCTTGAGCCCGGTCTTTTAAGTATGCTGATATCTTCGCCATTTCTGCAAAATTGGCCACCTTCAAAGTCCATTCTTCAATAGTAGGCAAAACATCCCTTTTCCAATATTGACCAATCAGTAACCTAGCTGCTGTCACCATATACAATATCAGTTTTGTTTCACCCATTGAAAAGCTCTTAACTATGCCCAATAAAAACATTTGAGGAGAAAATTGGAGTTTTTTCTTCAAAACATTTTGCATAACCCACCAAATTTTTATCCAGAAAGCCTTCACTTTCTTGCAAGTCCACCATATATGATAGTATGTAGCATCTAAACAATCACATCTCCAACATTTTGGTTGAACATTAGGATACATGCATGACAATTTCTTAGGATCTAAATGCCACCTATAAAACATTTTATAAAAATTTTCCCTCAAATTCTGTGACTGCGTAAATTTAACATTATGAACCCATATTTTTTCCCATGTTTCCATCATAACTGGTTGTGCAAAGTTTTGCGCCCATTTAATCATACAATCTTTAACCAATTCATTTTCTGAATCTCTTTCTAACAAAACATTATAAACCCTCTTGATATGCATTGGGCCTTTCTCTTTTATCTGTTTAACCAATTCTCCTTCATGCAACATTAAACCAGTTTTTTGATCTTTTCTCCATCTCAGTTGATTATACTGTAACCAAGTTAAATTAATCCCTTCTTCCAACAGTGTGTTTAATGTCTTTAACTGCCATCTGCCCCCATCATTAAAAAGTACTTCTTTGTATAAAAGCCCCCCGAGTGACTTTATATTTATATTCCGTATAATATGAGCAAGATCCAACCACAATGGTATTTTATAATCCCATTTGAGCCGGTGCTTCTTCCATACTCTCATCAAGGAGTTTCTAAGCATATGGCTGTTGAATACTTTATTTTTATAAAATAGATATGCATGCCAACCAAGTTCAAGATCATAACTCTCTATATTCAATATTCCAGTCTTTGTCCTTCCAAACCAATCACTTGCTTGTGTCAATGCTGCTGCTTCATAGTACAGTCGTAAGTTTGGAAGTTTAAGACCACCCCTTTCACGAACATCCTGAATAATTTTCAATTTAACTCTTGGCTTTTTCCCATTCCAAACAAACTTATTCACTCCTTTTTGCCATTCCATCAGCTATTTATCACTTTTAAGCACCGGAATCATTTGAAACAAAAATAAAAAACTAGGTAGAACATTCATTTTAACTGCTGCTATTCTTCCAAGTAAAGACAGCTGCAGTTTTTTCCAAGTTTTCATATCCTTTTGCACCTTTTGCCACAACACCTCATAATTGTTTTGGAACAGTTTTATATTTGAATCTGCAACTTGAACTCCTAGATATCTCACCTTTGGTACTATTTCAAAGCCTTCCTTCCTTTCAAGTTCCTTCTTTTGATCTTCTGTCATATTTTTAACTATCATCTTGGTTTTTTTCTGATTCAGTCTAAATCCTGATACCATACCATATTCTTCTATAATGTCTTTCATCTGAATTATTGATTCCATCGGCCGTGTTAGGGTAACAAACAGATCATCTGCAAATGCCCTTGTTCTGTAATCCTCTTGCCTTATAACTATTCCATTCAAAGTGCTTGAGTCCCGTATTGTGTTCAACAAGACTTCTAGAGTTAGAATAAACAACAACGGGGATAACGGACAACCTTGTCTTGTGCCTTTTTCTATACTGAAATTTGTGGTTAAGCTTCCATTAATAATAATTTGTGCTGTTTGCTCTTGATAAATTGCTGAAACCGCCTGCACGAACTGATCCCCAAAGTCCATCTTTCTTAAAGTCTTTAATAGAAAGTTCCAGTTCACTCGATCAAAGGCCTTCTCCGCATCCAAAAACACCAGCACTGCAGAGATCTGTTTATTCTTCTCAAGATATTCCAATAAATCTATAATTTGCCTCACATTATCCTTCATGTATCTGCCTTCTATAAATCCTGCTTGATCATGATGAATCACCTCTTGAATAACTGGCATTAATCTGTTGGCTAATACTTTTGCAAAAATTTTATAATCCGTGTTCAGGAGAGATATTGGTCTAAAATTTTCCGGTTTTGTAGAACCTGCTTCCTCTTTCGGTATCAAAGAAACAAAAGCTGTTTTCCATGAAGGGGGTATTTTACCCCCTTGTTGTATGCTACAAAATAAATCTTTAAGATGTTCAATCATTTCTGCCTGTAAAGTTTTATAATACACCGCAGTTAAACCATCCGTTCCTGGAGCTTTAGCTGTTTTCAATTGTTTAATAGCAACAATAATCTCCTCAGCTGTTATTGGTAAACTCGTTCTTTCCTTTTGATCACTAGAAATTTTCATAACTCTCCTTTCCTCTAGATATTTATTTATAAGTTCATTCTGTATATCATCTTTGGTATATAGTTTGGTATAATAGTCTAAGAATGCTTCTTTGATTAGTCTTTGTTGAAAAACTTCCTTCCCTCCATACTCAATACTGCCAATAGTCCAAGTACTCTGTTGTTTCCTCAGTGTGTAAGCTAACCACCTGCCCGGTTTATTAGCATTGCAAAATGTATTATGTTTCGCAAATTGTAAATTAGTTGCTGCTTGTTCTGCTGTAAGCATTTGAAATTGATCTCTCAAAAGTTTTATAATTCCTTGTAGTTTTTCATCTGTTGGATTTTTTATAAGTAACTGTTCTTTTTTCTTTATCTCTCGTTCCAATTCTATTCTTTTTCTTTGTCGATTTGATTTATGTTTAGAGTTCATATAAATCAGTACCCCCCGCATATACGCCTTACTCGCGTCCCAAACGATTTCAATAGGGGTACCCTTATTCAAGTTCATTTCAAAAGATTCCTTCATTTGTTTTTTAAGTTCATTTACATTCTTTTCATATCTAAACAAGTTTTCATTTACTCTCCACGATCTTCTCTCATTCTTTCCCATTTCTATTTCTATCCATACTGGGCTATGGTCAGTTAGAGTCCTTGGAAATATCTTTGTTTTCTTTGTTTTTAAGAGTAAATCAGCCGTAAGTAGAATAAAAGCAATCCTAGAGAAGGATCTATGTCTATCTGAGAAAAAAGTAAAGTCCAATTTTTTTGGGTTATGCAGTCTCCATATATCTTTCAGTTCCAAATCTTCTTTCATATCAAAGAAGATCTGTGGTAATTTAACACATGACTTTGCCAAACTCTTTTTATCTTTTTTGGGATCTATTACTCCATTCCAATCTTCCATAAGTAAGATAGATCTGTAATTCCATTGTAATATTTTAGAGTACAATATTTTATAAAAATTTTCTTGTTGCTGATTAGGTGCAAAAATTCCAATCACCAAAATTGGACCATTATATGTATAAAGTTCAATTGCTATATATCTTCCACAATCATCTGCTTCTATAATTTTAGCTGGCAGTTTTTTATTTATATAAATCACTACACCATTCTTTTTCTCCGAATTTGAAGCTATAAACTGTGCTCCTAATCTAGAATTTATTAAATATTTTTCATCTTGTGTTCTAATATGAGTTTCTTGTAGACAAATAACATCATTATTAAATTGTCTCAGATAATGAAATATTTTCCTCCTTTTCTGTGGTGAGTTCAATCCATTCACATTCCAGGATAAAAACTTAATTGTCATTTGTGGTCTCCTGAAGCATTAAGAGCATTTGCTGAAGTTTCTGTTCAAGACTGGTAGTTTTCGGCTTAGCTCCTCCCATAGCTTTGGATTTTTGTGTTTTACCATTGATTCCCTTCTTATCTTGTAGTGGCTTAGACCTCTGCTGTTGTTGTTTCTCTAGAATTTGTTTATAAGCTGCTCGAGTTATACGCTGGTCTTTAGCATTGTACAACATCAGGTCGAGATCCGCTGCCACTTCTCTTGTATTTTTAGGTGGTCCACCTATAGCCTCTAGAGGAAGATCCAGCAACGGTTCATCTAAAAAGCCCCCTGTTGCTCCTTGAGTTTCCATTGCCTCCACCTCCATCTGTTTCCGCTGCTCTTCAAGCTCTTGTTCAAATTGCTTCTCTTTCTCACCCTCCACTATACCTAACACTGAGGATGTACGTGGAGATGTTGCACCAGTTTTAAAAACATTAAAATAAAATTCTTCCGCTTTTTCAACTGTATTTAATCGATATTTCTCTCCTTGATACCTCAATTTTATACCAACTGGAGCATCCCATCTGAATCGAATTTGTTGTTTCTTTAATTCAGTCACCAAAAATCCAAAATCCTTTCTATCTCTTAGCATCTTAGGTGGCAACTCTTTGTAAATCCCAATCTCCCTTCCATCCACTTGGATAGTAGAAACAAAAGACTTTTGTAAGATATCGTTTCTTATTTTTCTATCTGTAAAGTAGATCACCACATCTCTAGGCAATTGCCTTTGCCTTGCCACCAAAAAATTCACTCTGTAGACCTTGTCAATTTTGCACAAAATCTCCTCAGGGTCAACCTTTAGCATCACAGCCAAGGCATCAGCACAGACCCTTCTCAAATCCTCTCTATTGTTCTCCTTTATTCCTCTCAGTCTTACAGCAAACTCCATGAATCTAAATTGCATCATTGTCACTTCATTTTCAATCCTTTGCGTTTTATTATCAACATTAGAAATTTTATAATCAGCTTCCTTCATTTTAGATTCTACTGCTGAACTAAGTTCTTCCACTTTTTTATCAATCTGAACAACTGCTTCTGACAAGCCAGTCACAACTGTCAGTATGTCACACTTCATCTTGTCATACTTTTCTTGAATCACCTCCTTAATTTCCTGTTGAGATTTTTCAAATTTCTGGTCCAAAAATTCATTTTGATTCATCAGAGCAGCAGCAATAAATTCCTTCAAATCTTTAAAACCAGTCTCCTGTGCTTGGCTCTGAATCTGTGAACTTGATGGCTGCTCTTGTGACTTGTGAGTGGGGAAACCCCCCCTGCAGCTTTAGTGGCTGGCTTTGTTTGCTTTGAAGCCATTCTGCCACGCAATCTAATTCCTTCTAAAAAGGAAGTCTTCCCTCCCTTTTGACCACAAAGTCCTCTCAAAAATTTCCCCAGCTTTAATCAAATCTCTATAGGAGAAGAAACAGATCAGAATCACTTTAAAAAGAACTTTTCCCTTTTCTTCTAGCCAGCGCTGTTGCTTTAGATACTTTGTAACGTATTAGAACACTCAGGCAAATTCACTTTTGCTTTCAGCTTTTTTCCCTAGCGCTGAAGCAGGACGCCATTTTAACAAACTTTCACTTTTTCTCAGTTCTTAAATTCATTCACAGGGCTAATAAAAATACTTGCAGTTTGAATTTCAAGTCCAGATTCCACCCTGTTTATTTTTGGTAGTTCTCTTGGCTTTCGCTAGTTATGTTGGTCGCGTCGTCTGGCTCTGCTGGATGCAGAGTTGTCCCCGGAGTCCGGAGCCTCGGTGAGCTGGATAGGGAGCCTCACCCTGCTTCCTCCCCAGAAGCAAAAAGGACAGTCTGGGGACTTTGCAGGGGGCTCTACCTTGTCTCACTGGCTCTCCTCCTGATTCCTCAGGATCATGGAGTTTTTCAAGCCGCCTCTCAGCTGTAGAGGTGGCTCTTTACGGGCGGCGGGGCTGGCGATCTTGAAGAGACCGTCTAGCGACGACAGCGGCCCCAACCGGAAGACCTTGATCTCTCCTGACAAATACACATTTGTCAGCTAATGTGGTGGTGAAACCTATCAGCCTAAGTGTTTTAGAAAGACAAATCATACCAACGCTTACCCAATTGTCGCAGATCATAGAGACTTTTCTTTAATAGCCATGTTTTGCCCTCATCTTGGTCAATTCCTGGTGATGCTCTAACATAAATTTCTTTATCTAGTTGTGCGCGTAAATACGCTGTCTGTACATCAAATTGAAATACATGTTCATTTAGAATTGATGCAATTACTAGTGCGGTTTTTACACTTTCTGACCTGACTGTAGGAGAATAGGTATCTGTGTAATCATCTGGAAATCTTTGAGAAAATCCTTGTGCTACAAGTCTTGCCTTATATAAATTTTTGTTATCTTCTAAATGTTTTACCTTGAATATCCATCTCGTTTCAATTGTTTTTTTGTGTTTGGGAACTCTAGCTGGTGTATATACTTTTAGTGCTCTTATACTATCCATCTCTTTTTGCATGGCATTTTTCCACTTTATTTGTTCCTCCTTGGGAAGAGCCAAAATGTCCTCATAGTTTTTTGGCGTAGTGACATCTCAATTAATAGTCCTTTAACATTTTAGGTGTGTTCCCTTTGTTTGATCTAGGTAAACTTCTGATGTTTTTGTCTGCGTTATTATTATTTTCAGATGATTCGTTGGGGTACTGTTCCTCAATGTCTTGTATATCAATGATGTGGTGGTCTTCTTTCCAATTCTTAATTGCTATTTTATGTTTGACTGATTTGTTGTTGTGTATGTGAGGTTTTGATTGTATTTGATTATCTTTATATGTGTGTTTATCTATTATGATTTCGTTTAAATGTATTTTGCTCCAATTTGCATTTTCATCAAAATTCGCCAATCCTGAAATTATTGTTTTATGATTGTTTTTATGATATAAATCTACATGCTTTGGTTTTGGACTCATAACCTGCGAATCTTAGCCTTTTTGAGATTTTGTCCTCCTTTCTTTTAAATTGTTTGGGAATATGTACATTGGCCATTACCCCAAAAACGTGAAGGTGAGATAATTTGGGTTTGCAGTTATACATGATATCATATGGTGTTATTTGAATTACGCCAGACCATAATCTATTCAATGTATAATCTGAATATAGAACGGCCTCTCCCCAATATGAAAAAGTTAATCCTGTGTCTTCCAACACACACCTAACCATAGTCTGTAAAACACTGTTTCTGCGTTCAACAACACCATTTTGATATGGTGAAAACGGTGAAGTTTTGTAATGTATCAAACCATTTTTGATAATCCAATTACTAAATTCTTTGCACATGAATTCAGAACCCCTGTCTGTCATTATTTGTTTGACTTTGATATTATGTTGAATTTCAACTTTCTTATAATATTCTTTGAATTTTGCAAATGTTTCGCTTTTGTGTTTCAGAGTATACACGAAACCATCCCTACTATGGTCGTCAACAATTGAAAGGAAGAAATGTTTGTTGCCAATTGAAAGCTTCAATGGACCTACTATATCCATGTGCACCATCTGAAAAATATGTGTGGTCCTTGTTATAGATTTCTTTGGTCGGGGTCTGTTTTTTAATTTTGAGCTTTTACAAATAGAACACTCTAGATAATTATCACAGTTGTTTATTTTAAGACCTTTAGAACAGTTTAACATCTTTTTTATAATCAGGAAACCTATGTGTCCCAATCTTTGGTGTAATAGGTGGGCGCAATTATCATGTATAGGTTTATTATTTATTTATTATTTATTTATTATTGCAATTTATATGCCGCCTTTCTCCTCTTATTTCCGCTTTTGAATTTTGACTTCTTTTAGATATATTAATTATTTTAGTTATCATAGAATCTATATCTTTACCTTTAAAAGGTATTTCGTCTTGTTTCTCAATTTCTTCAGTGGGAGTATTTAACAATGATGATGTGTTTATTTGTTGCTCTTGTGAGAGGATTTATATTTTCTTCATCCGGAACAACTTCTGTTATTGTTCTTACTGGAGTCAATTTAGCCACCATTTGACGAGTGAAGGCTCTCGTGTTAATTCTTCCTTTTTCTGATTCTGACATCTTTTTTTTTTTTTTTTTTAGTGAATTAAGTTTGGCTAACTATCCTCTACTACCATTTTGTTATGTTAAAAAGGATCAAGTCAAACAACTACATATAATTAGAATCAGAATATATGTTTTATTTTATTTCTGAACTAATAAATCTATCCTTTTTCTTTCTATGTACATTACATCACTTGAACACATACGAGAGTGGAGAGCAAAGAGAATGTGAATACCTTTTATATCAGGTGGGAGGGGAAAGTGGAACATTGCATTATGGGACATGTAGTTTAAATAGAACATGTTATATTGATGATGTTTATTCCAGATTAAAACACTCTGGTATTTCATCTTAACAAGGTTACTGCAAAATCCCCACTTCCACCCGATCAGCTGGGACTCGGGAGGCAGAGAATAGATGGGGGACAGTCAGAAGTGGTATTTACCGGTTTTCCAAACTACTCAACATTTCTGCTACCGGTTCTCCAGAATTGGTCAGAACCTGCTGAAACCCACCTCTGGATCTGGCCCATGGGACTACCCTGGCAGCGAAAACAGAGCTTAGGAGGGCAGCACATGGCCTCCCTGGCTTCATTTTCAGCTGCAACAGCTTCCTGCATCCCTCTGCCAGTGAAAACAGAGCTCTGTTTTTGCTGGCAGAGGACTAGCAAAACAAACTAAAAGCAAAACAAAACAAAAGGAGAAATATTTCCCCTTGTGCATATGAGCATCCAAGAAGGTACAGGAAAGGAGAAAGGGAAAGAGGAAAGGAAAAGAAAAAGATGGGAAGACAGCAAAAAAGGGAAAAAAAGGAAAGAGGAGAAGGAAGAAGAAAAGAGAAAGAAGAGAGAAGGAAAAAGAAGAAAAGGATGGATGGATGGATGGATGGATGCATGTTTAGCACTTGGCTATCAGCAGCCCTGCTGTCCTTTCGCCATCCCCTTGTCCCCTCCTTCTGACCTCTCCTGGTGGTCTCCCATTCTATTGCTGAGGATGCCTAGGTTACAAAGCCAGATCTCCTTGCGTGGAGAGGGATTGGGCCTCCCTCTGACCCACACACTTTGCCCTCCCACAAACACCATGAGCAACTTGGCCAAGCGAGAAAAGCAGTAATAGCCTTGAGGAAGAAGTAAGTACAGTCAGGCACCCCCTTGTGGAAGTGGGGCTGGGCTAGGCTGTGGGGTCCTGGTGCCCTGGGAGCTGGAGGACCAGGCTCGGCGCTTGCCCTCCACTTCCTAGGGCTCTGGACAGCCTGTGATGCTGTCTGAGGGTCCTCCGTGTGCCTGAGAGAGATGGTGAGGCTGTCAAGGGTTTGGCGCTCTCCCTGGTCTCGTCTTCCTCCATTGGAGATAATGGATCCCCCAGCCCTTCCTGAGCCACCACAGGTACCCCTGACACAAGTGATGTCAAGCTAGCCACCCAACATGCCCACCCAGCTCTCTGAGGTCAAACACAACCCTGATACGGCCCTCAATGAAATCAAGTTTGACAGCCCTGCCTTAGAGAGTTTTGTCTAGAAATGGAGCACCCTCCCATGCCCCCAAGTCATGATGCCAAAATATGTATGGTTATTTTGCATTTTCTATTATGGTTTGCACTGTGGATTGTTTCCTTTTTCAACTATATCAGGAGTGTAAAACTTAAGGCCCGCATGCCGCATCCAGCATGCTGGGTGCTTAGATCTGGCCCATGGGCCAACCATGGAAACAGAAAAGGACCAGCCTGCGGTGCCTCTGCCAGCAAAAACTGAGGCCAGACAGGTGTGGCCTCCCCGGGCTCCGTTTTTACTGCCAGAGGCCGCCGTAGCCCAAACCATGATGCGGCCCTCAATGAAATCGAGTTTGATACCCCTGATCTGTATATTTTATAATGCTCTAGCTGGAGATACTCATCTTAAGCAGAAATGCAAAAATATTGTCAGACAATATGTTGCCAGTTGAGATTGTGGGACTTTTTTGTTTTTGTTTTGTTGTTTTTCATTTGGACTCCTGAGACATAAAATCTGTAAGTACTTTCTCCCACCCTTGTAATACTAATAAACAGCAGGCTCATCTGATGCCTTTTGGAACAGCCCAGATTAACTGCCTTAAGTACTCCTTAAAACAGCCAGTGCAGGCTTGCCTTTCTTGAACTTGCTATTAGTACACTAGCAAGCCGAATCTCATAAGGTTACATTATTCTCACAGGAGATCTCATGACTGTTAAATATTATTATTTTTTTGTGATTCTCAATGTTCAAAATTATTTTGGGGGTGGGGGGGAGGCAAATGTTTTTTCATGAAATCACACAATGGGTGCCCGGGAATTTGAAAAGTTGTCTGACCCCTAGATGAAAGTGAAGGCCTGTGTATATAACCCTTCCTAGGTCTCCACACTGTGTCCTGCCTTTTACATTTAGCTGTATTTCCTTCTATTTGCAAGTTTTCCTGATACTTCCTGAAGTCCTGGCATCACAACTGCTGATTCTCGTAGACTTTGAAGCAAAACAATTGGCAAAAGCTGGACAGGGCAATTGAAAAGGATGGAGGCTGTTCATTTTGACAAGGAGGAATTTCTGTTTTCTAAGTTACAGAACTACTCGTACACTCCTAGTTTTCACTTAATAGAGAGATTTATGAACAATTATCTTCTACTGTTAATTTTTATGATGAATCCCTCATATGGTAAATACATACAGACTGCAAAAAACAAAAGTAATGCTGCAATGCGGTGCATTCATGGAGCATGCTTATGAATATCAAGATTGTCTATAATTCTCTATAATTATATTAGACTCTATAATTCACAATTTTTCTCTCCCAGAGTATCAATCATTTGCCTATGCATAACTATAATAAAATGAAAAGATTATCATTGTGAAATTCCCTCATCACAATCTCTAAAATGACTAAGATTAAAATTAAAACTTCTTTTTTTCTGCCATGTTTAAAGTTTTATTCCTCTACTGTCACTCCAATTTTTAGTCTCATACTCTCTTTATTGTCCTTTTATTTTTCTTTTATTATTAAAAGTTTAGGAACTGTTGTAATGAAAGCTGTTATAATCAAAGGATTAAATGGAAAGTTTTATGTTTTACTAGCATAGCCAAAAAACTGGTTTTTATTGGAAACATTATATTGACATTTTACTGAAAGAAAATAAGACTGAATTGATAATTTACACATTTGGGAATTTAAAGGGGTTAGAGAGAGTTGGGGAAAGCTAAGATGGATACTACTTGATAGATAGAAGGGTCAAAGTTATAATTCAATATTTTCTTTCTATTTCCTTGGCTTTTTTGTTTACCTTTATTTTAAAACTCGAATAAAAATAGAAAATATAGAAGTTGGTTTATTCAGCAGAAGTATACTCATAATATGGCACATTAGGGTGGACATGGACAGATAAACCATAGTCACTGGTTTATAGTAACAGATAAACTGTTCAGTTTATTTCTGAATCCCATTTTTTCTTCTTGAAAGTGCTTAATTCTGTAGAATTAATTAATTACCAGGCTTAATAATAAGTATATTGGTGCAAACATGTGCTGCATTAACATAGCCAATGAATGTGAACATTGATCATATGGATATCCTGACAGTTTGGTGATGAGCTTATGTAGAAGACCCATGAAAATACTTTCTGAAGGTCAGGGGAACCTACAGCAATGGGTCAATGGAATAGGCTGGAACATTTCTGAGGCCCACAACAGAGAGACAATAAAAATCTAGAGAAATTAAGACATAATTATTTAACCCTCTAAAACTGTGAAAAAGTGGCCTAGACACATACCGCCCATTACTAGTGTGATATAATGTAATCTTTTATGGATACTGTAATTTTTCAAAGGAACATGATAAGTTCTCAAAATACAGCACATTACCACCCTTGAAATCCATATCCTTAGTAGAGTTTATAGAATAGCATAGGACGACCATGAATACAGATTGAGTAATTTTCTGAGATAATTTGTTTTGAAAAGTGATTCATGAAATGTTGCTTTTGCAGCTGTAAAGAAAAGGGGATCCACTACAAAGTTATGACTGTGTGAGTGAAATGCCTGTCATTTGTTTGTTTATTGATCTGAAATATATAAGATATCTCTTCAGAGAAATCCTGCCAAGATGGTATGAAGGTTTTTAAAAAACAAAACAAAACACCAAAACATATTAAATTAAAAAAAAGTAGTCCTGGTTTCTGTAGGTTCTTACCTCAGGAGCAAGCCAAAATAAAATACTAAGCCTTTGGGTCACTTTCAAAATATATATAACTGATAGTATTTAAAGATCATTAACTGGGACACAGTTCTTTAAATTGAAAATTCCCTAGAAAGACTCATATCTAACTACACATAAAGATAGGCATTTACATAGGACACATGATGCAGATCTCTAGTATAAACAGTGGTAGTCAGGAAATAATCTGACTTGGATTCAGAAATAAAGTGGAAGTTATAGTATGCTTATATAGAAAATGACAGAAAATGAATTAGTGACTTCAGATTGGACTCTATAAAATACTATTTAAGTCACGATCCATTATTTTTTAATTGAAGTTAACATACTGGTATTACTAGATGCTGCTACCATTCAGCCATTTCCAATAAGTGCCTAATATAAGAAAATAATTTATTCTGCCTGATACAAACTGACTGGAAGTCATCATTTAAAGAAGTTGACTTCTCTACACATAGAATCTCCTTCCTCTGCATCAAGATTCTACTCTCTTATTCTTATTAGTTCCATGATTGACCTCAGACATTTGTTATATAATCCTTATGTTCCAGATGAGATAATGGCCATGACAAACAGGCAAGTTCCTGGGTCATTTCCTCCTGATTACTGGTGTTTGTATATTGGATCATTGTTGTGTGTGTATCTTCTGGATATTCGTCCTATACTTTCTGCAAATACTCCTTTCATCTCATGCAATGTCATGTAGAATCAGAATCCTTTATATTACAATAGGTTTTTTTAGAATAATCAGGATGAGAGAAGGAATTCCAGACAATGTATAAAAATGGATTCTGCCAAAGCATTCACTGAAAGATGTAGGAAAATCCCCTGAATTTGGGGGAACAAAAACAGGGATTATGTGGATCTTGTATATATCTCTTCAGAGAGAATAAAAAAAACTGTTGAAAGCCAGATATGCTTTTTGACATTAACAAAAAAGAAACAGCATTTAAAAATCTATTCTATTCAAATGGTATGTTAATACACCTTTCTAATCTGTTTATCAGACAGGTGGCTGCTTCTTGAAAACTGAGACTGGATAAATATAATGCAAACACAAGTAAATAAGCTTATAAATTTGAAAACCTGGATAAACACAGTTGCTGCCAGGCCAACTCAATCCTTTCCAGAGAAAATGTCACCAAGGCAGTATTCCCCAGGCACTTTCTAACATTAAGGGGAAAATGTGAGTTATGCATTCTTGAAAAAGTTTTGGACCACAAAGTACCCTTGCCAGGTGTCCACTATTTGAGTGGACAGTCCGCTTTTTTCACATTATGTTCACTATTTTTTTCTCACAAAATAGTGGACATTTTTTTTGTTCAAAAGCTTTATGATGAAATGGTATGTAATCTAAAGCTGTACAGTCTAAGAGAATAAGGATAGGAGAATCGCATTTTGTCTTTTTTTTCATAAGTTAGAATGAGACAAAGATCGAATATCCATTGAATTTGATTCTCCGAAAAAATTAATGATGAGATTAAAATAAAAATATATTATAAAATTATGTACAGTTCACATTTTTAAAATGTATTGTAGCTTGTGTCGACTGACCTAAAATGGCGTCAAGTGATGAGAGTGACAGTGGCGAGATTTCGAATTCTTTAAAACGAAAGAGAGGAGTGTGCAAATACACCAAAGACTGGGAAGCTACTTTTGCATGGATTACCAACAACGAAACCGACAGAACAAATATGACGGCCTACTGTAAATTGTGTCAGAAATAGTTGACAATTGAATATAATGGTATAAAAGCTGTCACACAGCATGCAAGCACAAAAAATTATTTAGATAAGGAGAAAATAGCTTCCAGCAACAAGCGAATCAATTCATTTTTCATTGTTAAAGACTCCTCTTTCAGTGAGAAAGTGACTGTAGCTGAAATGGCTGAAACTTACCATGGGATCAAACACCATATTTCTTTCCTGGCTCAAGATTGCGGTATTAAGTTAATGAAGCAAATTTTTGATGATTCAGAAATTGTAAAAAAGATGTCTTGTGGAAGAACCAAATCATCAGCTATTGTCAATGAGGTTTTGTATCCTTTTTCTATTGAGTTGGTTCTCAATGATGTTAAAACTGAAATTCCATTTTCTCTCTCCACTGACGCATCAAACAAGGGAAATTGCAAAATGTATCCCGTTGTTGCACAATATTTTACTTGTGAAGAAGGACTATGTGTGAAAATTTTAGACTTTTATGAGGATTCTTTCGAAGATTCTACATCAATAAAAAATCAGCTGTGTTGAGTTCTTAGTGATAACGAATTGGAAATAAATAATGTTTCAGCTTACTCAGCAGATAATGCATACGTCAATTATGGAGTGAACAAATCTGTTTACCAAAAATTATTGCTGGAAAATGACAATATTGCAGCTGCTCATTGCAATAATCACATTTTACACAACAGCACAAAAAATGCATTAAAGCAGTTATCTTTTGATATCAAAAATGTAGTGCTGAAGTTTTTTGCCGAATTTTCGAATTCTGCGAAGAAACGAGAAGAGTTGAAATCATTTTTTGAGTTTTGCGAGTCAGAATTCATGAAGTTTTGCGCCATGTTCCAACACGTTGGTTAAGTTTGTTTAAAGCGGTCAAGAGACTTCTTTTAAACTGGATACCTCTAAAATCGTATTTTATTTCTCTTGGATCTGATGAGTGCCATAAGGTTATCTGGAACCTTATTTCCGATCAGGAAAATGAACTCGCAAAGGACGATGAACCAACAATTTCAGAATTGTATTTATATTTCATGCACTTCTTCATGTCAATAATGCAAGACACCCTACTGAAGCTGGAAAGCAAGAAAATTCTTGCATGTGATCTTCACATTATCATGTGTAAGCTGCGTGATTCTTTGCAAAAAAAATACGATGAGTAGTTTTTGGGAATGAAAGTTTTATTTGCCTTATGTAAAAAACATTTGCCTGAGAATGCCGTTCAAGAAGGAAGCCATCAACGTGCATCAAAGAGCCATTGCGTACCTAGAAAAGTGGTATAATTTCACCGATTCAGTATATGAGACACTAAATTGTTTCAATCTAATTGATCACAATAATCCTCCAACTTTAGAAGAAATGGCAAACATCTGGTTATTATCATCATGGCGAGAAGAACTTCCAC
Organism: Arizona elegans; assembly: GCA_022577455.1. Classification (NCBI taxonomy): domain Eukaryota; kingdom Metazoa; phylum Chordata; class Lepidosauria; order Squamata; family Colubridae; genus Arizona; species Arizona elegans. The sequence goes on along the minus strand of JAKOOJ010000004.1, from coordinate 70,972,208 downwards.
CCAACACTCTCTTCGATGAAATTTCTGCCTTAGAAGAAGTTTATGTTCATCTGCAGGGCGATTCATCCCTTGATAAGTGGACGTACTTTTTCAAGAAAGAGCCAGCTCTGAGTTTACTGCAACTGTTCCAGTATTGTGCATCAATTCCGGTATCAAATGCAAACGTTGAACGAATTTTCAGCGTCATGGGAAATTTGTGGACTGACGAACATAACCGACTGCTTGTATCATTAGTTCGAAGTGAACTTTGTATATTTTTTAATATTTCTCAACGTTGTACTGAAATTAAAGAATTATTCCTTAAACACAAAGAATTGATCAAAGCTGCACAGTCAAATAAAAAATACACATGACAGCAAAGTAAAATGTAATTTAATATTTTACATATTATTATAATATATTTGATGTTTTGAATTTTAAGTAAAGTTTTGAAGTGATTATTTTAATACATGTTAAAATGTTTGTAAGAAAATATATAATTTAATTGTAATTTTTTAAAAAAATGTTACTACTTAACCACCACCACTACCCCGCTTGTCCGCTATTTTTTGGAAGCAGACCTGGCAACCCTACCACAGAGGATGAAAGTGACATGCTTCTGTACACATATGCTTATCTTGCTGGGAACAAAGCAGTCCTTGAACAACATATTACAATAAAGCTGGGAGTGAGGAACAACTCCAATTTTCTAATATGCAAAACAATGCACAGGAATAGCCTTGGTCTGGGAAAACAAGTGATCTTCAAATACTAGGAAAGAATAAAATGAGCCATCACAAATATTTAAATTGGTTATGTAAAACTTAAAAATAGACCCTGGTTTTCCTCCAAGTTCCTAAAACAACTAATCTAAATCAGCTATTACTTCCCCACCCTTTGGAAATACTTTCAATGATTATTGTGTCAAAGGACTTGTAAATGTTATACATCTATTGCTCTAGAATATATTCCATCATATTCTGGCACAACATCATAGAAGAAAACAATGCGGGCACAGAAGTGCCTTCTTATTATCTATCCTGAAATTCAGTAAAAATTCCCAAAATCCATAAATTACTTAACATATTTCTAAGAGCCACCTCCTTTCCTGTTCTGCTGAAACACTCCATTCACCACAGGCATTCATGCTGGATTTTAACTTTCATGCGTACTTTTAGAAGCCCCCCCCCCCCCCCCCCCCCCGGAGATTCATATTTCCCTCTCAAGAGTTCTCTCTGTGCCTTTAATAATCACACAATAGACAGCCTGTTCAAGAACCTTGCAATTTTAAGAGACAGACACCTACTCCAAGCTGGCAAATTAGTGTAACAGCAGGAATCAAACACCTTCCATCATCCATAAGAAGACATCTGTAGCATCAAGATAGGGAATTTGAGTCATTTAACAATTTTTAAACCTAATCAAGTCTATGACTCATTCTGGCTGCAGATAGTTCCTTCTTCAGACATAAATAACAAATTCTTATTATAAGGAAAGTGAGAATATTTTCATACAATTTCTAACTGTGGAAGTCTGATTTAATGGACGTAATAGCAGATGTAGCATTCCATAGGTGACAAAAGTCATGTAACCAATTTCAATTGTTTCTGTAATCAAAGATATGATGCTACATTTTGTTTGATGGATAATTCCAAAAAATAAATCACAAGGCAGTCTAATGAACTTCTAATGAACATGTTTCATAATAGATTAGTTTACCATTCCTGGAAATCACATGTTTTCATTACACTTAAAATGTGGAAAGTATTTTAAAATCACGACAGATAATATTAGTTCAGTAATTTGAGTGTTTCTACTTGAAAGAGAGCATTAAATTGTTCTTTTTATGAATCGGAAAAAGAGTAGCAAAAACATGCATAGACTGCAAAATTGGGGATACAGTACATAAAAATATCATATCTTTCAACCACAGAACTTTATAGTTATTAGTTCAGAAACTTGATTCTGAATTCAAGCAAAAAGTTTTTGGAACACATATGGCCACGAAAATATATGGACAAAGAATACAAGTTTAGATGATACAAATGTCACCATATAAAGCTAAAAATCCGTAATATAAACTACCCTTATCCTTGACACTTATGCAATTTTGGCCTGCACACAAGCTATGTTCAAATATTTGCTAGTTGTTCACATCACCTTAACCACATTTGGTTGAACTGTAAGCTGCTGACTAAACTACACTTGTCTGGGAATACATAATATGTTAATTTATATCAAAGTTTATAATTCATAACAGCCTAGGGATACAATTAGGGAAGGAAATTCAAAGAAAAACCAGAAAGTCCAGTTGCCTGTTGAAAAAGCACTTTTAGGAAAGGGAGGGAAATGTAAACAAACATACATCATCACAATATCCCAATGCAAACTCTGTCTTTTGCATATTCGAAGTCAGTGTCACAATGCAACTATGAAAGGGCAGAGCTTGTGACATCACAAAGCACATTGGTATCTTGGTATTACTGTGGCTAGCTGTAGATACCGCTGATCCAACTTGGTAGACTGAAAGCTAAACTCTCTGGCTGAACATAGTATGGTATACTACAGTCACTTTGCTTCTGAATATTCAGTGAATGAAAAAAGGCTGTTCATGGGTTGAAGTGGACTTGCTTTGCTAACAACAGCTTGTCAGTCACAGAAATAAGGAAAAAGGAAGTAAAACCATCCTTTTTTGATGTCTAGAAAAACAAACCTATCATGTTTTGATACTTTTCTCTTTCCTTATTTTCTTATGGACCCAAGTTAGTCAAGACAACATGCCCTTTTTGTGCATTTTCCTCAGTTTCAGCCACCCTACTTGGAAAAACTGAACTTAAAGTTGCCCTGCTCCTGCTTACTCTCCAGTTGGTTTGCTGAGGTAGGCGATTATCAGCAAGAGTTCCTCAGTGAACAAAAGGTTACACTAGAGCAGTGATGGAGAACCTTTTTGACATTGCATGCCAAAAGTCTGAGCGTGCGAGCGCTATCGCGCTCCCGCATGCCATAACCCATAATGCAATGCACGTTCCCATTAACACATGCATGCACAACACTCCCCACACTCCCTCTACACATGCGCCTGCACTGCGCCTGCGTATGCCCCACACTGCGTATGCGTGCCCCCCTGAATGTTCCCCCCCCACTTTTTCCAAGTGGGCCGGCATGCCTCTTACCAGAGGACAACTAAGTACCAGCCCGTTCCCTGGCGATACAGCTGTTCCCCGCCTAGCGCTGCCAAGATGGTGGGGCCGAGAGTGCCACCAAGGAAGCTCCGAACATGCGGCTTGCCAGGGCTCCTTCCCACTCGGAGCTGCAGGCCGAGCAGGTGGGGACGGGGACTGGTTGCGCCTGTCGCCGCCTAAGCAGAAAGCCCAAAGAGGAGCATCCCAGATGTGTATGCTGCCCTCGGCGCTTCCCCAACACCTGCCGGCCGCCACTGCCACTGCACCTTGCCTGCTTCCCTAGCTCCTCTTCTCTAAGTGAACGCTCGGCAGCCAGGAAAACCAGGAGCCAACACTTTTGCCCTGCTCAACTCCGCAGTTCTGCTCAGCTCAAGTTCATGGAAATCATGTGGTGGTCCTTGAAACTTTAGGAGGGAACTGGCTCTGAGACCGGGAGGCAGCCTTTGGTGGAGCCAGCCCGATGGGGAACTGAAAAGAGAGGGCCTTTTCCCTTCTTCTGACCCACTCATGGGCTGTGGGGTTTGGGAGCCAGAGCTGGAATTCCGGAGACGGAATTCGCTTGGCTGATGATTGGGCATCTCCAGAGCTTCCTGCTAAATGTGTTCGTTCTCTTGCCTATCTTCTTTCCCTGTTTAAAAGAGCCGTGCTTGTAGGGGCAGAGATCTGACTAAGATCTGACTAAAGAGTTGTGCTTGCGGAGAATAGGAAGTGGAAACTGAACTTAAAAGTTCTCTCCTGACTCCTGTTCTCCACAAGCACAGCTCTTTAGTCAGATATCTCCCCTCCTACAAGTGCGCCTTTTTTAAATGGGGAACGAAGACAGGCAGAAGAATGAACACGTTTAGCAGGAAGCTTTGGAGTTGCCCAATCATCAGCCAAGCTCCCAGTGGAGAGAAAAATTTGTTCCCAGTTCCTGGATTTGTTTTTCTAGTAAAGCAAATAAAACACTCCCAGGAGGAAAACAAATTAAAGTTTCATTTGTGTGTATTATTTAATGGATTACTAAATTGGCAAAATGGACTGCTAAATTGGCCACGCCAACCCAGCCATGCCAACCCAGTCACATGACCACCTAGCCACGCCCACCCAGTCACATGGCCACCTAGCCACGCCCATCCAGTCACATGGGGGGCCCAGCCTCACCCACCTAGCCAGTCCGGGGCCCCCAACAGTCTGAGGGACCCTGAAGTGGCCCCCTGTTCAAAAAGTTTGAGGACCCCTGAAATAGACTCTGGTTTTGGAAGATGTCTGTAGTTTTTTTTAATGTTTATATACTGGTAGCTGAATAATTATCAATGAACTCAGTTTTTAATTGATCTCTATTCTGAAGATTACAATAGTAACATTTTAGAACTAACTTGAGAACAAGAAGGGAAGGGGGAACGGCTAGGATCTCTAATCTATCAGGTGTTATATTTGGGTTTGAAGGCTCCTCTGAATAGGGTTCAGGAGCCTTCAAAACTAGGCTTCTGTAAAGGAGCCTAGTTTTCCTTTAGGAATTTTCAGATTTCAGGCTTCCTATAGCTATAGGAATCTCCAAGCTTAGCAACTTTTAAGACTTGTGGACTTCAATTCCCAGAATTCCTCAGCCAGTTCTCCTCTTTTTTTTTCTGTAATAAATTTTATTCCTAGCCTGATTAAAGGAAAAGTAAGCAGACATGGATATCATCCTTCAGTTTAAGATCATTTCCAACTTCATCAGAACTGCGATGAACTAGATTTTCAACCCCAAAAGAATTTAGAAAAACAAAGATTTGGCAAGTTACTGATAGTATTGGATAGTGATTAGAATCAGGAGTTTTGATTGTTTGCAGTAGGTCAGCCAAGAAACAGACAGTTCAAAAGGAACTCATCAATGCATCAGAAAATATACATACCAAGTCCATCAGAACAACCAGAGCAGTGGTGGGTTCCAACTGGTGTTACCACTGGTTCTCTTCGCTTGCAAGCGTGCCAAACTTGCACTCTGCGCAAGCGTGTTGGGTTTCTGCCCAGCTGAGGTGTGGCAATCCACTCTGACACGTCTATCAGCTGGGCTAAAAACCAAGAAATAAAGGTAGGAATAAAGTGGGGGCGGGTGAGAGGGCCCAGTTCCCAGTCACAGAGAACTGGTTCAGTGATACCACATCATCACCACTATCGGCTCAGCCAAACTGGCCAAACCGGAAGCAACCCACCACTGAACCAGAGCAAACTCTTAAAAAAAAATTTAAAAAATTATTTTTATAACACAATATAACAATACAAGACATACAACATTTATAAACGCGCTCTCTTTACAGCTATTGCATGGTGATCTTCTTTGTTATTCACTATTTCCCCTTCTTTCTCTTTATATTATTCCGATTTACTACTTGTCCTCGACATTTTAATTACTATATATACAATATATTTCTCACATTCATACCTATTTCCATTTTCTTTCTTCCAATTCTGAGCATAGACTATATGAGCGGCAGTTAAAATATGTAATATTAAATACAATTGCAAGAAAAAGTATGTGAACCCCTTGGGATTACGTGGAGTTTTGCAATTGGTCATAAAATGTGCTCTGAACTTCATCTAAGTCACAACAATAGAAAAACACAGTCTGCTTAAAATAATACTACACAAACATTAGATGTTGCCATGGTTTAATGGAACATAACATGTAAACATTCACAGTGCAGGGAGGAAAAAGTATGTGAGCCCCAACCTAATGACTTCTCCAAGAGCTAATTGGAGCCAGGAGTGAGCCAACCTTGACTCCAATCAGTGTGGATGTGTTGCTGATATTGGATGGGCAGCTGTCCTGCCCTTTAAAAACACACACCTGTTTTGGGTTTACTGGTTTCAAGAAGCACTGTCTGATGTGAACCATGCCTCGCAGAAAAGAGCTCCCAGAAGACCTACGATCAAAAATTGTTGACTTGCATGAAGCTGGAAAGGGTTACAAAAGTATCTCCAAAAGCTTTGATGTTCATGTGTCCACGGTAAGACAGACTGTCTACAAAATGGAGAAAGTTTAGCACTGTTGCTACTCTACCTAGGCGTGGTCGTCCTGTAAAAATGACTGCAAGAGCACAGCGCAGAATGCTTCATGAGGTAAAGAAGAATCCTAGAGTGTCAGCTAAAGACCTACAGAAATCTCTGGCACATGCTAACATTTTTGTTGACACATCTACAATAAGGAAAATATTAAACAAGAATGGAGTACATGGGAGGACACCACAGAGGAAGCCATTGCTGTCCAAAAAAAATATTGCAGCACGTTTGAAGTTTACAAAAGAGCACCTGGATGTTCCACAGCACTACTGGCAAAATATACTGTGGACAGATGAAACCAAAATTGAGTTGTTTGGGAAGAACACACAACACTATGTGTGGAGAAAAAAAGGCACAGCACACCAACATCAAAACCTCATCCCCACTGTAAAACATGGTGGAGGGAGCATCATGGTTTGGGGCTGCTTTGCTGCCTCAGGGCCTGGATGGATTGTTGTCATTGATGGGAAAATGAATTCCAGAGTTTATCAAGACATTTTGCAGGAAAACCTACGACCATCTGTCTGCCAACTGAAGCTCCGCAGAGGATGGGTGATGCAACAGGACAATGACCCAAAGCATACAAGTAATTCAACAAAAAAATGGTTTCAACAGCACAGAATACGCCTTCTGGAGTGGCCCAGTCAGAGTCCTGACCTCAACCCGATTGAAATGCTGTGGCATGACCTTAAGAGAGCGATTCACACCAGATCCCAAGAATATTGCTACACTGAAACAGTTTTGTGAAGAGGAGTGGTCCAAAATTGGACCACTCCTCACCACCGCCTTGAAAGAGGCGGTGGTGAGGCCTCTCCTCAAGAAGCCTTCCCTGGACCCGGCAATGTTGGTAAATTATTGTCCGGTCTCCAACCTTCGTTTTGTGGTGAAGGTTGTTGAGAGTGTGGTTGCACAACAGTTCCCCCAGCACCTGGATGAAACAACGTATCTGGATCTGTTCCAGTCGGGCTTCAGGCCCGGGTACAGCACGGAAACGGCATTGGTCGCGTTGGTTGATGATCTCTGGAGGGCTCGGGACAGGGGGTGCTCCTCTGTCCTGGTCCTGTTAGATCTCTCAGCGGCTTTTGATACCATCGACCATGGTATCATGCTGCACCGGTTGGAAGAGTTAGGGGTGGGAGGCATTATGTTGCGGTGGTTTTCCTCCTTTCTCTCTGACCGGTTGCAATCTGTGTTGACAGGGGGACAGAGGTCGACCCCGAGGCCCCTCATATGTGGGGTGCCGTAAGGGTCGGTCCTCTCGCCTCTCCTGTTCAACATTTATGTGAAGCCACTGGGCGAGATCATCCGTGGTTTCGGGGTGGAGTACCATCAGTACGCTGACGACACCCAGCTGTACATCTCCACCCCGGATCACCCCAACGATGCCCTTGAAGTGATGTCCCGGTGCCTGGAGGCCATACAGATCTGGATGGGGAGGAACAGGCTCAGGCTCAACCCATCCAAGACCGAGTGGCTGTGGTTTCCGACGTCCCGATATAGTCAGTTGGCACCATCACTGACTATTGGGGGCAAATCATTGGCCCCCATGGAGAGGGCTCGCAATTTGGGCATCCTCCTGGACTCACGGCTGTCTTTAGAAGAGCATTTGATGGCTGTGACTGGGAGGATTTTTCATCAGGTTCGCCTGATTCGCCAGTTGCGTCCCTTTCTGGATTGGGACTCCTTACGCACGGTCACTCATGCCCTCGTCACCTCCCGCCTGGACTATTGCAATGCTCTCTACATGGGGCTCCCCTTGAGGAGCACCCAGAGGCTCCAACTGGCGCAGAGTGCTGCCGCGCGAGTGGTAATGGGAGCGACATGGCGCTCCCATGTAACACCTCTCCTGCGCGAGCTGCACTGGCTCCCGGTGGTCTTCTGGGTGTGCTTCAAGGTTTTGGTTACCACCTTTAAAGCGCTCCATGGCTTAGGACCTGGTTATCTACGGGACTGCCTACTACCACCAATAGCCTCCCACCGGCCAGTATGCTCTCATAGAGAGGGACTCCTCCGGGTGCTGTCAGCCAAACAGTGTTGACTGGCGGCCCCTAGGGGGAGAGCCTTCTCTGTGGGGGCACCTACCGTCTGGAATGAGCTCCCCCCGGAGATACAGAGGATCCCGGATCTGCGCACCTTCCGCCGCACTGTGAAGACCTTTTTATTCCACCAGGCGGGCTTGGCCTAATCTTTTCCTTCTTTTTCATATGTAAATTTTAATCTGTTTTTAAATTATCAGGGTGTTTTAATCTGTCTGGGCCAAAATGATTTAATTTGATTTTATCTGGTTATTAAATTTTTTGTATTTATGTATTTTAATGTTTGGCTGTTCACCGCCCTGAGTCCTTCAGGAGTAGGGTGGTATACAAATCAAATAAACTAAACTAAACTAAACTAAAATTACTCCAGATCGTTGTGCAGGTCTGATCTGCAACTACAGGAAACGTTTGGTTGAGGTTATTGCTGCCAAAGGAGGGTCAACCAGTTATTAAGTCCAAAGGTTCACATACTTTTTCCTCCCTGCACTGTGAATGTTTACATGTTATGTTCAATTAAACCATGGCAACATCTAATGTTTATGTAGTATTATTTTAAGCAGACTGTGTTTTTCTATTGTGACTTAGATGAAGTTCAGATAACATTTTATGACCAATTCATGCAAAACTCCACGTAATCCCAAGGGGTTCACATACTTTTTCTTGCAACTGTATTTTATTTCCTTCGTAAATTTTTCTGTGAATATCCCTAGTAGGAACGTCTCAGGTTTTCCATTTATCGGTTGTTGTATTATTTTCTCTAGCCACTTTTTGATTTTGGCCCAAAAATTTTTGCCGCTAGACACGTCCACCAAAGGTGGTAATATGTTCCGTAATTGTTTTTACACTTCCAACATAATGGGGATTTATTTGAAAACATCTTACCTATTGAAAGACAAATTGAAAGACAAAAAGGACAAATATAAAAAGTGGAAAGTGGGGCAAATAACTAAGGCAGAATATCAGCAAATAGCCCAAGCCTGTAAAGATGAAGTGAGGAAAGCTAAGGCTCACAATGAACAAAGGCTTGCGACTAAAGTAAAAAATAACAAAAAAAGCTTCTTCCAACATATTAAAAACAAGAAAAAAGGCAAGGAAACAATTGTATTTATTTATTATTTATTTATTAATTTAATTTGTATACCGCCCTTCTCCCAGAGGGACTCAGGGCGGTGAACAGCCAAAATTAAAAAACATATAAATACAAAAGTTAAGATAATTAAAAGAATTAAATCATTGGCTACCCAATTTAAAACCCCAAATCCATAAAATTTAAAATCCCAATTAAAAACCATTTAGGCTAGGCCGGCTTGATGAAATAAAAACGTCTTCAGGGCTTTACGGAAGGTACAGAGGTCCGGGATCAATCGTATTCCAGGAGGCAGCTCATTCCACAGGGCGGGTGCCCCCACAGAGAAGGCTCGCCCCCTGGGGGCCGCCAGCCGACATTGCCTGACCGACAGCACCCCGAGGAGGCCTTCTCTGTGAGAGCGTATTGGCCGCTGGGAGGTTATCGGTAGCAGCAGGCGGTCTCGCAAATACCCTGGCCCTAAGCCATGGAGCGCTTTAAAGATGAGAACCAACACCTTAAAGCGCACCCGGAAGACCACCAGGAGCCAATGCAGCTCGCGCAGGAGAGGTGTTACGTGGGAGCACCACGTCGCTCCCATAATCACCCGCGCGGCCGCATTCTGCACCAGCTGGAGCCTCCGGGTGCTCCTCAGGGGGAGCCCCATGTAGAGAGCGTTACAGTAGTCCAGGCGTGACGTAACCAAGGCATGAGTGACTGTGCACAAGGAGTCCCGATCCAGAAAGGGGCGCAACTGGCGTATCAAGCGAACCTGATAAAAAGCCTCCCTGGCCACGGCCGTCATATGCTCTTCTAAAGACAGCCGTGTGTCCAGGAGGACGCCCAAGTTGCGAGCCCCCTCTGTGGGGGTCAGTGACTCGCCCCCAATAGCCAGCGATGGCACCAGCTGGCTATACCGGGACGCCGGCATCCACAGCCACTCGGTCTTGGAAGGGTTGAGCCGAAGCCTGTTCCTCCCCATCCAGACCCGCACGGCCTCCAGACACTGGGACATCACTTCGAGGGCATCATTGGGGTGGTCTGGGGTGGAAATGTACAGCTGAGTGTCATCAACGTACAGATGGCATCGCACCCCAAAACCACGGATGATCTCACCCAGCGGCTTCACATAAATGTTGAACAGGAGCGGCGAGAGGACCGACCCTTGCGGCACCCCGCAAGCAAGGCGCCTCGAGGTCGACCTCTGCCCCCCTGCCAACACAGACTGCGACCGGTCAGAGAGATAGGAGGAGAACCACCGCAGCACGGTGCCTCCCACCCCCAATCCCTCCAGCCGGCGCAGCATGATACCATGGTCGATGGTATCAAAAGCCGCTGAGAGATCTAACAGGACCAGAACAGAGGAACAACCCCTGTCCCGAGCCCTCCAGAGATCATCCACCAATGCGACCAATGCCGTCTCCGTGCTGTACCCAGGCCTGAAGCCGGACTGGCACGGATCTAGATAGACGGTTTCATCCAGGAACTGTGGGAGCTGTCGCGCAACCACACTCTCCACAGCCTTCGCAACAAAGCGAAGGTTGGAGACCGGACGATAGTTTGCCAAAACGGCCGCGTCCAGAGAAGGCTTCTTGAGGAGGGGCCTCACCACTGCCTCTTTCAAGGCGGGAGGCAAGAAACCCTCTCTCAAAGAAGCATTTATGATCCTCTGGAGCCAGCCTCGTGTTACCTCCCGGGTGGCCAGTACCAGCCAGGAGGGGCACGGGTCCAATAAACATGTGGTTGCGTTTAGCCTCCCCAGGATCCTGTCCACGTCCTCAGGAGTCACAGGGTCGAACTCATCCCAGGTAACATTCTCAAGACCAGCCTCAGTCACCCCGCCGGGATCTACCCAGTCAGAGTCCAAGCCTTCCCGAATCTGAGCGATTTTATCGTGCAGATACTGTGCAAAATCCTCAGCCTGCCCTTGCAAGGGGTCTTCCCGCGCTCCCTGATGTAAGAGGGAGCGAGTCACCCTAAACAAGGCGGCTGGGCGGTTATCTGCCGATGCAATAAGAGCAGAAAAGTGGTTACGCTTTGCCGCTTTTATCGCCACTAGATAGGTCTTAATATGAGACCTAACTAGTGTTCGGTCGGATTCGGAGCGACTGGCCCTCCAACCACTCTTTAGGCGTCTTTTCCGGCGCTTCATCTCCCTCAGCTCCTCGGAAAACCAAGGGGCCGGGCAGGTTCAGCGCCGGGTCAGAGGCCGCAAAGGCATGACTCGGTCCAGAGCACCGGCGGCTGTCCTATCCCAGGCAGCCACCAGATCTTCAGCCGAGTCGTGAGCCAGAGTTTCAGGAACTGGCCCAAGCTCCCTCTGGAACCTATCAGGATCCATCAGGCGCCTGGGGTGGAACCACCTGGTCGGTTCCGCCTCCCTGCAGTGGGGTGCAGCGGTCGAAAGGTCCAGTCTCAGGAGAGAATGGTCCGACCATGACAGGGGTTCAATAACGATATCCCCTATATCCAGACCACTCCGCCACTGACCAGAGATAAAAACCAAGTCCAGAGTGTGTCCTCCCACGTGAGTGGGGCCATGAATTAATTGTGTCAGGTCGATGGCTGTCATGGAAGCCATAAACTCCCGAGCCATCCCAGACGCCTCACCGGTAGATGGCAGGTTGAAATCCCCCATGACCAAAAGTCTGGGGGTATCAACCGCCACCCCAGCAATAACGTTGAGAAGCTCGGGCAGGGCCGCTGTCACGTGGCAGGGAGCCAGGTACGCGATCAGCAGGCCCACCTGCATCCCATGGCCCCACTTCACCAGGAGAGACTTATATCCGGCTATCTGAGGTACAGTGGCCTCCCTCGGATCCCATTGCTGGGAGAAAGTGGCAAGAAGGTGACAAGCAACAGGGAGAAAGCAGAACTACTTAACTCATTTTTTGCATCTGTCTTTACACAAAAGGAAAAAACAGCCCAACCTATCAAAAACAGCACCACAAAAAATAGATTAGGAACACAAGTTAAAATAGGGAAGAAAATGTTAAGTGAACATCTGTCTTCCCTAGATGAGTTCAAATCACCAGGACCAGATGGATTACACCCCAAGGTTCTGAAGGAACTGGCAGACGAGATCTCAGAACCACTGAACTATATCTTTCAAAGATCTTGGATCACAGGGGAACTGCCAGAAGATTGGAAAAGAGCTGATGTAGTTCCCATCTTCAAAAAAGGGAAAAAAAATAGATCCAGGAAACTACAGACCTATCAGCCTGACCTCAATACCAGGGAAGATTTTGGAAAAGATAATCAAACAACGAATCACCGAACACTTAGAAGCAAACCAAGTAATAACCAAAAGCCAACATGGGTTTGTCAAAAACAGATCATGCCAGACTAATCTTATTGTATTCTTTGACAAAGTGACAAAATTAGTGGACCAGAGGAATGCTGTCAATATAATTTACTTGGACTTTAGTAAAGCATTTAATAAAGTAGACCATAACCTGCTACTAGATAAAGTAGAAAAATGTGGGTTAGACAGCATTACCACCAGATGGATTCGTAACTGGCTGACCAACCGCACTCAACGTGTAGTCCTCAATGGAACTGCATCTACATGGAGGGATGTATACAGTGGAGTACCCCAGGGCTTTGTTTTAGGCCCAGTACTCTTCAACATCTTCATCAATGACTTGGACGAGGGGATAGATGGGGAATTCATTAAATTTGCAGATGACACTAAGCTGGCAGGAATAACCAACACTCCAGAAAATAGGCTCAAGATACAGAAGGATCTTGACAGACTTGAACACTGGGCTCTATCTAACAAAATGAAATTCAACAGTGAAAAAAGCAAGGTTCTACATTTAGGGAAGATAAACAAAATACATAGGTACCGTATATGTGGTACCTTGTTCCAGTAGTAGTAACTGTGAGAGGGATCTTGGAGTCCTAGTGGACAGCCATTTAGATATGAGCCAGCAGTGTGCAGCAGCTGCCAAAAAAGCCAACACAGTTCTGGGCTGCATAAACAGAGGAATAGAATCAAGATCACATGAAGTGTTAATACCACTTTATAATGCCTTGGTAAGGCCACACTTGGAATATTGCATTCAGTTTTGGTCGCCACGTTGTAAAAAAGATGTTGAGACTCTAGAAAGAGTGCAGAGAGGAGCAACAAAGATGATTAGGGGACTGGAGGCTAAAACATATGAAGAACGGTTGCAGAAACTGGTTTTCTAGTTTGATGAAGGGAAGGACTAGGGGAGACATGATAGCAATGTTCCAATATCTCAGGGGTTGCCACAAAGAAGAAGGAGTCAAACTATTCTTCAAAGCACCTGAGGGTAGAACAAGAAGCAACGGGTGGAAATCAAGGAGAGAAGCAATTTAGAACTAAGGGGAAATTTCCTGATAGTTAGAACAATTAATAAGTGGAACAACTTGCCTGCAGAAGTTGTGAATGCCCCAACACTGAAAATTTTTAAGAAGATGTTGGATATCTATTTGTCTGAAGTGGTGTAGGGTTTTCTGCCTGGGCAGGGGGTTGGACTAGAAGACCTCCAAGGTGCCTTCCAACTCTGTTATTCTATTCTATTCTATTCTATTCTATTCTATTCTATTCTATTCTATTCTATTCTATTCTATTCTATCCTATCCTATCCTATCCTATCCTATTCCTTTTTTTCTTTTGTATTAGTGATGTGTATAATCTTCCTAGATTTGCATTTTCTAGTAGCTTCTGAAAACCTTTTTTAATGTGTAACTCTTGGAGGCATATCACATCTGCTTCGAGTTTCTTTAATTTTGTATAGATTTGTGTTTTTTTTTCGTGAGTTTAAACCATTTATGTTCACCGAGAAAAGCTTTAGTGCCTCTTCCATTTCTACTGCAGTTGTTTCTTAGTATTTCTTGTCTCTCTTTTTACTTTCCCTCTCGCTCCCTCTTTTTCTTCTCGCTCCCTTTCCTGTACTTTTCTTATCTCTCTCTCCCCCTTTCTATTTCTTCTGACTGAACTTCTTCTTGACTTTTGCTTTCCGATTCTTCTTTGCTCTCTTGCTCTTTTTCCTGTGAGAAATAGTTTTTGTAAAATTCTTGTGCCTTCTCTATCGAGTCTACTTTGTATTTCCTATCTTGCCGCATAAAAAGGATGCCTTCTGGGATTATCCATTTGAACATCCCTTTATACTTGGTAAACTGAGTTGTGAGGAACTGATATTGTTGTCTTTGAATCCGAATTCTTCGTGGAATTTGTTTCAAAATTATAATTTCTTTACCTCTATATGTTATTGTTTCATCTCTCGATTTCTTGTAGATTTCATCCCTGACGGCTTTTTTTGTAAATCTTATCTGGACTTCTCTTGCCAGCCAATGCCTTCTTATCAGGGGTGAAATGCTCTCAGTTTGGACCGGATCGCCTGATCCGGTAGCGATGGCGGCAGGTGGTTCGGAGAACCAGTAGCAAAAATATTTAAAGTATATTATACCTATTCAATAGAAGACTTATAATAATATCTTTTCAATAAGAGCAAACTCTTTTTATAGTTTTCAGTAAGTCCTCTTTGCAGGTTCTTTTGGGATCTTAGAGATCTCCTCCTTTCTTCTCAATATTTGTCACCAAAGACAGAAATGATATCTGATTTCAATGTAATTACCTACCAAAAATGTTTAAAAGGCCTTTTGTTGTTTGAGGAGGGAAAGAGACATTAAACTTATTAAGTCAAGAGAACAAAAATAGAATGTGAACACCGAGTAATCTGTACATGACTCAAAGCAATAATTTAGAACCGGAGATGTTGAGGGGATGAAATGATGTTGGAGACAGGCTCTGCAAGTGAAGTACACCTTCAATGGCATCCCTGGCTAACACATCCCCTTGAACTCAGGAATGAAGGAGATGCTGTCCTCTTACTAACACAGAAGGAAGACTCCAGGATTTATGTAACCAGACAACCAGAGTAAAATTTTAATAATAAATAAATTAAACCCTGCAAGTTCGTTTGTGATTCTGCAACAGGAATTGAAGAGGTAGAATCATCTTGTCTAATTTAGACAAAGATGTTTCTTCGGCTGAACTTGGCTGTATTCATAAATGCCGATTCTGCTTAGCCAGAGACATACTTGGTAGACTAATAAAATTTTCTTTTTGTTACTGAGCCAGAAACCACATCCTTTACCAACTAACTGTTTTCTTTTTAAGCAGAAAAAAAAGCCCTTCCTTGCCTGAGGTGCCTCTATTGTTACAACTTTGCAAACACATGCAAAAGGGAAAATGTGATAATTTTAGACAGTTTTGGACAGGAAAAATTAATTGAATTTGTGCACTGATGTCTGGGATCATCACCCCTATTTTATTTTTTACATCATTATAAACAGGAAAACTAGCAGCAATAAGATGTAGAGAGAAGCAGCAAAAAGTTTGCTTCTCCCAATCTTGTACCTTCCATATGTATTGGGATTACAGCTCCAATAATTCTCACCAGCTATGGTCAATAGAATAAAGGAAGAAATTGCTTGAAGGCAGATGATTATATATTAAAACCAAGTGAAAACAAGCCAGCTATGAACACAGAAAAGGTATATAAATGGACACTGTCTTATTTTATTTCATTTTTATGTATTGGGTTTTTATGATGTTTTACATTGTGAGCTACCCACAGCCAGCTGGAATCAGGCAATTCCTAACTGAATCAAATAAATAAATTCTAATAGCTTCTTAGCATGCTAGGAAGAATGTATATTAATAATGATTGGCACAACCATAATTTTCCATGAAATCATTTTGACATTATTCTTTATGTCCATTGAAGGATTGTACTAGGCCAGTGTATGAATTCTGGGGTATTTTTTACAGCAGTTTTATGTTAGCAGACCTTTAAAACCTAAAATGATGACTATTTAGCATAAGCAAAGAACATGCGTAGGCATGTTCAGAAGCAAATCTTCCATTTTTTCAGTGCCAGAGAGATTAATAACCAACTAGTCTAGAGACCAAGATGGCTCAACTCTTGCAGTCATTTTCTGCTATTTTTTGGAAGACTGCAATTCTCAGAAACTGCAGTTTTGGGAAGTAGTGGTAGGGGGTGCACATTTGTAACTCTAAACTAAGGCGTTTACTTTATCACTATCAGGGAAAACAAGTAATGGCTTCCCAAATCTGCTTCTGAATTTTTTTAGTGAGGTATGTAGTATTAAAAACATGGAAAATAAGCAAAAGAATTCATTCCAGCTATTTAAATTAATCTCAGTTCAATTAAAATCCCATGTAGCATTCATTTTGTCCCTGTCCATTGTTTTTGGCTCCCTCTCTACCCTGGCATGCCACACAAAGGTTGAATGATTGGGGGATGATCTGTGCTTTTGAGAAAATAACTTTCATCCTGCTGATAACATTTTCCATCTTCCATTTGAAGATTATTCTCAATCCAAGTGCATTCCTTGGGGCCTTGAAATTCTTGGCTAAGGGTGGAATTGGCATATGGTTTCAATTATTCCTTCTGATAAGAAAAGAAATAGAAATCCTTCTTGTCCCAAACAGACCTGGCAGCTGTGTTACAAATTATGCTTTTGCCATATTCTATGTGCAAAACAGCGCCCCCCCCCTCTTGATCTGAAAAAGAAATTTGGTTGCCTGCTTCTTAAACTGATTCAGCCCTGTTCTAAAGGAATTACAAGATTACTTTGTAAGATGCAAGTTCATACAGCAATTAATGTTACTATTTCTCAGCAATAAATTGCCGAGCATCTTTAAATTCTATACAAGAGTTAAAAATGGAATAAAGTAAAACTAGTTGAACATAGAAGCAATCACTAGCACAATCCCAACTGGTAGATTTGCATTAATAACTAACACATAAACACATACGCCACTGTAATAGAAGCATCAATACATTTTCTCCTAATTTTGAAACTTTAACCTCAAAAAATAACGAGTTCTACAAAAGCAGTAAAAAGCTGCTAGGATACATTATTTGATTAACTTAATTCAACCAGACACTCCCCACATGGCTACATCTTCCAAGTTGGGTGAAAATATATAATATATTCAGAGTATCAAGATGGCAAAGATGTCAGTTAATCAGGCTTTTAATAGTAGTATGAACCTTAGGTTTAACCCAAGGATTGCTCCTGAAGTTTGCTAGCTAGTCCCTGATCATTGCTATAAATTAGTTTAAGCCAAAATTTGGAGATACGTAATCACAATACAATGTCTAGTACTTAATCTGCAACATACATTTCACTCCCTCTTTTATACTGTGAGAAGAGAAATATATCCATTGGAAAGTTGCAAGTAATAAGGTCTAGGAGTGGGCTTGCAGGCTTCACTGAACTGAAGTTTTAAACTAACATAATTGCAAAATGTACCAGACATATTTCTAATGTGCTGACTTGTGTTCGACATTTTCTGCAAAGTATGTAGTTTTGAGATATATTTGGAATCAGAACATTGAAACTGTGAGAATAGGGAACTGAAAGTGCTGA
Source organism: Arizona elegans (assembly GCA_022577455.1). Lineage (NCBI taxonomy): Eukaryota > Metazoa > Chordata > Lepidosauria > Squamata > Colubridae > Arizona > Arizona elegans. The sequence goes on along the minus strand of JAKOOJ010000004.1, from coordinate 70,954,488 downwards.
TAGATAGAGGTTTGAGATGTATAGGGGTGTTTGCAGAAAGTGACGGTCAGTAAGAATGTAGGAAAGAACAAGGAAATAAAACTATGGAATGCATATGTCAGTAAAAAAGAAGGTATAAGAAATATGACTTGAGATGGGAATAGTGTCCTTTGCACATTAGCAGTCCTTGTAGGATTTGCTATGTGTCATTGGACCCCACTGCAATGGTTTAATAATATAAGTTTTGTCATGAAATTGCATTGCTATGATGGTTGTTCATGTTCCAAATTGCTCATGAAAATAAACCTCTGAATCTTAAAGTAAGATTTATTGCTTGTGGTTTCCTCTTTGGTTTTTTATTGGGATATTTTTACAACAATACAAAGGCAATTTAGCATGAGAGCTGAACTGACTTATAATTAATTGTATAACTCAACATCATAATCCACTTTAAATCAACTTTAAATCTTGACTTGTTTAGGCAAAACTTTAAAGCCATTCTATTCCACCTCCACCAAGTTTGTTTGCCTTGTTGCACAAAACAAGTGCAAAAAAGCTATGAACACCAGCAAAAGCATTTTCATACTGTGATACAATGATATGGGTTTTCAGGCTTGAACCGATAGGTGCATGTGCTCATTATTTCTCAGCTCAGCTCTGTTAGCCCATTTAATAAAAAACTATAGACCGATTTCATTATTAAATGTGGATTATAAGATTTTTGCTTCAATAATGGCGAATAGACTAAAGAGATTATTAAATGAATTTATTCATACGGACCTTGGTACTCAATTGCTTTGAAAATTTAGTACTCAATTCATTTTGACACTAACATTTTGTCCACGTACTCATCATTTGTTTGGTACTCAATGCACAAGCTAGAACTTGTCCATGTCGGCTGTCTGGTAACTCATTATATTATTCCTTATGGGAAAAATCTGTTTGGTATTCAGCATTTTTGACACTCATCACATCTCCCAGAGCCAATTAACAGTAAATACCAAGGTACACTGTACTGGTCTCACAGTGCAAAGAATTTAAAAAATAGATTTTAAACAATTAAGGTAGCAGAATAAAACTACTGCTTTATCTGTAAATTGTCCTTTTTTCCCCTAAGATTACAATATTTGGTTATGTTGCTATTAATAAGCCTAATCAATAGCTAATTCATTTGTCATTGATTTAGCATCTAATTTGATTAATTAAATTTGACAAACATAGTGTGGTATCAATTCGATTAATGCTATTCTAGATATTTGCCAGACTTAAAAAAAGAGTCATATTATCAATCATAAAAAGAAAACATGGTTATAAATATTAATCTTTTAAGCCCATTCCTAAACTTCTCTCTACAGTTGACCGAAAAATTAATTACTGCAATGTTATGTTATTAGACCAGACATATCACACTCAAGGCCCGCAGGCCAGATCCAGTCCATGATCTGGTTAGATCTGGCCAGTGGAGCTACCCTGGAAACAACACACTAGCCCGTGGTGCCTCAGCCCAACCCAGGCCAACCAGGCGCAGATCTACAACCTGATGGTGGCCATCCGGTCAGAATGTGATCAGCCTTAGAGCCAAGGGGAAGCCCTGGAGCCAATGAGGGATCGTCCCTGCCTCGCTCTCATGGCGCATGCACAGGAGGCAGAGAGCAGATGTACTGCCTGGTGTCCCCAAGAACCATCTTGCCACGCAGGCTGACTGTGTTCTGAGTGTTTCCCTTTCACCTACGATGCCAGCGCTTGTGCGTTTGCTGCCTCCTGTGTGCATGCCCGGGGGGCGGGGCCAAGGCAACAGGTTGGCCCATCGCAGGCTCCAGAGCGGCCCTGCAGGTTGGATCTAAGGGCAGGCACAGGAACCAATGCCGTCCATAGCCCACGTGTGTTCACTCGCATGCGCCAGCCTTACTGTTTGAGGGTAGGAACAAAGCCTTCAACTGAGCAAGGAGCACCACGGGGCCAGCCCCTCACATCCACTTCCAGCCCACCAAGCAAGGGGAGGAATGAGACCTGTTGTCTGTTGTGGCTCACCAGCTGCCAGTGGAGCTTGCGGCAGACTCAGACTATGAGGAGGTTGGGGAGGAACTTGGGCCAGTCCTGGAGACTGGGGAAGGCTCTGAAGGATGCTCTGCATCAGAAGCAGAGATAGAACCAGGGCCATCTGACATTTCCCAGCTGCCTTCAGAGTCAGAGATAAGTGGGGAAGAAGAACAGCTGGGGCCTGTTCCAGATATGCATATGTGCAGAGCTGTCAGGAGAGGAGAACAACTGAGGAACAGGAGCCGACTCGGGAAGAATGGTCGTTGCTTACCTGAACGACCCTTTTGTCCTCGCTGTGAAGACACTCCTCAGTATGGGTATTGCTCACTCCCATTCGCAATGGCTGGGTGTCAATCAAACCCTCTGGAGCTGGATACGCCCCTACTTCCTGCTCCTTCCTCAGTCTTTTCACGAAGACAGATTGGTCCAAAGACATCAGGACGAAGTATAGAAGATCTCCAGAGTAAACGACAGGAACAGGACAGGAACAGAACAGCTACAGAGGGAAACAAGAAGAAAAACCTCCACCAAGGCCAGACCTGGCAACTATAAGGGAGGGACGGAGTGTCTTCACAGCGAGGACAAAAGGGTCGTTCAGGTAAGCAACGACCATTTTCCTCCTCGCTGTTCAGACACTCCTCAGTATGGGACATACCCAAGTTCAAGAAGAATAGGGGCGGGCTTAAACAGAAGACTGGCCTTGGGGAGAGATTACAGACTGCAAAACCCTCCTGCCAAAGGCAGCATCAGCCGAGGCAAATCTGTCCAGACGATAGTGGGTCACAAAGGAAGAAAGGGAGGACCAGGTTGCCGCCCGGCAAATATCATCTACCGATGCCTGGGTAGCCCATGCCGCTGAAGTCGCGGCACTACAGGTAGAATGGGGCAGGATACCCCCCGGGACAGGAACCTCCCGCAACTCATATGCCCTAGAGATACATGCTTTGAGCCACCTGCCCACTGTTGCCGAGGATACTTTCTGACCTAAAGAAGAGGGAAGAAATGAGACTAACAACGCCTCAGTTCTGCGGAACGAGGCCGTTCTCTTAAGATATCTTCTCAAAGCCCGTCTTACATCTAAAGTATGCCATCGTCTTTCAGCTGGATGACGAGGGTTCGGGCAAAAATTAGGCAAGATGACTTCTTGGGCACGGTGAAAGCGAGTGTTCACTTTAGGGACAAATGAAGGGTCAAGTCGCAAGACCACCCGGTCAGGGTAGAAAATACAGAGATCACTCCTCATCGAGAAGGCGGCTATCTCGGACACTCTGCGAGCGGAGGTAATAGCTAGCAAAAAGGCCATCTTCAAGGACAGATATCGCAGGCTGATCGCAGCAAGTGGTTCGAACGGAGGTGCAGTCAAAGCCTGTAAAACCAATGTAAGGTCCCAAGTAGGGTAGCGGTGAACCGGTGGGGGTCGCAAGTTGGTAACCCCTTGAAGAAATGAACGGATCCGCGGGTCCTGAGACAGAGGAGATCGATTATCTCCAGATAAGACAGTGGCCAGGGCTGCCACTTGACGGCGAAGGGTCGCTGGAGCTAGACCTCTACAGAATCCTGCATGAAGGAACAGCAGAATATCTGGAACTCCTGCTGTTGTGGGATCCACGTGATGGGTACCGCACCATCTGGTAAAGGCAGTCCATGAGGCATTATAAATGCGAGTCGTTGATGGTCTTCTAGCCGCCTGAATGATGGAGATGACGTCCTCCGATAGATGATCATGGAGCAGCTTTATGCGCTCAAATGCCACACGGCTAATCGCAGCCACTCTGGTTCCGGGTGACTCACTGCCCCTTGGGTCAAGACCACTTTGTCGGGTGGAAACTTCCACGGTGGTTCGACGGAGAGATTTTTGAGGTCCGCGAACCATTCTCGGCGGGGCCAATATGGAGCTACCAATAGAAGATGCGCCCGCTCCTGAATCGCCTTCCGAATTACTTTGGGAATAATCGGCAGAGGAGGAAAGGCATAAAGGAGCCCTTGAGGCCATGGACTCCGCAGAGCGTCCAGCCCTTCTGCGGCCGGAGACGGGTAACGGGAATAAAATCTCGGCAGTTGAGAGTTGGCGGCTGTCGCAAACAGGTCCACTATGGGCAGGCCGAACCTCCTCGACAGGTCTCGAAACAGGCCTGGATCCAGCTTCCATTCTGCATGGTCTATCTGGCCTCTGCTGAGCCAATCTGCCTCTCGATTCACATTCCCTGAAATGTGTTCGGCTTTTATTGAGGAAAGATGGATCTCTGCCCACGACAGAAGTCTCTCCGATTCCTGCATTAGAGTCCAAGAGCGGGTTCCCCCCTGCTTGTTGATATGGGCCTTGGTGGCCACATTGTCTGTCAGGATCAAAAGGTCCTGCTGATACACACGATGTTGGAAGTGAAGGAGGGCGAACCTGACCGCCCTGAGTTCCAGCCAATTTATGTTGTGCTTCTTCTCGGCCGATGTCCAGACCCCTTGGGCTAGCTGGGCATTGAGATGGGCCCCCCATCCGTGCAGGCTCGCATCTGTGGTTAGAACCAGTCTTGTCGGGTCCAGAAAGGGGGAGCCTCTGCTGAGAGCAGGGGACAACCACCATCGAAGGGAGAGCCGGACCGGGGCCGGTACCGACACTTTGAAGAGGGACTCCGCTCGACCTTGCTTCTGAAACGGGAGCAGGAACCATTGTAGACGACGAAGATGTAGGCGAGCCCAGGGCACAATGTCTATGCAAGATATTAGTTTTCCCAGAAGTTTGGACAGAACCAACAGAGGGACCGTCCGGGTTAGCAAGATGTGAGTCACCAACTGATGAATGCTGGCCTGTCTCTCGGGAGACAGGAAGACCACACACTGCGTCGAATCGATTGTTGCCCCGAGATGCAGAAGACGAGTAGTAGGAACTAGATGACTTTTGGTGAGATTCAAGGTGAATCCGTGTTCCTGGAGAGTCTGGACCACCAGCTGACGGTCCTGCACCGCCCGGTCGGGTGACGTTGACAGGATCAATATGTCGTCGAGGTAGCATGCTAATCGAATCGGGACCTCCCTGAGAGAAGCTGCTACTGCCGCTAGTAGTTTTGTAAACGTCCTTGGGGCGGACGAAAGGCCAAAGGGCATGGCCCGATACTGGAAATGATGGTTTCCAAAGGCAAACCGGAGGTACCGTCTGTAGGAGAGGTGAATAGGAACATGAAGGTACGCCTCTTTGAGATCTACCGATTGCATGAGATCTCCCCGCCGGATGCATCCTAGTAATGATTTGAGAGAATGCATTTTGAACCGACGGTATAAGATGTGCTGGTTGAGACGTCGTAGATTCAAAATACCTCTCCAACCACCCGAGTTCTTCGGAACTAGGAACAGCGTTGAATAAAAGCCGGTCTTGAGCTGGTCGGGCGGAACCTGCTCTATTGCATTTATGCGTAGCAGATGTTGAATCTCTTTTGAGAGTAGGAGCCGCTTGTCCGGTAGTGCCGGCCAAGGGCAATGAACATAAAAGTCCCGTGGGAGAGCAGTGAACTCCAAACATAGACCTTTGGTGACAGTTTGGACAATCCAGGCATCCAAAGTTGTAGCCGGCCACCGATGGGAAAAGGCCTGAAGTTTCCCACCGATTGGAGACAGGGCCGGTGAGTCACTTGCCTCTTCTGGCGTAGCGGGCAGAAGACGAGGACCTGAAGGGGCGTCTGGTGTTGCCTTGTCGACGACCACGGTCTCGAAAGGACGCCCGGTCGGAAGGTGGCTGGTACTGGAATTGTGATGGTCTGTAGTAAGAGGCGCCCCCGGAGCCTTGGTCCTGACGAAAGGGCTGCCGGGTATAAGGCACATAGCGCCTATCCTGACGACGAAAAGATGTAGGCAGAACCTTCTTTTTGTCCCGGTTCTCCACCAAAACGGGATCCAGTGAAGAGCCAAATAACGCTGGTCCTTTGTATGGAGCCGCCGTCAGGCGCCACTTAGACTTAGCATCAGCTCTCCAGTTGCGAAGCCATAACAGGCGCCTTGAAGAAACTGTTGAAGCCAAAGCACGAGATGCAAATTTAACGGCGTCCAAAGACGCGTCTGCCGAATATTCAGCCGCTGCAATGAGTTTAGCCAGATCTTGTTGCAGACGTGCGTCCTCAGGTGGAAGTCTGTCTTTCAATTGACGCAACCACACAAGCGAAGCCCGGTTGAAGAAGGATGATGAGGTAGAGGCACGGATGGCCCAAGCCGTCGCCTGGTGCGTCTTACGAAATGCCATGTCTGCCCGCTTATCTTCGAATTTGAGGCCATCCCCAGCTTCACCTACCAGAACAGAGGAAGATGTGAGACTGGCCACTGGTTCATCAATTGTAGGCAACTGTAGGAGGGCGTCCAGCACAGGAGCCGAAGCATAAAGCTTTTTGTCGAAAGAATTTGGACCAGAAAGTGAAGCGGGGTGATCCCATGGCTTTTGAATGACCTGGCAAAAAAGGTCAGGACACGGTACAAAGTCATCATCAGGTTGAGGCACATTGAATAAATTACTGTTAGGGCCTGTGGACACCGAAGCAGATGCCAAATTTGGGTTGTTGTCCATATTGGTGGCAGCCTTCGCTTTGCGTAGTAGAGAGCGAAATAAAGAAGGCTTAAATAAACCAGGAAAGGCAGGTTTGTCCTGGACCTCCTCCTCGTCATCAGACATCTCAAAGTCCTCCAGGATCTCATCCTCACGAGCCTGTTCAGGCTCCAGGCCATAAGAAGTAGAACCATGATGTTGCCCACAAGTAGGCTGATTATGACATGAAGCCGTAGGAACACCAACAGGAGCCGGAAAGGCAGCAGAGGCCTGCTGAAACCCCATTTGAAACATATGAGACATTGCCTGAGTAAAAAAGGATTGAAAGTCCATAGGCTGAACAAAGGCAGGGCCCGCTTCGGGCCGTAGACCAGCTGCAGTAGGAGTAAACGTAGCCTCAGGGGCAGGTCTAGACACTTGAGACAGGTGACTGGCCTCACTAGAAGACCTTGACCTAGTCCTAACTCCTGATTGGTTAGTGTGGCATAATGGTGTCCCCTGAGAGGTGGAAGGGGCCTCCCCACACCCTTCACCAGAAAGTGGATCCCCCTCAATGGGGATTTCAGGGTTACAAGACACCTCTTGGTGTGTACTTTCCTGCACTGTTGTGATCTGTTGTTTGGCCCTGGCAAATCTTTTTTCTAGGGCATTGTGCCTGCGCTGGGCATCTTTATCAGCCTTAGAAGACCTGGTGGATTTTGCAGTTTTAGAATGCTTAGACTTCTTCCCCTTGACCTGTTTTGGGGAAGGTGCTGGGGTAGGAGAAGGGCTATTATCCAAGTCAGAGGAAAGGGCCACTTCCTCCATATTGCTCATATTATCAGTCCATTCACAAGGCCAATGATCACACAAAAATTTCAACTACACAGAGAATGTCTGTTGTAGAAATCAAGAATAATATTATTGCTAGTATTATTATTATTATTTTTTAATTTTTTAATTTTAATTTTTATTTTTTTTTTTTAATATAAAAATAAGACCCGCAATCAGATCAATAAAAATTTATCCACCAAATTGAATAACCAGGGTAATTGATCAGGAATATATACACAGCCCCTTCTCTCTCTCTCTCTTTTTTTTTTTTTTTATATATATGTAAATCAATTAAGCAATAATTCAATAAATTGATGCAAGTACTTCCCTGAACAGCTGCAGACACCTCTCTTCAAGCGGGTGGTAAATGCAGGAAACTTTTGGACCGCGTCCACTCCTGCCAAGAAGCCAGCGACCCTGGAAAGCAAAGCCCAGGTCGCGGTGTGCAAAAACGGCAGCGCAAATCAGCGGGTGACCAACAGCTCTCAAGATGGCGTCCCGCAATGGCGTTTTCTCTCTCTGGTCGCGGGCCAGGCGAAACAAAGCGCCTACGGCTGGACCGAAGCTGCCTCCAACAGGTGACAATTAGGAACAACGAGGGGAGAGTATGCCAGCCGGCAGGGACTCTGGCCCCAACACCTGTGTGCGATACTGATTTCTTCAATCAAAAAGCGGCAAAGGCGGGAAAGGGGGAAGCCTGGCAAACGCCGAAAAATCAAGCCGCTAAAGGCGGCCGGAGCCCCGAACCGCCGTTTCGCGCCTGCCAGCTGTTTAAACCAATGCAGGGAATGTATAAAGCACAGAGAACGAAAGAAATAGAAATAAATCACAATAAAGGTAAAAGGAGAGGAAAAATAGAAGAATAAATCACAGAGAATAGACACCCTGAATGCTTTTGCAAATGGCTGAGTGAAAAGACTGAGGAAGGAGCAGGAAGTAGGGGCGTATCCAGCTCCAGAGGGTTTGATTGACACCCAGCCATTGCGAATGGGAGTGAGCAATACCCATACTGAGGAGTGTCTGAACAGCGAGGAGGAAAAAGGCACACGTGGACGCTAAATGGCCCCTCCCTGGCTGGGGAATAAATAGAAGCAAAAGGGGAGTGGTGGCTGCAGAAGACAACAGTTCATATTTCTTTAAGAATATTTGCTTATCATGGTTCGTGCCTCAGAGACTGCTGACCAGGAATTAATAGCTTTGTGAGTGGAAGCTCTTGGCCTGGAAATTATCCAAGGACTGATAAGGTCTGTTACTGCAATTAACCGTAGGAAGGATTATTGACTGGACTTTTCTCTGTGTTAATGCCATGAATTCACAGTAGCTAAATAAACAGAGGTTTTTCAGGACAAGGAGTCTGTTTCTTGGTTCTGCTAAGGCTGTCCCACAGAGCCAACCGCTGCTTGAGCAGGGAGGACGAGGAGGAGGAGGTGGAAAAAGGAAGGAAGGACGAGGGAGGGATATTATAATGAGAGGGAGGGAGGGTCGGAGAGAAGTCCTGCCTTAGCCACCAGCAGCCCTGCTGCCCTTTCGCCAACCCCTTGTCCCATCCTCCTAACCTCTCCTGAGGGTCTCCCATCATATCGCTGAGGATGCTTTAGTTACAAAGCCGGGTCTCCTCGCAAGGAGTGGGATTGGGGCTCCCTCTGACCCACACACTTTGCCCTCCCACAAACACCATGTACAACCTGGCCAAGGAGAGCGAACACAGCAGCAGCTGCCTCAAGGAAGAGGTGCCCCCTTGGGGAAACGGGGCTGGGCTGGGCTGGGCTGTGGGGTCCCGGTGCCCTGGGAGCTTGAGGGCCGACTGGGCCCCTGCCCTCTGCTGCTCATGGTCTGGGCAGCCTGCCCCACTATCTGGGGGTCCTCCACATGGCCTGAGAAGGACAGCGAGGTTCCTCTGGTGTACAAAGGTTCAGTGCTCACCCTGGTCTTACCTTCCTCCACTGAGGACAATGGATCCTCCCAGCCCAGCCCATCACAGGCATACCCCCACACAAGTGACCTCGAGCTGGCCATTCCCACTCCCACCCCAGCCACACCCACCCAAGGTCAACCACAATCCTGATGCAGCCCTCAATTAAAGCGAGTTTCACACCCCTGTATTAGACAATTGTGAATTTTTTATTAGAATGACAAATATTGAACTTCACAAGCCAGATATGGAGATAGGAACCTAAAATTACATAATAGCTCTATAGAATAGTAAATTTAAGAAATAAACTTAAAATATCCACAAATGTTAAAAAGAGTGACAGAAACAGTAACTTTTTAAAGTCATACTTTTTTGGGTTTAATGATTTACAAGGATTTTAAGAGTGGATGCATTGATACTAGTAAGGAAGCATGTAAAAAGACACTTAGGTGTTCCAATATAATGAATTTAGGCTGACTTTAATTAACATTCCCAACAATCCAAACCAATCAGGGTGAATAGAGATCATGATTTTAGGCTAACATGCTAGTTACATATCAAGCTGAGGAAGATTAGAAGAGTCTCTATTTACAAGGCAGGTAGAAACTGAAAGGAAAAAGCCCACCAATTGGTCTTAGTTCTTCCCATTTTAATGATTCCTATAGAACAAGCAATCAGGATGAGGGAAAATTGATTAAAGTAAAATCTTTGTTAGAATATAATTAAATGCTCTAATCATTACTTATAATGATCATCATATATAAGTAACTGATGATTCAAACCATACTGCATTGTGCAGTTTCACATTGGACATTGGAAAACATTTAACTCACTTAAAATAGTACATTTTGTTGGGCAGTTTTTAAGGATAGTAACTGTGCCACAGGGAAAAGATTTTTTTGCAGGGGGTAGGAATTCAGGATGCCATTCAGTAAATAAGCAGGAAGGGACAAACATGAAAGGGCTGGTTTAAAACTTTTTAAAAAGAGTAAAATACAGTAGATAGCCACCCAAAGACCCTTACCATCCATAAAGTCATGCAGACAGAAACCTATAATACATAACAGCTCCATGAAGGAGCAATGTTAAGACAATGAACTATACAACAGTATTACTGCCCACAGGATTCTCAAGTCTTTTCTCTCACTTACAAAAGAAGCAAAATAACAGTGCAAAAGTAGATATTGTGAGAAACGCATCTCTATCTAATGTATTATGGCTACAAAATTTTTAATACATTTTTTTATACTAGACAAAGACTTTTCTTCTTATTTTTATCAAGCACAGTGTTTATGACAAAGTTAGACAAAAGCTTGGATTGTACCTTTTTGTAAGATCTTGCCTTTATTCTCCAAATCAAGCAAGTACAGACTCTTGAAACAGCAGCATTTCAAAAGGAATCTTTTATTGAAAGGAACTGATTGCAAGACAAAAGCAAGCTCTAAGGTCCCCTTAGGCAATTCTGTTAGGATAAAGGAATTAGAAACCCCTCCCTTCATTCTGATGTTGAATGAGCCAATCCACAGGTATGAGGTAGTTGTGAAGATGGTCATCCTGGAAAGGAGATAAGGGACTATTCCCAGGTGCTTCTTTCAGGAGGCTTCAGAACTGAGACAAAACAGATGCCTTCCCCCCTTACACATTCCCCAAAGGTAAATCAAAGCACAGGGCAGATAGGTGTCAGAGTTAGAGTTATAAATTAAGGGATTACAGAATATGTAGGAAAGAGGAAGAGGGTAATAAGTGAATAAATGATCCAGGGGCCCCCTCCCCACAGAAATGGCAGTATCACTGTCACAAGTAAATGCTTTATTCTCCATCATGTAAATAGTATCAGTACAGTATATCAAGAGTTAACTTATTTCCATTGCTTAATGTATGTATGTCTAACCACTCCCATATCTAGCTCCTCCCCTTGTATATATAAGGAGCTGTATGCCATTTTTCAGTGCTTCTATTTGTGAATATTCAGTGAATATAGAATGCCATCTGTGATTAAACAGAGCTTTATTTAAACATACTATTCTTACTTTAATTATTGAGTCTGATCCTGAAGATATTGCAACAATTTTGGTAGCAGAGGATGGTTAATTGACTCAATAAAAAATTCAACAATGTCTGAGAGAGAAAAATCAAAAAGCAAAAAAATAAGACCCAACACCAGGGCATATACTAAAGAAATGGAAGCAGAACAAGAAATAATTGATGAATACGCAACTGAAATATCGAGAGAATCTGAAGACTGTACTACAGACAACGAAGAAATGATAGATGAGAACAATGATCAAAAAGAAAATGAAATAGAAAATAACAAACTTAGGTCAGAAATACTAAAACTTTTAAAAGATCAAAAGAACAATGAAAACCTCATCGCGAACCTCCAAGACTTACTGAAAAAAAGCGGAGCAGCGAGAGAAAAGCACATCGTTACAGATGAAAATAAAGACTCAAAAAAGATGAGCGATTTGTCTACAGACAAAAATGCAACAAAGGAGAAGAACAACGGTCCCGCGCAAAATTTTGAATGGCAGCCATCTTGGTTTCAACGAACCTTCAGTCTAAGCGATGAAGAGCCAATCAGAAGACAAGATTCAAAATATCTGGCGCGAAAGGACTTACTTGATGCAAAAAACAAAAGAGAAAAGACCCATACATCAGAAGAGTCTGACACAGAGACTGAAGAAGAATCAATAGAAAATAAAGTAGAGTCTGCAATGAAAACACTTTTTGCAACTTTTGGGTCAAAATTGAAAATAACTAAAGAATCAGCGAAAAACTGCAGTAAAAAACAAAACAAAAGGAAGAACAGTGAGTAAACGAACTTCCCGAAGATCGCACGCCTCTATGCAGACAGCGAAAGCATCGACGCCTGAACCCAGAGAGCCCTGCAGATACCAACCTACGCCACAAACAATTCCAGAGACCAGCGCTCTCAATAAAAGGACTCCCATCGCCACCAGGACTCCCAAGGCTGAAACAGAGACCGACTCTTCCGAAGAACAACAATGCGAGGGAGCTGCAGTGACGAGAACCTTTCACCATGACTTCAGGAGCGAAATGGACAATGCGCATGTGCAAAGCTACACAGACAGCTTCGAAGCAAGAGAAAGACAGAGACTGCCATTTAAAGTCGTCGCTAGCATCCCCATGCCATTCTGCGGTTACCAACACTTAGAAGACCATGGACTTCCTCCAGTTGTAAGTAATGGAGCTAACAACATTGGGAATTTACCCAATGATTTCCCAAAACTGAGGGTAGATGGTGTTAATTTACAAGAGTGGTGCCAACAGCTCCAAGTTGTCTTTATGAAAGAAAATTTATTGTTTTTCATTACTAACCCTCCAAAAAGACCTTGGACTTTAAGATTGGACTGCCTACACTATAGAGCATTTTTCTTACTAATATCCAGTATATCTCCTGCCATGTATCATAGTATTAAGTCAAATCTAACTGTATCAGAAATTGTTCAATACATGTTTAAGCTGTTTCACAGTGATAGTGTAGCCACTACAACAAGAATGTCTAAGGATTTCTTTTCAGCCAGGTTAAAATCTGGGGTCACCATAAGTGAACATTTAATATACTTAAACAAAGTCAGAGCAGAATTACAACTAAGAGGAGAAATAATTTCAGATCAAACAATGAAAAGTGTTATTATCAATTCATTAGACCCATCTTGGAATAATTATATATCCCATTTAGATACAATCAATTTAGGGTATTTATCCATAGAAAACCTTTCTAATAGGTTGATAGCTGAAGACAATTCGAGAAGAAATCGTTATAATAATCACATAGAGCATAAGCAATATAAGAAAGTGGCATTTCAAGAAAGGTACCATGAACCAATCAAATGCCATAATTGTGGGTCCAAAGAGCATAATAGAAGAGATTGTCCTAAATTCCTCAGAGATAAACATAGGACAGATCATAGAGATAGATATCACAACAGACAGTCATCCACTGACAGACATAGATATAGAAGTCCACCCATCTATAAGAAACATAGAGGGGGTAGAGATGATTCAAGAGATAGAAAATCTGGTTCATTGAATGGACTGAACAAACACAACAACAACAACATACATAGACAAGAAGATAACGATTGGCTCATTGACTCTGGTGCAACAAATCACACTACACACAACAAAAATATATTATCTTCGTTTGTTGAAGATAAATTTATAATCAAAGTAGCTAATCAAGAGAAGGTCCAAGTCATAGAGGGGGTATTGTTAATACCTGAAATACCTCATAACATACTTAGTGCAATAAAACTAAGCAGAGAATCTGGCATAAACATAGTCTTTTCAAAAGGGAATGCAGCTTTAAAGAAAAATGAAACAAGCGTAGGTACTGTCATTATAAAAGGAGGCTTACCTTACTTAATAACAAATGAAAGATGTTTACACAATATTGATTCCAACATAGAGGATGACAATGACATAAATAACGAAGAAAATAGTAATAATGATAATGAGGAACATGAGGTAGTTCATAACAACAAAAACTCATCCAATGATAAAAGACCTAATATAGGCAAACCTATTCATGATGAATGTGCCCATATCTTACATAGAAAATTAGGACATGCTAGTTTTCCTGTAGTACAAAAAATGATTGAACATGCTGATGGTGTTAAAATAAAAAACTGTAAAAACTATCTAGAATGCTCAGTGTGTAAATCCACAAAACTCAAAACTAGCCCCAGGCCCAAAAAAACCAGGTCAACCAAACAAATCTTTGAATTAGTACACATGGACTTAGTTGGTCCATTGACACCATCAATCACATATAAAAAACGCTATTTTCTAACCATTGTGGATCACTATAGTCGTTATGGGTTTGTCTACACATTAAGACATAAGGATGAAACATTTCAGAAATTCAAAGAATTTTACAAACGCATAGAGACACAACACAACATTAGAATAAAACAAATTATGACAGATAGAGGATGTGAGTTCATGTCAAACGAATTCTCACGATGGCTAAAAGATAAAGGGATGTTGCATTACACATCTAGTCCTTTCTCTGCATTCCAGAACGGAGTGGCAGAGAGAAAGAACTCAACACTACAAACCATGATTAGATCCACATTAGAAGATGCTGGTTTAGGTAAACAATTCTGGTCAGAAGCTTTACAATTTTCCAATTACACCCAAAATAGGACTTGGTCCAGCATAGTGAATAAAACACCATATGAAGTAATGTACGGTAGGAAACCTAAGTTAACACACATGCATATATTTGGAGTCACTGCAGACGTACATATACCTAAACAATTAAGGCGTAAAGGTGAAAACGTATCCAGAAGACTTAAATTCATGGGATACGAAACAGGCACAAAAGGATACAGATTTATTGATAACAATAACAGATTCATAATTTCAAGAACAGCAGTATTTCATGAACAGGCCAATTGGTCCAAAATACACCTTAATGAAATATTCCCAAACACCAATTCAGACACTGAACATCAAAATGAGAATATTGAAAAGAAAAACAATAACAGCACAGGCAAAAACAAAGTTAGAACATGGACGAATAGTCAACACAAAATAAAAACTGATTCAGTAACAAAAAAGGAAGCAAGGTATTTGCATGACAATGATAGTATACCAGTGAGAACAACCAGAAGTAACAGAAATCAGGTGCCTAATAAATACAAAGATTATGTAATGTGTATGAATGGAGAAATAGTAACACCAAACACTTATGAAGAAGTGCTGAAACTTCCCCCCAAAGAAAGAGAAAAGTGGGAATCAGCAATGACCAAGGAGATGAATAGCTTACAAGAATTGAATGTTTTTACACCCACACAAGCCCCAAGGGATAAGACTATTATTGGTACCAGGTGGATATATAAAATTAAAAATTTGGAAGGAGGTAACACACTGTATAAAGCCAGACTAGTCGCACAAGGTTATGCTCAAAGATATCCTGAGGATTATACAGACACTTACTCTCCTACTGTAAGAACTGAGAGTGTTAAAACAGCTCTAGTTATAGCATCAGCACTTAATCTCGAGGTATTTCAATATGATATACAAACTGCATATTTACATGCCAAATTAGATAAAGATATATATGTAAGAGCTCCTCATAGTCAATATACAAACAAAAATGATATATGGCTATTAAACAAAAGTCTATACGGATTGAAACAATCTGGCAAGCGATGGTATGAATGTTTAGTCAAAGTACTTAAAACTATGAACTTTGTTGCCACTACTGCTGACAATTGTTTCTTTGTTAAGAGTGAAGGTGATTCTCCAGAATTTGTATTGATTTATGTTGATGATATTCTATATATAGGCAAAGATACAAAAAGGAGAGAAACTTTTGTAACAAAACTCAATGAACACTTTTCCTTAAAATCATTAGGGAAAGTTAACAAATATCTTGGTGTTCAAATCAGCAAAACAAAGAAGGGATTCAAACTTTCCCAAAGGGATAAAATTATAGAACTCTTAAACAAATGTAACCTAAATGATGCCAAACCATGTGATACTCCCATGCAGACTGATTTTCTAAGAAACACTGATGAGTCATCTCCAGAATTTAAAGATAACACATTGTATAGGTCTGTTATCGGCTCTCTTCTCTATATCTCTAACTGGACTAGACCTGATATTGCTTTACCCCTTAACTTATTATCCAGACATGTCAGTAAACCATTATCATACCATTGGGAAGCTGTCAAGAGGATATTAAGATACTTAAAAAATAGCTTAGACTTCTGCTTGTTATTAGAACCCAATAATACAAATGAACCCATTCTCACATGTTATGCAGATGCAGATTGGGCTGGTGATGTCACTTGTAGAAAAAGTACATCTGGCTATATATTTTTCCTTAACGGCTGCCCAGTTTACTGGTACACTGGTAAACAAGATTTGGTAGCTACATCAACTACTGAGGCAGAATATGTCTGTCTGTCTAAAGCATCAAATAACCTAGTATGGTTTAATGATTTATTGTCTAATATTTGGAAAAAACCTTCATTGCCTTATATCATACATGAAGATAACAAAGCTGCCATCGAAATATCTAGATCTGATGCTATTGGACAGCGATCTAGACATATAGATATAAAATTCAAACATGTAAGGCAATTATCACAAGACGGATTTATTAAAGCTATTCATTGTGAAACATCAGAGCAAATAGCTGACATCTTGACAAAACCTTTACCTTCTAAACAACACAAATACTTAACTACCAAGCTACAAGTTTTATATTGTTCTGAATCTGAATGTAATTATTGTCATATGTCGAATCAGCATTTAGAGGGGGATTTGTCACAAGTAAATGCTTTATTCTCCATCATGTAAATAGTATCTGTACAGTATATCAAGAGTTAACTTATTTCCATTGCTTAATGTATGTATGTCTAACCACTCCCATATCTAGCTCCTCCCCTTGTATATATAAGGAGCTGTATGCCATTTTTCAGTGCTTCTATTTGTGAATATTCAGTGAATATAGAATGCCATCTGTGATTAAACAGAGCTTTATTTAAACATACTATTCTTACTTTAATTATTGAGTCTGATCCTGAAGATATTGCAACAATCACAATAGGGATCTGACACCTTTTAAAGCATTTCCAGGAAACTTTCCCTATATGTGATAACAATACAACATTATTACAGCAAAAGCCCGTGTAATCCAGCATTCTGTTATGAATGTACATAAGGGAATTGAGTGCAATACTAGTGTCTTCCAATTTACCTTTTCCAGCAACTGACACTATACCTTTATAGAGTTGCAAACTGGTAGTAAAGATAAGTAGAACCCACCCATGATCAATAGCATTGCCCCTTCTCCACTCTTACAGACATTAATAGCTTATTTCAATTCAGAGACTATGATGTTTGTTCAAAACCTGATGGTTATTTCTTGGGCACACCAACAGAGGAGGAAAAGTATGCAAAGCTTAAAACTTTGAGGTTCAAAGGCCGAACTTCAGATTCATGATATCTGAGCCAGACACTGTCATGTAACAGACAGGAGACATGATTTTAAAGTTGCTGAGGTTGAGAAATATAGGACTGACTATTCCAAATGAAAAGGCAGCTTTCTCCCCACTCCCTTGGCTCTTAATCCTCAATCAACGGAAAGAATCCAGCTTCACACTCGCTGACTGCATAGTCATTCCTGGCTAACTTACCTCTCTAGAGAGTGCTGAACTCTTCACATCAGTATGAGGGGATGGAAAATGCCAGGTTTGTTTAGTTAAGTTTTACAGTCGCTCAGTCCCAGCTAAGTGGGACATTAGGTGAAATGAATTCCCAGCACGTTCTGCACACTGATCTGAGAGTAGAGGCATCCAAGATGTACCAAAATAGCATTTGTGTAAATTAAGCTGCTCAGAAAAAAAAGAACACAGTACTGCCAGTGCTTCCTGAAGCAGACATGAAAGGTGTCATGTTTGCTGGACACTGAAATAAAAATGTCCAAAAGATTAAAACAAAAACAAAACAACCTCAGCTTCCAAAACTGTGGTGTCACTCCTGGCAAGACCATTCTGTGGCTTTGGTGTTTGAGGCTGCATCTTTTGAAATTTAGCTCTGGTACTGTTCAAATCCCTTTATGGCTGAACTACCAAAAGAATAGCTTACCTACTGTCCTCCTCTGAAAATTATCAAATAATTATGATAGATGACTGCTCTCGGTTAAGTATGTACAATGGCCTAACTGCCTTTCAGATTTAACTCAGAATAGTCCGCAATAGCTATGTTGCCTGGGAAATTCTTTGATGTAAATGTAGGACATCAAACAAAGAAAAAGCTGACATAATATTATAGGTATTGAAATACTAACTCATACAGAGATTTGCTGGCTGAATTTGCACACAAATTCAGCCAGCCAATTTGTGCCACTGTGCATACTGTCATGCATTATGCACAGTAAATAAAACAATGGCTTAATTTTCCTCTGAATCATAGAGCAGCAGAAATCCACACTACAGATGCTCAGAAATACTCCAATTTATTAACAAGCCCATTTCTTAGTGGGCAGAAAAAAGGTTCTGCTGAAAAGCCATAATAAATCTGAAGCCTTGACCAGTTCAGATGTATGCATTTCAGTTTATTACTGAGATACAGATCTGTTCCTTCCTTCTTGATGCATTTCTGGATTGTTTCATCATAATTTCTTTCCAAGAAAGGTTAAAACACTAAGCCATATCCATGGATTATAAATTACAGTATCTAGATTCATCCAATACCATAAACTACAAACCAAATCAAATTTGATCACGCATGGATCACGGTATGATCTATATAATCATTTCTCAATCTTGGGAAATATAAAATGCATGGACTTTAGTTCCCAGTATTGCCCAGTCAGCATGTCCACATCTTAAAATTCCCTAGGTTGAGAAACACTGATTCAGATTACTCTTTAGATTCATATATCCTTTACTGAACCCTTGGGCTTTATCCGATTGCCCTGATCTAATACTAACAAGCATCTTGGTTCCCCTTCTCAGTAATCCAGAGCTACATGCAGGCCCCTTCCTCACCCACAGTAACTCTTGACCAGTCACCTATTTCAGTCAAAAGTAACAGAAATTAAAGCTGTATCATTCACTACATGCACTTTAAAAACATGGGATCTAAACAGTCTAGTTCAGGGGTGTCAAACTCAAGGCTCATGGGCCGAATCCGGCCCGTGGGGTGCTTAAATCTGGCCCATGGGGATGGCCTGGAAATAGCAAAGGACCGGCCCGCAGTGCCTCTGGCAGCCAAAACGGGATACAGGGGGGTGCGCCCCTCTCACCCCATTTTGGCTGGTAGAGTGCTGCAGAAGGCGATCCAGACTGAAAATGGGTCCTGCGCCCTGTTTTGACTGACAGGATGCTGCAGGAGGCATCCGTCCCATCTCCCTCCCACCTCCCTCAGCCAGCCTGCAGAGGAGAACTACAATGCTGATCTGGCCCTTGAAGAAATCCAGTTTGATCCCCCCCGGTCTACTTTGCATTTCAAACATTTTGTGACCTACACCTGAACTGAAATTAAAAATAGAATAACAGAATTGCAAGGGACCTTGGAGATCTTCTTGTCCACCTGCTCATTAAGCAAGAGAGTATACCATTTCAGACAAATGGCTGTCCAATTTCTTCTTCAAAACTTCCAGTTATGGAGCACCCACAACTTCTCAAAGCAAGCTGTTCCACTGGTTAATTGTTCCGTTAGGAAATTTCTCCTTAGTTCTAGGTTGCTTCTCTCTTTGATTAGTTTCCATCCATTGTTTCTTTCCTGCCTTCTGGTGTTTTGGAAAACAGGTTGACCCCCTCTTCTTTGTGGCAGTCCCTCAAATATTGGAACATTGCTATCATATCACTCCTAGTCTTTCTTTTCACTAGACTACACATACCTAATTCCTACAACTGTTCTTCGTATGTTTTAGCCTCCAATTTCCTATTCGTTTCTGTTGCTCTTCTCTGCACTCTTTCAAGAGTCTCAATATCATTTTTAAATTGTGGCAATGAAAACTGGATGCAATATTCCAAGCATGATCTTAGCAAGGCATTATAAAGCAATACACTTCACGTGATCTTGATTCTATCCTTCTGTTAAAGCAGCCTGGATTGTATTGACTTTTGGGCAGTTACAGCACACTGTTAGTTCATATTTAAACAATTGTCCACTAAGACTCCAACATCCCTCTTGCAGTTACTGCTTTTTAGCCAGGTTTCACCAACTCTGTACCTGTAAATTTGGTGTTTCTTGCCTAAGTGTAAAACTCTACTTTTCTCACCACTGAATTTCATTTTATTAAGAGCTAGTTTCAAGATCCTTCTAGATCTTGAGCTTATCTCTTATGGTTTTGGTTATTTCTGCTAGCTTGATGTCATCTGCAAATCTGATAGAGTCCTTTTATATTAAAGTTAAATACATGGCTACAAGATACAGAGATAGCAGTCATCAACAATGTAGGGTCAGGATAAAAATCACTAAATATGGTTTAGCACATCTTTATAGTTAGTTGTTGTTTGCATATTTTATTTTTATTTGTTAAATTTATTTAGCACCTATCTCACGGTGGGGCTACTCTAGGTGGCTTACAATAATGTGCCTGAGAGAACACAGAACAATTGGTTCCATTTCTTTAAATTCTTTAAATTCTTGTGATTTAAAATCACAAGTAATCACAAGATCATTTATAACAAACCCAGGATGGCATTATCATTAAAAGGTTATAATGCTATCTTGTGCTAGAAAGGAAAAGGTCTTTCTATAAATACATAAATAAATTAAGCAAATCAACTATTCATTCTGTTCCTAATTTAATTCATAACGTTGTCATTATAATTAACTTGATAATGTAAATAGAAATAAGCTTTACTTTCTCCTAGTTCCAATTCTACTAGTTCTACTAGTTCCAATTTTTAAAAATGTATACTTTACACTTTCACTTAGGCAATTTAAGTAACTATAACTTTCATAGTTAAAAATAAATTACAAAAAAAAACCCAGTATTGAGGTCCAGTTGGTGTCGCGACGTCTCAGACGAGGAATTGTTATTAAAAGTGGGTTATTTTGAGAAAAAAATTCAAGAGGCTTGATTTAGGACATATAATCTGTGTAATGGAGGATTTATTGAAGATCAGAAAGAAGAAACTAAATGGAATAATGAAAACTGATTTAATAAGTGTGGCAACAAGAGAAAAAGGGTGTGGCAACAAAAGAAGGATATGATGATATTATATATGGAATAGCCAATTCAGAATTAACTTTATAGAACTTATAACTTTGAGGACATTGAAATGGAAAATAAATATACTCAGACAGATTGGAGAAAGAAAAAAAAATGGAATATATCATGTAACAAGATAACAAAATACCATAGTTTAAATTAAATGGATGTAATGGTGTCTGGGAGTTTGATGTCTGAATAATCTTAGGAGATACTTTCCTTCTTCTCTTTGCTCTTTCTCTATTTTTTTTCTTTCTTTTTCCTTTTTCTTTTTTGTCTCTTTTCCCCTCTCTATTTTTTCTAATTCTCTTTTCAATTTCTCGTTATATTTCTATTCTCTTTCCTTTTTCCTTTTTGTTTCTCTTTTCCTTTTTTAATTTTAACTATTATTAATATTGTTACTATTCTCTCTCTTTTTTCACTATTATTTTTATTAAAGTTGATTTTATGAATATACAAACAATTTGATTAGAAAAAAGAGTATACATGATTGAAAAACATGATTTTTGGCTATCTTAATACCTTTTTAAATTTGGAATTTTTAAGCTCTATTTACAGACCTAATAATTTAGAAGAAAATGTTTTTTATGGTGCTGGACATTAAAAAGAATTATTTACCGATTTAATAATTATAGAAAATTGATTGTAAAGTGATTCAAAATGTTGACACTTATTGGAAATAAGCATGGCATGGAGGAAAGCCTAGGAGAGAATAGGAATTAAGATATATGTTGATATACTTTTTTATCTTAAATCAGTTAAAGATACAGAGGAGAATGGATTTAAAAATAAATATGAGTAATACATTGTGAATTAATTAATTGTAATTTAATTTAATTAATTAAAATAAAATGCTATGAATCAGTTAAACAAATGAAGTTAGGAGTGGAGGGAAGCATGATTCTGGAGAACAGTGAAAGTAAAGCTGTGATCTAGTCTTATAAATAAGGTAGGAGTGGAGGAAAGCATCATACTGGAGAACAGTTAAAGCAAAACTGGGAACCAGTTAAAAATAAAAATAAGAGTTAGGAGTGGAGGAAAAATAAGAGTTAGGAGTGCTGGAAAACAGCTAAAGTAAAGCTGTGAACCAGCCAATAGAGTTAGGAGTGGAGGAAAGCATACG
The DNA here is from genome assembly GCA_022577455.1 of Arizona elegans. Taxonomy (NCBI): domain Eukaryota; kingdom Metazoa; phylum Chordata; class Lepidosauria; order Squamata; family Colubridae; genus Arizona; species Arizona elegans. The sequence continues at coordinate 70,932,389 of JAKOOJ010000004.1, read as the reverse complement.
CTGGTTAACAGTTAAAGCAAAATTGTGAACTAGCCAAAAAATAAAAAGATAGGAGTGGAGGAAAATATACCTGGAGAGCAACTGAAATACAGTTGTGAATTGGAGCGGAGGAAAGCACTGCTGGAAAGCAACTTTTTGAGCTGCGAACCAGTTTCATAATAGATTTAGGAGGAGTGAAGGAGATAACGTTTTTTTTTTAATTATTATTATTTTTATTTGATTTATATGCCGCCCTTCTCCGAAGACTCAGGGCGGTTTACAATGTGCTCAGCAATAGCCTTCATCCTTTTGTATATTTATACAAAGTCAGCTTATTGCCCACACAACTGGGTCCTCAATTTACCTACCTTTGAAAGGATGGAAGGCTGAGTCAACCTTGAGCCTTGGCGAGACTCAAACCCTGCAGTAATTGCAGGCAGCTGGTCTTAATAACCAGCTTAATAACAGGGTGCCTTAAACCACTGTACTACCAAGGCTCTTGGTAGTATGCAGTTAAAATTATACTGTGAACCAGCTTAAATAAGTAAGGTTAGAAGTGGAGGAAAGCATCGCTGGAAAGCAACTGATTAAGATGTGAACCAGCCAAAAAATAAACCTAGGAGGAAGTGGAGGAGATAATACTGGAGAATAGTTAAGCCAAACTGTGAACCAGTTAAATAAATAGAGATAGAAGTGGCGGGAAACACTGTTGGGAAATAGCTATTTAAATTATGAACCAATTATATATTAGACTTCAAAATAAAGTATTTTGGGTGTGACAAATTTTAGATGGAAATGTTGATTGATTTAGAAACGATTAAGAGAGGAGGAAAATATTCCTTGTCAAGATTATGGATACTAGCTGCCATTTAAGAGAGGTACAATATAGATTCAATGTAATGGGTCTTAGAAATGAGGAATATGTATGAAATATTGATTGTTAAAATGACAAAGATTTGGAATGATGTCTATTTGGAAATAATTGTCTAGAATTTAGGGTGACATAGTAGAATGATAAATGTTTAGAATAAGATTTTTCTTTTTCTTTTCTTTTTTTAAGATGTAAATGGATAAAATTTGGAACAAAATTGGTTGAGGGAATGTGAGTAATTGTATTTACTTTATACCGGATCAAATCCTTGCTCTAAAAAGGTGTATTTTATGTTTTATGTTTAAAAAATAAAAAACTTTTCAAAAAAAAACCCCAGTATTTATATTTCTCTGGTCTGAATCTATGTAATAGATTCTTTTTTCCCCAGTTTCTAAATACCATAAAAATCATTTTGGTTTTGTAATGCTTTTAAAATTAATTTGCTCTTAAAGTTAGAAATATAAAATTTTAAAGTTAGAACTGTTTGTGTAGGGGGGATCAAAGCAAAAAGAAAATCACAATGTTTGTCATGACCAAGTGATTAAATTTTTATGTGATTAAACCCCCTTACCCTGTTTCTATAACAGGGCTTTATAGAACTCTGTATTCCAGAGCTACATAAAGTCCTTTAAGAAAAAAGACTTCTTTGTTAATAGGCAGAAATAACTAGTTGATGCTTTTACATGTGCTGGAAATGCCATTGCAAAATATTTAAGAACTAGATGTTTCATGAATTGGGATAAATGCACACTTAACTCTTTGAGCAAATGGAGTTGGATGCAAAGAGGCAATGATTGGAATATGAAAGAATATGAAAGAAAAATCTATTAATACCTTATGCTTCTGAAAGTGAATTAATGCTGCACTGCAACATCTTGGGATATAAATGTGTCTATTTCTCATACAACTTAAAGCATCATATTTACTGCTCCACATTTAATCATTATTAATTTTATATATCAAAGGAGAATAAAGGTTTATTTAAAAACAAACAAGGCAATCAAGTCTAAAATTATAATACAGGAGGGTTATTCCATGTCAAGTGGTTTGATTTCAGAAAAGTGCTTGCTTCGGCAGCACATATACTAAAATTGGAACAATAGAGAAGATTAGCATGGCCCCTGTACCTCATTGATACAACAAAACAAAAGAGGAGTAGCTTATATATTAAAGAAAAATTAGAACTTAATTAATATTTGTGGATGAAGAAGGGAGGATCTTGATGGTGGAAATAAGAATGAACTCTCAACAAATACTATTGATAACGTTATATGCACCAAACGACAAAAAAGAAGAATTTTATGGCAAGTTACACAGGAAAATACTAGAATTGGAATATGAAAATATATGTATAATGGATGACTTTAATGCTGTAAAAGATGTGGAATTGGACTATAAAACAACAAAAAACAAACGAGAGACGTAGAAAAATACTCCCAGAGTCTTTCTTCACAATGATAGAAGAACTAAGCATTCAAGATATTTGGAGAAAAGACATCTGAAAGAAAAACAATATACTTTCTATTCAAATAGACACATGCCGTAGTCTAGGATAGATATGATATGGATGTCAACAGATCTTATAGTCAATATATAAGAAGTAAACATTGAAACAAATATTTGGGCAGACCACAACCCAATGACAGTAACATGGAAAGGATAAAAGAAAAAGACAAGATGGACTCTGAATCAAACAATTTTAAATGAAAAAGAATTTCAACAGTTTATGGAAAAAGAATTAGAATTCTTTTTTAAAATAAACAAAAAGGAGAATACATCTCTTCAGAATGTATGGGACACAATGAAAGCATATATTAGGGGCTTGGCAATAACATATTTGGGAAAGAAGAATAAAAAGAAAAGACAAATACAGAAGAAACTGGAAGAGGAGTATAAGAGGTTAGAGAAAGAATTACAAAAAGATACACAAAATAACAAATTTAAAAAACAAATGGAATCGAAAAAACATGAAATAAATTTGAATGAACAAGAATTTTTGGCATGTAAATTAAGATCAGCTAAACAGAACTTCTTTGAAAATGTGAATAAGCCAGGAAGATGGCTAGCGTATAAAATAAAAAGAGAGAAAGAGAATAAAATAATAAATCATCTACAAGATGAAAAGGGAAAAATACATTACAGAAGTGAAGAAAAGAAGGAAATAATCCAAAACTATTATGAGAAACTTTACTGTCAAGAGAAGGTATCTGAGGAAAAGATAATTTTTTTAGAAAAATCAAACCTACCTAAAATATCTGAACAATATAAGGGTATGCTAGAAAAAATAATAACAATGATGGAGTTAACAGAAGCGATTAAAAAACAAAAAAGTGGGAAAACACCAGGCCCAGATGGACTACCAGCAGAATTATATAAGACTTTACAAGAATGTTAAGCAATGTAATGCTGGAACTATTTAATGAACTCTTAAGGAAAGCAGAAATGCCAGATTACTATTTGAAAATACCAATATGGTTATCAACAATGGAAGCATTAATATACCCAAATATTATTAGTTTTATATTCTTATATTAAATATATTATATATATTAACAGACAAGGGGGAATTGAAAGGAAAACACAAACTGGAAGAACAAGGGATTGAGATGGATTGGTATACTCACTTGCAAATACAAACAAGATATGAAAAAGATGTGAAATTATACGGTTTTTATTTAGAAATGACAGATATAGATAGGATATTCACAGGAACAGATGATAAAATAATAAAAAAAAACCTACAATTTTTTACTGGTATTGAATTAGAAGAGCAAGTAAAGGAAACAATGATTGCATGGGCAAAAAATTTTGGATATTCAGTTGAGTTAGACAGATGGCAACAGCTACAGGAAAGGAACTATAAATTAACAATGTCCACTGCATATAAAGAGAATTAATACAAAATGTTTTATAGGTGGCATATGCCAGCAGAAAAATTGGCAAAAATGTTTAAAGATAAATCAGTTAAATGTTGGAAATGTCATCAGACACCAGGATCCTACTATCATATGTGGTGGACTTGTCCAGAAGCCAGAAACTATTGGAGTAGAATTAAAACCATCTAAGTTACCCAATTTTGGCTTGGGAACCTAGGATAAGCTGCCCAATTGCCAGCTTGGGATCCTGAACCAAGAAACCCACCCGTGGCTGGTATTGCATGGCTATCAGGTGTGCCCCCTATGGTGATGGGGTTGTTGGGTCAAGTGCCTGAACTGGTAATGACAATGTCACCATGGGCCAACGCAATATAATAGAATGCATGTGACACTTCCATAGCAACATCCACAACTTTGTCCCTATTTTTAGGGCTTTATATGTCAGAGATGAAACACCAACCCTACTTTTTAGAGGGTTTGAAACATGCTCTTTCTAATGAGAATGATTTAACAGAGTTTCCAGAAGATCTTTCTTTGTAAAAGCGGGCTGAAAATACCCTATTTTTGCCATATTTACAAAAACCGGCACAATTACACTCAATTTGTGAACTACTGGAAAGCAGTAGGAGAATGAAATGTTATATTTGACAACCTTGTGTTGCTAAGTTATTATGCACAAAGTTTCACATTTCTCATACCTTCCCTTCCAGAGATATAAAAAGCCAAACTTTACCCCTTTTTCTTTTGTGCCACAGTAATTTTTGGACAACTTTGTTCCAAATTATCTACATGGAGATCACTCATGAGAATGTTTTTATTATTTTGTTTAATAGAGCACAACAAGTTGTACAAGATGGCCAAGTTTTGTTTCTCTCAACAAAGTATTGCCGGAGGTATTATGTCTCAAAGTTGCTAAAACCGAGTCATACTGTCAAAGGCTGAGGTATGGGGTCATACAAATGACTATATCTCTGCAAGTATTGCATCAGCAAATGTGACATTTTACTAATGTTCATTGGGGGCATATGTGCATGTTCACACCAAATTTCATCGAAATCCTTGATGGTTGAGCTGGGAACCCCAGACCACTTCACATGGAATGACCCAGGAAAAAACCTGATGAGAGATCAAGGAAAAAGCAAACTCTTTCAAAAGTTTGCTTTTGAAATAAGGGAAAGAAAGCTTATCCCATATAAAGCCTTACAACACACACACACCCAACCTCTTTTTCAGAGGGAATTAGGGAGATCTATATTAATGAAACAATGCAGCAACTGGAACAGAGCCAAAATCATCATTGAAAGTCCACTCTTGGGAGCAAATAAATGTGCAAAGAAGCAGCTGCTGTATGCTTGCTACTGACTTAAAATAGCGTGGAAGGTGAAGAGACAGAACCACCATCTTAAAATGATTTTCATTTCAAAGAAAAATGCTCTTTTTTGGAGATTAAGATTGTAAGGACCTGGACATAAAATTTAAAAAAGAACAATACAGGTTGTTCTCGACTTCTTACGATACAGGTAGTTCACTTATGACAGTTCGAATTTACAATGGCACTGAAAAAAGTATCTTATGACCATTTTTCATACTTACTACTGTTGCAGCATCCCCATGGTCATGTAATTTACATTCGGAAGCTTGACAACTGATTCACATTTACAATGGTTGCAGTGTCCCAGGGTCATGTGATCACATTTTGTGACCTTTTGACAAAGTCAATGGGAAAACCAGATTCAGTTAACAACCCTGTTACTCATTTAACAATTGCAGTTATTCACTTAACAAATGTGGAAAGAAAAAAGTAAAATAGGACAAACTCACTTAACAAATGTTTCACTTAGCAACATAAATATTGGGCTAAATTGTGGTCATAACTCGAGGTCTACCTGTAATCCAGTAAGAGAAGGGAATGGTTAGTTATGTGTTAAACTTGTTAAATACTATTTGTCTAACTGTTTTTCAATACATAGTTGAAATGTATTGTACTGCTTCTGAGTGGCTACAATTTAAATTTTATTGAAGTCCCAAAATTAACAATTCAGCAATTTATTTCTCTGCCCTTGTTCTGTCTGCAGAATGTCGCCTAGCAATCCGGTTGTTGATCAGTCCAGGTTCAGGCTCACTTAATGGGACAGAAACAGTATTGGTCTCACTTGTGGACAATCTCAGGAAAAAGTGGGATGGGAGTGCAGCCAACTTTGCTTTTCTTGACGTCTCAACAGGATGGTATACTTTTGGGCCAGCTATGGGGTCTGGGTAGCAAAATTTTGCACTGGTTTAGCTCCTTTCTTCAAGGACAGTCCCAATTGGAGTGAGAGATGCAGTCCATGGCTGCTCTTTTATGGTGAGTTGCAGGACTCAGTATTCTCTCCACTCCTTTTTAATAACTACCTGAAGAGATTATCCACCACCATAAGTTGAGGTACTAAGAGTACTCAACTGACGATATTCAATTCTGTATATCCATTCCAATGACCCGAATTGCTGCCCTCTCAGGATGACTGGAGGCTGTAGGGGCCTGGATGAGGGGTGACAGGCTTTGACTGAACTCTGGCACGACTAAATGGCTTTGGATACATGAGCTCCAAGATCAGGACTTTGACATTTTTAATTCTGGTTGATGTGGTACCACCCTATCTGCAACCTGAGGGTTCTCCTGGGACTCAAAGAGCAAGTGGCAATTGCAGCTAAGAGAGCTTTCATGCAACTCCGGGTGGGGCACTAGTTCGTGAGTAAGAAATCCGTAGTGAGTTGTAGAGAATAATTAAAAATAAAGAAACCACTAGAGAACATTTCACCGAGGCAGCCTTTGGCAGCGCCATCTTGGATTAACAAAAAACAATTTTAAAAAAGCAGAAAAAACAATTGCTACCAACCTGCTTTCCATTGAGGACCTGTATGCTGCACGAGTCAAAAAGAGGACTGTGAAAATATTTATAGACCCCTCATATTCTAGACATAAACTGTTTCAACTCCTACCCTCTAAACGACACTATAGAGCACTGCACACTAGAAATAGACACAAGAACAGTTTTTTCCCGAATGCCATCACTCTGCTAAACAAATGATTCCCTCAACACTGTCAAACTATTTACTAAGTCTGCACTACTATTAATCTTCTCATCTTCTCATCGTTCCCATCACCCATCTCCTCCCACTTATGACTGTATGACTGTAACCTTGTTGCTGGTAGCCTTACAATTTATATTGATATTGTTTCCTGATTGCTTATTTGTACCCTATGACTATCATTAAGTGTTATACCTTATGATTCTTGATGAACGTATCTTTTATTTTATGTACGCTGAGAGCATATGCACCAAGATAAATTCCTTGTGTGTCCAATCACACTTGGGCAATAAAAATTCTATTTCTATTCTATTGTGCACTAGCTGTGCCTTTTTTTTTTATCAGATGTCCTTGTGCTGCCAGTTTGCTTCTGGGTGCAATTCAGGTGTTGGCTGTCATCTTTCAGGACCTACATGGCATTGGTCCAGGTTACTTAAAGAATCACCTCACCCCAAATAGAGTGGCCCACCCTACCCATGCCAGCAGAAGAGGCATGCTGCAGACCCCATTGGTTGGGGAATTCCAGCTGGTGGGGTCCAGGAGAAAAGTATACTCTGCTCCTGCTCTTTGGAACATCTTGCCCCCCAGAGTCAAATTGGCTCCCACCCTCCTGACCTTCCAGAAAAGCCTGATGACCTGGTTATGCCAACTGACTTGGGGGCCCAAAGGGGGAGTACTATACTGGAGGTGGTTGATGGATCTGATAGCAGATCCCGCCTGCTCAATCTTATACCTTTCCTCCCCATCATTTAGTCATAATTTGTATTTATATTGCAGTTAAATATTTGTGTTTGCATGGTTTTATTGCTTTTACTACCGATAGCAGCAAGATGGATGACAAATTAAATAAATAAATAAATAAATAAATAAATAAATAAATAAATAAATAAATAAATATAAATAAAAAAATAATCACACAAGAGAATTCTCATGCTTGATTCCCAGGCCCATTTCTTCAACACTGTGCTTGATACGTGACAAACCCTTATGACATCTGCAAGACTAACTAATTAATATTGTTAAAGTGATTTCCTATAGCACCCACAGTTAGGACTAGCCTTTGAAAAATTACAACATAAGAAGATTGTAAGATTGTCTAAAGGATTTATGGTTGTTCTTCTTTTACGTGGTATGATGACTATTCTTCTGTCTCTTTATATCAAGTTCCTACTTGACCTTGGAGTTCCTTATATGATTTTAAACTACTCTTTTATCTAAAACTTCCTCAGAGGCTTGCTGTTTGGATTATAATAAGACATGATGGCATAGTGGTTAGAGTGCAGTACTGCAGGCTAATTCTGCTGACTGCTGGCTGCCTGCAATTTGGCAGTTCAAATCTCACCAGGCTCAAGGTTGACCCAGCCTTCCATCCTTCTGAGGTGGATAAAATGAGGACCCAGATTGTTAGGGGCAATATGCTGACTCTGCAAACTGCTTAGAGGGCTGTAAAGCACTGTAAAGTGGTATATAAGTCTAAGTGCTATTGCTATTGCTATAATATCAAGATGAATCCTTCTTTTCTCTTTCCATTTATTGCACTTTCAACCTCCAAAATAAAGGCCATGCATGACTTTCATAAATAAATAACTTGGCAACATGCCTCAAAAAAGCCAAGTGATTATTCTTCTGCCTTGCAAAGAGTCCTGTTCCAGTTAGCATGATGAATGGGAAAACTGGGAACTGCAGTTTCAGCAAGTTTGGAAAGTACTAGTAAGGCAAAACTGAGTTAGTATATGGTCACAAATAAGCTCCTAAGTGAAAGTGGGGGAATATTAGTTTTATAGAGTTTTAGAGTTCCCAGTTCCAAGTACACTCTTGTTTTCATAAAACCAATTCCTATTTTTTTTCTCATAGAATTGGAACTGATGCGTGATATTCTCCAATAAAAATACATATAAGCTAATAGGAAGTTAGCCCTTTTTAAAGAGCTAAATAGAAATGTTGATCAATGGTTGTTTTTTTCCGAATAGCAATTACTGCATAATCAGTGATGGACATATGAAATCTGAACTATTATAAAAGTTCTGTGACTCAGAAGTTGCCTTACAGATTGAAAATACCATTAAAGAATCAGGAAAGTAATGAACCTAATAAAATTATTAGATCTAACTTTATGTAACACACATGGTTGTAACACAACAAATGTGAAAGAAATAAAATGCATTTTTTTTATTTTTTTAAATCAAGTTTTATTGGTTCCCCCAATACACACCAACATATTTTATGAAACAGAGTATTAACCATATCATATCATATCATATCACATCATATCATATACAACTTATCATATCCAAATATATTTTATTTAGTTACAATTTCTGCCAGTGTTCTTTTTCCATATTTTTAATCAAATCTTAATATTTCTATTCTTATTTCTATAAACAGTATCTTCTTTCACCCTCAAATTCTATTTTCTCAATTTTTAATCATATATATTCTTTTAATATTTAATAATTCATTCTTTATTTAATATATTTAAACATGTTCAGAGTTGCCTTTCTTCCATTTCATCTTTTTTGTTTTACAGCAATCTTTCTTCTCTTTCTCTTCCTCTCCCTCCCTTCTTTTATCCTTCCTACCTTCTTCTTCCCTCCTCTCCTACTCCTTCTCTACTTTCCCTTCCTTTCTCCCCCTCCTCCTTTCTTCCCCCGTAACCTTCTCTCCTACTCTTATTTCCCTTTCCTTTCTTCCTCTCCTCTCCTCTTCCCTTTCTTCTATTCCTCTCTCTCCTTCTCCCTTCCTTCAATCTCCCTACTCTTTCTTCCATCTCTCTCTATTGCTGTATTCATTTTCAATTCAGTGTTGTTTTTTTTCCTATGGTGTCCAGGCATCCCCGATTCTCTACATTTATTGCATATATTCCTTAAGATTCCCATCATGTTTTTTTAATTCTTAACACTGTATTTCAACTTATTCCATTTTTACCTTAAAATCTTTCAACTTAATTAACCTTCCACCTCTTATTTTCTATAATTCCTAATTTCTTATTCCCACTTCAATAATTATTTTTCTCTTTTCCTAATATTTCAATTACTTTCAGTTATTGTTACATATAAACCATTTCGTATCTGCTGGTCTATTTTAATTGAACAATATCATCTTTACTTACATCATTTACTTACATCATTTACTTATATCAGGGGTCCTCAAACTCCGGCCCGCGGGCTGGGTACGGCCTGTTGACACAATGTATCTGGCCCGCGCAGTGGAGGGATTCAGCCCCGCCCCCTGCTCTGCGCCACCACTTCCAACCGTCGCATGGCTGGCTTTTCGGCTGAAGAGGTTGTAGGAAAAAAATGCCTTTAAAAGCCTCTGGCGACCCCAGATGAGTTGCCTGATCGTCAGAGGCTTTTAAAAGCATTTTTTTTTCTGCAACCTCTTAAGGTTAAAAAATAACTTAAAAAATGATCTAGTAAAAAGAAAAGTCAAACAAAATCAAATAAAACACTCCCAGGAGGAAAACAAATTAAAGTTCATTTGTGTCTATTATTTAATGGATTGCTAAATTGGCAAAATGGAGTGCTAAATTGGCCCCGCCCACTCAGCCACACCCAGCCAGTCACATGGCCACCAAGCCACGCCCACCCAGTCACATGGGGGGCCCAGCCACGCCCACCTAGCCAGTCCGGCCCTCCAACAGTCTGAGGGACCCTGAAGTGGCCCCCTGTTCAAAAAGTTTGAAGACCCCTGACTTACCTCATTTACTAACATTTCAATTTTATTTCTTAATTTCAATTTCCTTTGTTTTTTCAATCTTTGGCACGCATTTTTTTACCCTCAACAGGTGTTTCTCTCCAATCCTTAAATCCCCAGACAACAAAGTATAAACCTTTCTATCTTTCACATTGCTTCTGCTGATCTGTTTTACATTATAAAATATATTTTTTTAACTTCTTACATACCTTTCATTTCATCTTTATTTACATTATTTACTAACATTTCAATTTTCATTTAAGTGTTCCCTTTTACAATAATCTATATATTTATTCCAATTTGTTTCTTACATACAATTTCTACTACTAATACCATTTCCTTAAATCAACATGTTAATGCTTTAATTCCCTTTCTACTACATTTTTTTCCTTCCCCTTTTAACCATTTTCTTTTAAACACTCCAGAATTCCACTTCTTAATATTTTCCTCTTTCTCCCGTTCTCCTCCTCCTCCTCTCCTCCTCCTCCTTCTTTTCTTCTTCTTGTATTTATTGTACTTCCTTCCTGCATCTTTTGTCTAATTTTTAACGTTATTATTCTTTTAATTCTTTCCCTCACTCTTTTCCCATTTCCTTCTCTTTTCTTCTTTTTTGAGAGATATCCCCCCTATTTTTATTTTATCACTGTTAATCTCAGTGTAATCATCTATATTTTTCCTTCAATTATTTTCTTTCCAACATTATATTATTGCTTCTCACTTTTCTCTTTCTTTCTTTTTTGTATTCTATCCAATCTTCTGCTTCTGTTTCCCTTAACCGCTTCTCGCACTTTTTGCAACATCTCCCTTAACTCCTCACACTCATGCTCCCAATTCTCCATATGTTCAATTTAAGAAGAAATATTTTTTAAATTTATTATTATTTTATCTTATACTGTATATAGTTCCAATTCAAGTCCATTTGCTTTCTTTTCTTCTTCTTTTTTCTTTCCAAGTAGTGTCCAATTCAGATAGTCATTTGAGCCTTTCCAGTTTGAGATTGTATTCTTTCAACTTCTTTTTATAATCTTATTCCAGCTGTTTAAACAAATACTCCTTAAAAGGCTTCTCATGCTGATTTGAGTGCAGTATTTCTTTTCCACCAGCAGATGTCTCTCTCTAATCCACAAAACCCCAGGCAAAAGTATCAATTGTAAATCCACAAAAGTAGTACTTCCTGTTCTTTGATTAATTCCTTTTGTTGTTTCTCTTAATTTCTTTTCCTTATATTATTCTTAATTTCTTCCAAGTCCAATTCTAAATCCAGGTGGTTAGTTCTCTTTTAGGGCTTTCGTTTTTAAAGTTCCTCTTTATTTTTTTTCCTTCACTTTGAATTCCCAAATACCAATTAGCTGCTTATTTCAGGTTGGGACCTCTTTTAAAGTTTAAAAAAAAATTCTTCTAACCTGTGAGTTGGTCCATTAAATAATACTCACTTGGTAACAATACTCAGTTTCATCACTGATCCTGCTCAATTCTTAGTCCGGTTGCCCCAGCTTGTAGTGGCCACTTTAATGTCTACTGCCCCCACCGCAGGGTCAAAGAGCTGCCTCCAACCTTTCGAGGAACTTGCCTGTTCCTCTTGGTCTTCTGAGGCGCCTCTCTCTCTCCACTGTCCCTACAAGACAGATCCGGTCTGAAGACACACACACACACACCCTAACAGCGGTTTGTCAGTTTGGGTTTTTGCAAAGCTCGATGGAGCTTTGCTATTTCCCAACCAGTATCGCTGCAACGTTTCCAGTTTCTCCCAGAAATAAAATGCATTATATTTTAAAATTGTAACATCTGTAGTATCTTCTCTTAAAACAATTGGCTTTATGTTAAAGCTCAAATCTTAGAAAACTCAAATTTCTAATTTTGCTAAGTAATCACTCACTAAAGAGTTAGTAGAATATTACTTACATTTTTATATGTTGCTGATAGATCAATTTACTTATTTAAATATAACAGAAAATATTAAGAAAATATAGTACAGGTAGTCCTTCACTTACAGCCACAATTGAGCCCAAACTTTCTGTTGTTAAAGAAGAAAGTTGTTCACAACCTTTTTGCCAAAGTTTAAGTGTAGTTAAATTAGTAACATGGTTGTTAAGTGAGTCTGGCTTCCCCATTGACTTTGCTTGTGAGAAGGTTGCAAAAGATGATCACATGACCCTGGAACACAGCAATCATCATTATACATTTTTTTCATTGCTGTTGTAAGTTTGAACGATCACTAAACAAATGGTTGTAAATCAAGGACAACCTGTAGCTGGATTCAAAGAAGGTTATTTCTCTTTATTGCCTATAATCTCTTAGTTTGAATTTATTACATTGCACTGATCAACAAGTGTTAACAGGACACCAGTTGCATACTAAACTAGAGCTACTTCTATCCACTGGCTTGCTTTCAGGCCAGCTAAAGGATGTAGAACAGATCTTTAATCCCCTGCTACTCAGAGAAACAGGAAAACTTATTACATGAATTCTCTAGGATAAGCTACTTTAGCAGAGAAAGTTCATTTAAAAAATCCCAGTTCTTTGGCTTCTATTGCAATCCGGGTCTGCTGGGAATATATGTAGTCCAAAGATATATTTTCAATAAAGGATAACAACAACCCCTCCCTCTTTTTTTTTTTTTTTTTTGCTAATCTTAAACCAAGTCACAACAGAGACTGTTGCAGGTATGCATATTATGAAAAGAAGCTGTTATTTTATGCTGAACATGCTTCAAAGAGGAGAGAACAGTAGAGGGAATTTAAAGAATACAAGATACTTGGGAAAACTTATTGTTGCAAGATTGAATCTGGGTCAGTCACTGAGACCAGAGACATACACAGAGAAAGATCTTGAATTTTCATCTCGCTCTTTTGCATTTTCAATATAATTTCATCCTTCCTCAGTTTCTTTCACTGAGACACAAGCTAAGCAAGATGGCCATCCTGATCACTCTACCAGTTTTATTTAGGCAAGCAAATGAACATTCATACCATACCATTTTAATCACAAGAGAAAAAATAAAGCTAATGCTCTGTACGAAAAGCACCATGCACAGCTCCCCATGACAAATAGTATAAAAATGCATCCTTTCTGCTTTCTGGTATAACTGATGGCTCCCTTCTTAAAACAGATACCTATTAACTAATGCAGGATAACCTGTGGCCCTCAGTTCACATCGTGCAGATCCCAAACTTTATAAAACATCACCTAAACTTGGCAGAGAAGCTGATAGCCAGCAAATGGATTCTTTTCTCTTTCTGCATCTTGGAAAGTCCTTTCTTGAAAGAGTTGGATTGTCTGCAATTGTCTCTGTGAAGTAATTTATGTTTGTATTTCTGATCCTGCCATATAACATGACAAATATTTGAAAGTGAATTAAAGCCAGGATATTTGTTGAGCAAAATCAGCCAAGAATAACCAAAAGCAGAACTGAGTTGTGTCACTGTCTTTCAGGATACCTTCTTTGGTATAAAGGAATGTACTAGGCTTTTGAGGGAATCCAAAATGTTTTTAGCTTTTTTTAGTTCAGCTACATTCTACTTTTCCAGGGTAGAAACAGACTTTTTCTTTCTTTCTTATGGAAAGAGTACCAGTTGTGGAGATAGTCCTTTATCCCAGGACCCCTAAAATACTTTAAATAATCATGCAGAAAGCTTCCAAATTTAAAAAAACACGATCGTGCACCTTTTCATGTACTGAGTGGTACTTATTCTTAGCCTTATTATTGTTTCAGAAATAGAAAGCTGAATGCATTCCACATCTATTTTTCTCAAGGGATAATCTCCAGCCTAATTTAGGGTAAATAGAAATATAAAAGTATATATAACATGAGCCAAACATGGACCAACCTTTACAAAAGCTAAGTAGTTTATGCATTGTTTCTGCATATAGGAAAGCTGCATTTGTTCTGTGATCTGGCTCGTTGCTTCTCCAGAAGAAATGAAGTAAATCCTGATTGGGTATCCTTTTTCTTTCTTTGCCACATCGGATGTCAAATTATAATTCAAATCTAGGCCAAAAAAAAATCATAACAAAGATTGTTTTCTGCTGTTAACATATCATAGGTTTTTCATGATCACTATTGTGATTTAGTATTATTATGAAACCTCAATATATTTAGAAGTGTGTCGCTTCTGTATTACATTCACTTCTATGTCCTAGTAACAAACCCCAATTTTAAAAGAACATTTGCAAATTTGGATGAATGCCAATATTCTAGAGCAAACCAGCACAACGCAGCTGGTTTGAATGCAGCTAATCAGCCATACAAGAGGTCCTCCTTAGTACTTCAGATTCCTACAGAAAATAAAAACTGAGAAATAAAAGTTTTATTCGACTTACTGAATATTAACTTCTACGGACTCATAGGAAGGAAGGAAGGAAGGAAGGAAGGAAGGAAGGAAGGAAGGAAGGAGGAAAGGAGGGAGGGAGGGAGAGGGGAGGAAAGAAGGAAGGAGGAAAGGGAGGGAGGGAGGGAGGAAAGGAGGGAGGGGGAGGGAAGGGAAGAAGGAGGGAAGGAAGGAAAGAAGGAAGGAAGGAAGGGAAAGGAAGGAAGGAAGGAAGGAAGGAAGGAAGGAAGGAAGGAAGGCTATAATTTCTCTACACATTTGTGGTACAGCCTAAACAAATGTCACCTAGCTCTTTTTTCCACATGAAATCTTAAATCTGTCACTGACTCTATTACATCACCTCCAGACACATCAGCAAAGCTGATACAGAGAACACAATTTAATATGAAGGAGATTTCTAGGTTTCCCTATTGTACATTTCCAAAAAACTGAACTGAAAAATATAAATTCTAGCACTTCACTAGCACAGTTCCATTATGATCAACATCTTAAAGGGAGACTCAAAAGTTCCAATAGTAAGAATAAAATTAAATTGCACAACTGTATACGTACGTGACAGTTGCAACAGTTTTTCGTGTCTTTGACACAGATAACATAATTAGAATGCTGCTTGATGCAGATTTATTTTAATTAAGTGTGCCATTGGTCTATTTTATCTCATTTTGTTTCCCATTTTAGTCAGGTTCTCATATCATATAACCCATGTAAAATTCTTCCATTGGGGCAGGTATTAACAGACCACTAACACATTGGTTTTAAACTCAGCTGAGACTCTTCAGGCTAGAGGAGAGGTCAGGCACCAAATGCAAAAAGAATATGGAAAAGGAAAGGAAATATCCTGAGTGAGCACAAACTGTATTGGACACATGAACTCTCTATATATATAAAAGCAAGTACCACTCACTCATCACAAAATCTCCAAAACAGTAAAGCCTACAAACTTGAAATTTGGCACGTGTGTTCCTCTTGACTCACTAAGAAAGGATTTTTTGAAATGACTATCAGATTATTATTATTTCATATACAGTATTATATTCACACTCTCTGATGCTAAGGAGTTAGACATTCTACTCCCCCTCCCCACCTGAAAGGAACTCTGTCCCAACTGCCAGTTGCTTTATATTAACACACTCTGATGCTACCTCTTTGCTAAACTGGGCATGGGCGTGGCCAGTGCGTGACTCAACTGGCCTGCAGGCTGGGACATTCTATTCCCCCTCCCCCTCTGTTCCAACTGCCAGTTGCCTTATATTAACATGCTCTAATGCTATAGAGTTACACATTCTATATTAAGTTTTAGGCTTCAAGTGTCAATTTATCACACCTGATCTCATAGTTTCATAGTGAAGCACAGGTGTCCAGCTAGTAATAACATATGCATAACTGTTTGAGACAGAAGCTGAGACTCTAGAGTTCTGCTCTTCATTGGGTCATCATTATATACTTGAACAATAGGAATTACAGGGCAGTGTCAGAGGAGTATCTAACTAGGTTCTGTGTTCAACTCTCTGCTCAATATAAAGCACTTGTTGAGTGACCTTCAGCCAGTCCTATTTCTAAGTTTATTCTGCTTTAATTCTACTATGAGAATTAAAGATTTATTTGGATATAGTAATAATAATATAGTAATAATCGTTAAATATAAACATACATATAGAAACAGATTAACAGAATTGGAAGGGACCTTGGACGTCATATAGTCCAACCCACTATTCAAGCAGACCCTACACCAGAAGTGGTATTTGACCAGTTCACACCGGTTCGGGAGAACAGGTAGCGGAAATTTTATCTGGTTCACCAAACCAATCAATACCACCAACGGCTGGCCCCTCCCATGCCCGCCACTCGCAGCTCGCTCCTTCCTGCCTTTGCCATGCAACCCAGCTCACCAAAGGTAAGTAATGTATGCCACCCACTCACCCTTCACCTTGGATCGGGGGCCAGGGTCCCAGGGACGCGCCATGCCCCGAGGCACCGGAGTTACCACTCACCTCGGCTGGGTCAGGGAATGTGCCATTCCCTGGCTCCATCTATGCCCCAGAGCCACTGCCTGCTTGCCACCCACTCTCCCGCCAGTCGCATATGTTGTCCCATTTCCCCTCCTTCAGAGGCCCCAACCCTAGCGTAGCCCCGCTTCCTCCCCGACTACCTCTTTCTTCAGGCTTACCTTCCTCCTGTGGCTGGTGGCAGAGGGGAAGGCAAGCCAGGCCTCCCCCATTATCACGAGATGTCCCGCTTCCTCCCCCATGACTGACTCTTTCTTCGGGCTTACCTTCCCGGGGTGCCTGGGGGCAGAGGGGAAGACAAGCTCTCTTTTTTGGTGTGACTGCGAGAAGACTCCCAGCTGCCTCCTCTTTGCCAGCCACTTCCCACCAGCAGTAGCTGGCAGCCACCAAAAATTACTGGAGGTCTCGAACCCACCAAAAAAGCCACTGCAGTGCTGTCACTGCCCTGTTCTTCATGCCAGCCATGCAAGTGCACCCCATTGTCTGTTGTGGCAGAGGTCTGAAGGAGGGGAAACGGGGTGACAGGTGTGACTGGCGAAGTGAGTACGGATGGCATGCAGGAGAAGGCCTTTGATAGATTAGACCAGGCCTGGGCAGAAAATAGGTAGGAAGAAAGGCTGCAATAGCTGTAAATTCATTTTTTTTTCCTACCAGGTTCTCTGGGCATGGCTTGGTGAGAGGTCATGTGACTGAGTGGTGTGGGTGTAAGTGATGTCAAGTTGGCCAAGCCCACTCAGTCACATGACCCACCACTACCAAGCCATACCTACAGAACCGGTAGGAAAAAAATTTGAATACCACCACTGCCCTACATCATTTTTGATAGATGGCAGTCCAGTATCTTCTTGAAAGCTTCCAGTGGAACTTCCAGTTGAGGTCACAGCGAGATCGGACTGGAAAATAGGGGACACGAAATCCAGTCGGACGAACTGCTGCCGGGAGTCTTTTGAGCCATAGCCGTTATGCAGGGAGGGTGAAGAAAGGAGAGGCAATTCATGGACCGCAAGGAATTGGCAATTTCCTCGCTGGAACAGAAAATTTCCTCGCTGGAACCGAAGCAGCAGACAACCAGACCCAAGAATTGTGCAGGAGTGGCAATTGGACAGAGTGCCAGAACTGGGTGAGATAAATGCCAATTTATGCTAAAAAAAAGTGGAAATTGTAGTTTCAAAAGCATTCCTTTTGACCAAGTGTATAGAGACGTAATTGGGGGGGGGGGAGGGTATTGGTAACCTTTTAAACTGTCACAAAATAGAGCTGCAGATGTATGGAGAGTTACTTTTGATGCTCAAAAGCGTGTGTGAATCTTTTTTTTTTTATTGAAAAGTTTTATAGGAAATACAAACATTTTCTCCCCCCCCCGCCCTTCCCCCCTCACCCCATCCTTCCTCCCTTACCCTCCCACCCATCCCCCCCTCACTCTTCCCCCCACCCCCCTCCCCAGACTTCCCAGAACAAGCACAGGGTATAGCATCCACAAACATAAAACTAAAATATGCTAACAAATTGTTGAGTTCAAATTCTTTCTAGGTCTTTAACTCCTTATAACTCAAAACACTACAAACATAAACTAAAAATTAAAAATGTTTCACTCATAAGCTATATGAATCTTCTTAGTCTGATACTTGTTTTGAATATAGTCAATCCATCTTCTCCATTCCGATATATATCTTTCATTTGAATGGTCTTTAAGATATGATGAAATTTTTGCCATCTCTGCCAAATGCACGACCTTTAGTGTCCATTCCTCAATAGTAGGTGGATCTTCCTTCTTCCAATACTGTGCCACCAGTAACCTGGCAGCTGTTATTAAATTCAAAACCAACTTAGTTTCAATTACAGTACAGTCCATAACTATTCCCAACAAAAAAAAAAAACCTGTGGTGTAAATTTAATCTTTTTCTTTAAAATATTTTGCATAATCTACCATATTTTTATCCCAAAAGCCTTAATTTTTTTACATGTCCACCATATATGAAAATATGTAGCATCTTCACATTCACATCGCCAACACTTAGGTTGT
This sequence comes from Arizona elegans, assembly GCA_022577455.1. Classification (NCBI taxonomy): domain Eukaryota; kingdom Metazoa; phylum Chordata; class Lepidosauria; order Squamata; family Colubridae; genus Arizona; species Arizona elegans. The sequence continues at coordinate 70,913,544 of JAKOOJ010000004.1, read as the reverse complement.
AAGTTTGGATACATACAGGCTAGTTTTTTTGGATCTAAATGCCATCTATAAAACATTTTATAAAAGTTCTCTCTTAAGTTTTGGGCTTGAGTAAATCTTACATTTCTAACCCATATCTTTTCCCATGTTTCCATCATTATTGGTTCTCCTACATTTTGTGCCCATTTTATCATACAGTCCTTAACTAGCTCTGTTTCTGAATCAAATTCTCATCCTGTTGTGAAATACCAATTTTTTGATCTTCTCTCCATCTGGCCTGCAGCTGCCCATATTGAAATCAAGTTCTAATTATTCCTTCATCTCTTAAAAGCGTGTGTGAATCTTTTAACAGGCAAAAAAGAAACAGAAAATTCATTTAAATATATAGAAAAAGGAAATGAAGAGAAGCTGGAAGAGGCAAATTTGAATGAGAAACAAAAAATTAATAATAATGATGAAGAGAACATATTAAAAAAATAGAAATCAGATAGAGAGCATTATAGAAATGATTAGGATTGTAAAAAGAGTAGAGAGGAAAGGGAGTAAACGCCTTCTAAAAAAGAAACAGGCAAAAGGAAAGAAGGGGAAAATCTGGAAGAGACAAGAGAAAGTTTTGGGGAGGGAGGTTCAAACAAGATATGGTAGAAAATGATATGATAAAAAGGAATGAATAGTTTGTCTACACTGAATTTTAATAGAAACATGAAAATAAGTAATCTGATAACATTATCAATTTTGATATCAATGTAAAAAATGTTAATTGTAAAGAGAAAAATAAGGCTGTAATTATGAAAGTGACTATTTATGTAAAAAAGAAAGAATAGAACATGTTTGTGACAAACCACAGCAGATGGAAAGGCGAAAATGAGTAACAAAAGAATATCATTAATTTTGATAATAATTGGAAATTAAGATGAATATTTTATTGTTTATGATTGGGTAGGGAATTAGAGAGACACTTCCGGAAATGAAGGAAGAAAGTAAATAATCGGAGTGATTCAGGGGTGGGTTCTAAATTTTTTTACTACCGGTTCTGTGGGCGTGGCTTATTTTGTGGGTGTGGCTTGATGGTCATGTGACAATTGTTTAGGATTTAGCAGAGGTACTAGTCTACCAGGCTGTACCGATCTATCCATTTATATTTGCAGGCACTGATCTACTCATGTATTTTTGCAGGCACTGGTCTACCCATTTGTTTTCTTTTAACACTGATCAGGTGTAGGGTGGCCCTTTGAAGCCCCACGGCAAGAGTTTAAACAGTTTTTTTCCCTCTAGCCATCAGCTGGGACTCAGGAGGCAGCAATAGATTGGGGGTGGGGCCAGATAAAAAGTAAGAATAATGCGGGGGGGCGGGTGGCAGAACCGGTTTGGTGACGTCATATCGTCACTGCTACCGGCTCGGTGGAACCGGGCCAAACCGGGAGGAACCCACCACTGGAGTGATTGTAATAGAGAAGAAGCATAAGGCGTAAAGTGATGTTATTTAAAAATACAATTGAAAAGGATAAAAAATGATGGAAAGAAAATAATATGGCAGAAGTTGAAATAAGAAGAGATGGAGAAAAATTATAAATTTGTGATAAAGAAGGCATAAAAGATAAATATTGGAAAAAACTGGAAGATTAAGATATATTATAATGATGATTTTTATGATATAGATATATATATAATGTATAAAATGTGACCTGGTCAGCACTGTTCATAAAATATGTATGATGAAAAGAAAAAAAAATCGATAAAACTTGTCAAAAAAAAGAAAGAAAGAAAGAAAGAAAGAAGGAGGGAGGGAGGGAGGGAGGGAGGGAGAAAGAAAGAAAGAAAGAAAGAAAGAAAGAAAGAAAGAAAGAAAGAGAAAGAAAGAAAGAAAGAAAGAAAGAAAGCTTCCAGTGACGAAGCTCCCACAACTTCTGAAGCCAAGCAGTTCCAATGGTTGATTGCCCTCAGAAAATTTCTCCTTATTTTCAGGTTGAATCTCTCCTTGTTCAGTTTCCATCCATTATTCCTTTTCTGGCCTTCAGGTGCTTTGGAAAATAACTTGACCCACTCCTCTCTATGGCAGCGCCTCAAATATTAGAATATTGCTATCATGTCTCCCTTGGTCCTTTTCTTCACTAGACTAGTCATGCCCAGTTCCTGCAACCATTCATTGTACGGTCATGCCCTTCCAAGACCGAGTGGCTGTGGCTTCCGGCGTCCCGATATAGCCAGCTGGTGCCATCGCTGGCTATTGGGGGCGAATCACTTGCCCCCACAGAGAGGGCTCGCAACTTGGGCGTCCTCCTGGATGCACGGCTGTCTTTAGAAGACCATTTGATGGCCGTGGCCAGGGGGGCTTTTTATCAGGTTCGCCTGATATGCCAGTTGCGCCCCTTTCTAGATCGGGACTCCCTACGCACGGTCACTCAGGCACTCGTCACCTCCCGCCTGGACTACTGCAACACTCTCTACATGGGGCTCCCCCTGGGGTGCACCCGGAGGCTCCAGCTGGTCCAGAATGTGGCCGCGCAGAGGATTATGGGAGCGACGGGGCACTCCCATGTGACACCTCTCCTGCGCGAACTGCACTGGCTCCCGATGGTCTTCCGGGTGCGCTTCAAGGTGTTGGTGACCATCTTTAAGGCGCTCCATGGCTTAGGGCCGGGGTATCTACGAGACCGCCTTCTGCCACCAATAGCCTCCCACCGGCCAGTACACTCGCACAGAGTGGGCCTCCTCAGGGTGCCGTCCACCAGATAGTGTCGGCTGGCGACCCCCAGGGGGAGAGCCTTCTCTGTGGCGGCGCCCACCCTCTGGAACAACCTCCCCCCAGAGATACGTACAATATCAGACCTCCGGATTTTTCGCCGGGCCCTAAAAACTTATTTATTTCAACTAGCTGGGCTGGCTTGATCCCATAGTTTTGGGTTAAATTTTAATTGATTTTAAATTGGGTTTGTTTTAAATTGCGGCCAAAAATATTTAATTATTTTAAACTGCTTTTAAATTTTGTATGTTCTGTTTTTATTTTGGCTGTTCACCACCCTGAGTCCTATTGGAGAAGGGCGGTATACAAATTGAAACAAACAAACAAACAAACAAATAAATAAATATGTTTTAGCCTCCAGTCCCCTAATCATCTTAGTTGCTCTTCTCTGCACTCTTTCTAGAGTATCAACATCTTTTTTATAGTGTGGTGACAAAACTGGATGCAGTGTTCTAGGTATGGTCTTACTAAGGCTTTATAAAGTGGTATTAGTACCTCCCTTGAACTTGATTGCATTGGCTTTTTTGGCTGCCACTACACACTATTGGCTCATATTTAATAGATTGTCCACTAAGACTCCAAGATCCCTCTCACAGTTACTGCTATTAAACCTGGTTTCACCCAGTCTATAAATGTACTTTTGGTTTTTCTTGCCTAAGTGTAAGACTTTACTTTTCTCTACCCTGAATTTCATTTTGTTAGATAGGACCCAGTGTTCAAGTCTGTCAAGATCCATGTGGATCTTGAGCCTATCATTGAGGGTGTTGGCTATTCCTGCCAATTTAGTATCATCCACAAATTTGGTAAATTCCCCTTCTATTCCCTCATTTGAAGAGGGAAGATAGTCTACCTTGTCGAATGCCTTGCTGAAGTCTATTATGTCCATAGTATTTTGCTGGTCTACTATGTCTCTATGTTGAAAAATGAAATAAGATTGGTTTGGCATGATCTGTTTTTAACAAACCCATGCTGACTTCTAGTTATTACTTTACTCATTTCTAGATGTTGGCAGATCTGTTTTTTTATTTTTCAGTATCTTCCCGGGTATTGATGTTCCAAGCCCTTCTGGAAGTTGATTGCCACACTAATGTGCTGCCTCTGCACCTTCCGATTTTTATAATGTATTGTTTATTAACAAAATATTTTAATAAAATGCTCAAATAAAATCTGGGTGGCTACCAAGCATCCTTCCAGCATCCTCAAAAATATAACTTCCCCCATGTAATCAGCAGAAGGAATAATTTTAAGGAATACATTGAAGAGCCACAACCAAGACAACAGCAGGTAAAAGCTGCCCAGTGTCACCTTGCAATAAGACAGGAAATAAAATTAATAAATAAATAAAAGTAATCTGAGTCTGGGATAGAACTGAAATCTCAATGTCTCAAACAAAATCCTTCCTCCCTTTATCTTATTTTAATCAAAACTAGCAGGGTTTTGTCTAAGATGCTTACCTAAGTTACAATTCTGGCTCAGACTCAGATTTCTTTTATCTGCCCTTGCCTTGGTTGCAGCTCTTTCTCCTGCTTCTCAAAGTTATCCGTTCTCCCCTTGCATCATTCACTGAAAAAAAAAGAAGCATTTTCAGCAAAAGAGTATGATACACCTCCACACATGGAACATTCTACAATGACTGCTGCGAAGCAATTTAGTTGCTGCAGAATATATATATGGGCTCACCTACATTCAATAATGTAATTGCTATGTTCTGGAGTAGATCCAAATCATCTTAAAAGTGAGCATGTGACATTCAGAGAACAAGGTAACTTCACCAAGACTTCCTGGTACAGTTTATCAAATTAATATTATAGAAAAGCATTTTCTGAATGTATTTAACATTGTTTTAAAAAGCTCTTTGAGAAAGCCCAGTATTTGAAAAAGCATCTCTTGCTACTTCATCTTGCTCTTGCATATTCAAGATTTCTGGTCCTTAGATTGTTTCTTGATGATACTTGACATACAGTCCTGTGGACATTAGGGACATCGTCTGTTATCATGACTTTTGCTCTGGATAGTAATGAAACTCTAGTTCAAAAATTGTGGTGACAGATGATGTTATCTGGCTATATTCCCCCTATTGTTAATATCATACATGGTGGCCTATGTGATGTGCTCCTTGGCTGGACAGTTGGGACAGAATACCTTGGTACAATATACCTCTGGTTTTCTGGCTCTTTAGAACTGCATAAATAACTGCATAAATTATGCAGTTCTAAAGAACCAGAAAACCAAAGGCATATGACAAGCAAATCAATGACAAGCAAACCATGACAGTCAACTTCATAAGTAATAAATCGTGCATTACAGGCACCTTACAGAGGGTTATACCATTTAACTCCCTCCACATGCTAGCGGTCATCATGCAGTGAGCTGTCAACATGTGCTGAGATTCACAAACTTGCAAAAAAACCATACAGAATCCATCCAATGTGTGAGGCAACTAGCTATGTATAAAATGACTTGGAAAATTGTGACTACAGCCCTCTCATACAGCAAGTCAAAACATTCCTATGCAACTATCATAACATGAATACTAACCCTCAAAAAGAACAGAAAATTATCCAGAAACCACTCCTCCGTAGTCATGGCCACATTCTTTCTGAACAATAGTTGACATTTCCGAATAGGTTCAGTAGTATATTAAACATCTTTCCTCACTTTATTTTTTGGCATGCATGACTAAAAATGTAGAATTACATTCCGACTCACTTTATTCAGGGAGGTCTAGGTCAGATCTGTTCATATTAGAATTGCTTAAACATCCATATGTTTAGGCTATCCAAGCCTGATTTTGATATAAATGTAAGCACATTTATTTTTTCAGTATTAAAATCAATGTATTTTTCTTTCTAAAAAATGGTCAGTGGAATACAACCTTCTACAGCAGTATAGTGCTACAGAAAGTGCTAATCATCACTATGAAAAGACAGTCTGACATTTCAGTTTCTTCATATTCCAATTAAGTACACGGAATCTGTATTGCATTCTACAAAATATGGTGCCTAACTAAACAAAGATACCTTTATAAAATGCAAACTATTTGCATGGACACTATCAATGCTATTAACATAGCAATAATTATAGTTATTACAATACAATATAAGTATTGTATAGTTATATACAACTATACTATTATATAGTTATAACAATACAAAACAATAGCAATAATAATAATCCACATCTCAATTTAAATTTATAAAAACAAAATGTCAGTTTAAAGGGAAACATGCCTTTCACAATTTAGAATTAAAGACATTGCTATTTTAAATCATAAAATAAAAAGCCATTTATCAAAATTGATCCCAAATTGTTTCTAGTTTATAGGAGGAGAAAGCTTTGTACATTCCAAATTATTCTTCTAACTATGCAGTTTTCAATGACACAGATTTAATCATGCACAGGTATCTTATCAGAATTTACCATAACAAGCTCATATCAGGGCTCATTTCAGCGTTCTGAATGTTGCAGCATAAAACTGACATTTTTCAACCAGAGTGAGAAATGAGAGATATATTTGTTTAGTTTGCATTTGTATATATTCATTTATTTATTGCATTTATATATAAATGCAATATTCGGGACTTATTGATATTTTAAAAAGAGGGACTTAAGATAAAGACAAGAGAACAATTAATAAGTGAATGTTTTGTTAATTATTATAGATTTTTTGGATGATTTAAATTGGATAAAAAAAGTTTTATTTTCACAGGAGTGAAATGGGCAAAAAAAAATGGGTATAATACAACACTAGATAAATGAGAAAATGTATTGACTAATGAATTAAAATTTAGTTTGAATTATAGTTTGAAAGAATTTTTTTATAAAATGATGTATCATTGATATTTGACTCCAGATAGAATAGCAAAAAGAGCATGGGTCCTCAAATTACAGCCCGCTGAACCAATTAATCCAGCCCGCAGAGTACCACGAGGTTACCCCGCCCACATCACCCCACCCACCCTTCAGCAGAGCGCAGGACTTGCCTTCGGGAGACATGCAGGCTGGAACCAAAAGGTAAGCTCAACAATTTTAGCCTGCAGAATGCTTGTGAAGGTGGGGGGGGGGGGTTAGAAGAGGCAAAAAAACAGGCAAAAATGGCCCGTTTTTGGCCAAAAATGAGCCATTTTTACCTGGTTTTAGCCTGCAGAATGCTTGTGGAGATGGGGAGGATGTGAAAAGGCAAAAAAACAGGCAAAAATGGCCCATTTTTCATCTTCACCGCCTCCACAAGATAGAGAGAGAGAGAGAGAAAGAGAGAGGGAGGAAGGGAGAGAAGGAAAGAAAGGGAAAGAGAAAGAAAGAGAGGGAGAGAAAGTGAGAAAGAAAAAGAAAGAAAGAATGAAAGAGAGAAAGAGGGGGAGAGGGGGAGAGAGAGAGAGAGAGGGGGAAAGAGAAGGAGAGAGAGATAGAGGGAGAGAGACAAAGAGAGACAGACAGACAGAGAGATGGAAAGAGAGAGGGAGAGAGGGAGGGAGAGAGGAGGAGAGAGACAGAAAGAGAGAGCGGAGAGGGAGAGAGAAGGAGAGGGAGAGAAAGAGAGGGAGAAAGAGAGGGAGAGAGGATTGAGAGAGAGGGAGAGAGAGAGGGAGAGAGACAGAGAGAGACAGAGAGAGAGAGAGAGAGAGAGAGAGAGAGAGAGAGAGAGAGAAGAAAGAAAGAAAGAAAGAAAGAAAGAAAGAAAGAAAGAGAAAGAGAATGAAAGAGAGAGAAAGGGGCAAGCGGAGGCAGGGGGAAGGAACCTGATGTGGACTGCTGGATGTGCTAACTCCATCCCAGTATCTATTTTGGCTTGCTGTTGGAGAGCAGGTTGCCGCTGGTCATCTTCTCCTCAACCCCCTCATGGGTCTTGCCCTTGGCCTGCACGTGGAGCATCTTCCCCTCACACACCTGACTGTAGCGGCCCACAGCGGTGCTGAGGTGCATTGGGTGCTCGAGAGGGGCGCTTCGCCAGCAGGCCTGGCAAGAAGCTGGGGAAGGCACCGCAGTTCCCTGTCTGCTACCAGATCCAACATGCAGCGCCCAGCAGGGCTTCACCGAAGTGTGGCGAGGGGCGGGGTAGGAAGCGGCGCCCATCCCAAGGCTGGAGGAAGAGGGCCTTTGAACCCCATGCACCAGTTCGAGCAGCGCCTTTCCAACTCGCCTGCTCATGCGGAGGGAAGCCCTGCTACCCCCAAGCCACCTTGCCCTTTTGGAAATGCTGGCTGAGCGGAGAATTTGGCTGCAATCCTCAGCTCAGAACGTAGATCCAGATCGGGAGGGGGGGGCTGCAAGACTGAAGGCTGCTTTCAGTCCAGAGAAGGGACTACAGCTTTGGGGGCTCCATCTGAAGGAGCTGTATCAGTCGGACAGCACTCAAAAGCACTCTGGAGCTTCTGCCTCGCAGAGCAGGGGCTTGGCTCTCCCTGCTGAACAGTTCCAGTGAAGGAGGTGTATCATCTAGGGTCTCTACACCTGGCAGTTCCTGAGTGGTAACTCCACCGCTGCTCAGCAGACTCCCCCAACCCAAAGGCAAAGCAGACAGCTAGAAAGGGCGAGTAGTGGTGGTAAAGCATGCGCAACCCCAGCAGGCAAAAAATGGAGAAAGCCAGATTCTCATCAGAGCCCTGGCTGCCTAGGCCCAGCAGAGATGAGGAGAAGCATGCGATCCTGGCTGGGCTTGGGCGCCTATAGTGCCAATGGGGATCGAGTTTACCCTGCTTGCGGTTGGTGCCTTTTGCCTGCTGGGAATGGGCATGCTTTACCACCTTTTCTCAGTTTTTCTAGTTGGCCACTTCACCTCCTTCGGCCTGGGCGGGCCTGGTGCTACGGGTGGCAATAGCAGTGGCCTAATGGGCCTGAATGATCTGTAGGCAGCCTCGGTTGTGTCGAGGTGCATCGGGTGTGCGAGAGGAACACGCTCCATGCGTGGGCCAAGAGCAAGACCCATGAGGGGGCCGAGATGACCAGTGGTGACCTACTCTCCAACCACAAGCCAAAAGAGATGGGCCAGAGTAGGCAGCAGCCGCCCCACATCCTCCTCACCTTGTCTTCATCCGCAGCTGCAGCAGTAGCTGGAGGTAGAGGCACAGGTTAGAGGCATGTGGTCTGGTCTGCTGGATGCGCCAGGCAGCCACTTGCCCTGTCCCAGCTACATGGGATGGAGCAGGCATATCCAGTGGTCCACCTCATGTGCCTCGCCCCCACACACTCTGCCTATTGCCAGTGCTGGTTCTGCTGCCACCGTGCCTGTTACTTGGACGGCCAGTTGCGGAGTCCCTGATGCCAGACACACACATACACACACACACCCCGCACACACACCTGAAAGGCTGGTAAGTGAGGCCGTCCTGGAAACAGTAAGGGATGGGCCCGCATCACTTCTGTCTTGCCAATCCCATCCTGGCGGGTGCATATGTGCGCAGGAGGAGGTGGGCGCACAGGTCACTTTGGCCTGGCCCATTCCATTCCTGCAGACACACATGCACACAGGAGGCGGCAGGCACACACGCACTCAGACGCAGCCCACCCCATTGTGGTGCGTGTGCAGGAACCTGCCTCCTGTGCTCATGCACGCCTGGCGGGATGGCATGGGCCTGGCTGAAGTGACATGGGCCAGCCCCTTACCATTTCCAGGACAGCCATGCGGGCCTGATGCGGCCTGCGGGTCTTGAACTTGACACCCCTGATTTAGCATGATGTGCAAAACCAATTAATGAAAAATACAGATTGACTGCAATGGCTTTGCTTTATACACAGTCACTAGTCTGTTGGAAATTGGATGCAGTAACCTAGGTTCCTTGATAGGACTTATCTCCCCACTGCCCAACCTCCCTAAAAGACCAAATACTGGAAGTACTCTCTTGATCCTCAGTGAATTGGAATTATAGCTGTATCTTAGGGACATATAAGGATATATTTACATAATTATACTTAATTTTCCTTCCTTAGCTAATCCGTTTAGACGATGATTGTGCACACTAGCTACATCCTGTCTTACCTTCTGCAACTCACTCTTTGTTGGGCTACTCTGAAAAGTCCATAGAAATTTGGAGTCAGCATGAACTGCACCAAAGTATTGTTTGGAATCAGACCTCAGGCTAGAAACTAGGATGCTGAATTCCAGTCCTGCTTTGGGTCAGTCACTATCTCTCAAACCTAGTAAGGAGGCAATGGCAAACCTCTTCTGAAAAACTTTGCCAAGAAAACTACAAAGGCTTGTCCAGGCAGTCTCCGAGGATTGGGCACACTTGAGCAACTGAATCTTCCTAGCTGCTAAAATCTGCAGGAGAAGCCTCTTTAAAGATGTTCCCAATGTCACAAACGCTCCACCTTTCTCCTGTAGTCTTGTTCCGAGACTACAAATACTTTTTCTCAGGAGCCTGCATTTGGCTACCACTTTCAACATTTAGAAGACCCATAAAAATACCTGTGTCTTATAAGGCATTTATTAATTGAATTCTTTCAGTATTTTATTTTAAAATGTGAGGGGGGGTTGCATTCTGCTTTTTAAAAAACCTTGTTAGCCACCGTATTCCCTAGAACAGAAAACTACCGTATTTTCCAGCATATAAGACGACTTTTTAACACATGAAAATCTTCTCAAAAGTCGGGGGTCGTCTTATACACCGGGTGTCGTTCTCCTGTAACCAGGCAGACCAGCCCGAAAGGCTCTGATGAGCCTTAAATGGCTCTGGTGATCCAAGCTCTGACGATCCCAGCTGAGTTGCCTGCTAATCAGGCAACTCAGCTGGGATCGCCAGAGCCATGTAAAAGGAAAAAAGTTTTCCCCCTCCAGCTTGCTTACCTTAGCTGCTAGTCGCAGCCTTAAATGGCTCTGGCGATCCAAGCTCTGACGATCCCAGCTGAGTTACCTGCTAATCAGGCAACTCAGCTTGGATCGCCAGAGCCACGTAAAAGGAAAAAAGTTTTCCCCCTCCAGCTTGCTTACCTTAGCTGCTAGTCGCAACACTTGCCTTGCTTCACTTGCCTGAATCCATTCCATCAGCAAGCAACTCCCTGCCTGCAATCAAGCAGGCAGGGAGTTGTGGACTTCAACTCCCAGAATTCCTCAGCCAGCAAAGCAAAGCTGGCTGAGGAATTCTGGGAGTTGAAGTCTACAAGTCTTAAAGTTCCCAAGGTTGGAGACCCCTGTTCTATTGGGTAAGTTTTTTTCCCCTTTGGGAGCTTTAAAAAAAATAGTTAATTGGGGGGTTTTTTAGTTGTTCTTTTTTAGACCTAGCCATTTAAAGTTTAAGAAGTTTTAAATTTAGCTTTCATATAAAAATTAAAATAAAATAAAATAAAATAATATTTGTGCAGCTTTCTGAGATTTAGTGTGTTTCTGTAGTGTTTCACTCTAACTACACAAACACACAAAATCTCACAAAGATGCATGTGGAATTTTGTGTGTGTAAAGTGTGAAAGTTGGGTTTTGGGGCTTTTTGTGGCTATGTGAGGTTCCTGCTTGTTGCAGGGGCCATTTTGGGTCTAGCATAGCTGCTTTTAAATTGTGGATGAGCCTGTTGTGTTGTGTTGTGTGTGTATAAAATGTGAAAGTTGTTTTTTTTGGGCTTTTTGTGGCTGTGTGAGGTTCCTGCTTGTTAGCAGGGGCCATTTTGGGTCTAGCACAGCTGCTTTTACATTGTGGGTAAGCCAGTTGATGTTTTTTAATTTTTATTTGGTGTGCGTTGGAAGAGGGGTAGTCTTACACGGCGAGTATACCCAAACCCTATATTTTAACAGGAAAAGTCGGGAGTCATCTTATATGCCCAGTCGTCTTATACGCCGGAAAATATGGTAAGGTGTAAATCAACTAAACAAATTTGCATAAACCAAACTTTCAATGTTGGTCTACAGCACAAACACAATGGCTAAAATTAATACTGGAAAAAACAATGGAAAAAGTTCTAACTTTGAAATGTGTATAATACATATTAAATAATTATTATTCTTAGGATATTCATGTTGTAGCATTACTAGGCAACAGAGGATAACTATCATGTGGATTGTTCATTTCACTCTGTGACCTCTTCCATAACAATTTTATTTCTTTTCCTCCCCTCTCCCTTCCTTTAGGAGACAGTCAGAATTAATGGGCAGACATTCATTCTCAAATATGATTTATCTTTTCGTCATTTGCAAAATTTGTCATTTCTCATTTCAGTAAGGAAGTGCAAGAGATCCTATATTGTCACTGTACTATTAGTCATCTGTATCTGAATGAATTATATGGGAAGACAGGTACAATCAAGATCTTATAAAAACTCCATATCTATTTTTTTATTATTGCTATTTAAAAGAGAGAAGAGATTTTCAAAAAAGGTAATATCTATAAATGGAGCGATAACTACAGAAGTCACACAGCTAATGCTCAATATAACATTAATAAAAGAATCCAATAGAGTACACTGAACTTCTTTCATGATACAAAAAATATATATTTTTTTGAGTTTAATCTCAAAATCTCTACTATATCATTATTTATAAATGTTGAAAAAGAAACACCTTTAAATACAATATAAATGTTTGATTCCTAACTTCCCCTTCTTTATACTCCAACTGATTGGCAGGAATTATTGGCATAAACTTGAGAAACCAGATTCTATTTGTATTTCTCTTACTGCATAATATATAATATAAAAGTAGTCCTTGTTTAGCATTCACTCATTCAGTAACTGCTTGAAATTATGACAGTCCTGAACAAGGGAACTTATGACATGTCCTTGAAGTTGCAGTCATCAGAGCATACCTATGGTCATGGGATCATGATTTGGGAGCTTGGCAACTGATACAAAATTGTAACAGTCACAGTCATATCGCTGCTGTCGTAATGTCATAAGTAATTATGAGCTGGAATAGACATGGCAACAGGCCAGCCAATGTGACTGTTTGAATAGACATGGTAACAGGTCAGCCAATGAGGACTGTTTGGAAACGGAAACATAGTATTTGTTTGTATGGGACCATAAGAGACAGTTTGGAGTCTGGGCGTGGCTTAGACTTGCTGAACTGTATATAGGAGTTGGCTTAGCCTCTGTATAATATATTACCCTCTGTATCTCTCTATTCTGTAATGACTTGTTTCTATGAATATTGCTTCTGTGTTCCTGATTTGAATACTGAATTTTGCTGTATGGTATTGTATATGAAGAAGTTTGTTATATATAATTGAATCCTACTGAAGTTCATTTACTTGTGTGCTGGTCAGATGGGCTGCAACAAACTCTGACAATTGCCATTTGTGACATTCATTGCCGGCTTCTGACAAAGTTAATGGGAAAGCTGGCAAGGTCATAAGAGGCAGTCAGGTGTCATCTCACTTTACTACATGGGATTCACTTAATGATTGCAACTTGAACTGTCAGAATTGCAGTCATAAATCAGCACAATGCCAACCTAAATAGACAAGACAAAAAGCACAAGATGAGCTAATTCTACTTTATTGTAAGGCTACATTAACAGAAGTTTACAAGTCTGAAAGTATAAAACTCTCCTATCTCTTTTTACCACCTGATAAGTTAGGTTGGATCCTTTCTAAGTTTCTTTCTCTGCTTGTTACTCAGTTACAAGCTGCTCCCTCTTCAATCTGATCTTTCCCTAGGCAATCTCTCCTGCCTTCCAAGGTCATTCTCACATTCCATTGTAGGCAGTCACATGATTATCCACTTTACAACTGCATTGCCTTGTGACAGAGTACCCAGTCCCAGTTAGTCCCCAAAACTTAAGAATGTATATGGAAGCCATTCCTGCTCAAATTTAATTAAATTTCTGTTATGCATATGTGCAATATGCAAACTTCTTTGTGGCTGTAAGCATACTTCATAAATAATAGTATTTTAACTGATATGATCTGGAAATATACTTAATTTAAAACATTGTTTTAACTAGGCACAATTCCTTTCTATTTTTATTTCTAAGATTCTTTGAATAGTGCCATGTATATCTTTGCAATACGTTGGGGTTTTTCTGCAAGTCCACCACATACAGAATATAGAATGTTCCTTTTATCTCATGGCATTTCCAGGCAAATGATAGTTTGGAGTAATTTTTATAGATATGTTCCAATTCTTCTCCTAGATATGTTGGCATTGTTTCTTTAGAGTTTTCATCCAATTTATCATAATGCTTTTTTTCTCTCATATATATATATATATATATATATATATATATATATATATATATATGGCCTAATTGACAAAAATTCTGCCATTTTTCTTAATGTCTCGCCTCTGTATACACTGAAGCAGTTCAAATCAAATTTTAGTGATATCACATGTGGCCAGAAGCATGTCCTTCCTTTGTTTTGAACTAGAATGATGCAAAGTATAGACCTGAATGTGGATTTGTTTATGTAAACTAATGGCTTGAATTAAGACCTCATCTTATTGGAACCAACCCAATAAGACAAGGTCTTAATTCAAACCAGTAGTTTGCCTGATAGTTATAGACAAATTTGACTCTTCATAAAAAGAAGCCTTAAATGGGAAATTGAAGTTCACTGATATTGATACTGATCCATTGTTTTCACTTAATATTGAGACTTTAAAGGAAAAATATGACAATCAAAAGCTGCCTGATCTGTATAGATAAGTAGTACTCCAGCTCAGGTTACTGAATCAGGTACTTAAAATAACAAATTATTTGCTAATTCTCTTAAATATTGCGCACTTCAGAGCTAGCAATATTTGATGCTCTCTCATCAGCTGTCTTAGAAAGAAGGTATGACAAAATACTACAGATTTAATGTAAGTGGCTTGTGGTATGGGTACTATGTTTACCACAATACTCTGACTAAATATAATAACAGGGCGAAGGTTTCCAAAATGTTCAGACCCCTCTGCCTAAATATGTCTCAAAAGATATAACATACAGATGAGTTATTATATAAATCAGGCATGAAGACAATAATTTGCTCCTCTTCCTGAATTAACCACAGTATTTTTAAATAACTATTTACTGACCATTCTTCCTAATATAGGAATATTGCTTTAGAATTGATAAAAAGCAACAGATATCAAGACGGAGCTTACCTATCAGTCCTGGAACATGTTTGCCTTTGAAACTAAAGCAGGCAGTGATATTCAGACAATTCACTTGTTGTAAGCCATCATGACACTGAGGAGCTGTGATGTCAATGGATGCTGGCAGGAATATTGAAATATCCAAGGTAATGACAGCCCGTGATCTTAAAACAATAAGAAAAAAGAGACACTACATTATTTTCCATAGATCTTTTTAAGTTTAGGGGAAAGTGGCTCCTATCTAATTAACTAAGAGAACTCTTAGTTAAACTTTCTTAGAATATTAGCTTTAATACTTGTACTGGAAATAATCAGTTATTCCCCACATATCCCAACACCAAAACAAATACCTTTCCTATAATAATTAAAAGAGGAGGACAGGACAGGACAGGACTTTGGATACACCAGTACCATTAAGATGCATTACTGGAATAAAAATAATCAAATAATGCAATGACCTTTTCTATTAGATATTTAATAATTATAGGTGAAAGGTAAGGGTAAAGGAGCCCCTCTGGATTTTACTCCACTAGTTGTTGTTGATTATAGATGGTGGTGCTCATTGCCATTTCAAGACCATTGAGCCAGGGCTGTCCAAAGACATTTCTGGGTCATGTGGCCAGCATGATATCTTGGAGCATTATCTTCCCACAGAAGTGGTACCCATTTATCTATTCACATTTGCATGCTTTCGAACTGCTAGGTGGCAGGAGCTGGGGCATGGACTGGAGCTCACCCTGTCGCATGGTGCTTGGGTCTCAAATGTGCGCTGCTGGCCAACAATTCTAGCATCTTAACCATTGAGCCATACCTCCCAGTAAGTATATTTTCATGACAAAAATTTTAGGACAAATGAAAAAATACCGATATGGAAACATAGTTCATGCTAGCCACATAAAATCTGGATCTAGAAGCCCTAAGAATTAAATTAGGCTAAAACATATGAAGAATGGTTACAGGAATTGTGTATGTATTCTAATGGAAAAAAAGGACTAGGAGTGTCATGCTAGCAGTATTCCAGTATCTAATATCTACCACAAAGAAGAGGGGGTGAACCTATTCTCCATTCTTCGCACCTGAAGGAAGAACAAGAAGCAATGGATGAAAACTGACTTCCAGTTTGGCGTCGCGGCGAGACAGTCGGGGAATTAACAGGCTCTGATGAGCTCCGCGAAAACCCGGACTGACGAACAGCTGCCGATGGGTCTGCGGACCAGAACCGTCCTGTAGGAACGGGGAAGAAGGAGAGGCACCTCGGAAGACCAAGAGGAATAGGCAAGTTCCTCGGTCAAAGGAAACTCTCTATGACTCGGCGGCAGGGGATGGCAGCCATTGCGGCTGCCACGAAGCTGGGGCAACCGGATTAAGCATTGAGCAGGAGTGATGAATGAAAAAGAGTTTTTAGAAACCGGATGAGTGACAGCCAACCTATGGTTTGAAACAACAATAAGGAAAACTCTTTTAACTTTAAGACCCCTAGTGATGCAACAGCGGCTAATGAGCGGGGGGGGGGAAGGAAAGAAGATTCTGAAGCACAATTTTAAAGGGATAAAAACCCAATGGAAAATTGACTTTTGAACAAAACTATTAGGAAATTTTAAATAACTAGAGAAATTGCCCCAAGATTGGTTAAAGGATTGGATAAATAGATCCTTTCTTTTTCCTTTCTTTTTCAAATTTCAAGAAAAAGAGAATGGATGATAAGCTTTAAAACAGAAATGTCATATATAAGAAAGAAAAAAGAAAAAAAAAGTGAAAAGAGCTGTGTAAATTTGGACTGGACTACAAAACTGATTTGATATTTTTAAAAGCTAAAAAGAAAAAGAGAAGCTAAATAATATTGTTGATGTAGATTGAAACAAAATGGATACTTGTTTGACAATTGGTAATTGTGGATTGCAGAGAGACACCTTCAGAAGTAAAAAGGAATAATTGCAACTTGGTCTTTGTTTTGGAAAATTGTGAACTTTACAGATAAAATGCCCTGAGAACTTTCGGGGGAGGATTTCTTTGTCTGCAAGCGGCTCGACTTTGCTTTGATTTAAGTTAATGTGAGTTAGCTTTCTATAAGATGGTAATAGTTGAGATATGAGATAAGTGTTATGGCAAAAATAGAATATATAAAATTCTGTTAAAAATGAACAAAAAGTTGAACAAATTTATGACCGGATCAATGCTCTGTTCCCAAAAAGATGTATTGTATGTTTATTTGTATGTTTTAAAAAATAAAATAAAAAATTCCCCCCCAAAAAAGAAGAAGCAATGGATGAAAACTAATTAAGAAGAGAACAAATCTAGAATTAAAGAAAAATTTCCTGACAGTAAGAACAATAAATCAGTGAAACGACTTGCTTCCGGAAGTTGTGGGTGCTCCAATACTGGAAGTTTTTAAGAAGAGATTGGACAACCATTTGTCTGAAATGTTATAGGATTTCCTCCTTGAGCAGGGAGTTGGACTAGAATACCTTCAAGATCCCTTCCAACTCTGTTTTATTCTGTTAATTACATGCAACAGTTCTAAAAGAGGTTAAGAGAGATCAAACAGCTTCATCTGAAGGAATAAACTGTAATCCATGACTGGAAAATCCAATCATATAAATCTATTCAAGCAACTGCTCTTTTCAAAACACATTTACTTTTTTGAAATGAAATATTATCTCAATGTTTCACTATAATTTATTACTATGCCATATAGTAATAATACTAGCAGTATTTTGAGAGAAAATATGAGAAATTGTTGTAGTTTTTTTACTTCTGCTTTTCTGAGTGTAAGATGGTTACATTCATATTAAATTCCTAAATTAAACAATGATTCCTTTTTCTGTATGAAGCCATACAATGAGTTTCACACTACAGATAGTCCTTGAGGTATGACAGATAACTTAACGACCATTTAAAGTTCAACAAATGCCCCAAAACTACATACAACTCTGTTTCAAAGTTACAACAGTTGCAAGAGTCCTCTCAGTCATTTGCCCTTGGACAATGCACCCACTTCTCTCCCTCTCCCATCCCCCCCTGTGCTTGGGTCTCTTCCCCATGCCTCCTGGCAGTCAGACAGGGAGCAAAAAGCATTTCAAAGCTTTCCAAACTGTCTGGCTCCCTTTAAAACCCAGTTCATTTAACATTTGTCATGTCTTCCAAACATAATGGACAGACTCCATTACAGTCATAACTCACCTATCTGTAATCAGCTGCATATTCTCTACATACATAAAATCATGTACATAAGTATGAGCATAAAATCACAAGTACGTGATTTCTATAACTGGTAATAGATTAGTCAGTTGCTTGTCTAAAATCTGTAGTATGCTCTAACTGTTGCCTGTGGTATGGTAGGCCTTTTAAAAAAACATAACCAAATATGGGCTCAGATTTGCTTCATTCATTTCACTTAATTTGAAATGAAATGATTGTAAGCGAGCTGAAATCAATTCCTATTTTTTTTAAATGCAGGATTGGATCAGCATATTACATTGAAAAGATTTGGGAATGGGAACCAGCTGAACAAGTGCAACAAACAAACAAACAAACAAACATTTTGCAAAAGCAAAATGGATATTTTTGCAAAATTATTTTAAAGTTAATTACAAAAATTCTTTATCAACAATATAAACAAATTCAAAAAAAAACACAGTATATCCAGCTGGCACAGGGATATCCATCTAACCTATGACCCCAACTTCATGACATATTGCTTGCTGTTCAGAAAAATCAACACCTGTGCTTGCATCCCAGTTTTTGGGTATTATCTCTTGCTGCCTCTCCTTTCCTTCCTCACGCTTCAATCAATCTGCCCAAAATTTCACTCAATACTTTAAATGTCTATCCATCTGTAACAGGACACAGTTGCTTCCTGAATTATACATATTCGTCTCTCTTTCCATACCAAGTTAGGCTAGAATAGCAAAGCACACACACAAACACACACACAGACACACACTTGTACAATCTCTCCAGTAACATTCTATGAGACAAACTATTTATATTTTTGTATTTTTCTATCTTGCCTTGAAACTTTTTTAAAAAAACAGGGAACTATCATAAGTTTGCAAACCAAAAGGATAAGAGACAGGAAGCATTACAATTCAGGACAAAATGGGAGAGAATTACCAATTTTTCAAGGCCATAATCAGGTGATGAGTTATAAATGAATATTATTCTCAAATCGTCAACTTTTTGCTTGTATGAAGCATATGTTTATATGAAGATGATGGAACAGGCTGAATGTATGAACTTGTTACCCATTAAGCATTTTGCTTAAAGTAGTGAAGGCTGATATGCTGATTTTAGTAGCCTATTCATTTAGGGCACTATTATTTGTAAAACTGGGTAAAGAATTTTCATCACAATTGCTGATTAAAACAAAATTATGCTGATCTCATAATAAGGAGAGGGAATTCTTGATGATTCTCTTTAACTCCCATCTTCTCTTTTTTAGAAATCACATGTCTACATAAAAGCAGCACACTGTGGCGGGGTGAAATTCAGCCGATTCTATCGGGAAACTGGTAGCAGCGACTGCAGGAAGCTCCACCCACCACGCCGATGTCAGGATGTCGCTTTTTTGCGATGAAGTTCCCCACCATGTAGAAATATTTAAGACCCAATCCAGAGGCTGTGATAGCTTGTATAGAACAGGGGTGGGTTCTAAAATTTTTACTACCGGTTCTGTGGGCGTGGCTTATTTTGTGGGCGTGGCTTGGAGGTCATGTGACTGGATAGGCGTGGCTAGCCAGTCATGTGACCGGGTGGCCATGGCTATGTGTATAGGGACTACTCAGAGGGCTGAAAAAAGTCATTTCTGACAGGTCCTCGCACTTATGACTGGTCCTCACACTTATGACCATCCTCACATTTATGCCCGTGCAGCATTCTTAATAACCATGTCACTCATTTCACAACTGCTTCTCTTCACCATTGTGACAAGATAGGTCAAAAAACGTAAAATGTGAGGACAGTTGTAAGTTCGAGGACTGGTCAAAAGTGCGAGGATCAGTCAAAAATAATTTTTTCAGCCCTCTGAGTAGTCCATATGCACAAAAGGACTACCCAGAGGACTGAAAAAAATGATTTCTGACAGGTCTTCGCACTTTTGACCAGTCCTCGCACTTATGCATGGTCATCATTTATGCTCATTGTAGCATTCTTAACAACTGTGTCACTCATTTTACAACTGCTTCTCTTCACCATGGTGACAAGATAGGGCGAAAAACGTAAAATGTGAGGACAGTCGTAAGTTCGAGGACTGGTCAAAAGTGCAAGGACCAGTCAAAAATAACTTTTTCAGCCCTCTGAGTAATCCATATGCACAAAAGGATACAGAAATAGAGAGGGATGAAGGAAGGAGAAGAGAGGGAAGGAAGAGAAGGGAGAAAGGAAGGGAAGAGAAATTAGAGTAGGAGTGAGGGTAAGAGAGGGATGAAGAGAGGAGGAGAAGGAGAAAGGAAGAGGAAGTAGAGAGGAGGAGAAGAGGGGGGAAACAGAAAGTAAGAAGGAAAGAAAAGAGAGAGGTGGTAGGTTTGAGGAGAAAGATTGCTGTACAATAAAAAAGATGAAAGGGAAGAAAGGCAACCCCAAACAAATATAAAGATATTAAGATAAAGAAGAAATTGTTAAACTTTAAAGAATAAAAGAGAACAAATATGAATAAATAGCAATAATTAGAAACACACATACAAACATACAATGTATTTTCTTTGAACAGAGTATTTGGCCGGTTCACAAATTTAAACAGTGTTTAGTCATTTCAATTAAATTTACAATTTCTATATTTCCTTTTTGCCATATTTATTCCTCATCTATTTTTGTAAAAAAACAATATTACCCTTCATCCTCATCTCTAATCTTAATCAAATTCAATTTTTCCATTCTATTCTATATTATACCCCTTCCCATTGTCATCTATTTTTATATCCATCCTCACATTGGTTAATTATGTAATATTACAGTTGTTTAATACAAATTCAACATTTTAATATAAATCAATTAGTTATATAACTATCTTTTTGTATATTAATCAATATGAACATGAATATTCCAATTATTTCCATGCAATCCAATTTCTTACAAATCCATTAATTATATTTACCAATAATAATAAACCAAATAATTTCCCCTTATATTCCTCCAAACCAAAACTTAACCATTTCTGCTTTCAACACAATATACAATTAATAGTATCTCAATTATTACAATTTCCTAGTTAAATAGAGCTTTTTTACTTTTGTGTTTTAAAATCTTGAACTCTCCTCTTTTCCCCTAAATTTCCCATTGTTTGCACCTACCTTTTTTGGTGAGCAAAAAGAAAAAGAAATCTCTCCCTGCCTCATTTTGTTACATTGCAGCAGAGCCTGCTTTACTTTCAGTTTCGTTTTTCCCTAGCATAGCTACTCATTTGTTTTCTTTTAACACTGATCAGCTGTAGGGCGGCCTTTGAAGCCCCGCAGCAAGAGTTTAAACAGGTTTTTTTCCCTCTAGCCATCAGCTGGGAGTCAGGAGGCAGCAATAGATTGGGAGTGGGGCCAAATAAAGGGTAAGAATAACGCGGGGGGATGGAGGGGTGGGGGGGTCGAACCGGTTCGGTGACATCATATCGTCACCGCTACCGGCTTGCAGGAACCGGTGCGAACCGGGAGCAACCCACCACTGGTACAGAACAAGTATAATGTTTTTGACTCATTTGTTCAATTGGTTCTCTTTATCCAGTTTTAGAACTTGTGGGATAATGTTTTAATTGATATTTATGCAGAAATATTAAATATTCAAAAAAGATTGCAAATTTTAAGCACTACTATTTATATAAATATAGGACCAAATTTATGAAATTGCTTGCCATAGAAAAGTGTCAAAAATGAGGAACCATATGTCTAAAATGTTTAAACAAATCAAGGATATAGCAATTTTCTATCAATCAGTTCAGACATGACAATCAGTGAACATTGGACATACCCAGGAAAAAAATTCACTTCATTTTTTTCCCAACATTATCAACCTACTTTGATTATTTTCTGGCCATGTAACTACAGCTGTTTCCTCTAATCAAATAATCTACAGACAACTTCTTACAAAATCTGCCTCAGTGGACACAGATGATTTTTTGTTTGTTTTAGAAAAAAGATAATTGCTGCCTTCCCTAATTCTGCAGTTTCAAACCATCCATTTAATTAGACAAAATTGCATGATCTTTGAACAGTTGTTTTAAAGAAATTCCTTAACAGAAATAGCCTTATGTGTTATATTTCTTCAATAACTTCTTATGCGCTACTACCAGAGCTGTTAACAAGCTGTAAACAAGCAGGATATTAGAATATTAAGTAAGAAAAGCCTTTCTTATAGGAAACTACAGTGTTTCCTCAAAAATAAGACCCTATCTTATATTTTTTTGAACCCTGAAATAAGCGCTTGGCCTTATTGCCATGCATTCAAAAGCTCGACTGGGCTTATTATCAGGGGATGTCTTATTTTTGTGGAAACAGGGTAATACAAAACTTCCAGATGAGAATTTTCTTGTACAAGCCTTCTGCCTTGCTCAGAAAACGGATCTATCTAGATCCGTTCCAGTCCAGCTTCAGGCCCGGGTACAGCACGGAAACGGCATTGGTCGCGTTGGTTGATGATCTCTGGAGGGCTCAGGACAGAGGTTGCTCCTCTGTTCTGGTCCTATTAGACCTCTCAGCGGCTTTTGATACCATCGACCATGGTATCATGCTGCGCCGGTTGGAGGGGTTGGGAGTGGGAGGCACTGTTTTACGGTGGTTCTCCTCCTATCTCTCCGACCGGTCACAGTCTGTGTTGGCTGGAGGGCAGAGGTCGACCTCAAGGCATTTGGTTTGTGGAGTGCCACAAGGGTCGGTCCTCTCGCCTCTCCTGTTCAACATTTATGTGAAGCCGCTGGGCGAGATCATCTGTGATTTTGGGGTGCAGTGCCATCTGCACGCCGATGACACCCAGCTGTACATCTCCACCCCAGACCACCCCAACGATGCCCTTGAAGTGATGTCCCGGTGCCTGGAGGCTGTGCGGGTCTGGATGGGGAGGAACAGGCTCCGACTCAATCCCTCCAAGACTGAGTGGCTGTGGCTGCCGGCGTCCCGATATAGTCAGCTGGTGCCATCGCTGACTATTGGGGGCGAGACATTGGCCCCCACGGAGAGGGCGCGTAACTTGGGTGTCCTCCTGGATGCACGGCTGTCTTTAGAAGAGCATATGACGGCCGTGGCCAGGGGGCTTTCTATCAGGTTCGCCTGATATGCCAGTTGCACCCCTTTCTGGATCAGGACTCCCTATGCACGGTCACTCATGCCCTCGTTACTTCCCACCTCGACTACTGCAACGCTCTCTACATGGGGCTCACCTTGAGGAGCACTCGGAGGCTCCAACTGGTGCAGAATGCGGCCGCGCGGGGTACTTATGGGGGCGACATGGCGCTCCCACGTGACACCTCTCCTGCACGAGCTGCATTGGCTTCCAGTGGTCTTCCGAGTGCGCTTCAAGGTGTTGGTTCTCATCTTCAAAGCGCTCCATGGCTTAGGACCCGGTTATTTACGAGACCACCTTCTGCCTCCGATAACCTCCCATCAGCCAACACGCTCCCACAGAGAGGGTCTCCTCAGGGTGCCATCTGTCAGGCAGTGTCGGCTGGCGACCCCCCGGGGAAGAGCCTTCTCTGTGGGGGTACCCGCCCTCTGGAATGAGCTACCCCCAGGGATACGGCTAATCCCGGACCTCCGGACCTTCCGCCGGGCCCTGAAGACTTTTTTATTTCAGCAAGCCGGGCTGGGTTAAAAAATTTTATTGGGTGAATTTTATGGGTAAGGGGTTTTAAATTGGAGAAGCCTAAGATAATTTAATTTTGTTTTAATGTATTTTAATATTTGTATTGTGTGTTTTTAATTCTGGCTGTTCACCGCCCCGAGTCCTTCGGGAGAGGGGGCGGTATAAAAATTTAATAAATAAATAAATAAATAAATAAATAAATAAATAAATAAGGGAGTCAGATGATGTCACCTCCAGTTTGAAAACTTCCAGGATAGTATTTTCCTATCATTGCTTTTACTTTTTTTTCTTCTCACTGAAAATCAATTAAAAGGAAAGAGACAGAGAATGGAATGGACAGACAGGCAATAGATGTACAGTACTTACTAGGAATATTAGAAGCTGTCAGCCTGGAAGCATATGAACAGTAACGTATCTTTTTTTTTTTTATTACAAAAGTTTTACAATTACATTTTCACCCTTTTTTTCCCCCCTCAACCCACCCCAAACTTCCCAACCTCCCTAACCCACCCTAACCCTCCCCTCCCCCCGGACTTCCGCACAGTATAGTCATATCAGGTAAAAGGAAAAACCCTCCTTTGAATATAAAACTTGAACCCCTCCCTCCCCCTTATAAATTTTCATCTTCATTACATTAACCTATTTCTATCTTAATATAACATTTTCAAATAAATTTTCATCCTCATTACCTTAAAATATTTCTATCTTAATAAACAGTAACGTATCTTGAGCTATTGTTGTTTGCACACTATTGCCCTAACCTTTTTGAGAGTGAAAGTATTAACAAACAATTGCTACCATCAGCCCCATTGTTTATGCAAGCAGTAAGAAATGCCATTACTTTTGGAATTCAGTTTGAAAATGTAATTATGAATATAGTGCTTAGGGGAATTTTGTTTCTTCTAAAGCGAAGCAGGGGACAGCAAGTACTGTAAAAGAAACAAGATAAAGAGCGCTCACCTTAGAAGAACTACATTGTTTGACATAAAGGCGCCAATTGTCACATCTAGAAAAAAAGTGTATAGCATTTAGAACAAGCATGATTCCTGGCCTCCACAAATTCAAATGAACAAAAGCAATTCAATCAGGATCTTCTCCTGAAATATAATTTTTCAGGACAATACATTCCTGAACATTCTCCTTATATCAATATGTAAGATATATTTTCATTACAAATGCCCCCATCAAATTGACTCATGTCAAGAAAGGAATAAAGATGATCTAAATAATGTTTGGTTATTAAGTGTATCATAGTTTAATTCACCATCCAGTTACTAAGCTGCAATATGAATAGCTTCTATGTTTCTCAGAATTGATCCTAGGAGACCAAGTTTCATGATTTGTGAATATACAATTACTGCTTATCTTTTTAAAGTTCATGTCACTTACATTCCTTAATTTCTGCTATTGGGTTCAGATCTGTTTCAAACTTAGTGTAGTCCAACCAACTTCCCCCTTTTCCCTAAATTACTGAAAACATGTTTATTGTATCAAGTAAGCACATTTTAATGCACATGAAAGAAAATGAAAGTATATGAATCCTTGACTCTTTACTTCCTCCATTAATTTTATCAATTTATTTGCATTAAACCGACTGTCATTGCCTACCTGGATAACCATTTTCATCCATATCAACTTCTCCAGAAATGGACTGGCCAAACATCTGCAACCATGGACTTAACATCCTTCCAGATATCCTCTGCAACAAACAATTCAGAACTTAAAAACACAATATTTATGCTTTATATACTTGATAAGATTCACTGCAAATTTATCTATGGATAGAATTGAGCTGATTGGTTGTGAACCATGTATTATCTCCAAGTTATATAAATGAGAAAGATTATTTAAGTTATGGGGCATGAGCATGGCTAGTCTAGAGAAGAGAAGGACCAGAGGAGACATGATAGCCAACTTCCAATACTTGAGGGGCTGCCACAAAGAGGAGGGAGTCAAGCTATTTTTCAAAGCACCCGAAGGCCAGACAAGGAATAATGGATGGAAACTGACCAAGGAGAGATTCAACCTAGAAATGAGGAGGAACTTTCTGACAGTGAGAATAATCAACCAATGGAACAGGTTGCCTTCGGAAGTTGTGGGAGCTTCATCACTTGAGATTTTCAAGAAAAGATTGGACTGCCATTTGTCAGAAATGATGTAGGGTCTCCTGCTTGAGCGGGGGGGGGGGTTGGACTAGATGACCTATAAGGTCCCTTCCAACTCTGTTAATCTGTTACACAGGCATGTATATGTGTTCATACACTGATATCAATGTCATCATGCATATTTTATTTATTCATTTAATGTATATGTTGCCCATCTCAATGCCAAGAAATACTGATGGCTTACAACATTATAAAGCAAAAATATTAAAGCATTAAAACATTCAACATTAAAAATGAACAAAAGTTAGTTAAGTTAGGGACCAGTATACAAATGGAGTGGAGCTGGGATCTTCATTTTTTTTTTTTTCTTTTGCTTTAATTTATATGCCACCCTTCTCCGGAAACTCAGGGCGGCTTAAAATGCGTTAAGCAATAGCCTTTATACTTTTGTGTATTTATACAAAGTCATCTTATTGCCCCCACAATCTGGGTCCTCATTTTACCTACCTTTGAAAGGATGGACGGCTGAGTCAACCTTGAGCCTGGTGAGACTTGAGCTTGCAGTAATTGCAAGCAGCAGATGTTAATAACAGTGCTTTAGTCCACTATACTACAGGCTCAGCTTCATTCATTAGAGATTCATTAACTCTCTCCATTAACTACATCAAGCGTAGATGTCTCCATCAGGACGGCAGGCCAACTGGTAGAGCAGGCTTTGAGGCTATCCCAAAAATGCTATTTCAAAAGGCAACTGGACTTTTTTCCTTGAAAATAATTCACTTCTTGACCAATAGCGTCAAGATGCAAAATTTTCTATTCTCAACTAAGGCATCACAACTGTATCTAAAGCATTAATACTAAGCCTCCTTTGTTTGAGAAGTAATAATTTTTTTCTTTTTTTCAGAGAAGACTTATACTGCTGTATTATATGGCATAAATCAGAAAAGATTGAGCGTATATCTCATTGAACAAATTGTTGGCTCTTCTTCCCCACTTGTCCAATAGTGATGATTCACTGTTCACCTTTAGTTCCATAACATTACAATTAATGGGCTTGTTAGATTATATAGGTTCCAGTTATGTTGAAAAATAACAGTAGTGTCTTGCTACAGGGATGAAAAAATAAGGACAATTAATATATCTTTAAATTTAATAATACAGGAACTATCTTTGCAAGGAAGTCATTAGGTCTCTGATTCCTATTCTATTGATCCAAAACTTGCAATGCAGATGTTCAGGTGTAACCAGCCTCTGCTCAGCCATAAAAGAAATTTAAGAAACCTTACTGGAGAACATTGTCCATTCTATAGGAGATTGATATTTCTTTGTAAGAGATGGGAATGCAACGTTCTGCATTTTTGTTTTAGTGTATCCATTTTCTACTGGCAAAATGAAACTCTAAATATAAAGGACAATAGCCCTTCCCATTGTCAAATGGGAGAAATGGGGAGGGGGAAGCTGCAGATATAAAAGAGGGAGAAGGAGCTTATAAATCTTCTGTTCCAAAAAAAGTTATAAAGAAAATGTTGCTTTTCTTTTGAAAGATGAAGGCAACAGAAAGCAGCTGGACTCCTCAAATTACATTTACACAAGAGAATGTGGCTTGGATTTTACAGGGGTCCCCATTAGGGTGGTAAGAACAGAGCTATACAATACATATCCCACAGACATCTGCAGGCTATTAGGATATAAAGGTTGAAGAATAATTCTACACATCTTGGAGAGCTGCAAATGAAAGCAAGGGCCGCAAAACTGAGCTTGATAGTATTTATTTAATAGAGATCCTTATCTGCCAGCTTCTTAAGGTATTTCAGATATGCCCAGGATTTTGCAATATCATTTGCTGTATCATTTGCTTTGTAAAATTTTATCACAGCATCTGTAACTAAATGCCTCTTTCATCATAATACACAACAATTGTGTATTGTGTGTGTGTGTGTGTGTGTGAGAGAGAGAGAGAGAGAGAGAGAGAGAGAGAGAGAGAGAGAGAGAGAGAGAAGGGAGGGAGGGAGGGAGGGAGGAAGGAAGGAAGGAAGGAAGGAAGGAAGGAAGGAAGGAAGGAAGGAAGGAGAATGTTTTACAAAATCCATAGCATCTGGATGGTTTAGCAACCAGGCCCAAAACCTTTCATTCCAAGGTTACTGGTTCAAACAGATGCCAGGTAAGCAGACCTTACAAACTAAACATCTAAAACTGTTTGATGGATTTGTGAGGCAAATAAATGGCTGACCTACAGCCCTGGTCCATGAGAACATGACAAAGCAATATAATGCAACATCAGAAGCCTGAGGCAAAAAAGAGAGAAAGGAAAAAATGAGATCACAGACAAAAATGGAAAATTATGGGCAAGAACTTTTTCTAAAAACCCAAAAGATTCAGTGGTTTACCAATATTAAGCTTTCTTTATATAAAACTCTTAATATTGCCTCAAATGTGAAAAAAAGCAAACACTATTTCCTCTTCTATATGCAGATATCCTCAGCCAAACTAATATTATCCATCTGAATCAGTTCTGATATTTCCACTCTCCTCTCCATGGACAGAAATAATTGACCATGCAGCACAAATTATCACTTTCACAAACTATCATAAAAAGGAATTTAGCATATGTTATTGTGTTTCAAAGGAGAGTTAATGCATTCTAAAACAGTCAGCAAACAGCAGAACTAATCATCTGCAGACTTCTCAAATGATCTCAGAGGCAATCACTAACCTCTGACTTAGCATCCCTCATAAACCCCCACCCAGCAACAAAGAAAAATATTTAGATCAGTACTTTAAACAGCTGGATAAAAAAAATAAGTCTTTTTTCCCCCATAAACCCTTTTGAAACCAAAATGCAACACTAACCAACTTGGGGCAAAAGTCTCATATTGTGATTTAGTAACACGTATTCTGAAAAATCAGTATTTATTAAAAGAAGCAGAATTGGTTTTGACTTCCACTATTACAGCCAAGAATCTAAGATGAAAGCAATAGAAAAACTTTCTAGAAAGGGATTCATAGAAAGAAAATATAGTGGAATAGATATTAAATCAAGTTGTTGTTTTCCTTATTTTAGCCCATAAAATCTTGCTATGGCATGTTATTTATTTTTATTTATTTTTATTATTTTTACTTATTTTTATACTTTTATTATTTTTACTAATAACTCAAGGCAGCAAACATATCTAACGCACCTTCTTTCTCCAATTTTCCCCACAACAAACGTATGAGGTGGGTTGGATTGAGAAAGAGTGACTGGATCTAAGTCACTCAGCTGACTTTCATGGTAAGACAGGACTTGAATTCATAGTCTCCCACTTTCTAGATTGGTGCCAAGGACTTGAAGAAAAAGCATGAGATTTTAAGATGAAATAAAAAAATATATACTTATGTCCCTTCTCTTTTCTCTCTCTTTTTTTTATTTTGGGCTTGGGAATTTGGGTATTTTTTGCCTTTATTTCTGCATAATGAAGAAAAATAATTAATTAATCATTTTTAATTCCACTGGATAAATCTTGAAATGAAAGCTTGAAATAACAGTTTAACTTACATAAACATATATGATCAATATTTTCAATGACTCTCTCATGTTGGGAGTATCAAAAGGGGAGGAACTGTTACAAACCACTATGTAGTGTCAATGTCAATGGCAGATTACTGACAACAGCCTCTCAAGTACATATTTAATTTAAAGCCCTATTTCACATTTTATTGTAGGAGAAGGACTCACAATGCCAAGTGAGAGATGAAAAGAGGGATCAGAGGAGAATCACTGCTGTAGCCACAAGTGAACTAAGTCTAACTTCACCCCTTGATTGCTGATGACCCATATCTAATCAGGTTCTGACCATTCCTTGAGAATATTCCTATGCATAAGCTTTTATAGGATTGCCAACATGATCGCCAACGTCTGATGATGGATATGGCACAAGAAGAAGAAGGATAGGCTTTTTGCAATAACTCGGTTAAATCATGTGTGGACCTGATCTTTTAAGCAATAGGCCAATCCTAACTTTTAGATCTGTCCTAATTTAGTACTTACCATGGAATATCGAGGAATGATGCCCCCAATGTATCCATGATAAATATATACTGCTCCTGCATAGTCGTCTTCTTTAGGAGCACCAATGGCAACATCTACAAAAGGCCAAACAATATAAGAAGTGAAGGTAAATTCTTCTAGTTCTGAAGTTTTCTTCAGCCTACCTTCTTTAACACAAAGATAGGAGCAACTGGCTTAGTGGCAATGTAATTTGCAGAATATTACTTCATCTTATAAACCCTGGATTTCTAAAGTTAAACAAACCCTCAGATTTGAATTTCACCTAATAAAAAACATGTGTTTAGTTTCTATAAATAATACCAATTATGCACAGGAGAATACTTATCCATCTCGGCTTGCTTGCAAGGCAAATCTTAGGTAATGGTAAATAAATCTATGAATTGCATAGAGAATATAATTCCCTACCACATAGCCAATCCACAGCATAATCTCTGACAAATTGTTTTCAAAATGTTCTTGCCTTCAATACATTACGATAATGCAAATTAATTGGATATGGGATTCAACATACAATCTATATGTATGTTTTTTGTTGTCATTTTGTCTAGGCGACATACATTTAGATCATTTAAGCTAGTTCAGATTGTATTTATTAACACATTGAGAAGTTGGTTAAAAATCACAACTGGAAATTTTAATCAATAGAAAAAAACTACCGTTAATTTAACTAGCAGGAGCCAATTTTAGTTGCATGTGTTAAGGTAGATTCAGGGTTATGTATAAATTATTTCTAAACTAGGTTTTTTTTTCATGGTCCCTGTTTTTTTTCTATTCAGCTCCCATTATAAGAACTGCCCAATCATTTAATCCAATTCAGCTTGAAGTTGCTTATTAACCTCTCTTTACTACTGTTTGTCCCTTTTAGAGCATTTAGACTGCATTAGAGAAAATCAACTTCTTTCAAAAAATTGAGGTACAGTGTTGAAAGAAATTAATTTATTTCCAACACCAGAGATTTAAAAAAGGAATCCCTGCTTTCCTATTTTACTTATACATACATGAGGCCCTTGGACATGCTTAGACAATAAATATTACTCTTAAGCCAAAAATACACCCCAGTGCACTTGTCTCTTCATTATATCAACAAATTATATACATACAATTATGATAGTTCAATATTATTATATGTACTCTGTAAATACCAGATCTGTCTTGCTAAAGCAAGAAAGAACAAGACCTGGTGCAAAAGAAAATATACTGACCTGGAAATCCATCATCATCAATGTCCCCAAGGGATGCCATGCTTTCCCCAAAGTGTGCATTGTAGGCATTATTGCCATCCAGAACACGTTGCTCTTCCATAACTCCCTAGCAAACAGGAAATAGGCCAGGCTAAGAAAAATAGAAGCTAGTGTTGAAAGATGCATGACCTCTGGTGCTGGAGGAATCTCATATGTATATCCTTCAGGAAACACCTGGATTATATCTGGGGGTAAGCTTCCTGAACTTTTGACCATATGCTTCAATCAGTGCAACTACTCAGATATTATAGAGAGGAGATCAGTGTAAATTTAAAAAGTACTTAATTGTTCCTGAAAATGGAATCACTGGATTGAATATCACTGCAAAGACCAATACATGGCAAATCTAATTTCTCAAAATCCAAAACACAGAAAAATCTCATAAATATCAAAACCACCATATGCGTTATTGCAAAAAGCTAAATAGCTAGCAAAGTATAATGTTTCTATATGTTCAAATGAACAGCAAAATCTTCCATGATCACTGGAGCTGGGACAGATAAGTCAGTTCAATTAGTTTTAAAATAACTGAATTAAACACGTTAATTCATCAACAGCAGAAAAAATGTATTATTATTTTTTTGTTTAATCGCCGGTGAACCATACTGATGTCACAACAGGATTGTTTTAGAATAAGTATTCCCTTTTCTGTATAGCAAAACAGAGAATTCTTCTGTAGTATTAACAATAGCAGTAGGTATGCAGCTATGTAAGAATATAGTTAATCAGGATTTCTTTAACAATGAAAGCCTTGAAAACAGACTACCCTTTTTAGGACACTAAAACATGTAAACACCAACTGGCAAATCCTTCAGAGATAGAATATAAACAATATTGTATATTTGGCAAAGCCTCAGATGCAAAGTGCCAAAATACTTAGCATCATAAAAAAACAAGCAAAACACAAATCCCAAGAAATAATCAAGTGGCTTCAAATAATAGAACAGATATTTTGACTAAATAGTAGCATGAAATTTATAATTTGCCAGAAGTAGTCTGGAAGGCCATCTACTGGTAGTTGTAACTTTCCTGTAAAAGCAGGGGTTGAGCTAAATGACTTTTGTAATCCCTTTCAATTCTAGGATTCTATATATAATAAATGAGATGCATAGGTTTTGGAGACGTGTTCCATTAATCTAAATTTTCCAAACCATGGATTTCTAATCTGAACTTCTACCATGGTTACATGCATGTTTCACTACAGTCTCTAACTTGTAATATAGGTGCCATCTGTGATGGGCAAATTCCCCTGATCTCAATTTGGAACAGAGCATAGAAAATTAAGTCAGTAAATAGCTGTCCCATTCTAAATCTGAAAATTCCTGTCATCAGGTATAACAATGGGCTTAAACAATTAAACATATCCAATCTTGAAATTCCCTGTTCCCACTGAGAATCTGTAAGTCTTGCTCTACCCATCAATTTTCCAATACCAGCAGGAAAAGAGGCCTCTTTGAAAATCTTTGTGGGAATTTACTTCTGGTTGACGTCGCAGCGCTATCGAACGCGAAAAGCAGGGCTCCACTGTTCTGCCCCAGCTCCGGATTCCCAAGGATTGTGACACACACCAACGGTTCTTATCAAAGTTATAACGTACCAAGAATAAACAAAGTCCAGCCCAGAAAACAAGATATGATAAGACACTCACTCTCCAAAATGCTCTGTAATAATTACACGTTGTTTCCAGCAAGAAATTACTAACTGCATGTGACTTAAATAGGCTAAGGGAGTGGCCAATTATCCTCAAACCTTACTCTCGAGGAGACCTCCTCCTCCTGAGTAGCCACTCCTGCCTTTTGGCACCCCTGCGTGCTCGAGCATTGAGGAGAGGCTCCTCCACTTTGCTCTCTCCACTTGAAGGAGCCACTGGGGGTTCTGAAGGCCCAGGCTGAGTCTATGCCTCTGGCACCACATCCTTTTCAGCCTCCTCACTGTCCGACGCGAGTGCCGGCTGCGCAGGCTGCTGGCGTGACCCCATACCAACATCCACAAACTTGCGCTGAATCCCTTCGTTGGAGGGCCCCATAAGGGGCTAAAGTCACCCTGTAGGTGACGAAGAGTGGAGGGGTGTCCTGCAGGTCACGGAGAGCGGCAGCTCTCCTGCTTGATCCAGAGCTAATTCCCTCTCATCTGATGATGAAGAGGACAGGAGGCCTTTATGGCTGCTATGAAGTTGGGGCAGCTGAAAAAACAAAAACTGTGCTTGAGTGGTGTGGCTGAACAGTGACTGGAACTGGGTGAGATAACTTTTCTTTTTTACCTGAAACCTATCCTAAAAGAAATAAACTCTGGAAAAAGGACTCTTTGAAGAGTTTGTTTAAGCGGCAAACAAATACAGAGAGAAAAATCATAGACCTGAAAGAAAAGAAAAGGATATAAGAAGAGAGTGCAAAACCTTTAAAAAATTGGATGTCTAATTTTTATTGGCAGTAAGGCATTTTAAAATGCTGGAATTACTTGTCATAATTTTGATTATTTGTTCGAATAAATGCAAACAGAACTTGTTAGAATCAATGCAACGTTGAAGTTAAAGGAAGGTGCCATCTATTGGTGAATGGAATACATTATATTCCTACAACCCTGAGAAAAATACTGATAAGAAGATGAGAAAGTGGAAATAACACCTGGAGGACTGCTGTGCTATCTATTGCTTTATACTTATCTATTCCATGACTACTGGAGATCTAACGTTGAAAATACAGAAGACATCTAAGTAAAGTGACTTCTAAATATCAGGAGATATGATTGAACTTATAGTGGGAACTTAAGGAGACATTTGGAAATTTTCCTGGATTACCTAAAAAGAGCTAAATTGACTAACTGTGGGACATAAAGAACCATATTACTGTATTTCCAGAGGAGCAACATCAGGACTGAATAAATGGTTTCCAGATTGACTTTCTGAGGGCAAAAATAATTGAGACTCGGTGCAGTGATAGATCATTGACAGACTACTGAGCGATATTTGGATTTATCAAAAAAGAAGGCAAGATGTTTCAGCAGAGAGAAATAAGTGGGTTGAAAAAAGAATTGGTGGTGATGTTTCAAAGTATTCATGATACTACAACAAGGAATCACAGGGAGATAATGGACTTAATGAATAACATAAGGGAAGTTAGAAAGTGCTCCACAAGCAATAATGAATAATGATAAAAAAAAGTGGTCAGGATCCTAGGGAATATACGTGAGAGCACCTGTGTTTTAGACCAATGTCCCTCCTGGCTTGCAAAAGCTTCCCAGGAGATGACAGACGGGTGGACTCTGGCAGTGATTGACACTTCCCTAAAGGAGAGGGTGGTGCCCCAGCACTTTAAGGAGTCTGTGGCCCAGCCTCTTCTTAAGAAGCCATCGCTGGATTCTACCCTGTTAGATAATTTCCGACCTGTCTCCAATCTTCCCTTTTTGGCGAAGGTTGTTGAGAAGGAGGTTGCACGGCAGATCCAGAGGTTTCTGGATGAAATGGATTATCTGGATCCCTACCAGTCAGAGCACAGCCCTGGATTTGGGACAGAAATGGTATAGGTCACGCTTTTGGATGATCTGTGGCAGGAGTGGGATGGGGGTAGTGCATCCATCCTTTCTCTACTTGACCTCTCTGCAGCTTTTGATACCATTGACCATGATATTCTCCTGGAGCAGTTTCGGGGAATGGGAGTGGGAGGCCTTGTGCTACCCTGGTTCACTTCCTTCCTCTGCAGCCTCTCTCAGTCAGTGTTGATAGAAGGGGACAGATCCAGCCCTCGCCCACTGCTTTGTGGGGTTCCGCATAGTTTGGTACTCTCTCCACTCCTGTTCAACATTTATATGAAGCTGCTGGGTAAGATCATCTGCCACGATGGATTGAGGTATCACCAATATGCTGTATGTCTCGGCCTGTGGTGAATTAAGTGATGCAGTGTCCTCCCTCTCGCAGTGCCTGGAGGCTGTTAGGGGCTGGATGAGGAGCAACAGGTTGAAACTAAACCCTGGCAAGACTGAGTGGCTCTGGGTTTGGGGTTCATTAGCTGAGGGAACATTGCCACCTTTGGCCTTAGATGGGATGGCACTACCCCAAACAGACCCTGTGTGTAATCGGGGAATTCTCATGGACTCAAGACTCCTGTTCAAAGAGCAGGTGGTGATCGTGGCCAGGAGGGCCTTTGCGCAACGGTGGGTTGTGCACCAGTTACACCCTTTCCTGGACTGACAATCCCTACTCATTGTCACTCATGCCTAGTCACTTCCCGTCTTGACTATTGTAATGTGCTCTATATGGGACCACCCTTGAAGAGCATCCAGAAGCACTAGTTGGTGCAAAATGCAGCGGCCCACATGGCTTTGTGCAGACCCCAGTGTGCACATGTATTACCTCTTCTGCGGGAGCTGCATTGGTTGCTAATTTGTTTCTGGGTGCAATTCAACGTACTGGTTGTCACCTTTAAAGCCCTTCGAAGCTTGGGACTAGGTTATCTGAGGGGCCATCTCTTGCCAGTCACATCTACCTGACCCATCAGAGCCGGGAAGCAGGGAATGTTGCAGGTCCCATCCCTTAGGGAGATACACCTGGTGGGACCCAGAAGAATGTCCTTCTCCATGGTGGCACCCTAATCTTCCCCCAGAGATTAGAATGGCCCCCAATCTAACACTCTTCTGGAAGGAGCTGAAGACCTGGTTCCGCCAGCAGGCCTGGGGAACCCAGAGCGTGATAGAACCCATTAAATGGCTTGTGTGATCTGCTGCCGCCAGAGCGGGGGTGAGGGGCAGGGGGTGATTTTATTATATTATATTATATTAATTGATTCTTTTTTTATTAGTTTTATTGTTTTAAATGAGGTTTTATATTCTGTAAGCCGCCTTGAGTTGCCACGTGCGAATAGGTGGCAATATAAATTCAATAAATAAATAAATACACACACACACACACACACACACACACACACACGTGTGCACAATTATTAGACAAGTGAGTATTTTGACCGTATCGTCATTTTTATACATATTTTCGACCTCCAAGCTGTATGAATTTGAATTCTTAGTGCATACCAGGTGATGTGTATTCGGGTAATGAGGGAGGATGTGGCCTAAGGACAGGTGAAATTCAGCTGGTTCGGACTGGTTCTGGCATCCGGGTGGGGAAAATTTTGACTGGTTCAAAGAACCGGTAGGGAAAATTTTAATTGTCCCTGCCCACCTGCCCCCCCACACACCTATATTCTGTTGTTTATTAGCTCAGTAGCTGATTCATGGGGCAGTGTGGATTGCCACGCCTCAGCTGAACTAGGAAACAACTGATGGTCGGTCTTAGTCTCATTTGTCCTCAGCGGAAGTAAGAAACAGCTGATGGTTGGTGTTTGTCTGATTTGTGCCTGCATGTTTGGCATGCCTCAGTATCAGTAAGAAACAGCTGATGGTCATTGGAGCGGTGATAAGAAATAGCTGGTGATAGATGTTTTTTTTGGGGGGGGGGAATGTCATCTTAAACGTGAGTCTCCAAGGGAATCTCTATCTTGTTTGCACCTTTTCCAAGACTGCTCGACTCACTTCAATTGGAGTTTTTTGCTTTTGTTTTGATGCTCAAGGATGCCTCATGTGTTTTGGCCACATCCTGCTTGCTTTTCGTTGTTTGATTTGGGGGAGGGGTGTGTGTGCTTAAAGGGCTTTCACTGTGTTTGACCTTGGTGACCCCCACCTAGGCAAAGTGCCCATATTT
Organism: Arizona elegans; assembly: GCA_022577455.1. Classification (NCBI taxonomy): domain Eukaryota; kingdom Metazoa; phylum Chordata; class Lepidosauria; order Squamata; family Colubridae; genus Arizona; species Arizona elegans. The sequence goes on along the minus strand of JAKOOJ010000004.1, from coordinate 70,876,962 downwards.
TTATCATATTTTTGACCATATTTTTATTCCCATAACACCAGAAAAGCAAGCAAACACAAGAGAATAATAAACCAACACTTTTTGCCACTTTTTTCCTTTCTGTTGTGGCCTGCCAGTGGCCTATGCGGATTGTTGCTGATCCCGAAGACAAGGAGGCTGGTGTGGTGCTGCACCAGCAGCCTGTGCAGCCAGTGCTCAAGTCGGACAGCGAGGAGGCTGAAGAAGATGTGGTGCCACAGGCAGAGATCCAGTCAGGGCCTTCAGAACCTCCAGAGGCTCCTTTAAATGAAGAGGATGAAGAGGAGGAACCTCTTCTCAATGCACGACACGCAGAGTTGCCAAAAGGCAGGAGTGGTTCCTCAGGAGGAGGTCTCCTCGAGAGTAAGGCTTGAGGCTAATTGGCCACTCCCTTAGCCTATTTAAGAAAGTATGCAGCTTGCAACAAGCTGCAGGAAACAACTTTAGTTCACTAATTATTGCGTTGGGATTTCTATGCAACCTTGCTTCTGGGCTTTCTGCCAACTCCAGTAAGACTCTGACTATCTTATCTGTTGAATTCTGGCAGGCTGTTAAGAACGCTTATTAACAGCTGGCATTTCTAAAACTGTGTTATTTGAGTAAACTAATTTTTTTTTATTGCAAAAGTTTTACAATTACATTTTCACCCCTTTCCCCCCACCCCCCTCAACTCACCCCAAACTTCCCAACCTCCCTAACCCTCCCTAACCCTCCCCTCCCCACGGACTTCCACACAATATACTCACATCAGGTAAAAAAAACCCCTTAGTATAAAACTTGAACCCCTCCCTCCCCCTTATAATTTTTTAACTTCATTACATTAAAATATTTCTATCTTGATATATCATTTTCAAATAAAAGCTATTTGATACTTCCTAGTTTGATATTTGTTCTGAACATAATCTATCCACTTTTTCCATTCCCATTCATAAGTCTCTTGTGAACAGTCTTTTAAATATGCTGAAATCTTCGCCATCTCTGCAAAACTGGCCATCTTCAAAGTCCATTCCTCGATCGTGGGCAAAACTTCATTCTTCCAGTATTTACCTATCAATAATCTCGCAGCTGTTATCATGTACAATATCAACTTTGTTTCACCCGAAGTAAAACCCTTAACTATACCCAATAAAAACAATTGTGGAGAAAATTGAATTTTTTTCTTCAAAACATTCTGCATGACCCACCAAATTTTTATCCAAAAAGCCTTAACTTTCCTACAGGTCCACCAAACATGGTAATATATAGCATCTAAACAGTCACATCTCCAACATTTTGGCTGAACATTAGGGTACATACACGACAATTTTTTGGGGTCTAAATGCCATCTATAAAACATTTTATAGAAATTTTCCCTCAGATTCTGCGACTGTGTAAATTTAACATTCTGAACCCAAATTTTTTCGCATGTTTCCAACATCACTGGCTCCTCAAAATTTTGTGCCCACTTAATCATACAATCTTTAACCAATTCAGTTTCTGAATCCCTTTCTAACAAGACATTATAAAGCCTTTTAATATGCATTGGACCTTTCTCTTTTACATGTCTAACCAATTCTTCCTCATGCAACATAATACCAGTTTTTTGGTCCTCTTTCCATCTCAATTGTAGTTGATTATATTGTAACCAAGTTAAGTTAATCCCTTCGTCCAACAGTGTCTGTAGTGTCTTCAACTGCCATCTGCCTGCATCTGTAAAAAGAACCTCTTTGTATAAAAGCCCCCCGAGTGACATTATATTTGTATTCCACATAATATGACCAAGATCCAGCCATAGCGGTATTTTATAATCCCATTTGAATCGGTGCTTCTTCCAAACTCTCATCAAAGAGTCTCTAAGTATATGGCTTTTAAATACTTTATCCACTTTGTTGTCATAAAATAAGTAAGCATGCCATCCAAATTCAAGATCAAAACTTTCTATATTCAATATTCCAGTCTTTTTCCTTCCAAATCAGTCACTTGCTAAAGTCAAAGCTGCTGCTTCATAATATAACTGTAGGTTTGGAAGTTTAAGACCTTCCCTTTCTGGAACATCTTGCATAATTTTCCATTTCACTCTCGGTTTTTTCTCGTTCCAGACAAACTTATTCACTCCAGTTTGCCACACTTTTAGTTGTTTATCACTTTTAAGCACCGGAATCATTTGAAACAAAAAAAGAAATCTTGGCAAAATGTTCATCTTAACTGCTGCTATTCTTCCAAGTAAAGACAGCTGCAGTTTTTTCCAAGTCTCCATATCTTTCTGCACCTCTCGCCACAACATCTCATAATTATTTTGAAACAATTTAATATTTGATTCTGCAACCTGAACTCCTAGATATTTTACCTTTGGTACAATCTCAAAACCTGCCCTCCTTTGAAGCTCGTGTTTACGATTTTGTGTCATATTTTTAACTATCATCTTAGTTTTTTTCTGATTGAGTCTAAAACCTGAAACTTTACCATAATCTTGTATAATGTCCTTCATCTGGATTATTGATTCCATTGGCTGTGTTAGGGTAACAATCAAATCATCTGCAAATGCCTTTATTCTTTATCCTCAGATAACGGACATCCCTGTCTTGTTCCTTTTTCAATTTTAAACTCTGTTGTCAAACTTCCATTAATAATAATCTGTGCCTTTTGCTCTTGATAAATTGCTGAAACCGCCTGTATAAATTGATCCCCAAAATCCATCTTTTTTAAAGTCTTTAGTAGAAAATTCCAATCCACTCTATCAAAGGCCTTCTCTGCATCCAAGAAGACCAGCACTGCAGGGATCTGTTTATTCTTTTCAAGGTATTCCAATAAATCTATTACTTGCCTTACATTGTCCTTCATGTATCTACCCTTGATAAATCCCGCTTGATCTTCATGAATCACTGTTTGAATTACTGGCATCAACCTGTTGGCTAGTACTTTTGCATAAATTTTATAATCAGTATTCAGAAGAGATATTGGTCTATAATTCTCCGGTTTTTTAGGACCTGCTTGCTCTTTTGGTATCAAAGAAATATAAGCTGTTGTCCATGATGGGGGTATTTTACCCCCTTGTTGAATATTACAAAATAGATTTCTAAGTTGTTCCACCATTTCTGCTTGCAAAGTTTTATAATACACTGCAGTCAAACCATCCGTTCCAGGAGCTTTAGCTGTTTTTAATTGTTTAATTACTGCCATTATCTCCTCTTCTGTTATAGAATAATTCATTCTTTCCTTTTGTTGATCAGTAATTTTTGTAACTCTTTTATTATAAGTATAATAATTTTTATTATAAGTATTTTTCTATAAGTCCATTCTGCACATCATCTTTAGCATATAGTTTAGTATAATAGTCCACAAAAGCTTCTTTAATTAATTTTTGTTGAAAAATTTCTTTCCCTCCAATATCAATACTATCAATAGTCCCTATACTCTGCTTTTTCCTTAATGTATAGGCCAACCATCTGCCCGGTTTATTGGCATTACAAAATGTATTATGCTTCGCATATTGTAAATTTGTTGCAACTTGTTCCGCCATGAGCATTTGAAATTGGTCTTTCAAAAGTTTTATAACACCACGTATTCTTTCATCTGTTGGGTTTTTAATAAGTAGCTGTTCTTTATTCTTTATTTCTACTTTCAGTTCAGATCTTTTCTTTTGTCGAATCAGTCTATGTTTAGAGTTCATATAAATAAGCACCCCTCTCATATAAGCTTTGCTCGCATCCCATACAATTTCAATTGGGGTACCTTTATTCAAGTTTATTTCAAAAAATTCTTTCAAATGCTTTTTAAGTTCTATTATATTTTTTTCATATCTGAACAAGTTTTCATTCATTCTCCAAGAGCGTCGCTCAGTCTTGCCCATTTCAATTTCTATCCATACTGGGCTATGGTCGGTCAGAGTTCTTGGAAAAATCTTTGTTCTTTTTGTCTTCACAAGTAAATCATCTGACAACAAAATAAAGTCAATCCTAGAGAAGGATCTATGTCTATCAGAAAAAAAAGTACAGTCCAGTTCTTTTGGATTATGTATTCTCCAAATATCTTTTAATTCCAAATCTTCTTTCATGTCAAAAAAAGTCTGTGGTAATCTGATCCTAGATTTCGCCAAACTCTTTTTATCTAATTTCGAATCAATTACTCCATTCCAATCTCCCATAATTAGAATAGATCTATAGTCCCATTGCAGTATTTTAGTGTGTAACATTTTATAGAAATGGTCCTGTTATTGATTAGGAGCATAAATTCCAATCAAAAGAATTTGGCCATTTACTGTAAGCAATTCGATGGCTACAAACCTACCATCTTCATCTGCTTCTATAATTTTAGCTGTTAATCTTTTGTTTACATAAATAACCACACCATTCTTTTTTTGCAAAGTTGAAGATATAAAATGTGTTCCTAATTTAGAATTTATCAAGTATTTTTGATCTTGAGTTGTAATATGCGTTTCCTGTAAACAAATTATGTCATTATTAAATTGTCTCAAGTATGTAAATAATTTCTTCCTTTTCTGTGCTGAATTCAACCCATTCACGTTCCAAGATAAACACTTAATTGTCATCTTTCTTTTCCTGAAGCATCGAGCAGAATAACCGAATATCTTCCCGAATCTTCGGTCTCGCCCCCCCCCCCCCCATGGCTCCAGTATCTTGTATGGCACTCATAGCTTCCTTTTCTTGTCTTTCCTGTTGTTGCTTTTCTTTAAGTTGCTTGGATTTTGCACGAGTTATGCGCTGATCCTTAACTTCGGCCATCCGAGCCAAATCCAGGATTGGAGAAGATTCCAACAAAGGCTCATCCAAGAAACCTCCTTCAGCACCCTCCATTTTCTCTAGCTCCACCTGCTTAACCTGTTCTTGCGGTTCTTGTTGAGATTGCTTCTTATCACTCTCCTTAATCTCCAAAACTGTGGAAGAACGTGGAGATGGTGTTCTTTCTTTAAAAATAGTAGTATAGAAATACTCTGCCTTCTCCACGGTATTCAAACGATGTCTTTCTCCCTTGTATTTCAAAATTATGCCAGTTGGGGCATCCCACCGAAATGGTATTTCTTGTTTTTGCAATTCTTTTACAAGAAAGCCAAAATCTTTTCTTGCTTTCAACATTTTAGGTGGTAGTTCTTTATAAACTCCTATTTGTGAGCCCTCCCCCCACTTGCACAGAAGTAAGAAAAGATTGTTGCAGGATATCATTTCTTATTGTTCTGTCCGTGAAATATATGACCACATCTCTAGGCAATTGTCTTTGTCTGGCCACCCAGGAATTCACTCTGTAAATTTTATCTATTTTGTAAAAAAACCACATCAGGATTAATTTTTAAAAGCACTGCCAAAGCCTCAGCACAGATTTGTCTCAGGTCCTGTCTGTCACCCTCTTTAATTCCTCGAAGCCTTATGGCAAATTCCATTGACCTGAATTGCATCATAACAACTTTGTTTTCAACTCTTTGCATTTTCTCATCAACATCAGAAATTTTATAGTCGTTATCTTTCATCTTAACATTGACTTCTGATTTAAGTTCATCCACTTTAGAATCAACTTTAATAATAAATTCTGCAAGGCCAGACGCCACATCTGATATTTTTTTAGTCACCTTGCCATAATCCTGTTTCACCATATCTTTAATTTCATTAATTTCCTGCATAATTTCCTGTTGAGATTTTTGAAGTTTTTCATCTATTTCCTGTTGGGATTTTTGAAATTTATCATCCAAAACTTTAGAAATAAATTCTTTTAAATTTTCAAGATCAAAGTCTTTTTTCTGAGTCTGTTGGGCAGAAAGAGACTGTATTTCATGTTTGTGTGTGTGGGATCCCCCCCCCGCCCTGCTGCCTTTCCTTCCTGCTTCTTTGAAGCCATCCTGCCATGTGATTTAGTTTTTCTGAAAAGGGAAATCCTTTGTCCTTTTCCACCTCCACAAAGGCTTCTAAAAAAGTCCCCCAGATTTAATCAGGTAGAAGCTAGGCTGAGACCAACTCAGATTTTAATAAAAAAGTTTTTCCACTTCTCCTATTCCTTTGTATTACAGGCAGAGTTACTTTGTAACAGATCAAAATAGCTTCACAGAATCACTTTAACTAGCTCGTTAACTCAGTTGCTGGGCGCCATTTTTTTTTTCCAAATCTGTTTCACTCGCACTTTCTCTTAGTTTAAAAAGTCACCAAAAACATCAATACTTGCGATTCTCAAGTTTGGGGGTTCAAGTTGATACTTCCGCTGCTTATTAAGGTTGGTTTCATTCAGATAGAATGTTTGCAGCAGCCAGCTTGTTCTGCGGAGAGCAGAATCGTCCCACGCCGTCCGGAGTCTGGCAAGTTGAAAGGGAGCCGCGCCTCAGCAGCGAATCTCTGGGGGCTCACAGGGGCTCAACCGGTGTCTTGCCTTCTCTGCTCCTACAATCCTTAGGATTTTGGAGTTTTCAAGCCGCTTCTCGATGTCGAAGTGGCTCTACAGACGGCGGGGCTGGCGGTCCTCAAGAGGAGACCGTCTTCGCTGGCAGAGAGACAAACCGGAAGCCCGAGTAAACTAAGTTTTGTTCAGAGTTTGTGTGTACTGTGTTCTTTGGGATCCGTAGCTGGGGCAGAAAAGTTTGTTTCCTGCCCGAAAAAATACACACACAAACCTTGAATAAGATGGAGCAGCTGAGGCAAGAGAATGTGCAGCTTCGGCAGCAGTTAACTGTGATGGCTGCCTAGCTGGCTCAGCTTCAAGGCCAAATGGCTTCATTTCCTCCTCCGCTTCCTCTGCCTCCTCCTCCTCCTCAGAGAAACTGCCCGGTAGCTGTGCCTGATAAGTTTGCCAGTAGTTTGGTAATGTTTCCGGCTTTCCTTGGACAATGCCATTTATTTATGAGTTTGTGAGCTGAAGATTTCCCCCCGGACCGAGATAAAGTTGAATTCATTATCAGCCTGCTCTCCAGTTCTGCAACTCGTTGGGCCATGCCCCTGTTGGTCCAGAACAGTCCGTTGCTTAATGACTTTTGGGGGTTTTGTGAGTACTTGCGGCAAATGTATGAGGACCCTATCAAAGGTCAAACCTCCACCAGATGGTTGAAGTCCTTGAAGCAAGGCCGGCTACCCCTACAGGAATACATTAGTGAATTCCATTTGTTAAGCCAGGACTCAGCTTCGAATGAGGCAGCACTTTTGGATGTATTCCAGGAGGGTTTGTCGGAGGCGTTACAGGATGAGTTGGCCAGAGTGGACATTCCTCCAACTCTTAACAAGTTGTATCGTCTGTGCCTCAGGATTGATGCGAGGTTACAGCGCCGGCCCTCTCGTCGTGCCCCTTAGGAACCCCGTGTGAACCCAGTTGTATGTGAGGCTCCAGCTCCAAGGGAGGAGCCCATGTAAATCGGTGATGCCAGACCCCGCCTGTCCATAGCTGAGAAGGACAGACGATGGGCAGGAGGGTTGTGTTTATATTGTGGGAAGCCTGGACATTTCGCTGCCTCTTGCCCCAAGAAGCAACGTGGGCCGTCGGCTCTTGGTGCCATACCACAGTCACCACTTAACCTGTCGGGAAATGGCTAGAACCCGATCTAGGGGAGACCCTGGGTTAGGCACGTACCAACTCCAGCTCATGCCCTGAGGAGGTGGATTCTGGACCCCCTCACCATTTGATTTTAAACACCAAAATCTTCATTGCCGATAACCCCCAAGGGATCGCAACTGATGTTTTGGTGGATTCCGGTGCAATGACCAATTTCATGGACAAGGCTTTTCCAATCACTTTGCCATTCCCCTGTGTCCAGTGGATCCTCCCATGGTCGTGGAGACCATTGATGGTCAGGTGCTTCTGTCTGGGCCAATTAAGGCCTCCACTCAACCCGTGCGTCTGACCATCAGTAAGCATGAGGAGGCCAACGAATTTTATGTCACATCCGGACTACATTTTCCTTTAGTTTTGGGCCTGGCTTGGCTTTGGACTCATGATCCACACATCCTTTGGTCCCAGAATTTCATGTCATTCCCGAGCCTGCAATGTGTGGATCATACTCGCCAAGTTTGCACAGGCCAGGTGCAGGGTCTACCTGCAGTATCTTTGCCCACCGACCTCTCGGATTTTGCGGACATTTTTAGCAAGAAAGAGGCGGACCAATTGCCCCCACACTGGTCATACGATTGTCCCATTGACTTAATCCCGGATGCACCGTTCCCTGTAGGGAGGTTGTATGCTATGTCGGACCCTGAATTGGTGGCATTAAGGGAATTTGTGGACAAAAACCTGGCCCTGGGTTTTATCCAGCCCTCATCATCGCCCTTGTCCGTTCTAGTCCTCTTTGTCAAGAAGAAAACCCAAGACTTGCGTCTGTGCTGCGATTATCGTAAACTGAACCCCATTATGGTGTGTAACCGGTATTCTTTATCCTTGATTCCTGAACTCTTAGAGAGACTTTGGAGGCTACCATGTTTACCAAGTTGGACCTGCACGGTGCTTACAATCTGGTTCGAGTACGAGAAGGGGATGAGTGGAAAACAGCGTTCGGCACCAGGTATGGCCATTTTGAATATACGGTCATGCCGTTTGGATTAACCAACACTCCCGCTGTCTTCCAGCATTTTATGAACAATATTTTCCGGGATCTTTTGGACAAGTTTGTTGTGGTTTATCTCAATGACATCTTGATTTACTCCACATCCTGGAAAAGTCATCTCCAACATCTCCGTCTGGTCTTATAATGGCTTCAAGAACACCAGTTATATGCCAAGCTGGAGAAGTGCCAATTCTACCAGACGACTATCAATTTCTTGGGCCATCACATTTCTCCCCAGGGCATTGTGATGGATCTGAGCAAGGTCGAGGCGTTGAGAAGTTGGCAACCTCCCTGTCGGGTGAAAGATGTTCAGCGACTCCTCGGGTTCGCGAATTATTACTGGACATTCATCCCTGGCTTCGCCACTTTGACTGCACCCCTCACTCGACTCCTGCAGAAGAAAGTCCCATTCCTCTGGGGCACCCCCGAGCAGCAGGCGTTCCTGGCCTTAAAGCAGGTCTTCATGACAGAGCCGATCCTTAAGCATCCTGACCCTCAGGATCCGTTTGTGGTGGAAACAGACGTGTCGGATATCGCGGTCAGAACAGTGTTACTCCAGGCTCACGTGGATGGCAGTACTCTTTTCCCTTGCGCATACTATTCCTGGAAATTGAATCCTTCCGAGTGCAATTATACCATCTGGGAAAAAGAGCTATTGGCCATTAAGACCGCATTCTAGACTTGGAGACATCACCTCGAGGGGGCCCAACATCAAGTGGAAGTTCGGACGGACCACAAGAATCTGGAGTTTCTGCAGACCGCGCAAAAACTTAATCAACGACAGATCCGGTGGTCGTTCTTTTTTAACCGCTTTAATTTCAAAGTGACATACACTCCGAATGGGTGCAATCAACGAACAGATGTGCTCTCGAGGAAACCCAAATATGCCCAAATCAAGGACCCGCTTCCGCCTCAGACAATTCTTCCCGTCGAGTTGTTCACTGCTGTCCAGGAACCTGTCGACCTACGGAGTCAGATCCGGAAGGCACAGTGACAGGATGTCTAGGTCAACCTTTGGAAGCAGGAAATAGGGCCCGACTCTCCCTGGACGTTTACAAACGATCTTTTGAGGTACCGGGAGAGACTTTATGTACCATCTGGGCCGCTTAGGGGTCTTATTTTGTCCCAGTGCCACGACAAACCTGCGGTGGGACATTTCGGTTTGTTTAAAACCCTGAATCTCGTGTCGGGGACCTTCTGGTGGCCTCGTCTCCATCATGATCTCCAGACTTATGTGACATCTTGCATCCGTTGTCGACAGGCCAAGTTGGCCATGGGTGCTCCCCCAGGCCTACTTCAGCCCTTGCCGACACCAGTGAGACTTTGGGGTGTCATCTCAATGGACTTTCTCATGGACTTGCCTCCGTCTTCAGGTTTCACGACTGTATTTGTAGTGGTGGACATGTTGACAAAGCTGGCGCATTTCATACCCTGTCGAGGATTGCCGACAGCTCGTGCCACCACCCGCATGTTCATCCAACATGTCTTTTGGCTTCATGGCCTACTGGATAGGGTCGTGTTGGACAGAGGGACCCACTTCACCGCCCAGTTTTGGAAAGGGGTGATGACAGCCTTAGATCTGCTTATTGTCCCAAAACTGACAGAGGGACTGAAAAAGTCATTGGAATATTGGAGCAATATCTGCACTGCTTTGTCAATCTATTGGATCCTTATCCTACAGTTGGGTAGATAATACATCAAAAATGTGTACTATGACTTTAACTACTGTAAAGTAACTAATTGAGTAATTGGTTGAAATGGAAATATAAGGAAGGCAGTAAGCTCAGCAGTATTCCCCCTTCCCCCTTTTCTCTTCGCACGCTCGCTTATGCTTTGCTGCTACTGCTCACTCCTACTCGTGATGTTATTGCTGAGAGATATTGTGTCGGAGTTACGGAACTAGAAATGTAAGCAACAATGTTTTGTATTGAAAGCTTTATCTTTGTTTACGAGAAGCTTTGTTTGAACTATCACAGTAAAGACTATTCTTTTTTACTAAAACGTTCAGAGTTTGGAAGTATCTGTGTTGCAATGCTGCCTGGTATACCGCTGTGCTTTGCAGAGGGCAATTTACCCTTTACACTGGTTATGGGCCCAGAGCCACAGTTTATTTACAGCATTAAGGAAGCTGCGACACACTGTAATTGCTCCAAACATTCTGATATGTATTTAATATCCTGTTGATGATGGCACAAGGTCAAGTTCCCAATTTATCGTTGGTTACCCGGCTGGATGGCTCCAACTACAAATCCTGGTCCACTAAATGCAGTCTCCTGTTGCGGAAGGAAGGGCTATGGGATGTACTGCAGAATCCACCAGACGTTACCTCCTGGAATGCTGATAACGCCGAGGATGCAGGAAGATAGCCGAGTTCCAGAGGAAGAATGAAAATGCAATGTGTGTTATTGGTTTGTCTCTAGACGATACACAGCTTGTTCATATTGAAGGTGAACAGTCTGCTGCAAAATGTTGGGACAATTTGAAACGTCTTTATATTCGTGACAATGTAGGAGCGCAAATTAACATTACACGAAGATTGTTTCGTACAAAGCTACTTAAGGGTGGTGATATGTTAACACACATTAATTGCATAAAAACTATTTTTAGTGAGCTACATCAAAAAGAGGTGGTTTTTTCTGAGCAGCAGCAAGTTTATGTACTATTATCATCGCTAGATGAAAGTTACGATGACATAGTAACATTATTTGAGGTTCTCACACAACATGAACTAACTTTGGCAAATGTAACTTCACGATTACTAGAAGAGGCCAGAAGGAGAGAAGAAAGAAAACAATTAAGAGAAGAACCTGAGTCAACTAATGTAAATGTAAAAGCAAATAACCATGTATATACTGTAAAATAATGTTTTAATTGTGGAAAGAAGGGACATATAGCAAAGTTTTGCAGAAAACCAAAACAACAAACCATGGTTAAATGTAAGATAAAAGATAAACAACAATGTAATGTAACTATGTTTGGTAAGAAACCAATTAACCATGATTTGTGGATTATTGATAGCGGTGCATCGTTATGTATTGTTTGAACACCAAACTATTTTGTCAAAATGTTGCCTAGTACTAATAAGGTATCTTTAGCTAATGGTTGGAAACTAAAGGCACATGGTGAAGGAATGGCAATATGTCCATATGTAAAGGAACAAATGCATATGTTATATGTACCAAACCTAAACTTCAATTTAATTTCAGTTAGAGTATTGGTTAAGCTAGGATATACAGTATTGTTTAGACAAAATGATTGTTTAATTGAAAAAGGTGAAACCAAAATTGTTGGGAAACTGAATGATGGTTTATATGTACTATCCAGTAACCATGTTACAAATGTTGTATATTCAAATGTCAAACCACATGATGAATGTGTACATCTACTGCACAGACGAATGGGACATATCAGCTTTAAGATGTTACAGCAAACTGTTAAATTAGTTAATGGGTTGAAGCTGAAACCATGTAACCAGTATTTAAATTTCAACGTTTGTAATGAGTAGAAAAGTAGAACAATTCCTGCTAATAGGTTTGATGGGTTTAAAACTAAAAGACCACTGGAGGTGGTATTTGCTGACTTAATAGGACCAACGCAAGCTAGTTTAGGGGATGCTTGTTATATTCTCAGTATAGTTGATCATTATTCTAGGTATGGTTTTTGCTATCTATTGAGAACAAAGGCAGAAACTTACCGATATTTTACTCAATGGATTAAGTTTGTGGAAAGAAAAACAAACCACAAAATAGTTACCATTGTAACTGACAATGGTACTGAATTTGTCAATACAAGGTTTAAATCAATGTTAGAAAATGCTGGTATAAAGCATAAATGTTCGGCCCCTTATCAGCCACAACGTAATTATTATGTGGAGAGGAGAGGACAAACTCTACAAGCAATGATGAGATCTATGTTAGCTGATGCAGGTTTACCAGCTAATTTATGGGGAGAAGCCATTATGTGCGCAAACACATAATGTTTTAAATAACATCATAAATACAACCACTAATAAAATCCCATATAGTGTATGGCATGGATGAAAGCCAGATTTGAGCTATAGTCACACATTTGGATCACCCGCATGGGTACATATTCCAGCGCAGTTAAGGCATAAGGGCCAGAATAGGGCACAACAATTAATATTTGTTAGTTATAATTCCAATCACAAATCCTACAGATTTTGGCAAAAAGGGACATCAAATATTGCTAGCAGTGCAAATGCCAAATTTATGGAACATGTAGGGTGGAATAAATTAAATACTGAAAATGAGTTAGTTATTGAAACCCAGATTGAAGCTAACAATAAAATGCCTGATACTCAGAGCGAAGAGTTGGAAAAAGAGCTAGTACAGGAAGAAGTAAAGGTAGAAAGGCAATCTGTAAGTCCTGAACTCCCAAGAAGGTCGAATAGAGTGACGAGACCACCTGATAGATATCAAGCAACTACAGTCTATCAAGTAAATAGAGTCACGACTACATATAATGAATTAACCACATTCCCAATTGAAGATCAAAAAGTGTGGAAAGGTGCAATGACTAAAGAGTTAAAATCTTTACAGAATCTGAAAGTATATGAATCTGTACCAATTCCAAAAGGTAAAAATATAATTGGTAGCAAATGGATATATAAACTAAAAAATGGGATAGATGGAACACCAGTATATAAAGCTAGACTAGTAGCGCAAGGGTTTAATCAATTGTCCAATGATTATGATGAAGTATTTGCTCCAAGCTTGAAAGCTATCACATTAAGAGCAGCATTGGTGTGGGCGGCTAAAAATAAATATTTAGTGCATCATTTAGATGTAGAAACCGCATATCTTCATGCTCCATTACAACATGAAATTTATTTAAAGAAACCATTAGGATTTGATGAAAATGGAGACACTGACTGTTGGCTGTTAAAGAAAAGCCTGTATGGATTGAAGCAGTCAGGTTATGAATGGAACCAGTGCATTGTAAAAACACTGAATAAAATTGGATTTAGGGCAGGATTAGCAGATCCATGTTTATTTAAAATGGAAAGAGATAATACAGTATCATTATTACTTCTATTTACAGATGATATAGCTTTAATCACAAAAAATGAGCAAGAGGCCAGTAAGATTATTAATGAATTAGCATCTCATGTCAGAATTAAAAATCTAGGGGAGATACAACAATACCTAGGTGTTAGAATTGAAAAAACTAGGGGAGGATTTAAATTATCTCAAACCGATAAAATAAACAATCTATTGAAACAATTCAGAATGGAATTGTGCAAACCATCAAAAACTCCTATGATTCCAGACTATTGCAACACTGCTGTGCAAAGTCCAGTGTTTGATAAAGGGATATATCAATCATTAATTGGCATCTTATTATACATTAGTAATTGGACTAGATCCGATATCGCTTTTAGCGTGAATCAATTAGCTAGATACAACATGCAACCTACAGAATTTCACTGGCAAGGTGCAAAACGTATCCTTAGATATTTAAAAAACACCATGCATCATGCTTTATATCTGCAACCAGCAGAAGAATTGCATTTAACCGCTTATGCAGATGCTAGTTTTGCTACAGATGTTCATACAAGAAAATCAACATCAGGAATAGCTATATTTCTGGGAAAATCTTTGATAGGATGGCGTTCCATAACACAGAAACATCTGTGTCTGTCTACAATGGAGGCAGAGTTTTCTTGTTTGTCTTTGTTATGTACAGATTTGATCAGTATTAAACAACTAATGATATATCTAGGAATAGATATACAAGATCCTATAATAGTCAATGAAGATAACCAAGCAGCAATAAAAATGGCTACAAATATAGCCGTGAAGACTAGAACAAAACATACAGATCTTCAATATCTTAATGTCAGGGAATGTATAAAGAACAAAATGATTGAACTTGTAAATTGTACTTCAGAAGACAACGTGGCAGATCATTTCACGAAAGCACAGGGAAGTAGAAAACATATAGATACATGTGAACAATATGGTTTAAGATCGTAGATATATCAGTCTACCCAAAGGGGAGAATGTTGGATCCTTATCCTACAGTTGGGTACATCAAAAATGTGTACTATGACTTTAACTACTGTAAAGTAACTAATTGAGTAATTGGTTGAAACGGAAATATAAGGAAGGCAGTAAGCTCAGCAGTATTCCCCCTTCCCCCTTTTTTCTTCGCACGCTCGCTTATGCTTTGCTGCTACTGCTCACTCCTACTCGTGATGTTATTGCTGAGAGATATTGTGTCGGAGTTACGGAACTAGAAATGTAAGCAACAATGTTTTGTATTGAAAGCTTTATCTTTGTTTACGAGAAGCTTTGTTTGAACTATCACAGTAAAGACTATTCTTTTTTACTAAAACGTTCAGAGTTTGGAAGTATCTGTGTTGCAATGCTGCCTGGTATACCGCTGTGCTCTGCAGAGGGCAATTTACCCTCAACACAATCAACAACAGGACAATTGGACAGAATACTTAGCAGTCGCGGAGTTTGCCTTTAATAATTCCCAGCACACCTCCACACAAAACACTCCTTTCTTAGCCAATCTGGGCTATCATCCGCATTTTTTTCCGTTCACGCTCTTTGACTCCCCGGTTCCAGCAGCGGATGAATCTTGACTGAGTTACAGGCCGTTCATCAGCTAGTGAAACGTTATCTCAACAAGGCCAAGGATGTTTATAAAAGGGTCGCAGACCGCTCTTGGCGGGCAACACCACCATTGGCTGTTGGGGATTGGGTGTGGTTGTCAACGAAGCATCTCCCCTCAGACCGGCCAGTGAGAATCTGGATCATTGTTTTATTGGACCTTTCCCTGTAGAGGCGGTCATCAATCCAGTGGCCTACTGCCTGACCCTGCCTCGGTCATTGATGATACACCCTGTGTTTCACCGATCCCTCCTGGTTCCCAAATGGCCTACCTGTCCACTCCGTCAACTTGACCGTCCTCAGCCAGCGCCCCGTGACAGAGATGGATCGCTCGAGTATGAGGTCGCTAGCATTCGAGACTCCCGGTGGTTGAAGGGTCGGTTCCAATACCTCATCGAGTGGAAGGAGAATGGGCTGGAGGACTTCACATGGGAGGATGCAGCCTCTGTTCATCCTCCAGAACTGGTATGCGCCTTTCATGACCACTTCCCGTCCTGACCGCATCCGGATCAATGTCCTAGACTAACACCTAGATGCACTAGAGTAAATGCAGCTTGAAGTGCTGACAATCGACAGACTTGGGGGAAGGGCCCTGCGGTGAGGGATAGTGTTGTGGACTGCCAGCGGCCTGCACGGATTGTTGCTGATTCCGACGACAAGGAGGCTGGTGTGGTGCAGCGCCAGCAGTCTGTGCAGCCGGCGCTCGAGTCGGACAGCGAAGAGGCTGAAGAAGATGTGGTGCCAGAGGCAGAGATCCTGTCAGGGCCTTCAGAACCTCCAGAGGCTCCTTTAAGTGAAGAGGATGAAAAGAAGGAGCCTCTTCTTAATGCACAAGCACGCAGAGCTGCCAAAAGGCAGGAGCGGTTCCTCAGGAGGAGGTCTCCTCGAGAGTAAGGCTTGGGGCTAATTGGCCACTCCCTTAGCCTATTTAAGAAAGTACGCAGCTTGCAACAAGCTGCAGGAAACAACTTTAGTTCGCTAATCATCCTGTTGGGATTTCTCTGCAACCTTGCTTCTGGGCTTTCTGCCAACTCCAGTAAGACTCTGACTATCTTTATCTGTGGAATTCTGGCAGGCTGTTAAGAACGCTTATTAACAGCCGGCATTTGCTAAAACTGCATTATTTGAGTAATTTAAGTTTTGTTCAGAGTTTGTGTGTGCTGTGTTCTTTGGGATCCGTAGCTGGGGCAGAACACCTTCCCTCTGGCAGCAGGGCAAAGCTTAAATAGCTTAAATGAGATGTCTGGGTGTTCAGCTAAAAACAATTATCACCTCGTAAAATGTTGCAAATCTGCAAACCAGCTCAGTGCTTGCCTGAAGGAAGCCATTGAGAAACTCAGACAATATAGCCAGTAGAAACCCCCTGCTTTACTCCAGAGTTAGAATTGCTGGAAGGGTGATTTAGAATTGTCTCTTCTCCCCCACTTTCCTTTCCACTTTCTTAGAAGCAGAAAGTCACAGGGCTAATCTGGAAGGGAATCACTGTGCTGAACCATTGAAAAGTGCAGGTGGTGGTCATTCACCCTCTTTCTGCTTCTCCGGGTCTTTGATTGAGGGTTTCCTCTGGAGCAAAATCAGAGAGCCTCTTCCAGTGAAGATTTCTCTGTGTCTTCTAATTTTCTTCTAGAGCAGAACAAAAAAGCTTCTTCCTGTGAAGGCTTTTCTAGTTCCTTATTCTGATTTTCTCCTGGAGCAAAAGAATGCTCTTTCTAGAGAAGTCTTGTCTGTATGTTTATTCTGATTTTCCTCTGAACTGGAGCAAAATCATCTGGTGGCAGGCCTTAAGTAACAATCCCACACTTATTTTACTTTATGTGTGGCCCACCTACTATTTAATTTACCACTTCTGTCTGTGCCTCTTTCCCAAACCGTATACTTCTCTCTCCCCACCCCCCCCACCCACACACACAGGTCCATGGTAAAATTGTCTTCCATGAAACCAGTCCCTGGTGCCAGAAAGGTTGGGAACCTCTGAATTAGACCATGCAGGGTCCCTACAGGAGAGCCCTTTTAAGGATTATGTATTAACAGAAAGGAAATTAGCTTAGCTCTGACCCTAAACGCTAAAGCTGTTGCACATAAGAAACAGAGGAGCTCTGATCAACTACCACAGCCTCATTTTGGATCTGAGTGGAGTGCCTGGGAAAGGTATCAGAATAACAGAATAACACTTAGAAGAGACTTTGGAGGGGACCCTTATAACATTTCAGAGAAATGGCTGTCCAGTCTTTTCTTAAAAACCTCCAGTGATCAAGCACCCAGAACTTCTGGAGACAAGCAGTTCCACTGGTTAATCATTTTCACTGTCAGAAAGTTTTTCCTTAGTTTTAGGTTGCTTCTCTCTTTGTTCAGTTTCCATCCATTGCTCCTTGTTTTGCCTTCTGCTTCTTTGGATAATACATTGCCCCCCCTTCTTTGTGGCAGCCCCTTAAAAGCCTGTTGCCTATCACACTCTTGGGCAAAGCATGTGAGCCATTTCCTCCTTTAAGTGATCCATGAAAGTACATCTATAGCAGAGGTCAGCAACCCGTGGCTCTGGAGCCACATGTGGTTCTTTCATCCCTCTGCTGCAGCTCCCTGTCGCCAGTCAGCTCCACAATTAACAGGGCTTTCAGTTAGGACAAGTAGAGGAAAATTAAATTAAAAAGGATGCCGCGCTAAGTGGAGACTCTATGGTGGGGGAACCGGACTTCCGGTTGGCTCCAGAATTGAACAGGGGACTTCCGGTTAAGACCTTTGTGGCTCTTTGAGTGTTTAAGATTGCCAACCCCTGATCTATAGTATGTAGATAATCAAGTCGAAAAAAGATGAACAACGTTTTTACAGAACTATAGATATGTTGAGGCTGGGTGTGACAAGGAATGGCTGGGAGGGAAGGGGCCAGGCGAGGCACCCCTTGATGTGAGTGACATTGAGTTGGCCATGCCCACCCAGTCACATGACCACCAAGCCCCGCCTACCAAGCCATGCCCACAGAACCAGTAGGGAAAAATTTTGAATTTCACCCCTGCCTAAGGAGATCAACACCCTACATCAAGGTGTGCATAATTATCAGGCAGCTTCCTTTCCTAGGGCAAAATGGGCCAAAAAAGAGATTTAACTGACTCTGAAAACATTGTAAGAAGTCTTTCACAGGGATGCAGCACTCTTGAAATTGCAAGATATTGGGGCATGATCACAGAACTATCAAATGTTTTGTTGCAAATAATTAACAGTGTCACAAGAAATGTATTGAGAAAAAAGACGGACATTAACTGCCAAAGATTTGAGAAGAATCAAACATGAAGCTACCAGGAACCCATTATCCTCCAGTGCTGTCATATTCCAGAACTACAAACTACCTGGAGTGCCCAGAAGTACAAGGTGTTCAGTGCTCAGAGACATGGCAAAGGTAAGGAAGGCTGAAACCCAACCACCACTGAACAAGACACATAAGTTGAAATGGCAAGACTGGGCCAAAAAATATCTGAAGACAGATTTTTTTAAAGGTTTTATGGACTGATGAGATGAGAATAACTCTTGATGTACAGATAGATGGGCCCATTGCTGGATCAGCAACAGGCACAGAGCTCCACTTCGACTCAGATTCCAGCAAGGTGGAGGTGGGGTACTGGTATGGGCTGGAATTATTAAAGATGAGCTAGTTGGATCTTTTCTGGTTGAAGATGGACTCAAAATCAACTCCCAAACCTACTGCCAGTTTTTAGAAGACACTTTCCTCAAGCAGCAGTACAGGAAAAAGTCTGCATCTTTCAAGAAGACTATGGTTTTTATGCAGGACAAGGCTCCATCGCATGCATCAAAGTATTCCACTGCATTGCTAGCCAGAAAAGGTCTGAAAGATGAAAGAATAAAGACATGGCCCTCTTCCTCACCTTACCTAAACCCTATTGAGAAATCTCCTTGTTAAACGGGAGATTTACAGTGAAGTAAAACAATACACCTCTCTGAACAGTGTCTGGGAGGCTGTGGTTGCTACTGCATAAAATGTTTATTGTCAACTGATCAAGAAACTGACAGACTCCATGATGGAAGGCTTATAATTGTTATTGAAAAGAAGGGTGGCTATATTGATCACTGTTTTTTTTTTAATATCAAAAATGTTTATTTGTACATTTTGAGATGTTTCTTTATTGTTCTCACTAACAGATGCAAATAAATGAGTGAGATGGGCAAATTTTCATTTTTCATTTAGATGCACAATAATTCTGCACATTAATAGTTGCCCAATAATTGTGCACACATATTCTCTTAAGAAAGCCAAAACCACATTTTTTCTTTCTTAAATATTCAGGTTTGAAGTTTATTAACATTTTGGATTGACCGAGAACACTGTAGTTATTCAATAATAAAATTAATCCTCCAAAATACAACTTGCCTAATAATTGTGCACATAGTGTATATATAGGGGTGTTTGTGTATACTACACACACACACACACACACACACACACACACACACACAAGCCCTCTAAAAACCTTCTCACTATCGCCATCATTAGAAGACACTGGAAGAAGCACTCCCTCTCATAGTAAGTCTGCTTGGCTCCATCTTTGTTTTTCAGTGCTTTTTTAGGATACCTTCATTATGACGGAATATATTTCTTTGCTTTTCCATATAGGTTCTATGACATTTTAGAAGCTGTTTTGGATTTTTTTTTAAATAGAAAGTATAATAATAAAGGGTCAAACGTAGTAAAAAATGAGAATAATCTAGGCTGTAGACATCCCAGTATTTTCTTGCTTGTGTTATAACAAATTTGTTCACTCTTGCACAAGAAGGAACTCAAACAGACTTTATAATATTCTAAGAGATAATAAAAGCACATGCATCTTCTTGTTTTATTAAAACTGCTTTATCTCTTAAGCAAAAATTGGAAAATTGAAATCCCACATTTGCTTAATGCCCTAAAGCCAAATTCACATAATACAGTATAATTGTGATTAAGTATTACAAAGATTTCTCCAAACTGTTAGTTTGGTTCGTTCATATACTTACATTTCCTCTGCTGAGGAAGACAGTGACTTGACCTTCATCCCGAATCTCAGAAAACATGGGTGCTCCCACCAACAGGTCTGAAAGTCCATCAGAATTCAAATCAACTGCACATAAGGAGGAGCCAAAGTAAGAGCCCATCTGCAACCAAACCAAGTCACAACAAAGCATTCAGTATCTGCCCACACACAAGAAGAAATCACACAAGCTTTTGTCTCTTTTTTTGCAAGTGAAACTACAACTTACTGATCTATCTCACACCTGGTAGTTGTAAATGCCAGTTGCAATAGTTTTCTAATATCAACTGGATAGGGCAGCTGCTCTTATGGTTGAACACCAGTGAACACATCAAGAGATATAGACTGGATTTGACATCTTTATCCACCTATCAAGACCTGGGATAGGCAGTTGTTGTTTGATGGTGTTAAATGTATTATTGCAAGATGTTAGCTGTCCCATGTAAAGCTGCCTTTTGCAATTGACTGATGGCGATTTTTTGTTTCAATGCCAATCGTATTCAAGTGATGCTCCAGTTTGTTTTGGTACTACTATTGATACTACTTTTATTTTATTTTATTTTTTGCCACAATCATTCTATTGCTATTTGCAGGTCTTTATATTTTGCGATTTTCTCCAGTTCTTTCTCTTCTCCTGTCCCCAGGTACTGCCTTGTCTATTATCCAAATTTTCTTATCAACAATTGTTAAGTCTATATTATTATCATCATCATCATCATCATCATCATCATCATCATCATCATCATCATCACTGTTCTTATTTTTAAAAGCCTCACATATTTCTATCTTATTTTATTTGTCTTCTATCCCATCTTCCTTTTATAGCACAAAGCAATACAGGTAGCCCCCTACCCATCTCATTTCCCCACAAGAACCACCCTTGAAGTATTGCTAAGCAACAAAGTAATTATTTTAATTACTGGACTTCTGGCATTTCAGAGAATACCCACTAGCTTTGGCTACTGGGAATTGTAATTCTGCCTCATCCTATGGCTTTCCTACTCTTGCTTTAAATATACCTGGATTACTGAAGTGATGATGATGATTCACCAACATCAGTAAACATTTCAGGGTTCATGCAGGACACTTTTAAAAAGAATCAAGTTAATGCAGTGTAAAAATATCATTTGGATGCCTGTTTGACCGTTCTCTCATAGATTCCAAGCAACTTACAATCACTTCAATGGAGTTAAAAGAGAGAATTAAGTCATGAAATAGATACCTATGGAGATTCTCAGTCAGCCAGGTCATGGTTGTCCAAAAGGTGCTTTTTCAAGAAGCAATTGGACTTTCTGTTTTTTCTTTTAAGACGTTTTGCTTCTTATCCAAACTGAAGAAGTTTCTTGGATGAGAAATGAAAGGTCTTCAAAAAAAAAACAAGGAAGTCCAGTTGCCTCTTGAAAAAGTACTTTTGGGTCAGGAAGTAGATGTGATCTCAGTAACTGAAAAGTTCAGGCTTTTTAATAAGACCAGATCGGGAATACTGATAAAAGGACCAGAAAGGTAGACCTATGGCAGGCAAATTATGCCTAGAAATGCACTGTTATGCATTTCTGATGATATTCAGTAATACTGGAAACTATTATCAGCTCAAAAATTCATCCAAGGATTGAATCCATGACAAATTACTTAATGAAGAGGTTGGCCCTTCAAATGGGAGGGTATGGGAAACTCAAAATATTATTTTTTAAAAACTCCTTGTGCGAGCATAGATAATTAGTTTTACTGCCCCACAGTAAAAGATTCATTCCATCTAATAATTTTAAATACTGAAATTTAAGGATTTAAAATATTAAGTGGGGTCTTATTTTGAACTGTTACTGATTAAGTCTGTTTAAAATGAGTTCAACTTAAGAACCATTCCAAAGATAAAAATGGTTTGAATATAGTTGTTGATATACAGAGAAGTGATAAAGGGAGTTGAAACTGCAGGAACCTTGGATGAGAGTGACCACGTCATACTAGAATTCAAGATAATGCAAACATAAGCAATAGAACATAATGATACCAGAGTCTTAGATTGTAAAAGAGCTGATTTTAATAAACCCAGAGAGAACTTGGGAAAGATTTCTTGGATGAAAATCCTTAAGGGAAACTACTCAAGAATCTTGGGAAACCAGCATGGCTGCACAAAGATATCTCTGACAAATTGAAAGTCAAAAAAGGACAAGTACAAAAAATGGAAAGAGGGACACATAAATAATGCAGAATATCAGCAGATAGCAGAATCTGCAAAAATGAAGTCAGGAAAGCAAAGGCTCAGAATGAACAAAAACTTGCAACAAAAGTCAAAGATAATTTTAAAAGTTTCTTCCAACATATAAATAACAAGAAGAAAATCAAGGAAACAGTTGGTCCACTAAAGACAGAAGATGGCAAGGAAGTTACAGGCAACAGAGAGAAAGCAGAGCTGCTTACTCATTCTTAACTCAATCTACCAAAAGTGTAACTGTAAAAGACAGACTAGAAATAAAAGTTAAAATAAGCAAAAAAAATAGTAAGAGAACACCTGTCTGATCTTGATGAATACAAATCATCGGGACCTGATGGATTACATCCCAGAGTTCTAAAGGAGCTGCCAGATGTCATCTCAGAACCACTACACCACATCTTTCAAAAATCCTGGAGCACTGGGGAACTATCAGAGGACTGGAAAAGAGATAATATGGTTCCCATGTTCAAAAAAGGTAAAAAAAACAGACCCAGGAAACTATAGACCAATCAGCCTAATATCAATACTTGGGAAGATACTGGAAAAGATAATAAAAAAACAGATTTTCCAACATCTAGAAATGAGTAAAGTAATAACTAGCAGTCAGCATGGGTTTGTTAAAAACAGATAATGCCAAACCAATCTTATTTCATGCTTCAAAATAGTGACTAAATTAGTAGATCAGTGAAATACTGTGGATATAATATACTTAGACTTCAGCAAGTCATTCAACAAAGTAGACCACAACCTACTTCTTCGTAAGCTAGAAAAAAGTGGGATAGCTAGATTCACCACCAGATGGATTCACAACTGGCTGACAAACCATACTCAACGAGTAGTCCTTAATGGGTCTAAGTCTACATAGAGAGAAGTAAGCAGTGGGGTACCACAAGGTTCCATCTTAGGCCTAGTACTCTTCCAATATTTTCATAACGACTTAGATGAGGGAATAAAAAGGGAATTTACCAAATTTTCAGATGATACTAAGCTGGCAGGAATAGCTAACACCCTAGAAGATAGGCTCAAGACCCCAATGGATCTTGACAGACTGGGCCCTATCTAACAAAATGAAATTCAATGTAGAGAAAAGTTCTACACTTAGGCAAGAAAAACCAAAAGTACACATATAGATTGGGTGAAACCAGGCTTAATAGCAGTAACTGTGAGAAGGATCTTGGAGTCTTAGTGGACAATCAGCTAAATATGAGCCAGCAGTGTGCAGCGGCAGTTAAAAAAGCCAATGCAATCCTTAGCCGCATTAACAGAGGGATACAATCAAGATAAAGTGAGGTACTAATACCACATTTAGTAAGACCACACCTAGGAATACTGCATTCAGTTTTGGTCACCACACTATAAAAAAGATGTTGAGAGTGCAGAGAAGAGCAACCAGGATGATTAGGGGACTGGAGACTGAAACATATGAGGAACAGTTACAGGAATTGGACATTACTAGTCTAGTGAAGATAAGGACCGGGGAGACATAATAGCAGTGTTCCAATATTTGAGGCGCTTCACAGAGAGGAAGGGTCAAGCTGTTTTCCAAGGCACCTGAGCTAGACAAGAAATAATGGATGAAAACTGAACAAGGAGAGATTCAATCTGGAAATAAGGACAAATTTTCTGACAGTAAGAACAATCAACCAATGGAACAGCTTGCCTTCAGAAGTTGTGGGAGCTTCATCACTGGAGGCTTTAAAGAAGAGATTTGACTGCCATTTGTCAGAAATGGTGTAGGGCCTTCTGCTTGGGCCATGCCCACCCCTTCACTAAGGCTTATTTTCAGGGGAGGGCATATATTTAGGACCACCCCAAAAATCAGGCTTGGCCTTATTTTCGGGACATGTCGCATTTTCAGGGAAACACAGTAAAAGTCTCATCTAAATGTCACACAACTCTGTTGAACACAGAAAACTTAGCTTTTGCATAATTTTGCTTTACCTGATACCATAGGCCAGGGGTGTCAAACTCGAGGCCCACGGGCTGGATATGTCACGTGCTGATCACGCCCACCCCCCCGGTTTAGTGAAGGGGAGAAAAACTACAATACCTCATGTGATGACATGTCATCGCAAATTTGACACCCCTGCCATAAGTTCAACAAATAAAAACATATATTTACCGTAACAGTTTGATAGCATTTGCAAAAAGGGTTCTTATCAAGCTGATAAAAATCCACCACAAATTTATAATGCATGGTTATATGGATGGATGATCCAAGACATCTGTTCCTTAAAATGTTCTCAACTCAGAAAATTGCAGCATGAAGAAAGAAATGGAATCAATTGAGTAAACTCTTGCCTTGAAAACATTGTGCTAATGAGCAACCTGAATAAGGCTTAGACAAGAACAATGTGGGGTACCTTTTATTACATTTATTAAAAAGTAAATACATGTATTTGTTGACAGCGCTGGTTTCAGGATTTAGTGACTGTGGTCTGGAAAACAAATTTCTGGACATTTTTGCCAGGAACTGTGGTTGGCATATTCAGATGCAAGGTATATGCTATACTGCCGCTGAAGATGCCAGCCAGACCTGCTGACAAAATGTTGGGAAATCTGTTCTCCAGACCATGGTTAGTAAATTCTAAAGCCCACCACCCCCAAACACTATTATCTGTGAAAGCTGATTGTAGTGAAATGTATTTTTGCTTGAGGGTTACTCACCTTTTTACCAGAAGCCTGGAAGATTTTGATCAAAGAGCCAGAATTCCTATCTGTGCGGAATATGTACACCTATGAAGTTAGAAAACAAAGTTTTATCTCCAATATAATTAGATCAACTGATATAATTCATGCATATCAATGTGCCTATCATGCAATATTTTTTGGGTAAGCAGTGTTATATAGCAGTGAAAAAGGCATAAAATATAAGAAGCCAAACATGATTAAGGTTTAAGAATTTAGATAGATAGATAGATAGATAGATAGATAGATAGATAGATAGATAGATAGATAGATAGATAGATAGATGCAATAAAGCTAAAACTAGTTACACCAAAACATTTATATAGCACTCCATACTATTTTATCTTTACAAACCATCATTCTTTCTACCACTGCTTCATACATTGCCTTTTATTCTTGTGTCTTTTTTTTTTTTTTTTTTTTTTTTTTGTATGAACTCTATCCAACCACAACTGTCTCAAGCATCCTCTTTTTCATTCATTTTTTTAAATATATTTTTTGGGAATTCAATCCTTTTATCTCAGTGAACTTCTTTTGTGTTGGTCACTCATTTTACTATTTAATCAACATTCATTCAGCCTTCATTTGTTTTTTATTCTATATTATCTTGCTTAAATACATCATTTTGACTGTATTCAATTTTGTTTTTCCTGATATATTTAACTTTCACTTTCATACATGAAAATAACATCATTTTATTCACAGCGCTTTTTGTCTATCTCACCATTCATTCCTTGCAGTAGTCTATCCACAGCGCACTACATACTGTCATTTCACCAGATTTAAATTCTTAAAATTCTTCTCTAATTTCTCATTTTGAACATAAACAAATTGTTCTACCTCCTCTAGTTTAATATTGATATGTAATTTTCATTCATTCACTTAGTTTTTTCCTGACAAACACAACTACTTTGATCTTTGATACTTTACTTTTCATATCATTTTCCTCGCTGCATCATACAATATATTTGCTGAATATCATTCAAGATTATGATTAAAAACAAGGCATCATGATCCAATCTGATTCGGCTCTAATGTCATCACAATCATGCCTTACATATTTATCCATAAATATTTTGAACAAAGAAGACGTCATGCTTGTTGCACTACCTGTTCAATATAGAACAGTGGATTTCATGACTTCCCTACATACAAAGAAAGGATACTTTTAAAGCTTCTTTATAAACGTTTATCCAAAGGGGAAAATTATTGAAATAGCAATCAGATTATTTTCCTATTTATAATTCAATTTAGCTTTCTAAAATAGAGATGTCCTAAACTGGACATTTTCTATTCATGGTTCCTATGAGAAATGGCGAGGATGTTCTCCTAACTGATTACAGAGGAACATCCAGCTGGTTAGAATCCAAAGTTCTCTACAGTGCCTTTTTTGTTGTTGTTCTTAGTTGCGAAGTCATGTCTGACTCATCGCGACCCCATGGACAATGT
Organism: Arizona elegans; assembly: GCA_022577455.1. NCBI lineage: Eukaryota > Metazoa > Chordata > Lepidosauria > Squamata > Colubridae > Arizona > Arizona elegans. The sequence continues at coordinate 70,850,439 of JAKOOJ010000004.1, read as the reverse complement.
TCCTCCAGGCCTTCCTGTCCTCTACCATCCTCTGGAATCCATTTAAGTTCACGCCTACTGCTTCAATGACTCCATCCAGCCACCTCATTCTTCTTTTGCCCTCAATCTTTCCCAGCATTAGGTTCTTCTCCAGTGAGTCCTTTCTTCTCATTAGGTGGCCAAAGTATTTGAGTTTCATTTTCAGGATCTGGCCTTCTAAAGAGCAGTCAGGGTTGATCTCCTCTAAGACTGACCGGTTTGATTGGTCTTTTCCAGCACAATAGTTCAAAGGCCTCAATTCTTTGGCACTCAGCCTTTCTTATGGTCCAACTTTCACAGCCATACATTGCAAATGGAAAACCATAGCCCTGATTATACACACTTTTGTTGGCAAATTGATGTCTCTGTTTTTTCGAATGCTGTCTAGATTTGCCATAGCCTTCCTCCCCAGGAGCAAGCATCTTTTAATTTCTTGGCTGCAGTCCCCATCTGTGGTAATCTTGGAGCCCAAGAAAATAAAATCTGTCACTACTTCCATTTCTTTCCCATCTATTTGCCAGGAATTGAGAGGGCCGAATGCCATGATCTTAGTTTTCTTAATGTTGAGTTTCAAGCCAACTTTTGCACTCTCCTTCACCCATATCAAGAGGCTCTTTAATTCCTCTTCACTTTCTGCCATTAGAGTGGTATCATCTGCATATCTGAGATTGTTGATATTTCTCCCGGCAATCTTAACTCCAACTTTTGATTCATCTAGCCCCGCCTTTCTCATGATGTGGTCTGCATAGAAGTTAAATAGGTAGGGTGACAGTATACAACCTTGCCAGACTCCTTTCCCAATTTTGAACCAATCAGTGGTTCCATGTCCAGTTCTCACTGTTGCTTCTTGACCCGCATATAGATTTCTCAAGAGACAAATAAAATGGTCTGGTACTCCCATCTCTTTAAGAACTTGTCACAATTTGTTGTGATCCACACAATCAAGCATAGTCAATGAAGCAGATGTTTTTCTGGAACTCCCTAGCTTTCTCCATGATCCAGCGTATGTTGGCAATTTGATCTGCCTCTTCGAAATCCTGCCTGTACTTCTGGTAGTTCTCGATCAACATACTGCTGGAACCTAGCTTGTAAGGTAACTTTACCAGCATGTGAAATGAGTGCAATGGTGCAATAGTTTGAACATTCTTTGGCATTGCCTTTCTTTGGAATTGGAATGTAAACTGACCTTTTCCAATCCTGTGGCCACTGTTGAGTTTTCCAAATTTGCTGGCAAATGGAGCGTAGCACTTTTATTGCATCATCTTTTAAGATTTTGAATAGCTCAGCTGGAATACTGTCACCTCCACTAGCTTTGTTGTTGCTCAGATTTCCTAAAGCCTGTTTGACTTCACATTCTAGGATGCCTGGCTCGAGATGAGTGACCATCCCATTGTGGTTATCAGGGATGTTAAGCTTGTTCTTGTATAGTTCTTCTGTGTAATTTTGCCACCTCTTCTTAATCTCTTTTGCCTCTGATAAGTCCATTTTGGTCCTTTATCATGCCCATCTTTGCATGAAACGTTCCCTTCATATCTTTAAGAGATCTTTGATCCTCCCTATTCTATTGTTTTCTTCTATTTCTTTCCACTGTCCATTTAAAAATGCATTCTTATCTCTTCTAGCTATTCTCTGGAATTCTGCATTCAATTGGGTCTATCTTTCTCTTTCTCCCTTGCCTTTTGCTTCCCTTTTTTCCTCAGCTATTTGCAAAGCTTCCTCAGTCAGCCTTTTTGCTTTCTTGCATTTCTTTTTCTTTGGAATAGTTTTAATTGCTATCTCTTGTACAATGTTGCAAACCTCCATCCATAGTTCTTCACGCACTCTGTTTATCAGATCAGTTTTTAAAAAGAATCGCATATGGTCTCCTGCTTGAGCAGGAGGTTGGATTAGAAAACCTTCAAGGTCCCTTCCAAATGTTATTCTGTATTCTGTAGAGAACAAAAATTGGTTTGACGAATCACTCTTATCATACGGTTTTAATTGCTGTCACTTCTTGCACCCTTTAATTAGAATTCTACCATACTCATTCCCAGATATATTTAACAAATGTAAGTCACACGGTTTTACATGTACTCTTGTTACTTTCCCTTTTCTAAAGGAGAAAAGTAATGGCATTCTTCGAATCATCAAGTACAAATGAACTCTTCATGCACACATTAAATAAGTCACTCAGCCTCTTCATTAGCATCCAAGTTATTAATTCAGAGGCAAAAGATCAGAAACAGTCTGGTAGCATCTTCTTCAATTAATACATTTTGTTAAAAACCAAAATTTTTGTTAATTCCAGCTCACTTTATCATTCAGATGATAAATAATAAAGATAATAAAGTAAGCACAACGTATCACAAACGTTTATGTCTTTTTATAAAATTTGTTAGTCATGAAAGGTGCTACAAGATGCTATAAGCAAATTATATCCATATAGTCTGCTGTTTGAGGTACACTTACATTTCTCAACATTTATGACTTCTCTTTCATTTATTTTTTATTGGAGACTAACACAATATATATTTCAATTCCATTGTTCAACATATCATTATTTTTATACTCCTTTCTATAAAATTTCCTCATCTTAAATCAAAGAACACAGAACAAAAGAGTTGAAGGGACATTGGAGGTCTTGTAGTCCAACCCCACGCTCCAGCAGGAGACTCTATACCACTTCAGACAAGTAGCTGTCCAGTCTCTTCTGTGACTGAGCACCCACAACTTTTGAAGACAACTCATTCCACTGGTTGATTGATTGTTCTCACTATCAGGAAATTTCTCCTCAGTTCTAAGTTGCTTCTTTCCTTGGTTAGCTTCCATCCATTGCTTCTTGGTGTTTGTTTTTTTAAATCATTTCAGCATTTTTTATTTTTTATTTTATTTCCTCTCCTAGAGGTTTGTTTAGTTTTTTTCATCCACTGCCATTTTTTTAAAGCCCATCAAACTTGTTTTGCATATTTTCTTCCCTTCTAAGTGTTCCTTCCTTTCATTGAGTATTCACTGTAACTACACTTTATAAAATATATTTAATTTTTTACAGCAATCTTTCTCTTATATAAATTCTCAATCACATCTTTTTAGTTTTCTGTACCATCATTCTTTTCAATCTGTTCCCAACAATTTCCATAACCTCTTTCAGTTTCCATCTAGTCTCTTGATAAATCAATTTATTTTCTAATCTTTTTTCCACACACATTATGAACTTTATTCCTTGCAGCTATTATGTTTATTCTTTTTGTTTTTCATTTCTTCCACATTGATTTCTTCTCAATATCTACCTTTGAAACTACCAAATAAAGAAGTTACAATTTCTCAGTACTCTTGCCTCCTTCACTAATTCTCTTAATTTCATCATAAACAAGCTAAATAATCAAAGTTTTTCATTCATGCATATATACTTTTCCAAGTATATATGCATGACTAGTATCATGCTCACATTTTTTCAATAAACAATTCTTTAACAGAATGCACACCAAAGTATATGGTCATCATCTCATTAATTCTTGAGACTTGAGTGAGTAGACCACTCACTAAAGTTTGCTCTGCTCTTTTCCTTATGCATTTATCCATGAAACCAACAGATTTTCCCCCTAGATCTGATGGATTTTGAATGTTATACAATTTTCTGTAAAACTCCTGACTCTTCTTTTATTACCATTCACTCAAGAAAAATGTGCAGCCATGACTATGTAATGGATCCCTATTTCACACATATCCACAATCTAGAAGATGTCAAATCATAGTTTCTGTCAAACATTTTAGCTCTTTTACTCATAAACATATAATTTTATTTCTATAGATGTATTCCACAATTCCAAAGATTTGACTACTTTCATTCAGGGTTATTATATCATTCTCATTTTTAGTTTCACAGTTATATGTGGTCTACTTTTCCTCAACTCATTTGTATTCTTTATAATTTACTCCTCTTATGTACCACAGTCTTCCAAATTACCACAAGCAGATAGGCCCACATATATTAATCTCTCACACCCATCATGACACTGGTTAATTAAAGCTTTCACAAAATGTATTTTAGTAAGATGGAGAAGGTTTAGATTAAGTTACTCGGCTCAGTCATTTCCATGGGCCATGCAGCATACCCTGTTAATAGTAAGCACAATCTAGTTTTATCACAAGCACAAGCACATTATTTTATGTAAGTTGGAATTCTAATCAAGAGACTATCTTCCAAACTAGGACATTCTTTTTCACATTCCATGAACAAGGAGGTATCTGCAGTGCACTGATACTCATTCAGGATACTAATTACAAAAATGAGATGTATTTAAAGACTAAGAATATACTAAACACATTGTATGACTAAGTTTATTCACAAGGAGACTGTTTTTCTGGTGTAAATATTGATAATAATTATTTGTCATACATATTTTTCTCCAGAAAGCTTTAGTGCCTGAAATATTGTGCTGGTTTATAGCTTTAATTGTTAAAAGTACAAATTAAAAATTACAATTTAAAAAACTATGATTCACATTTCATTGTAGTCAAACTAGATAGATTTAGGTAGCTATCATCCTTCATTCCAAATATTTGAGGATAGTAACAGCAATCTACTTTACAGGGTTAATGGGTAACCCATGTTCAAAAAATATGAGATGAGATGTATATGAGATGTCTACTCAGCAGTAGTTGGGCTGTTTGCCTATTAAAGTAAGCCAGTAAAGTATACTGGCCTATAATTCAGTACTTGCTCTTGACCTAAAAAATATGCTATAGAGCCTCACAACTCTCTTGCTTACTGTAGTAGAGTAGCAATTAAACAGTTAGGCCTCCATACAGCTCCGTAGCTGATACAGCATTACTATCCTGGATCATATATTGCAGTGCTCTATATTAAAGATCAAATTCCTTCCTAGACTTGGGGAAACATGTGGCTATTCAAAGCTATAAGTTTGTTTTTGGCTCTGGGTGATGTAGAAATGGAGATCCATGAATATGCCACAGTACAGCAGAAAAATCAGTTAGAAAGCAAGGTTTGTGGTTAGCTTCCTGATTTCAACTGTGTATTTAATGAGATGTAAAAACATGGGCTTGTTTGTGGTTTTCCAGTTTACTTCTATGTTATGTTTCTGCTGTATCTATCTAATCCATGAGAACATTAGGGAATGGCAGTCAAAAAAGGTAGGGAAAAAACCCAAGATCTAAGTACTTCATTTTTATGCTTTGCTTATCTGCAAAAGTGATTCTGATTCGTTTCAGGCTTATTAAAAATGATTAACATAAATTAGAGGTTAAATGCAGTCTTTGCACAACTATACAGATTGCATATAGTAGCGATTTTTATGCTTCAACTCACTCTAAAGGATGGAAATCTGTGGCTTATTAGGACATCCTAATCAGGAATGTGGAAGTTCCTGATTAAAAAATAAATTCTGCTAGAGTCTATGAAAAACTATAGCTAACTTGAATAAACAATATTGAATTGGGTAATACAAAGATTTTCTAAATCTTTGGTCTTGATTACTACCAAGTGTTCACTGAAAATGATTATATACATGATAGTCACAGCTTGAATTTAAAATGAATTGTGATTTTTAAAAAGGAAGGTTTCTCTATCTGCTGCTGCTGCTAGAAAATGGGTAAGGAGTTTCTCAGAACAATGAGAGTAGGACCACAAGACAAGGAAAGACTTGAACAAACTAGATATCGTTAATTATCCTCCTTCTGTTATTGGTAATGAAATATTTTCAGGAATGTTCTTCAAACTGCTGCAGCCCCACACTTCTTGTCCATTTTCCCTTGGATAAACTATGAGCTGAAGTTTGATCAACAGCCAAACCTTTCCAATGCCTCCATCCTGGGGAGCTCCTCCAACGACGTCCGTGGTCATCAGTTGAGAGAAGTGACCTGCTGCCACCGCATATCCTGAGCGGGTCATTTTTAGGGTGGACAAGCAGAGAGAAAAAATGACCAAAAATATCAGCCAAAAAAAAAAAGGAAATGGGGCCAAGACTTAGGTCATTTATTGGGATAAAGCATTTTCCCCTTCTCTCAGAGTGGAAGTTAAACTCAAGCAAAACACCTTCAAATTCTGTAAGAGCTTTACTTTTCTGGAACTGTAAACTCACCATTCCAGGATTGAAATAACAAACAAGTTTTACCTAACAATAAGGTGGTAAAGATGTAAGCAGGAGACACATAAGAACAATAATTTAAGTAAGAAAAGGTATCAGAACAGTTGATAGTTATTATTGAACAAATTAAAAGCAAGGCAATAAAAGGGAAGAGTACTAGAACTGAAAAGCAAACAGTTTTTCAAGTGTAAAACAGATAATTTCTACCACATTATTGATTGAATTGAATATTGCAAATAGCAGATGTTAAAAAAACAAGCAACATATGGAATACATGGATAACTAAAGTTTTTCTCCAATTCCCAAAATACTATAATCCATGCTCCTCAAATGAAAATGGATTATGAGATATTAAAGTCAATTAAAAAGAAATTATTCACATAGATCCAGGTGGGACAGCATAACTCACCACAAAATATAATGAGTTAGAAACTTGGTTGACTTGACTGAGTGATTAAACAAATTCATGGAGGTCAATGCTGTGACCTGATTCACGAAACAAAAGCTACATGGGAAGCCATGTAGCTACAGCTTAAATTGTAACAAAGGTACAGGATTTTAATCACGTTGTACTTTCTGTGTAAGCAATGGTCCCGCTGATTTCTAATGCTGTATGTGTAAAGAAACTGGTTTTTGTGCAACTTTCCCCAAATCAAATAGAAATTTGTGCATCACCATATCAGTAAATTGCAACTATTTGTAATAATGACATGTTAAAATTTTTACATATTTCTCAGTGAAAATATAGAAAATATAAAGTATGTGGAAAAGGAGAATGAACCGAACAAGTCAATTTGGATTTAAACAAAATAAAACAAAATGTAACTGAAAGAGGCAAAAGATTTATCTGAAAGGTCAATAATATGATTTTATTTGCCTCTCTAAAATGATACATTATGAGACAGGAACACTCTTTAATGTTCAACTCCTTTTCCTTGTAAAACAATATACTTGAAAGGTCTCTTTCTCCCTTTATACTGTGAATTACAGGCCTTTTACCTGCATTACAAATATTAATTTTCATAGTTTTTCGAAGAGAAAACCCCTATGTCTTTTTCTAACCAAAGAAACAAGCAAGCAATAGTCGACTGAAGAAAAGAGGTCCACCACAGATGAGGACTTAACACATGAAGAGTTACAGAAAGCAGAGATTTGCCATAATCAGCACAACTCAGAACTCGACAGAAGTGATTAGAGGAATTAACATTTCTCCTGTGATACTGACTGCATTTTTAAATATATGTTTCTAAGGCTTACTAATAAATAATGCTTACATTCCCCTATTACCCTAGCATATTTTCATGGAACAATAAATCATTGAAAAAAGACTTCTTTAAGTCAGGATTATTTATTCATTTTCCAAACATGTAATAATGATTTTAACAAAGGCCATAGGTTAAGACCAAGATCACATATATATTCTGTAAATGACTTACCATCAATTTTAGCTTCCCTTTGGGATTTGCAGTTGTCTAAGAGTACTATATTTAGTCTTCACCACAGATGGGGACTGCAGCCAAGAAATTAAAAGGAGCCTGGTTTAGCTCAACAGACAGAAGCACTTAAAACCAGCTGTCTGCAATTAAAGTAAGATCGAATCTCACCAGGCTCAAGGTTGACTCAGCCTTCCATCCTTTCTAAGTAGGTAAATTGAGGACCCAGTTTGTGGGGGCAATAAGCTGACTTTATACAAATATACAAAAGTATGAAGGCTATTGCTTAATGCACTGTAAGCCGCCCTGAGTCTCCGGAGACGGGCGGCATATAAATCAAATAAAAAAAAAAAAGACACTTGCTCCTGGGGAGGAAAGCTATGGCAAATCTAGACAGCAAATCTAAAAAGCAGAGACATCACCCTGCCAACAAAAGTGTCTATAGTCAAGGCTATGTTTTTCTCAGTTGCAATGTATGGCTGTGAAAGTTGGACCATAAGAAAGGCTGAGTGCCAAAGAATTGAGGCCTTTGAACTATGATGCTGGAGAAGACTCCTGTAAGTCCCTTGAACTGTAAAGCGATCAAACCAGTCAGTCCTAGAGGATATCAACCCTGACTCCTTTAGAAGGCCAGATCCTGAAGATGAAACTCAAATATTTTGGCCACCTAATGAGAAGGAAGGATTCACTGGAGAAGAGCCTAATGCTGGGAAAGACTGAGGGTAAAAGAAGAAAGGGATGACAGAGAATGAGGTGGCTGGATGGAGTCACTGAAGCAGTAGCATGAGCTTAAATGGACTCCAGAGGATGGTAGAGGACAGGCCTGGAGGAACGTTGTCCATGGGGTCGCGATGGGTCGGATATGACTTCGCAACTAACAACAAGGGTACTAAGATTTTTTCTAACAGAGACTGTTAAAGCAACTACAAATCCTTCAATCCAGGAGAAGTTACTAGATTTTTTTTAATGTGTATATGCAATATTGTAGTCAGGGCTGGGAGTGGACGAATTCCTGAATCCAAACTTTCCAGAGATGCCATTCCTGGAGTTTTCACCTCTGAGAATTCCAGAATTCTTAGATTTCACTGCCTGTATACTTATGCATGTGGGTATCTATTTACCATCAATATTCAAAACCAATAACAATTTGAAAATTGTTGTGCTTTGCTTACCTAGATATATGTAACGTTTGGCTATCACAGATTCATCTTTCAGCTTAAAATATGTATTATCAGTGAGATTCAATACTTTGATCGTTCCTGTCCAATAGTAAGACCCTGGAGCTCCCATGATAACCAACTCCTATCAAAAGAAGAGTTTTGTCATGTTAAATCTCTTTAGTCAATGGAAATAAATATTTGAGATTCCTTATGCATAACTAAATCCAGAAACAGAAAATATACTGAAGTCTTGGGGAATGAAAGTTCTGAAAATGTAGAAAAGAGTGTAATAGAATAATCTGATTCTCTCCTACTCTACTCCACCCCAACAAATATCCTGATTCTACTGGCCTTTCAGAAGACATCTGGCTCTTCTTTCAGGACTTTGGACCAGAATGAGCAGAATCCCCATCAAATAGTGTGTACTTCTATCATATTCACTCTTTATCATCTACTTGGTTTTAATTATACAGTATGTGCTGCTTTTGTATCTGTTAGTTTTGATGTTTTCTTCAAGGATTACAGGAAATCCACTTTACTATTGTACAGTATTATAATAGAATTGGGAAATTCTGCCACTGATTCCCTCTGTTGCACTCCTCTACAGTCTCCATGTCAGGTACTATATTTCGATCTATCCTTCCCGCTCCTATCACCCCTTATATTGCAGCAAGACAGGAACCACCATAGCAGGCAGAAAGTTCTTTAGGATCAAGTAAGTCTGCTTGTGTGCTCAGGATGTGCGATGTCCTGGTATGAACTGCCCAGATCCTGATCTGGATGTAAACTAAGGAAGGAGGGAGTCATCAACCCCTAAGCCAATCATCAGTTTGAACCACAGGTGAAATAGATACTTATTCTTCTTCAGAATTAATGTACTGACAAAAAAAAAAGTTCTATACATAAAACAGAATTAAACATTTAAAAAAACCCCTAAAATGCAATTTCTTACCTTTAAATTTTACAGTGAACACTACTTTTGTATTAGACCAGTCAATTCTCCTTCCACAACTGTTCTTAATTTATGTTTATATTTAATTTACATGCCACCCATTTCACTATTGAACGACTCTGGGCATGTTTATTCTCTGCATATAATTAAAGGTATATATGAAATCTGTGCTCAGAGGTAGCAAGTATTGGAAAGAATACAGATTTATTTATGCAGAGTATATCATAAATACTAAGGCCTGGTAGTGAGAAAGAAGGATTCTATTTCTTTTTTAAGCCCCTTTTGTCTATTGTCACAAGCCCTCACAAGAGTTCACATTTCTAAATTCTCTAAGCTGTCTCTATCTCCTCTGGCAGACCAGGGAAATAGCTGCAGGCCAATGGGCATGGTTGTTTTAATGTATATAAACCCAGAAACAATTAAATGTGCAGTATTTTGGTGAGTAGCTATCATTCAGGGACAACCTTTCTCTGAGAAGAAAATTGAATAAGTAGGACTGGGTGCTCCTATATTAGATACTTGCCTGTTTAATCCAGAGACCCTTTATCTACATTTCCTGCTTATTGTTCACTGGCTAAAGATTGATGCTCTGCACTGAAAGTTCAAAGCCACCTTCTGAATGAGGAACAGGCAGGGGTGGGGAATTCAAAGCATGAGAAAATAAGCAGGCTTGATAATGCTGACAAGCCAAGAAACAGCTGCTACTGACATTGCACTGATGATCAAACACTTCATCATGAAGGTTGCCACGCATTTCTGATTAACCTAGTCCTAGAAAGATCCTATCAGACTGTTTTGAACAACATGATGTAAGTTTTGTTTACAAGATCCAAAGTACTGGTATTTTTTGGAGTATAAGACACATCGGAGTATAAGACGCAGCTTAGTTTTTGGGGAGGAAAATGGGGGGGGGAGATCTGTTATTGATATTGCTGAGAATAATGGTGATAAGATAGGTATTCTTGCCTTGGATATTTTTAAAGCCTTTGATTCTATACAATGGGATACTATAAAAGAAATGATTTCTGCATTAGGATTTGGTAATAAATTTATTCATATTATTTCCAAATTGTACCAGAGGGGTACGGCAAGAGTGAAGGTAAATGGTATATTTACACAAGATATAAATTTGGAAGCAGGGACAAGACAAGGTTGTCCCCTGTCTCCGACCCTATTTTTATTAGCAATTGAAATTTTAACAACTTTGATTGAAGAGGATTCAGAATTAATAGGTTATAAAGGCATCAAAGTTAATTTATATGCAGATGACACTCTTGTCATTTTAAATAATATTACAAATGATATAAAAAGAGTTCAAATACATTTGGAAGAATTTGAAGATATGACTGGTTTGAAAGTAAATTGGGCAAAATCAGAATTATTAATGGAAATTGATAGGAAAACAAATTAGAAAAATTACAAAATCAATTTGGAATTAGGATAAAGGATAATTTAAGGTATTTAGGTATTATACTTTCACTTAAAATTAAAAATTTAAAGAAACTAAATTATGACATAGTAATAAAAGAAATTGAAGTGAAAATTGGGAAATATAAAAAACTAAAGTTATCTTGGTTTGGTAGAGTAGCTTAATGTAAAATGATGTTACTTCCTAAATTTAACTTTTTATTCGAGATGCTTCCGATTTTTTAACCGAGAAGGACATTGAAGTATATTAAAAAAAATTAGATAAATTTTGTAATGGGGATAAAAAACCAAGATTGATTAAGAAAATGTGGTATCAGAACCAAAAACAAGGTGGTTTAGGAATTCCAAAATTATTAAACTATTATAGAGCATTTAATATAAAAACAGTAGTAAAAATTTAAAAAGGAGATGTTAAACTTTGGGGTAGTTTGGAAATGAAGGAAATAAAAAAGTTTGGTTACAAATGGTTTTTGGAAAATTTTAAAGGTAAGGTTAAAATTTGTAATTATTGGTTAAATAGTTTGACTAAAAATTGGGACAGAGTAGCAAAAAAATTAATACCAAACGCATTATATTTAGGTAAACTGAAAGAGAATTGCCTAATGAAATTAAATAGTAACAGAGAGAGGATTATAATAGAAGAGAAAGTGGAAACAATTAGTGAATGGTTGAAATTTATAGAAAATGAAATGAGAAAAGAGGAAATTTATGGAAAATTAAACATTAATTGGTTTGAAAGAATTCAAATGAATAAATGGAATAGGAAATGCAAAGAAAGGAATGATGAGAGTAGAAAGGAAACGGAATTTGAAAATTTGACATCTCGAATAATAAAAGATGAAATTGGGCCAAAGGGATTAGTTAGCAAAATTTATAAAATTATTAACTTTGATAATAATTCACAAAGGGTAATGAAAGAGAATTGGGTAAAAGAACTGGGTATTGAAATTTCTGATCAAAATTGGAATATGAACTGGGTTAGTAGAATAATGAGGACATTATCAATAAGGATTAAAGAACATAACTATAAAGTTATTTGGAAGTGGTATTTGACCCCAATAAGACTTTTTCAAATGGATAATAAAGTGGATAAAATGTGTTGGAGATGTAAAGTGGAACTCGGGACATATGTTCATATGTGGTGTAAATGTAATGGGGTTGAACTTTTTTGGTCTAGGATAGAAAATGAAATATTTGAAATGATTAAGAAGAGGGTCAAATTGAAATTGGAAACCATATTATTATTATTATCATTGAATGAAACAACATTAACAACTGGAGAAAGAGAATTGGTGAGGATTTTGGTTATAATGGGGAGAATTATAATTGCTAGATATTGGAAATTAAATGTTGACTTAAAATTAGAAGAATGATACAATGAAACATGGAAATTTGCATTAAATGATAAACTGACTTGTGATATTAAAATTAGAAGTGGTATATATAAAGAAAATGTTTTTTTGGAACACTTGGCAACCATTTGTGGATTTTGCACTTGGGAGATTGGATGAATCGGCATCAGTACCTTATCAAAGAGATTTCTGGAAGAATTGAAGACTTCAATTTCCTAAAACTTCCTTTCCGTTTGTATAGCACGTTGGGAGAAACATTTTTTCTTTCCTTACTATTGATTTTTGTATTGATTTTTTTTTCCTTTCTGTTATTCTTTAACAATAAAAATATAATAATTTTTTTTTTTTTAAAAAAAGATCTGCCTACCAGGTATTCATCTGGCTAGTGTTCTTAGTCTGGTCAGCTTCAGCACATTAGTTTGCTGGTTTTGAGCAAGTGCACGCACTTTTTATCCCCTGCTTGGGGATAAAAAACAGTTTCTAAAGCACAGCTGGAGAGAGGAGCAATGAGAAAAGCAGGTGAAGCTCAGAAGATCGCTTCACTCGCTAGTGCCTCGTTAGGGCTGAAAAAAGCTTCGAAAAAGCTACATTCAGAGTATAAAATGCACCCAAATTTTCAGCCTCTAGGGGTGTGTGTGTGTGTCTTATACTCCAAAAATTACGGTAATTAAACCCATCAGGCAAAATACAAAGTTGCCTTGAAAATTAGATATAGCTATGTCAGAGTTAGACATTACTCAAGCCATATGGCTGTCATACAAAAAATGGCCAGTATCTCAACTGCAGTTCAGAAAAGTTACCAGGACAAAGGACTTGTCCATCAATCCAATGTATATTTTCTGATTGAGAAGAGCTCTTCGGATTTCTCACACTGAGGGGTTTGTTTTTTGTTCTTTAAAAAGTTGAATTTAGGTTGTTCTACATGTAGACTTCATCCAGACTTCAGCTGGTGCAGAATGCGGCCACACGGGTTGTGATGGGAATATCCTGACACTCCCATATTACACCTCTCCTACGCGACTTGCATTGGTTGACGGTTGCCCTCCGATTGAGATTCAAAGTGCTGGTGATTACCTATAAGGCCCTACATGGCTTAGGCCCGGGATATTTGGGGGACCATCTGCAGCCAGCAACAGCTTCCCATCGCCCAGTGCGTTCCCACAGAGAGGGCCTCCTCAGGGTGCCATCAGCCAGACAGTGTCGGCTGGCGACTCCTAGGGGGAGGGCTTTCTCTGTGGGCGCACCTACCCTTTGGAATCAACTGCCCCTGGAGCTCCGGGTGGCCCCCGACCTCCGCTCTTTCTGCTGCGACCTGAAAACGTGGCTGTTTCGTTTGGATTTCATTTTTTAACTTTTTATTAGATGTTTCTTGACTGTTGTGAGCCGCCCTGAGTCAGCTGGAGATAGGGCGGCATATAAATCTCATTAATAAATAAATAATAAATAAATAAATAATAAAATGGGTACAGTTTCACAGAACTATAGTTCTAACAAAACAGAACATAGAAATGGGGGGGGGGGAATCCCCACTCTCCACAATGGTCCAAGTTATCTAAGGAGAGCAATTTACCTCCTAGAACCATGATGGCGAACCTATGGCACGCGTGCCAGAGGTGGCACGTAGAGCCCTCTCTGTGGGCACACGCATTGTCGCCAGCTGCTCTTCCAGGTTCCGTTGCGCACATGCGCGCCGGCCAGCTGGTCTGACGCGCATGCACACCGGCCAGCTGCTCTCTTCTGGGTTCTGACACTCCAGCGTGTGTGCACTCCAGTTTCGGCACTCAGTGCCGAAAAGGTTAACTATCACTGTCCTAGAAGCTTCTTAATCCTGTTGCCATGCTCAACTCCTTACACCCAAAAGAGAAAAAAGACAAAAAACATATCCCTTTAAATAATTATATCATACTTCTAGTGAATTCACCTATAGTCCTCCAGCTGATCAATGTTAGGAGTGATGGAGGCCTGGCCGAAGGAAGCTCGTCAGCATTATTTAAATGTAAAATGCCCCAGGTACAATCCTCATACATTTAGGAGATATCCTTTTCACAACCCTGAAATGCCACTATTACTCAGAATAAATAGTTCTGAACTATAGGCACCAAATCCAAATAGATGGTAAATTGTGTGAATTAATGGAGGAAATGGAGGAATAAAAGCATATATTGTGTAAGTGCGCAACTAAGAGAAAGATAAAGATAGATCTAAATGAAGGTGTCCTGACCCTACAAAGAGGGAGTAAATGAATATATATTTTACAAATGATGTATCAATGGTATTCAAATCTAGATAAATTGTACAAGATATATAAGAGAATCTCAACAAATATTGGAAATGTAATCAATCTGAAGATGCTTTTATCATATTGGGTGGGTCTGTAGGAAAGCTAAAACGTTTTGTAATCAGATATTTATGATGGTTGAGAATATTATGAAAATGGATTTTTCAGGAATGACAGAAAAGCAGCTGGAAAGAAAAACATGGGACTTTATATATGACATTGGCAGTTATGGGCATATAGGCCCATAACTGGAAAGAAAAATACAACCCACCTTGGAAGAATGGAGTTTGAACGTAATGCAGCTAGCTATCATGACATTTTTTTCATGAATGACTTACTTTAATTTTTTGTGACTTGGAGATCACTATACGATTTCTTATAAGACTTTTATCAACTTTTGACTTTATAATTTGAAGATTAGACTGAATTTGACTATAGAAATATTGTTTTGTTAAATATAAGTTTATTTACATTTGACATTTTATTATGCGTGAGATTACAATTAAGAGAAGAATAATTTAGGAATAGTGGATTTTTGGAATGTTGATCTTAAAGATTAGTATTTTTTAAATATATAGAAAGGTTGTTCTATTGATATTATTTGTGGAATAAAAGAATTATTTTTGTTATAAAGTTTGTTATAAAGAGTTATTTTGGTTATAAATTTAATTTTTGTCACTTTAATTTTGTTTTATTTCCTTTTCCTTTAATATAAAATTTGTATTTTGATATTTGATTCTGAAATTTAATAAAGATATTATAAAAATATGAATATAGGATTAAAATATATGTCAGAACATGATATTTGGAATCATACAAGTTGTTATATAGTTTTTTATTAAGTGTGAATCCATAGGCTTGCAATAGTTTTATGTTTTTTACTTGCTGGAGAATGGTATTAATGGAAAAAAACAGATAAGTTTTGCTTTAAAAAATTATGCAACTTTAATGAAATCTGGGGAAATAATTAATCTATTATATGATAGGAATGGATGCAGGGGTGAAATGCTCCCGGTTCGGACCGGATCACCCGATCCGGTAGCGATGGTGGCGGGTGGTTCGGAGAACCGGTAGCAAAAATTCCTGCCCACCCCCCATGCCCAGCTGAGTCACGCAATCATCAGAAGCTTTTTTTATTTTTAAAAGTATTTTTTCTACAAACTCTTCAGCCAAAAAAATGATTTAAAAAGAAAGCCTCTGATTATTGTGTGGCTCAGCTGGGATCGTCAGAGCCTTTTAAAAGCATTTTTCTACAACCTCTTCAGCCGAAGAGTTTGTAGAAAAAATGCTTTTAAAAGCCTCTGATGATCCCGGCTAAGTTGCCTGATCAGCAGAGGCTTTTAAAAGCATTTTTTTTACAACCTCTTCGGCCGAAGAGGTTATAGAAAAAATGGTTTTAAAAGTTAAAAAAAAAAATTGGCCACGCCCACCCAGTCACATTACCCCCCCAAGCCACACCCACAGAACCAGTAGTAACAAATTTTACATTTCACCACTGAATGGATGGGTAGGAATGAGATGAGAAAGTACAGAAAAAGGAAACTCAAAAATGAATGGAGATTGCTGAATATTTGTCTAGAAAAAGATCTGTTTCAGTTACATGGTTTAAACGTAAGTCTTTTCATACATGTACACGAAAAAGAAATTAACATAAATCTAAAAGCATGATTGAAATGAGATTTTATAATGCAAGGTTGTGAAAATTAGTGAAGAACCAATGATTATTTTAGGTACTGAATGGGAACAAGCTATTTTTGACAT
The DNA here is from genome assembly GCA_022577455.1 of Arizona elegans. Lineage (NCBI taxonomy): Eukaryota > Metazoa > Chordata > Lepidosauria > Squamata > Colubridae > Arizona > Arizona elegans. The sequence continues at coordinate 70,833,974 of JAKOOJ010000004.1, read as the reverse complement.
GTCAAGGTGGATATTGGGAGAAAAATGGGCATTGCAAAAATGAAAAGAAATTTAAAAAAGCAAAAGCAGAATGACAGCAGGAAGAACAAGTTTTAAGAAAAGGGGATAGCTTAATCTAGGAAAGAGAATGAAGAAAGCAGATGTAGAAGCTACTTTAAAAAGTATGGAGTTCTTCTTTCTTCTCTGTACATTGTATTGTTTATCCTGAAAGGGAATGGTATGTATGCATGTAATAATGAGTGTATAGAACTAATCAATTAAATCAAAGGCAAACAAACTTTTTATTCCATACTGAAGCCTTCTCACAATGCTGCACCACTCACCTCTGTGAAGAAACCTGCTATTCCAGCCTGACATGAGCCATGCTCTTCACCGTATTTTTTCTTATATTCTAAGGTAGAAAAAAGAAATAAGGAGATGAGAAGAAATAAATGCAGTCCTGTCAGTCTCCACCAGAAATGTGTAATTCCCAACTCAATGGTCTCTTCCCCTTCTCTTTATTCTATAAGTAAGTGCTGTCACAAACTGAGACAGTGAGCAAATTCTGGGACATTAGCAAAATTCAAGCTTCTTTGGTTATTGTCAAACCAAATAACTCCATTCACAAAGGAAAACATGTTTTGGATTTTTTATGATATGAGGAAGTAAAAAAGCTCTAAAAATGCAGAAGTACAACTGGTGGGGAGCTTGATGATTTGTTTACTGAAAATTACAAGGCTAATTGGAGGCTGGCAAGAATAATCCTCAATTAGTTCTTAATGAGAATTAAAGCTAAAATATCCACAACTTTATTGTCTAAAGTTAAAACTCTGCTCTTCCTGCTTCCCTTAGTTCCTAGTCTCTCTCTCTACTATAACATTTTAGATTGAATGCTTTTAGGCATAAAATTCATTTGTGGACTTATCTTTGATCCTACAATGTCATGAATATTGACTGTGTTGGAAATGACCAAAATTATTGCTATCATTATTACATTTTATAGTATGAATACTTCTATTAATATTAAACAACAGTTCAGGGAACAAAGAAAAATACAAGGAAGTCCTGGGATTTATCAGGCCTGGGAAGAACTTGAGCTCTGGAAGAGTTGGTTGAAGTTTCTTTCACCAAGGAACATCACTCAGGGTAAGTATAATATAAGGATCTAGCCCAAGAAATACTCTGAGTCATTGGTATGATCAATCATATTTATTAATCCAACTCTGTTCTCTCACAGGTGGAGCATCGAACTGTCCAGTGCCTCGTGTGTGCCTGTTTAAGTACCAGAGAGGCGTGGTCAAAGGTAAGGAGAAGTGGTTATGGGGGATGAGGGTGTAAGTGTTAACCCTTGCAATGCCAAACAGTAGGTGACACATGAGTGAGGCATTTATATGTGACAAAACCCCCTCTAAACGCCTAACTAGTAGTGTCTGTAAACAGTTGTGTTACAAATATACGCCTAATTTGGAACTTAAATAAGTGTGTTGTTTATTCTGTAGAGGTTTCGTGAGTATGTCGGCTATCTGTTCTTCTGTTTCGCAGTGAATGGCTTTGATAAATCTAATGTTAGAGAGTTGCCTTACATGTTTATGTTTAATGTCTATATGTCTTGACCTTTGACCTACTGCATCTGCCTTGGATATCTCAATAGCTGCTTTATTGTCCTCATGAATGATGATGGGGTATGATGGTTCAGTCCAAATGTTGGTTAATAAATCATCGAACCAGGTCAGATTGTTTGTGGCCTTGGACATACATACGAATTCAGCTTCAGTGGTAGATGTGGCAACCAAGTTCTGTTTGTCAGTGTACCAATGGACAGGGCTGTTATTGAGAAAAAAGATGTATCCAGATGTGCTTTTCCTGCTCTTTACATCTCCTGCCCAGTCAGCATCCGCATAGCAGGAGAGTACGGGTTCCTTGGAGATTTTTGGCTCAAGTACTAGGTATGCATTTGAGCTATATTTTAGATATCTGAGGAGTTTCTTTACTGCCTCCCAATGATAGGTAGTGGGTTTGCCAACATATCTGGTTAGGAGATTGACGGGTAAAGCGATGTCTGGTCTAGTCCAGTTTGCGATATATAGTAAGGATCCTATAGTTGATCTGTATAGCTTGTTGTCTGTAAATGTCTCGCCCTCGTTATGCATGTTTTTGAGGAATTCGGGTTGCATGGGCGTATCGCAAGGATTGGCTTCACTCATGTTGCATTTTCCTATCAGCTCCAAGATTTTTTCTTCTTGTGAAAGTCGGAAACCTTTTCGGGTTTGTATGATATGAACCCCTAAGTATTTGTTTATCTTGCCTAGTATCTTTAGAGAAAAGTGTTTATTCAATTCTTTGGCAAACGTGTCACATTTATGTTTCTGTTTGCCTATGTATAGTATGTCGTCCACGTAAATGAGGACATACTCAACAGAGTCCTTCTCTCCCCTTGTGAAAAAACAAATGTCCACTGATGTGGCTGTGAAGCCCATTGTTCTGAGGATGTTGGCCAAGCATTCATACCACCGCTTTCCTGATTGTTTGAGTCCGTACAGACTTTTGTTCAGAAGACATGTGTTACCTTCTTGTCTTTTATTCCTGGTGGTGCCTTAACATAGATCATTTTGTCTAGCTTGGCATGTAGATATGCGGTCTGTACATCAAATAGGTACACGTCTAGCCCTAAAATGGAGGCTACTACTAATGCACTTTTGACACTTTCAGCTCTGACAGTGGGGGAGTATGTGTCTGTGTAGTCTTCCGGATATTTTTGGGCAAACCCCTGTGCCACTAGCCTTGCCTTGTATAATGTTTTATTGTCATCTAGAGTTTTGATCTTATATATCCACTTAGTTCCAATTGTGTTTTTACCATTTGGAACTTCAGAGGGTGTGCATACATCTAGTTCCTTGAGGCTAATCATTTCTTTCTCCATTGCTTGTTCCCACTTTGTCCTCTCTTCTAGGGGTAACTTTAGCACTTCATCATATGAATTTGGTGTTGGACTGTCTGTGTGTACAGACATGATGAAGTCTTTGAATTTGTTGGGTCTTTTGTTTCTGTTTGTTCTTATTGGTCTATCTGGGGTCGTGATTGATTCGTGTAAGTACCTGGCTTCCTTTTCGGTGAGTGCATCTACCTTTAGTGTTGGATGATTCTCCTTCCACCCACTGGTGCTGATACTTTGGTGCCTAGGTTTGACTCTCTGTAGTTTCCTATCCTCTTTTATATCTGTGCCCTGTTGGTTATTTGTTAGACGGGGTGTGTGAAATACTTCATTTAAATGTATTTTAGACCAATTAGCGTGCTCGTGGAAATCAGCCGATCTAGATATTATGAACCTATTCTGATTATCTATGAATCTGTACCCTTTGGTTCCCGATTCATACCCCATGAACCTAAGTCTTCTAGATACTTTATCCTCCTTTCTCCTTAATTGTTTGGGAATGCTGTGACCCCAAAGACGTGTAGGTGGGCTATGTTTGGTTTCCTTCCATACATTAGTTCGTAGGGAGTTGTGTTTGTTACGCTAGACCACAGCCTATTGAGGGTATAATTAGAATAGAGAAGGGCTTCTGACCAAAATGATTTCCCTAACCCTGCATCTTCCAAGGTGCATCTCATCATTGTTTGTAATGTGCTGTTTTTTTGTTCCACTACTCCATTCTGGAATGCGGAGAACGGTGATGATGTATAGTGTAGTATCTCATGTTCCTTTAACCACCTAGAGAAGTCCCTTGATAGGAATTCAGAACCTCTATCAGTCATTATTTGTTTTATTTTTGTATTATGTTGGACCTCTACTCTTTTGTAGAATTCCCTGAATTTTTGATATTCCTCATTTTTATGTTTCAGAGTGTATACGAAGCCATAGCAGCTGTAGTCATCTACTATAGTTAGGAAGAATCTCTTTTTGTATTTGATAGATGGTTTTAGGGGTCCCACTAGGTCCATATGAATTAATTGAAAAATAGAGTCAGTTGTGTGTACTGACTTCTTTGGTCTGGGTTTTGTTTTCAATTTGGAGCATTTACAAATGTCAAACAATATGAAATCAATTTTAATGTGTATCTTAGAGGCACCCTTACAATCTCATGCTTTATTACTCACAGTCTCAACCAGAGGTTTAAATTAGTCTGAGCAGTTTCTGGAGTTCATTTTTAAATCCCCCAAATAATGCACTTTAGAGGGAGGGGGAGAGGAAATCCCACTTCCTGCTTCTTAAAATATGCTTCCAAGGATATGTATAAATTCAGAGAAATGTGCTTTGGTTTCTGAAAACAACCACCATGTAGCCTAGTAACTCTCTGAAACTAACCACCAACCCATTGCTAAATTTCAAGGAAAGAACTTGGCAAATTATCCTATGGGAAACTCTATGTATTCCTTTGGGTTGAACAGATCATAAGAATAATAAATCTCAATTCAGAAACTCTCTGCTCAAAAGGGGGAAAATAGCAATAGCACTTAGACTTATATACCATTTCATAGTGCTTTTATCGCCCTCTCTAAGCAATTTACAGAGTCAGCATATTGCCCCCAACAGTCTGGGTTCTCATTTTACCCACCTCGGAAGGATGGAAGGCTGAGTCAACCTTGAACCAGTGAGATTTGAACTGCCAAACTGCAGCTAGCAGTCAGCTGAAGTAGCCTGCAGTGCTGCACTCTAACCACTGCGCCACCTCGGCTCTGGTAAATGGTAAATGGACTGTCAGTACTTTCTTAAATTGGATGAAAAACCTTTTTAAAAAAAGAAAGACCTATTCATTCTAGTAAAATCTACAAACTAAAAACAGTTTAACATTTATAAGCCAACTTTCCATAAGCTGGACCACAATAAACCAAGATATCCCAGAAATTATGTAAGTCTCTGAAGGTAAAAAGCTGCAAATAATCTTTTCAATTATTTGTCTCACTCTCACTCTCTATAATCACATTTGAAGAAATGGTCTCAAGATGCAGGTAACAGATAGTGATCTATGATTACATTTATCATAAACATTAAATAATGTGATCACCAAACCTAAAAATTAAAAGGTTTCCGTCTCCTATCACCATATGTAAAGCATACAGATTATGCCAGACATACTAAATACACTACAGAGCTTATTTATAAATAAATAAATGATATCTGCAATTGTGGAGAGTGGGAACAAATACTCAACACCTTCCTGTCCTCTTAAGGAGCTACAAAAAAAACTGTAAAATTAAGATTCTAAATGATTCTGCAACTATTTCTTTCCAACAGAAGAAAGGTGATTAATATGGGAGTAGTGTTAGCTCACCTGACTATTCTCATCATTTTATGCATCATTTAAATGAACTCTAATGTTATTTTAGAAGCTTCAATGATTTAAAAAAACACTGTACATTGCATTCAGCCAAAACTTGCTTGGTTTGTTGAATAAACCACAACTAACAGCTCATATAGCATACAAAGCCATTAGTTGTAATTTACAAATTACAATGTCTACATTTATGCATCTCCATCAGATATGAAATGCATCTGTAACAGATGTAACAGATTAATAGAGTTGGATGGGACCTTATGGGTCATTTAAATAAAAAGGAATATTAGGACAGAGACGGTAGGCACATTGGTGCACTTATGCACGCCCCTTACAGACCTCTTCGGAATGGGATGAGGTCAACAGTAGACAGTTTAAGGTTAAAGTTTTGGGGGTTTAGGGAAGAAACTACATAGTCAGATAGTGCATTCCAGGCAATGACCACTCTGTTACTGAAGTCATATTTTCTGCAATCGAGTTTGGAACATTTTACCTTGAGTTTGTATCTATTATTTGCTTGTGTATTGTTGTGGTTGAAGCTAAAGTAATCATTGACAGGAAGGACATTGTGGCAGATAATTTTATGTACTATGCTTAGGTTAGACTGAAGTCGGCGTAGTTCTAAATGGTCTTAAGCCCAAAATTTGGAGTCTGGTGGCATAAGGTATTTTATTGCGGTTAGAGGAATGGAGGACTCTTCTCGTAAAATATCTCTGGACTCTCTCAATTCTATTTATGTCCGATATGCAGTTCGGGTTCCTGACAGATGAGTGGTATTCAAGAATTGGTCTAGCAAATGTTTTGTATGCTCTAGTTAGTAGTACAACATTACCAGAGAAGAAGCTACGCAAGATTAGGTTTATAACTCTTAATGACTTTTTGGCAATGTTGTTACAGTGGGCTCAGGCACTTAGATCTTTAGAAATGAGTACTCCAAGGTCCTTGACAGAATGAGGGTCATCTACAAGGTCATGTCCATCTAATTTGTATTTTATGTTTTATTTTTTTTTTTGCCAATGAGCAAGACAGAGCATTTGATGATTGAGATTTAAAGTTGCAACTTGTTAGACCAATCTGACATAGTCAAGGTCTCTTGAAGGGTAGTTGCATTGTCGGTGGTGTTGAATAGTTTTAACATCATCAACGAAGAGAACACAGTTGCTTTTGATATGATCACCAAGGTCATTTATATAAAGTATGAAGAGTGTTGGACCTAAGACACTGCCTTGGGGAACACCGCTATTAACATGTACATGATTTGATAGAGCGCTTCCTATTTTAACCACTTGACTGTTTGACAGGAAGGCAGCTATCCATTACTGTAGGAGTCCAGAAATGCAATAGGATTTTAGTTTTAGAGGTAATTTGTTGTGTACTGCTGAATCAAAAGCAATAATAATAATAATAATAATAATAATAATAATAATAATAATAATAATAATAATAATAATAATAATAATAATAATAATTTTATTTCTATACCGTCCTTCTCCTGAAGGACTCAGGGCGGTGTACAGCCTATTTAAAAACACAAAACAAAACAACGATTAAAATTATTAAATAGATTAGGCTCAAATTAAAATCCCAGAAATTTAAAATAACCCAATTTAAAATTATTATGTTGATAGCCCGGCCTGGCGGAACAACAGGGTCTTCAGTGCGCAGCGAAACACCCAGAGGTCGGAGATCTTACGTATTTCCAGGGGCAGTTCATTCCACAGGGCTGGGGCTCCCACAGAGAAGGCCCTCCCCCTGGGTGTCGCCAGCCGACATAACTTGGCCGATGGCACCCTGAGGAGACCCTCTCTGTGGGAGCGGACTGATCAGTGGGAGGCTATTGGTGGCAGAAGTCCGTCTCGAAGGTACCCGGGTCCTATGCCATGGAGCGCTTTAAAGGTGGTAACCAACACCTTGAATCGCACCCAGAAGACCACTGGGAGCCAGTGCAGCTTGCGCAGGAGGGGTGTCACGTGGGCGCAATGAGTTGCGCCCATAACCACCCCCGCGGCCGCATTCTGGACCAGTTGGAGCCTCCAAGTGCTCTTCAAGGGGAGCCCCATGTAGAGAGCATTACAATAGTCCAACCGGGAGGTAACAAGGGCGTGAGTGACCATGCGCAGGGCGTCCCGGTCCAGAAAGGGTTGCAACTGGCGAATCAGGTGAACCTGATAAAAGGCCCCCCTGGCCACGGCCGTCATATGCTCTTCTAAAGACAGCCCTGCGTCCAGGAGGACACCCAGATTGCGAGCCCTCTCTGTGGGGGGCAAAGATTCACCCCCAATAGTCAGCGATGGCACCTGCTGACTATATCGGGGCGCCGGAAGCCACAGCCACTCGGTCTTGGAGGGGTTGAGTCTGAGCCTGTTCCTCCCCATCCAGACCCGCACGGCCTCCAGGCAGTGGGACATCACATCAAGGGCATCGTTAGGGTGGTCTGGGGTGGAGATGTAAACTGTGTCTATTGCTTTGACCTGATCGAGATGTATAGTCCATATGTTTTTGCAATGTAATACTTGTAGATTACAGAATATTTTTTTTCTGAAACCGAATTGTTTGTTAGAAAGTAGGTTGTTTGTCTCAAGGTGTAGGGTAATAGATTGGTTAATGATTGATTTCATGACTTTGCAGGTGACGCAATATAAAGAGATTGGTCTGTAATTTTCAACTAGGTTAGGGTCTCCCTTTTTAAAGATAGGGATGATCCTGGTTTGTGACCATTGGTAGGGCAAGGTGCTGGTACTGAAAGATTTTTCAAAAATTATGCTTAGAGGTTCTGCAATTGCAGTGGAAACTTTTTTAAGAAGTATGCACATAGTCCACCAGGTCCAATAGATAAGAGATGGTTTTAGATTGCATAGTGCCTTTTCAACATTGTCTTCTGTAAAATCAATATCTATAAGATCACTGTAATTGTTGTAATTGCCTGTAGTACGACTGGGAAATATTGGGTATGTGTTGTTGCTGTTTACAAAGACTGAGCCGAAGAACATGTTAAAGAGATTGGCTTTAACAGTTTTGTCAATACAGTGTTCATTGTTTGGTCCTTTTAGGAGTGGGATGGATCTCGAGTCTTTAAGTTTGTTGTTTACAAAATTATAGAAAGCATGGGTGGATTTTGTGCATAGAAGGTTTTCTTCTTGCTTGATGTGATAATTGGTGCATTCAATCTTTATTTGTTGGCATAAGTTTTTGTAGCGGTTTTTGAAGTTAGTTCCGTAGTTTGTTTTGTTTTTTCGCCAAAGAGATTTTTTTCTGGATTGTAATTTCCTTATTGTTATTGGTAGTTTATTTTTTCTGATTTTGCGGGGTATTAGTAGTATGTAAAGTTTAATGATTCTTTTGACTTCGCACAAGAAAATGTTCTAATGGTCGTCAGCAGTATTACAGCCAGAGAATAGATTTTGCCAATCAAGATATGAGAGTTCATTGTCTATGAGATCATAGTTGGCTTTTTTAAAGTTATAACTGGGAATCCCATCATTATGATGATTTTTGAGAGGGCGTAAGTTGAGACAAAAGTCAATCATGCTGTGGTCGCTGTTGGAGAATGGTTCTTTTATTTGTAGTCCATAAATTGAATTTAAACTGTTGCAGAAGATGAGATCAAGGCAGTTGTTGAGTCTAGTGTTGTTAGTTACTTGTTGATCAAATCCCAGATTAGTTACAGTATTGTACAGGGTTGCATGTATAAGTTCAGTTGTACATTCATTTAGGGTCCAATTAATAAGTGGAAAGTTAAGGTCACCAAGAAAGATTATTGGGTGTAGGCAGGAGGCTGCTCAGGTTAGTAGTGACATTAACTTGTTCACATGTTTGATGTTATAATTGGGGCTCTGTAACAAAGTAAGAATCTAAATGTGGTATTTAAGGACAGGTCTCAGACAACGGTCTCAGGAAAAGCACGTTCGCGTGTAACTTGAATATTTTTTAGATGTAGGGACTTTTTGTCCTACATCTTTACATTTACATTTACATTTAGATGGTTGGACTTTTTTTTTTCCAATATTTTATTAAGTTTTTGAAAATACATTAAATATCATTTCTATTTTCAGTGGATGTGCAGTGTTTATACATATATACAAGATATATACCTGGTGTTTCTTAAGCTACTTATTCCTTTTATTAGGCTCACCTATTCTATTTTCAGTGGATGTGCAGTGTTTATACATATATACAAGATATATACCTGGTGTTTCTTAAGCTACTTATTCCTTTTATTAGGCTCACCTTTTTCTCCTTCTTTTATTTTATCATTCATCCATTCATACCACCTTCCCCAAACGGTATAGTAATCTGAATTTGCATCCTCATTTATTTCATGGGTTAGTTTGCTCATCTCTGCACACTCCAATATTTTCCTAATTATGTGTTCTTCTGTTGGCAGATCTTTCTCTTTCCAGAGTTGTGCATATGCCAGTCTAGCAGCTGTAGTGATATGTATTATTAGGTGGATCTTTTTCTTTTCTTTTTTTTTAAAAATACTTTATTGAATTTTCCAAAATAAAAAAGAAAATATACAATCTCTATCTCCTTTCAGAGGTACAGTGTTTATACAATTTAGTGAGTCATACGTTAAATAAACTTCATCCTTAGCTATACACTATTCTATGCAATATAACTCTAATTCAAGTACAAAACAGGTCATATCCTAAAGTCATGTTTTTATCTTGTTCTTCAACCAATTATACCAGTTTCCCCATACGTCATAATATTTAGAATTGTCCTCATTATTTAACTCACTCGTCAGTTTTGCCATTTCTGCGCACTCTAGGATTTTGTTTATTAGAGTTTCTTCTGAGGGTATAGATTTATTTTTCCAGCATTTCGCAAAGGCTAGTCTAGCCGTGGTTGTAATCTGGATTATAAATTGTGTTTTGTTGTTATTAAGGCCATCTTCAGTTATGCCCAGGAGGAAAGATTCTGGAGCTAGGACTACCTCCTGTCCCGTTATTTCACAAAGCCAGTGTCGAATTTTGGACCAAAACTTTTTGGTCTCTGGACAAGTCCACCATAGATGATAGAAGGTGCCGACCGTTTTTTCACATTTCCAACATGTGGCTGAGAGATTTGGAAACATTTTCGCTAACCTAGCTGGACTAGGTACCACCTGTGTAGCATTTTATAGTGGTTTTCTCTAAATGTTGCCGATTACGTTATTTTGTAGTTCTTATTCCAGGCCATCTCCCAATTTAATCTATATCCCAGGTTTTTTTCCCAAATATTTAGCTGATTTTTTGCTATGATCTCTGCCCTATCCTCATCTAATAGGAAGTTGTAAATTTTTGTTAGCATTTTCTTGTCTATTCCCCAAATAATTTTATCAAAATTTCCGTATTTAGCTTCTATACCAAATTTGTCTCTATCTTTTTGGAATCTTGAATTAATCTGAAGGTAGTTCCACCAATCCAAGTTGAAACCCTGGTCCCTCAATAAATCCAGCGGTTTAAGCTTCCCTTCTTCATCAAGGATGTCCTTATATGTGCCCAATTTATAATCGTCTCTCCTGTTTGGGGCCGCCAACGCTTCCATAATAGAAAGCCAGTTGGGTACCTTAGTATAAATCCTCTGTCTAATTTCCTCCCACGTGCGAATAAGAGTCTCCCTAATTTTGTGTTTATGAAAATAGGATTTTTTTTTGTTCTTTATATCCCAGAGGTGAGAGTGCCATCCTTCTAGAAGGTCGTGTCCTTCTAATGTCAGGATTCTCCTATCTTGTAACTTGATCCACTCCTTGATCCAAATTATTTTTGCCGCCTTTTGATATACTTCCCAATCAGGGAGCCCAAATCCTCCCAAATTCTTTTTCCCTTGGAGTATCTTAAAGGAGATCCTCGATTTCTTACCCTCCCATAGAAAATTTCTAATATGTTTGTTCAGGTCCAAAAAGAATTTTTTATCTAAGGTTATCGGGATGTTTTGAAATAGGAACAGAATTTTAGGTAAGATGTTCATTTTGATCGCTGCTATTTTGCCAATCAGAGACAATTTTAGCCTTTTCCATCTTTCAAGGTCTTGATATATTTTCCGCAGTAGGGGGATATAGTTATCATCTTTTAGTGAGGAGAATCTCGCAGTAATCCATATTCCCAAATATTTTATTTTCTTAACTGCCTGGAGGCCTAATAAGTCTTCCAATTCCTTCTTTTGTGGATCTGTCATGTTTTTCACTATTATTTTAGTTTTTTTCCTATTGAGTTTAAGGCCCGCCACTTCTCCATAATCCTGTATTTCCTGCATTAGTTTTAAACCGGTTTCTAATGGATCTTCTATTATGAGAGCTACATCGTCTGCAAAAGCTTGTGTTTTGAATACTTTCTTCCTGATCTTTAATCCTTTAATTGGATCTTTTTCTGTCCATAGTTCCTCTTTACTATTCCCAGGAGAAATATTTCAGGTGTCAATTCAATATCTTCTCCAATTATTTCTTGTAACCATCTCCAAATCTTGCTCCAGTATCTTTTCGCATCGGGGCATGTCCACCACATGTGAAAGTCCCTGGCCGTGACCGCATTTCCAACAATTTGGGTGTATATTTGGATACATCTTTGCTAGTTTAGCAGGGGCTAGATACCACCTGTGTAGCATTTTATACTGGTTTTCCTTATAAGTCACTGCTCTGGTCAATTTATAATTCTTATTCCATGCCTCTTCCCACTCGTTAAGATTTATGCTGTGTCCAATATTCTTCTCCCATGCTCCCATTTGGTTTTTGATTGTATCCTCTGTTCTATCCTCATCTAATAGGTAGTTGTATAGTTTGGCCAATATCTTTTTTTTTATTGGTTTTTATTATGAAATATAGAAATACAATTCAACATTTTTCGGTTCCGTGGTGTTGAATATAAATACATATTATTTACATATTATTTACATAGTATTGCATCTCTGCTTGTATATGATTTGGATATTATTACAAATAGTAATGCACAGTTCTTTGTGATCATATATACATGTTATTTACCTGTTATTTACATAGATTGCAACATCATTATTAATTAAATTTTGTACGTCTCAAACTTCACTTTTTGTTTCTTTTCTCTATCCACTCATACCACAACTCCCACACATTATAATATTCCGTGTTCTCTCTTTCGTTAAGTTCTAATGTTAACTTATTCGTTTCGGCGCACTCTAAAATTTTCCTGATTACTTGTTCTTCGGGTGGTAGTTTTTTCTCCTTCCAATACTGGGCGTAGGTTATTCTTGCCGCTGTCGTTATATATATGATTAAATACTTCTTTTTTTCATATTCCGTTTTCAGGATTCCCAGGAGAAAGATTTTCGGTTCAAATTCAATATTATCTTTTATTATTTCCTTAATCCATTTCCAAATCATTTTCCAGAATTTTTTCGCTTGGGGGCAGGTCCACCAGCAATGATAGAAAGTGCCTTGATGATGGCCACATTTCCAACAATTGGGACTCATATTGGGATATATTTTGGCTATCCTGGCCGGGGCTAGATGCCACCTGTACAGTATCTTATATTGATTTTCCTAATAAGTCACCGCCCTAGTCATTTTAAGGTTGCTATTCCAAATTGTGTCCCATTCATTTAAATTTATACTTTGTCCAATGTTTTTGGCCCATGCTATCATCTGCTCCTTAACCACCTCTTCCATCATATCGTATTCCAGCAAATAATTATATAATTTAGCTAATATTTTGTTATCTGTTCCCATCCATATCTTATCAAATCCGTTGATACCTATCTCAATGCCAAACTCCTCCTTGTCCTTTTTATAACGGGACTTTATTTGTGCATATGGCCACCAATAAATGTGGATGCCCTGTTCTTCCAGTTCTTCATTTGTTTTAAGGTTCCCTCCCCCATTTAATATCTCTTTATATTTGACCATTTTCCCCATTTCCAATAAGTTAGGATATATCATGGCCTCCATTGTGGAGAGCCATCTCGAGACTTTTGTATATTGTTTTCGTCTTATTTCACCCCATGTCTGTATTAGTGTATCCCTTATTTTATGACTATGAAAATATGTCCTTACTTTTTTCCCTGTGTCCCAAAGGAAGGGGTGCCAGCCCTTCTGTAGATTGTGCCCTTCCAGGATCAAGAGTCTTTTATTTTCCAGGGTTGCCCACTCCTTCAACCAAACCAAATATGCTGTTTTGTGGTACATTTCCCATATTGGGAGTCTGAACCCACCTCTGTCCTTTTCGTCTTGCAAATTTCTAATCACTATCCTGGGTTTCTTCCCATCCCAAATGAATTTTCTTATGGTAGAATTAAGTTCCAAAAAAAAATTTTTGTCCAATTTGATAGGGGCTGTTTGGAACAGGTACAGCAACTTTGGTAACACGCTCGTTTTTATTGCTGCAATCCTGCCTAAATATGATATCTGAAGTTTCCCCCACTTTTGTAGGTCCTGTTTAATATTTCTGATTAAGGGCACGTAATTGTCTTCCTTAAGGGCCGAGCACTTTGCCGATATTCACACTCCCAGATATTTTACCTTCTTAACTATTTGGAGCCCCATTGCTTCTTCAAGTGCTTTCTTTCGTTCCTCAGTCATATTTTTGGTTAGCAGTTTAGTTTTGGTTTTATTGAATTTAAGGCCAGCTACCTCTCCACATTTGCTCAATTCTTCCAATATTTTTACACCTGTTTCTAATGGCTCCTCCATAATAAGGGCTACATCGTCAACAAATGCCTGGGTCTTATACGTCTTCTTTCTAATTGTCAATTCCTTAATTTCATTATTATTTCTAATCCTTTTTAATAAGACTTCTAGGGCTAATATATACAAAAGTGGTGACAAGGGACACCCTTGTCTCACCCCCTTTATAATTTGGAAGATTTTTGTCAATTCTCCATTGAGTAAGATGTTGGCTCTTTGTTTTTCATATATTGTGGTTACTGTGTTTTCAAAATTTGGACCGAAATTCATCTTTTTTATCTGTTGTATCATGAAGTCCCAATTCAGGTTGTTGAAAGCCTTCTGGGCATCTAAGAAGACCAATGCAATTTCTTTATTCGGGTGTGCCTCATAATATTCAAGTATGTCTATTACTTCCGGTTGGCGACCTGTGGTTGCATGGCGCTGTGAGAGCGATCGCTGCTCCATAACGCCACTTTTACACCACGTTTTGGGGACCCTTCGAAGCGTGGAAGCTTGGAGAGCTTCTCGGATAATAGCGGGATTTCGGCAGGCAGAGCAGTGAGAAGCAAGCACTCTCTGCTGGACTGATTGCCGCTGTCAAACCAACGCAGCATGTCTGCCTCTTAATGGCAGACCCAAAGCTGTGATAGCCAACAAAGACGGGAAGCAAGGCATTCGGTAAAGTCAGTGATAGAAAAGCGCTTGTACCTACTCTCCCTTGAACATGTTGCGATTGAAATCGGCAGAATTAGATCAGCTGTATTGGACAAAAAGGATCCATAGAAAGAAGCAAGCTGTAATTGAAAGTGAAGGCATAGATCGTATTGGCGTATGGTCGCAGGCAAGCCGACAAGAAATAAGCGGAAAAGAAAGTGGCGAAGCAGAGCAGCAGTATTATTAGAGAACGGGAGGTAATATAAACATAATTATGGGGGAATCGAGGTGTTTTTTGGAGGTGGCCCTGAAGATCGGGTTGATAAAGAAGTGGGCGACCGGAAGCGCCGCCATTGCTTGGGACAGCAACAAGATCTTTGAGTGTACAGAGAGGGAGGGAGGAGCACCAAGCACCAAGGAAAGATAATCTCTGAAATATTCTGACACTATTAAAATTAGATCTTTAAAGACTACCACGAACTGACTTCAGGGAAAGAAGTTCCTGAACCATATAGGATGTAAAGTATTTTTGTGAAATTTGATTCTATTTGAACACTGCTGCACACTTGCCCCTTGTGATTTGCGAAGACATTGAGTTCAATTAATTAATTTATGAAGGATATCTAATCAATTTGTTATATATACCTACACATTTATATATTTATAATTACATATATTAGAGTAATTTATCTGTATAGACGTATATCGGATTGACTATATATAGCGATATATATCTTTTTTTAAAATTAATTCTTTGCTAAATAGATCATTTATTACCATTAATAATTAACTGTGATATTAAATAATATTAGAGTATTAATTAATTAATTAATTAATTAACTACTTATTCATTTATATATACTCATTGTATAAAATTATACATTAGAATAATTTTATAGATTTATATAGATTGAATGACAAATAGGGATATTTTCCCTTCTAGCTGATTAATTATTTGTATTTAATGATTGTGGGATATTCATAATAGTCGGATTCTATGAACTGTGGTAATTAATTTGACAATAGATTAGACCTGAATAATAAATAACAGAACAGAATACACATAAAATAACTAACGACAATAGGATACTTGGATAAAAAAATGACGCAATCTTTGAAAACAGATCCAAGCCTTCCTGAAGAAAAGAGATAGAATAAATTGAATTAGTAGTATACCAAATTAAATATCAGATTTTGGAGTGGTAAATATTTAATACCCCCAGTAACACAGAAGAAGATAATACTAAATAAAAGAAGGATAATTAGTGGATGATAATTCAGAGAAATATCGAAAAGATCGTGAGAGACCAGAAAAAGTTGCTGAAGGAGATGACAAGCCTCTCATCCACTGTGCTCAAAACGGGGAAGAAGACAGCCTCTAATACCACAATAACGATGACATCACCTGCAATGCAGAAGTCGACTGAAGGACTGTCGAAAATAGAAAAATCAGCTATGATTCCTACTATGCAAGCGATGCAAGTGACACAGCGATACAGGATACTATGATCATGATCAGGGTGGATTTGATTTAAATTGACTTAATTTAAATCACAATTTAAATCATGATTTAAATCACTACTAAAAAGGCTTGATTTAAATCAACTCGATTTAAATCATAATTTTTAAAGAGCAACTGTCATCTCTGCTATTCCTTTGACCCACTGTTGACTCACCGATAGTCCCAGTGTTGCAGAATCTACAGCCTCATGCTACATAACTAAGCTCCATTTCATGCTGAATAAACTAAATTATTTATATATCTTAAATAGAAAACTATCTTAAGATAGATTTTTACCCCAAAAGTTTTTTATTAAAATAAATTCGGTAAAAATAAAAAAAAATCCGATTTAAATAAAAAAAATCTGATTTAAATAAAAAAATCTGACTTTTTTGATTTTTTTTTTAAAAAAACATTGATTTTTATCCACCCTGATCATGATGCAAGAGAAAATGTCCAGTAATCATATCGAGTTGAAAACAAATATCAGAGTTATTGACCAAAAAGTGAATGACATACAAGAGTCAATACAAATTAATGAACAGAAGATAAATAAGATGGAATCTAAAATTGAACAAAATGAAAAAAATTTAGAAATAGTAGACCAGAAGCTGATGGCACAGAATAGGGAGCTGGAGGACTCAATCACACAACTGGAAATGGATAGAGCCTCCTTTTATCTGCGCTTCCAGAACATTGCTGAAGATAAGAAGACCTGGGCCAAGTGAGGGCGGAGCTAATAGCTGAGGTACTGAAACAGGATAAACAAGACATAATTAAAGAATTGGATGAGGTGTACAGAGTGCAGACCAACTACGCCAGGAGAAACAAGCTGCCCAGAGAAGTGCACATAAGATTTGAATGGAAGAAAGTTAAAGACATTTTCTATAGTGCGGTGAGAGAAAAACCGGTGATGTATAAAGGAAAGGAAGTGATTGTACTAAAACAAGTCCCAAGGAGGGTGAGGGAATCAAGAAGAGACTACAGATTCCTGGCCATTCAGTTGAACAAGAGGAGTATCCTCTTTAGATGGATATTGCCGGAAGGCATGCTGATTACATGGTAGGGAAAGAAAATCAAAATAGACAGCCCGATAGTAGCTCAAGATTTCCTAGATCAACTAAGAGGGACGGAAGAAGATCAAAGCAGTAAAGAGGAATTGGAAGCAACAAGACGAGGAAATTACCTAGCAGAGGAAATCTAAAGAAGGAACCCCAGAGGAGAAGGAGACAGAGGATAAGGAAAGTAAGGAGGCAAAGAAGCAGCAAAGGCCACAAAGAACTACACGTGAGAATAAGAACTAAGACCACACAAAGGATATAAGAGATGGAAGATTGGAATTTAATATCGATCAATGTTAATGGTTTGAATGATAATAAAAAGAGGAATTTTTTAATATATAAAATTAGCTAAACAAAATGTGGATATAATATGCCTCCAAGAGGTTCATATAAAAAAAGAAAATGAAAAGTATTTGGAGTATAATAAATTGGGAAAAATCTTTACCTCTCTAGCTGAGAAAAAAAAGGGGTGTGTGGCACTATATATTAGTAAATATAGTAGCAGAATTAAAGTATGCCGACCCTAAGGGCAGAGTCTTAGCAGTGGAAATAAAGAGAGGCAATTCCCCAATACTATTAATAGCTATCTATGCCCCGAACAAAAACCTGGGGGAATTTTATTAAAAATTAAGGGAAAGAATAAGTAAAATGGATAATAGCAATATTTGCATAATTGGTGACTTTAACGGAGTAGCAGATTCGGATAAAGACCACAAAAGCATTAAAGACCAAAAAAGGAAAAGGAAAAACCTACCAAAAACCTTCTTTGACCTAGCTGAGGAATTTAACTTAGTAGACATCTGGCGAACACTGCACCCAAATAAAAAACAATATACGTTCTATTCTAATCCTAAAAAATCATGGTCAAGAATTGACATGATGTGGATAAGCAGGAACATAGGGATGGAAATTATGTCATCAGAAATCACACCCAATGTTTGGGCGGACCACAATCCGTTAGAAATTAGATGGAAAAATCTTTATAAAAGAGGAAATAAGAGATGGAGATTAAATTTACAATTCCTGAGGGACAAGCAAAATACTGCGAAAGTAAAGGGAGAACTAAAATCCTTTTTTGAGGAAAATGAAAAGGAGCCAATTGCCCGAGGAATTGGGCATGCAATGGGATGCAATGAAGGCATACCTGAGAGTCCTGGCAATATTTTATGGGTCACACAAAAGTAAAGAAAAAAGGAAGTTACAGAAGAAAAAAGAAAGTTACAGAAGGAACTGTTGGACGAATTAAGAAAAGCGGAGAAGGTAGTGCAGCAAAACCCAGGCAATGAGGCAGCTAAAGAAAAATTGGATGATTCTGCGACATAAATTAAACATTCTAGATCAGGAAGAATTGGCGTATAAGATAAAACAGACCAAACAATACTATTTTGAAAATGCAAACAAACCGGGCAGGTGGCTCTCCTATAGGTTAAAAAAAGAGAAAGAGAAAGGGATTATATATCAGCTGGAAGATTCAGAGGGACATATTGTGAATAAACAAGAAGATAAATTAGAGAGTACTCGAGAGTACTACGCCACTCTATATGAAGAGGAAGGAATTCCAAAAAAAAAAGGTGGACAAATACCTATCGGAAGAAACACTCCCATTAATAGGGGAGGATGAGAGAGAAATGCTCAATAAAGAAATCACAATGACAGACTTAAAGATGGCGATATCGAAACACAAAAAGAATAAATCACCAGCCCAGATGGATTCCCAGGAGAATTATACAAAAACCCAGACTTAGAGGAAATTCTTCTACCAACATTTGTAGAAATTTACAATGAGTCCCTGACAAAATCCAAAATACTGGAATCATGGCGGGAGGCATACATTACACTCCTCCAAAAAGAAGGCGCAGATCTAAAATTGATAAAAAATTATAGACCTATCTCACTTCTCAATACCGATTATAAGATTTATATGAGTATTATAGCAGGAAGGCTAAAGATAATTTTGAACAATTTGATACATAGTGACCAAAATGGATTCCTCCCTGGGAGACAGATAAGAAACAATATCTTTTTTTTCTGTTCCCATCAAGACCTTATCGAACTCATTAGATCCTAGTTCTAAGCCACATTCCTCCTTGTCTTTCTGTTATTTAGACTTTATTTGTAAGTCCACCAGTCTAAATTGATACCTTGATCTCTCAAGACATCATTAGATTTAAGGTTTCCTCCTCCATCTAGGATGTCTTTATATCTACACATTTTCTCCATTCCCCATCTGTTGGGATAAATCAGGGCCTCCATTGTGGAGAGCCATTTCGAAATTTTTTAATAATGTCGCTGTTTAATTGCAGTCCATGTTTATATTAAAGTGTCTCTAATTTTATGCCTATGAAAGTATGTTTTCTTTTTCTTCTCTGTGTCCCATAGATATGCATGCCACCCTCTCTGTAAGTCGTGACCTTCCAAAGTTAGGATCCTTTTATTTTCCAGAGTGGCCCACTCCCTTATCCATACTAACTTGGCTGCCCTGTAGTATATTTCCAAATTGGGGAGTCCAAATCCTCCTAAATTCCTTTTAAGATTTTAAATGAGATCCTTGGTCTCCCCCTCCCTCCCCATACAAATTTCCTAATGTTTTTGTTAAGTTCTGAAAAGAATTTCTTATCCAAATTTACAGGTATAGTTTGATATAAGTATAGTAATTTTGGGATGATGTTCATCTTAATCGAAGCTATTTAGCCTAAAAGCGACAATTGTATTTTCTTCCATCTGTCCAAATCTTGTTTTAATTTCTTAGTTAAGGGGATATAGTTATCTTCCTTTACGGATGAACACTTTGAAGTTATCCAGATTCCTAGATCTTTATTTTTTTAACAACCTGTAGTCCCTTCTTCTATCTCTTTCTTCTGTACCTCAGTTACATTCTTAGTTAATATTTTGGTTTTGGTTTTATTCAATTTGAATCCTGCTACTTCTCTGTATTTGCCCAAATCCTCTAAAATTTTTTGTACGGATTCTAATGGGTCTTCCAAAATCAAGGCCACATCGTCCGCAAATGCTTGTGTTTTATATACCTCTTTCCTAATCGTTAACCCTTTAATTTCCTCATTGTTTCTGATTGTCCGTAGCAGAACTTCTAAGGCCAAAATAAATAATAATGGTGATAGGGGGCATCCTTGTCTTACCCCGTTCCTGATCTGGAATGTTTTGGTCCTATCTCCATTTAATAAAATCGCCTTTTGGTTGTCGTAAATAGTTTTTATCATCTTTTCAAAATTTGTTCCAAATCCCATTATCTTAATTTATTAATCATAAAGTTCCAATTTAAATTGTTGAATGCTTTCTGGGCATCTACAAAGACTAAGGCCATCTGCTTTCCTGGGTGTTCTTCATAATATTCTAAGATATCCAACACAATTCTCAAATTATCCCTAATTTGCCTCCCCGGGAGGAATCCATTTTGATCCTTATGTACCCAAGTGTTCAATATTTTTTTAGTTCTTTCCACCATTATACTCATAAATAATTTGTAGTCGGTGTTTAGGAGAGAAATTGGTCTGTAATTTTGAATTTGTTTTAGATCGGCACCTTCTTTCGGCAGTAGTATGACATGTGCTTCCCTCCATGAATCCGGAATTTTGGAGCCCATCAATGCCTCGTTATAAATTTCCACTAATTTTGTTTGTAATATTTCTTCTAGATTTTTATATATTTCTCCTGGGAATCCATCCAGGCCTGGCGATTTGTTGTTTTTGAGTTTAGAGAGCGCTGTTTTTAATTCTTCTGTTATCTTTCCATTGAGCATTTCCCTTTCTTCCTCTGTTATCCATGGAAGCTCTTCACTTGCCAGATATTGCTCTATTTTTTCTTCTGGGATCTCCTCTTCTTTATATAGAGCTTCATAATATTCCCTAGCTATCTCTAATTTGTCCTCTTCTTTGTTTAACAAATTACCCTTAGAGTCTTCTAATATATGAATTGTCCCTTTTTCATTTTCCTTTTTTAATTTATAAGCCAGCCATCTACTCGACTTGTTGGCATTCTCAAAATAGTATTGTTCGTTCTTTTTATTTTATGTGCCAGATCTTCTTGATCTATGATATTCAGTTTGTGCCTCCACATCAGCCAACTTTCTTTTGCTATTTTATCTCCCAGGTTTTCTTGGAGTTTCCTTTCAGCTTCTCCTAAGTGATTTAGATGATCTTCCAGGACCTTTCTTTTTTCTTTATTTTTATATGCACTTTATGATATCACAACCCCTCTTAGATAGGCCTTCATTGCATCCCATACTATTGCATGAGGAGTTTCTTGGTTTTCATTTTCTCTGAAAAAGGACTTTAATTCTTCTTTAAGTTTTTCTACACATTTATCTTTATCTCTCAACAATTTCACATTGAACCTCCATCTCTGTTGTTTCTTCCTCTGTGCGCTCTTCCACTTTACTTCTAAGGGGTTATGATCTGCCCATGTGTTCGGGCTGATTTCTGTCGTTCCTATTTCTAATCCAAGATTCCTGCTGACCCATGCCATGTCGATTCTCGACCATGACTTTTGAGGATTAGAGTAAAATGTATACTGTCTATTATTTGGGTGTAGGGTCCGCCATACATCAATTAAATTTAATTCATCCACTAAGTCAAAAAAGGCTCTCGGTAATTTTGCCCTTTTGTTTTTATTAATTTTATTGCTTTTATAATCCTTATCTGGGTCTACTATTCCATTAAAATCACCTATTATACAAATTTGATTATAGTCCATTTTTCCTAGTTGCTCATGAAGTTTTTTGAAGTATTCCCCCTGTTTTTTTTTTTTTTTTTTTTTTTTTTTTTTTTGGTAACATATAAACCTACTAATAGTATTTTGGAGTTCCCTCTCTTAACCTCAATCATTAGAGTTCTTCCCTTTGTATCATTATATTTTTGCTCAGCTTCAATTCCTTTTTTGACATAGATTACCATCCCCTCTTTTTTTCTCTGCTAATGAGGTAAACAGTTTTCCAAATTTTTTATATTCTAAACATTTGCCCTCTTCTTTTTTTATGTGCACCTCCTGTAGGCAAATTATATCTGCGTTTTGTTTTACTAATTTTGTAAGTGTTAGTTTCCTCTTTTTATAATCGTTTAGTCCATTAACATTTAGTAATATTAGTTTCCAATCATTCACTCCTGCTTTCCTCGTCCGGTTTTAGTTTCTGTTTGCTTGTACGGCTCTTAGTGGTCTTGTTTTTTTCCCTTTGGCTTTTTTGTCTTCCTTTTCTTTTGTCCTCTTCTCCTCCGAGGGTCCTTCCTTAGTTTTCCGTTGGTGTGAAGTTTCCTCTTCTAATGCCGTTGCTTCTAATTCTTCTTTACTACTTTGTTCTTTTTCCGTTCCTCTCAGCTGGTCGAGGAAGTCTTGTGCTGTACTCAGACTATCTATTTTTATTTTTCTCCCCTGCCAGGTGATTAGCATCCCTTCTGGCAGCAGCCATCTGAATAATATATTCCTTTTATTTAGCTGTACAGCTAAAAATCTATAATCCTTTCTCACTTCCCTCACTCTTCTTGGAACTGTTTTAGAACTATCACTTCTTTTCCTCTGTATGTTATTGGTTCTTCTCTTGCCATATTGTACAGGATGTCTTTCACTTTTTTTCTCGCGAATCTAACATGCACTTCCCTAGGAAGCCTGTTCCTCCTTGCATAATTTGTCTGTACTCTATAGACATCGTCCAGTTCTTTGATTATCTCTTGCTTGTCTTGTTGAAGTACTTCTGCAATTAGTTCCGTCATCATCTGTCCCAGGTCCTCCTCTTTGTCTTCTACAATATTTTGGAAATGTAGGTAGAAGGAAGCCCTATTCATTTCCAGCTGGATTATTGAATCCTCTAATTCCTATTTTGCATCATAAGCTTCTGGTCCACAATATCTAATTTCTTCTCGTTTTGCTCTATTCTAGATTCCGCCTTCAGTATACTTTGTTCATTGTTGTGTATTGAAATGTGGATCTCGGTCATCTTCTGATCCAGTACTTGAATATCTGTTTTTAATTCAGCATGATTATTGGACATTTTTTCTTGCATAATCATCATGGTTTCTTGAATTAAAGTCAAGGTTGATTGCAAAGTTTGCATGGTCGGTGTTGCTGTGGATTTTTCCATTTTGGACAACCCTTCCGTTGATTTCTGGGTTGCTGGAGAGGTCATGGTTATAGTGGGGTTGGAGGATGTCTTCTTCCCTGTTTTCAAAATCGTTGATGACAGGCTTGTCATTTCTTTCAGGACTGTTTTTTGTTCTCTAATTATTTTCTCAATGTTTCTCCAAATTATAATTCACTAATTACCACCTCTTCTTGTCTGTTATTATCTGTTGTCTAATGTTACTTTGAGTATGTTTGCAGGTAATTAATTCAAATTCTCTAAGGTACAATATTTATCTAGCCTCTTCTAATAATGTAAATAACATAAAGTAGTACACTACTACCAGAATAAATCACAATTGCTTATTCTCTATGCCCAACTTATTTCTTAAAACTAATTTCAGACTATAGATATTAAATAAATGTAAATATATATAAGAAGTTAATATAGGTAGATACTATAAATAAAAATAAATACGGTTATATATAAGTATAGGAAACTGTATGAATATATATGCAATATATGGAAAGAGATCAAAAATTAATTAAGAGTTGACAATTAATATAAGTATATAAAATATCAAAATATTAGACAGTATAGTTATCAAAAAGTATCAAAAAATATCAAAATTACTATAAGGATCGGAAGGTCTTCTCCTGATTTTTTTTCCCTTTTGTCCCCTTTTAAAATATGTAAAGTTCTTTATTACTCAGTCTCCAATATTTTCTAAATCTCCCTTTTTTCTAAGTCCGTTGATCAAAATCGGCACTCTCTGGTATTTTCCACTGCTAGATTGTCCATGAGTCAGCCTCTTCAGTTGTCGCCCTGTCAGGTCTTTATAATGGCTGCACTTCTTGTTCTGAAACCAGTCTCCGTCTGATTTCACTCTCCAATAGTTCTATGGCTATAAACAGCAAAAAAGAGATTTTTCTGGATTCTGGATTCTTATTTCTTATTACTTGCTGTGCCAACCGGTCTTCTTTTGTGAAAGTAATTTGATCGATCTTTTATTCTCCCTGCCGGCTTGTTGGGCTCTATAACCTTTCAGGCGGTTCTCTAATTCCAATCGCTGCTCCTTACCACTCTGAGCCCTTCATGCCCGACTCCACCGGCCCCTTCTTCCGATGTCAACTTCACGTAAGTGAGGAAAGGTGTACTAATCCAATTTCAACACTGAAGCCTCCAATCTTCCTCACCTCCCGTCTCGTTGCTGGCTACTGCAGCCTCAGGTCCACCATTGAATGGCCGACTCACACGTGTTGGTTTGACAGAGCTGCCCGGTCTTGCGATAAGCGTTTGCAATTCGCTTTATCGCTCTCCTGGCTCTCTCTAACGTCTGCGAGGCTCTCCAGGCTCTGCGCCCAAAAAGGGTCCCTAAAACACGGTGACTAGCGGCGCCGGGGAGTAGTAGTCACTCTCTCAGGACTATGTAACCGCGGGTTGCCAACCGGAAGTCTCAGTTGGACTTTTTTTAATCCAACGCCCCCCCCGCCCCCCACTCAAGCAGAAGACCCTACATTATTTCTGACAAATGGCAGTCCAATCTTTTCTTGAAAATCTCAAGTGATGAAGCTCCCACAACTTCTGAAGACAAGCTGTTCATTTGGTTGATTCTCACTGTCAGAAACTTCCTCCTCATTTCTAGGTTGAATTTCTCCTTGGTCAGTTTCCATCCATTATTCCTTGTCTGGCCTTCAGGTGCTTTGGAAAATAGCATGACCCCCTCCTCTCTGTGGCAGCCCCTCAAATATTAGAACACTACTATCATGTCTCCCCTGGTCCTTCTCTTCACCAGACTAGCCGTGCCCAGTTCATATAACCCTTCTTCCAGTCCCCTAATCATCCTGGCTGCTCTCCTCTGCACTTTTTCTAGAGTTTCAACATCTTTTTCATAGTGTGGTGACCAAAACTGGATGCAGTACTCTAGGTGTGGTCTTACTAGAGCTTTATAGAGTGATATTAGTACCTTACTTGATCTTGATTGTATCCCCGTTAATGCAATTTAGGATTGCATTGGCTTTTTAAACTAATGCTGCACACTGCTGGCTCATATTTAGCTGATTGTCCACTAAGACTCCAAGATCCCTCTCACAGTCACTGCTATTAAGACTGGTTTCCCCCAGTTTATATGTGTACTTTTGGTTTTTCTAACCTAAATGCAAGACTTTACTTTTCTCTACATTGAATTTCATTTTGTTAGATAGGACCCAGTGTTCAAATCTGTCACGATCCATCTGGATCTTGAGCCTATCTTCTAGCCTAGGGTGTTCTAGGGTGTTAGCATTTTTTTTTAATTTGATTTATATGCCACCCTTCTCTGGAGACTCAGGGCGGCTTACAATGCGTTAAGCAATAGCCTTCATACTTTTGTATATTTATACAAAGCCACCTTATTGCCCCCACAATCTGGGTCCTCATTTTACCTACGTTAGAAAGGATGGAAGGCTGAGTCAACCTTGAGCCTGGTGAGATTTGAACTTACAGTAATTGCAGATAGCTTGATGTTAATAACATTGCTTTAGTCTGCTGCGCCACCAGGCTCTTATTCCTGGCAGCTTAGCTATTCTTGCTATTCCTGGCAGCTTAGCATCGTCTGCAAATTTGGTGAGTTCCCATTCTATTCCCTCATCTAAGTCATATCTTATGAAGATATTGAAGAGTACTGGGCCTAAGACGGAACCTTGTGGCACCTTATTGCTTACTTCTCTCCATGTAGATTTAGACCCATTAAGGACTACTCTTGAATGCGGTTTGTCAGCCAGTTGTGAATCCATCTGGTGGTGAAGCTATCTATCCCACTTTTTTCTAGCTTACGAAGAAGTAAGTTGTGGTCTTCTTTGTTGAATGCCTTGCTGAAGTCTAAGTATATTATGTCCACAATATTTCGCTAGTCTACTAATTTAGTCACTATGTCAAAGAATGAAATAAGATTGGTTTGGCATGATCTGTTTTTTAAGAAACCCATGCTGACTTCTAGTTATTACTTTACTCATTTCTAGATGTTGGAAGATCTGTTTTTTATTATCTTTTCCAGTATATTCTTGGGTATTGATGCTACGCTGATTGGTCTGTAGTTTCCTGGATCTGGTTTTTTTTCCTTATTTGAATATGGTAACCACATCACCTCTTTTCCAGTCCTCTGATAGTTCCCTGGTGTTCCAGGATTTTTGAAAGATGTGGTGCAATGGTTCTGAGATGACATCTGCCAGCTCCTTTAGAACTCTGGGATGTAATCCATCAGGTCCCAATGATTTGTATTCATCAAGATCAGACAGGTGTTCTCTTACTATTTTTTTTTTTTTTTTGCTTATTTTAACTTTTATTTCTAGTCTGTCTTTTACAGTTACACTTTTGGTAGATTGAGTTAAGAATGAGTAAGCAGCTCTGCTTTCTCTCTGTTGCCTGTAACTTCCTTGCCATCTTCTCTCTTTAGTGGACCGACTGTTTCCTTGATTTTCTTCTTGTTATGTATATGTTGGAAGAAACTTTTAAAATTATCTTTGACTTTTGTTGCAAGTTTTTGTTCATTCTGAGCCTTTGCTTTCCTGACTTCATTTTTGCAGATTCTGCTATCTGCTGATATTCTGCATTATTTATGGGTCCCTCTTTCCATTTTTTGTACTTGTCCTTTTTGTCTTTCAATTTGTCAGAGAGATCTTTGTGTAGCCATGCTGGTTTCTTCTTGGATTTCTTGTTTTTCTTTCTCAGCGGTATTGCGCTGGTCTGGGCTTTTATGATCGTATTTTTCTGAGTTTAAAAGATAGGAATGTTTCCCACAGAAAGTCCATTTTTTAACTAGGGTTAGGAGATCAGGAATGATCTATCACAGGAGTATCAAACTCGATTCCATTGAGGGCTGCATCAGGGTTGTGTTTGACCTCGGAAGGAGTGTGGATGGGCGTGACCATGATGGGCATGACACAGGACTCATGTCGGGAGCACCTGTGGTAGTCAAGTGCTAAGGCAGGACTTCTGAGATCCACCCTCACTCTCATTATAAATCCATCCTTCCTTTCCTTTCCTTTCCTTTCCTTTCCTTTCCTTTCCTTTCCTTTCCTTTCCTTTCCTTTTCCTTCCCTCTTCATTCTCCTTTCTTCTTCCTTCCCCTCTTTCCTTATTTTCCTTCCTTGCTCTCTTTCCATCTTTCCTCCTTTTCCTTTGTCTTTCCTCTTTCCCTTTCTCCTTTCCTGTCCCTTCTTCCATGCTCAAATGCAAAAGGGGAAACATTGCTCCTTTTGTTTTGTTTTTAATTTGTTTTGATAGGACTCTGCTAATGAAAACAGAACTTCCCACACCCCATGTTCAGCCTTGACGGCCTCCTGTAGCCCTCTGCCAGAGAAAATGGAGTGCAGGAAGCCACATGTGTGGCGTCTCTGTGTCTCATTTTTGGCCTAGACAGCCTCCTACAGCCCTCTGCCAGCAAAAATGGACCCCAGGGGGGCTGCGCATTCAGCCTCCTATGCTCCATTTTCACTGACAGACAGCTGCAGGAGGCCGTCCAGGCCAGAAACGGGGCACAGGGGACCACACGCGGCCTCCCTGAGCTCTTTTTACTAGCAGAGGCACCGTGGGCTGGTCCTTTGCCATTTCCAGGCCAGCCCCATGGGTGAGGTTTAAACACCCAATGGGCTGGATCCAGCCCAGGGCCTTGAATTTGACACCCCTGATCTATCAGTTCATGTTCTTCTTTCCCTATCTTTTGCAATGTTTGGATGCAAATCAAATCTAATATATTTATATTATATGTGATACAGATTTATGCCTACAACTATATCAATGCTTGGTCATTCTAATTTAATCCTGTCTAGGCTTAACGTTATCTAATATTGTGACATAGTTAACTCTGATGGAGAAAATATTTTTTCCCCCTGAGAAATGTCTATAGTAGGCTCCCCATTTCAAAAATATTATCAGAAGATAGCACCATTAGAAATGCTGCAGTGGTGGGGGTGTGGCCAACGTCGCAGCAGCACAACGGACTCTTTAGGGGCTTGAGGGTCCTTTGTGATCTAAGTTGTCCTGTAGGGACAACCAACAAGAGGAACACATACTGGTCGATCCAGGGGGGCTGCAAACCCCCTAGGAAGACTAGAAGCTCCTCAAATTGGACACAGTGGGAAAGCAACCAGGAAGTCGCTAAAAAGCTGTGGCGGCCATATCAGAAGAGAAAATAAAGAATCAGCTTGTGACATTGAGGTGAGACTGACTTGATTTTATCACTTGAAAGTTTCTCTTAAACTAATTGGATGATCAAAAGGGTGGAGAAGAGAGTCTGAGAGTAAGGAGTGGATGCGGGTGTGTGCTCGCAACCACATCTGGAAAACTGGGGCGGCAAGGAACACGTGACTAAGAGCCCATTAAAAAATTTTTTCTATTAAACTTTTACTGAAAAAAAAAATTGGAGACTTTAAAAACAATTGGACATTTGGACATTTGGATATTAAAGCTTTGAATGACTGAATGCGTTACTTATTATTTTTTCTTTTTTTCTTTTTTTTTTGAATGGACTGTTACAATGTTGATTGCTAAAAAGATACTTTGTTTAAAGAAGTGAAAGTATTGGAAGCATTGTTTAAGGCGGAAAGTTAACCTGTAGTGCCATCTAGTGGCAGAAGAAAATAATAAAAAAGACACATATATTTTAAAGAAAGCCTAACAGATACCTGACTTTGACATTTTAAATAAGAAGATAATAGAACAGCTGTAGAAAATTGAGAGATTAGGCTTTAAATGTGTTTTGGAACTTCTTTTTCCATATTGGCCTTGTGGAATGTAACTTTTTATTTTATTTTATTTTACCTTTTTCTTTCTGGGTTGTTTAGTTTTGCTTCGAGAACTAAAAAAAAAGTCTTTAAGTTTTTACCTTTCACTTTTGTCTCTTTTTTGGTTTGAGATTTCTTTTATGGAATTCAATAGAATTGGTTTCCTCTTTTTAAGTATTACTTTTTTGTGGATTGAGAATTGAAGAGTCAGAAGAAACTTTTGTTTGTTTGTTTTTTAATTTTCACTTTTTTCCCCTTATGGACACTTATTTTTGATTTTAAAAAAAATATTTTTTCCTTTTAAAACATTCAGATTACAATCTTTTTTTTTTTTTTTTGCTTTCTCCCTCTCTTCCAGCTTGTTTTTTATTATTATTATTTATTTTTTTTCTTTATATTTTTGAAGGGGTGATTTGAGAATTTTTACTTTTTTCTTTTTTTTTTCTATCTCTTTTTTAATTTTTTGCCTACTAATTCAATTATTCAATTAGACATTTGGATTATAATTAAACCATAAGTGGATTATCAATTATTTACATTAAGTTTTTGGAGAAGTGGAAATGAAGAAATACACACAGCCAGTACTAAGTCCCTCAGCAGCAGAAATGCAGAAAATGTCCGAGATGATGGAGCTGCGCAAATTTATGCAATCACTCCATGATGATATTAAACAGGAACTGCAAGAAATGAAAGAAATGATAGGGAAGAACGAGGAGAGAATTCAGAAAGAAGAAGAAAAAGTGGAAATGACAGAGAAAAAAGTTGAAAATTTGGTTTCCATAGATAAAATCCAAGAAAGGACAATTATTTTGCTGGAAATGGAACACTCTGAATTTTACTTAAGATTCCAAAATATAGAAGAAGAAAAAGGAGAAAATTTGCCAGAAATAATTGCAGAGATTTTGGTTGAAGCCTTGGAACAACCCAAAGAAAAGATTTTAAATGAAGCCTTTAGAATCTATACTAGATATGCAGTAAGGAATAAACTACCAACATGTAAGATTTACAAAGAGAGCAATGAAATCAGAAATGCTTTAAGCAGTAAGGACCACGGCATTGAAACACAAGGATAAAGAACTTGTGGTTCTACGACAAATACCTAGAAGAGTTAAGAGATTTGAGGAGAGAATACCAATTCTTAACAAGATTTTTAATATCCAAAGGAGTGAGTTTTAGATGGTTAATACTTGAAGGGATTATGGTGACATGGAGAGAACAAAGACACAGACTTAATTCAATTGAGAAAGTGAAGTTATTTTATCAACAACTTTGTGGATCAATGGAAGAAGATTTGGGAACTGTAGGCATTGCAAAAGAGAAAGATGAAGAAAAGGATAAAGAGGAAAAAGCGAAAGAAGAGGGGGCTTAGAGACAAGGGGCAAGAGCCAAAGACCCAATCGAACAAAGAGAGACAAGGACAATGAAATTAAAACCTAGTAATAAATAAACATGGAAGAAGAAATAAAAGCAATAAAAAGCAATAAAAAGCAAAATAAAAGCAAGGATTAAATGCAACGATAAAAAGAAACAGATTATTGACTAAATTAAATACTTTGAAGATGTTTACAAGAAGTTCATATTAGAAAACAACATATAAAACTATTACAATATCCCAAACTAGGATTTTTATTTACATCACTAATACAACAAAGTAAAAGAGGTGTGACATTATATATAAAAGAAAAATTAGAACCTAAATTAATTTTTGAAGATGAAGAAGCCAGGATTTTGATGATGGAAATAAAAATGAACTTTAAACAACTACTTTTGATAGCATTGTATGCACCAAATGAAAAGCAGGAAGAATTTTATCGTCGATTGCACAGAAAAATTATAGCATTGAACTATGAAAATGTCTTATAATGGGTGATTTTAATGCCGTTACAGACCCAGATTTGGACTATAAAACTCTGAAGACAAATAAAAAAAACTAGAAGAACATTACCAAACTCCATTTTTTACAATGGTAGAAGAATTAAGTATCCAAGATATTTGGAGACAAAAACATTTGAAGGAGACTCAATATACTTTTTATTCAAATAGACATCTATCATGGTCAAGGATAGATATGGTATGGATGTCAACTGGATTTATAGAAGAGGTGTAAGAAGTGAATATTGGTTCAAATATTTGGGCTGACCATAGTCCTATGACAATAGTGTGGAAAGGGAAAAAGAAAAAGAAAAAGACAAGATGGACTTTGAATACAACAATATTAAATGAAAAAGGATTCCAGGAATTTGTGGGAAAGGAATTTGACATTTTTTTTAAATTAAATAAAAAGGAAGATACATCACTCCAAAATGTATGGGACAC
Source organism: Arizona elegans (assembly GCA_022577455.1). Taxonomy (NCBI): domain Eukaryota; kingdom Metazoa; phylum Chordata; class Lepidosauria; order Squamata; family Colubridae; genus Arizona; species Arizona elegans. Next base: position 70,802,744 of record JAKOOJ010000004.1, on the reverse strand, counting down.
AATGAAAGCATATACATATTTGGGGGGGAAAGAACAAAAAGAAATGGCAGAAACAAGTAAGATTGGAAGAAGAATATAAAAGCCTGGGAAAAAAGTTACAGAAAGATGTTCAAAATAAAAAAAATTAAGAAATTGATGAAACTGAAGAAGCATGAAATAATCTTAAATGAACAAGAATCATTAGCAAACCAATTGAGACCATCGAAACAATTTTTTTGAAAACGCAAACAAACCAGGAAGATAGCTAGTGTATAAACTAAGAAAAGAGAAAGAGAAAAAAGTTATAAAATATCTACAAGATGAAGAAGGGAAATTACAATATAGAACTGAAGAAAAAAAGAAAGTAATCCAAGAATATTATGAAAATATCTATTCACAAGAGAAGATGCCTGAGGAGGAGATACAAAACTATCTGGAAAAATCAGATTTAATTAAAATATCAGAACAATTTAAAGGAATGTTAGATGAAAGAATAACAATGATTGAATTAACAGAAGCAATAAAAAGACAAAAGAATGGGAAAGTGCCTGGACCAGATGGCTTACCAGCCAAAGTGTATAAAACATTGGAAGAAGTGATTAGTAATGTGATGTTGGACTTATTTAATTAATTATTATTAGAGGTTAAAATGCCAGATTCATAGAAAGAGGCATATGTGACACTCGTACCTAAAGAAGATACAGATTTACAATTGATTAAAAATTATAGACCGATCTCATTATTAAATGTAGATTATAAGATTTTTGCTTCAATAATGGCAAACAGGTTGAAAAAACCATTAAATGAATATATCCACAGTGATCAAAATGGATTCTTACCAAAAAGGCAAATTAGAGATAGCCTCAGACCCCTGAATGCAGGATTGGGCTTGAGCCTCAGGAAATTCTTGCCTTTGGGGGGGGGGGGGGGGGCTGAATAGAAACAATTGGAGATAGAGGCCTAGCAGCAGGAAAAACTGAAGAAGCATCAACAACTACATTCTCACCCAGAGTAGACTGATCAGGAGAAAAATCATGTTCAATTTGAATTTGGGAAGAAGGAACAGCCACATCGGAAGTGGGGAGGGCAGGAGATTTAGAAGGCCCCACAGAAGGAGATGAAACTCTAGAGGCCTCTGAAGCAGCTTTTTGAAAGGCCTTTTCCATGGCCTTATGCCTCCTGGTCTCTTCTCTTGATGATGCATCACTTCTCTTGGAGTGATTGGATCTAGTAGAAATTCTGGCTGCCTTGGGAGGAACAGAATCCCCTGAGGAACTTTCTTTAGGATCAGAAGAATGGCCCCTTTTTCCTTTGCTTTGGGATTTATTGGTCCTAGCATCAGCCATGATAAAGCAGAAATTTACTTTTACAGCTCAGAATAAATGCAAAGGATAGAAATCACCCTTAAATGCACCCACAGGGGATAACTGGTGGTTCAGGTAACTCACTGCGCCAGGAGAGAATCCAGGAGCCAGGAAGATTACTCAGGAGGCAGGAAATGGCCGCTAGCCAAAGGGCTTAAAAACGCGGCAAAATTGGGCGCGGAAAAGCCTTCGCTCCAGAAATCAGCAGCCACAATTCTCCAAACAGCAGCAGGAGGCAGGGAAACCTCTCCAAAAGCCTCAAAATCCTTCGAAAGTGCTGCAAAAGGTAGGGCGGTGCAAAACACATGTGGGCACTGCTGCGGGGCTGCTCAGGGCCGCTGGAGCGTTTCTAGCGCTCCCCAGCTGATTCCAATTAAGTTTAGCCGCTTTTGAAGAAAACGCCAGCAATTTGAGCAGAAAAGAGCAAACTAAGTAGAAATAAGCCAGCAATGGCCAAATAACTCCCCCACAAAGAGTTAATGAGAGAGAACTAACAGACACGACTGTCCTCTACCGGACCGAGTCGAAAAACTGGATACAGGAAGAGGCGGGGCTTCTTTTGTTGGTGGACTTGGTCCTAGAGCTACTGGCTTGGTTGTAACCCTTTAGTGACCGGCGTTTCCTCCGTGACTGAGAAAAGACTGAACTGGATAAGATACTCATGGGAACAGAGGAAAACTTAATTTTAAAAAAAATATAACTTTTTGTTGTATATTGTTCCTACTGGGTATCTTTCCAGAAAAAATTAGTAAAGGAAAATGTATATTTGATTATACATGTAATAACAGCTGCAAGAATTGTGTATGCTCAAAATTGGAAATCAGAGAAAATACCTTTGGAAGAAGAATAAAAAAAATTTTAGACTGCAGAAATGAATAGATTAACTTTGATGATTAAAGATAAGGAGGAATCAGAATATTTTAAAACATGGAATTATTTTTATAGTTGGTTGGAAAAGAGATACAAATGACTGATACTATAATTATGTACAAATGATGATTATAATATTGATTTAGAAATGAAATGTTAGAATGGTTTGGATGAATATGAAGATAGAAGAAATTTATGGAAGATGGAGAAGAAGCCTAGAAGATAACACCAAGACGTCACAGGGAAGGGAGGATTGATGTATTAAATGTTTGTTTGTCTTAAAAAATAAAAATAAAATTACTAAAAAAAAAAAAAAAGAAATGCTGCAGTGGTGAATTGGGGGGGGTATACAAATGTATGATTTTGTTTTTGCTGAGAGTAATGCATACAAACTTGACTTGTTCAGAAAGTGATAGTCAACAAATACTGAATATCAACACTCATGGCATTTCGCAGTTTTTATTCCACTCTCAATTTCTACATCTTTAATTGCAGTCTCTAGGCCAAGGAACTCAAAGCTACTTTCTCAGATGAAAAAGGATTATCATAGGAAGGAACTATTTACCGTGTTTCCCTGAAAATAAGACCCTGTCTTATATTTTTTTGAACCCCGAAGCGCTTGGCCTTATTTTTGGGGAGGTCTTATAATTTTGGGGTGCGTGGAACAAGATGGGACTCCTCTTGCCATCTTACCTCATTTCCAGTTCTGCATTTAAATATTTTCAGGGAGGGCTTATTTTTGGGGAGGAGGCTTATTTTAGCACATGCGCTCAAAAGCCCGATTGGGCTTATTATCAGGGGATGTCTTATTTTCGGGGAAACGGTAATTTAAAATACAACTCCTTCTGAGCAATTTATTACATCCATCTCTGTAGAAGATACAGCTAATTACACAACTGAAAGCTGAATGTTATTGTATTCCCCCACAGCAAATTTGGTCATTCTATGTAATGGGACAGTTTGGCAATTGAGACGCATGCCTCTAGTCCCCAATTTTCTATCCAGTTTCCAGCACAATAAATTGCATACTAGCTATGCCAAATCTGTCAATTTTCCACCCACTGCTTGAAAGATCTTGAGTCAACACACTACTATTTTGATAGATATTTCTGGCTGATACCTTTTCAAATTAAAAGTGAGTTACTGGGTTATTTTTCTCAAAAACAAAACAAAACACCCCTCTGCATACCAATCATGATACATCCACACATATTTGTGCTCACTTCTATCTCTGATATTGCATTTGTAATACAAGTTTATACTGTATAACTCTTAAAACACATCCAGACAAAAAAAAGAAAGAAAATACTAATCAGGAGAATCTTTCAAGTAGGAGGATTTTATAGTTTTCTTTACTTTTATTAAAGATGAGTTGAATTCATGGCTCCAAGCATGGAACTAAAAACAGACAATTATATACCAAAACAGTTTGCTAATGATCAAAAATATAAAAGGTTACAAATTCCAGGCATATGGTTTCCCCTCTATTTTTCTAGCTTAACTAACTGGCATGTTTAAAGAAAGAAAGGTTAACTTGTAATGTGTAACATCAATTGCCAATTGCAAAATCCAATATAACTCAGTTCTTGCCAAAACATTTTCTGAAGCCTTTTATCTGTCTCAGATCACATTCTGAATTTGGACAAGAAGCAATCACTGGAAAATCACAGTGTGTTAAAGAAATGCAGTAGTCATACCTAAATCCTATCCAAAATAAATCCAGTCAGTTTCATTTCCTGTCATAAGGAACGAGAGATTTTTCAAAGGATCTCCAGCTCTTACTACATAGGAAAAGAGGAATTGATCAAGACATTTGTGGGGAAGGGATGTTTTTTTGCTGCACTAAATCATGATTTGTTAAATACTCCTCAAACAGAGTTATATATCACACTATAACATAAATTACATGAGCATAATGACAGTATATATACATCCAAGCAAATCAGTTTGAGTTAATGCAATTCAGTCCACAATGAATACCATTTTTTTTTCAAACTAGCAAACTAGTCTTACGTCTTGACACTCAAGAGACTGGGAAGAATCAACAGATCAACAGAGTTGGAAGGGACCTTGTAAGTCATCTAGTACAACCCCCACCCAAGCAGGAGACCCTACACCAGGGGTGTCAAACTCGATTTCATTGAGGGCCGCATCAGTTGTGTTTGACCTCAGAAGGTCAGGAGGGATGTGGAAGGGCGTGGGCATGGTGCGCATGGCCAGCTTTACGTCACTCATGTCGGGGGCATTTATGGTAGCCAAGTGTTAAGACAGGACTTCTCTGAGACCCTCACTCACTCTCATTATAATCTCCTTCCTTCCTTCCTTCTTTTTCTTCCCTCTTCATTCTCCTTTCTTCTTCCTTCCCATCTTTCCTTATCTTCCTTTCTTGCTCTCTTCCCATCTTTCTTCCTTTTTCTTTTTCTTTCCCTTTCTGCTTTCCTGTCCCTTCTTGCTTGCTCAAATGCAAAAGTTGAAACAGTTCTCCTTTTGTTTTGTTTTTAGTTTGTTTTGATAGCTGTCTGCCAGAAAAAATGGACCCTTGGGAGCCACTGAGCTCCATTTTTGCTGGCAGAGGTACCAAGGGCTGGTCCTTTGCTGTTTCTAGGCTGGATCCATGGGCCAGATCTAAGCACTGCATGACTCGAACTTTGTTGCTTATATCCTTGCGATTTATATTGATATTGTCTCCTAGTATGATCTGATTGCTTATTGTACCGTATGACTGTCACTGGGTGTTGTGCATTGTGATTCTTGATGAGTGTATCTTGTCATTTTATGTACGCTGAGAACATATGCACCAAAGACAAATTCCTTGTGTGTCCAATCACACTTGGCCAATAAAGAACCCAATCCAATCCAATTCAATCCAACCCACCCATCCAACCCAACCCAACCCTACCCTACCCTACCCATCTTTTTGTGCTTGTTTTTATACCTTGTTATTTATTTTACTTGCTTACTATTATGTTAGTTTTATTTATCCCTTTCTTCCCTATATTTTTAAAAAGATTTTGAGCTCCAGTTCCTCCCTATCTTATTATTTTTTTATTTGCCTTATTTATCAATTCATTTCTGTGTTCTTCTCTTCAACTTTTAACTCTCCAAAAGAGGAAGACAATAACACGTACTTAAAAACAATCCAAATATCCACAGTATGTTCCAGAATATTTTTCTAATTTGTTAGTTTAGACCAGAAGTGTCAAACTCGATTTCATTGAGGGCCACATAAGGGGTGTGTTTGACTTTGGAAGGCCAGGTGGGTGTGGTCAGGGTGGGTGTGGCCAGCTCGACATCACTCATGTCGGGGTGCCTCTTGTGGCCTGAGCACTCTTCCAGCGAAAACAGGCTTCCAAACTCCGTTTTCGATTGTGATGGCCTCCTGCAACCCTCTGACAGTGAAAATGGGGCTTGGGAGTACTGCCTCTGGCACTCACGAGCTCCATTTCGGCTGCAATAGCCTCCTGTAATCCTCTGCCAGCGAAAACAGAGCTCGGGAGGGCTGTACTCCATTTTCACTGGCAGAGGCACTGTGGGCTGGTCCTCGCTGTTTCCAGGGTGGCTCCACGGGCCAGATCTAAGCACCCCGTGGGACGGATCAGGCCCCTGGGCCTTGAGTTTGACACCTCTGGTCTAAACAGACACCCATCTTCCTTATATGACCCCTCAGATATCTTGCATTATGAAGTACATAATACAAGAGTCAACAGTCACCTAGAACCATGAGATTTTTTTAATTTCATTAAAAAATTATAATTGATAAGATGATAATTGATTTTTCCTTTGTTAGTACATTGCCAGCAAGGTATATGACATTTATTAGTAATATTCAAAAAGCAAAATAAAAGGATCCTGATAAAATGTATAGTGTGGCCCAAGGAGATCAAGATGGCAAGGGAAATGAGGAGGAAGAGGAGGAGAAGAGAAAGAGAATGAACAGAACCAAAGCAAGGATTTATGGTTAGACTGCAATTCTCTGGTGATAAGCTGGTTTTGTATACAGAGTTGAATGGAAAGGATTTCAGACACAACTGAAAAAGCCTGCCGCTGTTTAGTACATAGTTCTTCATTCAGAGGGCAGGGACTTGCTTCACAGCCTGTAGAATTCAAAACAACTACCAAAACTATCTCAGTATCAGCCTTCCCCATCCCAATGCCTCCAGATTACAGTCCCAACATATCTGGAAAGCACGAGTAAACTAAAGTTGTCCTCTATTTTTATATTGCATCAGGACAGTAGTACTACAGTTAAGTCATAATTTAATTTACAGGATAAAGACAGCATTCAAAATGCACTTACTGCCACAACTATAATTAATAGAAGGAATGTAACAAGGATATCCATCACAAGTACTAACACAGATAAGGAAAAATAAATATGCCCTCTTACCTTCATAGCAAGGCATTAATTTTTTACCAATCAATCCAAGGTTGGGAGGGATGATGTTGCAAAAACCATGAGGAAGGATGTACTCAGTTTCATAGTAGACATTTTTCCAACGATGGGCACAGGCCTAAGGAAAAAGAGGAAATACTTTAAAAATTTGTTAACATTCCCCCAAAGTTACAAGGATAAATATCCAGCTAAATCGCAACTCTTATACTAATTAAGCCAATCTTGAATTGAAAAGTTAGATCTGGTTATTTCTTGGGTGTAAACCACCAAGAAATCCCAGATATGAATTATAAACTGGAACATTTATTATGAAGGAACATTGTACTTACCTGAACATTCTTTCTATGTCCGCTGCGTGAGAGTCCAAAGCAATGGGTGATAACCATGTCTGATTGGTCAGAGGCTGAGTTGTAATTTGTTTAAACATGCCTTCTCCTTCCTGCTTTGCTCCAGTTTGTTAACAATGGTCTGGATGTGGAGAAGAAGTAGCCTTTAAAGATAGAAAAAAACATACTCTCCCTGACCCTGGATCCCTGTTAGAAAAGTAGGGAGGGATTGGACTCTCATGCAGTGCACATAGAAAGAATGTTCAGGTAAGTACAATGTTCCTTCTCCTGTGCGCTGCTTAGAGAGTCCAAAGCAATAGGATATGCCCAAGCTAAGTGGGGAAGGTTCTACTCCTCTAGGGTGGGGAGTAGAACCTTCCAAGGTCCTGTCGACTGCAAGAACCTGCTGCAAGACCCATCTCCCAAAGGCAGCCTCTACCGAGGCAAATATGTCAAGTTTACAGTTTGGAATGAAGGGAGAAGGCGACGCCCAGGTGGCAGCCCTGCAAATCTCCAGTATTGAAGCTTGAGTGGACCAAGCCGCTGTTGTGGCTGCGCTTCTAGTAGAGTGGGCCATGATGTGGGCCAGAATAGGTAAGGCCTGATGGTTGTAAGCCAGAGAAATACAAGCCTTGAGCCAACCATCTTTGGTGGATGGATACACCTTCATGCCCTGGGACCTGGGCTGAAAGGAGACAAATGCCTCTATTTTTCGGAAGGGTGCCATCCTGGTGATGTATATGCACAGAGCCCTGTATACATCTAGGGTGTGCCAGCAACGTTATCTAGGATGTTTAGGCTTTGGGCAAAAATCCGGTAAGATGACCTCCTGGGCCCTGTGGAAGCAGGAGTTGACTTTTGGTGGGGATGACTCTGTCAGGATGTATAATAAATAAGTCCTTCTGTACTGAGAGAGCCGCCAGTTCCGAGATTCTTTGAGCAGAAGTGATGGCGATGAGAAAAGCAACTTTAAAGGTCAAAAGCCTGAGACTGGCAGAACTCAATGGCTCAAATGAAGGGGAAATAAGGGCCTGTAAAACAAGGGAGAGATCCCAAGAAGGTTATCTGTGAACAGGCGGAGGTCGTAGATTGTAAGCCCCTTTTAGAAAGCTGCAGATTCTCAGATGATGAGAGAGGGCGGAAGCTCCCTCGCAGGACAGAATAGTTGCTAAGGCGGCTACTTGTCTGGGGAATGTATTAACCGCTAGTCTTGCTTCTAATCCTTCCTGCAGGAAGTCCAATACCTGTGGTACAGATGCCGAGGTTGGAATCAGTACATGTCTGGTACACCAGTGGCAAAAGGAGGTCCACGTAGCATTGTATATGTGGGTTGTTGACGTATGTCGAGAAGCAAGGATGGTAGAGATTACCATTTTTGAAAAATGGTCCCTTTTCAGGATCTCCCTCTCAAGAGCCAGATGGCCATTGCAACATTAAGGGTCCGGATTGAGTGCAGCCCCCTGGCTGAGGGAGATCCTGTCTGGAGCAATCCTCCAGGGAGGTGATATTGATAGGGTCAATAGATCCGCAAACCAGTTCTGTCTTGGCCAGTGAGGAGCGATGAAAAGAACCTCTGCGCCTTTCTCAACGATCTTCCTGATGACCCTCGGTATTAGAGGCATCGCGGAAAACACGTACAACAGGCCTTGGGGCCATGGACAACAGAGGGCGTCCATTCCTTCAGCCCCTGGTGTTCGGAATCTGGTGTAGAACCGAGGAAGTTGTGCATTCTCTGGGCTGGCAAAAAGATCTACCTGAGATGGACTGAATCTGGTTGAGAGCTGACTGAACAGGTCTGGATGAAGTTTCCATTTTGCCTGATTGATGGTCTTTCTACTCAACCAATCCACTTGGATGTTGGAGGACCCAGAGATGTGCTCTGCCCACACGGAGGACAAGTATCTCTCCGCCCAGAGACCTATTGCCACAGCCTCTCGCACCAGCACACTGGATCGGGTGCCCCCCTGACGTTCACATGTGCTTTGACTGTGACATTGTCCGTGAGTAACAGCACGTGTTGCCCTGACAAATGATGCTGGAAATGGCGAAGCACCAGATGAGCGGCTCTCAGTTCCAGCCAGTTGATATCCATGAGGAGGTCATGTGGAGACCACCGACCCTGGGTCACTCGGGATTGCAGGTGAGCGCCTCATCCAGAAAGATTGGCGTCTGTGGTAAGGGTCAGGCGGGTATGCTCCTTGAAGGAACACTCCTGTTCCAGGGCTGTTGACGTTCACCCCTCCAAGGATCTGAGTACCTTGAAAAGAACTCTTATCCATTTGGGGGAGTTGCTAAGGCCTGCATATTGACTTGGTAATAGGAATCATTGAAGAGGTCAGGAATGCAATCTCACCCAAGGAACAATCTACAGAGGCAAGGATATCATCTTGCCTAACAATTGGGAAAGAAGCATCAAGGGAACCCATCTGAGGGTCCTGACTTGCTTTATGGTGGTGCAGATGCTGGAACAACGCTCCTGGGAGAGGAAGACAAGGCTGGCCTGAGTGTCGATCTGTGGTTCCAGATGGACCAGGTTGGTGGAGGGGGTCTTGTGACTCTTCTCCCAATTCACCGTAAACCTGTGGTCTTGGAGGGTTTGAACTGTGGTCTGGAGATCTAGACTTGCCAGTTGAGGAGACAAAGACAGAACTAAAATGTCATCCAGATAATATAACAAACATATGGGCTTCATCCACAAGTGAGCCGCCACCACATCCTGAAGTTTTGTGAATATGCTGGGGGCGGACAAAAGTCTGAAGGGCAGAGCTTTGTATTGGTAGTGCAGTGCCGTATAGGAGAACCTGAGGAATCTCCTGTGGGATGGTCTGATAGGTACGTGCAGATAAACTTCTCAGAGATCTATAGATGTCAAAAGATCTCCCTGTTTTATGCAGCCCAGAATTGTGTGCAGAGTTGCATTTTGAAGTGTTTGTATTTGATGTGAACATTCAGCTCCTTTAGGTCTAGAATGGCCCTGCAGCTGCCCACTGTCTTTTGCACCAGAAAGAGTATCAAATAGAAGCCGGACCCCTGATGTTGAAGAGGTACAGGTTCTATGGCCTGAATGGCCAGCAGATGCTGGATTTCGGCTTCCATCAGAGACCTTTTGGTGGTGTCCCAAGAGACGGAGCATTGGATGAACTGTCGAGGTGGTCTGGAACTGAACTCTAGGGTGAGACCTAGCGTTATGGTCTGTAATGTCCAGGCGTTGGTGGTCATGTGTCGCCAACAGGTTGCAAATCTGCCCAGGCAATCACTTATAGGGGCTTTGTCAGGACAGTCATTTGGACCGACAGTATGGTCGATAGCCAGCTCCCCAAAAGGGGCGTCTATTCTGTGGCTGTCTGGAATGATCCCGAAAGGAAGGCCTGTCCTGTGGCCTGTCTGTGATTGGTAGGAAGGTCCTTTGGTAAGCCAAGCTTTGAAAACCTGTATCAGGACTGCCTGCAGTAAGGATACCCCAATCGACTGTCCGCTCAACGGGATACGTGAGGGAGGATTTTCCTTTTATCTTTACCCTCCACCAAGATGGGATCCAAGGCATCCCTGAAGAGGGAGCCACCCTTGAAAGGAGCTGCTGTTAGACACCATTTTGTTTCATGTCTGCCTGCCAGTGCCTTAGCCATAAGAGGCGTCTGGAAGTGACACTGGATGCTAAGGCTTGAGAAGCAAACTTAGCAGAGATGAGGGTAGCATCTGCTAAATATTCAGCTGCAGCAATTAATTTATTCAAGTCCTGATGCAAATGGCTGTCCTCGGGTGATGCCTGGGATTGCATGTGACATAGCCAAATTAAAGAAATATGAGAAAAGGAGGACACCGCTGTGGCAGAACAAATGCCCTAGGCAGCTGCTTGGTAGGCCATGGGACATTGCATTTGACATAGCCAAATTAAAGAAATATGAGAAAAGGAGGACACCGCTGTGGCAGAACAAATGCCCCATGCGGCTGCTTGATGGGTCGTACAAGCAGCAAGCTCTGCCCTTCAATCTTCCAGTTTCAGGCCCTCAGCTAAATCAGAAGGAAGGATATTAGATGATGTCAGGCTGGCCATCGGAACATCAACGGTTGGAAGTTTGAGGAGATCCTCAAGTTCTTGTTCCAGCAGAAATGGATCCTGGCTGATTCCACTGCCATTGTATGACATCGACAAAGAGTTTAGGGGATGGAACCACCTCTTGCTCAGTCACAGGCTCAGTAAAAACAAAAGCCATGAGATCTTGAGGGTCCGAGGATCCCCCAGGTTGCCCAATAAGTGCCCCAATATTGGCCGTAGTCTTAGCCTTGTACAATAGTGTTTTAAATAGGTCGTGATAAAATAGACTCATAACAGGAGGCTTATCAGGAATGACCCTTTCATCCTCAGAAAAATTGTAATCCAGCATCTCCTCTTCGTCACCATGAAACGACATGTCACTTTGTTGCGAATGTGAAGGAGAACAAGAGTCTAGCATGTACTCCCTATCCACCTGGCCCACTGGAGGAATGGTCCTTGGATTTGGGTCTGTTGCTGGCAGAGGGGCTGAAAAACCCCATTGCAGAAGAGTAGCACCAATGCCCCTGGTAATAGTTTGGGCAATCATGTCGCACAAGTCTTGTGACAGTGCAGTGCCCTGGCCTTCCTCCGAGCAGAACCCCGCCACGGTGGGTGTAAAAATGGCAGAGGCACGGAAGCCCCTGTGCTGCTGAGAGGAACCAGGCTCAGTAATGGCTATATCTCATGGAGCATCCATATCTGCTGCCTGCAGTGGCTGTGTGCTAGAAGAAGCAGAGGGAGACCAACCAAACTGACCTGGTTGGGATTTCAGAGTCAGAGGTTCCTTGTTTAATGCCTCAGTAGTTTCCCCGCCGCAAGCAGAAGTAGAATGTTGCATGCTAGCTTCTGCTCTTTTCTTGGCCGTATCAAACTACCTAAGGCATGATGTCACCTCATGGCATCTTTCTCAGATGTTAATGAAGTAGAGGCCTGAACAGAGGACTGGGATCTAGTAACTGGTACTTTGGATCTAGATTTCCCCTTTTTGAAGCAGGAGCCTCCAAGGCTTGATGCCTATGATGGAAGAGGCAGAGGCATGAGAAGGAGATTTACGGTGAGACGCCATTTTGAAACCCACGTAGTAGCAGTGAATCAGCCAAATAAAGTTCCTCTTTGCAAGATTCGAATTAATTATTGCCAATTTCTTTGCAATCACCTCCCTGGTGTACACAAACCCAGTATGGAGGACAGTTAGGGGCTTTAAGATCACCAAGCCGACACTATGGCTTGAAAGTGAGTAGAATAAAGGCTGCGTTGGGGAGGAAAATCCAAAATGGTGCTGAGCCTACGACAAGGCTTTAAGCATGAATGGTAATGCAGCCTGCCCCAGGGAACTGGAATCCGACACCACGGATTTTTGCTCAGTTAAACAGAGGCGCAGAGCTGACACCATGGCTCTCCCCACACCAATCCGCCACCAAAATTCACAATACCAGCTCCGGAACAATCGAGGAAGAAGCTGAAGACGCCAAGTGCTTTTCTTGCAGAAAAAACGCTGTTGCAGAGCCACGCAGCTCAGCTGATCGGTGCTTGGCTGGGTGCGGTGCCAGAAACCGCTTCCCAGAAAAAACAAAGCTTTTTGAAATAATTTTCTCCTGTGTGTTGTAGTAAAGAAAGTCCAAGCAATGGAGGATAATCAGAATAAGTCTCTCTAGGCCGACTGAGTTAACAAACTGGATCTAAGCAGGAAGGATAAGGTGTGTTTAAACAAATTACAACTCAGTCTCTGGCCAATCAGACAAGTTTTTTTTTTAAAAAAAAAGTTTTTTTAAAAAAAATTTTGACACACAGACACACGTACTATTTTTTTTTTTTTTCTGAACAGAGTATTGGCCGGTTCACAAATTTAAACAATTTTTAGTCATTTCAACACAATTTATGTATCATATTTTTCGGAGTATAAGACGCACCAGAGTATAAGACGCACCTACCTTTTTTGGTGGTTGTTTTTTTTTTTAAGTTTTTTTATTTTTTTAGACAAACACACATACAGACAGACAATGTATTTTCTTTGAACAGAGTATTTGGCCTGTTCACAAATTTAAACAGTGTTTAGTCATTTCAATTAAATTTACAATTTCTATATTTCCTTTTTGCCATATTTATTCCTCATCTATTTTTTAAAAAAACCAATATTACCCTTCATCCTCGTCTCTAATCTTAATCAAATTCAATTTTCCCCTTCTATTCTATATTATACCCCTTCTCATTATCATCTATTTTTACATCCATCCTCACATTGGTTAATTATGTAATATTACAATTGTTTAATACAAATTCAACATTTTAATATAAATCAATTACTTACATAACTATCTTTTTTTGTATATTAATCAATATGAACATGAATATTCCAATTATTTCCATACAATCCAATTTCTTACAAATCAATTAATTATATTTATCAATAATAATAAATCAAATAATTTTCCCCTCTTGTTACTCATTTTCATATCTTAAACTCTCCCAATAAACCACATAGTTTTGTCCATATAATCCTCCAAATCACAACTTAATCATTTCTACTTTCATCACAATATATAATTAAAAATATTTCAATCGTTACAATTTCCCTAACTGAATTTAAAAATGTTCTAGCTCTTATCCAAGCTACAACTTAATCCTTTTTACTTTCACCACCATATACCATTAAAGGTATTTCAATTGTTACAGTTTATACTTATTCATATTTCTAAAAATAAATAAATAAATAAAAACTTATCAGTCTAGATTTCAAAAAGACAAATATTCCAATTCTTATTCATTTCATTTTTACAATCATGATTTCCCATTTATTTCTTACTACTATTCATATTTCAATTCTAAATATGTATAACATTTTTCTCTTTCATTTCTTTTTCTCCCTTCCCATTTTTATTTTTGCTTTTTGCTTTCACCTTTTTTTCTTTTGTGTTTAAAATTTTGAACTCTCCTCTTTTCCCCTAAATTTCCCATTGTTTGCACCTACCTTTTTTGGTGAGGAAAAAGAAGAAAAAGAAATCTCCCTCTGTCTCTGTCTAATTTTGCCTCGTTGCAGCAAACAGCAAACAGCCTGCTTTACTTTCAGTTTCGTTTTCAGCATAGCTTGATTAGCACAAGGAAAAAAAATCTGCTCCAGCAATTTAGGTCTTTGTAGCACGCAGCAGAGCCCTGCGCAAAAGGAGCGTTGGTCCTACCTGATATGTTCCTTCTCGTTGAGTGGAGACAGCAGCCAGCGTGGGTAGTGCCCATCCAATCAGCTTGAAGGACTGAGTCTGCCAATTATTCTTAGTCCCGCCCTTGTTGCAGGGCAGACCCAGCTTTGGCGAAGACTTGAAGACAGACTCGGCGTGTGGGAGAAGGAGAAAACCTCAGGAGAGAGAATAGGAAACAAGCAAGGTCCAGCCTGAGAAGGGAGGGTCTGGCTGCTGTCTCCACTCAACGAGAAGGAACGTATCAGGTAGAACCAACGCTCCTTCTCCATTGAGAGTGGAGATAGCAGCCAGCGTGGGACGTACCTAAGTTCACTGTCCCGGAGTCAGGGGGGGAACCTGCTGGACCGCAGCAACTTCTCTGGCAACAACCCTTTGAAGAACACGGCGTCCAAATGCCGCCTCCGCCGATGCGAACTGGTCGACCTTGTAGTGTTGAATAAAGGGTCCAGGCGAAGACCACGTAGCCGCCCTACAAATCTCCAGCAGGGAGGCCTGCGTTGCCCATGCAGCTGTTGTAGCCGCGCTGCGGGTAGAGTGAGCCGTCAATCTCGATGGTCGTGGAAGAGAACGAAAATCGTAGGCTGCAGCAATCGTTTGCCTAATCCAACGACCGATGGTAGAAGACGAGACTTTACAACCCTGGTTGGTAGGCAGGAAAGAGACAAAAAGAGACTCCGATCGGCGGAAGGAAGCCGTCCTTTTTAAGTAAATCCGCAACGTCCGCCTGACGTCAAGGGTATGCCAACACTGTTCACGTGCATGAGAAGGACGAGGACAGAAATCAGGTAGGATAATTTCTTGCGAGCGGTGGAATACAGAATTAATTTTCGGCACAAAGGTAGGGTCCAAGCGGAGAACCACACGATCCGAGTGGAAGACACAAAGGTCCGAGCGAGTAGACAAAGCAGCGATCTCCGAGATGTGACGGGCCGAGGTTATGGCCACCAAGAAGGCCACCTTGCAGGTGAGAAGTCTTAGACTGGTGGTCCTGATCGGCTCGTATGGAGGGCCCGTAAGGGATTGTAAGACCAAGGGAAGGTCCCAGGTGGGATATCGATGCAACACGGGAGGACACAAGTTCTTGGCACCCCGGAGAAAGCGTCGAATCAGGAGATGTTGAGCCAGGGATGACAAGGAGCCGCAGGTAAGCACCGAAGATAACGCTGCAACTTGCCGACGAAGAGTGTTAGAAGAAAGACCTTGAACCAAGCCCTTTTGCAGAAACATAAGGATATGCACAATGGAAGGTTGAAGCGGCATAACGTCGACCTGATCACACCAGGAACAGAAGGCTCGCCAGGTGGCCGAATAAATGCGGTCAGTAGAAGGACGTCGGGAGGATTGTAATGTATGAATGACGTCCGCTGGAATGTGTACCGCCCTCAAGTTGCCCCGCTCAACCTCCAAGCGGTCAGGGTGAGCCAGACCGGATCTGGGTGCGTGAGAGCGCCCTGTGAGAGAAGAGTGTCCTCGAGAGGTAGTCGCCACGATGGGGTCACCGATAGGGACACGAGGTCCGCAAACCAGGGTCTCCGAGGCCAATGCAGAGCCACAAGGATCACTTCCGCACGCTCGGATAGAATTTTGCGGACGACCCTGGGAATGAGAGACGTCGGGGGAAAGGCGTACAGGAGGCCCGACGGCCATGCAGTCCGAAGAGCGTCGACGCCGGCTGCCCGAGGATGTGAATATCGAGAAAAGAATTGCGGAAGCTGGGCGTTCTCGTGAGTCGCGAAGAGATCGATTACTGGAAGGCCGAAGCGAAGACAGAGGTCCTGGAAGACGCGCGGGTGTAGGCGCCACTCTGCATTGTCGATCCGTCGGCGACTCAGCCAGTCCGCCTGAAGGTTGTGTACCCCCGATATGTGCTCCGCTCGTAGAGAACAAAGATGGCGTTCCGACCAGAGACCCAAAGCCATTGCCACTGCCAGGAGGGACCTCGATCTGGTGCCCCCCAATCTGTTCAGATGCGCCTTGGCGGCGACGTTGTCCGTGAGGATGAGAACGTGGGTCCCGAAGATCAGATGGCGAAACGACTTCAGGACAAGAAAGACTGCCTGTAGCTCCAGCCAATTGATGGGACGATGAGATTCTGATGGCGTCCAAGTCCCTTGAGCCAGCTGACCCTGACAATGGGCTCCCCAGCCCAGAAGGCTGGCGTCTGTCGTCACCACCACCCGTGGTGGCTCGAGGAAGAAGCAACCCGCAGCGAGAGCAGGGGAACGCCACCACTTGCGAGATCGGGGCACCGCAGGAGGAAGTGGAATCGGCTTCGGTGAAGTGCCTCTTCCCGCCTTCTGCAACGGTAAGAGAAACCATTGGAGCTCCCTGGCATGTAATTGAGCCCAGGGAACTATGGCTATCGCAGATATCATCTTACCTAACAACTGGGACAAAAGGTAAGGAGAGACAACCCGACACCTCTCAACTTGAGATACCAACCGCCTCAGGCTATTCTGCCTGTCGGGGGAGAGGAAAACCTGGCCCTGAAGAGTATCAATCAGGGCACCCAAATGAACAATGCGAGTGGAGGGAATGAGGTGGCTCTTTTCCAGATTAATGGAAAAACCATGGGCCGCCAACGTCTCCACAGTTAGACGTACATCTAAGGCCGCCTGCTGAGGAGAGGGGGACAAAAGCAGAATATCATCCAAATAACACAAAAGACGAACTGAACGAAGATGGAGACAAGCCGCCAGGGCAGCCAGCACCTTAGTAAAGGTGCGGGGGGCGGACGAGAGGCCAAATGGTAGAGCTCTGTACTGGAAATGTAATCTGCCATAACAAAAGTGCAAATATCATCTGTGGGAAGGGAGGATAGGAATATGGAGATAGGCCTCGGTAAGATCAATGGAGGAGAGGAGATCGCCCCTCCGAACACCGTCCAGAATGGTCCTCAAGGATTGCATTTTAAATTTTCGATATACGACGTACTGGTTCAAACGTTTCAGGTCCAGAATAGGACGCCACCCCCCGAAGATTTGGGAACTAAGAACACCCGTGAATAAAAACCTGAACCCTCCTAGCCAGGGGGAACAGGTTGAATAGCCTTGATAGTCAAAAGATGCTGAACCGATGAGTCCATAAGGGACCGCTTTCTGGGATTACGAGAAATCGGACAGCAAACAAAGGTGTTGGGGGGGGAGAAACAAATTTGATGGCCAAACCAGACCTTAAGGTGGCGAGGACCCACTGATCTGAGGTGGACTCCTCCCAAATGGCAGCAAAAAGGCCCAATCAACCGCCAATGGGAGGGTCTGGAACACACTCAGCGACGGCGACGGGCGAAACGACCTCCTCCCCCTCAAAAGGGCCGTTTAGAGACAAAAGGGCGTCCCCTGACCGACCTATCCTGCGAGCCCCGGGGCCTAGCCAAGGAACCCTCACGCCTATAGAAGGAGGAGAATGCAGAGGAAGAAACACCCCCCCCATCAGCACCTCGTGCCGGAGGACGAGGCGGGTAAGGAGAAAAATGGGGTTCTCCTCTACGGTAGGTAGCAGCCAACACCTTCTTTTTATCCCTAGTTTCCGTAAGGAAAGGGTCTAGGGCCTCCCCAAACAACTTAGATCCATGAAACGGAACCGACGCCAAGCGCCATTTGTGCCTGGCATCAGCCTGCCAATGTCGAAGCCAGACCAAGCGACGAGCCATGACAGAAGAAGCCAATGATTTCGAAGCAAATCTGGCGGCGTTCAGAGTAGAGTCGGCGGAAAATTGTACAGCCGCGACAATCTTGTTTAAGTCCTGTCTAATTCGGGAGTCGCCAGGGGGCAATTTTTCTTGCAACTGCCGCAGCCAGAGCAAGGTGGTTCTATTGAAGAAGGAGGCGGTAGTGGCTGCCCTAATTGCCCAGGCAGAGCTTTGGAAAACTCTTTGGAGCACAAGTTCAGAACGACGCTCCTCAGGACAGAGACCCTCGACAGGTTCACCAGGAATATTAACGTTAGGAAGCAGAGCCGCAACAGGGGCGTCAATGGAAGGCATCTGAAGAAGAGCGTCGAGGTCCGAAGAGACCGGGAAGTTCTTCCTGTCATTGGAAGAGAGTAGAGGAGCTGAGGCTGGAGACTCCCACTGGCGCTTTAGCACGTCCAAAAATAGAGGAGGAGTGGGTATCGACGTAATAGGCCGAGCAGGTTCCGCAAACATGGGATCCAAGGATCCTGAAGAAGCCTGAGCTGGGGCCGGATCAACAGACGGTGAAGACAAACGGGCCGTATTAACCGCCTTGAACAAAAGGGACTTAAACAAGGCCTGCGGAAAGAGGCCGGTGAAGGAAGGCTGATCAGGCGGGAGGTTTTCATCCTCCGACAGGTCAGAGTCAGCGAAATCTACATCAGCCGAGGCCGAATGATGACTGGAATGAGAACAAGTCGGGGATTCAGGATGGAGCGAACCAGCAGAATCCTGAGGTGCCTGTTCCGGAGAGGCAGGAGAAGCTGACCTAACCAACCCCTGCCGACTGGAGTGAGAAGACCGGGCAGCTAAAGATTTTTGTACGGCCGCGTCGATCATTTGCTGGAATTGAGATTGATTGAGCTGGTACGAGATTATGTCTGAAGAAGGAGCAGCGCCGGAATCGGAAGGAGAGGGGTCCTGAGGGACCGTAGAAACTTGACCAGCCGGTTGATTCGATGAATCCAAGCCCCATAAGTTGTCCTCAGAAATGGTAACTGGACAGTCTTGAAGAGATAGCTGGTCCGGTGTAGGGGATCGAGGCCCCGATGAAGGAGCTGGATCAACCAAAGCAGAAGAAGCTTGCGTTTGAGGGGGAGGCAACTTGGAACTCGCCCTGTCACAAAGTTGGGATAAGAGCCTGTCCCTCCGTTTTTCCATCTTGGAGGAAGCCGACAGGCTACGTTTGGAGTGATGGTGAGACCGGGAGGAATGAGAAGCCGAGGAAGAGACCTTAGGGGCCTCATGAGCTGATTCCTGGTTAACAGACAAGGCGTCTGCTTGTCCAGCTTCTGAGCGACCAGCCTTGCGGCCGTGTTTAGACTTGCAAGGGGCCTTAGGCATAGTGGTTGGCAACAGGCAGTCACAGCAATTCAGGCAAACAGAGGTGGGTGCGCTAGACTCCACAAATTAGAAGGGAGCATGAGAAACTCCACACAAAAGGCAGTCCAAAGGTCAATAACTCACACAATGACCATCCGTCAGTAAATGAGTCGTAGGTTGAATGCTCAGAAATTGCAGAAAAGGAGGCTGTGTCAGTGCCAGGCCCCAGAGAAAATGAAGGAGACCGAAATCGGGGCGGTCGTTAAGTGAGACAGGTCATAAGTCCGAGTCGCTGCCACACAATAAACAGGGGGCGCAAGACCCCACCAGGCAGGTATGAATAGCGGAGTTCTGGGGCACCAATAGCCAAAGAGAGGGGGCACAAGGCTCCGCAACTGGAATAAGCAGCACCAGCAAGGCTGTTGAGAGGCAGGGGGGGGCGCGAAGCTCCACAATGGCAATCACGCAGCCGACAACCTCCAGCTCACCCAGTCACTCAGCAGGAGTAATCACTTCCAAAAGGAGGGAGGTAGCAGAGAAACGTAGCAATTAAGCCTCCTCAGTTGTTTTTGCAGCCAACCTTGCAGAAAGAAACGGGGCAGCTACCAGCGGCGGGAAAAAGTTCGTTCAAAATGGTGGGCGCCGCTAGCCGCCCTCGACGAACTCTGATAGTCCGATGCAAGCCACAGCCAGGAGGTGAAGAGAAGCGAAGGGAGGCTGAATTTGAGGGCAAAAACAGTCCTTAAACCCCTGACTGGAAAGGCTAGGGGGAGGGGGAAGAGGAAAAAAATCCCCTTTTGCAACGGAGGGAAGCGGAGGGAACGGAGCCCCAATCAACTTACAAATGCGAAGTCCAAAAAACAGTCCAAAGTCAGAAACCAGAAATCTATCAGAAAAGGTTAGAAATCCAAGAAAATAGCCAGAGACTAAGTCCCACACGCCTGTCAGAGCTGAAGGACTGAGCCAAAGTTGGGTCTGCCCGGCAACAAGGGCGGGACTAAGCATAATTGGCAGACTCAGTCCTTCAAGCTGATTGGATGGGCACTACCCACGCTGGCTGCTGTCTCCACTCTCAATGGAGAACAGCTGAGAGCAAATCAGCTGAGAGTTGGGAGGCCGATCTAATCAACTTGTGCTAATTAGTCTGTGATGAAGCTGAAACGAGCTGTGTTTTCTTGCTGTTTGCTTGCAAGGAGGTAACTGCTACGAGGCACAGGCCAAAGGGTGGGGGGGCCAGTGGGTGGGCAGGACTACATTTGGTGTATAAGACGCACCTAAATTTTCACCCCCTTTTAAGGGGAAAATGGTGTGTCTTATACTCCGAAAAATATGGTATTCCCTTTTGCCATAATATTTATTCTCTCTATTTTTCCTTCTTTTCCCTTCTTTTTTCTTTGAATCAATATTGCCCTTTCATCCTAACTCTAATCTTAACCAAATTCCATTTTTCCCTTCATCTGTATATTAAACTCCTTAAATTTGAAATCTCATTTAACATAATTCCTAATATTACAATCATTCATTTGATATCAAAATAATAAACCAAAACATTTTATACCATACATTTCCTTAAGTCTTATTCCAAATAGTACACTTCAACATCTTAATAAAAATGGCCAATCAGACAAGGTTATCACCCATTGCTTTGGACTCTCTAAGCAGCGCACTGGAGAAAGCAATAACAAACTACTTACACATTACTGCCAAAAGAACCCTACACAGATATGCTCATAAAGTCAGCAGGATTTGAACTAGTCTCGGAAGAAAATTTACGTGAGTATGCTTCCTTTATACCATGATTCGGCAAACCTTTTCTCAGATGGGGATTGAATGGCAGGATTATCAGTAGGTCCATAGTTAAAAATGGATCCAAACTTTCCTCTTCTGTCTCTCTAATTTTGTAATCCTATCCCTACAATGCAAAAAATGAATGGAACTCTCCTATCAGAAACCATAATCCTTGATCCATAATTAGTCCATTCCAACAATAGGTCATGAATTTCAGGTTCAATTTGTTGCTCTATTCAACAATCTAATTTTACATATTGATCTGAGATTAATCACACAACCCTCCTAATATCCTTAGTCCTACATACAGTACTTTTATGGCAGAATATGAAACACTAAAATGCATTTTTATATTGCTCTCTCCTTTGATAGAAAGCTTAAGCAATCTTATAAGAAACTGAACTATATTTGCTATATTCATATTTTTTAAAAATTCATAAAATATTTATATTTTTAATGTTAAGGAAGTAGCTCCTTTTCTGAAATATTCCCATTATAAATACAAAATACACACAAACCTCCTACCAGAAGATAGCATTCTGTAGGCAACATACACTATTAAGGTTACATTTCTACAAATCTCCAGAGGAAACTGGATATTGCAAGAAAGAAGGAATATTTACTATAAGAAAAATATACCTAGCATAAACCATAAGAATAAAAAAATCCTTCAAAACAAAGCCAAGTAAATAAAGCTTCCCAATGCTATAATTTCTAAAATGTTTACTTATTTCTGTTTCAGGAGAAAATGCCACTCACCACTACCAATAACCTAACTTAAATACTTATGAAGGAGGACATCTATGGCATACAAACCATTTGGGTGGGGTTGATTCAGCACATTAAGCCAAAACAACACAGTGCCAGAAGAATGTACATATACTAATGAATCAGTTCATTAATTAAATATATTTCATATTACAGGATATGAGGACATATGGCTAATATTTAACAAGCAAGGATATATTTGATCTCAACAACTGGGTCTTCATAGATTTCAAGGCCATTCTTCATTAGGTTTTCCTCATGCAATACAATATGCCATAATTTCATTTGTTTGATTTTGGCTTAGTATACTGAATCCAATCACTGATCTGCAAATCACAATTTACAGCTATCACTATGTATCAATTCAGTTTATTGTGTTTATTCAATATATCACATTGAAGTGAGTCAAATACAATAGAAAATACAACTATATGGATAAGGAAATGATCCCGAAGTCTTGAACACAGATATCTTACCTAGTAAGTTCCATTACAACTTACAGTGTCAAAACAATGATATGTGCTTCATGGCTTAATCATGCAAGTGATGCAATTATTCCATTTGCCTCCTAATGCCCAATGGAAAATATACAAATTGGATTATTTGTGATGATATCAGAGATGTTATCATTTGCTCCCTGTTCTCAGCTCAGATCTGTAATCCTACTTCAATGTCCCTAAGAACACAGAACAGAAACAAATGGGTTTGTGCTTTTAGTTATTCTTTAATTTCAAAAGAGTGTAGCAGCAGAGGGAAGAAACAAATTTCATAATAAATATACTAAATGCATGGTATAGCAAAATTAATACAGGTGGTTTTCTCAAAATTCTAATGACTGTTCCCAAATAGCACTTTTCCAGCATTAGCATTGGAATAAATGGTCTTCTCTTTTTCTAACACTTGTTAAAGCAAACACCAATCCTCAGGTTGATATTTCAAAATCTAAATCACCTACCAAAATTATATTTGAAATATATGTTGCAGCAATTTATTGATCTCTTGCCTTCCATTTAATTTTCTATTCCAAGCTGATATTTAACAGATCCATGATTTAATATGGCATTAACATTTCTGATTCTTTTATTGTTTTAGCCAGTCATGTTTCAAATGAAACAATGAAAGAACCAATGTTTCATCATGAAAAAAATAAATTTCTTTAAAGACAAAACTAAAATTGCACCATTTGCTGCCTAAATCTAATTTAGTCTTGATTCATACATGATATCAGTGCTAGCAATGGTTTCCATCAGGTGGAAAAACTGTTTCTTTCTACTTTAAAACAACATATTGTGCATTAAGACCTATTAAGGCTGATACATTCTTTGTATAATGTCTCCATATTCACATTTTTGTGGTCAAAGGAACACATAGGAACACATTACTAGCAAGAGAGAGAGAGAAAGGTGGTTTACGGTGGTTCTCCTCCTTTCTCTCAGACCGGTTGCAGTTCGTGTTGGCAGGGGGGCAGAGGTCGACCTCGAGGCCTCTTATATGTGGTGTGCCTTAGGAGTCGGTCCTCTCGCCCCTTCTGTTCAACATTTATGTGAAGCCACTGGGCGAGATCATCCGTGGCTTTGGGGTGAAGTACCATCAGTACGCTGATGACACCCAGCTGTACATCTCCACCCCAGGCCCTTTCTTGATCGGGATTCCCTGTGCACAGTGACTCATGCCCTCGTCATCTCTCGCCTGGACTACTGCAACGCTCTCTACATGGGGCTCCCCTTGAAGAGCACCCGGAGGCTCCAACTGGTCCAGAATGTGGCCGCGCGGGTAGTCACAGGAGCCGCATGGCGCTCCCATACAACACCTCTCCTGCATGAGCTGCACTGGCTCCCAGTGGTCTTCCAGGTGCGCTTCAAGGTGTTGGTTATCACCTTTAAAGTGCTCCATGGCATAGGACCTAGTTATCTTCGAGACCACCTGCTGCTGCCGATGGCCTCCCATCGACCTGTGCGCTCCCACAGAGAGGGCTTCCTCGGGGTGCCATCAGCCAAACAATGTAGGCTGGTGACCCCCAGGGAGAGGGCCTTCTCTGTGGGGGCACCTACCCTCTGGAATCAGCTACCCCCAGAGATAAGGAGAATCCAAGACCTCGGTGCCTTCCGCCGTGCTCTTAAAACCTTCTTTTTCCAGCAAGACGGGCTGGCCTAACACTTTTTAAAATGTTTTTAATTGTTTGTTATTGTTTTTAATCATGGGGCCAAATTTATATATATCTTTTTAATTGTATTTTAATGTTTGTATCTTATGTTTTTATTTGGCTGTTCACCGCCCTGAGTCCTCAGGGAGAAGGGCGGTATACAAATTTAAAAATAAATAAATAAATAAGAAAGAAGCAAATAAGTTTAAAAAGATGTTGAGACACTCTTTAAAAGTATTTTTGGAATACCAAAACTATTCCAAAGTTTTATTTCAAATAATTGCAACTCAGCTTTCCTAGATACTAGGTTATACTACTCATGTGTGACAAAGCATTCTGAAAAAGGCTGCAAGTCATCAGAATATAAGTGTACTGGTAATAGAAAAATCCTCATTACTAAAATATGTCTATGCATGTTTGAAATAAGCCACACAAAGGTATTAGAAGAGAAAAATTGTTTCCAATAAATCATCTTCTGTAAAGTTGGCTGAATAGAGTCTTCAGCTGAGATTAAAGTCAAATAGTACAATAAACTGAAAATGAACAAGAGGAGACAAACCATTCATTGTTCAACCTTGACTATTCTGAAGAACTATAATTGTCAGATCCCTAAAAGTGATACCGCCAATCAATTGGGAGAAGGGGGAGCCTTGGATTCGATTTATTGCATTGCCTGTATTAACAGATATTTCACAACCTATATTCTGGCACCAAAGAGCCCTGAGAGCCTCTTAACGTGGAGGAATGTTTATGATAACTATGTGGGTTGTTTCACTTTAAAAGATAACCGTGTGAATATGTTTGTTTGGGTTCTCAGGTAAACTAGAAAGAAAACATCTTCACACTTGTGTATTGGCTAAAATCTGCATTCTGATTTAAAGGGAGGGGTCTCTACTGCTTTAATCCTACTTGTCTTGCCTAAGGGTATTCAGATCTTGCTTTAACTTGGTTGCTATCACTTCTGTTTAATAAAAGGGTCATTTTGAATTACCCCGTTTCAAGAGTCTTTACTTTCTTAAATTGGAAGGAGATGCAATTCTTACAGAAAGCAAGATCTGCAAAATGGTCAACCCAGAGAAGCAATGTTCGTTCTACTGAGGGGACCTTGCAAACCATGTCTGAATGAAGCAGAGAACTGGGAGAAGCAGAATGCTGGAGGGAGACATCAACTGCTACCTAGTCGGATGCCTGTTTCATACATCCCATTTGAAAGGATGAAGTAACCCTGGAGAATCCTGAAAAGCCCCATTCGTCAATTGGCATCGGAAAGAAAGATAGCTGGGATGAGAGAACCAGAGGAGTTACCCTCAGCCGTGGCAACTGAAAACTGGGGTGGAAACTGGAACTAGAAACCCTTGCTGACCAAAGGGGGACTAACTGAAGCACCACTGAGGTTGGATTGACTGAAGAGACATATAACCCAATTGGTGATGGAAACTTTGGAAAATCTCAACATCCGAGGGGAGCCAGGACAACAACCAAAGAGCGCTGAAAGGGCAGCAGTCACGGATGATGCTACAGGAGACACCCCCCTTCGGGAGCCTGCCTATCGAGCAGATGGCACAGCAGCAGAAAGAGAAGACCCAGCAAACCCCCCCCCCCAGGCAGCATGCACACTGGTGCCCATTCCCAAACAGCCCCGAGTCCTGCAACTGGAAAGAGAAACTCCCTCCCTTGGGGTAAAGTTTGATGGGAATCCGCAGCAATTCGGATTCTTTGTGGCACACATGCTCACCTATATGCAAGAGTACGGGTGTGATTTCCACACCCAAGAATCCCGAGTGCGAGTTGTCACTCTAGCCCTAGGGGGTGCCACTGCCAGATGGATGGTGACCCTGCATAACGCCAATGCACCAGAACTGCAGAATTTCGACCGTTTCATGATGACCCTGCAACAACGGTTTGAGGACCCACTAGCAGATCACAAAACACGCAACCGCATTAAGGTGGTGAGGCAGGGGTGATGGCCAGTAGCAGAGTATACTGAAGAATTCCAGGACCCTGTGTGTCATGTGAATGGGCCAGAAGATATTTTGATGAGTTGTTTCAAGGATGGGCTGAGTGATGTTCAATATAATGCCAGCATGGCCTGAGGTGCACCGAATCACCTACATGAGTGGTATGCCACTGCCAAAGAAGCTGAGATCGATATGGCCAGAAACCAGTACCGAGCAGAGCGAGCATGGAAGAAATCCCCATCTCAATGGAAGCAAAAGCCCCTCAAACCACAAACCGCATTCTCTCAGAAATCCTCAGCCTGTTTCAAGTGTGGAAAAGCGGGGCACCGAGCTGCAGAGTGTCGTTCATAAACACCCACCCGGAACCACCCACAAGGGGGAAACCCTGCATAACCTGGCCAGCGTGGGAAGGAGACTGCCCTGAAGAGCAGGGAGACCATAGAATTTCCACCCCACCCCCCCTTTGGGAAGGAAACCCTGGCATCTCAGTAGGAGGAATCACACTCATTCGGAAGCGATCCAGAAGATGAACCACTGGTAAGCAAACCAATTAAACTGCTTATCCTCCCTTTAAGACTATTTATCCCAAACTATCTCCGCTCCAGTGGACTCAGGGTGCACCCATTGTTTGATCAACCCAACCCTAGTAGGGAAGTTGGGGATTTATTTTATTTTTTTTAATTTGATTTATATGCCGCCCTTCTCCAGAGACTCAGGGCGGCTTACAATGCGTTAAGCAATAGCCTTCATATTATAGCCTTCATATTAACATAAGAAAGCTGAAAAACCCCATCGCTTTCTGCCAACTAGATGGATCAATAGCAGGAGGGGACCCAGCTTCTTTTGCCACCGAACCTCTACATATAGGCATCGGAAGCCACGAGGAAATACTTACATTTATAGTGGCACCTGGTATGGAATGGCTGTTAGTTTTGGGCCATGCATGGCTGAAAAAATGGAATCCCAAAATCAATTGGAAACAAGGCATCATAAAATTTCAGATGCACGTAACTTTTGCTGAGAATCCACATAAAGGAACTGAGGGGGCAGAGAACCGAGAAACAGGCATGCCTGGTCACGCCATACCAACTGAGGGCATACCCATAGAATACAAGGATTTGGCTGAAGTTTTTAGCGAAAAAGCCTCAGACGAGCTCCCTTCCCACCATGCCACCGACTGTGCGATAGAAATCTTACCGGGCGCTAAACTCCCTAAACCCAAGATGTACAGCATGTCACCAAGGGAGTTGGAAGAACTGAGAACATTTATTGAGAAAAACCTAGCAAGGGGTTTCATCAAGCCAGCCCAATCAAAAATCACAGCTCCAGTGTATTTAGAGAAAAAAAAGATGACTCAAAATGTCTCTGTATTGATTTTAGAAATCTGAATACTATCAGTGTGGAGAACATGTACGCCCTCCCCCTTATGAAAGATATGCTAGCACACCTCACTAAAGGGAAATTTTTTCAAAGCTGGACTTGAGGCTTACTACGGTATCAGAATTAAGGAGGAGGACGAATGGAAAAGAAGCATTTAACATCTCCCTCGGGTGCTACCAATTCAAGGTGCTCTCCTTTGGGTTACAAGGAGCTCCTGCAGTGTTTATGCACATTTTATATCTTGCCAAAAGATCTCAACTGCTAAAAGTTTAGCTAAATTATTCCTAATACACATTTATCGACTTCATGGAGCTCCACAAAGGATCATCTCTGACAGAGGGGTTCAATTCACCTCCAAATTTTGGAGGGCATTTTTGGACTTACTTGATACTGGCCAGGGGTTGAGCTCCTCACACCACCTGTCAACTAATGGAAATTCTGAAATTTTGAACTCGGTGCTAGAACAATATTTAAGATGTTTTATTTTCTTTTTTTTTTAATTGAAAAGTTTTACAGAAAAAAAAAAGGATTCCCCCCCCAATATTCCCCTCACCCTTTCCCTCCCCTCCCCCCCAGACTTCCCAGAGCAAAATACAAGGTATTTAAATTAACAATCATAAGCTAAATTAACCTATCTATCCTCAGACTACTAAATCCCCCCCTGAAATCTTAACTCCACTATAGATAACATAATACTTCGAATACTTAACATTCATTCATAAGCTATTTGATATTTTCTTGTCTGATACTTATTTTGAATATAATCAATCCATCTTCTACATTCCGATACGTATCTTTCTTATGTATAGTCCTTCAAATATGCTGAGATTTTCGCCATTTCTTCTAAGTTCGTTACTTTCAGTATCCACTCTTCAATAGTAGGCAAAAAGTCCTTCTTCCAGTATTGCGCTACCAACAGCCTAGCTGCTGATATCAAGTTCAAAATCAATTTAGTCTCTAATACTGTACAATCCATCGTTATACCCAGTAAAAACAATTGAGGAGTAAATTTCAACCTTTTTTTCAGAATGTACTGCATCACCCACCAAATTTTTATCCAAAATGCCTTGATTTTCTTACAGGTCCACCATATATGGTAATAGGTTGCATCATCACATTCACATCTCCAACATTTAGCTTGCAAATTTGAGTACATGCATGATAATTTTTTAGGATCTAAGTGCCATCTATAAAACATTTTATAAAAATTCTCTCTCAAATTCTGTGCTTGCGTAAATTTAACATTTCTGACCCAAATCTTTTCCCATGTTTCCATCATCACTGGTTCCTGAAAGTTTTCTGCCCATTTTATCATACAATCCTTAACCAATTCCGTTTCTGAATCTATTTCCAATAAAGCATTATACAACCTTTTAATATGCATCTGACTTTGATGTTTTATTAATTTTCAACAGGATAACTGGACCAAACTTTTGCCTTTTGCTGAAGTTGCGTTTAATAATGCTGTACATTCAAACACTGGTTTTACCCCTTTTAGAGTAGCGACAGGCCAGGATTTCAGTCCCATGCCTGAACTACCCACAGAAGAACCCACCATCCCCTCATTTAAGGAGTGGATGGATAATTTGCAAAACACATGGCCAGTGGTTAGATTAGCCTTAAAGGAAGCTAGAGAGGCTTTTAAAATTCAAGCTGACAAGAAAAGGATGGAACCCAAACCTTTTCATGTTGGACACAGAGTATACTACAGAGTAAATTCCTGAAATCATTACAACCATCAAAGAAACCAAAGCCAAAGTTCGTTGGACCTTTCCCCATTACTAGAGTCATCAATCCAGTAGCAGTTGAACTACTCCTTCCAAAGACACTCAAGCAAGTCCACCCAGTATTCCATATCAGTTTACTCAAGCGAGAAGTAATCTCATCCCTCAGACAACCTGCATCTACACCACCTGTTCCCATCATGATTGAAGGTGAGCAACACTTTGAAATCAAGGAAATCCTTGACTCTAGGATCCACAGAGGGAAAATCCAATACTTAATCACTTGGAAACATTTACCATCAGCACACAACGAATGGGTCGCTAAACACCATGTTAGGGCTCCAACCTTACTGAGAAAAGTTCACTCCCAATACCCTAATAAACCTTATTAATATACTATCATGAAATTTTGTTTATATTTGTCTTTTTTTACAAATGGATCCTTTCATTTTCTTTTATATTTTACACATACACACAAAGATACAATGTATTTTTGCTGAACAGAGTATTTGGCCAGTTAACAAATTTAAACAGTTTTTAGTCCTTTCAACTAAAATTACAATTTCTATACCTCCTTTTTGGCATAGTATTTATTTTCATCTATTTTTTACCAATATTACCCTTCATTTTCATCTCTAATTTTAACCAAATTCCATTTTTTCCTTCTATTCTATACTAAACCCCTTCTCATTGTCATCTGTTTTTGTATCCATCATCAAATTAATTAATTTTGTGATGTTATAGTTATTCAATTCTTATAGGAATAGTAAACCCACTTATTTTATAACATACATTTCCTTAAATAATAATACAGTCCAACATTTTAATATAGATCAATTATGTAAATATCTTTTTCATTTATATATTCAAACAAGTAAAAAAAAAGAATATAAACCTGGATATTCCAATTAGTTCCATTTTCATACAACAAATAATTTTCCCCATATGTTCCTCCAAACCACATCTTAATCATTTCTACTTTCACCACGATATGCAATTAAAAATATTTCATTTATTACAATTTCCTTAAATTTTTCCCCATGTATTGTTTCAAATCATCACTTAATCATTTCTACACATTATCTAGATTTCAAAAATACAGATGATAATATTCCAATTATTATTCAATTCGTTTTCACCATATGATTTACCATTATTTCTTACTACAATTCGTATTTCAGTTCTAGATATATGCATCATATTCCTCTTTCATTTCTTTCTCCTTTTCTTCCTTTTCCTTTTTATTTTTACTTTTTATTTCCTCTTTTTTCCTTTTGTGCTTTAAAATCCTGATCTCTCCTGTTTTGCCCTATATTTCCTGTTGTTCCCCCTCTCTTTTCTCTTTTTTTTTATCTCACTACTGTTTAGCCCACTGTTTAGCCCAGTATTATCATTCTGTATTTCAAAGTCCTGGATTCTTCTATTTTGCCCTATATTTCCTGTTGTTTTCCACCCTTTTTCTCTCTTTTTTATCTTTTCACTGTAAATCCCAGTGTAATCATTTAAGTTCTTTATATTTTTTCTGTTCCACCCTTCTTTCCTTATTTGTCTCGTTCCATCCTCTCTTTTTTTCATTGTTAATCCCAATGTAATCTCTAAAAACCTCCTTTTTATTATTACTATCCACATGTTCAGTTACTTTTTCATATTTAATTGCATTGTCTTTATCTTCTTTATTTTCAGCCTGTGTCTTGCTTCTCCGTTTTTATTTCCTTGTCAGCTTGCGTATGCTCTATCTCAATTTTTATGTCCTCAGATTTTAATTCCACATGCAGCAATAAAATGGCGCAGGAAATTAGAGAAATGATTAAATCGATGTACTTGTCATGAAAAATGGAAATAAGAGAAATAACTACATTTGAGTTAGTATTATTCCAGTTTTAAAAGTTCAATTGTATTCCATTCCCCCCCCCCAAAGTCATGCCGCTTGCAGACAAAGGAATCCTCCCCAAAAGTTCTCACGGTTGTTATCTGTAAAGTTCACAATTTTCCAAAACAAAAACCAAATTGCAATGTTCCTTTTTGCTCCCGAAGGTCTCTCTCTGCAATCCATAATTTCCGGTTCTCTAACAAGTATCCATTTTGTTTCAATCTACATTAACAATCTTAACTAGCTTCTCTTTTTCTTTTTAGCTTTAAAAATACCAAATCAGTTTTATAGTCCAGTCTGAATTTAAACAGCTCTTTTCACTTTTTTTTTCCTTTTTTCTTTTGTTTATACAACACTTCTTTTACAGGGCTTATTATCCATTCTCTTTTGTTTTTTTAAAAATTCGAAAAAGAAAGGGAAAAAAAGGATTTATTTATTTCTTTCCGATCCTTTAATCAATCTTGGGGTGATTTCTCTAGTTTTTAAAATTTTCCAAATTATTTTCCAAATAATTTTGTTCAAAAGTCAATTTTCTAATCAGGTTTTTGTCCCTTTAAAATTACGCTTCAATATCCTCTTTTTTCTCCCATGCTCATTAGCCGCCGTTTTTTCACTAAGGGTTTTCAGGTTTAAAGATATTTTCCCTATTGTTGTTTCACCTATGAGTTGGCTGTCACTCACCCAGCTTCAAAAAAAACTCTGTTCCATTCACTGCTCCTGCTCAATGCTTAATCTGGTTGCCCCAGCTTTGTGACAACTGCAATGGCTGCCGGCCCCCGCCGTCGAGTCATAGAGAATTTCCTCTGACCTTCGAGGAACTTGCCTGTTCCTCTTGGTCTTCCGAGATGCCTCTCCTTCATCTCCGTCCCTACAGGACGGTTCCGGTCTGAAGACCCCTCGGCGGCAGTTCATCAGTCCGGGTTTTTGCACAGCTCATCAGACCCCGTTAATTCCCCGATTGTCTTGCCGCGATGCTTCCGGTCGAATCCCCGACCCTTTCGTTTTCTAAGGAGGGTAGCATGTCAGATCCCTAAAAGTGATACTGCCAATCAATTGGGAGAAGGGGGAGACTTGGATTCGATTTACTAGCATTGCCTGTGTCAATAGATATTTTACAACCTATATCATGGCGCCAAAGAGGCCTGAGATCCTCTTAACGTGGAGGAATGTTTATGATAGCCATGTGGGTTGTTTCACTTTAAAGGATAATGGTGTGAATACGTTTGTTCAGGTTCTCAGGTAAACTAGTAAAGAAAACATCTTCACACTTATGTATTGGCTAAAATCTGCATTCTGACTTAAAGGGAGGGGTCTCTACTGCTTTAATCCTACTTGTCTTGCCTAAGGGTATTCAGATCTTGCTTTAACTTGGTTGCTATCACTTCTGCTTAATAAAAGCAGAACTACCACATGAACTACCACGTTTCAAGAGTCTTTACTTTCTTAAATTGAAAGGAGAGGCAATCCTTACAATAATCCTGAGCCATTTGCCATCAAGAACAAAACACTTCATCGTTGAAAAAGTCACCATCCACTGACATTATTCATCATTGTTAAAGTTACCTTCCACTGACTTCTTACTTGCTAATTACAAAAAGACCATCCATAAAAATATATAGGAATATCAATATTTACTTATTTCATTTTTAGCTTAAACATAAAGCAAGAAATAAATTATGAAACATGGCCTACAATATTTACTATCTATGCACATATTTTTTTAAGGAAATAAAGGGAGCAGGCTTATTTACAGAAACACAAGGTGATATTTGTTCTGTTCCAAGTCTAGATCAACACTTTGAAAAGGAAGCCTTCAGGGATGACAGAAGCAGGTGTAAATGCTTTGAAGTTGTCTTTCTAGATGCAGCTTTGTCCTCAGGATACAATTTACCTTCCTCCCAAAGAAAGCAGAGAATTAACTGAATTCTCATCAGTCTCTGGCACATTATATCTGTCCCACACATTTTATGTCAATATGACACTTCCCACTTCAATGAGATCGAAGGAAAACAACTTACCAATATACTTCCTCCAACCGTTGGCTGTCTTGCCAGACTGACACCCATCCATTCATCATCTCTATCTTCTTTACATGTCTTTCCACAGAATGTTCCTCGAACATTAGCTAAAACAAATGCAGGAAGAAGGGTGGGAACTTAGAAAGGATGAAGATAGCATCAAGTATATCTACAGGAAATGGCACTATAGACAACAGACCATTATTTTTTCCATCTGATGGATTCAGAATTAATTTATCTTAGCATAGTGCACTTCTCAATAAAGGAAATACTTCATGGAAAAAAGTTTACCAACTTCATCAGAGACTGACAATTCTTTGTCAGTCCTGGTATTAGATATTCCATGGAAAACCTATATGAAATCATTATTAAGATATTGGCTAAGAAGAGTTACTTTCTAAAATGTTACATTTTAGGGGTTATATCAGGAAAGAAAGGATCTAATCCAGGTGTGTCAAATTCGCATCCCATGGGCCGGATGCATCATGTGCTGGCCATGCTCACCCTGGTTTAGCAAAGGAGGGGAAAAAGTCACGATACATCACATGACAACAACATGATGTTGCGAGTTTGACACCCCTGATCTAATCTCTCTTAGCCAACAGAGTCATTTCTGGCAAATTCCCACCAGCTGTCATTCATAGACACTATGTTTTTCGATTTATAAGACACACTTTTTTCCCTCCTAAAAGAGGGTGGAAATGTTGGTGCGTCTTATATACCAAATACAGCCATTTTTGGCCTCCCAAAGCCCCTCCCCACTTGTCCCATTTTTGCAAAAAAATGGACCTGTTTTTCTCAAAAACAGGGTGCGCAGAGGGTTTGGGAAGCCTGCAGAGTGCTCCAGGGGGCTGGGGAGGGCAAAAACGCCCCCATTTTGGGGAAAAATGGTGTCGTTTTTCACCCATTTTTAACAAAAACAGGGATGTTTTTGCCTTCCCCAGCCCCCAGGAGCACTCTGCAGGCCTGCCAAACCTTCCACATGCCCCATTTTTTTTGCAAAAACAGCATTTATGCCCTCCCCCAGCCCCCAGGTGCACTCTGCAGGCCTCCAAACCCTCTGTGCATCCCATTTTTGCAAAAACGGGCCTGTTTCTTGTCCTTTTTTGCAAAAAAAGGGTGCGCAGAGGGTTTGGGAGGCGTGCAGAATGCTTCTGGGGACTGGGAAGGGCAAAAACCTTTTTTTTTCTTACTTACCTCTTTGAAATCTTGGTGCGTCTTATACACCAGTGCGTCTTATAGTCCGAAAAATACAGTAGGCTGTGCTAACACAGAGAGTAGCAGGAAACATGGATAGCAAATCATTCCAGAAATGGCAGGTCTAATGTTTTTTCCTATCATCAATTTCAGAAAGCTATTAGAGCACCAAGAGCCTTTGGAGTCATGAAGGAGAAGTCATAAGGGGAAGGACTGGGAAAATACCAATGTCTGAGGCTCAAATCCCAATTTCCAGATCACTTTGATTCTTCGAGCTAACAGAAAATAAACACAGATAAGGACCATATTCTGTCCAATGATTCTCATTCCAATGCCCTCCCATATTGTATCATTTCTAGTTTAAGAAAATCATTTCCCGTACATCAACTTGCATACAAGTAAATGAAGATAGTCAGAAGAGATTTTATGCAAAAGGTTCTATGTTTCTTTGGAAGAAAAAAAATGTGCTCAAAACAAATAAAGTGAAAATGAAAAAGTTGTGCTCATGCATACCTCGACCCATATCCAGCTCTGTGCACCGCCTATCAGGGTTAGTGTGAACCCGACATTTGTATACAGCTCCTGGGGACTTAAGAGAAGCACTGTACTTAGAATCTGCCTTTGGGGCGCCAACCAAGATCCTGAAAATTAAGAGCAAATAAATGTTTAACATCAAGAGAAGCAAATACACAAGTTTCACAGTGACAACTCTCTTTTTGAGCTCGTTTTCCCTCCAGCCATGGGAATCGGCAATCACCCACAGCAGTAAGATAAGATAAGGCCTTTCCTTCAGTAAATCCATAAAATATTTGAAGGAGTAAAAAACCCCAAAATAATGACAAACTGAAAATGTTTCTAAGCAATATATTCTCATCCCCCCAAATAAACTGCTAGGAAAGAACAAGAACAAAAGTTACAGCTTAACCTTTTGATATAGTGATAATGTGGGGAAGCCATAATTTCTTACTTAAAGCAATAAAATTTGTCATTTGCCCCTAGATCCAGAGATTTGTAGGCCGTGAATTCTGAATTTACTTATCAGCTAAGAGATTTTATTGCTGTTAAACAAGAGCTAATCAAACAATCATTCCAGCCTGAATTGAACAGAAATGTTGGTTTGAATCACATCTGATTTCATCCTAGTGTAGTTCTAGCTTTATAAATTAATACAATCTATGAACTCAACCTATTGTTGTTCGTTCAATAAACAAAGTAGACAGTATCAACTATGCATATGATGGCGAACCTGTGGCACACGAGCATTACCCTAGTTCAGCTCTGGCACATGCATTTTCATTGAAGCCAGAAAAACTACATACTGAAACTTAATCATTAGAGGAAGGGGGGAAGTAACTATATTAACAGTTTAATTTCTCCAAAGTTTAAAAAGCTAAACTATTCAATTGTATAATTCTGACAAGAGCTATCTTCTAACTAACAATCTTTTTATAAGTGGGAACAATGATCCAAACCCTTAAATTAGAGAAAATTACAAAGTCAACAAACTTTGCTGTTACCAAGCTCTGGTTAAAATGCCAAACAGCTCACCTGCACATATGTATGACTAGATTTCATTCATTTAACTTTACTGATTCTCCAAACTCAGAAACAATCATGAACAGCCATTCATTTAAAACAGTGGTTCCCAATATGGGGCCCAGGCCCCACAGGGGGGCAATTTGATTTTTAAAGGGGGCAAAATGAAAATAAGCTATTAACTGAATTTTTAAAAGCTTGCTAATTGTTCTTATATATTTGTGATGAAACATATGTGTTTCGTTTTACCTATTGTTGTCTTTATTAAAGTGCATGTTCTAGGCCCTGGTCTGAAAAGGATATCCCAGCTGGTGGGAGGAGGGAGCAACTGTCAGCCAATCAGATGTGTTCCCACTAAGGATTGTGGGACTGGCAGTCTCTCTTTTTCCTGTGGGCTTTGCTGCTGGGTGATTGCAGGGAGAGCTGACAGAGTGGATGGCTGCTGGGGGAAGCCCAGCTGTGAGGATACAGAACCAGGACCCAAGTTTAAGTAAGAAATTGTTAGGTTTACAAACTGTTACTGTCAGTCATAGTCTTGAGGCTAGTTATGAAATTTCTTTACTCATTGCTAAATTTGGAAAAAATCATATATAGGGGAGGATTTAATTAAACCATCAATATCAGCATTTCTTAAAACAGTTCTGGAAAAAAATGACAAAGATGTGAAAGCCATGCCACTCAGTAACAATACTGTTAGCAGAAGAATAGATGAAATGAATGAAGATATTGAAACACAAGTTGTTGAAAAGCTGAAATCAAGGAAATTATCAGTACAAATGGATGAATCAACTCTGAGAGACAATGAGGCCGTATTGCTAACCTATGCAAGATATATTGATAAAGGTGAATTTGCTGAAGAAATATTATTCTGCAAATTATTAGAGACCACTACAACCACTACTGATACATATAATAAGCTAAAAAATTACTTAGATGTCAAAAATATATAAATGGAAAGCATAACATCTTGTGCTGCAAATAATGCTCCTGTTATGATGGGCAAGAAAAAT
The DNA here is from genome assembly GCA_022577455.1 of Arizona elegans. Lineage (NCBI taxonomy): Eukaryota > Metazoa > Chordata > Lepidosauria > Squamata > Colubridae > Arizona > Arizona elegans. The sequence goes on along the minus strand of JAKOOJ010000004.1, from coordinate 70,766,194 downwards.
GACTGCTTAAAATTGATGAAAGATGAGAATCCAGAAATGCTTCTTGTGCACTGTGTTATTCATAGAGAGAACTTAGTATCCAAAAATATTTCTCCTGTTCTTAATGAGGTACTAAAATCAGTTATAAAATGTATCAATGCTATAAAAGCTAATACCAAATGTGAGTGCCTCTTCAAGCAATTTTGTGAAGGTAAAAATGCAGACTATGTGAGACTTATACTTCACACTGAGGTAAGGTGGCTCTCAAAGGGAAATTGTTTGAAAAGATTCATGGAACTATTTGATGTTCTTAGTGACTTTTTAAGTGACAAGCCTGAAATGCAGAAGCTGCTAACAATTGATGATAAAGCGTTTGTGAGTTATTTAGCAGATATCTTTGAAAAACCGAATATGTTGAATATACAACTTCAAGGAAAAAATAAAACTCTTGTTGATGCAAAGGCAAAGATATTTGGCTTCATTACATTTATAGCGTTATGTCAAAAACATATTTCTGACAAAAATTTTGACATGTTTCATTGGCTTAAAAAATGTGATGTGACTGATGCTGCTGTACTTGTAATTGTGGATCATCTGAAAATATTGGCCTCTGATTTGAAAGATTGATTTTCTGATTAAAACAAATTGATTTTCCAACATGGGTAGTGCAGCCAGTGCTTGTGGATCTATCTGATGTTTCAATGCAGTACCAAGAAGAATTCTCGGAAATGCAAAATGATGAGTCATTTAAAACTTCATTCAATATAAAAGGAGCGATAGCATGGCTTTGTGATGAGATAGAAACTAAATACCCAAATTCAACGTACTTTGCAAGAAAACTGCTGCTACATTCCCATCTTCATATTTTAGCTGAATGTGGCTTTAGTGCTGTAAATGATTTGCTACTGAAGAAATTGACTGAATATCACTGAACGAGGAGACTTGAGAATGAAGCTGACTAAATTGGAGCCTAATATAAAATCTCTCTGCAGCAGGCATCAAGCATCTCACTAACTTAAGTAGACGAAAGTTGCAATTCTAAAGTTGCAAAACATTTTCCCAGGAGTAAGCCCCATGGAAGACAATGGTGCTTACTTCTGAATAGCCATGCATAGAATTGCGTTGTAAATATGATCTTGAGCTGAGCTCAAATTGTATTTTGAATTTGTTAGGTACCTTTATTTTAATATGTATAATAATTAATATGATCGAAGTATTACAGAAAAAGCTTTCATTAAAATTATTTTATATTTATGCATTTCAGTTCTCTATTATATGTTTTGAAACTTTATTTGCTGTTTTTTCATATCACTTCATATTTTTTAAGTTCCTCAGTACTTCTACTGTCTTTCATTCTTTCATTTTTCTCTTTTATGGATGCCATGTTCTTTAGAACCTTGTTTAAACCAAGTTAATAGCCTTTTAGGCTTCCTCCGCGTGAATAGGAGTTCACTTTTTGAAAAGTAAGAATTATGGACTTCCTGTTTTGCTGGCTCCCGGTGAAGACGGATCCTTTTTAAGGTCCGCCAGCCCCGCCGTTTGTAGAGCCGCTTCAATCGTGAGAAGCGGCTTGGAAACTCCAGAATCTGTAGGATTTGAAGGAGAGAGTAAGCAAGGTGCAGGTCGAGCCCCTGTGAGCCCCCAGAAGTTTGCTACTGGGGAGGAAACAGGCGCGGCTCCCTCCCAACTTGTGAAGACTCCGGACGGCGTAGGACGACTCTGCTTTCTGCAGAGCAAGCCGGCAGCAGCAAACATAAAAATTGATTCAAATCAACATTATTATCTAGCGGAGGAAAAAACCTGAACCCTGAAACCAAGAAATTGCAAGTATTTTCTTTCTTTTGTGATTTCCCGATCTGAGAAAAAATTAGAGCGAGTGGAAGCGGCTTGAAAAGATGGCGCCGTTCCAGCGTTAACAAGCTGAAAGGGAGAGTGATCTTTTAAAGCTACTCTGGAGGGAAAGAAATATTTCAACAAAAATTAATTAAAGAAGCTTTTGTGGACTATTATACTAAATTATATGCTAAAGATGATGTGCAGAATGGACTTATAGAAAAAAATACTTAGATAATAAAAGAATTACAAAAATCACTGACCAACAAAAGGAAAGAATGGATTATCCTATAACAGACGAGGAGATAATAGCAGCAATTAAACAATTAAAAACAGCTAAAGCTCCTGGAACGGATGGTTTGACCGCAGTGTATTATAAAGCCTTGCAAGCAGAAATGGTGGAACTTAGAGACTTATTTTGTAATATTCAACAAGGGGGTAAAATACCCCCATCATGGACAACAGCTTATATTTCTTTGATACCAAAAGAGCAAGCAGGTCCTAAAAAACTGGAGAATTATAGACCAATATCTCTTTTGAATACTGATTATAAAATTTATGCTAAAGTACTAGCCAACAGGTTGATGACAGTAATCCAAAAGGTGATTCATGATGATCAAGCGAGATTTATCGAGGGTAGATACATGAAGGACAATATAAGGCAAGTAATAGATTTATTGGAATATCTTGAGAAGAATAAACAGATCCCTGCAGTGCTGGTCTTCTTGGATGCAGAGAAGGCCTTTGATAGAGTGGATTGGAACTTTCTACTAAAGACTTTAAAAAAGATGGATTTTGGGGATCAATTTATACAGGCGGTTTCAGCAATTTACCAAGAGCAAAAGGGCACAGATTATTATTAATGGAAGTTTGACAACAGAGTTTAAAATTGAAAAAGGAACAAGACAGGGATGTCCGTTATCCCCACTGTTGTTTATTCTAACACTAGAAGTCTTGTTAAATTCAATACGGGACTCTAATATCTTGAAAGGTATAATGATAAGGCAAGAGGATTACAGAATAAAGGCATTTGCAGATGATCTGGTTGTTACCCTAACACAGCCAATGGAATCATTAATCCAGATGAAGGACATTATACAAGACTATGGTAAAGTTTCAGGTTTTAGACTGAACCAGAAAAAAACCAAGATGATAGTCAAAAATATGACACAAGATCGTAAACACGAGCTTGAAAGGAGGGCAGGTTTTGAGATTGTACCAAAGGTAAAATATCTAGGAATTCAAGTTGCAGAATCAAATATGAAATTGTTTCAAAATAATTATGAGGTGTTGTGGCAAGAGGTGCAGAAAGATATGGAGACTTGGAAAAAACTGCAGCTGTCTTTACTTGGAAGAATAGCAGCAGTTAAGATGAACGTTTTGCCAAGATTTCTTTTTTTGTTTCAAATGATTCCGGTACTTAAAAGTGATAAACAACTAAAAGTGTGGCAAACTGGAGTGAATAAGTTTGTCTGGAACGAGAAAAAAACGAGAGTGAAATTGAAAATCATGCAAGATGTTCCAGAAAGGGGAGACCTTAAACTTCCAAACCTACAACTATATTATGAAGCAGCAGCTTTGACTCTAGCAAGTGATTGGTTTGGAAGGAAAAAGACTGGAATAATGAATATAGAAAGTTTTGATCTTGAATTTGGATGGCATGCGTACTTATTTTATGACAACAAAGTGGATAAAGTATTTAAAAGCCATATACTTAGAGACTCTTTGATGAGAGTTTGGAAGAAGCACCGATACAAATGGGATTATAAAATACCGCTATGGCTGGATCTTGGTCATATTATGTGGAATACAAATATAATGTCACTCGGGGGGGTTTTATACATAGAGGTTCTTTTTACAGATGCGGGCAGATGGCAGTTGAAGACACTACAGACACTGTTGGATGAAGGGATTAATTTAACTTGGTTACAATATAATCAACTACAATTGAGATGGAAAGAGGACCAAAAAACTGGTATTATGTTGCATGAGGAAGAATTGGTTAGACACATTAAGGAGAAAGGTCCAATGCATATTAAAAGGCTTTATAATGTTTTGTTAGAAAGGGATTTAGAAACTGAACTGGTTAAAGATTGTATGATTAAGTGGGCACAAAACTTTGGGGAACCAGTGATGTTGGAAACATGGGAAAAAATTTGGGTTCAGAATGTTAAATTTACACAGTCGCAGAATTTGAGGGAAAATTTTTATAAAATATTTTATAGATGGCATTTAGACCCCAAAAAATTGTCATGTATATACCCTAATGTTCAGCCAAAATGTTGGAGATGTGATTGTTTAGATGCTACATATTATCATGTTTGGTGGACCTGTGGGAAAGTTAAGGCTTTTTGGATAAAAATTTGGTGGGTCATGCAGAATGTTTTGAAGAAAAAAATTCAATTTTCTCCACAATTGTTTTTATTGGGTATAGTTAAGGGTTTTACATTGGGTGAAACAAATTTGATATTGTACATGATAACAGCAGCAAGATTGTTGATAGGTAAATACTGGAAAAATGAAGCTTTGCCCACGATCGAGGAATGGACTTTGAAGATGGCCAGTTTTGCAGAGATGGCGAAGATTTCAGCATATTTAAAAGATTGTTCACAAGAGACTTATGAATGGGAATGGAAAAAGTGGATAGATTATGTTCAGAACAAATATCAAACTAGAAAGTATCAAATAGCTTTTATTTGAAAATGTTATATTATATTATATTAAGATAGAAATATTTTAATGTAATGAAGATGAAAATTTATAAGCGGGAGGGAGGAGTTCAAGTTTTATATAAGTTTTATATAAAGGAGGGGTTTTTTTTCTTTTTTCTTTTTTTTTACTTGATATGAGTATGCGGAAGTCCGGGGGGAGGGGAGTGTTAGGGTGGGTTAGGGAGGTTGGGAAGTTTGGGGTGGGTGGAGGGGGGGAGAAAGGGGTGAAAATGTAATTGTAAAACTCGTGCAATTAAAAAAAAAAAAGAAAAGTAAGAATTATATGTTGGGCAGGGGGGTATCAGGATTTTAGAGACGCTTATGTGGGGCATGACTAAAAAAAGGTTGGAAACCACTGATTTAAAAAATGTCAATTTACAGCTCCCAAATCTAAACTATAGGTAATTGGTAAGAAAAAATGCAGAAATTACAAACTCGAACAAATTACCACATGCAGCTTATATTTTAGCTTTTTATGAATTAATTTCCATATTTTATTATAGCAAAATGTCCTATAAGTGCTTTTTCCCAAGGACTTTCTTGGGCTTTTTTTTGGGGGGGGGGATTTTTCGCTTTTCATTCAAGAAGCTTCTTCAGTAGAATAGAACTGAAGACACTTCTTGGATGAGAAGTGAAACATTTTCAAAGAAAAAAAAAACCAAGAAAGTCCAGTTGCCTTTTGGAAAAACACCTTTTGGATATCCTTGACTAGAATAATTGAGAATCTCCACAGACATCCAGAGCCTTGATAGTACAGTGGTCTATGCACCCTGTTATTAACACAGCTGCCTGCAATTTACTGCTGGTTCGAATCTCTCCAAGGCTCAAGGTTGACTCAGCCTTCCATCCTTTCTAAGGTAGGTGAAATGAGGACCCAGTTTGTGGGGGCAATAAGCTGACTTTGTATAAATATACAAAAGGATGAAGGCTATTGCTTAACGCATTGTAAGCTGCCCTGAGTCTCTGGAGAAGGGCGGCATATAAATCAATTTAAAAAAAAAAAAAAAGACATCATGGCAAAAAAATAATAATCAGATGTTATGCACAGGTTTCTGGTGTTACTTTTTATTTAGTGAATGAAATAATTTGATTTTATATTACAAAGTTGAAAAGTTCTACTATTGTTTTATTGAACATACAGATTGAATATAATTATTTAAAGTACCATATTTCTTGCACAGTAAGAACACAGTAATTAATTTTAATCACAGGATTGATCACACAAATTCATTTTATTGTTTTAAGGGGTCACATAAAATTTGATAATTTCTGGCATAGTTTACTGTAGCTTGATTTAATGAGAGAATCCCATTTAAAGTTGATGTGGAGACAAGAAACCTTCTAAAAATGTCCAGAGTAATAGCAGAACATTTTATCTTATGAATGTGTCAAATGTTTCCAGAAGACTTCCAGAAGACTGTTAAGTTAAATAGAAAGAAAGTAATCTTGATCTTGGGCCAATATTATATTTTATCTAATGAAAAGAATTATAACAATATCCACAAAGCACCAAAGACTATACATTAGCATTCCTCCAACAAAATACAAACTATAGGAAACTATAATCTATGGCAAAGGAATAGCTGTGTGACTATTTAAGGTGTGACTAATGTCACAGACAAAAAGAGGTCTGTTAGCTGCAGCTGCCCATGGTGGAGTTAAATGCTTTGAAAGCATGTAGTAATGGCTATTTGGTTAAAGGGAACTTTGGAACTAGATGATTTCCCGACAACTAAGACGAACAGATCACCTCCAGTCTTTCTGTTTGTAATCTTGAAACACTTGAAACAGTGCATTTCAGGGCAACAATTTTTGAATCAAAGTACCTTGACTCTTCTAACTTAAAGTAATGCATAGAAAATATGGGACCTATTACTCCCATGTGATTGAAATGTCAAAGATGTTCACACCAGTTGTATTCACAAAGTTGTGGTTATGGCAGCACCACTGTAGTCAGCTTCAGTCAGGTGATTGTGATTTCCAATGCTCCCTATCACTTTCCCACAAGCAAAGTCAATAGGAAAGCTAGCAGGAAGTCATACATCATTCCACTCCCACTGCTTTTCTGCCAACTCCTGGTGATTCTGTTTATCTCTTTAGGTATGTAAATACTGAGAATGGGTCATAGATTATATAGTTCATAATAATTAATCATGATGACTAGTTAATATTTCCAGTATAGTAGGCAGTGAGCCACCAAATATCAATTTGTAAAAAAGTAATAAAGAGAATTCTGCAATTGATAATTTGTTGATGGAATTTCTTGACTAAGAGGCATCTGTTGGCAACTAAGGACAATGAGATACTAATCAAGAAATGGTTAGACCCAACAGAATCACCAGAAATATTCTTAGAATATGGGATCTAGAGTCTATAGTATAAAGATTAAAATTTTACACACATGAAGTAAGGCAACCTCCTAACCAACTTCACATATATTAGCCCTTTGAGATAGCCCAGGCAAGAAGCATAACTATGAGTACTAACTTCACCTTTATTAGGTAACAGTGACAGTAACAGAGTTGGAAGGGACCGTGGAGGTCATCTAGTCCAACCCCCTGCTCATGCAAGAGACCTGTACTAGGTATTCGAACCGCCAAACTGCTGACCTTTCTGATCGACAAGCTCAGTGTCTTAGTCACTGAGCCACCTAGTTGGAATTTTGAAAATCTGAAAATATTTCTCTCCTCATCTGCTTTTACTTTCCAGAAAACTAGAGAGGGTCCTTTCCAAAAGGCTTCCCACGCACAATTCTCCTGTGGACCAAGATATCTTTTACATAATGTTTGTCTAGTTTGCAGCATTTCCTCCTGTCTCCCAAGGTCATTCCTACATACCATTACACATATGATATCAGGTTCCTAAATAGTTTTCTAAAAGAATATGAATAGTGTAGTCTGTGTGCATACACACTCATACATGCAATTTCTATCAACACAATTTATGCTATAAAAATCTTCACTAATGGCATCTTTTACAGAGACATAAAACAGTGTTTCTTCAATCAATGTGTGCTAGTGAACCATTTTTAGCTTCATGGTTCCTGTCTCTTGTAGTAAGAAAGAGGTCTTTCAATCTCTTTAAATCAATTTCTTGCCCAATATTATTTGAACAGCTCCATATCAGTAAACACTCCAAAGGAAATTGACAAGCAAAGTCCAAATGTCCCTGTGTATCAAAGAGCATGGCAGCCATCCATTGTAGGGGCTGACTCTAAAGTTGAATGCATCTATTGATATCACAATGTGCTAGAGTTCCAAGGCTACTGGTTCAAGAAATACAGCACCATCTATCAGAAAGAAATACAGGCAAGCACTTGTGAACATTTGCAGGAAGGCAGGCAAATGAGTCCTGCATTCATTCAAAGGTTTCCAGGTAAATTTAGCTTGATCTAATCTGGAGAGTTAACTTGCAGAGAACCCCTACTACAAACAGAAAAATACATACACATTATTTTCCCCCATAGCTTTTAAGTTTTACATATACTAAACATGTCACAAGTAAACACTGAAATATGGAGACAGTTGCTGTGGTTGGCATAATTTTTAATCACTACTTAATGTTTTTCTCTCTTTGTTCTGTCATGACCTTGTATGCCAATATTTGTTTACAGAGCATTTAGGTCTGTAACTGTTGAAACTGCAAGCACCATGAAAAGAATGTACCCTTGTCAAGCCTGCTGAAAGTTGTGATGATCTTTAATTCTTCTTCTTCAGTGCAACAAGAGTGATTAAGTCAAATATTCAAACTATCTACTAGTCAGATTATGGGCTCGAGTGATTCCCGAGACACAGCTGAGAATGAAGATAATCAAATGACATAGAAAGTATGGGAAAAGATTAAAAAGAATCATTATATGAAAGTCCCAATTTGGTTGTCTACAATAGAAGCAATGATACATCCAAATACCACAGACCTAGAGAAAATGGTGAGATATGCAGATTTATTAGACACAAAAGGAGAATTTAAATCAGTACAAGAGCTGAAAAAACAAGGAATAAATTTGAAATGATGGCCATATTTACAAATCAAAACTAGATTTAAAAACGATAAGGAACAATTTGGCATAAACATGAAACAATTGGAATTAGATAAATTAATATTAGGATCAGGAAGAAAAATGATTACAAATATTTATAACTACCTATTAGGATACAAATTGGAAGAAGAAACAGTAAACGAAATGATGATAAGTTGGGCTAGGAATTTCAGACATACCATAGAATTGGATAAATGGGAAAAATTGTGGGGAAAAAATTTAAATTGACCGTAGCAGTATCATACAAAGAAAACAGCTATAAAATGTTTTATAGGTGGCATTTAGCACCAGCGAGATTAGCAAAAATGTACCCCAACCTATCACCCCAATGTTGGAGATGCAGTCACAAACTAGGGACATACTACCACATGTGGTGGATGTGCCCTAAAGTGAGGAAATTTTGGTATAAAATTAAAGGGTGGTTGGAAGAGATTACACTCCAAAAGATGGATTTTAAACTGGAGATGTTCCTCCTAGGAATGATTGATAGAAAAATGGAAAAAAGTCTTTATTATATTATATTGCATATTCTAACGGCAGCCAGAATTACTCTAGCGCAAACGTGGAAGTCGACCAATACACCATAGGAAGAAACAATAATTTAAAAAATCCTTGAATGTGCTGAAATGGACAAATTAATGATGGAGATTAAAGAAAGAGATGACTCGGATTATTACAAAGTGTGGAACAGATTCTATACATAATTAGAAAACAGAAATAAAATTAAGAAATAAGAATATAAAGTGAAATTTGATATTAAGATACGGGATATAAATGTAAATAATGATCCTGCTTACAAAAAGGTTAATTATGAATATTTAAAAATAAAGAGGAGCAGGAAGATAAAAGTTAAGAGTAAAGAAAAAATTCGATGCAGAAAATTGTAAAATTGTACATATCTGTTGTTAGTATTGTATTTTAACCCTTGATGTAAGTGTATGTGCTTTTTTTTCTCGTTTTTTTTTTTTTTTGCTATTGTGTGTTTGGTTTTAAAAATGTAAAATAATAAAAATTATTTTAAAAAAAGAAGAAGAAAGGCCACTTGATGAGGCCTTAGATACAATTGCACCATTAGCTAAATCTAGACTGTGATTGTGAAGGAGAACACTGGATGAAATGTGATAGCTGGTAGTAGTCATTCATTTGACATATGGGATCAATCATAAGAACTCTTGAGAATCTGGATTCACCATTCCAGTCCAGGGGGCCAGCTTATTTTTGAAGGGTATATTCATGGAATGATACAACCTAAGATCCTATTCCTGTGATGGCAAACCTATGGCACATGTGCCACAGCATGCAGCGCCCTCTCTGTGGGAATGTGAGCCGTCACCCCAGTTCAACTCCGCCACACATGCGTGCATACCTCCCACCAGCCAACTGGTTGCCAGGTCTCTGCCACACATGCGTGGGGGGTGGGGCATGTGCGCATGCACAGGGTGCAGGGGTCACATGCATGTGCAGGGGTGCATGCGCAGGGCCACACACGCATTGCATTTTGGGGGTTGGGCACATGCGCATGCATTCACACGTGTATGCACGCACTTTGGGCACTCAGTCCAGAAATGGTTAGCCATCACTGTCCTATCCACTGAAAACTGGATTTTAGGGCTCAGCAGAAATTAGGTGGAGATTTTGGTGATTTAACATCACACATACTGTTCCAGGAGAGTAGGAAGTGCCACAGTGGTTGATGCGCTAATGCATAATGGGCAGGGACACTCACTGTGGTTCATTGTGAGAGAATGGTCTTATCTTTAAGGCTCTTTTAAATCTTGCATTACAGATGTCATATCTTTTTACTCCAACATGTAGAAAATTGGCTTTTTTTTTTGTGGAAATTTTAGAAGCTTCTTGGGGACTACAGGGGGAAAAACAATGTGGGAACTGTGGCTGACTGTAGGCCTCTAGTTCATCATTCCTATGCTTATCAATAACAAGAATACTTTCACATGCAAAAAAAGTGAAAAGCTGACACTTTATAATGTTATTTCCATCCATCCACCACTTTCAACAGCAACAAAAAAAAATTAAATTGTGTAGTTGCACTGAGGAAGCTGATAGATTAAAATTCAGCAGTAGTTTCTCGGATCAACTAAGATATAGCACAGTATTATTTTTAATCAGTGGCTAGGTATAGCAAATGACTACAGTACCTATTGTGCTTTTTTTTAAAGTAAGCAGTTTCTAGATATTTAATTTGCAATTCCTAGATATAGTCCATACTTATTCCATTTCACTGTACCCAGGATAGATTATTTTAACAGTTGGAAACAAGCCTTGGTTGTACTAGAATAGTGATGGCGAACCTTTTAGGGATCGAGTGCTCAAACTGCAACCCAAAACCCACTTATTTATCACAAAGTGCCAACATGGAATTTAACCTGAATAATGAGGTTTTGTGAGGAATTTCAATCTCTTTCACAACTTGACTTCTCCCTAGTAGCACTGGATTTCTTTAACAGCACAATTTAGGAATGATGGGAGTGTGGTGCAGTGGCCTCTGGAGGGCCTTCACATCCTTATTCCTTCGTTTCTTCTTTTCCCTTCCTTCCTTCCTTCCTCCTCCTGATTTCACTTTCTCTCCCTCCCTCCTTCCATCCCTTCCTACCTCCCATCCTTTCCCCCTCCTCTAATTTCACCTTCCTTCTTTTAATCCTGTATATATTGTGGTTCATTATTGTTAGTATTTATTAAAGAATGATGTGTAGCTTTGAAGCTCTCAGTAAAAATAACAGCAGCTGTTGTTTGTGGCTGAAGCTATTCCGGGCTGTTATTTGTTTGTTTGCTTGCTTGTTTACACACACACACACACACACACACACCTCTATTTTTATTCCACTTTACGTTGGATCCTTGGGAAAGGAATGGCATATTTTCCCCATAACAGTCTTTAATAATCAGGACTTTGCACCAGTGCGAGATTTAAGTACACATTTTGTGGGGTGTCTCTCCTCCCTCCACCCAGAAAAAAAAACAGGATTCAGAAACATAAACCAGGAAACCCGGGGAGGTGTCCGTCTGGACTTGGGGGAGCCGAGAAAGAGGGGTCAGAGGGCTACCAGTCTGAGAACTTGGTGCAGTCTGGAGCTGCTGCTGCGTTTTATGGCCGTTGCCTCCAACCAAGGCCCTTCGCTTCCCCACAGAAAATGCTCTGAAGAGGGTGGGGAGGCAAAGAGCCGGTCGATACCAAGGAGTGGGTTCTCTATCTGCTCCCCCCTCGCAGCCTTTTAGCTACTTTTTGTCCCACCTTGCTTCCGCCTCCCCTTAAAATGAGATTAGGGAAGAAAGCCAGGAGGGAGGAATCTAAGGGGGAGGGAAGAAGAGATCCAGGCAGATCCTTCTCTGAATAGCCCCCCCACCCAGATTTCAACTGATTTCTTCTCTGATCCTCCAACAAACAGACTCCATCCCCCTTTTTGGACTCTGGGCCACCGGGCCTTTATTTTCCCCATTTATTGGGTGAAATTGGATTTTTATTGGGTCTTCTCCCTGCCCTGCGCCAAAAGGAAAGCCAGCCAGGCTTGTCCTCCCAGAAGCCCCTCTACCCTTCCCCCTGCTCCCTTCCCCCTACCCCCCACTCAATCCCACTTCGGGACAGAGGAGCGTGCGCTGGAAACCCATGTTGGGGTGATGTGGGAGCCCCCCAGTGCTTAGCCTGAAATTCTCTGCATTCGAAGCCCGGCTTGCTGAGGAGGGGTAGGAGCAGCCCTGATGCCTCCACTGCCCCCTTCATGGCCCCAGCCATCACTGCCCAGCTTCCTCAAAGGCGTAGTGTGTTTCAAAGGCTGCAGCTCGCGTTTGGAGGTGTTGAACAGTGTCTCGCTGCAAGAGCCGGGCCAGACCTCTCCACCGTCTGACTCATCAATGGGGGTGCTTCTGTTGGGCCAGCCACACACACACCCGCTGGGCATTTGTGCCCAGCACTCGGCCAGGGAAGTGGAGTCCTTCTCGATGGCGCCCCCTTATTTCTCTTGGCTCTGCTGAGGGAGAAGGAAGGCCAGGTTTGGGGGATGGCCCCCACCCCACAAGATCCGCCCTGCAGTTCTCTCCAGTCCCATTTGCTGGCGGCAAAAGCAAATGTACCACGACAAACACGGAATGCTGTTGCTGTGCAAAGGCAAGTACAGGGGTGCTTCGTTGCCACATTAAGGCTCCGCCATCGCCACTGCTGTGACAGAGCAACAGCTCTTTCATCCTTCTGCCGCAACAGGGCCACAGGGAGTTGCAGAAGAGGGGTGAAAGAGCCGCATGGGTCTTAAGGTGGCTCCGCGTCACAATGGGCTTCAGGAGGAGAATGGGACCCCGCCTTCCCCATTGTGAAGCGCACGAGTGAAAAAGTTCACTTAATCAGAGATCTTTTTCTTTTTCATGAAGTTGGAATTGAGTGAAACTCGATGGAGAAACTCGATTGGAGCTGGGCTGGGGCGACGGCACCCGTGCCCACAGAGAGGGCTCTGTGTGCCACATCTGGCACGCATGTCATAGGTTTCACCATCATAGTACTAGAGTCTAATTCAGCACAACTATGGCCTCTTCCTTAGTGTAGATCTTCTGCAAGAGCAAATACACAAACACTTTTAAAAGATTCATATTACTATAGTTGTGATAGTATTTTGCTCAAACACAAAAATAGAATATACATACACATACCACCCACACAATATATTTCTTGACCAGAAAATATTCAGTAATTCATATACTAATACACTAATTCATACACTAATATGACTAATAGTACTTAATTCATAAACTGGCCTCTGACAGCCCAGGAATCTCCAAGTGTGGAATGTAAATCTCAGAATTTTCAGCCAGATTTCATTCTTGCAGGCAAGGGAATTCTGGTCCCAACTTATCTGAGTTAGGGAAAAAGCAAGGATTCTCAAAATGTAAATGTCTTTATGAAAACTGCTCCCTTCCCTGCCTTTTGTGAATAAAACAATTTTATTAGGGAAAAAGTAAATATATCACTAACTTTAAATATAACTCTAGATACCTGTTTTGGATGCAAAATTTTGATCATATTTCTTCAAAAAAAGGCAACACTTCCCGTTATTTATGATCCCTGGAGGGTTGTGATGTCCTGTATGGGAATTATTATTTTAAAATATTAAGATTATTGGCTGTGATATACTGAGAACTTCATTACATTCTTCCCTTTCCTAAGCTAAGAGAGAAATTAACTGAGAGAAGCAAATCCTGCAGGTAAATTCATTATTTTTTTGTAGTTTTTTTTAATTTTTTTATTTTTTAAGAAAAAGGTTTTTTATTTTATAAACAAACAAATATACAATATATAATCAATCATTCATTGTATCGTCTAAGTACATCTTTTCATTTCATTTAATGTAACATTTCCCTCACATTTACTTATCTGTTAATACATTTATCTGTCTCTCCGTTTTATATCCTAACCCAACCTTCAACCCCCCCTCCCCACCCCCGACTTCCCAGAGCAAAAACAGGGTATAACATTTAACAAACATATGCTAAAATATTCTAATTTACTGCAAGATTCAAAACTCCCTCACACACTTTAACTCCCTTTTTACAAATTATTCATCAACCTTCCTTTTATAAATTCTGAAAATCAATTAAATTAAATTCTTTCTTCCTAAATATAAAAGCCTTTTTCTTAGCATGTAATCCAATAACTTTTAGAGTTTTAGAAACATCAACAAACACTGATAAATTTCATTCAAACCCTCAAACACCATTCTTTTTCAACATTTAAAATACTAAAATCTCATATTAAATGTTCTAAAAATCTCTTAATACATCAATAAAATATTCTTACTTCGTTTCTCAGAATATAAATTCACAACCTTCAGGAAGCTATCCATTAAATTTTAATTAACCATTTTACTCTTCTTCCTTTCTTCCTCCTGCTTTTATTCTCAAGATTCAAACATTTTAAAATCTTAATACATCAATAAAACATTCTTCATTCCTTTCTTTCTATATTTTTTCCAGTCCTTCTTCTGTCACAGCGTTTTTTTATTTCCCAGCTGAGCTTCATTATTTTTGGACTAATAGACTTACTGTAGTTTTGCCAAGTTCCTTATCAGTACTTTACTACGCATGTCCGCATTCCTTCACTTGCTTCACACATCTTTTTCCCTTTGCTCTCTTGCCAGAGGTCCGGCTGGACCGGCAGGAGATCTTGCTTGCCAAAATGTAACAATTAACTTTTTCTCAGTTAGTGAGGTGTTTTATTTTCTTTATAACAAATAAATGAGTTTTATTAGAAACTTTCCTTCGCGTTTTTCTTTATCAGAATATTGCAACTTGGAATAAGCCACGATCCATCTCCTCTAAACCAGGGTGATTTTTCCCAGAGCCAAACATGGGATTAATTGATGCCCTGACATCTGGTAGCAGAGGATGGTTGATTTATGGCTTTTTTCCTTGTTTTGTTATTTCTGATAAGAGCGCATAGGCAATTAGTTTTTAGCTACTGAGGTACGCTAATTATATTGCTAAGATGCCGAAACAGAAGAAAAAAGGCAAAGTGAAACCAAGACCACTCTTCGTAAATGATTTGATTGATCTTTCCAACGAAGAGGTGGCAGACAGGAGATTTCCAGATTTCCAGCCCCTTACTACAGCCACACGCCTGGAACAAGAAAAAGCCGTGGGAACAGAAATGGAGACAGATAAGACAGAAGCTGTTTTTGAAGGAGAAGTACTACGACCGAGGTCAGTAACTCCCCCTTCTAATTATGCCAGCTCTCAACCTGTCTCCCCAGAACCTTCTGAATTTGTAACGCTCGGTGCAAGGCTAAAGCAAACTGCTGAGCAAAATTCCTCCCACGCAGAGAGAGAAACAATTCATTATTCTCCTCGAAGCTCTAAGCTCACCCTGGATGAGCTGGTTATGAAAGCCTATCGTGACCGTATAAAACTCTATGAACAGCAGCTATCCCAGGCAAAAATGGCTATATCTACGCTTGAGCAAGATAAGGGAGACAACTTAAGATTTTCAAAAAGCGCCATATTGTCTTCTTCCTCAGAGCCAAAGACACTCCCCCTGGTGGATTTTGTGTCAGGCCAATTAAGACAGAGGGCCCTGCATACGTCACATGAAAGTCTCCCTGATCAAGTTACATATAAACCTGCCACGCAATCATTCCTTGTAAGTGAAAAGCTGCCCGAAGCTAAAGGTGCAGCACCATCTGCTGGCAAAAGTAATTTACTACAGGAAGCTGAAATGCCACAAGTGTTTCCACGGGCTCAAACTCCAACACCCCCTGGTGGTGATGGTGCCTTTTTAGATGGAACACAGGCACGCTTTATGAAGCAAAGGCAAATGACTGCATCTCCAGCAGGTCATGCCAATATTGCAGCTCAAGCACAAATGGCAACTGGAATACAGCAGATTCCAGTGCATCAGCCACAGCAGCCACAAATGCCTGCAAATGTGCCCCAGCCACAAGTACAAATAGGGCCACCTCCTGGCCCACCTCCAATGGCACAACCAAGACCATTTTTAGGTCCACAACAGGCACAGCAAATACCACAGGCATTTCTGCCAACACAGCCAGCATACCAAGTGCAGGCTCCTTACCAGGCATTTTCTGTCTCTCCACTAACTGGTGAGTCAAAACTAAAAATGTCAGGACACAATTACAAAGCCTGGGTCAGTGAGATTACACTATTGCTTCTTAGAGAAGGCACGCACTGTATGGTGTTTAACCCTCCTGCACAACCTTGGGATTTTGCAATACGAGATTTAGAGATAAGGGCTCGCACGACATTATTGATGTCCATGGATACTGAACTGCAGGTCACTTTTCCACCAAATACAACAGCCCGACAAATTTGGGCTGAATTGGAAAATTGCTACAGGCCTGTCTCAATTGAATCTTCATGTTTACTCATGTCTGAACTCCACGGTTCGAGATTGAAACCTGGTGAACAAATTGGAGGACATTTGACCAAACTGAAAGGTCTCAGAACAGAATTGAGAGAAAGAGGCCATAACATTGAAGATATTCAAATGATCAGCATCATTATTAACTCTTTGAACTATGAATGGAAAGATGCTGTTACAAAAATTAACCAAGTCCCAATTGCTCAACGCACAGTGGACAATGTCTGTAGACTTTTAATTGAAGAAGAGGCATTCATGTTGGCCACACCACACTTGAGAGGACCACCCGCATCAAGAGCTCCAGCTAGGCGCCCCTTCCGAGGAAGGACCTACGCTCCAAGGATGCCAAGATGCAACACCTGCAACCGTGTGGGACATGCCACCCAGGATTGTCCCCAACGAGTTCCAGCTCCTGTCACATACCAGCCCAGAGGAACAGATTCCAGAGGCAGAGGCAGAGGCGGAAGACAAGGTCGTCGTGGTCCACGGCGTGATCCACAAACTCCACTCGCCACATTGGCTTTAACCAATGATCCACAACTTCAACCAGAGTACGACAGACGACTCCTGTGGACTTTGGACAGTGGTGCAGCATTGCATGTTACCTACAGAAAGGAACTCTTCACAGAAATGCATGAGCCTGAACCAGAACTACGTGAACTTTATTCTTTTTCCAATCATCCTTGTCAGGTCAAAGGAAAAGGAACTGTTTATGTTGAAGAGCTCGATGCATTCATTCCTGATGTTTATTACATACCAACAGCAACCAGTAATTTGCTTAGTCAGTATCACTTGTCTAGAATGTTAAAGTTCCAAGTTCACCACCTTGAAAAAGCAAGTTACATAGTTAAAGATGGAGATATTGTTGCTGAAACCATATTAATTGGTGGTGTTTATTACTTAAAGCCAAAGCCTAAACCACAAACACAGGCAAGTATGCAAACTCCAAAAAGGGAAAGCACAGGCCCAGATAGAGATGCTCCAGAGAGAGATCCTGTTGCTACCCCAAAGGCTCCTAAAGCCAACAAAAATAGAATTGGTAAACAGGTTGCTCAGAGCAAGCCTGAGGTTCCGCATAAAAATGTTAATGTTGAGAATTCACTAACTGGTAAACCTTTGCATTCCAGGTGTATCCATAAATGGCATAGAAGATTGGGGCATGCCAGTTTCCGTGTTCTTAGGAAGATGCCGGAGTTCACAAAAGGTTTGGATCTAAAGGGGTGTAAGGTGTTTCTGGATTGTGCTGTATGCAAGAAGGCCAAATCCAAAGCAGCAGCCATTCCCAAACGCGCTACACGCCTGTCAACACGCATTTTTGATTTGGTTCACATTGACATAGTTGGTCCATTCCCGCCATCATTTGGTGGTAGAAAATATTTCCTAACAATTGTTGATAATTACTCTAGATATGGATATGTATATCCTATGAAAGAAAAATCAGAGACTTTTCAGATCTTTAAAGACTTTGCAACCCTTGTTTCTTCCCAACACCAAGTTCGCATCGCCAGAATCCAGAGTGATCGTGGTGCTGAGTTCATGTCTCAGCGTTTCCAGGGCTGGATGCGTAAGAATGGAATTGTTCATCAGATGTCGGCCCCTGACACATCAGCTCACAACGGAGAGGTACTGCAAACCATGATGTGTTGTCTCCTAGAAGACGCCAATCTTGATATGATATACTGGGGTGAAGCTATCAAGTATGCAAATTACATTGTCAACCGTGCTTGGAACAGTGTAACAAATCAGACTCCTTTCTTCATGTTGTATGGCTACAAGCCCGATCTTAAAAACATCCATATTTTTGGTTCATATGCTATGGTGAACATTCCCTTAGCTCAAAGAAGAAAAGGAGGTCCAGCAGCAAAGAGACTGAGATTTATGGGTATTGATGATAACTCAAAATGGAGCAAATTTATTGACTCTAAACATGCAATTGTGATTTCCCAATCTGCTAATTTTGAGGAAGATATTGACTGGTCCAGGATTCATTCCAATGATCCTGGAGTTTATTTTCCCAGAGATGATACTGCTGATGCTACGCAGATTGATGATCAAGATTCCACTGATTCTTCTCAACCCGATGTTCCGTCTTCGCAAGCCGCGGATGCTGACGCTAGCGACGAAAGTGAGGACGAGGACGAAGCAGAAGAAGACTGGACAGTTGTCCCGAGACGTTCCAAGAGGGACACAAAAGGAATCCCTCCACAACGATATTCTTGGCAACTGACAAAAGCACCCTTGCCTTTGATTTGCAATATTACACTTCCACCTGATAATTTCACACAAATCAAGCAGCTCCCTGATTCAGAGCAAGACAAATGGTATGAAGCAATGCAGGTTGAAATGGACAGTCTGAAGAAACTTAAAGTATTTACACCTGCAAAACCTCCAGCAAACAAAAAGGTCATTGGCACTCGATGGGTCTACAGAATCAAAAAGAAACCAAATGGTGAGTCATTGTACAAAGCCAGACTTGTAGCTCAGGGTTTCGCTCAACGTTATCCTGAGGACTACACAAATACCTACTCACCGACAGTCAGAACTGAGAGTGTAAAAATTGCTTTAGCAACTGCAACTATCCTTGGTTTAGAAGTTTTCCAGTTTGATGTTGACACGGCTTATCTACATGCAGACCTAGATGAAGAGATCTTCAGTGAGAAGTCCTCCAGGATTCCGACAGCAAGACGGGGATACCTGGTTCCTAAACAAAAGTCTTTATGGTCTGAAACAATCTGGTTTAATGTGGTACTTATGTCTTACTGACAAACTAAATTCAATGGGCTTTATTAAGTCCGAAACTGATGAGTGCGTGTTCACAAAAAGATCTAACAATGCATATGAGATAGTTCTTGTTTATGTTGATGATATTGTTTATATTGGTCCAAATAAGCAAATGAGTGAAATTTTTGCCAAAGCTTTGCAGAGATACTTCACATTGAAATCATTAGGTCACATTAGCACTTATTTAGGTGTTCAGATTGAAAAAACACAGAAGGGGTTTAGTCTTTCACAAGAAGATAAAATTGAACAAATTTTGCATCATTGCAACATGAAAGATGCTAACACAACAAAGACACCCATGCAAACAGATTTTCACAACTTGACACAAGAAGAAAGTCCTGAGTTCGAGGATCAAACACTTTATCGTTCAGTCATTGGGTCACTGTTATACATTAGTAGTTGGACCAGACCCGACATTGCACTTAGTGTTAATCTTTTGTCTCGACACGTAGGTAAGGCAAAACAGTTTCATTGGACATGTATTAAGAAATTATTGAGATACCTAAAATACACCAAACATTTGAAATTATTGTTAGAACCAACACATACTGATTATGCAGAATTATGTTGTTATGCAGATTCTGATTGGGCAAGTGATAAGAAATCACGTAAAAGTACTTCAGGTTATATGATGTTCTTAAATGGATGTCCTGTTTATTGGCAAGTACGTAAACAGAATTTTGTTTCTTGTTCATCTACTGAAGCTGAATATGCTTGTGTTTCAGATGCATGTAATTCTCTAACTTGGTTTGATGCTTTAGTCACAGATATCTGGACACACCCGATCCAACCGATCACCGTGATGGAAGACAATGAATCGGTGGTTTATATTTCTGAATCTCATTTCACAGGTTCTAGGTCCAGACACATTGACATTCGTTATCAAAATATAAAACATTTAGTGAAAAAAGGTTTTGTTAAAATGCAATATGTATCTACACATGATCAAATTGCTGATATTCTCAACAAACCACTTCCAGCAGCTCAACACGAGTATCTGCGTAAGAAGATGTGCCTTGTTTGATGATGTACTGATATTCGCTCAACTGGCAAAAGAAGGGGAATGTCACAGCGTTTTTTTATTTCCCAGCTGAGCTTCATTATTTTTGGACTAATAGACTTACTGTAGTTTTGCCAAGTTCCTTATCAGTACTTTACTACGCATGTCCGCATTCCTTCACTTGCTTCACACATCTTTTTCCCTTTGCTCTCTTGCCAGAGGTCCGGCTGGACCGGCAGGAGATCTTGCTTGCCAAAATGTAACAATTAACTTTTTCTTAGTTAGTGAGGTGTTTTATTTTCTTTATAACAAATAAATGAGTTTTATTAGAAACTTTCCTTCGCGTTTTTCTTTATCAGAATATTGCAACTTGGAATAAGCCACGATCCATCTCCTCTAAACCAGGGTGATTTTTCCCAGAGCCAAACATGGGATTAATTGACGCCCTGACATCTTCTTCCCCTCTGCTTTTATTTTGGAGAGTTTTTGAATTTTAATTTGAGGTTGATGTATCTTTAAAACTCATTCCCTTCTTAGATTTATTTCCTCTGGTTTGAAACCCCCATATCGACTCTTCTTGCTTGTATAATCGATCAATCCATTCCTTTATCTGTAGAACCAAAAATTATCACGATAAGATTTATCAGTTTGCAGTAAAGAGTCTACTTGTTGCTTTTCAATTTGTTGTATGGAAACCTCTGCCAAGTCCTTTGTGCCTATGTCAACCTACATCTTAAACGTGACGACTTCTTTGTCTTCCAAAATCACATTAGGCTGGATAATTTCTGCCTCTTTCACGACCAGCAAATCCCTGTTGTGCTGCAAATTATATTTTTGAAAGGTTCTATCAATTGATTCCAAAAGAGCAGAAGTAAAGAAGTTTAAAAGTTCTTGAAAGCCCTTTACAGTCATAGCTTGTGAGCTTGCTGACTCACCCAGCAGTAATCTTCCAGCCCTCGTCTCCATGCCCTCAGGCGCCATTTCTTCTCCTTTTAAACGGAGTTTCAAAATACTTGCATTTTTTTGTTCTCCTGGGTTTGCTCTGCCAGCATCCATGGTCAAAATTTTTGTAATCCTTAAAATTGCTTGCTGGTGTGGTCACGAACGCCTTGGTCTGCATAAAGCAGACTCGTCCCGGATCTGGAGCAACTGAAGGGCTTTCAGGGAGCTCTCACCCTGCAAACCCCAGGCTTAAAAAGAAAAACCTGGGGGTCTAGGGGAGGTCTACCCAGACCCTTCTGCTCTTCTCTCCCCCTTTTTCCCCTGCTCGGGGGTTGGGGGAGAGTTTTAAGCCGCTAAACAGCAGATTTTCACTGTTCTAGCGGTTAACAGAATCACGGGACTGGAGCTCTCGAAGGCGCGTCCATCGGCGTTCGCAGAGCACAGGAAGTCTCGCAGGTAAATTCATTATTGATCTCCTTAATTATATGTAAATATTTGTTTCAAATTATCCAAATTTTGTCTGATAACTTCAACAGCCAAAAAGAATCTCATATGAGCTAGTGAAAAATGAACTTTCTCACTAGATCACTGCTTTTTAAAGGTGATAACATGAGCTGAAAGAAAAGCAACTTTGCAATACTGAATTCTGGTTTAATGCAGGTTTGATTTAGCATGCTGCACAAAGCAAATTATAGCTTATTCAACATTCAACGTAAGCAAATCACAACTTGGATGTGCTTCAATCAGGATAAAGCTTCTATATTTCTGAAAGTATTTCACTTTTAATATAAACAACTGTAGTCTTCCAAATACAGCACTAGTAAACATTCTCCAAATTACTTTGCATACTAATATCAAGAAATAAAACTCATTTGTTAGGTTCTTAGTGTAGTTGATTTGTTTTGGAAACTGACACTAGACTTAACAGACTGATTCAGGATAGTAGTTCTTCAATTCTTACATTACACTGGGTTGCCAAATGCTATTTTCAGTTTTTGATATATCCTAATATATTTGGATATTTGCAAGATTCAAACAGATTCAGCATGTTTATTCCTAACCAACCTCCCATCAAAACAATTTCTTTTTTACTTTCTAAAAGCTCACAGATAAGGAGACTCACCCATTTCTTCACTCAATCAACACATTTGCTAACACTTCTCACAAAATGATGTGTCTGGCTGATATATTTATCCATGATCAACTCCATTAACCTAGTTTTCTGGACTGGCACAACATACCAAATTATGAACAAACCACATGGGCAAACTTCATGTAGCACTTCTGCTCAACTAAAACATTGGTATCTTCTCTAGTCTATAACTCAATAGGTTTAGTGAACCACAACACGATCTAAAGCACAAATAAAGGTAAAGGTAAATGTTCTCCTCACACATATGTGCTAGCCATTTCCAACTCTAGGGGACGGTGCTCAGCTCCGTTTCAAAGCTGAAGAGCCAGCGCTGTCCAAAGACATCTCCGTGGACATGTGTCCGGCATGACTAAATGCCAAAGGTGCACAGAACGCTGTTACCTTCCCACCAAAGGTGGTCCCTATTTTTCTACTTGCATTTTTTATGTGCTTTCAAACTGCTAGGTTGGCAGGAGCTGGGTCAAGTAACAAGAGCTCACCCCATTACGCGGCACTAGGGATTTGAATCGCTGAACTGCCGACCTTTTGATCAACAAGCTCAGCGTCTTAGCCACTGAGCCACCACATTCCTCAAAAAGCACAAATACAGAACACAAAATGATTCCTTATTACTAGATTGTTATCCATTCCCATAGTCTACCAGAACCAATGTAAGGATCCTCTCATGAAGTTCATACATTACACTGTCCCAATACCCTCCTCTTAGTACACACACATATGCATTCAAAAATACTATCATTGGTCATTCCATTAGGAAATTGCATCATCATTAATATATGAATACTATCTTATACATATATGCATGTATTGCAGCAAAAATAGTTAGAGGAAGCTAACAATCCATTTCCTTTCCAGATGCAAAAAGGCAGCCAAGCAACATTATTCCTCCATGCCTATTAGAGGAAAAAGGACCACCTGAGTGCAGAATTCTTATATTAATCATTTTCTCTCTTTCATGCAATCAATAGCACTCAAGACAACCCAAATTTAATTTGAACCATGGCTTCTTCAGAGCATAGGGCAGAAACTCTAAGTCACTAATGTGACTTAGTAAAACAGAGAATTGGTTTAAAAGCAATCCTTAAATATAACCATTGTAAATCATAAAACAACTGCCCAAAGTATAGTTTTTCCCTATCCCACAGGAAAGACTTTACTTGATCCCACAGATTTAAAGCACAAGATGGCAAATTCAGAAACAACAGTATGATAAGGGAACCAGGGTCTCCAAGGAATTGTGGGTTCTTCCCACAAGTTCACAAGAAGGTTTCAGACTGAAGCTGCATAAGAACCATCTATTGGAGATAGCCAGTCTCTCATTTTTGAGATCAGTTTGATGGTCCACAAGATTATAAAATAGCTTTTTATTGTGCAATCACATTCACAATTTAGGCCAGGCTTTTATTGCACAATTCCCCCATCTTATTCCTGACATTTCCCAAAGAATCCAGACCTTGCTGGCTTTCCTTGTAATTCTCCATATTTCTACCATACCTTCTGTCTGGTTGCTATCTCAAAAATTGTCAATGAAAAGGAAGAGAGAGAATAGCTGAGAGTCCTGAATTTGCAGGCAACTTTTCAGCATAAGCCTGGATTCATACACAATATTCTTAGACAGCTGTGCTGAACTAGCTCATGATTTACCAGCCCATCTTCACCTGTATCTTCAATAAATCGCTAGAGATGTTTCTTCTTGCTCTACTATCATTCCAGTGCCGAAGAAACCCACCATCAAGAAACTGAATGACTACAGACCAGTTGCTCTAACATCTGTAGTTATGAAAACCTTTGAAAAGCTAGTGCTGTCCCACTTGAAAACGATAACGGATCCACTGTTAGACCCCTTACAATTTGCATACCAAGCAAATAGATCAAGAGATGATGCTGTGTAGATTTTATATTTTATTTGTATATTTTGACTGAAGTTAATATATTGTGTAAAGCTCCCGTCGCAAACTGTATGTGAATTAATACTTTGTTTGTAAATAAATAAATAAATAAATATTTTTTTTAAAAAAAAGAGATGATGCTGTTAATATGGCTCTGCACTACATCCTACAACAACTTGCATCTCCAAAGACCTACGCAAGGGTAGACTTTAGTTCAGCATTCAACACCATCATTCCAGACATTCTTCTAACTTAGCTAAACCAACTAGCGGCACCTGAACACACTTGTAAGTGGATCATAAGCTTCCTAACAGACAGGAAGCAGCAGGTGAAGCTAAGCAGAATCACATCAGATACCTGTACAATTAGCACAGGGCCCCCACAAGGCTGTGTGCTCTCTCCACTTCTCTTCTCTCTATATACCAATGACTGCATCTCAAACGATCCATCTGTTAAAACTACTGAAGTTCACAGATGACACAAGAGTGATTGGTCTCTTTCGAGACAATGATGAATCCACATATATACGGAAGGTTGAACAACTAGCCTCGTGGTGCGACCGGAACAATCTGGAACTGAACACACTCAAAACCGTAGAAATTGTGGTAGGCTTTAGGAGAAACCCTCCCATACTACCACCTCTTACAATACTAGACAACATAATATCAACAGTAGAGACTTTCATATTTCTAGGTTCTACCATATCTCAAGACCTAAAATGGACACCCAACATCAAAAACGTCATCAAAAAAACACAACAAAGAATGTTCTTTCTGCGCCAACTCAGAAAGCTTAAACTGTCCAAGGAGCTGCTGATACAGTTCTACAGAGGAATTATTGAGTCTGTCATCTGCACCTCTATAACTGTCTGGTTTGGTTCTGCAACCCAACAAGACAGACACAGACTTCAGAGACTAATTAGAACTGTAGAAAAAACAATTACTACCAGCCTGCCTTCCATTGAGGACCTATATACTGCACAAGTCAAAAAGAGGGCTATGAAAATATTTACAGACCCCTCACATCCTGGACATAAACAGTTTCAACTCCTACCCTCAAAACAATGCCAAAAAGCACTGCACATCAGAACAAGTAGACACAAGAACATTTTTTTCCTGAACACCATCACTCTGCTAAACAAATAATTCCTAAACACTGTCAAACTAGTTATTAAGTCTGCATTACTATTAATCTTCTCATCATTCCTATCACCCATCTCCTCCCACTTATGACTGTATGACTGTAACCCTGTTGCTGGTATCCTTACGATTTATATTGACTGTTTTCTAATATGATTTGATTGCTTATTTCTTCCCATGACTATCATTAAGTGTTGTACCTTATGGTTCTTGACAATTGTATCTTTTCTTTTATGTACACTGAAAGCGTATGCACCATGACAAATCCCTTGTGCATCCAATCACACTTGGCCAATAACCTAACCTAACCTAACCTAACCTATTCTATTCTATTCTATTCTATTCTATTCTGGCACTGTATAAAACCCTATCAAAAATAATCAATAACATACAGTTCATACTATGCACTCAGATAAACCCTATTATTTTATGTTCTATGTTCCACAACAGTGGAATTGTTGGCGAGGATGACAGAAAACACTAAAATGGTCAAAGTGACGTATTTGAAAATATCTACGTTTATTAGTTACTGTAAACCCTTTATGGACTTTTTGCGTAATACAAAGTTAGATGATTTGTAGCTGAAAGAGTGGAGGAAACACCAGTTTACCTCTGCACATGTCTAGAGCAGTTCTAACTAGGGCTTTCCTGGAAGCAACTGGTTCCTAAGAGTGGAGTTGGCTTATCATAGGGGTGTCAAATTCAAGGCCAACAGGCGATGAGGCTGAATCCAGCTCGTGTGGCCATCCTGGAAACTATAAGGCTCCCGGGCATGTCACTTCAGCCTGGCCCACACCATCCTGACATGTGTGCATGAGCATCGGCCCAGTTCTCCATTGCCGTATGCAGGGCAACTAAAGTAGTCTGTGGGACTACAGTAAAAAAATAGTTGACCTTCCAACCTCACAAGAGGTTTTTCGGAGAAGTTGGAATGTCTGCACTATTTAATTTAATTTAATTAATTCAATTTATATGCCGCCCCTCTCCGAAGATTCAGGGCAGCTCACAATACATTTAAAAAATCATTGTAAAAAGACATTGAAAAATTAAAAAACATTAAAAACATTAAAAACTCAATCACACCATTCATGGCTGGATCTCGCCAGATCACAAGAGCGAGATCAACAGCCCCAGGCAAATCCAGAAAAGCCAGGTCTTCACTGCTTTTCAGAAGGCCAATAGGGTGGGGATGGTCCGGACCTTAGAAGGTAATTCGTTCCAGAGAGCTGGGGCAGCCACAGAGAAGGCCCTCGCCCATGGGCCCGCCAGCAAACATTGTTTAGCTGACGGGACCCAGAGGAGACTAACTCTGTGGGATCTTACCGGTCACTGGGAGCTATGCGGCAAAAGGCGGTCTCGAAGATAACCTGGCCCTGAGCCATGTAGGGCTTTAAAGGTAATAACCAACACCTTGAATTGTGATCGGAGACCAATAGGGAGCCAGTGCAGCTCACAGAGAATTGGTGTAATGTGGGTGTACCTAGGTGCACCGACAGCTCGCGCGGCTGCGTTCTGGACCAACTGTAGTCTCCAAACACTTTTCAAGGGTAGCCCCATGTAGAGCGCGTTGCAATAATCTAACCGTGAGATGACAAGGGCATGAGTGACTGTGAGGAGAGCCTCCCGATCCAAGTAGGGTCGCAGTTGGTGCACCAGGCGAACCTATGCAAAGGTCCCCCTAGCCACAGCAGTCAGATGTTGCTCTAATCTTAGCTGTGAATCTAGGAGGACACCCAAATTGCGAGCCCGTTCTGAGGATGGCACTTTCTCCCCCCACCCCAGAACCAAGGATGGACAATTGACATAGTCTTTAGGAGGCAATACCCACAGCCACTCGGTCTTGTCTGGGTTAAGTCTGAGCCTGTCGACTCCCATCCAGACCCTCACAGCCTCCAGGCACTGGCACATCACATCCACTGCATCACTGAATTGACGAGGGGTAGAGATATACAGCTGGGTATCATCCGCATATTGCTGATATCTCACCCCGTGTCGTCGGATGATCTCAGCCAGCGACTTCATGTAGATGTTAAATAGGAGGGGGGAGAGGACCGAGCCCTGAGGCACCCGCAAACAAGGGGCCTAGGGGTCGACCTCTGTCTTCCTACCAACACCGACTGTGACCAACCAGAGAGATAGGAGGAGAACCACTGTAACACGGTGCCTCCCACTCCCAGTTCCCTTAGTCGTCCCAAAAGGATACCATGGTCAATGGTATCGAAAGCCGCTGAGAGGTCAAGTAGCACCAAGATGGAGGAATGACCCCCATCTCGGGCTCGCCAGAGATCATCCATCAGCGTGACCAAAGCAGTTTCCATGCTGTAGCTAGGCCTGAAGCCAGACTGAAAAGGGTCTAGATAATCCATTTCCTCCAATGACCACAGGAGCTGAAGTGCCACCACTTTCTCTACAACCTTTCCCACAAAGGGTAGTTTGGAGACGAAAGTTCTTTAATTCTGCTGGATCCAGGGAAGGCTTCTTGAGGAGGGGCCTTACAACCACTTCCTTTAATGGTTGTGGGAAGGCCCCTTCCCTCAAGGACGCATTAACTAAAGCCTGGAGCCAGCCTCGTGTCACCTCCCTGCTGACCAAAACCAGCCAGGAGGGGCACGGGTCCAACAAACAAGTGAAGGAACTCATCGCTCCTACAGCCTTGTCCACTTCCTCAGGAGTCACAGACTCAAACTCATTCCACACAATGGGACTAAGACCTGCCCCCGTCATCTTGGTCAGAATTGCCCAATCAGAGTCCAGGTCCATCCGAATCTGAGCGACTTTATCCGACAGAAACTGCACAAACTCCTCAGCTCTACCCTGCAAGGGCTCCTCCACTTCCCCTACATTAAGGAGGGAGTGAGTCACCCTAAATAGGGCGGCTGGGCGCGAATCAGCGGATGCAATAAGTGCGGAAAAATGCAAGCATTTTGCCGCCCGTATCGCCACTAAATAAATCCTAATAAAGGCTCTTAAGAGTATTCGGTCAGATTTGGAGTTACTGGTCCTCCAGCGTTGCTCTAGACATCTCTTCTGGTGCTTCATTTCCCGGAGCTCCTCAGTAAATCAGGGAGCTTTCCTGGATCCACCGCCATGGAGAGGTTGCAAAGGCGCAATCCAGTCCAGTGCCCCAGATGCCGCCCTATTCCAGGCAGCCACCAGGGACTCAGCCGGACTGTGGATAAGGGAGTCAGGTATCTCCCCAAGCTCCTTCTGGGACCCTTCAGAGTCCACTAGGTGCCTGGGGCGGAACCACTTAATTGGCTCCGCCTCCCTGTAATGGAGGAGTAGCGCCCTGAAGTCTAACCTCAGCAGAAAAGGATCTGACCACAACAAGGGAGAAGCATCTATAACCCTTAATTCCAGATCATATCTCCACTGCCCCGAAACACCAGGTCAAATGTGTGTCCCCTGCTATAAGTCAGACCCTGAACTACTTGAGTCAGGTCCATGGTTGTCATGGAAGCCATGAACTCCTGAGCCGCATCTGAGGATTTGCCAAGTGATGGCAAATTGAAGTCCCCCAGTACCATAAGCCTGGGGAACTCCATCACCAGCCCGGTTACTGCCTGTAGCAGCACACGCAGGGCTGTCGTAATGCAGCTGGGAGGCAGGTCCATCAACAACAAGCCCAACTGAGCCCTTGAGTCCAACCTCAAGAGGAGAGACTCACACCCAAAAATCACAGGGGCAGGGATCCTGCGAGGGCAAAGACTCTTCCGGACAATAGCTGCCACTCCTCCACTCCTACCCGAGTCACGGCTGATGCAATATCTGGAACCTGTCTGGGCACATTTCTGAGAGAGGCACACCCCCCTCCTGGCCCAGCCAGGTCTCAGTTATGCATGCCAGGTCAGCCCCCTCCTCCAGGATTAAGTCCCTAACGAGGGGGGCCTTGTTAACAACAGACCTGGCATTAAAAAGCAGCAGCCTGAGGCCAGGGCCCTGACATCCCAAGTCACCAGGTATACGAGACGAGCCCGGTGAACAAGAACCAGAGGGGCCGGAACAAGTAATCACTTTGAGACAGTGAGTCCTAGTTCCCCGAGAGCGGCCTACCCCTCGGCTCCCACCATATCTACCTCTCACAGTCATAACCGCAATACTCTGGCTCTCCAACACCCCAGAGATCCCCTCCCCCACCTCAATGGCCCCCCTCCTCCCCAGCAGGCAAGGCACCCCACTCATACCGAGCCAGGGGTCATATGTGAGCCCCCATCTGCTTCTGTTTGCACACTCAGCAGAGGGGGCTCCATACCTTGCCCCCAGCTCCCTCATTCTCCCCGAATACAGCCACTCCAAACCCATTCCTTCCATCCAATCCATCCCAACACCCTCACACATACACACACACACACCCTCCCCAAGATAAAATTAATGTATTGAGCAAAAAGATATCAGGTGAGTTAAAACAAATCTAAAAATGCTCTGGAGACTCCATCGATGGCTTGAGAGGAGCCACATATTGAGGTATCCCAGCAAACAGCGGGTGCCCTCCAGCTGTTGAACCTTGGCCCCATCCAGTCCTTTCCAAAAGCTGATGGCCACTCCACCATCTTGCCTTGGGGACCCCGTGGATTTCACAGAAACCTCCGGTCTTTCCTTCAGATGTTCCTCCTGGTTAAAGTCCTGTTTTCCTCTCCACCAGTACAGTCTAGGGAGCCACGACTTGGCTCTATTTAAAAACATTGCATGTGGAATAAACCTGGTTCTCTCCAAAGAAGGTCTCTGGCCCAGGATGTCTGTTTTACCAGCAATGTGGAAAGTGGGGATTAAAGCCAATTAAAGTCAATTTGGCTGAAAATTTTCCCAAAAAGGACTCACCATTGCAAGAATGCTAATTAACTCAGTAGGCTCCTCTGCATCTACTTTCAGGTTGCTTAGTGATATTTCAGATCCCGAAGTTGCTGACTCATTCCTCAAGTAACCACAACTCATCTTGTCCATAGATTAAGGGTCATCCAGGTTTAAGTTGCTCCAGACGTTAGCTTTTGTCTTCCCTGAGCTGCTCCCCAGCCCACCCGAGTGAAGCCGAGGTGATAAATAACCTTGGGTGATAAGAAGGGCTCTAGGACCCAGGGGAATAAGGGAGGCAAACTCTGGGAGTCAAACTGCAAATTCCTCACACAGCGCAGTCCAAGATATTTCCTCTTGGTTGTTGTAGTTGTTTGTTTGTTGTTGCTTCAATTGCTTCTTTCGTTTGCCTTCCCCTCCCTTCTCTCCAAACGCTTTGTTGTTTTCTTTCGTTGGGGTAGAGATGTTAAAACAATTGTTCCCTTCTGAACCGGTAAGCAAAAAAACTGGGTTTTTTGTTACCATAGTCCCACAGACTACTTTAGTTGCCCTGCACGCAGTGATGAAGAACGGAGCTGGAAAGCAGGTTAGTTAAGGGATACGGCTGGCCTGGCTGGCCAGGCTGAAGGGCCCTCAGGTAACCCGGGACAGGGGGAATGGGGCAGCTCTGCATCCCCTGCCTTGTTTCGTCCTATGCACCACCACTACCTCGCTTTGTTCTTTGCCACTTCTTGCTCGCCGCCAAAACCTAGCTGGAGGCTGAGCAACGCGCTGGTGCAGCAGCCACAAAGTGAGGCGGTGAGGGATGAGAATGAAGTAAGGTGGGGGGTGCAGAGCTGCCCCCACTGCCCCGCACCAACTTACCTGATTGCCCCGCCAGCCAGGCACTGAAGCACCGCAACTGCCGCCACAGCAAGACAGAGAGAAAGAGAAGGGGGGCTCTCCAAACTCTGTGTGTGTGTATGAGAGAGAGAGAGAGAGGTGATCTCTGCTTCAGTCAGGGTATTCAAGCTGCTGGGGGTGGTGGCAGCCACCTAAGCAGACATGAGTTTCCCCTTCCTAACCAGCCAGCCCCACCTGACCTGCTCCCTGCCTGGCTAGCAGTAAGGCTGGCACATACAAGCGAGCAGCATGCCAGGCCCAGAGCCGGCGTTGGTTCCTGTGCCTGCCGGTTCGGTTCAGATTCCACGGCCGGCCTTATTGTTTGAAGGCTGAAGAAAGCCTTTAACTGAGCGAGGAGGTACTGCGGGACAAGTCCTTCACATCTACGTCCAGCCCACCAGTTTGCCATGCCGGGTAGGAATGACTCTGTCCCACGAAGCCCGACGCTGGTTTAGTGGAGGGGAACAATGACAAGAAGAATAGCGAGGCTATGCATCAGCCAGCTAGCCAGGCAGGAGGCCCCCACCTTGCTTTGTCCTCCATCCCCTACCACCTTCCCTGCTCAGGTGGCTCTTGCTGCCCCCACCATTGCTGGCAGCTTGGGTGCCCTGGCTGAAGCACAGATTGCTGTCTCTTCCCCATACACACACACACACACACATACACTGCATCGGATTGCTCTCTTGCTCTCTCTCTCTCGCCCCATTTGCATGCAAGTGTGGGACAATAAGGTATCATTAATTAGTTAAGTGGAAAGTAGTTGGGGAGGGGAGCAGGAAACCAGCAAACACTTTTTGCACTGAGAATGAAAGTTTCTGGGTCCTTGACTCTCTGCAAAAGAGGATGGGTGCCTGAACCTGCATGATATTATAGCGCCCAGGAGCGTCCATTCTCAGCACGAAAAGCATTTCTGAGCCAACTCTCCTCTCCGTTCCTCAAAGGCAAAGAAACAGCAGCAGAGAGGATACAAATGTTTGCAAGGTAAAGGAGTCCTTGGGGCAGGAAGGGAGGGAGAAGCATGTGGTATTTTAGGTCGGGTAAGGCTTGAGGGCCTGTTCTATCACTAGGCTCCCCCATGGCCTTCCCTACCCTTAAAATACCTCATGTGCACTTAATGAATGGCACATTGGTATTCTTGAATAGTGAGTTCTTAGGAAAATATCCCCTCCTTGTGTGTTGCAACAGCCATTTCCAATGAGGAAAACAGGACAAAGCAGAAGGGGGGAAAATATTTTCTTTTGCTATATTTCCAGTCTGAATTAGACTATGCAGGGTCTCTACAGGAGAGCCCTTTTAAGCCTTATATATATGGAAAAGCAACTAACTCACCTCTGTTCTTAAATGCTGTTGCACATAAAAAACAGAGGAGCTCTAATCAACTATCAGAGCCATCATTTTGACAGTTTTACTGTACTGTTATCTGTGGACGCCCCCATGAAATGCAAGCATGGTAAATTGAACCTGGTTTGTTCTCAGTCTTATAAATGGCCACAAGCTACTAGCAAAAGTGGCATTTGATCACAAGGTGAGGAGGCATCGAGAAATTTTTTCCCCTTTTGCTTTTGAGCATCCAAGAAGGTACAGGAAAGACAAAGAAAAAGAAGCAAAGAGGGGAAAGAAGAAGAAAGAAAGGAGAATGAAGAGGGAAGGAAAAAGAAGAAGAGGGAAAAGGAAGCAAGGAAAGGAGATTATAATGAGAGAGAGTGAGGATCTGAGATAAATCCTGCCTTAGCACTTGGCCATCAGCAGCTCTGCTGCCTTTTGCCCTCCCCTTGTCCCCTCCTCCTGATCTCTCCTGGTGGTCTCCAATACTATCACTGAGGATGCTTTGGTTACAAAGCCTGGTCTCCTGGGAAGGAGGAGTGGGCCTCCCTCTGACCTATAAACTTTGCCCTCCCGCACACACCATGAGCAACCTGGCGAAGGAGCGAGCACAGCAGTAGTGGGAGCTGGCCGCGCCCATCATGGCCACTGCCGTCACGCCCCAAGTCAACCACAATCCTGATGCGGCCCTCAATGAAATTGAGTTTGACACACCCAGCTTATTGGAAGATTATATTTAAAACAAACTTCTTAGCATTTTTCTTTTTCAGGAATTGGGGGAAGGAATGGTTAAGATATATAAATTGGGCAAATTCACATAAAGGTTGAATAAGGAAAAGGCGTGTTCCCATCTCCCTCTCTGGGGAATGATCTGATACTCACCATCGAGTATTGTCGTAGTAATGCTCCAGCACCGAGTATCCGAAGAAAGAGTTATTGGGCCCTTGATAAATCACGGGATGATCCAGATCGATGTTATAGGAATAAACCAAGGCCACGGAAAACGTCGCCACTAGGACTTTAAATCCACTCCGATTGCCCTCCCAGGGAAATCCAGCCATTCTGTAGTTTTCAAAGTACGCCTCTTCTCACGCCGACTAAGAAAAGCCTTCTTGTCGGTTTAGCGGCAAGGGAGAGATGCGTGGCCGCCTGCCTGCCGCCCGCGCTTCGACTTTGAGGAGGCAGGATTACCAGTAGAGAACAAAACGCCCTCGCAGCAGTTTATAGCATTCAAACAGTTCCTTCGCCGCAAACAATAAAGAAGGGAGGAGGAGCGATTAAGCCAAAGTCCCGAGTCAGCGTTGTCCCGCTAAAGTCTCGAGTAGCAGCGAAAAGCGCAGTTAGCGAGAGTAAACACTCCTCAATCCGGAGCGCTACTTCACGCCAACCCCCAGCCCAGGTCGCGTGGGGCCACAGTCCTCCTGTTCCAAAACGCCGCCGTCCAAACTAAACGCCGTAGCCATGGACGCCCTCTGGTGCCCGGTCTAAGAGGCTCAGCAAGGCAACTCTTCTCGGAGCGTTGTCACTCTTGGCCGACTAGGAGTTAAGTTTTAAACACACTGCCTGGCTGTGGTAACGCAACTCCACGGTAGTGTAAAACTGGGATTGGAGAATGTACAGCGCAATGCATTATACAAAGGCACTCGATTGTGCCGATGAAGGCACTTGGGTATAACAAACCATAACTTAATTAACTAGGGCTGAATGATGGGAGGACTGTATATTTTCTATTTTTAGCGTACCATAAAATCATTATTATCTATGGTATTGCCAAATATTCCCTAGTTGGCTTCCCATAAGCAAATTGGGAGCAGCAGGAAGTCAGAAGTCAGTCACATAACCCATGTTGTCCTCACTTAATAACAGTAACAGGGCCTGCCATTGTTATGCAGAGAAATTGTATGACATCATACTTTATAACCACATTGCTTAATGATGAAAATTCCAGTCCCAATTACCATTGTTAAGTGAGAACTACTCACAAAAACCTAAATAAAGAAACTGCTGAAATGGACTATTTTGTCTTAAGCTTTTAAACTGTTTGATTTTATAGACTTTGATTATGTTGGAAGAAATGTCCATTTGGGCTCAGTTCCAAGTGTGATGAAAGAGACTGGAAACATGGAGACCGCTTGAAAAGATAGTTTAATGGTGGACAGGACCACATGGTTTGAGGCCCTGGACAAAAAAGAGCACATGGGTGATTTATACCCAATCTTGGGCCCTGCCTTGGAGCTTCTTGTTTCTGTGTAAGGGCAGGTATCCTGATTGGTTGTCAGGCTCCCATGAGGCCATGCAGGGGTAACTTTGTAGGTTGTCTTGAATCCCAGGCTTGGTTGA
Organism: Arizona elegans; assembly: GCA_022577455.1. NCBI lineage: Eukaryota > Metazoa > Chordata > Lepidosauria > Squamata > Colubridae > Arizona > Arizona elegans. Next base: position 70,731,522 of record JAKOOJ010000004.1, on the reverse strand, counting down.
AATTTGCTGAGTGATGCAATCTCCCCAGGTGCCATGTGGTGAGTTCTGTTGCTAGATGGGAGAGGGTTAATCCTATTATTTCCTGGGGGAAAAGTCTTTTTTGTTGTAGATAAACTGGCCGAGCCTTTCTGGGATTATTAGCAAAGATAGAGGCTGCTTTCCAAGAGCATGTTTCTCCTTTTCTCATCCAGGAAGGTATAATATTCTGCCTTTTTAATATTTCCTAGAATATTTCATTCTTCTAGGAGAGGGATGGGTGCTAACTTCCTACAATCCCCCCTTTTGTGCTAGGGCAAATAATTTTGCCAATTATTTCGCCCTCAGCACAAATCCAGGGTAGCGTCAGAGTATATTTGATACTCATGATCAGTTTGAACCATCATTAAGGCAAACTGTTTTCCCTTTTCGTTGTGCTTTGGAGGGGCAGGACTGCAGGACTTAAGGCAGTTCAGGCATGGGTGGGGAGGGGAGAACAATTACAGAGGCAGCAGAAAAGTATCCCTTGGCTCCCAAACGGGGAGCTTTCAGCCATAAACATCTAGCAACCAGGAAAAAAGTCCTCTAAAGGAATTTACAGTATCCAATTTTCCACGCTAATTATTTTCAGAGATTTGATGTCACTGTCAGATCCCTAAAAGTGATACTGCCATTCGATTGAGAGAAGGGGGAAAGTTGGATTCAATTTACTAGCATTGTCTGTGTCAACAAATGTTTTGCAACCTATATCCTAGCGCCAAAGCACCCTGAGATCTCCTTAACGTTGAGGAATGTTTAAGACAGCCATGTGGGCTGTTTCATTTTAAAGGATAACAGAGGATAATGATGTGAATACATGTTTATCCGGTTCTCAGGACAGCTAGTAAAGAAAACATCTTCACACTTATGTATTGGCTAAAATCTGCATTCTGGCTTAAGGGAGGGGTCTCTACTGCTTTAATCCTACTTGTCTTGCCTAAGGGTATTCGGATGTTGCTTTGAATCCATTGCTGTCACTTCTGCTTAATAAAAGGTTCCTTTTGAAGTACTATGTTTCAACTTTTTTTCCCCCTAACAATTTAAAATTCTTGTCCCTAGGGATTAGATACATTTAACAGTTACAATTACCTCGAGGGCACCAGAACCAGGGACAAAATATTACTTATCTTCTTCCACTTTTGCTATAAGATAAGATAACTTTGTCAATTTTACTGGCCCACATTAGAAAAGAAATTCTGATGCCTGCTCTCAAGAGAAAAATTATATCTACCCAAACAATAAACATGCTAGTGTGTGTGTGTGTGTGTGTGTGTGTGTGTGTGTAGGTAGGTAGGTAGGTAGGTCTTTGGTTATTCAGGTTTTCTCCCACGTAAAATTGGAAATGTCTTGGCAACGTTTCGACAGAGTCTCATTCGTCATCTTCAGGCTGGTGTTTTCAGCTTTGTGCTTCTAGAAGCAATGTGTGATCGCTGCTGTTTCTTCCTTTTAACTGCCAGTGGGGGTGTGAACTGATTGGGTGGGAGCTTGGCTGTGTTCTGATTGGGTGGAGGTGTGTTCTGATAGATTGGGGGCTTGGCTGTGCTCTGATTGGCTGGGGGTGTGTTCTGTTTGGGTGGGGGCTTGGTTGTGCTCAGGTTAGTCTGAGTTGCAGGGGGCTTTGAGCTGGTGAGCTGCGTTGCTGTTGTTTGGCTTCACGTTCGTGGTTGTGCCACATCATGCTGGGTGTCAGTTTGCTTCATGTATGGATTGGAGGGGTTTAAAGTGGCTAATGATGCAGCTGTGGTCTGGCTTCTGGTTTGTGGTCATGCCTCATCGGTGTGGATTTGGGTTTGCTTTTTGCGTGGATGTGTGGTGGTGACATCCTGTGTGGTTTTCGTGAGTGTGGGTCTGGTGTCATTCTTTGTGTTAGGGACTCGTTTGTCAATAAGGGCGGATTTCCAAATGGCTGGTAGGTGGGAGGTATCATCTCGTTTATTCATGCTGTGTGGGCGTTTTTCTATCTCGATGGCTTCTCTGATTATTCTGTTGTTAAAGTGTTCAGTTTTGGCAATAGTTCTGGTCTTTTTAAAGTCAATTTCATGTCCTGTGGCTTTAAGGTGTTGGACCACGGAAGAAGTTGGTTCCTCTTTTCTGACAGAGTTCTTGTGTTCTTCAATGCGTGCATTTATTCTTCTGTTGGTTTGTCCGATGTATGTGGTGGGGCAGGCGGTGCATGGGATTTCATATATTCCTTAATTTTCTAACTCAATTTTGTCTTTGGGGTTTCTTAGGATGGTGAATATTTTTCGGTTTGTGCAGAATGCTGTCTTGATGTTGTGTTTGTGGAGGATCTTGCTGATTCTGTCTGCGGTGCCTTTTCTATATGGGAGGAGGGCTTTGCTGTTTTCTTGTTCTCTGTCTTGGATTTTAGTGGGGGTTTCTTTTTGGATTAGGTTGGTAATCTTATTTCTTTGGAATCTGTTGGATGTTAGTACGTTAGTGAGAGTGTGTAGTTCGGTTTTTAGGTGTTGTTTGTCAACTAAGCGTTTTGTTCTGGAGATGAGTGTCTTGGCTACGGAGTTGATCTGTGCTGGGTGGTGGTGTGAGAGTGCGTGCAGATGTGTGTTTTCTTCTGGTAGATGGTGTGTCCTAGGGAGCCATTGGATTTCCTGTAGACTAAGACATCCAGGAAGGGAAGTTGGTTGTTAGCTTCCGTTTCCATGGTGAACTGTATTTTGGAGTGTAGGCTGTTGAGATGTGTGAGGAAGTTGTCCAGTTTTTCTTTCCCGTGTGGCCAGATTATGAAGGTGTCGTTTACATATCTGAGCCAGAGTTTGGGTTTGTGATCAGATTTTTCTAGAGCTTGGGTTTTAAAGTGTTCCATGTAGAGGTTTGCAATGACAGGTGAGAGGGGTGATCCCATGGGTGCTCCTTCTATTTGTATTTTTGTCCATTATAGATGAAGTATGTGTTGGATAGGCAGTGGTCGGTCAGATCTAGGATGTGCTTGGGGGGGTTATATTTGTTTTGGATAGCTGTCAAGGCTTCTTTGATTGGCACTTGGGTGAAGAGGGATATGACATTGAAGCTCACGAGTAGGTCGCTGGGCTGTAAATTTTGTTTCTTTATGATCTCTATGAACTGGAATGAGTTTTTTACATGTGAGGTGCTGGATTCTGCATAGGGCTGTAGTTGTTTGGCGAGAAATTTGGCTAGATTTTGTAGAGGTGAGCCTATGGAGCTGACTATGGGTCTAAGTGGGGTTCCTTCTTTGTGTATCTTGGGGAGACCATAGAGCTTAGGGCATCTGGATGATTTCTCTCTGGGAATGATTCTTTGCGGGATCTCTTTGCTGATGGGGGAGGCTTTTATTTTGGATCTAGTGGTTTTTTTCCAGGTAGGTTTTGGGATCTGTGTTTAGGAGTTTGTATGTGGAGTCTTGGAATAGGTTGGTTAATTTGGTTTGGTAGTCAGATGTGTTCATAACCACCATGTTGTTGCCCTTGTCTGCTGGTAGGATTATTATGCTGGTGTCTTTTTTCAGGTTAAGTAGTGCTGTCTGTTCCTCTTTGGGTAAGTTGCTTTTGGGTGGCTTGTTGGTGCAGAGGATGTTGGTGATTTCGAGTCTGATTCAGTTAGCGTCGTCGGGGTTGATTTTGGTCAGGCTGGTTTCAACTCCGCATATAATGGTTTCAGTGGGGATGTGTTTGGGAGCGACTGCAAAGTTGAATCCTTTGGAAAGAACATTGGTTTCGGCTTTGGTGAGGATCCTATCTGAGATGTTATGCACTGTTTGTTTCATGTGTGGCTGTGAGGGGGGAGGGGTTTGTTTCTGGCATTCTTGTAGTTTTCGGAGTTTGTTGGTTTGTGTGTCTGTCTTGAGGGTGGTCTGTGTTTCGGCTCTCCAGAGGGCAAGTTGTTTGGATTTGTCCAAAGTGCGGGGTGGATCTTGTTGCTGAGTTTGAGGTGAAGTGTGAGGAGATCTTTGACCTCAGAAAACACACACACACACACACCACACACACACACACACACACACACACACACACCACACACACACACACACACACATATACATATATACCTGCACCTTTACATATATATATATATACATACATACATATATACATACATACATTGAGAGTTCACAAGATTGATGCTATATGGAACAAAACTGTGACTGAACCTAGATGTTCTACTTTGGATACCATGTAGCCTGTTCCCAGAAGGTAACAAGGAAAACAGATTGTGAAGAGGATGTGTAGCATCCCAGACAATCCTGCAGAGTCTGCTCAAGCACCACTTATGTGCTATGTTCTGGATAGAAGGAAGTGAACTACAAATAATTTTTTCTGCCATCCTCACCACTTTTTACACCGCCTTCCTGTCTGAAGCAGTAATGCTTCCAAAACAGACAGTAATTTAATATCATATGATGCTGTCGATTGTTCTTCTATAGAAAGTGGTAAGGACAGGGGAAGGAATATAAACTTTTTTCATGTGACGCAGAAAATGCAGGCACTGAGGTTGTTTTTGTTACACCAGTTCACTACCTCCTTGCAGTAAGCACCCTCATTGTCTTGAATAAGGCCAACTACTGTTGTATTGTCCACATACTTCACAATATGGTTTGTGGTAAACCTAGTGCAGGGGTTTGCAACTTTAAACACTCAAAGAGCCATTTGAATCCATTTCCCACAGAAAACAAAACACAGGAGCCACAAAACCTGGGTGGGCATGGCCTACCTGATGTCACTCACTCGTACCATCACATGACACCTCCCCCCCAGCCATGCCTACTCAGATTTTGTGGCTCCCAGTGTTTTCTATAGGAAACAGGTGTCTCTGTGTGTGTGTCTCTTTCTCTTTCTTTCTCTCTCTCTCCCTCTCTCCCATCTCTTTCTTCCTCTCTTCCTCTCCCTCTCTCTCCAATCTTTCACCCTCTCTCCCTCCTTCTCTCATCTTTCTCACTCTCTCATCTCTCTCATCTCTTTCTCTATCTCCCTCTCCCTCCCCCTCATCTCCCTCTCATCTTTCTCCCCTCCTCTTTCTCCCTCCCTCCCCCCTTTCTCCATCTCTCATTTGTTTCCCTCTTTTCCCTCTCTCATTTCCTCCAGCTCTCATTTCTCTCTCTCAATTGTTTTTTTCCTTTCTCATTCCCTCCATCATTTTTTCATTTCTCTTCCCCCCTCCCTTCTCTTTCCTTCCTTCCTTCCTCCCTTCCTTCCATCCTTCGTTAAAAAAATAAATACTGCTTTCTGAGTTCTACTAGTTGTGTTGCTGAAGCAACAGGAACCAGATAGTACCAACTCTGTCAGATCTCAAACGATGGGCAGAAATCATAGACAGAGGTGATCCTCTTTGCCCCTCACCTCCGCTTGTGGCTGGCTCTGCTTCTCTTTTTCTCTCCATTTTTCTCTCTCTCATCTGTCTCTCCTGCATGCGCGTCCAAGCGGGATACCCTCCTGGGCCAGGATCACAGCGGCGGCAGGGATGGCAAGTCCTCCTCCTGCTGCCGCCACTGTGCAGTGAATAGTGGGCCATGCTGCACAGCGCAGGAGACCCCGTGCTGCGCAGGGGAGTCCACCTGTGCTGCGCAAGGGAGCTGGAGCTCTTCCCTCTCTGCATCCGGTGGCAGTGGCTGCTCCTCCCTAAGCTGACACAAAGGGGACTGCGGCTGGTGCTGAGCTGCCCACGAAGGACATGGAATTGCGAAAAGCAGCCGGTTGCAGGCAGTGTGGAGAAAACATTAGGAGTGCTTCAGTTGCGTGGCTCTGCTTGCGCCTTTCGGGGCAGAGAGCATGTTGTGCAACCAGGTCAGCAGGGAGCCACAGGAGAGAGATCAAAGATCCGGATTCAACTCTGGGGCCACAGGTTGCAAACACCTGACCTAGCACAACAGTCATGGATCAGCAGGGTGAACAAAAGCAGATTTAGGACACAGACCTGAGGAGAACCTGTGTTCAAGAAAATGGTGTTAGAAATATTAGTCCCAACTCACACATATTGGGGCTTTTCACGGGAAAATCAAGAATCCAGTTGCACAAATGAGTATTACAGTCTAAAAGGCCCAGTTTGTCTACTATATGCTGAAGAATGATTGTATTAAATGCCAAACTGAAGTCAACAAACAGCATTTGCACATGAATGCTTCTTTCCTCTAAGTGCACCAAGCTCAGATGGAAAATAGAAGAAATAGCATCGTCTTTAGAGCAATTTGGATGGTAAGCAAACTAAAGCGAGTCAAATGCTGGAGGGAGGTTGGAGACAATAATGTCCCTTATCAACCTCTCAAAACATTTCATTATGATGTAAGTGCAACTGGAGAGTAATCATTGAGACCTGTAACTGTAAACTTTTTTGACACTGGCAAAATAATGATTTAGAGCTCTCAGAGAAGTACAATTGAATTTAAAAAGTTTTATTTTAAAAACATATTGTGTAGTCAATCTGTTATATGTTTGTCATCAATTGGCCTGATGTTATGATAAAATACCCATTGTGTGTAAATAATGAGTGAAACATTAGCTAACCAGATGCCATTGAGGTGTTTTGGACTCTCACTCCCTCGTTCTTTTCCCATTGGCAATTCAGAGTGAAGCTCATGAGATTTGAGGTTCCAAATCTCTGGAAAGCTTCAAGTGGCTTGCAGTGCACTAAATAATATACACTTAAAAATAGTAGGTATCCCAAAATATCCAGTTAGGCATCTGCTGAGAGGAAAGACCTCTGTTTAAGACTCTGAAAAGTTGTTGAAAAGTTGATGAGTTGTGGTGGTGCAATGGTTAGAATGCAGGACTGCAGGACTAACTCATTGCTCATTCCAGTTCAATTCTGAGCAGCTCAAAGTTGACTCAGCCTTCCATCCTTCCAAGGTCAGTAAAATGAGGACCCAGATTATTGGGGGCAATATTATGATTCCGTAAACAGTTTAGAGTGCACTGTAAAGCACCATGAAGCCTTATATAAATCAAGATGCTATTGCTATTGACAAATTTCAGCTATTAAGCAGACAACACAGGAATAGGACACTGTATAAGGCCTCTTAATATAGCCATAATCTAACTAACCCATTTTTATTTTATTCTTCAGGTCATGTCATCACTTCTCAGTTTCTATAAAATGCCATGTTGAAACATAATGGAGTAACTAAAACTACTTTGCATCTCATGATATTTTAAATTACAGAGATCAAAAACCAAAGCTACAGTCTTCTACACTCAAAGTCTGGGCCAGGAACACACTCCATTTTTATTCTGCTATACTATTCTACTCTATTGCATTTACAATAATTTATCAACTTTTGATAAATTTAAAGTCTTCATTCTGTCCAAATATTTTTTAAAAAAATAATTAAATATACAAGACAAATGCTGCTAAAGAAAAAAACCCCACACTTTTGATGTTTTCTTAAAATTAAAATTTTCTGATTGCCATGCATATTGTATCTGCATGTGTACATGTAGTACACAACCAAAAATTTCTGAAGCTCCTTTAATATTGCTTGTAGGCATTTTAGCAGCTTCTCAGACCAGTTTTCTTCTTGTTTTTTTCATTAATTTTGGAGGGCTATCTACTTCTTGGTAATGTCATTTTGTGCAACATTTTTTCCATTTGTTGATTTCTATCTTCACTGTGTTCCATAATATATCCAATGCCTGGAATTTTTTTTGTATCCTTTTCTTGACTGACACAGAAAAGGATACAATGAGATCCTTTTAATGCTTTGTAAACTGTTTGCAAACCATGGCTTTTTGCTTAAGAGGCAACTGAGTAAATGTCAGAAAAATCCTACTTAGAACAATTGAATTTTATATTGGCTTGATAATTTTAATTAATGTCAGGTATGTACTGGTTACTAATTACCAACAGTTTCCTTTCTACACAATGTGCCTGGATTTTATTCTGACTTGTTCCTGCACAGTTGGGACTCCACATTATTCTCCTTACATGTCACACCTCTCCCCTGTATTGGTTGGTAGTTTGTTTACAGGTCAAGTTTAAGATGACCATAAAGTTCTTTATGGCAGGAAACTGGGATTTCTTAGCCATGTGTTGTAGTATTACTATTACACAAATATTTTTAAAATATCATATATATGAAAAAAATATAAAAATATATATTCAGACCATATAGGTTCATGTATTGCATACATATTCACAGAATAAAAAATAATGAAACAGAGCATCATTAGATCTTAACAAAACATAAAGTATTGTACATTATTTTCTATGTATATTGAATTTCTATGTTTCTATGTATTAAGGGATTCTTCTGAACTTTTAGAGGCTGGAGAAATAAATATGGCTCTCTGGGGCATAAACACCACAATATATAGATTTGATTCTTGCCCTGTCTGGTTTCTGGATCCAATAAGTGATCAATACCTCTTTGAGGGACAGAGATACATAATCTGTTTTAGAGGAGACGCTTCTAAATAGAGCACCCCTTAACCCAACCATATTAGAAACTTTCTTTCCAATCTACAATATTCTTTTTGAAGGAGATGATGAAAAAGGGGATGTTGCTTCAGCTACAGAGGATCCCAGAATAACAGATTATCTAAAGTATTTTTTAGTTAGGATTCAGATCTAGGAATGCAAAAGAGATGAAAACGATAGTCATTACCCTAATTGATAACCATTGTCAGTACTTGACTGAGCAAATATGTCCCACTAGCAGAAATGTCTGTAGCATTCAGTATCATTATGGTATCTTTCTGAATGGTTTGAGGTAGCAGTCACCATTTTATACTTCTATTTCTTTCTAAGCAGATGTTTCTAATTAGTATGCATGGGAGAAGGCTAGAGCTTCTCACTTCTCTAATATAGGGTACCAGGGGCTCAGGGCTTTCTCACACAGTGTTCAACATCAACAGAAAACTGCTGGGAGAAGTTATCTGTCAATTTGGGATGATGTACCATCAATACTCTGATGATATTAAATTTGATATCATCTATTAACATCATTTTTATCAGTGTATAAGAATTTATGAACTGGAATAGTCATGGCAATGGGAGTCAGCCAATTGGAACTGTTTGGTGACTGAGACACAGGATTTGTTGTGTGAGTCATGTGAGACGGCTTGGAGCCTAGGCATGGCTTAGCTTAACTATTCTGTGCTGTGAGAGTTTGTTTGCCATTGCTTGAGTGTACTTGCTACTTCTCTCTACTACATTGCAAGAGCTGCATGGGTATTGTATATATGCATTATGTTATAATGAATCCTGCTGAATTATTTGCTTGCATGCTGGCTGGATCACTACAAACTCCAACAGGGCCCAAAGCACACCCAGCCAGTCCAAGCACACTTTAGGACTGAACTGTAATCAAGCTGAGGGACAGCCTGTGTTATAAGCAAAACAGAACAAGGCTGAGAAGGCTTGCAGGATGGCTGTTGATTTCAAGGAGAGTTCTCTGCCTTGGTTGGGACAGAAAAATTATATTATTTGGGCTGCAAAAATTGAATGCTTCCTGAAGGCTAAGGAGCACTGGGATATTGTTTTTAAGTTTTTTATTTTATATTACATATAAATATCAATGTGTGAACAGTGTGACACCTGGGTGTCATACATTTCAGTATAAATAAAATATTATTAATCATAGTTATCACATTCATTCAGTTATATACCATGTTTCCCCAAAAATAAGACATGTTTGGATAATAATATAAGCCACCCCGGCAAAATAAGCCCTGCCACCAACTACTTACACGCATGCGCAGCCGGTCCCGCCATTTCCTCTGGTTTGCCATGCAACCAAAATGAGTTGAGGAGGCAGGCCGGAGGTGGGAGGGAAAGACATGCCCTCTCCCATGTCTTGGGCTGCTCAGCCGGTGTGAAGAACAGGGAGGGGAGGCAACGGCAGTGACGGGACATCCAGTCCCACACTCTCCACCTCCTGCACCCCCAAAATAATAAGACCCCCCAATAATAAGGCCAAGCCCTTATTTGGGGAATCAAAAGAAAATAAGACCCTGTCTTATTTTGGGGGAACCATGGTATTTCTAATAGTAATACACATTTATATCAAATTATAATCTTTCATTATTTCATATTGTTTAAAAATACATAATACTACTGCCATTCAATTTCTAAACCTCTCTCTTATCGTTACCCTTATTTTATCTTATAAAAATGTGTATATTAATATTCCCCCTTTCTCTTATCTGTCTTTATTCTAACTTTTATTCATGTGACCATTATATTAAAAGAGGTTCTCTTTATGTTGCAGTACTTGTAACAGTACAGTACAGTCCTTCATTATTTCATAGTATAATATTTAAATATGCAATTCTAATACCAAATACAATATTATTTAAACAAAAGCATTCTATTCATATTCTTTACATTCATCCAATCAATGATTCCACTATTAATACACCTGTTTATACCAGTATTAAACTATGTTCTTTAATCATTTTATTAATCATTATCCTTATTTCATTATTTCATAATATTGTTTAAACGTACAAAATAACTCTATTCATATTCTTACTTTCATCCAATCTTTATGTCAGGTTTCGATGCTATCTCAAAATAAATGAACTTCCAAACTGCCAATCTTTAAGGAAATTTTCTCTTTATTCGAGTACAGCAACCGGATCCTGGCTCTTCACGGTCAATACTGACCTTTGCCCCCCAATCCCTCCCTTTCCGATCCCCAATTCTCTGCTTCTCATTGGCTATCTTCCAAGTCACTCTCCTGATTCCTTTTCCCGTCAGTTCACAGGAATGTTTCCCCCCTCCTCATCTCCAAGGAGACTGAATCTTCAAAGGGATTTAGCAGGCAAAAGTTCAGGCTTCATCCTCCCTTTTCTATGTCAGGGCTGAGACACTGACATCTGGCCCTTCTCCCTTCACTCTCCCAGTGAGGCCTGCACGAGACAAACAACAAGTTTAGTACCTTACCCTGTCCGAGGGTGTGTCCCACCCACCCCGGCTTGTCCGGGTGATCTGCATGGAATTTAGCTATAAGGCGGTCAGCTTGAATGTTTGTGCTCTTCACCCAGGAAGCTTCTGACAAGGGGTAACCCTTCCACTTAATTAAGTATTGGAGGCGCCCTCTGTGCCACCTCAAATCAAGAATTCGCTGTACTTCATAGTGGGTTTGGCCTCCAACAATCAAGGGCCCTGGGGGATCACGTGGCACCGGCCTTAAAGTTGACCCTATCACAGGTTTCAGGAGGCTACTGTGAAAAACAGGGTGTATCCTCCCTAGTAACCAGGCAACTGCAATTGTACTGTAACTGGGTTGATTATTTTTTTCCTGACTTGATGCACCGCCAATCCCACCCCTGGGATCTTGATTGATGATTGGGTATACTGAGTGCCTATCAAAGTTTCTGCAGCCTTGGTACCGCCCCTTGTGACGTTAACCCTTCAGTCTTTTTCACTCAGTGGAAGGGATTACACCTGAGTGCCTTATTCTCTCCAGAGAATTTTGCTTTTTTCAGCTTTTATTGGCTTTTCTGTGTTAGAGAGACTAGTGAGGAGATTACTGAAAGCCCTCAGAAACAGCAGTTTTTTTCGACTCTACTGAAAGATTGCCGATCCGCCATTTTCTGTGCTTCTCTGGACTGCCTGAGGCACGAGCGGCGGTTTCGGTCAGGAATTCAACTGCCGAGCCAGCCCAACTTCTCCATTTATTGGAAACAGCTGAGAGGTGCTTCTTAAAACAGCCCCGCTGTCGGACCGCAAGTTTGGACGCTTTTGCAGTATCGGAGCACCGGTCTGATGGTTTGTGAGTACGGCCGGCGGGATAGCCTGTCTCTCAAAAATGGCGCGGTGCCTTTTCAATCCCCGGGGGTGCTGTTAGTGGTCTGGCTGATTCACGAAGGAACGGAGCAGCCTTCCATGAATAATTTGACTTGTTTGGTGCGATGAGCGGGCGTTTGCAGGGTCACTGCTGACTAGTAGCATACTCTGTTAATTTAGAATAGTGTGGTAATGGACTGTGTTTCCCGCCATTTTGTGTTTCAAAGAACTGCACCTTATTTATTTATTTATTTATTTATTTATTTATTTATTTATTTATTTATTCCTTGCTGTATTGTGTGGTTGTGGGACACTGGTGGTTGTTCCTACCACTTATATTCTGGCAGTATGATTACTTCTGGGGACTAATCCTATTGTTTCTTTCTCCTTCTGAGGTGTGGCATAGTTGCCTTTCTTTACTTCCAGAAGTTCTCCTCTGGTCGCCATCTTGAGACCTCCACATCGTTGCCTGATAAACTGCTGCGTGGCCTGCTGATAGATTTTGCAGCCACCGTCTCCTTGACGTTCTTCTGACCACTGGATGATTCATTGGCGGAAGGGAAGTGTTTATTTCTAGTTTATTCTATTAATTCATCTGTGTTTACATATATTTCTATATTTTTATTAAAAAAACAAAAAAAAAACCAATTTAATTAATTCATTATCACTACCAACTATTGATCAATTGATTCAGTCTTAATTGATATATTTTTATATTTTTTAAAAAAAAGGAATTTACAGCCAAATTGCAAATTATTGGCCATCCTTTTTCAACGAATTCTTACTGTACTCTTTCAGTAAAGAGCCTGTTGCTACCTTATTGGGAGTTATGGCAGATTCCCCTATGTCTTCACATATTGAAAGGGAGACTTCCCCTCGCAGGGCTCCCTCTCCCAAACCTCCTGGTAAATGAAAGGCCAAAACCAGGGGTGTAGTTAAAGCTGCCTCTAAGCCTGTTCCAACTGATGCAGTTGCTGATAAACAAGCTGCCAGGTTGCATAATGCACTTGAAAAACAATTTCACAAGGCTCAGACTGCCTTACAGTCTGGTGAATCTTCTGTTCCACTTAACAACGGTACTCTGGTCCAGTCCTCTGGCCATCCTATGTCTGATATTTCCGAGACTATTTTGCCTGCTTGGCCACAAGGTGACATTATCCTTGTGCCTCATGACCACGAATTGATTTGTGCACAGGGAGATCCAGTCCTACAACCATCCCCGGTGCAGTTGCTTTCTGGGCCTCCAGATCCCGTCGCCAGGCCTTCTACGTCTCATCCTAGACTGATGACTAACCCTGTGTCTGGTCAAGTTTTTGATTTTCAAGCTATGCTTTCTCAGGCATTTAGCAATTTTCTGCAATCCACGTTTCAGCAGTCTTCCATGCAGCCTTTAACTGTGGCTTCATCAGGACCAGTGCGCTCTGCAGCTGCACCTCAACCTTCTACGTCTACGTCCGCGCCTGCTGCTCCTCATAATCAGGATCTGATTATGAGGAGGAATTTTTTGATGACTTTGAGATGTCTGAGGATGATGAGCCTTTATCTGACAGGCCGTCATTTCTGGGGCTCTTCAAGCCGGCTCTTTTCTCTTCTTTGTTGTGTAAGGCCAAGGCGGCCACTAATATGGGCAAAGTCATTGACCCTCCTTCTTCTCAGGACCAACCATCTGTGTCTGATGCCTTGTTTAAAATGCCTCAACCTGAGCACGATTTTATCCCCTTTCCGGATTTGTTTGCTCAGGTGATTCAGCGACCTTGGGAACGTCCCAGATCCTTAGCTGGCCCATCGGGCCATGACAAGCGAATGTATTGTGCTGCTCCAGAACGTGAGTCTTTGTTGCAGTTGCCGTCCATTGATGAACCTGTGGCGAGTCTGGTATCTTCCGCGGTTCTGGCTGGTGATGTCGGAGATGGACTGCGAATGGAGGATAAGCGGGCTGAACTATCGTGTAGAAAAACGCATCAAGAACGCATGGGCAATTCGGGCGGCTACTGCTGTTTCTTTTTTTAATAGGTCATCTCTTATATGGCTTCGCCAACTGCGAGACAGGCTGCCCTCAGAGGAGGCCAGAATACAGCAGGACATCACCAAACTGTTGGCTGCTGCTGAGTTTGTGGCGGACGCTTCCTTGGATGCAGCGAAGTTCGCTTCACGGGCCCTCACTTCATCTGTTGTTTCTCGCCGCTTACATTGGTGTGCTGACAATAAGTCCAAGTGGAGACTCACTACTGCTCCTTTCAAGGGCTCTTCGCTGTTTGGGTCGGCTTTGGACTCCATCCTTGTAGAGGGATGCAACAAAAGGAAGGTGCTTCCCACGTCTTTCAGGAGAATGGATAGGAGAGCTTCACCGTACGGCCGGCAGTTCTTTCGGGCCGATTCCAGCTTGGGCGGATCCTATTACAACCGATCCTACAATCAGGGATCTTTCACTTCAACGAGCAGGTCTTCCTTTCGTGACCGAGGAAGACACCAGACCGCCTTCCGCAGACCCTTCGTGGTTCTGGGTCGAGAGCCTTTCGCCAAGGCAAATGACTTCCTGCCTCTCGTTCCGGTGGGGGGGGGCGTCTTCAGGCATTTTACCATCAGTGGGAGTCCACTTCTACAGATGCCTGGATCCTCCACACTGTCACACATGGCCTCAAACTGGAGTTTCTCTCCTCCCCGCCGGATCATTTCCTTCCATGTCCATCGTCAGAGAATCCCATGAAACGTCAACTTATGCTACTCGAGATCAAACATTTGTTAGAAATAAACGCCATAGAGCCGGTTCCCAACAACCAACTTCGGACCGGCTACTATTCAATTTTGTTCCTAGTCCCCAAAAGTTCAGGGGGCTGGAGAGGTATTTTAAACCTGAAGGACCTGAATCCCTTCATTTTATATCGACGTTTCAAAATGCATTCGCTTCAAACAATTCTTGCTTGCATTCGACGGGGAGACCTGATGCAATCTGTGGACATCAAGGAGGCATATCTTCACATACCGATTCACCCAGACCACAGATGATACCTGCGTTTCGCCTTCGAAGGTCGCCATTTTCAATACAGGGCCATGCCGTTTGAGCTTTTGTCGGCGTCCCGGGCATTCACGAAAATACTGGCGGCTCTATCGGCGTCTGTTCGAGAACGCTCCATCCGCATGGTCTGTTACCTGGACAATGTGTTGATCCTGTCATCATCCGAGCCTCAAGCAGACAACGACAGACAGCTGGTCCTTCAAGCTCTTCGGTGCCACGGTTTCATTCTGAACCTTCCAAAGAGCCAGTTGATTCCAATATCTCGTATCCTTCATCTGGGGTCTGTTATAGATTCCCTTCAGGGAATGGTCTTCTTATCCCCGGATCGTCAAGCGAGTATCAGGGACCTAGTTCGAAAAGTGGTCGTCCAACCAAAGGTGACTGTTCTGCTGCTTTCCCAATTGCTGGGAAAGTTCATCTCATGCATCCAGATTGTGCCGTGCGCTTGTCGTCATTTTCGCCTTCTTCAATGGTTCCTCCTGCCATTTCAAAGGATGGGTCAGGCAGATTCTTTGCTCAAAGTCACAGTTCCGGGCACGGTCAAGACATCGCTACTCTGGTGGGAGTCCCCAGCTCTGCAATGTGGGACTGTTTTTCTGGAGCCTCCTCATGTCACCGTGATGACGGATGCCAGCCTTCGGGGTTAGGAGGCCCATCTGGACTCACACATTGCACAGGGCACTTGGGCTCCGTCCGACCTGTGGCACAGTATCCGTGCGGTTCGACTTGCTCTTCTAGCATTCCAGCCTCATGTGTTCAACAGACACGTCCTGATTCTGACGGACAATGTGACCACGAAGGCGCATATCAACAGACAGGGGGGTACACGCTCCAGAGTTCTAATGGCGGAGACGGAACGACTGATGGCTTGGGCAGAGGTCAATGTTCTTTTTATAAAAGCGGAATACATCTCAGGCACCAGCAACCTGCAGGCCGATTACCTCATCAGGGAACACCTGGATCCCTCAGAGTGGCAACTACATCCCCGCCTGTTTCACAGCCTCATCCTCAGGTTCGGGACTCCAATTGTGGACTTCTTTGCGTCTCCTCGAAACGCCCAGCTTCCCAGATACTTCACCAGATTCCCATCTCCATCCGCAGAAGGCCACAATACCCTGCGCTGCCCATGGCCCTGATGTATGCCTTTCCCCCAATTCCAATTCTGTCATGGCTCATCGGAAAATACTATTGGAGAAGGCCAAGATTCTGTTGGTAGTGCCCTACTGGCCGAGGAGGCAGTGGTTCGCCGATTTGAGGAGCCTGTCGATAAGTCCATCTTGGCGAATCCCCGAAGACCAGTTGATTCTTCTGCAAGGCGTCGTTCAGCATCCAGATCCAGACTTGTTAAAGTTGACCGTCTGGCACTTGAACGCATCATCCTAAAAAAGGATGATATACCATCGAATATCATCTCAACGATTCAGGCAGCTAGGCATCCTTCAACTATTCGTATTCATAATGCCTCTTGGTCCTCCTTTGCCAGATGGTGTTCTACCAAGCTTGTAGACCCTACTGCACCAACAATTTCGGAAATTTTACAGTTTCTTCAATCGGGTCTGGACAAAGGTTTGGCCCCTTCTATTCTGCGGCGGCAGGTGGCAGCCTTGGCCACTGTCTTACCTGGTGAAGGTCATCGACCTCTCTCTCAAAATTCCAAGATTAAAGCCTTTTTAAGAGGAGCTGGCAATTTATCACCTCCGGTGATTCACCGTTTCCCGACTTGGAATTTGACGTTAGTCTTGCAAGCCCTCACATCCGATCCATTTGAGCCCTTGGCCTCAGCCTCACTACGTTATTTGACCCTAAAATTGGCTTTTCTTCTGGCAATAACCTCAGCTAGGAGGGTTTC
Source organism: Arizona elegans (assembly GCA_022577455.1). NCBI lineage: Eukaryota > Metazoa > Chordata > Lepidosauria > Squamata > Colubridae > Arizona > Arizona elegans. Next base: position 70,714,945 of record JAKOOJ010000004.1, on the reverse strand, counting down.
AGAGATTGCTGCTCTGTCTATTCGCCCTGATCTCTGTGTGTTTTTCCCTGATAGGGTAGTTCTCCGACTAGATCCGGCCTTCATACCAAAAGTTAATTCCAAATTTCATAGAAGTCAAGAAATTACGCTCCCTAATTTCTGTCCTGACCCTAAACATCCTTTAGAGAGACAGTGGCATACTTTAGACGTTCGTAGGGCCTTACGGCGTTATATTAAGCGCACTGCTTCCTTTAGAAGGACAGAGGCCTTGTTAGTGTCCTTTTTACGTGCTTCCATGGGACACAAAGTCTCTTCCCATACAGTAGGTAGGTGGCTAAAAGCTTGTATTACAACTGCTTACCATTTACAGGGCAGGGCTGTGCCTGGTGGAGTTGTCCCCCATTCCACTCGAAGTGCCGCTACCTCAGCGGCTTGGGTCTCGCAAGCGTCTGTGGATGACATTTGTAGGGTGGCGACGTGATCGTCTTTGTCTTCCTTTGTTCGCCATTATTGCTTAGACTCCTTTGCTTCTGCTGATGCTGCCTTCGGCAGACAAGTTTTACAATCTGTAATATCCACCCAGGGGCAGCCAGCGGCTCGACCCCTCCCAGACAATGTGTAAACTTGGGTATGTCCCAGGAGTAGGATTGGCGGCGCATCGAGTCAGGAAAATGGACGTTGTCCTACCTGAACATCCCTTTTATGCTCGATGCGCCGCCAATCCAGCCCACCCGTTTGTCGACCATAGCTGCTGTGGGTGGTGTGTGTTTTTCTTTTATTTCCTTTTCTGCAGCGTCGATTCTGTGATCCTGCCTTTGGATTATTCTGAGCATGGGTCAGTGTCGTCCTCGTTATCTACTTCGTGAAAAAGACTGAAGGGTTAACGTCACAAGGGGCAGTACCAAGGCTGCAGAAACTTTGATAGGCACTCAGTATACCCAATCATCAATCAAGATCCCAGGAGTAGGATTGGCGGCGCATCGAGCATAAAAGGGACATTCAGGTAGGACAACGTCCATTACTATTGGAAATGGTCCTATGAATTTCGGCCCCAGTTTTCTGGTTGGGAGTCTGAGTCTTAAATACTTGGTGGAGAGGTAGACCTTCTCCCCTACTTGGAATGGCCTCTGGGGGGGCTCGGTGCTTATCTGTTTGTTTCTTATAAGACCGTGCCGCTTTATCTAATACCTTCTTGACAGTTTTCCAGGTTTCTCTCAGCATTGCCATCCATTCGGTCAAGCTAACTGAGGAAGGAGGCTCCCTTGGGTACTCTGGCATGGGGACGAAATCCATGCCGCTCACTATCTTAAATGGGGTTAGTCCTGTACTACTGTGGACAGCATTGTTATATGAGACCTCCGCAAACGATAAGAAGTCTGCCCAGTTCGAATGTTGGTAGTCAATGTAGCACTTCAGGTACTGCTCTATCATGGCATTCAATCTCTCCGCCGCCCCCCCCATTGGTGCTCAGGTGAAACGCTGAGCTGAGGCCTTGGGATGATCCTATGGATCGAAGGAATTCCCTCCAGAACTTCGCTGTAAACTGGACACCTCGATTGGAGATGATTCTTCTGGGTACTCCGTGCAGGCGGTAGATGTGTTTTACGAACAGTTTGGCCAATTGGCGGGCTGAGGGTAGTCCGCTGCAGGGTATGAAATGTGCCTGTTTGGAGAATAAGTCTATTACAGTCCAGATCACTGTGTTTCCACTGCTCCTCGGCAGTTCAACAATGAAGTCCATAGCAATCTCCTCCCATGGCCTTGACAGTTCAGCTACCGGCTGCAGCAGCCCGGGAGCCTTCCTGGTCGGGTTTTCATCGTGGCACAGATGGTACAACTTTTTACATAGCTGTCTACATCTTTTCTCATGTGGGGCCACCAAAACTGTCTCCGTGCTAAATACAGAGTCTTTAGGAAACCAAAATGTCCCGCTGGTTTGATGTCGTGACTCTCTTGAGGACCAAAGTGGGTAAGGTCTCTGGGACATAAAGGTTCGTCTCTCTCCATGCTAGGCCATCTCTCTTTGTCAAGAGATGTTGATTGTCTTGGAACCAGGGGTCCGCCAACGTTTCTGCCTTGAGCCTTGTCGTTAGGTCACTTGCTGGTTGCCCCTGCTGGTCTCGATGCTGCCGTCTGGTGGTTACTTGGCCCACTCCTTGGGCAGTGGGGATGATGGGATTCACTATCTGCTCACGTTCACTGTTGTATTGAGGCATTCGGGAGAGGGCATCGGCCAGAAAATTCTTCCCCCCTGGGATGTGCTTCAGCTCGAAATTGAAACAATTGAAGTATTGGGCCCACCGGACTTGCCTGGGTGATAACTTCCATGGGGTCTTGAGGGCCTCCAGGTTTTTATGGTCAGTCCAAACCTCGAACGGTGTCTGGCCTCCTTCTAGGAGGTGTTGCCAGGTTAACAGCGCCCATCTCACCGCAAAAGCTTCTTTTTCCCACGCCTATCGTCTCTCTGTGTCGGTGAGTTTGCGGGATGTGTAGGCACAAGGTTGCAGGTCCCCCGGCTGTTCTTTTGGACTAGGACTGCCCCTACTGCCACATTGCTGGCATCTGCTTGGATGACGAAGGGTTGTTCGGGGTCAGGATGCTTCAAGACCAGTTCTTTTGCAAACATTTGTTTTAGTGTCTCAAATACCTGTTGGCAGGCCGGGTCCCACTGTAGAGGTTGTCCTGGGCGGGGTTTCGTTGTCGGACTCCCTGTCTTTAGGAGGTCCTTCAGAGGTTTGGCAATTCTTGCAAAGGAGGGGATGAATTGCCTGTAAAAATTTGTGAACCCCAGGAAGCTTTGTAGTTGTTTGTGGGTGCGAGGGGGTCGCCAGTCTAGGACTGATTGTATTTTAGCCGGGTCCATCTCTATCCCTTCGTTTGACACTTGGTAACCTAAATAGTCTAGACGCGATTGGTGGAACTCGCATTTTGACAGTTTGACACAGAGATTCGCTTTCAGCAGTTTTTCCAGCACTTTGCGGACGAGGGGTATGTGTTCGTCTATGGTCTCCGTGTAAATGAGGATATCATCTAGGTAGACGAGGACCCCTTTATATAGGTGGTCATGTAGAACTTCATTTATTAATTGCATAAACACCGCTGGGGCTCCCTGTAGCCCAAATGGCATAACCTTGAATTGGAAACTTCCCAGGGGGCAGTTGAACGCTTCTTCCACTCGTCTCCTTCCCTGATGTGTATTCAGTAATAGGCTTTGTGGAGGTCTAGTTTGGTGAAAATCTTCCCCTTGGCCAGGTGGGCTAGCATGTCTTTCATGAGGGGGAGGGGGTATAAATTGTGTACGCAGACTGCATTGATGCCCCGAAAGCCAACTACCAGACGCATAGAGCCATCTTTCTTCTCTTTGAAAAGGACCAGTGCTGCAACCCGCGGTTTGACTGGCTCAATAAAACCCCTTCGTAGGTTCTTGTCTATGTAGTTTCACATTTTTTGCATTTCATGGGGCGTCATGGAATACAATTTAGGTTTAGGTAGTTTCGCCCCAGGGATGATTTCGATGGCGCAGTCGGCATCACGGTGCGGAGGTAGGACGTCACACTCGGTCTCACTAAATACCTCTGCTAGGTCTTGGTAGTCTTTTGGGATCTGTTCTGCTTCATGGGAGCTGTTGGATGTGGCCTCCAGCTGCTTCGCAGTGCCCTTTGGGAGGGGCCCTTGTGTCGGTGCCATCTTCTTTTGTTCAGGCGGGAGAAGTTGGGGCTCAAGTGTGGGGGGTGTCTGTCCTGGTTGGAGCGGCAGAGATTGGGGCCCTTTTGCTATCCTCAGTCTGCGGGTCCCCTCTTGCCACCAGATGATTGGACCCCACTTATTTAGCCAGGAAAGTCCCAGTATGACTGGATCGGCCATCTTGGGGGCTATTATGAATCATATCGTCTCCAGTGATCCCCTAGTTCTAGCTTCACTGGCTCGGTCAGGTGTGTGGCGTAAGCTCCCCCTACTAGGGTCCCATCAACTTGCTTAAATCGAATTGGGTGGTTGAGTTTCTTAGCTCGGATCCCCAATTTTAGGACTGTGGGTAGATTAATCAGGCACCTAGCGCAGCCCGAATCTATCAGGGCTTGGAAAGTCTCTTGGGTTCCTGTTTTTGGGGCTGTTAGGCGTATGGGGAAAAGGAAAGGGTGGATGGATCCACTCACCATTGGGTCATCTTCACCATCATCGTTGCTATCATACGAGTCAGGGGATTGGTCTTCATCATCCGGGACTCCCCTTGTTTCGGTCAGGTGGGCAAAGACCTCTGTGCCTGGGGGGGAGATTTTGTGGCGCATCGGTGGCTCGCTTGGGGCCCCATTCCTGTCGTGCCTTTGGCTGAGGGTTTGGCCTCAGGCCCGGGGTTCCACACGCTGCTGCTAGATGGCCCATTCCCCCACATCTGTAGCACCTCATTGGGCTCCGCCAAACGAAAGGCCTTTGGGTAGGCCGTAGTTCCTTGTCTGGTATGTGGTCTCGGGTCCGATTGGTATCTTTCCCTGGCCTCTGGTTGCTTTAGCATGTCGTTGGCGCGCAGTCCCCTTTCAATTTGCATCACCACGCGGAACCATTCGGAGAGTCGGTTTGGGATGTCCCGATAAGCGGTCACTTGGGTGATCCGCTTATCTAGGCTTGTTCTGAAGAAATACACTAGTAGTCGCTCTGGTAGGGGAGGCAAGGTGCCTACGACTCTTTGGAACTCACGAATGTGCTCCTTGATGGGCTTCCCTCTCTGCATTAGGTTTCTGAGTTCGTCTTCCACATAAGGGTCCTCCCCTACTTCCTCGAACCTCGCCCATAGTAGTTGCAAGAAACCACCTGCGTCTTGCAGTTGGGGGGCTCTATTCTTGTAGAGGGCTGATGACCAAGTCTTTGCTTCTCCCTCCAGCCCTTCTGAAATGGCATTGACTAGGGCTCTGGGGAATGGATAAAGGTGCCCATAGCTCTCGATATAGATCTCAGCTGCATCGAGGAACTTGGCTACCTGGTCTGGATCCCCATCGAACTTCCCTCTGAACCGGGGTGGCTCCGCCTTCGGTGGCCCCTCCTCCCATAGTGGGGCTCTGTGTGCCTAGGGTGTCATTGGGCTTCTTCCTCATCTCTCATTTGGGGGCGGGGGGCGGGCGAAGCCCTGGTTAGGCTGGTATGCTTGCTGGGCAGAGGAGGAACCCATGGATGTACACTGGGATTTTCTTTCCTTCTGGTGTGTGTGGGGGGGCTGCGCTCCTGTCTATGGTGACTTAGTTCAACAGGGTCAGCGGGCCTCCTTCTATCTTTGGGCCTGCAGGATGGACCCTCTTCCAGTCTGACGGCACGTTCAAAATCTTGCTTTAATTCCTCCATGGGGCTTTCGAGTGGCAGCTTTGAAGTTTTCTGCTGTCTGGCCTGCTGCCAATTCCATAACCAATCCGCCCTTCCCAATTCACTCAGAGGCTTCCCCTTATCTTTAGCATCTGGAAAGGGGAATTCAGCTTCTGCAGATTTTGGCAAAGTCCACCAAGGTTCATCATTTTTTCTTCTCTTGGTCTGGAGCACGATCGTCTGTCCTTGGTAATTCTGTGGCAGTGGGGGGGGAGGGAGAACGGGGGGTTGCAGCTTTGCGGGGGGAGCGGGTGGCCCTGTTGCATCCAAGAAGGCTGGCGTAGGAAGTGGGGGCTGGTTCACAGCCACTTGAAGTAAGCTTTCAGTAGAGAGTTGGCTTTCTGCCATGGCTTCGGAACCTTGGTGCCACTCCGTCCAAACATTTGGCAGGGAGCTGGAGGGCTGGAGGTTTGCCAGTTTGGCTTGGAAAGTTGTGAGTATTGACCGTCTGTCAGGCTTCGATGCTATCTCAAAATAAATGAACTTCCAAACTGCCAATCTTTAAGGAAATTTTCTCTTTATTCGAGTACAGCAACCGGATCCTGGCTCTTTGCGGTCAATACTGACCTTTGCCCCCCAATCCCTCCCTTTCCGATCCCCAATTTTCTGCTTCTCATTGGCTATCTTCCAAGTCACTCTCCTGATTCCTTTTCCTGTCAGTTCACAGGAATGTTTCCCCCCTCCTCATCTCCAAGGAGACCGAATCTTCAAAGGGATTTAGCAGGCAAAAGTTCAGGCTTCATCCTCCCTTTTCTATGTCAGCGCTGAGACGCTGACACTTTATGATTCTAGTATTAATACTATTTATATTAAAATATATTATTTTCATTATTTAATTGCTCAACATTTACCAATCACAACATTGTTTAAGGTTGCCTATTCTAATTTCTCCTTATGCCACCATTATAAAAAAAGGAAAGAAGAGGAAAAAAAAAACCAGGATTTCTTTTTCTTTCTTCTCTTTCCCTTTTCTTTCCTATCCACCTTCTATCCATCATTTCTTGCCTGCATCAATACTTTATTCTTATTTTGACTTGCCTCCCATATTCTTCTCTTAAATCTTCATCTGTCTGTATCTGTGTCTACATCCTGCCTAATAAAGCTAAGCGTTTTTCCCATCCTTACCCTTTTCCAATATCTAGCTTTGAAGTTATCAGCCCTAACCCGTCTTCCTTCCCAAAGTATCTTCCTGCTTCTCTCGTTCTTTTTTCAGATCACTTAAAATATTTTCCCCTGGTTTGATTCATCAAACATTATTAATTTTATTAATGATGCCTCATTATCTTCTTTCTGTTGATTCCTCAATTCTCTTTTCCCCTCTATTCCTTCTGCTAGCTCCTTTCTTTCCTGGACATTTTGTTCATTACTCATTGTCCTTTGTATGATGTTTTCCAACTTTTGATCTATGCCATCCATCAATTCCATCATCGCCTTATGCTCTTTCTGTATAATATCCTTTATGCTTTGAAACATCAAATCCATCTCGATTAAAGTTCCGCTTGTTTGCTCCTTCTGTTGCATCTTATTTAGTGTTAATAAATTCCACTTCTAGTCAATAGCCCAACCTGAGATTACTCTTCAAAGTGTCCACTGATTACAGTTCTTTATGCTCCATAGTCAGTCAGGTCCATTTATATAGTCCAGGGAGTTATTCAAGCCTCTTTAAGTCACCTTTCTAGATTCAATCAAATAGCTTAACATTCAGGGGTCACTTTAATTAAATGTCTTCCTTGTTCTCATGTTTAAATCTCCAGTGGTCATATGGTAGATGTATATAGTCCAGTAACTATTTTCACAGTCCTTTAAATAGATATTCCCAGGCTTGTATATTTTCCTTTCATCAGCAGGTGGTACTCTTAGGTTAATTTTCACTACTACTAACAATCTGATTTTAATTATTTTAAATTGTAATTCAATTATAGAACCAATGTTAATTTTTAAATCCGTAATTCTAATATTTTAAATTGCTTTCCCAATGTTACATCTTCCCGATTTGAAAGTCCAATTTCCTGCATTTTTAAAGAAAAAAGGTCCCCCCTTTCCCCCCCACCCTCTGCAATCCTTTCCTTCCAGTCTGGTAATTTTCTCAAAGTGTCTGATCGCCTCTTTTGATAGTTCTGAGTAAATCCTACATTTCTGTTTTGGAGTTAACTTTGAGGTAAAAAAAAAATCCTCTCATCCAGTTCCACATATTAAGTGTGCCTCGAATGGAGCATAATTTACTGAGTGTCTCTAGTCTAGACCAAAAAGGGTTTGAGACCACATTTGTAAATGGGAAGTATCTCATAAAGAGAAATGGAAGTGTATGTGCATAGGGCATAAAGCAGGATATTTATGTGTTGCAGGGACAAAAGGTTCAATGTGCACAAACATTTGGAAATGTGGCACATGATTCATGTGTTCATATCTTGCACAGAAAGCTTGGCCATGCCAGCTTTAGAGTTTTGCAAAAGATGGAACAGTTTGGAGGAAGATTAAATTTAAAGGGATGTAAGGGATACTTGGACTGTGCAGTATGTAAATCATCAAAGTCCAAGGTATTTCCTGTAAGCTACTGCACAAGGCAGACAATAAGAGCTCTAGAGCTGGTATGTACAAATTTGGTTGGGCCAATGCAAGCCAGTTTGGGAAGAGCAAAGTATGCCCTGGTCATTGTGGATGACTGTCACAGCGTTTTTTTATTTCCCAGCTGAGCTTCATTATTTTTGGACTAATAGACTTACTGTAGTTTTGCCAAGTTCCTTATCAGTACTTTACTACGCATGTCCGCATTCCTTCACTTGCTTCACATTTTTCCTTTGTTCTCTTGCCAGAGGTCCGGCTGGACTGGCAGGAGATCTCGCTTGCCAAAATGTAACAATTACTTTTCTTAGTTAGTGAGGTGTTTTATTTTCTTTATAACAAATAAATGAGTTTTATTAGAAACCTTTCTTCGCGTTTCTTTATCAGAATATTGCAACTTGGAATAAGCCACGATCCATCTCCTCTAAACCAGGATGATTTTTCCCAGAGCCAAACATGGGATTAATTGAAGCCCTGACATCTGGTAGCACTCGGACGGTTGATTTATGGCTTTTTTCCTTGTTTTGTTATTTCTGATAAGAGCGCATAGGCAATTAGTTTTTAGCTACTGAGGTACGCTAATTATATTGCTGAGATGCCGAAACAGAAGAAAAAAGGCAAAATGAAACTAAGACCACTCTTCGTAAATGATTTGATTGATCTTTCCAATGAAGAGGTGGCAGACAGGAGATTTTCAGATTTCCAGCCCCTTACTTCAGCCACACGCCTGGAACAAGAAAAAGCCGTGGGAACAGAAATGGAGGGAGATAACACAGAAGCTGTTTTTGAAGGAGAAGCACTACGACTGAGGTCAGTAACTCCCCCTTCTAATTATGCCAGCTCTCAACCTGTCTCCCCAGAACCTTCTGAATTTGTAACGCTCGATGCAAGGCCAAAGCACACTGCCGAGAAAAATTACTCCCACGCAGAGAGAGAAACAATTCATTATTCTCCTCGAAGCTCTAAGCTCACCCTGGATGAGCTGGCTATGAAAGCCTTTCGTGACCGTATAAAACTCTATGAATAGCAGCTATCCCAGGCAAAAATGGCTATATATATGCTTGAGCAAGATAAGGGAGACAACTTAAGATTTTCAAAAAGCGCCATATTGTCTTCTTCCTCGGAGCCAAAGACACTCCCCCTGGTGGATTTTGTGTCAGGCCAATTAAGACAGAGGGCCCTGAATACGTCACATGAAAGTCTCCCTGATCAAGTTACATATAAACCTGCCATGCAATCATTCCTTGTAAGTGAAAAGCTGCCCAAAGCTAAAGGTGCAGCACCATCTGCTGGCAAAAGTAATTTACTACAGGAAGCTGAAATGCCACAAGTGTCTCCACGGGCTCAAACTCCAACACCCCCTGGTGGTGATGGTGCCTTTTTAGATGGAACACAGGCACGCTTTATGAAGCAAAGGCAAATGACTGCATCTCCAGCAGGTCATGCCAATATTGCAGCTCAAGCACAAATGGCAACTGGAATACAGCAGATTCCAGTGCATCAGCCACAGCAGCCACAAATGCCTGCAAATGTGCCCCAGCCACAAGTGCAAATAGGGCCACCTCTTGGCCCACCTCCAATGGCACAACCAAGACCATTTTTAGGTCCACAACAGGCACAGCAAATACCACAGGCATTTCTGCCAGCACAGCCAGCATACCAAGTGCAGGCTCCTTACCAGGCATTTTCTGTCTCTCCACTAACTGGTGAGTCAAAACTAAAAATGTCAGGACACAATTACAAAGCCTGGGTCAGTGAGATTACACTATTGCTTCTTAGAGAAGGCACGCACTGTATGGTATTTAACTCTCCTGCACAACCATGGGATTTTGCAATACGAGATTTAGAGATAAGGGCTCGCACAACATTATTGATGTCCATGGATACTGAACTGCAGGTCACTTTTCCACCAAATACAACAGCCCGACAAATTTGGGCTGAATTGGAAAATTGCTACAGGCCTGTCTCAATTGAATCTTCATGTTTACTCATGTCTGAACTCCACGGTTTGAGATTGAAACCCGGTGAACAAATTGGAGGACATTTGACCAAACTGAAAGGTCTCAGAACAGAATTGAGAGAAAGAGGCCATAACACTGAAGATATTCAAATGATCAGCATCATTATTAACTCTTTGAACTATGAATGGAAAGATGCTGTTACAAAGATTAACCAAGTCCCAATTGCTCAATGCACAGTGGACAATGTCTGTAGACTTTTAATTGAAGAAGAGGCATTCATGTTGGCCACACCACATTTGAGAGGACCACCCGCATCAAGAGCTCCAGCTAGGTGCCCCTTCCGAGGAAGGACCTACGCTCCAAGGATGCCAAGATGCAACACCTGCAACCGTGTGGGACATGCCACCCGGGATTGTCCCCAATGAGTTCCAGCTCCCGTCACGTACCAGCCCAGAGGAACAGATTCCAGAGGCAGAGGCAGAGGCGGAAGACAAGGTCGTCGTGGTCCCCGGCGTGATCCACAAACTCCACTCGCCACACTGGCTTTAACCAATGATCCACAACCTCAACCAGAGTACGACAGACGACTCCTGTGGACTTTGGACAGTGGTGCAGCATTGCATGTTACCTACAGAAAGGAACTCTTCACAGAAATGCATGAGCCTGAACCAGAACTACGTGAACTTTATTCTTTTTCCAATCATCCTTGTCAGGTCAAAGGAAAAGGAACTGTTTATGTTGAAGAGCTCGATGCATTCATCCCTGATGTTTATTACATACCAACAGCAACCAGTAATTTGCTTAGTCAGTATCACTTGTCTAGAATGTTAAAGTTCCAAGTTCACCACCTTGAAAAAGCAAGTTACATAGTTAAAGATGGAGATATTGTTGCTGAAACCATATTAATTGGTGGTGTTTATTACTTAAAGCCAAAGCCTAAAACACAAACACAGGCAAGTATGCAAACTCCAAAAAGGGAAGGCACAGGCCCAGAGAGAGATGCTCCAGTGAGAGATCCTGTTGCTATTCCTAAGGCTCCTAAAGCCAACAAAAATAGAATTGGTAAACAGGTTGCTCAGAGCAAGCCTGAGGTTCCGCATAAAAATGTTAATGTTGAGAATTCACTAACTGGTAAACCTTTGCATTCCAGGTGTATCCACAAATGGCATAGAAGATTAGGGCATGCCAGTTTCCGTGTTCTTAGGAAGATGCCGGAGTTCGCAAAAGGTTTGGATCTAAAGGGGTGTAAGGTGTTTCTGGATTGTGCTGTATGCAAGAAGGCCAAATCCAAAGCAGCAGCCATTCCCAAACACGCTACACGCCTGTCAACATGCATTTTTGATTTGGTTCACATTGACATAGTTGGTCCATTCCCGCCATCATTTGGTGGTAGAAAATATTTTCTAACAATTGTTGATAATTACTCTAGATATGGATATGTATATCCTATGAAAGAAAAATCAGAGACTTTTCAGATCTTTAAAGACTTTGCAACCCTTGTTTCTACCCAACATCAAGTTCGCATCGCCAGAATCCAGAGTGATCGTGGTGCCGAATTCATGTCTCAGCGTTTCCAGGACTGGATGCGTAAGAATAGAATTATTCATCAGACGTCGGCCCCTGACACATCAGCTCACAACGGAGAGGTACTGCAAACCATGATGTGTTGTCTCCTAGAAGACGCCAACCTTGATATGATATACTGGGGTGAAGCTATCAAGTATGCAAATTACATTGTAAACCGTACTTGGAGCAGTGTAACAAATCAGACTCCTTTCTTCATGTTGTATGGCTACAAGCCCAATCTTAAAAACATCCATATTTTTGGTTCATACGCTATGGTGAACATTCCCTTAGCTCAAAGAAGAAAAGGAGGTCCAGCAGCAAAGAGACTGAGATTTATGGGTATTGATGATAACTCAAAATGGAGCAAATTTATTGACTCTAAACATGCAATTGTGATTTCCCAATCTGCAAATTTTGAAGAAGATATTGACTGGTCCAGGATTCATTCCAATGATCCTGGAGTTTATTTTCCCAGAGATGATACTGCTGATGCTACGCAGATTGATGATCAAGATACCACTGATTCTTCTCAACCCGATGTTCCGTCTTCGCAAGCCGCAGATGCTGATGCTAGCGACGAAAGTGAGGACAAGGACGAAGCAGAAGAAGATTGGACAGTTGTTCCGAGACGTTCCAAGAGGGTCACAAAAGGAATCCCTCCACAACGATATTCTTGGCAACTGACAAAAGCACCCTTGCCTTTGATTTGCAATGTTACACTTCCACCTGATAATTTCACACAAATCAAGCAGCTCCCTGATTCAGAGCAAGACAAATGGTATGAAGCAATGCAGGTTGAAATGGACAGTCTGAAGAAACTTAAAGTATTTACACCTGCAAAACCTCCAGCAAACAAAAAGGTCATTGGCACTCGATGGGTCTACAGAATCAAAAAGAAACCGAATGGTGAGTCATTGTACAAAGCCAGACTTGTAGCTCAGGGTTTCGCTCAACGTTATCCTGAGGACTACACAAATACTTACTCACCGACAGTCAGAACTGAGAGTGTAAAAATTGCTTTAGCAACTGCAACTATCCTTGGTTTAGAAGTTTTCCAGTTTGATGTTGACACGGCTTATCTGCATGCAGACCTAGATGAAGAGATCTACGTGAGAAATCCTCCAGGATTCCGACAGCAAGAAGGGGATACCTGGTTCCTAAACAAAAGTCTTTATGGTCTGAAACAATCTGGTTTAATGTGGTACTTATGTCTTATTGACAAACTAAATTCAATGGGCTTTATTAAGTCCGAAACTGATGAGTGCGTGTTTACAAAAAGATCTAACAATGCATATGAGATAGTTCTTGTTTATGTTGATGATATTGTTTATATTGGTCCAAATAAGCAAATGAGTGAAATTTTTGCCAAAGCTTTGCAGAGATACTTCACATTGAAATCATTAGGTTACATTAGCACTTATTTAGGTGTTCAGATTGAAAAAACACAGAAGGGGTTTAGTCTTTCACAAGAAGATAAAATTGAACAAATTTTGCATCATTGCAACATGAAAGATGCTAACACAACAAAGACACCCATGCAAACAGATTTTCACAACTTGACACAAGAAGAAAGTCCTGAGTTCGAGGATCAAACACTTTATCGTTCAGTCATTGGGTCACTGTTATACATTAGTAGTTGGACTAGACCCGACATTGCATTTAGTGTTAATCTCTTATCACGACACGTAGGTAAGGCAAAACAGTTTCATTGGACATGTATTAAGAAATTATTGAGATACCTAAAATACACTAAACACATGAAATTATTGTTAGAACCAACACATACTGATTATGCAGAATTATGTTGTTATGCAGATTCTGATTGGGCAAGTGATAAGAAATCACGTAAAAGTACTTCAGGTTATATGATGTTCTTAAATGGATGTCCTGTTTATTGGCAAGTACGTAAACAGAATTTTGTTTCTTGTTCATCTACTGAAGCTGAATATGCTTGTGTTTCAGATGCATGTAATTCTCTAACTTGGTTTGATGCTTTAGTCACAGATATCTGGACACACCCAATCCAACCGATCACCGTGATGGAAGACAATGAATCGGTGGTTTCTGAATCTCATTTTACAGGTTCTAGGTCCAGACACATTGACATTCGTTATCAAAATATAAAACATTTAGTGAAAAAAGGTTTTGTTAAAATGCAATATGTATCTACACATGATCAAATTGCTGATATGCTCAACAAACCACTCCCAGCAGCTCAACACGAGTATCTACGTAAGAAGATGTGCCTTATTTGATGATGTACTGATATTCGCTCAACTGGCAAAAGAAGGGGAATGTCACAGCGTTTTTTTATTTCCCAGCTGAGCTTCATTATTTTTGGACTAATAGACTTACTGTAGTTTTGCCAAGTTCCTTATCAGTACTTTACTACGCATGTCCGCATTCCTTCACTTGCTTCACATTTTTCCTTTGTTCTCTTGCCAGAGGTCCGGCTGGACTGGCAGGAGATCTCGCTTGCCAAAATATAACAATTACTTTTCTTAGTTAGTGAGGTGTTTTATTTTCTTTATAACAAATAAATGAGTTTTATTAGAAACCTTTCTTCGCGTTTCTTTATCAGAATATTGCAACTTGGAATAAGCCACGATCCATCTCCTCTAAACCAGGGTGATTTTTCCCAGAGCCAAACATGGGATTAATTGAAGCCCTGACAATGACTTCAGCAGATTTGGGTTCTGCTATTTACTAAAGAGTAAAATAGAGGTGCTACAGAAATTTAAGCAATGGGTAAGCTTCGTAGAAAGTAGATATAAACAACAGGTATGTCAGCTGCAAACTGATAAAGGTTCAGAATTCATGTCAGCAAGATTGGGACAGTTGGGTATAAAGTACAGAAACATAAATCCATACATTGCAGCTGAGAATGACATGGTTAAGAGACAGAATGGTGTCTTACAAACAATGAAGGACTCACTGCTGGAGGATTCTGGTCTGAGCAGGTCATATTGGAGTGAAGCCATGTTGACTGCTAATTATTTAATCAATAGGCTGTGGAGTTCCTCAATTAATGATAATCCATATGCTGTGCTATATGGGAGAAAGCCATCTCTGGCACATTTTAAGAGTGTTTGGAAGTAATGCATGGGTGCATATTCCAAAAGCAATTAGGAGAAAAGGTCAACCAATAGCTAGAAAGCTCAGGTTACGGGCTATGACTGTCAGACGTGGAAGGCATACTTCTGCCTTTGTGCCTTCAGGCTTCAGGCCTGTCACAAAACCTACTGTGGGAAACTGGGATGGGGATTGCATAGAGGAGAAGATACGTAGTTACAATAAAGTTCTTTATAGAAAGTCAAGGCCATGGGGCCCTGAAGCTGTGTGGGGAAGAAGGTATCATCTGTTCTGGACAGTAATTGATTGGATGTGTAGTGGACACGTGGGAGAGGGGCAAGGTCTTGAACTTTCTTTTGGATGTGGAAAACTCAGAAGCTCTCAGATTCGGGTTTTCACAGATGTGCCAATATGACATCTCTAATAAAGTTTAGCTTTGAGGAAATTCAAGCCTCAGTTTGATTTCGTTGGGGGTGTTACTTGGAACCCTGATTTTAACCCAATACCTCCTAAAATTACTTACCAGCTCCTCGGACCCCAGGGTACTGTTTGGGATCCTGAACCCCAACGCCAACCTGAAATCTGGCGGTGTGAAGTCTCAGGGAAGATGGGGCTGGATGGTAGTTAAGGGAACCATTGGAGCAATCAGCAGCACCCCATGGATTCCTGGCAGTGGACTGGATCAGTAATGGAGGGTGCCTTGCGGAGACGTATGCAGCTGCCACCTGACGATGCGGGACCAGAAGGGGAAGCCCCAGGGTGAGAAAAGGGAGAGGCCCGCTACCGCGACTTGTCCCAGAAATTGGAGGGGAGCCCGCTAATTACCGTTGCCAACTGGGAAGCAGAATGGCCCCCGTCCGCCCTTAGTGAGTTGAGGCTGCTCAATCCTCTAAGGCTCGCCCACAGCTGGGACCTGGGAATTCCCCCTTCCAGACCCCAGTGGTTCCCCCTACCTACCTAGGCTGCTGGGACTGATGCTGCCGGGGGGGGGGGGATCTACAAGGCCAGCTGCAACTGGTTTGGCCCGCCAGGTCCCGTTGTCCCTCAGCCCACAGGGGCCTGTGGCATGAGCTACGGCTGCCTCAGTTCAGCTTGGGAATTGGTCCTCCTGCTGCTGCAGCCCGATCCCAGTGTGGTCTGGGGGCAACTGTGAGGTCAGCTGCATCTGGTCCGGCTCACCGGGATCGTTCGCCCCACAACCGCGGCAGCCTCCGGAGCCGGTACTGCTTGGCAGGAGCTATGGTGTGGCAGGAGGTGGGTTCAGCCCTCAGTGGGGTCTTGTCCCTCCACTGCTGCCACCATTGCTGCCTTACCCCAAGCCAACATGGCCTGTAGGAAACAATGAGGGCCTGGCCCATCGGCGGTCTCTGCTCCATGGTGGTTGCCGCTACCGTGACCAACTGGAATTCCCCGCCGGCAAGCTGCTTCCTGTCCGCTGTGGCACTGACTCAGCAGGTGGTTTCCTTTGCAGCCATGGGAGGTCAATGACAATCCCACGAGAGGACACAGGGAAGAATGCCAAAGCTTCAACTGGCAGAGCAACTGCAATGACGGCCATGGACCTGAGCAATTAGTACATGGCCCTACTCACACAGGGGGACACACTCTGGACTTGATTTTTGTATCTGACCAGTGGTTGAATGGTCTAGATATAGGGGATATAGTCATCAAACCCTTGTCATGGTCAGACCATTCTCTCCTTAGGCTTGACTTTCTGTCCGCTACAACCCACCGCAGGGAGGCGGAACCAATTAAGTGGTTCCGGCCCAGGTGCCTGGTGGATCCTAATAGATTCCAGATGGAGCTTGGGCCATTTCCTGAGACTCTAGCTCACAACTCGATTGAAGAGCTGGCGGCAACCTGGGATAGGATGGCCGCTGGTGCTTTGGATCGGGTTGTGCCTTTGCGGCCTCTGACCCAACGTCCAAGTCGCCCAGCTCCTTGGTTTTCCGAGGAGCTGAGGAAAATGAAGCACCGGAAAAGACGCCTGGAGAGTAGTTGGAGACCCAGTCGTTCCGAATCTGACCGAACACTGGTGAGGTCATATATTAAGACCTACTTAGTGGCAATAGCGGCAAAATATAACTATTTTTCCACTATTATTGCATCGGCAGATAATCGCCCAGCCGCCTTGTTTAGGGTGACTCACTCCCTCCTCCACCTGGAAGCACAGGAAGACCCCTTACAAGGTCGAGCTGAGGATTTTGCACCATATCTGCACGATAAAATTGCTCAAATTCGGGAAGGCTTGGACTCTGACTGAGTAGGTTCAGACGGAGTGATAGAGGCGGGTCCTGAGGATATTATTTGGGATGAGTTTGACCCTGTGACCCCTGAAGACGTGGACAGGTTACTGGGAAAGTTGAATGCGACCACATGTTTATTGGACCTGTGTCCCTCCTGGTTGGTACTGGCTTCCCGAGAGGTTACACGAGGCTGGCTCCAGAGGATTATAAATGCTTCTCTGAGTGAGGGTTTCTTGCCTTCCGCCTTGAAAGAGGCGGGGGTGAGGCCCCTCCTCAAGAAGCCTTCTCTGGACCCAACTGTTCTAGCAAAGTATCGTCCTGTCTTCAACCTTCGCTTTGTGGCTAAGGTTGTTGAGAGTGTGGTGGCACAGCAACTCCCGCAGTACCTGGATGAAACTGTCTATCTAGATCCGTTCCAGTCCGGCTTCAGGCCTGGTTACAGCACTGAAACGGCATTGGTCGCATTGGTTGATGATCTCTGGAGAGCTTGTGATAGGGGCTGCTCCTCTATCCTGGTTCTATTAGATCTCTCAGTGGCTTTTGATACTATCGACCATGGTATCTTGCTGCACCGACTGGAGGGGCTGGGAGTGGGAGGCACTGTTCTACAGTGGTTCTCCTCCTATCTCTCCGACCGGTCACAGTCTGTGTTGGCAGGAGGGCAGAGGTTGACTTCAAGACACCTTACTTGTGGGGTGCCGCAGGGGTCGGTCCTTTCACCTCTTCTGTTCAACATTTATGTGAAGCCGCTGGGTGAGATCATCCGTGGTTTTGGGGTGCAGTGCCATCTTTACACTGATGATACTCAGCTGTACATCTCCACCCCAGACCATCCCAGTGATGCCCTTGCAGTGATGTCCCAGTGCCTCGAGGCCATGCAGATCTGGATGGGGAGAAGCAGGCTCCGACTCAACCCTTCTAAGACTGAGTGGCTGTGGCTGCCGGCGTTCCAATATAGCCAGCTGATACCATCGTTGACTATTGGGGGTGAGATACTGCCCCCACGGAGAGGGCTTGCAACTTAGGCGTCCTCCTGGACACGTGGCTGTCTTTAGAAGAACATATGACGGCCGTGGCCAGGAGAGCTTTCTATCAGGTTCGCCTGATTCGCCAGTTGCGAACCTTTCTGGATCAGGACTCTTTATGCACAGTCACTCATGCCCTCGTCACTTCTCGACTGGACTATTGTAATGCTCTCTACATGGGGCTCCCCTTGAGGTGCACACGGAGGCTCCAACTGGTCCAGAATGCGGCTGCGCGGGTGATATTAGGAGCGACATGGCGCTCACATGTAACACCTCTCCTACGCGAGCTGCACTGGCTCCCAGTGGCCTTCCGAGTGCACTTCAAGGAGTTGGTTCTTACCTTTAAAGTGCTCCATGGCTTAGGACCTGGGTACCTACGAGACCACCTTCTGCAACCTATAACCTCCCACCAACCAGTACGCTCCCACAGAGTGGGCCTCCTCAGGGTACCATCACTAAAGCAATGTCGACTGGTGGTTCCCAGGGGGAGAGCCTTCTCTGTGGGGGCACCTACCCTTTGGAACAGGATACCCCCAGGGATAAGAATAATCCCAGATCTTCGTACTTTCCGTCGGGCACTTAAGACCTTCCTCTTTCTTAAGCCGGGCTGGCATAATTATTATTTTTTTTCCTTTTCCTAATTGTGTAAATTTTATTCTGAGGATCCTAACTTTACTGATAAGCCAAATTGACTTAATTATTATTTATTGCTTCTATTCACATTTATATATATGTGTGTTTATTTTGACTGTTCACCGCTCTGAGTCCTTCGGGAGAAGGACGGTATAAAAAAAATTAAATAAAATAAATAAATAAACAAACAAACAAATAAATAAATAAATTGAAGACCCAGGAGCAGTGGCTGAGCCCCCCCCTCACCGCCATTATGCCAGCAGAGCGTACACACACCGGACCTTGAGAGGCGAGGAATCCAAAGGGGGGGCTTTTCCCCCTCATCTGCTATCTCTTGCCCTCTGCCAGCCAGAGTCACATCCCCAGCACCACCTGCAGATTTTTTCAGAGTGAACAAGAGGCAAGGCAGGGAAAGTTGCTGAAGGGAAAGCCCATACACCTGGAAGGCCTGCAGGACTGCCAAGAGTTCCTGCAAGAGGGCCCAAGCCAAAGATACATGACCCCAGATGGACCTAGTGGAAGCCCCACCCCAGCAGAGGCTGGGTACAGAGGAGAGGGATTCCCACCTCAACTGGGACCTTGCCTTCCATACCGGCCCTTCCTGCAACAACAGGAGCAAAACTCCCCTACTCAACAGGGCGAAGCCAAAGGCCGCATGAGAGAAGGGACAAGGGGAGATTTGCCAAACAGGCAGCAGAAGCAACCCCAATTGATGGAGACCCGGCCAAAGAAAGCAAACCAAAACAGGTCGAGGGAAGCAGCGGGGACGCGCCCCCCACAACATGATCAGGGGAGCTCTTCACCCCTTTGCTCTAAAAATTCTGCTGGTAGTACCGGAAACCAGAATCCAAGGGGAAGTAGAAGCCATCATCGATACTGGCTGTACCAGATGCCTTATCACCACCCACACAGTCGAGCAACTAGGCATACGCACATGGCCCCTGCCACACCCCATCAGCTTTGAGCAAGTCAACGGAATGCTGATTGGCAGGGCAATTGTGAGTTGTGGGTCAGCCAAGGAACTGTGTTGTTTATATCTATATCTACAAAAAGCATCATTCCCATTAGATACATTTAAAAGCAAAATCTTATCCCTTTGCACATGATCAAATCAATTAGCAATCAAGCCCTGACTTTTGAAAAGGACAGCAGGCTACAGCACTGTACAGTAAATAAAGTTTTATTTTCTTCCAGCTCTGCAAGATTAGTATTGGCAACAATCAGAGATCAACTTATAATACAAGTAAATAGTACCTATTTACAAATTATAGGAGTGTAAATTTATTTCTCGCAAAATATACTACAAAAGCTATATATTAATAAATGAAGTCTTGCAATCTGGATTCATTATAAGCAAAAGCTTAAAAATAATGGCCTTTAATAAACAATAGAAAAAAAATAGCTACCAACTCCCATTCAGATTGTATTACATATTGTCTGAAATAATTTTGCAACATATGAAACAAAACCCACAATAAAATAAATAGAACCATTCATTTTTGTGAAAGCAATTTTTTTTGAAGGAAAATACTTCAATTCCTTTTAAAGAAAATATAAAGCTAAACTGAAAATTGTATCCAAATGAAGCACACAGCACTTGATGAACAATTTTTCTTAAAGGCAAAAAATTAACCATATTTATAGTCCCAATTGTCAACCTGTCCTTCCTTGCTGTGTTCCATGCTTCAAAGAGCTAATTTGAGGATATGATCCGATTTCAACATTGTGTAATCTGTTATAAAGTGCATACATTGCAAGTTCTTCAAGATGAAGATCAAAACCAGAGCTAGGAAAGAATTTGA
The DNA here is from genome assembly GCA_022577455.1 of Arizona elegans. Lineage (NCBI taxonomy): Eukaryota > Metazoa > Chordata > Lepidosauria > Squamata > Colubridae > Arizona > Arizona elegans. Next base: position 70,694,750 of record JAKOOJ010000004.1, on the reverse strand, counting down.
GAGAAAAGAGGGAAGGGGAAAGAGACAGATAAAAAATATTATAAATTGTAAGAATACATGGCATGCAAATATTTGTAACTAAGCTATTTGTAAGCTAACCAATTATACAACAAATACATTAATCTAAATCATTAGTGCCACTAACATGTTGGCAAATCAGTTATTTTTCAAAGTGGCAGTGGTAGTTAAGGGAGACAACATATGAAGGGAACAGTCACAATAACAGTGAAAAGACAGCAGACAACTTGATTTGATAACACACAACACATTGCAAGATAGGGAGGTGTCTATCACCAGGGATGTAAGTGACATGCAGCCTATAACTGACTGTATTTTTTGTGCTTTATGCCCCTCTGAAGTTTAATATGAATTGGGGCATTTGTTTTAATAGCTCTTGTGTGTGTTTATATGATGGTGCTGGTACCAGCCTTTAGACAGTGTTGATTTTTGACCACTGTGTGGACAAGTTCCTGCAGTTTTCTTGGCAAGATTTCAGGCTTGCCACTGTGTCCTTCATAATGCTGAGAGAAAATGACTGGCAGGTTACCTAGTTAGCTTTATATCTAAGGCAGACTGTAACTGAAGTCTCCTAATTTTAACCTGGTACCTTACACTACAGGGAACTGGATTTCTGTAATAGTTTAAGGTTATTAATAATTTTAAAATAATAGCTTTCATGTTATAAAATAATTCTATATATTTTTCCTATAAGTAAAATTTGTTTAAGTTTTAATATCACTGCCGTTCTGCTTTTAAATTGTGATTGTAAACTGCAATGCCTTCTAGCTAATTAATGCCATTTTCATTTATGAGAGCATGCTTTCTTTTGATCTTATGCTGCAGGTATGAACAAATTCCACTGGTATAAAGAAGGAGTTAAAGCTCGTTAGAAAAATTATTTTAGGAAATAAAAAGTTAAGAATGAAACATGATCACTAAGGAATGAAGAAATTACTACTATTTTAGTGAAAGAAAAGGAAAAACAAATAGTTATGTAACACTCACCTACGTTCTAACTAAAGCATTGATTGATGATTTATTCAGAAGAGACCACTGGAGGTGAAGTGAACTATAAAGCCAGGAGGAGAACAGCTTATTGGGTTAGTGTGTTAATCAAAGCAGATGTGACTACAGGAAGAGCATATTTATTTCTAGTTATGGCTATTGGTCAAAACAAACACTGCTCTTAACATTAAGCACAGTATGTCTATGTTCCGCAGAATATCCAGCATACTGCAGAGTTAATTCCAGGTAATCAAAGATACTTAATTTTAAATGCTGTTTTGTGTAACACACTGGTATTGCATTTAAATCTGCACAATCTTTCTAGATTAGAATACTTGACAGTAATTTTGATCTCTTTGTTGTACTCAACAATTCTCTGATAGTTTGCTAATATACAAATGAGATCATAAAATAAATGTTTTTCTTTTTCAAAATAATCCATTTTGGATTAATTCAAAATGAAATGTTGGCCCCAATACTGCACTCCTACTAACTCAACTAATAGTCAAAAGGAAAATTAAAAAGGATGAAGCGCAATGGTCCAAAGATGTTTGGAATAAAAAGGAAATAACAAGATTATTAGTGTGGAAGTGGGAAAATGGGGTCTCTATAATAAACTGGAAAATTGAAATCTATATATGAAAAAATTGTGGCAAATGACTTCTATAAAAGGTTCAGATAACTTAATAGGTATGTCCATAAATGTTTTAACACTCAATGTTTTTAATGGTCTAATTATCTAATGACCCAGAGTTGCTTGAGAGTGAGATAGGCAAATTTAATAAATAAATGAATAATTAAAGTTACAGAGAATACAACTCATAAATTACTTTCTCTTTTTTAAATAGACATCAATGTCAAGATCTGATTTCACCTATGCAGTTGACAAATACCTATATTTTTATGCAGAATAAGAAAACTACATCATTCATTTCAGTTTGTCCAGTTTAAAAAAATAAGAAAATATGGAAGACATGGGAATGAAATATAAGTTGTTCATCTAGTAAAAGTTAAACATTTTCATAAAATTTGTTTTTCCCAATTTTACTGGATTGTCTTCACATTTAAATTGTGTAGATTTGTTTCCTTGGATTTCCTGTTTAACTATGAGGCAAGTATATTAAATACATATATGCTGATTTAGACATCACATATTTTTATCATCATATTCACTAACAGTATTATATGTTAACGTCTGTTATATTTGTCACTTCTATCATAAGAACATTCCAATATTGTCCAAATTGTTAAGGTACGACTTTATTTATTACCAGTTGTTTAATGACCATTTGAAGTTACGATAGATTTTTAAAAAGTTACTTATGGCCCATCCATGAAGTTACAATTATTGCATCCTTTTACCACAGTCATGCGATAATATTTGAGTACTTGGCAAGTTGCTCACATTTATGCCCAGTTGCAGCATTCTGTGGGACTATGATTAGCAACCCTTTTTGCCTGTTTCTGGCATTTTTCCTGTTTGCCAGCAAAAGATTCCCATTGGTTATGATAGATTCACTTAACAACATATAATTTGCTTAATAACTGTGGTGACTCACTTTACAACTGTTGCAAAAACTATCATAAAATATAGTTTTATGTACCTATGGGCGTTTACATAGTGCCTCTGCTTGTACACAATAGTTTATGATCAAATTCTGGGTCAGCTATGGTAGTAAGTTGAAGATTACCTGAACTTCAAAACTTCTTATCAATTCTTACCAGTGTCCGAGCATTTTCTCGTTCTAAGATCTTCTGAGTTTGATCAGGAGGAAATTTCAGCACTGAAGTTATAACCTTTGCCATTGTCTAAAACATCAACAAAAGAAATAGTGTTCAAACACTCAAGTCAATTTGTTTATGAAATCTTATACATTATTCTTAGGAATGTTAATGGAAGCACGGAAAAAAAAAAAAGAAGCATGTATTTGTTTCTTCTCCCATGATAATTTGTAATATAATTTTTGTGTGTGAATGAATCAAGGGAATATTTACTTATTAAAACTAACAATTCAAATTACTCGTTCCACTCTCTGCATGAAAAGAAGTGTTAGGGGTCAAGAAGACAGAATATTTATTTATTATTATTATTATTTATTTATTTATTTATTTATTTATTTATTTAATTTCGAATTTATATACCACCCTTCTCCCGGAGGACTCAGGGCGGTATACAGCCACAAATAAGAAACATAAAATACAAACGTTAAAAACAATTAAAAGAATATATATCTATTTGGCCCCATAATTTAAAAAGTGACAAACCAATTAAAAACATTAAAAAAAAAATTTTTAGGCCAGCCCGGCTTGCTGGAAAAGGAAAGTTTTAAGGGCACGGCGGAAGGCACCGAGGTCTTGGATTCTCCTTATCTCTGGGGGCAGCTGATTCCAGAGGGTAGGTGCCCCCACAGAGAAGGCCCTCCTCCTTGGGGTCACCAGCCTACATTGTTTGGCTGATGGCACCCCGAGGAGGCCCTCTCTGTGGCAGCGCACAGGTCGATGGGAGGTCATCAGTAGCAGTAGGCGGTCTCGAAGATAACTAGGTCCTGTGCCATGGAGCGCTTTAAAAGTGGTAACCAAAACCTTGAAGCGCACCTGGAAGACCACTGGGAGCCAGTGCAGCTCATGCAGGAGAGGTGTTATGTGGGAGCACCATGCAGCTCCCGTAACTACCCACGCGGCCGCATTCTGGACCAGTTTGAGCCTCCGGGTGCTCTTCAAGGGGAGCCCCATGTAGACAGCGTTACAGTAGTCCAGGCGAGAGGTGACGAGGCGTGAATGACTGTGCACAGGGAATCCTGATCAAGAAAGGGCCACAACTGGCGGATCAAGCGAACCTGACAAAAGGTCCCCCTGGCTACCACCGTCAGATGTTCCTCTAAAGACAGCTGCGTATCCAGGAGGACACCCAGATTGCGAGCCCTCTCCGTGGGGGCCAAAGACTCGCCCCCAATAGTCAATGATGGAATCAATTGACTATATTGGGATGCCGGGAACCACAGCCACTCAGTCTTGGAAGGGTTGAGCTTGAGCCTGTTCCTCCTCATCCAGACCCGCACAGCCTCCAGGCACTGGGACATCACTTCAAGGGCATCGTTGGGGTGTCCTGGGGTGGAGATGTACAGCTGGGTGTCATCAGCGTACTGGTGGTACTTCACCCCAAAGCCACGGATGATCTCACCCAATGGCTTCACATAAATGTTGAACAAAAGGGGTGAGAGGATCGACCCGAGGCACTCCATAAATGAGAGGCCTCAAGGTCGACCTCTGCCCCCCTGCCAACACGAACTGCGACCGGTCTGAGAGAAAGGAGAACCACCGTAACACGGTGCCCCCCATCCCCATCTCTTCCAACCGGTGCAGCATGATACCATGGTTGATGGTATCAAAAGCCGCTGAGAGGTCTAACAGGGCCAGAACAGAGGAACAACCCCTGTCCTGAGCCCTCCAAAGATCATCTACCAACACGACCAATGCCGTTTCCGTGTTGTGCCCAGACCTGAAACCCGACTGGAACGGATCTAGATAAGATGTTTCCTCCAGGAATTGTGGAAACTGTCGCGCGACCACACTCTCAACAACCTTTGCCACAAAGCGAAGGTTGGAGACAGGACGATAGTTGGCTAATACTGCCGGGTTCAGGGAGGGCTTCTTGAGGCGAGGCCTCACCACCGCCTCTTTCAAGGCAGCGGGGAAGTGACCCTCACTCAATGAAGCGTTGATAATTCCCTGGAGCCAGCCTCGTGTAACCTCCCGGGAAGCCAGTACTAACCAGGAGGGACACGGGTCCAGTAAACATGTGGCTGCACTAAGTCTCCCCAAAATCCTGTCCACATCATCAGGAGTCACAGAGTCAAACTCTTCCCAGATAACATTCTCAAGACTATTCCTCGTCACCCTGCCCGGGAGCAGACTGCAAGAGTTTTCATAGATGGAGATGAAATGGAGGGGATTCAAATTTGTAGAGGTACAAGACAGGGATGTCCCCTTTCCCCTTTGCTATTTGTATTGACTTTAGAACCCCTGCTTAGAGAAGTGAGAGGAAATACGGAAATAAGAGGAATGAAGATTAGGCAGGAGGAAGTTAAAGTCCAGGCTTATGCAGACGATCTTGTATATATTTTGGATCAACCACTGGACTCGGGCCTGAAATTATTATGCTTGATTAGAGAGTATGGGAAGGTAGTGGGATTATTGATGAATGAAGAAAAAACTAAACTCCTAGCGAAGAATATGACTCAGATGCAAAGGCAACAGCTGGAGCAGTTAATGGGTTTAAAAATGACAAATAAAATTAAGTATCTGGGTATATGGTTGACTGCCAGATGTTCCTCCATAAAGGAGGATAACTATCTTCCTCTTTACAACCAGATGCTCAGAGATCTAGAAAGATGGAAAAATCTCCAGCTATCAATTTTGGGAAGGGTGGCAACCATTAAAATGTGCGTGTTACCCAAATGGCTATTTCTATTTCAAACAGCCCTGGTAAGGTTGAACAAAGAGTTTTTTACAAATTTGGATAGGAATATATCTAGGTTTATCTGGCAGGGAAAGAAGCCGTGGATTGGACTTAAAATGTTACAAGAACCTAAAAACAGAGGAGGACTTGGACTCCCAAATTGGGAGCTTTATTACCAAGCAGCGAACTTGATTTGGGTGCAAGAATGGATGACCCTACAAAAGAGACGACTTTTGACATTTGAGGGAGACGGTCTTCAACATGGCTGGCACTATTTTTTATGGCCGGGAGCGTCCGGCCACCCCAGACACTTTGAGGATCACTATTTACGTAGGACTCTTGGGTACACATGGGAAAAGATTAGAAGAAGAGTATATTTAAAAGTCCCATGTTGGATTTCGGCGCAGGAAGCTCAGATCTACCTGACATTGTATAAAGGGGGGAAAACTTTGACTTATGAAGTCTTTTTGGATGCTCAGGGTAATCTGAAGTCATGAGAATTATTAATTCTCCAAGGATATAAGATAGACTGGTGGTCTTATTCCCAAGTGCACTCCAGGTATAAAAAAGATTTATATAGTGAAGGAATTTACCGTAAAAGACAAGAATTAGATAAGATCTCATTAGAAGGAGGGAAAGGGGTATTATCTAAATGTTACGCATATTTATCATCTCTGCAGATAGGACAGGATGTAGTGAAGGACTGTATGATAGCGTGGGGGCGAAATTTTGGATATCCCCTTGACTTCCAGCAATGGGAACGAATTTGGTTGAAAAATATGAAGCTAACGATGGCCTCCTCATATAAAGAAAACATATATAAAATGGTCTACCATTGGCATCTCCCCCCTGCGAGATTAGCTAAAATGTTTCCTGGGACATCTTCCTGCTGTTGGAAATGCGGTTACAATAATGGAACTTACTTTCATCAATGGTGGACCTGCCCGCAGGCGGTTAAATATTGGAAAAAAATACGGCAGTGGATTTTGGAATTGAGGCCCAAGATTTTCCTGTTGGGGGCAAAACCTTTGAATGTTAAATCAGGTATATGGTTCTTGTTGATTCATATTATTACTGCAGCAAGATTAGCATTTGTGCAAGAGTGGAAAAATCAATACTTACCGATGGATTTGAAAATAATATATAAAATTAATGAGTGTGCGGAATCAGATAGATTAACTAGATTGATCAATGGTAAAAAAGATTCAGAATTTTATAACAGTTGGAAATTATGGTACGATTGGGTCCAGAAAAGGTGGGATAGAACAGATATATGATGGCAAGTATGTATGTATAAAGGAATGACTTTATATTTACGGACAATGTACTCATATTACACCATGGTGGCAGAATTGTATATTTCATTTGTGTATTGATGCATTGAATATATTAATAAAATAATTTTTTTTTAAAAAAGACAGAATAATTTATTGACAATGCATTTTCTTTCGTCTAAATTAAAAACAATAGAAATGTAATCACTTAAAAGATGATGTTCAGCCTAAGTTTATTCAAATATTGTTCAAAATATTTCCTTCCATAATCCTGGAATTACTTCTCAAATTAGTATAGGTTTTCAGTTACATTTTGCTGGATTACGTTCAGTAATATTGTCCTGTTCATATTTATAGTGGTAGATGGTCTGTTATTTTATCAGTTGCACTGATTCAGTGTTGTTGACAATATACTGTATGTAGGCTTTAGATTGGAGAAATCAAAGTAGATTGTTTTGCAAGATTGTATCAATCCTGTTTGCATAAATTAGTATAAACTTGTTTGGGATAAAACCCAGCTTATGATTAAATATACATTTAAAACATATGCAGAGAAATTTGTTCCAACACTTGACGATGCAGGGTGGTACAGGGCCATGTGAGATGCCTGGGGAAAGATCTTGCCAATTATCTGGGAACAAATGATCAGGAATGGCCATACCAGTTTTAATCAGGGTCTAGGTCCGTGATGGCGAACCTATGGAAAGTGTGCCAAAGAGGACACCATTGCCCTGGGTCAGATCTCCGTGGTGTTTCTTTCGTGAGCTTCTGTTTCCCTGCAAATGAAGAAACAGAAGCTCACAAAGAAAAAGATCTTACATCTTGCTGTGCTGCTGGTGTTGGGATGCTCTGCCTCCCACAGGCCAGCTGGCTTTCCGGTCACTGCTGCGCATGCACGCATGTCCGAGCATGTGCACATTTGCACATGTCTATACATGTGCACATTTGCTATGTTTGCACAATCATGCGTGCACATTCACCTTTCAGTTTGGGCATGTGCGCGCGCGGTTTGGGCCCTTGGTGTCTAAAAGATTCGCCATCACTGGTCTAGGTGAAGGAATGGATTAGAAACCCCACAGCATATGAATTCTATTAATAATAATAATAATAATAATAATAATAATAATAATAATAATAATAATAATTTTATTTCTATACCGCCCTTCTCCTGAAGGACTCAGGGTGGTGTACAGCCTATTAAAAGCACAAAGACAAACAACAATTAAAATAATTTAAAATTATTAAATAATTTCGGCTCAATATTAAAACCCCCCAAAATTTAAAACATCCAATTTAAAATCATTACATTGATATCCCGGCCTGGCAGAACAACAGGGTCTTAAGGGCACAGCGAAATGCCCTGAGGTCGGAGATCTTACGCATTTCTGGGGGCAGTTCATTCCACAGGGCTGGGGCTCCCACAGAGAAGGCCCTCCCCCTGGGTGTCGCCAGCCGACATAACTCGGCCATAACTTGGCACCCTGAGGAGACCCACTCTATGGAAGCAAACTGATTGGTGGGAGGCTACTGGTGGCAGAAGTCGGTCTCGAAGGTACCCGGGTCTTATGCCATGGAGTGCTTTAACAGTGGTAACCAACACCTAGAATCGCATCTGGAAGACCACTGGGAGCCAGTGCAGCTCACACAGGAGGGGTGTCACGTGGGGACAACGGGTTGCGCCCATAACCACCCACGTGGCCGCATTCTGGACCAGTTGGAGCCTCCAAGTGCTCTTCAAGGGGAGCCCCATGTAGAGAGCATTACAATAGTCCAGCCGGGAGGTGACAAGGGCATGAGTGACCGTGCGCACAAGGCGTCCCGGTTCAGAAAGGGCTGCAACTGGCGAATCAGGCGAACCTGATAAAAAGCCCCCCTGGCCACGGCCGTCATATGCTCTTCAAAAGACAGCCGTGCGTCCAGGAAGACACCCAGATTGCGAGCCCTCTCTGTGGGGGGCAGCGATTAATATGGCGTTCCTGTGACAAAGTAGGACCAAGAAACCTATCCTGAATGAAAATGTATTTCCTCAAATAGGTATTTACAGAAGCCTAAGGATAACTATAGGCTTTATACTTTTTCTCTTCAATTGGCACATCTTTTGAAACTATTCTTAAATGGGGACAGCTTTACTTTAAACATAATAATAAAATCATCCCTTTATTACTAGAATGTGTTGTTCCTGAGGCTGCCCTTAAGCATTGATCAAAGTTATGGCTACTATAGTGATTAAGCTATGGCTTATAGCAGTGATGGCGAGCCTTTTTCTTGTTATGTGCCAAAAGTGTTTGTGTGCGCGCGTGACAGTGTGCGTGCATGCCAGCACCCATAATGCAATGTGAATCCCCCACCTACGCACGCCCCCACTCCTCCTGAGCATGCGCCCTGCATTGTGCATGTGCGGGCCCCCCGCATTGCACATGTGCCCCTGCGTTGTGTTTGTGCGCGCCCTGCACATGTGCTTCACACTCCCCCACCCCATTTTGGGCCTGGAAAGCTTCCTGCAGTAAATTTTGCTGGCGCGAATGGCTTGCCAGCCTTGCTCTCCGGGCAGCGTCCAGCCATACCAGCCATGCTGGACGCTGCCTGGAGCGTGAGGCGGGCAGGCCGTTCACACCGGCAAAGGTTGGTGCAACCCTCTCCCAACAGGGAGCATGACCGCTTACTGGTCGGCACGCCTCTTGCCGCTTACTGTGACTGCTTCCCAGCCAGTGGGTCTCCATGAGTGAGGAGCTGTGTTTTCTTCCAGTTCTCCTGGGGCAGCTTACCTCCCCATCGGCAGCTTCTCCTCCTGGCTGTTCCAGGAGCAGCTCCTGTCTCTTAGCCAGTGCGAATGGCTTGCCGCCGTAGCCTGCCACCGCCCTCTCTGCCCTGCCGGCTGCTCTGGTGCTGCCGGGGAAGCCGCGGCACAAGAACTGCCATTGGCGGGGATGAAGGGGTGAGCGGGAGGGGGAAGAGGGCCAGCTGGGTGCCCGACTGTCGGCTTCCCTTCTAAGGAGAGTGATTAAGGTTCTAAAAGGAGACGCGGTCGCCAGGAGTGCTGTGAAGAACAATCTTAGCCTATTCATGCAGTAGCCAAGAATGGACGTTGTCTTACCTGAACGTCCCTTTTCTGAGTGCTGCGAACACTATCCATGACTGGGTTAGTTCCTTCAGCTTTCGCAACAACTAGTGAGAGCTAATTTCCCTTTCCTGTGGCTTAGCCACAACCACGATCCTATGATTCCCCAGTCTGATACGAAGGCGAAGCAACACTGCCAACTAAGAAGTAGAACCGATAACTTTATTAACAGACATAACCAGCAACAATAGTAAGGAAAACTGGAAACGAGACAAGCAAAAGCAGGCAGCCAACAAGGGAGGGAATGGATAGTGTTCGCAGCACTCAGAAAAGGGACGTTCAGGTAAGACAACGTCCATTTTCCTGAGCGCTGCTCCCACTATCCATGGCTGGGATATACCCAAGCTCGACCTCAAGGGTGGGAGGCTGACTGCCCTCCATTGTCCCCATCTGGTACAACTCTTTGGAGTACTCGACAACCAAAGGAAGCTTCGGCCGAGGCATAAGCGTCTATCTTGTAATGGCGAATGAATGGGGAGAATGACGACCAGGTTGCCGCCCTGCAAATGTCATCCACCGACACCTGTGTCGCCCAGGCCGCCATGGTGGCCGCGCTACGAGTGGAGTGTGGCAGGATCCTGCCAGGTAACGGTTTAGAGTTCAAGTCATACGCCAGAGCAATGCAGGCTTTGATCCAACGGCCCACCGTGGAGGAGGAGATCTTCAGACCCATCGAGGCTGGGTTGAACGAGACAATAAGTGGCTCCATTCGCCGAAATGAAGTGGTGTGACGAATGTAATAGTGAAGGGCTCGACGTACGTCGAGGGTGTACCACTTCTTCTCCCGGTGATCGTGAGGGTCAGGCAAAAGTGCGATGAGTTCCTGGGCCTGGTGAAACTGCGAGTTCACCTTGGGGACGAAGGAGGGATCCAGGTGTAGAATCACTGTGTTTTCCCTAAAAATGCACAGATCCTTCCTAGTAGATAGGGCTGCCAATTCTGAGACCCTCCTGGTGGAGGTGATAGCCAGGAGGAAGGCCACCTTAAATGACAGGTACTTTAGTGCCGCAGACCCCAGAGGTTTGAAGGGGGGAACTGTTAGGGCTCTCAGTACCAGGGTAAGATCCCACGTCGGGTAATGGTGCACAGCAGGAGGGCCTAAGTTCCCCGCACCCTGTAAGAAGCTCCTGATTAGTGGGTGGTATGAGATTGATTGGTAAAGAGGACAGCTGACCACCGTTGACAGCGCCGCCGTAATGTAGCCGGAGCCAAGCCTTTGTCTAGGCCTGCCTGCAGGAATTCAAGGATGTCGTGCACTGCCGCAGAAATAGGGTCCACATGGTGTATCGAGCACCAGATGCAGAACGCTCGCCATGAAGCTTCGTAAATGCGAGCAGTTGAGGGTCGCCTAACCGCTTGAATGGTACCTATGACCTTATCTGACAGGTCGTCTTTCTTCAGCCAGACCCGTTCAAATGCCAGACAGCCAACTGGAGCCACTGAGGCTCTGGATGACAGACCGCCCCCTGGCACAGAGATATCTGGGGTGGTAGTATCACCCACGGTTGGTCCACGGATAATGTTATGAGATCGGCATACCACAGTCTTCGAGGCCAATTGGGAGCCACTAGAAGCAAGTTGGCTTTTTCCGCCAGCAACTTCCGAATGAGGCGCGGTAGAAGTGGTATCGGTGGAAAGGCGTCCAGTAGTCCTCTGGGCCACTTGCAGCGTAGGGCATCGTGATTCTCCACCTGAGAGGATGGGTAACGAGACACAAAGCGAGGCAGTTATGTGTTGGTTGGAGTTGTGAAGAGGTCCACCACAGGCGTCCCAAAACGAGCGGAGAGCTCCTGAAACAAGCGGGGTTGGAGTTGCCACTCCGTTCGATCTATCTGTTCCCTGCTGAGCCAATCTGCCCTGACATTGGCCGACCCCGAGATGCGGTCCGCCTTGATCAATATCAAGTGTTTCTTTGCCCAGCTGAATAGGGCCTCTGACTCGAACATCAGGGCCCGAGATCTTGTTCCCCCCTCTCTGTTCACGTGTGCCTTGGCTGATATATTGTCTGTGAGGATCAAGATGTGCTGACCCACTAGCATCTCCCGAAACTGTAGTAAGGCCAATCTGATGGCCCATAATTCTAGTAGGTTGATGCTGCTGCGTTTCTCGCGAGGAGACAACCGCCCTTGTGCTACCAAGTTGTGCAGGTGTGCCCCCCCATCCTCGAAGACTTGCGTCGGAGGTAAGGACCAGTCTGTCTGGTTCCAGAAAGTTGCAGCCCCTGAGTAGAGCGGGAGATGTCCACCAGTTGAGGGATAAATGAACCGGGGGGGCAGGAACATCTCGTGTCTCGAGTTTGACTTGCCCGTCCGTTGGAAGGGAAGCAGGAACCATTGCAGAGGGCGAGAGTGTCTGCGTGCCCACGGTACGATGTTGAAGCAGGATACCATCTTCCCGAGTAGGCACGATAACTGAAGCAAGGGAACTTTCTCTTGAGACTGGACCTGATAAATTAGGTCATGCATGCTCCAAATCCTTTCCGGGGATAAGGACACCTGGTCTTTGACTGAGTCTATCACCGCCCCCAGGTGAAGAAGCCTGGTGGACGGTACCAGGTGACTTTTTTGGAAGTTGATCGTGAAGCCATGGTCCTGGAAGGCCTTCAGTACAAGGTCCGTGTCCCTGACTGCCTGGTTCTGAGATGACGAGAGGACCAGAATATCGCCTAGGTAACAGAGAATTCGAACTGGAAGTGGCCTTAGGGTTGCCGCTACCACTGCCATCAGCTTGGTGAAGGTGCGGGGTGCTGACAAAAGACCAAAGGGCATTGCACAGTATTGGAAGTGCTGACCCACGTACTTGAACCTCAGGTACTGCTGGTGGTCTGGATGGATGGGTACATGTAAGTAAACTTCCCGGAGGTCGACCGGTTGGAGGAGGTCTCCCTGTCTCACGCCAGCTAGAATCGACCGGAGGGAGTGCATTTTGAATCTGCTGTACCGGACTGCTAGATTCAGATGTTTCAAGTTTAAGATGCCTCTCCAACCTCCGGATGCCTTGGGTACCAGGAAGAGGACCGAGTAGTAGCCGCACCGGTGTTGGTTCTGAGGCACTAGTTCTATCGCTCTGATGCTTAGGAGCTGAGCGATCTCCTGGGTCATCAGTAGATTGAGTTCTTGTGAAGACGGGATCGGGCATCGCAGAAAACGACTGGAAGGACATCTGATAAATTCTATGGAGAGTCCCAATGAGGTCGTGTGTTGCACCCACGAGTCTTCGGTTGACTGGGCCCATTGCTGTGCAAAGAGACTGAGTCTCCCGCCGATGGGGCCCAAGGGCTGGGTGTCACTTGCCCCTCCGGGGTGTTTTGGACCCGGCTCCTCTAAATGGTCATTTGGCCTGTTGGTTGCGGCCACAGTCGCAGAACTGCGGTCTATCTTGATACCGGTCCCCACCATGGAACTGGGCGCGCTGAGAGGAGGACCCACTGGGTCCTGAGCTAGCCCGAAAGGGCTGTCGTTGCGAGTAAGGGGCGTAATGCCGTTCTGTCCGTCGGTGCGAGGATTGCAGCACCTTTCTCTTATCCTTGTCCTCAATCAGGATGGGGTTTAATGCCGCTCCGAATAGGCGCTTTGTAGGGTGCTGCAGCCAGCTTCCATTTCACCTTGAGATCAACTTTCTAGTGACATAGCCAAAATAGTCTCCTAGTCGTGACCGTTGAAGCGAGGGCCCTCGAAGCAAATTTCACAGAATTCAAGGAGGCGTCAGCTGAATACTCAGTGACCGTGACAATTTTATTGATGTCCTGGACTTCCGGTTTGCTGTTTGTCCCCGCTGGACGCTCCTTTGGGATCGTCGCACCCACTGCCTGTAAAGAGCCGCCTTTATAGCGGAATGGCGGCTCGAAAAAACTCCGTTTCCATGAGGAAACGGAGATAGAGCAGGCTGGGGTGGGTTGAGTCCTCTGCCTAATCCCAAAAGTTTTTTTTTTTTACTTTTGGGACGGAGCGGAAGAGACTCCCCGTATCCCCAGCCGATGCTCCGGGCTCTGGGAGATCTCTGCTACACGCAGAGCTAGGTGGCAAAAGCAAGCCTGTAAACTTGTTAAACTAATTAAAGAAGACGTGAGCTGGACCGCTGACCCTGAGGCGCAAGTATTTTTTTTTCTTATTTTAGAAAAGTTACTGAAGTTGTTTAAGAAGTGAAAGGAAAAAAGATTTTTTAAAATGGCGATTGCTGAGGCTTGAAGAGAGGCTGAAAAGGGAAAGTCCTTCCGTTTTCTATTACAAAGTAGCGGAATGAATACTTCTGGCTGTAATTGAGGCAAAACCTCGCTCTCACTCTTGCTTTTTTCTTCTTTTTTTTTTTCCTGGGGATCTGATATTGATCTGGGTTGGAAACAAGCCTTTTTTTTCCCTCTCTTTTCCACTAAATCTTGTTTGTGGGGAAATGGCATCGGGACTTACACAGCTAGACAAACGGGGGGGGGGGGGAATTTCCCCCATTAATAAATTACATCAACAAGTTGTAACTCTCCAGTGTCAGAAACCTGATTTTAATATAATAGAATTTCTTCTTGAAGAGATTGTAAGAAGGGATGAGATTGTGAACCAGCAACTCGAAAAATTTAAGCAGGAAATTAAAGAAATTGGTGAATTGGTGAAATCAAAGTTTGACTTTTTGAATCGAAAGATTTTAAATACAGCTAATGGTTTATCAGACTTTCTGATTCGGTTGGATGCAAAGACTAAATTATTAGAGTCTAAAATGAAGGAAACTGAGGAGAATTTAGATGACAAGATTCAAAAAATTAAAAAGGATTTGGTAAACATTCAGGATAATAGCTCAGAAGACAAACTTAAAATGGAGGTTGACCAAAAGACTGGTAATGAAGAAAATGTGCAACAGAGGATTGAAAGAGAAGTTTTAATGATTCAATATAATTTTACAGAATATGCAATTAGACTGAGAGGTCTGCAGGAAAATAATAGAGATGACTTAAGGAAAATATCTTCTGAAATTCTGGCTGGGATTTTAAAGGTTCAACCTGATGAAGTGTTTTGCAGGATTGATAGAATTTATAGAATAAACTCCTGGTTGGCAAAGCAAAGGCAATTGCCTAGAGATGTGGTGATCTATTTTACAGATAAAGAAATTAGGAATAATATTGTGCAGAACTCTTTTAATTCTACTTTGCAATTTCATGGAAGAAAGATTTGGATTTTTAAGGAGCTCCCGATTAAGATGCTAATGGAGAGGAAGAAATTTGGCTTTCTAGTGACTGAGTTAAAAAAAAGAAATATCCTATTTAGGTGGGATGCCCCAGTTGGTTTAATATTGAGACACCAAGGAGTAAGATATCAACTGAACACTGTTGAAAAAGCGGAAGAATTTTATCAAAAAATTTTAAAAATGAACTTAACATCTTTAGGCACAATACAGGATAAGCAAAAGGAGTTGGAAACAAAAGGAAAATATCAAATTACAGAGGCTGTGGTGGATAAATTGTCTTTGGACTCCCTGGATACCCCAGCTGGACTGTCTATAAATAAGAGAGCAGTGTCATCCGACTCCAATGTGATGAACCATCAAGTCACAGACAAGTGCGCAAATCAACCAGTTGATATACAAGTGATGGAGAAGAAAGATGAGATGACAAAACTAACCCAACAAGATCAACTCATAAAGCAGAATGAAAATCGATCAGCCGACACACAATTGGTAGGCACGAAACGAGGATGGAAATTCAACCCGCAAAAGAAAAAGAAAAGAAATAGATCTCATAGAAACAGCAGTTTCTAAACCAAGCAACAGTGAAGCCAGGGACTTTAAAAAATGAATGAATATCTGAAAAGATAGTGGAGGCGAACAATTGTTTAATACTATCCTGAGGATTGTGGCAGATCTCTGTATTTTGGGATGTGAAAAGAGCCTTACCTTGTTGGATTTGAATTATCTACTCTGGATTTCTTTTACTGGTAAATATATTATAATTATTTTGAGTTACAAGGCAGGACAGTTACGCTGGGGCATGCAGAAGATCTGGATGTTACCCATTAGGAGGATGGGAATCAACAATCCTGATGAACACCACAACTATAACTATATGGATATAATTATAATGTCACTCGGGTGGTTGTTTTTACTTTTATATATATACGAGGATATCTACTACTGATGGGGGCAGAAGATGATTGAAGATTTTGAACAAACTGTTGCACCAGCATGTTATTTTACCCTATTATGGGTGATGGATTTAACAATCCAGTGGAAAGACACCAAAGAAGATATTATATGGATTGGGGTTCCGGTTTGCTGCTGGCCGCCGCCAGACGTTCCTCTGGGATCGTCAGCTCCCTCTGCCTGTATAGAGCCGCCGTTACAGCGGATGGCGGCTCGAAAAAACTCCGTTTCCAAGAGGAAACGGAGAGAGAGCCGGCAGGGGTGGGTAGAACTCTCCGCAGAGTCCCAAAAGTTTTTTTTTTTAACTTTTGGGACGGAGCGGATGAGAAGCCCCATATCCCCTGCCGCTGCTCCGGGCTTTGGGAGACCTCTGCCTATGCAGAGCCAGGCGTCAAGAGCAAGCCTGTGAATCTAAAAGAATAATTAAAGAAATGAAGAACTGGACCCTTAATACTGAACCGCAAGTATCTCACCCTTTCAAAAACTATTTAAAAGAAAAGAGCAGAGGAAAAGAGGGAAAAAGAGCCTTCTAAAATGGCGTCTGCTGTGGCTGGAGAAGGGCTAAAAGGGAAAGTCCTTCCGTTTCTCATTATTACAATGTAGCGGAATAAATATCACTGGCTACATTTCTAGAGAAAACCTCGCTCCTGTGCTGCTCAGAAGTTTTTTTTAATGAGGGAAAGTCTTTTTGTTTTCTATTTCTTCTCTTATTTTTGCTAAATCTTGTCTGTGTGGGAAATGGCATCAGGACTTATACAGCTGGACAAACAGGGGGGGGGAATTTCCCCCCTTAAGAAATTGCGCCAACAAATTTCAACTCTCCAGCGTCAGAAACCCGATTTTAATATATTAGAATTTATCCTTGAAGAGATTGTAAGAAGGGATGAGATTGTGAATCAGCAACTTGAAAAATTTAAGCAGGAAATTAAAGAAATTGGTGAATTGGTGAAATCAAAGTCTGACTTCTTGAATAAAAAGATTTCAAAAGCTGCTAATGGTTTATCAGGCTTTCTGATTCGGGTGGAGGCAAAGACTGAATTATTAGAGACTAAAATGAAGGAAATCGAGGAGAATTTGGATGACATGACTCAAAAAATTAAAAAGGATTTGATAAACATTCAGGATAATAGCTTGGAAGACAAATCTAAAATGGAGACTGACCAAAAGATTGGTAATGAGGAAAATGTACAACAGAGGATTGAAAGAGAAGTTTTAATGACTCAATATAATTTTACAGAATATGCAATTAGACTGAGAGGTCTGCAGGAAAATAATAGAGATGATTTAAGGAAAGTATCTTCTGAAATTCTGGCTGGGATCTTAAAGGTTCAACCTGATGAAGTGTATTGCAGGATTGATAGAACTTATAGAATAAACTCCTGGTGGGCAAAGCAAAGGCAATTGCCTAGAGATGTGGTGATCTATTTTACAGATAAAGAAATTAGGAATAATATTGTGCAGAACTCTTTTAATTCCAATTTGCAATTTCATGGAAGAAAGATTTGGATTTTCAAGGAGCTCCCGCCCAAGATGTTAATGGAGAGGAAGAAATTTGGCTTTTTAGTGACTGATTTAAAAAAAAGAAATATCCTATTCAGGTGGGACATCCCAGTTGGTTTAATATTGAGATATCAAGGCGTAAGATATCAATTGCACACTGTTGAAAAAGCGGAAGATTTTTATCAAAAAATTCTAAAAATGAATTTAACACCTTTAGGCATAATACAGGATAAGCAAAAGGAGTTGGAAATAAAAGGAAAACATCAAATTACAGAGGCTGTGATGGATAAATTGTTTTGGACTCCTTGGAGACCCCAGCTGGACTGTTTATAAATAAGAGAGCAGTGTCATCCGAACCCAAGGTGATGAATCATCAAGTCACAGACAAGTGCGCAAATCAATCAGTTGATATACAAGTGATGGAGAAGAAAGATGAGATGATAAAATTAACCCAACAAGAACAATCCACAAAGCAGAATGAAAATCAACCAGCAGATATACAATTGGTAGGCAAGAAAAGAGGATGGAAATTCAACCCGAAAAAGAAAAAGAAAAGAAACAGATCTTATAGAAACAGCAATTTCTAAACTAAGCAACAGTGAAGCCAGGCGCTTTAAAAAATGAATGAATATTAGAAAAGATAGTGGCGGCGAACAATTGTCTGATACTATCCTGAGGATTGTGGCAGATCTCTGCAAGGCCATGATTTTGGGATGTGGAAAGAGCCTCACTTTGTTGGATTTGAATCATCTAATTTTTTCTTATTTACCTTTTTTTTCTCTTGGAAATATATTATAACTACTTTGAGTTATAAGGCAGGAGAGTTTTGCCGGGGCATGCAGAAGATCTGGATGTTACTCAGTAGGATGATGGGAATTAACAATCCTGATGAATACCACAACTATAACCATACGGATATATTCATAATTATAATGTCACTCGGGTGGTTGTTTTTACTTTTATACAGGTGTGAGGATATCTACTACTGATGGGGGCAGAAGATGACTGAAGATTTTGAACAAACTGTTGCACCAGCATGTTATTTTACCCTATTATGGGTGATGGATTTAACAATCTACTGGAAAGACATCAAAGAAGATATTATATGGATCATAAACTTAAAGTTATTGTCTTTTCTCTTTTTACATAATGAAATGCATATATAGATATGTGTATATCTTAGTAATGTGGGCAGTTGATTATATTTAGAATTGTACTGCATGATTTTGTAGGAATTGAAGGGTTGAAATAGGTTAGTTTACTGATTGTTATAAAATGGGATGCATATATAGATATGTGTATATTTTAGTAAAGTGGGTAGTGGATTATATTTAGAATTGTATTGTCTGATTTCAAGTCATATATTTAGAGGAGTGGAGGAAGTGGACAGAATTGAATAAATTTGGTTGCAGGGAGAAGGCCGATTTAAAATGTTATATTAATATATATAAAAGATTAAAGGTTAATTTGTAATAATACTCAATAAGTTTAGGGGAGGAGAAAAAGGGCAGATTACCGTAAAAATGGGAGTTATAAGATTAACAAGTTAAGGGTCAGTATTCCGAGAAGGGATTAAGGGAAAGGGAAGATATTATGTATGTAACTAGTTATGAAATAGCCTATTGTTGTGAAGAAGTCACAGGGGGGGTTGGGTGGAAAGGGTGGGTTAGGGAAGAGGGGGGGGGGAAAGGGGGAAAAACTTGTATTTGAAAACTTTTTCAATTAAAAAAAAAAAAGATATTATATGGATTATAAATTTAAAGTTATTGTCTTTTTTCTTTTTACAAAATGGAATGCATATATAGATATGTGTATATCTTAGTAAAGTGGGCAGTGGATTATATTTAGAATTGTATTGCATGATTTTGTAGGAATTGAAGGGTTGAAATAGGTTAGTTTACTGATTGATTAGTCTAAGAAAAAGGATCTTTAAGTCATATATTTAGGGGAGTGGAGGAATTGGATAGAACTGAATAAATGTTAAATTTGGATGTAGGGAGAAGGCCGCTTTAAAATGTTATATTAATATATATAAAAGATTAAATGTTAAATTGTTATAATACACTATAAGTTTAGGGGAGGAGAAAAAGGGCAGATTATCGTAAAAATGGGAGTTATAAGAATAATATGCTAAGGGTCAGTATTCTGAGGAGGGAGTAAGGGAAAGGAAAGATATTATGTATGTAATTAGTTATGAAATAGCCTATTGTTGTGAAGAAGTCACAGGGGGGGATGAGTGGTGAGGGGGGGTTAGGGAAGAGGGGGGGGAAAGGGGGGAAAAACTTGTATTTGAAAACTTTTTCAATAAAAAAAAAAATTATTGATGTCCTGGTGCAGCCTGGTATCCTCAGGCGGAAGTCTCTCCTGCAGTTGACGTAGCCAGATTAGCGATGCTCGACTGAAGAAGGAGGTTGCTGTCGCCAATCTGATGGCCCAAACCACTGCCTGGTGTGACTTGCGAAAGGCCAATTCTGTCCGTTTTTCCTCCGCTTTGAGGCCATCCAAGGCATCCGTGGAAATCACCGAAGAAGATGCCAGGGCTGCAACTGGCTGATCCACGGAAGGCAATGCCAGTAATTCCTCCAGTTCTGGAGCAGAGCAATAAAGCTTCTTGTCCTGGGTACTGGGAGTAGTTAAGGATCCCGGTTGACCCTAGAGGGTCTGGATTACATCCGTGAACAGTTGTGGACAAGGAATAACGCCTTCCCTTGGTTCCGAAGTCTTGAAGAGGGCCTCATGAGGACCTGCTGTTTTCTGAGTGGATGACCTATCCTCACCGGGGACTCCCAAATTAGTCGTCAAACGAGCCTTGTGAAGGAGTGACTTGAACAGGGCCGGTTTAAAAAGTCCAGTGAAGGCCGGGGTATCCGGCAACAGACCTTCGTCTTCTGAGAACTCAATGTCCTCCGGGCATTCCTCCGCTTGGTCTGAATCCTCTGAGGGGACTGTCTGGTCTTGAGACGATTGAGGATGAGATTGTACTTGCTCTTGAGCCCCCTGGGTGGCCAATTGTTGATACGGAAGCTGCGTGGCTTGCTACATACTTGCAGCTAAAAAGGATGATAATGCAGATGAGAACATGGCTTGAAAGTCCAGTTGAGGAGCCTGTAAAGGTCCCTCTGGGGCTCTGAGGCCCACCGCCATTGGAGTAAATGTTGCTTCCGCCATGTGCCGATGGGGAATGGATAAGCCCGCCAGTGATACATCCGGCATCGAATGGGAGACTCCTTTTGTTCTCAGTAATGAGCGTCCAGGTCCCGTTGGGTCCAGGGGCGGCTGGCCCAGGCAAGGGCGGTCCATATCTTTGGTCCTGGTTCTTGTCTCCCCTTGTGTGGGAGGGGTCGGCTTTGTACTGCCGCTGTCCGAGGACAGGGAGCATGTCGCTGTCTTCTGCGCCTTTGAGCACTGGCACTCTAGAGCCTTGTGGCGCCTTAATGCGTCCTTGTCTTGCACATGTGGCGCCTTGTCTGAATGGGGTTTGCGGCTGGAAGACTCAGACCGCTTCCCGGCAGACTTTTTGGCAGATCTGGCTGCCTTGCGGTGGGGGCTCGCCTCTGGTTCCAGATCAGAGGATAGCGGGGAGTCTGCCATGCCTGTTAGTTGAGCTGATAGCAGAGAACAGGCAAGAAGGGAGGCCAAATTACCTGTGATTGACCCAGTGCCCAAATGATCTGATTGGGGCGGGCAATGGTCGCCAAGGGTGGGCCCGCTAAACTCCTGCCAGTCTCTCCAATAGTGACTGACCTCTAATTTAGGCAGTGGGCCAATTTTCCGTCTTCCAAAAGCCCCATAGCCAGTGTAAAGGCACTCTCGCGGCATGCAGGAAGCAGACAGAGGCCTGAGAGGAAAGCTGGCAGTTCCAGAGTGCTCAAAATGGCGGCTCGAAGGTCCGTCAAAATGGTGGTGCCCTTGGCGTGAATATTAGAATGGTGGGCGTAGCGTCGCGGACTCACACTGGCAGCCCGAGGGTCCGACCAGCTGCCTCGCTGTCCTAGCGGCTGGCGTCTCTTCAAATTCAGCAGCCCCGCTCTCCCGCTGCTCGCCCGCGGTTGGAACAGAGCCGGCGCCCTGTTACCCACTTCCCCGGTGTAGCTCCGCGGCTCCCAATAGCGGGCCGATGCTCCAAAGCCGCCTGGCTTAAAGACGCAGAGCCGCGATGGCAGGGGTGGCTGCTGGGCTCAGCACACCCTCTGTGATGCAATTAGTGAAGCCGGACCCATCCCGAGGGGATCGGAGACTGGCTGCTGTGGATCCTTTGAGCACGGATGCGTGGGTGGCCCGGAGCCCCAGGCGCACCTCACAGCTGATAGGTAAAGGCGGGAAATACGAAAAAAAGAGGAAAAAACTCCTTCTCCTACCGAAAGCAACAAATAATAAAACAAAAAAACAAAAAAAACCCTACCAGATCAGATGGAAAGGGAAAGAAAATTGGAAAAAATTCCACTAGCTCTAAATTTCACTTCAGTGTTTGCCAGCAACTGAGTGAAAACTGGGAAATCATGGGATTGTGGGTGTAGCTAAACCACAGGAAAGGGAAATTAGCTCTCACTCAGTTGTTGCCAAAGCTGAAGGAACTAATCCAGCCATGGATAGTGGGAGCAGCACTCAGGAAAAAAGCACCTTCCTCCAGTTGCTGGAAGTAAAAGGCGGCTCTGCGCAGCTTCCCGAAAAACCTTTCTCCCAACGGCTGTTCTCTTTTGCACACTCAGAGCCCCATGCCACCAAAACGTGAGGGGTTGCATTGGTCTCTCGCCCACCCTTCCCCCGGCCAGACTGCCAGCCTGGAATTCCCTGCCGCTTCCTCCATTCTGGTAGCTAATCTTATCTGAGCCAGCTAAACAACTCTTGAGCCATTTCTCGAGCAGAGGAAGAGACAGGAGGGCTGGAGGGGGGGGGGGCAAGAAACTGATCCAAACTTTCTCCCTTCTTCCTTCTTTCTCCCAACCCCGCCAACCACTCTTAGTTTACCTCTAGTGAGGCAGGATAAACACTTGGAGCTGGATCAGTTCACAAAACCCAGTTTCAGCCAATGGTTCAGAGCAGCAGCTTCACTTGAGGAAGGGAAAGGATCGTGGGAAGAAAGCAGGACCTCTGGCAATCTGTTACTCTGTTAAATGTTTTTGCAAACTCGAAAGCAACTGAAGGGCAGGCTTCGAAAATCTTTTCAAAATTATCAAACAGTTTTTTCAAACAGTTTTGAAAACTGTTTCAAAACAGTTGTTTGCAGGCAGCCCACTCTATGAGAACGGATGTTGCTTACCTAAACGTCCCTTTTCTTTGCGCTGCTTGTCACTTCATTATAGATGGGATTTCGTCATCTTCTTGTCAGGGATTGAGTGTGGTTTTTTTCATGAAATCCTTTAACCACGCCCCCTCTGCTGTCCTTCTCCTCAGTTGTTTCGCGAAGTCGCGTGTCGAACCCAGGAGCTGATGAGAAAACAGAAACAATCCCGCTGCCCAGGACCAGGCAGCTAATAGGGAGGGATGAAGTGACATGCAGCGCAAAGAAAAGGGACGTTCAGGTAAGCAACGTCCGTTTTCCATTGCGCTGCTAAGTCATTTCATTATAGATGGGATATACCCAAGCGTCAGGAGTTAAAGGGGGGGAAGCTGACTGGTTCCCTCACTGGACGCTGAAACCACTTGTTGTAGCACCCTGCGTCCGAAAGATGCCTCAGTGGACGCAAAGGTGTCTATTTTCTGGTGACGAACAAATGGAGTCAAGGAAGTCCAAGTGGCCGCCCTGCAAATGTCCACCACTGAAGCCTGGGTAGACCACGCAGCAGACATTGCAGCACTTCTCGTAGAGTGGGCCCGCACTTTACCTGGAACCAGCCTATCCTTAGAGGCATAGGCTAGGGCTATACACGCCTTGATCCAACAGGCCACCGTTCTAGAAAAAATCTTCTGACCCAAGGACGAGGGATGGAAAGACACTAGGAGTGCCTGCGACTTACGAAAAGGTGATGTGCGCACGATATATCTCCTTAGCGCCCGACGCACGTCAAGTGTATGCCACTGATCTTCCAACTTATGCCTGGGAGAAGGGCAAAAATCTGGCAAGATTATTTCCTGAGATCTGTGAAAGCTGGAATTAACTTTCGGCAAAAAAGCCGGGTCTAATCTCAGAACCACCGTGTTAGGCTTAAAAATGCATAAGTCCTGGCGAATAGATAATGCTGCCAACTCAGACACCCTCCTGGCCGAGGTAATGGCCAAAAGAAAGGTGACCTTAAACGATAAAAGTTTGAGGCTGGCCAAACCTAAAGGTTCGAATGGTGGAGAGGTAAGGGCTTGTAGAACTAATGTCAAGTCCCAAGTTGGGTATCTATGGATAATCGTAGGTCGAATATTTGAAGCTCCCTTCAAAAACCCCTTAATGCTCGGGTCAAGAGTTAGCAGGAGAGTGGCTTCCTTGGATAAAACCGTCGATAAAGCAGCCACCTGTCTTTTCAAGGTAGAAGGAGCCAACCCCTTGTCAAACCCCTCCTGCAGAAACACCAGGATGTCAGGAATACTGGCCGATGTAGGGTCCACGTGATGCAGATGGCACCAACTGCAGAAGGTCTGCCAGGAGGACTCATAAATCCTCGTAGTGGAGGGCCGCCTAGCGGCCTGAATGGTGCCAATCACCCTACCCGGAACATTACGCCTCCTCAGGAGGACCCTCTCAAATGCCACAAGGTTAAGCGCAGCCAACCGGGGTCTGGATGTTGAACTGCCCCCTGGCTGAGAGAGATCCGGTCCCGAGGTATTGTCCAGGGGGGCGACACCGACAGGACCACTAGGTCAGCGAACCAGGTTCGTCTTGGCCAATGAGGGGCTAAGAGGAGGACCTCCGCCCCTACCGCTATCAGTTTCCTTACTACCCTCGGGATGAGGGATAGAGGCGGAAAGGCATACAGTAGACCCCGGGGCCACCGACAATGGAGGGCGTCGTGACCTAGAGCCCCTTGACTTGGGAATCTTGAGATGAACAGAGGAAGCTGAGTATTCTCTGGGCTGGCGAAGAGGTCTACGATTGGAAGGCCGAACTTGCCCACAATGCACTGGAACAGGTCCGGGTGGAGCTTCCACTCGGAGGGGTCTAATTGCTTCTGGCTGAGCCAGTCGGCCCGGACATTGGCAGCCCCTGAAATGTGTTCTGCCCTGAGGGAAAGAACATGAGTCTCGGCCCAGGTCATCAACATATATGTCTCTGTCATTAGCAAGGGGGATCGCGTGCCTCCCTCGCGATTGATATGGGCCTTGGTGGTCGTATTGTCCGTCAGAACCAGGACATGCTGGTGGAGAAGCATGTCCTGGAAGTGTCTCAAGGCAAGGCGTACAGCTCGAAACTCTAGCCAATTTATCCTGTTCTTGGCTTCTAAGGGAGACCACAGACTCTGGACAACCTCTGACCCCAGGTGTGCACCCCAGCCCAACAGGCTCGCAATCCTGTCGGGGTCCTGGAAGAAGCAACCATTGCTGATCGCCTCTGAGTCCCACCACCTGAGGGACGCTCGTACACTGGGAGGAAGTCTCACCTTGGATGCAGATGTGCCCCAGCCCGACTTCTGCACTGGCAGGAGGAACCACTGGAGTTGGCGACCATGCCTTCGCGCCCACGGCACTATTGAGATACAAGAAATAAATTTCCCGAGCAGCTTCGATAAGGTCAGAAATGTTACCTGTGGATGATCTAGGACATGTCGAACTAAGGTCCTGATGTCGGCTTGCCGTTCTGGCAACAGGTAAACCAGTCCCTCCTCCAAATCTATCAGCACCCCCAGATGAGCAATTCTGGTTGTAGGCTGAAGGTGGCTCTTTCGATGGTTTATGGAGAAGCTGTGACGAGTGATGATGTTGGTCACCATCCTCAGATCCTGCAGAGCCTGTTGAGGAGACTGAGAAAGCAGCAATATATCGTCGAGATAACAGAGAATCCGGATTGGAACCAGCCGGATGGTCGCAGCCACCACCGCCAACAACTTCGTAAAAGTTAGTGGTGAGGAGGAAAGACCAAATGGCATGGCCCGATATTGGTAGTGTACTCCCGCATAAGCAAACCTCAGGAAGCGGCGATGGGCCGGGTGGATTGGCACGTGCAGGTAAGCTTCCTGGAGGTCCAGCGACGTCATCACGTCGTTCTTCTGCACGCAATCCAGAATAGTCCTGAGGGACTGCATTTTGAACTTTCGGAATAGAAGAAACTTGTTGACAAATTTGAGATTTAGGATGGCTCTCCAGCCCCCTGAGGCCTTGGGAACTAGGAACAGAACTGAATACACCCCCGACCCTTCTTGCCCAGCAGGAACAGGTTCTATAGCCCCTATATCTATTAAATGTTGGATCTCCTTCCTCAACTGCTGATGTTTCTCTGGCTGACGAGGAATAGGGCAGGGAAGGAAACGGTTGGGGGGCCTGGTTCTGAATTCCAAGGTAAGATCTAGTCTCACAGTCCGAAGGACCCAATCCTTGGACGTGGATTCCTCCCACTGACTGACAAAGTGGCTGAGTCGTCCGCCAATGGAAGGTGGGGGAAGCGAGTCATTTGCCTCTCCTTCCAGGCCTGGATCCAGAACCCCTGAAGGGTCGTCTAGAGGCAAACTGGAACCTGCCTCTGTCCCTAAAAGACTGTCTGTCAGCTGGTCTGTCATACCCCTGCGTGTAAGGTCTGGAAGCATAGGACCCACTGGGTCCTGGGTCCTGACAAAAGGGCTGTCTCTGGGAATATGGCGTAAAGCGACGCTCAGTCCTACGGTAGGCCACGGGTAGGACTTTCTTCTTATCTTTACCCTCAACTAAAATGGGGTCTAATGCAGAGCCAAACAAATTATTACCCTGATAAGGGGAGGATGCCAATTTCCACTTAGCTTTTAAATCAGCCCGCCAGGGGCGAAGCCATAGTAGTCTATGAGACGTCACCAAAGACGCCATCGACCTAGCCGCAAACTTAGCTGCGTCCAGAGAGGCGTCAGCCGAATATTCGGCTGCAGCCACCATCTTATTTATGTCCTGCTGAAGACGCAGGTCATCCGGGGGAAGGTGGTCCCTAAGCTGCTTGAGCCAAACAAGATTCGCCCAATTAAAAAATTAGGCCGAAGTGGAGGTCCTTACAGCCCAGGCAGCAGCCTGGTGGCTCTTTCTGAAAGCGGCCTCGGCTTTCCTATCATGAGCGGAGCACCTCCATGACATCTGAGGAAAAAATAGTAGACGATGATAAATTTACTACTGGAGGGTCCACAGACGGAAGGGCCAAAAGGCTCTCCAGAGAGGGGTCTACACAATAAATTTTCTTATCGAGCCCAGAGGGGGCAGAAAGAGCCCCCAGGTTTTTCCATTGTTTCTTAATGACCCCAGAAAGTAACTCTGGACAGGGAATAAAGTCCTGATCCTGGGAAATAAGTCATTATGAGATTTCTGACTGCCAGTGTCTTGGGCATGAGAACTGGAGATAGAGGCCATGTTGATTGCCAATTTAGCTTTACGCAGCAACATTTTAAACACAGCCGGACAGAATAAGGTAGTGAATGCAGGCTTATCAGGTTCAACACCTTTATCTTCTGAAAACTCTGGTTCCTCAACCTCCCCTTCAAAACGCTCTGCCTCCTCACTATCAAGAGGATCCTGCGAGATAGCCTGACTAGGTCCAGGAACTGTCTGGTTGGCATGAAAATGGCAGCTAACTTGGGCTAGAGCATTGGTAAGAATAGACTGAAAACTAACAGGTTGGTTCATATCCATAGCCTGCACCCCCAAGCTCATACTCTGGGCTGCAGCCAGACCATCTTGCTGAGCACCCTGAGAGGTGGAGAGAGGCTGAATCGAATCTATATGAGTTAAGTCATCCTTCACCTCAGACTGGGGAGAAGGTGGAACCAAGGAAGCTTGAACTTTCTTTTGAGCCCTCTCGCATTGCCTCTCCAAAGCATTATACCTTCTAATGGCATCTCTGTCCATAGCAGCAGAAGAAGGAAGCCTGGATGAAGAAGCCTCAGGATCCTGTCTGGCAGACACTGCAGGGGCTTTAGATTTTGATTTTTTACTCTTTTTTGTCTTAGGCGGTGAGTGAGGTTGCTCATTGTCAGATGAGAATTCCTGGTCTGCCATAGTAAAATAAATTGAAATGGCAGCAGGCTTCAGTTAAGTAGAAACAGTTTTGGCGCCAAAAAGAAAGTCACAAAATGGCCGCCCAAGTCAAACGACCCACAGATGAGTACCTCAAACAAAAGTAGGAGTCCTCCCACTATTGTCACTCTGCTTCCCCCTCCGCAGATAGCAGGCAGCCAGGGCGGTCAAGATTGATAATCTCCTCACACCGCCAATACCTCAACTGTCAATCAATTTCAAGGGGAAAAGGGCGCGAAATTATTACCAGCACCCAGCGTCTCTCACCCTCTCTAGGACGATCAGCTCCAGTGAAAAAAAGCAGAGTGTTTGAAATTCTGCTTCCCCGCAGCAACAGTGAGGCAAATACACAGAGTTTGAATAGTCAAACTACCAGGAACTCCAGAGCCGCCCTACTCTAACTGGAGCTGTAAAATGGCGGCCGCGGTTTACCAGGCTCACCTGGAACCAACAAGCTCACCAGCGGCAAAGGAGAAATGGCGCAGGCCGTTTTGGAGCTGCCCAGCCGGGTCAGACTCCAATCGCTTGCATATGGACAGTGAGGCGATGGTCTGGAGCCCCAGAACCAGTCCCCTCACCACCAGAAACAAGGGACAGCCGCAGCCGCAAGCTGTCCCAAAGCAAGTCTTCTGCTCCACTAATGAAACGCCCAGAAGTGAAACAAAAATAATAAAGTCTAAATTCCCTAACACTAAGACTAAACTCAAGCAGAGGAAATTCACAGGTCCCTACAAGTAGACTGAGCGAAATAACTGAGGAGAAGGACAGCAGAGGGGGCGTGGTTAAAGGATTTCATGAAAAAAACCATGCTCAGTCCCTGACAGGAAGATGACGAAATCCCATCTATAATGAAATGACTTAGCAGCGCAATGGAAAACGACCAAACCTTCCAGGGGGCATGATGTTCGCACCAGAAGCATGTCCTCTTTAAATAAGCAAACTTTATCCCTTCTTCCAGACCCCCCTCCATACTCTTGAGGAGGGGGGGAAAGGATCGAGAGAAGAAAGCCAGAGCTCCGGCAGCCTCTGGAAAAATGTTTAACAGAGTAACAGACTGCCAGAGCTCTGGCTTTCTTCCCTCAATTCTTTCCCCTCCTCCTCAAGTGAAGCAGCTCTTCTGAGCCATTGGCTGAAACTGAGTTGTGTGAACCGATCCAGCCATGAATGTTTATCCTGCTTCACTAGGATCGAGGGAAGAAAGCTGGAGCTCTGGCAGTCTATTACTCTGTTAAATGTTTTTCCCCTCTTCAAGCAAAGAGTATGCAAGGGGGTCTGGAAGAAGGGATAAAATTTGCTTATTTAAAGAGGACACGCTTCTGGTGTGAACATCACATCCCCTGGAAGGCTTGGTCGTTCTCTTAAGAGTGGGCTGCCTGCGAACAGTTGAGATAATTTTGAAAAGATTTTCGAAACCTGCCCTTCAGTTGCTTTCGAGTTTGGAAAACGTTTAACAGAGTAACAGACTGCCAGAGCTCCGGATTTCTTCCCTCGATCCTTTCCCCTCCTCAAGCGAAGCTGCTGCTCTGAGCCATTGGCTAAAACTGGGTTGTGTGAACCGATCCAGCTCCGAGTGTTTATCCTTCCTCACTAGGGGTAAACAAAGAGGGGCTGGCGGGGTTGGGAGAAAGAAGGGAGAGAGTTTGGATCGGTTTCCTGCCCTCCCTCCAGCCATCCCATCTTTTCCCTTGGAAAAACATTGGCTCATCGATTCCCCCACTGCAGGAGTGGGGAAGTACATACTTCTAACCCTCCCAACATCCTTGTGACAGGAGAGGAGCTCCCTGATCGCTCACACACGCGTCTTTGGCTGCTGCTCGCCTCTCATCTGGCAACTGGGGGGAGACGCCCATATGTTTCACGGCAGCAGCGGTGGCAGCAAAGACCCCCCAAGACTGCTTCTTCCAACTTTGTGCTCTCAGCCTTGGTGCTTTTACCTTACATGGTAGCGGCGGTGCCTCTTCCTGGCCGCACCTTGCAAGCCAAAAGTGCAGCCCAGCAACATCCAAATGGGGGCTGCACGCTTTTGCCCTGCTACACCAGTGGAGACACAATCTGCTGCCCGCCACGTGAGCGCCAATGTGTGGGCTTGCCTCCCAGTCCCTCTCGGGGGCTGCAAGCTGGTTTGCCCCTGTCAGCCTGGCTCCCAACCCCACCAGGCATTCTTACATTACATGGCGGTGGTGCCGCCTCCTCCTCTTCCTCTTGGCCACGCCTTGCAGACCAAAAGTGCAGCCCTACTTCCCTGAGTGCCCAAGCAGGCCAGTCGCTCTTGCCTTTCCCCCTGCAGTTGCTGCTGTTGCTGCTCTTCTGGGGCAATGGGCAGCTTATCTTCCGGTTTTGGGCACTCAGGTGCACATGAATACCACCTGGCTGCCATGCCGGAACCTGGAAGAGCAACAGGCAATGGTTCCGTGTGCCCAGAAAGATGGCTCTGCGTGCCACTTCCGGCACACGTGCCATAGGTTCGCTATCACAGGCTTATAGCGTCTGTCCAAGCCTATCTGCATATAGGCTGGGGTGAGGAATGATCACGCATATCTCATGATATTGCACAAATACAGTGACTTGCATACTTCATACCTCATGCACAAAACATGGTTTATTTTGTGATATAAATATGTAATTCAGCATTTGTGGGATACCACCACCTATGTCAGTTTGATATCACTGTAGTTTCTTGCAAATGCCACTGCACTGTACTTATTGCCTCACTTGAGGGAATTGCAATGACCACTAGTTTGCTACCGGGCCAAGGTTTAAGATTGTGCTAACTTAACTGCTTATTTTTACAGCTTTTATAAGTGTTTTATATAGTAATTAATACATTAATGTTGTAGACTGTTTAAATAAATAAGATAATTTTGCCAATGATATCTTCTCAGAAACCATTGGATAGAACATGTATCTCCTTCCTAAGGCTTGTTTGAAAGTTCATTCTGCCCATCATCCTTCCTCTACCCAAATATGTCATTTTTGAACTCCTCTTGTGATGGCATCATAATATTGCAACCATTATCTAACCATTATCACTATTGACATCATTACTCAGGTGCTCTTAAATATGAAGCATACCTTTGTTTCACGGCCCATCATATATTCGAAAATCACCTTCCTCAAGTACTCAAACTCAGTTGGTTCACCAAAAACAGACACATCTGAATGACAAAGATTTCCATCTGCATAGAAGAAAAGTTGGACTTTAAACTGATATCTGTTACTACAAACTTATTAAGAAATTACAGAAATTACTTTGGTAATTTTTTTACAAAATATTTTGAATTTGTAGTTTTGAATCCAGGAAGGCTCTAATTTATGGGAATGGAACAACTTGCCAGAGCCAACTTGCTGCAGCCAACTCATTGCAGAACAACTCGCCATAGCCAATTTGCCACAGGACAACAACCTGTGTGACTATTTAACAATTCTATTTAATTTTTTAAAATATATAAAATTTATTTTAAAATTTTAGCTAGTGCAGAATGCGGCCGCGCAGGTAGTGATGGGAGTGTCCCGACACTCTCATGTTACACCCCTCCTGGGGGACCTGCATTGGCTACCAGTTGCCCTCCGGGTGAGATTCAAGGTGCTGGTAATCACCTATAAAGCCCTACATGGCTTAGGCCCAGGTTATTTGGCAGACTATCTGCAGCCAGTGACAGCTCCCCATCGCCCGGTGCATTCCCACAGAGAGGGCCTCCTTGGGGTGCTGTCAGCAAGACAATGTCGGCTGGCGACCCCTAGGGAGCGGGCCTTCTCTGTGGGTGCACCTACCCTGTGGAATCAGCTCCCCCTGGGGTTCCGGGTGGCCCCTGACCTTCGCTCTTTCCGCCATGGCCTTAAAACATGGCTATTTCGCCTGGCCAGCTTGGACTGAAGAGGTTTTAGAGGGGATTTTAATGGTTTTTAGTTTTATTGGGTATTTTTTTAAACAATTGAACTTTGTGTTTTATTGTTGTGAGCCACCCTGAGTCCTTTCGGAGATAGGATGGCATATAAGTCCAAATAATAAATAATAAATAAAATAAATAAATATTTTAATTTATGCCATTTACATTTCATTCTGTCTTTCCTTTTGCATCTTTTCTTTAATGATTCTATTCTACCATTTCTTTGGTATTAGTGTAACTGTTATCGCACAATGAGTTGTCCTGTAGCGAGATGGCTGGGACAAGTTGGCCATGGCTAATTGGCCATGGCTAATTGTCATAGACCCCTAATTTACTACCTTTATTCTTGTGGTAAGCATCCACAGAATATTTCAATCTTCACATAAAGCGCTTGTTTTACTTTCTTTCTTAACAGGTAGATTCTAACCATTTATTTATCTATATTCTTTGCACCTGGCAAACATTTCAAGTAATCAATAGAAGAGCTTACTTTAAATATTAGAGGAATGTTAAAAGGCCTTAGATATAAGGCCTATATCAGGCCTGAAAGTTTGGGAGGGACAGCAAACAAAACAGGTTCTTCATAAATTAACTGCTAACTTCTTCTGTATAAAATTAAGGAATCAGGCAGACTCCCCATACAAGCTTTCTATGTCTATTCTTTGCCATGCTATCACAGAGGCAAATTTATTTAACAGAGCTTTTTAACAGAGATTGTTTGAAAAGAGCCTCATTTCAATTTTATCTAATCTCGTAACTATGGGAATTATATTATGAAATGTTGTGTAGTAGTAAAGAAAATATTTTATTTCTGATACTGCTCTAATGCTTCTAAGGCTCTCACTTTATTAGGCATGTTCATATTATATTAATTTTAAAATTAATTACATTCTTTTTGAATTAATATATCAATTTTCCAACAAAGATAAAATTGAAGTCATAATTTAATATTAAAGCACACATACATATTTAATACCATAAGATCTGTAATATTAAAATATATATTAATTTACGTTATTTAAGTACATGAAATTTAAATGGAGAAACCATTCTGTTATGTAATCCAATCAGTATTAGTAGGGAGCAAGATGTCCAGCTTTTCACCATTCCTTTCTGGGGTGCCACAGGGCACAGTACTTTCTCTGTTCTTTTTTAACATCTACATGAAATTGCTGGGTAAGATCATTTGGCATCCTGGAATGAGATATGATCAGTATTCTGGTGATACACAGTTCTACATCTCCATCCCTGGTGATCCAAGCAATGCTGTGACTGCCCTTTCTTAGTGCCTGGAAGCTCTAAGGGTCTGGATGGGGAACAACAGGCTTCAGTTGAACCCCAATAAGATGGAATGGCTGTGGATGCACAGGACATCTGGATCTGGTGGTTTATCATCATCAATTCAGCATGAGACTACTCCAGACAGATCTTGTGTCTCCACCTGCTTAAAGAGCAGATGTTTTTTTTTAATTGAAAAAGTTTTTCAAATACAAATTTCCCCCCTTTTTTTCTCCCCCCTCCTCCCTAAGCCCCCCTCACCACCCGTCCCCCTGTGACTTCTTCAAAATAAAATCCAACTTCGTAACAGATTATATAATATTTTACCATTCCCTTACTCCCTCCCTCAAATACTGACCCTTTCTGTCTAATATTATTACATCCCCCTTTTACCATACATTTCAAAATAACATTCTACTGTAACATTGTATAATAACTTCTAGTTTAGCATAATAACATTATTTTAACTCCCAATTTAACAATCTGCCCTTTTTCTCCTCCCCCATGCATATATCTATATATTAATATAATATTTCAAAACAACCTTCCACTTTAAGACTATATAACAAATCCTATTTTAACATTTAATCTTTAATGTATATTAATATAACATTTCAAAGCAGCCTTCCCCTAAAAAGCTATATAATAAATCCTAATTTAACATTTATTCAGCTCTATCCATTTCTTCCACTCCCGTAAATGTATCTCTTAAACATCCCTTTTCTTAAACTAAACAATCAATAAACTAACCTATCTCCACCCACTTTCCTACAAAATTAGCATACATTACAATTCTTAATATCTTTATTCTTCTGCCCACCCTACTAAAAAAAATATTCCCTTATATAGATAAAATCAATGACTTTAAATTTATAATCCATATAATATAATATCTTCTTTGATGTCTCTCCACTGGATTGTTAACTCCATCGCCCATATTAGGGTAACATAGCATCCTGATTGCAACAGAATGTTCAAGAAATCCTCAGTTATCATCTGCCCCCATCAACAATAAATATCTCCATGTATATAAAAAAGGAAAACAACCACCCGAGTGACATTATAATTGTATTCCATATAATATCTGTAGTAGTGGATTTCTTCAGGATTATTAATTCCCACCATCATAATGGGGTAACAACCAGATCTTCTGCATGCCCCAGCCCCAGCATAACTCTCTTGCCATATAGCTCAGGATAAGCATGATATATTTATCAAAAAATAAAATAAAATAAATCCAAAATGGATAATTCCAATCCAACAATTTAAGGCCCTTTTCACATCCCAAAATTACAGCACTGCAGAGGTCTGTCACTCTCCTCAGGATAATATTGACCAATACTTCGCCTCAACTATCTTTTCATGTATTCAGTCATCTTTTAAATAACTGGCTTCACTGTTGCCTAATTTAGAAATTTTTGTTTTTGCGAGATCTATTTCTTTTTTTCTTGACTTGTTGTGGGTTTGATCTCCATCCTAATTTCCTTTCTACGAGTTGTATATCGACTGATCGGTTTTCATTCTGATGTATAGCTTGATCGTGTTGGTTTTGTTTTTGTGACTCATATTTCTTTTCTATAAGCTGTGTATCAACTGATTGATTTCCATGCTTGTCTGTGACTTGATGAATCATCACATTAGAATCCAAAGCCACATCTCTTTTATTTGTGAATAATCCAGCTGAGGTATCCAAAGAATCCAAAGGCAATTCATCTACAGAGGCCTCTGTAGCTCGATATTTTTCCTTTATTTCCAACTCCTTATGCTTATCTTGTGTTGTGCATAAAAATGTTGAACTCATTTTCAAAATTTTTTGGTAAAATTCTTCCGCTTTTTCAACAGTATTTAATTGATATCTTACTCCTTGATATCTCAATATTATACCAACTGGAGTATCCCACCTAAATATAATATTTCTCTTTTTAAGCTCAGTCACCAGAAAACCAAATTTCTTTCTTTCCAATAACATCTTAGGTGGTAGCTCTTTGTATATCCAAATCTTTCTTCCAAACAAATGCAGAGTAGAATTAAAATATTTTTGCACGATGTTATTTCTTATTTCTTTGTCTGTAAAATAAATCACCACATCTCTTGGCAATTGCCTTTGCTTTGCAATCCAGGAGTTTATTCTATAAACTCTGTCAATCCTACAAAATACTTCCTCAGGATGAACCTTTAAGATCCCAGCCAGAATTTCAGAAGATATTTTTCTTAAGTCATCTCTGTTGCTTTCCTGTAATCCTCTCAGTCTAATCGCATATTCTGTGAGATTATATTGCATCATTAAAACTTCTTTTTCAATCCGTTGTTTTATATTTTCTGCATTACAAGTCTTATAATCAGCTTCCATTTTAAGTTTTTCTTCTAAGCTATTATCTTGAGTGTTTATCAAATCATTTTCAGTTCTTTGTTTTTTATTGTCCAAATTATCCTCAATTTCCTCCATTTTAGACTCTAATAAGTCAATATTTGTACCCAACTTTATAACAATTTCTGAAAAACCATTAGTCACTTTTGCAATCTTTCGTTGCAAAATATCAAACTTTAATTGCACCATTTCTTTAATTTCCTGTTTAAATTTTTCAAAGTTCTGATTCACAATCTCATCCCTTCTTACAATCTCCTCCAAGAGAAATTCAATTATATTAAAATCAGTTTTCTGAGTCTGTAGGTTTAGAACTTGTTCATGTAGTTTATAGATAGGGGAATCCCCCCCCCCCCACTGCTTGTTTGTCTGGCTTTGTAAGACTGAACGCCATATTTCCACACAGACAAACTCTCTTAGAAAAGAAAAGAAAAACAAAGAAAGAGAAAAAAGCTTCTTTCCAAACAAGATCAATACCAAATGTCCAGGAAAGAGAAAACACAAAAGTGGAGCTTTTTCTTCAATTGTAGCCAGGAGTATTTATTCTGCTACTTTGTGGCTTAATAAGAAACGGAAGGACTTTCCCTTTTCAGCTTCCCTGCTCAAACTTCGGCAGTCACCATTTTAAAAGTTCTTTTTTACTTTGTTCAGTATCCTTTACAAAATAAATATAAATACTTGCGATTTAGGGTCACAGGTCTAGGTCCAGATCTCATCCTCTTTACTTAATCTGTTAATTATCTTGAGAAGCTTGTTTTCATTGCCTTGCTCTGCAAAAAGGCAGAGGTCTCCCAACGCCCGGAGCGAATGGCGAGTGATATAGGGAGCCTCATCTGCCCGCCCCCAAGAGTAAAAAAAAAAACTCTGGGGGCTTCACGGAAAGCTCTACCTACACTCGCCTGCTCTATCTCACATTTCCTTATGGAAATGGAGTTTTTCGAGCCGCCTTTCCGTTGTAAAGGCGGCTCTTTACAGGCGATGGGGCTGGCGGCCCCGAGGGACCGTCTGGCAGCGACAAGAAGCAAGCAGGAAGTCCCTTAAAGAGCAGATGTTAATCATGGCTCGGAGCAGGGGTGAAATGCTCCCGGTTCAGACCGGCTCGGGCGAGTAGGTAGCGATGGTGGCGGGCAGTTTGGAGAACTGGTAGCAAAAATCCCTGTCCCCACCCCCCATGCCCAGCTGAGCCACGCAATCATCAGAGCCTTTTTTTCCCTTTAAATGGCTCTGACGATCCCAGCTGAGTTGCCTGCTAATTGGTAGCAAAAATCCCTCTCCCTCCCCCCTCTCAGTTTGCTTATCTTAGCTGCTGGTCGCAACACCTTGCTGTAATCCCTGCAATCCATTGCATCAGCAAGCAACTGAATCTCCCTGCCTGCAATCAAGCAGGCAGGGAGTTGTGGACTTCAACTCCCAGAATTCCTCAACCAGCAAAGCAAGCTGGCTGAGGAATTCTAGGAGTTGAAGTCTACAAGTCTTAAAGTTGCTAAGGTTGGAGACCCCTGTTCTATTGGGTAAGTTTCTTTCTCCTTTGGGAGCTTTAAAAAAATAGTTAATTGGGATTTTTTTTAGTTGTTCTTATTTTAGACCTAGCCATTTAAAGTTTAGGAAGTTTTAAATTTAGCTGCTTTTATATAAAAATAAAAATAAATTAAAATAAAATAATATTTGTGCAGCTTTCTGAGATTTAGTGTGTTTCTGTAGTGTTTCACTCTAACTACACAAACAGACAAAATCTCATAAAGCTGTATGTGGAATTTTGTGTGTGTAAAGTGTGAAAGTTGGTTTTTTGGGCTTTTTGTGGCTATGTGAGGTTCCTGCTTGTTGCAGAGGCCATTTTGGGTCTAGCACAGCTGCTTTTACATTGTGGGTGAGCCAGTTGTGTTGTGTTGTGTTTTGTAGGTTAAAAAAGGGCAAAGAAGTGACATTGACTTGGGCACGCCCACCTGACCAACAAGCCACGCCCTCCCAGTCACCTTACCACCAAGCTCCACCCACTAATTAAGCCATGCCCACAGAACCTGTAGCAAAAAATTTTAGATTTCACCCCGGCTCCGAGGCCTTTGCATAACTTTGTGTTGTGCACCAGTTGTGCTCTTACCTGGATCCTGGGGCCTGCACATGGTCACTCATGCCCCAGTAAGTTCTTGGCTGGATTATTGCAACATGCCCTACATGGGGCTACTCTTGAAGAATATTTGGAATCTGCAGCTGGTGAAGAATGCAGCTGTGCACACAGACCTGGAAGTTCATAGAGCTGCACATATAATATCATTACTGCACCAGCTGCACTAATTGCCAGTTTGCTTCCAGATCCAATTCAAGATGCTGGTCATTATCTTTAAAACCATACATGGATGGCATAGATCCAGGGTATCTGAGCAGCCATCTCTCCCTGATGGGACAAGCTTGCTTCACTCATGCCAGCAGAAGAGATCTACTACAGATCTCATCAGCTAAGGAATTGAAGCAGGTGGGATCAAAGAACTTTTTTTGCTGTGACCCCATTCCTCTAGAATATTATTCCACAGGAGGTAATAACTGCCCCCTCCATTTGGCCTTCTTGAAGAGTATAAAAATCTGGCTTTGCCGGTTGGCCTGGAACCTGATGGGGACACTCCCCATTGGAGGTCCCATCCGTCTCTTGGCTCTTGAAGGCCAGGGTTTAGTGCAGTTTTTAATAAAATATTAATGTTGGCTCATAGTAATCTTTTCACTTGTTTCTATAATTTATAAGCCGCCCAGAGTCACCTTGTAGGAGAAATGGGCAGCATAGAAATTTAATAAACAAACACATGTGTTAGTAACAACCCGAATATTTTCTCAAATAAGGAATACACATACATTAACTGCATACAAAATAGCAATGAAAGTAGGTTTCTGCTCTTACAGAGCACAGATTTATATATATATTCACATTCTTCAGAAATCTATGGCAACATAACTATTTGCAATATTTCTAGAAATTGTTTAAATCACTAAATGTAAGTTACTAAGTTTCTTTAATATCTTTTGGTATATACATATTTTGGGGATTCTATAAAAAGCCTACTGTAAAATTATTGGTCAAAAGGGCTACAAATATTTGTATTCCTATTATTAAAAATATTTAAATGACTTTCTCCTATTGAAACAGAAAATCTACATATAAATTACCTGCTACATAAACTATCTATTGTTTTAACAATACTCCAATCATTTATTCTCAGTTTAATTCCCAGATAACATGCACAGAATTGCAATTTAAATTACACTTCCAAATATTTCCTTAACTTTTATATTCTATTTTTCAGTGTCAAGACAATTACTCACCTCTATAAGGTGTTTTAACTGTTGTGACATATACAGCCTTCTCATAATTTTTCAACTTATCTTGTAGTGTGTGAATCTAAAAATAGAGTGAATCAGGAAGTACAATAATCAGTAACCAAGATTAATGATCTTGGTTTAGAATAAGAATAAGTTACGAAATAGTGGAAACCTTAAAAACAACCACAGCAGTATTCCTTAATGTTAAAATAGTGGGGTCGGGTTCACATATTTAATTAAAAGCAGTGAAGTGTAATTTTGGGGGGGAAGTGTTTTCTTTTTTCATAAGTAGAATTACTTATGAAAGGTAAGGAGGGGAGGGGCGGGGGGGGGTAGCGATTATCATTAAAGAAGGTCTGAGACCGAGGGAGGCCACTGTTCTTCAGACAGCCGGCTGTGAATCCCTTTTTGTGAAATGGGGTCATGGGGTTCAGATGGGTTTGCTGATCACGTACCTGGCTCCCTGCCATGTGGCAACAGCCTGCCCGAGCTACTCAACGTCATCGCCACGGTGGCGGTTGATACCCCTAGGCTTATGGTCATGGGGGATTTCAACCTGTCATCCGTGGGTGAGACGTCGGAGATGGCTCGGGAGTTCATGGCTTCCATGACAGCTATGGACCTGACCCAGTTAATTCATGGCCCTACCCACACAGGGGGAAACACGCTGGATCTGGTTTTTGTCTCTGGACAGTGGTTGAGGGATCTTGAGATAGGGGATATAGTTACCGAACCCTTGTCATGGTCAGATCACTCTCTCCTTCATCTCGACTTTCGAACTGCTGCACCCCACTGCAGGGAGGCGGAGCCGATAAGATGGTTCCGCCCCAGGCGCCTGTTGGAACCTGACAGATTCCAGATGGAGCTTGGGCCATTTCCTGAGGTTCTGGCACACGCCTTGACTGGAGACCTGGTGGCTGCCTGGGATAGGGCGGCTGCTGGAGCTCTGGATCGGGTCGTGCCTTTGTGGCCTCTGACCCAGCGCCGATCTCAATTGGCTCCTTGGTTTACCGAGGAGCTGAGGGAGTTGAAGCACCGGAAAAGACGCCTAGAAAGTAGTTGGAGGGCCAGTCTTTCTGAATCTGACCGGACACTAGTAAGATCCCACATTAGGAATTACCTAGTGGCGATAAAAGCAGCAAAATGTAGCTATTTTGCTGCTCTTATTGCGTCATCAGATAACCGCCCGGCCACCCTCTTTAGGGTGACCCGCTCCCTGCTCTATCAGGAAGCGCGGGAGGACCCCTTGGAGGGTAGAACCGAGGATTTTGTTCAGTATCTGTATGACAAAATCACTCAGATTCGGGAAGATTTGGACTCCGACTGGGTAGTCTCAGGGGGAGAAACAGGGGCAGGTCTTGAGAATGTTATCTGGGATGAGTTTGATCCTGTGACCCCTGAGGACGTGGACAGGATTCTGTGTAGACTGAACGCAACCACTTGTTTATTGGACCCGTGTCCTTCCTGATTAGTACTGGCTTCCCGGGAAGTGACACGAGGCTGGCTCCAGGGGATTATAAATGCTTCGTTGGGTGAGGGTGACTTTCCCGCCGCCTTGAAAGAGGCGGTGGTGAGGCCTCTCCTCAAGAAGCCTTCCCTGGACCCGGCAATGTTGGTAAATTATCGTCCGGTCTCCAACCTTTGCTTTGTGGCGAAGGTTGTTGAGAGTGTGGTCGTGCAACAGCTCCCCCAGTACCTGGATGAAACTACGTTATCTAGATCCATTCCAGTCGGGCTTCAGGCCCGGGTACAGCACGGAAACGGCATTGGTCGCGTTGGTAGATGATCTCTGGAGGGCTCGGGACAGGGC
Source organism: Arizona elegans (assembly GCA_022577455.1). Lineage (NCBI taxonomy): Eukaryota > Metazoa > Chordata > Lepidosauria > Squamata > Colubridae > Arizona > Arizona elegans. The sequence continues at coordinate 70,654,515 of JAKOOJ010000004.1, read as the reverse complement.
ATGCTCCTCTGTCCTGGTCCTGTTAGATCTCTCAGCAGCTTTTGATACCATCGACCATGGTATCATGCTGCACCGGCTGGAAGAGTTAGGGGTGGAAGGCACTGTGTTGCAGTGGTTCTCCTCCTTTCTCTCTGACCGGTCGCAGTCTGTGTTGACAGGGGGGTAGAGGTCAACCCCAAGGCCCCTCATATGTGGGGTGCCGCAAGGGTCGGTCGTCTCACCCCTCCTGTTCAACATTTATGTGAAGCCACTGGGCGAGATCATCCGTGGTTTTGGGGTGAAGTACCACCAGTACACTGACGATACCCAGCTGTACATCTCGACCCCAGACCACCCCAATAATGCCCTTGAAGTGATGTCCTGGTGCCTGGAGGCCGTGCGGATCTGGAGGAATAGGCTCAAGCTCAACCCATCCAAGACTGAGTGGCTGTGGTTTCCAACGTCCTGATATAGTCAGTTTGTGCCATCACTAACTATTGGGGGCGAATCATTGGCCCCCACGGAGAGGGCGCGCAACTTGGGCGTCCTCCTGGATTCACGGCTGTCTTTAGAAGAGCACTTGATGGCCGTGGATTTTTCATCAGGTTTGCCTGATTCGCCAGTTGCGTCCCTTTCTGGATCGGGACTTGTTACGCATGGTCACTCATGCCCTTGTCACCTCCCGCCTGGACTATTGCAACGCTCCATACATGGGGCCCTTGAGGAGCACCCGGAGGCTCCAACTGGCGCAGAGTGTGGCCGCCCAGGTGGTAATGGGAGCGACATGGTGTTCCCATGTAACACCCCTCCTGCGCTAGCTGCACTGGCTCCCGGTGGTCTTCCGGGTGCGCTTCAAGGTTTTGGTTCTCATCTTCAAAGCGCTCCATGGCTCAGGACCTGGGTACTTGCAGGATCACCTACTACCACCAATAGCCTCCCACCGGCTGGTACACTCCCATAGAGAGGGGCTCCTCCGGGTGCCGTCGGCCAAACAATGCCGACTGGCGGCCCCCAGGGGGAGAGCCTTCTCTGTGAGGGCACCTACTATCTGGAATGAGCTCCCCCCAGAGATACGGAGGATCCCGGATCTGCGCACCTTCCGCCACGCTTTAAAGACCTTATTATTTCACCAGGCGGGCCTGGCCTAATCTTCTCCCTCTTTTATAAAAGATTTTTAATTTTTAAATATCTTTTAGTATTTTATATATTCAATTTTAAAGTTTGGTTTTAAATAGTTTGGGGTTTTAATTTGTCTGGGCCAAAATTATTTAATTTGATTTTAATTCTACTTTTAAATTTTGTATGTATGTGTTTTATTGTTTGGCTGTGCACCGCCCTGAGTCCTTCGGGAGTAGGGCGGTATAGAAATCAAATCAAATCAAATCAAATCAAATCAATAAATAAATAATTGAAACATGAACATTTGTGATCTGAACTTTAGTTTAATGGAGTTAATAGGTAGAATTTGAAAGCTACACAGGAAAGCAACAGAAAGAGGTAGGGGTGAGAAAACAATTAGCATTATGTAGTATTTGATCAAACTTTATTTTGAAATTATCCTTACAAATGTGTATGAATTTTAGAGCTAAAACTGAATTTCTCCCGAGAGTAGTTTTTTACCTGTTCTCTGAACTCCTGTTCTTTCAACTTTGAATCATTAACCAGTGTTGTCTTTTGGGCTAACTGAGTCTGAAATACAATACATACACACTCTTCAGCAAAACATCCACATGAAAGTTTTAACAGCAAAATTTAATCTTCCTGTTATTTTTTATTATTGTAAGCCTTAGAGGAAAATGCTTCACTGACATTGCTACATTAAAAATGATGTATTTGTGAAGTCATTCTTACCTGAAGTTCTGCTATTTTTTCCTAAGGAATACAAAAGGACAAAATTTATTAAAACATTTTTTTCTGTTTAATACAACCGAAATTATTTAATACAACCGTGCTCTACACAATAATATAATATTTCATCTGCAATTTCTTGCTAAAATCTAAAAAATATTTCAGTGCCATATCTGAAAATTAACTTTCTCTCATATCTATAAAACATATCCTTAAAACCTGTTAAAACATGCAAGATTTTCTTGTAATGATGTGAGTGGTCAGGATGCAAATTCTGACTTCCATATTGTCTCAGAAAAAAAACAATGCTATAATAATAAAGGATGAGATACTGCTCTTTTTGTTTTAGCATAAAGTTATTTTGTAATAGATAAAGATGTAGTGTAATGGATGAAGCTGTTTATTATTACTTGGAAGAACAAGAATGAGGGACTGTTAATATACATACTGGGTACAAGTTAGTAGGCATAAAATTAATTGGATTTAAGATTTGAGTAACTGTTCTCATTCATTTAAAGGAAAACTAAATCAAATAAGTTAATCTTCAAACTCTAGCACTTCCTGCATATAACACCAGGCATCTAAGGCTAGTTGTTTCTGAGATATTGAAACAATATATAAAAACTATTTTGCTAAAATTTGACAATTAAACTAATTTAAAAAAGAAAAAAGAATGTTGTAACTTACACTGATTCAAAATAGAAGTAAAGTTCCTCACCTGTTTTATTATCACTGTGTCAAGAATGACAAATAATAGTATAATGATTACAGCTAAATGAGGCAGTGTCAATACAGCGTCAATTCTGTTTCAACACATGTAATATCACTGCTATGTGAGCACTGTACTTTTAGATGCAATTCAAGAGCTGGTTATCACCTTTAAAGTCCTTCATGGATTTGGGCTGGAATACCCAAGGGAGCATCTCCTTCCAGTTATTTCCACCCATCCAACTCAATCCGGCAGGTTAGGTATGTTATGGGTACCACCAGCTAAAAAATATTGGCTGGCAGGAACTAGGAGATGCGCCTTCTCTGTAGCACCTGCCTCCTGGAACATTCTCCTTCCATCATCAGTATGATCTACCCTGTTGACCTTTTTGTAAGGCCATGAATTTGGTTGTATGCACAGACCTGGTCACCTGAGTGTACTAAACCATTTCTTGGTTGTATTAATATCCATGGCAATAGATGCACTTGGTGATTTTATATAAATTTATTTTGTATTATTTAAATGCTTTTAATTTGTTTTTACACTTTATGATATATCTCACCCAGAGAGTTGTCGAGGTGAGCAAATATAGCAATCAAACAAATTAACAAACAAAGAATATATAATGAGCAAACTGTTGCATGGGGCTGCAATAAAACTAAATATAAAAACATAGTGAAAAATTAGAAACACCAATATGTTTTCCAACTTACTTCATCACCATTCCAACTTTCTTCATGTGCCAATCTTTTTTTATAGTCCTCTTGTAACTGCAACAGCTGTTCCTCCAATTTATTTACTTTTTTGGTCATTTCTTCTTCTCTGGCCTTCAGAATAAATATTAATAAATCCACCATCTTGTATATCTTGTTGCAATATAGTATGGTGCAATTTGGTTTACAATCATTTTCAATTTTTAAAGTTCTAGTGAATTGTTATTGTTTTAACAGAAATATATTATACTTTGAATATCTACCATGTTCCCCCGAAAATAAGACTGGGTCTTATTTTTTTTGAAACCCCCCCCCCCGAAAATGGCTAGGGCTTTATTTTGGGGGTATCTTAATTTTTTTGAGGTGCAGGAGGCCGCAAGCATGGTCACCTCATGGCTGCTAGGCCCCTTAATTGTGGCCCGCGGATCAGCTGATCCAGCAAGAGCTGGGAGTTCTGTCTCTCTGGGTGCCTGGAGAAGTTTCTGGTGCATTCTTGCTTGCCCCATCCCTTCTCACGGTGCCAGGGAACCTCGCAGCTGAGGGCCGCTCTCTTCCGCAGCTCACTTTGTGGCTATGGAGCAGGCGGCAAGCATAGTTTGCACTCTGCCAGGCCTGGATCTTGGATGTTGCTCAGGGCTGCTGCTACGATGAGGCAGAAAGCTATGTGGCCTATCAGAATTGGCTCCTCTACCCGGCTGCTGGGCCTGCTGCACCTGCTACTGCTGTCCTCACAGGGGCTCTTTGCCCTCCTGGCTGCCTTGCTCCCAGCAGCCCCTCTGGGCTGCTCCTGCCTGGCGTGAGGCAACTGAGCCCAGATCTACAACTTCTGGAGCACCTCCCCTGCCACCGGCTTGCCAGGACCCTCTTCACCAGCGGTTGTGCTGCCCTGAGCAAGCTCCATGGCGGCTCTGCAGCAGGACTGAGGAAGGAAGGGGAGATCGCCCCTTCTTCCTTTGCACTCCAAAACCTCACCTACCCTGGCTCCCAAGCCCCCGGCCTGCATCTCTCTCACTGGAGCAAGACATGCAACTCAATCTTACCTGTGAGAGCCTCCCAGTGCAATGTTCTGCTGTAGCTTTGGCGCAAACGTCCCCCTTGCAGAATTGCAAGGCTAGAGGCTTCGAAGCCATGGAGGAAGCAGTTTGGATGTGCTTCTGCAAGGCTGCCCTTTGAAAGGAGGATTGGCAGGAAAATCCACCCCCATCTGGAGATCACTTTCTGAAAGAGTTTTCCTCACCCTGCCTGCTTCCAATCTTTCTCCTTCTCCTGCATCTCAAATAAAATCAAACCATGATGGGGGGATTCTCCTGTGAGTACAGGCTGGAGATGGGGGGGGGGAATTTTCCTGCAGCCTGAGCAACACCCGAGATCCAGGTCTGGCGGAGCACAAACCGTGCTCACTGCCTGCTCCATAGCCACAAGGTGAGCTGTGGAAGAGAGAGGCCCTTGGCTATGAGGTTGCCTGGCACCATAGGAAGGGATGGGGCTAGCAAGAGTGCGCTGGAAACATCTCCAGGCACCTAGAGAGACAGAACTTCCAACCTTCGCTGGATCAGCTGATCCATGGGCCATGATCAAGGGGCCCGGCAGCCATGAAGTGACCGGGGAAGGGAAGGGCTACCTCCTGTGCTGGCCAGCCTGCCCCCTTCACTAGGGCTTATTTTCAGGGTGGGTCTATTTTCAGGGAAACATGATAATTATTTAAATACTATTTCAAAATTTAGAAAACCATTGACGAACACATTTAAAAAGCCATTTAGAAAGAATCCAGATTCTACACCAGCACCAAATCTCATTTATCATTCATTAAAATGAAAAATCATACTATGATTTGAAGTACTATATCATTATCTTAAATCAATGAAATGTGTTCTTATTTATCTTATTTATGCATGTTAGAGCAAATGAAAGAATACACAATGCAATGGCTTTTCGGATACAACATTTTTCATTCTAGTGAAATACCATTATGTCAAGAATTCCATAATGCAGAAAGTTATGAAAGAGCTATAAAAGAAAGGCAGAAGTACAAAAGAGAAATATACACACATATACACATATTATACATATCCACATACATACATATATGAACACAAAATATACATATAAACACACACAAAGGGATAAAAAAGACATTTGTCTTGCCTATGAAATTTAATTTGAAAGCTTCCATTTCACATTAACCCAAATCATGATTCTTGGAAGGTAGTATAGTATAGTGTAGTCCAGTGCAGTGCAGTATGATATAGTATATTATAATTATAATTATTATAATTATTATGTGAACCAAAGTACAGAAAAATTGCTGCAGGTTGTGAAAACAGAGAACATTATAAAAGCAACAGAAACAAAGGTAGAATATAAAGAAAAACAACTGGATGACAGATTAAATGGATGGAAAAACCAAAGCTCTGCATGAACAGCACTTGAAAAACATTGAAGGAAAATGTGATGACAACTTTACACGGGCATGGTTTAAGATGGAATCATCAAGAAAGAAACTGAAGGTTTAATACTGGCTGCTCAAGAACAAGCACTACAAACTAATGCCATGAAAGCAAAGATACAAAAATCCACCAACAATCCAAACTGCCGACTTTGCAACAACAAAATTGAAACTGTTTCACATTTAATATGTGAATGCAGCAAAACCACACAAACTGATTACAAAGCTAGACACAACCGAGTTGCTAAATTAATCCACTGGTCATTATGTAAAAAATATGATTTATCTGTATCCAAAAAGTCATGGGAACATAAAGTGGAAAAAGTTATAGAAAATGAGAAGGTGAAGATCTTGTGGGATTTTCAAATATAAACGGATCATCATTTGGAACACAACACGCTAGATATCACAGTTATCAAAAACCGAAATGTACAATTTATTGACATCGCAGTACCAGGAGATGACAGAGTCGAAGAAAAAGAATCATGAAATATCGCAACCTGGCCATTGAAACTACGTGATTATGGATGAAACATGTAACAGTGATGCCCATAGTTATCGGAGCACTTGGTACCATGTCCAAGAATTTTATAAAATACATCAACAAATTGCAGCTTCCTGCAATAACACCAGCGGAACTGTAAAAAAATTGCGCTACTTGGAACATTGTACATCTTAAGAAGGTACTTGGTTGATACCTAGGACACTGGCAACAACCAGTATTAGCACCAGTCAATGGTATTTGTGATGCATTTTTGAATGTTCAGTTGACTAAATTTCATGTTTAATGAATAAAGTATATAATAATAATAATGTATGTTTAATGAATAAAAGAGATAACATAAACAACAACAACAATATAAAAAATAAAGAGCCAGTTTGGTCTAGTGGTTAAAGCAGAAATTAGGAGATTATGATTTCTAGTCTTGACTTTGGCATGAAAACCAGCTGTGTAACTTTGGACTGTTACTCTCTCTCAACCCAACTCACCTCCTAGGGTATTTGTTGTGTGCAAAATAGGAGGAGGAAAGTATGTTGAATATGTTTGTCATCTTGAGTTATTTATAGAAATAATAAAGGCAGGATTAAAGAAAACTAATCTAACTTTAAAAATATCTTCATAAATACAAAAGAGATACTTTAAAGGTATTTTGGCTTCAAATGTGTTAAAACAAAAATGTTTTATTAAACATTACGTTGTCTAAATAGATATATTCTTTAAATTAAATGTTTATTAAAAAGAATAGTAGTTGTATTATCAAGTTTATATTTAATAAATTTATTTATTTATTTGTTTGTTTGTTTGTTTGTTTCCATTTCTATACCGCCCTTCTCCAAATAGGACTCAGGGTGGTGAACAGCCAAAGTAAAAAAACAGAGCATACAAAATTTAAAAACAGTTTAAAATAATTAAATATTTTGGCCGTAAATTAAAACAACCCAATTTAAAATCAATTTAAAATTTAACTCAAGCCAGCCCAGCTAGTTGAAATAAATAGGTTTTCAGGGCCCGACGAAAAATCCGGAGGTCTGTTATTGTACGTAACTCTGGGGAGAGGTTGTTCCAGAGGGTGGGCGCCGTCACAGAGAAGGCTCTCCCCCTGGAGGTCGCCAGCCGACATTGTCTGGCGGACGGCACCCTGAGGAGGCCCACTCTGTGCGAGCGTACTGGCCGGTGGGAGGCTATTGGTGGCAGAAGGCGGTCTCGTAAGTATCCCGGCCCTAAGCCATGGAGCGCTTTAAAGGTGGTCACCAACACCTTGAAGCGCACCCGGAAGACCACCGGGAGCCAGTGCAGCTCGCGCAGGAGAGGTATCACATGGGAGCACCTCGTCGCTCCCATAATCCCCCGCGCGGCCGCGTTCTGGACCACTGGAGCCTCCGGGTGCACCCCAGGGGGAGCCCCATGCAGTAGTCCAGGTGGGAAGTGACTAGTGCCTGAGTGATTGTGCGTAGAGAGTCCCAATCTAGAAAGGGGCGCAACTGGCATATCAGGCGAACCTGATAAAAAGACCCCTGGCCACGGCCGTCAAATGATCTTCTAAAGACATCCGTGCATCCAGGAGGACGCCCAAGTTACGAGCCCTTTCCGTGGGGGCGAGTGATTCGCCCCCAATAGCCAGCGATGGCGTCAGATGGCTATATCGGGACGCTGGAAGCCACAGCCACTCGGTTTTGGAGGGGTTGAGTCGGAGCCTGTTTCTCCCCATCCAGGCCCGCACGGCCTCCAGGCACTGGGACATCACTTCAAGGGCATCGTTGGGGTGGCCTGGGGTGGAGATGTACAGCTGGGTGTCATCAGCGTACTGATGGAACTCCACCCCGAAGCCACGGATGATCTCACCCAGCGGCTTTACATAAATGTTGAACAGAAGGGGCGAGAGGACCAACCCTTGTGGCACCCCACAAGCAAGGTGCCTCGGGGTCAACCACTGCCCCCCTGTCAACACAGATTGCGACCGGTCAGAGAGGTAGGAGGAGAACCACCGCAGAACGGTGCCCCCCACCCCCAACCCCGCCAACCGGTGCAACATGATACCATGGTCAATGGTATCAAAAGCCGCTGAGAGGTCTAACAGGACCAGGATAGAGGAGCAACCCCTATCCCGAGCCCTCCAGAGATCATCCACCAACGCGACCAATGCCGTTTCCGTGCTGTGCCCAGGCCGGAAGCCGGACTGGAGCGGGTCTAGATAGACAGCTTCATCCAGGTACCAGGGAAGCTGTTGCGCTACCACACTCTCAAAACCTTCGCAACAAAGTGAAGGTTGGAGACTGGACGATAGTTAGCCAAAACAGCCGGATCCAGAGAGGGCTTCTTGAGGAGGGGCCTCACAACCGCTTCTTTTAGAGCAGCCGGCAGGACCCCCTCACTCAAAGAAGCGTTAACAATCTTCTGGAGCCAGCCTCGTGTCACCTCCCGGGAAGCCAGTACCAACCAGGAGGAACATGGGTCCAATAAACATGTGGTTGTGTTCAGCCGTCCCAGGATCCTGTCCATGTCCTTGGGAGCCACAGGATTGAACTCCCCCCAGATAACACTCTTAAGACCTGCCTCAGTCATCCCGTCCAGACATACTCAGTCAGAGGCCAACCCTTCCCGAATCTGAGCGATTTTGTCATACAGATACTGCACAAAGTCCTCAGCTCGGCCCTGCAAGGGGTCATCCCGCACCTCCAGGTGGAGGAGGGAGCGGGTCACTCTAAACAGGGCGGCCGGGCGATTATCTGATGATGCGATAAGAGCGGCAAAATAGCTAGATTTCGCCGCTTTTATCACCACTAGGTAGGTCTTAATATGAGACCTCACCAGTGTTTGGTCGGATTCGGAGCGGCTGGTCCTCCAACTACTTTCCAGGCGTCTTTTCTGGTGCTTCATCTCCCTAAGCTCCTCGGAGAACCAAGGAGTTAGGTGAGTTCGGTGCTGGGTCAGAGGCCGCAAAGGCACGACACGGTCCAAGGCCCTGGCAGCCACACTATCCCAGGCAGCCACCAGGTCCTCAGCCGAGTCATGAGCCAGAGTCTCAGGAAATGGCCCAAGTTCCATCTGGAACCTATCAGGGTCCATCAGGCGCCTGGGGTGGAACCACATGGTTGGTCCCGCCTCCCTGCGGCGGGGTGCAGCGGTTAGAAAGTCCAGTCTAAGGAGCGAGTGGTCAGACCATGACAAGGGTTTGATGGCTATATCCCCTGTATGAAGCCACTCGACCACTAACCAGAGACAAAAACTAAGTCCAGAGTGTGTCCACCCGTGTAAGTAGGGTCATGAATTAACTGAGTAAGGTCCATGGCCGTCATGGAAGCCATGAACTCTCGAGCCACCTCAGACGTTTTGCCGACAGATGGCAGGTTGAAATCCCCCATGACTAGAAGTCTGGGGGTGCCAACCGCCACCTCAGCTATGACATTGAGCAGCTCGAGCAGGGCCGTTGCCACGCGGCAGGGAGCCAGGTACGTGATCAACAAGCCCATCTGTACTCCACGACCCCACTTCACAAAAAAGGACTCACATCCGGCTATCTGTGGAACAGTGGTCTCCCTCGGATCAAGACTTTCCTTTATAATAACCGCCACCCCCCTGCCCCTGCCCTGAGCTCTCGGCTGATGGAATGCTCGGAAACCTGGTGGGCACATATTCACGAGGGGAACCCCCCCGCTCATGGCCCAACCAGGTCTCTGTAATACCTGCCAGGTCCGCTCCCCCTTCCTGAATAAGATCGCAAATGAGGGGGGCTTTATTTACCACGGACCTGGCATTGCACGACAGCAGCCGAAGGCTCGGGCCCTGAGAGTCTGAACAGCCTGGGGTGCGAGAAAGGCTATGGGGACCGGGGCGCACCACCGCTCGAAGATAGTGAGTGCGCGCCCCCACCACATGATGCGGCCCCCTGCTCCCGCCATATCTGCCCCTCCCACTCAACACATTGATAGAAAAGCCCTCGACAGAATGGACTTTGATGTCCCCCTTACCCCCGGAATCCGCACCCTCCGTGGCCCCACTGACAGCTGGGCCAGACCCCTCCCCCTGTGGGTTAACCCCCAAACCCACACAACCCTCCCACCCGTTAAAAATCTATCAAAAAGTTTCCCTAAAAAACCCCTCAATCCCCTTTTTGCGGCATGCCACCTCTCGGGGTGCCAACGCCCGTCATAAAGGTAGGCCCTTGATAAAGTGGAAGGCCACCCCTGCGAGAGGGGGGAGTCTCGCAGAATAAGAAGTTCTGTTGGCGAATACATCTAATCAATCAGTTAATTAATTAATCAGGGGGAAGTCCACGGCCTGGGGGTAATCAAGACAGTCCAAAGTCTGGGGAGGGATATTCAATCAATTCCAAGTCAATAAATTCAATAAATTCAATAAATTCCACTGCTCTCTCACAGCAGTGGATGGAGTCTTAAGCCGCTTCAAAGCCAGGTGTTGACACCAGCTGCCCTCTCACGAAAGCTGGGAAGGGCCAGAGACCGCAGTCATCATCCGGCTCCATGCAAGGCTTGAAATCTGGAATATCTCGCTCTACAATTGGGGGGCATTAATAACAGCCACCAATCTACAGGTTCGCGGGCCAAGAGAAGCCTCCGATGGTTCTGGCGGCTGCACCTTAGGTGAATCAGGAGGCAAATCAGGAGGCTATAGATGTCCATGGGAGGCAAATATCATCATATTGTTCAGAGGAACCTCCAGATGGTAAGTGGCCTCACAAAGGCTAACAGACCACATGGGGCATAAGAGCTTGGCCCCAGGTCTTTTCCGACCGTCAGAACCAGCAATGTTTCTAGCTCACCCCCATCCACATAAGGGGGGGGGAACCTCTGGAAGAACCAGGAAGAGGCCCCCTCCAGGTAAGCCTCCCATCTAAGTTGTAATAATAGTTCCAAGGAACTGACATTAATAGTACATCGTGGTCAGAGGCTCCTCGCTCTCCCTAAGCAAGTTCCTCCTCCTTTTCGCCCCCTCTGGTGTCGTCCCTCACAGCTGCTCGTCCCAGTATTAAAACAAGTGCCAGCCCGACGATCCCAGTTCTCCGGAAAAAAAAAACATCTCCATCCATCGCTGGGAAGCCTCTGCCATCCCCTCTTTAATGTAAAGTGAAAGAAAAAACACCATAGTAACACTAAAATCAAAAAGATTTGCAAAATTATATAGAACATACCATTTTCTCTCAACTTTACATTAGTAAATCCAATGTAGCAGTGATTCCAATAATTTGTGTAGTCCTAGGTACTGAATGTTGGCAATCACATTGCAATCAACTATGCTACAAATATATATATTCCATTCTTATAGTTATGCTCACGAGCAGCAGTACAGAAATATATTCTCTTACTCTATTTAAGCGAACACTATTTAAATTCTTGTTCTTTTTCCGGAAGATATGGCCTTAATTTCTCTAATGGGATAGGAATTTATCTTTCAGTCTTTATTGGACATAATCTTCATATAATTGATACAGTACTAAATGAATTCACATCTATACAACAACTACCCAAAAGAAAACATTTTGCTGCAATGCAAACCAAATGCTGTCTACTTTCAATAGTATATTTCATTAATACCATAGTTGGATTTTAAAGTTTGCTTAACCAAACTAACGGTATAGACTTCCACTACTGTTTCTGAGCAAAACTGCTATCTGTGAGCCTCACTGTCTTCCTAATTCCACTCAAAACCACAGTAACAACTTTTAAAGCCTTAAAGCATTTGGACTTGGTTGCCAAGTCATTTCCTCCTCTATAAATCTGCCCAGATATCAAGATCATCTTTCTCCTTCAAAGAAATGTAATATTAATATTGAAATGGGGGCAAGATTTTAAATATTTACAGAATACTGCATTTAAAAATTGGTTTCTACAATTTTGTGTCAAAGGTTGAAAATAATCCTCAGGATTTTACTCATGAAGATCTATGTTTGAATAGTTTGGAATGCTTGGAGCAAAATAATGAAAACTAAGCTGTATTGATATTTTTAGCTGCAGAGAAGTCTTTTGACAATTTGAATTGGATTTATTTTTCGTTTAGAGCTCTGGAACATATTAAAATTTGAGTTAATTTTATTAAATGTGTAAATTCTATTTATACTCTCAGAAAGAACAAATAATTGTTAATGGAGAACTAATTACAGTCTTGTTGGATTCCAAAAGAGATAAGGCAAGGATGTCCATTGTCTCCATATTTATGTATTTTGGTTATTGAGATATTGAAATAAAGATATACCATATTTTTTGGAGTATAAGACACATTATTTCCCCCCAAAAAAGAGGATGAAAATCTGGGTGCGTCTTATACTCCAAAAATTGCATCAGCCAAAGCTGGAGGAAGGGGGAAGGCAGTTGGAGAGGTGGCGGCAATGACAACAACAGGTAACTGATTGGCAGTATTCTGGGAGGCTGATCCAACCGCCAATCGGAGAGGTAGGATTCAAAGTGTTTGGACTAACCATTAGTTAAATTGAGGAGAATCAGCTGATTCCCCCAGTTGAGCCGTTAGCCAAGGACACCCAGCCACACCGTCGGACCTGCCAGATTGCCGTCGGACCTGCCAGCCGATTGCTGCCGCCAGACCTACCACCTTACCTGCCACTCCATCGCCACTGCCTCATCACTGCCAGACCTGCTGCCGGACCAGCCGTCCCATTGCTGCCAGACCTACCATCCCATCGCTGCCACACCTGCTGCCCCATCATTGCCACTGGACCTGCCACCCCATCACCATTGCATGACCTGCTACTGGACCTGCTGCCTGATTGCTGCTGCCAGACCTGCTGCCTAATCTGCTGCCCCATCACCATTGGACCTGCCACCCCATTGCCGCAGGACCTGCCACTGGACCTGCTACTCAATCACTGCCGCCGGACCTGTTGCCCCATTGCCGCCACAGGGCCTGCCACCCCATTGTCGCCACTTGACCTGCCACTCCATCGCTCCCTGACCTGCCGCCCCATCGCCACTGCCAAAACTGCTGCCTGATTGACCTGCTGTCCCATTGCCACGGTCTGACCTGCAACCTGACCTGCTGCCTGATCGCCGCCGGTGGACCTGCTGCTTGACCTGCCGCTGGACCTGCTACCCATTGCTGCTGCCTGCCCTGCCACCAGACCTGCCACCTCATCGCCGCTGCCAGACCTACTGCTGGACCTGCCGCCCCATCACAACGACCTGACCTGCTGCACCATTACTGCCACTCCATTGCTTCCAGACCTGCTGCCTGACCTGCCGCACCATCGCCGCCGGACTTGCCGCCACATTGCCACCTGACCAGCCGGTGGACCTGCCACCCCTTAGCCTTCTGACCTGCCACTGAACCTGCTGCCCAACCTCCGCCGCCCTACCTGCTGCCTGAACTGCCGCCCGATCACTGCTGCCTGACCTGCTGATACATTGCCACCTGACCCGCCGTCTGACCTGCTGCCCAATCATCGCCCCCTTATCTGCCGCCTGACCTGCTCCCTGATCTCCACTGCCTGAACTGCCACCTGACCTGCCACTCCATCTCTGCCTCCTGACCTGCCGCTGGACCTGTCGCCCGATCACCACTGCTGGACCTGCTACTTGACCTGCCGCCCAATTGCTGCTGACTGGCCTGCTGCTGGACCTGCCGCCCGATCACCGTCGCCTGAACTGCCGCCCGATCACTGCCTCAACTTGCCGCCTGAACTGCCAACTGATCAACGCCGCTGAACCTGCCACCTGATCGCCGCCGCCGCCTTGCCACCAAACCTACCACCTGATTGCCGTCCCCTGACCTGCCGCCCGATTTTCATTGCCTGACCTGCCGCCAGACCTGCTGCCCGATAGCCATTGGTGGATCTGCTGCCTGACTTGCTGCCCCATTGCCGCCAGACCGGCTGCTCAATCACCCCCGCTGGACCTGCCACCCCACTGGTGGCACATCACTGCCGCTCAGGAGAAGAGAGAGAGGAGGCACTGCGAGAGAGCCTATTTCTGATGTTCTTCTCCTCCTGGGCGGCAGCAGCATGTTCAGCTCCCCGAATCAGGCTTGGTGATCTCAGCCCGCGAGGGGGAGTGGCAGATGGAGAGGGGTGGGGAGGCAGAAAAGTGAGAATTCTACCGCTCAACTAAACCCCAGATCTCCTGTTTGCCCTGCAGGCTCTTCAAGAGGAAGGTGATCGAGCCAGTCCATGGCTTTTGCAATCCAAACCAGGGCTTCTTTTCCTGCTCTCCTTTCCTCCCCCCTGGAGCCGAAGCAGAGAACAAAAGGATGGCTGGAAAGAGTTTAAAAGTGAGAATCCAAGATGCTGGTTCTCAAGTTACACACCGCTGGGTGTTTATAGCGAATTTTTGGGAAAAATCCCAGAATCGCTAAAATCATCGCCGCCCTCAGCTCCCGGACAGACAATCAGCTGTAGGGTGGCCGCGGCACTTCGGGAAGCTAATAATTGCCACTTTGCCACCAACAAATCCATAGGAGGTTTTTTCAACATTTTTGGCCTCAATCCTCCTATACCACCAACAGAGCTTCTACAGTAGGAGAGTTGTAAGGTTTCCTTGCACTCTCCACATGGCAATATTACAGCCTGGAATTTTGTGGCTGTGTAGGCGCTTAACAGGAGCTGTTTCTAGGATCTCCTGGACAGTCACCTCTAGAGCAGCGTATATCCTGCTCACATGTTGCCTGGCAGCCATTGAGCAAAACGCCAGAGCCTCCGCCTTTTGTTTCTCTTACCACGTGGCGAAAGTGAAACTAAATCTTTCCAGTTGACATCTTAGTCGCAGTGCATATACTATTGCAATGGCAGAGCGTTCTTCCCAAGGGGAGGGAAATACCATGTCTCCAGGAAAAAAAGCAGCTTGCAAAAGCAAGCACTCTTCTAAAGCAGAAGAAAAAGATTTGGAATGGAGACATAAAGCTTTAGAGAAGCACATTACAAAGGCTATTGTTCATGTGGCCAGTAAGGAGATTTCTCCTCCCCCTACTACTCCCCCCCTCCCTGTTGTTGAAGTTCACCAGGCTTGGTCTTCAGAAGATGAGGGTGGGTTATTATACAGGAAGAACAAGGCATTCTGCAAAATCCATTTGCATGTAAATTAATTACTCCTGCTACTCCTGATTCTGGCAGAAATGTGGCATTAGTTCATGCTGCAAGGGAGTCGTCCTTGCAAGAACAGACTCCAGAGAACCCTTTTAAAAATCTGCCTGAAAGCTTAAAAGTCTTAATTTATCGGGCTGTCACCTCTCGGGTGGCGGATGTCTGTCAAGGCCATCATTCTGGCTCAATAATTTCTGAGCATTCCTCTCATATTAGAGCCTCTCCTGCAGTTAGCCTCACTGGCTCTCATTCCCCTGCAGCTTCTAGAGCAAGTGAAACCTTTGCATTGGAGGAGGATCACCATTCTGATTTATCAGATGATGAGGGAGTGATTCAGGATCAACCTGCCTTTACAGGTTTATTTCCCCCAAACAAATTTAAGTCTCTGTTACATAAGGCACACATTACTGTGGCTCTAGAAAACGATGATTACATTAAAGAAATGAAAGGAGTTCACCAGGGTCATAAAAAAGGACTCTTTTCTGAACCTACTCCTGAACAATCCTTTGTTCCAATTCCTCAATTATTCATAGACATGGTTAAGAGACAATGGTCTAGTCCTGCAACCATGGCCTCTGCCCTTGCCTCAGATAAGAAATATTATACTGTTGCATCCAAATTTGCTCAGCTATTGCAAGTCCCTCCAGTGGACAGCCCTGTAGCAGCTCTCTCATCTCCCTCATCCTATGTGACAGGGGATACCTCTGAAGGTCTACGACCAGAGGATAAAAAATTAGACTTCCTGTGCAAAAAGAATCACCAAGTTGCAGCATGGGCAATTCAATCGGCTGCCTCAACCTCCTTTTTCAACCGGTGAACCATCCTTTGGCTTCAGCAATTGCAAGCAAAAATGTCCCCTAGTGAGATTCGCCTCCATCAGGATATCAATAAAATCATAGCTGCTACTCAATTCTCAGCTGATGCCACTCTAAATTCGGACAAATTCGCCTCTAGAGCCCTAACCTCTATTGTATCAGCCCGCAGGATGATCTGGCTCTGTCAGTGGCCAGCAGATCTTCGGGCCAAATGAAGTTTGGCTGCAGCTCCCTACTCTGCAGAGAAATTATTTGGTGAGTCACTTGATCCTCTCCTTATTGAAACATGGGACAAGCGTAAGGTTCTGCCTTCAACATCTACACGTGTTGACAGATGGTCCTCTCCTTATTACAGGAGGGCATCCTTTCATCCCTATTACCAAGGAAGCACCTCCCAGCTGTTCTGTCCCCAACCCCACGCACACACATCAACAGACGTTCAGGAGTTAAAGACCAAACCAGCAGGCAAAATCCTTTTCCTTATGATAACAGAACTTGGCAACAACCTAGTGGCTGCTTGCCAAGAGTTTATTATTTACAAAGAGGAGAGATAACTTCTCCCCACTTTTGATACATCAAAGGAAAGCAGCTCAATAATTACAATCAAGTCCAGAGATAATCCAGGCTTAAAGCAAAAATACGGCAATGCAGAATGGCATGGAAGCTTTCAGCTTTGTTCGTCACAAGGTTTGACTGGCCACCATGCTCCCTTTTATATCCTGTGGGGTGTGGTCCAATGACTCAGCCTAATCTCGGGCACGCCCTTTCTTCTGTTGCGCACGCATATCTCTGCGACGCTGGCGTGGGTCCAGCCAAGACTCATTACCCTCATCACTGTCCATCTGTGGCTGTGTGGACGTGCTTGGCCCTGGCCCTATCTCTTGCTGTTCGGCGGACACTGAAGGCATTGCCAGAGAGGAGGGTCCTGGAGAGAGAGGCCTTGCCAACTCCTCCCCTTCATTCTCGGAGTCCTCTCCTGACGATGACACAGGCTCCGGTAACGGAGCCACAACACCAGCAGGGTCACCCTCAGGGATAAAGTCGGTCCTCGGACTGTCCATCCTTTCGGGATAGGGGCAAGCAATTCACACAATCTAAACAGTCCTTTCGTGGCTCCGGCTACCGCCAGTCCCGCAGCTGTGATTCACCGCCAAATCCTCCCATTGGAGGCTGCCTGGCTCTCTTCGCAGACAGGTGGAAAGCCTCAACCCCAGACCTCTGGGTCCTCTCTATAGTAACATTTTGCCTCCCTCTGGAATTTCTCTCCTTACCTCTGACCCGTTTCATTCAATGCCCACCTTACAGCAGCGAGTCCAGATGCCAACTGAGGGACCAAGCTGTTCAGCACCTCCTGCAAATTCACGCCATAGAGGAGGTTCCCCAAAGCCAATGGAAGCAAGGGTTATACTCTATCCTGTTTGTGGTTCTGAAACAGTCGGGGGATGGTGGTGGTGGAGGGCAATACTGGATTTAAAGTCTCTCAATTCTTATATAGTGTATCGCAGATTCAAAAAGTGTTCGCTAAACTCTATCCTTCAGGGGATTTGTCCCAACTATTTTCTAGTTTCCATAGATCTCATGGAGGCTTACCTTCACATTCCTATTCTGCCAAAGCATCAACAGTATCTCCGCTTTAGCTACGCAAGAAAATATCTACAATACCGAGCCCTTCCCTTTGGACTGGCATTGGCCCCGAGGGTCTTCACAAAGGTCCTGGCGGTCGTAGCAGCTCACCTGAGACAACAACCGGTAAGACTCCAGGCTTACCTGGACAATATTTTGATTCTAGCTCACTCTCACGACCAGGCCTTACACGATCTAAACATCACAATTCGAACCTTGAACGAACATGGGTTCCTGGTCAATTACAAAAAGAGCCAATTAGTGCCAGTCCACAGACTTGTCTGCCTTGGTGCCATTATCGATACACGTCAAGGCACAGTCTTCCTGTCCTTGGAATGACGAGCCGATATCAAAGACATGATAGCTCACATTCACAAAAACCCTTCTGTTCCACCTTGTCAAAACTTCTAGGCAAGATGATCTCCTGCATTCAGATCATTCCCTGGGCACGCCTTCATGCCCGACACTTGCAGTGGTTTCTACTCCCTTTCCAAAGAAAGTGTCAAGGTCACACCATGGTCACTGTCAGAGTCCCACTCTCAGTCAGGCGATCGCTACACTGGTGGACATTGCCCTCTCTAGACAAGGGATGTCTCTTCATGGACCAGAACAGACTCATCCTCACGACAGACGCCAGTCTCCATGGCTGGGAGCTTATCTCGACTCGTATGTGGCTCAGGGTCGTTGGTCTCCATCAGACCTGACCAACTCTATAAATTGGCTAGAGCTGAAGGCCATCTGCCTAGCTCTCACACAATTTCAACAGTTTGTGCAAAACCATCACGTTCTGGTGCTGACAGACAACATGGCTGCAAAAGCACATGTCAATCGTCAAGGGGGGACTCGCTCAAGATGTCTCATGGAGGAATCTTTTCGTCTAGGCAAGTGGGCCGAGCAACATCTCCTCTCCATCCGAGCAGATCACATAGCGGGGACGGAGAACACCGAAGCAGATTTCCTCAGCAGGACCCAGATAGACAATGCCGAGTGGCAGCTCCATCCAGACATTTTCCAAGCGATATGCAACAGGTTCGGGTTTCTGAACATAGACCTCTTCGCAATGAATCTGAACACTCAACTTCCTCGCTTCTTCTCGAGGTTCCCGATTTCAGGGGCAGAAGGGATCAATGCTCTCCGACTAACTTGGCCACCCGGTCTTCACTATGCCTTCCCACCATTGCCTCTGATCCAAGCTCTGCTTCGGAAGGTGGTTGCCAACAGGGCGGAAATAATCCTCGTAGCTCCGCACTGGCTCCGGCGCCCATGGTTTGCGGATTTGGTCAATCTCTCCATATTGCAACATTGGAGGATTCCATTGAACCAGATCGTCCTGCGGCAAGGAGTCTTGATACATCTGGAACCTCAGTGGCTCCAACTGACTGCTTGGCACTTGAAAGGGCCCTCCTAAGACGGGACATGTATTCAGATAGGATGATTCCTACTGTACAGGCTTGTAGGCGCAGGTCCACAGTTAGGCTTTATAATATCACTTGGCTAGCCTTTGTAAGATGGTGTAGGTCCCGCCAGGTCAACCCTCTTTCAGCCTCCCCTCCCCAGGTCCTAGGATGGCTTGGACCACGGTCTGGCCCACAGCACCCTTATAAGTTACGTGGCGGTACTATCTACAGCCTTATCCAGTCCCTCTGACCCGCCACTCACTCAACACCCTGTTATAAAAAAAAATCCTAAGAGGAATCAGGCTCTTATGGCCTTCCTCAATTCATAGGTATCCCACTTGGAATTTACCCAGAGTCCTAGACGTCTTAACTGAATCTCCCTTTGAGCCCCTCTGCATGGTCCACTTTCGTTTCCTCATTCTTAAGGTAGCCTTCCTAGTGGCCATCAGTTCAGCTCGCCATATTTCAGAGCTGGCAGCTCTCTCTGTTAGAGAGGATCTCTGTATCTTCAGACCTGACACTGTCATCTTAAGACTGGATCCCTCTTTTATTCCCAAAGTTTATTCCCTTTATCATAGAACTCAGGACATTATTCTCCCCAATTTTTGTCCTCAACCTTCCCATAGCTTGGAGCGAATGTGGCACACCTTAGATGTGCTGAGGGCTCTAAAAATATACATTAAACAAACTACCCCTTTCAGAAAATCTGAGACCTTGTTTGTCTCCTTTTTGCCAAGTTCTCTAGGACATAAGGTTTCCTCTGCAACTGTTGGTCATTGGATCAGAGCATGCATTGCCTCGGCATATCAGGCCCAGGCGGTCCCTATTCCCGGTCAAATTACTGCTCACTCCACCCGGAGTCCGGCTACATTGGTGGCCTGGGCAACTCAGGCTTCCCTTGAGGAGGTCTGCGGGGCGGCCATCTGGTCCACCCCCTGGCCATTTATTAGATATTACAAGTTAGATATCTTTGCTTCTGCGGAAGCGTCATTTGGCAGGAGGGGTTTGCAACAGGTGCACCGAACAGCGGTCTCCCCAGGCCCTTCGTCATCTCGCCCTTAGGACTGCCAAAACTTCGGAGGAGCTGGTGTGGAGAGGTGCGGAAGAACCTCTCATTTCGAACATGGAAGAAGATGGCCGACATGGCAGACCCAGACATCTAACGCCCCAAGTGGAAAAATCAGGAAGCGAAAGAATGAGTACGGGGTGAAGATTGGCAGTGCGAGCAGGAGATTAAAACATTAAAAATAGTTCTATAGACGATAACTGTGAGGAGGTGATAAACCCTAGAGTCCAGAGGAGCAGCTGAAGGAAAGGGAGACACGGAAAGGTGCAGGCGGCAAGCAGTGAGGAGAGCAAAGTGATGCAGCGAAACCTGTCTTGTTGGATATATACAGAGGAATAGAAAAGGGACGTTTGAAAGAGCGAGCGCTTTGAAATTCGGAGAAGGGAAGCAATTTGGAACAGGACATTGGTTTTCCTTTTAATAAAGCTGCACCAACGGAGAAGGACTATATAGGCAAAAATAAAGAGGGACAAAAGGGAAAGCTGCAGAGCTGAGATCGCCATTTTGGACGGTAAGAGTGAAAGACTCTGTTCTCCGTTTTCTGTCTTATAAAGAAGATTCTATTCCATTTGGATTTATAACTGTTGGCGTTGGAGAGTTGTCAGAGTGGGACTGGTGACAACTATAGTGGAATTTCGCACTGATTAATCCCCAAAAGGAAAATTTCTATATATATCTTATATATAATAACTATTTACTTATTTATTAGTGATTACCATTTAATTATTATAAATTATTATAAATTATTTATTAGACAATCAATTTAAACTATAATCAATTGATATATATATAATATTTTAGTACTGTCTATATACTATAATATTTTGTTTGTTGCTTCCTTATATGTATTTTGATTAAGATCTTTATTAATACTAAGCCATTTAGATAATTAATTAATTAATCTTTCTAGAGATATAATATTATAATATTTTAGTACAAGTTAGTACAATTCTATGGTATTTATAGCATTTATAGCATTTTATAGTACTTATAGTTTTTGGAACTGGGGAACTGGAATATGGATTTTCATTAAGATTAAGATTAAGATACAGTCAATTTAAGAATTAACTACAGTGATATATAGTAAATTAGTAACATTATAAATTGTAAGTTATAGATCGAGATTTTATATTTGAATATAATAGGAACAGAATATACTTAAGCTTACTTAAGAACTTTAGTACTTAGTAGTACACAAAATTGAGTTAGAAGCGGATGCTGATTTGGGAAAGAATAGGCAGAATCTTAGAAAAACAATATAAAATTTTGAAGGAAATAACATCCACCACAGTAACCACAGTAAAATCAGGAAAGGAGGTCACTTCAACACTAATTGGATTAACGGCTTCCCCAGCAACACAAAAGACTATACAAGGGATGTTTTCAACTGAAAAGCAAACCTCCACCATGAGTATGCAGACTGTCCAGACTACATTAGCGACAATACAGGAAACTATGTTAAAAATGCAAAAATGCTTGTCTAGAAACCTTGAGGAAGCCAGGAGAGACCCGGACGAAGTCAAAAAATTGGTCAAAGAGGTGCATCCAGAGAAACAGGTAGCCCTGATTTTTCTGGATGCACAAAAAGGGTTTGATTTCATCCACTGTTGCTGGCTGTGAGCCAGTTTTCACTGCCATTATTGTTTCGCTCTCTAAACTCTCTTGCTTCGATTCACCCAGAGCACTAAAGAAGCGATTTTCAAAAGAATGGATAATTATGCAAAAAAAGTTGACAAGGGCATGGACCAATTAGCTATAAATATTGGTCATAATGATAAACAGATTAAGCTTCTTAGAGTGGAAACTGACCAATTAGGGAAACAAATGAGGCAGATGGAAGAAAAGCACTCTCTGGAGTTTGATGAGCATGAGAAGACTGATTTCTCTGGAAGATCAAAGCAGACGATCATCAATACGAATTCGAAATTTACCAGAGATGACAGGAGAGGACATGAGGAAATTGATCCCACGATGGTTTAAAGAAATAATCCCTAACCTGACCACGGGAGAAGAGGACATTGAGCGCGTCCACAGAGTGGGCGCTTTCAGAGCTGGGTCTTGTCCCAGAGACATTTTGGTAAAATTCTCTAATTATTACAAAACAGAGCAGCTGATGATGAAGCTGAGTGTGTTAGCTTTGTTGAAGTTTCAAGGATCTACAGTTCAAGTTTATAACGATCTTTGTCACCAAACAATTAAGTGGAGGCGTAGCGTTAAATCAATCACCGAAGAGCTCAAGAGAAGGGAGATAAAGTATGCATGGGGATACCCAGTATTTATGAGGTTTATGTATGAAAGGAAACAATATAGGATTACCTCTTTGGAGCAAGGCATTGAGCTACTTAAAAGTCTGGGGCTGGAATTGCAGGGCGATGCTGCTCTTAAAAGTGCCAATGGTGGAGGAAGAGGAGCCACGGCAAGTGGGAAGTGAAAATAGTAATAAAAATTCCAAGATGCTTGACAGGCTCACACAAAAGGAGAAAACTAAAAATTCAATAGGTATAGTGAAAGATAAATTGGGGAATTATTGTAGTACAATGAAAGGAAAGTTAAAAATATTCCAGGAATTTTATCAAGAGTTGTACAAGGGTAAGGAGATTAAGAAGAATAGAATGGAAGCTTATATTGGGAAATATATAAAAAGGGGACTGGAAACGGAACATAAAGAATTTATTTATTTATTTATTTATTTATTTATTTATTAATTACATTTTTATACCGCCCCCTCTCCCGAAGGACTCGGGGCGGTGAACAGCCAAAATTAAAAACACACAATACAAACATTAAAATACTATAAAACGAAATTAAATTTATCTTTGGCTTCCCCAATTTAAAACCCCTTACCCATAAAATTCTCCAATTAAAAGATTTTTTAACCCAGCCCAGCTTGCTGAAATAAAAAAGTCTTCAGGGCCCGGCGGAAGGTCCGGAGGTCCGGGATCAGTTGTATCCCTGGGGTAGCTCATTCCAGAGGGCGGGTGCCCTCACAGAGAAGGCTCTTCCCCGGGGGGGGGTTGCCGGCCGACATTGCCTGACCAACGGCAACCTGAGGAGACCTTCTCTGTGGGAGCGGATTGGCCGGTGGGAGGTTATCGGTGGCAGAAGGTGGTCTCGTAAATAACCGGGCCCTAAACCATGGAGCGCTTTGAAGATGAGAACCAATACCTTGAAGCGCATCTGGAAGACCACTGGAAGCCAATGCAGCTTGCGCAGGAGAGGTGTCACGTGGGAGCGCCATGTCGCCCCCATAAGTACCCGCGCGGCCGCATTCTGCACCAGTTGGAGCCTCCAAGTCCTCCTCAAGGGGAGCCCCATGTAGAGAGTGTTGCAGTAGTCCAGGCGGGAAGTGACGAGGGCATGAGTGACCGTGCATAGGGAGTCCCGATCCAGAAAGGGGCGTAACTGGCGTATCAGGCGAACCTGATAGAAAGCCCCCCTGGCCATGGCCGTCATATGCTCTTCTAAAGACAGCCGTGCATCCAGGAGGGCACCCAAGTTACGCACCCTCTCTGTGGGGGCCAATGTCTCACCCCCAATAGTTAGCGATGGCACCAGCTGACTATATCGGGACGCCAGCAGCCACAGCCACTCAGTCTTGGAGGGGTTGAGTCGGAGCCTGTTCCTCCCCATCCAGACCCGCACGGCCTCCAGGCACTGGGACATCACTTCAAGGGCATCGTTGGGGTGGTCTGGGGTGGAGATGTACAGCTGGGTGTCATCAGCGTACAGATGGCACTGCACCCCAAAACCACGGATGATCTCGCCCAGCGGCTTCACATAAATGTTGAACAGGAGCGGCGAGAGGACCGACCCTTGTGGCACACCACAAACCAGGTGCCCTGAGTCGACCTCTGCCCCCCAGCCAACACAGACTGTGACTGGTCGGAGAGATAGGAGGAGAACCACCGTAAAACAGTGCCTCCTACTCCCAACCCTTCCAACGGGTGCAGCATGATACCATGGTCGATGGTATCAAAAGCAGCTGAGAGGTCTAATAGGACCAGAACAGAGGAGCAACCTCTGTCCCGAGCCCTCCAGAGATCATCCCCCAACGCGATCATGCTGTACCCAGGTCTGAAGCCGGACTGGAACGGATCTAGATAGACGGTTTCATCCAGGTACTGCGGGAGCTGTCGTGCAACCACACTCTCAACAACCTTCGCCAGGAAGCGAAGGTTGGAAACTGGACGATAGTTTGCCAAAACAGCTGGGTCCAGAGAGGGCTTCTTGAGGAGGGGCCTCACCACCGCCTCTTTCAAGGCGGGAGGCAATAAACCCTCACTCAAGGAAGCGTTTATAATCCTCTGGAGTGAGCCTCGTGTAACCTCCCGGGTAGCCAGCACCAACCAGAAGGGACACGGGTCCAATAAACATGTTGTTGCATTCAACCTCCCCAGCATCCTGTCCATGTCCTCGGGAGTCACAGGGTCAAACTCATCCCAGGTAACAGTCTCAAGACACACCTCGGACAACCCACCTGTTCCCACCCAGTCAGAGTCCAAGCCTTCCCGAATTTGAGCGACTTTATTGTGCAGATAATGCGCAAAATCCTCAGCATGTCCTTGCAATTAATGGAAAGGAGTATATCACAAAGGGAAATTGTAGAAGTAATTGAAAGTTTGAAGGTGGGTAAATCACCCGGGGTAGATGGATTAGGAACAGAATTCTATAAAATATTTAAAACATTATTAGTACTGAAATTATTAAAGCTGTATAATGCAATATTAGAAGGGCAAAAGATTCCAGAATCATGGGAGCAGTCATTAATAATATTAATATCTAAACCAGATAAGGATCCGACGCTCCCTGACTCCTACAGACCTATATCATTAATAAATCAAGATGCAACATTTTTTTCAACTATTTTAGCAAGAAGAATGAATAATTTTATAGGTAATTATATAAGGGAAGATCAATGTGGATTTGTAATGGGTCGACAAATGCATAATTTGGTTGGAAGAGTGTTAAATGCAATTCACAAGATTAAAAATCTAAAGCTTAAAGCAGGGATATTAGCCTTAGGCATTTTTAAGGCCTTCGATTGTGTGAGCTGGCAAGCATTAAAGATGGTAATAGAAGAATGGGGTTTGGAAATAAATTCAAAGTTGTAATAGATCAATTATATTCTCGGAACTCTGCCCTAGTGGTAGTGAATGATGGAGTTACAGACAAATATGACTCGCCAGAGGAACAAGGCAAGGATGCCCACTCTCACCTGTCCTATTTGTATTGGTTATGGAACTATTGGCCAATGCATTAAGAGATGACGGGGAGATAGAAGGGATAGGTAAAATAAAACTAAATATGTTCGCTGATGATACTTTGTTAACAGTTAAGAATATAGTAGATAAGATGGAAAGAATTGGATGGGATCTAAAAGAATTTGAAGAAATAACTGGATTAAGAATAAATTGGTCAAAATCTGAGTTGATGTTGTTTAATTATACGAAAAGGGAAGAGAAGGATTGGGAAGGGAAGGGAAGCGAAATGAGAATTAAAGATCATATTAAATACCTGGGAGTTAGAATTACAAAAAATTTGGAGAAGTTAGAAAAGGAAAATCTAGGCAGTTTAAAGAAGGAGATTTTGGAAAGTTTGAATAAATATAAAAGGTTGAATTTATCATGGTTTGGAAGAATTGCTTTAGTAAAAATGAAGATTTTAGCAAAGATTAATTTTGCTTTTAGGATGCTACCAATAAAAATATCAGATTTAGAGTTAAAGAGTTGGCAGAATATATTGAATAACTATTGTAATGGGAATAAGAAAGTGAGGATAAATAAAAATAAGTGATATCTAAGCCAAAAAAAAGGGGGTTTAGGACTCCCAAAGATTAAATTATATTATGTCGCTAATAGGCTTAGACATGTTATAGAGGCAATTTTAGGAATAGGAGAATTGGAATGGTTGGAAGATAAATCTAAAATTAAAACCAAATTAGAATGGAAGCTGGAAAATGTATTTTTTTATGGAAGGTGGAAAGAAATGGGCTGAAAGCATAAGCAATCCTCTCCTGAAGTTTCATTGGGAAATTTGGAGTAAATATAAAGGGAGGCTGCTTCCGAAGAACTCTCCATTATCACCGGTAGTAATCTTGGAAAAGTTCCCAGGGAATTTGAAGAAGAAAGTGAATAAAATTTTAAAAGAGAAAAATAAAATGAAACTAAGGGAATGGTTAGGAGGAATGAGGACACGTGGGGAATTGGAAGAGGTTCTAGGAGGAAAACGGTTGTCTTGGTTAAATTATAGCCAAGTGGAACAATGGACTAAAAACTGGATAAGAGAAAATGGAGAGTGTAGAGAGTTAACGAGGTTCGAGGAATTAATTGAAAAAAATGAAACTGTAAAGGAAGAAAATAAAGGGATAAAAGGCTTAATGAGTGGAATTTATAAAATATTGTTGGAGGAAGAGGAGAGGGAAAATTTAAGAAAGATGGTATGGGAAACTGATTTGAAGATACAAATAGGGTAACAGAGCTGGGAAAGAATTTGGCAACAAAGAGTGTTGAGAAATATGTCAGTAAGAATAAAAGAGAATTATTATAAAATGGTATGGAGGTGGTACTTAACTCTGGTTAGATTAAGCAATATGAATCAGAATTACTCAGATAACTGTTGGAGAGATTCTGGGGAAAAAGGAACGTATTTACATATGTGGTGGGATTGTAAATTTGTTTAAAAATTGTGGAAGATGGTGTTTAAGGAGATTGAAGAAATTGTAGGAATAAAGGTAGAAGAGGCACCAAAGGTAGCATTATTCTCACTATTGGAAGATATAAAGTGTAAAAAAGAGACTAAAGAGTTGATAACAAATTTGTTAACCGCAGCAAAGCTAATGATTTCTAGGAACTGGAAGACATGAGGTGATTATTGTTTGGAAGAATGGTATAAGGAAGAATGGGATATTGCCATAAATGATAAACTGACTTGTAATATTAAAGTAAGGAGGGGCATAATGAAAGTAAATGAATTCAATGGAATCTGGAAACAGTTCCTAATATATGTGTTTTCGGGAGGAAGGGGAGATACCACCACCTGAAGAAGCTTTAAGATTTTGGAAGCAGGAATGATCCCGAGGGGAGGGGGAGCACTCGTTGATTGTTTGTATTGTGTATATTGTTATATATTATATATTATGATTCATGTATGTTAATAAAATTAATAAAAAATTATTTAAAAAATGGGGGAAAAATAAAAAAATAAAAAAAGCATTTGATTGGGAGATTTGGAGATTTATGACACAACAAATAAAAAATATGAAATTCGGAGAGAAATTTGAAAAGATGATAGCTTCAATATACACAAAACAGAGAGCAAGAATACTAGTCAATGGGGAACTAACACATTTTTTTGAAATAAGTAGAGGAGTACGGCAAGAGTGCCCACTTTCACCACTACTTTTTATTCTAACCTTGGAAAATTTACTTAGAAGAATTAGGTTAAATAAAAACATAAAAGGACTCAAGGTAAAAGGAGAAGAATACAAGGTTCAAGCATTTGCTGATGACCTTGTATTCTTCATAGAGGACCCACTAGAAACAGAATTAAAATTAACAGATGAGATAGAGAAATTCGGCAAAGTGGCAGGTTTAAAAATTAATAAAGATAAGACCAAAATATTAACTAAAAACCTAACAGTAAAACAAATAGAAGAGTTAGAAAAACAATCAGGATTACAAGCAGTTAAGAAGATAAAATATTTAGGTATCAATTTGACAACTAGGAATGTAGCCATAAAAGATAATAATTATGGAGAGTTAGTACAACAAATTAAAAAAGACTTAGAAAGATGGGGGAAACTAAAGCTATCAGTGCTAGGAAGAATTGCGGCGATAAAGATGAATATACTGCCGAGACTCCTCTACTTATTTCAAACTATTCCGGTTAAATTAGAGAAAAACTTCTTTACAAATCTGAATAAAATAACATCAAAATTCATATGGGAGGGAAAAAAGCCAAGGATAAATTTAAACATATTACAGGATGATAGAACTAGAGGGGGTTTTGGCCTACCAGCGTGGGAAAAATACTACAAAGCGGCGAGTCTGACATGGATTAAAGCAGTGGTCCCCAACCTTTTTATCGTCGCGGACCAATCAGCCTTTGATAATTTTACCGTGGCCCGCTGAGCGCGCGCAGGGGTGGGGGGCTTTGTTCGCGACGACACATTGATTGTTTATATATCAGATTGTTTTGATTAAACAACTTTTATTTTATTGTATTTAAACATGCCTTACAAAATAAAATACAATTACATAAATATAAAGTGCTTTAACATTTTAACAGTTAAACTTTAACTAAGCGCTCTAGTTACTAGAATCTAGTGAATCAATGAGAACCCTGAGCTTGTTTTTCTGCAACGAGACGGTTCCATCTGGGGGTAATAGGAGACAATGACACCCGAAGTGTCTTGCTTATGTCCAGTTTATTTCGTTGTTTTATTTTGGTTGCTGTCACTGCAGAAAACCCCGCTTCACACAGACAGAAAAGCGAGAAGAGCTAAAAAAACAAACAAACATCGGGGTCCTGTGCGGGAGGGGGTTTCAACCTCTTCTCCAAAGCACCTGAAGGTAGGAGGAGAAACTGGATGGAGCAAGGAGATAAGCAGCCTCGAACTAAGGAGAAACTTCCTGACACCCAGAACAATTAACCAGTGGAAAAGCTTAGCCTTCAGAAGTTGTGGGAGACCCATCACTGGAGGCTTTTAAACAGAGACTGGACAGCCATTTGTCTGAAATGATATTGGGTCTCCTGCTTGATCTGGGGTTGGAATAGAAGACCTCCAAGGATCCTTCAAACTATGAGCTCCTCTGTTACAAACCTCCAGGGATGCAGCACCCACAACCTCTGGAGAACCAACCTCCACTTGAAAGAGGTTTTTTCAATCTTCCCACCAGCAGAAATTGCAGCCACCAGTTTCCCAGCCTGCAGCACCAGTGGGCTTCCATTTGGGGAGGGAAGGAACCTGCAGCAGCAGCAGCTGAGAGGCTTCAGCCCAGTTGCTTCTCCGCTTCCAGGCCGTGGAGGGAACCAAACAGCCCGACTTGCTCCTGGACTCTCCTCCCACCTGCAGCCCTCAACTCACCTGCCAGCTGCTGCTTCGACCATGGAAACAGCACAAAAGCCGCTCTGCACACCAACTTCCTCCCATGAGTCATCCGGAAAAGGAAGTTCCTCTGCGCTTCTCCTCTCCTCCCATCCTTTCTATCAATACGGTACTCGATGGTTTTAACTCCTTTATTATGCACTTTTCAGGCACAGAGGTTGCCTACCGGCCGCTGCAGCAATCATGTCCCCCGGCCGCTGCAGCGATCATGGCCCCCGGCCGCTGTGCGGCCTGGTGCCAGGTACTCCACGGCCCGGCACCGGTCCGCGGACCGGGGGTTGGGGACCACTGGATTAAAGAATGGGTCAATTTGGGACTTCCGGTTTGTATCTCGTCGCTGCCAGACGGTCCCTCGGGACCGCCAGACCATTGCCTGTAAAGAGCCGCCTTTACACCGGAAAGGCGGCTCGAAAAACTCCATTTCCATGAGGAAATGTGAGACAGAGCCGGCAAGGGCAGGTAGAGCTCTCTGCGAAGCCCCAAAAGGTTTTTTTTTTTTAACTTTTGGGGACGAAGCAGATGAGACTCCCTATTTCCCCTGCCGCTGCTCCGGGCTTTGGGAGACCTCTGCTTTTTTGCAGAGCTAGGCGACAAGAATAAGCCTATTAAAGAAAACTAACAGATCAATTAAAGAGGATGAGAGCTGGACCTGTGACCCTGAATCGCAAGTATTTTCATTTATTTTATAAAAGTTATTGAAGAAGGAAAAAAGAGTTTTTAAAATGGCGACTGCCGAGGCTTGAGAAAGGGCTGAAAGGGAAAGTCCTTCCATCTTCTATTAAGATACAAAGTAGCGGAATAAATACTCCTGGCTACAATTGAAGATAAAGCTCCACTTTTGTGTTTTCTCTTTCCTGGACATTTGATACTGATCTGGTTTGGAAAGAAGCTTTTTTCTCTTTACTTTGCTTTTATTTTTTTTCTAAAAAAGTTTGCCTGTGTGGAAATATGGCATTTAGACTTACAAAGCCGGATAAACAAGCAGTGGGGGGGGGGGAATCCCCCATCCACAAATTATATGAACAAGTTCTTAACCTACAGTCTCAGAAAACTGATTTTAATATAATTGAATTTCTTCTGGAGGAGATTGTAAGAAGGGATGAGATTATGAATCAGAACTTTGAAAAATTTAAGCAGGAAATTAAAGAATTGGTACAATTAAAGTTTGATATCTTGCAACGAAAGATTATAAAAATGGCTAATGGTTTCTCAGAATTTATGATCAAGTTGGATATAAATATTAATTTATTAGAGTCTAAAATGGAGGAAATTGAGGACAATTTGGACAATAAAATACAAAAAATTGAAAATGATTTGATAAATACTCAAGACAATAGCTTAGAAGAAAAACCTAAAATGGAAGCTGACCCAAAGATTTGTAATGCAGAAAACATACAATAACGGATTGAAAAGGAAGTTTTGATGATGCAATATAATTTTACTGAATATGCGATTAGACTGAGAGGATTACAGGAAA
The DNA here is from genome assembly GCA_022577455.1 of Arizona elegans. Classification (NCBI taxonomy): domain Eukaryota; kingdom Metazoa; phylum Chordata; class Lepidosauria; order Squamata; family Colubridae; genus Arizona; species Arizona elegans. Next base: position 70,623,791 of record JAKOOJ010000004.1, on the reverse strand, counting down.
ATAACAGAGGTGACTTAAGGAAAATATCTTCTGAAATTCTGGCTGGGATCTTAAAGGTTCAACCTGAGGTGGTATTTTGTAGGATCGATAGAGTTTATAGAATGAATTCCTGGATTGCAAAGCAAAGGCAATTGCCTAGAGATGTGGTGATTTATTTTATAGATAAAGAAATAAGAAATAATATTGTGCAAAAATCTTTTAATTCTACTTTGCAATTGTTTGGAAGAAAGATTTGGATATACAAAGAACTACCGCCTAAGATGTTATTGGAAAGAAAGAAATTTGGTTTTCTGGTGACTGAGCTTAAAAAAAGAAATATCTTATTCAGATGGGGTGCTCCAGTTGGTATAATATTGAGATATCAAGGAGAAAGATACCAATTAAATACTGTTGAAAAAGCGGAAAAAAATTATCAAAAAATTTTAAAAATGAACTCAACATCTTTATGCACAACACAAGATAAGCAAAAGGAGTTGGAAATAAAGGAAAAATATCGAGTTACAGAGGCCTCCGTTGATGAATTGCCTTTAGATTCTTCAGGCACCTCAGCTGGATTATCTATAAATAAGAGAGAAGTGGCATCGGATTTTAACGTGATGGTTCATCAAGTCACAGACAAGCATGGAAATCAATTAGTTGATACACAACTTATAGAAAAGAAATATGAGTCACAAAAGCAAAACCAACAAGATCAAGTCATAAATCAGAACGAAAACCGATCAGTTGATATACAACTTGCAGAAAGGAAATTAGGATGGAGATCAAACCCACCAAAAGAAAGGAAAAAAAGAAACAGGTCTCATAAAAATAAAAATTTCTAAATTAAGCAACAGTGAAGCCAGTTATTATTATTTTTTTAAAAAAATGACTGAATACATGAAAAGATAGTGGAGGTGAAGTAGTGGTTAATATTATCCTAAGGAGAGTGACAGACCTCTGCAATGCCGTAATTTTGGGATGTGAAAAGGGCCTTAAACTGTTGGATTGGAATTATCTATTTTGGTTTTCTTTTCATTGATAAATGTATTATATTTATGCTGAGCTATAGGGCAAGAGAGCTACACTGGGGCATGCAGAAGATCTGGTTGTTACCCCATTATGACAGTGGGAATTAATAATCCTGAAGAAAGCCACTATTACAGATATTATATGGAATACAATTATAATGTCACTCGGGTGGTTGTTTTCTTTTTTTATATACACGAAGATATTCATTATTGACGGGGGCAGATGGTAACTGAGGATTTTGAACATTCTGTTGCAACTGGGATGTTATGTTACCCTAATGTGGGTGATGGACTCAGCAATCCAGTGGAAAGACATCAAAGAAGACATTATATGGATTATAAATTTAAAGTCATTGATTTTATCTATATAAGGGAATATTTTTTTTTTTAGCAGGGTGGGCAGAAGAATAAAGATATTAAGAATTGTTGTGTATGGTATTTTTGTAGGAAAGAGGGTGGAGACAGGCTAGTTTATTGATTGTTTAGTTTAAGAAAAGGGATGCTTAAGAGATATATCTATGGGAGTGGAGGAAATGGAGAGCTGAACAAATGTAAAATTAGAATTTATGGGGAAGGCTGCTTTGAAATGTTATATTAATATACACAAAAGATTAAATGTTAAAGTAGGATTTATTATATAGTCTTAAAGTGGAAGGTTGTTTTGAAATGTTATGTTAATATACAGACATAAGTATGGGGGAGGAGAAAAAAGGGTAGATTATTGCTAAATTGGGAGTCATAATAATATTACTGTGCTAAATCAGAAGTTATTATACAATGTTATAATAGAATGTTATTTTTTTTATTGCAAAAGTTTTACAATTACATTTTCACCCCTTTCCCCCCCCCCTCAACCCACCCCAAACTTCCCAACCTCCCTAACCCACCCTAACCCTCCCCTCTCCCCGGACTTCCGCACAGTATACTCATATCAGATAAAAAAACAAAACCCTCCATTGTATAAAACTTATATAAAACTTGAACCCCTCCCTCCCCCTTATAAATTTTCATCTTCATTACATTAAAATATTTTTATCTTAATATAACATTTTCAAATTAAAGCTATTTGATACTTCCTAGTTTGATATTTGTTCTGAACATAATCTATCCACTTTTTCCATTCCCATTCATAAGTCTCTTGTGAACAATCTTTTAAATATGCTGAAATCTTCGCCATCTCTGCAAAACTGACCATCTTCAAAGTCCATTCCTCGATCGTGGGCAAAACTTCATTTTTCCAGTATTTACCTATCAACAATCTTGCTGCTGTTATCATATACAATATCAATTTTGTTTCACCCAATGTAAAACCCTTAACTATACCAAATAAAAACAATTGTGGAGAAAATTGAATTTTTTTCTTCAAGACATTCTGCATGACCCACCAAATTTTTATCCAAAAAGCCTTAACTTTCCTACAGGTCCACCAAACATGGTAATATGTAGCATCTAAACAATCACATCTCCAACATTTTGGCTGAACATTAGGGTACATACACGACAATTTCTTAGGATCTAAATGCCATCTATAAAACATTTGATAGAAATTTTCCCTCAGATTCTGCGACTGTGTAAATTTAACATTCTGAACCCAAATTTTTTCCCATGTTTCCAACAACACTCGTTCCTCAAAATTTTGTGCCCACTTAATCATGCAATGTTTAACCAGTTCAGTTTCTGAATCCCTTTCTAACAAAACATTATAAAGCCTTTTAATATGCATTGGACCTTTCTCTTTAATGTGTCTAACCAATTCTTCCTCATGCAACATAATACCAGTTTTTTGGTCCTCTTTCCATCTCAATTGTAATTGATTATATTGTAACCAAGTTAAATTAATCCCTTCATCCAACAGTGTCTGTAGTGTCTTCAACTGCCATCTGCCCGCATCTGTAAAAAGAACCTCTTTGTATAAACCCCCCCCGAGTGACATTATATTTGTATTCCACATAATATGACCAAGATCCAGCCATAGAGGTATTTTATAATCCCATTTGAATCGGTGCTTCTTCCAAACTCTCATCAAAGAGTCTCTAAGTATATGGCTTTTAAATACTTTATCCACTTTGTTGTCATAAAACAAGTAAGCATGCCATCCAAATTCAAGATCAAAACTTTCTATATTCATTATTCCAGTCTTTTTCCTTCCAAACCAATCACTTGCTAGAGTCAAAGCTGCTGCTTCATAATATAGCTGTAGGTTTGGATGTTTAAGGCCTCCCCGTTCTGGAACATCTTGCATAATTTTCAATTTCACTCTCGGTTTTTTCTCGTTCCAGACAAACTTATTCACTCCAGTTTGCCACATTTTTAGTTGTTTATCACTTTTAAGCACCGGAATCATTTGAAACAAAAAAAGAAATCTTGGCAAAATATTCATCTTAACTGCTGCTATTCTTCCAAGTAAAGACAGCTGCAGTTTTTTCCAAGTCTCCATATCTTTCTGCACCTCTCGCCACAACACCTCATAATTATTTTGAAACAATTTGATATTTGATTCTGCAACCTGAACTCCTAGATATTTTACCTTTGGTACAATCTCAAAACCTGCCCTCCTTTCAAGCTCGTGTTTACGATCTTGTGTCATATTTTTAACTATCATCTTAGTTTTTTTCTGGTTCAGTCTAAAACCTGAAACTTTACCATAGTCTTGTATAATGTCCTTCATCTGGATTAATGATTCCATTGGCTGTGTTAGGGTAACAACCAGATCATCTGCAAATGCCTTTATTCTGTAATCCTCTTGCCTTATCATTATACCTTTCAAGATATTAGAGTCCCGTATTGTATTTAACAAGACTTCTAGTGTTAAAATAAACAACAGTGGGGACAACGGACCTCCCTGTCTTGTTCCTTTTTCAATTTTAAACTCTGTTGTCAAACTTCCGTTAATAATAATCTGTGCCTTTTGCTCTTGGTAAATTGCTGAAACCGCCTGTATAAATTGATCCCCAAAATCCATCTTTTTTAAAGTCTTTAGTAGAAAGTTCCAGTCCACTCTATCAAAGGTCTTCTCTGCATCCAAGAAGACCAGCACTGCAGGGATCTGTTTATTCTTCTCAAGATATTCCAGTAAGTCTATTACTTGCCTTACATTGTCCTTCATGTATCTACCCTCGATGAATCCCGCTTGGTCATCATGAATCACCTTTTGGATTACTGGCATCAACCTGTTGGCTAGTACTTTTGCATAAATGTTATAATCAGTATTCAGAAGAGATATTGGTCTATAATTCTCCGGTTTTTTAGGACTGCTTGCTCTTTTGGTATCAAAGAAATATAAGCTGTTGTCCATGATGGGGGTATTTTACTCCCTTGTTGTATATTACAAAATAAATCTCTAAGTTGTTCCACCATTTCTGCTTGCAAAGTTTTATAATACACTGTAGTCAAACCATCCGTTCCAGGAGCTTTAGCTGTTTTTAATTGTTTAATTGCTGCTATTATCTCCTCATCTGTTATAGGATAATCCATTCTTTCCTTTTGTTGGTCAGTAATTTTTGTAACACTTTTATTATCTAAGTATTTTTCTATGAGTCCATTCTGCACATCATCTTTAGCATATAGTTTAGTATAATAGTCCACAAAAGCTTCTTTAATTAATTTTTGTTGAAAGATTTCTTTCCCTCCAATATCAATACTATCAATAGTCCGTACACTCTGCTTTTTCCTTAATGTATAGGCCAACCATCTGCCCGGCTTATTGGCATTACAAAATGTATTATGCTTCGCATATTGTAAGTTTGTTGCAACTTGTTCCGCCATAAGCATTTGAAATTGGTCTTTCAAAAGTTTTATAACACCACGTATTCTGTCATCTGTTGGGTTTTTAATAAGTAGCTGTTCTTTGTTCTTTATTTCTACTTCCAATTCAGATCTTTTCTTTTGTCGAATCAATCTATGTTTAGAGTTCATATAAATAAGCACCCCTCTCATATAAGCTTTACTCGCATTCCACACAATTTCAATTGGGGTACCTTTATTCAAGTTTATTTCAAAAAATTCTTTCAAGTGCTTTTTAAGTTCTATTATATTTTTTCATTTATTCTCCAAGAACGTCGCTCAGTCCTGCCCATCTCGATTTCTATCCATACTGGGCTATGGTCGGTCAAAGTTCTTGGAAAAATCTTTGTTCTTTTTGTCTTAACAAGTAAATCATCAGACAACAAAATAAAGTCAATCCTAGAGAAGGATCTATGTCTGTCGGAAAAAAAAGTATAGTCCAATTCTTTTGGATTATGTATTCTCCAAATATCTTTTAATTCCAAGTCTTCTTTCATGTCAAAAAAAGTCTGTGGTAGTCTGATCCTGGATTTCGCCAAACTCTTTTTGTCTAATTTAGAATCAATTACTCCATTCCAATCTCCCATAATTAAAATAGATCTATAGTCCCATTGCAGTATTTTAGTATGTAACATTTTATAGAAATAATCCTGTTGTTCGTTGGGAGCATAAATTCCAATCAAAAGAATTTGGCCATTTACTGTATGCAATTCAATTGCTATAAACCTACCATCTTCATCTGCTTCTATAATTTTAGCTGTTAGTCTTTTGTTTACATAAATAACCACACCATTCTTTTTTTGCGAAGTTGAAGATATAAAATGTGTTCCTAGTTTTGAGTTTATCAAGTATTTTTGATCTTGTGTTCTGACATGAGTTTCTTGTAAACAAATTATGTCATTATTAAATTGTCTCAAATATGTAAATAATTTCTTCCTTTTCTGTGATGAATTCAATCCATTCACATTCCAGGATAAAAACTTAATCGTCATGTAGACTTTTTTGAAGTGACGAGCAGAATTGCTGAATATCTTCCGAGGTCTTCGGCTTTGCTCCCCCCATGGCTTCACTTTCTTGTGTAGTACTCTTAACTCCCTTCTTGTATTGTTGTACCTTAGGTCTTTCCTGTTGTTGCTTTTCTTTAAGTTGCTTAGAAATTGCTCGGGTTACACGCTGGTCTTTAGCTTCAGCCATCCGGACTGGGTCCAAAGCCACATCTCTTGTAGTCAAAATTGGAGAAGATTCTAACAGGGGCTCCTCCAGAAAACCTCCTGTAGCATCCTGCAATTCCACTACCTCTGGTTCCACCTGTTTAGGCAGCTCTTCCATCTCTTGCTGAAGTTGCTTCTCTTTGTTGCTCTCCTTTATCTCCAAGACAGTGGATGTACGTGGGGATGATAATCTCTCAAGAACAGTAGAATAGAAGTGTTCCGCCTTCTCAACAGTATTTAATCGGTGTCTTTCTCCATTATACCTCAAAATTATACCAGTTGGGGGATCCCACTGGAATGGAATTTGTTGTTTTTTTAGTTCATTCACCAAAAAACCAAAATCTTTTCTGTCCTTTAACATCTTAGGTGGCAATTCTTTATAAATTCCAATCTGAGCTCCCTCCACTTGCACAGCAGAGAGAAAAGACTTTTGCAAAATATCATTTCTCATTCTTCTGTCTGTAAAATATATCACAACATCTCTAGGCAGTTGTCTTTGTCTGGCCACCCATGAATTCACTGTGTAAATTTTGTCTATTTTGTAAAAAATCTCTTCAGAATTAATTTTTAACAACACAGCCAGAGCATCAGCACAAATCTGTCTCAGGTCTTGTCGATCATTCTCTCTAATACCTCTAAGCCTTATGGCAAACTCCATGGACCTGAACTGCATCATCGTAATTTCGTTTTCAACTCTCTGCATTTTATCATCAACATCAGAAATTTTGTAATCAGTGTCCTTCATTTTAACATTCATTTCTGATTTAAATTCTTCCAGCTTAGAATCCAAATTTCTTGATAGTTGTTTCATCGTCCAGCCCCTCCCTCTGTCTCAGGGCCTGTACAGTTTGTTTGTTTGTTAATGTTAAAGGAATTTATTTTCCAGTTGTTCCGTTGGACCAGTTTCTATCTCTGATAGTGATGGTTCCTGTTGGAGATCTTTCCTGTGGCCTCCTTCACCAAACTGGGCCCCAAAGGGAGGAGCAAGGAGCGTGGTCAAAAAACTGTGGCTCAGCCAGTGACAGATCCGACTGAAGCAGCCCATCTCTGGACGATGACACAACTATCAAAAATTTTGGCCTTCAAGGTAAGACCAATGCCCATTCTGTTCAACATTTATATGAAGCTGTTGGGTGAGATCATCAGTTACCATGGTTTGAGGTATCATCAATATGCTGATGATACTCAGCTGTATGTCTCAACCCGTGGTGAGCTAAGCAATGCTGTGTCCTCCCTCTCGCAGTGCCTGGAGGCTGTTAGGGGCTGGATGGGAAGCAACGGGTTGAAACTGAACCCTGGCAAAACTGAGTGGCTCTGGGTTTGGGCTTCTTTGGCCCATGGAGAATTGCCAGCTTTGTTCTTGTAAGGGGTGGCACTGCCCCAAACAGACCCTGTATGTAATCTGGGGGTTCTCCTGAACTTGTGACTCCTGCTCAAACAGCAGGTGGAGGTCGTGTCCAGGAGGGCCTTTGCGCAACTGCTCATGCCCTAGTCATTTCCTGTCTTGACTATTGCAACACGCTCTACATGTTGAAGAGCCTCCAAAGCCCCAGTTGGTGCAAAATGCAGCAGCCCACATGATTTTGTGCACACTTTGGTGTGCCCATGTATCACCTCTCCTGAGGGAGCTGCACTGGTTGAAGATTTGCTTCTGGGTGCAATTCAAGGTGCTGGTAGCCACTTTTAAAGCCCTTCATGGCTTGGGACCATCTCTTGCCAGTCATATCTACCCAACCCACTAGAGTGGGGAGGCAAGGAATGTGTGCATCCCATCCCCTAGGAAGATATACCTGGTGGGACCCAGAAGAAGCTTCTCCGTGGTGAATCCCTCTCTCTAGAACATCATTCCCCCAGAGATTAGACTGGCCCCGACTCTCTTTAGGCAGGTACTGAAGACCTAGTTCTGCCAGCGAGCCTGGGGAACCGAGAGCAGGATATAGCCCATTAAATGGTTTGTGTGATGTGTTGTCGCTGGGCGTTGGGGGGAACTATTATTTTATTATTTTATTATTTTCTTTTATTAGTTTTTTTTATATAAGATGTTTTTATATTCAGGTAAGCCATCTTGAGTTGCCATGTGCAAATAGGTGGCAATATAAATTTTCTAAAATAAATAAATAAAATAAATAAATATCACAGTTGTGTGTACCAATCTATAGCTGTGTACGAATCTCAAGTGTATAACAACTTTCTATTATATTTAGATTTTAAGATCACAAACATTATTCAATACAAATTTATACCTCAAGTATTTCTTCATACTTTTTCACTGTCCTTTGTAGATCATCATCCTTTTCTGAAATCTTTTTATGCAGTTGAACTGTCTCTGTTTGGTGACTTTCTATCAATTCAGATTCCACTTCCTGGGCTTTACCTGTTTAAAAATGTGCAACAGTGTTACTATGACTAGGTTAATAAAATTAACTTTCTATTTTAAACCTTTATCAGCAATGGCTAAAAAGTAAATAGCAACTATTGTACCTGAAGAAATTTTAAAAAAGAAAATTTAAAAGAAAACAAGTTTTCTTGCAAACAAGTCTGTGATTAAACTGTGTGCAAGGTATTACAATATCTTCAAAGTTTGTTTTATTTTATAGTTATTTAGCAACTATTAGTAAAGAGTTAATGGCTGCTTTCCTCAATAAAACTTCACATTCAAACAATTTAACAAACAGCACTAGTTTGTTTCTGTTTTTCTTTGAAAAATAAATGAACTTCTTGTATGTGCAGCATATCCAATAAGACACAGTATCAGCACCAAGAACTTGGAGCTCTTTGCACCACAAGACAAAGATTATTGAAGTGCAACACCTTAACAAACTAATCCATATAGTCCTATTATTTATCTGATCTCTTAGATTTTTATTTCCTTTTTTTAAAATATTTTTTTATATTTCCTTTTAATACAAACATTCCAACTTGCGTTAAACAGTGTGTCATCTGAGTTTAAATTCTTTTTTTTTATTGCAAAAGTTTTACAATTACATTTTCACCCCTTTTTCCCCCCTCATCCCACCCCAAACTTCCCAACCTCCCTAACCCACCCTAACTCTCCCCTCCCCCCCAGACTTCCACACAATATACTCATATCAAGTAAAAGGAAAAACCCTCCTTATATAAAACTTGAACCCCTCCCTCCCCCTTATAAATTTTCATCTTCCTTACATTAACCTATTTCTATCTTAATATAACATTTTCGAATAAATTTTCATCCTCATTACCTTAAAATATTTCTAAATATAACATTTTCAAATAAATTCATTACCTTAAAATATTTCTATCTTAATATAACATTTTCAAATAAAAGCTATTTGATACTTCCTAGTTTGATATTTGTTCTGAACATAATCTATCCACCTCTTCCATTCCCATTCATAAGTCTCTTGTGAACAATCTTTTAAATATGCTGAAATCTTCGCCATCTCTGCAAAACTGGCCATCTTCAAAGTCCACTCCTCAATCGTGGGCAGCGCTTCATTTTTCCAGTATTTACCTATCAACAATCTTGCTGCTGTTATCATATGCAATATCAGTTTTGTTTTACCCAATGTAAAACCCTTAACTATACCCAGTAAAAACAATTGTGGAGAAAATTGAATTTTTTTCTTCAAAACATTCTGCATGACCCACCAAATTTTTATCCAAAAAGCCTTAACTTTCTTACAGGTCCACCAAACATGATAATATGTAGCATCTAGACAATCACATCTCCAACATTTAGGCTGCACATTAGGGTACACACACGACAATTTTTTGGGGTCTAAATGCCATCTATAAAACATTTTATAAAAATTTTCCCTCAAATTCTGCGACTGTGTAAATTTAACATTCTGAACCCAAATTTTTTCCCATGTTTCCAACATCACTGGTTCCTCAAAATTTTGTGCCCACTTAATCATACAATCTTTAACTAATTCAGTTTCTGAATCCCTTTCTAACAAGACATTATAAAGTCTTTTAATATGCATTGGACCTTTCTCTTTTATGTGTCTGACCAATTCTTCCTCATACATCATACCAGTTTTTTGGTCCTCTTTCCATCTCAATTGCAATTGATTATATTGTAACCAAGTTAGATTAATCCCTTCAGCCAACAATGTCTGTAATGTCTTCAGCTGCCATCTGCCCGCATCTGTAAAAAGAACCTCTTTGTATAAAAACCCCCCGAGTGACATTATATTTGTATTCCACAAAGTATGACCAAGATCCAGCCATAGCAGTATTTTATAATCCCATTTGAGTCGGTGCTTCTTCCAAACTCTCAACAAAGAATCTCTAAGTATATGGCTTTTAAATGCTTTATCCACTTTGTTGTCATAAAATAAGTAAGCGTGCCATCCAAATTCCAAATCAAAACTTTCTGCATTTAATATTCCAGTCTTTTTTCCTCCAAACCAATCACTTGTTAAAGTCAAAGCTGCTGCATCATAATATAACTGTAGGTTTGGAAGTTTAAGACCTCCCCTTTCTGGAACATCTTGCATAATTTTCAATTTTACTCTCGGTTTTTTCTCGTTCCAGATAAACTTGTTCACTCCAGTTTGCCATACTTTTAGTTGTTTATCATTTTTAAGCACCGGAATCATTTGAAACAAAAAGAGAAATCTTGGCAAAATATTCATCTTAACTGCTGCTATTCTTCCAAGTAAAGACAGCTGCAGTTTTTTCCAAGTCTCCATGTCTTTTTGCACCTCTCGCCACAACACCTCATAATTATTTTGAAACAATTTCATATTTGATTCTGCAACCTGAACTCCTAGATATTTTACCTTTGGTACAATCTCAAAACCTGCCCTCCTTTCAAGCTCGTGTTTACGATCTTGTGTCATATTTTTGACTATCATCTTGGTTTTTTTCTGGTTCAATCTAAAACCTAAAACTTTACCATAGTCTTGTATAATGTCCTTCATCTGGATTATTGATTCCATTGGCTGTGTTAGGGTAACAACCAGATCATCTGCAAATGCCTTTATTCTGTAATCCTCTTGCCTTATCATTATACCTTTCAAGATATTAGAGTCCCTTATTGTATTTAACAAAATTTCTAGTGTTAAAATAAACAACAATGGGGACAACGGACATCCCTGTCTTGTTCCTTTTTCGATTTTAAACTCTGTTGTCAAACTTCCATTAATAATAATCTGAGCCTTTTGCTCTTGATAAATTGCTGAGACCGCCTGTATAAATTGGTCCCCAAAGTCCATCTTTTTTAAAGTCTTTAGTAGAAAATTCCAGTCCACTTTATCAAAGGCCTTCTCTGCATCCAAGAAAACCAGCACTGCAGCGATCTGTTTATTCTTCTCAAGATATTCCAATAAGTCTATTACTTGCCTTACATTGTCATTCATATGCCTACCCTCAATAAATCCCGCTTGGTCATCATGGATCACTTTTTGAATTACTGGCATCAGTCTGTTGGCTAGTACTTTTGCATAAATTTTATAGTCCGTATTCAAAAGAGATATTGGTCTGTAATTCTCCGTTTTTTTGGGACCTGCTTGTTCTTTTGGTATCAAAGAAATGTAAGCTGTAGTCCATGATGGGGGTACTTTTCCCCCTTGTTGTATATTACAAAATAAGTCTCTAAGTTGTTCCACCATTTCTGCCTGCAAAGTTTTATAATACACTGCAGTCAGACCATCCGTTCCAGGAGCTTTGGCTGTTTTTAATTGTTTTATTGCTGCTATTATCTCCTCCTCTGTTATAGGATAATTCATTCTTTCCTTTTGTTGCTCAGTAATTTTTGTAACTCTTTTGTTGTCTAAATATTTTTCTATAAGTCCATTCTGCACCTCCTCTCTAGCATATAATTTAGTGTAATATTCAAGAAAGGCTTCTTTAATTAATTTCTGTTGAACAACTTCTTTCCCTCCGATATCGATACTATCAATAGTCCGTATGCTCTGTTTCTTCCTCAATGTGTAGGCCAACCACCTGCCCGGTTTATTGGCGTTGCAGAATGTATTATGCTTCGCGTATTGTAAATTTGTTGCAACTTGTTCCGCTATAAGCATTTGAAATTGATCTTTCAAAAGTTTTATGACACCATGTGTTCTTTCATCTGTTGGATTTTTAATGAGTAACTGTTCTTTATTCTTTATTTCTACTTCCAATTCAAGTCTTTTCTTTTGTCGAATCAGTCTATGTTTAGAGTTCATATAAATAAGCACCCCTCTCATGTAAGCTTTGCTTGCGTCCCACACAATCTCCATTGGAGTGCCTTTATTCAAATTCATTTCAAAAAACTCTTTCAAGTACTTTTTAAGTTCTATTATATTTTTTTCATATCTGAACAAGTTTTCATTTAATCTCCAAGAGCGTCTCTTAGTCTTGCATGTCTCAATTTCTATCCACACTGGACTATGATCAGTCAAAGTTCTTGGCAAAATCTTTGTTCTTTTTGTCCTAACAAGTAAGTCATCTGACATCAAAATGAAATCAATCCTAGAGAAGGATCTATGTCTATCAGAGAAGAAAGTATAATCCAGTTCTTTTGGGTTATGTATTCTCCAAATATCTTTTAACTCCAGATCTTCTTTCATATCAAAGAAAGTCTGTGGTAGTCTAATCCTTGCCTTCGCCAAAGTCTTTTTATCTAATTTAGAATCAATTACTCCATTCCAATCTCCCATAATTAAAATAGATCTATAATCCCATTGTAGTATTTTAGTATGTAGCATTTTATAAAAATAATCCTGTTGTTGATTGGGAGCATAAATTCCTATCAGAAGAACTTGACTATTAGCAGAAAGTAATTCAATTGCTACAAACCTGCCATCTTGATCAGCTTCTATAAGTTTGGCTGTTAATTTTTTATTTACATAAATAACCACACCATTTTTTTTTTGGTTAGTTGAAGATATAAAATGTATTCCTAATTTGGAATTTTTCAAATAATTTTGATCTTGAACTGTAATATGCGTTTCTTGTAAACAAATTATGTCATTATTATGTTGTTTTAAATATGCAAATACTTTCTTCCTTTTCTGTGTTGCATTCAACCCATTCACATTCCAAGATAAACATTTAATCATCATTATTCTCTTTCTGGAGCCAAGAACAGAATAATCGGATTTCATCCGAAATCTTCTGTCCTGCATTCCCCACGGCTCCAGTCTCTTGTATCGCCTTTGCCTCCTTTTCATCTTGTTTTTCCTGCTGTAACTTTTCTTTAAGTTGCTTGAGTTTTGCTCGGGTTATACGCTGGTCCTTGACTTCAGCCATCCAGACCGGCTCCAAAATTGGAGAAGGTTCCAGCAAAGGCTCATCCAGGAAACCTCCTTCAGCGCCCTTCAACTCCTCTGATTCCTGCTTAGATTGTTGTTGCGGATCTTGAAGTTGCTTCTTATCACTCTCCTTAATCTCCAAAACTGTGGATGTACGTGGGGATGGTGTTCTTTCTTTAAAGATATCAGTATAAAATTGCTCCGACTTCTCCACAGTATTCAAACGGTGTCTCTCTCCCTTATATCTCAAAATTATGCCAGTTGGAGCATCCCAACGAAATGGAATCTGGTTATTCTGCAGTTCTTTAACAAGAAAGCCAAATTCTTTTCTAGATTTTAACATCTTAGGTGGAAGCTCTTTATAGACTGTAATCTTCGATCCTCCGACTTGCACAGAAGTAAGAAAAGATTTTTGCAGGATATCATTTCTTATTACTCTGTCTGTAAAATATATGACCACATCTCTAGGCAATTGTCTTTGTCTGGCCACCCAGGAATTGACTCTGTAAATTTTGTCTATTTTACAGAAAACCATATCAGGGTTAACTTTTAAGATCACAGCTAGGACTTCAGCACAGACCTGTCTCAAATCTTGTCTCTCCTCTTCTCTAATTCCTCGAAGCCGTATAGCGAATTCCATTGCCCGGAATTGCATCATGACAATCTCGTTCTCAACTCTCTGCATCTTATCATCAACATCAAAAAATTTATGATCATTATTTTTCAACTTAGCATTAACTTCTGATTTAAATTCATCCACTTTTGACTCAACTTTCATAATAAATCCTGCCAGGCCAGACGCCACATCTGTTATTTTCTTGGTCACCTTCTTTTGATTCTGCTGCATTTCCTGCATAATTTCCTGTTGAGACTTTTGGATTTTATCATCTATTTCTTGTTGAGCTTTTTGAAATTTGTCATCCAGAATTTTTGAAATAAATTCTTTTAAATCTCCCATATCAAAATCTTTTTTCTGAGCTTGTGGCTGTGTATCCTGTTTACGTGTGGGGGATCCCCCCCCCGTTTTGCCTTCCTGCTTCTTTGAAGCCATCCTGCCACGTAGGCTAGCTTTTCTGAAGAGGGAGGTTCCTCTTCTACCACCTCCACAAAGCCTTCTAAAAAGGTCCCCCAGATTTAATCAGGACAAAACTGTGGTGAAGCAAAGTCAAATAAAAGGGAGAGATTTTCCTCTTGTTCCTGTTATTACAGCCGAAGCAACTTTGTAACAACTTATTAACTTTGTAACAAAGCAAGATGACTTCACCAATCCACACTCGCTGATTCGTTTACTCTAATGCTGAATGCCATATTTTTTCCAGTCACTTTCACTCATTCAGAAGTTTTCCCTTCAAAATAAGAGATCAGCAAAGTGCTAATACTTGCAGTTCAGAGTTTCAGGGTTCAATTAGATTTCAGCTGTTTGTTTGGGTTGTTTCCTTTCTCTTTGAAGTTTCCTGCAGCCGGCTTGTTCTGCAAAAGCAGAGACGTCCCATGCCGCCCGGAGTCTCAGCAGGTTGGGAGGGAGCCGTGCCTGTTTCCTCCCCAGAAACAATTCCCTGGGGGGGTTGCAGGGGCTCGACCTGTGCCCTGCTGCCTCTTCTTCAAAAATCCTGGGGATTCTGAAGCTTTCAAGCCGCTTCCCAGTAGGGAAGCGGCTCTACAAGCGGCTGGGCTGGCGGTGCTTAAAAAGGCACCGTCGTCGCCAAAGACAAGGAAACCGGAAGCCCTGAGTTTAAATTCTTTGTGTCTTAACAATTTAACTTACCTCATATTCATTTCTTACATTCATTCTTATATTAATATTAAATAATAATATTGATAAATTAACATAAACCTAACATTTCTCTTCTTTACTTACCTATTTTTACAATACATTGCTTTAATATTTATTCTTTAACCATTGATAAAACAACTCCCATATATTATATATATTATATAATAATATATTATATAAAAATCCTATAAATATTATTGCAAGTGTTAATCTATTCATTTCTGCACATTCTAATATTTTCTTAATCACTTTTTCATCTATAGGGATCTCTTCGCTTTTCCAATTTTGTGCAAATACAATTCTAGCTGTGGTTATTACATGAATAATCAAATATATAGTTTCTTTACTATAAATTCCTGGTAGAATCCCCAACAGGAACAATTCCGGTTTTAAATCAATATGTTGTTGTGTCGTCTTCTCCAGCCACATGCAAATTTTTGCCCAGTTATCTTTTTGCTTCCCCACACGTTCACCACATATGATAATACGACCCCGGTGTCTGTTGGCCTTTCCAACATTTAGTTGATTTAATTTTAAAAATTTTGACCAGTCTTTCCGGTGCTAAGTGCCATCTGTAAAACATCTTATACAGGTTTTCTTTGTATGCAGTTGTCAATGTTAATTTGTAATTCTTATCCCATAGTTGCTGCCATATTTATTTATTATTTATTTATTTATTGCGATTTATATACCGCCTTTCTCCCTAGGGACTCAAGGCGGCTTACAAAATGACAACTTCAATACAAATCACAATACAATACCAAATTAAAATCAGTAACCCAATTAAAAAACGATTTAAAATTATACCAGGGTACCCCCAAACGAATCAGTTTTATTGGCAGAAGAGCCACGTCTTCAGCTCGCAACGGAAGGAAAGAAGGTCGGGGGCTGTCCTGAGCTCAGTGGGCAATCCATTCCAGAGGGTCGGGGCTCCCACAGAGAATGCCCTCCCCCTGGGGGTCGTCAGCCAACATTGTTTGGCCGACGGCATCCTGAGGAGGCCGACTCTGTGAGAGCGCACAGGACGATGGGAGAACGGCTGGAGATGGTCCTGCAAGTACCCCGGGCCTAAGCCATGAAGGGCTTTATAGGTGAGCACCAGCACCTTGAAACGTATCCGGAGTGCTACTGGTAGCCAGTGCAGCTCACGCAGGAGAGGTGTTACACGGGAGTATCTAGCCGCCCCCGTAACTACCCGCACGGCTGCATTTTGGACTAGCTGAAGCCTCCGGACACATCCCAAGGGCAGCCCCATGTAGAGGGTGTTACAGTAATCCAACCTAGAGGTAACAAGGGCGTGAGTGACCGTGGTGAGGGCATCCCGGTTTAGGAACGGGCGCAACTGGCGCACAAGACGGACCTGTGCGAAGGCCCCCCTGGTTAGGGCTGTCAGATGGTCATCTAAAGACAGCCGAGAATCCAGGAGGACACCCAAGTTGCGGACCCTATCGGAGGGAGCAAGGGTTTCACCTCCGATCATTAAGGATGGAACCTCCAGATCCCGGGATGCCGGCATCCACAGCCACTCAGTCTTGGAAGCCACTCAGTCTTGGAAGCCACTCAACGTCTAAGTCTGTTCCTCCCCATCCAAACCCGCACCGCTTCCAGGCAGTGGGACATCACGGAAAGGGCATCCCTAGGGTGGTCAGGGGTGGAAATGTAAAGCTGGGTATCATCAGCATATTGATGATACCTCACCCCAAAACCACAGATGATCTCACCCAGTGGTTTCATTTAGATATTAAAGAGTAGAGGAGAGAGAACCGAGCCCTGAGGCACCCCACAAGTGAGAGGCCTCTGTGAGGATCCCTGACCCCCCGCCCAGACTGCAGACGGCCCGAGAGATAGGAGGAGAACCACTGTAAAACAGTGCCTCCTAACCCTATCCCCCTGAGCCGCTGCAGCAGGATACCATGGTCGATGGTATCGAACGCCACTAAGAGGTCAAGAAGGACCAGGATGGAGGAGCAACCCCCATCCCTGGCCCGCCAGAGATAATTTACTAGGGCGACCAATGCCGTTTTAATGCTGTGGCCATGCCTGAAACCAGATTGGTAAGGATCCAGGTAGTCAGTTTCCTCCAGGAATTGAGGGAATTGCTGTGCCACCACGGACTCAACAACCTTCGCTAAAAAGCGAAGGTTGGAGACTGGACGGTAGTTGTTAGGTACGTCAGGATCCAGGTTAGGCTTCTTAAGGAGGGGTCGAACCACCGCCTCTTTAAGCACAGTGGGAAAGACCCCTTCCTTTAGTGAAACGTTGACAATAGCCTGGATCCAGTCTCCAGTCACCTCCCTGGCTGCCGAAACAAGCCAGGAGGGACAAGGGTCCAGTAAACATGTGGAAGACCCCAGCCTATTCATAATCCTGTCCATGTCATCCAATGAAACAGGCTCAAACTCAACCCAGATGTCACCACCGAGACTAGGCCCTGTCACCTCAATGGACTCTGTCCAGTCGGAGTCCAACCTGGTCCGAATCTGAGTGATTTTATCTTGCAGAAACTGTGCAAAGTCCTCAGCATGGCCCTGTAAGGGGTCCTCCCTCACTCCCTGATTAAGGAGGGAGCGGGTCACTCTAAACAGGGCTGCTGGGCGATTTTCTGCAGATGCAATGAGAGTGGTGAAATAGTTACGTTTCGCTACTTCCATCGCCACAAGATAAGACCTAATATGGGTTCTTAGTTGTTTTCGGTCGGACTCGGATCGGGAGGATCTCCAACCACCCTCCAGGCGTCTTTTCCGACGCTTCATTTCCCTGAGCTCCGCGGTAAACCAAGGAGCCGCCCGGGATCTGCGTCGGATCAGAGGCCGCAAAGGCGCGATTCGATCCAGGGCCCCCACCGCAGCCTGTTCCCAGGCCGCAACAAGAGTCTCAGATGAATTGTGGGCTAAGGAGGCGGGAAATGACCCAAGCTCGATCAGGAAACGTTCGGGTTCCATCAGGCGCCTGGGGCGGAACCATCTTACTGGTTCCGCACCCCTGCGACGGGGGATGGCGGAGGAAAAGTCAAGTCTAAGCAGGAAATGATCGGTCCATGACAGAGGGTCAATAGATAGAGTCCCCTCCCCATGATCATTTATCCACTGTCCAGAGAGAAAAATAAGATCGAGTGTGTGTCCTCCAATATGAGTTGGGCCCTGTACAATCTGAGTCAGGTCCATGGCCGTCATGGAGGTCATGAACTCCCGCACCAACTCAGATGACTCACCGGCCGATGGCAGATTGAAATCTCCCACAACCAAAAGGTTGGGGAGTTCCACCATCAATTCGGCTAAGACATCTAGTAGTGCGGGCAGGGCTGAGGCCACGCAGCTGGGGGAGAGGTACGTGATCAACAGCCCAGACTGAACTCCAGGGTCCCATTTCAAAAGGAGGGATTCACACCCGTCAACCTGAGGAACAGTGATGTCCCTAGGCCTAAGACTTTCCTTAATAACTACCGCCACTCCTCCGCCCCTCCCCTGGAGTCGTGGCTGGTGTAGTATCCGTAAACCTGGGGGACACAAATCCACGAGAGGTACACCGCCCTCCGGCCCCAGCCAGGTCTCAGTGATACAAGCCAGGTCCGCGTCCTCCTCGTCTATAAGATCTCGGACGAGGAGTGTCTTGTTCACCACAGACCTGGCATTTAAGTACACCAGTCGGAGTCCAGGACTCCGCACTCTGTCGCTGTCAGGGGAGCAGGATGAGCTAAGGGGGCAGGAGGGCGCCACCGCTTGAACGAAGTGGTGGTGCCCTCCTAGCCCCCCTCTCCTGACCTCTGCGTCTCCCAATTGTCACAAGGATTGGAAGACCCTCTCTCTGCTGAGCCTCTTTGTTCCCTCCTCCTCCCTCCCTCCCCCCACAACCATCCGACGGGCCCAATTGCTGAACCATAGGAGCCGCTCCCGGCTCAACCCTTACACCCGCCTCCCGGGTCCCCTTAAAATTTGATTAAAAACATTAATTAAAAAACCCCTCAAACCACGCTTAGAAGCATGCCACCACTCGGGGTTCCAAAACCCGTCCTTGAGGTAGGCCTTCGATAAATTCGAAGGCCATGTCTGCGAGAGGGGGGGCATCTCACAGAGCAAGGAGGGTCGCCGAAGTGTAAGCCATAATAAATATGAGAAGTGGATGGAAAATAGCAACAGGAAACCGAGATGATAAACAAGAGGGATAATGATGGTAAAATAGGAGTCAACCCAGGCCGGCATAACCACCGCTCTTTCACAGCGGTGGAGAATCCAAGGCTGCAACGAATGAGTCCCGCGGAACCAGCCGCAGCCACCCTCTCACGGTGACTAGGTGGGGAACATCCACCGGCGGAGTCATAGAGCAGTTCCTAGGAACATGATGCAGCAGCAGTCCACCAGGATTCATAGTTCATCAGTCTGTAACTCCATAACTCTGTCCAATACAACACACACATATTGTGTGACCAAAGTTTTTCTCCCATGCTATCATTGTTTCTTTGACTAATTTAATGCTCAATAAGTAACTGTACAATTTTTTTATCATTCTCTCTTCTACTCCTGTCAATATCTTATCCAATTCTGTCAGTTCCATATAAAAACCATAAAGTTTAGCATCATTTTCATATCTAGATTGTATTTGCAACTGTGTGTATCAATCCTATCAATCCCCTGCTTTTCCAATTCAAATTTCATTTTAAGTTCCCCCTTATCTGACAAAATATCTTTGTATCTAACAATATTTCCCGTATTAATAATATTTGGATGTATAAGTGCTTTGCCAGGTTGGTATCTTCAAGAAGTGTTGCTCTCTAATTTTTTCCCATACTAGTAACAAAGCATTTCTTATGAAGTGTCTTTGGAAGGAACCATGTATCTTATTTTTTCCATGCCCAAAAAGCATGCCAACCTAATTGCAGGTCATGTCCCTCCAATGTCAATAATCTTGTATTTCTCAATACAATCCATTCCTTCATCCAAGTTAGCGCTGCTGCCTGGTAATATAATTCCCAATTCGGTAGTACAAACCCTCCCTTAGCTCTTACATCTTGTAACATTTTTAGATTAATTCTCGCTTTTTCCCCCTGCCATATATATTTCCTTATTATCTTATTGAGACCTTCAAAATATTCTTTCTCCAATTTTATCGGGATTTTTATTTCCTAAATTGGGTTAATTTCAGACATCTTCAAACCAAATAAAAATATTCCTAAATAGCAATTTTTATTATAATCACAAGAACTACAAACAGAAATACATTAAAAATAAAGTAAAAACAAAATGAGGTAAAATATTACAATTGGAGGTGGGATTGTCCTGATATCCTAAATAAATTAATAAAGGAAGTTGATGGAAAGAAATGTGCTTGTTCCTATTCTTCCTTACAATTATCCAAATGACTATATAATAGGCCTTCCTGAAGAAGACAATATTTTGCGTTATTTTCCTATTGCTTATAAAGGATCACTTCTGCTCCAGGAAATGAGCTATAGACTATTTCCAAGGATGATAGCAACCAAGAAAGGCATGAGGATTTATTAGAGAAAGAATGTTTTATTTAAAAATCTATATATATAAAAGCAAAAACCACTCACGCATTAATCACGAAATCTCCAGAACCCTAAAGCCTACAAACTTGAAATTTGCCACATATATTCCTCTTGGCTTCTAGGTGCTCACTAAGAAAGGATTTTTTGAAATGACCAACAGAGCATTATATATATTATATATAATGCTCTAATATATATATATATATATATACACACACACACACACACACATACACACACACACACACACACACACATATATATATATCATGATCTCCGGAACGTTTAAAAGTTTAAATTTTTTTATTTTAAAACTTGTGCTAAGCAAGTGGCAACGTGCATGCCTAAAAGGGAAAGGCATAACAATGAGGGAGAGGGAGCCGGGAGAAATACCTTCAAAGCAATGCCTGATAACCCTGCATTACCCCCCAGGGAGAGAAAGAGGCAACACATAATGGGGAAGGAGGCAGGGGAAAGTGCATCGCCATCCGTCAGCATGACTAAGGCAGAAAAAAAGATAATTACAGGGGGAAGGCAAGGGTGTCTGATGTTAACACTCAAGTTTCTCTCAGTGCAGCTCCCCAAATATTTGATAACCTAGAGGCGTCGTCCCGTCTGTTCATATTCTGCGGCCTCTTTTCAATTTCGATGGCCTCCCTGATTATTCTTTTGTTGAGATGTTCCTCTTTCGCCACTATTCTGGTTTTATTAAAATCAATATTGTGTCCTGTGGCCTTCATGTGTTGTACCAAAGAAGAAGTTTGCTCTTCTTTCCTCACTGCATTTTTTATGTTCTTCTAGACGCACACTTATTCATTTATTTGTCTGTCCAATATAAGATGACTGACAGGAGGCACATGGCACTTCGTATATCCCCTAGTTTTCCAACTCAATTTTATCCTTAGGGTTTCTCACCATCATCGATATTTTTCTATCTGTACGGAACACTGTTTTTATTTTTTGTTTCCGTAATATCTTACTAATTTTGTCGGTGGTCCCTTTTATATAGGGGAGGATGGCAGTTCCCATATTCTGTTCTTCTTCTTGGGTTTGCTCTGTCCTACTGTCCCTTGCTGGATTATAGTTCTAATTCTATTTTCGTGGAACCCATTTTCCATTAATACTTCTGTGAGGGTCTTAAGCTCTGTTTGTACATGTGCCTCATCTGCTAGACGTTTAGTTCTAGTGATTAAAGTTTTTGCCACTGAACTTATTTGTGAGGGCTGATAGTGTGAGTGTGCATTCAGGTAACGATTTGTATGTGTCTTCTTTTGGTAAACACTGTGTCCTAGGGTGCCATCAGTTCTCTTATATATTAGTACATCTCGGAATGGGAGTTGATTTTCATTCTCCATTTCCATAGTGAGAGAGAGAGGATCGAGCCAGAAGACAGGCTGAGATCTCAACTAACAATCAAGGGTGCTGTGATGCCTACCAGAATCCTTTCCCCTCTACAGCAGACAGATAATAGAGAATCTGAGAAAGCTGGGCCTGTAACATGCAGCCAAACAGCCAGGATGAGGAAGCAGAAAGAAAAACTGCTGTCCTCCAATCACAACACAGAGTTACAGGCTAACCAGCATACATCATCATCAGCAAATATAGATAAGCGACAGCTCCGACCTCGCAACAGAGATCCCATCGCTTCTAAATGAAACAAGAGCCTGAAGATGACAGGGTTGTGAGCCTATCGAAACGTTGCTATAAGAAAAACTTTTAAAGTCACTGGTAAGATTTTAGCTGAGGTTTTAAAGACCTTGCTGAGTGCTCTGTAAGGATTTTTAGAAGATTTTAAGCTGGGATTTTAACCAGAATTTTAAATATTTTAACCAACTTATTTACAATGACGCGGGAAAACACCAGAGATTTTAATTTTTTGCATATATATATATATATATATATATATATATATATATATATGATGAAGCACATTTACAAACAGAATTATATACACTAACTAATGTACTGACATCAAATGGGTTCTGTAGAAATAAAGTCATCAATATGATCCAACATGCAACTCCTAGACAGAATAAAAAACAAGAGGAACAAAACAATGGGAAAGCCATCTTGCCTATATAAGGGGAACAACAGATAAAATTAGCAAAGTACTACATAAACACAACACCAAAACCATATTTTGCACAGATAGAAAGATATCGTCCATTCTGAGAAACCCTAAAGACAAAATAGAATTAGAAGATCAAGGCATATACGAAATCCCGTGTGCTTCCTGCCCATCAACATACATTGGACAGACCAACAGAAGAATGAGTGTGCACATCGAGGAACACAAAAACTCAATACAAAAGCAAGAACACACATCATCATTAGTTCAACACATAAATACAACAGGACACAATATTAATTTTAGTAACACAAAAACAGTTGCAAAAATAGAACATCTCAATGGCAGAATAATCAGAGAACCAATTAAAATAGAAAAAAGACCATATTGCATGAATAAACGGGATGACACTTCACGTCTGCCTACTATTTGGAAACCTGCTCTCATAGATAGACGAATCTTAACACCAAATATAAAACATAGATCAAACATTAATCAAAAAAACAAATCCCAACCAAATCATATTCAAACCAGCCACAAAGATGAAGCCCTGCCACCTAGTGGAGAAAAACCGACCATACACCCGAAGCCAAGCCAATAAACACATACTGGGACTCCCAACCAATCAGAATGAAAAGGTGGAGCCATCCCAGACTACCAGCACCAGATTTGAAATAGCAACGGCAGTTACTGCAAAAGACTCCTCACATAAGCCTGATGATGGTAGATGAGATTCTGTCGAAATGTCGCTTCTACCCTTTTAGGGATATATCCACAATTACACGGGAAGAAACCCGAAATATTAACTACACACACACACACACACACACACACACACGTATATATTTGTTTTCTGAGGTTTTCGCGGGTGTCTGTATGTAGGTCTTTGGTTATTCGGGTTTTCTCCCGCGTAAAATTGGAGGTGTCCTGGCAACGTTTCAACGAAGTC
This sequence comes from Arizona elegans, assembly GCA_022577455.1. Taxonomy (NCBI): domain Eukaryota; kingdom Metazoa; phylum Chordata; class Lepidosauria; order Squamata; family Colubridae; genus Arizona; species Arizona elegans. The sequence goes on along the minus strand of JAKOOJ010000004.1, from coordinate 70,600,267 downwards.
TCATTCGTCATCTTCAGGCTGGTGTTTTCGGCTTCGTGCTTCTAGGAGCAATGTGTGTGATCGCAGCTGTTTCTTCCTTTTAACTGCCAGTGGGGGTGTGAACTGATTGGGTGGGAGCTTGGCTGTGTTCTGATTGGGTGGAGGTGTGTTCTGATTGGTTGGGGGTTTGGCTGTGCTCTGATTGGATGGGGGGTTGGCTGTGCTCTCATTGGATGGGTGTGTGTTCTGTTTAGGTGGGGGCTTGGTTGTGCTCGGGTTAGTCTGAGTAGCAGGGGGATTTGAGCTGGTGAGCTGTGTTGCTGTTGTTTGGCTTCGTGTTAGTGGCCATGCCACCTCTTCATGGTGGGTGTCAGTCTGCTTCATGTATGGATTGGAGGGGTTTAAAGTGGCTAATGATGCAGCTGTGGTCTGGCTTCTGGTCCGTGGTCGTGCCTCATCATCAGTGTGGGTTTGAGTCTGCTTTCTGTGTGGATGTGTGGTGGTTACATCCTGTGTGGCTCTTGTGAGTGTGGGTCTGCTGTCATTCTTTGTGTTAGGGACTCGTTTGTCAATAAGGGCGGGTTTCCAAATGGCTGGTAGGCGGGAGGTATCATCTCGTTTATTCATGCTGTGAGGACGTTTTTCTATCTCGATGGCTTCTCTGATTATTGTTGTTAAAGTATTCAGTTTTGGCAATTCGACTTCGTTGAAACGTTGCCGGGACACCTCCAATTTTATGCGGGAGAAAACCCAAATAACCAAAGATAGATAGATATATATATATATATATATATATATATATATATATATATATATATATATCCTATATTATTGTAACACACTCTGATGCTAATTAGTTAGACATTAGACTCCCCCTCCCACCTTAAAAATAACTCTGGAGAGAATGGGATAGCATAGGACAGGCTTCTGTATGGCAAGCCTCATGGAGAGAAGGGGCTAGAAAGCCTGAGGGAGAGAAGGGGATAGGAGAGGATCTATGGGGCCAGCCTGAGGGAGAGAAGGGGATAGGAGAGGATCTATGGGGCCAAGCCTGAGGGAGAGAAGGGGAGAAGAGAGGCCGATCGTAACTAGTCATTAATTCAAACTCTGTCGATTTATCAAGCCCGATCACATAGTTTCGTAGCGGAGCAAGGGTATTCAGCTAGTATAGACATAAAATAAACATCAGGCACAATAAAAAACCATGGGGATTCATATTTTGAGTGTTATGTTATTTAATTGATCAGTATCTATACTGCCCATCACACTTGTGTAACTTTGAATTTTTACAACCCCCCCCCAAATCATATAAGTCATAATCAAAACCAAAGTTTAAAAAAGAGAATTAAAAAATATAAAAGCTAAAACACAGATGGAACACACTAACCCAGAGTTGTCAAACTCAAGGTCAGGAGCTCAGATCCGGCCCGCAGAGTACTTAGATATGGCCCGTAGGGGAACCCTGGAAATAGCGAAGGACTGGCCCATGGTGCCTCTGCCAGCAAAAACACAGCCCTCCCAAGCTCCATTTTTGCTGGCAGAGGATTGCAGGAGGCTGGAAGTGAGCGTGGCCGGCATCAGGCAATACGGTGTGGATTCTGGGGCTCCAGCTGTCTTGTGGAGACAGTGAAGAAAGAAGATGCTGGCTGGCATGGATAGGGAGTGAGCCAGTTCCCTGAAGTGCCGGCATTAGTCTTCGACCCGTTGGCGAAGGAAAGCAGCCATTAAGGAGCTGTCACAAGCCAGAGTGGCCACGATCAGAAAGAGGGAATGTCGGAGCGGTAATTGAACAGAGTATTGTTGCAGGGTGAGTAATTAGCCAACTCACAGGTAAAAAGGAAAAAACTTTTAACAGCTTGAAAGAAATCCCAGAGGAAATTGGCAGCTAATTAGCACTGGGGAATTTAAGCGGAGAGAGAGAAAAAAGGAACTTTAAAATCAAACCTAAAGCTCTAAAAGGAATCTTCCACCTGGATCTATAATTGGATTTGGAAAAAATAAGAATAAGACAAGGAAAAAGGAGACAGAAAAACGTTTTAAACAGCAGAAGAATTTAATTTAAAGAGTGAATGCTTTTGTATATTGCAAATAAATAAATAAATAAATAAATAAATAAATAAATAAATAAATAAATAAATAAATTTATTTCTATACCGCCCTTCTCCTGAAGGACTCAGGGTGGTGTACAGCCTATTAAAAAACACAAAGACAAACATTAGTTAAAAATAATTAAAATTATTACATAATTCGGCTGAAATTTAAAACCCCAACAATTTAAAACCCAATTTAAAAATCATTAAATTGATAGCCCGGCTTTCAATAGCAAGATGGATATTTTGGAAATTGTGAATCGGAGAAACAGCTGCTGGAGGGGGAATTTAAGTGAAGAGAGAGGAAAAAGGAACTTTAAAATCAAACCTAAAACCCTAAAAGGAATCTTCCACCTGGATTTATAATTGGATTTGGAAAAAATAAGAATAAGACAAGGAAAAAGGAGACAGAAAAACATTTTTTTAAAACAATAAAGGATTTAATTTGGAAAAGAGAAAGTTAGCGTTCTTGTGGATTATAAAATGGAGATTTTGTTGCCAGAAGACTAGTGAATTGAAGAAAGACATTTTTTTGAAAGAAAGAACGTGAGAGAGAGGTGTGGGAGTGCATATTTGTGTAGCTGAAGCAAGGTTAAAGAGACAAAGACTAACCTGTGCTGGCTCAAGTAAATATTTGGACATTTTTTTTTAAAAAAAAAGAGATATGAAATCTGAAGTATATGTAAATGAAAAGAACAAAATTAAAAATCCTAGCCTTTTAAAATTGAAAATATGGAGAATTGGGAAGATGAATATGAGATACTAAGGGAGATGTTTCAAAAAATAAGGGAAGCATTTAAGGGAAATAAAGAAGCAGAGGATTGGTTAGATGGCAAAAAAAAGAAAGAAAAAAGATGAATGAGAAGCAAGAGAAGCAAGGAGATAATATTGAAAAGGAAATAATTGAAAAAAGGTAAAGATGATTACACTGGGTTCAACAGTGATAGAATAAAAATGGATAAGGGAAAATACATCTCAAATATGAAGAGAAGAGAAATAAATGGGGAAAGATTGAGAATGAAAAGCAATAGAGTTAAAATTAAAGGAAAAAGTCTGAAGGGGAGATATAAGAAAAGGAAAAAGAAGAAGGTAAAGAAATGGGAGAAAGAGAGGAAAACATCAAGAAAGCAAACTGTGGAGAGACTAAGAAAATGGTTAAGAGTCAGTGAAAATGTTAATTTGTCAATAAAGAGAAGAATGCTAGTTGTAGAAATTGTATGTGAAAATGCTGTTAAATGAAAAATAGAATAATGTGAACGAAAGAATAATATTGGAGGAAGCATTAAAAGGAGATAATAACATAATATAAGAATTAATTGAAATTAAGATGGAAAATGGAAATTAAATGTAAAATTGAATGAAATTGAAATGCAAAAAATGATTCAAATGATATACTTGTAAGAAGTAAAGTAGAAAAAATATATTATTAAAAGTTAAAAGTCTAAGGGTTGGAAGATTGTTTGAGTAAAGATTTAAAAGAAAAAATGGAATAAGATGAAATATACTGCTAATAATTAAAAAGATGAGGGGAAATTTTGAGAAATATACTTGATAAATGAAAGAAAGATCGGGGTTGCCTGGACTCCATAGTGGAAAATATAAAATTGAAAATGAATACAGCAACAGAGAGGAATGAAGGAAGGAGAAGAGAGATTGAAGAGAGAAGGAAGGAGAGAGAGGGAAGGAAGAGAAGGAAGGAAGGGAAGGGAAATTAGAGTAGGAGTGAGGGTAAGGGAGGAAGAGAGGAGGAGAAGGAGAAAGGAAGGGGAAGTAGGGAGGAGAAGAAGAGGAGGGGAAGAGAAAGTAAGAAGGAAAGAAAAGAGAGAGGTGGTAGGTTTGAGGAGAAAGATTGCTGTACAATAAAAAAGATGAAATGGAAGAAAGGCAATCCCGAACAAATATACAGATATTAAGATAAAGAATGAATTGTTTAAAGAATAAAAGAGAATAAATATGAATAAATAGCAAATAATTAGAATTTAAGGGCAAATGAAGATGTTGTTTATGTAAGCAAGCATAGAAATATTGAGATATGATTAAAAAGGGGGGGGGGGGAGATTTTGGCAAAAACTGTAATTGAGTAAAATGTATTTGAATTTGATTAATTGTATAAGTTAAGATATGGCCAATGCTCTGTTCAAAAAAGATGTGGGTAAATGTGTGTGTGTGTGTGGGGGGGAACCAATAAAACTTGTTTTTTTAAAAAAAGGATTGCAGGAGGCTGTCCCAGCCAAAAAGGGAGCCCGTTTTCTCTGGCAGAGTGGTCGGGCCACAGGCACCCCCAATATGAGTGATGTGAAGCTGGCCACGCCCACCCTGGCCACGCCCCCCCCGAGGTCAAACACAACCCTGATGCAGCCCTCAATGACATCGAGTATGACACCCCTGCACTAACCACTCCCAGGGTTGCATGATACTTTTAGACTCCAATGACAGTTGACAGAGCTAAGTCTTGATGCTCTTCCAAAATGTTAGGAATGTTGCCTCACCTCCAGGGACAAACTGTTCATAGGAAGAGAACAATGGCAGAAAAGACTTTCTTCCACCCTAGTCAAAGTTCTTTAACCAATTGGTTCTGTAACATATTATCTTTGCCTGGTTTGGGGAGGGTGTGTGAGTTAATGAAATAAGGACAAGAGTTGCTCAGGCAACCATATGCCATGAAAGGCTTTGAAGTTGATAATAAATACCTGGTACCCAATGCGGCTCACAAAGCAAAGGTGTTACATGTGCAAGCCTTGGTGCATCCAAAACTATTCACATTATGCATCTACTCCACCTTCTGGACACTCAAGGGTAGCTTCAAGTAATATATTTTTGCAGTAGTCAATATAAGAGATGACTAGGGCATGACTGAAAAAAGGGTTGGTTTTTACTTTAGAGTGAACAAAAGATGGGTTGGTTATTTCTCTATTGCTAAGGGTTCATTAATCTCTATTTTGTTATTATTTCAATTTGTATTAAGATTTCACTTTTAACATTAAAACTCTTTTCTTGGTTTCATTAATATCTTTTTCTGCCTGAACATCTATTGTTCTTTTACTTTATTGCTCTTCCTGCCTTAGCAAGCCTGCTGATCTTTACTTCTTGACTGTGTTATTACTTTACTCCTAGGTTTTATTATTTAATATCTCTTTCTCACTCTTCTCTCTCCTGAGTCACTGGCTTTTTTGGTACCTTTTTCTTAAGTGACTGAGTTCTGAGTTCACAGCCATCAACTCCTCTCTTCTTTGTTTGGAGTTTCTCATGTATCATTCCCCAGGACAGGTATTGGCAGTCTTCTCATATTGAAGCAATGCCATTTGAACTAGGCACTTTTAACTACTTCTCCACTCCTCCTTCATTCTCTAGTTTCCTGATAGCTGCAACCATTTTGAACTATGATTCAGAAGGAAGTAAGATGCTGCTGAGGATACTGTTCAAGCCTTGTCCTCACATGGCCTTACTCATGCTGTTTCTTGTTTGCCATGGAACTTCTCTGCATTAACGACTTACACGCCCCCCCCCCCCACACACACATTTTTCTTTCCTGCTTTTCCCAGTTTCAACAAAAGTCCCACTAACTTTCCTTCTCTGCACCAGAGACATGTCCTTATCTCACCTTCTGTATTTTTCCTTTTAGGTGCTTAAATTCTTTGAATTCTATTTCTTTTTTTTCTTTTTCTTCTACAGTTGTCATATGAGGAATAAACTGGTGGTGGGTGATGCCATTTGCAGTCCATAACACCTGCAAAGCATCATGTCAAAAATGCTACCCAAATTCTCTGGAAAAAAAACATATTTGATATTTGTAGTATTTGAAATGTACAAAGTAAATCACTGTAACTTACTGATAGTTTCTTTTACAGCCATTTCTAATTCCTGGTCCTTTTGTGCCAGTTGGGTATTGAATTCCCTCATTAGCTGCTTTAATGTGGAATTGTGCTTCAATTCAATGTCTTCCTGTTCATATCTATTAAGATATCAGAATATAAGAAATTAAATTTTTTTAGCTGAAGCATCATGGTAAAAAAATGCTAAAAATTTCCTTATAGATTATATTGGGTAACAAAGTGGTTAAAATAATTCATTTCATTATTTTTCTATACAATACTTATAAAATTACATCTAATCCTTTAGATTTTTACCACAATGAAAATGTAGGAAAATACTTGTATAATGTAAAAATGTAAAAAGGTGACAATTTAGGAACAATGTAAATAGATTATATTTTAGGTAAATATATTTAGGTATGAACTATAAATTGATATCCAGCAATTTTAAATATAGCATCTTAAACATATATCTTAAATGATTAATTGTTGGAAACAGACTATACATGTATTCAATTGTTTTGTATAAATTTAGGCTTATATCTAATTGATGGTTACATTCCTATTATTATATCTTAGCTCATAAACTGAAGGTTGAATTAACCTTTTACTTCCTTATGTGTTTCTTTATATAGTATGCAATTAGAAATATAGTATGCAATTAGAAATATAAGTTTTTAAATAATCATAATTTCTGGATTTTATCTGCACTTGTGAACTTCAAAATTTTGACTTGTTTTAAAGCAAATAGACAACTCTGATTTGCATAAAATGGGTAACTATGATAACATATATTTTTCAGATGTGATTGCTTGATTCACAAAGAAAGGAGTAAAGACACTGCACATGCAGACAATACACTTTTTCATAACTGGACATTTTATATTGAGAGATATTCATCCAAACTGAGATTGTTCTCCATAAAAGGATTCAACAGATTTAAACAGTAGAGTTTGCCTGCTAGATACATATGTCCATATTTGGAAAATGTTAATCATAATCTTTATTTCATTCAGTTTTACCCTACATACATTTCAGTAAAGAGTTAACAGTTACTTAATAGTAACTTACTTTATTTTTTGCTCCATTTCTTCTCTAGATTCTTTCTTCATAATTTCCAGCTCTTGCTGATGATCTTTCCGCAAGGTTCGCAAATCCTTCTGAAGCTTAATCATATTTCTGTGATGTTCCTGTTTCTCTTGCTCTGTATGTTTCAGTGTAGTTTGCAAATCTTTCTGTTGCATCTGCATCTTATCAACCATTTTCTGAAGTTCAAAGACTAATTTAGTCTTTTCTTCTATATTTCCTTCCAGAATTTTTATAAGGCCACTTCTTTCATCTACCTGCTCTTGCAGTCTGTTTAATTTCTCATCATATTCTGTAATCCTATTTTTCACCTCAATCTGGTGTTGTCTCTCTTTCATAAAATCCTCACCAAAATGGTATATCTTTTGTTGCAAAGATTGTTCTTCCTGCTCCTTTTCTTGAAGCTTTTTTTCTAAGTCTTTAAGTGCAATTTCCATATTTTGTTGATTTACTTCTTTGTTTTTCAATTCTACTTTGATATTTGTTAATTCACTCTCATACTTAGTATGTTGTTTAAGTAATGAAGCCTGTTTCTTGATTTGTTCCTCAAGTTCTCGTTGAAGATTTTCAATTTTATTTTTATCTTCTTGAGCTCTTTTAAGAAGTTCTTGCTGATCCCGAGTCTCCATTTTTGAAATATTACACATTTTTGTTTCCTCATTATACTTCTCAAGTAATCTCTCCTTACCTAATAAATCCTTTCTTAAAATATCAATTTTTAAATCATACATCTTTTTCATATTCTCTAAAGCATGGACTTTATCTTGGTCTGCAGAAACTTTTATTGTTTCTACTTTCTGTATCAACTCTTTTTCTAAATCTAAAGACATGGTTTTATTTTCTTTTTCTTGCAATTTTTTCTCTAGCTTATTTTGCTGTTCTTTCTCTTCCATCTGAGTTGGCAACTGCCTTTTAATAGAAGCAATTTTGTGTTCAGCCTTTTTTTTCAGATCTGCTATTTTAGAAGTTGTTTCTGAAATAAGCCTTTCTTCTAAAGCCTTTAATTCTTCCTCTTTGGTTTTCAATAGAGCCAGTTTTATTCCTTCAAATTCTTTTGATTTTTCTTCCAGGTCAATTTCCATAACCTGCATTTTCTTCTCAAAAGTTAGGACTTTTTGTTCCATCTCCTTCAGCTTGTCATCCTTGTCCACTATTGCTCGCTGAGCCTGTTGGAGTTGTTGTGCCATTTCTTTTTGCTCACTGTCTTGTTCATGATACTTTTCACATTCTTCCATTAAATAATCATTTTCCATTGTTTTCCGAGCAATATGCTCTTCTAATTCAGCAATTCTCGCTGAACGGATTTTTATCTCACCAACCAAATCAGATTCCTGTTTTTCTTTTCTGACCTGCTTTTGTTCCATTAAGCTTTTTAAATGTTCTAACTGTTTGGTTTGTTTATCATGCTCTTCCTTCCTTCTATTCAGTTCTTCTTCTTTTTCACTGACTTGATTATTAATCAGTTCAATCTTATTTTGTAATTCCTTAATAGTATTATAATTTTGTGTAAATCTCAATTGAGCTTTCTTCTTCCATTCTGACATTTTGTTCATCCAGTGGTCTACCTGTTTCAGGGCAATAACTTTATCTTCACTCAATGATTCAACTTTGGAAGATAGTACTTCCATCTCATTTAGTAACTGCAGTTCGTTTTCTTTGTGTTGCTTGTTTAACATTGTTGTGGCAGTTTCTTTTTCTAATATGGTGTTTTCAAGTGTGAAGTTCAATTCACTAATAAACTTGTTGAGATCTGTGATTTCTGCTTTTTTCTCATTTATCTCCTCCCTCATAGAAGTAACAACATTATTATGCACAGATAATTCTTTCTTCAGCTCTGTGATACAAGATTCCTTCTCTGTTGCTGTTTGCTGCTGGAAATAACTTTCTTTTTGTAATAGTTCCTTTTCAGTTAAAAGTTTTTCCATGTCTGCTTTCATAGACATCATTAAGTGTTCCTTTTCCTCCAAATGCTTTTTTGACTCCTGTAAACTACTGTTTAATGTTACATGACTCTCTGTTAATTGTTTAAGTTGAAATTCTAGATCTGGAATTTGATTGATTTTAATTAATATGCCTTCTTTAATTTTTATTGTCTGTTGCTGACAGTGAGCAATTTTAACTATTATTGAAGAAATGTTTTCATTGCATTGTTCAATCAGTTCACCAACTTTTATTTTCAATAAAGTTTCTGCTTTTTGCTGGTAATCAGCCAGTTGTCTAATTGTATCTCTCTTGAAATTTTCAAATTCAGCTTGTTTTTGCTGAAACTCATTTCTTTCCCCTTCTAACTTTGTTCCATAATTCTCCTGTTCTTTAAGATGAGACATCTTTAAGGCATGGAGTTCCACATCAGACATTTTCAGTTTATCTTGCAGCTCCAAAAGGTCATATTTCTTTTTTTCTTCTGTTATCATTAGCTCATTAAGCTGTTCCTGTACTGTTATTTTCTCCTTCAAAGAAAAATTAAGATCGTTCTCTAATTTTACAAGTTGCTTTTTTAAATCAATTTCTTTTTGTTTCAAAAGGTTCACTTGTGCTAATGTCTGTTGCAGTTGTTCTTGAAGTTCATGTATAGTTTTGTCTTTCTTTGTATCTTTGTTCTTTAACCATGTAATCTCTGCATTATTTCCTTCTCTTTCGGCATCAAAGATGGCCAGTCTTTCTTTCAGATCTCTTATTTCTTGCTCTTTTTCTTGCAATCTTATCTCATGCTTTTCCCAAAGTTCTTCAGCCTGCTGTTTTAATTTCTTTTCCCAAAGATGTAAAACTTCACCCACTTCTTGCTTGTGAGCTTCAGCCATACTTTTTAGTTGTTTCTTCTGATTCATCTCCAGTTTTGAAATAGCATCATTTATTCCAAGTGAACTTGCATGAGCCATTGCCAGCATTTTTGAAGTGAACTGCTTCTCTTTCTGACAAAATTCCAACTGGTTGCCCTCAATCTCTTTTTTCAGTTTTGCTTCTTGTTCTGAAAGTTTTTGCTTAAATTCTTCCTGCATTTTTTTTTCTTTTTCTATAGCTTCCTCTGCTTGTGTCTCTTGCTGCTTTAATTTGAGTTCATATTTGTCTCTTAAAGCACTAATTTCTTCTTCTTTGGTTGATAACAGCTGCCTATACTTTTCAATTTGTTGCTTCATGAAATGCTTTATTTGTCCAATTTTACTTTCCTTGCCAGTGCAATGACTTTTTAACTGACTGATCTCTTCTTCAAGGTTTCTTAACTGTGATTCATACTTTTCTCTCAGAGATGAGGTGTTCTGTATATTTTCTCTCTTTTCTTCTTCCAATTCACATTTTAGATCATTTACCTGGGATGTCTGAAAATCTAACTCGGTTTTTACTTCATTCAGCTGGGTTTCAGTTTTTACAACCAGTTCTTCAAGTTTTGACTTTTTATGCTTTATAACTTCCAATTTCTCTTGCAAATTTTTAAACTTGTTTTCATAAATACTTGCATTATCTTCCCTTGACTGACATAAAAAATCTAATTCTGCAGACATTCTTTTACATTGTGACTCAGCTTTTCCTAGAGTTTCTTTCATTTTTTTCTGTTCTAATTCTTCTTCACTTTTCTCTTTTGCTTCCAAGAGTTGTTTGAGTTGAATTATTTCTTCTTTAAATGATTTCTCAATTACTTCCTGGTCTTTTAAAATAGCTTCAACTTGTTCCTTATGATTATTCCTTTGCTGATTAAGTTTTGTCTCAAACTGCACCTTTGCTTTATCTGCATCCTCTTTTAACTTAGAAATATATTGTTCAAGATTTTGACAGGTATTCAGAGCATCTGATAATTCAGATGAAAGTGCTTCTAGCTCTGTTTGTTTCACATCCAGTTTTTCTAAAGTTTTTTCATTCATTTCTTCTATATGAGCATGAAATATAGCCTCTTTGTCTTTTAACAGCTTGGCTGTTTGTGGACACTTTGTAGGGGAATTTTCCAACTCAAGAATTCTCTGTTAAGAAGATCAGTGGGAAATAAAAATACATTGATTTTTAAATATATATATATTTAAAATATCTACTTAAATGCTATGCATAATAAGATTCTAATAATTTAAATGAAAACATTAAATACAAACTATGTTGCTTCTTATTCTGAAGAATGGAATTAAAAGTTAAAATCATTTAGTTTCAGTATTGTCACACCCATAAAAATGATATTTGGCAATTTATGAAGCAACAAATCAAAAGTATGAATTTTGGAGAAATATTTACTAAAATGATAACATCGATATATCAGAATCAAAAAGCATGTGTCTTGGTGAATGGGGACCCAACAAAATTCTTTAGAATAAATAAAGGAGTAAGGCAGGGATGTCCGCTTTCCCCCCTACTATTTATCTTAACTTTGGAAAATTTGTTAATCAGAATTAGAGCAAATAAAGAAATTCAAGGATTAAAGATCAAGAGAGAGGATTACAAGGTCCAAGCATTTGCAGACGACCTTGTCTTCTTTATAGAAAACCCAATAGAAATAACCTCAAAATTAATAGAAGAGATTGAAAAATTCAGAAAGGTAGCAGGTTTAAAAATCAATAAAGAAAAGACAAAAATGATAACAAAAAACATGATAACAAAACAAGTAGAGAAATTAGTAAAAGAATCAGGTCTGCAGGTAGTTAAAAAAGTTAAATACTTAGGGATAAATTTGACGGCTAGAACGGCAACAATAAAAGAAGACAATTATGACCCTTTAGTCCAGAAAATAAAGGAAGATTTAGAAAAATGGGGGAAATTAAAATTGTCTTTACTGGGGAAAATAGCAGCAATAAAATCAAACATACTTCCAAGACTCCTTTATTTATTCCAAACAATTCCAATAAAATTAGATAAGAATTTTTTTGATAATTTGGACAAAATAACTAAAAAATTTGTGTGGGAAGTCAAGAAACCAAGAATAAAATTGAATATATTACAAGACGACAAAAGTAGAGGTGGATTTGGACTATCGGCATGGGATAAATATTACAAGGCTGCCAGCTTATTATGGATTAAAGATTGGATAACCTTAGATAATCAAAGATTGTTAAATTTAGAAGGGCATGATTTAATGAAGGGATGGCATGCCTTTATATGGAGCTCAGGAAATAAAACATATAAACATTTTAATAACCATACTATTAGGAAATCTTTAATTAACACATGGCTACAAATTAAACACAAACACTATATGAAAATTCCTGGCTGGCTATCGACTGTAGAAGCAATAACTCACCCCAACATATTATCAAAACAAAAAATTTTAAGATATAGAGAAATAGTAGATGTTCAGGGGAAATTGAAAACTAGAGAAGAGCTCAAAGAACAAGGAATAGTAATAGACTGGTGGCCCTACTCGCAAATAAAAGTAAGATACAGAAAAGACCAAGAGGAGGAAGGAATAGATTTAAAACAAAATCGATTGGATAAATTATTAGAATCTAAAGAAGGGAAATTAATTTCAAAAATTTATAAATATTTACTCGAATACGATTTGGCAGAAGAGTTGGTCAAAGGGCAGATGATAGCCTGGGCGAGGAACATAGGGCACAATATACAATTGGAAGATTGGGAAAGAGTATGGGAAGATAATTATAGCATGACAAAATCGGTAGCCTACAAAGAAAATCACTATAAAATGTGGTACCGATGTATCTGCCACCCGCAAGGTTAGCAAAAATGTATCCAAATGTGAACCCGACTTGTTGGAAATGTAAAAAAGCGCAGGGAACTTTTTAGCATGCTTGGTGGCTTTGCCCAGAAATTAAAAAATACTGGAACAAAGTAAAAACATGGATATTAGAAATAACAAATTACGAAATTGAATTAATACCCGAAGTCTTTTTACTCGGCATGATTAATAAGAATATTAGAAAGGACATAAAATACTTAATACTCCACATTATAACGGTGGCTAGATTAGCGTTGGCACAACTCTGGAAAATAGATTGTTTGTCAACTGATCAGGAAGTAATACAGAAAATCTATGTATGCGCAGAGATGGATAAATTAACCCTAGAATTACAGGATAAGGAAGACTCAAAATACTTTAAAATATGGAATAGCTGGTACCAGTGGATAAGTCAGAGAGAGGGAATGGTTAGAGATGAAAGTTAGGAGAAATCAATGTAAATAAACAACTGCACTGTCAGAGAGATATAGAAGGAAATAAGTCACTGTGCGTATGTATATATGTATATATAACATTAGAAAGTAGTTAATAGATGAAGTTGAGCACTATATATGTACTGTATATGTATATGTAATTTGTGTGTTTGATTAAGAGAAACTTGTCAGTTTTTCTTATAATTGTTTTAAATGTCTTTTTTTAAATACAAATAAAAGTTTGTTTATATAAAAAATGATATTTCTATGTAGGTTTTATCTATATAAAATTAATAAATATTTCTGGACTCAAAATCTAGAAAAATAACCTAGATTTATTGCACTTTGTATAAGGTTATTATGTATTAATCATTTTCTGCAGATTTCTCTAAAATTCTAAAAAAATTTCTATCACAGTAACGACTGAAAGAAAAACACAGAAATATGATGAAGAAAAAAAATTCCAAATAATGTTCTATATGAGAAATGAAATCATCCACATTTATATACCAGCTCTTTTCATGGGGGATTCTCTCTCCACTGCTCCACAGACCTCCAAAGATGTACCAGAAAGGTTATCTACCCCAGCCTAATACATCTTCGAACTACTGTCTCTCACCAGGATTTAACAGGCATATTCACAGTGTTACTAGGAAGCCTCTCAGATTACAACTCTCTCAACAAATACACATGTTGCTTTTGCCCATGTGTCCCATAACATCATTGTGAACTGGCTCAGAAATGTCCAGTTCTTTGACGTACAATTTTCTGCATCGGACTAAAAATGTCATAATGTTCCCAAAGGATACATCGTAAGAAAGAAAATGTGTATCAAAAATAGAAAATCTTTAACATTGATACTGACAACCCGTGTTTCCCCAAAAACAAGACTGAGTCTTATATTTTGGGGGGCAGTAGGGCTTATTTTGGGGAAACACTATTTCAGAGTGATCAGCCCAGCTGGGTGCACTAGCTTCCAGAGGCGTCAAGCACACGGGAACCGATGGTATCCGGCAGCATTCCCTCTCCAAGCAGCAGATGAAGGCAGAGGCCTGGGGAGGAGGTAGGCAATCTAGACGCACCACGGGAAAGCCAAGTCAGTGGGCCAGATTGGATGGGCAGCCGCAGGTGGCTCATCTTCATGTGGCAGCACCAGCAATAGACGGAGGCAGAGGTACAGGATGGAAGGCAGGAAATCCCAATGAGCTGTGCAGGCCACAGGCAAGTCAAGAGATGTGAAGATAAGCCTCTTGCGGTTGCCCACCTGTTCCGGCCCACTTTGTCTTGGCTTTCCCACGCTCCGCATGGTGCATCTGGATCAGCTGCCTTCCCTCCTGCCCCTCTGCCTCCATCTGCTACCTATGCCACCGCATGAAGATGTGCCTCCCGCAGCCGCCCACTACTCTAGCCCAACAACTCTCAGCTTCCCCACAGCCCACATGTCCAGATCGCATGTTCCCCCCACCTCTGCCTCTGCCTCTGCTTAGACAAGTAATCAACTCACCTGCATTGCGTGGGCTGTGGCTGCTGCCAGACACTGTTGGTTCATGCGTATTTTCGCTGCCTCCTGTGTTGGCCATGCTCAGTCCCCTTCACTAGGGCTTATTTTTGGGGTAGGGGTCATATTAGGTGCTCTTAAAAAATCAGACTAAGGCTTATTTTTGGGGTAAGTCCTATTTTTGGGGAGACATGGTAGTTAATTCAAGGAAAGTCACAAACCTTCCTGCAGTGTGGTCCCAAGCTGATTAAAGGAAGGGAAGAATAAGATAATAGAAGTTAACCACAGTGACCATATGTTCTTTATTATAAAGGACAGTTCTTTTTTTCAGAAAAATGTTGCAAGTCCTGCCACAGGACTCCTGGTTCCTGAGGGCTGGCTGGAACAAATCCATTGGGTCACATTTTGGGACATTTTTCAATCAACCTCTTTAAACTGAAAGAATCGTCTGCCAGATTGATTTTGCCTGCACCAAGTATCCCATCCACTCTGAAAGATGCTGGCTGAAAAGCCAAAAAGGATTTTAGCACAGATTTGCAGCATCCAATTGGCTCCAAATGCCCCATGCTTCAAGTGTTCCATGCTAAAATCCCATCATGGACTTTTTCAGTCAATATCTTTTGAAAGGGGAAGGGCTACTTTTCAGATTGATTTTGCCTGCATAAAACGCCCTCTGGCTCTGGTGCTGGCTTGAAAAAGTCTGGTTCTGATGCTTGCTGGAAAATCTTGAAAAAGGTGCTTTTTCAAGAGCAACTGGACTTTCTGTTTTTTTTTAAAGACATTTTGCTTTTCATTCAAGTTCTTGGATGAGAAGCAAAATGTCTCCCCCTTCCAAAAAAAATCCCAAACAAACCAGAAAGTCCAATTGTAAGTTGACAGCTACCTGTAATATTCTATTCTGAATCACATTTTATACTTTTGATTATTGTTGTTGATAATTTTAATAAGGTGATGTTAGAGACTTAACTATATGTATTCTGTAACTTTTAATATTTTATTAATTTTTAATAAAATACAAAAAGAATTCTTGTACATTACTGTGACCATTTACATGACATATTACTATAATTTACTTATACTTTAACTAAATTTCTAACTAAATCCAATCCTAATTTATCTAATTCTTTTTTTTCTATTTTCAATCCATTTGTACCACTTCTCCCATATTACGCAGTATTCCAAATCTGTCAATTCTTTTAGTTCAAGTGTCAATTTGTCCATTTCAGCGCAGTCAAAAACTTTTTTAACTATTAAGTCTTCAGAGGGCATATTTGTATTTCTCAAACATTGCACAAAGGCTGGTCTTGCTGCTGTTATTATATGTAGAATGATGTATGTTGTTTTTTTATCGTATTTCCCATTCGTTATCCCGAGAAGAAACAATTCCAGTGTGTATTCTATTTGAAAACCAGTTAAATCCTGTAGCCAAGTTTGTATTTTTTTCCTAAAATTTTTTCGATTCTGGGCATAACCACCATGAATGAAAGACAGTACCCTATTTTTGTCTACATTTCCAACAATTTGGGCTTAAATTTGGGTATATTTTTGCCAATCTTGAAGGTGCAGAATACCAACAATAAAACATTTTGTATTGGTTCTCTTTATATGTTGCTGATTTTGTTATTTTATAATTTCTGTTCCAAATTGTTTCTCAATCCTCTAATTCAATATTGTGCCCTACATTTTTTGCCCAAGCTATCATCACACCCTTCACTATGTCCTCAGCTCTGTCAAATTCTAATAAATAGTCATAAATTTTAGTTATAAATTTTTCATCCGGGCCAATCAATAATTTGTCTAATTGTTGTGGGACCAATTCAAATCTGTATTCCTCTTTATTTTTTAAATACCATGATTTTAATTGCAAATAAGGCTACCAATCTATATTTATTCCCTGTTTTTCTAAGTCTTGACTACTTTTTAAATTTCTTTGGCAATCTAAAATTTCGCTGCATTTGGCCATTTTCATATAATGCTTTTTCTTAATTTCTTGCCATATTTGCATTAAAGTTTTTTGTACTTTATGATGAAAAAAATATGAATGTGATTTGTTTTCATTATCCCATAGAAAGGCATGCCACCCTTTTTGTAAATCATGTCCTACCAATGTAATCTTTTATTTCTCAAATTGATCCACTCCTTGATCGAAGCTAATATTGCCGCATTGTAATAGAGTCGCCAATCTGGGAGCCCTAAACCACCTCTGCTTCTACTATCCTGAAGGTCTGTTAATTTTATTCTTGCTTTTTTGCCTGCCCATATAAATTTTGTTGTAATTTGATTCAATTCTGTAAAAAAAAACTATTAAATTTTATGGGTATGGTTTGAAAGAGATAGAGCAGTTTCAGCAAAATATTCATTTTGATAGTTGCAATTCGACCTAATATAGATAATTGTAATATACCCCATCTTTCCAAATCCAACTTTATTTGTTGCATTAGTTTTACATAATTGTCTTCTTTGATCAAGGAACACCTTGCTGTCAACCATATTCCTAAATATTTGATTTTTTTTCGTGCTCTGTAGTCCTAATTCTTCCTCTAATTGTTTTTCCTTTTCTGGCACCATATTTTTAACTATCATTTTTGTTTTTGTCTTATTAATTTTAAGGCCCGATACTTCTCCGAATTTTTCTATCTCCCTTATTAGAATAGGTCCTGTTGTCAACTTGAAAAGCTTTCAAGTTGCCATGAGCAGGAGGGAGGGAGAACTGAAGTGAATTCCATACTTTTTTTTTTTATTGAAATGTTTTACAAAAAAACCAAGAATTTTCTTCCCCCCCATGTTCCCCCCACCCTTTCCCTCCCCAATCCCCCCCTCCCCTCCAGACTTCCCAGAGCAAAATACAAGATATTTCATTTAACAATCATAAACTAGATTAACCTAATTATCCTCATACTAACTCCCCACCTGAAACCTTAACTCCACTATAGATAACATAATACTTCTAATACTTAAAGTTCATTCATAAGCTATTTGATATTTTCTTGTCTGATACTTATTTTGAATATAATCAATCCACCTTCTCCATTCCGATACGTATCTTTCTTGTGTATAGTCCTTCAAGTACGCTGAGATTTTCGCCATTTCTGCTAGGTTCGTTACTTTCAATATCCACTCTTCAATAGTAGGCAAAGAGTCCTTCTTCCAATATTGCGCTACCAACAGCCTAGCTGCTGATATTAAATTCAAAATCAATTTAGTCTCTGATACTGTACAGTCCGTAGTTATACCCAATAGGAACAATTGAGGAATAAATTTCAACCTTCTTTTCAGAATATTCTGCATCACCCACCAAATTTTATCCAAAATGCCTTGATTTTCTTACAGGTCCACCATATATGATAATAGGTTGCGTCATTACATTCACATCTCCAACATTTAGCTTGCAAATTCGAGTACATACATGATAATTTTTTAGGATCTAAATGCCATCTATAAAACAGTTTATAAAAATTCTCTCTCAAATTTTGTGCTTGCGTAAATTTAACATTTCTGACCCAAATCTTTTCCCATGTTTCCATCAACACTGGTTCCTGAAAGTTTTGTGCCCATTTATTATACAATCCTTAACCAATTCTGTTTCTGAATCTATTTCCAATAATCCATTATACAACTTTTTAATATGCATCTGACTTTGATCTCTAATCTGTTTCATCAGATTTTCCTCATTTTGCATGACACCAAATTTTTGATCTTCCCTCCATCTCGCTTGAAGCTGACCATACTAAAACCAAGTATAAATTATCCCTTCTTCTTTTAATTCATCTAAAGATTTCAGTTGCAACTTACCCCTTGATCTGTCCCTGTCTACACACACACACAAACACAGCCAGCTGAGGGTTAAGAAAGTACTTGGCACGCACACAGGTCGTTATCTCAAACTTGGCAACAATATAAGCATCGTCTGCCAAGAGATTTACTGCAACAGATAACATAAAATTACATATGCATTGCAAATAGTCCAGCAAAACAATATCCCTTCGGCAGCTTCAGACGTTGTTCAAGTGGCTAGCCAAAGTTAGTTTTTGTTCGTCATGGAGTTTTACCAGCCACCACCCTCTCTTATATAGTCTCTAGGGTGTGGTCCAGTGACTCAGTTCTAATCCCTAGCACACCTCCTTAACTGCTGCAACTGTTTATCACGCCTTCATTGGCGTGCATCCAGGAACGACGGCTCTCCTTCCTCGCCCTCATCAGAGACACCTGGTTCCTGGCTAATCTCCTCTCCCTCGGCCGGCACCTGAGACAGTGCCAGAGGAGAGGGGCCTGGAGAGGGAGGCCTGGCTGACTCCTCTCCCTCATGTTTGGAGCCTTCTTCCTCCAATGAGATAGGCTCAGAGGGCGGGGCCAAAACACTATCCCCCACCGCAGGGCCCTTCCCCTGCAGGGTCTGATGGTCGGGATGGGGTCGGGAGAGGAAATGTTAGTGGAAAGCCTGTACCAGGTCAGGGGCCTGAACGGCAGACGCGTCCACCCAGGTGAAATCCTCTGGCCCGTACCCCTTCCAGGCGATGAGGTATTGGAAGCGCCCCTTCAGCCAACGGAAGTGCCGGATGCTGTCCACCTAGTACGTCGAGGCGTCATCCTCGTCGGCTGCGGCTAGGAGGCAGGCATCGGCGGGCGGCGGAGATGGCTCGCGGGGGCCTCAGGGACCAGGAGGGACCGATGAAAAATGGGGTGGAGCCGCATGGAGCGGGGTAGAGTCAACCGGTAGGCCACCGGGTTGATGACCGCCTCGATAGGGAAGGGACCGATAAAGCGGTGGGCCAGTTTCCTCACCGGCCAGTCCATGGGGAGGTGTTTCGTGGACAGCCACATCCGATCTCCGACTTCCAGTGGTCATCCCGGGGGGCGCGATCGGCAAACCGTTTATAATCCTCTTTCGCCCGGATCAGCTGCCGCCGCACCAGTTGCTGCACTGCCTGCAGCTCCGAGAGGAAGTCCCGGGTCTCGGGAACAGGGGAGTCCATGGTTGTCAACGGGAAAAACCGTGGGTGGTATCCGATGTTGGCATGGAAAGGGGTCATCTGGGTGGAGGTGTGTTGGGAGTTATTAAAGGCGAACTCCGCCAGGGGAAGGTACTCGGCCCAGTTGTCCTGCTGCTGGTTGACAAAACAGCGGAGGTACTGCTCCAGTATGCCGATGACCTTCTCCATGCCCCCGTCAGTCTCCGGATGGTGCGACGACGACAAGCACACCTGCACCTCCAGCACGGCCATCAGGCTTTTCCAGAAGCGGGATGTGAACTGGGCCCCTCGGTCCGAAACCACCCGGTCCGGCAGGCCGTGGAGGCGGAAGATATGTTGCAGGAACAAGCGAGCCATGGTGCGGGCTGGGGGAAGGCCGCGGCACTGGATGAAACGTGCCATCTTCGTGAGCGCATCCACCACCATGAGGACGGTCGTGAATGTAGCAGACAGGGGCAGGTCCGTCAGGAAGTCCATGGAGATGGCTCCCCACAGTCTCTCCGGTGTCGGCAGCGGCTGGAGGAGTCCAGGAGGGGGGCTGGATGCGGCTTTGGCCTGTCGGCACGTCACACAGGACATGTCACGTAGGCATGCATTTCGTGCCGTACCCGAGGCCACCAAAAACTCCGCGTCACAAGGTTCAAGGTCTTAAAGAAGCCGAAGTGCCCCGCCGCAAGGTTGTCATGGCACTGGTTCATGATGAGGGCTCGGAGCGGACTCGTGGGCACGTACAGCCGACCCCGGTGCCTGAGCAAGCCCTCCTCCACGGTCCATGGGGACGCGGGGTCAACGTCCGCTCTCCACTGCTGCAACCAGTCATCCCGTCGCTGCGCTTCCAGCACCTGAACCCGCAGATCCACCGGTTCCTGGACCACGGTCAAGGAGTCCGCTGGCAGCACCGTCTGGGGGGGAAGGGAGTCCTTGGGGCAAAAGTATTCCGGCTTATGGGATAGTGCGTCCGCCCTCTGATTGAGGCTGCTTGGAACGTACGTGACGTGGAAGTTAAACCGGGCGAAAAACAACGACCACCGGATCTGCCGCTGGTTCAACTTCCTGGCCGTGGTGAGGTGCTCCAGGTTCCGATGGTCCGTCCGCACCTCCATCTGGTGTCGGGGCCCCTCGAGGTGATGTCGCCAAGCCTCGAACGCAGCCTTGATAGCCAGCAACTCCTTTTCCCAGATGGTGTAGTTGCGCTCGGAAGGATTGAGTTTCTGGGAGTAATAAGCACAGGGAAAAAGAGTACCGCCATCCACCGGAGCCTGTAGCAGCACCGCCCCAATCGCCACGTTGGACGCATCCATCTCGACCATGAACGGATGGCGTGGATTGGGGTGCCTCAGGACCGGCTCCTTGACGAAGGCCTGCTTGAGGACCTCGAAGGCCTGCTGCTGCGGGGGCCCCCACTGGAACGGGACCTTCTTCCGAAGGAGCTGGTCAACGGCAAGGTCAGGGTGGCGAAGCCTGGGATGAAGGTCCGGTAGTAGTTGGCAAACCCCAACAGACGCTGGACGTCCTTCACCCGACGCGGGATTTCCCAACTGCGCAAGGCCTCCACCTTGCGCAGGTCCATCGCGATGCCCTCGGGGGTGATGATGTGCCCGAGGAACTCTATGGAAGTCTGGAAGAAGTAGCATTTCTCCAACTTCGCATAGAGCTGGTGCTCCCGCAGGCGCTGCAGGACCTGGCGGACATGCTGGAGGTGGCTTTCCTAGGTCCGGGAACAGATCAAAATGTCATCCAGGTAGATCACCAATCCAGCATGTCCCGGAACACATCGTTCATTAAGTGCTGAAAGACCGCGGGGGCGTTGGTCAACCCGAATGGCATGATGGTATACTCGAAGTGTCTGTATCGAGTGCCGAATGCCGTCTTCCACTCGTCCCCCTCTCGCACGTGCACCAGGTTGTAGGCCTCTTGGAGATCGAGCTTAGTGAAGATCAAGGCTTCCCGCAACCTCTCCATCAGCTCCGGGATCAGCGGCAGGCGGTAGCGATTCCGCACTGTGATGGCATTCAAGCGCCGGTAGTCGCAACACAGACGTCCCCCGTCGTCTTCTTCACAAAGAGGACCGGGGCCGAGAGCAGGGAGGTCGAAGGCCGGATGAACCCACGGGCCAGGTTCTTTTCCAGGAAGTCCCGTAAGGCGACCAGCTCGGGCTCCGACATGGAGTACAGGTGTGCCAAGGGCAGGGGCGCATTGGGCATCAGGTCCACCGCGCAGTCGTAGGGTCGGTACGGGGGCAAGCGGCCCGCCTCCTTCTCGCTGAACACGTCGGCAAAGGACGTCAGCTCTGGAGGCAAGGAGACATTCGGGGTGGAGACGTCCTGGCCGGCACAGGTGTGGCGGAGGTGGTCGACACACTGCAGGCTCGGGAACGAGATGGCGTTTCTCGACCATGCCACCTGAGGATCGTGCGCCCGAAGCCAGGCCATCCCCAGGATCAAGGGAAAGTGCAGGTTTGCCGTCACATAAAACTGGATCGCCTCCTCATGGTTCCCAATGGCGAGGCGCAAGGGCTGGGTAGCGAATTTGATGGGCCCTGCCACGAGTTCCCGCCCATCGACAGTCTTGACCCTCAACGGAGGATCCATTGGAACCAAGGGAACTTTGTAATGGGCCACAAAGGCCTGGTCCATAAAGTTCGTTGTGGCCCCCGAGTCCACCAGTGCGTGCGCCTGGAGACCCTCCGATCGGTTGGCCAACAACACCCGGGTGTTCAAAATCAGGTGCCGAGGGGGCTCACAGTCCACAGCCGCTGACTCCAGCGGGGCATGGTCACGTGCCTGGCCCAGGGTTTCCCCTAGGCCAGGCCTGGCCCGTTTCCCGGCTGGTCACGCCAAGACTCCGGAACAGGCTTGAGCGCTCCACTCCGCTTCCTGGGACACGAGGCAGCAAAATATCCAGCCTCGCCGCAATAGAGGCACAAACCCCCTTGGCGTCTCCGCATCCGCTTCTGGGCCGTCAGTTGAGGTCTGGCTGCTCCAAGCTCCATGGATTCCTCAGCCATCACCACAAAGCGCGGTGTGGTCCGGGGCGCTGTCGGTGCAAAATGCGGGGGTGCTGATGCTGTCGGTGGTTCCGGAAGGGCCCGACTGGGCCGTCGCCATTGAAGGCGGGTGTCGGTGCGCAGGCATTGGGTCACCAGCACATCGAGGGTCTGTGGCGCCTCCACACGAACCAGCTAGTCCTGCATCTCGTCGGAGAGGCCGTCCTGGAAGGCATCCATCAGCGCCACCTCATTCCAAGCCGAATCCTGGCTTAGCAGTCGAAACTCCGCAATATAGTCCTGCAGGGGGCACTTGCCTTGGCGGAGGTCCTTGATGCGCCTCGCTGGCGTCTGCACCTGGAGGGGGTCTTCAAACATGGTGCGCACGTGTTGCAAAAAGCCCTGATAGTCCAGGAGCAAGGGGCTATTTTGCAGCAACAGGGGCGTGGCCCATCGGGCAGCAGTGCCAGAGAGGGAGCTGATTACAAATGCCACCCGAGCCCGGTCGTCCGGAAAATCCTCCGGCCTCATCGCCATGAAAACTTGACATTGTCCCAGGAAGGCCGGGAACATCTCCTGCTGCCCAGAAAACCTATGTGGCACGTTCACTGGGCATCTCGGACGAGGAGGGGGAGGAGGGGGAGCTGCAGGATCATTTCCCAAAGCAAGTTGAGCAGTTAGCTGTGCTACTTGCTGTTGCAGAAGCTGATTGGCCTCTAGCATCTGCTGTAACTGCTGCTGCAACTGTTGGTCCATCGTGGGTTAACGATGGAGTATGTGTTGGTGACGAACAAGATGATCTGTCCCCGTCTACACACACACACAAACACAGCCAGCTGAGGGTTAAGAAAGTACTTGGCACGCACACAGGTCATTATCTCAAACTTAGCAACAATATAAGCACCGTCTGCCAAGAGATTTACTTCAACAGATAACATAAAATTACATACGCATTGCAAATAGTCCAGCAAAACAATATCCCTTCGGCAGCTTCAGACGTTGTTCAAGTGGCTAACCAAAGTTAGTTTTTGTTCGTCATGGAGTTTTACCAGCCACCACCCTCTCTTATATAATCTCTGGGGTATGGTCCAGTGACTCAGTTCTAATCCCTAGCACGCCTCCTTAACTGCTGCAACCGTTTATCACGCCTTCGTTGGCGAGCATCCAGGAACAACGGCTCTCCTTCCTCGCCCTCATCAGAGACACCTGGCTCCTGGCTAATCTCCTCTCCCTCGCTCGGCACCTGAGACAGTGCCAGAGGGGAGGGGCCTGGAGAGGGAAGCCTGGCTGACTCCTCTCCCTCATGTTCGGAGCCTTCTTCCTCCGATGAGATAGGCTCAGAGGACGGGGCCACAACACCCCTTGCCAAAAAAAGAAGCTCTTTATAAGTAATCACCTCTGTTTTTTGCTCTATACTTATATTTTCTATTGCATGTCTGGGATTTGCCCATATGGGTATCTTATAATTTAGCTTATATTGTTACTTTTTCCAAATCCTCAACAACGCATTTCTAAGTATATGACCCTTAAACACTTTATCTACTTTTTTTTCATATAACAAATAACCATGCCATCCATATAACAAATCATAACCTTCTATGTTTAACATTCTTTCTTCAGTTAAGTTAAACCAATCACTAATTTGTGATAAAACAGCTGTTTCATAATACAATCTTAAGTTAGGCATTTTAAGACCTCCTCTCTCACATATATCCTGTATAATTTTCAGTTTCACTCTTGGTTTCTTCCCAACCCATATGAAAGTATTAACCCCTTTCTGCCATTCCATCAAATTTCCATCTTTCTTAAGCACTGGTATCATTTGAAACAAAAATAAAAACCAAGGTAGTACATTCATTTTTATTGCTGCTATCCTTCCCAGTAATGATAGTTGTAACTTTTTCCAATTTTCCATTTCTTTCTGTACTTTTTGCCAAAGAATTTCATAATTATTTTTAAACAATTTCGTGTTTGAGGCTGCAATATATACTCCTAGATACTTAACCTTTTTAACTATTTCAAACCACCTTATTCTCCCTAAGTCTTCTCTTTGAGTTATGGACATGTTTTTTGTTATCGTCTTTGTCTTATGTAGATTTACTTTAAATCCAGATACCTTGCCATATTGAGCTACTATGTCCAACATATAGGGAGCCGCTTCTATAGGTTGAGATAAAGTAACAACCAGGACGTCTGCAAACGCTCTTAATCTATAATCCTGCTGTCTAATTACAATTCCTTTTATTTTATCAGAGTCACGTAGTTTATTCAACAAAACTTCTAAAGTTAAAATAAACAACAATGGCGACAAGGGACAACCCTGCCTAGTACCTTTCTCAATTTTAAACACATCTGTTAAAACTCCATTAACTATTATTTGTGCTGTTTGTTCCTGATATATTGCTCTAATTGAATGTATAAAAAACTCCCCAAAATGCATTTTTTCTATTATCTTAAACAGAAATTATCAATTCAATCGATCAAATGCTTTCTCTGCATCCAAAAATATGAACACTGTGGGGACCTGGTTGTTTTTTTCCAAAAATTCCAATAAGTTTATAATTTGTCTAACATTATATTTCATTTGCTTCCCATTTATAAAGCCTGATTGATCATTATGAATTGTTTGTTGCATAACTGGCATTAGTCTATTTGCTAATATCTTAGCAAAAATTTTATAATCCGTGTTCAAAAATGAAATTGGCCTAGAATTTTCAGGTTTAGTACAATTTTGATCTTCCTTCAGGATCAGTGAAACAAAAGCTGTTCACCAAGAGGGTGGGACTCCTCCCCCTAATTGAATTTTACAAAATAGAACTCTAAGCGGTTCTACCATTTCAAGCTGTAAATTCTTATAATAAACAGCTGTTAATCCATCTGTAGGAGCTTTCCCTATTTTTAATTGCTTAATTGCATCAGTAATCTCATCAGAAGTTATTGGTTGATTCAATCCTTCCCTCTGTTCCAACATTAATTCAGGAATATTCCCTTCCTTTAAATATCTATCTATATCTATACCTTGTATTGAGTCACTAGCATATAACTTTGTTTAAAATTCTAAAAAAATCTTTTTGATCATATTCTGTTGGTAAACTTGCTTACCTCTAAATTCTATCTTACCAATGACTCGTGATTTCTGTTTTTTCCTCAACATGTAGGCAAATCACCTACCTGATTTATTGGCATTACAAAATGTATTATGTTTAGCATATTGTAAGCTAGTTGCTACCTGATCAGCCATTAACATACTAAATTGCCCTCGTACTATATTTGTTTCTTTTACTTTCTTGTCTCCTGGATTAAATATAAGTAATTGTTCTTTCTTTTTTATTTCTTCCTCTATCTCTTTCCGCTTTTGTTGTTTTAGTCTATGTTTATTATTCATGTATTAACATACCCCACATATAAGCCTTGCTAGCATCCCAGACCATTTCCATTGAAATACCCTTATTCATATTAATTACAAAAAATTATTTCATTTGTTTTTTAAGCTCTTTCACATTTTCTTCATATCTAAATAAATTTTCATTTAACCTCCAAGACCTCCTTTCTCCCCTCTCCTGTTCAAATTCCACCCAAACTGGACTGTGATCAGTTAATGTTCTTGGACATATAATCGTCTTCTTCACCCTGGAAATAAAATCATTTGTGGTTAGTATAAAATCAATCCTGGAGAAGGATTGATGTCTATCAGAAAAAAAAGTAAAGTCTCTTTCCTCCACTTTACGTTCTCTCCAAATATCTCTCAGTTCTATATGTTCCATCATATCAAAAAAAGATTTAGGTAACTTTGCACGTGTTGAAATCTTTAATAAACTTTTTTAATCTTTCTGTGTGTCTATTACTCCATTCCAGTCACCCATTAATATAAAAGATTTATAATCCCATTGTATAATTTTAGTATGTAGAAATTTATAAAACTGGTCTTGTTGCTGATTAGGGGCATATATTCCAATAAAAAGCATTTTTCCAGTCTGTGTTGATAATTCAATTGCAATATATCTTCCTTGATCATCTGCCTCAATTAGATTAGCTGATAGTCCTTTCCTTACATATACGACTAGCCCATTTTTCTTCTCTGGCGCTGATGCCACAAAATGTGTACCTAATCTTGAATTTATCAAATATTTTTGATCTAATAATCTAATATGTGTTTCTTGCAAGCAAATAACATCATTGTTAAATTGTTTCAAGTAGTGAAATACTTTCTTTCTTTTTTGTGGTGAATTTAGGCCATTGACATTCCAGGATAGGAATTTAGTTGCCATCTTTAGCTTTTTGAAGCCGTATGAGCATCAGCTGAAGCTCCTCCTCCACCTTACTCTTCGGCCTAGTCCCCCCCACCCCACTGCTTCTGTTTTTTGAACTTCTTGAGATAAATCTTGAGATTGTTGCCTTTTTGATTGTTGTTCTTGAAGTTTATAAGTTGATCGGGTCAGTCGTCGTACTTTCGGATCTCCCTTCTTAGGTGGTTCCAAAGTTGGAGGTAAGCCCCCAAGGTCCAAACCTTCTTCCATGATAATTCCTCTAGCTGCAACTTCAGCATAGGTTTATATCTGTTTTCCATCTTTTTCTTCCTTTCCCCACCCCCACCCGGTGAGGGTGGGTATCCAGCCTTTAAAACATTTACATAGAAATCTTTTGCCTTCCAGACTGTGTTTAACCGGTGTCTTTCTCCATTATAAGTCACTATTAGACCAATTGAAACGTCCCATCTGTATGCCACTTGTTGATTTCTCAGCTCATTTACCAAAAAGCCAAAGTCTTTTCTACTTCTCAGCATCTTTGGAGGAATCTCTTTCAAAACCACCACCTCTTGCCCAGCCACCTGAACTTTATTCTTGTAGGAAGCTTGTAAAATATCGTTTTTGATCCTCCTGGTTGTAAAATAGATCACCACATCTCTTGGCAGCTGTCTTTCTTTTGCCAGCCAGGAATTAACCCTGAAAATTTTATCAATTTGGCTTGCCACATCTTCTGGTTTTTCTTTAATTATCTCTGCAATAGCATCAGCACAAATGTCTTTTAAATTTTCTTCACTATTTTCTTTCAGTCCTCTCAATCTCAAAGCAAACTCCATGGACCTGTATTGTAACATTACCAATTCATCATCCACTTTCTCTGTTCTGGTCATAACATTTCCCATTTTGCTTTCCAAATTTAAACTGGCTTGATTAATTTCTTCAACTTTCCCATCAAGCTGGATAACAAGGTTTGACAATTCTAATACAGCATAAACAATATCTTCTCTTATTTCATCGTGTTTTTCTGCAACCACTTCCTTAATTGAACTTATATCCTCCTCAACTTTCTTTAATTTCCCTTCCACAAGTGATATTAAGTTATTCATAGCTTCTTTTATTGCTATTGCTTGATTATTCATGGCTTCTTTCATAAATTCTTTAAAATCATTAAGTGCTGCCTCCTGACTCTGACTCTGACTCTGTGAATCAGCCGGAAGTTGTGCTTTCTGTGTTACCACTGACACAACTGGAGAACCTCCCCCTCCTTTAACAACACCTGGTTTCACTTGTTTAGAAGCCATTTCCCCCCCACTTCTAAAGAGATCTTTTTTTTCCCCCAAAGCCACAAAGTCCCTTAAACAACTTTAAAATGTTTGTAATTTATAGTCTCTAATTTATCAGGCAGGATAGTTTTTTTTCTCTCCACAAGCTCTCACTTCCCAGCAGTTAATAAGCAGCTAATCCATTCTCCCAGCGCAAAGTTCTCAATAAGCACTTTTGTTTCTGGCTTTCACTTTCAAAACCATAACAAAGACACCATCTTCAGCCTCCAGCTCAATGAAATTCAGTTTGAAACAAAGTAACTTCGGAGTTAAGCTCTGTACTTTTAAAGCTTGTTCTGTTTCCACTCTGCCTGCGCTTGTAATCAGTCAAACTCACTTTTGAAAGCAGGATCGGATCACGGCTTCTTGCTCTGCTTTTGCAGAGTCGTCCTGGCTTCGGAGCTTCTTGGCGGGCTAGCTGGGGAGCTCTCACCCTCCAAGGTTCTGAAAATATTCCAGAGGGCTTTTGGGGAGCTCTACTCTCGCCCACCGGCTCTCCTCTCCTTCTTTTCCCAAAGGGGAGGTTTTTCAGCCACCAGACAGCCAGTTTGCGCTGTCAAAGCGGATTTTATAAAGACACAGGGCTGGCGGTCTTAAAAGATTGTCCACGGAGCCTGCGGTGCCGACCGGAAGTCAGAAATTCTCCATACATTCTTTCTGACCGCAATCAGAAGGAGGGTGTTAGGTTTCACAGCCAGCCAAAGTGGTTAATTGGAGAATGTGATTTATGACATGGCCAGAGAGGAGGGGAGAGACAGGGTCATAGGGGAACGTAAATCTATGTAGGATCAGTCCTAACTGCATCCGAGTATTGCCGGAATGTTGCTCCTAATAAATGGCTATATTTCCTTTGAAGTTTGGATCATGGCTCATGAATTAATTAGGGCATCTTTCGGAAACTTGACAGACAGTTAGGACTCCTTTTAAAAATCTGTAAAGATTACCAGTTTTCCTGAATCCTGGACTCTCCAACAGCTTCCTCATGTCTTGGTTGCTTGGAGGGAAAATCAGGCAACCATGGGCGGAGACGAGTTCTCTGAAGAGAGCCTAATTGCAGCCAGAATGCAGCCTTCCTCGGACATTAAAGCTGAGATGCCTGCTTCAGCGACGGAAGCAAGAAAAGATGAGTATTGGGGGGAGTTAATCTCTAAGGCAGCTGAAGTCGAGTTCCCCCACCCCAATGTCCAAGAAAAGGCGAAGCCCCTGAGTGAGCTGGGAAGAGTGGAGTAGAGGTTGGACTGGAAACAAGCCAGGCTTCCGAAGCCCCTGGGGAGTTCCAGAGAGCAGCCGAGGAAGGAATTTGACCAAGCCACCCTTCTGGATGAGGGGCTGTCATGCAGGCCAAAGGAGAGGGGAGGAGCAGTGGATCCCTTTGAAGTGAGGAGAAGCAGACAGGAGCACAGCCCCCCTTCTTCACCCATCAGAAAGAAGCCGCAACCAGTGTCTTTCCCACGCAGCAGGCAGGCTACCCAGGGCAGACAAACCCCTCTCTCCCTCCAAACTAGAGCTGAGGAAGAGGGCCAGTTACATCAAATGCAAGCATACAGAGGCCAACAGGGGGAGAGAGGAGCAGTGCTGAGTGAACTGCCCCAGTTCAGAGGAAAATTTGATGGGGACTGAGACCAGCTAGCTCTATTCCTTGACTCAGCTGAGATCCACCTAGAATGTTATGGACACCTCTACCCATCCCTCAGAGCCATGGCGAATACCATCACAGAGAGGCTAGAGGGGGAAGCAAGGGAATGGCTGGCAGCCCTCCACAAGAGGAGAGCCCCCCAACTGCAAGATGTAGATGACTTCCTACGACTGCTAGAGGCCAGATTCAAGGAGGCAGAGGAAGACCTGCATGCAGAAGCTATCTAAAGCAGAGGGGCCATCCCATTAAAGAGCACATCCACAAATTTAGGAGAGTTGTTGGGAGGCTACCCCCTTTGCCAGAGCGGTTGCTAGTGCACTTTTTCAGAACAAGCCTGGACAATCAAATTGCCCAGGTAACCGCTTACTTGGACATCCCAAACCAGCTCTCTGAGTGGTTCTGAGTAGCAATAAAAGTCGACAGTGGGTTGCGCGCCAACAACATGGGAGAGCAACCAGACACGAAAGAGAGGGAACAACCCGACCTGTAACCAGCCCTCCCTCGAAGCCTGCTGAAGTGCTACAGTTGTGGGGGGAAGAGCCACATGGTATCTCTGTCCACGATCCCAGCCCCAAGGCCTAGGCCAGAGCCACCACCCAGGGCACAGCTGGAACGAGGCCCCAAACGAGACACCAACAGGTCCTGGAGGGCCCTCCAAGCTGAAGAGATCCCTTCCTACCCAGCCGAAGGGGGAGGGACACAGGCAACGATGACCAGCTGCCAGAACCCTATGATAGCGAGGACGAGGGTGAAAACGACCCAATGGTGAGGGAACCAGTCCACCCTTTCGTTTTCCCAATACGCCTCACAGCCCCAAAAACAGGGACCCAGGGGGCCTTTCAAGCCCTGATAGACTCAGGCTGCACTAGATGCTTGATCAACCTAACCACAGTCCTGAAACTGGGGATCAGAGCAAAAAGTCTGACCCACCCAATCTGGTTCAAACAGGTTGATGGGTCCCTAATGGGGGGAGCCTATGCCACTCACCTGACTAAACCAGTGAGGCTAGAGCTAGCGGATCACTGGGAAGTAATTCGATTTGTAATAGCCTCCAAAATGACAGATCCAGTCATACTGGGACTCTCGTGGCTAGACAAGTGGGGACCGACCATTTGGTGGCAAGGGGGTACCTGCAGACTGAGAATAGCAAAGGGGCCCCAACCCCTCCTGCACCAGCGAGCAGAAATACCGCCCATACAGGGAACCCTCCAAAGCAGCACACCAGAACAACTGGCAGCCACATCCGACAAAACCCCAGAGACCGAACAGATCCCAAAAGAATATCAGGATCTTGCAGAAGTATTCAGCGAGGCCGAGTGCAACGTCCTGCCTCCCCACCACGAGGCAGATTGCGCCATCGAAATCATTCCTGGTGTGAAACTACCTAAACCCAAATTGTATGCCATGACGCCCCGTGAATTGCAAGAAATGCGGAACTACATAGACAAGAACCTACAAAGGGGTTTCACTGAGCCAGCCAAATCACGGGTTGCGGCACCGGTCCTCTTCAAAGAGAAGAAAGACGGCTCTATGCGCCTGGTGGCTGATTTTAGAGATATAAAGGCTGTCTGCATACACAATTTATACCCCCTTCCCCTCATGAAAGACATGCCAGCCCACCTGGCCAAAGGGAAAGTTTTCACCAAACTAGACCTCCGCGAAGCCTACTATCGGATACGCATCAGGGAAGGAGATGAATGGAAAACAGCATTCAACTCCCTCCTAGGGAGTTTCCAATTTAAAGTGATGCCATTTGGACTGCAGGGAGCCCCGGAGGTATTCATGCTATTGATAAATGAGGTTCTGCACAAGCACCTCTGTAAGAGGGTCCCCGTCTACCTAGATGACATTTTCATTTACACGGAAACCATAGACCAGTGGTTCTCAACCTTCCTAATGCCATAACCCTTTAATACAGTTCCTCATGTTGGGGTGACCCCCAACCAGGGGTGGGTTCTAATTTTTTTTACTACCGGTTCTGTGGGCGTGGCTTATTTTGTGGGCGTGGCTTGGAGGTCATGTGACTGGGTGGGCATGGCTAGCTGGTCATGTGACCGGGTGGCCATGGCTATGTGTATAGGGACTACTCAGAGGGCTGAAAAATGTCATTTCTGACAGGTCCTCGCACTTCTGACTGGTCCTCACACTTATGACCATCCTCACATTTATGCCCATGCAGCATTCTTAACAACCATGTCACTCATTTCACAACTGGTTCTTTTCACTAGGGTGATAAGATAGGGCAAAAAACGTAAAATGTGAGGACAGTCGTAAATTCGAGGACTGGTCAAAAGTGCGAGGACCAGTCAAAAATAACTTTTTCAGCCCTCTGATTAGTCCATATGCACAAAAGGACTACCCAGAGGGCTGAAAAATGTGATTTCTGACAGGTCCTTGCACTTTTGACCGGTCTTTGAACTTATGACTGGTCATCATTTATGCCCATTGTAGCATTCTTAACAACCGTGTCACTCATTTCACAACTGCTTCTCTTCACCATGGTGACAAGATAGGGCAAAAACGTAAAATGTGAGGACAGTCGTAAGTTCGAGGACTGGTCAAAAGTGCGAGGACCAGTCAAAAATAACTTGTTCAGCCCTGAGTAGTCCATATGCATAAAAGGATACAGTAATAGAGAGGGATGAAGGAAGGGAAGGGAAATTAGAGTAGGAGTGAGGGTAAGAGAGGGAGGAAGAGAGGAGGAGAAGGAGAAAGGAAGAGGAAGTAGGGAGGAGAAGAAGAGGGTGGGTGGAAGAGAAAGTAAGAAGGAAAGAAAAGAGAGAGGTGGTAGGTTTGAGGAGAAAGATTGCTGTACAATAAAAAAGATGAAAGGGAAGAAAGCCAGCCCCAAACAAATATAAAGATATTAAGATAAAGAATGAATTGTTAAACTTTAAAGAATAAAAGAGAACAAATATGAATAAATAACAATAATTAGAAACACACATACAAACATACAATGTATTTTCTTTGAACAGACAATATTACCCTTCATCCTCATCTCTAATCTTAATCTTAATCAAATTCAATTTTTCCCTTCTATTCTTTATTATACCCCTTCCCATTGTCATCTATTTTTATATCCATCCTCACATTGGTTAATTATGTAATATTACAGTTTAATATAAATTGAACATTTTAATATAAATCAGTTAGTTATATAACTACCTTTTTTGTATATTAATCAATACGAACATGAATATTCCAATTATTTCCATGCAATCCAATTTCTTACAAATCCATTAATTATATTTACCAATAATAATAAACCAAATAATTTCCCCCATATATTCCTCCAAACCACAACTTAACCATTTCTGCTTTCAACACAATATACAATTAATAGTATCTCAATTATTACAATTCCCTAGAGCTTTTTTTCTTTTGTGTTTTAAAATCTTGAACTCTCTTCTTTTTCCCTAAATTTCCCATTGTTTGCACCTACCTTTTTTGGTAAGGAAAAAGAAAAGAAATCTGCCTGGCTAATTTTGCAACGTTGCAGCAACAGCAAAGATAACAGCCTGCTTTACTTTCAGTTTCGTTTTTCAGCATAGCTAGGGGGAAAAAAATCTCTCCAGCAAGCAGCAGAGCCCTGAGCAAAACAGCTGAGAGCAAATCAGCTGAGTCGGGAGCCAATCTAATCAAGGGCTAATTAGCCTATGCTGAAGCTCCGCGGATCAATAAAATTACAAAAAAACACCGAACCATTTGTTAAATTGCTGGCTCGCCCGCCCCTCACCCACCACTATTTATTGGCAATAAATAGTAGTGCGGAGGGGCGGGGCGAGCCAACAATTTAACAAAGCCCCGCGGCAAGAATTTAAACAGTTTTTTTCCCTCTAGCCATCAGCTGGGACTCAGGAGGCAGCAATAGATTGGGAGTGGGCGGGGTAAGCAAACCACCGGCGATCCAACAGAGCAGGGAGCGAGGGTGAGTGAAGGTGTCGGGGGGGGGCAAGAGAGGGCTTTGGCGACCCCTGTGAAATGGCCATTGGACCCCCAAAGGGGTTGTGACCCCCAGGTTGAGAACCGCTGCCATAGACGAACACATAGCCCTCGTCCACCAAGTGCTGGAAAAACTGCTGGGGGCAAACCTATACGTCAAGCTATCAAAATGCGAGTTCCACCAGTCACGGCTAGACTACTTAGGCTACCGAGTGTCAAATGAAGGGATAGAAATGGACCCAGCCAAAGTACAATCAGTCCTAAACTGGCAACCCCCTCACACCCGCAGACTACTGCAAAGCTTCCTGGG
Organism: Arizona elegans; assembly: GCA_022577455.1. NCBI lineage: Eukaryota > Metazoa > Chordata > Lepidosauria > Squamata > Colubridae > Arizona > Arizona elegans. The sequence goes on along the minus strand of JAKOOJ010000004.1, from coordinate 70,566,305 downwards.
GTTCGCGAACTTCTACAGACAATTCATTCCCTCTTTTGCAAGAATTGCTAAGCCTCTGACGGACCTCCTAAAAACAGGGAGTCCAGCAACAAAACACCACCCAGGACAACCTCTACAGTAGGGCCTGGCCTGCCAACAAGCATTCGAAACACTAAAAGAAATGTTTGCAAAAGAACCGGTCTTAAAGCATCCTGACCCCGAACAACCCTTTGTCATCCAAGCAGATGCCAGCGATATGGCAGTGGGGGCCGTGCTACTCCAAAAGAACAGCCAAGGGAATCTACAACCTTGTGCCTACACATCCCGCAAACTCACCGACACAGAAAGACGATGGGCAGCATGGGAAAAGGAAGCGTTCGCAGTGAGATGGGCACTGTTGACCTGGCGACACCTGCTAGAAGGAGGCCAGAAACCGTTCGAAGTTTGGACTGACCACAAAAATGCCCTCAGGACCCCACGGAAGTTGTCGCCCACTCAAGTACGATGGGCCCAATACTGCAATCATTTCAACTTCGAGCTGAAACACATCCCAGGGGGGAAAAACTTTCTGGCCGATGCCCTCTCCTGAATGCCTCAATACAACAGTGAGCGGGAGCAGGTAGTGAATCCCATCATCCCCTCTGCCCAAGGAGTAGGTCAAGTAATCACCAGACGGCAACCTGCAAGTGACTTAACGACAAGACTCAAAACTGAAACATCGGCGGACCCCTGGTTCCGAGACAACCAACATCTCTTAACAAAAAGGGATGACCTAGCATGGAAGGGAACAAAACTCTATGTCCCAGAGACTCTACGCACCCTGATCCTCAAGAGAAGCCACAACGTTAAACTAGCGGGACATTTTGGCTTCCTAAAGACTCTGCACTTAGTACGAAGACACGAAGTTTTGGTGGCCCCACATGAGAAAAGACGTAGACAGTTATGTGAAAAGTTGTACCATCTGTGTCACGATGAAAAAATGACGAGGAAGACCGCCCGGGCTGCTGCAGCCAGTAGCTGAACCGACAAGGCCATGGGAGGAGATTGCAATGGAATTTATAGTAGAACTGCCGAGGAGTGGTGGAAACACAGTGATCTGGACTGTAATAGACTTATTCTCCAAACAGGCACGTTTCATACCCTGCAGCGGACTACCCTCAGCTCGCCAGTTGTCCAAACTGTTCCTGAAACACATCTACTGCCTGCATGGAGTACCCAGAAGAATCATCTCCGATCGAGATGTCCAGTTCACAGCAAAATTCTGGAGAGAATTCCTACAGTCCATAGGGTTATCCCAAGGCCTCAGCTCAGCGATTCACCCGAGCACCAATGGGAGGGCGGAGAGACTGAATGCCATGGTAGAGCAGTACCTGAGGTGCTATGTGAACTATCAGCAGTCCAATTGGGCGGACCTCCTGTCTTTTGCTGAGGTTGCGTATAATAATGCTGTTCACAGTAGCACGGGGCTAACCCCATTTAAGATAGTGAGTGGCATGGACTTTGTCCCAATACCCGAGTACCCAAGGGAGCCTCCCTCCTCAGTCAGCTTGACCGATTGGATGGTGACACTGAATGTCAAGAATGGGAGAATGTCAAGAAAGCGCTAGCTAAAGCTGCACAAACCTATAAGAAACAGGCAGACAAATACCGAACTCCCCAAAGACCATTTCAATTGGGGGAGAAAGTTTACCTCTCTACAAAATATTTGAGGTTAAAACTTCCTAGCAAGAAATTGGGACCAAAATTTATAGGACCATTCCCCATAGTAAAGATAATCAACCCAGTCACAGTGCAATTGAAGTTGCCCCGATTGCTAGGGAAGATACACCTGGTATTCCATAGTAGCCTCTTAAAACCTGTGGTCGGATCGACCCTGAGGCCACTACCCCGTGAGACCCCAGACCCCGGGGTCATAGGGGGCCAGACCCATTATGAGGTACAGCAAATCCTTAATTCGAGGTAGCACAGGAGGCAACTCCAATATTTAATCAAGTGGAAGGGTTACCCCTTATCAGAGGCATCTTAGGTAATAGAGCCGAAACATCCAGGCTGATCGCCTTATAGCCAAATTTCATGCAGAAAATCCAAACAAGCCTGGTGGGAGGGGGGGTGTCACATCCCTAAACTCTGCATCTGTACTCAAATTGTTTTGCTTTGTGCAGGTCGCCCTCGGGAAGTGAGGGGAGCCGAATGTCAACTTGCAAAGCTTTCAAGTTGCCATGAGCAGGAGGGATGGAGAACTGAAGTGAATTCCATACATTCCTTCTGACCGCAATCAGAAGGACGGTGTTAGGTTTCACAGCCAGCCAAAGTGGTTAATTGGAGAATGTGATTTATGACATGGCCAGAGAGGAGGGGAGAGACAGGGTCATAGGGGAACGTAAATCTACGTAGGATCAGTCCTAACTGCATCCAAGTATTGCTGGAATGTTGCTCCTAATAAATGGCTATATTTCCTTTGAAGTTTGGATCATGGCTCATGAATTAATTAGGGCATCTTTCGGAAACTTGACACCTGTCTCTTTTGGATCCTCGGTAAAAAACACCAGGTCGTCTGCAAATGCTTTTAATTTTTATTCTTCCTTTCTAATATTAGTTCCCTTAATTTCTGGATTTGCTCTGATTTTCTTCAATAACGATTCTAAAGTCAGGATAAAAAGCAAAAGTGATAAAGGGCATCCCTGGCAAACTCCTTTATTTCAAATGATCTTGTCATTTCCCCATTTATTATATTTGCTTTTTGAGAATAGTAAACTGTTTCAATAATGTGTTCAAATTTTTCTCCAAATTTCATTTCTCTAGTTTGTTTTATCATATATTTCCAATTCAAATTATCACAGGCTTTCTGCGCATCCAGAAAGACAAGAGCTACTTATCTCTCTGGATGGGCCTCGTAATAATCTAACATGTTCATAACTGTTCTTGTATTGTCTCTGATCGGAGTGGATAATTTCATTTAATATTTTTTTCATCCTTCCTGCAATGATAGTCATAAAAATCTTGTAATCAGTGTTCAGAAGTGAAATTGGCCTATAATTTTGAATTTGATTTGCATTGGTACCTTCTTTCATGATCACTGTAATATATGCTTCTCTCCACGAGACAGGTAATTTTGCTTCCAACAACACCTCATTGTACAGTTTAAAAGTATCAGTTCTAATATTTCCCCCATATTTTTATAAAATTCTCTTGGCAAACCATCTGGTCCCAGTGTCTTATATTGCTTCTTTATCAATACAATCTGTCTATTTAAGATCATCCTCATCTCTTCCCCCAATATGGGCATACCTTCCTCTTTTAAATAATCATTTATTTTTCCCATCTCAACATCCTCTTGATTATACAAATTCTCAAAATATTCTAATGTAAACCTTTTAATTTCTTCCTCTTTGTTATATAAATTCCCTGCCTCATCCTGTGATTGTTGTATTATCCTACTTTCTTTTTCTAATTTATACGCCAACCATCTCCCCGGTTTGTTTGCATTTTCAAATTGGTATTGTCTCGCATATTTGACGTTTTTGACATACTCTGTTTGTTCTATTAAATTTAATTTATGTTTAACTAATATTAACCCTTCCTTAAGTTGTACATCGTCTAGCCTTAATTGAATTTTTTTTCTAAGTACTCTGCTTCTTTCAATAATATATCCTGTTGTTTCAGCTTTTAGTTGTTTCTCATTGACATATATGCTATTGTTATTCCCCTTGTATATGCTTTTATTGTGTCCCATAGGTTCTGCAGTGAGGTATGTATTTACATCAAGAAATAGAGTCAATTCTTTCTTCATCTTCTCTAAATATTCATTTTCTTGTAGTATTTGCGGGTTCAGAGTCTATCTCTTGGTTTTCCTTTTTTTTCCTCTCCAAATTATTCTCAATCCAATGTTTGGATTGGTCCAAACATTCGGGATTATCTCTACATTTTCAATTTCTTTGGTTATTTCTCTATTTGCTCATATCATATCGATTTTCAAAAAGGATTCATGCGGGTTAGAGTAAAAAGTGTATTTTTTTTTCCTTTGGGATTTAATACTCTCCACACATCTATCAAATTTAATTCTTCAACCATGTCAAAAAAAGTTTTCGGTAATACATTCCTTTTTTTTTTTTTTTCTTATTACAAACATAATGTCGAGACATCTCACGCTCGACACACCGGGGATAAGAGCAAAGCAAAGAGGTCACCATGCAACACTGGAAACACTATGGAAGGATCGTGGGCTGCAATGGGGGGAAGGGCATATTCACGGTGATAGGGGTGCTAGAGGCTCGGTAGGTGGACGGTCACCCTGCGGCCAGGATAGGGGCCATTCGGGTGTTTGTTACCGCTAGTTGACGCGTCTGGGTGACGTGGCAGCTTACGCAAGTGCGGAGCTGGAAACCCGGAAGCATAGCTGATTGGATGGCTGAGTGGCGCGGCTATTTAAATGGCGTTGGGTTGCGGTAGATCCCAACGCTGACTTTGTGTTATTGTATATTGAACTCAGCATTGTCTGCGGCAAACCTGGAGAACAAATAAACCTGTTTCCTGCTTAAGGCTTCATTCGGCTGCAGAATGGTTTGTTAAAGTGCCCGGGTTTTGCTGAGCGGTCTGAGACATAATCATTTTTATGTCAACTATATATTTGTGAATACAATCTTACTACAAAAGTGATATCCTAAAGACACTATTCAAAAAATCCTATTACTAAAATATTAATTACCACATATAACAATCTACTTATTATTACATCCAAAGCAGAGTCCCTATTGTAATTTTTTTGATTTTCAAAGTTTTACAATGCTCTTAATATTCATGTCTTCATTTCCAACACCCTCTCTGTCCTCTTTTCAGCTTAGTCACTCAGTATTATGTTTGAGTCTCTCTACTGCTGTAGCTCCTCTTTCTTCTCCTCACCACTCAGTCACTGTCTTTCTCTGATGTCTTTGCTTCCGTTGTTAGAATCCGATGTAACCTTATTTATTTATTTATTTATTTATTATATTTCTATACCGCCTTTCTCCCGTAGGACTCAAGGCGGTGTACAGTCAAGAAAAATATAGACACACAAACATCATAAAATTGCTAATTAAAATTATTACTTAGTTTGGTCAATTAAATAAAACCCAGAATTAGATAACATTTTAAAAAAAAAAATCATTCACATGTTCATATGTTTAGCCCCGCCTGTTGAAACATCAGGGTCTTGAGGGCACGGCGGAAAGCACGGAGATCAGGGATATTCCGTATCTCCGGGGGCAGTTCATTCCAAAGGGTTGGAGCCCTCACAGAGAAGGCCCTCCCCCTGGGAGTCGCCAGTCGGCATAATTTGACTGATGGCACCCTGAGTAGTCCCTCCCTGTGAGAACGAACTGGTCGGTGGGAGGCTATTGGTGGCAAAAGACGGTCTCGGAGGTACCCAGGTCCTAAGCCATGGAGCGCTTTAAAGGTGATAACTAACACCTTGAATCGCACCCAGAAGACCACCGGGAGCCAGTGCAGCTCGCGTAGGAGAGGTGTTACATGGGCGTAATGAGCTGCGCCCATAATCACCCGCGCGGCTACATTCTGGACCAGTTGGAGCCTCCGGGTGCTTTTCAAGGGGAGCCCCATGTAGAGAGCATTACAGTAGTCCATACGGGAGGTAACTAGGGCATGAGTGACCGTGCGCAAGGCGTCCCGATCCAGAAAGGGACGCAACTGGCGGATCAGGCGAACCTGATAAAAGGCACCCCTGGCCACGGCCGTCAAATGATCTTCTAAAGATAGCCGTGAATCCAGGAGGACACTCAAGTTGCGGGCCCTCTCTGTGGGGAGCAAGATCTCATCCCCTATTGTCAGTGATGGTACCAGCTGACTATACCGGGACGCCGGAAGTCACAGCCACTCGGTCTTGGAGGGGTTGAGTCTGAGCTTATTTCTCCCCATCCAGATCCGCACGGCCTCCAGGCAACGGGACATCACAGCAAGGGCATCATTGGGGTGGTCTGGGGTGGAGATGTATAGCTGTGTGTCATCAGCATACTGATGAACACTCACCCCAAAACCACGGATGATCTCGCCTAGCGGTTTTACATAAATGTTGAACAGAAGGGGTGAGAGGACTGACCCTTGCGGCACCCCACAAATAAGGTGCCTTGAGGTCGACCTCTGCCCCCCTGCCAACACAAACTGCAAACTGTCAGAGAGGAAGGAGGAAAACCACCGAAGCACGGTGCCCCCTATTCCTAACCCCTCCAGCCGGTGCAGTAAGATACCATGGTCGATGGTATCAAAAGCCGCTGAGAGATCTAATAGGACTAGGATAGAGGAGCAACCTCTGTCCCGAGCCCTTCAGAGATCATCCACCAACGCGACCAATGCCGTTTCCGTGCTGTATCGTGACCTGAAGCCTGACTGGAATGGATCCAGATAGACAACTTCATCCAGGTATCGGGGTACCTTATCGTTCTGCTTTCACTTTTGGACACCAATCTCCCCAAATTATTCCTTCAAGGCTCCATATTGTCTTTCTCTCCTCTCCAAGATTTCTCCTTGTCTCTCGCACTCTCCCTTTTCACTCATTCACCTCCTTTCTTAAATCCTCTCCTTTGAGCCTCCAGTAATCTTGTCAGTCGTCAAAATGTGGTTTCCTCTTTTTTTTCTCCTTCCCCTTCCTCTGTTATCATACACTCTCCCACTCTCACTTCTCTGTTTATAGTCTTATAATGATCTTTCTTTTTAAACCCCCTCTTTCGGCAATTGTTTTTAATGAGTCATGGCTCAACCATTTTACTCGCCGCTAGGTTTCCACCAGACCTTCTTTTCGCTTTACCAAATATTTTAAAGTTACTCATTTTGAGAATTTTGATCGCTACGGATAAGGGAGTTCCTCACAAGTAAGGATGGTCATAGTCTGCTAGTAATATCTTCTCTTCCAATCCTTTTGTGAGCTGTCACGGCCTTAAATCTGCCAAATCACAATGAGATGACAGGGCACATTCGCCCGGGTTAAAGAGGGTTTCCCTCGTTCTAGCAGGCGATCGCACACTGCCTCACTGATCTCCGGACTTCCCCTCTGTTTCGCGTGGTTCTCCAAACTCAATGCGCCTTCAAAAGGTTCCCGAATACAAAAAATCAGAGGTAAAGGATGGAGCTTGTCCTTTTCCCTCTGCGCCGCCCCGACAGCACCACCGGAAGCTGTAACTTCTTAATGTATTCAATTTTATGAAGTTTGTAAATTTCTTGTTTATTTGTCATGTATTTTACATTATTTCTCTTTTGGATGGGCCTCTTTTTTCCTTTGTCTTTTTTTTCTTTAAAATATTTAATTTTAACCATATTAATTACAATTTGCCCTCATCATAAAGGGGATTGGCATATGAATTGGCTATTCCACTTCACAAAACTATGAATAGCTTCATACTAGAAACCATAGATTATCTGTCCCTCCAAACATCGTTTTATTTAAAATAAATAAATAATTAGCTAACTAATTTTTTTTTAAAACAAAATAGTACTTTCAAAATTCTGTAACATGTAGCACATGATGTTGTAATTCTAATTTATATGGGAACTGTATCACATACTTCTAAGACTAATTAAAATATGCCATAATGATGCAGATGGTCCAGAAAAATTCACAAGTCTGCTTAATGTGACAATGGAATCATACACATAACTAGTATTCAAAGCCAGTAGTTTAAATCCAAGCTCAATTTATTGTGTTTATTTCTAAAATGCTATTCAGTTTGAAATCAAGTTAATTGGCAGTACAGGTAGTCCTCAATTTAAGACCACAATTCAGACCAGAATTGTATAATCTGACATTTGTTAAGGTAGACAGTGAAGCGGGGAGCATCAGGGGATTGGGGAAGCCCTAGGAGGCCCAGATGCATACTGTAACTCTCAGGCCTCCCCCACTCCCTCAGGCACATTTATTATTTATTTATTATTCATATTTCTATGCTGCCCACTCTCCGAGGACTCTGGGCAGCTTACACCAAAGACAGTATACTAAATAGCATATTGCCCCCAACAATCTGAGTCCTCATTTTACCCACCTCAGAAGGATGGAAGGCTGAGTCAACCTTGAGCCGGTGAGATTTGATCCGCTGATCTGCTGAACTAGCAAGTCAGCTGAAGTAGCTGCAGTACTGCACTCTAACCACTGCGCCACCTTGGCTCTTATTTTACATGGTGCTCTGCTCCCTGTCCAGCTGGGACCAACACTGTTGGGCTTCCTCACTCCATCATGCATTGGTTTACTCACTTTTTCTGAAGATCACCTTCCTATACAGTAGCTACATGGTGTCATCCCAGAAGTGGGCACCATTTTGGAAGCAGACACAATTCTGGGATTGTGAGAACTGTGGCCACTTCCAAAATGATGCCCATTTCTGGGGCAGCAGCATGCAGTCTTTGAATAGAAAAGTCGTGCAAACAGATCAGATTGCCAAACATTCAGATTTTGGGTATGTGACCATGGGGGATGCAGCAGACATAATTTTGGGTACAGGTCATATGTCACTTTGTTCAGGGTCATCATAATTTCGAATGACTGCTGATCAGTCATTTACTGCTTGTAAATTGAAGAGTACTTGTAATGCTGGCTGTTAGATTTTCTTCCCCAAACTATAGAAAAGCATGCAAGGTAAGAGTAGTATTAAAAAAAAAAGAGTGGTTCTAGAATGTGCTAAATTAAAACACTCAGTTCAAGAATATACTTAAATTTTTCACATGCACACAAAGTAAACAAACCCTTTTTTTAAAAAAAACAGCATTGTAAATTATTATGGTATATCGTCCAAATCCAAAATTGCTATTTTGGTTTCCAAGAACTAGATTTCTTTTTAAGGTTTATCATAGATGACACATCCCAATTTATAGAAAGTTATAGTAAATCACAAAATGTAGTGCATGCAACTAGAGATGGGGAAATTTTTATACTCTTTAGCTTAGTATGTTGTGTGAACACAATAAAAAATCTGATCAAGAATAATATTTGCAGCTCAGGGTTGAACTATGGGGTCCTTGTTACTCTCTTACCTTAATTGGTTTCTTGTAGATGTTTCATTATTTAAACTAGGTAACACCATCAGTGCTAGTAAGGATTGGGGTTTGTTCTCAGTGTACAGTCTTGTGGCTTGCCCTGTCAGTATCAGGTTCTTACAAGTTCTTTGGTTGGACTGTTAAGTGTTAGCTTCTTGGATGGTTCGTCTGATATTAGTGCTCATCTGGGTATTGATTGCTGATGGAAAGTGTTTTGGTATTTTTGTTTCATTTTTAGCTTCTTCATTGACTTTCTGCACAGTATGTACTGTATTTTTCGGAGTATAAGACGCACCTTTTTCCCCCCTAAAAGGGGGTGAAAATTTAGGTGTGTCTTACACACCAAATGTAGCCCTGCCCATCCACTCCCCCCCACCCTTTGGCCTGTGCCTAGCAGCAGTTACCTCCTTGCAAGCAAACAGCAAGAAAAACCAGCTCCTTTCAGCTTCAGCATAAGCTAATTAGCACAAGTTGATTAGATTGGCCTCCCGACTCTCAGCTGATTTGTTCTCAGCTTTTTGCGCAGGGCTCTGCTGCTTGCTGCAAAGAGTGCTGGAGCAGATTTTTTTTCCCCTTGTGCTAATCAAGCTATGTTGAAAACAAAACTGAAAGTAAAGCAGGCTGTTTGCTGTTTGCTGCAAGGAAAAATTAGGCAGAGGCAGAGGGAGATTTCTTTTTCTTCTTTTTCCTCATTAAAAAAGGTAGGTGCAAACAATGGGAAATTTAGGGCAAAAGAGGAGAGTTCAAGATTTTAAAACACAAAAGAAAAAAGGAGAAAGAAAAAGGCAAAAATAAAAATGGGAAGGGAGAAAAAGAAATGAAAGAGAAAAATGTTATACATATTTAGAATTGAAATATGAATAGTAGTAAGAAATAAATGGGAAATCATGATTGTAAAAATGAAATAAATAATAATTGGAATATTTGTCTTTGTATTTTTGAAATCTAGACAATGATAAGTTTTTTTATTTATTTTTTTAGAAATAGGAATAAGTATAAACTATAACAATTGAAATACCTTTAATGGTATATGATGGTGAAAGTAAAAAGGATTAAGTTGTAGCTTGGATAACAGCTAGAACATTTTTAAATTCAGTTAGGGAAATTGTAACGATTGAAATATTTTTAATTATATATTGTGATGAAAGTAGAAATGATTAAGTTGTGATTTGGAGGATTATATGGACAAAACTATTTGGGTTATTGGGAGAGTTTAAGATGTGAAAATGAGTAACATAAGGGGAAAGCTCTATTTAACTAGGGAATTGTAATAATTGAGATACTATTAACTGTATATTGTGTTGAAAGCAGAAATGGTTAAGTTGTGGTTTGGAGAAATATATGGGGAAAATTATTTGGTTTATTATTATTGGTAAAATAATTAATTGATTTGTAAGAAATTGGATTGCATTGGAATATTCATGTTCATATTGATTAATATACAAAAAAGATAGTTATATAACTAATTGATTTATATTAAAATGTTGAGTTTGTATTAAACAATTGTAATATTACATAATTAACCAATGTGAGGATGGATATAAAAATAGATGACAATGGGAAGGGGTATAATATAGAATAGAAGGGAAAAATTGAATTTGAATAAGATTAGAGATGAGGATGAAGGGTAATATTGGTTTTTTAAAAAATAGATGAGGAATAAATATGGCAAAAAGGAAATATAGAAATTGTAAATTTAATTGAAATGAGTAAACACTGTTTAAATTTGTGAACCAGCAAAATACTGTTCAAAGAAAATACACTGTTTGTTTGTATGTCTAAAAAATAAAAACTTTTTATAGAAAAAACAAAACAAAAAAAGTAGGTGCGTTGTATACTCTGGTGCATCTTATACTCCGAAAAATATGGTAGATGTTGTTTATGTCTATGTATCTATTGATAGCCAATTTGACAGAATGCCAAGCTTCCAGGAATTCCCTAGCATTTTTTGACTTGGTTTGGTTTAGGATGGTCACAGATTCCCAGTTGAAACTAAGGTTAAATCTGTCCATATGTTGCAAAATGAAAGAGTTTTCAACATATTTTCTAACTGCTATCAATAAATATCAGCACAGCATGGTAAAACTGAAGGAACAGTTGGAATAGACCATTACACCAAAGCACATTGAGAGGCTGGCCACTACTATCATGAGTACTTCCCAGAGACATGCCAGAAAAAGGAAAACAAAATTTCAGGCTAGCTGAAAAAAGTTCAGTTCCGGAATCTAATTTTTAATATCAAGGTGGAACTTTTTCAGCAAGCCCCCAGGAATTAACCAGGTGGCAGCAACTTGTAACCTTTCCTACTGGTTTCACTGTTGACTTTCTAAACAAGTGAGCAAAGGAAATTTCAAATGATAATCACATGATTGTGGGGTACTTGGCAACCCATTGTTACATGCAAATGAGGTACCAAACATCGAGATCACAGTCACATGACTGCAGGGATATTGCAATTGCTTTATGTTTGGGCAAGGGTCATACTGTAAGTCCCTTTATTCAGCACACTGTAATATTGAACAGTCACTGAATGAATGGTTGTAAATCAAGGACTACCTGTAAGTACATCTTGACTGTTTTCTGTCTAATATATCTGGAAAGGCTGTCTTATATATCTAGAAAATCAATAGGGAAGCCAGCAGGGAAAGTCACAAGTCTTTCCCATTTGCACACTTTCCCCTAACCACCCGTATTTATGCCATACCAACCACTCATGCACCCCATGCACACACTATTCAGCAGCTGACCTATTCAGCACCTCTCATGCACCTTCTTTATCTGCATAGAGCTTTTTATATATGCTCACTTATCTGAGTATCCCTTCACAGACCCACTCATGCCTTCCACCCCCTCCACAACCTGCGGAATACCCCTCACACTCCTTGCACTCCTAAATGCCCTCCCTAGTCAAAGTGGCCCTCATATACCCACTCACATTCTCCCATATCCAATAGCAGTTACTTACCTCTCTGAGGGCTTGGGACTTACAACTTCCTGTTAGCTTCCCAACTTACTTTGGTTGTAGGAAGCTGTCTCACCTAACAATCATAGGCTTCAGCTAACAATAGTAACTGAAACTGCAGGGAGCAATTGATCACACTTTATCATCATATCACTTAGAAACAGAAATTTGGTTCCCAATTGCTATGATAAATCAAGGATTATGTAATATTATCATGATCTGAATCATGATATTACATATCTGAATCTATATTATTTTATTAATACTAACCACTTCCTCCTTCACCCTTGTTAATTCCTGTTGAAGGATCACACATTCTTCTTCATTTGCCTTTTCAACAGCTTTCATTTTTTCATCCATTTCTGCTTGTACTTTCCTGTGGGCTTCTTCAGCCAATTGAGCTGCACTTATAGCCTTCTCTAGCTGTTCAAATGCTATAGAAAAAAAAACATACAACAAATATTAAATATTAATATTATATAAATTTAGATTGTGGAAATTCAGGCTAAAATTAAAATCAAATATTATGTTTTCATTGAATTACTAAATTATGTTTTTAAAATAAGCTCCAGGTTCTGCAATACACTTAGTATCCATTTTTTAATCTTCTAAACCAGGGGTGTCAAACTCAAGGCCCAATGTGATTATATTTAGCCTGTGGAGTCGCCTTAGAAACAGCCAACAGGCCCATGGCGCCTTGGACGGGCCAGGTCGATCAGGCACTGATCTACAATCTAGTGGCAGCCATCCAGGCTGGAACGCAGTCGGCCTTAGATCTGTGCCGCCCTAGAGCCAGCGAGAGGCCGCCCCAATCCTGCCCCCTGGGCGTGCACAGAGGATATGGTGAGCATGCGCGGGGCCTGGCTGACTGCGTTCTGTGTGCTTCTCTTTTTGCCAGGATGCAAGTGCTCATTGCCTCCTGTGCACACACCCAAGGGGCGGGGGCGAGGCAGCAGGGTCGGATCTAAGGTTGACCATGTGCCAGGTCGGATGGCCACTCTTCCTCCTTCTCTGAGTTTTTTCCAAGTTCTGGCATGTGTGTGCATTTAAGTTTTTAATTCCCAGATCTTGGAATAGTGGACGCTAGAGATTCATGGCTGGCAACGAGCGCTGACTGATTGCTGCTGGAATTTGGCAGAAAGAAGGGGGGAAGTGTCTGAATGTGGTTTTATTTTATTTTTCTAGGAAGGAGATTATAATGAGAGGGAGTAAGGGTCTGAGGAAAGTTCTGCCTTACCACTTGGCCACCAGTAGCCCTGCTGCCCTTTTACCATCCCCAGACTCCTCCTCTTGACCTCTCCTGGTGTCTCCCATCCTATCATTGAGGATGCTTTGGTTACAAAGCTGTGTCTCCTTGCGAGGAGAGGGAATAGGCCTCTCTCTGGCTTGTGTGTTTTAAAGAAAATATTTTAAATTTCTAGATTTTTATGATGTTTACAGGACACGGCCATTGTTTCTATCTATATCTTTTTCTTCAAGCTTGTATTCTTCATGCGTCTCTTTGTAACTGTCAGGTTGCCTCCATTCAAAACTCAAGAAAGAAAAACCCCAACTCCATGTTTGTAGAGAAAGGTACTTTTACTGATCATGAACTGATAGCAGCGAAAAGAAAGCAAGATCTGAGACAAAAGGCGTGAAAATTACATATTGAAAATATTCCCAAATCCCTCCTCTCAAGGACTCTGGCTGAATGTCCAATCCCCAGCTCCCCTAGGTGTCATGTGAGGTGCATCTTCAGATGGCCCCATCCATCTGGTATACCAGAATGGTTGACCTTGACTGGCTATCAACAAGTCCATATAGCTGCCCAGAAGATGATGAGAGTCTTCCTCCCTTTTTGGTCACATCACGAAACATCTCTACCAGCTCGTTTCCCCCACCCAAATACCCATACATCCTCCTCCCCCAGTTACTAAGGCAACCGATAGCAAGCAAGCATCATAGAGACTGACATTCAGCCCTCTTGCAGAAGAGATGTTAGTCCTAAGAAAGAAAGTAAAATGGATAGGATAGATATCTCCCAAAAGTATCAAAACATAGAAAATACATATAGAATAATACAATCAAGGCTTATCAGGGTATTTGGAGTGGAATAACTATAAAAGCTTCGGAGCTCTGACATCTCGCTCATTCACCCATTCAGACTGAAAAGAAGGGAAATGTTTCCAGGCCACCAAATACTGTACTTTCCCTCTATGTTTTCTAGAATCAAGGATCTCTTTGACCTCAAAATGTTGTTTTCTTTCGATGAGGAGGGGAACTGGAGGGGGGTTTGGTCCGGACAAAGTGAGGAGGTATGTTCAGGTTTCAGTAAACTAACATGAAATACTGGGTGGATCCCCCTGAGGGTTTTGGGTAGCTCTAACTATACCGTGACCGGGTTTACAACTCGTACAATAGGAAAAGGGTTTACATATCTAGGCCCATGTTTTTTCAACTTTTGGGTAGTTTGTTGGTACTTAGTGGAGATGAAAACCCTATCCTCCATTTGGTAGTCCTTTGGTATAGCTCTTTTCGTGTCAGCCTGTTTCTTATGGGATTGGTGAGCCTCGTCTAATGCCTTATGACTTACGGGCCAGGTGAACTGAAGCTGCTCAATCCAGTCCAGCACTTCGTTGCACTTTGACAATTTAGCATACAGCTCAGCAGCCCTGAGTTTTTTTAGGACTGACCGCACTATTTTCACATGTTCGTCCATGGTCTCAGTGTACATAAGAATGTCATCTAGGTAGATCAGGGCCCCTTGTAAAGATGTGTGTGAAGCAACCTCATTAATCAATTGCATGAACACCATCAGTGCCCCCTGTAACCTGAATGGGAGCACCCTAAACTAGAAACAACCCAAAGGATAATTGAAGACAGTCTTCCATTCGTCCTCTTCCTTAATTCGAACTCTGTAGTACACCTTTCTCAAGTCCAACTTAGTTAAAATCTTCCCTTTGGCCAGATAAGCTAACATGTCCTTCATAAGGGGCAGTGGGTAAACATTTTCTATGCAAATGGCGTTCAGGTTCTTGTAGTCAACACATAAGCAAAGAGAGCCATATTTTTTCTCCCAGAACAGCATCGGGGCAGCCACTCGTGGCCTAGCTGGTTGTTGAAGCTTCATTTCAGGTTTTTATCAATAAAGTTTCGCAACTCCTCCAGCTCACGAGGGGTCATGGAGTAGATCTTTGGTTTAGGGAGCTTCACCCCTGGGAGGATTTCTATGTTGCAGTCCGTGGGCCGATGGGGTGGGAGCACATCAGATGCCCTCTCGCTGAATGCCCCCCTGAGGTCCCAATATTCCTTAAGGATTTTCTCCTCTCTAGCAATGCATTTGCTCACTGCCGCTGCCAACTCCTTTGCGGCTTTGGCCATGCAGAAGGGTTTCCCCCCTTCCTTCCCCTGCTGGGTGGAGCGGATGCGCAACAAGCCCTTCCTCCAATTCACATGAGGGTTCCATTTCTGGAGCCAGGGCAGTCTGAGCAAGAGGGGTCATTCCATTCCCGGGGCTATGATAAAACTCAAAAATCTCTCAGTGGTCCCCCATCGACATCTCAATTGATTGGGTCACAAAGTGGACTGAGCCCCCCCCCCCCAGCTACTGACCCATCCAACTGGCAAAATGCTATGAGCACTTTCATTGTCCACAGTCTCAGTCCCATTTTTTCCTCTGGGCTGATTACACACCTAGTACACTCAGAGTCCAAAAGGGCTAGCATCTTCCCCTGGGCACTGGATGATGCCGGGATGCCTTAACTCCACCGGGATGGTCATGGGGCCCACATGCTGACTTACCAAGGGGTCATCGTCAGTGTCGGTTTCGCTGTCCCCTGGAGTTGTCGCAGCTCCCAACTCCTCCAGGCCTGGGGGAGCGAACTCAATGACTTCCACACCTTTCATGGCTGTTTCACGTTTTTTTGCTGGTGGCTTCTCAACTTTCTTTCCTCCAGTTGAAGTCGGCTTGGAGTCAGGTTTGGAGAAACAATCAGTAGTCCGGTGCCACTCCTTCCCACATCTGAAACATGTGGTAGACCTGGGCTTGGATGCTGGCCCCCCTTTGGCTGTTCTAGAGGTTTCTTTTGGGGCAGAGGAGGAATATTTATTCCAGCTGCGGCCCCCCCATACCAATCTCTGGCCCGTTTAATTTCCACATCAGCCACCAACACATACTACCGTTGCAGGTCTTAGGGGGCCCCTTGGGAGCCTTGTTAGATATCCTCATTGAGGCCATCAGAGCATTCCATCAGAGCCTCTGTGGACCACCCCCGCATGTGGATCAGCCACTGATCTCTTCCCCTGGGTTAGGGTTTTCATCCTGGTTCTAGCCTTTTGTTCAGGCAGGGGGTCATCAAAATGCACTCAGAGAGCCATCATAAACAAATTATAATCCATCAGCAGTGGGGAGTCCTCATTATGCAGGGCCACCATCCACTCAGTTGCGGTCCCCTACAGGGCCATGGTGACACACGGCACCTTTGCTACCACTGAGGTGAAATCCTCCCCGTACTCCTGCATATGATTCTAAACTTAGGCTAGGAAGAATCCCAAAGCCTTGGGATCCCCTCCATATTTTACTCCTAACTGAGGAACCTTTGGAATTTGGCACCTCTGGGGAATTATCTCCCCTCACGGGGGTGGGGTGGGGGCTGGGTTGCCGCCGCTGCTTGAATTCCTGAAGCCTGCACTGGCTCTGGCCGGGTTCTAGGGATCTCATCTAGGTTCGCAAGGGTTCCTGCTTCCCCCTCCCCCCACCCCGGGAGCTCAGCCTTCTCATGCACAGGCAAGGCATACCTTTCATGTGCTTTCTGACTTTCAAGAGCTTCTTTCAAGAGATACAGGGCTTGGATTAGCTGGAGGTCTTCTTTGTCCTCTTCCTGCCAGGCAGCATCTCCACGCTGGCGTCTGGCAGCTGTCACTCCAGGGGGAATCTCCTCCACAGCTTCCATCCTTCCCACACCCAGCAATCATTTGGTTCTAACCGGCTTTTCTTCAATCTGTTCAGACATCCACTCCGTCGCTTCCCAGCTATGGTGGGACTGCAAAGGAGTGGAGCCAGCAGCTCTCATGTCCTCCTGGTCACTGCCTTGGTTAGACATTCTTTGCTCAGCCCCCAGGGTAATTTTCTCTGGGATGGCTGTTAAAGCAGATCTTGCTTAATGTCAGGTGTGCCTCCATTCAAAACTCAAGAAAGAAAAACCCCAACTCCATGTTTGTAGAGAAAGGTACTTTTACTGAGCATGAACTGATAGCAGTGAAAAGAAAGTAAGATCCAAGGCAAAAGGCACGAAAGTTACATATTGAAAGTAATCCCAAATCCCTCCCCCAAGGATCCTGGCTGAATGTCCAATCCCCAGCTCCCCAAGGTGCATCTTCAGATGGTCCCATCCACCTGGTATGCCAGAACGGTTGACCTTGACTGACTATTAACGTCCATTCAGCTGTGCAGAAGACGATGAGAGTATTCCTCCCTTTTTGGTCACATCACAAGACATCTCCACTAGATCTCTTCTCCCACCCAAATACTTATACATCCCCGCCCTGTTACTATGACAGCTAATAGCAAGCAAGCATCATAGATGTTGACAGTAACTCCCAAAATTTTAATTCCTTAAGCAATTCAACCAAACATTAAGCCTAGTGTCTACAAATAGCTGAAGTCAGCCTACATTAAGTCTATGTACAGTAACTGCCATATCATACATGAAATATGTTCACTTCAGTGCTTAAATTATTGTAACAGAATGGGTGGATGGCTTTTGGAAACAGGAATAGATGCTGCCTAGGAAACAATCATACAAGAGAGGCAGGAATTCACAGCAGCTTGGCAGTCAGGAAAGGGAACTTAGGAAAAATCTGCCCTAATGGATCAAGCAGTTGAAAACAGAGTCTGGAAATTGGTGCTCTCAGTCTTACAAGGCTTATCAGCCCTCCCATGTAAATCAGACAGAAAGGAAATATGACTGCATCAGTGGTGAAATCTAAAATTTGTTACTACCGGTTCTATGGGCGTGGCTTGGTGGTGGTGGTGGTTTACCTTTAAAACCATTTTTTCTACAACCTTTTCAGCGAAGATGTTGTAAAAAAAAATCTTTCAAAAGGCTCTAACGATCCCAGCTGAGTTTCTTTTAAATGCCTCTGACAATTAGGCAACTCAGCTTGGATCATCAGAGGCTTTTAAAAGAAAAAAAGCCTCTTCCGATCAGGAAACTCAGGTTGGATCGTCAGAGGCATTTAAAAGAAAAAAAGAGGCTTTTTAAAAAAATCAGGCAACTAGCTGGGATCGTCAGAGGCATTTAAAAGAAAAAAAGCCTCTGCTGATCAGGCAACTCAGCTGGGATCCTCAGAGGCTTTTAAAAGCATATGTACAACCTCTAAAAATGCTTTTAAAAGCCTCTGAGGATCCTAGCTGAGCCGCACGATCATCAGAGGCTTTTTTTTTAACTTTTAAAGGCATTTTTTCGGCCAAAAAGGTTGTAGAAAAAATGCTTTTAAAAGTAAAAAAAAAAGCTTCTGATGATTGTGCGGCTCAGCTGGGTATGGGGGGGGGGGGCAGGGATTTTTGCTACCGGTTCTCCGAACCACCACCTGCCATCGCTACCGGATCGGGCAATCCAGTCCGAACCGGGAGCATTTCACCCCTGGGTCCAAGCCCGACCTGGAACAACCGAAGCAAAATGCCTTCCAGGTGGCATCATAAATTCTGTTTGTGGAAGCTCTCCTTGAAGCTTGAATGGTATCTATTACCTTGGAGGAGTAATTGCCCTGGCTCAGAGACCTCCATCAAACACCAGGCGGTCAATTGGAGCCACTGAGGGTCTGGGTGGACCAAGGCCCCCTGGCTAAGGGAAACTCTGTCAGGCTGTATCATCCAAAGGCTGGCCACTGAGAGGGCTACTAAATTGACAAACTAGGGTCGCTGGGACCAGTGCAAAGCCAGAAGGATCACCTCTGCCCATTCTGCCAAAATCTTTCTTACCACCTTCCGGATGAGGGGAAGAGGGGGAAAGGCTGGCATTCAAGTCAGACAATGAGGAGGCTGGAGAAGATGTGGTGCCAGAGACAGGGATTCAGCCAGGGCCTTCAGAACCTCCAGAAGCTCCTTTAAGTGAAGAGGCCGAAGATGCACGGGCGTGCAGAGCTGCCAAAAGGCAGGAGTGTCTCCTCAGGAGGAGGTCTCCTCGAGAGTAAGGCTTGGGGCTAATTGGCCACTCCCTTAGCCTATTTAAGTAGGAACACCGACTGAAGCAATTTGTAGGGAACAACTTTAGTTCATTCTCCTTCGTGTCTGGATTCTCTGCAAATTGCTTCTGGGCTTTCTGCCAACTTTAATAAGATTGTGATTACTTTATCTTTGGTTTCTTGTAGGCTGTTAAGAAAGTTTATTAACAGCCTTTGTTTGGAAAAGACTGAGTTATTTTAGTAAATTTAAGTTTTGTACAGACTTTGTGTGTGTTGTGTTCTTTGGGGTCCATAGCTGGGGCAGAACACAGATACTCTGGATCTTTGAAGAAACATCCTCTAGTAATTGCCAGGGAAGCCCACCATTTTAGGGAACGGATTACCCCCGGAGATAACCTAACCTTGGACGGGGAAGTGCTTCTGCCTTCCCTATGGTAAGGGAGGAGGAACCACTGGAGAGCCCTGGCGTGTAAGTGTGCCCACAGCACAATTGAAATGCAGGTCACCATCTTGCCCAGGAGCGTGGCCAGGGGCATCCTTATGGTCCTGCCTGATCCAACTCATCAATTCCCTTATATTCGCCTGCCGCTCCTGGGAGAGATGTACTTTACACACAATGGTGTCTATCTCCACTCCTAAATGCAGCAACCGGTTAGTTGGGGTCAAATGACTCTTGTTGACGTTTATAGAAAACCCGTGGTCCTGAAGCACCTGGATGGTGATTCTGAGATCCTCACATGCCTGGTATTCAGAGGTGGACTGGATCAGGATGCCATTCAGGTAGCACTGGACCCGCACGGGAAGAGCCCATAGGTGTGCTGTTAAGGCAGCCAACAATTTCATAAATACCCTCAGCGCTGACGACAGGCCAAAAGGCAAGGCCCTGTACTGATAGTGCCAGCCTGCATAATAAAAGCAGAGATACTGCCTATGACCCTGAAAAATGGGGACATGAAGTTAAGCCTCAGTTAGATCTAGAGAAGTGAGAAAGATGCCCTCTCTGACACCGTCCAAGGTGGACTGAAGGGAATGCATCTTGAACCGCTTGTAGATTATGCAGCGGTTCAGTCTTCTGAGGTTCAGAATTGCCCTGTTAACCCCCACCCCCCCGGATGCTTTAGAAATGACAGAGGATGGAATAAAATCCCATCCCCTGCTGATCCTCTAGAACAGGTTGGATTGCTTGGATATCCAACAGATGTTGAATAGTGGTTACCATGAAGCTCTGCTTGACCCTGTTCTCTGAAACAGGGAAGTGAATGAAAAACCTTGGGGGTGTGGAGAGGAACTTCAAGGTGAGGCCCAATTGGACCATCTCCAAGACCCATGCATCCATAGTAGTGCTCTCCCATTGCCTGGCAAACCTAGTCAGGCATCCCCCCAATGGGAGAGCCAGTGAGGCAATTATTTTTGGTGTCTGAAAGAATGGCATCCTCCCTTGGAAAGGGCGATCTAGGGGAAACTGCTTGTATCTCTCTGCCCTATCTTGCTGTTGGTACTGCCTCTGCTGGAAGGGACAGTGTGATCGAGGCAGCCCAACCCCGCGGTTTGACCCTCGGAAGGCCTGGCGGCAGAAATACAGTGGTGGACGGGAATCTACGCACTGGGAGAGAGATGGAAGGATCTTACGTTTGTCCCGCGATTCCACAAGGAGCAGCTCCAGGGACTCTCCGAACAGGCATTTCCCCAGAGAACGGGGCAGAAGCCAATCTCCACTTTTGCTTGGCATCCGCCTGCCACTGACGAAGCCACAGGAGGCATCTGGAAGCAACAGCCGAGGCGATGGTCTTTGAAGCAAACCATACCGCTCCAAGCGTGGTGTCTGCAGAGAATGCAAGGGCAGCGGGCAGCTTTTTCACGTCCTGATGAGACCACACATCTGCAACAGATATTCTCCCGTGTAATTGTCAGAGCCACATCAATGAGGCCCAATTGAAAAAGGACGCTGCAGTGGAAGCCTTCACAACCCAAGCAGCTGCCTGGTTGGTCTTTTTGAGTGACTGCTCAGCCCATCTGCCCTCTGGCCAGAGGGCATCCTCTGGGGAATCATTAATGACTGATGGAGCAGCCAATGTCACCACTGGCCCATCCACCACTGGCACCTGAAGTGTGCTTGACAAGCCTGGGCCCTTGTTGTTAAACCTCTTGTCCAGGGAGCTGGGATTTGCTCATGCCCCTGGGGTAGCCCTCTGCCGTTGCACAATGTCCACAAATAATTGTGGTGAAGGGACTACTTCGGCCTCCACCGTAGGCTCAGAAAACAGCGAACCCCTGGGCTGCGATGTTTCTGGTGGTGGGTCTGTGGCTGGTAAATGGCCCACCAAGTATGCTGTGCTTGTGGCCTTGTATAATAAGGACTTGAACAACACTGGGTGGAACAGACAGCGAAGGCCACTGGTCAGGGGTTAAGCTGTCATCCTCCGATAGCTCCAGTTCCCTACCCATATCCTCCTGCGAAGCAGAGTGATTGGAAGATACTGGAGAATAAGGGCCCAGTGTGGGCAAAAGTCCCCTGAAGCCTGGGCCATAAGAGGCAGATCCAGAGGCAAGGAATGGCCTGATCTGACTGAAGCAGCTCTATGGCTTTGCTGTAAGCCAGCTGCTATGCCTCGCTCAATAGCTTCAGATATTAAGGCTTCCATGCCAGCAGGGATATTACTTTAAAAAAAAAAAAAAAAGTTTTATCGATTTTTTTTCTTTTCTCCTCTCCCACCTTCACCCACATCTTTCCTTTCCTTTCCTTTTTTTTTTGAACAGTGTTGGTCATTTCTTATCTTATAAATTAGTGAAATTCAAATATATTTTACTCAATTACAATTTTTGTCAATATCGTCTTACCCCCGTTCCTTTTTTTTGAATATATCTCAATATTTCTATACTTGCATACATAAACTCCTTCTCCACTTATCCCTCAATTCTAACTTTACTATTTGTGCATATTTATCCTCTTTTATTCTTAAACAATTCATTTTTTTCTTAATATATTTATATTTGTTTATTCAGAGCTGCCTTTCTTCCACTTCATCTTTTTTTATTATACAGCAATCTTTCTCCTCAAACCTAACCTCTCCCTCTTCTCCTTCCAACTTTCTTTCCCCATCTTCTTCTTCTCTTCTCTACTTCCTTTCTCTTTCTCCTCCTCTCTTCCCCCATCTTACCTTCTTTCCTACTCTGCTTTCCCTTCTTTTCCTTCCTCCTACTCTTCCATCCCTCTCTCTCCTTCCTCCTCCTTTCCAATTCCTTCATCTCTTTCTATTGCTGTATTCATTCTCAATTTAATGTTTTCCATTGTGGAATTCAGGCAACCCCGATCCTTCATCTTTTTAATTATTAACAATATATTTCATCTTGTTCTCTTTTTTCCTTCAAATCTTTACTTAAACAATTTTCTAATCTCTTATCTTTTTTACTTTTACCAATATATTTTTTCTGCTTTACTTCTTGCAAGTATAACATTTCAATCATTTTTATCATTTCAATTCCATTCAGTTTTACATTCAATTTCAATCATTAAATATATTTCTCAAAACATCTTAACAGTATATTTTCACTTATTCAAATATATATTTATAAAGTGCATCATAATCCTTTCTCATTTTACCCAATCCGATTAAGTTCTTAAAATATTCTTAATTTGTCTTTTTGCTTTTTAATTGTTTCAAATATAGTTTGAATATTCTAAATATTACATTTCCCCCAACTGATTTATTCATATTGTTAAAACTTATCATTCTATAAACCTCCAATATTATTGAGCATGTGACATTTATTACAGTTTTCCTTTTGTTTCTACTTTTCTTTTCCTTTCCTTTTTCATATCTTCTCATTATTAATATTTTGTATCTTAAAATCGTGAAATCTTTGGCCTTTATTTCCCATCCCTTTGCCCTCTTTCTTGTATTTCCACTGTAAATCCCAGTGTAATCATTTATGTTTTTAATATTTTTTCTTCTCCTCCGCCCTCTTTTCTTTCTTTGCTTTTTGTTTTCCCTTCTTCTTCCTTTCTTTTGTATTTTAAAATTCTGCACTCTCCTATTCTGCCCTATATTTCCCATTGTTTCTCCCTTCTCTTTCCTTTTTTGTGTCTTTTCATTGTTAATCTCAGTATACTTATTTTGTATTTTAAAATCATAAAATCTTTTATTTTGTCCTTTATTTCTTATTATTTTCCATCTCTTTTCCCTCTTTCTGATCTTTCCACTGTAAATCTCAGTGTAATCATTTAAGTCTTTTATATTTTTCCTGTCCCACCTTTTCCTTTGTTTCTTTTCTTTTTGTCCATACTTAATATTACAATTGTTTAATTTTCCATGGTCAGTCTCTTTGTCTTTGTCTTCTTCATTATCCATCTCTCTTTCTTGTTTCTCATTAGTCATTTCCTTTTCATCTTCAGTGCATTCTAGCTCTGTCTTTGCCTCCTCAGTTTTTGATTTTCCATGCAAATTTATAATCATTTCCTTTATTTCCAAACACATCGTTTTTATCAGTTCATTAAGTTCCTGTTCCATTTTATTCTTTCCGGGTTGAATTATTCAAGTTTTAAGTCGCATTAAAATCCCTCTTTTATAATCATCAAAGTCTATCCTCTTGTAGGCAAAACATATCCTCTTTAGTTCTCGCCAGTTATCTTTTTAAAAATTCAAGGTTTTATTTTTTTCCCCTCATTTCTTCAAAGGTTTTCTCAAAGTAAACAATTCCATGTTATGCTCTTCCTTCTCCTGCAGATGTCTCTCTGGATTACCACAGTTCTTCTTGACTAATTAACAAATCGCCATTTTATTTGTAATCCACATCTGTGTTTACTGTGTTTACTGAGTCATAAAAGAGAAAAAAGCCAGTTTTCACATCTTCTTTCACCTTTATATATCACCAATCAGTTTAAAATCCAATCCAAATTGAATCCAAGTTCCAGATTTACATTTCCATTTGTCAATCACTTTTAATTCTTTATTCGGGTTCTTCTATGACACGCTTGTGATTCTCACTTTCTCTTTCCATTTGCCATCTCCCCCCGCCACTACTTAGCTGCAATTTACACACCGGGATAATTTTAGTAATAGCTTAATAGTTAAAAATATTTAGAATTTTCTTTTTATTGTCTGTGGGTTAGCTAATCACTCACCCAACACCAGCACTCTGTCCAAATCTTCCCTCCTGCACATTGCTTGCTCCAGAGGCTCCAGCTTCATGGCGATTCACTTTGATTGCCGCCCCCTGTCACCGGCTCAGAGAGAGTTTCTCGGGCTATCCAAGGGACTTGCCTGTCCCTCTTTAGACACCGAGCTGCCTCTCTTTCTTCACTATCCCTATAAGACAGCTTCGGTCCGAAGACAAACCGCCCCCCCTTCCCGCCCCCCGGTGTCGGTTCGTCTGGCTGGTTTTTGCCAAGCGGCGTGGCATGACTGGCTGGGAAAATGCCGGGTTCCAACGAGCTCAGCAAAAACCAGCCAGCAGGGATATTACTATCCTGCCTGTCCCCTGAGCGGACTCCCGCTGCAGTTAGGGTAAAGGTCGCCTCTGCAGGTGAGGCTCTGCTCCTGATAGGCTGTTGCCATGCAGAAATGGCAGAAAATGAATCTGGGAGGGAGCTATACAGAATTTTCCTGTTGCTGGGCAGATCACTGAAAGGTTGCTCTGAAGCACCATCTGGTGACAGAGATTGTGGAGGCCGGCTGATAGATTCCTGAGGCAGAGGTAACTGCCGCTCTGAATTATGGTGGGAAGAGCCCTTCCCAAGTGTCACAGACTCTCATCTGCTAAATCCCTTCTGTGCTTTCGCTACCTCATGATCGAAAGCTTTCTGGTACCTCGCTACATCTCGCTCAGCTGCCTTTGATGTTAAAATGAAGGCCTTCAATCTTTTAGAAATCCTAGATGCGGCTCTCCTGCTCACAGAGAGAGGTTCCTGCCGTCTCGCCAGCCCTCCTATCCCTGTCAGGACATTCCCCAGCCGAAGCGATCACCCTGCAGGTGGAGGCAGCCACCTCCTCCATTTTGAACTTGCCATCAAGCCAACCGACTCAAAGCTCCTTGAGATTGTCAGCTGTCAGCTGCACACGAGTATGCCTGCAAGCGGACAGAGGCTCGGAAATATGGGGCTGAGATCCGTGGCAGTGGTTTACCGCAGCTCTGGTGTATGCCCGCAATCGGGCAGGGGCTGGCCAATTTGGATAGATATATGCCACGGCGGCCATCAAATGACAGTCCGAGGTTCACCTGTTTTCTAGTCTGGCCGTCCTTCGGCGAAGTGTAAAGCACAAGGCTTCCACAAAGCCGGGAATCGTCAGAGCATTGTTCCTGCTCTGGAAAGTCCCTGGGTCAGCTCTGTGGGCCAAGCCCAATCTGGCTGCCCAGTCAGAGGTGACCTGATATGCCACAGCGTGGCCTTCAGCGGGCTCAAACTAAAAGCTCTTCATGGTGGAATTGTTGGTGGCACAACAAGTTATTGGTAATATAGGTGCCACATCGGTAGTAAAATTGTTAGCTAGTACAATAGTATCCAGGAATAGGAGACTTAAGTGAAAATGGACGTTGGTCTTACCTGATACGTCCTTTCTCTGTCAGGAGGAAACGGCAGTCAGACTGGGGAGATGCTCCATCTAATGCATAGGACTGAGTCTGCCAATCAAATTGGCTCTGCCCTCTTGGCCTTCTCCAGTTGTTTGGCGAGGGCGAAAGCGCAGACTCAGGTGACATGTCTTCCTGGAATTATAAAGAATTAGTAAACCACGGACTTCCGGTTTGCTGTTTGTCCCCACTGGACGCTCCTTCGGGATCGTCGTACCCACTGCCTGTAAAGAGCCGCCTTTATAGCTGAATGGCGGCTCGAAAAAACTCCGTTTCCATGAGGAAACGGAGATAGAGCAGGCTGGGGTGGGTTGAGTCCTCTGCCTAATCCCAAAAGTTTTTTTTTTTACTTTTGAGACGGAGCGGAAGAGACTCCCCGTATCCCCAGCCGATGCTCCGGGCTCTGGGAGATCTCTGCTACACGCAGAGCTAGGTGGCAAAAGCAAGCCTGTAAACTTGTTAAACTAATTAAAGAAGACGTGAGCTGGATCGCTGACCCTGAAGTGCAAGTACTTTTTTTTTATTTTAGAAAAGTTACTGAAGCTGTTTAAGAAGTGAAAGGAAAAAAGATTTTTAAAATGGCGATTGCCGAGGCTTGAAGAGAGGCTGAAAAGGGAAAGTCCTTCCGTTTTCTATTACAAAGTAGCGGAATGAATACTTCTGGCTGTAATTGAGGCAAAACCTCACTCTCACTCTTGTTTTTTTTTTTCTTTTTTTTCCCTGGGGATCTGATATTGATCTTGGTTGGAAACAAGCTTTTTTTCCCCTCTCTTTTCCACTAAATCTTGTCTGTGTGGGAAATGGCACCGTGACTTATACAGTTAGACAAACAGGCAGCGGGGGGAAATTCCCCCATTAACAAATTACATCAACAAGTTCTAACTCTCCAGTGTCAGAAACCTGATTTTAATATAATAGAATTTCTTCTTGAAGAGATTGTAAGAAGGGATGAGATTATGAACCAGCAACTTGAAAAATTTAAGCAGGAAATTAAAGAAATTGGTGAATTGGTGAAATCAAAGTTTGACTTTTTGGATCGAAAGATTTTAAAAAGAGCTAATGGTTTATCAGACTTTATGATTCAGTTGGATGCAAAGACTAAACTATTAGAGTCTAAAATGAAAGAAACTGAGGAGAATTTGGATGACAAGATTCAAAAAATTAAAAAGGATTTGGTAAACATTCAGGATAATAGCTCAGAAGACAAACCTAAAATGGAGGTTGACCAAAAGACTGGTAATGAAGAAAATGTGCAACAGAGGATTGAAAGAGAAGTTTTAATGATTCAATATAATTTTACAGAATATGCAATTAGACTGAGAGGTCTGCAGGAAAATAATAGAGATGACTTAAGGAAAACATCTTCTGAAATTCTGGCTGGGATTTTAAAGGTTCAACCTGATGAAGTGTTTTGCAGGATTGATAGAATTTATAGAATAAACTCCTGGTGGGAGTGAAATATCTGGGAACCTGATGGTTGAGAGAGGAAGTGAAGAGGTCCACCAAAGGATATCCGAACCTGTCCATTATCTCCCAAAATAGGTCCGGCAATATGGCCCATTCCCCCTGATCCACCAGGTTCCGGCTGAGGGCGTCTGCTTGGATGTTTGCAGAGCCCGAAATGTGATCCGCCTTGATGGAATTCAGGTGTGTTTCAGCCCATCGTCTCAGAAGAAGGGCTTCCACTATGAGGGCCCGGGAGTGTGTGCCCCCCAGTTTGTTGATATGGGCCTTGGCGGTGGTATTGTCCGTGAGGACCAGAATGTCCTTCCCCGCAACTTGATCCTGAAAGTGGGGGAGTGCCTGGCGAATGACCCTCAACTCCAGCAAGCTGATATTGAGGAGGTGCTCTTGTGTGGACCATTGACCTTGGGCCATGTGATGGAGTAGGTGGGCACCCCACCCCGTAAGGCTGGCATCGGTGGTGAGTTGGAGTCGAGGAGGTTCCCTGTAAGAAGAGCCCCAAGCTATGGGGTTGAGGTCCACCACCGGAAGGATTGAAGTAGCAGTTGCAGACGGATGAGAGAGGTGTCATGTCTGGCCCTTTGGAAGGGCAGCAGGAGCCACTGAAGTTCCCTGCTATGTAAGCGAGACCACGGCGTGATGCCAAAGGTAGACACCATGTTGCCCAATAATCGGGACAGTTCGAGGACTGTCACTGTACAAAATACGGGTGGAAGGGGAAAGATTGCTTTTGGGCCAATTAATAGAGAACCCGTGGTTCTGTAATGATGATAGTATCGTGGAGAGGTCCCTATGTGTCTCAGAAAGGGAAGATGTAAGAATTAGAATGTCATCTAAATAAAACTGAATTTGGATAGAGTGAGAACGGAGATGACCGATAAGAGCGGCCATAATCTTCGTAAACACCCTAGAGGCCGAGGAAAGGCCAAAGGGGAGGGCCTTATATTGGTAATGTTATCCCAGGAAACAGAAACGGAGGAATTTACGATGGTCGGGCAATATGGGCACATGGAGATAAGCCTCTCTTAGGTCTATGGATGAAAGGAAATCCCCTGGGTGGAAAGATTCAAGGATGGAAGAAAGGGACTGCATCTTGAACCGGCAATAGATTATATACTGGTTCAAGGATTTGAGATCTAATATGGCACGCCACCTGCCCGAAGTCTTCTTGACAATGAAAAGGCAGGAATAGAACCCCTGGCCCAGTTGGGAAAGGGGAATGGGCTGAATGGCCTCGATCTGGAGGAGGTGATCAATGGCCACCGAAACTAGTTCCCTTTTGGTTCTATCGTGCAATGCCGGGCATGAGATGAAATGAGAAGGAGGAAGGGAAAGAAATTCTAAGGTAAGGCCAGAAGAGATGGTGCGCAAGACCCAGGAATCCTCAGTAGAGGATTCCCATTGAGTGGAAAAAAGGGACAAGCAACCACCTATGGGAGTGGAGGGGGGAAGATTATCTGGGTCTTCTATAGGAACGGCCCCGCCCTCCATGTGGGAAACACTTGGGAGGAAACCTGGTGCCTGGCGTAACCTGAGATTCCTGGAGAGGTCTGGACATGAAGGGCCGCTGAAAATGAAGCTGGAATGGCTGTGAATTGGAGAATCAAAAGGACTGGTACCAAGCTGGAATCAAATACCTTGAGTCACCGCGTCTGGAGGCTGGAGGTAGGACCTTACGTCTATCCCTCATCTCAACGAGGAGAGGATCCAACGAAGGACCGAAGAAGTTGCCAGCAGAATACGGAGCGGAAGCAAGTTCCCATTTACTACGTATATCCTCTTGCCAATTGCAGAGCCACAGGAGCCGGCGAGAGGCCACGTTGGAACCGAGAGATCGTGTGGAGAATCGAGTGGTGTTGAGCGTTGCATTGGCCAAATATTCCAGAGCCACTGAAATTTTATTTAGATCTTGGTGAGACCTAGTGTCAGATAGAGGGAGGCGAGTCTGGAGTTGTTTCAGCCAGAGTAGGGCTGCCCTGTGCCACAACGAAGCCGATGTGGACGCCCTGATGGACCAGGCAGTAGCTAGATGGCCCTTAAGAAGCACCTTCTCTGCTCGCTTGTCCTCCGGACGGAGCAAATCCTTGGTAGGACCCATAGAATGGGAATGGTTGGTGAGGGCCACGATGGGAGGATCCACAGCAGGACGTTGGAGAAGGTCTCACAGAGAAGGGGCCGAATTGTAAAGGCGTTTGTCCAGTCCGTTGGGACTGGGGCCCGCTCCCTGGAGGGACCATTGGCGCTGGAGAACGTCAGTAAACAGCTTTGGGGCCGGAATGGTTTCGGGATCTACAGTAGGTTCTGCGAACATGGCTGTTGCTGGATCGGTCAATGAGGAGATGGCAGCTGCTATAGGATGTTCTCCCAAGGGGGTAGTGGCGATAGCCTTGAACAGAAGTGAACGGAGTTGGGGCCTAAAAAGGCCGATGAACGAAGGCCGGTCTGGACACAAACCTTCGTCATCAGATCAGATCTGATCAAGGGGTTCGTCTACCTCAGAACCAGAAGTCTGATTGGCTGAGAGTTGGTAATCTGCCTGATCTTGTTCAGAAAGACAATCCTCCAGCTCCCTGGGTTGCAGCTGTTGAGGGGCGCCAGGGGAGCATGTACAGTGGTTGGCGGGAGACACTGAGCTAGGCTCTGTCTGATTGCCCTGGTTATGATGGCTTCCAAGGCCTCAGCCATGGGGGGAGGTGGAAGCGCCTGAGCTGGAGCTGGGTCAGAAGCAGGTGGTGGAGCTGGAGCCCGCTGTTGTAATGAAGTATCAGGATCCGGAAGGGTCTGGAATACCAGGAAGCTGTCTGGGGCTGGATCTATGGGAGGAGCAGCTGAAAGGTCAGGGGATAACTCCCGCGCTGACCTGGAGGAATCCACATTGAGATTGCAGGCAGGAACCTGTCTGGGGCTAGGACCCTGAGGAATCGCCTGAGCCTGAGCCTTAAGGAAGGCTTTTTCTATTGCCTTATGTCTCCTTTGATCCTCTTTAGAGAAACAGGAAATGGGGGGAGCAGAAGCAGGGCTCTTCCCTCGAGCTCTCTTAGGTGGGGGAGGAAAGGCAGATGAACCCTCTAGGGGATCGCTAATGTGCCTGCGCCGTCTGGAAACTTTCTGGTAATCAGAAGCCTCAGATTGCATGGCGGCCGCCATTTTGAAATCACTCCAACAACAAAAAAATTCTGAGGTAAACTTACAGTTGGCTGTAGACAAGTAAAATGGCCCCGAGGCATCCAGAGGAGGAGAGGGCCGGCCTGAAAGGTTGCTAGCCGTCCGGCTATTAGCGTGACTGGTGTGCCCGGCGAGGATCCCCTCGAGCCGAGGCAGGCTGCTAGGCAAAGGCCTTTGAATCACAGCCAAGCTCAGTAGATCTTCCTGGGAGCTGTAAATTAACAGGAATCTGAAGCCTGTTAAGGCAGTCTGCCAGCAGGCAGATGCAAGCCAATCCCGGCTGTCAGATGGAAAGTAGAGTTGAAAGATGTTGTGAGAGAAATCGGAATGCTGGAAGACACGTCTGTCCAGCATAGACCGAGTCGAAGAACTGGAGAAGGCCAGGAGGGTGGAGCCAATTTGATTGGCAGACTCGGTCCTATGTATTAGACAGAGCATCTCCCCAGTCTGACTGCCGTTTCCCTCCTATCAGGAGAATACGTCTGTCTTCAGCTAGGACTGAGTCAAAAGCTGGGGACCATTGGTGTAGACATGTCCTCACAGCTTTGACAGACTCAGTCCTATTGGTTAATAGACAAGGACAACCCATTCCTGGATGCTATTCCCACTACAATGGAGAATTATTAAGTAGCGGTGTACAATACCCCCTTCCTCAAATAATTTCTCATTCAGTATTCTCTATTTTCTCATTGTGTATCTTTTCATCAAATAGTATTTAAAGGGAATTATCCTTTTGTAAATCAGAAAACACATCCTACACATCAAGGTTATGATACAAAACGTGTTAATGGAGAGAAAAAATGAGAAAGGATAGAGACAAAGTGATCTGGAGGATATAAGTGATAATGCACATTGATGAATCTTATTCCTAATTTGAAGAAAGTCTGCACCAGAGTTTTAGTATATAGATTTTCTAGTATAAATACAGATGATCTTATCTTTTTATTTATTGAAAAATAAACAGCTAGTATGAAATCACTTTTTTCAGAATTTAAAATCTTGTAAGTGACTGGTGTCACTACAATATTAACTGTTAATTAGTTGGTGGAATTTCCCCTACCAAGGATTTGGCAATTCATAATCTGATCTCCTTGAAAATCAGATAAAAATTAGTTGATTTAAATTTATATTGAGTGTATACAGTATTTGGGCCTTCTTAAGAAAAAATGCTTAATAGCAATGTATGAAATGAGGAAAACTAGAGTACCTTCAACCACAAACCTCTTAACATGCTGTTTCTGCATTTATGAGTACATATCACAAAGCATTAACCTGTTCTGAAAGACACAAATATCTTACAACTATTTAATTAGTGATGTTAGTTTTAATGTTTAGGAAAATAAAACTCATGACTATCAGCAGAAAACTGATGCAAAAAGTGTTACTTGTTCAGGTAAGCAATCAAAATTCTTTACCAGTTTTTTCAGATTTTTCTTTCTGTTTTTTTAGTTCTTCATTCTGCAAAACCACCTGCTTGATATGAATATACAACTGGGCAATTTCTTCCTCCTTCAATTCCAGAGTTTCATGCATTTGCTGTTTTGTTTCTGCTATAATCATGCCCTAAAAAAAAATGCAGGCACAGATGTAGTCTGTGAGAATACATAAATACAAAATCTAGGCTCAAATGCAGAATACAGTTACTACTTTGCTGCTTAAATCACCCACTCTTGAGGTTGCATCAAAATGAGGTGCTGAGAAAAATGTAACATTTATTACACAAATAAAATTTAAAGAAACAAAAAGACAAGGAGAGGAGGAAACTATCTAGAAGTAACTGAAAGAAATATGAATGAACATTGTTATGTCTACGCTTACCCAAAAGAGGTCAGAGGGAATGAAAAAGAGGAATAAGTTATTTCAATAATAATTGTGATAATTATATAACTTTCATTTTTATTACTAGAATTGGCATCACTAAGAAATCATGGCACTTCAAAAATGTACATTGCTTACTTTATCTTGCTCTAACTGTTCTATCAAGTTTTTGCTTTCACGTAGCTGAGTAATGATTTTATTCTTTTCAACCATATGACAATCCTAAGAAACAGAAACAAAACAAACTTTAGAATACTCAAGACCAGTAATTTTCTCACATTCTTCTATCTGGCTATTTTTTTTTAAAGGAAGAGTCCACTTCTTTCTTAAAATTTACGTTCTAAATGCTTCAGAATTTCTTCTAGCACTGAAGATTAGCATGAACTTTCCAACTTACATAATAACTATAAATTGTCATTGATATATACCACATTATGGTATATAAATGTTCAATAAAAACTAGATGCATGGAATAAAAAAAATTTGGCATGTGATCGCTGGGAAAAAAATCTATATTTTATAATTTTATAGATTTAAAATTATAATTAACCCAAAAATATTATTTAACATGAACTGCAAATCTATGTATCTTTTTTATATGATGAAGAGATGTAAACATAAATTTGTAACTTTGGCTAAACCCAAGATATATAGCAACACTGATTAATATGATATAGCAATGCCATCATATGTTATACGCTCTCTTGTACAAAGGTTATTTCAGTATTTTAATTTTGTACTGAAAGTTATTTTTTCAAATACTGATGTCCCTTTGAATTATGTATCAATAATTGAAAAAGGAGAGAGACTTCTGGTGCAACCCTGACCAGAAATATTCCCTTCTACTGGATGTTCTATTTTTGTTTTAATTTTATCTGCAGGCCATCTAGAGTCCTCATGGAATCAGACAGTCTTGAAAATATGTGTGTGTGTGTGTGTGTGTGTGTGTGTGTGTATGTGTGTGTGTATGTATGTATGTATGTGTATATAAGTACATATATATGTGCGTGTGTGTGTATGTATATACTGTGTGTGTATATATATATATATATATATATATATATATATATATATATATATATATATACACACATACATACATACATACATACACACACATATATCAGAATAAAAATTGTCCTAAAGACAATTCCAGGTATAGTTCCAGGTATAGTTATAGAAGAGTTCCAGGTATAGTTATAGAAGAGGCGATAGACATCACGATCTCCGGAACATTTAAAAGTTTAAAATTTTTTATTTTAAAACTTGTGCTAAGCTTTCGTCGGCCCCTATCGACTTCGTCAGAGTATAAAATCCCCATTGAGGAGCTGCTTGCTTTTATGTGATGCTGATCAATTTAGTCATTGCACGTGTAACAGGCCCACACCCTTGCCTCCCCCCTGTAATTATCTTTTTTTCTGCCTTAGTCATGCTGACTGACGACGATGCACTTTCCCCTGTCTCCTTCCTCATTGTGTGTTGCCTCTTTCTCTCCCTGGGGGGTAACGCAGGGTTATCAGGCATTGCTTTGAAAGTATTTCTCCCGTCTCTCTCTCCCTCATTGTTATGCCTTTCCCTTTTAGGCACACACGTTGCCTCCTCTAAACCCATTTGTTGATGCCAAGGCGATCGACTTTGCGGCAGCCCTGGAGTCAACCATCCATCAGCTTGAGACCACCGAGGAAGTAAAAAATTCCATCAGACAGCGTCTGGTAGGGCTCCGCACTAGCCATAGGCAAAACAATACGCTGTCAAAGTCAGAAACTTTGGCCCTTCAGGAATTGAGGAAGGACAACTCTATTGTAGTGTTGCCAGCAGACAAGGGCAGGGCAATGGTCGTCATGTAAAAGATAGATTACAACAGCAAAGCCCATGATCTCCTTAGCGACAGGAGCGCCCTACCAACTCCTGGATAAAGACCCTATGGTGTCATTTAAAAACCAAATTAATAAGGTAATTGATAAACTCAAGAGTCAGGGAAAAGTGGATGAGGAGGAGCTAAGAATGATCCGGCCAAGAGATTCAGCCATGGCACGATTCTATGGGTTGCTAAAGATCCACAAGACGGAGGTACCCCTACGCCCCATTGTTTCCCTCCATGGCAACCCCACATTTGGCTTAGCCAAGTGGCTATATGGCCAATTGCAACACCTGGTTGAAGGGACCACCACCATCATAAGATCTTCTAGGGACTTTTTACAACGGCTGAAAGGAGTGGTGGTGGTGGGGATGAGATAATGGTATCTTTTGACGTCGTTTCACTATTCACATCTATCCCCCAAGGGTTAGCAATACAGACCATCCAAGATTTATTATTGACAACAGAACCGAGAAACCCCAAAACCCCCAGCACGGATGACCTCATCCACCTACTGAAATTTTGCCTCAAAACCTATTTTACGTTTAACGACCAAATGTATGAACAAACCAAGGGCATACCAATGGGATCACCAATCTCGGGGGTGATTGCGGAGGCCGTCCTCCAGCGGTTAGAGCAGGAAAATATACAAACCCAAGTTTTGGGCATGCTACGTCGATGACACATTCACCATCATCGAACAAAAGGATAGCACCAGGTTTATGGGAATCCTCAATTCCATATACCCGGATATCCAGTTCACGATGGAAGAGGAGGCCAATAATAAACTAGCCTTCCTGGATGTGCAAATCAGCTGCAACCCAGATGGGAGCATCGACACAGAAGTATACCGAAAGACCACAAGCACGGATCGCATTTTACACAACGAAAGCAATCACCCTAATGCGCACAAAGTTAGCTGCATTTGGACATTATTTGGCAGGATAGATACCCATTGCAGCACACGGGCAGCCAAAGCAAAAGAACGTGCGCATCTTTACCGGGTCTGCGCTCTCAATGGCTATCCGAGGGATTTTATCCATCGATGTATTACACCCAGGGCCCGGCAGCCCATGGAGAGTGCATGCGGAACAACAACGTGGAGGGTGCTCCCATACATACAGGGGGTGTCCGAAACTGCGGCACGCATCCTTGCCCCACATGGGGTTAGAGTGGCACATAGACCTGACCAAACACTGAGGAAGAGAGTAATCCGCCCGAAAGAAGCTTTGCCGAAGGAGGAGACTTCCTCAATAATCTATCGTATTAACTGCAGCAATTGCGCAGGTCATTACATAGGAAAACCATCAAAACAACTGAAAACGAGGCTGCATGAACACAAACTAGCGATCAGACGTAAGGAACAGCGCTCCCAGATTTGGATGCATATGGAGGAGCATGGTCACGAGTTCAACTTCCAAGAGACCGAAGTCGTTGCCCACGATGAAACAAAAGGAGGGCGCCTCTTGAAAGAAGCCTGGTTCTCTAACAACAACTCCCTCAATAGACATACTGACATACCACCGGCATACCAGGGTTTACAGCACCAGGAAAGACTTAAGGAGGACCGATCATTAAGACTGAATGGAGATCGGGGACAAATCTCCTTTAGGCATGGAGAGTGGCCCAATGAAGGTGTGATAAACCCTGATAGAGGGCAAGAGAGTAGGTTAGGGAAACAGCAGAATGAGGAAGATGGGGGGGGGGGGTAAGGAAGAACAATGAGGACCCATCACAAGATCATGGGTAAAACAAATGGGTTTAGAGGAGGCAACATGTGTGCCTAAAAGGGAAAGGCATAACAATGAGGTAGAGAGAGCCGGGAGAAATACCTTCAAAGCAATGCCTGATAAAGAGGCAACACACAATGGGGAAGGAGGCAGGGGAAAGTGCATCGTCATCGGTCAGCATGACTAAGGCAGAAAAAAAGATAATTACAGGGGGAAGGCAAGGGTGTGGGCTTGTTACACGCGCAATGACTAAATTGATCAGCATCACATAAAAGCAAGCAGCTCCTCAATGGGGATTTTATACTCTGACGAAGTTGGTAGGGGCCGACGAAAGTTTACCACAAGTTTTAAAATAAAAAATTTTAAACTTTTAAACGTTCCGGAGATCGTGATGTCTATCGCCTCTTCTATAAATAAGAAAATATGTATGTATGTATGTATGTATGTATGTATGTATGTATATATCTTTGGTTATTCGGATTTTCTCCCGTGTAGAATTGGAAGTGTCTTGGCAACATTTCGACAAAGTCTCATTTGTCATCTTCAGGCTGGTGTTTTCGGCTTCGTGCTTCTAGGAGCAATGTATGATCGCAGCTGTTTCTTCCTTTTAACTGCCAGTGGGGGTGTGAACTGATTGGGTGGAGGTGTGAACTGATTGGTTGGGGGCTTGGCTGTGCTCTGATTGGATGGGGGGGTTGGCTGTGCTCTGATTGGCTGAGGGTGCGTTCTGTTTAGGTGGGGCCTTGGTTGTGCTCGGGTTAGTCTGAGTTGCAGGGTGATTTGAGCTGGTGAGCTGCATTGCTGTTGTTTGGCTTCGTGTTCATGGTCGTGCCACATCTTCATGGCGGGTGTCAGTTTGCTTCATGTATGGATTGGAGGGGTTTAAAGTGGCTAATGATGCAGTTGTGGTCTGGCTTCTGGTTTGTGGTCGTGCCTCATCGGTGTGGATTTGGGTTTGTTTTTTCCATGGATGTGTGGTGGTGACATCCTGTGTGGTTTTCGTGAGTGTGGGTCTGGTGTCATTCTTAGTGTTAGGGACTCGTTTGTCAATAAGGGCGGGTTTCCAAATGGCTGGTAGGCGGGAGGTATCATCTCGTTTATTCATGCTGTGAATAAACGAGATGATAGCAACCCCCCATCCAATCAGAGCACAGCCAAGCCCCCAAACAATCAGAACACACCTCCACAATCAAACACAGCCAAGCTCCCACCCAATCAATTCACACCCCCACTGACAGTTAAAAGGAAGAAACAGCTTCGATCACACATTGCTCCTAGAAGCACGAAGCCGAAAACACCAGCCTGAAGATGACGAATGAGACTTCGTCGAAACGTCGCCAAGACACTTCCAACTCTACGCGGGAGGAAACCCGAATAACCAAAGACCTACCTACAAACACCCGCGAAAACCTCAGAAAACACACACGTATATATATATAGTTAAAATCTCAGGTGTTTTCCCGCATCATTTAAAAGACTGTTAGTTAAAATGCTTAAAATCCTGGCTAAGATCTCAGCTCAAAATCCTCCAAAATCCCAACAAAACACTTTGTAAGGTCTTTTAAAACTCTGGCTAAAATTCCAACGGACACTTTAAAGGTTGGGCAACATTTTGACAAGCTCTCTATCTTGTCATCTTCTGGTCTTTACTATCAGTTTAGAAGTTGTGGGTCCTGCTTCATTATCCTAGCTGCAGCCTGACTGCGTATTAACGGCCCCGCTTTCTCTGATTCCCTATTAATAACTGTCAACTGCAAAGAGGTAAGAATTCTAGTAGGTATCACAGCACCACTGGTTGCCTGTTGAGATCTCAGCATATCTTCTGGTTCGGTTCTTTCTCTCTCCCTATTGCTAGCTATCATCTGCAAAGGGCCTGCTGATCACGTACCTGGCTCCCTGCCACGTAGCAGCAGCCCTGCCTGATCTCCTCAATGTAATAGCCGGGGTGGCGGTTGAGACTCCTAGGCTTCTTGTCATGGGAGATTTCAATCTGCCGTCCATCGGTGAAACATCTGAGGCAGCTTGGGAGTTCATGGCTTCCCTGACAGCCATGGACCTGACCCAATTAGTTCATGGCCCTACTCACACAGGGGGACACACTCTGGACTTGATTTTTGTATCTGACCAGTGGCTGTATGGCCTAGATATAGGGGATATGGTCATCAAACCCTTGTCATGGTCAGACCATTCTCTCCTTAGGCTTGACTTTCTGTCCGCTACAACCCACCACAGGGAGGCGGAACTGATTAAGTGGTTCTGCCCCAGGTGCCTGATGGATCCTGACAGATTCCAGATGGAGCTTGGGCCATTTCCTGAGATTGTAGCTCACAACTCGGTTGAAGACCTGGCGGCAACCTGGGATAGGATGGCCGCTGGTGCCTTGGATCGGGTTGTGCCTTTACGGCCTCTGACCCGGCGTCGAAGTTGCCCAGCTCCTTGGTTTTCCGAGGAGTTGAGGGAAATCAAACGCCGGAAAAGACACTTAGAGAGTAGTTGGAGAGCCAGTCGTTCTGAATCTGACCGAACACTAGTGAGGTCATATATTAAGACCTACTTAGTGGCGATAGCAGCAGCAAAATATAACTATTTTTCCGCTATTATTGCATCGACAGATAATCGCCCAGCCACCTTCTTTAGGGTGACCCACTCCCTCCTCCATCTGGGAGCACGGGAAGACCCCTTGCAAGGTCGAGCTGAGGATTTTGCACAATATCTACACGATAAAATTGCTCAAATTCGGGAAGGCTTGGACTCTGACTAGGTAAGTTCAGACGAAGCGATGGAGGCGAGTCTTGAGGATGTTATTTGGGATGAGTTTGACCCTGTGACCCCTGAAGACGTGGACAGGTTACTGGGGAAGTTGAACGCAACCACATGTTTATTGGACCCGTGTCCCTCCTGGTTGGTACTGGCTTCCCGAGAGGTTACATGAGGCTGGCTCCAGAGGATTATAAACGCTTCTCTGTGTGAGGGTTTCTTGCCTTCCACCTTGAAAGAGGCAGTGGTGAGGCCCTCTCTGGACCCGACTATTCTAGCAAACTACCGTCCTGTCTCCAACCTTCGCTTTGTGGCAAAGGTTGTTGAGAGTGTGGTGGCACATCAACTCCTGCAGTATCTGGATGAAACTGTCTATCTAGATCCGTTCCAGTCCAGCTTCAGGCCTGGTTACAGCACTGAAACGGCATTGGTCTCATTGGTTGATGATCTCTGGAGAGCTCGAGATAGGGGTTGCTCCTCTATCCTGGTTTTATTAGATCTCTCAGCGGCTTTTGACACCATTGACCATGGTATCTTGCTGCGCCGGCTGGAGGGGCTAGGAGTGGGAGGCACTGTTCTTCAGTGGTTCTCTTCCTTCCTCTCCGACCGCTCACAGTTTGTGTTGGCAGGGGGGCAGAGGTCGACCTCGAGGTACCTCGCATGGGGAGTGCCGCAGGGGTCGGTCCTCTCACCTCTACTGTTCAACATTTATATGAAGCCGCTGGGTGAGCTCATCCGTGGTTTTGGGGTGCAGTGCCATCTTTACGCTGATGATACTCAGCTGTACATCTCCACCCCAGACCACCCCAATGATGCCCTTGCAGTGATGTCCTGGTGCCTCAAACCTGTGCGGATCTGGATGGGGAGAAACAGGCTCCGAATCAACCCTTCCAAGACTGAGTGGCTGTGGCTGCCGGCGTCCCGATATAGCCAGCTGATACCATCGCTGACTATTGGGGGCGAGTCATTGGCCCCCATGGAGAGGGCTCACAACTTGGGTGTCCTCCTGGACACGTGGCTGTCTTTAGAAGAGCATATGACGGCCGTGGCCAGGGGAGCTTTCTATCAGGTTCGCCTGATTCGCCAGTTGCGACCCTTTCTAGATCAGGACTCCTTACGCACAGTCACTCATGCCACTTCCCATCTGGACTACTGTAATGCTCTCTATATGGTGCTCCCCTTGAGGTGCACACGGAGGCTCCAACTGGTCCAGAATGCAGCTGCGCGGGTGATATTGGGAGCAACATGGCGCTCACATGTAACACCTCTCCTATGCGAGCTGCACTGGCTCCTGGTGGTCTTCCGGGTGCGCTTCAAGGTGTTGGTTCTTACCTTTAAAGTGCTCCATGGCTTAGGACCTGGGTACTTACAAGACCAACTTCTGCAACCAATAACCTCCCACCAACCAGCACGCTCCCACAGGGTGAGCCTCCTCAGGGTGCCATCACTAAAGCAATGTTGACTGGTGGTTCCCAGGGAAAGAGCCTTTTCTGTGGGGGCACCTACCCTTTGGAACAAGTTACCCCCAGGGATACGAATGATCCCAGATCTTCGTACTTTCCGTCATGCACTTAAGACCTTTCTATTTCACCAAGCTGGGCTGGCATAAATCTCTTCTAATTTTTCTAAATCTTTATGTTTTAATCATCTTATATTCACATTTATATGTATGTTATTTTAACTGTTCACTGCCCTGAGTCCTTCGGGAGAAGGGTGGTATAAAAATTAATTAATTAAATAAATAAATAAATAAATAAATAGGAAAGGATTCTGGCAGGCATTACAACGCCACTGGTTGCCTCTTGGGATCTCTGCCTATCCTCTGATGTTAAAACTCGAGTTTCCCTCAGCGCAGGTCTCCAAATACTTGATAACCTAGAAGCGTCATCACGTCTGTTCATATTCTGCGGCCTCTTTTCAATTTTGATAGCCTCCCTAATTATTCTCTTAGTAAGATGTTCCTCTTTCACCACTGTTCTAGTATTGTTGAAGTTGATCTTTTGTCCTGTGGCCTTCATGTGTTGTACCAAGGAAGAAGTTTGCTCTTCTTTTTTCACTGCGTTTTTGTGTTCTTCTAAACGCACACCTATTCATCTATTTCTCTGTCCAATGTAAGATGACTGACAGGAGGCACATGGCACTTCATATACCCCTTGATTTTCCAGCTCAATTTTATCCTTGGGGTTTCTGAACATCATCAATATTTTTCTATCTGTACGGAACACTGTTTTTATTTTGTGTTTCTGTAATATCTTACTAATTTTATCGGTGGTCCCTTTTATATAGGGCAGGATGGCTTTTCCCATATTCTGTTCTTTTTCCTGGGTTTCGCTCTGTCCTGATGTCCCTTGCCGGATTATACTTCTAATTTTATTTTCGTGGAACCCATTTGCCATTAATACCTCTGTGAGAGTCTGAAGCTTTGTTTGTACATGTGCCTTATCTGCTAGACGTTTAGTTCTAGTAATTCAAGTTTTTGCCACTGAATTTATTTGCGAAGGATGATGGTGTGAGTATGCATTTAGGTATCGATTTGTGTGTGCCTTCTTTTGGTAGACACTATGTCCTAGGGTGCCATCAGTTTTCTTGTATATTAATACATCTAAGAATGAGAGTTGATTTTCAATCTCCATTTCCATAGTGAACTGTATCTTCGGATGCATGTTATTCAAATGTGCTAGAAAATTGTTTAGCTTGTCTTTTCCATGGGGCCAGATCTACATATCTAAGCCATAATTTTGGTTTATAAGTAGTTTGTTCCAACGCCTTAATTTCTAATCCCTCCATGAACAGATTGGCAATAACTGGGGAGAGCGGTGATCCCATTGGTGCTCATTGCATTTGTTTATATCTTTGCCCGTTGTACATGAAATAGGTGTTAGAAAGGCAATGCTCTGCTAATTTTATGATGTGGTTTGGTGGTTGGTATTTATTTTTGATGGTTGCTAGAGCTTCTATACCGGGTACTTGGGTGAATAATGAGAACACATCAAAGCTTACAAGTAGGTCACCCTGTTCTATGCGTTGGTTTCTCAGAATTTCTATGAGATGATATGAGTTCTGCACATAAGAAGCAATCAATTCCGCAAACGGTTGTAGTTGTTTGGCTAAATATCTAGCCAAGTTTTGTAGCGGAGAGTCTATGGAGCTAACTATGGGTCTGAGAGGTATGCCCTCTTTATGTATTTTTGGGAGGCCAGATAGTTTTCGAAATTTCGATGACTTCTCTCTAGGGATGACTGTTTGTTGAACTTCTTTATCTACGGGACTGGCCTTTATCTTGGTTTTGGTAGTTTTTTCTAAATATGTGGTTGGGTCAGTACTTAACGGTTTATACGTAACATCTTGGAGGAGCTCGAACAACTTTTTGTCGTAATCCACCGTATTCATTATCACCGTAGCATTGCCTTTGTCTGCAGGCAGTATGATTATACTGTCATCCTTTCTTAGTTCCTGAAATGCTCTATATTCTTCTCTGGGCAGAGTACTTTTAGGGGGTTTACTAGTACAGATAATATTAGTAACCTCATGCCTAATTTTATCAGCATCCTCAAAGTTAAGTTTTGTTAAGCTGGCTTCCACTTCACATATTAGTGTTTCTGTAGGAATTCTCTTGGGTGTTACTGCAAAATTAAAGCTCTTTGTTAAGACGCTTCTTTCCAAATCTTTAAAGTGTTGGTTAGGATTTTAGTCAGTTTTAAAAGACCTTACAAAGTGTTTTGTTGGGATTTTGGAGGATTTTGAGCTGAGATCTTAGCCAGGATTTTAAGCATTTTAACTAACAGACTTTTAAACAATGCGGGAAAACACCCGAGATTTTAACTTTTTACATACACACACCCGCGAAAACTTGAGAAGATATATATATACTTCAAGACTGTCTGATTCCATGAGGACTCTAGGTGGCCTGCAGATAAAATTAATATACATACATACATACATACATACATACATATATATTATATATTATATATATATATAAATATATGTATTTGTTTTTTGAGGTTTTCACGGGTATTTGTATGTAGGTCTTTGGTTATTCGGGTTTTCTCCTGCGTAAAATTGGAGGTGTCTTGGCAATGTTTCGACGAAGTCTCATTCGACATCTTCAGGCTGGTATTCTTGGCTTCGTGCTTCTAGGAGCAATTGTGTGATCGCAGCTGTTTCTTCCTTTTCACTGCCAGTGGGAGTGTGAACTGATTGGGTGGGAGCTTGGCTGTGTTCTGATTGGGTGGAGGTGTGTTCTGATTGGTTGGGGGTTTGGCTGTGCTCTGATTGGATGGGGGGTTGGCTGTGCTCTGATTGGATGGGTGTGTGTTCTGTTTAGGTGGGGGCTTGGTTGGGCTCGGGTTAGTCTGAGTAGCAGGGGGATTTGAGTTGGTGAGCTGTGTTGCTGTTGTTTGGCTTCGTGTTCATGGCCGTGCTATCTTTTCATGTTGGGTGTCAGTCTGCTTCATGTATGGATTGGAGGGGTTTAAAGTAGCTAATGATGCAGCTGTGGTCTGGCTTCTGGTCCGTGTCGTGCCTGATCATCAGTGTGGGTTTGAGTCTACTTTCTGTGTGGATGTGTGGTGGTTACATCCTGTGTGGCTCTCGTGAGTGTGGGTCTGGTATCATTCTTTGTGTTAGGGACTCGTTTGTCAATAAGGGCGGGTTTCCAA
Organism: Arizona elegans; assembly: GCA_022577455.1. Taxonomy (NCBI): domain Eukaryota; kingdom Metazoa; phylum Chordata; class Lepidosauria; order Squamata; family Colubridae; genus Arizona; species Arizona elegans. Next base: position 70,523,168 of record JAKOOJ010000004.1, on the reverse strand, counting down.
ATGGCTGGCAGGCAGGAGGTATCATCTCGTTTATTCATGCTGTGTGGACGTTTTTCTATCTCGATGGCTTCTCTGATTATTCTGCTGTTAAAGTGTTCCGTTTTGGCGATAGTTCTGGTCTTTTTAAAGTCAATATCATGTCCTGTGGCTTTGAGGTGTTGGAGCAGGGAAGAAGTTGGTTCCTCTTTTCTAACTGAGTTCTTGTGTTCTTCAATGTGTGCACTTATTCTTCTGTTGATTTGTCCGATATATGTGGTGGGGCAGATGGTGCAAGGGATTTCATATACTCCTTGATTTTCTAACTCAATTTTGTCTTTGGGGTTTCTTAGGATGGTGGATATTTTTCGGTTTGTGCAGAATGCTGTCTTGATGTTGTGTTTGTGGAGGATCTTGCTGATTCTGTCTGAGGTGCCTTTTACGTATGGGAGGAGGGCTTTGCCGTTTTCTTGTTCTCTGTCTTGGATTTTAGTGGGGGTTTCTTTTTGGATTAGGTTGGTGATCTTATTTCTTTGGAATCCATTGGATGTTAATACGTTAGTGAGAGTGTGTAGTTCGGTGAGGAAGTTGTCTTTCCCATGTGGCCAGATTTCCTCGCACACCTCAACAGCCTACACCCCAAAAATACAGTTCACCATGGAAACAGAAACGAACAACCAACTTCCCTTCCTGGATGTCCTAGTCTACAAAAAATCCAATGGCTCCCTAGGACACACCATCTACCAGAAGAAAACACACACAAACCGCTATCTGCACACACTCTCACACCACCATCCAGCACAGATCAACTCCATAGCCAAGACATTCATCTCCAGAACAAAATGCTTAGCTGACGAACATCTAAAAACTGAACTACACACTCTCACTAACGTACTAACACATTGCTCCTAGAAGCACGAAGCCGAGAACACCAGCCTGAAGATGACGAATGAGACTTCGTCGAAACGTTGCCAAGACACCTCCAATTTTACGTGGGAGAAAACCCGAATAACCAAAGACCTACATATCTATCTATCTATCTATCTATCTATCTATCTATCTATCTATCTATCTGCAAGTCTTGGTGTATTTGAGTCTTTTCCCGTGTAAGATTATAAGAAAATTTTACACAGGAAAAGAACCGAATACACCAAGACTTGCATACCTGTACCATGAAAATCTACAAAAACAAATACACACACACACACACACACATATACATCGTAGATTTTCACGGGTAGATTGAGAGTATCTTGGCGACGTTTCGACAAGAATCCACTCGTCATCTTCAGGCTAGTGTCTTCAGCTTCGTGCTTGTGCGAGCAAAGCATGATCGGAGACGCCGTCTCTCTATAAATACTGGTGGGGAGGTGTGGAGTGCTGGCTTTGTTGTTGTAAGCGGGTTGGTTGGCTGTGTTGTTAAATCCTGATTAGTAGATGGAGTTGACGTTTGCAGATTAGTCGGCTGTTTCATAACATCCTGTGTGGCTAAGGTCCTAGCTGTGTGCTCATTAGCCTTTTGTGTTGTAACGACCTGGGTAATGGGTTCTGTGGTAGTATCCTGAACTCTAGTGTTGTGACATCCTGAGTCCTGTGCTGCAACATCCTGGGTAGTTGGCTGTGTTGTAACATCCTGAGCGTTAGTGTTGTAACATCCTGAGTTCTGTGATGTATTGTCTTGAGCAGATGGTTGTGATGCAACATCCCAGGCTTTGGTTTGGCTCCGAGTCTGAGGTCTTGTCATGTGCTCATGGCGTGTGTTAGTTTACTTTGTGTGGGGATCGGACCAGTATTTATAGAGAGACAGCATCTTCGATCATGCTTTGCTCGCACAAGCATGAAGCCAAAGACACCAGCCTGAAGATGACGAGGGAGACCTCATCGAAACATCGCCAAGATACTCTCAATCTTACATGGGAAAAGACCCGAATACACTAAAATTTGCATATGTATGTATGTATGTATGTATGTATGTATGTATATGCATATGCATATATGTTTTCTTTCCTTTTCGTAGGCTTTATATGTATTTCTCTTTATACACATAGGAAGAATGTAGGAAGAACCTGGCTAAAGAGAAATACATATGTATATATGCATAGGTGTGTGTGTGTGTGTGTGTATTTGTTTTCTGAGGTTTTCGCGGGTATTTGTATGTAGGTCTTTGGTTATTCGGGTTTTGTCCCGCGTAAAATTGGAAGTACCTTGGCGACATTTCAACGAAGTCTCATTCGTCATCTTCAGGCAGGTGTCTTCAGCCTTGTGCTTCTAGGAGCAATGTGTGATCGTGGTTGTTTCTTTTTTTCAACTGCCAGTGGGGGTATGAATGGATTGGGTGAGAGCATGACTGTGCTACGAAGGTGTCGTCTACGTATTTGAGCCAGAGTTTGGGTTTGTGATCAGATTTTTCAAGGGCTTGGGTTTCAAAATGTTCCATGTAAAGGTTTGCAATGACAAGTGAGAGAGGTGATCCCATGGGCTCAGATACGTAGACGACACCTTCGTAATCTGGCCACACGGGAAACAAAAACTGGACAATTTCCTCACACACCTCAATAGCCTACACCCCAAAATAAAGTTCACCATGGAAACAGAAGCTAACAACCAACTTTCCTTCCTGGATGTCTTAGTCTACAAGAAATACAATGGCTCCCTCGGACACATCATCTACCAGAAGAAAACACACACTATCTGCACACTCTCACACCACCACCCAGCACAGATCAACTCCGTAGCCAAGACACTCATCTCCAGAACAAAACCCTTAGCTGACGAACAACACCTAAAAACCGAACTACACACTCTCACTAACGTACTAATATCCAACGGATTCCAAAGAAATAAGATTACCAACCTAATCCAAAAAGAAACCCCCACTACAATCCAAGACAGAGAACAAGAAAACGGCAAAGCCCTCCTCCCATACGTAAAAGGCACCTCAGACAGAATCAGCAAGATCCTCCACAAACACAACATCAAGACAGCATTCTGCACAAACCGAAAAATATCCACCATCCTAAGAAACCCCAAAGACAAAATTGAGTTAGAAAATCAAGGAGTATATGAAATCCCATGCACCACCTGCACCACCTAATACATCGGACAAACCAACAGAAGAATAAATGCACGCATCGAAGAACACAAAAACTCAGTCAGAAAAGAGGAACTAACTTCTTCCCTGGTCCAACACCTTAAAGCCACAGGACATGAAATTGATTTTAAAAAAACCAGAACTATCGCCAAAACTGAACACTTTAATAACAGAATAATCAGAGAAGCCATTGAGATAGAAAATCGTTCCCACAGCATGAATAAAAGGGGTGATACCTCTCGCCTACCAGCCATTTGGAAACCCGTCCTTATTGACAAAGGAATCCCAAACACCAGAACCACACTCACGAAAACCACACAGGACGTCACCTCCACACATCCACGCAAAAAGCAAGCCCAAGCCCACACCAATGATGAGGCATGACCACAAACCAGAAGCCAGACAAGCTGCATCATTAACCACTTTAAACCCCTCCAATCCATACATGAAGCAAACTGACACACTCTATGAAGATGTGGCACGACCACGAACGCGGAGCCAAACAACAGCAACGCAGGTCACGAGTTCAAGTCCCCCTGCAACTCAGACCAATCTGAGCACAGTCAAGCCCCCACCCTATCAGAACACACCCCCAGCCAATCAGAGCACAGCCAACCCCCCGCCCAATCAGAGCACAGCCAAGCCCCCTCTCAATCAGAACACACCTCCACCCAATCAGAACACAGCCATGCTCCCACCCAATCAGTTCATACCCCCACTGGCAGTTGAAAAGAAGAAACAACCACGATCACACATTGCTCCTAGAAGCACAAGGCCGAAGACACCAGCCTGAAGATGACAAATGAGACTTCGTCGAAACATCGCCAAGGTACTTCCAATTTTACGCAGGACAAAACCCGAATAACCAAAGACCTACACACAGAGAGAGAGAGACACACACACACACACACACTTATTTATTTATTTATTTGTGGTTTTTTCCCCCTTCTGCATACATATAACAGAAATAATAAACCAAATAAAAATAGACTCTGTGCCGTAAGTGCCATGGCACCATTTCCTTATCCTAATATTTTTTTAAAAAATATATTACTAAAATCTACATCTATGTTTAATCTGAATATATTAACAACCAGTTTCCTTCTAAACATTATCAAGCATGACAAAATTTCTATCTTTTAGCATATTGCATTATTATTATTATTTAGAATTTGTTCTGTCTTGCTGTTTTATCAAAATGGATTATAACCTCTGGCATCTTTTGTAATAAGATAAAAATTAATATCATGAGAAGCCTTTATTTTCCCAGTACCTTTATTTTCTCTAGCTCCTGAAGCCTCTCATATAGTTGTTCCTGTAGTGCTTCTTTCTCACTGGTCAGCTGTGCTAAGCGCTCCTTCTGAGATTTAATTCTTTCTTTACACTGATGAAGCAAGTTTTCTTGATGTTTTACTCGCTGAGTTAGAGTTTCTATTGTTTTATCAGCATTCTCATTACCAACTACGAACAGCAAAAAAATTATGTTTGGTTTTCATTTGATAGTTCACATGTACCAAAGTCTGCACAGTGCTGCCAATTATATGAACTGCTCCTCTATATGATTAACTCCTCACTTGATTCCTGCTACTTATGGAAATAAGGTTGTCCTTCTATACAACATCTGTTCCATGTTTAAAGTTGCTTGGCCCCAATAAAGCTGCTCAACTAGTTAAACAAATAATTCTTGATTTTGATCTTCAGAATGATAGAGGCGAATCTCATTTCCAGGAACTCTTTTATAGCCCTGCTGGATTCCCACATACTTCCAAACATCACTTCTATTATACCCAGAAGAACACTGATCCTAGAAAGTTTTAATTCATTACCATTAACCTGACAGAGGGAAAGATTAACAATACCGTATATTCAGAGCAATCTTGTATTTAATGAAGACTCACTATAAAGTCAGCCACTGGTTTGTGATCAATGGTGTTATCTACTTGTTGACAGTGCCGGCAGGACAGAAATTGAAATTATCCATATCTTACTTTCACATTTTCTGTTGAAAATTTCCAGTAATGTTTCTAAACTCTACTCATCACTACTGACATTAAGATTTGGGATTTAGCTTTTACTTTAGAGCAGCAGTGGGCAATTAATTTTTTCAAGGGGCTACATGAGAGGCTGGTCTGAACCAATGTTCTCAAATTCCATCACCTCAACTCAGGCTACTCCAGGCGAAGAGCAAGTGCTGCACAGGGACAGAAAAATGCTTCTTTTCTTACCCACCCATGGTTATCAGCTGAGTGAAGGAAGCATGGTGACTGCGCAGAGCCATACCAAACTCTGCCCCCTACAGCATGCTTATTTATATTTGATTTCTAACTTCCAATTGACCTCACACAGGCCGGACAGAGATATCCAAAAGGCCAGATGTGACCCAGAGACCATAAAATACCCAGGTCTGTTTTAGAGAGTCTTATGCATAATATTAATTATGCTAAAAGTTTTCTCCAATGTCCTTCATTATGTAGCTTTGTTAATGTGCATTACATTTTGGTTTTATTTGTATTACTATTGCTTTGCTTTACTCTTGTGGGGGATTTTTGTAAATCAATAAATTAAATACATAGCATAATTTTCTGGATTAATATTTATCAGTCTCATTATTAATTTACTGCATTATTTATGCCAAGGATGGCACAGTGGTTAAAACGCTGGGCTTGTAGGCTGCAAAGCCGGCAGCCTAGGTTCAAGGCCAAAGATCCACAGCAAAGAGTGAACTCCCGTTCTCGGCCCAGCTCCTGCCAATCTAGCAGTTTGAAAGCAAGCAAATGCAAGTAGATAAATAGGCATTTCAGTGGGAAGGTAACAGCGTTCTGTGATATCATGCTGGCCACATCACTAAGGAAATGTCTTCAGACAGCGCTGGCTCAATGGCCTTGAAACAGATATGAGCATCACCCCCTATAGTCAATAATGACTAGGGGAGTAAAATCTGCAGGGATTCCTTTACCTTTACCTTATTATTTATGCCAATCTTTAGTCTTGAAAAATCATTTTATGCCTCATTATGTAATATAATATAAAATAATTAAAAGCAGTTAATAAAAGTTAAGAGCATCCACAAAAAGATGGTTTAAAACTGTTTGGCAGTGCCTGACATAGTTTTCATGTTTACATTATTCAACAAGAGAATCAACTGTAATTGGGCCTGCCAAACTTCCATCAGACAGGCATCTTAGAGACGTATAATTTTTGAATGAAAATGTTATTATTCAATTGTCCTCCAGTGTTATAAGGATGTGACACATTCTAATCTTTATATATTAACCAAAGAATTAAAAAGGAATTTTAAGTATTTGATTTATAATTCTATACTAAATGATAAACAATTTCTAAGAACTTTAATTAAATTTATCAGAGAAGGGAGACAGCCTAAGTGAAAATTAGTTGGCAACGTTGTTTTTATTTTTATATTTATTTTAGCCCAGATATTCCAAAAAGAATCACCATTAATTTTTTAGGACTACTACATAAATGTAACATTTTGCCACGTTTTCCTATTTCTTTCCCCATTTTATTGCTTCTTGCCTTCTATTTTTTCCTTTTCTATCAAACAAAATATAAAAACAGAACTAAAAAAACCCAAGAAAGTTAAAAAGAAAAAGAATGGAGTAACAAAAGCAAAAGACATGAAAAAAGAAAAAGAAATTTGGTAATATACACTACTATGATTTCAAAGTTATACTGTTAATTTCTTCCAATAATCAGACCTCTAGTTTGTACACAATAAATTCACCCTCTGCAAGTAGAATTTTTCTCAAGCCATCAGCATCAATGGAAATGGGAAGTGAAAATTTTTGCTGACACACTAGGAAATATTATGGAAAAAAACCCTTAATATTGCTAAAATAGTTTAAAAATTACAAGCGGCCAGCCCTATGTATCGGAACTCTGAAAATTTCCCACTATTCTTTAACATTTAGTGTGTTTTCTTTTTTAAAATAAGAACTTACCAGGACCTGCTGACTGCAAAGTATTTTCCATATTCTGATTTTTTACAAGACTCTGAACTTGTGACTGAGTTTGAACATTTGGAATCGGTAGTTCAATGTTTATCTCATTACTATGCAATTGTTGCTTCAGTAATGATACCTGCATGAGCAAAATATTTATACATTCAACAGTTAGGCATAAGTTAGGATTTACTGATTTTTTTTAAACTAGTTATACAAATTTCTGCATTGTCCTATGTGACTGAAACAGCAATATACAAAAGCTATAGGAAGACAACTCCAAATAAAGTGGAATGATCCATATGGCCTCTGCAACAGCTTTTTCCTGAACTTTCCTTTTGATACGTATTATCTTTCAAAATACTGCAAAACACACAGTATGTAGTTAAATACGTCCAAGTGAGTTTTTTTCTCCAGTATATTCAAATCATTTTTTCTTTAAGTATCATAAATCACACCATATTAACAGCCAGGTTAGTATAGTGGTTAAGGAAGGCTAAAAACTGGGAGACTGTGAGTTCTAGTCCCATCTTGGACACAAAACCAGCTGGGTAACTATGGGCCAGTCACTTTTTCTGAGTCCTAGGAAAAAGGCAATATTAAAACATTTCTGAAAAATCTTGCCAAGAAAACTAATAATTTGTTGAGACAGTCTTTAGAATCAGACAATTTAAAGGAAGAAATATATATATATTTATATTACCATCGTTGTATATCAGATTCTCAAAATGAAATGGGCATTTATTTGAAAAGATACAAAGATACAACACATGAAACTAATTATAGATACTTCAACGACAAAAATTGGGACCAGCAACTCTATCTTTAAGCATCACAGTAGTGAATTGTGATGTCACGTGACAGCACTAACTTAAAACAGCAGCAGTTCCGATCACTATAGTTTAACAAATCACACAAAGTCATTAGGGAAGATGGTACACAGTCACTTTATTAATGTTGTCAGAAATTTAGAGTGAAGTTGCAAATGTTGGGCATGTGACCACAAGATGCTGCAACCATCATAAAAGCAAGCCAGTTGCCAGTTGCTGAAATTGTGACCATGGGGATGCTTGTAACAGTTGCAAATTAAGGATTGGCCATAATTCTTCTTGTTCAGCAGTGTTGTAATGGAACACTTGCTGATCAAGGATTTTCTCTAAATACCTTACAGATAGCACAGCATTTAGCATAAAAATAGTTGATGAAGAATAGTTCTTCAAGAATGTTTTGGAAACCTCTCTTTTAAATCAAGCAGTTACCTGTGTCTGCAGGACTCTGATAATTTGGTCCTTTTCCTCTAAGGATGCAGCAAATTCTTCCTGAAGATGCCTCTTCATTTTTTGATCTATCTTAAGTTCCTATCATAATATTTTGACAGAAATATAAAACAACTTTAAAGCATGTGTTTGTATATATATTCTGTAGAAATCTAAATTTAGCTGGATTTATAACTTTCACTGCTACCACATAAAATCCTATTATAGAACAGTTAGGGTACAATACTATTCTTTTAGTTTTTCCACTTTCCTGTGTGGATCTTATTCTATTTTACGTCACAATATCTTAACAACCTTATTATTTTAAGGAAGTATAAAATACATTTTAACATGGAGCAGTACAGTAACACTTTCAATCTTTTTAGTACTTTATTAGTATATTTCAAAGAGCATAAAGAGAGAAAAGCCAATCAGACCTTTATCAAGATGAAAAGCTTACAGAAGGGTACAAGTTTTAAAAAAGGGAATCACCCCAAGTTTCTTTAAATGGAAACATAAAGAAAATATAGTTAGGAAAACAGGAAAAAATACAGAATGAATCTGTAGTGTCTATAATCCTAGGTTCCTCAGAAACTTATCAGAAGTATCCCAATTAGAAGACTGATAATAGACAAACTGTGTAGTGAATGTTTCAGAATACAAACTGAACATTCACATAAAATGATTCGCGCCCTGATCTATCCCAATTTTCATAACCAGCAAAACTCATAGTTAACTATGCTAACAAAAAACATTGTTTCAAATAAAATAGTATAGTTTAATAATAATAATTGGGAAGACAGCAACAGATGCCCCTCTACAAAGAAGCTGGAGAAGCAGTAGACTGCCTACTAAGCTGCTGTAAAAAGTTTGCACTAACTGACTACAAACAATGCAGAACAAAGTAGCAACTTTGTCATGCCATTGACATGGATATTTCAAGAAATACCATTTGCCTGCAAGCAAGAAGTGATGGAACCACAAAACAGACAAAGTAATCTAATATGCTCTGGGACTTTAGAATTTCAAACTCACGGAACTTCTGGTTGGCACTGCAGGGACACAGACGGGGAAATGGCGAGCTCCACAGAGCTTTGCCAAAACCCCGTCTGCTAAACTGCTGCCGACAGGTCTGCGGACCTCCCCTGTCTTGTAGGGACAGGGGGACAAGAAGGGATCTCTTGGACGGCCGAGAGGAACGGGCAGGTTCCTCGGGGCCGGAGGCTTTCCCTTCGCGCCGGCGGCAGTGGAACAACAGCCATGGCGGCTGTCCTGAAACTGTGGCAACCAGGAACAAAGATCGTGCTGGAGGAGAGGAGAAGAAGCGGAGAAGAATAGAGAGCGAGTATCTCAAAGCCGGGTGAGTGACACCAACCCAGGCAAAATAACACATATATTTGGACTTTAAAAAAAAAGACCCCAAACTTCAAATAGCAGCTACAGAGCCGTGGGGCTTGAAGATTGAAAAATAAAAATAAAATGGAAATGAAGACCCGAAATAGACTTTGCTTTATTAAATTTGGATTAATTGGCTTTTAACAACTCAGTAAATTGACTTTGCTTTTATTTGGAACGGATTGGAGAAATGTCTCTTTGGGAGTTTACACCTTTGAAAGTTAATAAAGCTAATGAAGACAGACAGACGGATGGCTACAAAATTGCCATGGAGTCTGCGGTGACTAAGCAGGAAAGTGGATTGAAGATATTTTTCTTTCTGTTTGAAAAAGAAACATTTTAAATGGCTTTTTACTTTGGATTACTTTGAAATTAACATTAGATCTATGGATTTTGGAGATTTCTACTTTGTCCCAGATGATTTTAAGAAGAAAGAAGAAATATTTTGGACATTTGACAATGGAAATTAACAAGTTTAGCAAAAAAAAATTAGGTGTGATGCAGGAAAAAAAGATAGGAAGTTGATGCATCACACATGCAACAGACATTATAAAAGCATTAAAGGAAGATACAGAATTTTTTAATTTGAACAGATGAACTTTGAAATGGAACATTTATGGACAGACAGAAAAAGGAAGAAAAAGAGGAAATAAAGTAATAAATTTTAAATGTAACTAAACTGAAATTAAAATTAAACTGATTAAAAGCCTAAAGGTATACATGTTTTTTGGATAAAAACAGAAAGGCTTTTGGAGTAATAAAAATAGAAAATAAGAGATGGCAATTAAAATAGAGGATGATATATAGGTGGTTAAAATAATAAAGAAGAGTATATATTACTGTGAGACAACTTTAAGAAAAATTTACTGCTTGATGTAACATGTTTTAATTTTAATTTGCAAAAAAAGTTAGATTGATGATTATGTTGGATTAAGGTTTTATTGAACAAACTATCAGACACACAGATATTAGCGACAAATTGTGATTTAATTTAATATATGATGGGAATGATGATTATTATGAAATATATTGAGAATTAATTTGAAAGACTGTGCTGGAAACTGACATAAAATAGATAATTATATGTTAAGGGGAAGTCAAAATAAGAGGGATGTATGCCAACTAGATAAGAGTTTGAGACTCGGAGGAAATATGTTGGAAACTAGTTAAGATGCTGGAAATCAGCCAAACACTTACAGGAGAGTTGGAGGAGACTATGCTGGAAATCAGCCAAACAAGAGTGGGAGCCCTGGAGGGAACTATGCTGGAAATCAGCCAAACATAATATGCTGGAAATCAGCCAATAAAATGCTGGAAATCAGCCAAACAAACAGGAGAGTTGGAGGAGAATGCTGGAAATCAGCCAACCAAAATATGCTGGAAATCGGTGGTAGGCTTGGAGGAGATTATATTGAAATTAGCCAAAAATATTTGGTGCTCTGGAGAAGAATATGCTGGGAATCAGCCAAACAGAATACGTTGAATAATAGCCAAATAATAGAGGGAGATATGGTGTGATAAATCTATGTAACATGAAAAGTGTAATAGATGATAAGTTGGATAAAATCAAAGATAAATTGATAAAAGTTTAAGATATTAAGAATTGAGGAAAGGGTCAAGAGATTAAGAATTAGATGGAATTTTATCTTATAAAGTGTAATAAAATGGAGTGGTATGGACTTTGAAATTAAGATTTGTGGTGATAAAATTGTAGGGTAAATAATTAGAATAAGAGGTTAGAATATTGTTAAAAAATTTTTGATGCTGATGGTAAAAGATATAAGATGAAGAAGAACAAGATATAATTAAGTTTGATATATAGATATAAAATGAGTGAAAGTTAATTTGAAATTAAAATTGTATTGATATAATGGATTTGCTTAGATGAAGATGTTAGAATTTATGTTAAAACTTGCTTATTTTTGTTTTGAATTTTCATTTGTAAAAGATGTAATGGGAAATTGTGAATGGAGCTTGTTAAAGAAATGTAAGCGTGGTAACCATCTATGGACCAGATCGAGACTCTGCTCTTGAAAGTTATATTTTATGTTTAAGTTTGAAAAAAAATAAAAAAAATATTTACAAAAAAAAAAAAAGAATTTCAAACTCACAACCATCTACCACACAACATCCCATACTTAATCATTGTTAATAAGACAGACAAAAACATCTGAATATCATCAGCCTTGATAAAAATCATCATCTGTCAATTGCAAAAGGCAGGTTTACTTGAAACAACTTACATCCTGCGACAATACCTTTAATATTGTTAAATAACATCTGTCCATCCCAGGTCCTCGATAGGTGGAGAAAAATGCCAAATCAGTCTAAATATCTGGCTGACTGTGTCAGGGACCATATTTTATTAAATGTATATGGTGCCTGATTTCCAGGGTTTGAGTCAAATTAAGAGACAATTGTAACATTGAAGTTAAGGACAGAATAAAGCATGTTATTTCAAGAAACCTGAACTAATCTCTCATCTATGTCACAGGTGTGTAGGTAAGTAAATAGATATCACAATAATCTGAAACATGCAGTGATTTCTTAAACAATGACATAATGAATGAAAAATGCTTAAAGCTGAAATGTGGATATAGCAAATACAGAATTGAGGAAGTAGGCTTAGCTAAAAAACAGCGATCACCTTCCATCATCCAATGATCTTCTACTGTACAAGCCATTTTAAATCTAATCTCATCACTACAATGCTGCTGTATATAATTCATATTGTGAGGTTTAATCAAATCATCTGATCCAGTCCTGATTATATCCAAGGGTAAAAAAGTTATATTTTCTGCTTTGCTATCAATATTACTCTTTTACTCCACCACAGATCCTTAGAAACAACTTAATTACTACAGTCATCCTATGAGGATATTACCTAAAGCTAAATATGTATCTAGAAGGTCTTCTATAATATTAATTCTTAACACTCTTTCTACAACTGTTCAATGCTACAACAGCACTAAATAAGGGGGATTTATATCCTCGGACTATAAAGATGTGGTCATTGCAGCATCTCCACAATTATATAATTATAATCCAAGTACTCAGGTGCTTAGATTGTGAATATGATGTTCAGCAAATTGCAATCATTGGCAACTTTCCCTGCTGGCTTTCCCACAAGCAAAGTCAATGGGGAAGCCAGCAGAAAAAGTCGTAAATCAGTCCTGCTGCTTATTTTCCCAATGTGCCCACAGGGCAGTGGTGAATTCCAAATTTTTTTACTACTGGTCCTATGGGCATGGCTTGGTGGGCATGGTGTGGCTTGGTGGGCGTGGCAGGGGAAGGATACTGCAAAATCTCCATTCCCACCCCACTCCAGGGGAAGGATACTGCAAAATTCCCATTCCCTCCCCAATCCTGGGGGAAAGATATTGCAAAATCTCCATTCCCACCCCACTCTGGGGCCAGCCAGAGGTGGCATTTGCCGGTTCTCCAAACTACTCAAAATTTCCATCGATCGATTTTCCAGAACCTGTCAGAACCTGCTGGATTTCACCCCTGCCGCAGGGATCCCAATATTCCCCCCATCTACCCCCATTCCATAATGATCCACACTGCCCTACTGGCCAACTTGCCCACATTATATTACACCAGTCCTCACTCCATAGTATTTGCCCACAACCGCCAACAGGCTAGCAACCAGAAGAACATGAGTTTTAATCCTGCCTTAGACATACAGCCAGCTGGCTGATCTTGGACCAGGTACTTTCTCTCAGTCCTAGGAAGGAGGCAAAGGCAACTCACTTTTCTTGTCAACTCACTTTGACAAGAAAACGGCAGTTTAGGATTAGGTAAGGAGGTAAGGAGGTAAGGAGAATAAAAATTCAGTTTATTCAGGGAATATTTTGAAGATGTCTGCACTAAGGATTCTTTAGAAGGGAACTGAAATAGAGATTCTTTTAAGGGATTTGGAAAAAATGATTCCATTAAAGAAACCCAAAATTGAAGCTTCTGTTAAAAAGACCATCACTAGGCTGCAAATAATAAAATAACTGAAATTTATACTATGTTTTTCTCTGAATATCATAGAATTAATATATTCTCATACATACTAAATGTTTAATTATCAACATCAATTTACCATATTTTTCAGAGTATAAGACACATTCCCCCCGCCAAAGTGAGTGAAAATTTCGGTGCATCTTATAGACAAAATATGGGCCTGTTTTTGGCCTCCTGAATCCTCCACTTGTTGCGTTTTCCCCCTCCCCGGCCCCAAGAAGCATTTTGCAGTGTTCCACATGTCCCATTTTTAGCAAATACGGGCCCTTTTTGGCCTCCCAAACCCTCTGCGCATTCTGTTTTCACCTTCCCCAGCCCCAGAAGCACTCTGCAGTGCTCCACATGTCCCGTTTCTGCCAAAAACGGGCCCTTTTGACCTGAGCCCTCCACGCATTGCATTTTTGCCCTCCCTGGCCCCCAGAAGCATTCTGCAATTTTCCATGAGTCCTGTTTTCGCCAAAAACTGGCCTGTTTTTTGCCTCTTGAAGCCTCCACACATCCCATTTTTGCCTTCCCCGGCCCCCAGAAGCACTCTGCAGTGCTCCACATGTCCTGTTTTTGCAAAATGGGACAAAGTGCTTCTGGGGGCCGGGAGGGCAAAACGGGACATACGGAGGCCAAGAACTATATTTTTTACTTGTTTTCCTCCTCTAAATCTAGGTGCATCCTATAGTCTGGTGCGTCTTATAGTCCAAAAAAATATGGTAGTTCTGAAACTAAATAAACTTAAGAATTACATATAAGTTCATATGGATGGAGGGATGGAGGGAGAGAGTAAAAATGTAAATTCAGGAATTTTTATCTATAAAAAATACATATTTTAGAACATTATAATTAAATATAAAGTTTTATAATACATACCACTGAAGATGTTTCACTTTCATTGCTAGTATTTTGTTTATGTATTATCTAGAAGGGATAAAAGAGAAATATATATATGAGAATAAGATCAATTCCCCTAGAATACAATGTGTTCTTTTATTCTATTTCTAAAATAGAAATATTTTTTATAGAAAATATAATACGAAACAATTATATGAAAAAGCATTGCAATTTCTTTTCTTTGCAGTTGTTAATTATTAGTATCTGTATAATGAAGCACACTGAAAAAGGGATATTTAGTGGAAAGGTTAATTAAATAGAATTAAATAGAAAATGCTAATGAACTAAACAAGATGTTCTTAAAATATATATCATTTGTCAAAACTGCATTCCATAAAAGATTAAAAAATACAGGTCTAAGAGAAACAGGTCTATGTTTCCTGATTAAGTATTTTACCCCACAAAAAAACCCCAGACATATAACTCTCTATTCTTGGTTTCAGAAAAAATCTAAACAGAACCAAGAATGCACAATTGCTTGCAACAATCAATACTTCTATTACTTCACTGTTATAATACCCATGTTTGCAGCACTCACATTCAAGGCTTAATGTGTATATTATTCAAGTATTACAATTCTCAAATCCAAATTAATTTTAGAAAGACTTTTAGAAATAATCCATAATTAAATATAAACATCTTTTAATTGCAAAAATGTATAATCTATATATTTCAACATAAACCACACAAGAATACAAGATAAAGATTCCCTGAAGTTATTTCTACTTGGCCATATCCATGTAATACAAAGTTTGGGATGTTGCTTACTTATGATTAGTCATTTAGGGGATCACAATGTCATAAAAAGGGAGTTACTTAAGGGATCAGTAATATGATCCTTCAGTTATGAGAACAATGATTTATGACTATAATTCTGGGCATAATTAAGGTCATAAATCAACGATTACTTGTAGTTTGCCATTCCCTTATTTCACGATATTTTTTTTCAAAGTCTCAATCTAATCTACTATCAGAAATTTCCTACTGAGCTGGCATCCAAATATTTACCTTGTTCAACATTGCTTGGTTTGTTTGAGATCAGCCAAGTTCTACTAGGTGCTATCAAGTGCTAGTCTGTGGCACAGTTCTTGACTGCCAATTATTTAGTGTTGATGGTCAATACAAAAAAGGCAAAAGCTATCCATTGATAATTCTAAAGCTAGCTGCTGTACAGTTAAGAAACAATATATTAAAATACATTTAATTAAAAGACAGTTAATCTAATAGATTAGATTTTTATGATACAAAGATGAAGAATGCAGCCTACATTCTTAATCATTTAAATTAAAATATAATTCTCATTACACTTTAGAATTAATACTTGAGGAACAGTATTTAAGAGTAGATATTTACTGTCTGATGTTAATACACATAAATTATCTCTTTTTTTTAATTAAATTTTATTGAATATACAAAAATATTACAATTCAACCTTTTTGGTTTGGCAATGTGTAGTCATACTATATGCTTATAAATATGGTAGCTAATCGGTTATATAGATGATTTACAGTTAAGACGTAAGATATTTATGAAATTAATATATTATAAGTTATAATATAATAGTACATAAGTTAATAGTTAAGCATTGTCCCCCTTAGTAGTTAACTTTTGCATTTATTTCCCAACCACCTATACCACAAATCCCATACCGTATAAAACTCAGAATCTTCCTTCTCATTTAGTACATGTGTTAATCTACACATTTCTGCGCATTCCAATATTTTGTTAACTATGTGCTCCTCAGTTGGACAACTTTTCTCCTTCCAATATTGTGCATAAGAGATTCTCGCAGCTGTGACGATGTGGACAATTAGGTATTTCTTCTTCTTCCCATATGCTCGTTTCAGAACTCCCAGGAGATAGATTTCTGGTATAAAGGCAATATCCTCCTCTATTATTTCTTGGATCCATTTTTGTATCAATTTCCAGAATTTCCTCACTTCAGGACACGTCCACCACATATGGTAGAAAGTACCTTGCCAATGACCGCATTTCCAACACTTAGGGTTTGCGTTTGGGTATATCTTTGCAATCCTAGATGTTGCTAGATGCCACCTATACAGCATTTTATACTGATTCTCCTTGTAAATTACCGCTCTTGTCAGCTTCAGATTATTATTCCACACTTCTTCCCAATCATCTAGGTTTATTTTTGATCCGATGTTTCTCCCCCAAGCAATCATCTGGTCCTTGAGTATTTCCCCCTCTCTATCATATTCAAGCAGGTATGAATATAATTTAGCTAATAATTTGTTCTCACCACCCATCCATATCTTATCAAAGCTATTTGTTCCCATTTCTATGCCATCTTCCTGCTTGTCCTTCCTATATCGGGATTGAATTTGTAAGTAAGGCCACCAATCGATATGGATCCCTTGCTCCTTTAAGGTCTCATTTGTTTTAAGATTGCCGCTATTGTCTAGAATATCTTGATAAGTATACATTTTTTCCTTGCTTAGCGTGTTTGGATGGATCGTTGCCTCCATTATGGAGGTCCATTTTGGGATTTTTGTGTAATGTATACGCCTAATTTCTTTCCACATCTTCATTAACACGTCTCTAATTTTATGTCGGTGGAAATAAACCCCTGCCCCTTTTCCTTTAGCCCAAAGATAGGCGTGCCAGCCTTTTTGCAAATCGTGCCCTTCCAATTGTAAGATTCTTTTATTTCCTAGTGTGGCCCAATCTCGTAGCCACACTAGGTTAGCGGCTTTATGGTATATCTCCCACACTGGGAGCCCGGATCCACCTCTATTCCTTTTTTCCTGCAGTGTTCGGAATGCAATCCTTGGCTTTTTCCCTCCCCAAATAAATTTCCTGACTATCTTGTTTAATTCTACAAAATATTTTTTCCCTAAATTGGCTGGCGTAGTTTGGAATAAATATATCAATTTGGGGAGAATACTCATTTTGACGGTGGCTATCCTGCCCAACAATGAGATTTGTAACTTCCCCCATCGTTCCAAATCTTGCTTAATTTTTGCCAATAGTGGTACATAATTATCCTCTTTCAGGGTTGAGCATCTAGCCGTAATCCAAATCCCTAAATACTTTATCTTTTTAACTATTTGGATGCCCAAATTTTCTTCTAGGATTTTCTGATCTCCTACTGTAATATTTTTTGTTAACATTTTGGTTTTGGTCTTTTTTAATTTAAATCCAGATAGCCTCCCATACTCATCTATCTCTTCCAATACTCTTTTCCCGGTTGTTAGCGGCTCTTCCATGATCACTACCACATCATCGGCAAATGCTTGAATTTTGAATTTTTCTTTCCTTATTTCCAAACCTCGAATTTCATTATTCTACCTAATTTTCCTTAACAACACCTCCAAAGCCAGTATGAATAAGAGTGGTGAGAGCGGGCAACCCTGTCTTACTCCTTTGCCAATCTGGAGTGTTTTAGTCATATCTCCATTGAGTATAATATTTGCTCGCTGCTTGTCATAAATTATGCTTATCACATTCTCAAAGTGCTCCCCAAAGTTCATCCTTTTGATTTGCTGGGTCATGAATCTCCAATCTAAGTTGTCGAAGGCCTTCTGAGCATCAAGGAAGGCCAATGCCACTTGCTTTTCAGAGTGTATCTCATAATACTCCAAAACGTCTATCACCACCCTCGTATTACTTCTAATCTGTCATCCCGGGAGGAATCCATTTTGATCGGGATGGATCCAATTACTTAATATTGTCTTCATCCTACCCGCAAGTATACCCATGAATATTTTATAATCTGTGTTAAGTAGGGAAATAGGTCTATAGTTTTTTATTTGTTTCGGGTCAGAACCTTCTTTTTCTACCAATGTGATGAACGCCTCCCTCCACGAGTCTGGAATCATAGAACTTCGCAAGGCCTCATTACATATTAACAATAGTTTCGACACAAGTATTTCTTCCAGTTCTTGGTTTTTGTATAATTCTCCTGGGAGACCGTCAGGGCCAGGTGATTTATTATTTCTTAATTTTGATATTACGCCCTTTAATTCCTCCATTGTGATCTCTCTATTGAGCATTTCTCTTTCTTCCTCCTTTATCTGTGGGAGGTTCTCGTTTGCCAGGTATTGCTTGATATTATCCATTGGGGTTTCCTCCTCTCTATACAAGGTCTCATAATATTGTCTGGCAAATTCGAGTTTCTCCTCCTCTTTATCTACCATCTTTCCTTCCTAATCCTCCAAACAATCTATAATCCCCTTTTCCTTCTCCTTTTTTAATTTATATGACAGCCACCTCCCTGTCTTGTTTGCATTCTCAAAATAATACTGTTTAGATTGTTTAATTTTATTTGCCAATTCTTCCTGTTCCAGTAGATTTAATTTATGTCTTATTATCATCCATTTTTCTTTTTTAGCTTCATCACTCGGATCTTGTTGTAGTCTCTTTTCTGCTTCTCCTAACTCAGCTGTCAAATCTTTCTGTGCCTTCCTTTTTTCCTTATTGCTGTAAATATTATACGATATTACTAGCCCTCTTAAGTAGGCTTTCATTGTATCCCAGACACATGCTCGAGAGATCTCTTGGCTCTCGTTTTCCAGGAAGAACAATTTTAGGTCTCCCTGGAGTTTTTTAGTAAATTCTTTATCTCTGAGAATATGGGTATTTAATCTCCATCTCTTCTGTTTGGCCCTATTTAAACTCTTCCACCTTATCTCTAATGGGCTGTAGTCCGCCCATACATTCGGAGTAATTTCTACTGAATGAATATCCAACCCCAGACTCCTACTGATCCAGATCATGTCAATCCTTGACCAGGATTTCTGAGGATTGGAGTAACAGGTAAATTGCTTTTCATTCGGGTGTAATACTCGCCATATGTCTACAAGGTTGTGCTCGTCAACCAAATCAAAAGAAGTTTTTGGAAGCTTATCCCTCTTGTTCTTTTTCTCTATTCCACTCCTGTAATCTTTTTTCGGATTTACTACCCCATTAAAATCCCCAACTATGCAAACGTTCCTATAGTCCATTTCGCTTATTTTGTGGCCCAATTTCTTATAAAATTCTCCTAGGTTTTTATTTGGCGCATAAATAGTGACAACTAGGATCGGGGTACTTCCTCTCCTAATTTCAATCGCCAGCAACCTCCCTTTATTATCTGAATATTTGAATTCGGCAGTAATCCCTTTTTTTACATATAATGCTACGCCCCTTTTTTTCTTCTCCGCTAGGGAGGTAAAGGTCTTACCAAATCTCTCAAATTCTAAATATTTCCTCTCTTCTCTTTTTATATGCACTTCTTGGAGACATATTATTTCTGCATTGTTTTATTAATTTTGAAAATATGTTTCCTTTTCCTACCATTATTTAAACCATTAACATTAACAGACAGTAAC
Source organism: Arizona elegans (assembly GCA_022577455.1). Taxonomy (NCBI): domain Eukaryota; kingdom Metazoa; phylum Chordata; class Lepidosauria; order Squamata; family Colubridae; genus Arizona; species Arizona elegans. Next base: position 70,503,268 of record JAKOOJ010000004.1, on the reverse strand, counting down.
TTCCAACCCTCCATCTCTCTATAAGATCTGTCTAGTTTTTATTTGCTCAAACGGCTTTTTGTGGTCTTTGTCTCTTTCCTTTGGTTTCTTTAATTTCCTTCTCTTCTATCTCCTGTTCCTCTGGTGTTCCTTCTTTGGATTTCCTTTGTTGCACGCTAACTGACTCCTGAGAGGCTACATCTAGTTCATCTTTACTGCTATGATCTTCCTCTGCACCCCTCAGCTGATCTAAAAGTTCTTGCGCGGAGACTAGGCTGTCTATTTTAATTCTTTTCCCCTGCCAGGTGATCAGCATCCCCTCTGGTAGGATCCATCTGAAGGGGATATTCCTCTTATTTAACTGTATAGCCAGAAACCTGTAGTCTCTTCTCAGTTCTCGAACTTTCTTCGGGACTTGTTTCAGTACTATCACCTCTTTACCTTTATAAGTTACAGAGTCATCTCTTACTAAATTATATAGTAGATCTTTCACCTTCTTCCGGGCAAATCTAACATGGACTTCTCTAGGGAGCTTATTCCTCCTAGCGTAGTTGGTTTGGAGCCTATAGACTTCGTCCAACTCTCTTATAATATCATCCTTGTCCTGTTGCAATATTCCAGCTATTAGATTTACCATGACCTGTCCCAAATCCTCATCTTTGTCTTCCACTATGTTTTGAAAATGCAGAAAGAAGGCTGCCCAGTCCATCTTGAGCTGAATTATGGAGTCCTCCAGCTCTCTATTTTGTGCCGATAGCTTCTGGTCCATAGAATCAAGATTTCTTTCATTCTGCTCCACCCTAGTCTCAACCTTCTTTATCTTTTGCTCATTATTATAGATGGACTCTTGGATCTCACTCATTTTCTGATCAATAGAATGAATGTCTGATTTCAATTCTACATGATTGTTTGTTATTTTTTCCTGTAGTAGGAGCATGGTTTCTTGTATCATTGATAGGGTCGCTTGCATTGCTTGAATAGTTGGTAACATTGTTGATTTTTCTATTTTTGTTAATCCGTCAGCAGATTTTTGCAACGCTGGAGAGGACATTGCTATTGCAGGGTTGGAGGATGTTTTCTTTCCTGCCTTGAATACCGCCGATGAGATGCTTGTCATCTCTTTTAAAACTCTCTTCTGATTTCTCAAAATCTCCTCAATATTCCTCCAAATTATCATCCAGTATTCTCTCTCTAACAGCAAAAAATTTCTAATTCATCCAATTATAAAATCACCTAATCTGTAAATCAACAAGTACAATTCATTCAGTTATTATATCAATATTAGTATATAAACTATTTTACGGTTCAATACAGTTCAAAAAATAGGCTAGGTATGTGTGTGTGTGTATATATATATATATATATATATATATATATATATATATATATATATATATATATGTATATGTAAATAGCTCAAAAGCTATTAGACTGTAGAGAAGGAGTATATAAGTCCACTCAGAAAGGGCTGAAAAGGATTATTTAAAGTAGTTAATGTCTGTATAGATAGATAAATAGAGGGGTTCTTATGGATTAATTAATAAGTAATTGTTTAGATAGTAATCTAGAAGTTCATTGTAATTACTAAGTTGTTGCCACAGTTAAACGTTCAAACCGCTTCTCTTGTATAGTGCAGCACTTCAATTCATTAGGAAGGGATCTCAAGCCGTTCCAAAATTTTCTGACAGCCAAATCTTAATAATCGGAAATGCAATTCCAAATTGCACAGTTCAAAATGTTACCACTCGATCCTTTCTGCTGTCAATCATCCAAGTCTGGTTATGGCTGCGCTTCCGGTTTCTCTCCTCAAGAAGAAAGGAAAAACAGGAACAAAGTGTCCATAGTTTGTTATCTAATACTTCCATAGATTCCTGCGCTCGCAATCCAATCCAGTTCAGTTATATCCACATTTGCTGCCAATTTCAGAAAAGGTACCAACAACTTCTGGCTGCGCCGTCCCTTGCCTCAGAAATCTCAGCAGTCTCTGCTTCTCCTCGCAGCTTCGCCGGCAATCCACACTTTCCCAATCTGCTCTGTCACTTTCACTTGCTACCCAAGGTCCAAGCATTCACAGATGATCTAGTTTTTATTATGGAAGATCCTTTGGAGACAGGAACCATCTTGATAAATGAAGTTGAAGAATTTGGTAAAGTAGCGGGGCTTAAAATAAATAAGGAAAAAACTAAAAAGTTAACGAAGGATTGTACAAAATGATAACAAGAAGAATTGGGATTCAAACTGCTAAAAAGGTGAAATATTTAGGAATTTAGCTTACAGCAAAATGTTCTACAATAAAAGAAGACAATTATGATAAATTAATACAACAAATTCAAAAAGACTTAGATATTTGGGCCAAATTACAGTTATCCTTAATAGGAAGAATAGCCGCGATAAAGATGAATGTATTACCTAAATTATTATATCTTTTTCAATCAATACCAATTAGAATAGGGAAACCGTTTTTTGAATATTTAAATACAATGATAGGTAAATTCATTTGGCTGGGGAAAAAAGCCCGAATAAACTGTAAACTTCTGCAGGACTCCAGAACCAAAGGAGGATTTGGCCTACCCGATTGGGAATTATATTATCAGGCAGTTGCAATTACTTGGTTAAAAGATTGGATTCAATTAAGAAATAAGAGAATATTAATATTGGAAGGCCATGACCTCCAATTGGGATGGCATGCATTCCTTTGGGAAGAGAAAATTAAGACACATACAACCCTCCAGAGACATCTAGTGCGAAATGCTTTGATCGATATTTGGAATATTATAAAGAAAAATCATTATATCCAAGTTCCAGATTGGATATCAACGGTGGGGGCCATATCTATCCCAATGTATTGGATTTAAATAAAATACTATGATATTCAAACCTATTAGATGAAATTGGAAATTTAAAGTCAGAACAGGATCTAATAAAACAAGAAATAAAACTTGATTGGTGGCCATACTTACAGATCAAAACAAAATATAAAAAATATAAGGAACAATTTGGCATATACAGGGAGCAATTGGAACTTGATAATATATTGGGGGGCGGGGCTGACGTCACTGACGGGACGACAGGAAGTTTTGGAGGTCCGAAACCACCGCCGATATCTTCACCACTGGACGGTCCAAATTGGACCTCACTGTCCGGTAGAGACAGTGATAGAGGATGGCACATCCTGCTGATCCCAGGGATACTGCAAAGTTTCTGGTTGATCCAGGAGAAGCTCTTTTTTCCGGCTCTGAAGAGGCAGCCATTAAGCAGCTGAAGTAGGGACAGCCCCGAATGGAAGAGAATGATTGAAAGTGTTACGATCTGGTGAGAGGCTTTTTATTTGGACTTTAAGAACACCCTGAAGTGCAAATACAATTAGAATTGAAGGTAGAAGTAATTTAGCAGCGGAATTGAGTGAATTTAATTTTCCTAAAACATAAACTATTTTCATTTGTGGATGCTTGTGGAAAGTTTTATTTTTAAATATGACTGGACTGGATTGGAAAGGAGATTTTCTTTTTTACTTGCTTAAATATTAGATTTTTGGTGCTTTTTGAGTTTATAAGTATTTGGATTGGCTTTGTTATTCCCTCTTTTTGGTTGATTTTTACATTTTAATTTCCTTTTACATTAGCTCTATTGTAAATCAGAGATAGAAGAAGAAGTGGAATAAACAAGAAATATTGCCACCTAGTGGATTGAAACACTGTAATTTTTTGTCTCTTTTTTTTCATTGATTAAAAAAGTAGCAACTGTGTGCCTTTTTTCAAGGTCAAGATGCATGTCTATAGATAAAATTTAGAAGAGCATCAAAGAGTCTTTGCAATTGTTTATACAGGTGCTCTTTGGAGAAATTATTGCTGATAGGTGGCTAAAACTTGAAAGAAGAAGAAAACAGTGACTCTGGAAAGAGAGCTGTAAAATTGAGAGAGGTATATGAAAGAGCCGTTGAATGCTACACAGTTGTGGACTTTTAAGTAGGATAGAAAGTTTTCCTTTTTCTATTTCCACTTCTTCATTATTTAATTATTATTTTCTTTTTTTTCTTTTTCTTTTTCTTTTTTGTTTTCTCCTTCTACTCTTCCAAAACAAGTGACTCTTCAGTTGGATTAAGGCTTACAAGAGCCTGAAGAAACTATATTTTGGACTTTTTTTTTCTATTTATCATTCTTTTTTTTTCTCTTTAATTTTTTCTTTTTATATTCCTTTTTCTTTTTCCTCTACTGATGGGAGGCTGTTATTTAAATTTGTTTTTTACCTTGTTATTTGATTGGATTAGGGCACACAAGAGCCTGAAAATTGTTTTTCTTTTTGCCATTCATAAAAACGGATTAGGGTTGAGAAGAATCTGAAGATATTTTATTTTCTATTTTGATTTGGTTAATCTATAGAAATGAGTAAAAAAGCAGCAGTTGTTAGCTCTACTGGATCGACCCCTTCTTCATCACCAGTGGGAGGACAACGATCAATACAGGCAATGTTTCAGCAGGAGAAAGACAGAGAACGGGAGAAAGAAAAAGACGCGACAATGCAGATGATTCTATAAGGAATACAAGACATAAAATTAAAAATAGAGAAAACAGATGAAAAAGTGGAGAATATACAACAGATGATGAAGAAATATAAGGACAGACTTGAAAAAATTGAAGAAAAGGAGGAACAAAGAGATAAAAAAATTAGAGATATGGACAGTAGATTAGAAGAAGTTGAACGCGACAAAAGCGGTTTAGGATGGGAGATGGATAAATCAGAATTCTATTTAAGATTCCAGAATGTGGAAGAAGAAAAAGGAGAAAATTTGCCAGAAAAAATGATAGAAATTCTTGCAGAAGCACTAGAAATTAGTAAAGAAAAAATGTTGGATGGCGTTGATGAGATGTACTGAGTATATACTAGATATGCAATGAGAAACAAATTACCAAGAGAAGTCCATATAAGATTTACTAAGAAATCAATTAAAACACAAATATTGCAGACTACAAAAAAGAAAACAATGCAATACAAGGTATGTCAGATATGTTTCCTTCAAAGTCCAGGAAAGAATGACCCAAACTCCATTGTTTATAAAGAAAAGTACTTTTACTGGAAAATGAAGTGATCGCAACCAAGGAAAAGCAGAATCTAAGGCAAAAAGCATGAAAATTGCATATAGAAAGCATCCCCTCCCACTGTCCACCGTAAATCATCCAATCCAAAGGTCTCCCAGGGGTCAGGTGGAAGCACATGTCTGGCAGCGTCATCAATCAGGAATGCCATGACCGTTGCCCCGATAGCAGTTTCAAAAATGCAGTCTGGCAGCTTAACTATCGCTTTCGATTCCTCCAGCACGCTTCCCCCCCCATGCTACCTAACTCTCCCCCCTCCCGTTACCATGGCAGCCAAAGCAATAAAGGCAGAGGCTGACATTCGGCTCCTTTGGAGAAGAGATGTTAGTCTTAAACAGGAAAAGAAAACAGGATAACATAAACATTAAGGTTTATCAGGATATTTGGTGTGAAACAACTGAACTTTCTTTGGTGCCCGGACATCACATTTATTCACCCTTTCACTTTGAGATAATGGGAAATGCTTCCAGGCCACCAGATACTGCACTTTACCATGATGCTTCCTAGAATCCAAGATCTCCTTAACTTCAAAATGTTGCTCCCCTTCAATCAGTATGGGGACCGGAGGAGAGTCCTGGTTCGGACACAAAGGGGACGAATGTTCCGGTTTGAGCAAGCTAACATGAAATACAGGGTGGATACGTCTCAGATTTTTTGGCAATTCCAATTCAACTGTGACTGGGTTGATGAGTCTAGTAATTGGGAAAGGGCTCACATGCTTGGGCCCGAGCTTTTTTTATTTCTGGAGAGTCTGTAAATATTTGGTGGAAAGATAAACCATATCACCCACTTTGTAAGCGTGTGCCGGGCACCTCCTTTTGTCAGCTTGGGCTTTATGTGCTCGGTGCGCGTCATCTAGAGCTTTTCGAGTTACTGCCCAAGTACCTTGTAGCTGTTCGATCCACTCAATCAAAGAGGGGCTCTGTGGGTTATCCTGTGGTAGCTCTGGGATTGGCACAAACTCTTGACCAGAAGCCACCTTAAACAGAGTAAAACCGGTGCTGCTATATATGGAGTTATTATACGCCACCTCCGCAAATGGCAATAAGTCAACCCAGTTGTCTTGCTGGTAATTTATGTAACATCTCCGGTACTGTTTTAACACAGAATTGGTTCTTTCACAAGCCCCATTTGTCTGGGGGTGGTGGGCGGAGTTTAACCCCTGGGCGGAGCCTATTAACATTAAAAACTCCTTCCAAAAGTTGGAGGTAAATTGCACACCCCTGTCCGAGATTATACGTTTTGGAGCCCCATGTAATCGACAGACATGTTGAATAAACAATTTTGCAAGGGTTTTAGTTGAAGGGATTTTAGAACAAGGGATGAAGTGCACTTGTTTGGAAAATAAATCAGTTACTGCCCAAATAACTGTGTACCCCCTGCTCTCAGGTAGGTCTACAATAAAATCCATGGATATCTCTTTTCAAGGGGCATTTGACCTTGCCACACTCTGAAGTAAACCTGGTGGCTTCCCCAGAGGTCTCTTAGCCAAGGCACACACCGGACAGCTAGCTACATATGCCTCTATGTCCTTTTTGAGTGCGGGCCACCAGAATTGTCTTTTAATGAGATGTAGAGTTTTAACAAATCCAAAGTGTCCTGCCGCCTTGGCGTCATGAGCATACTGCAGCACTGTTACTTTTAAACTGGCAGGAACATACAATTTGGCCCCAATCCAAGCTAATCCATCACAGAGTGTACATTTATTCGAGTGGGTTCGAAACCACTCATCTAGTTTTTAGAGTTTCTTGTAGTTTTTGAAGCAAATCACCCGAGAGGGCTGGATCGGCCCTCGCCTGTGCTCTGGTAGTCACTGGTCCCGCAAGTTGTGTCGAAGGGATTAGATTAGATTAGATTTATTAAATTTGTATACCGCCCTTCTCCTGAAGGACTTAGGGCGGTGAACAGCCAAGATTAAAATACATACAATATAAAAATTAAAATAAATTAAAACAGAATCAAATTGGCTTCCCAAAATTTAAAACCCTTTGCCCATAAAATAACCCATTAAAATTTTAAGCCAGCCGGGCTTGCTGAAATAGGAAGGTCTTCAAAGCTCGACAGAAAGTACGGAGGTCCGGGATCAGTCGTATTCCTGGGGGTAGCTGGTTCAAGAGCGCGGGTGCCCCCACAGGGAAGGCTCTCCCCTGGGGGTCGTCAGTCGACATTGCTTGACCGACGGCACCCTGAGGAGACCCTCTCTGTGGGAGCGGATTGGCCGGTGGGAGGTTATCGGTGGCAGAAGGTGGTCTCGTAAATACCCGGGCCCTAAGCCATGGAGCGCTTTAAAGATGAGAATCAATACCTTGAAGCGCACCCGGAAGACCACCGGGAGCCAGTGCAGCTCGCGCAGTAGAGGTGTTACATGGGAGTGCCATGTCGCCCCCATAATAACCCGCGCAGCTGCATTCTGGACCAGCTGGAGCCTCCGGGTGCTCCTCAAGGGGAGCCCCATGTAGAGAGCATTGCAGTAATCCAGGCGAGAGGTGATGAGGGTGTGAGTGACCGTGCATAAGAAGTCCCGATCCAGAAAGGGACGCAACTGGCATATCAGGCGAACCTGATAGAGAGTCCCCCTGGCCATGGCCGTCAAATGCTCTTCTAAAGACAGCCGTGCATCCAGGACGACGCCCAAGTTACAGGCCCTCTCCATGGGGGCCAATGACTTGCCCTCAATAGCCAGCGATGGCACCAGCTGGCTATATCGGGACACCGGCAGCCAAAGCCACTCGGTCTTGGAGGGGTTGAGTCGAAGCCTGTTCCTCCCCATCCAGACCCGCACAGTCTCCAGGCACCGGGACATCACTTCAAGGGCATCGTTGGGGTGGTCTGGGGTGGAGATGTACAGCTGAGTATCATTAGCGTACAGATGGCACCGCACCCCAAATCCACGGATGATCTCACCCAGCGGCTTTACATAAATATTGAACAGGAGAGGCAAGAGGACCAACCCTTGCGGCACCCCACAAACAAGGTGCCTCGAGGTCGACACCTCCAGCCAACACGGACTGTGACCGGTCGGAGAGATAAGAGGAGAACCACCGTAGAATGGTGCCTCCCACTCCCAACCCCTCCAGCCACCGCAGCATGATACCATGGTCGATGGTATCAAAAGCCGCTGAGAGATCTAATAGGACCAGGACAGAGGAACATCCCCTGTCCCGAGCCCTCCAGAGATCATCAACCAATGCGACCAATACCATTTCCGAGCTGTACCCAGGCCTGAAGCCGGACTGGAACGCATCCAGATAGACAGTTTCATCCAGGTACTATGGGAGCTGTTGCGCAAACACACTCTCGACAACCTTCGCCACAAAGCGAAGGTTGGAGACAGGACGATAATTTGCCAAAACAGCTGGATCCAAAGAAGGCTTCTTTAGGAGGGACCTCACCACCGCCTCTTTCAAGGCGGGAGGTAAGAAGCCCTCACTCAAAGAAGCGTTTATAATCCCCTGGAGCCAGCCTCGTGTAATCTCCCGGGTTGACAGCACCAGCCAGGAGGACATGGGTCCAATAAACATGTGGTTGCGTTCAACCTCTCCAGCATCCTGTCCATGTCCTCAGGAGTCACAGGATCAAACTCCTCCCAGATAACAGTCTCGACCTGCCTCAGACACCTCGCCTGAACCCACCCAGAGTCCAAGCTGTCCCGAATTTGAGCGATTTTATCGTGCAGATAATACGCAAAATCCTCAGCACGCCCTTGCAAGGGGTCTTTCCGCGCTCCCAGATGGAGAAGGGAGCGGGCCACCCTAAACTGGGCGGCTGAGTGATTATCTGCCAACGCGATAAGAGTGGAAAAGTAGTTACACTTCACCACTTTTATCGCCACTAAGTAGGTCTTGATATAAGACCTCACTAGTGCTCGGTCAGATCCAGAATGACTAGCTCTCCAACTACTCTCTAGGCGTCTTTTCCAGAGCTTCATCTCCCTCAGCTGTTTGGAGAACCAAGGAGCTGGGCCGATTCGGCACCGGGTCAGAGGTCGCAAAGGCACGACCTGATCTAAAGCACCAGCGGCCACTCTATCCCAGGTGGCTACCAGGTCTTCCGATGAGTCGTGCACCAGTCTCAGGGAATGGCCCAAGCTCCATTTGGAACCTATCAGGATCCATCAGGCGGAACCACCTAGTCGGTTCCACCTCCCTGCGGCGGGGTGTAGCTGTCAGGAAGTCAAGTCTAAGGAGAGAATGGTCTGACCATGACAAGAGTTCAATGACTATATCCCCTGTATCTAGGCCATTCAACCACTGACCAGAGAAAAAAACCAAGTCCAGAGTGTGTCCTCCTATATGAGTAGGGCCATGAATTAACTGGGTCAGGTCCATGGCTGTCATGGAAGCCATGAACTCCCAAGTCACCACCGACATTTCACTGATGGACGGCAAGTTGAAATCCCCCATGCCCAAAAGCCTGGGGGTCTCAACTGCCACCCCGGCTATAACGTTGAGGAGCTCAGGCAGGGCAGCTGCCACGCAGCAGGGAGCCAGGTACGCAATCAGCAAGCCCACTTGCATCCCATGGCCCCACTTCACAAGGAGAGACTCACATCCGGCTATCTGAGGTACAGTGACCTCCCTAGGATCGAGACCTTCCTTTACAATAACCGCCACTCCCCCACCCCTACCCTGGGCCCTTGGCTGATGAAATGCGCGGAAACCCGGGGGGCACATCTCAACGAGGGGGACCCCCCTCCTGGCCCAACCAGGTCTCTGTAATACCCACCAGGTCTGCTCCCCCCTCCTGAATCAGCTCACAAATGAGGTGGGCTTTGTTGACCACGGACCTGGCGTTGCACAGCATCAGCCAAAGATCAGGGCTCTGAGACTCTGGATAACCCAGGGAATGAGGGGCCGGAGCACGTCACCACTTGAAGACAGCGGGCACGTGCCCCCACAACACAATATGGTCCCCTGCTCCCACCATATTTGCCCCCCCACCAACGGTCTTGATGGAATCGCCCTTCTCCATACCAACACTGACCCCCTCCACTCCCCACTCCGTACCTCCCCTAACACGACCCTGTGCCGGGCCTGGCTCCCCCTACCAAATCACCCTCCCTCTCCATCGCCAAACAATCCTCCCCTCCAAAACCCCTTAAAAGATTAACTAATGACAATTTAAAAAAAACCCTCAGCCCCCTCCTCATTGCGTGCCACCTGTCGAGGTTCCAAAACCCGTCATCGTGGTAGACCCTTGATAGAGTGGAGGGCCAATCCTGCGAGAGGGGGGAATCTCGCAGAACAAGAAGCTCAGCTGCCAAGTACATTTTGCTACAAGAGGATGAGTGACCATGTCCCAAAGGTCCAGATGGAGAAATAAAGGTGCAGGGGAGTGCAAATAAATAAAGTGGGAGCATCCAAAATCCAAGGTCCAAAGTCCACTGTCCCCTCACAACAGTGAGTAAAGTCTCCTGCCAAGTCAACACAGTTCAAGGGGGATACGATCCAACCACCCTCTCGCGGTGATTGGTCTGATGGTCAGTCCCCTCTACTGGTGAGATGGAAATAATGAACCAATTACAATATCAAAAACAGCCCAAGGGGTTAAGTCCACACCACCCTCTCACGGTGGTTGGTCTAATGGTCAGCCCCCTCTGCTGGCAAAATGTAAATAATGGAGTAATGCCAAATTGACTCAGCCAGAGGGGCACAAGCCAAAACCACCCTCTCATGGTGGTTGGTCTGATGGTCAGTCCCCTCTGCTGTTGAGATAGAAGAAATACACCGGGCCCATGGCATCCCAGCAAATTTGACAGTACTTCCAGACGGCCAGGGGGAAAGGGCTCAGGTGGAAATAGGCCAGATATCAATGTCAATAAGCCAGTGAGTCAGTGAATCATTGATGGCGGCAGCCAGTCCGAGATAGCCATGATACATAGGGGAAACGATGGAAAAACCACAGCCCCCAAAATCCAATGGAGGCCTCCCAATGTCTGCGAGGAGCTAACCCATCAGCTGGGCAGCCCTCATACAGAGCCTGGCCAATCCCGGACGGTGGATGTTTATCTGCCACGTTGACCCCCTCTACCCTCTCAGTAGGGCTCAGTAGTCCTTCAAAACGACCCCCGAAAGGACCTATAGGATAAATAAGCCACCATCCTCCATCGCAGTTCAGGCAGGTGCCGCCATCTTGGACATGCGCAGTTAATGATAGGCTGAAACACTTTCTCCTTGGTACTGTTGTATTGAGACAATCTGGAAAGTGCATCTGCCATGAAGTTTTCTCCACCAGGAAGGTAGCGTAGAGTGAAATTAAAACGGTTGAAATGCTGAGCCCAGCGAACTGGCTTTGGTGACAGTTTATGCGATGTTTTCAAAGCCTCCAGGTTTTTATGGTCAGTCCAAACTTCAAAAGGATGCTTAGCTCCTTCAAGAAATTGTCTCCATGTTAACAATGCCCTAAAATAATATGGCTTCCAAGAAAGGAGTTCCTGAAAGTGGTGGAGGCTCTCTAATGGCGTCAGCAATGACACAGAGAATTGATTCACAGAGCCAGGAGGATTTTTTTAAAGAACTTACAGAATTTATAAAGGAAGCCATGAGTAACCAAATTGCAATTATTAATAACCAAACAGCAATCATGGAACGAAAACTTACAGAACTGGTGGAGGATATAAAAGCAATTGAGGATGTTTTTGAAGCAAAGTACAATGACAATGCAGGAGACATTTTGACCAAAACAGAGAATCTGGAACTGGCTGGCTCTCAAGAATTTTCAAAATTTCTTCCTGCTCTTTTGGAATTTACTGACAGAACTTTTCAAACATATAATTGGGAGCAGAAAGAAGTAGAAACTGACCAGCCTTATGAGGTTTTGGACTTTTCTTTGCAAACTGATAAATCTTATCGAGTCAATTCTTCGTTCTACGAACTGATTGATTATATAATCAAGAAGAGTCGATATGGGGGCTCTAAATCAGAGGAAATGGTTCCAAGAAAGGGACAAGTTTTAAAGATACATCAACCTCAAGTTAAAATTCAAAACCTCCTCAAAATAAAAGTAGGAGGGAGGAAGAAAGACTGGAAAAAATACAGAAAGAAAGGAAGAATGGAAGATTAACTTTTTCTGGTCTAACTATTGATGTATTAATGATTAATTACAATGATTAAGTAAATGAATTAAGAAAATATAGAAATTCAATTAATGATTAATTAAGGTTTACTTATTGTTGTATTAAGATTTTTAAAATATTTGAATTTTGAGAATAAAAGTAGGAGGAAGAGTAAAATGATTAAGTAAATGAACTAAGAATAGCTTACAGATGTATTACGAGATTTTTAGGGTTTGAATGATCTATTAGTATTTGTTAATGTTTTTAAAACTCTTAGGGCTAAAGGATTATGTTATTTTGAGTTTATAAAAAAGGGAGGCTGATGAATAATCTGTAGAAGGGGAGTTAAGGGGTCTAGGGAGTTTTAAATCTTGCATTAAGTTAGCATATTTTAGTGTATGTTTGATAAAATTTATACCCTGTTTTCGTTCTGGGAAGTCGGGGGTGGGGGGTGGGAAGGGAGGGTTGAAGACTGGGTTTATAAATGTTTAAACAGATAAGTAAAAATGTTATATTAAATGATAAGTGATAAGGAGAGGTATATTGATGATATATTGAATGATTGCCTATATTGTATATTTGTTTGATTATAAAATAAAAACTTTTTTTTCAAAAAAAAAATGCCCATCACATTGCAAAAGCTTCCTTCTCCCATATTTATTTATTTATTTATTTATTTTATTCAATTTGTATACCGCCCTTCTCCTAGTGGACTCAGGTCGGTGCACAGCCAGAACTAAAACACAAACCAATACAAAATTTAAAATTATTAAAAGAATTACATACTTTGCCCCAAATTTAAAACAATTCGAATTAAAACCCATTGACAGATTAAAAGCTAAAAAGCTAAAAAAAAAGAAGGGGGGGGGGTTTTCCACGCCAGCCCTGCTTGATGGAAAAGAAAAGTTTTCAGGGCACGGCGAAAGACCGGGAGATCCGATATTCTTCTTATCTCCGGGGGCAAATCGTTCCAGAGGGCAGGAGCTGCCACAGAGAAGGCCTTCCCCCTGGGGGTCGCCAGCCGACATTGCCTGGCTGACGGCACCCTGAGGAGTCCCTCTCTGTGGGAGCGTACTGGTCAGTGGGAGGCTATCGGTGGCAGAAGGTGGTCCCGCAAATACCCAGGTCCTATGCCATGGAGCGCTTTAAAGGTGGTAACCAACAACTTGAAGCGCACCCGGAAGACCACTGGAAGCCAATGGAGCTCACGCATGAGAGGTGTCATATGGGAGCGACCCCGCGCTCCCATAATCCCCCACGCAGCCGCATTCTGCACCAGTTGGAGCCTCCGGGTACTCCTCAACGGGAGCCCCATGTAGAGAGCATTGCAGTATCCAGGCAGGAAGTGATGAGTGCCTGAGTGTCTGTGCGTAAGGAGTCCCGATCCAGAAAGGGACGCAACTGGCGAATCAGGCGGACCTGATAAAAAGCCCCCCTGGCCACGGCCATCATATGCTCTTCTAAAGACAGCCGTGCATCCAGGAGGACACACAAGTTGCGAGCCCTATCCGTGGGGGCTAATAACTCGCCCCCAATAGCCAGCGATGGCACCAGCTGGCTATATCGGGACGCCGGAAGCCACAGCCACTCGGTCTTGGAAGGGTTGAGTCGAAGCCTGTTACTCCCCATCCAGATCCGCACTGCCTCCAGGCACCGGGACATCACTTCAAGGGCATCGTTGGGTTAGCCTGGGGTGGAGATGTACAGCTGCGTATCATCAGCGTACTGATGGAACTCCACCCCAAAGCCACGGATGATCTCACCCAGCGGCTTCACATAAATGTTGAACAGAAGGAGCGAGAGGATAGACCCCTGAGGCACCCCACAAACAAGGCGCCTTGGGGTCAACCTCTGCCCCCCTGCCAACACCGACTGTGACCGGTTGGAGAGATAGTTGAACCACCGCAAAACGGTGCCCCCCACTCCCAACCCCTCCAACCGGCGCAGCAGGATACCATGGTCGATGGTATCAAAAGCCGCTGAGATCTAACAGGACTAGGACAGAGGAACAACCCCTATCCCGAGCCCTCCAGAGATCATCCACCAATGCGACCAATGCCGTTTCCGTGCTGTGCCCAAGCCTGAAGCTGGACTGGAGCGGATTCAGATAGACAGCTTCATCCAAGTACCCAGGAAGCTGTCACGCCACCACACTCTCAATAACCTTTGCCAAGAAGGGAAGGTTGGAGACCGGACGATAGTTAGCCAAAACAGCCGGGTCCAGAGCAGGCTTCTTGAGGAGGGGCCTCACCACCGCCTCTTTCAAGGCGGATGGCAAGACACCCTCACTCAAGGAAGCATTGATAATCCCCTGGAACCAGCCTTGCATAACCTCCCGGGAGGCCAGCACCAACCAGGAAGGACACGGGTCCAATAAACATGTGGTCGCGTTCAGCCACCCCAGTATCCTGTCCACATCCTCAGGACCAACAGGGTCGAACTCCTCCCAAATGGCAGTCTCAAGACCGGCACCCCTCATCCCATCTGTATCTACCCAGTCAGAGACCAAACCTTCACGAATCTGAGTGATTTTATCGTGCAGATACTGGACAAAATCCTCAGCACGACCCTGCAAGGGATCCTCCCGCGCTCCCAGATGGAGGAGGGAACGGGTCACCCTAAACAGGGCGGCCGGGCGATTATCTGCCGAGGCGATAAGAGCAGAAAAATAGTTACATTTTGCTGCTTTTATCGCCACTAGGTAAGTCTTAATATGAGATCTTAACAGTGTTCGGTCAGATTCGGAGCGACTAGATCTCCAACTGCTCTCTAGGAATCTTTTCTGGCGCTTCATCTCCCTCAACTACTCGGAGAACCAAGGAGCCAGGTAGACTTGGGGACAGGTCAGAGGCCGCACAGGCACGACTTAGTCCAAAGCGTCAGCGGACGCCCTATCCCAGGCGGCCACCAGCTCCTCAGCCGAGCCATGAGTCAGAGCCTCAGGAAATGGCCCAAGCTCCATCTGGAACCTATCAGGATCCATCAGGTGCCTGGGGCAGAACCATCTGGTCTGTTCCACCTCCCTGCGGCAGGGTGGGGCGGTTAGAAAGTCAAGCCTTTGCAAAACAAAATGGCAGCTCAGAGCTGAAACTCCGAGGCTAGGAGGGAGATGTTTCGACATTTTCAAGAGTGTGGGGGTCAATTAACCATCCACAGACCCCCCTCCCAGCAAGCTGAGGTATTTTCGGCTCAATAGAGCTGTGGATGGAGCCCAAGGATAAAACCCGAGCCGAGCCCGAAGATCAGCTGTTTGTCAGTAAAAAGACTGAGGGCGGTGGGGAGGATGTCAACATCAAAGCCTGGCTGTCATGACCGGGTCAACCACTGAGTCTAATACAGCTGATGAAATGGTTGGCGAGACGGTGGCAACAGCGACTCCGGATAGGGTGTTGATAATGATGCCTGGGCTAATAGGCGCTGCATGTAGCAACACGGCGGCGATGATGTCTATGGCAAGGGGGATTACCACAATGGCGAGGGGAATGGCGCTAATGGCAGCGACGGTGACGGCAACACCAGGAGGCTGCAAGGAAGCCCTCGTTGTTAATAGAGGAGAGGGCAATGCTGCAAAGGCTATAAATGTTAGGATCCCTTCATCCTCTAGGGATCTGTTGCACTCCTCTTTCTTGAAACTCTGAGGACTTATTAAACTAATTGAACTAAGCAGCCTGAGCAAGGTGATGGATAGGGACTGAGGATTACAAACTGGAGATGATGACTTACTCTCCCCCTCAACTGTCCCTCTGTCCTTAATCAGATCTAGATATATTACGACCACTCAGCGTTAACTTGCAATCTTAGATCGATCTGCAGCTTTATTTACCACCTATTCCCCAAGATTACCCTGATTATTTAACCCTAAATACTTTGTCTAGTGGCTCTGCCTTACTTTTTTGATCTAATCCTCGGCCATCGCTGGTATCAGGACCGGAGGAGATACAGACATTGAGAGTCTTGGAGTATGGGGAGATAAGACACCTTCTCTTTGTTTGTTTCAAATGGTTTGGTCACTGTGAGAGGACGTCCCTTTGAGACCTCTATCCCCACCTACTTTGGATGGACTTACTACAACCACAAGACTTCCCATCGTCGTGAGAGGGCGATGATGTTCCGATGTATTGACATTTGTAACACACCGGTCTCCCTTTTACATCTATTTCCTCCCTTATTTTAAATTACCTGTCTTAACCATCTCTAACACTCTTAGAAGAAAATGATCCTTCATCTCCTTCATCTCGCTCCTATCTTTGATGTATTCAACTGCGGAGCTCCTTGCACTGCGAGATTCCCCCCTCTCGCATGTCTGGCCCTCTCAGTTATCAAGGGCCACCCTTGAGGACGGGTTTTGGAACCCTGAGAGGTGGTTTGCAAAAAAACGACGGCTTTGGGGTTTTTTAGATAAATCTTTAAGTTCTATTTTAAGGGGTTCTGGGAGGGATTGTGGGAATGGATCTGGGGGGATCCATAAATCCACTGAAAGGGGTAATGGGTCTGATAATCATGGTGGGGAGGATGGGGACAGGAATCTGACAAGGATGCAGGGGGATGAAGCGATGGGCATTAGTATAGTAAGTGGGAGGGGCAGATATGACGGCTGCTGGGGGCCATATACATCTCCACCCCAGATCACCCCAATGATGCCCTTGCTGTGATGTCCCGTTGCCTGGAGGCCGTGCGGATCTGAATTGGGAGAAACAAGCTCAGACTCAACCCCTCCAAGACCGAATGGCTGTGGCTTCCGGCGTCCCGGTATAGTCAGCTGGTACCATCACTGACAATAGGGGATGAGATCTTGCTCCCCACAGAGAAGGCCCACAACTTGGGTGTCCTCCTGGATTCACGGTTATCTTTAGAAGATCATTTGACGGCCGTGGCCAGGGGTGCCTTTTATCAGGTTCGCCTGATCCGCCAGTTGCGTCCCTTTCTGGATCGGGACGCCTTGTGCACGGTCACTCATGCCCTAGTTACCTCCTGTATGGACTACTGTAATGCTCTCTACATGGGGCATCGCTTGAAAAGCACCCGGAGACTCCAACTGGTCCAGAACGTAGCCGCGTGATTATGGGCGCAGCTCGTTACGCCCATGTAACACCTCTCCTACGCGAGCTGCACTGGCTCCCGGTGGTCTTCCGGGTGCAATTCAAGGTGTTAGTTATCACCTTTAAAGCGCTCCATGGCTTAGGACCTGGGTACCTACGAGACCGTCTTTTGCCACCAATAGCCTCCCACCGACCAGTTCGTTCTCACAGGGAGGGACTACTCAGGGTACCGTCAGTCAAATTATGTCGACTGGCAACTCCCAGGGAGAGGGCCTTCTCTGTGGGGGCTCCAACCCTTTGGAATGAACTGCCCCCGGAGATACGGAATATCCCTGATCTCCGTGCTTTCCGCCGTGCCCTCAAGACCCTGATGTTCCAACAGGCGGGGCTAAACATACGAACATGTGCATGATTTTTTAAATGTTATCTAATTCTGGGTTTTATTTAATGGACCAAACTAAGTAATAATTTTAATTAGCAATTTTATGATGTTTGTGTGTCTACATTTTTCTTGACTGTACACCGCCTTGAGTCCTACGGGAGAAAGGCGGTATAGAAATATAATAAATAAATAAATAAATAAGCCTAAGAAGGGAATGATCCGACCATGACAAGGGCTCAATCACTATCTCCCCTACCTCAAGATCATTCATCCACTGCCCAGAGACAAAAATCAGATCCAGAGTGTGTCATCCCATGTGTGTGGGTCCATAAATTAATTGGGCCAGGTCCATGGCAGTCATGGAAGCCATGAACTCCCGAGCCGCCTCAGACGCTTCGCCGACAGACGGCAGGTTAAAGTCCCCCATGACCATAAGCCTGGGGGTCTCCACCGCCACCTCGGCAATCACGTTGAGCTCGGGCAGGGCCGCCGACACGTGGCAGGGAGCCAGGTATGTAATCAGCAAGCCCATCTGCCTCCCTTGTCCCCACTTCACAAGGAGGAACTCACATCCGGCTATCTGAAGTATAGTGGCCTCCCTTGGGGCGAGACCTTTCTTTACTAGAACCGCCATCCCCCCCTCCCCTGGGACCTCGGTTGATGAAATGCATAGAAACCCGGAGGGCATATCTCAACGAGGGGACACCCCTCCCCTGGCCCAACCAGGTCTCCGTAATACCTACCAGGTCCGCACCCCGCTCCTGAACCAGATCACAAATGAGGGGCTTTGATGGCCCATCTCCTTTCAGTCTCTGACAATTTGCGAGATGTATAGGCACAGGGTTGTAATGTCCCTTCTGCATTCTTCTGCAGAAGTAAGCTCCTACTGCCACGTCGCTCGCGTCAGCCTGTACTACAAAAGGCTCTTTCATGTCCGGATGTTTGAGGACTGGTTCGGCAGCAAACAACCGTTTCAACTTTTCGAATGCCGCCTGACAGTCCATAGTCCATTCAAGGGCTTGTGAGGGCTTTGGTCTTACTTCACCTTTTGTTTTCAGAATATTTATTATTAGCAGTACAATTTTGGCGAATGAGGGGATAAACTGTCTATAGAAGTTAGCAAATCCGAGGAAACTTTGTAGTTGTTTGCGGGTGCGTGGCGCGGCCCATTCCAATACTGCCCGAACTTTTCCAGGGTCCATCTCTCTTCCCTCATGCAATATGCAATATCCAAAATAGTCAATTTTGCTTTGGTGGAACTCTCATTTAGAGAGCTTGGCATATAGTTCAGCAGCCCTGAGGTTTTTCAGGACAGTTTGCACCAATTTCACATGGTCGTCCATGCTCTCAGAGTAGATAAGAATGTCATCCAAGTAAATCAGCACCCCCTTATACAGGTGCTCATGCAGTACTTTGTTAATCAACTGCATGAACACAGCAGGGGCTCCTTGTAGTCCAAAAGGGAACACTCGAAACTGGAAACATCCCAGTGGGCAGTTAAATGCTGTTTTCCATTCATCCCCTTCCTTAATTCTCACCCTGTAATATGCCTCTCGTAAGTCAAGTTTGGTGAAGATTTTCCACTTCCCGAAGTGTGCTAGCATGTCCTTCGTGAGCGGCAGGGGGTAGACGTTTTCCACGCAAATAACGTTGAGGTTCCTATAATCAACTACCAAACGAAAGGGGCCATCTTTCTTTTCCCGGAACAGTATCGGGGCCGCCACTCTTGGTCTGGCTGGCTGGATAAAACCCTGTTCTAGGTTTTTATCAATGAAGTTTCGCAATTCCCCTAGTTCTCGAGGGGTTATGGGGTAGATCTTTGGCTTAGGGAGTTTCACCCTGGGGAGTATTTCAATGGTACAGTCCATAGCTCTGTGGGGGGGCAGCACATCCGAGGCCCTTTCACTAAAAACTTCTCGGAGATCCCAATACTCCTTTGAAATCTTCTCCTCCCCTTCGATGTGGTCTATTGCCACTTCCACCCTTTCGTGTTCTATTCCGTCCTCCAGGGGGGGTTCTTCCCTCTCTAGTCTCGGGTTTCCGGTGTGAATGCGCAAAACCCCCAACTTCCAGTTAACCTGTGGATTCCATCTACGGAGCCAGGGCAGTCCAAGTATGAGGGGTTGTTCCATGCCAGGGGCCACAATAAACCTGAGGGTCTCTACGTGATCCCCCAATTGCATTTCAATGGATTCGGTCACAAAACTGGCTGGGCCCCCTCCTGCAATCGATCCGTCCAACTGACAGAACGCAATGGCCCTTTTTAATGTTTTTAGCCTCAGGCCCATTTTCTCCACTACTTTCGGGCTGATTATGCACCTGGTGCACCCAGGGTCTAATAAGGCTAACATCTGTGCATGTGCCCCTGTGGACAGCACCCTTATTTCTATGGGGATGAGCATGGGGCCCTCAGTGTGACTCACCAGACCATCGGAGTCGGAGTCCATCCCGCTGTCGTCCGCGGTGGTCGGAGTTCCCAACTCACCCTGGTTTCGGGGAGCGAACTCAACGACTTCTCCTTTCAGGGTGGTTTCTCGAGCTTTTGCGGGTGCTTTGTCAGCCTTCTTTGGTCCCGAGCCGGTAGATTTTGGCACTGGCTTGGAGAAACATTTGGTGGCCCGATGGCCTTCCTTTCCACATTTGAAGCACGTGAAGGGCTTTGATTTGGGTTTGAATTTCGCTCTCCCCTTGCCCGTCTTTGGCACTCCTTTGCGGTAGGAGGAGGATGACGGGCCCCTGCATGGCCGCCTCGGAGTCGGCTTTGGGCCAGCTCGATCTCCACATCCTCACCTACTACGTACCAACTCTGCAAATTTTCGGGGACCTCCCGTGCTCTACAGTCTTTTTATATGTCTTCATTCAGTCCATCCTTGAAACTCTCCAGTAGGGCCGCTTCTGACCACCCTATCATGTAGGGTGCCAGTTCGCTAAATTCTTGGGTGTATTCTGCCACCAATCTCTGGCCCTGCTGGATACCCTTCATTCGGAGTCTCGCTTTCCGCTCAGCTAGGTGGTCTTCAAACCACCTCCTAAGAGCCCCCATGAACAGGTTGTAGTTCCTCAGCAAGGGGAAGTTATTATTGTGGAGGACCATCATCCATTCAGCTGCCACTCCCTCTAAGGTATTCGTGACGCATCTCACTTGTGCCGCATCTGATAAGTAGTCCTCCCCCAAGTCCTGCACGTGGTTCCACACTTGGGTCAAGAAAAGCCCCAAAGTCTTCGGATTCCCTTCACATTTTCCAGTTAGGGGGGGAATTTTTGGTTTTTTGCGTCTGCGGATTGGGGCCTGCAAGGCTGGGGGTCCCTGGCTGCCGCATCCCTCGCTTGACCTCCAGAAGCTTGAGATGTTTCTTCCCCAGGTTCCTCTTCCTCTCCCCCACAGGCTATCTTTTCTGGATGCACCCTGGAGTAATCTCCTTGGCATCGCGGAGGAGTTGCATCGCTTGAGCAATCATGAGGCTCTCCTTTTACTCTTGTAGCCACACTGCCTCTCCCTTACGGGATCTGGAGCTGGTTACTCCTTGGGGGGGGGTTTCTCCCCAGGTCCGGCAACTTTTCTACTTCCCTCGACCATTTGGCTTCTCTGGCTCCTCTCTCAGCCGAATTTTTTCCATCAACTCTGCAGCTTCCTTCTCTGCTTGAAGTGAAGTTTTCGTAGAGCCAGAAGCTCCCATCTGGACTCCTTCACTCTCTTGATCAGACATTATTTTGGGTTCAGTCCCCTCGGTGTTTATCCGGGATGGCTGGAGTGAGATTCTGCTTAATGTCAGATATGCTTCCTTCAAAGTCCAGGAAAGAATGACCCAAACTCCATTGTTTATAGAGAAAGGTACTTTTACTAGAAAATGAAGTGATCGCAAGGAAAAACAGAATCTAAGGCAAAAAGCATGAAATTGCATATAGAAAGCATCCCCTCCCACTGTCCACCGTAAATCATCCAATCCAAAAGCCTCCCAGGGGTCAGGTGGAAGCATGCGTCTGGCAGCATCATCAATCAGGAATACCATGACCGTTGACCCGATAGCAGCTTCAAAGATGCAGTCCGGCAGCTTAACTATCACTTTCGATTCCTCCAGCACGCTTCCCCCCACATGCTACCTAGCTCTCCCCCCTCCCGTTACCATGGCAGCCAAAGTAGTAAAGGCGGAGGCTGACAGGCAAGGAAATTGTGATGCTGAAGCAAATACTGAGAAGAGTGAGAGAGATAAGAAGAAAATATCAATTCTTGACAAAAATATTGCTCCAGAAAGGAGTGAATTATAGATGGCTGATACCAGAAGGTTTGGTGTTCACATGGCAATTGCAAAGGTTTAAAATAGATTCAATTGATAAAGCCAAAGCATTTTATGCAGAATATTTAAAAGAAAAGGATATAGAATCAAGAAGGGAAAAGACATTGCTTCAACTATAGGATTTAGTGATGATTGAAAAGGCGGAGGGCACACTAGAAATTCAGTAGAAGGTACTGTAGAACACCAAGAACAGCGCGAATTGAGATCCACTAGAAGAGAAAAAATTGATTACAATGAATATAAATGGACTTACCATAGTAACTAAAAGGAAAGTATTTCATAAATTGGAGAAATTAAAATTGGACATAATTTGTTTACAAGAAATACATATTAAAAATGAACATGAACTACTTTTGGTACAGCCTAAACTAGGGAAATTATTTGCCTCACTGCCACAATGTAAGAAAAGAGGAGTGGCTTTGTATATTAAAGATACAATACCAGCAGAAAAAGTTTACGCGGACGAGGGAAGAATTTTTGATAGTGGAAATTACAGATAACAGGAAAATATTGTTAATAGCGATATATGCTCCAAGTGACAACCAAGATGATTTTTATCGAAAACTACACATGAAATTAATTGAGTTGGATGATGTATTTGTATGATGGGAGATTTTAATGGAATAGTGGATGGGAAAATGGACTATAATACACAAAAGACAATAAAACAAAGTAGAAGAATTCTGCCAAAATCTTTAAGATGATAGTAGAAATAAACTTAAAAGATGCATGAAGAGAAAGAAATGGAAAAAATAGGCAATATACGTTTTATTCTAATAGACATTTATCATGGTCTAGAATAGATATGATATGGATGATAATGGAATTGACCTCAAATATAGAAGAAATTGCCATAGAAGCCAATACTTGGGCAGACCACAACCCAATAACGGTGAGATGGAAAGGACAAAGGAGAAGGTCTAGATGGACTTTAAATACTACAGAATTAAAAGAAAAGGACTTTGTACAGAAAATGGAAAAAGAATTGGCTTTCTTTTTTCAAAGAAAATAGAAAGGAAGATACATCAATGCAGAATCTGTGGGATACTATGAAAGTTTATGCCAGAGGCCTGATTATTGACTATACGAGAAAGAGGAATATTAAGAAAAGGCAAGCATATAAAACGTTAGAGGATGATTATAAGAAATTTGAAAAAGAACTACAGAAGTTCCTACAAAAAAAAGGATATTAAAATGAAAATGGATACAACTAAACATAAAATGGGATTAATAGAAGACTTAGCACAAAAAATTAGGAATGCTAAACAGAACTACTTGGAAGATGCTAATAATCCAGGCAGATGGCTAGCATATAAACTGAAAAAAGAGACAGAATCAAAGAAAATAACACAATTATTAGATGAGCAAGGACAAATTAGATTTGGAAATGAGGAGATGAAAAACATTATACAAGATTACTATATACTACATTATACAAAAAACTATATAAAAAATAAAATATAGAAGAGGAAAGTGTTAAACAATAACTACATAAGGCGAATTTATCTCAGATTTCAAAAGATACCGAGATGATGCTAGAAGGAAACATAATGATGATGGAATTGACTGAAGCACTTAAAAAACAAAAGATTGGGAAGGTGTCAGGCCCAGACGGACTGCCAGCGGAATACTATAAGACATTACAGGAATCACTGAGTCTCTCATTGTTAGAAGTTATGAATGAAGTAATGTTAAAGAAGGAAATACCCAAATCATGATTAGAAGCATATATTACATTTATCCCATAGGAGGATATTGACCCACAAGTCAAGAATTATAGGCTATATCCCTGCTAAATTCAGACTATAAAATCTTTGCTACAATATTAGCAGAAAGACTTAAAAGATATTTAAATAACTTTATCCATTCGGATCAAAATGGATTTCTGCCAAAAAGACAGATTAGAGACAATTTGAGGATAATACTGGACACTTTGGAATACTATGAGGCACACCTAGAAAAGCGAATGGCTTTGATGTTTTTAGATGAACAGAAAGCCTTCGACAATGTGAACTGGCGATTTATGATATTACAATTGAAACAGATGGGCTTTGGGGAGAAATTTACTCAAGCCATAGAAGCTATATATCATAAACAAATAGCAAAAGTAATGATAAAAGGAGAATTGACAGAATTTATTGAAAAACAAAAAGGAATGAGACAAGGTTGCCCACTGTCACCACTGTTGTTTGTGTTAACACTAGAAGTACTAAATAGAAATATCAGAGAAGAAAAGGAAATAAAAGGAATGAAAATTCAAAACCAAGAATATAAATTGCAAGCATTTGAGGATGACCTGGTGTTTATTCTGGAAGATCCACTTGAATCAATAAATAAACTGATAAATAAAATAGGAGAATTTGGTAAGGTGGCAGGCCTGAAAATAAAGATAAAACGAAGATTTTGACAAAAAATATGTTAAAAAAACAAAAAGAAGAGTTGGCGGAAGTA
Organism: Arizona elegans; assembly: GCA_022577455.1. Taxonomy (NCBI): domain Eukaryota; kingdom Metazoa; phylum Chordata; class Lepidosauria; order Squamata; family Colubridae; genus Arizona; species Arizona elegans. Next base: position 70,478,975 of record JAKOOJ010000004.1, on the reverse strand, counting down.
TCAAGGATGCAGGTTATGAACAAGGTTAAGTACTTGGGGATACATTTGACAGCAAGATGCAGTACACTTAAGGAGAATAATTATAATAAGCTTAAACAACAGATAGTGACAGATTTTGCAAAATTGGAGAATGTGCAACTATCATTGATAGGGAGGATATCAACTATAAAAATGAATATATTGCCTAGAATTTTATATTTGTTCCAGACAATTCCAATTAAGTTGGAGAAAGAATATTTTGAAGATATAAACAAAATTGTGTTAAAATATATTTGGCAGGGTAAAAAGGCGAGGATTAAATTAAAATTGCTGCAAGATGTTAGATCAAGAGGAGGCTTTGGCTTGCCGGATTGGGAACTATATTACCAAGCATGCAATTTGATGTGGATTAAAAAATGGATAATGTTAAGAAATATTAGATTGTTGACTTTAGAAGGTCATGACTTGTTGTTAGGCTGGCACGCTTTTTTATGGTATAAAAGTACAAAAACACAGGGTTATTTGAGAAGACATATTATACGAGAATCTTTGTTATTAAATTATGAGAAGATCAAAAAATACCATTACCACTAGACATTAAGGAATACAGATAGAATTTTGATTTATAAATTGAAATAAAAATAGAGTTGTATATATTGGAAATTAAGATTTGTGGTGATAAAATAGTAAGGTAAATACTTAGATCAAGAGGTTATGTTTCTTAAATTTGTGATTTGATATTGATGTTAAAAGAAGTAATGAAGAAAATTTAGGAAAGAGTTAGAATGAACTTTGATTTATATTTGGATATAAAAATGAGTGGAGTTTATTTGGGAATTACGATTTGTGGTGATATAATAGTATGGCCTAAATTAAGATGTTAGAATTTATGTTAAAATTTTTTGTTTTGATTTGTAATTTTAAAAGCTGCAATGAGGAAATTTTGAATGGAGTTTGTTAAAAAATGTAAGCGATTGTACCTATTTATGACTGGATCAAGACTTCGTTCTTAAAAGATATATTTTATGTTTATGTTTGAAAATAAAAAATAAAAAATATTTTTTTTAAAAAAATACCATTACTTAAAAATTCCAGTCTGGTTATCTCCTATTGAAGCATTCTCACACTCAATAACATTTAGAAAGGAACAAATTGTTAGATATGGTGAATTATTGAATGAAAAGGGTGAACTTAAATCGAAGCAGGAATTAGAAGAACAAGAGATAGAAATGGATTGGTTTTCATATATGCAAATACAGTCTAGATATGATGAAGATTCTAAGAATGAGGGTTTTTACAGTAATTTGATGAATTTAGATAAAATTTTAACAGGTTCTGATGACTATGTTATCAAAAAATTATATCGTTATCTATTAGAAGTTAAACTGGAAGAAGAACAAGTTAAAGAAACAATGATTGCATGGGGGGGAAATTTTGGTCATGGGATTAATTTAGAGAAATGGCAGAAATTGTGGTTGCAGAATTATAAAATGACAATGTCAACAGCATATAAGGAGAATTTGTATAAGATGTTTTACAGGTGGCATCTACCCCCGGCGAGAATAGCCAGAATGTACAAGAACAAATCGGAGAAGTGTTGGAAGTGTCATCAGATTCCAGGTTCATACTACCATATGTGGTGGACATGTGCAGAAGCTAAAAGATTTTGGACTAAAATCCACACATGGTTGGAAAAAATGATAAAGAAACATATTGATTTAAACTATAGATATTTTTATTAGGGATTGTACCAGAAACATATAACAGAGAATTGAGATACTTAATTGTGAATGTCTTAACAGTGGCTGTATTTGCTAAAAACTGGAAAGGAGATACCTACTGATGATGATGTCATTAAGAAAATTTTGGAATGTGCTGAAATGAGCAAATTGACATTTGAAATTAGAGAACAGGAAGATAAACAATATTATTTGATATGGGACTTATTTTACCAATGGCTAGATAATAAAGCATGGAAATGAAATATGAAATATGAAATATGAAATATGAAATGGATGTAATCATAAAATATATAAAGTGGGGTTTTGGGGTTTTTTATGGAAGATAAGCCATTGTTAAATAATTGGTAAATGAGAATATGGATATGGGATTAAGCACAAAAAATTTGTAACCGATCGATACACTTTCTGTAATTGTAAGGGATGATGGTTGTTTTAAGTTTTGTTTAAAAAAAAAATCGGAACAGAACTTGATATTATTAGTATCTAAGAAAAAAATGATCACAAAAATGTATAATTTTTTGTTGAAATTTAAAATGGAAGAGGAAACCGTGAAAGAAACAATGATTAGTTCGGCAAAAAAGTTTGGACATAATATTCATTTGGATCAATGGGATAGATTATGGGAGAGAAATTACAAACTAACAATGTCAGCTGCTTATAAAGAAAATTTTACAAAATGTTCTACCGATGGCATTTGCCACCAGTGAGATTGGCCAGAATGTTCTTGGCCAATAATAGATAAGTCTCTGATATGTCGGAGGTGTGGACACAAACAAGGGACACTCTACCAAATGTGGTGGATTTGTCCTAAGATTAGGAAATTTTGGGACAAGATTAAAAAATGGCTGGATGGGACTTCCGGTTTGCTTGCCTCCAGTGAAGACGGTCCCTTCTTAAGGACCGCCAGCCCCGCAGCCTGTAAGAGCCGCTTCGATACCGAGAAGCAGCTTGAAAACTCCGAAATCCTTAGGATTGCAGGAGGACAGTAGGCAAGGTACAGGTTGAGCCCCTGTGACCCCCCAGAGAATCGCTACTGGAGAGGAAACAGGCGCGGCTCCCTTTCAACTTGCCGAGACTCCGGACGGCGTGGGACGACTCTGCCTTCCGCAGAGCAAGCCGGCTGCAGCAAACATTTAAACTGATTGAAACCAACCTTAACAAATAGTGGAAATATCAACTTGAACCCTCAAACCTGGAAATCGCAAGTATTATTGCTTTGGTGACTTTTTGACCTAAGAGAAAGTACGAACGAGTGAAAGTGGTTTGAAAAAAAAATGGCGCCCAGCGGCAGAGTTAACGAGCTAGTGAGAGTGGATTTGTGAAGTTACTTTGATCTGTTACAAAGTTGCGCTGCCTGTAATAACGAGCAACAGGAGAACAGGAAAAAATTCTTTTTTAAAATCTGAGCTTGCTTCAGTCTAGTTTCTATCCCCAATTTGATTAAACCTGGGGGATTTTTTCAGAGGACTTTGTGATGGTGGAAAAGGAAAAAGGATTTCCTTTTTCAGAAAATCTAACCTACGTGGCAGGATGGCTTCTAAGAAGCAGGAAGGAAAGGCAGCAGGGGGGGGATCCCCCACATACAAACATGAACAGCAGCTTCCTCCTGTTCAATTGACTCAGAAAAAAGACTTTGATTTTGAAAGTTTAAAAGAATTTATTACTCAGGCTTTGGATGATAAATTTCAAAAATCTCAACAGGAAATAGATGATAAATTTCAAAAATCTCAACAGGAAATTATGCAGGAAATTAATGAAATTAAAAATGTGGTGAAGCAGGATTATGGCAAGGTGACTAAAAAAATATCTAATGTGGTGTCTGGCCTGTCAAAAATTATTGTTAAAGTGGATTCCAAACTGGAAGAATTTAAATCAGAAGTCAATGTTAAAATTAAGGATACTGACTATAAAATTTCTGATGTGGATGTTAAAATGCAGAGAGTTGAACACGAAATTACAATGATGCAATTCAGGGCCATGGAATTCGCTATAAGCCTCAGAGGTATTAGAGAGAATGACAGACAGGACCTGAGACAGATCTGTGCTGATGCTTTGGCTGTGTTATTAAAAATTAATCCTGAAGAGGTTTTTTATAAAATAGACAAAATTTACAGAGTGAATTCCTGGGTGGCCAGACAAAGACAATTGCCTAGAGATGTGGTGATATATTTCACAGACAGAACAATAAGAAATGATATCTTGCAAAAATCTTTTCTTTCCTCCATGCAAGTGGAGGGAGCTCAAATAAGAGTTTATAAAGAACTCCCACCTAAAATGTTAAAATATAGAAAAGACTTTGGTTTCTTAGTGAACGAACTGAAAAAACAACAAATACCATACCGGTGGGACGCCCCAACTGGTATAATTCTGAAATACAATGGAGAAAGATATCGGTTGAACACTGTTGAGAGGGCGGAACATTTCTATTCTACTATTTTTAAAGAGAGATCACTATCTCCACGTACATCCACAGTGTTGGAGATTAAGGAGAGTGATAAGAAGCAACCTCAGCAAGAGATAGAAGAACAGTCTAAGCAGGCGGAGCCAGTGGAAATGCAGGGTGCTACAGGAGGTTTTCTGGAGGAGCACCTGTTAGAATCTTCCTCAATTCTGGACCCGGCTCGGATGGTTGAAGTTAAAGACCAACGTATAACTCGTGCAAAATCTAAGCAACTTAAAGAAAAGCAACAACAGGAAAGACAATACAAAAAGGGAGCTAAGAGTACTACACAAGAAAGTGAAGCCATGTGGGGAGCAAAACTGAAGATTTCGGAAGATCTTCAGCTATTGTGCTTGTTGCTTCAAAAAGATGAAGATGACAATTAAGTGCTTATCTTGGAATGTGAATGGGTTGAATTCACCACAGAAAAGGAAGAAGTTATTTACATACTTGAAACAATTTAATAATGATATAATTTGTTTACAAGAAACCCATATTAGAACTCAAGATCAAAAATACTTGATAAATTCAAAATTAGGAACACATTTTATAGCTTCAACTTTGCAAAAAAAGAATGGTGTGGTCATTTATGTAAATAAAAGACTGACAGCTAAAATTATAGAAGCAGATCAAGATGGTAGGTTTATAGCAATTGAACTGCATACAGTAAACGGCCAAATTCTTCTGATTGGAATTTATGCTCCTAACCAACAACAGGATCATTTTTATAAAACTTTACACACTAAAATACTGCAATGGGATTATAGATCTATTCTAATCATGGGAGATTGGAATGGAGTAATTGATTCCAAATTAGATAAAAAGAGTTTGGCGAAATCAAGGATTAGACTACCACAGACTTTTTTCGATATGAAAGAAGATTTGGAATTAAAAGATATCTGGAGAATACATAACCCAAAAGAATTGGACTATACTTTTTTTTCTGATAGACATAGATCCTTCTCTAGGATTGATTTTATTTTGTTATCAGATGATCTACTTGTTAAGACAAAAAGAACAAAGATTTTCCCAAGAACTTTGACCGACCATAGCCCAGTATGGATAGAAATTGAGATGGGTAAGATTGAGAGACGATCATGGAGATTAAATGAAAACTTGTTCAGATATGAAAAAAATATAACAGAATTTAATAAGCAGCTGAAAGAATTTTTTGAAATAAATTTGAATAAGGGTACCCCAATTGAAATTGTGTGGGATGCGAGTAAAGTTTATATGAGAGGGGTACTCATTCATATGAATTCTAAACATAAACTGAACCGGCAAAAGAAAAGATCTGAACTGGAAGCAGAAATAAAGAATAAAGAACAGCTACTTATTAAAAACCCAACAGATGAAAGAATACGTGGTGCTATAAAACTTTTGAAAGATCAATTCCAAATGTTTATGGCGGAACAAGTTGCAACAAATTTACAATATGCAAAGCACAACACATTTTGTAACACCAATAAACCGGGCAGATGGTTGGCCTATACATTAAGGAAGAAGCAGAGCATACGGACTATTGATAGTATTGATATTGGAGGGAAAGAAATTTTTCAACAAAAACTAATTAAAGAAGCTTTTGTAAATTACTATACCAAATTATATGCCAAAGATGATATGCAGAATGGACTTATAGAAAATTATCTAGATAATAAAAGAGTCACAAAAATTACTAATCAACAAAAGGAAAGAATGAATTATCCTATAACAGAGGAGGAGATAATAGTAGCAATCAAACAATTAAAAACAGCCAAAGCTCCTGGAACGGATGGTTTGACTGCAGTGTATTATAAAACTTTGCAAGCATAAATGGTGGAACAACTCAGAGACTTATTTTGTAACATTCAACAAGGGGGTAAAATACCCCCATCATGGACAACAGCTTATATTTCTTTGATACCAAAAGAGCAAGTAGGTCCTAAAAAAACAGAGAATTATAGACCAATATCTCTTTTGAATGATTATAAAATTTATGCAAAAGTACTAGCCAACAGGTTGATGCCAGTAATCCAAGAGGTGATCCATGATAGTCAAGCGGGATTTATCGAGGGCAGATACATGAAGGACAATGTAAGGCAAGTAATAGATTTATTGGAATATCTTGAGAGGAATAAACAGATACCTGCAGTGCTGGTCTTTTTGGATGCGGAAAAGGCCTTTGATAGAGTGGACTGGAATTTTCTATTAAAGACTTTAAAAAAGATGGACTTTGGGGACCAATTTATACAGGCGGTTTCAGCAATTTACCAAGAGCAAAAGGCACAGATTATTATTAATGGAAGTCTGACAACAGATTTTAAAATTGAAAAAGGAACAAGACAAGGATGTCCGTTATCCCCATTGCTATTTATTTTAACACTAGAAGTCTTGTTGAATACAATATGGGACTCTAATATCTTGAAAGGCATAGTGATAAGGCAAGAGGATTACAGAATAAAGGCATTTGCAGATGATCTGGTTGTTACCCTAACACAGCCGATGGAATCAATACTCCAGATGAAAGACATTATACAAGATTATGGTAGAGTATCAGGTTTTAGATTGAACCAGAAAAAAACTAAGATGATAGTTAAAATATGACACAAGATCGCAAACACGAACTTGAAAGGAGGACAGGTTTTGAGATTGTACCAAAGGTTAAATATCTAGGAGTTCAGGTTGCAGAATCAAATATGAAACTGTTTCAAAATAATTATGAGGTGTTGTGGCGAGATGTGCAGAAAGATATGGAGACTTGGAAAAAACTGCAGCTGTCTCTACTTGGAAGAATAGCAGCAATTAAGATGAATATTTTGCCAAGATTTCTTTTTTTTGTTTCAAATGATTCCGGTGCTTAAAAGCGATAAACAATTGAAAGAGTGGCAAAGTGGAGTGAATAAGTTTGTCTGGAACGAGAAAAAAACGAGAGTGAAATTGAAAATTATGCAAGATGTTCCAGAACGGGGAGGTCTTAAACTTCCAAACCTACAGTTATATTATGAAGCAGCAGCTTTATCTCAAACAAGTGATTGGTTTGGAAGGAAAAAGACTGGAATACTGAATATAGAAAGTTTTGATCTTGAATTTGGATGGCATGCTTACTTATTTTATGAAAATAAAGTGGACAAAGTATTTAAAAGCCACATACTTAGAGACTCCTTGATGAGAGTTTGGAAGAAGCACCGACTCAAATGGGATTATAAAATACCGCTATGGTTGGATCTTGGTCATATTATTTGGAATACAAATATGTCGTCACTCGGGGGGGGGTTATACAAAGAGGTTCTTTTTACAGATGCGGGCAGATGGCAGTTGAAGACATTACAGACACTGTTGGACGAAGGGATTAATTTAACTTGGTTACAATATAATCAACTTCAACTGAGATGGAAAGAGGACCAAAAAACTGGTATTATGTTGCATGAGGAAGAATTGGTTAGACATATAAAAGAGGAAGGTTCAATGCATATTAAAAGGCTTTACAATGTTTTGTTAGAAAGGGATTCAGAAACTGAATTGGTTAAAGATTGTATGATTAAGTGGGCACAAAATTTCGAAGAACCAGTGGTGTTGGAAACATGGTAAAAAATTTGGATTCAGAATGTTAAATTTACACAGTCACAGAATTTGAGGGAAAATTTCTATAAAATGTTTTATAGATGGCATTTAGATCCTAAGAAATTGTCATGCATGTACCCTAATGTTCAGCCAAAATGTTGGAGATGTGATTGTTTAGATGCTACATATTATCATATATGGTGGACTTGTAAGGAAGTTAAGGCTTTTTGGATAAAAATTTGGTGGGTTATGCAGAATGTTTTGAAGAAAAAAATTCAATTTTCTCCTCAATTGTTTTTACTGGGTATAGTTAAGGGTTTTACATTGGGTGAAACAAAGTTGATATTGCATATGATAACAGCAGCAGGATTATTGATAGGTAAATATTGGAAAAATGAAGTTTTGCCCACGATCAAGGAATGGACTTTGAAGATGGCCAGTTTTGCAGGGATGGCGAAGATTTCAGCATACTTAAAAGATTGTTCACAAGAGACTTATGAATGGGAATGGAAAAAGTGGATAGATTATGTGCAGAACAAATACCAAACCAGGAAGTATCAAATAGCTTTTAATTGAAAATGTTATGTTAAGATAGAAATATTTTAACTTAGTGAAGATGAAAAATTATATGGGGGATGGAGGGGTTCAAGTTTTATATAAAGGGGGGGGGGTTTCTGATGTGAGTATATTCTGTGGAAGTCCGGGGGGAGGGGAGGGTTAGGGAGGGTTAGGGAGGATGAGGTTGGGGATTTTGGGGTGGGTTGAGGGGGGGGGGAAATGGGATGAAAATGTAACTGTAAAACTTTTGCAATAAAAAAAAAAAATGGCTGGATGAAATAACAGGGCAGAAAATAGAAAGAAAGCCAGAATTGTTTCTCCTGGGTATTCTAGAAGGGAAAATGCAGAAAAGTATACAATATATCACATTACACATACTAATGGCAAGTAGAATTGTGATAGCACAAAACTGGAAACAATCAGACAACCCTCCAGATCAAATTATAATAAAAAAATATACGAATGTGCAGAGATGGACAGATTATCTATGGAAATGAAGGAGAGGGAGGACACCGAGTACTATTTAATATGGAATAAATGGTATTCTTGGTTGGAGAGTAAACATAAAACTTAAGGGATGTTTTTGTTACGAGATTGAATTGTAAATAGAAGTCAAGATAATTTAGATAAAAATGTAAGTTTAAGATACAGATATTTAGAAGTAGAATTTATGTAAAGAGGTTAAATAGGCTAGAGATACCGATGAAGAAAAGTTATTAGTATTGAAATTTTGATATGTTTGTTTTTGGTTGTTTATATTTTTTGTTTGTGTGTTTCTTGCTTTTTTTGTGTAGTATGTTTCTTTTTGTACTGTGTATATTAATCTTTGGAAATTTAATAAATATTTTTTTTTAAAAAAAGAAATAATTGCATAGTTTTAATTGTAGTAAAAATAATTGTCTGACATAGAAACATACAGTGGTACCTCAGTACTCATTGATAATTTATTCCAGAAGAATAGTAAATAGTAAAACCGATGAGTATCAAAAAAACCATGTGTCTTACTGCTATTTTGGCCAGAAGAAATAGCGACTCACAAGGCAGCCAACATCAGCAAGTTCTTCCTTGCGTGACGGCTACCCGGAAAAAGCTGATTGCCGGGGCAGGATTTCTGCTTCAAAATGTGTCGAATACTGAATTGGACAACTTTTGAAGCAGTTGAGTACTGAGATATGACCATAATTATTTAGCTCAAACACCAAATATCTACATAAATTAATTAATATAAAATATAATATAAATGCAATAAAAATAATTAATTAAATTAAATTAATTAAATTAATCTAAATTAATTAATTTAGATAATTTAATATTCATACCTTACATATTTAAAAAGCAAGTGCATCCAGTAGCCAATGAGGAACAATATTTATTTAGCTCTGCTGCTGCATTGCTATAAACTTGGTTCTTTAAAACAACTGGATTATTGAAAAGTCACATAACAAATGTTATAAGCTATGATACCTTACTCTGGCTTCATTTATTTAAAATAATTTTAAACAACTGATGCAAACTCTGAATCAATTATGGAACAACAGCCTGCCCCTACTGAGGCAATCATTTAACTCACGGAGAGGGAGTTTGGGGAGAAAGTACATCTTCCAATTCTGAATAAATTCTTTTTATTTTTTGTCTCATTTCTTATCTTGTTTTAATTCTTAAATCTCTATCTAATCAGATCCACAAAACATTACTTTCTGTAAAACTGGTCTACAATGAGGAGTTCTTATTCTTCAAAACCCTCGATTATGTCAAATAGCACTCTTTCAAAAACTTAAGTTTTACAGGAAAGAAGTAGTGGTAGAAAAAGGAACATTTGATTTGATTTTAAAAAATCTAAACAATCATATATAATCAACTATATTACAAAACTACTTTGTGTGAATGTTTATGTCTAGCTTAGCGATGTTAATTTTCATTGCAATATTAAAGTAAAAAAGGGGAGTGGAACTAATGGCTTGCAGGTGGTTCCAGGGGTGGGTTTCAAAACCCGTCGCTACTGGTTCACTCGTGGGTGCATGCGCGCTTGCACATGCACTCAACGCCTCAGTGCATGCGCAGAAGCGTCCAGGAGATGGGTGGAGCCGCCCGCCACCGCTACCGATTCGTCCAATTCGGGGCGAACCGGTAGCAACCCACCACTGGGTGGCTCCCAACACCCTATCCATAGGCTGTCAACATTCTGAATTCATAACAGGTAATATTTAGAAATGAAATAGCTAGGCTTAGGCATCAACATTTCAAACCACTTATTTTAGGTTAGAAATGATTTTAAGAGTAGAAATTGGAACAGTTCATCTGATTCTTTGCTCCTATTCTTACTCTTATACACCTTTCCAAAACCAGTAATCACTATAACAAAAGAGGCTGACAAACTTCAATCACTCTCCTTTCAAAGAAATCACCTCATCAAATGGCCTCTTTGGATATTTCAGAAAGTTGAGATGCTGAGTTACAACCCACAGTTTCTCAATAGTTGCCATTGCTAATTAAGGTATGTTAATTGAGTGTAAGCATTCTGTAGTACAGGTTAGCAACATAGTATTTAGTATGATTTAAAAATGTAAACAAAAAGCAGCATTATTTTTGGCTTCTAGTATTATAGTATCTTCTTGCATCTGCCAAGCCATCACTGTGAAGGATAGAGCAGTGGGGACTCACCACACACTCACTCTTTGACTTAGGTCGTTTGGTAGGTTCCAAAGCAAAAACAGTATATTCAGAAAGAAAAGCAGGCTCTGATATCATCCCAGCTAGCAGCTGTGACATTCCATGAATAAAACAAGAAAGTAAAAAATAACAGTAAAGAACAATAGAAAAGCACATTATATTTTTATCACAATAGATTTCACATTCAGCTGCAAATATGTATATGATTTCATATATAACTACAACAGAAAGATTGTTTAATAGATGTTCAAATCAACCAAGATTTATACACGGGCATAAATGCATAAAACAGCAGATAAAATTATAACTGTTTTACACTGTAAGAATTCATGAAACAATAACAGTTCTAGGATCTATTTACACATAGTCTTCACATTTGCCAAGTCCTTGAATTGACTGTGACTAGAGGGTTAGGGTTGTAGGTTGTAAGTCACTTTTTTCTGAGCTCATCAACTTTGAACCATAATTAAATGAACAGTTGTAAATCAAAAACTACCTTTGATATATATACAGTTTTATACTCAGAGTATTCTAAACACTTAATACATTATTTTCCCGAAAATAAGACATATCCTGAAAATAAGCCCTAGCATGATTTTATATGTGTGCCTAATATTAACCCAAAAAAATAAGCCCTAGTTAAGACCCTGCCCACTCTATCCCACCATCTGGTTGTTTGAGGCCGCAACAGTGCAGGAGACTGCTCAGCCCACCAGTACTACTGCCAAGAGGTAGGGTGGGGGTGGAGCTGCCCCATGCACCCTAGACCTGCACACCTCAGGGCCCCCACAGCCAGGCCACTCCTCCCTCATGACTTATCCCTTTTCACTCCCCTCCTGAGCCAGACTGCCATGCTACGGAGGATCGGTGGGGGAGGCTCGATCCCCTTACCTGGTCCTCCTCTGCCATTTCAGACCAAGGGACTGATGGCAAAAGGCCTCCACCACTGCTGGGCATCAGCCATGTCTGCTGCTGGAGGGGCTTTCCTCGATCCCCATCCCCTGCCCTGCAGATCACCTACCTACCAGCAGCCTCCACGTTCTCCACCTGCCACACCACCTCATTTATTATTTTTATTTATTTTATTAATTAAATTTATATACCGCCCTACTCCCGAAGGACGCAGGGCAGTGAACAGCCAAAAGATAAAAAACCCATAGTACAAACGTTAAAAAACCATTTAAAAACATTAAATACTTTGGCCCAAAACAAATTTAAAACACCCTAATTTATAAAACAAATTTAAAAGCAATTAAAAGGGAGGCTAGGCCAGGCCAGCCTGCTGGAATAAGAATGTTTTGAGGGCACGGCGGAAAGTGCGCAAATCCGGGATCCTCCATATCTCCGGGGGGAGCTCGTTCCAGATGGCAAGGGCCCCCACAGAGAAGGCTCTCCCCCTGGGGGCCACCAGTCGACATTGTTTGACCGACGGCACCCTGAGAAGACCCTCTCTATGGGAGCGTACTGGTCGGTGAGAGGCTACTGGTGGCAGAAGGCGGTCTCATAAGTACCCCGGTCCTAAGCCATGGAGTGCTCTAAAGGGGGTAACCAAAACCTTGAAGCACACCCGGAAGACCACTGGGAGCCAGTGCAGCTCACGCAGGAGGGTAGTCACAAGGGAGTGCCACGTCGCTCCCGTAACCACCCCCGTGGCCGCATTCTGGACCAGCTGGAACCTCCGGGTGCTCCTCAAGGGGAGCCCCATGTAGAGAGCATTGCAGTAGTCCAGGCGGGAAGTGACGAGGGCATGAGTGACCGTATGTAACGAGTCCCGATCCAGAAAGGGACGCAACTGGCGGATCAGGCGAGCCTCATGCCGCCTGCTCCCCATAATTAGTATTATGTGATGGCAAGTGGGCTAGAGGGAATCTTTCTCCACATACACATACCGTACCAGTCCCCCTGGCTACCTGCCTTATCTCACAGTGGCAAGACCCACTCTCTGCATCAATCCTGGGCTGGCTAAACTCTGGGGAAACTATGCTGCCTGGAACTGAATGAGGAAGGCCAAGCTCCCCTTCCCCGATGGTTCTGTAAAGCCCTTGAGGTTTTGCATGAAGGAGTAGATAGCTTCCCAGCAAAGCTGGCCTTGGCACCTGCTTTGGACGGAAACAGAAGACCTTTGCTCTTTTTCTCCAGGGCCTTTGAACTTCTTCCCCCCGCCCCCTCACTTTTCTGCCTTAAAATCCAGAGCAGACACATTTTCCTCCTGATCAGCTGAGGATAGCTACTGGTAAGATTTTTGTAAGAAGCTGAGTGCATGTGTGAATCCAGCCCCCTTGTCATGGGCCAGCCCAGCCCTGCAGAGAGCAGATCTGCTCCTCCACAAAAAAACTCAAGGGCTTTGCAGAACCATTGGGGAAGGGGAGCCTGGCCCAAGCAGCATAGTTTTCCCGGAGCTTAGCATCCTTCCATATGAAGTAGGAACACAACGCAGAAAGAAAAGTGGCAGAATGGAGAACTGAGAAGGGAGATAAGGCCGATCAAAAAGTAGGGACCAGTGATTGCTGTGCAGTGGAAAGAAGGGGAAGAGGAGGAAGAGAGATCCATAACAGGGCAGGCGGCACTCTCTATGTATATGTGAGTGTGTATGTGTGTGAAAGAGAGATAGATAGAGAGATCCGATCCAACCTTGGAAAGTTATGTGGTACTAGCGCTTGCAATAGGGCCCTCTGAAGACTGCACTGCCGTGACTCCAGCCATCAACACTCCCATTGTTATGTGGACACATCCTCAAAGGGAGCCAGGTTGGCTGAAACTACCAGCCCAGGGATGATGCAGAGAGCCTACCAGTGACCTTCAGAGCTGCCACCATTGAAACCATACAATGCAAGTGGCAAACAGGGAACAGGCGATTCGAAGTAGTGCGGCAGGTGGAGGTGGTGACGGTGGCCACTGGGCAGGTGATCTGTGGGGCAGGGGGGTGAAGACCAAAGAAAGCCTCTCCAGCAAAGGATGTGGCTGATGCACAATGGCAATAGAGGCCTTTTGTCATCACTCCCCCCTGGCTCTGAAATGGTGGAGGGGAACAAGCCTCCCCTGCCCATCTTCCATAGCATAGCAGTCCGGCTCTGGTGGGGAGCGAAAGGAAAGAGGTGGGCAGGAAATTGGGTCACTGAACAAGCTGGGGTAGGGTTGCCAAGCAGGGTGTGGCCTGGCTGCGGGGGCCCTGAGGTGCATGGGTCCAGGGCACATGTGGCAGCTCCACATCCCCAGCTGCCTCGCCTCACCTTGTGGCAAGGCAAACTCCCCCAAGGGCTCCAGGTGCTGAAACAGGTCCGTGTCTCTCTCCAACAGCTGCCCAGGCAAATCTGCTGAAATGCGGTGGTACTCTGGCTCTGGTGGGGGATAGGAGCCAGCAGGGATGCTGTAAGCAGGACACTGCTTGCTTCAGAGCACTCCCTGACTCTCTGGGGCTCTGCCAGTGCTTTGGCCCTGGGCAGCTGCCTTCCCGCTCACCTTTTGGATGGGACGGGCCAAGGAGGCAGCCTCCCAGCATCCCAAGGGCGAAGGCCCCCTGTTACCCCAGAGGAACATTGGCCTGGCTGCCCCTGCCTTGGCGCCCTTTTGGCCCCCATCCAGCACAGCCTCCCCAGGGCTGCAGGGGCCAGCCTTGTACGGGACAGACATGTGCCTCCTCCCGAACTCTTAGTTGGTGCACCACATTGTTTCTATGTAGTCAATAAAAAGCCACTGAAATTGGGAATATCTTCAAAAAGCCAAGCAAGGTATATGATGGAATGTAGTGAGGAGTGGATCTCCAGGAGGAAAGAGTAGGATGCATTCCAGAGGAGGCAACTCAGTCAAGATACCATCTGCTTGAGAAAAAGGGTGAAAGCAACTCTTCCCTAATAGTTCACAGAGTATATTGTTGATTCAGACAATAGAGCTTTCAATCTGGCAAGATTTTGTCTAGAGTGTGAAACATAAAAGAACTCAGCTTGAAAGAACTGCCACATGCCACTCTTGGTTCTAGGCCTGACAAGTCTCGGTGTTTGGAGATATTTATAATGGGATATATAGATTATTAATTAGCCATGTATTATATTATACTCTTTATGAATTTGTAGTAGTACCAGCATCTTAAAGCATGCCCAGAAAACAACTAGTAATCAGAGTACCGTGGATCTTTCAAAGTATGCATATGATCCTATTAGCCTACTGCTGTTATTTAATACAATTCTACTGCAATAGTCAAGTCACCATATAAGAAAGATTTGGACAATTATACACAATAATTCAGAGAAAGTTACAGCTAGTGCACTAGATATAATTATTTTAAAAAGTTCTTTGTAACCAATTCTTTGACATAGGTTTAACCTCACATAGAAAATAATGTTCAACCCAAAGAATATTTTCCTCCATATCTCTATCTTTTTGAATTTGTTTGTTCTTCTTTATCTAGCCTGTTATATGTAAGGATATTGGTTATTTTCTTGGAACTAGCTATGCAGCTGACAACATACTGATACATTTCATACCAAAGCTTTGAATTGATTCTCTCAGTGGCTTCTGCTTAATATTAAATAATGCATTAGACAAAAGAGAACCTTACAGAACAATAAAGATCCCTGACACATCAGCAGTAGGCAACCCGTTCACAGCTCTCGATACAGCCTACTAGTGAACCATTGCACAATAGTTCTGTTGTGGCCAACTTTCACCAGGTGGCCCAAAAGAATACTGCAATCAATGAGATAAAGCTGCCAAAAGGTTAAAGTATACTAAGTAGGCCTCATACAATTGAGCCCAGAAATGTTGTCAACTAAGCAATTTTTAATTCCTTAACTCAGGTAAAAGCCCAATTGAAATGTGTCTAGGTAACTAATCTGAAGCCACAGATTAGTTTTGGCTAGAAGCAATGTATTTGAGACAAAGGAACATTGGACTTACCTGAAGGTTCTTTCTCCTTGCGCTGCGGGAGAGTCAATTGAATGGAATGGCCTCATGTCCTTGGCCAATGACTGAGTTAATATTTGTTTAAACACGCTTCCCCCCACCGCAGGGAGATGGAACCGACCAGATGGTTCCGTCCCAGGCGCCTGATGGATCCCGAAAGGTTCCTGACAGAACTTGGGCCATTTCCTGAGACTCTGACACATGACTTGACTGAAGAGCTGGTGGCCGCCTGGGAGAGTGGGGCCGCCGGAGCTTTGGATCACGTTGTGCCTTTGCAGCCTCTAACCCGATGCCGATCTCAATTGGCTCCTTGGTTCTCTGAGGAGCTGAGAGAGATGAAACATAGGAAAAGACGCCTAGAGAGCATTTGGAGGACTAGTCAATCTGATTCCAACCGGACACAGTTGAGGTCTTATATCAAGATATACCTAGTGGCGATAAAAGCAGTGAAATCTAACCATTTTTCCGCTCTTATCACATCTGCAGAGAACCGCCCAGCCGCTCTGTTTAGGGTGACCCACTCCCTTCTTCGGGGGGCAGTGCAGGAAGATCCCTTGCAGGGTCGTGCTGAGGATTTTGTGCAATTCCTGCATGATAAAGTCACTCGGATTCGGGATGGCTTGGACTCCGATTGGGTGAGTCCAGGGGAGGAGACGAGGGTAGGCCTTGAGAATATTATCTGGGAGGAGTTGGATCCTGTGGCTCCTGAGGATGTGGACAGGGTTCTGGGTAAGATTAGTGCCGCCACATGTTTATTGGACCCGTGTCCCTCCTGGTTGGTACTGGCCTCCCGGGAGGTTACACAAGGCTGGCTCCAGGGGATTATAACTGCTTCTCTGAGTGAGGGTGCCTTTCCTGCCGCCTTGAAAGAGGCGGTGGTGAGGCCCCTCCTCAAGAAGCCTTCCCTGGACCCGGCTGAATTAGCCAACTACCATCCGGTCTCCAATTGGTCACATTGGTGGATGATCTCTGGAGGGCTTGGGACAGGGGTTGCTCCTCTGTCCTAGTCCTATTAAATCTCTTAGTGGCTTTTGATACCATGGACCATGGTATCATGCTGCAGCGGTTGAGGGGGTTAGGAATAGGGGGCACCGTTTTGCGGTGATTCTCCTCCTTCCTCTCCGACCACTCGCAGTTTGTGTTGGCAGGGGGGCAGAGGTCGACCTCAAGGCACCTCGCATGGGGAGTGCCCCAACGGTTGGTCCTCTTGCCCCTTCTGTTCAACATTTATGTGAAGCGGCTGGGTGAGATCATCCGTGGTTTTGGGATAAAGTGTCATCTGTACGCTGATGATACTCAGCTGGACATCTCCACCCCAGACCACCCCAACGATGCCCTCAATGTGATGTCTCGCTGCCTGGAGGCCGTGCGGGTCTGGATGGGGAGGAACAGGCTCAGACTCAACCCCTCCAAGACTGAGTGGCTGCGGTTCCCGGCGTCCCGATATAGTCAGCAGGTGCCATCGCTGACTATTGGGGGTGAATCTTTGCCCCCCACAGAGAGGGCTCGCAATCTGGGTGTCCTCCTGGATGCACAGCTGGCCGTGGCCAGGGGGGGCTTTTATCAGGTTCGCCTGATTCGCCAGTTGCAGCCCTTTCTGGACCGGGACAGAGACTCCATCTGGTCCAGAATGCGGCCGCGCGGGTGGTTATGGGCGCAACTCGTGCCCATGTGACACCCCTGTTGCGCGAGCTGCACTGGCTCCCAGTGGTCTTCCAGGTGCGATTCAAGGTGCTGGTTACCACCTTTAAAGCGCTCCATGGCATAGGACCCGGGTACCTTCGAGACCGACTTATGCCACCAATAGCCTCCCACCGGCCAGTTCGCTCCCACAGAGAGGGTCTCCTCAGGGTGCCATCGGCCAAGTTATGTCAGCTGGCGACACCCAGGGGGAGGGCCTTCTCTCTGGGAGCCTCAGCCCTGTGGAATGAACTGTCCCCGGAAATACGTAAGATCCCCGACCTCCGGGTATTTCGCTGTGTACTGAAGACCGTGTTGTTTCGCCAGGCTGGGCTATCGACGTGATAATTTTAAATTGGGGTATTTTAAATTTCTGGGGTTTTAAATGGAGCCAAATTTATTTAATAATTTTAAATTTTAAATTGATGTTTGTCTTGTGTTTTTAAATAGGCTGTACACCGTCCTGAGTCCTTCGGGAGAAGAGCGGTATAGAAATAAAATTATTATTATTATTATTATTATTCCTGCGCTGTGACATTCAAAATGGCACGGAGCCGTTGGTAATGGCTCCCGCCCGCCAAGCAAAGATCCGTAGGAAACGACAGCCGATGGAACAGCTGCACAAACCCCCAAATGCCAAGACAGAGTCACACAATTAATAAACACCAAGATTAACTGTGGGCAGGTAGCAGAGAACCGACAACACAGTTCTTTAAGCCGTTTGTGAGGCGAATCAAAATGGCGGCTGAAGCCTCAAGGGTCCCTTGCATTGAGGGAAAATATGCCGATAGTGACTGAAGCCAATGAAACGGCTCCAGTAGTCACGGTGATGATCTTAATAGGGAGAGCTCAGCCCCAACAACATAGGACTCTGCTCAATCCCCTCACTGCGCGAAGCTGACACCACATCTTCAACGCACCACTCACTATTAGCTGAAGGTCTCCTCGTCGGAAAGGATCCTGTAGACTGTCAGTGCGGTGAGTGTAATCTGAAGCTGCGGCGGCAAGCCGCTGCTCAGCTGAGCGGAACTCGGAGAGTACGGAGCACACCGGCAACCGCATGACAAACACAAACTAAGTAGAAATATGAATTGAATCAGAGAAATTAGCCAAATAGAGAGTCCGTTGAAGGAGCCAGAGAGAAACAGTCATAAAGGCCGGACTGAGTTAATGAATTGGAGCCAGACCAGAAGGGGAGGCATGTTTAAACAAATATTAACTCAGTCATTGGCCAAGGACATGAGAACAGCCCATTCAATGGGCTCTCTGAGCAGTGCAAGAGAGAATTTGTATTTACATCTACTGAGTTAGGAAATATTTTCAATACATGTCATATAACGGCTTCTTTAAATCAAATGATTACTTTACTTAATCATTGGGCATATATCAGCATAACTATTTTAATCAGCCTATAATCAATCCTCATAACTTTAAATAAAAGGATACCATGGTCAATGGTACTGAATATCACTGAGAGGTCAAGGAAAGCAAGAATGATTATATTATCCCCATTATGCTCCCACCAGAGATCATCATCCATGAATGCGAGCAGGGTTGTCTCTATCCAACAGCAAGCCCTGAATCCTGACGGGATGGGTTCAGGAAATCAATTTCATCCAGAAGCCCCTGGAGCTGCAGAGCTACCACCTTTTTTACCACCTTCCCCAAAAAGGGAAGATGGGAAACTGGATGAAAGTTGTAGTAGAAGACAAATCAGGGCCTCTTTCAAAGGTTCTCATAATATACTATTTTGCAGTGAGGAATTTATCACTGCATGAATCCACCTGCTCGTCACCATCCTCGAAGTTTTCACCAACCAGGAGGGACAAGAGTCTGACAAGTGCCTGCACTGACAGTGCAGAAAACTCTGTCCACTTCCTTAAGTCCAATAGGGTTAAACTGTCCACAAATTACTGGGCAAGACATTACCCTAGGCATCTCAAAAGAACTTGCACTGTGGAAGGGTTCTAATTGGGAAGGAATCCAAGTAATTTTATTTGATAAATTGTTCAACAAATTCTTATGCAGAGCCCTGAAAATGATCGTCCCAGCCCCCTGACTTAGGAGGGATCAGGAGGGATCATGGTTGATGGATGGCACTCTGAGGATGCAGTGAGAGCAGAGAAATAATGTTGTTTTACCATGAGGTAGGCCTTAACAGTGGCTCAAAGACAGGGGTGAAATTTACTTATCTTCCCTACTGGCTTGCCAATGTGTGCGTACCATCGTATGCCCATGTGCAAAGCCCTCTGCACATGTGCAGAGGCTTAAAATATCACAAAAAAGTGACGTCATGACGTCCGCACGGGTGGGCAGAGCCTCCTGCAGCTGCCGTTATCGGTTCGCCCGAGCCAGATCGAACCAGCTGGATTTCATCCGTGCTCTAAGATATGTCCTGTCAAAGTCATCCTTCATTTTCCTCCAGTGGTGGTTTAGATTTTTCTTAGCCCATTTCAGAACCCTCAGTTTCTCTGTGAATGTTACAGTGAATAATGGGAGCAAAGAGTCATGAGAGGTCACATAGATGTGATCCTGTCTAGAATCTCAGTGGCCTTTTAGTTCCAGGCTGTTACTATAGCTTTGGCAGGACCATGCAGTAAAGCCTTTGTGATATCCCTCAATTCTTTCTGGCATCCATTTGAATCAATTAGTCTCCAAAGGTAGACCACTCTAAATAGGTCCAGTCTCTCTATGGAGGGGTATTGTATAAGACAGTCTCAGTGATATCAGAATGTGTCCAGTCCATTGGCAGGGGAGATAATGGTAGATTTCCCATCAGATCATGTTGACATTGTTCCAATAAGAATATTAGACCTCGTGTGTGTCAGAGTTTGTTGCAGAAATCAAATCCAGAAAGCACACAGAGGTAACTGATTCAGCAAGATTCACTGACTTATCTTTATATATAATAACACATGAAATAAATATACAATACCAATGGCAGATTCTCCAACGTGGTAGTAGATACAAGCAAAACACAGGCAGAGGAGAGAAGAGTTTCAGTTTCAATTCAGCAGACAGAGAAGACCAGACTAATTTAGTTCTCAGCACAGAATCAGAGCTGCGGGGCTAAGCCATGCCCAGGATCCAATCTCTTTTAGTTTCCAAACAGTCCCCATTGGTTGATTTAGTTGCTATGCCTATTCATTGGCTGACCTTGTTACCATGTCTCTGCCAGTCATGAATTCTCTGACAGTGCGTTACCACTGTTCCAAGCTGGACCTTTGACAATCTAGGAAAGGCACATAATCATCATGGAAGTCATGAACTCCTGATTTAAGGAAGATAGATTGAGATAACTATAACTATAAGTATGGAGAACTCTACTGACAATCCTGAGATGACTTCTAGCAGTTCAGGCAAGGAAGTTGCTACGCAGCAGGAGAAGGGTACAATAGCAACAATTCTAGCTGATCCCATAAGCCCAGAGTCAGAAACAGGGTCACACAGTCAAGAGACTTGGGGATCAAGACTGTTGAAGCAGAAAGATTCTTTGATGTCACTGCCACCCTACCTCAGCTGTCTTGGGGTCTTGGCTGGTACAAACCCTAAATATGGCTGGAGACATCTCTGAGAGGGAACATCCTACCAATCCTGTGACAGCCAGATCTTGATGATGCATGCAAAGTCATCATGCTCCTCCTCAATAAGGGGAGCCTTGTTGTTCACTGACTGTTGGCATTCACTAGCAGCAGCCAAAGTTCCAAGCATCTCCACAATATCCAGATGATAGTGGGATAGCAGAAACTTGTTTCATGAATATGTAATAGTGATAGAATACTGTTTTATAATCCCTGAGAAATAATGGTATCCTATTACTGGGGCTCTCAAATTTTGTAGTGCCATGAGTCCTTAAGATTAAAAAAAATGTGTGGACTCTTCCCATGAATATGTGCATAAATCACAAAGGATGCAAGCCACTCAAAGGTACTAGAATAAGGAAAATGTACTTCCAACTGATATAGTTTCCATGGAGAGGCCACTTCTGTATCTTGAGAAAGCCAGTCTGAAAGTGTCAAGGACCTAGGGATGCACTCCAAAAATACTTGTAGCCAAAGCATGCTAGTCTCACACCACTGGATTTATCCTCAAATTAGGACTTGGCTGCAAATCAGGAACTTGGCTGCTTGAACATTAGTGCAGAGTAAGGCCCAGGCCCTTACAACATACAACCTTGAAAGAGGTGCCCTTTGAAGAGGAGGAAGTTGAAATCAGGCAGGAAAACCTCAACCCTGTGGGTGTGATCTTGGATATGTTCAGCAACAAAAGCTGTTGGAACTGTCTAGAATCAAGGTCAAAAGCCCATCGAAATTTGCCCACAACCAAGTACAACTCATTTCATTATTGGGAAAGGAGCGTTGCAATCCACAGTCTGAGAATCCCTGTCTGAATGTTTAAATGAAGTTTTATCATGAAACTGAAGCTCTGTCCAAAGCTATCAACTTGCTGGGAGAGGGCTGTATGTTCATCCCTAACTCTATGGGCTTTAATTTGGCAATTTGTATTGAAGACAATAGTATCAATTATTCATTTAATCGTATCTGCCAACCTGCATTGGATCATCATGGCAGATTATAGTCTATTCCTTCAACATGTCAATACAACCTCAAAAAAGTCCCTCATTCCCCAAAGGCCGTAAGCCTAGGGCAACTACCCACGGCAGCAGGAAGACCTGCCTGAAGGCAAAGAGTGCTAATAACTGCCAGGCTAAATTAGGCTGCCTTTGGACTTTGGACATAGGAACATTCACCATTCAAACAATTAAAACGGACCCTCGACTAAAAGAACAGCTGATTGAACTCAACAATGTTTATTGGGATATCACTGGATTATGTAACACGATGAAAAAGCAAAAATTTAGCTGAACTTGATAGGACTAGGCATTTACATTAGAGGTACCAAGGATGGACAATGTGGCAGAGTTGGTTTTCTCATCAAAAAAGTGAAAGATTTGTAGTAAAATTTGAAAGTGTATCAGATAGAGTAGCCAAATGCATTATGCATTATTCAATAGAATAAACCATACAAGATTCAAATCTTATGCGCCAAGTTATAGTATAGATGCCCAAAGGCAAAAAAATATTGGACAAAAATGGTTAGAAAAAAATGGTAAAGCAACATATAGATTTAAAACCAGAAATATTTTTGTTAGTTATTTTACAAGAAAACTATAATAAAGGGAATATATCTAATTTTACACATGTTAACAGCAGCTGTTATGTTTGCACAACAATGGAAAAACAAAGAGATCCCTACAAATGAAAATGTGATTTAAAAAATACTAGAATGTGCAGGAATGTATAGATTAACAGTTAAAATTAAGGAGAAGGAAGAAACAGAAGTTAGAAATTTAGAAGCATAAGAGAATGACTAATTATATAAGGAAGGTTTACTAAAATGGATAAGTAAATACTATTATGTGATCTATTGCTATATCATTATTTCTCAAAGTTAATTGTACCCAGACAACACACTGTTTATGTAGACATTGATGTTTAATAAAAAAAATATTTAAAAAGTAAGTTATAATGAAGAAGAGGTCAAAAAGGTTTAGATGATGTGACCCATCTTCTACACAAAGAAAAATGCTGATACAAAATACTAATAGGTAACTAAGAACAGAAAGAATAATAACTGAAAAAAGTGACTGGTCTGTATGGAAGTGGTGAACAATACAGGGTGGATTTGATTTAAATCGAGTTGATTTAAATCACAATTTAAATCATGATTTAAATCACTAGTAAAAAGGCTTGATTTAAATCAACTCGATTTAAATCATAATTTTTAAAGAGCAACTGTCATCTCTGCTACTCCTTTGACCCACTGTTGACTCACCGATAGTCCCAGTGTTGCAGAATATACAGCCTCATGCTACATAACTAAGCTCTATTTCATGCTGAATAAACTAAATTATTTATGTATCTTAAATAGAAAACTATCTTACAATAGATTTTTACCCCAAAAGTTTTTTATTAAAATAAATTCAATAAAAAAAAATCCGATTTAAATAAAAAAAATCTGATTTTTTTTTTTGATTTTTTTTAAAAAATCATTTTTATCCACCCTGGAACGAGATAATGGAGGCGATTAAACTAATAGATTTTAGGGAAGGACAGGAATTTTATATTACGAACTCACTTTACAAGAAAAATGGTTTGCAGAAAATGGACATGGAAGAGTCCATCTAGGTATAAATGTGAGATTGACTAATTGATATGATTAGTGATCATATCATTTTATCATTAGTGATAAAACCATATTTTGCAATTGTACTGTCATCAATCACTTTAATGTTGGAAGTGATCATAAAATGGTACAAGCTAAAGTGAAGGTAGTTGAAAAAAATATGAAAATGATAAAGACATGACAAAAATGAAAATAAAGAATGATAAGTTGCTAGAGAAGAAGAGCAGCAATTTTGAGATTAATTTATCAAATTGCTTCACTCTATTGCAAGATTTGGAAGAGATAAACATTACGGACCAAAATGAAGAAAGAATAAAAAATGTCCTTGAATCTGCTATATCTATAGCACCACTGGAAAAACACTTTGTGCAGTCAAAAATTTCTGATGAAACTTAATGAAAAAAAGTCAGGCAATGAAGAATACTGGAAGTTTCATTAATAAACTAGAGTACATTGAACTTTATAAAACCATAAGAAAACGTATCCAGGAAGAAATGTGTCAGTTTAACATGAAGCTTGTGAAAAAGGCATATAGTAAGAGAACAATTTGGTTTAAAAATAAACCTGAGAAAGAGCCAAGTTATGATTAATAACATCATCAAAGAAATAATCTATCTATCTATCTATCTATCTATCTATCTATCTATCTATCTATCTATATCTGGAGAAAAACTAGATGTAGTAGACCATTATAAATACCTTGGCCAATGGATCTCAATGGAAGGTGATACAATAAAGGAAATTGAATTGCGTGTTAAATGTAGTTGGCAGGCATTCAGCAAACTTAAGTGTAATTTTCAAGAAATTCCCCCCCCCCCATGCCTGAAGAGGAAATTTTTTGATCAGTGTGTGCTACCTGTTCTAACATATGCCAGCGAAACATGGACACTAACTTCACAATTGAATACAAAAGCTACAAGTGGTGCAAAGAGTCATGGAAAGATACATGCTTGGCATCACAAGATAGAAAGACCTGCACACGGATCAGAAAACAAATGAAACTATGTATCATCAAGAGTAAAAGAATTGAAATGGAAATGGGCTGGTCACATAGCAAGAAGTTATGGCAGGTGGAATAAAGCAGTTATAGAATGGATTCCATTTGATAAGAAGTGTCCACAAGAGAGATCTAAAACAAGATGGATCGACGACATCAGCAAGTATTGCAAGCCCAATTGGCAAAAGAAAGCTCAAGACTGTATTGGTTGGAAACATGAGGAAGAGGCCTTCATCCTACAGTAGATAAGACAATAGCTAGAATGATGGTTCATTTAATGATTAATTTATATCCCACCTTTCCTCCAGGAACTCAACGAAATGTACCTAATCTGTTCCTCCAATTTTTCTCTATTACAGGTAATTTAAAAGGAGCGTTGGTCCTACCTGATACGTTCCTTCTTGTTGAGTGGAGACAGCAGCCAGTGTGGGTAATGCTAGTCCAATCAGCATGAAGGACTGAGTCTGCCAATCATTGTTAGTTCCGCCCTTGTTGCCGGGCAGGCCAGATTTGGCGAAGAATCGAAGACAGACTCGGTATGTGGGATAAGAAGAAATACCAGAAGACAGAGAAGACAAAAAAATATGCAAGGTCCAGCCAAGAAAGGGAGGGCCTGGCTGCTGTCTCCACTCAATAAGAAGGAACGTATCAGGTAGGACCAACGCTCCTTCTCCATTAAGAGTGGAAACAGCAGCCAGTGTGGGACATAACCAAGTTCACTGTCCCGGAGCCAGGGGGGGGATCATGCTGGACCGTACCACCCTCCCCGGCAACAACCCTTTGAAGAACCTGGCGTCCAAATGCGGCCTCTGCCGATGCAAACTGGTCCAGTTTGTAGTGCCGTATGAAAGGACCAGGCTAAGTCCACGTGGCCACCCTACAAATCTCGAGCAAAGGAGCTTGGGTTGCCCACGCTGCCGTTGTAGCCGCGCTGCGGGTGGAATGAGCTGTCAATCTCGAGGGATGCGGGAGTGACCAAAGGTCGTAGGCCGAGGCAATAGTCTGTCTAATCCAGCGACCGATGGTAGACGATGAGACTTTACATCCTTGGGAGGTAGGTAAGAAGGAGACAAAGAATGATTCTGAATGGCGAAAGGGAGCCGTCCTCTTCAGGTAGATTCGTAACGCCCGCCTGACATCCAGGGCGTGCCATTGTTGCTCCCGTGGGTGAGCAGGACGGGGGCAGAAATTAGGTAGGATAAATTCTTGTGAACAGTGAAACACAGAATTGACTTTTGGCACAAAGGTAGGGTCCAAGCGACGGACAACTCATTCCGCGTGAAATACTCAAAGGTCCGAATGGGTGGATAAAGCTGCAATTTCTGATATGCGGCGGGCCAAAGTTATGGCTACCAAGAAGGCAACCTTGCAGGAAAGAAACCTGAGACTGGTGGAGGCTCGTATGGCGGACCCGTAAGTGACTCCAAGACCAGCGGAAGATCCAAAGTGGGATATCAATGCAGCATGGGAGGGCACAAGTTCTTGGCAACCCGGAGAAAACGGTGGATCAAGGGGTGCTGAGCCAAGGACGACAAGGAACCGCAGGTAAGCACGGAGGATAACGTGGCAACCTGCCGACGTAACGTGTTAGGAGAAAGACCTTGGGACAGGCCCTTCTGCAAAAACATCAGAATGTGCACCATGAAAGGTTGTAGAGAGGGCACACTGATCCGGCTACACCAGTCACAGAAGGTTCGCCAGGTGGCAGAATAAATACAGTCCGTAGAAGGATGTCGGGAAGCTTGTAATGTCCGAATAACGTCCACCGGAAGGTTCACTGCCCTCAACGTGGTCCGTTCAACCTCCAAGCGGTCAGGTTGAGCCAGGCTAGGTCTGGGTGAGTCAGAGCACCCTGAGAGAGAGTGTCGTCCCCGAGAGGGATGCGCCACGATGGGGTCACCGATAGGGACACGAGGTCGGCAAACCAGGGTCTCCTGGGCCAATGAGGAGCCACAAGAATCACTTCCACCCGCTCAAATAAAATTTTGCGGATGACCCTGGGGAGGAAGGACGTCGAGGGAAAGGCGTACAGGAGGCCCGATGGCCATGGAATCCGTAGAGCGTCAACGCCAGCCGCACGAGGGTCCGGATACCGGGAGAAGAACTGCGGAAGTTGAGCATTCTTGTGAGTCGCGAAAAGATCGACTATTGGAGTGCCGAACCGAAGCAATAGGTCCTGGAAAATGCACGGGTGGAGTCACTTCGCATTGTCTATCCAACAGCGACTCAGCCAATCCGCTTGTACATTCTGCACCCCGGAGATGTGTTCCGCTTGGAGGGAACAGAGGTGGCGCTCTGACCAGAGTCCCAATTTCATTGCCACCGAGAGAAGGGATTTCGACCTGGTGCCCCCCAACCTGTTCAGGTGAACCTTGGCGGCGACGTTGTCTGTCAGGATGAGAATGTGAGCACCGGCTACCAGATGACGAAACGCCTTCAGGGCGAGGAAAACCGCTTGCAGCTCCAGCCCATAGATTGGCCGCCGAGATTCCGATGCAGTCCACGTTCCTTGCGCCAGGTGGCCCTGGCAATGGGCTCCCCAGCCCAGGAGGTTGGCATCTGTGGTCACCACCACCCTCAGGGGCTCGAGGAAGAAGCAACCCGCAGCGAGAGCAGGGGAACACCACCATCGGAAAGACCGACGAACAGCAGGAGGGACCGGAATCGACCTTGCTAAAGTGCCTTTGCCCGCCTTCTGCAACAGCAAGAGAAACCATTGGAGTTCCCTGGCGTGCAGCTATGCCCAGGGAACTATAGCTATAGCAGATATCATTTTTCCCAATAGTTGCGATAAGACATATGGAGACCCGACCCGACACCCTTCTACCTGGGAGACTAACCTTCTTAGGCTGTCCTGCCTATTGGGAGAGAGAAAAACCTTGCCCTGGAGAGTGTCAATCAGGGCACCTAAATGAACGAGGCTAGTAGAGGGCGAGAGATGGCTCTTCTCCAAATTAATTGAGAAACCGTGAGACGCTAGCTCAACAGTCAGACGTACATCGAGGATAGCCTGCTGGGCAGAAGTAGATAAAACCAGAATATCATCAAGGTAACATAAAAGTCTAACAGAACAGAGTCGGAGAAAAGCCACCAGAGCGGCCAGAACCTTCGTAAAGGTACGGGGAGCAGAGGAAAGGCCAAAGGGAAGGGCCCTATACTGGTAATGCACCCCGCCATAACAAAACCGCAAAAACTGCCTATGGGAAGGTAAGATAGGGACGTGCAAGTAAGTCTCAGTAAGGTCAATGGAAGAGAGAAGATCACCTCTCCAGACACCGTCAAGGATAGTCTTTAAGGATTGCATTTTAAATTTACGGTACACCACATACCTGTTCAACCGCTTCAGATCCAGAATAGGCCTCCCCCCCCAACGACGATTTAGGAACTAGAAACACCCGGGAATAGAACCCCGTATCCTCCTGACCAGGAGGAACCAGCTGAATAGCATTTATAGTCAGGAGGTGCTGAACCACTGAGTCCAAAAGGGACTTCCGTTCGGAATTACAAAAAAATCGGACAGCAAACAAAGGTGTTGTGGGGAGTAGACACGAATTCAATGGCCAGCCCTGATCTTAGAGTGGCCTGGACCCACTTGTCTGAGGTGGACCGCTCCCAAATGGCGGAAAAGAGGGCCAATCTACTGCCTATGGGAGGGTCAGAAATGCAATCAACAACAGCGCGGGTAGGAACGACCCCCTCCCCCTCGAAAGGGCTGTCGAGAAACAAAAGGCTTGCCCCGGAAGGACAACCCCGTTGCCTGTTAACAGAAGTAAACGGCCTAGGGGAAGACAGGGAAGAAGGCCCTCTGGCGTCAGGACCTCGAAATTGTGAACGAGGTGGATATGGAGTGAAATGGGACTCTCCTCTACGATAAACTGGAGCCAGCACTTTTTTCTTGTCCTTAGTCTCGGTAAGGAAGGGCTCTAATGCATCATCAGAGACGGGACCCCCCGAAGGGAACGGATGCGAGACGCCATTTATGACGGGAATCAGCCTGCCAGAGTCGGAGCCAGACCAAACGGCGAGCCGTGATGGAGGAAGCCAGAGCCTTGGAAGCAAAGCGAGAGGCATTAAGCGTAGAGTACGCTGAAAATTGTAGGGCTGCAACAATTTTGCTAAGGTCTTGCTTAATGCGTATATCATCCAGTGGTAGTTTTTCCTGCAGTTGCTGTAACCGGAGGAGGGTGGTCCGATTAAAGAAGGAAGCAGTGGTCGCTGCTCGGATGGCCTAAGCGGTACCCTGATGGGTCCTCTGTAACACCAAGTCGGAGTGATGCTCATCAGGGTGAAGGGCTTCGTCGGGATCGCCAGGTACGGTAGCATTCGGCAGTAAGGCAACGATAGGAGCGTCCACCGAGGGAATTTGCAGAAGAGAGTCCAATTCCGCAGCAACCTGAAAATTTTTACGGGAGGGAGGACGGCCGTCGCCGGGGAAGACCACTGTTGCTTAACTATACCTAGGAAGAGCGGTGGAGTTGGAGTACAGGTGATAGGCTTAACAGGTTCGGTAAACATGGGATCCAAAGATCCCGCTGCGGAGGCCTGAAGCGGATCCACAACAGGAGACGACAAGCGAGCCGTATTAACTGCTTCGAATAGAAGAGATTTAAATAACGACTGTGGGAACAGCCCAGAGAAGGTCAGTTGTTCTGGAGGGAGATTTTCATCCTCAGACAGGCCTGAGTCACTGCACTCAGCATCCACTACAGTCAAGGTATGGCTGGCATGGGAACATGTAGGAAAGCCCAGTTCCCTGGCCTGAACATTCCCAGGAGCTGTCCTCTCCGGGGAAATAGAAGAAAGGGACCTAACGGACCCTGCTCGGCTGGAAAGACTGGAACGAGTGGCCAAAGACTTCTGCACAGCAGCCTCAATCATAAGTTGAAGTTGTTCGGAGGACAACTGGGCTGCAATCTGTACAGAGGCTGGAGTAGAAGGTGGAGGTAAAACAGAATCCTGCAAGGTGTCCGGATCTGGAGGAGCCGGTGGAGGAGCGGCTTCAGAACCCCATAAGTCAGCTGTGGAGACAGTCACAGGGCAATCCTGGAGCGACAGCTGATCCGGAGTGACAGCCCTAGGAACAGTCGCAGGGACCGGAACTTCCACCACAGAGGGAGGCTTAGCCATAGCAGAGGCAATATTCGCAGAAGCCTTATTGCAGAGTTTGGTCAAAACTTTGTCCCGCCTTTTCTCCGCCTTTGAAGTCAAGCCATGAGAATGTGACTTGTGGTGGGGGCGAGTCGAAGTTGTAACTGGGGATGTCTCCTGAGAGGCCTCCCGGGCTAAAGGCTGCAAAACTAGTTCAGAGATAGGTTGCCCATTGGTAGAATTACTGGCCCTCCGGCCATATTTAGATTTAGACTGGGCTTTGGGCATGTCACCGGTAAGATAGATCACAGCTGCACTGAAGGGAGCGTAGGAAACTCCACAGGGAACAGCGCAGAGGAAGCGGTGATGAAAATACAATGGGAGTGCAAACACTCCACTAGACAGCCCTTGGATAATCACAGCCTCGTAGAAAGGAGCGTGAAAACTCCACAAGGTCAGCAGCGCCCAGTGTCAATGGCCCGGCAAATTGTAATTGAAGGCTCACAGTCAGAAATACTCAACGGGCCAGAAGGCAAGTAAGCTGTCCCAAGTTGGCCCCCAAGGCAGTTGGGAAGGTCCGCTGATAACCAGGCCAAGCAGCTGCGCTTTGTCGCAAACAATTTCAAGCTGAAACTCTTTTAGTAATAAAGGCAGTCCAAAACGGCTAAAAAGGACAGCTGATGTTCGTAGCGGTGAAAAAAGGGCATCCAAAATGGCCACCGCCCTTACTTCGAGGCCAAGACAGTACTGGCAGAAACAAAATGGCCGCCGCCTTAACAGTCAATCAAACACGGCTTGCAAGGACGGCTGAGAGGCGTCACGGTGAAAAACGGCATCCAAAATGGCCGCCGCCCTTACATCGAAGCCAAGACAGTATTGGCAAACAAAATGGCCAACGCAGTCAACAAAGTCGTCGATGAGGCAAATTTCAAGGCATAATGGCTACCGCAGTTAAAAGGTCGCACTGCAGCTGAGTGGAACAGTTCAAGGAGCCCAAAAGGAGCGAAATTGAAGGCAAAAGGGGGCAGGCAGCCAAGCGACCCCAACAACGCGCAGGGCAATCCACCCCCCCCCATGGGAGGTAAATGAAGCTGAATATCCCCAGCCGTTCAAAAGAACAAAGTCCACAATACCATATGCAATGTAGATAACAGTCCGAGAGTCAGTCAACTGATAAGGGAATAAAGCCAATATACGAAGTCAGGAAATCCGAAGTCAAGAAGCCAGAACATAGTCAGATTAAAGCCAAAATAGACAGAAATCAGGAGGAACTAAGACCCACACACCTGTCCACTGAAGGACTGAGTCAAAAGCTGGCCTGCCCGGCAACAAGGGCGGAACTAACAATGATTGGCAGACTCAGTCCTTCATGCTGATTGGACTAGCATTACCCACACTGGCTGCTGTCTCCACTCTCAATGGAGAACAACAATTGGGAGTGAAATCAGTCATTGAGCAATGTGGCCATTAAACAAGACATCAATAATTGCTTCACACAACTGGATTCCTGGGTAAGGTCACAGGGCATTAAGCAGACAGAATCCCAGGTAAGGAGCATGCAATGCCTGGGGAACAGATAGCAGCAATCATGGGAGGCTCTTTGGGGAAACTGAAAGTCTGCCAAAGCCTATGTAGGATTTTCAGTCTCTGGGTTGAGAGACTTGGCTTGGCTGAAAGAACTGACTGATAAGAGAATTCAGTTCTCCTCTGTACATAGAAAGTAACTCCTCTGGAAGGGTGCAGGAATGAAGCTCAAATCTTCGTGACTTTGGCTTTGTTTCTGCACCCCACCAGAGCCAGTCTCCCCTAGGAACAGCAACTTACAACTGTCCTGCTGGCTTCCCCTTTGATTTTCTGGGGAGCTGGCAGAGAAAGTTGTAAATGGTGTTCACATGATTGTGGGGTACTTTGCAATGGTGTAAACACATTTCCAGGCACCCTGATCACAATCACACGATTGTGGAAATGGTAGTGCAAAATTTTAGCTAAAAGGGCTTTACAGGCTATAAAAGAACTGGCGTGAGGTGCTTCCCGTCTCTCATTGTGCGTGTCTGCCTCATTCGGAGTAAAACCTCCTCTCGCCCAGCTCCGCCTTGCCCTCAGGACTACCTGCAAATTATGTGTATGAAGCTGAATTCCCTGGAGTCTTCTGGAACCTTTCACTCTAGATCAGAGGCGTTCTATAATTCTAATCTGACCATGTGGGAAGCAAGTGGATGAAGCAAGTGGAGGAGGAGGAGGATGGACGAAGGAGGAGGAGGCCTTTACGGCGAGTTTCCCGAAGGCACCTCCATTGTGGTGGACTCCAAACGCTTCTCTGGCGTGGGCTGCAACAAGCATGGCGTCTTCCTGCAAACCAGTGAGGTGAAGCAGTCTTATCACAATGCCATCACCGTCCCTAACAAAGCCTGGGCGAGCTCGGAGGAACTTTTTGCTGTTACGCCGACGAGATGCGAGATATCCATTTCTTGCTGGATATATTAATTTTATCCTGAGAGGATATGCATGTTTGTGGGTGTGAATGGGTTAGGAATAGGTTAGAAAGGGGTAGGCCGCTCTCGGGGAACTAGGACTCGCTACCTCAAAGCAATTACTTGTTCCGGCCCCTTTGGTTCTGATTCACCGGGCTCACATCGTATACCTGGTGACTTGGGATGTCAGGGCCCTGGCCTCAGGCTGCTGCTGTTTAATGCCAGGTCTGTTGTTAACCCCTTGTTAATCCTGGAGGAAGGGGCTGACCTGGCATGTATAACTGAGACCTGCCTGGGCCGGGGGGGGGTTCCCCTCTCTGAGATGTGCCCAGACGGGTTTCAGATACTGCATCAGCCGCGACTCCAGGGAAGGGGTGGAGGAGTGGCAACTCTTGCGGATGGCTTTCTCCCGCTCCCCCCCCCGATGCAATCAACTTCTGCTGGGATTCCGGAGACCCCTACTGACTGAGCTGAATGTGGCAGGCTGGAGGAGCACGTGGGCGATTCTGGGCTTGGCCTGGCCTGGATTTGGAGATCAATGCTGTGTTCTGGAACTGCTTGGTACACCTGCGCAGTCAGGACTTGTCATCTAATGCCTTGGATTCCTACTGGCAGTCCCGGATTGGTCGATCCTGAGGTTGATGCCCGCTGCCGTGAGAGAACCTTTTTTTTTTCCCATCAAGACCGGGCCATGTGGCGGTGAGAGGGTCACATTGGCTGACGGTTCTACCTTGGGAGAGCGCCCTCTGGACTCAGGAACCTTGCCGCAGTGAGAGGGCGCCAAAGACCAGCAT
This sequence comes from Arizona elegans, assembly GCA_022577455.1. Lineage (NCBI taxonomy): Eukaryota > Metazoa > Chordata > Lepidosauria > Squamata > Colubridae > Arizona > Arizona elegans. Next base: position 70,445,931 of record JAKOOJ010000004.1, on the reverse strand, counting down.
CTGCCTGCATTCCCTTCGTCGTGGGAGGACGTTTGGGCTTGGAGGCTCCTATTCCAGGGGTGGACCATCCGTTTCCCCATTTACCTTTGGACGTACCCCTTCCATCTTTGAGGATGCTTATTACATACTCCAGCATGGCCTTAGTGGCTTTGAAGAACGCCCCCCGTTCTTAGGAGTGGCCTGTTGGCCTAGTAAAGGCCTACCTTAATGACGGGTCTTGGGACCCTGAGAGGTGGCACACAGGCTCTAAGGGTTCTTTTAAGGGGACGCTGTATTGTTTTTTAATTAAATTTTTAAGGGGATTTGGAAGGGGGGTGGGGTATTGCCAGCGGGTGACTGGGGGAGGCTCCGTCGGGTCAGCGGCAGCCCAGGCTTTGGGGGGAGAATGGTGGAGGGGGGCGGGATGGGGGGCCCCGGGGGCCCTAAGGGAAAGAGTGGGAGCTCATATTCCGGTTGTGATTGGGAATGGAGGCAGGTGGATGAATGGAGGGCCGTATCAAAACTTGGGAGCTCGCCCCTGGTGTCTTCGAGTGGTGGCGTGCTCCGACCCTCCTGGTTCTATTCGACTTCCTGGGGGTTTGAGAGATGATAATAATAATAATAATAATAATAATAATAATAATAATAATAATAATAATAATAATAATAATAATTTTATTTCTATACCGCCCTTCTCCCGAAGGACTCAGGGCGGTGTACAGCCAATTTAAAAACACAAGACACAACAATAATTAAAATTTAAAATAATTAAATAGATTTGGCCGATTTAAAACCCTGGGGACACTGGGCTCCTGTTGGTCTATTTTAATGCCAGATCTGTGGTTCACAAAGCTCCCCTCATTCAGGATTTGATTGAGGAGGAAAATGCAGACCTGGCTTGCATTACGGAAACTTGGTTTGGCTCAGGGGGAGGTGTCCCTCTGACTGAACTTTGCCCACCAGGTTTCCGGGTGCTGCACCAACCAAGGGCCCAGGGGAGGCAGAGTGGCGGTTGTTATAAGGGAAGCCCTTAGTCTGCGGGAGGTCATTGTTCCGCAGATAGACAGAAGTGAAAACCTCCTCATGAGATGGGGTCCACAGGGCCAGTTGGGCCTGCTGATCACGTACCTATCTCCCAGCTACATGGCAGCGGTCCTGCCTGGCCTACTCGGCGTCCTGTCTGAGTTGGTGGTGGAGTTCCCCAAACTTATGGTGCTGGGTGACTTCAACCTGCCTTCCCTGGGCGGGGGGTCGGGGGTGGCTTGGGAGTTCATGGCATCCATGGTGGCCATGGACCTGACTCAGATTATTCAGGGACTGACTCGTGAGGGAGGGCACACACCCGATCTTGTTTTTATCTCGGAGCAATGGCGTGTTATGCTCGGGGGGGGGGGTATTTGTCGTTTCCCCCGTCATGGACTGACCATCATCTCCTCCGGTTGGACTTCCAGAATGCCACCCCACCTTGCTGGGATGCGGAACCGACCATCTGGTTCCGCCCCAGGCACCTGATGGACTCGGAGAGATTCCAGATGGAGCTCAGAGCTCGACCGGGGCATCTCTCTCTCCCATGCCCCGGTCGAGACCCTGGTGGAGGCCTGGAATAGGGCGGCTGCTGGGGCTCTCGACCGTGTCGTGCCTTTGAGGCTTCTGATCCGGCGCAGACTCCGGCTTGCCCCTTGGTATACTGAGGAGCTCCGGGGGATGAAGCGCAGGAGAAGAGGCCTTGAGAGCCGTTGGAGGACTAGTCGTTCCAAATCTGACCGAGCCCAGCTAAGATCATTTACATGGTCTTACCTGGAAGCGATGGCGGTGGCGAAGCATATATACTTCTCCGCCCTCATCGCGTCCGCAGATAATCGCCCAGCTGCCCTGTTTAGGGTATCCCACTCCCTCCTGTATCAGAGGGCGGGGGAGGATCCTTTGCGAGGGCGAGCCGAGGAGTTAAGCCATCATCTGCGGGACAAGATCGCTCAGATTCAGGACGGCTTGGACTCTGACTGGGCAGGGTCGGACGGTGAGGAGGCGGGTCTTGTTATCTGGGAAGAGTTCCACTTCCTCCTCGACCCCGGAGGAAGTGGACAGGATCATGAGGAAGCTGAGTGCGACCACTTGCATACTGGACCTGTGTCCCTCCTGGCTGGTTTATGCAGCTCGGGAGGTGACACACAGTTGGATTCAGGCAGTGATAATGGCACCTTTGGATGGAGGGAGTTTTCCTGCCACCTTGAAGGAGGCGGTGATTAGGCCCCTCCTTCAGAAACCTGCCTTGGATCCAACCATATTGGGCAACTTTCGTCTGGTCTCCATCCTTCGTTTTCTGGCGAAGATTGTTGAGAGCGTGGTGGCACATCAGTTTCCATTGACCCTGGATGAAGCAGACTGCCTAGATCCGTGCCAATCAGGTTACAGGCTCAGTTACAGCACGGAGACGGCATTGGTCGCGCTGGTGGATGCTCTCTGGAGGGCTTGGGACAGGGGTCATTCTTCAGTCCTGGTCCTATTAGATCTCTCAGCGGCTTTTAATACCATCGACCATGGTATCATGCTGCGATGCCTCGAGGGGTTGAGAGTGGGAGGCACCGTTTTACAGTGGTTCGCCTCCTACCTCTTGGGTCGTACGCAAGCGATGTTGGCAGGGGGCAGAGGTCGGCCATGAGGCCCCTCACTTTTGTAGGGTGCCCCAGGGGTCGGTCCTCTCGCCCCTTCTGTTCAACATTTACATGAAGCTGCTGGGAGAGATCATCCGTGGGTTTGGGGTGCAATATCATCAGTACGCTGATGATACCCAGCTTTTTATATCCACCCCAAATCAGCCCAGTGATACCCTCGACGTGATGTCCCGGTGACTGGAAGCAGTACGGATCTGGATAGGGAGTAACAGGCTTCGACTCAACCCGGCCAAGACCGAGTGGCTGTGGATACCGGCATCTCGGGCTGAGCAAGAAGTTCCAATGCTGTCTATTGGGGCTAGGTGTTGCCCCCTGTAGACAGGGCGCGCAACTTAGGCGTCCTCCTGGATTCACGGCTGAGGTTGGAGGGTCATATCACGGCCGTGACCAGGGGGGCATTTGCCCAGGTCCGCCTGGTGCGCCAGTTGTGCCCATACTTGGACCGAGATGCCCTACACACAGTCAGTCATGCGCCAGTCACCTCCCGGATCGACTACTGCAATGCTCTCTATCTGGGGCAGCCCTTGAAGACCACCCGGAGGCTTCAGCTGGTACAGAATGCAGCCGTGTGGGTTGTTGCGGGAGGGACCTGATACTCCCATATTACACCTCTCCTGCGTGGCTTGCATTGGTTGCCGGTTGCCCTCCAGGTGAGATTCAAGGTGCTGCTGTTAACCTATAAAGTCCTTCATGGCTTAGGCCCAGGCTATTTGTCAGACCACCTGCAACCAGCGTCAACTTCCCATCGCCCGGTGCGTTCTCAGAGAGGGCCTACTCAGGGTACCGTCGGCCAGACAATGTCGGCTGGCGACCCCTAGGAGTAGAGCTTTCTCTGTGAGCGCCCCCACTCTTTGGAATCAACTTCCCTTGGGGCTCCGGTTGGCCCCTGACCTTCACACCTTCCGCTGTGAATTGAAAATCTGGCTATTTATGTCCTCTAGCCTGGACTGATGGGGTAGTATATTTTAATTTTTTTAAAATTTTTAAAACTTTTTTATATTTTTTGTGTATATTTGTTGATTTTAACAGTTGTTGGTCAATTGTGTGAGCCGCCCTGAGTCCTTGGAGATAGGGCAGCATACCAATTTTATAAATAAATAAATAAATAAATATTGTCTGAAAGAGCCTTTGTCCTTGCAGGATCCCTGCCCCAGAGGTTGTTGGGTGTGAGTCTCTCCTCTTGAGGTTGGACTCAAGAGTTCAGTTGGGCTTGTTGTTGACGTACCGGCCTCCCAGCTGCGTGACAACAGCCCTGCCTGTGGGGGGGGTGGCGGTAGAGTTCCCCAGGCTTATGGTACGGGGGACTTCAACCTACCGTCACTTGGCGATTCCTCAGATGGGGCTCAGGAGTTCATGGCTTCCATGACAACTATGGACCTGACCCAAGTAGTTCAGGGTCTGACGGGGGGGGGACATACGCTCGACCTGGTATTTCTCTCGGAGCAGTGGAGATGTGATCTGGAATTAAGGGGTATAGAGGCCTCTCCCTTGTCGTGGTCAGATCATTTCCTGTTGAGGTTGGACTTTAAGACGCCACTCCTCCATCGCAAGGAGCCGGACCCAATTAAGTGGTTCCGCCCCAGACGCCTAATGGACCCGGAAGGGTTTCAGAAGGAGCTTGGGGAGATACCTGACTCCCTTGTCCACAGTCCGGCCAAAACCCTAGTGGCTGCCTGGCATAAGGCAGCGTCTGGGTCATTGGACTGGATTGTGCCTTTGCGGCCACTCAATGGCAGCGGATCCAGGAAAGCTCCCTGGTTTACTGAGGAGCTCCGGGAGATGAAGCGCCAGAAGAGACGTCTAGAGCGACGCTGGAGGACCAGTAAATCCGAATTCGACCGAACACTTTTGAGAGCCTTTGTAACGACTTACTTAGTGGTAATACGGGCGGCAAAATGTTCACATTTTTCCACACTTATTGAATCCGTGGATTCTCGCCCACCTGCCCTATTTAGGGTAGCTCACTCCCTCCTTAAGATTAGGGGAACGGAGGAGCCCTTGCAGGGTAGAGCTGAGGAATTTGTGCAGTTTCTGTTGGATAAAATCACTCAAATTCGGATGGAACTGGACTCTGATTGGGCAATACCGACAGAGATGATGGGAGCGGATATTAGTCCTATTGTGTGGGAGGAGTTTGAGCCAGTGACTCCTGAGGAAGTGGATAAGGCTGTATGGGCGATGAGCTCCTCCACTTGTTTCTTGGACCCGTGCCGCTCCTGGCTGGTTTTGGTCAGCAAGGAGATGACACGAGGCTGGCTCCAGGCTTTAGTTAACACGTCCTTGAGGGAGGGGTCCTTCCCGCAGCCATTAAAGGAAGTGGTTGTAAGGTGCCTCCTCAAGAAGCCTTCCCTGGACCCAGCAGAATTAAAAAACTTTCATCCAGTCTCGAACCTACCCTTTGTGGGAAAGGTTGTAGAGAAAGTGATGGCACTTCACTTCACTGACCACTCCTGTGGTCATTGGATGAAACGGATTATCTGGACCTTTTTCAGTCCGGCTTCAGACCTGGCTACAGCACGGAAACTGCCTTGATTATACTGATGGATGATTTCTGGCGAGCCCGAGTCAGGGATCATTCCTCTATCTTGGTGCTACTTGACCTCTCAGCAGCTTTCAATACCATTGACCATGATATCCTTCTGGGGCGACTAAGAGAGCTGGGAGTGGGAGGCACCGTGTTACGGTGGTTCTCCTCCTATCTCTCTGGTCAATCACAGTCTGTGCTGGTAGGAGGACAGAGGTCGTCCCCTAGGCCCCTCGTCTGCAGGGTGCCTCAGGGCTCGGTCCTCTCTCCCCTCCTATTTAACATCTGCATGAAACCATTGGGTGAAATCATCCAATGACACGGGGTAGGATATCAGCAATATGCTGCTGATACCCAGCTGTATATCTCCACCCGTCAGTTCAGTGAGGCGGTAGATGTGATGTGTCGGTGCCTGGAGGCTGTGAGGATCTTGATGGGAGTCAACAGGCTCAGACTTAACCCAGACAAGACCGAATGGCTGTGGGTATTGCCCCCTAAAGACTATGTCGATTGTCCATCCTTGGTTCTGGGGGAGAGAAAGTGCCCCCCCCCTCAAAATGGGCTCGCAATTTGGGCGTCCTTCTAGACTCACAGCTGAGATTGGAACAACATCTGACAGCTGTAGCTAGGGGGATCTTTGCACAGGTTTGTCTAGTGTACCAATTGAGACCCTACTTGGATCAGGAGGCTCTCCTCACAGTCATTCATGCCCTTGTCACCTCACGGTTGGACTATTGCAACGCGCTCTACATGGGGCTACCCTTGAAAAATGTTTGGAGACTACAGTTGGTCCAGAATGCAGCCGCACGAGTTATAGTGGGTGCACCTAGATACACCCACATTACACCAATTCTCCACGAGCTGCACTGGCTTCCTATCGGTCTCCGGGCGCAATTCAAGGTATTGGTTATTATCTTTAAAGCCCTACATGGCTCAGGACCAGGCTATCTTCGAGACCGTCTTCTATCACATAGCTCCCAGCGACCGGTAAGATCCCACAGTTGGTCTCCTCTGGGTCCCGTCAGCTAAACAATGTCAGCTGGCGGGCCCCCGGGGGAGGGCCTTCTCTGTGGCTGCCTCGGCTCTCTGGAACCAATTACCTCCTGAAGTTCGGACCGCTCCCCACCCTATTGGCCTTCAGGAAAGCCGTGAAGACCTGGCTCTTCCGGCAGGCCTGGGGCCGTTAATCTCGTTATAGTGATCTTGCGAGACCCGGCCACAAATTGGAGGGTATGTGTTTTAACGTTTTAATGTTTTAATGTCTTCTTTTAACTTTTGTATGGGATATTGTTGCATTGTTGTATTCTCTGTTGTAAGCCGCCCTCAGGAGTTGGACGTCATAGAAATGCGACAAAATAAATAAATAAAATAAATATAAAACCCTTTTCAAAGGCTGTCATAATACCAAATTTTCCTTAAGTGAACAGTTGTTAACACAATGACTATCTATACTATCTAAGTTACGCAGGAAAAATTGAATTGGGCCGAGAGACAAAGAGCAATGACAAACTTCTGTGGCTGAGAATAGACTGAAATAGGTTTCCACAGTCAAAGTCCATAATTTTAATCACTACATCACATTAACAATAAATGACAATAAATACAGGATGATTTGTGGACAAAGATACCTATAGATTTTAAAAACTACCTATTGGCACTCAAGGAACTCAAATTTCTGTACTGAATTCAGTCTTTCATGAAAGTTACCTTTTTCGTGCTATTCATTTATACAGCAATTAATTTATACCACATTTACCAACAGAGAACAGACTAAAATTAATTTAATAAAATGTAACAAAAATCATAGGGACGGGGTAGCTCAGCAGCTAAGACAGCTTGTTGATTGAAAGGTCAGCAGTTCAGCAGTTCGAATCCCTAGTGCCACGTAAGAGATGAGCTCCCATTACTTGTCCCAGCTTCTGTCAACCTAGCAGTTCGAAAGCACATTAAAAAAAATGCAAGTAGAAAAATAGGGACCACCTTTGGTGGGAGGGTAACAGGGTTCTGTGCGCCTTTGGTGTTTAGTCACGGTGGCCACATGACCACAGAAACGTCTTCTGACAGTGCTGGCTCTTCGGCTTTGAAACGGAGATGAGCACCGCCCCCTAGAGTTGGGAACGACTAGCACATATGTGTGAGGGGAACCTTTACCTTTACCTAACAAAAATCATTATATTTGTTTTAATGTTGTTGATGTCCTCCTTTATGATTATAGATCTTCAACCCACCTTTCTATTAGGAGTTGAAGTATTGTCATCATTTTGCTCTGTAAGAGATGTTCTGTTCCTGTGTATTGATGGTGACAGTGTAGAAGTTTCAGAAGATCTCTGTAAAGAAATACCAAGAACAAATCAGCTCCTTCCTACAAATAATTTGATATACAATACAGAGTATAGCTAGTCATACCAAATTGTACACTGTACTAAAATTATTTTAAATTGAATTAAAAATATAAATACTTCAGTATAGCCATTTTGAACAATATTGGTTCTTCCAACCATACAGCTTTTAGACTATTTTTATATATTTGACAAGGATGCATATGGTTTTTTACTAGCTGATCTTTACATTTTTTTCCAACTATGCTAATTTTATTTTCTGGAGATAGTTGTTTACCTAGAGACAGAAACAAAGTTGTTGTATAGACTAATTGTTATACAGATCTAAATTACTCATTTATTCTAATCTGCAACTGACCACAATGAAATACACAATGTATATCTGATTGTGCTTTGAAAGCTTTGTAGCTGGCCTTTTTTCCGAATCTGATAGTATTCTACCAGCTCAGTAATAAATAAATTGGCGGCCTAGAGTAGCTCCATGGCAAGATAGGTAGCAAATAAATTTAATAAAGCAAAGACTGTTTGAGCACTCCTTGCATTTTTATGTAGGCATTTATTGGCTAGCATTTTCCCATTAACTTTTTAGTTAATAATATAGCCGGGAAACAGGGACTTTGGTACATTCTGCACTCTAGGCACGGAACATAGTCAGGTTTTTAGGGCCTTACAAAACACTAATAGATTTGGGGCCATTCTGATCTCCAAAGGGAAGACTGTTCCATAGAACAAGGGCTACTGCAGAAAAAGCTCACCGTCTGGTTCCTGCCAGTCGACATTATTTGGCTGAAAGGATCTGGAACATGCCTATTCTGATTGATCTAGATTCTAGTTGGATGGGTACTCTTGAAAAAAGGCAATCCCTCAGGTATTTCCCAACCATGTAAGTAATCATCAGCACTTTGAACTGCACTCAGAAATGCACTGGTAACCAGCACAGCATACACAAGAGTGGTGTTACGTGTGACATATATCTGGCACCATTTCCTACCCATGCAGCCACATTCTGCACCAACTAGCAGTTTCCAAATGGGCAGCCCCATGTAGAGCAGGGGCAGGCCCAAGTAGAGTATATTACAATAGTCAATCCTGGAGGTTACAATGGCATGAATTATGTGAGCAGGGCCTGCCAGTATGGGTGCAACTGGCGCACCATTTGAAGATATGCATAAGCCCTCATAGCCATGGCTGTCACCTGCTCTTCAAACAGCAGCCATGAATCCAGGGGGACCCCTACACTGTGCATCAGGTCTGTTTGGGGCATTGCAACCCCATCCAGAATCACAGATGGAAGAATCTTGGGGTGGGGAGGGTGTACAGCCACTCTTTCTTGCTAGGGTTGTCACAATACATACAAAATATGACATTTATGTTCAGGTTTCTTTTAACATTATTCTAAATTTGTAGTTGATTCTCAAATACAACATTCTATATTCTTTCTGAACTGAAGGGGCTTTGAATATCTGTTGTTCGTTTCAATGTATTAAAGATACTTTTTAAAAAAATGCTTTGTTTTCATATACATTTTTTCTGAACCTAATAGTTTGCCACTTTCAGAGTGCAAAAAGTTCCTTACAACATAAAAACAAGACTTGTATAGCTGCATGAAACAAAACACTTCAGATTTTAAGTGCAGAAGAGTTGACTACTGTCTTTTCTTACAAGTGTTTGGAGACTGCTTTGAAACCCATATAATTTGACTAACATTTTCAGTGTTGCTAGCAAAGGTTTGAAATTAGCTCTTACTTTTCAATCGTGTAACCACTAAGAATAATAGAAAATATATCATGTTATTTCAAGATTAGTATTTAGTGGCTTGTTTACATCAAGATCCATTTTAGAAGACACAACAGAAAACACATTAACATCAGAATATATATGTAACTCATATTCAACAGTCATTAAACAATAAAACATCTAAGAATGCACTACAGCATGACCTAGCTATTGAACAGTACATCACATTCCATCCTTGGCAGATTCTCAAAAATCTTTTTCATACACTAGTTTATTCCACATCAGGACATTGTTACAGTGAAATATAGTATATTCTCTAATCATTTACAATTAGAAAACAATCGTCTATTTGATGTCCTAATTTAAGGAGCTACAACTCAAAAACTATTCACAACTGTTCATGCACAGAAAAATGACACATCACTAGAAGGGCACATTACTGGAAAAAAATTTCATCAATTCTTAATAAAAAGGGGTTAATATTTGCTCCTGCACAAAATCAAAGGCAACTTATTTATGTCTCTTTTTATTAAGAATTGAAATGAATGCTTAATGCATTCCTATAAATAAAAGACTGTGCTGGCAAAGATAGGACATATTTGAAAGGGAACTCTTTGGGATACATTCTTTTTGGTGAGTTTAGGCACATAATCCTATGAGCTCATAGCTGAAATCGAGCCACATCAAACTTAATGGGACCTATCCAGAGCAGTGGAAAAATTGCCCTTAAATTAGCAGCCCTCTGTTCTGAATAAACATAGTCGAGTTGCATTTATATTTCTAATTTACCCAAGTTCTTAAATACTCAGAGAACACAATTTCTTTAACAAGCACACAGAACCATACGCTTAACAGTCTAGTTCTCACAACACTAGGCTAAAATGCAATGAACTTTGTGGGTACAGAATGTCTTGTTCAGACAATTATCCGACTAGGCAAGAACAAGTCCTACAAAGGCAGAAACTAGACAACCTAAATTAACCTAGCATGAGGAGAAACCTGCCTTTGCATGAGGACAAACCTGCCTTTGTGAATAGCGCAATGTCGTAAAGCGATAAACTGAAACAATGGCGCCTTAACAGATGTGGCGCGGAGGAGGCCTGCACCTGAACGCTTTCAGCGATTCCTCCCATCCCGTAGAGAGAGACAAAATTCCGTCACGATTCGCACGCATTCCAGAGCTGGCCCCTCTGAAGCATCTAATTACTCCCTTTTAAACCACCAGACATTTTCCGGGAGAAAAAGAACCACTCTTCGTATTCTATGGGTCGCGGATTTTCTACCGCGTACCTGAGAAAACCCTGAAGCGCCACAGCCGGGACTTCCGCGGCCCGAAGTTTGTTCCTCGCTGATCTTCTGCTTCAGTTTTTTGAACATGATGGCGGTCGGCTGAAGCAAACGAAAGGAAGATTCGGCCGGAGGAAAGCCTTCCCTTTTGCAAGCCTCAGTACATCAAGCGGTCCCAAAGGTACATTGCTTCTTCGAAGATTCACAGAAGTAATGCGAAGAGCGGCCTACAACAATCTTCCTATTTCACCTACATCCGCTTTACCTCTACCCCGTTTGTAAACCTCAGGTGAACAATGGTTACGACGCATGCGTGAGCAACGTAGACCAGTTTTTTTAAAAAAAAACAAGCATTCAAGGCTAAGCAACTACGGCAAAGGACGAAGGCCAAATTTCCTCCACAATTAGCTCGATTTAAGTTCGTGTTTCCTCACGGATGTTGTTGTTCCAGATTCCAACAAATCGCCATGCTGATCTCGGATTTGGTCTGCACAAGCAGTTATTCCGATAATAGCTTTATGACTTCACCTATCTATAGATGTTTAACTCGGAACCCAAATTTTGCCAGGTTGAAGCAAAAACGACCACGTAAGCATCTCCCATTGACAATAAACAATAGAGACAACAACAATTAACAATTGTTTCATATTTCTTACACTACCCCAATAAATCTGTGTTGCCCATTGCACTTTACTTAAAAGTAAGATAGTATAACTAACCCATGTGTCAAAGTTAGGTTTACTGTATTAGATTTAGGTTGCAGAAATGCAGGCAACCACTAGATAGCAGTAAATGCAAAAATTTCTAACTATGTTGCTGTCTAGTGCAGTGGTCACCAACCGGTGGTCCGCGGACCACTGTTGGTCCCGGAGAAAATTTTGGTGGTCCGTGGCACACCCAGGAGGAGGAGCTGCTCCGGGATGAGGAATGGCCGGTCCTGTGACTAGAGCTCTGGAATATGGGACTGGCCAGGCATGGTGGGGCTGTAATCTCCGTTGTAGAGGGAGGTTCGTGCAATTTGCAACTTTGCAGCGCAGCCCTTGCCGGCTGGAATGAGGTAATGGTGCAAGGGAGGGTAGCGGTGCAGGCAGGCCGAAGCAACGGGTGGCGAGACCCCTGGGCTGTTTCTTCCCCCTGTTGTAGCTTCCTGTCGGCTGAACCCACCAGTGGCTGTCCCCACCCCTCACCCTCCCTTCCCAGTCACTCCTCGCCTGGTCTGAGAAGGGAAGGGCAGGGGATGGAGATTCGCTCCATATTCCGGAGCGGGAACAAAGCTTCGTCTCTTGCTGGATCTCGCGCCATTTCTTCCGACCCTTGTTGGTGCTCCGCGCACCTCGGTCTCTTGGGGAGACTCTTGATTTCCTCTCAGCCCCAAGACACTGGCTGGCCCATGAGATGAGAGAGACAGAGAGAGAACGAGAGAGAGAGAATGAGAAAGAGAGAGAGAGAGAGAGAAAGAGAGGGAGAGATGAAAGAGAGGGGGGAGAGACCGAGAGATAAGAGAGAGAGAAAGAGGGGGAAGAGAGAGGGGGTGGAAAGACAAAGGGAGAATGAAAGAGAATGGAAGAGAGAAGAGACAGAATGAATGAGAGACAGAGAGACAGAGAGAGAATGAAAGAGAAAGAATGAAGGGAATCAGAGAAAGAATGAGAATGAGAGGGAGAGAGAGAGAGAGAAAGAAAAAGGGGGGGGAGAGAGAAAGAGAGACAGGGGAGAGAAAGAGAAAGGGGGGCAGAAAGAGAGAGAAAGAGAGGAGGGAGAGTGCTTGAAGGACCCCATCCTGTTACCGGGAAGTGCCGGGTCCAGGCACTTCAGCAAGCGGTGTGCTAGATTCTATTAGTGGTCCATGGGATTTAAAATTATGAACTTGGTGGTCTCTGAGGTCCAAAAGGTTGGGGACCCGTGGTCTAGTGGTCATTCAGATTTTTGAGCCCAGATCTGATAGGTTTGCTAAAATGATTAAATGGAAGTGGTCTTTGTTCTAATTGCTTCTTATGTCTGAATTTTAATAACTCAGTAAAGGAAAATTTCAAACTGGGTGTTTTATATCAATGAGACTGCACCTCTATGAACTCAAGAACCTGACTGAAAGAGACAGGATGGTATAGTTTTTCAAGCCTCTCCCTCTCAATTCAGTTTGAGACAAACTTCAAAACAGTCAGTTTCACTTTGTGAGGTCAGTTTTCTTTCATTTAAAGTCTTAAACAATCTTTTTTTAAAAAAATAAGATACTTTTCCTGCACTGTTTTAGGTCAGAAGCCATTCGAAAAACAAATTGTTTACCAAATCATAATAGAAACTTCAGATCTGTATATCCCTACCATACAAGGCATTTTCTATGTTGCTAAGTACTAGATAATATTACATTTCTATATTTTTAAAAGTGTTTACAGGACTAGTTGACCAAGATTCTATCTGCCAGGAGGTCCTACGGGGCCAAAGTCACCCCAGAGGGGTGGCAAAGATAGATTGCGAGGGGATGGCAGTTTCCATGCTTGATCCGGGGAAAGCCCTCAAACCGGCCGGAAAAAAAGGCAGCCATTATGGCCGGACCAAGGCTGGGACAGCCAGATTGAAGGAGGAATGAAGATCGATTGATTAACTGGGTGGCAGAGCTCGGTGAGAAATTTTCTGACTTCTGTTATGGAATTCTCCCCCAAAACAACTTCTTTTTGAGAGTGGGACTCAAGAGGGGGAGGAAGGGTTCTCTTTTCCCACTCCCCAAAGTATAGCAGCAACCAAGATTTTGAGCTACTGAGAGATCGGGGGAGGAGAAAAAAGAACTTTTAAAGAGAGGTACATTTAAAGGCACATGAAAGTCTGGACTGGTTATATTTAATTATTTCAACTGACTTAAAATATTGGAACTTATTTTATTGCTTTTTAGCCCTGATAAACTTTTAAAGAGAGATTCTTGGATATTTTAGATATTTCAAAATAAAACTTGCAGTAAAAAATGGAGAAACAGCAAGGGCAACACCTTCTGATTGAGAAAGCCGCTATAAAAAGTGAAAGGAAAATGGAGGTTTTGTTTATTGTAGATAAACCTGAGACTGAGTTTGATACAAAATAACACCTGCAAATTGTTTATATTGGATGTTTGGAGACACACAGTGAAAACATTGAAACTCTCTGAAACTTTTGTGGATTACAAATATGCCTGGCAGTGTGAAACTGAAAAACAGCTGGGTTTTGTTTTGAAACCAAGTGGTTGGCTTTTTCACTTACTAGACATTGAAAAATACTGAAACTCTTTGAACTTTGGTGGATTAAAAATATGCCTGGTAGTGGGAAACTGTGAAACAGTTTGGATTTGTTTTGAGACCAAGTAGATGGCATTTCTGATCTGCTAGGCATTGTGGATTATAAAATACTGGGGATTTGGTGGGCTCTTGTGGGTTATAAATATTAATTGCCAAAGGAAGAAGAAACAATAACTGTCTCTAAAGAAATTTTCTATGTTGTTATGGGACTAGTCTATGGACTGACTTTGTGGATTATAAAAATACAGAACTGTGTGTTGCTAGTTTGGTTATCCTGGTTAGGCCCAATATAAGAGACTGTAGATTTTCTTATAATAATAATGTTTATTTCTCTTCTTCCTCAGGAACACATTTAGACAGCTGTCAATCTGAGGGGAGCGAAAGCTTATATACAGAGGAGGCGGGGCTAATGGTAAGTAGTAAGTGAGGATATTCAGCAATTTGATAATATACAATTATCGTGTATAGGTCTTCCATTGTTTAAATTTTCAGACATATTAGTATCAGTGGTCGATGCATTATCATTATTACTTTCATCATGACTATCTGAATTTGCCTTTTCATTTCTTAATTGATAGTTTGCGTAGATTAATTCGCTATCTTGTGGCAGTAGGTATGTTAGTCCGTCATTTGTGAATAGTTTACCTATGTTTCTGTTGTTTTTAGTCATAAATACCTTTCCACCTCTGAAAGTGGTCTCTACTTCATTCTCTATACTTAATTTTAGAGTTGCCAATATATTATTTGGGATTTCGGGTACAAATAGTACCCCCTCTATTTTTCCTATACCCTTTATATGCGTGTCTCCCATTCCTCTCACTAAGACTTTATTTTGGTTTGCTACTTTAATGTAATATTTCTTTTCAGTGAAGTTGCTCAATATTTCTCTATTGTGAGTTGTATGACATGTGGGTCCAGAATCGATGAGCCAAGTGTTGAGTGAATCAGATATTGAAGTGTCATTGTTTCTTATTCCATATAGTGATCCTTTCTTATTTTCTCTAGGGTTATTTCTGTACATTTGTCTTTCTCTAGAATGTGGTGATTCTCTCCGCTTATAGCTGTAGTCTGGGGAAGTTCTGTCTAAGAAGTGTATTCTCCTATCCTTGTGTTGATATGAGTCACTGTATCCTGCATTCTTGGGGCAGTCTCTTCTTTGATGTCTTTCAGATCCACATATGGAACATTCATGTGGGTACCTATCTCTGACCCTAAAATCAGTTCTTCTTTGATTTCTACCTTCCCTTTGTTGTGTATATCGCTCTCTTCTAAGTCTATCTTCAGTAATAAGCTTATTGGTAAGGTTTTCTAAGGTAATTTGCTCTATACTTAAGTTATCTATTAAGGTAATATAGTTATCCCAGCTGTGATCTAATGAGTTAATTATAATGCTTTTCATGGTGTTGTCAGAAATGGTTCCCCCCCTTTGGATAAGGTCTGCTCTTACTGCTTTTAGATTCAAGATATGTTCACTCATGGAGGTATCATGTTTTAGTTTGGCAGAATAGAATTCCCTAGAAATTTTTGTGGTGGTGGCTACACTTTTACTGTAGAACAAATTGAATAATTTTTGGTATGTTTCAAATACAGTTAAATTATGCTCTATACTGGGAAGTATACTTGGGGAAATAGAGGCAATTAATATATAATATGCTTTGTGATGGAGGCAGTCTATTTCATAGGTCCAAGGCTTATCTGGTGGGTTATCAATAAAAAATAAAACATTCTCTTTCAAATATGTAATCTGTAAACACTGGTTCCATTCCATTAAGTTGCTTCCATCTAATTTTAATTTTATAAAGTCTGAAGGTATTGTCCCTGAGTGTTGTGAAGTGTTATTCATGTTTAGTAGCTGTCCATGGTTTAAGACCTTAGCATACTCGCAATAAGGCCTGGGTATGGTAGATGCATGTCTGTATTTACTTATCTCTATGTTGCGCTGACTTGTATCTATGTTTTCTTCTTCTTTCTTTGCAGGTTCATTCTGCGCATGCTCAGTCCTCATTCTTCTCCAGCAGTCGGCGAGGGAGGTTCCTGTGTCTGCAGCTCCCGGGGTGAAGTCCCAGACGGCCTTCTGTTGTTCGGTTTTGTTTCCGGAGGGCCTCTGGTGACTGAAGAATGCCTGGGGTGCTGCTCTGCTCGTCAGGGAGTCTCCGAAGTCGCGAGGATCGAGGAAGAAGACACCGGAGGCTTGTCGGCCATTTTCTCTGAGGTCGTTAGTAAGTAGAGCTCGAGGCGGGCCTCCATCGCCGATGGAGCCGGGTATTTTAGAGGTATTAGGTGGATAAGATGGCTGCCATGAAAAAGGCGGGAAGCTGTCGCCATCTTCGGTACCGTTTTTGAAGTCAGGAGTCAGTTGAGCTGCCATTCTTTTCATTATGTATCTGGTGGCAGGTCTTCTTTTGTTGTTTTGTGAGTCTTGCATCTTTATGTTCGGTTGGGCCTACCAAACCATCGTCTTGCTACCAATTTGTTGCTAGTTTGGTTATCCTGGTTAGGCCCAATATAAGAGACTGTAGACTTTCTTATAATAATGTTTATTTCTCTTCTTCCTCAGGAACACATTTAGACAGCTATCAATCTGAGGGGAGCGAAAGCTTATATACAGAGGAGGCGGGGCTAATGGTAAGTAGTAACCAATGGTAAGGGACATAATGACATCACACAATGACATATACACAAGCACACATATTTACAGATAGCAGGTTAGGTATTTTCAACTGTAACACTGTGAAGCTGCTTGGTGATTGGAAAGAAAAAGTCTGGGGTTTTGTTTTGTTTTGTTGCTTTCTGCCAATATACTAAAATACCGGGGAGAGGAATTGGCTGGGGAATTTGAGATTACTGTTGTTTACTCTTTTAAACTAATCTAATTTATAGGTATAGGTGGAAATGGCAAGCAACCCAAACCTAACCAAGCTAGGAAAGAAAACGTCATCTGCACCACCAGCAGCAGCAGCATCAAGTCCATGAAACCAAAGAAAGAAAGTATGTTGCAGCAAGAAAAATCGAACACATTTCAAAAAGAAATGCAGATGATGTTTCAATCTATACAAAAAAATCACGAGATGAAAAATGAGATAGGAGAAGTAAAAGAAACAATACAGAATATGGATGAAAGAATAGGGAACGTTCAACAAATAATAGTTAGAAATGAACAAAGGATCCAGATAATAGAAGAGAAATCAGAACAAGCAGAGAAAAAAGTAGAGATAAATCAAAGATTGACACAGGAAAACAAGGAGCTAAAGGAAACTGTAATATCGTTGGAAATGGAAAAGGCCACTTACCGTATTTTTTGGAGTATAAGACACACCGGAGTATAAGATGCAGCTTAGTTTTTGGGGACAAAAATAGGAAAAAAAATTTGTCTACCAGGTATTCATCTGGCTAGCATCCTTAGTCTGGTCAGTTTCAGCACATTAGTTTGCTAGTTTTGAGCATGCACATGCGCTTTTTATCCCCTGCTTGGGGATAAAAAACAGCTTCTAAAGCACAGCTGATCTTTGGAGAGAGCAGCAATCAGAAAAGCAGGCAAAGCACAGAGATTGCTTCACTGGCTAACGCCTCTTAGGCAGTGGTGAAATCTAAAATTTGTTACTACCGGTTCTGTGGGCGTGGCTTGGTGGGGGGGTAATGTGACTGGGTAGGCAAAGAGGTTGTAAAAAATGCTTTCAAAAACCTCCGACGATCCCAGCTGAGTTGCCTGATCATCAGAGGGTTTTTTAAAAACCCTCTGCCAATCAGGCAACTCAACTTGGATCATCAAAGCCATTTAAAAGAAAAAAAAGTTTTTTTCTTTTAAATGCCTCTGACGATCCAAGCTCTGACGATCCAAACTGACTTGCCTGATTGGCAGTGTTCTGCCCCAGCTATGGATCCCAAAGAACACTGGTAGCGCAGAGCCCTGGTAGCACAGCAGACTAAAGCTACCTGCAATTACTGCAAGTTCAAATCTCACCAGGCTCAAGGTTGACTCAGCCTTCCATCCTTTCTAAGGTAGGTAAAATGAAGACCCAGATTGTGGGGGCAATAAGCTGACTTTGTATAAAATATACAAAAGTATGAAAGCTATTGCTTAACGCATTGTAAGCTACCCTGAGTCTTCGGAGAAGGGCAGCATATAAATCAAACTAAAAAGAACAACAACACAGCACACACAAACTGAACAAAACTTAGTTTACTCAAATAACGCACTTTTAGCAAATGCCGGCTGTTAATAAGCGTTCTTAACAGCCTGCCAGGAATTCCACAGATAAGATAGTCAGAGTCTTACTGGAGTTGGCAGAAAGCCCAGAAGCAAGGTTGCAAAGAAATTCCAACATGATGATTAGCGAACTAAAGTTGTTTCCTGCAGTTTGTTGCAAGCTGCATTCTTTCTTAAATAGGCTAAGGGAATGGCCAATTAGCCCTAAGCCTTACTCTTGAGGAGACCTCCTCCTGAGGAACCACTCCTGCCTTTTGGCAGCTCTGCGTGCCCGTGCATTGAGAAGAGGCTCTTCCTCTTCATCCTCTTCACTTAAAGGAGCCTCTGGAGGTTCTGAAGGCCCTGACTGGATCTCTGCCTCTTGCACCACATCCTCTTCAGCCTCCTCACTGTCCGACTCAAGCATTGGCTGCACAGGCTGCTGGCGCAGCACCACAACAGCCTCCTCATCATTGCGATCAGCAACAATCTGTGCAGGCCATTGGTGGGCCACAACAGGCAGAGGGTTTTTTAAAAACCCTCTGACAATCAGGCAACTCAGCTGGGATCATGAGAGCTTGGATCATCAGAGGCATTTAAAAGAAAAAAACTTTTTTTCTTTTAAATGGCTCTGACGATCCAAGCTGAGTTGCCTGATCAGCAGAGGGTTTTTTAAAAACCTCTGATGATCAGGCAATTCAACTGGGATCATGAGAGCTTGGATCGTCAGAGGCATTTAAAAAAAAAAAACTTTTTTTCGTTTATGGCTCTGATGATCCCAGCTGAGTTGCCTGATCGGCAGAGGGTTTTTTAAAAACATCTGATGATCAGGCAATTCAACTGGGATCGTCAGAGCCATTTAAAAGAAAAAAAAAGCCTCTGATGATCACGTGGCTCAGCTGGGCGGGGGGGGGCAGGGATTTTTGCTACCGGTTCTCTGAACCACCTGCTTCCATCGCTACCAGATCGGGTGATCCGGTCCGAACCGGGAGCATTTCACCCCTGCCCGACCTGAGAGTCGGAGAGAGCAGGCAAAGCGCGAAAGATCGTTTCACTCACTAGAGCCTCATGAGGGCTGGAGAAAAGCTTTGGAAAAGCTGCATTCGGAGTATAAGACACACCCAACTTTTCAGCCTCTTTTGGGGGGGGGAGTGCATCTTATATGCCAAAAAATATGGTACTTCCTGAGATTCCAAAATATTGAAGAGGAAAAAGGGGAAAACCTTCCTGACATAGTTGTTGGCAGATGCTATACAGATAAACAAACAGGCAATGCAGACAGAGATGGATGAAATATTCAGAATACATACAAGCTATGCAGTGGTGGGATTCAAAAAAATTTACTATCGGTTCTGTGGACGTGGCTTGGTGAACATGATGTGGCTTGGTGGGCATGGCAGAGGAAGAATACTGTAAAATCTCCATTCCCACCCCATTCCAGGGGAAGAATACTATAAAATCTCCATTCCCACTCCAGGGGAAGGTTACTGCAAAATCCTCATTCCCTCCTGATCAGCTGGGACTTGGGAGGCAGAGAATAGATGGGGGCGGGGCCAGTCAGAGGTGGTATTTACTGGTTCTCTGAACTACTCAAAATTTCCACTACCGATTCTCCAGAACTGGTCAGAACCTGCCGAATATCACCTCTGAAGTTATGTGAGAAAACATAACCTCGCTAGAGAAGTACATATGAGATTTGTTAAAAAGACGATAAGAGTGAAATACATAAAAAAGCAAGAGATGAACCATTGCAATACAAAGACAAAGAAATTGTGGTCTTAAAACAGGTCCCAAGAAGAGTAAGAGACTTACGGAAACAATGTCAATTCTTGACAGGACAGCTGATTAAATACAATGTAAACTTCAGATGGTGACCTGAGGGAATATTACAGTAGTGGCCAAAATTGTGGAAATCTTTTTTGAAAAGTGTATTTTTGAGGTTTGATGACTAATAACACCATTTTTTTTTCGAGTTTCAAGATAATCATATTCCACTGCTGGAATGGCCTGGGAATAGCACAGATCTTAACCCAGTTGAAAATCCAATTGGAGTTGACTAAAGAAACTTGTTAGTCAAAAGCAACTCAACAATAAAACCCGGTTAATAAAAGCAATCATTCAATCTTGGTTACATATTATAATAGCTGCAGAACTAAAAGACCTGGTTCACTCCATGAGAAGATGTTGTAAGGCTGTAATTCATGCTAAAGGTTATCCAACTAAGTATTAACTGATGTGATAATTTTTGTATATCTCGTTTTTTTATATGGTGATAATTTTTGTATATCTCATTTTTTCTACGTGTTTCACTTTTCTTCTTTATACTGTAACTGCTACTCTAATAGCAAATCCTTCATAACAAATATTGCATTACATTCTTTTTTTTTTATTGCAAGAGTTTTACAATTACATTTTCACCCCTTTTTTCCCCCCCTCCACCCACCCCAAACTTCCCAACCTCCCTAACCCACCCTAACCCCACCTCCCCCCGGACTTCTGCATACTCATATCAAGTAAAAAAAAAGAAAAAAGATGTTACAAGATTATATTGTAACCAAGTTAAATTAATCCAGCCATAGTGGTATTTTATAATCCCATTTGTATCGGTGCTTCTTCCAAACTCTCATCAAAGAGTCTCTAAGTATATGGCTTTTAAATACTTTATCCACTGGCTGGATCTTGGTCATATTATGTGGAATACAAATATAATGTCACTCGGGGGGGGTTTATACAAAGAGGTTCTTTTTACAGATGCGGGCAGATGGCAGTTGAAGACACTACAGACACTGTTGGATGAAGGGATTAATTTAACTTGGTTACAATATAATCAATTACAATTGAGATGGAAAGAGGACCAAAAAACTGGTATTATGTTGCATGAGGAAGAATTGGTTAGACACATTAAGGAGAAAGGTCCAATGCATATTAAAAGGCTTTATAATGTTTTGTTAGAAAGGGATTCAGAAACTGAACTGGTTAAAGATTGTATGATTAAGTGGGCACAAAACTTTGGGGAACCAGTGATGTTGGAAACATGGGAAAAAATTTGGGTTCAGAATGTTAAATTTACACAGTCGCAGAATTTGAGGGAAAATTTTTATAAAATGTTTTATAGATGGCATTTAGACCCAAAAAAATTGTCGTGTATATACCCTGATGTTCAGCCAAAATGTTGGAGATGTGATTGTTTAGATGCTACATATTATCATGTTTGGTGGACCTGTGGGAAAGTTAAGGCTTTTTGGATAAAAATTTGGTGGGTCATGCAGAATGTTTTGAAGAAAAAAATTCAATTTTCTCCACAATTGTTTTTATTGGGTATAGTTAAGGGTTTTACATTGGGTGAAACAAAATTGATATTGTACATGATAACAGCAGCAAGATTGTTGATAGGTAAATACTGGAAAAATGAAGCTTTGTCCACGAACGAGGAATGGACTTTGAAGATGGCCAGTTTTGCAGAGATGGCGAAGATTTCAGCATATTTAAAAGATTGTTCACAAGAGACTTATGAATGGGAATGGAAAAAGTGGATAGATTATGTTCAGAACAAATATCAAACTAGGAAGTATCAAATAGCTTTTATTTGAAAATGTTATATTATATTATATTAAGATAGAAATATTTTAATGTAATGAAGATGAAAATTTATAAGCGGGAGGGAGGAGTTCAAGTTTTATATAAGTTTTATATAAAGGAGGGTTTTTTTTTTCTTTTTTCTTTTTTTTTACTTGATATGAGTATGCGGAAGTCCGGGGGGAGGTGGGGTTAGGGTGGGTTAGGGAGGTTGGGAAGTTTGGGGTGGGTGGAGGGGGGGGAAGGGGTGAAAATGTAATTGTAAAACTCTTGCAATAAAAAAAAAAAAGAATATGGGCGCACATTTCAAACCCAGGGTGCGCAATACGAGTCGTGATGCTCGCCTTAGAAGGGGCTGGGGCCAGATGGATGGTTACTCTGTACAACGCGGATGCAGCAGAGTTAAGAAACTTTGACATATTCATGATGGCTCTGCGTTGCTATTTCAAGGACCCCCTAGCAGACCAGAAGGCCTGAGACTGAATCAAAGCTGTGAAGCAAGGGCGACGATCCGTAGCTGACTACACTGAGGAGTTCCGGAACCTGGCCTGCTGCATCAAATGGCCTGAGGACATCCTGGTGAGGTATTTCAAAGATGGATTAAACAACGACCTCTACAATGCCTGCATCGCCATAGGAGCGCCAGACTGCTTGCCCGAAGGGTACCTCACCGCAGAGGAGATTGACATGGCTAGAAACCCATACCAAGCAAGCTGAGGCTGGAAGAAATCCCCACCCCAGAGGAAACGAGAGCAATTCAAATAGTCACGCCCCTTCACACTGAGGTCGTTGGCATGCTTTAAATGCGTGAAGGAGGGGCACTGAGCTGCAGAATGCTGCTCAAAGATGCCAGCAAGAAAACCAGATTGCCTGTCAGGGGGGAAACCCACAAAGCTCAGTCCCAGAGGGAAGGAAACTGCCCTACAAAGCAAGGCAACCATTAAGTTTCAAGACCTCCCAACCCTTGGGGGCTGAAACTCCAGAAATCCAAACAGAAGAGCCAACTTTCACCAAAAGAAACCCAGAAGACAAGCTGCTGGTAAGCAACCCAATTGAACCGCTTATCCTCCCCCTAAGACTGTTTATATCCAGTCGAGACAGAGAAGTAAAAGCCTCTGCTTTTCTAGATTCGGGATGCACCCAGTGCCTGATAAGTCCCACCCTAGTAGGGAAACTGGGAATAAATCTAAGAAGGCTAAGAAACCTGATCACATTTTGCCAATTAGACTGATCAATATCTGGGAGAGAACCTGCCATGTTTGCTACCGATCCCCTACAAATAACTATGGATAATCAGAAAGACACATTGACATTTGTGTCAATGGCATGGAATGGCCATTAGTTTTGGGGCTAGCATGGCTGAAATAATGGAATCCCAAAATTAACTGGAAGCAAGGATCGGTCAGGTTTCAGCTACGCATAACTTTTGCTGACGACCAAAAAGGGGATTGAGAGAGGGGGCTTGAGAAGCAGTGATGCCCGGTTGGGGAATGTCAAACGGGGATATATCAAAGGAATACAGAGACCTAGCTGAGGTTTTCAGTGAAAAAGCATCTGATGAACTCCCTATACCACTACCATGCTACCGACTGCGCAATCAAAATCCTTCCAGGAGCAAAACTCCCCAAACCAAAGATGTATTGCATGTCCCCTAGAGAAATGGCAGAATTAAGAACTTTCACTGACAAAAAATTGAAAAGAGGGTTCATCAAACCCAAAAATCACAGCCCCAGTATTTTTCAGAGAAAAGAAAGATGGCTTTATGAGATTATGCGTAGATTATAGAAATTTAAATACAGTGAGTATAGAAAACATGTACCCCTTCCTCTTATGAAGGACATGCTGACATACCTCTTCCAAATATTTTTTTTTCAAAACTAGACCTGAGAGAGTCAATTCAGTGTCAATTCAATATCTTCTCCAATTATTTCTTGTAACCATCTCCAAATCTTGCTCCAATATCTTTTCACATCGGGGCATGTCCACCACATGTGAAAGAAGGTGCCCTGGCCATGGCCATGACCGCATTTCCAACAATTTGGGTGTATATTTGGATACATCTTTGCTAGCCTGGCAGGGGCTAAATACCACCTGTGTAGCATTTTATACTGGTTTTCCTTATATGTCACTGCTCTGGTCAGTTTATAATTCCTATTCCATGCCTCTTCCCACTCGTTAAAATTTATACTGCGTCCAATGTTCTTCTCCCTTGCTTCCATTTGGTTTTTGATTGTGTCCTCTGTTCTATCCTCATCTAATAGGTAGTTATATAATTTAGCCAATATCTTTTTTTCTCTTCCCATCAAAACCTTATCAAACCCATTAGATCCTAGTTCTAATACACATTCCTCCTTATCTTTCTGATATCTAGACTTTATTTGTAAATAAGTCCACCAGTCTAAATTGATAACCTGATCTTTCAAGGCATCGTTAGACTTAAGATTTCCTCCTCCGTCTAGTATGTCTTTATATCTACACATTTTCTTCATTCCCCATCTGTTGGGATAAATCAGGGCTTCCATCGTGGAGAGCCATTTCGAAATTTTTTAATAATGTCGCTGTTTAATTGCAGTCCATGTTTATATTAAAGTGTCTCTAATTTTATGCCTATGAAAGTATGTTTTCTTTTTCTTCTCTGTGTCCCATAGATATGCATGCCACCCTCTCTGTAAGTCGTGGCCTTCCAAAGTTAGGATCCTTTTATTTTCCAGATTGGCCCATTCCCTTATTCATACTAACTTGGCTGCCCTGTAATATCTTTCCAAATCTGGGAGTCCAAATCCTCCTAATTCCCTTTTTCCGTGTAAGATTTTAAATGAGATCCTTGGTCTTTCCCCCCGCCCCATATAAAATTCCTAATGTTTTTGTTAAGATCTAAAAAGAATTTCTTATCCAGATTTACAGGTATTGTTTGATACAAGTTCAGTAGTTTTGGGAGGATGTTCATCTTAATCGAGGCTATTTTGCCTAGGAGTGACAATTGTATTTTCTTCCATCTGTCCAAATCTTGTTTTATTTTCTTAATTAAGGGGATATAGTTGTCTTCCTTTAGAGATGAACACCTTGAGGTTATCCAGATTCCTAGATACTTTATTTTTTTAACAACCTGTAATCCCAGTTTTTCTTCTATCTCTTTCTTCTGTACCTTAGTCACATTCTTAATCTTAATATTTTGGTTTTGTTTTATTCAATTTGAATCCTGCTACTTCTCCGTATTTGCCCAATTCCTCTAGAATTTTTTGTCCAGATTCTAATGGGTCTTCCAAAATCAAGGCCACATCATCTGCAAATGCTTGCATTTTATATACCTCTTTCCTGATCGTTAACCCTTTAATTTCCTCATTGTTCCTGATTTTCCGTAGCAGAACTTCTAAGGCCAAAATAAATAATAATGGTGATAGGGGGCATCCTTGTCGTACCCTCTTTCTGATCTGGAATGTTTTGGTCCTGTCTCCATTCAATAAGATGCTCACCCTTTGGTTGTCATAAATAGTTTTTATCATCTTTTCAAAATTTGTTACAAATCCCATTATCTTAATTTGTTTAATCATGAAGTTCCAATTTAAATTGTCAAATGCCTTCTAGGCATCTACAAAGACTAAGCCTATCTGCTTTCCTGGGTGTTCTTCATAATATTTTAGAATGTCCAACACAATTCTCAGATTATCCCTAATCTGCCTCCCCGGGAGGAATCCATTTTGATTCTTATGTATCCAAGTGTTCAATATTTTTTTTGTTCTTTCCACCATTATACTCATAAATAATTTATAGTCAGAGTTTAGGAGAGAAATTGGTCTATAGTTTTGAATTTGTTTTAAATTGGGCACCCTCTTTCGGCAGTAGTGTGACATGAGCTTCACGCCACGAATCTGGGATTTTGCAGCCCATCAATGCCTCATTGTAAATTTCCACTAATTTTGGTTGTAATATTTCTTCTAGATTTTTATATATTTCTCCTGGGAATCCATCCGGGCCTGGCGATTTGTTATTTTTGAGTTTAGAGAGCCCTGTTTTTAACTCTTCAACTGTTATCTTTCCATTGAGCATTTCCCTTTCTTCCTCTGTTATCCGTGGAAGCTCTTCACTTACCAAATATTTCTCTATTTTTTCTTCTGGGATCTCCTCTTCTTTATAAAGAGCTTCATAGAATTCCCTAGCTATCTCTAATTTATCCTCTTCTTTGTTTAACAAATTACCCTTAGGGTCTTCTAATATATGAATTGTCCCTTTTTCATTTTCCTTTTTTAATTTATAAGCCAGCCATCTACCCGACTTGTTGGCATTCTGAAAATACTATTGTTTTGTTCTTTTTATTTTTTGTGCCAAGTCTTCTTGATCTATGATATTCAGTTTGTGCCTCCGCATCAGCCAATTTTCTTTTGCTATTTTATCTCCCGGGTTTTCTTGGAGTTTCCTTTCAGCTTCTCCTAAGTGATTTATATGATCATCCAAGACCTTTCTTTTTTCTTTATTTTTATATGCGCTATATGATATCACAACCCCTCTCAGCTAGGCCTTCATTGCATCCCATACTATTGCACGAGGAGTTTCTTGGTTTTCATTTTCTCTGAAGAAGAACTTTATTTCTTCTTTAAGTTTGTCTACACATTCTTTATCTCTCAACAATTTCACATTAAACCTCCATCTCTGTTGTTTCTTCCTCTGTGTGCTCTTCCACTTTACTTCTAAGGGGTTATGATCTGCCCATGTATTTGGGCTGATTTCTGTTGTTTCTATTTCTAATCCAAGATTCCTGCTGACCCATGCCATGTCATTCTAGACCATGACTTTTGAGGATTAGAATAAAATGTATACTGTCTATTATTTGGGTGTAGGGTCTGCCATATATCAATTAAATGTAATTCTTCCACTAAGTCAAAAAAGGCTCTCGGTAATTTTGCCCTTTTGTTTTTATTAATTTTATTACTTTTATAATCCTTATCTGGGTCTACAATTCCATTAAAATAGCCTATTATACAAATTTCATTATATTCCATTTTTCCTAATTGCTCATGATGTTTTTTGAAGTATTCCCCTTGTTTTTTGTTTGGAACATATAGACCTACTAGTAGAATTTTGGAATTCCCTCTCTTAACCTCAATCATTAGAGTTCTTCCCTTTGTATCATTATATTTTTGTCTTGCTTCAATTCCTTTTTTTTTTAATCGAAGAGTTTTACAGAAAAAAAAGGATTCCTCCCTGCAATATTCCCCCCACCCTTTCCCTCCCCTCCCTCCCAGACTTCCCAGAGCAAAATACAAGGTATTTCAATTAACAATCATAAGCTAAATTAACCGATCTATCCTCAGACTACTAAATCCCCCCCTGAAACCTTAACTCCACTATAGATAACATAATACTTCTAATACTTAACGTTCATTCATAAGCTATTTGATATTTTCTTGTCTGATACTTATTTTGAATATAATCAATCCATCTTCTCCATTCCGATACGTATCTTTCTTGTGTATAGTCCTTCAAATACGCTGAGATTTTCGCCATTTCTGCTAAGTTCGTTACTTTCAGAATCCACTCTTCAATAGTAGGCAAAAAGTCCTTCTTCTAGTATTGCGCTACCAACAGCCTAGCTGCTGATATTAAGTTCAAAATCAATTTAGTCTCTAATACTGTACAATCCATCGTTATACCCAGTAAAAACAATTGAGGAGTAAATTTCAACCTTTTGTTCAGAATGTTCTGCATCACCCACCAAATTTTTATCCAAAATGCCTTGATTTTCTTACAGGTCCACCATATATGAAAATAGGTTGCATCATCACATTCACATCTCCAACATTTAGCTTGCAAATTCGAGTACATGCATGATAATTTTTTAGGATCTAAGTGCCATCTATAAAACATTTTATAAAAATTCTCTCTCAAATTTTGTGCTTGAGTAAATTTAACATTTCTGACCCAAATCTTTTCCCATGTTTCCATCATCACTGGTTCCTGAAAGTTTTGTGCCCATTTTATCATACAATCCTTAACCAATTCCGTTTCTGAATCTATTTCCAATAAAGCATTATACAACGTTTTAATATGCATCTGACTTTGATCTCTAATCTGTTTCACCAAATTTTCCTCATTTTGCATAGCACCAACTTTTTGATCTTCCCTCCATCTAGCTTGAAGCTGACCATACTGAAACCAAATATAAATTATCCCTTCTTCTTTTAATTCATCTAAAGATTTCAATTGCAGCTTACCCCTTTCCAAAAGAAGAAGTTCTTTATCAGTAATCACCTCTGTTTTTTGCTCTATACTTATATTTTCTATTGCATGTCTGGGATTTGCCCATATGGGTATCTTATAGTTTAGCTTATATTGATACTTTTTCCAAACCCTCAACAACGCATTTTTAAGTATATGACCCTTAAACACTATCCACTTTTTTTTCATATAACAGATAAGCATGCCATCCATATAACAAATCATAGCCTTCTATGTTTAACATTCTTTCTTCAGTTAAGTTAAACCAGTCGCTAATTTGTGATAAAGCAGCCGCTTCATAGTACAATCTTAAATTAGGCATTTTAAGACCTCCTCTCTTACGTACATCCTGTATAATTTTCAGTTTCACTCTTGGTTTCTTCCCACCCCAGATAAAAGTATTAACCCCTTTCTGCCATTCCATCAAATTTCCGTCTTTCTTAAGCACTGGTATCATTTGAAACAAAAATAAGAACCTAGGTAAAACATTCATTTTTATTGCTGCTATCCTTCCCAGTAATGATCATTGTAGCTTTTCCCAATTTTCCATTTCTTTCTGTACTTTTTGCCAAAGAACTTCATAATTGTTTTTAAACAATTTCGTGTTTGAGGCTGCAATATATACTCCTAAATACTTAACCTTTTTAACTATTTCAAATCCCGTTAGTCTCCCTAAATCTTCTCTTTGAGATATGGACATATTTTTAATTATCATCTTTGTCTTATGTTGATTTACTTTAAATCCAGATACTTTACCATATTGATCTATTATGTCCAACATATATGGAGCCACTTCTATAGGTTGAGATAAAGTAACAACCAGGTATTCTGCAAATGCTCTTAATCTATAATCCTGCTATCTAATTACAATTCCTTTTATTTTATCAGATTCACGCAACTTATTCAACAAAACTTCTAAAGTTAAGATAAACAATAATGGCGACAAGGGACAACCCTTTCTCAATTTTAAAGACTTCTGTTAGGCCTCCATTAACTATTATTTGTGCTGTTTGTTCCTGAGATATTGCTCTAATTGAGTGTATAAAATACTCCCCAAAATGCATTTTTTCTATTATCTTAAAAAAAAAATTTTTAAATTTTAAAATTAAATTGCCAATTCAGTCAATCAAATGCTTTCTCTGCATTACAAAATGTATTATGTTTAGCATATTGTAAGCTAGTTGCCACCTGATCAGCCATTAACATATTAAATTGTCCACGTGATATATTTATTGTTTCTTTTACCTTCTTATCTCCTGGATTAAGTATAAGTAATTGTTCTTTCTTTTTTATTTCTTTCTCTATCTCTTTCCGCTTCTTTTGTTGTTTTAGTCTATGTTTATTATTCATATGTATTAACGTACCCCTCATATAAGCCTTACTAGCATCCCAAACCATTTCCATAGAGGTACCCTTGTTCATATTAATAGCAAAAAATTCTTTCATTTGTTTTTTAAGCTCTTTCACATTTTCTTCATATCTAAATAAATTTTAATTCAACCTCCAAGACCTCCTTAACCCTCTCCTGTTCCAATTCCACCCAAACCGGACTATGATCAGTTAAAATTCTTGGACATATCTTCGTCTTCTTCACCCTAGAAATAAAATCATTAGTATAAAATCAATCCTGGAGAAGGATTGATGTCTATCAGAAAAGAAAGTGAAGTCTCTTTCCTCCACGTTGCGTTCTCTCCAAATATCTCTCAGTTCTATATCTTCCATCATATAAAAAAAAGATTTAGGTAATTTTGCACATGTTGAAATCTTTGATAAACTTTTTTTTATCTTTCTGTGTGTCTATTACTCCATTCCAGTCACCCATTAATATAAAAGATTTATAATCCCATTGTATTATTTTAGTGTGTAAAAATTTATAAAACTTGTCTTGTTGCTGATTAGGGGCATATATTCCAATTCCAAGTGTGTACCTAATCTTGAATTTATGAAATATTTTTGGTCTAATAACCTAATATGTATTTCTTGCAGACAAATGACATCATTGTTAAATTGTTTCAAGTAATGAAATACTTTCTTTCTTTTATGTGGTGAATTTAGGCCATTAACATTCCAAGATAGAAATTTAGTTGCCATCTTTAGCTTTTTGAAGCCCTATGAGCATCAGTTGAAGATCTTCCTCCACCTTACTCTTCGGCCTAGCCCCCCCGCCCCACTGCTTCTGTTTTCTGAACTTCTTGAGATAGATCTTGAAATTGTTGCATTTTTAACTGTTGTTCTTGAAGTTTATAAGTTGATTGGGTCAGTTGTTGTACTTTCGGTTCTCCCTTCTTAGATGGTTCCAGAGTTGGGGGTAAGCCTCCAAGATCCAGATCTTCTTCCATGATGATTCCTCCAGCTGCAACTTCAGCATAAATTTGTATCTGCTTTCCATCTTTTTCTTCTTGTATCATCTCCATTTTCTTTCTACCCCCCCCCCCCCCTGGTGAGGGTGGGTATCCAGCCTTTAAAACATTGACATAGAAATCTTTTGCCTTCCAGACTGTGTTTAACCGGTATCTTTCTCCACTATAAGTCACTATTAGACCAGTTGGAATGTCCCATCTGTATGCCACTTGTTGATTTCTCAGCTCATTTACCAAAAAGCCAAAGTCCTTTCTACTTCTCAACATCTTTGGAGGGATCTCTTTCAAAACCACCACTTCTTGCCCAGCCACCTGAACCTTATTCTTGTAGGAAGCTTGTAAAATATCATTTCTGATCCTCCTGGTTGTAAAATAAATCACCACATCTCTTGGCAGCTGTCTTTGTCTTGCCAGCCAGGAGTTAACCCTGTAGATTTTATCAATTCGGCTTGCCACATCTTCTGGTCTTTCTTTAATTATCTCTGCAATAGCATCAGCACAAATATCCTTTAAATTTTCTTTGCTGTTTTCTTTCAGGCCTCTCAATCTCAAAGCAAATTTCATGGACCTGTATTGTAACATTACCAATTCATCATCCACTTTCTCGGTTTTGGTCATGACATCTTCCATTTTGCTTTCCAAATTTAAATTGGCTTCATTAATTTCTTCCACTTTCTCATCCAGCTGAATAACAAGTTTTGACAATCCTAATACTGCATAAACAATATCATCTCTTATTTCATCGTGCTTTATTGCAACCACTTCTTTAATTGACCTCCTCAACTTTCTTTAATTTCCCTTCCACAAGTACTGTTAAGTTATTCATTGCTGTGGCTTGATTATTCATGGCTTCTTTCATAAATTCTTTGAAATCATTAAGAGCAGCCTCCTGACTCTGTGAATCAGCCAGAAGTTGTGCTTTCTGTGTCACCACTGACACAACTGGGGAACCTCCCCCTCTTTTAGCAACTCCTGGCTTAACTTGTTTAGAAGCCATCTTTTTTTTCCTTTTTTAAAAAATATTTTTTTCCCAATGCCACAAAGTCCCTTGAACAACTTTAAAATGCTTGTAATTTATAATCTCTAATTTATCAGGCAAAATAGTCTTTTCTCCACAAGCTCTCACTTCCCAGCAGCTTTAATCCACTCTTACAATGTAAAGTTCTCAATCAGCACTTTTGTTTCTGACTTTCATTTTCAAAACCATAACAAAGACGCCATCTTCAGCCTCCAGCTCAAAGAAATTCAGTTTGAAACAAAGTAAATCCGGAGTTAAGCTCTGTTACTTTTAAGGCTTATTCTCCTGTTTCCACTCTGCCTCCGCTTGTAATCAATCAGACTCACTTTTTGACAGCAGGATTGGTCGCGGCTTCTAGCTCTGCTTACACAGAGTTGTCCCGGATTCGGAGCTTCTTGGCGGGCTGACTGGGGAGCTCTCACCCTCCAAGCCTCTGGAATTATTCCAGAGGACTTTCGGGGAGCTCTACTCTCACCCACCGGCTCTCCTCTCCTTCTTTTCCTGAAGGGGAGGTTTTTCAGCCGCCAGACAGCCGATTTGTGCTGTCAAAGCGGCTTTTATGAAGTCATGAGGCTGGCGGTCTAAGGAGACCGTCCACGAAGCCTGCGGTGCCGACCGGAAGTCGCTTCAATTCTTTTTTCTTTTTTTTTTTTTGATGTAGATTGCCACCCCCCTCTTTTTTTCTCTGCTAATGAGGTAAACGTTTTTCCAAATTTTTTGTACTCTAAACATTTGCCCTCTGCTTTTTTTATGTGCACCTCCTGTAGGCAAATTATATCTGCGTTTTGTTTTACTAATTTTGTAAGTCTTAGTTTCCTCTTTTTATAATCATTTAGTCCATTCACATTTACTGATATTAGTTTCCAATCACTCATTCCTGCTTTAGTTTTAGTTTCTATTTACTCGTACGGCTCTTTGTGGTCTTGTTTTTTTCCCTTTGGCCTCTTTGTCTTCCTTTTCTTCTGTCCTCTTCTCCTCCAAGAGTATTTCCTTAGTTTTCCATTGATGTGAGGTTTCCTCTTCTAATGCCGTTGCCTCTAGTTCTTCTTTACTACTTTGTTCTTCCTCCGTTCCTCTCAGCTGGTCGAGGAAATCTTGTGCTGTACTCAGACTATCAATTTTTATTTTTCTCCCCTGCCAGGTGATTAGTATCCCTTCTGACAGCAGCCATCTGAATAATATATTCCTTTTATTTAGCTGCACAGCTAAGAATCTGTAATCCTTTCTTACTTCCCTCACTCTTCTTGGGACCTGTTTTAGAACTATCACTTCTTTTCCTCTATATGTAATTGGTTCTTCTCTTGCCATTTTGTACAGGATGTCTTTCACTTTTTTTCTCGCAAATCTAACATGTACTTCCCTAGGAAGCCTGTTCCTCCTTGCATAATTTGTCTGTACTCTATAGACATCGTCCAGTTCTTTAATTATCTCTAGCTTGTCTTGTTCAAGTACTTCTGCAATTAGTTCCATCATTATCTGTCCCAGGTCCTCCTCTTTGTCTTCAACAATATTCTGGAAATGTAGGTAGAAGGAAGCCCTATCCATTTCCAGTTGGATTATTGAATCCTCTAACTCCCTATTTTGCATCATAAGCTTATGGTCCACCATGTCTAATTTCTTCTCGTTTTGCTGTATTCTGGATTCCGCCTTCAGTATCCTTTGTTCATTGTTGTGTATTGAAATGTGGATCTCGGTCATCTTCTGATCCAGTACTTGAATATCTGTTTTTAATTCAACATGATTATTGGACATTTTTTCTTGCATAATCATCATGGTTTCTTGAATTAAAGTCAAAGTTGATTGCAAAGTTTGCATGGTCGGTGTTGCTGCGGATTTTTCCATTTTGGACAGCCCTTCCATTGATTTCTGGGTTGCTGGAGAGGTCATGGTTATAGTGGGATTGGAGGGTGTCTTCTTCCCTGTTTTCAGAATCATTGATGACAGGCTTGTCATTTCTTTCAGGACTATTTTTTGTTCTCTAATTATTTTCTCAATATTTCTCCAAATTATCATTCATTAATTTCCACCTCTTCTTGTCTGTTATTATCTGTTATCTAATGTTAATTTGAGTATATTTACAGATAATTAATTCAAATTCTCCCAAAACACAATATTTATCTAGCCTCTCCTAATAACGTAAATGACATGAAATAGTACACTACTACCAGAGTAAATCCCAATTACTTATTCTCTACATCCAACTTATTTCTTTAAACCAGTTTCAGACTGTAAATATTATATGAATGTAAATATATATGCGTAAGTTAATATGTGTAGATACTAATAATACTATAAATTCTATATACTATATAAATATATATACTATTATAAATACTATAAATAGAAATAGATACTGTTATCTATAAATATAGGAAACTGTATAAATATGTGTGTTATATAGAAAGAGATCAAAAATTAATTAATTAATTTACAAGTTGACAATTAAGTATATAAATTATCAAAAGTGTTAGACAGTATAATTATCAAAAAGTATCAGAAAGTATCAAAAAATATCGAAATTACTATATAAATCAGAAGAACTTCTCCTGGTTTTTTTTCTTTTGTCTCCTTTTAAAGTATGTAAAGTTCTTTATTGCTCAATCTCCAATATTTCCTAAATCTCCTTTTTTTTTTGTCCGTTGGTCAAAAATGGCACTCTCTGGTATTTTCCACTGCTAGATTGTCCGTATGTCAGCCTCTTCAATTATCACCCTGTCAGGTCTTTGTAATGGCTGCACTTCCTGTTCTTTGGTACAACCAGTCTCCGTCCGATTTCACTCCGATAGTTCTATGGCTATAAACAACAAAAGCGAGGTCTCTTTTTTGGATTCTGAGTTCTTATTATTTATTACTTGCTGTGCCAACCAGTCTCCTTTTGTGCAAGTAATTCGATCGATCTTTATTCTCCCTGCTGGCTTGTCAGACTCTATAGCTTTTCAGTCCGTTCTCTAATTCCAATTGCCGCTCCTTACCGCTCTGAGCCCTTCATGCCCGACTCTGCCGGCACCTTCTTCCGATGACAACTTCACATATGCAGGGAAAGGTATATTAATCCGATTTTGACACTGTCACCTCTGATCTTCCTCGCCTCCCATTTCGTTGCTGACTACTGCAGCCTCAGGTCCGCCATTGAATGGCCGACTCACATGTGTTGGTTTGACAGAGCCGCCAGGTCTTGCAATAAGCGTTTGCAATTCGCTTTATTGCTCCCCTGGCTCTCTCTAATGTTCGTGAGGCTCTCCAGGCTCCGCGCCCGAAAAGGGTCCCCAAAACACGGTGACTGGCAGCGCTGAGAGTAGCGGTCACTCTCTCAGCACCATGTCGCCATGGATCGCCAACCGGAAGTCCCAGAGCTGATACTCCCTAACTTCTGCCCTCGACCGACTCATCCTCAGGAGCGGCGTTGGCATACTTTAGACATCAGGCGGGCATTACGTATCTACCTTAAGAGGACAGCTATCATCCGCAGATCGGAGTCGTTGTTTGTCTCCTTCTTACCCTCTTCCCTGGGCTGCAGGATTTTGTCATCCACCATCAGTCGCTGGGTTCGGCAGACTATCGCCTCAGCCTACGATCTCCGTTCCCTTCCGAGACCTGCCCGTTTGACAGCACACTCCACCTGCAGTGCGGCTACGTCAGCGGCCTGGGCCACGCAGGCTCCGTTGCTTGAAATCTGCAGGCTAGCTACATGGACTTCTCCTGCCCCTTTCATACAGCACTATAAACTGGACAAATTTGCATCAGTGGAAGCTGCATTTGGACAACGGGTGTTGCAATGGGTCGTTTCAGGGGAGGGTTCTTTGGACCAGTCTGGTTCCCCCCCCCCCAGATTCGGGACAGTGAACTTGGGTATGTCCCTTCCTGGATGATGTCTCCACTCACAATGGAGAAGGGGCATTGGTCCTACCTGAGATGCACCTTCTCGTTGGGTGGAGACAGCAGCCAGACCCTCCCTTCACCAGTCTGGTTCCCCCCTCTCTCTCTCTCTCGTCTACGCTGGGCTGTTTCTCCTGTTTCTTCTCCCACACGCCGAGTCTGTTCCTTCCTGGTCTTCACCAAAAGCTGGTCTACCTGGCAACAAAGGCAGGATTTAGCACTAATGACAGACTCAGTCCATCAAGCTTATTGGGTGGGTACAACCCATCCTGGCTGCTGTCTCCATCCAACGAGAAGGTGCGTTTCAGGTAGGACCAATGCCCTCTTTCTCTCATTTGGGTGCAAGGTCCTCCAAATGTCTATTAGATTTAATTCTTCTATCACGTTAAAGAAGGATTTAGATAATTTATCCTTTTTTTTAAAAAAAAAATGTCTTTGCCGCACTTGTAATCTTTTTCTGTATCTATTATACCATTAAAGTCCCCTACTATACAAATATTCCTGTATTCCATTTTAATTATCCGTTCATGTAATTTTTTGTAATATTCTCCCTGATTTTTTGCGGGGGGGCATAAATAGCTACTAGTAATATTGGTAAATTTCCTCTCTTTATTTCTATCATTAATGCTCTTCCTTTGGGATCTGCATATTTTTGTTCGGCAATAATCCCTCCCTTAATGTATATTGCTACCCCCCTTTTTTTCCCTGCTAATGCAGTGTATACTTTCCCTAATTTGCTATATACTAGGTATCTTACATCTTGTTTCCATATGTGAATCTCCTGAAGGCATATTATGTCAGAGTTTTGTTTGGCTAATTTTATGAATATCTGTCTCCTCTTTTTAATCTCATTCAACCCATTTACGTTAATTGATAATAATTTCCAATCATCCATTTTTTGGACTTCCTAACAGGAGTTACTATTTATTTGCCCTTGTGACCCTTTGTGTTCTTAGTTTCTTTCCTTTTGTGTCTTTCTTCTCTTTTTCTTCTGTGTCTTTCTTCTCCAAATGTCCTTCTTTAGGGTCTCGTTGGTCGAGAGTTTCTTCTTCCTGAGTTATTGTCTCTACTTCTTCCTTGCTACTCTGTTCCTATCAGTTGGTCTAGGAAGTCACTAAACTATCTATCTTTATTTTTTTCCCTTGCCACGTAATTAACATTCCTTCCGGCAGTGTCCATCTAAATAATCTATTTCTTTTGTTTAATTGCATGGCAAGGAATCGATAGTCTCTTCGTAGCTCTCTTACTCTCCTGGGGACTTGTTTTAATGTTATAACCTCCTTCCCCTTATACATCATCGGTTCTTCTCTGATTATATTATACAGGATGTCATGGACTTTTTTCCTTGCAAATATAATGTGGACCTCTCTTGGGAGCTTATGCCTTCTAGCATAGTTTGTCTGGACCCGATATACCTCATCCAATTCTGCAATTATTTCTTGCTTGTCCCTTTTTTTCTTTTAAATGCCTCTGATGATCCAAGCTGAGTTGCCTGATCGTCAGAGGTATTTAAAAGAAAAAAAACCTCTGCCGATCAGACAACTCAGCTTGGATCGTCAGAGCCTTTTGAAAGCATTTTTTTACAACCTCTTCACCAAAGAGGTTGTAGAAAAAATGGTTTTAAAAGTAAAAAAAAAAAAATTGGCCACATCCACCCAGTCACATTACCCCACCACCAGTACCGCCCACAGAACTGGTAGTAACAAAGTTTAGATTTCACCACTGGATTTTCTCAAGAAATTCTCAGCTCTTCCAACTCCCTCGGTGACATGCTATACATCTTGGGTTTAGGGAGTTTAGCGCCAGGTAAGATTTCTATCACACAGTGGCACGGTGGGGAGGGAGCTCATCTGAGGCTTTTTCACTAAAAACTTCAGCCAAATCCTTGTATTCTATGGGTATGCCCCCAGTTGGCATGACGTGACCAGGCATGGCTCTTTCTCAATTCTCTGCCCCCTCAGTTCCTTTATGTAGATTCTCAGCAAAAGTCACATTCATCTGAAATTTTATGATGCCTTGTTTCCAATTGATTTTGGGATTCCATTTTTTCAGCCATGCAAGACCCAGAACCAACGGCCATTCCATGCCAGGTGCCACTATAAACGTAAGCATTTCCTTGTGGCTTCCAATGCCTATATGTAGAGGCTCAGTGGCAAAAGAAGCTGGCTCCCCTCCTGCTATTGACCCATCTAGTTGGCAGAAAGAGATGGGCTTTTTCAGCTTTCTTATGTTAATCCCCAACTTCCCTACTGGGGTTGGGCTGATCCAACAATGGGTGCACCCTGAATCCACTAGAGTGGAGATATTTATCTCCCTGTCCTGGTTTGGGATAAATAGTTTTAAGGGGAGGGTAAGCAGTTTAATTGGTTTGCTTACCAGTGGTTCATCATCTGGATCGCTTCTGAATGAGTGTGATTCCTCCTGCTAAAATGCCAGGGTTTCCTCCCCAAAGAGGGGAGGGAATGGAAATTCTATGGTCTCCCTTCTCCTAAAGGCAGTCTCCTTCCCACACCAGCCCAGTGTGGGAAGGGTTTACAGGGTTCTCCCCCGGTGGGTGGTTCCGGGTGAGTGTTTGCGAACAATACTCTGCAGCTTGGTGCTCCTCTTTTCCACACTTGAAACAGGCTGAGGATCTTGGAGAGAATGTGGTTTGTGGTTTGAGGTGCTCTTGCTTCCATTGGGGTGGGGATTTCTTTCATGCTCACCCTGCTCGATACCGGTTTCTGGCCATATCAATTTCAGTTTCTTCGGCGGTGACGTACCATTCATGTAGATGATTCGGTGCACCTCGGGTCACACAGGCATTGTATAGATCATCACTCAGTCCGTCCTTGAAACAGCTCACCAAAATATCTTCCGGCCAGTTCACATGACACGCGAGATCCCGGAATTCTTCAGTACACTCTGCTACTGGCCATCGCCCATGCCTCACCACCTTAATGCGGTCGCGTGCTTTGTGATCTACTAGTGGGTCCTCAAACCGTCGTTGCAGGGTCATCATGAAACGGTCAAAATTCCGCAGTTCTGGTGCGTCGGCATTATGCAGGGTCACCATCCATCTGGCAGCAGCACCCTCTAGGGCTACGGTCACAACTCGCACTCGGGATCCTTGGGTTTGGAAAGCATGCCCGTACTCTTGCATGTAGGTGAGCATATGTGCCACAAAGAATCCTAATTGCTGTGGATTCTCATCAAACTTCACCCCAAGGGAGGAAGTTTCTCTTTCCAGTAGCGGGACTCGTGGCTGGTTGGGAATGGGCGCCGGTATGTGTGCTGCCAGCGGGGGAGGGTTTGCTTGCTCTTCTGCTGCTGCTGCATCATCTGCTCGATAGACAGGCTCCAGAAGGGGGGTGCCTCCCGTGGCCTCATCTGCGACTGCTGCCCTTTCCATGCCCTTTGGTTGTTGTCCTGGCTCCCCTTGGATGTTGAGATTTTCCAAAGTTTCCATCACCAATTGGGTTATATGCCTCTTCAGACAATCCTCCCTCAGTGGTGCTTCTGTTAATTCCCCCTGGTCGGCAAGGGCTTCTAGTTCCAGTTTCCACCCCGGTTTTTGGTTGCCGCAGCTGAGGGTGACTCCTCTGGTTCTCTCATCCCAGCTATCTTTCTTCCCGATGCCAATTGACCAGCGGGGCTTTTCAGGATTCTCCAGGGTTACCTCATCCTCTCCGATGAGGTGTACGAAACAGGCATCCGACTGGGTGGTGGTTGCTGTCTCCTGTCTCCCCCCAGTAATTGGCTTCTCCCAGTTCTCTGCTTTGTTCAGACATGGTTTGCAAGGTCCCCTCAGCAGAGTGAAGATTGCTTCTCTGGGTTGACTATTTTGCAGGTCTTGCTTTCTGTAATTATTGCCTCTCCTTCCAATTTTAATTTAAGAAAGTAAAAACTCTTGAAATGTGATTGTTCAAAAGGATCCTTTTATTAAGCAGAAGTGATAACAACCCAGTTAAAGCAAGGTCTGATTACCTTAGGCAAGACAAGTAGGATTAAAGCAATAGAGACCCCTCCCTTTAAGTCAGAATGCAGATTTTAGCCAATATACAAGTGTGAAGATGTTTTCTTTACTAGTTTCCCTGAGAACCTGAACAAACATGCATTCACACCATTATCCTTTAAAGTGAAACAACCCACATGGCTATCATAAACCACGTAACGAGGATCTCAGGGCTCTTTGGTGCCAGGATATAGGTTGTAAAATATCTGTTGACACAGGCAATGCTAGTAAATCGAATCCAAGTCTCCCCCTTCTTCCAATTGAATGGGATTATCACTTTTAGGGATCTGACAACTTCTTCCAATCCTGTCCGTATTTCCACTGTCATCCAAACCATATCAATCCTGGACCAGGATTGATATGGGTGTGAATAAAATGTATATTGGCTCTCTTCACTGTGCATTTCTCTCCATACATCTCTCAATTTTAGTTCTGTTGTCATATTAAAGAATTACTTTGGTAATATATCTTTTTTTTATTTTTCTTGTTACTCTTGTAATCTTTTTTGATATCCACCATTGTGTTATAGTCCCCAATTAAACAAATATTATCATATCCTAGTTCTATTATTTTATTGTGCATTTTTTTAAAAAAATCATGTTGATTTTTATTGGGAGCATATATTACTTTTAATAACAATTGTTTTTGTTCAACTTCTAATTCTACCATTAACATTCTATCTTCTTCGTGTGAATGAATTAACTTTGATTTTATTCTTTCTTTTACATATATAGCAATTCCTCTTTTTTCTTTTGTATTAATGATGTATATAATCTTCCTAATGTTGGGTTCTCTAATAGTTTCTGGTATCCTTTTTTAATGTGTACCTATTGTGTACCTTACGTCCGTTTCAAGTTTTTTTAATTTAGTAAAAAATTGTGTTCTTTTTTTGGGTGCATTCAGACCGTTTATGTTTACAGAGAAGAGATTTATTGCCTCTACCATTTCTTACTGAAGTTATTTTTTTGGTGTTTCTTGTCTCTCTTTTTACTCTCCCTCTCACTCCCTCTCTTTCTTCTCGTTCTTTTTCCTGTATTTTTCTTATTTCTCTTCCTCTTTCCATTTCTTCTATTTGATCTTCCTCCTGGCTTTTGCTCTCTGATTTTTCCTTGCTTTCTTGTTCTTCTTCCTGTGAAAGATAATGTTTATAGAATTTTTGTGCCTTCTCTACCATGTCCACTCTGTATTTTCTATCTTGCCATGTAATAAGTATGCCATCTGGTATTAACCATCTAAACATCACTTTATATTTGGTCAGTTGGGTTGTCAAAAATTGGTATTTATTTATTTATTTATTTATTTATTTATTTATTTATTATTTTATTTTATTTTATTTTATTTCTATACCGCCCTTCTCCTGAAGGACTCAGGGTGGTGTACAGCCTAATTTAAAGCACAAAGACAGACAAAATTTAAAAATAATTAAAATTATTAAATAATTGGCTCAATTATAAAACCCCCAAATTTTAAATCCCACATTTAAAACCAATTAAAATCTTTACATTGATAGCCCAGCCTGGCAGAACAACAAGGTTTTGAGGGCACATCGAAATACATGGAGATCAGAGATCTTACAAATTTCTGGGGGCAGTTCATTCCACAGGGCAGGGGCTCCCACAGAAAAGGCCCTCCCCCTGGGTGTCGCCAGCTGACATAATTTGGCCGATGGCACTCTGAGGAGACCCTCTCTATGGGAGCAGAGTGGCCGGTGGGAGGCTACTGGTGGCAGAAGACGGTCTCGAAGGTACCCAGGTCCAATGCCATGGAGCGCTTTAAAGGTGGTAACCAGCACCTTGAATGGCACCCGGAAGACCACTGGGAGCCAGTGCAGCTCGCGCAGGAGGGGTGTCACGCGGGCACAATGAGTTGCACCCATAACCACCTGCGCAGCCGCATTTTGGACCAGTTGGAGCCTCCGGGTGCTTTTCAAGGGGAGCCCTATGTAGAGAGCATTACAGTAGTCCAGTCAGGAGATGACAAGGGTGTGAGTGACTGTGCGCAAGGCATCGCGATCAAGAAAGGGCTGCAACTAGCGAATCAGGCGAACCTGATAAAAAGCCTCCTGGCCACGGCCGTCATATGTTCTTCTAAAGAGAGCCATGTGTCCAAGAGGACACCCAGATTGTGAGCCCTCTCTGTGGGGGGCAAAGATTCACCCCCAATAGTCAGCGATGGCACCAGCTGACTATATCGCAACGCCGGG
Source organism: Arizona elegans (assembly GCA_022577455.1). Classification (NCBI taxonomy): domain Eukaryota; kingdom Metazoa; phylum Chordata; class Lepidosauria; order Squamata; family Colubridae; genus Arizona; species Arizona elegans. Next base: position 70,404,704 of record JAKOOJ010000004.1, on the reverse strand, counting down.
AACCACAGCCACTCATTCTTGGAGGGGTTGAGTTGGAGCCTATTTCTCCCCATCCAGACCTGCACGGCCTCCAGGCAGCAAGACATCCCATCAAGGGCATTGTTGGGGTGGTCTGGGGTGGAGATGTACAGCTGAGTATCATCAGCGTACAGGTGGACTCTCACCCCAAAACCACAGATGATCTCACCCAGCGGCTTCACATAAATGTTGAACAGAAGGGGCGAGAGGACCGACCCTTGCGGCACTTCGAGATGCCTCGAAGTCGACCTCTGCCCCCCTGTCAACACAAACTGTGAGCAGTCGGAGAGGAAGAGGAGAACCACTGCAAAACGGTGCCCCCTATTCCTAACCCCCTCAACCGCTGCAGCATGATACCATGGTGGTATCAAAAGCTGCTGAGAGATCTAACAGGACCAGGACAGAGGAACAACCTCTGTCCCGAGTCCTCCAGAGATCATCCACCAATGTGACCAATGCTGTTTCTGTGCTGTAGCCCTGCCTGAAGCCCGACTGGTACGGGTCCAGATAGATAGCTTCATCCAGATGCCTGAGCAGTTGTCATGCCACCAAACTCTCAACAACCTTCACCACAAAACGAAGGTTGGAGACCAGACGGTAATTGGCTAATTCAGCCGGGTCCAGGGAAGGCTTCTTGAGGAGGGGTCTCACCACCGCCTCTTTCAAGGCAGCGGGAAAGGCACCCTCATTCAGAGAAGCACTTATAATGCCCTGGAGCCAGCCTTGTGTAACCTCCCGGGAGGCCAATACCAACCAGGAGGGACACGGGTCCAATAAACATGTGGCAGCACTAATCTTACCCAGAACTCTGTCTACATCCTCGGGAGCCACAGGATCAAACTCCTCCCATATAATGTTCTCAAGACCTACCCTCATCTCCTCCCCTGGACTCACCCAGTCGGAGTCCAAGCCTTCCCAAATCCAAGTGACTTTATCATGCAGGAATTGCACAAAATTCTCAGCTTGGCCCGGCAAGGGATCTTCCCGCACTCCCCCCCGAAGAAGGGAGTGGGTCACCCTAAACAGAGCGGCTGGGTGGTTCTCTGCAGATGCGATAAAAGCAGGAAAATAGTTAGATTTTGCCACTTTTATCGCCACTAGGTAGGTCTTGATATAAGACCTCACCAGTGTCCGGTTGGAATCAGATTGACGAGTCCTCCAAATGCTCTCTAGGCGTCTTTTCTGATGCTTCATCTCTCTGAGCTCCTCGGAGAACCAAGGAGCCAATTGAGGTCGGCATCGGGTCAGAGGCCACAAAGGCACGACATAGTCCAAAGCCCCGGTGGCCACACTCTCCCAGGCGGCCACCAGGTCTTCAGTCGAGTCGTGTGCCAGGGTCTCAGGAAATGGCCCCTGCTCCGTCAGGATCCTTTCGGGATCCATCAGGCACCTGGGACGGAACCATTTGATCAGGGGGAAGCAGCAGGAAAGTCCAAGCGAAGGAGAGAATGATCTGTCCATGACAAGGATTTCATGTCTAAATCCCCTCTATGAAGATCATTCAACCACTGACCAGAGACGAAAATCAAGTCCAGAGTGTGTCCCCCTGTGTGAGTGGGGCCCTGAACTAATGGGGTCAGGTCCATGGTCACCATGGAAGCCATGAACTCCTGAGCCACCTCTGATGCCTCACCAGCAGATGGCAGGTTGAAATCCCCCATGACAATAAGTCTGGGGGTATCAACTGCCACCCAGGAAATAACGTCGAGCAGCTTGGGCAGGGTCGCCGCTACGTAGCAGGGAGCCAGGTACGTAGTCAGCAAACCCATCTGCCTTCCACGGCCCCACTTCATGAGGAGGGATTCACATCCGGCTATCTGAGGAACAGTGGTCTCCCTCGGACTAAGACTTTCCCTAATAATTGCTGCTACTCCCCCACCCCTCCCTTGAGCCCTTGGCTGGTGAAATGCACGAAAACCTGGTGGGCACATTTCAATGAGGGGAACCCCACCCTCGTGGCCCAACCAGGTCTCCGTAATACCTGCCAGGTCTGCACCCCCTCCAAAATAAGATCACAAATGAGGGGGGCTTTGCTAACAACCAACCATAACATCAGCCGCGGACCCAGGGCCTGAGGCTCTATGCAACCCAGGACCCGTTGCGCATTGGGGGCCAGAGTGCGCAATCACTCATAGACAGCGTATGTGCACCCCCGGAACATGATATGGTCCCCTGCATCCGTCATATCTGCCCCTCCCACTCACTATTTCAATTGCACTGCCCTTCCTGACACCCCATTGTTCCCCAGTCAAATTTTTTTCCGCGATCCCTCTGCTGCGCCCAAGCGACCCATCATCCCGCTCGGTGGCTATATGAACCCCCCCAGGTCTATCTCTACAACCCCCTCCCTTCTTCCCGGATCCCCTTAAAATTTTCCTTTAAAATCCCGATAAAAAACCCCTCAACCTCCCCTTCGCTGCATGCCATCTCTCGGGGTTCCAAAATCCACCATCAAGATAGGCCCTCGATAACGTTGAGGGCCAGGCCTGTGAGAGGGGGGAGTCTCGTAGTGCAAGAAGGTCGGCTTTTGTTAGCATCAACCGAACCAAGGACAGGAAAGGAAGGCCAGCCTGGCCATCATAGTCCAAAGGGATAACTGAGCATAAAAGGTCACAAAATATCCATTTGTAGGGCTGGACTCCACAGTCCTCTCATGACAGGGAGAAGGTCCAATGTTCTTTTTTCTCCAACAGAGGCTGATGACCAACCATCCTCTCACGACGGCTGGTCCCGTTACATTGGTTATTGGGAATGATATTATGTCTTCTCCGTTGGAGTATAGAAAGTCCCTCAGCTCCCTCATAATGGTGCTCAGTCTCTCCCACCGGTGAGGGCGTGAGTGGAACATGGTAAGGGGTCCAAGGTATAGCGGTTCGTAAACCCCTTCCCCCATAAGGAAGGGAGGGAGGGGAAGGCGGGGAGAGGGGAAGGCGGAGAGAGGGAGGGGAAAACAATATCCCCAGAGGAGGGTATCATCTCCTCCTCTGCCGATTTATAAGTCCAGGCCTCCTCACCTCGGCTTCTTCTCTTCACCCTCAGCAAACAGCTACCATTACGGTATTCTGCGACAGACGCCATCAACAGCGCCAATGCCACCTCCCCACCCCAGCACCCTAAGACAGCTGCGTCTATGGGGGGGGGACAACCAGCACTGCCTTGGCTCTGTTGCTTGGAGTGTTGGGGGGAGGGGGGATCTCCCCATGGCTACTCGTGCTACCGCCGGAGCCGCCATCCCCCTCCAGCCCCTCATCTTTGATAAAAATAGAGACTGCAGCCAGATGATTCCCTGCGGCCAAGCCAAGTTGCCACCACCATTGCTATTGCTGCTGCCACCGCCGCTGCCGCTGCTGCCACCGCCGCTGCCGCCATTGCTTTTGCAGCACTCCATAGTGTTCTACAACGTTGCCACCGCCAGCATGTCCTCGCAGTGCTCCAAGGCAATTCCACAGCACCCAGGGTGGTTCCACAATGCCGCCATTGCCGCCATTACCTCCACGGTATTCCGCAGAATCTGCAGCGCCTCCAGGGCCTCTTCCAAGATGCTAGCCCCTCGCTCCAACCATGATGTCACAGGGGGAGTAAAAGTCCTCCCCAGGTTGGGCAGGGGTTCTCCTCGCTGGGGCTCGCTGGGGCTTGGGGTTGCAGATGGATTTAATGACCCTACACCCCCTGAAAAGGCCAAACAGCCCCCATCGTCGGACCAGGAGCTAACCCGACACCGCCATCTTTGAGTATGTGCAGAAAGAAGCGTTATCGTTGATTCCGAATTCTTCGTGGTATCTGCTTCAAAATTATAATTTTTTTACCTTTGTATGTTAATGTTTCTTCCCTTGATTTCTTATAAATTTCATCTCTCACTGCTTTTTTTTGTAAATTTATGTGTACTTCCCTTGCCAGCCTGTGTCTTCGTATATAGTTGGTGTGCACATGGTAAATTTCCTCTATCTGTCCCCTTATTTCCGTCTTGTTTCTTTGGGTTAATTCTGCTAAAATTTCTGCCATTTTTTCACCCAAATCCTCCTCTTTCTCTTCCGCGATGTTTTGGAACCATAAGAAATATGAAGCTCTTTCCATTTCTAAGAATGCAATTGAGTCTGACAGCTCCTTATTTAATTGTAATGACTTCTGTTCCACCGTTTCTATTTTGACATTTATTTGGTCCATTTTTGTTTCAATTTTTTTAATTCTTTGGTCGTTCTCCAACATTGCTTGTTGTATGGTCTCTATTTTATCATTCATATTTTTAATATCTTCTTTTACCACTCCTATTTCATTCTTAATTTCTTTATGATGTACTTTTGCCTCTTCTTGATTATCAGCAATTTTCTCTTGTGTTTTCATTAATATTTCCTGTATCATCTGCAACATACTCCGCATATTATTTTCTGTCAAATCCGTTTTCTCTTTTTCTTTCCCCAACATGTTTTCTGTTGTTCTTTGATTTGACAGGGAGGCAGCTATTGGTAGGGGGATTGTAGTTGGTTTTTTCTCTGTTTTAACTACAGTTGCTGTGTTTGACATTTTTAAGCCTCGGATAAAAATTTTCCATAATATCATATAACCAATAATCTCTAATTATGTTTATACATGTATTTCTGTAATTCTTATTTACTAGATCCACACTCTTCCAAGACAGTCTCTCTTAGTACCTTTATCACTTATAACAGTAATTTGTGGTTTTTTTCATTACTATATACTTAGATATTATACAATATAATTATTAATATTCTATATAATTTATATATATATATAGTCTCACTTAAACTTAAACAATTTAATCAATTATATTTTGATTATTTTCTATTTATCTTATACAAGTTTATAAATCACTTTAGTTCATTCAAACAAATTATTATTATTATTATTATTATTATTATTATTATTATTATTATTATTATTATTATTATTATTATTAAAATTTCTATACCACCCTTCTCCCTTCGGACTCAGGGCGGTAAACAGCCAAGATAAAAAGCATCTATAGAAACATCACAGTTAAAAATAAAGTTAAAATAATTTATAAATTTGGCCCATAATTTAAAACTTGTCAATTAAAATCAATATTAAAATTTTAAAACTAACCCTAAAATCAAGACAGACCAGCTAACTGAAAAAAATAAGTTTTTAGGGCCCGATGAAAAATCCGGAGGTCGGAGATCACTCGTATCTCTGGGGGTAGATTGTTCCATAGGGTAGGTGCCACCACAGAGAAGGCTCTCCTCCTGGGGGTCGTCAGCCGGCATTGTCTGGCCGACGGCACCCTGAGGAGGCCCTCTCTGTGGGAGCGAACCGGCCAGTGGGAGGCTATTGGTGGCAGAAGGCGTCCCGTAAGTACCCTGGCCCTAAGCCATGGAGTGCTTTAAAGGTGATCACCAACACCTTGAAGCGCACCCGGAAGCCAATGCAGCTCACGCAGGAGAGGAGTCACATGGGAGCGCCCCGTCGCTCCCATAATCCCCCGCGCAGCCACATTCTGCACCAGTTGGAGCCTCCGGGTGTACCCCAAGGGGAGCCCCATGTAGAGAGCGTTACAATAGTCCAGACGAGAAGTGACGAGTGCTTGAGTGACCATGCGTAGGGAGTCCCGGTCCAGAAAGGGGCGCAACTGGCGTATCAGGCGAACCTGACAAAAAGCCCCCCTGGCCACGGCTGTCATATGCCCTTCTAAAGACAGCCGCGCATCCAGGAGGACACTCAAGTTGCGGGCCCTCTCCGTGGGGGCCAATGATTCGCCCCCAATAACCAGCGATGGCGTCAGCTGGCTATACCAGGACGCCGGCAGCCACAGCCACTCGGTCTTGGAAGGGTTGAGTCAAAGCCTGTTTCTCCCCATCCAGACCCGCACGGCCTCCAGGCACTGGGACATCACTTCCAAGGCATCATTGGGATGGTCTGGGGTGGAAATGTACAGCTGAGTATCATCAGTGTACTGATGGAACTCCACCCCAAAACCACGGATGATCTCACCCAGCGGCTTCACATAAATGTTGAACAGGAGGGGCGAGAGGACCGACCCTTGCGGCACCCCACAAACAAGGTGCCTTTGGGTCGACCGCTGCCCCCCTGTCAACACGGATTGCGACCGGTCGGAGAGATAGGAGGAGAACCACCGCAAAATGGTGCCCCCCACTCCCAGTCCCTCCAGCCGGCGCAACATGATATCAATTTAATTTTCATTATTTCATTAATCATTTATCATCTTTTACATTTCCCCCTCTTTTCAAAACAGTCAAAAGCTCTATTGATTGCTTTTTCTTACTTTCACAGTCTATATTTATTTTATTTTATTTTCAGTTGTTTCCTTTTATTACTTAACCTCTGGTTGCAAATGTCTGTAGTAATATTGCCTCATTGTTGCATCAGTCTCTTTCAATCCTTCAGTCCTATCCCCAATTCCTTCTATTCTATTATCTTCTCTTCCTTCTTTTTTCTTCTTCTTTATGTATCTTTGTATTTTATTTCCATTATTATAGTTCCACAGTTTATATTTGTATTGTCAGTCACTAATCAGTCATTAATCCTTAAATGTTTTTTCCAAGATTGTAAGTCCCTTAGGATATATTCCAATGTACTTTCTTCACTGTTTTCCCTCTCTTCTTTTCCTCTCACACCCTCTCCGCTTCTTTTTATTTTCAAGTTCTTATCTCTGTTTCAGTTATCCTCTCAGTCTATTTAAATCCACTTTATGGGATCTTCCTTCTTTCACATTAACCTCTTCTCCAATTCATCTCTCCGTTCTGCACTCTGTTTCCTTTTAGTCACTGCCTTTCCTTCTCCACTGCGTCTTTCTCTTCTCATGCCTCCGATCAGCAAAATTTCATCTCTCCTTCTTCTGGATTCTCCTCGGCCACCATCCAAAACTATTTTCACTTTCCACTTCCCTACTATGCGGCCGCCATCACTCTTGGTCTCCCCTGAAGGCCGACTCTTTCTCTGCTGGATTTAAGAGGTTTGTCTTTGTCCTCCCAGTCAATTGCTGTTCGTCCGGGGTCTTCAGACCTTCCTCTTTTGTTTTCCGATCTCTCCAGGATCAGAACTGCTCATAAACAGCTCCTAGTAGAGAATATTTGGGATTTCAGGGATGACGCTTCATTCCCTCTCCCACTTCTCAAAGACGTCACTGCCAGAAGTCTCCATCAATTTCTTGATTTTTTTATTTTGAATATTTTTTTGGAATTCTTTCTCTAAATACTTATAATCCTCTTCCAATCTTATCTGTTTTTGCCTTTTCTTTTTATTCTTTTTTCCAAAATACATTATTGCCAGACCTCTAATATAGCTTTCATCATATCCCATACATTCTGAAATGATGTGTCCTCTTTTTTATTTATTTTAAAGAAAAATTCTAGTTCTTTTTCCATAAACTGCTGAAAGTCTTTTTCATTTAATATTGTTGTGTTCAGTATTAGTGTCCTTTCCATATTATTGTCATTGGCTATGGTTCCCCCACATATTTGAACCAATATTTAGTTCTTGTTCATTGTCTATAAGTTCTGTTGACATCGATATCATATCTATCATTGACCACAATAAATGTCTATTTGAATAAAAAGTATATTGGTTCTCTTTCAAATATTCTTGTCTCCAAATATCTTGAAAGCTCAATTCTTCTATCATTATAAAAAAGGATCTTGGTAGTGTTCTTCTGGATTTTTTATTTGTTGTCACTGTTTTATAGTCCAGATCTACATCTATTACAGCATTGAAATCACCCATTATACATACATATTCATAGTCCAGTTCTAAAATTTTCCTGTGTAATCTCCGATAAAATTCTTGCTTTTCATTTGGTGCATATACTGCTATCAAAAGTATTTGTTTAAAATTCATTTTTATTTCCACCATCAGAATCCTGCCTTCTTCATCTTCAAAAAGTAATTTGGGTTCTAATTTTCTTTAATATACAACACCACTCCTCTTTTACTTTATTGTATCAATGATGTAAATAAAACTCCTAACTTTGGATATTGTAGTAATTTTAAATGTTGTTTTCTAATATGTACTTCTTGTAGACATATAATGTCCATCTTCAAATTATTTAATTTGGTTAACGTTCTGTTTCTTTTTATCGCCGCATTCAGTCCATTTGCATTTAATGATATTGCTTTAATTTCTTCTTCCATGTTTTACTTGTTACTAGTTTTTAACGTCATCGTCCTTGTCTCTCTTTGTTCCATTGGATCCTTGGATCTTGCCCCTTCTGTTAATGCTCTTTCTTCTTTTGCTTTTTCATCTTTGTCTTTCTCTTCATCTTTCTGCTTTGTCTCTCCTACTGCTCCCAAATCTTCTTCTAATGGTCCACAAAACTGGACCCAGTAACACATCTAAGCAATCATGGGTTATATGTTCTTCGGGCCATGGCAAAAGGGTAGCAGGGTTTAAAAGCTGACATCTGGATAATTGAACATATTCTTGCTCTACTATATTACTCACATATTGGGAAATCCTATTGGATATTGTCCAAGTGGAAAGCTTTTGTTCTAACAGAGTCTGAACCACATGAGGTGTAAAAACATGGAGAGGGGCTCCAAGAATAATTTTCTGCGATTGTGCAATCAGGACAGCTGTAGCTGCGAGTGCTTTTAATCATGCAGGCCATCCTTTAACAACATTATCCAGGCCTTACTGGGTGAGTGATTGGCCAACTCACAGGTAAGAAGAAAAAAAATTGTAAAGCTTGAAAGAAGTCCCAATGCATAATTAGCAGCTAATTAGCACTCGGGAACTCAAGTGGGGGGGGAGGGAACTTTAAAACTAAAGCCCTAAAGGAACCTTCCACCTGGATTTAAAATTGGACTTGGAAGAAATTAAAAATAAGATAAGAAAAAGGAAACAGAGAAGTATTCTTTAAATAACAAAAGGACTTAATTCGGAGAAGAGAAGAGGAAGTAATTATTTTTGTGGATTTACAATTTACTTTGTTGTTGGGGGATTTGTGAATTGGAGAGAGCCATCTACTGGTGAAAAGAAAGTATTACACTAAGTTTATTTAGACCGTGAGAAGATTTGGGGGGGGGTGTTTGTTTAAACAGCTGCAGCATGACTTCAAAAGAAGAGGGAAGAGCAAAGTCTATATTTGAATTAGATACTATTTGGAAAGAAAAAAGAAGAAAGAGACACTATATGTACTTGAATTTGAAATATATGTAAACGAAAATAATAAATTTAAAAACTCTTGCCCTTTAAATTGATAACATGGAGAATTGGGAGGATGAATATGAGAAACTAAGGGAGATATTTCAAAAGATAAGAGAAGCGTTTAAGGGAAATAAAATAGTGGAGGACTGGTTAGAATGTAAAAAAAATGAAAGAGAAAATATGAATGGGAAGCAAGAGAAGCAAGAAGACAAGATTGAAAATAAAGATACAGATGATTACACAGGGATTGACAGGGAAAGTATGAAAATGGATAAGGGGGAATATCTCTCAAAAAAGAAGAGAAGAGAAGGAAATGGGGAAATATTGAGAGGGAAAATTAAAAGAGTAAAAATTAGAGAAAGGAGGCAGAAAGGGAGATATAAGAAAAAGAAGAAGATAAGAGAATGGGAGAAAGGGAGGAAATTATCAATAAATGGAATTGTGGAGAGATTAAAAGAAAATGGTTAAAGGGGTAGTAGAAAGGAAATTAAACTATCAGTATGTTGATTTAAGAGAAGAATATTAGTAGTAGAAACTGTATGTAAAAAGTAATTTAGAAGAAAAATATAGATTATTGTAAAAGGAATATAAGTAAGGATGAAATGAAATATGGGCAAGAAGCAAAAAAGAAGAAAGATGCTGTTAAAGGAAAAACAGATTAAGGATTGGAAGGCCAACAAAGCAAAGGCTTTAAGATAAAAATGGAATAAATTGAAATATATTGTTAATAATTAAAAAGAGGAGGGGAATTCTGAGAAATATATTTAATAAATGGAGGAAAAGTCAGGGTTGCCTGGACACCAAAGTGGAAAATAGTAAATTAAAAATGAATACAGCAATAGAGAGAGACAAAAGAAGGAGTAGAGGGATGGAAGGAAGGGAGAAGGAGAAAGAGGAATGGAAGAGAGGGAAGAGGGGAGGAAGGAAGGGAGGGGAAATAAGAGTATGAGAGAAGGTTAGATACGGAGAAAGAGAGGAGGAGGGGGAGAAAGGAAGGGGAAGTAGGGAAAGAGGAGGAGAGGAGGAAAGAAGAAAGTAGGAAGGATAAAAGAAGGGAGGAAGACAGAAGAGAATGAGAAGAAAGATTGCTGTACAATAAAAAAGATGAAATGGAAGAAAGGCAACCTCAAACGTGAAAATGTATTAGGATAAAGAATGAATTATTAAAAAGTAAAAAAGAATAAATATGAATAAAAATAGAGAAATTAGAATTTGAGGGTGAATAAAGATGTTGTTTATATAAATAAACATAGAAATATTAAGATGATTAAAAATATGGAAAAAGATTATCTTGGCAGAAATTGTAACTAAGTAAAATGTATTTGCATATGATAAGTTGTATAAGATATGATATTGGAATGTGTGTAGGAATACAGATGAGAAGCCAAACTTCAACAGCACTGTTTATTGCAGATAATGACTCAGTAAAACAAACATGCAATTTCCGGCTGATAGCTACTTTTAAAGGAAAACTGCCAGTGTTTAACCAATAACATTAAAATATGTCCCACATATTTTATGCGTGGCAGAAGAAAAGTCAATTCAATTCAATTCAATTTATTGATTGATTAGCCCTTTGGGCCATATCAAGTGCAGAATTACAAAGACAAATCATTACAAAGGTTTGGTAAAACAAATTAAGAAAAATTGGGATAACTCGCAATTAAAATACAATTAGAATAAAATACGATCTAAAATAAAATCGGGATAAAATACAATAATTTAAAGTACCATTTAAATATAATTAAATTTATATTATAATGTCGCCCCTGCATCTACCCAATCAGTGTTAACTGCTATTAAAATTACATTGTTAGATCAAGTGATCATTCTTACAATCTACCGCATTTTGCTGCACCAACTTTGTCCTCCTTCCCATCAACTTTACCACAAATTTAGCAATCCATTTTACCAACTGCAAGTTGGAACCTAACAAACAATATCGCAAAAAGTGCTCTTTAGGCTTAGGGGTGCTGGTATAAAAGATCCTGCCCAGTTGATGTTCCCTCAGGTCTGAATATAGGGGGCAATCAAAAATTACGAAAAGTCTCTCATCATGTCTGCGCGGACATAACACCCCTTCCCCTTTCCTCGGGGAAACTTTGTATACCACAAACATAATCATCCAGATACATTGGTCTATGGTGGCTTTGTGTCGACTGGCGGCTCTCCTGTATTTCTGTCGGGCCCTCACACATCGACTGCATTGTCGATGATTTTTCAACTACATCAGATGGTTTACAAATACTCTCTGTCCCCCTCCCCGAACATAAACCTCAGTTGGAGATGGAGAAAAACGAGACGAGCTCCGTGGCAATGGACTCTCAATAACAGGTGTTTCATTCTGCACTGGCCTCAGCTCTTCAGATACCCTTTCACTGCATTGTGGTCCCTCTCGCTCTTCTGGATTCCCACCCTGGTTTATTTCTTCCAGCTCCCTAACGGCTGTCCCCTTCACTTGGCTCCAAAGCTGATCGATATGTCAGAGCCATAGGTGCCCATCCTCTAGCTCCACCAGGTATGAACGGGGACCCGTAACATCTGTTATCTGTGCCAGCACCCATATGGGTTGACCAGTAAAATTCCGTGCGTATACTAGATCACCTTGCTCAAAGGTTCTGACCGTACTTTCCCAATCTGTGAGGGTTTCTGTTGAATAATCGGGGTGCATTCTATCTAAATTTGTTCTCAGCTGGTGACCCATAAGTAATTTGGCTGGGCTCTTTCCGGTGGCTACACAGGGAGTGACGTGTTGGTTGAACAAATGCTTATCAAGTTTCTCCTGATAGTCCCCTGGACCCATTCGAGTCAAGGTCTCTTTCATCATTCGCACCATTAGCTCCACCTGCCCGTTACTCGCGGGGTGAAATGGTGCGATCAGGGTGTGACATATTCCTCGGTTTACTAGGAATACCTCAAATGCAGTTGCTGTAAATTGCGGCCCATTGTCCGATACCAACACGTCCAGCAACCCATGTGTCACAAACATTTTGTTTAATACTCTCAAAACAGTGCCCATCGTGGTTGACCTCGTTATGGCCACCTCCAGCCATTTGGAATAGGCATACACAACAATTAAGAAGGACAACCCCTATATCGGCCCTGCAAAATTGAGATGTATTCTAGACCAGGGGCCTTTTGGTGTTTCCCAGTCCCATGGTGGTGCTGCAGGAGGTGCTGGTCTTGATACTTGGCATACTTAAAACAATGCCAGCCACTCTACAATATCTCTATCTATATTTGGCCACCACAGATAACTACGGGCCAACGCCTTCATCCTTACAATTCCGGGGTGGCCTTCATGTAGAGTCTCTAATAAAGATTTTCTTAGCCTTGAGGGTATCACTACCCGATTCCCTCGCAATAGGCAACCCTTCTGCACTGAAAGTTCATATTGCCTTGCCCAGAATGGCTTAAACTCTACACTCCCTATCTCTTTAGGCCATCCCCTCCACACCCAGTTTAACACTTGCATGATCGTTTGAACTTTTCTCGACTGGGGTGCCACTTCTGCAGCCGTAACAAGAACGGATGGCATGGTCTCAATCAGCAGTACTGATGTTGCTGGAGCTGGATCCTCCACTAGATTAGGTAGTGGACATCGTCTTAGGCCATCAGCACGGGCCAGTTTTATGCCGGGTCGATGTATAAGTTGATAACTATATGCTGCTAAGAACTCTGTCCAACGCATCATTCTTGGGGACAGGACCTGTGGTGTTTGCCGGTCCCTTGTGATTAGTCCCAAAAGTGGCTTATGATCTGTCACTAAATCAAATCTCCTTCCATAAACATACTCGTGAAATCTCTTAATTCCAGCCACTGCAGTCAATGCCTCTTTATCAAGTTGGCTGTAGTTTCTCTCAGCAGATGATAATGTCCTGGAAAAGAATGCTATTGGAGCCTCACGATTGTCTGGAAGGCGATGACTCAAAACTCCCCCGACTCCAAATGGGGATGCATCACACGTCAGGACTAATGGCAGACGTTCATTAAACTGAACTAAGACGCTATCCAAAGAAATTAATCTTTTTACCCCCATAAATGCAGCTGCTTCTCTGCACCCCCATACCCATGGCACCTTTTCCCCCAATAGTCGATGTAGTGGTTCAGCGACAAATGCCTTTTGTCACAAAAACACACTATAGAAATTGAGTTCCATCTTATTGCTTGGTGTTGGTGCAGCCTGTATTGCTTGTACTTTCTCCTTGGTGGGGTGCAATCTGGATGCATCAACTAGGTATCCCAGGAACTCAACTTGATTTACTGCTACTTTACACTTTTCTTTCTTTACCTTTAGTCCAGCCTCTTGAAATCTCTGCAGCACTAGTCGTAGTCATTCGAATAATTCCGTTTTATTGGTAGCGGAGATGAGCACGTCATCAAAATAGGGCACAACCCCAGGGATGCCATATAACAAATGTTCCATCAGGCTTTGAAACAACCCTGGGGCCACGCTCACCCCAAACTGTAGGTGGCGACAATGGAACACCCCCCGATGCATTATGATTGTTTGGGCTTTGGTAGTGGTGTCATCAACAGGGAGCTGCTGATACGCTTGGGCAAGATCTAACTTTGTGAAGATCTTACCCCCACAAAAGAATGTAACAAGTGCTGCACCACTGATAATGGATAAGCATTATGTTGAAGAGCCCTATTCAACGTACATTTATAATCCGCACAAATTCGGACCAACCCGTCTGGTTTCACTGGCGTCACAATAGGGGTCTCCCACTTGGCATGGTCCACTGGTTCCAGGATGCCTTGCTGAATCAATTTATCTAGTTGTTCGTCAACTTTGGGCTTTAGTGCAAATGGCACCCTCCTCGGTTTCATTCTTATTGGTGCTACCTTGGGGTCCAAACTGAAGGATATCGGGCTACCCCTATATTCTCTCAACTTTCTGTCAAACACATCGGTGAAATCTTTACTCAACTCTCCGATGGTTTCTTTCTGGATTTTATGAACCCCGGTAATCTCTAACCCCAATGCTGCAAACCAATCCAGTCCCAGGAGGTTAGGCAGTGCACCTTCAACAACAACCAATTTAAGTGGCCTGGAGAAGTCTTTATATTCTACATGGAACATTCCGCTACCTTTAATGGGGATGTTATTTCCTTGATAATCTCTCAAACGAATATGACTATGCATAAACTTCCACTCGGCTCCATGTGGCACCAATTTCTGTAGAGTCTGCCAGGATACAATTTTTTTTTTATTTGATTTATATGCCGCCCTTCTCCAGAGACTCAGGGTGGCTTACAATGCGTTAAGCAATAGCCTTCATTCTTTTGTATATTTTATACAAAGTCAGCTTATTGCCCCCACAAACTGGGTCCTCATTTCACCTACCTTAGAAAGGATGGAAGGCTGAGTCAACCTTGAGCCTTGGAGAGATTCGAACCAGCAGAAATTGCAGGCAGCTGTGTTAATGACAGGGTGCACCAAACCACTGTACTATCAAGGCTCTTGATTGTTTTTGCTGATCCTGTATCCACGTCCATCCGGCAGGGAGATCCTGCAATAAGGACAGTAAGGACAGTAATGTAAATTTTACTACTTCCCAGAATCCCGGTTTGATTGCTCACCCTCTCTGAACGACAAGCGTCTGTATTAATAGTAACACTCATCCTCTGGGGTTCTTAACCTCAGTGGGCCATGCTTCCCCCTCCCATTTCGAATTGAAGTCTGTCCAGTTGGGGGGGCAAGCAGCGTGGCACGGCAAATTTGTGCTAAGTGACCCCTCTTCCCACACTGTCTACAAATGATGTTTTTATGACAACACATAGCTCTCGGATGGTTTCTGCCGCATCCTATACACAAGGAGAACAACTTTCGATCCTCTGTCCATCTATGCTCCTTGCTAGCCGCTCTCAACTGATGGACATCATCATGATTATTTCCCTTATCTTCAGTGTCCTCCTGTAATTCCACCTCCCCCCAATGGATGGTTTCCCTCCTTCTAGCCACCAGGGGGCTGCCCGACTTCTGTATCTGTTCCATTGATCTATTCGATGATTCAGCAGCTTGCGCCTCCTCTACTGCTGTCTGTAGCATTAATGTTGGTTTCGCCAATAATTGCCTCTGTAACCAAACATCCTGAATCCCACAGACCAATCTGTCTCGAAGGGCTTCAGCTCAGTTGCTAAATTCACAATAGATAGCTGCTTTCCTGAGGGCTGCCATATAACAACTGATAGACTCACCCTCCGCCTGGTCCCTATGGTAAAAAGCATGTCTTCTAGCAATACAAGATGGTCGAGGAGCATAATGTTCCCTCAATTTGCTTAATAATATGTCTCAAGGAACTGTCTGCAGGCGTTGGGGTGCAATGAGGGCTCTCGCTGTCTCAAACACTTCTTTTCCACAAATGCTCAAAAAAAAGTGCTCGTTTACGATTGTCTGTGATATTTGTATAGTCATTAGCTTCCAATATACTGTCAAAAAGGATTAGATAAGAATCCCACATCTGTGTTTCAGGATCAAATGGAACAAACTGTGGTGAGTTAGCCATTCTCTTTCCAAAACAAACAGTCTCCACTGACATGTGCCTCTTTTATCTCTACATTGGCTCAGGGCCCAGCCATTCCTCCTTCGTCGCCAATGGAATGTGCGGAAGTACGAATACAGATGAGAAGCCAAACTTCCAACAACACTGTTTATTGCAGATAATGACTCAATAAAACAAATGTGCAATTTCCAGCTGATAGCCCCTTTTAAAGGAAAACTATCAGCCTTTAACTAATAACATTAAAATATGTCCCACACCTGCGTGGCAGAAGAAAAGTCTCTGCTCATGCCTGCGCAGACATAACAGATATGGTCAATACTCTGTTCATAAAATATGCAGCTGAATGTGAAAGGGAAGAAAAAAAAATCAATAAAACTTGATTTTTTTTTAAAAAAAAACCCACTATCCAGGCCTTTTGACAAGTAGGCCACTGGGATCCATTCTGGACCTACTTTTTGTAGCAAGACTCCTACAGCACAGCCTTTTTGTTCTGTGAGATACAAGTCAGACCCCTGGGACTGATCTAGTAGAGTCAAACAGGCTGCTCTCACTAAACTTTCCCTTAAGGTCTTCCAGACTTGTCTGTGTTCCCCTGTCCACTCCCAAGCCATATCCTTTTGGATCACTTGGTACAATGGTTTGGCTATTACAGAATAGCGGGAGATCCAAAATCTGTCATATCCTGTAATACCCAAGAAGGACCTAAATTGTTTCAGATTGGTTGGCATTGGCAGGGCCATCAGTTCTTGGAGTCTACTTTCATGTAAGCATTGAGTTCCTTTGTCCAACACATAACCTAAATAGTTTACAATTTGCTTAGTCCATAGGATTTTCTGTGTATCATGGTGTATCAGTGTGAAATCCGAACTGATTTGCTACCGGTTTGCTGGCCGTGCTTGTGCATTGTGCACCAAACATGCACAGCGTGCATGCATGCTGTGTGCACACATGTATGTACAGTACACGCCAAAAGGCTTGGGAAGGTAAGTAAAACAGTGAGGGGGGTATCAGCTGTGGCACATGATTTAACTTTGCTAGAAAGCAGGATTTCCTGCTTTCTAGCAAAGCTAAACCCTGCTGCACAGCTGATTGTCAGAAATACAGGTTCAAAGGAACCAGTAGCTTTTTAAACTGCCAGTTCAACTGAACCAGTAGCTAACTACCCATTCTCCTGAACCAGTAGCTGTTTTTTACTACCTGTTCGCCCAGGTGAATCAGTAGTTTTTATCACTACCAGTTCACCTGAACTGGAGTGAACCAGTAGCATTTCACCCCTGCTGTTATCCCTTTTTAGCCAGATGATTCAGTAACTCAACTGATTTCTTTTCCAACTGTTGTTCATTTTTGGCTGTTAATAACAAATCATCTACATATTGTAAAAGTGTTGTGGGTGGGGCATCAAAGTCTTAAATCTGCAGAAAGGGCAGCAGCAAAGGCTGTAGGCAGGGGTGGAATTTGACCAGTTTGGACCAGATCGTGGGTACCGGTAGCAGTGATTTGAAGTGGTTCATCAAACCAGTAAAAACCACCCCTGGTTGGCCCCAAACACCCCACCCCACTTGCTACTTATCCTTTCTCCTCTGTATGTATGTCCAAGAAGGAGGAGAAGACCTGGCCGAACTTTTCTTCCTTCGCAGTGAAGGGAAGGGAGCCTGCTTGGAAGGGAGCTGCGGCAGCCTGCCTGACCTTTAATGTACTTCTACCCCCAGGAGGGAGGAGGCCGGGGGGACCAAGCAGAGAAAGTTTTGCAGTGAAGAATGCAGGGCACACAAAACAGGATTTGTGGCGGCATCTTCCCAGCCGGGGGAAATCTGTGTGCCTGAGTGCATCGATCCCCAGACACAAACACACACACATACAAACGGACCGCAGTTGCTCAAATCATGCAATCAATTCTCCAGAAGGAGGGAAACAGCAGTCAGACTGGGATAGACCCCTCTATGCAGCATGGACTGAGTCTGCTAAATTTGAATAGCTCCGCCCTCCTGGCCCAGTGTTTCAACTCGGTCTATGCTGGATAGACGTGTCTTCCAGCCTGCCGTCTCATCATTGCTATTTTTAAAGGAATTTCAATGGATTTTTTCATTGTTTATACTGCTGGGCGTTGGGGCTTTTTTGCCTGTTCCGCTACTAGCTGGGGAGCTGGCTCGGAGTCTGTCGGCTGACAGATTCCTTTGTCTGAGGCAATTTTAGCCTTCTGGAGCTCCCCTCACAACCGGAGAAGCCTGTACTGTGTTGTAATGGCATTGCCTAGCAGCTCGAATTCGGCTGGAGCCTGACCTCGCCGACAGCACAAATCGCGGTAATAGCCTGACGGCTAGCAATTCTCCCTGCCTTGCCCTCTGGATCAATGGGCTATTCACAGTGAGTGTTCTCTGGCTGCTCTGGCCCCATTTCTAAGTGCCGATTTCCCGCAGTGGCCATTTTAAATCACCATTGGCCTCTTCAAAATGGCGGATGCCATGAGGAGCAAAGGCTCATCTGCAGCATCTACCTCAGGGTGCCGCTGCCACTCTAGTGAGCCATTGGAGGGTCTTTCTGGGCAGCCCCCACAGGCCAAAAAGGCAGGGAAAAAAAGACCACCGCTGCCATGGCCATACCTTCCTCTTCCAAGGATGAGCAGTGAAGGCACAGAGCATTTGAGAAGGCTTTCTCCAAGGCTCAGTTACAGCCTAGACTCGAGACCCCTTGACTTGCATCGGGGACGCCCTCTGCCTCAAGGCCCCCTGTCCCTTCAGAACATGAACACCTCTCCAGGGAACTGTCTCTGGACCAACCGGTGCCTGAGGGTCCTGCTCCCCCCCCCCCCGGGAAGGAGCCCTTATTTCAAATGGTGTCTGAGCCTCAGACTCCTCAAGACGCCTCTCCTGCCCCAGCCATTCAGGCTATTCCTCCTCAAGAGGCTTCTCTTCAACTGCCAGATGCATTAGAGTTCATTTTAGCTAGGGCCATTAGGCAGAGCCTAGCCCAATGCCTGCATCAAGGGGGCTTACCTGTTGAGTCGGCTGTTCCACCAAAACTCCAACGTTCCAGGGATTTGGAGGATTCCATTTCAGAACATGAGCCCGTGGGTTCCCCTACTTCAGTTGACCAGGGTTCCATTTCTGAGACAGACAAGGCCCGGGAATCAGCCCTATTGGGTGATGAGGGTTTGACCCCTAACCAATCTCCCTTCATAGGCCTTTTCAGACCTCAGGTTTTCCGCTCCTTGCTGTTTAAGGCAATAGCCACTACACGATTGGGGGAGATTCCTTCAACCTCCATTGTGAACATCTCCCCTGACCCAGCCTCAGTCTTATTTGCGGAACCCACAATTGATCCAGAAACCATTCTGGCTCCTAAGCTTTTTATAGATGTTATTCATCGCCAATGGTCTCTACCTGGGGCTGGGCCCAGTCCCAACGGCCTCGACAAACGTCTTTACAACTCAGGGCCATCCTGTCTGATCTCCTGCAACCTCCTACTATTGACACCCCCCCATAGTGGCGCTTTCCAATCCTGTCCACCCTACGGGGCCCCCGGAGGACTCTCTCCATCTGGAGGATAAACGATTCGAAAAGACCCTAATCAAGGGTCACCAGGCAGCCACATGGTCGATCAAGGCCTCCACTTCAGCTTCATTTTTCAATCGTGGAGTTCTTCTCTGGCTCAAGCAGCTCCAAGATCGCATTCCCCGCTCCAATGCAAGGGCCCATCAAGACCTCAACAAGATCTCAGCGGCCCTAGGATACTCAGCCGATGCAACACTAAACGCGACCAGATTTGTAGCTAAAGCTCTCGGCTCCTCTGTTACCTCGCACCGTCTTCTGTGGCTCAGAAGTTGGCAAGCGGACATGCGAAGTAAATGGCAGCTAGTGTCTGCACCTTATTCCACTGGTAGCCTGTTTGGTCCTCCCTTGGAGCCCCTCCTCGTAGAAATGAGAGACAGACGCAAGATTCTTCCTTCGACCCACAGACAGGCGGACGCCCGCTACTCACCCTTTCCTCGGTACCAGTCCTTTCGGCCCTCCGACTCCAACTCATACCAGTCTCGCTACCAGCGCTCTGTCCCGTCCAGGTCCCAGCAACTTGACTCTCAGGTCAGATCTGGGGGCAAGTTTCCAACCGGGTGGCCCTTTCAGGGTGGGAGGGGTTGTTTTTCCCAAAGGGGTAGATAGGTCCCTCTCGGACCTTCCTATTGGTGGCCGTTTATCTTTCTTTTATGACCAATGGCAGGCCTCCATATCTGATGCCTGGGTTCTATCCACTATCAAATTTGGCCTTCATTTGGAATTTCTCTCCCCCCACAATCTGTTTTCATCTTGTGCCCGGTCTCCCATGACTCGGCCAAGCAGGCTCTGGTCTCCTCGGCCATAGAACACATCCTCACGATAAGGGCAGTTCAAAGGGTTCCTCCGGACCAACAGGATCGGGGATTTTACTCCCGACTGTTTATTGTTAAGAAATCCTCGGAGGGTTGGAGGGCCATTCTAGACCTCAAGACCTTGAACCAGTACATAATCTACTGCCGGTAGCTAAAACCCCTTTAAAACCAATTAAAACCCATTAACATTAATTTATTTGGTCAGGCTGTCTTGATTGAACAATAGAGTCTTTTTTTTTATTGCAAAAGTTTTACAATTACATTTTCACCCCTTTCCCCCCCCTCAACCCACCCCAAACTTCCCAACCTCCCTAACCCACCCTAACCCTCCCCTCCCCCTGGACTTCCGCACAGTATACTCATATCAGGTAAAAAAAAAAAACCTCCTTTGTATAAAACTTGTATAAAACTTGAACCCCTCCCTCCCACTTATAATTTTTCTTCTTCATTACATTAAAATATTTCTATCTTAATATTACATTTTCAAATAAAAGCTATTTGATATTTCCTAGTTTGATATTTGTTCTGAACATAATCTATCCACTTTTTTCATTCCCATTCATAAGTCTCTTGTGAACAGTCTTTTAAATATGCTGAAATCTTCACCATCTCTGCAAAACTGGCCATCTTCAAAGTCCATTCCTCGATCGTGGGCAAAGCTTCATTCTTCCAGTATTTACCTATCAACAATCTCGCTGCTGTTATCATGTACAATATCAATTTTGTTTTACCCAAAGTAAAACCCTTAACTATACCCAATAAAAACAATTGTGGAGAAAATTGAATTTTTTTCTTCAAAACATTCTGCATGACCCACCAAATTTTTATCCAAAAAGCCTTAACTTTCCTACAAGTCCACCAAACGTGATAATATGTAGCATCTAAACAATCACATCTCCAACATTTTGGCTGAACATTAGAGTATATACACGAAAATTTTTTGGGGTCTAAATGCCATCTATAAAACATTTTATAGAAATTTTCCCTCAAATTCTGCGACTGTGTGAATTTAACATTCTGAACCCAAATTTTTTCCCATGTTTCCAACAGCACTGGTTCCTCAAAATTTTGTGCCCACTTAATCATACAATCTTTAACCAATTCAGTTTCTGAATCCCTTTCTAACAAAACATTATAAAGCCTTTTAATATGCATTGGACCTTTCTCTTTTATGTCTCTAACCAATTCTTCCTCATGCAACATAATACCAGTTTTTTGGTCCTCTTTCCATCTCAATTGTAGTTGATTATATTGTAACCAAGTTAAATTAATCCCTTCGTCCAACAGTGTCTGTAATGTCTTCAACTGCCATCTGCCTGCATTTGTAAAAAGAACCTCTTTATATAACCCCCCCCCCCGAGTGACATTATATTTGTATTCCACATAATATGACCAAGATCCAACCATAGCGGTATTTTATAATCCCATTTGTATCAGTGCTTCTTCCAAACTCTCATCAAAGAGTCTCTAAGTATATGGCTTTTAAATACTTTATCCACTTTGTTGTCATAAAATAAGTAAGCATGCCATCCAAATTCAAGATCAAAACTTTCTATATTCAGTATTCCAGTCTTTTTCCTTCCAAACCAATCACTTGCTAGAGTCAAAGCTGCTGCTTCATAATATAACTAGGTTTGGAAGTTTAAGGCCTCCCCTTTCTGGAACATCTTGCATAATTTTCAATTTCACTCTCGGTTTTTTCTCGTTCCAGACAAACTTATTCACTCCAGTTTGCCACACTTTCAGTTGTTTATCACTTTTAAGCACCGGAATCATTTGAAACAAAAAAAGAAATCTTGGCAAAATGTTCATCTTAACTGCTGCTATTCTTCCAAGTAAAGACAGCTGCAGTTTTTTCCAAATCTCCATATCTTTCTGCACCTCTCGCCACAACACCTCATAATTATTTTGAAACAATTTCATATTTGATTCTGCAACTTGAACTCCTAGATATTTTACCTTTGGTACAATCTCAAAACCTGCCCTCCTTTCAAGCTCGTGTTTATGATCTTGTGTCATATTTTTAACTATCATCTTATTTTTTTCTGGTTCAGTCTAAAACCTGAAACTTTACCATAATCTTGTATAATGTCCTTCATATGGATTATTGATTCCATTGGCTGTGTTAGGGTAACAACCAGATCATCTGCAAATGCCTTTATTCTGTAATCCTCTTGCCTTATCATTATACCTTTCAAGTTATTGGAGTCCCGTATTGTATTTAACAAGACTTCTAGTGTTAAAATAAACAACAGTGGGGATAACGAACATCCCTGTCTTGTTCCTTTTTCAATTTTAAACTCTGTTGTCAAACTTCCATTAATAATAATCTGTGCCTTTTGCTCTTGGTAAATTGCTGAAACCGCCTGTATAAATTGATCCCCAAAGTCCATCTTTTTTAAAGTCTTTAGTAGAAAGTTCCAGTCCACTCTATCAAAGGCCTTCTCTGCATCCAAGAAGACCAGCACTGCAGGGATCTGTTTATTCTTCTCAAGATATTCCAATAAATCTATTACTTGCCTTACATTGTCCTTCATGTATCTACCCTCGATAAATCCCGCTTGATCATCATGAATCACCTTTTGGATTACTGGCATCAACCTGTTGGCTAGTACTTTAGCATAAATTTTATAATCAGTATTCAAAAGAGATATTGGTCTATAATTCTCCAGTTTTTTAGGACCTGCTTGCTCTTTTGGTATCAAAGAAATATAAGCTGTTGTCCATGATTGGGGTATTTTACCCCCTTGTTGAATATTACAAAATAAATCTCTAAGTTGTTCCACTATTTCTGCTTGCAAGGCTTTATAATACACTGCAGTCAAACCATCCGTTCCAGGAGCTTTAGCTGTTTTTAATTGTTTAATTGCTGCTATTATCTCCTCATCTGTTATAGGATAATCCATTCTTTCCTTTTGTTGGTCAGTAATTTTTGTAACTCTTTTATTATCTAAGTATTTTTCTATGAGTCCATTCTGCACATCATCTTTAGCATATAGTTTAGTATAATAGTCCACAAAAGCTTCTTTAATTAATTTTTGTTGAAAGATTTCTTTCCCTCCAATATCAATACTATCAATAGTCCGTACACTCTGCTTTTTCCTTAATGTATAGGCCAACCACACTCTTTTTTCTATCTTAGAGTGTGTTAGGTGGGGGATTTTCTCTCCTCCATCGATTTGACTGAGGCTTACCTCCACATCTCGATAAAGGGGATATGTTCCCCTACAAAGGCTCCTGCATCAAGAGTCCTACCCTGGGCTGCTGGATCAAGGCTACCATAGCGACAGCCTATCAACAACTGAAGCTTCCTGTGCCACATCACAGCTCACTCGACCAGGAATGCGGCCACTTCGGCAGGTGGGCGACTCAAGCGCCCCTGGAAGAAGTCTGCTGGGCTGCCACGTGGACTTCTATCTCTCCATTCATTTGGCGCTATGGAGTGGACTCGTTTGCATCTGCAGATGTGGCTTTCGGCCGTCGGATCCTGCAGGCAGTGCATCACTCTTAACAACTTCTGGGCCGGAGCTCTCCCTCCCTGGAGGACATGCAGCTTTGGTATGTCCCCAGTCTGACTGCCATTTCCCTCCTTCCGGAGAATGGACTTTGGTCTTACCTGATACGTCCTTTCTCGATCAGGAGGAAATGGCAGTCAGCCCCACCCCCTCTTTTCGGGTCCAGTCCGGGGTGGGTGGATATTAACTCTCTATCGTTACAGGAAGACACATCAGTCAGCGCCAGAGCCCTCGCCGAAACACTGGGCCAGGAGGGCAGAGCTATTCAAATTTAGCAGACTCGGTCCATGCTGCATAGAGGGGTCTATCCCAGTCTGACTGCCATTTCCTCCTGATCAAGAAAGGATGTATCAGGTAAGACCAACATCCATTCACATTCCCTGACCTTAAACCAGACCATGAGCTAAGAACCTGAGCAGTAATGCTCTCCTCCTACTACTTCCCTTTAGACACCGCCCCCCCCAACATACCAAAAATGTCCCTGCCAGGAAAATGCAACCTTACAATATACCTTGCCCTCCCCCATATTCTTCACAGCGAGCCTTATGTGAGGACAGCCCCACAAGTGGAGCCTCTCGGTTGCATCACCAGTCCCTGGATTGCAAAATGACTAGGGGTGGGGGAAAACCAGTCCACCTTTTTTCCCCACAGACCCCTTTCTCACCCTCCCAGTGGGTGGGAAGGGGAGGCCGAAGGGGAGGCCTGTTCCTGCCGCGATTGAGAAATTTGATTGGAGGAAGGTTGAAAAAAATCCCTCTGGTTGTTGCCTCCCCCTGTCTCTTTTTTCTATCAGGGAGAGAAGAAAGGGCAAGAGCAAATGGGAGCTGGCAGCTGCAGCTGACTTGGGATGGAAACACGGAGAAATGCCCAGCAAAGCAACTGCCTTTTCCTCTCCGACTTCTGTTGGCAGAGAGAAGGAAGAGGCAGAGGTGGCAGCAGCAGCAGTGGCAGCAGAAGGGGCCGATCGCTTTGCAGCTGGCATGGTTACCCAGGCTCCCTTCACCTGGTTCTCCTCACAGCGCCGCCACACACACACACACACACACACGGGCGTCTCCCTCGAGAGGCTTCAGAGGCCAAGCCATTTTTTTTTCTTTTCCCTCTCCTGCAGCCGCCTTGAGGGCTTTGCGGCATGGAGGCACATCTCTACATAAAAAAACGGAGATGTCTGGAAAGGGACGGCCAATGTAAATAATAATAATTTTTAAAAATCACAATCAAAGGAGATTTGGGCAACTAACACTGGAAAAGCCAGCTTTGGAAAGTGCCAGCTGGGTACAAAAAGAGGATGGAGTCTTTTTTTTTTTTTCCAGAAAGAGCCACAGGGAAAGAAGGGGAAAGAGCCATTGGCTTTGTGCGGAAAAGTCAGGCAAAGATACCTCAAAGATATCTCCTCTTCCTTTTCTTCCTGCCATAGCCACCCAGTCTCTGAAGAACTAGTATTTCCACCTCATCCAAAAGTCTGGCCAGGGGCAGAACGATGGAAGGGGTGGTGAGGGCTTTGTGGAGTCCCCGTGATGGGTGATGGCTTGAAACAGACAAAGGGCTTGGCTTGGTATATTAGAGCCGACGCTGGGCTTGACCTGCCGGCTGGAGCGGAACTGTTGTGTGGGACAGATGAGGGGGCGCTTGGGGCTCAGAGCAGTAAACCATGTCCAGGAAGAACTACAGCAGAGAGAAGCAGCTGGAGTCAACCCTGGCTTTGCTGTCCATTGCAGATGCTAGATTGGCCCCCTGCAAACTCTCGTCTCTTGAGGAGCCCAGCCAAAATTTCCTGTGCCGCTTCAGCGAGCGCTCCTCAAGAGAGGAGAGTTTTCAGGGGGCCAATCTAGCATCTGCAATGGACAGCAAAGCCAGGGTTGACTCTAGCTGCTTCCCTCTGCTAACAGGCAGCCAAGCTAACTGCCTGAAGCACCCTATCCTGTCTCTGGGAGTCAAAGTGCTGAAGTGCGAGCGGGGCAGGAAACTGTTAGATCGGCGCAGGAAAGGAAGACGTGACCAGCTCGTTACATTAGTAACTTTTATTGAGTACAAGAAACAGTAGCAAGACTGGCCGTGCGCTGCCGGAGCTCTCCTTATATTCGCTCCGGCAGACGCACCGCCCCCTGACAGGGATTCAAACTTTCCCGCCCGGTGGCTGGCAGCCAATCCGGGCGGATGTCCTTATAAGGACATAACACTCCTTCCCCCTAGTCCAAAAAAACGTTCAGAGTTCGTCAATAAGCGTGATGTAGTCCCGCAGGTACGTAGGACGCCTAGGCACCCTACTTGACCTGCGCAGTCTCATTTCTTCCGCGTCCCCGCCCTGGACGGACGGTGTTCCTGTGGCTCCTGGCTCCTTCCCCGGAACCGGGCTCGGTTCGGCTGGCGAGTGTGCGGGTTCACCCTCAGCGCCTCCGGCCGGACCGCAGACCTTGGATGGCTGGTTCTGGTGGTCTTCCTCCTGGCCTGTGGATCTTTCGCCTCGGCGGTGCTGTTCAGTCTCGACCCGGGAAGAGCGTCTGAGTCTCGGTAAGACCCCGGCTGTCACTTGCTCTTCCTTGGTCTCCCGGTGGCTGCGGTTCTGCTGCGGCCCGGTTCGCTGTGGTCCGGAGGGTGGTTCGGGCCGGTGCCCTTGGGTCCGGTCTGCTCGCTGTGGGTGGTGTTGGCTCGGGTAGCGGTGTCCGACCTTGCAGGGGTGGCGCAGGTCTCCTCTGCCGGGCTGGCGCTGGCCTTCCCCGTCGGGTTGGTGGTGGTCGACCTGGTCGGGGTGTCGTTGTGGGGCTTCCTCCTCGGGCTGGTGGAGGTCTCCCCTGCCGGGGTGGCGCAGGCCTCCCTGGCCGGGTTGTTGTCGGCTTTCCCTTCCCCCTAGTCCCTGGTCTACCGCCTGTTGGTGGTTGGGGTCGTCTGGGTTGGGTTGTTGTTGCCGGGTTGTTTCTTGCGTTGGGCGGGGGTCCCCCTCGCCGGGGAGTCGTGTGCCACCCTCGCCCATGAGCTGTGGTGTGCCTATCTGCGAAGGTCCCCGGTCTACTCGCCTTGCGTTGAGGTCTCCCTGGTAGGGCTGCCGTGGGTTGCCTTCACTGGTAGGGTGCGGTGCTCCCCTTCTGGGCAGGTCCCGGTCTACCTGCGGGCCGGGTCGGGGGTCCCTGGGCCTGCTGTGCCGGGTGCCCACCTGGTCGGGTTGGTGTTGCCATCCCCCGTGCGGTTGGCCCCGGTCTACCTCGCTGCACTGCCGACGTGACAGTGCCTGGTAGTGTGCTGGGCCGACCTCGTCGGGATGGCGTTGCTCTGCCTCACAGGGGTGTGGTAGGCCTACCTCGTCTGGGTGTTGTAGGCCTACCTCGCCGGGGTGTTGCAGGCCTACCTCGTCTGGGTGTTGTAGGCCTACCTCGTCAGGCTGGTTTTCGTGTGCTCCCCCCCACCTTTTCCGGAGTTGGTCGATGTGACGTCTCACGACCTGTCCATCTTCCAACTCGACGGTGTAGGATTTGGGGCCGGTTGTGCTGGCAATCTTCCCCTTCAGCCACTTAGGAGAGCCGTTGAAATTCAGCGCGAAAACTGAATTTCCTTTGCTGAAGGCGCGAAGCGGGCGGCTGGCGGTTGCGGTCACTTCCGGGCTGTATTGGGGGTGCAGCCGGTCCAAGGGTGACCTCAACCTTCTGCCCATCAGGAGTTCGGCCGGGCTCTTGTGGGTGGTGGCATGCGGCGTGATGTGCTGGGTGAGGAGGAAGTTGTCGATGCGTTCTTGCCAGTCTCCCGGGCCCATTTTGGTGAGGGCTTCTTTTGTGAGCCGGACCATCCGTTCCGCTTGTCCGTTTCCGCCCGGCCTGTACGGAGCGGAGAGGGCATGGCGGATGCCCAGTCCTGCCAGGAAGGACTCCATGGCCAGGGATGTGAGCTGGGGGCCGTTGTCCGAGACCAGCACGTCCGGTAGTCCGTGGGTGGCAAACAGGCGGCGCAGGGCTCGGATCGTCGCTTCTGTTGTGGTAGATGCCATGGGTACCACCTCGAGACACTTGGAGAAGGCATCTACCACGATGAGGAGGTGCCGCCCTTGCATCGGGCCCGCGAACTCGATGTGGACCCTCGACCATGGGTTGCTGGGGGTCTCCCAGTTCGTGACTTCGGATTGTGGCGGTGCTGGGCGGACTTCTTGGCACGGGTCACATCTGGAGACCCATTGTTCAATGTCTCTGTCCAGTGAGGGCCACCAGACGTAACTCCGTGCCAGGGCCTTCATGCGGACGATGCCTGGGTGCCCGTTGTGCAGTGTCTCTAGCGTCCGCCGTTGCAGAGTGCTTGGGATCAGCACCCTGTCTCCCCATAGCAGACAGCCCTTTATGGTGGACAGCTCCGTCTGTTTCCTGGTGAACGGGCTGAACCTCTCTTCCGTCTGTTTCGATGGCCACCCCCTGAGGATCCAGGACTTTATTTGGTGGAGGGTGGGGTCTCTCTGGGTGTGCGCGGCCACATCTGCGGAGGAGACTGGACAGCTGGCGTCGTCATCTATGTGGAATAGATGGAGCGTGGGGGCTGGGTCTTCCACCGGGTTCTTCGATGGGCATCTGCTGAGTGCGTCGGCGTTTCCTATGGCTGTGCCTGGCTGGTGCACAAGCCTATAGGAGTAGCCGGCCAGGAAGATGGCCCATCTCGTCATCCGCGGGGACATGAAGGTCGGGGTGGGTTGGTCGCCTGCGAGGAGTCCCAGGAGTGGCTTGTGATCGGTGACTATGGTGAAGCGTCTTCCATAGAGATATTCGTGGAAGCGCTTCACTCCTGCCACGATGGCCAGGGCTTCTTTGTCCAGCTGACTGTAGTTCCGCTCTGCGCCGGACATGGTTTTCGAGAAGTAGGCGATGGGGGCTTCCGTGCCGTTGGGCAGCTCGTGGCTGAGGACTGCCCCCACCCCGTATGGCGACGCGTCGCAGGTCAGCTTGATGGGGAGCGTCTCGCTGTATTGGATGAGGACGCTTTTGGACGTCAATAGTCCTTTTATGGCTCGGAATGCCGCTTCCTCTTCCTGGCCCCACTTCCAGGATGCCGATTTCCCCAGCAGGCGGTGAAGTGGCTCAGCAACTGTGGCTTTCTGTTTTAGAAAGATTGCATAAAAGTTGAGCAACCCAAGGAATGCCTGAAGCTCCGTTTTGTTTTTTGGGCTTGGAGCTTCATGGATTGCTTCCACCTTTGATTTGGTGGGGTGGATGCCTGTGCTATCAATGAGGTAGCCCAGGAACTCGACTTCCTGTACTCCTATGATGCACTTGTCCCGCCTGACCCTCAAGCCCTTGGCCTTGAATCGCTGCAGGACAAGCCTGAGCCTTTCAAGGAGTTGAGCTCTTGAGTCACCGGAGACGAGCACATCGTCGAAGTAAGGCACCACCCCTGGAACGCCTTGGAGGAGGCGTTCCATCATGGATTGGAAGATGCCGGGGGCAGCGCTAACTCCAAATTGGAGCCGGTTGCATTTGAATGCCCCCCTGTGCATGACAATTGTTTGAGCCTCCGCCGTTTTTTCGTCCACTGGCAGTTGCTGGTAAGCCTGGGCCAGGTCCAGTTTCGCAAAAATTGATCCAGATCCCAGGGAATGCAGCACGTGTTGCACCACTGGGACTGGGTATGCGCTCTGTGCCAACGCCTTGTTGATGGTACAACGGTAGTCGGCGCAGATGCGCACAGACCCATCATGCTTCAGTGGGGTCACAATGGGGGTCTCCCATGAAGCATGATCGATCGGTTCCAGGACGCCCTGGGCGATCAGCTTATCCAGCTGCTCATCTACTTTGGGCCGCAGGGCAAACGGAACTCGGCGGGGCTTGAGCCTAATTGGGGTGATTCCCTTGTCCAGATTGAAGGAGATTGGCCTCCCCACAAATTTCCCCAGCTTACCATCGAAGACTTCCTTGAACTCTTCGATGAGGTAGTCGAGTTTGTCCCTGCCAATTTGGTTGATGCCTTCGATTGAGAGCCCCAGCGGCTTGAACCACTCCACTCCTAGCAGGTTCGGTTGGCTGTCCCTTACGACGGTGATGGGGAGCTTGCCTTCGAACTGCTTGTAGGTGACCCGGATGTTTGCTCTTCCTAGCACTCCGATGGGGTTTCCCCCGAAGTCGACGAGCTTGGAGTGTAGTGGCTTCAGCTCTCGCTTGGTGATGCTGGGTTGCAGGCGCTTCAACTGCTGCCAGTCCATGATGGAGTAGACCGAGCCGGAGTCTACCTCCATTTTGCAGGGTGCTCCTTCCACGTGGATGGTCACATGGAACTTGGTGGCACTGTCTGATGTCGTGTGAGCGATGGTCGTCTGGTGGACCGCTCCGCTCCGGGGAAATTCGTCGTCTCTGCGTCTGGAAGGGCCAGAGGACCGTTTGGATGACCTCTGGTAATCCTTCCGATTCTCGCGGGGACGGTGGCTGGAGGGCTCTGGGGCTGGTTCCTCAGCTCTGCAAGCTTCGGCGATGTGACCCCTTCTGTTGCATCGTCGGCAGGTCGCATCTCTCCACTTGCAGGTTGCTCTGGCATGGTCCCCTCTGCAGCTGGCACAGCGCTCCCCTTTGTAGTTCCGTTGGGCGGTTTCCCGCCTTGGGGGTCTGGATACCTTGTGGACGGTGGACTCTCCCTCCGACTCAGATCCAGCCGTGGAATCCTCTGTTGATGATTGCTCTGTGGAGCGAATCTTGTGGATTCCCTTAGCTCTGCTTACTGCGGCAGCTGCTTTCTCCGAGATTTCGGATGCGGTGGCTTCCTCCACCACATCCTTGAGCACGAGCTTCTTCCTGCTCAGGAATTTCTTTTGCAGGCCTCTGTCCCTCATACCGAAGACCACGCGGTCAAGGATGGCATTGTCCACGTGGTCGAACTCACAGCTGGCTGCGATCTGGCGTAGGGCGGCCACGAATTCCTTGATCGTCTCACCTTCCTTCTGGTCCCGTTGATGGAAGGTGAAACGGTTCGCCACCGGTGTTCCTGTTGGGGCATAGTGGTCCTCCAGGATCTGCAGTAGGTCTGTCCATGGCACTTCTTCGATGTCTCGTGGTGCTACGAGATCGATTGCCATGTCGAGGACCTCGGAGCCGCAGTTGGCCAGGAAGATGCCCTTCTTCCGGTCATCATCGGCATCCCTGATGTTGTTGCCTCTCAGGTATTGCCGGAATTTTACTACGTAGGATTTCCACTTGTCCTTCCCTGGGCGGAAAGGAGCAAGGGCTGGCAACGTGACTTCAGCGGATGCCATGCCTTTGGAAATGCCTACTGTAGTTCCCGGTGCCGGAGTCTTGTCTTGTTGGCTTGGTGCCGCGAGGTTCGTTCTTCTCTCAGTCCTTCGTCGCCAGTGTTAGATCGGCGCAGGAAAGGAAGACGTGACCAGCTCGTTACATTAGTAACTTTTATTGAGTACAAGAAACAGTAGCAAGACTGGCCGTGCGCTGCCGGAGCTCTCCTTATATTCGCTCCGGCAGACGCACCGCCCCCTGACAGGGATTCAAACTTTCCCGCCCGGTGGCTGGCAGCCAATCCGGGCGGATGTCCTTATAAGGACATAACAGAAACCTTGGCTGGTCTCCTTGAGAGAAATGCAATGAGTTCTCTGTGGACCACCAAAATTTTCTTGGGGACCACCAGTGGTCCGCAGACTACCGGTTGGTGACCACTGGTTTAGGGAGTTCTTCTTTGCTTTCCGGAATGTTTTGAAAACGGAGGTAAAACATTGATTTTTCCATCTCCAGATTTACTATAGCTTCTTGTAATTCCCTATGTTCTGCCACCATTCTATTTGTTGCTATATCTAATTTTTTTCCCATATGATCCGTTTTAACCTCTACCATCTTTATCTTTTGTTCATTTTTAGTTATCACCTCCTGCATTGTGACTATTTTATCGTCTAGTTTATGTATCTCCCCGTTAACTTCTCCCATATCATTGTTAATGTCTTTGTGATTATTTGTCATAATCTCCTGCATTTTAAGCATTATTTTCTGTATTGCCAATAGAGTTGACTGCGTACTCTGTAGATTAACAGTAGAACCAGATTTTTCACCTCCCAACATAGCTTCCGCAGATCTTGATCCTGAGGGGGAAGCTATTATTGAAGTTAATCCCCCCCCCCTATTTTAGTGACTGTGGTAGTTGTGCTTGTCATTTTAATATTTTTAAAGACGTTTTTCCACAGTACCATATAATCAACACTATTCTTCTATTCCTTTCTTTCAATCTCTATCCTTCCTTAATTCCTCTAAATTCTTTCCATACAATTGTTATAATACCTCCCATTAATCTCTTGGTTGATTTATTGCCAATTTCTAATAATTAATTAATTGATAAATAATTAGTAATAATTAATTCTTAAATGCACTCCTTTTTTCTTAAAGTTCAATTACAACTATCAGAAATATAAAATATATTTCTCTCTATATACTACAGTGTTATATAGGTATTTTAAAAGGAAACTTACAGTTATGTTCAAAAGTTATACTTTTGACTTACTGTCCCGATAATCTCCAATACTATCTATTTGTTTTATGATTGAATAAACATATATAAATATACAAATCTAAATATATATAACTGTATCTGAGTATAAAGGTAGGCAAAAGTTACTATAGGTTATAAATGTTTCAGTAAATATATAGGTATAGGTCTATAAATATTCCAATAAATACATATAAATATGCTATTATAAATATTTCAGTGAGTATATAAGCATAAATATATTAATATATAAATTTTATTTTATTTTATTATTTTTTTTCTTAATTATTACTCTTTTTGTCAGCCTTGGAAGCCATATTAGGCCGGAAGCTCCAATGTTGCCACCTTCTCGTGTGTGGGAAAGTAGGAGGGGGGATTAAGGAGAGGGGTTGTTAGTAGATATAATAGCATTCTTCCTGTCGGTCAAGGTCAGGGCGATCCAGCATCTGGAGAAGGAGTGGTCAGGGGGCTGGATCGAGATGGTGCAGATGTTGATTGGAGCATGTGAACGACTGGGGGGGGAAAGGGGATGGTTTTGGGGGCTTTGACTTACTGAAGGAAAACCCGGGTTTTTCAGATTCGGGTTTTCCCAGATGTGCCATTTTGCCTATTCTAGTAAAGAGAACTTTGGAAAATGTTTGCTTCTGTGTCTTTACTTGGAGTTGGGGTTTTTCTGGAACACTGACATTAACCCAAATCTCAGGAAAACCTAACATCACCCCATAAGGGGGCTGTCGGGCATACTGAGCCCCAGCATCTACCTAAACCCTGGGTGGTGCGAAGACTCAGTGAAGATGGAGGAGAAACGAGAAATTGGAGAGAGGCCCACCAGGAGGCCAGATGCTCAAGGAATTGCCAACCCCTTGCTTTCTCCTTCTGAAGAAATGGGATGAGCCATGGAGGCTGCAGAGGAAGCCCTTTGGCTCGGGGCTCGGCCCAAGGCATCAGATTCCTAGAAGAGTTGCCAGTCCGATCCAACTTCAGGAGGGGAAATGAAGTCACCCTGTGAGCCAGACTGGAGGATGGGGGCTGCTGTGGGATCCGGAAACTCTCAGGACTGGGACCGCTGCACTCAATGCAAAGCCAGTCTTTAACTGGGCTCCCTGAGTGTTTTGAGCAGATGGAAGTGGGTAGTTACTCCCCCTCTTCCCAACCCCTTGAGGTGAGATGGAGGCTAGCACAACCTACATTCACCTTCCCTGATCTGGGACATGGAGGGGGGATTAGTAGGGTGCATACCCCCCCTTACCCGGCCAGGGGCGAAATGAGAGGATTAGCACAGCATGACCATCCTGCAGTAGTGGGGCACCAGGTGCAGCCGGCATACAGAATGCAAAACCTCCCTTTTGGGGGCCCTCACCAGCCTGCCTTCGCGCTACCTCTTGCTGAGAATATACTGCCTGGATAGGGGGTTTATCCTGGCCAGGTATGGGTCCAGTGCCAGTGGTATCCTGCGCCATTTGTTCCAAGCTTCCAGGGATCCCCATGGCCCCCTTCCTATGGGCCAATGATTCTGGAACCACAGGGGGGACTAATCCAGCAGCCAACGACATTGCCCCCCCCTCTCTCCAGCCCAGCAAGTCCCACAGCAGCCAGTTGGAATGCAGCAACCAGGAGCAGCCCTGCAGCAAGTTCCATTCCAGACAGCCGCAGCCGGGGCCCCTCCTCTGGGAAAGTAGGAGGGGGGATTAAGGAGAGGGGTTGTTAGTAGACATAATAGCATTCTTCCTGTCGGTCAAGGTCAGGGCGATCCAGCATCTGGAGAAGGAGTGGTCAAGGGGCTGAATTGAGATGGAGCGAACGTTGATTGGAGCATGTGACCGACTGGGGGGAAAAGGGGATGGTTTTGGGAGCTTTGACTTACTGAAGGAAAACCCAGGCTTTTCAGATTCAGGTTTTCCCAGATGTGCCAGTTTGCCTATTCTAGTAAAGAGAACTTTGGAAAATGTTTGCTTCCATGTCTTTACTTGGAGTTGGGGTTTTTCTGGAATGCTGACACTTTTAATCTTTTCTTCAATTAATTCTTTACTAAAACAAAAGTTTCCTAAAAGTTCTTGTAGAGAGATATTATATGTCCATGTCCAGTAATATCTTTTGTTTTACTTCTTCTTCCTCTCTAAGTCCTGTATCTGGTTTTTTTCTCCACCCCCTTCCTCCAAGATGTCTTCTCTATTCAAAATTGCCCAGTCACCTCCGCTTTCTGTATCACAGATTCTGTTCTGTCAACTCCAACACATCCAGCATAACAAACACTTTCTCTCTTTTCTTTTTTCAAACAACAATCTCGAAAACCAGAAACTTCTTTCTGGTAACAGTAACAAAGGAATAAGAGCCCAATCCATTCATTTGCTCCCGCTCACACAGTAATTTCCTTTCCCTTTTTGACAGCTCACAGTCTCTGCTCCCACCGCCAACTCACCGCTCACTTCACCTCTTGGAGACTCACTTCGCTGCTCCTGTCTTGGGTCGTTTCATAATCCCTGAGAGTTTTTCCTTTCTGTCACTCTTATTTCTCCTCTCACTGGTTCTTCAAACTGTTTTTCAATATTCTCTCCCTGCTCAAATCATCAGGCCGCCACGCCTTTGGATCTGCCATTTTCAGGCAGATTTCTTCCTTGTATGTCCAGAGGGCTCCTCTTGCCGAATGGGAGCTCGCCGATCTCTCCAAGATCCAATCTGCCCATAGAAGCCTCAAAAACACAAAAATCAGGTATGAACAAGTGGAGCGCCACTTGTTCGTCCCGCATACAGCGTGACATCACTGCCAGAAGAAGTCTTATGATGCAGATTGTGGGAAACACTTTCTTTTCTTCCCCCTTCCTTCTCTTTCAGGCCTATTTGAAAGCACTGTCCTTCATTCAGTGACTATTTTAGCTTTTTTTTTTTTTAAAGAAAAGCTCTATACTTAAAAGGCTGAGTCCGAGTAATTTATGTATTTATTTATTAGATTCATATTGCTGCCTATTCGCCCATGGCAACTCAGGGTGGTTTACAGAATATTAAAAAAAACACATTTAAAAAACTAAAACTCATAAAAAATGAAATAAATTAATGTAAAATCACCCCTGACCCCTACCTCCTGTCCCAGCGACAGCCAATCACATGAGCCATTTAATGGGCTCCATCCCGCTTTGGGTTCCCCAGGCCCCCTGGCAGAACCAGGTCTTTAGTGCCTTCCGGAAGAGAATTAGGGTGGGAGCCATTCTAATCTCTGAGGGAATGATGTTCCAGAGAGAGGGAGCCACCATGGAGAAGGCCCTTCTTCTGGGTCCTACCAGGTGTATCTCTCTCAGGGATGGGACCTGCAGCATTCCCTGCCTCCCCGCTCTAATGGGTTGGGTAGATGTGACCGGCAGGAGACAGTCCCTCAGATAACCTGGTCCCAAGTCATGAAGGGCTTTAAAGGTGACAACCAGCACCTTGAATTGCACCCAGAAGCAAATTGGCAGCCAATGCAGCTCCCGCAGGAGAGATAATATATGTGCACACTGGGGTCTGCACAAAACAGTGTGGGCTGCTCCATTTCGTATAAACTGGAGCTTCCGGATGCTCTTCAAGGGCAGCCCCATGTAGAGTGTGTTGCAATAGTCAAGACAGGAAGTGACTAAGGCATGAGTGACTGTGAGTAGGGATTGCAGGTCCAGGAAAGGGTGTAACTGGCGCACAACTTGCAGCTGCGCAAAGGGCCTCCTGGCCACAACCATCACCTGCTCTTCGAGCAGGATTCGTGAGTCCAGGAGAACTTCCAGATTACACATAAAGTCTGTTTGGGGTAGTGGCACCCCATCTAAGACCAAAGATGGCAATTGTCCCTGAGCTAACAAACCCCAAACCCAGAGCCACTCAGTCTTGCCAGGGTTTAGTTTCAACCCATTGCTCCCCATCCAACCCCTAACAGCCTCCAGGCACTATGAGAGGGAGGACATGTCATCACTTAACTCACCACGGGCTGAAACATACAGCATATTGGTGATACTTCAGTCCATGGTGATGGATGATCTTACCCAGCAGCTTCATATAAATGTTGAACAGGAGAAGAAGGAGTATCGAGCCCTGTGGCATCCGACATAGCAGTGGGTGAGGGCTGGATTTCTCCCCTCCTATCAGCACTGACTGAGAGTGGCCGCAGAGGAAAAAAGTGAACCAGGATAGCACAAGGCCTCCCATTCCCATCCCTCGAAACCACTCCAGGAGAATACCATGATCAATGGTATCAAAAGCCGCTGAAAGGTCAAGTAGAACTAGGATGGAAGCACTACCCCTATCCTGCTCCCACCAGAGATCATCCAAAAGTGCAACCAATATTGTTTCTGTCCCAAATCGAGGCCTAAATCCTGACTGGTAGGGGTCGAGATAATCCATTTCATTCAGAAACCTCTGGAGCTGCCACGCAATCACCTTCTCGACAACCTTTCTCAAAAAGGGAAGATTGGAGACAGGTCAGAAATTATCCAACCGGGTGGAGTCCAGCGATGGCTTCTTAAGAAGAGGGCGGACCACAGCCTCCTTAAAGTGCTGGGGCACTGCCCCTTCCTGTAGGGAAGCATTAATCACCACCAGAGTCTACCCGCCTACCACCTCCTGGGAACCTTTCACAAGCCAGGAGGGACATGGGTCTAATACACAGGTGCTTGCATGCATACTCCCTAGGATCCTGTCCACTTCCTCAGGAGCAACAGGGTCAAACTGTTCCCAGATAACAGGGCAAGGACCTGCCTCAAGTGCTTCCATCAGACCAACAACCACGCTGGCATCTAACTGGGAACAAGGCAAGTGTTTTTGTTTTCCAGAAAATCTGCAAACTCTTCAACTCGTCCCTTCAGGTGAACCTCAATCTCCTTCTTCCCCAGGAGGAGGTGGCTCACCTTAAAGAAAGTCACTGGGTGATTATCTGCAGACGCAATTAGTGTGGAGAAGTATTCACACTTTGCCACATGAATCGCCATGAGATAGGCCGTAATAGCAGCTCTTACCAGTGTTTGATCGAGTTCATCCTCTGTCTTCTGCAAGCGGCGCTCTAGACGTCTCCTCATGTGTTTCATCCCTCTCAGTTCCTCTGTATACCATGGGGCACAGCGAGGTCTACAGGTGAGAAGAGGTCTCATGGGTGCAATCCTATCCAGAGCCTCAGTCACCTTCCTATTCCAAACAGTGACTAAGAGCTCACCTGGACTGCATAGTAGATCTGCAGTTATAAACCCCAGCTCCTTCTGGAACTCTTCCGGGTCTATTAGTCGATGGGGATGGACCAATCTAATAGGTCCTGCCTCCCTGCAGGGGCAGGGGGTACAGCTCTTGAGAAACTCATTGCCACCAGACTGTGATCTGACCATGACAAGGGGATCATGGACAGGTCCACCAATTCCAGGTCACATAGGCACTGCTCCGACAAGAATACCAAAACTGCATAATTAACCTTCATTAACATGTGCCCTTACTGAGCATGCTCGAAGATGGCAGCTCGTGGATGATCCTCTGATACCGGCCTTTGATGGATTCTTGGAGGGGCTGAATGCCAGCTTTAGGCCCTGGCCCAGCAAGACGAACATGAGGTCGGTCCGTGGAGAACTTCTTTAGCTCTCCAGAATATTTGTGTGGCCGACTGGAGCCGAGGAATGCCATGGAGGAGCTGAGGAATGTTACGAGGCTCTGGCGGCACTGGGAGATTCGATTGCAACCGGGGCGGTGTCGGCCTGCTTGGCGTCTCCTAAGCAGTGGCCGGAATGGTGGTGGGGGAGCGGCGGCAATGATGGCTTGTTACAATATCGCTGGACCCCCCCCTGAAAGCTCACAGCTGCCAGCAATGGCAGTGGCGTTGGTGGCGGCGGTGGTGAGTGAAATGGCGGCCACTGGAGATGACGCCGAGGGGAGTGGTACTGCCCTCGCCAAATTTTTTGAATTTTTGACTCTTCTCGATCTTGGGTCTATTGGAAGCTGTGGAGGGGAGAGCAGTCGCTGCAGGCTAATTAATCTGGAACTGCCTGGTTGGCGGCTCGTCCGAAGATCTGGGATTCAAGGGGGGGGGAGATCTGGTTGAGACTGGTGGGACTGGGAAGGGCTGGGCACTGGTGTGGGACTGGCCTGCCGTCCTGGCCTGTCTTCCCCTCCCCCGCGACCCGGTTGTGGGTGTGGCTGGGGTTGCTACCACCTGGACGGGATCCTGCTTGCATTTGGACTCATCTCCCCCCGGACACTATCACAGCTGATCCCCGGTTCCAGCTGTACCATCTGTTTCCATCTGCATCTGCATTTGTACCATCTGCATCTGCAATGCCTTGCTGTGAGGAGAGGTTCCTGCCTGGGCGCGGGCACCAAGGGAGTCGATTTGTGTTGCTGCTGTCTACCGGACAGGATTCCATCTGCTGAGACCAGTCGTTGTGAGAGGTTATTGCTTCTCCGGGGGCAGCAGCCTGAGACTCCTCTCCACTACCGTGAGAGGATAGTGGAGCCCGATTGACCTGCACCGAAATGGCGGACTCTCCCTCTAGGACTTTGTTGTTTAGACTATCATCTTTGAATCTCTGGCCTTATTCATTTCCCTGGCTGATTTGGGATGTATTCACCGGCTGAGCTCTTTGTGCTGCGAGATTCCCCCCTCTTGCAGGCCTGGCCCTCTATGTTAGCGAGGGCCTACCTCAATGATGAGTTTTGGGACCCCGAGAGGTGGCATGCGGCAAGGAGGAGGGTGAGGGGTTTTTTAAAGAGGGCTTTTAATGAGTTTTTAGGGGGGTTGGGGGAGAGTGTGGGTGGGGATAAAAATGGACCTGGGGGGAGGTCCATGAGGTTTCAGAATGGCAGAGTGAGTCTGAGGATCATGGCAGGAGGAGGGGGGAGAGGGTTTAGAAAGGGTGCCAGGGAAAGAGGTGAAGGGCCAGTCCATTAGCACAGTGGGTGAGAGGGGTAGATATGGCGGGCGGGGGTGGGGCGTATTATGTTCGGGGGATTCGCACTCACTACTTGCGAACGATAGCACACTTCGGCCCCCATGGCGTTTCCTGTAACTCTGGTTGCGCAGAGCCTCAGGGCCCGAGCCTTCAGCTGATGTTGTGCAAAGTCAGGTCTGCTGTAAATAAAGCCCCTTCATTCATGATCTAATCCAGGAGGGGGATGCGAACCTGGCAGGGATTACAGAAACCTGGTTGGACCAGGAGGAGGGGGTTCCCCTCGTTGAGATGTGCCCACCAGGTTTCCATGCATTTCATCAGCCGAGGGCCCAGGGGAGGGCAGGGGGGGTAGCGGTGATTATTAAGGAAAGTCTGGATCCAAGGGAGGCCACTGTTCCTCAGGTAGCCAGTTGTGAGTCCCTCCTTGTGAAGTGGGGTCATGGGGTGCAGATGGGCCTTCTGATCATGTACCTGGCTCCCTGCCACATGGCAGCAGCCCTGCCTGAGCTGTTCGACGTAATAGCCGGGGTGGTGGTGGAGAACCCCAGACTTATGGTCATGGGGGATTTCAACCTGCCATCCATTGGTGAAACGTCAGAAGCAGCTCGGGAGGTCATGGCTTCCATGATGGACATGGACCTGACCCAGTTAGTTCATGACCCCACTCACATCGGGGGACACACACTGGACTTGATTTTTGCCTCTGGTCAGTGGCTGAATGATCTTGATTTGGGGGAGTTAGTCATTAATCCCTTGTCATCGATGGATCATTCGCTCCTTTGGATAGACTTTCGGGCTGCTTCCCTTCATCGCAGGGAGACGGAACCAACCAGGTGGTTCAATCCCAGGTGCCTGATGGACCCAGACAGGTTCCTGACGGAGTTTGGGCCATTCCCAGGGGCTCTGGCTTACGACTCGGCTGAAGAACTGGTAGCCGCCTGGAACAGGGCGGCTGCCGGAGCTTTGGACCACGTCGTGCCTTTGCGGCCTCTGACCCGGTGCCAATCTCAATTAGCTCCTTGGTTCTCCGAGGAGCTGAGAGAGATGAAGCACCAGAAAAGACACCTAGAGAGTGACTGGAGGGCCAGCCACACTGAATCTGACTGGACACTGGTGAGGTCTTATATCAAGACCTACCTAGTGGCAATAAGAGTGGCGAAATCTAGTTATTTTTCCGCTCTTATTGCATCTGCAGAGAACTGCCCAACCACCCTGTTTAGGGTGACCTGCTCTCTACTGCAGGTGGGAGCATGGGATGATCCCTTGCAGGGTAGAGCTGAGGATTTTCTGCAATATCTGCATGATAAAATTGCTCAGATTCAGGACGGCCTGGACTCTGATTGGGTAGCCTCAGATGGGATGATAGGGGCGGATCTTGAGAGTGTTATCTGGGAGGGGTTTGACCCTGTGGCTCCTGAGGACGTGGACAGGATTTTGGGGAGACTTAACGCTACTACATGTTTATTGGACCTGTGTCCCTCCTGGTTGGTGCTGGCCTCCTGGGAGGTTACACGAGGCTGGTTTCAGGAGATTATAAATGCTTCTCTGAGTGAAGGTGTCTTCCCAGCTGCCTTGAAAGAGGCGGTGGTGAGGCCCCTCCTCAAGAAGCCTTCCCTGGACCCAGCTGTATTAACTAATTACCGTCCGGTCTCTAACCTTCGCTTCGCGGCAAAGGTTGTTGAGAGTGTGGTGGCGCAACAGCTCCCTCAATACCTGGATGAAGCTATCTATCTAGATCCATGCCAGTCGGGCTTCAGGGCGGGATACAGCATGGAAACGGCATTGATCGCATTGGTTGATGATCTCTGGAGGGCTCGGGACAGGGGTTGTTCCTCAGTCCTGGTCCTCCTCGATCTCCCAGCGGCCTTTGATACCATTGATCATGGTATCATGTTGCGTCGGTTGGGGAGACTGGGAGTGGGAGGCACCATGATGCGGTGGTTCTCCTCTTTCTCTCTGACCGTATGCAGTCTGTGTTGATGGGGGGACAGAGGTTGACCTCGAGGCACCTTACTTGTGGGGTGCCGCAAGGGTCAGTCCTCTCGCCCCTCCTGTTCAACATTTATGTGAAGCCGCTGGGTGAGATCATCCGTGGTTTTGGGGTGGAGTGCGAACTGTATGCAGATGACATGCACCTGTACATTTCTACCTCAGACCACCCCAATGATGCCTTTGACGTGATGTCCCGTTGCCTGGAGGCCGTGCAGATCTGGAGGAGAGGAACAGGCTCAGACTCAACCCCTCCAAGATCGAGTGGCTGTGGTTTCCGGCGCCCTGA
Organism: Arizona elegans; assembly: GCA_022577455.1. Classification (NCBI taxonomy): domain Eukaryota; kingdom Metazoa; phylum Chordata; class Lepidosauria; order Squamata; family Colubridae; genus Arizona; species Arizona elegans. The sequence continues at coordinate 70,363,561 of JAKOOJ010000004.1, read as the reverse complement.
TATAGCCAACTGATGCCATCGCTGGCTATTGGGGAGGAGATCTTGTCCCCCTCAGAGAGGGTTCACAACTTGGGCTTCCTCCTGGTTACCCAGCTGTCTTTAGATGATCATATGACGGCTGTGGCCAGGGGGGCTTTTTATCAGGTTTACCTGATTTCCCAGTTGGGTCCCTTTCTGGATCAGGACGCCTTACGCACGGTCACTCATGCCCTTGTCACTTCCTGTCTGGATTACTGGACTACAGCTTATATTTCTTTGATGCCAAAAGAGCAAGCAGGTCCCAAAAAACCGGAGAATTACAGACCAATATCTCTTTTGAATACGGATTATAAAATTTATGCAAAAGTATTAGCCAACAGATTGATGCCAGTAATTCAAAAGGTGATTCATGATGATCAAGCGGGATTTATCGAGGGTAGATACATGAAGGACAATGTAAGGCAAGTAATAGATTTATTGGAATATCTTGAGAAGAATAAACAGATCCCTGCAGTGCTGGTTTTCTTGGATGCAGAGAAGGCCTTTGATAAAGTGGACTGGAATTTTCTACTAAAGACTTTAAAAAAGATGGACTTTGGGGACCAATTTATACAGGCGGTTTCAGCAATTTATCAAGAGCAAAAGGCACAAATTATTATTAATGGAAGTTTGACAACAGAGTTTAAAATCGAAAAAGGAACAAGACAGGGATGTCCGTTGTCCCCACTGTTGTTTATTTTAACAGTAGAAGTCTTGTTAAACACAATACGGGACTCTAATATCTTGAAAGGTATAATGATAAGGCAAGAGGATTACAGAATAAAGGCATTTGCAGATGATCTGGTTGTTACCCTAACACAGCCAATGGAATCAATAATCCAGATGAAGGACATTATACAAGACTATGGTAAAGTTTCAGGTTTTAGACTGAACCAGAAAAAAACTAAGATGATAGTCAAAAATGTGACACAAGATCATAAACACGAGCTTGAAAGGAGGGCAGGTTTTGAGATTGTACCAAAGGTATAATATCTAGGAGTTCAGGTTGCAGAATCAAATATGAAATTGTTTCAAAATAATTATGAGGTGTTGTGGCGAGAGGTGCAAAAAGACATGGAGACTTGGAAAAAACTGCAGCTGTCTTTACTTGGAAGAATAGCAGCAGTTAAGATGAACATTTTGCCAAGATTTCTTTTTTTGTTTCAAATGATTCCGGTGCTTAAAAGTGATAAACAACTGAAAGTGTGGCAAACTGGAGTGAATAAGTTTGTCTGGAACGAGAAAAAACCGAGAGTAAAATTGAAAATTATGCAAGATGTTCCAGAAAGGGGAGGTCTTAAACTTCCAAACCTACAGTTATATTATGAAGCAGCAGCTTTGACTTTAACAAGTGATTGGTTTGGAGGAAAAAAGACTGGAATACTGAATGCAGAAAGTTTTGATTTGGAATTTGGATGGCATGCTTACTTATTTTATGACAACAAAGTGGATAAAGCATTTAAAAGCCATATACTTAGAGATTCTTTGTTGAGAGTTTGGAAGAAGCACCGACTCAAATGGGATTATAAAATACCGCTATGGCTGGATCTTGGTCATACTTTGTGGAATACAAATATAATGTTACTCGGGGGGTTTTATATAAAGAGATTCTTTTTACAGATGCGGGCAGATGGCAGCTGAAGACATTACAGACATTGTTGGCTGAAGGGATTAATCTAACTTGGTTACAATATAATCAATTACAATTGAGATGGAAAGAGGACCAAAAAACTGGTATTATGATGTATGAGGAAGAATTGGTCAGACATATAAAAGAGAAAGGTCCAATGCATATTAAAAGGCTTTACAATGTTTTGTTAGAAAGGGATTCAGAAACTGAATTGGTTAAAGATTGTATGATTAAGTGGGCACAAAATTTTGAGGAACCAGTGATGTTGGAAACATGGGAAAAATTTGGGTTCAGAATGTTAAATTTACACAGTCGCAGAATCTGAGCGAAAATTTTTATAAAATGTTTTACAGATGGCATTTAGACCCCAAAAAATTGTCGTGTATGTACCTTAATGTGCAGCCTAAATGCTGGAGATGTGATTGTCTAGATGCTACATATTATCATGTTTGGTGGACCTGTAAGAAAGTTAAGGCTTTTTGGATAAAAATTTGGTGGGTCATGCAGAATGTTTTGAAGAAAAAAATTCAATTTTTTCCACAATTGTTTTTATTGGGTATAGTTAAGGGTTTTACATTGGGTGAAACAAAATTGATATTGTATATGATAACAGCAGCAAGATTGTTGATAGGTAAATACTGGAAAAATGAAGCGCTGCCCACGATTGAGAAATGGACTTTGAAGATGGCCAGTTTTGCAGAGATGGCGAAGATTTCAGCATATCTAAAAGATTGTTCACAAGAGACTTATGAATGGGAATGGAAGAGGTGGATAGATTATGTTCAGAACAAATATCAAACTAGGAAGTATTTTATTTGAAAATGTTATATTAAGATAGAAATATTTTAAGGTAATGAGGATGAAAATTTATTTGAAAATGTTATATTAAGATAGAAATATTTTAAGGTAATGAGGATGAAAATTTATTTGAAAATGTTATATTAAGATAGAAATAGGTTAATGTAATGAAGATGAAAATTTATAAGGGGGAGGGAGGGGTTCAAGTTTTATATACAAAGGAGGGTTTTTCCTTTTACTTGATATGCGTATACTGTGTGGAAGTCTGGGGGGGAGGGGAGGGTTAGGGTGGGTTAGGGAGGTTGGGAAGTTTGGGGTGGGATGAGGGGGGAAAAAGGGGTGAAAATGTAATTGTAAAACTTTTGCAATAAAAAAAAAAAGACTCTATTGTTCAATCAAGCCAGCCTGACCAAATAAATTAATGTTAATGGGTTTTAATTGGTTTTAAAGGGGTTTTAGCTAAGGGTTTTAGTAATGGCCAAATTGCTTTAATTTATTTTAACGGTTTTTAATTTTTGTGATGGGTTTGTTTTAATATGGCTGTACACCGCCCTGAGTCCTTCGGGGGAAGGGCGGTATAGAAATGTAATTAATTAATTAATTAATTAATTAAATAAATAAATAAATAAATAAATAAATGCAACTCACAGATCAGTAAATCAAATTTTTATTACAGTCCTAGACTAGTATAAGAAGGGTGGGATGTAAACAATTTTAAAAGCTAAAAAATATAAAACACAAAATTAAAAATATTTTAAAAAGCAAATATTTAAATCTAAAAAAAACTTATTAGAAAGGTAAAACATTTTATGATATTATAAATGGAAGAGATGGGTTTTGGAAGGAAATTTATTCAGGCAATTGAAGCTATATATACGAAACAGACGTCAAAGGTAATGATTAATGGAGAATTGACTGATGCTTATTGAAATAGAAAAAGGTACTTGACAAGGATGTCCCTTATCCCCATTGCTATTTATATTGACGTTGGAAGTGCTGAATAGAAATATTAGAGAAGAAAAAGAGATAAAAGGAATGAAAAATAGAAAGGAAGAATATAAATTATAAGCTTTTGCTTATGACCTGGTTTTTATTATTGAAGAACCATTAACATCAATAAATAAATTGATAGAAAAAATAGGTGAATTTGGGGAGGTTGCTGGTTTGAAAATTAATAAAGAGAAGATGAAGATAATGACCGAAAATATGTTAAAAAAACAAAAAGAAGAACTGAGGGAGATCACTAAGATGCAGGTCACAAATAAGGTAAAATACTTGGGGATTAACAGCAAGATGTAGTTCTCTTAAAGAAAATAATTACAATAAGCTCAAGCAACAGATAGGACAGGATTTGGTGAAATGGGGAAACTTGCAGCTATCTTTGATTGGTAGAATTGCAACTATTAAGATGAATATTTTACCTAGAATCTTGTATCTTTTTCAGACAATTCCTGTAAAGCTGGGTAAGGAATTTTTTGCAGACTTAAATAAAATGGTTTTGAAATATGTGTGGCAGGGAAAGAAGGCAAGGATAAAACTCAAACTGTTACAAGATGCTAAAATGAAGGGTGGTTTTGGATTACCGAATTTTGAATTATACTATCAAACGGTTTGTTTATTTTATTTTATTTTTTATTGGTTTTTATTGTGAAAATATAGAAATACAATTCTACGTTTTTCAGTTCCGTGGTGTTAAATATAAATACATTACTTGTTCTTCGGGTGGTAGTTTTTTCTCCTTCCAATACTGAACGTAGGTTATTCTTGCTGCTGTCGTTATATGTATGATTAGATACTTCTTCTTTTTTTCGTATTCTGTTTTCAGGATTCCCAGGAGAAAGATTTTCGGTTCAAAATCAATATTTTCTTTTATTATTTCCATAATCCATTTCCAGATCATTTTCCAGAATTTTTTCGCTTGGGGGCAGGTCCACCAGCAATGGTAGAAGGTGCCTTGGTGATGGCCACATTTCCAACAATTGGGACTCATATTGGGATATATTTTAGCTATCCTGGTTGGGGCTAGATGCCACCTGTACAGCATCTTATATTGATTTTCTTTATAGTGATTTTCTTTATAGTGATCGCCCTAGTCATTTTAAGGTTGCTGTTCCAAATTGTGTCCCATTCATTTAAATTTATACTTTGTCCGATGTTTTTGGCCCATGCTATCATCTGTTCCTTAACCACCTCTTCCATCATATCGTATTCCAGCAAATAATTGTATAATTTCGCTAATATTTTGTTGTCTGTTCCCATCCATATCTTATCAAATCCGTTAATACCTATCTCATTGCCAAACTCCTCCTTGTCCTTTTTATACCGGGACTTTATTTGTGCATACGGCCACCAATCAATGTGGATGTTCTTCCAATTCTTCATTTGTTTTAAGGTTCCCTCCCCCATTTAATATCTCTTTATATTTGACCATTTTCCCCATTTCCAATAAGTTAGGATATATCATGGCCTCCATTGTGGAGAGCCATCTTGGGACTTTTGTATATTGTTTTTGTCTTATTTCACCCCATGTCTATATTAGTGTATCCCTTATTTTATGACTATGAAAATATGTCCTTGCTCTTTTCCCTATGTCCCAGAGGAAGGCATGCCAGCCCCTTTGTAGATCGTGTCCTTCCAGGGTCAGGAGTCTTTTATTTTCCAGGGTTGCCCACTCCTTCAACCAAACCAAATTTGCTGCTTTGTTTAATATTTCTAATTAAGGGCACGTAATTATCTTCCTTAAGGGCCAAAATTTTTGTTTGTTTGTTTAATTTTTGGTTAGCAGTTTGGTTTTATTTAATTTAAGGCCAGCTACCTCTCCATATTTACCCAATTCTTCCAATATTTTAACGCCTGTTTCTAATGGCTCCTCCATAATAAGGGCCACATCGTCAGCAAATGCCTGGGCCTTAGACATCTCCTTTCTAATTGTCAATCCCTTAATTCCATTATTATTTCTAATCCTTTTTAATAAGACTTCTAGGGCTAATATGTACAAAAGTGGTGACAAGGGACACCCTTGTCTCACCCCCTTTCTAATTTGAAAAGTTTTTGTCAATTCTCCATTAAGTAAAATGTTGGCTCTTTCTTTTTCATATATTGTGGTTATTGTGTTTTCAAAATTTGGACCAAAATTCATCTTTTTAATCTGTTGTATCATAAAATCCCAATTCAAGTTGTTGAAAGCCTTCTGGGCATCTAAAAAGACCAATGCTATTTCTTTATTCGGGTGTGCCTCATAATATTCAAGTATGTCTATTACCATCCTTATATTGTTTCTTATCTGTCTCCCAGGGAGGAATCCATTTTGGTCGCTATGTATCAAATTATTCAAAATTATCTTTAGCCTTCCTGCTATAAGACTCATATAAATCTTATAATCCGTATTGAGAAGTGAGATAGGTCTATAATTTTTTATCAGTTTTTGATCTGCACCTTCTTTTTGGAAGAGTGTAATGTATGCCTCCCGCCATGATTCCAGTATTTTGGATTTTGTCAGGGCCTCATTGTAAATTTCTAACAATTTTGGTAGAAGAATTTCCTCTAGATCTGGGTTTTTGTATAATTCTCCTGGGAATCCATCTGGGTCAGGTGATTTATTCTTTTTGAGTTTTGATATCGCCATCTTTAACTCCGTCATTGTGATTTCTTTATTAAGCATTTCTCTTTCATCCTCCCCTATTAATGGGAGTGTTTCTTCCGATAGGTATTTATCCACCTTTTCTTTTGGAATTCCTTCCTCTTCATATAGAGTAGCGTAGTACTCTCGAGTAATCTCTAATTTATCTTCTTGTTTATTCACAATATGTCTCTCTGAATCTTCCAGCTGATATATAATCCCTTTCTCTTTCTCTTTTTTTAACCTATAGGAGAGCCACCTGCCCAGTTTGTTTGCATTTTCAAAATAGTATTGTTTGGTCTGTTTTATCTTATATGCCAATTCCTAATTCGTCCAACTTCTGTAACTTTCTTTTTTCTTTACTTTTGTGTGACCCATAAGATATTGCCAGGCCTCTCAGGTACGCCTTCATTGCATCCCATATTATTCCTCGGGCAGTTGGCTCCTTTTCATTTTCCTCAAAAAAGGATTTTAGTTCTCCCTTTACTTTCGCAGTATTTTGCTTGTCCCTCAGGAATTATAAATTTCCTCTTTTATAAAGGTTTTTCCATCTAATTTCCACCGAGGTGGCGATGGAGACCCCCAGGTTTATGGTCATGGGGGATTTTAATATACCATCCATCAGTGTGACATCTGAGGTGGCCTGGGAGTTCATGGCTTCCATGACGGCCATGGACCTGACCCAACTAATTCATGGACCCATGCACAAGGGAGGACACACTCTGGACTTGATTTTTGTCTCTGGGCAGTGGACGAATGATCTTGAGATAGGGGAGATAGTGATTGAGCCCTTGTCATGGTCGGATCATTCCATTCTTAGGCTTGACTTTCTAACTGCTACATCCTGCCACAGGGAGGCGGAACAGACCAGATGGTTCTGCCCCAGGCACCTGATGGATCCTGAGAAGTTCCAGATGGAGTTTGGGCCACTTCCTGAGGCACTGACTCATGGCTCGGCTGAGGAGCTGGTGGCCGCCTGGGATAGGGCGGCTGCTGATGCTTTGGACTGAGTCGTGCCTTTGCGGCCTCTGACCTGTCACTGAGTCTACCTGGCCCCTTGGTTCTCCGAGGAGCTGAGGGGGATGAAGTGCCAGAAAAGATGCCTAGAGAGCAGTTGGAGATCTAGTCACTCCGAATCTGACCGAACACTGGTAAGATCTTATATTAAGACCTAACTAGTGGCGATAAAAGTGGCAAAATGTGATTATTTTGCTGCTCTTATCGCATCGACAGATAACCGCCCGGCCACCCTGTTTAGGGTGACCCGCTCCCTCCTCCATCTGGGAGTGTGGGAGGATCCCTTGCAGGGTCGTGCTGAGGATTTTGTTCAGTATCTGCATGATAAAATCACTCAGATTTGGGAAGGCCTGGTCTCTGACCGGGTAAGTACAGGCGGGATGATGGATGCCGGTCTTGAGAATGTCATTTGGGATGAGTTCGATCCTGTTGCTCCCGAGGACGTGGACAGGATACTGGGGCGGCTGAACGCGACTACATGTTTACTGGACCCATGTCCCTCCTGGTTGGTGCTGGCCTCCCGGGAGGTTACGCGAGGGTGGTTCCAGGGGATTATCAACGCTTCGTTGAGGAAGGGTGTCTTGCCGTCCGCCTTGAAAGAGGCGGTGGTGAGGCCCCTCCTCAAGAAGCCTGCTCTGGACCCGGCTGTTTTGGCTAACTATCATCCGGTCTCCAACCTTCCCTTCCTGGCGAAGGTTGTTGAGAGTGTGGTGGTGCGACAGCTTCCTGGGTACCTGGATGAAGCTGTCTATCTGAATCTGCTCCAGTCCGGCTTCCGGCCTGGGTACAGCATGGAAACGGCATTGGTCGCGTTGGTGGATGATCTCTGGAGGGCTCGGAATAGGGGTTGCTCCTCTATCCTGATCCTGTTAGATCTCTCACCGGCTTTTGATACCATCGACCATGGTATCTTGCTGCACCAGTTGGAGGGGTTGGGAGTGGGGGGCACTGTTTTGCGGTGGTTCTCCTCCTATCTCTCTGACTGGTCGCAGTCAATGTTGGCAGGGGGCAGAGGTCAACCCCGAGGCGCCTCATTTGTGGGGTGCCTCAAGAGTCGTCCTCTCGCCCCTTCTGTTCAACATTTATGTGAAGCCGCTGGGCGAGATCATCCGTGGCTTTGGGGTGGAGTTCCATCAGTACGCTGATGATACGCAGCTGTACATCTCCACCCCAGGCCATCCCAACAATGCCCTTGAAGTGATGTCCCGGTGCCTGGAGGCCGTGCAGATCTGGATGGGGAATAACAGGCTCTGACTCAACCCTTCCAAGACCGAGTGGCTGTGGCTGTGGCTTCCGGCATCCTGATATAGCCAGCTGATGCCAACGCTGGCTATTGGGGGCAAATCATTGGCCCCCACGGAGAGGGTTCGCAACTTGGGCGTCCTCCTGGATACACAGCTGTCTTTGGAAGAGCACATGACGGCCGTGGCCATGGGGGGGGTTCATCAGGTCCACCTGATTCGCCAGTTGCGTCCCTTTCTGGATTGGGACTCCTTACGCACAGTCACTCAGGTGCTCATCACTTCCCGCCTGGACTACTGCAATGCTCTCTACATGGGGCTCCCCTTGAGGAGCACCCGGAGGCTCCAACTGGTGCAGAATGCGGTCGCGTGGGGGATTATGGGAGCAAGAGGGCACTTCCATGTGATGCATCTCCTGCGCGAGCTTCATTGGCTTCCAGTGGTCTTCCGGGTGCGGTTCAAGGTGTTGGTCACCAGCTTTAAAGCGCTCCATGGCATCGGACCCGGATATTTGTGAGACTGCCTTCTGCCGCCGATAGCCTCCCGCCGACCAGTATGCTTCCACAGGGAGGGACTCCTCAGGGTGCCGTCAGCCAGGCAATGTCGGCTGATGACCCCCAGGGGGAGGGCCTTCTCTGTGGCAGCACCTGCCCTCTGGAACGATTTGCCCCCGGAGATTCGAAGGATACCATATCTCTGGGCCTTTCGCCGTGCCCTAAAAACTTTTCTTTTCCATCAAGCAGAGCTGGCATGAACCGCCCCCCCTTTTAGCTCTTTTTTAGCTCTTTTGTAGCTCTTTTTAGCTTTTTAGCTTTTAAAGTGTAAATTGGGTTTTAATTGGATTGTTTTAAATTGTGGGCCAAAGCTGTATAATTCTTTTAATTGATTTTAAATTTTGTATTGGTATATTTTTTATCCTTGGCTGTGCACCTCCCTGAGTCTAATAGGAGAAGGGCGGTATATAAATTGAAATAATAATAATAATAATAATAATAATAATAATAATAATAATAATAATAATAACAACAACAACAACAATAATAATAATAATAATAATAATAATAATTTCTAGCGGATTGTGGTCTGCCCAAACATTGGGTGTGATTTCTGCTGACATAATTTCTAACCCTATGTTCCTGCTTACCCACATCATGTCAATTCTTGACCATGATTTTTTAGGGTTAGAATAGAACGTATATTGTTTTTTATTTGGTTGCAGTGTTCGCCAGATGTTTACTAAATTAAATTCCTCAGATAGATCAAAGAAGGTTTTTGGTAGGTTTTTCCTTTTTTTTTTTTTTTTGGTCTTTAATGCTTTTGTGGTCTTTATCAGAATCTGCTACTTCATTAAAGTCGCCAATTATGCAAATATTGCTATTATCCATTTTACTTATTCTTTCCCTTAATTTTTTATAAAATTCCTCCAAGTTTTCGTTTGGGGCGTAGATAGCTATTAATAGTATTGGGGAATTGCCTCTCTTTATTTCCACTGCTACAATTCTGCCCTTAGGGTTGGCATACTTTAATTCTGCTACTATTTCCTTTTTAATATATAGTGCCACACACCCCTTTTTTCTTAGCTGGAGTACAATAAATTTTCCCAATTTATTGTACTCCAAATACTTTTCATTTTCTTTTTTTATATGAACCTCTTGGAGGCATATTATATCCGCATTTTCTTTAGCTAATTTTATAAAAAAAAAAATCCTCTTTTTATTATCATTCAAACCATTAACATTGATCAATATTAACTTCCAATCTTCCATCTCTTATATCCTTTGTGTTGTCTTAGTTCTTATTCGCACGTGTAGTTCTTTGTGGCCTTTGCTTCTTCTTTGCCTCCTTACTTTCCTTATCCTCCGTCTTCTTCTCCTCTGGGGTTCCTTCTTTAGATCTCCTCTGCTGGGTAATTTCCTCATCTTGTGTTGTTGCTTCCAATTCCTCCTTACTGCTTTGATCTTCTTCCGTCCCTCTTAGCTGATCTAAGAAATCTTGAGCTGCTACCAGGCTGTCTATTTTGATTTTCTTTCCCTGCCACCTAATCAGCATGCCTTCCAGCAGTATCCATCTAAACAGGATACTCCTCTTGTTCAACTGAATGGCCAGAAATCTGTAGTCTCTTCTTGATTCCTTCACCCTCCTTGGGACTTGCTTTAATACTATCACTTCCTTTCCTTTATACATCACCGGTTCTTCTCTCACCGCACTATAGAAAATGTCTTTAACTTTCTTCCATTCAAATCTTATGTGCACTTCTCTGGGCAGTTTCTTTCTCCTGGCGTAATTGGTCTGCACTCTGTACACCTCATCCAATTCTTTAATTATTTCTTGTTTATCCTGTTGCAGAACTTCAGCTATTAGCTCCGCCATCACTTGGCCCAGGTCTTCTTCCTTATCTTCAGCAATGTTCTGGAAGCGCAAATAAAAGGAGGCTCTATCCATTTCCAATTGGGTGATTGAATCCTCCAGCTCCCTATTCTGTGTCTACTATTTCTAAATTTCTTTTGTTTTGCTCAGTTTTAGATTCCATCTTATTTATCTTCTGTTCATTAATTTGTATTGACTCTTGTATGTCATTTACTTTTTGGTGAATAACTCTAATATCTGTTTTCAACTCGATATGATTACTAGACATAAGGGGGGAGTGAGGCGGCAGCTGCAAAGACTGAAAAGGATCTTTTTACATTGGAAACAATATTGGTATCAGTAGAAATATATGCAGCTGCTGCATATATTATTTTCAGTTTAAGTGAAGAATAATTGTTATATGATGAGATCTGGAAAATTGTAAGCATGAAATGATTTTAATCGATTGTGATGCTGTCTATAATTGTTTGTAAGGATTATATTTTTATGTTGTTATTGTTTTTTATTTGTTTTTTATATTTTAATCTAAAATAAAACTTTTTTCAAAAAAAAAAAGAAAGATAAAACATTAAATACAAACAAAACAAAACTTTATGGCCCACTAAATCTATCATAATACAGAACACTCTTAACTGACAAGTTAAAACTTTTTTTAAAAAAAATAGGATTAACTTGAAGCTCATAAATGCTTAAATTTTCCTGGTAAGGATAAATTTGTCAAAATGAAGATACTGACCAGGTTATTGTATTTTTTAAAAAGTGTTTTAAAATCTGAAGCCATCCATTTGTGGTGGGTGGGGTCTAGGACTCATATAGGGTATTAAGAAAGAGAAAGAGAAAGAGAAGAAAGAAAGAGGAAGGAAGGGAGAGAGACAATCAAGAAAGAAAGAAAGAAGAAAGAAAGAAAGAAAGAAAGAGAAAGAAAGAAAGAAAGAGAAAGAACAAGAAAAAGAAAGAAAGAGGAAGGAAGGTAGAGAGAGAGAGAGAAGAAAAAAGAGAAAGAAAGAAGGAGAGAGAAAGAAAAAGGAAGGAAGGAGGGAAGGGAGAGAGACAAGAAAGAAAGAAAAAGAGGAAGAAAGAAAGAAAAAGGAAAGGAAAGAAAGAGGAAGGAAGTGTGGGATATGAGAAAATTCAAAAATAAAATAGTATGTAGGCATATAGGTTAGAAATGCATATAAGTAAATATTTGATTTTGCTTAGGCAGAGGGGTAGACTGGATGACCTGCAGGGTCCCTTCCAGCTCTGCTACTCTGGTAAATTTGCTAGACATTATTCTGCTTTAAGACATGCTGACCAATATGTAACAATGTTGTGTTAAGAATAAATCTTCTTTTGTTTTAGGACAGTTAGAAAGAGGCCTTGAAAGAGGGGACATTCCTTAATGCTAGGGCAGTAAAGATAAGAAAGAGCCATGCTTGCAAATTATTTTATGGGCATAGTTATGGGGAAGTGTTGATGAACATGTAATTAGGGAAAAGAGATGATGTTGTCTCTGAAGGCGTTACAGATTAGTTGTGATTGGTCACTGGATGCGATGTAGGAGGGGCATGGGGGGGCGTCAAGATAGGGAACTATAAAATGTAATGCTTTTGAAATTTCAGGTGTGGCTTCCTGGCTCAAACTCCTTGTTGAGATCTGCTGGGATAGCACCCTATTTTGCAAAATTGTTTTTATTATTTTCTTTTAATAAAGTCTCTTTGTTTTCATAGACCCATGCTTGTTGGTTGTATTCATTTCCAACAGAAGGAAGGGAGAGAGAGAGAGAGGGAGGGAGGGAGGGAGGGAGGGAGAGAGAGAGAGAGAGAGAGAAAGAATAGGAAGGAGGCAACACAAACCATGGCACTAGACATGGCTTCAGAAGACGCTTTGAAACAGCACAGCAATCTAGGGCTGGAAGGGATCTCGGAGGTCATCTAGTCCAACCCAGTGGTGAAATCCAATTTTTTTTTTTACTACTGATTCTGTGGGCATGGCTTGATGGACATGGCTTGGTGGGCATGGCAGGGGAAGGATACTGCAAAATCTCCATTCCCACCCCATTCTGGGGCCAGCCAGAGGTGGTATTTGTCGGTTCTCTGAACTACTCAAAATTTCCACTGCCGGTTCTCCAAAATGCTCAAAATTACTGCTACCGGTTCTCCAGAACCTGTCAGAATCTGCTGGATTTCACCCCTGGTTCAACCCCCTGCTGGAGCAGGAAACCTTACATCATCTGCAGCATCAAACCTTACATTCCTCTAACAGAGGAAAATTGCTAGAAAGGAGAAGGAGTCAACTAGGGCAAGGCTGTCATGCAGAGATAATCCTTCACTTATGACCACAGTTGAGCCCAAAACCTTGGTTGCTAAGCAAGAGTGTTGTTATTTAACTCATTTGTTTTACCACATTTTACTCAATCCATGACCTCTCCTGGCTCTAACAGTCATGTGCAAGCTAGGGAAGACCATCTAAAGGTGTGTGTAATGTTCTAATGTACAGAAGTTATAGTTAAATGTGTGGCAGAATGTCAGAATATTGCCTGCATATGATGCACCAGAGACTAGAAGGGGTTAAGTCTTTACAGACATCACATGTGACTATATCAGCCAATGAACTCTTTTATTGGACTCTTACCCAGAAACCACTTGGACATCTTCCCTGTTTTTTTCTCTCTCTTTCATCTATCTCTCAGCAAGACAACACGTGAACTTCTCTCTCCTCTCAACATCTGAGTCATACAGTTAGGGTAAAAGGTGCAACAGGACAGCTTGTTCATTATTGTATGCATGTATATATTTTGTAAATAATAAAACAACTTTTTGAACCTGAAACTGTATTGGCCAAATAACTTCCTCATAGAACCAAAATGAGCACGACCATCAATATATATCTGACAAATGGTAGCAGATGATGAAAAATTATTGCTCAGGTCTATGAATTTTTTTGTAAATTTTAAAATCATAGAACAATTTTTCCTAACATGGAATCCTTGAACCTGAACGAATTACCTTTACAAGAGATTGATGCATTAACCGTATCCTTAACAAAACAGCACCAATCATTATCCAAAAGACTAAAAAAACTTTCTATTGAAGCTACGCAGCAAGTACAAACCTCTTTACGAAAGGACCCAATTTTTTTTCTCCTCTTCACCCGAACACCGAAAGAACAGAATCACGCTTACAACAACCTTGCTTCGATCTCAATTCTACTCCACCTCATGACTATCATCAAGGACTTCAACCTTCTGAATCCCTTGTCTGTTCCAACCCTATAACTTCAGACCAACTTTTATTTTCTCAAACTTCTCCAAAACAGCATTTATATCAAGCTTTACATGCGTCAGGCCTGCTAAATGCAGGCTGGACTCCTCAAAGAACACTTGAACTGCTGAACACCCTTTCAACCTCACCAGACCTGGTAAGCGACAATTTTTTGCTTCAACCCATAGATTCCCAGACTGACTTTTTAAACACCCATTATATTAAAAATCCTCCCTCCCTACCTATTGACTTTATTGCTCCCAATATGGCTTCCACCTTCCCGAAAGCATGGCTTCAAAAATGGCCAACAAAATGGCCGCCCCCACACTCCACCATGTGGTCCACAAAATGGCTGACAATTTATATGACCACACTTTAAACAAAATGATGTCTACCATTTCAGACCACAAGATCTCATCCAACCCCCTTACCCCCATACATCCTACTACCCACCCCACAACTGGAGATATTCAGACTGATTCCCCACCTTCTTCATCCAGAGCACCAAGTTCGAATCCTCCCAATTTTTTTTAATTTTCAGAACTTTTCTATTTTTGCCGCCGCTGCAGACCTCCCCATCTATACCGCTGCAGCTGCAGCAGCTGCATATATTTCTACTGATACCAATATTGTTTCCAATGTAAAAAGATCCTTTTCAGTCTTTGCAGCTGCCGCCTCACTCCCCCCTTATTGCCAAAGATGCCGCTGCTGCTGCTGCTGCCTCCAATACTACAGATGCCCCGTCCAAACAACAAATTCATACGATTTTTGCAGACTTTGCATCAAAAGCCAACTTCCCTTCTACAGCAGTCGATGCCGTCACAGCAGCTCTTCCAAATCAAACTACAACCACCACCTCCATTATTCCTCCTATCGTTGAATCACCTGCAACATCTTCTCTCACACCAAACGACTCCAATCAACAATCCGATGTTCAATTACCTATCTCTGCTGACAGTAACTCATTTCAGCCTTCTATTATTGTAAACTGTAATGATTTAAATATTGAAACTAATCATTCTTTGTCTTTATCTACTAATGTAAATTTATCTTTAGAAATTGAAACTGTTTTGCAACATTTTAAACAACATGACCCATTACCTTTATCACCAAACTTCAAGAAATTACAAACCTCAGGTAATAATTTCCCTACTTGGGAACAAGAAATCCATCAAGGAGGGATTCTGAGGATCATCTTGTGGTAGCTCGGGAATGGGTACGAAATCCTGGCCCGATGCGACCTTAAAAGGAGTGAATCCGGTGCTACTGTGTATGGAATTATTATATGCCACTTCTGCAAATGGCAACAATTCTACCCAATTGTCTTGTTGGTAATTTACGTAACATCTCAGGTATTGTTCTAGCATCCCATTGGTTCTTTCACAGGCTCCATTTGTCTGGGGGTGGTGACTGGAGCTTAGCCCCTGGGCGGAGCCTATTAACTTTAAAAACTCTTTCCAGAAACTGGAAGTAAATTGTACACCCCTGTCAGAAATTATTCTTTTTGGAGATCCATGTAGTCGGTAAATCTGTCGAATAAACAGTTTTGCGAGAGTTCTTGCTGAAGGGATCTTTGAGCAAGGGATGAAATGTACTTGTTTGGAAAACAGATCAGTTACTACCCAAATGACTGTGCAGCCCTCACTCTCTGGTAAGTCCACAATGAAGTCCATAGATATTTCTTTCCATGGGGCATTCGGTCTAGCCACACTTTGCAGTAATCCAGGGGATTTTCCTGGAGGTCTTTTAGCTGAGGCACATACTGGGCAGCTAGCCACATATGTCTCTATGTCCTTTTTTAGTGCCGGCCACCAAAATTGTCTCTTAACAAGATGTAGAGACTTGACAAATGCAAAGTGTCCTGCGGCCTTGGCATCATGAGCATATTTCAATACGGTTGTTCTTAATGTGGCTGGAACATACAATTTCGATCCAACCCAAGCTAATCCGTCATGAAGTGTGCATTCATTCAAATGGTTCTTAAACCACTCATCAGTTTTTAGCGCTTCTCGTAATTTTTCGAGCAAATCCCCCGAGAGTTCTGGTTCGGTTTTACTCTGTGCTCTGGTAGTGACAGGTGTTGCCAATTGCGTCAAGGGGATCATTGGTTGAACCACTTCCTTCTTTATGCTGTTGTACTGTGGCAATCTGGAAAGTGCGTCTGCCATGAAATTTTTTCCACCAGGAAGGTAATGTAAAGTGAAATTGAAACGCTTGAAGTGTTGGGCCCAGCGAGCCTGTTTTGGTGATAGTTTGCGTGGTGTTTTTAATGCTTCTAGATTCTTATGATCAGTCCACACCTCGAAAGGGTGTTTCGCCCCTTCTAAAAATTGTCTCCATGTTAACAGCGCCCACCTAACTGCAAACGCTTCTTTCTTCCATATGGCCCATCTCCTTTCCATGTCTGATAGACATGGAAAGGAGATGGGCCATATGGAAGAAAGAAGCGTTTGCAGTTAGATGGGCGCTGTTATCATGGAGACAATTTTTAGTTTACGAGACGTGTAAGCACAGGGTTGTAATATCCCGTTCTCATTCTTTTGCAAGAGTATTGCTCCTACAGCGACGTCGCTGGCATCAGCTTGTACTACAAAAGGTTGTTCCATGTCGGGGTGTTTGAGCACCGGTTCAGCTGCAAACAGTCGTTTCAGTTTTTCGAAAGCAGCTTGACAGTCCATAGTTTATTCTGGTTTCAAGGGTTTGGGTTTTACTTCCCCTTTGGTTTTTAGCAAGTCTGTAATTGGCAGTGCGATTTTCGTGAAAGAGAGGATAAATTGTCTATAAAAATTAACAAACCCTAAGAAACTCTGTAACTGTTTACGGGTGCGTGGTGCGGCCCATTCCATCACTGCCCGGACCTTTTCTGGGTCCATCTCTATTCCCTCATGCGATATACGATATCCAAGATAGTCGATTTTGTCTTGGTGAAATTCACATTTAGAAAGTTTGGCATAGAGTTCAGCTGCTCTGAGTTTATTCAAGACCGCTCGAACCAGTCTTACATGGTCGGCCATGTTGTCAGAATAAATTAGAATGTCATCCAAATAGACCAACACCCCCTTATACAGGTGCTCATGCAACACTTCATTGATCAACTGCATGAATACAGCCGGGGCTCCCTGTAGTCCAAAAGGGAGTACTCTAAACTGGAAACATCCCAGTGGGCAATTAAATGCTGTCTTCCATTCATCTCCCTCTTTTATTCTCCCTTGGTAGTATGCCTCTCTTAAATCAAGTTTGGTAAAAAAAATTCCCTTACCTAAATGGGCTAACATGTCCTTCATGAGTGGGAGGGGATAGACATTTTCTACGCAAATTGCGTTCATGTTTCTATAATCAACTACTAACCGGAAGGATCCATCTTTCTTTTTGCGGAACATTACTGGCGCCGCCACCTTGGGTTTGGCTCGTTCAATGAATCCCCGTTCTAAGTTTTTATCAATAAAATTCCACAATTCCCCCAAATCTCGAGGTGTCATGGGGTAAATTTTTGGTTTGGGAAGCTTCACCCCAGGGAGTATTTCAATGGTGCAGTCAGTGGCCCTGTGGGGAGGCAGGGCATCTGATGCTTTTTCGCTAAACACTTTCTTGAGGTCCCAATATTCTTTTGGAATTTTTTCTTCTCCCTCAATATAGTTAATAGCTACTGCCACCCTTTCTGGTCTTATGTCGTCCCTTGCGGGGGGGGGCTTCCTTTTCCAGAGTTGGTTCTGCTGTGCGGATGCGCAGGACCCCTGTCTTCCAATTTACTCGTGGATTCCATTTGCGAAGCCAGGGCAGTCCTAGAATGAGGGGTCTTTCCATGCCAGGGGCTACAATAAATCTGAGATTCTCTACATGATTCCCCAACTGCAGTTCAAGGGGTTTGGTCATAAAGCTACCTGGGTCCCCTCCTGCAATCGACCCGTCTAAT
This sequence comes from Arizona elegans, assembly GCA_022577455.1. NCBI lineage: Eukaryota > Metazoa > Chordata > Lepidosauria > Squamata > Colubridae > Arizona > Arizona elegans. Next base: position 70,345,716 of record JAKOOJ010000004.1, on the reverse strand, counting down.
TGACAAAATGCAATGGGTCTTTTTAAAGTTTTTAGTCTCAGTCTCATTTCTTCCACTACTTTGGGGCTAATTATGCACCTAGTGCACCCCGAGTCCAACAGGGCTAACAATTGCGCTTGAGTCCCTGTGGAGGGCACCCTTATTTCTATGGGGATGAGTAAGGGTTCTTCCGTGTGACTCACCCGTTCGTCGGTGTCGGAGTCGGAGTCCGTCTCGCTGTCGTCATCGTTGGTCGGAGTTCCCAACTCACCCTGGTTCCGGGGAGTGAACTCAACGACTTCTCCTTTCAGGGCGGTGCTGCGGGTTTTGGCGGGTATTTTGTCGCCTTTCTTTTGGTCGGCCCCGGTGGCTTTTGGCGGTGGTTTGGAGAAACATTCGGCCGCCTGGTGACCCTCCTTCCCACATTTGAAACAGGTGAAGGGCTTTGACTTGGTTTGGATTCGGTCTTCCCGCCAGTCATCTTGGGTGCCCCCTTACGGTAGAAAGAGGATGACTGGTCTCCCATACGTCTTCCTCGGAGTTCGCTCCGTTTCAGCTCTATCTCCACATTCTCAGCTACTATGTACCATCTATCCAAATCATCAGGGACCCCCATACTCCTGCAGTCTCGATATATCTCTTCATTCAATCCATCCTTGAAACTCTCCAAAAGAGCCATTTCTGACCAGCCTGTCATATAGGGTGCCAGTTCACGAAATTCTTGGATATACTCTGCCACTGGCCTCTGGCCCTGCTGAATGCTCTTCATTCTGAGTCTCGCCTTTCGTTCAGCTAAATGGTCTTCAAAATGCCTTCTAAAGGCCCTCATGAACTGGTTGTAATTTCTCAGCAAGGGGGAGTTGTTATTGTGGAGAACCACCATCCACTCAGCAGCTACTCCCTTTAGGGCATTCGCGACGCTTCTGACTTTAGCCGCCTCTGTTTCGTAGTCCTCCCTGCAGTCCTGCATGTGGTTCCACACTTGGGGCAGGAAAAATCCCAAGGCTTTAGGATTCCCATCAAACTTCCCAGGAAGGGGGGGATTTTTGGCTTTTTACATCTGCGGGGGGGGGGGGGCTGCAAGGCTGGGGTTCTCTGGCCGGCTGCATCTCTCCCTCGAGCTGCCGAAGCCTGGGATGTTCCCTCCTCAAACTCTTCCTCTCCCCCGCAGGCTGTTTCTTCTGGCTCCCGCCTGGGGCTTGCTCCCCCCTTCTCCACAGGAATTCCAAAAGACTCACGGTTTCTTCTGCTTTCTTCCACATCACGGATAAGCTGCAAGGCTTGGTCTATCATGAGACATTCTTTTTGTTCTTGCATCCACACTGCCTCCTTTTTTCGGGGTCTGGAAGTTGTCACTCCCTGGGGGTCCTCTCCCCAGTCCGGCAGTCTCCCCACTCCCTTCGACCATCTAGCCTCCTCCAGCTCCAAATGGAGTCTTTCCAACCATTCTGCAGTCTCCTTTTCCGACTGGAGGGCGGTTGAACTTGCTGCCCCCATCTTCTCTTCTCACTCTCTCGATCTGACATATTTTGGATTTACAGTCCCCTCAGTTTTTGTCCGGGATGACTGGTTGTGACTTCCAGCTTAATGTCAGGTATGCTTCCTTCAGTATCCAGGAAAGAAAAACCCAAACTCAAGCATTTTGAAGAATTTAGTACTTTTACTGAATATGAAATGATAGCAACCCAAGTAAAGCTGGAAGTAAGCAAAATGCGCGAAATGCATCTACTAAGCTTCTCCCCCCCTCGTGTTCATAAATCATCAGCCAATCCAAAGGTCTTCCAAAGGTCAGGTGGCAACACGTCTGGCAGCGTCATTCATCAGGAATGTAGGGCAGTTGGTCAGCCGTCCCCTTTTTAAGATCCACTTTCGTTTCTCATGAAGACACATCTTACAAGGAAAAAAAAAAACACCTCCTGCATCTTCCCACCCTTTGCTCCATAACTAATCCCTCCCCCCATTTCTTATGGCAGCTGAAGCAGGCAAAGCTGAGGCTGACACTCATTTACATCTTTTAAGAGAAGGCACATTTCTTATAATTGAATCTCCCCCTACTAAACCTTGGTCATTTGACTTAACTTTTCTTCACAATAGTGTTTATGCCACTTTTATGTCAACTTTAGAAAGTGATATTGTTCATTCTATACCTACAGGTTTTACTGCACAAGAAGTATGGCAATACTTACAAAACATTACAACAAACCCTCACCTGCAACTATCGCTACTTTTGCCGGTGACTTTTATAGCACTATATATAAACCTGGCACATCTATGGCCAAACATCTTTTCCACCTCGAATCCATGTGAAAACAACTGATTCAACGCAATCATCCTGTACCTAAAACTGCCATGATTGGTATCATTTTCAATTCTATTAAACACATTCCTTGTTGGTCAGGATTCATTAATAGTCTCCACTCCTTAACCCCCACATGTACACTGTCGTTGAAATCAAATCCAAATTAATAGACGAAGATAGAAGACTCTATCATACTGATACATACCCTACTTCTTTTGACCACCCTTTTTATCCTAAACATGATTCCCATCCTTCACATTCTTCACACAAACCATTCTACCAAAACTGGCAGAAACACCCCTCTCAATATCAAAATAATTTTAGTTATTGTAACTATAGAGGACATCATCATACCTACAACTCCCATCCTCCACACAGTGACAACACCACCCACACTCATGATATAAGGGGATACACCCCTACAGACAAGACTAACAAAAGAAATCATACTATCAAAGAACATACTGAATCTAAAAGATCTATGGCCATTGAATTTTACATTAGAAAGGGTCCCACACACAAAGATTATAAAGACAGAAGGGGACAACATACTGAACAATCTATATATTCTAACTCTGATTCCCAAACATTCGGTATCTTTCCCAACATCCAACAATACCTGCGTGACACCACGCACCTATGGGTCATCGATTCTGGAAGCATACACCATACCATCAATGACAAATCCATATTATATGATATTCACCCAACCAATATTTCAATTACAGCAGCAAATGGTACTTCCAATACAGCTGAATATGAAGAATCTATCTTTATACCCGGTATAGGGGAAATTAGTCAAGTGCTCTATACACCTACCTTTGGCCACAATATTTTGAGTACTTCAAAATTAGGTATAATCGGTTTTAAAGTATCTCTTGATGATCAACACGGTTTTATAAAATCCAAACATGATAACACTATTATTGCTAATATATCTGTCATTAATGATTTACCTTTTCTTATTCCAGATTCCTTTACATCATCCTCACCCATGACTCAACTACCTCAATCCTCATCGAGACCTGACCTTGACAATCATCCCGACTGTACCCCTGACTCCCACCACGAAGGTACCACACCTCACCATACCAATACACATGACACTTCCGAATTACATAACGACCAACACACCAGACCACACCTCTCTCCAACTTCACCCATATCACAAAATCAACGAACCTCAAAAACAAAAATTCAAACTCATATAGGTGAACCTTTACACGATAATTGTGCCCATTTATTACACAGACATTTAGCACATGCCAATACTGTTGCTGTAGACAATACTCAAAATTTTTCCCAAGGCATATACACTAAGGATTGCCCTATCCAACTTGACTGTGAGATTTGTAAAGCTGCAAAATCAAAGGCAGCCCCAATTCCCCACACCAGCACCAGACGATCAAAACACATATACGAATTGGTACACGTTGACATTGTAGGCCCTTTTCCACTTTCTTTGGGCAAATGCAAATATTTTTTGAACTTAGTTGATGATTTCAGTCATTTTGGACATATCTATACCCTTACTGAAAAATCTCAAGCATTCCAAAAAATTTTTACACTCTCATAGAAAACCAACACAACATCAAATTAAAGAAAATTCAAACAGATTGTGGAGCCAAATTCACATCTGTACAATTTCAAAACTGGATTGACTCCAAAGGCATTATACACTACAAAACATCTCCTTTTACCCCCCAGCAGAATGGGATTTGTGAAAGAAAAAATGGAATATTACAGACCATGATGCGCAGCGTCACGTTAGATGCTGATGTACCCCCTAGCTATTGGGCAGAAGCCCTTGCATATGTCAATTACACTTTTAACCGCACATGGAGTAAGGTTATTAACCAAATACCCTACTTTCTTGTATATGGCACTCAACCATACCTCACACATCTTCGTGTTTTTAGCTGCTATGCATACGTCAATATCCCCAAACCACTCAGACGGAAGGGGAATGAGGTGTCCAAAAAATTAAGTTTCATAGGATATGCACCAGGTTCGAAAGCATATCGATTCATAAAAAACAACAACACAGTAATAATTTCCCATTCAGCTACATTCATAGAAAACCACAACTGCACCAAAATATACTCAAATGACTCATATGTATTAACCCAAGAAACAAATCCATTAGATACACCACAGAGAATTCAACATGTACGAACAAACAACACAGATACACAACTACCAATCAGAAAATCCAAACGAATTACACAAGGCATCCCACCTAAAAGATTTGATGTGAACAATGTGACACAGACAAACCAAATACCCATTACTCCAAAAAATTTTAAACACATGCTCCAATTACTGGAATCAGAACAATTAAAATGATGGGACGCTATGTCCAAAGAAATGGACTGTTTAATAAATTTAAAAGTATTCACAAAAACAACACCTCCACAACACAAACACCCGATTGGTACTCGATGGGTGTACAAAATTAAAACACTCCCTGACAACACATATCTATACAAAGCACGCCTCGTAGCCCAAGGTTTTGCCCAACGCTTTCCCGAAGATTACGATGAAACTTACTCCCCCACAGTAAAACCAGAAAGCATAAAAACAGCACTGACTTCAGCCATTGTCTCAAATCAAGAAGTCTACCAATTTGACGTCCAAACCGCATACCTCCATGCACCATTAGAGGAGGAAATTTATGTCAATGGGGCACCAGGATTCCAAGTTGAATTCGGCAAAACATGGAGGCTATACAAAGGGTTATAGGGCTTAAAACAATCAGGCAAACTCTGGTTTGACTGCCTTACCAAAATTTTAAAATCAATGGGGTATAATCAAATTCGATCAGACCAGTGCGTAATGACAAAACCTTATGAAGGGGGAAAAGAAATTATTTTAATCTATGTTGATTATTTGATTTATATCGGGCCAACATACAATCCAGCGAACAATTTGCAAACAAATTAAGAGAACATATTAATTTAAAGAGCTTAGGTCATATAGACCAATATCTGGGCGTACAAATTTTTAAAACTGATAGAGGTTTTTGCTTCTCACAAAAGGATAAGATTGAAGACCTGTTACAAAGATGTGGCATGGAAGACTGCAATCCCACAGATACACCCATGCACACTGACTATAATAAAATTGCTTATCTAGACAGTAACAAGCATCATGATAAAACTCAATATCAATCCATCATAGGATCACTCCTTTATATCAGCAGACGGAGTAGACCCGATATATCATTAAGTACAAATCTCTTATCTAGACAAGTAGATGAACCTAAAGAAAAACATTGGGTTGCTATGAAAAGGCTACTCAGATATTTGCATTATACAAAAGATATGGTCTTATTATTAGAACCTGATGAAGGAGTCACCCCAGAACTTATCTGTTATTTAGATGCCGATTGGGCAGGGGATGAAAAATCAAGAAAAAGCACATCAGGCTTTATATACTTCCTAAATGGTTGTCCCATAGACTGGCACGTTTGTGACCAAAACTTCATTGCTAATTCCACAGCCGAAACTGAATATGCCAGTGCTTCTGACGCTTGCACACTTCTCACATGGATATACGAATTAGTTTCAGATATTTGGACACAACCTTCACTACCTATCACTCTCCACGAGGACAATGAGTCCATCATAACCTCTTCGGTCAGGGATGATGTCATCTTCAGATCTCGCCATATTGATATATGTTATAAAAATGTGAGAGACCTAGTTAAAAAGGGTTTTGTTGAATTTGTTCATTGCGATACCAAAGACCAAATTGCCGATTTCTTAACTAAACCTGTACCTTGTGAAACACATTGGAACCACTGCAAATCAGTTGGACAGTACTTATAATTTATTTTTTCTTATACTTGTGTTTATTATTATCTTTGAACACTGTTATATCACAATAGAAGGGGTCTGTCAGAATATTGCCTGCATATGATGCACCAGAGACTAGAAGGGGTTAAGTCTTTACAGACATCACATGTGACTATATCAGCCAATGAACTCTTTTATTGGACTCTTACCCAGAAACTACTTGGACATCTTCCCTGTTTTTTTTTCTCTCTCTCATCTATCTCTCAGCAAGACAACATGTGAAATTCTCTCTCCTCTCAACATCTGAGTCATACAGTTAGGGTAAAAGGTGCAACAGGACAGCTTGTTCATTATTGTATGCATGTATATATTTTGTAAATAATAAAACAACTTTTTGAACCTGAAGCTGTATTGACCAAATAACTTCCTCATAGAACCAAAATGAGCATGACCATCAATATATATCTGACACAGAAAGTGGACTCTGGGTGTGTTTTTCCAAGTGTAATAAGTGAGGCTGAATGTGTATAGTTTTAGAACAGCTCTGTGTATGTTTGTGTGTGTGTCTCTCTCTGTGTGTGTTTATACATAAACATACAATATATATAGTAGATAATGTATCTTTTTATGTGCCTATACACAATCTATACTATGTAATATGTATGTACACATATGGCATATATACATAGGATTAAATAGTATATTTTGGATATTCAGTAGTATTGAATAAATAGACAGGGAAATTATATCTCATTGAAGCCTTTGAGGCAAAGAGAGGCCAGGCACCCTAACCCTAACTCATGATGTGAGTGACGTCAAATTGGCTAAGCCCACCCAGTCACATGACCAACCAGCCACACCCACCCAGTCACATGACCAACCAGCCACACCCACCCAGTCACATGATCACCAAACCACACCCACCACTCAAGTCACATGACCACCAAGCCACGCTCACCCTCACATGACCACCAAGTAAGCCACACTCACCAAGCAAGCCACACCCACAGAGTAAAAATTTTAGTAAAAATGTTTGAAACCACCACTGGCTGGAGAGTAGATGAAAAGGATTTCCTGGGGATTTCATTATATATATATATATATATTCTTCTAGCCAGGTTTTCCCTACATAGCCAAGGTTTTTTTGTAGCTCCAGCTCAGTAGAATCACATCTACTGGGTAGATTCTACTGAGCTGGAGCTACAAAAAAAACCTTGGCTACGTAGGGAAAACCTGGCTAGAAGAAAAACACACATAAACCCTACGAAGAAGTAAGAAAATTGATATATGTATATCTATCTATCTATCTGTCTGTCTGTCTGTCTGTCTGTGTGTGTGTGTGTGTGTGTGTGTGTATGCCTTTGGTTATTCGGGTTTTCTCCCGTGTAAAATTGGAAGTATCTTGGTGACGTTTCGATGAAGTCTCATTTGTCATCTTCAGGTTGGTGTTTTCAGCTTTGTGCTTCTAGGAGCAATGTGTGATCGCAGCTGTTTCTTCCTTTTAACTGCCAGTGGGGGTGAGAACTGATTGGGTGGGAGCTTGGGTGTCAGTCTGCTTCATGTATGGATTGGAGAAGTTTAAAGTGGCTAATGATGCAGCTGCGGTCTGGCTACTGGTCTGTGGTCGTGCCTCATCATTGGTGTGGGTTTGAGTCTGCTTTCCGCGTGGATCTGTGGTGGTGACATCCTGTGTGACCCTCATGAGTATGGGTCTGGTGTCATTCTTTGTGTTAGGGACTCGTTTGTCAATGAGTGCGGGTTTCCAAATGGCTGGTAGGTGGGAGGTATCATCTCGTTTATTCATGCTGTGTGGGCGTTTTTCTGTCTCGATGGCTTCTCTGGTTATTCTGTTGTTAAAGTGTTCAGTTTTGGCGATAGTTCTGGTCTTTTTAACGTCAATGTCATGTCCTGTGGCTTTAAGGTGTTGGACCAGGGAAGAAGTTGGTTCCTCTTTTCTGACTGAGTTCTTGTGTTCTTCAATGCGTGCACTTATTCTTCTGTTGGTTTGTCTGATGTATGTGGTGGGGCAGGTGGGGCATGGGATTTCATATACTCCTTGATTTTCTAACTCAATTTTGTCTTTGGGGTTTCTTAGGATGGTGGATATTTTTTGGTTTGTGCAGAATGCTGTCTTGATGTTGTGTTTGTGGAGGATCTTGCTGATTCTGTCTGTGGTGCCTTTTATGTATGGGAGGAGGGCTTTGCTGTTTTCTTGTTCTCTGTCTTGGATTTTAGTGGGGGTTTCTTTTTGGATTAGGTTGGTAATCTTATCTCTTTGGAATCCGTTGGATGTTAGTACATTAGTGAAAGTGTGTAGTTCGGTTTTAAGGTGTTGTTCGTCAGCTAAGCGTTTTGTTCTGGAGATGAGTGTCTCCAGAAAATCCTAGTTTTTAACTCTCTCACCCCCTTTATTCAGGAGTTGTTTGCATGGATGTGCTGAATAAACATAACCCTGCATGCGCATGTGTGTGACACTCGTTGCTTGGGAGAATCCAATACCAATGTCTTCGATACTTCTTTTTTTTTCCCCAGAAGAAAATGTTTAAGCTGAAGGGGGAGAGAGGAGGTGGGAGAGAAAAAGGGAGAAAGCCCTAACAAACAGCAATTTAAACTGTGTGGGCCATTCTGGGCCCCGGGAAGGGAGAAGGAAGGGGGGAAGCCTCTGGACTTTTATTAAAGAAGGCCCGGGGACGTGTTTATGTTGCGTTGTATAAACATCATTTTTGTCTGTCTGTATCTTGTGAAGGAATCAGAAATATGGGCCTGCCTTCTTTCTTTCTTTCTTTCTTTCTTTCTTTCTTGTGGCTGGGTAAGCTGAGTTCTAAACTAGAGAGAGAGAGAGAGAGAGAGAGAGAGAGGGAGAGGGAGAGGGAGAGGGAGACCCTTTTCGTTGCGGGTAAACAATATTGTGTAATCACCATTGTGGGCTAATTTGTTCTTTTCTTTTCCTGAGGGACTGATAAAGTTTTGAGGGAGGGGGATGCACAAAGCTAATAGCTCTACAACATTCCCTTAAATTGATGAGGGTGGGAAGGGCAGCAGATGTAGGAGGAGAAATGTTCTCCCTATTTTCCCTGGGGAGAAAATTCGGGGCTCCCTTTAACTTCTCAGTGTCTCCCTGAAAGAGCAGAGGACGAGCAAACCTCTTCCAAGGGTGAACACCATAAAGGGAGCAGCTCTCCTGTGAAGGGAAGGAGAAAAGTTTGGCTTCTCTCTGCTACAGCATTCAATGTGGCTGCTTCTCTCCTCCTTCTTGGACTCATACACACAGAGCAAACATGAGAAGGAGATGAGAAGCAGCCAGGTTGAACGCTAGAAGACTTGGCTAAACATTTCTGTCAGTTCTGTGTGCATGGCTTGATAGGCCCCACCTTGCCGTGTGTGATGTCAAGTTGACCATGCCCACTCAGTCATATGACACTCCCCAAGCCACGCCCACAGACCTGGTAGGGAAAAAATTTGAAAGTCACCCCTGGCTGTAGGGCTGTTTTTATATCCCTAGGATAATCTAGTCCATTTTATATCCCTGGGGTAATCTAGTCAGATGGCAGCAGCATCTATTATCTGGATCTGACTATTTGAAGGCAAAGGAATCTTGGCACTCTATGGCCAAGGGGATACAGAAAAAGGCATCTTTTAGGTCTATTATGGTGTACCACACTTGGCAGTGTGATAGGGTGGTCAAAAGAGAGAGATTGGAGGACAAGCCGATCTGAATCTGACCGAACACAGGTGAGATCTTATATTAAGACCTACCTAGTGGCGATAAGAGCAGCGAAGTCTAGCTACTTCGCCACTCTTATTGCATCTGCAGAGAACCACCCAGCCATGCTGTTTAGGGTGACCTGCTCCGTACTTCAGGTGGGGGTATGGGAAGATCCCTTAAAGGATTTTGTACAATTCCTGCATGATAAAGTTGCTCAGATTTGGGAAGGCCTGGACTCCGATTGGGTAGATCCAGGGGAGGAGATGGGAAGAGTTTGACTCTGTGGCTCCTGAGGACGTGGACAGGATTCTGGTCAAGCTTAATGCTGCCACATGTTTATTGGACCCGTGTCCCTCCTGGTTGGTACTGGCCGCCCGGGAGGTTACACGAGGCTGGCTCCAGGGGATTATAAATGCTTCTCTGAGTGAGGGTAGAACCGCCGCCTTGAAAGAGGTGGTTGTGAAGCCCCTCCTCAAGAAGCTTTCCCTGGACCTGGCTATATTATCAAATTATCGTCCAGTCTCCAATCTTTGCTTTGTTGAGAAGGTTGTTGAAAGTGTGGTGGTGCAACAACTACCCTGATACCTGGATGAAGTTGTCTATCTGGATCCATTCCAATCGGGCTTCAGGTCATGATACAGCACGGAAACAGCATTGGTCGCGTTGGTTGATGATCTCTGGAGGGTTCGGGACAGAGGTTGCTCCTCTATCCTGGTCCTATTAGATCTCTCAGCAGCTTTTGATACCATCGACCATGGTATCTTACTGCACCGGCTGGAGGGGTTAGGAATAGGGGGCACCGTGCTTCGGTGGTTCTCCTCCTTCCTCTCTGACCGTTCACAGTTTGTGTTGGCAGGGGGGCAGAGGTCGACCTCGAGGCACCTTATTTGTGGGGTGCTGCAAGGGTCAGTCCTCTCACCCTTCTGTTCAACATTTATGTAAAACCGCTAGGCGAGATAATCCATGGTTTCGGGGTGAGTGTTCATCAGTATGCTGATGACACACAGCTATACATCTCCACCCTAGACCACCCCAATGATGCCCTTGCTGTGATGTCCCATTGCCTGGAGGCCGTGCAGATCTGAATTGGGAGAAACAAGCTCAGACTCAACCCCTCCAAGACCGAGTGGCTGTGGCTTCTGGCGTCCCGGTATAGTCAGCTGGTACCATCACTGACAATTGGGGATGAGATCTTGCTCCCGACAGAGAGGGCCCGCAACTTGGGTGTCCTCCTGGATTCATGGCTATCTTTAGAAGATCATTTGATGGCCGTGGACAGGGTGCCTTTTATCAGGTTCACCTGATCCGCCAGTTGCGTCCCTTTCTGGATCGGGACGCCTTGCACACGGTCACTCATGCCCTAGTCACCTCCTTTATGGACTACTGTAATGCTCTCTACATGAGGCTCCCCTTGAAAAGCACCCAGAGGCTCCAACTGGTCCAGAATGTAGCCGCGTGGGTGATTATGGGCGCAGCTCATTGCGCCCATGTAACACCTCTCCTACGCGAGCTGCACTGGCTCCGGTGGTCTTCCGGGTGTGATTCAAGGTGTTAGTTACCACCTTTAAAGCGCTCCATGGCTTAGGACCTGGGTACCTACGAGACCGTCTTTTGCCACCAATAGCCTCCCACCGACCAGTTCGTTCTCACAGGGAGGGACTACTCAGGGTACCATCAGTCAAATTATGCCGACTGGCGACTCCCAGGGGGAGGGCCTTCTCTGTGAGGGCTCCAACCCTTTGGAATGAACTGCCCCCTGAGATACGAAATATCCCTGATCTCTGTGCTTTCCGCCGTGCCCTCAAAACCCTGATGTTCCAACAGGCGGGGCTAAACATATGAACATGTGAATGTTTTTAAAATGTTATCTAATTTTAGGTTCTATTTAATTGGGCCAAACTATGTTATAATAATAATTTTAATTAGCAATTTTATGATGTTTGTGTATCTATATTTTTCTTGACTGTACACCACCTTGAGTCCTACGGGAGAAAGGTGGTATAGAAATATAATAATAAATAAATAAAAGGGTGTAAGGATTGGCCACTACAGGGTGTAAAGCCTGAATCCTGTAATTGGTCTCCCTTAAATCCTGGACTGCCCTCCAAATCCCTTCTGGTTTTGGGACTGAAAAAATTGGGGTAGACCATGGGGACTGAGTCTCTCTAAGAATTCCAAATTCAAAAAGGTTTGAATATGTTATTTTATGCCAATGTGAATCTCCCTTTTTATTGGATACTGCTTTATTGAAACAGGGGCTGCATCATGTTTCAGTTTTGCCAAATGGGGGACAGCAAATTTAGCATATGCAGGTGTTCCCTCGTACCACATGGGAGGGTTAATGTGAGAGTCTGAAGGTGACTTAGAGTCCTGCAGACTCAAGAAACACAAATATGCTTGATCATGGGGGAAATTTAGCTGTACTCCCTCAGGAGAGCACTTAAGAGTAGCTCCTAGTTTTCCTAATAGATCCCTTCCTAACAAGTTAATAGGGCATTGAGGCAGTATGAGAAATTAATGAGTTACACTGGGACCTTGGATTCCTTTGACTTCCAAGCATCCACTCTATTTGGCAGTTTCTATTTTCTCTGTAACACCTACTATGGGGGTACTTTGAATGGCTAGGCATTGTACAGAAGGGTCATTGAGAACACTGTAGGTTGCCCTGGTGTCAACAAGAAAAGATTGAAATCTTCCCCCCTCTTGCAGCTGCATTAGTGGTTCAGGGGTAGAAAATAATCCTCTGGAGCTCCGTCAGTATAGTACTTCTTGTCCTGGCATCATCTGCCTCTGGGGAGGTCTTGGGGGTGGCTGGGATTGAGGCCATCACTGTTGGAATTGTCTATTGGCTGAGGACATTGGTTTTTCTTCAAATTCCCAAAAGTTTGAAGAACTTGGTTCTTCAATCAACCAACCTCCATTGGTTTGGAGGTCCTCTCTTAGATTGTGACTGTAATGTCATTGCTAGAAGGGTGACCTGCTTCTTATCCTTTTATCTTTCATTTCTTCCTCTTTTTCCTCTCATTGGGAGTAGACTGTGAAAGCTATCTGAATCAGGAGTTCCAATGTTTGGATAGTTGAGGCATCTAATCTTTAGAGTTCTTCCTGATATCAGGGGCGCTTTGTCCCACAAAAGTCATTTTCAAAATTACTTCATTCTGTGGGTCTTCTGGGTCTGTAAAGCGCTGAAAGCCATCTTTCAAACAGATTAAAAAGTCATTTGGGCTTTCTTTTGGCTCTTGCATAATTTGGCACACCCGATGAAAATTTACAGTTTTTGCTATTCCTTTTGAGACCTTCCCCCAGAACCTCCATGCCTATAGGATCATTGGGATTAATTTCAAAGGTTGGAGACAATAAATTTGCAATCTGAGGCCAGAGTCCTAAGAGTTGCCCGTTTGGCTTTATAATGTTTTTCTGCAACCTCCAAAACTTGCTGCTTGTCTTCTGGGCCCAAGAAGACAGCAAGCAAAGTATGCAGGTCAGGCACTGTTGGTCTGTGGGTTGCCACAATTCTTTGGACCAGTTCTACATATGATTGAGGAGCTTCTCTATATGGGGGCATTCCCCATTGCCAATTAAACAGGTCACTTGTGGTAAATGGAATGTGAACATATGCAAGGTGATTTCCCATTGGCAATTCTCTTAAAGGGGCCATCAATGGCAGTGGTGGGTTGCTACCGGTTCTCCCCGGTTCTTGCAAACTGGTCGTGGAAATTTTGAGTAGTTCAGAGAACCGGTAAATACCACCTCTGCCTGGCCCCATCCCCAATCTATTCGCTGCCTCCAAGTCCCAGCTGATTGGCTAGAAAGAAAAAATCAGGGCTCACTTGACAAAGAAGAGAGAAAAAAAAAACTAAGACACCTTAACTTTAAGTTGAGAAGCCAAGAAGCCTCCCAACTGATTGGCTAGAACTGATCCAATCCTTGTAAACAGCTCATTGGTGGTAGATTGGCAATTGAGGCCAAGCTGCCTGAAAGCGGTTTCCGGTGCTCTCGGTGGTGGCAGAGTGGCAAAAAACTGTTTAAACTCTTGCCGTGGCACTTCAAAGGGCCACCCTACAGCTGATCAGTGATAAAAGGCAGTTTGGTGATAGACCAATGCGCTACAAAAATAAATGGGTAGACCAGTGTGCTCCAAAAACAAATAGGTAGACTGGAATGCTCCAAAAACAAATTGATAGACTGGTATACTCCAAAAAAAAAAATGGGTAGACCAGTACGGCTCTGCAAGCAGTTAAAAGCCTGGACTTAACAATTCCCCTCCCTTTTTATTTGTGTCTGTTGCTTCCTTGTTGGGCTGAGGAAGAGAGTGGGGAAGAGGTGAAGGGACTGGAAATAATGCTGCTGGAACAGGAGGATTGTTTTTTAAAAGTTTTTTATTTTTTTATTTTTATAAAAATGTCAAATCAATGTGTGAACAGCATGGCACCTGGGCACCATACATTCCAATACAAATAAAATTGAACAGATTTAACATTATTATTACATTCAATCAACTTATGTATTTCTAATAACAATACACATCTATATTAGGTTACAATCTATCATTATTCAAGTATTCCACCTATTTCTCATTATTACTTTCTTTTTATCAAATAAAAATGTATACATTAATAGTCCCTTTATTTCTATCACTTATTCTAGTTTTTAATCATGTCACCCTATATTAAAAGGCTTTTTCTTTCTTTCTGGTCTAACTTCTAATCATGTCACCTGCCAAAAAAAGGGAGAAAAAAAAAGTGAAGAGGGAGAGTGAGGGAAAGACAACTCAAAGCAGCAAGAGAAGAAGGGAACCATCCATCCATCATCTCTTGCCCCCTTTATATTTTAATTGCTATGCTTTGAAAGAAAGAGAGGAAGAAGGAGAAGCAAGTCAGAATAACAATAAAGAAAAAAAAATCTACCCATCGTATCTTGTCCACTTCAATACTTCAACTGCTATGCTTTTGTTTTTTACTTGCCTCCCCCATTCCTCTCTTAAGTCTCCATCTATATTTATTTCTTGGAAGTCCAATCTAAGTGTTCCTCCCACCTTTACCCTCTTCCACTGCCTATTTTCTAAAATTTCTACCAAGGTCCCTGCCTCCATTTCAAATATATCTTCCAACTCTCTTTGTATGTTTTCCCCCTGGTTTAATTCATCAATCACTATTATTTTCATTGTAATTTCCTCTCTGTCTTCTTCCTTCTTCTTTTTTTCTTTTGACTCCTCCCCTACCTGGACATCTTGGTCTGTAGCCATCATTCCTTGTACAGTATTTTCTATGTTTTCCATAATTCCTTAAATCCTTTGTCCATGATATCTTTTGTATTTTGAAAGAGTAAATCCATCTCCTGGATAATTCCACACATTTCTCCTTCTTAAATGTCTTATTTTATTTTTTAAAGAAAGTTTATTTTCTTCCAACAGTCCAAGAATTATTTATTTAGTCTTTAAGCTCCTCTTCAGGGAGTAGACTAATCCCAATTCTTTATATTTCATAGGTTAACACTCAGTTCCATTCAAGTATACCCAGAGGTTATCAAAAGCCCCTTATGTCCTCTTTGCAAATTCAATCCTCTAATATAATGTTCAAATGTCTTTAATTGAATCACTTCCTTGTAATTTCCATTTTTGTCAGTAGGTGGTATTCTCTACTTAAATTTCAGTTTACTAGTCCATTGTCATTTGGATTATACAACAAATATAAAAGCAGAGTAAGTTTTGTATATAGATAATTTCAATATTTAAAAATGCTTTCCTAGTACTGCTTCTTCCCAGTTTAGGAGTCACTTTTCTGTTTATTTCAAAATCTGTTATTTATTCTCCTGCACCTTACATTTCTGGTTAGGTATTTCTTCAGCACCCCCAAAAAAGCTTATACACCACTTTAACACATAGTTGTGGGCAAATAGTTCTGAATTATTTCTTGGGGTAATTTAAAACAAAGAAAAATCATCTCCCCCAGTTCCACCATGGTTCACTTTCTTCTCTCCTGCACCAGTCTTAGCTGTTAGTCTTAGCTGTTAGTCTTAGCTGTTGTCCCAGCTTTGTAGTGGCCATCTTTAGGCTGCTTCGTCTTCTTGCCACAGCTGAGAGGAAAAAAAAAAAAAAAACCCAGGCCGGACAGGAGAGCTGTAACTCTCCCCGATCTCACAGGGTGCCCCTCTTTGCTTCATCGCCTCTGCAGGGTGGCTTAGGCTCTCTCCGGAGCCCACAAACAGGAAGAATTCAGCACAGGGAATGCGGAGACCTGTTCTTCTGTATCTGTATCACCACAACATCAACCGGAATCCCCCCCAGAACAAGAAGATTGTTTATTTCTGGATTATAGGGAGGTGGAAATTCTTCCTCCGGTTGATCTTCAAAAATCTCTTCCAGCACAGATTTTCTTTCTTCCACCCCCTGTTCTGAACAGAACAGACTTTAGATGGCAAAAGTCTGGTGGGTTTAATATGACAATGTTTCAAGATATCTTGTCTTAGTGCCAAATTAAGGAAGAAACCCGCATATAATTCTTCCTCTAATTTTCTTTGAGTATTGAGATAGTCAGTTAAAGCTTTAATCTCTTCTATATTCACTGAACCTTCTTTTGGCCATGGCACAGATTGTGGACCAAAAATGTATATGGGCCAGATGGTGTTGCAAAAGGTTTAGAGCTTGATTTTATGAAACCTTATCTCAATAGTCACATGGGGTTTCAATGCTTTCCAGTTACTAAAAACACGTTCTAAAGAAGTGCACATTTTTCCTAAGATGGCCAGGCCAACAATTCCTATACCTTGCCTATTTCCCATTGTCCTTAAGGAGTTTCCTGGTTCCTTTCCATTGGAATCGAGGCTGGCTTCTTCCCCTTCTTGTATGTTGGACTGGGACCTAAATTCCCCCAGAATATTCAACAAACATGCTTCATCTGTCACTTCGGAAATCAACGGCTGTTCCCCTCTCAGGGAAACGAAAACACAGATCATTCCTCCACACTCATTTCGGAGCAAACCTCTAACAGGAATCTCTCCGTCTCATTCTTCCATTCATGCAACACTACCCACCTCCGCCTTAATAAAATTATACTCACCACCACCACCAAGTTGATTTCCTTTTTTCCCACCTCCTAAACCTTCAGTGCCTCAATTTAGCCAGGGCATTCTGGTCCTCTCACAGTGGAGTCCTCCATCCTTTGTGGTCACAAAGTCACCTGGGGCAAGGACCCTGGGAGCGCTCTTGACGTCGAGATCCTTCAGGTCCAGTTTCCTCCAGGAGATAACAAGAAGGCTCTCCATCTGTCCAAAGATGACGATGGCTCATGGGGCTCAATGGGAGTCACCCCAAGGGAACATTGCCCTCGAGTTGAGATGCCCCACATTTGGGTGCCAGGAAAATATGTAAGGTTTTTGAGCGCAGCTCAGAATCTGATAAATCCAATGAAACTCTGAACATGGGGCAACTGATAATCAGCTTTATTTTTCTGATTAGAAAGCAAAACTGGGTAACCTTTTTATCTCCCATCTTAAACAGAGCAGGCAGAGAGAAAAACAGGTGTGCACACTAACTAAAACTTTTTTCTTTTTATAGTCAACACATATTGCTTGCATAGATTGTCATTGCTATAGAAACATTATTTCATATCCATTAGTTCACACAAATCTCATGATTTTCTCAGTGCTCTGAAAACAAAGGACCTTAGAAAGGAGAAAAAGAATACATATATATATAGCCCAGAGTTTTATTAGGGCATGCTATCTCACATTAGGTTGCTGAGAATACACATTTTAAGTAATAAGCAAGGCTAACTTGGCAGCCTACAGGCTTTAACTATGCAGATAGAGCATTAGGTCACAATAGAACTTCTCTCAGCAGCAAGGAATATCAAAAGTTGAGTTAGGTATACTCTGTGTATGCTCTAATCCTTTTAAAATAGTTTTTTTAAAAAAAGAAAGATTATTCATCATGCTTCACTTAGACACAATTTTATTTATTTATTTTATTTTATTTTATTTATTTTATTGGATTTCTATATTGCCCTACTCCCGAAGGACTCAGGGCGATGAAAAGCCACAGAATAAAACACATAAATACAAAAATTTAAAATAGAATAAAAATGAATTAAATAATTTGGCTGAGACAAATTTAAAATATTCAATAATTTAAAAACAAATTAAAATTTTCATTTAAAAGGGGAGAAGATTTAAGCCAGGCCAGCTTGATGAAATAAGAAAGTCTTGAGAGCGCGATGGAAGGTGTACAGATCCGGGATCCTCCGTATCTCCAGGGGGAGCTCGTTCCAGATCGTAGGTGCCCCCACAGAGAAGGCTCTTCCCCTAGGGGCCACCAGTTGACATTGTTTGGCCGACGGCACCCAGAGAAGCCCCTCTCTATGGGAGCGTACTGGCCAGTGGAAGGCTATTGGTGGTAACAGGTGGTCCCGTAAATAACCAGGTCCTAAGCCATGGAGCGCTTTAAAGGTGATAACCAAAACTCTGGTGGGTCATGCAGAATGTTTTGAAGAAAAAAATTCAATTTTCTCCACAATTGTTTTTATTGGGTATAGTTAAGGGTTTTACATTGAGTGAAATAAAGTTGATATTGTATATGATAACAGCAGCGAGATTACTGATAGGTCAATACTGGAAAAATGAAGTTATGCCCACGATCGAGGAATGGACTTTGAAGATGGCCGGCTTTGCAGAGATGGCGAAGATTTCAGCATATTTAAAAGATCACTCACAAGAGACTTATGAATGGGAGTGGAAAAAGTGGATAGATTATGTGCAGAACAAATATCAAACTAGGAAGTATCAGATAGCTTTTAACTGAAAGTATTATATAAAGATAGAAATATTTGAATTTTGTGAAGATGAAAAAATATATTGGGGTGAAGGGGTTCAAGTTTTATAAAAAGGGGATTTTGATTTGGATTATATTCTGTGGAAGTCCGGGGGGGAGGGGTGGGTTAGGGGGGGTTAGGGAGGGTTGGGGGGGTTAGGGAGGTTAGGGAGGTTAGGGAGGGTTGGGGGGGGGAATGGGGAGAAAATGTAATTGTAAAACTTTTTCAATAAAAAAAAAAGATGAGGCTGCTTTAGGGTGGAAGTTGGTGTCGCGGCGAGATGCACGGGGTTTTTGGAAGCTCCTGAAACCCTGCCGAAAACTCAGCCACTGGACGGTCCGAACTGGACCCCACAGTCTCGATTTGATTGTGGTAGTAGAGGGCACATTCTGAGGATCCCAGGGACATCGCTAAGTCCCTGGACGAGCCAGAAAAGCCCTTTTTCCAGTGGCGGAGCAGCAGCCATAGGCTGCGGAGGCTGTGACAACTCCAGGAAGGCAGAGCGGAATGACAGGGAATAGATTAGTGAGAAACTTTTACTTTTTTTTTTAATATATTAAGAACACCCTTACTGATAATGGAGATAGTGATGGAGGGTAAATGAAGAGGAGCGGCGAACCTTTCTTTGGACTAATTTTATTGTACCCAATATATAGTTTAAAAGACTTAAAATTGCTTAATTGATTCATTTCCTTTTTGGATTACCGGACTGGACTGAAAATAGCATTGGGACATATTTGAAACTTGGAAATTTGCTGATATTAGATCTGTTTGGATTGCTGAGTTGGAACATCTGAACTGGTGCTTTTTTTCTCTTTTGGAATATTTAAAAGAAAGATCTTCTTTTTTCTCTCCCCCCCCCCCCCTTCGTCTTTTTTCCTTAAAAGAATAGGAGAGCTAGGGGAGTGCACAGTGCTGCCACCACTGGAAGAGAAACTTTGTTTCTATGTTTATTTAAGTAGCAGAAGAAAAGAAATATTATAGCCAAAACAGAAATCTAAGAGCTACTGAACTGAACTGTTGTTTACACACGTACTTTTTATTTAAATTGACAAAGCCTGGGAACACACTAAAAGGCTTTGATTTTTTTTCTTTCTTTTTGCGTGAGTAAATATCTTATTTCCAGTGTGAAGGGTGGCTTGGAAGGCCAAAGAAAAATCATGCCCTGTAGGCTCTCTGGATATAAAAGGGTTTGAAGGATTATTAAATTCTTCTTTGCTCTTTTTCCTTTTTATCTTTTTTAATCTCTTTATTCCTGTTGTCTTTTTTTTCTTTCCTTTTTTCATTTAGGAGTTGGGACTTCTATCTATTTAATTGGATTAAGGCATTCACGCACACGGGGGGAAACACACTGGACCTGATTTTCATCTCTGGACAGTGGCTGAGTGCTCTCGAGATAGGGGACATAGTCATCGAGCCCTTGTCATGGTCGGATCACTCTCTCCTTCGCCTTGACCTTCGAACCGCTGCACCCCGCCGCAGGGAGGTGGAACCGATGAGATGGTACCGCCCCAGGCGCCTGATGGAACCTGATAGGTTCCAGATGGAGCTTGGGCCAATTCCTGAGGTTCTGGCTCACGCCTCGACTGGAGACCTAGTGGCCGCCTGGGATAGGGCGGCCGTTGGAGCTCTGGATCGAGTCGTGCCTTTGCGGCCTCTGACCCGGCACCAATCTCACCTGGCTCCTTGGTTTACTGAGGGGCTGAGGGAGATGAAGCGCCGGAAAAGATGCCTAGAGAGTAGTTGGAGGGCCAGTCGTACTGAATCTGACCGGACACAGGTAAGATCTCATATTAAGAGATGCACTTATCTTGCTGCTCTTATTGCGTCATCAGATAACCGCCCGGCCGCCCTGTTTAGGGTGACCCGCTCCCTGCTCTACCAGGAAGCGAGGGAGGACCCCTTGGAGGGAAGAGCCGAGGATTTTGTTCAGTATCTGTATGACAAAATCACTCAGATTCGGGAAGATCTGGACTCCGACTGGGTAGATCCAGCAGGGATGATGGGGGCAGGTCCTGAGAATGTTATCTGGGATGAGTTTGATTCTGTGACCCCTGAGGATGTGGACAGGATTCTGGGTAGACTGAATGCGACCACATGTTTGTTGGGCCCGTGCCCCTCCTGGTTAGTGCTGGCTTCCCGGGAGGTGACGCGAGGCTGGCTCCAGGGGATTATAAATGCTTCATTGGGCGAGGGTGTCTTTCCCGCTGCCTTGAAAGAGGCGGTGGTGAGACCTCTCCTCAAGAAGCCTTCCCTGGACCTGGCAACATTGGCTAACTATCGTCCAGTCTCCAACCTTTGCTTTGTGGCGAAGGTTGTTGAGAGTGTGGTTGCACGACAGCTTCCCCAGTACCTGGATGAAACAACGTATCTAGATCCGTTGTGATAGTGATAGTTCTGAGACAAATTCCAAGGAAAGTGAGAGAGTTAAGAAGAAGATACCAATTTCTGACTAAAGTTCTATTGCAAAAAGGGATTAAGTATAGATGGTTGTTTCCAGAAGGAGTAGGCTTAACATGGCAATTTCAAAGATACAGACTGAATACAATTGATAAGGCAAGAGTGTTCTATGAAGAAGTTCTTAAAGAGAAAGAGGTAGATATGGAAACCGAAACTCAAGCAACATCAGCTTTAATAAAACCCGCTGAAGAGGAATTGATAATGCTGGAAGCAACAGAAGGAGCGGTTGCAGGAGTTATGGAATATAAGGAACAACATGAGCAACAAAACCCATTTATAAAGTATGAATATGGAAGAAAGGAAACTAATTTCAATAAATGTAAATGGACTTAATTCGGCCAGTAAAAGAAGAATAGTATATCATAAATTGGAAAAACTAAAATTTGATATAATTTGCCTACAGGAAGTGCATATCAAAAAGCAACATGAACAACTATTGATTCCACCAAAACTTGGAAAAACTTTTTTATCATTGTCCCAAAGCAAAAAAAGAGGAGTTGCTCTGTATATTAGAAATGTACTAACGGCAGAACAGAAATATGCTGATCCAGAAGGTAGAATTTTGATGGTGGAATTAATTGACAACAATACAAAATTACTTTTAGTTGCAATTTATGCTCCTAACAACAATCAAAGTGACTTTTATAGAAAACTACATAATAAGATAATTGAAATGGGTTATGAAAATGTCTGTATGATGGGAGATTTTAATGGAATTGTGGATGAAAAATTGGATTACAAAACACATAAAATAACAAAACATAGTAGAAAAGTACTGCTGAGAACTTTTTTAAAAATGATAGAGGAAATAAACTTGAAAGATATATGGAGGGAGAGAAATGGGGAAGATAAACAATATACTTTCTACTCTGATAGACATTTATCTTGGTCCAGATTAGACATGATATGGACAACAATGGAATTGACTTTAAATATTGAACAAGTGAAAATAGATACTAACCTAAGGGCAGACCATAACCCGGTGATTGCTATCTGGAAAGGACGAAAAGGTAGATCTAGATGGATATTAAACAACACAATACTAAAAGAGAAAGACTTCATACAGAAAATGAAGCGAGAATTGGATTTTTTCTTCAAGGAAAACAAGAAAGAAACATCGACACAAAAACGTTGGGATACAATGAAGGCCGTTGCCAGAGGACTAATTATTGGATTATACAAGGAAAAGAAGCCTGAAGAAAAGACAAACCCTTAAAATATTAATAGATGATCATAAAAGACTTGAAAAGGAATTCCAGAAAGATCCAAATAAGAAAGATGTAAAAATTAAAATGGATACTGTATTATAAAGCACAAAATGTATCTACTGGAGAAGGAAGAATTAGCTCAAAAAATAAGAGCTGCCAAACAGAATTATTTTGAAAATGCAAATAAACCTGGCAGATGGTTAGCATATAAAATGAAAAAAGAAAGAGAATCAAGAAAAATAATACAACTAATTGATCATCAAGGACTGAGCAGATTTGGAAATAAAGAGATGGGGGAAATAATACAGGAATACTATACACAACTATACAAAAAAGACATAATAGAGGAGGATAAAGTGGCAAGGTATTTACAAAAAGCAAAACTACCACAAATTCCCAAAGACGTTGAGGAGCTGTTGGATGAAACCATAACGATGATGGAATTGACTGAGGCAATTAAGAAATAGAAAAATGGAAAGGCACCAGGACCAGATGGTCTGCCAGCTGAATATTATAGGATGTTACAAGAATCTTTATCGATCCCAATGCTGGAGGTGATGAATGAAGTAATGACAAAAAGAGAAATACCCCAAACATGGATCGAGGCTTATATTACATTGATCCACAAAGAAGAGACAGACCCACAACTAATCAAAAACTATAGACCTGCTAAATGCGGACTTTAAAATCTTTGCTACAATATTGGCAGAAAGGTTTAAGAGATATTTGAATAATTTTATACACTCTGATCAAAATGGATTTCTGCCGAAAAGACAAATTAGAGACAACATAAGAATAATTTTGAATACCCTAGAATATTATGAAGCCCATCCTGAAAAGCAGATGGCTTTGATATTTTTAGATGTACAAAAAGCCTTTGATAATGTGAACTGGCGATTTATGACATTACAAATGGAGGAGATGGGCTTTGGAAAGAAATTCTTACAGGCAATTGAAGGTATATATTCCAAACAAAAGGCTAAGGTCATGATAAATGGAGAACTGTCAGACTTTATCGAAATAGAAAAAGGCACTAGACAAGGATGTCCACTATCCCCACTATTGTTTGTATTGACACTGGAAGTTTTAAAGAGAAATATTAGAGAAGAAAAGAGATAAAAGGTATGAAAATTCGGAAAGAATATAAGTTGCAACCTTTGCAGATGAACTGGTCTTTATCATTGAAGAACCATTAATGTCAATAAATAAATTGTTAGAAAACATTGGAGAGTTTGGGGAAGTAGCTGGCTTGAAAATTAATAAAGAAAAGACAAAGATAATGACTAAAAATATGTTGAAAAAGCAAAGAGAAGAATTGATGGAGATTTCAAATATGCAGGTCATGAATAAGGTAAAATACTTGGGGATACAATTGACAACAAGGTGTAATTCTCTTAAGGAAAATAACTATAATAAGGTTAAATGACAGATAGGACAAGATTTGGAAAAATGGGGAAACTTGCAACTATCTTTATGTTTAAAATAGTTTTTATTGAAATAAATATTAAAAAAGACATACGTAACATATACACAACAAACATTTATACAACATATACACATAAAGAGTGTAATTTCTTCTTAAGCATTTTTTCAGAGTGATGTTCTACAATTCTACTTATAATATATTCCTTCACCTCTCTTTAATCTAATAATATTTTTTATTATATATATATATATGTATCAATCGGTAATATATCCCCTATATTTTTTGTATATTTCTGATTTTTAACCAATTATACCAATTATTCCATATTTTATAATAGTCTATTTCCCTATTACTTCTGTTTCACTTGGTATTTTTTCTTGTTTCCAATTTCTTGCGTAGGTTATTCTTGCAGCAGTTAATATGTGAATTGTAAGATATTTGATATCCTTAGGGTATGATTTGTTAAAGATTCCTAATAAAAATGTTTCTGGTTCTTTTTCAATCTGTGTTTTTGTTATTTGTTCCAACCGTTTTTTGATGTTAGACCAAAATTTCTTTGCTGCTGGGCACGTCCACCATAAATGATAGAAAGTCCCTTGTGCCTTTTTGCACTTCCAACAAATTGGGCTATTTTTAAGTTGTATTTTTGCCAATCTGGTTGGAGACATATGCCACCGATAAAACATTTTCAGTTGGTTTTCCTTGTACGCCGTTGCCTTCGTTAACTTTAGGTTTACCTGCCAGAACTTTCCCCATTTTTCCAAAGGTATTGTATGTTTGATATTTTGAGCCCACTTAATCATCGTTTCTTTGACTGTCTCTTCTTCCAATTTATAGCGTAGAAGAAATTTATAAATTCTACTAATTAATTTATTTTCTGAATCTAATATAATTTTATCTATTTCTTGTTTTTGATTATAAATTTCATGTTTTTATATGTTCTCTGTATTTGGATTGTATTTGAGTGTAAGTCCACCAGTCTATTCCTCTGTGTAAATCTGTCTCCAATTGTTGTTTTGTCTTTAATTTGCCTTGATAGTCAATTATATCTTTATATCTAATTATTTTTGTCTTATCTATTAAATTTGGGTGCCTAATTGATTCTGCCGGTGCTAGCCAATTTGGTATCTTCATATAATGTTGTTTTTTAATTTTAAGCCAAATTTGTAATAATGAGTTCCTTATTGTGTGTGTTTTAAATTATGAATGTGTTTTGTATTTCTCATCTCACATAAAGGAGTGCCAGCCAGTTTGAAGTTCGTGTCCCTCAATTGTTAAAATTCTAGAGTCCTTTAATTCTATCCAATCTTTGACCCACGATAGTACTGCTGCTTGGTAGTATATCTCCCAGGTATATCTCCCAGTCAGGGAGTGCAGCTCCTCCTCTATCTTTTGTATCCTGAAGCAGTTTAAATTTTATTCGTGGCCTTTTCCCTTGCCATATAAATTTAGATGTTATTTTATTCAGCTTTTCAAAAAACGATTTATCTATTTTAATTGGAGTGACCTGAAACAAATATAAAAATTTAGGTAATATAGTCATTTTGATGGCCGAAATTCTTCCTAGGAATGAAATGTGTAAATTTTTCCATTTTTCTAAGTCTTTCTTTGTTTGTTCTAGTAGTTTATCATAACTGTTTTCTTTAATTGCTGATGTTCTTGTAGATAAGCAGATTCCTAGATATTTAATTTTTGTTGTTGTTTGGATTTGTATATTATCTATCAAATCTTTTGTTTGGATTTCCGTAAGGTTTTTAACAATTAGCTTCGATTTACTTTTATTGATTTTTAGTCCGGCCACTTCTCCAAATTCTTCTATTTTTTGAAACAAATTAGGTATAGATTCCATAGGATTTTCTGTCAAAAACACTAAGTCATCAGCAAAGGCTTGAACTTTGTATTCTTCTCTATTGATCCTTAAACCTTCAATTCCTTGGTCTTCTCTATTTTTTTTCAACAGGATTTCCAATGATAGAATATATAGTAAGGGGGAAAGTGGACAGCCTTGTCTGACTCCTTTTGTTATATTAAATTTGTCTGTTATGTCATCATTCATAATTAACCTTGCTGATTGCTTGGTATAGATTTCTGCTATAATTTCCCCAAATTTTTCCCCAATTTGCATATTTTGTAGTTGTTCAATCATAAATTTCCAGTTTTGGTTATCGAAGGCCTTTTGGGTGTCAAGAAAAAACAACGCTGCCTGCTTCTCCGGATGTGATTCATAATATTCTAGAGCTTTAAGTATTATTCTCATGTTGTTCTTTATTTGGCGTCCCGGCAGAAATCCATTTTGGTCTGGGTGTATATATGTATTTAATACTAATTTAATCCTTTCGGCCAAGATTGCTGCAAATATTTTGTAATCGGCATTCAATAATGAAATAGGTCTATAGTTTTGTATTAACTGGAGATCTGTATCTTCTTTTGGAATGATTGTTATTATGGCTTCTGTCCATGAATTTGGTATTTTGGCTTTCTCCATAGCTTCATTATATAATCGCAACATATTCTCTCCCAATACTTCTTGCATTGTTTTGTATATTTCTACCGGTAGCCTGTCGGGTCCCGGTGTTTTATTGTTTTTTTGCTTTTTCAGTACTTCATCTAATTCTAATTTAGTTATTGTCCTATTGAGAGTAATTCTTTGTTCTTCTGTGATTTTTGGCATTCCTGATTTCCCTATGTACTGTTTTATTTTGTCTTCCTCTATTTTCCCCTGATTATATAGGTTCGCATAAAATTTCTTAATAATTTCTTTTTTTGCCTCTTTACTATGTTGAATTTCTCCTTTATCGTCTTTCAATTGGTATATCATTCTTTTTTTCTGTTCTTTTTTCAGTTTATAGGCTAGCCATCTGCCCGTTTTATTTCCGTGTTCGAAATAATTTTGTTTCGCCATTTTTATTTTTTGGGCTAGTTCTATTTGGTTTATCAAATTCAATTTATGCTTAATCATTTCCCATTCTTCTCTTATTGTTTTGTTCTGGGGCTTTTCCTGGAGTTTTTGTTCTATTTGTTTTAGGTCTGTCTCTAAATTATCTAATTGTTTTTTCTTCTCTTTATTCTTTTTCCTCGTATATGCTATTACCAGGCCCCTTATATATGCTTTTAAAGTATCCCATGTGTTTTGTAAAAAGGTTTCCTCTATTTTATTTATCTGAAAAAATATTTTTACTTCCTTTTCTAACATCAAATTAAATTCTTTTTCTTTACATAATCTTTGGTTCATTGTCCATCTCTTACGTCTTCTTTCCCCTTTCCAGTTTATGAATAGTGGATTGTGGTCTGCCCATTGGTTTGTACCTATCTCAATTTTTTCTACTTCTATTTTGATATTTGGGGTCATCCATGCCATGTCCAGTCTTGACCAGGAGTTATGCGGATGGGAGTAAAAGGTGTATTGGGCCTCTTCTTCATGTGTTTCCCTCCATACGTCTGCCAGGTTTAGTTCTTCAGCCATAGTAAAGAATTCTTTTGGAAGTATTTCTTTTTTCTTTTCTTTTTTTCCCCCAGTTTTGTAGTCCTTCTTTGCATTTACTATTGCATTATAATCCCCTATTACACAAATATCATCATATTCTAATTCTGCTAATTTTATATGTAGGTCTTTAAAGAAAACCTGTAGTTTTTGGTTAGGTGCGTAAATCACTACGATTAACATTTTCCTCTTTCCTCTTTCTAATTCAACCATCCCCACTCTACCTTGCTCATCGGTATAGACTAGTTTAGATTGTATTTTTTCTTTTACATAAATCACTACTCCTTTTTTCTTTTTTTGGGCCAGAGATAAATATAGTTTTCCTAATTTGGGGTTTTCTAGGATTTTTTGATGATCTTTTTGAATGTGTACTTCTTGCAGACATATCACATCTGCTTCTAATTTTCGTAATTTTGTGAAAATTTGATTCCTTTTCTTTGGGGCATTTAAGCCATTAATGTTTACCGAAAAGAGTTTGATCTGTTCATCCATTGCCTATTGTATCTGTTTTTTTGTGTTTCTTGTTTCCATCTGTTCCCTAGGTTTTGCACCTTCTTTCTGTTCTCTCTTTTTTTCTTGCCTCTGTCTTATTTCTTTTTCTTCATTTGTTTCTATTGGTTCTTCTTCTTGACTTTTACTATCTATTTCCTCCTTGCTTTCCCGTTCTTCTTCTAGTCTAAAGTGTGTGTTATGAAATTCTCTTGCCTTTTCTAGAGTGTCTATTTTATATTTTTATATATTATATCCTTTTACCTTGCAACTATCTTTAATTGGGAGAATTGCAACCATTAAGATGAATATTTTGCCTAGAATGTTGTATTTGTTCCAGACAATTCCGATAAAGTTGGACAAGGATTTTTTTTACAGATTTGAATAAAATGATATTGAAATATATTTGGCAAGGGAAAAAGGCAAGAATAAAAATTAAGTTGTTACAAAGTGCTAAAATGAGGGGTGGTTTTGGTTTACCTAACTTTGAATTATATTACCAAGCAGCTAGTTTAATGTGGATTAAAGAATGGGTAACATTGAAAAATACTAGATTATTGAATTTGGAGGGACATGATTTGTTGATGGAGTGGCATGCCTTTTTATGATACAAAGAAACTAAAATACAGGGGTATTTTAGAAGACATCAGATACGTGAAGCTTTGTTAAATATAGTGAATTATTGGATGAAAAGGGTGAACTTAAATTAAAACAAGACTTAGAAGATCAGGGATTTAAGATGGATTGGTTTTCATATATGCAAATATTTTCTAGATATCGAGAAGATCTCAAACAAGAAGGCTTTATAATGTTTTGACTATCTTAGATAAGTTACTGATGGGTTCTGATGACCATGTAATTAAAAAATTATATGGACACTTGCTAGAGGCAAAATTGGAAGAAGAACAAGTTAAAGAATCGATAGCATGGGGGAAAAACTTTGGTTATGGTATTGATTTAGAGAAATGGCAAAAATTGTGGTCACATACAGTAATTATAAAAAAACAATGTCTACAGCATATAAGGAGAATTTGTATAAGATGTTTTACAGATGGCATCTACCCCCGACGAGGGGGTTAAATCATTTGATGACCTCTTACATGCCTGCCTGGCCCACGGAGTCCCAAACTGCCTCCATGACTGGTCCATTTTAGCTGAAGAGGTGGAGATTAACCTGGCTAGAAACTAGTACTGAGTGGGGAGAACCTGGAAGAGATCCCCACCCCAGAGGAAGTGAGAGCCATTCAAGCTGCAAACTGCCCTCTCACCATGATCGACCAACTGCTTCAAGTGTGGACAAGAACAGGCACTGGACAGCTGAATGCCATTCAAAAAACCCGGCCTGAAAACCCGAGTGCATGTCAAGTGAGCTCGGGTTTAGCCTGCTAAAGTCACCCTGCATGGAAAAGGCATCACACTGAGAAGCGGAGAGACCGTGGAGTTTTGCCCCCTCACAAAACTGGGGGAGAGAACTCCAGCCTCACCAGGAAAGGATCCTGGCCCATTTGAAAGTGATTCTGAAGATGACCTGCTGGTAAGCAAACCAGTCAAACCGGTCATATTGTCCTTAAGATTATTCATCCCCAACCGGAAAAAAAGAGTATAGCTCTCAGCCGTCCTGGACTCGGGGGTATACCTGATGCTTAATAAGCCCGACCTTGATGGGGAAATTTGGCATTTAGCTATGGAAGCTAAAGACTCCAATCACATTCTGCCAACTAGATGGGTCAATTGTGGGTGGGGAGCCAGCTACTTTTATTATGGAACCTTTAGAAATAGCAATGGGGACCTATGACAAGAGACTCACATTCATTGTAGCACCAAGAATGAGTCCTGGAGCTCACCTGGCTGAAGAGATGGAACCCCAGAGTAAACTGGAAAGAAGTTCCAGTGGGGAGTGACCAGACCAGATGATCTAGGGGAGGAACTGGAGGAAAACACAAAGAAAGAAACAGCTGCTGCTGGGAGGGGAAAGCCAGCATGGGACATCTCTTGGGAATACAAAGACTTGTCTGAGGTATTCAGTGAAGAAAGCTCCGATGAGCTCCCCACCACCGCCACCCCACAGACTGTGCCATTGAGATTCTCCCAAGGGCAAAACTACTGAAGCCCAAACTGTACAGCATGTCCCCAAGGGAATGTGAAGAACTGCAATCTTTCATAGATAAGAATTTGGCCAGGGTTCATTCAGCCACCCTGACCCAAAATTGTGGCTCCGGTGCTGTTCTGAGAGAAGGATAGGTCTTTGTGCTTGTGCATGGATCTTAAAGTCTGAACGCAATGAGCATGGAAAATGTGTACCTCCTTCCCCTAAGAAGGACATGCTAACCCACCTCTCTAAGGAAAAGTTTTTCTCAAAGTTGGACTTGATGGAAGCCTACTACAGAGTCAGAATTAGGGAAGGAGACAAATGGAAAATGGCTTTTAACACCCCATTGGGGTGTTTCCAGTTTAAAGTGCTCCCATTCTGACAGGGCACCCCAGCAGTCTTCATGTAGCTAATAAATGAAGTGCTCCATGAGCACCTATACAAAGGGGTTTTGGTGTACTTAGATCAGGGGTCAGCTACCTGCAGCTCTGGAGTCGCATGTGGCTCTTTCACCCCTCTCCTGCAGCTCCCTGTTGCACCCACTGGTAGTTAAGCTTTTCACCAGTACTACCGGCTGATTTCATCCATCCATTCATCCTGGGCCCAGTGACTCCTTGCATGGCTTGAGAAGAGAAGAGACTCGCACCCCTGCCAGTCACTCCTCACATGGTTGGCCCCGCCCATTGCCCCAGTCACTCCTTACATGGTTGGCCCCACCCATTGCCTCAGTCACTCCTCATGATACCACTCGGGCGAAGCCCCCATTACAGTTGGGCTTTCCTTGCCTTCGGGCAAGCCTTGGAAACCTCCAAAATGCAAGCCAAACCGCCCAGCTTGGGCAAAGGAGGGGGGCGTCACACTTGCCTTCAAGGCAGCCCCTCCCCCCTCCTGCCCAGCTTGGGCCCCAAGACAGGTGGTATGAGGGGGTGGGGCTGCCTCAAAGGCAAGCATGGTGCCCCCCTTCACCCAAGCCGAGTGGTTTGGCTTGCATTTTGGAGGTTTCCAGGGTTTTCCCAAAGGCAAACAAAGCCCAGCAGTAATGGGGGCTGCCCTTCACCCAAGCAGGGTGGTTTGGCTTGCGTTTGGGATGTTTCCAGGGTGAAGGGCAGTGGGGAGGTGTGAAGATGGCTGGGAGATGGCAGGAGTACTCACGAAGCAGATTTGTGCTCACTTTTCTGGCAATAAGCATTCTGCCTTCCCAAGAGAGCTTTGTGGGTTTCGGCTCATGGCCTACCCAACACCTCATGGTGCCAAAAGCCATGAGGTGTTAGGCAGGTCATGAGCCGAAAGCCATGAAGCATTGGGCAGGCCATGAACCAAAGGCCTCACGGCCTGCCCAACTCCATGAGGCCTTTGGTTCATGGCCTGCCCAACTCCATGAGGCCTTTGGCTCCTGGCCTGCCCAATTCCATGAGGCCTTTGGCTCCTAGCCTGCCCAACTCCATGAGGCCTTTGGCTCATGGCCTGCCCAACGCCTTGTGGTTTATGGCTCATGGCCTGCTCAACTCCATGAGGCCTTTGGTTCATGGCTGGCCCAACATCGTTTCCAGCAAGAATCTTCACCTCCAGCGAGGCACCTCAGACTCAGAGAGAGTGGGAGATAAACAGAGAGGAAGCTGGGGAGAGGGAGGGATACACAGAGAGGGATACACAGAGAGAGGGGAAGAGAGATCCCAGGTTGTGAATCCCACCACTGGTCACAACTGCCAATTTGTGACACCTGCTGGCATGTGATTTATTGAGATTTTTTTCACTCCTGTAGGCCAACTATGACAATCATGGATAAATGCAAGAAATGAAAAGTGTCAGAAGAAAACAGAACATTTAATGGTGCATGGGAACAGTCATTTGCTTTCACTACTGATGAAACTGGTTTGCCTATATGTTTAATATGCGGTGAGAAAATGGTGAACAATAAAAAGTGGAATGTTGCAAGACATTTCCAAAACAAACACACAGCCTTCGCTGAAAAATATCCAGAAGGAGATGAGAGGGAAAAAGTCATTTTAGAACAGATGCAGAAGGTTGATTGGAGCAAAAACTATTTCAAGAAGTGGATGAAGTCAGCAAATTCAACTACATATACTATCTTTGTGGCTGCCCAGGCATGGGAAGCTGTTCACAGATGGAGAATATATGAAAAAATCTTTTCTCAAGATTTCAGAACATCTATTCTCAGACTTTAAAAATAAGCAGGAAATTGTGCAGGAAATCAGAGATATGCCTCTCTCTGCAAAGACTGTGAAAGACAGTCTTCACAGAAAACATCACCAGACAGCAAATTAAAGACATCAATTCAGCTCTGGCATACTCAATCGCCTGTGATGGGTCCAAAGACAAAGGTGATATTGAACAAATAGTGCTCTTCTTCCAATATGTGACCTCTTTTGGGCCACAAGAAGAAATGATTGATTTGATACCACTATAAGGCCAAACACGGGGGGGGGGGGGGACATCTATGAGGCTGTCTTGGATTATCTATGATACAAAGAAATCAAAATTACACACCTGGTGTCAGTGGCTACTGATGGGGCACCAAGTATAACAGGACTGAAGAAGGGCTTTGTGGCTTTACTGCAGAAGTCGCTGGGTAGGACACTGCTGACATTTCACTACATCCTGCACCAAGAGGCATTGTGCGCCCAAACATTCCCTCCAGAATGCACAGAGGTAATGAATGTTGTCATTCAGATTGTCAATACAATAATGGCAAAAGCTTTAAATCACCATCAGTTCCGTTTGCTACTGGATGAGGTGGAAAGCACATATTCTGATCTCCTTCTGCACAACAAAGTCAGGTGGCTATCCAGAGGGGAGGTGTTGAAACGCTTTGCTGCATGTCTGGAAGAGGTGAAAACTTTCCTGGACAGCAAAAGGCTGACTTTTCCTGAGCTGGAACGGCCAGAATGGGTGGGAAAGCTACACTTCATGGTGGATATGACAGTGTACTTGAATATGCTGAACACAACTCTTCAAAGGAAAGGAGGCACAGCCCTGCACATGTTGGAGGCAGTTTTGGCATTTGAGCACAAGTTGACACTGTTGGTCAGAGACTTACAGAGAGGTACACTGTCTGACTGCCCTTCTTTGAGATAGTACAAAGAAGCTCACAATATTATAAATTCATAGTATTTGCAGTCTGCAATCGCTGCAATGCAAACATCATTTCGGAAACGATTCCATGACTTCAGAGAGGAAAAAAACACATTTTCCTTTGCTGTCACTCCCCTGACCATCGATCCATCCCTATTGCATTTGCAGGTGTAAGTCAACCTGACCTTGAGATGGAGGGGGCGTGCCTTGTGACTTGGTGGAATGACGCAAACTCAAGCGCTCTGGAGTGAGCGCCAATATCTTAGTTGTTTTGGGGGTCCAGAGGGGACCATAGCTGACTGTAGGGTCAGTGAAGAAAGGGAGAATCCACAAATTCCCTGTAGCCTCAGCGAAGAGCCTTCGACTCTACAGCTGAGAAGATAGCCATTGAGAGCTGTCACAAAGCTGTAGCAGTCACGAGTGAAGGGAAAAAAAGAGGAAACAAGGCACAACATTTGGGTGAGAAAGAAATTGCTGTCTTGCAAAATAAGACTTCTACTTTTTAATAGATAACCTGAACTGTAAAAAAACTAATTAGAAACGAAAAGGAACGGCAAGAGCGAAGGGGGAACAAGTGGATATCTGGCTACCTCCCCATTTCCAGATTAGTGGCGATGGAAGCTATGGCCATGAATAAAAGCTAATTTTCTTAAAGAATATGAACTGATTTTAAAAATAATGGAAAGCAGATTGGGCAGATCTGAATTTAGATTGAAATAGGGGTGAATTTTGGACTTTAAATTAGATAGGACTAAGTTGGAAAGGTCTAAGTCGGAATGAATAGACTTTAGATCAGTGAAAATAAGTTGTGAAGGTATACAGTGCAATCTAGTGGTGAAAAAAATCCTTTTTTTGGGGGGGAAGAGTGGAATGAACAAAGAATGACCTTGAGTAACATCTGAGATAAACTGTTTTATGACAGTGGGAGTAAAAGAGAAGGGGAAGAAGAAAAAAGATTAACAACTGAATAATAGCTCAAAGACTACTTTGTTGGAATTGTTATTTTCGGTCTATACATATTATTTGTTGCTATATTATTTTTGCTGACTATTTGGAGTGAAATTTTTTGGATCTTTTCTCTTCCTTTCCTCTAATTTTTTTTTTCTGTTCAAAACCTGAAATGTGAAAAAGCTAAAATTTGGATACTGTATTTTTCTTCTTCTTTTTCTTTTTTTTTTTGGATTTTGCACTTTTTGACATTTAATATTTTGTATTTAGGATAATTACTCTTTTTTCTTCTACTTATTGTTTTTTGTTGCATTTCGACAACTAGATTTTTATTTTTATTCACCTATATACATATTATTTTTTACTCTCTTTTCTACAGTTTTGTTTTTTATATTTTTGGCTGACCTTTGAACTTCTTGCTTTTGTTTTTTGATTATTAAAATTTTTTAGCAGTTGGTGTTTTTCCTCTTCCTTTTTTCTTTTTTCTTCCACTGCCTGGATTTTCTTTTTCTTTTCTTTTCTTTTTCTTTTTTCTCATGTTAGCTTCCTTTTAGGGGGAACATTAGTGTTTGGTTTTGTTAATGCCATTTTTTAAACATATGGATTAGGGTATCAAGAACCTGAAGATCTGCAGTGACTAGGACAATAAACGTGGATTATAAGTATTGATTTATGATATTTGGATTATAAATATATGGGTGATTTGAAAGTAAAGACTAAAATGAAGAACATTTATCATCACCATCAATAACAGCAGCACCAAGCTCCGCAGCACAAAAAGCAGCAGAAACAACCAGACAACAAGACAAAACCAATGTGGAATTAAAAAGCATGATACAGGCAATGCTTGATGATTTTAAGGAAATGAAAGAGATGATGGGAAGAAATGAACAAAGATTGATAAGAGAAAACAGAAGCAACAGAGAAAAAGGTGGAAGAGATAGACTATAGGCTCACAACTACAGATAAGAGCCAGGAAAAGACAATTATACAGCTCGAGATAGACAAGGCAGACTTTTACTTAAGATTCCAAAATATAGAGGAAGAAAAAGGAGATAATCTACTAGAAAAAATTGCTGAAATATTAGTGGAAGTTATGAAAGAAAGTTCAGAAAAGATAATTAACGAGATAGAGAAATTTACAGAGTAAGAGATATGTGATGAGGAATAATCTACCTAGAAAAATACATGTTAGAATTACCAAAACAATGCTGAGAACAGAGATTTTCCAACTTATGAGAAACACAATGATACAATATAAAGGTAGAGATATAGTGGCATTGAAACAAGTTCCAAGAAAGGTGAGAGATCTAAGAAAAGACTACCAATTTTTGATGAAACAGTTGATTAAAAAAGGAGTGAGTTTTAGATGGTTGATAATACAAGGAATCTTGGTGAATTTACAAGAACAAAGTAGAAAAGGCAGAGTTATTTTATCTGCAATATATAGAACAACAAGAAGAAGCAAAAGTGAGAGAAGAAGAAGGGGTAAGCTGCCAGGAAGAGAAAAGAGAACAACTAACAGAGACAACCAAGGAACAAGAGGAAAGAGCATTGAGAGAGGGGGCAAGAGCGAAGGAGATAAAAGAACAAAGAGAAACAAGAGTGACTTGATCTACTAAAAAAATAAACAAGTAAAAATGGAAGAAGAAGTAGAAGTAATATCAGTGAATATAAATGGACTAAATTCAGTAATAAAAAGAAGAAGAATATTCAACAAATTAGAAAAATTCAAATTAGAGATTATATGTTTACAACAAGTTCATATTAAGAAACAGCATAAATATCTATTGGAGCGAACGAAATTGGGAAGACTATACACAACACTTGCCAGTCAAAGTAAAAGAGGGGTAACATTATACATTAAAAAAAGCAATTCAATCTAAACAGATCTTTGAAAATGAGGAAGGAAGGATACTAATGGTTGAAATAACTATGAACCAGAAAAAAACATTGTTAGTGGCAATATATGCTCCAAATGGTAATCAAGAAGAACATTATGGGAAATTACATTAAAAAATAATAGAATATGAATACGAACATATATATATATATATATATATATATATATATATATATATATATATATATATATATATATATATATATATGCATATTCTTTCTTAGCCAGGTTTTACCTAGGTAAACTAAGTTGTTCTGCAGCCCTGGTTCTTAGTTTACGTAGAACAACTTAGTTTACCTAGGTAAAACCTGGCTAAGAAAGAATATGCACATAAAATCCTACGAAAAAGAAAAAGACACACACACACATACACACACACACACATATTAGGGGATTTCAATGTAATAATAGACAATGTCTCAGATGTTTGGCTACACTTGTGCTGAGCCCTTACAATCAACTGGAAATGCATGAAATGGTTTCCAGATGTGGGTTTATTCCTGCTACAAGCTGGCTACAAGTAATGTTGAACTTTACAATTGCAAAATCAGCGTTGAGAGGTGAAAGCTCTAAGTGCCGATTTTCAAAGCAATGCCCCGCCCCTCCAATTGCCTACGCGCGTGGCGGCGGCTCTCTCAGTTGTTCTGCGGTCTGAATGAAACGAACCGCCCGGTTGCCGCTCCTGACATCATCCAATAGCTTCCTAAGTCCAGAGTAGCTTGCCCGATCGATCACCCTGTGCCACTACCACCGTTTGTGTTCCCGTCTTTGTTGCAGCTTTCCCTCCACCCCGTGCGTTTTCTCGCTACGAGCCCTTGTGCCCACCCAGCTTCCTACATTTCCGTTTTGTTTGCAGCTCGTGCGGCTCGACAGGCAGCCCCCTCTACCAGGAGTCCACCTGTAATACATAAAGGAGAGAGGTTACTGACTCCCCCTGGGTTTGTGAGGGTATTTTCGGTGAAACTGTTGTAACATCCTGTCCGCATTGATATCCTCTGCCTTTACCCATCATGTCTCCATGTTTGGGTATCCCGTCCACTTTACCAAATATCTCACCCTATAACCTAGAGTCTAGGACTTCGTCTATTTTGTATTGGTCATTACACACTGGTCCAGGCTTTTCATCATATGGCATAATATTCTTTGCAGGTTTTATCAGGCTGCTATGAAAAACAGGATGGATTTTCCCTAACAGGGATTGAAGTTTCAGAGCTACTGTGATGGGGTTGATTAAATTGATGACTATAAAGGGGCCAATGTTCTATGGTCCTAGTTTTTTACTAGGTAATTTTAGCTTTATGTATTTCATGGACAAGTATACTTGATCTCCAACCTTGAACAGTATATGATCAACCCTTTTCCTGTCTGCCTGTTGTTTATATTCCTTTGCCGCTATTTGTAATGACTGTTTGACTTGTGGCCACACCTCACAAATTTTATTGCCCCCCCCCCCCGCCCAGCCAGTTCTGTTGATGTCCCTGTTCCGGATGCCTGTATTGGCAGTTCTGGGATAGAGGGGAAATCCTTCCCTGTCACTATCCAGAATGGAGTAAACCCAGTACTATGGTGCAAAGCATTATTGTAAGATACTTCAGCATATGGTAGTAACCCAGACCAATGCTGGTATGATACATAGCTTCGTAATGATACTGCTCTATCATTGCATTAATCCATTCAGCTGCCCTGTTGGTGCTGGGGTGGAAAACTGAACTCAGCCCCTGTGATGATCCCATCAGCTGTATGAAAGTCCGCCAGAAGCGAGTGGTAAATTGCACCCCCCTGTCTGAGATTATGTGACATGGGACTCCGTGTAGATGGTAGATATGTTGTATAAACAGTTTGCCAACTGCCAGGCTGAAGGAAGTCCGTTACATGGGATAAAGTGTGCCTGTTTGGAGAATAGGTCTATTACTATCCAAATTACTGTATAGCCGTTATTCTCTGGAAGGTCTACGATGAAATCCATAGCTATTTCATCCCATGGAAATTTGGGTTCAGCTATTGTTTGTAACAGACCTAAAGGTTTTCCCTAAAGGTTTGTTTAAGGCACATATCATGCAATCTCGTACATATTCTTCTATGTTGGAATGCATTTTCGGCCACCAGAATTGGCACCTCGCAAAGTATAGTGTTTTGAGGAATCCAAAATGCCCAGAGGGTTTCATGTCATGGCAGCATTTTAATACAGACCCTCTGAGGCTGATGGGTATATATAGCCTATTTCCCCTCCAAGAAAGACCCTCCCTATGGGTGTCTAACAAGGCGTGGTTCTGAAGCCACTCATCCTGTTTTAATGCCTCCCGTAATGCAGTAAGCCACAGGTTTGTAGGTTCATTCCTGTGCACTTGGCCTGCTACTTGTCCTGGTGGTATCATGGCTTGTATGTCATCCTCCCTCCTACTGTTATATTGGGGCATACGAGACAAACTGTTTGCCAAAAATTTTTTTCCAGCAGGTACATTTTTCAGGATGAAATTAAACCAGTAAAAATACGGCGCCCAACGCACCTGTTTGGGGGTTAGCTTTCTGGGAGTCTGGAGAGCTATCAGATTTTTGTGGTCCAGACCTTGAATGGCTCATCTACCCCCTCCAGCAAATGTCACTATGTCAGAAGAACCCAACATATGGCAAAAGCCTCCTTTTCCCAAATTGCCCAATCCCTCTCTGTAGGTGTGAATTTATGTGAGGTATATGTGCAAGGCTGGATTCTATTCTGCATATCTTTCTGTAATAATACTACTACAGTGACATCATTCACATCCATCTGCATTATATATGGCCGTGTTGGTGCAGGATGTTTTAGAATAGGGTCACGGGAGAATAGGGACTTTAATGTTTCAAATGCTCTTTGACACTCCGCTGACCAAGCCATGGCCTGACCAGGCCATGGCTTTGTTTTAGCGGGCTTCATTCTTAATAAATCAGTCAGGGGCAATGCTACCTGTGCGAATGAGGGGATGAAGTGACTATAAAAATTGGCAAACCCCAAGAAATTCTGCAATTGTTTCCTTGTTTTGGGGGCTTGCCATTCTAACACCATACTAATGTTTGCAGGATCCATCTCTACTCAACTGATTCAGTGCAGTGGAACTCGCACTTGGATATCTTTACAAATAATTTGGCAGCTAGAAGTTTTTCCAAAACTTGATGAACTAACCTTGTGTGTTCCTCCATTGTTTTTGTATAAATGAGGTTGTCATTCAGGTATACAAGTACTCCCCAGTATAAGTGTTCATGCAGGACCTCATTTATCAGCTGCATGAACACAGCCAGGGCCCCTTGTAACCTGAATGGCATCACTCGAAATTGGTAATTATCCAGGAGACAGTTAAATGTTGTTTTCCACTCATCCCCTGGCCAGATACAAACTCAGAAATATGCCTCACATACGTCTAATTTTGTGAAAATTTTGCCATTAGCCAAAGTGGCAAGCAAGTCCTTCATCAATGGTAGGGGGTATAAATGCTCCACGCAGACAGCATTGAGGCTGTGGAAATCCACACACAAGTGTAAACCACCGTCCTTTTTCTCTCTAAAAAGAACTGGTGCAGCCATATGAGATCTACTGGACTGAATAAATCCCTGAGCCAGGTTCTTGTCTATATAGCTTCTCAATTCCCCCATCTCTTTTGGTGTCAGAGAATAAATACGGGGTTTTGGCAGTTTAGCTCCAGAGAGGAGTTTGATAACACAGTTGGTTGCTCTATGGGGTGGTAAGATCTCGCACTCCTTCTCGCTGAAAACCTCTGTCAAATTCCCGTATATATCCAGAAAACCTCCTGCCACAAGATCTGAGGTCTGTTGTACCAGCTCTCTCTCAAGGTTTGGTGGTTGGTCAGGTGGCTCAGGGCTCAGGGAAATTCTGAGTTTACGGAAATCCCCCCCACCAAATAAATTCCCATTTATCTAACCACGCTAATTCCAAAATGATGGGCTTTATCATTTTATCCACTATGATAAAACTAATGTCCTCTTGATGTTCTCTATTTCTAACTGGACAGGTTCAGTAACATGTATAGCAGGTGCACCGCCTAGTGTGGAACCATCCATTTGTTCGAATTTGATGGGTTGTCTCAACTTCACCATACAAATTCCCAATTCTTCAATCACCACCTGACGTATCAAACACCTTGTACATATGGAATCAATCAGTGCACTTGTTTCAACCCCATGGATGTGCGCGGATTCCGTACTGTTACTGGTATCACAAAAGGTCAAATAGGCTCACTCACCATTGGGTCGTTGAGGTCCTCCTCCTCACTCTCACCAGAAGGTGTTGTAGTTACCTTCCCGGTCCACGGCATGCTGCCAACCACCACTGTGGGAGTATCGGCCTCGATAGGTAGTGTCTGCGAGGCTGTCTTAGATCATTCTGGGGTCCGCCTCGATCAGTCTCTAGCCCTATTCCCTGTCACCATAGGACTGGAGCCTGGTATCCTTGGAGGTGGTAAAGGACATTCTACAGCTCGGTGTCCCTCCTGGTTGCAATGGAAACACCAGAAAGAAGGCCTCCCAGTACGGTAGTGGTTACAGGTACAGGTGGTTGTAAGCGGTGGGTAGAAGGTGGTCTGTCCATAACCCATGAAAACTGACCTGATCCAGTGTCACCACAGCCTTGAAACTCTCTCAGTTCCACATCTAATTCTACTGCTGCTCAAAACCATTCAGCGAGATGAGGGGGTAAACCACGGTAGACACACCCCTGTTGAAGATCACAGTCCAGGCCTATGTGGAACTGGTGTACCAAAAGACATTCAGGCCGTCATGGTGGCCTCCCCAAATCTTTCTCTTAATATCCATGGTGTTTGGGCTGGGACCTGTAGGGGAGCTCCATTCCCCCTCCTCATCTTCCATCCATCTTCTTTTTCTCCAGTCCTGAAATGGAGCACCAGTAGGAGGGGGTGTGGATACCCTGGGGCTACTGCCACCAGCCCCTGTTAGAGCAGAACTATGCCACCACTGTCCAGACAAAGATAGGGTGCTGCCATCCCCATTAGCATCCTTTCCCTCCTCCATGACATCTCCAGCCCTACCCTTTCGCTCCTTAGGTCTTACTACAGGCTGTGCACTGTCCTCTTTGGAAACTGGTACATCTACCACCTCTTCCTCCTCCTCCAATTTCCCTGTCTCCAAAAGCTCCTCCGCAGGTCTGTCAGGTTTTTTTTTTTTTTTAAATTTGATTTATATGCCGCCCTTCTCCGGAGACTCAGGGCGGCTTACAATGCGTTAAGCAATAGCTTTCATTCTTTTGTATATTTTATACAAAGTCAGCTTATTGCCCCCACAAACTGGGTCCTCATTTCACCTACCTTAGAAAGGATGGAAGGCTGAGTCAACCTTGAGCCTTGGAGAGATTCGAACCAGCAGAAATTGCAGGCAGCTGTGTTAATAACAGGGTGCATTAAACCACTGTACCATCAAGGCTCAATTCCCTCTGCCATACTCCTTTCACATACCTGACAAGACTTAACTGTTTGTAGGAGAGCGCTGACATTCTCTCAGGTGCTTGGTCACACTTGTGCTGAGCCCTTACAATCATCTGGAAATGCATGAAATAGTTGCCAGATGTGGGTTTATTCCTCCTACAAGCTGGCTACAAGTAACGCTGAGCTTTACAATTGCAAAGTTGGTGCTGAGAGCTTCCGCCTCTCAGCACCGGTTTTCAAAGCAGTACCCCGCCCCTCCAATTGCCTAGGTGCATGGTGGCAGTTCTCTCAGCTGTTCTGCAGTCTGAATGAAATGAGCCGCTTGCTCGCTGCTCCTGACATCTTCCGATAGCTCCATAAGTCCAGCGTAGCTTGCCCGATTGATCATTTCCATTTCGTTTGTGGCTCGTATGTTGAGCTGCTGATGCGGCTTGACACAATGAGTTGGACTATAAACCTACAAAATTAAATAAGAAGATAAGAAAAACATGGCCAAAAACTTTTCTTTACAATGATAGATGAATTAAATCTACAAGATGCTTGGAGATGAAGCCAACCAAAAGAATATACATTCTATTCAAATAGGCATCTGTCATGGTCAAGAATAGATATGATGTGGATGTCAACAGAATTAATAGCTAAAGTACAAGAAAGTGATATTGGAACAAATGTATGGGCACACCACAATCCAATAATAAAGACATGGAAAGGAAGAAAAAAGAAAAATTAGATGGACATTAAATCAAAAACTATTAAATGAAAAAAATTTCCAACAATATATGGAAAAAGAATTGACTTACTTTTTTAAAGAGGATAAGAAAGAAGATACATCTTTACAAAATGTGTGGGATACCAGTAAAGCATACATTAGAGGATTGGCAATGACATATTTAGGAAAATGAAATAAAGAGAACAAACAAATGCAAAAGAATTTAGAGGAAGAATATAAGAACTAAAAAAAAATCCCACAGGACAAAAAAATTAAAAATTTGTTGGATTTGAAAAAACATAAGATGAATTTAATGGAAAATGAAGAATTGGCAAATAAAATAAAAGCTACAAAGCAAAAAAAAATTGAAAATGCAAATAAACCAGGACGATGGTTAACATATAAAATGAAAAAAGAGAAAGAAAAGAAATTAATAAGTCAATTAATAGATCAAGATGGAAAGATATGTTATAAAAGTGAGGAAAAGAAGAGGATAATTGAGAAATACTACAATGGCTTGTATCAACAAGAAATAATAGAAGACGAGATAGAACAATATTTGAAAAAAATGGACCTGCCTAGAATCCCAGAAAAATTTTAAAAACTATTAGAAGAAAGAATATATATGATGGAATTAATGGAGGGAATTAAAAGACAGAAACCAGGCCCAGATGGATTACCAGCAGAGGTATATAAAACTGTACAAGATGTACTAAGCAATGTGATGCTGCAAGTATTTAATGAACTATTATTTAAAGCTAAAATTCCGGACTCATGGATGGAGGCATATATAACTTTAATACCAAAAGAAGAGGCAGATCTGCAACATATAAAGAATTATACACCAATATCTCTATTAAATGCAGATTATAAGATTTTTGCATCAGTCAGGGCTGAAAGATTAAAAAAAACTACTAAACGAGTTTATACATTTGGACCAAAATGGCTTTTTATCAAAAAGACAAATTAGAGATAATATGCGAATTATATTAAATACATTAGAATATTATGAATTACATTCAGAGAAACAAATAGTGTTGTTGTTTTTGGATGCACAAAAGGCATTTGATAACGTGAATTGGCAATTTATGATAAAACAGTTGAAAATGATGGATTTTGGAGACAGATTTATAAATATGATCCAAACTATATTAGAGACATTAGAGGTTTTAAATAGAAAAGTGAGACAGGAAAAGGAAATAAAAGGAATGAGAATAAAAAAAAAGAATATAAACCACAAGCATTTGCGG
Source organism: Arizona elegans (assembly GCA_022577455.1). Taxonomy (NCBI): domain Eukaryota; kingdom Metazoa; phylum Chordata; class Lepidosauria; order Squamata; family Colubridae; genus Arizona; species Arizona elegans. Next base: position 70,302,646 of record JAKOOJ010000004.1, on the reverse strand, counting down.
ATGATTTGGTGTTTATCATGGAAGATACAATAGAGACAGCACCAAAATTATTAGAGCAAATAGAAGAATATGGGAAAGTAGCAGGTCTGAAAATCAATAAAGATAAGACAAAGATATTAGTTAAAAATATGAGAGAAAATCAAAAAAAGGAGATGACGGAGAAACTGGACATCCAAATTGTGAAGAAAGTAAAATATTTGGGCATTTATCTGACATCAAGATGTGCAATGGTCAAGGAAGACAATTATTATAAACTGAAAAAACAAATTGAAACAGACTTGGAGAAATGGAGAAACTTGTAATTATCACTAATTGGAAGAATAGCATTAATAAAAATGAATGTATTACTAAAATACTATTTTTATTTCAAACTATACCAATAAAACTGGAGAAAAAATATTTTGAAGAGTTGAAAAAATAATGTGGAAATATGTGTGGCAAGGAAAAAGAACAAGAATCAACATAAAAATGCTACAAGATGCAAGAATTAGAGGTGGGTTTGGCCTACCAAATTAGGAATTGTATTATCAAGCAGCAGCCTTAATATGGATTAAAGAATGGATTTTATTGAGGAATACAAGACTATTGACTTTGGAGGGTCAGGATTTAAAAATTGGGTTGGCATGCCTTTTTATGGTATGGGAAACAAAGGATACATGGATATTTCCAAAGACATTACATAAGAAATGGTTTGTTATCAGTGTGGGAGAGAGTGAAAGAAAAACATTATCTGCATATACCAACATGGCTTTCTACAATAGAAGTGGTGACATACCCAAATATTGTGAATATGGGGAATATTGTTAGATATAAGGACATCTTGACAGATCGGGGAGAACTGAAACAAAAAAAAAGAACTAGAGAATCAAGGGATTGAGATAGATTGGTATACAAGACTGTGAATATAATCAAGATATGAAGCAAATCGTAGACAATATGGCTTTAACTTGGGGAAATCAGAACTGGATGAAATATTGACAGGAATAGATGAGAAAATGATTAAGAAATTATATAATTATTTATTGTGGATCAGACTAGAAGATGAAGAAGTAAAAGAAACAATGATAGCATGGGCAAAGAATTTTGGATACACCAAAAAATTGAAGAAATGGCAACAACTTTGGGAAAGAAATTATAAATTAACAATGGCAACAGCTTATAAAGAAAATTTGTATAAGATGTTTTATAGATGGCATATGCCACCAGAAAGATTCGCTAAGATGTTTAAACAGCTAAGTGTTGGAAATTTCACCAGTTGCCAGGATCATACTATCATTATTATTATTATTTTATTATTATTTATTAAATTTTTATACCGCCCCCTCTCCCGAAGGACTCGGGGCGGTGAACAGCCAGAATTAAAAACACACAATACAAATATTAAAATACATTAAAACAAAATTAAATTATCTTAGGCTTCTCCAATTTAAAACCCCGTTACCCATAAAATTCACCCAATTAAAAATTTTTAACCCAGCCCGGCTTGCTGAAATAAAAAAGTCTTCAGGGCCTGGCGGAAGGTACAGAGGTCCGGGATTAGTCGTATCCCTGGGGGTAGCTCATTCCAGAGGGTGGGTGCCCCCACAGAGAAGGCTCTTCCCCGGGGGGTCGCCAGCTGACATTGCCTGACAGACGGCACCCTGAGGAGACCCTCTCTGTGGGAGCGTGTTGGCCGGTGGGAGGTTATCGGAGGCAGAAGGTGGTCTCGTAAATAACTGGGTCCTAAGCCATGGAGCGCTTTGAAGATGAGAACCAACACCTTGAAGTGCACTCGGAAGCGCACTGGAAGCCAATGCAGCTCACGCAGGAGAGGTGTCACGTGGGAGCGCCATGTCGCCCCCATAAGTACCCACGCGGCCGCATTCTGCACCAGTTGGAGCCTCCGAGTGCTCCTCAAGGGGAGCCCCATGTAGAGAGCGTTGCAGTAGTCGAGGCGGGAAGTAACGAGGGCATGAGTGACCGTGCATAGGGAGTCCCGATCCAGAAAGGGGCGCAACTGGCGTATCAGGCGAACCTGATAGAAAGCCCCCCTGGCCACGGCCGTCATATGCTCTTCTAAAGACAGCCGTGCGTCCAGGAGGACACCCAAGTTATGCGCCCTCTCCGTGGGGGCCAATGTCTCGCCCCCAATAGTCAGCGATGGCACCAGCTGACTATATCGGGACGCCGGCAGCCACAGTCACTCAGTCTTGGAGGGATTGAGTCGGAGCCTGTTCCTCCCCATCCAGACCCGCACCGCCTCCAGGCACCAGGACATCACTTCAAGGGCATTGTTGGGGTGGTCTGGGGTGGAGATGTACAGCTGGGTGTCATCAGCGTACAGATGGCACTGCACCCCAAAACCACGGATGATCTCGCCCAGCGGCTTCACATAAATGTTGAACAGGAGAGGCGAGAGGACCGACCCTTGTGGCACCCCACAAACCAAGTGCCTTGAGGTCAACCTCTGCCCTCCAGCCAACACAGACTGCGACCGGTCGGAGAGATAGGAGGAGAACCACCGTAAAACAGTGCCTCCCACTCCCAACCCCTCCAACCGGCGCAGCATGATACCATGGTCGATGGTATCAAAAGCCGCTGAGAGGCTCTAATAGGACCAGAACAGAGGAGCAACCTCTGTCCCGAGTCCTCCAGAGATCATCAACCAACGCGACCAATGCCGTTTCCGTGCTGTACCCGGGCCTGAAGCTGGACTGGAACGGATCTAGATAGACGGTTTCATCCAGGTACTGCGGGAGCTGTCGCGCAACCACACTCTCAACAACCTTCACCAAGAAGCGAAGGTTGGAAACTGGACGATAGTTTGCTAAAACAGCTGGGTCCAGAGAGGGCTTCTTGAGGAGGGGCCTCACCACCGCCTCTTTCAAGGTGGGAGGCAAGAACCCCTCACTCAAGGAAGCATTTATAATCCTCTGGAGCCAGCCTCGTGTAACCTCCCGGGTAGCCAGCACCAACCAGGAGGGACACGGGTCCAATAAACATGTGATTGCATTCAACCTCCCCAGCATCCTGTCCACGTCCTCGGGAGTCACAGGGTCAAACTCATCCCAGATAACCGTCTCAAGACAGACCTCGGACAACCCGCCTGTACCTACCCAGTCAGAGTCCAAGCCTTCCCAAATTTGAGCGACTTTACCGTGCAGATAATGCGCAAAATCCTCAGCACGACCTTGCAAGGGGTCTTCCCACGCTCCCAGATGGAGAAGGGAGCGAGTCACCCTAAACAAGGCAGCTGGGCGATTTTCTGCCAAAGCGATAAGAGCGGAATAGTAATTACACTTCGCCGCCTTTATTGCCACTAAGTAGGTCTTGATATAAGACCTCACTAGTGTACGGTCAGATTCGGAGCGACTGGCCCTCCAACTACTCTCTAGGCGTCTTTTCCGGCGTTTCATCCCCCTCAGCTCCTCGGAGAACCAAGGAGCTGGGCAGATTCGGCACCGGGTCAGAGGCCGCAAAGGCACGACCCGATCTAAAGCACCAGCGGCCGCCCTATCCCAGGCGGCCACCAGGTCTTCGGTCGAGTCGCGCGCCAGAGTCTCAGGAAATGGCCCAAGCTCCATTCGGAACCTATCAGGATCCATCATATGTGGTGGTTGTGTAAAGAAGCAAAATATTATTGGGTGAAAATCAGGGGTGAAATTCTTCCGATTCGGACTGGATCGCCCGATCTAGTAGTGATGGCATCGGGTGGTTCGGAGAACCGGTAGCAAAAATCCCATGCCCAGCTGAGCCACGTGATCATCAGAGGCTGTTTTTTTACTTTTAAAAGCATTTTTTCTACAACCTCTTCAGCCAAAAAAAATGCTTTTAAAAGTAAAAAAAAAAGCCTCTGATGATCACGCAAGGTTGTAGGAAAAAAAATGCTTTTAAAAGCCTCTGGCGATCGCAGCTGAGTTGCCTGATCGTCAGAGGCTTCTAAAAGCATTTTTTTTCTGCAACCTCTTAAGGTTGTAGAAAAAATGCTTTTAAAAGTAAAAAAAAAAAAAGTTGGCCACGCCCACCCAGTCACATTACCCCCACCACCAAGCCATGCCCACAAAACTGGTAGTAACAAATTTTAGATTTCACCCCTGGTGAATATACAAACATGATTAGAGGGAATGTTGCAGCAACATATAGTTAAAACCAGAGATAGTCTTACTGGGAATTTTACCAGAGAATTACATATTTGATTATTCATACAATAAACAGTGGCTAGAATTGTATTTGCACAAAATTGGAAAGCAGATAAAATCCCGTTGGAAGGAGAAATTATAAAGAAAATTTTAAAAGGTGCAGAAATGCATAGATTAACACTGACAATAAAAGATAAAGAGGAGTCGATGTATTTCAAGATATGGGAAAAAAATTTATGATTGGTTAGAAAGGAAATATGAATAAGGATATAGAGATGAAATAGATAGAGAACAGATGGGAGAAAACAATTAAAAAAATAGATACCCAGATGATGCCAAGTAAAAGGAGAAAGGGGAGGGGGGGTAAAAGGGAAAAAGTGAGATATTATAAAAATGTACACAAATGATGAAATAAAAATAAATATTAATCGAATAAGAAATTGAAATGAGAATAAAGATAACTAGAAAATTGGGGCTGCTTGAATACCACTTTAGATTGAACTGAAAAGGGAAACAAGAGAGAGGGGAAGGAGTAGAGAGAGAGGAAGGGAGAAAAGGAGAGGAGAGGAGAGGAGAGGAGAAGGAAGAAGGAAAAGGAAAAGGAGAAGAAGAAAAGGGAGGGGAAAGAGGAGTAGAAGAGAAGATTAGAAGGGGGGAAGAAGAAAGGAATGGGAGAAGGGAAGGGGAAGTAAGAAAGAGAAGGAGAGGAAGAAAAAAGAAAGAAGAAAGTAGGATGAGAAAGAGGAAGGAAGAGAAGTGGAGGAGAAGAAGAAAGGTTGGAGTAAAGGTAAATGGTAAAAAAATAACCCCGAAAAAGTAAAAAGTAAAAATGAAAGTTAAAAGATTGGGTGAATGAAAAATGATGGATAAATGACTATACATGTAAGGATTGCCTCTCCTTCCAACTTAAGAAAGTAAAAACTCTTGAAACGTGGTTGTTCAAAAGAGACCTTTTATTAAGCAGAAGTGATAGCAACACAGTTAAAGCAAGATCTGAATACCCTTAGGCAAGATAAGTAGGATTAAAGCAGTAGAGACCCTTCCCTTTAAGTCAGAATGCAGATTTTAACCAATACACAAGTGTGAAGATGCTTTTTTACTAGTTTCCCTGAGAACCCGAACAACCATGCATTCACACCATTATCCTTTAGTGAAACAACCCACATGGCTATCATAAGAATTCCTCCACGTAAAGAGGATCTCAGAGCTCTTTGGTACCAGGATATAGGTTGTAAAATATCTGTTGACACAGGCAATGCTAGTAAATCGAATCCAAGTCTCCCCTGTCTTCCAATTCAATGGCAGTATCACTTTTAGGGTTCTGACAGTACATGTAAATGTGTTTATAAGAAATAAAAATAAAAAACTAGAAAAAAAACCCCAAAAACTGATCTTGAGATGGAACTGGCCGACATAGCTGACAAAGGCATATGGGTGTCCAAGTTCAAAGACTTGGCAGCTAATCTTGAAGATGTTGCTTGTCAGAAGGCCAGTCTTGTGCGGAATCACAAATAGAGTGATATTGAAAACCTTCCCAAAGCAGACAAACCTATCTTTGATACATAGAATGCCATCCCCGACACATACACCAACATGAAAAAATATGCATTTGGAGTCCTGTCGGTCTTCGGATCTACATACATCTGTGAGCAGGTCTTCTCTAACATGAACTACATAAAAAACAAACACTGCTCATGCCTCACAGACAACAGTTTACAAACCTGCGTGAAGATGAAGTTGACATCTTACAGCCCTGATGTGCAGATGCTGTGCGCTGAGCAAAAATCACATTAACCACTTTAATTAAATATGTTAATTATATTTCACTTTGTAACTTTGTTGCTTGTATCCTTACGATTTATATTGACTGTTTCCTAATATGACTTGATTCTTATTTGTACCCTATGACTATCATCAAGTATTGTACCTTATGATTCTTGATGAATGTATCTTGTCTTTTTATGTACACTGAGAGCATATGCACCAAAGACAAATTCCTTGTGTGCCCAATCACGCTTGGCCAATAAAGAATTCTAATCTATTCTATTCTATTTTTTATTCAGTTTGCAGCCCTACCCTCCAATACACGTGTTCGAAAAGTTTTGTGGCTGGGTGGGAGTGATACTGAGTTGGCCATGCCCACCAGGCACAGCTAAGGGGGTCATGTGACCAGGGGGAGTGCTGAGTTGGCCACGCCTACCAGGCATGGCTAGGGGTCATATGAGCAGGGGAGTATCAAGTTGGCCATGCCCACCCATGCGTTGCGGTTCCCAGTGCTTTGTTTTCTGTGGGAAATGGGTCCAAGTGGCCCTTTGAGTGTTAAAGTTTGCAGACCCCTGACTTAGATGATATTTTAATATACACTGAAACAAACGCAGAGCACGTCAAACTTGTCCAGGCAGTCCTAAACAAACTCAGTGCTGCAAAACTTTACGCAAAATATCCAAGTGTGAGTTTCACAAAGATAAAATAGAATACCTGGGGTACAGAATCTTTTTTTTTTTTTTTTTGCTTTAATTTATATGCCGCCTTCCTCCGGAGACTCAGGGAGGCTTACAATGCATTAAGCAATAGCCTTCATACTTTTGTATATTTATACAAAGTCAGCTTATTGCCCCCACAATCTGGGTCCTCATTTTACCTACCTTTGAAAGGATGGAAGGCTGAGTCAACCTTGAGCCTGGTGAGATTTGAACTTGCAGTAATTGCAAGCAGCAGATGTTAATAACAGTGCTTTAGTCCACCGTACTACCAAGGCTCTCCCACGAGGGCATGGAAATGGACCCTGAGAAAGTGCAAGCAGTGATTGAATGAGTCCCTTCCCACACGTGCAAGCAATTAGAAAGCTTTCTGGAATTTGCCAACTTCTTTTTAAAAAAAAATTTTTTTTTGACAGACAGTCAGACACACATACAATGTATTTTTTCTGAACAAAGTATTGGCCAGTTCACAAATTTAAACAATTTTTAGTCATTTCAACACAATTTATATATTCCCTTTTTGCCATAGTATTTTTCTTTCTCTCTCTTTTTTAAAATCAATATTACCCATTCATCCTAATTCTAAACTTAACCAAATTCCATTTTTCCCTTCATCTCTATATTAAACCCCTTAAATTTGAAATCTCATTTAATAAAAATCAGTTAATTATATAAGTTTTTTTCCTTTATATAATAATAATAAACCAAATTGCTTCCTTAAATTTTCTTTCTAGTTTTGAAATACTTTGTCAAAGATATATTTTTATACCTCTTCAAACAACATCTTAATCATTTCTACTTTCACCACAATCTAATTAATTCATAATACAATATCATTTCACCTTCTTTTCTTTTGTAATTAAGTTTAAAATAATGCAATTAAAAATATTCCAATTGTTACAATTTCCCTGATTAATCTTATTCATATTTTTAGAACTTGTCATTTTATAAACTCCAACAATGCAATTAAAAATATTCCAATTGTTACAATTTCTCTAATTTTAGGCAAAACACTATTTCTAAAACTTATTTCATTTCGTTCATACATCTGCCGTCGGATCGAAGAGTTTTCTCTGGCTTTCCAAGGAACTTGCCTGGTCCTCTTTAGACAACCAAGATGCCTCTCCTTCTTCATTGTCCCTATAGGACAGTTCCGGTCTGAAGACTCCACGACAGTGGTTAGTCTGGCTAGGTTTTCGCCAGGCTTGTTAGAGCCTGGTAATTTCCCAACCAGTCTCACTCTGACGCTTCCAGGTTTTCTGAATTTGCCAACTTCTATCGGCAATTCATCCCAGCATTCGTGCAAATTGCACTCCCCATTAATAACCTGCTAAAAGCAAAAAGGGCAGACAAGCCAAAACCAATGCAACCACTAAATTGGACCATGGAATGTCAAGTGGCATTTGAGAAACTGAAACGGTTGTTTTCAGCAGAACTAGTGCTGAAGCACACAGATCCAGAAAAACCTTTTGTCATCCAGGCAGATGCCAGTGACATTGCCATTGGCGCCATCCTCCTCCAAGAGAATGATCTGGGCCAGCTACAACCCTGTGCATATACTTCCAAAAAACTAATGGACACAGAACAAAGATGGGCTATCTGAGAGAAAGAGGCATATGCTGTTTGATGGGCTTTCCTCACATGGATAGCAAGTACGTTGGATCCAGTATTTCAAACGTTTTAATTCACTCTCAAAGTACCTCCCTGGGGGGAAGAATTTCCTAGCAGATGCTTTATCCAGAGTGCCCAAATATAATAGCAACACATCAGAAGTGGTCAAACCTCTGCTCCCCACATCCCAGCCAGCAGCCAAAGTTATGACCAGGGCACAAACAATACAAGATCTCTCAGCAGACAAGCATTCAAACAAGCGCTCCTCACAGATGACTGGTTCCAGGCTCATAAGAACAATTGCTTGCTTAAAGATGGCCTGGCCTGGCCTGGATGGGGAGGAAAGCTGAATGTCCCAGCAAGCCAGAGACTTAACTTCATGAAAATCTGCCATGATTCAAAACTAGCCGGCCACTTCAAATTCATAAAAACACTGCACCTGATAAAAACACTACACCTGTTACATATTATCTGAAATAATTTTGCAATACACTCTGAGTGGGGAGTTGGCAAATTATTTTCCTTGTTTATTAAAAGCTTTAAAGCTTTTGTTTATAATGAATCCAGATTGCAGGATCTAATTTATTAAGTTATACTTTTGTACTATATTTTGTGGGAAATAAACTTAACAAGGGGTGAAATGCTACCGGTTCAGGGTGGTTCTCCCAAACCAGTAGTGAAAATGCTACTGCCCAAACAGGTAGTAAAAAAATGCTTTAAAAAGTTTTTTAAAAAAAGTTCCGACAATTGTGAGGTGCAGCTGATCGTCTGAACTTTTTTTTTTTAAAGCATTTTTTTACTACCTGTTCAGGCAATAGGTAGTAAAAAAATGCTTTAAAAAGTAAAAAAAAGGTTCCGGCAATCAGCTGTGACAACCAGCTGTGCAGCGCGATCGTTGGAACTTTTTTTTTTTTACTTTTTAAAGCATTTTTTACTACCTATTGGGGGTCCATTTTTGCTCTCAGGAGGCTTCCCTGAGGCCTGCTAGGCCAAAAATGGGGGGTTTGGGGTCTGTTTTTGCTCCCAGGAGCCTTCCCTGAGCCCAAATATGAATTCTGGCCTGAATTTCTGGTGATTCCATTTCCTGTAAAACCATTGGCCCCAATTGAAGCTGCACGGCTTGCTCAAGTTGCAAACAACCCAAGGGATTTGGGCAACATTTACATGGCCAGGATGCCTGCAGGATCTCTGGCTTCCAAGACAGGCAAGGCCCAGAGACAAGGCGCTGCGAGGGAGTCCATTTCTCACGCTGGTCATGGAAGGGTCTTGGGGCACCACCCTGAGCAGGTGCCAAGCTGGAAGCGGGGGAGGGTCAGTCCCCTTACCCAGTTGCCCTCTACCGTTTCTCATCAAATGTCTGTGTATGTGTGTGTGTTTATGTGTGTGTGTGTGAGAGAGAAAGAAAGAAATATAGAGAAACAGCAGAGTGGAAATCCTTTCAAAAAGTGTTACCTGCAATTCTTGTTACTCACCTCCATCCTTTCTCTCTCTCTCTCTTTCTCTCTCTCTCTCTCTCTCTCTCTCTCTCTCTCTCTCTCTCTCTCTCATTCTCTCAAACACAGACATTTGATCCACCCCAGACCACGCCAATGATGCCCTTGAAGTGATGTCCCGGTGCCTGGAGGCAGTGCGGGTCTGGATGGGGAGGAACAGGCTCCGGCTCAACCCTTCCAAGACTGAGTGGCTGTGGTTGCCGGCGTCCCGATATAGCCAGCTGGTGCCATCGCTGGCTATTGGGAGCGAGTCATTGGCCCCCACAGAGAGGGCTCGTAACTTGGCGTCCTCCTGGATGCACAGCTTTCTTTAGAAGAGTATATGACGGCCGTGGCCAGGGGGGCTTTTCATCAGGTTCGCTTGATACGCCAGTTGCGCCCCTTTCTGGATCGGGACTCCTTATGCATGGTCACTCATGGCTTCGTCACTTCCCGCCTGGACTACTGTAATACTCTCTATATGGGGCTCCCCTTGAGGAGCACCCAGAGGCTCCAACTGGTCCAGAATGCGGCCGCATGGGTGATTGTGGGGGCAACACGGCGCTCCCATGTAACACCTCTCCTGCGCGAGCTACACTGGCTCCCGGTGGTCTTCCGGGTGCGCTTCAAGGTATTGGTTCTCACCTTTAAAGTGCTCCATGGCTTAGGGCCTGGGTATCTACGAGACCACCTTCTGCCACCAATAACCTCCCACCGGCCAATACGCTCCCACAGAGAGGATCTCCTCAGAGCCTTCTCTGTGGGGGCACCTTTGGAACGAGCTACCCCCAGGGATATGACTGATCCTGGACTTCTGGACTTTCCGCCGGGCCCTGAAGACTTTTCTATATGAGCAAGCCGGGCTGGCTTAAAATTTTTAACTGGTTAATTTTATGGGTAAGGGGTTTTAAATTGGGGAAGCCAAATTAATTTAATCATGTTTTAAATTATTTTAATTTTCATATTGTATGTATTTTAATCTTGGCTGTTCACCTCCCTGAGTCCTTCGGGAGAAGGGCAGTATAAAAATTTAATAAATAAAATAAAATAAATAAATAAATAAACCTACTTGTGAGTCCTATGCTATGAATTCTCCATCTGCTTTGAAATAAAATGCCACCAAATTGATAGAAAACCAGACTATATATACTGCTATGACCAAGTCCAATATTCTTTACTGATTCACCTTGTAATAGAGATGGGCAGCATAAAAATCTAATAAATAAAATTTAAACTAAGTGGTCCTTAAAAATGTCAGAATATAGAATACATTCCTTGATGGCTGGAGGATGTGGAGACAAGCCATCCTGATTTGCACTAGTTCAGTTATACTTCATGATTGGTCTTTTGTATGCTCTAATGCCTCAGATTGCTGGGAATTTTTTCTGAGAAACATATTTAATCAACACTTTAGTTTTGGAAGAACAAAAATGTAGCCAGAAAAACAGACAAGAAGCACAGCACTGGCTACCACAGTCCAAAGAAAAGTATTACCTGTCTCCTATTATCCAGTAGGATAAAATTTATAATGAGCACCATTACGATCAGAGATATACACATTTTTTTATGATCAGCAATAATTCGTTGAGGTGAGTAAATCTTAACTCATTTTAAAATGTATTACTTTAAAAATAAATAACAAGCTGAGAATGCCTTTAGGCATCATTGTTATGGGTAACTGAATACAATAATTGTGACTGCATTCTGGAGATTTAGATGAATTGGAAGAAGAACATTCTTGAGGTGTTTGGTCTTTAACTAAGTTTATACATGCAGATTTTCTGCGTTATTTTCTTCAGTGTTACATACAAGGAATGTATGTGTGCACAGGTTTTTGGTTTTAAATTTTTTGAAGCTTAATATGTAAAATAACTTTTGTCTCCGTTTTGAGACAAAACTGAGTATGAGAGTGAAGTATCAGTTGCTACTTAACCACTAAAATGCCCAGCATCTGTCAGGTCCCAGATATTTCTGCAGGGATGCTGGCATTTTGGTGGGAGGAAGTGGGGAGGAATGGAGTGATCTGTATATAAGGTTTCTATTTCTGTTTCCTGCATTACTGTGCTAATCTCTATATGAAGTTTCTGTTTCTGTTTCTTTTTCTTGCATTACTGTGTTAATCTCTATATTAAGTTTCTGTTTCTGTTTCCCTGCAATGATGTAGTGTGGGAGGGGTTTGGTTAGCATTGCTTTAAATAGCTGATTTTAACTGAGAAACTTCAGTTCTTGCCTATTTATTTATTTTATTTTATTTGTTTCAATTTCTATACTGCCCTTCTCCAAATAGGACTCAGGGCGGTGAACAGCCAAAGTAAAAACAGGACATACAAAATTTAAAAACAGTTTAAAATAATTAAATATTTTGGCCGTAAATTTAAAACAATCCAATTTAAAATCAATTTAAAATTTAACTCAAGCCAGCCCAGTTAGTTGAAATAAATAGGTCTTCAGGGCCCGACGAAAAATCCGGAGGTCTGTTATTGTACGTATCTCTGGGGGGAGGTTGTTCCAGAGGGTGGGCGCCACCACAGAGAAGGCTCTCCCCCTGGGGGTCGCCAGCCAACATTGTCTGGCGGACGGCGCCCTGAGGAGGCCCTCTCTGTGCGAGCGTACTGGCCGGTGGGAGGCTATTGGTGGCAGAAGGCGGTCTCGTAAGTACCCCGGCCCTAAGCCATGGAGTGCTTTAACACCTTGAAGAACACCCGGAAGACCACCGGGAGCCAGTGCAGCTCGCGCAGGAGAGGTGTCACATGGGAGCGCCTCATCGCCTAGATCTCTTTTTATCACAAATCTTTCAATAAAATCTCCTTTTGGAACAACTGCAGTTTCAAGAGTCCTGCTTTCTTGGGAAGATTGGAGAGGCAAGACCTTACAGCATCATTAATGTGGTTTCTGTGGACTTCCGGTGGCACCGTAGGCGTTGAAGACGCTCCTTTGTGAGCACCAGCCCCACGATCACGTAAAGCTGCTAGAACAGCGCAAATCAGCTGTCTAGCAGCTTGGAAACTTTCTCCCCGGAGAAGGAGAGGAAGAGAGCAGATGGGTGTAGGTAGAGCTCCCCAAGAGCCCCAGGAACAATTCTGGGGCTCAAAGAGTGAGAGCACCCTGGAAGCCTGACAGAGCTCCGGATCCGGGACGTTTCTGCTTTAAGCAGAACAAGACGCCACAATCACCCCTGCAAACAATGCTTTGAATAAAACATTGGATTTGGAAGCAGGCTGAGCAAAGCCAGGAGAGATCAGATTTGCAAGTACTAAACTTTAACTCTAAATATGTATTACTTCCTTCTGAGTTATTAAAGGGAAGAAAGTGAAAGCAAGATAGCGATTGAGTTCTAATGGGGCGTGGAAAGTGAAAGCTAAAAGGAAAGTTTCATTTAGCACTGGCAGCCCCTGTCTAAAACCAGAGATTTTTGCTTTGAAAGAAAGAAGATTTAAAGACTAAAAAAACTATAGTAGTGATTTTAAAAAATGATTGATATTATTTAAGGACTGGAAATTTTTGGACCTGGTGGATTTGTTGTTCTGGTTGCTGAATAAATTCAAATTGAAAACTAAAAATGGCTTCAAAACAAATAAAGACTGTTGTCCCTAAAAGTGCTGGGAGTTCGCCAGCTCAAATGTTCAAATTCTCTCTCTGCTCCAATGGAACCATGAATATTAACACTTGAAATATTTCAGGAAGCAACATTCTGTAATGTTCTCTGTAACATTCTGTTACAAAGAAAAAAAATACTTCTGTGTTTGAGGATAAAATTTGAGATGTCGCTGATGAGATGGCTGAAATTAAAGAGTTTATTCAAATGCGAAATCAGGAAATTAGAGAAGATATTGTCATGGCAGTTCAAGGTCTGGCAAGACATATTGAATCATTAGATGAAAAAGTGGAAGAAATTAAACAGTCTAATGTGAATTTGGAAAATAAAAGAGAGGTTCAGAATAAGATGGAAAGAGCAGAGGCCGACGTAACAATGATACAATATAGAGACATGGAATTTGCTTTGAGAATAAGAGGTCTGAAGGAAAATAAGCAAGAGAATTTGAGAGAGATTTTTGCAGAAGCATTTGCACAGATAATGGGAGAACAAAAAGTAAATTTTGAATGACAAATTGACAAAATTTATCGTGTCAATTCATGGGTTGTCAGGCAGAAACATTTACCAAGAGACATTGTAGTCTATTTTACTACAAGAAGGATACACAATGAAATTTTACAAGCCACTTTTTTGTATTGAAAAGTTTTATAAGAAATACAAACATTTTCTCCCCCCGCCCTTCCCCCTCAACCCTTCCCTCCCCCCTTGCCCTCCCACCCATTCCCCTTCAGCCTTCCCCCCATCCGCTCCCTTGACTTCCCAGAACAAGCACAGGGTATAGCATCCACAAACATAAAACTAAAATATGCTAACAAATTGTTGACTTCAAATTCTTTCTAGGTCTTTAACTCCTTATAACTCAAAACACTATAAACATAAGCTAAAAGTTAAAAATGTTTCACTCATAAGCTATATGAATCTTCTTAGTCTGATACTTGTTTTGAATATAGTCAATCCATCTTCTCCATTCCGTTATGTATCTTTCATTTGAATGGTCTTTAAGATATGCTGAAATTTTTGCCATCTCTGCCAAATGCACAACTTTTAGTGTCCATTCCTCAATAGTAGGTGGATTTTCCTTCTTCCAATACTGTGCCACCAATAACCTGGCAGCTGTTATTAAATTAAAAACCAACTTAGTTTCTATTACAGTACAATCCGTAACTATTCCCAACAACAACAACAACAAAAAAACTGTGGTGTAAATTTAATCTTTTTCTTTAAAATATTTTGCATAATCCACCATATTTTTATCCAAAAAGCCTTAATTTTTTTACATGTCCACCATATATGAAAATACGTAGCATCTTCACATCCACATCACCAACACTTAGGTTGTAAGTTTGGATACATACAGGCTAGTTTTTTTGGATCTAAATGCCATCTATAAAACATTTTATAAAAGTTCTCTCTTAAATTTTGAGCTTGTGTAAATCTTACATTTCTAACCCATATCTTTTCCCATGTTTCCATCATTATTGGTTCTCCTATATTTTGTGCCCATTTTATCATACAGTCCTTGACTAGCTCTTTTTCTGAATCTATTTCCACTAACACATTATACAACCTTTTTATATGCATTTGACTTTTGTCTCTTATTTGTTTTATCAAATTCTCATCCTGTTGCGAAATACCAATTTTTTGATCTTCTCTCCATCTGGCCTGCAGCTGCCCATATTGAAACCAAGTTCTAATTATTCGTTCTTCTCTTAATTGCTCCATAGGTTTTAATTGTAGTCTGACTCCTTCTTTATAAAGGAGTTCTTTGTATGTAGTCTTATCTTGCTTTTGCTCCAAATTTATATTCTCTATCGCGTGTCTGGGTACTGTCCATATTGGTAACTTATCATTTAATTTATATTGATACTTTTTCCAGACACGTAATAGAGCATTTCTTAATATATGACTTTTCAAAGTCTTATCTACTTTCTTATCATACAATAAATAAGCATGCCAGCCATAGACCAGACCATATCCTTCAATATTTAATATCCTTTCCTCTGTTAAATTTATCCAATCAGTAATTGCTGAGAGGGCAGTGGCTTCGTAGTACAATCTTAAATTGGGCATTTTAAGACCTCCTCTTTCTCGTGTATCTTGCATTATCTTTTGATTTACTCACAATTTTTTCCCTGCCCAAACAAATTTATTTATGCCCTTCTGCCATTCCTTCAAATTTTCATCTTTCTTAAGCATAGGTATCATTTGAAAAAGAAATAAAAACCTTGGTAAAACATTCATTTTTACTGCGGCTATCCTTCCCAGCAGACAGTTGTAGTTTTTTTCCCAATTTTCCATCTCTTTCTGTATTTTTTGCCATAACGGTTCATAGTTGTGCTGATATAATTTCGTATTTGTGGTCATAATATAAACCCCTAAATATTTAACCTTCTTAACTATCTCAAATCCTGTTACCCTTTCTATCTCTTCTTTTTGGCTTCTAGTCATATTTTTAGCTATTATCTTTGTTTTAGGTGTATTTATTTTAAAACCAGATACTTGTCTATATAAGTTAATTATATCCATTAAGGCTGTAATTGATTATACTGGTTGGGCTAAGGTAACAACCAGGTCATCTGCAAATGCCCGTAGCTTATACTCATGCTGTCTAATTTTAATTCCCTTTATTGTATCCGTCCCATGTATTTTACTCAGTAAAATTTCCATCGTCAAAATAAACAATAATGAAGACAGGGGACAACCTTGCCTTGTTCCTTTTTCTATATTAAAAATATCTGTTAAACCACCATTGATTATTATTTGCGCTGTTTGTTTTTGATATATTGCCTTAATAGATTGTATAAAATGTTCTCCAAGTTGCATCCTTTCTATTAATTTTAATAAAAAATGCCAATTCAATCTATCAAAGGCTTTCTCAGCATCCAAAAATACTAGCACTGCGGAGACCTGGTTGTTCCTTCCCAAATACTCTAGTAAGTTAATAACTTGCCTTACATTACTTTTCATTTGTCTACCATTTATAAAACCAGTTTGATAATGATGAATCATTTGCTGCATAACTGTCATTAATCTATTTGCTAATATTTTAGCAAAAATCTTATAATCTGTATTTAAAAGTGAAATCGGCCTATAGTTTTTTGGATCTGTATGATCCTGACCCTCTTTTGGGATCAAAGAAATAAAAGCTGTCTTCCAAGTTGGAGGTACCTCTCCTCCCTGTTGTATATTATTGAATAATTCCTTCAATGGTTCCACCATTTCCTCCTGTAAGCTTTTATAATAAACAGCTGTCAAACCATCTATCCCAGGAGCTTTACCCACTTTCAACTACTTAATTGCAAACAAAATTTATTCGGAAGTTATCAATTGATTTAAACTATCCCTCTGCTCTTTTGAAGTTATGTAGATGTTCTCTTTCTGCAAATATCTATCTATATCTATATCTTGAATTTTCTCACTGGCATACAGCCTTGAATAAAACTCTAAAAAAGTTTTTTTAATCAATTCTTGCTCATAAACCTCTTTACCCTTGTGTTTTATTTTCTCTATAGTCCTTAATTTCTGCTTTTTCCTTAACATATATGCTAACCATCTACCTGGTTTATTAGCGTTACAGAAAGTATTATATTTAGCATATTGTAAGTTAGTTGCCACTTGATCTGCTATTAACATATTAAATTGACCTTTCAGTAAATTAATTGCCTCTTTAATTTTCTTATCTGTTGGATTAGCTATCAAAGTTCATTCCTGTTTTCTAATCTCTTCTTCTAATTCTTTTCTTTTTCCCCCCTGTTTTTTTCTATATTTATTATTCAAATATATCAAAATGCTTCACATATATGCTTTACTTGCATCCCATACCATTTCCATAGATGTACCCTTTTGCATATTCATAACAAAAAATTCCTTCATAAACTTTTTACACTCTTTTACATTTTCTTCATATCTAAACAGATTGTCATTTAACCTCCAGGACCTCCTAGGCCCTTTCCCATACTCCAGTTCCAACCAAACTGGACTATGGTCTGTCAATGTTCTTGAACAAATCTTCGTATTCTTCACCCTAGAAAAAAGATCATTAGTAATTAGTATAAAATTAATCCTTGAAAAGGATTGGTGTCTATCCGAAAAGAAAGTAAAATCTTTTTCTTCTGGGTTTCTTTCATGCCAAATATCCCTCAACTCCCAATTGTCCATCATCTCCAAAAACGACTTGGGCAATCTTGCTCTTGTTAAAACATTTTGCTTAGGTCCTTCTTATCCTTTTTTACATCCAAAACACCATTCCAGTCACCCAATAGGATACAAGTCTTGTATTCCCATTGTATTAACTTTGAATGTAGAAGATTATAAAATTTTTCATGTTGTTGGTTCGGGGCATATACTCCAATTACCAGTAATTTTTCTCCTTTTATTAAAAGTTCAATCGCTAAAAATCTTCCTTGATCATCTGCTTCAATTAATTTGGCAATTAAGTCTCTTTTCAAATATATGACTATACCGTTTTTCTTCTCTGGTGCTGCTGCTACATAATGTGTACCTAATCTTGTATTTATCAAATATTTTTGATTTTGTATCCTAATATGAATCTCTTGTAAACAAATTACATCATTCTTAAATTGTTTAAGATAGTGAAATATTTTCGTCCTCTTCTGTGGCGAATTCAAACCGTTGACATTCCAGGTTAAAAATCTAGTTCCCATCTCTGGGCCTCTGAAGCATCTGGAGCACTTTCTGATGTTCTTGCCTCATTTGACCTTTAGATCTGGCTCCTCCCACAGCTTCTGTTTTGGTAGTTTCTTGAGTTGCCATCTGAAGTTGTTGCTGTCTTAATTCTTCCCTGCGTTTAGTTGTTGCTGCTCTAGTCTGTCTTTGATCCTTCGGTTCTTCTGATATATCAATTAAATCCAAATCTTGAACAGCAATCTGTAACAATTCTTCTTGACTCATTGAAACTCCGCCCTGGACTACTGTCATCAGCTCTTCTCCCTCTCCTTCCATTATTTCCGTCTTTCTTTTTCCTTCTGGTGATTTGGATGTCCCAGCCTTTAACGCATTGACGTAAAAATCTCTTGCTTTCCATATTGTATTAAGACAATATTTCTCTCCCGAATATGTCACCACTAAGCCGGCTGGCACTCCCCATCTATACTGTATCTCACACTTTTTCAGTTCATCCACCAGAAAGGCATAATCCCTTCTAGCTCTCAACACTTTGGGAGGAATTTCTTTCATTGTCATCACCTCCTGGCCTTCCACCTGAAGCTTATTTTTGAAGGTAACCTGTAAAATTTCATTGCGTAATCTCCTTGTAGTAAAATATAAAAAATAAATACATAGAACCCTCGCACATGTCCAAGATGGCGACTCCCGATGGAGTTCCAGTTTTATGGCGGTAATGTCCTGACAGTTGGGGGTCCTTAGGGCCAATTACCCATCTATGGCCCATGGTATGTTGAGAGGGCTGATTTGCCAATCCGATGGGAGCGTTTTTCTGCTCCGGAAGACCTTCTAGGAGAGCGGTTTTGTGGCTTCGCTCTCTGAAACAGCTTATAATGAGACGGGCGGTGCTGGTGGGATTTGAGTCAGTGAATTTGGGCCGATAGCTTCGTGACAGCCGGCCCTACATTCATCAGAGGCTACCGGATGGATGGCGATATACGGCTGCGATGACTGTCTGGCACCCTGGGCTGACTTCGTTAGACCCTTGGCAAGATTGGAGGTTGCCTGCAGAGGCCGGCGGTGGGCAAAATCGGCGTGGAGGAGGCCGATGGTGGTGGCAGTTTAAAATTCCAAAATGGCGCCCGAAATAGCAGTTACAGTTGGCGGTTACAGGCAGCAAAAACCAAAGCAATTTAGAGACCAAAGAGGCCTCAGAAAGGAGAATAGGGACCTTTCTTATTTATTTTCAACTGATCTCCTGGGCAATGGAAAGATGCCAATCCTCCATTGTTGGGCCAGCTCTGGATTACCTCCCAGAGGCCTCCCCCCCTCTTTCTATGGGGGTGGGGTTAAACCTTCATGCATAAAAGACCTAAAGAAAGCTAAGGAGATTAGAAATGATTGTTATGTCTATCATGGGGGCTTTGCTTCTACAAAGTGACTGCCTTATTCCATCTCCCCTCCTGTATTTTTATCTCCTATCGCCCTTTTATGACCGGATATTCGGCTTTTTTGTGAATCATTTGCTATCCAGGTTTTGTTGTTTCCTGTATATCAGGATGAGAATTTCCTTACTTTTATTTCATCTGAGTCTCCCTGGATTTTCGCCTACTATATATATTTCCCACAGACTATCCGTATCTCTAATCTCAAGGATTGGCTATTCCATCTATGCCTAGGTACAACATTGAAAGAACAGGACTATAGCTGCTATTTTTCTCCCTTATATCTGGTTGCCGTGAGAGGGTGATCGATGTTCACACCTGAGTTCAAAATGGCTCTTTCTACCGCTGATATGAGAGTTCAGCGAGACTAAAATGACTTGTACCTCTAATTGATACTCTCTCCACAGGACCCTGGATAACTAGGACATGCCTACCAGCTATAGACTATCTAGCTACAAAATGTACTCATTGGGAGAACTCCTCAAACTGCAAGATGCCCCCCTCTCGCAGGTCTGGCCCTCTTCTTTATCGAGGGCCTATCTCGATGACGGACTTTGGAGTCCGGAGAGATGGCATACAGCAAAAAGAGGGTTATGGGGTTTTTTAGGGAAATTTCTTAATAAGATTTTAAGGGATTCTGGGAGGGGGGTAGATTACGTGGGTTCGGGGGAAGACCCACGGGGGAGGGTATCTGGGCCAGCCGTAGGGCGTGGCATGGGAGGTGTGAACTCTGGGGTCAAGGAGATGATTAGATCTTACGATACAGATGCCCATAACATCGATACTGTAGGTGGGAGGGGCAGATATGGCGGGAGCAGGGGGCCACATCATCCTACGGGAGTGCGTCCTCGCTGTTTACAAGCGGTGGCGCACTCCAACCCTCAAAGCTCTTCTCGTTCCCCAGGTTGTACGGAACCTCGGGCCCCAGGCCTTCGGCTGATGCTGTGCAACGCCAGGTCCGTGGTAAATAAAGCCCCCCCTCATTTGTGATCTTATTCAGGAGGGGGGTGCGGACCTGGCGGGTATTATGGAGACCTGGTTGGGCCAGGAAGGGGGAGCCCCCCTTGTTGATATGTGCCCACCAGGTTTCCATGCTTTCCATCAACCAAGGTCTCAGAGGAGGGGTGGAGGGGTGGCGGTTGTTATTAATGAAGGTCTTGGACCAAGGGAGGCCACTGTTCCTCAGATGGCTGGATGTGAATCCCTTCTTGTGAAGTGGGGTCATAGGGTGCAGTTGGGCTTGCTAGTCACGTACCTGGCTCCCTGCCATGTGGCAGCAGCCCTGCCTGAGCTGCTTGATGTTATAGCCGCGGTGGCTGTTGACACCCCCAGGCTTATGGTCATGGGGGATTTTAACCTGTCATCAGTTGGCGAGACATCTGAGGTGGCTCGGGAGTTCATGGTTTCCATGACGGCTATGGCTCTACTCACATGGGGGGACACACACTGGACCTTGTTTTTGTCTCTGGACAGTGGTTGAGTGATCTCAAGATAGGGGATATAGTGATTGAACCCTTGTCATGGTCAGATCACTCCCTCCTTCACCTGGACCTTCGAACCACCACACCCCACCGCAGGGAGGCAGAACCGACCAGGTGGTTCTGCCCCAGGCGCCTGATGGATCCTGAGAGATTCCAGATGGAGCTTGGGCCATTTCCTGAGGTTCTAGCACACGACTCGGCTGAGGACTTAGTGGCCGCCTGGGATAGGGCGGCGGCTGATGCTTTAGACCGAGTCGTGCCTTTGCGGCCTCTGACCCGGCGCCGGTCTCACCTGGCTCCTTGGTGTACTGAGGAGCTGAGGGAGATGAAGCGCCGGAAAAGACGCCTAGAGAGCAGTTGGAGGGCTAGTTGTTCTGAATCCGACCGAACACTGGTAAGATCTCATATTAAGAATTACCTAGTGGCGATAAGAGTAGAGAAGAGTAACTACTTTTCTACTCTTATTGCGTCATCAGATAATCGCCCAGCTGCCCTGTTTAGGGTGACCCGCTCTCTGCTCCATCAAGAGATGTGGGAAGACCCCTTGGAGGGTAGAGCTGAGGATTTTGTACAATATCTGTATGACAAAATTGCTCAGATTCGTGAACAGCTAGACTCTGACTGGATTGATCCAGAGGAGATGACAGGGGCAGGTCCTGAGAATATTATTTGGGAAGAGTTTGATCCTGTGACTCCCGAAAGCATGGACAGGATACTGAACAGACTAAATGCGACCACATGTTTATTGGACCCGTGTCCACCCTGGTTGGTACTGGCCTCCCGGGAGGTGACGCTCCAGGAGATTATAAATGCTTCTTTGAGTGGGGGTGTCTTTCCCACTGTCTTGAAAGAGGCGGTGGTGAGGCCCCTCCTCAAGAAGCCCTCCCTGGATCCAGCTGTATTAGCAAATTATCGTCCTGTCTCCAACCTTCGCTTTGTTGCAAAGGTTGTTGAGAGTGTGGTTGCACGACAACTGCATCAGTACCTGGATGAATCGAATTATCTAGATCTGTTCCAGTCGGGATTCAGACCCGGGTACAGCACAGAGACAGCATTGGTAGCATTGGTTGATGATCTCTGGAGGGCTTGGGACAGGGGTTGCTCCTCTGTCCTGGTCCTATTAGACCTCTCCGCGGCTTTTGATACCATCGATCATGATATCATGCTGCACCGGTTGGAAGGGTTGGGGGTGGGGGGCACTGTTCTACAGTGGTTCTCCTCCTTTCTCTCTGACCGGTCGCAGTCTGTGTTGACAGGGGGGCAGAGGTCGACCCCGAGGCCCCTTATATGTGGGGTGCCACAAGGATCTCGCCCCTTCTATTCAACATTTATGTGAAGCCACTGGGTGAGATCATCCATGGTTTTGGGGTGAAGTACCATCAGTACGCTGATGACACCCAGCTGTACATCTCCACCCCAGACCACCCCAATGATGCCCTCGAGGTGATGTCCCGGTGCCTGGAGGGCGTACGGATCTGGATGGGGAGGAACAAACTCAGACTCAACCCATCCAAGACCAAGTGGCTGTGGTTTCCGTCGTCCCAATATAGTCAGTTGGCGCCATCTCTGACTATTGGGGGCAAGTCGTTGGCCCCCACAGATGGGGTTCACAACTTGGGCATCCTCCTGGACTCACGGCTGTCTTTTGAAGAGCATATGACGGCCGTAGCCAGGAGGACTTTTTATCAGGTTCGCCTGATTCGCCAGTTGCATCCCTTTCTGGATCGGGACTCGTTACGCACGGTCACTCACGCCCTTATCACCTCACGCCTGGATTATTGTAATGCTCTCTACATGGGGCTCCCCTTGAGAAGCACCCGAAGGCTCCAACTGGTCCAGAATGCTACCGCGCGGGTGGTAATGGGAGCAATGTGGCGCTCTCATGTAACCCTCCTCCTGCGCGAGCTGCACTGGCTCCCAGTGATCTTCCGGGTGCGCTTCAAGGTTTTGGTTACTATCTTTAGAGCGCTCCATGGCTCAGGACCAGGGTACTTACGAGACTGCCTCCTGCCACCAATAGCCTCTCACCGACCAGTTCGCTCCCATAGAGAGGGACTCCTCAGGGTGCCATCGGCCAAACAATGTTGACTGACGGCCCCCAGGGGGAGAGCCTTTTCTGTGGGGGCACCTACCATCTGGAACAGGCTTCCCCCGGAGTTACGAAACATCCAAGACTTACGCATATTCCGCCGTGCCCTGAAAACATTTCTATTCCAACAAGCTGGTCTGGCCTAACTCTCCCTTTTTAATTGGCTTTTAAACTGGCTTTTAAATTGGGTTTTAAACCTCTTTAGATAAATTTGGATGTTCTTAATCTTTGAGCCTAAATTACTTAATCTGTTTCTTAATAGTTTTTAACTTCTATATGTATTTGTATTTATTATGGCTGTTCACCGCCCTGAGTCCTTTGGGAGTAGGGCGGTATACAAATATGAAAAATAAATAATAAATAAATAAATATTACAATGTCTCTTGGTAGATGTTTCTGTCTGGCCACCCACGAATTGACACGATATATCTTGTCAATCTGCCAGCCTAGCTCCACTTTCTTCTCCCCTAACATCTGTGCCAATGCCTCTGACATCATTTCTTTCAAATTTTCTTGTTTGTTTTCCTTCACCCCTCTTATTCTTAAAGCAAATTCCATATCCCTGTATTGAATCATGATTACATCAGCTTCAGCCCTTTCAATTCTATTCTGAGTCTCTGCTACTTTATTATCCAAAATTTCCGTAGATTGCTTAATTTCTTCAACTTTGTCATCCAATACTTCAATATTGCCTGCCAGACCTTTAAATGCCAGTAATATATCTTCCCTAATTTCCTGATTCCGAATTGAAATGTCCTCTGAAACAGCCTGTATTTTTTCATTAGTTTCATTAATTGTTTTCATTAATCACAGTGGCAAGTTTAGTCTGTGTAGCTATTAGGGCTTCTTGTATCATTTCAATCGTTAAAGTCTGTGGATCTGTTGGGAGTGCAGAGGCTTGCATTTTAAAAGTGTGAGCTGGGGAACTTCCAGCACTCCCAGTTCCTTTAGTGGAAACAGTCTTTACAGGTTTTGAGGCCATTCTCAGTTTAGGTTAAATTAATCTTTATATTTTAGTCAGAAGCCAAAAGGAAAAGTTCATCAAAGTCAAAAGTTTTCCCCAATCTTAAATTGATGTCTTAAAATCCTCCTTCTCTCATTACAAAAGCTCTTTTCAGGCAAGAGGCTTCCAGCGAAACGTAACTTTTCTTTAACTTTCACTTTCCATGCCCTTTTCAAGCTTCAATCGCCATTTTGTTGCAAATTTACTAAATTGTTACTTCCGAAGGAGGCAATAAACATTGGAGTTAAGTTAAATACTTGCAGTCTGACTTCTCCTGGCTTGTTCTGCCTGCAGCAATTCAGGATGTTGTAGTTCCCCTCATTTGTATTTAGCAGAATTGGTCGCAGCTTCTTGCTCCGCTAATTAGCAGAGTCGACCCAGGTCCGGAGCGGATTGACAGGTTTCTAGGGAGCTCTCGCCCTTTGAGCCCCAGAATTTCTCCTAGGGCACTTGGGGAGCTCTACCTCCACCTGTCGGCTCTCCTCTCTCCCCTTTGCCCAGGGAGAGAGTTTCCAGCCTCCAGACAGCTGTTTTTTTGCTGTTCTGGAGGCTTTTACAGTGCCGGGGATCAGGCGCTCACGGAGGAGTGTCTCGAAGCGTGCGGAGCCAGCTGGAAGTCCCCTACAAGCCACTTTTAAAAACAAACCTCAAGTGGAGGGGCAGGAGGTTTTAATATTGAAAGAACCCCCCCCCAAAATGTTGAGAGCCAGAAGGGATTATGCCTTTCTGGTGGAAGAACTGAGAAACCATCAGATACAGTATCTGTATCTGGGAGGTTCCAGCTGGACTAGTGGTGAACTATTCAGGAGAAAGATGTCGTCTTAATTATTTTTTTTTTATTTTTTTTATTTTATTTTTTTTATATGCTGCCCTTCTCCGGAGACTCAGGGCGGCTTACAATGTGTTAAGCAATAGCCTCCATACTTTTTGTATATTTTATACAAAGTCAGCTTATTGCCCCCACAAACCGGGTCCTCATTCAGTGTGGAAGGCAAGAGATTTTTACACCAATGTACTAAAGGCTGGATGCCCACAGTCCCCAGAAGCTAGAAGGAAGATGGAAGCAGAGGGGGCAAGAAAGGGGGAGAAGGAAGAATCGCTGGCATTAAAATTTTAACAAATTATTCCAAATTTTATTCAGTCCCTTTAACCAATAGCTATTAATTACACATTTTGATTTTGCTTTATCTAAAAACCATGTTGAGCCAAGTCTCTTGATGTCTTTTAATTCTAAATCTCTCCAATGATTATCTTCACGTTTAAATATTTTTACCACAGTCCGAATAGCATAAGCCCAATAATAATTGAGTAGTTTGGGGATTCCCAATCCACCTTCCTTTTGATTTTGATACCATATTTTCTTCACTAATCTAGGTCTTTTCCCACCATTGCAAAATTTATCCAATTTCTTCTGATATCCTTCAATATCTTTCTCTGTCAAGTTTAACGGTAACATCTCAAATAAAAAATTAAACTTTGGCAATAACATCATCTTACACATTGCAATTCTACCAAACCAAGACAACTTTATCATTTTATATTTATCTATCTTTTTCTCAATTTCATTCATCACCAGGTCATAATTTAGTTTTTTCATTTCTTTAACTTCGAGTGAAAGTGTTATGCATAAATATTTCAATGTATTTTTAATCTTTATCCCAAGTTGTTCTTGCATATTCTCCCACTCCTTACCATTATTATTCATTAATAGTTCAGATTTTGACCAATTTATTTTCAAACCTGTCATTTCCTCAAATTCTTCCAAATGCTTATGTATCTTTTTCAGATCTTTCTCTATATCTTTCAAAATAATCAAAGTATCATCCACATACAGATTTATCTTATATCCCTTATACCCTTCCAATTCTTCATCTTTTTCTATCATTTTAGTCAAAATTTCCATAACTAATAAAAATAATGTTGGAGACAGGGGACATCCTTGTCTCGTACCCGCTTCCAATCTTATCTCTTCTGTCAACCTTCCGTTCACCTTCACTCTTGCACTACTTTTTTGATACAGTTTTGAAATAACATGTATAAACTTATTATCAAAACCTAGTACCTCAACAATTATTTTAATAGTTTCCCATTGTACAGAGTCAAAAGCTTTAAAAATATCTAATGATACTATACCTATTTTATCAGCATTATATTCAGCAACATCTATAATATTTAATACTCTTCTGACAATATCACTCATATATCTACCCTTCGCAAAGCCTACTTGGTTATAACGTATATATCTATCTATAAATCTACTTAATCTATTACTTATAATGGCAGTAAATATCTTTGCATCTTGATTAATTAAAGAGATGGGCCGATAGGACTCAATCCTTTCTAAGTCTTTATCTGGTTTAGGGATTATAGATATCACCGTTCTATTCCATGACAACGGAACTTCTCCACCATGTAAAATTCCATTAAATATTTTTTGCAATTTTGGTATTATTATTTCCTTAAATTCTTTATAAAACTCAGCAGGTAATCCATCTTCACCTGGAACTTTCCCTAATTTTATTTTTTGTATTACTCCATTAATCTCGTCTTGTGTTATATCTTCTTCCATCAAGTCTTTATATATTTGGTCAATTTTCACAACATGTTTTTCTAAATAACTTCTCAGTTTTTCCCGATCAATTAATTTTTTCGAATATAAATTTTGAAAAAAGTTCCTGACCACTTCACATTTTTCTAATTTTTTATAGCATCTTATACCCTTATCATCTATCAAGGCTCCAATTTCTCTCTTCTCTCTTTTATTTTTCGCCATCCTTGCCAATAATTTAGAGTTTTTATTACTAAATTCAAAAAAATTCCTATTTAAATATCTCATATTCTTTTTTACCAATTCTATATCTTCTTCTATTTTAATTCCATATATAATTTTCTTAGGAAAGACAATTGAAAATTGGCCGATTAAAACTAATATAAGTCGTGATAGGGTAATGGAAGATGAAAATATACAAAGTGTAATAGATTGGTTAAAAACTTCAGAAAATGAAAGGAGGAAAAAAGAAATCATTGAAAAATTGGGTTTAGGCTGTAATATTCAATATCTGTATTGAAAAAATACAGATAGAAAAATGGACTAATAAAGTAAGGGACAATTGTTCGATAAGTAGAAGTAAAACTGAATTTGAACATTTAGTATTCCAAATTATGAAAGATGAAATTAGGCTAAAGGGACTCGTTAGTAAGATATATAAGATTATAAATTTTGATGGAAAACCACAAAGGGTGATGAAGATGAATTGGGAAAAAGAACTTAATATTAAAATATCAGATTTAGATTGGATTGTGAATTGAAAGAGTAGAATTATGAAGACTTTATCTGTAAGGATTAAAGAGCATAATTATAAGGTTGTTTGGAAATGGTATTTGACTCCATTAAGATTGTCATTGATGGATAACAAAATTAGTAAACAATGTTGGAGATGTGATATGGAATTAGGGACTTATGAACATATGTGGTACAAATGTGATAAAGTTAAAAAGTTTTGGCAACAATTGGAGAAAATGATATTTGAAATGATGGGGAAAGCAATAATATTGAGACCAGAAACTATATTACTGTTGATAATTAAGGAAACAGAACCAACAAAATATGAGAAAGAATTGATTAGAATTATGATTATAATGGGTAGAATTATAATAGCCAGATATTGGAAATTAGATGTGAATTTTAGAATAGAAGAATGGTATTGTGAAATGTGGAAATTAGCTTTAAACAATAAAATGACATGTGATATTAAAATTAGAAATGGTGACTATAAAGAAGATATTTTCTGGAAAATTTGGAAACCATTCGTGGACTATGCGCTGGGAAAATTGGATGCTTCGGTACCTGTACCCCGAGAATGTGGATTTTGGCAATCATGAGGATATATCCGAAGAACCAAATCTTCCTTTCTTATGTATAGCACAGGATGAAGTATTGTATATGTTGTTTGTAATGTTATTTTAATAATAAAATTTATCAAAAAAAAAAAAAAAAAAAGGAAGAATCGCTGGCACAGGCCCAAAGGGGAGCTTAGATTATTCAAGAAGATTTAATACAACTTTCGACTACTGCTCAAGCTTTGGATGTATTTGAAAAAATAGAAGAACCTAAGGATCAAAGACAGACCCGAGCAGCAGCCAAGCTTAAAGAAGAATTAAGAGTGGAGCAACTCCAGATGACAACTCAAGAAACTACAAAAACAGAAGCAGTAGGAGGAGCAAGGCCAAAAAGCAAAATCCATGAAGATTTCCAGCAGATGCTCCAGAAGCTTCAGGGTGCCAAGAATGGCAACTAGATTTCTGACTTGGAATGTTAATGGCCTAAATTCACCACAAAAGAGGAGGAAAATATTTCATTATTTGAAACAGTTTAAAAATGAAGTAATCTGTCTACAAGAGACTCATATTAGAATGAAAGATCAAAAATATTTGATAAACCGCAAGGCTAGGTACACATTTTGTTGCATATGCTCCAGAGAAGAATGGTATAGTTATATACCTAAAAAAAGACTTAATTGCTAAACTAATTGAAGCAGATGATCAAGGAAGATTCATAGCAATTGAACTTTTAATAAAAGGGGGAAAATACTTTTAATTGGAGTATATGCACCGAACCAACAACAGGAAAATTTTTACAAGCTTTTACATTCCAAGTTACTACAATGGGATTATAAATCATGCATTTTATTGGGTGATTGGAATGGATTTTGGACACTAAAAAAGATAAGAAGGGGCTCTTGCAAAATATCTCAACGCGCGCCAGATTGCCAAAATCGTTTTTTGAAATGATGGATGACATGGAGTTGAGAGATATCTGGCGAGAGAGGAACTCTGAAGAAAAAGATTTTAATTTTTTCTGACAGACATCAATCTTTTTCTAGGATTGATTTCATATTAATTACCAATGATCTCTTTTCTAGGGTGAAGAAGATGAAGATATGTCCAAGAGCTTTAATGGATCATAGTCCAGTTTGGATGGGATTGGAGTATGGAAAGGGATTTAAGAGGTCTTGGAGGTTAAATGAAAATCTGTTTAGATATGAGAAAAATGTAAAAGAATGTAAAAAATTTATGAAAGAATTTTTTATTATGAATATGCATAATGGTTTGGGATGCAAGTAAAGCATATATGAGAGGTATTTTGATATATTTAAATAATAAACATAGACATAAACAGGGAAAAAAGGAAGGACTTAGAAGAGGAAATAAAAAAAAAAAGAACAAGTTTTGATATTGAATCCAGCAGACAAGAAAACAAAAGAGGCAATTAACTTACTGCGAGGGCAATTTAATATGTTAATGGCAGACTAGGTTGCAACTAATTTGCAACATGCTAAACACAATACTTTTTGCAA
Source organism: Arizona elegans (assembly GCA_022577455.1). Taxonomy (NCBI): domain Eukaryota; kingdom Metazoa; phylum Chordata; class Lepidosauria; order Squamata; family Colubridae; genus Arizona; species Arizona elegans. Next base: position 70,273,372 of record JAKOOJ010000004.1, on the reverse strand, counting down.
TGCTAACAAACCAGGGAGATCGTTAGCATATCTGTTAAGGAAAAAACAGTAGTCACGGACTATAGAGAAAATAGAATATAAAGGTAAAGAGGTTTATCAGCAAAATATGATTAAAAAAGCATTTTTAGAATTTTATTACCAAATTATTACCAAATTACCAATTTATTACCAAATTGAGTTACTATTTGGTAAGTGTTTGTGCTAACACTAGAAGTACTAAATAGAAATATTAGAGAAGAAAAAGAAATAAAAGGAATGAAAATTCAAAATCAAGAATATAAATTGCAAGCATTCACAGATGACCTGATGTTTATTCTGGAAGATCCGCTTGAATCAATAAATAAACTGATAGATAAAATAGAAGAATATGACAAGGTTTGAAAATAAATAAAGACAAAACGAAGATTTTGACAAAAAACATATTAAAAAAACAAAAAGAAGAATTGGCCGAAGTATCAAAGATGTAGGTCATGAACAAGGTTAAGTATTTGGGAATATATTTGACAGCAAAATGCAGTACACTTAAGGAGAATAATTACAATAAACTCAAACAACAGATAGTGACAGATTTGGTTAAATGGGAGAATTTGCAATTATCATTGATAGGGAGGATATAAACTATTAAAATGAATATATTGCCTAGAATTTTATATTTGTTCCAGACAATTCCAATTAAGTTGGGGAAAGATTACTTTGAAGATCTGAGTAAAATTGTGTTAAAATATATTTGGGAGGGTAAAAAGGCAAGGATAAAATTAAAATTGTTGCAAGATGTTAGAACAAAAGGAGGTTTTGGTTTACCGGACTGGGAATTATATTACCAAGCTAGTAATTTGATGTGGATAAAAGAATGGATAATGTTAAGAAATATTAGATTTTTGACTTTAAAAGGACGTGACTTGCTGTTGGGCTGGCATGCTTTCTTATGGTACAAGAGTACAAAAACACAGGGGTATTTTAGAAGACTTATTTATTTATTTATTTATTTATTTATTTATTTATTTATTCATTCATTCATTCATTCATTCATTCATTCATTCATTCATTCATTCATTCATTCAATATATATCCCACCCTTCTCCTGGTGGACTCAGGGCGGTGCAAAGCCAGAACTAAAACACATATCAATACAAAATTTAAAATTATTAAAAGAATTAAATAACTGTGGCCCAAAAATTTAAAACAGTGAAAACTAAAACCCATTTGACAATTTAAAAAGCTAAAAAAGACTGAAAAAAAGGGGGGGATGGAAAAGAAAAATTTTTAGGGCACGGCGAAAAACCCGGAGATCCGATATCCTTCGTATCTCTGGGGGCAAATCGTTCCAGAGGGCAGGAGCTGCCACAGAAAAGGCCCTCCCCCTGGGGGTCGCCAGCCGACATTGCCTGGCTGACGGCACCCTGAGGAGTCCCTGGTCGGTGGGAGGCTATTGGCGGCAGAAGGCAGTCCCGCAAATACCCAGGTCCCATGCCATGGAGCGCTTTAAAGCTGGTGACCAACACCTTGAAGCGCACCCGGAAGACCACTGGAAGCCAATGCAGCTCACGCGGAAGAGGTGTCACAAGGGAGCGCCCCCTCGCTCCCATAATCCCCCACGCGGCCACATTCTGCACCAGTTGGAGCCTCCGGGTGCTCCTCAAGGGGAGCCACATTTAGAGAGCATTGCAGTAGTCCAGGCGGGAAATGACGAGCGCCTGAGTGACTGTGCGTAAGGAGTCCCGATCCAGAAAGGGATGCAACTGGCGAATCAGGCGGACCTGATAAAAAGCCCCCCTGGCCACGGCTGTCATATGCTCTTCTAAAGACAGCCGTGCATCCAAGAGGACACCCAAGTTGTGAGCCCTATCCGTGGGGGCCAATAACTCACCCCCAATAGCCAGCGATGGCACCAGCTGGCTATATCGGGACGCCGGAAGCCACAGCCACTCGGTCTTGGAAGGGTTGTGTCGAAGCCTGTTACTCCCCATCCAGGTCCGCACGGCCTCCAGGCACCGGGACATCACTTCAAGGGCATCATTGGGATGGCCTGGGGTGGAGATGTACAGCTGAGTATCATCAGTGTACTGATGGAACAACACCCCAGCGCCACGGATGATCTTGCCCAGTGGCTTCACATAAATGTTGAACAGAAGGAGCGAGAGGACCGATCCCTGTGGCACCCCACAAACAAGGCGCCTCGGGGTCGACCTCTGCCCCCCTGCCAACACCGACTGCAACCGGTCGGAGACATAGGAGGAGAACCACCGCAAAACGCTGCCCCCCACTCCCAACCCCTCCAACCGGTGCAGCAGGATACTATGGTTGATGGTATCAAAAGCCACTGAGAGATCTAACAGGACCAGGATAGAGGAGCAACCCCTATCCCGAGTCCTCCAGAGATCATCCACCAACGCGACCAATGACGTTTCCGTGCTGTGCCCAGGCCTGAAGCCAGACTGGAGCGGATCCAGATAGACGGTTTCATCCAGGTACCCAGGAAGCTGTCGCGCCACCACATTCTCAACAACCTTCACCAAGAAGGGAAGGTTGGAGACCGGACAATAGTTAGCCAAAACAGCTGGATCCAGAGCAGGCTTCTTGAGGAGGGGCCTCACCACTGCCTCTTTCAAGGCAGATGGCAAGGCACCCTCACTCAAGGAAGCATTGATAATCCCCTGGAGCCAGCCTCGAGTAACCTCCCAGGAAGCCAGCACCAACCAGGAGGGACATGGGTCCAATAAACATGTGGTAGCGTTCAGCCACCCCAGTATCCTGTCCATGTCCTTGGGAGCAACAGGGTCAAATTCCTCCCTAATGGCAGTCCCAAGACTGGCACCCATCATCCCGTCTGTACCTACCCAGTCAGAGACCAAGCCTTCCCGAATCTGAGTGATTTTTTTTTTTTAGTAATATATAAATTTATTTCTTCTTCAACATAACCCTAAAAAATATATTTTTTTAATTTGATTTTTATTATAACATATAGTGATACATTCAATACATTTTCGGTTCATTGGTGCAAATATATACATATATACATGTACATGCATTATTACTTGTCTTTTATTTGATATTGTTTCTTAAAGCTAAATTTAATTTCAAAACACTTAAAGATAATAGTGCTCAAATCTCTAAGACTAAATGTAATACTGTTCATTCCTCAATGGATTTTGTTGATTAATTAATACTTAATCTCTATACTCTATTTCCTTCTTTATTTCTTTTCCCCATCCATTTGTACCACATGTCCCACACGCTATAAAATTCTGAATCTTCTCTGTCATTAATTTCTGAAGTCAGTTTGTTCATTTCGTTGCACTCCAGTATTTTCCCAATAACATGTTCTTGAGGTGGTATTCGTTTTTCTTTCCAATACTGGGCAAAGGAAATTCTAGCGGCTGTCAGAATATGTATAATTAAGTAATTTTTCTTTTTTCCATATTCAATTTTCAAAATTCCCAGGAGAAAGGCTTTTGGTTCGAAATCAAAATTTTCTTTTATTATTTCTCTAATCCACATCCATATCATCCTCCAGAATTTTTGTGCTTGATTACAAGTCCACCAGCAGTGATAGAAAGTACCCTGCTGATGGTCACATTTCCAACATTTAGGGCTCGAATTGGGGTAGATCTTCGCTATCCTAGCTGGGGCCATATGCCATCTATAAAACAGCTTGTATTGGTTTTCCTTGTAAGCCGTCGCCTTTGTCATTTTAAGATTATTATTCCATATTGAATCCCATTCGTTCAGATTTATATTCTGTCCGATATTTTTGGCCCATGCTAACATCGGTTCTTTAACTACTTCCTCTGCCATATCGTACTCCAATAAGTAATTATATAATTTAGCTAGAATTTTGTCATCCGTACCCATCCATACCTTGTCAAATCCATTTATGCTCATCTCAATGCCAAATTCCTCCTTATCTTTTTTATATCTGGATTTAATTTGGTTATATGGCCACCAGTCTATAGAAGTACCTTGTTCCATCAATTCTTCCCTTGTTTTAAGATTCCCTCCCCCATCTAATAATTCATTGTATCTGACCGTTTTACCCATTTCTAATACATTTGGATATATTATAGCCTCCATGGTGGAAAGCCATCTCGGAATTTTTCTATAGTGCTTCTGTCTCATCTCTCCCCATATTTGTATCAAGATCTCCCTTATTTTATGCCTATGGAAATAAGTTTTCATCTTCTTCCCAGTATCCCAGAGATATGCATGCCAACCCTTCTGGAGATCATGCCCTTCTAAAGTTAACAGTCTTTTATTTCTCAGGGTTGCCCAATCTTTCAGCCATACTAGGTTTGCAGCTTTTTGATACAACTCCCATTTAGGTAATCCGAAACCCCCTCTTTCCTTCTTGTCCTGTAAATTCCTAATTGCTATTCTTGGCTTCTTTCCCTCCCAAATAAATTTTCTGATGATGCTATTGAGCTCCAAAAATTTTTTTTATCTAATTTAACAGGGACCATTTGGAATAAATACAATAACTTGGATAATATGCTCATTTTTATTGCTGCAATTCTACCTAATAATCATATCTGTAGTCTTCCCCACTTTTCTAGATCCTGTTTATATCAAATGGTAAATAATTATCCTCTCTGAGGGCCAAGCACCTTGATGAAATCCACACCCCCAGGTATTTTACCTTCTTGGCGGTTTGGATCTCCATTGATTCTTCCAGTGCTTTTTTTCTTACCTCTGTCATATTTTTTGTTAATAGTTTAGTTTTGGATTTATTTAATTTAAGGCCTGCTACCTCCCCGTAATTGCCCAATTCTTCCAAAATTTTAATGCCTGATTCTAATGGTTCTTCCATAATTAATACCACATCATCTGCAAATGCCTGTGTCTTATATATCTCTTTTCTGATTGTTAAACCCTTTATTTCCTTGTTGTTCCTAATCGTTCTCAAAAGTACTTCTAGTGCTAAAATAAATAAAAGTGGGGATAGAGGACACCCTTGTCGGACCCCTTTTCTAATTTGAAAAGCCTTAGTTAATTCTCCATTCAGTAATATGTTAGCCTTTTGTTTTTGATAGATTGTGGATATTGTATTGACAAAATTTGATCCGAATTCCATTTGGATAATTTGTTGTTTCATAAATTGCCAATTAAGATTGTCGAATGCCTTTTGGGCATCGACAAAGACCAATGCCATTTCTTTGTTTGGGTGTTCCTCATAATATTCCAATATGTCTATTATCATCCTTGTATTATTCCTGATTTGCCTTCCAGGGAGGAATCCATTTTGATCACTGTGTATTAATTTATTCAGAATTATTTTTAGCCTTCCTGCTAAGATGCCCATATAAATTTTGTAGTCCGTATTCAGAAGGGAGATCAGTCTATAATTTTTAATTAATTTTGGATCCTCTCCTTCTTTTTGGAGGAGAGTAATATACGCCTCTCTCCATGATTCTGGAATTTTGGATTCTGTTAGTGCCTCATTATAAATTTCTAACAGCTTTGGTAATAAAATTTCCTCCAAATCTGAATTTTTATAGAATTCCCCTGGGAGTCCATCTGGGCCTGGGGATTTGTTCTTTCTAAGTTTAGATATTACCGTCCTTAATTCTGTCATCGTTATTTCTTTATTAAGTATTTCTTTATCCTCTTCCCCGATCTTTGGGAGACTTTCTTTTGACAAGTATTGGACCACCTTTTCATTGGGAATTTGTTCTTCCACATACAGAGCCGCATAATACTCTCGGGAAATCTCCAATTTATCTTCCTGTTTATTGTTAAGATGGCCTTCCGGGTCTTCCAATTGATGAATTATGCCTTTCTCTTTTTCTTTTTTTAACCTGTAGGACAGCCACCTGCCCGGTTTGTTTGCATTTTCAAAATAATATTGTTTGGTTCATTTCATTTTGTACGCCAATTCCTCTTGATCGATAATATTTTATTTGTGCCGTATAACCATCCAATTTTCTTTAATAACCTTATTATCTGGTTTTTGTTGTAGTTCCCTTTCAGCTTTCTCTAATTCTTCTATCAGTGCCTTCTGCCTCTCTCTTCTTTCCTTATTCCTATATGCACTATACGATATTGCTAGTCCTCTTATGTACGCTTTCATTGTATCCCATATGATACCTCAAGATGTTACTTCCTTTTCATTTACTTCAAAAAATAGATTTAATTCTTTTTTTACTTTCTTAACATTTTGCTTGTCCTTTAGAAATTGATTATTTAATCTCCATCTTGTATTTCTTCTCTTGTGCGTACATTCCCATTTAACCTCTAATGGATTATGGTCTGCCCAAATGTTGGGCATAATTTCTGTTGACTTAATATCTAATCCTATATCTCTGCTTACCCACATCATATCAATCCTGGACCAAGATTTTTAGGATTAGAATAATATGTATACTGCCTCTTATGTGGGTGTTATGTTTAATTGAGTAGCCAAAAACCTATAATCTCTCCTTATCTCCCTTACCCTCCTTGGAATTTGTTTCAATATAATCACCTCCTTTCCCTTGTACATAACTGGTTCATCTCTTGCCATACCATAGAAGATATCCTTTACCTTCTTCCTTGCGAATCTTATATGCACCTCCCTTGGCAATTTATTTCTTCGTGCATAATTTGTCTGGACCCTATATGCCTCATCAATTTCCTTTATAATATCCAATTTATCTTGTTGCAACACCTCAGCAATTAATTCTGCCATTACCTGGCCCAGATCTTCTTCCTTATCTTCCGCAATGTTTTGGAAACAGAGATGGAAGGAGGCTCGATCCATTTCCAATTGGGTAATTGAGTCTGCCAATTCCCTATTCTGTGCCATCCGTTTTTGGTCAACCGTATCTAGATTTTTTTTTCCTGTTGTTCCATTTTAACTTCCATCTTTTTAATCTTCTGTGTATTGGTTTGTATCGATTCCTGTATACCAATCATTTTTTGATCTAATGCCCTAATATCTGTCTTCAGTTCAGTATGGTTACTAGACATTTTTTCTTGCATCATAATCATCGTGTCCTGTATTGCTGTCAGTGTTGATTGCATTGCTTGCATTGTGGGTTTCATTCCTGATTTCTCCATTTTAGAGAGACCTTCAGTCGATTTCTGTATAGCAGGTGATGTCGTTGTGATCGTGGGATTTGAAGGTGTTTTCTTTCCTGTTTTTGTCACTGTGGATGAGAGGCTCGTCATCTCCTTTAATAACTTTTTCTGTTTTCTTATTATCTTTTCAATGTTTTTCCAGATTGTCATCCATCAATATTTAACTGCCTCTATCAAGTGTATTTATATTAAATCGTTCCCCCCGTTCCACTATTCAATATTGTTTAGTAATACAATAATTCAGATTTTTATCCGTTGCACAAATCTATCTTGTAATAAGTCACTTATTAATCAATTAATATTTAAACTAATTTGAACTAAGATAACCTTCTCACCTGCTATCACTACTTAAGCAAATGAGCTTTACCTATCCTTATTTAACACTTAAACACTGATGACTTTCTAATATATCTTAAGTAATCTAAGTACACATATAAATAATTAATTAATTATGCAATCTCAATATTCAATATTTCAAGTTATAAAAAGCTAATCAAAATTAAGAATCAATAATTGAAAGAAGAAGAAAGGAGGAGAAGAAAAGAAAAAATTCAATTATAGAATATATAAGATTATAGAGTGTATAAATTCCTTAATAAAAAAAATCTAAAAAGTACTTAATAAATTTTAAATAAGTTCACAATTAATTTAGATTATCTGAAATGGAATATGTAATATATATAATATTGATATAGATATATAATTATAGATATATAGATTTTCTAATGTTTTTTTTGTTGTTATTTGCCCAACTCGTTAATTAATTGATTGCTCAATAACTTCTCTCAATCATAAAAGAGCAAAGGGGAGAAGCAACCAAAAATATAAAAAAGTTCTTTTACAACGATGCAGCAGGCACGCTTTGCTGTATAATCCGCTTCGCGTTGTTCTTAAGTTCAATCACTCTCCATTTGCATTGTCATTCAGATTTCATCAGCCACGTTGTCTTCCCCAAGGGCTCCTTCTCACTCTCTCAGCTCCAGACAGTCTTATTATTAGTCCTGACAGTTGCCACACTTCCGAAATCCAGTTTCCTTTATTCAAATAGTCTATTCCACACTCTCAGCTTTCAAAGTTTATTTGCTCAAAACAAAATATCAATCCAATCCCCTGGAAGCACCGTCTCCCCTTCTAAAAGTATCCTCAGTCTCACTGGCTCGTCTGTGATCTCGCCTCCCACCGATCTCCTCCAGCCTCATAATCGCCGCCAATTCCTTCCAGGATCCTTCTTATCCGACGCAGCCAGCACAATCCAATTAAACTCACTCCGAGCATGTTCAGGGGAGAGTAGGTATGAATGATAATAGGCACCAACTTCACTGAAATCTTCTTGCTTCCTGTCTTTTGTTGGCTGTCACAGTTTCAAGTCTGCCATGTAAAGCAGATGCGCCGCGTTAGTTTGACAGTGGCTGTTGGTCCAGCAAAGAGTGCTTGCTCTTCACCGCTCTGCATGCTGACACCCCGCTATTGTCTGCGGAGCTCTCCAAGCTCCCACGCCTCGAAGGAACCCCAAAACACGACAAAAAGTGGCGCTGCAAGCAGCGATTGCTGTCACAGCGCCATATCGCTGGGATTCACCAACCGGAAGTTCCGAATCTGAGTGATTTTATCGTGCAGATACTGAACAAAATCCTCAGCACGACCCTGCAAGGGATCCTCCCGCGCTCCCAGATGGAGGAGGGAGGGGGTCACCCTAAACAGGGCGGCCGGGCGGTTATCTGCGATGCGATAAGGGTGGAAAAATAGTTACATTTTGCCGCTTTTATCGCCACTAGGTAGGTCTTAATATGAGACCTTACCAGTGTTTGGTCGGATTTGGAGCGACTAGATCTCCAACTGCTCTCTAGGTGTCTTTTCCAGTGCTTCATCTCCCTCAGCTCCTCGGAGAACCAAGGAGCCAGGTAGACTTGGTGACGGGTCAGAGGCCACACAGGCACGACTCGGTCCAAAGCGTCAGCGGCCGTCCTATCCCAGGCAGCCACCAGCTCCTCAGCCGAGCCGTGGGTCAGAGCCTCAGGAAGTGGCCCAAGCTCCATCTGGAACCTATCAGGATCCATCAAGTGCCTGGGGCAGAACCATCTGGTCTGTTCCGCCTCCCTGCGGTGGGGTGTGGCAGTTAGAAAGTCAAGCTTAAGAAAGGAATGATCCGACCATGACAAGGGCTCAATCACTAACTCCCCTATCTCGAGATCATTCATCCACTGTCCAGAGACAAAAATCAAGTCCAGAGTGTGTCCTCCCATGTGAGTGGGTCCATGAATTAATTGGGTCAGGTCCATGGCCGTCATGGAAGCCATGAACTCCCGGGCCACCTCAGATGCTTCGCCGACAGACGGCAGGTTAAAGTCCCCCATGACTATAAGCCTGGGGGTCTCCACTGCCACCTCGGCAAGCACGTTGAGGAGCTCGGGCAGGGCCGCCGACACGTGGCAGGGAGCCAGGTACATAATCAGCAAGCCCATCTGCCTCCCTTGTCCCCACTTCACAAGGAGGGACTCACATCCGGCTATCTGAGGTACAGTGGCCTCCCTTGGGGCGAGACTTTCCTTTACTAGAACCGCCAATCCCCCACCCCTCCCCTGGGACCTTGGCTGATGGAATGCATAGAAACCTGGAGGGCACATCTCAATGAGGGGGATCCCCCCTCCTGGCCCAACCAGGTCTCCGTAATACCTACCAGGTCCGCACCCCCCTCCTGAACCAGATCACAAATGAGGGGGGCTTTATTTACCACGGACCTGGCATTGCACAACATCAACCGAAGGCCCAGGGCCTGAGGATCTGAATAACCCAGGGTGCAAGACGAGCATTGAGGGCCGGAGCACGCAATCACTCGCAGACAGCGAGTGCGCCCTACCCTAACACGATATGGCCCCCTGCTCCCACCGTATCTGCCCCTCCCACCCACAATGCCGATGGAAACACCCTCCCCAATATAGGAACTAGCCTGCCCAGGCCCCTCTGACAGTAGTGGATTAACCCCCAAACCAACCCCAGTCATTGTATTCTCCCTCCCACCCCTTAAAAAACGGATTAAAAATGCATACAAAGAACTCTTAAAATTCCCAACACCTTCGTGCCACCTCTCAGGATCCCAGGACCCATCTTTGAGGTATCTCTTGGTAAGGCCAGTGGGCCACTTCCAAGAATGGGGGATATTCCTTAAAGCCCATAAGTCCGATCTTGAATATAATCGTGGAGCCATAGACAGCCATGGAGGAGGGTGCGAAGAATGGTAAACAGGAGATGTTAATCATGGGCTAGAACTTTCTAATATTCTCCCAAACATCGGGAACTTCCGCGCCCAGGCGTCCCCTCAAAACGCCTGGGCGCCTGGGTGAGGCAAAGCTAGTAACCACCGTCACCCTCTCACCACGACGGCATCCCGAAGTCCACTGGGAGTTCTGTCTGGTGGTATTCTCGGCCATTTACAGAACTCCCAACCCTTCAAGGCCGGTTCGGTGTCATAGAATCACAACTGCCCTCTCACTGCAGTGGGAATCCCCACCCAAGACAAGCCAGTTGTATACGAGAGTCTTTGTTATTAAATTGGGAGAAGATTAAAAGACATCATTATTTAAAAATTCCAGTCTGGTTATCTACAATTGAAGCATTTTCATACTCAATAACATTAAGAAAGGAACAAATTGTTAGATGTAGTGAACTATTGAATGAAAAGGGTGAACTTAAATCGAAGCAAGAATTAGAAGAACAAGAGATAAAGATGGATTGGTTTTCATATATGCAAATACAGTCTAGATATGATAAAGATTCTAAGACAGAGGGTTTTTACAGTAATTTGACTAATTTAGATAAAATTTTAACAGGTTCTGATGACTATGTAATTAAAAAATTATATGGTTATTTATTAGAAGTAAAATTGGAAGAAGAACAAGTTAAAGAAACAATGATTGCGTGGGGGGAAAATTTTGGTCATAGGATTGATTTAGCGAAATGGCAAAAATTGTGATTGCAAAATTATAAAATGACAATGTCAAGAGCATATAAGGAGAATTTGTATAAGATGTTTTACAGGTGGCATTTACCCCCAACGAGAATAGCCAGAATGTTCAAGGACAAATTGGAGAAATGTTGGAAATGTCATCAGACTCCAGGCTCATATTACCATATGTGGTGGACATGTGTAGAAGCCAAAAGATATTGGATTAAAATCCGCACATGGTTGGAAAAAATGACAAAGAAACACATTGGCTTTAAACCTGAGATATTTTTATTAGGGATTTTACCAGAAACATATAATAGAGAATTGAGATATTTAATTGTGAATGTTTTAACAGTGGCTAGAATTGTATTTGCTAAAAATTGGAAAAAGGAGAAAATACCTATTGAAGATGAAATTATTAAGAAAGTTATGGAATGGGCTGAAATGAGTAAACTGACATTTGAAATTAGAGAATAGGAAGATAAACAATATTATATGATATGGGATTTATTTTATCAATGGCTAGATAATAAAGCATGGAAATGAAATATGAAACATGAAATTAATGTAATGATAAAATATATGAAGCGATTTTTTTATGGGAGACAAGCCATTGTTAAATAATTGTTAAATGAGAATAATAGCATAAAGGGATATAATAAATTGTCAAATAAGAGAAATTAAATAACCTGTAAATTTTGGATATGGGATTAAGCACAAAAGAATTGTAACCAATCGACACACTTTCTGTAATTGTAATGGATGATGGTTGTTTTATGTTTTGTTTTGTTTAAAAATAAAAAATAATTCCAAAAAAAGGAACTTTAAAAAAACAGATGTTAGTGAGGGCTGACCAAAATTGATCAGACCATGCTACAGTACATAAAATTGGTATTCTTCCAAGGTCAAAGTAAAAATGGATTCAAATAACGTGTCACACTTAGTCTGTATTGTAAGACTGTAGACATCAGCTGCATATATGTATTTAGTATCAGCTACATTTTTAACCTCCACTATACTTCATCCCACCCTATGTTATTTTTAGATGTCTCAAACATCATTGAGGATAGTATTCTTTAAACTCATAGGTTTACATGATGGTTTGTATTAAGAAGTGTCTATCATCTATGATATATACAATAACCTTTGCTTTGGGAGGGGGGATAACATTTTTAAGGTAGAAATTTATCAGAAAATAGTAGTAATTTGTCAGAAAAAAATAGTAGTTTAGTAGAAAATCAAAGCAGCTATTTTTGGGGTAGATTCCAGCTTTTCCCACTTTCTGTAGAAAGTATTTATGGGTGAAATCTACATACATTAATTAGAAAGATAAGAAAGAGACATAGAAAATTAAATGGGAATTAAGTCTTAACTCTTGAGTCATATTAAGCAATTCTGGACAGAGAGATGCCCATCTGGCCAGCTGTAACAGATGATGTATTTATTACTACAATTGGCTCCTCCATTTGAGCATAATAAGGATGGGCAGGCAGAATTTATGGCTGAAATAACAGTCATCCTCATTCAGAATTAACCATTTATTTAGTCCTCCAATAAGGACTAGCATGTATAAAATCTCTAAAATCTCTAAAAACTGAGATGGACACTGAACCAAACTATACTAAAGGACAAGGAGTTTATACAAATAATGGAAAAAGAAATGGACTTCTTTTTTTAAAGAAAACAGAAAAGAAGAAACATCACTACAAAATGTTTGGACACGGCTAAAGCATACATGCGAAGATTACTTATTTGTTGCAAGTGGATTTGTTGTAAGTGGCTCATAAGCTTTCTAACAGATAGGAAGCAGCAGGTGAAACTAGGCAAAATTACATCAGATACCTATATAATTAGCACAGGTGCCTCCCATGGCTGAGTGCTCTCTTCCTTACTCTTTTCTGTCTATTCCAATGACTGCACCTCAAAGGATCCCTCTGTTAAAGTACTGATGTTTACAAATGACACAACAGTCATCGGTCTCATTTGAGAATGATGAATCTGCATATAGATGAGTAATTTAACAACTGCCACTTGTTGAAGCGGGAACAATCTTGAACTAAACACACTCAAAACTGTAGAAAATATAGTAGATTTTAAGAGAAGCCCTCCTATTTAACCACCTCTTACAATACTAGACAACACAGTATCAATAGTAGAGACCTTTATTTTTCTGGGTTCTTGGGACTTGACATCAAAAACATCACCAAAAAAGCACAACAAAAAATGTTTTTTTGGATTTTTTTTTAATAAAGAAAATAAAAAAGAAGAAACATCACTACAAAATATTGGGGACACAGCTAAGGCATACATGCAAGGTTTAGCCATAACATATATAGCAAGAAGAAACAAGAAAAAGAAACAACAGCAAAAAAAAACTACAAAAACTCAAAAAGCTGAAGATAGAATTACAGAAAGATCCACAAAAAAAGCAATGTAAAAGAGAAAATGTAATTAATAAAACATAAATTAAACTTAATAAAAAAAGAAGAAATGGCACAAAAATTTAAAATGGCAAGACAAAACTTTTTTGAAAATGCAAATAAGCCAGGTAGATGGCTAGTGTAGGAATTTAGCACCCACCCCTTTCCTAGAAAAATGAAATATTTTAGGAAATATTAAAAAGGCAGAATATTATGTTTCCCTGGTTGAGAAATGGAGAAACATGTTTTAAAGACAAAGCAACTCCCACCTTCTTGCCTCCCCCACCCTTGGTTAATGGGCCAGAGGCAGAAATTCAATCTTTGACAATAGGACCCATCTGCAACACAATAGCAACAGAAACTCACCACATGGCACCTGGGAAGATTACATCAGCCAGCAAGACTAGCTAAGACCCCCACCCCCTGGGAGTCTGACAACCAATCAGGATACTCTTTCGTGGCTCCAGGAAGTTCAAAGCCAGAGAGAGCATAAAACCTGGGGACTTGCTGTATCTCGCCCCTTTTCTGTTCAGGAACTCAAACCATGTGATCCTGTCCACCATTAAACCATCTTTCCAAGCAGTCTCCATGTTTCCAGTGTCTGTTTCCCTACTTGGAGCTGAACCCAGAAGGATATTTCTCCCAACACTACCATACAAGCTGAAAAAAGAGAAAGAGAAGAAAATGATAAATAAACTGATAGATGAGAAGGTGATCCTTCACCATCAAAATGAAGATAAAAAGAAAACAATCCAGTTATGGGAAACTTTACAGTCAAGAAAAAGTGTCAGAAGATATAATAAAACAATACTTAGAAAAGGCTGCATTACCTAAAATACCAGAAACAGTGAAAGTGATGTTCAACGAAAGAATAACAATGATGAAATTAACAGAAGCAATTAAAAGACAAAAAACAATAAACAATAAAACACCTAGACCAGGTGGGCTTCCGGCAGAACTTTATGAACATCTATAAGATGTCTTAGGCTTGTCAATATTAGAGATCTATAATGATGTGTTGTTAAGGGCCAATCTTCCCAAAACTTGGGCAGATGCAAATATTACCTTAATACCAAAAGAAGATTCAGATTTACAGCAGATAAAAAACTATAGACCAATATCATTATTAAATGTAGACTACAAAATATAGGCCTCAATAGTAACAGAAAGACTAAAAAGGTTCTTGAACGGATTTATACACCCGGACCAGAATGGTTTCTTACCCAAAAGACAAATTAAAAATAATATGAGAATCATCTTGAACACATTGGAATATTATTAAGTACACTCTGAAAAACAGCTAGCTAGATCTTCTTAAATGTACAAAAAGCCTTTGATAATCTGAATTGGCAATTCATGATACCACAACTAAAATATATGGACTTTGGCAAAAAAATTTACAAATATGATTAAGGCAATAAATTCTAAACAAAGATGACCTTCCGGTTTCCAGTGTACACATGTGCACTGGCCAGCTGGTCTTCGGTCATGCATGCACACCAAAAACTGGAAGACCAGGTGGCAAGCATGCATGTATGCACCGGAAACTGGAAGATCATCTTCCTGGTGCACGCATGCACATCGGGCAGCTGCTCTCTTGGTTTCTGGTGCTCCCGCGTCTGTGAAGACCAGCTGGCCGGCATACCGGAACCTGGAAGAGCAACGGTCAATGGTTTGCATGCCCAGAGAGATGGCTCTGTATGCCACTTCCAGCACACAAAGCATAGGTTCACCATCATGGATCTAGTATTTATAATAGAAGAACTACTAAAAATGGGGTCTAAATTAATAAAAAAATAGAAGATTTTGGTGAAGTAAAAAAGATTTTGATGAGGTCCTACTCCATTCCCTGTGGCCCGGGGCCAGGCACCCGCAACATGCTTGCCTGCCTTCCATGTGGCCTTCCCGGCATCCCCGTGGCCAGCTTGTGAAGGCAGGCAAGATGGCTTGGCCTCGGGGACCACCGGGAAGGCTGCATGGAAGGCAGGCAAGCATGTCAGGGATGCCCGGCCACAGGGAAGGGAACTAACAGCCTACTCCCTTCCCTGAACCCCTGCCATGCTTGCTTGCCTTCCACATGGTCTTCCCAGCAGTCCCCCATGCCTGCTTGCCTTCTGAGGTCGGGTCATGCATCCAGCCCATGACAGGAGACGCACTGCTTCAGGCCTGGCCCAGTCAGCAGGTGGGTGGGTGGCCCTTGGGGAAGATGCAGCCACTGCGGGAGAAAACTTTGGATTCTTTCTGCTGCAGCATTCAACGTTAAATGCTGCAGCAGAGAGAATCCAAAGTTTTCTCCCTCCATTCACAGCAGAGCTGCTACTCCTTTTATGGTCCCCCTTGGCCCCCTCCCTCCCAGGGGTCGAAGTACCTTAAAGGGACAGGCTGCAGCAGTTCTGCTGTGAATGGAGGGAGAAAACTTCAGATTCTCTCTGCCACAGAATTCACTATGAGCCCTTCTCATGCTCATTTTTTCCTACCTGGTTCTGTGGGTGTGGCTTGGTGGGGGGTGTCATGTGACTTAGTGGGCATGGCCATGAGTGACATCAAGTTGGCCATGCCCACTCAGTCACAGGAAACCCCCCCTCCACCGAGCCACACCCAGAGAACTGGTAGGGAAAAAAATTGAATGTCACCTGTGGTATGGTCCAAAAAGTTTGGATATACTATAGAATTAGTACAAATGGCAAAAACTCTGAAAAAGAAACTATAACTTGACAATGGTAACAGCCTACAAAGAAAATATCTACAAAATGTTTTAAAGGTGGCATCTGCACCAGCAAGAATGTCAAAGATGTTCCAAAACATATCTCCCAGATGTTGGAAATGTAAACAGATACAAGGTTCTTACTATCTTATGTGGTGGACTTGTCCTGTGGCAAAAAAATATTGATTAAAAATAAAAATGTGGCTAGAAGAAATGATAAAACAACAAATAGATCTAAAACCAGAGATGTTCTTGTTGGGTATTTTACTGGAGAAATATAATTTATTTATTTTTATGTATTTATTTTTGTCAAGAACGTATTTGGTAATAAGTATAAGCATGGATTGGATACATAAAATAGATACAAATAGAAGAAACATTAGGACAGGGATGGTAGGCACACTGGTACTCTTATGCACGCCCCTTACAGATCTCTTAGGAATGGGGTGAGGTCAACAGTAGACAGTCTTAGGTTAAAATTTTGGGGGTTTGGGGATGAAACCACAGATCAGGTAGTGTATTCCAAGCATTGACACTCTGTTGCTGAAGTCATATTTTCTGCAATCTAGTTTGGTGCTGTTTACCTTAAGTTTGTTTCTATTGTGTGCTCGTGTATTTTTGTGGTTGAAACTGAAGTAGTCATTGACAGGTAGGACATTGTAGCTGATAATTTTATGAGCTACGCTTAGGTCATACCATAGATGGTGTAATTTTAAGTTTTCTAAACCCAGAATTTCAAGTCTGGTGGCATAAGGTATGTTGTTGCGAGCAGAGGAGTGGAGGACTCTTCTTGTGAAATATTTCTGGACACATTCAATTGTATTAATGTCCGATATGCAGTGTGGGTTCCAGACAGATGAGCTGTATTCGAAAATTGGTCTACCAGGGGGCGTGTCCATGGCTGTAGCTTAGAAGACATTGTCTTCGTCTCTCTGCGGCATATGGAAAATTGAAAGTGGATGAAAATAAAATAAACAGCATTTTTGAAGTCCGATAACAACTAGGTGCGTTATTGAAGAGTTCTTGTCTCGGATGGACTAAGATTGATGCGGTTAGTCACCCTGAACTGCTTTTAATTGAGGTTTTCTTTTAAAGTGCTTTCCCTTTGAGGGATAAAAGTGAGCAGAGGGGGTGATGAAACGGCGAGACGATGATTTAAAGAGGTCTGAAAAACAATAAATTAGAATTTAATTGTGAGTTGGATCCGTAAAAGATGTCAACAGGGCGAAGGGCAGCAAACTAAGTTTTATGGCTATGTTTGAATAAGATAAAAATAAGATATATGAGAGCTGCCTGGATGTTGGAGTCGACATAATGTGGAGAACAGGAACCTTTTTTTTTGGAACAGCCGAATATTTAAATGGCTTGTTTGTGGGATCATCTGAAAATTTGAAAAATTATCCCCCTTTTTTTGAAGACACTGTGAAAATTGTGGACTAAAAGTTAAAAGTCTTAAAGTAATCTAAAGCATGTTTGTTGTTTGAAGTTCGCAGAAGGGCAAAATGGCACTGAGGAGTGTAACTGATCTTGATTAATGTGACTACAGGAATTTCACTGTTTGTATTTTACACTGCCTCTGGTGCAAGAAGCAATTGTAAGCAAGCCTTCAATAACTTGGACTTCAATTTTTTTTAAATTTGGGACTCTTTAATGCTTTATTTGTCGTCTCTGGCTTCTTAAAGTGAAAGTAAAATATGCCCAAGTCCTTCTGAAAAGACCCTTCTGAGTATCTGTGGTACAGAATTGAGGATTAAAGATTTTCCTCTATAATAATTTAACATCTTAAATACAAGTTGATGACCCACTGATTTTGAACTGTGAATAAAGTTATAGAAATATTTGGTCAAAAATTACAGGAGTTATTAAGATGGATCCATCTAAAGATGAATCGGTGTGACCTAAGGTCAAACAGATTTCTCAAGCTAGTATTGACTCAGCTCAAATTGTGTTGGCATTAAACAAATTAAGTGATAAAATTGAAATAATGGATACAGAATTTCAAAAAATACATTTAAAAATGGATGAAGAAAAGAAGGAAAGATCCAACCAGCTGGAACAAATTGTTCAAGAAATTAATGTTAATTTTGCTAAATACACAGCAGAAGTAACAGTGATAAAAGATAATGTAGACCAACTACAAGTGCAAACAAAAAAATTTGATAAGCAAATAACTGAAATCTTTTTTAAAAATGAAAAACAGGATAGAAGAATATGTATTTTGGAAGAAGAAGTTAGGAAGTCCAACATTGTTATAAGAGGCATAGTGGAAGAAAAAGTGGACAATGTTAAACAACGTGTTTTGAAATGGCTTAATGAACTTGGATTGGATAAAAATTTTACAACTACAGATTTGATAAGTGTTTATCGAATTGGATTTAGAAGACAACGTGAAATAATAAGAAATGTTTTGGTGAGATTTGCAAGTGTTAATGATAAATTACAAGTAATGGCAAAAATTAGAGAAAATGGTGATGCAGTGCTGAAGATTGAGGGAAAACAGGTCCAAGTCTTTCAAGATATCTCAAGAGAGGAAAGATCATGGAGATACTATCTGAAGCCAATTACTAAAATATTAAGAGATAGAGGTATTAAGTATAATTGGAGACCACCACAGTGAATGAAATTTTTCTATAAAAATAGAATGCATATATTCACAATAGAAACGGATGTGGTCTAATACTTCCATGAGCTTGGCTTATTGGAAAAAGAGGAAGAACAAAGTGAATTAAGATCACAATTACTCAAAATGGGTGGAATTGAAATATATACATCAACACCAGAGGAAGAAGGAGGTGCGGTCGGAGGTTTAGGTCCAAAACCAAAGAGGAAAAGAAAACCAACGAAAGATATTTCTCCATCTTTGGTGGAGGCACAGAAGAAAAGTCGAGATCTTACTGGTGAAGGAGTGGAAAGGATGATTACATTGGACTCTGAACATAAAAGGGAAGATGAGCCCGAGTGCGGGGATGAAGAACCTGTAGTTGTTCAATTGAAACCAGAATTATGCCAATGAAGAGACGACCCAGCTGATGGACGGGGTACCCTCTCCCCCACTCTTGGAAACGAGGCGTGTCTTAATGAAGACGGTGGGGGATGAAGATTTTATGTGGTTGTGTGTCATGTTAGTTTTTGTTTTATGTTGTTTGTATGTTTTATATTATTATTATTTTTATTATTATTTTTTCTATGTTATGTGTTGTCTATATATATTTGTTTGGGTTTTGGGTCACGGAAAGGAAAAAGAGGGAATAGTTAAAATTAAAAATATTAATGGGGATAATTAAGGTAATGACTTGGAATGTTAAAGGTACTGGGAATCAGATTAAGAGAAGACGTTTAGAATTTAAGATTAAAAGAGATTCTCCTGACATACTTTTTATGCAAGAAACTCATCAGAAATCTGAAGATATAAACAGGATGTATTTAAAAGGGATGCAGGTTTATGAAAAAGCTTTTGGGTCCTCAAAATCTAGAGGTGTTGCAACATTAATATCAAATAGAGTCCAATTTGAAAAAAACAAAGTAATAGCAGATATTGATGGACGATATTTGATAATAACAGGATGTATTAACGAGGAAAAAATAACATTAGTTAATTTATACGCACCAAATGTGAATCAAAAATATTTTTTGAATAAGATTACCGATTTGTTGCAAACTGAAAGGGTAGGGAAAGTAATTATTGCTGGTGATTTTAATTTAATTAGAAACCAGATGGATAGTACCAATCCTACCCGATATGGTGGAATAAGAAAAATGGGGATACTTGATAATTGGATGTTGCAAAATGGTGTAGTAGATGTTTGGAGGGAAATTAAAGGTAACGAAAGAATGTATACTTTTCACTCAAAGGTATTTAATTCATATTCAAGAATTGACTATATTTTTGTATCCAAGAATCTGATAGATAACATGGACAATATGGATGTTGGAATATTTAAAGACTCTGACCACGCAGAATTGTTATTAGAATTAGATATGTTCTTGGAGAAAAAAGAAAATTGTTGGAGATATGATGAAAAATTATATAAAAACGAGGAAGGTAAGAATCATATTCTTAAGAAATGGGAAGAAAATTGGGATTGGAATGATAATGGGGAAGTTAATTATGGAACAGTTTGGGACACAATGAAAGCAATTTTTAGAGGAGAAAGTATTAAATTATCAAGTAGGAAATATAAGAATTATAAAGTAAAAATAGAGGAAAAGAAGAAATTGATAAAAGAACTGGAAAATAGATTTCTAGAGACTAAGGATAGGAAATTATGGGAGGAACTTAAAAAATTGAAAAATAAACAAATAGCGGAAGATACAGAAATAGTTAAAAAAAATTAAGCTATTTAAAAAGAGAATTTTTTGAATATGGCAATAAAAATTCAAAATTATTAGCAAGAATGGCGAAAGATAAAAAAGAAAAAAGAGAAATAGGTGTCCTAATAGATGAAAAAGGTAAGAGATGTTATAAAAATTAGAGAAATGTGAAATTGTTAAAAAGTTTTTTCAAGAATTATATCTTAAAAAAGAAATTGATAATTGTAAATTAAAAAATTTCTTAGAAAAATATGGTCAGAAGAAAATTGATAATAAATATAAAGAAAAAATGGAAAAGGATATTACCTCTGAGGAAATTAAAGATGTGATTCAGAAGCTAAAACTTGGAAAATCTCCAGGTGAGGATGGGTTACCAGCAGAATTTTATAAAGAGTTTAAAGAAATTTTGATCCCAAAATTACAGATATTGTATAATAAGATATTACATGGAGATGATATTCCCATGTCCTGGAATAGAACAATTATATCCTTAATCCCAAAACCAGGTAAAGATCTAGAAAAAATTGAATCCTATCGGCCCATTTCTTTGATTAACCAAGATGCTAAGATATTTACTGCAATTGTAGCAAATAGATTGAATAATTTTATAGATAAATATATAAACCATAATCAAGTAGGTTTTGTTAAAGGGCGTTATATGTGTGATTTAGTTAGAAGAGTATTAAATGTTATTGATATTGCTGAGAATAATGGTGATAAGATAGGTATTCTTGCCTTGGATATTTTTAAAGCTTTTGATTCTATACAATGGGATACTATAAAAGAAATGATTTCTGCATTAGGATTTGGTAATAAATTTATTCATATTATTTCCAAATTGTACCAGAGGGGTACGGCAAGAGTGAAGGTAAATGGTATATTTACACAAGATATAAATTTGGAAGCAGGGACAAGACAGGGTTGTCCTCTGTCTCCGACCCTATTTTTATTAGCAATGGAAATTTTAACAACTTTGATTGAAGAGGATTCAGAATTAATAGGTTATAAAGGCATCAAAGTTAATTTATATGCAGATGACACTCTTGTCATTTTAAATAACATTACAAATGATATAAAAAGAGTTCAAATACATTTGGAAGAATTTGAAGATATGACTGGTTTGAAAGTAAATTGGGCAAAATCAGAATTATTAATGGAAATTGATAGGGAAAATAAATTAGAAAAATTACAAAATCAATTTGGAATTAGGATAAAGGATAATTTAAGATATTTAGGTATTATACTTTCACTTAAAATTAAAAATTTAAAGAAACTAAATTATGACATAGTAACAAAAGAAATTGAAGAGAATATTGGGAAATATAAAAAACTCAAGTTATCTTGGTTTGGTAGAGTAGCTTTATGTAAAATGATGTTACTTCCTAAATTTAACTTTTTATTCGAGATGCTTCCAATTTTTTTAACCGAGAAGGACATTGAAGTATATCAAAAAAAATTAGATAAATTTTGTAATGGGGATAAAAAACCAAGACTGATTAAGAAAATGTGGTATCAGAACCAAAAACAAGGTGGTTTAGGAATTCCAAAATTATTAAACTATTATAGAGCATTTAATATAAAAACAGTAGTAAAAATTTTAAAAGGAGATGTTAAACTTTGGGGTAATTTGGAAATGAAGGAAATAAAGAAGTTTGGTTATAAATGGTTTTTGGAAAATTTTAAACGTAAGGTTAAAATTTGCAATTATTGGTTAAATAGTTTGACTAAAAATTGGGACAGAGTAGCAAAAAAATTAATACCAGACGCATTGTATTTAGGTAAACTGAAAGAGAATTGCCCAATGAAATTAAATAGTAACAGAGAGAGGATTATAATAGAAGAGAAAGTGGAAACAATTAGTGAATGGTTGAAATTTATAGAAAATGAAATGAGGAAAGAGGAAATTTATGGAAAATTAAACATTAATTGGTTTGAAAGAATTCAAATGAATAAATGGAATAGGAAATGCAAAGAAAGGAACGATGAGAGCAGAAAGGAAACGGAATTTGAAAATTTGACATCTCAAATAATAAAAGATGAAATTGGGCCAAAGGGATTAGTTAGTAAAATTTATAAAATTATTAACTCTGATAATAATTCACAAAGGGTAATGAAAGAGAATTGGGTAAAAGAACTGGGTATTGAAATTTCTGATCAAAATTGGAATATGAATTGGGTTAGCAGAATAATGAGGACATTATCAATAAGGATTAAAGAACATAATTATAAAGTTATTTGGAAGTGGTATTTGACCCCAATAAGACTTTTTCAAATGGATAATAAAGTTGATAAAATGTGTTGGAGATGTAAAGTGGAACTCGGGACATATGTTCATATGTGGTGTAAATGTAATGGGGTTGAACTTTTTTGGTCTAGGATAGAAAATGAAATATTTGAAATAATTAAGAAGAGGGTCAAATTGAAATTGGAAACCATATTATTATTAATATTGAATGAAACAACATTAACAACTGGAGAAAGAGAATTGGTGAGGATTTTGGTTATAATGGGGAGAATTATAATTGCTAGATATTGGAAATTAAATGTTGACTTAAAATTAGAAGAATGGTACAATGAAACATGGAAATTTGCATTAAATGATAAATTGACTTGTGATATTAAAATTAGAAGTGGTATATATAACGAAAATGTTTTTTGGAACACTTGGCAACCATTTGTGGACTTTGCACTTGGGAGATTGGATGAATCGGCACCAGTACCTTATCAAAGAGATTTCTGGAAGAATTGAAGACTTCAAGTTCCTAAGACTTCCTTTCCGTTTGTATAGCACGTTGGGGGAAATTTTTTTTTTTCCTTTCCTTACTATTGATTTTTTGTATTGATTTTTTTTCCTTTTTGTTATTCTTTAACAATAAAAATATAATTAAAAAAAATGAAAATTGGTCTACCAAATGTTTTGTATGTTCTGGTTAGTAGTGTGATCTGCCTTTTTGGCGATGTTCTTACAGTGGGCTTTGGCACTTAGCTCATTAGATATGAGTACTCCAAGATCCTTGACAGACAGGGTCATCTACAAGGTTGCGTCCACTCAGCTTGTATTTTGTGTTCTGGTTCTTTTTGCCAATGTGTAAGACAGAGCATTTGTTGGTTGAGATTTGGAGTTGCCAATTGTTTGACCATTCCAACACAAAGTCAAGGGTAGCAGCATTGTCGGTGATGTTAAATATTTTTACATCATCAGTGAAGAGAACGCAGTTGCTTATAATATGATCACAAAGGTCATTTATGTATAGTATGAAGAGTGTTGGTCCCAAACACTGTGTTGGGGGACACCCTATTTTGACCACTTGTTGTCTGTTTGACAGGAACACAGCTATCCAATTATGTAGTGGTCCAGAGATGCCATAGGATTTTAGTTTTAGAAATAGTTTGTCATGTACCATTGAAGATTCTTCCATTTCTCCAAGTCTTTCTAAATTTGTTCTTTAAGTCTATAATAATTGTGTCCTTTGATCGTTGCACACCTTGAAGTCAAATATATTCCTTTTTTTAAAACAAACTTTATTCGTATTTAAAAAGACATTTAAAACAATTATAAGAAAAACTGAACAGGTTTTTCTTAATCAAACATACAAATTACAAGTACATATACTATACATATATAGTGCTCAACTTCATCTATTAACTACTTCCTAATGTTATATATACATATATGTATATATACGCACAGTGACTTATTTCCTTCTGTATCTCTCTGACAGTGCAGTTGTTTATTTGCATTGATTTCTCCTAACTTTCATCTCTAAGCATTCCCTCTCTCTGACTTATCCACTGGTACCAGCTATTCCATATTTTAAAGTATTTTGAATCTTCCTTATCCTGTAATTTTAGGGTTAATTTATCCATCTCTGCGCATACATAAATTTTCTGTATTACTTCTTGATCAGTTGGCAAACGGTCTATTTTCCAGAGTTGTGCCAACGCTAATCTTGCCGCTGTTATAATGTGGAGTATTAGGTATTTTATGTCCTTCCTAATATTCTTATTGATCATGCCGAGTAAAAAGACTTCAGGTGTTAATTCAATTTCTTGATTTGTTATCTCTAATATCCATGTTTTTATTTTATTCAATATTTTTTGATTTTTGGGCAAAGCCACCAAGCATGGTAAAAAGTTCCCTGCGCTTTTTTACATTTCCAACAAGCCGGGTTCACATTTGGATACATTTTTGCTAACCTTGTGGGTGGCAGATACCATCGATACCACATTTTATAGTGATTTTCTTTGTATGATACTGATTTTGTCATGCTATAATTATCTTCCCATGCTCTTTCCCAATCTTCTAATTGTATATTATGCCCTATATTCCTCGCCCAGGCTATCATCTGCCCTTTGACCAACTCTTCCACCAAATCAAATTCGAGTAAATATTTGTAAATTTTTGAAATTAATTTCCCTTCTTTTGATTCTAATAGTTTGTCCAATCGATTTTGTTTTAAATCTATTCCTTCTTCTTCTTGGTCTTTTCTGTATCTTACTTTTATTTGTGAGTAGGGCCACCAGTCTATTACTATTCCTTGTTCTTTGAGCTCTTCCCTAGTTTTCAATTTCCCCTGAACATCTACTATTTCCCTATATCTTAGAATCTTTTGTTTTGATAATATGTTGGGGTGAGTTATTGCTTCTATAGTCGATAGCCAGCCGGGAATTTTCATGTAGTGTTTGTGTTTAATTTGTAGCCATGTGTTAATTAAAGATCTCCTAATTGTATGGTTATTAAAATGTTTATATATTTTATTTCCTGAACTCCATATAAAGGTGTGCCATCCCTTCATTAAATCATGCCCTTCTAAATTAAACAATCTTTGATTATCTAAGGTTATCCAATCTTTAATCCATAATAAACTGGCAGCCTTGTAATATTTATCCCATGCCAGGAGTCCGAATCCACCTCTACTTTTATCATCTTGTAGTATATTCAATTTTATTCTTGATTTCTTCCCTTCCCACACAAATTTTTTAGTTATTTTATCCAAAATTATCAAAGAATTTCTTATCTAATTTTATTGGGATTGTTTGGAACAAATAAAGGAGTCTTGGCAGTATGTTTGATTTTATTGCTGCTATTTTCCCCAGTAAAGACAATTTTAGTTTCCCCCATTTTTCTAAATCTTCCTTTATTTTCTGGACTAAAGTATCGTAATTGTCTTCTTTTATTGTTGTCGTTTTGGCCTTCAAATTTATCCCTAGATATTTAACTTTTTTAACTGTCTGCAGACCCGATTCTTTTACTAACTTCTCTACTTGTTTTGTTGTCATGTTTTTTGTTATCATTTTTGTCTTTTCTTTATTAATTTTTAAACTTGCTACCTTTCCAAATTTTTTGATCTCTTTTATTAATTTTGGGGTTGTTTCTAATGGGTTTTCTACGAAAAAGACAAGGTCATCTGCAAATGCTTGGACCTTGTAATCCTCTCTCTTGATCTTTAATCCTTGAATTTCTTTATTTGCTCTAATTCTGATTAACAAATTTTCCAATGTTAAAATAAATAGTAGAGGGGAAAGTGGACATCCCTGCCTTACTCCTTTATTTATTCCAAAGAATTTTGTTGGGTCACCATTCACCAAGACACATGCTTTCTGATTCTGATATATCGATGTTATCATTTTAGTAAATCTTTCTCCAAAATTCATACTTTTGATTTGTTGCTTCATAAATTGCCAGTTAACTTGGTCAAATGCTTTTTGTGCATCCAGAAAGATCAGCGCTACCTGTCTCTCTGGATGCACCTCATAATATTCTAAAACATCCAATGCTATTCTTAAATTGTTTTTTATCTGCCTTGTAGGCAGAAAACCATTTTGATCCTGGTGTATTTTATTTTGTAATATTATTTTCATCCTATTGGCGATTATGCTTATGGGTAGCTTTGCCTCCATTAGGGCCTCATTATATATTTCTAACAGTATTCCATTTAATGAATCTCCGAATGTCTTATAGAACTCTGTTGGTAAACCGTCTGTCCCCGGGGTTTTATTATTTTTTTGCCTCTTCAGCGCCTCTTTTAGCTCCCCCATCGTAATCTCCTTATCTAATAATTCTCTTTCTTCCTCTGTTAATATTTGCAATCCCTCCCCTTTTAAATAATATTCAATTTCCTCCTCTGTTATTATATCCTTTTCATACAATTTTTGATAATATTGAACTGTTACGTCCTTTTTTCCCTCTAGGGCCCATTGAATCCTTATGCATATGGATATTCGCCTGATTCGCCAGTTGCAGCCCTTTCTGGATCGGGACGCCCTGCGCACGGTCACTCATGCCCTTGTTACTTCCCGGTTGGACTATTGTAATGCTCTCTACATGGGGCTCCCCTTGAAAAGCACTCGGAGGCTCCAACTGGTCCAGAATGCGGCCGCGCGGGTGGTTATGGGCGCAACCCGTTGTGCCCATGTGACACCCCTCCTGCGCGAGCTGCACTGGCTCCCAGTGGTCTTCCGGGTGCGATTCAAGGTGTTGGTTACCACCTTTAAAGCGCTCCATGGCATAGGACCCGGGTACCTCCGAGACCGTCTTCTGCCACCAATAGCCTCCCACCGACCAGTCCGTTCCCACAGAGAGGGTCTCCTCAGGGTGCCATCAGCCAAGTTATGTCGGCTGGCGACACCCAGGGGGAGGGCCTTCTCTGTGGGAGCCCCAGCCCTGTGGAATGAACTGCCCCCGGAAATTCGTAAGATCTCCGACCTCCGGGTGTTTCGCTGCGCATTGAAGACCCTGTTGTTCCGCCAGGCCGGACTATCAACACAATAGTTTTAAATTGGGTATTTAAATTTATTGGGGTTTTAAATTTGAGCCACCTATTTAATTATTTTAAATTTTAATACTGTTGTTTTGTCTGTGTTTTTAAATAGGCTGTACACCGCCCTGAGTCCTTCGGGAGAAGGGCGGTATAGAAATAAAATTATTATTATTATTATTATTATTATTATTATTATTATTATTATTATTATTATTATTATTATTATTATTATTATTATATTCTTTACCTAATTTTTTATATTGTATATATTTGATATCCTGTTTCCTTATATGTACCTCCTGGAGGCACACAATGTCTGATTTTTGTTTCAATTTTTTTTTGTAAATTTGGTGTCGTTTGGATGGTGAGTTGAGTCCATTAACATTTACAGATAGTATTTTTAAAGTCTGTTCCATTTTTTTATTGACTTTCCTGTTGTTTCTTCTTTATTTCTTCCTGTTCCTTTTTTTTTGCCTCTTGTCTGCACTCCTTCCTCTTCCTGGGTCTCTCCTTCATCTACTTTCCCTCCTTGTTGTGGTGTTCTTTCCCAATCTCTCTTCTGTTTTCCTTTGATATTCCGTCCTTCTTCTTCTTTATTACCATTTGTTGCTTCAGCACCCATCATTTGGTCATATAATTCTTTTGCTTTGCTGTGCGAATCCACCTTGATTTTCTTTCCCTGCCATGTTACTAACATTCCTTCCGGGGTTATCCATTTGAATGGTATATATCTTCTGTTTAGTAACGTGGCCAGGAACCAATAATCTCTTCGCAAATCTCGTATTCTTTTAGGTATTTGCTTTAGGTGATTATTTCTTTATTTCTATAGTACATTGGTTCGTCCTTTGTTATCTTATATACAATATCCCTCACCTTCCTTCTTACAAATCTTATGTGTACCTCCCGAGGGAGTTTGTTTTGTCGGGCGTAGTTAGTGTGGATTCGGTAGACTTCATCTAATTCATTAATTATCTCATCTTTTCTCTCTGGAGTGCCTCTGCGATCATCTCAGCCATCACCATCGTCAGATCTTCCTCCCGGTCTTCCGCTACATTCTGGAAACGCAAATAAAATGCCGCCTTCTCCATTTCTAATTGGGCCATGGTGTTCTCAAGTTCCTTATTTAATCCTGTCATTTTTGTATCTAATGCTTCTAATTTTTCTTCCGTCAATTCGTTTTTTTGTTCTATTTCTTTTATCCTTTGGTCATTTTTTTGAATGATTTCTTGTATTAAGTCCATTTTTCCATCAATCTTTTGAATATCATTCTTGACTTCTCTCTTTACCTCGTCCATGTCTTTTCTAGATTGTTCATGGTTTCTAGTCATACACTCTTGCATTTTGGCCATAGTTTCCTGAATTGTTATGAGCGTGGCCTGCATTGTTGGCATATTAGGTGTACTGGGTTGCTTGTCTGATGCAAACATTCCCTCCAAGGTTTTCTGTGTTACTGGGGAGGCCGCTGTTCCTGTTAAAAATGGTGTTGGCTTCTTAGCTGTCTTCAACGTGGTTGTGGTAGTGCTGGTCATTTCTTTCAAAATCTTGTATTGTTCTCCCAGTATTTTATCAACTTTCTCCCAAATCACCATCCAAATTTCTATAATTTCTATAATTCCTTTCTTTTCTTTTCTCTTTTTCCCCCCTCCTTATAAAAGATCAACCCAATAAACCTTCTTTAAATAAATTCCTTTAAATAATTAATTCTCTCTATATAAAATTATATAAAATTCAGTTAAGAATGTGGTAAGAATATAAATCTAAATCTAAATATGAATATAAATATAGCTACAAATATAAATATATATATAAATAAGTATATAAATATCTTATCTAATTAAAGACTATAGTTGATCAATTCTTAGTATCTTAATATCTAGTAATTAATTATTCAATAAAGTCCACAAACAGAAAATATTCTAATAATATATACTGGTTAATATATAATAATTAATTAATTAATAGTAATATGGTATTCTAATAATAGTATTTCTAAATCTCTATGTATTATAAATATTTTCTAAATTGGTTAAATACACTCTATATTTCTTAATTAATTAATTCCAATAAATAACATTAATATTAATTTATCTATACTTAAGTAAAGAAAATAATGATAAGTTGGAGCAGTGCTTTTCAATATTTTTGTTGGCCCCGGTATGTTTTCAATAAAGAGAAAGAAACAAAAAACAAGTTCTTCTACTGCTGTTGAAGTCTTTTCTGGTTACAATATGGCAACCTCTATTCTGCACTGTCACTGTATGCAATCCTTACTTTGCCAAAACTTTCTCACTCCTTCCGCTCAAGCAGCTAGAAATGGGGGTATAAAAAAAAGTCCATTCTTCTTTTAATCTCCACTGTTTAAGTTATTTCTCCTCACCTTCGTTTTGCCTGTTTTAAAGTTTTTTAGACTTTCTTCGCTGCTCCGTATTTTGCCCCTTCCTTTTTGCTCGCCTTTTCAGTTGCCGCCCGGTTACGCTTTGAGATCTTCCTTCTTCACGCTGTCCCTCCGGAAAGAAAAGAAACTTTCTCCTCGGTTTTGCGCCAAAATTAGTAATCCAAATTAGTTCCGCTTTCTGTTCGACCTCAGCAGTTCTGCACTGTACTCCTTCCTTTGCTCCTGATGGTCTCAATCGGCTCGTTCGGGTCTCCGGGCCGACTGTGCTCACCGCGCCAGCCGACTTCTTCCCGAGCCTGGATTGAGGGTTCTTTATGGTACGGCGGGAGATCGCACCTCTCCTCACCTCCCCCAAAGCTTCCCCTCTTTATTCCCGGTCTCTTCGGGACCAGTCTCTGCCAAAAACAGGCACCAAAGCTCAGAAAATCGGCAACAGAGAGAGAGTGTTTCTCTTCTGTGCCGCCACGACTCTACATCACTGCCAGAAGTCGAAGTCAAATATATTCCTAAATATTTAATTTTTTTCACTACTTCTATGTCTAATGTCTCTTCTATCTCTCTTTTTTGTTTTTCTGTAATATTTTTCACCAAATTTTTTGTTATTCTTTATTTATTTTCAGTCCAGACACTTTTCCATAGTTCTCTATTTGAGCTAATAATTTTGGTCCTGTAACTTGTGGTTCCTCCAAGATAAATACTAAATCATCTGCAAATGCTTGCAATTTATATTCCTCTTTTTAAATTTTCATTCCCTTTATCTCTTTATCTCGCTTAATGTTTCTATTCAATACTTCTAGAGTCAGAATAAACAATAATGGTGATAGGGGATATCCTTGTCTAGTACCCTTCATAATTCCAACGTTCTCTGTCATTTCTCCATTCATCATTATCTTAGTAGATTGGTTGTCGTAAATTTTTTACTGTATTTATAAATCTCTCCCCAAACTCTATTCCCTGCAGTTGTCCTATCATAAATTGCCAGTTCACATTGTCAAAAGCTTTTTGAGCATCTAAAAACATCATCGCCATTTGTCTTTCTGAATGTGTCTTGTAATACTCCAAAGTATCCAACATTACCCTCATATTGTATCTAATTTGCATTTTAGGTAGGAATCCATTTTGATCTGTATAAATAAGTTCATTTAATGGTTTTTTAAATCTGTTTGCCATTATTGAGGCAACAATCTTGTAGTCCACATTTAATAATGAAACGGGTCTATAGTTTTTTATTAGTTGTAGATCTGTATCTTCTTTGGGAATAAGTGTCACATAGGCCTCCCTCCATGAATCAGGCATTTTTGCCTTCATTAAAAGTTCATTAAATATTTCTAGCATTACATTGCTCATCACTTCTTGTAACGTTTTGTATAATTCTTCTGGTAGGCCATCCGGTCCAGGTGCTTTCCCATTTTTTTGTCTTTTTATTGCTTCTGTTAATTCCATCATTGTTATTCTCTGTTCTAACATTCCTTTATATTGATCTGTTATTTTCAGTAAATTTGACTTTTCCAAATATTTTGATATTTCTTCCTCTGAATTTTTTTCTTGAGAGTAGAGTTTTTTATAGTATTTTTGAATTATCCTCTTCTTTTCCTCGTTTCTGTAACATATTTTCCCCTCTTCATCTTGTAAGTATTTTATCATCTTTTTCTCCTTTTCTTTTTTCAATTTATACACCAACTATCTTCCTGGTTTATTTGCATTTTTGAAAAATTTTTGTTTAGTTGCTCTTAATTTGTTTGCTAATTGTTCCTATTCATTTATATTTATTTCATGTTTTTTCACTTCCATCAACTTCTTAATTTTTCATTTTGTGCATTTTTTGGAAGTCTTTTTCTAGTTTCTTATACACCTCTTCCAATCTTATCTGTTTTTGTCTCTTTTTTTTTGTTCTTTTCCCCCAAATATGTTTAATTTATTTTTAAATTGTTTTTAAATTTTGTATTTGATGTTTTTTACTTCTGGCTGTTCACCGCCCTGAGTCCTTTGGGAGAAGGGCGGTATATAAATTTAAATATTAAATTAAATTATTAAATTAAATTGCCAGACCTCTAATATAAGCTTTCATAGTATCCCATACCATCTGAAGTGATATGTCCTCTTTTTTATTTATTTTAAAGAAAAACTCTAATTGTCAAGTGTGCTTCCTTCAAAGTCCAGGAAAGAATGACCCAAACTCCATGTTTTATAAAGAAAGGTACTTTTACTAGAAATGAAGTGAACGCAACCAAGGATAAGCTGAAATTAAAAGCAATAGGCACAAAAAGTGCATATAGAAAGCATACCCTCCCACTGTCCATTGTAAATCATCCAATCCAAAGGTCTCCCAGGGTCAGGTGGAAGCACGTCTGGCAGCGTCATCAATCAGGAATGCCATGATGGTTGACCCGATAGCAACTTCAAAGATTCAGTTTCATTTCTTCCAAAGTTTCTATCTTTCTCCAGCACACTTCCCCCCCAGACCCGTCTAGCTCTCCCCCCTCCCGGTTCTTATGGCAGCCAAAGCAGTAAAAACGGAGGCTAACATTCGGCCCCTCTGCAGAAGAGATGTTAGTCCTAAACAGGGAAGAGAGAGAAAATGCAACACAGAAATTATGGTTTATCAGGGTATTTGGTATGAAACAACTGTACTTTCCTGGGCGCCCGGACATCATGTTAATTCACCCATTCAGCTTGAGATAAAGGGAAATGTTTCCAGGCCACCAGATATTGCACTTTACCATGATGTTTCCTAGAGTCTAGAATTTCCTTAACCTCAAAATGTTGTTCTCCTTCTATCAGAATGGGGACCGGGGGAAAATCTTGGTCCGGATGCAAAGGTAACGAATGTTCTGATTTCAGCAAGCTAACATGAAATACAGGATGGATTCGTCTCAAAATTTTTGGCAATTCCAATTCAACTGTTACTGGGTTAATAAGTCTAGTTATTAGAAAAGGACCCACATACTTGGGTCCAAGCTTTTTTGATTTCTGGGAAGTCTGTAAATATTTGGTGGAAAGATAAACCCTATCACCCACTTTGTACACGTGTGCTGGGGACCTTTTTTTGTCAGCCTGGGTTTTATGTGCTCAGTGTGCGTCATCTAAAGCTTTTTGAGTTACTGCCCAAGTACCCCGTAGCTGTTCGATCCACTCAATCAAAGAGGGGTTCTGTGGGTTATCCTGTGGCAGCTTGGAGATCGGCACAAACTCCTGACCAGACGCTACCTTAAACGGAATGAACCTGGTGCTGCTATGTATGGAGTTATTGTACACCACCTCTGCAAATGGCAATAGGTCCATCCAGTTATCTTGCTGGTAATTTACGTAACATCTCAAGTACTGTTCTAACACGGCATTGGTTCTCTCACAAACCCCATTAGTCTGGGGGTGGTGGGCAGAGCTTAACCCCTGGGCAGAGCCTATCAACTTTAAAAACTCCTTCCAAAAGTTGGAGGTAAATTGTACACCCCTGTCCGAAATTATACATTTTGGAGCCCCATGTAATCAGTAAACATGATGAATAAACAATTTTGCAAGGGTTTTAGCTGAAGGGATTTTAGAACAGGGGATGAAGTTCACTTGTTTGGAAAACAAATCCGTTACTGCCCAAATGACGGTGCACCCTTCACTTTCTGGTAGGTCAACAATAAAATCCATGGATATTTCTTTCCAAGGGGCATTCGGCCTTGGTTTACTCTGAAGTAAACCAGGCGGCTTCCCCAGAGATCTCTTAGCTGAGGCACACACCGGACAACTAGCCACATATGTCTCTATGTCCTTTTTGAGTGCAGGCCACCAAAATTGTCTTTTAACGAGATGTAAAATTTTAACAAATCCAAAGTGCCCTGCCGCCTTGGCATCATGAGCGTACTGCAACACTGTTACTCTTAAACTGACAGGAACATACAATTTCGCCCCAATCCAAGCTAGACCATCACGGAGTGTACATTCATTTGAGTGGGTTTTAAACCATTTGTCAGTTCTCAAGGCTTCTTGAAGTTTCTGAAGTAACTCGCCCAAGAGGGCTGGATCGGCTTTTGCCTGTGCTCTGGTAGTCATTGGCGCTGCTAGTTGTGTCGAAGGGATGATAGGACGAACCACTTCCTCTTTGGTGCTGTTGTATTGAGGCAATCTGGAAAGCGCATCCGCCATGAAGTTCTTTCCACCAGGAAGGTATCGTAGAGTGAAATTAAAGTGGTTGAAGTTCTGGGCCCAACGAGCTTGCTTTGGTGACAGCTTACGCAGTGTTTTCAACGCCTCCAGGTTTTTATGGTCAGTCCAAACTTCAAAAGGATGCTTTGCTCCTTCCAGAAATTGTCTCCACGTTAACAATGCCCACCGCACTGCAAAAGCTTCCTTTTCCCATATGGTCCATCTCCTCTCGGTTTCTGACAATTTACGGGACGTGTAAGCACAGGGTTGTAATTCCCCTTTTTCGTTCTTCTGCTCCCACGGCCACATTGCTCGCGTTAGCCTGTACTACAAAAGGTTCTTCCATATCCGGATGTTTGAGAACTGGTTCAGCAGCAAATAATCTTTTCAACTTTTTGAATGCCGCTTGACAGTCCTTAGTCCATTCAAGAGGTCGTGAGGGCTTTGGTTTTACCTCACCTTTCAGAAGATTTGTTATTGGCAGTGCAATTTTTGCAAATGAGGGGATAAACTGTCTATAGAAGTTCGCAAATCCCAGGAAACTC
Source organism: Arizona elegans (assembly GCA_022577455.1). Classification (NCBI taxonomy): domain Eukaryota; kingdom Metazoa; phylum Chordata; class Lepidosauria; order Squamata; family Colubridae; genus Arizona; species Arizona elegans. Next base: position 70,239,106 of record JAKOOJ010000004.1, on the reverse strand, counting down.
TGTAGTTGTTTGTGGGTGCATGGTGCAGCCCATTCCAAAATGGCCTGAACATTTCCAGGGTCCATCTCTATCCATTCATTCGATATGCGATATTCAAGATAGTCAATTCTGCTTTGGTGGAACTCGCACTTAGAAAGTTTGGCATATAGTTCAGCAGCCCTGAGTTTTTTCAGGACAGTTTGCACCAACTTCACATGGTCATCCATGTTCTCAGAATAGATAAGAATGTCGTCCAAGTAGACCAGCACCCCCTTATACAGGTGCTCATGCAGTACTTCATTAAACAATTGCATGAACACAGCAGGGGCTCCCTGTAGTCCAAACGGGAGCACTCTAAACTGGAAACATCCAAGTGTGCAATTAAATGCTGTCTTCCATTCATCCCCCTCTTTAATTCTCACTCGGTAGTATGGCTCCCGTAAGTCAAGTTTGGTGAAGATTTTTCCCTTTCCTAAGTGAGACAGTATGTCCTTCATGAGTGGTAGGGGGTAAATGTTTTCCTCGCAAATAGCGTTAAGATTTCTATAATCAACTATCAAACGAAAGGAGCCATCCTTCTTTTCTTGGAATACCGGGGCCGCCACCCTTGGTCTGGCTGGTTGGATAAAACCTCATTCTAGATTTTTATCAATGAAGTTTTGCAATTCCCCTAATTCTCGAGGGGTCATGGGGTAGATTTTTGGCTTAGGGAGCTTCACCCAGGGGAGTATTTCAATGGTACAGTCTGTAGCTCTGTGGAGAGGCAGCACATCCGAGGCCCTTTCACTAAAAACTTCACGGAGATCCCAATACTCTTTTGGAATCTTCTCCTCTCCTTCAATGTGGCCTACTGACACTTCCACTCTTTCAAGTTCTAAACCTTCCTCAAGGGGGGTTTCTTCTCTTTCTGGTCTCGGTTTTCCGGTACAAATACGCAGGACCCCCGTTTTCCAGTTAACCCGTGGGTTCCATCTACGGAGCCAGGGCAGTCCGAGTATTAGGGGTCATTCCATGCCAGGGGCCACAATAAATCTGAGGCTCTCTACATGATCTCCCAACTGCATTTCAATAGGTTCAGTCACAAAGCTGAACAGGCCCCCTCCTGCAATCGATCCGTCCAACTGACAGAATGCAATGGGCCTTTTTAACGTTTTTAGCCTCAGGCCCATTTTCTCCACCACTTTCGGGCTGACTATGCACCTGGTGCACCCACAGTCTAATAGGGCTAACATCTGTGCATGTTTCCCTGTAGATGGCACCCTTATTTTTATGGGGACGAGCATGGGGTCCCCTGTGTGACTCACCAGATCATCGGAGTCGGAGTCGGAGTCCATCCCGCTGTCGTCTGCGGTGGTTGGAGTTCCCAACTCACCCTGGTTTCGGGGAGCGAACTCAACGACTTCTCCTTTCAGGGCAGTGTCGCGGCCTTTTGCAGCCGCTTTGTCGGCCTGCTTGTGCCCCGAGCTGGTAGATTTTGGCACTGGCTTGGAGAAACATTCTGCAGCCCGATGGCCTTCCTTTCCACATTTGTAGCAGGCTTCGTTTTGGGTTTGAATTCCACTCTCCCCACGGCTGCCTTTGGCACTCCTTTGCAGTAGAAGGAGGATGACGGGTCTCCTGCACAGCCTGCTCGGAGTCGGCTTCAGGCCAGCTCGATCTCCACATCCTCAGCTACTACGTACCAACTCTGCAAGTCTTCGGGGACCCCCAGGCCTCTACAGTCCTTGTATATTTCTTCATTCAGCCCATCTTTGAAACTCTCCAGTAGAGCTGCTTCTGACTACCCTGTCATATAGGGTGCCAGCTTGCGAAATTCTTGGGTGTATTCTGCCACTGATCTCTGGCCCTGCTGGATGCCCTTCATTCTGAGTCTCGCCTTCTGTTCAGCTAGGTGGTCTTCAAACTGCCTCCTAAGAGCCCCCATGAACTGGTGGTAGTTCCTCAGCAAGGGGGAGTTATTATTGTGGAGGACCACCATCCATTCGCGCCTACTCCCTCTAGGACGTTCGTGATGCATCTCACTTGAGCAGCATCTGATAAGTAGTCCTTCCCCCAGTCCTGCATGTGGTTCCACACTTGGGTCAAGAAAAGCCCCAATGTCTTCGGATTCCCATCATATTTTCCGGTTGGAGGGGAATTTTTGGTTTTTTACGCCTGCGGGGTGGGGCCTGCAAGGCTGGGGGTCCCTGGGCTGCATCCCCCACTAGAGCTCCAGAAGCCTGAGATGTTCCTTCCCCAGCTTCCTCTTCTTCTCCCCCACAGGCTGTCTTTTCTGGATCCCCCTGGGGCAATCTCCTCCCTTCTCCACAGGGAACCCATAAGACTCATGGCTTTTCCGGCTTTCTTCAACATCACGGAGGAGTTGTAATGCTTGCGCCATCATGAGGCTTTCCTTTTGATCTTGCAGCCACACTGCCTCTCTCTTGCGGGGTCTGGAGCTGGTTACTCCCTGGGGGGTCCTCCCCAGGTCTGGCAATCTTCCTACTCCTCTCGACTATCTAGCTTCCTCAGGCTCCTCTCTCAGCCAGAGTTTTTCCATCCATTCTGCAGCCTCTTTCTCTGCTTGAAGTGACGTTATCGTAGAACCAGATGCTCCCATCTGGTCTTCTTCACTCTCCTGGTCCGACATAATTTGGTGTCAGCCCCCTTGGTGTTTATCCGGGATGGCTGGAGATGAATTTCAGCTTAATGTCAGGTGTGCTTCCTTCAAAGTCCAGGAAAGAATGACCCAAACTCCATGTTTTATAGAGAAAGGTACTTTTACTAGAAATGAAGTGAATGCAACCAAGGATAAGCTGAAATTAAAAGCAATAGGCACAAAAAGTGCATATAGAAAGCATCCCCTCCCACTGTCCATTGTAAATCATCCAATCAAAAGGTCTCCCAGGGTCAGGTGGAAGCACGTCTGGCAGCGTCATCAATCAGGAATGCCACGACGGTTGACCCGATAGCAACTTCAAAGTTTCAGTTTTGTTTCTTCCAAAGTTTCTTTCTTCCTCCAGCACGCTTCCCCCCCGAGGCCCCTCTAGCTCTCCCCCCTCCCGGTTCTTATGACAGCCAAAGCAGTAAAAGTGGAGGCTGACACTAATTCTTTTTCCATAAACTGTTGAAATTATTTTTCATTTAATATTGTTGCATTTAAAGTCCATCTTGTCTTTTTCTTTTGACCTTTTCATGTTATTATCATTGGCTTATGGTCCGCCCAAATGTTTGAATCAATATTTGCTTCTTGTATACTATCCATAAGCATTGTTGACATCCATATCATGTCTAACCTTTATCATGATAAGTGTCTATTTGAATAAAAACTATATTGCTTTTCTTTCAAGTGTTTTTGTCTCCATACATCTTGAATACACAATTCTTCCATTATTGTAAAAAAGATCTCTGCAGTATCCTTCTAGACTTTTTATTAGTCTTCATTGTTTTATAATCCAAGTTCACATCTACTATGGCATTAAAATCACCCATTATACATACATATTCCTAATCCAATTCTAATATTTTTTGTGTAGTTTTCGATAAAATTCTTCTTGCTTTTCATTTCTTGTATATATTCTAAATGCTTCATCAATCTCATTTAGAATCTTTTCCTTGGGTTGTTTCAAAATGTCTGCCAAGATCTCTGCAATCACCTCGGATAGATTTTAGAGGAAGAACTCTATATTTTGAAATCTTAAGTAGAATTCAGAACATTCCATTTCAAGTGAGATAATTGTTTTTTCTTGTATTTTTTCTGTTGACACTTGTTTCTCTTCTAATTCTTCATCTTTCTTCTCTGTGATGTCTGCTTTTTCCATCTCCAATTCAATTCATCGTCCCAATTCTTATTATTAAATTTAAAAAGATTTAAAATTCTCCAAGTTCTTCAATAATAAAACAATAAAAAAGTTTCCAGTTTTGTTTCCTGCGCAGCCAATTTACTGATATGAGACCTTATATCACTCTCACTCCTCGCTTTCAGCTAGTCTTTTCCACCTTGTAAATTCTCCAGGTGGGTTTGAAGAGAAACTTTAATAAGGCAAAATCAGAACCCTCTCACCTCCATGCCACATGCTGTCTTTCTTGATCTTCTTTTGTTGTTGTAGCCGCCCCCACTTCATAGCGACTGTCCAAATTGAGGAGCTTCTTCCGGTCTTTCCAGGGAATTTGTGAACTCCCTGTGATGACCAGTACTTGCTCCTCTTGTTTGTCATCCTTATGAGATGACTTAGGTACCTGGGGACCCTCGGGCAGTGGAGATATTGACAGGTCCTTGAGAGCACTCAAAAAGCCTTTCTTTCCACCGGGATGTTGGCCACGCTTCCCCCCAGAGGGTAAAAACTCTTGAAACATAATTGTTCAAAAGGATCCTTTTATTAAGCAGAAGTGATAGCAACCCAGTAAAAGCAAGATCTGAATACTCTTAGGCAAGACAAGTAGGATTAAAGCAGTAGAGACCTCTCCTTTTAAGTTAGAATGCAGATTTTAGCAAATGTGAAGATGTTTTCTTTATTAGTTTCCCTGAGAACCCGAACAAACATGTATTCACCCCGTTATCCTTTAAAGTGAAACAACCCACATGGCTAGGCACATTGGAGGGCATTTTTGGACTTATTTGGTACTGGCCAGGGATTGAGCTCCTCTCACAACCCATCTACTAATGGAAATTCTGGAATTTTGAACTCGGTGCTAGAACAATATTTAAGATGTTTTATTAATTTTCAACAGGATAACTGGACCAAACTTTTGCCTTTTGCTGAAGTTGCGTTTAATAATGTTGTACATTCAAGCACTGGGTAACCCCTTTTAGAGTAGCAATAGGCCAGGATTTCAGCCCCATGCCTGAACTACCCATAAAAGAACCCACCATCCCCTCACTTAAGGAGTGGATGGATAATTTGCAAAACACAAGGCCAGTGGTTAGATTAGTCTTAAAGGAAGCTAGAGAGGCTTTTAAAATTCAAGCTGACAAGAAAAGGATGGAACCCAAACCTTTTCATGTTGGAAACAGAATATACTTATCTACAAAATTCCTGAAATCATTACAACCATTGAAGAAACTAGAGCCAAAGTTCATTGGACCTTTCCCCATCACTAGAGTCATCAATCCAGTAGCTGTTGAACTACTCCTTCCAAAAACACTCAGGCAAGTCCACTCAGTATTCCATATCAGTTTACTCAAACGAGAAGTAATCTCATCCCTCAGACCACCTGCATCTACACCACCTGTTCCTTTCATGATTGAAGGTGAACAACACTTTGAAATCAAGAAAATCCTTGACTCTAGGATCCACAGAGGGAAAATCCAATACTTAGTTGCTTGGAAACATTTACCATCAGCACACAATGAATGGGTCGCTAAACACCATGTTAGGGCTCCAACCTTACTGAGAAAATTTCACTCCCAATACCCTAACAAATCTTGTTAATATACTCTCATGAAATTTTGTTTATATTTGTGTTTTTTTTTACAGGTGGACCCTTTCATTTTCTAAGGAGGGTAGCATGTCAGATCCCTAAAAGTGATACTGCCATTCAATTGGAAGAAGGGGGAGACTTGGATTCGATTTAATAGCATTGCCTGTGTCAACAGATATTTTACAACCTATATCCTGGTGCCAAAGAGCCCTGAGATCCTCTTAACGTGGAGGAATGTTTGTGATAGCCATGTGAGTTGTTTCACTTTAAAGGATAAAGGTGTGAATGCATGGTTGCTCGGGTTCTCAGAGAAACTAGTAAAGAAAACATCTTCAAACTTGTGTATTGGCTAAAATCTGCATTCTGACTTAAAGAGAGGGGTCCCTACTGCTTTAATCCTACTTGTCTTGCCTAAGGGTATTCAGATCTTGCTTTAAACTGGGTTGCTATCACATCTGCTTAATAAAAGGATCCTTTTGAACTATTACGTTTCAAGAGTTTTTACTTTTTTAAGTTAAAAGGAGAGCATGGGGTGATCAGGCATGGCTGTTTCTCAGTTCTCTGCCCTCTCAGTTCCTTTATGTGGATTCTCAACAAAAGTCACGTTCATCTGAAATTTTATGATGCCTTGTTTCCAATTGATTTTGGAGTTCCATTTTTTCAGCCATGCAAGGCCCAGAACTAATGGCTATTCCATGCCAGGTGCCACTATAAATGTAAGCATTTCCTCATGGCTTCTGATGCCTATATGTAGAGGCTTGGTGGCAAAAGAAGCTGGCTCCCCTCTTGCTATTGACCCATCTATTTGGCAGAAAGTGATGGGGTTTTTCAGCTTTCTTACGTTAAACCCCAACTTCCCTACTAGGGTTGGGCTGATCAGATAACAGGTGCACCCTGAGTCCACTAGAGCGGAGATATTTATCTCCCTGTCATGGTTTGGGATAAATAGTCTTAAGGGGAGGGTAAGTGGTTTAATTGGTTTGCTTGCCAGTGGTTCATCTTCTGGATCACTTCTGAATGAGTGTGATTCCTCCTGCTGAGATGCCAGGGTTTTCTCCCCAAGTGGGGGAGGGGAGATGGAAATTCTACAGTCTCCCTGCTTGTCAGGGCAGTCTCATTCCCACGCCGGCCCGGTTTTGCAGGGTTCTCCCCTGGTGGGTGGTTCCGGGCGGGTGTTTGTGAACGACACTCTTTTCCACACTTGAAATAGGCTGTATAGATTATCACTCAGCTTGTCCTTGAAACAACTCACCAAATATTTTCCAGACAGTTCACATGACACGCGAAGTCCCGGAATTCTTCAGTATACTCTGCTACTGGCTGTCATCTCTGCCTCAACACCTTAATGTGATTGCGTGCTTTGTGATCTGCTAGTGGGTCCTCAAACCGTCATCACAGGGCCATCATGAAATGGTCGAAATCCCGCAGTTCTGGTGCATTAGCATTATACAGGGTCACCATCCATCTGGCTGCGGCACCCTCTAGGGCTAGGGTCACAACTCGCACTCGGGATCCTTGGGTTTGTAAATCACGCCCATACTCTTGCATGTAAGTGAGCATGTGTGCCACAAAGAATCCTAATTGCTGTGGATTCCCATCAAACTTCACCCCAAAGGAAGGAGTTTCTCTTTCCAGTTGCGGGACTCGTGGCTGGTTGGGAATGGGCGCCGGTTTGTGTGCTGCCTGGGAAGTGGGGAGGGTTTGCTGGGTCTTCTCCTGCTGCTGCTGCGCCATCTGCTCTATAGGCAGGCTCCAGAAGGGGGGGTGCATCATCCATGACTGTTGCCCTTTCAGCACTCTTTGGTTGTTCTGGCTCCCCTTGGATGTTGAGATTTTCCAAAGTTTCCATCACCAATTGGGTTATATGCTTCTTCAGATAATCCTCCCTCAGTGGTGCTTCGGTTAGTTCCCTCTGCTTAGCAAGGGCTTCTAGTTCCAGGTTCCACCCTGATTTTCAGTTGCCATGGCTAAGAGTGACTCCTCTGGTTCTCTCATTCCAGCTATCTTTCTTCCCAAAGCCAATTGACCAGTTGGGCTTTTCGGGATTCTCCAGAGTTACCTCATCCTCTCCGAGGGGGTGTACAAAACAGGCATCCAACTAGGTGGGGTTGATGTCTCCCACCCACATTCAGCTTCTCTCAGTTCTCTGCTTCATTCAGACACAGTTTGCAAGGTCCCCTCAGCAGAGCGAAGATTGCTTCTCTGGGTTGACCATTTTGCAGATCTTGCTTTCTGTAAGGATTGCCTCTCCTTCCAACTTAAGAAAGTAAAGACTTTTGAAATGTGATAGTTCAAAAGGATCCTTTTATTAAGCAGAAGTCATAGCAACCCAGTTAAAGCAAGATCTGAATACCCTTAGGTGAGACAAGTAGGATTAAAGCAGTAGAGACCCCTCCCTTTAAGTCAGAATGCAGATTTCAGCCAATACACATGTGAAGATTTTTTCTTTACTAGTTTCCCTGACAACCCAAACAAACATGCATTCACACCATTAATATCACTCTTAGGGATCTGACATTACCACTCAAAACTAAAAGCATATGTGAGGGGTACATCTATTGCATATACAGCAATAGAGGGTGATAAATAATAATAAATATGCCTTAAGTGCAAAGTTCAGGCATTTAATTCTAAAAGAGTGTGAATCCTTGTATTTTCTTCCAGTTATAGCTCTCTTTACTCCTCCTAAGTCTTTAATGCCTTGATTATATTATTACATATTTTCTATAGTCTATTAAGTTATTATTGTCTTTCTCCACTTTTATTCAGCCTCGGGTTTTTCTGGTCCCTCTGTTTAAAAATTCTATTGAAGCAGTGAGTTCTTTCTCCATTTTCTGTCTCAGGTGCTCGTTCACTCAAGCCTCTCTTGCAGTCATGGCATGCCATCGATTACTCTCACCACTTCTCTTCTTCTCCTTTTTTTTCCTGTCGCACTAGTATGCCAGATTTCTTTCCTTCGCTTTCTCCTTTCCTTTAGTTTCTCACCAGAATGTCCACCTGTCTCATCGTAACACCACTGTCTCGAACACTTTTGTCCTTCCTCCTCTTCACCACTTTAGTGGTTAGATATAGTATGCTGAATCACTGCTCCTTCCGCGAAGTCGCCACCCGTTCTCCAGCTGGAGATCCCTTTTAACCAAGCAAACAGGATTCACTTTTTCAAGTGATCATCAGCCTTGCGGTTTTCAGGATAATCAGCCACTTCAAATGTCACAGTCTGCTATAAAAATCTTCTCTTCCCTATGCTCTCTGGATCATCGCAGCCTTGGGTCCACAATAGCATGATGGCAGACACTTTCATGTTGGTTTGACAGGGGTGTCCTTCTTTGCAACAAGTGATCACTTTTCACTTTGCTGCACTCTGGACTTCCCCTCTAGTCTGCAATGCCCTCCAGGCTCTTTGCGCCCAAAAGGTCCCCAAAACGTGAAGTATTCGGGGTCTAGGAATAGAGACCATTCACCTTTCCCCGCTCTGCTGAGACGACACCACTGGAAGTCTGTCTACTATACAATTTTCTTATCACTCTCTCATCTGTTCCTGTTAATATCTTGTCTAATTCTGTCAATTCCATATAAAAACCATATAATTTTGCAGTTGTGTATACCACACCATATCAATCCCCTGTTTTTCCAAATCTTGTTTCATTTTAAGTTCCCCCTTTTCTGACAAAATGTCCTTATATCTAACAATGTTTCCTATATTAATAATATTTGGATATATAAGTGCTTCCATTGTCGAAAGCCAAACTGATATCTTCAAGTAATGTGGTTCTCTAATTTTCTCCCATACTACTAATAAAGCATTTCTTATATAATGTGTTTGAAAGTAACCATGTATCTTATTTTTCCCATACCATAAAAAGATGTGCCAACCCAACTGCAAGTCATGTCCCTCCAATGTCAATAATCTTGTATTTCTCAATACAATCCATTCTTTCATCCATGTTAACACTGCTGCCTGATAGTATACTTCCCAGTTTAGTAATCCAAATCCTCTGGTTCTCGCATCTTGTAACAATTTTAAGTTAATTCTTAACCCGTGCGCTCCCACAGAGAGGGCCTCCTCAGGATGCCATCAGCCAAACAATGTAGGCTGGTGAACCCCAGGAGGAGGGCCTTCTCTGTGGGGGCTCCTACCCTCTGGAATCAGTTGCCCCCTGAGATAAGGAGAATCCATGACCTCAATGCCTTCCGTCGTGCCCTTAAAACCCATCTTTTCCAGCAAGCCGGGCTGGCTTAAGAAGACATTTTCAAATTCCTTTAATCAGTTTGTGATTTCTTAACTTTCGGGCCAAATTTATATATATTTTTAACTGTTTTTAATATTTGTATTCTATGTTCTTATCTTGGCTGTACACCTCCCTGAGTCCTTAGGGAGAAGGGCGTTATATAAATTGGAAATTAAATTAAATTAAAATTAAATTAAACAACTGGCTCACCCACAATGTAAAAGCAGCTGTGCTAGACCCAAAATGGCCCCTGCAACAAGCAGGAACCTCACACAGCCACAAAAAGCCCAAAACACCAACTTTCACACTTTACACACACAAAATTCCACATACAGCTTTGTGAGATTTTGTGTGATTGTGTAGTTAGAGTGAAACACTACAGAAACACACTAAAGCTGCACAAATATTATTTTATTTTATTTTATTTTTATATAATAGCAGCTAAATTTAAAACTTCCTAAACTTTAAATGGCTAGGTCTAAAAAAAGAACAACTAAAAATAACCCCAATTAACTATTTTTTTAAAGCTCCCAAAGGGGAAAAAATTTACCCAATTGAACAGGGGTCTCCAACCTTGGCAACTTTAAGACTTGTAGACTTCAACCCCCAGAATTCCTCAGCCAGCTTGATTTCAGGCAGGGAGATTCAGTTGCTTGTTGATGCAATTGATTGCAGGGATTACAGCAAGGCATTGCGACCAGCAGCTAAAGTAAGCAAGCTGAGTGGGGAAGGGGAGGGATTTTTGTTACTGATGAGCAGTCAAAGCCATTTAAAAGAAAAAAAGTTTTTTCTTTTACATGGCTCTGGCGATCCAAGCTGAGTTGCCTGATTAGCAGGCAACTCAGCTGGGATTGGCAGAGCTTGGCTGGTCAGAGCCATTTAAAAGGAAAAAAAGGCTCTGATGATTGCACGGCTCAGATGGGCATGGGGGGCGGGGGCAGGGATTTTTGCTACCGGTTCTCCGAACTGCCCGCCACCATCGCTACCTACTAGCCCAAGCCAGTCCGAACCGGGAGCATTTCACCCCTGCTTCTATTCTGTGTATTAGACTTTGTATGTATTAGATTAGCTTCCATTGAATGTACTGTAGTTATAGCATTGCAATACTTCTCTTTCTCCAGTGGATGGCTCTCTTATTCCCAAATCCAACGTTAAGCAATCTGTCAAAACAGTTGATAGTCCAATAAATCCAGGAGGTATAAAAATTCAAATAAACAAGTAATTTCTCCCTAAAATTGCTTTCAAATTATTTGAGCTTTTTTTTCAAGCTTTCTGTATTTTATAACTTCTCTTTTTTCCTTTTTCCGCCTTTTTGTTTCAATTTATTTTCTCCGTGTATTAATTCGCTGCTATTTTGAGCATAGGAGTTTTCTTTTCATATTCTTTTTATTATTGCAATTCATTAGAGTAAAAGTTGGTAATTTTCTCACCCAGTTTCAATGTTCTGTCCATATACTGCTCCTGCACAATCTTGGGTCCCGATTGTCCTGCCTTTGTGACTGCCAGCAATTGTGGTTGTGCCTGCTGCTGTTCAGGAAAGCTTGCTTTGGACCTAATGAGGAATTTGTGGATTCCTCATGGCCAGCGAAGTGCCTCTCCTTCCTTCACCTCCCCTACAAGGAGGCTATGACCCTGAAGGGTTACTGGCTGGATTTTCGCGGGGCTCAGCAAGCCCGCTATTTTCCAGCCATTCTTTCTGTGGCTGCAATTGGAAGTAACTTGTGGGCCATTCTTAAACAGGAGATTTACAGTACACCTCTCTGAACAGTGTCTGGGAGGCTTTATGTTGCACAGAAAGTCAACAGATCAAGAAACTGACAGACTCCATGAATAGAAGGCTTATGACTGTTATTGAAAAGAAGGGTCACTGATCACTGGTCACTGATTTTTTTTTTTTGAATTATCAGAAATGTTTAGTTGTAAATTTTTAATTATTTCTAGCAGAACACTGTCAGCCCCTGTTGCCTTATTAGCCTTAAGGAATTCAATCTTCTGGTGTGACAAGAGTTTGAGTTGTTTATTATTCTTATTTTAACAGATGAAAATAAATCTCCACCTGTTTAGATAAGAGTAAGATAGTGTAGGGAAACAATAATATAGAATATAAAATACTGATATACTAGATTTAGTAAACGCTTGTTATTCTGTAATCATTAGGTTCCTGTAACATATATATTGTGCTTTTTGTATCACATATATTATTCCTTTCTATTTGTATCTCCTGTTACAAACATATTGTCATTAGGCCTCTGAAATGTATCTGGTATTTGTCAAACGTATGTCCCTGCCATTTGACCTGCTCATATCAATCTCTTTCTGTGCCACCTAAAAACATGGTACGTGTATCTGTTGGAACTCCAGCCATCAACAAAGGGGTAATTTACATCTCAATCCTAATTTATGTCTGATCTGGATAAGATCTGGTCTTCAGGAGCCAGGGGCTAAATGGCCAATTAAGTAAACAAAGATAAGACTAATTGGAAGTTTAGATTCCTTTGCAGGGCAACAAAGAATACACAAACATAAATTAAGGGGCCAGAATTGGGGATCTAACTGTTGCTTTAAAGGTATAAAAAGTGGTTACATCTTCTCTGAGGAGGTGAACCCTCCCTTATACATATCTCTTTGTATGTGTTTGGAATGGTTTTACCCAGCCTTTTGTCTTTGATCAAAGATTAAATGTTGATTTTTATTCAAGCCTCCGTTTAAGTCTTTCTTTTTGGTTCACTGAGAGCTTAAGCGTATAGCCGGACCTTACAATAGTCACAACCCATGACTGAAAAGGTGGCAGTAATACACATTTAAATTGCAGGGATGTATTAACTAGTGTCACAATACCCCCTTTGGCTCTCCCATTCACCTTACTTGGGACAGCTGGGATAGAGTTAACCCAATAACCATCTAACTGTATCTCTGCAGAGGCCCAGGTTTCCTGTAAGAAGAGGATGTCGAATTGTGATATATAATCAAAAAAGAGTTGATCTTTTGATGGGACAGTCCAACCCACTATATTCCAGGTTATAAGGGTAAGAGAGTCTTCATTTGCAGCTCATCAGGAAATATGATTTATACAAAGGGAAGTTGTAAGGTTGTTACATTGGATTGAGCTGTTGTCATGAACAAAATTGACCTTCTCTAAAAAGTCTCATCTAAGTCCTGGGTAGACTCCTGAGGAACTTATTTGGAGTAAGAGGCTTTAACACCAGCTAACAGAGCTTGCCTTTTAGGTGCCTCCTCTTGAGATGTAGGGCAAGGAGTTGTTAAGTCATGCTGCATTCAACTTTGAAATAGTGGCACTGATGTGGATCCTCTCTCAATCTCTTGGTTTAGTGCTGAAGGTATCATAGGATATTCGTATAAGGATGACAGCATCTCTATTTCTACCTGAACCTCTATTGGCCTCTGTGGATCTTGGCTTTTGTTTTCCATGATCTCATATTCATGCAATCCCTTGCCCTCTGATGGGGGGAAGAGGCTCAATTATTGGGGAGGCCAGATCTATAAGCGGCCTAGCTGTGTAGATTGTGACCAACAAGGACCCGGTTTGTGGGGGCAATAAGCTGACTTTGTATAAAAAAGAACACCGCTTGGGGGGGCCTCCGAAAGCCCTACTAAGTAGGTATATACAAAAGTATGAAGGCTATTGCTTAATGCATTGTAAGCCGCCTTGAGACTCTGGAAAAGGGCGGCATATAAATCGAACCAATAATAAATAAATAAATAAATAAATAAATAAATAAATAAATAAATAAATAAGGATTTCTTTAAATTTTCTAACTTGAATAGTATGCTGTCTTGTTCTTTCCTTTGTAGAGGGCCAAAAGCATTAATGAGGACAGCTTCTGTATTGTTAAGTACATCTTCACCGAATAAGGCTGGCTGACTCCCGCTTTCTTTCTCTCGCTTTCCCAAGGTTGAAAATAAGGAAGAGACAGCAACCTTGGGAGCTCGCATGTTAATAATTAAGGGTTTAACCATTTTCTCACAGAAAACTCTGATGGGAAAGATTTGAAAGGAGACTAGGTATGCCTTCATCTTAAATAGCATCAATGGTATGGTGGACTACTTGAATCCGCTTCCAATTTGGGGCCTCAGGGAGCCACTCTGCAGCACAGAAATCAATTTGCCCACATTGGCAATGAAGAACTTAGTATTACAATCTTGGTAATACACATGTCCATAATTAAGTCTGTTCATATGGATTCTAGGAGCAATCTGTTGTGTTTGTAGTGAACAATGTAATTGATATACTTGGGGGAGGGGAGATGCTTTATTGGCTCTTTGCTCCTTGTCCACAGTCTTATCAAGAGTATGGGATTTAACCAAGTCTGCTGCAAGGTGTCAGATATGCTTCCTTCAAAATCCAGGAAAGAATGATCCAAACTCCATTTTTATAGAGATTAGTACTTTTACTGAAAATGAAGCGATCACAACCCAGGTAAAGCTGGAACTAAGCAAAATGCATGAAATTGCATCTAGAAAGCATCTCCCCCCACCTTGTCCATCGTCCATCATCCAATCCAAAGGTCTCCCAAAGATCAGGTGGAATCACATCTGGCAACGTCATCCATCAGGAATGTAATGACGATTGGTCGGATGGCTCCTTTGGAGAATCGGTTTCGTTTCTTGGAAAGACTCCTCCTGCGCCCTTCCCCTCTTTGCCCCCCTAACTGTTTCCCACCCGTTTTTTATGGCAGCTGAAGCAGTAAAAGCGGAGGCTGACATTCGGCCCCTCTGCAGAAAAGACGTTAGTCCTAGAATAGAAAAGAGAAAGGAAAAGAGAAAACAAAATATATACAGGAATTAAGGTTTATCTGGGTATTTGGTATAGAATTGCTGTACTTTCTTTGGGGCCCAGACATCTCGTTTATTCGCCCATTCAGCTTGAGACAAAGAGAAATGTTTCCAGGCCACCAGATATTGCACTTTACCATGGTGTTTCCTAGAGTCTAAAATTTCCTTAACTTCAAAATGTTGCTCCCCCTCTATGAGTATGGGAACTGGAGGGGAGCTTTGGTTCGGCCTTAGCAGAGACGAGTGTTCAGGTTTCAACAAGCTAACATGAAATACAGGGTGGATACGTCTCAACGTTTTTGGCAACTCTAATTCAACTGTTACTGGATTAATCAATCTAATCACACGAAATGGACCCACATTTATTTTATTTTATTTTATTTTATTTTATTTTGAATTTGTATACCGCTCTTCTCCCTGAGGACTCAGGGCGGTGTACAGCCAAGTAAAAACATCAAGTACAAATATTAAAATACAGTTAAAAATATACATATATAAATTTGGCCCCGTTAATTAAAAACAATAAAAAAAAACACTTAAACAAAACACTTAAAAACACTTAAAAAAATTAGGCCAGCCTGGCTTGCTGGAAAAGGAAGGTTTTAAGGGCACGGCGGAAGGCACTGAGGTCTTGGATTCTCCTTATCTCTGGAGGCAGTTGGTTCCAGAGGGTAGGTGCCCCCACAGAGAAGGCCCTCCCCCTGAGGGTCCCACAGAGAAGGCCCTCCCCCTGGGGGTCACTGGCCTACACTGTTTGGCTGATGGCACCCTGAGGAGGCCCTCTCTGTGGGAGCGCACGGGTTGATGGGAGGTCGTCGGTGGCAGCAGGCGGTCTCGCAGATAGCTAGGCCCTATGCCATGGAGCGCTTTAAAGGTGATAACCAACACCTTGAAGCGCACCCGGAAGACCACTGGGAGCCAGTGCAGCTCGCGCAGGAGCGGTGTTACATGGGAGCGCCAAGCTGCTCCCATCACTACCCGCGCTGCTGCATTCTGGACCAGTTGGAGCCTCCGGGTGCTCTTCAAGAGGAGCCCCATGTAGAGAGTGTTGCAGTAGTCAAGGCGAGAGGTGACGAGGGCATGAGTGACTGTGCACAGGGAATCCCGATCAAGAAAGGGCCGCAACTGTCGAATCAGGCGAACCTGACAAAAGGTCCCCCTGGTTACAGCTGTCAGATGTTCCTCCAAGGACAACTGCATATCCAGGAGGACTCCCAGATTGCGAGCCCTCTCAGTGGGGGCCAACGACTCGCCCCCAATAGTCAGTGATGGAGTCAACTGACTATATCGGGATGCCGGGAGCCACAGCCACTCAGTCTTGGAAGGGTTGAGCCTGAGCTTGTTCTTCCCCATCCAGATCCACACAGCCTCCAGGCACTGGGACATCACTTCAAGGGCATCGTTGGGGTGGCCTGGGGTGGAGTTGTACAGCTGGGTGTCATCAGCGTACTGGTGGTATCTCACCCCAAAGCCACAGATGATCTCGCCCAGCGGCTTCACATAAATGTTGAACAGGAGGGGTGAGAGGACCGACCCCTGAGGCACTCCACATATAAGAGGCCTTGAGGTAGACCTCTGCCCCCCTGCCAACATGAACTGCGACCAGTCAGAGAGAAAGGAGGAGAACCACCGTAATACGGTGCCCCCCATCCCCAACTCTTCCAACTGGTGCAGCATGATACCATGGTCGATGGTATCAAAAGCCGCTGAGAGGTCTAACAGGACCAGAACAGAGGAGCAACCCCTGTCCCGAGCCCTCCAGAGATCATCAACCAACGCGACCAATGCCGTTTCCGTGCTGTGCCCAGGCCTGAAACCCGACTGGAACGGATCTAGATAGGATGTTTCCTCCAGGAATTGCGGAAACTGTCGCGCGACCACAGTCTCAACAACCTTCGCCAGGAAGCGAAGGTTGGAGACAGGATGATAGTTGGCCAATATTGCCAGATCCAGGGACGGCTTCTTGAGGAGAGGCCTCACCACCGCCTCTTTCAAGGCGGCAGGGAAGTGACCCTCACTCAACGAAGCATTGATAACACCCTGGAGCCAGCCTCGTGTAACCTCCCGGGAGGCCAGTACCAACCAGGAGGGACACGGGTCCAGTAAACATGTGGCCGCACTAAGTCTCCCCAAAATCCTGTCCACATCATCGGGAGTCACAGCATCAAACTCCTCCCAGGTAACATTCTCAAGACTATTCCTCGTCACCCTGCCCTGATCTACCCAGTCAGAGTCCAAATCCCCCCGGATCTGAGCGATTTTGTCATACAGATATTGTCCAAAATCCTCTGCCCTGCCTTCCACGTACTTGGGACCAAGCTTTTTTGACTTTTGGGAAGTCTGTAAGTACTTAGTGGAGAGGTAGACCTTATCACCCACTTTATAGACGTGTGCTGGGGACCTTTTCTTATCGGCCTGGGCCTTATGGGCTCGGTGTGCCTCATCTAATGATTTTCGAGTTATTGCCCAAATGCTCCTTAATTGTTCAATCCAGTCCATCAAGGATGGGTTCTGGGGATCATCTTGTGGTAGCTTGGGGATCGGTATGAAATCTTGGCCTGATGCAACCTTAAATGGAGTGAACCCGGTGCTACTGTGTATGGAATTATTATATGCCACTTCTGCAAATGACAATAAGTCCACCCAATTGTCTTGCTGGTAATTTACGTAACATCTCAGGTATTGTTCTAAAACCCCATTGGTCCTTTCACAAGCCCCATTTGTTTGGGGGTGGTGACTGGAACTTAGTCCCTGGGCAGAGCCTATCAACTTCAAAAACTCCTTCCAGAAGTTGGAAGTAAACTGTACACCCCTGTCTGAGATTATTCTTTTTGGAGCTCCATGTAGTCGGTAAATCTGACGAATAAACAGTTTTGCAAGGGTTTTTGCTGAAGGATCTTTGAAGAAGGGATGAAGTGCACTTGTTTGGAAAACAAATCCGTCACCACCCAAATGACAGTGCACCCTTCACTCTCTGGTATGTCCATAATAAAATCCATGGATATTTCCTTCCACGGGGCATTCGGTCTAGCCACACTCTGAATTAATCCAGGTGGCTTCCCTGGAGGTCTTTTAGCCAAGGCACACACTGGACAGCTAGCCACATGTGCCTCTATGTCCTTCTTGAGTGCAGGCCACCAAAACTGTCTTTTAACAAGATGTAGAGTTTTAACAAATGCAAAGTGTCTCGCTGCCTTGGCGTCATGGGCATACTGGAATACTGTTACTCTTAAACTGGCCGGAACATACAATTTTGCCCCAATCCAAGCTAGTCCATCTCGGAGTGTACATTCATTTGAGTGGTTATTAAACCACTCGTCAGTTCCCAGAGCTTCTCGTAATTTTTGAATCAAATCTGAGAGTTCTGGCTTGGCTTTTGCCTGTGCTCTGGTAGTAACTGATGCTGCCAATTGTGTCGAAGGGATAATAGGCTGAACCACTTCCTTCTTGATGCTGTTGTATTGAAGCAATCTGGAAAGTGCATCTGCCATGAAGTTCTTTCCACCAGGAAGGTAGCGTAGAGTGAAATTGAAACGATTGAAATGTTGGGCCCAATGTTGCTTTGGGGACTGTTTACATGGTGTTTTTAACGCCTCCAAATTTTTGTGATCAGTCCAAACTTCGAAAGGGTGCTTCGCTCCTTCTAAAAATTGTCTCCATGTTAACAGCACCCATCTCACTGCGAAAGCCTCCTTCTCCCATATGGCCCGTCTCCTTTCTGTTTCTGATAGTTTACGGGACGTGTAGGCACAAGGTTGTAGTTCCCCTTCTGCATTCTTTTGCAAGAGTATTGCTCCCACAGCTACGTCGCTCACGTCAGCCTGTACTACAAAAGGCTGTTCCATGTCTGGGTGTTTGAGTACTGGTTCAGCCGCAAACAGCCGTTTCAACTTTTCGAATGCGGCTTGACACTCCATAGTCCATTCAAGTGGTTTCGAGGGTCTTGGTTTTACTTCACCTTTTGTTTTCAGAAGATCTGTAATTGGCAGCGCGATTTTGGCAAATGATGGGATAAACTGTCTATAAAAGTTAGCAAACCCCAAGAAACTCTGTAGTTGTTTGCGGGTGCGTGGTGCAGCCCATTCCAATACTGCTTGAACCATCTCAGGGTCCATCTCTATTCCCTCATGCGATATGCGATATCCAAGATAGTCGATTTTGTCTTGGTGGAATTCACATTTAGAAAGTTTGGCATAGAGTTCAGCTGCTCTGAGTTTATTCAAGACCGCATGGTCGGCCATGTTGTCAGAATAAATTAGAATGTCCAAATAGACCAACACCCCCTTATACAAGTGCTCATGCAATACTTCATTGATCAATTGCATGAATACAGCAGGGGAGCACTCTGAACTGGAAACATCCCAGTGGGCAATTAAATGCTGTTTTCCATTCATCCCCCTCTTTAATTCTCACTCAGTAGTATGCCTCTCTTAAATCGAGTTTGGTGAAGACTTTTCCCTTCCCTAAGTGGGCTAACATGTCCTTCATGAGTGGGAGGGGTACACATTTTCCACGCAAATGGCATTGATATTTCTATAATCGACCACCAAGCGAAAGGAGCCATCTTTCTTTTTGCGGAACATCACTGGCGCCGCCACCTTAGGCTTGGCTCGTTTGATGAATCCCCGTTCAAGATTTTTGTCAATAAAATTTTGCAATTCCCCTAATTCTTGAGGGGTCATGGGGCAAATTTTTGGTTTGGGAAGCTTCACCCCTGGGAGTATTTCAATGGTGCAGTCGGTAGCCCGGTGGGGAGGTAGCGCGTCCGAGGCCTTTTCACTAAAAACTTCATGGAGATCCCAATACTCCTTTGGAATCTTCTCCTGCCCCTCAATATGGTCTATGGCCACTTCCGCTCTTTCCGGTTTTATATCATCCTTCAGGGTGAGCCTTCCTTCTCTGGAATCAGTTTTGCAGTGCGGATGCGCAGGACCCCCATCTTCCAATTTACCCATGAGTTCCATTTACGAAGCCAGGGCAGTCCAAGTATGAGGGGTCTCTCCATGCCAGGGGCCACAATAAATATGAGATTCTCTACATGATCTCCCAATTGCAATTCAAGGGGTTTAGTCATAAAACTGGCTGGGCCCCCTCCTGCAATCGATCTGTCTAACTGACAGAACGCAATGGGTCTTTTTAACATTTTTAGTCTCAGTCCCATTTCCTCCACCACCTTGGGGCTAATTATGCACCTGGTGCACCCCGAGTCTAACAGGGCTAACATTTAGGCATTGGTCCCTGTGGATGGCACCTTTACTTCTACGGGGATGAGCAGGGGGTCTTCCGTGTGACTCACCCGATCATCGGTGTCAGAAACAGAGTCTGTCTCGCTGTCGTCGCCATTGGTCGGAGTTCCCAGCTCACCCTGGTTTTGGGGAGCGAACTCAATGACTTCTCCTTTCAGGGAAGTGCTGCGGGTCTTGGTGGGTATTTTGTCACCCTTCTTGGCCCCGGAGCTGGCAGCTTTTGGCACTGGTTTGGAGAAGCATTCGGCAGCCCGATGTCCTTCCTTCCCACATTTGAAGCATGTGAAGGGCTTTGATTTGGGCTTGAATTCGGCTCTCAGCCATTTTTGCTGCTCCCTTATGGTGGAAAGAAGATGACTGGTCCCCTGTACGCCCTCCTCTGAGTCGGCTTCGGGCCAATTCAATCTCCACATCCTCAGCTACTATGTACCAACTCTGCAAGTCTTCGGGGACCCCGATACTTCTACAGTCTCGGTATATCTCTTCATTCAGCCCATCTTTGAAGCTTTCCAACAGAGCCATTTCTGACCACCCTGTCATATAGGGTGCCAGCTCGCAAAACTCTTGGATATACTCTGCCACAGGCCTCCGGCCCTGCTGGATGCCCTTCATCCTGAGTCTCGCCTTTCATTCAGCTAAGTGGTCTTCAAACTGCCTCCTAAGGGCCCCCATGAACTGGTTGCAATTTATCAGTAAGGGGGAATTATTATTGTGCAGGACCACCATCCATTCAGCTGCTAATCCCTCTAAGGAGTTCGTGACACTTCTCACTCGGGCGGCATCTGATATGTAGTCTTCCCCCCAGTCCTGCATGTGGTTCCACACTTGGGTCAGGAAAAACCCCAAGGTCTTCGGATTTCCATCATATTTCCCAGGTAGGGGGGGTATTTTTGGCTTTTTACGTCTGTGGGGGGGGGGGCTGCAAGGCTGGGGGTCCCTGGCCGGCTGCATTCCTCCCTTGAGCTGAAGAAGCCTGGGATGTTCCTTCCTCAGCTTCTTCCTCTCCCCTACAGGCTGTCTCTTCTGGCTCCCCCCCTGGGGCCTTCTCCTCCCTTCTCCACAGGGAACCCAAAAGACTCCCGGCTTTCCCGGCTTTTCTTGCTCTCTTCCACATCACGGAGAAGTTGCAAGGCTTGTGCCAGCATGAAGCTTTCCTTTTGTTCCTGCAGCCAGACTGCCTCTTTCTTACAAGGTCGGGAGCTGGTTACTCCCTGGGGGGGTCCCCTCCCCAGTCTGGCAATCTTCCTACTCCTTTTGACCATCTGGCTTCTTCAGAATCCAGCCGGAGTTTTTCCAACCATTCCGCATTCTTTCTCTCCGCTTGGAGGGTGGCTGCCGTGGAACTCGCTGCCCCCATCTGGTCTCCGTCACTCTCTTGATCTGACATAATTTGGATTTACAGTCCCCTCAGTTTTTGTCCGGGTTGACTGGAGTGAGTTCCAGCTTATTGTCAGGTATGCTTCCTTCAAAATCCAGGAAAGAATGACCCAAACTCCATTTCTATAGAGATTAGTACTTTTACTGAAAATGAAGCAATTGCAACCCAGGTAAAGCTGGAACTAAGCAAAACGCGTGAAATTGCATCTAGAAAGCATCTCCCCCCCCCCCCTTTGTCCATCATCCATCATCCAATCCAAAAGTCTCCCAAAGGTCAGGTGGAATCACATCTAGCAACGTCATCCATCAGGAATGTAATGACGGTTGGTCAGATGGGTCCTTTGGAGAATCAGTTTTGTTTCTGGGAAAGACTCCTCCTGTGCCCTTCCCCCCCTTCGCCCCCCCTAACTGTTTCCCACCCATTTCTTATGGCAGCTGAAGCAGTAAAAGCGGAGGCTGACACAAGGTCTTTAGTGGGGGTGCATGGACCCAGATCTTGTGCTTGAAGAAAAACATTTATATCTTTTCTCAGTGTCTCCAAATCATGTTGTATGGCTATTAACTGCTCAAATATTGAAACAACAGTTTGTGCTGTGAGAAGGCATTGCTTTGCCATAAACTGAGTTGTAGTTTTCCATGATAAGCTCTCCGTACTCTGAATAACTTGCTGTTCTTAGCCTTTTTAGTCTTCATCTCAGACTCCATATAAGATGTAACTTTGCTCCTCCCCACCCCACAAGATCGGGAAAGTCTAATAGCTGTTGTTTTTTCAATTTTTCAATTCTATTTTAATGTCCCGTTCTAACACCTCAAATTTGTTGGGATGGGGGGGCATTAGTTTTACTTACAGTTCTCTTTCCAGCAAAGTGCTCCTCAATTCTTGGTTGTTTTGCAGTTTTCACAGGTGGGAGAGCTCCCAGGCTGGTACCATGGCATTTCTTTCTTTTTCCCATGTCTTATCAGTCCCAGGCATAAAAACCTTTACCTGTGTTGTGGTCTTCACTTTTATCTCATCCAAAGAACACAGTGGGAGTACTAAATAAAAGAAAAGATAAAAGAAAATAAAACTGAGAGGAGGTACTCCAAACATGCTTTAGCAGCTAACCTCCTGGTTCCTCCCCAATGCTGCCCATAGTGGGAATTGTAGAGTCACTAGACTGGAAAAAGGTGATAGTCTTTAGCAGAAGCAACAAAATAAAGCTTCCCCCAGAACCAGAATTCTTTCAAAACTATTTATACTGCATCTTTCTCCCTGTCTCTAAAAAGAGCTCTCCTAACTCTTAAGTACATTGACCCCTTCATGATGTTTCAGATTGTTCATTGTGACCTCCAAACATTTATTATAGGAAAATAAATAATTTAATAAATATTACTTTAATAGCACTAGGAATGATAACAACAACAACAAAAATGAATAGTCCCAGTGACTCTTGCAGGCCGATATTAATCACTTTGGAGAGCCCTGCTGTAAAATTTTTATGTGTTGGTGGCTACAGTGGCTTTTGCCAAATCTATACATATTCCCAAACAGACCTATAGGTGAATCTGTACTATCAGAATGCCTAATATAACCATAATTATTTTGATATACAGCCAATCAAGATCCGAAACATTAATAATGCAAATAGGATATCAGTAAGATATTCATATTAATAGTCAGTATCATCTTTTTTTCCCCTGTTAACAACTGTGTAATCTCTTACAGGGTGGAGTCAGAGCAATTGGAGTTGAGCATTTACTGGCCAGATGTCCTTCCTGACACCTATATGGAGCTCACATCAGATATTTTCTCTTTGCGCCCAGAGAGAGAAATATCTACCACTATCTAAGATCGAACTCACAGCCTCCTGATTGAGAGGCGAGAGCTCCACCATGCTGCTCAGGCAATAGCAAATTATAGCCTCCTTAAATCAAGTTTGACTCCTGATGACCTAATGGACATATTTACATTATTTTTGGTTACTTTGTGGAAATGGGTTGCAGTTGCCTTCTTCTAAGATATCCTGGTGTTCTCCATTTGAAGTAATAAGATGCAAATCTGCTTAGATTTTTCAGATCAATCAAAATTAGTGACATGTTGCTGCCAAGATATCTGGGTTGAATATCTCCAGCACTTGTGCAAAATTCACTGATTTTATTACACTTTATCCAGAGAACAGGACAGAATTTTCAACAACCACATTAGTATTTACCCTGCTTTTCCATGGTTTTTTGTATAATTTGGAGGTCATGGTTATAAGTCAAATAATAGGCCAAATGTTTGACAAAACATTGTACGTACTTGCTATTTTTAGAAAATAGTCTTTTGTGAATTAGATCAAAATGTTTATATAAGCTCAATTATAAAGTAGATTAAATTGATTGAATCATAGGTGACAATAAATGGCTGCTTTCAATCTCAATAGACTAATTAGTATTTATTAATAGCTAATGAAAAAGAGTCCAAGTTTGAGTTGTGCCATAATATTTTTGAAACCTTAATTAGATTCTATAATTGGATAAAGTAGTTATCATCTTTTACACTATTTTTCTAGCCCCTCTCCTTCATAGGGCACTTAGTAAGTTGTTATTTATTTTTTTTACTATGAATGTTCACCAAAACAAATTGATTTTAACACTGCAGATTATATTAGTACTTTTATTCAGAAATAACTCCCCCTGAAATAAAATGTTCTGATATATAATTGTATCTTCGGAATCAGAAGTAAGCCAGGTAGCCCTGCTGTTTATACTAGATAATATTTTGTGGCACAGCTGGTAAAATAATAGTAATTCAGAACAAAAAGAAGAAAAAAGCAATTCCAACAACTATTCACTAATTTCTATAGCATAGAATGTAAGAATGTACTTACAGACATGGAAAAATTGTTCAGTTTGTATTTTAATGCAAGTGTACCTGTTGACACTTTCTAAACCTTTATGCCCAATCAAAATGTAATTATGTGTAGTCAACCTCTAATATTTTCTGAATTTTGTGGAACAATTTACAACCTGAATACAAAGAAAAGTCCTGGAGAAATATATTTATGTACTGTAAAGGAATAATTAATACTAGGGAAAATTAGAATTCAGTTTTTCAAGGGAGAGGGAAAACAAGTCAAGCTGCATCCCCACCAACTGGCTTTTTGTCTATACAACTATTGAAACAATAATCAGCCACACTTGCTCAGCAGAGATATACAAAGATGAATGACTAATGCTTCCTTCAAAATGAATCCCAAGATTTCCTTTCACATCATTTACATGGTTTCTTATTTTTGAGTCACCATATCTGTAAGAGGTCTGGCTACCGCATTCTGCAATAACAGAAACTTCTGAAATCTTCTCAAGTTTATTTCTGATTATTTCCTGAATAAAGTTTAAAATGGTTACCTGTTTCTATTCATTGATAACCCATTTTCCCCATTCCTGCACTTGTTTGGTTCATGTGTTGGCTTATTTTTATTTTATTAAGCACATCAGCAGTTGCGACCAAAAACATTTCTTTTACCACAGTCATTCTAATTCTATTTGCAAGTCTTTGTATTTTGTGATTTTCTCCTGTTTTTTCTTTTCTGTTCTGTTATCTCCTGGTACTGCCACATCCACTATCCAGACTATTTTTTGTTTTTTATTGACAATTGTTAAGTCTGGGTGTTATGTTGCAGAACAGAACAGAACAGAACAGAACAGAACAGAATAGAGTAGAATAGAATAACATAGTTGGAAGGGACCTTGGAGGTCTTCTAGTTCAACCCCTGCTCAGGCAGGAAACCCTATAGCATTTTAGACAAATAGTTGTCCAATCTCTTCTTAAAAATTTCCAGTGTTGGAGCATTCAAAATTCTGAAGGCAAGTTTTTCAATTTCCTAAATGTTCTTAGCTAGAATCAGTGGTACGATTCAAATAATTTAACAACTGGTTCTCTGCCCTAATGACCAGCTAGGTAGGTGTGACTGGGTGGTCATGTGACTAGGTGGGCATGGCCAACTTGATGTCACTCACATCGAGGGGTGCTTCTCCTCACTCAGCCTCTTGTGACCATGAGGATGCTGCAATGGTCATAAGTGTGAAAAATGGTCATAAGTCACTTTTTCAGTACCATTGTAACTTTGAATGGTCACTAAATGAACTGTCAAGGATTACCTGTACAAAAATAAAAAAGCTTCTTTGCTTGCAAAAAGCTGCCCTAAATACCAATCATTAGATTAGAAATACCTGCAACCCAGAGTTACAAATCAGGCAGGGTGCCAGAGCACCTTGAGGAATTAAAATAGTAAAAATGCAGTGATAACTATCAGCAGCCAACTCTTACTCATAAAGTGAAACCCTTTAGTAGAGAGGTCATTTAAGCTCTCCAGAGAGTGGGTGGGCATATTTGGTCTACAAAATACTGAGTTAAAGAGACAAATTAACAAATTATATAGGGAACCAACCCAGGTTCAAGTCTCTGCCCTCCCAAGTTTGTCAAGCATGGCTGGTCTCACACACCTCACAAGATACCCTATGGAAAGCATCCAGTTTTAAGGAAAGATCACATGGCCCCCAGAAAGGCAGTAAAAAAATCAGTGCCAAGTTTGCATCCTGCCTCTTGGAAGTACATCCCAAAAGGACAGTGCCAGGGACCACTAAAGCAGTGAAGGAAGGCCCCCTCCCCAGATAGAAAAAGAAACCAGGAGGCAGGAAAAAATTCAAACACAATACAAATAATTAAATTGCAACAGTTTAAATCCTTTTAAAACTAAAACACAAGCCTTGTCTGGGTCATTGCCAAAGCTCACACCCTAGGTAAGCTCAAGTGTAAATACTTGAGGTAAGCCTAACTACAAAGAAAGCAATTAGTGCTAGAATGTAGCAAAAGAGCAAACACGGTAGCTGTTGCTTGGTAAACCAATTACCAGAACAAATAGACACAGGAACTAGCCAGATTTCTGAACCCTGTTCCTTTTCAGGAGCAGAGATTAACTTTTTCCCTTCCAAACAAAGCTGAATAGGAAAAAATATCCCATCAATAAACAGGATTATATATCACCAAATACAGAATTAAACTTTACAAAAAAAACAGTTTTTTAAAACTGTTTTTTAAACCACAAAATAACTGAGAAAGGGTATGTAAACTCACGTTTGAATGTCAATCTTTCTAGCTAGCCAAGAAGCCTTGCTGAATGTCACTCATCTTGATTCCTTGTCATTAAACATTTCTTTCTGGCAGCTCTTTAATTATTTCTTCAAAGTGCTGATCGTTGCATCCCAGCTGGAAGAACTCCAACAGAGGAGTATTTCCTCCCAACAGTAAGGTAAAAAGTTTAAAACAACCCTTCCCCTTTAAGAAAGTCAAACCCCAGCAAAGTACCAGCAAAGGGGGGGGGGGGGAAATTCCAGAGAAGATCAGGCGACAGTAAGTTTGGGTGTACTGCCAAGAACCTTTAGCTGTTACAATGTAATAAGGGTTAACCAAGAGGCAGTTTCTGTAAGCAGGGCAATGAAGATTAGGCTAGAAACAACACCAGAATGTTTCCTTCCTGGCTTCCCTAGCCCTGTAAAGTGGGGTGAACAAGATTTCTTCCAACAACTGGTTATCTGTAGTGCTTAGAAAGTTAACAACTGGTTCTAGCAAATAGATGTGTCCTAACCGCCGGCTAGAACCCATCTCTTCAAATATCAAATATTTGTCTTCTTTTAACAATCCTGATCTTAATCTCTTCCTTTCAAGTCCAACTTTGCATTATGTTGGATTCCAAAGCATATTATTCTGGAAACAAATGAATTGATCATAGTTTCATACTGCTGTTTTTTAAAATAGGCATGATGAAGCTTTTTGATAGCTTGACTTTATTAAATAAAACCAGGCAAACCTAAACAAATGGATAATTCATTTTTGCTTTTCATTTGAAACTGTTTCGCGCTAATATTTTTCTAGTCTTTATAGGTTGCCAACAAGGAAGACCATTATGCATAAATGTCATCAATTAAAACCCATAAAATATGAAAGAAATATGTCATGAACTAGAAATGTTCTAGAATTTTCCTTAAGAAATGTATACCCAGCACTTTCAGGGATTTATTTCCATGTTTTAAATGATATATCCTAATAAGGTTCTTCTTTAAATAATTACTATTACAGGATAGCATATAGCCCTAATGGTCTGAATATTTTTTTTTCATACACTCAGGAATATGTTTCATATTAATTTGAGATTAACTTTATGACTCTGATTAAAGGAACTGGTTGTCTTGGTAAAATTACTTTCCCACACTAAGACACAAAATTCCCCTCTCATGAACAGAGATGGAGATGGGGGGGGGGGAGGGAAAGATGAATCTTTATGGGGGAAAGATCATGATAATCAGAATAGTCTGAGAACAGATTGCTTACTTTGGGATATTACCAAAATGTAATATCCCTTAAAGATGGCTTGATTCATCCCCTCCTGAAGAAGCCATTGCTGTACCCCATGATCAGTGGTAGGATTCAAATCATTTACCTTTATCTTTTCTCTGCCTTAATGACCAGCTGGGTAGGTGTGGCTGGGTGTTCATGTGATTGGGTGGGTGTGGTCACTCACATTGAGGGGTGGCTTGCATTGCCTGGGCTCTCCTCACTTGGCTTTGTTGTGTTAATTGTGATAGGCTTATTTTACCATTTACACTTTTTGTACTTTTCACAGTTCAAAGCAGCAAGTAAAGCGTATTGGCAACCTTCAAAAATCATGCTTAAACAGGTTTTAAAACCCTTGTAAGGGGTTGAGGGGAAGAGAACACACTTTGCCTTTCCCTTGATGGCTGTTTATTCTACCCTAATTTAATCTGTTGTGGGAATACAACACACCCTCTGTGTGCATGAATGAATGCGTGAAGGATTCCTGCCCTCCAACGTAATTTCCATTGCAGTGCCGGGGCCTGAGAACCCAAGAGACAAAGCTTAAAACGCTCTGCAAATGAGCTTAAATGAAAACAGCTGGAGTGCTCCACCCTTCCCTTCTCCTCTCTACGGGCCCATGTGACTCCTTCCCCTTTTGCTCAAAGCAAAGGCTGTAGAACAGCGTTTCTAAACCTGGGGGTCGCAACCCCTTTGGGGGTCGAACGGCCATTTCACAGGAGTCGTCAAAGTCCTCTCTCGCCCGCCCCTTCACTCACCCTCACCTTCTGCCTCTGTTGGATCGCCATTCACTGTTCGCTTACCCCGCCCACCCCCAATCTATTGCTGCCTCTTGAGTCCCAGCTGATGGCTAGAAGGAAAAAAATTGTTTAAATTCTTGCCACGGGGCTTCAAAGGGCCGCCCTACAGCTGATCAGTGTTAAAAGAAAATAAATGAGTAGACCGGTGCTGCAAAAATAGAAAAAACAGCCCCTTTCAGCTTCAGCATAAGTTAATTACCATAAGTTGATTTGAACAGTCTCCGGACTCTCAGCTGATTTGCTCTCAGTTGTTTTGGGGAGGGCTCTGTTGCTAGCTAGCTGCAAAGAGGTAAATTGCTGGAGCAGATTTTTTTCCCCCAGCTATGCTGAAAAAGTGAAACTGAAAGTAAAGCAGGGTCTTTGCTGCAACGTGACAAAATGAGGCAGAGAGAGATTTCTTTTTCTTTTTTCTCACCAAAAAAGGTAGGTGCAAAATTGCAAACAATGGGAAATTTAGGGCAAAAGAGGAGGTTCAAGATTTTAAAACACAAAAGAAAAAAAGCTCTATTTAACTAGGGAATTGTAATAATTGAGATACTATTAATTGTATATTGTGTTGAAAGCAGAAATGGTTAAATTGTGGTTTGGAGGAATATGTGGGGGAAATTATTTGGTTTATTATTATTGGTAAATATAATTAATTGATTTGTAAGAAATAATTGGAATATTCATGTTCATATTGATTGATATACAAAAAAGATAGTTATATAATTAATTGATTTATATTAAAATGTTAAATTTGTATTAAACAACTGTATTACATAATTACATAATTAACCAATGTGAGGATGGATATAAAAATAGATGACAATGCGAAGGGGTATAATATAGAATAGAAGGGAAAAATTGAATTTGATTAAGATTAGAGATGAGGATGAAGGGTAATATTGGTTTTTCTAAAAAATAGATGAGGAATAAATATGGCAAAAAGGAAATATAGAAATTGTAAATTTAATTGAAATGACTAAACACTGTTTAAATTTGTGAACCTGCCAAATACTCTGTTCAAAGAAAATACATTGTATGTTTGTATGTGTGTTTCTAATTATTGCTATTTATTCATATTTGTTCTCTTTTATTCTTTAAAGTTTAACAATTCATTTATCTTAATATCTTTATATTTGTTTGGGATTGCCTTTCTTCCATTTCATCTTTTTTATTGTACAGCAATCTTTCTCCTCAAACCTACCATCTCTCTCTTTTTTTCCTTCTTACTTTCTCTCCCCCCTTCTTCTCCTCCCTACTTCCTTTTCCTTTCTCCTTCTCCTCCTCTCTTCCTCCCTCTCTTACCCTCACTCCTACTCTAATTTCCCTTCCCTTCCTTCATCCCTCTCTATTGCTGTATCCTTTTATGCATATGGACTACTCAGAGGGCTGAAAAAGTTATTTTTGACTGGTCCTCGCACTTTTGACCAGTCCTCGAATTTACGACTATCCTCACATTTTACGTTTTTTGCCCTATCTTATCACCATAGTGAAGAGAAGCAGTTGTGAAATGAGTGACATGGTTGTTAAGAATGCTGCACGGGCATAAATGTGAGGATGGTCATAAGTGTGAGGACCAGTCAAAAGTGCAAGGACCTGTCAGAAATGACTTTTTTCAGCCCTCTGAGTAGTCCCTATACACATAGCCATGGCCATCCGGTCACATGACCAGCTAGCCACACCCACCTAGTCACATGACCTCCAAGCCACACCCACAAAATAAGCCACGCCCACAGAACCGGTAGTAAAAAAATTTAGAACCCACCCCTGGTTGGGGGTCACCACAACATGAGGAATTGTATTAAAGGGTCGCGGCAATAGGAAGATTGAGAACCACTGCTGTAGAAGAAAGTGCCGGGGAGGCCGGGGCAATGAAGTCATTGCAGTGTGCTGAGGATCTCTTTGCAAGCATCAGCATCAGCATCAGCATCAGCATCAGCATCAGCATCAGCATCAGCATCAGCATCAGCATCAGCAGGACCATGAGTGCCTGCTGGATCTCCCCTCTTTCTCTTTCCTGGTGGAACCTCATTGCCAAGCAAAGTTTGCCCGGATGGATGCAAGCCTGAGCATCCTTGTTCCTGGTGGCATCCCTGCATCTTCTTGCCTGCTGCTCCAGCTGCCTTGGTGGATGCTGCTCTTTTTGCATGCAAAGGGAGTGTCAGGGCATCTCGCTCCTCCCCCCCGTCCTGACTCTCTGTAGCTGCTGGGCCTTGCCAATGGGCAGGGCAGCCAGGGACCATGAGCTGACACTGCCTGCATCGTCCCTCTGCCCTCTGGCCATCCTACGCCCACCTACCCACCCACTGGCCTACACCCTTCGGCTGAGCCTGGCACCTCCTCCCCAGGCCTCCATTCATTTCCCCCTTGACAGCCGGTCAAACCTAGGCAAAAAGCTAGCCACGCGAGAAGTGGCTGGGAGGACAGGGGCAAGGGGTGGGGTGAGGGGTGGGGCCAGACAGTGATGTTAGCTACTGGTTCACACAAACTAGTGCAAACAGCTGAATCCCACCATTGGTCTCCAATCTCCCCTTTTGAAGGAGCTGATTGAGAAGAGTTGAGAAGAGTATAAGAATTTCAGAGAAGTATAGAAGAAACAAATTATCTGGATTCTTTTCAGTCAGGATTCAGATCTGGGTTTGGAACAAAAACCTCATTGCTCACAGTTCTGGATGATCTCTGGCATGGGCAGAATGGTGATGTGCTTCCATCCTTCCTTATTTGACCTCTCAGCAGCTTTCAATACTATCAACCATGGTGTCATTCTGAATTGAGGTCTGAGGATTGCGAATGGGCAGCAAGGTTGTGCTAGTCCACTTCCTTTTTCCAGGGTCAATTCCAATCAACGGTGATTCAGCAGGAAAGATCCCATTCTCAGCCCCTACCATGTGGAGTGTTGCAGGGATTGGTGCTCTCTCCTCTTCCATTTAACACCTACTGGATTTGCTCATCCATCACCATGGGGCAAGGTGATGGATGATGATGCCCAACTATACATATGTGTTCCTGGTGAGTTAAATAACAATATGGATATCTTATTCTGATGTCTGGAAGCTGTGAGGTTCTGGATGGGAATCACAGGCTTCAATTGAACCTAGGCAAGAGTCAGTGGTTTGAGATCCCTGATTCTGGGATTATATCATATTTGGTAATAGAGGGGATTGCACTATCTCAACAGACCATATGCACAATCTGTGGGTCTTTACAATTTCTATTCAATGTGTAAGTGGGAGTCATGGCCACAAGGGAGAAGCGGGTTTTGTACAACTTTGTATTGTGCATCAATTCCTAAATTGAGGGATCCTACTTAAGTCTCTCATACTCTGGCTATGCCCTGGGCATGCCTACATCCTACTGTTATAAATGGGGCTACCTTTGAAGAGCATTCACAAATTTCAACTGTTGCAAAATGTGGTGGTCAAGCAATTATGTGTGTTTCTGTTAGAACACACATTACACCTCTGCTTTATGAGCTGTAATGATTACCAGTTTTTTTCCAAGTATAATTGAAGGCTTTTTGACTTTTAAAGCCTTTCATGGCATATGACTAAGTTGTTTGAGGTACTTTATCTCCAGATTTCATCTGCCTATTCCACCAGATCCAACACAGAGGGCATGTTATGGATTCCATTGCAGGGGTGAAATGCTCTCGGTTCGGACCAGATCGCCCGATCCGGTAGCGATGAGGTGGGTGGTTCAGAGAACCGGTAACAAAAATCCCTGCCTTCCCCCCATTGCCCAGCTGAGCCGTGCAATCATCAGAGGCTTTTTAAAAATTTTTAAAAGCATTTTTTCTACAACCTCTTTGGCCGAATATATGCTTTTAAAAGTAAAATAAAAAGCACAACATTGGTAAACATGGAGAGATTCCTATTGAAGAGAAGGTGATAAGGAAAATATTAGAATGTGCAGAAATGAATAGATTAAAGAACTAGGATTGGTTCAAATCACAACATACATCTCACATTTAGATTCTTGAAATGATATAAGGATATAAAAGTATAAAGATATAAAGTAAGAAATAAATAAAATTTCACCCAGCAGAGTTGAATCCTTCAATCCTTATTTTTATTTCCCATCCTCTAAGTTCCTTTAAAATGTTTAAAGGATTCAGGAATGTTAGGTTTTCGTTTCAAGCAATTTCTCTTTTTTCCATTATTTATTTTTCTGTCTAGGAAAGCCTCCATAAAGTTATACAAGAGAAGAGTTCTTGAAGTATAAAAGTGTGGTTTCATTTGCATAAAATAGCAATTGGTTTGAAGGGTCTGCATATTTGCTTTGCATTCCTTTGCATTTTTTTCTATCACATATCTCTCAATTTGAAAGCTAAGTTGCTTAAGAAAGAATGCAAGGATAGTATATATATTTAGCTGATCTGAGCATATTGTTTCATTATTTGTTTTTAGCTTATTACATTATTGCCAAATAAAGACAGATGGAAAGAACTTTAAGGCAAGAAATCTTGAATCTGAGATATCTTGTCAAGCTGTAGACAGTCTGGTGAAAGCTAATAGATGAATAATTGGAAGAATAAAATAAGTATAGTAAGTGTCAATACTAATTTGGTGATCTTTTTTTTAAAAAAATCTACAAATGGTATAATCTACTCACAGATTTATGATTATGTGTTACATTTTCAATATAAGAAATAGCTTGACTTCACAATGCTAAAATGTAAGTCTGTAAATTATCATAGAATTGAAAATAAGCAATGGAAAAAAGAGTCTAATTACCCTGCTCAGTATAAGAAACCAAATTAAAGTACACATAATAGAAGGTATCTAGTCTTTGTTTGAACACATCGGTAAAGAGAAACCCTCCACCTCATTAGACAATTGATTTTCCCATCCAACTGCTCTTATAGAAAACTTTTCCTCACATGTAACTGGATCCTACCTTCCTATAATTAAAACTCATTATTTCTTGTCTGCATAATATGACAGCGGATACCTGGTCCTGGCTTTCTTCTAAGAAATAATTCCAGATATTTGAATAACAGTATTATATTCCTCCTCTCTGTACACATTTATGTATTATAGTTGTTTCTATATTTTCAATTCCAGAAAGATTCCTAATGTTAATAATAGTAGCAAAAATGCAATTAAAAATATTAATGTGAGAAATACAGCCATAAAACTTTGTTGAACAGTGGCTTTCCAAAATGCAAGCAAAGTGAGTACCAGCCAAACTTCTAAGCTATGCTATAAGGAACGAGAAACAGTGCCTCTGTTCTCCCCAAATATCATAAATGGAGTGTTCTTAGTATATCCTTCCTGGCAGGACCTTATAATGTTAATTGTTTTCCAAGGACCTTGCCCAATAATCACAAAATACGATTTGTCTTTATTTCAAAGGCATTTATTTACACCATGTCTTCTCTTTTCAGGTGAACATCTGGAACAGCACTGGTCAGTCCCTGGGCACGGACTTATATACTCCGAAGGTGGAGTCAAGGTAAGGAGGGATCAAGGGAAGGGCTAGGTGACGGAGGTGGGGTTAACTCATGCATTGCCATATGCTAAGTTAGGCATTTATTCATAACAAATCTCCCTCTAAATGTCTAACGTTTGGAGTTGGCTCAGTACAATGCATAGCCACTCCTAGCTTTGATGTCAGATATGTGTGTTGTTTATTTGGTAACGGTTTTGTCAGAATGTCTGCGATTTGTTCAGAAGTCTCACAATGCACGGCTCTGATGAAGCCTATGTTTGATAACTGTCTGATGTGCTTGTGCTTGATGTCGATGTGTCTGGATCTTTGGCCCACTGCGTCCGCATTGGAAATGTCTATGGCCGCTTTATTGTCCTTGTGGATTGTTATTGGATAAGCTGGTTTGGTCCATATGTCGGAAAGTAGATCATCAAACCATACTAAATTGTTGCTGCTTTTGACAGACAGATGTACTCTGCTTCCGCTGTGGACGTGGCAACCAAATTTTGTTTTCCAGTGTACCAATGTACTGGGCAGTTATTGATGAGAAATATATAACCAGAGGTGCTTTTTCTACTTTTTGTGTCACCTGCCCAGTCAGCGTCCGCATAGCAGGTCAATACTGGTTCATTGGAACTTGTCGATTCTAGACATAGGTATGCGTCTATGCTATATTTCAGATACCTGATTATCCATTTTACGCCTTCCCAGTGGTAAATTTTTGGATCACTGACATGCCTAGATAACAGGTTTACTGCTAAGCTGATATCTGGCCTTGTCCAATTGGCAATATATAGGAGGGATCCAATGACGGATCTGTATAGAGTGTTGTCCTTAAATGACTCCCCTTCTTCGTGCATATGTTTCAGGAAGTCTGTTTGCATAGGTGTCTCACACGGTTTGGCATCCTTCATGTTACACCTGTGTATAAGTTCTAATATTTTTTTCTTTTGTGATACCTTGAACCCATTATCTGTTTTCTCGATTTGTACCCCTAGATATTTGTTGACTCTCCCTAGGTTCTTGAGTGTGAAATGTTCTCCCAGTTTCTCGGCAAATTCATCACATTTCCGTTTGTGTTGTCCTAAGTATAGAATGTTGTCTACGTAAATGAGTGCGTACTCGACTGATGTGCCCTCCCTCTTGACGAAGAGGCAGAGGTCCGCTGAGGTGGCAGTGAAACCCATGTACCTGAGCGTTTTGGCTAGACACTCATACCATCTTTTTCCTGACTGCTTTAACCCATACAGGCTTTTCTTCAGTAATCAAGTGTCTCCCTTTTTCATGTCCTTCCCTGGGGGGGCCCTGACATAGATTTCTTTGTCTAGCTTTGCATGGAGGTAGGCAGTCTGAATGTCGAATTGATAGACCTCTAGGCCTAAGATGGATGCTATTATTAGGGTGCTTTTGACACTCTCTGCCCTAACCGTTGGTGAATAGGCATCTGTGTAGTCGTCTGGATACCTCTGTGCGAATCCCTGGGCCATGGCCTAGCCTTATAGAGGGTCTTGTTGTCTTCGAGTTCCTTAATTTTGAAAACCCATTTTGTGCCTATGAGTGTTTTGTCGACCCTAGAGGGGGTGTACACATTTAATTCCCTTAGGCTGGCCATCTCCTTCTCCATAGCCTGTTCCCACCTACTTCTCTCTTCCTGTGGCAGACTGATTACTTCTTCGTATGAGTTGGGGGTGGTTTTATTTGGGTGTATGGACATAACATAATCCTCAAATCTCTTTGGCATTCTATTTCTGTTGTGTCTTATGGGCCTGTTTGGTCGTGTGTCTGTGTCGTGCATATATTTGGCTTCTTTCTCCATGACTGCATCTACCTTAATGATGGGGTGATCTTCCTTCCACCCTTTGGTGGCTATCTCTTGGTGTCTAGGTTTGTGCCTTTCTTGTGTTTTTGTTTCTATTGTGGTATGTTTGCCCTTATCCCTTATGTTGTCTGTGTCTTCCTGTCTGGTGAGTGTCTCGTTCAGATGTATCTTTGACCAGTTGGTGTTCTCATGGAACACCACGGTCCTGGATATGATGAACCTATTGTCCCTGTCGATGAATCTGTACCCTTTTGTACCGGGCTCATATCCCATGAACCTTAATCTCTTTGAGACCTTGTCTCCCTTTCGCCTCAGCTGTCTGGGGATGTGTACATCCACCGTGACCCCAAATATGTGTAAGTGTGCAATTTTTGGCTTTCTGTTGTACATCACCTCGTAAGGCGTTTTCTCTATACTACACTAGACCAGAGCCTATTCAGTGTGTAATTTGAATAGGTGAGTGCTTCTGCCCAGAATGATTGTCCTAACCCTGCATCGTCTAGAGCGCATCTCACCATTGTTTGTAGGACTCCGTTCCATTTTTCTACAACTCCGTTCTGGAATGCGGAAAAAGGAGAAGTCATGTAATGTATTATCCCGTGCATCTTTAACCAGTTCGAGAAGTCCTTTGACAGGAACTCAGACCCCCTATCCGTCATTATCTGTCTTATTTTTGTATTGTGTTGTGTCTCCACCCTCTTGTGAAATTCCTTAAATTTTTGAAATACCTCGCTCTTATGGTTAATGGTATACACAAAGCCATAGCGGCTGAAGTCATCTACTATTGTCAGGAATAATCTCTTTTTGTATTTTATGGAGGGCTTCATGGGACCTACAATGTCCATGTATACCAGGTGGAAGATGGAGTTGGTGGTGCGGGTGGCCTTTCTAGGTCTAGGCTTGGTTTTTAGTTTAGAGGATTTACATACGGAACATTCAAAGTAGTTTTTACAGCCTTTTATTTTCAAACCATTGGTACATTCTGTCATTTTTTGGATGACTGGGAAGCTGGTATGACCCAACTTTCTATGTAGTAAGTGGGCACAGTCATCGTGAATGGGCTTACCAATTAGCAACTTCCCTTTGTATGTTGTGTCACGGTCGTGTCTATCTTCAGTGGCGTCATCTTCCTCGTCCCCCTCTGTCTCGACTTGGGCATCGGCCTTGTTCTCTGTGCTTTCTAGTTGAGCAATTATACTGGTCTGCTTATTCCCTTTAGGATGGAGGTATGTTAGTCCTCCATCAATGACTATGTTGCCGATGCTTTTCCTGCCCTTGGTCATGTAGGCCTTTCCTCCCTTGAAGGTGGTCTCTATACCCATGTCTTTACTGAGTTTAAGTGTTGCTAAAATATTGTGGGGTATTTCGGGTATGAGCAGTACCCCCTCTATCTTGCCTATCCTGCTTATGAGTGTATTCCCTTTCCCTGTCACTAGAACTTTGTTCTGATTGGCTACCTTAATGTGGTAGTTCTCCTCTGTAAATGAGGTCAGGATCTTTCTGTCATGAGTTGTGTGGTTGGTGGCTCCTGAATTAATGAGCCACGCTTCTCCCTCTCTTGTTTGTTTGTGTGTGTGTGTGTGTTTTCCCCGATCCCATACATGGATCCTGATCGGCTCTCCCTGGAGCTGTCTCTATTTCCCCTTCTGTCCCTTGGGTTAGGGGAGTCTCTGCATCTATATCTGTTCTCAGATGGGGACCTATCGGGGAGCCCTGACCTCCGGCCTTCCCTTTCCTTACAATAGGTGTGGTCCCTTTCCCTCGAATTTTTGGGGCAATCCCTCTTATAGTGGTTCTTGGAACCACAGGTGAAACATTCTGGGTAGTCCCGGTTCCTGGTTTGGAACTCAACCCTCTTTGTAGGTTTGCTGTCCCTGCAGCTGATGGAGCGGTCCCTCCTTAAACTGTCTTCTGCAATTATTCTGTTTGTCAGTGACTCAAGTGTGAGATGGCCTAAGCTTAGGCTATCCAGCTGCATTATGAAGTTATCCCAGCTAGAGTCCAGGGAGTTAATGACAATGCTTTTCATACTTTCCTCTGATATATCCTCCCCCCTTTGTATCAACTCAGCCCTTGTAGCATTCAGGTTTAATATGTGTTCACCCATGGGAGTTCCAGCTTTGTGTCTAGCTGAGTGGAACTTCCTAGATATCTTGGCTATGGTGGCAGCGCTTTTACTGTAGAATAAGTTAAATATTTTCTGCAGTATTTCTGATACAGTTAGGTAATGACTAAGACTGGGATATATGCTTGGCGAAATACTTGCTATGACTATATAATAAGCTCTGTGGTGCAAGCAGTCTATTTCTAGAGTCCAAGGTTTCGTGGGGGTGGGGGGATGTCATCAATTAAAAATAACATGTTCTCCCTTAAAAATAAAATCTGGAGTTGATGATTCCACTGCATAAGGTTTGATCCAGCTAATTTAAGAGTGGGAAAGTCAGTTGGTAAATTTACTGAGCTGTGTGGCAAATTACTCACAGTCTATTGCTGTCCATGATATCTCAGGTGAGGGAACTCACAATATGGCTTGGGGATGCTGTTTGGGACTCTGTATGGACTTGTATTTATGTTCTCCTCTTCTCTTCTTACAGGAGCCGATTGAGCATGCGCGAAGCCTATTTCGCGTCTGTAGTCGGTGGGTGAGTAGCTTGCTGTTGCTGCTCTTAGGCCTCAGCCTAGGCCTATGGTTGGGGGTTCGGACTCACCCCTGAGGTATCCGGCTTCGTCCCTGGAGGCAGGCATCCATCGATGGGCAGCTGGTTCCCTGCTGGAAGCTGGAGAGAGGCAAGGAGGCGAGGTGGTTGTAAGTCGAGGACTTATGGGATTTGGCGGCGCGGTGGCGGCAGCGGCGAGTGGTCCCAATCCTTGGTCGCTGGTCCCTGGATGTACGAGGAAGCCTGGTGGAGGTCTCATGGAGGGTGAGTAACTGGCGTGCTCTCCTTCCCTCAGGTCTCGTGTTGCTGGTGCGGTGGGTGGTGAGTTCGAGTCCTGCCATCGGCATGTCTCATGTGCGATCGGCGTTTGGCGATCGCCCTCGCGGTGTGTGTTCCTCGGGTGGGGTAGCTGGGGCGATGCATTGACATCGATGGCCCCCCCGTAGTCCCCTCGGCTTGCGGTTGTCTCCCTGCAGTTTGTGGCTGGCGCGAGGGGGTCGTATGCGGAGCCGGTTGCTGCTGGTGATGTCCCATGCATTTTTTCGACTTCGGGCTCAGCAGGCGAGCTCCTGGTGGCTTGGTATCTTCTTTCTGAGTTGTCTTTGGTTGGTCCCCCATTTGTTTTAGGGTTCCTTTTGTTTCGCGCCATTAAATTTGAATCTCGGCTCCCTATTGGTTGGCGGCCATCCCAAGATGGCCACCGGCAGCATGGCGCGAAACTGGAGCCGTTTAAGTCCTGGGTTTCTGCCAGGGGGCATCTTCCTCTTACCGGGCTGGCAGTCTCGTGGTCTCGTTCTTGGGAGCTCATCG
Organism: Arizona elegans; assembly: GCA_022577455.1. Lineage (NCBI taxonomy): Eukaryota > Metazoa > Chordata > Lepidosauria > Squamata > Colubridae > Arizona > Arizona elegans. The sequence continues at coordinate 70,200,222 of JAKOOJ010000004.1, read as the reverse complement.
CTGCCCCGTGGTCATCTAGTAGGTCCCGGAGTTTCGCGATGAGTTCCCTTTTGCTGATGGAGGCTTCCATCATTCTTTGTATGGTCTCTCTTAGCTCATCCCTCTTGGGCGATTCATCCCTTTCATACCTGGCTGCATTTTTTCATGGTCTCACGCTCCTGTCTGTCTGGTCCAGGTCTCTCACTTCCATGGCAGTTGGAATTCTTGCTGTGGCACCTTTGGATTCCTGCAGCTCTGCCATTAGTCTGGTGATGGACCTCGTGTTCATTCTTTCTTCCATCTCAGGGTAAATTGTATTTCAGTTATTATTCTTGGGTTATTGGGCACAACCATCCTCTGCTACCATCTTCTTAATTGTTTTCCAAGGACCTTGCCCAATAATCACAAAATACGATTTGTCTTTATTTCAAAGGCGTTTATTTATACCATGTCTTCTCTTTTCAGGTGAACATCTGGAACAGCCCTGGTCAGTCCCTGGGCACGGACTTATATACTCCGAAGGTGGAGTCAAGGTAAGGAGGGGTCAAGGGAAGGGCTAGGTGAGGGAGGTGGGGTTAACTCATGCATTGCCATATACAAAGTTAGGCATTTATTCATAACATATAGAACGTACCATTTCTACTTCAAGCAAACAGTTCTGGAACTACTTGAGAGACAAACCATGTAGGTATTATAAGTTAAAAACAGAACTTTGATTCAGGACTCTGTTGGAAGCCAATGTGGAGCCCAATATGAAATGGCATTTGTAGGTTTCACTACTAATCACATTCTCCCTCAATTGTAGTTTCTGAATCATCTTCAAACCTTGCCCATGTAAAGTGATTTAAAATAGTCTAACTTCTAGATGAAAAGGGTAAGAGTTAAGATCATCAAGGCATCCTGATCCAGACATGGCCCCAACCATTCTCCAATCCAGCAGTTATTATGAAGTGTTTTTTATAGTTATAATGTACACCGAAAATGGCATTTAATTTCGTTGTACGAGGTGCAATGACAATAAAGTAAACTAAAACTAAATCCAACATAATCCTCTAATCATAGATTTTCTCTTTCATGAGAAATGTTATCCCAATTAGAGACAAAAACAGCAAATACCTAAGTATTTAAGTGGCAGCCAGATGATTTTGGGATGAACAGTGCCACCACCTTACAATAATTCAAATTAAACTTGTTTGAGTCTTCTAGACCCACAAGGTCAAAACTTACAGAACATCTCCAGCTAAAGATTAGAGCAACATCTGACTGCTGTGGCTAGGGGGATCTTTGCCTCATGCACCAATTGCAACCCTACTTGGATCAGGAGGCTCTCCTCACAGTCACTCATGCTTTGTCACCTCACGGTTAGATTATTGCAATGCGCTCTACATGGGGCTACCCTTGAAAAGTGTTCAGAGACTACAGTTGATCCAGAATGCAGCCGCGAGAGCTGTTGTGGGTGCACCTAGGTACACCCACATTGTACCAATTCTCCGCAAGCTGCACTGGCTCCCTATTGGTCTCCGGTCACAATTCAAGGTGTTGGTTATTACCTTTAAAGCCCTACATGGCTCAGGGCCAGGTTATCTTCGAGACCGCCTTCTGCCGCATAGCTCCCAGCGACCGGTAAGATCCCACAGAGTTGGTCTCCTCCAGATCCCGTCAGCTAAACAATGTCGGCTGGCGGGCCCATGGGGGAGGGCTTTCTCTGTGGCTGCCCCAGCTCTCTGGAACCAGTTACCTCCTGAGATCCGGACCATCCCCACCCTATTGGCCTTCTGAAAAGTGGTGAAGACCTGGCTTTTCTGGCCGGCTTGGGGCCATTGATCTCGCTCTTGTGATCTGGGGAGATCCAGCCATGAATGGTGTGAATGAGTTTTTAATGTTTTTAATGTTTTTAATTTTTCAATTTTTATAATGATTTTTTAAATGTATTAAATGTATTGTGAGCCGCCCTGAGTCTTTGGAGAGGGGTGGCATATAAATTTAATTAATTAAATTAAATTAAATTAAATTAAATTAAAACCCAACACGAATATTTAAAGCTTAATCAATAATCACAAATATAATCAACATACTGTGTACCTCATTCTGAACTAATATTTTATTTCTCCTTGTAATTTCTTAAATTAAAGTACAAGAATGTCATACCCCACAATGGAGCATACCCTAGGCTACTTTCTTCTCTTTTAATATCACCAATTATGGTCATCCACCAGGGCATAGAGCTTTTTCTTCCTCGATCAGGCCTTGCACTATTTTCTGAATATCTTCCTCAGAATGTAGGGGCTGAAGATAAGGCAAAAGTCTATGAAAAATTAAAGGGAGTACATAGAAACCTGTTTTAAGTCTCTACCTCTTTGTGTTTGAATCATGATGCTCTAGAACTGGTCAACAGAGCATCAGAGAGACTACTTGGGAGCAACGGCCATCTTTGAGCTCCAGAGTTTGATCAGATGCCTGATGGCTGTCAGGTAGCAGAAAGAATCCCCCAGGATGGACCACCTTAAATAGTGCCCTAATTTGCCAGATCACAAGGGCTCAAAGGCAGTTCTTTTACATCCTGGAATATCCCCAAAAATCTACAATTATTAAATTATTATTAAAATTATAATTAAAATGTATTATTAAATTAATTATTAATTATTAAAATGTTTCTGCAATATGTATCAAAATAGCAGCAGTGTCTTGGAACTTATATTGTCTCTTGGTTCCATTTGATATACCTCTGCATATCTGAAACGTCAATTAATAGTTATAACTATCCTCTTATTAAGAGCTAATCTTTTGATATCTTTAACTTAATATCAGTTTAAGGGATCAAATATATCAAATTATCAGAAATATATTCATGGGATAAATAACATCCTATTTCTTTGGAATGGGAAGTGTAATTATTTTTTATGTATTTTTATATAAAGAAATTTGGATTTAAACAAATCTAAAAATATAGGATTAATTGCATCATAAATCTGAAAGTCACTCTGATGCAACCACATATAATATTGAACTAAAATTTTCAGCTGGGTTTTCCAAATGCAAAAAATGATATCCATATGTTCACCAATATGTGTGTGGTATAAGATTTTTTTTGACCAAAGTCAGTATTCTCTTCAAATGCATAGAAAAGTGATTTTTTGCTTCAGTAGATATACTAGCTACTCCTTTAATTTATCAGTGAAGTTCTTTTTTAATCTGAAAATAATTCTGTTCAAGAATTGCTCTACTAGAGTTGTCAGAAAATAAGATGGAAAGTGACTCATGATACAATTTCAAAGCATTATCTTGTGGAATAGCCATATAAAATGATATAAATTATAACATTAATTTGATCAGTCTGTCCTTTGATTCAATGTTAAGCTTCTATTTATCTTTTGATCAAACCCATGGAATCTTTTATGTAAAAATGAAAGGCCCTGAGAAATTAAACTACATATTGAAAAAAATACTTTCAAAATAGAATCATTTCTGGACACAACTGGATGGCCAGAAAGTAGATGAATATTTTTATGTATTTGGGATAAATATGTAGAACAGCACAATGCAAGTTTTTTTAAAAGTCCCATTTGTGGTTCACAATAGTACTCTATACACTTGATACTTCGTATTTTTTTGTCAATACGGTACAATTATCCTATTTATTAACTTGTGTTTCTCTGTAATTACAGCAATCAAAAGTACTTAGCTATCTAATGAACAAAAGCTTTGTCTATTTGGGTTCAAATTGTTTTCAACTGATAAACTAATAGCAGAGTTGCCTATATAAATACTGCAACTCTTACACTGCAAAAACATTTGGACCACACATATTGACCAGGGTAAAGCAATTGACGCAATTTACATAGATTTTTGTAATGCCTTTGATTCAGTGGTGCACAACAAACTACTGTTGAAATTAAGTTCTTAAGGCATCTCCAGATCCCTGCACAAGTGGATAGCCACGTTCCTGTCAAACAGGCAACAAATAGTCAAAATAGGGAAGGCCTTATCAAATCCGGCACCAGTTAACAGTGGAGTCCTCCAAGGCAGCATTTTAGCACCCACACTCTTTCTGCTTTACATCAATGACCTATGTGATCATGTTATAAGTAGCTGTGTCCTTTTTGCTGAAGACATAAAATTATTTAACACCACTGACAATGCTTCTGCCCTACAAAGCAATCTTGACTATGTGTCAGAATGGTCATGCAATTGACAACTCCAAATTTTTACTAATAAATGTTCTGTCCTACACATTGGCAATAAAAATCAGAACACCAAATACAAATGATCTTGTAGATGACCCTCACTCTGTCAAGGATTTAGGAGTACTCATCTCAAATTATCTAAGTCCCAGAGCTAACTGTAACAACTCATTAAGAGTTGTTAACCTAATTTTGCAGTAATATTGTATTGCTAGCTAAGGCATACAAAACCTTTGCCAGACCAATTCTTGAATACAGCTCGTCCGCCTGGAACCCACACTATATTTTGGACATTAACATGAATGAGCAGGTTCAGAGGTATTTTATGAGAAAAGTACTCCACTCTTCTATTCACAATAGAATTCCCTATGCCACCAGACTTAAAATTTTGGGCTTGGACAATCTGGAATTGTACCCCCTGTGGGCCAATTTAAGCATAGTACACAAAATTGTCTGCTACAATGTCTTGCCTGTCAACGACTTCTTCACTTTTAACCACAATAGTACATGGGCAAACAATCAATACAAACTCAAGGTAAACCGCTTCAAACTCGATTGTAGGAAATATGATTTCAGCAACAAAGTGGTCAATGCCTGAAATGCTCTACCCAACTCTGTTGTTACAGCTTCAAACCCACACATCCAACTTCGAACTGTTTACTGTAGACCTCACTCCCTTTTTAAGTGGTCCATAAAGGGGGCGTGCATAAATGCACCAGCATGCCTACTGTCCCTGTCTTACTGTCCCCATTTATTTGTATTTACTTCCTTTGTTTATGTTTATGTTCATATCTATACTTGTCATCTTGTACATATTTGACAAATTATAAATAAATAAATAAATAAATAAATAAATAAATAAATAAATAAATAAAATATAAATAAACCAAACTATAATCTGTGGCCAGAAAGTATGACAAGTTTTAGAACAAATGTAATCTTTCTTTTTTGGTTAGAAAGATCTGACCTCGATGTAAAGCAATGGCTCCAAATGACATGGTAAATTACTCTTTTACTGCCTCTATTCAGATTATAAGCACAAACAGTTAAAAAAAATCAAAGTGTACTTTTTAAACTGTTGATCAAATATGGAGTAATTTCTAAGAGCAGGAAACAGTGGAGCTAATGGGTAAATGCTGCTGAAGAGCTAAGAGCTTGAGAAAGGAGCTACAAATGTGAAGAGAGAAAACATAGAGTCAGGATTTCCTTCAGAATAGCACAGAAGAGACAGGATAGAAAAACAAGAGCTAAGCTCTTTCAATTACAGTGGTACCTCGGTACTCGATGTTAATTGTTCTGGGTGGCACTACAAGTACTAAAAACTATGAGTGCCAAACAAACCAGATGATTTACCATGTGAACCTATGTTTTGGCGAGGAAAAACTTTCTGTCTGTCCTTTTTCCTATGTTGGAGACCTTCCCAGCATGGCTGACGTCCTGTCTGCCCTCTGTAGCTGTCTCCCTCTTTCTTTTTCAGCATGTTGAATACCAAAGAAGCAATGAGTACCAGGATAACATTGTCACATTAAAATACATTGAATACTAAATTCAATGAGTTTTGAAGCAGTCAAGTACTGAGGTTAGTGGTGGGATTCAAATAATTTAACAACAGGTTCTGTGGGCCTAGCTGGGTGGGCGTGGCTAGGTGGTCATGTGACTGGGTGGGCATGACTAGGTGGTCATGTGACTGGGTGGGCGTGGCTAGGTGGTCATGTGACTGGGGGTTGTCGCTTTGACTTTATTATCTCCATCTATATACTATAGATATACTTTCATGGACCATTGAAAGGAGGAAATGGCTCACATGCTTTGCCTAAGAGTGTGATAAGCAACAGGCTTTTAAGGGGCTGCCACAAAGAAGTGGGGGGCAATGTATTTTCCAAAGGAGCAGAAGGCAAAACAAGAAGCAATGGATGGAAACTGAACAAAGAGAGAAGCAATCTAAAACTAAGGAGAAACTTCCTGACAGTGGAACTGCTTGTCTCCAGAAGTTCTGGGTGCTCAATCACTGGACGTTTTTAAGAAAAGACTGGACAGCCATTTCTCTGAAATGGTATAGGGTTCCTCCCTCCCCCCAAGGTCCCTTCTAAGTGTTATTCTGTCATTCTGTCACCTTTCCCAGGCCCTCTACTCGGATTTTGGCATCCTCAGTTTTCCTGCCTGAGCAGGTAGTTGGACTATAACACCTCCAAAGTCCCTTTCAAGTCTGTTATTCTGTTATTCCTGAGCTAAATAGCTAAGAGCCTCATTTGGACCTATCTCTTTTGCTCCCTTTGGATTAATGAGATAAAGAGCTGCCTCTAGACATTCATTTTAATAAGATTTTTAGAAACCTGCAGTTGAAAGTTCTTCATGTCTCCTTACCCTGAAGACCCAATTTCATATGGAATTTATTCCCAAACTGATTGCCCTTTTGGCATTTCTCTTGATCTAAAATGCACCCCCAAGAAGCAACATCTTTCTTTCTCCCCACCTTCTCTCTCTCTCACACACACACTCAATTTAAGCAAACTCCCTTGTCTTAGAGACATTACAATCATAGGCTAGAACAGTGGGTCTCAACCTTCCTAATGCCGCGACCCTTTAATACAGTTCCTCACGTTGTGGTGACCCCCAACCATAAAATTATTCCTAAAACCATTGAAAATATGTGTTTTCGGATGGTCTTAGGCGACCCCTGTGAAAGGCTCATTTGACCCCCAAAGGGGCCCCGACCCACAGGTTGAGAACCACTGGGCTAGAAGAAGGTACCTTGGAGGTCTTATAGTTCAACTTTCTGCTCAAGGCAGAAGACCTCATATACACTTGCGGGTTTGCAGACATCCTAACTTTGGCTGCAAAAACTGCAGGTAGCCTTCCCAGCCACACACTTCCTCATCCCACCAACCCATGCAAGGCAGGAGGCCCAAGAGAAAGCGCCTGGTCTGGGCACACAGCCTGGGGAACAAAGCATGACTTGATGAACTGATCCATCCTGAAGGCAAGCTCCAGAGCTGCAGCTGCAGCAGAAGGAAGAAAGCAACTCCAGAGCAGTGATAGTGGTGAAAGGTGAACTCCAGAGTGGTGGCAGCAGCAGTTGAAGGCAGAAGGCGAGCTCCAGAGTGGCAGTGGCAGCAGAAGATGGCAGCGGAAGGCAAGATCTAGAGTGGTGGCAGTGGTCGAGCTCCAGGAAGGAGGGCAGATTTCCCATGGCTGCACATGCACACCGCACTGGAGCAGCAGTCTCTGCCCCAGCACAGTGTCTCCCCTGAGGGCCGGCCGCCCACCCACTGACCGGGCTGGTCTGGGAGTGGCACAGGCTAGACGCAGGACCCAAGGCAGAGGGGAAGGCAAACAGGTGGCAGTCACCTGCAGGCCCTGTGGAAGCTGAGCATGCCAGGCCCAAAAGGCAAGTGAGCTTCACCAGGTTCCCCCGAGGCAGTTCTTTGGCTGAGCACAGTGGGTCTCCCTGCCCCACCGCCAGCATTGGCCTTACCTTCTAGATCTTCCACATGCCTCTGCCAGCCTGAATACCATGCCCTTTGGATCCAAATGGGGCTAGCTCATGGCTGCCTGTGAAGGTAAGGCTGATGGTGGGCGGCCCTTGTGGGAGATGCCACCATGGGGCCGAGACTGCTGCTCTGCTGCAGTGTGTGCATGCAGCTGTAGGATATCTGCCCAACCTCCTGCCACCTTTGGGTGTTGGCCCCATTGTGATCTGAAGGGCAGGGCACTAGCATCAGCGGAGGCATGTTGGAAGTCTGCAGCTCCTTGAGGCCTTTGGAACAGATCAGATTGTCCAAGGCTTTGCTCCCCAGGAAGGGTTCCATTGTGGAGGGCTGTTCTCAAGGCTTCTTGGGCCTTGAGAAGTGGTAAGAGGCTGAGGAAGAGGAAAGGACTGAGGTGGAGAGAAGCGATAGGAGGCAGAAAGTGAGAGAAATGGGAGGCTTTGGAGATGACCATCCTTCCCAGCCCGGCTTCCCTGAGGGGGCGCCTGGCCACACTTACCTCTGCCTTGAGGCTTCTGCTGCTGGAGCAGGTGGGAGCAGGCCAAGGCAGATGGGTGAGTCTAGTCTAGGTGAGCAAGGAGGAATGGAGATCGGCAAAGGAAGGCATTCATCTCAGTGGCTTCATTAAACCTTTCAACCATATACCTGAAAAACAGCATGTTTTTAAGATTTTCTGGAATAGCAACTGAGTCAGAATCAGCCAGACCTTAGAGGATGTGATGCAGAGGGCAGGTGCTGCCACAGAAAATTCTTACTTCCTTGATCCCAGCAGATTGCATTTCCTAATAGATGAGCCGTGCAGCAAAATTGTAAGAGAAAGGAGAAAAAGTGCTGTTATGACATAATTGTTCCACAGTTAAATGAAATAAGTATGAGGCCTATAACTTTACAGCATCTGCTATCATGAGACCAACCGGTGCCATGCATTTTTCCATCCAATCCATGGACGGGTAGTATCTCCTAGTTGCTGGGCAGAACTGAGTGCTGATCACTTCCCAATTGACAGGCCACGCCCACACTGTCCAATCAGCTTCAGTCTTTCTCACTCAGTTGCTGTGAGAACTGTGGAAATTGAGTGCTCTATATTTAGACTAGATCCTTCCCTCATTATTTCCTCCTTTTATTATTTTTGTTTTCCCTGACACTTTTACCTACTTCAGTTATGGAGCTGCTGCGTTGGAATTTTTTTGCTGCTGGAGTGTGGATGAGTTTGGGGCTCCAAACCATCAGGCCTACCCCCCTGCCATCGGGGCAGCAGCGCACCGGATTTCAACCCGGCTGGGCAGGCCCGTGTTGCCTTATAGCCACTGGCGACGTGCTAGTTTGCTGGTGAGCCAGTAAAATTGCCGTCGCCTCAGCTCCGATCATTGTAGCGGCTCCGGAGTGCCTGCCCGGTGTTGCGGCAGACTCTGAGACTCCAGATGGCGGAGAAGCGCTACGGAGTCTTCAGCGCTTGCTCTTAACAGCTGCGAAGCACGACGGAAGTTTCTGCGCTCGCCTTTACACTTTCGGCAGATTGTAAGTTCACCGTTGGAGCCGGAGAAGTTATTGTTTCACCTCAGAAGGTAGTCTTTAGACTGACGGCCACCATTTTGTCTTGGGACTCTGTCGGCGTGGCGGACACCATTTTGGGGGCGTGATTGGCAGTCCACTTCGCCTGGTACCTCAACCAAGCAGAAGATTTGCGCCAGACTTAATTTGAGCCTCCTGAATTAGCGGAGCTCCCCTAAGCGACGCTATTGCTTCTATTTAGCCTCTTAGTCGCCTCATAATTGAGTTCAGTGACTTTTTGGACAGGCTTGTGTCATTAGGGATTTGAGCTCAGCAGCTTCTGGGCCTAACTGGACCCCTGATTAACAGAGTCTTCACTGTGGGCGACATTCCTTTTGGTGAGCCTCAGTGTAGACCTTATTATCCAGCCACTACTTAATTACTCCTATCATCTGAGATGGCGGATTTGGCATCATCCTCAGATTCGGAGGAACCTTGCAGCCCTCCTCAACCTCAACATAGGTCACGTTCCAAGAAATCTAAATCCAAGGCTCACAAACCTCACACCTCTTCCAGGTCTTCAGCACAAACCAAGGCAGAGCAGAGAAGACATCACGCCTTGGAAAAGCAGTTTGAGTGAGCCCAACAACAACAGGCATCACAGCAGGAACAGTCCCTCTCTTCAGAGGACCGAGCTGGTTCTTCTGGAACATCAGTGCACACCAGTTCTAACCCGCTATGCTCAAGTGGTGTGTCAATGTCATTGCCGGATATTTCTAACTCGTCAACATCTAACGTTTCCTTGGGCCGTAGACGTTTACCGGAGGCGACATTCACACCTACAGCAGTGGGGCTCCACCCGGAGGTTGCTGACAATCCTATGTCCCTCCACTCTATGTTATCTGATGCATTGGCTAAAATTTTAGCTGCAGGTCTCCAGCAGGAGGCAGCAGCCTCTTTTTCTACTGCCCTGCCTTCCCAAGGCTTGCTCCGGCTATTGCGAAAGCTGCGCCTTCTAGTGCACAATGGGCTGCTGACACCTCTTCTGAGGAATTAGATGGTGGAGAGATTTGCCTGGAGGATGTCGAATTCTCTGATGATGAAGGGCTCCCTCCCGAGAAACCTGCTTTCACGAACTTGTTCCGCCCATCTGTCTTCAAATCCCTGCTGCACAAAGCCAAGATGGCCACCAAGTTTGGCATTGTTGGGGCACCTGCAGACCCTGCAGACCAATCTTCAGATCCGCATAATAATCTATTCCAGGTTTCTAAACCAGACCATGACGTGATTCCTTGTCCTCCATTGTTTGCCGATGTCGTGAAATCTGCCTTTGGGCAGCCAGGTTCCCTGACAGCCCCAAGTGGCCTCGACAAGCATCTTTATGCTTCCGCGTCGGAATTGGAGGAAGTCCTTGCCATGCCTTCTGTAGACCCTCTGGTCGCTACCTTGTCATCATCTTCTCTGATGACTTCTGATGTTGTTGATGGCCTAAAAGCAGAGGACCATAAGATGGAACTGGGTTTCCGTAAGGCGCATCAGGCGGCAGCTTGGGCTATTAAGGCAGCTACAGCTACAACATTCTTCAACCGGGCTTCCCTGATCTGGCTCCGGCAGCTTCAGGAGAGGTTGCCCCCTGCCGATACTAGGCTGCATCAAGACATTAATAAATTAGTGGCCGCAACGGAATACCCGGTGGATGCCTCATTGACCGCGGCCAAATTTGCATCATGGGCTATGGCGGCAGCGGTGACCAATAGACGTCTCTTCTGGCTTCGCAGTTGGCGGGCAGACAACAAGGCAAAGTGGAAGTTGGCGTCAGCACCTTTTGCCGCCCCGTCTCTATTTGGTGCTTGTCTGGAGCCGATATTGATAGAAGACAAGGACAAGTGCAAAGTCCTTCCATCCTCTTACCGCCGTCCTGAGCGGACATATACGCCTTATACACAGCGTCAGCCTTTTCGATCCTACTCAGGGTCTAGCGGGCCCTACTTCCAGCGGTCTTATGCCCAGAACTCTGACCGTGCCTCGGATAGACAGCCATTTCGCGATAGGGCCAGGAACCAGTTCCAATCGAAACGCCCCTTCAGGGGAGCCGCATACCGTCCGGCTCGCAGAGACAAGTGACTTGCTGGGTCCAGGTCCTATTGGAGGTCAACTCCAGCACTTCTACCACCAGTGGGACCTCTCAACGACCGATGCTTGGATCCGCCGCTCGATTCAACATGGCCTTCGCCTCGAGTTCCACACTCTACCACCCACCAGGTTTCGTCGCTGCCCCGTACCTTGGTGCCGGGTTCAGAGGGAACTCATGGAAGCAGAGATATTGCACCTCCTCTCCATCAAAGCAGTAGAGCCTGTACCCAGAGGTCAGGAGCGAACTGGATTCTACGCTACCTTATTTCTGGTGCCCAAGTCATCGGGGGGCCACAGGGGCATCTTGAACCTGAAACCTCTCAATCAGTATATACTGTATCGCAGGTTCAAGATGCATTCCCTCAGGTCGATTCTGGCGTCCATCAGACACGGGGACTATCTACAGTCTGTGGACCTACGAGAAGCATACTTGCATGTCCCAATACATCCATTGCATTGTCGCTACCTCCACTTCGAGTACAACAACATGCATTTTCAATATTGCACGATGCCCTTCGAACTTTCATCGGCCCCCAGGACCTTCATGAAACTGGTGATGGTGGTTGCTGCTACCATCAGGTCTCGCTCAATCCGTCTCATCTGTTACCTAGACGATGTACTGGTCTTGTCAACCTCACCTTCACAGGCAACGAAGGACATGGAGGTGGTTATACAGGTGTTCCAAGACCACGGTTTTTCCATTAACCGTTAAAAGAGCCATCTGACACTTACGACTCATCTCCAGCACTTGGGGGTGGTGATCGATTCACAACTGGGCCAGGTGTTCCTCTCCCCAGATCTCATCCACGACATCAGGACAATGGTGTGGCAGGTTCAATCTCAGAGGAAGGTGCCTCTGCTCTTGTTGACTCAGTTGTTGGGGAAGTTAATATCCTGCATCTATATCGTACCGTGGGCACGCAAACACACCCGGCCCCTTCAGTGGCTGTTACTTCCCTTTCAGAAGGTGAGGCGCAGTACGTCTACTCATCAGATTGTGCTACCGCCACAAACTCGAATGTCCCTCACATGGTGGAGGTCTCCCACTCTTCAAAAAGGATGCTGGACCGGCTTGTTCTAACTACCTACGCCAGTCTCCTCAGCTGGGAAGCCCACCTACGAAACGATGTGATTCAAGGTCAGTGGTCCCTAGCGGAGCAGGCGAACAGCATCAATTGGTTGGAGTTGAGGGCTGTTCGTCTCGCCTTACACCAATTCGGCCACACCTTGGAGGGGCAGCATGTGTTAGTCTGGATGGACAACGTCACCACCAAGGCCCACATAAATCGGGAGGGGGGCACACGTTCCAGGCCCCTGATGATGGAGTCGGAGAGATTGTTGGCTTGGGCGGAACGTCACACTGCATCTCTGATGGCGGACCACACCTCGGGACAAGCCAACATCACGGTGGACTGGCTCAGCAGGGAGCACATCGATCCTGCAGAGTGGACTCTGAACCCTGTCATCTTCGAACAGATAGTTCACCGATTTGGTCGTCCCCAGGTGGACCTCTTCGCCACTCCCCAGAATGCCCAGCTGTCGAGATTTTACACATGTTACCCGACCGCAGGAGCAGAAGGCTATGACGCTCTACACTGTCAGTGGCCTCCCGGTCTTCTCTATGCCTTCCCCCCTTCCCGTTGATTCCACAACTGATTCGAAAGCTATTGCTTGAGGGCGCCGAGTTGCTCCTAATCGCCCCACAGTGGCCTCGCAGGCCCTGGTATGCAGACCTAGTGGGTCTATCCAGTTTACCATCATGGACGATACCACCGAGAAAAGATATGCTCAGCCAGGGGGTCATCTTCCACCCAGATCCACAGTGGCTCCTATTGACCGCCTGGCACTTAAGCGGCTCCAACTACAGAAGGACAGATTGTCCACTGACATCATCAAGGTGATTCAAGCTGCTAGGCGCCCTTCCACCACTAGGATTTATGAGGTGTCATGGCGAGCATTCTCTACTTGGGGCTTAGCCCACCACGTGGACCCAACTTCGGCGGATGTCCCGGATGTGCTGGACTTCTTACATGATGGCTTAGCTAAAGGTCTTGCCCCAGCCATGCTATGATGCCAGGTGGCTGCCTTGTCCACCGTCCTCACGTGTGAGAAGCACCGCACACTATCGCACAATCCGAGGATTAGGAGTTTCCTGCATGGGGCCTCCAATATTTCCCCTCCGGTGATACATAGGTACCAGTCCTGGGATCTACCGTTGGCGCTTCAAGCGCTTACCACCACGCCATTTGAACCCTTGGCTTCCGTATCCCTAAAATTTCTGACACTTAAGGTCACCTTTCTCCTGGCCATTACATCAGCTAGACGTGTATCTGAACTCACTGCACTGTCTGTCCGCAAGGACCTCTGTATTTTTTATAGTGACAGAGTGGTGATGCGCTTGGACCCAACTTTCTTGACAAAGGTAAACTCACGGTTCCCCCGGGCCTAAGAGTTAGTTCTTCCTAACTTTTGTCTGAACCCTCGCCACCAGACTGAGTCTTTATGGCATACCTTGGACGTTAGGCGTGTCCTTCGCCGTTACATCAAACGTACTGAGTCCTTTCGACAGACTGAGTCCTTGCTTGTATCCTTCACTCCTTCCTCGATGGGAAGGAAGGTGTCATCTGCTACAATTGCCAGATGGATTAAAGCCTGTATTTCGACCGCCTACGATATCCGAGCACGCCTCGTCCGGCTAAAATCTATGCCCATTCAACGCGCAGTGCAGCTGCGTCGGCAGCTTGGTCTACGAATGCTTCAATAATGGACATCTGTCGCGCAGCCTCATGGGCTTCTACCACTTCTTTTATACGACATTATAAAATTGATCTGTATGCCTCGGCTGATGCATCCTTTGGACGTCGGGTTCTGCAACAGGTGGCCACGACCCAAGCTGTGGATAACAGTCAGCCTCCTGCCCTGGGCAATTGAACTTGGGTACATCCCGTCCATGGATTGGAGGAGCAGCACAATGGAAAACGGACGTTGGCATACCTGAATGTCCATTTTCGGGGCGCTGGAATCCAATCCATACCCACCCTTTTGGCTTCCTGTTCTGTTCCTTACTGTTTGTTGAAATTTCATAGTTTGCCTCGTTCCTGCGCCTTCGTGAGGAAAGACTGAAGCTGACTGGACAGTGTGGGTGTGGCCTGTCAATTGGGAAGTGATCAGCACTCAGTTCTGCCCAGCAACTACTACCCGCCCATGGATTGGAGTCGCAGCGCCCCGAAAATGGATGTTCAGGTATGCCAACGTCCGATCTATTAAAATAAGTCAACAGATATTCTACACCAATGCTATAGTGCAGTGATGGCAAACCTTTTTGGCATTGCATGCCAAAAGTCTGTGCGCGAGAGCGCTCTCATGCTCCCGCATGCCAGCACCCATAATGCAATGTGCGCCCCCATTTGCACATGTGCACAGGGCACCCCCCTGCACCCCCTGCGCATGCGCCCCGCACTGCACTTGTGCATTCCCGAACATGCCCCCCCCTTTTTTCCCAAGAGGGCCAGTGTTCCTCTTAATGGAGGACAATTAGGTACCAGCCCATTCCATGGCGAGACAGCCATTCCCCGGCCAGTGCATGGCCCTGCCAAGATGGCGGGGCCAAGTGCACTGCCGGGAAAGCTCTGAACATGCGGCTTGCCTGGGCTCCTTTCTGCTGGGAGCTGCCGTTCCGTGGCTTGGCTTAGCACCCCCACCCAACCCCCATCACACCTGCTGCTGTGCCGCCAGACGAGCCAATACCAGGGAAGGAGCAGCAGGCGGGGTAACCAACTGCCCAGCCAGCAAATGCTGCCCTATGCACCTGAGCCAGCCAGTCGTTCTTGCCCTTCCCCCTGCAGCCTGCGGTTCCCAGCAGGGAGGAGTCCAAGCAAGCCATTTGGAGCTTCCCTGTTGGGGCCGAGAGCACTTCTGTTGTACACTGCCATCCCTTCTCCAGGGAAGAAACGAGCTGCCGGAGGAGCAGGGAGCTGGTAAGGCAGCCTCCTCCGACCCAGCTGGCCTGCTCGTCATGATACTGATGACAGCGGTGGCTTGCTTTTGTGCCCCGAGCACAGTGCACAAACTTTCCCCGATGCTTCCCAAACTTTGGGACGGTGCTAAGGGCGGGCAGGAGGCAGAGAGGGAGGAGCAAGCAACTGCTATGCCTCGGGGCTCCGGGGAAAGGCAGCCAAAAGCTCCATGTGGAGGCCGTCAATCATGAACCCCAGGGTGCCTGCTTCCAAGGGAATGGCTCGGCTACTTTGAAGCGAGCGACTGGGAAGCTTCCCTGCCAAGAGAGGGGCAGATGGACACTGCGCTTGTAGTGGGGAATGGCACCACACATCTCCCTTTCCCCCTGGATGACTCCGATCCCAGCCCTGCCTCTCCTCAGCCTCTTTCAGCTCTGGACTTTGCCGCTCTCCGCAGCTCAGCGCTGTTTTCAATCATGAGTAAGGCAAGAGCAAGTGCAGCGTCCGTCTGCCTGTCTCTTGGCTTCCCAGCCACTCGCTTTGAAATAGCCGAGCCATTCCCTTGGAAGCAGGCGCCCCTGAGGCTTGTGATTGTCGGCCTCTACATGGAGCTTTCGGCCACCTCTCCAGGAAGCTTTCTCGCCGAGAGACAGGCAGACGGAGGCATGAAATCCTGAAAACTTTTGAGACTAAACTAAAACTGATACCTGAAGAATCTGAATCTCTCTCTCTCTCTCCCACTCCCCACCCCCCCTCTCTTTTCCTTCTGAAAAATTGATTTGGCAAATAAGCATCCCAGTCCCGATCTTTCCTGAGAGATTTAAGATTCTTCTTAGTCTCAAAAGGGCATGGAAAAGGAGAAACTCTGGCTGCCCTTCTGCTCCTTCCCTGGGGTTGACTCAGGGACACAATTGCGAAACCTGTCTCCAGAGTCGAGAGGGGACTTTGAGATAGGGACACAATAATCTCCCCGCATCGTCCTTGGCTTGCAACAGATGGCTCGGGTGGGGCGCAAGAAGGCGAAGCCAGTCGAAGTGGCTGCTGAGCGGAGGGTGTGTGTGTGTGTCTCCTTGGGATGCAGAGAAACCAGTTAGGTTTGGATCGCAGAATGCTAAAAAGTTAACCCTTGACTCTCTGCAGATCCCCCCTTACCCACCCACCAGTGCCTGGATAGGGTTGCTGAAAGTAGAGGCGCCTGCAAATTAACGTGTGTTCATGTCTGAAGGCTACTCAGGAGAGCTCAGGACTGGGGTGCTTATTTGCTGAATTGATTTTTTTGGAAGGAGAAGAGAGAGGTGGGTGGAGGGGGATGAGGGAGGGGGAGAGAGAGAGATTCAGATTCTTCAGGTATCAGTTTTAGTTTAGTCTCAAAAGATTTCAGGACATGGAAAAGGAGAAACTCCGGACGCCCTTCTGCTCCTTCCTTGGTGTTGTGGGGGGTCGGGTGGGTGTGCCGCACCGCCTGCGGTTGGGCCCCTTGCCCAACCTTCACCATGTCTGCCACTGTGCCACCAGTTGAGCCAACAATCTCTCTTGAGTAGTCTTCAGACATGAACTGAACACTCACTGCAGCTGCACGTTAATTTACAGGCGTCTCTACTTTCAGCAACCCTATCCAGGTGCTGGTGGGTGGGTAGGGGGATCTGCAGAGAGTCAAGGGTTAACTTTTCAGCATTCTGCGATCCAAACCTAACTGGCTTCTCTGTGTCCCAAGGAGACACACACACACACCTTCCGCTCAGCAGCCACTTCGACTGGCTTCGCCTTCTTGCGCCCCACCTGAGCCATCTGTTGTAAGCCTAGGAGGACGTGGGGTGATGATCGCGTCCCTGTCTCAAAGTCCCCTCAACTCTGGATGAGTTTCATAGTTGTGTCCTTGAGTCAACGTCGGGGAAGGAGCAGAAGGGCGGCCAACTGCCCCACCCGCTGATCCTTCTCCGGCATTGGCTGGGCTGGCAGCGCAGCAGCGGGCATGGTGGAGATCGGGTGACGGGTCCAACCATAGGCAGCATGGCATCCCCGCCAACCCCCACCACCGACCCAGGCTCTTTGGCTCCACAGGAGGAGGTGGCAACGCCCATAGTCCAGGGGACATGTGCGACTGGCAGAGCGAGCCAAGAGGGTTTCTCAGCCCTGCTTTGATAGCGGCCATGTGGTCACCTGTGCAGGCAGTCCACCCACCCCTCACCGGCTGCTGGTCCGCCAAAGCCCTGCCAGCCGCACCTGCTCGTCCAGTGGCTTTCAGCAGGAGGAGCCCAGGCAGGGCAGTGGAGTCCGCGCATTTGAAGACTGAAGTGGCCCAGTCAAGATGCTGTCGCCACCACCCGCTCATACACCCCCTGTGCCCCGTTTTGGGCCTGGAAAGGCTCCTGCACCACGTTTGCAAGCACAAACAACCTGCCAATGCTGCTCCTCCTCCTCCTGCTGCCAGCCTCGAGCTCCGGGCAGCATCCAGCGTGGCCATTCATGCCGGCAAAGATTGGTGCAACCCTCTCCAGCCACTTCTTCCAGGAAGCATGATCGCTTCCCAGCCGCTGGGCCTCTTACCGTTTACCGCACTCTCCTGCAGTCCTCGTGGGGGCAGCTTGCTTCTTCTCCTGGCTGCAAGGGGTGAGGGGGCACGCTGGAACCCAGAAGAGGAAAAGGAGCAAAGCAGCCGGCTAGGCCGGGGTTTCCCTGTCTCCCCACCCGAGTGGCCCCAAACCTCCGACGGGGAGGGAGGGAAGCCTCAGGCCACTATTCCTGCTGCCGCCGGGAAAGTGGCAGTGAGGGAACCCCCATTGCCAGGGTTGAGGGGGTGGCGGTGGCAAGGACTGACTGGCCGGGACTTCCCTTCCTCCCTGCGGCAGCCCATGTGGATCAGAGGCAGTGCAGCTTTGGGGCCTTTCCTCGTGGTGTCGATGACAAGGTAGGCAGATAGGCGAGCAGGTGCAGGGGAGTGACTAGGGGAGTGCTCCTGGCTGGCAAAGGGGTGGATGTCCTGGGGCACGCATGTGCACCGGCCAGCTAGTCTTCTGTTTACTGGCACACATGCATTCGCGACAATCAGCTGGCTGGCTAATCTTTCAGTTTCTGGCACTGCCGCACACCTGAAGGTCAGCTGATCATCACACATGCATGCGCACCAGTAACCAGAAGACTAGCTGGCCAATGCGCATGCATGTGCCAGAAATCCAGAAGAGGAATGGGCAACACCTCATGTGCCAGGTGAAATGGCTCTGCGTGCCACTTCTGGCACACGTGCCATAGGTTCGCCAACATGGCTATAGTGTTGCAGAAAAATTAAGGAGATGAATTTTGAAATCAAGAGAAACTTTATTTTGGCCAAAATAGGTTCAGACAGATTAATATAAATTCTAACATCTGAACAAAGTTCTGATTAAGATATGCATTTTTATACCCTTCAATAGTAACAAAACAGGAAATTTGTGAAATAAACCTCCTAGGTGCTAGGCTCACCCCCTTCCCTTCACGCTGATCCATGTGGTTTAGTTCTGCATTTTAACATGGTACCAGGAAGTTAACTAATTCTTGTGGTTTGACTTTTTGAACCCAGCAACTCTTTGCCTGCGGTTTGACTTCTTGAACTTTGCAACTGTCTCAAATCAAAGGGATCCTTCAGAGATCATCCAGGCTGACCCTGTATTATTTCGCTCTTATATCCAATTTTCACTTTACATCCTACTTTATTCCCCCTTTTAAGACTCTATTTTACTTAAGTTACAATTGAGTCTTACCTATTACAGAGCTTCAATCAGCAATGTAAGCATATAACATTTGGCATAACATAATCAATTCAGGATAAGATATATAGTAATGCAAAGGAAAAGACAAGTAATACATATGATTTTCAAATCTTATTCGCTGAAGGCATTTTCTCTAGTCACCTGGTTGAGAGTTGTACATATGTTCCTGCATCAGAAATTTTATTTTCATCAAAGAGATCAGTGTCAATTTTACGGTCAATAAGGCTTTCCAGCAAAATCAACTCTTTTTCAACTCTTATCTCTTTCACTGCTCTCATAGCTAGTTGTCTGAACAAGGAATAAAAGCCAGGCCTATCACGGCAGAACAGGAATACACACAAACCACCTTTCAGCTATTAAAAGGTCTATGGCAGCGGTTCTCAACCCGGGGGTCACAACCCCTTTGGGGGTCGAATGGCCATTTCACAGGGGTTGCTAAAGCCCTCTCTTGCCCCCCCCACGCCTTCAGTCACCCTCACCCTCTGCCTCTATTGGATCGCTGGCCGTTCACTTACTCTGCCCTCCCCCAATCAATTGCTGCCTCCTGAGTCCCAGCTGATGGCTAGAGGGAAACAAACCATTTAAATTCTTGCTGCGGAGCTTCAAAGGGTCGCCCTACAGCTGATCAGTGTTAAAAGAAAACAAATGAGAAGACCGCTGCTTGCAAAAATAGAAAAAAACAGCCCCTTTCAGCTTCAGCATAAATTAATTACCATAAGTTGATTTGATCAGCCTCCAGACTCTCAGCTGATTTGTTCTCAGCTGTTTTGCGGAGGGCTCTGTTGCTAGCTGCAAAGAGAGGAGCAGATTTTCCCCCCCTAGCTATGCTAAAAAATGAAACTGAAAGTAAAGCAGGGTCTTTGCTGCAACGTGACAAAATGAGGCAGAGAGAGATTTCTTTTTCTTTTTCCTCACCAAAAAAGTAGGTGCAAAACTGCAAATGAGAAATTTACGGCAAAAGAGGAGGTTCAAGATTTTAAAACACAAAAGAAAAAAAGCTCTATTTAACTAGGGAATTGTAATAATTGAGATACTATTAATTGTATATTGTGTTGAAAGCAGAAATGGTTAAGTTGTGGTTTGGAGGAATATATGGGGAAATTATTTGGTTTATTATTATTGGTAAATATAATTAATTGATTTGTAAGAAATTGGATTGCATGGAAATAATTGGAATATTCATGTTAATATTGATTAATATACAAAAAAGATAGTTATATAACTAATTGATTTATATTAAAATGTTGAATTTGTATTAAACAACTGTATTACATAATTACATAATTAACCAATGTGAGGATGGATATAAAAATAGATGACAATGCGAAGGGGTATAATATAGAATAGAAGGGAAAAATTGAATTTGATTAAGATTAGAGATGAGGATGAAGGGTAATATTGGTTTTTTTAAAAAATAGATGAGGAATAAATATGGCAAAAAGAAAATATAGAAATTGTAAATTTAATTGAAATGACTAAACACTGGTTAAATTTGTGAACCTGCCAAATACTCTGTTCAAAGAAAATACATTGTATGTTTGTATGTGTGTTTCTAATTATTGCTATTTATTCATATTTGTTCTCTTTTATTCTTTAAAGTTTAACAATTCATTCTTTATCTTAATATCTTTATATTTGTTTGGGGTTGGTTTTCTTCCCTTTCATCTTTTTTATTGTACAGCAATCTTTCTCCTCAAACCTACCACCTCTCTCTTTTCTTTCCTTCTTACTTTCTCTTCCCCCACTTCTTCTCCTTCCTACTTCCTCTCTTCCTCCCTCTCTTACCCTCCCTCCTATTCTAATTTCCCTTCCCTTCCTTCATCCCTCTCTATTGCTGTATCCTTTTATGCATATGGACTACTCAGAGGGCTGAAAAAATTATTTTTGACTGGTCCTCGCACTTTTGACCAGTCCTCGAACTTACGACTGTCCTCACATTTTACGTTTTTGCCCTATCTTGTCACCATGGTGAAGAGAAGCAGTTGTGAAATGAGGGACACGGTTGTTAAGAATGCTACAATGGGCATGATGACCAGTCATAAGTGCGAAGACCGATCAAAAGTGTGAGGACCTGTCAGAAATCACTTTTTTCAGCCCTCTGGGTAGTCCTTTTGTGCACATGGACTACTCAGAGGGCTGAAAAAGTTATTTTTGACTGATCCTCGCACTTTTGACCAGTCCTCGAATTTACAACTGTCCTCACATTTTATGTTTTTTTGCCCTATCTTATCACCATGGTGAAGAGAAGCAGTTGTGAAATGAGTGACATGGTTAAGAATGCTGCATGAGCATAAATGTGAGGATGGTCATAAGTGTGAGGACCAGTCAAAAGTGCAAGGACCTGTCAGAAATGACTTTTTTCAGCCCTCTGAGTAGTCCCTATACAAATAGTCATGGCCACCCGGTCACATGACCAGCTAGCCACGCCCACCCAATCACATGACCTCCAAGCCACACCCACAAAATAAGCCATGCCCACAGAATCGGTAGTAAAAAAATTTAGAACCCACCCCTGGTTGGGGGTCACCACAACATGAGGAACTGTATCAAAGAGTCGCGGGATTAAGAAGGTTGAGAACCACTGGTCTATGGCATGCCAGTTTTGTAAAACCACTGCTGCCAAAGAATCTATTTGATCTTGGACCTTGACCAAGGTTCCAGCAATTTGGTACAATTGCCTAAATTGTATTATGGAGTGTGTCATTCCTCCTACACCTGTCCCGATGGCTGTCCTTATCCCCAGGATAGCTAATAATGGGACTAAGAGTGACACTCTTTTTGAACATGCCCCATGAGGGGGACAGGGATAGTGTGCTCTCCACTGACAACACCTATTTTGGGGGAAAGATGTACCAGAGTGCATGTTCCAGTCCAGTATGTACGTAAACACAAAAACACATTTTTCCCACATAAGAAGAAAACTCCATTTTTCCTTACACACACACACCTATGTTCATGGAAAGGCACGGGTTCATTGATTTTTCTCATTAGTCCAGACCCCCAAAGTACCTGCCACTAGCATGCCAGTCAATGGCTGCAATGTGACTTCTAGTGTAGGATCCTTTTGCTTATCTCTGAGAATTAGGCCTTCAAAAAGATAATGGGAGCTTGCATTTCCAGGGGGAAATAGGACACATAAGCCTCTGGACCTAAGGGAGAGCCAGAATGGAAATCGGGATGGCTGAAATGGTCTCGGGCACTTTTCCTGAGACATATTCCATCCTCCCCATTTTTTAATGGAGACATGTGGTATTGAGAAAGTGACCTTCTGTAAAAATAAATGGTGGGCAGAAGGAGAAATATCACTAGTTAGTTTTACATCCATAAGTATCATTCTAGGGTCAAAGTGTATTTCTGATGGACATTGTTCTCCCATCAGGGATCCTACAGGAATACTTGGTTCCTGATATCGATTTACACGCCAGAAGGGTGACCCTAGGATTTCCACACCAACAGCTATAGGGCCAACAATGGGGAGATGGTTCATCCCCAGCCTTTTGAATGCATTATAAAAGTCTCTTTGCAATTTGGCTACTGCCACTTTGGTTCTCCATTTAATATCTTTCTCAAGGACTATTGTGGCTCTGGTCCTGACCCAAAGATTTGGCTCATCTGGAACAGCATTGTAAGATGAAAGACCAGCAGAGAAACACAACCAGCATTTTGGACCTAGGGCAGGGTCAGACTGATTAACTAGGCTTTGATTCAATTCCAGTATTCTTAACATGTAGTTCCCTTTTCTCAGTTGTTGCAGGGGTCCATTCTCCCTTTGTTCTACCCCATTCTGTTCTGGGATTGTCAGACGCTTGTGTTTAGATCTGGGGTTGGCTTAGGTCCAGGGTATCGACCCCGTCTATTGATGATACATCGTTGGCGGGAGTGGACCTGTTCCAAAGTGTCCACACCTTGTGACCTGTTCCTGCCCTGTTCTTTGGGGTTCTCAATTTTCCTGAATCTTTCCTCAAGGGCAAGGGGGGGGGGTGTCACTCAGGCATTCTCACAACATTGGGAACTACTGTTTAGGGTGTTATTACTCATTTGGCCCTTTGCCATTAATAGCCAAAATCACAATAAATTCATAATTGTCTCCTACACAGAACCTATCCAATCACAATTCCCTTAATCTACAAAATCACCATGTCAGGAAGTAGGTTAGGGTTATATGTAACTTGGGAAAAGGCAATATCAGTCTTAGGTATCCCACAGAACCCCCCCCCTTATTTGTTAAATACAATATCCACAGTCCTAGAGCTAGAGCAGCACCACAGATAGCCCACTCCCTGGCTTAAGTATCTACAGGAGTTTCATACCGCTCTCTGTCACAGTCAATGATTTTAGGCTCAGCAGCTGTCTTTCTGGGGAAAAGGTGATTCCAACAAAATGAATATCCAATACAGCAATTCACAATAAGGGCAAGCACGCTCACTAAAGCAAGAAATAGTGTAGCTATGGCTATATATGTTCAACCTTATAGATTTTACTTCTAACAATAGAATGTTGTCTTTCTCCTCCAAATCACCAGCCGTACGTGGAGGGTCAGCTTCCGGTGTGACACTAGTAAGGCCTCTTCTGCCCCATATGTTGCTGCCCATTGCTGGTAGGACAGTTATTGGGTGCGCTTCTTCAAGCGTACCACTAGGGGTCGGGCCTGGTCCTGGTCTGCCTCACAATATTCCTCAACTGAGGATTTAACTCGAGTCCAGTGAAGACTTGGATTCCAACATTTTTACTGCAAGTGGGAAACATATGACCACAGTATACAGGCCCTTCCACCTAGGCATTAAATTTTCTCCTTTTCAGTGTTTTACCCATACAATCCTCCAAATCACAATTTAATCATTTCTACTTTCATTACAATATAAATTTTAAAAATATTTCAATCATTACAATTTCCCTAATTAAATTAAAAAATGTTCTAGCTGTTATCCAAGTTACAACTTAATCCTTTTTACTTTCACCACCATATGGGGGCGATGCCTCGGCTTGAGGGGGCTCAGGGGGGTCGAACATCTATGACCCCCCGCCCGGGCGAAGCAACATCTGGGGAGCCCGTTGGGAGCTTTGTCGGCTCCCCAGACCATCCCAGCTCTGAGGGGGATGACGTCGGGACGGCGGTGGATGACGGCGGTCTGCAGCCTGCAGGGGAGCGGCGCTGGCGGCGGCGGCCGCAGGCGATCATGGCAGCGGCGGCAGCAGCTCCTGGACGATGTCGGCGTTGTGAGGCCCCTATGGAGGTTCCCCACGCCCCTGGATGCCTCGAGGTGGATCTTTGGAGGCAGAGGGCGGCTGGGGACGTCCGTGGGGGGTCCGATGGTGACGATGATGATGGGGACTGCAGCGGCCACGGCGGTGACCGTGGCGATGGCGCCTGAGGTTGGGGCGGCTCCCAAGGGCCTACAGACTTCCAAACAGACGGCACAGGACCCTTCAGCAGTGGATTTAGATCTGATTTCGGGGTGACTGGAGAGTATGTGACCCTTGGGGGAAGGGTTACCTCCAGGGAGACTCAGAGACCCCCCCCCGGTGAGCTGGATTGGGGGGGGACGAAATAGGGGAGCTTTACCCACTAGAATGGAAGGTTGAGGGTTACTAGGACCGGAAAATGACTACAAACTTATGCGGTTTGAATCCCCCCCTCCTTCCTTCGGACTGAGTTTTGGCCTATTTGGCCTATTACAATCATAGCTTCCCATCCATCTTGGCCTGCTGAACTACTCCTAATTTTTCCCCACTTCCATCTGGCCTGTCTGGATTCCCTACCATGTAGAACTTCTTTGACGAACATTTACAAACTTAAACCTCCTTTGAGCTGGATATTGGATTCCCTGATGCCGCTAATCCCAAAAGGATTAGCGGCATCAGCCCCACATTATCAAGGGCCTATCTCGATGACGGACTTTGGAGTCCAGAGAGATGGCATGGAGCAAGGAAAAATTTATGGGGTTTTTAAGGGAATTTTTTAAAGATTTTAAGGGGTTCTGGGGGGGGTTGTAATTATTCTTTTAAAGATACTGGGAAGACGACTATGGCGGATGGGGGGGAAATCCACCAGGATCAGAGCTGTGCCCGGCACAGGGTAACGATTTGGGGGGCACCAGACGAGGGATTGGAAAAGGGATGGGGGACGATATCTATGAGGGTTGTACCATCGGCACGGTAGATGGGAGGAGCAGATATGGCGGGGGCAGGGGACCACATCAGGTGTTGGGGGCTCGCACTCGCTGTCTGAGAGCAATTGCTTGCCCCGGTCCCCAAGGCTCTGCTTGGATACTAGGTGGCTTAGATACTCAGGAGCTGGGCCTTCGGCTGATGCTGTGCAATGCCAGGTCCGTGATCAATAAGGCCCCCCTCACTCACAATCTTATACAAGAGGGAGGAGCGGACCTGGTGGGTATTACGGAGACCTGGTTGGGCCCGGAGGGTGGCGTCCCTCTGGTTGAAATTTGCCCACCAGGCTTCAGAGCATTCCATCAGCCGAGGGCCCAGGGGAGGGGCGGGGGGGGTGGCGGTTATTATCAACGAGGATCTGGGTCCGAGGGAGACCACTGTGCCTCAGATAGCCAGATGTGAGTCCCTCCTTGTGAGGTGGGGCCGTGGGGTCCAGATGGGCTTGTTGCTTACGTACCTGGCTCCCTGCTGCATGGCAACAGCCCTACCTGAGCTACTCGACGTGATAGCCATGGTGGCAGTAGATACACCCAGGCTTTTAGTCATGGGTGATTTCAACTTGCCATCCGTTGGTGAAACGTCTGAGGTGGCTTGGGAGTTCATGGCTTCCATAACGGCCATGGACCTGACCCAGTTAGTTCATGGCCCTACTCACAGGGGAGGTCACACTCTGGACTTGATTTTTGTCTCTGGCCAGTGGTTGAGTGGTCTTGTTATAGGGGATATAGACATGGAACACTTGTCATGGACTGACCACTCACTCCTTCGCCTAGATCTTCGAACCACGACCCCTCACCGCAGGGAGGCGGACCCAATTAGATGGATCCGCCCCAGGCGCCTGATGGATCCTGAGAAGTTTCAGACAGAGCTTGGGCCATTTCCTGAGGATCTAGCACATGACTTGGCCGAGGACCTGGTAGCCGCCTGGGATTGGGCGGCTGGTGGGGCCTTGGACCGAGTCATGCCTTTGCGGCCTCTGACCCGATGCCGATCCCGTGCAGCTCCTTGGTTTACTGAGGAGCTGAGGGAAATGAAGTGCCAGAAAAGACGCCTGGAGAGCGGTTGGAGGGCCAGTCTCGCTGAATCTGATCAAACACTGGTAAGGTCGCATATTAAGGCCTACCTAGTGGCAATAAAGACGGCAAAGTCTAACTACTTTTCCACCTCTATTGCATCATCAGGGAATCGTCCAGCTGCCCTGTTTAGGGTGACCCGCTCCCTGCTCCATCTGGGAGTGCGGAAGGATCCCTTAGAAGGCAGGGCGGAGGATTTCGGACAATACCTGTATGACAAAATCGCTCAGATCCGTGGGGATTTAGACTCTGACTGCGTAGATCAGGGCAAGGTGACGGGGAACAGTCTTGAGAATGTTATCTGGGAGGAGTTTGATGCTGTGACTCCCGATGATGTGGACAGGATTTTGGGGAGACTTAGTGCGGCCACATGTTTACTGGACCCGTGTCCCTCCTGGTTGGTACTGGCTTCCCAGGAGGTTACACAAGGCTGGCTCCAGGGCGTCATTAATGCTTCGTTGAGTGAGGGTCACTCCCCCACTGCCCTGAAAGAGGCGGTGGTGAGACCTCTCCTCAAGAAGCCGTCCCTGGATCTGGCAATATTGGCTAACTATCGTCCTGTCTCCAACCTTCGCTTCATTGCGAAGGTTGTTGAGAGTGTGGTCACGCAACAGTTTCCGCAATTCCTGGAGGAAACATCCTATCTAGATCCGTTCCAGTCGGGTTTCAGGTCTGGGCACAGCACGGAAACGGCATTGGTCGCGTTGGTGGATGATCTTTGGAGGGCTCGGGACAGGGGTTATTCTTCTGTTCTGGTCCTATTAGATCTCTCAGCGGCTTTTGATACCATCGACCATGGTATCATGCTGCACCGGCTGGAAGAGTTGGGGGTGGGAGGCACTGTGTTGTGATGGTTCTCCTCCTTTCTCTCCGACCGGTCGCAGTTCGTGTTGGCAGGGGGGCAGAGGTCGACCTCGAGGCCTCTTATATGTGGAGTGCCTCAGGGGTCGGTCCTCTCGCCCCTCCTGTTCAACATTTATGTGAAGCCGCTGGGCGAGATCATCCGTGGCTTTGGGGTGAGATACCACCAGTACGCTGATGACACCCAGCTGTACATCTCCACCCCAGGCCACCCCAACGATGCCCTTGAAGTGATGTCCCAGTGCCTGGAGGCTGTGCGGATCTGGATGGGGAAGAACAAGCTCAGGCTCAACCCTTCCAAGACTGAGTGGCTGTGGCTCCCGGCATCCCGATATAGTCAGTTGACTCCATCACTGACTATTGGGGGCGAGTCGTTGGCCCCCACTGAGAGGGCTCGCAATCTGGGAGTCCTCCTGGATATGCAGCTGTCTTTGGAGGAACATCTGACAGCTGTTACCAGGGGGACCTTTTATCAGGTTCGCCTGATTCGCCAGTTGCAGCCCTTTCTCGATCGGGATTCCTTGTGCACAGTCACTCATGCCCTCGTCACCTCTCGCCTTGACTACTGCAATGCTCTCTATATGGGGCTCCCCTTGAAGAGCACCCAGAGGCTCCATCTGGTCCAGAATGCAGCAGCGCGGGTAGTGATGGGAGCAACATGGTGCTCCCATGTAACACTGCTCCTGCGCGAGCTGCACTGGCTCCTGGTGGTCTTCCGGGTGCGCTTCAAGGTGTTGGTTATCACCTTTAAAGCGCTCCATGGCATAGGGCCTAGCTATCTGCGAGACCGCCTGTTGCTACCGACGACCTCCCATCGACCCGTGCGCTCCCACAGAGAGGGCCTCCTCAGGGTGCCATCAGCCAAACAATGTAGGCTGGTGGCCCCCAGGGGGAGGGCCTTCTCTGTGGGGGCTCCCACCCTCTGGAATCAGCTGCCCCCGGAGATAAGGAGAATCCATGACCTCAATGCCTTCTGTCGTTCCCTAAAAACCCATCTTTTCCTGCAAGCCGGGTTGGCTTAAGAAGAAATTTTTAAATTCTTTTAATTAGTCTGTGATTTTTTAACTTTCGGGCCAAAATTTATATATATTTTTAAATGTTTTAATATTTGTATTCTATGTTTTTTATCTTGGCTTTACACCGCCCTGAGTCCTCAGGGAGAAAGGCAGTATATAAATTGGAAATTAAATTAAATTAAATTAAATATAACATTAAAGGTATTTCAATTGTTACAGTTTATACTTATTCATATTTCTAGAAAAAGATTAAAAAAGAAAAACTTATCATTGTCTAAATTTCAAAAATACAAAGACAAATGCTCCAATTATTATTCATTTCATTTTTACAATCATGTTTTCCCATTTATTTCTTACTACTATTTGAATAGTATAACTAGAGATGGTCAAAAATGGTGGGCTAAGGGACACACAGTATTGTTGGATTTCTTGTATTTGCTTATTTAATTCTCCCACCATCTGATTCACCCACTTAGTTCCTATCTGGGTTAGGTCCCCTATATGATTTTCAAGTATTTCAAAAGGAGTTAATCTAATTCCCTTATGTGGAGTACATTGCACAAACCAAAGTGCTAGTGGTAATGCATCCACCCACTTAAGGTTATTTACAAGGCACACCTTTGTCACCTTTTCTCTTATAGTCCTGTTCATTCTTCCAGCCCTTTAATTCAAAAGCAAATAATTTCTGACTATCCTTTCTTTCATGTCTGCTTGGTGGTAAGGCTGGTCAATCAGGCTTCAGAAGGTCTGCTCCACTCTGGTTGCTGTGATGACCTGCATACAGTTGTGTTCAATTTCAGGACCCAGTGCTTGCTGGATTAAAGCATTTGTTTATGTCAGGGTCATTCGTGAGTTCTGAGTGAGGAGAGCTTGATGCTTGTAAATTCTGGGGTTTGTCAGCCATAAATGACTCTTTGTCTCTAAAACTCCTTAAATCGCATGGCTGGTGTAAATGTTCTCCAATTTGACAGACAGTTTCCTTCCTCGCATGTCCTGGGGGGTTATCTTCTGCCCATAACTCCGGTACTTCAAACTCCTGCCAGGTATTGGGGATTTTACCCTCTTGAGCCAACATGACTCACCATATTTCATCTGGGGGGTCCCTCATTATTAATGGTAGTTGGCTGCCCAAAGGTTAATTTATTAGCTTCCGCTGTTCCTAAAATCCTCACAACTCTATTAGTTGACATCTTGTCTTCATCAAAGGACAGAATAGTTCCCATCTCACATAGGATGTCACGACCCAGGAGGGAAACTGGACACTCAGGCATATAGAGAAACTGGTGTTCTATATTTCTTCCATCTAGGGAATATTTCAGGGGTTTCAGCATGGGGCGACAATTTATGAAGCCATTATCCCTTGGATATTTACTATATCATTAGAAAAGGGAGCCAGCAGTTTTGTGATTACAGATCTAGATGCCTCTGTGTCTATTAAGAAGATTACGTTATTGCCCCCTATCTTCATTCGGATCAAGGGTTCAGGGGAGGCTTGACTAAACCCTGGTCCCCTTTAGTCTTCAGGCCTCTCATCTACTGCGGCCAGGCTTATGGCTTCCTTTCTTTACAGATTGCCTTTGCAACTTTTCTTCAAATGCAGATTGAGCTCACTAGGCTGAGAAAGCTACTTGTATCATGCAATTTCAATTTCCATGGAGGCCATGTGGCTCTGCTTGCTTTGTGCTAAAACAAGGCCTTTCTCATTTTACTGCCGAGGTAAACTTCTAAAACAACATACACACAACTTTGCAAGGGTAATTGAAACATGCAGCTCTGGGCCCCTTTATTGCAGGGCAATCTTCTTAGCTAACACAAGAACTGTCTTTCCTCTTTCTGTCCTTTTACAGCTGAGCAGAATACTTTACTCAGTTAAATCCAAATGGAATTTGGGATGCAAAGAGAAGGAAAGCAAGTTTTGTCACTTTTGTGGCTAAGCAAAGGTCTTAATTAGATGCAAACAAAGTCTTTTTATAAGTTGTGCGCAGAGAAGAGATGCATTTTCACTCAAACAGAAGGTCCCTCAATGCTCCAAGAGAAAGAAAGGGAGGGTCCATTTTTGGAAGTGACTTTGCCCTCTGCCTTGGAAACCACGGGGAAGCACTCCTCTCTGAAAATCATAGATCTTGACTTCCCGAGTCAATTGACCACAGCCTCTTCCTCTGGAGTTTCCGCTTTATGTCTGGGGCACTCTGGGATATAAAGGCCAGGGCTAACATGCGAGCGTTCTCGGGATCCAGGGGATTGATTGGAGTGTATGTCTTATAAGTCTCAACAAGCCTTGAAAGAAAGTCTCGGGGCTTTCCTCAGTCTCTTGAATTACCAGGGAAGGCTTAGACATGTTTACTGGAGGTTTAGCAGCCTGCTCTAAACCTTGAAGGAGCAATGCCTGATAAGCTTGAAGGTTGACCATGTCATTATAGGGATCCCACTGCGGGTCCCACCTTGGAAACAGTTGGTCTAATATAGCCTGGAGATTTCCCCCGTCCGTGGGTTTTAAAATCTTACTAATGGCATTACTTAATCTCTCTCTCTTCACCATTAAGGAGAGTGGTTATCAGCTGTTCCAAATCCTGTCAGGTAGGATTGTGGTTCTTTATAATGACTTGTTGGAAGGAAAAAAGAAGCCTTTCCCTTTAAGGATTGTTGGAAGGCAGAGCTTCCTTTTTCTTGAATTCAAAACTCCCGGCTGGGAGATTACTTCAAAATGATTGGAGGTCAGCTGCTTGAGACCAGAATTAGTTTATTGTTTATAGGAAGGCAGGCAAGAAACAAATACAAGCACAGCATTACGAGGCTAGCCTGTTTGAGCTGTAAGAAAAACCCTTTTTATATCCTAAAAGGTCTTTTGATTTTTCTATATGACCCTTTAAAGTCTTTTGAGATTCTTTTGATTTGGCGTGTGAATCCTTTGATTTCTGTGTGTGATTGTTTTATGGTGTTTAAATCCTGCTTTTTTTGTGACCTTGCCCCTTCTGATGTCCTTTGTAATGCATCATGCTTCTGTCTTTGGTATCTTGACAGCGGCTATGACTCTCTCGATTAGAAAGGGATGTTTAATTTCTTTTCCTGAGATTGTTAAGAGCCCTTTCTTCTATCTCCACTGGAGGAAGTATCTGGAACCATGTGCTCTGCTTTCACAGATCTGAGTCATCCGTGCAGGGCTAAAAGACATGAGAACAAGGTGACTTTCCAGGTGAGGAAAAGCATTACAGGATTAGAAAAAAAAGAAAAAAAGGGGGTAGATAGCTTGCAGGCAAGTTTGAAAGACAACAACACATCAGTATTGTAATTAAGTGAACTTAAAACGTTTCTCATAAACTTGAGCTTATCTTAAAAGTACAGAGAAGAAGGAAAAATTAAACTCTGTTCTTTACCCTGTTTAGATGGCCAGACCAAGCTGGGTGAATCATTTTCCTTCCTCTCAACACCCTCAATTCTTTTCTAACTATTTAAAATTCATATCTCTAGAGATCAGGCATTTAACAATTTCAGTTACCTTGAAGGTACACAACGACTTAGACATACACACTAGTCATTCCCGTCTTAGATTTCAGTTGAATTAGGGAAGGCACAGATCTTAACAAAATATTTTTTAACAGAAATCACATCAAATTAACCAATTCAAATTATCTGAGTCTTCCCATTTAGACAGGCTTTTACTTTTTTTATTACCTGCTAAACCCCAGGTGGGAAGAACAATAAACAATTTCTTCTCTATTCTTAGTTCTTTCAGAGTTCTCTGGCTCTTTTAAGAATGGTAAATTATCAGAATCTTTATAACACTGCAGTATTTCTTTTCTCCTACTCTGGAGTCCTCCTACCACACATAACAGCATAAACTAACCATATCTTCTTTGGTCAGTCCCAACATCTAAATCATCATGGTGGGGCTTCTCAACTTCTAAATATTTTTCCTTTAAGGACTAGTCGGGTCTATTTGCAGTTTGGGATTCTTTCTAATTGTTTTAGTGAACTTCTCACTTTTTACTCAAAGTTACATCCATTGTTCTATCTCCTCAAGCACTGGATTGTCTCTGCCCTGGGGATGTTCTGTCTAGCTCTTTCTGGCTTGGATCTCCCAGCCGACGCTGGCCTATTTTTAAAGTCCAAACTCTTTTCCATCTATTTTAGATCTCCCAGCAGGCGCTGGCCTATTTTTAAAGATCCAAAATATATAGAGACTTTTGTTCACACATCATTTGCACTTGGCCAGGGCTCTCATGAGCAAGTTTGAATTCCACTTTTCTTTTAAGGACCTTTATTTAGCCAATTTGGATTTATTTATTTATTTATTTATTTATTTATTTATTTATTTATTTATTTATTTATATTTCTATACCGCCTTTCTCCTGTAGGACTCAAGGCGGTGAACAGTCAAGAAAAATATAGACACACAAACATCATAAAATTGCTAATTAAAATGTGTCATCCCTCAGCAAAGCCCATTTTCTACATCTGTTTTCCTCTTTCTTCTTCAGGCTGGCCAGGACAGGCATCTGCCTCTTGTGCTATGCCTGAAACAAGTTTCCTAAAGGGGTATCTACCACCCTCGAACTGCAACTTCCCATGTTTCCCCTTCCGATGTGGGGTTTCACACTTTGGTTCAGCTGGGCTACACAACATCAGTTCTGCCGCTGATTTTCAGACCCCTCTTAAAACGGAAATCTGGGAGGACCTGCTGCCTCCAACACTTCACAGCTTCACAATTTCCTAAAAATCTTGGGGTTTGCTTTTGGGATTTTCACAGGAAAAAAAAGGAACAACAAATTTTCTTTTTTTTCACTTGCATGGGCACATAGTGAGTGGAGGCGATTGATGTAAGCTATGCACTGAAGTGCTTCAGCTTTTCAGTATCTGGGGCTCAGTCCCCTTGGCATTGGCAATGGCCAATGGTTACACAAGCTGTCATTTCAGGGTGGCCTCTCCTCTTCATAGGTTGCAGTCTTTAAGATAGGTTTCTTTTCAGGGTGACTCTTTCTGACCTGACATTTGGGATTTCCTTTCACTCGAACCACACAGACTTGCATGACTTCTACTTGGCATTTGTGAAGTCAGTCAGGGTTCTGTTCACTACTATTTGCCACCTATTTTCTAAGACACTGCCACTGACCTGCAGTGCCGGATGTTTCAACGGCCACCAACAGGAACTGCAATGGCTTAACCACTCACACAATTCTAGAGTCTCATTAGGACACACTGGTTCCGTTAGGAAGGGATGTTTCCCGGACCCAGGGAGGTGATCAGGCTCCCTCTTCCACTCTCAAGGAGTGGGCCTACAATTCCCACAATACTTGCCTGCAGGCGTCTTCTTTTTTTCTTTTCTCAGCCGGCATTTATCTATTAGCTTGTCTTGATCTCATTTAGTTTTTGGACTGGTGGAAGCCACCGGGTGTCCAGAGAGGCCATCTGCTTCCTTCCAGAGAAAAACTCTCAGTGGCGCCTGAAGGCTGGACAAGACGGTTCAATCTGGCCACCAGCTGGTCCGTTCCATCCGTAGCAAAAGATCGCTCCATCTCCTGGCTGGCTCACCAAAAATAAAGAAAAATAAAGGGGATGAATTTTGAAATCAAGAGAAACTTTAATTTGGCCAAAATAGGTTCAGACAGATTAATATAAATTCTAACATCTGAACAAAGTTCTGATTAAGACACACATCTTTATACCCTTCAGTAGTAGCAAAACAGAAAATTTGTGAAATAAACCTCCTACGTGCTAGGCTCACCACCTTCCCTTCATGCTGATCCATGTGGTTTAGTTCTGCATTTTAACATGGTACCAGGAAGTTAGCTAATTCTTGTGTTTTGACTTTTTGAACCCAGCAACTGTCTCTTTGCCTGCAGTTTGACTTCTTGAACTCTGCAACTGTCTCAAGTCAAAAGGGCCCTTCAGAGATCATCCAAGCTGACCCCATATTATTTCACTCTTATATCCAAATTTCACTTTACGTCCTACTTTAATAGTGCTTCTCTAACCTCACTCAGCCATCAATGTAGGTATATAAAAATTGCCCAGCTTGCTATTACTTTGCATAATGGGACTATAAATTCTAGCATAGAAATGACTTGTTTGGATCTAATCCATTGGCTCTCTCCACATCATATGGTTTATGATGAGCACATAATGCAAAGCATATTCAAATTTGCTGGATTCCAACTACTACTCAACTTCAGATATTTTATTAGGATAGGTTTTCCCAATAGACTAGGCTGATATATGGTTGATTACACAGGGGTGCAATATTTAGTTCAGTAGAAAGGATACCCTTTGTCTGAGGCTATCTGGGTTAAGAGCTGAGATGTAAAGGCAGATTAGTAAAGTAATTCAATGATAAGCCAAAGGGTCCTGGGGGGGAGATGGTTAGGGACTGACTGAATTAACCTCCTACGTTCCTCTCATGTGGGGGGGGCAGCCTATCAGCCCTGGAGGCCATCTTTTTCTTTGGATCTTCAGCGCTGCCACACTTAGTGCTGTGGGAAACTGGGAGGGTAGGGTTACATAGACTTGGTAGAGGTATTTAGCCATAACAACCTTCTTTTCTCTGAGATTCAAGGACATTTAGCCTGCAGCTGGAATAGTGTGACTAGGAGGCATCTCCAGTTGGAATGGTGGATTGATTGGACCATGTGATGGACATGTGGGTGCAGGGGAAGGCACTTTGACTTTCCCTTGGGTGGGGAAAACCTGGGAGCTTTCAGATTTGGGTTTTCCTAGATGTGCCAATATGACATCTCTAATAAAATGGAGCTTTGAGAAACAGCTTGCCTTGGAGTCTTACTTGGTTGGGGGTGTTACTTGGAACCCTGACTTAGAGTAGAGTAGAGCAGAGCAGAGCAGAGCAGAGCAGAGCAGAGCAGAGCAGAGCAGAACAGAACAGAACAGAACAGAACAATAGAATAGAAGTCTAGTCCGGATATATACATGTAATGGCAAGAAAAACAAATATTGCAAGTTTACCAGACGGATGGCATAGGGAACAAAGATGTTACAGAATCTAGTAGTCCTGCCATCCCATATAAATGGAGGACAAGATCATCAAGGAGACAATAATAAAATGGGCAAAAAAGTTCAGATACAATATAGAAAGGGAGAAATGGGAAAAATGTGGGAAACAAATTTAAAATTGACTATGGCTGCGGCATACAAGGAAAACCAGTATAAGATGTTTTATAGATGGCATCTCCCATTGGCAAAGTTTGCCAAGATGTTTCCAAATACCTCACCAACCTGCTGGAAATGCAAAAAGTCGTATGGAATATATTATCATTTATGGTGGATGTGCACATCCGCAAAAATATATTGAATAAAGATTAGAAAATGGTTGGAAGAGATAGTTGAGCAACCCATAGGCTGGAAACCAGAGTTATTCTTACTGGGAATATTTACCACAAATACACTAAAAAAATACAATACTTAATTCTACATATAATAACGGCAGCAAGGATAGCATATGCCCAGAATTGGAAAATTGGAAAAACAACAATATACCAAAAGAGGAAGAATTGATAAGAAAAATCCTGGAATGTGCGGAGATGGACAAATTAATGAAAGAGATAAAAGAAAAGGAGGAAACAGAATATTATTTAGTATGGAAAAAATGGTACAATTGTTGGGGAGTAGAAACAGTAAATAAGAACGATTGGGAAAGCGTCATAAAGCGGACAATGTTCCCCAATTTTACTGATTAATTTTTTCCTCCGGTCCTTGTATAATTCTATCTAATTCTTGCTGTTCATTTTGGAATTTGTGTAGTTTTATATCCTTTTTGTATTTGGACTGAATTTGTGTGTATGTCCACCAATCTATCTCCCTGCTGATTTTTTTCTAATTCTTGTTTGGTTTTCAAATTTCCCTGCTCATTCAACAAATCCTTATATCCATATCTATTTTATCTTTATCTATTAAATTTGGATGTTTCAATGCTTCCATTGTGGATAGCCATTTTGGAATTTTTATAAAATGCTTTTTTTTTTTTTGCCAGGTCTGTAAAAGCGCATTCCTTAGTATATGCCTTTGAAAATATCTATGTATTTAAAATTTTTCATCCCATAGGAATGCATGCCATCCCGCTTGCAGGTCATGTCCTTCTATAGCTAAAAACCCTTTTATTTCTTAATTCCATCCAATCTTTTAGCCAAATTAGAGTAGGTGCCTGATAGTATATTTCCCACTCTGGTAGCACGAAACCACCTTTGTCTCTGGTATCCTGTAAGAGTTTTAATTTGATCCTAGATGTTTTCCCCTGCCTTATAAATTTTGTAGTTAATTTGTTTAGGTCGTCAAAGAATGTTTTCCCTGGTTTTATTGGTATAACCTGAAATAAGAATAGTACTTTTGGCAATATTATAGTTACCATCCTCCCAATAAGTGACAGTTGTAAATTTCTCCAATTCTCCAGATCTTTTTTTATTTGTTGTATTATTCTATCATAGTTGTCCTCCTTAATTGAGGAACACTTAGCTGTTAACCAAATCCCTAGGTATTTTATTTTCTTACTTACTTGCATTTTTGTTTTTTCTTCCAATTCACTTTCTTGTCTTTTTGTAAGATTTTTAGTTATTAATTTGGATTTATTTTTATTAATCTTAAACCTTGCTGCCTTGCCAAATTCACCCCTGGTATATTGGTTATTTGTCCTGTGTGCCTGGTTATTTGTCCTCTCTCCATACATCCTGAAGATTAAATTCTGATGCCATGTCAAAAAATGATTTTGGTAGTATATTTTTCTTCTTTTTCTTCTTCTTATTCCTCTTATAATCTTTTTCTGGCATTGAATTCATATTGATTTTTATTTGGTGTGTATATTGCTGTAAATAAAATTTGTTTTTGCTCAACTTCTAATTCTAACATTAAAATTCTGCCCTCTTCATCTGAATATATTAATTTTGATTTTATTCTTTCTTTAACATATGTTGCAATTTCTCTTTTCTTTTTTTGCTCAAGGGTTTTTTGCATTTTTTGCATTTTCCCCTATTTTTGCATTTTCCAACAATTTGCTTTTTTCTTTTTTAATATGGACTTCCTGTAGGCATATCACATCTGCTTCTTACTTCTTTAATTTAGCAAATGTTTGTGTTCTTTTTCTTGTTATGTTTAATCCATTTATATTTACTGAAAGCAGTTTAATTTCCTCTCCTATTTCTTACTTGGGTTGTTTTCTTGTGTTTCTTGTCTCTCTTAATACCCTTCTTCTTGCACCTTCTCTTTCTGCTCGTTCTCTTTCTTGTATCCTTTTTGTTTCTCTTTCTCTCTCTTTTTCCTCTATTTGATCTTCTTCCTGACTTCTACTCTCCAACTCTTCTTGGCTTTCTTGGTCGTCTTCTTGTGCAAAATGATGGTCATAGAATTCCTGCGCTTTTTCCAGTGTCTATTTTAATATTTTTTTTCTTGCCATGTTATTAGCATGCCTTCCAATATCAGCCATCTGAACATGAACTTATATCTTACTAACTGGGTTGTTAAAAATTGGTACTGTCTTCTCCGGTTTTGTATCTGTCGTGGTATTTGTTTCAATGTTATGACTTCTTTGCCCTTGTATATTATTGGTTCTTCTCTAGTTTTTTTTTGTATATTTCGTCCCTTATCATTCTTTTAGTAAACCTAACGTGAATCTCTTTTGCCAATCTGTGCCTTCGTGCATAATTCGTATGAACTCGATAAATTTCATCTATATCTCTTATTTGTTTATCTTTTTGCAGTGCCTCTGCAAGTATCTCCACCTTTTTCTCACCCAAGTCCTCTTCTTTTTCTTCCGTAATATTTTGAAATCATAAACAATAAGAGACTTTTTCCATCTCCAGAAAAGTGATTGATTCGGCCAACTCTCTGTTCACTTGAATAGACTTCTGTTCCATCATCTCCCTTTTACAGTAAACTTGATCCATTTTTGTTTCCATTGTTTTTATCCTCTGCTAGTTTTCTATCATCACTTGTTGAATATTCCTTATTTGTCATTCACATTTTTGATTTCTCCTTTCATTTCTCCAATTTCATTCTTAATTTCTTTATGGTGTATTTTCGTTTCTTCATGATTATCTGCTATTGCCTCTTGGGTTTTCATCATTGTATCTTGAATCATTTGCAATGTGGCAATACTCTGAAGACTCAATACCGAGTCAGATTTTTCTTTTCCCAGCATGTTCTCTATTGTTCTTTGACTCGAAGGCAATGCTGTTGTAGGTGTGGAATTTATAGCTGTTTTTTTTCCTATTTTAGTTATAGTCGTCATACTCATTTTTATTACTTTTATTACTTTTATTTTATTAACCCTGCAGGTTCGAGAGTGCTCTAAAAGAGCTTCTAACAGAGAGTTTTTTGGGTTCCAGAAATGGCGCCCCCTTTCCTCACCCTCTTCACGATGACGTCACCACTGGAAGTATGGGTTTCAATTTTTTTTACTACAGGTTCTGTGGGTGTGGCTTGGTGGGTGTGGCATGGCTTGGTGGGCGTGGCTTGGTGGGCGTGGCAGGGGAAGGATACTGTAAAATCTCCATTCTGACACCACTCCAGGGGAAGGTTACTGCAAAATCCCCATTTCCTCCTGATCAGCTGGGAATTGACAGTAGCACTAAAGGTTGTGCTCCCAGCTGACCAATGGTTTAATGACGAGAGAAACATTTTAGCCATGAGAGAGGGGCTAGTTTGGAAGGGGTCTAAACTGTATGTCCCCACCAGCTGCAAGTTTTACAGCACAGCCACGATTCATGATTGTCAGGCCATTTGGCTTCCTAAAAACCCTTCACCAGGCCCAAAGACAGTTTTGATGGCTGAAGATGAAGGCTGATGTGGAGTTGTGCACCAGAGAAACCTCCTGGACTCCTCCAACAAGTGGCTAACCCCACCGACACTGAGAGGCGATCGCCATGGACTTTATAATCGAACTTCCAGAGAGTGAGGGGGAATACAGTCATTTGGATGGTAATTGACTTATTTTCTAAATAAACCCGCTTCACTGCTTGCTCGGGATTACCCTCAGCCAAGAAGCTGGCTAAGATGTTCATCAAACAGATTTATCGGCTGCACAGAGTGCTGCGCTGGGTGATCTCAGACCGAGGCACCCAGTTCACAGCCAAATTCTGGA
Source organism: Arizona elegans (assembly GCA_022577455.1). Lineage (NCBI taxonomy): Eukaryota > Metazoa > Chordata > Lepidosauria > Squamata > Colubridae > Arizona > Arizona elegans. The sequence continues at coordinate 70,161,053 of JAKOOJ010000004.1, read as the reverse complement.
GGGAGTTCCTGGAATCTGTCGGATCGACTAAAGGGCTTAGATCAGTTTTTCATCTGAGCACAAACAGAGCCACGGAATGGATGAACGCAATGATGGAACAATACATAAGATGTTATGTGGATTACCAGCAAGAAAACTGAATGGATCTGCTGCCTTTCGCAGAAGTGGCTTACAATAACGCCATGCATAGCAGCACTGGATTGACCCCTTTTCAGATCACTAGGCATGGGGACTTTGTTCCCATGCCTGAGCTGCTGAGAGAGCCACCCTCCTCCATGATTCTAGCCAAATGGATGGAGTCATTAAAGAAGGGCTGGGAGGATACCAAGAAAGCACTGGCAGAAGCACACAAAAAACAAGCTGACAAACACCATCTCTCCAGCCCCCTTTCATGTGGGAGATCGAGTTTATCTATCAACCAAATACATTAAATTGAAATTACCCAGTAAGAAGCTGGGACCTAAATTCTTAGGACCTTTTCCAATAGTTAAAGTAATTAAACCAGTGACAGTTCAGTTTAATCTCCCACGCATACTAGGGAAAGTGCATTCAGTCTTTCATTGCAGCTTGCTAAAGCCAGCAATCAGTCCAAGATTGAGACCACAGACCCAACCAACACCCAAATCCATAGTGGTGCAAGGGGAGACCCATTATGATGTTAAGAGAATTTTGAATTCTCTTAATCGGAGGAGTGACAGAGTTAAGACCTCGAGATGGAGATGGAGGTGGAGAGAATTGGAGAGGGCAATAAACTGGAGAACTTAAATAATTCTAAAAGATGAAGAAGAAAATAAAGAACTTTTGAAAAACCTTTGGGGTTTAAAAAGTGATTGGTGACTGTAGCGGACTTAAAGAGAGAGACTAAGATTGGAAAAAGGACTGACACGAATGTATGATAGAAAATAACTACCACTACGACTACAAGCAAGATTGGAGAAGGGAAGGAGCATCAAATAACAATAAGGAAAGAATAAACAAATATTTTTATTCTTATATTTAATAAATATATACATAATCAGTAAAGGGGGAAATTGGAATTATAATATAGTTATAATTGTATATTGCACTGTGAATTTATAAAATTTGAAAAGGTGGAATGTTAAAGAGGATAAGGAATTAAAAAAGAAAAGATAATCATTAACTTTATAATTACGGAATATAAAAGAAAAGTAAAGTAAATGAATTATAATCAGAATGATTGAAAATATTGTAAAGTAAGAATTGAAAATCTGCAAAACAATAATTAATTATATTGTGATATTGTTAAAGTGTTAAAGTGCTATATTTACATAAGTAAAAAGGTGTGTGTACAGGGGGAGAAAAATCGATTAATATGTTAGTGTGGGAAAGCTTCACACAAGCATTAAAAATGTCAACTATAACCACCGTAACGAAAACAGGAAAAAAACCAACTGTAAACACTACAGCAACAATGGCATCACCACTGCAGCAAAAAAACAATAGATAACATGATAGGAAAAGAAAAGAAATGCCGGAAATGACACTAAATGCTATGCAGAATATGTTTCAAATGATTCAAGAAACATTATTAAAAACACAAGAAAAAATGGCGCAAAACCACGAAGAAATGAGAACGTTTCATGCAGAAATTAAAATTGAAATAGGAGAAATTAAGGAGGACATTAAGAATATGAATGATAAAATTGGGGATATCCAACAATCAATAACAGAAAACGAACAAAGAATTAGAAAAGCAGAAACAAAAATAGATCAAGTAGAGACAAAAGTAGAGGCAATGGAGCAAAAAGCTTTTCAACTAAATAAGGAATTGTCCGACTCAATAGCGATGCTTGAGATGGAGAAAGCTTCATACTTTTTGCATTTTCAAAATATAATAGAAGAAAAGGATGAAGATTTGGAAGAAAAAATGGCGGAGATAGTGTCAGAAATAATACAAAGAGACAAATCAGAAATAAAAGGACAGTTGGATGAAATATATCAAGTACATGCTAACTACATAAGAAGGCACCGACTGGCAAGAGAAGTGCACATTAGATTCTCAAAACGAACAGTTAGAGATGAAGTATACAGAAAGTCAAGAGAAGAAACGTTAACATATAAGGGTAAAGAAATCACAATTTTAAAACAAAGAATCAGAAACCAATGTCAACAATACCAGTTTTTAACATCCCAATTGATCAGATATAAAATAATGTTTAGATGGCTAACACTGGACGGGATCTTAATCACTTGGCAAGACAAAAAATACAAAGTAGACACATTAGAGAAAGCAAGAGAATTCTATAACTTGCACTTTACTCAGGAAGAGGAACAGAAAAGTAAAGAAGAAACAGAAAGTAGAAGCCAGGAGGAATAACAAAGAGAAGAAGTGGAGCAAGAGAAAGAAGTAAGAAAAAGTCAAGAAAAAGAAAGAGAGGAAAGAGAAGGCGCGAAAGCAAAAACATGGATGGAAACAAGATACACCCAAAAACAACTACATTAGGCAATGGAAGAGGCAATCAAACTTCTCTCGGTAAATATAAATGGATTAAACACACAGAAGAAAAGAATTCAAACATTTACAAAACTACGAAAATTAGAAGCAGATGTGATATGCCTTCAGGAAGTACACATCAACAAGGGTTACCAAAAAATATTAGAAAACCCAAAGTTAGGAAAATTATATACATCTCTGATGCAAAAAAAAAAAAAAGAAGAAGAAGAAGAAGAAGAAGAAGAAGAAGAAGAAGAAGAAGAAGAAGAAGAAGAAGAGGAGGAGGAGGAGGAGTAGCGATTTATGTAAAAGAAAGGATAGAATCGAAATTAATATATGCAGACGAGGAAGGTAGAACAGTGATGGTTGAGTTAGAAGTAGAAAAGAAAAAATCATTACTAGTAGTAATATAACCAAAATCAACCTAACCAAAATCAACAGGAATTTTTTAAAGGAATATATAAAAAAATAGTAGAACTAGAATATGAGGATATCTACCTAATTGGAGATTATAACGCTATAGCAGATGCCAAAAAAGATTACAAAAGTGGTAAAAAAAAAATAAGAAAAATAAATACTTCCAAAAGAATTCTTTAATATGGCTGCGGAAATAATCTTGAGAAATGTTTGGAAGGAAACATACGAAGATGAGAATCAATATACGTTCTACTCTCAACCACACCAATCCTGGTCTAGAATCGATATGGCTTGGATGACTGCAAATATTAGGACTGGGGTAGAAAAAATAGAGATAAGAGTAAACCAATGGGCAGATCACAACCCAATACTTATAAAATGGAAAGGAAAAAAAAGATTTAGGAGATGGACAATGAACCAAAAAATATGTAAAGAAAAAGAATTTAAACAAATGTTAGAAAAGGAATTAGAATTATTTTTTAAGATAAACAAAAAAGAGGATAGTTCCTTACAGAATACTTGGGATACAGCAAAAGCATAGATAAGAGGCCTGACAATTGCATATATAGGGAAGAAAAGTAAAGAGAGGAAAAAACAGCTAGATAAATTATATGAAGAATTAAAAAATACAGAATATAAACTACAAAAATATCCCCAAAATAAAATAAATAAATAAAAGAAGAATGGAAAACAATCAAACATAAACTAAACTTGATAAATCAAAACGAACTAGCCTAGAAAATAAAAATGGCAAAACAAAACTATTTTGAGTTTGCAAATAAAACAAGCAGATGGTTGGCATATAAATTGAAAAAAGAAAAAGATAAAAGAATGATATACCAACTCAGAGATGAAAAGGGGGAAATTCAATTTAGAAGAGAGGCGAAAAAAGAAATTATCCAGACATTCTTTTCAAATTTATACAAACAAGAAGAAGTAGAGGAGGAAAAGGTAAAACAATATATAGAAAGATCAGAAATGGCAACAATTACAGAAGAACAAAGAGAAATCTTAAATAGACCAATAACTAAACTCGAATTGGAATTGGCACTGAAAAAGCAAACAAAAAACAAAAAACAAACAAACAATAAAACACCGGGGCCAGATGGGCTACCAGTGGAATTATATAAAACCGTACAGGAAATAGTGGGAGAAACCATGTTAGAGCTATATAATGAGGCTTTGGAGAAGACAAAAATTCCGACAACTCGGACAGAGGCAATAATTACTATCAGACCCAAAGAAGATATGGACCACCAGTTAATTCAAAACTACAGACCAATCTCCTTGCTGAACACAGATCACAAAATATTTGTAATAATCATAGCGGAAAGAATTTAAAAAGTATTAAATAATCATATACACTCAGACCAAAATGGATTTCTGCCAGGCCGTCAAATCAAGAATAATATGAGAATAATAATAAATACATTGGAATATTACGAATCACATCCGGATAAACAAGCTTCACTGGTTTTCCTTGATGCCCAATAAGCATTCGATAATCTAAATTGGAAATTTCTAATGGGGCAATTAAAAATTATGCAATTCGGAACAAAATTTGAAAAAATCATAGGAGAAATTTATACAAAACAAACAGCAAGAATAATTATGAATGATGATACTACAGGCCAATTCTACATAACAAAAGGGGTTAGGCAGGGATGCTCACTTTCTCCACTATTGTATATCTTAACATTGGAGATCCTTTTAAAAAAGGTTAGCGAAGATCAAGAAATTAAAGGGTTAAGGATAAGGAGAGAAGAATACAAGGTTCAGGCCTTCGCTGATGACCTTGTATTTATAGTAAAGGAACCACTAGAATCAGCACCAAAACTGTTTAAGAAAATAGAGGAATTTGGAGAAGTGGCAGGATTAAAAATAAATAAAAATAAATCGAAATTAATAACAAAAAATCTCATAAAGAAACAAGAAAAAGAATTGGAGAATACTATACAAATTCAAACAACTAAGAAAATAAAATACCTAGGGATTTGGTTATCAGCAAGAAGTTCGTCAATAAAAGAAAACAATTACGATAAATTAATAATACAGATAAAGAAAGATTTAGATAATTGGAGAAATTTACAGATATCACTAATGGGAAGAATTTCCACCATTAAAATGAATATCTTACCAAAACTCTTATTTCTATTTCAGGTCATACCAATAAAATTTAAAAAAAACTTTTTTGAAACACTGAATAAAATAACATCCAAATTTATAGGCAGGGGAAGCGTCCACGAATTAAACTTAAAACTACTACAATTATATTCAAAAAGTAATTCAAAAAACAATGTACAGTTGCACTAGCTTTCCCTTCTTGAATGATTTTATGGGATTAAAAATAAAAGGCACAAAAATAAGAATATATGTTATTACAAATATACATTAATGGCCACCCCAATGATGCCCTTGAAATGATGTCCCAGTGCCTGGAAGCCATACAGATCTGGATGGGGAGGAACAAGCTCTGACTTAACCCCTCCAAGACCGAGTGGCTGTGGTTTCCGGCGTCCCGTCATAGTCAGTTGACTCCATCACTGACTATTGGGAATGAGATCTTTTTTTTTTATTGAAAAGTTTTACAAAAAGTTTACATATTCCCCCCCCTTCCCTACCTCAACCTCCCCCCACCCCCTCCTCTTCCCAGAGCAAATTACAGGGTATAAACTTCAACAATCATAATCAATCCTAGTCTAAACAATTATGACATTCCACATCTCTTGTTCCTTCAATTCCCTAATTACCCGCCTAGCTTTATTACTTAAAGACACACCAAATATCTATATAATCATTCATAACCTATCTGCAATTTCTTATTCCGGTATTTATTTTGAATATAATCTATCCATCTTCTCCAGTCTCTTAAATATCTTTCATTTGAATGATCCTTCAAGTACGCCGAGATTTTTGCCATTTCCGCTAGATTTGTAACTTTCATTGTCCACTCTTGGATTGTAGGTAACTCTTGCTTCTTCCAATATTGTTCCACCAACAGTCTTGCTGCAGTTATTAAGTTCAAAATCAATTTAGTCTCTATAACTGTACAATCCGTAACTATACCCAGCAGAAACAGCTGTGGTGTAAATTTCAACCTCTTTTTAAGAATATTTTGTAAAATCCACCAAATTTTTATCCAAAACGCTTTAACCTTTTTACATGTCCACCAAATGTGAAAATAAGTGGCATCCTCACAATTACATCTCCAACATTTTGGTTGTACATTCGAATACATACGAGATAACTTTTTTGGGTCTAGATGCCATCTATAAAACATTTTATAAAAGTTCTCTCTTAAATTTTGCGCTTTGGTAAATTTCACATTTGTCACCCATATTTTTTCCCAAGTTTCCATCATTATTGGCTGTTCAAAATTCTGCGCCCATTTTATCATACAGTCCTTAACTAACTCTGTTTCCGAGTCCATCTCTATCAATATATTATACAATCTTTTTATATGCATTGGGCTTTGGTCTCTAATTTGTTTAATTAAATTTTCATCACTTTGTATAACACCAGTTTTCTGGTCTTTTCTCCATCTGGCTTGTAATTGTACATATTGAAACCAAGTTTGAGTTATTTTCTCCTCTTTCAACACATTTACAGGTTTTAATTTTAATATACCTCCCTCCATAATGAGAATATTTTTATATGTAATTACATCCTGTCTACTTTCTATACTCGTATTCTCTATTGCGTGTCTGGGTACTGTCCATATAGGTATCTTTTCATTTAACTTATATTGATATTTCTTCCAGACACGCAATAAAGCATTTCTCAATATATGACTCTTAAATGCTCTATCCACCCTTTTTTCATACACTAAATAAGCATGCCAACCATAGACCAGGTCATGCCCTTCAATATTCAATATCCTTCCATTTGTTAGATTAATCCAATCACTAATTGCTGATAAAATAGCTGCTTCATAGTACAATTTTAAATTTGGCATTTTCAATCCTCCTCTTTCTCGTATGCCCTGCATTATTTTCAGTTTTATCCTTGGTTTCTTACCTTGCCATACGAACTTATTAATACCTTTCTGCCATTCTTCCAGGTTGGCATCCTTTTTTAGTATTGGTATCATTTGAAAGAGGAATAAAAACCTAGGTAAAACATTCATTTTTATAACTGCTATTCTACCCAACAAGGACAGTTGTAATTTTTTCCATTTATCCATTTCAGCTTGTATTTTATGCCATATCAGTTCATAATTATGCTTATACAATTTACCATTAGAAGATGCAATATAAACTCCTAAGTATTTAACTTTTTTAACTATTTCACATCCTGTTACCCTTTGTAAGTCCTCTTTTTTATTTGTTGTCATATTTTTAACTATCATCTTTGTTTTTCCAATGTTTATCTTAAACCCAGATACTTGACCATACTGTTTTATTATATCCATCAAAACCTTTGCTGATTCCACTGGATGAGTTAAGGTCATAACCAAATCATCTGCAAATGCCCGTACCTTATATTCATAGTCTCTAACTTTGATTCCCTTTATCTCATCTATATTACGTATTTTGTTTAGCAACAATTCCAAAGTTAATATAAATAATAATGGCGATAAAGGACATCCCTGCCTCGTTCCTTTTTCAATTTTAAAAGTTTCTGTCAAACTGCCATTAATAATTATCTGAGCTGTCTCTTCCTGATATATTGCTTTTATGGACTGCATAAAGCAATTCCCACATTGCATCCTATTAACCACTCTCAATAAAAATTGCCAATCTAATCGATCAAAAGCTTTTTCCGCATCCAAAAATATAAGCACCGCAGGGATTTGGTTATTCCTTTCCAAATATTCCAATATGTCAACAATTTGTCTTACATTATTTTTCATTTGTCTACCTTGTATGAAACCAGTTTTGTCAGCATGAATCATTTTTTGCATTACTAGCATTAACCTATTTGCCAATATTTTAGCAAATATTTTATAATCTGTATTCAATAATGATATGGGTCTATAGTTTTTGGGATGTGACAAATCTTGATCTTCTTTTGGAATTAACGAAATAAAAGCTGTTTTCCATGAAGGTGGTACCCCTTCACCCAACTGTATGTTACTATAAAAATCTCTTGCTTTGCATATTGTATTGAGACGATATCACTCTCCTGCATAGTCCACCGATAATCCAACTGGGACTTCCCATCTGTATTGTATCTGTCGATTTCTCAGCTCATCTGCCAGAAAAGCATATTCTTTCTTGGATTTCAACATTTTGGGTGGTATTTCTTTAAATACTGCAACTTCTTGTCCTGCCACTTGCAACTTATTTTTATAGGCAGCTTGTAAAATCTCATTTCTAATCCTTCTGGTGACAAAGTAAATCACAACATCTCTTGGTAGTTTTCTTTGTCTAGCTACCCATGAATTAACATGATAGATCCGGTCAATTTGCCATTCAAGTTCACCTCTGGGCACTCCTATAAACTGTGCCAGAGCATCTTCAAAAATCTCTTTCAAATTTTCCTTAGAATTTTCTTTCAAGCCTCTTATTCTCACAGCAAATTCCATCATCTTGTATTGTGTCAACAACATTTCAGCTTCTGTTTTGTCAATCTTAGTTTGTGATTCCTCAACTTTACCATCTAAAATCTCATTGGCTTGAACAACCTCATCAATTCTATCTTCTACATGACTAACATGTTTTGCCAGTCCCTTGAGTGCAAATTAAGGAGGGCTTCTTGAGGAGAGGCCTCACCACTGCCTCTTTCAAGGCAGCAGGAAAATAGCCCTCTCTCAAAGAAGCATTAACAACCCCCTGGAGCCAGCCTCATGTAACCTCCCAGGAAGCCAGTACCAACAGGAGGGACACGGGTCCAACAAACATGTGGCCGCGCTAAGTCTACCCAGAATCCTGTCCACGTCTTCAGGGGTCACTGGGTCAAACTCCTCCTAGATAATGCTCTCAAGACCTGTCTCTGTCACCCCACCTGTATCTACCCAGTCAGAGTCCAGGCCTTCCCGAATTTGAGCAACTTTGTCATGCAGATACTGCACAAAATCCTCAGCCCTGCCCTCCAAGGGGTCCTCCCGTGCTCCCGGATGGAGCAGGGAGCGGGTCACCCTGAACAGGGCAGCTGGGTGTTTATCTGCAGACGCGATAAGAATGGAAAAATAATTAAACTTTGCCGTTTTTATCGCCACTAGGTAGGTCTTAATATAAGACCTTACCAGTGTTCGGTCAGATTCGGAAAGGCTAGGCCTCCAACTGCTCTCTAGGCATCTTTTCCGGCACTTCATCTCCCTCAGCTCCTTGGAGAACTAGGGAGCTAAGTGAGATTGGCGGCAGGTCAGAGGTCATAAAGGCATGACAGGGTCCAAAGCTCCAGCGGCCACCACTCTCCCATACTCCTCCCTTGGGATCTTACATTTCCTTACATCTCTCTTATTTAAAATAAGTATTTTGTCTGCCTCTATATCTACCTCTCACTGTCAAATCTCCAGCATATCCATCAATAACTCTTCCATCACTCCCACTTTCTCTTTGTCCTCTTCTATATCCCCATTTTAAAGCATAATCTGCCTGCTTCATTTCAGAAATTTTTACTGTCTCTTTCTCATCTTTATCTATTTGTGTTGTTTGTTGATTTGTCTTCTCTATTTCTTCCTCTACTCTTTCTACTTTCTTCTCTATTTCCTGGATATCTTATTTATTTTTCATTGTCTTTTGCAGAAGGTTTCCTGATCTCACATCTGTATCATGTATCAGTTTCTTCATCTTCCTTTGGTTCCTTGTCATAGCTTCCTGAATATATTGAAACACCAGTAAGTAGTACTTCTTTTTGGAATGCATTTATTTCCCCCTGTTGTGCCATTTTACTTTAATTTAATGGGCTAAAAGATCCCAACATAAAATTATCTGTTACAATGTTCTACCAGCCAATGAATACTTCAGCTTCAACCAAAACAATACAGGAGCACACAATAGATACAAACTCATGGTAAACCGATTCAAACTAGACTGCAGAAAATACGACTTCAGTAACAGAGTTGTCAATGCCTAGAATGCATTACCTGACTCTGTGGTTTCTTCCCCAAATCCCCAAAACTTTAACCTTAGACTGTCTACTATAGACCTCACCCCATTCCTAAGAGGTCTGTAAGAGGCATGCATAAGCGCACCAGTGTGCCTATCATCCCTGTCCTAATGTTTTCTTTTATTTGTATCCTTTTCACGTATTTATAATTATGTTTACACTTGTATCTGTCATAAAATACATGCTTGACAAAATACATAAATACATAAATACATAAATATGTCCATCACACCAAAAGGCCAATATCAGAAAAAATTACTCAGTCCCAGAACTATTCCTCAAAGAGCATAATATTTATAGTCCTCAGGATCTGCCAATTTGCTCCCACTAAATTATCCAAGTTTGTAGGTCTTGTTTAACTTTTTGTCAACTCGCGAACCCTAACACTTTTCTTCTTTTGCCTTGTAAAATGTTCTATTGTGCAACATTTATAACCCAGAATGGCCCACCAGGTTCCATCATGTCTCATTAATCCATATAGACAAATGTTTAGTTTCAAGGGCAATTCCTGTTGTTTATAATCTTCAAAGGGCTCACCAGTTACTCCCAACCAGCCAAAAAACAAGTAGATACAAAACAAAAAGCCTTCCAGGTGTTGTTTGCACTCTATTTTCCTTTTTCTTATCAATCCTGAGTTTCAATGTCTTTTCCAGTATAGTATAAACTTTTTCTTTTTTCTACTAGCAGATGGCACCTTAGCCCAAGGTTCCAGCATTAAAACTAAACAGAAAATCTCACAGCTGAGTGCCAAATAATCACAAAACCATTTTTCTTTATATATTCTCTTCCAATAGTCAGACAATATTGTCAATGAATTAAAATCACTTTTCACAATACTAAAAGTTCCAGTCCAATCTTTCTGTATTTTAGAACTTCATAGTCTCCCATTAAAATTTCCTTTCTATTTCGGGTAATAATCTCTCTCTATGTGTTAGCTTGCCACTTTCTCAATGCTTTAGAGAATCTTTCTTTCAAAAATTCTTCCATTTGGGGTTAGGTCTTTAGTATAGAAGATGGAAATCACCTCACCCAGTTCCAATCCACTGTTCAAAAACAGCTCCAACTCATGTCTTTCTTCAATTGCCCCAGCTTCAGTTGGCCATAATGGCCATCTCTCTTCTTCATTAGTTGGGAGAGTGGCTTGGATCGAGTGTGAGAGCTGCCGTTCTCCCACGATCAACAAGAAGCCCCTCTGTTCTTCATTACCCCTCCAGGGTGACGTTAGCCCTTTAGGGTCCCCAATGATGAAGAATCGGCCTGGATTCATGGAGCCCCACTATCCATCGACCATCTGGCTGTGATGCCAGACCAGAAGTCCTATTGTATTAATTTTCTTCCAAAAAGAATAGATGCAGCAGATTGAAACAGTTAGATGTGTGCTCAAACACAGATGGAATTATTGTATGAAGAAGAAAAATTCTGGCTTTGGAGGATATGCTCTTCTTGCTTTCTATCATAGTAGGGAAAAGTTTCAATTATGTGATTCCTATCAGAATAGCAGTCACTAGAAAAACCAAACCTAGCCATTTGCCATGCAGCTACTGAACTGCAGGTTACCTCTTCCACATAATGTTGGTGCATTTGCTCTGGCATCGGATAAAACAGAGTTAAGAAACTTTTTACAAGACAAGCTTTAAGAAGCTTGTCTTATAAAAAACTTACTACAAATGAGGCATATTATACCTTTGACCATCTGGAAATCCAGTCTTGTTTATAACAAATTTGAAACAAATGTTAGTATTGGACTATGAGGAGGAATAAATATGAATGGGATTTAATGGGAAAGTGACTATTTCCTGGGCAATCTACAGTTCATGAAGGAACAAGGGAGGGAGAAGGCAAGCATACAGCAGTCTTCACCATATTCTCAATGATCCAAACAAGTTGACTAATCCTCAGAGATGAATCACTGTGGAGGAAAGAGAAGACAAATGTGTCAGTCCAAATGCCCTCATTATAGAGGAGAGCAAAATTAATTAATCACTTTGCTGCTAGCACTATGCCATCAACCTGTGGAAACTGCTTGATGAAGATCTGGGTCACATTCTTTGACCTTTATATAGCTCCTGTACATTCTGCCATCTGCATGCTTAATTTGTGATGGCAGTTACTGGAGACACCATTTTCTATGCAATTTATGTAGACCGATACATGCAAAAAGGTTTCTAGGTATTTAAGCCCTATGGCATGTGAAGAAATTAATATCTTCTTGGCCACACTTTGACATACCAGTATTTACATACTCATATTTTGTTTAGATGTAAGAATATTTCCATTCACATGACTAAATATTACTTCAACAAAAGTAATTGACTGTGTAAGTAACTTACACAGATTAGTAGTTAGGGCCATAGAAAAACAACATTTAAACAATATATAGATAATACTTTAAGTGCATATTATAATTATTACAAGCAGAAAAACAAATATGTTCTTTTGAATCCCATGGTAGGACTTATTGTCACAATTGCTTCTTTTCATGTATTCCTTGCACCCTAATTTATGTGAACAATGTTATTTTTTTCTTCTGATTTCTCTCTCTTTTTCTTCATTGGCTTGGCTTACACAATATCCCATCCCCAATGTTGGGGTTTAGCTCAGCATGTGAATTACAGCTATTATCCATTGACCAAGTTTTTAGACCTTAATAAATTTCATTAACTCAGCTGATTGTGGAATATTCAATAAATCACAGTTATGCTATTACAATTGTGATATACAAACCCAATTGCTATGTCATGTTCTGTCATATACCATGCATGTCATTAAATCTGGATAATTGGACACCTAATATGTTTCTCTAGTACAGGGGTCCTCAAACTTTTTAAAACAGGGTGTGAATTCATGGTTCCTCAGACTGATGGGGGGGCTGAACTATAGTTTGATCTGCCTAATGACCAGCTGGGTGGTCATGACTAGGTGGTCATGTGACTGGGTGGGTGTGACTAGGTGGTCATGTGACTGGGTGGTCGTGGTCAATTTAGCAGTCCATTTTGCCTTTCTCCTTCCTAAGCTGTACTTGCTCAACCTAAGACAGGGGTGTCAAAATCAATTTTATTGAGGGCCAGTTCAGCATTGTGGCTGTCCTCTGCAGGGAGAGGGGCATCACCAGTGGGGTCATGATTGATTGGGTGTGGCCAGGGTCATAGCCCACTTGACATCATTCATGTAGGTGCTGCTTGTGGGTTTGGGGAGGGTTGGGGAGGGAATCCAGGGATCTCCAGTGGGGCGGTGGGCAGGAGGCTCATCCTGCAGGATGAGATGAGGTGAGGCAGGGAGCAGGGCAGCTACAGCCAGAAACCCATCGTCCACTGTGCGCTCACTGCCCTTTGTGTGCAGGGGGAATAGTTTCCAGCTGTAGACACAGCCTGCCATCCCCTCAGTTGGCACATGCTGCAGTTCTGGAGCCTATCGCCAGCACTGGGCTGGCTGTCCAAGCAGCAAGGGGAGGCGGGAGGAAGGAATGTGATGCAGACTGCTAGATGCGCTTATTCCATCCCACTGTCTGTTTTGGATTGCAGTTGGAGAGCAGGTCGCTGCTGGTCATCTTCTCCTCAGCCCCCTAGCAGGTCTTGCCCTTGGCCTATGCATGGAACATGTTTCCCTCATGCACCTTATTGCAGTGACAGGTGCATGAGAGGGGTGCATTACCAGCAGACCCTGCAGGAAGTAGCGGAGGGTATAATATTTTTCTGTCCATTACCAGACCCAACATGCAGTGCCTGGCCAGCCTTCCCTGAAGCATGGGGGGCAGGGTAAGAAGTGGTGCCCATCCCAAGGCTGGAGGAAGAGGGCCTTTGAGCCCCAGTTTGGGCAGCACCCTGCTGATTCCCCCGCTCTGGGGAAAACATGGGACACATGGGATGGAGCAGGCATGTCCAGTGGTTCACATCACATGACACAAAGCGCGGTGAATGCATGGTGGCTGATGGGTTTCTGTCTGTAGCTGCCCTTCTCCCTGCCTCACCTTACCTCATCCTGCAGGACAAGCTTCCGGCCCACCACCCCACCCACCAGAGACCCCTGGATTCCCTCCCCAACCCTGCCCAAACCTACAAGCACCACCTACATGAGTGATGTCAAGTGGGTCATGCCCCCTGGCCACACTCAATTAGTTGTGACCACCCGGTGATGCCCCTCCTCCCCGCAGAGGACAGCCAAAATGCTGAACTGGTCCTCAATAAAATTGAGTTTGACATCCCTGTCATCTCACTCGCTCATGCGGAGGGAAGCCCTGCTACCCCCAAGCTGCACCTTCCTGGAATGCTGGCAGAGTGGGGGATTTGGCTGCAATGCTCAGCTCGGAAAGGAGATGCAGCGGGGGGGGAGTGTCTGCCTTTAGTTCAGGGAAGGGACTGCAGTCTCAGGGGCTCTGTCTGAAGGAACTGCATCTATTGGGCAGTGCCCCAAAAGTGCTCTGGAGATGCTACCTCACAGAGCAGGGCAGGGCTTGGTTCTCCCTGCTGAGCAGCCCCTGTGAAGGAGGCATGCCATCAAGGGTCTCTACCTCTGGCAGCTCCTGGGTAGCAACTCTGCCACTGCTTGGCAGACCCACCCAGCCCAAAGAAGGTGAAGCAGCCAGCTAGAAAGGCACGTTCCTCTCATACACCTGATGCACCTCCGAGACTGCCAGCAGCTTGCACAGGTCCATTAGGCTACTGCTTTCACTGCCTGGAGCACCAGGCCTCCCAGCCCAAAGGAGGCAAAGCGGCCAGCTAGAAAGGCCAAGTAGAGGTGGTAAAGCATGCCCAGGCCCAGCAGACAAAAAATGACCACTGTGAGGGGGGGGGGAGATGCATGCAATCCCAGCTGGGTTTGGGCAGCCATAGCACCAATGGGGATTGAGCTTTCCTCAGACTGGTGCTCCAGGCATTGATGGCAGCAGCGGCTTAATGGACCTGTGCGAGCTCCACAGTGCTTTCGGGACAGTACCCAAGTGACACAGCTCCTCCTGTGGTCCCTTCCGTGGACTGAAGGCAGTCTTCTGCCTTGCAACCCCCTCCCCTCGCCCTCTGTTCCGAGCTTGTGCTGTTGGCAAAGTGGGACTGGAAAGAGGCGAGCGAGCTAGGGAGGCACCCCCCTTCTGGAGCCTGCCTATCAAGCAAATGGCACAGCAGCAGCGGGAGAAGACACAGTAAACCCTCCCCTCCTGGCAGCATGCACACTGGTGCCTATTCCCAACGAGCCCTGAGTCCCGCAACTGGAAAGCAAAATTTCCTCCCTTGGGGTGAAGTTAGATGGGGATCCAGAGCAATTAGGATTCTTTGTGCACACATGCTCATCTACATGCAAGAGTACGGGTGTGATTTCCAAACCCAAGGATCTTGACTGCGAGTTGTGACTCTAGCCCTAGAGGGTGCCGCTGCCAGATGGATGGTGATCCTGCATAACACCAATGCACCAGAACTGCGGGATTTCGACCATTTCATGATAGCCCTGCAACGACGGTTTGAGGACCCCCTTGCAGATCACAAAGCATGCAACCGCATTAAGGTGGTGAGGTAGGGGCGATGGCCAGTAGCAGAGTATACTGAAGAATTCTGGGACCTTGCCTGTCATGTGACCTGGCCAGAGGATATTTTGGTGAGCTGTTTCAAGGATGGGCTGAGTGATGATCTATACAATGCCTGCGTGGCCCGAGGCACACCAAATCACCTACATGAGTGGTACATCACCGCTGAAGAAGCCAAAATCGATATGGCCAGAAACCAGTACCGAGCGGGGTGAGTATGGAAGAAATCCCCACCCCAATGGAAGCAAGAGCCCCTCAAACCACAAACCACATTTTCTCTGAAATCCTCAGTCTGTTTCAAGTGTGGGAAAAAGGGGTACTGAGCTGCAGAGTGTTGTTCGCAAACATCCGCCCGGAACCACCCACTGGGGCGGGGGACTTGCAAAACCTGGCCAGCATAAGAAAAAGACTGCCCTGAGGAGCAGGGAGATTGTAGAATTTCCATCCCCACCCTCTTTGGGGAGGAAACCCTGACATCTCAGCAGGAGGAATCACACTCATTCAGAAGCTAACCAGAAGATGAACCACTGGTAAGCAAATCAATTAAACCGCTTACCCTCCCCTTACCTTAAGACTATTTATCCCAAACCGGGACAGGGAGATAAATATCTCCACTCTAGTGGATTCAGGGTGCATCCGTTGTTTGATCAGCCCAACCCTAGTAAGGAAGTTGGAGATTAACGTAAGAAAGCTGAAAAACCCCATCACTTTCTGCCAACTAGATGGGTCAATAACAGGGGGGTGGGCAGCTTCTTTTGCTACCAAGCCTTTATATATAGAAATCGGAATACACGAGGAAATACTTACATTTATGATGGCACCTGGCATGGAATGGCCATTATTCTTGGGCCTTGCATGGCTGAAAAAATGGAACCCCAAAATCAATTGGAAGCAAGGCATCATAAAATTTCAGATGCATGTGACTTTTGCCGAGAATCCACATAGAGAAACTGAGGGGGCAGAGAACCGAGAAACAGTCATGTCTGGGCATGCCATGCCAACTGAGGGCATACCCATAGAATACAAGGATTTGGCTGAAGTTTTTAGCGAAAAAGCCTCAGTCGAGCTCCCTCCCCACTGCGCCACTGGCTGTGTGATAGAAATCTTAACCGGCGCTAAACTCCCTAAACCCAAGATGTACGGCATGTCCCCGAGGGAGTTGGAAGAGATGAGAACATTTATTGAGAAAAACCTAGCAAGGGGTTTCATTGAGCCAGCCCGGCCAAAAATCGCAGCTCCAGTGTTATTTAGAGAAAAAAAAAGATGGCTCAAAACATCTTGTGTTGATTTTAGAAATTTGAATACGATCAGTGTGGAGAACATGTACCCCCTCCCCCTTATGAAAGATATGCTAGCACTCGCTAAAGGAAAAAATTTTTCAAAGCTGGATTAAGGGAGGCTTACTACCCTGTCAGAATTAAGGAGGGGGATGAGTGGAAAATGGCATTTAACAGCTCTCTCGGGTGCTACCAATTCAAGGTGCTCCCCTTACAAGGAGCCCCCGCAGTGTTTATGCAATTAATAAATGAAGCGCTACATCAGCATTTGTATAAGAGGGACCTGGTCTACTTGGACAACATCTTTATATATATCAAGACCAAAGCAGAACATGTAAAACTAGTCAGGGCTGTTTTAAACAAACTCCACTCTGCCAAATTTTATGCTAAACTTTCTAAATGTGAATTCGACCAAGAGAAGAGTGACTATTTGGGGTACCACATTTTGCACCAGGACATAGAAATGGACTATGGAATGCCAAGCGGTATTTGAAAAACTTAAATGGCTGTTCTCAGCAGAACCAATTCTGAAACACCAAGACATGGAGAAACCATTTGTCATACAAGCAGATGCCAATGATGTGGCAATAGGAGCGGTCCTGCTTCAAAAAAATGAGCAAGACCAGCTACAACCATGTGCTTACACATCCAAAAAGTTGAATGAGATTGAGCAAAGTTGGCCATTTTGGGAGAAAGAGGCTTATGCAGTTCGTTGGGCACTGTTAACCTGGAGACATTTCCTAGAAGGAAGTAAGACCCCTTTTGAAGTCTGGACTGTCATAAAAATTTAGAAGCCCTAAAGACCCCAAGGAAACTCTTCCCAAAAGAAGTACAATGGGCTCAGTACTTTAAACAGTTTGATTTTAATCTAAAATGCCTCCCCGGGGGAAAAAACGTTCTGGCAGATGCGCTATCCAGAAAACTGCAATACAATAGTGCGAAATCAGACGTAATCAAACCCATAGTACAAAACAATCAACTAGCCGCTAAAGTAGTCACCAGATCCCAGGCAAAACGAGAAACATTGACGGACAATGACACTACCGAAACTTTTAAACAAGCATTGGCCACCGATGAATGGTTTTTGAACACAAATCCAGCTGTCTGATGAAAGAGGACTTGGCTTGGGTGGGAGGAAAGTTGTATGTTCTAGCCAGCCAAACACTATGCTTAATGGCAAGGTGCCACGACTCCAAATTAGCTGGACATTTTGGTTTTGTGAAAACTTTACACCTAATTAAAAGACAATTTTTGTGGCCATCACTAAAAAAGGATATAGAAAGCTATATAGGTGGCTGCCCCATTTGTGCAGCAGCAAAAAGACGTCAGGGGAAAACCTCAGGTCTCTTGCAGAAAGTAGCTGAGCCTTCAGTGCCATGGAGAGAGATTGCTATGGATTTCATTGTAGAATTGCCAAACAGTGCAGGAAATAGTTATTTGGGTCGTGACAGACCTGTTTTCAAAACAGGCACATTTTATACCTTGCCAAAAGATCCCAACTGCTAAAAGCTTAGCCAAATTATTCCTAATACCCCATTTATCGCCCCATTTATCGACTTCATGGAGCTCCACAAAGGATCATCTCCGACAGAGGGGTTCAATTCACCTCCAAATTTTGGAGGGCATTTTTGGACTTACTTGGTACTGGCCAGGGGTTGAGCTTGTCACATCATGCGTGTACTAATGGGAATTCTGAGAAATTGAACTCAGTGCTAGAACAATATTTAAGATGTTTTATTAATTTTCAACAGGATAACTGGACCGAACTTTTACCTTTTGCTGAAGTTGCATTTAATAATTCTGTACACTCAAGCACTGGTTTTACCCTTTTAGAGTAGCGACAGGCCAGGATTTCAGCCCTATGCCTGAACTACCCACAGAAGAACCCACCATCCCCTCACTTAAGGAGTGGGTGGATAATTTGCTAAACACATGGCCAGTGGTTAGATTAGCCTTAAAGGAAATTAGAAAGGCTTTTAAAATCCAAGCTGGCAAGAAAAGGATGGAACCCAAACCTTTCCATGTTGGAGACGGAGTATACTTAACTACAAAATTCCTGAAATCATTACAGCCATCAAAGAAAGTAGGGCCAAATTTCACTGGACCTTTCCCTATCACTAGGGTCATCAATCCAGTAGCTGTTGAACTACTCCTTCCAAAGACACTCAGGCAAGTCCACCCAGTATTCCACATTAGTTTACTCAAGTGAGAAGTAATCTCATCCCTCAGACCACCTGCATCTACACCACCTGTTCCCATCATGATTGAAGGTGAACAACATTTTGAAATCAAGGAAATCCTTGGCTCTAGGATCTACAGAGGGAAAATCCAATACTTAGTTGCTTGGAAACATTTACCCTCAGCCCACAACGAATGAATGGTTAAACACCATGTTAGGGCTCCAACCTTACGTAGAAATACCCTAACAAACCTTGTTAATATACTATCATGAAATTTTTGTTTATATTTTTTCACAGATGGACCCTTTCGTTTTCTAAGGAGGATAGTGTTGGAAGATATGAGAAACTCAATATTAAAAGAGCAGGGAAATTCTCCTAAAAGAAAATAAGCAGAAACTCAGGCAGAGTTTCAGCCCCCACATTTATCAATGGGCCATTAAGAAGCTGAAGCCACCTTATTTTCCACAACAAAGGAAGAAAAAATTACTGGGGCCTGCAACATCCAAACAGATGTGGGACACAGGAAAGAAAAACAAACATCCAAAAAGGAAAAGAAATCAAGCCAAAGTAATTTAAACACATGAGAAAAAGAGATATTCACTAAAACACAGAAATAGCAAACTGAATAATTATAGGGAACAAACAACTACAAAGGGCTAGGAATAACAGAGAGTGGACTATAAAACAATTACTTATTTGCCAGATCCACGACGGAAGAACCTAATCACAAACAAAAACAGGACTTAAACACCATGAAACAATCACACACACAAATCAGAACCTAATCACAAACAAAAACAGGATTTAAACACCATAAAACAATCACACACACAAATCAAAAGAATTTCAAAAGACTTTAAAGGGTCACATAGAAAATCAAAAGATGTTTTAGGATATAAAAAAGGGTTACTCTTACAGTTCAATCAGGCTAGCCTCGGAACACTGTGCTTGTATTTGTTTCTTGCCTGCCTTCCTATAAACAATAAACTGATTCTGCTCTCAAGCAGCTGACCTCCAATCATTTCAAAGTAATCTCCCAGCCAGGAGTTTTGAATTCAAGAAGGGAAAGCTCTGCTTTCCAACAATCCTTAAAGGAAAAGGCTTTTTCTCCTTCCAACAATTGGCGACCCAGGTGGCCTCCCGGCCAACCGAGCCACCGGATTGGGCCCAGAGATCAAAACCCAGCCGGCACGGACCTTCTTTGTCTGGGGAAAATATCTATGGACCCTGCCCGGGAGGCATCAGGTAGTAAAGGGAGTCCTTGAACTTTGCACTCAACAGTTGCTTGAAAGCAGGTGAGTACCGCTTTAAATTTAAAACCCTGGAACTCTGTGGGGAGTAGAAGTGAGAGTGGAAAGGTGTGTGTGTATGTGGGTTTTACCTGCAGGAAACAGCTGGATCCCACCTCCTCCGTTGATCTCTAGCCACCCCCCACCCTGCTGCTAGTTCGAAAGAGCAGTGACTGGCAGGATTGGGAAAACAAGGAGGGGTCACAGAGTGTGGGACTTTCTGAGGAACACAAGGAAAAAACTGAATGGGCTATGAAGAGAGAAGAGGTTAATAAAAGAAAGGAAAAAGAAAAACCCCAAAACAAATAAAGGGAACTCCAGTGTATCCCAGAGCAAACCCCAGGATTTTTCAGACAGTGTGAAGTTAGTTAGTTAGATAGATAGGTAATTGTGAAGTTGTGAAGTTGTAGGAGGGGCCCGTACTCGTCTGCGTTGGGGGCAGCAGGTCCTCCCAGATTCCCGTTTTTTTAGAGCGGTCTGAAAACCAGTGGTGGAGAATTCCCTAACAAGAAGAGGTACGCATACGCCGTAAGGGAACCGGCGTCCTCTCCCGTCCTTTTTTCCTGAAAACTGACGTTGTGTTGCCCGGCTGAACCCAAGTGTGAAACCCCACATCGGAAGGGGAAACATGGGAAGTTGCAGCTCGCAGGTGGTAGTTACCCCTTTAGAAAATTTGCTTGAGGCATGGGACGAAAAACAGATGCCAGTCCTGGCTGGTATGAGAAAGAGGAAAGCAAAGGAGATATGTAAAAAATGGGCTTTGCTAAGGGATGACACTGGAAGACAAATTTGGTCTGACAGCGGTACTTTTGACTTTAAAATTTTAAAAGTGCTTAGACCCCGAATTAAGCCCAGCCAAATACCCTACTGGTATTGCTGGGCTGAACTAGCCAGAACCAAAGACCTAACTATAAGGAAAGATCAAGCTAAAGCAGAAACCCATTTTCTAGAAGGGAAAACTGAGGCAGGAAACACTGAGGCAAAAATAATGGCTCCCCTGCTGAGCAAACCAATATTAGGAAGAACAAGAGGCGAATGCAATTACATTCTGACACATACTGTACGCCCTTCTCTGCCTCAGACCTTGTTATTTGGAAAAAAGACACTCCAACATTCAGGGCAAACCCTCAGGCAGTAATCTGAACCCTGAAATCAATAATAGAAAGCCACAACCCATCCTGGGAAGACATGAATCAGTTACTACAGGTTTTCCTAACTCAGGATGAACTATTAAAACTATTTGAGAAAACAGCACAAATAGCCAACCAACCATTCCAGTACAGGGTGCCCAGATAAGGGTTGCATGGCCAACCCAGTGCCCTGATTGGGACTACAATGATGCCAATCACTGGAGGGATTACAAAAAAGGCAAAAGGCAATCTAATGAATGCCCTAGAAGAAATAGGAAAAAAGACCCTCAACTGGTCAGAATTTCAAAAGACAACCCAAAGGGAAAAAGAAAATCCTGATGCCTTTTGGGTTCGTCTCTCAGAGGCAGCTGTAACATATGCCCATCTAGACCCAAGCTACCAAAAGGACCAGAGAATTTTAGCCTCAGCCTTCGTGGACCAGGCTACTAGTGACATCAGAGAACTTTTCCACCATATTGTATCTAATTGGCCTAACTTGGAAATAGCAGAGTTGCGCAGGATTGCAAACTTCGTCTATGACCAAAGGGATAAATTAAAAGAGGAAGAAAAAGATAGAAAGAGGAAGATAGAGAGACATGAAGAGCTAAAAATTTTTGCTGCCATGCACCATAATGTCAGACAAGTTCAATGCAGGACTGCCGGTATCAGGCAGGGATGCTGGAAATGTAGACAGGAAGGATGGCCCCTAGATGGGTGCCAACATTGTTATAAATGTGGAAAAGGAGGGCATTTTAGCCGATACTGTAAACCAACTTCATTTCGTGGCCAGCCCCAAGATTAACCCAGAGGCCGCATGCCAAGCAATAATTCACATTACCAAGGCGAGCAGAGATATAACCAACATCGTGAGCTGCCTACAGCCCCTTTTCCCCAAGATGATACATTCCACCACAATAGAGATAGTGATAGATCTCGATGGGGGCAGGGAAGGGGAAGAGAGGCACAATTTTCCTGACTAGACCATGAAAATGAACTCACTGAATACACAGCTACCTTCATTGGGCTCGCAATTCCCTTAAGGAATGGCCCGGAAGGGGAACCCATTATTTCCCTGATCATAGGGGGAAAGAAATATGACTGCCTGGTTGACACCAGAGCTACCTCATCCTTAATTACAGAGGCCCCATATAAAGACTCATTGTTTCCAGGAGCTCGAGACAATATAATGGGAGTTGGAGGAAAAATCATTCCTGTGGAATCCACTCATGAAATAAAAGTAGAATTGGGGCCGTTCTCTTTAAAACACTCTTTTACAGTCTGTCCCCAATCCCCACTCTCCCTCTTGGGAAGGGACCTCTTATGTAGAATGGGAGCCACCATAAAATGTGGAAAGGGGGGGCCTTATGTTAAACATTCCAGGGAAAGGCACCCATATGCTGGCCACAAATAACACAGGGCTTCATGTGGATCTAAAAATCTTGCCATCCTCTCTGTGGGGCTGGGATGCAATGGAGGTGGGATTATTAATAGGGGCAAATCCAGTCATCATTCAGGTAAAGAAAGGACCACCTCCATGTGTTCCCCAATACAAAATTCCAGCTGAGGCAATTCAACCTATAAGGAAACTGATAAAGGCTTATCTGGAACAGGGAGTCCTTAAGAAATGTACATCTCCCTGCAACACCCCAATCTTTCCAGTTAAGAAGGGAAAGGTAGATAATGAAGGAAACCCCATCTTCAGATTTGTACATGATTTGCGTCTTGTGAACAACATGTGATACCACATGCCCCTATAGTACCAAACCCTGCAACTATAATAACCGAAGTTCCAGCTTCAGCTATGTATTTTACAGTTATAGACTTGTGCTCTGCCTTCTTCAGCATCCCGGTAGACCAGGCATCCCAATATCTCTTTGCTTTTACCTGGGAAGATCAACAATACACCTGGACTCGCTTGCCACAAGGCTATACAGAGTCCCCTACCCTATTCTCTCAAATCCTGAATGCAGATCTCTCCTCTATCTCTTTACCACACCAGTCAATTTTGATACAATATGTTGATGATTTATTGCTGGCTTCTAACACCGAGCTGGCATGCAAACTGGACACCTTACATCTACTAAAAGCTTTGGCTGACAAATGGCATAAAGCCTCCCCTTCAAAATTACAATACTTGAAACAGGAGGTAACTTATCTAGGCTAAATAATTGTGCTAGGAATTAGGAAATTAGCACCCAGCAGAGTACAAACAATCTTAGGCATGAAACCCCCTAAAACAAAACGACAAGTGAGAGCCCTATTGGGAGTCTTAGGTTTCTGCCACCCATGGATCCCCTCATTTGGAGAATTAGCCAGACCACTAATACAATTGACAGGAAAGGATATGCCTGACCCCATTGAATGGTCAAAAGCATTAGATCAAACCATTCAAACAATAAAACAAACCTTAGCTTCTGCCCCAGCACTTGGTCTCCCTGACTACAAAAAGCCTTTTACCCTGTTTATTCATGAAAAGTCAAGTGTTGCTTCAGGGGTCCTGACACAGCCATTTGGACATACACATAGACCAGTAGCTTACTATTCAATAACATTGGGCCCAGTGGCAAAGGGGGCAGTTCCATGCTTAAGAGCGGTGGCAGCCACTGTGGAGATAGTGAAAAGATCTAAGGATTTGGTGCTTGGACAACCTCTAACCTTAAAAGTTCCCCATGAGGTCTTTGCAATCCTTTTGAAATCTCAGACCCAAGCCTTCACCCAGCAGTGCCTGGCTCGATATGAAGCGGAATTATTTACATCAGAAAACATCACCTTTGCAAGATGCACCACCTTAAATCCAGCCACATTACTTCCACTAGAGCAGAATGGAGAAAGTCTTCATGACTGCCTCCACCTAGTCAATGATGCTGAATTACCCAGACCAGATTTGACAGATACACCACTACAAAACCCAGACCTTGAGCTTTTTATTGATGGCTCTTCATATATACATGAAGGCAGGAGAGTGGCTGGGGCTGCAGTAGTCTCCCTCTATGAAATTGTCTGGGCATCCCCCCTCCCTCCCTTCCACAGTGCTCAAGCAGCTGAGCTTGTAGCTTTAACAAAAGCCTGAGAAGCTGCAAGGGGTCAGTCTACCAACATATATACTGATTCTATATATGCTTTTGGGGTATGCCATGTGACAGGTGCCTTGTGGAAACAATGAGGTTTTTTAACATCAGCTGGTCAACAGATCATACGTGCAAACCTAGTGGTTCAATTATTGGAAGCCATATAATTACCAAAAGCCTTAGCAGTCATTCATTGTAGAGCCCATCAAAAGGATGACTCCACAGTGACGAAAGGAAACAGACATGCGGATGAAACAGCCAAATGTATAGCACCAGAACCTCTGCCTCATAACCTCATGGCTCCAGCCCTAATGATAAACCCTGAATTACAATACACAGAATTTCTAGATAAAGGAGAAGCTGAGCAATGGGAACAAAAATTAGGGGCAATCTTTAAAGAAGGATTTTGGAGAGTCCCAGATGGCAGACCCATAGCTCCACACCGCCTCCTTAGATTGATTTGCCAGAGATTACACACAAAAGGGCATTGTGGGACACAAGCCATGGTAGATGCTATAAGGAGAGTATGGTATGCATCTGGAGCCTATAGTGAAGCAACAAGAGTAGCTAGCGTTTGTAAAATTTGTCAGGCAAATAACGCCACTTCCAGGAAAGCAACCTATGAGAGAGGAAGACCCTGGACACAAAAGCCCTTTGAAAGAGTACAAATGGATTATATACAGCTACCAAAGGCAAATAGTTATCAATACGTTCTTGTATGCAGAGACCAATTGACCCACTGGGTGGAGGCTTTCCCATGCCGCCATGCCACAGCCCTTGAAACAGCCAGACACCTCCTTAAGGATATTGTGCCCAGATTTGGGATACCCTCTGTACTGGATATGGATAGGGGAAAACATTTTATAGCCCAGGTCCTCACACAGATCTTTCAAGCCCTTGGCATCACCCAAAACCTTCACGTGCCATACTTGCCTTTATCCACTAGAGGAATAGAGTGGGCTAATAGGGAGGTAAAGACCCTATTGGGCAAGCTATGTCAAGAAACCCACCTCTCTTGGCCACAAGTGCTTCCAATCGCCCTCTTTTATATTAGAACCAGACCAAGACGAGATATAGGAATCTCCCCTTTTGAAATCCTCTTTGGTCACCCCAGACACATTACAAGGCCTGGATCCCCACTTCCTCAGTTTAGATAAGGGGGATATGGTTCTCTGTTCTTATATTTCAGCCCTTCACAAGAGATTGCAGACCCTGTGGACACAGAGTACTCTAACGCAGACCTTGCCCTTGGAAGAAGTCCTTCATCCCTTTGAACCAGGACATTGGGTGTGGATAAAATTCTTCACCAGAACATCACCACTACAACCCAGGTGGACGGGACCCTACCAAGTCTTGCTAACCACACAAACAGCTATCAAAGTGGCAGAAAGAGATTCCTGGATCTATTGGACACATGCCAAACCAGCAATTATAGACCACAGCTCTGCACTAGTACAAGCAGTTTCACACATCAAGCTCAGAAAAGATCCTGAAACAGATCAATGGTCATTAGCAGCATTCTTTGATACCACAGACTCTGAAAACACCCTAGGTACAAACATTGGACTACAGGACATTGAACTATAGATTTTTGTATATATATATATATATAGGACATTAGATTATAAGATTTTTTTCTCCCCCCCCCACTTCTACCTCATCTTTTTTCTGTTTTCTTCTTTTCCCTTCACTTTCAGAGTAAAGAACAGGACTCTAGACTTCATTGTTATTATTGCCTGTTATTGCTATTGTTTTTCCTCTTTCTTGTTAAAAAAAGGGGGGGCTTGAGGGAGTAGGCAGGTTTCAACCATGGGAAACAGGAAATTCAGTGTAAACATATTGTGCAGCTTATACTGTATACTATTTGTAACATATGTGACAGCATTCCTGGAGCCAAGCCTTTTTTCCAGAAAAAGGAAACATATGGGAATATTTAGCAAGGGAAGTACTCAACACCACTAACTTTTGTCTAGCAGGGGGAAAATTAGTTAAGGACAAATTGACCACATGCTTAATGGGAGTAGTGTCTAGACCACATAACATCTTTAACTATACTAGGCTTAAGGATTTTCACCTCCCTGACACCTAGTCTACCATCTTTGACTGGGGTTATTCTTCAGACATAAAGGACCACACTATGTACACATTACACATCACTGCAACCACTATCTCTGAACAATGCTTTAACTTCACAGGATGCCAACCTCAAAAAACCACTGATTGCATTAACCTAAATAACACAGATCTCAAATGCAATCGCACAGAAACCATCCCATTCTCCTATAGTTACTTGACACTTCCTTCAGGATGGTTCTTCCTATGTGGCCTAAAAGCTTTCTCATATCTTCCTGCAAATGCCACAGGGGGCCCATGCACCCTAGGAAGGTTGACAATGCTTATGCCGTCCTTGCAGAAGTGACACAGAAGAGCTTTCCATACTTTAGAATCAGACTGTGATTCAAAAGTCTCCTTGCTCACAACGGCTGAATACGTTGCATTGGCAGTATCACTAGTGGGAGTGCCAGGGCTAGCAGCAAGGAATTCCAAAAATCTGAATAGCCTGACATATACCCTAGCCAAAAGCTTAAATTCGACTTCCCATGCCCCGGATGCCCTCAACAGAGAACTGAGACAAGTCAGAGAAGCTACCCTGGAGAACAGAGTGGCCATAGATTTTTTATTACTGAAACATAATTATGGCTGCAAAGAGTTCAGGGGTATGTGTTGCATAGAAATAAATGAAACTTCTGGACTTGTGGAGAAGGACATCCATCAATTGAAGGAGCTGGCCCAAAATATTGGCTATGATAAGTCATTCTTAGATTTTTCTTGGCTTTTCTCATGGTTACCAGACTTCCATTGGCTAAAAAATCCTCATTTCCACCATTGTCATTGTCTGTGTTTTGGGATCCCTTATGTGTTGCTTCTGTCAGTGCATTCTGCCTTGTCTCAGTTGCTTAAGAGCTTGTAGTCCTCCCCCACCAAAATCAAGCACCTCAGGAAAGCAGGCAGCTTTCATGATGATCCAAATTGAGCAGGAATACCAGGTATATCCGGATACCACTCTAGATGATGGGGATAATGAGGAAAACCTCACAGAATAAAAATAAATAAATAAAAAAAAGAGATTGTTGGAAGATATAAGAAACTCAATATTAAAAGAGCAGGGAAATTCCCCTAAAAGAAAATAAGCAGAAACTCAGGCAGAGTTTCAGCCCCCACCTTTATCAATGGGCCATTAAAGAAGCTGAAGCCACCTTATTTTCCACAACAAAGGAAGAAAAAATTACAGGGGCCTGCAACATCCAAACAGATGTGGGACACAGGAAAGAAAAACAAACATCCAAAAAGGAAAAGAAATCAAGCCAAAGTAATTTAAACATATGAGAAAAAGAGATATTCACTAAAACACAGAAATAGCAAACTGAATAATTATAGGGAACAAACAACTACAAAGGGCTAGGAAAAACAGAGAGTGGACTATAAAACAATACTTATTTGCCAGATCCAGGACAGAAGAACCTAATCACAAACAAAAACAGGATTTAAACACCATAAAACAATCATACACACAAATCAAAGAATTCACACGCCAAATCAAAAGAATTTCAAAAGACTTTAAAGAGTCACATAGAAAATCAAAAGATGTTTTAGGATATAAAAAAGGGTTACTCTTACAGTTCAATCAGGCTAGCCTCGGAACACTGTGCTTGTATTTGTTTCTTGCCTGCCTTCCTATAAACAATAAACTGATTCTATTCTCAAGCAGCTGATCTCCAATCATTTTGAAGTAATCTCCCAGCTGGGAGTTTTGAATTCAAGAAGGGAAAGCTCTGCCTTCCAACAATCCTTAAAGGGAAAGGCTTTTTTTCCTTCCAACAGTAGCATGTCAGATCCCCAAAAGTGATACTGCCATTCAATTGGGAGAAGGGGGAGACTTGGATTTGATTTACTAGCATTGCCTGTGTCAACAGATATTTTACAATCTATATCCTGGTGCCAAAGAGCCCTGAGATCCCCTTAACATTGGCGAATGTTTATGACAGCCATGTGGGCTGTTTCACTATAAAAGATAAAGGAGAAACGATGTGAATACATACTTATCCGGTTCTCAGGGCATCTGGTAAAGAAAACATCTTCATACTTGTGTATTGGCTAAAATCTGCATTCTGGCTTAAGGGAGGGGTCTCTACTGCTTTAATCCTAGTTGTCTTGCCTAAGGGTATTCAGACGTTGCTTTGAATCCATTGCTGTCACTTCTGCTTAATAAAAGGCTCCTTTTGAAATACTACGTTTCAAGAGTTTTTACTTTCTTAAATTGGGAGGAGTGGCAATCTTTACACATTCTTTCAATTCAATCTTAGGGAATTTCTCCATTTCCACCACCAGTGTTAAAGGAGAAATTCCTGGCATTACCTGGTATCGCCATTTATTCCATAATTCTATCAATTTTTTTAAAAAGGGATTTTGAATCCTCCTAGCAATTTTTTAAATATCCTTTATAAACCAATATGTTTCTATAGGATCATCTATTTCCCTTAATTCTTTCAACTCTATATCCCTCCATATTAAATATCTAGTTACTACTATACCACTACTACTATCTGGGGTCACCTTTAATTGATTAGCTACTCAATAATTTCTAATATTTTGAAGACCTAGCCCACCCATTTTTAATGATTCATGCTTTACTTATTCTTATTCTCTTACCTCCATTACAATACACCTCCAGCAACCTCTGTATTTGCTTTAATTCTTGATCCAAAAATTTAATTGGGATTATCCAAAATACAAAAAAATAATTTTTGGTAAAACTTTCATTTTTATCATTGAAATTCTTCCAAACCATGATAATTTTACTTTCTCATATTTATCTATTTTATCTTTTATATTTTTTCTTTAACTTTTCATAGTTTATTTTCTTTAACTCTTGAATATTTTTTGGGATGTCAATACCTAAATATTTAATACTATCTACTACTTTTAATTCATGTTTTCCTTTCAATACCTCCACTTCTTCTTTACTATGGTTATATAACATCATTTCAGATTTTTCCTAGTTTATTTGTAATCCACTATATTTCCCAAATTCATTCAGGAGTAAATATATCTGCTCTATAATAACTACGGGATTTTCAAATGTTAATAATGTTTCATCTGGGGCTTCCTGTTGGCGTCGCCGTTATCGCTAGACGGTCTCTTTAAGACCGCCAGCCCCGCCGCCCGTAAAGAGCCACCCCTACAGCTGAGAAGTGGCTTGAAAAACTCCACGTTCTTGAGGAAATGGGAGGAGAGCCGGTGAGAGCAGGTAGAGCCCCCTGCGAAGTCCCCAGATTGTCTTTTTTTTTTGCTTCTGGGGAGGAAGCAGGGTGAGGCTCCCTATCCAGCACGCCAAGGCTCCGGACTCCGGGGACAATTCTGCATCCAGCAGAGCCAGATGACGCAACCAACATAACCAGCAAAATCTAAGAGAATTATCAAAAATAAACAGGGTGGAATCTGGACTTCCGGTTTCCCCGTCTTCGGCGGCGACGGTGCTTTCTTTTAGCACCGCCACCCCCGCCGCTTGTAGAGCCGCTTCCCGATCGTGAAGCGGCTTGAAATCTTCAAAATCCCCAGGATTAATGAAGAAGAGGCAGCAGGGTACAGGTAGAGCCCCTGCAACCCCCCCAGGGAATTGTTTCTGGGGAGGAAACAGGCGCGGCTCCCTTACAACCTGCTGAGACTCTGGGCGGCGTGGGACGTCTTCTGCCTTTGCAGAACAAGCCGACTTCAGGAAACCTTTAAAGAGTGAGGAAATAAGCCAAATAAACACTTGAAATCCACTTGAACCCTGAAACTCTGAACTGCAAGTATTAGCCCTTTGCTGATTTTTATGCTGAAGTGAAAGTTTCGGAATGAGTGAAAGTGACTGAAAAAAATATGGCGCTCAGCAAATGAATCAGTGGGTGTGGATTGGTGAAGTTACCTTGTCTTCTATAAAGTTAAAAAGTTGCTACAAAGTTGCTCCGGCTGTAACAGAAATAAGAGGAAAATCTCTCCCTTTTACTTGTTTTTGCTGCACTATAGTTTTGCTTTGAGTAAATCTGGGGGACTTTCTTAGAAGGTTTTGTGGAGGTGGCAGAAGAGGCGGAACCTCCCTTTTTAGAAAAGCCAGCTTACATGGCAGGATGGCTTCAAAGAAGCAGGAAGGCAAAACAGGGGGGGGATCCCCCCCACGTAAACAGAACACGCAGTCACAAGCTCAAAAAAAAGATCTGGACATGGGAGATTTAAAAGAATTCATTTCAAATATTTTGGATGAGAAATTTCAAGACATGGATGATAAAATAAATAAAATAGATGAAAAAATCCAAAAGTCACAACAGGAAATTATGCAGGAAATGCAGCAGAACCAAAAGATGGTGACCAAAAAAATAACGGATGTGGCGTCTGGCCTGGCAGGATTTATTATGAAAGTTGAGTCAAAAGTGGATGAATTTAAATTAGAAGTTAATGCCAAGTTGAAAAATAATGATCATAAATTTTTTGATGTTGATGACAAGATGCAGAGAGTTGAGAATGACATTGTTATGATGCAATTCCGGGCAATGGAATTTGCTATACGGCTTCGAGGAATTAGAGAAGAGGAGAGACAAGATTTGAGACAGATTTGTGCTGAAGCCCTAGCTGTGATTTTAAAAACTGATCCTGAGATGGTCTTTTGCAAAATAGATAAAATCTACAGAGTTAACTCGTGGGTGGCCAGACAAAGACAATTGCCCAGAGATGTGGTCATATATTTTACAGACAGAGCAATAAGAAATGATATCCTGCAAAAATCTTTCCTCACTTCTGTGCAAGTGAGCAGATCCAAGGTTACAGTTTACAAGGAGCTCCCACCTAAGATGTTGAAATCCAGAAAAGAATATGGTTTTCTTGTTAAAGAACTGCAGAATAATCAAATCCCATTTCGTTGGGACGCTCCAACTGGCATAATTTTGAGATATAAGGGAGAGAAACACCGCTTGAATACTGTGGAGAAGGCGGAGCAATTTTTTACTCATATCTTTAAAGAAAGAACACCATCCCCACGTACATCTACAGTTTTGGAGACTAAAGAGAGTGATAAGAAGCAACTTCAAGAATCGCAAAAAAGTGAAAGTTTGCTAAAATGGCGTCTGGCTTCAGCTGTAGGAAAAAAGCTGAAAGCGAAAGTGGATTTGCCTGAGTGTTTTAATACGTTACAAAGTATCTAAAGCAACAGCGCTGGCTAGAAGAAAAGGGAAAAGTTCTTTTTAAAGTGATTTTGATCTGTTCCTTCTCCCTTAGAGACTTGATTAAAGCTGGGGAAATTTCTGAGAGGATTCTGTGGTGAAAAGGGAGGGAGGACTTCCTTCTTAGAAAGAATCAGACTGCGTGGCAGAATGGCTTCAAAGCAGACAAAGCCAGCCATTAAAGCTGCAGGGGGGGTTCCCCCACCCACAAGTCACAAGAGCAGCTATCAAGTTTGCAGACTCAGAGCCAAGCACAAGGGACTGGTTTTAAAGGCTTGAGGGAATTTATTGCTGCGACTCTGATGAATCAAAATGAAGTTTTGGACCAGAAATTTGAAAAATCTCAACAGGAAATTAAGGAGGTGGTTCAAGAAAAGTATGACAAGATGAAGCGTGATATATTGACAGTTGTGACTGACTTGTCAGAAGTAGTTGTTCATGAGAAGTAGGTTTTCCAAGGATCTTGCCCAATAATCACAGAGACGATAGGCTTTGAGTTCAATGTATTTATTTACTCCATTTCTTTCTTTTCAGATACTCATTTGGAATTGGTCCTGGACTTCTGTGCACAGCCTTATATATGGAGGAGGTGGAGTCAAGGTAAGGAGGAGTTATGGGAAGGGCTAAGTGAGGGAGGAGGGGTCAGTGGGTCAGTCTATGCAATGGTGTATATACAGTTAGGCATTTACTCGTAACAAATCCCTTCTAAATGCCTAACATTCGGGGTTGATTCTGTACCCGGCATGGTCACCCCTAGTTTTGATGTGAGATATGTGTGTTGCTTGTTTGGTAATGGTTTCGTTAGAATGTCCGTGACTTGCTCAGAGGTTTCACAATGTACGGCCCTAATGAAACCTACATTTGATAATTGCCTGACGTGCTTATGCTTGATGTCGATATGTCTGGACCTCTGACCCACTGCTTCTGCATTGGAGATGTCTATGGCTGCTTTATTGTCCTCGTGGATAGTTATAGGGTAAGCCGGTTTGGTCCATATTTCAGAGAGCAGGTCATCAAACCACACAAAATTGTTAGCTGCCTTTGATAGGCAGATGTACTCTGCTTCTGCTGTGGATGTGGCAATCAGGTTCTGTTTGCCGGTATACCAGTGTACCGGGCAGTTATTAATGAGGAACACATAACCTGATGTGCTTTTCCTGCTCTTGGTATCACCTGCCCAGTCAGCATCCGCATAGCAGGTCAGCGCTGGTTCTTTGGATTTGGATGGTTCCAGGCATAGGTACGCGTCTATGCTATGTTTCAGGTACCTGATTACTCGCTTCACCCCTTCCCAGTGGTATACCTTGGGTTCACTGACATGTCTGGATAATAAATTAACAGCTAAGCTGATATCGGGCCTTGTCCAATTGGCAATATATAGGAGGGATCCAATGACAGATCTATACAAGATGTTGTCCTTAAATGACTCCCCCTCTTCGTGCATATGTTTCAAGAAGTCTGTTTGCATGGGGGTTTCGCATGGCTTAGCGTTCCTCATGTTGCATCTATGTATAAGTTCTAATATTTTCTCCTTTTGAGAAACCTTGAACCCGTTCTCTGTTTTCTCGATTTGTACTCCTAGATACTTATTGACTTTCCCTAGGGTCTTGAGTGTGAATTGTTTCCCCAGTTCTCTGGCGAATTTATCGCAATTTTGCTTGTGCTGCCCCATGTACAGGATGTTGTCTACGTAAACGAGTGCGTATTCGACCGATGTGCCCTCCCTCTTGGCGAAGAGGCAGAGGTCTGCTGATGTGGCGGTAAAACCCATGTCCCTGAGTGTTTTGGCTAGGCACTCATACCATCTTTTCCCGGACTGTCTTAAATCGTACAAACTTTTGTTTAGTAGCCAAGTGACTCCCTCTTTTGCACCTTTCCCTGGGGGTGCCCTGACATATATTTCTTTGTCTAACTTCGCATGGAGGTATGCGGTTTGAACGTCAAATTGGTAGACTTCTAGGCCTAAGATAGATGCAACTACTAGGGCGCTTTTGACACTTTCTGCCCTAACTGTGGGTGAGTAGGTATCCGTGTAGTAGTCTGGGTACCTTTGGGCGAACCCCTGAGCTACGAGTCTAGCCTTGTAGAGGCCCTTGTTGTCTTCGAGTTCCTTGATTTTGAAAACCCACTTCGTGCCTATGAGTGTCTTATCGGCTGGGACCTCAGAGGGAGTGTACACGTTCAGTTATCTCTCTCTACCTGCGGCAGGCTAATGATTTCTTCGTATGAGTTGGGTGTTGTTCTATTTGGGTGAATGGAAATGACATAATCTTCAAATCTCTTGGGCATTTTGTTTCTGTTGGGTCTGATAGGTCTCATGGGTCTTGTGTCAGTGTCGTGCATGTATTTGGCCTCCTTCTCTGTGACCGTGTCTACCTTGATGATGGGGTGGTCTTCCTTCCACCCCTTGGTGGTTACCTCATGGTGTCTTGGTCTTTGTCTGTCTTGTGTATTTGCTTCTAATGTGATGGGTTTGCTTTTGTCTCTTGATTCGTTTGTGTCTTCCTGTCTGATGAGTGTCTCGTTGAGGTGTATCTTAGACCAGTTGGCGTTCTCGTGGAACACCGCTGTTCTGGATACGACGAACCTGTTGTCCCTGTCAATGAATCTATAGCCTTTTGTGCCTGGTTCATACCCCATGAACCTTAATCTCCTGGAGACCTTGTCTCCTTTTCGCCTCAGTTGCCTGGGGTTGTGCACATCCACCGTGACTCCAAATATGTGCAGGTGCGCAATCTTTGGCTTTCGGTCGTACATCACCTCATAAGGTGTTTTCCCTATTACGCTAGATCAGAGTCTGTTCAGCGTATAATTTGAGTAGTTGAGAGCTTCCGCCCAGAATGGCTGTCCTAACTCCGCATCCTCTAGGGCGCATCTCATCATTGTTTGTAGGACTCCATTCCTCTTCTCTACGACTCCATTTTGGAACACGGAAAAGGGAGAAGTCTTGTAGTGTATTATCCCGTGCATCTTTGACCAGTTCGAGAATTCCCTCGATAAGAACTCAGACCCCCTATCTGTCATTATTTGCCTAATCTTTGTGTTGTGTTGCATTTCCACTCTCTTATAAAACTCTTTAAATTTTTGGAATACCTCGTCTTTATGATTAATGGTATACACAAAGCCATAGCGGCTGTAGTCATCTACTATTGTCAGAAAATATTTCCTTTTGTATTTTATAGAGGGCTTCATGGGGCCCACAATGTCCATATGTACCAGGTGGAAGATAGAATTGGTAGTACAGGTGGCTTTTCTAGGTCTGGGTTTGGTTTTTAACTTAGATGATTTACATACAGAACACTCTAAGTAGTTTTTGCAGTTCTTTATTTTCAAATCACTGGTACATTCTGTCATTTTTTGGATGACTGGGAAGCTGGCATGGCCCAATTTTCTATGTAGCAAATGGGCGCAGTTATCGTGAATGGGTTTGCCTATTAACAATTTCCCTCTGTGTGTTGTGTTGTTTTCGGTGGGGTCATCTTCCCTGCCCCCCTCTGCCTCAACATGGGTGTTGACTTTGTTTTCAGTGTTTTCTAGTTGGGCAATAACTTAGGTCTGGTTATTCTTTTTAGGGTGAAGGTATGTTAGTCCTCCATCAATGACTATTTTGCCGATGCTTTCCCTGTCTCTGGTCATGTAGGCTTTTCCCTCTTTGAAGGTGATCTCTATGCCCATGTCCTTACTCAGTTTAAGCGCTGCTAAAATGTTGTGGGGTATTTCGGGTATGAGTAATACCCCCTCTACTTTGCCTATTCCACTTATGAAAGTGTTTCCTCTCCCTGTTACCAGGACCCTGTTTTGATTGGCCACCTTAATGTGGTAGTTTTCCTCTGTGAATGAGATCAGTATCTTTCTGTCATGAGTTGTGTGGTTGGTGGCTCCCGAGTCGATGAGTCATGCTTCTCCTTCTCTAGTTTGTGTGTGTGTGTGTGTGTGTTCTCCCCGATCCCATACATGGACCCTGGTCGGCTCTCCCTAGAGCTGTCCCTGCTTCCCCCTCTGTCCCTTGGGTCGGGGGAGTCCCTGCGCCTGTATCTGTTTTCTCATGGGAATCTATCGGGGGGCCCCGGCTTCCTGCTTCCCCTTTCCCTTTGGTAGGTGTGGTCCCTTCCCCTTGAGTTTTTTGGGCAATCCCGTTTATAGTGGTTCTTTGAACCACAAGTGAAACATTCTGGTTAGTCTAGGTTCCTGGTTTGGAACTCAACTTTCTTAGTTGGCCTGCTGTCCCTGCGGCTGATGGAGCGGTCCCTCCTTAAGCTATCTTCTGCTATTATTCTATTTGTCAGTGACTCGAGTGTGAGGTGGCCTAAGCCTATGCTATCCAGCTGCATTATAAAATTGTCCCAGCTGGAGTCCAGGGAGTTGATGACAATGCTCTTCATGCTCTCTTCGGATATATCCTCCCCCCTTTGTATCAATTCAGTTCTTGTGGCATTCAGGTTCAGTATATGTTCACCCATGGGAGTCCCTGCTTTATGCCTGGCAGAGTGGAATTCCCTGGATATCCTTGCTGTGGTGGCAGTGCTTTTACTATAGAACAGATTAAATATTCTCTGCTGTATCTCAGACACAGTCAGATAATGGCTTAGGCTGGGGTATACACCTGGTAGGATACTTGCTATAATTAAATAGTAAGCCCTGTGATGCAAGCAATCTGTTTCTAAAGTCCAAGGTTTTGTGGAGGGGGGGGGGTGTCATCAACTAAAAACAGTAGATCCTCTTTTAAAAATAAAACCTGGAGTTGGTGATTCCACTGCATGAGGTTTGATCCATCTAATTTAAGAGTGGGAAAGTTAGCTGGTAAATTCCCTGAGTTGTGTGATGAATTACTCACAGTCTGTTGCTGCCCATGGTGTCTCAGGTGAGGGAACTCACAATATGGCTTGGGTATGCAGTTTGCAGCTCTGTACAGATTTGGATTTATGTTCTCTCCTTCTCTTCTTGCAGGAGCCGACTGAGCATGTGCGAAGCCCATTTCGCTTCTGTAGCCGATGGGAGAGTAGCTGGCTGTTGCTGCTCTTAGGCCTCGGCCTCGGCCTCCAGTTGGGGGTCCCATCTCACTCCTGGGGTGTCCGGCTTAATCTCTGGAGGCAGGCATCCATTGCTGGGCATCCGGATCCATGCAGGGGGCTGGAGAGAGTCGAGGAGGCGAGGCGGTCGTAAGTCGAGGACTTCTGGGGTTCTGCGGTGTGGCGGCTGTGATGGGCCCCGATCCTGGATTGCTGGTCCCTGGGCACATGAGTAGGCCGGGCGGAGGCCGCATGGGGGTTGAGTAGCTGGTGTGGCCTCTTCCCCTCGGGCCTCTTATGCTTGGTGCTGCGGGTGCTGGGTTCGAGTC
Organism: Arizona elegans; assembly: GCA_022577455.1. Lineage (NCBI taxonomy): Eukaryota > Metazoa > Chordata > Lepidosauria > Squamata > Colubridae > Arizona > Arizona elegans. Next base: position 70,124,078 of record JAKOOJ010000004.1, on the reverse strand, counting down.
CTGCCATCTGCATGATTCAAGCATAGTTGGTGCCCTGCAGTTGTCTTCATGGGGGTTGGTCATCGGGTGGAGTATCTGGGGGTGTGTGCTATCATCGATGGGCCCCCAGTAGCCCGCTTGGTTCGCGGCGGTGTCTCTGAGGTGCGTGGCTGGCATGAAGGGGTTGCGTGCAGGGCCTATAGTGGCTGCTGGGGCCTAGGGTGTCTTTCTGGCTTCGAGCTCGGGAGGCAAGCTCCAGATGCCTTGGTGTGTCCCTTCTGGGGTGCCTTTGGCTGTTCCCTCATTTGTTCTGGGGTTTCTTTCATTTGGTGCCATTGGATTTGAATCCTGGCTCCCTATTGGTCGGTGGCCATCCCAAGATGGCTGCCGGGAGCATGGCGCGAAACTGGAACCGTTTGGGTCTTGGGTCTCTGCCAGGGGGTATCTCTGTCTTACCGGTCTGGCAGCCTCGTGGTCTTGCTCCTGGGGGCTCATTGCTGCTCCCTGGTCATCTAGAAGGTCCCAGAGCTTCGTGATGAGTTCATCCTTGCTTATGGAGGCGTCTATCATTTTCTGTATGATGTCCTTTAGTTCATCTCTCTCGGATGATCTGTCTCTGGCGTGCCTGGCTGCACTTTCTTTTGGCCTCACGCTTCTGTTTGTTTGGTCCAGTTCCTCCATCTCCAAGGCAGTTGGGATTCTGCCGGTAGCACTTTCAGGTTCCCCCAGCTCTGCCATCAGCCTGGTTGTGGACCTTGTGTTCATCCTTCCTTCCATTTCCGATTTTAGTTCTGTTTATTGGGCACAACCGTCCTCTGCTACCATATTGAAAAGTAGGTTTTCCAAGGATCTTGCCCAATAATCACAGAGACGATAGGCTTTGAGTTCAATGTATTTATTTACTCCATTTCTTTCTTTTCAGATACTCATTTGGAACTGGTCCTGGACTTCTGTGCACAGCCTTATATATGGAGGAGGTGGAGTCAAGGTAAGGAGGAGTTATGGGAAGGGCTAAGTGAGGGAGGAGGGGTCAGTGGGTCAGTCTATGCAATGGTGTATACACAGTTAGGCATTTACTCATAACAGTTCAAATTGACAAAAAAGTGGAAGAATTTAGTTCAGAAGTAGAATCCAAATTGAAGGAAGCTGATTATAAAATTTCTAATGTTGACAATAAAACGCAAAGGATTGAAAATGAAGTGACAATGATGCAATTTAGATTCATGGAGTTTGCTGTAAGACTGAGAGGAATAAACGAAAATAACAGAGAAGTTTTGAGAAGGGTTTGTGCTGATGCCCTGGCTATGATGCTAAAGGTTAGCCCTGAGGAGATTTTGTGCAAGATGGACAAGGTCTATAGAGTGAATTCTTGGGTGGCAAGGGAGAGGCAATTGCCTAGAGATGTGGTGATCTACTTTACAGATAGAAGAATAAGAAATGATATTTTGCAAAAAGTCTTTTGTTTCTACTATTCAAGTGGATGGAAGGGAGATTAGGATTTACAAAGAGTTGCCGCCTAAGATGCTAAGAGATAGAAAGGACTTTGAATTTTTGGTGACTGAATTAAAGAAACAACAAATTCCATTCAGATGGGATGCTCCAGTTGGCATAATATTGAGGTATCAAGGAGAGAGATATCGATTAAATACTGTTGAAAAAGCGGAAGATTTTTACTTCAATGTTTTTAAAACTGGCGCAACATCTCCATGTACATCCTCAGTGTTAGGTATAGAGGAGGGTGAGAAAGAGAAGCAATTTGAACAAGAGCTTGAAGAGCAGCGGAAACAGATGGCGGTGGAGGCAATGGAAACTCAAGGAGCAACAGGGGGTTTTTTGGATGAACCTTTGCTGGATCTTCCTTTAGAGGCTTTAGGTGGACCACCCAAAAATACAAGAGAAGTGGCAGTGGATGTCGAGTTGATGTCGTATAAAGCTAAAGACCAGCGTATAACTTGAGCAGCTTATAAACAAATTCTAGAGAAACAACAACAGCAGAAATCTAAGCTATCACAAGATAAGAAGGGAGTCAATGGTAAAGCACAAAAATCTGAAGCTATGGGAGGAGCTAAGCCGAAGACTACCAGTCTGGAACAGAAACTTCAGCAAATGCTCTTAACACTTCAGGAGACTACAAATGACAATTAAGTTTTTATCTTGGAATGTGAATGGATTGAATTCACCACAGAAAAGAAGGAAGATATTTCACTATCTGAGACAATTTAATAATGATGTTATTTGCCTACAAGAAACTCATATTAGAATACAAGATCAAAAATATTTGATAAATCCTAGATTAGGAGCACAGTTTATAGCCTCAAATTCGGAGAAAAAGAATGGTGTAGTGATTTATATAAAAAAAAGATTGCCAGCAAAAATTTTAGAAGCAGATGACTGTGGAAGATATATAGCAATTGAACTTTCTACAGATAATGGTCCAATTTTGGTGATTGGAATTTATGGTCCTAATCAGCAACAAGAACATTTTTATAAAATCTTGTACTCTAAAATATTACAATGGGACTACAGATCTATTTTATTTATGGGAGATTGAAATGGAGTAATAGATCCCAAAAAAGATAAAAAGAGTTTGGCAAAGTCATGTGTTAAATTACCACAGATCTTTTTTGATATGAAAGAAGATTTGGAATTGAAAGATATATGGAGAGTGCACAACCCAAAAGAATTGGACTTTACTTTTTTCTCAGACAGACATAGATCCTTCTCTAGGATTGATTTTATTCTACTTACGGCTGACTTACTCTTAAAAACAAAGAAAACAAAGATATTTCCGAGGACTTTAACTGACCATAGCCCGGTATGGATAGAAATAGAAATGGGAAAGAATGAGAGATGATTGTGGAGAGCAAATGAAAACTTGTTTAGATATGAAAAGAACGTAAATGAACTTAAAAAACAAATGAAGGAATTTTTTGAAATGAACTTGAATAAGGGTACCCCTATTGAAATTGTTTGGAATGTGAGTAAGGCGTATATGCGGGGGGTACTGATCCATATGAATTCTAAGCATAAATCAAATCGACAAAGAAAAAGATTAGAATTGGAAGGAGAGATAAAGAAAAAAGAACAGTTGCTCATAAAAAACCCAACAGATGAAAAATTACAAGGAATTATAAAACTTTTGAAAGACCAATTTCAAATGCTCACAGAGGAACAAGCAGCAACTAATTTACAATTTGCGAAACATAATATATTTTGCAATGCTAATAAGCCGGGCAGGTGGTTAGCTTACATACTGAGGAAACAACAGAGTACTCGGACTATTGGCAGTATTGAGTATGGAGGGAAGGAAGTTTTTCAACAAAGACTAATCAAAGAAGCCTTCTTAGATTATTATACTAAATTATATGCCAAAGATGATATACAGAATGAACTTATAAATAAATATCTAGAAGAAAGGAGAGTTATGAAAATTTCTAGTGATCAAAAGGAAAGAACGAGCTTACCAATAACAGCTGAGGAGATTATTGTTGCTATTAAACAATTGGAAACAGCTAAAGCTCCAGGAACAGATGGTTTAACTGCGGTGTATTATAAAACTTTACAAGCAGAAATGATTGAACATCTTAAAGACTTATTTTGTAGCATACAACAAGGGGGTAAAATACCCCCTTCATGGAAAGCAGATTTTGCCTCTTTGATACCAAAAGAGGAAGTAGGTTCTATAAAACCGGAAAATTTTAGACCAATATCTCTCCTGAATACAGATTATAAAATTTTTGCAAAAGTATTAGCCAACAGATTAATGCCAGTTATTCAAGAGGTGATTCATCATGATCTAGCAGGATTTATAGAAGGCAGATACATGAAGGATAATGTGAGGCAAATTATAGATTTATTGGAATATTTTGAGAAGAATAAACAGATCTCTGCAGTGCTGGTGTTTCTGGTTGCGGAGAAGGCCTTTGATCGAGTGAACTGGAACTTTCTATTAAAGACTTTAAGAAAGATGGACTTTGGGGATCAGTTCGTGCAGGCAGTTTCAGCAATTTATCAAGAGCAAACAGCACAAATTATCATTAATGGAAGCTTGACTTCAAACTTCAGTATAGAAAAAGGCACAAGACAAGGTTGTCCATTATCCCCGTTGTTGTTTATTCTAACTCTAGAAGTCTTGTTGAACACAATACGGGACTCGAGCACTTTGAATGGAATAGTTATAAGGCAAGAGGATTACAGAACAAGGGCATGTGCAGATGATCTGGTTGTTACCCTAACACGGCTGATGGAATCAATAATTCAGATGAAAGACATTATAGAAGAGTATGGTATGGTATCAGGATTTAGACTGAATCAGAAAAAAACCAAGATGATAGTTAAAAATTGATCAAATTTGATCAGTTGATCAAAAGAAGGAACTTGAAAGGAAGGCAGGCTTTGAAATAGTACCAAAGGTGAGATATCTAGGCGTTCACGTTGCAGATTCAAATATAAAACTGTTCCAAAACAATTATAAGGTGTTGTGGCGAAAGGTACAAAAGGATATGGAAACCTGGAAAAAACTGCAGCTGTCTCTACTTGGAAGAATAGCAGCAGTTAAAATGAATGTTCTACCTAGATTTTTATTTTTGTTTCAAATGATTCCAGTGCTTAAAAGTGATAAACAGCTGATGGAATGGCAAAAAGGAGTGAATAAGTTTGTTTGGAATGAGAAAAAGCCAAGAGTTAAATTGAAAATTATGCAAGATGTTCGTGAAAGGGGTGGTCTTAAACTTCCAAACCTACGACTGTACTATGAAGCAGCAGCGTTGATACAAGCAAGTGATTGGTTTGGAAGGACAAAGACTGGAATATTGAATATAGAGAGTTATGATCTTGAATTGGGTTGGCATGCATATTTATTCTATGAAAATAAAGTGGATAAAGTATTCAACAGCTATATGCTTAGAAACTCCTTGATGAGAGTATGGAAGAAGCACCGGTTCAAATGGGATTATAAAATACCGTTGTGGTTGGATCTTGGTCATATTATACGGAATATAAATATAAAGTCACTCAGGGGGTTTTTATACAAAGAAGTACTTTTTAATGATGGGGGCAGATGGCAACTAAAGACATTAAATACACTGTTGGAAGAAGGGATTAATTTAACTTGGTTACAGTATAATCAACTTCAACTGAGATGGAGAGAAGATCAAAAAACTAGTTTAATGTTGCATGAAGAAGAATTGGTTAGACAGATAAAAGAGAAAGGCCCAATGCATATCAAGAGGGTTTGTAATGTTTTGTTCGAAAGAGACTCAGAAAATGAATTGGTTAAAGATTGTATGATAAAATGGGCACAAAATTTTGCAGAACCAGTTATGATGGAAACGTGGGAAAAAATAAGGGTTCAGAATGTTAAATTTACGCAGTCACAGAATTTGAGGGAAAATTTTTATAAAATGTTTTATAGGTGGCATTTAGATCCTAAGAAATTGTCATGCATGTATCCTAATGTTCAACCAAAATGTTGGAGATGTGACTGTTTGGATGCTACATATTATCATATATGGTGGACTTGCAAGAAAGTGAAGGCTTTCTGGATAAAAATTTGGTGGGTTATGCAAAATGTTCTCAAGAAAAAACTCCAATTTTCTCCTCAATTGTTTTTATTGGGCATAGTTAAAGGTTTTTCAATGGGTGAAACAAAATTGATATTGTATATGGTGACAGCAGCTAGGTTACTGATTGGTCAATATTGGAAAAGGGATGTTTTGCCTACTATTGAAGAATGGACTTTGAAGGTGGCCAGTTTTGCAGAAATGGTGAAGATATCAGCATACTTAAAAGTCCGGACTCAAGAGACTTATGTATGGGAGTGGAAGAAATAGATAGATTATGTGCAGAATAAATACCAAACTAGGAAGTACCAGATAGCTTTTAGTTGAATGTTGTGTAGAAATGTATAGTATATAGGGGGTAGAATAGTTTAATGTCATGTAGAAATGTATAGTACACAGGGGGGAGAATAGAAGGGCAGTAAAGTATGATATGATATAAAATGATTTGGATTTGGATTTCACCTTGGGGAAGTCATGGGAGGAGGGGAAGGCTAGGGAGGGTTAGGGAGGGAAAGGGGGGGGAATGGGAAAATTTGTATTTGTAAAACTTTTTCAATAAAAAAAATATGTATCATCTGCAAATAAATTTATTTTAGTTTTCTTCTGTACACCAATTCCTTCAATCTGTGAATATTCCCTAATTGCTTTTTCCAAAATTTCCATCAATAATGCAAATAAAACGGGGTAAAGGGCAACCCTGTCTCGTTCCCCAGTTTAAGATTATTGTCTCTGTAACATCATCATTTATGGTTGTACTCGCTTTATTCTCTGAATATAGTTGATTTATCATTTGTCTAAATTTTTTTCCAAAACCTAACTTCTCTATTAATATCTTCTTTTCTTTTGTTTTACAATTTTTATTTATAAGTACAAACTAAAGAGAACAATTGGAAGACTGAAAAATTGAATAGGTTCCTAACAAACCTAGCTGACAACTTTGTTGTCCAAAAGGTAGAGGAGGGAACTAGAGAGACCGCCATACTGGACTTAATTCTTACAAACAGAGAAGAAATGATAGAGGGACTTAAAACAGCAGGCACCTTGGGTGAGAATGACCATGTCATACTATAATTCAACATAACACAAACACAAGCAGTAGAACAAAATGATACCAGAGTCCTAGATTTTAAAAGAGCTGATTTTAATAAACTCAGAGAGAACTATTCAATTTTTCACAGTGCAGAATTAGTCTTCCAATTGATGTCAGGATATTTAATTTACTTACTATTGTAGTGTGTTTCCTACTCATATTTGTTAATTTGTTAGCAAAAATTGCATCTATTTTTTTCTGCTAGGTTGCGTGGCCTGTAGTATGCACCTATGGCAATGTCATTCTTTTATATTGACTCATTCCTTGGATGAACATTCTAAAGGGGAAAACAACTCAAGAAGATTCAAGAAACTCTTGAATGAACTCAAGAAACTCTGAAAAATAAAAGCCCAATCCAGCACAGTACCACTGAAAAAAACAAAACAAAACAAGAAAACTAAGAAGAAACCAGCATGGTTGCACAAAGATGTCTCTGATAAATTGAAAGACAAAAAGGGCAAGTACAAATAATGGAAAGAGGAACACATAACTAAGGCAGAATATCAGCAGATAACCAGAATCTGTAAAGACGAAGTCAGGAAAGCAAAAGCTCAGAATGAACTAAGACTTGCAACAAAAGTCAAAGATAATAAAAACTTTCTAACATATAAATAACAAGAAAAATATCAAGGAAACAGTCAGTCCAATAAAGAGAGAAGATAGTAAAGAAGTAACAGCCACCAGAGAGAAAGCATAGATGCTTTAACTCATTCTTTGCATCGGTCTTCATGCAAAAAGAAATTATAATTCAACCTATCAAAAACATAACTGTAAACGACAGGCTAAAAATAAAAGTTAAAATAAGCAATAAAAAATAAAAAAAGGTAAGAGAATTCCTGTCTGATCTTGATGAATATAAATCTTTGGGACCTGACAGATTGCATCCCAGAGTTCTAAAGGAACTAGCAGATGTCATCTCAAAACCACTGTACCACCACTTTCAAAAATCCTGGAGAACTGGGGAACTATCAGAGGACTAGAAAATAGCTGATGTGGTTCCCATATTCAAAAAGGGGGAAAAAAGTAGACCCAGGAAACAACAAATCAATCAGTCTAAGACCAATACCCAGGGAAGATACTGAAAAAGTTAATAAAAATAACAGATCTGCCAACATCTAGAAATTAGTAAACTAAACCAGTATGGGTTTGTTAAAAACAGACCAAATCTTATATCATTCTTCAACATAGTAAATTAGTGGACCAATGAAATGTTGTGGACATAGTATACTTAGACTTCAGCAAGGCATTTAACAAAGTAGACTACAACCTACTTCTTAGTAAGCTAGAAAAATGTAGAATAGACAACATCACCACTAGATGGATTTGTAGCTGGCTTACAAACCATACTCAACGAGTAGTCCTTAATGGTTCTACATCCACATGGAGAAAACTAAATAGTGGGATACCACAAGCCTCCATCTTAGGCCCAATACTCTTCAATATTGATGGATAGGCAGTGGTGGGTTGCTACTGGTTTGCTTCGGATGGAGTGAACCGGTAGTGGCAGCAACAGAAGGCTCCACCCACCCGCCTGGATGCTTCTGTGCATGTGCAGAAGCATCATGCACACAAGTGCGCACGCATGCACCCATGAGCAAACTGGTAGTGACCGTTTTTGAAACCCTTCCCTGGATAGAGGGATACAATCAAGATCAAGGGAGGTACTAATACCACTCTATAATGCCTTAGTAAGACCACACCTAGAATACTGCATCCAGTTTTGGTCACCACACTATAAAAAAGATGTTGAAACTCTAGAAATAGTGCAGACAAAAGCAACAAAGGTGATTAGGAGACTGGAAGCTAAAACATATGAAGAATGGTTACAGGAACTGGGCATGACTAGTCTAGTGAAGAGAAGGACCAGGGGAGACATGATAGCAGTGTTCCAATATTTGAGGGGCTGTCACAGAAAGGAGGGAGCTATTTTTCAAAGCACCTGATCGCCAGACAAGGAATAATGGATGGAAACTGATCAAGGAGAGATTTAACCTAGAAATAAGGATAAATTTTCTGACAGAGAGAACAATCAACCAATAAAACAATTTGCCTTCAGAAGTTGTGGGAGCTTCATCACTGGAGGATTTCAAGAAGAGACTGGACTGTCATCTATCACAAATGGTGTAGAGCAGCGGTTCTCAACCTGGGGGTCGCGACCCCTTTGGGGGTCGAACGGCCATTTCACAGGGGTCGCCAAAGCCCTCTCCCCCCCACACACCTTCACTCACCCTCACTCTCTGCTCTGTTGGATCGCCGGCCGTTCGTTTACCCCATCCACTCCCAATCTATTGCTGCCTCCAATGGCTAGAGGAAAAAAAACTGTTTAAATTCTTGCCGCAGGGCTTCAAAGGGCCACCCTAGAGCCAGTGGTGCAGCCGAACCGTTTGTTAAATTGCTGGCTTGCCCTGCCCCTCCGCACCACTATTTATTGCCAATAAATAGTGGTGGGCGAGGGGTGGGGGAGCCAGCAATTTAACAAATGGTGCAGTGTTTTTTTTGTAATTTTATTGGCCTCCGGAGCTTCAGCATAGGCTAATTAGCCCTTGCTTAGATCAGCTCCCGATCCCCAGCTGATTTGCTCTCAGCTGTTTTGAGAGGGAGGAAAAAAAGCAAATTGGACATAATGTCACACAAAACTCCAAAAATGGGCTGGACAAAATCATTGGCACCCTTTCAAAATTGTGGATAAATAAGATTGTTTCAAGCTTGTGATGCTCCTTTAAACTCACCTAGGGCAAGTAACAGGTATGGGCAATATAAAACTCACACCTGAAAGCAGATAAAAAGGAGAGAAGTTCACTTAGTCTTTGCATTGTGTGTCTGTGTGTGCCACACTAAGCATGGACAACAGAAAGAGGAGAAAAGAACTGTCTGAGGACTTGAGAACCAAAATTGTGGAATAATATCACCAATCTCAAGGTTGCAGGTCCATCTCCAGAGATCTAGATTTGTCTTTGTCCACAGTGCGCAACTTTATGAAGAAGGTTGCAACCCATGGCACTGTAGCTAATTTCCCTGGGCATGGACGGAAGAGAAAAATTGATGAAAGGTGCCAACGCAGGATAGTCTGGATGGTGGATAAGCAGCCCCAAACAGTTTCCAAAGCAATTCAAGCTGTCCTGCAGGCTCAGGAAGGATCAGTGTCAGCACGAACTATCCGTCGACATTTAAATAAAATGAAATGCTATGGCAGGAGACCCAGGAGGACCCCACTGCTGACACAGAGACATAAAAAACCAAGACTACAGTTTGCTAACATGTACTTGAGTAAGCCAAAATCCTTCTGGGCAAACGTCTTGTGGACAGATGAGACCAAGATAGAGCTTTTTGGAAAAGCACATCATTCTACTGTTTACCGCAAACGGAATGAGGCCTACAAAGAAAAGAACACAGTACCTACACTGAAATATGGTGGAAGTTCACTGATGTTTTGGGGTTGTTTTGCTGCCTCTGGCACTGGGTGCCTTTAATTTGTGCAAGGCATCATGAAACCTGAGGATTACCAACGGATCTTGGGTCGCACTATAGAGCCCAGTGTCAGAAAGCTGGGTTTGTGTTGGAGATCTTGGGTCTTCCAGCAGGACAGTGACTCCAAACATACGTCAAAAAGCACCCAGAAATGGATGGCAACAAAGTGCTGGAGAGTTCTGAAGTGGCCAGCAATGAGTCCAGATCTCAATCCCATTGAACACCTGTGAAGAGATCTTAAAATTGCTGTTGGGAAGAGGCGCCCTTCCAATAAGAGAGACCTGGAGCAGTTTGCAAAGAAAGAGTGGTCCAAAATTCCGGGTGAGAGGTGTAAGAAGCTTATTGATGGTTATTGGAAGCGACTGATTTCAGTTATTTATTCCAAAGGGTGTGCAACCAAATATTAAGTAAAGGGTGCCAATGATTTTGTCCAGCCCATTTTTGGAGTTTTGTGTGACATTATGTCCAATTTGCCTTTTTTCCTCCCTTTTTTTGGTTTTGTTCCAATACACACAAAGGGAATAAATGTGTATAACAAAACATGTGTTACTGCAATACTTTTCTGTGAGAAATACTTCATTTTCTGGAAAAATTTCAGGGGTGCCAACATTTACGGCCATGACTGTATGACCAACCTCACCTTATGCCCGTGCAGCATTCTTAACAACCATGTCACTCATTTCACAACTGCTTCTCTTCACTATGGTGATAAGATAGGGCAAAAATCGTAAAATGCGAGGATAGTCGTAAATTCGAGGACTGGTCAAAAGTGCGAGGACCAGTCAAAAATAACTTTTTCAGCCCTCTGTGTAGTCCATATGCATAAAAGGATACAGCAATAGAGAGGGATGAAGGAAGGGAAGGGAAATTAGAGTAGGAGTGAGGGTAAGAGAGGGAGGAAGAGAGGAGGAGAAGGAGAAAGGAAAAGGAAGTAGGGAGGAGAAGAAGGGGGGAGAGAAAGTAAGAAGGAAAAAAAGAGAGAGACGGTAGGTTTGAGGAGAAAGATTGTGTATAATAAAAAAGATGAAATGGAAGAAAGGCAATCCCAAACAAATATAAAGACATTAAGATAAATGAATTGTTAAACTTTAAAGAATAAAAGAGAACAAATAGGAATAAATAGCAATAATTAGAAACACACATACAAACATACAATGTATTTTCTTTGAACAGAGTATTTGGCCGGTTCACAAATTTAAACAGTGTTTAGTCATTTCAATTACATTTACAATTTCTATATTTCCTTTTTGCCATGTTTATTCCTCATCTATTTTTTTAAAAAACCAATATTACCCTTCATCCTCATCTCTAATCTTAATCAAATTCAATTTTTCCCTTCTATTCTATATTATACCCCTTCGCATTGTCATCTATTTTTATATCCATCCTCACATTGGTTAATTATGTAATTATGTAATACAGTTGTTTAATACAAATTTAACATTTTAATATAAATCAATTAATTATATAACTATCTTTTTTGTATATTAATCAATATGAACATGAATATTCCAATTATTTCCATGCAATCCAATTTCTTACAAATCAATTAATTATATTTACCAATAATAATAAACCAAATAATTTCCCCCATATATTCCTCCAAACCACAATTTAACCATTTCTGCTTTCAACACAATATACAATTAATAGTATCTCAATTATTACAATTCCCTAGTTAAATAGAGCTTTTTTTCTTTTGTGTTTTAAAATCTTGAACCTCCTCTTTTGCCCTAAATTTCCGATTGTTTGCAATTTTGCACCTACCTTTTTTGGTGAGGAAAAAGAAAAAGAAATCTCTCTCTGCCTCATTTTGTCACGTTGCAGCAAAGACCCTGCTTTACTTTCAGTTTCACTTTTTCAGCATAGCTAGGGGGAAAAAAATCTGCTCCAGCAATTTACCTCTTTGCAGCTAGCTAGCAACAGAGCCCTCCCCAAAACAGCTGAGAGCAAATCAGCTGAGAGTGCGGAGGCTGTTCAAATCAATTTATGGTAATTAATTTATGCTGAAGCTGAAAGGGGCTGTTTTTTCTATTTTTGCAGGCATCGGTCTATTCATTTGTTTTCTTTTAACACTGATCAACTGTAGGGCGGCCCTTTGAAGCCCCGCGGCAAGAATTTAAACAGTTTTTTTCCTTCTAGCCATCAGCTGGGACTCAGGAGGCAGCAATAGATTGGGGGTGGGCGGGGTAAGCGAAAGGCGAACGGTGATCCAACAGAGGCAGAGGGTGAGGGTGAGTGAAGGGGCGGGTGAGAGAGGGCTTTGGCGACCCCTGTGAAATGGCCGTTCGACCCCCAAAGGGGTCACGACCCCCAGGTTGAGAACTGCTGGTTTAGATGATCTATAAGGTCCCTTCCAATTCTGTTATCTATTTTTTTAATCTGATATCTGTACAATCATTCCTCCAATATTTTCAGCTTTCAGGATTTTCCATCAATCATTTAAATCCCAGGGGAAGACCTGCAGATCCTCCCTTGGAGTTTTTTCAGGTTTCTTATCCTGAAGACAATTGGGGAGTGGTGGTGGTTATATATGTATGTATGTATGTAATCAGTGGTGGGTTTCAAATTTTTTTTACTACCAGTTCTGTGAGTGTGGCTTTGCGGGCATGGCTTTGTGGGCATGGCAGGGGAAGGATTCTGTTAAAAACTCAATTCCCATCCCACTCCAGGGGAAGGATATTGCAAAATCCCCATTTCTCCCAATCAGCTGGGTCTCAGGAGGCAGAGAATAGATGGGGGTGGGTCCAGTCCATTTTCACTACGGGTTCTCGGAACTATCAAAATCTCAAAATCTCCACTATCGGTTCTCCAGAACTGGTCAGAACTTGCTGAAACCCACCTCTGGTATGTATGTATGTATGTATGTATGTATGTATGTATGTATGTATGTAGCTAATAAAATCTGTCCTTTCTTCATTGAGAAAAATTTGTGGCTTTGTTGGCAAAACACACTTTTCGATAATTAATTGAACCATAGCTACTTATAGCATCCAATTATCTGAATTCATACCTACATAATAAACCCTTAAATTGAATTCAGCCAGAATATAACATTTAAATGTGACTCATGGTGTCACACAAACACAACCATAGGAGTGATCTCATTTTTACTAATACAAAAGTGACAGATATTAAGAGTCTTTCCACAATTTATTGCATCACTGCCACCATGGGAAAAAAATATCTGAGGTCCTTGGTCCTATTTTGCCACAGCAATAGCCAGATAATGCTATAAATGGCTACTTTAAAAATTCTAAATGACTGACCAGGATTTGAAACCAATTTTCCTGATTTGTCACCTAAGGCTAACCATTGCAGCAATCTGACATAAAAGGACGTTCAGGGCTACATCTTATTCTTCCTGGAAAAATGAGAGACAGAACAGCTAGCCACTACCTCACTGGAAGTGTGATCCAAAAACAGAAATATCTATATAAATTCTTTGAGGCTTTGCTACAGTTCCCCGAGCTTCGTCAGACTGCAATTCCTTTCACTACTAAAAACACGTGTTTCGCTCCAAGGCTCCGAATAGCATTGCTCCCGCCCTTAGCCACTCCATGTGTTATGCCCACGCTTTCTGCTCAGCTCGCTTTCAGGGCTGGGCTGCAGGAGGTGTGATGGTGTATCGGCTTCTCCGTGTTACACCTATCCGACTGGGAAGAAAAAAGGAGGGACAAAAGGAGCGAACAGTAGCAGTGGGCGCATCGACCGTCCTTGATTAATTTGATGCCAGCGAACAATCCATAACTTGTAAGCAGGAGAGTTGGGAATGGGAGGAGGAGGAGGAGGAGGCATAAAACACGAAGGCGGTAGGAAAAGGCTGTAGGGTTTATTAGTTGTTAAGTAGAAAATCCACGCCTGCATCTTGGAGTCCGGTGGAGTCCGAGGAATCACGCTGCTCCGGAGGAATGGCGAAGCGAAAACACGTGAACTAAAGGGAGAGCTTTTTGACAGCCAGTCACAGCCGCGATCTTTCCTGTCAGAGGCGAAATGATTCCTCCGGGTAAGAAGACTGAAGTCAGCCTTGAGAGGGTGGAGAACGAGAACGACATTCAGCCCCCACCTCCTGCCTCTACCACCAGCCAGGAATCAAAGGTATCTCGAACGTCTGGGGTGTGTATCATAATACAGATATATACAGACACATGCACGCAAACATTCAGTTACAGACTACCAAGCAGAGCTACTTATATTCAAGTACATTTCAACTCACATACAATGTTTATCTCCAGCGCAGTAGCCAATTTTTCATCTTTTCCTATTAGAATCTTATGTGGAAAAGGAATTCTCCGATATGGCTCTGGAGGGGTTGCCTGATTGGTTTGGGCTTTTTGATTGTTACTGAAAGTGAATGTGTTTCAAAGGATTCTTTAGTAGGAAAGTTTTCACATATTTATTCCTGGATAAATGGGAGGTGTTTGATTTTTTAAAAACTATTACTATATCTGGGGCTTCAGTAACCTGAGTCTCATAAATGACTCACTACTGTATTGAATAGACTGCAATTTATTTATTATAGAAAAGTTGGTTATTGTTTTAAATGCTTTGCAGGGATTTTACAATTTAACCAGTAATCAAATCAGTAGTTAAAGGCAAGCCATAGATCTTAGTTTGTGCCAGGATAGCCATCCTGTAATCAATAGGATTCCCTCCCCATTTCCCCACTATTTTCTAAAACGATTGTTATTGGCCTGGTTAGTCCAACCTGCATGATACCAGTCAAGGTTCTTTCTGTTTTCCAACATTTCAAAACTTAAGTAATTTAGCAAACAAAAAGTTTCTTTGGATAGGATCAGTGGTTCTCAACCTGTGGTCTGCAGACCACTGGGGGGGCCCTGTGAATTCAACCCATCTGAAGAGGCACTGAAGCTTCAATAAAATACCATTACTTGGTGTGAGAGAGGACAAACACTGCTGTAATTTCCCTTTCCCATTTGATCAATATAATTCCAGCAAGCATGTCAAAGAGAGAAACCAGCCAACAAGATAGTGTTCATATAATCAATGAAACAGCTCCATGCTGTAATGAAAAGTTAAATGAAAGAACAACTGTGTGGCCTTGTATCTCTGTTGTGGGATTCAGGGAAGACTACAGTGACTGATACATGGCCTATGAGAGAGATAATTAGGGCATCTTGAACTGCAACAGAATTGCAGTCTAATCACAAGAAATATCAATTGTTTTAGAAGTTCTGAGTGAGTTTGATGTTATTTGAAGTATTTCTTTTTGATAAAGGTGGATATAAATATTTTGTGGGAAAGCACTTTTGACAATTTGGAAATATTCTATTAAATTTTCACACATAAAAATGGGCTTATTTCAAACTATAAAGTATAAAATGATAACATTTAAAATCTAAATTCCAATTCTCAAATTTTGAAGCGTTCTTCAATGCTGGCAGTTTTCTGTTGGTCATTATATTCAGTTAACTAAATTCAAATGTTGGTATAAATAGTCAAATTATACTAGTTTAAAAGAATACTTTCCCCATTCCTTTTTCTAATTCCTTTAAAGAGCTTTTAGTATATTTTTCAAATGAGGAATAAAAGAGTAGTTTTCTTTCTGTTCCTACACATACATGATTGGTTTAGTGGGAAGCCATTCTTCTTCTGAAAAATTAATAGCCTAAACTTTGTTTTGGGTTTTCTTGGTTTTTCAGAAACAATTTATAAGTTCAAAATTTAGTGCACATACATCACGCATTTTATGCATTTTCTAAAAAATAAAAAAAATGGTTGCCCCCAAATTGGAAGCTGTAAATCAAGAAGATTAAAGGAATTAGAAAAAGGAATGGGGAAAGTATTCTTTTTATATCTTGAAGTTTGATTTCTGCTTCTGTGACTGCCTAGCTACACTGAGACTTGTGGTTTGGCCAGAAACCTGAATAAAAGTAGTCATATTAAAAGACATTATAAAATGTTTCTTATAATCTTGCTTTGTGGATACATAATTGGAGGAAGATTGGGACTTTTTATCTAACCACTGCTTTCTTGTCTTCTCCTTACCCACCAGTGCAACAGGTGCCATAACTAAAGTGCTGCATTTCTATAGGGCAGCTCTAAATCAGCTGGCTTCTTGGGGACTGTCTTAAAGTCAGAAAGCAATGTACAGCAAATTTCCCAGTGCTGTACTGTGTAAATCTAACTCAAGGGTGGCTATTTCTGCAGTTTACTCTTAAGACCCCAGTAACTACTTCTGTAGCTGCTTTTCTATCCTTGCCTTTAACCAAAGCCAGATGTGAAGTCATCAAAGCACTGTTTTACTGATGCAAGCTACAGTTGCTATTTTTATAACCCTTTCTATCTTAGGCCTTTAAAAAATAAAAAAAATAAAATGCTGAGAGTGTTTTCTAAACAAACTGGGTACTTTGCCCTTTTCAAAACCATATTCTACAAAGTCAGTGAGAGTTATTTTAAAATAAACATAATTTAAGTAGGGTTTGAAGTACAGAAATTTGAACCTTGTTTCTGCTTCATTTGAAATTGATTTCAAATTATGATTTAATGGGTAGTTGCAGTTGGACATGCTGCTGTCCCATTTAGGCCATATTACTTCTGAATAATTTGGCAGATATATGTTGCTGAATCCAATGTTCTATGAAGTCCTTAGACATTTACAATTGGGAAGAAAAGAAAACCAAATGTAAAATTTCCTAGTTCAAAACAGAACGTTTTGCAAGTTTATGAACTAAGTTAGACAAGCCATCACATAGATCCTTTTGCAATGACTGAAATCCTAAACATTAATTTGAAAAGTTCATTGAAATCACAGTATGCTCTTTCAAATAAGATATATTACAAGAAAGTACAATTTATTAGAGGGTGTTCTCCTTTCTCATGAAAAAGCGAATCAACTGATTTTAATACTTATTTGGCCCATCTTTTACAGTAGACAATTCTTCCTAATAAATAATCATTTGTTTAAAGTATTCCTTGCTTTTATATCTTGTTATATTTCACAAATGTGCTTTCTATTTCCATTTGATCTTCACTACCTTCTGTGAGGTGTGTTGGGCTGAAAGGAGTCATGGTTCAATGATTTCATGGCCCAGTAGGGACATGTTCCTGGTCCTAAAGTTCCGTGCTTTCTAAAAGATGGGAGCAATAGGTGGTTTGGAGCACCACATGTGTCCCTCCAGCCCAATTTTTTTAGTTCCTGCCTGTGTCTCCTCAGATTGTTCTGCTGAAATTCAGTTGCAAAACAATGGTAGCTGGGTGGTTTTCTTATTAACATTGGGAGTCAATTGGAGTGCATGGATTACGCCTTTACTAAATTTAATAAACTCTTATTTATTTTATTTGTTTAAGAGGCAAAAAACATGGTTCAGAAAATATCTGCTGCATCCAACTAGACAGCCAATTGGGACATCAGTATGCTAAAGCTTTTCATGCTTGAACCACTTCTGGCTTTTGATGGATGGTTTAAACTTCTAACAAAAAAGTTTGTTATTGAGAAACCTAGATTCATCTGTTCCTCTCTCACCTTATAATTTGGTCTCTCCCCATCATAGATTTATTCAGACATGCAGCCATTAATCAGGCTGAACTGGTATCTCCAAATAAGTTCTACCATGTTCTGATAGTGTAAAGTCTATCCTCTCCCCCTTATTCAAGAAAGTAAAGACACTTGAAACTTGGCATTTCAAAAGGAACCTTTTATTGAAAAAGTGTGATAGCAAGATGAATTCAAAGCAGGCTCTGAGATTCCTCAGGGCATACAACTAAAATAAAGGAAATTAGAGACCCCTCCGAACAGTCCAATGTAGGAGCCATAAACAGCCAATCCGCAGGTGTGAAGATGTTATTGTACCGGCTACTCTGAGAAAGAGATAAGAGAACTTTCTCAGGGCCATCATCTGGCGATGCAGTCCACATGGCCCACCCTCCCCCCTACATTCCCCAAGAGGTGAGAAAATGCCAGGCAGCTAGGGCGCCAAGCAACGGTTATAAATCAGGTTAAAGGTTATACAAAAATGCAATCCAGGATATGGAATACATAGAAAAGGAAAAGGAAAATAAATGTGTGAAGGACCAAATCCCCCCCTTCCTCTGAAGAATGGCAGATACACGGATCTGACATACTGCCCTCCTTAGAAAAATGGATAATCCACCTGGAAAGACATAAGAAGAGATACAATACATTAGTAGTTAGGAAGGTTTCTGTGTATATTTCAGGTGGAATTTCCTTAATAGCATAGGGGCCTTAATGTGTTTTTTGGCTACCCATTCGTTCCGAGAGTGGGGTAGGTGTTTCCAGGCTACCAAATATTGTGTGGAGCCACGGTGAGTGCATGAGTCAAGGATTTCCTTGATTTCAAAATGTTGCTCTCCTTCTACCATAATGGGTACTGGAGGGGTTGGTAAGGATGGTCTGATATTAGAGGTAACTTCCAGTTTGAGTAGGCTACAATGGAATACGGG
The DNA here is from genome assembly GCA_022577455.1 of Arizona elegans. NCBI lineage: Eukaryota > Metazoa > Chordata > Lepidosauria > Squamata > Colubridae > Arizona > Arizona elegans. Next base: position 70,105,556 of record JAKOOJ010000004.1, on the reverse strand, counting down.
GTGAACCTTGTTATGCATTGAATATATATAGTTGTATTAAAATTAAACTAACCTTTAGATGACCCTAACTGTTAACTGTGCCAAAGTGAAGCTAACCTTTAGATGACCCCAACTGTTTTGGAAGGAAATTTAAAACATTTATATTTGGGCAGGCTTTTTCTAGTTCTATGATTGGTGGGTTTTTTTATAAAAAGTTTTTTAATTTTTATTTTTAAACAAGCGGTACATCGTTATTCAATTAGTATGTCATCTGAGTACAAAATTTTGTGTCATCATATTCAACATTTACCATCATTTTCGTGATACATATACATCTTTGCTTTTACATTTTAATATAATTACAACATATTCTTTCTAAATTTCTTAAATTTTATTCTGCTTCTTGTCCATATTCAATCTCTATTCAACGATATAATTGCCCCCATATATTGTAATATTCCAATTCTTCCTTTCCTTTAATTGCCATTGTCAATCTATTTATTTTTGCAATTTCCAATATTTTCTTAATTACCTCATCCTTTGTAGGAATTTTTTCTGCTTTCCAATTTTGTGCAAAAACAATTCTTGTTGCAGTTATTACATGAATAATCAAATATACAATTTCTTTACTAATTTTCTCAGGTAAGATACCCAACAGGAACAGCTCTGTCTTTAAATCAATATGTTGCTGTGTCATTTTCCCTAACCATGTTCAAATTCTTGCCCAATAATTTCTCACTTCTGGATATGTCCAGCACATATGATAGTATGATCCTGGTGTCTGGTGGCACTTCCAACATTAGTTGATTTATCTTTAAACATTCTTGCCAATTTTTCTGGTGACATGTGCCATCTATAAAACATTTTGTACAAATTCTCTTTATATGCTGTAGTCATTGTTAATTTATAATTTCTTTCCCACAATTGCTGCCTTTTATCTAACTCTATTGTATATCCAAAATTTTTCGCCCATGCTATCATTGTTTCTTTTACTTATTCTTCTTCTAATACCAAGTAGATAGCTATACAATTTTTTAATCATTTTCTCATCTGTTCCTTGAATATCTCATCCAATTCTGTCATTTCCAAGTAAAAACCATATAGCTTAGCATCTTTTTCATATCTTCTTTGTATTTGCAATGGTGAATACCAAACCATATCAATCCCTTGTTCTTATAATTCTTGTATCATTTTCAATTCCCTCTTTTCTGATAAAATATCTTTATATCTAATAATATTTCCCATATTGATAACATTTGGATGTATTAACACTTCCATTGTTGAAAGCCATGTTGGTATGTTTAAGTAGTGTGTTTTTCTCTAACTTTCTCCCATATTAATAATAAAGCATTTCTTACATAATGTCTTTGAAAATAACTATGTATCTTATTTTCCCCATACCATAAAAAGGCATGCCAACCCAATTGTAAATCATGTCCCTCCAAAGTCAATAACCTTATGTTTCTTAATACAATCCATTCTTTCATCCATGATAATGATGCTGCCTGATAATATAATTCCCAATTTGGTAATCCAAACCCTCCTCTGGTTGTTGCATCTTGAAACATTTTTTTAAAAAGTTTTTTATTTTAAACACATTAAAAACACATTAAAAATCAAACATGTACAGACAACAAAAAGTAACACAAAAAAGAAAAATATCACTTTTCTTTTCAGCTATACACAGCGGTCTGCTCTTTCTATACATCAATATTTACAAATATTTAAGTATAAACTTATTTGATGTTCATTTTCTACTTTATATCATTTCTTCTTTACTAACAAAAGATCATACACATTTGCCCCCTCCTTTCTTCATTCATTTAACTTATTTCCTTATGTTTCAACCATTCATACCATCTACTCCAAACCTTATAATACTTTGATTCTTCTTTCCCCTTAATTTCCTTAGTTAATTTATCTAATTCTGCACATTCTAGAATTTTTTAAATTAAATCCTCTTCCGTTGGTAGTGTTTCCTTCTTCCAATATTGTGCGTATACAATACGTGCTGCAGTCAATATATGCAATATAAGGTACTGTATTTCTTTAGTATAATTGTCTATTGAAATTCCTAACATAAATTGTTCCGGTTTTCCCTCTATTGGATTCTGAGTTATTTCTACTATCCAAGTTTTTTATTTATTTTTTATTTATTAATTTTATTTCTATACCGCCCTTCTCCTGAAGGACTCAGGGCGGTGTACAGCCTGATTAAAAGCACAAAGACAGAAAAAATTTAAAAATAATTAAAATTATTAAATAATTGGCTCAATTATAAAACCACCAAATTTAAAATCCCATATTTAAAACCAATTAAAATTAAAATCTTTACATTGATAGCCCGGCCTGGCGGAACAACAAGGTTTTGAGGGCACAGCAAAATACATGGAGATCGGAGATCTTACGCATTTCTGGGGGCAGTTCATTCCAAAGGGCAGGGGCTCCCACAGAGAAGGCCCTCCCCCTGGGTGTCGCCAGCCGACATAATTTGGCTGATGGCATCCTGAGGAGACCCTCTCTGTGGGAGCGGACTGGCCGGTGGGAGGCTACTGGTGGCAGAAGACGGTCTCAAAGGTACCCAGGTCCAATGCCATGGAGCGCTTTAAAGGTGGTAACCAACACCTTGAATCGCACACGGAAGACCACTGGGAGCCAGTGCAGCACGCGCAGGAGGGGTGTCATGTGGGCACAACGAGTTGCACCCATAACCACCCCCGCGGCCGCATTCTGGACCAGTTGGAGCCTCTGGGTGCTTTTCAAGGGGAGCCCCATGTAGAGAGCATTACAGTAGTCCAGTCGGCAATTTTGATTTTTTTCCAAAATTTTTGTGCCATCGTGCAGGTCCACCATTGATGATACTATGTTCCGTAGCCAGTCTTGCACTTCCAACATTTCGGGGAGTTGGTAGGGAACATTTTCGCAATTCTGGCCAGTGGGAGGTGCCATCTATAAAACATTTTCATCTGGTTTTCCTTGTATGCCATCGCAATTGTTAGTTTCATGTTCGTTTTCCACATCCTCTCCCACTTCTCTAGTTCTATCACATGGTTAAAGTTTTGTGCCCATTTGATCATCGTGTCTTTCACTGTTTCCTCTTCCATTTTATACCGAATTAGAAACTTGTATAGTCTACTTATTAGTTTTCGATCATTCCCTAGTATGATTTTATCAAATTCTGTTTCTTCTAGTCGAACTTGATCTTTTTTTATATCCTCTGTGTACTTTGAATTTATCTGCAGATATGTCCACCATTGCACTTTCTTCCTAAGTCCAGTTCCAATTCGTTTCTAGTTTTTAATATTCCCCTCTTAGTTATTATGTCTCTATATCTAATTACTTTTATCCAATCTACTAAATTTGGATATGTTAAAGTTTCCTCTGGGGAAATCCAAGACGGGATTTGTATATAATGTTGTTTTTTAATTTTATTCCAAATTATTAGTAAAGAATTCCTAATTGTGTGTCTTCTAAAGTATCCATAAATATTTTGTTTTCCTCCCCACAGATATGAGTGCCACCCTATAGTTAGATCATGTCCTTCTAATGTTAGCAGCCTTTTATTTTCCAATTCCATCCACTCCTTTATCCAAACTAATCTTGCTCCTTGATAGTAGGTCTCCCAATCTGGGAGAGCAGCTCCTCCTCTCTCTCTCTGGTATCTTGTAATACCTTTAACCTAATTCTAGGCTTCTTTCCTTGCCAAATAAATTTTGTAGTTAATCTATGTAATAAATTGAAAAAAAATTTCCCCATTTTTATCAGAATAGTCTGGAAGAGGAATAAAATTTTGGGCAAGATATTCATTTTTATTACTGCCACTCTTCCCATCCATGAAATCTGCAACTTTGTCCAGTTTTCCAAATCTTTCCTAATTTGCTCAGTTAATTTATCATAATTTTCTTTTTTAATTGAGAAACTTCTTGCCGTGAGCCAGATTCCCAAATATTTAATTTTTTTTCTTGCTTGGATATTCATAATCCTTTCTAATTCTGTCTCCTGGTTTTTTGTAAGATTTTTAGTTAGTAATTTTGATTTATTCTTATTAATTTTTAACCCTGCTACTTCACCAAATTCTTCTATTTTTCTGATCAGTTTGGGGCCAGATTCTAAAGGTTCCTCATTTATAAAGACCATATCATCTGTATATGCCTGGACTTTGTACTCCTCACTTTAATTCTCAGGCCCTTTATTTCCTTATCTTCCCTAATTTTATTTAAAAGTGGCTCGTGCTAGAATAAAAAGAAGTGGGGAGAGTGGGCAGCCTTGTCTTACTCCTTTTGTTATTTCAAAGCCTTTTGTCATATCCTGATTAACCAATGCCTTTGCCATCTGTGTTGAATAAATTTTCCCAATCATTTGTCCAAATTTTTGTTCATAGTCTAATTTCTGTATTAATTGTATCATAAAGTTCCAGTTCAAATTGTTGAAGGCCTTTTGCGCATCAAGGAAAACCAGTGAAAATTGTTTCTCTGCATGTATCTCATAATACTCTAGTATCCGTGTATTATTTTTGATTTGCTGTCCTGGGAGAAAACCACTTTGGTCCAAATGTATATGTTTGTTCAGAATAACTTTTAGTGTATCCGCAATTATTGACATAAATAATTTATAATCAGAATTCAGTAGAGAGATAGGTCTGTAATTTTGTATTAATTATGGATCTGAATCCTCCTTATGAATCAATGTAATTAGAGCTTCTGACCAGGATTTGGGTGGTTTTGTCTCTTGCAATACTTCATTAAATATTTCTAACATAAGTTCTCCAGTCTGTTCTATCATATTTTTATATAGTTCTATCGGTAATCCATCTGGGCCTGGGGATTTATTTATTTTTTTCTTTTTTTTTTTTATGAAATTTTATTGAATTAAGAACATATTACAATTCAAACTATACGGTTCGGCAACGTGTAGTCATATTGTATATTTACAAGTGCGGTATCTAGTCAATTATCTAATTATTTATACAGTTTATACAAAAATTCTTATGTGTAAAAATAATTACTGTTTAATTAGAGTACAATAATATATAGGGTTAACTAATCGTTGTGCATTATTCCACATGAGTATTAACTTTTGCATTTAATTTCTAACCACCTATACCACAGATCCCAGATCATATAAAATTCTGAATCCTCCTTTCCGTTTAACACATACTTTAATCTGCACATTTCTGCGCAGTCAAGTATCTTATTGACTATCTGTTCCTCGGTTGGTCCTTTTTTCTCTTTCCAATATCTGGCATAGGAGAGTCTAGCAGCTGTGACAATATGAATAATCAAATATTTCTTGTCCTTTCCAAATGTTCGTTTTAGCACACCCAGGAGATAGATTTCCGGGAGGAAGTTAATATCCTCCTTTAATATTTCTTGGATCCATTTTTGTATTTTTTCCCCAAAACTTCATCGCTTCCGGACAAGTCCACCACATGTGATAGAAGGTACCTTGGTGGTGACCACATTTCCAACACTTGGGGCTTGCATTTGGGTAGATCTTAGCAATTCTAGATGGTGCTAAGTACCATCTATATAGAATCTTATACTGATTCTCCTTATAGCTTGTTGCCCTCGTCAGTTTAAGATTGCTATTCCATATTTCTTCCCAATCATCAAGATTTATCTTTGATTCGACTTCCGGTTTCCTCGTCTTCGGCGGCGACAGTGCCTTTTTAAGCGCCGCCAGCCCCACCACTCGTAGAGCCGCTTCTCGATTGCGAAGCGGCTTGAAATCTTCAAAATCTTTAGGATTTATGAAGAAGAGGCAGCAGGGTACAGGTTGAGCCCCTGCAACCCCCCCAGGGAATTGTTTCTGGGGAGGAAACAGGGCAGCTCCCTTTCAACCTGCTGAGACTCCGGGCGGCGTGGGACGTCTCTGCTTCCGCAGAACAAGCCGGCTGCAGGAAACTTTTAAAGAGCGAGGAAATAACCCAAATAAACACTTGAAATCTACTTGAACCCTGAAGTTTTGAACTGCAAGTATTAGCTCTTTGCTGATTTTTTATACTGAAGTGAAAGTTTCTGAATGAGTGAAAGTGACTGGAAAAAATATGGCGCTCAGCATTAGAGTAAATGTATCAGCGGGTGTGGATTGGTGAAGTCATCTTGCTTTGTTACAAAGTTAAAAAAAGTTGCTATAAAGTTGCTCCGGCTGTAACAGAAACAAGAAGAAAATCTCTCCCTTTTACTTGACTTTGCTGCATTATAGCTTTGTTTTGAATAAATCTGGGGGACCTTTTTAGAAGGCTTTGTGGAGGTGGCAGAAGAAGCGGAACCTCCCTTTTTAGAAAAGCTAGCCTACGTGGCAGGATGGCTTCAAAGAAGCAGGAAGGCAAAACAGGGGGGGGGATCCCCCACACGCAAACAGGACACGCAATCACAAGTCCAGAAAAAAGATTTTGATATGGGAGATTTAAAAGAATTCATTTCAAATATCCTGGATGACAAATTTCAAAAAGCTCAACAGGAAATAGATGACAAAATAAATAAAATAGATGATAAAATTCAAAAGTCTCAACAGGAAATTATGCAGGAAATGCAACAGAACCAAAAGAAGGTGACCAAAAAAATAACAGATGTGGCGTCTAGCCTGGCAGGATTTATTATGAAAGTTGAGTCAAAAGTGGATGAATTTAAATTAGAAGTTAATGCTAAGATGAAAAATAATGATCATAAATTTTTTGATGTTGATGACAAGATGCAGAGAGTTGAGAACGAGATTGTTATGATGCAATTCCGGGCAATGGAATTTGCTATACGGCTTCGAGGAATTAGAGAAGAGGAGAGACAAGATTTGAGACAGATCTGTGCTGAAGCCCTAGCTGTGATCTTAAAAACTGATCCTGATATGGTCTTTTGTAAAATAGACAAAATTTACAGAGTCAACTCTTGGGTGGCTAGACAAAGACAATTGCCTAGAGATGTGGTCATATATTTTACAGACAGAGCAATAAGAAATGATATCCTGCAAAAATCTTTTCTTACTTCTGTGCAAGTGAGCGGATCCAAGATTACAGTCTATAAGGAGCTTCCACCTAAGATGTTGAAATCCAGAAAAGATTTTGGCTTTCTTGTTAAAGAATTGCAGAATAATCAAATCCCATTTCGTTGGGACGCTCCAACTGGCATAATTTTGAGATATAAGGGAGAGAAACATCGTTTGAATACTGTGGAGAAGGCGGAGCAATTTTTTACTCATATCTTTAAAGAAAGAACACCATCCCCACGTACATCTACAGTTTTGGAGACTAAAGAGAGTGATAAGAAGCAACTTCAAGAATCGCAACAACAATCTAAGCAGGAATCAGAGGAGTTGAAGGGCGCTGAAGGAGGTTTTCTGGATGAGCCTTTGCTGGAACCTTCTCCAATCTTGGAGCCGGCTTGGATGGCTGAAGTCAAGGACCAGCGTATAACCCGAGCAAAAGCCAAGCAACTTAAAGAAAAGTTACAGCAGGAAAGACAAGATGAAAAGGCTGGAGCCGTGGGGAATGCAGGACAGAAGATTTCGGATGAAATCCGAATGTTCTGCTCTTTGCTCCAGAAGGAGAATAACGATGATTAAATGTTTATCTTGGAACGTGAATGGGTTGAATGTAACACAAAAAAGGAAGAAAGTATTTGCATATTTAAAACAACATAACAATGATATAATTTGTTTACAAGAAACGCATATTACAGCTCAAGATCAAAACTATTTGAAAAATTCCAAACTAGGAACACATTTTATATCTTCAACTAACCAAAAAAAGAATGGTGTGGTTATTTACGTAAATAAAAAATTAACAGCCAAACTTATAGAAGCTGATCAAGATGGCAGGTTTGTAGCAATTGAATTACTTTCTGCTAATAATCAAATTCTTTTGATAGGAATTTATGCTCCTAACCAACAACAGGACTATTTTTATAAAATGTTGCATACGAAAATACTTCAATGGGATTACAGATCTATCTTAATTATGGGAGATTGGAATGGAGTAATTGATTCTAAATTAGATAAAAAGACTTTGGCGAAGTCAAGGATTAGATTACCACAGACTTTTTTTGATATGAAAGAAGATCTGGAATTAAAAGATATTCGGAGAATACATAACCCAAAAGAACTGGATTATACTTTCTTCTCTGACAGACATAGATCTTTTTCCAGGATTGACTTCATCTTGCTGTCTGATGATTTACTTGTCAGGACAAAAAGAACAAAGATTCTGCCAAGAACTTTGACTGATCATAGCCCAGTGTGGATAGAAATTGAGACACACAAGATTGAGAGACGCTCTTGGAGATTAAATGAAAACTTATTCAGATATGAAAAAAATATAGTAGAACTTAAAAAGTATTTGAAAGAGTTTTTTGAAATGAATTCGAATAAAGGCACCCCAATGGAAATTGTGTGGGATGCAAGCAAAGCTTATATGAGAGGGGTGCTTATATATATGAACTCTAAACATAGGTTGATTCGACAAAAGAAAAGACTTGAATTGGAAGCAGAAATAAAGAACAAAGAACAGTTACTTATTAAAAACCCAACAGATGAAAGAATACTTGGTGTCATAAAACTTTTGAAAGACCAATTCCAAATGCTTATAGCGGAACAAGTTGCAACAAATTTACAATATGCGAAGCATAATACATTCTGCAACGCCAATAAACCGGGCAGGTGGTTGGCTTACACATTGAGGAAGAAACAGAGCATACGGACTATTGATAGTATTGATATTGGAGGGAAAGAAGTTTTTCAACAGAAATTAATAAAAGAAGCTTTTCTTGAATATTACACTAAACTATATGCCAGAGAGGAGGTGCAGAATGGACTTACAGAAAAATATTTAGACAAGAGTTACAAAAATCACTAAGCAACAAAAGGAAAGAATGAATTATCCTATAACAGAGGACGAGATAATAGTAGCAATAAAACAATTAAAAACAGCTAAAGCTCCTGGAACGGATGGTCTGACTGCAGTGTACTATAAAACTCTGCAGGCAGAAATGGTGGAACAACTTAGAGACTTATTTTGTAATATACAACAAGGGGGAAAAGTACCCCCATCATGGACTACAGCTTATATTTCTTTGATACCAAAAGAACAAGCAGGTCCCAAAAAACCAGAGAATTATAGACCAATATCTCTCTTGAATACGGATTATAAAATTTACGCAAAAGTATTAGCCAACAGATTGATGCCAGTAATTCAAAAGGTGATTCATGATGATCAAGCGGGATTTATTGAGGGTAGGCACATGAATGATAATGTAAGGCAAGTAATAGATTTATTGGAATATCTTGAGAAGAATAAACAGATCCCTGCAGTGCTGGTTTTTCTGGATGCAGAGAAGGCCTTTGATAAAGTGGACTGGAATTTTCTATTAAAGACTTTAAAAAGGATGGACTTTAGGGACCAATTTATTCAGGCGGTCTCAGCAATCTATCAAGAACAAAAGGTACAGATTATTATTAATGGAAGTTTGACAACAGAGTTTAAAATCGAAAAAGGAACAAGACAGGGATGTCCGTTGTCCCCACTGTTGTTTATTTTAACACTAGAAGTCTTGTTAAACACAATAAGGGACTCTAATACTTTGAAAGGTATAATGATAAGGCAAGAGGATTACAGAATAAAGGCATTTGCAGACGATCTGGTTGTTACCCTAACACAGCCAATGGAATCAATAATCCAGATGAAGGACATTATACAAGACTATGGTAAAGTTTCAGGTTTTAGATTGAACCAGAAAAAAACTAAGATGGTAGTTAAAAATATGACACAAGATCGTAAACTTGAGCTTGAAAGGAGGGCAGGTTTTGAGATTGTACCAAAGGTAAAATATCTAGGAGTTCAGGTTGCAGAATCAAATATGAAATTGTTTCAAAATAACTATGAGGTGTTGTGGCGAGAGGTGCAAAAAGATATAGAGACTTGGAAAAAACTGCAGCTGTCTCTACTTGGAAGAATAGCAGCAGTTAAGATGAACATTTTGCCAAGATTTCTTTTTTTGTTTCAAATGATTCCGGTGCTCAAAAATGATAAACAACTAAAAGTTGTTTGGAACGAGAAAAAACCAAGAGTAAAAATGAAAATCATGCAAGACGTTCCAGAAAGGGGAGGTCTTAAACTTCCAAACCTACAGTTATATTATGATGCAGCAGCTTTGACTTTACTAAGTGACTGGTTTGGAGGAAAAAAGACTGGAATACTAAACGCAGAAAGTTTTGATTTGGAATTTGGATGGCACGCTTACTTATTTTATGACAGTAAAGTGGATAAAGTATTCAAAAGCCATATACTTAGAGATTCTTTGTTGAGAGTTTAGAAGAAGCACCGAAACAATTGGGATTATAAAATACCGTTATGGCTGGATCTTGGTCATACTTTGTGGAATACAAATATAATGTCACTCGGGGGGTTTTTATACAAAGAGGTTCTTTTTACAGATGCGGGCAGATGGCAGCTGAAGACATTACAGACATTGTTGGCTGAAGGGATTAATCTAACTTGGTTACAATATAATCAATTGCAATTGAGATGGAAAGAGGACCAAAAAACTGGTATTATGATGTATGAGGAAGAATTAGACACATAAAAGAGAAAGGCCCAATGCATATCAAAAGACTTTATAATGTTTTGTTAGAAAGGGATTCAGAAACTGAACTAGTTAAAGACTGCATGATTAAGTGGGCACAAAATTTTGAGGAACCAGTGATGTTGGAAACATGGAAAAAAATTTGGGTTCAGAATGTTAAATTTACACAGTCGCAGAATCTGAGGGAAAATTTTTATAAAATGTTTTATAGATGGCATCTAGACCCTAAAAAATTGTCGTGTATGTACCCTAATGTGCAGCCTAAATGTTGGAGATGTGATTGTTTAGATGCTACATATTATCATGTTTGGTGGACCTGTAAGAAAGTTAAGGCTTTTTGGATAAAAATTTGGTGGGTCATGCAGAACGTTTTGAAGAAAAAAATTCAATTTTCTCCACAACTGTTTTTATTGGGTATAGTTAAGGGTTTTACATCGGGTGAAACAAAATTGATATTGTATATGATAACAGCAGCAAGATTGTTGATAGGTAAATATTGGAAAAATGAAGCGCTGCCTACGATTGAGGAATGGACTTTGAAGATGGCCAGTTTTGCAGAGATGGCGAAGATTTCAGCATATCTAAAAGATTGTTCACAAGAGACTTATGAATGGGAATGGAAGAAGTGGATAGATTATGTTCAGAACAAATATCAAACTAGGAAGTATCAAATAGCTTTTATTTGAAAATGTTATATTAAGATAGAAATTTTTTAAGGTTAAGGATGAAAATTTATTAGAAAATGTTATATTAAGATAGAAATATTTTTAAGGCAATTAGGATGAAAATCTATTTGAAAATGTTATATTAAGATAGAAATAGGTTAATGTAATGAAGATGAAAACTTGTAAGGGGGAGGGAGGGGTTCAAGTTTTATATATAAAGGAGGGTTTTTCCCTTTATTTGACATGAGTATACTGTAAGGAAGTCCGGGGGGAGGGGAGGGTTAGGGTGGGTTAGGGAGGTTGGGAAGTTTGGGGTGGTTTGAGGGGGGGGGGGAAAGGGATGAAAATGTAATTGTAAAACTTTTGCAATAAAAAAAAATAAGATTTATCTTTGATTCGATGTTTTTCCCCCAAGCAATCATTTGATCTTTTAATATTTCTCCTTCTCTGTCGTACTCGAGAAGGTAGGAGTATAATTTAGCTAATAATTTGTTCTCACTACCTAGCCATATCTTATCCAAACTATTTGTCCCCATCTCTATTCCCTTTTCTTGTTTATCTTTACTATAACGGGGTTTAATTTGTAAATAGGGCCACCAATCTATATGGATCCCTTGCTCTTTTAGCATCTCATTGGGTATAAGATTACCACTGTTATCTAAGATATCTTGGTAGGTGACCATTTTCTCCCTACCTAACGTATTTGGATGGACCAGTGCCTCCATTGTGGATATCCATTTTGGGTATTTTAAATAATGTTTATGCCTGATTTCTTTCCATGTCTTCATTAATGTATCGCTAATTTTGTGCTGGTGGAAACATATCCCTGTCCCTTTTCCTTTGTCCCAGAGGTAGGCATGCCAACCTCTCAATAGGTCATGCCGTTCCAGTTGTAAAATTCTCTTATCTCTTAATAAGGCCCACTCTCGTAGCCATACTAAATTGGCCGCTTTATGGTATAGTTCCCAGACTGGGAGTCCGAATCCGCCCCTATTCCTTTTTTCCTGCAAGGACCGTAGTGCAATTCTCGGTTTTTTCCCTCCCCAGATAAACTTCCTTACTATCCCATTTAAGTCCGAAAAATATTTTCTGTCAATACTGACAGGAGTAGTTTGAAATAAATATAGTAATTTGGGGAGAACACTCATCTTGACAGTGGCTATCCTACAGAGGAACGATATTTGCAATTTCCCCCATCTATCCAAATCTTGCTTTATCTTTGTCAGTAAGGGTGTATAATTATCTTCCTTTAAGGTTGAGCATCTGGCAGTAATCCAAATCCCTAGATATTTAATCTTCTTAACTATTTGAATACCCAAATTATTTACTAGTATTTCCTGTTCTCTTATTGGGATATTTTTTGTTAACATTTTAGTTTTTGTCATATTTAATTTAAATCCCGACAGCTTCCCGTATTCATCTAATTATTTCAATACTTTTGGCCCTGTTGTTAGTGGGTCCTCCATTATCAACACTACATCATCGGCAAAAGCTTGAATCTTAAAGGTTTCATTCCTAATTTCCAATCCCCGTATTTCTTTATTTTGCCTAATTTTCCTTAACAATACCTCCAGGGCTAATATAAATAAAAGTGGAGAAAGTGGACAGCCTTGTCTCACCCCTTTACCAATTCGGAAGGATTTAGTTATATCCCCATTTAATATAATATTTGCGCTCTGTTTATCGTAAATTGCTTTTATCGCGTTCTCGAAATACCCCCTGAAATTCATTTTTTGGATTTGTTGGGTCAAAAATTGCCAATTTAAGTTGTCGAAAGCCTTCTGGGCATCGAGGAAGACCATGGCCAGCTGTTTCTCGGAGTGTATTTCATAATACTCCAGCACGTCCATCACCACTCTCATATTGGACCTAATCTGTCTACCGGGGAGGAACCCGATTTGGTCGGGGTGAATCCAATTATTTAATATTATCTTCAACCTACCCGTTAATATTCCCATAAATATTTTATAATCCGTGTTGAGTAAGGAGATCGGTCTGTAGTTCTTTACTTGCTTGGGATTGATACCTTCTTTTCCTACCAGTGTGATGAACACCTCCTTCCACAATTCTGGGATCCTGGAGCCTCTCAGGGCCTCGTTGCATATTATCAGAAGTTTTGGTACAAGTATTTCTGCCAGATTCTGGTTTTTATATAATTCTCCTGGGAGGCCGTTGGGACCAGGCATTTTGTTACTCTTTAATTTGGATATTACCCCCTTCAGTTCCTCTAATGTAATTTCTCTATTTAACGCTTCCCTTTCCTCCTCCTTTATCTGTGGGAGATTCTCTTTAGCGAAGTACTGATTAATATTATTGATTGAAGTTTCCTCCTCATTATATAATGTCTCATAGTACTGTCTAACAAACTCAAGTTTCTCCTCATCATCCTCTGATATTCTGCCTTCCGAGTTCTCCAGGCCACCTATAACACCTTTCTCTTTCTCTTTTTTTAATTTGTACAATAGCCATCTCCCGGACTTATTTGCATTATCAAAATAATATTGTTTGGATTGTTTGATTTTTTTCGCCAATTCTTCCTGTTCCAATAGGTTTAATTTATGCCTTGCTGTCATCCATTGTTTTTTTATTTTAATATCGCTCGGGTCTTGTTGTAGTCTCTTTTCTGTTTCTTCCAATTGGGCCAGCAGATCCTTCTGAGCCTTCCTTTTCTCTTTGTTATTATATATATTATGTGATATTACTAATCCTCTTAAGTAGGCTTTCATTGTATCCCAAACACATATTAGTGGAGTTTCCTGATTCTCATTCTCCAAAAAGAAAAATTGTAGGTCCCTCTGCAATCTCTTAGTAAACTCTACTTCCCTAAGAATATGGGTATTTAGCCTCCATCTCCTTCGTTTAATCCTATTTGGGCTTTTCCACTTAATCTCTAAAGGGTTGTGATCGGCCCAAACATTCGGGCTAATTTCAACCGAATGAATATCTAACCCTAAATTTCTACTGACCCAAAACATATCAATCCTTGACCAGGACATCTGGGGATTTGAATAGTATGTAAATTGCTTATCGCTCAGATGTAGCGTACACCAGAGATCTACTAAATTGTGCTCATCAACCAAATCAAAAAAGGTTTTGGGGAGTTTTTCCCTTTTAGTTTTTTTCTTTAATCCGCACTTGTGGTCCACCTCCGGGTTTACCACCCCGTTGAAGTCCCCAATAATACAAATATTTGTATATTCCAGTTCAGCTATTTTATTGCTTAATTTCCTGTAGAATTCTCCTAGATTTCTGTTTGGAGCATAAATGGCTACTACTAAAATTGGGATATTACCTCTCTTGATTTCAATTGCGAGAAATCTCCCTTTATCATCTGAATATTTAAATTCAGCAGCAATTCCTTTTTTTACATATAATGCTACCCCCCCTTTTTTTTTCTCTGCCAGAGAGGTAAAGCATTTGCTAAATTTCTCAAATTCTAAATATTTCCTCTCCTCTTTCTTTATGTGGACTTCTTGAAGGCAAATTATTTCCGAGTTAAGTTTGATCAATTTTGAAAAAATATGTTTTCTTTTCCTTCCGTTGTTTAAACCGTTTACATTCACCGAGAACAATTTCCAACCCTCCATTATCTAACTAACTACGTAGTTTTTGTTTATATTTACAGCTCTTTGTGGTCTTTGCTTCTTTCCTGTAGTTTCTTTGGCTTCCTTCTCTTCTGACTCCTTATCCTCTAGTGTATCTTCCTTAGACTTTTTTAACTGTGCGTTGGTCTCATCCTGGGAGGCTATATCCAATTCCTCCTTGCTACTTTGGCCTTCCTCCTCACTTCTCAGTTGGTCCAAAAGTTCTTGTGCGGAGACTAGACTCTCGATCTTAATTCATTTTCCTTGCCAGGTGATGAGCATTCCCTCTAATATAAGCCATCTAAAGGGAATGCTTCTCTTGTTTAGTTGTATCGCCAAGAACCTGTAATCCCTTCTCAGATCACGAACCCTCTTAGGAACTTGTTTCAGTACTATTACTTCTTTGCCTTTAAAATTGATAGGTTCATCTCTTACTATATTGTATAGCACGTCTTTCACTTTCCTTCGGGCAAATCAGACATGAACTTCTCGAGGGAGTTTATTCCTCCTGGCATAGTTGGTTTGCACCCTGTAAATTTCATCCAGCTCCTTTATAACATCATCTTTATCTTGTTGTAGAATTCCAGCTATTAGATCCACCATAACATTTCCCAGGTCTTCATTTTTTTCCTCCACCACATTCTGAAAACGAAGGTAAAAAGCTGCCTGGTCCATCTCGAGCTGGATAATAGGGTCTTCCAACTCCCTATTCTGTGCCATCAATTTCTGGTCGATCGAGTCAAGGTTTCTCTCATTTTGCTCCACTCTCATCTCGACCTTCTTTATCTTTTTCTCGTTGTTATGGATGGACTCCTGGATCTCACTCATTTTCTGATCGATAGAGTGAATATCAGATTTAAGTTCAACATGATTATTAGTCATTTTTTCTTGTAACAGGAGCATCATTTCTTGAATAGTTGACAGCATCACTTATATTGCTTGAATGGTTGGTAACATTGCTGACTTATCCCCTTTTGTTAGCCCCTCAGTAGATTTTTGCTGGGCTGGAGAAGACATTGTTAATACAGGGTTGGAAGACGTTTTCTTTCCAGTCTTAAATACTGCTGATGAAATGCTTGTCATCTCCTTTAGGATTCTCTTCTGGTTTGTCAAAATTACCTCGATGTTCTTCCAAATTATCATCCACTATCCTCTCTTCTAATAGCAAGATTCACTTAATTCTTCTAATCCTAAATTTACTCAATTTTCCTGTCTGTATGTAACAGTTCTTACAAATATTATTATATGAAATTATATATAAATAAACTCAGTATGATTACTAAGTGCTCATTCCAATTATGATCTAGGTTATATCTATATATAAAATCAAGTACAATTAATTAATCCAAATCTATATATTGTAATAAATACTCAATCTCTTCAATCTTAACCTTACAATACTAATGTAGAGATACTATTCCACCCTTATTAAATTCATCAAACACAATCTATAAATAATTCTTATATACAATAAAAGTAAATTAAAATCTATTAGGTTTTTTCAAGATAATATATAGTACTCTTAGAGGGAGACAGGAAAAGTTATCTAGGATAGTTGATCAAAAAAGAAAAAAAAGGCTTCGCAACTATATAAATAGATAGATAATTATAGAATAATTAATAATTAATAAGGTAATAAGTTAATAAGTTAATTAATAGATTAATAAATTGATAAGTTAGTATCAATATTAGTATCAGTAATAATATTGGTAGTTGATAAAGAGTTCTATAAACGGTGTTTTATGAAGTTCATTACTCTTGTTTAGTTGACTACTGCCACTTTCAAGGGAATTCTTCCACCTAAGGAGATGTCTCAGTTAATTAAGAAAAAAGTCTCAAATAGGTCCAACAATCAGCAAGTCTTAATAAGCAGGAACACAATTGGGAGGAAAGATCGCAGCTCAGAATGTTACACAATTCTTCCTGTTGTCAAGTTTTAAGTATCCGTTATAACATATGGCTGCACTTCCGGTTTCTTCCTTCGGGAAAAGCCAGTCAGCTGGAAGATGACAGCAAAATGACAGCAAGAAGTATTGCAATGTATCCTCACGGTATTATCCACCAAATCTGAGTCTGAGCCTCATTCATCCACGGTCGATATACGAAGTGCCTACAGCTGATTTCACCCTCCCTCGGCACAGTAAATTCTCCTTCCTCCTCGCAGCCTCGCCAGCAGTTCACACTCGATCAGCCTGCTCTGTTGTTGATATTCGCCACCTTCCCACCGCCGTGAGTCCTATTAGCTGGCTCGGCTCGCAGTTCTTTGTGGTCTGCTCCTACGATCGCCAGAGATCTGTAATCAGGTCTCCTTCTCACGTTGACCGCCCCGAACTCCTCGCTTCCTCATTGTTGGTGGAGATCGCGACTTCGGGTCCGCCATTAAATGGCGGACGCACCGATGCCGGTTTGACAGAGGAATCTGTCCAAGCGAGAGGCGTTTGCACGCTGCTTTCTCGCTTTCCAGATCCCCTCTCTTGTCCGAGACGCTCTCCGGGCGGTCTCGCCCCTCTGGGCCCCCAAGACACGGCGAAAAAGCTAGTGCCGTGGAGCGGAACTCGCTCACATAGCACCCTGCCGCCACAATCCCCAACCGGATTGGGCCTGGGGATTTATTATTTTTTTGTTTTTTCATTGCCATTCCAAATTCGGTTTTGGAGATTGGTCTATTCAATGTCTCTTTCTGTTCCTCTGTCAGCTTGCAAACATTTATTTCCTCTATATAGCTCTGTATTTCAGTTTCCTTTTTTTGTTCCTGAGTATACAGTTTAGAGAGGAAGTTATGTACTATTTTTTCCATCTATTTTGTAACATATTTCCCCTTCTTCATTCTTCAAGTATTGTATCATTCTTTTTTCTTTTTCTTTTTTCAGTTTATAAGCTAGCCATCTACTTATTTTGTTTGCATGCTCAAAATGGTTTTGTTTAGCTGCCTTTATTTTCAGAGCAATTTCTTCCTGTGTAATCAAATTTAATTTGTGTTTAATTATTCTCCATTCCTCTTTAAATTTCTTATTTTGCAGATCTTTATATAGTTTTTCCTCTACTTTTTGGAGTTCTTCCTGTAATTTATTTTGTTGATATCTTTTCTATTTATTCCTCTTTGCAGTATATGCAATTGACACCCCTCTAATGTAAGCTTTCAAAGTGTCCCAAAGATTTTGGGGCGAGGTGTGTTCTTTTTTATTTATACTTAAGAAGATCTCTATCTTTTTCCCCACTAGATGTTTGTATTCTTTCTCCTTACATAAATACTGGCTTAGAGTCCATCTTTTGTATTTTTTTTTTGTCCCTTCCAATGTATTATTATAGGGTTGTGGTCCGCCCATTCATTTGTTCCAATGTCTATTTTTTGTATCTCCAATTGCAGTTGCGCCGTCATCCAGGCCATATCGATCCTGGACCACGATTGGTGCAGGTGGGAATAGTATGTGTATTGTCTCTCTTCTCTATTAATTTCTCTCCATGTATCTTTTAAGCCTAATTCAGATATCATATTAAAAAACTCTTTTGGTAATATTTCCTCTTTTTTTTAATTCTTATTATCACTATAGTAATCTTTTTTAGTGTCGACTATCGCGTTGTGATCCCCTATTATACATATATTTTCTATTTCTTGTTCTAATACTTTATCATGTAATTTTTTATAAAAATCTTTTTGGTTTGTGTTAGGGGCATAAATCACTACTAATAAGAATTGTTTCATTTCAGTATCTAATTTGATCATCAGAATTCTTCCCTCATCATCTGCATATTTCAATTCTGATTTTAATCTTTCTTTTATGTACACTGCTATTCCTCTTTTTTTCTGTTGGGAGAGTGACACATATAGTTTTCCTAATTCCTTATTTTCCAATAGTTTTTGAAAGTCTTTCTTTATATGGACCTCTTGTAGGCAGATCACATCCATGTCTAATTTTTTTAATTTCGTAAATATCTGGGCTCTCTTTTTCTGAGCATTTAGGCTGTTAATATTCACTGAGAATAGAGATATTTTTTCTTACTATACTTGGCTTTTGGTGTTTCTTGTCTCTCTCTTAACTCTTCCTTTTGCTCCCTCTCTTTCTTCTCGTTCCTTTTCTTGGGCTTTCTTTTGTTCTTCCTCTCTGTTTCTTCCTGTTGTTCCTCCTCCTGACTTTTATCTTCTATTTCTTCCTTACTTTCTTGTTCTTTTTCTAAGTTATTTTTATAGAACTCCTGTGCTTTTTCTACTGTATCAATTTTGAATTTTTTTTCTTGCCATGTAATAAGGATTTCTTCCGGCATGATCCAGCGCAACACAATTACTTTGTGTTGAATTAATTTGGATGTCAGGAAGTAATATAACTGTCTTTGGTCCCATACTCTTTGTGGGGTTTGCTTTAAAATAATAATCTCTTTCCCATTATATGTTAATTTTCCATCCCTTGATTTTTTATATATTTCATTTCTTATTGTTTTTTTTTTTTTTTTTGCAAAATCTGATATGTACTTCCCGTGGCAATCGGTGCCTTCTAATGTAGTTATTGTGTACTCAGTATGCTTCATCTATCGAGTTTTTTACTTCTGTTTTGTCTTTCTGCATTATTTTCAATATTATATCACACATTTTTCTCTTCCAAATCTTCTTCTCTCTCTTCAGTGACATTCTGGAAGCGTAGGAAGAAGGAGGTTTTTTCCATTTCTAGGAACGTAATTGTGTCAACCAGTTCTTTATTTTGTTGTTGTAATTTCTGTTCTGCCATTTCTAACTTTAAATCCAAATGTTCTACTTCATCTTCTATTTTTTTTACTTTATGCTGCTTCTCTGCTACTGTCTGTTGAATATTCTCCATCTTCTCTTTCATACTTTTCAAATCATCCTTTAGCTCTCCTAGTTCATTCTTAATTTCTTGGTGATTTCTTCTGCCTTCCTCCTGGTGATCTGCCATTTTTTCTTGCGATTTCAATAAAGTTTCTTGAATTGTTTGTAACATATTTTGCATGCTGCTCATAGTTGGCTCCATCTTATCCTTTTCTTTTCCCAGCATGGATTCAATCGATTGCTGCATTGTAGGTGAGGGTGTTGCAGTTGTGTTTACTATAGGTTCCCCCCCTATTTTTTGTTGTTGTTGTTGTTGACATTATTATATTTTTAGTCCAATTCCTCCACAATATCATAAATTTTTGGTATTACTTTACTTTGCAACGTTAGTACTCAATTAGAAAATCGCTACCTCTCTCAAATGTACCTTACAAACAACAATTATCAACTGTTATGCCTCTTCTCCCCTCTCCTCTCACTGTATTTTTTTTAAATCAATCCCTTTTTCACCACTGTCTAATTTCCTTTAATTCTTACTCCTTTCTATAAAGCATATAATTTTTGCTCATACAGATTCCCCCTTTTTCCCAATTACAAAAATCTTTCAAAAATATTACTTAACAGTAATTACTTAATAGTTACTTAGGATTACTTAAATCAAATTCGAAGCCAGGGTTTTTTTTTTCCCCAAGACGCCTTCCTCCACTCCTTCCGTTCCTTATTGCATCAGATTGTCCAGTTCAGATTTTTTTTCCTCCACTCCTCTCACCCCCATCCAATTCTTCCTTATTTTCAGTCCTACACAGTCTCAAACTTTGTTATCATTCTTGTTATTTATAAATCCACAGTATCGAATTGTTTTACTTCCTTCTCTGGCTCTGTCCAAAATCTCCTTTCCAAAACCAAATCATATAGCTCATTCCAAAATCACCCACCAAGAGTATCCGTTTAAGCAAAGTCACCCTTTTACAATTGTTCTCTCTTTTCTCCTCCGTCTCCTCTGTATCAATCCAGAAAGTCCAGGGTAATTACTTTGTACCTTCTTTTGTTGATTCTGCTTACTGTTTCTGCTATGTTGTTAATTTCTTTCGATCGTCTCCCGCTGAGCGCCTTTCTCTGTAGTTGTCTCTTTAAATATTCTCTGCGACTCTCTTTTCAACGCCACGTTTCTTTTTCTGCTGTCCCACTAATTCTCTTTTCTTCCTTCCTCCCCCTTTGATTGCTGTAGCTGTAGCTGGAATCACTCTTTACTTCCTCTCAAAGGCGGCCACAATCGCTTTTGATCTGCCTAAGAAGGCAAATTTTTCCCTGCTAGATTTAAAGAGTCCGGCTTCACACTCCAGGACACTAGCGCCTCGTCCGAAGCTTGAAACCTTCCCCTTTAATGTTCCAGACTCTTCAGGTGTGGAACTGCCTTTTGGGGGCTCCTATACAAGGATTAGCTGGGTTTACGGGAGCTGTCAAATTCTCCCTCGCCCACACCGCTTGACGTCACGCCAGAAGCTCGCATCTTGAAACATTTTTATGTTAATTCTCACTTTTTCCCCTTGCCATATAAATTTCATTATCATTTTATTAAGATTTTTCAAGTATTTTTCCCCAATTTTATCAGTATTGTTTGAAATAAAAACAACAATCTAAGTAATATAATCATCTTAATTGTTGTAATTCTTCCCATTAATGATAATTGTAAATTTTTCCATCTCTCCAGGTCCATCTCAATTTGTCTTTTCAGTTTATAATAATTATCTTCCTTTATCATTACACATTTTGATGTTAATTGAATTCCTAGGTACCTTACCTTCTTGGTAATCTGAATATCTAATTTCTCCATTAAATCTCTTTTCTGTTTCTCTGTAATGTTTTTCACCAGTATTTTTGTTTTATGTTTATTCATTTTCAACCCTGCCACCTTTCCATATTCTTCTATTAAATCTATTAATTTTGGTCCTACTTCTTGAGGTTCCTCTAGAATAAACACTAAGTAATCTGCAAATGCTTGCAACTTATATTCTTCTTTTTTTCATTTTCATACCTTTTATCTTTTCATTTTGTCTTATAGTTCTATTTAATACCTCTAATGTCAACACAAATAACAATGGGGATAAAGGACATCCCTGTCTTGTTCTTTTCATGGTATTAACCTTCTCAGTCATATCTCCATTTATCATAAACTTTGTCGATTTTTTACTATAAATTGCTTTGATCATGTTTGTAAATCTCCCCACAAAATCCATAGTCTATAATTGATTTATCATAAATTGCCAATTCACCTTGTCAAATGCCTTCTGTGCATCAAGAAATGTCAATGCCATTTGTTTTTCTGGATTTGCTTTGTAATATTCCAAAGTGTTCAAAATCCTCATATTATCTCTAATCTGCCTCTTAGGTAAAACACCATTTTGATCTGTATGTATAAATTCATTTAACAACCTCTTTAGTCTATTTACCATTATTGATGCAAATATCTTGTAATCTGCATTTAGCAAGGAAATTGGTCTATAGTTTTTAATTTGTTGTATATCTGTATCCTCTTTCAAGTATAAGTGTAATATATGCCTCCTGTCAGACTTCGATGCTATCTCAAAATAAAATGAATTTCTAAACTGCCAATCTTTAAGGAAATCTTTTCTTTAATTGAGCACAGCCACCAGATCATGACTCGATGTGGACAAGACTGACCTTTTGCCCCCCAATCCCTCCCTTTCAGATCTCCAAATCTCTGCTTCTCATTGACTATCTTCCAAGTCATTCTTCAGACTCCTTGTCTCGTCATTTCCCAGGAATGTCTCCCCCCTTCATTTCCACGACAACTCGACATCAAAGGGATTTAGCAGGCAGAAGTTCAGAGCTTATCTCTCTCTCTCTCTCTGCTCTCTATGCCAGCATCGAAATGCTGACATCTGGCCCCTCTCCCTTTACTCTCCCAGGGGGGCCTGTGTGAGATAAACAACAAGTTTAGTACCTCACCCCCTCCAAGGGGGTACCCCACCCCCTCCCGGCTTGTCCGGGTGATCTGCATGGAATTTAGCTATGAGGCGGTCAGCTTGGATGCTTGTGCTCTTCACCCAGGAAGCTTCTGACAAAGGGTAGCCCTTCCACTTAATTAAGTACTGGAGGCCCCCTCTGTGCCACCTCGAATTGAGAACTCGCTGTACTTCATAGTGGGTCTGGTCTCCAACAATTAAGGGCCCTGGGGGATCACGTGGCACCGGCCTTAAAGTTGACCCTACTACAGGCTTCAGGAGGCTTTGAAAAATGGGGTGTATCCTCCCTAGTAACCACTGCAATTGTACTGTAACTGGGTTGATTACTTTTACTATTGGAAATGGCCCTATGAATTTCGGCCCCAGTTTTCTGGTCGGGAGTCTGAGTCTCAAGTACTTGGTGGAGAGGTAGACCTTTTCCCCCACTTGGAACGGTCTCTGGGGGGCTCGGTGCTTATCTGCTTGTGTCTTATAAGACTGTGCTGCCTTGTCTAATGCCTTCTTGATGTTCTCCCAGGTTTCTCTTAGCATTGTCATCCATTCGGTCAAGGTAACTGAGGGAGGAGGCTCCCTCGGGTACTCTGGCATGGGGACAAAATCGATGCCGCTCACTATCTTAAATGGGGTTAGTCCTGTACTACTGTGGACAGCAATGTTATATGCAACCTCAGCAAACGATAAGAGGTCCGCCCAGTTCGATTGTAGGTAGTCCACGTAGCACCTCAGGTACTGCTCTATCATGGCATTCAATCTCTCCGCCCCCCCCCATTGGTGCTCGGGTGAAACACTGACCTGAGGCCTTGGGATGATCCTATGGATCGAAGGAATTCCCTCCAGAACTTTGCTGTAAACTGGACCCCTCGATCAGAGATGATTCTTCTGGGTACTCCGTGCAGGTGGTAGATGTGTTTTATGAACAGTTTGGCCAATTGGGTAGTCCGCTGCAGGGTATGAAATGTGCCTGTTTGGAGAACAAGTCTATTACAGTCCAGATCACTGTGCTTCCGCTGCTCCTCGGCAGTTCGACTATGAAGTCCATAGCAATCTCCTCCCATGGCCTTGACGGTTCAGCTACTGGCCTCAGCAGCCCCGGGGGCCTTCCTGGTCGGGTTTTCATTGTGGCACAGATGGTACAACTTTTTACATAGCTGTCCACGTCTTTTCTCATGTGGGGCCACCAAAACTGTCTCCGAGCTAAGTGCAGAGTCTTTAGGAAGCCAAAAGGTCCCGCTGGTTTGACATCGTGACTTCTCTTGAGAATTAAGGTGCGCAAGGTGTCTGGGACATAAAGTTTCATCCCTCTCCATGCTAGGCCATCTCTCTTTGTCAAGAGATGTTGATTGTCTCAGAACCAGGGGTCCACCAATGTTTCTGCCTTGAGCCTCGTCATTAGGTCACTCGCGGGTTGGCCCTGCTGGTCTTGATGCTGCCATCTGGTGGTTACTTGGCCCATTCCTTGTGCAGAAGGGATGATGGGATTCACTATCTGCTCACGTTCACTGTTGTATTGAGGCATTTGGGAGAGGGCATCGGCCAGAAAGTTCTTCCCCCCTGGGATGTGCTTCAGCTCAAAGTTGAAATGATTGAAGTATTTGGCCCACCAGACTTGCCTGGGCGATAACTTCCATGGGGTCTTGAGGGCCTCTAGGTTTTTGTGGTCAGTGCAGACCTTGAATGGTGTCTGGCCTCCTTTAAGCAGGTGTCGCCAGGTTAACAGTGCCCATCTCACCACGAATGCTTCCTTTTCCCATGCCGCCCATCGTCTTTCTGTGTCAGTGAGTTTGCAGGATGTGTAGGCACAAGGTTGCAGGTTCCCCTGGCTGTTCTTTTGGAGTAGGACTGCCCCTACTGCTACATCGCTGGCATCTGCTTGGATGATGAAGGGTTGTTCGGGGTCAGGATGCTTCAAGACCAGTTCTTTTGCAAACATTTGTTTTAGTGTCTCAAATGCCTGTTGGCAGGCCGAGTCCCATTGTAGAGGCTGTCCTGGGCGGGGTTTCGTTGTTGGACTTCCTTTCTTTAGGAGGTCCATCAGAGGTTTGGCAATTCTTGCAAAGGAGGGGATGAATTGCCTGTAGAAATTCGTGAACCCCAGGAAGCTTTGTAGTTGCCTGCGGGTGCGAGGGGGTCGCCAGTCTAGGACTGATTGTACTTTAGCTGGGTCCATCTCTATCCCCTCGTTTGACACTCGGTAACCTAAATAGTCCAGATGCTGTCGCATTTTGACAGTTTGACATAGAGGTTCGCTTTCAGCAGTTTTTCCAGCACTTTGCGTACGAGGGGTATGTGTTCGTCTATGGTCTCCGTGTAAATGAGAATGTCATCTAGGTAGACGAGGACCCCTTTGTACAGGTGGTCATACAGAACTTCGTTTATCAATTGCATGAACACGGTTGGGGCTCCCTGTAGCCCAAATGGCATCACCTTGAATTGGTAACTTCCCAGGGGGCAGTTGAACGCTGTCTTCCACTCGTCTCCTTCCCTGATGCACACTCGGTAGTAGGTTTCGTGGAGGTCTAGTTTGGTGAAAATCTTCCCCTTGGCCAGGTGGGCTAGCATGTCCTTCATGAGGGGGAGGGGGTATAAGTTGTGTACACAGACCACATTGATGCCCCGAAAGTCAACTACCAGATGCATAGAGCCATCTTTCTTCTCTTTGAAGAGGACCGGTGCCGTGACCCACGGTTTGACTGGCTTGATGAAGCCCCTTCATAGGTTTTTGTCTATGTAGTTCCGCATTTCTTGCATATCACGGGGCGTCATGGCATACAATTTAGGTTTAGGTAGTTTCGCTCCAGGATGATTTTGATGGCATAGTCAGAATCGTGGTGGGGAGGTAGGACGTCGCATTCGGTCTCGCTAAATACCTGTGCTAGGTCTTGATAGTCTTTTGGAATCTGCTCTGTTTCTTTCTTCTTTTTTTTTTATTGAAAAGTTTTATGAAAAATACAAACATTTTCACCCCCCACTCTTCCCCCCTCAACCCCACCCTCCTCTTCCCACCCTCCCTTCCCCTCCCTCCCCCACCCCCCTCCCTAGACTTCCCAGAACGAGCACAGGGTATAGTATTCACAAACCAAAAACTAAAATGTGCTAACAAATTATTACATTTCATATTCTCCCTAGGTCCTTAACTCCTTATAACTCAGAAAAAACAAACATAAACTACTTAATATTATTTCATTCATAAGCTATATGAATCTTCTTATTCGGATACTTCTTCTGTATGTAATCAATCCATTTTCTCCATTCCGATATATATCTCTCATTTGAATGGTCTTTAAGGTATGATGAAATTTTTGCTATTTCCGCCAAATGCACAACTTTTAATGTCCATTCCTCAATAGTAGGTGGATCTTCCTTCTTCCAGTACTGTGCCACCAGTAACCTGGCAGCCGTTATTAAGTTCAAAACCAGCTTAGTCTCTATTACAGTACAATCCATAACTATTCCCAACAGAAAAAACTGTGGTGTAAATTTAATTTTTTTCTTCAAAATATTTTGAATAATCCACCATAATTTTATCCAAAAAGCTTTAATCTTTTTACATTTATTTATTTATTTTATTTATTTTTCATATTTGTATACCGCCCTACTCCTGAGGGACTCAGGACGGTGAACAGTCATAAATAAATACAAAGACATATAAAAGTTAAAAACTATTAGAATAGATTAAATCATTTAGGTTTAGGTTCAAAGATTAAAACATCCAAATTTATCTAAAAGAGATTTAAAAACCAATTTAAAAGCCAATTTAAAGGCCAATTTAAAAGGGAGAGTTAGGCCAGACCAGCCTGTTGGAATAAAAACGTTTTTAGGGCGTGGCGGAAGATGCGTAGGTCTTGGATCCTCCGTATCTCTGGGGGGAGCTCGTTCCAGATGGCAGGTGCCCCCACAGAGAAGGCTCTCCCCCTGGGGGCCGCCAGTTGACATTGTTTGGCTGACGGCACCCCGAGGAGCCCCTCTCTATGGGAACGAACTGGTCAGTGAGAGGCTACTAGTGGCAGGAGGCGGTTTCGTAAGTACCCTGGTCCTGAGCCATGGAGCGCTCTAAAGATAGTAACCATAACCTTGAAGCGCACCCGGAAAACCGGGAGCCAGTGCAGCTCGCGTAGGAGGGGGGTCACATGAGAGCGCCACATTGCTCCCATCACCACCCGTGCAGCTGCATTCTGGACCAGTTGGAGTCTCTGGGTGCTTCTCAAGGGGAGCCCCATGTAGAGAGCATTACAATAATCCAGGTGTGAGGTGACAAGGGCGTGAGTGACCGTGCATAACGAGTCCCGATCCAGAAAGGGACGCAACTGGCGAATCAGGTGAACCTGATAAAAAGTCCTCCTGGCTACGGCCGTCATATGTTCTTCTAAAGACAGCCGGAAGTCTAGGAGGACGCCCAAGTTGCGAACCCCATCTGTGGGGGCCAACAACTCGCCTCCAATAGTCAGAGATGGTGCCAACTGACTATATAGGGACGACGGAAACCACAGCCACTCGGTCTTGGATGGGTTGAGCCTGAGTCTGTTCCTCCCCATCCAGATCCGTACGGCCTCCAGGCACCGGGACATCACATCGAGGGCATCATTGGGGTGGTCTGGGGTGGAGATGTACAGCTGGGTGTCATCAGCGTACTGATGGTACTTCACCCCAAAACCACGGATGATCTCACCCAGCGGCTTCACATAAATGTTGAACAGAAGGGGCGAGAGGACCGATTCTTGCGGTACTCCACATATAAGGGGCCTCGGGGTCGACCTCTGCCCCCCCTGTCAACACAGACTGCGACCGGTCAGAGAGAAAGGAGGAGAACCATCATAAAACAGTGCCCCCCACCCCTAACCCTTCTAACCGGTGCAGCATGATATCATGGTCGATGGTATCAAAAGCCGCTGAGAGGTCTAATAGAACCAGGACAGAGGAGCAACCCCTGTCCCGAGCCCTCCAGAGATCATCAACCAATGCGACCAATGCTGTCTCTGTGCTGCACCCGGGTCTGAAGCCCGACTGGAACGGATCTAGATAATTCGATTCATCCAGGTACTGAGGCAGTTGTCATGCAACTACACTCTCAACAACCTTCGCAACAAAGCGAAGGTTGGAGACAGGACGATAATTTGCTAACACAGCTGGATCCAGGGAGGGCTTCTTGAGGAAGGGCCTCACCACCGCCTCTTTCAAGGCGGTGGGAAAGACACCCTCACTCAAAGAGGCATTTATAATCTCCTGGAGCCAGCCTCGCGTCACCCCACGGGAGGCCAGTACCAACCAGGAGGGACACGGGTCCAATAAACATGTGGTCGCATTTAGTCTGTTCAGTATCCTGTCCACGCTTTTGGGAGTCACAGGATCAAACTCTTCCCAAATAATATTCTCAGGACCTGCCCTTGTCATCTCCCCTGGATCAACCCAGTCAGAGTCCAGCTGTTCCCGAATCTGAGCGATTTTGTCATACAGATATTGTACAAAATCCTCAGCTCTACCCTCCAAGGGGTCTTCCCGTGCCCCTTGATGGAGCAGGGAGCGGGTCACCCTAAACAGGGCGGCTGGGCGATTATCTGATGATGCAATAAGAGCAGAAAAGTAGTTACTCTTCTCTACTCTTATCGCCACTAGGTAATTCTTAATATGAGATCTTACCAGTGTCCGGTCGGATTCAGAACGACTAGCCCTCCAACTGCTCTCTAGGCATCTTTTCCGGCGTTTCATCTCCCTCAGCTCCTCAGTATACCAAGGAGCCAGGTGAGACTGGCGCCGGGTCATAGGCCACAAAGGCACGACTCGGTCTAAAGCTCCAGCCGCCGCCCTATCCCAGGCGGCCACTAAGTCCTCAGCCGAGTCGTGTGCCAGAACCTCAGGAAATGGCCCAAGCTCCATCTGGAATCTCTCAGGATCCATCAGGCGCCTGGGGCAGAACCACCTGGTCGGTTCCGCCTCCCTGCGGCGGGGTGTGGCGGTTCGGAGGGCCAGGCGAAGGAGGGAGTGATCTGACCATGACAAGGGTTCAATCATTATATCCCCTATCTCTAGATCACTTGACCACTGTCCAGAGACAAAAACCAGTCCAGTGTGTGTCCCCCCATGTGAGTAGAGCCATAAATTAACTGGGTCAAGTCCATAGCTGTCATGGAAGCCATGAACTCCCGAGCCACTTCAGACGTCTCGCCGATTGATGACAGGTTAAAATCCCCCATGACCATAAGCCTAGGGGTGTCAACCACCACCGCGGCTATAACATCAAGCAACTCAGGCAGGGCTGCTGCCACGTGGCAGGGAGCCAGGTACGTGACTAGCAAGCCCAACTCCACCCTATGACCCCACTTCAAAAGGAGGGACTCACATCCAGCCATCTGAGGAACAGTGGCCTCCCTCGGTCCAAGACCCTTGTTAATAACAACCGCCACCCCTCCGCCCCTCCCCTGTGACCTTGGCTGATGGAAAGCACGGAAACCTGGTGGGCACATATCAACAAGGGGGGCTCCCCCTTCCTGGCCCAACCAGGTCTCCGTAATACCCGCTAGGTCCGCACCCCCCTCCTGAATAAGGTCACAAATGAGGGGGGCTTTATTTACCACGGACCTGGCGTTGCATAGCATCAGCCGAAGGCTTGGGGCCTGAGATTCCGTACAACCTGGGGAACGAGAAGAGCTTTGAGGGCCGGAGCATGCCACCACTTGCAACCAGTGAGGACGCACTCCCGCAAGATGATATGGCCCCCTGCTCCCGCCATATCTGCCCCTCCCACCTACAGTATCGATGTTATGGGCATCTGTATCATAAGCTCTAATCCTCTCCTTGACCCCCGAGTCCGCACCTCCCATGCCACGCCCCTCGGCTGGCCCAGATACCCTCCCCCGCGGGTCTTCCCCCGAACCCATGCAACCTACCCCCCTCTCAGAATCCCTAAAAATCTTATTAAAAAATTTCCCTAAAACCCCATAACCCTCTTTTTGCTGTATGCCATCTCTCCGGACTCCAAAGACCGTCATCGAGATAGGCCCTCGATAGAGAAAAGGGCCAGACCTGCGAGAGGGGGGCATCTCGCAGTTTGAGGAGTTCTCCCAATGAATACATTTTGTAGCTAGATAGTCAATAGCTGGTAGGCATGTCCTAGTTATCCAGGGTCCTGTGGAGAGAGTATTAATCAGAGGTACAAGAGATTTTAGTCCCACTGATCTCTCACATCAGCGGTAGAAAAAATTTAAGCCATTTTGAACTCAGATGTTAATATCGATCACCCTCTCACGGCAACCAGATATAAGGAGAAAAACAGCAGCTATAGTCCTGTTCTTTCAATGTTGTACCTAGGCACAGATGGAATAGCCAATCCTTGAGTTTAAAGACACGGATAGTCTGTGGGAAATATATAGTAGGCGAAAATCCAGGGAGATTCAGATGACATAAAAGTAGGGAAATTCTCATCCTGACATACAGGAAACAACAAAACCTGGATAGCAAATGATCACAAAAGCCGAATATCTGGCTACAAAAGGGGCATAGGAGATAAAAATACAGGAGGGGGAGATGGAATAAGGCAGTCACTTTGCAGAAGCAAAGCTCCCATGATAGACAAAACAAACCTTTTTTAATCTCCTTAGCCTTCTTCGGTCTTCCATGCTTAAAGGTTTAAACCCCCCCCATAGAAGAGAGGGGGGAGGCCTCTGGGAAGCAATCCAGGGGTGGCCCAATAATGAAAGGGTCGGCATCCCTCCGTCCCCCAGGAGTTCGGTTGAAAAATAGATAGGCAGGTCCCTACTCTCTCGTTTGTGGCCTCTTTGGTCTCAATTTCTCCGATTTCCGCCGCCTGTAACCGCCGCCTGTAACCGCCGCCTGTAACAGTCATTTTGGGTGCCATTTTGGGCGCCGTCATCACTGCCGCCATTACCATCGGCCTCCTTTACATGTCCACCATATATGAAAATATGTAGCATCTTCACACTCACATCGCCAACACTTGGGTTGTAAATTTGGATACATACAAGCTAGTTTTTTTGGATCTAAATGCCATCTATAAAATATTTTGTAAAAATTCTCCCTTAGATTTTGTGCTTGTGTAAATCTTACATTTCTAACCCATATCTTTTCCCATCTTTCCATCATTATTGGTTCACCTACATTTTGTGCCCATTTTATCATACAATCCTTGACTAAATCTGTTTCTGAATCTATTTCCAGTAATGCATTTTACAACCTTTTTATGTGCATTTGACCTTCATCTCTTAATTGCTTATCAAATTCTCATCCTGCTGCAAAAGGGATCTGCTCTGTTTCATGGGTGGTGTTGGATGTGGGCTCCAGCTGCTTTGCGGTGCCCTTCGGGAGGGGCCCTTGCATCAGTGCCATTTTCTTTTGTTCAGCTGGGATACATTGGGGCCCGAGTGTGGGGGGTGTTTGTTCTGGTTGGAACGGCAGAGGTTGGGGCCCTTTGGCTATCCTTAATCTGCGTGTTCCCTCTTGCCACCAGATAATTGGATCCCACTTGTCTAGCCAGGAAAGTCCCAGTATGACTGGATCGGCCATCTTGGGGGCTATTATGAACCATATCGCCTCCCAATGATCCCCTAGTTCTAGCTTCACTGGTTCAGTCAGGTGTGTGGTGCAAGTTCCGCCTACTAGGGTCCCATCAATTTGCTCAAATCAAATTGGGTGGTTGAGCTTCTTAGCTTGGATCCCCAATTTCAGGACTGTGGGTAGATTAATCAGGCACCTAGTGCAGCCCGAGTCTATCAGGGCTTGGAAAGTCTCTTGGGTACCTGTCTTTGGGGCTGTTAGGCGTATGGGGAAAAGGAAAGGGTGGATGGGTCCGCTCACCATTGGGTCATCTTCACCCTCGTCCTCGCTGTCATACGAGTCGGGGAATTGGTCCCCGTCATCCGGGACTCCCTTTGTCTTGGTCAGGTGGGCGAAGACCTCTGTGCCGGGGAGGAGACTTCGTGGCGCATCAGTGGCTCGCTTGGGGCCCCATTCTCATCATGCCTTTGGCCTCGGGCCCGGGGTTCCACAGGCTGCTGCTAGATGGCCCATTCCTCCACATCTATAGCATCTCATTGGGCTTCGCGGAACGAAAGGTCTTTGGGTAGGCCATGGTGCCATGGTTCCTCGTCTGGTTTGTGGCCTCGGGTCCGATTGGTATCTCTCCCTGGCCTCTGCTTGCTTTAGCATGTCATTGGTGCGCAGTCCCCTTTCAACTTGCATCGCCACGCGGAACCATTCAGAGAGTTGGTTTGGGATGTCCCGATAAGCGGTCATTTGAGCGATCCGCTTATCTAGGCTCGTTCTGAAAAAATACACTAGCAGTCGCTCAGGTAGGGGAGGCAAGGTGCCCACGACTCTTCGGAATTCACAAATGTGTTCCTTGATGGGCTTCCCTCTCTGGAGTAGGCTTCTGAGTTCATCTTCCACATATGGGTCCTCCCCTACTTCCTCGTACCTCACCCGCAGTAGTTGCAAGAAATCATCTGCGTCTTGCAGATGGGGGGGCTCTATTCTTGTAGAGGGCTGATGACCAAGTCTTTGCTTCTCCCTCCAGCCCTTCTGAAATGGCATTGACCAGGGCTCTGGGGAATGGGTAAAGGTGCCCATAGCTCTCGATATAGACCTCAGCTGCGTCGAGGAACTGTGCCACCTGGTCTGGCTCCCCATCAAATTTCCCTCT
This sequence comes from Arizona elegans, assembly GCA_022577455.1. Classification (NCBI taxonomy): domain Eukaryota; kingdom Metazoa; phylum Chordata; class Lepidosauria; order Squamata; family Colubridae; genus Arizona; species Arizona elegans. The sequence continues at coordinate 70,073,341 of JAKOOJ010000004.1, read as the reverse complement.
GAACCGGTTTGGCTCTGCCCTCGGTGGCCCGTCCTCCCGTGGCCGGGCTCTGTGTGCCTATCTGGGGTATTGTTGGGCTTCTTCCTCATCTCTCATTCGGGGGTGGGGGGGTGATGCCTTGCGTTTGCTGGTCAGAGGAGGAACCCATGGATGCAAACTGGGACTTTCCTTCCTTCTGGTGTGGGAGGGGGAAGGGCTGGGCCCCCTTCTATGGTGACTTAGTTCAACAGGGTCAGCTGGCCTCTTTCTATCTTTGGGCCTGCAGGATGGACTGTCTTCCAGGCTGACGGCACGTTCAAAATTTTGCTTTAACTCCTCCATGGGGCTTTCAAGTGGCAGGGTTGAAATTTCTTCCTGTCTGGCCTTCTGCCAATCCCATAACCAATCCACCCTTCCCAGTTCACTCAGGGGCTTCCCCTTACCTTTAGCGTCTGGAAAGGGGAATTCAGCTTCTGCAGATTTTGGCAAACTCCACCAAGGTTCATCATTTTTTCTTTTTTTGGGCTGGAGCACGATCGTCTGTCCTTGGTAATTCTGTGGCAGTGGGGGGGAAAGGGGGGGGTTGCAGCTTTGCTGGGGAAGGGGGTGGCCTCATTGCATCCAAGCTGGCTGGAATAGGAAGGGCTGGCTGGTTCACAGCCATTTGGAGTAGACTTTCAGTAGAGAGCTGGCTTGCTGCCATGGCTTCAGAACCTTACCTCCAATTTGTCCAAACATCTGGTAGGGAGCTGGAGGGCTGGAGGTTTGCCAGTTTGGCTTGGAAAGTTGAGTCTTGTCTGTCTGTCAGACTTCGATGCTATCTCAAAATAAAATGAATTTCCAAACTGCCAATCTTTAAGGAAATCTTTTCTTTAATTGAGCACAGCCACCGGATCATGACTCGATGCGGACAAGACTGACCTTTTGCCCCCCAATCCCTCCCTTTCTGATCCCCAAATCTCTGCTTCTCATTGGCTATCTTCCAAGTCATTCTTCAGACTCCTTGTCTCGTCATTTCCCAGGAATGTCTCCCCCCTTCATTTCCACGACAACTCGACATCAAAGGGATTTAGCAGGCAGAAGTTCAGAGCTTCTCTCTCTCTCCCTCTCTCTCTGCTCTCTATGCCAGCGTCAAAATGCTGACACCTCCATCCATGAATTCGGTATCTTTGTTTTTACTAAAAGATCATTGAATACATCCAACATTGTATTACTTATTACATCCTATAATGTTTTATATAGCTCTGCTGGCAGTCCATCTGGGCCCGGTGCTTTACCATTCTTTTGTTTTTTTAATCTCTTTTGTTAATTCCATCATTACTCACCCAGAACAGTGGAGCTCATAAGTCTCCTGAGTAGACAACTATCTCTGGGCTAACCAGATCATAGACAATGACCTGAAGGTGGCAGCCCTGTTATGTGTCTGTGGACAAGCCATGTTTGATATCACTGAAAACTTGATAGCATCGACAAGCTTAGAGACAGTGGCCTACACAGATCTCAAGAAAAAAAATTAAAGGAACAGTTTGAGCCTAGACTCTCAGTCATCGCCCAGTGCCATGCATTCAAGCAATGAGAACAGAGATGTGGGGAATCTGCAGCAGAGTTTGTGGCAATCCTTCGCCAATCTTCACACCAATGTGAGTTCCCTGATCTGGAAGATCATCTCAGAGACAGGCTCATTTGCAGCCTGCATAATAGTGAATTACAGCAGCACCTATTCACCATGGAGAAACTGACTTTTGGGGGTGGAGCCAGCTGTCAGAGAGAATGGCTGTGTGAGACAACTCTCCTGATCAGAGAGCCACTTTTACAACCACTTCCAATTGCCCGGTGGACTTTTCAGAGTCCCAGGTCCCTCAGAGGGGGACTGGAAGAAGAAGGCGCTCTGCAGAGCGGTCCTTGATGGCAGTCGGGAGCGGGAGAAGCAAGAAAGCCTTGGAGAAGCTGGATGGGAGAAGGAAAGGGCCCATGATGGTGGCCATGAAGAGATGACAGCTGATAGCTGGATAAAGAAAAGCGGTGAGATAGTGGGACAACGGTGTGATGGATCTGGTGGAGTTTGAAGCTTAGCAATCTCATGGAAGTGATCTGGGGTGAGAGAACTCCCTGGAGGATTTCAAATAAGGGAAGAGGAGAAAAGGAGCCCCAGGAAGAAGGAGGGAAGAAAGTTCTTCCCCCATGAAATAGTGGCGAAAGGCAAGTTTGGGCATGGAAGGGCTTACTGCAACGTGTTAGGTTCTTCTGGCTGAAGAAGTAAAAAGACTAAGGGTGGTTGCTTTTGTCTATAAAGAACTTATAATAAGATACTAAAATAACTTAAAGTTGGAAAGTAAAAAGTGCTGACAAATCAGAGGAGGTGGACATCTTGATTAAGGATTTAATGCTGAATAACATAGAAGGAGGCAAGGGAGACATCTACTGGTGAAGAAGAAAATAGGCTTAAACAACAGTTTAAATGAAAAGAACTCTTGCTATAAAAGGAAAGAAAGAAAAAGAAGTTACAGAGAAACAAGAGACTGATTACGTTGTAAGGGTGAGAGATTTTCTATATTTGTTGATAATACTATATTTCCACAAATACTATATATATATAGAGAGAGAGACGTATATACAGGAGATTAATTGTAAATTAGATGGTAGTCATTATGGCAAGAAGTTTTTATCAATATATGTGATTATACAATATAATTAATTTATTTTTATTAATTTACCTTTGCTATTGATTGTAGTAATAGGTAGGTATTAAATCGTGGGCGATTGAAGGAAGACTTTTAAACACTGCCGGGCTGCAATGGGTGAGAAAAAGGGCCTTCTTCCTCTTCTCTGATAAGCTCAGCAGATCATTCATCTCCATGAACATATAGAATTGCTCCATGTAGGCTTCCCAATCTTCCCCGGTTGGGTTGAATGGAGCGGGCAGTGTGATTGCAGACATCACAATAGCCGATGATCTGACCGGTATTATGTGGTGGATCTGATGGGTGGCTGATGATTGCTTGGAGGTTGATGTGCAGTCCTGTTCCTTAAGATCCCACCTTCGTTGCCAATGTTAAATCGTGGGCGATTGAAGGATGACTCGACACAATGTAACTGTAACTCTTTTATTTAGCTCCAGAAACAGCAATGGCTATTCTAGCCCAGGCAGCCCTTTATATAGGTAGGAGCTGTCCGTGGCTACAGCCACGGACATGCCTCCAAATTTCCCGCTCTCAGGACAAATTCCTGATTGGCTTCTTCAAACTGTTACTTGATATCTAACACTCCTCCCCGCTAGTTCAGTGTCCGCCAGTCCAGGGTCTCTTAGGCTATGTAGTTGCGTAAGTAGGCGGATCGTTTGGAGGTCCGACCGGACCTGTGCAGTTCAGTCATCCCAGTGCCTTCGGGTTGAGAGGTTGAGGTCCGCTGCTCTCTCTGTGTGGACTCCGGAACTCTCTCGAACTCAGTCTCCGGCATGGATTCACCTCCTTCTCCCGCTTTACTTGGCTGTCCCCTCCGGCTCCTTTCGGCGCCTGTCACCTCCTCCGTGGTCTCAGGTACGTGCTCGCTGTTATCTTCTTCCAGGCTGGTGTTTGGCATGTCCAGACCTGGTGTTTGTGTATTGGCCCGCTCTGCCACTGCTTGCTTGTCTTTTCCTTCCCCCTGGTTGTTGTGCTGGGGTTCACTCTCGACTCTCGTTAATCTTCCTCTGAGCTGGTCGATGTGCCTTTTCCAATGCTGGCCGTCTGTTGTTTGGACCTGGTAGGACAGGGGCCCTGTCACTTGGGTTATAGTTGCTGGTACCCAGAGTGGGTTTCCGCTCAGGTTTTTTGGGTATACTCTGTCCCCTGGCTGGAACTCCCAGATTCTGCTCGTGGAGTCGGTTGGCTTCTCTGTGCTGTACTGCGGGTGCAGTCTGTCCAGAGAGGATCTCAGTTTATGGCCCATTAATAATTCTGCTGGACTTCGGTGGGTTGTGGCGCTTAGTGTAATGTGCTGGATGGCCAATAGTTTATCTAATTTGACCTGAATGTCCCCTGGGCCTAGTCTCATGAGCGTCTCCTTTGTAGATCTCACCATCCGTTCCGCAAGACCGTTCGTCGATGGTTTTTTTGGGGCGGATAACGCGTGCCTAATTCCTTGGTCAGCGAGGAACATCTCGAAGGCGTTTGATGTGAATGGTGGTCTGTTGTCAGAGACTATGAGGTTGGGAATTCCATGTGTGGTGAATAGATGTCTCAATACTTTAATCACTGCGTCTGCTGTGGTCATTGTCATGAGGACTACTTCGAGCCACTTCGAATATGCGTCCACGATGACTAGGAATGTATTCCCTTTGCAAGGCCCTGCGAAGTTGATGTGCAATCTGGCCCATGGTGTTTCTGGGTTTTCCCAGTCGTGGACCGGGGCTGAGTTTGGTGCTGCCCTAGACTCTTGGCAGTTAGCGCAGGAGGACACTCACGTCTCAATTTCCTTGTCCATCCTGGGCCACCACACGTAGCTTCTGGCCAGAGCTTTCATCCTCACGATCCCCAGGTGCCCGTCGTAGAGTAATCTGAGTGTCTGTTGTCTTAATGTGTTTGGAACAATGACTCTATCCCCCCACAACATGCACCCCCTTAGTCCTGACAGTTCATTTTGCCTCCGTTTGTATGGCAGGAACTCTGTGCTTATGTCTTTTTCTTCCGGCCACCCTTTCCAGATCCAATTTAAAATTTGCGCCAGTATTTTGTCCTTCGAAGTGGCCCTTGCGATGTTGGCTGCAGATATTCGGGCTTCCTCCATCATCTCGATTAGCAGCGTGGTCATCGCTGGCGCTGGATCCTCCCCCGTTTCTGGAAGTGGGCACTTACTGAGGGCATCTGCATGGTCGATTGATTTCCCCGGGTGGTGGAGCAGTGTGTAATCATAGGCCGCCAGGAATTCCACCCATCTTAGCATTCTGGGCGACAAAACGGGGGGTGTTGGTTTGTCCCCTGCTATGATGCCTAACAGTGGCTTGTGGTCGGTTATTAGTTCGAAGCTCTGACCGTAGAGATACTCATGGAACCTTTTTATTCCGTCTACTGTGGCTAGCGCCTCTTTGTCCAATTGGCTATAGTTCCGTTCGGGTTTTGACAAAGTCCGGGAGAAAAATGCGATGGGGGCCTCTGTTCTGTTTGGCATCTTGTGGCTCAATACAGCTCCGATGCCGAAAGGGGATGCATCGCAAGTTAGTCTTATTGGTAATGTCCCGCTGTATTGCACCAAAATTCTGTCCGAAGTTAAGAGGTTCTTTATGTCTTCGAACGCTTTCCTCTCTCGCTCCCCCCATTTCCATTCTGCCTTCCTGTCCAGCAGCCGGTGAAGTGATTCAGCAGTGGTAGCTTTCTGCGGTAGGAAGATATTATAAAAGTTAAGCAACCCCAAAAATGCCTGCAGTTCGGTTTTATTTTTTGGGGTGGGTGCTTCCTTGATCGCTCTCAGCTTTCCGGGGGTGGGTCTAATTCCCGACTCATCTATCAAGTATCCCAGGAATTCGACCTGAGTCTCTGATAGTTGGCACTTGTCCCTTTTAACTTTGAGCCCCACTTTCTGGAACCTTGTCAACACCTCCCTCAGTCGCTGCTTCAATTGAGCCGTGTCCCTTGCTGATATTAATACATCGTTGAAATATGGGACGACTCCTTCGATTCCCTGTAGGAGCCATTCCATCAGGCTTTGGAATAGCCTGGGTGCTACGCTCACCCCAAATTGCAATCTCTTACATTTGAATGCGCCCCTGTGTGTAACGATGGTTTGTGCTTCTGCGGTGGCTTCATCTACGGGCAGTTGTTGGTATGCTTGTGCTAAGTCCAATTTTGCAAAGATTCTTCCCCTCCCCAGGGAGTGCAAAAGGTGTTGGACTACTGGTACAGGGTATGCGCTTTGTTGGAGCGCCTTATTTAATGTACTTTTATAGTCTCCGCACAAGCGTACTGACCCGTCAGGTTTAATCGGTGTCACGATGGGGGTTTCCCATCTTGCGTGCTCTATTGGCTCTAAGACTCCCTGCGCGACCAGTTTATCTATTTGTTTGTCTATTTTTGGCCGTAGCGCAAAAGGGACTCTCCGGGGTTTGATTCAGATTGGGGCTCCCTGGGTGTCTAAATTGAATGAGATTGGGGACCCTTTGTACTTGCCTAGCTCGTTGTTAAACACCTCTGCGAACTCCCTCATCAGGTCCTCCTCCCAGGTGTCGTTTCCAATGTGGTCGACGCCGGCGATGGCTAGCCCCAGTGGCTCGAACCACTCCATGCCCAGCAGGCTGGGCCTGTCTCTGTCCACAATCGTGAGGGGTAGCGTGGCTTTGAATGTCTTGTAGGCGACATTGAACTTGCCAATGCCTGCCACAGGGATCCGGTTCCCTTGGTAGTCGATGAGCGTGAGGCGCTATCATTTGAGGTCGCGGGCTGTGATGTATGGCAGGAGCTTCTTGATTGTTGTCCAGGATACCATCGATAGGCTGGATCCCGAGTCCACCTCCATTTTGCAGGGTCTCCCCTCAATCAAGACTGTCGCCGCCATCTTATTTGCTCTTCCCACGCTGGCATGGCCGATCATGATGGTTTGATGGGTCTCACCTCGATCCGCCCGGTGGTCATCGTTTCTTTGCCCTCGCCCAAACGGTTGTCTCTTTCCACTTGTCTGGAACTTTCTGTTGTTCGTTGGCAATCGGGGGGGTCTGGTCCTCCTGGGGGCTGGCTGGATGCCCTGCAGACCCTCACTATGTGCCCTTTCTTTTCACATCTTTGATAGATAGTGGCCCGGAATCTGCATTCGGCTCTCGGGTGGTTCCCTTCACATCCCGAGCACCAGGCCTCTCTCTCCCCCTGTTGCCTCTCTTTACGATTGGCTCGAAGGTAATGGACTTCATCCTCCTCGTCCTGTTCCTCCGAACCCGATTCCGCTCTTTCATAATGCACAGCCACCTCCTCCTTTACGGGCAGCCCACTTTTCATTTTCTTCATAGCTGCCGCCGATTTCTGGGATGCTTCGGTTGCGGATGCTTCTTCCAAGGCCTCCTTGAATGTAATTTGAGGCCGGGCCAGCAACCTACTCTGTAACGTGAGGTCTCTCAGTCCCAGTACTAGACGGTCCCTCATGGCCTCTTCTAGGTTCAGGAAATCGCATGCGGCAGCTATTTCTCGCAAGGTTGCCATGGACGCACTGATCGTCTCTCCCTCTCTTTGGTCCCTCCAGTAAAACTCATGCCTTCTTACCAGGGATGATGCTTGCAGTGTGTAGTGTGCCTTGAGTATTTCCTGCAGCGTTGTCCAGGTCAAGGTCTTCAGATCGGCTGGGGCGGTGAGTGCCTTTGCCATTTTAAACACTGCCGGGCTGCAATGGGTGAGAAAAAGGGCCTTCTTCCTCTTCTCTGATAAGCTCAGCAGATCATTCATCTCCATGAACATATAGAATTGCTCCATGTAGGCTTCCCAATCTTCCCCGGTTGGGTTGAATGGAGCGGGCAGTGTGATTGCAGCCATCACAATAGCCGATGATCTGACCGGTATTATGTGGTGGATCTGATGGGTGGCTGATGATTGCTTGGAGGTTGATGTGCAGTCCTGTTCCTTAAGATCCCACCTTCGTTGCCAATGTTAAATCGTGGGCAATTGAAGGATGACTCGACAAAATGTAACTGTAACTCTTTTATTTAGCTCCAGAAACAGCAATGGCTATTCTAGCCCAGGCAGCCCTTTATATAGGTAGGAGCTGTCCGTGGCTACAGCCACTGACATGCCTCCAAATTTCCCGCTCTCAGAACTAATTCCTGATTGGCTTATTCAAACTGTTACTTGATATCTAACACTCCTCCCCGCTAGTTCAGTGTCCGCCAGTCCACAGTCTCTTAGGCTATGTAGTTGCGTAAGTAGGCGGATCGTTTGGAGGTCCGACCGGACCTGTGCAGTTCAGTCATCCCGGTGCCTTCGGGTTGAGAGGTTGAGGTCCGCTGCTCTCTCTGTGTGGACTCCGGAACTCTCTCGAACTCAGTCTCCGGCATGGATTCACTTCCTTCTCCCACTTTACTTGGCTGTCCCCTCCGGCTCCTTTCGGCGCCTGTCACCTCCTCCGTGGTCTCAGGTACGTGCTCGCTGTTATCTTCTTCCAGGCTGGTGTTTGGCATGTCCAGACCTGGTGTTTGTGTATTGGCCCGCTCTGCCACTGCTTGCTTGTCTTTTCCTTCCCCCTGGTTGTTGTGCTGGGGTTCACTCTCGACTCTCGTTAATCTTCCTCTGAGCTGGTCGATGTGCCTTTTCCAATGCTGGCCGTCTGTTGTTTGGACCTGGTAGGAAAGGGGCCCTGTCACTTGGGTTATAGTTGCTGGTACCCAGAGTGGGTTTCCGCTCAGGTTTTTTGGGTATACTCTGTCCCCTGGCTGGAACTCCCAGATTCTGCTCGTGGAGTCGGTTGGCTTCTCTGTGCTGTACTGCGGGTGCAGTCTGTCCAGAGAGGATCTCAGCTTATGGCCCATTAATAATTCTGCTGGACTTCGGTGGGTCGTGGCGCTTGGTGTAATGTGCTGGATGGCCAATAGTTTATCTAATTTGACCTGAATGTCCCCTGGGCCTAGTCTCATGAGCGTCTCCTTTGTAGATCTCACCATCCGTTCCGCAAGACCGTTCGTCGATGGTTTTTTCGGGGCGGATAACGCGTGCCTTATTCCTTGGTCAGCGAGGAACATCTCGAAGGCGTTTGATGTGAATGGTGGTCTGTTGTCAGAGACTATGAGGTTGGGAATTCCATGTGTGGTGAATAGATGTCTCAATACTTTAATCACTGCGTCTGCTGTGGTCATTGTCATGAGGACTACTTCGAGCCACTTCGAATATGCGTCCACGATGACTAGGAACGTATTCCCTTTGCAAGGCCCTGCGAAGTTGATGTGCAATCTGGCCCATGGTGTTTCTGGGTTTTCCCAGTCGTGGACCGGGGCTGAGTTTGGTGCTGCCCTAGACTCTTGGCAGTTAGCGCAGGAGGACACTCACGTCTCAATTTCCTTGTCCATCCTGGGCCACCACACGTAGCTTCTGGCCAGAGCTTTCATCCTCACGATCCCCAGGTGCCCGTCGTAGAGTAATCTGAGTGTCTGTTGTCTTAATGTGTTTGGAACAATGACTCTATCCCCCCACAACATGCACCCCCTTAGTCCTGACAGTTCATTTTGCCTCCGTTTGTATGGCAGGAACTCTGTGCTTATGTCTTTTTCTTCCGGCCACCCCTTCCAGATCCAATTTAAAATTTGCGCCAGTATTTTGTCCTTCGAAGTGGCCCTTGCGATGTTGGCTGCAGATATTCGGGCTTCCTCCATCATCTCGATTAGCAGCGTGGTCATTGCTGGCGCTGGATCCTCCCCCGTTTCTGGAAGTGGGCACTTACTGAGGGCATCTGCATGGTCGATTGATTTCCCCGGGTGGTGGAGCAGTGTGTAATCATAGGCCGCCAGGAATTCCACCCATCTTAGCATTCTGGGCGACAAAACGGGGGGTGTTGGTTTGTCCCCTGCTATGATGCCTAACAGTGGCTTGTGGTCAGTTATTAGTTCGAAGCTCTGACCGTAGAGATACTCATGGAACCTTTTTATTCCGTCTACTGTGGCTAGCGCCTCTTTGTCCAATTGGCTATAGTTCCGTTCGGGTTTTGACAAAGTCCAGGAGAAAAATGCGATGGGGGCCTCTGTTCTGTTTGGCATCTTGTGGCTCAATACAGCTCCGATGCCGAAAGGGGATGCATCGCAAGTTAGTCTTATTGGTAATGTCCCGCTGTATTGCACCAAAATTCTGTCCGAAGTTAAGAGGTTCTTTATGTCTTCGAACGCTTTCCTCTCTCGCTCCCCCCATTTCCATTCTGCCTTCCTGTCCAGCAGCCGGTGAAGTGATTCAGCAGTGGTAGCTTTCTGCGGTAGGAAGATATTATAAAAGTTAAGCAACCCCAAAAATGCCTGCAGTTCGGTTTTATTTTTTGGGGTGGGTGCTTCCTTGATCGCTCTCAGCTTTCCGGGGGTGGGTCTAATTCCCGACTCATCTATCAAGTATCCCAGGAATTCGACCTGAGTCTCTGATAGTTGGCACTTGTCCCTTTTAACTTTGAGCCCCACTTTCTGGAACCTTGTCAACACCTCCCTCAGTCGCTGCTTCAATTGAGCCGTGTCCCTTGCTGATATTAATACATCGTTGAAATATGGGACGACTCCTTCGATTCCCTGTAGGAGCCATTCCATCAGGCTTTGGAATAGCCTGGGTGCTACGCTCACCCCAAATTGCAGTCTCTTACATTTGAATGCGCCCCTGTGTGTAACGATGGTTTGTGCTTCCACGGTGGCTTCATCTACGGGCAGTTGTTGGTATGCTTGTGCTAAGTCCAATTTTGCAAAGATTCTTCCCCTCCCCAGGGAGTGCAAAAGGTGTTGGACTACTGGTACAGGGTATGCGCTTTGTTGGAGCGCCTTATTTAATGTACTTTTATAGTCTCCGCACAAGCGTACTGACCCGTCAGGTTTAATCGGTGTCACGATGGGGGTTTCCCATCTTGCGTGCTCTATTGGCTCTAAGACTCCCTGCGCGACCAGTTTATCTATTTGTTTGTCTATTTTTGGCCGTAGCGCAAAAGGGACTCTCCGGGGTTTGATTCAGATTGGGGCTCCCTGGGTGTCTAAATTGAATGAGATTGGGGACCCTTTGTACTTGCCTAGCTCGTTGTTAAAACACCTCTGCGAACTCCCTCATCAGGTCCTCCTCCCAGGTGTCGTTTCCAATGTGGTCGACGCCAGTGATGGCTAGCCCCAGTGGCTCGAACCACTCCATGCCCAGCAGGCTGGGCCTGTCTCTGTCCACAATCGTGAGGGGTAGCATGGCTTTGAATGTCTTGTAGGCGACATTGAACTTGCCAATGCCTGCCACAGGGATCCGGTTCCCTTGGTAGTCAATGAGCGTGAGGCGCTATCATTTGAGGTCGCGGGCTGTGATGTATGGCAGGAGCTTCTTGATTGTTGTCCAGGATACCATCGATAGGCTGGATCCCGAGTCCACCTCCATTTTGCAGGGTCTCCCCTCAATCAAGACTGTCGCCGCCATCTTATTTGCTCTTCCCACGCTGGCATGGCCGATCATGATGGTTTGATGGGTCTCACCTCGATCTGCCCGGTGGTCATCGTTTCTTTGCCCTCGCCCAAACGGTTGTCTCTTTCCACTTGTCTGGAACTTTCTGTTGTTCGTTGGCAATCGGGGGGGTCTGGTCCTCCTGGGGGCTGGCTGGATGCCCTGCAGACCCTCACTATGTGCCCTTTCTTTTCACATCTTTGATAGATAGTGGCCCAGAATCTGCATTCGGCTCTCGGGTGGTTCCCTTCAAATCCCGAGCACCAGGCCTCTCTCTCCCCCGTTGTCTCTCTTTACGATTGGCTCGAAGGTGATGGACTTCATCCTCCTCGTCCTCTTCCTCCGAACCCGATTCTGCTCTTTCATAGTGCACAGCCACCTCCTCCTTTACGGGCAGCCCACTTTTCATTTTCTTCATAGCTGCCGCCGATTTCTGGGATGCTTCGGTTGCGGATGCTTCTTCCAAGGCCTCCTTGAATGTAATTTGAGGCCGGGCCAGCAACCTACTCTGTAACGTGAGGTCTCTCAGTCCCAGTACTAGACGGTCCCTCATGGCCTCTTCTAGGTTCAGGAAATCGCATGCGGCAGCTATTTCTCGCAAGGTTGCCATGGACGCACTGATCGTCTCTCCCTCTCTTTGGTCCCTCCAGTAAAACTCATGCCTTCTTACCAGGGATGATGCTTGCAGTGTGTAGTGTGCCTTGAGTATTTCCTGCAGCGTTGTCCAGGTCAAGGTCTTCAGATCGGCTGGGGCGGTGAGTGCCTTTGCCATTTTAAACACTGCCGGGCTGCAATGGGTGAGAAAAAGGGCCTTCTTCCTCTTCTCTGATAAGCTCAGCAGATCATTCATCTCCATGAACATATAGAATTGCTCCATGTAGGCTTCCCAATCTTCCCCGGTTGGGTTGAATGGAGCGGGCAGTGTGATTGCAGACATCACGATAGCCGATGATCTGACTGGTATTATGTGGTGGATCTGATGGGTGGCTGATGATTGCTTGGAGGTTGATGTGCAGTCCTGTTCCTTAAGATCCCACCTTCGTTGCCAAGCATGACTTGGCCTTCCAGACTGGGAAAAATACTATCAAGCAGCAACACTGGTATGGGTGAGAGATTGGATACTTCTAAAAAATAGGCTGTTAACACTGGAAGGCCACAACATGCAGATGGGGCGGCACGCTATCCTCTGGGAAGAGAAATATAAGACTCACCAATACTTCCAGAAGCACTTTGTCAGACGAGCACTACTAGATGTCTGGGTTAAAACTAAGGAATGTAACTATATGGAAATCCCGAACTGGCTATCGACTTTGGAGATGTTCACACATCCAAATTTTATTAAACTAGGAAGAGTAATCACATACAAAGATATATTAAATGAAAGAGGAGAATTGAAATCTAGGAAAAATTTGTTTGAGAAAGGAATAGTACTTGAATGGTGGGCATATCTCCAAGTTAAATCAAAATTTACAAAAGACAAGAAAGAACAGGGCATAAACACAGAAATAATGAAATTTGACCGAATTTAATTAGGTTCAGAGGAAAAGGTGATTAGAAAAATATATCAATAACTACTGGAGCAGGCTATGTTTGAAGAAGAAATGAAGGAAACCATGTTAAAATGGAGCAATAATTTTGGCTATAGCATTGACTTAAATAATTGGCAGGATTAATGGGAAAGGAACAGAAAACTTACTTTAGCTACTACGTATAAAGAAAATCTATACAAGATGTTCTATAGGTGGCATCTCCCACCTACAAGACTAGCCAAAATGAGCAAAACTTATTCACCGATGTGTTGGAAATGTGAGGCAGTCAGATATGACCTTTTATCATATCTGGTGGGAATGCCCAAAAACTAGAGACTTTTGGCACCAGATAAAACAATGGCTGGAGGAAATGTTAATGCAAAATATAGAATTAAAGCCAGAACTTTTTTTACCAGGTATTACAGTAGATAAATACAGTAAGGAAACAATATACTTAATGTTACATAGTCTAATGGCAGCACGACTGGCCTTTGCACAAAACTGGAAAAATAAAGAAACCCCCTGAGAAGAAGAAGTAGTGGCTAAGATATTAACTTGTGCTGAAATGGACAGATTGACGTTGGAACTCAACGATAATTGCAAAACAGAATACTACGAAATCTGGAATAAATTATACTATTGGTTGGAGAGGAAGAAAATTGCTGGGTTAAAGGATTACTGATGAGTTGAAAGTTCAGAAATCTATATGTTAAGTTTCTTGAAAGCTATGAAATTGTTATGGATGTTATTTATTTATTTATTTATTTATTTATTTATTTATTTATATATATATATATATTTATATACCGCCCTTCTCCTGAAGGATTCGGAGCAGTGAACAGCTAACAGATAAAACACAAGAACACAAAATTTAAAAACAGTATTAAAATCCGATTAAATTAATTTGGCCCACAATAAAAGCACCCCTGTATTAAAACCCATAATTAAACAGGTTGTTTTTTTTATTTGATTTATATGCTGCCCTTCTCCGGAAACTCAGGGTGGCTTACAATGCGTTAAGCAATAGCCTTCATACTTTTGTATATTTTTACAAAATCAGCTTATTGCCCCCACAAACTGGGTCCTCAATTTACCTACCTTAGAAAGGATGGAAGGCTGAGTCAACCTTGAGCCTGGCAAGATTCGAACTTACTAATTGCAGACAGCTGGAGTTAAATTACAATGCATTAGTCTGCTGAGCTATCCAGGCTCTTAGTTTAAAAATTAAAACAATTTAAAAGAGTTAGGCCACCCCGGCTTGTTGAAATAAAAAACGTCTTTAGGGCACGGCGAAAGGTGTGTAGATCCGGGATCCACTGTATCTCCGGGGGCAGCTCATTCGAGAAGGTAGGTGCCCCCACAGAGAAGGCTCTCCCCCTGGGGACCACCAGTCAGCATTGTTTGACTGACAGCACCCTGAGGAGCCCCTCTCTGTGGGAGCGTACTGGTCGGTGGGAGGTTATCGGTGGCAGAAGGTGGTCTCATAAATACCCGGGTCCTAAGCCATGGAGCGCTCTAAAGGTGGTAACCAATACCTTGAAGCGTACCCGGAAGACCACCGGGAGCCAGTGCAGCTCGTGCAGGAGAGGTGTTACATGGGAGCGCTGAGTCTCCCCCATAACCACCTGCGCAGCCACATTCTGGACCAGTTGGAGCTTCCGGGTACTCTTCAAGGGGAGTCCCATGTAGAGAACATTACAGTAGTCCAGGCGGGAAGTGATGAGAGCATGAGTGACCATGCGTAAGGCATCCCGATCCAGAAAGGGACACAACTGGTGGATCAGGCGAACCTGATAAAAAGCCCTCCTGGCCACAGCCATCATATGCTCTTCTAAAGACAGCCGTGTATCCAGGAGGACACCCAAGTTGTGAGCCCTCTCTGTGGGGGCCAACAACTCGCCCCCAATAGTCAGCGATGGCACCAACTAACTATATCGGGATGCCGGAAGCCACAGCCACTCGGTCTTGGACGGTTTGAGCCTGAGCCTGTTTCTCCCCATCCAGATCCGCAGGCCTCCAGGCATCGGGACATCACATCAAGGGCATTGTTGGGGTGGCCTGGGGTTGAGATGTACAGCTGAGTGTCATCAGTGTACAGATGGCACTTCACCCCGAAACCATGGATGATCTCACCCAGCGGCTTCACATAAATGTTGAACAAAAGGGGCAAGAGAACCGATCCTTGCGGCACCCCCCACACAAGGCGACTCGAGGTTGATCTCTGTCCCCCCGCTGCCAACACAAACTGCGACCGGTCAGAGAGGAAGGAGGAGAACCACCACAACATGGTGCCCCCTACCCCCAACCCCTCCAATCGGCGCAGCATGATACCATGGTCGATGGTATCAAAAGCCGCTGAGAGATCTAATAGGTAAGTTCTATAGAAGTAAGAATTTTCGTGTTTGAATTATGAAACAATGTATATATCTATATAACATAAAGGAATTATATTAGTTGTAAAGTAAAATGTGATGGAAATGTCTAAACCAGAAATGTCAAACCATATCCAATGTTTTTAATTGTATTATTTAAAAAAAACATTTTTTTTAAAAAGAGAGAAACTGACTTTCCAAGACATGTTGAAGGAAGTCATGGCAGATGAGGTTGCTGGAGGGGACTGTTCTGTCCCCGTCCCACACAAGCACCCCCACAGACGGCCCGGAGTTAATAAGCCACACGACAAAGTCTTTGAAGATAAAGCTGGCAGCAACCCAGTGGCTAGCTGCCAATTCAGACTTTACTCACACAAAACAAAGATTAGACTGCAAGCATTCCGATAAAGCAGGCAAAGTTTCAGCAATACAAGGATTAGTCCAAATGCAGTCTGACAAGGCAGGCAGAAGTCCAGTAATACAGAGATCATGGATTATTTCTAGTTTTTGCTCGTCACAAACTGAACCGGCCACCACACCCACATTATACCCTGTGGGGTGTGGTCCAGTGACTCAGCTAATCTCTGGCACGCCTTCCCCTCTGCTGCGCACGCTTTTCCCTGCGCCACTGTCGAGGATCCAGCACTTATCTCCTTCGTCACTGTCCACCTGTGGCTGTGGGGATGTGCTTGGCTCTGGGCCTATCTCTTGGCCTTCGGTGTCCTCTGGAGGCATTGCCAGAGAGGAGGGTCCTGGAAAGGGAGGCCTTGCCAACTCCTCTCCCTCACTCTCAGAGTCTGCATCTGTTGATAGCCCAGGCTCAGGCAACGGAGCCACAACAGGGCCATGAAGACTCTCTGGCTACCAAAAACAAACACCAGCCACACAACAATCCACCAAGAGACCACAAAAGGCTTGGAGTGAGAGCGACAAAACTGACCGCTTCCAGAGAGAGACATCCAGACGGCCATGCTCCACTGAGCAAGTAACTCCCTCATAGAGCTGGGCAAGCTGCAGGGGACAACATGAAAGAACAGTGCAGTTTCTGCACAGCTGTATGCCTTGCCTGTGGGAAGCAAGGGCACATTGCCAGAGTTTGCAGAGGTCATCAGGGGGAAATGAAAACTGTGACACAGCAGCAGAAATGGAAAAGGCCCCCAGGACAGAACCAAGTTAAATACTGCTCAGGAAGGCATAGCATCCAACACACAGGGACCCAATGCTCCATTAAAAGAAAATATAAAAGTCCAACTAGAACTTCAAGGGGTCCCATGCTCCATGGAGCTTGATACTGGATCAGCCCTGTCCATTATATTGTCCACGACTTTCAACCACATCTGCAAATGTAGCCAATGGCAAGTCCTGCTCAAATAATTGAGTTTAGTGCTAACAGACTTCCAGAGTTGCCATGTTCCGGTAAGGGGCGAAGCTACCATTAGGCTACAATTTAGAGAATTTGAGGGTCCCCTCAGCGTAGTGGTCATAGAGGGGCAGCGCACCAGCCTCATAGAACTGGACTGTCTCAAGGCCCTGGGCAGCAGGGTAATGGTAATGGGCATTCATTGAACCCAAATAGCTGATCTAGAAGCGGTATGCCAACAATACGCTGACATATTCAGCACTAAGTTGGGATAATATAAAGGAGCATCCATTTCACTCAACCTTGATCCAGCAGTAACTCCAATCCAATTAAAACTGTTCAGGGTTTCCTTTGCATTGTAGGCTAAAATTGATGCAGGACTAGACAGTTCAAAACTCAAGAAAGAAAACCCCCAACCCCATGTTTGTAGAGAAAGGTACTTTTACTGAGCATGAACAGATAGCAGCAAAAAGAAAGCAAGATCTGAGGCAAAAGGTGTGAAAGTTACATATTGAAAGTATTCCCAAATCCCTCCCCACAAGGGTGGCTGAATATCCAATCCCCAGCTCCCCAAGATGTCATGTGAGGTGCATCTTCAGATGGCCCCGTCCATTTGGTATGCCAGAACAGTTGACCTTGACTGGCTATCAACAAGTCCATTCAGCTGCGCAGAAGACTCTGAGAGCATTCCTTCCTTTTCCTCCTTTTTCGGTCACATCACAAAACATCTGCACTAGCTCGCTTTCACCCCACCCAAATATCTATCCATCCCCCCCTCCGTTACTATGGCAGCTGATAGCAAGCAACCATCATAGAGGCTGATGTTCGGTCTTCCTGCAGAAGAGATGTTAGTCCTAGGAAAGAAAACAAAGTAAAATGGACAGGGTAGATACCTCCCAAAAGTATCAAAACATAGAATATATAGAGAGAGTAATACAATCAAGGCTTATCAGGATTTTTGGAATGAAATAACTGTAAAAGCTTCAGAGCTCGGTCATCTTGCTCATTTAGCCATTCAGATTGAGAGGAAGAGAAATGTTTCCAGGCCACCAAATACTGTACTTTCCCCCTATGTTTTCTAGAATCAAGGATCTCTTTGACCTCAAAATGTTGCTCTCCTTTAATGAGGAGCAGAACTGGAGGGGGGGATGGTCCAGATGAAGTGAGGAGGTATGTTCAGACTTCAGTAAACTAACATGAAACACTGGGTGGATCTTCGTGAGGGTTTTGGGTAGCTCCAACTGTAGCATGACCAGGTTTACAACTCGTACAATAGGAAAAAGGCCTACATATTTAGGCCCAAGTTTTTCCAACTTTTGGGTAATTTATAGGTACTTAGTGGAGAGGAAAACCTTATCCCCCACTTGGTAGTCCTTTGGCCTAGCTCTTTTCTTGTCAGCCTATTTCTTTTTTTTTAAAAAGATAGTATTTATTGAAATTCCAACATTTAAAACACAATACAAAAATACAACACAGAAAAAAAAACAGAAAAACAATATAGCAAAATTTTTCCACTAATAACAGCTTTTCTATATCGGTATCTCTATCATAAAAACATATTTACAAAAGTTCTAATTCTATATATCTCTATCTTAAATTACTCTTGTTAGCCTGCTTCTTATGGGCTCAGTGAGCCTCATCTAATGCCTTACGAGTTATGGGCCAGGTAAACTGAAGCTGCTCAATCCAGTCCACCAAAGACTGGATTGAGCAACTTTCCTGCAATAGTTCTGGGATGAGCACAAAATCTTGACCAGACACCACCTTGAATGGGGTAAAACCAGTACTACTATGTATGGAGTTATTATAAGCGATCTCTGCAAACGGCAGTAAGTCTGCCCAGTTACCGTATTTTCTGGCATATAAGATGACTTTTTAACACATGAAAATCTTCTCAAAAGTCGGGGGTCGTCTTATATGCCAGGTGTCGTTCTCCTGTAACCAGGCAGACCAGCCCGAAAGGCTCTGATGAGCCTTAAATGGCTCTGACGATCCAAGCCCTGACGATCTGCTAATCAGGCAACTCAGTTGGGATCGCCAGAGCCATGGAGAAGGAAAAAAGTTTTTCCCCTCCAGCTTGCTTACCTTAGCTGCTTGCCTTGCTTCGCTTGCCTTGCTTCGCTTGCCTGAATCCATTCCATCAGCAAGCAACTCCCTGCCTGCAATCAAGCAAGCAGGGAGTTGTGGACTTCAACTCCCAGAATTCCTCAGCCAGCAAAACAAAGCTGGCTGAGGAATTCTGGGAGTTGAAGTCTACAAGTCTTAAAGTTGCCAAGGTTGGAGACCCCTATTCTATTGGGTAAGTTTTTTTCCCCTTTGGGATCTTTAAAAAAATAGTTAATTGGTTTTTTTTTTTAGTTGTTCTTTTTTAGACCTAGCCATTTAAAGTTTAGGAAGTTTTAAATTTAGCTTTAATATAAAAATAAAAATAAAATAAAATAATATTTGTGCAGCTTTCTGAGATTTAGTATGTTTTTGTAGTGTTTCACTCTAACTACACAAACACACAAAATCTCACAAAGCTGTATGTGAAATTTTGTGTGTGTAAAGTGTGAAAGTTGGGTTTTTGGGCTTTTTGTGGCTGGGTGAGGTTCCTGCTTGTTTCAGGGGCCATTTTGGGTCTAGCGCAGCTGCTTTTACATTGTGGATGAGCCAGTTGTGTTGTGTTGTGTTGTGTGTGTGTAAAGTGTGAAAGTTTTTTTTGGGCTTTTTGTGGCTGTGTGAGGTTCCTGCTTGTTGCAGGGGCCATTTTAGGTCTAGCACAGCTGCTTTTACATTGTGGGTGAGCCAGTTGATGTTTTTTAATTTTTATTTGGTGTGCGTTGGAAGAGGGGTAGTCTTATATGGCGAGTATAGCCCAAACCCTATATTTTAACAGGAAAATTCGGGGGTCGTCTTATACGCCCAGTCGTCTTATATGCCGGAAAATACGGTATCTTGCTAATAATTTACATAAAACGTGAGGCATTGTTCTAGCACCGAGTTAGTCCTTTCACAAGCCCCATTTGTCTGAGGGTGGTAGGAGGAGCTTAGCCCTTGGGTGGAGCCTAACAACCTCAGGAACTCCCTCGAGAAGTGGGAGTTGAACTGAACCACTCTGTCTGAAATTATTCATTCAGGAACACCATGTAACCTATACACATGTTGAATAAACAGTTCAGCCAACACCTTTGATGAGGGAATCTTGAGAGCATGGTACAAAGTGCACCTGCTTGGAGAACAAGTCCGTAGCGGGTAGTTCAGAGAACCAGTAGCAAATATCCATGCCCCCCTCATGCTCAGCTGAGCCGCGTGATCATCAGAGGCTTTTTTTTACTTTTAAAAGCATTTTTTCTTCAGCTGAAAAAATGCTTTTAAAACTAAAAAAAAAAACCCTCTGATGATTGTGTGGCTCAGCTGGGATCATCAGAGCCTTTTGAAAGGATTTTTTCTATAACCTCTTTGGCTGAAGAGCTCTTCGTCAGAGCTTTCAGTAGGAAAAAATGCTTTTAAAAGGCTCTGACGATCAGGCAATTCAGCTGGGATCATCAGAGCCTTTTAAAAGCATTTTTTTTACAACCTCTTTGGTTGTAGAAAAAAATGCTTTTAAAAGTAAAAAAAAAGTTGGCCATGCCCACCCAGTCACATTACTCCCCCCCACCAAGCCACGCCCACAGAACTGGTAATAACAAATTTTACATTTCATTACTGCTTTAACTGCTTGCTTAAATTGGTGGATAGGTTCAGATTCCTCTTCCCCTGATCTCTGGTGATGACAGGAGCAGCCAGCTGCTTTGAGGGAATAACTGGGTGGATTACTTCCGTCCGTGTACTATTATACTGGGGCAATCTTGAGAGAACATCTGCCATAAAATTCTTTCCCCCAGGAAGGTAGTGCAGAGAGAAATTAAACTGATTAAAGTGTTGTGCCCACCGGACTTGTTTGGACGACAACATCCGGGGTGTTTTTAGGGCCTCTAGGTTCTTATGGTCTTTCCAAACCTCAAAAGGGTGTTTTGCTCTTCGAGGAAATGCCTCCAGGTTAACAGGGCCCATCAGACAGCAAAAGCTTCTTTTGCCCAGATTGCCCATCTCCTTTCAGTTTCAGTTAATTTATGGGAGCTGTAGGTGCAGGGTTGTAAAGTTCCATCAGCATTTGCTTGAAGTAGCACCGCCCCCATAGCCACGTCACTGGCATTGGCCTGGACTACAAAAGGGGCCTCCATGTCAGGATGCTTAAGGATGGGCTCAGCTGCAAACAATCGTTTCAGTCTCTCAGAAGCTGCCTGGCACTCCATAGTTCACTTGAGGGGTTGGCTAGGCTTTGGCTTAGCCTCTCCCTTTGTTTTTAGGAGGTTGATAATGGATAATGCAATTTTTACAAATGAGGGAATGAATTGTCAATAAAAGTTGGCAAAGCTTAAGAAGCTTTGCAGCTGCTTGTGGATATGTGGAGGTGCCCACTCCAAGACTGCTCAGACTTTCTCCAGATCCATTTCTACACCCTCATGCAATATCCGGTAACCCAGATAGTCAATCTTACTCTGATGAAACTCGCATTTTGACAATTTAGCATACAGCTCAGCAGTCCTGAGTTTTTTCAGGACTGATCGCACTATTTTCATGTGTTTGTCCATGGTCTCAGTGTAAATAAGGATGTCATCTATGTAGACCAGGACCCTCTTGTAAAGATGTTCATGTAGTCAACACATAAGTGAAGAGAGACATCTTTTTTCTCCCGGAACAGCATCGGGGTGGCCACTTGTGGCCTAGTTCATGGGATGAAGACCTGTTTCAGGTTTTTATCAATAAAGTTTTGCAACTCCTCCAGCTCATGCAGGGTCATGGAGTAGATCTTAGGTTTAGGAAGCTTCACCCCTGGGAGGATTTCTATGCTGCAGTCTGTGGGCCGATGGGGTGGGAGCACATCTGACACCCTCTCACTGAATGCCTCCCTGAGGTCCCAATATTTCTTAAGGATTTTCTCCTCCCCAGCAATGCATTTGCTCACTGCTGCTGCCAGCTCCTTCGCAGCTTTAGCCATGCAGAAGGATTTTCCCCCTTCCTTCCCCTGCTGGGTGGACCAGATGCGCAACAAGCCCTTCCTCCAATTCACATGAGGGTTCCATTTCCAGAGCCAGGGCAGTCTGAGCAAGAGGGGTCGTTCCCTTCCTGGAGCTATGATAAAACTCAAAGTCTCTCAGTGGTCCCGCATCGACATCTCAATTGATTCGGTCACAAAATGGGCTGACCCCCTCCCTCCAGCTACTGACCCATCCAACTGGCAAAATACTACGGGCACTTTCATTGTCCACAGTCTCAGTCCCATTTTTTCCACCACCTCTGGGCTGATTACATACCTAGTACACTCAGAGTCCAAAAGGGCTAGCATCTTCCCCTGGGCACTGGATGATGCCGGGATGCCTTAACTCCACTGGGATGGTAATGGGGCCCACATGCTGACTTACCAAGGGGTCATCGTTGGTGTCAGTTTTGTTGTCCCCTGGGATGGTTGCAGCTCCCAACTTCTCCAGGCCTGAGGGAGAGAACTCAATGACTTCTACACCTTTCATGGTTGTTTCACTTTTTTTGCTGGTGGTTCTCAACTTTCTTTCCTCCAGTTGAAGTCTGCTTGGAGTCAGGTTTAGAGAAACAATCAGTAGCTCAGTGCCACTCCTTCCCACATCTGAAACATGTGGTAGACCTAGGCTTGGATGCTGGCCCCCCTTTGGCTGTTCTAGAGGTTTCTTTCAGGATGAAGGGGGGGAGGCTTATTCCAGCTGCAGGCCCCCGTACCAATCTCTGGCCTGATTAATTTCCACATCAGCTGCCAACACATACCAGTGTTGCAGGTCTCAGGGGGCCCCTTGGGAGCATTGGTAGATATCCTCATTGAGCCCATCCTTGTAGCATTCCATCAGAGCCTCTGCAGACCACCCCCGCATGTGGACAACCAGCTGGCAAAATTCCTGGGTGTATTCAGACACTGATCTCTTCCCCTGGGTTAGGGGTTTCATCCTGGTTCTAGCCTTTTGTTCAGGCAGGGGGTCATCAAAATGCACTCAGAGAGCCATCATAAACAAATTATAATCCATCAGCAGTGGGGAGTCCTTATTATGCAGGGCCACCATCCACTCAGTTGCGGTCCCCTACAGGGCCATGGTGACACACGGCACCTTTGCTACCACTGAGGTGAAATCCTCCCTGTACTCCTGCATATGATTCTAAATTTAGGCTAGGAAAAATCCCAAAGCCTTGGGATCACCTCCATATTTTACTCCTAACTGAGGAACCTTTGGAATTTGGCACCTATGGGGAATTACCCCCCTCACGGGGGGGGGGGGGGGGCTGGGTTGCCACTGCTGCTTGAATTCCTGCAGCCTGAGCTGGCTCTGGCCAGGTTCTAGGGATCTCCTGCTCCCTCCCCCCCGGGTGCTCAGCCTTCTCATACACAGGCAAGGCATACCTTTCATGTGCTTTCTGACTTTCAAGAAGTCTTCTTTGTCCTCTTCCTGCCAGGCAGCATCTCCACGCTGGCATCTAGCAGCTGTCACTCCAGGGGGAATCTCCTCCATAGCTTCCATCTTTCCCATGCCCAGCAACCATTTGGTTCTGACCGGCTTTTCTTCAATCTGCAGTTCAGACATCCACTCCGTCACTTCCCAGCTATGGTGGGACTTCAGGGGACCCAGCAGCTCCCATGTCCTCCTGGTCACTGCCTTGGTTAGACATTCTTTGCTCAGCCCCCATGGTAGAGTTTTCTCTGGGATGGCTGTTAAAGCAGATCTTGCTTAATGTCAGGTGTGCCTCCATTCAAAACTCAAGAAAGAAAAACCCCAACTCCATGTTTGTAGAAAAAAGTACTTTTACTGAGCATGAACTGATAACAGTGAAAAGACAGCAAGATCTGAGGCAAAAGTTACATATTGAAAGTATTCCCAAATCTTTCCCCCCAAGGACCCTGGCTGAATGTCCAATCCCCAGCTCCCCAAGGTGTCATGTGAGGTGCATCTTTAGATGGTCCCATCCATCTGGTATGCCAGAATGGTTGACCTTGACTAGCTATCAACAAGTCCATTCAGCTGCGCAGAAGACTCTGAGAGTATTCCTCCCTTTTCCTCCCTTTTCGGTCACATCATGAGACATCTCCACCAGCTCTCTCCCCTGCCCCCAAATACCTATTCATCCCCCCCCCACCGCATTACTATGACAGCCGATAGCAAGCAAGCATCATAGAGGCTGACAAGCTGGTATGCAGGGAGTGCTCCAACTTGTGGACTGTAGTCATTGGGAGACTCCCATAGTGACCCCAGTTAAGCGTAATGGGGATGTTTGCATCTGTGCAGACTACAAATGCACCATAAATAAGGCACTACAGCAGCATGCTTAACCTGTACCAGTGGTAAACCACATCCTCAACTCATTCCAGGGAGGCTGAATCTTTGGTAAGCTAGACCTTGCCCAGGCCTACCAGCCACTGCTGGTGAATGACACTACCACAGAGGCCCAGACAATAGTCACACACAGAGGTGCATTCTAAGTGCACAGCTTGCAGTTTGGGGTAAACATAGCACCAGGATTATTCCAAAGTATTATGGAATGAACATTGAAGAACATTCCCGGTGTCTTCCCGTACTTTGATGATGTCCTGATTGTGGGGGAATCAGCAGCAATCCTGGCATAATGTCTTCACACGGTACTCCAATGTTTCCGCAAAGCAGGCTTAAAACTCAAGAAGGAAAAGTGCCAGATCAGCATGGAATCCACAGAATTCCTGGGTTTCTGCATCAATGCTGCTGGAATCCACCCATCTGAAGCAAAACTAAAGGCAATTCAGCAAACCCCCACACAAAAACCCAAGGGGAAGCTTCAAGCATTCCTGGGCTTGCTCAATTTTTACCACTCTTTCTTACCGCATAAGGCACCCTGGCAGAACCATTACACTGCCTACTGGACAAAAAAGCACCCTGGGCCTGGTCAAGCATTCAAGACAAAGTGTTAAAGGGGGTAAAATCATTGCTATCCTCGGACTCTGTAGTAGCTCATTTCAGTGAAACCCTACCAGTAACACTAGCCTGTGATGCTTCACCATATGGCATTGGGGAAGTACTAAGCCACAGGATGCCAGATAGTAGAGAGGCCCCCATTGCATACTATTTTAGAACGTTATCATTGGCTGAAAGGAACTATGCCCAGATAGACAAGGAAGCCTTTGCCATAGCGGCTGGCATTAAGTTCTACGACTTCTTATGTGGACGAACCTTCACCATCTTTACAGACCACAAGCCTCTGCTCGGTCTCTTCACAGCCGACAAACAGACACCACAGGTCCTGTCACTGTGAATGCTATGATGGTCTATTTTCATGGCTGCATACTCTTACTGGCTAGACCACAAGCCAGGCAAGGAAATGGGCCATGCCAACGCTCTTAGCTGATTGCCTCTACCGCAGACTGAGCTGGATCCAGTCCCAGCTTGTCATATTCTGGCGATCCAGGACCTGCATGAAGCACACCTACATGCAAGGGATGTTGCAGCTGAAACAAACACAGACAAAATGCTTAGCTGCATTCTCAACTGGGCGTTAAGGGGATGGCCAGGCTCTGAGTTCCAGCACTATGCTTTGCCAGAAAAATGAACTGTTGGCCCACAAGGGATGTGTGTTGTGGGATATCAGGGTCATCATTCCACCCAGTCTTTGCTCCAGGTGCTGGATTCCCTACACAAAGGGCACCCAGGAATTGTTTGGATGAAGGTTCTAGCCAGGAGCTACTTATGGTGGCCAGGCCTGGACAAAGACATTGAGAATCAAGAATGGAGTTGCTGTTGTGACCCAGGCCCGTGTAGTTAATATTAAATGCAAAACAGTTCCAAAAACAAACAGATTTTATTAAAACAGCTGAGAATTAACTCATTCTCAGCTTATTCCAAATTAAATGAAAGCAAAGTTCTCAAAACACAAAAATGTTCTTCCTCAGCCTCATTGCTGTCCGACTCCACTGCCAGCTCCGCAGGCTGCTGGCGGACCACAACAGTTGCCAAGCCTGCCAAGAAACCTGACTGGAGATGCCACAAGCATCTATGCACCACTGGGAGACCATGGTGCATGCCCCTGGTTTCATGTGCATATTGACTTTGAGGGCTCTTTCCAGGGGCAGGTGTTCCTGATAATAGTGGACAGTTATTCCAAGTGGTTGGAACTGACACTGATCTCATCGATGACAATGACCAGAGTCATCTGAGAGTTGTGCCGGCTGTTCACCACACATAGTCTGCCAGATGTGATTGTGTCCAACAATGGGGCACAATTCAAGGCAGAAGACTTTCCTTCCAGGAAATGTCTCCAGGTGAGGAGTGCCCAATGAATGACATATGCCTCTTTTTCCCAGATAGCCCACCTTTGCTCAGTCTCAGTTAACTTTTTGGATGTGTATGCACACGGTTGTAGCTAGTCGTGCTTGTTCTTTTGGAGCAGGACAGCCCCCACTGCCTTGTCGCTAGCATCTGCTTGAATGACAAATGGTTTTTCTGGGTTTGGGTGTTTTAAAATTGGCTTGGCTGAGAACAGCTGTTTGAGCTTTTCAAATGCTGCTTGGCATTCCATAGTCCAATTAAGTGGTTGCTTGGTTTTGGGTTGTCCCCCCCCCCTTTGTTTTTAGCAGGTTCATAATGGGTAGGGCAATCTTTGCAAAAGCCGGTATGAACCGGCAGTAAAAATTTGCAAACCCCAAGAAACTGTGTGTAGACTGGTTCTCAATCGATAACAGCTTTCACTTTTTGTGGGTCCATTTTTATCCCCTCATAGGATATTCTGTAACCCAGGTAGTCTATTTTTTCTTGGTGGAACTCACATTTAGAGAGTTTTGCATAATGTTTGGTGGCTCTGAGTTTGTTTAGGACTGCTTGGACTAATTTTATATGCTCTGCTTTTGTTTCTGTGTAGATTAAAATGTCACCCAAGTAAACCAGGATCCCTTTATATAAATGTTCATGGAGCACCTCATTCATTAATTGCATAAAAAGAGTTGGGGCTCCCTGCAGCCCAAAAGGGATCACTTTAAATTGGTAACACCCCAGTGGGGTGTTAAAAGCAGTTTTCCACTCATCCCCTTCCCTTATTGTGATGCAGTAGTATGCCTCTAGTAAATCCAGTTTAGAGAAGATTTTTCCATTGGAGAGGTGTCCAAGCATATTTTTCATAAGGGGGAGTGGGTATACATTTTCCACCCTGTCAGTATTTAAATTTCTATAATCCACGCAGAGGCATAAAGTGCCATCCTTTTTTTTCTCTGAATAATACAGGAGCTGCTATTTTTGGCTGGGTAGGCTTGATGAATCCCCTTGCCAGATTTTTGTCAATAAATGCTCTCAGTTCATCTCATTCTCTGGAGGACATGCAGTACATTTTTAGCTATGGGAGTTTAGCTCCTGGCAGAATTTTAATGGTGCAGTCAGTGGTGTGGTGTGGTGGGAGTTTGTTGGATGCCTCTTTGTTAAATGCCTTGGCTAAATCCTGGTACTCCTCTTTGGTTTCGGCAGGCCAGCTAGGCATTGCCCTCTCTCTGCCTCCCTTCTCTCTGGGTTTTTTTCCCTCTGGGTCATTTGCAAATGTCACACACCCTTGGAATTTTACAGTTCCTTGTTTCCAATTAATTTTAGGGTTCTATTTTCATAACCACATGAGTCCTAGGACTAGTCGCCATTCCATTCCTGGTGCTACTATAAACACGAGGGTTTTGTCATGGCTTCCCATGTTAATTTGCAGTGGTTCTGTGGCAAAAATGGCTGCTTCCCCCCACCCCCCAGCTACTGTCCCATCTAGCTGGCAAAAAGTGATGGGGGTTTTCATTTTTCTTAGGTGAATTCCTAATTCCTCACTAAGGTTGAGCTGATTAAACATCAGGTGCATCCCAAGTCTAGCAAGGCTGATACTTCTTCCCTTTTCCCTTGGCTGGGGATAAACAGTCTTAGGGGTAGGGTAAGTAGTTCAATTGGATCACTTACCAGCAGGTCAACATACAGGTTGCTTTTATTGAAAAGGGGTGATAGCAAGACAAATTCAAAGCAGGCTCTGAGATTCCTCAAGGCATACAGCTAGAATAAAGGAAATTAGAGACCCCTCCCAACAGTCCAATGTGGGAGCCATGAACAGCCAATCCGCAGGTTTGAAGATGTTATTGTACCAGCTCCTCTGAGAAAAAGATAAGAGAACTTTCTCAGGGCCATCTTCCAGTGATGCAGTCCATATGGCCCACCCTCCCCCTTACATTCCCCAAGAGGTGAGAAGATGCCAGGCAGCTAAGGTGCCAGGCAATGGTTATAAATCAGGTTAAAGGTTATACAAGAATGCAATGCAGGATATAGGATACATAAAAAAGGAAAAGAAAAATAAATGTGCAAGGGACCAAATCCCCCCCCTTCCTCTGAAGAATGGCAGATACACGGATCTGACAGATAGATGAATCAAGGAAGACAAACTCCTGAATTATTTCAAGAGCCTTGGTAGTACAGTGATCTAAAGCACCCTGTTATTAAGACCAGCTGCCTGCAATTACTGCAGGTTCGAATCTCTCCAGGCTCAAGGTTGACTCAGCCTTCCATCCTTTCTAAGGTAGGTAAATTGAGGACCCAATTGTGAGGGCAATAAGCTGACTTTGTATAAATATACAAAAGGATGAAGGCTATTGCTTAGCGCATTGTAAGCCACCCTGAGTCTCCGGAGAAGGGCGGCATATAAATCAAATTTTGAAAAAAAAACATACCTGACACTGTTTCCAGCATTCTGATTAGATTTTAATTTGCAGTTTGCAGTAATCAGTATATTTGTTACACAACTGAACATAAACTCAAAGTATTGTAGTTTTATATCACTTTACTAGAAGAGATTATCTTGGTACATACAATCTGAGATGATGTCATAAAAAATTACGATGGAATGTGTCTGATTTTTATATGTCAGGTAACCTGCAAATTGGAAAAAGATTATAGAAACTAATTTTTCCATTTGATTTCATGTATGCTTTCTTAAATGCATTGTATGTGACACTTCTAATCCTTTTGTGAAAAGTAATTCAGTGGATAATTCACCTTTTCAGGCCCTACAGCAATGGTTAGAAATCCTCTAATCCATATGCCTAATTCAGCTCATAGAACTTCCTAGTCTAGTCTGTGCACAGCATGTTTTAATTGCTTTAGAAAATAATCAAAACACTTAACTAACTTGCCCTTTAACTATTAAGGTACTTCCATACAGGCAATTCCTAATATGCACAATCATTTTACCTCCATTCCTTAAAAAAGCTCTTTTGTGATAAGAAAATAGAAGGAGTAATGGAAAAAAGAATGAATAGAAAGTTGTCTGAATGAGGCACCAAACTTCATAATAAAAGCCTCATCCATGAAGGCACCTTGATATGTTTTTTAATTTAGGCAAATGGGATTGGGTATTAATTCTGAGGTCAACTGGTAAGTACATACATATTAGCAATATGTTAAAATTCTCAGCACATTTGGAAAACCAGGGTGTTCCATGCAAAATGCTCTTTGCACTTCTCCTTCAACAGAGTTCTCTCTTTCAAATATTGTAATTAAAGATAAAAATCATTCTAATTCATTGTGAGGTTCATTATTATCTGAGAAGTTGTCAGACTCGTAGACTTCTAGTGATGTATTTTGAATGACTGTCAGATGATTGCACATCATAATGCCTTGTATAGTGACTATTTTTTTTAAAAAAAGAACTCCCTCTTTCATTGAAGTTACTGGAAATGGAAATTATTTACACCAGTTCCAAGGTTGGTATGAAATTGGACATGCTATAGGAATATACCCAGACATGGAAGAAGTATGGAATATATCAAAAGTATGTACCACAATTATCTTCCTGGAGATTGGTTTTTCTACGTAGGCTGGCACCATTTAATCCAACCTCTCATAATTGGTAACAAATCACTTAGTTCCTTTCAGCAGAGAGATCCTCCATGTAAGATTGTTGAAAATAACATTCTGAAGAAAGTAAAATGATTAAATATTTCAAAATTTTCAAAATTATGCCATAACACATTCTATATTTGAAGTGTGCAGTTTTTTTCCAAATTGATGCCCCTTTCCCACCTAGTGTGGCTAAATCTGAAATTATGATCTAAAAGCATCAAGACGGAGAAAAACTGTAGGGAGTCTCTAGTAAAGAGTATTTATTAATGAAAGGAAGATGAATGTACATTGAGACATGGGATTGAAGAGTGGTAGGAGATTCTGTAAAATATTTTGTGGTTATTGAGCATGTTACATTTAGGTGCTTATAGCAACAGCAATAGGGTTACCAGGTCTGCTTCCAAAAAATAGCAGACAAGCGGGGGGGGGGGCATGGTTAAGTAGTAAAAAAAATACAATTAAATTATTTATTTTCTTACAAACATTTTAACACATATTAAAATAATCACTTCAAAACTTTACTTAAAATTCAAAACATCAAATATATTATAATAATATGTAAAATATTAAATTACATTTTACTTTGCTGTTGTGTGTATTTTTTATTTGACTGCGCAGCTTTGATCAATTCTTTGTGTTTAAGGAATAATTCTTTAATTTCAGTACAATGTTGAGAAATATTTAAAAATATACAAAGTTCACTTCGAATTGATACAAGCAGTTGGTTACGTTCGTCAGTCCACAAATTTCCCATGACACTGAAAATTCGTTCAACATTTGCATTTGATACCAGAATTGATGCACAATACTGGAACTGTTTCAGTAAACTCGGAGCTGGCTCTTTCTTGAAAAAGTATGTCCACTTATCAAGGGATGAATCACCCTGCAGATGAACATAAACTTCTTCTAAGGCAGAAATTTCATCGAAGAGAGTGTTGGGTGGAAGTTCTTCTCGCCATGGTGATAATAACCCGATGTTCGTCATTTCTTCTAAAGTTGGAGAATTATTGCGATCAATTAGATTGAAACAATTTAGCGTCTCATATACTGAATCGGTGAAATTATACCACTTTTCTAGGTACGCAATGGCTCTTTGATACACGTTGTGGCTTCTTTCTTGAACTTTTGCACAGCATTCTCAGGCAAATGTTTTTTACGTAAGGCAAATAAAACTTTCATTCCAAAAAAACTGCTCATCGTATTTTTTTTGCAAAGAATCACGCAGCTTACACATGATAATGTGAAGATCACATGCAAGAATTTTCTTGCTTTCCAGCTTCAGTAGGGTGTCTTGCATTATTGATATGAAGAAATGCGTGAAATATAAATACAATTCTGAAATTGTTGGTTCATCATCCTTTGCAAGTTCATTTTCCTGATCCAAAATAAGGTTCCAGATAACCTTATGGCACTCATCAGATCCAAGAGAAATAAAATACGATTTTAGACGTATCCAGTTTAAAAGAAGTCTTTTGACCGCTTTAAACAAACTTAACCAACGTGTTGGAACATGGCGCAAAACTTCATGGAATTCTGACTCGCAAAACTCAAAAAATGATTTCAACTCTTCTTGTTTCTTCACAGAATTCGAAAATTCAGCAAAAACCTTCAGTACTACATTTTTGATATCAAAAGATAACTGCTTTAATGCATTTTTGTGCTGTTGTGTAAAATGTGATTATTGCAATGAGCATTCGATCTTTGTCTCATTCTAACTTATGAAAAAAAAGATAAAACGCGATTCTCCTATCCTTATTCTCTTAGACTGTACAGCTTTAGATTACGTACCATTTCATCATAAAGCTTTTGAATAAAAAAAAATGTCCACTATTTTGTGAAAAAAAATAGTGAACATAATGTGAAAAAAGTGGACTGTCCGCTCAAATAGTGGACACCTGGCAACCCTAAACAGCAATAGCTTTATATATTGCTTCGTAGTGCTTTACATCTATGTCTAAACTGGTTACAGAGTCAGCATATTGCCCGCAGCAATCTGGCTTCTCATTTTATTGACCTCAGAAAGATGGAAGCTGAATCAGCCTTGAGCCAGTCAGGATCAATTTCCTGACAGTGGGCACTGTCAGCCTGCAATACTGCATTCTAACCACTGTCTCCTAACCACGGCTCCCAATTGCTGAAAATACTTGTATCCTGATGAGCCTTGGTTCCATGGACTCAATGAGAAAGCAGCTAGAACATAGCAGCTGAGCTACTAATAGCCAGTGAGAATTTGCTCAAAGATAATTTAGACCATTGCACCATTGTTAACTTTCCCTTCAAAAAATTTTCAGAAATAACCCATGTCATTCCAGGCCCATGCCCATTTCTTAGACCAGGGGTCAGCAATCTTAAACACTCAAAAGAGCCATTTGGATCCATTTTCCACAGAAAACAAAACACAGGGAGCCACAAAACTTGGGTGGGCATGGCCAACTCAACGTCACACACTCCCACCCAGTTGCATGACCCCCTTTCACATCCTTATTCCTTCCTTCCTTCCTCCTGATTTTACCTTCCTTCCTTCCCCCCTCCTGATTTTATCTTCGTTCCTTTCCCCCCTCCTGATTTCACCTTCCTTCCTTCCTTCCTTCTCTGATTTTACCTACCTACCTTCCTCCCTCCCTCCCTCCCTCCCTCCCTCCCTCCCTTCCTTCCTTCCTGGAAAAATTATCCTGTCTTCTCTGTCATGGCCACTCCACCATAAAAACATACCACCTCCCTGTCTCTTTCTTTGAAAGCTGATTTTATTATTTCAACCCAAAGTAAAATTAAAAAATAAAAGATTTGGGACTCTGAAAAGAAACTAAAATGGGTATGGAGAAACCTTGGATTCTTTTGGAAATGAAAATATAATAAATGGTGTTTTCTGTGCCCCGAGCCAAACAGAAACAATTGTGTGCGCACACACGCACACATACGCACACACACACACGTGTCTCTCCTCCCTCCACCCCCCCAAAAAATAGGATTCAGAAACATGAACTAGGAAACCCAGGGGGGAGTCCCCTCTGGGTTTGGGGGAGCGGGGAGAAAGAGAGAGAGAGAGAGGGAGGGAGGGAGGGAGGGAGGGAGGGAGAGAGAGAGAGAGAGAGAGAGAGAGAGAGAGAGAGAGCGAGAGAGGATGGGGATACCAGTCTGAGAATTTGGTGTGGTCTAGAGTTGCTGCGTTTTATGCTTGTTGCCTTCAACCAAGGCTCTTCGCTTCCCCACAGAAAATATTCCAAAGTGGGTGGGGAGGCAGAGAGCCAGTCGGTATCATGGAGGGGGTTCTCTATCCCCCCCCTCACAGTCTTTTAGCAACTATTGTCCCACCTTGCTTCCCCCCCTCTTAAAAGCAGGCTAGGGAAGAAAGCCAGGAAGGGGGAGGGAAGAAGAGACCCAGGCAGATCCCTCTCTGAATAGCCTCCCACCCAGATTTCAACTGATTTCCTCTCCAATCCTCTAATGAACAGACCCCACCCCCCCTTTTTGGACTCTGGACTGCTGGGCCTTTATTTTCCCCATTTATTGGGGGAAATTGGATTTTTATTGGGTCTCCCCCCTCCCCATGCCAAAAGGAAAGCCAGCCAGGCTTCTCCTCCAAGCCCTCTACCCTTCCCCTTGCTCCCTTCCCCCTACCCCTCACTCAATCCCACTTTGGGACAGAGAAGCATGCGCTGGAAACACATGTTGGGGCTATGTCAGAGTGCACCTTCTGATCCTCTGGCACTCAGCCTGCAACACTCCATGCTTCTCCAGGCCCAGTTTGCTGAGGAGGAGGGGGAGCAGCCCTGATGCCTCCACTCCCCGCCCATAGCCCCAGCCATCACTGCCCAGTGGAATGCTGTTGCCGCACAAAGGCAAGTAGAGGAGCACTTTGCTCCCACACTAAGGTGACAGGACGACAGCTCTTTCATCCCTCTGCCATGACAGGGCCACAGGGAGCCACAGCAGAGGGGTGAAAGACCTCCTCTCACTGCCACCATCTTCGTGCATGCGGCTCTAGAGCTGAAGGTTGCAAACACTCATCTTAGACAGTAAACCTATTTTAATCATGTTTATGTGCAGCCCTCCCAAGCTCTGTTTTCACTGGCAGAGAGTTGCAGAAGGCTGCCGCAGCCAAAAACGGAGCTCAGGAGCCCATTTTTGCTGGCAGAACAGTCGGGCCACCATAGGTGCCCCCGACATGAGTGACATCAAGCTGGCCATGCCCCATCCCAGTCTCCCCAAGGTCAAACACAACCCTGATGCAGCCCTAAATGAAATTGAGTTTGATACATCTGATCTAGAGTCTTGTCAAAGCTAATTAGTTTAAAATCATTGTTTGTTTGTTAAATAAACTCACTGTTGCAATATCTTCAGGATCAGACTCAATAATTAAAGTAAGAATAGTATGTTTAAATAAAGCTCTGTTTAATCACAGATGGCATTCTATATTCACTGAATATTCACAAATAGAAGCACTGAAAAATAGCATACAGCTCCTTATATATACAAGGGGAGGAGCTAGATATGGGAGTGGTTAGACATACATACATTAAGCAATGGAAATAAGTTAACTCTTGATATACTGTACAGATACTATTTACATGATGGAGAATAAAGCATTTACTTGTGACAAATCCCCCTCTAAATGCTGATTCGACATATGACAATAATTACATTCAGATTCAGAACAATATAAAACTTGTAGCTTGGTAGTTAAGTATTTGTGTTGTTTAGAAGGTAAAGGTTTTGTCAAGATGTCAGCTATTTGCTCTGATGTTTCACAATGAATAGCTTTAATAAATCCGTCTTGTGATAATTGCCTTACATGTTTGAATTTTATATCTATATGTCTAGATCGCTGTCCAATAGCATCAGATCTAGATATTTCGATGGCAGCTTTGTTATCTTCATGTATGATATAAGGCAATGAAGGTTTTTTCCAAATATTAGACAATAAATCATTAAACCATACTAGGTTATTTGATGCTTTAGACAGACAGACATATTCTGCCTCAGTAGTTGATGTAGCTACCAAATCTTGTTTACCAGTGTACCAGTAAACTGGGCAGCCGTTAAGGAAAAATATATAGCCAGATGTACTTTTTCTACAAGTGACATCACCAGCCCAATCTGCATCTGCATAACATGTGAGAATGGGTTCATTTGTATTATTGGGTTCTAATAACAAGCAGAAGTCTAAGCTATTTTTTAAGTATCTTAATATCCTCTTGACAGCTTCCCAATGGTATGATAATGGTTTACTGACATGTCTGGATAATAAGTTAAGGGGTAAAGCAATATCAGGTCTGGTCCAGTTAGAGATATAGAGAAGAGAGCCGATAACAGACCTATACAATGTGTTATCTTTAAATTCTAGAGATGACTCATCAGTGTTTCTTAGAAAATCAGTCTGCATGGGAGTATCACATGGTTTGGCATCATTTAGCTTACATTTGTTTAAGAGTTCTATAATTTTATCCCTTTGGGAAAGTTTGAATCCCTTCTTTGTTTTGCTGATTTGAACACCAAGATATTTGTTTACTTTCCCTAATGATTTTAAGGAAAAGTGTTCATTGAGTTTTGTTACAAAAGTTTCTCTCCTTTTTGTATCTTTGCCTATATATAGAATATCATCAACATAAATCAATACAAATTCTGGAGAATCACCTTCACTCTTAACAAAGAAACAATTGTCAGCAGTAGTGGGAACAAAGTTCATAGTTTTAAGTACTTTGACTAAACATTCATACCATCGCTTGCCAGATTGTTTCAATCCGTATAGACTTTTGTTTAATAGCCATATATCATTTTTGTTTGTATATTGACTATGAGGAGCTCTTACATATATACCTTTATCTAATTTGGCATGTAAATATGCAGTTTGTATATCATATTGAAATACCTCGAGATTAAGTGCTGATGCTATAACTAGAGCTGTTTTAACACTCTCAGTTCTTACAGTAGGAGAGTAAGTGTCTGTATAATCCTCAGGATATCTTTGAGCATAACCTTGTGCGGCTAGTCTGGCTTTATACAGTGTGTTACCTCCTTCCAAATTTTTAATTTTATATATACACCTGGTACCAATAATAGTCTTATCCCTTGGGGCTTGTGTGGGTGTAAAAACATTCAATTCTTGTAAGCTATTCATCTCCTTGGTCATTGCTGATTCCCACTTTTCTCTTTCTTTGGGGGGAAGTTTCAGCACTTCTTCATAAGTGTTTGGTGTTACTATTTCTCCATTCATACACATTACATAATCTTTGTATTTATTAGGCACCTGATTTCTGTTACTTCTGGTTGTTCTCACTGGTATACTATCATTGTCATGCAAATACCTTGCTTCCTTTTTTGTTACTGAATCAGTTTTTATTTTGTGTTGACTATTCGTCCATGTTCTAACTTTGTTTTTGCGTGTGCTGTTATTGTTTTTCTTTTCAATATTCTCATTTTGATGTTCAGTGTCTGAATTGGTGTTTGGGAATATTTCATTAAGGTGTATTTTGGACCAATTGCCTGTTCATGAAATACTGCTGTTCTTGAAATTATGAATCTGTTATTGTTATCAATAAATCTGTATCCTTTTGTGCCTGTTTCGTATCCCATGAATTTAAGTCTTCTGGATACGTTTTCACCTTTACGCCTTAATTGTTTAGGTATATGTACGTCTGCAGTGACTCCAAATATATGCATGTGTGTTAACTTAGGTTTCCTACCGTACATTACTTCATATGGTGTTTTATTCACTATGCTGGACCAAGTCCTATTTTGGGTGTAATTGGAAAATTGTAAAGCTTCTGACCAGAATTGTTTACCTAAACCAGCATCTTCTAATGTGGATCTAATCATGGTTTGTAGTGTTGAGTTCTTTCTCTCTACCACTCCGTTCTGGAATGCAGAGAAAGGACTAGATGTGTAATGCAACATCCCTTTATCTTTTAGCCATCGTGAGAATTCGTTTGACATGAACTCACATCCTCTATCTGTCATAATTTGTTTTATTCTAATGTTGTGTTGTATCTCTATGCGTTTGTAAAATTCTTTGAATTTCTGAAATGTTTCATCCTTATGTCTTAATGTGTAGACAAACCCATAACGACTATAGTGATCCACAATGGTTAGAAAATAGCGTTTTTTATATGTGATTGATGGTGTCAATGGACCAACTAAGTCCATGTGTACTAATTCAAAGATTTGTTTGGTTGACCTGGTTGATTTTTTGGGCCTGGGGCTAGTTTTGAGTTTTGTGGATTTACACACTGAGCATTCTAGATAGTTTTTACAGTTTTTTATTTTAACACCATCAGCATGTTCAATCATTTTTTGTACTACAGGAAAACTAGCATGTCCTAATTTTCTATGTAAGATATGGGCACATTCATCATGAATAGGTTTGCCTATATTAGGTCTTTTATCATTGGATGAGTTTTTGTTGTTATGAACTACCTCATGTTCCTCATTATCACTATTACTATTTTCTTCGTTATTTATGTCATTGTCATCCTTTATGTTGGAATCAATATTGTGTAAACATCTTTCATTTGTTATTAAGTAAGGTAAGCCTCCTTTTATAATGACAGTACCTACGCTTGTTTCATTTTTCTTTAAAGCTGCATTCCCTTTTGAAAAGACTATGTTTATGCCAGATTCTCTGCTTAGTTTTATTGCACTAAGTATGTTATGAGGTATTTCAGGTATTAACAATACCCCCTCTATTTTTCCTAGGCAGGTAAGATTATATTTCCTCTACCTATGACTTGGACCTTCTCTTGATTAGCTACTTTGATTATACATTTATCTTCAACAAACGAAGATAATATATTTTTGTTGTGTGTAGTGTGATTTGTTGCACCAGAGTCAATGAGCCAATCGTTATCTTCTGGTCTATGTATGTTGTTGTTGTTGTTGTTGTGTTTGTTCAGTCCATTCAATGAACCAGATTTTCTATCTCTATGATCTGTCCTATGTTTATCTCTGAGGAATTTAGGACAATCTCTTCTATTATGCTCTTTGGACCCACAATTATGGCATTTGATTGGTTCATGGTACCTTTCTTGAAATGCCACTTTCTTATATTGCTTATGCTCTATGTGATTATTATAACGATTTCTTCTCAAATTGTCTTCAGCTATCAACCTATTAGAAAGGTTTTCTATGGACAAATACCCTAAATTCATTGTATCTAAATGGGATATATAATTATTCCAAGATGGGTCTAATGAATTGATAATAACACTTTTCATTGTTTGATCTGAAATTATTTCTCCTCTTAGTTGTAATTCTGCTCTGACTTTGTTTAAGTATATTAAATGTTCACTTATGGTGACCCCAGATTTTAACCTGGCTGAAAAGAAATCCTTAGACATTCTTGTTGTAGTGGCTACACTATCACTGTGAAACAGCTTAAACATGTATTGAACAATTTCTGATACAGTTAGATTTGACTTAATACTATGATACATAGCAGGAGATATACTGGATATTAGTAAGAAAAATGCTCTATGGTGTAGGCAGTCCAATCTTAAAGTCCAAGGTCTTTTTGGAGGGTTAGTAATGAAAAACAATAAATTTTCTTTCATAAAGACAACTTGGAGCTGTTGGCACCACTCTTGTAAATTAACACCATCTACCCTCAGTTTTGGGAAATCATTGGGTAAATTCCCAATGTTGTTAGCTCCATTACTTACAACTGGAGGAAGTCCATGGTCTTCTAAGTGTTGGTAACCGCAGAATGGCATGGGGATGCTAGCGACGACTTTAAATGGCAGTCTCTGTCTTTCTCTTGCTTCGAAGCTGTCTGTGTAGCTTTGCACATGCGCATTGTCCATTTCGCTCCTGAAGTCATGGTGAAAGGTTCTCGTCGCTGCAGCTCCCTCACATTGTTCTTCTTCGGAAGACTCGGTCTCTGGTTCAGCCTTGGGAGTCCTGGTGGCGATGGGAGTCCTTTTATTGAGAGCGCTGGTCTCTGGAATTGTTTGCAGCGTAGGTTGGTATCTGCAGGGCTCTCTGGGTTCAGGCGTCGATGCTTTTGCTGTCTGCATAGAGGCGTGCGATCTTCGGGAAGTTCGTTTACTCACTGTTCTTCCTTTTGTTTTTTTACTGCAGTTTTTCGCTGATTCTTTAGTTATTTTCAATTTTGACCCAAAAGTTGCAAAAAGCGTTTTCATTGCAGACTCTACTTGATTTTCTATTGATTCTTCTTCAGTCTCTGTGTCAGACTCTTCTGATGTATGAATCTTTTCTCTTTTGTTTTTTGCATCAAGTAAGTCCTTTCGCGCCAGATATTTTGAATCTTGTCTTCTGATTGGCTCTTCATCGCTTAGACTGAAGGTTCGTTGAAACCAAGATGGCTGCCATTCAAAATTTTGCGCGGGACCGTTGTTCTTCTCCTTCGTTGCATTTTTGTCTGTAGACAAATCGCTCACCTTTTTTGAGTCTTTATTTTCATCTGTAACGATGTGCTTTTCTCTCGCTGCTCCGCTTTTTTTCAGTAAGTCTTGGAGGTTCGCGATGAGGTTTTCATCGTTCTTTTGATCTTTTAAAAGTTTTAGTATTTCTGACCTGAGTTTGTTATTTTCTATTTCGTTTTCTTTTTGATCATTGTTCTCATCTATTATTTCTTCGTTGTCTGTAGTACAGTCTTCAGATTCTCTCGATATTTCAGTTGCGTATTCATCAATTATTTCTTGTTCTGCTTCCATTTCTTTAGTATATGCCCTAGTGTTGGGTCTTATTTTTTTGCTTTTTGATTTTTCTCTCTCAGACATTGTTGAATTTTTTATTGAGTCAATTAACCATCCTCTGCTACCATAATGTTGCAATATCTTCAGGATCAGACTCAATAATTAAAGTAAGAATAGTATGTTTAAATAAAGCTCTGTTTAATCACAGATGGCATTCTATATTCACTGAATATTCACAAATAGAAGCACTGAAAAATGGCATACAGCTCCTTATATATACAAGGGGAGGAACTAGATATGGGAGTGGTTAGACATACATACATTAAGCAATGGAAATAAGTTAACTCTTGATATGCTGTACAGATACTATTTACATGATGGAGAATAAAGCATTTACTTGTGACACTCACATAGTTATATTTTCTGCTTAATGGTATTAATGCACTCTGAGTCTCCGTTGGTATATGTTACCAGCTATTGAATGCTTTAAAAGGCAGAGAATGGCATATGGACAGTTTATTCAGTCTGCTGAATAAACAACATACAATGTGCAGTTGGAAGGGAACATGAGAACAAGTCTTATAAATCCCCAGAGAGGATTTGACACTCATCTGCAGCTCTAAAACTATTCCTATATTTCAGCATAAAATGGTAAGTATTGTGAATAAACAGGATTTGTTATATTGAAGAGGAAAGTAATTAGCAAGTCTTGTACAAATGTGTAAA
This sequence comes from Arizona elegans, assembly GCA_022577455.1. Taxonomy (NCBI): domain Eukaryota; kingdom Metazoa; phylum Chordata; class Lepidosauria; order Squamata; family Colubridae; genus Arizona; species Arizona elegans. The sequence goes on along the minus strand of JAKOOJ010000004.1, from coordinate 70,033,715 downwards.
CATTTTGAATAACAATCTTCATGGATCATAGTTGTGACAAATCTGCTTTTAAACTTTCAGACTTAGATGTATTATTGGAAAAGTCATTTGATGTGTTTCTTTTTTTCCTCTGTCCTTGCTTTTTCCTAGATAGCTTTTCAGTTCTATTTTATGAATAGAGGATTAGTAAATTGGAAGTAGTATGAGTAACTTGAAGTAATTTATTCTGATTCAAATCACTAATATTATACCATCCAGAATAGGATAAAGTATTAACTGCTTGTCTAGGGATAAAGACATCAGTGGTGGGTTCTAACATTTTTTACTACTGGTTCTGTGGGTGTGGCTAGATGGGGTGTGTGACTGATTGGGCATGGCCAACATGATGTCACTCACGCACTCAGTCACATGACCCTAGGGATGAAATGCTCCCGGTTCGGACCAGCTCGGGCGAGTAGGTAGCGATGGCAGTGGGCAGTTCAGAGAACCAGTAGCAAAAATCCCTTCCCCCCACCCCCAGCCTCCAGCTTGCTTACCTTCGCATGCCTGCCTTGCTTCGCTTGCTGTAATCCCTGTAATCTATTGCAACAGCAAACAACTGAATCTCCCTGCCTGCAATCAAGCTCATCGGTGAGCAGCTCTTTCTGCCTGTCTGCCTGCTTGTAAGTTTTTTTCCCCTTTCGGAGCTTTAAAAAAAAAATAGTTAATTGGGGGTTTTTTAGTTGTTCTTTTTTTAGACCTAGCCATTTAAAGTTTAGGAAGTTTTAAATTTAGCTGCTTTTCTATAAAAATAAAATAAAATAAAATAATATTTGTGCAGCTTTCTGAGATTTTGTGTGTTTCTGTAGTATTTCACTCTAACTACACAAACACACAAAATCTCACAAAGCTGTATGTGGAATTTTGTGTGTGTAAAGTGTGAAAGTTAGTTTTTTGGAGTTTTTGTGGCTGTGTGAGGTTCCTGCTTGTTGCAGGGACCATTTTGCCCCTGCTTTTACATTGTGGGTGTGTTGTATTGTGTTGTGTTGTGTGTGTGTAAAGTGTGAAAGTTGGCTTTTTGGGCTTTTTGTGGCTGTGTGAGGTTCCTGCTTTTTGCAGGGGCTATTTTGGGTTTAGCACAGCTGCTTTTACATTGTGGGTGAGCCAGTTGTGTTGTGTTGTGTGTGTGTAAAATGTGAAAGTTGGTTTTTTTGAGCTTTTTGTGACTGTGTGCTTGTTGCAGGGGCCATTTTGGGTCTAGCACAGCTGCTTTTACATTGGGTGAACCAGTTGTGTTGTGTTGTGTTTTGTAGGTTAAAAATGGGCAAAGAAGTGACGTCGACTTGACAAGCCATGCCCACCCAGTCACCTGACCACCAAGCCCCACCCACTAATTAAGCCACGCCCACAGAACTGGTAGCGAAAATTTTTAGATTTCACTCCTGCATAACCCCCACCACCACCAAGCCATGCCCACCGAAAAGGTGGCTAAAATTTTTGGGACTTTTTGATATTTTTTTTGGACATTCCGGCCCCATATCCAGGTCGGGATGTGGTGGGGTGGCAGTGGTCATCTCGGCTTTCCCTCCATTGCCCTTCCTGGCCAAAAAGTGCCCCTTCTCACCTCTGACAGGTTTTTCCCGTGGTTGCAGCTGGAGCAACCCACTCCGCTGGCTCAGGGCAGCAGACTCAGCTGCAGCCCAGACAAACTGAGGAACTGCAGGGAGCCTCCTGTATGTTGCACCCCACTCCCAGCCTTTGCTCCACGCCTCTGTGCCATTTTCAAGTGCCCAGCTTATCAGGCTGCCCCCGTCCCTGTCACAGCTCCAACAGTGGCAGCTTCAGGAGACATTGGTGGCACGGAGGTGTGGGTGATGGCTGGGAGGGGGTGCAACACATGGGAGGCTCCCCGCAGTTCCTCGGCTCATCTGGGCTACAGCTGAGGCCACTGTCCTGAGCCGGCAGACGGAGGCACCCCTCCTCAGCCAGATCTTTCCAGATTTGACTTAGAGGTGCAGCTCATGGCTGCTACATTTTGCTGTGTTGCATGAGCGAAGGGGAAGAAACCAGAGGTGGTTTAGCAGCCATGAGCCGTGTTTTCCTCTAAGCGTTGTGGGTGGCAGAGGGACACAAGTGCTTCTCTCTGCACAGAGCTTTCCGGATGAGATTTGGAGGAAAGTGCAGATCATGGCTGCTACATTTCTCTGTGCTGCACTAACAAAGGGGAAGAAACAGCCAATGGAGAGCACACAGAGCTGTTCCAGTCCACATGTTCTCCAGGTCAGTGTCTGTTTCTCTCCTTCGTTGCTCTTTATGGGAAAGCATTTGGCGCAGCAAAGCAAAATTTAGCAGCCATAAGCTGCGCTTTCCTCCAAGTCTCATCCGGAAAGCTCTGTGCAGAGAGAGGCACCTGTTTCCCTCTATCGCCCACAGCTCTTAGAGGAAAGCATGGCTCATGGCTGCTACCGGGCTGCCCAGTCCCTGTTGCGGCTCCAATGGCAGCAGCTTCAGGAGATGCTGGCGGCACAGAGGTGTGGGCAAAGTCTGGGAGGGGGTGCAATACACAGGGATCCAAGTCCACTCCCCTTTGCCTCCCTGCACTTGTTTACCCATCCCAGAGAGCTCAGGCTATGCCTCCCTCTGACCCGGGTGCCTTCCTTGCCAGCATCGCTCCTGAGTGAACTCTTCCACCCTTGGCTGTAGCAAAGAAGTGGCAGGTCTGGGTGCGCCATGCATGGTTCATTCTCTTTGAAAGCCACTTTGCACCTTGTTTGCAAAGCTGCTCTCAAAGAGAAAGAAGCAGTGTGGCACACCCAGAGCTGCCACTTCTTCACAACAGCCGAGGACTTCTTCCGCTTGGAGCTCCAAGCTGCGGAGAGGGGGTGTGTGTGGCTGCAACAGTGGCAACTTTGGTAGGCTCCTTCCCTCAGTGGTTTGTTTTCTTTTACCTCGTCTAGGTGACTTTATCATTAAAGCTGCTCCGCACCTTTTGATCTTTCTCGGGCATGGAGAAAAGCGATCCTATGTGAAGGGACTGAGCCTGCTGCTGAATTGGGAAGCCGAGAGGCTTCTTTTCCACCCAGCCACTGACACACAGCGCTGGAAAGACCTCCGGTCGCTGCTGTCATCTTCACCCATGCACAGCTTTCTTCTCACCAGCTGAAGGACTTTTCGGCGCCCTGTGGCCAGGCAGCTAAGAGGATTCTTTGCTTCGGTCAGCTTACCGTACAGCGACCGGGGGACCAGTTCGGGGGCATGGCCTGGCTGTCATTACTACTGGTTTGGAGAACAAGTTCCCAAAGTTACTACCTATTCGGTAGAACCAGGCCAAACTGGTAGCAACCCATCACTGGTAAGCATGTAAAAATCAAAAAGTTGCTTTGGAGTATGGAGTACAACAACATAACAACTGATTGCAACTTCCCTAAAACAGTTACTCTTTTTCCAGGCTTCACAATTGCCCTCCACAGCTGCAGTGTGATCTCAGAATAGGATGCATTTGATTTAAGAAGTTACTAATGAGTATCCACATTTTTATAGCAGCAAAGCAATTCTAAAATCTCTACTAATGGCCATTTCCATATTTTCCTTCATACATCAAAAGCTTATACAATAATTATTTTAGATCAATTATTACAATAATGGAAACTTGTGCATCATGCAGATATAAAATCTGGCATGTTGTCAGATTTGCAAGTTTGGCAGTAACTGTCAATAAATTGCAGTTGACTACTATTGTGTTATATTATTGTGGTCCAATGATTCTATTCCCACCTTCTTTTTAGTTGACCAAATTTTATTTCTTTAACTGTCATTGGTTTTCAATCTGTGAATATCACAAACAGACACATATAGATAGTCTGCTTTTTACTTATTCTGTGCTTTTTTAAAAAACAGTCAAAATCCTCCAATAATACTATTTTTTAAAAATAAAAAGATACTTTTTGGAATGCATTACAGTTACCTATCTGTTTGAACTTAAACTTGGCAAAAAACATAACTAAGAAATTTTAAGTGGTGAACTTTAATTTGGAAATAGTATGTCAGCATGTCAAACATTAAACATTGATGTTCTCTCACATTAACAAAAAAGTTTATTGTGCTGGTTGCAGACAACTTAGGGAAAGCAGACAAGAGAACAGGTTGTAGTTCTTTGCTTCTTCCTTTGCAATGGATCAGTGATTTGGAGAACTTAATGAACAGAGATGGGCCCATATTTATTTTTTATTTATTTTATTTTATTTGTCAAGAATGTATTAGGTAATATATATACTGTAAGTATAAGCATGAATTGAACACATTAAATAGATATGAATAGAGGAAACATTAGGACAGGGACGGTAGGCACGCTGATGCTTAATGTGTGGTAGGAAAGCCTACCAGAAACTTTATCTCCAGTATGTTTTTAATACTTTTCATGATTTAGATATTAATTATTTAGCTAAGTCATGGATGATTTAAACTCTGTAGATTTAATGCTATCATGTGCTACTTTGCAGGCAATATTTTATGTGAGAATTCTTAAGAAGTTTTTGTAATGCCAATGTGTGTGTGTGTGTGTGTGTGTGTGTATTTACCTGCACTTACAAGTTAATTCAAAGATACTTTTAATCTTTAATAAACATGAAGCAAACTGCTAAATGGTTTGAATAATACAAGTGTTATGCAAAATTTTTCCTAAATATGAAACTGATGTGTCCAAATGCAGACCTCTAATGCAGACGAAACACAGCATTGTTGAAATTTCACTAAAACTGTAATAACCATCATTAAAAATTCGTACTCTTGCCTTCCCCTGCTCTCCTCTTCTCAATTTTTTTTTCTGAATTTGATTGCTTGAGTAACACTCTACACAGATTAGGAATTTCTACAATATTTATGTGAGGGAAGGAGGAAGGACAATTGGCTCTATGCTAGCCATGGAGGATAGGGCAATCTAGTCCTCTTTTTCCAGCCCTTCTGCTTATCTGCAAGGAATTCCATATTTTCTGCATACAGTTTCTTCTAGCCAAGACATACTATACTGGTTAAAATTGCCTCCTTCCTGAGGAGGCAAACCTGAGATAAGGTTTCTTATCTCAGGAAAATTGACTCTATGAAGAGTGCCCTGGTCATTCTCAGAACAAGAAATTAATGGGGCTAAATGATATTGATAATGGATCCATTGCAATTTGAAAATGAATAGAGGTAATTAGAATGGATGTCTTAGTCCTACTATTTGAAATTCCCAAGGCAATCCAAGATAAGGTTGTTCAATTGGAATAATCACATTAGTAGTCTGTCAATCAGCCTTGTTATCTATGGTTATATAAATATACTCAAGTAGCAATAATATTACGGGTGGTATTCAGTTCAGTGGTGGGTTCCTCCCGGTTTGGCCCGGTTCTCCCAAGCCTGTAGTGGTAAAGATATGATGTCACCGAACATTTAGTATTACATGTAATAACAGCGGCTAGAATTATGTATACACAAAATTGGAAAAATGGAAGTATACCTACAGAGCAGTGGTGGATTGCTACCAGTTCACCCTGGATTGGGAGAACCGGTAGCAGCGGAGGTGGGAGGCTCCACCCACCCGTCCAGATGCTTTTGCACATGTGCTGAAGCATCACACACATGCGTGAGTGCATGAGCACCCACAAGCGAATTGGTAGTGACGGGTTTTGAAACCTGCCTCTGCTACAGAGGAAATGGTAATAAAGAAAAGATTAGAATGTGCTGAAATGGACAAGTTAACAATGAAAATTAAAGATAAAAGAGAACAGAGTATTACTTAATAAGGGACCTATGGTATAAATAGATAATAGATGCAAAGGTTAGAAAATTAATGATGAAAGAGGATTAACAAGCTGGAAACAAATACAGGTATAAAGCTACATAGAAGAATACATATTATAAGCAATATTAGTATTAGACTGTACATAATTGTAAGTCAAAATATATAGAGTGATAAATGTATAAAGAATTATGTTATAACCAAGGAAATAATAAATATAAGTATGTTGTATAATATCAAGTTACTATTTTTTTATGGACTATACTAAATGAATAAGAGAAAAATGGTCATAATTAGGATGTATAACATCATATATATTTAAAGAGGTGCTGATACAACCAGTATAATACTGTTGCAAAATTGGAATTGTGATGTAAAATGAAGGAAAATGTACAATACAAATATTTTAAAAAAATAAATTTAATACTTATTTTCTCTTAGACGTGATTGATCTTCAGTTCATTTTTTGAAATCTTCATTCAGAAGAACAAAAAACATAATTAGCTGCAAAATATATTGCCTATTATGTTAGTACATCTCTGTCTCTGTATGTGCGAGCTCTTCATATTTATGATAAAAATTATCATATAAAAATAAAAAATAAAGTTGAACATCATTATACATTTTATCACATAAACAATAGCTTTTGCAGTTATTTACCATACTTTCTTTTTTTTAAAAAAATATTTTTTAAAAAAAATATAAACATTCCATCTTCCCTTAAAATAGTGTGTCGTCTGGGGACAAATATCTCTGTGGAATAATCATCAAAATTTTCAATAGTATTCATTACATTGATATTAATTCTCTGATGTTACAAATGTAATATTGAGCATAATAAATCTATTCATTTTTTCCTTTTAACATATCTTCTAATAAGAATCTAATAATAATATTAAGCGTAATGATCCTAATAATAACAATCACCATATTGTTTACACCTCTGTCTTATGATATTTTCTGCTTTCTTTAATCTCCTTCTTTTATTTCCAACTTCCATTTTTATTCTCTAACCATTGATAAAATAATTCCCATATCGTATAATATTCTGTTTGTTCTTTCTCCTTAATTGCAAATGTTAATCTATTCATTTCTGTACATTCTAATATTTTCCTAATCACCTTTTCATCAGTAGGGATCTCTTCACTTTTCCAATTTTGTGCAAATACAATTCTAGCTGCAGTTAATACATGAATAATTAAATATGCATTCTCTTTACTATAAGTTTCAGGTAAAATCCCCAACAAAAATATTTCTGGTTTTAAATCAGTGTGCTGCTTTATCATCTTTTCCATGTATGTATTTTTGTCCAGTATTTTTTTGCTTCTCCCCATGTCCACCACATATGATAATAGGGCCCTGGTATCTGATGGCATTTCCAACATTTGATTGACTTATCTTTGAACATCTTTGTCAACCTCACCAGTGCAAGATGCCATCTATAAAACATATTGTACAGATTTTCTTCATATGCTGTTGACATCGTTAATTTGTAGATCCTGTCCCACAACTTCTGCCATTTATCTAATTCTATTGTATGACCAAAATTTCTTGCCCATGCTATCATTGTCTCTTTCACTTGTTCATTTTCCAGTTTTATGCCCATTAAGTAGATGTACAATTACTTTATCAATCTTTCTTCTGTCCCTATTAATATCTTATCTAATTCTGTTAATTCTTTATAGAAACCATATAATTTAACACCTTTCTCATATCTAGAATGTATCTGCACTTGTGAATACCATGCCATATCGATCACTTGATCACTCAGTTCTTGTTTAGTTTTGAGTTCCCCCTTTTCATTCAAAATATCTTTATATCTAACGATATTTCCCATGTTAATAACATTTGGGTGAATCAGTGCTTTCATTGTTGAAAGCCAAACTGGTATCCTCAAATAATGTTGCTCTCTAATTTTCTCCCATACTAAAATTAATGCATTTCTTATGTAATATCTTTGAAAGTAACAATGCAACTTATTTTTCCCATACCATAAGAAAGCATGCCAACCCAGTTGCAAGTCATGTCCTTCCAAAGTCAATAATCTTGTATATCTCAATATAATCCATTCTTTCATCCATGTTAATACTGCGGCCTGGTTATACACTTCCCAATTTGGCAATCCAAAACCTCCTCTACTTCTTGAATCCTGCAACATTTTTAACTTGTTTTTTTTCCCTTGCCAGATATATTTTAATATTGTTTTGTTAAGTTCCTCAAAGTATTTTTCCCCAATTTTATTGGAATTGTTTGAAATATATTGAATATATTGCCAATAATCTTGGCAATATATTCATTTTAATTGTAGCTATTCTTCCTGTCAATGATAATTGCAGAGTTTTTTTTATTTTTCTAGATCTATTTTAATTTGTTGCAACAGTTTGTAATAATTATATTCCAAATTCACTATATCATATTCCCAACAAAAATGACCATTATGTGGAGGGATGTGCAATATATGTAGGAAGTATAGATCATCCTGTATCATCCTAGAGACTAAGAAATAACATGCATCTAGAAAAAAATGGTCCATGAAGAGTTAAAGAACTCCCATCAAAAAGTAATGCTCTCTATAGGTGGCATGCATACCCAGAAATCTGCTAGCTCTAAACATAAAGCAAGGTAGAGGACATTTGAAGAGAGAGAAAAAAATAGCCTTCAAAGTCAATAGGTGATCTAGTTGAAATATTGGCCATCTTGTTTAGCATATTCCATGCTATGCAGTCTCTCTGCATTGTGGAATAAGAAATCCTTTTGTAGAAAGAAAATGTAAATACAAGGTCAGTTAACTCAATGATGGTATTCAGCCGGTTTTATTCCGTTCGGGTGAACCAGTACTGGCAGCTGCGGGAGGCTCCACCCACCCGCCTGGATATCATCACATCCCATTTTTGATCCTCTGCGCATGCACAGAAGTTCCTGTGCATGTGTGGAGCTGACACACGTGAGCGAAGCAAGCGGGTGTGCACTCACATTTGCGAACCAATAGCAAAGGTAAGTGAATACCAGCCCTGAGTTATCCCCATAAGTTACTATTTCCACAAACTGCTACACCCAGTCTTCCGCAAATATCCATGTTAGACAGGCAGGGGTATGAAATAATATTTGCTGGGGGACTATATACAATTAAGAAGAATGGACAGGTATGTGCACAAGGTGTTAAAAAGGATGGTCTGTATGTTCTGGGAATGCAAGAACATAATTGTGCAGGTGTACTTAAAAATGTTTCTACATATGACAACTGTATACACCTGTTACATAGAAGATTAGGGCATGTAAGTTTTAATGTATTGAGGAAAATGCCGGACATATCTGAGGGGCTGAAATTAAAGAAATGTAATGCATATGTGGATTGTTCTGTATGTAAAAAATCAAAAGCTAAAATGTATCCTGCAAGTAAGAAAAACCGAAGGCAAACAAACAGAGATATACCTAGGAGACCTGAAGGGTATAATCAAGGTTTACTTCCTGAGAGGTCCAAAGCTGGTGGGGTTAGAGAAGGTGGTATTCATAATGAACCCTGTAAATACCAAGAGATAGGATCATGGTTAGTGCCTAAAGAACAATGAGATAAATGGAGGAAATCAAAGATAAAGAGAATGATAGGCAGACAGATAAATCAAAGTGAGGAAACTGAGCTAGTGGAAAGAGAAAGTAAAGGTATCCAGCCAAGGGATGGTAAACAGGATGTAATGGAGATTAATGAGACAGAGTGTACAGAGTCAGTAGATAATGACCATAGGAGTAGGTCCAGCTATAGTAGTAATGGCGTGTGTAGCAATGAGAGTAGGAACCAAAGCAGGAGGCATGTCCATAATGGAAACAGAGAAACATGCATATGTTAAAGGATTCAGCTGAACAGCTTTAAATGGGAGAAGTGTCAGGGAATGTAGATTTAATATCTGTAAGCTGATGGAAGGTTGTAAGCAGGGGCAAGGGAAAGCTGATGCAATGGGAATGAGGCAGCAGGGTTGCTGCCATTTTAAGAAGCTGGGTAAGAAGTTGCCTATATAAGGGAAGCCATTAGAGGGCATCTCTCTTCTCATGTTCTCTCTCATCGTGTATCTCATTGGTATCCTTGTGTATGTTAAGGTATTTACCACATATAAGTCTGTATATATTTAGCTGTAGATAAAACCACTATTAATTATCTAAAGGCTCTGTGTCCTGTGTGCTGTGTTTTGCTCCTGGGTTTATCTCATAATACTAGTCACACTGCCTAAACTCTGACAGGAAAACAGGGTGTACTTTCCCTAGAAGGCAGGGGAGGTTAAGCTGAACTTACTTTAATTACTTTCATTATTGGGAACGGACTTAAAATTTAAGACCTGGTTTCTTGCTAGGCAGCCCAAGTCTTATGTATTTAGTTGACAGATAAACCCGATCTCCCACATGGAAAGGGGATTGAAGAGACTGGTATTTATCTGCTTGCTTTTTGTATCCTTCAGCAGCTTCCACTAGTGCCTTTTTGGTATTCTCCCAGCCTTTCCTCAGTGACTCCATCCACTCAGTTAGAGTCATAGAGGAGTGGGGCTCTCTGGGCAGTTCAGGCATGGGTACAAAGTCCATGCCACCAGTGACCTGGTAGGGGGTCAATCTGGTGCTACTGCATGGAGCATTGTTGTAAGCCCTTCTGCAAAAGTAGCAAGTCCATCCAATTTTCCTGCTGGTAAACCACATAGTGTCTGATATATTGTTCCACCATTGCATTCGGTCATTCTGCTGCTTCATTCGTACTCAGATGGAAAGCAGAGCTAAGTCCTTGTGTGGACCTGACTGATCTCAGGAACTCTCCCCAAAATTTTGCTGTAAATTGGACTCCTCGATCTGAGATGACTTGGTGTGGTATTCTGGTAAATCTGTTTGATGAACATCTTTGCCAGTTTTTTCACGGATGGTAATCCCCAACAGGCTGTGAAGTGAGTTTGTTTTGAAAACAAGTTGATTACTGTCCAAATGACCATATTTTCCCCACTCTCTGGAAGCTCAACTATAAAGTCCATCGCAATTTTCCCCCAAGGTCTACTGAGGTTTGCTGGACTGGAGGAGCCCAGGAGGCTTCCCTGGTCTCATCTTCATGGCTGTGCAAGTGGCACAGCTTTTCACATAATCCTCTACATCAGTTTTCATTTTTGGCCACCAAAATTGCCTCCTGGCTAAGTGCAGGGTTTTTAAGAATCTTAAATGTCTGGTCAGTCAGGAGTTGTGGCTGCTCTGTAGTACTTCCAGTCTCAAGCTAGCAGGTACATACAGTTTGACCCTTTTCAAGCACAGCAAGCCCAGAGCGGATCTTCCTTCCATGTCATCAGCCTTATCTTTTAGCCCATGGGGCTTCCACCATTCTCACAGCGGTGATCCGGCATGCAGGCGGAGGCCGCAGGGAAGGCCAGAGACAGGGACTGGCATGTTCCCTGACCCAAGGTGAAGGGCGAGCGGGCGGCATGCAGGCAGAAGGATGGCGCGATCCAGGCCTGAAAGGTGGCCAAGCCTCACCATGTCCACCCCAAGGGCAGGGTGGGTGGAGCCAGCCAGTGGTGGGACTTGTCAGTTCGCCAAACTGCACAGAATCTTAACAACTGGTACACCTGAACTGGTGTGAACCAACAGCAGCCCAGCTATTGGTCATTGCTCTGTCTTGTAGTACTTTGTGTGTGTTTTTTTTTTGTGTGTGTGTGTATGTGTGCGTGTGTGTGTGTGTGTGTGTGTAAGAAGAGATCAGATGCTACTGTGCCCCTCCCTTCTCAGGCAGAAAAAAATAGTGAAAAGGAACAGAAGAAAAAAGAACACCCCTCCCCCTTTCCTACTCAGATACAATTTCAAATGCAAAATGAAATTTGCATTACCTTGAATCTGCTGTACAGTAGTTAATCCACATTCCTTCAGTCTTTGGCAGAAAGAAAGAAATCACATTCAGATGTTACCAAGGTGTAGAAAAGAACATCTCTAAAGCCATCACCCACAAATATAATGCAGATGTTTCTTAATACTATTTAACCAGTGAGTTAGCAAAAAAAAAAAAAAAAAATTACAGACACAGAAAATTTTCAAAACAAAATTTTCCTCTAATAACAGATTTCTTACATTCACTGCCATTCCTCCCTCTTTGTCTTACACATTCTGGTTAGAAAAGGTTGGGGACAGTGAATGCATTTCTTCTAGGAGAGTGGTAATGTTAAAAAAAATGTTTTTTTCCTCTCCAAATTTTTGGAACCTAGAGAAATACATAACTTTCTATGAGTTTTCTATAGAACAGCTCTCAATATAACTTGTTAAGTCTTCTCACATAAAAGATCTCACCTTTCATCCTGGCCAGGCATAAAACCCATTTGTCTCTTTCCCTCTCCCTCTCCCTCTCCCTCTCCCTCTCCCTCTCCCTCTCTCTCCTTACATATACCAACAACTTTTCGATCCTTTGGATTCATCTTCATTTTATACAACACATTCCATTGTCCTTCTAATTACTAAGAAAAGGCTAACTAGACCGTCCCCCCACTGTCTTACGCACATACACCATTAAATATCATTTCCAGACCTGTGGAGAGGTTTTTTGTCCCTTTAAATTTCCATTTTTCTTTCCTGGGGCAACTTACTTTGTTCCAGTGGTGGGTTGCTACCGGTTCACCCCAGATCAGGTGAACCAGTAGCAGCAGCGGTGGGAGGCTCTGCCCATCCTCCCAGACATCTCTGTGCATGCATAGAAGCTTCTATGCATGCACAGAAGTGTCGCGTGCACAAGTAAACCGGTAGTGGTGTGATTTGAATCCCACTACTGCTTTGTTCTTTCAGTGAGGAAAATTCAGGAGGAGGTTCTGATAAACTTTTCTTCTTTAGAATAACAATCATTAAAGCTGCAACTACTCTGTTGCTGTCTTTTCACAACTCTCTCAAATCTGCTGGGATGCTTGGACCCCACATAGGATCTTGAAGGGGAAACTAAGTATTCTCTGGTATCTCTGAACTACCTTTCCCCACAACCATCCGTTTTCCTCCTCAATCAGAAAAATATTAAATATAGTTTGTAAGTCATTCCATTTAGGATTATGAGTAGAAATAATGCTTTTAAACAACTCAGCCATTTTTGTAAGATTTTCACTATATGCTGGAGTGATCTAGGGATCTGCCATTGTAGGACTATTTGGGCTTGGGCCGCCCCATCTGGAACTGGGGCTGTCCAATTGGGAGGGCTATATATTAGTGGGAGAAATTCCATGGGGGCATCTGGTAAAATATTTGAGTGATTTAAATGTGGTGCAGTTGCTCTCAAAGATGGGTCTATTGGAAAAGAATTTCCTTTGTTGGGGAGGGGTCCACTATACATAATATGATGGCATTTGCTCAATAACTCTGTATTATTACTGACATTTAAAAACAGCTGAGCATACCAATGTTGTTCAAATTTTCTTTTTTAAAAAAATATACTTTATTGAATTTTATATGCATATATAAAAAAAGAATCTCATTTCTATTAACATCGGATCTGCAGTGTTTATACATATATGCATAAAATATATCTGGTGTCACTTAAGCTATTTGTTGCTATTTATTTATCGCACCTTATACTCCTTTAATTCTATCATTCATCCATTCATACCACCTTTCCATACAGTATAATACTCTGAGTTCTCATCATTGTTTATTTCATACGTTAATTTACTCATCTCTGCGCACTCCAGTATTTTCTTAATTATAAGTTCTTCTGGTGGCAGGGTTTTCTCTTTCCAGAATTGTGCATACGCCAATCTAGCAGCTGTAGTTATATGTATTATCAGATGAATCTTTTTCTTTCCATACTTCTTCTTTACTATTCCCAGGAGAAATATTTCCGGTGTCAATTCTATGTCTTCTCCAATTATTTCTTGTAGCCATCTCTGAATTCTATTCCAGTATCTTTTCATCTTGAGGCATGTCCAGCACATATGAAAGAAGGTGCCCTGGCCATAGCCATATTTCCAACAATTAGGAGTTGTTCAAATTTTCGATTTCCGGCGGTGATGTAAGGTCGTGGTGGCATGGGAGAGAAACGCTCTCTCTCTAGTGTTGGATTTCTAAGCTTTTGGTGTCTTTTTTGGTGAAGACCGGTCCTGGAGGGATCGGGAATAAGGAGGGGAAGCTTCGGGGGAGGCGAGGAGAGGTGCGATCTCCCACCATACCGAGAAGATCCCTCAATCCAGGCTTGGAAGAAGCCGGCTGGCGCGGCGAGTGCAGCTGGCCCGGAGGCCCGACAAGCTGAATGAGATCATTGGGAGCAGAGGAGTGAGTACAGTGCAAGATCGCTGAGGGTGAGCAGAAAGCGAGAATTAATTTGGATTATTTTGGCGCAAAATTGAGGAGAAAGTTTTTTTTCGGAGGGGCAGCGTGAAAAAAGAAGAACTCAGAGCATAAATGGGCGGCAACTGAAGAGGCGAGCAAAAAGGAAGGGGATGGAATACGGATCAGTGAAGAAAGACTAAAAAACATTAAAATAGTGAAGACGAAGGTGAGGAGAAACGGATTTAAACTGTGGAGATTAAAAGAAGAACAGACATCTCTTGTACCCTCTTTTAAGCTGCCCTAACGGGAGGAGAGAGGTAGTTTGGCAAAGTAAGAACTGCATACTGTGACTGTGCAGATTAGAGATCGCCATATTGAAACCGGAAAGGATTCCAGCGGTAATAAAATGAACTTGTCTTTTTCCTTTGCTGAAAATATAACAAACAAGGCTCATAGAATACTGAAAATATACTGCTCCTATTTGCCTTTTTATTTAGACATAAATAAATTATTACTGGCATTTATTGGAATCAATTAAGAACTATAGTGATACTTATTTATTTATCTATATTTATTTATTAGCAAATAAAATAGTATTTAACAATCTAGAAAAATATTTAAAATTTATAATATACATAGAGACTTAGAAGTAATTATTGAGATATTTCTTTTCTTGATTTTATATAACTTAAGTATTATAGTTACTAATTACTGAATAATCAAATATTAAGTATTAAGAATTGACTGATTGATTAAACCTTTGATTATATAAGCCATATATTTATATATATTTATATTTATATTTCTGCTACATTTTTACAGAGTATTTTATAGAGATAATTAATTATTTAAAGGAACTTATTTAAAGAAAAGAGACCAAGTGATTGAGAGGTTATTGAATTGAACTTTCACGAGAGAAAAGAAAAGGAAAATAAAGAAATTATATAGAATTTGGATGGTGATTTGGGAGAAAGTTGATAAAATATTGGTGGAACAATATAGGATTTTGAAAGAAATGACTAGCACCACCACAACAACGTTGAAGATAGGCAAGAAAACAACATCAATTCTAGCGGGAACGTCGGCCTCCCCAGTGACAGAGAAAACCTTGGAGGGAATGTTTGCATCAGAGAAGCAACCTAGCACACCCAATATGCCAACAATGCAGGCCACGCTTATAACAATCCAAGAGGCCATGGCCAAAATGCAAGAATCAGGACTAGAAATCACGATTTCTAATCATTTCATGACTAGAAATCACGAAATCACAAACAATCTAGAAAAGACATGGATGAGGTAAAGAGAGAAGTTAAGCACGACATCCAAAAGAAAGATGAAAAAATGGATCTGATACAAGAAATCATCCAAAAAAATGATCAAAGGATAAAAGAAATAGAACAAAAAACCGAATTGACAGAACAAAAATTGGAAGCATTGGATACAAAAATGACGAGATTAAATAAGGAACTTGAGAATACCGTGGCGCAATTGGAAATGGAAAAAATGGCATTTTATCTGTGTTTCCAAAATGTAGCTGAAGACAGGGAGGAAGATCTGATGATGGTAATGGCAGAGATGCTAGCAGAGGCACTCCAAAGAGAAAAGGATGAAATAATAAATGAATTAGATGAAGTCTACCGGGTTCATACAAATTACGCCCGACAAAACAAACTTCCCCGGGAGGTACATATAAGATTTGTAAGAAGGAAGGTGAGGGATATTGTATACAAGATAACAAAGGATGAACCTATGTTCTATAGGAATAAAGAAATAATTACTTTAAAGCAAATACCCAAAAGAATAAGAGACTTGCGAAAAGACTATTAGTTTCTGGTCACGTTACTAAACAAAAGATATATACCCTTTAGATGGACAACGCCGGAAGGATTGTTGGTAACGTGGCAGGGAAAGAAAATAAAGGTGGATTCGCAGAGTAAAGCAAGGGAACTATATGATCAAATGATGGGCATTGAGACAACAAGTGTCAGTAAAGAAGAGGGAGGACGGAACACCAAAGGAAAACAGAGATGAGAACATGAAAGAACCCCACAACAAGGAGGAAAAGAAGATGAAGAAGGAGTGCAAACAAGAGGCAAAAAAAAAAAAAAAGGAACAGGAAGAAACAAAGAAAAAACAACAGGAAAGTCAGTAAGAAATGGAACAAACCCTAAAAATTCTATCGGTGAATGTTAATGGCCTCAACTCACCATCCAAATGACACCAAATTTACAAAAAACATTTGAAACAAAAATCAGATATTGTGTGCCTCCAGGAGGTACACATAAGAAAATAAGATATAAAATATTTACAATATAAGAAATTAGGTAAAGAATATTCATCATTGGCAGAAGGGAAAAAAAAAGAGGAGTAGTGGTATATATCAAGGAAGGAATAGATAGCAATATAAGATATGTGGATACAGAAGGTAGAATAGTGATGATAGAGCTAAAACTTGATTTCAAAAATATATTATTGGTAGTAATATATGCTCCAAACAGTCAACAAGATTCCTTCCGGGTAGCAGACCAATATGGCGACTCTATGTTGAATGCCAAGGACGAAGGAGCGATGTCCGGCATTTTCGAGGGTGTTGGGGGGCAGCTGACCATCTTACAACCCCCGCCCAGCAAGCTGAAGCATAGCCGGGTCGATTGAGCCGTAGATGGAGCCGGAAGAACACCCGGCCGCCGTGGAGATAGTTAGGGATGGCGCGGCGGGCGGTAAACAGCGGCGAACGTTGAAACCGAGGCCCAGCTGACTGTCATAAATCAAATGGCTGCGGGGCTGGAGCGGTTGAAGCAACGGTCAGCGATGTTGCTGTGGCGGTGGCGATGCAGGCAGCGCCGGCGGCGGTCCCTGGGCTGCTGTAAATTTGATTTGCAGCGTACTGGGCTCTGCGGGCGGTGACGCGGGGGCGGCAGCCTTGGATACGGAGGCGGAGCTGACCAAATTGACACTTGCAACTACAATGATGACAGCAACAGCAGCAGCAACACCAGGAGGCTAGGCTATGAGGATGCCCTCTCTAGACGATGGAGAGGGCTTTGCTGCAAGCAGTTAACCCCCCTCGATGTAATGGGGAGGGGGCCTGGACATTCACTTAATCACCTGAATTCAACTTAATCACCTGAATGGCCCTATCTGAAAGAGCATGGTAGTGGTGGGGGCTGAGAACTGAAGACATTTTTTTGATCTTCCCCTGACTGCTTCTCCTCCCCCCCTCCCTTACTAGACCTAGGCCTAGTTTGGCCATTCAGCGAAAAACTTGCAGCTGTTCGATCAATTTATAGCCTTTATTTTAAATATCTTTTCCTCCTTGACTATCCTAGTTATCCTGATTATTTGATTTCATCTCTTCCGCCTGGATGCTCCACCTTTTGCTTTTTTTCGACCTTATCTTCGGATTTTTGCTGATATCAGAAAGGGAGGAAGCATAGACATCGAGAGTCTTGAACAATTTATTTGTAATATTTATACAAATGGATGGGACGGACCATCTTCTCCTTTGTTTCTGAAACTCTGGACTGGTCGCCGTGAGAGGGCGGTCATTGTGACTCTCATCCCCCTTTTTATGACTAACTTATTTTAATCACAAGACTTTCTCATCACTGTAAGAGGGAGATGGTATTCCGATGTTCTATTATATTAGCTTCCTTGTACAATTATCTACTTTACCCTTTTTGTCTTAACCATCTGTTTTAAACCATCTTTAACACCTTAAGAAGAAAATGGCCTTTCATCGCCTCCAATTCTATCTCACCTCCGATGTATTCAATAACAGAACTCCTAGCACTGCGAGATTCCCCCCTCTCGCAAGTTTGGCCCTCCCAGTTATCTAGGGCCGCCCTCAAGGACGGGTTTTGGAACCCCGAGAGGTGGTATGCTAAAAACCAGAAGCTTTGGGGTTTTTAAGATAGTTTTTCAAATTCTATTTTAAGGGGATCTGGGAGGAGGGTGGTTTCCAATGTAAATAATGAGGCTGGGGGGCCTCCCAGGAGGGGGGTGGGTTGTATGGGTTCAGGGATTAACCCACGAGGGACGGGGTCTAGTCCATCTGAAGAGCACGGCGGAGGAGATGCAGAATCTCGGGCCAAGGAGACGGTTAGAGCTTGTGCTGTTGATAGACATTACATCAGTACTGTAGGTGGGAGGGGCAGATATGGCGGGAGTAGGGGGCCACATCAAGTTGCGGGAGTGCGCGCTCGCTGTCTTCAAGTGGTGGCACGCTCCAGCCCCCAATGCTCTTCTCGTTCCCCAGGTGGCACAGACCCTCAGGCCCTGGGCCTTCGGCTGATGCTATGCAATGCCAGGTCCGTGGTAAATAAAGCCCCCCTCATTTGTGATCTTGTTCAGGAGGGGGGAGCGGACCTGGTGGGTATTACAGAGACCTGGTTGGGCCAGGAGGGGGGAGTCCCTCTCGTAGAGATGTGCCCACCCGGTTTCCGGGCATTTCATCAGCCAAGGTCACAGGGAAGGGGCGGGGGGTGGCAGTTATCATTAAAGAGGGTCTTAGTCCGAGGGAGGCCACTGTTCCTCAGACGGCCGGATGTGAGTCCCTCCTTGTGAAGTGGGGTCATGGGGTGCAGATGGGCCTGCTGGTTACATACCTGGCTCCCTGCAACGTAGCAGCGGCCTTGCCTGAGCTACTCAACGTTATAGCCGCAGTGGCGATTGATACCCCTAGACTTATGGTCATGGGGGACTTCAACCTGCCATCTGTCGGTGAGGCGTCTGAGGTGGCTCAGGAGTTCATGGCTTCCATGACGGCCATGGACCTGACCCAATTAGTTCATGGCCCTACTCACACGGGGGGAAACACGCTGGACCTGGTTTTTGTCTCTGGTTGGTGGCTGAGTGGTCTCGAGATAGGGGATATAGCGATCGAGCCCTTGTCATGGTCAGATCACTCCCTCCTTCGCTTTGACCTTCGAACCGCCACACCCCACCGCAGGGAGGCGGAACCGATGAGATGGTTCCGCCCCAGGCGCCTGATGGACCCGGATAGGTTCCAGACGGAGCTTGGGCCATTTCCTGAGGCTCTGGCACATGGTTCGACTGAAGATCTAGTGGCTGCCTGGGATAGGGCGGCTACTGGAGCTTTGGACCGGGTCGTGCCTTTGCGGCCTCTGACCCGGCGTCGATCTCACCTGGCTCCCTGGTTCACCGAGGAGCTGAGGGAGATGAAACGCCGGAAAAGATGCCTAGAGAGCAGTTGGAGGGCCAGCCGTTCTGAATCTGACCGAACACTGGTAAGGTCTCATATTAAGACCTACCTGGTGGCAATAAAAGCGGCAAAGTGTAACTATTTTTCCGCTCTTATTGCGTCATCAGATAATCGCCCGGCCGCCCTGTTTAGGGTGACCCGCTCCCTGCTCCACCAGGAAGCGCTGGAGGACCCCTTGGAGGGTAGAGCCGAGGACTTTGTACAATATCTGTATGACAAAATCGCTCAGATTCGGGAAAATTTGGACTCTGACTGGGTAGGTTCGGGAGGGAGGATGGAGGCAAGTCTTGAGAATATTACCTGGGAAGAGTTTGATTCTGTGACTCTGGAAAACGTGGACAAGATACTGGGCAGACTGAGCGCGGCCACATGTTTATTGGACCCGTGTCCCTCCTGGCTGGTGCTGGCCTCTCGGGAGGTTACACAAGGCTGGCTCCAGGGGATTATAAATGCTTCCTTGAGAGAGGGTGTCTTCCCTGCCACCTTGAAGGAGGCGGTGGTGAGGCCTCTCCTCAAGAAGCCTTCCCTGGACCCAGCAGTGTTGGCTAATTACCATCCAGTCTCCAACCTTCGCTTCGTTGCAAAGGTTGTTGAGAGTGTGGTAGCGCGACAGCTTCCTCAGTACTTGGATGAATTGGCTTATCTAGATCCATTCCAGTCGGGCTTCAGGCCCGGATACAGCACGGAAACGGCATTGGTCGCATTGGTAGATGATCTCTGGAGGGCTCGGGACAGGGGTTGCTCCTCTATCCTGGTCCTATTAGATCTCTCAGCAGCTTTTGATACCATCGACCATGGTATCATGCTGCACCGGTTAGAAGAGTTAGGGGTGGGGGGCACCGTGTTGCGGTGGTTCTCCTCCTTTCTCTCTGATCGGTCGCAGTCTGTGTTGACAGGGGGGCAGAGGTCGACCCCGAGGCCCCTTGTATGTGGGGTGCCACAGGGGTCGGTTCTCTCACCCCTTCTGTTCAACATTTATGTGAAGCCGCTGGGTGAGATCATCCGTGGTTTTGGGGTGAAGTATCATCAGTATGCTGATGATACTCAGCTATACATCTCCACCCCGGACCACCCCAATGATGCCCTTAAAGTGATGTCCCAGTGCCTGGAGGCCGTACGGATCTGGATGGGGAGGAACAGACTCAGGCTCAACCCATCCAAGACCGAGTGGCTGTGGTTTCCGACGTTCCGATATAGTCAATTGGTGCCATCACTGACTATTGGGGATGAGTCATTGCCCCCCACGGAGAGGGTTCGCAACTTAGGCGTCCTCTTGGACTCACGGCTGTCTTTAGAAGAACACTTGACGGCTGTGGCCGGGAGGTCTTTTTATCAGGTTCGCCTGATTCGCCAGTTGCGTCCCTTTCTGGATCGGGATTCGTTAAATATGGTCACTCATGCCCTCGTCACTTCACGCCTGGACTACTGTAATGCTCTCTACATGGGGCTCCCCTTGAGAAGCACCCGGAGGCTCCAGCTGGTCCAGAATGCGGCCGCGCGGGTAGTTATGGGAGCAGCATGGCGCTCCCATGTGGCTCCCCTCCTGCGCGAGCTGCACTGGCTCCCTGTGGTCTTCCGGGTGCGCTTCAAGGTCTTAGTTACCACCTTTAGAGCGCTCCATGGCTTAGGACTGGGGTACTTACGAGACCGCCTTCTGCCACCAATAGCCTCTCACCGCCCAGTACACTCCCATAGAGAGGGGCTTCTCAGGGTGCCATCAGCCAAACAATGTCCACTGGCGGCCCCCAGGGGGAGAGCCTTTTCTGTGGGGGCACCCTGTCATAAGTAAATGCCTTATTCTATAACAAGAGATATGTATATATGTACAGGATATAAAGGGTTAATTTATTCCTCCTCCTTTAATGTATTCATGTGTAATCACCCCCTTCCTTGACTCCTCCCCTTTGATATAAATAGAGAGTGCTTTTACCTCATGCTTGCTTCTCACTGTAAATCTGACAAGAATAAGTAGAATGCCTATTATGAATAAATACTTCTTTAACTGAAGAAATTGCTTCTGAATTCATCATTGAGTCTGATCCTCAAAATATTGTAACAAATTGGTAGCAGTCGATGGTTGAACTGACTCAATAAAATCCAACATGCCTAAGAAAGAAAACCTCAAGAATAAAAAAGAAAGACCCAATACCAGGGCAAATGATAAACAAACAAAAACAGATCAAGAAATGATCGACGAACCAATAAATACAACAATCAAAGAATCTGAAGATAACACCACAGACATCGAAGAAACAGCAGATGAAACCGACAACCAAGAAGAGAACAAAATAAAAGACAAAGACATCAGATCGGAGATACTGAGGCTAATAAAAAGTCAAAAAGATGACCACAAACTCATCGCGGAATTCCGAGGCTTCTTGGAAGAAAACGGAGCAGCGAGAGAAAAAGACATTGAAAAAGCCAAACCCGAAAATACAAAAATGGTGAGCGAACCTACAACGAAAGAAAAAATAACCAGAAGCAAGACCAGAGGTCCCGCTCAAAATTTTGAAAGGCAGCCATCTTTTCTTCAACCGGCCACAGAAATGAACACGGCTGAACCAATCAGAATGCACCATTCAAAAACTCTGGCGCGAAAAAACACAAAAAATAGCAAAAAATATATTTATTCTTCTGAAGAGTCAGAAACAGATACAGAAGAATCATCCACCGAACAAGAAATCGAAACACCCATGAGAAAACTATTTAAAACGTTTGGCACAAGTCTAACAATTTCAAAAGAATCGATAAAAGCCAATAATGCAAAAATACAAAAGAGACGAAGAAATAAACAGACACCTCAAAGCCTGCACGACTCGATCCGGACAACGATGATGACGACGCCTGAACCCAGAGGGCCCTGCGAAATTTCCCCCACACCACAAACGATCCAAAGAACAAAATACTCCAAGCAAGAAAGCTCCAAAGAAAAGAGACGAACCACAGCTGCCAGCAGAACACCCAAGATCGAGCCGGAGACCGAATCATCAGAAGGAGAGCACTACGAGGGAGCTACAGCAAAGAGAACCTCTCCCAGCGGCTTCAGCAAAGAAATGACCAACGTGCATGCGCAGATGAACACAGAGAACTACAATGAACTTTATGAAGAAGGAGAACCTTTCAAGCTCATCAGCAGAATACCCACACCATTCTGCAATTTTCAACATCTACAGGACCATGGACTACCCACAGTTGTAAGTAGTGGGAATAGTAATATTGGGAATCTACCTAGTGATTTCCCAAAACTTAGAATTGATTGCATCAATTTACAGGAATGGTGTCAACAAATTCAGGTTGTCTTTATGAAAGAAAATTTATTATTTTTTATAACCAATCCTCCCAAAAGACCTTGGACTCTAAAAATAGACTGCCTGCATCACAGAGCATTCTATTTAATAATTTCTAGCGTATCACCTGCCATGTACTACAGTATTAAGCATAATCTTACTGTTTCAGAAATAATTCAATGCATGTTTAAATTGTTTCATAGTGAAAGTGTAGCAACAACCACTAGAATGTCTAAAGATTTCTTTTCAGCCAAATTAAGATCTGGAACCACCATAAGTGAACATTTAATATCCTTAAACAAAACCAGAGCAGAATTACATCTAAGAGGAGAAATAATATCAGAACAGACAATGAAAAGCGTTATCCTTAACTCATTAGATTCATCATGGGATAACTACATATCACACTTAGACTCAATCAATCTAGGATACTTATCCATAGAAAGTCTGTCAAATAAGTTAATAGCTGAAGATAATTTGAGGAGAAGTAGATACAATGCATACACAGAACACAGACAGGCAAAAGGGGTAACCTTCCAAGAGAATCACCAAAAAACAATTGAATGTTACAATTGTGGATCCAGAAAACACTCTAAGGGAGATTGCCCCATGTTTCATAGGGAAAGACAAAACCGTGATTATAGGGGTAGATATCAAGACAGGCAATCATCTATTGATAGATACAGATATAGAGACTCCCCGAACTACAGAGAACGCAGAAAGGATAGAGATAATTCAAGGGACAGAAAATCAGGATCATTAAATGGATTAGATAAACATAACGATGTCATCACACAAAAATCAAAAAACAATACTTGGCTCATAGATTCAGGGGCGACTAATCATACAACAAATAACAAGAAAATACTGTCTTCATTCACAAATGATAAATTTATGATAAGAGTAGCCAATCAAGAAAATGTTCAAGTCATAGGGAAAGGAGATGTAAATATACCTGGTTTAGGTAAAGTAGAGGGGGTATTGTTGATACCAGAAATATCACATAACATACTTAGTGCAGTGAAATTAAGCCAAGATTCCAACATAAATATAATCTTCTCTGGGGGAAAAGCAATACTAGAAAAGGATGGGACTAAATTGAATAGTGTAGTTATCGAAGGGGGCCTACCCTTCCTTGTAACAGAAGATAAATGGTTGCATAACATTAATACAAACACTGATGACGACATCAACATAGACCGTGAACATAGTAACAACAATGACAATGAAGAACCCAATACACACTGTAATCACAAAGACACACCCACTAGTGATACACACAATAACAAAAGACCCAATATAGGCAAACCAATTCATGATGAATGTGCACACATGTTGCATAGAAAATTGGGACATGCAAGTTTCCCTGTAATACAAAAAATGATTGAACATGCTGATGGCGTTAAAATAAAGGATTGTAAAAACTATTTGGAATGCTCAGTATGTAAATCCTCAAAACTCAGAACAAACCCAAAACCAAAGAGGGCAACAAGGACCTCTAACCAAATTTTTGATCTGGTACATATGGATCTGGTTGGTCCATTAACACCATCCATCACATACAAAAAAAGATATTTCCTAACTATTGTAGATGACTATAGCCGTTATGGATTTGTTTATACTTTAAAACACAAAGATGAAACTTTCCAAAAATTCAAAGAATTTTACAAACGTGTAGAAACACAACACAATATCAAAATAAAACAAATCATGACAGATAGGGGATCCGAGTTCATGTCAAAAGAATTCTCACAATGGATAAAAGACAAAGGAATGCTACACTTCACAACTAGCCCATTTTCTGCTTTTCAGAATGGTACAGCAGAATGAAAGAACTCGACACTGCAAACCATGATTAGATGTACATTAGAAGATGCTGGTTTAGGAAAACAATTCTGGTCAGAAGCATTACTATATTCAAACTATACCCAAAATAGGACCTGGTCTAGCATCCTAAATAAAACACCATACGAAGTGATGTACAATAGGAAACCAAAAATATCACACATGCACATATTTGGAGTTACAGCAGACATACAAATACCAAAACAATTAAGACGTAAGGGAGATAACGTATCCAGAAGGCTCAGATTCATGGGATACGAAACAGGCACAAAAGGATATAGATTCATTGACAGTAATAACAAATTCATAGTCTCAAGAACAGCAGTATTTCATGAACAGGCCAACTGGTCTAAGATACATCTTAACGAGATAATCCAAAATACAAAACCAAATATTGAACAACAAGACAGAATAGAAAGAGAGAAACATGAACATAACACACATGATGACAAAAACAAAACATGGACAGGTAACCATACCAGGATAAAACAGATTCATTAACCAAAAAGGAAGCAAGGTATCTACACGATAATGAGAGCATTCCAATAAGAACAATCAGGTGTAACAGAAAACAATTACCCAATAAGTATAAGGATTATATAATGTGTGTGAATGACGAGACACCAACACCTAACACATACGAGGAAGTGTTGAAACTTCCCATGGAAGAAAGAGAGAAATGGGAATTAGCCATAACAAAAGAAATGAACAGCTTGCGTGAATTAGGTGTATTTACACCAGTCCCTGCCCCTGAGAACAAGACAATTATAGGCACCAGATGGATATTCAAAATCAAAGATTTAGAAGAGGGTAATAAATTATATAAAGCTAGATTAGTCGCACAAGGTTACGCTAAAAAATATCCTGAGGATTACACTGACACATACTCTCCCACTGTAAGAACCGAAAGTGTTAAGACAGCTTTAGTCATAGCGGCTATACTCAATCTTGATGTCTTTCAATATGATGTGCAGACTGCATACTTACATGCAAAGCTCGACAAAGAGATATATGTAAGGGCACCTCATAGCCAATGTACAAATAGAAATGAGACCTGGTTACTTAACAAAAGCTTGTACGGATTAAAACAATCCGGCAAGCGTTGGTATGAATGTCTAGTCAGCGTGCTTAAAAATATGGATTTCAAAGCCACAACTGCAGACAATTGCTTTTTTGTTAGAAAGGAAGGTGAATCATTAGAATTTGTGTTAATCTATGTGGATGATATTTTGTATATAGGCAAACATAAAGAAAAGAAAGACTTATTTGTATCCAAGCTAAGTGAACATTTCTCTTTAAAGTCGCTAGGAAGGGTAAACAAATACCTTGGAGTTCAAATCAATAAAACAAGAAAGGGATTCAAATTATCCCAGAGAGATAAAATTATAGAACTTCTGGAAAAATGCAATTTAAGAGATGCCAAACCTTGCGATACTCCTATGCAGACTGATTTTCTAAGGAATATGGATGAATCTTCACCTGAGTTCGAGAACAATACATTATATAGATCAATTATTGGTTCTCTCTTGTATATATCTAATTGGACCAGGCCTGATATAGCTCTGCCACTTAATTTATTATCTAGACATGTAAGTAAACCACTTATGTATCATTGGGAAGCAGTTAAACGAATACTAAGATATCTAAAACACAGCATGGATTTCTGCCTACTCTTAGAACCCAATAATATTAAAGAACCTATTATCACCAGTTACGCTGATGCAGACTGGGCAGGTGACATCAAATGTAGAAAGAGCACCTCAGGTTATGTATTATTTTTAAATGATTGCCCAATATTCTGGTACACTGGGAAGCAAGATTTAGTAGCGACTTCCACAACAGAGGCAGAATACGTCTGTTTATCTAAAGCCTCAAATAATTTAGTGTGGTTTAATGATTTATTATCTGATATTTGGAAGAATCCAATACTACCATTTGTCATACATGAAGATAATAAGGCGGCTATAGAAATATCAAGATCTGACGCCATTGGTCAAAGGTCCAGACATATAGATATCAAATTTAAACACGTGAGACAATTATCTCAGGATGGATTCATTAAAGCAATCCACTGCGAAACCTCAGAACAAATAGCTGATATATTAACTAAACCTTTACCTTCTAAACAACACAAATACTTGACATCAAAATTACAAGTACTATATAGTTCTGAATCCGAATGCAATCATTGTTATATGTTGAATCGGCATTTAGAGGGGGATTTGTCATAAGTAAATGCCTTATTCTATAACAAGAGATATGTATATATGTACAGGATATAAAGGGTTAATTTATTCCTCCTCCTTTAATGTATTCATGTGTAATCACCCCCTTCCTTGACTCCTCCCCTTTGATATAAATAGAGAGTGCTTTTACCTCATGCTTGCTTCTCACTGTAAATCTGACAAGAATAAGTAGAATGCCTATTATGAATAAACACTTCTTTAACTGAAGAAATTGCTTCTGAATTCATCATTGAGTCTGATCCTCAAAATATTGTAACACACCCACCATCTGGAACGAGCTCCCCCCAGAGATACAGAAGATTCCGGACCTGCACACTTTCCGCCGTGCCTCAAAACATTCCTGTTTCAGCAGGCCGGCCTGGCCTAACTTTCCCTTTATATTGCTTTTTTTGATTTTATTTTAAACTGGGATGTATTAAATGTATTTTTATCATTCGCTGTTCACCGCCCTGAGTCCCTTAGGAATAGGGCGGTATATAAATTTAATAAATAAATAAATAAATAAATAAACAATTAGAATTCTATAAAAAAGTGCATGAGAAAATTATGGATCAAAAAATGGAAAATGTATGTCTGATTGGAGACTTCAATGCTATTCTAGATGTAAGAAAAGATTATAAATGTGGTCAGCAAAATAAAAATAAGAAAAATGTATTGCCCAGGACTTTTACAGATATGGTGGAAGAGTTAAATATGGTAGATAGCTGGCGATTCTATAACCCCAAAATTAAAAACTTTACATATTATTCGAATCCACACAAGTACTAGTCTAGGTTGGATATGGCTTGGGTAACCAATATGTTAATGATGGAAATTGAAGCAGTAGAAATTTTATCAAATAATTGGGCTGATCACAATCCAATAATGATGACCTGGAAGGGGCAGCAGAGAAAGAAAAATAGATGGACAATGAATACACAGCTATTAAAAGAAAAAGAATATAAGAAATATATGGAAAAGGAGTTAGAATTGTTTTATGAGGAAAATACAAAACAACACACCTCCCTACAAAACTTATGGGATACAACTAAGGCATATGTAAGAGGCCTCACAATAGCTTATAATGCAAAACGGAGAAAAGAGAGAGAAAAAGAATATAATAAATTGCGAGAAGAAATTCAAAATTGGGAATGTAAATTGCAAGGAAACCCAGGGGATGAAAAAATAAGGGTAAATTGGATAGCAGCAAAACACAAGCTGAATATATTAAAACAAGGGAAATATGCAGTGACTTTATATAAGGCAGAATTACTTTGAACACGCAAATAAACCAGGGAGGTGGTTGGCGTATAGGCTGAGGAAGGAAAGGGAAAAAAGAACAATTCAGAAGCTACAAGACGATGAGGGAAGGATCCAACAGGGCTTAGAGAAGAAAAAGGAGATAATAGTTCAGTATTACCAAAAACTTTATGAGAAGGACATAGTAACAGCGGAGGAAATTGAACATTACTTAAAAGGGGAGGGATTGCAAACACTAACAGAGGAAGAAAAAGAATTATTAGATAAGGAGATTACAATAGGGGAACTAAAAGAAGCGCTGAAGAGACAAAAAAATAATAAAACTCCGGGGACTGATGGTCTACCAATGGAGTTTTATAAAACATTTGGAGAATCATTAAATGGAATATTATTAGAAATATATAATGAAGCTTTGATGGAGGCAAAATTACGAAATACATGG
Source organism: Arizona elegans (assembly GCA_022577455.1). Lineage (NCBI taxonomy): Eukaryota > Metazoa > Chordata > Lepidosauria > Squamata > Colubridae > Arizona > Arizona elegans. Next base: position 70,005,448 of record JAKOOJ010000004.1, on the reverse strand, counting down.
AAGGAAACATATATTTCCCTAATACCCAAAGAGGGGGCAGATACCACATTAATAAAAAACTATAGGCCGATTTCTTTATTGAATACCAATTACAACATCTTCATGAGTATAATTGCCAATAGGATGAAAAAATTATTACATAACAAAATATATCAGGATCAAAATGGTTTTTTGCCCACAAGACAAATAAAAAATAATCTAAGGATGGTAATGGATGGTTTAGAATATTACGAGGTGCATCCAGAGAGACAGGTAGCTCTGATCTTTCTGGATGCACAAAAAGCATTTGATCAAGTAAACTGGCAATTCATGAAACAGCAAATTTAAAGTATGAATTTTGGAGAGAGATTCACAAAAATGATAACATCAATATATCAAAACCAAAAAGCATGCATTTTGGTGAATGGGGATCCAACAATTTTTTTTGGAATAAATAAAGGAGTAAGGCAGGGATGCCCGCTGTCACCCATACTTTTTATTTTAACTTTGGAAAACCTATTAATTAGAATTAGGGCAAACAAAGAAATACAAGGATTAAAGATTAAGAGAGAGGATTACAAGGTCCGACCTTTTGCGGAGGACTTTGTTTTCTTCATAGAAGATCCAATAGAAACAACCCCGAAATTAATAAAAGAGATTGAAAAATTTGGAAAGGTAGCAGGCCTAAAAATTAATAAAGAAAAGACAAAAATGATGACAACATCATCATCAAAAATATGACAACAAAACAAGTAGAGAAATTAGTAAAAGGTTCAGGATTACAGGCAGTTAAAAAAGTAAAGTATCTAGGGATAAATTTGACGGCTAGAACTCCAACAATAAAAGAAGATAATTATGAACCTTTAGTCCAGAAAATAAAAGAGGACTTAGATAAATGGGGGAAATTAAAACTGTCCTTGTTGGGGAGAATAGCAGCGATAAAATCAAACATACTTCCAAGACTCCTTTATTTATTCCAAACAATTCCAATAAAATTAGATAAGATTTTTTTTTTGATAATTTGGGCAAAATAACTACAAAATTTGTGTGTGTGGGGGGGGAAATCAAAAATAAAATTAAATATATTACAAGACGACAAAATTAGAGGTGGATTTGGGTTCCCGGCATGGGAAAAATACTATAAGGCTGCAAGCCTATTGTGGATCAAAGAATGGATAACCCTGGATAACCAAAGATTGTTAAATCTGGAAGGACATGACTTAATGAAGGGATGGCATGCCTTTATATAGAGCTCTGGAAATAAAATATACAAACAAATATACAAAGGTTAGCAAAAATGTACCCGAATGTAAATCCGGCCTGTTGGAAATGTAAAAAGACACAGGGAACTTTTTACCATGCTTGGTGGCTTTGCCCAGAAATTAAGAAATATTGGAACAAAATAAAAACATGGATATTAGAAATAACAGATTATGAAGTTGAATTAGAACCCGAAGTCTTTTTATTAGGCATGATTAAAAAGAATATTAGAAATAATATAAAATATCTAATACTTCACATAATTATGGCAGCTAGACTAGCGTTAGGAAACTCTGGAAAATAGATCGTTTGCCAACCGACCAGGAGCTAATACAAAAAATCTATATATGCGCAGAAATGGACAAATTAACTTTAGAGTTACAGGACAAGGAAGACTCAAAATATTTTACAATATGGAATAGATGGTACCAGTGGATAAACCAGAAGAGGGGCAATGGTTAAAGATGAAATTTAGAAGAAATCAATACAATTAAAAACAGCACTGTCAGATGGATAGAAAAGGAAATAAGTCACTGTGTGTATGTATATATGTATATATAATAATAGAAATTAGTCAATAGATGAAGTTGTGTACTGTATATGTAAATTTGTTTTTGATTAAGAGAAAATGATATGTTTTAAATGTTTTTTAAGAATGAATAAAGTTTTGTTTTAAACTAAAAAAAAAAAAGGAGTTGTTCAAATTTTCTAGACTACCATAATTCAGTCATAAGAGCAAGTATAATTGGTTGTTCAAAGATACCTTCAGAAGGCCATGAATAATTCTTTGGGAGTTTTAATTTTGGCCAGATATGCTTACAAAATTTTAACAGGCATTGTTTTTTTTTTTTCCTTTCTATCCCGCTGGCTGCTAAAAAGTTATGGTATAGACATCAGAGAGGGGTAGAGGCATCTCCACCATCCATTTCTTGTGAGTCTCTCGTTCCTATATTCCCCATTTCAGGCAGTTTTAAATCCACTTGCTAAATCACCTGGGAGGGCTGAAACAATGTGTATTCAGTTTTTTTTCCTTTTTAATACCGGTCCTTCTAAAGGGCCTTTACACTTCCTTTTATATTTTTGCTAGCTTATCTCTAGCTCACAGAGGAAGTAATTAATTAGGAAGCTGCTTGACATTGCATACAGGGGAAGGGATATTGGATGCTTCTTAGAAATAAAATAAAATAAAATAAAATCAAGACTTACCAATTTCTCTGTCCCGGGAAGGATAGATCGCTGCTTCATTCCCTCTCAGATCCCTACCATTCAATAATCTTCTCTTTCTTAAAAGCACCTGTGAGGCAATGTGTCCAATCAAAGACAAAGAAAGGCCTTGGAAAAAAAAATTCCAGGGATGCACCTTATCTTTGACTGGAAATCATTGCTCTGAGGCAAAATTCTTCTGCATGGCTCACCAAAATTGAAGACCAAATATGGCTTTTTCAGGCTCGTGCCTCAATGTGCATATTTTCCAACAAGACAAACCAAAACAGGAAGATCATTTTATTACAATTTATCAGAATATTCAGACAAAAGGGATTCCTCATTCAAAGAGGGAACCCCGATCTTTAGTTTATATCCCCTTTAATAGTTAACATAACAAAAATTTGAAAGAGGAAAGTTGATTGGACAGAATAATAGCACACATGTTTATTAAAATGAGGTCTGAAGGGGAATAAATTGTAAGGAGAAAGATTGTTTAGGGTTCACAAAAGAGATAAGCCAGACCCCAATTTGTACTAACAAACTTTTCTTATCAGGAGCTAGTTTCCAGCTTCTTTATCAGTTTAGGAATGTTAAAGGCTAATAAATCTTGAACATCACTTTAAAAGAAATAATATAAATCAGATTAAAATACAAAGTAATTATATTAGTTAACATATAACAAAACCCATGTTATTCTCCCAAAGGAGAATATACATGAAGCTGATAAAATATGTGAACCTATAATTAAGGCAATGGGTTAGTTAAGAGTCTTCCTTTGATTTTAGACTCAATTTTGCTGGATGCAGAACTTTCTTTTCTTAATTCAGTATAAAAATTAATTTTTTTCTTCTTCAGTCTAATGCCCTCAGGATTTCTCATGAAGATGGAGATGGAGAAGCCTAAACTTTTCTACAAGCATTTTCTTTCTCTCTTTCTTTCTTTCCTTCTTTCTTTCTTTCTTTCTTTCTTTCTTTCTTTCTTTCTTCTTTCTTTCTTTCTTTCTTTCTTTTTTTGGAAGGTTATATATGCTTTCTAAGGACATAATGGCTTTTTAAAACTTCATCGGTACCAATCAATGTTTTAATTTTTTTTTGTTTAACCTCCCTTTTTCTTTACTACCAAAGAAAGGATGAATATTGCAGTAATCCCATGCTTGACCAAATACACACTTTAGAGACAGTGAAATCAACATTAGTTTAATAAATCTTAAGAAAGAAAAACTTAAGATTGATGATTGTTATTATCCTTAGATTTATTATTATTAACATAAAGTATCACAAAACACAATCCTGCCAAAATTAGACACTTGAAAAACCTGCTGATTTCACTGGAAAACTTTAGATTTTTTTTATTGAAAAAGTTTTTCAAATACAAGCTTCCCCCCCTTTCCCCCCTGCCCCCTTCCTCCCTAATCCCCCCTCCCCCTCCCCTCCCCCCATGGCTTCTTCAAAACAAAATCATCAATATCAAGTTAAATAATACTTTACCATCCTTTTGCACCACCCCCACATACTGACCATTTCTTTCTAACATTGTTATTATATCCCCCTTATACTATACATTTCAAAGCAATCTTCAGCTATAAAATTTTATAATAATTCCTAATTTAGCATTTATTCAACTCATAATCTACCCATTTCCTCCACCCCCATACATATATCTCTTAATTCAAATCTTTTACATATATTTATATCTAAACATAACATCCCTTTTACTAAGCTAAACAATCAGTAACCTGACCTATCTCCACCCAGTTTGCTACAGGTCTACCATACATGATATTTTAATATCTTCATTCTTCTGCCCACACCACACCACTAAAAAAAATATTTCCATATATAAACAAAATCCTCAAATGACTTTAAGTTTGTAATCCATATAATATCTTCTGTAATGTCTTTCAGATAGATTGTTAATTCCATCGCCCATATTAGGGTAACATCAAGTTCTGTTTCCAACAGTATATTCAGTATCTTCGATTACCATCTGCCCCCATCAGTAATAAATGTTGTCGTATATAAAAAAGCCACCCGAGTGACTTTATATTTATATTCCATATAATATCTTCTGTAATGTCTTTCATCTAGATTATTAATTCCAACCACTGTGCTAGGGTAACAACCAGATCTTCTGCATGCCCCACCATAATTCTCGTTCCTTATAGCTCAACATATACGTAATCCGTTTTACAAAGACTACAAAATAGAAAGTTCCAATCCACTCAGTTAGAGGCCTTCTTCCACATCCCTAAGGCACAGCACTGCAGAGATCTGTCATTCTTCTCAAAATAGTACAAGTCAATAATTTACCTCAGCTATATTTTCCTTTTGATCGTTTCTTAAGTAACTGGCATTAGACTGTTGTTTAGTCTAAGATTTTTTAGTTTTGTAGGACCTGCTTCTTCTTTTCTTAACTTTTTGTGGTTTAGATCTCCATCCTGGATGCCTTTCTAGAACTTGTATATCAGCTGATTGATTTCCATGCTGGTCTGTAACTTGATGAGACATCGCATTAAAATCCAAAGCCGCCTCTCTTGTATTTGTAAATAATCCAGCTATAACCTTTAAAGGAGAATCCAAAAGCGGCTCGTCCAAAGGAGCCTCTGTGACTTGTTGTTTTTCCATTATCTCCATCTCCATCTGCTTAGCCTGGGTTTCAGTCTCTTGTTCATTTTGCATTTCTTTATTCCCCTCCTGTGTTCCTAACACTGATGGCATACATGGAGATGTTAAATCCATTTTAAGAACCTTGTAGTAAAATTCTTCTGCTTTTTCAACAGTATTTAATTGATATCTTTCTCCTTGGTATCTCAATATTATACCAACTGGAACATCCCACCTAAATGGGATGTTTTGTTTCTTTAGCTCAGTCACCAAAAATCCAAATTGCTTTCTATCTTTTAACATCTTGGACGGCAGCTTTTTATATATCCAAATCTTTCTTCAATTCAGTTCTAAAATAGAGTTAAAAGATTTTTGCACAATATCATTTCTTGTTCCTTTATCTGCAAAGTAAATCACCACATCTCTAGGCAACTGCCTTTGCTTTGCAATCCAAGAATTTACTCTGTAGGCCTTATCAATCTTGCAGGATACCTCTTCAGGACGAACCTTTAAAATTACAGCCAGAACTTCAGCAGACATCTTTCTCAAATCATCTCTATTATTTTCCTGTAATCCCCTCATTCTGACCGCAAATTCCATGGACCTGTATTGCATCATTGTAACTTCTTTTTCAATCCTTTGTTTTATATTATCTGCATTGTAAGTCTTGTGATCAGCTTCCTTCTTAGACTTTACTTCTGAGCTATTGTCTTGAATATTTATCAAATCATTTTCAATTCTTTGTATTTTATTGTCCAAATTATTAATCTTATGATCAACTTCCTCCATTTTAGACTCTAGTTCTAAGTTAGTATCTTTATCCATCTTTATAACTATTTCTGAAAAAGTTTTCAAAGCTGTTACAAACTGTTGTTTCAAATTGGCATATTTTTGTTGTACCAACTCTTTAATTTCCTGCCTGAATTTTTCAAGATTCTGGTTCACAATCTCATCATGTCTTGCCATCTCCTCCAAGACAAATTCTTTTAGGTTAAAACCATTCTTCTGAGTCTGCACATTCAAAACTTGTTCATGTGGTTTGTAAATGGGGGAAACCCCCCCTGCTGCTTGTTTATCTGGCTTTGTTAGTTTTAACGCCATCCTGCCACACAGACAAACTCTTTTTAAAGAAAAAGACTTCTCTCCAAACAATATCAATATCAAATCTCAAAGAAGAAAGAAACATAAAGTAGAAATTTTTCTTTTCAATTCTAGCCAGCGCTATTATTTCTGCTACTTTGTAGCTTGTTAAACTATTTGGGCGGAAGGACTTTCACTTTCAGCTTTCTTCTTCTCAAGCCTCAGCCAGTCGCCATTTTAAACTTTTTTTCCTTCGCTTTTAAAATCGCTTATAAAATTGTTAGAAATACTTGCGATTTAGGGTCCAAAATCCAGATCTCATCCTCTTTATTTAAACAATTTGTTAATTTTCATTGAATGGCTTGGTCCTGTCACCTGGCTCTGCAAAAAGCAGAGAAGCCCAGAGCAGCGGCGAGGAGAATAGGGAGCCTCATCCTGCTTCGTCCCCAAGAGTAAAACAAAAACTCTGGGGACTTCGCAGAGGGGTCTACCTGCCCTCGCTGGCTCTATCTCACATTTCCTTAAGGAAATTGAGTTTTTCGAGCTGCCTTTCAGCTGTAAAGGCGGCTCTTTACGGGCGACGGGGCTGGCGGTCTCGAAAGACCGTCTGACGGCGACGGAAGCCAAACCAGAAACTTTAGATTTTTTATGAGTGAATTTTTTGAGCTCTAACAGAGTTTTCATTGGACTTCATCACATTATAAAATAAAGTAAGTTATTAAGACAATTAAGGACAAAGCAAAAGAAAGAATTCTTCATATCATAGAGCAAATGTAGTTGTGAATGTTAATTAGTAAAGACCAAGAGGTAAAAACACAAATGAATCTAAAACAGAAATTATATAATTCTCCTGGCATGTCTGCTTCATTTTCCATAGGTTGACTTTTTTTCCCAACAGGGTTGACTTAAAACACAAATAAAATGACTCACAAAAAGATTTGGATAGTTAGTATCTTTGGTGAACAGAATCACTGCAAATTTGTCACCTTTATTAAAGCACACATTTTACAAAATTACTATATAATCTCAGAGGAGCAGCTCTCTTCCTTCATTATGTGCAAAATACAAAATACAGGTAATCCCCGGGTATGAGAGTTCCCTTAGCAAACATTCAAAGTTACACTATCAGACCCCCTAGCGTTTCTGAACAAGGCCCAAAACTACAAATCTTGCACTACCACAGCAGTTGTTCACCCTTACGAACAACCACAAAGACTCTGCAACATTTTTTGCCTGCCAAAATAGAGATCTGAGGGATCGATCCGCCCCTCAGAAGCCCCATTTGGCCATCCAGAGGGTTCCCCCAGCCCGTTGAAGGCTGAAATGGAGCCTCTGGGGGCCGGATCTGAGCATCCAGGGGCCATATCTGAGCCATATCTGAGCCTCTGGATCTGATATCTGAGCCATATCCAGAGGCTGGATCTGGGCCTCTGAAGCTCCATTCGGTGCTCTTTAGGCCTCCCCCCCCCATCATTGCAGGCTGAAATGCAGCCTCCTGGAGGGCTGTGCAGGGCCAAGCAGAGCCTTGGAGGGCTGGATCTGGCCTCTAGAGGCTTGGATCCAGTTCCCAGAGGCTCAGAACTGGCCCCCGGAGGATCCATTCCAGCCTGCAATGGGCTGAGAGAGGCCTATGGTGGGCCTAACAGAGTGTCAGAGCGGCGCACATGGCTGAAAAACTCGAGAGGAGACTGCTTGCTAGATTTTCACAAAGTAAGCGACCCAGCATGGCAGGTTGGGGGGAAGCAATTTGGGGAGTGTGAGATATTTCAGTGGATTGGAGAGGCCTTGGGTGGTCTTAGGCAGGTGATCTGTTTCATCAGTAGGTCCTCCATGGCCTTCCCCACCCTGAAATACCTCATGTGCACTTAATGAGTCTCCCATTTTATTAGTGAATGCGTGGGCGAAAGGAGGGAGTGATATCATTCAAGGTACAAGATTCACTCCCATGAATCCTTGGGTTATGAATGGAATAGGCAGGCTCCATTACATTCATAACTCGAGGATTACCTGTATTTAGAATTTTCAGTCATTAACTGCAGGAATGGTTATAATGCATAAGAAATATCTATGGGCTTGCATTGTCATAACGATCCCAAAGGTTGCATGACTATTCACAATAGCTTCAATATCCACCATAAACATTCAGAAACTAGAGCACAGGTGTGAAAATCACCACGTCACATTGCCGTCATGTTATGTTTCATGACATTTTCCCCATTCACAGAGCTGGGGTGGGTGGGGCCTGTGTGTGACACATCTGGTCCATGGTACACCAGTTTGACACCCCTGAATTAGAGGATATAGGACTCAATGAGCCCTATATCCTATAACCCCATAGCCATTGGCCCCAATAACAAAACAGAATAACATCAAAACAGGTTATTATGTCATCTTCATGATGATACAATTATGTAAATATATCATGTCATCTGACACAAGTGCTTAAATTGCATTGTTTATGCCATGATGTCATGATGTACATATTTTCACTTGCCTTCATGTTCTATGGACATCCATGCCTGCAGCCCTGCTGTATGCCAAAAACCTTTGTGTCTTCAAAGGAACTTGTACCTTTGTTTTAGATCCAGATTTACTTTAAAGTTCTTTCCCTCTCAGGCTGGATTCAGGAGCCACCATTTATGTTTACAACATTCATTCCAAAATATTATGAGAAATTAAAATGGCAGCTTCTGAAGCTGTCATTGTTAGGATGCTGGAAAAAACCACTAAGATGCAGGGCAGGACTATTAAAAGACATCTGGTTATACCTGAAAACGTTCATAGCTTTCAGCACTGTTAACAGATAAAAGCAATGATCTTCTTCTTTAAGCCTCTGGAATATAAATAATAGAAATCCCAATAGATAAAAGTAAGCAAAGGAAAAGGAGAAATGAAGATGTCAAACAATTGCAGATATGTGAGGAGATAAAGCTCTGTAAGAGAATATTATTTGTATGTTGAAAGTCCACAGTTCAGTTCCCATCAATTCCAATTAGTGATAGAAAAATCTAGACTGGACCTTTGGTTAGGTGTTGTTGACAGTATTGTATTCAATGGATCAACTTGCCTTGTTATAAAACAGATCCCAGTTGCCAGCAAAAACACTTTAAGTGTTAAAATCTTCCTTTTTTCTGTAACTTCCAGTGGCATCAGAGAAACAGGTTAAAATAATTAAAACAAAAAAAGAAATTATGATGAATACTTGTGAGTGTTAACAATTTACATTAGTAATTTAAATTTATAAATAAAAACACATTATAACTAATATAATCAATTAAAACAAAATCATCAGCTTTCTTTAGGCAAGGATAGAAATATAGATGTACTGTAGATCAGTGGTGGGTTGCTACCGGTTTGCCCCAGATTGGGCGGCAGTGGGAGCTCTGCCCACCTGCCTGGATACTTCTGCACATGTGCAGAAGCATTGCATACACATGCAAGTGCACGCACACGCATGAGCAAACTGGTAGCAAACTAAATTGAAACCCATTACTGCTGTAGATGATGTAGATGTAGATGTAGATGTAGATGTAGATGTAGATGTGGAATGGACAACCGAGGGTGAACTCTAGGATACATTAGAATAAATTGACACAAATCAGAAGGTATTTCTCCAGGATGGGATAAAGTTAACCTAATCAGAGTATTAAGACCCCTACTGTAAACTTTTCAAGTTACATAGAAAGAAATCCTTAAAATTCAGACAAGGAGTACTAAGAGATTCTCTAGTTGCTCTTATTTATTTATGTTTATTCTGAGTAAAATAGGTACATTTAAATTTTATTCTGGTAAATAAAATTCCACTGTGGGCTACACCTAATATATTTATTTCCTACTGCATTCACTTTTTCTTTCTTTTTTCTTTTTTTTTATTAAACAGACAAAAATACTTACAAACATGTATATATAAAGACAATACAGGAAAAAACAACTAACAACTAATATTGTTTCAGCCTATCGGCTGACTTCTAGAGAGCTGTTGCATCGGTGATTATTTTCTGTTTCTCCTCTATTTATCTATTAGAGATCTATTTTATATGCTTACTTGTTTTTACTTTTTTACACGTCCAAGACTTTACTCTATTTTTAAATTTTCTTCTATGTGTAAGTATCTATTTCTTCTATATACTGTTCTAGCTATTTATACATACAGTCATACGGTCTTCCTCCTATGTGATTGTCTATGTTTCTTGGTTAGATTTTGCATAAGATTATTTTATCAATCCTATCTTTCCCTCTAGCCAGGAATACCGTCTTTGCCAGACTGCATAATAATCAGTGTCCTTTTTCTCTTGTAGCTCTTTTGTGAGTCTGTCCATTTCTGCACATTCTGTTATTTTTGCGATTATTTTTTCTTCTGTTGGTAATAGTTCCGATTTCCAATTTTGAGCGTATGCTATGCGTGCTGCTGTTAGGATATGGCTAATGAGATAATTTATCTCTTTAGTCTGTTGTGGTGTGGTCATTCAGAGTAAGAAAAATTCCGGTTTCATATCGACCTTCTGTTTCGTTATTTCTTCTATCATTATCTTGATTTATTGCCAGTAATGTTGTGCTCTTCTACAAGACCACCAGAGATGGTAATATGACCCCTTTTGCGACTTGCATTTCCAACACATTGGTGACACATTTGGAAACATTTTCGCCAAACGTGCCAGTGGAAGATGCCATCTGTAAAACATCTTGTAAAGGTTTTCTTTATATGGTATCGACATTGTCAGTTTAAGATTTTCTGTCCATAATTTGTCCCATTTTTCCAATTCTATGTTGTGGCCTATATTTTTTGCCCATGTTATCATATTTTCTTTCACCGTTTCCTCCTCCAATTTATAATTTATTAAATATCTGTAAATTTTGGTTATCATTTTCTCCTCTGTACTTTTTAATATCTTGTCTAATTCATTCAGTTCGGTCTGAAATCCATATTGTGTCCGATCTGTTATATATCTTGACTTTATTTGACAGTATGGCCACCAATCGATAACTATTCCCCGGCTTTCCAATTCTTGCCTCGTGTATAAATCTCCTTCACTACTCAGTAGTTCTTGGTAATTCCTCATCTTTCCTATTTCTATGGTGTTTGGGTAGATTAAGGCTTCCATAGTCGACAACCAACGCGGGATCTTAGTGTAGTGTTGTTTTCTGATTTCTTGCCACATTTTGTATAATGAGCCTCTGATAATGTGCCACTGAAAATACTCATGTTGCTTATCTGTGCCTTCCCATAAGAAGGCGTGCCAGCCCCAATTCAGATCAAATCCCTCTAAGTACAACGTTCTCTTGTTTTTTAAGTCTATCCATTCCCTAATCCAATTTAATGATGATGCCTTATAATATAACTCCTAGTCTGATAAACTGAGGCCTCCCTTCTCACCGGTGTCCTGTAAGCATTTTATTTTAATTCTGGCCTTCTTTCCTTGCCAGATGTATTTCATTATTATCTTATTAAGATCTTTGAAGAAATCTTTTCCTGGGCCGATTGGTATCACTTGAAAGAGGTAAAGTAATCTCAGTAATATGTTCATTTTTACTAATGCTATTCTGCCTAAAAGTGACAACTGTAATTTGTTCCATATTTCCAAATCCTTTTTAATTTGTTTCATCAAATTAATATAGTTATCCTCTCTAATCGTTGTTGCTTTTGTAGTGATCCAAGTTCCCAAATATTTTACTTTCTTTACAATCTGTATTCCTAATTCTTCTTCCAATTTTGTCTCTTGTGTCTTAGTCAGATTTTTTGTCAAGACTTTAGTTTTTTGTCTGTTAATTTTGAGACCCGCTACTTTGTAGTATTCTTCTATCTTTGCCAGTAATTTAGTTCCTACTATTTCTGGTTGTTCCACTCTGAACACCACGTCATAGGCAAATTTGTAATTTATATTCCTCATTTCATATCCATAGTCCCTTTATGTCCTCTTCCTTCCTTACCTCATTTAGTAAGGCTTTCAGTTATATTATGAATAGTAAAGGAGATAATGGGCACCCTTGCCTCACCCCTTTTTGTATGTCCAGTCTTTCTGTCATGTCGCTATTAATTGTGATTCTCGCAGTCTGGGAGGAATATACTTTCTTAATCATTTTTAAAAATTGGTCGCCAAAATTCATTAACTCTAATTGTGCTATGAGGAACTTCCAATTCAAAATATTGAATGCCTTTTGCGCATCGAGAAAGATTAAGGCTACTTGTTTATCAATGTGTTGTTCATAATATTCTAGAACATTTATGATTGTTCTCGTGTTATTTTTTATCTGCCTCCTCGGGACAAAGCTGTTTTGATCAGAATGTATATAGTTATGTATAATTGTTTTCAATCTTTGTGCTATGACTGTCATGAATAATTCATAATCGACGTTTAGTAGCGAGATCGGTCTGTAGTTCTTAACCTGTGTCCGGTCTGTGTCTTCTTTGGGGATGAGTGAAATAATAGTTTCGTCCCATGATTTAGGAGTTGCTGCTTCTAGTAATGCGTCGTTGAGGACTTGGAGGAGTATTTCATCTATCGCTGACTGGCAGTTTTTATAAAATTCGGTTGGAATTCCATCTGGACCTGGTACCTTGTTGTTCTTCTGTTTCTTCCGGGTTTCCATCAACTCTGTCATCGTGATTGGTTTATTTAATGCGTCTCTATGGGTTTCCTTCAGTTTTGAAATATTTGCTTTGCATAAGTATTCCTTGATATCTCGGTTTTGGATCTCCTCTTGTAAGTAAAGTTTTTGATAGACTTCTTTAACTATACGTTTTTTATCTGAATTCGTGCTGTATATTTGTTCCATTTCATCTTGTAGTTGGTATATTATTCTCTTCTCCCTCTCTTTTTTCAGTCTGAACACTAGCCTGTGACCTGTTTTGTTTGCGTATTGAAAATGTTTCTGTTTTGCCATTTTCGTTTTCTGAGCGATTTCTGTTTGCATGGTTAAATTCAGTTTATGTTTGGTGAGGTTCAGGTTTGCCTTTATTGTTTTATCATCAGGTTGTTTTTGTAACTATGATTCATATATGTTAAGTTCTTCTAATAAATTATTCCTTTTTAGTTGTTTGTCCTTATTTATTTTAGTTGTGTATGCTATGGTGAGGCCTCTTATGTAAGCTTTTGTAGTGTCCCATAGATTCTGTAGCGAGGTCTGTTCCTTTGATTTTAATTGGAAGAATATTTTGAGTTCCTTCTCAATCATCCATATATATTCTTTATCTTTTATTATTCCAGTATCCATCATCCACCTCTTTTGCTTGTGATAACCTTTCCATATTATTTTTATAGGGTTGTGATCGGCCCAGGTATTTGGTACAAATTCGATGTCTCATATTTCCTTTCTAAGATCTGGTGTCACCCAGGCCATGTCAATCCTAGACCATGACTGGTGAGGGCTTGAGTAGTATGTATATTGTTTAATTTGTCTCCACCCATCGTATAAATGGAATTCTTCAGCCATATCTTCAAATGTTTCCGGTAGAGTTCTCTTTCTAGCTTTATTTTTCCTGTTACTACGATAGTCGTCTTATAAATTCATAATTGCATTAAAATCCCCAATAATGCAGATGTTCTCATATTCCAGGTCCTTAATTATGTCATGCAGTTTCTTGTACAAATCCCTCTGGTTTCCGTTGGGTGCATATATGGATACTAATAATATTTTTTTTTCTGTTTGTATTTCAATTATTAAGATGCATCCTTCCGTATCAGTATATATCTGTTTGGTTTTCAGGTGATTTTTAACGTACATTACCACCCCTCTCTTTTTACAGTCTCCTAGGGATGCATATAGTCTTCCTAATTTTTTATTTTCCAACAATTTTTGTTGCTGTCTTTTAATATGTACTTCTTGTAATGTTATGATATCAATATCAAGTTTTTGTAATTTTGTAAATATATATTTCCTTTTCATTGGTGAGTTGAGTCCGTTTATGTTGATCGAAATTATTTTTAATTCTCCTTCCATCTTTATTGGGTTTATCTATTTGTTATTTTCAACTTTGTTGTGTTTCTGGTAACTCTTTGTATCTTTTCCCTCGTTCCCTCTTTCTCCATTCTTTCTTTCTCCATTCTCCTTTTATCTTCTTGATCTTTTTCTTCTCTTTCTATTCACTGTACCTCTTGCCTCCTATGTTCTGTTTCCTTCCTCCTCTCCTGTTCTTCTTCACATGTGAAATGTTGTTCAAAGAAATCTTGAGCCTTTTCTAGATTATCAATCCTATACTTTCTGTCCTCCCAGGAGATGAGTAGACCTTCTGGCATTAGCCAGAGAAATTTTATTTTGAATTTATTTAACTGTGTAGTTAGAAAATTGTAATTTCTTCTTTGGTCTCTTGTTCTTCTCGGTACTTGTTTGAGAGTTAAAATTTCTCTTCCCTTGTACATGGTTGTCTCCTCTCTCATTTTTCTATAAATCTCTTCCTTTATAGATTTCTTCGTGAATCTTATGTGAATTTCCTTGGGTAACTTATTCCATCTTGCGTAGTTCGTATGAACCCTATATATTTTGTCTATTCCGATTTGTAGTTCTTCCTTATCCCTCTGGGTTGCCTTTGCCAATATCTCAATCATTGTTTCCCCTATATCTTCATCTTTTTGCTCTTCTACATTTTGGAATCGTAGATAAAAAGATGCCTTCACCATTTCAAGATATGTTAATGCATCTTCCGTTTCCTTGTTAAACGCCCCTTGCTCCTGTTGCATCCTTTCCATTCTATTAGTTGTATATTCTATTTTTTCTTCCACTTTATGAATCCTCTGCTCATTTTCCACTATGTTTTGTTGAATTTGCTCTATCTTCTCATCTAAAGTTTTAATATTGTCCTTTATTTCGCCCACATCTAACCTCAGTTCCTCATGATTTTTCCTGGTCTCTTCATGGTTGTGGACCATTTCCTGCATCCTATTCAATCCTTCCTGGATCATTGCTAAGGCGGTGTGGATATTCTGCATATTAAGGGTGGGGCTTGTTTTGTCCTTTTCTGTCATTTCAGCTGGTTTTTGTTGGGCTGGGGAAGCCATGAGTATCATTTGACTCGATGGTATCTTCTTACTTGTTTTGGTTGTTGTTGCTGTGCTTGTGGTTGCCATTGTTATTCCTTGTTTTATTAATTCCCAAAATTCCATATACTAATTGGTGATTATAAGTCTATTTTTTAGATTTGTATCCAAATTTATCTTTCACTATTCAATATTCTTTCAATATTTTTCAATATTTATGAGACAACAATGAGGGAAGATAAAAAGGAGGGATTGAGGGAAAAATATAATATTCTAATATTCCATCAGTTAATTATCCAAAATATTAAATATTAAATATTCAAGTACTTAATATAACTCTTAAACTCTTAAATAAATATCAATTACTTTTGTCTTCTAATATGACTAATGTAGCTATTTAAATATCATTTGCATAAATATAATAAACATAATGTAACCCAGTATACATCTTTTACTCTAAATATATAAAGACAAACTAACAAGCTAATAATTCACTTAATATATATATATAAGGTTAGGTTATGCAATCATAAGTCCAAAATAAATTTTCAGAGTAACATGTAAATATATATATTACTTCTTAATCACTAGTGGCAGATTATTTTAATTACAAGTCTGTAACCCTTATAAATGTTCTTCTCTTAGGTCACTCTCTTCTTTAATCCATTTATTCTTGTCTATTTTCCAGTTATTTATTTTAAATACTTAACGTCCCAGCTGCCTTTTAAGTTAAATGTCCGTCTGTTCAATCCAATCCAAAGTCTGATGATTCAGGAAAAAGAGAAATTCTATGCAGTAAAATAATTATTAAGTATCCAACTATAATCCAACACGATTTCCTTTCAAATGTCTAAATTTGTCCAAATATTCCAGCGTTTCTAGTCCAAGCCTTCATGAAATGGAAGGAATAGGGAAAGCAATGTTAATAAATCCAATACACTTCACGATCACTCTTACTCTTTTTTTGTATGTCCAATACACGTTAAATATCCTCTGTGAGTTTCGAGCATTAATGTATTAAAATATCTCAGTCCAGCTGTCCAAATGTCCCCTAAGCCAATCATCCAAATGTTAGAGTAAGTGTTGAAAAAGTCTGTGTCCAAATTGTTTGGTAAGTATTACATACATACATACATACATACATACATACATACATATATATATATATATAAAATATACTTTATTGATTTTTAAAAAAAATTTTTTTAAAAAGAAAACATCAAATCTCTGTTAACATCCAAAGTGTCGTGCAATTACATATTTACATTATATACATATCAAATATCTTCAAATCTACCATTATTGAAAATAGACATATCCTTACAATCTCATTCTATTATTCCACCATTTGTACCACCTTTCCCATACTGCCTTGAATTTTGAATTCTCATCGTCTTTAAGAGCACTTGTTAATTTTGCCATTTCTGTGCATTCTAGAATTTTGTTTATTATTATCACCTCTGGAGGGGTTTGTTTGTCCTTCCAGTATTTTGCGAAGGTTAACCTGGCCGCTGTTATGACATGTATGATTAGATGTATCTTATCTTTGGAGAGTCCATCTCCCATCATTCCTAATAAGAAGATTTCAGGGGAAAATTCTATATCTTCTTCCACTATTTCTCGTAGCCAGTTTCGTATTTTTGTCCAAAACTTTTTTGTCTCGGGGCAGGACCATCACATATGAAAGAAGGTGCCAACCTCCTTTCCAGACTTCCAACATATTGCTGAAGCACTGGGAAATATTTTTGCTAATCTAGCTGGGACTAAATACCATTTATGAAATATTTTGTAATGGTTCTCCCTATAAGTTACTGATTTAGTCAAATTATAATTTCTATTCCAGGCCTCCTCCCAGTCATTGAAATTTAACCTATAACCAATGTTTTTTTCCCAAATATTCAATTGATTTCTGGCTATTCCTTCTGCTCTGTCCTCGCCTAATAAAAAGTTATAAAATCTCGCTAGCATTTTCTTTTCAATCCCCAACATAATTTTGTCCAAATTGTTGTATTTCGCCTCTATACCAAATTGATCCCTATCTTTTTGATATCTTGAGCTTATCTGTAGGTAGCTCCACCAGTCTAGATTGAAGCCTTGATTACTTAATATTTCCCGTGATTTAAGAATACCATTATCATCTAATATGTCTTTATACGTGCCAAATTTCAAGATATCTCTTTTGTTAGAGGCAGTCAGAGCCTCCATAATTGAAAGCCAGTTCGGTACTTTCACGTAATATCATTGCCTAATTTCTTCCCATGTTTGAATAAGGGTCTCCCTTAATTTGTGTTTGTGGAAATACGAGTTCTTTTTGTTTTTTAAGTCCCATAAATAAGTGTGCCAGCCTGCCTGTAGATGATGGCCTTCTAACGTCAAGATTCTCTTGTTTTGTAATGTAACCCATTCTTTGATCCATACTAATTTAGCCGCCTTCTGATATACTTCCCAATCGGGTAATCCAAAGCCACCCATGTTTCTTTTCCCTTGCACCCTTTTTTCCAGATCTAGGAAATATTTTTTATCAAGATTCACTGGTATAGTTTGGAATAAAAATATAAATTTTTGCACCTTTTTTTCCAGATCTAGGAAATATATTTTATCAAGATTCAATGATATAGTTTGGAATAAAAATATAATCTTGGGGAAAATGTTCATTTTAATTGCTGAGATCTTACCTGTGAAAGACAATTTTAACTTCTTCCATCTATCTATATCCTGCTTTATTTTTTGTAATAATGGAATGTAGTTATCCTCCTTTAAAGAGGAATATCTTGAGGTAATCCATATTCCCAAATACTTTATTTTCTTCACTATCTGAAGATCTAAGGACTTTTCTAGCTCTTTCTTATTTGCCTCTGTCATGTTTCTTGCTAAAATTTTAGTTTTGGTTTTATTAAGCTTGAAGCCGGCGACTTCTCCATACTGTTGTACTTCCTGGAGTAATTTGGGGCCAGATTTCAAGGGATCTTCTGTTATTAAGGCCACATCATCTGCAAAGGCTTGTGTTTTGAAAATTTCTTTCTTAATTTGTAATCCTTTAATTTCTTTGTTATCTCTGATCTTTCTAAGTAGGATTTCCAGCGCCATTATAAAAAGTAGAGGGGACAAGGGGCATCCCTGTCTAACTCCCTTTTGTATCCAAAATATCCGCATTTTGTCCCCGTTTATTAAAATGCTTGCCCTCTGTTTATGGTAAATATTTTCAATCATCTTTCTAAAATTTGTCCCAAATCCCATTAAATCAATTTGGTTGACCATAAATTTCCAGTTCAAGTTATCAAACGCATTTTGGGCGTCCAAAAACACTAACGCCAGCTGTTTTTCTGGGTGCTGCTCATAATATTCTATGACATTTATTACAGTCCTCACATTATCCCTCATTTGCCTCCCTGGGAGGAATCCCTTCTGGTCATTGTGAATCCAGCCATTTAGAATTTTTTTTAGTCGTTCCGCAATTATACTTGTAAATAATTTGTAATCTGAATTTAACAAAGAAATAGGCCTATAATTTGCTATCTGTTTCGGGTCAGCACCTTCTTTCAATATGAGTGTAATATAAGTTTCTTTCCAAGAGTCTGGGATTCTTGTACCAACTAAAACCTCATTAAACATTTCTAACAGTTCTAATTGTAATTAGAATTACAATTATGGTAAGTATTAATAGATCCTAAACTCGCCACGTCCTCACTATGTCAAGTCAGTAAGGATTCACCATCTTCTCTTCTTTAAGTGTCCAAATATCTGACGATCCTATATCAAGTATTCTCCAGCATTTTTGGACTTCCCCTTCTCTCAGGATCTTACTGTAAAAGTTCTAAGTATCATCCCAACGTTCACACTGCCAGCTTTCCTCTGGATTTTTTCTGTTTCACTGGCTGTCAAAATGAGCGCTGTCACTGCTAAGACGGACTCCCCCTCCACTCTGATCTTCCACTCGCCGCTTCTCTCTATATATCCTACTTGGAGGTTCCTACCTGCCTTCTTTCGACAATTTAAGAATTTAGATACCTTTTTCAATTCTCCTTTTGTTCTCTCCTCCTATATCCACCGATGCTTCTTTTACAATCTTCGCTTCCTTCTAAACAGCTGTCATCGAATCAGGCCAGCCCAAATGGCTGGTTTTTCCTCGATCCGAGTTAAGGGGGTTTTCCTGAACCTTCAGGGGGGTTGCTGCCCTCTCCAAGGTCCTCGGAAGTTCCCCTTTCTTCTATCAACCTCTCCGGGGTCGATAGCACCAAAATTGGCGCTCAAATCGAGGATGTTAGGGATTTCAAGAGAGGAAAACCATTCCCTCGTCCCTAACTCACTGACGTCACCGCCGGAAATGCATTCGCTTTTTCATTAAATATAAAGGCTTTGAGTTATCAATTGAAGATAATATAAAGATAATAATTTATAAGAAGAAAGTTATTGTTAAAAAGTTATAAAAGTTATAAAGAGTTTTTAAAAGTTATAAAAGTTATAAAAAGTTATAAATTGTAACATATTTAGCTTGTTTAGATGATTATTTCTAGTAATCATCTGTGTTTTTTGGATGGTTTGAGGCTGCAAACAACATTCCAGCAAGGAAGGCTATTTCCCTTCCTAATGAATAGGTACTCAGATTTGATACAACTACTGTTTGGAAGGTCCTGTAGAAAGTCAACACTAAAAAAAATGTGGGTCCTGATAATATCCCTGGGCGAGTACTTAAGGAGTGTGTTGACCAGCTGGCCACTGATCTCACAGACATCTTGAACCTGTTGCATCAGGCCATGGTTCCATCATGTTTTAAGGCTGAAATACCAGTGCCCAAAAAATCTATAATCACATGCCTTAATGATTACCATCAGGTTGCACTCATTTCCATTATGGTGAAGTGTTTTGAGAGATTGGTAAAGGACTATATCGTTTCATGCTTTCCCCCTATATTTGACTCATTACCTATCATTACCATTTGCCTATCAGAAGAATTGCTGTACAGATGATGCACTTCCCTGTGTGCTTCATATTAGCTTGGAACACCTGGAGGAGAAGAATACTCATAGCAAATGCTATTTGTTGATTTTAGTTTGGCATTCAACACAATAATTCCTTAGCATTTGGTGAACAAACTGGGCCTATTAGGCTTTAATACTCCTTTATGTAACTGAATACAATTTCCTTATTGATAGGCCCCAGTTTGTGCGAGTTGGAATAAAAGTTTCCAACTCCATCTCCTTGACTACAGGTTCCCCACAGGGCTGTGTCTTGAGTCCGCTACTGTTCACCTTGATGACCCACGACTACTGTACAAAATCTGCTATGAATCATATGATGAAGTATGTGGATGATACAGCAGTGGTGGATCTTATCCTGGATGACAATGAAGTTTCTTATAGAGAAGAGGTGAAGACTCTGGTGAACTTGTGCAATAAAAGTAAACTGGTTCTAAAATTAATAAAACAAAGGAGATCATTGTAGAGTTTAGAAAGAGCTGGCATGGTCATATGACACTCAGTATCAAGGATGCAGCTGTTGAGGTAGTCAACAGTATTAAGTATTTGGGGGTGCAGATAATTAACCATCTGAATTGGTCTCTCCACACATCATCCTTAGTGAAGTGTGCAAACTGGTGTCTGCATTTCCTGCATTGGATGAGGAGAGCATATCTTTCTCCTTCTGTCCTGGCCACTTTTTACAAAGACACAATTGAGAATATTTTAACAAACTGCATCACTGTTTGGTTTGGTGGTAGCAGTGTCTCAGACAGAAGGTCCATACAGAGAGTGGTAAGGACAGCTGAGAAGATTATAGGAAGCTCCCTCTATTCAGGACAGTGCTTATAAGCGCTATATGCTTGGAGCTCGAAACATTGTTAGAGACCACAGACACCCACTTTATGGTCTGTTTCTGTTGGTCCCCTCAGGAAGAAAGATTCGAAATATTTCAAGCAAGACTACCAGATTCTGTAACATCTTTGTTCCCTATGCCTTCCATCTGGTAAATTCAGTTTGTTTTTCTCGCCATGTACATTATACATCCAAAGTAGACTGTGTTATTTTTCTGTGTCATATAATAATATATATGTATACACTTATTTGTCATGTTTGTGTAGTGTATATTGGAGGTGATAACCCTTTGAGAGCTGTATGCAATGAAATTTCATTTTAATGTATGTCGATTAGTATACATTTAAAGTGACAAAGTTATTCTAAGTCTATGCATACATAAAATACAAAAAGTGATGCTTTGATATACAGTGTATATTACATTTACTTATTAAATTACCCTTCTGATTATTTTATGATGCAGCCAGCATTTCTTTGTCCTTGCAAACAATGCTTTTCTCTTTGTCAATTCACAGTAAAATATGTCCTAATAATAGCACTTTAAATTATTAAAATGGGTCCAACCACCCCAAAAGTTTTGAGATCCTTTGCATGTGAGATAGCTTATCTATCACAATGGCATCTATCACAGCATAACATTCATAAAATTTACTGACTGCCTCAAAATACTTCTCTAGTAAAATTGCGTAGAAAATATATACCACTTGAAGATTTGGAGCTTAATATCGTATAAGATTTGGAGAAAGTATATGCCAACAAGTATAATTTGGAATGAATTTTCATCTAAAAACAAGCAGATTTTTGTTTCTAAATGGGTGAATGTATTGAATTTTGAAAGGAAATATATAAATGAATATTATGCAATTCTGACATGGACAAAACTAGCAGCTGAAATTTTTAAGTCTTTAAAAGATACTATAAATTATTTATATAATAGCATCCCTGTGAACATATAAAAATATTTTTTAGGATTATATAGGTCCCAAACTCTTTGATGGTAATTTGTAGGACAAGATACAAAAAGTTGAGAACCATTAACTTAGAATCCCAAATATGAATTGTTGAATACTTTAAAGAAGGATACAGATCTTATATGTATCTCTTTCTTTGTGTAATTATAAACATGTATGGAAGGGCAGGTAATATTACATGACAGATGTCATCATGAAAATGACATAAATTACTTAATTATAATGGATGATTGCATGTCTCTTTAATCACTTTGTATTGGAAATATATTTGTTTCATTTTGTTTCATTGTAAAATGCTGTCTATCTGATAAACTCAAAGTAATAAATGCCAATAAGAAATGTTTGGGGTGGGGGGGAAATAAGGAAAAGACTTCTTCTTTTGTAGTGCATTATTCTGAAATCTTTGGAAAAGCTTAAAGGGAAAAATGTTCTATTAAGGAGAAGAAGGTGAACATTTGAACAACCCAGGCAGTGGCTGCCTACCCCCATTTGATCGTCTTACCCTGCATACAGCCATATCCAGGCCCGATTTCATCTCAAGCAAGGATCCCAGCACTGGTCCGGTGGCAACCACTCCCTCATGAGCCAGACAGCTTGCCTTGCCCGAGCCAATAGAATCCTGACCAGTCTCCTGGGAACTGGGTGATTCTCTGCAGCTGCTGTGTCTCACCTGCCAGTCGGCAGGGGGCGGGGGGTGACCAGGGAGCACGAGGCTATGCGGCCTGCATCTCTCTTCTGCCAGCCACTCCTCCCTCACCTGCCCACTGGGCCGAGCTCTTTGGCTGAACGCGGACCACTGCTATTAGAACGGTGCAAACCCCATGGGCCAGAAGGCGCATCAGAAGGCTGATGGCAGGGAAGGAAGACCCGTTCTAGCCTTGCTGCCAAAGGGCTACCTCAGTGTTGGGCAGACATGGTAAGTCTTCCATGGGGTCTCTGGGTGGGAGGCCTGAGAGAAAATGTCTCTCCTGAGGGCTGCCTGCTTGCTCATCCACTGGCTGGGCTGCATGTCCCCTTGTCGCTGGCTAGATGTGGGACCTGAGGCAGAGTGGAGGTCAAATAGGCAGCAGTCCAGAGCAGGGCCTGAAAAGGGGCTGAGCCTTGCTGTGTCCCCCCCTCCCACTAAGGCGGCCCTTTGGCTGAGCACAGCAAGCCCAGAACAAATCTTCCTTCCCCACCATCAGTCTTATCTTCCAGCCCATGGGGCTCACACGTTTTCACAGAAGTGGCCCACGCTTGGCTGAAGCACTTGAACTAGCAGATGGGTGAGGGAGGGGCAGCTGGCAGAGGGGTAATGTGGGTGGCATAGCCTTGTGCTCCCTGGTCACCCCCACCCCGCACCCACTGGCAGGCAAGGCCCAGCAGCTGTGGAGAATCTAGGCAGGGGGCGAGATGCAGGCTGGTGGGAGCCAAGTGGTAATAGCTCATCCCTGGTTCTCTTTCCCCTCTGCCACCAACTGCAGGAGGAAGGTAAGGTTGCAGCCAGCTGACAGTGGCTGTGGACAAGGCTGCAGCACACGCCTCGCTCTACATTCCCAGCCCTTTGTTGAAAATCTCCCAAAAAGAGAGAGGGGAGGAAGTCCCATCCCTGGCCCCTTTCTTGGACCCGGAAGCCTTGCCTTCTGTCCTTTCCAGGCAATGTGGGGCCAGGCATGTTTGTCCCTTCATGCCCGGTTCCTGGGAGACTGGTCAGGAGTCTGTCAGGCTCAGACTAGGCAGGCTGGCTGGCTGGCTCATGAGGCGGTGGTGGCCGCCAGACCACCGCAGGATGAAGCTGGGCCTGGATACAGCCAGCTGTCCTCATCCGGGTGACTCCAAAATTAAATGCTTCCTTTTCTTGCAAATAGGTACAAACATCATTAAAGGGTGAAATGATGAGTGAAGGAGAAGAAAAGTTCTGTAACCAGAAAAACTGAGAATGAAAATAATGTATTCCAGTTAAATTAGAAGTGGTTCTTTGTGAAGGATCTGTGAAAGTTTTAGAATATTGCAATAGGGCCCAAGAAAAAAAATAAAGCAGAAAGATTTAATTTAAACAGAAGAGAAAGAATGGTAAGACATCCACTGACTGCTTTGAAAATGCCTTTCATATTTGTTTTCATTTACAATGGATTGGAAATATTTGCTTGACTATATGCTTTAATGTTCAAAAAGAACAATCTTTATCAGTATAAGCAAAGATCTATTCTTCAAGCTTTAGTGCATTTTGCAAAAATTATTGTAGTAAACTGAATGCCATTGTAAAACATCATTTCTCACCAAAAATGCAATTTAATGAAGAGTAAAGTAAGATTTTACACTTAGGCAAGAAAAAAACCCAAATGCATAGGTATAATAGAATAGGTGGTGCCTGGCTCAACTGGAAGTAACTGTGAGATGGATCTGTGAGGTGGAAACTTATCAAACAGATCCAACATAAAAATAAGAAGAAATTTCCTGATAGTGAGAACAATTAATTAGAGGAATGGGATACCTTCAGAAGTTGTGGGTATACCATCACTGGAGGGTTTTAAGAAGAAATTTGTCCATAATAGTATAGGGTCTCATGCTTGAGCAGAGGTTGGACTAGAAAACCTCCAAGGTCCCTTCCATCTGTTATTCTTTATAAATCTCTCCATTCAGTCTTACCAAGAGAAGGGTGATAAACAATACTTGGAAATGTACATCAGGTTTTCAGATAGCAAAATCTCATTTTATTGGCTAGTATCAAGGGGAAAATGACTTTGAAAAAGTTTCCTCTCTCACCATAACATACAAGACAAGGCGAGGACTGGCTGGGAGGGAAGGGGTGAGGAGAGGAGAGTCCAGGTGAGGCACCCCTCAATGTGAGTGTTATGTCCTTAAAAGGACATCCGCCCGGATTGGCTGCCAGCCATCGGGCGGGAAAGTTTGAATCCCAGGCAGGGGGCGGTGCGACTGCCGGAGCGAATATAAGGAGAGCTCCGGCAGCGCACAGGGAGTCTTGCTACTGTTTCTGTTCTTAATAAAAGTTACTTATGTAACGAGCTGGTCACATCTTCCATTCCTGCGCCGATCTAACACTGGCGACGAAGGACTAGAGAGAAGAAACGAACCTCACGGCACCAAGCCACCAAGACCAAGACTCCGGCACCTGAAACTACAGTAGGCATTTCCAAAGGCATGGCATCCGCTGAAGTCACTTTGCCAGCCCTTGCTCCTTTCCGCCCAGGGAAGGACAAGTGGAAATCCTACGTAGTGAAATTCCAGCAATACCTGAGAGGCAACAACATCAGGGATGCCGATGATGACCGGAAAAAGGGCATTTTCCTGGCCAACTGCGGCTCCGAGGTCCTCGACATGGCAATCGATCTCGTAGCACCATGAGACATCGAAGAAGTGCCATGGGCAGACCTGCTGCAAATCCTGGAAGACCACTATGCCCCAACAGGAACACCGGTGGCGAACCGTTTCACCTTCCATCAGAGGGACCAGATGGAAGGTGAGACTATCAAGGAATTCATGGCCGTCCTACGCCAGATCGCAGCCAGCTGTGAGTTCGACCACGTGGACAATGCCATCGCTGACCGCGTGGTTTTCGGCATGAGGGACAGAGGCCTGCAGAAGAAATTCCTGAGCAGGAAGAAATTCGTGCTCAAGGATGTGGTGGAGGAAGCCACCGCATCCGAAATCTCGGAGAAAGCAGCGGCCGCAGTAAGCAGAGCAAAGGGAATCCACAAGATTCACTCCACAGTGCAATCATCAACAGAGGATTCCACAGCTGGATCCGAGTCAGAAGGGGAGTCCACCGTACACAAAGTATCCAGACCCCCAAGGCGGGAAACCGCCCAACGGAGCTACAAGGGGGAGCGCTGCGCCAGCTGCACCGGGGACCATGCCAGGGCGACCTGCAAGTGGAGAGATGCGACCTGCCGACGCTGCAACAGAAGGGGTCACATCGCCGAAGCTTGCAGAGCCGAGGAACCAGCCCCAGAGCCCTCCAGCCACCGTCCCCGCGAGAATCAGAAGGAGTACCAGAGATCATCCAAACGGTCCTCTGGCCCTTCCAGACGCAGAGACGACGAGTTTCCCCGGAGTGGAGCGGTCCACCAGATGACCATCGCACACACGACTTCAGACAACGCCACCAAGTTCCACGTGACCATCCACGTGGAAGGAGCACCCTGCAACATGGAGGTAGACTCTGGCTCAGTCTACTCCATCATGGATTGGCAGCAGCTGAAGCGCCTGCAACCCAGCATCACCAAGCGAGAGCTGAAGCCACTACACTCCAAGCTCGTCGACTTTGGGGGGAACCCCATCGGAGTGTTAGGAAGAGCCAACATCCGAGTCGCCTACAAAGAATTCGAAGGCGAGCTCCCCATCACCGTCGTGAAGGACAACTGACCGAACCTGTTAGGAGTGGAGTGGTTCAAGCCGCTGGGGCTTTCAATCGAAGGCATCAACCAAATTCGCAGGGACGAACTCGACAACCTCATCGAAGAGTTCAAGGAAGTCTTCGATGGTAAGCTGGGGACATTTGTGGGGAGGCCAATCTCTTTCAATCTGGACAAGGGAATCACCCCAATTAGGCTGAAGCCCCGCCGGGTTCCATTTGCCCTGCGGCCCAAAGTAGATAAGCAGCTGGATAAGCTGATCGCCCAGGGTGTCCTGGAACCGATTGATCATGCCTCATGGGAGACCCCCATTGTGACCCCACTGAAGCATGATGGGTCTGTGCGCATCTGTGCCAACTACCGTTGTACCATCAACAAGGCGTTGGCACAGAGCGCATACCCGGTCCCAGTGGTGCAGCACCTATTGCATTCTCTGGGATCCGGCTCAATTTTCACGAAACTGGACCTGGCCCAGGCTTACCAGCAATTGCCAGTGGATGAAAAAACGGCGGAGGCACAAACAATTGTCACGCACAGGGGGGCATTCAAATGTAACCGCCTCCAATTTGGAGTCAGCGCTGCCCCTGGCATTTTCCAATCTATGATGGAACGCCTTCTCCAAGGCGTTCCAGGGGTGGTGCCTTACTTCGACGATGTGCTAATCTCCGGGGACTCACGAGATCAACTCCTTGAAAGGCTCAGGCTTGTCCTGCAGCGGTTCAAGGCCAAGGGCTTGAGGGTCAGGCGGGACAAGTGCATCATAGGAGTACAGGAAGTCAAGTTCCTGGGCTATCTCATTGATAGCACGGCCATCCACCCCACCAAATCAAAAGTGGAAGCAATCCATGAAGCCCCAAGCCCAAAAAACAAAATGGAGCTTCAGGCATTCCTTGGGTTGCTCAACTTCTATGCAATCTTTCTAAAACAGAAAGCCACAGTTGCTGAGCCACTTCACCGCCTGCTGGGAAAATCGGCATCCTGGAAGTGGGGCCAGGAAGAGGAAGCAGCATTCCGAGCCATAAAAGGACTATTGACGTCCAAAAGCGTCCTCATCCAATACAGCGAGATGCTCCCCATCAAGCTGACCTGTGATGCGTCGCCCTACGGGGTGGGGGCAGTCCTCAGCCACGAACTGCCCAATGGCACTGAAGCCCCAATCGCATACTTCTCGAAAACCATGTCCGGCGCAGAACGGAACTACAGTCAGCTGGACAAAGAAGCCCTGGCCATCGTGGCAGGAGTGAAGCGCTTCCATGAATATCTCTACGGAAGACGCTTCACCATAGTCACCGATCACAAGCCACTCCTGGGACTCCTCGCAGGTGACCAACCCACCCCGACCTTCATGTCTCCACAGATGACGAGATGGGCCATCTTCCTAGCCGGCTACTCCTATAGGCTCGTGCACCAGCCGGGCACAGCCATAGGGAACGCCAACGCACTCAGTAGATGCCCGTCGAAGAATCCAGTCAAAGACCCAGCCCCCACGCTCCATCTACACCATATAGATGACGACGCCAGCTGCCCAGTGTCATCCGCAGACATGGCCGTTCACACCCAAAAGGACCCCATACTCCGCCAAGTGAAGTCCTGGATCCTCAGAGGGTGGCCATCGGAAAAGACAGAGGAGAGGTTCAGCCCGTTCACCAGGAAACAGAAGGAGCTGTCCACCATAAAGGGCTGTCTGCTATGGGGAGACAGGGTGCTGATCCCAAGCTCCCTGCAACGGCGGACGTTAGAGACACTGCACAAAGGGCATCCGGGCATCGTCCGCATGAAGGCCCTGGCACAGAGTTACGTCTGGTGGCCCTATATGGACAGAGACATTGAGCAGTGGGTCTCCAGATGTGACCCGTGCCAAGAAGTTCGCCCAGCGCCGCCGCAATCCGAAGTCGCGAAGTGGGAGACCCCCAGCAATCCCTGGTCGAGGATCCACATCGACTTCGCGGGTCCGATGCAAGGGCGACACCTCCTCATCGTGGTAGATGCCTTCTCCAAGTGGCTCGAGGTGACACCCATGGCATCTACCACAACAGAAGCGACGATCCGAGCCCTGCGCCGCCTGTTCGCCACGCATGGACTACCAGACGTGCTAGTCTCAGACAACGGCCCCCAGCTCACATCCCTGGCAATGGAGTCCTTCCTGGCAGGACTGGGCATCCGCCACGCCCTGTCCGCCCCGTACAGGCCGGCCGGAAACGGACAAGCTGAACGCATGGTCAGGCTCACCAAAGAAGCCCTCACCAAGATGGGCCCGGGAGACTGGCAAGAACGCATAGATAACTTCCTCCTCACCCAACACATCACGCCGCATGCCACCCACAAGAGCCCGGCCGAGCTGCTGATGGGCAGAAGGTTGAGGTCACCCTTGGACCGGCTGCACCCCCAGTACAGCCCGGAAGTGACCGCAACCGCCAGCCGCCCGCTCCGTGCCTTCAGCAAGGGAGATTCAGTTTTCGCGCTGAATTTCAATGGCCCTCCTAAGTGGCTGAAGGGAAGGATTGCCAGCACAACCGGCCCCAAATCCTACACCGTCGAGTTGGAAGATGGACAGGTCTGTAGACGGCACATTGACCAACTCTGGAAAAGGTGGGGGGGAGCACACGAAAACCAGCCTGACAAGGGAGGCCTACAACACCCAGACGAGGTAGGCCTCCAACACCCTGGCGAGGTAGACCTACCACACCCAGACGAGGTAGGCCTACAACACCCCTGCGAGGCAGAGCAACGCCATCCCGATGAGGTCGGCCCAGCACACTACCAGGCACTGTCACGTCGGCAGTCCAACGAGGTAGACCGGGGCCAACCGCACGGGGGATGGCAGCACCAACCCAGCCAGGTGGGCACTCGGCACAACAGGGCCAGGGACCACCAACCCAGCCCGCAAGTAGACCGGGACCTGCCCAGGGGAGGAGCAGCGCACCCCACCAGTGGCGGCAGCCTACGCCAGCCCAGCCAGGGAGACCGCAGCTCCAGGCGAGTAGACCGGGACCCAGCCACGACGGGTACCCCACCACCCATGGGCGAGGGTGGCATACAACTCCCCGGCGAGAGGGACCCCTGCCCATCTCAGAGGACAGCCAAGAACCATCAACCCGACCCGGATGACCCCAGGCACCATCCGATGGGAGACCAGGGACTAGGGGGAAGGGGAAGCCGACAACAACCCGGCAGGGGAGACCTCTGCCGCCCCGCAGAGGGAGTCCTGCAACAACATCCCGACCAGGTCGACCACCACCAACCAGACGGGGTAGACCAACGCCAGCCCAACCGAGGGGACCAACGCCACCCCTGCGAGATCGGACAGCACAACACAAGCCAGCACCACCCGCAGCCGGCGGACCGGACCCGAGGGCACCGAATGGAACCACCACCCAACCAGCAGCAAGCCGGGCCGCAACCAAACCGCAGAGCCCGGGAGACCAGGGAGGAGCAAGCGGCAGACCTACCGAGACTCAGACGCTCTTCCCGGGTCGGAACCGAGCAACCGAGACGAGGCGATAGACCCACAGGCCAGGAGGAAGACCACCAGAACCAGCCATCCAAGGTCTGCAGTCCGGCCGGAGGCACTGGGGGGGACCCCGCTCACTCGACAGCCGAACCGAGCCCGGTTCCGGAGAGGGAACCAGGAGACGAAAGAGCCCCGGCCATCCAGGCCCGAGACGGAGAAGAAATGAGACTGCGCAGGTCAACTAGGGCGCCGAGGCGTCCTACGTACCTGCGTGATTACGTGACTTTCATAAATGAACATTGACTATTTGCAGACTAAGAGGGGAGGAGTGTTATGTCCTTATAAGGACATCCGCCTGGATTGGCTGCCAGCCATCGGGTGGGAAAGTTTGAATCCCAGGCAGGGGGTGGTGCGACTGCCAGAGCGAATATAAGGAGAGCTCCGGCAGCGCACAGGGAGTCTTGCTACTGTTTCTGTTCTTAATAAAAGTTACTTATGTAACGAGCTGGTCACGTCTTCCATTCCTGCGCCGATCTAACAGTGAGTGTCATTGAGTTGGCCATGGCCACCCAGTCACATAACCACCCAGCCACTCCCACCCAGTCACATGACCACCCAGCCACACCCACATGACTAGCCACACCCATCTAGCCACACCCACCTAGCCATGCCTACAGAACCTGTTGTTAAATTATTTGAATCCCACCACTAATGATATATGATATCTATGTTTTTGGAATAAATAAAAAGATGAGCCTAAAATTGAAAATTCTTCTGAGCTTTTCAGATATTCCTGCAACATATGGAATAACAATTTTGCTACATTTATTATTCTCTTCTTTGTCTGCAATGGAGGAGCTCCTGCTGGATCTTTTTTCTGGATTTGATGAAGGCCCAGAAAAAGGTCCAGAAAAAGATCCAGCAGTCTATTTATTGCAGGAATATCTGAAAAGCTCAGGAAAATTTTCAACCAACACAACATACATGTACACTTTAAATTGAAGAACACTAAGACAGAAGCTTGACCACCCCAAGGTTAAAACATCCAGACAAAAATTGAGCAATTGATATATGCAATACAACACAGTGAGACATGTGCACAGTGAGACATTGGTGAAACAAAACAGCCACTTCACAAGTGCATGGCACAACATAGGAGATCAAACCCATCAAAGTCAATTTCATTGAGGGCTGCATCAGGGTTGTGTTTGACCTCAGGAGATGGGGGGGCATGGCAGAGGGGGGAATGGTTGGGGTGGTCATGGCAGCTCGAAGTCACTCATGTCAGGGGCACCGGTGATGGACCGAGCAGGGCTTGGGGGGAATCCATTGTCTCCATCAAGACCAGGGGGAGCTCCAAACACTTGTCCTCCAGCAGAGCCTCACTGTCCCTCTCAGGCCACCTGGAGGACCCTCAGATGGTGGCGCAGGCTGTTCAGAGCCCTAAGCATCAGAAGGCAAGCATCCAAACTGGCCCTCGAGCTCTCTGGGCATTGGGGTCCCACAGCCCCAAGGGAGTGCCTGCTGGGCTTACCTCCACCTTGATGCTGCTGCTGTTCTCACTCTCCTTGGCCAGGTTGCTCAAGGTGTGTGCAGAAGGGCAAAGTGTGTGGGTCAGAGAGAGGCTCACTTCCTCTCCACACAAGGAGACCCGACTTTGTAACCAAAGCATCCTCAGCAATAGGATGGGAGACACCAGGCAAGTTTAGTAGGAGGAAACAAGAGGATGGTGAAAGGGCAGCAGGGCTCCTGGTGGCCAAGTGCTAAGGGTAGGACTTCCCTCAAACCCTCCCTCCCTCTATTATAATCTCCTTCCTTCCTTCCTTCCTTCCTTCCTTCCTTCCTTCCTTCCTTCCTTCCTTCCTTCCTTCCTTCCTTCTTTCCTTCCTTCACTTTCTTCTTTTTCCTTCCCTCTTTATTCTCCTTTCTCCTTCCTTCCCCTCTTTCCTTCTTTTTCCTCCCTTGCTCTCTTCTCATCTTTCCTTCTTTCTTTTCTCTTTTTCTCTTTTCCTTTCTCTTTTCCTGTCCCTTCTTAGATGCTCAAATGCAAAAGGGGTAACATTTATCCTTATGTTTTGTTTTGCTTTTAGTTTTTTTTTTTTGCTAGCCCTTTGCCAGTGAAAATGGAGTTCGGGGGTCATGGGCGGCCCACTGGGCCCTGTTTTTGGCAGCAATGGCCTCCTGCAGCCCTCTACCAGAGAAAACAAAGCTGCAGAAGGCTGCAGCAGGCCATCATGGCCAAAAATGGGGCCCAGGGGGCATGTGCGGCACCTTGAGTTCCATTTTCACTGACAGAGGGCTGCAGGAGGCTGTTGGGACCAAAACTGGAGCCTTGGAGGGCCACACGCGGCCCTCCAAAGTTTTGTTTTTGTTGGCAGAGGGATCACAGGCTGGTCCTTTGCTGTTTCTAGCAAGGTCCCACGGGCCAGATTTAAGCATCCCATGGGCCAGATCCAGCCCATGGGCCTTGAGTTTGACACACCTGCTCTAGTCTATTCAATAAATTATTCTTATACAACTCACTATCATTTGCTATTTCTCCAATATGAGCAAAATGGTAATGTTGTAATATAGCAATATCTAGACATTTCTTTAGACGCTTCTTCCATCTAAACCAGAGGTACATTGATCATAATCCTGAGCAATATAGGAAGCACTGTCCTGAGCACTTTCTGAAGTATGCTTCCTGAGGTCTTTATAACAAAAGATTCAATCATATCTTCATTCATTTGCTGTCAATAATTCTTGCTCATGGAGTATGAAATGCTTTCTTATACATGACAATTTGGAATTTTTAATGTTGCTACTTAGCTTTTATTTTCCTAATAAAAGAAATTAGCCCCCAAAAGAAGAACAAACTGGAAGAAAAGCAAACTGGAAATATTTTGCATTTGAATTGACCATTATGTTGTATGATCAAGGGTTGTTGATTTTTTAATCAAACTGCCTATGTATTAGTCTTGTGGAAATCATCCAGAGAGGAATTTCATGCACCTTTCTGAATTCAGTCCTCAAAGCTTTGAAGTTATTAAAAGACAGAGAGGAAACAGTATTATAAGTTCTGGAGCATGTGGTATAAATGGCTAGAAACTAGATGTAAAATTAATGCATAGACAGTGGTGGGATTCTGGGGGCTTTAGGGGTTCAGCCGAACCCTTAAATTGCTGGATCGCTCTGCCCCTTGCCCCACCCTTCCGCACTACTATTTATTGCCAATAAATGGGGCGGGCGAGCCAGCAATTTAACAAACGGTTCGGTGTTTTTTTGTAATTTATTGGCCCAGCAGCATACCGAACTGTTTGTTAAATTGCTGGCTTGCCCGCCCCTCGCCCTGCCCCGCCTCTCATCTGCGCGGCGTCAGCCTACCCTAACCCAGGGCTGGGCAATTGTGGCTCTTTTACAACGTTTGGACTTCAACTCCCGCCTAGCCCATTCTGGGGAATTGTGGAGAATTCTGGGAGTTGAAGTCCACAAGTCTTAAAGCTGCCAAGGTGGGAGACATCAAGCATGAAGCTGGCCAAGTATCCTCTTTGAAAGACAACAGTTGAACATCAGGAGAGCTGTAAGAGGGCAAGGCTACATTTGGAAATTTTCGCATTTTTGCAGGTAGTGCATTACGATCTGGTGTCTGCAATGGAGAGCAAAATCCGGCATATTTGCAGGACAAGGCAGCCCTCATCTCCTGTCGCTTGGGACTCGGAGCGGTAAACAGCGTCTGGTTCGGGGAGCAGCCGGATTTTGCTCTCCATTGCTCTCTCGGCCCCCTGCAAGCTCTCGTCTCTCGAGGAGCGCTCCCTGAAGCGGCGCGGGAAACTTTGGTTGGGCTTCTCAAGAGATTAGAGTTTGCAGGGGGGTGAGAGAGTAATGGAGAGCAAAATCTGGCTGCTCCCCAAACCAGACGCTGTTTACCGCTCCGAGTCGGCAGGAAACGAGGGCTGCCTTGCGCCACAAATATACTGAGGTGTTTTTTTTTGCTCTCTGTTGCAGACTAGATTGGCCCCCTGCAAGAGAATGAGAGAGAAAGAGTGGGGGAGAGAGAGAGAAAGAGAAAGAGGGGGAGAGAGAAAGAGAATGAGAGAAAGGGGGAGAGAAAGAGAAAGGGGGAGAGAGAAAGAGTGGGGGAGACAGAGAAGGGGGAGAGAAAGAGAATGAGAGAGAGAGTGGGGGGAAGAGAGGGAGAGAAAGGGGGAGAGAGAATGAGAGAGAGTGTGGGGGAGAGAGGGAAAGAAAGGGGGAAGAGAAAGAGAATGAGAGGGAAAGAGTGGGAGAGAGAGGGGGAGAGAGAGAGAAAGAGGGGGGAGAGAGAAAGAGAATGAGAGGGAAAGAGTGGGAGAGAAAGGGGGAGAGAGAGAAAGAGGGGGGAGAGAAAGAGGGGGGAGAGAAAGAGAGAATGAGAGGGGGGGAGAGAGAGAGAAAGAGCGGGTGAGAGTGCCTGAAGGACCCTATCCCGTCACTGGGAGTCCAGGTGCTTCAGCAAGCGACGCGCTGGATTCGTATTAGTGGTCCACGAAATTTAAAATTATGAACTTGGTGGTCCCTGAGGTTCAAAACATTGGGGACCCCTGCTCTGGAGGATTTAAGTAGCTTAATTGTGCTTGCTTGCCAATACCAAAATTACAGAGTTGGAAGGGACCTTTGGAGGTCTTCTAGTCCAGAGATCTCCAACCTTGGCAATTTTCTCTGCCTGGGCCTGATGCTTCCTGAGAGGCAGGGGGTCTCTCCGAATGGGACCCCCTCCCCAAAAGGCTGGCCCCAAAGCCCTAGCTCAGAGGTCTTCAAACATGGCAGCTTTAAGACTTGTGGACTTCAACTCCCAGAATTCTCTAGCCAGCATAGCTGGCTGGGGAATTCTGGGAGTTGAAGTCTGCCAGGCTTAAAGTTGCCAAGGTTGGAGATCTCTTGACTAGAAGATAAATGATGACCGGTCAAAAGTGCGAGGACCGGTCAGAAATCACTTTTTTCAGCCCTCTGAGTAGTCCCTATGTGCATATGGACTACTCAGAGGGCTGAAAAAGTTATTTTTGACCGGTCCTCGCACTTTTGACCAGTCCTTGAACTTACGACTGTGCTCACATTTTACGTTTTGTGCCCTATCTTGTCACCATGGTGAAAAGAAGTAGTGGTGAAATGATTGACACAGTTGTTAAGAATGCCGCAATGAGTATAAATGTGAGGATGGTCATAAGTGCGAGGACCGGTCAAAAGTGCGAGGATCAGTCAGAACTGACTTTTTTCAGCCCTCTGAGTAGTCCCTATGCACATAGGCATGCCCACCCGGTCACATGATCAGCTAGCCACACCCACCCAGTCACATGACCACCAAGCCACACCCCCAACTAGGCAGAAGGAGAGGAGGTCGGGAGCTGTCCTAAGCCCGGTGGGCAAACCATTCCAGAGGGTCGGCACTCCCACAGAGAACGCTGTTCCCCTGGGGGCCACCAGCCGATGGCACCCTGAGGAGGCCCGCTCTGTGGGAGTGCACAGGATGATGGGAGGATGGCAGGATGGCAGGAGATGATCCTGCAAGTACCTGGGCCTAAGCCATGTAGGGCTTTATAGGTGAGCACCAGTACCTTGAAACGGACCCGAAGGACCACTGGCAGCCAGTGCAGCTCACGCAGGAGAGGTGTCACACGGGAGTAACGAGAAGCCCCTGTAACAACCCGCGTGGCCGCATTCTGGACTAGCTGTAGCCTCTGGGTGCATCCCAAGGGCAGCCCCATGTAGAGGGCATTACAGTAGTCCAACCGAGAAGTAACAAGGGCGTGAGTGACTGTGGCGAGGGCATCCCAGTCTAGGAAAGGGTGCAACTAGCGGACCAGGCGTACTTGTGCAAAGGTCCCCCTGGTCACGGCCGTCAGATGATCTTCTAAAGATAGCCATGAATCCAGGAGGACACCCAGATTGCGAACCCTTTCTGAGGGAGTGAGTACCTCCCCTCCTATCACAAGTGACGGGACTACTAGATCACGAGATGCTGGCATCCACAGCCACTCAGTCTTGGATGGGTTGAGTCTGAGTCTGTTTCTTCCCATCCAGGCCCACACCGCTTCCAGGCAGCAGGACATCAAGGAAAAGGCATCCCTAGGGTGGTCCGGGGTGGAGATATAAAGCTGAGTATCATCAGCATATTGATGGTACTTCACCCCCAAACCATGACTGATCTCATCCAGTGGCTTCATATAGATGTTAAGGAGCAGGGGGGGGAGAAACAACCCCTGAGGCACCCCACATGTGAGGGGCCTCGGGGAGGATCTCTGCCCCCCGTCCATACAAACTGCAAGCGGCCCGAGAGGTAGGAGGAGAACCACTGTAAAATGGTGCCTCCTGCAGCGACCCCCCGAGTCGCTGCAGTAGGATACCAAGGTCGATGGTATAAAAAGCTGCTGAGAGGTCAAGAAGGACCAGGATGGAGGAGCAACCCCCATCCCGGGCCCGCCAGAGATCATTCACTAGGGTGACCAATGCCATTTCCGTGCTGTAACCGCACCTGAAACCCAATTGGTATGGGTCCAGGTAGTCTGTTTCCTTCAGGAATTGAGGGAGCTGCTGTGCCACCACAGATTCAACAACCTTTGCTATAAAGCAAAGGTTGAAGACTGGATGATAGTTGTTCAGGGAGTCTGGATCCAGGGTAGGCTTCTTAAGGAGGGGTCGAACCACCACCTCTTTAAGTGTGATGGAGAAGACCCCTTCCTTTAAACAAGCATTGATGACCGCTTGGATCCAGCCTTCAGTCACCTCTCTGGCTGCAGAAACAAGCCTCCTGGACATGGGTCCAATAAACACGTGGAGGCACCCAGCTGACCCATGATCCTGTCCACTTCATCCACCGAAACAGGCTCAAACTCAACCCAGGTGTCACCTTCAAGACAAACCCTTGTCTCCTCGATGGACTCTGCCCTGTCAGAGTCCAACCCAGTCTGGATCTGAGCAATTTTATCTTGCAGAAACTGTACAAAATCCTCAGCTCTGCCCTGCAAGGGGTTCTCCCTTGCTCCATGATTGAGAAGAGAGAGGGTCACTCTAAACAGGGCTGCTGGGCGGTTTTCTGCAGATGCAATCGCCACAAGATAAAACCTAATATGGGTTCTTAACTGTGTGGTCAGATTCAG
This sequence comes from Arizona elegans, assembly GCA_022577455.1. Lineage (NCBI taxonomy): Eukaryota > Metazoa > Chordata > Lepidosauria > Squamata > Colubridae > Arizona > Arizona elegans. The sequence goes on along the minus strand of JAKOOJ010000004.1, from coordinate 69,968,646 downwards.
AGCTGGAGGCTCTCCAACCGCCCTCCAGGCATCTTTTCTGACACTTCATTTCCCTGAGCTCCGTGGTAAACCATGGAGCCACACAGGATCTGTATTAGGTCAGAGGCTGCAAAGATGCAATTCGATCCAAGGCCCCCATTGCAGCCTGTTCCCAGGCCGCCACCAGGGCCTCAGACGAATCGTGGGTTAAGGAGGCGGGAAATGACCCAAGCTCCATCAGGAACCTTTCAGGGTCCATCAGGCGCCTGGACAGAACCATCTCACTGGTCTCATACCAATAAATCTCACTCATCTCATACCAATATATGGTATGAGCCAAGGAAGTATTGGCATTACCCAAAATTGAACAAATAAAATGGAAAGAGGCCATGGACAAGGAAATGAAATCCATGGATGAACATAAAGTGTTCACATCTATGCCTTTGGCACAAGGTAGCAAAGCTATAGGATGCAAACGGGTATACAAGAAGAAAGTATTGCCCAATAATGAGATACAATATAAGGCAAGGTTAGTGGCACAAGGTTTTTTACGATGAAAAATATGCACTATGATGAGGTATTCGCACCAACTGTAAAGAGTGAAAGCATAAGGTTGGCACTAGCATTGGCAGTGTCACATGGCCATAAAATTTGGCATTTTGACATAACCACTGCATTCCTCAATGCAGAATTAGAGGACGAAATTTACATGGTTTAATTTACCAGGGTATAAAAGTAAAAAGCCTAATACAGTATATAAATTGAACAAGGCAATTTATGGGCTGAAGCAGTCAGCCAGGAATGGGAATATCTGTTTAGATACTGCATTGAAGGGTCTTGGGTTCAAGAGTTGAAAGGCTGATGGTTGCATATACACTGGAAAGTTACAAGGGAGGGATTGTAAACTATTAACATTTGTGGGTGATCTTTGTTTCATTGCAAAGGATGTATCACAGTAAAAGGGTTCTCAGGTATTTGAAGGGAACTATGAATTTGGGTCTTCAAATATGGGTCTAGGAAGAATATTAAATTATTCAATTTTATTTCTATTCCAATCATGAAGGGAGGAGTGTCAGAGTATGAATATTCATGGACTGGAATAGATCAGCCAATGGGGACTGAATGGAGACATGGTAACAAGGTCAGTCAATGAATAGGCATTGTAACAGGCTCAGTCAATGAAAGCTGTTTAGAAACCAAAAGTTAAGCTAGAAATCTGGGCGTGGCTTAGGCTCCTGAGTCTGTGTAGAGAAACTGACACTAATCTGCTCTGCTGAAATGAACCTAATTGTTCTCTCCTGCCTTGTATTTTGCTAATAAGTTGAAGAAGAATCTATATTGCTATTGTACATTTGTCTTCATGTATTATTATGTATATAAAGAAATTAATGAATCCTGTCTGCCTGTGTTTGCTTTCTGGACTTAATTTCTGCAACAAACTCTGACAGGCTTGTTGTGGATTTAATAAGACAAACACAACTTTTGGATTAATCAGAGACAATTTTATATATTGCGCAATAGGTTCAAGGCTCTGTACATGAAGCGTTGAACAAAGACAGAAATTAGGTACAATGGTTTTATACCCTTCTAGACAAAGGATTCTGTTAACTCAGCAATTCATATGGTCATATACATTTGTCACTTTTAATTGACATTTCCTAATTACTGAGTTTCTTTGCAAAACAGTTATAATTCTTTTTGTAGATTACTGAAGCATAGACTCAAATCATCTTCTGACGATAGACAACTTTTAACTCACGTGGATCCCCTTGACCTAACCAACCTTTAAGCTGTATGTCATTAGAATGTTCCTTTCTTCTGACAATTTAGAGGCCTCCTAGAGGAACCAAAAGGATTTTGGCTGAGTTTGTACTTTTTCCAACCAAATGCATTGCTTTTTAGAATAGAGTGAATAGAAAGTTATCCAGTGGTCATCTATCAGAGCCCGCTTCATTTACATTATTCCCCCCTCTGAAAGTTTTTCAATGCAGAAACTTTCACTATTCTCATATAAGTTTAACTTCCGAGTATACAAGGTTCCAATAAACAAATCTACCATATATAGGGTCTAACAAAAGATAATTAATAAAAGTAAAGGATAGGTAGTTCTTGATTGCTTTTTTTACTCTCTTTTTTTTTTATTGCAAAAGTTTTACAATTACATTTTCACCCCCTTTTTCCCCCCCCCCACTACCCCCCCCAAACTTCCCAACCTCCCCAGCCCACCCTAACCCTCCCCACCCCCCAAACTTCCTAGTATGCTCATGTCAGATAAAAGGAAAAAACCCTCCTTTGTATATAAAACTTGAACCCCTCCCTCCCCCTTACAAATTTTCATCTTCATTACATTAACCTATTTCTATCTTGGTATATCATTTTCAGATAAATTTTCATCCTGATTACCTTAAAAATATTTCTATCATAATGTAACATTTTCTAACAAATTTTCATCCTTAACCTTAAAATATTTCTATCTTAATATAACATTTTCTAACAAATTTTTATCCTCAACCCTAAAGCTTTTTTTACTCTCTTGATTCTTGGGGAGATTCTGTACCTCTTTCTACAGGTTCCATTTCCTCATATGGGTCTGCCTCAGAATCTTTATGTTCTTCCACAGGATAGGGACCAAGTTGATTAAGAAAATGTTCTGTCAGAGCTAGTTCCTTTTCAACTTGAATCTCCTTTACTGCTCTTATTGATAGATGTTTCAGCATAGGGATTGCACAAGGAATAAAAGCTAGGCCTGCCACAGCCGTATTAATCCACCCGGATCCAGGCAACCAAGAAAACCACATGTCAGTTGTTTATAACCTCTGACCTATCTTGGAAGCCCTATCCTGCAATTCCTTGGCAATTTCTCTGACCACACCTGATTTGTTACATGTTCCTGTCCAGTTTGTTGGTAAACACAAATATGCATCCTTTCCACATAAGAAGATTTATGGAAAAGGCATGCACTCAGTAGTTCCTTGCATTAGTCCAGATCCCTAAGTCCCTGCCACAAACATTCCTGCCAGTGGTTGCAATGGGATTTCCAGTGAGGGGTCCTTCTGTTTATCTCTGAGAATTGGTCCTTCAAAAACATATCAAGAGGTAGTATTTCCAGGTGGAAAAAGGATACACAAACCTGATTTGGACTTTAAGTTGAACCAGAGCGGAAATTTTGGAGGTTGAAATGGTCTTGGACAGATTCCATCCACCCCACTTTCCTTTCTTAAAGTTTATTTCTGGTAGCCTTTGTTCTAACCCAGAGTTGTGGTTTGACAGGAACAGCATGATAAGATGCAGGGCTAGCAGATAAACATAAGCAGCATTTCTGACCTAGAGTAGGGTCATACTGTTTAACAAGATCTTGACTTTATTCCAAAATCCGTGATATATAGTCTCCTCTATGCAATTGTTGTAGAGGCCCATTTTCCTTATCTATTCCCCCCTCAGCTGGGAATGTCAATAGTGCAACCTTAGGTGGTGGAGTTGACTTAGGTCTAAAGTAAGAACCCCGTGCATAGACAATGCGTTTTTGGTGGGAGCGAACTTGACCTTCCCCTTCTCTACTTGGGGAATCAATGTTCATCTTATGTTCACTTGAGAGTCCTAGTGCGAATAATGTCCAAGCCATAAGCAAAACATAATCACTGTGGTGTGTAGCTCACAACTTCAGGGAGAGGGTTAGTGGTGCGTGTGGTTTGGGATATAGCAGTAGCAAGAAAAATCCTAGGTCTACCACAAAAACGTTCCTTATATATGTAAAACAAAATTACTAGCAAGATTAGAAAAACAAGTACCCACAAAACGTACTCCCAAACTTCTAATAACATTAGCATGTGTAAGAAAGAGTTATATTAAAGCTAAGAAAATGTATATGTGCAATGTGAAGGTAGTTTCCTCCTGATGAATCTTCCGCCGTGCGTTGAGAATCAGCTTCCGGAGTGATTCAGCAGGGCTGACGATCACCACCGTGTGTAGAGAGCCCGTTGCCCGTAGGACTCAGCAGGGTGTATTCTTCTTAAACTTCCGCGCCAATGGCCTGTCAGTTTTTTGTTACCTGGTATCAGTCTCATCCAGTGGATCCAGGATCGTCCTCCTAAGATCTTAAAAGCACAATTACAAAACCAATACATCTGGGCGAGTGCGCAAAGGAATCTGAGCAGTTGTAGCCCTTTTCAGTTGGGAAACAGCATAGGCAACCACTGAATCCTAAGAAAGAAAAAATACAAAAATAGTCCAGATGATGAAGAACGCTATTCCCACTGGTGGCTGCCTACCAGTCCCTTGGATCCTTTGGATCATCAACTTCACTGGACCTTCTCGATGAGATTGGGCCCATTCACTTGGGGTCTAACTTCTGTCCAGTTTGGATTAACATCCAATCATCGTGGTAGAATTTGTGGACTGGAAACTTCAAAGATGGTGTTTGGGCTAATAGTTCTTGTTTCCTAAAAACTTCAATATATCTGGACAGGTTATACACATATTGTTTCAATACTTTGTCTCTGGTTTCCAGGGAATTAATGCATATGCTTCCTGTAGTGAAAACTACTCCAAACAACAGTTCATATGATGATAATCTGTCTAGGTTGGGTAAAACTCTTGACACCACTGTTGCTGTAGCATTACTGCAGATAAAAGCTGCAACCCACCCTATGAGGTGGTTCACTATGACTAATAAATATTTTACACTCCCCACTTTTAGTAATTCTGTAAAATCCACATGAATACATTGAAATGGTCTTAAAGCTGGTGGTACCTCTTACCCATCTGTTGTTTTCTGACAGCATGTTCATTAACCTTTTTACAAACCAAACATTTGTTTATAATTGATGTTACTAAAGGATATATCCCAATACAACCATAGCTTAGTTTAAAAGTTCATGTACAATAGCTTGAAGTCCCCAATGACTCCACCCATATTTTGCCAAATGATGTCCAGAGACTAAGGGTTACAATGCATTAAGCAATAGCCGTCATAAAGTCAGCTTATTGCCCCCCACAAACTGGGTCCTCAATTCACCTACCTTAGAAAGGATGGAAGGCTGAGTCAACCTTGAGCCTGGTGAGATTCGAATTTACAGTAATTGCAGACAGCTGGTGTTAAATTACAATGCATTTGTCTACTGAGCTATCCAGGCTCCCTGTCCATAGAGCTTAATTTAATGAATGCAATTCAAAGGTTTGAGCAGACCAATTTCGAGGCAATTTGTCTCCAGGGGTGTCCCTCCAAATCAGATCTTGTTTTTGTATGTAAACCAATTATTTCAACACCATAATGTTCTCATCCAAGGTGATCCATTGATCTGGTGTTGGTTAAGAACTGTGCTTGATTCAAATTGTGATCTGTAGGTAAAATCAAATCTGTCTGCTGCATTAAAATTGTTTCATTTTTGTTTAGAATCTTGAATCAGATAACCACCACTGAAGGATAGTACTGACTTGATGTGGGGTGCTTACAATGAGGGCTCCCTCAAAGGTCAATTTCCTACTTTCTGAGCCAACATCCCTCATGCAATTCAATTTGTGTGTGTGTGTGTGTGTGTGTGTGTGTGTGCCTACAAAGAGACCGAATGGCTTTTCCAAATTTGGCAAACCCAATACAGGAGCCCTGGTTAAAGCCTGTTTCAAATTTTCAAGGTTTCCTCTTTCATGTCCCTCCCATTTCAAACTCCAAGGTCCAGATTCAATTAATTTTGCATAGAATTATCTTAATTCTTGCTTGTTTATAGATGGAGGCGGAGACGCCACCCCTCCTTTCTATCAGGAGTGATTTTGTTTTTTTACTACTCCTGTCGGGGGGAAAAAGTCTTTCCCTTTAAAGATTGCTGAAAGGCAGAGCTTTCCCTTCCTGAATTCAAAACTCCTGGAATCAGTTTATTATTCCTAGTAAGGCAAGCAAGAAACAAACACATCTTTTATTCTTCCTTTGTTGTGGAAAATAAGGTGGCGTCTCAGTTTCTTAATGGCCCATTGGTAAAGGTGGGGGCTGAACTCTGCCTGAGTTTCTGCTTATTTTCTTTAGGGGAATTTCCCTGCTCTTTTAATATTGAGCTTCTCAAATCTTCCAACACTCCCTTCACTGATTAAGTGTATTCAAATGCTTTGTTCACTTAATCTGATCTCTGTCAACGAAAAACACCACTTCCTCTTCTTTGGATCGGGCAATCTTTAACGCTGTCTTCCCTGCCCATATCACCACTTCTCTTCTACTTCTTAGCACTTCCACATTTCATTCTGCCAACTTCCATAACTTTCCAAAAACACATCACATACCTTGTCCCTCCCATCAATTCTACTTTCTCTAACTCCTTCTTATACAATTCTCCTACCGCTGTCAGCACAAGTCTGTGTAGACAAACTTAAAGTCAACTTTCTGACTTCCCTTAAAACTTCCTCTCTTCCTTCAACTATTGTATATCCTTCTATAAACAAATTAGCTCCTCAGCACCAATATCTAATCTCCTTGTAAACTGAAATGAACAAAACAAGCATACTCTCGAGGCAGAATCCAACATTTTAGACAAAAATGCCACTGAATTTCTCTTACTACATATTGTAATTTCTAACTCATCACTGTAACAATTCCTAAAAAGGCAGCAGCTTATGCTGCTGACAAACAAACAAACAACAAACAAACATACAAACAAACAATCGTGCCATCTGTTAAGTATGCAGAATGCACGCAGACATAAAAACATTAAGGAGTAAGAAAGACAGCTTCAAAAATAAAACAAACAATCTAAATGAGATATTTTGAATCAATACTCTGAAACTGCAAAGGCAGGTATCAGATATCACCCTTTACCCCGCCTTTCTCTGGCTGGTTCTCTGAGAGAAAAAAAATGGTTAAAGGAACAAAAAAAACCTGTAGCCCCCCCCCCCCCATGCCTCTCATCTCCCAGGGAAAAAGGAGGGGGTGAGAGAAAGGAAAAAAGTTAAAAGGAACTGTTTTTCTCCTACAAAGGAAAAAAAGGAGGGGGGAAGAGGGAAAAATGTTTTACAGCACGCAAGGAAGCACGCCTCGCTTCCCTCCTCCATTCAGCATTCTTACAACAAAGCAACACATTCAGTATTTCTCTAATTTCTCACTTTATCAACACACAGGCTTTTTGTACTGCAATCAGACTTCTTGTTTAAACCAAACCAAATTAAATTAAATTAAATTAAATTAAATTAAACTAAACTAAACTAAACTAAACTAAACTAAACTAAACTAAACTAAACTAAACTAAACTAAACTAAACTAAACTAAACTAAATTAAATTAAATTAAATTAAATTAAACCTCTGGCTGTTTAAGAATGTCAGTTTATCAGAAATTTTATAACACTGCAATTAGTTCTTCTCTTACCACACATAAGATTACACACAATGCTTAGTTCCTTAATTCCAATACTTAAATACTTAATTCCAGAGACTTCAGGATGCCACCTGGTCCCTTAGGGGGGTGATCAAGCCCCACTCTTCTACCCCTTAAAGAGTAGGCACTTCTAAACAGAGACTTTAACTCTCTGATTTTTTAATTTAATTTAATTTAATTTAATTTCCAATTTATATACCGCCCTTCTCCCTGAGGACTCAGGGCGGTGTACAGCCAAGATAAAAAACATAGAATACAAATATTAAAACATTTAAAAATATATATAGATTTGGGCCGAAAGTTAAGAATAACAAACTAATTAAAAAATTTAAAATTTAAAAATTTCTTCTAAGCCAACCCGGCTTGCTGGAAAAGATGGGTTTTCAGGGAACGACGGAAGGCATTGAGGTCATGGATTCTCCTTATCTCCGGGGGCAACTGATTCCAGAGAGTGGGAGCCCCCACAGAGAAGGCCCTCCCCCTGGGGGCCACCAGCCTACATTGTTTGGCTGATGGCACCCTGAGGAGGCCCTCTCTGTGGGAGCGCACGGGTCGATGGGAGGTCGTTGGTAGCAGCAGGCGGTCTCGGAGATAGCTAGGCCCTATGCCATGGAGCGCTTTAAAGGTGATAACCAACACCTTGAAGCGCACCCGGAAGACCACCGGGAGCCAGTGCAGCTCACGCAGGAGCGGTGTTACATGGGAGCGCCATGTTGCTCCCATCACTACCCGCGCTGCTGCATTCTGGACCAGCTGGAGCCTCCGGGTGCTCTTCAAGGGGAGCCCCATGTAGAGAGCGTTGCAGTAGTCAAGGCGAGAGGTGACGAGGGCGTGAGTGACTGTGCACAAGGAATCCCGATCAAGAAAGGGCCGCAACTGGCGAATCAGGCGAACCTGATAAAAGGTCCCCCTGGTAACAGCCGTCAGATGTTCCTCCAAGGACAGCTGCTTATCCAGGAGGACTCCCAGATTGCGCGCCCTCTCCGAGGGGGCCAGAGACTCGCCCCCAATAGTCAGCGATGGAGTCAACTGACTATATCGGGATGCCGGGAGCCACAGCCACTCAGTCTTGGAAGGGTTGAGCTTGAGCCTGTTCCTCCCCATCCAGATCCGCACAGCCTCCAGGCACTGGGACATCACTTCAAGGGCATCGTTGGGGTGGCCTGGGGTGGAGATGTACAGCTGGGTGTCATCAGCGTACTGGTGGTATCTCACCCCAAAGCCACGGATGATCTCGCCCAGCGGCTTCACATAAATGTTGAACAGAAGGGGCGAGAGGACCGATCCCTGCGGCACTCCACAGATGAGAGGCCTCGAGGTCGACCTCTGCCCCCCTGCCAACACAAACTGCGACCGGTCGGAGAGAAAGGAGGAGAACCACCGCAACACAGTGCTTCCCACCCCCAACTCTTCCAGCCGGTGCAGCATGATACCATGGTCGATGGTATCAAAAGCCGCTGAGAGATCTAATAGGACCAGAACAGAAGAATAACCCCTGTCCCGAGCCCTCCAGAGATCATCCACCAACGCGACCAATGCTGTTTCCGTGCTGTGCCCAGACCTGAAACCCGACTGGAACGGATCTAGATAGGATGTTTCCTCCAGGAATTGCGGAAACTGTTGCGCGACCACACTCTCAACAACCTTCGCAATGAAGCGAAGGTTGGAGACAGGACGATAGTTGGCCAATATTGCTGGATCCAGGGACGGCTTCTTGAGGAGAGGCCTCACCACCGCCTCTTTCAGGGCAGCGGGGAAGTGACCCTCACTCAAAGAAGCATTAATGACGCCCTGGAGCCAGCCTCGTGTAACCTCCCGGGAAGCCAGTACCAACCAGGAGGGACACGGGTCCAGTAAACATGTGGCCCCACTAAGTCTCCCCAAAATCCTGTCCACATCATCGGGAGTCACAGCATCAAACTCCTCCCAGATAACATTCTCAAGACTGTTCCTCGTCACCCTGCCCTGATCTACCCAGTCAGAGTCCAGATCCCCCCGGATCCGAGCGATTTTGTCATACAGGTATTGTCCGAAATCCTCCGCCCTGCCTTCTAAGGGATCCTCCCGCACTCCCAGATGGAGCAGGGTGCGGGTCACCCTAAACAGGGCGGCCGGACGATTCCCTGATGACGCAATAGAGGCGGAAAAGTAGTTAGACTTTGCCGTCTTTATCGCCACTAGGTAGGCCTTAATATGCGACCTTACCAGTGTTCGATCAGATTCAGCGAGACTGGCCCTCCAACCGCTCTCCAGGCGTCTTTTCCGGCGCTTCATTTCCCTCAGCTCCTCAGTAAACCAAGGAGCCGCACGGGATCGGCATCGGGTCAGAGGCCGCAAAGGCACAACTCGGTCCAAGGCCCCACCAGCCGCCCGATCCCAGGCGGCTACCAGGTCCTCAGCCGAGTCATGTGCTAGATCCTCAGGAAATGGCCCAAGCTCCGTCTGGAACCTATCAGGATCCATCAGGCGCCTGGGGCGGATCCATCTAATTGGGTCCGCCTCCCTGCGGCGAGGGGTCGCGGTTCGAAGATCTAGGCGAAGGAGTGAGTGGTCAGTCCATGACAAGGGTTCCACGTCTATATCCCCTATAACAAGACCACTCAACCACTGGCCAGAGACAAAAATCAAATCCAGAGTGTGACCTCCCCTGTGAGTAGGGCCATGAACTAACTGGGTCAGGTCCATGGCCGTCATGGAAGCCATGAACTCCTGAGCCACCTCAGACGTTTCACCGACGGATGGCAAGTTGAAATCACCCATGACTAAAAGCCTGGGTGTATCTACCGCCACCGTGGCTATCACGTCGAGTAGCTCAGGTAGGGCTGTTGCCACGCGGCAGGGAGCCAGGTACGTAAGCAACAAGCCCATCTGAACCCCACGGCCCCACCTCACAAGGAGGGACTCACATCCGGCTATCTGAGGCACAGTGGTCTCCCTCGGACTCAGATCCTCGTTAATAATAACCGCCACCCCCCCGCCCCTCCCCTGGGCCCTCGGCTGATGGAATGCTCTGAAGCCTGGTGGGCACATTTCCACCAGAGGGACGCCACCCTCCGGGCCCAACCAGGTCTCCGTAATACCCGCCAGGTCCGCTCCTCCCTCTTGTATAAGATCGTGAATGAGGGGGGCCTTATTGACCACGGACCTGGCATTGCACAGCATCAGCCGAAGGCCCAGCTCCTGAATATCTAAGCCACCTAGTATCCGAGCGGAGCCTTGGGGACCGGGGCAAGCAATTGCTCTCAAACAGCAAGTGCGAGCCCCCAACACCTGATGTGGTCCCCTGCTCCCGCCATATCTGCCCCTCCCATTCACCGTGCCGATGGTACAGCCCTCATAGATATCGCCCCCCATCCCTTTTCCAATCCCTCGTCCGGTGCCTCCCGGATCATTACCCTGTGCCGGGCACGGCTCTGACCCTGGTGGATTTCCCCCCCCCCATCCGCCATAGTCGTCTTCCCGGTATCTTTAAAAGAATAATTACAACCCCCCCCCCAGAACCCCTTAAAATCTTTAAAAATTTCCCTAAAAAGCCCCATAAATTCTTCCTTGCTCCATGCCATCTCTCCGGACTCCAAAGTCCGTCATCGAGATAGGCCCTCGATAATGTGGGGGGCCAAACCTGCGAGAGGGGAGAGTCTCGCAGGGCGAGGAGTTCTGACACCGAATACATATAGCCATCAGGGGAGACAGTCCAAGGGTGGGGGACCGCTGATGTTACAAGCGTAGGGAAAATTCCAGTCCAAGGTCAGGCTGCCAAGCTCCACTGTCCTCTCACGACAGTGGCTAAGGAGGTACATATCATTCAGCCCCGAAAGTTTCCAGGGCGGCCGTCTCTCACCAGGCCAATCCATGGAGACTTTGATAGAAAGCTCAGGGTGAGGATAGCAATATTCCGCCTCCTCAGGCCTCATGTCCATAAAACCAGAATCCCTCCTGGGATTAGCAGCATCAGGGAATCCAATATCCAGCTCAAGGGAGGTTTAAGTTCGTAAATGTTTATACTTTTATACTTCGTAAATATACTACGTAAATGTTTATAAATTTATACTTACCTGTTTTCTTTTCCTCTTTCTTTCTTTCTTTCTTATGTATTTATGTTGAGTCTCTGTGTCTGATTAACCTTCAAGGATTCTTGACTGGCCTGTTTTCGTCAGTGGGTTTACGGCACCTCCTCACTGAATCTCCGTGGACTTCAAAGGAGTCCTAATGGCCGGCCAGTGGATTTTCCTTGGGGAGGCGTCGATTCCCGCTGAGGCAGGCTGTCTGGTAGAACAAAAGTTCTCTGCCTTGTAGTCCCATCTGCAGGGTGCCATAAATGTTGTGGATTTAATAAGACAAACACAACTTTTGGATTAATCAGAGACAATTTTATATATTGCACAATAGGTTCAAGGCTCTGTACATGAAGCATTGAACAAAGACAGAAATTAGGTACAATGTTTTTATACCCTTCTAGACAAAGGATTCTGTTAACTCAGCAATTCATTTGGTCATATACATTTGTCATTTTTAATTGACATTTCCTAATTACTGAGTTTCTTTGCAAAACAGTTATAATTCTTTTTGTAGATTACTGAAGCATAGACTCAAATAATCTTCTGACGATAGACAACTTTTAACTCATGTGGATCCCCTTGACCTAACCAACTTTTAAGCTGTATGTCATTAGAATGTTCCTTTCTTCTGACAACTTAAAGGCCTCCTAGAGGAACCAAAAGGATTTTGGCTGAGTTTGTACTTTTTCCAACCGGATGCATTGCTTTTTAGAATAGAGTGAATAGAAAGTTATCCAGTGGTCATCTATCAGAGCCCGCTTCATTTACATTAGGCTGGAGGCCCATTTTCTGGTTCTGGCTGCTGTGAGGCATGTGGGAGGAATGGGTCTTCCTCCAGAAGCTCATTCAGGCCCAGGGGTCTCTGGAGCTGGTGCCATGCTCTTCAGTTCTGGCAGCTGCCTAGACTGCTCATCAGCCTCCCATTTAGGATCCCCAATAACTTATCTCTGTTCCTGAACTTGAGGTACAAATTCAGAGGCATCTGGCCTGAGCTGCTCCAGCCCCATCTCAGTACCCAATGTGGGGAAAGCTGTTCCAATGTATTCCGTAATCACAACCAGTTCATAAGCCGTCTTCTTCATTGCTGTCCTCCTCCTCTCCTTCTGTGGATGAAGCAGGCTGTACTTGAATCACTGATCTCCTCCTTTCTGCGCAGAGTGCAGTCACCTATGGGCAGAGTGCCAGGAGGCTCATACTGCTTTGTTTATTTTATTTGTTTATTTATTTGTTTATTTATTTAGTTTGTCAAACATGTACAAGATAACAGGTATAAGTATAAATCTGAACACAGGAAATGAATACAAATAATTGGGGACAGTAGGACAGGGATAGTAGGCACGCTGGTGTGCTTATGCGCCCCCCTTATGGACCTCTTAGGAATGGGGTGAGGTACACAGTGAACAGTTTAAGGTTGAAGCTATGGGGTTTGAGGATGTAACAAGGGAGTCAGGTAGAGCATTCCAGGCTCTATCCACTCTGTTGCTGAAGTCGTATTTTCTGCAATCAAGTTTGGAGCGGTTTACCTTGAGTTTGTATCTATTGTTTGCCCGTGTATTATTGAGGTTGAAGCTGAAGTAGTCGTTAACAGGTAGGACGTTGTAGCAGACAATTTTGTGTAATATGCTTAGGTCAGACTGTAGGCGGCATAGTTCCAGGTTGTCCAAGCCCAAAATTTCGAGCCTGATGGCATAAGGGATTCTATTGTGAGCAGAGGAGTGGAGTCCTCTTCTCATGAAATACCTCTGGACCCACTCAATTGTATTAATGTCCAATATACAGTGTGGATTCCAGGCAGACAAGCTGTATTAGAGAATTGGTCTGGCAAAGGTTTTGTATGCCCTAGTTTGCAGTACAATGTTACTGGAGAAGAACCTTCGCAAAATTAGTTTAACAACTCTTAATGCCTTTTTGGCAATGCTGTTACAGTGAGCTCTGGGGCTTAGATCATTTGAGGTGAGTACTCCTAGGTCCTTGACAGAGTGAGGGGCGTACCCGCCAAGCTTGTATTTGGTGTTCTGATTTTTGTTGCCAATGTGTAAGGCAGAGCATTTGTTAGTTGAGATTTGGAGTTGCCAATTGCGCAACCATTCTGACACATAGGGCAGCAGCATTGTTGGTGGTGTAAAATAGTTTTACATCATCAGCGAAGAGGACACAGCTGCTTATAATATGATTGCAAAAGTCATTTATGTAAAACAGAAAGAGTGTGGGTCCTAAAATGCTGCCTTGAGGGACACCGCTGTTAACTGGTGCTGGGTTTGATAGGATGCTCCCTATTTTGACTACTTGTTGTCTGTTGACAGGAATGTTGATATCCATTCATGCAAGGATCCGGAAATGCTGTAAGAACTTATTTTTAACAGTAGTTTATCATGTACCACTGAATCAAAGGCTTTGCAGAAGTCTATATAAATTGCGTCTATTGCTTTATCCTGGTTGAGTTGTGTGGTCCAAATGTTTCTGCAGTGTAGGAGTTGCAGATTACAGAACAAATTTTTCCTGAAACCAAACTGCTTGTTAGAAAGCAGGTTGTTTGTCTCTAAGTGGAGGGTGATGGATTGGTTTATAATTGATTCCATGACTTTACAGGGATGCAACACAGTGAGATTGGTCTGTTATTTTCTACTAGGCTGGGGTCTTCCTTTTTGAAGATAGGAATGATCGTGGCTAATTTTTTTTTAATTTGATTTTATATGCCACCCTTCTTCGGAGACTCAGGGCGGCTTACAATGCGTTAAGCAATAGCCTTCATATTTTTATATATTTTATACAAAGTCAGCTTATTGCCACCACAAACTGGGTCCTCAATTTACCTACCTTAGAAAGGATGGAAGGCTGAGTCAACCTTGAGCCTGGTGAGATTCGAACTTACAGTAATTGCAGACAGCTGGTGTTAATCATAATGCTATCAGTCTGCTGAACCACCAGGCCCTATATAGTCAACCAATGACCATAGGTTGGGCAAGGAACTGGTTCTGAAAGATACCTCATAGATTGCGCTTAGAGGTTCAGCTATGGCAATGGAAAGCTTTTTCAAGAAGTAGGCACATAATTCATCAGGGCCAATATATAGAGATGGCCTTAGGTTAGTGTCATTTAATGTTATCTACTGTAAAATTAATATGCAGCAGATTGTTGCAATTAGTTGTGGTATGACTAGGAAATGAACTGAAACTGAACTGAAGAATGTGTTGAAGAGGTTGGCCTTAACGGCTTCATCATTACAGTCTTGTCCATTGGGCCCTTTTAGGGGTGGGATAGTTTTCGAGTCTTTAAGTTTGGCATTCATGAAATTATAGAAGGCTCAGGTGGATTTCGAGTGTAACAGCTCTTCCTCCTGTTTGCAATGGTAATTGGTACATTCTGCCTTTATCTGGCAGCATAAGGCTTTGTAGTGGTTTTAAAAGTTTCTTACGTAGCCAGTTTTGTTTTCTCACCAAAGAGATTTTTTTTTGGATTGAAGCTTTCTTATTGTTATGGGTAATTTGTTTTGTTTTGTTTTTTGTTTTGGGGATTATTAATGGTATATATAGTTTAATGACTCTATTGACTCTGAGTAAAAAAGTATTATAATGGTCTTCTGCAGTATTACAGACAGTGAACAGAAGGTGCCAATCAAGAGATGTGAGGTCGGCAGCTATGAGATCATAGTTAGCTTTTTAAAAGTTATAATTTGGTATCCCATCATTATGACTCTCTTGCAAGGACATAAATTGAGACAAAAATCAATCATCCTGTGGTCACTGTTGGAAAAAGGTTCTTTAACTTGTAAACCATAAATTGAGTTTAAACTATTGCAGAAGACAAGATCAAGGCAGTTGTTAAGCCTAGTGTTGTTCATTACCAATTGATCCAGCCCCAGAGTTGTAACAGTATTGTACAGGTTGTGCATGTATAGGTTTGGTTGTACATTAATTTAGGGTCCAATTAATAAGAGGTAAATTGAGTTCACCAAGAAAGGTAAGGGGGTGCGGGCAGGAGGCTGCCCACGTTAGTAGTACAGTTAGCTTGTTCATATGACCAAGGTCATAATCAGGGGCTCTGTAACATAGTAAGAAGCGAAATGAGGTATTTAGGGACAGTTAGCAGACAATGGTCTCAGGAAGAGCAAGCTCCTCTGTAACTTTAATGTTTTTCAGATCTAGGAACTTTTTATAGAAGATAGCAACACCACCCCCTCTACAATTTTCACAGTCAGACCAGTAAACATGATAGTCACTTACTGAGGTAATGGAGTCTGGAAAGGATACATTCAACCACATATCGCAAAGAAAAATAAGGTAGAATAGGGCCGTGTTTAGTAGGAGGAGGAATTCAGACATTTTGTTTGTGAGGCTTCTTTCATTAAGTAGCTTGCATTTAAGGTCTGTAGTGGTGAACCTGGAGGAAGTTGGGGGCTTGCATGCCTAGTTTTGGTTGTTGCGGGGAGGGTTGTTGAGAAGCGGGCCACTGGTCTTGTGTTTGATACAGTCAGCATGGTAGTCAATGTATAGGTCAGTGTCTCCTTTGTCCTGGCGTCTTTTGAGCTCTAAGTGGAGCTCGCAGGTACAGGCACGTTGCAGTATGGACAGGTCAGGCCGTGAATGAAGTTTCTTATAGTTAGTGCAGCTTTTGGCAAGTGAGTTTATTGTGGAAATGAATTTGCGTTTGCTGGTCTCACTCTCGCAAATGACTCTGCAGAAGCATGGGGCCACCAAGCTGTCACTGTTCTTGAACTCAGGGCTGTCATGGGAAATGTCAATGATTTCATCAGGAGAGATGATTGATGCCTGAAAATTGCTGATGATGTTGTGAACCTTTGTGGTGTTATTGGATTCATTGGTGTCCTCAAGTCCAAATAAGATAGCTGTTGCAATATTTTCAGGATCAGACTCAATAATTAAAGTAAGAATAGTATGTTTAAATAAAGCTCTGTTTAATCACAGATGGCATTCTATATTCACTGAATATTCACAAATAGAAGCACTGAAAAATGGCATACAGCTCCTTATATATACAAGGGGAGGAGCTAGATATGGGAGCGGTTAGACATACATACATTAAGCAATGGAAATAAGTTAACTCTTGATATACTGTACAGATACTATTTACATGATGGAGAATAAAGCATTTACTTGTGACAATAGCGTTGGGGCGCTTCTGTTCACATTCAATCACATCTTTGATGAGGATGGAAATGTTACTCGCAGGGTTGGTGGCTTCCTGTGGTTGTGGTTATTGGGATGGGATAGGATTTCAGGATGTTGGATCTTCGCTTTTCTGTGTTATATCTTTTTTTTTTTTTTGAGGGATGCTAATCGTGCTTCTATGGTGTTGACCCTTTCAAGTAGGACAATAAATTTGTCCAGTCTGGGTCTGCATGATGTGCAGAAAAGTGGAAAACGCAAACTGGGAGGTTTTAAGTGAAGCTGATGTGGAACTGGGCTACGTTTTTTGGTTAACCCCAAGAACTTGTGGTGAGCATACATGTCACATAGGGAGCACTTCATGGTACTTTGGAAAACAGCTTGACCCCCTCCTCTCTGTGGCAGCCCTCAAATATTGGAACACTGCTATCATGTCTCTCCTGGTCCTTCTCTTCACTAGACTAACCATGCCCAGTTCCTGTAATAGTTCTTCATATGTTTTAGTCTCCAGGCCCCTAATCATCCTGGTTCCTCTCCTCTGCACTTTTTCTAGAGTCTCAACATCTTTTTTATAGTGTGGTGACCAAAACTGGATGCAGTACTCCAAGGGTGGTCTTACTAGGGCTTTATAGAGTGGTATTAGTACCTCACTTGATCTTGATTGTATCCCTCTGTTAATGCAATTTAGGATTGCATTGGCTTTTTTAGCTGCTGCTGCACACTGCTTGCTCATATTTAGCTGATTGTCCACTAAGATTCCAAGATCCCTCTCACAGTCACTCCTATTAAGCCTGGTATATGCCCTGAACCAACAACAAGAAAAATTTTATAACTTACTACACTCAAAGTTGACACAATGGAGATATAAAACTTGTATCCTATTGGGAGATTGGAATGATGTTTTGGATGTAAAAAAAGATAAGAAGGGACCTAAACAAAATGTTTTAACAAGAGCAAAATTGCCCAAACCGTTCTGGGAGATGATGGACGACTGGGAGTTGAGGGATATTTGGTGTGAAAGAAACCCAGAAAAAAAAGATTTTACTTTTTTTTTTTGGATAGACATCAATCTTTTTCAAGGATTGATTTTATATTAATTACTAATGATTTATTATCTAGGGTGAAGAACACGAAGATCTGTTCAAGAACATTGACAGACCATAGTCCAGTCTGGATGGAATTGGAGTATGGGAAAGGGCCTAGGAGGTCCTGGAGGTTAAATGATAATTTGTTTAGATACGAAGAAAATGTAAGAGTGTAAAAAATTTATGAAAGAGTTTTTTGCTATGAATATGCAAAAGGATACATCTATGGAAATGGTATGGGATGCAAGTAAAGCCTACATGAGAGGAATTTTGATATATTTGAATAATAAATATAGAAAGAAACAGGGGGCAAAAAGAAAAGAATTAGAAGAGGAGATTAATAAACAGGAGCGGGCTTTAATAGCCAACCCAACAGACAAGAAAATTAAAGAGGCAATTAATTTACTGAAGGGTCAGTTTAATATGTTAATAGCAGATCAAGTGGCAACCAATTTACAATATGAAAAACATAATACTTTTTGTAACGCCAATAAACCAGATAGGTGGTTGGCATATTTGTTAAGGAAAAAGCAGAAAGCAAGGACAATAGAGAAAATGAAATACAAGGGTAGGGAGGTTTATGAGCAAGAATTGATTTAAAAAGTCTTTTTAGAGTTTTATTCAAGGCTGTATATTGGTGATAAAATTCAAGATATAGATATAGATAGATATCTGCAGAAAGAGAATATTTGTATAACTTCAAAAGAGCAGAGGGATAGCTTAAATCAATTGATAATTCCGAGGAAATTATATTTGCAATTAAGCAGTTGAAAGTGGGTAAAGCTCCTGGAATGGATGGTTTGACAGCTATTAATTATAAAAGTTTACAGGAGGAAATGGTAGAACCATTGAAGGAATTATTCAATAATATACAACAGGGAGGAGAGGTACCGCCAACTTGGAAGACAACATTTATATCACTGATCCCAAAAGATGGACAAGACTATACAGATCCTGAAAACTATACACCAATTTCACTTTTAAATACAGATTATAAGATTTTTGCTAAAATTTTAGCAAACAGATTAATGACAGTTATGCAGCAAATGATTTCATAAATCATAAATGATTTATAAAACTAGTTTTATAAATGGAAGACAAATGAAAAGTAATGTAAGGCAAATTGTTAATTTATTAGAGTATTTGGGAAGGAATAACTAGGTCCCCGCAGTGCTAGTTTTTTGGGATGCTGAAAAAGCTTTTGACAGATTGAATTGGCAATTTTTATTAAAACTAATAGAAAGGATGCAATTTGGAGAACATTTTACACACTCTATTAAGGCAATATATCAAAAACAAACAGCGCAAATAATAATTAATGGTGGTTTAACAGATAATTTTAATATAGAAAAAGGAACAATGCAAGGCTGTCCCTTGTCTCCGTTATTGTTTATTTTGATGCTGGAAATTTTATTAAATAAAATATGTGGGACTGATATAATAAAGGGAATTAGAATTAGACGGCATGAATATAAGTTACGAGCATTTGCGGATGACTTGGTGGTTACCTTAGTCCAACCGGTACAATCGATTACAGCCTTGATGGATATAATCTGCTCATATGGACAAGTATCTGGTTTTAAAATAAATACAGCTAAAACAAAGATAATAGCTAAAAAGATGGACAGAAGCCAGAAAGAAGAGATAGAAAGGTTAACAGGATTTCAAATAGTTAAGAAGGTTAAATATTTAGGGGTTTATATTATGACTGCAAATATGAAATTATATCAACATAATTATGAACCGTTATGGCAAAAAATACAGAAAGAGATGGAAAATTGGAAGAAATTGCAACTGTCTTTGCTGGTAGGATAGCTGCTGTAAAAATGAATATCTTACCAAGATTTTTTTTTTTTTCAAATGATACCTATACTTAAAAAAGATGAAAATTTGAAGGAATGACAGAAGGGCATAAACAAGTTTGTGTGGGCAGGGAAGAAACCATGAGTTAATCAAAAGATAATGCAAGACACCCAAGAAAGAGGTGGTCTTAAAATGCCCAATTTAAGACTGTACTATGGGTTTCCGGTTCCGGTCATCGTGACAGCAAGATGGATTTGGAGTTAGCTCCTGTCACGATCTTGCCAATCTCTTAGCCTGGGCGGCTTTGTTTTGCCGGCGGCAGCCCCGGAGAGGCAGCCGCAAGCGGAGAGGAGCTAGGAGCGTGTTAGGAGTGGCAATCCGGCACGTGTAAGCGAATCTCTCCTGTCTCAGGCTGAGAAGGCAGCGCCAGTAATGGCGGCTCCGTAGCGATGACTGCCCATTTAGGAAGGGAAACCTGATCGCGACGGACAAGACGCCCTACACCTTCAATTAAATAAGAGCTAATGGAGACGGTGTTTTGACTCTTCTGAGAGCCCCACTGGATATGCTGAAGTGGTGAGATCTATGAAAAGTGCCCTGTGTGTGGTTGGAGCAAAGACGGGATAGCGGCTACGTGTGTCCCACTCCTTATTTGTGGAGCTGATTTTGAACTGTGCTGGCTGAATGGAACATTTGAAAAGGATCGAGTTGTGAGTTGTACCTGGTGGAGGGTGTGATTGATTTTGGGCTGATCTCCTGCTCCTTTCTTATATTTTCTACAGAGAATTTGGAAGGACCTGTGACTGAACAAACAGCTATACTTTTTGCTAGAAATCTATTACCCTTTCCCCACCCCCTTTTCCCCTCAACGTGCTTACTAAAGAGTATGTGTGCAGAATAGCGCTATACCCCCATCTAGTGGAGATCTTTATTATAACGTGTGTATAGCAATTTGAGGAAGAGAAGAACTCTGCCGAGTAATATTTTTTGGATTTTTTTTCTTACCTTTCTTTCCTCTCTGAATTATGTATTGAATACTACCCCTACTACCGATTAGACTGCTCACCTGATTAATTTAAATCTTGCTCACCCCTGACTACCCCTTTTCTTTGGAACTGATCGGATAAAAACTCCTCCAATCAAAATGTCAACGGCAACATCAGTGGTAACCGCAAAAACTGGGAAAAAAGTCCTGACACTCCCTATGGTCGCTGCTACGGCCACACCCACCTCATCGCCTTCGTCTGCCAGGTCACTGGATGATATGGTTGCTGCAGGGAAACCACCATCGCTAGCAAGCTTACAGAACATGCTGCAGGCTATGTACGAAGTGATGACCAAAAATCAAGAAGCTATTTCTAAAAACTTAGAGGACCTAACACTAGATATTAAAGGGGAGTTGGGAGCCGTTAGAAATGATATCAAAATGTTGAATGAGAGTTTGGAAGGTGTTCAGGGGGTTTTGACGCAACAGGAGAGTAAAATACAAGACATTGAAAGGAGGATGGGACGATGTGAGGAAAGACAAGATGGAGAGGAAAGGGAGCAAATAGCGGTGAGCAGGGTCTTTGAAGAGGAAATTATTTTTTTGGAAATGGACAGATCATCTTTCTACTTGAGGATTCAAAATGTGGTGGAAGAAAGGGGGGAGCCATTAAGAGATATAGTAGCAGAAATACTGGCTGGGACTTTGGAGATCACAAAGGAAGAGGTTTTGAGGGATATAGACGACGTGTTTCGGGTTCACACGAGTTATGCCAGGAGACAGAAACTTCCAACTGAGGTTCATATCAGACTATCTAAGAAAGCCCTTAGGGAAGAGGTAATTGCGAAGGCTAGAGATAAAACAGTAACCTATAAGGATAAACAATTGATATTTTTGAGGCAGCTCCCTAGGCGGGTTCGGGAAATACGGCGTAATTATCACTTCTTAATGGCCCAACTGAGAAAGCATAAAATATTATATAGGTGGCTACTCCCAGAAGGTTTATTATTTACTTGGGCAGAAAAAAGGGTGAGAATCGATAATCTTAGAGACGCTAGAGATTTCTTTATTAGACATTTGAACCCCTCAGAAGCAGACGTGGGAGAAGAGTTAGAGAGCAAGAGCGGGGAAGAAGTACTAGAGGAGGAAGAGAGAGGGGAAATAGAACAAGTAGGTGAAAGGAAGAAAGGGAAAGGACAAACTCAGACTCAGGTAGAGAGGGGTGTTGAAACAAGACAATCAAAAAAGAAACCTCAAGCAGAAGGCAAGTAAGGGTAATAAGGAAGACGGGATGGGGGAAGAGATGCGTCTAATGTCTGTGAATATCAATGGATTGAATAGTCCAAATAAAAGGAAAAAGGTTTTTACTAAATTAATGAAAGCACGTTTGAATATAGTATGCCTCCAAGAGGTACATATAAAAAGAGATCACCTCTACCTATTGAATTATAGCAAATTGGGTCAACTATATACATCCCTAGCAGAAACAAAAAAAAGAGGAGAGGCTATTTATGTACAAAAACACATAAAGTCGAGGCTGATTTTTGCAGACGAAGATGGGAGACTATTGATGGTTGAGGTAGAAATATGTGATAAAAAATGTTTATTGGTTTGTATATACGCACCTAATGGAAATCAGAAAGTTTTTTTTCAGATCTTACACTCTAAACTTGTTGAATATGATTACCCACATATCTGTGTAGTGGGAGACTTTAATGCTATAGAGGATAAAAGCAAAGATTATATATCTGGAAAGAGGAAGCAGGAAGGAGAAAAGAATACGGTAAAGAAAAGGCTGCCTTTTATCTGGCAGCAAATACAAGAAGAATTTGGACTTAGAGACATCTGGAGGGAAAAGCACCCAGATGATAAACAATATACATACTTCTCCGCCAGGCACTCATCTTGGTCGCGGATAGATGCGGCGTGGCTGTCAGGGGAATTGAGTCAGGGGATACAGAAAGCAGAAATAGGCGTCAATGAGTGGGCAGATCACAACCCTCTTTGGATAACATGGGGAAGCCGGAAAATAAGGCCTAAGTGGAGATTGGACATAGGAGTTTTTAAAGATGAGCCATTCTTAAAACACCTAAAGAAAGAGATGGGGTTTTTTTTCCAGGAAAATAACAGGGAGGATGCATGCCCTTTCAACGTATGGGACACAGCGAAGGCTGTGTTTCGTGGTTTGGTGATTAACTATATGGCAGGGAAACAAAAGAAGAAAAGGGCTGAGCGTAATAAATTATTGGATGACCTGGTAAGAAGTGAGGCTATGTTACAGCGGGACCCAAGCAATATAGGATTTAAAATGAACCTGAAAGTAGCACGACACCAAATTAATTTATTAGATCAACAGGATTTGGAGAAAAAAATAAGATGGATGAAGCAAAGATACTTCGAAAGGGCAAATAAACAAGGGAGGTGGCTCACTTACCGTCTAAATAAAGAAAAAGAAAAGAACAGAATTCATAATTTGAGAGTTGGGAAAGGCAATTGGATTACAGGGGAAGAAGGGAAGAAAGTAATTGTACAGGAATTTTATACTAATTTATATTGTAAGGAAGATAAGTCTGAGCAGGAAATAAAGAAATACTTAGAGGAATCAGACATACCCAAAATACCAGACTTATCTAGGGAAGTATTGGATGAAGAAATTACGGAGGGGGAAATTGAAAGGGTCATGGGAAAACAAAAGACAGGGAAAACTCCCGGTACAGATGGCCTACCGATTGAATATTACAAAGCATTTTGGGAAACATTAGGTACGCATATGACTGAACTATTTAATGGGGTAATTCGGGAGGGACAGATCCCGAAATCATGGACAGAAGCACTAATAACTCTTTTGCCAAAGGACAATAGTGACCTATCTCAGATTCAGAATTATAGGCCCATTTCACTTCTTAACGCGGATTATAAATTATTTGCAGCGGTTTTAGCAGAGAGACTTAAAGGGTTTCTTAACCAATTTATACATGAAGACCAAAATGGTTTCTTACCAGGCAGACAGATTAGAGATAACGTAAGAATAGTTATGAATGTTTTGGAATATTACGAAACTCATACTGATAAACAATTGGCCCTGGTATTCATGGATGCACATAAGGCCTTTGATCGTGTGAATTGGAGTTTTTTAATAGGTTTACTGCAACATATGCAATTTGGAGAAAGATTTATTCGGGCAATCCGTGCAATTTATTCGAAGCAGACTGCTAAAATCTCAATTAATGGTGATGTATCCAATCAAATTGATATTGAGAAAGGAACTAGACAAGGGTGTCCGCTTTCCCCGTTGTTATTTATTCTGTCATTAGAACCCTTATTGAGGGAAATTAGACGTAATATGGGGATAAAAGGTCTTTATATCCAAAATCAACAATATAAGGTGCAGGCTTACGCTGATGATTTAGTATTTATATTAGAAGATCCGTTGATATCGGGACCGTGTCTGACCCAGGAAATAGAAAAATATGGTAAGGTGGCGGGATTAAAAGTCAATAGGGAAAAAACTAAAATTATTGCCAAAAACTTAACAGCAAAGCAAGGGAAAGAATTAGAAGTGAATTTGGGGTTCCAAATTGTAAACAAACTAAAATACTTAGGCATTATTATATCAGCCAAATGCTCCACGATCAAAGAGGACAACTATTTGAACCTTCTCAAGAGAACAGGTCAGGATCTAGAGAAATGGAAGAGTATGCAGATATCCCTACTAGGTAGAATAGCAATTATAAAAACTTATATACTTCCGAAATGGATATACCTATTCTACACAGCACCAGTTAGATTGGATAACAATTTTTTTAAAAAATTAAATTCTTTTGTCCTTAAATTCATTTGGCAAAATAAAAAACCCAGAATTAAACTTAAAATGCTTCAAGAACTTAAAGAAAGAGGGGGATTTGGTGTTCCAAAATGGGAATACTACTATCAGGCCGCAAACTTAGTCTGGATCAGGGATTGGATATTGTTGAGAAGAAGGAGGTTGCTGATTTTGGAAGGTGAGGGGTTACATCAAGGATGGCATTATTTTCTCTGGCAAAATAAAATCCCAAAGCACAGGTGTCTTGCAGGACATTATGTGAGGAATATTCTAATTGAGTCATGGAGGAAAATTAAGGGTAAATTTTACTTTTCAGTCCCCTCCTGGCTGGTCCCACTCGAAGCTATAACGTATAGGCCTCTATATAACAAAGAAAATCACCTCTCTTACCGGGAACTTTTGGACCCCCATGGCAGTCTGAAAACAAGAAATGAGTTGGAGTTGCAGGGAAGACAACTGGATTGGTGGGCTTATGTCCAAATTTGCTCAAAATTTAAAAAAGATAGGGAACAAGTTGGTATTAATTTGAATCAGCATGAACTGGACAATATCATTCTAGGAAAAGAGGATAAAATGTTATCAAGGATATATAAACTTTTAATAGACTATTGGATAGGGGATGAAATAGTTAAAGACTCTATGATTGCCTGGGAGAGAAATATTGGTTATCCAATTGATTTGACCAAATGGGAAGAAATCTGGCTCAAACATATGAAACTCCTGTGGGCAACATCATATAAAGAAAATGTGTACAAGATGCTGTATAGATGGCACCTTCCACCTGCCCGTCTTTCTAAAATGTATTCAAATCTCTCACCAAACTGTTGGAAGTGCGGGGAGATCGGCACCTATTTCCACATGTGGTGGACCTGTCCCAGGACGAGGGAATTCTGGAAAACCATACAGGCATGGATTATGGAAATCACAGGTTATAACCTAATCCTGAAACCAGAGTACTATCTACTGAACATTAGGCCAGATAATATAGGCACAAATATATGGTGTCTGTGTGTATTTATCACCACTTCAGCAAGAATATGTTTCGCCCAACATTGGAAGGGGAAAGATCTGCCGGCTGAAGATTTGATTCTGGAGAAAATTTTGGATTATGCGGAAACCGACAGACTGACTAAAGCATTGCGAGATCAAAAGGACTCCGTATATTTCCAATGTTGGGACAAATGGTATGTTTGGTTGAACAACAGACACCCAAAAAGTCAAGTATAACCAGGACTATGTTTAATATTTGTTAAATTTGACTGAAGCCTACATACCGTAGAAAGTGTAAATATCATGTAAAGTTTCTGTCGCGATCATTTGTTTGACTATTTCTTTTTTTTGTTTGATGTACTGTTTTAAATAAATAAATTATATTTAAAAAAAAGAAAAAGAAAAAAAAAAGACTGTACTATGAAGCTGTTACCCTCTCAGCAATTACAGATTGGATAAATTTAATGGAGGAAGAGATATTGAATATTGAAGGATATGGTGTGGTCTACGGCTGGCATGCTTATCTATTGTATGACAAGAAAGTAGATAAGACTTTTAAAAGTCACATATTAAGAAATGCTCTACTGCGTGTCTGGAAAAAGTATAAATATAAACTAAAGGATAAGTTACCAATATGGACAGACACGCGATAGAGAATATAAATTTGGAGCAAAAGCAAGATAAGTTTACATATATGGAGCTCCTTTATAAGGAAGGAGTTAGATTACAATTAAAATCTATGGAGCAATTAAGAGAAGAAGGAATTATTAAGACTTGGTATCAGTATGGTCAGCTGCAAGCCAGATGGAGAGAGGATCAAGAAATTGGTATTTTGCAGCAGGATGAGAATTTGATAAAGCAAATAAGAGATAAAGGCCAAATGCATATTAAAAGGTTGTATAATGTATTAGTGGAAATAGATTCGGAAACAGAGCTAGTCAAGAATTGTATGATAAAATGGGCACAAAACATAGGTGAACCAATAATGTTGGATACATGGGAAAAGATATGGGTTAGAAATGTAAGATTCACACAATCTCAAAACTTAAGAGAGAACTTTTACAAAATGTTTTATAGATGGCATTTAGATCCAAAAAAACTAGCCTGCATGTATCCAAATTTACAACCCAAGTATTGGCGATGTGAGTGTGAAGATGCTACATATTTTCAAATATAGTGGACATGTAAAAAAAATTAAGGCTTTTTGGATAAAAATATGGTGGATTATTCAAAATATTTTAAGGAAAAAAATTAAATTTACACCACAGTTTTTTTTGTTGGGAATAGTCACAGATTGTACTGTAATAGAGACTAAGTTGGTTTTGAATTTAATAACAGCGGCCAGGTTACTGGTGGCACAGTACTGGAAGAAGGAAGATCCACCTACCATTGAGGAATGGACATTAAAAGTTGTGCATCTGGCTGAGATGGCAAAAATTTCATCATATCTTAAAGATCATTCAAATGAAAGATACATATCAGAATGGAGAAGATGGATTGACTATATGCAAAAAAAGTATCCGAACAAGAAGATTCATATAGCTTATGAATGAAATATTTTTAAGTAGTTTATGTTACGCTGTCAAGGCTTTGCTCACTTTGGACAGCATGTTGGCTCAATACAACAACAACCTGCCATTGACTCTGGCTGTTGTGGCTCCATTACCTGAGCCTGTGTCATCGGCAGGAGAGGACTCCGAGAGTGAAGGAGAGGAGTTGGCAAGGCCTCCCTCTCCAGGACCCTCCTCTTTGGCAATGCCTTTGGTGTCTGCCGAAGGGCAAGAGATAGGGCCAGGGCCAAGCACATCCACGCAGTCACAGGTGGACAGTGATGAGACTAATGAGTTTCGGCTGGATCCATGTCAGCATCGCAGAGATAAGCGCGTGCAATAGAAGAAAAGGCGTGCCCGAGATTAGGCTGAGTCACTGGACCACACCCCATAAGGTATAAAAGGGAGCGTGGTGGCCAGTCAAGCCTTGTGACGAACAAAGCTGAAAGCTTCCACGCCATTCTGCATTGCCAGACTTTTGCTATAGACTTTGCTGGATTATCTCTGGACTTGATTGACTCTGTAATTATTGAGCTGTTTCTTTTGATATACCAGAAGCAGGGAGAAGTTATCTCTCCTCTTTGTAAGTAATAAACTCTTGGCAGGCAGCCATTAGGTTGTTGCCAAGTTCCGTTATCATAAGGAAAAGGATTTTGTCGGCTGGTTTAGTCTTTAACTCTTGAACGTCTGTTGGTGTGTGTGCATGTGGGATGGGGACAGAACACTGGCCTGTGCCACTTTGCCTTTCAGGGTAGGGGCAGTTTTAAGTCACTGTTTACCAACTGGCCCTGAGGCCCCCATTGCCTTCTTCTCTCGGACCCCAACTATTTTCCAGAAAAAAAACCCAGACTACGTGGGAGGGCCCATTTTTTCCAGGAAAGAGATCTCGTTTATGCTCAAAATTACAGGGGAGAACCACGCTGACTGCCCGGCCAAATCATTGAAGTAACAGGACCACAATCATACAAGGTCCTGCTGGGGGATGGCCATACATGGAGAAGACATAGATCAGTTGCGCCACCGCAGAGGGGTTTCCCCAGAGTCGCCTGAACACCAGTCACTGTCCAAGCCAAGAATGACTAAAACCACTTTAAACGCAGCAGCAGACAGTGGAGCAAACACAAACCCCTCCATCCGGCAGCAGACAGCCCAGAGACCTACCTTGTATCCCAGGGCCAACGCAACCTGACAATCCTGGGGCTGATGTCGCTGTGCAGTCTCCAGTAGTTCCAGAAGCCCCCGAGGAAAGTCCAACCCTTTTCACAGAGACTAGAGGATTGCGCAGGTCAGAAAGGATCAGGAGGTGTCCCGCTTACCTCGCCAACTATACCTGCGCCATCCAGGAAGAAAGGGGTGTTGTGTATGGATGTTCCTTGCAGAAGGAAGCAAGAGCTGCTGATTGGTCCAATCAGCAGCAATTCGCCAGTGGGAAATCAGGACCTGCCGATTGGTCTGTGCACTGACAGCTGAGTATAAAAGAGCTGTCAGTGCCTCAGAATCGCTCTCACTGTAGCCAAGCTGTAAGCAAACAGAGCGAGTCATGGATAGCCTAATAAACAAGTTTAACTGTTTATTGCCTGGCCTCCTTTCTTCCGCCTTGTTCCACGAATGGAACAAAGGGTTTTTGTAGTTGACTTGGTATTAGTCAGAATCTTTAGCTGATTCCACACTGGGTCTGAGAATAAAGCACCCTGTGAAAGCTGCTACATCTTGGCCTGTTCCACTTCAGCTGGATCCATCCCTTTCTTTTGAACTACCTAACACAGCAATCTATTCAAGCATCTGATGTTCTCAGACAGTCTTTCATCTCTCTTCTGGTACATTTCCTCAAACTGACACAACAGGCTAGAAACTGTTTTGGCAGGTCCAAATTCATTCTGTAGTAAACAGAAGTAATCTTGCACGGTGTAGCCAGCTCCACAGCTGCCTGCTTCAATGTGAGCTCCAAGAAGGTTGCAGAGCCATGTTTTTACACCTTTCTTATGTCTGCCTCACGTCCAATGTTCCACAGGACAGAGAAAACAGCAGAGGTAGCTCACTTCCGGGATCCAACCAATCAGAATTCTTTTTTTAAAAAAAGTTTTTTTATTTTTTTTATTTTTTTTACAAACATATCAATGTGTGAACAGTGTGGCGCCTGGGTGTCATACATTCTAATACAAATAAGATTAATAGCATTAGTCATAGTTATAACTTTCAATCGAACATATATTTCTAATAGTAATACGTATTTATATAGAGTTGCAATCAATCCTTATTCAATTATTACATATTTTCTCTTATTATTACTCTAACTTTATTATATTCTAATACAAATAAGACTAACAACATTAGTCATAATTATTACTTTCAATCCAATTTATATATTTCTACTAGTGGTACATATTTATATACAGTTGAAATCTTTCATTATTCAATTATTCCATGTTTTCTCTCATTATTACTCTTATTTTCCATGTATGTATGTATGTATGTATGTATGTATGTCTTTGCTTATTCAGGTTTTCTCCCGCGTAAAATTGGAAGTGTCTCGGCAATGTTTCGACGAAGCTTCGTGCTTCTAGGAGCAATGTGTGATCGCAGCTGTTTCTTCCTTTTAACTGCCAGTGGGGTGTGTGAACTGATTGGGTGGAAGCTTGGCTGTGTTCTGATTGGGTAGAGGTGTGTTCTGATTGGTTGGGGGCTTGGCTGTGCTCCAATTGGATGGGGGGTTGGCTGTACTCTGATTGGACACAGATTGCTCCTAGAAGCACAAAGCCGGAAACACCAGCCTGAAGATGACGAATGAGACTTCGTCGAAATGTCACCAAGACACATCCAATTTTACGCGGGAGAAAACCCAAATAACCAAAGACCTACATACAAACACCTGCAGTGTGCAAACATCCCAGTCTCCCATAAGTCTCAGAATAAACAACACAAAATGTCTGACAGGCCTGAAAGTGATGATTGGAGATATCAT
Source organism: Arizona elegans (assembly GCA_022577455.1). Taxonomy (NCBI): domain Eukaryota; kingdom Metazoa; phylum Chordata; class Lepidosauria; order Squamata; family Colubridae; genus Arizona; species Arizona elegans. The sequence goes on along the minus strand of JAKOOJ010000004.1, from coordinate 69,938,932 downwards.
CCCACTATGGCCATTTAACAACTTTATCTACATAGGAGAAAAAAAACCCTGACTACAAAAATATCATACATTTGAGCCTATGAATTAAAAAGAATAAATATTTGACCTTTACAGGGAGGAGTCATAAAATATGGGTGTGTCTGGCTGAAGAGGTCCAAGAAGGCCGAAATAGTGCTATCCCAGTCTCCCATAAGTCTCAGAAGAAACAACATAAAATGTCTGACAGGCCTGAAAGCGATGATTAGAGATTTCATCCCACCATGGCCATTTAACATCTTTTTTCAAATATAGGAAAAACCCTGATTGCAAAAATATCACACATTTATACCTATGAATTAAAAGGAATAAATATATATATAATATATATATAATCTTCCCATTTTTTCTCTTTCATATAGTTCTTTATCATGAATTAATCATTTTTCACCATATCTTGTTATTTCAACTTCTACCATATTGTTCTTTTTTTTCCCCAAATCCATTTTACATATTTCCAATTTTGACCATAATATTCTTTTTCAATACTTCTTTGTCTTATCTTAATTTCTCTTAATACATAATACATAAACAGTATCACTATCCACCCTTAATTCCTAATCTCTTACAATAACATCGATTAATTATCTTATTTCTCCATTACAGAATATATTTTTCAAAATCCCCATCCCACTTTTTAACTTTCAACTTTGTCTCTTAATTAAAATTGCCTTCAAAATTAAACCAAATTACCATTTCACATTTCATCTGCTATTCTGTTTTACTATAAACAATATATATCATCATATTCAAATCTTATATTAAAAACTTTTAACTTAATTGACCATCCACAATTAATAATATTAATACAGTTCCCTTAAATCTATTCATATTTACCTTATTTCCCTTCTTCCTTTCCAGTCTCTCTTGGTCTCTCCAAAATTCCACTTCTTGATAATTTCCTCCTTTTTTCCCATTCTCTTAACAACTTCTTCTTCTTCTTCTTCTTCTTCTTCTTCTTCTTCTTCTTCTTCTTCTTCTTCTTCTTCTTCTTCTTCTTCTTCTTCTTCTTCTTCTTCTTCTTCTTCTTCTTCTTCTTCTTCTTCTTCTTCTTCTTCTTCTTCTTCTTCTTAATATTTATTATATTTTTACTTCTGACTCCTTTTTCTCACTTTTAGATATATTATTCGAATAGTTCTCCCCATGTTTTCTCCTAATCTCTTTCCACTATTTCCCTCTTTACCCTTTGATTGATTCTTTTTTGGGGGATATTCACCCCTATCCACTCTTTTTTTGCCACTGTAAATCCCAGTGAAATCATCTAACTGCTTTTTGCATTCAATTCTTTTTCCTTCAATATTATTTTCTTGCTCCTCATTTAGGCTCTCTTCTGCCACCTTCTCCCCTATTTCTTGTTCTATGTGTTCCAGCAAAATATCTGACTTTTTATTACCCTTTAGTGATTCATGCATATTTTTAAACCTCTCAATTAATTCCTCACACATCCAAGACTCCATATTGCCAATTTAAGAAAGTGTTAAAACTTTTAAATTATGTCACATCTAATTGAAATCTAAAACCATATAGTCTCTTTTTGTTTTCAAATAATGTTCAATTTAAGTATTTATCCAATCCACTCCAAGTTAAATATTTGTATCTTCCACAGCTGTTGATAATCGAGATCAAGCAATGTAATAAGACAGATACTTCTTAAAAGTTCTCAATTTTAATGGTCAAGGTCTCAGTTGTACTTTCCCTTCTTCCTTCCAGTAAATATTGCAGTACTCTCTTTCAGCCAGCAAATGTCTCTCAAATCCACAATATTTTCACACCAACTAAATGTCAAAGCTGTCAAAAACATTTAAATCCACATAAAAATACTTTTCCTCGGGTTCTTTTCTTTTATTATTTTTAGTTTCTCCAAATCCAATTATAGATACAGTACAAAAACTTTCTTGGGCTTTAGTATTTTAGCCTCCTCTTTGTTCTTCTCCCTCCACAGAATTTCACAAGTGTCAATTAGCTGCTCATTTCAGCTCCAGGACACCTTTTAATCCAATCCAATTTTCTTTTACCTGTGAGTTGGCCAATCACTCACCCGGTACCAGCACTCCATTCAAACACTGCTCCTGCACAAAAACTTAGTCCGGTTGCCTAAGCTTTAGAGCGGTCATTTTACAATGACCGCCACTCCTGCCACTGGTCCAAAGAGCTGCCTCCAACCTTCCAAGGAACTTGCCTGTTCCCCTTGGTCTTCTGAGATGCCTCTCCTCCTTCACCTTCCCTACAGGACGGTTCTGGTCTGAATACCCCCCAACAGTGGTTTGTCCAGCTGGATATTTGTGGAGCTTGTTGGAACCCGTTATTTTTCTAGCTGGTCTCACCGTGATGCTTCTGGTTCTTCCTACCTTGAGCAATTTCAACCAAACTTGGTACACAGATGATTTACCCTCTGGAAACAAATACTGTGGGGGTAAGACACCCCTAGATGTGTGTGTATGTGTATTCCAGCATAACTCTGGAAAGCCTCCAGCAATTTCAATCAAACTTGGTATACAGATGATTTACTCTTTGGAAACAAATACTGGGGAGGGGGAGGGTTTACGACATCCCTGGTCTGTGTATGTCTATGTGTGTGTGTTCCAGCATAACTCTGGAATGCCTGGGCCATTAAGGAGAGTGAGTGCAGCGTACTAGAGTGGCAATTGTTTGTGATGTCAGTTCCTTTGCAGCTTCCGCTGGAAAGCCAGCTGTGACATTCTCCCTCCAATGAGGAAGTACCTGATGGATTTGGGGCAAAGTGCCAGGATCATAGACAGGGCAGGAAAGAGGAGCACATGGGAGGGGTAAGGGAGAGGGCAGGGATGATGGACATGGGAATAGGGAGAAGAAAGGCCTCTCTCATTGGCTCCCTTTCAGACAAATGCTTTGATGGTGCCCCCTGGTGGATTTGGGGCAAAGTGTCAGGATTGTAGAAAGGGTGGAACAAAGAGCACAGGCAAGGGGGAAGGGAGAGGGCAGGGATGATAGGCATCGGAGTAGTGGGAAGAAAGGCCCCTCTCAATGGCTCCCTGTAAACTTGGTACACAGATGACTTACTACCTGGAAACAAATACTTTGGGGGTAAGATACCCCTAGGATGTGTGTGTGTGTGTGTGTGTGTGTGTGCACGCGTGTGCATTTCAGCATGACTCTGGAATGCCTGGGCCATTATGGAGAGAGAGAGTGCAGCGTCCTAGAGAGGCAATTGTTTGTGATGTCAGTTCCTTCACAGCTTCCTCTGGAAAGGCAGCCATGACGTTTGCCCTCCAGTGAACCAACGGGGAACTGCCTGATGGATTTGGGGCAAAGTACCAGGATCATAGAAAGGAAAGAGAAAGCACATGGAAGGGAGCAGGGAGGGGGCAGGGATGATGGGCATGGGAGTAGGGGAAAGAAAGGCCCCTCCCAATGGCTCCCTGTCAGAGGCAGACAGGGGCCCGTGGTGGATTTGGGGCAAAGTGACAGGATTGTAGAAAGGGTGGGGAAAAGGAGCGCATGGGAGGGTAAGGGAGAGGACAGGGATGATGGGTATGGGAGTAAGGGGAAGAAAGGCCCCTCCCAATGGCTTCCTATCAAACAAATACTTTAACATCATAAATACCCAGGCAAAGATACAGCCTGTTGTGCCTTAAAATGGCTTTACTGGACTGTTTTAAAATGGCTTATACCAGCATAACTCTGGAATGCCTCAAGCAATTTCAACCAATCTTGGTACACAGATGACTTACTCCCTGGAAAGAAATACTTTGAGGGTAACACACCCCTAACATCCCTCAGGGCAATGGTGGGTTGCTACTGGTTTAGCCAGGATTGGGTGAACTGGTAGCGGCGGCAGTGGAAGGCTCTCCCCACCCACCCAGATGCTTCTGCACATGCACAGAAGTGTTGCACATGTGCAAGTGTGTGCGCGCCCATGAGCAAACCAGTAGCAATGGGATTTGAAACCCACTACTGCCTCAGGGTGTATGTTCTGTTAAGATACAGCCTGTTGTGCCTTAAAATGGCTTCTACTGGACTGCCTTAAAATGGCTTCTACAGTACAGCACAGTGGAGTTGCCATGGTAATGGCACAGTCTCCCGGTCCCAGTCCTGGGTTATCAGCTAGTATTATATAAAAGTGTATACACTAATGTTTCCCTTTTCTCTTTTTTCTATCTCTTACTAGCTGATAACCTGGCTGTCAGCATTCCAGAAAACCCCCAACTCCAAGTAAAGACTCTGAAGCAAGCATTTTTCAAAGTTCTATTTACTAGAATAGGTAAACTGGCACATCTGGGAAAACCCAAATCTGAGATAGAATGCTACTATGTCTACAGACAACCCCTCTACTAAATCCCTCCTCCTACTTTCCCACACATGAGAAGCAGTGGTGGGTTCCAAAATTATTTACTACCGGTTCTGTGGGTGTGGCTTATTTGGTGGGTGTGGCTTGGTGGTCACATGACTGTGGGCATGGCTTGATGATCATGTGACTGGGTGGGCGTAGCTGGTGGTCATGTGACTGGGTGGGCATGGCCAACTTGACGTCACTCATGTCAAGGGTTATGATTAGGTGCCTGGCCTCTCCTCCCTCAAAGACCTCAACAAGATACAATTTCCCTGTCTATTTATTTACTACTACTGAACATTCAAAATATACTATTTAATCCTATGTATATATGCCATATCTGTACATACATATTACATAGTATAGAGTGTGTATAGGCACACAAAAAGATACTGTAAGGATCACCTCTCCTTCCAACTTAAGAAAGTACGAACTCTTGAAATGTGGTTGTTCAAAAGGATTCTTTTATTAAGCAGAAGTGACAGCCATCCAACTAAAGTAAGATCTGAATCTGAATCAAAGCAGTAGGATTAAAGTGGTAGAGACCCCTCCCTTTAAGTCAGAATGCAGATTTTAGCCAATACACAAGTGTGAAGATGTTTTCTTTACTATTTCCTATGAGAACCCGAACAACATGCATTCCCACCATTTACATTAAAGTGAGACAACCCACATGGCTATCATAAAAATTCCTGCAGGTAAAGGAGATCTCAGGGCTCTTTGGCGCCAGGATATAGGTTGTAAAGTATATGTTGACACAGGCAATGCTAGGGAATCGAATCCAAGTGTCCCCCCTCCTCCAACTGAATGGCAGTATCACTTTTAGGGATCTGACAGATACATTATTTACTATATATACTGTATGTATACACACACACACACACACACACATCTCTTCTAAAACTATACACATTCAACCTCACTTACTACATTTGGAAAAACACACCCCGAGTCCACTTTCTGCCACACATTTAACTATAACTTCTGTACATTTAGAACATTACACACACCTTCAGATGTTCTTCCCTAACTTGCACATGACTGTTAGAGCCAGGAGAGATTATGGATTGAGTAAAATGTGGTGAAACTCACTTAACAACACTCTTGCTTAGCAACCAAAATTTTGGGCTCAATTCTGGTCATAAGTCAAGGACTATCTCTGCCTTCCTCTACATGGCAGCCTTGTCCTAGTAAACTCCTTCTCCTTTCTGGCAATTTTCCTCTCTGTTAGAGGCACCAAAATAATCCAGGTAATATAAGCTTTCCTGCTGGAGCAGGGGGTTGGACTAGATGGCCTCTAAGGTCCCTTCCAGCCCTAGATTGCTATCCTGTTTCAAAGCATCTTCTGAAGCCACGTCTAGTGCAGGGTTTGTGTTCCTTCCTTCCTCTTCTTTCTTTCTCTCTCTCTCTCCCTCCCTTCCTCTTTCTTTCTTTCTTTTTTTCTTTCTTTCTTTCTTTCTTTCTTTCTTTCTTTCTTTCTTTCTTATCTCTCCCTTCCTCTTTCTTTCTTTCTCTTTTCCTTGTCTTTTCCTTTCTTTCTTTTCGCTCTCTCTCCCTTCCTCTCTCTTATTTCGTTCTCTTTCTTGTCTCTCTCTTCCTCTCTTTTTCTTTCTCTTTTTCCTTGTCTTTTTCTTTCTTTCTTTTCGCTCTCTCTCCCTTCCTTTCCTTCTTTCTCTCCTTCTCTTTCTTTCTTTTTTCTTTCTTTCTTGTCTCTCCCTTCCTCTCCCTTTCTTTCTTTCTCTTTTTCTTTCATTCTCTTTTTTCTCTCTCCTTTCCTCTTTCCTTTTTTCTTTCTTACTCTCTTTCTATCTTTCTTTGTCTCTCCCTTCCTTCCTTTCTCTTTCTTCCTTTTTCTTTCTGTTTTTTCTTTGTCTCTTTTTCTTTCATTCTTTCTTTTTTCCCTCTCTCCCTTCCTCTTTTGTTCTTTCTTTCTCTCTTTCTTTCTCTCTCTTTCTTCCTTTCTTTGTTTCTCCCTCCCTCCCTCCCTCCCTTTCTCTTTCTTTGTTTTTTCTTTGTCTCTTTTTCTTTCTTTCTTTCTTTCTTTCTTTCTTTCTTTCTCTTTCTTTTTCTTTGTCTCTCCCTTCCTGTTTCTTTTTTTCTTTTTCTCTCATTTTCTTTGTCTTTTTTCTCTCTCTTTTTCTTTCTTTCTTTCTTTCTTTCTTTCTTTCTTTCTTTCTTTCTTTCTTTCTCTCTTTCTTTTCCTCCCTCCTTCAAAGTCTGGGAGAGTGAAACCGGGAAGCCCAAGAGTAAGTGCCTGACAGCGGTGGCGTTAGCAGCAGCAGCAGCAAAATGGGAGCTTCAGGCTGTGGCAGGCGGAGGCAGGGGTTGAAACGGGAGCTTCAGGCAGCAGTGGCGGGGCGTCCCGGAACTCCCCGGAACTTTTCCTGCACGGCTTTTGCTGCGGCAGGCGGCAGCAGTGGCGGTGGCAGCGGCAGGGAGTCACGGAACTCCCCGGGACTTTTCCTTTTTTTTTTATTTTAAAACAAACTTTATTAAATTATCAAACAATTATAAAAACAATTAAAACCATAATAAGATGTTCATATACATAGATCATATCATATATTTGACATTTCATTTCTATTCTTTTACATATCTATATATATTCTTCTTCTCTACACATTATATATTTCTTAACCTTAAATGAACCTTAATATTCGTTTTCCTGACGGTGAAGTCGTCGTTGGTATTTATATGAAGTAAGCATGGAAATACACTCTCAATTATCAGTTCTCAATTTAAAATTCACTATTAAAGAAAGGTAAAATTTAGTACTCATCAAGATTATCTATATGCTTTACTACGTATATCCTTATCCACTTTCTTTTCGCTTAATCCAATCGTACCACTTGTCCCATACCTTAAAATACTTTGAGCTTTCCTTATCCTTTAATTTCAGTGTTAGTTGATCTGATTCCGCACATGCATATATTTTTTGTATTATCTGCTGGTCAGTTGGCAAATGATCGGTCTTCCAAACTTGTGCAATTGCTATTCTGGCCAGCGTAATTATATGATGTATCAAATATGTCACTTCTTTTCTGATATTTTGTTTATATATTCCTAATAAAAAAATCTCTGGGTTTAATTCTATTTCTTCTCCTGTAATTTGTGATATCCAAATTCTGATTTTCCCCCAGAATACCTTAATTTTGGGACATAGCCACCATATATGATAATAGGTTCCTCGGGCCTGTTTACATTTCCAACAATTCGGATCCAAATTAGGGTACATTTGTGCTAGTCTCGCGGGGGCAAGGTGCCACCTATACCACATTTTGTATTGGTTTTCCTTGTAGGTTACTGATTTCGTTATTTTGATGTTGTTTTCCCAAATCCTTTCCCATTCTTCTAGTTGAATATTTTTACCTATGTTTCTGGTCCAGGCAACCATTTGTCCTTTAATTATATTCTCATAAGTCAATTTCTAATAAGTATTTATATATTTTGGATATTAATTTCCCTTCTTTCACTTCCAGAAATTTGTCTAGCCTATTAGGATTCACATCAATTCCTCTTTCGTCGCTGTCTTTCCTATATCTATTTTGTACTTGAAGGTAGGGCCACCAATCCAATTCCATTCCCGCATCTCTGAGGTCCTGGCGTGTTCTTAGTAGTCCATTTGAATCTAATAGATCCCTATACCATATAATTCTATGATAATTTATAGTATTGGGGTGCATAGCCCCCTCCACTGTGGAAAACCACCCAGGGACCTTCGTGTAACATTTTTTCTTTCTTTCTTTTTTTTTATTGCAAAAGTTTTACAATTACATTTTCACCCCTTTTCCCCCCTCATCCCACCCCAAACTTCCCAACCTCCCTAACCCACCCTAATCCTCCCCTCCCCCCCAGACTTCCACACAGTATACTCATATCAAGTAAAAGGAAAACCCTCCTTTGTATATAAAACTTGAACCCCTCCCTCCCCCTTATAAATTTTCATCTTCATTACATTAACCTATTTCTATCTTAATATAACATTTTCAAATAAATTTTCATCCTCATTACCTTAAAATATTTCTATCTTAATATAACATTTTCAAATAAATTTTCATCCTCATTACCTTAAAATATTTCTATCTTAATATAACATTTTCAAATAAAAGCTATTTGATACTTCCTAGTTTGATATTTGTTCTGAACATAATCTATCCACCTCTTCCATTCCCATTCATTAGTCTCTTGTGAACAATCTTTTAGATATGCTGAAATCTTCGCCATCTCTGCAAAACTGGCCATCTTCAAAGTCCATTCCTCAATCGTGGGCAGCATTTCATTTTTCCAGTATTTACCTATCAACAATCTTGCTGCTGTTATCATATACAATATCAATTTTGTTTCACCCAATGTAAAACCCTTAACTATACCCAATAAAAACAATTGTGGAGAAAATTGAATTTTTTTCTTCAAAACATTCTGCATGACCCACCAAATTTTTATCCAAAAAGCCTTAACTTTCTTACAAGTCCACCAAACATGATAATATGTAGCATCTAGACAATCACATCTCCAGCATTTAGGCTGCACATTAGGGTACATACACGACAATTTTTTGGGGTCTAAATGCCATCTGTAAAACATTTTATAAAAATTTTCCCTCAGATTCTGCGACTGTGTAAATTTAACATTCTGAACCCAAATTTTTTCCCATGTTTCCAACATCGCTGGTTCCTCAAAATTTTGTGCCCACTTAATCATACAATCTTTAACTAGTTCAGTTTCTGAATCCCTTTCTAACAAGACATTATAAAGTCTTTTAATATGCATTGGACCTTTCTCTTTTATGTGTCTGACCAATTCTTCCTCATACATCATAATACCAGTTTTTTGGTCCTCTTTCCATCTCAATTGCAATTGATTATATTGTAACCAAGTTAAATTAATCCCTTCAGCCAACAATGTCTGTAATGTCTTCAGCTGCCATCTGCCCGCATCTGTAAAAAGAACCTCTTTATATAAACCCCCCCCCCCCCCGAGTGACATTATATTTGTATTCCACAAAGTATGACCAAGATCCAGCCATAGCGGTATTTTATAATCCCATTTGAGTCGGTGCTTCTTCCAAACTCTCAACAAAGAATCTCTAAGTATATGGCTTTTAAATGCTTTATCCACTTTGTTGTCATAAAATAAGTAAGCATGCCATCCAAATTCCAAATCAAAACTTTCTGCATTCAGTATTCCAGTCTTTTTTCCTCCAAACCAATCACTTGTTAAAGTCAAAGCTGCTGCATCATAATATAACTGTAGGTTTGGAAGTTTAAGACCTTCCCTTTCTGGAACATCTTGCATAATTTTCAATTTTACTCTTGGTTTTTTCTCGTTCCAGACAAACTTATTCACTCCAGTTTGCCACACTTTTAGTTGTTTATCATTTTTAAGTACCGGAATCATTTGAAACAAAAAAAGAAATCTTGGCAAAATGTTCATCTTAACTGCTGCTATTCTTCCAAGTAAAGACAGCTGCAGTTTTTTCCAAGTCTCCATGTCTTTTTGCACCTCTCGCCACAACACCTCATAATTATTTTGAAACAATTTCATATTTGATTCTGCAACCTGAACTCCTAGATATTTTACCTTTGGTACAATCTCAAAACCTGCCCTCCTTTTAAGCTCGTGTTTACGATCTTGTGTCACATTTTTGACTATCATCTTAGTTTTTTTCTGGTTCAGTCTAAAACCTGAAACTTTACCATAGTCTTGTATAATGTCCTTCATCTGGATTATTGATTCCATTGGCTGTGTTAGGGTAACGACCAGATCATCTGTAAATGCCTTTATTCTGTAATCCTCTTGCCTTATCATTATACCTTTCAAGATATTAGAGTCCCGTATTGTGTTTAACAAGACTTCTAGTGTTAAAATAAACAACCGTGGGGACAACGGACATCCCTGTCTTGTTCCTTTTTTGATTTTAAACTCTGTTGTCAAACTTCCATTAATAATAATCTGTGCCTTTTGCTCTTGATAAATTGCTGAAACCGCCTGTATAAATTGGTCCCCAAAGTCCATCTTTTTTAAAGTCTTTAGTAGAAAATTCCAGTCCACTTTATCAAAGGCCTTCTCTGCATCCAAGAAAACCAGCACTGCAGGGATCTGTTTATTCTTCTCAAGATATTCCAATAAATCTATTACTTGCCTTACATTGTCCTTCATGTGCCTACCCTCAATAAATCCCGCTTGATCATCATGAATCACCTTTTGAATTACTGGCATCAATCTGTTGGCTAATACTTTTGCATAAATTTTATAATCCGTATTCAAAAGAGATATTGGTCTGTAATTCTCCGGTTTTTTGGGACCTGCTTGCTCTTTTGGTATCAAAGAAATATAAGCTGTAGTCCATGATGGGGGTACTTTTCCCCCTTGTTGTATGTTACAAAATAAATCTCTGAGTTGTTCCACCATTTCTGCCTGCAAAGTTTTATAGTACACTGCAGTCAGACCATCCATTCCAGGAGCTTTGGCTGTTTTTAATTGTTTTATTGCTGCTATTATCTCCTCCTCTGTTATAGGATAATTCATTCTTTCCTTTTGTTGCTCAGTAATTTTTGTAACTCTTTTATTATCTAAATATTTTTCTATAAGTCCATTCTGCACCTCCTCTTTGGCATATAATTTAGTGTAGTAATCAAGAAAAGCTTCTTTAATTAATTTCTGTTGAAAAATTTCTTTCCCTCCAATATCAATACTATCAATAGTCCATATACTCTGTTTCTTCTTCAATGTGTAGGCCAACCACCTGCCCGGTTTATTGGCATTGCAGAATGTATTGTGCTTCGCGTATTGTAAATTTGTTGCAACTTGTTCTGCTATAAGCATTTGGAATTGATCTTTCAAGAGTTTTATGACACCACGTATTCTTTCATCTGTTGGATTTTTAATAAGTAACTGTTCTTTATTCTTTATTTCTGCTTCCAATTCAAGTCTTTTCTTTTGTCGGATCAATCTATGTTTAGAGTTCATATAAATAAGCACCCCTCTCATATAAGCTTTGCTTGCATCCCACACAATTTCCATTGGAGTGCCTTTATTCAGATTCATTTCAAAAAACTCTTTCAAATACTTTTTAAGTTCTATTATATTTTTTTCATGTCTGAACAAGTTTTCATTTAATCTCCAGGAGCGTCTCTCAGTCTTACTTGTCTCAATTTCTATCCACACTGGGCTATGATCAGTCAAGGTTCTTGGCAAAATCTTTGTTCTTTTTGTCCTAACAAGTAAGTCATCTGACAACAAAATGAAATCAATCCTAGAGAAGGATCTATGTCTATCAGAAAAGAATGTAACATTTTTTCTTTATCTCCAACCAGATGTCAATTAATGCTCTCCTAATTATATGATTATTAAAATGTTGGTACATTTTGTTCCCGGAATTCCACAGGAAGGCGTGCCACCCCATCATTAAATCATGTTCTTCAAGTTTTAATAATCGTTGATTGTCTAGATTAACCCACTCTTTTATCCATATCAGGCATGCTGCCTTATAATATTTCTCCCACGCCGGGAAACCAAAACCTCCCTAAGTTTCTCATCCTGTAGTGTGTTCAAGCTTATCCTGGGTATTTTGCCCTCCCATAAAAATTTAGACGTAATTTTATTTAAGTTAATAAATAATTTTTTCTCCAGTTTCACTGGGATAGTCTGGAATAGGTAGAGGAGTCTAGGCAAGATGTTCATCTTCACAGCTGCTATCCTTCCTAAAAATGAAATATTTAACTTTCCCCATCTTTCTAAATCGTTTTCAATTTGATGTATCATTCCATCGTAATTGTTTTTCTTTATGTCCATATTCTTATTTGTCAGGTTTATTCCTAAATATTTTATTTTCTTAACTACTTTTAGCCCAGATTGTTTCTCTAATTCCTCTATTTGTTTCATTGTTAGGTTTTTGGTTAATATTTTAGTTTTATCCTTATTAATTTTCAAACCTATGACTTTTCCAAATTTTTCAGTTTCCTTCATTAGATTGGGTTCTGTTGAAAGTGGGTCTTCTATGAAGAACACAAGGTCGTCCGCGAAAGCTTGGACCTTGTATTCTTCTCCTTTTATTTTAAGCCCCCTTACATCTCCATTTGCTCTAATTTTCCGAAGCAGGTTTTCTAGAGTTAATATAAATAATAGCGGTGAGAGAGGACACCCCTGCCTTACTCCCTACTATTTCAAAAGAATTTGTTGCTTCTCCATTAATTAGTATTCTTGCCTTTTGTTTAGTATAAATTGACGAAATTAATTCTTCGAATTTCTCACCAAATTTCATATTTTTAATTTGTTGGGTCATAAAGTTCCAATTGACTCAGTCAAACGCCTTCTGTGCATCCAGAAAAATCAGGGCTACCTGTTTTTCTGGATGTTTTTCATAATATTCAATTACATTCATGACTATCCGTAAATTATTTCTAATTTGCCGGCCTGGTAAAAATCCGTTCTGATCTGCATGTATCTTCTGGTTTAATATTATTTTAATTCTGTTAGCCAATAAATTCATAAAAATGTTATAATCCAAATTTAATAATGAAATTGGTCTATAATTTTTAATCTGGGTGGTGTCTGCCTCTTCTTTTGGGATCAATGAAATATAAGCTTCTCTCTAAGTATCTGGAATTTTTGCTTCCTTTAAAGCCTCATTATAAACTTCCAAGAGTTCAAGATTTCACCTAAACTTTTGTATAATTCTATTAGGATCCCGTCCGTTCCTGGAGTCTTATTATTTTTCTGTCCTTTAATTACTTCCTGTAATTCTTCTTTGGTAATCTCTCTATTTAACATCTGTCTATCCTCTTCCATAATTAGCCCTTCTTCTTCCAAATATTGTTTTATTTTCCCATTCGATACTTCCTCTTTGCTATATAATTCCTGGAAGTATTGAATTGCTATCTCTTTTTTCCTTTCAGTACCTTTTTGTAGATTGCCCTGTTTATCTTGTAATTGGTGTATAATCCTTTTCTCGGCTTCTTTTCTTAATTTGTAGGCCATCCATCTCCCTGGCTTATTCGGCTGCTCGAAATAATTTTGTTTTATATATTTCAAAGAATTAATAGTCTTTTCCTGTTCAAGCAGATTTAATTTGTGTTTGGCTGTTATCCAGTTAGTTCTTATTTTATCTTCTCCTGGGTGGGTACCTAATTTTTCTTCCCAATTTTTAATTTCATCTTGTATGTTATTATATTCTCTTTCCTTTTCTTTTTTCCTTTTACTATTATAAGCAATAGTTATACCCCTAATATAGGCCTTTGTGGTGTCCCATAGATTCTGTAGGGATGTCTGATCTTTATTGTTGTCTTTGAAAAACCATTTAAGTTCCTTTTCTAATTTACCAATATATTCCTTCTCTTTGATTGTCTGTATATTCATCATCCATCTGCCTTTTTTTGGTGTTTGCCCTTTCCATTCTATTGATATTGGATTATGGTCTGCCCACTCATTTATTCCAATATCTACCACTTCAACTTCCTGGACTAAGATCTTAGAGATCCAAATCATATCGATCCTTGACCAGGACTTGTGTGGACTAGAATAGTAGGTGAATTTCTGCTCCTTTGGATTCTGAAACCTCCAAATATCTATCAAATTTAGCTCTTCTGTTAAATTGAAAAATGTGTTAGGTAATAAATTTCTCTTCTTTTTATTATTTTGATTACTTTTATAGTCTTTTTTCAAATCCGCTATTGCATTCAAGTCCCCCAGTAAACAAATAGACTTGATATTTTGTTCAAGTATTTTCCCATGTACTTTTTGGAAAAATTCTTTTTGACCATTATTTGGTGCATATAATACTACCAACAATACTTTCCTATTGTTAACGTTTATTTCTAATAACAAAATTCTTCCATCCAAATCAGCATATAACAATTTACTTTCTACCTTGTCCTTAACATACACTGCTAAAGATGTTTATACCTTTCCTAATTTTTTACATTGCAAGTATTTTTTGTCCTGCTTTCTTATATGTGTTTCTTGTATGCATACTATGTCTAATTTTTGTCTGATTAATTTCTTGAATATCTGATGTCTTTTAACTGTTGAGTTAAGTCCATTAACATTTAATGAGATAATTTTTACATTCGAATCCATAGCCTACTCTGGATGTGTTTCCTATTACTTCTTGTCTTTCTTCTTCGCTTCATTCATTGCTCTCGTTGTTACTCCTTCTTCTTCCAATTTCTCACTTTCTTCCTGCGTCTCTTTTCTACTATTTCTCCCCTCAAAAGATTGATCTTGCTGTTCCATGGTTCTCCTGGGTCTATTTCTCCCTTCCATTTCTTCTCTTCTGCCATTGGTTCTTTCTGCCTCGATCACTTGGTCATGTAAAGTTTGTGCTTTTTCTATGGTGTCCACTTTAATCTTTTTACCTTGCCACGTTACCAGCATCCCTTCTGGTATAATCCATCTAAGCAGGATTTGTTTTTTATTTAACATCGATGATAGAAATCCATACTCTCTTCTCCATTCTCTAATACATCTCGGGATCTGTTTCAGCGTAATTATTTCTTTTTGTTTGTAATATATCGTTTCATCTTTTATTATTTTGTAAATTGTATCTCTCACTTTCTTTCTTGCAAATCTTACGTGGACCTCTCGGGGGAGTTTATATTGTCTAGCATAGTTGGTATGCACACGATATACCTCTTCAATCTCCTTCATTATTTCATCCTTATCCCATTGTAGTACATTTATGAATATTTCTCCCATTACTTCACATAGATCTTCATCTCTCTCTTCTTTAATATTTTGAAACCTCAGGTATAACTCTGCTTTTTCCTTTTCAAGTCGTGCCACCGTGCTTTCCAGTTCTTTATTGAGACAGTTCATTTTTCCATCTAATAGTTCTATTTTCTCCTCTACCTGTCCTGTTTTCCCTTCTATAGCTGTTATCCATTGTTCATTCTTTAGAATCAATTCTTGGAATAAGTCTACTTTTCCATCCAACTTTTGAATATCGTCCTTGACAGCATTTTTAACATCGTCTAAGTCCTTTCTAGTTTGTTCATAGTTCTTCGCCATGCATTCCTGCATTTTTAACATTGTTTCCTGTATAGATACTAAAGTTGTCTGCATGGTCTGCATTGTCATAGTAGGAGTTTGTTTTTCAGTTGGAAACATAGTATCTAAAGTTTTTTGTGCTATTGGGGAAGCCGTCGTTCCACTTGGTATTAAAATTGTTTTTTTCCCAGTTTTCCCTGTCGTTGTTATAGTTGATGTCATATCGTTCAAAAATTTGTGTTGTTTTTCTAATATTTTGTCTATTCTTTCCCAAATCAGCATCCAATATTATTGTGTGTTGTTAGTATATATAAATATCAATTTCCACTCCAATCTCGTGTAATTTGAACTAATTTGCTATCTATTATGATCCTTATTTTACTCTAAAATTTAAAGTTTAAAAAATATGAATATAAATATGAATATAAATATAGAAGTATAAACTCTAAAATACTAGGTCACCATCTGGTCTAATCTAATCAAATAGCCCTGATAATTAATTAAATCTGACACTACTAAAATTTTAAAGAACTCACTTAACCATTTAAATAATAAATGAAGGGAAAAATAAGAGGGAAGGAGAACAAGAGAGCAATACAGTCTAAACAGTAATCAATTCATTAGTAAAAATTAATACTCTTAATCTTCTATAATTATTCTATTAAAGGTATGTATGAATTTATAAAGTTTTTAAAATATAAAAGTTATGAGGTTATCTAGTTATAAAATATTGCACTTATAAAATTGTTATTATCTATATTTCAAACAATTGGTTATAGTTGTCACCAGATCCAATCACTGAGTTCAAATATCACTATCCAGTCTTAATTTATTCAGATTTACTCCTTATGTCCTTAATAATTTTCAAAATTTTAACAGGAGCTTTTCTTTATTTTTGTACTTTCCAATAGTCCAAAATGGCTGTTAAAGTCACAGTATCAGTCTATTTCTTCTTATCTGTCACTCTTCACTTTGTTTTGCCCCAATAATCTTCTCCTTTAGCTCAGTTCTCCGTTCTTACTTTATCAGTCCAGCCCTCTGTCCTATGCTCTTTTCTCTTCCAACAAAAAAGGGAGAGCTTTAAACTTATTATCACAAATCCTAAGAGTCCGGTTTCGCTGAGTCACTCTGGCAAGTCTTATTCTTTGCCGCTTGCTCCCTCGTTACGCCACTTCTTCTTTCTGCTGCGCTTCTGGACCTTAAATCTTATCCTCTTTTGTTGGTCCCTCGATGCTGAAAACAGTTTTAACACTCGATCTCTGCTCTCGCCACCAGATTTCACTGCTCTCACTTCCTTGTCTTCCTGTTCTTATACGTTCGGGACATCAGGTCTCTGGATCCGCTGAATCGGCCTCCTTCTTCTATCTCCGAAATAAGGGCTCTCCTAGGTCCGATGCAAGATCGCACCTCTCCACACCGCGCCTCTGAAGTCGCCCTCTTTCTCCCGGTCCTCACCCGGACTGATCGCCCCCTCTACGGGCACCGAAACACAGAAAATTGCCACGAGAAAGCGGAGCTCTCCTTTCTTGTGCCGCTACAACCTACACCTCCGCCAGAAGTCCCCCGGGACTTTTCCTATGCGGCTTTTGCCACAGCAGGCAGTGGCAAGGAGTCCTGGAACTCCACAGGACTTTTCCTGCACAGTTTTTGTGGTGTCTGCCTCCCTTCACATGCGGTGCACATGTGCAGCAGCCCTGGGAAATCCGCTCACCCTAATGCAGCACTGCCGCTGCGGCTGTCCTCTCAGCCCCATCACAACGGCTCCATCTCCCCGAAGGACCGCCCACCCACCCACTGGCCAGGCCAAGCCGGGATTACTTCCACGGCGGCTGGGCCAGAGCGGCCCCCAGCCAACCACCACTGCTGGAAAGCTTTTTCTGAAGGCAAGCTGCTGCCATCACCGCCTTGTTCTTCACGTATGCACATCCCATTGGACTTGCAAGGCAATGGGATGTGCATGCATGAAGAGCATGGTGGCGCCGAACAGCGTGGCTGGGGCAAGCGAGTGGCAACTGGGCAATCGGTTTGGGGGCATGGCCAGCCAGCCATTTCTACTGGTTCTGCGAGCAACTAAAATTTTTTACTACCAGTTCTCCTGAATCGGTGCGAACCAGTAGCAACCCACCACTGATGAGAAGGTGGCAGCATGGAAGCTTCCGACCTAATATGGCTTCCAAAGCTGACTGGTGCCCCCCCCCCCACTGCAGAAAAAAACACAAAAATAAAAATAAAGCAGACAAAACACAAAAGAAGAGGTTAACACCTTGTACAGGATCCCTTAACTCCCTCTCCACCCTCCAGGCGGACCTTTTGATTTTTCAGGGAATTTATCATGAAATTGCTTTATTAGAGTATCAGCATTCACATCCCAACTTTTCACCCAAATAGCTTCAGATAACAGGTACCCTTTCCAGTATACCAAATATTGTAACTGACCCCTGTATAGTCTAGAGTCTAGGATCTTCTTAACTTCATAATGAGTCTCCCCTTGTACTACTAAAGGTGGAGGGAAGTAGCTGGTAAGGGCCTTAAGTTAGATTCTGTTGCTGGTTTCAATAAGCTACTGTGAAAAACTGGGTGTACTTCCCCTAATATGTGAGGGAGGCTAAGTTGGACAGTCACTAAGTTAATCACTTTCACTATAGGGAAGGGACCTATGAATTTGGGTTCAAATTTCTTGCTAGGTAACCTCAATCTTAGGTATTTGGTTGACAAATACACCGTATCTCCTATTCGGAAAGGTGGTTGGAGAGACTGGAGTTTGTCGGCCTGGGCCTTATATTTTTCCCCTGATTCAGCTAATGCTTTCTTAATATTCTCCCAACCCTTTTTTAATGAGGTCATCCATTCTGTTAGGGACATGGAAGTGGCATCTAGGCAACTTAGGCATTGACACAAAATCCATGCCCATAGTTATCTGAAAAGGAGTCAACCCTGTACTGCTGTGTACTGCATTATTATAACCACTTCTGCAAATGGTAATAACTCCGCCCAGTTTTCCTGTTGATAATTTACATAATATCTAATGTATTGTTCCACCATTGCGTTCAATTTTTCAGCTGATCCATTAGTTGATGGGTGGAAAGCTGAGCTAAGCCCCTGGGATGACCCAATTGACCGCATGAATTTCTTCCAGCACTTAGCAGTAAAATCACGTCAGCCTGGACTACAAATGGTTTATTTGGATCAGGGTGCTGGAGGATCGGCTCCATTGTGAATAGGCATTTTAATTGTTCAAAGGATTTTTGACAGTCCATTGTCTATGCTAGGGGTTAGCTAGGTTTTGGCTTTATGGTAGATGGACCAGTTTTTAGTAATTCCGTCAAGGGGAGAGCAACCTTGGCGAAAGAAGGGATGAATTGTCTGTAAAAATTTGCAAACCCCAGGAAGCTTTGAAGTTGCTTACGTGTTTGTGGGTGTTGCCAGTCTAGACCTCCTTCATCTTCCCCAGGTCCATTTTGATTCCTTGATTCGATACCCTGTATCCCAGGTAGTCCAAGGACTCCTTATGGAATTCACATTTTGACAGCTTTGCATAAAGGTTGGCTACTAGGAGTTTTTTCAGCATTTGACTGACTAATTTGACATGTTCTTTCATATTTTTGCTAAATATAAGAATGTCATCCAGGTAACATTCTTATACAGGTGCTCATGCAGAACTTCATTGATCAGTTGCATGAAGACTGTGGGGGCCCCTTGTAGTCCAAAAGGCATGACCCAGAATTGGAAGCTGCCCAGGAGTCAGTTAAAAGCAGTCTTCCATTTGTCTCCCTCCTTTATGTGCACCCAGTAGTAGGCTTCCCTTAAATCTAACTTGATGAAAATCTTGCCTTTTGACAAGTGGTTCAGCAAGTCTTTCATTAGTGGTAGGGGGTAGGTATTTTGTATGCAAACTGCATTGATATTACAAAAATCATCACATAATCTCAGCCCTCCTATCTTTCTTCACTTTAAACAATATGGGGACAGCCACCCTGGATTTCGCAGGCTAGATGAACCCTCTGGCTAGATTGGTGTCAATGAACTTGCTCAACTCAGTCATTTCAGCAGGCATCATGGAGTACATCCTGGGTTTTGGCAACTTGGCTCCCGGTTCTAATTCAATGGGACAATCTGTGGGCCGATGAGGGGGGAGGAGGTTACATTCCCCCTTGCTAAAAGCTTTGGCTAAGTCTGTATATGCCTTAGGAATCTGGGGTTCGCCTGGAGGCCTGTCTGGACCACCAGCTGTTGTTTCCTTATGGGTAGGCTGTTCCTTGGGAGGAGGGGCAGGGGGTAGTGGGCCGACACCCATTATGATTTTCTGGTATCCATCTTACCATTTGATGGTGGGGGCCCATTTGTCCAGCCGAGCCAGGTCCAGTGTGACAGATTCTGACACCTTTGGGGTTACTATAAATCATATAAATTTATGATGTCTTCCAATTTCTAATCTAACCAGTTCTGTAATATGGGTGGCTGGGACCCCTCCAATTAACACCCCATCCACCTGGTGAAATTTAATTGGGCACTTTAAGGCTCTTGTTCTGATCCCCAATTGTTCAACAATTGGAAGTCCAATTAAACATCTGGTCCAGCCTGTATCTATTATTGCTGGAAGTTCTCCTTGCTCCCCTGTCTGGCACCACAAGTTTCATTTAATTGAAAGGGGGGAGAATGGGGGAATTCACCATTAGGTCTTCATCTCTGCTAGCCTCATCGGGAGGGGCTTCTTTGGCTGGAGGTTCCTCGCCCTCTTCAGTGGGGAGGGGAACCTCTACGGCTTGTCTGGCAAATTGACTGGTGTCTGGGGCCTTCCTAGGAGCCCTTCTGCCTTGAATGGCTGTGGCAGGACGTTGTTGTGGAACTGGGGCAGGGGCCAGGCACTCAGAAGCTCAATGTCCCAGTTGTCCACATCGATAAAATTTAATCGCCCCTGCTGGTTGAGGGGGGTGACTTCAGCAGGCTTTGAAAGGGGCCGTCTAGCTAAAGCTCTCCGAGGAGGCTTCTCTGCTGGGGTTTTGCAGTGGGGGTAAATTGGTCTGTCTAGAGCTATGGACATACCAGTCATGCAGTCGCTCAGGCACCCCCTGGACCCCCAGGCTGTTCTGACTTCTTGATCAATGGCCTCTTTAAAATAGCGTAGGAGTATGCAGTCCGGCCAATGTGCCAGGTTCCCTGTGACCCATTTAAAGTTCCATACAAAGTCTTTTATGAGTTGATTACCTTGCTTCATCAACTTTAGTGTGGTTTCATTTTCATTTATTCGATCTGGGTCTTCAAATCTGGCCTGGAGCAGCACAACAAACCCATTAGCATCATTTAGTTCCACAGCACCCTTGTGCAGTTGGGCTATCCATTCAAAAGCCTCCCCCTCATTCATCTCGTCAGAAATCGCCGATACCAAGTCCTGATTCAACTCGTATTGGTCTCCATACTGATCTACATGAGCCCAGACCCTGCTGAGGAAGTAAGCCAGTTTGGCAGGCATACCATCAAAGGTTGCTCTGAAGTGGGATGGCATTGGTCTCGCAGGTTGCTTGGGCCTGGCAATGGGTATCTGAGCTGGAACCTGTGGCAAAGCTGCTGCTGGTTGCTGGATGCCTGCTGCTGAGGGAGGGGGGCCGGTGGCTGAGCTGCTTGTTGGGCTGAAGAGAGGGGGGGGGGGACTCCAGCCAGCTGCTGGATTAGCTCCCCTGTGGTGCTGGGATCATTGGGCCATATTGGGGCCATGGGGATCCCTGGAAAATTGGAGCAGATGATGCTGGATACCACTGGCACTGGACCCACCCCTAGCCAGGATAGAATCCCCAGCCTGGGGGTATACATTCAACAGGAGGTAGCACAAAGGCAGGCTGGCAAGGGGGCCTAGCAGGGAGGTTTGCATTCCCCATGCTGGCTGCATCTGATGTCTCCCAGCTGCAGGATGGCCATGCTGCACTCAGCCACTTGTTTCACCCCTGGCCAGGTAGAGAGGTGCCTGCACCCCGCTAATTCTTCCACCAGGTCCTGGATTGGAGAAGGTGAACGTAGGTTGCACTAAGCTCCATCTCACTTGAGGAGGTTGGAAGGGGGGTGCGTAACTTCCCACTTCCATCCATTCGAAACGCTCAGGGAGCCCAGTTAACGATTGGCTTCGCAATGGGGGCAACAGGTTCCAGTCCTGGGAATCTCTGGATCCCATAGCTATCCCTCTTCTCCACTCTGACTCATAGGTTGACTTCATTCGGCTGGGAGCAGCACTATATCCAGGCGGTCTCTCCTCTGGTCCTTTTTCTGGAGTTGGATCAGACTAGCAACTTTTCCAGGAATCTGACTCCTTGGGCCGAGCATCTAGCCTTCGGACCTCCTCTGCAGCCTCAATGGCTCACACCATTTCTTCACAAGGAAAAAGCAGGGTGTCAGTAAATCCTTGAGTATCCATCCCCACGGCCCCCTCTGCAATCTCTCCTTTCTCCTCCATTTTCACTTTGCACCACCTGAGGTTTAGGTAGATGCTGGGACTCAGCACCCCCAAAGCCCCCTTTCAAGGTGCCATTATGCTTTAAGGGGGATTCTGGTTAATGTCAGTGTTCCAGAAAAACCCCAGGTAAAAACTCTGAAGCAAGTGTTATGTCCTTATAAGGACATCCGCCCGGATTGGCTGCCAGCCACCGGGCGGGAAGATTTGAATCCCTGTCAGGGGGCGGTGCGTCTGCCGGAGCGAATATAAGGAGAGCCCCGGCAGCGCACAGCCAGTCTTGCTACTGTTTCTTGTACGCAATAAAAGTTACTAATGTAACGAGCTGGTCACGTCTTCCTTTCCTGCGCCGATCTAACACTGGCGACGAAGGACTGAGAGAAGAACGAACCTCGCGGCACCAAGCCAACAAGACAAGACTCCGGCACCGGGAACTACAGTAGGCATTTCCAAAGGCATGGCATCCGCTGAAGTCACTTTGCCAGCCCTTGCTCCTTTCCGCCCAGGGAAGGACAAGTGGAAATCCTACGTAGTGAAATTCCGGCAATACCTGAGAGGCAACAACATCAGGGATGCCGATGATGACCGGAAGAAGGGCATCTTCCTGGCCAACTGCGGCTCCGAGGTCCTTGACATGGCAATCGATCTCGTAGCACCACGAGACATCGAAGAAGTGCCATGGACAGACCTGCTGCAGATCCTGGAGGACCACTATGCCCCAACAGGAACACCGGTGGCGAACCGTTTCACCTTCCACCAACGGGACCAGAAGGAGGGTGAGACGATCAAGGAATTCGTGGCCGCCCTACGCCAGATCGCAGCCAGCTGTGAGTTCGACCACATGGACAATGCCATCGCTGACCGCGTGGTCTTCGGCATGAGGGACAGAGGCCTGCAAAAGAAATTCCTGAGCAGGAAGAAGCTCGTGCTCAAGGATGTGGTGGAGGAAGCCACCGCATCCGAAATCTCGGAGAAAGCAGCTGCCGCAGTAAGCAGAGCCAAGGGAATCCACAAGATTCGTTCCACAGAGCAATCTTCAACAGAGGATTCCATGGCTGGATCCGAGTCGGAGGGAGAGTCCACCGTCCACAAGGTATCCAGACCCCCAAGGTGGGAAACCGCCCAATGGAACTACAAAGGGGAGCGCTGCGCCAGCTGCAGAGGGGACCATGCCAGAGCAACCTGCAAGTGGAGAGATGCGACCTGCCGACGCTGCAACAGAAGGGGTCACATCGCCAAAGCTTGCAGAGCTGAGGAACCAGCCCCAGAGCCCTCCAGCCACCGTCCCCGCGAGAATCGGAAGGATTACCAGAGGTCATCCAAACGGTCCTCTGGCCCTTCCAGACGCAGAGACGACGAATTTCCCCGGAGCGGAGCGGTCCACCAGATGACCATCGCTCACACGACGTCAGACAGTGCCACCAAGTTCCACGTGACCATCCACGTGGAAGGAGCACCCTGCAAAATGGAGGTAGACTCCGGCTCGGTCTACTCCATCATGGACTGGCAGCAGTTGAAGCGCCTGCAACCCAGCATCACCAAGCGAGAGCTGAAGCCACTACACTCCAAGCTCGTCGACTTCGGGGGAAACCCCATCGGAGTGCTAGGAAGAGCCAACATCCGGGTCACCTACAAGCAGTTCGAAGGCAAGCTCCCCATCACCGTCGTGAAGGACAACCGACCGAACCTGCTAGGAGTGGAGTGGTTCAAGCCGCTGGGGCTCTCAATCGAGGGCATCAACCAAATTGGCAGGGACGAACTCGACTACCTCATCGAAGAGTTCAAGGAAGTCTTCGATGGTAAGCTGGGGAAATTTGTGGGGAGGCCAATCTCCTTCAATCTGGACAAGGGAATCACCCCAATTAGGCTCAAGCCCCGCCGAGTTCCGTTTGCCCTGCGGCCCAAAGTAGATGAGCAGCTGGATAAGCTGATCGCCCAGGGCGTCCTGGAACCGATCGATCATGCTTCATGGGAGACCCCCATTGTGACCCCACTGAAGCATGATGGGTCTGTGCGCATCTGCGCCGACTACCGTTGTACCATCAACAAGGCGTTGGCACAGAGCGCATACCCAGTCCCAGTGGTGCAACACGTGCTGCATTCCCTGGGATCTGGATCAATTTTTGCGAAACTGGACCTGGCCCAGGCTTACCAGCAACTGCCAGTGGACGAAAAAACGGCGGAGGCTCAAACAATTGTCACGCACAGGGGGGCATTCAAATGCAACCGGCTCCAATTTGGAGTCAGCGCTGCCCCCGGCATCTTCCAATCCATGATGGAACGCCTCCTCCAAGGCGTTCCAGGGGTGGTGCCTTACTTCGACGATGTGCTCGTCTCCGGTGACTCAAGAGCTCAACTCCTTGAAAGGCTCAGGCTTGTCCTGCAGCGATTCAAGGCCAAGGGCTTGAGGGTCAGGCGGGACAAGTGCATCATAGGAGTACAGGAAGTCGAGTTCCTGGGCTACCTCATTGATAGCACAGGCATCCACCCCACCAAATCAAAAGTGGAAGCAATCCATAAAGCTCCAAGCCCAAAAAACAAAACGGAGCTTCAGGCTTTCCTTGGGTTGCTCAACTTCTACGCCATTTTCTTAAAACAGAAAGCCACAGTTGCTGAGCCACTCCACCGCCTGCTGGGGAAATCGGCTTCCTGGAAGTGGGGCCAGGAAGAGGAAGCAGCGTTCCGGGCCATCAAGGGACTACTGACGTCCAAAAGCGTCCTCATCCAATACAGCGAGACGCTTCCCATCAAGCTGACCTGCGACGCGTCGCCATACGGGGTGGGGGCAGTCCTCAGCCACGAGCTGCCCAATGGCACGGAAGCCCCCATCGCCTACTTCTCGAAAACCATGTCCGGCACAGAGCAGAACTACAGTCAGCTGGACAAAGAAGCCCTGGCCATCGTGGCAGGAGTGAAGCGCTTCCACGAATACCTCTACGGAAGGCGCTTCACCATACTCACCGATCACAAGCCACTCCTGGGACTCCTCGCAGGCGACCAACCCACCCCGACCTTCATGTCCCCGCGGATGACGAGATGGGCCATCTTCCTGGCCGGCTACTCCTATAGGCTCGTGCACCAGCCAGGCACAGCCATAGGAAACGCCGACGCACTCAGCAGATGCCCATCGAAGAACCCGGTGGAAGACCCAGCCCCCACGCTCCATCTATTCCACATAGATGACGACGCCAGCTGTCCAGTCTCCTCCGCAGATGTGGCCGCGCACACCCAGAGAGACCCCACCCTCCGCCAAGTAAGGTCCTGGATCCTCAGGGGGTGGCCATCGAAACAGTCGGAAGAGAGGTTCAGCCCGTTCACCAGGAAACAGACGGAGCTGTCCACCATAAAGGGCTGTCTGCTATGGGGAGACAGGGTGCTGATCCCAAGCACTCTGCAACGGCGGACGCTAGAGACACTGCACAACGGGCACCCAGGCATCGTCCGCATGAAGGCCCTGGCACGGAGTTACGTCTGGTGGCCCTCACTGGACAGAGACATTGAACAATGGGTCTCCAGATGTGACCCGTGCCAAGAAGTCCGCCCAGCACCACCACAATCCGAAGTCACGAACTGGGAGACCCCCAGCAACCCATGGTCGAGGGTCCACATCGACTTCGCGGGCCCGATGCAAGGGCGGCACCTCCTCATCATGGTAGATGCCTTCTCCAAGTGGCTCGAGGTGGTACCCATGGCATCTACCACAACAGAAGCGACGATCCGAGCTCTGCGCCGCCTGTTTGCCACCCACGGACTACCGGACGTGCTGGTCTCGGACAACGGCCCCCAGCTCACATCCCTGGCCATGGAGTCCTTCCTGGCAGGACTGGGCATCCGCCACGCCCTCTCCGCTCCGTACAGGCCGGCCGGAAACGGACAAGCGGAACGGATGGTCCGGCTCACAAAAGAAGCCCTCACCAAGATGGGCCCGGGAGACTGGCAAGAACGCATCGACAACTTCCTCCTCACCCAGCACATCACACCGCATGCCACCACCCACAAGAGCCCGGCCAAACTCCTGATGGGCAGAAGGTTGAGGTCACCCTTGGACCGGCTGCACCCCCAATACAGCCCGGAAGTGACCGCAACCGCCAGCCACCCGCTTCGCGCCTTCAGCAAAGGAAATTCAGTTTTCGCGCTGAATTTCAATGGCTCTCCTAAGTGGCTGAAGGGGAAGATTGCCAGCACAACCGGCCCCAAATCCTACACCGTCGAGTTGGAAGATGGACAGGTCGTGAGACGTCACATCGACCAACTCCGGAAAAGGTGGGGGGGAGCACACGAAAACCAGCCTGACGAGGTAGGCCTACAACACCCAGACGAGGTAGGCCTGCAACACCCCGGCGAGGTAGGCCTACAACACCCAGACGAGGTAGGCCTACCACACCCCTGCGAGGCAGAGCAACGCCATCCCGACAAGGTCGGCCCAGCACACTACCAGGCACTGTCACGTCGACAGTGCAGCGAGGTAGACCGGGGCCAACCACACGGGGGATGGCAACACCAACCCGACCAGGTGGGCACCCGGCACAGCAGGGCCAGGGACCCCCGACCCAGCCCGCAGGTAGACCGGGACCTGCCCAGAAGGGGAGCACCGCACCCTACCAGTGAAGGCAACCCACGGCAGCCCTACCAGGGAGACCTCAACGCAAGGCGAGTAGACCGGGGACCTTCGCAGATGGGCACACCACAGCACATGGGCGAGGGTGGCACACGACTCCCCGGCGAGGGGGATCCCCGCCCAACGCAAGAAACAACCCGGCAACAACAACCCAACCCAGACGACCCCAACCACCAACTGGCGGTAGACCAGGGACTAGGGGGAAGGGAAAGCCGACAACAACCCGGCCAGGGAGGCCTGCGCCACCCCGGCAGGGGAGACCTCCACCAGCCTGAGGAGGAAGCCCCACAATGACACCCCGACCAGGTCGACCACCACCAACCCGACGGGGAAGGCCAGCGCCAGCCCGGCAAAGGAGACCTGCGCCACCCCTGCAAGGTCGGACACCGCTACCCGAACCAACACCACCCACAGCGAGCAGACCGGACCCAAGGGCACCGGCCCGAACCACCCTCCGGACCACAGCGAACCGGGCCGCAGCAGAACCGCAGCCACCGGGAGACCCAGGAGGAGCAAGTGACAGCCGGGGTCTTACCGAGACTCAGACGCTCTTCCCGGGTCGAGACCGAACAGCACCGCCGAGGCGAAAGATCCACAGGCCAGGAGGAAGACCACCAGAACCAGCCATCCAAGGTCTGCGGTCCGGCCGGAGGCGCTGAGGGTGACCCCGCACACTCGCCAGCCGAACCGAGCCCGGTTCCGGGGAAGGAGCCAGGAGCCACAGGAACCCCGTCCGTCCAGGGCGGGGACGCGGAAGAAATGAGACTGCGCAGGTCAAGTAGGGTGCCTAGGCGTCCTACGTATCTGCGGGACTACGTCACGTTTATTGACGAACTCTGAACTGTTTTTTTCTTTGGACTAGGGGGGAGGAGTGTTATGTCCTTATAAGGACATCCGCCCGGATTGGCTGCCAGCCACCGGGCGGGAAGATTTGAATCCCTGTCAGGGGGCGGTGCGTCTGCCGGAGCGAATATAAGGAGAGCCCCGGCAGCGCACAGCCAGTCTTGCTACTGTTTCTTGTACGCAATAAAAGTTACTAATGTAACGAGCTGGTCACGTCTTCCTTTCCTGCGCCGATCTAACACAAGCATTTGTCAAAGTTCTATTTACTAGAAAAGGTAAACTGGCACATCTGGGAAAATCCGAATCTGAGAGGTCCAGGTTTTCCCTCAGTAAATCAAAAGCCCCAAAACCATCCCCCCACTCCTCAGTCAATCACATGCTCCAATCAACCGCTGTCCCATCTCAAGACATCACTCCAACCACTCCTTCTCCAAATGCAGGATCGCCCTCACCTAGACCGACAGAAAGAATGCTACTATGTCTACCAACAACCCCTCTACTAAATCTCCCCTCCTACTTTCCCACACATGAGAAGGTGGCAGCATGGAAGCTTCTGGCCTAATATGGCTTCCAAAGCTGACACCAGCATTGCCCAGGTATTTATTTATCACTGGATCCCCCTTCTCTGGGTATATATCTCTCTCAGTGTCTCTCTCTCCCCCCCTCTCTCCCCCACTTCTCTGTATCTCTCTTTCTGTCTCTCTCTCCCCCTCTCCCCCCTCTCTCTGTATATCTCTCTCTCTCCCCTCTGTATCTCTCTCTCTCTCTCTGTGTCTGTATCTCTCTCCCCACCTCTCCGATTCTGATTCTGAGGCATTGGGCAGATCATGAGGCACTCTTGTAGTGCCTTGCACAGCACAGTGAACTTTAGTGCACTTCACAATGGGGGAGATGTGGTCCCCTCCTCCTCCTGGAGCCCATTATGATGTGGCGACCCTCCTCCTCCCCCTCCTTCTTCTCTCCCAACCCCTGGCCCGCTGTGGCAAGGCCAGGAGACTGTGCTATTACCATGGCAGCTCCACTGTGCTGTACAATAGAAGCCATTTTAAGGCAATCCAGTAGGAGCCATTTTAAGGCACAACAGACTGTATCTTAATAGAACATACACCTTGAGGAGTGTTAAGGGTATCTTAGCCCCACAGTATTTCTTTCCGGGGAGTAAGTCATCTGTGAAACAAGTTTGGTTGAAATTGCTCGAGGTGTTCCAAATTTGTGTTGGTAGAAGCCATTTTAAGACAGTCCAGTAGAAGTCATTTTAAGGCACAACAGGCTGTATCTTTGCCTGGATATTTATAGCTATCAAAGTGTTGTCTGACAGGGAGCCATTACGAGGGGGCTTTCTTTCTCCTACTCCCATGCCCATCATCCCTGTCCTCTCTCTTACCCCTCCCATGCTCTCCTCTTCCCCGCCCTTTCTACTATCCCGGCACTTTGTCCCAAATCCACCAGATGGCGCCATCTGCCTCTGACAGGAAGACATTGGGAGAGGCCTTTGTTCCCCCTACTCACATGCCCATCATCCATGCCCTCTCCCTTCCCCCCCCCCATGTGCTCCTCTTTCCTGCCCTGTCTACGATCCTGACACTTTGCTCCAAATACATCAGGCACTTTCCCATTGATCCTCTGGAGGGCGAACATCCACGGATGGCTTTCCAGAGGGAGCTGTGAAGGAACTGACTGTTGTGGCCCACCAGTGGCCAGCAGAGCTGACAGCAGATTTGGACAGTGAGGAAGTTGGGGAGGAACGTGGGCCAGTTCTGGAGTCTGGGGAAGGCTCAGACGATGGCCCAAAGGCAGAGAGGGGGTCAAGGCTATCTGGTAGTTCTTTGCTGCCTCTGGAGTCTCTGGAGTCTGACATCAGTGAGGCAGAAGAACAGCGTGAGGCTGTTCCCAGTGTGTGCATGCGCAGAACTGCCAAGAGATAGGAACAATTAAGGAAACAGGTCGACTTGGGAGTAAGGCTTGGAGATGATTGGCCCCTCCCATAAGACATAAAAAAGAAGTGAACAGGATGTGAGCTTTTGCAGGAAGCAATTAGCTCATCCATCTGATTCAAGATTTGAAAATTCTGTTTGTGACTCTCTGCTGCACCTCCTCCTGCAGCCAAGCATGCCCAGCCATGCGTGGCCTTTCCTTCACCCGCACTGTCGGAAGGCAGGTCACTGGCACATGCCATTTCCCACTTGCCTGCACTGTCCAGGAGGCAGGCCACTGACCCCCACTGTTTCTCACTGTTTCCCACAGTTTCCTGCCGTTTCCTGCTTGCCCATGCTGTTCAGGAAGCAGGTCACTAGCCTGCAATGTTTTCTGCCATTTCCTGCTTGCCTGTGCTGTCCAGAGGCAGGCCGCTGGCTCCCACCATTTTCTGCCATTTCCCGCTTGCCTCTGAATGCTGGCTGAATACTCTCCTCCCAGGTCTCTTGCTGATGGCTTTCCAGCATTTCTTCTTCTTGTAGCAGAGCTCCTTGGCTTCTGAAATCCAGCGCTGCTTCTCCAGCTGCCAAGCCCAAGCAGCTGATCCAAGAGTGCTGGATTTCAAAAGCCAAGGAGCTCAGTGCTACAAGGAGAAGAAGTGCCGGGAAGCCATTGGCAAGTATCACAGGGAGTTGCTGGACTCTAAGAGCTGTTGCTGGCCCAGGAAGACTCTGAGGATGCTGCTTCAACTGCCTCCTCCACAGCAGGGGCTACCGGCCTGGCAAACTCTTACAACAGCTTAGCAGGTAGGGTAGTCACCCGGGGTTTGGCCCCGGGGTGTGGGGGGGGGAAGGGGGGAATGGTGAGGAGGAAGGGAAGATTAATTTTTTTAATAGATTAGAAAATAATATAAGGGACTTTTGAGGAGAAAGCCCTGCACATTTGTGGTGTTGGAATGGATTATATGGCAACTCCTAGTGATCCTATAGATTTTAAGTGTTGGAATTAAGCTCTTGGAAACTTTTGGAAGTATTCACTTTTGGTGACTGAGAGCAAAAAGTATTTAATGGCAGTACGTTAGAAGTACCTTAGAATTGAAAAGAACTATTTTTGGCAACAATGCTTTATAAAAATAAAAATATTGGACCCTGTTTCCACACACTTTGTATTATTTTCCAATTATTTAAATAAGCTCATGTGATAACTTTTCCTATGAACTGTTCATGTTGACTATTTTGATAGGCTCTCTGAATTTGCAGAAAGGGTCCTTAGAGAAGGATGGATTTGCAGTATTAAAAAAAAAGACAGAGAATGGTGATTTAATGACTGATCTATATGCTCTACCAATTATCTGAGGTCTGGGATCCTCATTTGTACCACCGAGAGGGCCAATGTAGGCCTGTACATACCTTGCTAGTTGCTTGGCAATTTATCTACTCCACCTGTATTTATCGTACTTTTCAGAGTATAAGATGCACTTCCCCCTCCCTTAAAAGAGGGTGAAAATTTGGGTGCGTATTATATAACAAATGTAGCCCTGCCCACCTTCCAGCTTTTTCCAGCCTACGCATGTCACATTTTCAGCCTCTGCACACAGTTTTAGACCTGTTCCAGTCTATGGGCATTGCCACAGCACATCGCCACCTCTGTGCCTTGTGTTTTTGGCCTACATGCATCGCATTTTTGGGCTCCATGTGTCACCTTTTTGGCCTCTGAATGCTCCATTTTAGGCTACATTTAGGCTACAGTTTAGGCCTCCATTCAAGGCTACTGGCATCGCCACAGCACATCATTTTTCAACTCCACACGTCATGTTTTCAGCCTCTGCACTCCCCATTTTTGGCCTCCATGTGTTGCGTTTTCAAACAGTTCCAGGCAGCAGGGATTGGTGGTTCCAGGCAGCAGGGATTGGTGGTGCCAGCAGCAATCCCTGTTGCCTGGAACTGCTCAAAAACGTGATGTGCAGAGGCCAAAAATGGGGCACATGGAGGCTGAAAACGCAATGCACGGAGGCCAAAAATGCGAAGCACGGAGGCAGCAATTGGTGGCGATGTGCTGTGGCGATCCCCAGTCTGGAACTGGTCTAAAACAGAGCATTCGGAGGCCAAATATGTGAGGCACAGAGACCAAAAACATGAGGCACAGAGGCGGTGATGGTCTCTGGCAATCCCTGCAGCCTGGAACAGCTGGTTGGGGGTATTCCAAGAGGCTGATACACCTGTCAATCAGCTGCTTATGCTGAATCAGGCTGTGATAATGTCCTGAAGCTGACCAGCCTGTTTGCTATTTGCTGCAAGGATGCTAGCCAGATGAATGCCGATGGATGCTGGTAGGCCGAGGCAGAATTATTTTTTCTTGTTTTCCTCCCCAAAAACTAATGTGCATCTTATACTCTGGAGTGTCTTATACGCCAAAAAATATGGTATATATTCTTCAAAATATGTTTAAACTTTTTAAAAAATGGGAAACTGATTTGCCACAAAGCAAAAACACCATCCTCCAGAAAAATCATTTATTTCTTTATTTATAGTCCATCATTATTTGTATAAGTAATCAGCAGCAAATATTCCAAATATCCCTTCTCCTCCTATTTTCCCCACCACAGTCCTGTGAGATAGGCTGGGCTGAGAGAAGGAATGACTCACCCAAAACCAGCCAGTTAACTCACAGAGCCATTTCTGAACTTTCCAGCAATGTGAAAAAGAGAACTATCTGCAGCCAGTGTTTTGTTTAGAAGTGCATTCACCTGTCTTGAAATAGCAGAAAAATTATAATCATAGGACTGTGCATTGCTATGCACAGGGATATATTTTTCTGCAATTCTTTAAACAAAATACGGCCTTTTCTGAGGAAGAAAGGCAGCTACATAATCCCAGGAAGCTGCATAATCCCAGGGAAAAAAATGCAGCTGCCTTAAAGAATTACAAACAGATGCAACATTCCTTCTCTGTGCTCTCCAAAATATATATTTTTGCATTTGAATCCAAAATGCAGTTGTTGTAGACAAAATAACGGACTGGGCAAGCTCTTCAATGCAGGAAAGAGTTTATTGCGCAAGGTTCAAACAGTCCAAAAAGGTCTGAATGAAGATGGCTGATTTCAACCAGATATTTATACAGTATAAAGGCAAAGTTATTACGAAGAGTGCAACATTTCACACATAGAAGTTACCCTTTAATCTATCTCTAGGAAAGACATAACAGCCCTGTTCCCACAGGCTCAGGCTTTCAGCTCCGGAGCTCAAGACATAATAAAAGGAGATAAGGGGCTCAAAGGCGCCTCACAAGCAGTAAAGAGGACAGTAAGGAAAACAGTATTTTCTCTCTAAAATCTACATGACATTTGGGGTGCAATAAACATTAAACAACAGGATGTATCTGTTTAGGGTCAGTTTGCCCTTTTACAATTCTGTACCTACGTCAAATACCGTTTGTAATCTCAGCACCTTGGCATGGAAGAGGCACTTCTGTCTTGACCAAAGATTTGGATTTCTAATAATTGAGTTTTATCCCAATATCGAATCATAGCCTGGCTCATACCCCCCCTTTGTGACTCATCTGTCATATCGAGACGAGTCACACCTCCAGATCCTCTTCCTTGTGGAGCCATTTATAATCCCACATAGCCATCACCTGAGCAGTTGTCTTATGTTCCACCAGCAAGGATAGACTTTTAGAGATAGTTTTAACAAACAGAGGTAAAATACATGGGAGAAAAATACACTCTGCAGCTATTAATCCCACCAGGCCAAAAATGGCCTGTAGGCCAGGTAACCTTGGCCACCATCCTGAAAACATATCCTGTAAATTAAGGCCTTTCCAAGTCTGGACTGGCACATGAGCTATTTTAACCATTTGGTCTGTTATTTCCTTAATAATCTTTCCGCTTTCATCAACTTCTATACAGCAGTTAGTCAAATTAAACTTTCCACATACCCCTCCTTCCTTGGCTAACAAATAGTCTAAGGCTAACCTATTCTGCATAATATATGTCCTTGATTTGACACTCTCCCTAGCTAATTGAGTAAGACCTTTTACAGTTTCGTTGGTGATGATTTCAACCACCGCTTGCAGACGAATTAAACGGTTCAGAATGTATATAGGGGTCCGATAGCAATACATGCCATCTTTTGCCCATGTAGCTGGTCCATAAACCTCAATAATTCGCTCTGCAGGCCATACTTCACTTCCCCAACTACGTTGGTTACCTCCAACCCTAACTTTTCCTATTGCAGATGTATCTACATGTCTTCTTTGTCTTAAGTTTCCCACCTCATCATATACCGGGACACCTAAAACCTGTCGGGTTTTAAGGGGAAGCAAAAAGAATCCAGGCCTAATTAGTCCCAGGACACAGGCTCCGCACCAGGATTTAGGTAGAATCCCATATGCCATCTTACCACATATCCAGTATAGTCCATCAGGAGCCAGCCATTCAAGGGTCTGATAATCTGGATCCTTTAAAAAAGATAACCCGTTTACCTTAAACAGGGCCATTTCATCAGTTCCCTCTGTGGCATTACCTCCTGACCACCATACCTTACTTTCCCATTTTCCTGTACATATGAGGTTTCCTACCTGATGACAGCCTGCCACAATTTTTCTCTGGAAACAAACATTCCCTACCAAACTAGTAGTCAAGGTCCAGTGTCCATCCTTACCCTTATTATATGACAGATTACCCTTATAATCTATTTCTAAGACTTTGGAATAATTTAATTCCTGGGCTTCCCATGGCCATTTTTCTCCCATGTTAGTTCCTCCACAAACAAAACAATTCGATACATTCAGGGTATGTGCTATGTCTTCAGCCAATTGGACAAAGGTATTTGTTACATGACTAGGAATTTCGGGTACATTCAACTTCTCCATCTCCAAATAATATGACCAGAACAACCCTTTCGTATCCTGCGTCACTCTGGTAACTTTAGTGACATACCATCTAAGGGTTGCAAGAGGATCCTTTCCCTTCGCATAGATTCCTAATCCATAGTCCTCCTTCCATAATTTTGTCGGGGTACATGTAATCTTTATAGGATTACATTGGTTCCGTTGACAGTTACTACTAGCTACCCCATTTTCCAGCTTGCATCTTTGGGAGCCCCCAGGCTGATCTCCTGTCCACATAACTGCACAAGCCCAGTATGGACAATAACTATATGTGTCCTGATCACTGCATTCTCCCTGCTTTCAACACATATACTTTTTGTCCAACATATAACTTCTTTCCCATTCTAATGTCCCACATGTTGACTTCCACACATCACAGTTACGATTAATAGCTAAACAGGCATCAAATGTTATCTCTACTGGATTTCCTAATTTTCTAAACTCTGTCTTATTCAAAAGTTCTTCTCTCCCACATTCTGTTGTATATATTGATATTTCATAAGTAGTAATCTGCTTGGCTTCTGCAGGGTTGTAACATTGTACTTTATCCTTCAGCATACACATGTGATATATGGTATTGTTTACCTGACAGGTTTGGGGTATGTACTCCCTACACCCGTCAGGCTTTTGAGTGTGATAAATCAAAGTATTGGAAACCCGTGTTCCCTGCAATGTTGTGCGTATGCATGGGTCACAGTTCTCCTCACTCACTGCTTCTGTCATGGGAATGTCTAGCTCACTTCGTAGTCTCATTACCCATCCACTCATCCATAATCCCAGTCCAATGATCACCATATTCTGTATCCTCCCGGTCCTTCTTGAATACAAATTTTTTCCCCCACTTTTCTCCCCCCACTCCACCCTAACCCCCCCTCACCACCCATCCCCCTCTGTGACTTCTTCACAACAAAGACCTAATTCATAACAGATTATATAATATTTTACCATCCCCTTACTCCCTCCTCTAAGTACTGACCCTTACTTGCTAATAGTATTATTAATATTGTTACTTCCCCCTTTTACCATACATTTCAAAATAACATTCTACTGTAACATTGTATAACTTCTAATTTATAACTTCTAATATTATTGTAACTCCCAATTTAACACTATTCTGCCCTTTTTCTCCTCCTCCATACTTATATCTGTATATTAATACAACATTTCAAAACAACCTTCCACTTTAAAACTACATAATAAATCCTACTTTAACGTTTAATCTTTTGTGTATATTAATATAACATTTCAAAGCAGCCTACCCCATAAATCCTAATTTAACATTTATTCAACTCTATCCATTTGCTCCATTCCCCTAAATATATCACTTAAACATCCCTTTTCTTAAACTAAACAATCAGTAAACTAACCTATTTCCACCCACTTTCCTACAAAATTGCCATGCACAACAATTCTTAATATCTTTAATCCACTGCCCACTCTGCTAGAATATATATATATATTTATATATATATATATATATACACACACACACACACACACACACACACACACACACACATTCCGTTATATAAAAGAAAGTCCATATAAAATCTTCTTTGATGTCTTTCCACTGGATTGTTGAGTCCATCATCCATATTAGGGTAACATAGCATCCTGGTGCAACAGT
Source organism: Arizona elegans (assembly GCA_022577455.1). NCBI lineage: Eukaryota > Metazoa > Chordata > Lepidosauria > Squamata > Colubridae > Arizona > Arizona elegans. The sequence continues at coordinate 69,903,271 of JAKOOJ010000004.1, read as the reverse complement.
TTGTTCAAGATCCTCAGTCATCATCTGCCCCCATCAGTAATGAATATCCTCATATATATATGAAAGAAAAAAACAACCACCCAAGTGACATTATGATTATATTCCATATAATTGTAATTGTGGCTTTCATCAGGATTATTAATTCCCATCATCCTAATGGGTAACAACCAGATTTTCTGCATGCCCCAGCATAGCTCTCTTGCCTTATAGCTCAAGATGAATATAATATATTTATCAATAAAAAAAAGAAATCCAAAATAGATAATTCAAATCCAACAAATTAAGGCTCTTTTCACATCCCAAAATTACGGCATTGCAGAGGTCTGTCACTCTCCTCAGGATAATATTAACCAATACTTCGCCTCCACTATCTTTTCATATATTCATTCATTTTTTTAAAATAACTGGCTTCGCTGTTGCTTAATTTAGAAATTTCTATTTTTGTGAAACCTATTTCTTTTTTTCTTTTCTTTTTGTGGGTTTGATCTCCATCCTGGTTTCCTTTCCATAAGTTGTATATCAACTGATCGATTTTCATTCTGCTTTATAACTTGATCTTGTTGGTTTCGCTTTCTTGTCTCATATTTCTTTTTTATCAATTGTGTATCAGCTAATTGGTTTCCATATTTGTCTGTGACTTGATGAATCATCACGTTAGAGTCCGATGCCACTTCTCTCGTATTTGTAGATAATCCAGCTGAGGTGTCTAAAGAGTCCAAAGGCAGTTTGTCCACAGCAGCCTCTATAATTCGATGTTTTCCCTTTGTTTCCAATTCCTTCTGCTTATCCTGTATTGTGCCTAAAGATGTTAAATTCATTTTCAAAATTTTTTGATAAAATTCTTCCACTTTTTCAACAGTATTTAGTTGGTATCTTTCTCCTTGATATCTCAATATTATACCAACTGGAGCGTCCCACCTGAATAAAATATTTCTTTTTTTTAACTCAGTCACCAGAAAACCAAATTTCTTCCTTTCCAATAACATCTTAGGCGGGAGCTCTTTGTAAATCCAAATCTTTCTTCCAAACAATTGCAAAGTAGAATTGAAAGAATTTTGCACAATATTATTTCTTATATCTTTATCTGTAAAATAAATCACCACATCTCTAGGCAATTGCCTTTGCTTTGCAGTCCAGGAATTTATTCTATAAACTCTGTCAATCCTACAAAATACTTCCTCAGGTTGAACCTTTAAGATCCCAGCCAGAATTTCAGAAGATATTTTCCTTAAATCATCTCTGTCATTTTCCTGCAGTCCTCTGAGTCTAATCGCATATTCAGTAAAATTATATTGCATCATTAAAACTTCTCTTTCAATCCGTTGTTGTATGTTTTCTGCATTACAAGTCTTTTGATCAGCCTCCATTTTAGGTTTTTCTTTTGAGCTATTGTCTTGAGTGTTTGTCAAATCATTTTCAATTTTTTGTATTCTATTATCCAAATTGTCCTCAATTTCTTCCACTTTAGACTCTAATAAGTTAGTATTTGCAACCAACTTGATCATAAATTCTGCAAAACCATTAGCCATTTTTATAATCTTTCGGTCCAAAAAATCAAACTTTGATTGCACTAATTCTTTAATTTCCTGCTTAAATTTTTCAAAGTTCTGATTCACAATCTCATCCCTTCTTACAATCTCCTCCAAAAGAAATTCAATTATATTAAAATCAGTTTTCTGAGACTGGAGATTTAGAACTTGTTCACGTAATTTGTTAATGGGGGAATCCCCCCCCACTGCTTGTTTGTCCTGCTTTGGAAGCTTTAATGCCATATTTCCACACAGACAAAGTATTTTAAAAAAAAGAAAAGAGAGGCAAAAAAGAAAAAAAAACTTCTTTCCAACCAAGATCAATATCAGATCTCCAGGAAGAGCAAAACACAAAAGTAGAGCTTTATCTTCAATTGTAGCCAGAAGTATTTATTCCGCTACTTTGTATCTTAATGGAAAATGGAAGGACTCTCCCTTTCAGCCCCTTTTCAAGCCTCGGCAGTCGCCATTTTTAAAAATTATTTTTCTCCTTTTCCTTTTCCTTTTTCAATAATTGTTATAAAATAAATGAAATACTTGCAATTCAGGGTCACAGGTCCAGCTCATATCCTTTTTAATTGTTCTGTTAATTTTTGTAGGCTTGATCTTGTCACCTAGCTCTGCATATAGCAGAGGTCTCCCAAAGCCCAGAGCGACGGCGAGGGAAATAGGGAGCCTCATCTGCTTCGTCCCCAAAAGTAAAAAAAAACTTTTGGGGCTAGGCAGAGAGCTCTACCTACCCCCGCCGGCTCTATCTCCATTTCCACATGGAAATGGAGTTTTTTCGAGCCGCCTTTCAGTTGTAAAGGCGGCTCTTTACAGGCAATGGGGCGGTGATCCCAAGGGATTATCTGGCGGCGGCAAGAAGCAAACCGGAAGTCGCTGTTCACCATATTCTGCATCCTCCCGGTCCTTCTTGTTCCGATCCCTCAATGCTCTCTCAACGGTGGGGCTAACCTTAAGTGTATAATAAGATGTCTCTAACCCTATCACCAAATAGTGCGCTAGTACTTCTTCTATGATCTTTATGTCACACTCAATCAAACACCCTGTGCATAAGACACAGTCTATACAATGAGCGCAACAACAGCACTCACATCCACAATTACAGGACCAACACATTGGAAAGGAAAAAAATCTTAATACATTCAGAAATCGCCTTTTACTTATTACAATCAAGATTTCTTTAGTAACCAAACAATTTATACTGTGTGGGTGTTCAGGAGAAGATCCGGGCAGTTAGGAATTGGAGTAGCTGGTGCCGTGATGCTCCTCGGTCGTCCACAAAACCACTGTTTATACCTGTAAAACACAATAATCGACAGAACCAATACCCCCAAATCCCCAACACACCTACATCCAACTCTCCTCCCACATGGATCCTTTGTTCTTCAGTCACTTGTCTTTAATCAGCTTCCAAAATAATGCGACAACCCGGGTATGTAGTCCACTCTTATGATCCATTGAGGATCCCCACAATCAATCACACCTCCAAGTATCCTATATAAAATAGAAAAAGCTATTTTTGAGCACGCTTAAATGTTAGCTTAGTGGGATTTTGTTTATCCATGATCACTTTCCAGCCAGTTTCTGCTGCCGCCTTGACTCGTGTCCAGTGGATCCATGACTTTGATTCTGCAATCTTAATAGCAAGGGGAGAAGTCATAATAACGGTAAAAGGTCCCTTCCACCGTCCTTCCAGTGGCTCCTTCTTCCAATGTTTGACTCACACTTGATCCCCTGGTTTAAATGGGTGACAATGGGTTATTAACTGGGGGGGCACTTGTTCCATCACATATTGCTGGAGCCTCTCAACTTGCTTGTTAAGTTCTTGTATCATTTCCATATTCCAACCACCCCCCCCCCCCTTATGCCCCAGATCCGGCTACCCTGCCAAGTTCCTTCTTAACAACCCTGGCGGTCGTCCATACATTAACTCATATGGTGATAACTTGTGTTGGCCCCTTGGTGAGCTTCGAATTGCATACAAGGCTAGTGGTAGAGCATCTGGCCATTTTAAGTGACTATCTGTACAAATTTTAGTAATCCTTTCCTTTAGAGTCCTGTTCATTCGTTCTACACATTTACCTGATTCTGGCCAAAATGAACTGTGAAACCGCCACTTTATTCCTACTGCCATTGCAACTGCCTGGTTAATATGATGGACAAACTCAGGACCATTATCCGATGAGATATGACTAGGAATTCCAAATCTGGGAATTATCTCTTTCAATAATAGTCTTGCCACCTCCTGTGCCTGTTTGGTCTTTGTTGGAAAACCTCAGGCCACCCTGTATACATATCCATCATAACTAACAGAGCTCTAAACAATCCACATCTAGGCATATCAGTAAAGTCTATCATAATATAATCCATGGGGATGTATGACCGGGGTATGGCACCAGGGGGCAGTAAGGGCCCTTGCCTTGGGTTAACCTTAGCACATGTAACACACTTTGCAACCATTCCGGCAGCGACTCCGGCCAGCCCATTAATGTAGTAATCCCTTCCTAGTGCTAATTCTAAAGCTGTTTTACCCATGTGTGTTGTTTCATGGGCTAGGCGTGCTAGTGTCCATGCCATCGAGGCTGGTACAAAAACCCTCCTGTCTGGTAATACATACCACCCATCTTCAACCTGAGCCTTCAAGTCTGTCACTGCTTTCACACTTTCCTGTTGCGTATACGTTGGTTTGATTTCAGGGGGTATAACCCCTAAATCCATTGCTACACAAACAGATAAGTCGGGCAAGGGCCCCTCTTGCTTTGCCGCTTCCCTTGCTTCCACATCCGCTGCTCTGTTCCCTATAGCTACCTTATCATCTCCTCTTTGATGTCCTTTACAGTGCATCACTGCTACTTTCTTTGGTTTATTTACGGCTTCAATCTGGCGGCTAATAAGATGTCCATGCAAAATACTTTTCCCTGCTGAATCTCTAAACCCTCGTTCCTTATAAACAGCCCCATGTGCATGTAAAGTAAGGAATGCATATTTACTATCTGTCCACACATTCAATGTTTCTCCCTTGGCCCTTTCTAAGGCACGTATCAATGCCCACAACTCAGCCACCTGTGCACTGTGTCCACTTCCTAAAGGTCCACTTTCCACCACTCCTTCATCATCTACAATGGCATATCCAGACACCCGATACCCATCTACAATGTAACTGGATCCGTGTACCAATTAAACTGCGTGGGATAACGGGATGTCTGTTAAATCAGGGCGGGTGGAATAAACTTTGTCTAATACTTGTAGGCAATTGTGTTGCGTATCCACTTCCGTTGGCAACAACGTAGCCAGATTCAACCTATTAGACATCACCAAACGCACCTGGGGGTTCTCAATCATAATTGCCTGATATTTTGCCAATCTCTGCCCACTAATCCATAAATGTCCTTTAGCATCCAAAACGGACTGCACCGCATGGGGGGAGTGCACATTTATAGGACAGGAAAAAGTAAGTTTATTACAATCTTGAATTAATTCTGCAATTGCAGCCAACACTTTTAAACAATGCAGCCAGCCTCGTGCTACTCCATCCAGTTGTTTTGATAAGTATGCTACCGGTTGTTGCCAGCTTCCCAACAGTTGGGTAAGCACCCCCACTGCAATATTTCTACTTGTATCTACATATAAATTAAAAGGCTTCTGCAAATTCGGTAGGGCTAACGCCGGCGCCTGAGTCAGCGCAAGTTTTATATCTTTAAAGGCTTTCTTCTGTTCTCCCCCCCATTCAAGGGGTTCCGTATTGGCGCCCCTGGTGGCTACATACAAGGGTGCTGCCATCAAAGCAAAGTTAGGGATCCAAATACGACAAAAGCCAGCCAACCCTAAAAAGCTTCTCAGTTGTCTCTTTGTTCTAGGTTCGGCCAGCATCAAAACTGCCTGTTTCCGCTCTGGTCCTAAAGCTCTGTGTCCTTTCTCAATATCATAACCCAAATACCTCACTCTCTCTTTCACTAGTTGAGCTTTCTTCCTTGATACCCGATACCCACAAGTCTAACAACATTTTAGTATTGTCCCAGCATAAATCCTCTGTCTGTCCTGTCACTAAAACATCATCAACATATTGTAAAATTGAATCCCCCAGTTGCTGAGGCATGTAATACTGCAGGTCCCTAGCCAGTGCTGTTCCAAACAATGTTGGGGAATTTTTAAACCCCTGTGGCAACCTAGTCCATGTGTATTTCATTTTTGTGCCCGTATGAGGGTTCTCCCACTCAAAAGCAAACAGCGGCTGGCTTGATGGATGAATAGGAATTGTAAAGAAGGCATCCTTCAAATCAACTACAGAAAACCACCCCGCCTGGGGTGGGATTAAATTTAACAAAGTATATGGATTAGACACGGCTGGGTGTAAGATAACTGTTAGGCTGTTAACAAATCTCAAATCTTGGGCTGGGCGATAAGACCCATCTGCTTTTTTAATCGGGATAATTGGGGTATTCCATGGGGATTGAGTAGGCACCAAAACACCCGCTTCCAAATATTTCTGTATACTCTCATAGATAGCATAGATCGCTTCCCATGAAACAGGATGTTGCCTTATTCTAACTGGCATTGCTCCCGGCTTTAGCTCAACCACCAGGTGGTGTGCTGCAAAACCTGTCCTCTGCCCACAAACCTGGCACATCAAACATCCTCCACTTTTCCTCCTTTTCTTTCTCACCAACCTGTCTCCCTATCATCAACCTCCAAATCTCTTCCGGAGAATGCCTTATGGTCATTTTCTGACTGCCCTCATCAAAAGAAATTGTTGCCCCTAATTTGCTCAGCATATCCTTGCCTAGCAATGGAATAGGGCACTCAGGAATGTACAAAAATTCATGCTGGATTTCAGCTCCTTTAAAATCACACATCACAGGCTTTAGGATCTGCCGTCCCATAATCTGTCCTGATACCCCCTGAACCTGGATTTTACGTGATCCAGGGGCTGCAATTTGCTTGTTTACAACTGATCTACCTGCTCCTGTATCCACTAAAAATGTTGTCTGCTGGCCCCCTATCCTCATTGTAACCAATGGCTCAGGTGGGGGTTCTTCCAAGCCTGGTCCCCATCAATCCGACCACATCATGTCTGCCAATCCAATACTCTCCACTTCTCTTGGTCTGGCACCCCCTCTAACTCCTCTACCAAAGCCTCATCCCAAGCCTCTTTGTCCAAATCCTCTATTCAAGCCCCCTCTCCTTCCTCGTTCTTCCCTTCTCCCTGCAAACTGCCCCCTCATCCGTGCTCCAAACTCCAGTCTTCTCATCATCCCTCTACCTCTCATCATCCGTCTGGGGCATTCTCTTTGCCAATGGCCCTCTCCTTTACAATAGGCACATTGGTTAGGGCCCAGGGGAGTCCCAGGGTTGGGGTCGAAACTCATTCCTCCCTGTAGTGCTACTGCTAGTAATTCAGCCTTCTTTTGCATTCTAGCATCTCTTTCCTTCTTTTCCACCTTATCCCTATTGACATACACCTTCTGTGACAATTCCAACAATTCCGTTGTGTTTTTCCCAAGGGCTCCTTCTACCTGCTGCAATTTTCACCGTATATCTTCATAACTTTGAGCTATAAATCTTTCATTCAACATCCGCACATTATCCCCCTGCCTTGGATCCACCTGTGTATATAACTCATATGCTTCAATCAATCTTTGCAGGAAACTCTCCGGGCTTTCATCCGCACCCTGCATCACTAAAGATGGCTTGGACATATTTACTGGGGGCTTCCCTGCTCTTCTAAGACTTTGCACCACCAAATTCTGATATTCCTTCAAATGTGTCTGCTCCTGTTCCTCCTTAGGGTCCCAGCCTGGATCTATTTCGGGCGCCCGGACCAACACCTCTGGCTGCACATCTGCATCATTTGGCAACATCTCTTTCACACACTGCCTAACTGCAGTTTTCCACTTCTCTCGTTCTTCCGGAGTTAACAGAGTGTGTAACAACTGTTGTACATCCTGCCACGTTGGATTATGTGTTAACATAATAGTTTGAAACAGGTCCCCCATCTCAGTGGGCTTAGTAGTCAGCGGCCCATAATGTTGCTTCCAGTTTAAAAGATCAGTAGTAGTAAATGGCACATATTGAAAAAGGGGCTGACGTTCCACCTGCCCCTGCTGGTTTACCATTATCTGATCCACCTGGCGCAAAGGTGCTATAACTTCTTGCTTGCTAGACTTCAATTTAGCTGTCACCGCGCGAGTTTGCACCCCCACCTGCTCTTCTCCTGTTGCTTCCTTCAGCCCCTTATCATCCTGATCTTCTCCTTCACTCCGACTACCTTCTTCCAGTGGGGGACTTTTCCTAATTTTCGGTCTAGCCCCAGGATCACTCATACGTCTCTGATTTCCGCCTCCCTCTCCTCCTACAGCTCCCTGCAACTGCTGCTGTTGGTCTAGGGGCTGCGCTGGGGGCTGCTGCTGCACTGGGGCAGCTGCTGCGCTGGTGGCGGCTGCTGCGCTGGGGGTGGCTGCTGCCACAATGGAGCATACGGTGGGGGTCTAACTACCTCCTCCTCATCCTCTGTCAATACTTTTCTCCTTCTTGAATATTCCTCTCCTCTTTTTGCCTGGGTTTTTTCTTGCTCATTTCTCCCCCCTTCTCTCCCCCCTTTAATCTTTCCGCCAGATCTGAATACACATAGCCTGACCATTTCAGCCTGACACTGCAGCAAATCTTCAGCTTTTTCTGTTAGGGCTCTCGCCCATTGGTCAATGTATTGAAATTGATCAAGATATTTATCCTGATTCACTACAATCACCCCCCACAACTTATCCACCGTTTCCTCCCTTAGTGATCCCTGCGGGGGCCACCCTGTCCCCAATAATGGCCACACATGCTTACATAAAAATTTTAATCGCTCCTTTGATCCTTTCGGATAGGAAGGGTTGCTAAAATACTTGTCAAAACCTTTTAACATGCATGCCAAAGGAATATTTGGCACGCTCTGAGCCCCTCCCATCTTATCACACTGCCGTTGACTCGTAGCCCCGGAAACTCACGGCCACTAGCGAGAAATGCGACGGCTTAACCACCCACACAACCTGACACGGACTTCGTTAGGGTAGCCACCCCGAGTCCGAGGGAGTGATCAGTTCCCTCCGTCTGCCTTCAAATGAGGCAGGTACAATTCTTTTACAATATACTCACTTAAAACGCTCCCACTCCATAGATTCCTGGCCAGGAATTTGTTCAGACCACCTTTCCTGCACCGCAGGGTTCTGGACTCAATTAGAGCTCCGTCGGTCCCACAGGGTATCGCTGCTGTCTCCCGGAGACGTATCTCCGTGGCGCCTGGAGAATGTTCAGGAGCGACCTCCCGATGGTCCCGAGGGGTCAAAACGGTTCTCAGCGAAATATCGCCTTGCCCCTAGTCCTGGCGAAGTTGCCAGCTGTTGTAGACAAAATAACGGACTGGGCAAGCTCTTCAATGCAGGAAAGAGTTTATTGCGCAAGGTTCAAACAGTCCAAAAAGGTCTGAACGAAGATGGCTGATTTCAACCAGATATTTATATAGTATAAAGGCAAAGTTATTACGAAGAGTGCAATATTTCACACGTAGAAGTTACCCTTTAATCTATCTCTAGGAAAGGCATAACAGCCCTGTTCCCACAGGCTCAGGCTTTCAGCTCCGGAGCTCAAAACATAATAAAAGGAGATAAGGGGCTCAAAGGCACCTCACAAGCTGTAAAGAGGACAGTAAGGAAAACAGTATTTTCTCTCTAAAATCTACATGACATTTGGGGTGCAATAAACATTAAACAACAGGATGTATCTGTTTAGGGTCAGTTTGCCCTTTTACAATTCTGTACCTACGTCAAATACCGTTTGTAATCTCAGCACCTTGGCACGGAAGAGGCACTTCTGTCTTGACCAAAGATTTGGATTTCTAATAATTGAGTTTTATCCCAATATCGAATCTTAGCCTGGCTCACAGTGGTACAGTACAAGCAGGCAAGTAATAATACACAATTAAGAAATATTATTTGAAATAGGTGCTTTATAAATTTATCTGTGGCAAGTCTTCCCAGCCACTGTTTTGCAAAAGCATCCACAACAATAAATATGCATCAGAATCCAAATCTAGGGTTCTAACTTTAGGTGACATTTATGGCTGCTTATTTTGTTTCTACTAATAGTAAAAAAATGAGTGAGAAATCATCGTTTTTATAATTACTCCTGAAGTGGTGTGTGTGTAAAGGCAGCACTGATCACTGATCATAATAGCATAAGAACAGGCACTAAGCACCAGATCCACAGAAGCAGGGATTTACCACCCTAGATAGAACCCAAGGGGTAGATCTTGTCTTGCAGATGAAAGATGTATGAACTTTAACTCCCAGAATTCTCCATCCATCCATCAAGGAGTTTCCACAGAAGATTCTGGAGAATAATAGAGCTAAGAATCTGTGGGAGTTTCGGATCCAGAAGGACAGGCAGGCATTAGATAATCAACCAGACACTGTAGTAGTAGACAAATTAATAGACAAAGACCAGAAGAGCTTGGGAGGCCAGGCAAGTGGGGTGAGGCAATGCACCCCTCAACGTGAGTGATGTCGAGTTGGCTACGCCCTTCCAGTCACATGACCACCCAGCTACGCCCACCCAGCCACATGACCACTTGGCCACGCCCACCCAGTCACATGACCACCCAGCCACGCCGACCCAGTCACATGACCACCAAGCCACACCCACAGAACTGGTTGTTGAAAAATTTGAATCTCACCACTGACCAAATATAAAAAAAACATTGGAACTTCTCATAACATTTCCAGCCATTTTCAAAAAATGAATTGTTCATTTTAGCAATCAGAACTAAAGAAATGTAGTCTAATGCAGATAAAACATACCAATTTTCTCTAAATACAATGTTTAGAAAAAATGTATTGTTATTCTTCAGTTGGAAATTCCCATTGTGGTTGTTCTATTATTTCATTCAGATTCTGCACCCATGTAATTGTGCAATCTTTGACTTGTTCAAATACTTCATAAGTAGTTTATAGAGAAGGCCCAGAAAATGTTCTGAATTTTGTATTATAAGATTATAAAACTTTCAAATTAATCAGGACTTTCAATATTCTTCCTTGTTTCTGCAATTCTTTTAGTATTATACTACTTATCTGAAAATACAAAAAAATCTATTCTGTTACAAGTGCTGTAAGTTTGAACTAGGCACTCTACAAATGGAACACAGAAACTCTACTCTATAGCACTAAATAAATTAAAAAAATAAGGAACAGACAAACACATGCAGATGTACATTACAAATTAAATGTTGGGGAGAGGGAAAGAACTTAGCAAAAGTTCAAAGAAAACTATACTAAAATCATTATTAGGAAGATCAACAGTTCCTCAGATGTTTTTTCAAGAAATAAATTTTCATTCTTTTACATTCAAGGCTATGCTCAGTACCAATTGTTACCTTCATATTCTATAAAGATCTTGTAAATCAGTATAAACAATAGATGTAAGTTGCCTGACAAACTCTGCATATTCTTGGAAAACATAATGGGACACCAGAGAAGCTCAGAAAGTATAGTAATCCTTCATTCACATTAAAAATTACCTTATTTGTGGAAAGTTTATTTATATATAATGATAATCATTTTGAACAAGGGGAATAGAAGAGTTTAGCCAAGCAGTAGTACTGAATTAGCAGGGAGGAAATCTTATAGACATTTGGTTATACCTCTTATATGGTATAATGGGTGCTAATCTGAATCTTTAAATCTGCATGCATCCTTCAAGATCTTTGCTTTAGTTCTTTCAAAGCCCTTCCAAAAATTGCCAACAATTATAACATTTAAAGAAATAGAAGGGAAATGCTATATGGAAAGTAAATGCAAAAACTATATTTAATTACCTTAATTTAATTTAAATTAGTGTTAGTCCCACTCAATTTTGGAGTGCAGTCCTCAGCACATTATCCAAAGGCTGAGTATAACTCTCAAGCCCCTAACTGAGTGTGCTTGAATTCAATGTGGCAAATATGCAGGCGACCACTGCAAATTTGACTGAAGAAAAGGATGTGAAGGTTTTGAAATAGCAATGCCTCAAATGCCTATTTCTCTGTCAGTGGTCTAAACTAGATAAATTTGATGCCCTCTTACATTGCCAGCAGTATTACTGCTTCCTTTTTTGCCCCAGAACAAATTAGAAGAAGCCTCCTCTTATGCTCTCTTCCCCCTTGCTAGGTACAGTGCTCTACTATCTTTGTGGCCCATTTTCCCCATTATTCCTCCCCCTCCCACCTACTTTGAGGCCAAGTATTTGAACTGGCAGCAAGCCCATGCAAATAAGTCTGGGAGAAGCCGGGTGCCCTCAGAATTTCAGCACAGCTAGAACTATAGCAGGGTTTTTGCTGCTACCCCACTGTTATCCGTGAACAAGTTAGCAGCACTCTTTCCATATTAATTAAGTGTGGAAGTGAATGAGGTTAACTAACCAAGATCCTGCAAAATTTGAAGCCAGAAAGATTTGCCTATGTCTTAGTGATAAATGAGATGCTGATATATAATTGTATAAGTAGCATATTGGTTAGAATAGGCTCTGAAAGCATATAAAGGTCTCTGATTGACTTTAACTTCTTTTACCCAGCTTGCATTAATGTTTTATGGCTTGTATTAAGATTTAATGGCATCTGAAAGCTCATATTTAAAAAAATAAACAAATAAGCAAGATTGTCTCTTTGTGGGTTTGTGATTGTTACTGAAGATGTTGGAAGAAATTTCCTGAGTTCACTCCCAGCTGGGAAAAACCGCAGACTCTGAAAAGAAATGAATTCCAAAGCAGCTGCCAGAATGTTGGATTCTTTAATGAAGGAAGGCAAAAAAAAAAAAAAAAGCAAGTGTGACACAGCTCAAGCATTCCTTGGTTGCAAGCCAATTTGGAAGTGTGACTCTGAGCCTTTTATTCTTAATTTTCCCTTGAAGCTCCTGCAACGTTGGGTTTATTTGTGTGTCTAATGGCTAACCTTTTCCAGACTGAGTGCGCAAAGCGCGTGCACCCCCAAAATGCAATGCATATGTGCCCCCCATGCATGCAACCTCTATGCATGTGACCCCACACATGCAATCCTGCACATGTGTGTGCAACCCCCATGCATGCGCCCGGTCCCCCGCACACCCCTGTGCATGCACCCTGTCCTCATACATGCGCACGCAACCCCCTACAAGCACCACATGTATGCATGTGCAGCCCCCTCAGCTTCCCATGTGCACCCCGCCCCCTCACACATGCACATGCCCCCCACATGCCCCCCTGCACATATGCCCCTCCCCCTACTCATGTGTAGCAGAGACCCGAAGACCAGCTGGCTGGTGGGAGGTGCGCACACGTGCATGGCAGAGCTGAGGTGGGTGACAGGTTGTGTGCCCACAGAGAGGGCGCTGTGTGCCACCTCTGGCACATATGCCATAGGTTCGCTGTTGAACTTTGTCTTTCCTATCTTGGGGGTTAATTCTGCCAGGAAAGAGGAAAAAGGGAGTTCCAGGTGAGTTATTTTTAGCCTGATTCCCCTTATTTTAATGGCTCTACGTAAGTATTTCTATTATCAGCTCTGTTAGCAGGGCTGCTCTGTGATTTTCTTTCAGCTGGTGCTTCTTGGTTTTCTTAAAGGGAGAAGGGCTGGCTTGAGTCTCTTGGTGCTATTTTCTGAGGTTTCTGGTGCTATGAGGTCCCTGGCACTGTCCCCTGGGATATACTTTCCACAATTCCCCATTTTGTGCGAGGGCAAATAATTTTTGCCAATTATTTTGCCCTCAGAACAATCCAGGGCAGTGTCGAAGTATATGTCAGCTTTGGAAGCCATATTAGGCCAGAAGCTTCCATGCTGCCACCTTCTCATCTGTGGGAAAGTAGGCGGGGGGATTTAGTAGAGGGATTGTATTTAGATATAATAGCATTCTTCCTGTCAGTCAAGGTCAGGCCGATCCTGCATCTGGAGAAGGAGTGGTCGGAGTGCTGTCTCGAGATGGGACATATGGTGATTGGAGTATGTGATCAACTGAGGAGTGAGGGGATGGTTTTGGGGGTTTTTATTTACTGAGAGGTTTTTCTGGAATGCTGACATTAACCTGAACCTGCCTAAAGCATAATGGCACCCCGAAAGGGGGCTGTCAGGAGTGCTGAGCCCCAGCATCTATCTAAACCTCAGGTGGTATGAAGACTCAGTGAAAATGGAGGAGAAAGAAGAGATCACAGAGGGGGCCATAGGGATAATGAAGGATTTATCGACCCCCGGTATTCTCATTCTGAAGAAATGGTGAAATCCATTGAGGCTGCAGAGGAGGCCCGAAGGCTAGGCGCTCAGCCCAAGGAGTCGGATTCCTGGAAAAGTTGCCAGTCTGATCCAACTCCAGAAAGGGGACCAGAAGAGAGGCTGCCTGGATATCGTGCCACTCCCAGCCCAATGAAGTCACCCCATAAGCCAGAGTGGAGAAGGGGAACAGCTTTGGGATCCAGAGATTCCCGGGACTGGAACTGTTGCCCCCATTGTGAAGCCAATCATGCAAAATCATGACCCCCTCGCCAGCCTGCCTTTGTGCTCCCTCCTGCTGAATGTATCCCCCTTGGTATCGGTGATTTCTGATGGGATGAATGAGGGGGAGGGTTCTGAATGGGTAGCCCAGCTGCACAATGAGGGCACTGCTAAACTAAAAGATGCTGATGGGTTTGTTGCGCTGCTCCGGACCAGATTTGAAGACCCAGACCGAATCAATGAAAACAAAGCCGACAGGAAGACGTATTTCATGCCATGATCTCGGAAACCCAACCAGCAACCCAAGCACACACTAGAGTGCAAACGCGCCTTAGTTCCGACCTCCCTAAAGACAAGTTGACAGCAGAGCTAAAAATGGCGCTTGAGGAGTGAGGGGATGGTTTTGGGGGTTTTGATTTACTGAGGGAAAACCTGGACCTCTCAGATTCAGGTTTTCCCAGATGTGCCAGTTTACCTATTCTAGTAAATAGAACTTTGAAAAATGTTTGCTTCAGAGTTTTACTTGGAGTTTGGGTTTTTCTGGAATACTGACAGTATACTTGATATTCATGGTCAATTTGAACCATCAAATTAAAGCAAGCTGGTTTCCGTTTTCATTGTATTTTGGTGGGGTGGAACTGCAGGTCTTAAGGCAGCTCATGCATAAAATGACAGAGGCAGTAAAAAGTATCCCTTGGCTCCCAAAAGGAGAGCTTTCAACGATGAAGGTCTAGCAACCAGGACATAAATTCTGGAAAGAAGATTACAGTATCCAATTTTCCTGTGCCAATTATTTTCAGATGTTTGATGTCACTTTCTGAGCGCTTCCACAGGTTGGAGCAAGCACAAGCCCCAAAATTCTTCGCAGCCATTGTTTTTCCTTAATAAATATCTACAGGCTGCCCATTTTCAAGGATTGGTTCTTGAACCTGCTTAGCTCTTACTTTAGCATCCAGGATTTGTGAGTCCAAATTGAGGTTAGCCAGTGTGCAATCCAGGCTATTTAGTACACACAATGAGCCCTGGGACTCCTACTAATGAGACCACTAGTGCAGCATATCCTGCTTTGCTGGGCAACTGGGCAACATCATTTGTGAGTAACAGGGCTTGGGGTTTGGAGATCTCATTTCTGTTATCTTTTCAAGTGAGGAAATTGCCTGAGGGGGATGCCCCCTCCCTCATGGATTTAGCAGAGGGATATGACTGCTTGGGCCTTAGTGCCACAGAGCATAAAGAGGCTTTGTGTGGAGGTAGGTGAAGGGGATAGTTTCAGTCTAATTCTGAATGGTGTGTCCCTGTGTGTGCTTGTGTATGCAGTTACTTTTACAATACAGAAAATATAAACATGCTGGACAAATTTCCCTCCCACCAGACAAAAATTCAAAGTTTTCAGAACTTGCTACCAAATACAATCCCTACGTGAATCCATTTAACTGATCGGTTACAATTGTGAATGAAGCAAAGGAAGAAAACCTTACAATGAATTTCCACCTCCCCCATAATCTTTCCAGCTGTCTTCTGGAGATTGAAAAGAATCTTTACTTGTCCACCTCAGGGTCCTTTCTTTCATGTCTGCTGGGTGGCATTAAGCTTGGCCTGGTGGTAAGGGTGGTCAGTCAGGCTTGGGTAGGGTTGCTCCACTCTGGTTGCTGTGATGATTTCTAGTGGAGGGCTGGATCCAAAACCCAATTCCTGGCTCAAATGGATGGAAGGTCTCCTCTGGAGGCAGCATCTGGGTCAGCGTGATCTGCTTCTACAGGTTGCAGAATTATCTGTGGAAGGCTGAAAGACATGAGAACGAAGCCCCCTCCCCTCTTTTGTGGGTAATCTTCCCAGGAAAGGCATTGTAACAGGATTAGAGATGAGGGTGTGGGGCTGGTGTGTATGGATAGATAGCTTGCAGGCAGAGTTTGAGGGGGAAAACATCAGTACTACAATTATTAAACAGATATGGGGACATCATAGATGAGGAAAAAAACTGAATTTACATGCTTCAGACAAAGGATGTGTAAGAAGAAATATCCTTCTGGGTTCAGCTCCAAGTGGGGGAAAAGACACTGGAAACATGGAGACTGCTTGGAAAGATGGTTTAATGCAGTGGTGAAATCTAAAATTTGTTACTATCAGTTCTGTGGGCGAGGCTTGGTGGGGAGGGGATAATGTGATTGGGTGGGCATGGCCAATTTCTTTTTTTTTTTTTAACTTTTAAAACCATTTTTTCTACAACCTTGGTGGCGCAGCAGGCTAAAGTGCTATTAAGTAGCACCAGCTGCCTGCAATTACTGTAAGTTCAAATCTCACCAGGCTCAAGGTTGACTCAGCCTTCCATCCTTTCGAGGTAGGTAAAATGAGGACCCAGATTGTGGGGGCAATAAACTGACTTTGTATAAAAAAAAAGAACACCGCTTGGGTGGGGGGCGGGGGCGAAAGCCCTACTAAGCAGGTATATACAAAAGTATGAAGGCTATTGCTTAACGCATTGTAAGCCACCCTGAGTCTCTGGAGAAGGGCGGCATATAAATCAAATAAATTAAATAAATAAATAAATAAATTTATTTATTTTATTTATTTTTATTTTATTTCCAATTTATATACCGCCCTTCTCCCTGAGGACTCAGGGCGGTGTACAGCCAGAATTAAGAACATGAAATACAAATATTAAAAATAGTTAATATATATATAAATTTGGCCCAAAAATTAAAAATCACAAACCAAATTAACACATTTAAAAATTTCTTCTTAAGCCAGCCCGGCTTGCTGGAAAAAGTGGGTTTTAAGGGCATGGTGGAAGGCACTGAGGTCTTGGATTCTCCTTATCTCTGGGGGCAACTGATTCCAGAGGGTAGGTGCCCCCACAGAGAAGGCCCTCCTCCTGGGGGTCACCAGCCTACATTGTTTGGCAGATGGCACCCCAAGGAGGCCCTCTCTGTGGGAGCGCACGGGTCGATGGGAGGTCGTCGGTAGCAGCAGGCGGTCTCGAAGATAGCTAGGCCCTATGCCATGGAGGGCTTTAAAGGTGATAACCAGCACCTTGAAGCGCACCCGGAAGACCACCGGGAGCCAGTGCAACTTGCACAGAAGCGGTGTTACATGGGAGCGCCATGCTTCTCCCGTCACTACCAGCGCTGCTGAGTTCTGGACCAGTTGGAGCCTCTGGGTGCTCTTCAAGGGGAGCCCCTTAAAGAAAAAAGGGTTTTTTTCTTTAAAATGCCTCTGACAATCCAAGCTGAGTTGCCTGATCGTCAGAGGCATTTAAAGGAAAAAAATGTTTTTTTTCTTTTAAAAGCCTTTGACGATCCCAGCTGAGCCGCACTATCATCAGAGGCTTTTTTTTTTACTTTTAAAAGCATTTTTTCGGCCGAAGAGGAAAAATGTAGAAAAAATGCTTTTAAAAGTTAAAAAAAAAAAGCTTCTGATGATTGTGCGGCTCAGTTGGGCATGGGGGGGGCAGGGATTCTCCAAACCACCCACCTCCATCGCTACTGGATTGGGCAATCTGGTCCGAACCGGGAGCATTTCACCCCTGGTTTAATGATGGACAGGATCACATGGTTTGAGTTCCTGAACAGAAAAAAGCGGAGATGCTGTGAGTCCCCGGGTTTTATGCCCTCTCTGGCTTTGAACTACCTGGGGCCCAGAAAGAATATCCTGATTGGTTGTCAGACTCCCAGGGGGTGGGGGTCTTAGCTAGCCTTGCTGGCTGATGTAATCTTCCCAGGTGCCATGTGTTATGTCCTTATAAGGACATCCGCCTGGATTGGCTGCCAGCCACCGGGCGGGAAAGTTTGAATCCCTGTCAGGGGGCGGTGCGTCTGCCGGAGTGAATATAAGGAGAGCTAAGGCAGCGCACGGCAGTCTTGCTACTGTTCTTGTACTCAATAAAGGTTACTAATGTAACGAGCTGGTCACGTCTTCCATTTCCTGCGCCGATCTAACACTGGCGACGAAGGACTAGAGAGAAGAACGAACCTCGCGGCACCAAGCCAACAAGACCAAGACTCCGGCACCGGGAACTACAGTAGGCATTTCCGTGGCATGGCATCCGCTGAAGTCACTTTGCCAGCCCTTGCTCCTTTCCGGCCAGGGAAGGACAAGTGGAAATCCTACGTAGTGAAATTCCGGCAATACCTGAGAGGCAACAACATCAGGGATGCCGATGATGACCGGAAAAAGGGCATTTTCCTGGCCAACTGCGGCTCCGAGGTCCTCAACATGGCAATCGATCTCGTAGCACCACGAGACATCGAAGAAGTGCCATGGACAGACCTGCTGCAGATCCTGGAAGACCACTATGCCCCAACAGGAACACCGGTGGCGAACTGTTTCACCTTCCACCAAAGGGACCAGAAGGAAGGTGAGACGATCAAGGAATTCGTGGCCGCCCTACGCCAGATCGCAGCCAGCTGTGAGTTCGACCACGTGGACAATGCCATCGCTGACCGCGTGGTTTTCGGCATGAGGGACACAGGCCTGCAAAAGAAGTTCCTGAGCAGGAAGAAACTCGTGCTCAAGGATGTGGTGGAGGAAGCCACCGCATCCGAAATCTCGGAGAAAGCAGCTGCCGCAGTAAGCAGAGCAAAGGGGATCCATAAGATTCGCTCGACGGCGCAATCATCAACAGAGGATTCCACAGCTGGATCCGAGTCAGAGGGGGAGTCCACCGTCCACAAAGTATCCAGACCCCCAAGGCGGGAAACCGCCCAACGGAGCTACAAGGGAGAGCACTGCGCCAGCTGCAGAGGGGACCATGCCAGGGCAACCTGCAAGTGGAGAGATGCGACCTGCCGACGCTGCAACAGAAGGGGTCACATCGCCGAAGCTTGCAGAGCTGAGGAACCAGCCCCAGAGCCCTCCAGCCACCGTCCCCGCGAGAATCGGAAGGATTACCAGAGATCATCCAAACGGTCCTCTGGCCCTTCCAGACGCAGAGACGACGAATTCCCCCAGAGCGGAGCGGTCCACCAGATGACCATCGCACACACGACCTCAGACAATGCCACCAAGTTCCACGTGACCATCCACGTGGAGGGAGCACCCTGCAAAATGGAGGTAGACTCGGGCTCGGTCTACTCCATCATGGACTGGCAGCAGTTGAAGCGCCTGCAACCCAGCATCACCAAGCGAGAGCTGAAGCCACTACACTCCAAGCTCGTCGACTTTGGGGGAAACCCCATCGGAGTGCTAGGAAGAGCCGACATCCGTGTCACCTACAAGGAGTTCGAAGGCAAGCTCCCCATCACCGTCATGAAGGACAGCCGACCGAACCTGCTAGGAGTGGAGTGGTTCAAGCCGCTGGGGCTTTCAATCGAAGGCATCAACCAAATTCGCAGGGACAAACTCGACAACCTCATCGAAGAGTTCAAGGAAGTCTTCGATGGTAAGCTGGGGAAATTTGTGGGGAGGCCAATCTCTTTCAATCTGGATAAGGGAATCACCCCAATTAGGCTCAAGCCCCGCCGAGTTCCGTTTGCCCTGCGGCCCAAAGTAGACGAGCAGCTGGATAAGCTGATCGCCCAGGGTGTCCTGGAACCGATCGATCATGCTTCATGGGAGACCCCCATTGTGACCCCACTGAAGCATGATGGGTCTGTGCGCATCTGCGCCGACTACCGTTGTACCATCAACAAGGCGTTGGCACAGAGCGCATACCCAGTCCCAGTGGTGCAACACGTGCTGCATTCCCTGGGATCTGGATCAATTTTTGCGAAACTGGACCTGGCCCAGGCTTACCAGCAACTGCCAGTGGACGAAAAAAACGGCGGAGGCTCAAACAATTGTCACGCACAGGGGGGCATTCAAATGCAACCGGCTCCAATTTGGAGTCAGCGCTGCCCCCGGCATCTTCCAATCCATGATGGAACACCTTCTCCAAGCCACAGTTGCTGAGCCGCTCCACCGCCTGCTGGGGAAATCGGCTTCCTGGAAGTGGGGCCAGGAAGAGGAAGCAGCGTTCCGGGCCATCAAAGGACTATTGACGTCCAAAAGCGTCCTCATCCAATACAGTGAGACGCTGCCCATCAAGCTGACTTGTGATGCGTCTCCATACGGGGTGGGGGCAGTCCTCAGCCATGAACTGCCCAACGGCACGGAAGCCCCAATTGCCTACTTCTCGAAGACAATGTCCGGCGCGGAGCGCAACTACAGCCAGCTGGACAAAGAAGCCCTGGCCATCGTGGCTGGAGTGAAGCGTTTCCACGAATACCTCTACGGAAGACGTTTCACCATAGTCACCGACCACAAGCCACTCCTGGGACTCCTCGCAGGCGATCAACCCACCCCAACCTTCATGTCCCCGCGGATGACGAGATGGGCCATCTTCCTGGCCGGCTACTCCTATAGGCTCGTGCACCAGCCAGGCACAGCCATAGGAAACGCCGACGCACTCAGTAGATGCCCATCAAAGAACCCGGTGGAAGACCCAGCCCCCACGCTCCATCTATTCCACATAGATGACGACGCCAGCTGTCCAGTCTCCTCCGCAGATGTGGCCGCACACACCCAGAGAGACCCCACCCTCCGCCAAGTAAGGTCCTGGATCCTCAGGGGGTGGCCAGCGGAACAGACGGAAGAGAGGTTCAGCCCGTTCACCAGGAAACAGAAGGAGCTGTCCACCATAAAGGGCTGTCTGCTATGGGGAGACAGGGTGCTGATTCCAAGCACTCTGCAACAGCGGACGCTAGAGACACTGCACAACGGGCACCCGGGCATCGTCCGCATGAAGGCCCTGGCACGGAGTTACGTCTGGTGGCCCTCACTGGACAGAGACATCGAACAATGGGTCTCCAGATGTGACCCGTGCCAAGAAGTCCGCCCCGCGCCGCCGCAATCCGAAGTCACGAACTGGGAGACCCCCAGCAACGCCTGGTCGAGGGTACATATCGACTTCGCGGGCCCGATGCAGGGGCGACACCTCCTCATCGTGGTAGACGCCTTCTCCAAGTGGCTCGAGGTGATACCCATGGCATCTACCACAACAGAAGCGACGATCCGAGCACTGCGCCGCCTGTTTGCCACACACGGACTACCGGACGTGCTGGTCTCGGACAACGGCCCCCAGCTCACATCCCTGGCCATGGAGTCCTTCCTGGCAGGACTGGGCATCCGCCATGCCCTCTCCGCTCCCTACAGGCCGGCCGGAAACGGACAAGCGGAACGGATGGTCCGGCTCACAAAAGAAGCCCTCACCAAGATGGGCCCGGGGGACTGGCAAGAACGCATCGACAACTTCCTCCTCACCCAGCACATCACGCCGCATGCCACCACCCACAAGAGCCCAGCTGAACTCCTCATGGGCAGAAGGTTGAGGTCACCCTTGGACCGGCTGCACCCCCAATACAGCCCGGAAGTGACCGCAACCGCCAGCCGGCCGCTTCGCGCCTTCAGCAAAGGAAATTCAGTTTTCGCGCTGAATTTCAACGGCTCTCCTAAGTGGCTGAAAGGGAAGATTGCCAGCACAACCGGCCCCAAATCCTACACCGTCGAGTTGGAAGATGGACAGGTCGTGAGACGTCACATCGACCAACTCCGGAAAAGGTGGGGGGGAGCACACGAAAACCAGCCTGACGAGGGAGGCCTACAATACCCAGACGAGGTAGGCCTACCACACCCCTACGAGGCAGAGCAACGCCATCCCGACGAGGTCGGCCCAGCACACTACCAGGCACTGTCACGTCGGCAGTGCAGCGAGGTAGACCGGGGCCAACCGCACGGGGGATGGCAACACCAACCCGGCCAGGTGGGCACCTGGCACAACAGGCCCAGGAACCCCCGACCCAGCCCGCAGGTAGACCAGGATCTGCCCAGAAGGGAAGCACCGCACCCTACCAGCGAAGGCAACCCACGGCAGCCCTACCAGGGAGACCTCAACGCAAGGCGAGTAGACCGGGGACCATCGCAGATGGGCACACCACAGCACATGGGCGAGGGTGGCACACGACTCCCCGGCGAGAGGGACCCCCCGCCCAACGCAAGAAACAACCCGGCAACAACAACCCAACCCAGACGACCCCAACCACCAACTGGCGGTAGATCAGGGACTAGGGGGAAGGGAAAGCCGACAACAACCCGGCCAGGAAGGTCTGCGCCACCCCGGCAGGGGAGACCTCCACCGACCCAAGGAGGTATCCCCACAACGACACCCCGACCAGGTCGACCACCACCAACCCGACGGGGAAGACCAACGCCTGCCCGGCCAAGGAGACCTGCGCCAACCCTGCAAGGTCGGACACCACTACCCGAGCCAACACCACCCACAGCGGGCAGACCGGACCCAAGGGCACCGGCCCAAACCACCCTCCAGACCACAGCGGGCCGGACCGCAGCAGAACCGCAGCCACCGGGAGACCGAGGAAGAGCAAGTGACAGCCGGGGTCTTACCGAGACTCAGACGCTCTTCCCGGGTCGGAACAGAACAGCACCGCCGAGGCGAAAGATCCACAGGCCAGGAGGAAGACCACCAGAACCAGCCATCCAAGGTCTGCAGTCCGGCCGGAGGCGCTGAGGGTGACCCCGCACACTCGCCAGCCGAACCGAGCCCGGTTCCGGGGAAGGATCCAGGAGCCACAGGAACCCCGTCCGTCCAGGGCGGGGACACGGGAGAAATGAGACTGCGCAGGTCAAGTAGGGTGCCTAGGCGTCCTACGTACCTGCAGGACTACGTCACGTTTATTGACGAACACTGAACTTTTTTTTTGGACTAGGGGGGAGGAGTGTTATGTCCTTATAAGGACATCCGCCCGGATTGGCTGCCAGCCACCGGGCGGGAAAGTTTGAATCCCTGTCAGGGGGCGGTGCGTCTGCCGGAGCGAATATAAGGAGAGCTCCGGCAGCGCACGGCAGTCTTGCTACTGTTCTTGTACTCAATAAAGGTTACTAATGTAACGAGCTGGTCACGTCTTCCATTTCCTGCGCCGATCTAACACCATGTGGTGAGTTTCTGTTGGTAGATGGGTCCTATTGTGTTGCAGATGATGGTCCATTGACAAAGATGGGAGGGAATTGAGTTTCTGCCTCTGGCCCATTGACAAAGGGTGTGGGGGCAAGAAGGTGGGAGCTGCTTCTTTAAAACATGCTTCTCCATTTCTCATCCAGGGAAACATAATATTCTGCCTTTTTAATATTTCCTAAAATATTTCATTCTTCTAGGAAAGGGGAGGGTGCTAACTTCCTACAGATGAACAGATGAAATCATTTAAACACACAGTAAATGCAAGAATGAAACTTTTCCTGTAAGCGAATTTAAAACATTCTCCCTTAAACTTGGACTAAACTGGGTAAAGGCATTTTCTTTCAGTGCTTTTAATTTTTGTTTTATTTTTTTGGTAGCAATTTAAAATTTTTGTCTTTTGGATTGGAGACATTTTACAGTTACAATTACCTGAAAGGTACACAGAGACTTTGACACACACACACACACACACACACACACAGAGGAAGTAGAACTCTCATGTTTACATACACTGGTCATTCCCACCCTAAATCTCAGTTAAATTAGGGAAGGCACAAATCTTCCACATGGTTGCATGGAAAACAGAGAGGAAGAAACAAACAAACAAACAAACAAACACCCAATGTTCCTATATTTGATCTGATTTCTTTTAGTGTTTTAAAATCAAAAGTACTGTCTTCTGGCCAAATTTGTTTTCCCATGTCGTCCCTTAGCAAAGCCCATTTTTTTTACATATCTCTCTTGCTCTTCATTTTTTCATTCCGGCTAGGACAGGCCTCTGCTGATTGTCCCATGCCTTGAGCCAATCTCTTAGGGGATCATCTTTGAATGCTGCTTTCCATGTTTCCCTCTCAGATGTGGGGCTCACTTTGGCTCAGTCAGGTACAAAAGATTAAAAAAACCTTCCTCCTCATGGTTTTTCAGACAAAAAAGCATCTGGGGGAGATTCTGGTTCACTAACATAGTCCCTCTGTTCGGGCCCTCCCACCAAGGGAACTCAAGCCAATGGTTTTCAGACTCGTCATGGGTCCAGGAGGACCTGCCGCTTTCCTTTAAGCAGTGAGTACTGGCACCTCCTTTCCTGCCAACGGTTTTCAGACCCCTTGTGGATCTAGAGGGTCTTGCTGCCTCATATGCAGTGAGGATTGGCACCTTCAGAACTAGGCTTTGCTTTTGGGTTTTCATGGAACAAAACAACAACAACAATAAAAAAATTCCTTCCCACCCTTCAATCATAGCCTGCTCAACTTTCCCTCTTATGCACAGAAGGTCCCACACTCTGATGACTCCCTCCTTGCTTTCCCTGTTCTGTCGGTCACAGCTCAGAGGAGCTAGCAACAGGCAGGGATGCAGCTAGAGGTCAAACAGAGAAATGAGATTCAGCTATTGTCCAAGGGTGAAGCCACTCTCACACACACACTCATTCTGTTACTAAATTTAAAGAGACAGTATTTACCCTTTTTCTGACAGCTGTTTAACACAAAACTCAGAATCTCCCTTTATTACCAATTAGCTCCAGGCAGTAACAGTAACTGAGTTGGAAGGGACCTTGGAGGTCATCTAGTCCAATCCCCTGTTCACGCAGGAGACCTATACTGGGGATTCGAACCATTCAAATTAAAACTCATTTTACATTTCATGTCTGCCACTTATAAAAAGTTAAAATTTGGGTGAGTGAGAGCTATCCTTCAAATTTTCATTAGCCATAGTCATGACCTTATATGAACTGTTTTGCAGACCATATTTTTAAAAATTGTTTAACTGGAAATCGATGAGCCAGGTTGACAAACATTGTCAGTCTGGTCTGTTGTGCCGGAATGCTGCTTCACCAACAAATAGGACTGCCTGGATAGTCCACAGTAAACTCACCTCTCCTCTCTTCTCTCCTCCCTGTTCACCCTCAGATGAAGAAGGTCTGTGCTGGCTAGTCAGTGGTCCTGCAGGCGCTGTCTGGGAGCTGGGTTGTCTGGGAGTCCTTTCGTTGGTCATCAAATTGTTGGAAGAAATTTCCGTAGTTTTTCCCAGCTGAGAACAAACTCAGAAAATTTCTTCCAACAAAGGTCTCTTGGCTGTATTAGAATTCTAGTTACTTGAATTTGCCAGAGCATTAAATATCAATGGGAATTCCACATAATAGTTACATGCCATGTATTCTGAATTCTGCCTTTTGGAAAAAATGCTATTGTTTTTTTTTTTTTCAGCTCCAGAAATTGAAACGATCACTTTCTTTCAAGACCAAAAGTTTGAGGAGCAAAAGTGCAGACAACTTTTTTCAACAAACAAATTGTGGCACGAAGTTGCAAGTAGATTTGCTATCAGAAATCACCTCTAAAACGAGACAGATCCCTAATTTGGAAAGTCAAAACTCCACTCCAACCAAAACCCATCTCCAACCAGAAGATAAGACTCACATTTTTCAGGAACGTATTTTCAAAAAACCCACATTCTGTGATGTCTGCAACCATATGATTGTTGGTAAGAAAGATTTTACATTTTATTTTTTGTTTTTGTTCTGTTTTTCTTACTTTACAAAGTAACCTTTCTAGGGAAGAGAGTGAAGTACTTAAACTGATTTTTTGTATTTATTTAATATATTTAAACTACATGAAAAAAATTGGAATCTTTTTGTACATAAAAAGTGATCTTCTGAGAATCACTGTTTATGAGAAAGTAATCATAACTGCTATAGAGATAATCCTCAATTTATGACCACAATTGAGCTCAAAATTTATGTTGCTAAGTGAGACATTTGTTAAGTGAGTTTTGCCCCATTTTACAACCTTTCTTGCTACAGTTGTTAAGTGAATCACTGCAGTTGTTAATAGTAGTATGATTGTTAAGTCAATCTGGCTTCCCCATTGACTTTGCTTCTCATAAGACTTCAAAAAGGGGATCACATGAACCCAGGACATTGCAAAGGTCATAAATATGAACCAGTTGATAAGTGTCTGAATTTTGATCACATAACAGTGGGGATGCTGCAATGGTCATAAGTATGAAAAATGGTCATAAGTCACTTTTTTCAGTGATGTTGTAACTTTGAATGGTCACTAAATGAACTGCTGTAAGTTGAAGATTACCTGTATTTAGAAATTCTAAGAACCAACTTTCTAGAATCTAGAGTTAACTTTCCAGGTTTCAGTATATCAGCAGCAAAGGAGATATAGTCATGATAAGGAAAACATGCTTAAATACTAGCCAGCAAGAAGCTAAGCAAGAGAGGAACCAGAAGCATCGTGGATGAGCTTCGCGAAAACCCAGCCAAACAAACCGCTGTTGGGGGTTCTTCAGACCAGAACTGTCTTGGAGGGATGGGGGAGTGAGAGAGGCACTTTGGGAGACCAAGAGGAACAGGCAAGTTTCCTCGGAAGGTCGGAGGCAGCTCTTTGACCCGGCGGTGGGGGAGGCGGCCATTATGAGCGTTACAAGCTGGGGCTGGGGCAACCGGACTAAGATTTGAGCAGGAGCGGAGATTGAACAGAGTATTGTTACCTGGTGAGTGATTGGCCAACTCACAGGTAAGAAGAAGAAAAAAATTTTTAAGCTTGAAAGAAGTCCCAACGAGTAATTAGCAGCTAATTGGCACTCAGGAATTCAAGTGGAGAAAAAAGAAAAGAGGAACTTTAAAACTAAAGCCCTAAAAAGAACCTTCCACCTGGATTTAAAACTGGATTTGGAAGAAATTAAAAAGAAAAAAAGAAAAAGAAAACAGAGAAGTATTCTTTAAACAACAAAAGGATTTAATTTGGAGAAGAGGAAGTAATTATTTTTATGGATTTACAATGGATACTTTGTTGTTGGGAGATTTGTGAATTGGAGAGAAACATCTACTGGTGAAAAGAAAGCATCACACTAAGTTTATTTAGATCACCATGGGAAAAATACTGGAGGAGTGTTTGTTTAAACACCTGGAGCACGATTTCAAAAGAAGTGGAAAGAACAAAGACTGGAATGGTTTAAATTAATATTTGAATTGGACACTATTTGGAAAGAAAAAAGAAAAAAGAAACATTATATGGACTTGAATTTGAATAATATGTAAACAAAAATAATAAATTTAAAAATCCATGCCCTTTAAATTGATAACATGGAGAATTGGGAGGATGAGTATGAGAAACTAAGGGAGATGTTTCAAAAGAAGCTAAGCAAGAGATAAATGATCCAACTTACTGATTAAGAACAATACTATCAATAGAAACTCTGTGTTCTTTCTAATTAGATATATTGCACACATATATCTAATTATCTATGAAAAATGCATCCAACTTTATAGAGCTTTAAACATGGATTAATTTATTAATTAGCCATGCTATTCTTGAACTTTATTTCATATAGTGACTTAAATAGAAAACATTTTAATTTTCCACACATTATTTGCTAGGTCTCTCATCTGTGTCAAATGCAGAGTGCCTTAAAAGCATGAATTCAGATGAATCCACAAATTCAGCATGAGCACAAATCTATTCAAAAGTATTCAAAAATGAATAGGTAAAAAAGAGAAAATATTGCAAATGAATAGTCTCCTGATCCCACTTGGATTAGTCATTTTATTTTTTGCATGTTACATTTTGGGTTTAATTTTAAAAAATACACTTAGTCTTTATTTCTCATATTACAACATGGAAAGCCATGGCAGATGTGCACCTAGATCCGTGATGGCGAATCTATGGCACGCATGTCACAGGTGGTATGCGGAGCCATATTAGTGGGC
Organism: Arizona elegans; assembly: GCA_022577455.1. Lineage (NCBI taxonomy): Eukaryota > Metazoa > Chordata > Lepidosauria > Squamata > Colubridae > Arizona > Arizona elegans. The sequence goes on along the minus strand of JAKOOJ010000004.1, from coordinate 69,875,615 downwards.
ACGCCAGCTCAGCTCTGGGGCGCATGCGCACGCTGGCCAGCTGATTTTCGGGCCTTCTGGACCCACCAGAAGTAGGAAACAGGCTGTTTCCTGCCTCTGGAGAGCCTGGGGGTAGGGTGGAGAAGGCCTGTTTTTCTTTCTTATCTGGCTCCAGATCCTCTCTGTGTATCTGGGAAAAAACTCGACTCCCGGTGGGACAGGAAGTGATGTTTTTTCCTGTCCCCAGCCTCCAGAGACTCCTGGAGAGGCTCTTAGAGACTCCTAGAGAGGTGCCTAGAGACTCCTAGAGAGGTTCTGGAGGCTGGGGACAGGAAAAATGTCACTTCCTGTCCCACCGAGAGTTGGGAAATGGGCCCTTTCAGCCTCCGTAGGGCCTCCAAAGGAGTGGGAAAGGCTGTTTTTGCCCTTCCCAGATACACAGAGAGGATCTGGAACCAGGTAAGAAAGAAAAACGGGCCTACCAGGCCATCATGTGCCAGGAGCGGGGGGAGGGGGAGGGGTTGCACACGCATGCGTGTGGGCACGTGCACGCACGACCCTCCCCCGCCCCCCCTCTCCTGGCACACAATGGCAAAAAGGTTAGCCATCACTGACCTAGATATTGTAAGTACTGCATCAGCCTTTATATATTGGGAACTCAAATCTTCCTTCAGATCTTATTTTACTTTTTGTCTCTTATCAACTATTCACTGTTCTGAGCTAGAAAGCCTTTGTTCTGCTTCATCATGACTCTTCCCTCCTTGGGAACATTTGTTGGAGGTTAAGGAGAAGGTATACCACATAGTGTTGGTGATTATTGCTTTAAAATCCTAAAAGATACCATGGATACACAGGGCACAGACTGCAAGGCAATCAAACCGGTCAGTCCCAGGGGAGATCAACCCTGACTGCTCTTTAGAAGGCCAGATCCTGAAGTTGAAACTCAAATACTTTGGCCACCTAATGAGAAGGAAGGACTCACTGGAGAAGAGCCTAATGCTGGGAAAGATTGAGGGCAAAAGAAGAGGATGACAGAGAATGAAGTGGCTGGATGGAGTCACTGAAGCAGTAGGCATGAGCTTAAATGGATTCCAGAGGATGGAGAGGACAGGAAGGCGTGGAGGAATGCTGTCCATGGAGTCGCAATGGTTCGCACATGATTCGCAACTAACAACAATACACAGGGCAATTCATGGACTTGAAAATCGAAGGCATGTTTCACACATCACATAACAATCAATCAAACAAACAAACAACCCTTTATTCAGTTATAGACAGTAAGTAGAATACAGAAAATCAATTAATTAATTTTTTAAAAAAAGAATGTGTATTTGTATGTATTCCTTTCATGGATTACTGCCTTGTTGTGGTGAAGAGGCTTGCATAGCTCAATGAAGCTATGAGCTATGCTGTGCAGGGATACCCAAGACAGTGTTGTAGACAAAATACCGGACTAGGCCAAGCTCTTCAATGCAGGAAAGAGTTTATTGCGCAAGGTTCAAACAGTCCAAAAGGTCTGAACGCCGATGGCTTCTTCTGGCCATGTATTTATACAGTTTAAAGGCAAAAGTATTACAGAGAGTGATGCATTTCACACGTAGAAGCTGCCCTTTCATCTATCTCTGGGAAAGGAAATAACAATCTTCTTCTCACATACTCAGGTTCTCTGCTCCGGCGCTCAAGACATAACAAAAGGAGATAAGAGGCTAGGAGACACCTCAAGGGCAATAAGGAAGCAGCACCCCTTATCCAGGGATATGCATGACATTTGGGATGCAATAAACATTAAACAACAGGATGTATCTGTTTAGGGTCAGTTTGCCCTTTTACAATTCTGTACCTACGTCAAATACCATTTGTCATCTCAGCACCTTGGCACGGAAGAGGCACTTCTGTCTTGACCAAAGATTTGGACTTCTAATATTTGAGTTTTATCCCTATATCGAATCTTAGCCTGGCTCATACCCCCCTTTGTGACTCATCTGTTTATCCAGACGAGTCACATCATATGTCCTCTTCCTGCTGGAGCCATTTGTAATCCCACATAGCCATCACCTGAACAGTTGTCTTACGTTCCACCAGCAAGGATAGACTTTTAGAAATAGTCTCAACAAACAGAGGTAAGAGACATGGGAGAAAAATACACCCTGCAGCTACTAACCCCACCAGGCCAAAACTGGCCTGCAGGCCAGGTAACTTTGGCCACCATCCTGAAAACATGTCCTGTAAATTAAGACCTTTCCAAGTCTGGACTGGCACATGAGCTATTTCAACCATTTTGTCTGTTAGTTCCTTAATAACTTTTCCTTTTGCAGATGTGTCTACATGTCTTCTTTGTCTTAAGTTCCCCACCTCATCCTATACCGGGACACCTAAAACCTGTCGAGTTTTAAGGGGAAGCAAAAAGAATCCTGGTCCAATTATTCCCAGGACACAAGCTCCACACCAAGATTTCGGTAGAACCCCATATGCCATTTTACCACATATCCAGTATAGCCCATCAGGAGCCAGCCATTCAAGGGCCTGATTATCTGGATCCTTTAAAAAAAGATAACCTGTTTACCTTAAACAGGGCCATTTCATCAGTTCCCTCGGTGGCATTACCTCCTGACCACCATACCTTACTTTCCCATTTTTCTGTACATATGAGGTTTCCTACCTGATGACAGCCTGCCACAATTTTTCTCTGGAAACAGACATTCCCTACCAGACTAGTAGTCAATGTCCAGTCTCCATCCTTACCCTTATTATATGACAGGTTACCTTTCTGTTCCATTTCTAATATTTTGGAATAATTTAATTCCTGGGCTTCCCATGGCCATTTTTCTCCCAGATTAGTTCCTCCACATACAAAACAATTTGATACATTCAGAGTGTGGGCTATGTCTTCTGCCAATTTGACAAAGGTATTTGTTACATAGCTAGGGATTTCGGGTATATTCAGCTTTTCCCTTTTCAGATAATATTACAAGGGGTTCAGGATTCAGGATTTATTACCAAATAATGTACTAGCACCTCCTCTATAATTTTCATGTCACACTCTACCTTACAGCTTATACATAAAACACAATCAATACAGTGAGTGCAACAACAACACTCACACCCACAATTACAAAACCAACACATTTAAAGAAAATTCTCTTTTCTGTTCTTTTGCATCAAAAGGCAGCTTCCAGGGTGTCCTAAGCAGGGACTTCTTTCATCTGTAAGAGGTTCACACTCCGCAGCCGGTTGGGGAAATATTAGGGATTGGAACGACTGAGAAATCAAATGGGCCCTGGTTGTCCACAAAACCATTGCTTATATCTGTAAAACACAATAATCAATAAAGCTACTACCCCAATTATTCAAAGTGCCCACACCCAATTTTCCTGCCACATGAATCTGCAATGATCTTCAATCTTTCATCAGGATCCAAGTTCCGGACTAATTCAAGAGAGCAGGTGCTCCATCCTCTTTTTTTTTTTTTTTTTTAGCTTACAGCGGGTTACATCGGCAGATATACATCAAGGTAACCTATATATAAAATACAAAAGCTTTCTTTAAGCACATTCAAATGTCAGTTTTGTTGGATGTTGGATGTTGTTTGTCCACGGACACTTTCCAGTCAGTGTCAGCTTCTGCCTTGACTCGTGTCCAATGGATCCATGATTTTGATTCTGCAATCTTAATAGCAAGTGGAGGAGTCATAATATCAATAAAAGATCCCTTCCATCTTCCACTTGGTCCCCAGGTTCAAATGAGTGACATTAAGTTACTAATCTAGGGGGTACTTGTTCCATCACATATCGTTGGAATCTCTCAATTTGCTTATTAAGTTCTTGTACCATCTCCATATTCCAACCCCCCCCCCCCTTTATGACCTAAATCAGGCCACCTAACATACATATTTACCTTATTTACATGGTCGGGTGGAATAAACCTCCAATACTTGTAAACAATCATGTTCAGAAACAGACTCCGTAGGCAACAAAGTTGCTGGATTTAATCGGTTAGACACCACCAGACGCACCTGTGGATTCTCACTCCTAATTGCCTGATATTTTGTCAGCCTTTGCCCACTAATCCACAAATGTCCCTTAGTATCCAACACAGACTGCTCCTCATGAGGGGAGTGCATGAGTATAGGACAAGAAAAAGTAAGTTTATTACAATTCTGAATCAATTCTGCACCTGCAGCCAGCACCTTCAACCAGTGGGGCCAACTTTTTGCCGCCCCCCCCCCCCCCTTTCCACTCAAGAGATTCCACATCAGCTCCTTTGGTGGCTGCATACAAAAGTGCTGCCATCAAAGCAAAGTTAGGGATCCAATTACGGCAAAAGCCAGCTAATCCTAAAAAGCTTCTCAGTTGTCTTTTTGTTCGGTGCCAGCATTAGGACCGCCCTTTTCCCTCTGGTCCTAAAGCTCGACAACCCTTATATCGTATCCCAAATATCTAACTTTCCTTTTCACCAATTGAGCTTTCTTTCTTGTTACCCAATAACCACACTCTAATAACAAATCTAGCATTATTGTGCATTCATCTTAGTATTATCCCAACATAAATCCTCTGTCAATCCTGTTAATCCAAACATCATCAACATATTACAGTATTGTGTCTCCTGGTTGTTGAGGCACATAATACTGTAAGTCTCTAGCTACCGCTATTCCAAACAATGTGGGGGAGGTCTTAAATCCCTGAGACAGCCGAGTCCCAGTATATTGCATTTTCATTCCTGTATAAGGATTCTCCCACTCAAAATGCAAACAGTGGCTGGCTTACGGGATGAATGGGAATTGTAAAGAATGCATCCCTTAAATCAATAACAGAAAACCACTCAGCCTGGGTGGAATTAAACCTAACAGGGTATATGGATTTGAACGGCCGGGTGTAAAGTTACCGTACCCCGGGCGGTAAGACCCATCTGACTGTTTAATTGGGATAATTGGAGTATTCCAGGAGGACTAAATAGGCACCAAAAACCCCACTTCTCTGAATGCTTTCATAAATAACACAAATAGCTTCCCAAGAAACGGGACGCTGCCTTATACTCAGAGACGCCACTCCAGGTTTTAGTTCCACCACCACTGGAGGGTGGTGAGCTGCAAAACCTGGCAGGTTATCCTCAGCGCACATCAAACAACTTCCACTTCTCCTCCTTCTCTCTCTTCAACCTGTCTCCCTATCATCAACCTCCAAATCTCCTCCAGGGAATGCCTTATTAGTCATTTTCTGACTGCCTTCATCAAAAGAATTTGTTGCCCCTAATTTGCTCAGCAGATCCCTCCCTAGCAACGGAATAGGGCACTCAGGGATGTACAAAAACTCATTCTGGATTTCAGCTCCTTTAAAATCATACATCACAGGCTTTAGGATCTGCCGTCCCATAATCTGTCCTAATACCCCCTGAACCTGGATTTTACGTGATCCAGGGGCTGCAATCTGCTCATTTACAACTGATCTTCCTGCTCCCATATTTACCAAAAACGTTCTGTACTGACCCCCTATTTTCATTGTAACTAATGGCTCAGGCGGGGGTTCTTTCAAGCCTGGTCCCCCTCAATCTGACCAAGTCATGTCTGCCCTGCACCCTCTCCAAATCCTCTACCAAAACCCCAACATGAACTTGTCTGTCCAACCTTCTACTCAAACCTCTCCTCTGTCCTCGCTCTCCCCTTCTCCCAGAGAGCTGCCCACGCATCCCTGACTCAAAATCCGCTCTTCTTATCCCTCTACTTCTCACCATCTGTCTTGGGCATTCCTTTTCCCAAGTAATTTTATTTCTATACCACCCTTCCAAAGGAAGGGGGGGAGAAAAAACCCCCTTGCATCCCACTTCGCAGTGCCCCTGCCAACAAACCAGCCTTTTTATTCATCCGTGCCTCCTGCTCTTTCTTCTCCACCTACAGCCCCCACAGCCTCCAAATCATCATCAATATCATCATCCCCCTCTCCCTCACTCTGACTGCTACCTCTAGGCGAATGACTCCCCTTGACTTTTGACTTCACGCCAGGATCACTCATACACCTCTGTTTTCCTCCTCCGCTCCCTCCAGCAGCCCCCTTACTTTTCCTGCCTGCTCAGATACACATAACCTGATTGTTTCAGCCCTACATTACAATAAATCCTCAGCTTTTTTCAACAGGGCTCTCACCCATTGATCAATATATTGAAATTGATCAGGATATTTATCCTGATTCACTACAATCACTCCCCACAACTTATCCTCTGTTTCTTCCCTTAACCATCCCTGAGGGGGTGTGGTCAGCCCATCTCCAATTGTGGCCACACATGTTTACATAAGAATTGTAATTGATCCTTTGATCCTTTCGAATAGGAAGGGTTGCTAAAATACTTGTCAAAACCTTTTAACATGCATGCCAATGGAGTATTTGGCACGCTCTGAACCCCACCCATCCTATCACATTGCCGTCGACTCGTAGCCCCGGAAACTCATGGCCACTAACGAGAAATGCGACGGCTTAACCATCCACACAACCTGACATGGACTTCATTAGGGTAGCTACCCCGAGTCCGAGGGAGTGATCAATTCCCTCCGTCTGCCTTCACATGAGGCAGGTACAATTCTTTTACAATATACTCACTTAAAACACTCCCACTCCGTAGATTCCTGGCCAGGAATTTGTTCAGACCACCTTTCCTGCACCGCAGGGTTCTTGGACTCGATTAGAGCTCCGTCAGTCCCACAGGGTATCGCTGCTGTCTCCCAGAGACGTATCTCCGCGGCGCCTGGAGAATGTTCAGGAGCGACCTCCCGATGGTCCCGAGGGGTTGAAACGGTCCTCAGCGAAATATCGCCTTGCCCCTAGTCCCGGTGGAGTCGCCAGCTGTTGTAGACAAAATACCGGACTAGGCCAAGCTCTTCAATGCAGGAAAGAGTTTATTGCGCAAGGTTCAAACAGTCCAAAAGGTCTGAACGCCGATGGCTTCTTCTGGCCATGTATTTATACAGTTTAAAGGCAAAAGTATTACAGAGAGTGATGCATTTCACACGTAGAAGCTGCCCTTTCATCTATCTCTGGGAAAGGAAATAACAATCTTCTTCTCACATACTCAGGTTCTCTGCTCCGGCGCTCAAGACATAACAAAAGGAGATAAGAGGCTAGGAGACACCTCAAGGGCAATAAGGAAGCAGCACCCCTTATCCAGGGATATGCATGACATTTGGGATGCAATAAACATTAAACAACAGGATGTATCTGTTTAGGGTCAGTTTGCCCTTTTACAATTCTGTACCTATGTCAAATACCATTTGTCATCTCAGCACCTTGGCACGGAAGAGGCACTTCTGTCTTGACCAAAGATTTGGACTTCTAATATTTGAGTTTTATCCCTATATCGAATCTTAGCCTGGCTCAACAGACAGGTCATAGCAGAGAGCTCTGACAAAACGTGGTCCACTGGAGAAGGAAATGGCAACCCACTCCAGTATCTTTGCCATGAAAACCCCATGGACAGTACCAAAAGGAAAAAAGATGACTGTCAGGGTGGCAATTAATCCCATTGCGCTTTGGGGTAATTGCACCTTAATTAGAGACAGACCGTGGCTTTTCCTTGGAGTATATTTTTTTAAAAAATAAAACCTGAGATACATTCTAATAAAATACATTTTATTATAAAGAAGCAAAAAACTATTTTACTAGCTATTAATTATATCTTGGCAGCGTTCCTGCCTTACCTCGTGGTAGGCGAAGAAAGAAAGTTAGAAGAAAGTGAAAGAATATGGACATGCGCAGTAGCTTCAGAGATAAGACTCAGACAGTCTACCGTAAGTCTCAGAATGGGAGACCAGCTGACAAATACAAAAACGCAGTGACAATCCCCTTCTTTGTCAGTTGAGCGGACATCAGGTACATCATCAATTAAGGCACATCTTCTTACGCAGATACTCGTGTTGAGCTGCTGGAAGCGGTTTGTTGAGCATATCAGCAATCTGATCATGTGTAGATACATACTGCAATTTAACAAAACCTTTTTTCACTAATTGTTTTATGTTTTGATAACGGATGTCAATGTGTTTGAACCTAGAACCTGTGAAATGTGATTCAGAAATATAAACCACCGATTCATTGTCTTCCATCATGGTGATCAGTCGGATCGGACATGTCCAGATATCTGTGACCAAAGCATCAAACCATGTTAGAGAATTACATGCATCTGAAACACAAGCATATTCAGCTTCAGTAGATGAACAAGAAACAAAATTCTGTTTACGTACTTGCCAATAAACAGGGCATCCATTTAAGAACATCATATAACCTGAAGTACTTTTATGTGATTTCTTATCACTCGCCCAATCAGAATCTGCATAACAACGTAGTTCTGCATAATTTCATTTTCATTTCATTTCATTTATTGGATTTATATACTGCCCTACTCCCGAAGGAGTATAATCAGAGTATAATCCAGTATAATCAGTATGTGTTGGCTCTAACAATAACTTCATATGTCTAGTGTATTTTAGGTATTTTAATAATTTCTTAACACATGTCCAATGAAACTGTTTTGCCTTACCTACATGATGAGAGAAGAGATTAACACTAAGTGCAATGTCGGGTCTGGTCCAACTACTAATATACAACAGTGACCCAATAACTGAACGATAAAGTGTTTGATCCTCAAACTCAGGACTTGGTTCATGTGTCAAGTTATGAAAATCTGTTTGCATGGGTGTCTTTGTTGTGTTAGCATCCTTCATGTTGCAATGATGCAAAATTTGTTCAATTTTATCCTCTTGTGAAAGACTAAACCCCTTCTGTGTTTTGTCAATCTGAACACCTAAATAAGTGCTAATATGATCCAATTATTTCAATGTGAAGTATCTCTGCAAAGCTTTGGCAAAAATTTCACTCATTTGCTTATTTGGACCAATGTAAACAATATCATCAACATAAACAAGAACTATCTCGTATGTATGTATTTATTTATTTATTTATTTATTTATTTATTTATTTATTTATTTAATTTGTATACTGCCCTACTCCCGAAGGACTCAGGGTGGTGAACAGCCAAACAGTAAAAATACATAAATACAAAATTTAAAAACAAAGTAAAATTGAATTAAACAAATTTGGCCCAAAACATATTAAAACCCCAATCATTTAAAAAACCAGTTTAAAATTTGCGTAATTAAAAAGAGGGAAAAAGATTAGGCCAGGCCCGCCTGGTGGAATAAAAAGGTCTTAAGAGCACGGCAGAAGGTGCACAGATCCAGGATCCTCCTTATCTCCAGGGGTAGCTCATTCCAGATAGTACGTGCCCCGACAGAGAAGGCTCTCCCTCTAGGGGTCGTCAGTCGACATTGTTTGGCCGACGGCACCCAGAGGAGCCCCTCTCTATGAAAGCGTACCGGCCGGTGGGAGGCTATTGGTGGTAGTAGGCGGACCCATAAATAACCAGGTCCTAAGCCAAGCTCTAAAGATGGTAACCAAAACCTTGAAGCGCACCCAGAAGACCACCGGGAGCCAGTGCAACTCGCACAGGAGAGGTGTTACATGGGAACGCCATGTCACTCCCATTACTACCTGCGTGGCTGCACTCTGCGCCAGCTGGAGCCTCCGGGTGCTCCTCAAGGGGAGCCCCATGTAGAAAGCGTTACAATAGTCCAGGCGGGAGGTGACGAGGGCATGAGTGACCATGTGTAGGGAGTCCCGATCAAGAAAGGAACACAAATGGGGAACTTCCGGTGGCTCCGCGGACGACGAGGACGGTCTCCATAGACCGCCAGCCACCCGATCTGTAAAAACTGCCCTGACAGCGCTAATCTGCTGTCCAGCGGTTTGAAAAAACTCTCCTTCAGGCAAAGAAGGAGAGGAGAGTCGGAGGGGGTGGGTAGAGCTCCCCGAAAGTCACTGGATTAATTCCAGGGACTCGGAGGGTGAGAGCTCCCCAGTTCACCCCTCCCATTGCTCCGGATCGCTGGTGCCTCTGTTAATCAGAGCAAGATGTCTGCGTCCAATTCTGTTGGCAAACAGTGAGTTCTAATGATTTCTAACAAGGCAGACAGAGCAGAAGCAAGAGTGCAAGCTTTTTAAAAGAAACAGAACTTAACTCCATGAATACATTGTTGCAAACGGAGCTCTCTTGAGCTGGAGGCTGGAGAGGAAGCCTTTGTTATGGGTGGAAGGGAAAGTGAAAGTTAAAGGGAAACTGCTTGTTAAGAGCCCTCTGCCTGAAGAGTAAACTGCTGGGGATTGAGTATAGCTTGAAGAGAGGATTGTTTATTTTGAAAAAACTTTGAAACATACTTTGTAAGACTGTTTATAAGATTTTGTGGCTGCAAAAGGAAAAAAACTCTTTTTAAAATAAAATGGCTGCTAAACCACTAAAGCCACCAACTTCTAAAGGGGGAGGAGGTTCCCCTGTAGTGACTCAAAAACAACAACTTCCGGCTGATACACAGTCACAAGACCTTAAAGAATTTATAATGGGTGCCTGAACAATCAGACAGAAATGATGAAAGAATTTTCAGAGGAGTTAAAGAAAATTAAAAGTGTGGTGGAGGAAAAACATGATGAAATAAGAGATGACATTGTTTATGCAGTTTCAGGACTGGCTATTCATATGTGAAAGATTGAGGAGATAGTACGGGAAATTGATGATGCTAACTTGGAGCTTGCAACTAAAGTAGGAGAGGTTATGATACAAACAGAGAAAGTGGATGATGAAATGGTTATGTTACAATACAGATCAATGGAATTTGCCCTGAGGCTGAGAGGTTTGAAAGAAAAGAGTGGTGAAAATTTAAAAGATGTTTGTTCCAATGCTTTAGCAGAGCTGATTTCAGAAAGGCCAGAAGATGTGGCAATTCAAATGGATAAAATTTACAGGGTTAATTCCTGGCTGGCAAAACAAAAGCAGCTACCAAGAGATGTGGTGATTTATTTCACAACAAGGAGAATTAGAAAGGACATTCTGCAAGCTTCTTATAGAAACAAGATTAAAGTGGATGGACAAGAGCTGGTGGTCCTGAAAGAGCTTCCTCCTAAAATGTTAAGAGACAGAAAGCAGTTTGGTTTTTTGGTGAATGAACTAAGAAACCAGCAGCTCCAGTATAGATGGGATGTCCCATTTGGGATAATAGTGACATACGCTGGGCACAGTCAGCAATAGTGACATCGCTTAAACACAGTTGGAAAGGCAAAAGATTTTTATGTCAATGTTTTAAAGGCTGGAAGGCCACCCTCACCAGGGGGTGCTAGAAATGACACAACAAGAGAAAGCTGGAGGGCAACCACAAACTTACGCTCAAGCACTAGCTGGAGGAGCCAATTTGGAAGAAGATTTACTGTTGAGTGGGGGTCCACCACCAACCCTTGAGTCATTAACGATGATACAGCTGCCAAAAGATCAACAATTGACAAGAGCTACTTACAAACAACATCTGGCACGACAGCCTCAAGATTCAACCCAACAAGTCCAAAAAACACAAGCAGTGGGAGGAGCTAGGCCAAAGTCTAAAATGGCGGAGGAGGTTCAGCTGATGCTCTCAAAGCTTGGAGCGCCCAGAGATGGCAAATAAATTCTTATCTTGGAATGTCAACAGTTTAAATTCTCCACAAAAAAGAAAGAAAATATTTCACTATTTGAAGCAATTTCAGAATGATGTTATTTGTTTGCAAGAAACGCATATTAAATCTTCAGATCAAAAGTATTTGATAAATTCGAAATTAGGTACACATTTTGTGGCATCAGCACCAGAGAAGAATAATGGCCTAATTATATACGTTAAAAGAGGCTTAGTGGCCAATTTAATTGAGGCTGATACTCAAGGTAGATATATTGCAATTGAATTAACAACACAGAATGGGAAGCTGCTTGTAATTGGAGTATACGCACCTAATCAACAACAAGATAAATTTTATAAACTTTTACATACTAAAATATTACAATGGGATTATAGATCTTTACTTCTAATGGGTGATTGGAATGGGGTAATAAATACCCAGAAAGATAAAAAAAAGTCTTTCCAAGATATCCATGCATGCTAAGTTGCCTAAATCTTTTTTTGATATTTTGGAGGATATGGAGCTCAGAGATATTTGGAGAGAAAGGAACATATTGGAAAGTGATTTTACTTTTTTTTCAGATAGGCATCAACCTTTTTCTAGGATTGATTTTATATTAACTACAAATGATCTTTTTTCTAGGGTGAAGAATACGAAGATATATCCAAGAACTTTAACTAATCATAGCCCGGTTTGGGTGGAACTAGAGCAGGAAAGAGGGGAAAGGAGGTCTTGGAGGTTAAATGAGAATTTATTTAGATATGAAGATAACTTGTGTGAGCTTAAAAAACAAATGAAAGAATTTTTTGTTAACAATATGAATAAAGGAACCTCGATAGAGATGGTATGGGATGCGAGTAAGGCATATATGAGAGGAACATTAATTTTCTTGAACAATAAATATAGACTAAAACAACAAAACAGACGGAAAGAGATAGAGGAGGAAATTAAAAAGAAAGAACAATTGCTTATAATTAACCCGGGAGATAAAAAGGCAAAAGATATGATTAATATTTTAAGAGAGCAATTTAATATGTTAATAGCTGGGCAAGTAGCAACCAGCATACAATATGCCAGACATAATACATTTTGTAATGCTAATAAACCTGGGAGATGGTTGGCTTACACGATGAGGAAAAAACAAAAATCACGTGTTATAGACAAGATAGAATTTAGAGGTAAAGAGATTTATCAACAGAATTTAATAAAAAAGGCTTTTTTGGAGTTCTATACAAAGTTATATGCTAAAGATGTAATTCAAGATGTTGATATTGATAGATATTTAAAGATGGAGATTCCTGAATTAACGCTGGAACAGAGAGAGAGATTGAATCAGCCAATAACTTCCGAGGAAATTGTTGGGGCAATTAAACAATTAAAAATAGGTAAGGCTCCGGGAACAGATGGACTAACAGCTGTCTATTATAAACATTTACAATCTGAAATGTTAGAACCACTCAAAATTTTATTTAATAAAATCCAAGTAGTAGGAGGAGTACCACCTTCCTGGAAAACAGCCTTTGTCTCACTAATTCCAAAGGAGGACCAAAATTCCATTAAACCTGAGAATTTCAGGCCAATTTCACTTCTGAATACTGATTATAAGATTTTTGCTAAGATATTAGCTAATAGATTAATGCCAGTTATGCAACAAATAATTCATAATGATCAATCAGGGTTTATAAAAGGGAGACAAATGAGATATAATGTTAGACAAATTGTAAACTTACTGGAATATTTGGAAAAAAATAATCAAGTCCCTGCAGCGTTTATATTTTTGGATGCAGAGAAGGCATTTGATCGTTTGAACTGGCAATTTTTGTTTAAAATAATAGAGAAAATGCACTTTGGGGAATATTTCACACAATCAATTAGAGCAATATATCAGCAGCAAACAGCACAAATTATAGTTAATGGAGGTTTAACAGAGGCTTTTAAAATTGAGAAAGGAACGAGGCAGGGGTGTCCTCTGTCCCCACTACTATTTATTTTGACTTTGGAGGTACTATTGAACAAGATACGTGACTCAGAAAAATTGAAGGGTATTGTAATTAGACAACAAGATTATAGATTAAGAGCATTTGCAGATGACTTGGTTATTACCTTATCCTAACCTATAGAGTCGGCTCCATATATATTGGATATAATTGATCAATACGGGAAAGTATCAGGATTTAAAGTTAACTCACATAAGACAAAGATGATAGTTAAAAATATGACTATACTTGAAAGAGATAAACTAGCAAGATTAACAGATTTTGAAATAGTTAAAAAGGTTAAATATCTAGGGGTATACATAGCAGCTTCAAATACAAAATTATACAAAAACAATTATGAGGTTCTTTGGCAGAAGGTACAGAAGGATATGGAAAATTGGAAAAAATTACAGTTGTCTTTCTTGGGAAGAATTGCAGCAATTAAAATGAATGTCTTACCTAGATTTTTATTTTTGTTCCAAATGATACCTGTGCTTAAGAAAGATGAAAATCTGAGAGAATGGCAGAAAGGTGTTAAGACTTTCATTTGGGCTGGGAAAAAACCCAGAATAAAAATGAAAATTATACAAGATACACGTGAAAGAGGAGGTCTCAAAATGCCTAATTTGAGATTATATTATGAAGCAGCGGTTTTATCACAAATTAGTGATTGGTTTAATTTAACTGAGGGGAGAATTTTGAATTTAGAAGGTTATGATTTGTTATATGGATGGCATGCCTATTTGTTATATGACAAAAAAGTGGATAAAGTATTTAAGGCTTATATATTAAGAAATGCTTTGTTGAGGGTTTGGAAAAAATATCAATATAAGTTAAATTATAAGATGCCTGTATGGGCAAATCCTAGACATGCAATAGAAAATGTAAGTATAGAACAAAAACAGGAGGTGATTACCTATAAAGAGCTTCTTATTATGGAAAGGGGGGTAATGTATTTGAAATCTTTAGATACACTGAGAGAAGAAGGTATAATTTATACATGGTTTCAGTACGGTCAACTTCAAACTAGATGGAAGGAAGATCAAAAAACTGGCTTTGTGCAAAATGAGGAGAATTTGGTAAAACAAATTAGAGATCAAAAACAAATGCATATTAAAAGGTTGTATAATGCTTTATTGGAAATAGATTCTGAGACGGAATTGGTTAAAGACTGTATGATTAAATGGGCACAAAATTTTCAAGAGCCAGTAATGATGGAGACTTGGGAAAAGATTTGGATTAGAAATGTGAAATTTACACAAGCACAAAATTTAAGAGAAAACTTTTATAAAATGTTTTATAGATGGCACTTAGATCCCAAAAAATTATCATGTATGTATCCTAATGTGCAAGCTAAATGTTGGAGATGTGACTGTGATGATGCAACTTATTATCATATATGGTGGACTTGTAGAAAAATCAAAGCATTTTGGATAAAGATTTGGTGGGTGATGCAGAATATTCTTAAAAAGAGACTGAAATTTACTCCACAGTTGTTCTTACTGGGTATAACTACGGACTGTACAGTTGCAGAGACTAAATTGATTTTGAACTTGATAACAGCAGCAAGATTGTTGGTAGCACAACACTGGAAGAAGGACTTTTTGCCTACTATTGATGATTGGATATTGAAGGTAACTAATTTAGCTGAAATGGCTAAAATTTCAGCATATCTGAAGGATCACACACAAGAAAGGTATATACAGGACTGGAGAAGATGGATTGATTATATACAAAATAAGTATCAGACCAAAAAATATCAAATAGCTTATGAATGATCTCCTTTATTTGTATAAGCACTATATAAGTGATATTAGAAGTATTTGTGATCTGGTTCAGGAGCGGGGAGCGGACCTGGCGGGTATTATGGAGACCTGGTTGGGCCCGGAGGGAGGGGTCCCTCTGGTAGAAATGTGCCTACCAGGCTTCCTGGCATTCCATCAGCCGAGGTCACAGGGGAGGGGTGGGGGAGTAGCGGTTATTATTAGAGAAGGCCTTAGGCCGAGGGAGGCCACTGTTCCTCAGACGGCCGGTTGTGGGACCCTCCTTGTGAAGTGGGGTCATGGGGTTCAGAGGGGTTTGCTGATCACGTACCTGGCTCCCTGCCACGTGGAGCAGCCCTGCCCGAGCTACTCAACGTTATCGCCGTGGTGGCGGTTGATACCCCCAGATTTATGGTCATGGGGGATTTCAACCTGCCGTCCGTGGGTGAGACGTCTGAGGTGGCTCGGGAGTTCATGGCTTCCATGACGGCTATGGATCTGACCCAGCTAATTCATGGCCCTACGCACATGGGGGGAAACACACTGGACCTGATTTTCGTCTCTGGACAGTGGCTGAGTGATCTCGAGATAGGGGACATAGTCATCGAGCCCTTGTCATGGTTGGATCACTCTCTCCTTTGCCTTGACCTTCGAACCGCTGCACCCCGCCGCAGGGAGGCGGAACCGATGAGATGGTACCGCCCCAGGCGCCTGATGGAACCTGATAGGTTCCAGATGGAGCTTGGGCCAATTCCTGAGGTTCTGGCTCATGCCTCGACTGGAGATAGGGCGGCCGCTGGAGCTCTGGATCGAGTCGTGCCTTTGAGGCCTCTGACCCGGCGCCGATCTCACCTGGCTCCTTGGTTTACTGAGGAGCTGAGGGAGATGAAGCGCTGGAAAAGATGCCTAGAGAGTAGTTGGAGGGCCAGTCGTACTGAATCTGACCAGACACTGGTAAGATCTCATATTAAGAATTACCTAGTGGCAATAAAAGCAGCAAAATGCACTTATCTTGCTGCTCTTATTGCGTCATCAGATAACCGCCCGGCCGCCCTGTTTAGGGTGACCTGCTCCCTGCTCCACCAGGAAGCGATGGAGGACCCCTTGGAGGGAAGAGCTGAGGATTTTGTTCAGTATCTGTATGACAAAATCACTCAGATTCGGGAAGATCTGGACTCCGACTGGGTAGATCCAGCGGGGATGACGGGGGCAGGTCCTGAGAATGTTATCTGGGATGAGTTTGATTCTGTGACCCCTGAGGACGTGGACAGGATTCTGGGTAGACTGAATGCGACCACATGTTTGTTGGACCCGTGCCCCTCCTGGTTAGTGCTGGCTTCCCGGGAGGTGACGCGAGGCTGGCTCCAGGGGATTATAAATGCTTCATTGGGCGAGGGTGTCTTTCCCGCCGCCTTGAAAGAGGCGGTGGTGAGACCTCTCCTCAAGAAGCCTTCCCTGGACCCGTCAACATTGGCTAATTATCGTCCAGTCTCCAACCTTCGCTTTGTGGCGAAGGTTGTTGAGAGTGTGGTTGCACGACAGCTTCCCCAGTACCTGGATGAAACGACGTATCTAGATCCGTTCCAGTCGGGTTTCAGGCCTGGGTACAGCACGGAAACGGCATTGGTCGCGTTGGTGGATGATCTCTGGAGGGCTCGGGACAGAGGTTGTTCCTCTGTCCTGGTCCTATTAGATCTCTCAGTGGCTTTTGATACCATCGACCATGGTATCATGCTGCACCGGTTGGAAGAGTTGGGGGTGGGAGGCACTGTATTACGGTGGTTCTCCTCCTTTCTCTCCGACCGGTCGCAGTCTGTGTTGACAGGGGGGCAGAGGTCGACCCCGAGGCCCCTTATATGTGGGGTGCCACAAGGATCGGTCCTCTCGCCCCTTCTGTTCAACATTTATGTGAAGCCGCTGGGCGAGATCATCCGTGGTTTCGGGGTGGAGTACCATCAGTACGCTGACGACACCCAACTGTACATCTCCACCCCAGACCACCCCAACAATGCCCTTGAAGTGATGTCCCGGTGCCTGGAGGCCGTACGGATCTGGATGGGGAGAAACAGACTCAGGCTCAACCCATCCAAGACCGAGTGGCTGTGGTTTCCGACGTCCCGATATAGTCAGCTGGTGCCATCGCTGACTATTGGGGGCGAAGCTTTGGCCCCCACGGAAAGGGCTCGCAACTGGGGTGTCCTCCTGGATTCACGGCTGTCTTTAGAAGAGCACTTGACGGCCGTGACCGGGAGGATTTTTCATCAGGTCCACCTGATTCGCCAGTTGCGTCCTTTTCTGGATCGGGACTCGTTACGCACGGTCACTCATGCCCTTGTCACCTCCCGTCTGGACTATTGTAACGCTCTCTACATGGGGCTCCCCTTGAGGAGCACTCGGAGGCTCCAACTGGCGCAGAGTGCGGCCGCGCGGGTGGTGATGGGAGCGACGTGGCGCTCCCATGTAACGCCTCTCCTGCGCGAGCTTCACTGGCTCCCGGTGGTCTTCCGAGTGCGCTTCAAGGTTTTGGTTATCACCTTCAGAGCGCTCCATGACTTAGGACCTGGCTATTTATGGGACCGCCTGCTGCCACCAATAGCCTCCCACCGACTAGTACGCTCCCATAGAGAGGGGCTCCTCCGGGTGCCGTCGGCCAAACAATGTTGACTGGCGGCCCCCAGGGGGAGAGCCTTCTCTGTGGGGGCACCTACGATCTGGAATGAGCTACCCCTGGAGATACGGAGGATTCCAGATCTGCGTACCTTCCGTCGCGCGCTTAAGACGTTCTTATTCCATCAAGCTGGCCTGACCTAAACTTTTCCTCTTTTTAAATGGAATTTTAAATTTGGTTTTAATTTATTGGGGTTTTAAAATGGTTCAGCCAAATTTATTTAATTAGTTTTATCTCTATTTTAAATTTTGTATCTATATGTTTTATTTTATGGCTGTTCACCGCCCTGAGTCCTTCGGGAGTAGGGCGGTATACAAATTTAATAAAATGAAAATAAAATGAAATGTTTAAGAAATAGGATTTCTTAAATCCTGATACCATACCATATTGTTCTATAATGTCTTTCATCTGGATTATTGATTCCATCGGCTGTGTTAGGGTAACAACCAGATCATCTGCAAATGCCCTTATTCTGTAATCCTCTTGCCTTATCACTATTCCTTTCAAGGTGCTCGAGTCCCATATTGTGTTCAACAAGACTTCTAATGTTAAAATAAATAACAATGGGGATAACGGACAACCTTGTCTTGTTCCTTTTTCAATACTAAAATTTGTTGTCAAACTTCCATTAATAATAATTTGTGCCTTTTGTTCTTGATAAACTGCTGAGACCGCCTGTATAAATTGATCCCCAAAGTCCATCTTTCTTAAAGTCTTTAATAGAAAGTTCCAATCCACTCTATCAAAGGCCTTCTCCGCATCCAAAAAAACCAGCACTGCAGGGATCTGTTTATTCTTCTCAAGATATTCCAGTAAATCTATAACTTGCCTTACATTATCCTTCATGTATCTGCCTTCTATGAATCCAGCTTGATCACAATGAATCACCTCTTGAATAACTGGCATCAACCTGTTGGCTAATACTTTTGCAAATATTTTATAATCATTATTCAGAAGAGATATTGGTCTAAAATTCTCAGGTTTTTTAGGACCTGCTTGCTCTTTCGGTATCAATGAAATATAAGCTGTTTTCCATGATGGGGGTATTTTACCCCCTTGTTGTATACTACAAAATAGATCTTTAAGATGTTCAATCATTTCTGCTTGTAGGGTTTTGTAGTACACCGCAGTTAAGCCATCCGTCCCTGGTGCTTTAGCTGTTTTCAATTGTTTAATTGTGGCAATGATCTCCTCAGCTGTTATAAGATAATTCATTCTCTCCTTTTGTTGATTAGAAATTTTTGTGACTCTTTTATTTTCTAGATATTTCTCTATAAATCTATTCTGTGTATCATCTTTGGCATATAATTTGGTGTAATAATCTACAAAAACTCAAGGTCACTCAACCACTGTCCAGAGACAAAAACCAGATCCAGTGTGTTTCCCCCCGTGTGGGTAGGGCCATGAATTAACTGGGTCAGGTCCATAGCTGTCATGGAAGCCATGAACTCCTGAGCCACCTCAGACGCCTCACCCATGGACGGCAGGTTAAAATCCCCCATGACCATAAGCCTGGGGGTGTCAACCACCACCATGGTGATGACGTTGAGTAGCTCGGGCAGAGTTGCTGCCATGTGGCAGGGAGCCAGGTACATGATCAGCAAACCCATCTGAACCCCATGACCCCATCTCACAAGGAGGGATTCACAGCTGGCTGTCTGAGGAACAGTGGCTTCCCTCGGTCTCAGACCTTCTTTAATGATAACCTCTACACCCCCTGCCCCTACCCTGTAACCTCGGCCAATGGAATGCGCGGAAACCTGGTGAGCACATTTCAATGAGAGGGATGTATTGTTAGATCTTTTTGTGAACACGCACTCATCAGTTTCGGACTTAATAAAGCCCACTGAATTTAGTTTGTCAATAAGACATAAGTACCACATTAAACCAGACTGTTTCAGACCATAAAGACTTTTTTGTAGAAACCAGGTATCCCCTTCTTGCTGTCGGAACCCTGGAGGACCTCTCACATAGATCTCTTCATCTAGGTCAGCATGTAGATAAGCTGTGTCAACATCGAACTGGAAAGCTTCTAAACCAAGGATAGTTGCAGTTGCTAAAGCAATTTTTACACTCTCAGTTCAGACTGTCGGTGAGTAGATATTTGTGTAGTCCTCAGGATAACGTTGAGTGAAACCCTGAGCTACAAGTCTGGCCTTGTACAATGACTCACCATTTGGCTTCTTTTTGATTCTATAGACCCATCGAGTGCCAATGACCCTTTTGTTTGCTGGAGCCTTTGCAGGTGTAAACACCTTAAGTTTCTTTAGACTGTCCATTTCAACCTGCATTGCCTCATACCATTTATCTTGCTCTGAATTAGGAAGATGCGTGATTTGTGTGAACGTATCAGGTGGAAGTGTAACACGGCAAATCAAAGGCAAGGGTGTTTTTGTCAGTTGCCACGAATATTGTTGTGGAGGGATTCCCTTTGTGGTCCTCTTGGAACGTCTTGGAACAACTGTCCAGTCTTTTTCTGCTTTGTCCTCGTCCTCACATTCATCACTAGCATCAGCATCAGTGGCTTGCGAAGACGGAACATCAGGTTGAGAAGAACTAGTAGAATCTTGATCATCAGGCTGTGTGGCATTAGTAGTATCATCTCTAGGAAAATAAACTCCAGGATCATTGGAATGAATCCTGGACCAGTCAACATCTTCCTCAAAATTAGCAGATTGGGAAATCACAATTACATGTTTGGAGTCAATAAATTTGCTCCATTTTGAGTTATCATCAATGCCCATAAATCTCAGTCTCTTTGCTGCTGGACCTCCTTTTCTTCTTTGAGCTAAGAGAATGTTCACCATTGCGTATGAACCAAAAATATGGAGGTTTTTGAGATCAGGTTTATACCCATACAACATGAAGAAAAGAGTCTGATTTATTACACTGCTCCAAGTATGGTTGACAATGTAATTTGCATATTTGATAGCTTCAGCCCAGTATGGGTTACTAAGGCTGGCGTCTTCTAGGAGACAACGCATCATGGTTTGCAGGACCCCTTGTCATCATTCTACAACTCCGTTATTTTACAACTCCGTCATTCTACAACTCCGTCATTCTACAACTCCGTCTTGATCATCAATCTGCGTAGCATCAGCAGTATCATCTCTGGGAAAATAAACTCCAGGATCATTGGAATGAATCCTGGACCAGTCAATATCTTCCTCAAAATTAGCAGATTGGGAAATCACAATTAAATGTTTAGAGTCAATAAATTTGCTCCATTTTGAGTTATCATCAATACCCATAAATCTCAGTCTCTTTGCTGCTGGACTTCCTTTTCTTCTTTGAGCTAAGGGAATGTTCACCATAGCATATGAACCAAAAATATGGATGTTTTTGAGATCGGGCTTGTAGCCATACAACATGAAGAAAGGAGTCTGATTTATTACACTGCTCCAAGTACGGTTGACAATGTAATTTGCATATTTGATAGCTTCACCCCAGTATATCATATCAAGATTGGCGTCTTCTAGGAGACATCATGGTTTGCAGTACCCTTTGTCTTCGTTCTATGACTCCATTGTGAGCCAGTGTGTAAGGGGCCGAAGTCTGATGAATAATTCCATTCTTACGCATCCAGTCCTGGAAACGCTGAGACATGAACTCGGCACCATGATCACTCTGGATTCTGGTGATGCGAACTTGATGTTGGGTAGAAACAAGGGCTGCAAAGTCTTTAAAGATCTGAAAGGTCTCTGATTTTTCTTTCATAGGATATACATATCCATATTTAGAGTAATTATCAACAATTGTTAGAAAGTATTTTCTACCACCAAATGATGGCGGGAAAGGACCAACTATGTCAGTGTGAACCAAATCAAAAATGCGTGTTGACAGGCGTGTAGCGCGTTTGGGAATGGCTGCTGCTTTGGATTTGGCCTTTTTGCAGACAGCACAATCCAAAAACACCTTACACCCCTTTGGATCCAAACCTTTTGCGAACTCCGGCATCTTCCTAAGAACACAGAAACTGGCATGCCCCAATCTTCTTTGCCATTTATGGATACACCTGGAATGCAAAGGTTTACCAGTTAGTGAATTCTCGACATTAACATTTTTATGCGGAACCTCGGGCTTGCTCTGAGCAACCTGTTTACCAATTCTCTTTTTGTTGGCTTTAGGATCCTTTGGAATAGCAACAGGATCTCTCTCTGGAGCATCTCTCTCTGGGCCTGTGCTTTCCCTTTTTGGAGTTTGTATACTTGCTTGTGTTTGTGTTTTAGGCTTTGGCTTTAAGTAATAAACACCACCAATTAATATGGTTCCAGCAACAATATCTCCATCTTTAACTATGTAACTTGCATTTTCAAGGTGATGAACCTGGAATTTTAATGCTCTAGACAAGTGACTCTCACTAAGCAAGTTACTGGTTGCTGTTGGTATGTAATAAACATCAGGAATGAATGCATCGAGCTCTTCAACATAAACAGTTCCTTTTCCTTTGACCTGACAAGGATGATTTGAAAAAGAATAAAGTTCATGTAGTTCTGGTTCTGGTTCATGCATCTCTGTGAAAAGTTCCTTTCTGTAGGTAACATGCAATGCTGCACCACTGTCCAAAGTCCACAGGAGTAGTCTGTCATACTCTGGTTGAAGTAGTGGATCATTGGTTAAAGCCAGTGTGGCGAGTGGAGTTTGTGGATCACGCCGGGGACCACGAAGACCTTGTCTTCCGCCTCTGCCTCTGCCTCTGGAATCTGTTCCTCTGGGCTGGTATGAGACGGGAGCTGGAACTCGTTGGGAACAATCCCTGGTGGCATGTCCCACACGATTGCAGGTGTTGCACCTTGGCATCCTTGGAGCATAGGTCCTTCCTCGGAAGGGGCGCCTAGCTGGTGCTTTTGATGCGGGTGGTCCTCTCAAGTGTGGCGTGGCCAACATGAATGCCTCTTCTTCAATTAAAAGTCTACAGACATTGTCCACTGTGCGTTGAGCAATTGGGACTTGATTAATTTTTGTAATAGCATCTTTCCATTCATAATTCAAAGAGTTAATAATGATGCTGATCATTTGAATATCTTCAATGTTGTGGCCTCTTTCTCTCAATTCTGTTCTCAGCCCTTTCAGTTTGGTCAAATGCCCTCCAATTTGTTCACCAGGTTTCAATCTCGAACCGTGGAGTTCAGACATGAGTAAACATGAAGATTCAATTGAGACAGGCCTGTAGCAATTTTCCAATTCAGCCCAAATTTGTCGGGCTGTTGTATTTGGTGGAAAAGTGGCCTGCAGTTCAGTATCCATGGACATCAATAATGTTGTGCAAGCCCTTATCTCTAAATCTCTTATTGCAAAATTCCAAGGTTGTGCAGGAGGGTTAAAAATCATACAGTGAATGCCTTCTCTAAGAAGCAATAGTGTAATCTCACTGACCCAGGCTTTGTAATTGTGTCCTGACATTTTTAGTTTTGACTCACCAGTTAATGGAGAGACAGAAAATGCCTGGTAAGGAGCCTGCATTTAATATGCTGGCTGTGCTGGCAGAAATGCCTGTGGTATTTGCTGTGCCTGTTGTGGACCTAAAAATGGTCTTGGTTGTGCCATTGGAGGTGGGCCAGAAGCTGGCCCTATTTGCACTTGTGGCTGGGGCATATATGCAGGCATTTGTAGCTGGTGTGGATGATGCACTGGAATCTGCTGTATTCCAGTTGCTATTTGTGCTTGAGTTGTAATATTGGCATGACCTGCTGGGGATGCAGTCATTTGCCTTTGCTGCACTAAGCGTGGTTGTGTTCCATCTAAAAGGACATCAGCACCACCAGGGGGTGTTGGAGTTTGGGCCTGTGGAAACACTTGTGGCATTTCAGCTTCCTGTAGTAAATTACTTTCGCCAGCAGATGGTGCTGCACCTTTAGCTTCGGGCAGCTTTGCAGTTACAAGAAATGGCTGCGTGGCAGGTTTATATGTAACTTGATCAGGGAGACTTTCATGTGACGTATGCAGTGCTCTTTGCCTTAATTGGCCTGACACAGAATCCACCAGGGGGAGTGTCTTTGGCTCTGAGGAAGAAGACAATATGGCGCTTTTTGAAAATCTTAAGTCACGAGATTCTCCCTTATCTTGCTCAAGCATAAATATAGCCATTTTTGCCTGGGATAGCTCCTGTTCATAGAATTTTATATGGTCACGATAGGTTTTCATAGCCAGCTCATCCAGGGTGAGCTTAGAGCTTCGAGGAGAATAATGAATTGTTTCTCTCTCTGCGTGGGTGTAATTTTGCTCGGCAGTTTGCTTTGGCCTTGCACCGAGCGTTACAAATTCAGAAGGTTCTGGGAGGACTTTTTGAGAGCATGCATATTCAGAAGAAGACGTCACTGACCTCAGTTCCAGTACGTTATCTTCAAAAGCAATTTCTGTGTTATCTCCCTTCGTTCCTTCTCCCACGACTTCTTCTTGTTCCAGGCGTGTGGCTATAGTTAGGGGCTGGAAATCTGAAAACCTCCTTTCTGCCACCTTCTCAGCAAAATACATAAAATGAGTTAATAATAATGCTGATCATTTGAATATCATCAATAAAATAGCCTCTTTCTCTCAATTCTTTTCTGATTCCTTTCAGTTTGGTTAAATGTCCTCCAATTTGTTCACCAGGTTTCAATCTCGAACCATGGAACTCAGACATGAGCAAACATGAAGATTCAATTGAAACAGGCCTGTAGCAATTTTCCAATTGGACCCAAATTTGTTGGGCTGTTGCATCAGGCGGAAAGGTAACCTGCAGTTCAGGATCCATGGACATGAATAATGTTGTGCAAGCTTTAGTCTCTAAATTTCTTATTGCAGGAATCCATGGCTGAGCAGGAGGATTAAAAACCATACAGTGAGTACCTTCTCTACGAAGTAACAATCCAATCTCACTGACCCAGGCTTTATAATTCTGTCCTGACATCTTTAATTTTGACTCACCAGCCAGTGGAGCAACAGAAGATGCTAGTTGAGGAATATGCATTTGGTATGCTGGCTGTGCTTGCTGCATTGGAATCTGTTGCTATATTTGAATTTCAGGGTGTTGTGCTCCAGCTGCCACTTGTGCTTGAGCTTGGAGCTGTTGCATTTGAGCTGCAATATTAACATGGCCTGCTGGAAACATAGTCATTTGCCTTTGCTGCATTAAGGGTTGTTGTGCTCCATCTAAAAGGACACCAGCACCACCAGGGGGTGCTGAAGATTGAGCCTGTGGAGATACTTGTGGCATTGCAGTCTGAATATCTGAGTGGATTAAGGACATGTTTGATAAAGTCCGATGCAATACTTGAAATTGTTCTTGCAAACTGCGATGCATTTCAGCTTTCTCTAGTAAATTACTTTCGCCAGCAGATGGTGCTGCAACTTTAGTTTCGGGCAGCTCAGATAATTTTCCCGCCTTCGTGGCATGTGTAATTTGAGAGAGAACGTCATGTGACAATTGTGACGTGTACACAGCTCTCTGTTCTGATTTGCCTGACACAAGACCCTCTTGGGATTTGGCTTTGGCTTTGAAGGAGAAGCCAAGATGGTGTTTTCAGGAATTTTAAAAACACGAGACTCTCTCTTATCTTGCTCGAGCATAGATAAAGCTATTTTTGCCTGGGATAGCTCATGTTCAAAAAATTTTATATGGTCATGATAGCCTTTTATAGCTTGCTCATCTAGGGTGAGTTTGGAGCTTCGAGGAGAATAATAAATTATTTCTCTCTGTGTGTGGGAGGAAAAATGCTCAGCAGTTTGTGAAAACTTTGGCCTTGCACCAAGCGTTTCAAAATCAAAAGGTTCTGGGAGGACTGTTTGAGAGCATGCATATTCAGAAGGGGATGTCACTAACCTCATTTGCAGCACATTGCCTTCAAAAGCAGCTTTTCTGTCATCTTCCTCCTGAAGCCTCTGTAAGAGCATTTTATCCATTTCTCCTCCAACGGCTCCTTCTAGCTGGGTGGCTGAGGCAAGCAGCTGGAAACTTGAAAGCCTCCTTTCTGCTTCTTCTCCGTCGGAGAAAAGCAAATCATTTGTTGAGAATGCTCGGAGCTTCATTTCCCCTTTTTTCTTCTTTTTTGGCATTGTTGCAGTGATTAATTCAGCGTTCCGCAGTTGCTAAATTAATCATCTGTCTAATTAGCCTAGACTCTTATCATCAAAGTAACAAGCAAGGAAGACCTCTGCTACCACGTGTCAGGGTGGCAATTAATCTCATTCTGCTTTGGGGTAATTGCACCTTAATTAGAGATGGACTGTGGCTTTTCCTTGGAGTATACTTTAAAAAAAATAAAACCCAAGATACATTCTAATAAAACACATTTTATTATAAAGAAGTAAAAAACTATCTTACTAGCTATTAATTACATCTTGGCAGCGTTCCTGCCTTACCTCTTGGCAGGCGAACAAAGAAAGTTAGAAGAAAGTGAAAGAATGTGGACATGCGCAGTAGCTTCAGAGATAAGACTCAGACAGTCTACCGTAAGTCTCAGAATGGGAGCCCAGCTGACAAATACAAAAATGCAGTGACAATGACGCTGGAAGATGAGCCCCTCAGGTCAGAAGGTGTCCAATATGCTACTGGGGAAGAACAGAGGGCTAGTACTAGTAGCACCAGAAAGAGTGAAGCAGCTGGGCCAAAGCTGAAAGGATGCTCAGCTGTGGATGTATCTGGTGGTGAAAGGAAAGTTCGATGCTGTGAAGATTTATTCTCCATAGGAACCTGGAATGTAAGATCCATGAATCAAGGCAAGCTGGACATGGTCAAACAAGAGATGACAAGATTGAACATCAACATCTTAGGAATCAGCGAACTAAAATGGACAGGAATGGGTGAATTTAATTCAGATGACCATCAGGTATACTATTGTGGGCAAGAATCTCTTAGAAGAAATGGAGTAGCCTTCATAGTCAATAAAAGAATAGGAAAAGCAATACTGGGATACAATCCCCAAAATGACAGAATGATCTCAGATCGAATCCAAAGCAAACCATTTAATATCACAATAATCCAGCTCTATGCTCCAACCACTGGTGCTGAGGAGGATGAAATTGACTGGTTCTATGAAGCCCTACAGCACCTTATAGAATTAACACCAAAAAATGATGTCATTATCATCATGGGGGATTGGAATATTAAAGTAGGAAGCCAAAAGATAACTGGATTAACAGGTAAATTTGGCCTTGGAGTACAAAATGAAGCAGGGCACAGGCTGATATAATTTTGTCAAGAGAATATGATGGTCATAGCAAACACTCTTTTCCAACAACTCAAGAGACGACTCTACACGTGGACATCACCAGATGGTCAACACAGAAATCAGATTGACTATGTGCTCTGCAGCCAAAGATGTAGAAACTCTACACAGTCAGTAAAAACAAGATCAAATCATGAGCTTTTCATTGCAAAATTTAGGCTTAAATTGAAGAAAGTAGGGAAAAGCACTAGGCCACTCAGGTATGGACTAAATAATACCCTGATGAATATACAGTAGAAGTGACAAATAGATTTAAGGAATTAGATTTGATAGATGGCTGAAGAACTATGGATGGAGGTCCACAACATTGTACAAGAGGTAGCAGCTAAAACTATTCCAATGAAAAAGAAATGCAAGAAAGCAAAATGGCTGTCTGAGGAAGCTTTGCAAATAGCTGAGGAAAGAAAGGAAGCGAAAGGCATGGGAGAAAGAGAAAGATACATCCAATTGAATGCAGAATTCCAGAGAATAGCTAGAAGAGATAAGAATACCTTCTGAAATGAACAGTGCAAAGAAACAGAAGAAAACAATAGGATAGGGAGGACCAAAGATCTCTTCAAGAAAATTGGAGATATGAAGGGAACCTTTCATGCAAAGATGGGCATAATAAAGGACCAAAATGGCAGGGAGCTAACAGAGGCAGAAAAAATTAAGAAGAGGTGGCAAAATTACACAGAAGAATTATACAAGAACAAGCTTAATGTCCCTGATAACCACGATGAGGTGGTCACTGACCTCGAGCCAGACATTCTTGAATGTGAAGTCAAATGGGCCTTAGGAAATCTGAGCAACAACAATGCTAGTGGAGGGGACAGTATTCCAACTGAACTATTCAAAATATTAAAAGATGATGCAGTAAAAGTGCTATGCTCAATTTGCCAGCAAATTTGGAAAACTCAACAGTGGCCACAAGATTAGAAAAGGTCAGTTTGTATTCCAATTCCAAAGAAAGGCAATGCCAAAGAATGTTCAAATTATTGCACCATTGCACTCATATCACATGCTAGTAAAGTTATGCTTAAAATCTTACAAGATAGGCTTCAGCAGTATGTGGATCAAGAACTACCAGAAGTATAGGCAGGATTTCGAAGAAGTAGAGGAACTAGAGATTGTCATCATACACTGGATCATGGAGAAAGCTAGAGTTCCAGGAAAACATTTACTTCTGCTTCATTGACTATGCTACAGCCTTTGATTGTGTGGATCACAACAAATTGTGGCAAGTTCTTAAAGAGATGGGAGTACCAGACCATCTTATTTGTCTCTTAAGAAACCTATATGCAGGTCAAGAAGCAACAGTGAGAACTGGACACAGAACCACTGATTGGTTCAAAATTGGGAAAGGAGTCTGGCAAAGCTGTGTACTGTGACCCTGCCTATTTAATTTATATGCAGAGCACATCATGAGAAAGGCAGGGCTAGATGAATCAAAAGTTGGAATTAAGATTGCTGGGAGAAATATCAACAACCTCAGATAGGCAGGTGAGATTATTTATTTATTTATTTATTTATTTATTTATTTAGATTATTTGCTCTAATGGCAAAAAGTGAAGAGGAACTAAGGAGCCTTGTGATGCAGGTGAAGAAGGAGAATGCAAAAGTTGGCTTGAAACTTAACATTAAGAAAACTAAGATCATGGCATCCAGCCCTCTCAATTCCTGACAAATAGATGGGGAAGAAATGGAGGTAGTGACAGATTTTATTTTCCTGGGCTCCAAGATCACCGCAGATGGGAACTGCAGCCAAGAAATTAAAAGATGTTTGCTCCTGGGGAGGAAAGTTATGGCAATCTAGACAGTATACTAAAAAGCAGAGACATCATCCTGCCAACAAAAGTGTGTATAGTCAAAGCTATGGTTTTCCCAGTTGCAATGTATGGCTGTGAAAGCTGGACCATAAGAAATACTGATTGCCAAAGAATTGCGGCCTTTGAACCATGGTGCTGGAGGAGACCCCTGTGTATCCTTTGGACTGCAAGACGATCAAACCGATCAGTCCTAGAGGAGATCAATCCTGACTGCACTTTAGAAGACCAGATCCTGAAGATGAAACTCAAGTACTTTGGCCACCTAATGAGAAGGAAGGACTCACTGGAGAAGAGCCTAATGCTGGGAAAGATTGAGGGCAAAAGAAGAATGGGACGACAGAGAATGTGGTGGCTGGATGGAGTCACTGAAGCAGTAGGCGTGAGCTTAAATGGATTCCAGAGGATGGTAGAAGACAGGAAGGCCTGGAGAAATGTTGTCCATGGGGTCGCGATGGGTCAGACACGACTTCTCAACTAACAACAACAACATGTATGTATGTATGTATGTATGTATGTATGTATGTATGTATGTATGTCATTTCTTAGGATTTGGCTCTGTGTGCTGTGCGATGCCAGTTGTTGTAGATTGTACATTATGGTTTGTAGCTTAGCATTGTGTTATAAATCCAGCCAGTGGGCTTTTATTCATTGCTAGATAACCAATGCCCCATAGGGTCATTCTTTCAGAGATATTTTTTAACCAGATTTCTCAATGCTTTCAACAATGACAGAACTTCTAATGTATTGACTTCATTGGAAAAGTTGAGATACATTCAAAGATGTAAAATATCCCATGTTGAACTATATAGCACAGGAAACACTTTATGGCATTTTGCATTATGTCAATTATGTCATAAACTGTTTTATGATAATTTTATATCATAAAATATTTTACATTTGGCTAGATTTTAATTCCACAGGAGACAGGGGTCCTAGATTTGGACACATTCTGTAAAATAGTCCATTTTCTGTACTTTGATTCAAAAACTGTTGCCCTATGATGCACCATTTCATCCAGTTAAAGGTTATGGTGAGAAATGTAGTAGTATCTAGGTGTCTTCTTGTCAAACTGAGAAGATTCCATCTGCTTCATTAGCTTTATCCTGTCCATATAAGGTAACCTGCATGCTTGCCTTGCAATTTGATTACTTTGCGCTTAAAAATCCCTTTTTTCCAATATCCATAGGTCTTTAAGAATATGAATTATAATACACTAGACCAGCTATTGCTGCTGGCTAGTAGCAAGTCAGATAGAACCAGCTGGTCTTTTGTTTTTATTAATGGTATTTACTACTTTAGTTTCACAATTAACTATACTGTCCAATACTCTTCTCAATGTGTTTTCATTTGTAAGTCTGAGTATGTATATGTTCTTACAGGCACACAAAATTGTGAGCTTATATCTTCCTTTTTATCTAAACAATAGTAAAGTATATACATACAAATTAAAGTAGGGCTTTTGCTGTAGGCAGACTGCTACTTAGTCATGTCAAAGTATAGAGTACTTTATATTGCACTGTGGGAAAGTATTTGCTCTTATTAATAATACTATTATTATTATTTTTAACAAATAGTCAGTCATGAGAAGGACTCTCACTTTAAAAACAATTGTTTCAAAACTATGTCCCTAGGAACTTAGTTCTAATTTTATTCTTGTTTCAAGTGTGTGTGTATTCAATAATATATTCGGCTATTTCCACCAGGGATTTTTAAAAAATATATTTATCAAGACCTCAAAAATACATCTGGATGGTATCTAATAAAAATAGAATTGGGAAAAATGTTTTGCACATTTTTTAAAAAATAACATTATTAAGATTTTAAACAAAAATGATAAAAACTAAGATAAAATAATATTTAAAGAAAATGAAATATAAAGAAGTAACTTCCAATTTATTTTATACTTGTTATAGATGTAAATTAAAAATGATATTTACAGAATAACTATTTTTTTCTATAATCTATTTTTTTTTCTAATCAACAAAACTATCTATCATAAGTTCATTTTTTTTCTGTCTCACACAAAAGTCAATTAGCATCAATCATAGCTAATGTCTTTTCTCTTATCAATGATGTCAATTTGTTCATCTGAGTAAGCTTCATCACCTTTTTTAAAATTTATTTTATTTATTTGTCAAGAACATATTAGGTAATATATTTATAAGTATAAGCATGAATTGAATACATAAAATAAATATGAATAGAGGAAACATTAGGACAGGGATGGTAGGCACACTGGTGCTCTTATGCATGCCCCTTACCAAACCTCTTAGGAATGGGGTGAGGTCAACAGTAGACAGTCCTAGGTTAAAATTTTGGGGGTTTTGGGATGAAACCACAGTCAGGTAGTGTATTCCAGGCGTTGACCACTCTGTTGCTGAAGTCATATTTTCTGCAATCGAGTTTGGAACGGTTCACTTTAAGTTTGTATCTATTGTGTGTTCGTGTATTGTTGTGGTTGAAGCTGAAGTAGTCATTGACAGGTTGGACATTGTAGCAGATAATTTTATGAACTACGCTTAGGTCATACCGAAGACGGTATGTTCTAAGTTCTAAGTTTTCTAGGCCCAGAATTTCAAGTCTGGTGGCATAAGATATTTTATTGCGAGCAGACGAGTGGAGGATTCTTCTTGTGAAATATTTCTGGACACATTCGATTGTATTAATGTCCGATATGCAGACATCTATTCCAGATAGATGAGCTGTATTTGAGAATTGGTCTAGCAAATGTTTTATATGCTCTGGTTCTTAGTGTGATATTACTGGAGAAGAAGCTACGCAAGATTAGGTTTACAACTCTTAATGCCTTTTTGGTGATGTTGTTACAGTGGGCTTCGGCACTTAGATAATTAGATATGAGTACTCCAAAGTCCTTGACAGAGTGAGGGTCATCTACAAGGTCATGTCCACTCAGCTTGTATTTTGTGTTCTGATTCCTTTTGCCAATGTGTAAGACAGAGCATCTGTTGGTTGAGATTTGAAGTTGCTAATTGTTTGACCATTCCAACACAAAGTCAAGGTCTTTTTGAAAGGTAGCAGCATTGTCGGTGGTGTTAAATATTTTTACATCATCGGCGAAGAGAACTCAGTTGCTTATAATATGATCACAAAGGTCATTTATGTTTCGTATGAAGAGTGTTGGTCCTAGAACGCTGCCTTGGGGGAAACTACTATTAACAGGTGCAGGATTTCATAGGACGCTCCCTATTTTGACCACTTGTTGTCTGTTTGACAGAAACACAGCTATCCAATTATGGAGGGGTCCGGAGATGCTATAGGATTTTAGTTTTAGAAGTAGTTTGTCATGTACCACTGAGTCAAAGGCTTTACAGAAGTCTATGTAAATTGCATCTATTGCTTTGCCCTGATTGAGATTTGTAGTCCTTATGTTTTTGCAGTGTAGAATTGGAGATTACAGGATATTTTTTTTCTGAAACCAAATTGTTTATTAGAGAGAAGGTTGTTTGTTTCTAGGTGGAGGGTTCACATCCATTCCTCCATTGTGGTTAATGTTGAATTGTTTCATCTTTATGCATATAACAATCTCACTGCATTTATCATGTACAGGTAGTCCTCAATTTACAACCATTTGTTTAGTGATCATTTGAAGTTATGTCATTGAAAAAACTGACATGACCATTTTTTACATGTATGACTGTTGCAATATCCCCATGGTCATATGATCAAAATTCAGACTTTCGGCAATTGGCTCATATTTATGTTGATTGCAGTGTCCAGGGTCATATGATCACCTTTTGCAACCTTCTGACGAACAAAGTCAATGGGGATGCCAAGTTCACTTAACAAACTTGTTATTAACTTAACAACAGCAGTGATTAACTTAACAACTGTGGCAAGAAAGGTTGTAAAATGGGGCAAAATTATTTTAACAACTGTCTTAAGCAAGTTGTTGGGCTCAATTATGGTCTGAAGTTGTGGACTACCTGTATAAAAACAAAGGTCATTTTTTAAAGCAATGTTATGTCTCTTTATAGGTTACTAAATTTTCATCTTTGCAAATTGATTCAGGATTAAGGCAATGCTTGAAAGAATATTGTCTCTGGACTCCCTGTGGTGATTGTTGAAGTTGGAAGGGATCTTGCAAAACATCTAGTCCGGGTGTCATCAATCCACGGTTCCGGAGCCGCATGTGGCTCTTTCGCCCTTCTCCTGTGTCTCCCTGTCGCACCAGTTCACCCGAATCAGGAGTTAGTTTTTTCAGCAGTTCTGGTTGATCTCACCACTGGCTGGCTCTGCCCATTGCCCCTCCCCTCCTAGTCACTCCTCACATGGCCTGAGAAGAGGCGAGACTTGCTCTCCTCCCAGTCACTCCTTACCTGGCAGGGCCCACCCATTGCCTTTCCCCTCCTAGTCACTCCTCACCTGGCCTGAGAAGAGAAGAGACTCTCTCCCCTCCCAGTCACTACTTCCCTGACCTGAGAAGATAAGAGACTCACTCTGGGCCTGCTGCGCTCAGCCGAAGGGCCACTGGGGGGGGGGTGATATGGTGAGGTAATGGCTGAATCCTTAGTGCAAGAGTGAAGCTGCCCTGTACTTGCCTTTGTGTGGCAACAACATTCTGCCTTCATCACATTACATTTGCACTCAAGGCAGCCCTCGCCTCCCACCACTTTGTCTGGAGTTGTAAGCTGTGTCCTGCTGCTAGGGGCAAGTGGAGCAGGGTCACATTGTGGCTCCATGTTTTAATGGAGGGAGGAGGGGATCCTGTCTCCCCCATTATGAAGCTCGCTAAATTTTGCTCTGCTGCACAGGGTGCTGCAAGAGCACCTCGTGGCCTGTCCGATGCTTCATGGCATCCACCTCATGGCCTGCCTGATGCTTCATGGTATCCACCTAATGGCCTGCCCGACACCTCTGGTGTACACCTCATGGCCTGCCTGCTACTCTCGCAGCACCTTGTGCAGCATAGTGAAATTTAGTGCATCTCCACAAGCATCTGAGGTGCAACCAGCACCAACAAAGGCTGAAAGTAGTCACCTGCCATTTCCCAGTTCAGTCTTCAGGCAGCGAGACCCCTGGATGAGGCTCTGGAGAATCAGAGAGAGAGAGAGAGGAGAGAAGAGAGGAGGAGAGGTGGAGAGAGATATACAGAGAGAGAGGGAGGGAGAGAGAGGGAGACAGAGATACAGAGAAATGTGGGAGAAATAAAGGGAGGGAGAGAGGGGGATAGATACAGGGAGAGAGGGAGGGAGAGAAGGGGAGGGAGAATGGGAGTTGGAGAGAAGGGGAGAAAAAAGGTAAACAACATTTTTACAGAACTATAGATACACCTCTTTGAGGTGAGCGACTGCAAGGTGAGGCCAGGTGTGACAAGAAGTGGCTGGGAGAGGAGAGGTAAGACAGGACCAGGTGGGGCAATCATTTGGGGGGTGGGTCACACTGGTTGTGAATCCCACCACTGGTCACAACTGCCAATGTGCAACACCCACTAGCACATTGCGATTTATTGAGCTTTTTTACCCCCAGTAGGCCAACCATGGATAATGCAGGAAAAGAAAAGTGTCAGAAGAAAACAGAATGTTTAATGTTGCATGAGCACAGTCATTTGCTTTCACTGCGGACGAGACTGATTTACCAATATGTTTAATATGTGGTGAGAAATTGGCAAACAACAAAAAGTGGAATGTTGAAGACATTTCCAGAATGAACACTCAGCCTTTGCTGAAAAATATCCAGATGGAGATGAGAGAAAAAAAGCCATTTCAGAACTGATGTGAAAAGTTGATCTGAGCAAAAATCATTTCAAGAAGTGGGTGAAGTCTGCAAATTCAACTATATATGCTAGTTTTGTGGCTGCTCAGGAAATAGTTAGGATGGGAAGCCAATTACAGATGGAGAATATATGAAAGAATCATTCATTAAGATTTCAGAACATCTATTCTTGGACTTCAAAAGCAAGCATGAAATTGTGCAGAAAATCAGAGATATGCCTCTCTCTGCGAAGACTGTCAAAGACAGAACCATAAAAATGGTAGAAAACATCACCAGACAGCAAATTAAAGACATCAATTCAGCTGTGGCGTGCTCAATTGCCTTTGATGAGTCCAAAGACAAAGGTGATATTGAACAAATAGCACTGTTCTGCCTATATGTGAACTCTGCTGGGCCGCAGGAAGAAATATTGAGTTGATACCACTAAAAGGCCAAACCCAGGGGGAGGACATCTGTGAGACTGTCTTGGATTATATAAGAACCAAAGAAACAACCAACAGCTACCTGGTATCTGTGGTTTCTGATGGGGCACCGAGTATGACAGGAGCAAAGAAGGGCTCTGTGGCTTTCCTGCAGAAGTAGCTGGGTTGGATGCTGCTGACATTTCACTGCATCCTGCATCAAGAGTCATTGTGCACCCAAACATTTCCTCCAGAATGCACAGAAGTAATTAATGCTGTCATTCAGACTGTCAATATAATAATGACAAAAGCTTTAAATCACCCTTAGTTCCGTTTGCTACAGGACAAGGTGGAAAGCACGTATTCTGATCTCCTGCTGCACAACAAAGTCCAGTGGCTGTCCAGTGGGAAAGTGATTAAATGCTTTGCTGTGTGTCTGGAAGAGGTGAAAACTTTACTGGGCAACAAAAGGCTCACTTTTCCTGAGCTAGAACAGCCAGAGTGGCTGGAAAAACTACACTTCATGGTAGATATGATAGTGCATTTGAATACATTGAACACAACTCTTCAGGGGAAAGGAGGCACAGGCCCGCACATGCTTTGGCATTCAAGTGCAAGTATGCAAGTGTTTGCCAGAGATTTATAGAGAGGTACACTGTCTCACTTCCCCTCTTTGAGAGAGGTCAAACAAGCTCTATAATATAAAACAAATATTATATTATATTATTATATTATATTATATCATATGTATGTATGTATGTATGTATGTATGTATGTATGTATGTATGTATGTATGTATGTATATATTGAGGACCCAGTTGTGGGGGCAATAAGCTGACTTTGTATAAATATACAAAAGAATGAAGGCTATTGCTTAGCGTATTGTAAGCCACCCTGAGTCTCCGGAGAAGGGCGGCATATAAATCTAAATCTAAATAAAAATAAAAAATAAAAATAAATATATATATATGTGTGTGTGTGTGTATATATATATATATATATATATATATATATATATATATATATATATATATATATATATATATATATATATATATGATCTGTCCCCGTCCCCACACACACACAAACACAGCCAGCCGAGGATTAAGGAAACACTTTGGAATGCACCCAGGTCTTATCTCCCACTTGGCAGCGATAGACACACCGTCTGCCAAGTGACTTTATTTTCTCAGTAAAACAGAAAGATAAATACTCAAGAGTCCAAATGTCCGACACTATAAATCTTTCTCTCAGCAGTTCCGGACGAGGCTTTAGTGACTATCCAAGGTTTGCTTTTGTTCGTCACAAGGATCCCTGACCACTACCCTCTATTATATAGTCTCTGGGGTGTGGTCCAGTCACTCAGTTCTAATCCCTAGCACGCCTCCTAAGCTGCTGCAATCGTTTATCACGCCTTCGGAGGCGTGCGTCCAGGAATGATGTTTCATCATCACTCTGATCCGAATCAGCTGTCTCCCTGCTGATCTCCTCTCCCTCGGTCGGCACCTGAGACAATGCCAGAGGGGAGGGGCCTGGAGAGGAAGGCCTGGCTGACTCCTCTTCCTCATGCTCGGAGCTTTCTTCCTCCGATGGGACAGACTCAGAGGGCGGGGCCACAACAATATATATATTTGTTTATGTAAGTTTTCACGGGTATGTATGTGTGTATACTTAATATTTCGGGTTTCTTCCCGTGTAATTGTGGATATATCCCTAAAAGGGTAGAAGCGATGTTTTGACAGAATCCCATGAAAAGATGGAGCCATCCCAGAATACCAGCACCAGATTTGAAATACCAACGGCAGTTAGTACAAAATGACTGCTGACATAAGCCTGATGATGGCAGATGGGATTCTGTTGAAACGTCGCTTCTACCCTTTTAGGGATATATCCACAATTACACGGGAAGAAACCCGAAATATTAACTATACACACACACACACACGTGTGTGTGTGTGTGTGTGTGTGTGTACATACACACACACACGGGTTTTCTCCCACGTAAAATTGGAAGTGTCTTGGCAATGTTTCAACGAAGTCTCATTCATCATCTTCAGGCTGGTGTTTTTGGCTTCGTGCTTCTAGGAGCAATGTGTGATCGCAGCTGTTTCTTCCTTTTAACTGCCAGTGGAGGTGTGAACTGATTAGGTGGGAGCTTGGCTGTGTTCTAATTGGGTGGAGGTGTGTTCTGATTGGTCGGGGGCTTGGCTATGCCTTGATTGGCTGGGGATGTGTTCTGTTTGGGTGGGGGCTTGGTAGGGCTCGGGTTAGTCTGAGTTGCAGGGGGATTTGAGCTGGTGAGCTACATTGCTGTTGTTGTTTTTTTTAATTTGATTTATATGCCGCCCTTCTCCGGAGACTCAGGGCGGTTTACAATGTGCTAAGCAATAGCCTTCATCCTTTTGTATATTTATACAAAGTCAGCTTATTGCCCCCATAACTGGGTCCTCAATTTATCTACCTTAGAAAGGATGGAAGGCTGAGTCAACCTTGAGCCTGGCGAGATTCGAACCTGCAGTAATTGCAGGCAGCTGGTCTTAATAACAGGGTGCTTTAGACCACTGTACTACCAAGGCTTCGCGTTCATGGTCATGCCACATCTTCATGATGGGTGTCAGTTTGCTTCATGTATGGATTGGAGGGGTTTAAAGTGGCTAATGATGCAGTTGTGTTCTGGCTTCTGGTTTGTGGTCGTGCCTCATCATCAGTGTGGGTTTGGGTTTGCTTTTTGCGTGGACGTGTGGTGGTGACATCCTGTGTGGTTTTCGTGAGTGTG
This sequence comes from Arizona elegans, assembly GCA_022577455.1. Lineage (NCBI taxonomy): Eukaryota > Metazoa > Chordata > Lepidosauria > Squamata > Colubridae > Arizona > Arizona elegans. The sequence goes on along the minus strand of JAKOOJ010000004.1, from coordinate 69,837,795 downwards.
GGTCTGGTGTCATTCTTTGTGTTAGGGATTCATTTGTCAATAAGGGCGGGTTTCCAAATGGCTGGTAAGTGGGAGGTATCATCTTGTTTATTCATGCTGTGTGGGCATTTTTCTATCTTGATGGCTTCTCTGATTATTCTGTTATTAAAGTGTTCAGTTTTGGCGATAGTTCTGGTCTTTTTAAAGTCAATATCATGTCCTGTGGCTTTGAGGTGTTGGACCAGGGAAGAAGTTGAATCCTCACCAGATTCAAACCCAAACCCATCCCATAGACGAAATACAACCACCATCCAGAAGCCAGACCACGATGGTATCACAGCTGCTGCACCCCCCTCTGATCCCCACACAAAGCAAACTGACACATGCCATGAACATATGGCAAGACCTCAAACTCGGAGCCAAACCAAAGCCCGGGATGTGGCATCACAGCCATCTGCCCAGGACATTACATCAAAAAACTCAGGATATCACAACACTAGAACTCAGGATGTTAACACACAGCCCATTACCCAGGTCGTTAAAACACAAAAGACTAATGAGCACACATCAAGGACCTCACCCACACAGGATGTTACGAAACAGCTGACTAATCTGCAAACATCAATTTATCAAGATGTAACAACATAGGCAACCAACCCGCTCACAGCAACAAAGCCACACCCCACACCTCCCCACCAGTATTTATAGAGAGACGGCAGCTCTGATCATGCTTTCCTTGTACAAGCACGAAGCCGAAGACACCAGCCTGAAGATGACAAGTGGGACCTCATCGAAACATCACCAAGATACTCTCAATCTTAAATGGGAAAAGACCCGAATACACCAAAACTTGCAATATATAATATATATATAATATTATATATTATAGTATATTATAATATTATATCACAATATTATAAATTTGAAGTATAATATAAATATAAGTATATTTGAAGTGTAAGGGGTGTGCATAAGTGCACTAGTGTGCCTACTGTCCCTGTCCTAATGTTTCCTCTACTTGTATCTATTTTATGTATTAAGTTCATGCTTATACTTATATATATATATTACCTAATACGTTCTTACAAACAAACAAACAAACAAACAAACAAACAAATATTTGCAGTTTGCAATCACTGGAATGCAAACATTGTTTGAGAAATGATTCCATGACTTCAGAGAGGAAAAAAACATGTTATCCTTCCCTGTCACTCCCCTGACCATCAATCCATCCCTATTGAATAGGACTGCATTTGCAGTGTAAGTCAACCCAATCTTGGGATGGAACTGGTTGACATAACTGACAAAGATATATGGGTGCCCAAGTTCAAACGCTTGACAGCTAATCTTGAAGATTTTGCCCGTCAGAAGGCCATTCTTGCTCAGAATCACAAATAGAGTGAAATTGAAAACCTTCCCAAATCTGTGTTCGATACACTTATATGAACATGAAAAAATATGCATTTGGAGTCCTGTCGATCTTGGGATCTACATATGTCTGTGAGTAGGTCTTCTTCAACAAACAAACATCGCTCACAACTCACAGACAACAGTTTACAATCCTGTGTGAAGATGAAGATGATGTCTTACAGCTCTGATGTGCAGACACTGTGCGCTGAGGTTCAGGAGCAAAATTCACATTAACCAGGTAAAATAAATATTTTAATTGGCTATTATTTTACAAAGATATGTTTTACACTGTTCAGTGAAATAGTCATTTTTTTATTCAGGTTGACATCTGACTGCACCCTCCAGTACATGCGATAAAAGGATGATGGCACACAGAAGCAGATGGCATTTTTTTGTTTGCTGCAGGCTTGTCAGGACACAAATAGACACTGAATATTTTATTTGAACGTAACCTTCAACCCAGCGTCTTTTTTTTCAGAGTTCAAAATGTTTTTGTTGCATGCAAAAATAAAAATTTGTTTTCTCTGAAGCAATTCATTGATTTCATAGATGCAACACACTATAGATTTTTTATAAACATAGCATAAAGGTAAAAAATGAAATATGCAGTGTTACCTTCATTTTAGATGTCAAAAAGGTTTTGTGGCTCCCGGTGTTTTTTAACAACCGGTTCTCTGTCCCAATGACTGGTTGGATAGGTGTGGCTAGTGGGTCATGTAACTGGGTGGGAGTGACTGGGTGGGAGTGGCCATGCCTACCCAGGTTTTGTGGCTCCTGGTGTTTTCTTTTCTGTGGAAAAATGGGTCCAAATGGCTCTTTGAGTGTTTAAGGTTGCAGACCCCTGATCTAGTCCAACTCCTGTAGGATCCATTATTACATCATTCTATACAAAAGGCCATCTAGACTCTTTTTAAACACCTTCAGCAAACGAAAATCAATCTATCATCTCTTGACCTCCTACAATTATGAAATGTTTTCTGTTTCCAACTGAAATCTGATTCCTTGTAATTTAATACCATTCTTTCGTGTCCAGATATCTGGAACAAATGTGAATTACTTTGCTCTGTGTTCTATAAAACAGTCCTTTCAATACTTGAAGACAGCTATCATGCTTTCTCCTGTTTTCCAGAATAAACATACTTATTCTTCCCTTGATTTTCTCAAATTGTGTTACTCCAAGTTTTCTGTAGTATTTAGGATTTAAAATAAATGCTGGTCAACATTTTTAACACACAATACTGTGGAGCAGAAATCCTGATAGGCATCAAAAATGTTGTTGAGCACCAATGAACATAACTTTTTAAAAGTGGTCTCCAGTTTCTGCCCAAGAATGCTGGCGAGCATTACAGTTTATGAGTACAGTTTATGAGCAATACATGGTATCTATGTTAATTTGGCTTTGATAGTTTAGAATTTGAACAATTAATTTAGTTAGGATGATCTTAGTGGCTGTCTGTAAGAAGCCATATATATCTCTCAGCCCTTCTTTCCTCTGCTTTTCTGTTACCACAAATTCATCTTTTAAAGATGTATACCATAAAAAATTTGTTAGTCCTTTAAGGTGCTATAAACGTTCAGTTTTTGCTATTGTACATTAATAGCTACTTTTTTATTTTATTAAATGCAAGTAATGCAAACAATACAAATATATATATACACATCTAAATTCAAAAAAAAAGAAAAAGAAAAGAAAATACAAATAATACAGTGCACCCCCAACCCCCAGAGATCATTTTTCCCTCTTATATTTCTTCTTCTATAACAGCTAAAATATACAATATACAGTATTCTAATTGTGCCCTTATCCCCTCCAAAGCAGCATATATTCTTGAGTAGTCTTCCACCAACACTGATTTTATAAAATCCCCCCATATTTCATTATAATTGTTTGTTTTAATCATCCCTTTTTAAAATTTAATTTCTGTTGTTAATTTATCGTTGGTTGTCATGCTCCAAATTTCATTATACTATTCATTTCTTTGAATATCCTAATTTCATCCCCAGTATTTAGCCATCACTAATCTAGCTGCCATTATCAAATTTCCAATCATTTCTTTTTTTTGTTTCATTTATATCCCGTTGTTCCACCAGCAACAATAATGCAATTCTCGGTGACATATCTAAATTTACATTCAAAAGTGCTCTAGTTTCTCTAAACACCATGTCCCATATTTTTTGTGCACTATCACAATCCCACCATATGTGTTTATATGTTCCAATCTCTTTCTTGCACCTCCAACATATATTTGTATATTTACCATCTATTTGATTTAGTTTACATGGTGTTAAGTACCACCTCCATATCACTTTATATCCATTTTCCTTAACTCTAACTGGCATATTCTTATATACTCTTCTATTCCAAATATTTTTCCAATTGTTGTCATTTATTTCTCCTAAATCTGATTCCCAAATTAATTTTAAACCTTTTGCCTGCTGTTCTAATTCAGTTAATATTCTATATATTTTCCGAATTCTTCCTTTACCTGTATATTCTTCATTCAACTCTCATTCTCTTATAATCATTTCAAATTTTGTTAACTGTCTGTCTTTCTCCTCTAATCTTTCTTCCACTTTTATCCATTTTTCTAACTGTATTAAATTCCACCAATTTACTTTGACATCTGCTAAAACATTCTTTAGTTGTGTTATATTCTTTATCTTGTTCTTCCAGCTTTCCCATTTATATATCTGATTTTCTTTTAGTTTACTAATCCATTCCTTCAATTCAATCTTAGGGAATTTCTCCATTTCCATTACCAGTGTTAAAGGAGAAATTCCTGGCATTAACTGGTATCTCCATTTATTCCATAAAATAAGGGATTTTGAATCCTCCTAGCAATTTTTTAAATGTTTTAAAACCAATACATTTCTATAGGATCACCTATATCCCTTAATTCTTTCAACTCTATATCCGTCCATATTAAATCTCTAGTTACTGCTATAATATCTGGGACCACCTTTAATTGATTACGTACCCAATAATTTTTAACATTTGGAAGACCCAGCCCACCCATTTTTAATGGTTCATACCACAATGCTTTTCCTATTCTTGCTCTCTTACCTCCATTACAATACACCTCCAGAAACCTCTGTATTTGCTTTAATTCTTGATCTGAAAATTTAAGGGCTGAAAAAAGTCATTTCTGACAGGTCCTCGCACTTTTGACTGGTCCTTACACTTATGACCATCCTCACATTTATGCCCGTGCAGCATTCTTAACAACCATGTCACTCATTTCACAACTGCTTCTCTTCACCATGATGACAAGATAGGGCAAAAATGTAAAATGTGAGGACAATCGTAAGTTCGAGGACTGGTCAAAAGTGTGAGGACCAGTCAAAAATAACTTTTCCAGCCCTCTGAGTAGTCCATATGCATAAAAGGATACAGCAATAGAGAGGGATGAAGGAAGGGAAAGGAAATTAGAGTAGGAGTGAGGGTAAGAGAGGGAGGAAGAGAGGAGGAGAGGGAGAAAGGAAGAGGAAGTAGGGAGGAGAAGAAGAGGGTGGGTGGAAGAGAAAGTAAGAAGGAAAGAAAAGAGAGAGGTGGTAGGTTTGAGGAGAAAGATTGCTGTACAATAAAAAAGATGAAAGGGAAGAAAGCCAACCCCAAACAAATATAAAGATATTAAGATAAAGAATGAATTGTTAAACTTTAAAGAATAAAAGAGAACAAATATGAATAAATAGCAATAATTAGAAACACACATACAAACATACAATGTATTTTCTTTGAACAGAGTATTTGGCCGGTTCACAAATTTAAACAGTGTTTAGTCATTTCAATTACATTTACAATTTCTATATTTCCTTTTTGCCATATTTATTTATTTTTTTAAAAAAACAATATTACCCTTCATCCTCATCTCTAATCTTAATGAAATTCAATTTTTCCCTTCTATTCTATATTATACCCCTTCCCATTGTCATCTATTTTTATATTCATCCTCACATTGGTTAATTATGTAATTATGTAATACAGTTGTTTAACACAAATTCAACATTTTAATATAAATCAATTAGTTATATAACTACCTTTTTTGTATATTAATCAATATGAACATGAATATTCCAATTATTTCCATGCAATCCAATTTCTTACAAATCAATTAATTATATTTAATAATAAAAAACCAAATAATTTCCCCCATATATTCCTCCAAATCACAACTTAACCATTTCTGCTTTCCACACAATATACAATTAATAGTATCTCAATTATTACAATTCCCTGGTTAAATAGAGCTTTTTTTCTTTTGTGTTTTAAAATCTTGAACTCTCCTCTTTTGCCCTAAATTTCCCATTGTTTGCAGTTTTGCACCTACCTTTTTTGGTGAGGAAAAAAAAAAGAAAAAGAAATCTCTCTCTGCCTCATTTTGTCACGTTGCAACAAAGACCCTGCTTTACTTTCGCTTTAGCTTTTTCAGCATAGGTAGGGGGGAAAAAATCTGCTCCAGGAACTCTTTGCAGCTAGCAACAGAACAGAGCCCTGCACAAAACAGCTGAGAGCAAATCAGCTGAGAGTGGGGAAGCCGAGCTAATCAACTTGTGCTAATTAACCTATGCGGAAGCTGTAAGGGGCTGTTTTTTCTATTTTTGCAGGCATCGGTCTACTCATTTGTTTTCTTTTAACACTGATCAGCTGTAGGGCGGCCCTTTGAAGCCCCGTGGCAAGAGTTTAAACAGTTTTTTTTCCCTCTAGCCATCAGCTGGGACTCAGGAGGCAGCCGGGACTCAGGAGGCAGAATGAAAAATCGGGACTTTTTTAAAACGCCGCGGGACAAATTGCTAAAAATCAGGACTGTCCCACCAAAAGCGGGACGTCTGGTAACCTTAGTTTATAGAATTAAAACCATACAAAATGTTTAATATCATATCAGTAATTTTAATCAAAATTCATTTCATTTCAATTCAGTTTTAAAATACCTGTCAGAGCAGACACCATTTCAATTTCAAACCTGTTTTAAAATATTCATCAGCATCTAATACCCATTCCACTAAAAGACAATTTTAAAATAACCATCAGCAGCAGATACAATTAAAACTTTCAGCTAAGGCCCGTGAGAGGAGTGGGATTCAGTTCTCTGCCCACTCTGGCTGCGTGTGGCCATGGTGGGCATGGTCTTGAGCCTCTAGGTGGGTGAAATTGGCTTTCCTTGAGCCTCCAGGAGGGCAAAAACAGTTTCCCCTGGGCTCCAGAGGCCCTCTGGAAGCCAGAAACAGGCCTGTTTCTGGACTTCTGTAACTTCTGGGAGGTTTTTCACCCTCCCGAGGCTCTGTGCAGGCCCTGTACTTACCTGGCATCCAAAATGGGATGCATGGAGACTCCTGGGTGCAAAAACGGGCCATGGGGGGGGCATGGCGCATCCCCCTGCGCTCCCCCACATCCCGTGCATGCACATGCACGCAAGTCTCCCGCATGCATCCCACCCCCTGCGCACCCCAAAATTTAGCTGGCTGGTGGGAGGTGTGGCGCAGCGCACATGCGCAGTGAAGCTGAGCTGGGCGACAGCTCGCATGCCCGCAGAAAAGGTTCTGTGTGCCAGCTGTGGCATGCATGCCATAGGTTCGCCATCATGGCAATAGACCTTCATTTCTTATAAACGATTGCTGCTTGCCATAGAATTGCTGTCATAGCCTTGGTGATAGTTTAGAATACTTTCTATCCAACACTAAATTAACAAAGGGGTCTCGTACAAAATCTTAGGCAAAAAACAATTTGTATGAAACCATTGTGAAATCATGCTATTCACTGCTCTCTGAGAACTATTAATGATTTACTTTCAGCTGTATTTTTCGTTGTAAGGTAACAGACATGAAACTCCATTTGCTCTTTCAGCTCAGAAAACTTCTATTAATAGTCTCAAAACAGTCCAAACCTGTTTGTAACATTCCCTCTAAATCATGGTTTTTAACTAGTGCTTGAATTGGCCTGGGCAATGTTGGGCTATCCAAATTTCTGGAGTTGCAAATGCAGAGGAAGATTACTGGATTCTTCCTTGAGTCCTGTTGAACTGGCATTCAGTCCCATGCAAATCAAAGATAAAAACCTCAAGGCCCAATTGCATGCAAGGTGGAACACTTTCAGATTCCAGTTCCAATAGGAAGCTAAGATGCAACCAGGAGCATGTGACCCTTTGTATCCATTGATAGCCCAGAAGTTATTGATTCCCATCAGCTTCCCTTTCCTTGTTGACTTGTCTATCTCTGTTCTTAACTTTTTGTGTCAGCTTTACAAGACACTGAGACTTGCACATTAGTGTGCAGCAGCTGCTGTACAGGTGTGCAAGTACTCAGGTTAGTGGGAGCACTGCCTGTGTGAAATAATCACTAAAGATAGAAGTCAAGAACTTTGATAACATAAGGAGATCATATTTATTCTTTTACTACCACTACTATTATTACTTGTTATTACTGTTGTCCTAAGCAGAGAAAGTAGCCACTAGTACAGTTTTAAAAATTAATGTGCTGCGCATAAATTATGGAATGTACTACTGTGAAATGTTGTGCAAACTTAGTTATTTTATAAAACAGCACTGAGTTTCCTTCCACTTCAAAAGTATGTGTTGAAAAAAGATAACTGGATGACTATTACTTCCATGTATTTGTTATGGATTATAATGAGTGCCTGAGAAACAGTTTGCTGATTTAATTAGATTTTTTTATCTGATTTAGCGGGGATCTTTAACTGAAATCCAATTTAATTAGGAACTGCTCAAGAGTTCATCCAATACTAGTATAATTTTAAGTTTCCCATGGACAAGAATTACCCAGAGAAAATGATATGGTTAGCTGTAATTCTAGATTCTTTTCAGTGTTCTAGTATGAAAAATGGCATCATCATCATCATTTTACTAGGCCAAGCTATTTAGAAACTTTAGACCAAGCATAAAATGAATTGCACTAACATGGTTTATGTGATTTTTTACAAGTGCCACTAACAAATCAAATTGCAGCAATAAAGAGTAGAAATAGTGCTCTAGCAAAACAGCTGCAAGTAAAAAACCCTACTAAATTCATAGTAGTTTATCCTACACACCACATTTCATTAACAGCGCAAACCTGGTCATAGCCCAGACATATTATATTCCTGAAAAGTCCAAATGATAAGCCATCTCCCCCTCTAGGCACTCGGTGTATTTAGGTCACCCAGCATAGTATACTATTTGGTTGGCCCCAAACCCTCTTCAATCAATAAACCAGGTTTGTTGTCAATCCCATATTGCAGAGGGACCACAAATACTGTCCAGGTTATAATTTGTCTGAGGTTAGTACATGTCTTCTTCAGTGGTGGGATTCAAGTAATTTAACAACCAGTTCTCTGCCCTAATTATTTCTTCCAAGAACCAGCTTGCTAAACTGTTCAGAAAGTTAACAACCAGTTCTCCCGAAGTGGTGCGAACTGGCTGAATTCCACCACTGGTCTTCTTGCAGAAATGACATTTGAATTGGGGCCTCTCATTCCTGGCCTTTCTGTAATGCCATACCAGCAACAACTTACAGTCTTAAAATGCATTCAAAAGCACTTAGGAAATGTCATCCTTGATTTTAGTCAGAACACTGGTAAGAAACAAAACTATATTTAGCGGGTTCTTTTGGTGTTCTGCTTTTCCTCAATGAAACTACACTAAAATGTGGCAGCATTTGGAACACTCAAGTCAGTGTGACTAAGATTAACTGGGGTAAATTGCTATTTTTCATATGCTTTAACACATTTAGTATTTATGTGCTTCTGGTGACTAATAATTTCCTCTGCTCCTCTTGAGAAAATCACTATAGCAATTGAATTTTCTGAATTACCTCCACATTGTATAGTTTTCCTTTTAGATCTAATAATCCTTTTGTGTTAATTAATATGACTTCTATTCCATTGATAAGGACATTGCTTGTATCATTCATTGTACTGGACTATTGAGCTTTACTGCAACTTTCATTTAGAGTTTCACAAAAACAGCTTAAACAACAGGTTACAAACTTATGTCCTTTTCTTCAAAGTTGAGAAAGGTAGGAAGCTACACAAGAGATACATCAGAGATTTGACTTCATTAAGTGCAAGTTTACAGAAAAAAAGTACTGGTTTTTTTGGACTATAAGATGGGCCTGACTATAAGACACATCTAAATTTAGAAGAAGAAATCAACAAGAAAAAGTTTTTGACCTCTGTCCGCCCCATTCTTGGGCCTTTTCCAGCCTTTTTTTGGCCCATTTTCAAGACTTTTCTCTGCCTGTTTTCCTAGGCTTTTTTCAATCCATTTTTAGGCTTTTTGGGGCCCGTTTTTAACGCTTTTTTGGCCCATTTTTGAGGCTTTTTTTGCCCATTTTCAAAGGGTTTTTGGCCCGTTTTCAAGGCTTTTCTTGGCCTGTTTTTGAGGCTTTTTTCAACCCATTTTTAGGCTTTTTTGGGCCCATTTTTAACGCTTTTTTGGCCCATTTTTGAGGCTTTTTTTGCCCATTTTCAAAGGGTTTTTGGCCCGTTTTCAAGGCTTTTCTTGGCCTGTTTTTGAGGCTTTTCTGGCCCATATTTTAGGCTTTTTTCAGGCAGTTTTTTCTGAAAAAAATGGGGAAAGTTTAGCCCCGTGATGGCGAACCTATTGCATGCGTTCCGGAAGTGGCACGCAAAGGCATTTTTCTGGGCACGCGAGCTGTCACCCAAATCACCTGCAGCTGCGCATGCGCACGTGCCTCAGCTGGTTTTTGCGCGCAATTCAGGGGACCCAGATGGTCTTCGGAGCTCTCTTGCGCATGCATGTGCATTTGTGCATGCATGCAAGTGTACTGGTGTGCAGCGTGCACATACACAGATGGAGTTTGTGCATGCGCATTGCGCACACAAAAACCATGCACATGCACAGATTGTGTGATTGCACTGCAGCACATGGTGGGATGTGTGCAAAAGCTGTGCGGATGTTATGGTTGCATGCACAGCACACGGTGGGGGCACATGTGAAAGCCATGCGCATGTGCAGATGGTGCAGTTGTGCGTGCAGCACATGGGGAGGAGCCGCACATTAGCGCAGATGACACACGTGCATGTGAAGCACGCAAAGCACGTACCTGTTTGGCACTTGGTGAGTAAAAGTTTCGCCACCACTGGTCTAGCCCTTACACTGTGCAGTTGTTCCTGTATACAATGTTGGATATTTGTTTGTGCTACAGTGTATGCTATTCCTGCCTGCATCTTATATATGTTGGACTATCTCTAACAACTCCCTGTATAGTCTTTATTTTGGATCATTTCTTGGATTCCCGTTTCTATGGCTCTGGTTTTTGGTACCTTTTCTTCTGCTGCTTGGTACCTTTTCTTCTGCTGCTGTGATCAATGCCTCAAATCTATATTTTAATCCAGCTCTTTCCACTTACTGCTAGGATTTTCCAATGTCAGCTATCTTTTGATGGTACATCCCATGTAGGATCTAGTCTTGCCATGGCCCTTCCTCTGCTTGATCTTTCTCTCACATCTGCTGCTGCCTCAGGATTTTTCTTAACTGATCATCTTTGAGTGCCATCTTACTGACATTCTCCTAGATATTTTGGTTTCATGCAGGGCAGTGGTTTTAAGACTCACCAGATCCCCTTCCCAACTGTCTTTCTAGCTGATTTAGTCTTTGACTGTTGACTTGGGTAGGAAAACTCTATACATTGTGAGGAGCTTCCAGGTCTTCACATTGGCAGCCTCATGTCCTTTGGTTAGTTCACTATATTGACAGGGTATCTGATGATTGGCAGGGCATAAAGTTGGAGATTATTCAGTTGAAGACCAAATGTGCAATGGGCCCATTAGAGATGCCCAAGGAATGGATTTACCTAGTTATCTGGGAGCAGTGTGTGTGTGTGAGAGAGAGAGAGAGAAAGATCTGATCCGGTCTTGGAGAGTTACAGTATATCAGGCTGGCAGCGGTGTGCCCTCCCCCCCCCTCTCTCTCTCTCTCACACACATACACACACGTGGATCTTTCTTTCTTTGCTTCTGCCCCCCTCCTGGCCCACCAATTAGAGACCCCTGGATTCCCTCCCCAACCCCGCCTGGCCCATACATGCACCACCCACATGAGTGACATAGAGTTTCCCATTCAGTCACATGACCCGCCCATCCACACCCACCTAGCCAGGCATTAAGAAGCAGTTGCTTGAATTTAGTTATTTGAATCCCACCACTGCTCTTTACTATAATCCGGCCATCCTTCCCCAGTTTCAGAGACATCCCAATGTTTTAATGTACATCCATGGAAGGTAGATCAGCAGATCAATGTCTCATTCATTCTTAACATGGAGCAAGAGCAAGAGCAAGAGCAAGAGCACTTAGACTTATATATCACTTTACAGTGCTTTACAGCCCTCTCTAAATGGTTTATAGAGTCAGCATATTGCCCCCAACAATTTGGGTCCCATTTTACCGACCTCAGAAGGATGGAAGGCTGAGTCAACCTTGAGCCTGGTGGGATGTGAACTGCCAAATTGCAGACAGCCAGCAGGCAGCAGAAGTAGCCTGCAGTACTGCATTCTAACTACTGTGCCACCGAGGCTCAATGTAATTTAGCATGAGCTCTACTTGGGTGCCAAATCAAGGGCACTTAAGACAATAACTCTACAATAGCTTTTTGCTACTCATAGGCAAATATGGCTGCCCAGTCTGGTATAAATCAGCACACGCTGAAAAAGTAGATGCTCTGAATGAAACTAGAGCAGAATTATTATTGTATGCCTTAAACCAATCCTTCTAGATAAGATTTACCATCTAGACGGTATTGCCTTACCTGCTGCTGTTTGTACAGAAGAAGAAGCATACAGAGGGAGGCTTAAATCATCTATATCTAGATAACACCCTCTCTATGGCCTACAAGCAACTCATCAGGAGCTGCTCCAGCCAGTATCTCAGCCTCCCAGCCAATCTTCAGAACTAATGAATGTACTCGGCAACTGGTCTGTTCCCTTGCCTGATGCTACAGATGTCAGATTCTACCCACCCGATTAGTGTGGGGTCTCCAAATTGGGCTCTGAGCTCTCCCAGGAAGGCGTTGGGTTCCCCTGACTTGGGAGGCCTGTCACCTATTTTGCTGCTTCTCCCTTCAAATTTTCCATGATGGCATTCACACAAGCCACATAGTTGAAGTAGGCTGGCCCATATTAATCCATGTGTCCTTACACTTGATTCAGGAAAAATGTCAACTTCTCCAGACTCCCTTTGAATGTCACTGTAATTGGCAGGGGCCTGATAAGTCCTGGGGTGCCCCAGTGTCCCTGCAGCCATCTCACCCTGTAGGGAAAGGGCCAGGGCTGTGTACCACCAGCTGTGCTTGGGGCTGCCTGGCAATCCCGTGTGGTTGGGCTGCCGCTCATTGGGGTCCAGTGATGCCTTGCCCTGGAGCCTGACCTGGCTGGAGGGTGGCAGTCCATGGAGGGCTGGCCACTTCCAAGATGTGGCGCACCCCCATTCTCAGCCAGGGTGGGAGAGTTACCAAGGATTGGCTGGGTCTTGCTCCAGCAACTTGAGCTGTCTATCAATCCCTGCAACTCCATTCCAACAAACCTCTCTCTCAGTTGTTCGACCGATGTGCTGCAGCAGGCTGCCAGGTACCTCCATTCCACTGGTTCTTCCCACTCTGCTGCTCTTTTTTGTCTCAATCTTGGGCCTTGGGTGAATGCCACTCCAGGGGGAACTTGGCTTTGGATGCCTTCGGTGTGGTGATTCACCAGCAGCCTGCAGAACTGGCAGCGGAGTTGGACAGTGATGAGGCTGAGGAAGAACATGGGCCAGTCCTGGAGGCTGGGGAAGGCCCGGATGAGGATTCTGCGTGAGAGGCAGAGATGGGGCTAGGGCCATCAGGGAGTGATGTGTGGACTCTGGAGCTTCCACAGGCTGACAGTAGAGAGGCAGAGGAACAGGAGGAGCCTGTTCCTAGTACACATATGAGAAGAGCTGCCAGAAGGCAAGAGCAGCTAAAGCAAAGAGGATGACTCGGGAGTAGGGACAAGAGATGATTGGCCCGTCCCATAAGGCTTAAAAAGACCAGCAATGTCTCTTGGGCTCTTTGTCAGAAAACAACGTTGACAGTATTGCTGCACTTATCTCTTGTCGGCGTCTTCTGCTTTTGAACTTTTGCCAAGAGAAGTCTTTGGCAGTTTGCCTAATTAAAGCAAGGTTGGTGATTAGGCTGAAGAATTTGTGTTATGAAGAATTTGTTTTAATTTAGTTTGGACTATGCTGAGAATGAGTTAATTCTCAGCTGTTCTAATAAAGTCTGTTTTGGAACTGTTTGCGTTGATTACTACCTACTTGGGCCTGGGTCACAACAGTTTATTTTCTGACCAAACGAGGATACTTATCAACAAACCTCTATCACAATGGACAACTCTTTGCTGAGAACACACAGCTGCAGCAGCAAGTTGCTTTGTCAGCTGCACAGATGGCTCAGCTCCAAGCTAGAGTTTCTCCTCCCTGTAGAAAAGGTCATGTTGCCATGCCAGACAAGTTTAACAGCACTCAAGCTATGTTTCCTGCTTTTATGCGAGATGCCAGCTTTACATCAGCCTGAGAATGGAGGACTTCCCCACTGACCGGAATAAAGTGGGGTTTGTGATCAGCCTGCTCTCTGGCTCTGCAGTTTGCTGGGCCATGCCCCTGCTGGTCCAGGCTAGTCCTCTGTTGAACAATTTCAGGGCGTTTTGTGAATATCTCAAACTTATGTATGAGGACCCCATCAAAATGCAGACAGCTACCAGACAACTGAGACCCTGAAGCAGGGTTGGAAATTGCTGCGGGAATATGTCAGTGAGTTTCGGCTGTTAGCCAGGATTCAGTCTGGAATAAGGCGGCCCTCATGGACACATTCCAGGATGGATTATCAGAGGAGGATGAACTGGTCTGGGTTGATATTCCTCCGACCCTCAACACGCTGGTACATCTGTGCCTTAGGATTGATGCCCGGTTGCAAATACAGACCAGTCACCGTCCCTGCCAGGAAACCTGTGTGGTTCCAGTCAGGCATGAGACCCCAGCTCCACAGGAGGAGCTCATGGAAATAGGTGCAGCCTGACCCCGTCTGTCGGTGGCCAAGAAAAATAGATGATGATCAGGGGGGTTGTGCTTGTATTGCGGGGAACCCGGACACATGGCCACCTCTTGCCCAAAGAAGCGATGAGGAGAATTGGCTCCTGGGCCTGCCCCAAAGCCACAGAAAACCCTGTCAGGAAACGCCCTGAGCCTGATCTAGGGGAGCCCCTGGGTCGGGCACGCACCAATACCAAGGCATGCCCAGTGGACGTGGAGTCCGGACCCCCCCCCCCGCCCGGCACTTGATTTTGGCGGCAAAAGTCTTTCTGTTCAATAGTCTGCAGGGGATTCTGGCTCATGCCTTGATGGACTCGGGAGCTACAACTAAGTTTATGGACATGACATTTGCAGCCAAATATGCAGTCTCTCAGTATCCAGTGGGTCCTCCCATGCTCGTCGAGATCATTGATGGCCGGGTGCTTCTGTCTGGGCCTATTACGGCTGCCACACAATCCTTGCACCTGACCATCAGATCTCATGAGGAGGCCATTCAGTTTTATATTACCTCCAGCCTGCATTTTCCTGTGATTTTGGGCTTGGCTTGGCTCCAGACACATGACCCGCAGATCTATTGGTCTCAGAACTTCATTGCTTTTCTGAGCCTGCAATGTGTGGACCACACCTGCCAAGTCTGAGCAGGCCAGCTGCTGGGTCCAACCGGGGTGTCCTTGCCTTCTGATCTCAAGGATTTTGCGGATGTTTTCAGCAAGCAGGAGACAGACCAATTGCCCTGCACCGGCCATATGACTGCCCCATTGATTTGATTCCAGACGTGCTACTCCCAGTGGGGCGTTTGTATTCAATGTGAGACCCTGAGTTGGTCACATTACAGGACTTTGTGGACAAAAACCCGACTCAAGATTTTATCAGCCTTCATCATCGCCATTGTCCACCCCGGTCCTGTTCATGAAAAAGAAGACCGGAGATTTGCGGCTTTGTTGCAACTACTGCAAGTTAAATTTCATCACGGTGCGCAACCGGTATCCTCTGCCCCTTATTCCCGAACTCTTGGAACGGCTACTGTGTTCACTAAACTGGACTTGCGAGGAGCTTATAATCTTGCTAAGATTCATCCCTGGGATGAATGCAAGACAGTGTTCGGCACCTGTTACATACATTTTGAGTATACGGTCATGCCGTTTGGGATGATCAATGCTCCTGCCATCTTCCAACATTTCATGAATGACATTTTTAGAGATCTCTTGGACAAGTTTGTTGTGATTTACTTGGATGATATTCTGATCTACTCTCCTTCCCGGGAGAGCCACCAACAGCACCTCTGCCTGGTCCTGCAACATCTTCGGAAGCATCATTGGTATGCGAAACTGGAGAAATGCCAGTTTTTCCAGTCGACCATCGAGTTTAATTTAATTTAATTTAATTTAATTTCCAATTTATATACCGCCCTTCTCCCTGAGGACTCAGGGCGGTGTACAGCCAAGATAAAAAACATAGAATACAAATATTAAAACATTTAAAAATATATATAGATTTGGGCTGAAAGTTAAGAATCACAAACTAATTAAAAAATTTAAAAATTTCTTCTAAGCCAACCCGGCTTGCTGGAAAAGATGGGTTTTCAGAGAACGACGGAAGGCATTGAGGTCATAGATTCTCCTTATCTCCAGGGGCAACTGATTCCAGAGAGTGGGAGCCCCCACAGAGAAGGCCCTCCCCCTGGGGGCCACCAGCCTACATTGTTTGGCTGATGGCACCCTGAGGAGGCCCTCTCTGTGGGAGCGCACGGGTCGATGGGAGGTCGTTGGTAGCAGCAGGTGGTCTCGGAGATAGCTAGGCCCTATGCCATGGAGCGCTTTAAAGGTGATAACCAACACCTTGAAGCGCACCCGGAAGACCACCGGGAGCCAGTGCAGCTCGCGCAGGAGCGGTGTTACATGGGAGAGCCATGTTGCTCCCATCACTACCCGCGCTGCTGCATTCTGGACCAGCTGGAGCCTCCGGGTGCTCTTCAAGGGGAGCCCCATGTAGAGAGCGTTGCAGTAGTCAAGGCGAGAGGTGACGAGGGCGTGAGTGACTGTGCACAAGGAATCCCGATCAAGAAAGGGCCGCAACTGGCGAATCAGGCGAACCTGATAAAAGGTCCCCCTGGTAACAGCCGTCAGATGTTCCTCCAAGGACAGCTGCCTATCCAGGAGGACTCCCAGATTGCGAGCCCCTTCAGTGGGGGCCAAAGACTCGCACCCAATAGTCAGCGATGGAGTCAACTGACTATATTGGGATGCCGGGAGCCACAGCCACTCAGTCTTGGAAGGGTTGAGCTTGAGCCTGTTCCTCCCCATCCAGATCCGCACAGCCTCCAGGCACTGGGATATCACTTCAAGGGCATCGTTGGGGTGGCCTGGGGTGGAGATGTACAGCTGGGTGTCATCAGCGTACTGGTGGTATCTCACCCCAAAGCCACGGATGATCTCGCCCAGCGGCTTCACATAAATGTTGAACAGAAGGGGCGAGAGGACCGATCCCTGCAGCACTCCACAGATGAGAGGCCTCGAGGTCGACCTCTGCCCCCCTGCCAACACAAACTGCGACCGGTCGGAGAGAAAGGAGGAGAACCACCACAACACAGTGCCTCCCACCCCCAACTCTTCCAGCCGGTGCAGCATGATACTATGGTCGATGGTATCAAAAGCCGCTGAGAGATCTAATAGGACCAGAACAGAGGAATAACCCCTGTCCCGAGCCCTCCAGAGATCATCCACCAACGCGACCAATGCCGTTTCCGTGCTGTGCCCAGACCTGAAACCCGACTGGAATGGATCTAGATAGGATGTTTCCTCCAGGAATTGCGGAAACTGTTGCGCGACCACACTCTCAACAACCTTCGCAATGAAGCGAACGTTGGAGACAGGACGATAGTTGGCCAATATTGCTGGATCCAGGGACGGCTTCTTGAGGAGAGGCCTCACCACCGCCTCTTTCAGGGCAGCGGGGAAGTGACCCTCACTCAAAGAAGCATTAATGACGCCCTGGAGCCAGCCTCGTGTAACCTCCCGGGAAGCCAGTACCAACCAGGAGGGACACGGGTCCAGTAAACATGTGGCCGCACTAAGTCTCCCCAAAATCCTGTCCACATCATCGGGAGTCACAGCATCAAACTCCTCCCAGATAACATTCTCAAGACTGTTCCTCATCACCCTGCCCTGATCTACCCAGTCAGAGTCCAGATCCCCCCGGATCTGAGCGATTTTGTCATACAGGTATTGTCCGAAATCCTCCGCCCTGCCTTCTAAGGGATCCTCCCGCACTCCCGGATGAAGCAGGGAGCGGGTAACCCTGAACAGGGCGGCCGGACGATTCCCTGATGACGCAATAGAGGCGGAAAAGTAGTTAGACTTTGCCGTCTTTATCGCCACTAGGTAGGCCTTAATATGCGACCTTACCAGTGTTCGATCAGATTCAGCGAGACTGGCCCTCCAACCACTCTCCAGGCGTCTTTTCCGGCGCTTCCTTTCCCTCAGCTCCTCAGTAAACCAAGGAGCCGCACGGGATCGGCATCGGGTCAGAGGCCGCAAAGGCACAACTCGGTCCAAGGCCCCACCAGCCGCCCGATCCCAGGCGGCTACCAGGTCCTTGGCCGAGTCATGTGCTAGATCCTCAGGAAATGGCCCAAGCTCCGTCTGGAACCTATCAGGATCCATCAGGTGCCTGGGGCGGATCCATCTAATTGGGTCCACCTCCCTGCGGCGAGGGGTCGCGGTTCGAAGATCTAGGCGAAGGAGTGAGTGGTCAGTCCATGACAAGGGTTCCACGTCTATATCCCCTATAACAAGACCACTCAACCACTGGCCAGAGACAAAAATCAAATCCAGAGTGTGACCTCCCCTGTGAGTAGGGCCATGAACTAACTGAGTCAGGTCCATGGCCGTCATGGAAGCCATGAACTCCTGAGCCACCTCAGACGTTTCACCGACGGATGGCAAGTTGAAATCACCCATGACTAAAAGCCTGGGTGTATCTACTGCCACCGTGGCTATCACGTCGAGTAGCTCAGATAGGGCTGTTGCCACGCGGCAGGGAGCCAGGTACGTAAGCAACAAGCCCATCTGAACCCCACGGCCCCACCTCACAAGGAGGGACTCACATCCGGCTATCTGAGGCACAGTGGTCTCCCTCGGACTCAGATCCTCGTTAATAATAACCGCCACCCCCCCCGCCCCTCCCCTGGGCCCTCGGCTGATGGAATGCTCTGAAGCCTGGTGGGTACATTTCCACCAGAGGGACGCCACCCTCCGGGCCCAACCAGGTCTCCGTAATACCCGCCAGGTCCGCTCCTCCCTCTTGTATAAGATCGTGAATGAGGGGGGCCTTATTGACCACGGACCTGGCATTGCACAGCATCAGCCGAAGGCCCAGCTCCTGAGTATCTAAGCCACCTAGTATCCGAGCGGAGCCTTGGGGACCGGGGCAAGCAATTGCTCTCAAACAGCAAGTGCGAGCCCCCAACACCTGATGTGGTCCCCTACTCCCGCCATATCTGCCCCTCCCATTCACCATGCCGATGGTACAGCCCTCATAGATATCGCCCCCCATCCCTTTTCCAATCCCTCGTCCGGTGCCTCCCGGATCATTACCCTGTGCCGGGCACGGCTCTGACCCTGGTGGATTTCCCCCCCCATCCGCCATAGTCGTCTTCCCAGTATCTTTAAAAGAATAATTACAACCCCCCCCCAGAACCCCCTGGGGCATCGCCTCTCTCTCGAGGTCATTGCCATGGAGCCAAATAAGGTGGAGTCTTTGCATGGTTGGCAACCTCCTTGGTGAGTGAAGGATGTCCAGCACCTTCTCGGGTTCGCCAACTACTATCGGATCTTTATCCCCAGCTTTGCTGCCTTGACTGTGCCCCTCACTTGGCTTCTGCAGAAAAAGGTCCTGTTCTGGTGGGGTACCCCTGAGCAGCAGGCATTCCAGGCCTTGAAACACCTATCTTTTTTTTTTATTGAAAAGTTTTACAAAGAAGAAATACAAAAAAAATTTCTCCCCCATGTTCCCCCCACCCTTTCCCCCCCTTCATCCCACCCTCCCCCCCAGACTTCCCAGAGCAAAATACAAGGTATTTCATTTAATCAATCATAAATTAGATTAATCTACTTATCCTCAAAGTACTAACTCCCCCCTCGAAACCTTAACTCCACTATAGATAACCTAATACTTCTAATACTAACATTCATTCATAAGGTATTTGATATTTTCTTGTCTGATACTTATTTTGAATATAATCAATCCATCTTCTCCATTCTATCTAGACCCGTACCAGTCGGGCTTCAGGCAGGGGTACAGCACAGAAACGGCATTGGTCGCGTTGGTGGATGATCTCTGGAGGGCTCGGGACAGGGGTTGTTCCTCTGTCCTAGTCCTATTAGACCTCTCAGCGGCTTTTGATACCATCGACCATGGTATCATGCTGCAGCGGTTGAGGGGGTTTGGAATAGGGGGCACCGTTCTGCGGTGGTTCTCTTCCTTCCTCTCCGACCGCTCGCAGTTTGTGTTGGCAGGGGGGCAGAGGTCGACCTCGAGGCATCTCGCATGGGGAGTGCCGCAAGGGTCGGTCCTCTCGCCTCTCCTGTTCAACATTTATGTGAAGCCGCTGGGTGAGATCATCCGTGGTTTTGGGGTGAAGTGCCATCTGTACGCTGATGATACTCAGCTGTACATCTCCACCCCAGACCACCCCAACGATGCCCTTGATGTGATGTCCCGCTGCCTGGAGGCCGTGCGGGCCTGGATGGGGAGGAACAGGCTCAGACTCAACCCCTCCAAGACCGAGTGGCTGTGGCTTCCGGCGCCCCGATATAGTCAGCAGGTGCCATCGCTGACTATTGGGGGTGAATCCTTGCCCCCCACAGAGAGGGCTCGCAATCTGGGTGTCCTCCTGGACACACGGCTGTCTTTAGAAGAGCACATGACGGCCGTGGCCAGGGGGGCCTTTTATCAGGTCCGCCTGATTCGCCAGTTGCAGCCCTTTCTGGATCGGGACGCCTTGCGCACGGTCACTCACGCCCTTGTCACCTCCCGGTTGGACTATTGCAATGCTCTCTACATGGGGCTCCCCTTGAAGAGCACTCGGAGGCTCCAACTGGTCCAGAATGCGGCCGCGCGGGTGGTTATGGGCGCGTCCCGCTGTGCCCATGTGACACCCCTCCTGCGCGAGCTGCACTGGCTCCCAGTGGTCTTCCGGGTGCGATTCAAGGTGTTGGTTACCACCTTTAAAGCGCTCCATGGCATAGGACCCGGGTACCTCCGAGACCGTCTTCTGCCACCAATAGCCTCCCACCGACCAGTCCATTCCCACAGAGAGGGTCTCCTCAGGGTGCCATCAGCCAAGTTATGTCGGCTGGCGACACCCAGGGGGAGGGCCTTCTCTGTGGGAGCCCCAGCCCTATGGAATGAACTGCCCCTGGAAATTCATAAGATCTCCGACCTCCGGGCGTTTCGCTGCGCATTGAAGACCCTGTTGTTCCGCCAAGCCGGACTATCAACACAATAGTTTTAAATTGGGTATTTAAATTTATTGGGGTTTTAAATTTGAGCCACCTATTTAATTATTTTAAATTTTATACTGTTGTTTTGTCTGTGTTTTTAAATAGGCTGTACACCGCCCTGAGTCCTTCGGGAGAAGGGCGGTATAGAAATAAAATTATTATTATTATTATTATTATTATTATTCCGAGATGTATCTTTCTTGCATGTGGTCCGTCATTTTTTTTAAAGTGTTTTATTGTAAGAAATTATAATAATACAATTTTTATCCATCTGGTTACATAGTATGGAAAAAGAAATAAATACAAATTACATATTGTACATATATAGATAATCTTTGCAGACCAGTTACATAGCAAAAAATAAAAAAGAAAAAAAAATTGTGTTCTCATATCATTTTTAGTGTGTATATATATATATATAATAATCTTTAACAATAAATTAGTAAATACATAAGTTTTTGTCTTTTGCTTATCCATGTAACCTTTCCTTGCCTTATTATATTTCCTACCATCCACAATACATCTTCTCTTACTATTTCATTTTACTATTTCTTGCTCTGGTCTCTTTCCTTTTTATTTCAATTTCCTCTTCTCTAACCACCAGTACCACTTGTCCCATACGCTGTAATAATCCGAATCTTCTCTGTCATTAATTTCTAATGTTAATTTATTCATCTCGGCACATTCCATTATTTTGCCGATTACTTGTTCCTTAGTTGGTATTTTTTTCTCTTTCCATTGTTGAGCGAAAACGATTCTTGCTGCTGTTATTATATGCACTGCCAAGTATTTCTTCTTTTTTACCATTTCCGTCTTAAGGATTCCCAGGAGAAGTATTTTAGGATCTAATTCAAAGGTTTCACCTATTATTTCTGAAAGCCAATTGCAAATCATCTTCCAATACTTTTTTGCTTGAGAGCAGGTCCACCAGCAGTGGTAAAAAGTACCTTGCTGGTGCCCACACTTCCAACACTTTGGGTTTGAGTTAGGGTAAATCTTAGCAATTCTAGCTGGTGCTAGGTGCCACCTATAAATCATCTTATACTGGTTCTCCTTGTAAGTGGTTGCCTTGGTAAGTTTTATATTGTTGTTCCATATTTGATCCCATTCTTCCAGATTTATATTTTTCCCAACGTTTTTGGCCCATGCTAGCATTGGGCCTTTAACCACTTCTTCCATCAGGTCATATTCTACTAAATAGTTGTATATTTTAGCTAATAATTTGTTATCTGTACCCATCCAAATTTTATCAAAATCTTTGCTTCCCATTTCTATGCCGTATTGTTCTTTATCTTTTTTGTGTCTTGATTTTATCTGTGCGTATGTCCACCATTCAACACAAGTGCCTTGTTCTTTTAATTGTTCTAATGTTTTGAGGTTCCCTGCCTCATCTAGGATTTCTTTATATTTTACAGTTTTGCCATGGTCCAGGACGTTTGGGTAAATTATCGCCTCCATGGTTGAGAGCCAGCTGGGAATTTTAGTGTAGTGTTTTCGTCTTATTTCTTCCCACGTTGACTTCAATATGTCCCTCAATTTATGTTTATTGAAATGTGTTTTGGTTTTTTTCCCCGTTTCCCATAAATAGGCATGCCAACCCATCTGGAGATCATGCCCTTCTAGCGTTAGAATTCTTTTGTTCGCTAACGTCGCCCATTCTTTTAACCAAACAAGAATTGCTGCTTTGTGATATGTTTCCCATATTGGTAATCCTAGCCCTCCTCTATTTTTTTTATCTTGTAAGCTCCTAATTGCTATTCTTGGTTTTTTCCCTCCCCAAATAAACGTCCTAATAGTGGCATTAAGTTCACTGAAATTTTTTTTATCTAATTTAATTGGCGCTGTTTGGAACAGATACAACAGTTTGGGTAGGATGCTCATTTTAATTGTCGCTATTCTCCCGAGGAAGGAAATTTGCAACTTCCCCCACTTCTCTAGATCTTGCATGTGGTCCTTCAAGTATGCTGAGATTTTCGCCATTTCTGCTAGGTTTGTTACTTTCAATATCCACTCTTCAGTAGTAGGCAAAGAGTCCTTCTTCCAATATTGAGCTACCAGCAGCCTAGCTGCTGATATTAAGTTCAAAATCAGTTTAGTCTCTGAAACTGTACAGTCCATAGTTATACCCAATAGAAACAATTAAGGAGTAAATTTCAACCTTCTGTTCAGAATGTTCTGCATCACCCACCATTTTTTTTTAAGTTTTTATTGTTTAAAAAATTGTAGTACAATTACATCCTTCCAGTTTCATGGTGTTCGTATACATATACTGATATACCTTCATAATATTTACATTATTATTTACATAGTATTAATTCATTATCTTAGTTCAGAGATACTACCCATAGGGTTTCTTACTTTGGTTATCCTTAATATTTAATATTACATTTTATTTACATAAGATTGCCTCTTTACTCTCTTGTATTCCCTACTACCGGTAGTATGGCTCATATCCAAATACTCATTTAGTTAATTATCCCTTTTAACTTTTTGCTCTCTCGAGCTTCACTACCCTTTTCTTTTCTTCAACCACTCATACCACATATCCCAAACACTGTAGTAGTCAGTTTCTTCTCTATCATTGATTTCTAATGTCAGTTTGTTCATTTCGGCGCATTCCAGTATTTTCCTTATTACGTGCTCCTTGGATGGTAGATCTTTCTCCTTCCAATGTTGTGCAAAAGAGATTCTTGCTGCCATTATTATATGTGTAATAAGGTATTTCTTCTTTCTTGTATATTCTGTCTTCAAGATTCCCAGGAGAAATATTTTTGGTTCTAATTCAATGTTGTCTCCTGTTATTTCTGACACCCATTTGCCTATCATCCTCCAGTATTCTTTGGCTTGTGGACAGGTCCACCAACAATGGTAATAGGTACCTTGCTGGTGACCACACTTACAACAATTTGGGGACATATTTGGATATATTTTTGCAATCCTCGCTGACGCCAGGTGCCACCTATAAATCATCTTATATTGATTTTTTTTTTAAAGTTGTTGCCCTGGTCATTTTAAGGTTATTATTCCAAATTTGGTCCCATTCGTTCAAATTTATGGTTTGTCCAAAATTTTTGGCCCACGCTAACATTGGATCCTTAACCACCTCCTCCATCAAATTGTAGTCTACCAAATAGTTGTACAGTTTGGCCAAAATTTTATTGTCCGTGCCCATCCATACTTTGTCAAGACCATTGCTGCCTATCTCTATTCCATATTCTTCTTTGTCTTTTTTATATCTCGATCTAATTTGTGCGTATGTCCACCAATCTATATGGGTGCCTTGTTCTTTCAATTCCTCCATTGTTTTTAAATTCCCTGCCCCGTCTAGTATTTCTTTATATTTCGCTGTTTTACCTAGTTCCACTACATTTGGGTATATTAATGCCTCCATCGTAGATAGCCATCTAGGAATTTGGGGGTAGTGTTTTCTCCTTATCTCTCCCCATGTCGACATTAACGTATCACTTATTTTATGCTTATGAAAATATGTTCTTGTTCTTTTCCCTGTTTCCCAGAGATAAGCATGCCATCCCTTTTCGAGGTCATGCCCTTCCAGTGTCAGAAGCCTTTTATTTGCCAGAGTTGCCCATTCTTTTAGCCATACTAAATTTGCAGCTTTTTGGTAGGTTTCCCAAATTGGTAGACCTAGGCCGCCTCTATCTTTTTTGTCCTGTAAATTCTTAATTGCAATTCTGGGTTTCTTCCTGGCCCAAATAAATTTTCTTATGATAGAATTTAATTCCTGGAAAAATTTCCTATCTAGTTTGACTGGGGCCGTTTGGAATAGAAACAATAGCTTGGGCAGGACGCTCGTTTTGATTGCTGCTATCCTCCCTAGAAAGGATATCTGGAGCTTCTCCCATTTTTCTAGATCCTGTTTAATATTTTTAACCAGAGGTACATAATTTTCCTCTTTAATGGCTGAGCATTTTGTTGAGATCCATACTCCCAAATATTTTACTTTTTTAACAATTTGTATTCCCGTTGACTCCTCCAATAACTTCTTTTGGTCTCTAATCATATTTTTAGTCAGCATTTTGGTTTTAGATTTATTTAATTTAAGTCCTGCCACCTCTCCATACTTACCAATTTCCTCCAGAATTTGGGCGCCTGTTTCCAGTGGTTCTTCCATAATTAATGCCACATCATCTGCAAATGCTTGGGTCTTGTATATTTCCTTTCTAATTTTAAGTCCTTCAATTTGCTTATTTTCTCTGATCCCATTTAATAATACCTCTAGTGCTAGAATAAACAAGAGTGGTGATAGAGGGCATCCCTGTCTCACCCCTTTTTTAATTTGAAAAGTTTTCGTTAGCTCTGCATTAACCAGAATGTTAGCCCTTTGTGTTTCGTAAATCGCACTTATTGTGTTCACAAATTTTTTTCCAAATCCCATTTTGTCAATTTGTTGCTTCATAAAGTCCCAATTCAAATTGTCGAATGCCTTCTGGGCGTCTAAGAAGACCAATGCCATCTCTTTATCGGGGTGTTCCTCATAGTATTCTAGCACATCTAAAACTGTCCTTATATTATTTCTTATTTGTCTCCCTGGCAGGAATCCATTTTGGTCGCTATGTATTATTTTATTTAGAATTGTCTTTAACCTTTCCGCTAGAATGCTCATATAAATTTTGTAATCAGCATTAAGGAGGGAAATTGGCCTATAATTCTTTATCAGTTTTACATCTGTCCCTTCTTTTTGAAGGAGTGTTATACACACCTCCCTCCATTATTCTGGTATTTTTGATCTTATCAAGGCCTCATTATAGATATCTAATAGTTTTGGTAAAAGAATATCCTCCAGCTCTAAATTTTTGTATAATTCCCCTGGGAATCCATCTGGGCCCGGTGATTTGTTCTTTTTCAATTTGGATATTGCAGTCTTTAGTTCTGTCATTGTGATTTCTCTGTTTAATGTCTTTTTCTCCTCCTCCCCTATTAATGGGAGCTCTTTTTCTGATAGATATTGTTTTACTTTTTCTTTGGGGATGTCTTCTTCTTTATATAGGTTGGTATAATACTCGCGAATAATCTCTAGTTTCTCTTCTTCTTTATTTATAATATGGCCCTCTTGATCTTCTAGTTGATAAATGATCCCTTTCTCTTTTTCTTTTTTGATTCTGTAGGACAGCCATCTACCCGGTTTGTTGGCGTTTTCGAAGTGGTATTGTTTAGTTCATTTAATTTCATATGCCAATTTTTCTTGGTCAAGTATATTTATTCTGTGCCGTATAGCCATCCAATTTTCTTTTGCTATCTCATTGTCCGGGTTCTGCTGTACTTCCTTCTCTGCTTTGTCTAATTCTTCTAACATTTTCCTCTGGGTCTCTCTTTTTTCTTTGTTTTTGTGGGCTCCATATGCTATTGCCAATCCTCTCAGAAATGCCTTCATTGTGTCCCAAATTATTCCTTTATCGATTGGTTCCCTTTTGTTTTCTTTGAAGAAGGCTTTTAATTCTCCCTTTATTTTTTCCATATTTTGTTTGTCCCGTAAGAATTGTAGGTTTAGTCTCCATCTTGTATTCCTCCTTGTATATCTACCCCTCCATTTTATCTCCAAAGGGCTATGGTCCGCCCATATATTGGGTGCTATCTCAGCTGACATTATGTCTAGTCCTATATTTCTACTTGCCCAGATCATATCAATTCTGGACCATGATTTTTTTGGATTTGAATAGAAGGTGTACTGTCTTTTATGTGGATGTAAAGTTCGCCAAATATCTACCAGGTTTAATTCGTCTACAAGATCAAAAAACGATTTTGGTAGGATTTTCCTTTTCTTCTTTTGGCCCTTGGGTCTTTTGTGGTCTTTATTTGGGTCTATCACTCCATTAAAATCTCCAATTATGCATAAGTTATTATTATCCATTTTGCTTAATATTTCTCGTATCTTATTATAGAATTCCCTTAAGTTTTTATTCGGAGCATAGATAGCTGTTATTAAAATTGAAGTATTACTCTTTTGATTTCCACCACTAAGATTCTGCCCTTAAAGTCTGCGTATTTCAGCTCTGCTTTTATTTCTTTCTTGATATAAAGGACCACCCCCCTCTTTTTTTTTCTCTTCTAAGGGGAGGTATACAAGTTTCCAAGTTTTTTAAATTCCAAGTATTTTCCATTTTCTTTTTTTATGTGAACCTCTTGCAGGCATACTATATCCGCATTTTGCTTAACTAATTTGATGAAAAATATTTTCCTCTTTTTATAGTCATTCAGTCCGTTTACATTAATCGATAAGAGTTTCCAGTCGTCCATTCGTATAGCTTTGTGTTGTCTTAGATTTTAGTTGCGTGTTTAACTCTCTGTGGTCTTTGTTTCTTCCTTTCTTCCTTGCTTTCCTTCTCCTCTATTTCTTTCTCTTCTGGGGTCCCTTCTTTTAAACTTCTTTGCTGGGAGGTCTCCTCTTCTGTATTGGTCGCTTCTAATTCCTCTGACCCTCTCAGTTGGTCTACAAATTCCTGGGCCTCCACCAAGCTTCCTATTTTAATTTTCTTTCCTTGCCATGTTATTAACATGCCTTCTGGGAGCGTCCACCTAAAAAGGATGTTCCTCTTATTCAGTTGGATAGCAAGAAATCTATAGTCCCTTCTTAGTTCTCTCACCCGCTTCGGGACTTGCTTTAATATGATCGCCTCCTTTCCTTTGTAGGCGACTGGTTCTTCCCTCACCATATTGTAAAACATGTCCTTAACTTTTTTCCGCGCGAACCTTATGTGGACTTCCCTGGGCAACTTATTTCGTCCGGCATAGTTGGTTTGGACCCTATATACCTCGTCCAATTCTTTTATTATCTCATCCGTATCTTGTTGTAGGACCTCGGCTATAAGCTCCGCCATCACTTGACCCAGGTTCTCATCCTTATCCTCGGTGATATTTTGGAAGCGCAAATAGAAGGAGGCTCTGTCCATTTCTAACTGCGTGATTGAATCCTCCAGCTCCCTGTTCTGAGCCATTAACTTTTGGTCTACTGTATCCAGATTTTTTTCTTGTTGTTCAATTTTTGCCTCCATCTTATTTATTTTCTGTTTGTTTAATTGTATCAACCGCTGTATGTCGTTCATTTTTTTATCAGTAACTTTAATGTCTGATTTCAGTTCTAGGTGGTTACTGGACATCTTTTCCTGCATCATTAGCATTGTCTCTCGTATCATGGTTAATGTTGATTGCATTGCTTGCATGGTAGGAATCATAGCTGATTTCTCAGTCTTTGATAGACCTTCCGTTGACTTTTGCATCGCAGGTGATGACATTGTAATCGTAGGGGTGGAGAGATTTTGAGTTGTTTTCTTTCCAGTTTTAGTCACTGTGGATGAAAGGCTTGTCATCTCCTTCAACACTCTTGCCTGGGCTCTGACTATCTTTCCTATGTTTCTCCAGATGGTCATCCACTAATTATTATTTTTTTGTATATATATATATATTTCCTTTTGCTTAGTCTGTCTCCCTTTGATCTATCTGTCTAAATCCAGTTATTCCTATTCCAATGCTGATCTTTTCCCAATGATCAAATCAATATAAATTATTCACATTTACCCTTCAGTCAATTGCTTATGGAATATCTACTAATAACATCTCATTTATTAATTAATCACTTAATTCAATTGTAAGTCTGTTAATAATTAATCAGATATAAAAGGCAGTGATATTTGGTTTAACTAAATCTCATATAACAGTTGGATATTTTCTTATAAACAATCAATTAATTAATATATATAGATACTTAAACATATATGATATATATAAATACTTAAATAAGCAATCAGTTAGTTTATCAATCAATTATTACTTGTAAATCAAATATTTATCAATAATTATGCTAAGAAGTCTAATTAATTTATAAGGGGAAAATATTAATATGTTTATAAATATAAGTGATTACAATAAATTAGCTGTTTAATATAATCAAGCTTTATGCACATCTAAATTAATATATTCTTCCAATGATCTAAGTATATGCAGTTAAGAGACTGAATAAAGAAAGTATTACAAATATACAGACACTAAAGTGTTAAAGTTAATAGCTTATACCAACGTAGTTAATCACTTTGTTGTTTTTAGTCCTTCCCAGATCTTCGCTTATAAAAGCCCAAGGGTAGAGCGCAATGTTCAGGAAACACCAACTTTCACTCTTCCCGTCTCTTAGTATATTTAATTACCCTAGGCAAGTGTTCTGCTTGTCTTCTCCTGGAGGACCTTCCAGCTGTTCTAGCCGCTTGCTGTTCCTTTCGTTGGTTTTCAGTATGGTTGCACTTCCGGTCCCAATCTCTGGCCGCTCTTCTGACTCAATCCACAAATCCACATTTAAGGTCCTCAGTGTTTTCTTGTCTCACCCGATCGGCAAGTTTTGATAGCGCCGCCACTCCGCTTTATGATTCTTTTTCTTTCTACTCACTCTCTGGCTTCTCCGCGATCCCTCTTTTTTGTCACTTTCTCCCTCTCTCACAATTGCCGCTTGTTCCTTTGTAGGTCCTTTTCGATCCGATCCAGCCAGCTCAGTTTAGATAGAATTCAAGCATGTTCGGGGGAGAGTAGATATGAGTGTTCTCTAACACCCTTTTCACCAGAATTTCTTGTTTCCTTTCTTGTTGATTATCACGGCTTCGGGTCCGCCATTAGAAGGCAGACGCACCGCGTTGGTTTGACAGTGAATATCGGTCTGGCTGAGTGGGTTTCCAACTCACCGCTCTGCCTGCCGATGCCTCACTTTTGTCCGCGAAGCCCTCCAAGCTTCAACGCCTCGAAGGGTTCCCAAAACAAGACGATAAGTGGCAATGGGAAGGAGCGATCACCCTTACCACGCCATGCTGCCACGAGTCATCAACCGGAAGTCACACCCACCAAATTTTTATCCAAAATGCCTTAATCTTCTTACAGGTCCACCATATATGATAATAAGTTGCATCATTACATTCACATCTCCAACATTTAGCTTGCAAATTCGAGTACATACATGATAATTTTTTAGGATCTAAGTGCCATCTGTAAAACATTTTATAAAAATTCTCTCTCAAATTTTGTGCTTGTGTAAATTTAACATTTCTGACCCAAATCTTTTCCCACGTTTCCATCATCACTGGATCCTGAAAGTTTTGTGCCCATTTTATCATACAGTCCTTAACCAATTCCGTTTCTGAGTCTATTTCCAATAATGCATTATACAACCTTTTAATATGCATCTGACTTTGATCTCTAATCTGTTTCACCAGATTTTCCTCATTTTGCTCTTGGTAAATTGCTGAAACCGCCTGTATAAATTGATCCCCAAAGTCCATCTTTTTTAAAGTCTTTAGTAGAAAGTTCCAATCCACTCTATCAAAGGCCTTCTCTGCATCCAAAAAGACCAGCACTGCAGGGATCTGTTTATTCTTCTCAAGATATTCCAATAAATCTATTACTTGCCTTACATTGTCTTTCATGTATCTACCCTCGATAAATCCCACTTGATCATCATGAATCACCTTTTGGATTACTGGCATCAACCTGTTGGCTAGTACTTTAGCATAAATTTTATAATCAGTATTCAAAAGAGATATTGGTCTATAATTCTCCGGTTTTTTAGGACCTACTTGCTCTTTTGGTATCAAAGAAATATAAGCTGTTGTCCATGATGGGGGTATTTTACCCCCTTGTTGAATATTACAAAATAAATCTCTAAGTTGTTCCACCATTTCTGCTTGCAAGGCTTTATAATACACTGCGGTCAAACCATCCGTTCCAGGAGCTTTAGCTGTTTTTAATTGTTTAATTGCTGCTATTATCTCCTCGTCTGTTATAGGATAATCCATTCTTTCCTTTTGTTGGTCAGTGATTTTTGTAATTCTTTTATTATCTAAGTATTTTTCTATAAGTCCATTCTGCACATCATCTTTATCATATAATTTAGTATAATAGTCCACAAAAGCTTCTTTAATTAATTTTTGTTGAAAGATTTCTTTCCCTCCAATATCAATACTATCAATAGTCCGTACACTCTGCTTTTTCCTTAATGTATAGGCCAACCATCTGCCCGGCTTATTGGCATTACAAAATGTACTATGTTTCGCGTATTGTAAGTTTGTTGCAACTTGTTCCGCCATAAGCATTTGAAATTGGTCTTTCAAAGTTTTATAACACCACGTATTCTGTCATCTGTTGGATTTTTAATAAGTAGCTGTTCTTTATTCTTTATTTCTGCTTCCAATTCAGATCTTTTCTTTTGTCGAATCAATCTATGTTTAGAGTTCATATAAATGAGCACCCCTCTCATATAGGCTTTGCTCGCATCCCACACAATTTCAATTGGGGTACCTTTATTCAAGTTTATTTCAAAAAATTCTTTCAAATGCTTTTTAAGTTCTATTATATTTTTTTCATATCTGAACAAGTTTTCATTTATTCTCCAGGAGCATCGCTCAGTCTTGCCCATCTCGATTATTATCCATACTGGGCTATGGTCGGTCAAAGTTCTTGGGAAAATCTTTGTTCTTTTTGTCTTAACAAGTAAATCATCTGACAACAAAATAAAGTCAATCCTAGAGAAGGATCTATGTCTATCGGGAAAAAAAGTATAGTCCAATTCTTTTGGATTATGTATTCTCCAAATATCTTTTAATTCCAAATCTTCTTTCATGTCAAAGAAAGTCTGTGGCAATCTGATCCTGGATTTCGCCAAACTCTTTTTGTCTAATTTAGAATCAATTACTCCATTCCAATCTCCCATAATTAAAATAGATCTATAGTCCCATTGCAGTATTTTAGAATGTAACATTTTATAGAAATAATCCTGTTGTTGGTTGGGAGCATAAATTCCAATCAAAAGAATTTGGCCATTTACTGTATGCAATTCAATTGCTATAAACCTACCATCTTCATCTGCTTCTATAGTTTTAGCTGTTAGTCTTTTGTTTACATAAATAACCACACCATTCTTTTTTTGCGAAGTTGAAGATATAAAATGTGTTCCTAATTTAGAGTTTATCAAATATCTTTGATCTTGAGTTGTAATATGAGTTTCTTGTAAGCAAATTATATCATTATTAAATTGTCTCAAGTATACAAATAACTTCTTCCTTTTCTGTACCGAGTTCAACCCATTCACATTCCAGGATAAACACTTAAACATCATCTTTATCTTTCTGAAGCAACGAGCAGAATAACCGAATATCTTCCTGAATCTTTGGTCTTGCTCCCCCCATGACTTCAGTCTCTTGTGTGGTACTCTTAGCTCCCCTTTTATATTGTCTTTCCTGTTGTTGCATTTCTTTAAGTTGCTTGGATTTTGCACGAGTTATACGCTGATCCTTGACTTCAACCATCCGAACCGGGTCTAAGATTGGAGAAGATTCTAACAGGGGCTCCTCCAAGAAACCTCCTACAGCACCCTGCGTTTCCTCTAACTCCACCTGCTTAACCTGTTCTTGCAATTCTTGTTGAGATTGCTTCTGGTCACTCTCCTTAATCTCCAGCACTGTAGATGTACGTGGAGATGGTGTTCTTTCTTTAAAGATAGTATTATAAAAATGATCCGCCTTCTCCACAGTATTCAAATGATATCTTTCTCCCTTGTACTTCAAAATTATGCCAGTTGGGGCATCCCACCGGAATGGTATCTCTTGTTTCTTCAATTTGTTTACTAGAAAGCCAAAATCTTTTCTGGCTTTCAGCATTTTAGGTGGTAGTTCTTTATAAACTCCAATTTGTGCACCCCCCACTTGCACAGAGGTAAGAAAAGATTTTTGCAGGATATCATTTCTTATTGCTCTATCTGTAAAATATATCACCACATCTCTAGGCAATTGTCTTTGTCTGGCCATCCAAGAATTCACTCTGTAAATTTTGTCTATTTTGTAAAAAAACCACATCAGGATTAATTTTTAATATGACTGCCAAAGCCTCAGAACAAATCTGTCTCAAATCCTGTCGGTCATCCTCTCTGATTCCTCGAAGCCTTATAGCAAATTCCATTGCCCTGAATTGCATCATAACAGTTTCGTTTTCGACTCTCTGCATTTTGTCATCAACTTCAGAAATTTTATAATATTGTCTTTCATTTTAACATTGACTTCTGACTTAAATTCTTCCACTTTAGAATCCACTTTAATAATAAATTCTGCAAGGCCAGACGCCACATCTGTTATTTTTTTAGTCACCTTGCCATAATCCTGTTGCACCATGTCTTTAATTTCATTAATTTCCTGCATAATTTCATGTTGAGATTTTTGAAGTTTATCATCTATTTCCTGTTGAGATTTTTGAAATTTATCATCCAGAACCTGGGATATAAATTCTTTTAAGTTTTCAAAGTCAAAATTTTTCTGAGTTTGTTGAACAGAAGGAGGCTGTGATTCATGTTTGTGTGTGGGGGATCCCCCCCCCTGCTCCCTTTCCCTCCTGCTTCTTTGAGGCCATCCTGCCACTTAGGTTAGTTTTTCTAAAGAGGGAGATTCTCTTTCCCTTTCCTCCTCCACAAAGGCTTCTAAAAAAAATCCCCCAGGTTTAATCAGATAGAAGCTAGAGTGAACAAACTCAGAATTTAAAGAAACAGATTTTTCCTTCTTCTCTTATTCCTCTGTATTACAGGAAGAGTAACTTTGTAACTAATCAAAGTAACTTCTTAGAATCACTTTCACTAGCTCGTTAGCTCATTAGCTCAGCTGCTGGGCGCCATTTGTGAGTTCAAATTAATACTTCCCAAAGTCTTCTAAAAAAGTCCCCCAGTTTTAGTCAGATTGGAAGTGGAATTAGAATACGAGCTCAGCTTGCTTTAAAAAAGATTTTTTCCCGGTCTTCTCCTGTTTGCTTGCTACAAGCAGCGCAACAATGTAACTTGTTAGAATAGCTTTAAAAGATCACTCTCCCTTTCAGCTTGTTAACGCTGGAACGGCGCCATCTTTTCAAGCCGCTTCCGCTCGCTCTAATTTTTTCTCAGATCGGGAAGTCACAAAAGAAAGAAAATACTTGCAATTTCTTGGTTTCAGGGTTCAGGTTTTTTCCTCCGCTAGATAACGATGTTGATTTGAATCAATTTTTATGTTTGCTGCTGCCGGCTTGCTCTGCAGAAAGCAGAGTCGTCCCACGCCGTCCAGAGTCTTCACAAGTTGGGAGGGAACCGCGCCTGTTTCCTCCCCAGTACCAAACTTCTGGGGGCTCACAGGGGCTCGACCTGCACCTTGCTTACTCTCTCCTTCAAATCCTACAGATTCTGGAGTTTCCAAGCCGCTTCTCACGATTGAAGCGGCTCTACAAACAGCGGGGCTGGCAGACCTTAAAAAGGATCCGTCTTCACCGGGAGCCAGCAAAACAGGAAGTCCCAGATTTTCCTCATTTTGCATAACCCCAATTTTTTGATCCTCCCTCCATTTAGCTTGAAGTTGACTATACTGAAACCAAGTATAAATTATCCCTTCTTCTTTTAATTCATCTAAAAGTTTCAGTTGCAACTTACCCCTTTCCAAAAGAAGAAGCTCTTTATAAGTTATCACCTCTATTTTTTTGCTCTATACTTACATTTTCTATTGCATGTCTGGGATTTGCCCATATAGGTATCTTATAGTTCAGCTTATATTGCTACTTTTTCCAAACCCTCAACAATGCATTTCTGAGTATATTTAATTTAATTTAATTTAATTTAATTTCCAATTTATATACCACCCTTCTCTCTGAGGACTCAGGGCGGTGTACAGCAAAGATAAAAAACATAGAATACAAATATTAAAACATTAAAAAATATATATAAATTTGGGCCGAAAGTTAAGAATCACAAACTAATTTAAAAAATTTAAAAATTTCTTCTAAGCCAACCCGGCTTGTTGGAAAAGATGAGTTTTCAGGGAACGACGGAAGGCATTGAGGTCATGGATCCTTCTTATCTCCGGGGGCAACTGATTCCAGAGGGTAGGAGCCCCCACAGAGAAGGCCCTCCCCCTGGGGGCCACCAGCCTACATTGTTTGGCTGATGGCACCCTGAGGAGGCCCTCTCTGTGGGAGCGCACGGGTCGATGGGAGGTCGTTGGTAGCAGCAGGTGGTCTCGGAGATAGCTAGGCCCTATGCCATGGAGCGCTTTAAAGGTGATAACCAACACCTTGAAGCACACCCGGAAGACCACCGGGAGCCAGTGCAGCTCACACAGGAGTGGTGTGACATGGGAGCGCCATGTTGCTCCCATCACTACCCGCGCTGCTGCATTCTGGACCAGCTGGAGCCTCCGGGTGCTCTTCAAGGGGAGCCCCATGTAGAGAGCATTGCAGTAGTCAAGGTGAGAGGTGACGAGGGCGTGAGTGACTGTGCACAAGGAATCCCGATCAAGAAAGGGCCACAACTGGCGAATCAGGCGAACCTGATAAAAGGTCCCCCTGGTAACAGCCGTCAGATGTTCCTCCAAAGACAGCTGCCTATCCAGGAGGACTCCCAGATTGCGAGCCCTTTCAGTGGGGGCCAAAGACTCGCCCCCAATAGTCAGCGATGGAGTCAACTGACTATATCGGGATGCCGGGAGCCACAGCCACTCAGTCTTGGAAGGGTTGAGCTTGAGCCTGTTCCTCCCCATCCAGATCCGCACAGCCTCCAGGCACTGGGAAATCACGTCAAGGGCATCGTTGGGGTGGCCTGGGGTGGAGATGTACAGCTGGGTGTCATCAGCGTACTGGTGGTATCTCACCCCAAAGCCACGGATGATCTCGCCCAGCGGCTTCACATAAATGTTGAACAGAAGGGGCGAGAGGACCGATCCCTGCAGCACTCCACAGATGAGAGGCCTCGAGGTCGACCTCTGCCCCCCTGCCAACACAAACTGCGACCGGTCGGAGAGAAAGGAGGAGAACCACCGCAACACGGTGCCTCCCACCCCCAACTCTTCCAGCCGGTGCAGCATGATACCATGGTCGATGGTATCAAAAGCTGCTGAGAGATCTAATAGGACCAGAACAGAGGAATAACCCCTGTCCCGAGCCCTCCAGAGATCATCCACCAACGCGACCAATGCCGTTTCCGTGCTGTGCCCAGACCTGAAACCCAACTGGAACGGATCTAGATAGGATGTTTCCTCCAGGAATTGCGGAAACTGTTGCGCAACCACACTCTCAACAACCTTCGCAATGAAGCGAAGGTTGGAGACAGGACGATAGTTGGCCAATAATGCTGGATCCAGGGACGGCTTCTTGAGGAGAGGCCTCACCACCGCCTCTTTCAGGGCGGCGGGGAAGTAACCCTCACTCAACGAAGCATTAATGACGCCCTGGAGCCAGCCTCGTGTAACCTCCCGGGAAGCCAGTACCAACCAGGAGGGACACGGGTCCAGTAAACATGTGGCCGCACTAAGTCTCCCCAAAGTCCTGTCCACATCATCGGGAGTCACAGCATCAAACTCCTCCCAAATAACATTCTCAAGACTGTTCCTCGTCACCCTGTCCTGATCTACCCAGTCAGAGTCCAGATCCCCCCGGATCTGAGTGCTTTTGTCATACAGGTATTGTCTGAAATCCTCCGCCCTGCCTTCTAAGGGATCCTCCCGCACTCCCGGATGAAGCAGGGAGCGGGTAACCCTGAACAGGGCGGCCGGACGATTCCCTGATGACGCAATAGAGGCGGAAAAGTAGTTAGACTTTGCCGTCTTTATCGCCACTAGGTAGGCCTTAATATGCGACCTTACCAGTGTTCGATCAGATTCAGCGAGACTGACCCTCCAACCGCTCTCCAGGCGTCTTTTCCGGTGCTTCATTTCCCTCAGCTCCTCAGTAAACCAAGGAGCCACACGGGATCGGCATCGGGTCAGAGACCGCAAAGGCACAACTCGGTCCAAGGCCCCACCAGCCACCCGATCCCAGGCGGCTACCAGGTCCTCGGCCGAGTCATGTGCTAGATCCTCAGGAAATGGCCCAAGGTCCATCTGGAACCTATCAGGATCCATCAGGCACCTGGGGCGGATCCATCTAATTGGATCCGCCTCCCTGCGGCGAGGGGTCGCGGTTCGAAGATCTAGGCAAAGGAGTGAGTGGTCAGTCCATGACAAGGGTTCCATGTCTATATCCCCTACAACAAGACCACTCAACCACTGGCCAGAGACAAAAATCAGATCCAGAGTGTGACCTCCCCTGTGAGTAGGGCCATGAACTAACTGGGTCAGGTCCATGGCCGTCATGGAAGCCATGAACTCCCGAGCCACCTCAGACGTTTCACCGATGGATGGCAAGTTGAAATCGTCCATGACTAAAAGCCTGGGTTTATCTACTGCCACCGTGGCTATCACGTCGAGTAGCTCAGGTAGGGCTGTTGCTACGTGGCAGGGAGCCAGGTACATAAGCAACAAGCCCATCTGAACCCCATGGCCCCACCTCACAAGGAGGGACTCACATCCAGCTATCTAAGGCACAGTGGTCTCCCTTGGACCCAGATCCTCGTTAATAATAACCGCCACCCCCCCGCCCCTCCCCTGGGCCCTCGGCTGATGGAATGCTCTGAAGCCTGGTGGGCACATTTCAACCAGAGGGACGCCACCCTCCGGGCCCAACCTGGTCTCCGTAATACCCGCCAGGTCCGCTCCTCCCTCTTGTATAAGATTGTGAATGAGGGGGGCCTTATTGACCACGGACCTGGCATTGCACAGCATCAGCCGAAGGCCCAGCTCCTGAGTATCTAAGCCACCTAGTATCTGAGCAGAGCCTTGGGGACCGGGGCAGGCAATTGCTCTCAAACAGCAAGTGCGAGCCCCCAACACCTGATGTGGTCCCCTGCTCCCGCCATATCTGCCCCTCCCATTCACCGTGCCGATGGTACAGCCCTCATAGATATCGCCCCCCATCCCTTTTCCAATCCCTCGTCCGGTGCCTCCTGGATCATTACCCTGTGCCGGGCACAGCTCTGACCCTGGTGGATTTCCCCCCCCCCCATCCGCCATAGTTGTCTTCCCTGTATCTTTAAAAGAATAATTACAACCCCCTCCCCCAGAACCCCTTAAAATCTTTAAAAATTTCCCTAAAAAGCCCCATAAATTCTTCCTTGCTCCATGCCATCTCTCCAGACTCCAAAGTCCATCATCGAGATAGGCCCTTGATAATGTGGGGGGCCAAACCTGCGAGAGGGGAGAATCTCGCAGGGCGAGGAGTTCCGACACCGAATACATATAGCCATCAGGGGAAACAGTCCAAGGATGGGGGACCGCTGATGTTACAAGCATAGGGAAAATTCCAGTCCATGGTCAGGCTGCCAAACTCCACTGTCCTCTCACGACAGTGGCTAAGGAGGTGCATATCATTCGGCCCTGAAAGTTTCCAGGGCGGCCGTCTCTCACCAGGCCAATCCATGGAGACTTTGATAGAAAACTCAAGGGTGAGGATAGCCATGTTCCGCCTCCTCAGGCCTCATGTCCATAGAACCAGTATCCCTCCTGGGATTAGCAGCATCAGGGAATCCAATATCCAGCTCAAAGGAGGTTTAAGTTCGTAAATGTTCGTCAAAGAAGTTCTACATGGTAGGGAATCCAGACAGGCCAGATGGAAATGGGGAAAAATTAGGAGTAGTTCAGCAGGCCAAGATGGATGGAAAGGTATGATCGTAATAGGCCAAAAGGCCAAACTCAGTCCGAAGGAAGGAGGAGGGGGGGGTTCAAACCGCATAAGTTTGTAGTCATTTTCCGGCCCCAAAACCCTCAACCTTCCATTCTAGTGGGTGAAGCTCCCCCATTTCGTCCCCCCCATCCAGCTCACCCTGGGGGGGGGGTCTCTGGGTCTCCCTGGAGGTAACCCTTCCCTCAAGGGTCATATACGCTCCAGTCACCCCAAAATCAGATCTAAAACCACTGCTGAAGAGTCCTGGGCCGTCCGTCTGGAAGTCTGTAGGCCCTTGGGAGCCACCCCAACCTTAGGCGCCCCCCGTCACAACCACCGCCGCGGCCTCCGCAGTCCCCACCGCCATCGTCGCCATCGGCCCCCCCACGGACGTCCCCGGCCGCCCCCTGCCTCCAAAGATCCACCTCGAGGCATCCAGGGGCGTGGGGAACCTCCGTAGGGGCCTCACAACGCCGATGTCGTCCAGGAGCTGCCGCCGCCGCCACCATGACCACCTGTGACCGCCGCCGCCGGTGCCGCTCCCCTGCAGGCCGCAGACCGCCGTCACCCACCGCCGTCCTGACGTCATCTCCCTCAGTGCTGGGATGGTCCGGGGAGCTGCCAAAGCTCCGAACGGGCTCCTTAGATGTTGCTTCGCCCGGGCGGGGGGTCATAGATGTTCAAAATGACCCCCCTGAGCCCCCCCAAGCTGAGGCATTGCCCCCAAGAAGCCGAGACTCAGAGTCGGAGCGCCATCTTGGGCATGCGCAGAAGAATCTGATCCTTAAACACTTTATCCACTTTTTTTTTCATATAACAAATAAGCATGCCATCCATATAACAAATCATAAACTTCTATATTTAACATTCTTTCTTCAGTTAAGTTAAACCAATCACTAATTTGTGATAAAGCTGCTGCTTCATAATACAATCTTAAGTTAGGCATTTTAAGACCTCCTCTCTCACGTATATCCTGTATAATTTTCAGTTTCACTCTTGGTTTCTTCCCAGCCCAAATAAAAGTATTAACCCCTTTCTGCCATTCCATCAGATTTCCATCTTTTTTAAGCACTGGTATCATTTGGAACAAAAATAAAAACCTAGGTAGTACATTCATTTTTATTGCTGCTATCCTTCCCAGTAGTGATAGTTGTAACTTTTTCCATTTTTCCATTTCTTTCTGTACTTTTTGCCAAAGAATTTCATAATTATTTTTAAACAATTTCGTATTTGAGGCTGCAATATATACTCCTAAATACTTAACCTTTTTAACTACTTCAAGCCCCGTTATTCTCCCTAAATCTTCTCTTTGAGTTATGGTCATATTTTTAGTTATAATCTTTGTCTTGTGTAGATTTACTTTAAATCCAGATACTTTGCCATATTGAGGTACGATGTCCAGCATATAGGGAGCTGCTTCTATAGGTTGAGATAAAGTAAGAACCAGGTCATCTGCAAACGCTCTTAGTCTATAATCCTGCTGTCTAATTACAATTCCTTTTATTTTGTCAGAATCACGTAACTTATTCTAAAGTTAAAATAAACAACAATGGAGACAAAGGACAACCCTGCCTCGTACCTTTCTCAATTTTAAACA
The DNA here is from genome assembly GCA_022577455.1 of Arizona elegans. Classification (NCBI taxonomy): domain Eukaryota; kingdom Metazoa; phylum Chordata; class Lepidosauria; order Squamata; family Colubridae; genus Arizona; species Arizona elegans. Next base: position 69,797,735 of record JAKOOJ010000004.1, on the reverse strand, counting down.
CATCTGTTAAACCTCCATTAATTATTATTTGTGCTGTTTGTTTCTGATATATTGCTCTAATTGAATGTATGAAATACTCCCCAAAGTGCATTTTTTCTATTATTTTAAACAGAAATTGCCAGTTCAATCGATCAAATGCTTTCTATGCATCCAAGAATATGAACGCTGCAGGGACCTGGTTATTTTTTTCCAAATATTCCAATAAGTTTATTATTTGCCTAACATTATATTCATCTGCCTCCCTTTTATAAAACCTGATTGGTCATTGTGAATAACTTGTTGCATAACTGGCATTAATTTATTCGCTAATATCTTAGCAAAAATTTTATAATCTGTGTTCAAAAGTGAAATTGGCCTAAAATTTTCAGGTTTGATACAGTTTTGATCTTCCTTCGGAATCAATGAAACAAAAGCTGTTCTCCAAGAGGGTGGAACTCCTCCCCCTAATTGAATTTTACAAAGTAAAGTTCTAAGCGGCTCTACCATTTCAAGCTGTAAATTCTTTTTTTTAAATTTTTTTTATTATAGACAAACATACACATACAAATATAGACATTTAAACAAACTATACATAAACTAACTATACAATGAAATCAAGTCATAAAGCTTGAACTTTGAAAATAGAGCTACTTTGGTAATTATATATCAATATATCTGTACATATTATCCTTCATCATGTATCAATATTTATATAACGATATTTCATTTTATTTCCTTGTTTTGGTATCATTGGGTGGTATTTCTTTATTTCGTGTTCTTTTTATCTAGCCAGTTGTACCATTTTTGCCAAGTTAAGTAATAGTCTGAATCTTCTTTTCCCTGTATTTCTTTGGTCAGTTTGTCCATTTCCGCACATTCCATTGTTTTTTGTATTATTTTTTCATCTGGTGGCGTATCTTCCAATTTCCACATTTGTGCAAAAACGATTCTAGCAGCGGTTAGGATGTGTATTATTAAGTATTGTGTCTCTTTTTTATAGTCCTTTGTCAGTATTCCTAATAGGTATGTTTCCGGTCTGAGGGGCACTTTTTGGGTGGTGATTTCTTCCAGCTGACTTTGAATTGTTTTCCAAAATTTTTTGACTTTTGGGCATAACCACCACATGTGATAATAGGTCCCCTTCTGTATTTTACATTTCCAGCAATTCTGGTTGGTATTGGGAAACATCCTTGCCAACCGTGCAGGGGGGAGATGCCACCTATAAAACATCTTGTATGTATTTTCTTTGTAGGGCACGGACATTGTCAGTTTAGTGTTTACTTTCCACATTTTTTCCCACTTTTCTAAGTTGATATTATATCCAAAATTTTTTGCCCAACTAATCATGTTTTCCTTCACCACTTCTTCTTCCAATTTGTATTTAAGCAAATAATTATATATTTTAATTATCAATTTGTCATCTGATTGCATTATAATTTTATCTAATTCATTCCTTTCTTTTTGGATTCCAAATTTTTTCATATCACTTTTATATCTTGATTTTATCTGTAAATATGTCCACCAATCAATGTCCGTGCCCTGTTGTCTCAATTCCTCTGTTGTTTTTATATCTCCCTCTGTATTCAACAGTTCGTCATAGGTTTTCATCTTGCCTATATCCATTGTGTTCGGGTAAATTTGGGCCTCCATGGTTGATAGCCATCTTGGGATTTTGTCGTAGTGTTTTCTCCTTATTTCAGTCCAAATTTTTGCCAATGCTCCTCTGATATAATGTCTCCTGAAATGATCATGTTGTCTGGGCTTTTCCTCCCATAAAAATGCGTGCCAGCCTTTGGACAGGTCGTATCCTTCTAGTGCTAATGTTCGTTTATCTTCAAGTGTCATCCAATCTTTAATCCACGTTAAAGCTGTTGCTTTGTAATACGTTTGCCAGTCTGGTAATCCCAGGCCACCCCTTTCTTTGGTGTCTTGCAGGTGTTTCAGTTTAATCCTGGCTCTTTTTCCCTGCCATATATACTTTGATGTCATTTTATCAAGGTCTTTGAAATATGATTTTCCTGGATTTATCGGTATTGTTCTAAATAGATATAACATTTTTGGTAGAATAGTCATTTTAATTGAAGCAATTTTGCCTAATAGTGATAGTTTCAATTTACTCCATGCCTCTAAGTCCTTCTGAATTTGTTTGGCCAATTTAATATAGTTGTCTTCTTTAAGGGATGATGCTTTATTGGTGAGCCAAATTCCTAGATATTTTATTTTTGTTGTTGTTTGTATTCCTAATGTCTCTTCCAATTCTTTCTCCTGGGTTTGTGTCAAATTTTTAGTTAGTAGTTTTGTTTTTTGTCTATTAATTTTCAAACCTGCCACTTCACCATATTGTTCTATCCTCCTTAGTAAATTCAGTCCTGATTGTTTTGGTCGTTCTAAAATAAATACTACGTCGTCCGCGAATGCTTGTAACTTATATGCCTGGTTTTTGGTTCTTAGTCCTTTTATTTCATTGTCATTCCTAATTTCATTCAAGTGTTCCAATGCTAGTATATATAGTATAGGAGAGAGAGGACATCCTTGTCTCACTCCCTTGGATATTTTAAATTGGTCTGTTGTCTCTCCGTTTATCCATATTTTTGCGATTTGATCTGAATATATTGTTTTAATCATATTTAGAAATTTCTCGCCAGTTCCCATTTTTTCTAGTTGCAATGTTAGGAATCCCCAGTTAAGATTGTTGAACACTTTCTGTGCGTTGAGGAAGAGTAAGGCCATTTTTTCGTCTGATTTTTGTTCATAATATTCCAGGATATTAATTATTGTTCTTGTGTTCTTATTGATTTGCCTATTTGGAATAAATCCATTTTGGTCTGGATGGATATAATTCACAATAATTCTCTTCATTCTCTGGGCCATGATTGATGTAAATAATTTATAGTCTGCGTTTAGAAGTAATATGGGTCTGTAGTTTTTGGTTTGAGTGGGATCTGAGTCTTCTTTAGGTATCAATGTAATGATTGTCTCTATCCATGATTTAGGAATTTTGGCTTCTAAGATTGCTTCATTCAGGACTTGTAATAGAATGTCATCAATTGGCTGGTGTTCAATTTTGTAAAATTCCGCCGGGATACCATCTGGACCTGGTGTTTTATTGTTGTTCTGCTTCTTCTTCGCTTCAATTAATTCTGACATCGATATTGGTCTGTTCAAGAGTTCTCTTTGAGATTCCTTTATTTCTTGAATGTTGGCTTTATTTATATACTCTTTTACTTTTTCCAATTGGATTTCTTCCTGTGCATATAGTTTCTGATAGAAATTTCTTACGATTCGCTTTTTTTCCTCATTCATATGCTGCAGTTGCCTTTGTTCATCTTGTAGTTGGTGTATTAGTCTTTTTTCCTTTTCTTTCTTTAGTTTGTAGGCCAACCAACGTCCTGTTTTGTTTGCGAATTCAAATTGATTTTGTTTTGCAATTTTGATTTTCCTAGCTATTTCTGTTGTTGTTATTAGGTTTATTTCATGTTTGATAAAGTTTATTTTTTCCTTGATCTCTTTCTTATCGGGTCTGTTCTGTAATTCTGCTTCCTGTTTTCCGAGTTCAATCAATAAATTGTTTCTTCTTTGCTGTTTCTCTCTGTTTTTCTTCGCCTTGAATGAAATTGTTAGTCCTCTTATATATACTTTTGTAGCGTCCATAGGATTTGCAATGATGTATGTTCCCTTTTGTTTATTTGAAAGAATATCTCCATCTCTTTCTTTATCATCTCTATGTATTCTTTATCTTTAATGATCTCTCTATCCATCATCCATCTTCCTCTTTTTTGCTGACCTTTCCAGACTATTGTTATAGGACTGTGGTCTGCCCATACATTCGGTGTAATTTCAATTTCTTTAATGTTTTCTCTTAATTCTGCGGTCATCCAGGCCATATCTAATCTGGACCAGGACTGATGGGGATTTGAGTAATATGTATACTGTTTTTTGGTTTTATTTAGTTCTCTCCAAGCATCTTTCAGCTGTAAATTCTTATAATAAACAGCTGTTAGTCCATCTGTTCCTGGAGCTTTCCCTGTTTTTAACTGCTTAATTGCCACAACAATCTCCTCAGAAGTTATTGTTTAATTCAATCCTTGCTTCTGTTCCAACGTTAATTCCAAAATATTCCCTTCCTTTAGATATCTATCTATGTCTATACCTTATATTGAGTCCCTAGCATATAACTTTGTATAAAATTCCAAAAAAGCCTTTTTAATCATATTCTGTTGGTAGACTTCCTTACCTCTATATTCTATCTTACTAATGACTCATGATTTCTGTTTTTTCCTCAACATGTAGGCCAACCACCTACCTGGTTTATTGGAATTACAAAATGTATTATGTTTAGCATATTGTAAACTAGTTGCCATCTGATCAGCCATTAACATATTAAATTGCCCTCTTAGTATATTTATTGTTTCTTTTACTTTCTTATCTCCTGGATAAGATATAAGTAATTGTTCTTTCTTTTTTATTTCTTCCTCTATCTCTTTCTGCTTCTTTTGTTGTTTTAGTCTATATTTATTATTCATATGTATTAAGATACCCCTCATATAAGCCTTGCTAGCATACTAGACCATTTACATGGGAGTACCCTTATTCATATTAATAACAAAGAATTCTTTCATTTGTTTTTTAAGCTCCTTTACATTTTCTTCATATCTAAATAAGTTTTCATTTAATCTCCAAGACCTCCTTTCCCCCCTCTCCTGTTCAAATTCAACCCAAACCAGACTATGATCAGTTAAAGTTCTTGGACATATTTTCGTCTTCTTCACCCTGGAAATAAAATCATTTGTGATTAGTATAAAATCAATCCTGGAGAAGGATTGATGTCTATTAGAAAAGAAAGTGAAGTCTCTTTCCTCCAGGTTACGTTCTCTCCAGATATCTCTCAATTCTATATCTTCCATCATATCAAAAAAAGATCTAGGTAGTTTTGCACATGCTGAAGTCTTTGATAAGCTCTTTTTATCTTTCTGCGTGTCAATTACTCCATTCCAGTCACCCATTAAAATAAAAGATTTATAGTCCCATTGTATTATTTTAGTATGTAAAAATTTATAAAACTTGTCTTGTTGCTGATTAGGGGCATATATTCCAATAAAAAGCATTTTTCTAGTCTGTGTTAATAATTTAATTGCAATATATCTTCCTTGATCATCTGCCTCAATTAGATTAGCTGATAGTCCTTTCCTTACATATATAACTAGTCCATTTTTCTTCTCTGGTGCTGATGCCACCAAGTTTGTACCTAATCTTGAGTTTATCAAATATTTTTGGTCTGATAATCTAATATGTGTTTCTTGCAAGCAAATAACATCATTGTTAAATTGTTTCAAGTAGTGAAATACTTTCTTTCTTTTTTGTGGTGAGTTTAGGCCATTGACATTCCAAGATAGGAATTTAGTTGCCATCTTTAGACTTTCAAAGCCTTGTGAGCATCAGCTGAAGCTCCTCCTCCACCTTACTCTTCGGCCTAGCCCCCCCCCCACTGCTTCTGTTTTTTGGACTTCTTGAGATAAATCAGTATCTTTCTCCATTATAAGTCACTATTAGACCAAATGGAACGTCCCATCTGTATGCCACTTGTTGATTTCTCAACTCATTTACCAGAAAGCCAAAGTCTTTTCTACTTCTCAACATCTTTGGAGGAATCTCTTTCAAAACCACCACCTCTTGCCCAGCCACCTGAACTTTATTCTTGTAAGAGGCTTGTAGAATTTCATTTCTGATCCTCCTAGTTGTAAAATAAATCACCACATCTCTTGGCAGCTGTCTTTGTTTTGCCAACCAGGAATTAACCCTGTAAAATTTTATCAATTTGGATTGCCACATCTTCTGATCTTTCTTTAATTATCTCCACCACAGCATCAGCACAAATGTCTTTTAAATTTTCTTTACTATTTTCCTTCAGGCCTCTCAGTCTCAGAGCAAACTCCATAGGTCTGTATTGTAACATTACCAATTCATCATCCACTTTCTCTGTTCTGGTCATGACATCACCTATTTTGCTTTCCAAATTTAAGTTGGCTTCATTAATTTCTTCAACTTTCCGATCAAGCTGGATAACAAGGTTTGAGAGTCCTGATACAGCAAAAACAATATCCTCTCTTATTTTATCGTGTTCATCTGCAACTGCTTCCTTGATTGAGCTTATATCCTCCTCAATTTTCTTAAATTTCCCTTCAACAAGTAGTGTTAAATTATTCATTGCTTCACTCATTGCTGTTGCTTGATTATTCATGGCTTCTTTCATAACTTCCTTAAAATCATTAAGTACTGACCAAGAGTAAAAATGAAAATTATGCAAGACATCCCAGAAAGGGGAGGTCTCAAACTTCCAAACCTACAATTATATTATGATGCAACAGCTTTGACTTTAGTAAGTGATTGGTTTGGAGGAAAAAAGACTGGAATATTGAATGCAGAAAGTTTTGATTTGGAATTTGGATGGCACGCTTACTTATTTTATGACAGCAAAGTGGATAAAGTATTTAAAAGCCATATACTTAGAGATTCTTTGCTGAGAGTTTGGAAGAAGCACCGAAACAACTGGAATTACAAAATACCGCTATGGTTGGATCTTGGTCATACCTTGTGGAATACAAATATAATGTCACTCGGGGGGTTTTTATATAAAGAGGTTCTTTTTGCAGATGCGGGCAGATGGCAGCTGAAGACATTACAGACATTGTTGGCTGAAGGGATTAATTTAACTTGGTTACAATATAATCAATTGCAATTGAGATGGAAAGAGGACCAAAAAACTGGTATTATGATGTATGAGGAAGAATTAGTTAGACATATAAAAGAGAAAGGCCCAATGCATATTAAAAGACTTTATAATGTTTTGTTAGAAAGGGATTCAGAAACTGAACTAGTTAAAGACTGTATGGTTAAGTGGGCACAAAATTTTGAGGAACCAGTGATGTTGGAAACATGGGAAAAAATTTGGGTTCAGAATGTTAAATTTACACAGTCGCAGAATCTGCGGGAAAATTTCTACAAAATGTTTTATAGATGGCATTTAGATCCAAAAAAATTGTCGTGTATGTACCCTAGTGCCCAGCCTAAATGTTGGAGATGTGACTGCTTAGACGCTACATATTATCATGTTTGGTGGACCTGTAAGAAAGTTAAGGCTTTTTGGATAAAAATTTGGTGGGTCATGCAGAATGTTTTGAAGAGAAAGATTCAATTTTCTCCACAACTGTTTTTATTGGGTATAGTTAAGGGTTTTACATTGGGGGAAACAAAAATGATATTGTACATGATAACTGCAGCAAGATTGTTGATAGGTAAATACTGGAAAAATGAAGCGCTGCCTTCGATTGAGGAATGGATTTTGAAGATGGCCAGTTTTGCGGAGATGGCGAAGATTTCAGCATATTTAAAAGACTGTTCTCAAGAGACTTATGAATGGGAATGGAAGAAGTGGATAGATTATGTTCAGAACAAATATCAAACTAGGAAGTACCAAATAGCTTTTATTTGAAAATGTTATATTAAGATAGAAATATTTTAAGGTTGAGGATGAAAATTTATTTGAAAATGTTATATTAAGATAGAAATATTTTCAAGGTAATCAGGATGAAAATTTATTTGAAACTGCTATATTAAGATAGAAATAGGTTAATGTAATGAAGATGAAAATTTGTAAGGGGAGGGCGGGGTTCAAGTTTTATATACAAAGGAGGGTTTTTCCTTTTATTTGACATGACTATATTGTGAGGAAGTCTGGGGGGAGGGGTGGGTTAGGGTGGGTTAGGGAGGTTGGGAAGTTTGGGGCGGGTCGAGGGGGGGGAAAAAAGGGGTGAAAATGTAATTGTAAAACTTTTGCAATAAAAAAAAAAATCATTAAGTACTGCATCTTGACTCTGGGTCTGGCTCTGTGAATCAGCTGGAAATTTCTGTGTCACCACTGACACAACTGGAGAACCTCCCCCTCCTTTAACAACTCCTGGTTTCACTTGTCTAGAAGCCATTTTTTTCCTTCACCCTCTTCTTTTCTTAAAAGCCACAAAGTCTTTAAAGATGTTTATAATTTATAGTCACTAATTTGCCAGGCAGAGTAGTTTTTTTTTTCTCTTTCCTCCACAAACTCTCAGTTCCCAGCAGTTAATAGGCAGCTAATCCACTCTCCCAGCGCAAGTTCTCAAGCACTTTCGTTTCTGACTTTCACTTTCAAAACCATAACAAAGACGCCATCTTCCGCCTCCAGCTTAAGATTCAAATAGAAACAAAGTAACTTCGGAGTTAAGCTCTGTACTTTTAAGGCTTGTTCTCCTGTTTCCGCTCTGCCTGCACTTGAAGTCAATCAAACTCACTTTTAAAAGCAGGATCGGATCGCGGCTTCTCGCTCTGCTTTTGCAGAGTCGTCCTGGCTCCAGAGCTTCTTGGTGGGCTGGCTGAGGAGCTCTCACTCTCCAAGCCTCTGGAAATGTTCCAGAGGGCTTTTGGGGAGCTCTAATCTCACCCACCGGCTCTCCTCTCCTTCTTTTCCCGAAGGAGAGTTTTTCAGCTGCTAGACAGCCGATTTGTGCTGTCAAAGCGGCTTTTGTGGAAACGCAGGCCTGGCGGTCATAAATGACCGTCCACGGAGCCTGCTGTGCCAACCGGAAGTCCTTGAAACACCTATCTTGAAGCATACTGAGCCCCACCGTCCATTTGTGGTGGAAGCAGATGCATCGGATGTTGCTGTTGGTGTGGTGATACTCCAGGCTCACATGTCCGGCAGTACCCTCTTTCCTTGTACATATTATTTGCGGAAGCTCAACCCTTCCGAGCGCAATTTCACCATCTGGGAGAAGGAGTTACTGGCCATTAAGATGGTGTTTGAGGCCTGGAGGCATCTTCTGGAGGGGGCCCGGCATCAAGTTGAAGTTCGGATGGACCATAAAAACTTGGAGTTCCTACAGACCACCCAGAAACTGAACCAAAGGCAGATTCAGTGGTTCCTCTTCTTTCCCAGTTCAATTTCCATGTGACGTACATCCCCAGTGGTTACAACCAAAGGGCGGATGCGCTCTCACAGAAACCTGCAGAGTATTCCTGCATTGAACATCCGCTTCCACTCCGAACAGTGTTTGCCTGTAGAGTCTTTCTCTACGGTGGTTCAGGAACAAGTGGATTTACGAGCTCAGATACGGGAAGCGCAGTGGCACAAAGTTTACGTGGAGCAATGGAAGGAAGAGGTAGGGCCCACCTCTCCATAGACGTTTCACGATGAACTCTTGCGATACCGAAACAGGCTCTATGTGCCAGTGGGGCTGCTCTGGGGACTTATCTTGTCCCAGTGCCATGATAATCCTACGGCGGGGCACTTTGGCCTCTTTAAGACACTAAATCTAGTTTCCCACACTTTTTGGTGGCCCTGCATGCGACACGGTGTCCAGGCTTATGTCACGTCCTGTGTTCGCTGCCGACAGGCCAAGTAGGCAATGGGAGCTTCTCCAGAGCTGCTCCAGCCATTGCCGACACCAGAGAGACTCTGGGGTGCCATTTCCATGGACTTCTGGATGGATTTGCCTCTGTCTTCTGGATTCATGACCGTGTTCATGGTGGTGGACATGCTGATGAAGATGGCACATTTCATTCCATGGTGGGGGTTATTAATGGCTCGCGCCAGTGCCCACATGTTTATCCAACACATCTTCTGGCTGCACAGATAGAAGATAGATAACAACTACCTGATAGACTTGTTTTGGACAGAGGGGCTCAGTTTACAGCCCAGTTTCAGACAGAAGGGCTCAATTTACAGCCCAGTTTTGGAAAGGTCTGATGACGGCCTTGGACCTGAAAATCTGCCTGTCATCAGCACATCATCTGGAAACTGATGGTGGGACTGAGAAAGTTATCGGCATTCTGGCCAATACCTGCACTGCTTCGTGAACCAGAAACAAGATAATTGGTCAGACTATTTGGCAGTAGCAGAGTATGCATTCAACAACTCACAGCACACCTCCACGGAAACAACCCCTTTCCTGGCTCATATGGGATATCATCCTCGGTTCTTTTCCCTTGCATAACCCGACTCCCCAGTACCGGCGGCTGATGACTATCTCTCTGAGTTGCAGGCCATCCATCAGTTGGTGTGACGGTATCTAGAGAAAGCCAAAGAGGAGTATAAGAGAATCGTGGACTGATCTCGGTGGGCAATGCCACCATTGGCTGTGGGGATGTCCACCAAGCACCTTCCATCAGACCGGCCGGTCAAGAAGCTAGACTACTGGTACCTTGGTCCATTCCCTGTGGAGGCAGTTATTAAACCAGTCGCCTACCACCTGACATTGCCATGCTCAATGCGTATGTCATAGATCCCACCTTGTGCCAGAACAACCAGCCTGTCTGCTCTGCCAACCTGACCATCTCCAACCAGTGCCACGAGACGGAGATGAACCATCCAAGTATGAGGTCGCCAGCATTTGGGACTCCCAATGGCTAAAAGGATGGTTCCAGTACCTCACTGAGTGGAAGGGCTATGGACTGGATTTCACCTAGGAGGATGTGACCTCTATGCATGCACCTATCTTGGTGAAAGCCTTCCATGATCAATTCCCATCACGGCCACATCCGGATTGTCAGATCTGGGGGAAGGGCCCTGCAGTGAGGAATAGTGTTGTGGTTCGCCAGAAACCTGTGGAGCTGGCAGCGGAGTCAGACAGCGATGAGGCTGAAGAAGAACATGGGCCAGTCCTGGAGGCTGGGGAAGGCCTGGATGAGGGTTCTGCATCAGAGGCAGAGATAGGGCCAGGGCCATCGGGGAGTGATGTGCGGACTCCGGAGCCTCCAGAGGCTGACAGTAGAGAGGCAGAGGAACAGGAGGAGCCTGTTCCTACTGCACGTATAAAAAGAGCTGCCAGAAGGCAAGAGCAGCTAAAGCAAAGAGGATGACTCGGGAGTAGGGACAAGAGATGATTGGCCCCTCCGATAAGGCTTAAAAGACCAGCAACGGCTCTTGGGCTCTTTGTCAGAAAACAACATTGATAGTTTTGCTGCACTTATCTCTTGTCGGCGTCTTCTGCTTTTGAACTTTTGCCAAGAGAAGCCTTTGGTAGTTTGCCTAATTATACCAAGGTTGGTTATTAGACTGAAGAATTTGTGTTATGAAGAGTTTGTTTTAATTTAGTTTGGACTACACTGAGAATGAGTTAATTCTCAGCTGTTCTAATAAAGTCTGTTTGTTTTGGAACTGTTTCCGTCAATTACTACCTACTTGGGCCTGGGGTCACAACATTCGGCACCACACCCTGCCACAGCTCCTTGTTTTCCTGATGGGAGTCCCCCAGCTGCCACGGCTTCCTCCCACACTGCTGGCTGTTTGGTTTTCTCCAGCCGTCCCTTTGAATGGGTCACCACTGTCTGAGTGCCGAAATCCACCTCTCCCACAGCCGGGCGCTCTTTTGCCGGGGCTGTCGCATAGCCATATTCTCTTCCTTATGATCCATCCTAGACATCTTCTCCTAGGTCTTCACAGCTCTTTCATAGGTGGATGGACAGGCTGCAGGAGCCCAGGACTCCTTTGTCATTTTTAATTTTTGTAGATCTGATTTAATATCAACATTCCGACTGACGAACCCAACCAAAGCAAGCATGGCTGAGACAATCCAATCTCTTAATCCAGAACTTTATTAAGTACATCATTTCGGCAAAGATGAGAGCAAAACCAGATCTAATCATTTCTTGTTCAAGCCCACATAGTTAAAGTTAAAGTTCTCCCTCCCCCTATTAGACCAGGTCACATTGTGCAATGGAGTCTCCTGGTATTGTTGTGAGAAAGTCTTTTGGCTGTGATAAACACCTGCTGAAGTGCCCTTGGGTTGCACAGCTGCTTTCTTGATTTCTGGAGCCTACATTCCATTTACCCCTTCCCTCCCAACATAGTTCATTGGCAAACTGAGAAGTAATAATAGATTCAAAAGCAAAAACACCTTTTGAAGCTTGACACTGTCCTTCCTTGTATCCCAACCCTTGGGTGGGAGCCTGCTACTACTAGCTGTAGACTAGTAGTGTCTACTGTCTAATAGACATTCATATATTGCTGTTAGTTTAGTTCTTTATATTTTTGACCTGTTATTGGATGTCTGCTATTATGATGGTGACTAGTTTCTGTTCTGTGAGATTGTTTTGGTCTTCTCTTTGGTCCTGCACCCACCTTCACTGATGTTATGTGTCTTATTTTTCTTTTTCTCTAATGTTCTTCCAGTATTGCTCAGGGATGAAATCTAAAAATTTTCCCTACTGGTTCTGTAGGCATGGCTTATTTGGTGGGCGTGGCTTGGTGGTCAAGTGACTGGGTGGGTGTGGCCAACAGGACATCACTTCTTTGTCCTGTTTTGACCTACAAAAAAATATACCAATTATTTCATGCAATTAATACTTAAATGGCGCTCCCACGTGACACCTCTCCTGCGCGAGCTGCATTGGCTTCCAGTGGTCTTCCGAGTGCGCTTCAAGGTGTTGGTTCTCATCTTCAAAGCATTCCATGGCTTAGGACCCGGTTACTTACGAGACCACCTTCTGCCTCTGATAACCTCCCACCGGCCAACACGCTCCCACAGAGAGGGCCTCCTCAGGGTGCCGTCTGTCAGGCAATGTCGGCTGGCGACCCCCCGGGGAAGAGCCTTCTCTATGGGGGCACCCGCCCTCTGGAATGAGCTACCCCCAGGGATACAACTAATCCCGGACCTCTGGACCTTCCGCCGGGCCCTGAAGACTTTTTTATTTCAGCAAGCCGGGCTGGGTTAAAAAAAATTTAATTGGGTGAATTTTATGGGTAGGGGGTTTTAAATTGGAGAAGCCAAAGATAATTTAATTTTGTTTTAATGTATTTTAATATTTGTATTGTGTGTTTTTAATTCTGGCTGTTCACCGCCCCGAGTCCTTCGGGAGAGGGGGCAGTATAAAAATTTAATAAATACTAAATACTAAATAAGAATAAATGAAGTACACAAAATAATAAGAGGTACACAAATACTTACATAAGAGCAATAAAAGAGTTGTCTTCGACCATCGCTTCTTGCACCAATGATAATAATGACTTACAAAAAGAAGATATACCATGATATACAAATTTAACCTTTTAATACGTAAATAAGAATAAAAGAAGTACACAAAACAATAAAAAAACAATAAAAGAGTTACACAAATACTTACATAAAACTGTTAGTTGTCTTTAGCTATAAGATGTTTCCACATAGCTATTTCAGTGGCATTCTCGTCACTTCCACTTTTCTTGAACTTGATGTGCGGATCATTGGCTGAGTGATGGGGTTCTCTGAACCACTTTTTCATTGCAGGAATAAGTCCCATTTTGGAAGAGGTAGCCCGATGATAGTCATGAGGTTGGTTAAATTGGAAATGGTTAGGCGACTTCTGCTCTCTGAACATATGAAGTTCATTTTCAAAAAAATCCTTTCCGTTTCAGCAGAACTTACTGCAATTGTTTTGACTATATCTTTTGCTTTTTTAATACTGTCAATATACCTCTTCGAATCATTTAACACATTCTCCACAAAATCTCTATAGTCATTGATGTTAATGTTGTAATTGAAAATGTCACCAAATGTGTGCAGTTGTTCTTCAGCTGCTGTCCATGGAGCAACTATTTCCTCAAAATCCCAGTACTCTGGCATCAAAAACTGTAGGAACTGTAGTTTATTTGTGGTGTCTTGCAATTGGCTACCAGTTTTTAAATGTTCACAGTCCATCAGTAATTTGGGCAAATTGATGATTTTCTATGAAGTTTATATTTCTGAATGTTTCTGAAGTAATTAGTCTGTCAACTTTTTTTTCATATGGGCCCTTTCCCTTTGTAAGCAGTTCAAATGTTTTTATTGATCTTCTCACCAGTTTTTAAGCCTTTATTATGTCCGTATTGTGTGCTTGCAGTGCAGCTGAAAGAAATGAGATTTCCTCAAGAATATCTATCATTAATGCCAAATCATTTAAGAAATATTAATTTTCCAGATGGGCAGCCATACGTGCGTATTTTGCATTTGCATGAAAATATTGATGTAGCACTGGATAAGCAGGCCACACAGCTATGGTTGCCCTTAAACTAAGGTGACCAGACGTCCCGCTTTTGGTGGGACAGTCCCGATTTTTAGCAATTTGTCCCGCGTCCCACGGCGTTTTAAAAAAATCCCGATTTTTCATTCTGCCTCCTGAGTCCCGGCTGCCTCCTGAGTCCCAGCTGATGGCTAGAGGGAAAAAAACTGTTTAAACTCTTGCCGCGGGGCTTCAAAGGGCCGCCCTACAGGTGATCAGTGTAAAGAGTTCCTGGAGCAGATTTTTTTCCCCCTAGCTATGCTGAAGAAGCGGAAGCGAAAGCGAAAGCAGGGTCTTTGCTGCAAAGTGACAAAATGAGGCAGAGAGAGTTTTCTTTTTCTTTTTCCTCACCAAAAAAGGTAGGTGCAAAACTGCAAACAATGGGAAATTTAGGAGGAGAGTTCAAGATTTTAAAACACAAAAGAAAAAAAGCTCTATTTAACTAGGGAATTGTAATAATTGAGATACTATTAATTGTATATTGTGTTGAAAGCAGAAATGATTAAGTTGTGGTTTGGAGGAATGTATGGGGGAAATTATTTGGTTTATTGGTAAATATAATTAATTGATTTGTAAGAAATTGGATTGCATGGAAATAATTGGAATATTCATGTTCATATTGATATACAAAAAAGATAGTTATATAACTAATTGATTTATATTAAAATGTTGAATTTGTATTAAACAACTGTATTACATAATTACATAATTAACCAATGTGAGGATGGATATAAAAATAGATGACAATGGGAAGGGGTATGATATAAAATAGAAGGGAGAAATTGAATTTTATTAAGATTAGAGATGAGGATGAAGGGTAATTTTTTTAAAAAAAAATAGATGAGGAATAAATATGGCAAAAAGGAAATATAGAAATTGTAAATGTAATTGAAATGACTACACACTGTTTAAATTTGTGAACCAGCCAAATATTCTGTTCAAAGAAAATACATTGTATGTTTGTATGTGTGTTTCTAATTATTGCTATTTATTCATATTTGTTCTCTTTTATTCTTTAAAGTTTAACAATTCATTCTTTATCTTAATATCTTTATATTTGTTTGGGGTTGGCTTTCTTCCCTTTCATCTTTTTTATTGTACAGCAATCTTTCTCCTCAAACCTACCACCTCTCTCTTTTCTTTCCTTCTTACTTTCTCTTCCCCCACCCTCTTCTTCTCCTCCCTACTTCCTCTTCCTTTCTCCTTCTCCTCCTCTCTTCCAACCTCTCTTACTCTCACTCCTACTCTAATTTCCCTTCCTTTCCTTCATCATCTCTATTGCTGTATCCTTTTATGCATATGGACTACTCAGAGGGCTGAAAAAGTTATTTTTGACTGGTCCTCACACTTTTGACCAGTCCTCGAACTTACAACTGTCCTCACATTTTACATTTTTGCCCTATCTTATCACCATGGTGAAGAGAAGCAGTTGTGAAATGAGTGACATGGTTGTTAAGAATGCTGCACGGGCATAAATGTGAGGATGGTCATAAGTGTGAGGACCAGTCAAAAGTGCGAGGACCTGTCAGAAATGACTTTTTTCAGCCCTCTGAGTAGTCCCTATACACATAGCCATGGCCACCCGGTCACATGACCAGATAGCCACGCCCACCCAGTCACATGACCAGCTAGCCACATCCACAAAATAAGCCATGCCCACAATGGTGTCCCTCTTTACCAATGTTAAAATCTGGTCATCTTATCTTAAACTACAGGCAGCCTATCTTGGCCCAAAAACTCGACCAATCCTTATGATGTTAATATCAAGTTCTTCAGATATTTTGTCGTTCAATTCGGTTCTTATTGGATTGCTGAAAAATAGAGCATACCTTATCAATAAATATTTTTAAATGATTTACTTGCTTTATTTCCTTTATGGTGTCATCTAAAACAAGTTGGAGGTGATGGTTCAAGCAGTGCCATATGATGATGTTTGGAAACTGTTTTGCTATTCTGGTGCTTACTCCAGATTTTCTCCCAGGCATAATGCTGGCACCATCAGAGCAGAACGCTATTCAGTTTTTTTGTAGGTAGTCCCGGGTAAATCCAACCTTACGTAAACTTTCAAAAACTGCAGAACATATTGTCTCTGCATCTTGCTTCTTCAACTCAACAAGCTTGATAAAAATTGTTGGTGGGTCCTCTGAGTCCTCAACTTTTACGAAAACTGTCAAAACTGGTTTGCAGGATACTGTTGAGGCTTCATCAATGATCAGGCATATTTTCAGATTCTGTGCAATGATGCTGGTAAACATTTGGGTTTTAATTTTGTTTGAAATGCACTCAACTATTTTCACAACCGTTGGCCTTGAATGCAATCCTACTCCCAGATCTACTTCATTTTCAATTTCTAATTCTATCAATTCCTCTATGCTTGAAATTGGTCTGCATGCTTTTGCAGGCTGTAAACAGTTTTGAACATTTTAGAAGTGGTGCCACAAATGGTGTACAATTTCGATATGAAATGTTCTCTCTTTTTCTTCCTTAGAGATGCTTGCTGCACTTCCTTGTTTTTCCCAGCCACCTCAATCTTGAAAAGCTTCCACTCTTTGGATACATGAATACCGCTCTCTATTGCGAAGTCATGTTTTGCACAGTACTTGCAACCTAGTTTCTTGTTTGAAACTTCCAACCTGTCATACTTCTCTTGGAAGTTGCTGTACTGTTGCATGATCCAGCAGTCTGGAAGAATGCTTCCAATTTCAGGTGCAGTGGGTGACTCAATACTTGACTTGTTGCTTTCTCTGGTTTCAAGAGGTGGAAGTGGTGGTGCTTGTGGTGCTTGGGATGGCTTTCGATCCACTTCTGATGGTTGTTCTGCAAGTTTTGGTTTCTTGGCCAAGAAACCCATCAAAGTCTGTTGCCTTTTCATCCTTCCTGTTAAAGGCAGCAGCTACTGCAAAAGGGGAAAAAAAGGAGCTTTGTTAGCTGAGGACACACAGTGTAAAAGCGCACCAAAAGTTCAAAAGCTCAAAAACCAACTTTCACACTTTACACACACACACAACACAACACAACTGACTCACACAATGCAAAAGCAGCTGCACTTCACCCAAAATGGACGCTGCAACAAGCAGGAACCTCACAGAGCCACAAAAACCTCAAAACCAATTTTCATACTTTCCACACATATACAACACAACACAACTGACTCACACACAATGCAAAAGCAACTGCATTTCACCCAAAATGGACCCTGCAACAAGCAGAAACCTCACAGAGCCACGAAAACCTCAAAAACCAACTTTCACATTTTACACACACAAAATGTCACATATAGCTTTGTGAGATTTTGTGTGTTTGTGTAGTTAGAGTGAAATACTTCAGAAACACACAGAATCTCAGAAAGCTGCACAAATACTCTATTTTATTTATATTTTTGGTTAAAAGCAGCTACATTTAAAACTTCCTAAATTTTAAATGGCTACGTTTTTTAAAAAATCCTAAAAAAAACCCAAATTAACTATTTTTAAAGCCCCCCCCCCCCAAAAAACCCCCAGTTACTTACTCAGTTGAAGGCATAAGGCAGGCAGGCAGGTAGATTCAGTGGCTCGCTGATGAAATTGATTGCAGGGATTGCAGCAGGCGAAGCAAGGCAGGCGTTGCAACCAGCGGCTCAGGATTCGGTCTGAAGAGTGAAGATAAGCAAGCTGGAGGCTGGGGGGAAGGTGGGTGGTTAGTTAGATGGTGAGGCAGGCAGCCAGGCAGGTGAGCCCAGGAACCCAAGGACCTGGGGGGGGCAGCACCAGGCCCACAAACAATCCCCGGTGGTTTCATTAACTACGTGAGCCTGGGGATGGGGGGGGGGGGCGCAGCATGCTAGGCTGCAACCGGCAATGTTTACCTTTTTAAGTGAAGCCATTGGTGAGGTGTCTGAATGAGGCAAGGCGAGGTCCGAGCGAAGCAAGGTGTCTGAGTGAGGTGAGGCATCGGCGAACTTCTGGGCGAAGTAGCTGGGCTGCATGGAAAGGGGAATTTATATATGCCAGGGGTGGGGTGGGTGGGCCAGAAGCACCGAGTGGCAGGAAAATTGAGTGGCGGGAAAAGCAAATGGCAAGAAAAGCGAATGGCGGGAAAAGCAAGCAAGCTGGAAAGACAACCAGGCAAGTGGCGACTGGGCAAGTGGGTGACCAGGCGATTGGGTGGGCATGGACAGGGGGGCAGGGATTATTGCTATCAGTTCTCTGAACCACCGGCCACCATTGCTACCAGTTCAGCCGAACCAGTCCGAACCAGGAGCATTTCACCCCTGGTTCAATTTCTTGCATGGGTCAGAGCGGGGAAGAAATTCAAACTTCAGCCTCCTGGTATGGCACAGGGCTTTGGGCAAAGGCTGGAGGGAAAGGCCTCTGGCTCGCTCACACTCTCTCCCTGCCATCTAGGTTGATGCAGGTAGAAGCTCACATTGCCTTTTGCAAGCCTGCTGTCAGTGAAGCTGGGCGCCGGTGAGGGCTGGCTTTTGCCTAGGTTTGTCCGGCTGTCGGGGGAAAATGAATGAGGGCCTGGGGAGGAAGCCATTCCCCCTCCCCCAACAGCTGGACAAAGCTATGCAAAAAGCCAGTTCTCACTGGCACCCAGCTTCACTGACAGTGGGCTTGCAAAAGGCAATGTGGCTTCACCTGCAATCAAGCTAAACTGGGGAGGGGGTGGTAGCATAAGCGAGCACTGAAGAGACCGTTGGAGGAGGAAAGCCAGGCAAAGGGGCGAGTGAAGGCATCTACGGCATGCTGTAGCACATGCACTTTCCCTCACCCCCCTTGTTTTATAGGGCTTCGATCGGCTCCCCTATTGCTTCACCGCCTCTCCACTCATCCCATTAGCCAGCAGGAGGTGAGTGGATGGGCTTTATTGCATTCCAGGCATTTCTCACCTGAACGGCACGTTGCATTTGCAATGGGGGAGGTGTTTGGGGAAGACAGTAAGGGAATGGGGGTGGCAGAGGAGCCGCTTTCAAGCCATTGGTTTTTGCGGGGTGGAGAGTCTCCCCCTAGTTATGCAGGCAGAGGCACGCTTCCCATTTTGGTAGCCCCCCACCCTGTAGGGAAAATATTTTTTTTTAAAAAAACCCCATGGCTCAAGCCGGGCTGCTGGGCTGCCGGGCTAGCGGCAGAACTTCCCTGCCCTGGATGGACCTGCCCATGCCGCCCATAAGTGCGTATCCGCCAGCAGCAGATGATTTGTACAAAATGAGAGGCTTTAGACATTAGAGCTGCATCTCTCATTAGTGCTGAGAGGCTGAGGGGAAGGCATTGCATGCCTGCCAAAAAGTCTTTCTGACAGCCACACCTGTAGCAGAGATGAGAATGTTGTCAGGGTGGCAATTAATCCCATTCTGCTTTTGGGTAATTGCACCTTGATTAGAGAATGGATCATGACCTTTCCTTGAAGTATACTTTAAGAAAATAAAACCGAGATATATTCTAATAAACACATTTTATTATAAAGAAGTAAAAACATCTTACTAGCTAATTAATTACATTTTGGCAGCGTTCCTGCCGGACTTTTTGGCAGGCGAACAAAAAAAGATAGAAGAAAGTGAAAGAATGTGGACATGCGCAGTTAGCTTAGAGATAAGAGTTCTGATCAGCTATGGTAAGTCTTAGAGTTCAAGCACAGCTGGCAAATACAAAAAAACCCAGTGACAAATGTCAACTGTCTCTAGCCCCTAATTCTCCTTAAGCATTGTCAAATGAGGAGCAGCACTGGCAGACTTTTTAAGCCTAAAGCAGAGAGGGAGGGTGGGAGAGAGATATTCAATCCAACCTCTGTGTATGTGTGAGAGAGGGGGGAGGGAGAGGCTGTCTAGTCTCTTCTTGAAAACCTCCAGTGTTGGAGCACCCAGAATTTCTGGAGACAAGCAGTTCCACTGGTTAATTGTTCTTACTGTCAGGAAATTTCTCCTTAGTTTTAGGTTGTTTCTCTCTTTGTTCACTTTCCATCCATTGCTTCTTGTTTTGCCTGCTTTGGAAAATACATTGCCCCCACTTCTTTGTGGCAGCCCTTCAAAAGCCTATTTAGTGACCTGCCTATCACACTCTTGGGCAAAGCATGTGAGCCATTTCCTCCTTTCAGTAGTCCATGAAAGAACATTTATAGTATGTAGACGCAGATAATAAAGTCGAAAAAAGGTGAACAATATTTTTACAGAACTATAGATATGTTGAGGCCGGGGGTGACAAGGAGTGGCTGGGAGGGGAGGGGCTGGGTGAAGCACCCCTTGACATGAGTGATGTTTAGTTGGCCACGCCCATCCAGTCACATGACCACCCAGCCACTCCCACCCTGTCACATGACCACCAAGCCATGACCACCAAGCCACTCCCACCAAGCCACACCCACAGAACCAGTCATTAAAAAATTTGAATCCTACCACTGAAGTTAGAACACGATGACACATCATGAATTTATCTACCTCAATTGCCTCTCTGTGACTGAAATAATTATTTTTCTATCTCAAAAGCGAGAGAAAGCATGTATGTAAAGTCACGTGAAGAATTGTAACCATGTACCAATAACCACGTATAGGCAGGATGGGACAAGAAGGTAAACTAAAATTATGCAAAAATGATGATCAATATGTGATAATGTCATGATATAAAACCTTCCCTCATGTATTTGTATCCTGATTTGTACTGACATTTGATTCAAGAACACAAGTTTTTTTTCTTGTTGGCATCATAATCTATGCTGTTTATTTACTTTTCCTTCCTTGCTGCCCTTTGATAGATAGGCTCTGAAAATCATTTAGTATGTGCAAAATAATATCACAGAAGGGCTTTAAATTATTCTTTATTTTTGAAGCTAAATTACCAATCTGCCACCCTCCTTATTTACAGAAGAGATCAATATAGTGGCTGACTGCTGGATCAATGACCGCAAGAAAAAAAGCAGCCTATCTACCCTGTCTTTAAAGTGGTACATATGGATTTATGCTTCTGTTTGCCTTTGGTATTTTTTTTTAAATGAATTGTAAAGTGGCCATGGGATTACAGTGAGATTCTATGTGCATGCAATCTGGCTAATTTTCTATCCCTTCATATTTTGTTCATATATAAAGAACCATACTTTTACAAAATAATTGTGGAACTAAGGATATTTTATGGAGGCTTAGGCCTCTTCAAAACTATCAATTTATATGCAGAATGGTAGACTGATAAATTTCCCACTTTAGCCTAGTCTGGCAGTTTCAAAGTTGTATGATGTTTTATTGTCTAGTTCAAAAACTATTACCAATATCTCAATAAATGTAAATATATCAAAGCATTTACTTTTATTGACAATATTGTCTTAATAGATGTTTTTCTACATCATATTAGCCTAAATACTGGTACAGACAATGGATACTTTGATGAATGTACTAACTGGAGTCACTTGCAAAAAATGTCCAGAAAACATAAATTTCTGTTTATGTGCACTAATGCATAAATTCACACCATATTGGTACACACAAACTCATGCAAATGTGTTTTTTGTTTGAAAGTCAATATCTTCAGCTCCCCTTAAGGAAAACAAATCTAAATCCTTTTAGTAAGCTTCAAGCCATTCTACGAAATGAATCCCAACAGGACAAACTCTTTATTTAATTTAATTTAATTTAATATTTAAATTTATATACCACCTTTCTCCTGAAGGACTCAGGGCGGTGAACAGCCAGAAGTAAAAAACATCAAATACAAAATTTAAAAACAATTTAAAAATAAATTAAACAATTTGGCCCGACAGTTAAAATCCCCCATTAAAAATCCAAATTAAAATACACAATTGGAGAGATTAGGCCAGCCCGACTGGATGAAATAAAAAGGTTTTGAGGGCCTGACAGAAAGTACGTAAGTCTGTAATTGTCCGTATCTCCGGGGGGAGCTCTTTCTGTTATTGAATTACATTTGTTACCTGTGGAGATATTTGGAGCAGTTTCAGAGAGAGATTTGTCATCATAGATGCACAGTGGGTTCTAAAAAGAACCTGCAGACTGAGATGAAATGTCTTCTAAACATTTCTTAAGTGCACAATATGAAATGCACATTTTGCTAAGTGTCATACCAGTTTCTACAAAGGAAAGCAAATTATTCTCTAGTGAATCCTGTAATTCTTATTATGTTATAAATTCATCTTTTAAAAAGAAGAAAAAAATTCATGTATTTTAGTAAAACTAAAAATAGTATATGTTCTGTTTTTCTGATTTTTAGCAGTCTGAACTAAAATCATAAGCCAATGCAAGGCTGAAGCTAGGTCCCCATTTTTATATTTGGTAACATTTATAATTAGATAGAAGAAGTTAGAGTGTAATTTACATTAGAAGAAAGGAAAAGTGAACAATAGTTTTTTTTTCTCTCTATGAGTGAAAAACTACAAAAATGTCAGTGGTGCAAATCAACACAGATTTCCAGGAATTCCTATCAAAACTATTGGAATTAATTCCTATTGAATGAACACAGTTGGTCCATAGAATGACCTGGATAGCTTTCTTATACTGGGTTTACAAACAGATGTGTTAAAAGTTGTGAAAAATTTTGTGAGAGGGAACAAAGAAAAAAATGACAAGAAATCAAATTCCAGGACTTTATCTGAGAGGATTAAGGATCAAGATTATTAAAAGTAAAGGAAGGAATATAAAGTTGGTTTATCTGATCATAGCTAAAATAGATATGCTGTTATCTCTTATAACCAGTGGTGGGATTCAAGTAATTTAACAACCGGTTCTCTGCCCTAATGATTTCTTCCAACAACCAGTTTGCCAAACTGCACAGAAAGTTAACAACCGGTTCTCCCAAAGTGGTGCTGGCTGAATCCCACCACTGTTTATAACCCTTAATAGATTTTTGCTGGCCAGAAAGGGATTTATAACTGCAGCAGTATTGGCTGCTGCAGTACCCCACAGTCACATGAACAAACTTTGGACCAACTTGGGCTCACTTATATTTACAATTAGCTCTGCTACCTGGCCCTACCCATCTGATCCTGCTTGCCATCATGCCCACTGCACCATATGCTAGTACTATACCATCTGGAACCTTATTTCTTGCTGCATTCCTTTGCACCGGTAAAGCCATGGGATCTCTCACAGGCTTGCCAGGCCCTTGCAATATTTCATACATTTCTATTTTTAAAGGGGAAAGATGACACAGGAGACTGTGATCTCTAGTCCCGCTTAACCATGAAAAGCCAGCTGATAGACTTTGGGTCAGTCATTCTGTCTCATTCCAGCTTATCTCACAGAGTTTTTGTTGTGGGGAAAGATAGATGGAGGAAGGAGTATTAGATATATTTACCATATTGAATTATTCATAAAAATAATAAAGGTTGAGTTAAAATATTTTAAATTTAAATTAAGTAATCATTTACATATGTGCAATTCTGCTTTCTCATATATTTGAGATGCAATTATTTGCAGATAAAACAAGTTTTTCCAGACTCACTTCATCATATGAAAAAATGAAACAGATTCCATTCACTTAAAATAAAACTGGAAGTTTTGCAGTGCAGGGAAATTGAATCTCATTTGAATTTGTATGCCATGTCATTTGGTGAGCATATGGAAACTATTGATTGTATCTGTGTCTTTGACAGGGACAAATGCTAAACATGGATTACGCTGTAAGGCATGCAAATTGAGTATTCACCACAAATGTGCAGAAAGCACTGGACAGCAACTGTGCATGGGAAAATTGGTAAGCCAATATAACTATTGAATAAACCTGCAAATAAGGCTCAGTAAGAGATGTTGGTCCAACAGATCCCTTAAATCTTCTTGATTTAGCTGAGTTAAAGAAATATACTTGCATTACTAAAAGGTTATAGAAATCATTCCTGTCTCTTTATGTTTGCGTAGCATAGGTCCCTATTGGCAAAGATAATACTGAGTGTTTTCATTTTGTATATTCTTCTTTCTGCAAAGACTGTATTGCTGATTTCTACAATCTTCTGGGTCCTCCTTACTGTGCCTTTAGCTATTTCCATCCTTTCCTTAGTTTACAAGCAATGGCAGGACTGAAGAAGTGAAGCTGTCTGCTGTTCTTGTTTTATACTCTGCTTTTCGACAGTTTGCAGATCTCGAAATCCACAAATTTGTCAAAAGGCAAATTGAGGAGGATCAGTTGAAGCTATCTTGACCAAGGGCCACCTAAATTCTGGGCTGTGCCCTAAATTCAGCAGAAAAGCAAATTTGGTTTCCTGGTTTCCTTCTGAATCAGAACAGAAGTCCTATTAGTTCCTTTCCATGAAGGCTCCATCTCAGAATTCTCTTACAACACTTCAATGTGCAAATGTTATCTATATTATTGTAATGGTCCTATTCAAATATTCATTTTGCAATGTAAACCTGTAGTTATGTACATTTTGATAAGTAAGAATTTCTGAATCTTTCTGAATTTCTAAAAAATTATGAATTAATTTTTTTCTCAGTGTTGTTCTACAAATGCAGAGAGCATTTTCATGATTGTGGGGGAAAGTGCAGCTGCTGTAAGAGTTAGAGCAGATGCTAAGTGAACAGGCAAATACCTTTTTGTCTTCAAATTTAAATGTGCACACCTATTGCCTTTGATTCTCCTAGTCTCATATCTTCATTTCCTTTCTCTTTCTAGCCCAAAGGTTTCCGCCGTTACTACAGCAGTCCCCTTCTCATTCAGGAGCAGTTTGGCTGCATCAAAGAAGTCATGCCAATTGGTAAACTCCGATTAATTTTCTGCATTTTATTGTTTCTCTTTTTCTGTTCTATGAACTTGATGTTCAGTGGCCCATATAAACTTTTATGTTTTCATTCACGACACTCATTTTCCTTCCTGGAGTTGTCCAAACCTCGTTGAAGAGGGAAATTTCAAGAAAGGAAAAAACACATAAATGTTACATAAATTTCATAAACCTGAAAATCCCCATGCCAAGGCACATAATTTGAGAACTGTTAACAGCATAAACAGAATATGATTTCAAGTTTTGTTTTTTTCTAAAAGTCACAGGGATAAGAGATTCTAATGCGGAAAGGAGGTTTACAGTCAGACTATAATAAAATACAGTTGCATTTGATTAGTTAGTCTAGAGTCTAGACAGCTGAAAGTAAATAAATAAGTAGCAGGAGATGAATCGCCCATATCCAACAAAAATAAAAGCCTTTAGGCAACTACAATTCACCCAAGTAGCTTCCTAGCTAAATTATAATGTAAATGAGATCTTCTGAATTCTAGCCTTAACCTCTTAACTACCGTACTACACTACCTTGTCATGGAGCATTTCTCCACATCTTCTGCAGTGTTGTTTCCTCCTCTCCTCAGTTTCTGCTGAGGAGCAGGGAAGATGATTCTGCCTACCAGAATTTCCAGCAGAAATAAGAATCTTTCAAAATACCTTCTGGAAGATCTCTATTCAGGAATGGGGGGTGGGGGAGAATGTTGGCTACTAGATGAACCTCTGTTTTCTTCAACAATCAAAGAAGAAATGGCTGTTGTGTCACAGAATCTTGCAGTGAGATGGGAAAATCCAATTAGATGGATCCGCCCCAGGCGCCTGATGGATCCTGAGAGGTTCCAGATGGAGCTTGGGCCATTTCCTGAAGTTCTAGCACATGACTCGGCCGAGGACCTGGTAGCCGCTGGGATCGGGCGGCTGGTGGGGCCTTGGACCGAGTCATGCCTTTGCGGCCTCTGACCCGGTGCCAATTCCGTGTGGCTTCTTGGTTCACTGAGGAGCTGAGGGAAATGAAGCACCGGAAAAGACGCCTGGAGAGCGGTTGGAGGGCCAGTCTCGCTGAATCTGATCGAACACTGGTAAGGTCGCATATTAAGGCCTACCTAGTGGCAATAAAGATGGCAAAGTTTAATTACTTTTCCGCCTCTATTGCATCATCAGGGAATCGTCCAGCCACCCTGTTCAGGGTAACCCACTCCCTGCTCCATCCGGGAGTGCGGGAGGATCCCTTGGAAGGCAGGGCGGAGGATTTCGGACAATACCTGTATGACAAAATCGCTCAGATCCGGGGGGATTTGGACTCTGACTGGGTAGATCAGGGCAGGGTGACAAGGAATAGTCTTGAGAATGTTATCTGGGAGGAGTTTGATGCTGTGACTCCCAATGATGTGGACAGGATTTTGGGGAGACTTAGTGCGGCCACATGTTTACTGGACCCGTGTCCCTCCTGGCTGGTACTGCCTCCCGGGAGGTTACACGAGGCTGGCTCCAGGGTGTTATCAACGCTTCGTTGAGTGAGGGTTACTTCCCCACCGCCTTGAAAGAGGCGGTGGTGAGGCCTCTCCTCAAGAAGCCGTCCCTGGATCCAGCAATATTGGCCAACTACCGTCCTGTCTCCAATCTTCGCTTCATGGCGAAGGTTGTTGAGAGTGTGGTCGCGTGACAGTTTCCGCAATTCCTGGAGGAAACATCTTATCTAGATCCGTTCCAGTCGGGTTTCAGGTCTGGGCCCAGCATGGAAACGGCATTGGTCGCGTTGGTTGATGATCTCTGGAGGGCTCAGGACAGGGGTTGCTCCTCTGTTCTGGTCCTGTTAGATCTCTCAGCGGCTTTTGATACCATCGACCATCGTATCATGCTGCACCGGCTGGAAGAGTTGGGGGTGTGAGGCACCGTGTTACGGTGGTTCTCTTCCTTTCTCTCCGACCAGTCGCAGTTTGTGTTGGCAGGGGGGCAGAGGTCGACCTCGAGGCCTCTCATTTGTGGAGTGCCACAGGGATCGATCCTCTCGCCCCTTCTGTTCAACATTTATGTGAAGCCGCTGGGCGAGATCATCTGTGGCTTTGGGGTGAGATACCACCGGTATGCTGATGACACCCAGCTGTACATCTCCACC
The DNA here is from genome assembly GCA_022577455.1 of Arizona elegans. NCBI lineage: Eukaryota > Metazoa > Chordata > Lepidosauria > Squamata > Colubridae > Arizona > Arizona elegans. The sequence continues at coordinate 69,770,920 of JAKOOJ010000004.1, read as the reverse complement.
CCAGGCCACCCCAACGATGCCCTTGAAGTGATGTCCCAGTGCCTGGAGGCTGTGCAGATCTGGATGGGGAGGAACAGGCTCAAGCTCAACCCTTCCAAGACTGAGTGGCTGTGGCTCCCGGCATCCCGATATAGTCAGTTGACTCCATCACTGACTATTGGGGGCGAGTCGTTGTCCCCCACAGAGAGGGCTCGCAATCTGGGAGTCCCTCTGGACATGCAGCTGTCCTTGGAGGAACATCTGACGGCTGTAACCAGGGGGATCTTTTGTCAGGTGCGCCTGATTTGCCAGTTGCGGCCTTTTCTTGATCGGAATTCCCTGTGCACAATCACTCATGCCCTTGTCACCTCTCGCCTTGACTACTGCAATGCTGTCTACATGGGGCTCCCCTTGAGGAGCACCCGGAGGCTCCAGCTGGTCCAGAACGCAGCGGCGCGGGTAGTGACGGGAGCAGCATGGCTCTCCCATGTAACACCGCTCCTGCACGAGCTGCACTGGCTCCCGGTGGTCTTCCGGGTGCGCTTCAAGGTGTTGGTTATCACCTTTAAAGTGCTCCATGGCATAGGGCCTAGCTATCTTTGAGACCGCCTGCTGCTACCGACGACCTCCCATCGACCCGTGCGCTCCCACAGAGAGGGCCTCCTCGGGGTGCCATCAGCCAAACAGTGCAGGCTGGTGCACTGTTGCACCAGTGCAGGGGGAGGGCCTTCTCTGTGGGGGCACCTACTCTCTGGAATCAGCTGCCCCCAGAGATAAGGAGAATCCAAGACCTCAGTGCCTTCCATCGTGCCCTTAAAACCCATTTTTTCAAGCAAGCCGGGCTGGCTTAAGAAGAAATTTTTAAATGTTTTAATTGGTAGTGAGTTTTAATTGGGCCAAATTTATATATCTTTTAATTGTTTTTTAATATTTGTACTGCATGTTTTTTAATTCTGGCTGTACACCTCCCTGAGTCCTCAGGGAGAAGGGCGGTATAGAAATTCAATAATAAATAAATAAATAAATAAATAAATAAATAAATAAATAAATAAATAAATAAATAAATAAATAAATAAATAAGAGTTCTACTATAGTGTTCCAAGAGTAGTCCTATTAATATCTCAGATTCCTCTCCATTCAGCATAGAATCTTTGCATAAGTGAACTTGTTCCATTTTCTTCTAGAATCTTTTTCATCTAGTCAAATAAAACAGGATAGCTCTGGTGTGACAACATATCTTCCATAAACAATAAGCAGTTGATAAAGCATGGGGGATGGTGTCTGGAGGCTTTGTTCTAAGACAGGGGTGTCAAACTCAAGGCCGCAATGTGATCAGATATGGCACATGTGGCAATCCTGGAAACTATAAGGGGCCATCCCGATCGCTTTGGCCCGACCCATGTCATCCCAGCAGGTGCGTGTGCATATAGGAGGAGGTGGTTTCACACGTGCACAGGCCTGGCCCACCCTATCCTGTCATGTGCACATGCACACAAGAGGCATCGAGCCAGCATCACCTTGGCCTGCCCTGCCCCCATCCTGTCATGGATGCCACCAGGTTGCAGATAAGTGCCTTGCCTGCACCAGCATCTCCAGCCTTTCAGGGGTGGGGGGGGTGCATGCATACTCACATGTGGGGTGGAGGTGTCTGGCAGCAGGGACTCCACAGCTGGCCCTCCAAGAAGCAGGCATGATGACAGCAGCACTGGCAGCAGGCAGAATCGGGGGGAGGCACATGATATGGACCACCGGACATGCCTGCTCCATTCCATGTGGCTGGGATAGGGCAGGCAGCTGCCTGGAGCATCCAGCAGGTCGGACCATGAGCCTCTCCCCTGCCCCCAGGTACTGCTGCCATCGTAGGCTGAAACAAGGTAAAGCAGGCAGTGGGGCGGCTGCTGCCAGACACCATTGGCCCGCCTACTCCATCCCGTCTGTTTTTCCTTGCAGTTAGAGAGAAGTTTGCCACACGTCATCTTCTCGGCCAGTTCAACCCCCTCGCAGGTCTTGCCATTGGGCTGCACATGGAACACATTCTCCTCACACACCTGACACATCTCAGCAGTGCTGTGGGCCACTGCCACCACCAAGGCCATCAGCAGCTCACACAGGTCTATTAAGCCCCTGCTGCTGCCACTGGAGCACCAGGCCTGCCCAGCCCGAAGGAGGTGAAGCAGCGAGATAGAAAGGCCGAGTAGAAGTGATAGAGGATGCCCAGGCTCAGCAGGCAAAAGATGGCCATCACAAATGGGGAAATCCAGATGCCCATCGGTGCCATTGCCACCAAGGCCCAGCTGGTATCACGTGCCTCCCCTCATCTCTATTGGGCCTGGGCCGCCATGGCACCAATGGAGATCCAGCTTTCACTGCTCGCGGTGGTTGTCTTTTGCCTGCTGGGCCTGGGTGTGCTCTACCACCTCTACTCAGCCTTTCTAGCTTGCTGCTTTGCCTCCTTTGGGCTGGGCAGGTCTGTCGAGCGGCAGTGGCAGCAGCCCACAGTGGGGCCGATGTGCATCAGATGTGTGAGGGGAGCACACTCCATGTGCAGTCCAAGGGCAAGACTCACAAGAGGACCAAGGAGATGACCAGAGGTGACCTGCTCTCCAAACGCAAGCCAAAATAGACAGTGGGATGGAGTAAGTGTGTCCAGCAGCCACATCATGTGCCTCCCCCTGCCTCCACCTGCTGTTTGGACAGTCAGCCTGGTGGTAGGGCTCTGGAGTCACAGCATGCACTGGAAACATCATCCCCCCCACTGCACAAAAGGCAACAAGTGTTGGTGTCTGATGATTTCTGGCTGCACCCACCCTGCCCACTGCCTCATCTCTCCTCATCCCATGCCCACCACCCCACCCTCCGGAAACTCCTGGATACCCTCCCCCATAGGCACCACCCATGAAGGTAATGTCAAGCTGGCCATGCCCCCAGGCCATGCCCCATCAGCTGCAACTACCCTGGCCATGCCCCTCCCCCTGGTCCCCGCAGGACAACCACAATTATGATCCGTCCCGCAATGAAATTGAGTTTGACACCCCTGTTCTAAGATCTAACTCTTTTCCAAACATTGCTGCTGTTGTTATTCTTACTGTTTATTGCACCCAGTCAGTCAGAGGATTTGGTATTTTCATCCAACTTACCAAGTCCCAGACAAGGACCTGGGATGGAAAGATGTGAATGTTTGATGGTGTTGAAAGTATTGTCACAGAGTGTTTTACTGTTCCAAGTAAAACTGCCTTTTGCAATTGACTGGTGGTGATTTTGTCAATGCTGATGGTGTTCAAGTAGTGTTCCAGTTGTTTTCGGATTGCACCGAAATGTGCCAATTATTATTGGTACTATCTTTGTTTTCTTTTTCCATAGTCGTTCTATTTCTATGTATAGATTTTGTGTTTTATTGCCTTCTGCAATTGTTTCTATTCTATTCTACTGGCTACAGGTACTGCCATGTCCACTATCCAGATTTTTTTGTCTTTCTTATTGACAATTAAGAAAATCTATGGAGTTATGTGGCAGGTGCTTATCTGATTGAATTCTAACGTTTCAGAGCAACATCTTCACTTTCTATTACTTTGTCTAATTTATGGTTCCACAAGTTCTTGCTTGCAAGCAGGTGTTTTTCTTGCAGATATTCCATTGTTGCTACCTTGTTATTCTGTAATAGCAGTTGGATTATATTATCATGGTGCATGATATTTTTCACTGTTTATGGAAAGAACTTGTCCTGCCTTATCTCTCAAGTGTCCCAATGTTTTGTTTTTCTCCCCTCAGCCTGTGGCAATAAAGTTGACCCTGTGTATGAAACACTTCGCTTTGGAACTTCGTTGGCCCAGAAAACCAAGAAAGGCAGTATTGGAAGTAGCTTGGACTCTCCCAAAAGAAATTCTGTAATTATATCATTTCTTTCTCTCTCCTTTAAAAACTTTCCTAATGGGATCTGGATTTTTTTATGTCCCTGCCTCAATTTTATAATCAACTTTCTATTTTAATATATTGGGAGGGAAAGAACAGCAGATCAAAGAGAGAATATAAATATTAGGGATAAAGATAGAAGAAGTCAGGATGAAAAAATAATTAAAAGTATTGAAAATTTTGAACTAAAGGACTATGCATTTATAGAAATATGGGGAAAATTGAAGAAGATAAGGAGTAAAAGAAACTCTTTTAACAAGAGTTTAATATACAAGACAGCAAGTAAAACAAAAACAGACAACTTGTTTAAAATTAAAGTTTAAAATCCTGAGCTATCTGAGATTGACAGAGTGGGAAAAACATTCCAAAAAAGCCCAAACTATAGACTTTTCTGAAGCAAATTCCTTCCTCTCCAGAGCCAAATCTGTCTGGCATGTCAAACTAAGCAAACAAAAATATTTTCAATTCTTGTAAGAGAAACAAAAACAAAATAGAACTGTTGAGAAATCCTGATTTATTCTTTGAGTTAGAATACTAATAATCGCCCTAGAAAAACAAGGCCAGATTTATTTCTGATAATTATGGACCAGCCAAAAATTACTTCTTCAAATACACAAAATACCATACATATAGATTTGCAAATATTTGAAATGTATAGAGCAGCGGTTCTCAACCTGGGGTCATGACCCCTTTGGGGGGGTCGAACGGCCATTTCACAGGGGTCTCCAAAGCCCTCTCTCACCCCCCCATGCCTTCACTCACCCTCACTCTCTGCTCTGTTGGATCGCCGGCCGTTCGCTTACCCTGCCCACTCCCAATCTATTGCTGCCTCCTGAGTCCCAGCTGATGGCTAGAGGGAAAAAAACTGTTTAAATTCTTGCCGCGGAGCTTTGTTAAATTGCTGGCTCGCCCCGCCCCTCTGCACCACTATTTATTGCCAATAAATAGTGGTGGGCGAGGGGCGGGCAAGCCAGCAATTTAACAAATGGTTCGGTGTTTTTTTGTAATTTTATTGGCCCGCGGAGCTTCAGCATAGGCTAATTAGCCCTTGATTAGATCGGCTCCCGACTCTCAGCTGATTTGTTCTCAGCTGTTTTGCTCAGGGCTCTGCTGCTTGTTTGCAAAGAGTGCTGGAGCAATTTCTTTTTCCCCTAGCTATGCTGAAAAAGGAAACTGAAAGTAAAGCAGGCTGTTGGCTTTGCTGTTGCTGCAACCTTGGAAAATTAGGCAGGCAAATTTCTTTTCTTTTTCCTCACCAAAAAAGGTAGGTGCAAACAATGGGAAATTTAGGGAAAAAGAGGAGAGTTCAAGATTTTAAAATACAAAAGAAAAAAAGCTCTATTTAACTAGGGAATTGTAATAATTGAGATACTATTAATTGTATATTGTGTTGAAAGCAGATATGGTTAAGTTGTGGTTTGGAGGCATATATGGGGAAAATTATTTGGTTTATTATTATTGGTAAATATAATTAATTGATTTGTAAGAAATTAGATTGCATGGAAATAATTGGCATATTCATGTTCATATTGATTAATATACAAAAAAGGTAGTTATATAACTAATTGATTTATATTAAAATGTTGAATTTATATTAAACAACTGTAATATTACATAATTAACCAATGTGAGGATGGATATAAAAATAGATGCCAATGGGAAGGGGTATAATATAGAATAGAAGGGAAAAATTGAATTTGATTAAGATTAGAGATGAGGGTGAAGGGTAATATTGGTTTTTTACAAAAATAGATGAGGAATAAATATGGCAAAAAGGAAATATCGAAATTGTAAATGTAATTGAAATGACTACACACTGTTTAAATTTGTGAACCGGCCAAATACTCTGTTCAAAGAAAATACATTGTATGTTTGTATGTGTGTTTCTAATTATTGCTATTTATTCATATTTGTTCTCTTTTATTCTTTAAAGTTTAACAATTCATTCTTTATCTTAATATCTTTATATTTGTTTGGGGTTGGCTTTCTTCCCTTTCACCTTTTTTATTGTACAGCAATCTTTCTCCTCAAACCTACCACCTCTCTCTTTTCTTTCCTTCTTACTTTCTCTTCCTCCCCCTCTTCTTCTCCTCCCTACTTCCTCTTCCTTTCTCATTCTCCTCCTCTCTTCCTCCCTCTCTTACCCTCACTCCTACTCTAATTTCCCTTCCCTTCCTTCATCCCTCTCTATTGCTGTTTCCTTTTATGCATATGGACTACTCAGAGGGCTGAAAAAGTTATTTCTGACTGGTCCTGGCACTTTTGACCAGTCCTCGAACTTACGACTGTCCTCACATTTTACGTTTTTGCCCTATCTTGTCACCATGGTGAAAAGAAGCAGCTGTGAAATGAGTGACATGGTTGTTAAGAATGCTGCACGGGCATAAATGTGAGGATGGTCATAAGTGTGAGGACCAGTCAAAAGTGCGAGGACCTGTCAGAAATGACTTTTTTCAGCCCTCTGAGTAGTCCCTATACACATAGCCATGGCCACCCGGTCACATGACCAGATAGCCACGCCCACCCAGTCACATGACCTCCAAACCACGCCCACAAAATAAGCCACGCCCACAGAACCAGTAGTAAAAATATTTAGAACCCACCTCTGGTTGGGGGTCACCACAACATGAGGAATTGTATTAAAGGGTCGTGGCATTAGGAAGATTGAGAACCACTGGTATAGAGAGAGATACTTACAGTATGGTGCTGTCAGCATGCTATTATCATGCAAAGTGGTTGCTTTTCCAATGATCTTTGAAGAGGTCATACTTTCTTTAGGGCATCTTCTCTTCTGTTCTCTATTAGTGCTAGTAGTCATTAACACCTTAGTGAAAAAAATGGGACATATTGTTTACAATTACAATTTTAGGAGGAAAGCAATAACAAGGTTAGATTATTTAGATATTTATTCTGATTGCCATAATTAGAATCTCTATTGTGCAATAATAACTTCAATTTACATTTTTATAATGTAATCCTGCATACTATGTTGGGCTTCTTTAGGACTCCCAACAATTTTTTGCATAAGGGAAAATTTACAGTATGATCAGTTCAGAGCAAAACTGGAGTAATTCTTTGGGCTTTGCTTTCCAAATATATCATACTTTTCAATTTCTTTTAGCCAAATCAAAGTATCATTGCCAAACACTAAAAAAAAAAAAGTTTCATATAAAGTTATGCAACCTAACATCCTATAGATGCCACAAACTCTCATCCTCTTTGTTCTCATCTAACTACAGTATAGCTGCTGAAATTCACAGCATTTTTGGTTTTTGCACCTAATCTGATAACCAGTAGTGGGTTCCACTTGCCTTTGCTACCGGTTTGGAACTGTGAGTGTGCGTGCATGCATGCTTGCTTCGCTCACACATAGAGCTTCTGCGCATACGCAGAACCTTCTGTGCATGCACAGAGCATCTGTGATGACTTCTGGGTGGGGGGACAGATCCTCCTGCAACCGGGGCAAACCGGGGCAAACCGGTAGAAACCCACCACTGCTGATAACATAAGGCAAAAAAGGAAGAGGAGGAGGACTTATATAGTACATGATTTGCATGCAGAAACCTTCCATTTCCTGCATCCCTAATTAGATAAAATTCCTGTTTTATGCATTTTATGCATTGGAAAGCAGCTGCCAGTCAATCCTGACAATATTGACTAAAGTTATAGTACCAGTGGTGGGATTCAAGTAATTTAACAACCGGTTCTCTGCCCTAATGATTTCTTCCAACAACCAGTTTGCAAAACTGCTCAGAAAGTTAACAACCGGTTCTCCCAAAGTAGTGAGAACTGGCTGAATCCCACCAGTGTATAGTACTATACTGTTCCTAAGCAAGAGTTGACTAGAACACTATTTATACAGAGAACAGTAGAAAGATGTAGTAAAATGTAGTCTTACATCTCCATGCAATATCTGCTCTCCTATAATTTCCATTGTTAAAGCTATTCCAAAGAATTAATCCTTGAATGATCTCTTGAAAGCTTATATCCCTATTAAAATCTGTATACTATTAAAACCCATTACATAAACTTGGTGAAAGAGCATATCATAAGACAACAAATTTTGAACCAAGATATCTCAAATGGGCTAATCTACAGAATGCATCCAAAATCTGGGACTCAAGACTCCTATGAAATTGAAATTTGACAAATTTTGTAAAACATTTTATGTTATAATGTTGATGTTTGACTATACTATACAATTCAAATATGGGCTATGCATTCATCTCTAAATGTATCTCTGAACTGTTAAGAACTTTTCAAGTACAATAGAAGTTCTGCCATTGTTTTTTAAAATAAGTTTTTCATTTTTTATTTTTATACATCTCATTTCGTGAATGGTTTGATTCCTGAGTTTCATATATTTCAATATAAATAATCATAACAATATTATTCTTAATAATTACAGTCCATTTTCATTTTTCATTTTACTACTGTCATCTTTCAACTCTAAACCTTCTCATAATTCTATCATACTTCATATCATCTTAATATCTGTTTTTACTATTTCCCCCCTCATATTTCTACTTCTATTTTAGCCCTCTTTTTTCCCTTTCCCCTATCATTCTAATAATCAGACATGATCTTTCCTTTTTTCATTATTCAATATTCCAATATATCAATCATGATCTTTCTCTAGCTTTTCATTAATAATCACTTTTTGAATATATATAATATTATCTCCAATCCTTCATCTTACATTCATTACGTTATTACATTCCTAACATATATTCAAAAATAATTTTTATCTCTTATACCACATATAAACAATTATCGAAGTTATATGATTCTAATATTCATACACATTATTAAAGTACTTTCATAAAATGTTTTGCTTCACACTCCTTTTCTTTTCATTCTACTTTATCCCACATTTTTCACCCTCATCCAAATTTTTAATGTTCTTTTTTTTCACCATCAATTTTACTAATATCTTCTTGTTATTATCTTCTTTCTGATTTCCCAAATCTGCAGGCTCCTCTTCTCCTTCAGATATTTCCATTCTTTCCCATTGTCCTGGTTTTTACTTGTAATTCTTTGTATTATATTTTCCAGCTTTTTTTCTATATGATCCATACAGCCAAATATTTCCATCATCTCCTTATGTTGTTCTTTTATAAAAGCCTTAATGTTTTGGTATGTCAGCTCCATATCATTATCTCCACTTATTTCCATTTTACAGTCAGTTCAATTTTAAAAAAAACATCCAGGGGGTTATCCACGTCCCTTCCAATCACTTTTATTTATTCAACAGTTTTATAGTTTGCAGTTTAAAGTAAGTTTGAAGTAAATCCTTATAATCCAACAAAGATAAAAAATTCCCATAGGTGCACAATTCTCCTCTTAGCAGCAGTTGGTGCTCATGATTCAGCTTGGTATTGCCTCTCTGCATAGTGCTGATAATCCAATTTTAATTATTTTAGATTATAAATCCAATAGGTAGGCGAACAAATAGTAATAAAATTTGATAGTAATAAAATATAAAATAAACTTCCAGATCAATTTCCAGTATTCCAGTATTTTTGCTTTATACACACATACGCGCGCGCACACACACACACACACACACATATGTAGGTCTTTGGTTATTCGGGTTTTCTCCCGCGTAAAATTGGAGGTGTCTTGGCAATGTTTCGACAAAGTCTCATTCATCATCTTCAGGCTGGTGTTTTCGGCTTCGTGCTTCTAGGAGCAATGTGTGTGATCGCAGCTGTTTCTTCCTTTTAATTGTCAGTGCGGGTGTGAACTGATTGGGTGGGAGCTTGGCTGTGTTCCGATTGGGTGGAGGTGTGTTCTGATTGGTTGGGGGTTTGGCTGTGCTCTGATTGGATGGGGGGTAGGCTGTGCTCTGATTGGATGGGTATGTGTTCTGTTTAGGTGGGGGCTTGGTTGTGCTCGGGTTAGTCTGAGTAGCAGGGAGATTTGAGCTGGTGAGCTGTGTTGCTGTTGTTTGGCTTCGGGTTCGTGGCCATGCCACCTCTTCATGGTGGGTGTCAGTCTGCTTCATGTATGGATTGGAGAGGTTTAAAGTGGCTAATGATGCAGTTGTGGTCTGGCTTCTGGTCCGTGGTCGTGCCTCATCATCAGTGTAGGTTTGAGTCTGCTTTCTGTGTGGATGTGTGGTGGTTACATCCTGTGTGGCTCTTGTGAGTGTGGGTCTGGTGTCATTCTTTGTGTTAGGGACTCGTTTGTCAATAAGGGCAGGTTTCCAAATGACTGGTAGGCGGGAGGTATCATCTCATTTATTCATGCTGTGTGGATATTTTTCTATCTCGATGGCTTCTCTGATTATTCTGTTGTTAAAGTGTTCAGTTTTGGCGATAGTTCTGGTCTTTTTAAAGTCAATATCATGTCCTGTGGCTTTGAAGTGTTGGACCAGGGAAGAAGTTGGTTCCTCTTTTCTGACTGAGTTCTTGTGTTCTTTAATGCGTGCACTTATTCTTCTGTTGGTTTGTCCGATGTATGTGGTGGGGCAGGCGATGCATGGGATTTCATATACTCCTTGATTTTCTAACTCAATTTTGTCTTTGGGGTTTCTTAGGATGGTGGATATGTTTCGGTTTCTGCAGAATGCTGTCTTGATGTTGTGTTTGTGGAGGATCTTGCTGATTCTGTCTGTGGTGCCTTTTATGTATGGGAGGAGGGCTTTGCCATTTTCTTGTTCTCTGTCTTGGATTTTAGTGGGGGTTTCTTTTTGGATTAGGTTGGTAATCTTATTTCTTTGGAATCCATTGGATGTTAGTACGTTAGTGAGAGTGTGTAGTTCGGTTATGCAAGTTTTGGTGTATTTGGGTCTTTTCCCATCTAAGATTGAGAGTATCTTGGTGAAGTTTCAACAAGGTCCCACTCATCATCTTCAGGCTGGTGTCTTCGGCTTTGTGCTTGTGTGAGGAAAGCGTGATCGGAGCTGCTGTCTCTCTATAAATACTGGTGGGGAGGTGTGAGGTGCTGACTTTATTGCTGTGAGCGGGTTGGTTGCCTGTGTTGTTACATCTTGATTAGTTGATGGAGTTGATGTTTGCAGATTAGTCAGATGTTTTGTAACATCCTGTGTGGGTGAGGTCCTTGATGTGTGCCCATTAGTCTTTTGTGTTTTAACGACCTGGATAATGGGCTGTGTGTTAACATCCTGAGTTCTAGTGTTGTGATATCCTGAGTTTTTTTGATGTAATGTCCTGAGCAGATGGCTGTGATGGTACATCCTGGGCTTTGGTTTGGCTCCGAGTTTGAGGTCTTCCCATGTGTTCATGGTGTGTGTCAGTTTGCTTTGTGTGGGGATCAGAGGGGGGTGCAGCAGTTGGTGATGCCACCATGGTCTAGCTTCTGGATGGTGGTTGTATTTCATCTATGGGATGGGTTTGGGTTTGAATCTGGTGAGGATGATTGGTGGTGGTGTCATGTGTTATATTGGGTCCGTGTTAATCTTCGTGGCTGGGACTCTTCTGTTGACTAGGGCTAGTTTCCAGATGTCCAGTAGGCAGGAGGTATTGTTGCGTTTATTCATGTAATGGGGGTGTTTATTTCGATGGCTTCCATGATTATTCTCTTGTTGAAGTGTTCAGTTTTGGAGATTAATTTGGTTCCACATACACACACGTATATACACGTGTGTGTGTGTGTGTGTAGTGTGTGTGTGTGTGTGTGTGTGTGTGTGTGTGCTTATTCTGCCACTGGCAAATAGTTCCAGTATGCTTCCCCCTCATATTTCTTGGAGATATTTTCAAAGACAATTATTCTTTTGCCCAGTTCACAAGCTACTCACTTTCTCTGCTCCTGCTCAGTCTTGGGCATTTAGGTCGTCTTTGTTGTTCAATATTTGGTTCTGTATTTTGGATTATCTCGTTAAGATGTATCTTAGACCAGTTGGCCTGTTCATGAAATACTGCTGTTCTTGAGACTATGAATTTGTTATTATTGTCAATGAATCTATATCCTTTTGTGCCTGTTTCGTATCCCATGAATCTGAGCCTTCTGGATACGTTATCTCCCTTACGTCTTAATTGTTTTGGTATGTGTACGTCTGCTGTAACTCCAAATATGTGCATGTGTGATATTTTTGGTTTCCTATTGTACATCACTTCGTATGGTGTTTTATTTAGGATGCTAGACCAGGTCCTATTTTGGGTATAGTTTGAATATAGTAATGCTTCTGACCAGAATTGTTTTCCTAAACCAGCATCTTCTAATGTACATCTAATCATGGTTTGCAGTGTCGAGTTCCTTCGTTCTGCTGTACCATTCTGAAAAGCAGAAAATGGGCTAGTCGTGAAGTGTATCATTCCTTTGTCTTTTATCCATTGTGAGAATTCTTTTGACATGAATTCGGATCCCCTATCTGTCATGATTTGTTTTATTTTGATATTGTGTTGTGTTTCTACACGTTTGTAAAATTCTTTGAATTTTTGGAAAGTTTCATCTTTGTGTTTTAAAGTATAAACAAATCCATAACGGCTATAGTCGTCTACAATAGTTAGGAAATATCTTTTTTTGTATGTGATGGATGGTGTTAATGGACCAACTAGATCCATATGTACCAGATCAAAAATTTGGTTAGAGGTCCTTGTTGCCCTCTTTGGTTTTGGGTTTGTTCTGAGTTTTGAGGATTTACATACTGAGCATTCCAAATAGTTTTTACAATCCTTTATTTTAACGCCATCAGCATGTTCAATCATTTTTTGTATTACAGGGAAACTTGCATGTCCCAATTTCCTATGCAACATGTGTGCACATTCATCATGAATTGGTTTGCCTATATTGGGTCTTTTGTTATTGTGTGTATCACTAGTGGGTGTGTCTTTGTGATTACAGTGTGTATTGGGTTCTTCATTGTCATTGTTGTTACTATGTTCACTGTCTATGTTGGTGTCGTCATCAGTGTTTGTATTAATGTTATGCAACCATTTATCTTCTGTTACAAGGAAGGGTAGGCCCCCTTCGATAACTACACTATTCAATTTAGTCCCATCCTTTTCTAGTATTGCTTTTCCCCCAGAGAAGATTATATTTATGTTGAAATCTTGGCTTAATTTCACTGTACTAAGTATGTTATGTGATATTTCTGGTATCAACAATACCCCCTCTACTTTACCTAAACCAGGTATATTTACATCTCCTTTCCCTATGACTTGAACATTTTCTTGATTGGCTACTCTTATCATAAATTTATCATTTGTGAATGAAGACAGTATTTTCTTGTTATTTGTTGTATGATTAGTCGCCCCTGAATCTATGAGCCAAGTATTGTTTTTTGATTTTTGTGTGATGACATCGTTATGTTTATCTAATCCATTTAATGATCCTGATTTTCTGTCCCTTGAATTATCTCTATCCTTTCTGCGTTCTCTGTAGTTTGGGGAGTCTCTATATCTGTATCTATCAATAGATGATTGCCTGTCTTGATATCTACCCCTATAATCACGGTTTTGTCTTTCCCTATGAAACATGGGGCAATCTCCCTTAGAGTGTTTTCTGGATCCACAATTGTAACATTCAATTGTTTTTTGGTGATTTTCTTGGAAGGTTACCCCTTTTGCCTGTCTGTGTTCTGTGTATGCACTGTATCTACTTCTCCTCAAATTATCTTCAGCTATTAACTTATTTGACAGACTTTCTATGGATAAGTATCCTAGATTGATTGAGTCTAAGTGTGATATGTAGTTATCCCATGATGAATCTAAAGAGTTAAGGATAACGCTTTTCATTGTCTGTTCTGATATTATTTCTCCTCTTAGATGTAATTCTGCTCTGGTTTTGTTTAAGGATATTAAATGTTCACTTATGGTGGTTCCAGATCTTAATTTGGCTGAAAAGAAATCTTTAGACATTCTAGTGGTTGTTGCTACACTTTCACTATGAAACAATTTAAACATGCATTGAATTATTTCTGAAACAGTAAGATTATGCCTAATACTGTAGTACATGGCAGGTGATATGCTAGAAATTATTAAATAGAATGCTCTGTGATGCAGGCAGTCCATTTTTAGAGTCCAAGGTCTTTTGGGAGGATTGGTTATAAAAAATAATAAATTTTCTTTCATAAACACAACCTGAATTTATTGACACCATTCCTGTAAATTGATGCCATCAATTCTAAGTTTTGGGAAATCACTAGGTAGATTCCCAATATTACTATTCCCACTACTTACAACTGTGGGTAGTCCATGGTCCTGTAGATGTTGAAAATTGCAGAATGGTGTGGGTATTCTGCTGATGAGCTTGAAAGGTTCTCCTTCTTCATAAAGTTCATTGTAGTTCTCTGTGTTCATCTGCGCATGCGCGTTGATCATTTCTCTGCTGAAGCCGCTGGGAGAGGTTCTCTTTGCTGTAGCTCCCTCATAGTGCTCTCCTTCTGATGATTCGGTCTCCGGCTCGATCTTGGGTGTTCTGCTGGCAGCTGTGGTTTGTCTCTTTTCTTTGAAGCTTTCTTGCTTGGAGTATTTTGTTCTTTGGATCGTTTGTGGTATGGGGGAAATTTCGCAGGGCCCTCTGGGTTCAGGCGTCGTCGTCATCGTTGTCCGGATTGAGTCGTGCAGGCTTTGAGGTGTCTGTTTGTTTCTTCGTCTCTTTTGTATTTTTGCATTATTGGCTTTTATCGATTCTTTTGAAATTGTTAGACTTGTGCCAAACGTTTTAAATAGTTTTCTCATGGGTGTTTCGATTTCTTGTTCGGTGGATGATTCTTCTGTATCTGTTTCTGATTCTTCAGAAGAATAAATATATTTCTTGCTATTTTTTGTGTTTTTTCGCGCCAGAGTTTTTGAATGGTGCATTCTGATTGGTTCAGCCGTGTTCATTTCTGTGGCCGGTTGAAGAAAAGATGGCTGCCTTTCAAAATTTTGAGCGGGATCTCTGGTCTTGCTTCTGGTTATTTTTTCTTTAGTTGTAGGTTCGCTCACCATTTTTGTATTTTCGGGTTTGGCTTTTTCAATGTCTTTTTCTCTCGCTGCTCCGTTTTCTTCCAAGAAGCCTCGGAGTTCCGCGATGAGTTTGTGGTCATCTTTTTGACTTTTTATTAGCCTCAGTATCTCCGATCTGAGGTCTTTGTCTTTTATTTTGTTCTCTTCTTGGTTGTCGGTTTCATCTGCTGTTTCTTCGATGTCTGTGGTGTTATCTTCAGATTCTTTGATTGTTGTATTTATTGGTTCGTCGATCATTTCTTGATCTGTTTTTGTTTCTTTATCATTTGCCCTGGTATTGGGTCTTTCTTTTTTATTCTTGAGGTTTTCTTTCTTAGGCATGTTGGATTTTATTGAGTCAGTTTAACCATCCTCTGCTACCAGATTGTTACAATATTTTGAGGATCAGACTCAATGATGAATTCAGAAGCAATTTCTTCAGTTAAAGAAGAATTTATTCATAATAGGCATTCTACTTATTCTTGTCAGATTTACAGTGAGAAGCAAGCATGAGGTAAAAGCACTCTCTATTTATATCAAAGGGGAGGAGTCAAGGAAGGGGGTGATTACACATGAATACATTAAAGGAGGATGAATAAATTAACCCTTTATATCCTGTACATATATACATATCTCTTGTTATAGAATAAGGCATTTACTTATGACAGTCTTCGGCTTCATGGCAGCCATGTTTGCTGCCGCTGCTCCCTGTCATCAGCGGAGGGAGCTTTCCTAGTCAGGGAAGGGAGATGTGACTCCCCTCTACCTGCTAGGCAGGCCACTACAGCCTCTGGGGTGGCTATGGTCCCAATTTGGACTCTCTGATAAGGAGAGATCAGAGCTGGCCGCGGAGCTGGTGGATCAGGCTTCCAAAGGCACCAAAAGTACAAGCAGAAGTCCAGCAGTTCTGCCATTGTTGAAGGCATTAGGATAGCTAGTAAGTAAATATCTCTGAAATAATAACCCAAGAGGTCATGGTTTGTCAAGCGATCTATCAAACCCTATCGCTGTCATATTTTTTTTTAAAAAAAAGACTATTTTTTTCTAAGATTTTGCTGCTTTTCTTTGATTTCTGCAATTCATTCAGTGATCAGAATCTCCTAAGTGTATTTCATGCCAAATGAGTAAAGTATTCTCTTAAATAATAAATTATGACTCAAGCCCCAAAAAACTTGAATATAATGTCAGCTTGCCTTGAAAGTTTGATCAGATGGAGAGTGGGTAGTTTTCTAATAGGGTTTACTTCTTATCAAGCCAGGCTGTGAAATACTAGGTGAAACATGAAAATGTGTAGTTTTTAATATTACAGTCATTTTGAAACACACACACAAACTTCAGTTTATTGGAACTTGGAATTTAGAAGTACAGTATATTTAATTTGTTGATTTATTTATGTTATTTTTTCCACATTCTTTCAGGTTGTTTATGACAGTAAAACTTTTACATTCTTTTTCTTGCTTCCTCCACACAACAATATTGTGCAATAGGTAAAAATTAAAAAAGAATTAGTGGCCCAAGTGCACCCAGTATGGTTCATCAATGAATAGGAATGTTTAAATATATATTATACATATATTATCACTTATACGTTACTTCTATCTAAGACTCAAGGCAACTCACAAATCACAAAATCATGATGACTTCACACCATTGTAGTGTCTCATAATATGACATATCTCAACAATCCACAATCATAAACCAACAGAGCAAGACATCCAGTAGGCAGCTATTCCCACTTAAGTGACACTTTATAATCCAAAACTCTATAGAAAAAGTCTGCTTTGATTGCCTTTCTGAACAAGAAGAATGCCATTCTGGCTTTATGTTCAACTTACCTTGATTTTCCTACTTCTGTTCCATTATTTGAACTATGAAAACCCATTAACTATAAACAAATGTTATTATAATCCACTAAAGGAATAGGATTATGTTTGCCTGCCAGCTCTTTATACATTTTAAAAACATAAGTTTTTAATTTTTATCCACCTTAACAAATGTGCTGTTATTATTATCATCAAATTTAGTTGCTGCCCATCTCGCAGTTCAAAGCAAAATGTGTTATTTCATGAGGTAGCATAGATCATTATTCATAATGATCTATGCTACTATCCATTTGATATAGTCCTAAAATAATGTTATGCATTTGATAAAGACAACTGGATTCCAAAGAGTTTTTTTTCAATAATAGCATGCTTTAGCTTTTAGATTGAAAATTATTTGCTCTTTCTATAACTAAAAATCATTATCAATCTTCTATATATATTATTAAAACTTTTGTCCTTGTAACTTTCAATTATGCAACATGGTGTATCACAGGGCAACAAGGTAGCTCAAATGGGCTAATTTAACAGAATGCTTCCAAAGTCCAGAAGCCATGAATCTCAAGGGGAAAAGATTTAGGAAAAATTATGGTTGCTACTACCAGGATGTTACTGCTTTAGCTCTGCTGGGCTGTTGTTGCAATCATTTTGAATATTCTGCAACACTTTTCCAGTCTCTCTCACAATAATTCACTTTATCTTCATCCAGCATGAGCCACTTAACTGTCTGCAGAGAAAGGAAGGGAAGGGAGAATGAAGAGAGTAATAGGGAGGTATAGGAAGTGGTGGAAGAACAGGAAGAAAGGGAGGAAAGAAAGGGAGGGAGGGAAGAACAGAGAGGAAGTAAACCATGAACAATTTTCTGGCTCATGTCAGTCCTCCACAATCCCTGACTCATAACACTATCTCTATGTCTTACCCAACTAGTGTGATACCTCTTCTGCATCTCCATGCATATTTTCTCACTCGCACAACTCCCCTGTGCCTTTCTTGACCCATACAGAACCTCTTGTGCACCCCATTCTTCCTGTCCCCCTGACATGCATGGTACCTTTTGACCACCTCTATGCCTCCTTCCTTACTCGTTCTGCCTTCCTGCATATCTTCCTGACATGTGCAAGCACATTGCATGCTCCCATGCACTCTCCTTGACCCGTGCTCCCTTGGCATGCCTTTCCCAACTCATACAGCCTCTCTTGCATACCTCCATGCATACTTCCAGACTCACATTGTGCCCCTACATGTCCTGCCTGACTGCTTTGGTACCTATCACGCATCCTTGCAAACCTCATACATGTTTCTTGATCTACTCTGCCCTCCCACACACATCCTGCCTGACTCATGGGCTCTAGCTAACCTGTATAGCACCTCTTCCCTACTTCTATGCACCCATCACAACACATGCCACCCACATACAGGCCCTTCCCTGTCACTGCGTTTTTGTATTTACCAGATGAGCTATTATTTCTGGACTGTCAGACTTTCTGTAGCTTGCCAAGTCCTTATCTCTGATCCACTACGCATTCCTTCACTTCTTTCTTCTAACTTTCTTTGTTCTCCTGCCAAGAGGTCCGGCTGCAGAGAGGTGGCCGGCAGGAACGTTGCCAAAATGTAATTATTTTAGATAGTGAGATGGTTTATTTTCTTGCAAAAGTATGCTTCAAGGGAAAAGTCTTGATCCACGTCTCTAAATCAAGGTGCGATTACCCAAAAGCAGAATGGGATTAATTAGCACCCTGACACCTGGTAGCAGACGGATGGTTTGTGATTTATGGCTTTTTCCTTGCTTTTTACTTTTGATGATAATTGCATAGGCAATTAGTTTTTAGCTACTGAGGTAAGCTAATTATTTTTGCAAATGTGCCGAAAAAAGAAGTAAAACAAATACAGAATGCATTTTGCCGAAGATATAGATATCTCTGCTCTCTCTAATGAAGAAGCGAAAAGAATTTTAAAAAGGCTTCAGGAGGAAGATAAAGGCAGAGCTGTGCTGCTTTTGAAGGTAATGTGCTGCGACCGAGGTCGGTGACGCCCCCTTCCAATTATGCATGCTCTCAAACAGTCTCCCCAGAACCTTTTGTTTTTGAAACGCTTGTGCAAGGCCAGAGTTTTCACAAATGGCTGAGCATTTTCACCCCCACGCAGAGAGAGAAATAATTCATTATTCTCCTCACAGCTCCGATCTCCCCTTCGTGAGCTAGCTGTAAAAAACTATGGTGATCTAATAAAAATTTTTGAACAGGAGCTATCCCAGGCAAAAAGGGCTTTATCTATGCTTGAACAAGATAAGAGAGAGTCCCATGCTTTTAAAATCTCTAAAAACGCCATTTTGCCTTCTCCTTCAGAACCAAAGACACATCCCCTGGTTGGTTTTGTGTCAGGCAAATCGGAACAGAGAGCTGTGCACATGTCACATGTGTCACATGATCATCTCTATTCTCAAATTACAAATGCCATGTATGCAGAAAGATTACCTGAGCTGCCCAAAACTAAAGTAGCAGCACCATCTGCTGGTGAAAGTAATTCACTAGAGAAAGCTGAAATGCACCGCATCTTGAGAGAGCAATTACAATTGTTGCAGAAGACTTTATCAGAGATGTCTTTAACTCACTCAGATATTCAGGTTGAAATGCCACAAGTGTCTCCACAGGCTCAATCTTCAGCACCCCCTGGTGGTGCTGGTGTCCTTTTAGATGGAACACAACAAAGCTTAATGCAGCAAAGGCAAATGACTGTGTCTCCAGCAGGTCATGTTAATATTGCAGCTCAAATGCCACAGCTCCAACCACAAATGCATGCACACGTGCCTCCAGCCATGCAACCAGGACCATTTGTTGGTCCACAACAAGCACAGCAAATACCACAGGTATTTTTACCGGCACAGACAGCATACCAAATGGATGTTCCTCACCAGGCATTTTCTGTTGCTCCACTAACTGGTGAGTCGAAATTAAAGATGTCAGGACAGAATTATAAGGCCTGGCTCAGTGAGATTGGATTATTACTTTGCAGAGAAGGTACTCACTGTATGATTTTTAATCCTCCTGCTCAGCCATGGACTCCTGCAATAAGAGACTTAGAGACTAAAGCTTGCACAACATTATTGATGTCCATGGATACTGAACTGCAGGTTACCTTTCCGCCTGATGCAACAGCCCAACAGATTTGGGTCCAATTGGAAAATTGCTACAGGTCTGTTTCAATTGAATCTTCATGTTTACTCATGTCTGAGTTCCATGGTTCGAGATTGAAACCTGGTGAACAAATTGGAGGACATTTAACCAAACTGAAAGGAATCAGAAGAGAATTGAGAGAAAGAGGCTATCTTATTGATGATATTCAAATGATCAGCATTATTAACTCATTGAATTATGAATGGAAAGATGCCATTACAAAGATTAATCTAGTGCCTATTGCTCAATGCACAGTGGATAATGTATGCAGACTTTTAATTGAAGAAGAAGCACTTATGTTAGCTACTCCACATTTGAGAGGACCACCCACATCAAGAGCTCCAGCTAGGCGCCCCTTCCGAGGAAGGACCTACGCTCCAAGGATGCCAAGATGCTACATCTGTAATCGTGTGGGACATGCCACCCGGGATTGTCCCCAACAAGTTCCAGCTCCGGTCATGTACCAGCCCAGAGGAACAGACTCCAGAGGCAGAGGCAGAGGTGGAAGACAAGATTGTCGTGGTCCCAGGCATGATTTGCAAGCTCCACTCACCATATTGGCTTTAACCAATGATCTACAACCTCAACCAGAGTATGAGAGATGACTCCTGTGGACTTTGGACAGTGGTGCAGCATTGCATGTTACCTACAGAAAGGAACTTTTCACAGAGATGCACGAGCCTGAACCTGAACTACGTGAACTTTATTCTTTTTCAAATCATCCTTGTCAGGTCAAAGGAAAAGGAACTTTTATGTTGAAGAGCTCGATGCATTCATTCCTGATGTTTATTATATACCAACAGCAACCAGTAATTTTCTTAGTCAGAGTCACTTGTCTAGAGCATTAAAGTTCCAGGTTCACCACCTCGAAAAAGCAAGTTACATAGTTAAAGATATTATTGCTGAAACCATGTTAATTGGTGGTGTTTATTACTTAAAGCCAAAGCCTAAATTGCAAACACCGGCAAGTATACAAACTCCAAAAGAGGAGAGCACAGGCCCAGAGAGAGATGCTCCAGAGAGAGATCCTGTTGCTATTCCAAAGGCTCCTAAAGCCAACAAAAAGAAAATTAGGAAACAGGTTGCTCAGAGCAAGCCTGAGGTTCCTCATAAAACTGTTAATGTTGAGAATTCACTAACTGGTAAACCTTTACATTCCAGGTGTATCCATAAATGGCATAGAAGATTGGGGCATGCCAGTTTCCATGTTCTTAGGAATGTTAAGGATATTGGTGTTGTGTTACCAACCAGCAGAGTAAATGCACAAGGAAACATTGCTGAGAGCAATGAATAAGAGTTATGCAAGCTGGTTTATCAAAAGCTTACTTTATAGTAGAAAAACAGTCTCATAGTCTTTAAACAAATTCCAAGTCTTTGCCATTAAAATCAGTCCAGTAGTTACAGAATCTTTTTACCCAACAAACAGTAGTTGGTTAGAATAACAAACTCACTCTGGTTCACAAACCACGATGGTTGCAGATCCATCCAACCATGATTAGCAGATGGTAGCATATCACATCAGCTTCATACACAATGGCAGCATATCAGAGCAGCAACTGAACATGTTACAATACCTTGCTTAAATACTCTCACAACCAGTCATTACCTAATTACAGCATGACTCAGCATTAAAGTCTCATAATACATTTACAGATTAAAGTTACAGTACACTTATATTGCCTGGACAACTTGTTAGGCTCAAACCATATCCTAACATTCTCCCCTTTGGACAGGTCAATATATACAGTTTAGATTCTTAATCCATAGCTTTCACAACACGTTTTATGTTTGATAGCACCTTGCGCTTTGGTAAAATTATCAGCTATAGTGTCTTCTGACATACAATATTCCAACTTAACCATGTTGCTTTGGATACACTGATGAACATTCAGATACCGAATGTCAGTATACTTAGATCTAGTTTTAACTGCTAAATTTGTTGCCATTTTAATAGCAGCTTGGTTGTCCTCATGTATTACAATTGGATAATCCATCTTTAAACCAATATCCATCATTAATTGTTTGTAATAAATCAAATCTGTACAAACAAGTGACAAACATGAGAATTCTGCCTCCATAGTCGATAGACTTATATGTTTTTGACGAATTGATTTCCAGCCAATCAAACAATTGTCTAACATGATAGCTATACCAGATGTGGACTTTCTGGTGGTCACATCAGTAGCAAAACTGGCATCAGCATATGCACTCAATACTAAATCATTGTTAGGTTCTAGATACAATGCATAATGCATCGTCATTTTCAGATATCTTAATATACGCTTTGCGGCCTGCCAATGCCTATCAGTTGGCTCTGCATTATATCTCGCTAATTGGTTTACTCCAAATGAAATATCGGGTCTTGACCAATTGCTTATATAAGATAGACTACCTATAAGAGGCTGGTAGCTCTCCTTACTAAATTTAGGACTTTGGATTTCTCCTTGTTGAAAATCCTGTGCCATAGGTGTTTTAGCTGGCTTACATAGCTCCATGCCATAACATTTCAACATTTGGTTTATTTTGCTAGATTGAGATATTTTATAACCTCTAGCTGTTTGATTGATATCTAAACCCAAATAATGCCTAATATTTCCTAAATTTCTAATTTTAAATTTGGTTTGTAACTATTTAACAATATCTATGGCTTCCTTCTCAGTTTTAGTTATTATGGCTATATCATCTGTAAACAATAATAAAAATGATACTACACCATTATTATTTCTTTTAAAGAGAGACACCTTCATGAAAACTGATCTTATTTAGGTGTACCTTCCGCTACACCTTCATGAAAACTGATCTTATTTAGCTCTTTCACTATACATTGGTTCCACTCAAACCCTGATTGTCTCAAACCACACAGGCTTTTATTTAACTTCCAACAATCAGTGTGGTTTTGTGTTTCAACTCCTAAAGGCTTCCTCATATAGATGGTGTGTCTCAATGGAGCATGCAAGTAAGCTGTCTCTACATCTATATGGTTAATACTATATTGATGCTTAGCCGCCCATACTAGCATTGTTCTTAAAGTACTAGCACGTAAACTTGGTGCAAAAACTTCATCAAAATCCTTTTCGGTCTGAGAAAAACCTTGAGCTACAAGGCGAGCTTTATGGGTTATTGTCCCATCTATGCTTTTCTTAATTTTGTAAACCCATCTACAACCTATTAGTTTTTCACCAGGTGGCAATTTCACAGTTTCATAAACACCTAAATTAGTTAAAGAATTGGTTTCCTTACTCATTGCCTCCTTCCAAGCATTCTGCTCCTTTTCAGGGTAAAGCTTGATATCTTCATAACTTGAAGGTTCAATGTTAACTTGGCAAACTACGGTTCCTTTATATCGATCAGGTGGATGCCTTTCCCTAGTAGATCTCCTAGGTAAAACAGGATTTACAGCAGATGGTTCATCTGACTCCTCCCCTAAAACTGCATCCTCTAAACCTACTTCCTGTTCTTCATCCTTGATAGAGGATTTTACATCATCTAAATCCTCAGGAATATCATCAGGAATATGATGCTCTAAACTAACAGTATTATTATCATGTCTATAATCTGCACATTCTAGTTTATCCCATCCTTCGTGCTCTAGAAATTTAGCACTTGCACTACAGTAAACACTAGTAGTTCCCTGTGCCCAAAATCTAAAAGACCTATGATTTGATTCATAGTCAATGAAAAACATTTTTCTGGCTCTCTGTTGATCCTTTCTCCTTAAACTAGATGGAATATGTACCCAAGCTGGGGTTCCAAATGTGTGTAAGTAACTAAGATTTGGTTTCCTCCCATGCCACAAGGTGAATGGTATTTCACCTGTAGAGGAATTAACCACGTTGTTTAACACATGGTTAGCACACATAACAGCCTCACCCCATAAATTTTCAGGCAAAACAGAATCTGCCAACATAGTTCTAGTCATGGCTTGTAATGTTTGACCTCTTCTCTTGATATATGAATTATGCTGTGGTCTGTACAGCGCAGACCATTTATGCTGGATCCCTGCATCCTGCAAAAACTTTTCCAATCTTTGGTTGGTAAATTCTGTACCATTATCAGTCACTAAGCATTTAACCTTAAATTTCTGTTTCCTTTCCACAAAACGTAGCCAGTTGTTAATATGCTGGAATGTTTCACTTTTGTTTTCATTAGATAACAGAATCCGTATCTTGAATAATGGTCTACTATGCTCAGAATATAGCAGGCACCTCCTATGCTAGGTTTTTTGGGTCCAGTTAGGTCTATAAACACTACCTCTAATGGCTTTTTGGTTTTAAAACCATTAACATGGTTTGCTGGTGTTACTCTACTTTTTTGCTGACTACAGGCATTGCAATTAAGATATTTACTACATGCTTGTAGTTTTATACCTTCAGATAACTGAACTGTTTTCTTTAACATCCTGAAATTTAAATGCCCAAGTCTCCAGTGTTACAGATGAATACATTCATCATGTAGTTTAACATTCTTATAAACAGACTTAGACTTAGCCACCAATACTGGGTTATCCCTTAAAACAAATAAATCATTTTCTAAACTTGCAGTAACAACCTTGCCATTTTTCTCAATAAAACATTTATCATTTTTAAATGTTACTGTAAACCCAAATTGCAGTAATGATTTAACAGATAATAAATTGAATTTTAACCCAGGAATATATAACATAGACAATGGTTCATTACTAAATGACCAACGAGCAATACCCTCTCCAGCTACCTTAACCTTCCAGCCATTTGCTAGTTTAACATGTTGGTTACTCTTCTCCATTTTAACAACAATTTTTCTATTTCTAGAAATAGAGTGAGAAGCACTACTGTCAACAACCCAACAATCCTGGTTAACATCAGTAGTTGAACTGGATATAGCTAAATTACAACCCTTCTTGGATCTAGTATTGTCCCTAACAGATGTTTTCTTATTTTTACAATACTTAGCTATATGCCCTTTAGCCCCACAAGCAAAACAACGTTTTACAAAATAGGCAGTTGAATACATTTTTTCTTCTTTTTTTGGTTGTTGCATTCTCAACTGATTCCTTTCTTGTCTTCTTTTGGATTCTTCCAATAACCTACCGGTTATGCCACCCAATGTCAGTTCATCTCTGGACAAAACCTCTAATGAAGAAACATAGTCATCATAACTATCATCCAATGAAGAAAGAATTATATAAACTTGTTGTAGTTCTGAGAAAACAAGTTCCTTTTTATGCAGCTCCTGGAAAATTCTGGTCATGGATTCCAAATGAGCCATCATATCTCCACCTTTAAGAAGATGTTGTTGTTTAAATAACCTCCGTGTGAGATAAATATGAGCACCAACAGAGTCACGAACATATAGTCTCTTCAACTTGGTCCACCACCTAGCAGCAGACTCTTCACCACGAATATGGACAAGCTGCTGGTCACCCAGTGTTAGTCCAATAATACAAAGAGCTCGTTCATTGTCTCTGTTAAACTTGGCTATTTTCTTCGCATCTTCCTCATCAGCAGGATTCCATGCTGTTACATCCGGTGGATTATTCTCTACGCAGAAGTAGACTACATTTTGCAGACCAGGATACATAGTTTGTTCCATCCAGCCGGGTTATCATGGAAAAATTTGCTGCTTGTTCTAGTGCCATCTTCTCTTGGATTGTATATCACAAACACAGTTTGTTCTATTCACATCAACTCTCAATTTAGCCCTTTTAACAATCCTTGTTAGTTATGGTTGGCTCTGGGCCCATAACCAATGTTAAGGATATTGGTGTTGTGTTACCAACCAGCAAAGTAAATGCACAAGGAAATGTTGCTGAGAGCAATGAATAAGAGTTATGCAAACTGGTTTATCAAAAGCTTACTTTATAGTAGAAAAACAGTCTCATAGTCTTTAAACAAATTCCAAGTCTTTGCCATTAAAATCAGTCCAGTAGTTACAGAATCTTCTTACCCAACAAACAGTAGTTGGTTAGAATAACAAACTCACTCTGATTCACAAACCATGATGGTTGCAGATCCATCCAACCATGATTAGCAGATAGCAACTCCTCTCAATGGTACCATATCATATCAGCTTCATACACAATGGGAGCATATCATAGCAGCAACTGAACATGTTACAATACCTTGCTTAAATACTCTCATAACCAGTGATTACCTAATTACAGCATGACTCATATAATCATACATTTACAGATTAAAGTTACAGTACACTTATATTGCCTGGACAACTTGTTAGGCTCAAACCATATCCTAACAAGGAAGATGCCGGAGTTCGCAAAAGGTTTGGATCTAAAGGGCTGTAAGGTGTTTTTGGATTGTGCTGTCTGCAAGAAAGCCAAATCCAAAGCAACAGCAATTCCCAAACGTGCTACACACCTGTCAACACGCATTTTTGATTTGGTTCACACTGACATAGTTGGTCCTTTTCCGCCAACACTTGGTGGTAGAAAATATTTTTTAACAATTGTTAATAATTACTCTAGATATGGATATGTATATCCTATGAAAGAAAAATCTGAGACCTTTCAGATCTTTAAAGATTTTGCTGCTCTTGTTTCTACCCAACACCAAGTTCGCATCACCAGAATCCAGAGTGATCGTGGTGCTGAATTCATGTCTGAGCATTTCCAGGACTGGATGCGTTAGAATGGAATTCTTCATCAGACGTCGGCTCCTTATACACCGGCTCATAACAGAGTCGTAGAGAGACGACAGGGGGTACTGCAAATCATGATGCGTTGTCTCCTAGAAGACGCCAACATTAGTAACCCATACTGGGGTGAAGCTATCAAATATGCAAATTACATTGTCAACCGTACTTGGAGCAGTGTAATAAATCAGACTCCTTTCTTCATGTTGTATGGCTACAAGCCCGATCTCAAAAACATCCATATTTTTGATTCATATGCTATGGTGAACATTCCCTTAGCTCAAAGAAGAGCAGCAAAGAGACGGAGATTTATAGGTATTGATTGAAACTCAAAATTTATTGACTCTAAACATGTAATTGTGATTTCCCAATCTGCTAATTTTGAGGAAGATGTTGACTGGTCCAGGATTCATTCCAATGATCCTGGAGTTTATTTTCCTAGAGATGATACTGCTGATACTGTGCAGATTGATGATCAAGATGCCACTAGTTCTTCTCAACCTGATGTTCTGTCTTCGCAAGCCACAGATGCTGACGCTAGCGACGAATGTGAGGCCGAAGATGAAGCAGAAGAAGACTGGACAGTTGTTCCGAGACATTCCAAGAGGGCCACAAAAGGGATCCCTCCACAACGATATTCTTGGCAATTGAGAAAAACACCCTTGCCTTTGATTTGTAATGTTACACTTCCACCTGATAATTTCACAAATCAAGCATCTTCCTGATTCAGAGCAAGACAAATGGTATGAAGCAATGCAGGTTGAAATGGACAGTCTAAAGAAACTTAAGGTGTTTACACCTGCAAAGCCTCCAGCAAACAAAAGGGTCATTGGCACTCGATGGGTCTACAGAATCAAAAAGAAACCAAATGGTGAGTCACTGTACAAGGCCAGACTTGTAGCTCAGGGTTTCTCTCAACGTTATCCTGAGGACTACACAAATACCTACTCACAGACAGTCAGAACTGAGAGTGTAAAAATTGTTTTAGCAACTGCAACTATTCTTGGTTTAGAAGTTTTCCAGTTTGATGTTGACACGGCTTATCTACATGCAGACCTAGATGAAGATATCTATGTGAGAGGTCCTCCAGGGTTCCGACAGCAAGAAGGGGATACCTGGTTTCTAAACAAAAGTCTTTATGGTCTGAAACAGTCTGGTTTAATTTGGTACTTATGCCTTACTGACAAACTAAATTCAATGGGCTTTATTAAGTCCGAAATTGATGAGTGCGTGTTCACAAAAAAATCTAACAATGCATATGAGATAGTTCTTGTTTATGTTAATGATATTGTTTATATGGGTCCAAATAAGCAAATGAGTGAAATTTTCGCCAAAGCTTTGCAGAGATATTTCACATTGAAATCATTGGGTCATATTAGCACCTATTTAGGTACTCAGATTGACAAAACACAGAAGGGGTTTAGTCTTTCACAAGAGGATAAAATTGAACAAATTTTGCATCATTGCAACATGAAGGATGCTAACACAACAAAGACACCCATGCAAACAGATTTTCACAACTTGACACATGAATCAAGTCCTGAGTTCGAGGATCAAACACTTCATCGTTCAGTTATTGGGTCACTGTTGTACATTAGTAGTTAGACCAGACTCGACATTGCACTTAGTGTTAATCTCTTGTCTCGACATGTAGGTAAGGTAAAACAGTTTCATTGGTCATGTATTAAGAAATTATTGAAATACCTAAAACACACTAAAAACATGAAGTTATTGTTAGAACCAACACATACTGATTATGCAGAATTATGTTGTTATGCAGATTCTGATTGGGCAAGTGATAAGAAATCACGTAAAAGTACTTCAGGTTATATGATGTTCTTAAATGGATGTCCTGTTTATTGGCAAGTGCGTAAGCAAAATTTTGTTTCTTGTTCATCTACCGAAGCTTAATATGCTTGTGTTTCAGATGCATATAATTCTCTAACTTGGTTTGATGCTTTGGTCACAGATATCTGGACACGTCCGGTCAGACCGATCACCATGATGGAAGACAATGAATCGGTGGTTTATATTTCTGAATCGCATTTCACAGGTTCTAGGTCCAGACACATTGACATCTGTTATCAAATCATAAAACAATTAGTGAAAAAAGGTTTTGTTAAATTGCAGTATGTATCTACACATGATCAGATTGCAGACATGCTCAACAAACCGCTTCCAGAAGCTCAACATGAGTATCTGCGTAAGAAGATGTGCCTTATTTGATGATGTACCTGATATTCGCTCAACTGGCAAAAGAAGGGGTTGTCACTGCGTTTTTGTATTTACCAGATAAGCTATTATTTCTTGACTGTCAGACTTTCTGTAGCTTGCCAAGTCCTTATCTCTGATCCACTACGCATGTCCGCATTCCTTCACTTCTTTCTTCTAACTTTCTTTGTTCTCCTGCCAAGAGGTCCAGCTGCAGAGAGGTGGCCGGCAGGAACATTGCCAAAATGTAATTATTTTAGATAGTGAGATGGTTTATTTTCTTGCAAAAGTATGCTTCAAGGGAAAAGTCTCGATCCACGTCTCTAAATCAAGGTGCAATTACCCAAAAGCAGAATGGGATTAATTAGCACCCTGACATTCCCAACCCATGAAGCATCTCTTCAAACACACCCTTCCCAACTGGCAAATACCTCTTGCACATTCCCACATACCTTTCTTGCCCCAAATCCTTATATATATATATTTTAGCATTTGCAACAATCCAACCACCACACAAGTAAAGAATTCAGCAGGATTCATGTATAAAACAAACTTCTTCATATACAATACCATACAGCAGAAGTCAGAGCCAGAACTCAGAATCCAGAAGTACAGAATCAATAATCACAGAAGCTATATAATACAGAGGAGCACTCATATATATACAGATCAGTGAACCTAAGCCACACCCAGGCTCCGAGCCATCTGGGTCACCAAACAGCCCCCATTGGCTGACCTGTTGCCATGTCTATTCCAATCCATGACCTCTTATACACTGACAACATCTTTGCTCTCTTGCCCACCAGCCACTTATCTGCCTGCTGGCCTTAAATTTAATCACAGAATAACAGAGTTGGAAGGAACCTTGAAGGTCTTCTAATCCAATCCCCTGCTCAAGCAGGAGACCCTATATCATTACATAACGACTGGATAGTCGTTATGGGTCTTCATAATGACTGGACAGCCATTCATAAATGGCTGTCCAATCTCTTTTTAAAAGGCTCCAGTGATGGCGCACTCAAACTTCTGAAGGCAATCTGTTCCACTGGTTTATTGTTTTCACTGTCAAAAAATTTCTCCTCAGTTCTAGGAAGTTTCTTTCCTTAACTAGTTTCTATCCTTTGCTTCTTGTTTTGGCTTCTGGTACTTTGGAAAATAGATGAACCCTGTCTTGTTTGTGGCAGCCCCCAAGACATTGGAACACTGCTACCATGTCGCCCCTAGTCCTTCTTTTCACTAGACTAGACATTCCCAATTCATGCAGGTATTCTTCATATGTTTCACCCTCTAGTCCCCTAATCATGTTGCTCTTCTCTGCATTCTTTCCAAAGTCTCAATATATTTTTTATATTGCGCTAACCAAAACTGAATGTAGTTTTTCAAGTGTGGTCTTACTAATACCTTATAAAGCTGCACTTTATATGTACTTCATATGATCTTGATTCTATATCTCTATTAATACAGTCTAGGATTGCTTTGGCTTTTTTGGTGGCTGCAGCACACTGCTGGCTCATATTTAAGTGATTGCCCACCAAGATACCAAGATACCTCTCACAGTTACTGCTATCAAACCAGGTTTCACCTAATCTACACTTATATATTTGTTTTTTCTTGCCTAAGTATAAAACCTTATTTTCTCTACAATGGATTTCATTTTGTTAGATGAGACTCAATGTTCAAGTCCATCTGAATCTTGAGCATATCTTCTGGAGTATTGGCTATTCCTGCCAGGTTAATGTCATCTGCCAATTTGATGAGTTTCCCTTCTATTCCCTCATTTAAATCATTTATGAAGATATTGAAGAGCGCTAGGCCTAAACTAGAACCTCGGGTACCGCACTGCTTCCTTCCTTCCATGTAGATGTAATTCCATTAAGGACTACACATTGACTGCAGCTTGTCTGCTAGTTGCAAATCCAACTGGTGATGATGCTGTCTATCTCACATTTTTCTAGTTTACCAAGAAATAGATTGTGGTCTACTTTGCCAAATACCTTACTGAAATCCAAGTACAGTATGTCCAAAACATTTCACCGGTCCACTAATTTAGTCACTTTGTCAAATAATGAAATAAGATTTGTTTGGCATGATCTATTTTGATAAACCTATGTTGGCTTCTGGTTATAATTTTCCTTGCTTCTAGCTGTATGCAAATCTGTTGCTTGATTATCTTTTCCATGATCTTCTCAGGTATTTATATCAGGCTGATTTGGTTTGTACTTTCCTGGATCTGTTTTTCATTCCCTTTTTTGAAGATAGAAACCACTTCAATTCTTTTCCAGTCCTCTGGTAGTTCCCAGGTACTTGAGAATCTTTGAAAAATATGGTTCACATCAGGGTGAAATGCTCTGAATTCTGCTACTGGTTCGCTTCGCTACCAGTTCACTTCATGTGCGCATGCGTGCTTTGCAATCATGTGCACTGCAGGCGGTACTGCACAGCGCTGAAAAAGGAGGATTAAGAAGTCTTTTCTGAGTCTTCAAAGGTAAGTTGAACAGCGAGTGGGGAACAGCTGTGTCACGTGATTTAGATTTGCTAGAAAGCAGGATTTCCTGCTTTCTAGCTAATATAAATCACGCAGCACAGCTAATTGTCGGAAATACTGGTTTGCCCGAACTGGTAGCATTTTTTTTACTACCGATTTGCCTGAACCAGTAGCATTTAATACTACCAATTCGAGTGAATTGGTCCGAACTGGTAGCAGTTCATATATCACATCTGCCAGCTTCTTCAGAACTCTGGGATGTAATCCATCAGGTCCTGGTGATTTGAACTCATCTAGACTAGATAAGTGTTTTCTTACCATTTTCCTGCTTATTTTAAATTAAGTCCCTAGTCTATCTTTTATGGTTCTGTTTTTTGATAGGTTGGGCTATTTTTTCCTTTTTGTTTGCATACAGATGCAAAGAAAAAATTAAGCAATTCTGTTTTCTCCCTGCTGCCCATCACTTTCTTGCCATCTTAGTGGTCTGATTATTTCTTTGACTTTTTTCTTATTTTTTATATATTGAAGAAAATGTTTTTTATTATTTCTGACATTTGTTGCTAGTCTTATTTCATTCTGAGCCTTAGCATTTCTGACTTCATCTTTGTAGATTCAGGCTATATACTGCTATTTTACCTTAATTATGTGTCCCTCCTTCCATTTTTTAATAATTCTTTTCTTTTAATTTATCAGAGAGTTCTGATTCTGACTTCTTCATGGATTTCTTACTTTTCTTTTTCAATGATATTATGCTAGACTCGGCTTTTATAATGATATTTTTCTGAGTTTCCTTTAAAAAATTAACAGATTAACAGAGTTGGAAGGGACTTTGGAAGTCATCTAGTCCAACCCCCGCCCAAGCAAGAGACCCTACCCCATTTCTGACAGATGACAGTCCAGTCTTTTCTTGAAAACTTCCAGTAATGAAGCTCCCGCAACTTCTGAAAGCCAGTTGTTCCATTGGTTAATTGCTCTCACTGTCAGAAAAATTCCCCTTATTCCTAGGTTGAATCTCTCCTTGATCAATTTCCATCCATTATTCCTTGTCTGGCCTTCAGGTACCTTGGAAAACAGCTTGACCCCTTCCTCTCTGTGCCGGCCCCTCAAATATTGGAACACTGCTTTCATGTGTCCCGTGGTCCTTTTCTTCACTAGACTAGCCATGCCCAGTTCCTGCAATTGTTCATCATTTACTTTAGCTCCAGTCCCCCAATCGTCTTGGTTGCTCTTCTCTGCACTCTTTCTAGAGTCTCAACATCTTTTTTTATAGTGTGGTGATCAAAACTAGATGCAGTATTCTAGGTGTGGTCTTACGAAGACTTTATAGACTGGTATTGGTACCTTACTTTATCTTGATTGTATCCCTCTGTTAATGCAATTTAGGATTGCATTGGCTTTTTTGGCTGCCGCCGAACACTGTTGGCTCATATTTAATTGGTTGTCCATTAAGACAACAAGATCCTTCTCACAGTTACTGCTATTAAGTCTGGTTTCACCCAGTTTATATGTGTACTTTTAGTTTTTCTTGCATAAGTGTAAGATTTGACTTTTCTCTACCTTGAATTTCATTTTGTTAGATAGGGCCCAGTGTTCAAGTCTGTCAAGATCCATCTGGATCTTGAGCCTATCATCTAGGGTGTTGGCTATTCCTGCCAGCTTGGGTTAGATAGCCAAATCTGAAAATTTGGTAAGTTCCTCTTCTATTCCCTTATCTAAGTCATTAATGAAGATATTGAAGAGTACTGGGTCTAAAATGGAACCTTGTAGTACCCCACTGCTTACTTCCCTCCATGTAGACATAGACTCATTAAGGACTACTCGTTGGACATCTGGTTGACATCACGGCAATATCAAACACATGGACCAGGTCTCCACGTTCCCTGTGCTGACTTCTCCCAGTTTGTGGGCTCCGAGAGGAGCCAAACCCTGTAGTGACGGTGAAGCAAAGAGGGGTGCCTTGTGAGGTCGAGGAGAGTCACAGCTGTCCTGTCTGACCTGGGGATTTTTTCCCCTCTCAGCCACCGCAAGAAGAAGAGGCAGCCTAAAGATCGCTGCCACAAAGCTGGGACAACTGAGGAACAACTAAGACTGGTGCTGGAGCAAAGCAGGTGAGCAGTGCTGGAACTGGGGGAGAGGATTCCTTTTTGCCTTAAATTTATCCCCATTTACTTACAAAACTTATTCTGCTTTTATAATTGATTTATAACTAAAATGACGATTGACTAGTGGCAATACTGAAATTTAAACTGAGAGTGCCACCTGCTGATGAAAGGAAAAATTACAAGTCTGGGAATACCTATATGACGGACTGTGAAAATATCTATTGGATTATTTTTAACTACCCCATGACTACTGGAGACTCAAATAAGAAAATAAAGAAGCTATTGAATTAAAGGGACATCTGAATGTTGTGATAGAAGATTGAACCTGTAAATGGGAAGCAAAGAGGTTTTGATAACATCTGGGATTATCTAAATGGAACTGATTGTTTACCTATGGGATATAAAGATCTGGGACTAGTAAACTCCAATGACTTGAAGGACAATTTAAGGACTGAATAAATAGTTCTTGGACTGCTTGATAAAAGTTGATTTTTTAAAAATAAAATAAGATGCTTTATAAGGAAGAAATGAGTGGAACTTTGAAGGAGATGGAATTACTTTTTTAAAACACAAAAGACATCATGGAGAAAGGATTTAAGGAGATTATGGAAAAATTGAAAATACCATACGAGGGATGATAGGTAAAGACCTAGACACCGAGGAAAGGGAGGAGTCAACAGAAGAAATAGAGGAAGAAGAAGATAAAGAAGAGACAACAATGAAAATAACAGTGACTGGTGAATTAAATCAGTGGGAAAATATATGAAGAGAGTTGGAAGATACTTTTGAAAGGGAAGTAATTTTGGAATTACTGGGCAGAAATTTTGGAAACTAGGCAGTGGAAGAAGGTAGAAGTGGGTGAAATACCTAGATTGAATAGCCAAGAAGCAGATGCAGGTAGAGATAAAGATCCAAGAGAGGAATATGGGAGGCAAGCCAAAAAAAGCATAGCAATTAAAGTATTGAAGCGGACAAGTGATGATGGATAGATGATTTCTTTTTTTGTTATTGTTCTGATTTGCTTTTCCTTTTTTCTCTCTTTCCTTTCTTTTTCTAGGTAGGTGACATGACTAGAAGTTAGGTAGGATAGAAAGAAAATGTCTTTTAATAAAAGGTGACATGATTAAAAGTTAGAATAAGATAGAAATAAAAGAGGGGGGAATATTAGTATATACACTTTTATATAATAAAATAAAAGCAAAAGTGAAAACATGGAATAATTGAATAATGACAGACTGCAACTTAATATAAATGTATACCATTATTAGAAATATATAAGTTGATTGAATGTAATAACTATGATTAATTCTACTAGTTTTATTTGTATTAGAATGTATGACACCAGGTGCCACGCTGTTCACACATTGATATGTTTGTAAAAAAATAAAAAACTTGAAGAACAAAAAAGGACTATTCATTGAGTATGGCTTGCCAGCCAGTTATGATGGTGGTGATGCTATCTATCCACTTTTTTCTAGCTTACCAAGAAGTAGGTTGTGGTCTACATTGTTGAATGCCTTGGTGAAATCTAAGTATATTATGTCCACAGGATTTCACTGGTCTAATAATTTAGTCACAGTATTGAACAATGAAATAAGATTGGTTTGACATTATCTACTTTTAACAAACCCGTGCTAAGTTTTAGTTATTACTTTATTTGTTTCTACTGTATTTCCCCTGAAAATAAGACCGGGTCTTATTTTCTTTTGACCCCCCCAAAAAACAGCTAAGGCATTTTTTTGGGAGTGTCTTAATTTTTTTTGTACTTTCAGGACAGCTCAGCATCCCAGAGAAGCCGAAAATGGTGTTTTGGCTCTGGCACTCTCTGAGCATGCTCAAGGCCAGGCAAGGATGGTTGGAGCCACAGTTGTAGCTTCTTCTTGCTTTAGCTTTGTCCTCAGTCAGGAGCAGGGTGTTCATCGTGAAATGGTGGGTGAATTTGCTTGTGAGGTATTCTAAAAGCCTCAGCGGAAGGGGAGGGTCACTTGGGTAGTAGGCTGAGAAAGTGGGCTTAATACATGTGGTGTGGGTACAGGTCGAGCTTGGCATTTCACCCTCCTGCCTTTTGCAATTTTTTGGCTGCAAACCAGGAAAGCAAAAGCAGCAGTGATCCTGACTTGTTTCTCTCTCCCAAACTCTGCCAGAAATGGGTCTTTGTGTGGCTTGTCGTGCTGGCTTCTTGTGCAGCCTCTCACAGCAGGATGCTGCAAGGCTTGTTGTGCCATTGCACGCGGGAGTGATGGCACTGCTGTGAGGTTCAACATACCAGAGCAGCATCTTGGAGCAGGATGCTGCAAGGCTTGTTGTGGCATTGCACACATGAGTGGCAGCATTACCACAAGCTTCATCACACCAGCATAGCCGGTGTCCTGCAGAGACCCTGGCTTGTTCCTTTTCCCCAAACTCCACCAGAAATGGGTCTTTGCAATGTTTGTCATATCGGTGCAACCTCTCACCGGGTGAGGATGCTGCAAGGCTTGTTGTGGAGTTGCATGCACGAGCAGCAGCACTGCCACAAGGTTCAACATACCAATGCAGCCTCTCATGGCAGGATGCCAACTGTGCTGGTATGTCAGATTTCACACAAATTGCAGTGTCCTGCTGTGAGAGGCTGTGTGAGGAGCCAGTGCAACAAGCCTCACAAAAACTCATTTCTGGCAGACTTTGGGGGAGAGAAACAAGCCAGGGTCTCTGTTGCTTCTGCTTTCCTTGCGTGCAGCCAAAAGTTTGGAAAAGGCAGGAAGGTGAAATACCAAGCTTCCAAATGAGGGCAAAGCTAAAGTTGGAAGAAGTGGCCACTCATGTCCTACTGCAAGCAGCCACAAGTTACTGCATAAGAAGTTGGGTAGTAGCATGACAGGGGTGGGGATATGGAAGGCCTGGCTACAGCATACCCAAGTGGGTGCAGGGAACATGGGGAGCTCTTTCACCCCCACCCCTGCCCTAGCTTGATTTTATTTTTATAGAATTTTTTTTATTTTCAAAAACACAAACAAAGCAAAACAAAACATAAAAGCATTATCATTCCATACAATTTTAGACAGTGCATCGGTCGTGGCATTTTTGTGCTTCTCTTCTCTTCAATTTATCATTAAACATGCTAGCTTATTTCCAAAAGTTTCAACATCCATTTATATCATAATTATTTCCAATTCTTATTCTCTATCCATTGATAAAATAAATCCCATATCAAGTAATATTGTCTATCTTCCTGCTCTCTTATTTCAAATGTCAGTTTGCTCATTTCAGCACATTCCATCATTTTCTTTACAATTTCTTCATCATTAGGTAACTTTTCTCCTTTCCAATTTTTAGCAAATACAATTCTAGCTGCTGTCAAAAGATTCACAATTAAATATTGCAGTTCTTTATTATATGTCTCCGGTATAATCCCTAATAAAAATATCTCTGGTTTAAAGTCAATATGTCTCTTTATCATTTTTTCCAACCACATGTGTATCTTAATCCAATATCTCCTTGCTTCTACGC
This sequence comes from Arizona elegans, assembly GCA_022577455.1. Taxonomy (NCBI): domain Eukaryota; kingdom Metazoa; phylum Chordata; class Lepidosauria; order Squamata; family Colubridae; genus Arizona; species Arizona elegans. The sequence goes on along the minus strand of JAKOOJ010000004.1, from coordinate 69,734,230 downwards.
ATGTCCACCACATGTGGTAATAGGATCCTTAGGTCTGATGACATTTCCAACATTTCTCCGTTTTATTTTGGAACATTCTGGCTAATCTCGACGGGGATAGATGCCACCTGTAAAACATCTTATACAAATTCTCCTTATATGCTGTAGACATTGTCATTTTACAATTATGTGACCACAGTTTTTGCCATTTCTCTAAATCAATACCATAACCAAAATTCTTCCCCTATGCTATCATTGATTCTTTAACTTGTTCTTCTTCCAATTTAATCTCTAGTAAATAACTGTATAGCTTTTTATTATTTATTTTATTTTTATTTATTTGATTTATATACCTCCCTACTCCCGAAGGACTCAGGGCGGTGAACAGCCAAACAGTAAAAATACATAGATACAAAATTTTAAAACAAAGTAAAATTGAATTAAACAATTTGGCCCAGACAAATTAAAACACCCCAATCATTTAAAAACTGATTAAAATTTGCATAATTAAAAAGAGGGAAAAGATTAGTCCAGGCCCGCCTGGTGGAATAAAAATGTCTTAAGAGTATGGCGGAAGGTGCGCAGATCCGGGATCCTCCGTATCTCCAGGGGGAGCTCATTCCAGATAGTAGGTGCCCCCACAGAGAAGGCTCTCCCCCTGGGGGCCACTAGTCGACATTGTTTGGCCGATGGCACTCGGAGGAGCCCCTCTCTATGAGACCATACCAGCCGGTGGGAGGCTATTGGTGGTAGTAGGCGGTCCCATAAATAACCAGGTCCTAAGCCATGGAGTGCTCTAAAGGTGGTAACCAAAACCTTGAAGCGCACCCGGAAGACCACCAGGAGCCAGTGCAGCTCGCACAGTAGACGTGTCACATGGGAACGCCATGTCACTCCCATTACCACCCGCGTGGCCACAGTCTGCGCCAGTTGGAGCCTCCAGGTGCTCCTCAAGGGGAGCCCCATGTACAGAGCGTTATAATAGTCCAGGCGGGAGGTGACGAGGGCATGAGTGACCGTGCGTAGGGAGTCCCAATCCAGAAAGGGACGCAACTGGCGAATCAGGCGGACCTTATGAAAAATCCTCCTGGTCACAACCGTCAAATGCTCTTCTAAAGACAGCCATGAATCCAGGAGGATGGGTTGAGCCTGAGCCTATTCCTTCCCATCCAGATCCGCATGGCCTCCAGGCACCGGGACATCACTTCAAGGGCATCGTTGGGGTGGTCCGGGGTGGAGATGTACAGCTGGGTGTCATCAGTGTACTGGTGGTACTTCACCCCGAAACCACGGATGATCTCGCAGCTTCACATAAATATTGAACAGGAGGGGCGAGAGGACCAACTCTTGTGGTACCCCACATATGAGGGGCCTCAGGGTCGACCTCTGACCCCCTGTCAACACAGACTGTGACCGGTCAGAGAGAAAGGAGGAGAACCACCACAACACAGTGCCTCCCACCCCTAACTCTTCCAACCGGTGCAGCATGATACCATGGTCGATGAGAGATCTAACAGGACCAGGACAGAGGAGCACCTCCTGTCCCGAGCCCTCCAGAGATCATCAACCAATGCGACCAATCCCGTTTCCGTGCTGTACCCGGGCCTGAAGCCCGACTGGAACGGATCCTGATACGTCGTTTCATCCAGGTGCTGGGGAAATTTTTGCGCAACCACCCTCTCAACAATCTTTGCCACAAAGCGAAGGTTGGAGACTGGATAATAATTAACCAACATTGCCGGGTCCAGGGAAGGCTTCTTGAGGAGGGGCCTCACCACCACCTCTTTCAAGGTGGCGGGAAAGACACCCTCACCCAATGAAGCATTTGTAATCCCCTGGAGCCAGCCTTGTGTCACCTCCCGGGAAGCCAGCACTAACCAGGAGGGACATGGGTCCAATAAACAAGTGGTCGTGTTCAGTCTGCCCAGAATCCTGTCTATGTCCTCAGGGGTCACAGGATCAAACTCATCCCAGATAACATTCTCAAGACCTGCCCCAGTCCCTCCCCCTGAGACTACCCAATCGGAGTCCAAATCTTCCCGAATCTGAGTGATTTTGTCATACAGATACTGAACAAAATCTTCGGCTCTGCCCTCCAAGGGTTCCTCCTGTGCTTCCTGGTGGAGCAGGAAGTGGGTCACCCTAAACAGGGTGGTCGGGCGTTATCTGATGACACAATAAGAGTAGCAAAATAACGACTTCCGGTCGGCACCGCAGGCTCCGTGGACGGTCTTCTAAGACCGCCAGCCCTGTGTCTTCATAAAAGCCACTTTGACGGCACAAACCGGCTGTCTGGTGGCTGAAAAACCTCTCCTTCAGGAAAAGGAGAGAAGAGCCAGTGGCCGAGAGTAGAGCTCCCCAAAAGCCCTCTGGAACATTTCCAGAGGCTTGGAGGGTGAGAGCTCCCCAGCCAGCCCACCAAGAAGCTCTGAAGCCAGGATGACTCTGCGAAAGCAGAGCGAGAAACCGCGATCTGATCCTGCTTTTAAAAGTGAGTTTGACTGATTACAAGCACAGGCAGAGCGGAAAACAGGAGAACAAGCTTTAAAAGTACAGAGCTTAACTCCGAAGTTACTTTGTTTCAAACTGAATCTCATTGAGCTGGAGGCTGAAGATGGCGTCTTTGTTATGGTTTTGAAAGTGAAAGCCAGAAACGAAAGTGCTTATTGAGAACTTTGTGCTGGGAGAGTGGATTAACTGCTTATTAACTGCTGGGAAGTGAGAGCTTGTGGAAAAATAATTATCCTGCTTGATAAATTAGAGATTATAAATTACAAATATTTTAAAGTTGTTTAAAGACTTTGTGGCTTTGTGGCTTTGGGGGAAAAAAAAGAAGATCTCTTTAAAAGAGGGGGGGAAATGGCTTCTAGACAAGTGAAACCAGGAGTTGTTAAAGGAGGGTGAGGTTCTCCAGTTGTGTCAGTGGTGACACAGAAAGCACAACTTCCGGCTGATTCACAGAGTCAGAGTCAGAATCAGATTCAAGATGCAGCACTTAATGATTTTAAAGAATTTATGAAAGAAGCCATGAATAATCAAGCAACAGCAATGAAAGAAGCTATGAATAACTTAACATTACTTGTGGAAGGGAAATTAAAGAAAGTTGAGGAGGATATAAGTTCAATCAAAGAAGTGGTTGCAGAGAAACACGATGAGATAAGAGAGGATATTGTTTATGCTGAATCAGGATTGTCAAACCTTGTTATCCAGCTTGATGGGAAAGTTGAAGAAATTAATCAAGCCAGTTTAAATTTGGAAAGCAAAGTGGAAGATGTTATGACCAGAACAGAGAAAGTGGATGATGAATTGGTAATGTTACAATACAGGTCCATGGAGTTTGCTCTGAGACTGAGAGGCCTGAAAGAAAATAGTAAAGAAAACCTAAAAGATATTTGTGCTGATGCTATCGCAGAGATAATTAAAGAAAGACCAGAAGATGTGGCAAGTCAAATTGATAAAATTTACAGGATTAATTCCTGGCTGGCAAAACAAAGACAGCTGCCAAGAGATGTGGTGATCTATTTTACAACTAGGAGGATCAGAAACGATATCTTACAAGCTTCCTACAAGAATAAAGTTCAGGTGGCTGGGCAAAAGGTGGTGGTTTTGAAAGAGATTCCTCCAAAGATGCTGAGAAGTAGAAAAGAATTTGGCTTTCTGGTAAATGAGTTGAGAAATCAACAAGCGGCATACAGATGGGACGTTCCAATTGGTCTAATAGTGAGTTATAAAGGAGAAAGATACTGGTTAAACACAGTCTGGAAGGCAAAAGACTTCTATGTAAATGTTTTAAAGGCTGGATACCCACCCTCAGCAGGGGGGAGGGGAGAAAGAAAATGGAGATGTTACAACAAGAAAAAGATGGAAAGCAGATACAAACCTATGCTGAAGTTGCAGCTGGAGGAATTACCATGGAAAAAGATTTGGATCTTGGGGGCTTACCTCCAACTTTGGAACCACCTAAGAAGGGAGAGCCGAAAGTACAACGACTGACCCGATCAACTTATAAACTTCAAGAACAACAGTCAAAAAGGCAACAATCTCAAGATTTATCTCAAGAAGTTCAAAAAACAGAAGCAGTGGGGGGGGGGGGGCTAGGCCGAAGAGTAAAGTGGAGGAGGAGCTTCAGCTGATGCTCATACGGCTTTGAAAGGCTAAAGATGGCAACTAAATTCCTATCTTGGAATGTCAATGGCCTAAATTCACCACAAAAAAGAAAGAAAGTATTTCACTACTTCAAACAATTTAACAATGACGTTATTTGCTTGCAAGAAACACATATTAGGTTATCAGATCAAAAATATTTGATAAATTCAAGATTAGGTACAAATTTTGTGGCATCAGCGCCAGAGAAGAAAAATGGGCTAGTCATATATGTAAGGAAAGGACTATCAGCTAATCTAATTGAGGTAGATGATCAAGGAAGATATATTGCAATTGAATTATCAACACAGACTGGAAAAATGCTTTTTATTGGAATATATGCCCCTAATCAGCAACAGGACAAGTTTTATAAATTTCTACATACTAAAATAATACAATGGGATTATAAATCTTTTATATTAATGGGTGACTGGAATTTAGTAATAGACACACAGATAGAACTGAGAGATATTTGGAGAGAACGTAATGTGGAGGAAAGAGACTTTACTTTTTTTTCTGATAGACATCAATCCTTCTCCAGGATTGATTTTATACTAACCACAAATGATTTTATTTCCAGGGTGAAGAAGACGAAGATATGTCCAACAACTTTAACTCATCACAGTCCGATTTGGGTGGAATTTGAACAGGAGAGGGGAGAAAGGAGGTCTTGGAGGTTAAATGAAAATTTATTTAGATGTGAAGAAAATGTGAAAGAGTTTAAAAAACAAATGAAAGATTTTTTTGTAATTAATATGAAGAAGGGTACTTCCATGGAAATGGTCTGGGATGCTAGTAAGGCTTATATGAGGGGTATGTTAATACACATGAATAATAAACATAGACTAAAACAACAAAAGAAGCAGAAAGAGATAGAGGAAGAAATAAAAAAGAAAGAACAATCACTCATACTTAATCCAGGAGACAAGAAAGTAAAAGAAACAATAAATATACTATGAGGGCAATTTAGTATGTTAATGGCTGATCAGGTGACAACTAGCCTACAATATGCTAAACATAATACATTTTGTAATGCCAATAAACCAGGTAGGTGGTTGGCCTACAAGTTGAGGAAAAAACAGAAATCACGAGTCATTGGTAAGATAGAATTTAGAGGTAAGCAAGTTTACCTACAGAATATGATCAAAGAGGCTTTTTTAGAATTTTATACAAAGTTATATGCTAGTGACTCAATACAAGGTATAGATATAGATAGATACTTAAAGGAAGGGAATATTCCTGAATTAACGTTGGAACAGAGGGAAGGATTGAATCAACCAATAACTTCTGATGAGATTACTGATGCAATTAAGCAATTAAAAGTAGGGAAAGATCCAGGAACAGATGGATTAACAGCTGTTTATTATAAAAATTTATAGCTTGAAATGGTAGAACCGCTTAGAGTTCTATTTTGTAAAATTCAATTAGGGGGAGGAGTCCCACCCTCTTGGCGAACAGCTTTTGTTTCACTGATCCCGAAGGAAGATCAAAATTGTACTAAACCTGAAAATGTTAGGCCAATTTCACTTTTGAACACGGATTATAAAATTTTTGCTAAGATATTAGTGAATAGACTAATGCCAGTTATGCAACAAACAATTCATAATGATCAATCAGGCTTTATAAAAGGGAGGAAAATGAAATATAATGTTAGACAAATTATAAACCTATTGGAATATTTGGAAAAAAATAACCAGGTCCCTGCAGCGTTCATATTTTTGGATGCAGAGAAAGCATTTGATCGATTGAACTGGCAATTCCTGTTTAAGATAATAGAAAAAATGCATTTTGGGGAGTATTTTATACATTCAATTAGAGCAATATATCAGGAACAAACAGCACAAAAAATAGTTAATGGAGGTTTAACAGATGCATTTAAAATTGAGAAAGGTACTAGGCAGGGTTGTCCCTTGTCGCCATTGTTTTTTATTTTAACTTTAGAAGTTTTGTTGAATAAGTTATGTGACTCTGATAAAATAAAAGGAATTGTAATTAGACAGCAGGATTATAGATTAAGAGCGTTTGCAGATGACCTGGTTCTTACTTTATCTCAACCTATAGAAGCGGCTTCCTATATGTTGGACATAGTAGCTCAATATGGCAAAGTATCTGGATTTAAAGTAAATCTTCATAAGACAAAGATGATAACTAAAAATATGTCTATAACTCAAAGAGAAGACTTAGGGAGAATAACGGGGTTTGAAGTAGTTAAAAAGGTTAAGTATATAGGAGTATATATTGCAGCCTCAAACACGAAATTGTTTAAAAATAATTATGAAATTCTTTGACAAAAAGTACAGAAAGAAATGGAAAATTGGAAAAAGTTACAACTATCATTACTGGGAAGGATAGCAGCAATAAAAATGAACGTATTACCTAGGTTTTTATTTTTGTTTCAAATGATACCAGTGCTTAAGAAAGATGGAAATTTGATGGAATGGCAGAAAGGGGTTAATACTTTCATCTGGGCTGGGAAGAAACCAAGAGTGAAACTGAAAATTATACAGGATATACATGAGAGAGGAGGTCTTAAAATGCCTAATTTAAGATTGTATTATGAAGCAGCTGCTTTATCACAAATTAGTGATTGGTTTAACTTAACTGAAGAAAGAATGTTAAACATAGAAGGTTATGATTTGTTATATGAATGGCATGCTTATTGGTTATACGAAAAAAAAGTGGATAAAGTGTTTAAGGGTCATATACTCAGAAATGCGTTGTTGAGGGTTTGGGAAAAGTACCAATATAAGCTAAACTGTAAGATACCCATATGGGCAAATCCCAGCCATGCAATAGAAAATATAAGTATAGAGCAAAAAACAGAGGTGATTACTTATAAAGAGCTTCTTTTTTTGGAAAGGGGTAAGTTGCAACTGAAATCTTTAGATGAATTAAAAGAAGAAGGGATAATTTATACTTGGTTTCAGTATGGTCAGCTTCAAGCGAGATGGAGGGAAGATCAAAAATTTGGTGTTATGCAAAATGAGGAAAATCTGCTGAAACAGATTAGAGATCAAAGCCAGATGCATATTAAAAGGTTGTATAATGCATTATTGGAAATAGAGTCAGAAACGGAATTGGTTAAGGATTGTATGATAAAATGGGCACAAAACTTTCAGGAACCAGTGATGATGGAAACGTGGGAAAAGATTTGGGTCAGAAATGTTAAATTTACGCAAGCACAAAATTTGAGAGAGAATTTTTATAAAATGTTTTATAGATGGCACTTAGATCCTAAAAAATTATCATGTATGTACTCTAATTTGCAAGCGAAATGTTGGAGATGTGAATGTAATGATGCAACCTATTATATCATATATGGTGGACTTGTAAGAAAATCAAGGCATTTTGGATAAAAATTTGGTGGGTGATGCGGAATATTCTGAAAAGAAGGTTGAAATTTACTCCTCAATTGTTCCTGTTGGGTATAACGACGGATTGTACAGTATTAGAGACTAAATTGATTTTGAACTTAATATCAGCAACTAGGCTGTTGGTAGCGCAATATTGGAAGAAGGACTCTTTGCCTACTATTGAAGAGTGGATACTGAAAGTAACGAACCTAGCAGAAATGACGAAAATCTCAGCGTACTTGAAGGACTATACACAAAAAAGATATGTATCGGAATGGAGAAGATGGATTGACTATATTCAAAATAAGTATCAGACAAGAAAATATCAAATAGCTTATGAATCAATGTTAAGTATTAGAAGTATTATGTTATCTATAGTGGAGTTAAGGTTTCAGAGGGGGAGTTAGTAGTCTGAGGATAAGTAGGTTAATCTAGTTTATGATTGTTAAATGAAACACCTTGTATGTAAGGATCGCCTCTCCTTCCAACTTAAGAAAGTACGAACTCTTGAAACGTAGTTGTTCAAAAGGATTCTTTTATTAAGCAGAAGCGAAAACCATCCAGCTAAAGCACAATCTGAACGCCCTTAGGCAAAACAGTAGGATTAAAGTGGTAGAGACCCCTCCCTTTAAGTCAGAATGTAGATTACACAAGTGTGAAGATGTTTTCTTTACTATTTCCTTTGAGAACCCGAACAAACATGCATTCCCACCACTACCCTTTAAAGTGAGACAACCCACATGGCTATCATATAAATTCCTGCAGGTAAAGGGAATCTCAGGCTTCCTTGGCGCCAGGATATAGGTTGTAAAATATCTGATGACACAGGCCATGCTAGTAAATCGAATCCAAGTCCCCCCTTCCTTCATTTGAATGGCAGTATCACTTTTAGGGATCTGACATGCTACCCTCCTTAGAAAACAAAAGGGTCCACCTGTAAAAAAAAAAAACAAATATACACAAGATTTCAAGATTTCATGATAGTAGATCAACAAGGTTTGTTAGGGTATTGGGAGTGAAATTTTTTCAGTAAGATTGGAGCCCTAACGTGGTGTTTAGTGACCCATTCATTGTGTGCTGATGGTAAATGTTCCCAAGCAACCAAGTATTGGACTTTCCCTCTGTGGATCCTAGAATCAAGGATTTCCTTGATTTCAAAGTGTTGTTCACCTTCAATCATGATGGGAACAGGTGGTATAGATGCAGGTGGTCTGAGGGATGAGATTACTTCTCGTTTGAGTAAACTGATATGGAATACTGGGTGGATCTGCCTGAGTGTCTTTGGAAGAAGTAGTTCAACTGCTACTGGATTGATGATTCTAGTGATGGGGAGAGGTCCAATGAACTTTGGCCCTAGTTTCTTTGATGGTTGTAATGATTTCAAGAATTTTGTAGATAAGTATACTCTGTCTCCAATATGAAAAGGTTTGGGTTCCATCCTTTTCTTGTCAGTTTGAATCTTAAAAGCTTCTCTAGCTTCCTGTAAGGCTAATCTAACCACTGGCCACGTGTTTTGCAAATTATCCATCCACTCCTTAAGTGAGGGGATGGTGGGTTCTTCTGTGGGTAGTTCAGGCATGGGGCTGAAATCCTGGCCTGTTGCTACTCTAAAAGGGGTAAAACCAGTGCTTGAATGTACAGCATTATTAAACGCAACTTCAGCAAAAGGCAAAAGTTCGGTCCAGTTATCCTGTTGAAAATTAATGAAACATCTTAAATATTGTTCTAGTACCGAGTTCAAAACTTCAGAATTATCATTAGTACACGGATGAAAAGATGTGCTCAACCCCTGGCCAGTACCAAGTAAGCCCAAAAACGCCCTCCAAAAGTTGGAGGTGAATTGAGCCCCTCTGTCGGAGATGATCCTTTGTGGAGCACCATGAAGTCGATAAATGTGTATTAGGAATAGTTTGGCTAAACTTTTAGCAGTTGGGATCTTTTGGCAGGGTATAAAATGTGCCTGTTTTGAAAATAGGTCTGTCACAACCCAAATAACAGTATTTCCCTCACTGTTTGGCAATTCCACTATGAAATCCATAGCGATCTCTCTCCAAGGCGCTGCAGGTTCAGCTACCTTCTGCAATAGACCTGGGGATTTCCCCTGGCGTCTTTTAGCTGCTGCACAAATGGGGCAGCTAGCTACATAGCTTTCTATGTCCTTTTTTAGTGATGGCCACCAAAATTGTCTTTTAATCAGGTGTAAAGTTTTCACAAACCCAAAATGTCCAGCTAATTTGGAGTCATGGCACCGTACCATTAAGCATAGTCTTTGGCTTGCAGGGACATACAACTTCCCCCCCACCCAAGCCAAGTCTTCTTTCATCAGACAGCTGGATATGTTGTTCAAAAACCATTCATCAGTGGCCAATGCTTGTTTAAAATTTTGGGTGATGTCATTGTCTGTCACTGTTTCTTGTTTTTCCTGGGATCTGGTGACTACTTTAGCGGCTAGTTGACTGTTTTGTACTATAGGTTTGATTACGTCTGACCTTGCATGAATGTATTGCGGTTTTCTGGATAGCGCATCCACCAGGAAGTTTCCACACACACCCCCGGGAGGTATCTTAGAGTAAAATCAAACCGTTTAAAGTACTGAGCCCATCGTACTTGTTTTGGGGAGAGTTTCCTTGGGGTCTTTAGGGCTTCTAGATTTTTATGATCAGTCCAGACTTCAAAAGGGGTCTTACTGCCTTCTAGGAAGTGCCGCCAGGTTAACAATGCCCAACGAACTGCATACGCCTCTTTCTCCCAAATAGCCCACCTTTGCTCAGTCTCATTCAACTTTTTGGATGTGTAAGCGCAGGGTTGTAGTTGGTCTTGCTCATTCTTCTGAAGCAGGACCGCCCCTATTGCCACATTGCTGGCATCTGCTTGTATGACAAATGGTTTCTCCATGTCCGGGTGTTGTAAAATTGGTTCTGCTGAGAACAGCCGTTTTAAGTTTTTCAAATGCTGCCTGGCATTCCATAGTCCAGTTCAATGGTTGCTTTGGTTTAGGGTTGTCCTCCCCCTTTGTTTTTAAGAGCTTGGTGATGGGGAGGGCAATCTGAGCGAACACAGGGATAAACTGGCGGTAAAAGTTGGCAATCCCCAGGAAGCTCTGTAACTGTTTACATGTGCGTGGAGGGCCCCAATCAAGTACAGCCTGCACTTTTAGAGGATCCATCTCAACCCCCTGGTGTGAAATGCGGTATCCCAAATAGTCAATCTTCTCTTGATGGAATTCACATTTGGAAAGTTTGGCATAAAGTTTGGCAGCGCGGAGTTTGTTTAAAACTGCCCTGACTAGTTTTACATGTTCTGCTTTGGTCTCGGTATAGATTAAAATGTCGTCCAAATAGACCAGAACCCCCTTATATAAATGCTGATGCAGCACTTCATTTATTAACTGCATAAACACTGCAGGGGCTCCTTGTAACCCAAAGGGGAGCACCTTGAATTGGTAGCAGCCGAGGGGGGTGTTAAATGCCGTTTTCCACTCATCCCCTTCCTTAATTCTAACACGGTAGTAAGCCTCCCTTAAGTCCATCTTTGAAAATATTTCCCTTTAGCGAGGTGTGCTAACATATCTTTCATAAGGGGGAGAGGATACACGTTCTGCACACTGATAGTATTAAGGTTTCGATAGTCAACACATAAGCGTTTTGAACCATCTTTTTTCTCTCTAAACAACACTGGGGCTGCAATTTTTGGTCAGGCTGGCTCGATGAAACCTCTTGCTATGTTTTTCTCAATGAATGTTCTCAGCTCTTCCAACTCCCTCGGTGACATGCTGTACATCTTGGGTTTAGGGAGTTTCACGCCGGGTAAGATTTCTATTGCACAGTTAGTGGCACGGTGGGAGGGGGGGAGCTCATCTGAGGCTTTTTCGCTAAAAACCTCAGCTAAATCCTTGTATTCTATGGGTATGCCCTCAGTTGGTGTGGCATGACCAGGCATGGCTGTTTCTCGATTCTCTGCCCCCTCAAGTCCTTTATGTGGATACTCAGCAAAAGTCACATTCCTCTGGAAATTTATGATGCCTTGTTTCCAATTGATTTGTGGGTTCCATCTTTTTAGCCACGCAAGGCCCAGAACCAACGGCCATTCCATGCCAGGTGCCACTATAAAGGTAAGCCTTTCCTCGTGGCTTCCAATGCCTATATGTAGAGGCACGGTGGCCAGAGAAGCTGGCTCCCCTCCTGCTATTGACCCATCTAGTTGGCAGAAAGAATGGGGGTTTTCAGCTTTCTTACGTTAATCCCTAACTTCCCTACTAAGGTTGGGCTGATCAAACAACGGGTGCACCCCGAATCCACTAGGGTGGGGATACTTATCTCCCTGTCCTGGTTTGGGATAAATAGTCTTAAAGGGAGGGTAAGCGGTTTAATTGGTTTGCTTACCAGTGGCTCATCATCTGGATCGCTTCCGAACGAGTGTGATTCCTCCTGTTCAGATGCCAGGGTTTCTTCCCCAAAGAGGGGAGGGGATGGGACTTCTACGGTCTCCCTGCTCCTCAGGGCAGTCTCCTTCCCACGCCGACCCGGTTTTCCAGGACCCTCCCCCGGTGGGTGGTTCCAGGCGGGTGTTTGCGAACGACACTCTGCAGCTCGGTGCCCTTCTTTTCCACACTTGAAACAGGCTGAAGATCTTGGGGAGAATGCTGTTTGTGGTTTGTGGGGCTCTTGCTTCCATTGGGGTGAGGATTTCTACCATGCTCGCCCCGCTTGATACTGGTTTCTGGCCATATCGATCTCAGCTTCTTCGGCGGTGACATACCATTCATGTAGGTCATTCGGTGCCCCTCGGGCCACGCAGGCATTGTATAGATCATCACTCAGTCTGTCCTTGAAACAGCTCACCAAAATATCTTCCGGCCAGTGCACACGACATGCGAGGTCCCGGAATTCTTCAGTATACTCTGCTACTGGCCGTCGCCGCTGCCTCACCACCTTAATGCGGTCACGTGCTTTGCGATCTGCCAGTGGGTCCTCAAACCGACGTCGCAGGGCCATCATGAAACGGTCGAAATTCCGCAGTTCTGGTGCGTTGGCATTATGTAGGGTCACCATCCATCTGGCTGCGGCACCCTCTAGGGCTAGGGTCACAACTCGCACTTGGGAGCCTTGGGTTTGGAAATCACGCCCATACTCTTGCATGTAGGTGAGCACATGTGCCACAAAGAATCCTAATTGTTGCGGATTCTCATCAAACTTCACCCCAAGAGGGGGAGTTTCTCTTTCCAGCTGAGGAGCCCGGGGTTGGTTAGGAATGGGCGCCGGTGTGCGTGCTGCCTGGGGGGGAGAGTTTGCTGGGTCTTCTCCCGCAGCTGCTGCACCATCTGCTCGATAGGCGGCCTCTAGGAGGGGGGTGCCTCCCCTGGCATCATCCATGACTGCTGCCCTTTCAGTGCTCTTTGGTTGTTGTCCTGGCTCCCTTCAGATGTTAAGATTTTCCAAAGTCTCCATCACCAATTGGGTTATATGCCTCTTCAGATAGTCCTCCCTCAGGGGTGCTTCGATCAGCCCCCCCGGTCAGTAAGGGCTTCTACTTCCAGTTTCCACCCCGGTTTTTGGTTGCCACGGTTGAGGGTGACTCCTCTGGTTCTCTCATCCCAGCCATCTTTCTTCCCAATGCCAATTGACCAGCGGGGCTTTTCAGGATTCTCCAGGGTTACCTCATCCTCTCCAATGGGTTGCACGAGACAGGCATCCGACTGGGTGGCGGTTGCTGTCTCTCCCCAGCAATTGGTTTCTCCCAGCTCTCTGCTTTGTTCAGACATGGTTTGCAAGGTCCCCTCAGTAGAGCAAAGATTGCTTCTCTGGGTTGACCGTTTTGCAGATTGTGCTTTCTGTAAGGATCGCCTCTCCTTCCAACTTAAGAAAGTACAAACTCTTGAAACGTAGTTGTTCAAAAGGATTCTTTTATTAAGCAGAAGTGAAAACCATCCAGCTAAAGCACAATCTGAATGCCCTTAGGCAAAGCAGTAGGATTAAAGTGGTAGAGACCCCCCCCCACTTTTAGGTCAGAATGCAGATTTCAGCCAATACACATGTGAAGATGTTTTCTTTACTATTTCCTTTGAGAACCCGAACAAACTTGCATTCCTACCACTTCCCTTTAAAGTGAGACAACCCACATGGCTATCATATAAATTCCTGCAGGTAAAGGGAATCTCAGGCTTCTCTGGCACCAGGATATAGGTTGTAAAATATCTGATGACACAGGCCATGCTAGTAAATCGAATCCAAGTCCCCCGTTCCTTCACTTGAATGGCAGTATCACTTTTAGGGATCTGACATTGTATTTTGCTCTGGGAAGTCTGGGGGGGGAGGGTGGGATGAGGGGAAGGAAAGGGTGGGGGGAATATGGGGGGAAGAAAATTTTTGTTTTTTGTAAAACTTTTCAATTAAAAAAAGAGAGCAGCAAAATAACTACATTTCGCTGCTTTTATCGCCACTAGGTAATTCCTAATATGAGATCTTACCAGTGTCTGGTCCGATTCAGAAAGACTGGCCCTCCAACTACTCTCTAGGCGTCTTTTCTGGCGCTTCAACTCCCTCAGCTCCTCAGTGAACCAAGGAGCCAAATGAGATCGGCACTGGGTCAGAGGCCACAAAGGCACGACCCAATCCAGAGCTCCAGCGGCCACCCTATCCCAGGCGGCCACTAGGTCTCCAGTTGAGGTGTGTGCCAGAGCCTCAGGAAATGGCCCACGCTCCATCTGGAACCTGTCAGGTTCCATCAGGCGCCTGGGGCAGAACCATCTTTCCGGCTCCGCCTCCCTGTGGCGGGGTGCAGTGGTTCGAAGGTCGAGATGAAGGAGAGAGTGATCTGACCAAGGCAAGGGTTCGGTAACTATATCCCCTATCTCAAGGTCACTCAACCACTGTCCAGAGACAAAACCCAGATCCAGCATGTGGGTAGGGCCATGAATTAACTGGGTCAGGTCCATAGCTGTCATGGAAGCCATGAACTCCCGAGCCACCTCAGACGCCTCACCCACGGACGGCAGGTTGAAATCCCCCATGACCATAAGCCTAGGGGTATCAACCGCCACCGTGGCAATGATGTTGAGTAGCTCGGGCAGGGCTGCTGCCATGTGGCAGGGAGCCAGGTACGTGATCAGCAGACCGATCTGAACCCCGTGACCCCATCTCACAAGGAGTGATTCACAGCCGGCCGTCTGAGGAACAGTGGCCTCCCTTGGTCTCAGACCTTCTTTAATGATAACCGCTATCCCCCCCGCCCCTACCCTGTGACCTCGGCCAATGGAATGCGCAGAAACCTGGTGTGCACATTTCAACGAGCGGGACGCCCCCCCCTTGGCCCAGCCAGGTTTTTAATTACATGATCATCAGAACCCATCAAGATCTTGTCTAGATTAGTCTCTGTGGGGGCACCTACCCTCTGGAATCAGTTGCCCCCAGAGATAAGGAGAATCCAAGACCTTAGCGCCTTCCGCCGTGCCCTTAAAACCCACTTTTTCCAGCAAGCCGGGCTGGCTTAAGAAGAAATTTTAAATGTTTTAATTGGTTTGTATTTTTAATTTTGGGCCAAATTTATATATATATTAATTGTTTTTAATATTTGTATTTCATGTTTTTTAATTCTGGCTGTACACCGCCCTGAGTCCTCAGGGAGAAGGGCGGTATATAAATTTAAAATAAAAAAATAAAATAAAATACATTATAAAAGCCTTCTTGTTTAAGGTCTTCTCGATATCTAGAGAGTATTTGCATGTATGAAAACCAATCCATTTTATATCCTTGATCTTCCATGTCTTGCTTTAATTTAAGTTCACCCTTTTCATCCAATAATTCCTTATATCTTATAATTTGTTTCCCTTTAAACACCACTGGATACAAAAATGCTTCAATTGTAGATACCCAGACTGGTATCTTCAAGTAGTGCTTTTTTTTTTAACTTTCTCCCAATTCAACCATAAGGCTCACGTATTTTATGTCTTCTAAAATACCCCTGTATTTTAGTTCCTTTATACCACAAAAAAGCATGCCATCCCAACAACAAATCATGACCCTCCAAATTTAACAATCTAGTATTTTTTAATGATATCCATTCTTTAGTCCACATTAAGCTAGCTGCTTGATAATAAAGTTCAAAATTAGGTAAACCAAAACCACCCCTCATTTTAGCATCTTTTAACAACTTCATTTTTATTCTTGCCTTTTTCCCCTGCTAAATATATTTTGATATCATTTTATTCAAATCTGTGAAAAATTCCTTATCCAACTTTATTGGAATTGTTTGAAATAAATATAGGATTCTAGGCAAGATATTCATCTTAATGGTTGCAATTTTCCCAATTAAAGATAGTTGCAAATTTCCCCATTTTTCCAAATCTTGTCCTATCTGTCGCTTAACCTTATTGTAATTATTTTCCTTGAGAGAACTACACCTTGCTGTCAATTGTATTCCCAGATATTTTACCTTATTCGTAACCTGCATACTTGAAATCTCCATCAATTCTTTTTTTTGCTTTTTCATTATTTTCATTTTCATTATTTTCATTATTTTCATTATTTTCATTTCAGTCATTATTTTTGTCTTTATTAATTTTTAAGCCAGCTACTTCTCCAAACTCTCCAATACTTTCTAACAGTTTATTTATTGAGGTTAGTGGTTCTTCCATAATAAAAACCAGGTCGTCTGCAAAGGCTTGTAGCTTGTATTCTTCTTTTCGAATTTTCATATCTTTTATCTCTTTCTCTTCTCTATTTAAGATTTCCAATGTCAATATAAACAATAGTGGGGACAGTGGACATCCTTGTTTAGTGCCTTTTTCTATTTCAATAAATTCGGACAATTCTCCATTTATCATTACCTTGGCCTTTTGTTTTGTATATATAGCTTCAATTGCCTGAAGAAATTTTTTCCCAAAGCCCATCTCCTCCATTTGTAACATCATAAACTGCCAATTGACGTTATCAAAGGCTTTTTGTGCGTCTAGAAATATCAAGGCAATCTGCTTTTCAGGATGTGCTTCATAGTATTCTAAAGTATCCAAAATTATTCTTATATTATCTCGAATTTGTCTTTTTGGCAGGAATCCATTTTGATCAGAATGTATAAAGTTATTCAAATATCTCTTAAGTCTTTCTACCAATATCGTTGCAAAGATTTTATAATCTACATTTAACAAGGATATAGGCCTATAGTTTTTTATTTGTTGTGGGTCTGTTTCTTCTTTATGAATCAATGTAATGTATGCCTCAGTCCATGTTTTGGGTATTTCTTTTTTTATCATTACTTCATTCAAAGCCTCCAGTATTGGGATTGATAACGATTCTTGTAACGTCCTGTAATATTCAGCTGGCAGTCCATCCGGACCTGGTGCCTTTCCATTCTTCTTCTTTTTAATTGCCTCAGTTAATTCCATCATTTTAATGTTTCCGTCCAATAATTCCTCAACCTCTTTGGGGATTTGTGGTAGTTTAGCTTTTTGTAGATACCTTGCCACTTTATCCTCTTCTATCACATCTTTCTTATACAATTGTGTATAATATTGCTGTATTATTTTCCCCATCTCTTTATTTCCAAATCTACTTTGTCCTTGATAATCAATTAGTTGTGTTATTTTTCTTGATTCTCTTTCTTTTTTCAATTTATATGCTAGCCATCTGCCTGGTTTATTTGCATTTTCAAAATAATTCTGTTTAGCAGTTCTTATTTTTTGAGCTAATTCTTCCTTCTCTTGTAGATCCATTTTGTGCTTTATAATATCCATTTTAATTTTTACTTTCTTTACTTTTCTTTCTTTTTTTTTTATTGCAAAAGTTTTACAGTTACATTTTCACCCCTTTTTCCCCCCCCCACAACCCCCCCAATCTTCCCAACCTCCCTAACCCACCCTAACCCTCCCCTCCCCCCAGACTTCCTAGTATACTCATGTCAGATAAAAGGAAAAAACCCTCCTTTGTATATAAAACTTGAACCCTTCCCTCCCCCTTACAAATTTTCATCTTCCTTACATTGACATTAATATTTCTATCTTAGTATAACATTTTCAAATAAATTTTCATCCTGATTACCTTAAAGATATTTCTATCTTGATATAACATTTTCTAACAAATTTTCACCCTCAACCTTAAAAATATTTCTGTCTTGATATAACATCTTCTAACAAATTTTCACCCTCGACCTTAAAATATTTCTATCTTGATATAACATTTTCAAATAAAAGCTATTTGATACTTCCTAGTTTGGTATTTATGCTGAACATAATTTATCCACTTCTTCCATTCCCATTCATAAGTCTCTTGAGAACAATCTTTTAAATATGCTGAAATCTTCGCCATCTCTGCAAAACTGGCCATCCTCAAAGTCCATTCCTCAATCGTAGGCAGCGCTTCATTTTTCCAGTATTTGCCTATCAACAATCTTGCTGCAGTTATCATATACAATATCATTTTTGTTTCACCCGATGTAAAACCCTTAACTATACCCAATAAGAACAGTTGTGGAGAAAACTGAATTTTTTTCTTCAAAACATTCTGCATGACCCACCAAATTTTTATCCAAAAAGCCTTAACTTTCTTACAGGTCCACCAAACATGATAATATGTAGCGTCTAGGCAATCACATCTCCAACATTTAGGCTGCACATTAGGATACATACACGACAATTTTTTGGGGTCTAAATGCCATCTATAAAACATTTTATAGAAATTTTCCCTCAGGTTCTGCGACTGTGTAAATTTAACATTCTGAACCCAAATTTTTTCCCATGTTTCCAACATCACTGGTTCCTCAAAATTTTGTGCCCACTTAATCATGCAGTCTTTAACTAGCTCAGATTCTGAATCCCTTTCTAACAAAACATTATAAAGTCTTTTAATATGCATTGGTCCTTTCTCTTTTATGTGTCTAACTAATTCTTCCTCATACATCATAATACCAGTTTTTTGGTCCTCTTTCCATCTCAATTGCAATTGATTATATTGTAACCAGGTTAAATTGATCCCTTCAGCCAACAATGTCTGTAATGTCTTCAGCTGCCATCTGCCCGCATCTGTAAAAAGAACCTCTTTATATAGAAACCCCCCGAGTGACATTATATTTGTATTCCACAAGGTATGACCAAGATCCAGCCATAGCGGTATTTTATAATTCCATTTGTTTCGGTGCTTCTTCCAAACTCTCAACAAAGAATCTCTAAGTATATGGCTTTTAAAAACTTTATCCACTTTACTGTCATAAAATAAGTAAGCGTGCCATCCAAATTCCAAATCGAAACTTTCTGCGTTTAATATTCCAGTCTTTTTTCCTCCAAACCAATCACTTACTAAAGTCAAAGCTGTTGCATCATAATATAATTGTAGGTTTGGAAGTTTGAGACCTCCCCTTTCTGGAACGTCTTGCATAATTTTCATTTTTACTCTTGGCTTTTTCTCGTTCCAGACAAACTTGTTCACACCAATTTGCCATACTTTTAATTGTTTATCATTTCTGAGCACCGGGATCATTTGAAACAAAAAAAGAAATCTTGGCAAAATATTCATCTTAACTGCTGCTATTCTTCCAAGTAAAGACAGCTGCAGTTTTTTCCAAGTCTCCATATCTTTTTGCACCTCTCGCCACAACACCTCATAGTTATTTTGAAACAATTTCATATTTGATTCTGCAACCTGAACTCCTAGATATTTTACCTTTGGTACAATCTCAAAACCTGCCCTCCTTTCTAACTCCTGTTTACGATCTTGTGTCATATTTTTGACTACCATCTTAGTTTTTTTCTGATTCAATCTGAAACCTGAAACTTTACCATAGTCTTGTATAATGTCCTTCATCTGGATTATCGATTCCATTGGCTGTGCTAGGGTAACAACCAGATCATCTGCAAATGCCTTTATTCTGTAATCCTCTTGCCTTATCATTATACCTTTCAAAGTGTTAGAGTCCCTTATTGTATTTAACAAGACTTCTAGTGTTAGAATAAACAACAATGGGGACAGTGGACATCCCTGTCTTGTTCCTTTTTCAATTTTAAACTCTGTTGTCAAGCTTCCATTGATAATAATCTGTGCCTTTTGCTCTTGATAAATTGCTGAAACCGCCTGTATAAATTGGTCCCCAAAGTCCATCTTTTTTAAAGTCTTTAATAGAAAATTCCAATCCACTCTATCAAAGGCCTTCTCCGCGTCCAGAAAAACCAGCACTGCCGGAATCTGTTTATTCTTCTCAAGATATTCCAATAAGTCTATTACTTGCCTTACATTGTCCTTCATGTGCCTACCCTCAATAAATCCCGCTTGGTCATCATGAATCACCTTTTGAATTACTGGCATCAGTCTGTTGGCTAATACTTTTGCATAAATTTTATAATCCGTATTCAAAAGAGATATTGGTCTGTAATTCTCCGGTTTTTTGGGACCTGCTTGCTCTTTTGGTATCAAAGAAATATAAGCTGTAGTCCATGATGGGGGTACTTTTCCCCCTTGTTGTATATTACAAAATAAGTCTCTAAGTTGTTCCACCATTTCTGCCTGCAAAGTTTTATAATACACTGCTGTCAGACCATCCGTTCCAGGAGCTTTGGCTGTTTTTAATTGTTTTATTGCTGCAATTATCTCCTCCTCTGTTATAGGATAATCCATTCTTTCCTTTTGTTGCTCAGTAATTTTTGTAACTCTTTTGTTGTCTAAGTATTTTTCTATAAGTCCATTCTGCACCTCCTCTCTGGCATATAGTTTAGTGTAATATTGAAGAAAAGCTTCTTTTATTAAATTCTGTTGAAAAACTTCTTTCCCCCCAATATCAACACTATCAATAGTCCGTGCGCTCTGTTTCTTCCTTAATGTGTAAGCCAACCACCTGCCTGGTTTATTAGCGTTGCAGAATGTATTATGCTTCGCATATTGTAAATTTGTTGCAACTTGTTCCGCTATAAGCATTTGGAATTGGTCTTTCAAAAGTTTTATAACACTAAGTATTCTTTCATCTGTTGGGTTTTTAATAAGTAACTGTTCTTTGTTCTTTATTTCTGCTTCCAGTTCAAGTCTTTTCTTTTGTCGAATCAACCTATGTTTGGAGTTCATATATATAAGCACCCCTCTCATATAAGCTTTGCTTGCGTCCCACACAATTTCCATTGGGGTGCCTTTATTCAAATTCATTTCAAAAAACTCTTTCAAATACTTTTTAAGTTCTATTATATTTTTCTCATATCTGAACAAGTTTTCATTTAATCTCCAAGAGCGTCTCTCATTCTTGCATGTCTCAATTTCTATCCACACTGGGCTATGATCAGTCAAAGTTCTTGGCAGAATCTTTGTTCTTTTTGTCCTAAGAAGTAGATCATCAGACAACAAGATAAAATCAATCCTGGAAAAGGATCTATGTCTGTCAGAAAAGAAAGTATAGTCCAGTTCTTTTGGATTATGTATTCTCCAAATATCTTTTAATTCCAGATCTTCTTTCATATCAAAAAAAGTCTGTGGTAATCTAATTCTTGACTTTGCCAAAGTCTTTTTGTCTAGTTTAGAGTCAATTACTCCATTCCAATCTCCCATAATTAAAATAGATCTGTAATCCCATTGGAGTATTTTAGTATGCAGCATTTTATAAAAGTAGTCCTGTTGTTGGTTAGGAGCATAAATTCCTATCAAAAGAATTTGATTATTAGCAGAAAGCAATTCAATTGCTACAAACCTACCATCTTGATCAGCTTCTATAAGTTTGGCTGTTAGTTTTTTATTTACATAAATAACCACACCATTCTTTTTTTGGTTAGTTGAAGATATAAAATGTGTTCCTAATTTGGAATTTTTCAAATAGTTTTGATCTTGAGCTGTAATATGCGTTTCTTGTAAGCATATTATATCATTATTATGTTGTTTTAAATATGTAAATACTTTCTTCCTTTTTTGTGTTACATTCAGCCCATTTACGTTCCAAGATAAACATTTAATCATCATCATTCTCTTTCTGGAGCGAAGCGCAGAACCTTAGGATTTCATCCGAAATCTTCTGTCCTGCATTCCCCACAGCCCCAGCTTCATCTCGCCTTTCCTGCTGTAACTTTTGTTTAAGTTCCTTGGCTTTTGCTCGGCTTATACGCTGGTCCTTAACTTCAGCCGCCCAAGCCAGCTCCAAGATTGGAGAAGGTTCCAGCAAGGGCTCATCCAGAAAACCTCCTTCAGCACCCTTCAACTCCTCTGATTCCTGCTTAGATTGTTGTTGCAATTCTTGAGGTTGCTTCTTATCACTCTCTTTAATCTCCAAAACTGTAGATGTGCGTGGGGATGGTGTTCTTTCTTTAAAGATGTCAGTATAAAATTGCTCCGCCTTCTCCACAGTATTCAAGCGGTGTTTCTCTCCCTTATATCTCAAAATTATGCCAGTTGGAGCGTCCCAACGAAATGGGATATGATTATTCTGCAGTTCTTTAACAAGAAAACCATATTCTTTTCTGGATTTCAACATCTTAGGTGAGAGCTCCTTGTAAACTGTAACCTTGGATCCGCTCACTTGCACAGAAGTGAGGAAAGATTTTTGCAGGATATCATTTCTTATTGCTCTGTCTGTAAAATATATGACCACATCTCTGGGCAATTGTCTTTGTCTGGCCACCCACGAGTTAACTCTGTAGATTTTATCTATTTTGCAAAAGACCATCTCAGGATCAGTTTTTAAAATCACAGCTAGGGCTTCAGCACAAATCTGTCTCAAATCTTGTCTCTCCTCTTCTCTAATTCCTCGAAGCCGTATAGCAAATTCCATTGCCCGGAATTGCATCATAACAATGTCATTCTCAACTCTCTGCATCTTGTCATCAACATCAAAAAATTTATGAACATTATTTTTCAACTTAGCATTAACTTCTAATTTAAATTCATCCACTTTTGACTCAACTTTCATAATAAATCCTGCCAGGCCAGACGCCACATCCGTTATTTTTTTGGTCACCATCTTTTGGTTCTGCTGCATTTCCTGCACAATTTCCTGTTGTGACTTTTGGATTTTTTCATCTATTTTATTTATTTTATCATCCATGTCTTGAAATTTCTCATCCAAAATATTTGAAATGAATTCTTTTAAGTCTCCCATGTCCAGATCTTTTTTTTGAGCTTGTGACTGCGTGTTCTGTTTACGTGGGGGGGATCCCCCCCCTGTTTTGCCTTCCTGCTTCTTTGAAGCCATCCTGCCACGTAAGCTGGCTTTTCTAAAAAGGGAGGTTCCGCCTCTTCTGCCACCTCCACAAAACCTTCTAAGAAAGTCCCCCAGATTTACTCAAAGCAAAACTATAGTGCAGCAAAAACAAGTAAAAGGGAGAGATTTTCCTCTTATTTCTGTAATAGCCGGAGCAACTTTGTAGCAACTTTTTAACTTTATAGAAGACAAGGTAACTTCACCAATCCACACCCACTGATTCACTTGCTGAGCGCCATATTTTTTTCAGTCACTTTCACTCATTCCGAAACTTTCACTTCAGCATAAAAAATCAGCAAAGGGCTAATACTTGCAGTTCAGAGTTTCAGGGTTCAAGTGGATTTCAAGTGTTTATTTGGCTTATTTCCTCGCTCTTTAAAGGTTTCCTGAAGTCGGCTTGTTCTGCAAAGGCAGAAGACGTCCCATGCCGCCCGGAGTCTCAGCAGGTTGTAAGGGAGCCGCGCCTGTTTCCTCCCCAGAAACAATTCCCTGGGGGGGTTGCAGGGGCTCTACCTGTACCCTGCTGCCTCTTCTTCATTAATCCTGGGGATTTTGAAGATTTCAAGCCGCTTCACGATCGGGAAGCGGCTCTACAAGCGGCGGGGGTGGCGGTGCTAAAAGAAAGCACCGTCGCCACCGAAGACAGGGAAACCGGAAGTCTTTACTTTTCTTTCTTATATAGATCTTTCTGGAGTTCTTTTTCGAGTCTTTTGTGATCATCTCTCAGTATTTTGAGGGTTTGTCTTTTCTTCACATTTCTTTTCCATGTATAATCAATACTTAATCCTCTGGCAAAGGCTTTAATTTTATCCCAACGATTTTGTGTCGATGTTTCTTTCTTATTCTCCTTTTTAAAAAAAGTTCAATTCTCATTTCATTTTCTGTTCAAAATCTTTCTCTTTTAATATTGTATTGTTCAATGTCCATCTAGATTTGCCTTTTCGACCTTTCCAAATAGCAGTCACCAGATTATGGCCCGCCCATGTGTTAGTATCTATATTCACTTGTCCAATATTTAAAGTCAATTCCATTGTTGTCCATATCATATCTAATCTGGACCAAGATAGGTGTCTATTGGAGTAAAAGGTATATTGTCTATTTTTTCCGTTTCCATTTCAACTACCTTATTATGTAATTTCCTTTAGAAGTCATTCTAATTATTGTTAAGGCCATATATTGCTACTAAGAGCAATTTTGTATTGTTGTCAATTAATTCCACCATCAAAATTCTGCCTTCTGAGTCCGCATATTTCTGCTCAGCCATTAATGTATTCCTGATATACAGAGCAACTCCTCTTTTTTTACTTTGTGCCAATGATACAAAGTTTTACCAAGTTTTGGTTGAATCAATAGTTGTTCACATTGTTTTATAATATGCACTTCCTGTAAGCAAATTATATCAAATTTTAATTTTTCTAATTTATGAAAAACTGTTCTTCTTTTATTGGCTGAATTAAGTCCATTTATATTTATTGAAATTAATTACCTTTCTTCCATATTCATACTTTATAGTTAGGTTTTGTTGCTCTAGTCAATCTGGCTTCACGTTGCTCCTTATATTCCATAACTCCACCCACAGCTCCTTCTGTTTCTTCCAGCATTATCAGTTCCTCTTCAGTGGGTTTTATTGGAGCTAGTGTTGCTTGAGTTTCAACTTCCATTTCTACATCTGTCTTTTTAAGAACTTCCTCATAAAAGGCTCTTGCCTTGTCAATTGTATTAAGCCTGTATCTTTGGAGTTGCCATGTTAAACTTACTCCTTCTGGAAACAGCCATCTATAGTTAATCCCTGGTGCTCCAGGATTTTTGAAAGATATGGTGCAGTGATTCTGAGATGACATCTGCCAGCTCCTTTAGAACTCTGGGATGTAATCCATCAGATCCTGGTGATTTGTATTTATCAAGATCAAACAGGTGTTCTCTTACTATTTATTTTTTTGCTTATTTTAACTTTTATTTCTAGTCTGTTTTTGATAGGTTAGACCCATGTTGGTGAACCTATGCCACGCATGCCAGAAGTGGCACGCAGAGCCAGGTCGCCCGGCACGAATGGCATCACCCATTCCTCTTCCGTGTTTCCAGGCCATGCATGTGCACCAGCCAGCTGGTTACTGGTGCACATGTGTGCGTGACAATCAGCTGGCCTTTAGCGCAGGTGTGCATCGGCCATGCCATTGTTGCCTGGATACATCCCCGGGATATCTACCCCTTGCCAGCCAGGAGCACTGCCACCAGTCGCTCCCCTACTCCCGGCTGTCTGCTTGCCTCATCACCGCCACCAGCACTGTGAGGAAAGGCCCTGAAGCTGCCCTGCCTGGAATCCACGTGGGCTGCTGCAGGGGGAAGCCAGGTATGGCTGCCTGGATACTGCCTGGAACGTGAGAGTGGCAGGAGGAGGAGCCGTTGCTGCCTCTTAGCCAGTGTGACCAGCCTATTGCTGCAGCCTGCCACCACCCTCTCTCCCCCACCAGCTGCTCCTGCCACCACCCAGGAAGGGGAGCACAAGAACTGCTACCGCCAAGTGCGAGGGGGCGGTGGGAAGGATGTACGATCTGGGGTTTCCCTGTCTCCCTGCCTGAGTGGGCTGTCCAGGGGAAGGGAATGAAGCCCTGGCCCACTGCTTCTGGCACCGCCGGGAAAGGGCAGCACAAGAACCGCCACCATCATGTGCGAGGGGGTGATGGGAAGGATGTGCGGTCTGGGGCTTCCCTGTTTCCCCACCTGAGCAGGCTGTCCAGGGGAAGGGATTGAAGCCCTGGCCCACTGCTTCTGGCACTGGCACCCCCTCATCCCGGCAATAGCGGTTCTTGTGGTGCCTCTTCCCTGGCAGCACCAGGAATAGGACTTCCTGTGGGTTTTTTTTCCCCTTCGCATCGCAACGCATGGAGAAGGGGGGGGCGGGAGCGACCTGCTTAGCCCTTTTCTGGAGGTGGTGGAAAGGGGGGTGGTATTGGCGTTGTCATCATTATTCCGAGGCAGGGCTGTTTGGCTCAGCCGATTCTTGCTGTGCCTGTATGCAGTGGGCTTTCGGGTGAGCTGGCGAGGCTGTGCGGTTACCACAGAGGCTTGTAAAGCTTGGGATGAGCCTGCGGGCTGCCAGGTCCAGAGCTGGCAGCAGCTTCTTCCTGTCACTCAGCTTTTCCTTGGGGTGAATTTTTCTGTATTCAGCCCTGAAGGGTAGCTTAGAGGCAGTCTGCAGTCCTGTGGATCCAAGTCTTGGCATTGGAAGAAAAGCAAATTTCCAAAAGGAGCAGATTGATTGTGGGTGAGGGGGCGCTGGCAGCAAGGATGGGCGGACCAGGGCTTTCCTGTCTCCCCATCTGAGCAGACTTCTGGCGTAGCCCCAGGCCTCCAGGGGGAGGGAGGGAAGCCCCCTGCTGCTCCTGCCGCCACCACCCCCTGGCCCCGCCAACAGTGGTTCTTGTGCTGCTGCTTCCCTGCTTTGTGCTCTGGGCAGCATTCAACATGGCTGACTTCCCTCCCCCCCTGGAGGCCTGGGGCTACGCCAGAAGCCCCAGACCACATATCCTTCCCACCGCCCCCTCGCACCTGGTGGTGGCGGTTCTTGCACTCCCTTTGACTGGCGGTGCCAGAAGCAGCAGGCCAGGGCTTCAATCCCTTCCCCTGAAAGCCCAGACTTTCCAGGCCCAAAATAAGCCACCAGGGGGAAGCGCATGTGGGGGAGTGCTCGTGCACAATGCGGGGCACGTGTGGGGGAGCGTGGGCAATGGTGGACCATGCGCGGGGAGCGTGGGGGGTTGTGTGCACATGTGCAGTGGGGTTTGCATTGCATTATGGGTGCTGGCATGCACGCACACTGTCATGCGCACACACACACACACACTTCTGGCACGCAACGAGAAAAAGGTTCGCCATCACTGAGTTAGACTATAGTTTCTTTTTGTGTGAAGACCAATGCAAGGAATGAGTTAATCAGCTCTGTTTTCTCTCTGCTACCTGTTACTTCCTTGCCTTCTTCTATCTTTAGTGGACCAACTGTTTCTTTGATTTTTTTACTTGTTATTTATATATTGGAAGAAACTTTTTTTATTATCTTTGATTTTTGTTGCAAGTCTTTGTTCATTCTGAGTCTTTGCCTTCCTGACTTCATCTTTGCAGATTCTGGCTATCTGCTGATATTCTGCCTTAGTTATGGGTCCCTCTTTCCATTTTTTGCACTTGTCCTTTTTGTCTTTCAAATTCTTGAATTATTTTCTCCTTTAAGATTTTCATCCATGAAATCCTTCACAAGCTCTCTCTAAGTTTGTTGAAGTCAGGTCTTTTATAGTCTAAGATACTGGTTTGATTATATTCTATTACTTTCTGCATTATACTGAATTCTAATATGACATGGTCACTCTGCCCTAAAGTTCCTGCAATATTTCAAACCCCTCTAATATTTCTTCTCTATTAGTAAGAATTAAGTCCAGTATAGCTGTCCTACTAGTTTCCTCTTCTGACTTTTGGATAACAAAGTT
The DNA here is from genome assembly GCA_022577455.1 of Arizona elegans. Taxonomy (NCBI): domain Eukaryota; kingdom Metazoa; phylum Chordata; class Lepidosauria; order Squamata; family Colubridae; genus Arizona; species Arizona elegans. Next base: position 69,707,127 of record JAKOOJ010000004.1, on the reverse strand, counting down.
GTCAGCTAGATTGCGCTCCCACTTGATGCAGAGTTTGTCTCCCAATTGATGTCAGGGTAGTTAAAAGTCCCCCATTATTACTGTGGTGTATTTCTTACATATATGATCTAATCTGTTAACAGATTAGGAAAGGTTCATCTAGTTCTTCGGCTTGATTGGGTGGCTTGTAGTATACACCTATGGCAATGTTTTTCTTTTTTCTTTTTATATTAACTCACTAGCTGTACCCGGCCACGTGTTGCTATGGCCCAGTCTTGTGGGTATACAATATTTTTTGACCGAGTGCCAATAATGTCCCTCTGTAGCTCAGGTCATGCCTACTTTGCCTCCGTCCCACCAGTCTTTTCACTCGGTCGATTAGATTCAGACCTGAGTTGCCTTTCTCTACGTTTCTTTTTTGGACTTTAACATCGCTTAATCAATTGCTTTCTTGGACTTTTACCTATTTGGTGCTTGTATTGGGAGAGCTGTGCGTCATGGGATTGGCAGAGGCTTCCACCCGGGCTGCTGTCAGTGAGATTGCGTTCCTGAGGCTCTGGAGGTTTGTCTTCGGACGCTTCCGAGGATACTTTGCCGCGGGTGTAAGAGCTGGTTTCCTGGCTTGCCGGTATAACCACCTTCACCTTCGCAGTTTTCCGCACCACAGGCAGCATCGGGGTCCCTGCCAAAGGTACGGCATACTCCATTAGTCGGGAGGATGCTTCGTGGCAGTTGACATTTCCCACCATTTTGCTTGTGGGTTTGGCGGCGGCGGCACTGAAGGGAAGAGACCCGGCTCGCGCCTGCCATTGTGGTACATTTAGTATAGTGTGTGTTGCTTTTACGTCCAGCAGATGGTGCTGTTTTTCAAGAAAGCATGTTTTTACCTGTCACAGGTGTGACATCTATATAATATAGGTATATAAAAACACGCGCGTATTCAAATGCAATGTTGTGTCAAAATTTCAAAGCAATCGGTGAAGAACTTTCGGAGATTTACGATTTTGAACAAACAAACATTTACATTTTTATTTATATAGATATGCATTCTAGATAAAGATTCAGTATAGCAACCAAAAGCATCTTGAATTCTAACAATGCATCTTTTCAGCTTCAACCTATGTAATTGTAGAGAGATAAGCATTGCATACAAGGAAATACAACATCTTCCTCTTATATTAAATAATGATGCTTATTAGGGAATTATATGAGTTGACCCTTAGTATATTGAGTATATTTTTGGGAAGGGCTGATCTAACCTACTTCACATGGAAGCTCTAAAAAAACCTAGTAGTCTTTTTCTTCTCCAGTCTAAATAAGAAAACATGTTTGCACTCCATTTAACATCTAGGACACCAAATTATCCTATACATATTGCTTCCATTGAGGATTTAAACTGCCTCTGGATAATAAAGTACAGTGTGGGTGAATCTTTTCAGCACCGAGTGCCGAAACTGGAGCACATGCATGGGAGCATTGGAAACCGGAAGAGCAGCTCCCCAGTGCACATGTACGGGAGCACTGGAAACTGAAATAATAGTTCCCTGGTGCACACGGGGAAGCTGAGCTTCCAGTTTCCAGCGTGCACATGCACATGCATGCTGGTCACCTAGTCTTCCAGTTTCTGACACGCAAGCATGCGTGAAGGCCAGCTGGCCAGCCCCATGCATGTGCTGGAAACTCAGCATCCCGGTGCATGCATGCATGCATGTCAGAAAGCTGCTCTTCCGGTTTCCAGTGCTCCCGCGCACACGAATACCAGCTGGCCACCGTGCATGTCATGCCAGAACCTGGAAAAGCAACGGCAATGGCTGGCATGCCCGGAGAGATGACTCTGCATGCCACTTCTGTCACACATGCCATAGGTTCGCCATCATGGATATAGTAGAAGCAGCACTGAAGCTTCATTCTAATTCCCATATTCTCACTACCATCATCAATTTGTTCGCACAAGTTTGATCTCAATTTTCTTCATCTTGTCCCTAATTATCATTGTTTTGCATTTTTGTCTATTGCAGACATCAGATTTGGCAGAAGTTCCCAAAGAAAAAGGCAGCCTAGGAAATATGTTTGGCCTAAATAGGCAACGCAGCAATAGTGGTGAGTGCAAGCTATCATTTATAGCTAAAACACAGATTATCTCATAGAAGATAATGAACTTGAAGTACAAATTCTGTTCTGGGATTAATGTCAGGAGCTGCAAACAGATATTGAGGAGATAGTTACTATTTACTTCCTACTACTTCCCAGGGTTTTTAATAATTATGTTGTGTTTCTTGGTATGCTGCTAGCAAATCATAAAAAATTCACAGCATATTTAACATTCATGTTATGCACAATTTCACATAGTGCAGGAAAGATGTTGATGGAGTTATTTATTTATTTATTTATTTATTTGTCGCATTTCTATGCCGCCCAACTCCCTGGGGACTCTGGGCGGCTTACAACAAAAAATAATGCAAACAATATGCCATAAAAGTTGTTGTTGTTGTTGTTTTTTTAAAAAAAAAAACATTAAAAACCCATATACTCCATTCATGGTCGGATCTCGCAAGATTGCAGCAGCTAGATCAACGGCCCCAGGCCTTCTGGAAAAGCCAGGTCTTCGACGCTTTCCGGAAGGCCAATAAGATGGGGGCGGTCCAGACCTCAGGAGGTAATTGGTTCCAGAGAGCCAGGGCAGCCACAGAGAAGGCCCTTCCCCACGGGCCCGCCAGCTGACATTGTTTAGCTGATGGGACCCAGAGGAGACCAACCCTGTGGGATTTTACTGGTCGTTGGGAACTATGCAGTAGAAGACGCCTCGAAGATAGCCTGGCCCTAAGCCATGTAGGGCTTTAAAGGTAATAACCAACACCTTGAATTGTGTCTGGAGACCGATAGGGAGCCAGTGCAGCTCGCAGACAATTGGTGTAATGTGGGTGTATCTACGTGCACCCACAATAGCTCATGCGGCTGCATTCTGAACCAACTGAAGTCTCCGAACACTTTTCAAGGGTAGCCCCATGTAGAACATGTTGCAATAATCCAACTGTGAGGTGACAAGAGCATGAGTGAATGTGAGGAGAGCCTCCTGATCTAAGTAGAGTTGCAGTTGGTGCACCAGGCGAACCTGTGCAAAAGTCCCCCTAGCCACAGCTGTCAGATGTTGCTCTAATCTTAGCTGTAAGTCTAGAAGGACACCCAGATTGCAAGCCCGTTCTGAGGGGGACAATTTCTCTCCCCCCCCCAGGACCAGAGATGGACAATCGACATAGTCTTTAAGAGGCAATACCCACAGTCATTTGGTCTTGTCTGGTTTAAGTCTGAGCCTGTTGACTCCCATCCAGACCTTCACAGCCTCCAGGCACCAGCACATCACATCCACTGCATCACTGATCTGACGTGGAGTGGAGATATACAGCTGGGTATCATCAGCATATTGCTGATATTCCACCCCGTATCGTCGGATGATTTCACCCAGTGGTTTCATGTAGATGTTAAATAGGAGGGGAGAGAGGACCCAGCCCTGAGGCACCCCACAAACAAAGGGCCCAGGGGTCGACCTCTGTCCTCCTACCAACACCGACTGTGACCAACCAGAGAGATAGGAGGAGAACCACCGTAACACGGTGCCTCTCACTCCCAACTCCCTTAGTCGTCCCAGAAGGATACCATGGTCAATGGTATTGAAAGCTGCTGAGAGGTCAAGTAGCACCAAGATAGAGGAATGACCCCCATCTCGGGCTGATCATCCATCAGTGTGACCAAGGCAGTTTCTGTGCTGTAGCCAGGCCTGAAGCCAGACTGAAAAGGGTTTAGATAATCTGTTTCACCCAATGACCGCAGGAGCTGAAGTGCCACCACTTTCTCTACAACCTTTCCCATGAAGGGTAGGTTGGAGACTGGCCAAAAATTCTTTAATTCTACTGGATCCAGGGAAGGCTTCTTGAGGAGGGGCCTTACAACTGCCTCCTTTAATGGTTGCAGGAAGGACCCCTCCCTCAAGGACGTGTTAACTAAAGCCTGGAGCCAGCCTCCTGTCACCTCCCTGCTGGCCGAAACCAGCCAGGAGGGGCATGGGTCCAACAAACTCATCACACCTACAGCCTTATTCACTTCCTCAGGAGTCACTGGCTCAAACTCGTCCCACACAATAGGACTAAGACCCGCCCCCATCATCTCTGTCAGTATTGCCCAATCAGAGTCCAGGTCCATCCGAATCTGAGCAACTTTATCCGACAGAAACTGCACAAACTCCTCAGCTCTACCCTGCAAGGACTCCTCCACTCCCCCTACATTAAGGAGGGAGCGAGTCACCCTAAATAGGGTGGCAGGCCGAGAATCTGCAGATACGATAAGTGCGGAAAAATGCAAGCATTTTGCCGCCCATATCACCATTAAATAAGTCCTAATAAAGGCTCTCAAGAGTGTTTGGTCAGATTCAGATTTACTGGTCCTCCAGCGTCGCTCTAGACGTCTCTTCTGGTGCTTCATCTCCCGGAGCTCCTCAGTAAACCAGGGAGCTTTCCTGGATCCGCTGCCATTGAGTGGCCGCAAAGGCGCAATCCGGTCCAATGCCCCAGACGCCGCCTTATGCCAGGCAGCCACTAGGGTTTCGGCCGGACTGTGACAAGGGAGTCAGGTATCTCCCCAAGCTCCTTCTGAAACCCTTCAGGGTCCATTAGGCGTCTGGGGTGGAACCACTTAATTGGCTCTGCCTCCCTGCGATGGAGGAGTGGCATCTTAAAGTCCAACCTCAACAGGAAATGATCTGACCACAAAAAGGGAGAAGCATCTATACCCCTTAATTCCAGATCCTGTCTCCACTGCCCTGAGAGAAACACCAGGTCAAGCGTGTGTCCTCCCCTATGGGTCGGACCCTGAACTACTTGGGTCAGGTCCATGGTTGTCATGGAAGCCATGAACTCCTGAGTCACATCTGAGGATTTGCCAAGTGACGGCAGGTTGAAGTCCCCCAGTACCATAAGCCTGAGGAACTCCACCACCAACCCGGCTGTTGCCTCTAGCAGCACAGGCAGGGCTGTTGTAACGCAAATGGGAGGCAGGTACATCAATAACAGGCCCAACTGAACCCTTGAGTCAACCTCAAGAGGAGAGACTCACACCCAACAACCTCTGGGGCAGGGATTCTGCGAGGACAGAGACTCTTCCAGACAATAGCTGCCACTCCTCCACCCCTTCCCTGGAGTCGCGGCTGATGCAATATCTGAAACCTGTCTGGGCACATCTCTGAGAGGGGAACACCCCCCCTCCTGGCCCATCCAGGTCTCAGTTATACATGCCAGGTCAGCCTCCTCCTCTAGGATTAGGTCCCGAATGAGGGGAGCCTTGTTAACAACAGACCTGGCATTAAACAGCAGCAGCCTGAGGCCAGGGCCCTGACATGCCAAGTCACCAGGTATACGAGGTGAACCCAATGAACCAAAACCAGAGGGGCTGGAACAAGTAATCACTTTGAGGCAGCGAGTCCTAGTTCCCCGAGAGCGGCCTACTCCTTGGCTCCCACCATATCTATCTCTCCCAGTCATAACCACAATATTCCGGCTCACCATCCCCCTGGAGATCCCCTTCCCCAACTCAGCAGCCCCCCTCCTCCCAGGCAGGCAAGGCACCCCACTCATACTGAACCAGGGGTCATATCTGAGCCCCCATTTGCTTTTGCTTGCACACTCAGCAGAGGGGACTCCATTCCCTGCCCCCGGCTCCCTCATTCTCCCTAATTCCAGCCACTCCAAACCCACCCCTTCCATTCTAAAATAATTTAAATTTCAATCCATCCCAAACACACTTACACATACACACATACGCACCCTCCCAAGATAAAATTAATTATCTGGGTTTCCCAACAAACCTCACCAGAATAGAAGCAATTTATTTGATCATTACTTGATTAGATTATTGTTGTCTAGTCAGAAGATCAGCATTAAAAAATTATACTCCAAAGCTCCTCCAAAACATTCCTCTTGGCAGTTAGAAAATTTCCCATGCTGTCTGCAAAGTCATCATAACACTAAATCTTTTGTTTTGCGCTCCCAAATATATCCTTCTAATATAGAGCACAAAAACATTAATTAAGGATATTAAGTGTATTGAAGGGTACATTTTTTAAAAAAAGTTTTTTTTTCTCATAAACATATTTAAATGTACAATTTCTTATCTAACATACATATTTTCTTTTAACTTTCATACTAATTCAATCTTCATCCTAAACAATTTAATTATATTCAGGGTTGCTCTTCTACTTCATCTCCCTTGTTTTACAACAATCCTTCTTCTCCCTCTCCTCCCTCTCCTTTCCCTCACTTCTTCCATCTACTCTTCTACTTTCTTCTTTTCTCCTCTCCTTCTCCTTCTCTCCTTCCCCTTCCTTTTCCCCACACCTCCCTTCTTCCCCCTTCTAACTTTCTCTCCTATTCTTGTTTCCCCTCTCTTTCTTCCTTTCCTTATCCCTTTCTTCTTTCCCTCTCTCTCCTTCCTCTCTTCTCTCCTCTATCCCTCTCCATTCTCTCTCTATGGTTGTATTCATTTTCAATTTAGTATTTTCCAAGGTGGTATTAGAGCAATCCCAATTTTTACTTTCTTTTCAATTACTTTTTCATTGTACTAAATTTACACATATCATCATAAATGTACATTTATATAATAACATTTTCTTTCTCTCCCTCCCTTCCCCTTTTCCATTTACACAGGTGTCTTCTGAGTTTCTATTTCTTTTTTGTCTTCTCTCTCATTTACTCATACCTTATCTAATTTATTTCTCTATAATCTTTTATTCATATTTTTTTCTAACCATACATAAAATCGTCCCCATGTCTTGAAATACACTGATTCCTCTTTTATTCTCAATGTTAACCTATTCATTTCTGCACATACTAAAATCTACTTTATTATCTCTCCTTCTGATGGGATTTTTTCTGTCTTCCACTTTTGTGCAAATACAATTCACGCTGCTGTTATTATATGAATAATCAAATATGTATCTTCTTTGCTATATTTTTTCCGTTAATATACCCAATAAAAATGCCTCTGGTTTTAACTCTATACGCTGGTGCAACGTTTCCTCTGACCATGCCTGTATTCTAACCCAATAATTTTTTGCTTCCGTACATGTCCACCACATATGATAATATGATCCCGGTAATTGAAAACATTTCCAACATTTAGCTGATTTATCCTTAAACATTTTTGCTAATCTTTCTGGTGACATATGCCATCTAGAAACCATTTTATATAAATTTTCTTTATATGCAGTTGCCATTGTTAATTTATAATTCCTTTCCCATAGTTGTTGCCATCTCTAGTTCTATTGTATAACCAAAGTTTTTTGCCCATGTTATCATAGTCTCTTTTACTTCTTCCTCTTCTAATCTGATTTGCAATAAGTAATTATACAATTTCTTAATCATTTTTTCATCTGTCCCAGTCAATATCTCATGTCGAGTGTCAGCCATTCCCTCGATACATGATCCCGGGGACTGTGACAAGCCAGAAGAACAGAGACACGGTGAAGGGGGGTGTTGTAGCATTTAGCAGGGCACGGTGATATCAGGTGGTGGACAGTATAGGGAATCTGGGGACAGGGTCAATAGAACGATGTCAAAGGAAACAAATTCCCTTCAATACGAGGGACAGCGAGATCCGGAAGTAACTGGCAATCCACAACGAACCTGAAGGAGTAAATAGCGCGGTCACTTTAAATGCACAATTGAGCAAGGGCGGGCGCTTGGGGGCGTTCTATAAAGCCAGATAAGTGGAGGAATCGGGCGTCTCCGACTTTGTTTTTCATCAGAAAACTTCAGCGCTTACTGTATGACCACTGTGTAAGCTACGATTAAACCGGATAGCTTCACCTTTGAGTGTGTGTGTGTGGTGTTTGTTCGGCGGAGCACAGGTGGTTCCAGAGGAGGCTGACATCTCGTCCAATTCTGATTTTTCCAAATTAAAGCCATACTGTTTCAAATCTTTATCATATCTTGATTGTATTTGCAATCATGTATACCAACCTGTCTCAATCCCTTGTTTTTCTAGTTCTTGTTTCTGTTTTAGTTCTCCCTTCTCTGTTAAAATATCCTTATATCTCACAATATTTTTCATCTTAATCATATTTGGATGTGTCAAAGCTTCTATTGTTGAAAGCCACATTGGTATCTTCATATAATGTCTTTCTTTCACTTTTTCCCATGTTGTTTGCAAACCATTCCTTATGTAATGTCTATGAAAGGGTACGTGTGAAGATACTTGTCCAGTTAGCAATACAGCCAGGAAATGGGGCCCTTAACACAGTCAGCACTCAGGCATGGGAATATAGCCATTTTTTCAGGACCTTATGAAAGGCTAATAGGATTGAGGCCAGTCTAATCTCTGAAGGGAGGATGTTCCATCCATGATGTGCCATGAAATAGGACCCCTGTGAAAAAGCTCATCTTTTGGTCCCTGTTGGCTTCCACTCTGGCTGCATGTTCATTCTAGTTGATCTGGTCGGACAAGTTGCCTTTGGAAAAAGGCAATCTCTCAAGTACCATTGTATCAAGCCTTTTAATACTTTAAAGGTAACTACCAGCATTTTAAATTGCACCAAGAACACAGCAGTAACCAATGCAGCTCATGCAGGGGTGGTGTTATGTGTACCATTTATCTGGAACCATTTACTATTTATACAGCTGCATTCTACACCATATGAAGTTTCTGAATGATCTTCAAAGGTAGTCTCATGTACAGCATGTTACAATACTCTAGCCTAGAAGTTACAAGGGCAGGGCTTCTCAGTCCAGGTATAGGTGCAACTGACATATGACCCAAAGATGTGCAAAGACTCTCCTAGCCACAACTACCAGCTGCTTTTTGAACAGGAGCCACAAGTCCAAGAGAATCCCCAGATTGTGCACCAGATCTGACTGGAGCAGTGAAACCCCATCCAGAACCAAAGATGGAAGAGACTTGTCTCCAGGAGGGTCAAATTCCCACATCAGTTCCATCTTGCAATGATTGAGCATCCATCCAGTCCCGACACTGGGATCAGTATCAGTCAAATGGCCTAGTGCAGTGATGGCTAACCTTTTTGCCTGATCCACCAGTTGCGTCCCTTTCTGGATCAGGACTCGTTAAGTATGGTCACTCATGTCCTCGTCACTTCCTGCCTGGACTACTGTAATACTCTCTACATGGGGCTCCCCTTGAGGAGCACCCGGAAGCTCCAGCTGGTCTAGAATGTGGTCACGCAGGTGGTTATGGGAGCGACGTGGCACTCCCATGTGTCTCCCCTCCTGCGCGAGCTGCCCTGGCTCCCGGTGGTCTTCCGGGTGCACTTCAAGGTTTTGGTTACCACCTTTAGAGCACTCCATGGCTTAGGACCGAGGTACCTATGAGACCGCCTTCTGCCACCAGTAGCCTCTCACCGACCAGTACGCTTCCATAGAGAGGGGCTTCTCAGTGTGTCGTCGGTCAAACAGTGTTGACTGGCAGACCCCAGGGGGAGAGCCTTTTCTATGGGGGCACTTGCCATCTGGAACGAGCTCCCCCCGGAGATACGGAGGATCCCGGGTCTGCGCACTTTTCGCTGTGCCCTCAAAACATTCCTATTCCAGCAGGCTGGTCTGGCCTAACTTCCCTTTTAAATTGCTATTTTAAAATTTGTCTTATAAATCGGGGTGTTTTCAATTTGTTTTGGGCCAAAGTATTTAATGTATTTTAAATGGTTTTTAACGTTTGTACTATGTGTATTTTATCTTTTGGCTGTTCACCACCCTGAGTCCTTCGCGAGTAGGGCGGTATATAAATTAAATAAATAAATAAATAAATAATCAGAAAGAGATAACGAGTGGCAGAACTGGAGTGGTGATTGGAGAAGTGATGGTTCTAATGGAACTATAGATGGAGCAGAGTTGGAAAATAACAAGATTGGAATTTTTTATCTAAAAACGTTGAAATTGGATATTTGGACATTTCTGGAGAGTGGCAGTAAAAACTATATTTGAAGAGAGTTGAAGTGGAGGCTAAGCAGCAGACAAAAGAGGGGGAAAAAAGGACTGAACAGAGGATTGAGCAGAGAATAATGCAAGAGTGAAAGAGGACTGTATGGAAGAAGAACAACAATATATATATACATAAAACAAGTGATTAATGATAAATATCTGATTATTTTAATTATAATTAATTATTAATAATTGTTGATTATTAATTGGTAATTAGTACTTAACAATTGAGATAAAATGGATTATTGATGTTGAATACTAATCTTAAGTAACTGCTAGTTATATTTATTTATCTTCATATTTGATTATATATACTGTGCTAACTATACTATTAACAAATTAATGAATTTTTAGAGTTTTAAATTTTTCCCCTCATTCTCTTTTTTCTTCTCTTTCATAAACGTATATATGAGTTAAAATTTATAGAGTCCTAAATAAGTATATAGAGGGATATAGAATATATATAGTAAAATACATTGCCTTGTAGAGTGATTACTTATTTATGTGATAAACGTGATAAACGTATTTATACAGCTAAAGTCATAATATTATAAATATATATTGACATTCAAGGAATTGCATTATATAGGTTAAATTTAAAAACTATTTAAGTGACTCTTATAAGTAACAAATTTAAAGATATTAAAAGTAAGTCATTGTATGAAATTTTGGAAGAATTTGCAACAAATAGTAAAAATGACAAGCACAGGCACAATAATGATAACCAAAATAAATAAGAAAACAACCTCAAATCAGGCATCTCTTACAGCTTTTCCAGCACAGCAAAGGTCGATAGAAAGCATGCTGAGAGTAGATAAAGAAAAGACAGGCTCCATTTCCAGTATACAAAATATTCAATCAGTGTTGGCAATGATCCAGAAGGCAATGAACAAGACACAAGAAACCATTGCGAATAATCACGTGGAAACAAAAAAAAACCACAAGGACCTTAAATCTGATGTGGGAGAAATAAAAGACAATATTAAAAAAATGGACAATAAAATAAAAAAAAATCCAACAGAACATTTCTAGGAATGAGTAAAGGATCCAAAAAGTAGAATCAAAAATGGAACAAACAGATAAAAAAATACAGACATTGGAACAAAAGCAGATGTCAACTAATAGGGAACTAGAAGAATCAATTGTGCATCTGGAAATGGAGAAGGCATCATTTTATCTTAGGTTTCAGAATATTACGGAAAATAAGGATGAAGACTTAGGAGAGATAATGGCGGAGATCCTGGCAGAAACAACACAAAGAGATAAAGAGAATATATGAAGGGACATTGACGAGGTCTATAGAGTGCATACAAATTATGCACGTAGGCACAAACTGCCAAAGGAAGTGCATGTTAGATTTACTAAAAGAACAATAAAGGAAGAAATCTATTAAAAAAATGAGAGATGAGGCAATATTGTATAAAGGAAAGGAGATAATAACACTCAAACAAATACCAAGATGAGTAAGAGACCAGAGAAAAAATTACAACTTTCTCACATCACAATTAAACAAATATAAAGTCATGTTTTGATGGCTGATACCGGAGGGCATCCTAATCTCTTGGCAAAAGAAGAAATTTAAGATAGATACCAGGAGTTATTTGAACATCATTTTGCCTTGGAGGAAGATCAAGAAAGCAGGGAGGAATCAGAGAGTAAAAGCCAAGAAGACTATGCCACGGAAGAAACTGAAGGAGAACAAGAGGAAAAGAGAAGATTGGAAAGAGAATGAATAGAGAGAGAGGGAGCGAGGGAAAAAACATAAATAGTAACAAGAAACACAAGAAGGCTAAGGACAATGAATAAATAAGAACGAAGATGGAACAAGAAATAAAAATGATTTCAATAAACATAAATGGTTTAGATGCGCCAGCCAAAAGAATGCAAACATTTACAAAGTTACAAAGATTGGAGATGGAGACTTCCGGCGGTGACGTCATCACGAACGGGTGAGGAAACGGAGGCTCCGTCTCTGAAACCCAAATTTCCTCATTAATTGCTCTTTAGGGGCATTCCTGAACTTGGAGGGATCGGGAAACGAAAGAGGAATTCGCGAAGCCCCCTGGTGTTGCGTTGTCATCAGGGAGGTCGAGCGATCAACCTCTTAAATTGGTGGAGAAGAAGTCGGCCTTATCGGCGGACAGGAGTGATGGCGCCCGCCTAGATCGAAGCAAAAAGTGGAAGCAAATCCGAGTGACTGTCAGATAGATCACCTACAATAGAGACGGCAAACGGGACACGCGATCCAATCAGAGGAAGACAAGTGAGTTACAACAGCGGCGATACAAGAGGAGAAGGAAAAAGGGGGAATAACTACAGCGCGGAAAAGAGAAACCCATAGAATGACTAAGCAAATATAAGAAAAGGAGAAATAGCGCTCGAAGTGGTCTGACTGCGGACTTTTACAGTTGATCAAAGGGAGCAGCCTGTGGACTTTGTGGATATAGAGACAAGCCGTTTGATCTTGGGAATTATAACTGATTCAAACCCCAAACATCGGAAACCAAGTGCAGAGACTGAAATACTGGACTAAGTGGTGATTTTCACGGATACAGAAGACCTGTCTGGATTTCGAACTCTGGATTTACAAATAACTTTGGATAATAAGAACTCAAGTTTAAAAAAAAAAAAAGATTTGAAGATTGAATGCAGAGATCCGATTACTGGGAGAAGAAATTAAAAAAAAGATTGAGACGACACAGATTGCGTTTTTTATGATTGTGAAAGAACAGACTGAGAGAGGTAAAGCAAGAAGACAATAAGGACTAAAGAAAATAAAAATTAAGTGAATTATTAATTTTGAACTGTTTAATTAGTTAATAAGTTTAATATTTGAAAGAAATATATAAGTTGACAATATTTTTATAGCTATAAATTGTATTGTGAAATTGTAGTTAGACAAGGAATTATTGTTAAAGTGAAAGACTGATTTTTATACAAAATAACAGATGAGTTGACTGTATCTCTGAGATAGACTAATTGAAAAAGGGGGTAATTGAAAAGATTGCTAATTAGAAAATTAAGAAAATCAAATTAAAATCTTGATTGATAAGTAAATAGATTTATATTGTGAATAAGAATTAATTGCTCAATTGGGATAACTGGCAATATAATATAATATAACTATATATAAGTTGTGTGGTGTATAAGTAGTATTTGGAGGGGAAAAGAGATATTAAGGAATAACTTAATAATTGATGTTAAGATTGGAAAGCTTTACACGAATATTAAAAATATCTACAACATCCACCATAACAAAGACAGGGAAAAAACCTACAACGAGTACGTTAGTAATGACTCCTTCCCCCTCACAACAAAAAACAATAGATAGCATGATGGGGAAAGAAAAAGAAAAAGAAAAACTGGAAATGGCACCTAATGTAATACAAGATATGTTTCAAAAGATCCAGGAAACACTGCTTCAAACACAAGAAAAAATAGCTGAAAATCAGGAAGAAATGAGAACGTTCCATGCAGAGATCAGAAATGAATTAGGAGAAGTTAAGGAAGATATTAAGACCATGAAGGATAAAATTGGGGGCATTCAAAATTCTATAGCAGAAAATGAACAGAGAATTAGGAAAACGGAAACAAAAATAGATCACGTGGAATTAAAAGTAGAAGCAATGGAACAAAAAACCCTACAACTAAACAAAGAAATGTCAGATTCCTTGGCCATGCTCGAAATGGAAAAGGCCTCATACTTCTTGCATTTTCAAAATGTTCCAGAAGAAAAAAATGAGGATTTAGAAGGAAAGATGGTGGAGATTATTGCAGGAATGATACAAAAAGAGCCAGAAGAAATAAAAGGACAATTGGAAGAAACTTATCGTGTACAAACAAATTATATAAGAAGACACAGATTGGCGAGAGAAGTCCATGTTAAATTTTTAAAAAAATCAATCTGAGATGAAGCCTATAAGAAATCTAGAGAAGAAACGGTGATCTATAATGGAAAAGAAATTATAATTTTAAAACAGATACCCCGAAGGGTAAGAAATCTACGACAACAATATCAGTTTTTAACACAACTATTGATCAAATACAAGATAATGTATAGATGGCTGCCAATAGAGGGGATCTTAATTACGTGGGAAGACAAAAAATATAAAATAGACACTCTAGAAAAGGCAAGAGAATTTAATAACACACATTTTAGACTAGAAGTAGAACAGGAAAGCAAGGAGGAAACAGATAGTAAAAGTCAAGAAGAAGAACCAATAGAAACAAATGAAGAAAAAGAAATAAGACAGAGGCAAGAAAAAGAGAGAGAACAGAGAGAAGGTGCAAAACCTAGGGAACGGATGGAAACAAGAAACACAAAAAAACAGATACAATAGGCAATGGACGAACAGATCAAACTCTTTTCGGTAAACATTAATGGCTTAAATGCCCCAAAGAAAAGGAATCAAATTTTCACAAAATTACGAAAATTAGAAGCAGATGTGATATGTCTGCAAGAAGTACACATTCAAAAAGATTATCAAAAAATCCTAGAAAACCCCAAATTAGGAAAATTATATTTATCTCTGGCCCCAAAAAAGAAAAAAGGAGTAGTGATTTACGTAAAAGAAAAAATACAATCTAAACTAGTTTATACCGATGAGCAAGGTAGAGTGGTGATGGTTGAATTAGAAATAGGAAAGAGGAAAATGTTAATTGTAGGGATTTATGCACCTAACCAAAAACTACAGGTTTTTTTTAAAGACCTACATATAAAATTAGCAGAATTAGAATATGATGATATTTGTGTAATAGGGGATTATAATGCAATAGTAAAAGCAAAGAAAGACTACAAAACTGAGAAAAAAAAACAAAAGAAAAAAGAAATACTCCCAAAAGAATTCTTTACCATGGCTGAAGAACTAAACTTGGCAGACGTATGGAGGGAAACACATGAAGAAGAGGCCCAATACACCTTTTACTCCCATCCGCATAATTCATGGTCAAGACTGGACATGGCATGGATGACCCCAAGTATCAAAATAGAAGTAGAAAAAATTGAGATAGGCACAAACCAATGGGCAGACCACAATCCATTATTCATAAACTGGAAAGGGGAAAGAAGATGTAAGAGATGGACAATGAATCAAAGATTATGTAAAGAAAAAGAATTTAATTTGATGTTAGAAAAGGAAGTAAAAATATTCTTTCAAATAAATAAAATAGAGGAAACCTCTTTACAAAACACATGGGATACTTTAAAAGCATATATAAGAGGCCTAGTAATAGCATATACGAGGAAAAAGAACAAAGAGAAGAAAAATCAATTAGAGAAATTAGAGAAAGACCTAAAACAAATAGAACAAAAACTCCAGGAAAAGCCCCAGAACAAAATAATAAGAGAAGAATGGGAAATGATTAAGCATAAATTGAATTTGATAAACCAAGTAGAACTGGCCCAAAAAATAAAAATGGCGAAACAAAACTATTTCGAGCACGCAAATAAAACGGGCAGATGGCTAGCCTATAAACTGAAAAAAGAACAGAAAAAAAGAATGATATACCAATTGAAAGATGATAAAGGAGAAATTCAACATAGTAAAGAGGCCAAAAAAGATATTATTAAGAAATTTTATGCGACTCTATATAATCAGGGGAAAATAGAGGAAGATAAAATAAAACAGTACATAGGGAAATCAGGAATGCCAAAAATCACAGAAGAACAAAGAATTACTCTCAATAGGCCAATAACAAAATTAGAACTAGATGAAGTACTGAAAAAGCAAAAAAACAATAAAACACCGGGTCCTGACGGGCTACTGGTAGAAATATATAAAACAATGCAAGAAGTATTGGGAGAGAATATGTTGCGATTATATAATGAAACTATGGAGAAAGCCAAAATACCAAATTCATGGACAGAAGCCATAATAACAATCATTCCAAAAGAAGACACAGATCTCCAGTTAATACAAAACTATAGACCTATTTCATTATTGAATGCCGATTACAAAATATTTGCAGCAATCTTGGCAGAAAGGATTAAATTAGTATTAAATACATATATACACCCAGACCAAAATGGATTTCTGCCGGGACGCCAAATAAAGAACAACATGAGAATAATACTTAATGCTTTAGAATACTATGAATCACACCCGGAGAAGCAGGCAGTGTTGGTTTTTCTTGACGCCCAAAAGGCCTTTGATAACCAAAATTGGAAATTTATGATTGAACAACTACAAAATATGCAAATTGGGGAAAAATTTGGGAAAATTATAGCAGAAATCTATACCAAGCAATCAGCAAGGATAATTATGAATGATGACATAACAGACAAATTTAATATAACAAAAGGAGTCAGACAAGGCTGTCCACTTTCCCCCTTACTATATATTCTATCATTGGAAATCCTGTTGAAAAAAATTAGAGAAGATCAAGGAATTGAAGGCTTAAGGATTAATAGAGAAGAATACAAAGTTCAAGCCTTTGCTGATGACTTAGTATTTTTGACAGAAAATCCTATGGAATCTATACCTAATTTGTTCCAAAAAATAGAAGAATTTTGGAGAAGTGGCTGGACTAAAAATTAATAAAAGTAAATCGAAGCTAATTGTTAAAAATCTTACGGAAATCCAAACAAAAGATTTGATAGATAATATACAAATTCAAACAAAAAAAAAAAATATCTAGGAATTTGCTTATCTACAAGAACATCAGCAATTAAAGAAAACAATTATGATAAATTACTAGGACAAACAAAGAAAGACTTAGAAAAATGGGAAAACTTACATATTTCATTCCTAGGAAGAATTTCGGCCATCAAAATGATTATATTACCTAAATTTTTATATTTGTTTCAGGTCACCCCAATTAAATTAGATAAACCACAAAAAAAGCGAGGAATAGTAGTTTATATCAAAAAACATTTGAAAACAAAACAAATACACACAGATGAGGCTCTTAATGATTGAAATACAAACAGAACAAAAACCAATACTATTGATTTTGATTTATGCACCAAATGATAACCAAAATGAATTTTATAAAAAGATACATGACAAAGTAAAATAATTAGAATACGAAAACATCTGCATAATAGATGACTTCAACGCAATTACGGACATGAAAAAAGTCTACCAGAGTAATAAGAAAAATAAAACTAAGAAAAAGACATTTCTTTTCTCTTCCAGATACATTTAAAGAGATGATACAGGAACTATGTCTTCAAGATACATGGAGGGAGGGACTTCCAGTTGGCACTGCAGGCTCCGAGGATGGTCATTTATGACCGCCAGCCCTGCGTCTCTGTTAAAGCCACTTTGACAGCGCAAATCGGCTGTCTAGCGGCTGAAAAACTCTCCTTTGGGAAAAGAAGGAGAGGAGAGCTGGTGGGTGTGAGTAGAGCCCCCCGAAAGTTCTCTGGATCATTCCCAGAGGCTTGGAAGGTGAGAGCTCCTCAGTCAGCCCGCCAAGAAGCTCCAGAGCCAGGACAACCCTGCAAAAGCAGGGCGAGAAGCCGCGATCTGATCCTGCTTTTAAAAGTGAGTTTGATTGATCCCAAGCGCAGGCAGAGCGGAAAACAGGAGAATAAGCCTTAAAAATACAGAGCTTAACTCCGAAGTTACTTTGTTTCAATTTGAATCTTGTGTCAGCCTCCTCTGGAACCACCTGTGCTCAGCCGAACAAACACCACACGCACACACTCAAAGGTGGAGCTATCCGGTTTAATCGTAGCTTACACGGTGGTCATACAGTAAGCGCTGAAGTTTTCTGATGAAAAACAAAGTCGGAGACGCCCGATTCCTCCACTTATCTGGCTTTATAGAATGCCCCCAAGCGCCCCTCCCTTGCTCAATTGTGCATTTAAAGTGACCGCGCTATTTAATCCTTCATTTACTTCTGGATCGCACTGTCCCTCGCATTGAAGGGCGTTTGTTTCCTTTGACATCGTTTTATTGACCCTGCCCCCAGATTCCCTATCCTGTCCACCACCTGATATCACCGTGCCCTGCTAAACACTACAACACCTCCCTTCACCGTGTCTCTGTTCTTCTGGCTTGTCACAGTCCCCGGGATCATGTGTCGAGGGAATGGCTGACACTCAACATGCGCCCCCCCCCACCAGGTCTCTTCCTGTAGGGACATAAAAACATTTGGTTATTCTCATTAAGTGGGAAAGTGTCCACCTGGTTTGTTTGGATATGTTTCATGGAATTGTTTTAGTAATCGTGGAGCATCTATATCCTTCGTTTTCACCCATGTTGCTTCTGATATAGGGTATCCCTTCCAATGTACTAAATACCTAAGCTTCCCATGATATATTTTAGAATCGAGGATCTTTTTAATTTCGTATGAATTTCCTGTCACAGGCCCTGGACGTGTTCCTGTTTCTCTTATTTTGGCTGCTGGTTTTAGGAGACTACTGTGGAATACTGGGTGTATTCTTCTCAGTAAGGGGGGTAGTTTTAAAGATACCGTTACGGGATTTATTATTTTGGTGATGGGAAAGGGACCTATATATTTTGGGCCTAATTTTTTACTGGGCATACGCAGATTGATATATTTTGTGGACAAATACACCTTTTCTCCTATTTTGAAGGGTAGGTTATCTCGTCTCCATTTGTTTACTTGGGTTTTGTACGCTTCAGAAGCTTTTTCTAATGCATTTTTGATGTGTGGCCAACTCTGTTTAACCTTCTCTGTCCATTCTTTTGGACTATGGGAACTAGTCATTTGTACATCTAGATCGGGGATGGCCGGGAACTCTTTTCCAGAAACTACTAGGAAGGGTGTATAACCAGTACTGCTGTGCACGGTGTTATTATATGCTGATTCTGCGAAAGGTAAGAGTTCGTACCAGTCTGTTTGTTGGTATGACACATAAGAATGTAGATACCTTTCTACCATGGCATTGGCTCTTTCAGCGGCTCCATTGGTATTTGGGTGGAACGCAGAGCTCAGTCCCTGTTCTGTTCCTAATTGTCCTAGGAAACGTCTCCAGAACCGGGCGGTAAATTGGGGACCTCTGTCTGAGATTATACGTTTGGGTGTGCCATGAAGTTGATATACGTGATGGACAAACAGTTTCGCTAGACGCCCTGCGGACGGTAGTCTTTTACAGGGGACAAAATGCGCCTGTTTGGAAAACAGGTCAATAATAGTCCATATTACATTGTGTCCTTTGCTGGGAGGTAATTCGACTATGAAATCCATGGCTATATCTTCCCAAGGTCTCTGTGGTTCAGCCACCGACTGTAACAAACCAGACGGTTTCCCTGACAAGGGTTTAGCTCTTATACAGATGGGACAGCCTTGTACATATGTCTCTACCTGTTTTCGCATATGTGGCCACCAGAACTGTCTCCTCACTAGATGCAATGTTTTCACGAAACCGAAATGCCCTGCTGTTTTTACATCGTGGCATTGTCATAACACCTTATCTCTCAATCCTTCGGGGATATATAATTTATCTCCTTTCCACATTAGTCCTCTTTTCTGTGTCACTATCTGGGGATTGGTCTTCAGCCAACTGTCTGTTGCTAATTTTTTCCTCAACTCCACTATCCAGGTTGTGGGGAGCGGGAATACGTCCCTTCCTTGCTTTCCTGTCTGTTTATAAGGTATTAAGGCTTGTGTTATCTCCTCTTTTTGGCTCTCAAATTGTGGCATGCGTGATAGGGCATCAGCTAAATAGTTCTTTCCCCCTGGTATCGCTTTCAGCTTGATGGTAAATCTGCAGAAATACTGCGCCCAACGTGCCTGTTTCGGGGACAGTTTACGAGGCGATTGAAGTGCCTCTAGATTTTTGTGATCCGTCCATACCTCAGATTCTACCTTAGTCCCTTCTAGCAAATGCCTCCACGTTTGCAAGGCCCATTTTATGGCATACGCCTCTTTTTCCCAAACCGTCCAATTTCGTTCTGTATCGGTTAGTTTTCGGGAGGTGTAGGCGCATGGTTGAAGAACCCCATGTTCATTTCTTTGTAGGAGAACACCCCCTACCGCCACATCACTTGCATCCGCCTGGATTACAAAGGGTTTTGAAGTGTTAGGATGTCTTAGTATGGGTTCATTAGCGAAGAGGGTTTTCAACGTGTCAAATGCACGTTGACATGATATCGTCCAATTTATTTTTTGTTGTGGGTTGCCTTTCCCGACTGCACTTTTTCTCGTCTTTAAGAGATCAGTCAACGGTAAAGCCACCTTAGCAAATGAGGGGATAAATCTTCTGTAAAAATTTGCAAAGCCCAGAAAACTTTGTAACTGTTTTCGGGTCTTTGGAGCCTGCCATTCCAACACTGTCTTAACCTTATTTGGGTCCATTTCAATCCCTTTTCCTGAAATCCTAAACCCCAAGTAATCTATCTCTGTCTTGTGAAATTCACATTTCGATAGCTTTACATACAACTGAGCCTTCAACAACTTCAGTAATATTTGCCGTACCAGACGAACGTGTTCTTCTAGGGTATTGGAGTATATTAGAATATCGTCTAGATAAACGAGAACTCCACGATACAGGTGATCATAGAGTATACTATTGATAAACTGCATAAAAACTGCAGGGGCCCCCTGTAGACCAAATGGCATGACCCGGAACTTATAGCTGCCCAAAGGGCAGTTAAATGTGGTCTTCCATTCATCACCCGCTTTTACCCGGACCCTGTAATACGCTTCTCGGAGGTCCAACTTAGTAAAGATCTTCCCTGTCGTGAGAGTGGAAAGCAAATCCGTCATAAGGGGTAAGGGGTAAAGGGGTTCCATACAGACAGCGTTTAATCCCCGAAAATCAACACACAATCTTAGCCCTCCATCTTTCTTCTCCTTAAACAGAACTGGCGCCGCCATATGCTCACGACTGGGCGAGATAAAACCCCTGGCTAGGTTCTGATCTATATAACGCCGCAATTCCTCTAATTCAAGGGGAGTCATGGAATACATGCGGGGTTTAGGTAAACTAACACCTGGTTTTAACTCTATCGCACAGTCTGTAGGACGGTGGGGTGGAAGGGCCTCACATTCCTTCTCACTAAACACACGCCATAGATCTCTGTATATGTGTGGGACTTTTTCTAGACAGGACATCTCCTTTCCAGTCGCTCCTATATCTCTACTGTCTTCAGGTGGATCAGGGCCTACTGCCAAGCGTAATTTGCGAAAAAACCCTTCCCACCAAATGGTAGGTTTCCACTTATCTAACCATGATAGGCCTAGAATGATGGGTTCAATCATTTTTTCTACAACCACAAATCGTATTACTTCCCGATGATTCCCGATCTCAAGTGTCACAGGTTCTGTAACATGGGTAGCTGGTTGTCCTCCTAGCGTTGAACCATCCATTTGCTCAAAATAAATAGGTTTTTGCAATTTCACTACACGGAGTCCAAGACTGTCTGCTATCGCCCTTCGTAAAAGGCAACGGGTGCAACCGGTATCTACTAAGGCCCCTTGCTGTTCCAATCTACCCGACCTAGGGTGTTTTAGTGTCACCTGGATAACGAACGGTCGAACAGGATCACATACCATAGGATCCTGTGTTCCGTTTCCTCCTCAATGTTCCCCTCCTCCGTCGGTGTTCGGATGATGTCAGGAGATCCATCATTGCCATCACGACCATTGGCCTCGCCACCTCTTGTTTGAGCCGCGATACGAGAGCGCTCCAATAGTCTGGAACGGAAACCCGCCCGCCTACCGGAACCTGATGCCTGGATGTCTGGGGCCCGGAGAGGCGGGAGTGGGCAATCAAGCGCTCTGTGGCCCTCCTGGTCACACCGGTAACATCAGAATGGTCTTCGTGAGGCAATACCACCTCTTACTCCTATAGGCATATATGTTCGAATGCCTCCCCGCCCTATTGGTGGCTTCTCCAACACTTTCCGTGGTGGGGTCACGGTGTCGCTTCGCATCTGGAACTCCTTCAGGCCTACATCCAATTCGACAGCCGCTTTATACCAGGCCGTTATGTAAGGACCAAGGCCCCTATAAACGCAGGCCTGACGTAGGTCTCTATCCAGCCCCTTATGGAAATGGTGAACTAATAAACGTTCGGGCTAGCCCCTCAACCAATTAGCCAAGGTACGGAATTCCTTTACATAGTCTTTAGCCGCTCGTCCATTTTGTTTTAGTGAAACTAGATCGCTTTCAACAATGGCCTGGGTGCTGGCATCGTCCTCAAATCGACTTCGTAACGCTTCCAGGAACAGTCCCAAATCTGCCAGTTCTCGAGCGTGCATGGTGTGTAAACTGGCCACCCAGTCAGCTGCCTCACCTGTCAAAACCGTCATAACCGCTACTACTCTGGCCCACTGAGAGGAATAATAGTGCCCGTAAGCATCCATATAGCTGATCACCTGGCTTAGAAAGAGGGCTACACGGTCTGGATTCCCATCGAACGTGGCTTGTAAGG
This sequence comes from Arizona elegans, assembly GCA_022577455.1. Taxonomy (NCBI): domain Eukaryota; kingdom Metazoa; phylum Chordata; class Lepidosauria; order Squamata; family Colubridae; genus Arizona; species Arizona elegans. The sequence continues at coordinate 69,684,825 of JAKOOJ010000004.1, read as the reverse complement.
GAGGGAGACCCCATGGTATTTGCTGTACCCAAGGCCCTGGGATCCATGCAGGTGCTGGATCCCGTGCACGCCTGGACCGCTCTCCACCCCGAGGGGCTCTTCGTTCCAGTGAGCGGGACCGTCTAGCAGCAGGCTCACCTTCCTGGTCCTCACGATGCCCCTGACTATGTGGCTGTCGTTGTGTACCATGTATCCCCTCGCTTGACAAGGAACCTCCCCCCTGGGGAGCAGGGTCCTCATCCCTTCTGTCCCTATATCGACTATGGTCTACTCGCAGCTTTGGACTGGCCAAACGCACCCTGGATTCGGATATTCCGCCCGTTGATGCTCCCACCCCACTCTGCCACGTGTTTGACTGGTCTGCCCCGGGCGCCCAGGGCTGCCAAGAGGGGGCATCCCGGAAGCTAGCTTCCCCAAATCTCTCCCTCAACATATCCATGGTGGTTACACTGGGGCCAGAAGAATAATCCCATTCCCCCTCTTCCTCCTCCTCCATCCATTGCCTTTCCCGCCATCCTTGGAATTGAGGGGCTGGAGGGGGGTTAGCTGATGTCTGAAACCCCAACTTCCCTAGTGTAGCGGTACTTTGCCACCAATTTCCAGATGGTTTTCGAGCAGCTTCAGTCCCCAATGAATCCTGTCTTCCCTGCTTGTCTTCTGGGGGCGGGGGCGACACCACTCTCTGTTTGGGGCGTACCACTGGCTGTTTGCAATGCTCCTCTGTCTCCACGTTCTCCTCCTCCTCTGCCTCCAGCTCTGTCCCCAAATCCAACACCGTGGCATCATCCATCACACCCTCTGCCATCACAGCTGCTTGCAGTCCTCAGACAGAAGAATAAAGCGTCTCCGACTTTCTGTCAGCCTCCTCTGGAACCACCTGTGCTCCGCCGAACAAACACCACACGCACACACTCAAAGGTGAAGCTATCCGGTTTAATCGTAGCTTACACGGTGGTCATACAGTAAGCGCTGAAGTTTTCTGATGAAAAACAAAGTCGGAGACGCCCGATTCCTCCACTTATCTGGCTTTATAGAACACCCCCAAACGCCCCTCCCTTGCTCAATTGTGCATTTAAAGTGACCGCGCTATTTAATCCTTCAGTTACTTCCGGATCGCACTGTCCCTCGCATTGAAGGGCGTTTGTTTCCTTTGACATCGTTTTATTGACCCTGCCCCCAGATTCCCTATCCTGTCCACCACCTGATATCACCGTGCCCTGCTAAACGCTACAACACCCCCCTTCACCGTGTCTCTGTTTTTCTGGCTTGTCACAGTCCCCGGGATCATGTGTCGAGGGAATGGCTGACACTCAACATCTAGAGCTGGGGGCGGAAGATGGCATCTTTGTTAGGGCTTTGAAAGTGAAAGCCTGAAATGAAAGTGCTTGAGAACTTTGCACTGGGAGAGTGGATTAGCTGCCTATTAACTGCTGGGAACTGAGAGTGCGGAGGGAAGAGGGAAAAAAACCTATTCTGTTTGGCAAATTAGAGACTATAAATTAACATCTTTAAGGACTTTGTTGTTTTTAAAGAAAAGAAAGGGGGGGGAATGGCGTCTAGACAAGTGAAACCAGGACTTGTTAAAGGAGGGGGAGGCTCTCCAGTTGTGTCAGTGGTGACACAGAAAGCACAACTTCTGGCTGATACACAGAGCCAGAGCCAGAGTCAAGATGCAGCACTTAATGATTTTAAGGAAGCTATGAAAGAAGCCATGAATAATCAAGCAACAGCAATGAGAGAAGCAATGAACAATTTAACATTACTTGTTGAAGGGAAATTTAAGAAAATTGAGGAAGACATAAGCTCGATCAAGGGAGCAGTTGCAAAGGAGCATGATAAAATAAGAGATGATATTGTTTTTGCTGTATCAGGACTCTCAAACTTTGTTATTCAGCTTGATGGGAAAGTTGAAGAAATTAATGAAGCCAACTTAAATTTGGAAAGCAAAACGGGTGATGTTATGACTAGAACAGAGAAAGTGGATGATGAATTGGTAATGTTACAATACAGATCTATGGAGTTTGCTCTGAGATTGAGAGGCCTGAAGGAAAATAGCAAAGAAAATTTAAAAGACATTTGTGCTGATGCTATTGCAGAGATAATTAAAGAAAGACCAGAAGATGTGGCAATCCAAATTGACAAAATTTACAGGATTAATTCCTGGTTGGCAAAACAAAGACAGCTGCCAAGAGAAGTGGTGATCTACTTTACAACTAGGAGGATCAGAAATGAAATTCTACATGCTTCTTACAATAATAAAGTTCAGGTGGCTGGGCAGGAGGTGGTGGTTCTGAAAGAGATTCCTCCAAAGATGTTAAGAAGCAGGAAATACTTTGGCTTTCTGGTAAATGAGTTGAGAAATCAACAAGTGGCATACAGATGGGGCGTTCCAACTGGTCTAATAGTGAGTTATAAAGGAGAAAGATACCGGTTGAACACAGTTTGGAAGGCAAAAGATTTTTATGTAAATGTTTTACAGGCTGGATACCCACTCTCACCGGGGGTGGGGGGGGAGAGGAAGAAAATGGAGATGTTACAACAAGAAAAAGATGGAAAACAGACACAAACCTACGCTGAAGTGGCAGCAGGAAGAATTATTATGGAAGAAGATTTGGATTTTGGGGGCTTATCCCCAACTTTGGAACCACCTAAGAAGGGAGAGCCAAAAGCACAATGACTGACCCGATCAACTTATAAATTGCAACAACAACAATCAAAAGGGCAACAATCTCAAGATCCATCTCAAGAAGTCCAAAAAACAGAAGCAGTGGAGGGAGCTAGGCCGAAGAGTAAGGTGGAGGAGGAGCTTCAGCTGATGCTCACAAGGCTTCAAAAGGCTAAAGATGGCAACTAAATTCCTATCTTGGAATGTTAATGGCCTAAACTCACCACAAAAAAGAAAGAAAGTATTTCACTACTTCAAACAATTTAACAATGATGTTATTTGCTTACAAGAAACACATATTAGATTATCAGATCAAAAATATTTGATAAATTCAAGATTAGGTACAAATTTTGTGGCATCAGCGCCAGAGAAGAAAAATGGACTAGTCATATATGTAAGGAAAGGACTATCAGCTAATCTAATTGAGGCAGATGATCAAGGAAGATATATTGCAATTGAATTATTGACACAGTCTGGAAAAATGCTTCTTATTGGAATATATACAAGACAAGTTTTATAAATTTTTACATACTAAAATAATACAGTGGGACTATAAATCTTTTATATTAATGGGTGATTGGAATGGAGTAATTGATACGCACAAAGATAAAAGAAGCTTATCAAAGACCTCAGTACGTGCAAAACTACCTAAATATTTTTTTGATATGATGGAAGATATAGAACTGAGAGATACCTGGAGAGAACGTAACCTGGAGGAAAAAGATTTTACTTTTTTTCCTGATAGACACCAATCCTTCTCCAGGATTGATTTTATACTAATTACAAATGATTTTATTTCCAGGGTGAAGAAGACGAAGATATGTCCAAGAACTTTAACTGATCATAGTCCGGTCTGGATTGAATTTGAACAGGAGAGGGGAGAAAGGAGGTCTTGGAGGTTGAATGAAAATTTATTTAGCTATGAAGAAAATGTAAAGGAGCTTAAAAAACAAATGAGAGAATTTTTTGTTATTAACATGAACAAGGGTACTCCTATGGAAATGGTCTGGGATGCTAGTAAGGCCTATATGAGGGGTATCTTAATACATATGAATAATAAATATAGACTAAAACAACAAAAGAAGCGTAAAGAGATAGAGGAAGAAATAAAAAAGAAAGAACAATTACTTATATCTAATCCAGGCGATAAGAAAGTAAAAGATAAACATAATTATGAAATTCTTTGGCAAAAAGTACAGAAAGAAATGGAAAATTGGAAAAAGTTACAACTATCACTACTGGGAAGGATAGCAGCAATAAAAATGAATGTACTATCTAGATTTTTATTTTTGTTCCAAATGATATCAGTGCTTAAAAAAGATGGAAATCTGATGGAATGGCAGAAAGGGGTTAATACTTTTATTTGGGCTGGGAAGAAACCAAGAGTGAAACTGAAAATTATACAGGATATACATGAGAGAGGAGGTCTTAAAATGCCTAATTTAAGATTGTATTATGAAGCAGCAGCTTTATCACAAATTAGTGATTGGTTTAACTTAACTGAAGAAAGAATGTTAAACATAGAAGGTTATGATTTGTTATATGGATGGCATGCTTATTTGTTGTATGAAAGAAAAGTGGATAAAGTGTTTAAGGGTCATATACTCAGAAATGCATTGTTGAGGGTTTGGAAAAAGTACCAATATAAGCTGAACTATAAAATACCTATATGGGCAAATCCCAGACATGCAATAGAAAATGTAAGTATAGAGCAAAAAATAGAGGTGATTACCTATAAAGAGCTTCTTCTTTTGGAAAGGGGTAAGTTGCAACTGAAATCTCTAGATGAATTAAAAGAAGAAGGGATAATTTATACTTGGTTTCAGTATGGTCAGCTTCAAGCTAGATGGAGGGAGGATCAAAAAATTGGGGTTATGCAAAATGAGGAAAATCTGCTGAAACAGATTAGAGATCAAAGTTAGATGCATATTAAAAGATTGTATAATGTATTACTGGAAATAGACTCAGAAACAGAATTGGTTAAGGATTGTATGATAAAATGGGCACAAAATTTTCAGGAACCAGTGATGATGGAAACATGGGAAAAGATTTGGGTCAGAAATGTTAAATTTATGCAAGCACAAAATTTGAGAGAGAATTTTTATAAAATGTTTTATAGATGGCACTTAGATCCTAAAAAATTATCATGTATGTACTCGAACTTGCAAGCTAAATGTTGGAGATGTGAATGTAATGATGTAACCGATTATCATATATGGTGGACCTGTAAGAAAATCAAGGCATTTTGGATAAAAATTTGGTGGGTGATACAGAATATTTTGAAAAGAAGGTTGAAATTTACTCCTCAATTCTTTCTATCGGGTATAATTACGGACTGTACAGTTTCAGAGACTAAATTGATTTTGAACTTAATATCAGCAGCTAGGCTGCTGGTAGCTCAATATTGGAAGAAGGACTCTTTGCCTACTATTGAAGAGTGGATATTGAAAGTAACAAACCTAGCAGAAATGGCGAAAATCTCGGTGTATTTGAAGGACCACACACAAGAAAGATACGTATTGGAATGGAGAAGATGGATTGATTATATTCAAAATAAGTATCAGACAAGAAAATATCAAATAGCTTATGAATGAATGTTAGTATTAGAAGTATTTGGTATTTGTAGTGGAGTTAAGGTTTCAGTGGGGGAGCTAGTACTTTGAGGATAAGTAGATTAATCTAGTTTATGTTTGATTAAATGAAATACCTTGTATTTTGCTCTGGGAAGTCGGGGGGAGGGTGGGATGAAGGGGGAAAAGGGTGGGGGGAACATGGGGGGGAAATTTCTGTATTTCTTTTTTGTAAAACTTTTCAATTAAAAAAAAAAGATACATGGAGGGAGGTAAATAAAAAGAAAAAACAATACACATTCTATTCTAGTCCACACCAATCATGGTCTAGAATAGACATGGTATGGATGACAACAGAACTTAGAAAAGATGTAGAAGAAGTGGAAATAATGACAAATATGTGGGCAGATCATAACCCAGTAAAAGTAATAAGGAAAGGACAATGGACAAGGAAAAAATGGATGATGAATAAAGAAATATTAAAAGTTAAAGGATACATTCAGATGATTGAAAAAGAAATGAAAGATATTTTTCAGGATAAACACAAAAGAGGAAACTTCACTTCAAAATCTATGGGACACGGCAAAAGCATACATAAGAGGTCTAACAATTGTGTATATGGTGAAGAAAAATAAAAACAAACAACAAGCACGAGACAACCTGTTAAAAGAGCTTAAAGAATATGAATCTGATCTACAGAAGGATCCTCAAAATAAAACGACCAAAGGAAAAATAAATTTGATAAAACATCAAATTAATTTGATCACACAAATAGAGATAGAATGGAAAATTAAGTCAGCAAAGCAAAACCATTTTGAATATGCAAATAAAATGGGATGTTGGTTGGCTTATAAACTGAAAAAAAAGAGAAAAGGACGATATACCAATTACAAGATGAGAAAGGAGAGACACATTATAGAAATGAGGATAAAAAAAATATAGCAATTTTTTTTTCAAAAGCTATATGAGCAAGAGGAGATATTTGAAGAAGACATTAAACAATATTTAAATAAATTAGATTTAAAAGAATTAGAAGAGACACACAGGGAAATATTGAATAGGCCAATTAGTATGATTTAATTAATATAGGCAAGAAAAAAACAGAAAAATAATAAAACTCCAGGTCCAGACGGCATCCTGGCAGAATTTTATAAGTCGTGTCAACAACCACTAGATGAAATTATACTCAAAACTTTTAATGATGCACTTTTGAAGGCCAAAATACCCAATTCTTGGATGGAAGCCATTATCATGCTTATTCCAAAGAAGGAGACAGACTAATCACAAATCAAAAATTATAGACCAATTAAATGTAGATTACAAATTATTCACATTGATTATTGCAGAAAGACTAAAAAAAGTAATAAACGAATATATTCGTTCTGATCAGAAGGGCTTTCTGCCAAAAAAACAAATAAAAAATAATATGAGAATAATAATTGATGTATTGGAATACTACGAAGCAAATTCAGATAAACAAATGGCACTAATATTCTTGGATGCACAAAAGGACTTTGACAATTTAAATTGGAAATTTCTCAGTTTACAATAGGAAAATATGAAATTTGGTGATTTGTAAATATGATAAAGAAAATATACTCATCTCAAAGAGCAAAAATAACAATAAACGGAGATATGACGGAACAATTTATAGTATCAAAAGGAGTGAGACAGGGATGCCCTTTATCCCCTTTATTGTTCATACTATCTTTAGAGACACTGCTAAATGAAGTTAGAAGAGACAAGGAAATAAAAGGACTGAAAGTTAAAAAAGAGGAATATAAACTTCAAGCCTTTGCTGATGATTTGGTCTTCATCATAGAGCAGCCAATATCAACAGGACCCAAACTGTTATCTAGAATAGAAGAATATGGGAAGATAGCAGGACTTAAAATTAATAGGCAAAAAACAAAGGCATTAACAAAAAATCTTACAAAAAAACAAGAGAAATAACTAGAAGACAGAATGGGTATGCAAATGACAAAAAAAGTAAAATATTTAGGAATATGACTAACAAAAAAAGGATCATCGATTAGAGAAGACAGCTACAATAAACTAACAAAACAGATAAAAAAAAGATCTAGAAATTTGGAGCAAACTACAGTTATCATTTTTTGGGAAGATAGCCTCTATTAAAATGAATGTGCTACCAAGAATGTTATTTTTATTCCAAGTGATTCCGATAAAACTGGGGAAGATTTTTTAAAAATATTTTAACAAACTTATAGTGAACTACATTTGGCAGGGGAAGAAAGCAAGGATCAAAATAAAACATTTACAAGACACAAAGGAGAGAGGAGGATTAGCACTTCCAGACTGGGAAACATATTACAAAACAACTTCATTGATATGGATTAAAGATTGGATGGAACTAAAAAACAAAAGAATACTGTCATTAGAGGGGTACAACCTACAAAATGGATGGCATGCTTTCCTGTGGGAGGGAAAAAGTAGACAACACGGATATTTTCAAAGACATTTGGTCAGGGAAGCATTGCTACAGAAATGGCAGGAGATAAAAAAGAAACATTATGAAAAAATTCCGGAATGGCTATCCACTATGGAGGCACAAATCTACCCAAATGCTCTAGATATTGCCAAAATGAAAACTTACAAGGATCTGCTGAATAATCAAGGGGAATTAAGAACAAGACAAGAATTGAAAGAATTGGGTACAGACATTGATTGGTGGCCCTATATGCAAATAATCTAGATATAGGACAGATTTGGCACAATTTGGATTTCAAAAGGGAACATATGAATTAGATAAAATTCTTCAGGGAACAGAAGACAAATTGATTTTAAAAACCCTATAATTATTTATTAAGATACAAATTGGAAGAAGAGGTAGTTAAAGAAAATATGATAATTTGGACAAAAAAAATTTGGATACAACATTGAATTAGATAAATGGGAGAAATTATGGAATATAAATTACAAACTAACAATGTCTGTACCCTATAAAGAAAATAAGTATAAAATGTTTTATAGGTGGCACCTCCCACCTGCCAGATTGGCTAAGATGTTTCCAAATACTTCCCCGTGATGTTAGAAATGTAAACATCAAAAAGGAACTTATTATCACATGTGGTGGTCCTGCCAGAAGGTAAAACAATTTTGGTAAACAATTAAAATACAAATAGAAGAAATTATAAATCAACAAATAGAAATGAGGCCAGAAACTTTCTTACTGGGAATAATTACCGGGCCATATGAAAAAGAAATATGATACTTAATTATTCACATATTGACAGCAGCACGAATAGTTTTCGCCCAAAACTGGAAAAACAATGACATAACATCAGAAGACAAGGTGATTAGAAAAATTATGAAATGTGCGGGAATGGATAAACTCACAAAGGAGATACAAGAAAAAGATGAAACAGATTATTACTTAGTCTGGGAGAAAAGGTATAAATGGTTGGAGGAGAAAGGGAAAAAAGAAAAAAGGGAGAAAAGAAAACTAAACAATGGTTAAATTAAGTGGAGAAATATGGAAATAAATGGGAAGATACAAATTGTGGAAAGGAAATTAGGTACCTGTTTATGTTAAATGTAAATAAAATATTTAGATTTAGATTAAAAGAATATATATATATATACTTTTTAATTCATAGGTATAAATGTGTGATATTTTTGTAATCAGGGTTTTTCCTATGTTAATAAAAGATGTTAAACGGCCATGGTGGGATGAAATCTCCAATCATCACTTTCAGGCCTGTCAGATATTTTGTGTTGTTTATTCTGAGCCTTATGGGAGACTGGGATAGCACTATTTCGGTTTTTTTGAACCTCTTCAGCCAGACACACCCATATTTTATGACTCCTCCCTGTAAAGGTCAAATATTTATACTTTTTAATTCATAGGTATAAATGTGTGATATTTTTGTAATCAGGGTTTTTCCTATGTTAATAAAAGATGTTAAACGGCCATGGTGGGATGAAATCTCCAATCATCACTTTCAGGCCTGTCAGATATTTTGTGTTGTTTATTCTGAGCCTTATGGGAGACTGGGATAGCACTATTTCGGTTTTTTTGAACCTCTTCAGCCAGACACACACATATTTTATGACTCCTCCCTGTAAAGGTCAAATATTTATACTTTTTAATTCATAGGTATACATTTAACATCTTTTATTAACATAGGAAAAACCCTGATTACAAAAATATCACACATTTATACCTATGAATTAAAAAGTATAAATATTTGACCTTTACAGGGAGGAGTCATAAAATATGGGTGTGTCTGGCTGAAGAGGTTCAAAAAAACCGAAATAGTGCTATCCCAGTCTCCCATAAGGCTCAGAATAAACAACACAAAATATCTGACAGGCCTGAAAGTGATGATTGGAGATTTCATCCCATCATGGCCGTTTAACATCTTTTATTAACATAGGAAAAACCCTGATTACAAAAATATCACACATTTATACCTATGAATTAAAAAGTATAAATATTTGACCTTTACAGGGAGGAGTCATAAAATATGGGTGTGTCTGGCTGAAGAGGTTCAAAAAAACCGAAATAGTGCTATCCCAGTCTCCCATAAGGCTCAGAATAAACAACACAAAATATCTGACAGGCCTGAAAGTGATGATTGGAGATTTCATCCCATCATGGCCGTTTAACATCTTTTATTAACATAGGAAAAACCCTGATTACAAAAATATCACACATTTATACCTATGAATTAAAAAGTATAAATATTTGACCTTTACAGGGAGGAGTCATAAAATATGGGTGTGTCTGGCTGAAGAGGTTCAAAAAAACCAAAATAGTGCTATCCCAGTCTCCCATAAGGCTCAGAATAAACAACACAAAATATCTGACAGGCCTGAAAGTGATGATTGGAGATTTCATCCCACCATGGCCGTTTAACATCTTTTATTAACATAGGAAAAACCCTGATTACAAAAATATCACATATATATATATATATATATATATATATATATATATATATATATATATATATATATATATATATATATATGATATATTAGGAATATATGTATAAGAGATAGATTAAGATAAGAAAGAGAAAATGTATAAATATAGATTACTGATGTGAAGATATTGAAAAGAAGAAGATGTAAATATCTAATTTTGTTTGTTTTTTTGTTTGTAGATTTATTTGTTTGTTCGTATTAAAAAAATGTTCAATAAAAATTATTTTTAAAAAAGTGAAGTTTTTAATACCAATAATGGAATCAATGTTTATGGCTTTCAACCCTTTCTCTTTAAAAAATTTCACAGCTAGAAATAGAAGTATAGTACATTGGTGGTTAACCCTTAGGTAGGGCATCTTTAATAGGAGTGAAAGCTACAAATCCTTGCAGGCAAAGACGAAATGAAGTGAAAACATAATAGTAGTATAACTGGTGATGTTCTTTGGCAGGTCAGCTCTTAATCCTAAAATATATTTTTCTCTCTGATTACAGTATTTACATATTCAGTAAACAGTATGTCAGATTTTGGAGAACCAAAGAAAATTAACTCTGCACTACAGGTGACTTTTTAAATATAATAGCATATTATATTTAATGTGAGTATATAAATTAATAAATAAAAATATAAATATGATAATAAATGATAATTTGCAGGATAAGCTTTCTGTTCCCCAAATATCAATTTTTAAAAATAAAGCTTGGAATTAATAGGATAGGATAGGATAGGATAGATACAGAAACTTTATTGTCACTTTAAAAGTACACTAATCAGCCTAAATTAAAATGAAATTTCATTACATTCAGCTCTCAAAAGATAACCATTATGCATATACCCACATACACACATGTATATGACACAGAGGTGTATGTATTCATGGTGAAAAAAAAGACTCTTGTGAGTTTAGAAGACGGATTGCATAAGGAACAAAGCTGTTACAGAATCTAGTAGTCCTGCTATAGATACTTCGAAACCTCCTCCCAGAGGGGAAGCAACAGAAACAGACCGTAAAGTGGGTGTTTGGGGTCTCTAACAATGCTTCAAGATCTATGGGCATAGTGTTTATAAGTAGTATCCTAAATAACAGGAAGCTAGCTTCCTATAATCTTCTCACCTGTCCTTACCATTCTCTCTGCATGGACCTCATATTTGAGGCACTGGTTCCAGTTCCCAATGATTGAATGAGAACAATCATAAAAAACCTTTTCTCCCTCTCTTAATATAAGCTTACTGAGTTCAAGAAAGCTTGAGAGAAAATAGATTTGTGTATAAAGCCAGTTCTGATACTGAGAAAAAATATTTTAATTCTGTATGTAGTCAAAAGCAATTTCTTTCCAAATTCCCCATTTACCTTCCTAGATCACTCTTTTGTATATGTCTTGTTTGGTGGATTTGGAATTGTACCAGTTCAGCAGATAATACAAAGCTGTTGTACTATTTATAATACTTAGTAGCTTCTCAAACAGAGTTTGCTAGAGGAGTTATTCATTGTTAAATATTCCTTCTCTTGCTTTTTTAATTTTATTTCAAAATAAATTTAGATTCTGTAGATATATTTTACCATTTTTGTTCTACAGTGAGTTAAGGACAAAGAATAAAGTCAGACCAAAATGTAGCCATTGGTCATGGGTACTCAACAAACCAAATATATTTCAATATACCACATGTCTAAGGAAAAGTATCTATGATTTCCAATATTGTGTTTTTGCAAAACTGGTAGTAATCTATTTTCCTCTTCTTTGCTCCCCCCCTTTCAAGGGATCTCTTAATAAAGATACAATACAGATGAATACCTATGTGGCCTTGTACAAATTTGTACCACAGGAGCATGAAGATTTGGAAATGAGGTAATGCTAGTATACACTGTATATTTCATTTAGTTGTGATTGGCTTGCTTAGCTAATTTTATTGAAATCAAAAGCAATAGTTTTTAATCCCATCAATATTGCATCACCTAAACATTACAGATAATTTTGTATAATTCTACAATGCAGTCTGATGGGTGAATATATGACAGAATATACTAGTGTTTTTGCATATTAATAGAGACATATAAACTAATTGCAATGTTTCTGTTTTTTTAATCATAGGCCAGGAGATAGAATTATACTTCTAGAGGATTCAAATGAAGATTGGTGGAAGGTACAATCAAAATAGCTTCAATAATATTAAAATGGGAAAAATGAATATTGTATTATACTTTTTTGGTCAATACATTAGTACAAATTCATTTGTAACTCAATACTCTGTTATAGAACTATTTTTTCCCCAGCATAGTTTTTTGGTTAACACTTTTTGGTTAGTTCTTTTTCATAGTGCGAAAATTAAGAAATCTTCCTTCTGTTTCAGACTAAAATCCAAAAGATAGAGCAGGAGAATGCAAACAACCCATCAAATTATCTGGTTATCTACATTAGAAATTGTCACCAATTATAGAACCAACAAGGTGTTCTCCAAATATATTGGATTATAGTTTCCATTATCCTCAACCAGCATGCAAACCATTTGCTGAATATTGATGAAGGGAATTGTAGTCTGCCATATTTGGGGTGCCAATGTAGGGGAAGATGGATTACAGCATCTGACCAAGGGTAGAATGATTAAATTCAAATTCCTTTGAACTTTAATGAAACTCAGTAAGTGATTGTAGACTATGCAGGAGTTATTTTATAAAGCTAGCCATCTTAGTAGCTGAAGGGAAAACAGAACATTTCACCTTGATAAAGTGATAGAAAAATAACATATACAAAATACAAACTTTAATACTATGTAATGGTCATCTTCTCACCATGTCCTATTCATAGGGAAAAATAGAAGATCGAATTGGTTTTTTTCCTGCTAATTTTGTTCAAAGATTACAAGATGAAAATGTTTTCAAATGTATCAGAACCTTTATTGGATGCAAGGAACAAGGGCAGATAACTCTAAAAGAGAATCAAGTAAGTAAACTTAGAAATCTTTCCTCTGTTTTAACATTTTAAGGACCCATATTGAAAAAGATATTATTAATACATGCCCCAATGCATATAGGAGAAAAAGTAATTTTGCTATTTTTATAAACATACAAATATTAAGTTTACATTGATACATTACAATTACATTAATACAAATATCAAATTTAAATCAATAGCTGTGAAAGGACAGGGGGAGCTAAAATCAGTGGCAAACTGAGTTTATAGAAAATGAAGAGTGAAAAAAATCTGCCTTATACCAGACTAGGCCTTTTGTCATTTAGTTTAATCATAGATACATACATTTTAGCCATTGTCTACCTACTGCAGGATGAAGGGCTCTTCTGCATGTTACCAACTATATGGTTCTGAGCTTTCTTTTGCCAATTAGGCCCACATACATACATACAAACATTCATACATACATACATCTCACAATATAGCAAACAAAAATAGAAGCATAATGTAGAACAGATAACTTGAATCCTGCTGGTAAATATAAAATGCATACAAAAAATACATCCAAGAAGCATTTCTATCCATTCTAACCCAGGCTAGGAAAACAGCCAAGTCTTCAAGGACTTCTGGAATGTCAATAGGGTGAGAGCCACATAGATTTCAGGAAGGATCTCACTCCAGAGGGCAAGCATCGCAACACAGAAATGTTAATGTTGCTGCCTGCCTTTTTGACTTCCCACAATCCATTTGCAATTTTGTTCCTTCCTCCCAGGCCAAAGCCCTGTTTTGGGGGGCATTTTTGACCATTTTTGGACCCTTTTTGGGGTCATTTTTTGGCCATTTTTCAGGCCATTTTTGATGTTCAATAGTAGCAAATAAATAGAGAGGGAAATTGTACCTTGTTGAGGCCTTTGACTCAATTTTCCTCTCTATTTATTTACTACTACTGAACATTCACAACGGCCCAAAAAATGACTTGGAAAACTGGCCCAAAAACTGGCCCAAAAATACCCTGAAAAGAGCTGAAAGACAGGATGCACTTTTCTTAGTATGCGTGGGAGGTTAAGCTGAACTGTTACTGGGTTAATTATTTTCACTATTAGGAAAGGTCCTAAAAAATTCGGTTCCAGCTTTTTACTGGGTAACTTCAATTTTATATATTTGGTTGGTAGGTAAACCCAATCTCCCACATGGAAGGGGGGCTGGAGAAATCAGTGCTTATCCACTTGTTTTTTATATGCCTCAGCGACTTCTGTCAGTGCTTTTTTTGATGTTTTCTCACCTCTTCTTTAGTGATTCCATCCACTCAGTCAGGGTCATGGAGGCGGTGGCTCCCTGGGCAGCTTGGGCATGGAGACAAAATCCATGCTGCTGGTGACCTGAAAGAGGGTCAGGCCAGTGCTGCTATGTATGGTGTTGTTGTAAACAACTTCTGCAAATGGCAGCAGGTCCCCCCAGTTCTCTTGCTGGTAATCCACATAACATCTTATATATTGCTCCACCATTGCGTTCACTTGTTTCGCAGCCCCGTTCATACTCAGATGGAAAGCCAAGCTAAGTCCTTGAGTGGACCCAATTGATTTCAGAAACTCCCTCCAGAACTTAATGGTGAATTGGATGCCTCGGTCTGAGATTAACCGGATACTCCATGCAGTCAGTAAATTTGTTTGATAAAATCTTCGCCAGTTTCTTTGCTGAGGGTAATCCCAGTGAAGTGGGCAGTGAAGTGGGCTTGCTTGGAAAACTAGTCTATCACCATCCAAATCACTGTATTTCCTCCACTCTCTGGGAGCTTGACTATAAAGTTCATTGTGATTTCCCCCCATGGTCAGTTAAGGTTGGCTACTTGCTGGAGGAGCCCAGGAGGTCTCCCAGGTCTCATTTTCATGGCTGCACAAGTGGTACAGCTCATAATCTTCCACATCGGCCTTCATCTTTGGCCACCAAAACTGACTTCTGGCCAGGTGCAGCACTTTCTTTTTTCTTTTTTTTTAATTAATATTTTTATTGCATTTTTACAAATAAACAAATCTTACTCACATTTTAGGCATAACTGTGACCATTTACATACCATAACATTTCAATTCAAATACACTCTATACATTTTTACTATATATTTTAATTCTACTTCTATTTTGTCTATTTTTTTCCTTTTTTCTGTTCCCAATCGAGTTGTACCACTTCTCCCATGTTGCGTAGTGTTCTGAATCTATTTGTCCTTTCAGTTCAATTCTTAATTTGTCCATTTCAGCACAATCAAATATTTTTTTATTAAAAAGTTTTATCAAATATTACAACAATTTTTCCCATTCCTCCTCCCCCTCCCTCCTCCCCCCACCCAACTTTACATTTCTAACCCATATTTTTTCCCACATTTCCATCATTATTAGTTCTTCAATATTTTGTGCCCATTTTATCATACAGTCCTTAACTAGCTCCATTTCTGAATCTATTTCTACCAATGCATTATACAACCTTTTTATATGCATTTGACTTTGGTCTCTAATTTGTTTTACCAAGCTCTCCTCATTCTGCAAAATACCAGTTTTCTGATCTTCTCTCCATCTACCTTGCAGCTGTCCATACTGAAACCACGTTTGAATTATTTTTTCTTCTCTTAATTGATTCAAAGATTTTAATTGTAGTATACCTCTTTCCTTATTAAGAAGCTCTTTATAAGTAGTCACATCTTGTTTTTCCTCTACACTTATGTTCTCTGTCGCATGTCTGGGTATTGTCCACATTGGTAACTTATTGTTTAATTTATACTGATACTTTTTCCAGACATGCAATAAAACATTCCTTAATATGTGACTTTTAAAAGTCTTATCCACTTCCTTATCATATAATAAATAAGCATGCCAATCATAAACCAAATCATATCCCTCAATATTCAATATTCTTTCTTCTGTTGTATTCATCTAATTACTAATTGCTGATAGGGCAGCTGCCTCATAATATAATCTTAAAATTGGGCATTTTGAGACCTCCTCTTTCACGTATATCCTGCATTATTTTTTGCTTTATTCTCGGTCTCTTTCCTGCCCAAACAAAATTATTAATACCCTTCTGCCATATCTTCAAATTTTCATCTTTTTTAAGTATTGGTATCATTTGAAAAAGAAATAAAAACTTAGGCAAAACATTCATTTTTATTGCTGCTATTCTTCCCAACAAAGATAATTGTCATTTTTTCCAATTTTCCATCTCACTTTGTATTTTTTGCCACAACGTATTATAATTATGCTTAAATAATTTCGCATTTGATGTCATAATGTAAACCCCTAAATACTTAACTTTTTTTACTATTTCAAATCCTGTTAGTCTTTCTAATTCTTCTTTTTGATTTGTAGTCATGTTTTTAGTTATTATCTTCATTTTCCCTGCATTTATTTTAAATCCAGATACTTGTCCATATTGATTAATTATATCCATTAAACCTACAGCCGACTGTAATGGTTGGGTTAAAGTAACAACCAAGTCGTCTGCAAATGCTTGTAATCTGTAGTCATAGTGCCTAATTTTAATTCCCTTTATTTTATCCGACCCACATATTTTACTCAACAAAAATTCCAAAGTCAAAATGAACAATAATGGAGACAAGGGACATCCTTGTCTTGTTCCTTTTTGTATATTAAAAGTATCTGTTAAACTACCATTAATTATTATTTGCGCTGTTTGTTTCTGATATATTGCCTTAATAGATTGTGTAAATATTCTCCAAAGTGCATCTTTTCTATTATTTTCAATAAGAAATGCCAATCGATCGAATGCTTTCTCCGCATCAAGAAATATTAACACCGCAGGGACTTGGTTGTTCTTCCCCAAATACTCTAATAGGTTAACAACTTGCCTTACATTACTTTTCATTTGTCCACCATTTATAAAACCAGTTTGATCATTATGAATCATTTGTTGCATGACTATCATTAACCTATTTGCTAGTATTTTAGCAAAGATCTTATAATCTGTATTTAAAAGTGATATAGGCCTGTAATTTTTTGGCTGGTTGTGGTCTTGATCCTCCTTTGGAATCAAAGAAATAAATGCTGTCCTCCATGTTGGGGGTACATCTCCTCCAGATTGTATATTAGTAAATAATTCCTTAAGTGGTCCCACCATTTCTAACTGCAAGTATTCGTAATAAGCGGCTGTCAAACCATCCGTCCCAGGGGCTTTACCCACTTTCAACTGCTTAATTGCAAACATAATTTCCTCAGAAGTTATTGGTTGATTTAAACCCTCCCTTTGCTCTTTTGTAATTATAGAAATATTCTCTTTCTGTAAATATCTATCTATATCTATACTTTGAATTTTATCACTAGCATACAACCTCGTATAAAATTCTAAAAATGCTTTATTAATCATATTTTGCTGATAAACCTCTTTACCTTTATATTCTATTTTCTCTATAGTCCATGACTATTGTTTTTTCCTTAACAGATATGCTAACGATCTCCCTGGTTTGTTAGCATTGCAAAAAGTATTGTGTTTAGCATATTGCAAGTTAGTTGCAACCTGGTCTTCCATTAACATATTAATTTTCCCTCACAGTAAGTTAATTGCCTCTTTTATTTTCTTGTCTGCTGGGTTCAATATCAAAGCTTGTTCTTTTTTTTTATTTCCTCTTCTAAGTCCTTCCTTTTTTTCCTGTTTATGTCTATGTTTATTATTCAAATATATCAAAATACCTCTCATATATGCTTTACTTGCATCCCAAATCATTTCCATAGATGTACCCTTATGCATATTCATAATGAAAAATTCTTTCATAAGTTTTTTACATTCTTTTACATTTTCCTCATATTTAAACAGATTTTCATTTAACCTCCAAGACCTCTTAAATCCCTTTCCATACTCTAATTCCATCCAAACTGGACTATGATCCGTTAAAACTCTTGGATATATCTTCGTCTTCTTCACCCTAGAAAAGAGATCATTAGTAATTAATATAAAATCAATCCTAGAAAAAGATTGATGTCTATCAGAAAAAAAAGTAAAATCTTTTTCTTCAGGATTCCTCTCTCGCCAGATATCTCTCAACTCCATATCATCCATCATTTCAAAAAAACGATTTTGGCAATCTGGCGCATGTTGAGATATTCTGCAAGAATGCCTTCTTATCTTTTTTAGTGTCCAAAACTCCATTCCAATCACCCAATAAAATGCATGATTTATAATCCCATTGTAGTAACTTGGAATGTAAAAGCTTGTAAATTTTTTCCTGTTGTTGGTTCGGTGCATATACTCCAATTAAAAGTATTTTTCCCCTTTTATTAAAAGTTCAATTGCTATGAATCTTCCTTGATCATCTGCTTCAATTAGTTTAGCAATTAAGTCTTTTTTTAGGTATATAACTATACCATTCTTCTTCTCTGGAGCAGATGCAACAAAATGTGTACCTAACCTTGCATTTATTAAATATTTTTGATCTTTGATTCTAATATGAGTCTCTTGTAGACAGATTACTTCATTTTTAAACTGTTTCAAATAATGAAATATTTTTCTCCTCTTTTGTGGTGAATTTAGGCCATTAACATTCCTAGTCAGAAATCTAGTTGCCATTCTTGGCACCCTGAAGCTTCTGGGACATCTGCTGGAAATCTACATGCATTTTGCTTTTTGGCCTTGCTCCTCCCACTGCTTCTGTTTTTGTAGTTTGTTGAGTTGTCATCTGGAGTTGCTGTCACATATAAATGCCTAACACATAACGTATGTGACTAACAGCATGGTAAAGTAAGAGTTAACACAAAATCACCCCCACTTGCCTTCTCCCCTTAACCCCTCCTTACCTTGACTCCGCCTTCTAGGTATATAAGGGACTGCCTCGAACTCCAGTTGTAGTTCCAGTAGATCACCTGTGATTAAAATAAGATGTTCTGAATAAATAATTAATGTTAAAAATATCTATGGTCTATGCCAGTTATTGGGTTAGATCCTCGAATTAAAGTAACAAATATGGTATCAGAGAATGGTTAAAAAAACCCATAACTCCAAAGGATGACCGAAAATAAAAAGAGAATAAATACCAGAGTATATTCAAAACAAATGGCGGCGCAACTAACGCTAGACAATAAAGAACAAACACCAGAATTAAAACACATGCCAGAGGACGATGAAAAAAGATCCAAGAAGAGGGCTGACAACACATTAGATCCACGAGAGAACAATGACCTGAGGCAAAATCTACTGAAGCTGATAGAATCAAACACCAACAACAAAGACCTAATCGAGAAACTCTGGTACCTGATAGAGGAACACGGGGCAAAGAACAAGGGCCGTGGAATAAGCCCGAAGAAAACAGAAGACAGCCCAGTGAGAAACAAAACACCCGGCAACTTCCTTTATTTATTTATTTATTTATTTATTTATTTATTTATTAATTAATCAAATTTATTAATTAATCTATTAATTAATTAATTAATTAATTAATCTATTAATTAATTTATTAATTAATCAAACAGCCAAGATAAAATACAGATAATACAAATATTTAAAAAATCCTTAAAATTATTAAATATTTTGGCCAAAACACAGATTAAAACACCCAATTTATAAAATCAAATGAATTAAAAATTTAAAAGAGGAGAGTTAGGCCAGGCTAGCCTGCTGAAATAAAAAAGTTTTGAGAGCACGATGAAACATGTGGAGGTCCGGGATCCTCCATATCTCTGGGGGGAGCTCGTTCCAGATGGTAGGTGCCCCCACAGAGAAGGCTCTCCCCCTGGGGGCCGCCAGTCAACACTGTTTGGCCGACGGCACCCTGAGAAGCCCCTCTCTATGGGAGCATACTGGTCGGTGAGAGGCTATTGGTCTCGTAAATACCCCAGTCCGATGCCATGGAGCACTCTAAAGGTGGTAACCAAAACCTTGAAGCGCACCCGGAAGACCACCGGGAGCCAGTGCAGCTCGCCTCATGAATCAGCTGAGAGAAGTTTCGTGCCAATTTTCAAAAGGTGGCCATCTTTGATTGAGCAACCAACAAAGATGGCTGACCCTCAACCTGTGAGAGGCCCAAATTCAAAATGGCCAGCGTGAAACGATCCATACACAAAAACAAAAGAAACATCACACGACAAATATAAAGAAAGATGTGAATCAGACCCCGAAAACCTACCTACCAAACTCGAGGTAGAAAGGGCCATAAAAACACTAACAGCCGCTTTTGGCCCAGAAATGAAAATACCCACTCACCTCCCAAACACACCTAAGACAACCAGGAGGTGAGAGGCAACGATGATCACACAAAGGGAAACCACTCAAGGGATGCGGAAATCGCCACCAGAGCACTGATGCTGCAGCACACCCCAGACAAGAACCATGCATTCACGCCGCCAATGTGAATGCAGCAACCTCACCCAACCGAACAAGTCTCCCCACCAGACAGCACACCAGCAACCCAGGCGAAGACTCTACCGTCTTTCACTTACTGCTGGCCTCCCAAGACCAAATCCAAGCCTATCCTGATAGAACAAGGCCTTCAATCAGGAGCAGCTGCAAAAGGAACCTCTTCTGACGACTCCAGAGCGAGAATGATACTCGCGCATGCGCAAAGCCACTTTGAAAGGAGCAAAGAAAAAAAAATGCAAGCCTGTCCATTTAAACTGCTGGCTAGTATACCATTGCCATATTGTGGCTTCTCATATTCAGAACCATGGACAGCCACCCTCTGTAAGTAATGTTTCTCATAGCCCCAGGACTCTATTGATTTCCCAAAATTAAAATTAGATGGGTCTAACCTCCTGGAGTGGAATCCACAACTCTAGGTAGCGTTCTTAAGAGAAAATATACTATTCCTAATTACTGACACCCCCCCCCCCTCGAAAGACCATGGACATTTGAATTAGACTGTTTACACCATAAAGCATTTTATCTGCTGATAGCCAGCATCTCTCCTAGTATATACCCCAGCATCAACCACTACTTAACTGTAACAGAACTGATTCAAAAAATGTTTGATCTGTTCTATAGCAAGAGTGTGGCCACCACAACTAGAATTTCTAGAGATTTTCACTCAGCAAGATTAAAAGCAGGGACATCCATGAGTGAGCACCTACTAACTTTAAACGCCACCAGAGCTGAATTATTGCAGAGGGGAGAAATTATAGCTAAGGAGAGTATGAAAAGTATCATAATTAACTCTCTGGATCCCAGCTGGGATAACTTCATCGCACAGCTGGACAGCCTTACATTAGGACACCTCTCAACATAAGAACTAACCAATAAATTGATAGCTGAAGACAATCTAAGGAAGGACCACTCCCTTCAACGCCGAGATCGCAGACCTATAAAAAGGGTGCGATTCCAAAATAGAGATCACGATACACCTGAGTGTTTCCTATGTAGTTCTAAGAACCATTACAAAAGAGACTGCCCTAGGAACACCAAAGAAAGGGAACACTACCAGCACAGAGACAGAATTTCAGGCCTAGATTCCAAGAGAGGCACTCCCCAGATCATAGATACAGGTGCAGAGATTCACCTAACCCAAGAGATAGAAGAGGGCACAGAGACAACTCTAGGGAAAGTCAGTTAGGATCATTTTACGGTCTTGGAGATCAAGAAAACAAAGACAACCTAGTAAGGAAGAAAAATACATGGCTCCTAGACTCTGGAGCATCTAACCACACCACATACAACAAGGAATTACTATCATCATTCGCTAAGGAGAACTACCTAATCAAAGTAGCCAACCAAAACAATGTATTAGTGACCGGTAAGGGAAACATACACTTACCAGGAGTGGGCAAAATAGAGGGGGTATTACTAGTTCCCGAAATACCCTACAATATACTTGCCATTTTAAAATTAAGTAAAGACACGGGCATTGAGGCCACATTTAAGGAAGGAAAGGCATACATGAACAAGGGTAGTAAAAACATAGGTAGGGTCATAGTCAGCGGAGGCCTTCCGTACCTTAACCCTGAAGGAAATGATCACCCAAGTGTAAATGCTAACATAGACACCAAGGAAAGCCCAGCACTCACCAAAAGCATGAGAAGTGACTATGAGGGAATAGAGGGAAATATACCAGAAACCACCCCGATGACTACCACTTACAATTCACCAAATAAGGAGAAGATTTCGATAGGCAAACCCATACATGATGAACGTGCACATCTTTTACACAGGAAGCTGGGTCACATTAGCTTCCCTGTTGTACAAAAAATGATTAATTGCTCTGATGGCTTGAAAGTAAAAGGTTGTAAAAACTATCTTGAGTGTTCAGTGTATAAATGCTCTAAACTCAAAACCAAACCCAGGCCAAAAAAAGGCAATATGAACATCTAACTCCATTTTCAATTAATCCATATGGACTTAGTAGGCCCCTTGAAACCCTCCATAAAATACAAAAAAAGATTCTTTTTGACCATTGTGGACGACTTCAGTCATTATGGATATGTGTACACCATCAACCACAAAAACAAGGTATACCAGAAGTTTAGGGCTTTCTATAAGAAAGTGGAGGTTCAGCACAACACCAAAATTAAGCAAATAATGACAGACAGGGGATCTGAGTTCCTATCAAGGGATTTTTCGAACTGGCTAAAGATGCAAGGGATAATACACTTCACTTCCTCACCGTTTTCTGCCTTCCGAAACAGAGTTGTAGAACACACGAACAACACACTACAAACCACGATCAGGTGTTCTGGAAGATGCCGGTTTGGGGCAATTTTTTTGGGCTGAAGCACTCATTTATTCCAACTATACAATAAATAGATTATGGTCTAGTGTGATAGACAAACCCCCTTACGAAATAATGTATGGGAGGAAACCAAAGATAGGACACTTACACATATTTGGGGTCATAGCAGATGTGCACATACCAAAACAACTACGATATAAGGGGGACAAGGTATCAAGAAGATTGAGGTTTATGGGATATGAACCTGGAACAAAGGGGTTCAGATTCGTAGACAAACGCAATAGATTTATAATATCCAGAACAACAGTTTTTCACGAACATGCCAACTGGTCAAAGATACACCTAAATGAAGTACACTACAATCAGGGACAAACAAATGATAAACTAAGTGAGACCTCTCAAATAGTGACAGGGAATAGGGAACAAAGGAAACACAAACCTAAACACCAAGAAGTAAATACCAGGGAATGGAAAGAAAATCACCCAATCATAAAGTTAGTCACACTCACAAAAAAGGAAGCCAGATATTTGCACGAAACAGAGATGCAACCAGACAGACCAATTAGAATGAACAGGAATCAAACTCCTAAAAGATTTGAGAACTATGTCTTGTCCATAAAAACTAACTTCTTAACCCCTAATCAACAAAACCGAAAAAGGATTTTGACTTTCACAGAGTTTTCCCCACCCAAAAGAAAGTCCAAGTCCCTTCCCCCTGCACCATGTCCATGTTTCAACTTTTATGTCCTCAAATTTTTGTCCTCTATGCGATTTTATAGTTATTCCTCTTATTTCCATTCTCCAAGTCAAATAAATCAATTTGTTCCTTCTCTGATTCCTATGTCCTTTTTCTTTTTAGTTAATATTATTCTATTATAAGAGTTCCATTGTATTCCCTTCTTTTTATTTTTTTATTCCTCCAAAAGTCAAACCGCTTGTAGACAAGAAACTCCTCCTCCCCAAATTCTCACGGGTGTTATCTGTGAAGTTCACAATTTTCCAAAACAAAAAACCAAGTTGCAATGTTCCTTTTTGCTCCAGATGCTCTCTCTCTGCAATCTACAATTCCAATTGCTTAACAAGTATCCATTTTGTTTCAATCACATCATGATCTTACTTAGCTTCTTTTTTCCTTTTTCAGTTTAAAAATATCAAGTCATATTTAAAGTCCAGTCCAAATTTAAGTAGCTCTGCTCACTTCTTTTTCCCTTTTCCCCCCTTTTATTTATATATCACTTTTCTTTTTAAAGCTCGTTATCCATTCTTTTTGTTTTTCTTGCAATTTAAAAAAGAAAGGGGGAGGGGAAAGGGTCTCTTTATTTCCTTCCAATCCTTGACCATATCTAATTGTTTAAAATTCCCAAATAGTTTGTTCAGAAATCAATTTTCTATTGGGTTTTTATCTCTTTAAAGTTACATTTCAAAATCTTCTTTGCCCCCATGCTCCTTAGCTGCTATTAGCTCATTAGGGGTCTTATAATTGTAAGATGTTTCTCTTGTTATTTCAAGCCTGGGTTGGCTGTCACTCACCCGGCTTCAAAAAGACTCCATTCCATTCCTCTCCTCTCTCCAGCTCTATACTTAGTCTGGTTATCCCATCTTAGTGACAGCTGACATGGCTGCCATCCCCCGCCGCTGACTCCCAGAGAGTTCCCTCTGACCTCCAAGGAACTTGCCTGTTCCTCTTCATCATCTGAGGTGCCTCTCTTTTTTCCCCATCCCTACAGGATGGTTCTGGTCTGAAGACCCATCAGCAGCGGTTTGTCAGCCGGGGTTTTCACGGAGCTCATCGGAGCCCGCTAATTCCCCGACTGTCCCGCCGCAACACCAAACTGGAAGTTCCTTTACAAAGTGATCTTGACTATGTGTCTGAATGGTCATCATTTGGCAACTTCAAATTTTGATTAATAAATGCTCTGTCTTGCATATTTAAATGTAATCAGAATGTCAAGAATAAGCTAGATGATATTGATCTAGCAGATGACCTTCACTTTGTCAAGGACCTAGGTGTACTTATTTCTGATGATCTATGTTCCAAAGTTCATTGTAACAGCATTGCTAAAAAAGCCTTGAGTTGTAAATTTAATTTTGCAAAGCTTTTTTTCTGGAAAATCGTATTACTAATTAGATCTTATTAAACATATGCAAGACCAATCTTAGAGTGTTGCTCAACTGTTTGGAATCCCTACCATATATCTGACATCAATTTAATCGAGCAGGTTCAGAAGTATTTCATGAGAAAGGTTTTGCACTCTTCTGTACACAGTTACTAGGCTCGAAATTCTCGGTTTGGATAACTTAGAACTGTGTCACTTGTGGTCAGACCTAGGTATTGCATACAAAATTATACATAGTAATGCTTTACCTGTAAAGGACTTTTTTTGTTTTAATCGCAATAATATGCCTGCATATTATTGTGATTTCTGTAATAGAGTTGTCAAAGTCTGGAATGCTGTACCTGATCCGGTTGTCTCAGCTACAAATTTTCATGGTTTCAGTCACAAATTGACTTCCGTGGAACTTACTTCATAATTAAGTGGTCAATAGAAGGGGCGTGCATAAGTGCACTAATGTGCCTATCATCCCTGTCATTGTATTTTTCTTTTATTCTTGTTCTCATTTTCATTTGGCAAATTCTAGTAAATAAATAAAATAAATAAATGTTCTTCACAATTGCAGAATTGTATAAAATACATTAGGGATGTGGCTTTTAATTTTTACCTGCATATAAAATGGACATGTCCAGCTGAAGTTATAATGTTTATTCATAATTTATGTTTGGACTCATAGGAACATAGGATTAAACTAATACATTAGCCATCAAAGGCAATATTATTCCCCTAACTCTTGAGAAAAAGTTAACAGTGATCTCAAGCCGCCAAGAAGAATCCAGTGCTTTAATTAAACATATGAGTTCCAAGGAGTTAAAGTTGTGCAAGCCTTATATAATTTTACAGGTAAGATTGCAACTAATTAAAATTGTATGTTTAGAATTTCTCTGAACTATCATTTCAATTAGTTTTAATTCATTTATTATGGAATTCTTAGCAAACATCTCAGCCACAGTAATGTGCTTGTTCTTAATAGCTTTTATCACTGAAATGGCTTATTGTCACAAAGAAATATAATGAATAATAAGTATGATGAATAAATAAAACTGTTTTGCACACAGGTGTCAAATTTGTGGTGTCAAGTTGCCATAATGTGATGTTTCACAATGTATTTTTCCCTTCATGGAGTTGGGGTGGGTGTGGCCTGCACGTGACGCATCCAGCCTGTGGGCCGCCAGTTTGACAACACTGGATAGCACAAGAACTGAATACTTATGTTTAGAAAGCAGTAGTTTCCATCTTCATACCCTTTGCAAACATCAAAGAAATTTAAAAGAGGGCTGCAAAGTTGGGTAGCCTGCTTCAGCTCAGTCTATTTAAAGCGGATTGTCTCCTCTACTGTATGCAGCAGCTATTTGGGTTCCATAATAAAAGTAGTGTTTGAGTGTAAGACATGTTTAACTGTTCTCTCCATTGTTTATCTTCAGATCTGCATAACTTCAGAAAAGGAACATGACGGGTTTATCAAAGTATGCAGTGGGAAAAAAAAGGGCTTTGTCCCAGTAGACGTCTTAGAAAACATCTGAAATTTGCCCACACAGCAACTGCAGTACAGTAGCAAAGCTTTGCCAGGAAGACCTGTCTGCTTCATTTTGCACTGTGTCTACCCAAACAAGCTGTCATGGAGATGACTAGGGGAATCAGGAGACAACCACAAAGACCAACTGCTATCAAGCATTTAGTTGCTTTGAAGCAACAAACAGTGATCAATAACCAAGTGTATTATTAGAGAAAGAACCAAATAAAGGTTGTATGAATCTTAGGGGAGAGAGGGGCTGCTTTTTTAGACTAGTAAAAAATTAAACTTGATGGTGGGTTTTGTTTTCTTTCGTTTCATTTTTTTTTCCTGAGCAAAGCTACTTTCCGTGTTTCTCTGAAAATAGGACCCTATACATACATATATATTATACTTATTATATAAGTATAAGTATATAAGTATAATTGGGGTGTGTGTGTGTGTGTGTGTGTGTGTGTGTGTGTGTGTAATGATTCCATACATATTTTGTGGACAGTGTATTGACTAGGCCAAGTCTTTTTTAAACAATGCTAACAATAATAGTACAAATAAGTATGTATAATCCTAATCTGCCAACTTCAACAATACTATACTCTCTTCATAATCCTTTATCATTTTCCCATTAATCATCTAAACATAGGTAACATTTCTCTACACTATGTATTTGTTATCCCCTACTAAATTACTATTATTTAATATTATAAGATTACTCATTATTCCACCATAACTTCAATTTTCCAAATGTGTAGGATTATTACTAATGCCAAATATTAACAATATTTAATCAATCCCGGGAGTGTATCTCAAAATCCCCACAATTTCCAATCCTTAATATTTTAAATTCACAATATACTTTTAACACGCTATTAATATTAAAAATACAATTAAATTACCAAATCCTACATTTCCATCTACTAATCTTAACTTATTTTTAGTTTTAATAAGTTATATTATCTATTAATATATATACTACTATTTTTCCTATTTGTATTTTTCCATTTTATTAATATATTTTCTCATTATCCATCATCTCTTAACCTCTTTAAAATTCCATCATTTATTGACTTTTTAGTAAGCCTTTTATCTCTCTCTCTTGGAATCTTGTAGCTTTCTGCTGTATTATTTGAACACGAGATGCTGTATTATTTGAACACATATTATTTGAACAAGACTTCTCTTTTTTTAAAGAGATTTTTCTTTTTTCTCTAAATCTTTCCTTTTTTTGAAGATATTTTTTTTCTTTTCTCTCTGTTCTATTATGAGCTTTAAAGGAGTTATTCAATTGATTCCTACTTATTAATCCTTTCTCTTCTTTATTTTTAGCTTCTTGCATCTCATTTTGATTTTCTCCTTCCACTACTTCTTCTAATTTTTCATCTATTACTTGAATATCGTGTTCCTCTTTTTACCCCAATTGTTGAGTGAAATGTTCTACATTCATTTCTGTGTCTTTAAACAATCCCCTTGTCTTCTTATTGTTCTTTATAGATTCATGCACACTTTTTAGCATAAAAATATTTCTTCATATGCCTCTATTATCCCCTGTAAATCTATTTTATAACAAATTAATAAAAAATACTCAGTGTATTTCTATAGTTCCAATGTCTCAATATTTAAAATCTCCTGCTTAATAAAATTTCATTAATCCCATAATTATCCAAAACCCCTAAATTTATTATCTTTAAAATTCTTTAATAATTTACAGCCTTATAGTTTTCCAGTTATATATCTTCCCAATTGTCCAAATTTTAAAGTCTTATTTAACTTTCCTTCTTTTCTCTTTTCTTCTGTCACCTTTCTTCTTTTGTCTTATAGAATGGTCTGGTGAATAACATTAATAGTCCAAATCCAAGTTAATCCACTAGATTCCTCCAATCTTTCAGATCCATAATCCAATAGCCAATTTTAATAAAGTTTCGTTATTTGCAGTTTAGCTCCTTTTAAAAATCTTCAGAAGGAAAAAAACTCATTAAATATTCTCAAATTATCCAAGTCGTCTTCTAACAGTAAAGTCAAGGTTAGGCCATCTTCCAGATATTATTACTTCTATTCTATGTATTAGACTTTGTGTGTATTGAGTTGACTTTCATTGAGTATAGTGCAGCTATAGTGCTGTAGTACTTCTCTTTTTCCAGTAGATGGCTCTTTTATTCCCAAATCCAACATTAAACAGTCTGTCAAAAACAGCTGATTATCTAATAAATCCAGGGGGTTCAAAAATACAAATAAACAAGACAGTTTCTCCAGAAAATCACCTTTCGAATTGTTTAAGCTTTTTTCAAGCTTTCTGTGTTTTAAATTCCCTTGGGCTTCTTTTGCCTCTTGATTTTCAGTGTTTTTTTCTCCATGTATTTAGTCATCACTTTCTTAGGCTTGAGAGTTATCTTTTAAGATTTTTGTACTTAAATCAGATCTTAGAGTAAAAGTTGGTAATTATCTCACCCAGTTCTTACGCTCTGCCCATGAACCGCTCCAGCACAAATCTTGTGGTCCCAGTTGTCCCAGCTTGTGACTGCCAAAAATGACTATTGCCCCTGCTGTTATTCGGGAAAGCTTGCTTCAGACCTAATGAGGAAATTGTGAATTCCTCATGGTCCAGGCAGCTATGATCCTGTAGGTCTCCCGACAGTGGTTACTGGCTGTATTTCATGAGCCCCCTTGGAGCCCGCTATTTTCCAGCCATCCTGGCTGCAATGTCAACTGGAAGTCCTATAATATATATATAACTTCATATATATATGTGTGTGTGTGTATTTTCTGAGGATTTCGTGGGTGTTTGTATGTAGGTTATTCGGGTTTTCTCCCGCATAAAATTGGAAGTGTCTTGGCGACATTTCGACGAAGTCTCATTCGTCATCTTCAGGCTGGTGTTTTCGGCTTTGTGCTTCTAGGAGCAATGTGAGATCTCAGCTGTTTCTTCCTTTTAACTACTAGTGGGGGTGTGAACTGATTGGGTGGGAACTTGGCTGTGTTCTGATTGGGTGGAGGTGTGTTCTGATTGGTTGGGGGTTTGGCTGTGCTCTGATTGGATGGGGGGGTTGGCTGTGTTCTGATTGGATGGGGGTGTATTCTGTTTAGGTGGGGGCTTGGTTGTGCTCGTGTTAGTCTGAGTTGCAGGGGGATTTGAGCTGGTGAGCTGCATTGCTGTTGTTTGGCTTTGCGGTCGTGGTCATGCCACATTTTCATGATGGGTGTCAGTTTGCTTCATGTATGGATTGGAGTTATTTAAAGTGGCTAATGATGCAGCTGTGGTCTGGCTTCTGGTTTGTGGTCATGCCTCATTGGTGTGGGTTTGCTTTTTGCATGGATGTGTTGTTTAGTTTAGTTTAGTTTAGTTTAGTTTAGTTTAGTTTAGTTTAGTTTAGTTTAGTTTAGTTTAGTTTATTTGATTTGTATACCGCCCTACTCCCAAAGGACTCAGGGCGGTGAACAGCCAAGCAATAAAATACATAAATACACAAAATTTAAAAACCAGATAAAATCAAATTAAATCATTTTGGCCCGGACAGATTAAAACACCCCAATAATTTAAAAACAGATTAAAATTTACATATTAAAAGAGGGAGGAGATTAGGCCAAGCCCGCTTGATGGAATAAAAAGGTCTTCACAGCGCGGCGGAAGGTGCGCAGATCCGGGATCCTCCATATCTCTGGGGGGTGCTCATTCCAGACGGTAGGTGCCCCCACAGAGAAGGCTCTCCCCCTAGGGGCCGCCAGCCGACACTGTTTGGCTGATGGCACCCGGAGAGTCCCTCTCTATGAGAGCGTACTGGCCGGTGGGAGGCTATTGGTGGTAGTAGGCGGTCCCGTAGATAACCAGGTCCTAAACCATGGTGACATCCTGTGTGGTTTTCATGAGTGTGGGTCTGGTGTCATTCTTTGTGTTAGGGACTCATTTGTCAATGAGGGCAGATTTCCAAATGGCTGGTAGGCGGGAGATATCATCTCGTTTATTCATGCTGTGTGGACGTTTTTCTATCTCGATGGCTTCTCTGATTATTCTGTTGTTAAATTGTTCAGTTTTGGCGATAGTTCTGGTCTTTTTAAAGTCAATATCATGTCTTATGGCTTTAAGGTCATTGGACCAGGGAAGAAGTTGGTTCCTCTTTTCTGACTGAGTTCTTGTGTTCTTCAATGCGTGCACTTATTCTTCTGTTGGTTTGTCCGATGTATGTAGTGGGGCAGGTAGTGCATGGGATTTCATATACTCCTTGATTTTCTAACTCAATTTTGTCTTTGGGGTTTCTTAGGATGGTGGATATTTTTTGGTTTGTGCAGAATGCTGTCTTGATGTTGTGTTTGTGGAGGATCTTGCTGATTTTGTCTGTGGTGCCTTTTATGTATGGGAGGAGGGCTTTGCCATTTTCTTGTTCTCTGTCTTGGGTTTTAGTGGGGGTTTCTTTTTGGATTAGGTTGGTAATCTTATTTTTTTGGAATCCATTGGATGTTAGTACGTTAGTGAGAGTGTGTAGTTCAGTTTTTAGGTGTTGTTCGTCAGCTAAGCGTTTTGTTCTGGAGATGAGTGTCTTGGCTACGGAGTTGATCTGTGCTGGGTGGTGGTGTGAGAGTGCGTGCAGATAGCGGTTTGTGTGTGTTTTCTTCTGGTAGATGGTGTGTCCTAGGGAGCCATTGGATTTCTTGTAGACTAAGACATCCAGGAAGGGAAGTTGGTTGTTAGCTTCTGTTTCCATGGTGAACTGTATTTTGGGGTGTAGGCTGTTGAGGTGTGTGAGGAAGTTGTCCAGTTTTTCTGTCCCATGTGGCCAGATTAGGAAGGTGTCATCTACGTATCTGAGCCAGAGTTTGGGTTTGTGATCAGATTTTTCTAGAGCTTGGGTTTCAAAGTGTTCTAGTGGAAAAAACCATTAGATCCAAAATAAAAGCCTGCCCCATCAACGAAGAGATCCAGCAAAGAATCATTCCCAGAGAGAAATCATCCAGATGTCCTAAACTCTATAGTCTCCCCAAGATACACAAAGAAGGAACCCCACTTAGACCCATAGTTAGCTCCTTAGGCTCACCTCTACAAAACCTAACCAAATTTCTCGCCAAACAACTACAGCCCTATGCAGAATCCATCACCTCACACGTAAAAAACTCATTCCAGTTCATAGAGATCATAAAGAAACAAAACTTACAGCCCAGTGACCTACTCGTGAGCTTCGATGTCATATCCCTCTTCACCCATGTGCCAATCAAAGAAGCCTTGACAGCTATCCAAAACAAATATAACACCCCCAAGCACATCCTAGATCTGACCAACCACTGCCTATCCAACAATACTTCATCTATAACGTACAAAAATACAAATAAATAGAAGGAGCACCCATGGGATCACCCCTCTCACCTGTCATTGCAAACCTCTACATGGAACCTCTACACGTATTTTAGTATGCAACAACTAGATAATATTATATAATCATTTGTACATGCTATTGTTTATTTCAATGCAATATATTGTAATTCTGCCCTATTTAACTGCTTCTCTTAGTTCAA
This sequence comes from Arizona elegans, assembly GCA_022577455.1. Lineage (NCBI taxonomy): Eukaryota > Metazoa > Chordata > Lepidosauria > Squamata > Colubridae > Arizona > Arizona elegans. The sequence goes on along the minus strand of JAKOOJ010000004.1, from coordinate 69,652,961 downwards.
TTTCTCCTTCATTCCTGCCTTATAGGATAAATATTAATATTAGTTTCAATTTACAATGGCTTTTAATTATTGTCATTTATTTTGATACTAAGCAATAAAGTGATTTTTAAAAGACTCTTGGCAGGGTGGGTTCTAAATTTTTTTACTACTGGTTCTGTGGGTGTGGCTTATTTTGTGGGTGTGGCTTCCTGGTCATGTGCCTCAGTGGGCATGACTTCTTGGTCATGTGTCTCAGCAGGCATGGCTTCCTGGTCATGTGACTCGGCAGGTATGACTTCCTGGTCATGTGATTCGGCGAGCATGAGTTCTTTGCCCTAATGAATGACCTACAAAAAGAAGTTATACAAAAAGGTAGTTTATTATTTTGTGCACTTACTTATTTACATAAGAATAAAATAAGTACACAATAAAAGAGCTACACAAGTACTTACAGAACGATGAAAGTGTTGTCTGTATTCAATGGCGAGACTTCCTTGCTCTAATGAATGACCTGCACAAAGAAAAGATCTGTGAAGTTTTTAATTGCATGCACTTATACCTTACATAAGAATGACACACTCGCACAAGTACTTACAGAAGACCGATGACAATTGTCTGTCTTCAATGTCACTGACTACGGTCTGTGCCCTAATGAATGACAAGTATTTACAGAAGAAGGATGACTTTGTTGTCTGTCTTCAAATTCACACACTTCCTTGCTCTGATGAATGACTGCACAAAGAAGGGATAAGAAAGGAAGTTTTTAATTGCATGCACTTACACCTTACATAAGAGTAACACACTGAAAGAGCTACATGCAAGTACTTACTTGTGTTACTGGTCTTTAGCTTTAAGATGTTTCCACAATATTTTTTCATTGGCAGTGGCAGCCTCCTCAGTTTTTTTGCTCTTTATTCTTGGATCATCAGCTGTGCGATGTTGTGATCTTAGCCATTTTCTTTTTTTCTTTTTTTTTTTTATTGCAAAAGTTTTACAATTACATTTTCACCCCTTTTTTCCCCCCCCCTCGACCCGCCCCAAACTTCCCAACCTCCCTAACCCACCCTAACCCACCCCTCCCCCCAGACTTCCTCACAATATAATCATGTCAAATAAAAGGAAAAACCCTCCTTTGTATATAAAACTTGAACCCCGCCCTCCCCTTACAAATTTTCATCTTCATTACATTAACCTATTTCTATCTTAATATAGCAGTTTCAAATAAATTTTCATCCTGATTACCTTGAAAATATTTCTATCTTAATATAACATTTTCAAATAAATTTTCATCCTCAACCTTAAAATATTTCTATCTTAATATAACATTTTCAAATAAAAGCTATTTGGTACTTCCTAGTTTGATATTTGTTCTGAACATAATCTATCCACTTCTTCCATTCCCATTCATAAGTCTCTTGAGAACAGTCTTTTAAATATGCTGAAATCTTCGCCATCTCCGCAAAACTGGCCATCTTCAAAATCCATTCCTCAATCGAAGGCAGCGCTTCATTTTTCCAGTATTTACCTATCAACAATCTTGCTGCAGTTATCATGTACAATATCATTTTTGTTTCCCCCAATGTAAAACCCTTAACTATACCCAATAAAAACAGTTGTGGAGAAAATTGAATCTTTCTCTTCAAAACATTCTGCATGACCCACCAAATTTTTATCCAAAAAGCCTTAACTTTCTTACAGGTCCACCAAACATGATAATATGTAGCGTCTAAGCAGTCACATCTCCAACATTTAGGCTGGGCACTAGGGTACATACACGACAATTTTTTTGGATCTAAATGCCATCTATAAAACATTTTGTAGAAATTTTCCCGCAGATTCTGCGACTGTGTAAATTTAACATTCTGAACCCAAATTTTTTCCCATGTTTCCAACATCACTGGTTCCTCAAAATTTTGTGCCCACTTAACCATACAGTCTTTAACTAGTTCAGTTTCTGAATCCCTTTCTAACAAAACATTATAAAGTCTTTTAATATGCATTGGGCCTTTCTCTTTTATATGTCTAACTAATTCTTCCTCATACATCATAATACCAGTTTTTTGGTCCTCTTTCCATCTCAATTGCAATTAATTATATTGTAACCAAGTTAAATTAATCCCTTCAGCCAACAATGTCTGTAATGTCTTCAGCTGCCATCTGCCCGCATCTGCAAAAAGAACCTCTTTATATAAAAACCCCCCGAGTGACATTATATTTGTATTCCACAAGGTATGACCAAGATCCAGCCATAGCGGTATTTTGTAATTCCAGTTGTTTCGGTGCTTCTTCCAAACTCTCAGCAAAGAATCTCTAAGTATATGGCTTTTAAATACTTTATCCACTTTGCTGTCATAAAATAAGTAAGCGTGCCATCCAAATTCCAAATCAAAACTTTCTGCATTCAATATTCCAGTCTTTTTTCCTCCAAACCAATCACTTACTAAAGTCAAAGCTGTTGCATCATAATATAATTGTAGGTTTGGAAGTTTGAGACCTCCCCTTTCTGGGATGTCTTGCATAATTTTCATTTTTACTCTTGGTTTTTTCTCGTTCCAAACAAATTTGTTGATACCAGTTTGCCATGCTTTTAGTTGTTTATCATTTTTGAGCACCGGAATCATTTGAAACAAAAAAAGAAATCTTGGCAAAATGTTCATCTTAACTGCTGCTATTCTTCCAAGTAAAGACAGCTGCAGTTTTTTCCAAATCTCCATATCTTTTTGCACCTCTCGCCACAACGCCTCATAGTTATTTTGAAACAATTTCATATTTGATTCTGCAACCTGAACTCCTAGATATTTTACCTTTGGTACAATCTCAAAACCTGCCCTTCTTTCTAACTCCAGTTTACGATCTTGTGTCATATTTTTAACTACCATCTTAGTTTTTCTCTGATTCAATCTGAAACCTGAAACTTTACCAAAGTCTTGTATAATGTCCTTCATCTGGATTATCGATTCCATTGGCTGTGTTAGGGTAACAACCAGATCGTCTGCAAATGCCTTTATTCTGTAATCCTCTTGCCTTATCATTATACCTTTCAATGTGTTAGAATCCCTTATTGTATTTAACAAGACTTCTAGTGTTAAAATGAACAACAATGGGGACAATGGACATCCCTGTCTTGTACCTTTTTCAATTTTAAACTCTGTTGTCAGACTTCCATTGATAATGATCTGTGCCTTTTGCTCTTGGTAAATTGCTGAGACCGCCTGTATATATTGGTCCCCAAAGTCCATCTTTTTTAATGTCTTTAGTAGAAAATTCCAATCCACTCTATCAAAGGCCTTCTCTGCATCCAGAAAGACCAGCACTGCAGGGATCTATTTATTCTTCTCAAGATATTCCAATAGATCTTAGCCATTTTCTGACGGAAGGAATAGGGTCCCATTGTGCTGCAGGTAGGCCAATTACACTAATTGTCATCAGATTACTTATATTGGGAATAATTAAGCGAGTTCTTTGTTCTGAACATATGAGGTTCATTTTTGAAAAACCCCTTTCCGCCTCTGCTGAACTCACAGCAATTGTTCTGACAATATCTTTATCTTTTTTAATACTGTCAGGAATTGCATAGCTCTTTGAATCTTTTAATACATTTTCTACGAAATCTCTGTAATCGTTCATATTAATTTCATAATTAAAAATTTCACCAAATTCAAGCAATTGTTCTTCAGCTTCTGGCCATGGAACGACTACATCTTCAATATTCCAGTAATTTGGCTTCAAAAAAGTGAGAAATTGTAATTTATTTGAGTCTTGCAATTGGCTACCTGTTTTTAGATGTTCACAATCTATCAATCTTTTCCTCAAATTTGTTATTATACTTTCCAAAAGTTTTTCCCGAGGAAGTCCGACAAATCGATGATTTTAAACAAATTTTATATTTTTGAAGGCTTCTGAAGTAATCATCCATCAACCCTTTTTTCATATGGACCCTTTCCCCATCTAAGCATTTCAAATGCTTTAATTGATTTCAGCACAAATTTTTCAGCCTTTATTATATCCGTATTTCTTCCTTGTAGTGCATTTGATAGAAGAGAAATCTCATTCAGAATATCAATCATCAAGGTCAAATCAATAAAAAAATATATATTTTCAAGATGGACAGCCATTCTTGGGTATTTTACATTTCCATGAACAAAGTGATGTAGCCCTGGATAAGCACGCCACACAGCTATGGTTGACCTTAAACCACAGGCAGCCATCTTGGTCCCAAAACTCTTCCAATTTTTACAATTTCAAGTCCAAGTTGTTCTGATATATTGAACAGATCTGCTTGGCTCTTACAGGATTTGTAGAAAGTGGTGTGTATCTTGTCTAGAAATATCTTGAAATGGTTCAGTTGCTTGATGTCCTTTATGGAGTCATCTAGAACCAGTTGGAGGCGATGGTTCAAGCAGTGCCATATTATGATGTTTGGGAACTCTTTCACTTGTCTAGTGCTCACTCCAGATTTTCTCCCAAGCATAACGCTGACACCATCAGAGCAAAATGCTATTAAATATTTTTGCAGATATTCCTTGGTAAACCCAACTTTATGTAAACTTCCCATCACTGAAGAACATATTGTCTCTGCATCTTGTTTTTCCAATTCCACAAGCTCAACAAAAACTGTTGCTGGGTTATCTGAATCCTCAACTTTTACAAAAACTATCACAACTGGTTTGAATGATAGTGTTGAGGCTTCATCAATTATCAAACATATTTTTAGATTCTGCCCAATAATACTACTAAACATTTCAGTTTTAATTTCATTTGCAATGAAAGCAACTATTTTCACTGCACTTCTCCGTGAATGCAATCCTACTCCCAGATCTATTCCAACTGTAGTTAGAAATTCTACCTCCCCTTCTATGTCTGAAAATGGTTTACATCTTTGTGCCAGACTGTAAACTGTAAGAAAAACTGTACAAGTAGTAGATAAATGTTTGTCAGTTGACCTGTCTACTGATTTTGTGATCATATCCAGGTCCCGTTGTTGGAAGTTGTCTGCAAATGGTGTGAGATTTTGATGTAAAATGTTCTTTCATTTTTTTTCTTAAGAGATGCTTGCTGTACCTCTTTACTTGTCCCTGATGCCTCAATCTTGAAGTGTTTCCATTCTTTGGAAATATGAATGCCTTTCTCGAATGCGAAATCATGTTATGTGCAGTACTTACAACCTAACTTTTGGTATGCAACTTCCAAACCATCATACTTTCTCTTGAAAGTTGCTATATTGCTGAAATGTCCAGCAGGCTGGAAGATCAGGAAGACTTTCAGTTGAGGAGATTGATTTGCTGCTTTCTCCACGTTCAAGTGGTGGCAGTGGTGCTTGTGGTGCAGGTGCTTCTGATGGTTTTGGGTCCAATTCTGTTGTATCTGATTGTTGCAGTCTTGGTCTCTTGGTGAAGAAAGAGGTCATACTACTTTGCTTTTTCATCCTGTTAAACACTACTACAAAAGAATAGAAACAATATTGTGTTTTGGGCTTGATTGTGGTTGTAAAAGCTGAGGACTAAAGGCAACAGAAGGGATCTCTGTTTTCACCCAACAATGTAGTCTTTTCAGGATATGTTCGGGGTCCAACTGTCAGAAATAACTTTTTTCAGCCCTCTGGATAGTCTCTATGCACATAGGGACTGCTCAGAGGGCTGAAAACGTTATTTTTGACCGGTCCTCGCCCTTTTGACTGGTCCGCGCACTTACAACTGTCCTCACATTCTACGTTTTGAGCCCTATTTTGTCACCACGAAGAGCAGCAGTTGTGAAATGAGTGACACGGTTGTTAAGAATGCTGCAACGGGCATAAATGATGACTGGCCATAAGTGGGAGGACCGGTCAAAAGTGCGAGGACCAGTCAGAAATGACTTTTTTCAGTCCTCTGGGTAGTCCCTATGCACAGTCCCTATGCACATAGGGACTGCTAAGAAGGCTGAAAATGTTATTTTTGACCAGTCCTCGCCCTTTTGACTGGTCCTCACACTTACGACTGTCCTCACATTTTATGTTTTGCGCCCTATTTTGTCACCGCGAAGCAGTGTGAAATGAGTGGCATGGTTGTTAAGAATGCTGCAACGGGCATAAATGCTGTAACGGGCATAAATGATGACTGGCCATAAGTGGGAGGACCGGTCAAAAGTGCGAGGATCGGTCAGAAATGACTTTTTTCAGCCCTCTGGGTAGTCCCTATGACCAACTAGCCATGCCACCCAGTCGCATGACCACCAAGCCACACCCCCAAATAAGCCATGCCCCCAGAATCGGTTGTTTAAAAAATTGAATCACACCATGGTTAGAAGTAATGGTAAAGCAAGATATGGATTTAAAATCAGAAATATTTTGTTTGATATTTTAAAGGGAATACAATACATATTACACATGTTAACAGCTGCTAGAATTGTGTTTGCATAATAATGGAAAAACAAAGATATGAAAATGAATAAAAACAATATTAGAATGTGCAGAAATGAATAAAGTAAAAATTTAAATCAAGGAGAAGGCTTCGAATATTTTTTTACGTGGGGTTTGTTTTATCAATGGCTCACTAACAGAAACAAAAGTTAGAAATATAAAAGTATAAAACACCAATGATATAAGGAAAGCTCACTAAAATGGATAAGCACGTATTTGATTATGATTAATGTGTAGATAACCCCTGCCCCTCCCCAAAATTGGGGCAGTGCCAGGAAAACACCAAAAGACTAACAACAGTTGTCCCCCAAAATTCAGTTAAAACAAGTTTTTTCCTTAACCCTTAGGACAGGAAAGAAAGCCACTGGAATAAAAACTGTCATCAAGGCATGGTTGGAAGTACACCCCAAAAGGACAGTGCCAGAAACCTCACTGCACCAGAAACCTCAGAAAACAGTGCCAAGAAATTCAACCCAGCCCTTCCCCCTTGAAAAAAAACCCCAAGCAAAAGCACCACCTTAAGTACAGTCATTAAGGGGAATCAGACCAAAAATAACTCTCCTGAAAAACTCCCCATTTCCTCTTTCATGGCAGAATTAACTCCCATGATAGGAAAAACAAAAGACCTGGGATTAACCCAGGTAAACAACACCCAGTGCTATCAGGAACACATTGAAACCCATCAAGCTGCAGGAACTCACAAAAGCTGCACAAAGCTGAAGGCATGTAAGAAACAACCACCTCACAAAAATTATAGAACCTCAAAAACCAGTTATCATACTTACACCCAAAATCTCACAAAACTTGCAAAAATCTGAACATACGAAAGGAGCTAAAATTTATTAAATTTTATGTGACCATTTTCCCAAAAAACATTACTTAAAAAAAATAACATTTCCACAAAACATTTCCTAAAAAGAAAAACTTCTCCCCAAAAAAACATTTCCTAAAAAGAATAACATTATTACAATCATTTTTTAAAGGATAAAGGAAAAAAAACCAGCCACTGATGTTACAAGACAGGCAGAAGGTAGGCAGACAGGGAGGCTCAGCTGCTCACTGATGAAATGGATTGCAGCAGATGGACGCTTTCCACTTTCAGTGAGGCAGGTCTGCTGCAACTTGCAAGCCACTCGGACTTCAGCTACTGAAGACTGGCTGGGAAATGGATGGAAGCTGGACAAGGCAGGCAGGTAAGACGGCTGGAGGCTGGACTCTGGAGGGAGGGTGGAAAACATTAAACCACCTGGGAGGGCGGGAAGGCCCAAGCCGAGCCCCAGAGGCTATGGCAGGCTGGGGCCTGGGATGGATGGTTCTGGAGGCCCCAGGGAAGCTCTGGATGGCCTGAAGAAGTGTGGGGAGGGGCGGGAAGGCCCAAGCCGAGCCCCAGAGGCTATGGCAGGCCGGGGCTTGGGATGGCTGGTTCTGGAGGCCCCAGGGAAGCTCCGGATGGTCTGAAGAAGTGTGGGGAAGGCCCAAGCCGAGCCCCAGAGCCTATGGCAGGCTGGGGTTTGGGATGGCTGGTTCCGGAGGCCCCAGGGAAGCTCCAGATGGCCTGAAGCAGCATGGGGAGGGGCAGGAAGGCCCAAGCTGAACCCCAGAGGCTATGGCAAGCCGGGGCTTGGGATGGCTGGTTCCGGAGGCCCCAGGGAAGCTCCGGATGGCCTGAAGAAGTGTGGGGAGGGGCAGGAAGGCCCAAGCCGAGCCCCAGAGGCTCTGGCAGGCCGGGGCTTGGGATGGCTGGTTCCGGAGGCCCCAGGGAAGCTCCGGATGGCCTGAAGAAGTGTGGGGAGGGGCAGGAAGGCCCAAGCCGAGCCCCAGAGGTTATGGCAGGACGGGGCTTGGGATGGCTGGTTCCGGAGGCCCCAGGGAAGCTCCGGATGGCCTGAAGAAGTGTGGGGAGGGGCAGGAAGGCCCAAGCCAAGCCCCAGAGGCTATGGTAGGCGAGGGCTAGGGATGGCTGGTTCCGGAGGCCCCAGGGAAGCTCTGGATGGCCTGAAGAAGCATGGGGGGGTGGAAAGCACTAGCCGAGCCTTGGTGGCTATGGTGGGGTAGCTTACTTATAGGCAGGATGAAGCAGGTTTGTTGGGGCACTTGCAGAACTCACAGGTTTAGGTCAGGAGGTGAGTAGTGGGCCACGTGGCGAAGAGCTGTTTATATAGTGTTTGGATGGGCAGGGCAAGGTTTGAATGGGCGAGTGAGCAGTGAGTAGGGCAGGCAGGTGGGCAGGGTAAGCAAGCAGTGACTGGGTGGGCGGGGTAAGCAAGCAGCGACTGGGTGGGCGGGGTAAGCGAACAGCGAGCGGCTGGCCCGGGGGTCTTGGAACCGATTCGGGGGCGTGGCTAGTCAATTTTATTACCGGTTCTCCAAACTATTCTAGATTTTTACTACCAGTTCTTGCGAACCGATACGAACTGGGAGCAACCCACTCCTGACTCTTGGGTTGTTTCATACAGATTCATGTTTCTGTTACAAGCAAATTACTTTCATCTTTTTCCCTACTACAATTGATGGTGAAATCAGAATTGCATGTGCACATACACACATCCTTTGCTATGGCTGATCAAAGGCTTTAATATCTGTACAGTATTCATGTTTAATATTGACACTGTTTTAAGCCACTGCATAAATCAACTTTTTGTATAATGTTCATCATATTTAGACATTGCATTCAAGTACATCTTAATGTCTCTATTCCACCATATTTTAGTTATGTATTACTTTCCATACCTGTGGACCAGAAAATAGACTTAGAAATAAATGCATAGATTATTCATTTGGATCATCACTAATACATCACTGTCCTCAAGACAATATCCACCAGGTAGACAGAACTTCTTCAGGATATCTGGCCCTAATCTGGCCTTTCAGGTCTCCCAAAAGCATGCTCATTTCCACTAAGGTCAAGTCCATCCTTCCTGCTGGTTGTTCTTTTTTTCTCTTTTCTTTGACCTTTCTCAGCACTATGGACATCTTAAGAGAACTGGTGTTTGCATAATGTGTTCAAAATTAATGTGTCCAAAATTAGGGGACAGGTGATAGCCCATTAAATAAGTACTGGTTGTTGGTAGACTAATTCATTTAACATAATGGAATAGGGAATTCCATGTAAATCAGGGGTGTCAAACTCAAAGCCTGTGGTCAAAATCCCGCCTGCGATGAGGTAAAATCTGGCCTGCATGGCCATCCTGGAAATTGTAAGGGTCTGGCCCACATCATTTTGGCCCAGCCTATGCCATGTGGGTGTGCATGCGCACAGGCCTAGTTCTCTGTCACCGCGTGCAGGGCAACTAAAGTAGTCTATGAGTTGGAAGGTCTGAACTATTTTTTTTAACTTAGTTGCACAGACTACTTTAGTTGTCCTGCACACGGCGATGGGAAATGGAGCTGGAAAACAGGTTAGTGAAGGGATGTTGCTGCCCTGGGTAGTGGGTGGGGAGGATGAGAGCTCCGCACACCCTGCTTTGCTTTGTCCTCCACCATAACAACTGGCCTCGCTTCGATCTTCATTCTTTGCCATTTCTCCTTGCTCACCACTGTAACCTAGCAGGAGGCTGAGCAATGCACTGGTGTGGCAACCACAAAGTGAGGGGGAGGGGTGGAAGATGAAGTAAGGCGGTGGGTGCAAAGCTTCCCCCGATGCCCTGCACTGGCTTACCTGAGCACCCTGTCACCCAGGCATTGAAGCACTGCAACTGCTGCCACAGCAGGACAGAGAGAGAGAGAGAGATGAGGGGTGCTCTCCAAACTCTGTGTGTATGTGTATGACAGTGAGTGTGAGTGTGTGATCCATGCTTCAGATGAGGCACCCAAGCTGTTGGCAGCGGTGGGGGCGGCAGGAGCCACCATGATTCCCCCCTTCTCAACCAGCCAGCCCTACCTGACCTGGTCCCTGTCTGGTTAGCCAGTTGGCGTAAAGCCTTGCTGTTCTTCTCGTCATCATCATCCCTGCTCAAGTAGTGTCGGCTCCGTAGAACAGGGTCTCATTTAAGGTGTGTGGGAGGTGTGAGCAACCTCTGTGCACCTTTTTTGGCTGCCAGGCTAGTGCAGGAGGACGTCCAGGCCCGAAACAGGCTACAGGGGGAGCAGGAGGCCTCCGCATGCCTCGTTTTGGCTCCCAGGGTGGTGCAGGAGGCCATCCAGGCCAGTAGTGGGATTCAAGTAATTTAACAACTGGTTCTCTGCTCTAATGATTAGCTGGGTAGATGTGGCTGGATGGCCATGTGACTGGGTGGATGTGGCCAACTCGACATCACTCACATCGATGGGTGCTTCTCCTTGCCCAGGCTCCTATGACTGTGGGGATGCTATGATAGTCGTAAGTGTGAAAAACGGTCATAAGTCACTTTTTTCAGGACCATTGTAACTTTGATGGTTACTAAATGAACTGTTGTAAATCAAGGATTATCTATATAAAAATACAAAAAGCTTCTTTGCTTGCAAAAAGCTGTCCTAAATACCAATCATTAGATTAGAAATACCTCCAACCCAGATCAGGCAGGATGCCAGAGCACCTTGAGGAATTAAAATAGTTAAAATGCAATGATAACTATCAGCAGCCAACTCTTGCTCATAAAGTGAAACCCTTTAGCAGAGAGGTCATTTAAGCTCTCCAAAAAGTGGGTAGGCATATTTGGGCTACAAATGCTGAGCTAAAGAAACAAATTAACAAATTATATAGGGAACCAACCCTATATCTCTGCCTTCCCAAGTTTGTCAAGCATGGCTGGTCTCATTCACCTCACAAGATATCCTAAGGAAAGCATTCAGATTAAATTAAAGATCACATGCTCCCCAGAAAGGCAGTAAAAATACCAGTGCCAAGTTTGCATCCTGTCTCTTGGAAGTACACCCCAAAAGGACAGTGCCAAGAACCACTAAAGCAGTGAAGGAAGACCCCCCTCTCCAGATAGAAAAAGAAACCATGAGGCAGGAAAAAATTCAAACACAACACAAATAATTAAATCACAACAGTTTAAATCCTTTTAAAACTAAAACACAAACCTTGTCTGGCTCATTGCCAGAACTCACACCCCAGGCAAGCTCAAGTGTAAACACTTGAGGTAAGCCTAACTACAAAGAAAGCAATTAGCGCTACAATGTAGCAAAAGAGCAAACACGGTAGCTGTTGCTTGGTAAACCAGTTACCAGAACAAATAGACACAGGAACTAGCCAGATTTCTGAATCCTACTTCTTTTCAGGAACAGAGATTAACCGTTTTCCTTCCAAACAAAGATGAATAGGGAAAATTATCCCATCAATAAATACAGGATTAAACGTCACCAAGCACAGAATTAAACTTCACCAAAAAACAGTTTTAGACCAAAACTCAGAAAAGGTATATAAACTCATGTTTGAATGTCAATCTTTCTAGCTAGCCAAGAAACCTTGCTGAATGTCAGTCATCTTGGTTCCTTGTCATTAAAAGCTTCTTTCTGGCAGGTCTACTTTGTTATTCAATTATTTCTTCAAAGTGTTTATCATTGCAACTCCAATAGGGGAGTATTTCCTCCCAACAGCAGTGTGAAAAGCTTAAAACAACCCTTCCCCTTTAAGAAAGTCAAGCCCCAGCAAAGTACCAGCAAAGGGAAAAAAAACTCAAGAGAAGCTCAGGCAACAGTAAGTCTTGGCGTACAAGAAATCCAATGGCTACAAGAAATCCAATGGCTCCCTACGACACACCATCTACCAGAAGAAAACACACACAAACCGCTATCTGCACACACTCTCACACCACCACCCAGCACAGATGAACTCCATAGCCAAGACACTCATCTCCAGAACAAAACGCTTAGCTAACGAACAACACCTAAAAACTGAACTACACACTCTCACTAATGTACTAACATCCAACGGATTCCAAAGAAATAAGATTACCAACCTAATCCAAAAAGAAACCCCCACTAAAACCCAAGGCAGAGAACAAGAAAATGGCAAAGCCCTCCTCCACAACAGCCCTCCACCACAGACAGAATCAGCAAGATCCTCCACAAACACAACATCAAGACAGCATTCTGCACAAACCAAAAAATATCCACCATCCTAAGAAACCCCAAAGACAAAATTGAGTTAGAAAATCAAGGAGTATATGAAATCCCATGCACCGCCTGTCCCACCACATACATTGGACAAACCAACAGAAGAATAAGTGCACACATTGAAGAACCCAAGAACTTAGTCAGAAAAGAGGAACCAACTTCTTCCCTGGTCCAATGACCTTAAAGCCACAGGACATGATATTGACTTTAAAAAGACCAGAACCATTGCCAAAACTGAACACTATAACAACAGAATAATCAGAGAAGCCATTGAGATAAAAAAAACGCCCACACAGCATGAATAAACGAGATGATATCTCCCGCCTACCAGCCATTTGAAAACCTGCCCTCATTGACAAATGAGTCCCTAACACAAAGAATGACACCAGACCCATACTCATGAAAACCACACAGGATGTCACCACAACACATCCACGCAAAAAGCAAACACACCAATGAGGCACTACCACAAACCAGAAGCCAGACCACAGCTGCATCATTAGCCACTTTAAATCCCTCCAATCCATACATGAAGCAAACTGACACCCACCATGAAGATGTGGCACAACCACGAACGCGAAGCCAAACAACAGCAATGCAGCTCACCAGCTCAAATCCCCCTGCAACTCAGATTAACACGAGCACAACCAAGCCCCCACCTAAACAGAACACACCCCCATCCAATCAGAACACAGCCAACCCCCCATCCAATCAGAGCACAGCCAAACCCCCAACCAATCAGAACACACCTCCACCCAATCAGAACACAGCCAAGTTCCCACCCAATCAGTTCACACCCCCACTAGCAGTTAAAAGGAAGAAACAGCTGCAATATCACATTGCTCCTAGAAGCACGAAGCCGAAAACACCAGCCTGAAGATGATGAATGAGACTTCGTCGAAATGTCACCAAGACACTTTCAATTTTACATGGGCGAAAACCCGAATAACCAAAGACCTACATACAAACACCCGCAAAAACCTCAGAAAACACACACACACACAAATTTTCTTTTAATACAAACATTTCGTCTTTCATTAAACAGTGTGTCGTCAGAGTACAAATTTTTTGTGCAATAACCATTATAATTTACAACCATATTCATTATTTTTATCTATTGGATTAATACTAATACATAACATATCTACTGTTCTAACATTTCTCTTCTTATCTTATTTGAAATATCTTATTTCGATATTTCACTCCTCCGCTTTTATTTCTAATTTTCATATTTTTTCTCTAACCATTGATAAAATAACTCCCATGTACTATAATAGTCAGATTCTTCCTTTCCTTTAATTGCAAGTGTTCATCTATTCATTTCTCCACATTCTAATATTTTCTTAATCACATTTTTCATCCATAGGGATCTCTTTACTTTTCCAATTTTGTGCAAATACAATTCTAGCTGCAGTTATTACATAATATGCATAATCAAATATACATTTTCTTTACTATACGTTTCTGGTAAAATCCCCAACAAGAATAATTCAGGTTTGAGATCAATATGTTGTTGTGTCATCTTCTCCAATCTTGTTAGTTTGTTGCAAAATCAAATCCAGAAAGTATACACTTGTAAACTGATTCAGCAGGATTTATTAACTTCTTTATATACATAATAACACATGAAGTAAATTTACAATACCAACAGCAGATTCTTCCAACGTGGAAGAGAGTAGAGATAAGTTTTTGTTCAGAGTTCAGAGCAGATTAGTTCAGACTTGTTTGCTAAACCATGCCCAGGCTCTAAACTGTTTCAGTTTCAAATAGCCCTCAATGATTGACTTAGTTGCTATGCCTATTCATTGTTACCTTGTTACCATGTCTCCATTCCAGTTCATGAATATCGTGACAAACCACATACGAATTTTTGCCCAATATTTTTTTGCTTCTACACATGTCCACCACATATGATAATATGATCCCAGGATCTGATGGCACTTCCTTCATGGATTACTGCCTTGTCATGGTGAAGGGGCTAGAGTAGCTCAATGAACCTATTAGCTATGCTGTGCAGGGCCACCCAAGACAGACAGGTCATAGCAGAGAGCTCTGACAAAACGTGATCCACCGGAGAAGGAAATGGCAACCCCCTCCAGTATCTTTGCCATGAAAACCCCATGGACAGTACCAAAAGGAAAAAAAGACATGACCTTGATGAAAAAGTGCAAAGGATGGAGCAGCAGTTACTCAAAACAGATGAAAAAGTGGATAACATCCAACAAGCAATGGTGAAATATGATGAGAGACTTTCTAAATTAGAGAAGAAAGAAGATCAAAAGGAAAAGAAAATGAAAGAAATTGAGTATAGACTGGGAGAGGTTGAACTTGAAGCCAGCGGGATAGTCAGCTGGGAAATGGATAAAGCTGAATTTTACCTAAGATTTCAAAATGTGCAAAATGACCTGGCAGATGTGATGATTGGATTGCTGGCTAAAGCTCTAGAAATGCCCAAAGAGAAGGTGTTGGAGGAGGTTGACGAGATTTATCGAGTTTACACCAAGTACACTATACGCAATAAACTGCCAAGAGAGGTACACATAAGATTTACTAAAAAATCAATCAGAACGCAAATCTTACAAGCAGCAAGGGATAAAACCTTGAAATACAAAGAAAAAGAAGTTGTGATCTTGAGACAGATAACAAGGAAAATCAGAGAGTTGAGAAGAGAACATCAATTCTTGACCAAAATTTTGATTCAAAAAGAAATTAACTTTAAGTGGCTGACCCCAGAAGGACTGGTTGTTACATGGCAATTTCAAAGATATAGGTTGAATACAATTGACAAAGCAAGAGCATTTTATGATCACTTTTTAAAGGAAAAGACATGGAAATCCAAGTTGAATCCCAATCAGCAGTCCCATTAAAACTTACTGAGAAAGAATTGATATTCCTTGAATCGACTGAAGGAGCAGTTGGCAGAACCACTGAACCAAGAGAACAATGTGAGATAAGATCGACTAGAGCAATAAAACCTATATATAAAGTATGAAGATGGAAGAGAGGAAATTAATCTCAATAAATATAAACAGACTCAATTCGGCCATCAAAAGAAAGACAGTATTTCATGAATTAGAGAAATTAAAAGCTGATATAATATGTCTACAAGAAGTACATATTAAAAAACAGCATGAACACCTATTGACACAACCAAAATTGGGGAAAATTTTTTTATCATTAGCCCAAAACAAAAAAAGAGGAGTTGTAATATATATTAAAAAGCAGAATGTAAATACTCAGATCTGGACAGAAGAATTTTGATGGTGGAAATACCCGATAATAAGAGAAAAATTCTTTTAATAGCAATTTATGCTCCAAATGAAAACCAAAGTGACTTTTTTTTTCTTATTATTTTTTTTTATTGAAAAAGTTTTCAAATACAAGTTTTTCCCCCTTCCCCCCCCTCTTCCCTAACCCCCCCTCACCACCTATCCCCCCCTGTGACTTCTTCACAACAATAGGCTTTTTCATAACTAATTACATACATAATATCTTTCCTTTCCCTTACTCCCTCCTCAGAATACTGACCCTTAGCATATTATTCTTATAACTCCCATTTTTACGATAATCTGCCCTTTTTCTCCTCCCCTAAACTTATAGTGTATTATTACAATTTAACATTTAATCTTTTATATATATTAATATGACATTTTAAAGCGGCCTTCTCCCTACATCCAAATTTAACATTTATTCAAAGTGACTTTTATAGAAGACTACACAATAAAGTAACTGAAATGGATTATGACAACATATGCATGATGGGAGATTTTAATGGAATTGTGGAAGAAAATTGGGACTACAAAACAAATAAAGTAACAAAGCACAGTAGGAAAATACTGCCAAAGTCCTTTTTTAAGATGATGGAGGAAATGAATATGAAAGATATATGCAGAGAAAGAAATAAAGGAAAGAAACAATATACATTTTATTCAGATAGACATTTATCGTGGTCCAGGTCAGACATGATATGGTCAACAATGGAATTGTTGTTGAATATAGAACATGTGGAAATAGAAACTAATTTATGGGTGGATCATAACCCGGTGATGATAACTTAGAAAGGACAAAAAAGAAGAGCTAGATGGACTTTAAATAATACAATATTAAAAGAGCAAGAGTTTGTACAGAAGATGGAAAAAAACCTGGCCTTCTTCTTTAAGGAAATCAAGAAAGATGAGACATCTATACAAATCCGCTGGGATACAATGAAGGCATTTGCTAGAGGATTAATTATAGATTATACGAGAAAAAAGAATGTGAATGAAGTGATGATAAAGAAGGAAATACCCAAATCTTGGACAGAGGCATATATTACTTTGATTCATAAGGAAGATACAGACCCACAAAAAATCAAAAACTATAGACCTATATCTTTGTTAAACTCAGACTACAAAATTTTTGCTTCAATATTGGCAGAGAGACTTAAGAGATACTTAAATAATTTCATACATTCGGATCAAAATGGATTTCTTCCAAAAAGACAAATTAGGGACAACATAAGAATAATATTGGACACTTTAGAGTATTATGAAGCACACCCTGAAAAGCAGATGGCTTTGGTTTTTCTAGATGCGTAAAAAGCCTTTGACAACATTAATTGGAAGTTTATGACCCTTCAAATGGAAAGAATGGGCTTTGGGAGGAAATTTGTACAGGTCATTGAAACTACCTTCTCTAAACAAATGGCAAAAGTAATGATAAATGGAGAATTGATGGATGCGATTGAAATAGAAAAGGCACGAGACAAGGATGTCCTTTATCCCCATTGTTGTTTATATTGACATTAGAAGTTTTAAATAGACATGTCAGAGGAGAAAAAGAGATAAAGGGCATGAAGATTCAAAAGGAAGAATACAGGCTCCAAGCTTTTACAGATGATTTGGTTTTTATTATTGAAGAACCATTAACAACAATAGGTAAATTAATAGAAATTATTGGAGATTTTAGAAAAGTAGCTGGTTTGAAAATTAATAAGGATAAAATGAAAATAATGACTAAAAATATGTTGAAAAAACAGAAAGAAGAGTTGATGGAGATTTCGAAAATGCAGATTATAAACAAAGTGAAATACTTGGGGATACATTTAACACCAAGATGTAGTGCTTTGAAAGAAAACAATTACAACAAGCTTAAATAACAGACAGGGCAAGATTTGTTAAAATGGGGCAATTTACAATTGTCTTTGATTGGTAGGATTTCAACTATTAAGATGAATGTCTTGCCTGGAATTCTGTATTTATTTCAGACAATATCCAATCAAGCTGGATAAAGAATTTTTTATAGACTTAGTTGAAATGATAATGAGATATATATGGCAAAGGAAAAAGGCGAGAATAAAGTTAAAGCTATTACAAGATGCTAAATCAAGGGGGGGCTTTGGTCTGCCCAATTTTGAATGGTACTATCAAGCTGCAAGTTTAACGTGGGTGAAAAAATGGATAACTCTGAGGAATGCTAGACTATTAAATTTGGAGGGACATGATTTGTTGATGGGTTGGCATGCTTTCATATGGTACAAAGGAACAAAAATACAAGGGTATTTCAGAAGACATCAAATACGTGAAGCTTTATGGCTGAATTGGGAGAAGGTTAAGAAACTTTATTATATGAAAATACCTGATTGGATATATACAGCAGAGGCTTTTTCTTATTCTGTAATATTTAGAAAGGAACAAACTATTAGGCATAGTGAACTATTGGATGAAAAGGGTGAACTCAAATTAAAACAGGAACTAGAGGAACAGGGATTTAAGATGGATTGGTTTTCATATATGCAAATATTTTCTAGGTATCGAGAAGATTGTAAGCAAGAAGGGTTTACAATGCTTTGACTAATTTGGATAATTAATTAATTTGGATTTTAATGGGAGCAGATGATCATATTATTAAAAAGCTGTATGGGTTTTTGCTAGAGTTAAAACTGGAAGAAGAACAAGTTAAAGAATCAATGGTAGCATGGGGAAAAATTTGGTTATGGGATTGATTTAAAAAAATGGCAAAAATTGTGGTCTCATAACTATAAATTGATAATGTCTACAGCATATAAGGAAAATTTGTATAAGATGTTTTACAGATGGCATTTATCCCCATCGAGAATCGCCAGAATGTTCCAGAACAAATTGGAGAGGTGTTAGAAATGTCATCAGACCCCAGTATCCTATTACCACAAGTGGTGGACATGTCTAGAAGCAAGGAGATATTAAACTAAGATACACACGTGGTTGGAAAAAATGACCAAGAGACACATAGACTTTAAACCAGAGATATTTTTATTAGGGATTTTACCAGAAATATATAACAAAGAACTGCAGTATTTAATTGTGAATCTTCTAACAGCAACTAGAATTGTATTTGCTAAAAATTGGAAAGTAGAAATGATACCTACAGATGAAGAAATTATTAGGAAAATGTTGGACTGTGCCGAAATGAGTAAACTGACATTAGAAATAAGAGAGCAGGAAGAAAAACAATATTATTTGATATGGGATTTATTTTACCATTGGGTAGATAATAAAAAATGGTAATATATAAGTAAATGCTGAAATACTTTAAATGATGATACAACTGATATATTTTACATAAGAATAAATTTTGGATATGTAGTGATATTGTGAAGAGAGGAGAGGGCACTAGGGATGCAAACCAACCGATGTACTGTCTGTACTTGATTGAATGAATGATGTTTGTATGTTTTATTCATTTATTTTTTTTAAATAAAAAATGATTTGGAAAAAAAAGAAAAGGAAAAAAAGATATGACCTTGGAAGATGAGCCCCTCAGGTTGGAAGGTGTCCAATATGCTACTGGGGAAGAGCAGAGGGCCAGTACTAGTAGCACCAGAAAGAGTGAAATGACTGGGGCAAAGCCGAAAGGACGTTCAGCTGTGGATGCTTCTGGTGGTGAAAGGAAAGTCTGATGCTGTAAAGATCTATTCTTCATAGCAACCTGGAATGTAAGATCCATGAATCAAGAAAGCAAAATGGCTGTCTGAGGAAGCTTTGCAAATAGCTGAGAAAAGAAGGGAAGTGAAAGGCAAGAGAGAAAGAGAAATATACACCTAACTGAATGCAGAATTCCAGAGAATAGCTAGAAGAGATAAGAATGCCTTCTTAAATGAACAATGCAAAGAAATAGAAGAAAACAATAGAATAGGACAGACCAGAGATCTCTTCAAGAAAATTTGAGATATGAAGGGAACATTTCATACAAAGATGGGCATGATAGAGGACCAAAATGGCAGGGACCTAACAGAGGCAGAAGAGATTAAGAAGAGGTGGTGTCAGATCCCTAAAAGGATGAATTGGAAAATTGCTACAGGCCTGTCTCAATTGAATCTTCATGTTTACTCATGTCTGAACTCCACGGTTCGAGATTGAAACCTGGTGAACAAATTGGAGGACATTTGACCAAATTGAAAGGTCTGAGAACAGAATTGAGAGAAAGAGGCCATAATATTGAAGATATTCAAATGATCAGCATCATTATTAACTCTTTGAATTATGAATGGAAAGATGCTGTTACAAAAATTAACCAAGTCCCAATTGCTCAACGCACAGTGGACAATGTCTGTAGACTTTTAATTGAAGAAGAGGCATTCATGTTGGCCATGCCACATTTGAGAGGACCACCTGCATCAAGAGCTCCAGCTAGGCGCCCCTTCCGAGGAAGGACCTATGCTCCAAGGATGCCAAGATGCTACACCTGCAATCGTGTGGGACATGCCACCCGGGATTGTCCCCAATGAGTTCCAGCTCCCGTCACGTACCAGCCCAGAGGAACAGACTCCAGAGGCAGAGGCAGAGGCGGAAGACAAGGTTGTTGTGGTCCCCGACATGATCCACAAACTCCACTCGCCACATTGGCTTTATGTCAAGTCCTACCGGAGCTCGCCATCGATGGGAGGTATGGGAGATGAAGGAGCGGAGATAAGCAAACACACAATCAGTTCCTGGATAGCCGCATTCATGGCGATGATTGATGACGTTGCCGGGCTCTCCGATTCTGCTGTCCCCCCCTGCTCTGGCGCTCGCAGCTGTTACTGTTAAGGGAGTGGGGGGGGTGCTTGATTGATAATCACCGCAGCTGTTACTGTTAAGGGAGTGGGGGGTGCTTGATTGATAATCACCGGATGTATGTTTAAGGGGCTGAGTTTTGTTAAATAGCGCTGTGGTGTGGTTATACCCAGCACTGACTTTGAACCAAAACACCGACTTGTACTTTACTTTTGACTGTGAGCTTACCATTGCCAAAGTAAACCCTGATTCTCTGTGCGTTACTGGTGATTATTTACTATCACGGTTCTGAACGAATGACAAGCCAAGAGAAAGTCAGCGCTTGGTTCCTTTTCACAAGAGGTGAGGATTCCCTGTGGCTTTGGAGCAAAGGGGGATACGGCAGAAGGGACGGCCTTGGAAGAGCAGGAGTGCGGTGGAGATGTGGAGGGGGAGGAACTGCTGATAGAGGAGGCGAAGGAGAGTGTGGAACAGTTGGCAGTGAAACCAAAAGTCAAGCAACCCAAGAGCGCCCCGCCCCGAACGGAGGAGGAGAGCCTTCCAGGACAACGGGGTCGGACGGGGGATTGGTGGCACAGCTCTGTTCTCCTCGGGCCGCAGATGCCAACGTCCCCTCGCTTGGGAATGTCTTTCCAGGGCTGGAGGGAAAGACGATGGACTGATGAGGATGAAGGGGATTGGGGGTATCCTGCCTCATCCGGTCCCAGTACTATGGACATGCTGCGTGAGCGTTTTGGGGAATCTGGATTTCGTGACGCCCCATCCTGGCAGCCCTGGGTTGCAGGGCTGGAGCCTCCAGGTTCTTCTTGGCAGGATACAGGGGTGACCGCTTCGGAGACCCAATTCCGGCTCACAAGTCCTAAATTGAGGATGGAGCGGACCTCTATATGATCCATGAACCAACCCCCTCCAGAACAAGACCAAGGTTTCTCGTCGGGAGACCTTGGAGCCGGTCCTGAGCCCCAACCAACACAAATGGCAGGGGGCTTACCTGTTGGGGGTCGCGGGACGGTGAGGGACCGACCTAGGCAGGACAGGAGAGCAACTGGCACAGCGAGGACCCCAGGCCCCATGCCTTGGTCTCCAGGGCCCCCACCGGGGTTGTGGGTCCCTCAGGCCATTTGGGGACCGCCTGCCCTGCAGACTTCCTTTGACGGAAGCCCTGAATGAGTGGCTCTTTTCTTAAGCCAGGTGATAAGCCATATGGACCAATATGGACAGTGGTATCCCTCCCAGTGGGCTATGGTGGTTGCTGTTATGGGGGTCCTGACAGGAGAAGCGGCTGAGTGGGTGACAGGCCTCCATGCTAAACATGCAAGAGAACTGGTGGACATGGGACGATTTCTGGAGGCTCTTCATGCCAGATTTGAAGACAAAACAAGCACCCAGGTTGCAGAGGGGGATTTGTTTGCGCTTAAGCAACGGGGCGTACCAGCAAAGGAATATGTACAGGAGTTCCGAAAGATTGCGGCTCGGTTGGTGGGGTGGCCAGAACGTCTTCTGGTGCACCAATTCCATAAAGGACTAGACCGTGATTTACGGCAAGCCTGCGTGTACCGGAGCTTGCCCCCCAAGTTGAGTGTGTGGTACAAGGCAGCCATCGAATTGGACATCGGTCTCCGAGAATTCCGTATATGGGGTGAAGGGGTTGCAAGTCAAGGAAAACGACCAGCAGAACGCACACAAACACCCAAGGAGACTAAACCGAATGCTGGTTTTGGCTTGGGAGAAAGGATCCAGCGGCCTGCGTTTCGTTGCTTCAGATGTAATCGCCTTGGTCATCGAGCAGCCAACTGTCCTCATCCCATGCCCTGCAGCTCGGATCAGAACCCCCCTCCTAGATCTGCATTGAGAGGCAGAGGCCGACCAACATCCGAACGGTCCCAAATGACTCGAACATCCTGTACGGAGAGGGATCCCCTAGCTACAGATACTAAGAAAGTGGTGGCGGAAAAATTCCCGATTGTGGCTGGGGATAGTGATGACGACGATGAGGACCCACACGACCCGATGGTGAGCGACCCCATCCGACCTTTCGTGGTACCAGTCGTACTCCGAAACCCACCGGCAACCACTGGACGCCGATATGAGGCATTGATTGATTCAGGGTGTACTCGTTGTTTAATTCGTAGGGCAATAGTTGACGAACTTGGGCTGTGGGTTGTGCGGTTGAGAGCCCCTATTACCTTTGAACAAATGGATGGTTCATTGCTGGGAGGGGCACCAGTGACTCATATAACAGAAAAGGTGCACCTCAATATTGGGGAGCACACCGAAACTATTCGGTTTATTATAGTGGAGAAAATGTTAGAACCAGTGATTTTAGGATTGGCATGGTTGGACAAGTGGGCTCCTACGATATGGTGGGAAGGGGTTTTTTGCAAATTCCGATTACCGTTGGGACCTCCCACTACCAATGAGGAAAAGGAGCCAGCAGGGGGAATAGAAGCAGAGAGCCCACCATCAAACACAACGTATCCTAATGTGTATAGGGATCTCGCC
The DNA here is from genome assembly GCA_022577455.1 of Arizona elegans. NCBI lineage: Eukaryota > Metazoa > Chordata > Lepidosauria > Squamata > Colubridae > Arizona > Arizona elegans. The sequence goes on along the minus strand of JAKOOJ010000004.1, from coordinate 69,630,032 downwards.
AGGGTCTTTAGTGAGGAGGAATGTGAGACCCTGCCCCCTCACCGGCCTATGGATTGCAGTATTGAGTTAATTCCCAGGGCGAAGCTACCCAAGCCCCGGATGTATTCAATGACACAACCCGAACTAAAAGAATTAAGAAAATATATAGACAAGAATTTGGCCCGGGGTTTTATCACACCTAGTCAATCAAAGATGGCTGCCCCATCCCGTTTCGGGGGAAGAAAGACGGGGGTTTACGCTTATGCGTTGACTTCAGGGGTCTCAATGCTGTGTGTGTGGAGCCCCTCTATCCACTTCCCTTAATGAAGGACCTGTTAGCTGCCCTAGCCACCGGTTGTATCTTTACGAAACTCAACCTACGCGAAGCGTATTATAGGATACGAATCAAACCAGGGGATGAGTGGAAAACAACATTCAATTGTCCCTTAGGAAGCTATCAGTTCCAGGTCATGCCGTTCGGACTACAGGGCGCCCCTGCGGTGTTCATGCAGTTCATCAATGAAGTGCTGCATGAACATCTGTACAGGGGTGTCCTTGTATATTTAGATGACATCTTGATTTACACGCAAACTGAAGAGGAACATATATCTCTGGTCCGACAGGTCTTAGACAAGTTATTAGCTGCTAGGCTGTACGTGAAACTATCCAAATGTGAGTTTCACAAAAAGAGGATAGACTATCTAGGCTATAGAATATCAGAGAGCGGGGTAGAGATGGATCCCAGAAAAGTCCAGGCAGTGCTTGAATGGCAGGCCCCTAGAACTAGAAAGCAATTACAGAGCTTTCTTGGCTTTGCCAACTTCTATCGGCAGTTCATTTCCAGATTTGCTGAAATAGCCTTACCACTAACGGATTTGTTATGGACCAAACCGGCCACAGCTAAACCAAAGCCGGGACAAGCGTTGACGTGGTCGTCAGGATGTCTAACGGCTTTTGAGCAGTTAAAAACACTCTTTGCTCAAGAACCAGTACTCAAACATCCAGACCCAACACAGGCATTCATAGTCCAGGCAGATGCTAGCAACGTGGCTGTAGGAGCAGTACTCATACAAAGAACACAGCAGGGAGGGTTACAACCTTGCGCCTATACATCTAAAAAGTTAACCACGACAGAGCGGACATGGGCGATCTGGGAAAAAGAGGCATTCGCGGTCCGTTGGGCGTTGATGACATGGAGACATTTCTTGGAGGGGGCGTCTCATCCTTTTGAGATATGGACGGACCATAAAAACTTAGAAGCCTTACAAACACCCAGGTGACTATCTCCCAAACAGATAAGGTGGGCACAATATTTCCAGCGTTTTTCTTTCTGGTTGCGGTATGTTCCTGCTGGGAAAAACTTCCTGGCTGATACGCTGTCCCGGATGCCACAGTATAATAGCAAGTGAGAGGAAGTGATAGAACCTCTAATTGCACCTTCCTAAACCCTATTAAGACTTACGGAAGTAGATGGTCACTTACGTACTGAGTTTAAAACAGCTTTACAACAGGATCAATGGGTAATCCAAAACCCCTCTATAGTTAGCTATAAGGATGGGATAGCGTGGAGGGAGAATAGAATATATGTTCCAGAACGATTATGGAACATGGTTTTATGCAGGTGCCATGATGCCAAATCAGCAGGCCATTTTGGGTACTTAAAAATTCTACACCTTCTGAGGAGGCAATTCTGGTGGCCACGAATGCGTAAGGACATAGAAACATACGTAAAGGGTTGCACAACCTGTGCAACTGCCAAACCCTGGTCTGGACGATCGTTAGGATTATTACAAACAGTCGTGAATCCTAGCAGGCCTTGGGAAGAGATCGCTATGGATTTCATAGTCGATCTCCCCCCTAGCCATGGCCACACTGTAATTTGGACAGTGGTAGATCTGTTTTCGAAACAGGCCCACTTTGTGCCATGTAAAAGCATACCATCTGCGCGACAATTAACCGAACTCTTTTTGCAACATATCTATCGTCTCCATGGAGCACCTAAGATGATTATATCCGACCGCGGTGTTCAATTCACCTCTAAGTTTTGGAGACGATTTGTCCGTTTAATTGGGTCCTCTCAAGGGTTAAGTTCAGCATTCCACCCAAGCACTAACAGAGCGGCTGAACGGGCCAATGCCATGGTCAAAAGATATATCAGATGCTACATTTCCTACCTGCAGACAAATTGGTCAGGACTCCTGCCTTTCGCCGAAGTGGCATATAACAACATACCACACCGCAGTACTGGGTTCTCCCCTTTCCAAGTAATATACGGCCGAGAGTTTTCAGCCATTCCAGAGTTAGATCCCCCTATGACAGACGGTGACACGCCACACGGTTGGGCCGATAAAATTAGTCATGTATGGCCAAGTGTAAAAACAGCATTACAAAAGGCAGCAGACGAGTACAAAAAATATGCAGACAAGAAAAGGGCTGATCCAAAACCATTCCGGATAGGAGACAAAGTATACATGTCTACGAAATACCTTAAACTCCGACTACCCAGTAGAAAATTAGGACCTAAATATATAGGACCATTTCCTATAACACAAGTCATCAATCCCGTAACCGTAGCTCTTAAACTTCCCCCTCTGTTCAGTAGGATACATCCCGTATTCCATAGCAGTTTGGTGAAACCGGTGACGATAGAAAGGCCAGGTACCTCGACTACTCCACCGGGTCCCGTGCATACCAACCAATATGAGATAGACCGAATATTGGACTCCAGGGTTCGTAGGGGGATGTTGCAATATCTTGTGCGGTGGAAAGGATACCCTGTAACACAGGCCTCGTGAGTGGCAGCACCCGACGTTCACGCTGCCCGATTGATACAACAGTTCCATCGGAAATACCCAGACAAACCTAATGCAGGATCGTAACAGTAACTAACATTTGTATGCTTTCTATTTATAGGTGAGCTCCTGGTAGGGAGGGCCACCTGTCGAGTCCTACCAGAGCTCGCCATCGATGGGGGGTATGGGAGACGAAGGAGCGGAGATAAGCAAACACACAATCAGTTCCTGGATAGCCGCGTTCATGGCGATGATTGATGACGTTGCCGGGCTCTCCGATTCTGCTGTCCCCACTGCTCTGGCGCTCGCAGCTGTTACTGTTAAGGGAGTGGGGGGTGCTTGATTGATAATCACTGGATGTATGTTTAAGGGGCTGAGTTTTGTTAAATAGCGCTGTTTGAACCAAAACACCGACTTGTACTTTACTTTTGACTGTGAGCTTACCATTGCCAAAGTAAACCCTGATTCTCTGTGTGTTACTGGTGATTATTTACTATCACGGTTCTGAACGAACGACAAGCCAGACTTTAACCAATGATCCACAACCTCAACCAGAGTACGACAGACAACTCCTGTGGACTTTGGACAGTGGTGCAGCATTGCATGTTACCTACAGAAAGGAACTTTTCACAGAGATGCACGAGCCAGAACCAGAACTACATGAACTTTATTCTTTTTCAAATCATCCTTGTCAGGTCAAAGGAAAAGGAACTGTTTATGTTGAAAAGCTCGATGCATTCATTCCTGATGTTTATTACATACCAACAGCAACCAGTAACTTGCTTAGTCAGAGTCACTTGTCTAGAGCATTAAAATTCCAGGTTCATCACCTTGAAAATGCAAGTTACATAGTTAAAGATGGAGATATTGTTGCTGGAACCATATTAATTGGTGGTGTTTATTACTTAAAGCCAAAGCCTAAAACACAAACACAGGCAAGTATACAAACTCCAAAAAGGGAAAGCACAGGCCCAGAGAGAGATGCTCCAGAGAGAGATCCTGTTGCTATTTCAAAGGGTCTTAAAGCCAACAAAAAGAGAGTTGGTAAACAGGTTGCTCAGAGCAAGCCTGAGGTTCCGCATAAAAATGTTAATGTTGAGAATTCACTAACTGGTAAACCTTTGCATTTTAGGTGTATCAACAAATGGCATAAAAGATTGGGGCATGCCAGTTTCCGTGTTCTTAGGAAGATGCCGGAGTTCGCAAAAGGTTTGGATCTAAAGGGGTGTAAGGTGTTTTTGGATTGTGCTGTCTGCAAAAAGGCCAAATCCAAAGCAGCAGCCATTCCCAAACGCGCTACACGCCTGTCAACACACATTTTTGATTTGGTTCACATTGACATAGTTGGTCCTTTCCCGCCATCATTTGGTGGTAGAAAATATTTTCTAACAATTGTTGATAATTACTCTAGATATGGATATGTATATCCTATGAAAGAAAAATCAGAGACTTTTCAGATCTTTAAAGACTTTGCAACCCTTGTTTCTACCCAACACCAAGTTCGCATCGCCAGAATCCAGAGTGATCATGGTGCCGAATTCATGTCTCAGCGTTTCCAGGACTGGATGCGTAAGAATGGAATTATTCATCAGACTTCGGCCCCTGACACACCGGCTCACAATGGAGAGGTACTGCAAACCATGATGCGTTGTCTCCTGGAAGACGCCAACCTTGGTATGATATACTGGGGTGAAGCTATGAAGTATGCAAATTACATTGTCAACCGTACTTGGAGCAGTGTAATAAATCAGACTCCTTTCTTCATGATGTATGGCTACAAGCCCGATCTCAAAAACATCCATATTTTTGGTTCATATGCTATGGTGAACATTCCCTTAGCTCAAAGAAGAAAAGGAGATCCAGCAGCAAAGAGACTGAGATTTATGGGTATTGATGATAACTCACAATGGAGCAGATTTATTGACTCTAAACATGTAATTGTGATTTCCCAATCTGCTAATTTTGAGGAAGATATTGACTGGTCCAGGATTCATTCCAATGATCCTGGAGTTTATTTTCCTAGAGATGATACTGCTGATGCTACGCAGATTGATGATCAAGATTCCACTGATTCTTCTCAACCCGATGTTCCATCTTCGCAAGCCGCGGATGCTGACGCTAGTGACGAAAGTGAGGATGAGGACGAAGCAGAAGAAGACTGGACAGTTTTTCTGAGACGTTCCAAGAGGGCCACAAAAGGAATCCCTCCACAACGATATTCTTGGCAACTGACAAAAGCACCCTTGCCTTTGATTTGCAATGTTACACTTCCACCTGATAATTTCACGCAAATCAAGCAGCTCCCTGATTCAGAGCAAGACAAATGGTATGAAGCAATGCAGGTTGAAATGGACAGTCTAAAGAAACTTAAAGTATTTACACCTGCAAAACCTCCAGCAAACAAAAAGGTCATTGGCACTCGATGGGTCTATAGAATCAAAAAGAAACCAAATGGTGAGTCATTATACAAAGCCAGACTTGTAGCTCAGGGTTTCTCTCAACGTTATCCTGAGGACTACACAAATACTTACTCACCGACAGTCAGAACTGAGAGTGTAAAAATTGTTTTAGCAACTGCAACTATCCTTGGTTTAGAAGTTTTCCAGTTTGATGTTGACACGGCTTATCTACATGCAGACCTAGATGAAGAGATCTACGTGAGAAGTCCTCCAGGATTCCGACAGCAAGAAGGGGATACCTGGTTCCTAAACAAAAGTCTTTATGGTCTGAAACAATCTGGTTTAATTTGGTACTTATGCCTTACTGACAAACTAAATTCAATGGGCTTTATTAAGTCTGAAACTGATGAGTGTGTGTTCACAAAAAGATCTAACAATGCATATGAGATAGTTCTTGTTTATGTTGATGATATTGTTTATATTGGTCCAAATAAGCAAATGAGTGAAATTTTTGCCAAAGCTTTGCAGAGATACTTCACATTGAAATCATTAGGTCATATTAGCACTTATTTAGGTGTTCAGATTGAAAAAACACAGAAGGGGTTTAGTCTTTCACAAGAAGATAAAATTGAACAAATTTTGCATCATTGCAACATGAAAGATGCTAACACAACAAAGACACCCATGCAAACAGATTTTCACAACTTGACACAAGAAGCAAGTCCTGAGTTCGAGGATCAAACACTTTATCATTCAGTCATTGGGTCACTATTGTACATTAGTAGTTGGACCAGACCCGACATTGCACTTAGTGTTAATCTCTTATCACGACACATAGGTAAGGCAAAACAGTTTCATTGGACATGTATTAAGAAATTAATGAGATACCTAAAATACACTAAACACATGAATTTATTGTTAGAACCAACACATACTGATTATGCAGAATTAAGTTGTTATGCAGATTCTGATTGGGCAAGTGATAAGAAATCACGTAAAAGTACTTCAGGTTATATGATGTTCTTAAATGGATATCCTGTTTATTGGCAAGTACGTAAGCAGAATTTTGTTTCTTGTTCATCTACTGAAGCTGAATATGCTTGTGTTTCAGATGCATGTAATTCTCTAACTTGGTTTGATGCTTTAGTCACAGATATCTGGACACACCCGATCCGACCGATCACCATGATGGAAGACAATGAATCGATGGTTTATATTTCTGAATCACATTTCACAGGTTCTAGGTCCAGACACATTGACATCCGTTATCAAAACATAAAGCATTTAGTGAAAAAAGGTTTTGTCAAAATGTAATCATGAACACATGATCAAATTGCTGATATGCTCAACAAACCACTTCCAGCAGCTCAACACGAGTATCTGCGTAAGAAGATGTGCCTTGTTTGATGATGTACTGATATTTGCTCACCTGGCAAAGGAAGGGGAATGTCACTGCGTTATTTTATTTACCAGCTGAGCTCACATTTCTGGACTATCAGACTTTCCGTACCTTGCCAAGAATTGTTATGAAAAGCTACTATGCATGTCTATCCACCCACATTCCTTCACACTTTTTGTTTTTGTTCTCATGCCACGACTGCCGGTTGCTGAAAGGCAGCTGGCCCGATTTACTTTCAAAATGTAGCAATTATCTTTCTTAGTTAGTGAGGTGTTTTATTTTCTTCATAACAAATAAATGAGTTTTATTAGAGAACTTTTCTTCGGGATTTCTTTTCAGAATATTGCAACAAGGAGGAAGCCTTGATCCATCCTCTAATTAAACCAGGGTGATTAGTCCCAGAGCCAAACATGGGATTAATCAATGCCCTGACAATAAGAATCTGAACGCCATTTGCATAGAAAATGTCTACCCCCTGCCACTGATGAAGGACATGCTGGCCCACCTAGGCAAGGGAAAAATCTTCACTAAGCTTGACTTACAAGAGGTTCACTACCGAGTTCGAATTAAGGAAGGGGATGAATGGAAAATGGCTTTTAACTGCCTACTGGGATGTTTCCAGTTTAGGGTGCTCCCTTTCGGACTACAAGGAGCCCCTGCTGTGTTTATGCAATTAATCAATGAAGTACTGCATGAACATTTATACAAGGGGATGCTGGTCTACTTGGACGACATTCTTATCTATACCGAGAACATGGATGACCATGTGAAATTGGTGAGAACTGTCCTGAAAAAACTCAGAGCTGCTGAACTATATGCCAAATTCTCAAAGTGCGAATTTCACCAAGACAAAATTGACTATCTCGGATACCGCATCTTGCATGAGGGAATAGAGATGGATCTGGAAAAGGTTTGGGTGGTGTTGGAATGGCCCCCACCACACACCCGCAAACAACTACAGAGCTTCCTGGGATTTGCGAACTTCTATAGACAGTTTATCCCCTCATTCGCTAAGATCACTCTGCCGATTACCAATCTTTTGAAGACAAAAGGAGAAGTAAAACCAAAGCCCTCCCGACCCCTCGAATGGACTATGGACTGTCAGGCATCATTTGAGAAACTAAAACACTTGTTTGCTGCTGAACTAGTCCTTAAGCATCCCGACATGTTGTTCAGGCTGATGCCAGTGAGGTAACAGTGGGAGCAGTATTCCTGGAAAAGAATGCCAATGGAAACCTGCAACCCCGTGCTTATACCTCTCGTAAGCTAACGGAGACTGAAAGGAGATGGGCCATATGGGAGAAGGAGGCTTTCGTGGTGTGGTGGGCCCTGTTAATGTGGAGGTAATTTCTTGAAGGGGCTAAGCACCCTTTGAGGTGTGGACTGACCACAAGAACTTGGAAGCTTTGAAAATGCCACATAAACTATCCCCAAAGCAAGTCCGCTGGGCTCAGCACTTCAAACGTTTTAATTTCTCCCTCCACTATCTCCCTAGAACTTTATGGCAGATGCGCTTTCCAGACTGCCATAATACAACAGTGCTAGAGAGGAAGTGATTCAGCCAATCATCCCCTCAACCCAGCTGGCAGCATCAGTGATTACTCGAGCGCAGGCTAAGGCAGATCCAGCATTATCTGGCAACTTGTCTAAGTGACTACAAGAAGCTTTAAAGACTGATGAGTGGTTTCAAGCCCACTTGAATGAGTGTACACTTTGCAATGGTCTTGCTTGGGTGGGAGCCAAGTTGTATGTACCCGCCAATCTGAGAGCAACAGTCCTACAGCACACACATGATGCCAAAGTTGCTGGGCATTTCGAATTTGTCAAAACACTACATTTAGTCAAACGACAGTGTGGTGGCCCGCACTCAAGAAAGACATAGAGGCGTACGTAGCTAGCTGCCCCGTGTGTGCCTCAGCCAAGAGACCCCCAGGAAAGCCGTCTGGACTACTTCAGAGTGTTGCCAGGCCAGATGCTCCTTGGAAAGAGATCTCCGTGGATTTTAATGTGGAATTGCCTGAAAGTGGGGGGAGCACAGTTATTTGGGTGGTCACTGATTTGTTTTCCAAACAAGTACATTTTATTTCATGTCCCAAGATCCCCTCCACCAAAACCCTGGCGAAAATGTTTGTCCAACATATATACAGATTACACGGTGCCCCAAAGCGTATAATCTCTGATAGGGGTGTCCAGTTTACCTCTCATTTTTGGAAGGAATTCCTAGCCCTAATAGGCTCCGCCCAGGGATTAAGCTCCACCCACCATCCTCAGACAAATGGGGCTTGTGAAAGAACCAATTCCATACTGGAACAATATTTGAGGTGTTATGTTAATTATCAGCAAGATAACTGGGCGGAATTATTGCCATTCGCTGAGGTGGCTACAATAACTCCATACATAGTAGCACTGTGTTCACCTCTTTCAAGGTGGCCTCCTGCCAAGATTTCGTGCCAATCCCAGAATTGCCCCAAGAGGATCCAAAACACCCCTCTCTGATTGATTGGATCAAACAGCCATGTGGAACGTGGGCAGTTACTCATAAAGCACTCGATGATGTGCATCAAGCTCATAAAGCCCAAGCCGATAAAAAAAGGGGTCAGGCATGGGATTATAAAGTTGGAGACCTGGTTTACCTGTCCATCAAATACTTGCAAACTACCCAAAAGTCAAAAAAGCTCAGACCCAAATATGTGGGCCATTTCCCGATAGTTTGGGTTATCAACCCAGTCACGGTTCAATTGGAGTTACCAAAAAGTTTACGATGAATTCATCTGGTGTTCCACGTTAGTTTGCTGAAACCGGAATACTCATCCCCTTTGTGTCCAGACCAAGAACCTCCCCCTGTCCCCATTCTGATTGATGGAGAACAGCACTTTGAGGTCAAGGAAATTTTGGATTCTCGGAAGCATCATGGTAAGGTGCAGTATTTGGTGGCCTGGAAACATTTCCCATTGTCAAAAGCTGAATGGATAAACAAAAAAGATGTTCGAGCATCGAAGAAAGTCCAACAGTTTCATACCAAATATCCTGATAAACCTTAATCGTTTGCTCTCTGTACATATTGTATATTTATCTCCCTTTTATCTTTTCCAGGAATAATTTCTCTGTTGCAGGGGGGCTGAATGTCAGCCTCCAATCTTTCTATGCTTGCTTGTCAGCTGCCATGGTAACGGGGGGGAGGAGGACTTGCTAGTTGGGGAAGCGTGCTGGAGAGGAGTATTGGGGAAACAAAACTGAATCTTAACTGCAGTCCTGTGCCTTTGAAGCTGCTATCTACTGACATTCCAGATTGATGACACTACCAGATGTGTGATTCCACCTGACCTCTAGAAGACTTTTGGATTGGATGATTTATGCTGGGCAATTGGGAGGGGATGCTTTATATATGTGATTTTTGTGCCTATTGTTTCAGATTCTGCTTTTCTTAGTTGCGTTCACTTCCATTTTCAGTAAAAGTACCTTTCTCTATAAACAATGGAGTTGGAGTTGTTCTTTCTTGAACTTTGAAGGAAGCATACTTGACATGGTCCTTAGGAAATCTGAGCAACAACAAAGTTAATGGAGCGGACAGTATTCCAGCTGAGCTATTTGAAATATTAAAAGACGATGCAGTAAAAGTGCTACATTCAATTTGCCAGCAAATTTGGAAAACTCAACAGTAGCCACAGGATTGGAAAAGGTCAGTTTACATTCCAATTCCAAAGAAAGGCAATGCCAAAGAATGTTCAAACTATCGCACCATTGCACTCATTTCACATGCTAGTAAGGTTATGCTTAAAATCCTACAAGCTAGGCTCCAGCAGTATGTGGTTCAAGAACTATCAGAAGTATAGGCAGGATTTCGAAGAGGCAGAGGAACTAGAGATCAAATTACCAATATATGCTGGATCATGGAGAAAGCTAGGGAGTTCCAGAAAGACATCTACTTCTGCTTCATTGACTATGCTAAAGCCTTTGATTGTGTGGATCACAACAAACTGGGGCAAGTTCTTAAAGAGATGGGAGTACCAGACCATCTTATTTGTCTCTTGAGAAATCTATATATGGGTCAAGGAACAACAGTGGGAACTGGACACGGAACCACTGATTGGTTCAAAATTGGGAAAGGAGTCCGGCTGTATACTGTCACCCTGCCTATTTAACTTATATGCAGAGCACATCATGAGAAAGGTGGGACTAGATGAATCAAAAGTTGGAATTAAGATTGCCGGGAGAAATATCAACAACCTCAGATACGCAGATGATATCACTTTAATGACAGAAAGGGAAGAGGAACTAAAGAGTTCTGATGTAGGTGAAGGAGGAGAGTGTGAAAGTTGGCTTGTATGACTGTATGACTGTAACCTTGTTGCTGGTATCCTTAAGATTTATATTAACTGTTTCCCTATGACTATCATTAAGTGTTGTACCTTATGATTCTTCACGAATGTATCTTTTCTTTTATGTACTCTGAGAGCATATGCACCAAGACAAATTCCTTGTGTGTCCAATCACACTTGGCCAATAAAGAATTGAATTCTATTCTATTCTATTCTATTCTATTCTATTCTATTCTATTCTATTCTATTCTTCTTCTAATTTCTTTTCAGCTTGTCTCTTTTTTCTATTTTTCTTTCCCACCAGTGGTGGGTTCCTCCCGGTTCGGCCTGGTTCCACCAAGCCAGTAGCGGTGACGATATGACATCACCGAACTGGTTCTGCCCCCCCCTGCATTATTCTTACCTTTTATTTGGCCCCACCCGCAATCTATTGCTGCCTCCTGAATCCCAGCTGATCAGCTAGAGGGAAAAAAGCTGTTTAAACTCTTGCCGCAGGGCTTCAAAGGACCGCCCTACAGCTGATCAGTGTTAAAAGAAAACAAATGAGTAGACCAGTGCCTGCAAAAATAAATGAGTAGACCAGTGCCTGCAAAAATAAATGAGTAGATCAGTGCCTGCAAAAATAAATGAGTAGACCGGCGCCTGCAAAAATAAATGGGTAGGCCAGTGCCTCCAAAAACAAACGAGTAGATTGGTGCCTCCAAAAACAAATGAGTAGACCGGTACAGCTCTGCAAGCAGTTAAAAACTTGGTAGACCAGTACCTCTGCTAAATCCTAAAGAATTGTTACATGACCATCAAGCCACACCCACAAAATAAGCCACACACACAGAACCGGTAGTAAAAAAATTTAGAACCCACCCGTTTCCCACATATGTTATAGCCAGTCCTCTAATATATGCTTTTGTAGTGGAGTTTCTTCTTTTCTATTCTCTTTGAAGAAAAAAGCCAACTCTCTTTCCATAAATTGTATAAATTCCTTTCCTTTTAATATTGTTTGATTCATTGTCCATCTTAGCTTCTTTTTTTGTCCCCTCCATGTAACTTTCACCAGAGTATGATCCACTCATGTACTTGTTCCAATATTTATTTCTTTTTTTTTATTGAAAAGTTTTACAAAAAAGAAATACAAAAATTTTTCCCCTCCATGTTCCCCCCACCCTTTCCCCTCCTTCATCCCACCCTCCCCCCTGACTTCCCAGAGCAAAATACAAGGTATTTCATTTAATCAAACATAAACTAGATTAATCTACTTATCCTCAAAGTACTGCCTCCCCCACTGAAACCTTAACTCCACTACAGATAACCAAATACTTCTAATACTAACATTCATTCATAAACTATTTGATATTTTCTTGTCTGATACTTATTTTGAATATAATCAATCCATCTTCTCCATTCTGATACGTATCTTTCTTGCATGTGGTCCTTCAAATATGCCGAGATTTTCGCCATTTCTGCTAGGTTTGTTACTTTCAATATCCACTCTTCAATAGTAGGCAAAGAGTCCTTCTTCCAATATTGAGCTACCAGCAGCCTAGCTGCTGATATTAAGTTCATAATCAATTTAGTCTCTGAAACTGTACAGTCCGTAATTATACCCAATAGAAACAATTGAGGAGTAAATTTCAACCTTCTTTTCAAAATGTTCTGCATCACCCACCAAATTTTTATCCAAAATGCCTTGATTTTCTTACAGGTCCACCATATATGATAATAGGTTGCATCATTACATTCACATCTCCAACATTTCGCTTGCAAATTAGAGTACATACATGATAATTTTTTAGGATCTAAGTGCCATCTATAAAACATTTTATAAAAATTCTCTCTCAAATTTTGTGCTTGCATAAATTTAACATTTCTGACCCAAATCTTTTCCCACGTTTCCATCATCACTGGTTCCTGAATGTTTTGTGCCCATTTTATCATACAATCCTTAACCAATTCTGTTTCTGAGTCTATTTCCAGTAATGCATTATACAACCTTTTAATATGCATCTGACTTTGATCTCTAATCTGTTTCACCAAATTTTCCTCATTTTGTATAACCCCAATTTTTTGATCCTCCCTCCATCTAGCTTGAAGCTGACCATACTGAAACCAAGTATAAATTATCCCTTCTTCTTTTAATTCATCTAGAGATTTCAGTTGCAACTTACCCCTTTCCAAAAGAAGAAGCTCTTTATAGGTAATCACCTCTATTTTTTGCTCTATACTTATATTTTCTATTGCATGTCTGGGATTTGCCCATATAGGTATTTTATAGTTCAGCTTATATTGGTACTTTTACCAAACCCTCAACAATGCATTTCTGAGTATATGACCCTTAAACACTTTATCCACTTTTTTTTCATACAACAAATAAGCATGCCATCCATATAACAAATCATAACCTTCTGTGTTTAACATTCTTTCTTCAGTTAAGTTAAACCAATCACTAATTTGTGATAAAGCTGCTGCTTCATAATACAATCTTAAATTAGGCATTTTAAGACCTCCTCTCTCACATATATCCTGTATAATTTTCAGTTTCACTTTTGGTTTCTTCCCAGCCCAAATAAAAGTATTAACCCCTTTCTGCCATTCCATCAGATTTCCATCTTTTTTAAGCACTGGTATCATTTGGAACAAAAATAAAAACCTAGGTAGTACATTCATTTTTATTGCTGCTATCCTTCCCAGTAGTGATAGTTGTAACTTTTTCCATTTTTCCATTTCTCTCTGTACTTTTTGCCATAGAATTTCATAATTATTTTTATACAATTTCGTATTTGAGGCTGCAATGTATACTCCTAAGTACTTAACTTTTTTAACTACTTCAAACCCCGTTATCCTCCCTAACTCTTCTCTTTGAATTATAGATAAATTTTTAGTTATCATCTTTGTCTTGTGTAAATTTACTTTAAATCCAGATACTTTACCATATTGAGCTACTATGTCCAACATATAGGGAGCCGCTTCTATAGGTTGAGATAAAGTAAGAACCTGGTCATCTGCAAACGCTCTTAGTCTATAATCCTGCTGTCTAATTACAATTCCTTTTATTTTGTCAGAATCACATAGCTTATGCAACAAAACTTCTAGGCTTCTGGTTTGGCTTCCGTCGCCGCCAGACGGTCTTTCGGGACCGCCAGCCTCGTTTCCTGTAAAGAGCCGTCTCTACATCTGAGAGACGGCTCGAAAAACTCTGTCTCCTTGAGGAGACGTGAGATAGAGCCGGCGAGGACAGGTAGAGCCCTCTGCGAACTCCCCAGAGTTTTTTATTACTCTTGAGGAGGAAGCAGAATGTGGCTCCCTTTTCAGCTTGCCGCTGCTCCGGGCTTCGAGGGAACTCTGCTTCCTGCAGAGCCAGGCGACGGGACCAATCCATTTAATGAAAATCAGCAGATTGTTTAAACAAATAGGATGAAATCCGGATTTTGGACCCTAAATCGCAAGTATTTCTAACAATTTTATAAGTGATTTTAAAAGCAAAGAAAAAAAAAAGTTTAAAATGGCAACTGGCTGAGGCTTGAGAAGAAGGAAGCTGAAAGCAAAAGTCCTTCCACCTGAATAGTTTAACACGTTACAAAGTAGCAGAAATAATAGCGCTGGCTAGAATTGAAAAGAAAAATTTCTACTTTATGTTTCTTCCTTCTTAGAGACTTGATATTGATACCATTTGGAGAGAAGTCTTTTTCTTTAAAAAGAGTTTGTCTGTGTGGCAGGATGGCGTTAAAACTGATAAAGCCAGACAAACAAGCAGCGGGGGGGGGATTCCCCCATTTACAAACCATATGAACAAGTTTTGAACTTGCAGACTCAGAAGAATGGCTTTAAAGACCTAAAAGAATTTGTCTTGGAGGAGATGGCAAGACATGATGAGATTGTGAACCAGAATCTTGAAAAATTCAGGCAGGAAATTAAAGAGTTGGTACAACAAAAATATGCCAATCTGAAACAACAGTTTGTAACAGCTTTGAAAACTTTTTCAGAAATAGTCATAAAGATGGATAAAGATATTAACTTAGAACTAGAGTCTAAAATGAAGGAAGTTGATCATAAGATTTATAATCTGGACAATAAAATACAAAGAATTGAAAATGATTTGATAAATATTCAAGACAATAGCTCAGAAGTAAAGTCTAAAAAGGAAGTTGATCATGAGACTTACAATGCAGATAATATAAAACAAAGGATTGAAAAAGAAGTTACAATGATGCAATACAGGTCCATGGAATTTGCGGTCAGAATGAGGGGACTACAGGAAAATAATAGAGATGATTTGAGAAAGATGTCTGCTGAAGTTCTGGCTGTGATTTTAAAGGTTAGTCCTGAAGAGGTATCCTGTAAGATTGATAAGGCCTACAGAGTAAATTCTTGGGTTGCAAAGCAAAGGCAGTTGCCTAGAGATGTGGTGATTTACTTTACTGATAAAGGAATAAGAAATGATATTGTGCAAAAGTCTTTTAACTCTACTCTAGAAATGAATGGAAGGAAGATTTGGATATATAAAAAGCTGCCGTCCAAGATGTTAAAAGATAGAAAGGAATTTGGATTTTTGGTGACTGAGCTAAAGAAACAAAACATCCCATTTAGGTGGGATGCTCCAGTTGGTATAATATTGAGATACCAAGGAGAAAGATATCAATTAAATACTGTTGAAAAAGCGGAAGAATTTTACTACGAGGTTCTTAAAATGGATTTAACATCTCCATGTATGCCATCAGTGTTAGGAACACAGGAGGGGAATATAGAAATGCAAAATGAACAAGAGACTGAAACCCAGGCTAAGCAGATGGAGATGGAGGTAATGGAAAAACAACAAGTCACAGAGGCCCTTTCGGACGAGTCGCTTTTGTATTCTCCTTTAGAGGTTATAGCTGGATTACCTATAAATACAAGAGAGGCAGCTTTGGATTTTAATGTGATATCTCATCGAGTTACAGACCAGCATGGAAATCAATCAGCTGATATACAAGTCCTAGAAAGGCAACCAGGATGGAGATCTAAACCACAAAAAGTTAAGAAAAGAAGAAGCAGGTCCTACAAAACTAAAATTTTTTAGACTAAACAACAGTCTAATGCCAGTTACTTAAGAGACGATTAAATATAATAAGTGGGATTTATAGATGGCTGATATGTGAAAATATAGCTGAGGCAAATTATTGACTTGTACTATTTTGAGAAGAATAACAGATCTCTGCAGTGCTGTGCTTTTGGGATGTGGAAGAAGGCCTCTAACTGAGTGGATTGGAACTTTCTATTTTGGACTCTGAAAAATGGATTACGTATATGTTGAGCTATAAGGCACGAGAATTATGGTGGGGCATGCAGAAGATCTGGTTGTTACCCTAACATGGTGGTTGGAATTAATAATCTAGATGAAAGACACTACAGAAGATATTATATGGAATATAAATATAAAGTCACTCGGGTGTTTTTTTATATACGAAAACATTTATTATTGATGGGGGCAGATGGTAATTGAAGATACTGAATATACTGTTGGAAATAGAACTTGATGTTACCCTAACATGGGTGATGGAATTAATAATCTAGCTGAAAGACATTACAGAAGATATCATATGGATTACAAACTTAAAGTCATTTGAGGATTTTGTTTATATATGGAAATATTTTTAGTGGTGTGGTGTGGGCAGAAGAACAAAGATATTAAAATATTATGTATGGTAGACCTGTAGGAAAATGGGTGGAGATAGGTTAGGTTACTGATTGTTTAGTTTAGGAAAAGGGATGTTAGGTTCAGATATTAATATACGTAAAAGATTTGAATTAAGAGATATATGTATGGGGGTGGAGGAAATGGGTAGATTATGAGTTGAATAAATGCCAAATTAGGATTTATTATATAGTTTTATAGCTGAAGGTTGCTTTGAAATGTATAGTATAAGGGGGATATAATAACAATGTTAGAAAGAAATGGTTAGCATGTGGGGGGTGGTGTAAAAGGATGGTAAAGTATTATTTAATTTGATATCAATGATTTTATTTTGAAGAAGCCATGGGGGGGAGGGGAGGGGGAGGGGGATTAGGGAGGAGGGGGAAAAAAGGGGGGAATCTGTATTTGAAAAACTTTTTCAATAAAAAAACAAAACAAAACTTCTAAAGTTAAAATAAACAACAATGGCGACAAGGGACAACCCTGCCTCGTACCTTTCTCAATTTTAAACTCATCTGTTAAACCTCCATTAATTATTATTTGTGCTGTTTGTTCCTGATATATTGCTCTAATAGAATGTATGAAATACTCCCCAAAGTGCATTTTTTCTATTATTTTAAACAGAAATTGCCAGTTCAATCGATCAAATGCTTTCTCTGCATCCACGAATATAAACGCTGCAGGGACCTGATTATTTTTCTCCAAATATTCCAATAAGTTTATAATTTGCCTAACATTATATTTCATCTGTCTCCCTTTTATAAAACCTGATTGGTTATTGTGAATAACTTGTTGCATAACTGGCATTAATCTATTCGCTAGTATCTTAGGAAAAATTTTATAATCCGTGTTCAAAAGTGAAATTGGCCTAAAATTTTCAGGTTTAATACAGTTTTGATCTTCCTTCGGAATCAATGAAACAAAAGCTGTTCTCCAAGAGGGTAGAACTCCTCTCCCTGATTGAATTTTACAAAATAGAGTTCTAAGCGGCTCTACCATTTCAAGCTGTAAATTCTTATAATAAACAGCTGTTAGTCCATCTGTTCCTGGAGCTTTCCCTATTTTTAACTGCTTAATTGCCGCAACAATCTCCTCAGAAGTTATTGGTTGATACAATCCTTCCTTCTGTTCCAACATTAATTCCAAAATATTCCCTTCCTTTAAATATCTATCTATATCTATACCTTGTATTGAGTCACTAGCATATAACTTTGTATAAAATTCCAAAAAAGCCTTTTTAATCATATTCTGTTGGTAAACTTCCTTACCTCTATATTCTATCTTACTAATGACTCGTGCTTTCTGTTTTTTCCTCAACATGTAGGCCAACCACCTACCTGGTTTATTGGAATTACAAAATGTATTATGTTTAGCATATTGTAAACTAGTTGCCACCTGATCAGCCATTAACATATTAAATTTCCCTAGTAGTATAGTTATTGTTTCTTTTACTTTCTTATCTCCTAGATTAGATATAAGTAATTGTTCTTTCTTTTTTATTTATTCCTCTATCTCTTTACGCTTCTTTTGTTGTTTTAGTCTATATTTATTATTCATATGTATTAAGATACCCCTCATATAGGCCTTACTAGCATCCCAGACCATTTCCATAGGAGTACCCTTGTTCATGTTAATAACAAAAAATTTTCTCATTTGTTTTTTAAGCTCCTTTACATTTTCTTCATATCTAAATACGTTTTCATTTAACCTCCAAGACCTCCTTTCTCCCCTCTCCTGTTCAAATTCAATCCAAACCCGACTATGATCAGTTAAAATTCTTGGACATATCTTCGTCTTCTTCACCCTGGAAACAAAATCATTTGTGATTAGTATAAAATCAATCATGGAGAAGGATTGGTGTCTATCAGAAAAAAAAGTAAAATCTTTTTCCTCCAGGTTACGTTCTCTCCAGATATCTCTCAGTTCTATATCTTCCATCATATCAAAAAAATATTTAGGTAGTTTTGCACGTGCTGAACTCTTTGATAAGCTTTTTTTTATCTTTCTGCGTATCAATTACTCCATTCCAGACACCCATTAATATAAAAGATTTATAGTCCTACTGTATTATTTTAGTATGTAAAAATTTATAAAACTTGTCTTGTTGCTGGTTAGGGGCATATATTCCAATAAGAAGCATTTTTCCAGACTGTGTCAATAATTCAATTGCAATATATCTTCCTTGATCATCTGCCTCAATTAGATTAGTTGATAGTCCTTTCCTTACATATATGACTAGTCCATTTTTCTTCTCTGGCGCTGATGCCACAAAATTTGTACCTAATCTTGAATTTATCAAATATTTTTGGTCTGATAATCTAATATGTGTTTCTTGTAAGCGAATAACATCATTTTTAAATTGTTTCAAGTAGTGAAATACTTTTTTTCTTTTTTGTGGTGAGTTTAGGCCATTAACATCCAAGATAGGAATTTAGTTGCCATCTTTAGCCTTTCGAAGCCTAGTGAGCATCAGCTGAAGCTCCTCCTCCACCTTACTCTTCGGCCTAGCTCCCCCCACTGCTTCTGTTTTTTGGACTTCTTGAGATGAATATTGAGATTGTTGCCCTTTTGATTGTTGTTGTTGCAATTTATAAGTTGATTGGGTCAATTCCAATATTTATTTCTTATATGCTAGATATTAACTCAGCTGATACCCACATCATATCTATTTTGGACCAAGACATATGTCTATTTGAGTAAAATGTATATTGATTTTTCTCCAGGGAAATTAGTCTCCAAGCATCTTGGATACCTAGCTCTTCCACCATTTTAAAAAAGGTTTTTGGGATTGTTTTCCTAGTTTTTTATTTATTTTTCTAGTTTTATAGTGCAAATCTGCATCCACAATTGCATTAAAATCACATGTTTTCATACTCCAATTCTATTATTTTTCTGTATAATTTACCATAAAAATCCTCTTGGTTATCAATTGGTGCTTATAATTCATCTTTATCACCACCATTAAAATCCTCCCTTTCTCATCCATAAAGATTTGTTTCGCCTTTATTCTCTTTAATATAAAGTGCTACACCTCTCTTGCTTTTTTTTTAATTGAAAAGTTTTACAAAAAACAAAAATTTTCTTCCCCCCCATATTTCCCCCACCCTTTCCCTCCCCTCATCCCACCCTCCCCCTGACTTCCCAGAGCAAAATACAAGATATTTCATTTAACAATCATAAAATAGATTAACCTACTTATCCTCAGACTACTAACTCCCCCCATGAAACCTTAACTCCACTATAGATAACATAATACTTCTAATACTTAATGTTCATTCATAAGCTATTTGATATTTTCTTATCTGATACTTATTTTGAATATAATCAATCCATCTTCTCCATTCTGATACGTATCTTTCTTGTGTGTGGTCCTTCAAATACGCCGAGATTTTTGCCATTTCTGCTAGGTTTGTTACTTTCAATATCCACTCTTCAATAGTAGGCAAAGAGTCCTTCTTCCAATATTGAGCTACCAGCAGCCTAGCTGCTGATATTAAGTTCAAAATCAATTTATTCTCTGAAACTGTACAGTCTGTAATTATACCCAATAGAAACAATTGAGGAGTAAATTTCAACCTTCTTTTCAAAATGTTCTGCATCACCCACCAAATTTTTATCCAAAATGCCTTGATTTTCTTACAGTTCCACCATATATGATATAATAGGTTGCATCATTACATTCACATCTCCAACATTTAGCTTGCAAATTAGAGTACATACATGATAATTTTTTAGGATCTAAGTGCCATCTATAAAACATTTTATAAAAATTCTCTCTCAAATTTTGTGCTTGCGTAAATTTAACATTTCTGACCCAAATCTTTTCCCACGTTTCCATCATCACTGGTTCCTGAAAGTTTTGTGCCCATTTTATCATACAATCCTTAACCAATTCCGTTTCTGAATCTATTTCCCATAATGCATTATACAACCTTTTAATATGCATCTGGCTTTGATCTCTAATCTGTTTCGCCAGATTTTCCTCATTTTGCATAACACCAAATTTTTGATCTTCCCTCCATCTAGCTTGAAGCTGACCATACTGAAACCAAGTATAAATTATCCCTTCTTCTTTTAATTCATCTAAAGATTTCAGTTGCAACTTACCCCTTTCCAAAAAAAGAAGCTCTTTATAAGTAATCACCTCTGTTTTTTGCTCTATACTTATATTTTCTATTGCATGGCTGGGATTTGCCAATATGGGTATCTTATAGTTTAGCTTATATTGGTACTTTTTCCAAACCCTCAACAACGCATTTCTGAGTATATGACCCTTAAACACTTTATCCACTTATTTTTCATATAACAAATAAGCATGCCATCCATATAACAAATCATAACCTTCTATGTTTAACATTCTTTTTTCAGTTAAGTTAAACCAATCACTAATTTGTGATAAAGCAGCTGCTTCATAATACAATCTTAAATTAGGCATTTTAAGACCTCCTCTCTCACATATATCCTGTATAATTTTCAGTTTCACTTTTGGTTTCTTCCCAGCCCAAATAAAAGTATTAACCCCTTTCTGCCATTCCATCAGATTTCCATCTTTTTTAAGCACTGGTATCATTTGAAACAAAAATAAAAACCTAGGTAGTACATTCATTTTTATTGCTGTTATCCTTCCCATTAATGACAGTTGTAACTTTTTCCAATTTTCCATTTCTTTCTGTACTTTTTGCCAAAGAATTTCATAATTATTTTTAAACAATTTCGTGTTTGAGGCTGCAATATATACTCCTAGATACTTAACCTTTTTAACTACTTCAAACCCCGTTATTCTCCCTAAGTCTTCTCTTTGAGTTATAGACATATTTTTAGTTATCATCTTTGTCTTATGAAGATTTACTTTAAATCCAGATACTTTGCCATATTGAGCTACTATGTCCAACGTATAGGGAGCCGCTTCTATAGGTTGAGATGAAGTAAGAACCAGGTCATCTGCAAACGCTCTTAATCTATAGTCCTGCTGTCTAATTACAATTCCTTTTATTTTATCAGAGTCACGTAACTTATTCAACAAAACTTCTAAAGTTAAAATAAACAACAATGGCGACAAGGGACAACCCTGCCTAGTACCTTTCTCAATTTTAAATGCATGCGTTAAATCTCCATTAACTATTATTTGTGCTGTTTGTTCCTGATATATTGCTCTAATTGAATGTATAAAATACTCCCCAAAATGCATTTTTTCTATTATCTTAAACAGGAATTGCCAGTTCAATCGATCAAATGCTTTCTCTGCATCCAAAAATATGAACACTGCAGGGACCTGGTTATTTTTTTCCAAATATTCCAATAGGTTTATAATTTGCCTAACATTATATTTCATTTTCCTCCCTTTTATAAAGCCTGATTGATCATTATGAATTGTTTGTTGCATAACTGGCATTAGTCTATTCACTAATATCTTAGCAAAAATTTTGTAATCCGTGTTCAAAAGTGAAATTGGCCTAAAATTTTCAGGTTTAGTACAATTTTGATCTTCCTTCAGGATCAGTGAAACAAAAGATGTTCTCCAAGAGGGTGGGACTCCTCCCCCTAATTGAATTTTACAAAATAGAACTCTAAGCGGTTCTACCATTTCAAGCTGTAAATTCTTATAATAAACAGCTGTTAATCCATCTGTTCCCAGAGCTTTCCCTACTTTTAATTGCTTAATTGCATCAATAATCTGTGTCTGTGTTGATAATTCAATTGCAATATATCTTCCTTGATCATCTGCCTCAATTAGATTAGCTGATAGTCCTTTCCTTACATATATAACTAGCCCATTTTTCTTCTCTGGTGCTTATGCCACAAAATGTGGACCTAATCTTGAATTTATCAAATATTTTTGATCTGATAATCTAATATGTGTTTCTTGCAAGCAAATAACATTGCATTGTCATTGTTAAATTGTTTCAAGTAGTGAAATACTTTCTTTCTTTTTTGTGGTGAATTTAGGCCATTGACATTCCAAGATAGGAATTTAGTTGCCATCTTTAGCCTTTCAAAGCCTAGTGAGCATCAGCTGAAGCTCCTCCTCCACCTTACTCTTCGGCCTAGCCCCCCACCCCACTGCTTCTGTTATTTGAACTTCTTGAGATAAATATTGAGATTGTTGCCTTTTTGATTGTTGTTCTTGAAGTTTATAAGTTGATCGGGTCAGTCGTTGTACTTTCGGCTCTCCCTTCTTAGATGGTTCCAAAGTTGGAGGTAAGCCCCCAAGATCCAAATCTTCTTCCATGATAATTCCTCCAGCTGCAACTTCAGCATAGGTTTGTATCTGTTTTCCATCTTTTTCTTGTTGTAACATCTCCATTTTCTTCTCTCCCCCCCCCCCCGCGGTGAGGGTGGGTATCCAGCCTTTAAAACATTTACATAGAAGTCTTTTGCCTTCCAGACTGTGTTTAACCAGTATCTTTCTCCATTATCAGTCACTTTTAGACCAATTGGAACGTCCCATCTGTATGTCACTTGTTGATTTCTCAGCTCATTTACTAAAAAGCCAAAGTCTTTTCTACTTCTCAGCATCTTTGGAGGAATCTCTTTCAAAACCATCACCTCTTGCCCAGCAACCTGAACTTTATTCTTGTAGGAAGCTTGTAAGATATTGTTTCTGATCCTCCTAGTTGTAAAATAGATCACCACATCTCTTGGCATCTGCCCTTTTTTTTTTTTGCCAGCCAGGAATTAACCCTGTAAATTTTATCAATTTGGCTTGCCACATCTTCTGGTCTTTCTTTAATTATCTCTGCAATAGCCTCTCAATCTCAGAGCAAACTCCATGGACCTGTATTGTAACATTACCAATTCATCATCCACTTTCTCTGTTCTAGCCATGACATCTCCCATTTTGCTTTCCAAATTTAAATTGGCTTGATTAATTTCTTCAACTTTCCCATCAAGCTGGACAACAAGGTTTGACAATCCTGATACAGCATAAACAATATCCTCTCTTATCTCATCATGTTTCTCTGCAACCACTTCCTTAATTGAACTTATATCCTCCTCAACTTTCTTTAATTTCCCTTCCACAAGTAATGTTAAGTTATTCATAGCTTCTTTCATTGCTGTTGCTTGATTATTCATGGCTTCTTTCATAAATTCTTTAAAATCATTAAGTGCTGCATCTTGACTCTGACTCTGACTCTGTGAATCAGCCAGAAGTTGTGCTTTCTGTGTCACCACTGACACAACTGGAGAACCTCCCCCTCCTTTAACAACTCCTGGTTTCACTTGTCTAGAAGCCATTTTTCCCCCTCTTTTAAAGAGATCTTCTTTTCTTTTTTTCCCCCCAAAGCCACAAAGCCACAAAGTCTTTAAACAACTTTAAAATGTTTGTAATTTATAGTCTCTAATTTATCAGGCAGGATAATTGTTTTTCCCACAAGCTCTCACTTCCCAGCAGTTAATAAGCAGCTAATCCACTCTCCCAGCGCAAAGTTCTCAAGCACTTTCATTTCTGGCTTTCACTTTCAAAACCATAACAAAGACGCCATCTTCAGCCTCCAGCTCAATGAGATTCAATTTGAAACAAAGTAACTTCTGAGTTAAGCTCTGTACTTTTAAAGCTTGTTCTCCTGTTTTCCGCTCTGCCTGCGCTTGTAATCAGTGAAACTCACTTTTAAAAGCAGGATTGGATTGCGGCTTCTCGCTCTGCTTTCACAGAGTCGTCCTGGCTTCGGAGCTTCTTGGCAGGCTGGCTGGGGAGCTCTCACCCTCCAAGCCTCTGGAAATGCTCCAGAGGACTTTCGGGGAGCTCTACTCTCGCCCACCGGCTCTCCTCTTCTTCTTTTCCCAAAGGAGAGGTTTTTCAGCCGCCAGACAGCCGGTTTGCGCTGTCAAAGCGGCTTTTACGAAGACGCAGGGCTGGCGGTCTTAGAAGACCATCCACAGAGCCTGCGGTGCCGACCGGAAATCTCCCCTCTTGCTTTGATGTGGAAGCGAGGTATATAATTTCCCAATTTTTGGATATTCCAATTTTTTTTATGTTGCTTTTTGATATGGACTTCCTGTAAACAAATTATGTCCAATTTTAGTTTCTCTTATTTATTAAATGTTCTTTTCCTTTTTATTGCTGAATTCAATCTGTTTATATTAATTGACATTAATTTTGGTTCTTCTTCCATGATTTTACTTTTAGATGGGATTTGCTGTTCTAGTCGTTCTTGTCTCTCTTGATTCTTTTCTTTCTCTCCTTCTCTTATTATTATTTCCTCCTGTTCCCTTTCCCTTACATCATCTTTTTGTTGAATATCTCTCTCTGCCATAAGCTCTTCCTGGCATCTAACCTCTCTCTTCTCTCTCAGCCTCTCTTCCTCTTGCAATCCCAGATATTGATCGTAAAATTGTTCTGCCTTCTCTATTGAATCTAATCTATGTCTTTGATCCTGCCCAGTCACCAATATTCCCTCATGTATCACTAAAGTTCACTTCTTTTTTAATTAAACACTTTGTCACAAACTGTACAGTTAATGTTTCAGGTTTCTTCCTGTATAATTGTGAACATATCCCTAAAAGGGTAGAAGTGACGTTTTGACAGAATCTCATCTGCCATCATCAGGCTTATGTGAGGGGTCTTTTGCAGTAACTGCCGTTACTATTTCAAATCTGGTGCTGGTAGTCTGGGATGGCTCCACCTTTTCATTCTGATTGGGTGGGAGTCCCAATCTGTGTTTATTGGCTTGGCTTCGGATGTATGGTCGGTTTTTCTCCACCAGGTGGCAGGGCTTCATCTTTGTGGCTGGCTGGAATGTGATTTGGCTGGAACTTGTGGCAATACAGGCCTTTTGATGAACCCTTGATCTATGTTTTATATTTTGTGTTAAGATTCGTCTATCTATGAGAGCAGGTTTCCAAATAGTAGGCAGACATGAAGTGTCATCACGTTTATTCATGCAATATGGTCTTTTCTCTATTTCAATGGCCTCTCTGATTATTCTGCCATTGAGATGTTCTAATTTTGCAACTGTTTTTGTGTTATTAAATTAATATTATGTCCTGTTGTATTTATGTGTTGAACTAATGATGATGTGTGTTCTTGCTTTTGTATTGAGTTTTTGTGTTCCTCGATGCGCACACTCATTCTTTTGTTGGTCTGTCCAATATATGTTGATGGGCAGGAAGCACACGGGATTTTGTATATGCCTTGATCTTCTAATTCTATTTTGTCTTTAGGGTTTCTCAGAATGGACGATATCTTCTATCTGTGCAAAATATGGTTTTGATGTTGTGTCTATGCAGTACTTTGCTAATTTTATCTGTTGTTCCTTTTATATAGGGCAAGATGGCTTTCCCATTGTTCTGTTCCTCTTGTTGTTTTTTCTTCTGTCTAGGTGTTGCATGCTGGATCATACTGATGATTTTATTTCTACAGAACCCATTTGATATCAGTACATTAGTTAGTGTATATAATTCTGTTTGTAAATGTGCTTCATCAGCCAGACATTTAGTTCTTGTGGTTAATGTTTTGGCAACAGAGTTTATTTGTGCTGGATGGTGGTGTGATTTGGCGTTGAGATAGTGGTTTGTATGTGTCTTCTTTTGATAGATGGTATGTCCTAAGCTGCCATCAGATTTTTTATAAATTAATACATCGAGGAAAGATAACTGGTTTTCTGATTCTATCTCCATGGTGAACTTTATTTTGGGATGGAGGCTGTTCAAATATACTAAGAAGGTATTTGTAATTCACTCTACTTAGAAATCTTCCAAGGTCTCAAAATTTGTTCCTCCTCTGCTATGTAGCAAATATGTATAGAGCAATATGCAAAAAGGCAGTCTTCCATATGTTATTTGTCTCCACTCTCTTTCCTATCTTATCAATTCTCAAGTTAGTTCAAGGATATTTCCAGCCTTGCAGAAATATAGTATATATTCTTTCACCATTAGATGGCACCCTCGCCTAGAATTTCAACATTACATAAAATCTTCCGGACCAGAAGTTGATGTCGCAGCGAAATGGACGCACGATTTTGGGGCTCCAGAATCGCCACTGATAGCCCCGCTGCCAGACGGTCCAGTTAGGACCCCACAGTCTAGGTTTGACTGTGGTAGTGGAGGGCACCTCCTGTCAATCTCAGGGACATCGCAAAGTCCCTGATTGATCCAGGAAAGTCCTTTTTCCGGCAGCGGGGAAGCAGCCATTGTGGTTGCCAAGGCTGGGGCAGGTTCGGAGGAAGAAAGAGGAACGACAGCTATCCAATCTGGTGAGAGAGCTTTATTTTGACTGACAAGTTTACCTTAAAGGATGAGTGAGTGGATGTTTATCTAAAGGAAGTTAAGCGGCAAATCTATTTTGAAATAGACTATTTGAAACCCGATTGCTGATTGGAACTCTTTAAACTAATTGTTTTTTTTAAGACCGAGGCTGGACTGAATGAGAAGAGAAGGGAAGGCATTGATTTTTGGGACTGTGTTTTGTTTAAAAAAGGAAAAGAAAGAATTTTGTCTGAATTGTGACTGATTCATTGTGAAGCCTTTTTTTCCCTTCCATCTGAATTTTTTCTCTCTTTTATAACTTTTTCTTTTTTTAAAAAAAAAAATTAACTTTCAATAAAGAGGATTTGGACTTTTAAAGTAGGAAAGCCAAGAGAGTGAAAGTGCTGCCATCTACTGGGGAAAAGAAAAGAAGAGAAGAAACTCAGTTGCAATGTACCCAGGCAGAAAGATTAAAGATATATTGTAGCCAAAATAATAACAAAGTGGCTCTGAGCTCTAGCTTGTTTAGCATAAATGAAGAGAACATCTGAGACAGTATCTATCTGCATTGTTGATTCAGGTGTTTTTGGTGACTTTGAAATAGGAGCCTTGGAAAAGTGTGAAAGGGAATTTTCCTCTCTATTATCATCACTCTTCGGAGCAGCTACTATTATTCTCTCTTTTTGTGGCTTGTATGAGAGAGAACTCTCTGTACGCTTTCCGGATAAATATAAGGAAAGATCTTTTTTTTTATTTTAAGGCCTTTTAAGGTTTGAATCGAATTGGATTTAGGCACTCAAGAGCCTGAAGCTTTTTTCTTTTTCTTTTTCCTTTTTCTCTTTTTTTCTTTTTTTATTTCCTATGGTTTTTTTACTCCCCCCCCCCATATTGTTTCCTATTGTGGAGTTTTGACTTTGAGCCTCTATATTTCTGTAATTCATCATTTTTTTCCTATCTCCTTGATATTTTGTTTATACAAGAATTTTTTTTCTATCCTTCTCTTTTTTCCCCTCCTTCTTTTTTCCTTTTTAAGGGAATCTTAGTTGGATTAGGGTTTGGAAGAACCTGAAGAGTTGGGGGTTGGGGTTTTGTTTTTTTTGTTTTTTTGCCTTTTTGCCTTTTTGCCTCTCATTTTTCTTTTTCCCTTTTTGGCCTCCTTTTTGCTTTTTGTCTTTTAATTTTTTATCTCCTCTCTTGGTCTCTACATCAGTAGATTATAATAAAATGAGTAAAAAAACAGTAACAGTGGGAGCTGCAACCACATCTTTTGCATCTCCATCTGGAGGACAATGCCCGGTCCAGACCATGACACAACAAGAGAAAGAGAAAGAAGCGTCACTACAAGCAATTTTGAGTGCAGTTTAGAGGATGGAACAGCAATTACTTAAGACAGATGAGAATGTTCAACGGATGGAACAACAATTAATAAAGACAGATGAAAAAGTGGTTAGCATACAACAGGCAATGTCAAAATTTGAAGGAAGGCTACAAGAGCTTGAGAAGAAGGATGACCAAAAGAAGGAAAAAATGAAAGATTTTGACAATAGATTGAGAGAGGTGGAAAGCGAAAGAAGTGCAGTAGTGGAATTGGAAATGGATAGAGCAGAATTCTATCTTAGATTTCAAAATGTGGAGGAAGAGAAAGGAGAAAATCTTACGAATGTCATTATTTATATGCTTGCTGATGCTCTGGAGATACCTAGAGAGGAGATGGCATACGGTGTGGATGAGATTTATCGAGTTCACACTAGATATGCTGTGTGCAATAAATTACCGAGAGAAGTTCATATAAGATTTACCAAGAAATCAATCAAAGCACAAATTCTTCAAGTGGCGAGAGAAAAAACATTGAAATTCAAGGAGAAGGAAGTGGTAGTCTTGAAACAAATACCAAGGAAAGTGAGAGATGCGAGAAAAGAGTATAAATTTTTGACCAAGATACTAATTCAAAAGGGTGTTAATTTTAGATGGCAGATACCAGAAGGATTGATTCTAACATGGCAACTGCAAAGATACAGGCTAGATACAATTGATAAAGCCAGAGCTTTTTATGAAGATTTTTTAAAGGAAAAGGAAGTGGCAATGGAAACAGAAACACAAGCTACACTGATGTCGACAAAACCTACAGAAGAGGAAATGTTAATGATTGAATCAACGGAAGGCACTGTTGGTGGGACTGTGGAATCCAAAGAATAACGGGAAGTAAGATCAACTAGAGCAATAAATCCTACATATAAAATATGAATATGGATACAACGAAATTAATTTCAATAAATATAAATGGACTCAATTTGGCTGTGAAAAGAAGAAAGGTTTTTCATAAATTAGAGAAGCTAAATTTTGATATAATTTGTTTGCAAGAAGTTCACATTAAAAAGCAACACGAAAAATTATTGGCACAAACCAAACTTGGGAAAAAATTTTCATCATTATCGCAACACAAAAAGAGAGGCATTGTTCTATATATTAACAATTCAATAAAAGCGGAACAAATATATGCAGATTCAGAGGGTAGAGTTTTGATAGTGGAGATAATTGATAATAACATGAAGATACTTCTAGTTGCAATATATGCGCCAAATAATCAGAGTGACTTCTATCGAAATTTACATATGAAAATAATCGAAATGGACTATGATAATATATGCATGATGGGAGATTTTAATGGAATAGCAGATGAAAAATTGGACTATAAAACAACAAAAACAGGAAAGCATAATAGAAAGACAATGCCAAACTCTTTCTTTAAAATGACAGAGGAAATAAATTTGAAAGATATATGGAGAATTAGAAATGGGAAGAATAGACAATACACTTTCTATTCAAACAAGCACTTATCTTGGTCCAGGTTAGATATGATATGGACAACAATGGACTTAATTCCGAAAATTGAACAGGTGGAAATAGACACTAATTTATGGGCTGACCACAATCCAGTGATAGTAACTTGGAAAGGTCAAAAAAGGAAAGCTAGATGGACTTTGAATAATACAATTTTAAAAGAAAAAGAATTTGTACAGAAAATGCAAAAAGAGCTGGAGTTTTTCTTTAAGGAGAATAAAAAAGAAGATACATCGATACAAAACTGTTGGGATACAATGAAGACCTACGCTAGAGGTATAATAATATATAGGGTGAACTTAAATTGAAACAAAACCTAGAAGATCAGGGAATTAAGATAGATTGGTTTTCATACATACAAATACTTTCCAGATATCAAGAAGACTTTAAACAAGGAGGTTTTTATAGTGTTTCGACTGGTTTAGACAAGATATTAATGGGTTCAGATGACCATATAATTAAAAAGCTATATGGATATTTACTTGAAGCAAAACTGGAAGAAGAACAAGTTAAAGAATCAATGATAGCATGGGGGGAAAAATTTGGTTATAGTATTGATTTAGAGAAATGGCAAAAATTGTGGTCACATAATTATAAAATGACAATGTCAACAGCATATAAAGAGAATTTGTATAAGATGTTTTACAGGTGGCATCTACCCCCAACGAGAATAGCCAGGATGTTTAAGAATAAATCGGAGAAATGTTGGAAGTGTCATCAAACTCCAGGATGTCCATATGTGGTGGACATGCGTGGAAGCAAGGAGATTTTGGACTAAAATACATACGTGGTTAGAAAAAATGACAAAGAGACATGTTGACTTTAAACCAGAAATATTTTTATTAGGAATCTTACCAGAGACATTTAATAAAGAATTACAATACTTAATTGTGAACATTTTAACAGCGGCCAGAATTGTATTTGCCAAAAACTGGAAAGGAGAGAAGATAATTACCAATGAAGAAATTATTATGAAAATATTGGACTGTGCTGAAATGAGTAGATTGACATTTGAAATAAGAGAACAGGAAAATAAACAATACTATTTGATATAGGAGATATTTTATCAATGGTTTGATAAAAAAAGTATGGAGATGAGATAGCATATATGAAATGTTTAAATATTTATCTTTAGTTTAAGTAAAGAATAATTGCTATATGAGGAGATTTGGAGAATTGTAAGCACGAAATGATTTTAACCGATTGAGATGCTGTCTATAATTGTTTGTAAGGATGATATTTTTATGTTATTGTTGTTGTGGTTGTTTTTTTTTGTTGTTGTTGTTGTTTTTTAAATCTAAAATAAAACTTTGAAAAAAAACATTACATAAAATCTGACAGGTAATTACTATCCGAATTTTCTTCAAGCAATTTCTTCCAATAATCCATCAAATATTCCCAAATATTTAAAAATGTCTTTTCAGAATATTACCAATAAAATATTCAAATCCAATCTTTCTTTGTTTTAAAATTTTGTGTTCTCCCTTAAGTTTCACTTTGTTTCGGGTCTGTAATCTTTCTCTAATTGTTTATTCTCTGTTTTTACACCAGTTTAGAGAATCTTTCTTTCAGAATTTCTTTTCTTTGGGATTAAATCTCTAGTATAAAAAAATCACCTCACCCAGTTCCAGTCCACTGTTCATGAACCGCTCCAGCACATTTCTTTCTTTGGTTGTCCCACCTTCACAGTAGCCATAATGGCCACCTCTCCTCTTTTTTGTTGGATGGGAGGGAGCCATGGATCAGGAGGAGAGCCACCACTCTCTGCAACCAGCAAGGCGCCCCTCCTTATTTTGTCACCCCTTCAGGGTGACTTTAGCCCATTAAGGCCCTCCAACAATGAGGATTCAGCCTAGGTTCGTGAAGCCCCTCTACCTATGACTGTCCCACTGTGATGCCAAACTGGAAGTCACTCAATAGAAGGATCCTTGAGGCTACACAGACTCAACTTTAGGCAGCTTTAGTCTATCAGAATTTTGCCTACAACTAGTCAAGGCAAGGTGATCTCCTTAGAAGCATTTCTTTCCTTTCTCTCATTCAGACTTTTTCTAACCACATTTTTTCACTGCACTTTCTAGTTTGTACCTGTCATTTTCCCCTATAGCCAGAAGTGTTTCTTTCCTTGCTTGGGCCATTCCCTTGGCTGCCTTTCCTGGGCTGAGTCTCCTTTTCTTTCTTCCTCTGGGGTTTCCTCTGCATTTTCCTGCTGTGACCTTTGCTCAAGAAACACTTGCAATTTACTTTCTTGTTCTACAGTCAGCTTTTCTTGACTTGCCTCTCAACTCACTTTTTCTCTTCTTTCTGAGACTATTCAGAAAATTATATCCCTACCCCCACCCCCTTTCTGGTTTATATTCCCCAGAGAGGTAATTAAACATGTCCTTTTTAACAGATTCTACTTGTCACAGAAAAGGGTCTGGTAGCTTGGCTGAGGTTTCTGGAGTCCTATGTTGACTTGGATTCTGCCTCCTCCCCCCTCTCTGTCTCTCTGTCTCTCTCTCTCTCCCTCCCTCCCCCCTCTCTCTATGTATTTGGTGATCCCAATCTGCTTTTTCAACTAATGTCAACCCAAACAGACCTTGATTTTTTTCCCCTTGAGGTCTTTCAGACTACTTTCTGAACTTGCACCCCCATCCTTGAAGCTGTTTGTCATATTATTGAGCTCATTATCTTCCTCCCCATAATTCAACTAATGTCAAATTGCCACACTTGCTTTCTGTTTCCCTGCTCATTAATGGAGTTGACTCTTTTCTTGAGGAAAGAGCCAAACTGTGGGAAAGCTGACTTTTCTTGATGGTTTCATTCTTATTTCAAATCAACTAGCATCGACCCACCCCCCACCCCCACCCATTTTGGCTGGCAGAGGGCTAACAAAACTAAAAACAAAACAAAAGGAGAAATGTTTCCCCTTTTGCATTTGAGCATCAAGAAAGGGTAGGAAAGGAGAAAGGGAAAGAGGAAAAACAAAGAAAAAGTAAAAAAGATGGGAAGAGAGCAAGGAAAAATAAGGAAAGAGGGGGAAGGAAGAAATTAGAATGAAGAGGGAAGGAAAAAGAAGGGAAGGAAGGGAGGGGAAGGGAAGGGAAGGGAAGGGAGGGAGGGAGGAAGGAAGGAAGGAAGGAAGGAAGGAAGGAAGGAAGGAAGGGGGGGAGTATAATGAGAGTGAGGGAGTCTGAGGGAAATCCTGCCTTAGCACTTGGCTACCACAGGTGCCCCCCCCAACACAAGTCCCATGTCACACCCACCGTGCCATGCCCACCATGGCCATGCCCACCCCAGCCCTCTGAGGTCAAACGCAACCCTAATGCGGCCCTCAATGAAATTGAGTTTGACACACCTGATGTAAATGATATTATAGCATGATTCCCATTATAGCTGACTGTTGGGCAAGGGAGTTGGAATCCCATAATATCTAGCAGGCAAATATTTCTCTTGTCAACCTTTTTGATAACATAACCAAATCAAAGAACAAATTATTTTCGAGCTAATCTGGTATTCACATATTTTAAAAATACCACCTCTTTAATTAAATATTACATTCACCCAACAGAGAAACCTGCAAAAGTTTAGAAATCCATCCTTTTATCAGTCATGTTATGAATACATATTGGAAATCTTTCTTACATTTTTAATTGATTCTACTATAATACTTTTAGCACAAATTAGCACATTTAATACCTTTAAATATGATACATTTGCCATAATAATTTATGCAAGCACTGAGCACATAATAATTGTCTTCAGTGAAATATATTGTTGGTTAATATGCTATACTTAAATGCAAAATATAAATAATCTATAATTACTGCCCATTGTTTAAAAGCCAGTGCTAAAGAGCACTAAGTAAATTCTCCTTTGGAACAGATCAAAAACAAGGATATTCTACAAGTCAAATGAGATTGAATGAGAAAATTTTGAGTTATATAATTTGAGTTTATTTCTCAGGCCATCTTCCGGCGATGAAGTCCATGTGGCCCATCCTCCCTCTAACATTCCCCAAGAGGTGAGAAAGTGCCGGTAGGTACTTTCAGGCAAGTAGGACACCAGCAATGGTTATAAATCAGGTTAAAAGTTATATAAGAATGCAATGCAGGATATGGGATACATAGAAAAGAAAAAGGAGGACTTCCAGGTTTACCATCATGCTGGTGCGGTGCAAAGGATTGGAGGCTCCTCTTCTTTTGCCCAATTGTTCATGTCTGGAAGTCAGTAACAATAAAGCTGAACCATGGAGAGGACAGCAATCGAAAGGGGATACTCAGAGGTGGTGGGGAGAAGGAGATCCCTCACCATGGATGGTGGAACCCCCACCCCCCAAATTTGGCATGGAAGAGACCAGCTGTCAGAGCCAGCTCTGGAAACATGATGGCCCAAATATATAATGAGGAAATAGAACAGTGAGAAGCAACAAGAAGCATCGATGAAAGGAGTTTTATAAGAGGTGAAATATCTGAACTATCACAGTGAAATTGTGGAGGTTGCAGATGAGGAATAAAGTGGGTTTCCAAAGAGTAAAAGTGGCACCTCAGTGGCGGGAGTGGAAGGACGACAGAAAGAGAGTGAAAGTGTTTTGTGAGGGATTGAATTGTTGAGAAAATCAAACAGAAAATTGGAACTGAGATTGAGACTGTGAGAAAGTGTTGAGGGTATGCATAGGTGGTGAACGCATCACAGTAAGAAGGAAAGAAAGAATTACTTTTGGAGATAGAGACCGAGGAAGTGTAGCAAAGGGATATTGACCGGGCAAATCAGAGGAAGCTGCCATTTTCAAGCTTGGAGAACCGGATATAAGAGAGAAGGGAAAAAAGGAACTGTGACTGAGACTGAGAAAGAAAGAACATTGGTACTTTGGAGGAAGATTTATGGACTGGAGATATCAGATAAATCAAGCATATGGATTGGTAATGGACTTTTAACTTACTCCTGTGAGATTTATATGGAACTTTGGATTTAATACTTAATATAATCCTGGAACTTGATATTTAAGATTTAATATAAATAATACTAAACATAGTTACACTCTTTGTTACCCTTTTGTGGTTTCCCTTTCTTTCTTTATTACTTATTGGTTCCTCTTATCTTTTCTCTTTAGATATTGTTAAATAATTTAAATACATCTATGCTTCTTTTACTACTATAGATTCGAAAATAATTGTGGACTGAGATTATCGATTAAGTAAATATTGATTATAAATAATAAATACAAAATGGTGCTTTATACAATTAATTGGATATAGAAAATAGATTGATACAATTAGTTGTGATTAAGTGATAAATTATACTGTATTGATTTAGGTTATAATTGTATTTATATTATAATAAGTTTAGGAAGAAAGACTAGAGATAGAAAGAGATATAGACACAGACTGAAGTAGTAAATTAGATATATATGGTGTTGTGGAATAGTTTCCTCCAAAAAATTAAAATGTCAAATACAACTGCTGTAACAAAAATAGTAAAAAAAAGACAATTTCTATGACAGCCTCATCTGCAGGTCAGAAATTAATAACAGATATGCCAACTACTGAAAAATTAGGATAGGTATCAACAGTACAAAACATGCAAACCTCACTGAACATGATTCAAGAGGTTGTGTTGAAAATGCAATAATCTATTAATAATAATCATGAAGAAATGAAAGGGGAAATGTGTGAGGTGAAGGTAGACATAAAGAAATTAGATGACAGAATGGAAAAGATTCAGGGATCAATAGCAAATAATAAACAAAAAATAAAAGTAGTAGAGGCAAGAGCAGAAAGAATCAAAAAGAAATTGGAAGCTATGGAGGAGAGATGGATAGTGGCAAATAAAGAGCTGGAAGAAACAATAATACATCTTGAGTTAGGGAGATCCTCCCACTACCTAAGATTTCAAAACATAGTAGAGAATAGAGAGGAGGATCTCTATAAACTCATGGTGGAAATTCTAGCAGAGCCCCTGAACATGGATAAACAGGAACTATGGAATAGTATTGACAAAGTATATCGAGTATACACAAATTACACGAAATGACACAGACTACCATGTGAAATTCATGTTAGGTTCACAAAGAAATCAGTACGTGATGAAATTTATAGAAAGTCAAGAGAAGACCAACTGACTTATAAAGGAAAAGAAATTATAATACTTAAACAATTACCCCAAAAAATCTGTGATCAACGTAGGAAGTATCAATTCCTCTCTTCTAAACTGATTAAACATAGAATAATGTTCCACTATAAGAAAAAAAAATAAGAGTGGATACAGTAGAAAAGGCCCAGGAATTTTATGAACAATGTTTTGGGGAAGAATTAGACAGTAGAGAGGAGTTAGAAACAAAAAGTCAGGAAAAACAACAGATAGAAGAAAATGAACCAGCCCGAGAATCAAGACAGCGGTTAGATATGGAAAACCAGGACAGAGAAGGGATAAGAACAAGACAGCAAAGGGAATTAAAACTAAAAAAAAAAAAAAGCAAGAAGGACAAATAAGTAATTTAATGGAGGAGGAGGTGAATGTAATATCAATTAACATAAACAGATTGAATGCACCGATAAAATGAAGACAAATAATTACTAAACTTCAAAAACTGAATATGGAAATAGTATGCTTACAAGAAGTGCATATCCCAAAAGGAAAAAGTGGCTTCTTGAAAGCCCCCAAATTAGAAAAATTATTTGTAGCATTGGCAGAATCTAAGAAAAGAGGGATAGCAGTTTATATAAAGGAAAGGTTAAACCCCAAACAAATTTATGCAGATAATGAGGGAAGGACACTAATGACTGAAGTTTCAATAGAACAAAAAAGAATATTAATTGTTGTGATTTATGCACCTAACACACATAAGAGAGAATATTATAGTAAATTACATAAACAATTAATAGAATCAGAGGTGGATAATCTGTGCATATTAGGTGACTATAATAATAATAATAATAATAATAATAATAATAATAATAATATATTAATGTAATAATAATAATTAAGAATAATAATTAAGATATTAATGTCCAAATTGAGTGGAGAAAGCATCATAAAAGCCATAAATACCTGGGCTATACCTGTGATTAGATACTCTGCAGGAATAATTGACTGGACCCAGATGGAGTTAGACAATTTGGACAGAAAAACAAGGAAGCTTATGACAATGAATCATGCCTTGCACCCTAAAAGTGATGTTGACTGATTATATTTACCAAGAGCAGAGGGTGGTCGAGGACTCCTACAAGTAAAGCAGACTGTGGAAGAAGAAAAATGCAGCTTGAATGATTACATCCAGAAAAGTGAAGAACCAATGATTAAGGAAGTAAATAAAGGAGGCCTTTTAAAGACAACTAAAACAAAAGCAGAATATAAGAAAGAAGTAACTGAGCAGCGAGCTGAAAATTGGAAACACAAAGCTCTGCATGGCCAATACTTGAAAAGTATTGAAGACAAAGCTGACCAGAAACTAACTTGGAACTGTTTAAGATCAGGAGTACTGAAAAAAGAAACAGAAAGCTTTATTTTGGCAGCTCAAGAACAAGCCCTAGCCACAAACTGCATGAAGGCAAAAATTCAACATGTCACCACCAACAGCAAATGCCGCCTCTGCAATGAGAAAGATGAGACAGTCGACCACCTGATCAATGGGTGCAGCAAAATTTCACAAACTGACTACCTACAATGCCATGACCAGGTTGCTAAGATCATTCACTGGAAATTGTGCCAGAAGTTTGGATTTGAGTACAGCAAAAACCACTGGGAACATCAGGTTGAGAAAGTTTTAGAGAATGAGAAACTCAAGATCTTATGGGACTTTAGGATTCAGACTGACAGGCACTTGGTCCACAACACACCTGACATAACAATAGTTGAAAAGAAAAAAGTATGGTTCATTGACATTGCAATACCTGGTGATGCACGGATTGAAGATAAGCAGCAAGAAAAAAAATCACAAAGTACCGGGATTTGCAAATTGAAGTTGAGCGACTGTGGAAAAAGAAATCATGTGTTGTCCCGATTGTAATTGGAGCCCTTGGAGCAATACCCAAAGGGCTACCCTGCTATTTAGAAATTCTAAATTTGCCAGACTTGAACATTTTGACTCTACAAAAAACCACCTTACTTGGAACAGCTTACATCCTCCGACGATACCTTAACAGTTCCTAGGTCCTTGGTTAGGACTCGAGCTGCTGAGCTATTAACCAGCCTCAAAGGCTGTGAATCTCACTAAAGATTAAATAATAATAATAATAATAATAATAATAATAATAATAATAATAATAATTTTATTTCTATACCGCCCTTCTCCCGAAGGACTCAGGGCAGTGTACAGCCAATTTAAAAACACAAGACACAACAATGATTAAAAATTAAAATAATTAAATAGATTTGACTGGTTTAAAACTCCAAAAATTTAAAATACCCCAATTTAAAATCATTATGTTGATAACCCGGCCTGAGGGAACAACAGGGTCTTCAAAGCTCAACGAAACACCCGGAGGTCAGAGATCTTATGTATTTCTGGGGGCAGTTCATTCCACAGGGCTGGGGCTCCCACAGAGAAGGCCCTCCCCCTGGGTGTTGCCAGCCGACATAACTTGGCCGAGACCCTCTCTGTGGGAGCGGACTGGCCGGTGGGAGGCTACTGGTGGCAGAAGTCGGTCTCGAAGGTACCCAGATCCTATGCCATGGAGCGCTTTAAAGGTGGTAACCAGCACCTTGAATCGCACCCGGAAGACCACTGGGAGCCAGTGCAGCTCCGCAGGAGGGGTGTCACACGGGCACAATGAGTTGCGCCCATAACCACCCACGCGGCCACATTCTGGACCAGTTGGAGCCTCCGAGTGCTCTTCAAGGGGAGCCCCATGTAGAGAGCATTACAATAGTCCAGCCGGGAGGTGACAAGGGCATGAGTGACCGTGTGCAAGGCGTCCTGGTCCAGAAAGGGCTGCAACTGGCGGATCAGGCGAACCTGATAAAAGGCCCCCCTGGCCACGGCCGTCATATGCTCTTCTAAAGACAGCCGTGTGTCCAGGAGGACACCCAGATTGCGAGCCCTCTCTGTGGGGGGCAAAGATTCACCCCCAATAGTCAGCGATGGCACCTGCTGACTATATCGGCACGCCGGCAGCCACAGCCACTCGGTCTTGGAGGGGCTGAGTCTGAGCCTGTTCCTCTCCATCCAGACCCACACGGCCTCCAGGCAGCGGGACATCACATCAAGGGCATCGTTGGGGTGGTCTGGGGTGGAGATGTACAGCTGAGTGTCGTCAGCGTACAGATGACACTTCACCCCAAAACCATGGATGATCTCACCCAGCGGCTTCACATAAATGTTGAACAGAAGGGGCGAGAGTACTGACCCTTGTGGCACTCCCCATGCGAGACGCCTCGAGGTCGACCTCTGCCCCCCTGCCAACACGAACTGCGAGCGGTCAGAGAGGAAGGAGGAGAACCACCACAGAACGGTGCCCCCTATTCCTAACCCTCTCAACCGCTGCAGCATGATACCATGGTCGATGGTATCAAAAGCCGCTGAGAGATCTAATAGGACTAGGACAGAGGAGCAACCTCTGTCCCGAGCCCTCCAGAGATCATCCACCAACGCGACCAATGCCGTTTCTGTGCTGTGCCCCCGCCTGAAGCCCGACTGGCACGGGTCTAGATAGATAGCTTCATCCAGGTGCCTGGGCAGTTGTCGTGCCACCACACTCTCAACAACCTTCGCCACAAAACGAAGGTTGGAGACCAGACGGTAGTTAGCTAATTTAGCTGGGTCCAGGGAAGACTTCTTGAGGAGGGGTCTCACCACCGCCTCTTTCAAGGCAGCGGGAAAGGCACCCTCACTCAGAGAAGCAGTTATAATCCCCTGGAGCCAGCCTCGTGTAACCTCCCGGGAGGCCAGTACCAACCAGGAGGGACACGGGTCCAATAAACATGTGGTGGCACTAATCCTACCCAGAACCCTGTCCACATCCTCGGGAGCCACAGGATCAAACTCCTCCCAGATAATATTCTCAAGACCTGCCCCTGTCTCCTCCCCTGGACTCATCCAATTGGAGTCCAAGCCATCCCGAATCCGAGCGACTTCATCATGCAGGAATTGCACAAAATCCTCAGCGCGGCCCTGCAAGGGATCTTCCCGCACTCCCCCCCGAAGAAGGGAGTGGGTCACCCTAAACAGGGCGGCTGGGCGGTTCTCTGCAGATGCGATAAGAGCAGAAAAATGGTTAGATTTCACCGCTTTTATCGCCACTAGGTAGGTCTTGATATAAGACCTCACTTGTGTCCGGTTGGAATCGGATTGACTAGTCCTCCAAATGCCCTCTAGGCGTCTTTTCCAACGCTTCATCTCTCTCAGCTCCTCAGAGAACCAAAGAGCCAATTGAGATCTGCATCAGGTCAGAGGCCGCAAAGGCATGATGCGGTCCAAAGCTCCAGCGGCCGCACTCTCCCAGGCGGCCACCAGCTCTTCAGTCGAGTCATGTGCCAGGGTCTTAGGAAATGGCCCAAGCTCTGTCAGGAACCTTTCGGGGTCCATCAGGCACCTGGGATGGAACCATTTGATGGGTTCCATCTCCCTGCAGTGGGGGAAAGCGGTAGGAAAATCTAAGTGAAGGAGCGAATGATCTATCCATGACAAGGGTTTGATGTCTAGGTCCCCTCTACCAAGATCATTCAGCCACTGACCAGAGATGAAAATCAGGTCCAGAGTGTGTCCCCCTATGTGAGTTGGGCCTTGAACTAACTGGGTCAGGTCCATGGCCGTCATGGAAGCCATGAACTCCCGAGCCACCTCTGACGCCTCACCCGCAGACGGAAGGTTGAAATCCCCCATGACAATAAGTCTGGGGGTGTCAACCGCCACCCCGGCAATGACGTCAAGTAGCTTGGGCAGGGTCGCTGCCACCTGGCAGGGAGCCAGGTATGTAGTCAGCAAACCCATCTGCACCCCACGGCCCCACTTCACAAAGAGGGACTCACATCCGGCTATCTGAGGAACAGTGGTCTCCCTCGGACAAAGACTCTCTCTAATAATCACCGCCACTCCCCCACCCCTCCCCTGGGCCCTTGGCTGATGAAATGCACGGAAACCTGGTGCCACCACTTTAATGTGGTGGTAGATCCCAAAAAAGATTAT
The DNA here is from genome assembly GCA_022577455.1 of Arizona elegans. Taxonomy (NCBI): domain Eukaryota; kingdom Metazoa; phylum Chordata; class Lepidosauria; order Squamata; family Colubridae; genus Arizona; species Arizona elegans. The sequence goes on along the minus strand of JAKOOJ010000004.1, from coordinate 69,589,349 downwards.
AATACTGGAAAAAAGAAAAACCATGAAAGGAAAATATTACCAACTACATTCTTTGAATTGGAATTCAAAGGAATTTAATTTAAAAGATACATGGAGAGAAATTATCCACCAAAAAAGCAATATACTTTCTTCTCTAACCCCAAAATTCATGGTCTAGGATAGACATGGCGTGGATGGACCCAGAAACATGGAAAGACATTGCAGAAATAGAAATTGAAACTAATACCTGGGCAGACCACAACCCATTAAAAATTAGATGGAAAGGAGAAACCAGGAGGAAAGGAAAATGGACCATGAATCAAAGGGTAGTGAAAGAAAAGAATTTTATTCAACATATAGAAAAAGAATTAGGCCTTTTCTAAAAGAAAATTGGAATGAACAAACCACCATTCAAAATCTATGGGATACAATGAAAGCCTATGTAAGATACCATATATAATAAGGATATACAGAATTAAAAAGAAACATCTTACAAAACTCTAAGGAAAATTGGCAAAATTAGAATCTAAATTACAGAAAGAACCTCAAAATCAAGAAACCAAAGTAGAAAAAGAATTAATTAAACATAAATTACAACTATTAACCCAAGAAGAAGTAGCACAAAAAATTAGAGCAGTTAAACAAAATTATTTTGAAAATGCCAAGAAGCCCAGAAGATGGTTGGCCCATAAATTAAAAATAGAAAAGGAAAAGAAATTAATAAATCAATTAGAGGATGAGGATGGAATGATGTACTTCCAGAAAGAAAAAAAGGAAAGCACAGCAGTAAATTATTCTCAAACATTATATAGTCAAGAAAAAATTGAAGGGAAAGATATCCAAAGATATCTTCAAAAAAGGAATCTTCCCAGATTACCAGATTTAACAAAAGAAGTATTAAATGAGAAAATAACAAAACTGGAATTACAAAGAGCAATTCAAAAGCAAAGAAATAATAAGACTCCAGGCCCGGATGGAATCCCTGCTGAATTTTATAAAAAATTTCAAGGACTGTTAGAACAATTTTTATTAGAAACGTATCTTGGGAAAGGTCAAGATACCAGAATCCTGGATGGAAGTTTTAATAACTCTCATCCCCCAAAACAATAACGAACAACAGAAGATTCAGAAATATAGGCCAATCTCGTTGCTAAATGCAACAACTACAAAATATTTATGGCTATAAATATTTATGGCAGATAGAATCAAAATTATACAATGAAATTATACATTTGGATCAAAATGGATTCCTACCCAACAGACATATAAATAATAACATATGAATTATCATCAACGCCTTAGAATTCTATGAAGCTCACCCTGAAAAACAGGTAGCTCTGATATTTTTGGATGCAACAAAAAGCTTTTGACAACTGAAATTGGGACTTTATGATAAATCGATTGATAAAAATGAATTTTGCCATTTTACAATTATACTGTCCAACATTTTTTTCCAATACTGCTGACCAGTTATAGGCAATATATTCCCAAATACATGAGAATCAATTATTTCTAGAGAAAAGTGATACCTATTGAGATACATGCCTTTTTAATATAATGATGCCCAGTTTCATTGTTTTCAATTCATATATAATGTTAACTCAGTTATGTTTTGAAATCAATCAACTTAAAAAGTGGATATAGATATGCACATTAGAGGAAATTGTGCAAAAAAGAATATGCATGCAAAATAAATTGCAAAGATATGTTAAAGGGACTTGTTTGTAAAAATGTTTAGATTGGAAAAATGCATAATTTCATTTGTTTGAGCAAACTTTTTAAAAGACAAAAATTTTCTGATGCAGAAATAGGTAGAATACTTTTACATTTGGCAAACTGAGATTAGCAAATTTATCTCTGAACTTCTGAGGAAACTCTACCTTTGTGAATCAGTTCCTATTGTTCCTCAGTTGTAGCATTCATTGGAGAATTATCATTTTAAAATCTTATTGTAATGAAGGTCCCTAATTTATTGGAGTTTTTTTTTTAATAAAAAAACTAATTTTTGTTAGAGCTGATGGACAAAAGTGTGAAAAAAATTGCATGGTAGTTTGTATTTTGTTCTTATGTTTGACAACAGCAGCAAGAGTTCTAAGTGTCCAATGAAAGAATCAAAGATATCTACAATGGAAGACTGTTAGTAAAACTGAGGGAGCTGGTTGGGATGCTAAAACTAATGGCTCTTATTAGAGAAAAGACATTGGCCAAATTTAGTATCAGTTGGAAACCTCTTTTGGACTTTTTGCATAAAACAGAAAATAAATGAAATCATGATATGTGGATTTGAATATTACTAACATTTATAGATTTAAAACATACATAATTGTAAAGCAAGAGTTGAACTCAAATTTTATTTATATCTGCTGTAAAGGAAGTTTATATTTCCTTCTTCAGTATATATTTTTGGGATTTTTTGGACTTCTATCTGCAGAGTCTTGGTTTTGTGCAATACTACCTCACTCGACTTAAGGCTTCTCTCCAGTGCATCAATCCTGCAACCAAAATCAAAGAGAAGAGCTGTAATTTGAGCTAGCGCATTCTGCCTTTTGTTAGTGATGCTTTTTAAGGGATTCAATGACAGTCCATTTTAAAAGGTACCTTGGGTTTTAATTTTAAAAGTTTGCACTTATCTTTCATGTGCAGAATAACATTCATTTTCAAATTGTAATGATACTAGGATCTTTTTTCTGTTCCCAAAATGTTTATTATTCCTCTGTTTTCCATGAATATTTCAGGCCTGCTTCCAGTGATAGAATAGTTTTTGTTCAAACAATGAAAATTCTAATTACTTGAGCAAATCATTTTGTGGAGTCAAGAGAAAACATTTCCCCTTTTGTTTTACAAACAAACAAACAAAGGGAAACTTTCAGGTAATAATTATTTCAGGGTAATAATGATTTAACAGCTGACCAGCTGCTATGATGATGTAATGCTGGGAATGAGTCAGCAAGGTTTTTGGGCTGATATCACTTTAAGAGCCTGTAATAAGAAGAGGCCCTATTGGGGCGTATCTCTCTCTCCTTATGTGCTTCCGTGCTGTAATTGTTGATTGCTGTTTGTTTGAGGTCTAACTAAAGGACTTGTATGTATATATTATTTGCAGATAAAACCACGATTTAAATACAAATCTCTGTTTACTGTATTTGCTCCTGGGTGCGCACTCTGGCAGCAAGCTTGCAGCGATTCATCTTCTTTTCTTTCCTCTTCAATAATTTCTCAGGAAGGATTGTTGTTAGAATAGTACTCAGAATTAGATGCTGAAATGAGCCTAAGAGTTATTTCTACAAAATTAACTTCTCTATCCTTTGAAATGAAATGGGAAGCAATAAATGATGCCTTGATTTTTGTAAGAAAGATGGAAGTCACACATGTATTAATGCAGTAATTTTAACTCTAATGCAAACTGGAATCTTTCACAAACAACTCATTAACAACCAAGGACACAAAAAACTGTGATGTCCTGGCAAAGACAATGTGAACTTTTCCTTTTTCTGAGTAGAATCCTATTTAAGTTTGGTGTTTTGAAAATCATAAAGGGCCGAAACTAGTTGTTATTAGTCAGAAGTAAACATTTAAAATGAAACTCCACAAAAATACTCACTACATTTATTTGTTGCCAGTCTTTTGTCAACTATGATTGAATCTGTCCACATGCTGTAAGATTAAGTTATTTTTGTCATGCCTTCTGACAGCCAGTGGTATTTGTGGATATATTCTGCTAGTTTTCCATATGTTTAAATAGAGACTGTTACATTGCATGTTGTAGATTATACTATTTTTTTTAATTCTTGGTGTACTAGGTCATTTAGAGGGCTTTAGTTGTATTGTGTATACAGTAGTCTGTGGTTGTCTATTGCTTGTTTCTGAAATTACAGATATGGGAGTATTATATTTTTTATACTTTATGCTGGTTGTGCTATAACAGGTTATAGGGTTAGACACTTTGATAAAGTCTTATTGATGGATTTGCTCTAACAGGTGGCAGTTCTTGTCTGATACTGTCTCAACTTGGAAACTAACTAGGATTGTGCCTGGTTAATAGTTGAATGGGGACAATCAAGGAATCCCAGGACAATAGGCTCCACTAAGAGGCTGAAAAATTATCCTGGGAGTATTCAAAGATAAAATACCCTTTGGTTTCATGGATGAATCCTTCATTATTTACTTTATTTTATCATATCTGATCCCTGTCTCCATTTTTGCACTAATTGTCAGCCTCTGCCTTTACTGCTTTGGCTGCAGGGGGAAGGGGAGCTAGCATGGGGGCGAAGCGTGCTGGAGAGAGAGCAACGAAAGTGATACTTAAGCTACTGGGCTGCATCTTTGAAGCTGCTGTCGGGTCAACGATCATGGCATTCCTGACTGATGACGCTGCCAGACGTGTGCTCCCACCTGACCTCTGGGAGATCCTTGGATTGGATGATTTATGATGGACAGTGGGGGGGGATGCTTTCTATCTGTAATTTTCACGCTTTTGCCTCAGATTCTGCTTTTCCTTGGTTGCGATCACTTCATTTTCCAGTAAAAGTACCTTTCTCTATAAAACAATGGAGTTGGGGTCATTCTTTCTTGGACTTTGAAGGAAGCATACCTGACATTAAGCAGAATCTCATTTCTCCAGCCATCTCGGATAACTACCAAGAGGGTTGAACCCAAAGAATGTCTGATCAAGAGAATGATGGAGATCAGATGGGTGCTTCTGGCTCTACGATAACTTCACTTCAAGCAGAAAAAGAAGCTGCGGAGTGAATGGAAAAAATTCGGTTGAGAGAGGAGCCAGAGGAAGCCAGATGGTCAAGGGGAGTAGGAAGGTTGCCGGACTTGGAGAGGACCCCCCAGGAAGTAACCAGCTCCAGACCATGTAAGGGAGAGGCTGCATGGATGCAAGAGCAAAAGGAGAGCCTCATGATTGCTCAAGCTATGCAACTCCTCCACAATGCCGAAGAAAACCGTAAAAGCCGTGTACTGTATATATCCCCTGTGGGGGAGGGAGGAGATTATCTCAGGGTGGATCCAAAGGAGGCTGCTTGTGGGAGAGAGGAAGAAGAAGCTGGGGAAGGAACATCTCAAGCCTCTGGTACCCAAGCAAGGGATGCAGCAGTCCAGGTGCCCCCAGCATTGCAGGCTCTACCCCAGAGACGCAGAAAACTAAAAATCCCCCCTTTAACCAACAAGTATGGAGGAAATCCGAAAACCCTGGGGTTTTTCCTGACCCAGGTGTGGAACCACATGCAGGACTGGGGGGAGGACTACTTGTCAGATGTGGCATGAGTGAGATGCGTCACGAATGCCCTAGAGGGAGTGGCAGCTGAATGGATGGTGGTCCTCCACAATAACAACTCCCCCTTGCTGAGAAATTACAACCTATTCATGGGGGCTCTTAGAAGACGGTTTGAGGACCACCTAGCCAAACGGAAGGCGAGACTCCGAATGAAGGGTATTCAGCAGGGCTGGAGATTGGTGGCAGAGTACAACCAGGAGTTTCATGAGCTGGCACCTTTCATGACAGGGTGGTCAGAGGTGGCCCTACTGGAGAATTATAAAGATGGGTTAAACGAAGACATCTACAAAGATTGTAGAGCACTGGGGGTCCCCGAAGATCTGTAGAGCTGGTACATAGTAGCTGAAGACGTAGAGTTCGATCTGGCCCAAAGCCGACTCCGTGCGGCCCACGCAGGGGATCCATCATCCTCCCACTACCGCAAAGGGGTGCCAAAGACAGCCAGGGGGAAGGCAGAGTTCAAGGCCAAGCCGAAGTCCTTCATGTGCTTCAAATGTGGAAAGGAAGGGCACCGGGCAATGGAGTGTTTCTCCAAGCCAGCACTGAAAGCCATTGCCTCAGGAGCCAAGAGGACCGACAAAGTGCTTGCAAAACCCCGCAAGGCCACCCTGAAAGGAGAAGTCATTGAGTTCACTCCCCAAAACCAGGGTGAGTTGGGAACTCTGACCATCACAGACGACAGGAAGACGGACACCGACTCTGACGACGATGACCTGGTGAATCACAAAGGGGGCCCCATGCTCATCCCCATAGAAATAAGGGTGCCAGCCACTGGGGCACATGGGCAGATGCCAGCCCTCCTAGACTCTGGGTGCACTAGATGCATAATCAGCCCAAAAGTGGTGGAGAAGATGGGTCTGCGGCTAAAAATGTTAAAGAGGCCCATGGCCTTCTGTCAGTTAGACGGATTGATGGCAGGAGGGGGCCCAGCCAGTTTTGTGACTGAACCCATCGAGATACAATTAGGGGATCATTTAGAGACTCTCAGTTTTATTGTGGCCCCTGGCATGGAGCGACCCCTCATACTTGGACTCCCTTGGCTCTGAAAATGGAATCCACGGGTTAACTGGAGGACGGGGGTTTTGTGCATTCGCACTGAGAAGCCAGGGCTACAGAGGGAAAAAAACCCTCTGGAGGATGGTGTAGAAAACGAGGGAACAGAAATGGCAGTAGACTACATTGAGGGGGAGGAGAAGATTCCTAAGGAGTATTGGGATCTTCGGGAGGTCTTCAGCGAAAAAGCCTCGGATGTGCTACCTCCCCACAGACCAACGGACTGTACCATTGAAATACTCCCTGGAGTAAAACCCCCTAAATCAAAAATCTACCCCATGACCCCTTGGGAGCTGGGGGAACTATGGAACTTTATTGACAAGAACTTAGAACGGTGGTTTATTCAACCAGCCAGGCCAAGAGTGGCAGCGCCAGTACTGTTCTGGGAGAAGAAAGATGGGTCCTTTCATTTGGTAGTTGATTATAGGAATTTAATCACCATTTGCGTAGAAAATGTCTACCCCCTGCCGCTCATGAAAGACATGCTAGCCCATCTAGGAAAGGGGAAACTTTTCACCAAGCTTGATTTATGAGAGGCATACTACAGAGTACAAATCAAGGAAGGAGATGAATGGAAAACAGCATTTAACTGTCCGCTGGGATGTTTCCAGTTTCAAGTGCTTCCTTTTAGACTACAAGGAGCCCCTGCTGTGTTCATGCAATTGATCAATGAAGTGCTGCATGAGCACCTGTATAAGGGGGTGCTAATCTATTTGGATGACAATCTTATCTACTCTGAGAACATGGACGACCATGTGAAATTGGTGCGGACTGTCTTGAAAAAGCTCAGGGCTGCTGAACTGTATACCAAGCTCTCCGAGTGCGAATTCCACCAAAGCAAAATTGACTATCTTGGATACCGCATATCCCATGAGGGGATTGAGATGGACCCTGGAAAAGTCCTGGCAGTGTTGGAGTGGGCTGCACCACGTACCCGCAAACAACTACAGAGCTTCCTGGGATTTGTTAACTTTTACAGACAGTTCATCCCCTTGTTTGCCAAAATCGCACTGCTGATAACAAATCTTCTGAAAACCAAAGGTGAATTAAAACCGAAGCCCTCCCGGCCCCTTGAATGGATTATGGACTGTCAGGCAGCATTTGAGAAGCTGAAACGGTTGTTTGCTGCTGAACCAGTCCCGAAACATCCCGATATGGAAGAGCCTTTTGTTGTACAGGCTGACGCTAGCGATGTAGCAGTAGGAGCTGTACTTCTGCAAATGAATGCAGGAGGGAATTTACAACCTTGTGCCTATACCTCCCGTAAATTGACTGAGACTGAGAGGAGATGGGCTATATGGGAGAAAGAGGCCTTTGCAGTACGCTGGGCACTATTAACATGGAGACAATTTCTTGAAGGAGCTAAGCACCCTTTTGAAGTGTGGACTGACCATAAAAACCTGGAGGCATTGAAAACACTGTGTAAACTGACTTCCGGTTTGCTGCTGGCCGCCGCCAGACGTTCCTTTGGGATCGTCTGCTTCCATTGCCTGTCAGAGCCGCCTTCACAGCGGAATGGCGGCTCGAAAAAACTCTGTTTCCAAGAGGAAACGGAGATAGAGCCGGCAGGGGTGGGTAGAACTCTCTGCAGAGTCCCAAAACTTTTTTTTTACTTTTGGGACGGAGCGGATGAGAAGCCCCATATCCCCTGCCGCTGCTCCGGGCTTTGGGAGACCTCTGCTTATGCAGAGCCAGGCGTCAAGAGCAAGCCTGCGAATTTAACAGAATAATCAAAGAAAAGGCGAGCTGGACCCTTAATACTGAATCGCAAGTATTTTACCCTTTAAAAAACTATTTAAGAGAAAAGATGAGAGGAAAGGGGGAAAAAGAGTCTTTTAAAATGGCGTCTGCCGTGGCTGGAGAAGGGCTGAAAGCTGCGGCTTGAAGAGAGGCTGAAAGGGAAAGTCCTTCCGTTTTCTATTACAAAGTAGCGGAATGAATACTTTTGGCCGTAATTGAGGCAAAACCTCACTCCCACTCTTGCTTTTTTTTTTCTTTTTTTTTTTTTCCTTGGGGATCTGATATTGATCTTGGTTGGAAACAAGCTTTTTTTTTCTCTCTCTTTTCCACTAAATCTTGTCTGTGTGGGAAATGGCACCGGGACTCACACAGCTAGACAAACGGGCGGGGGGGGGAATCTCCCCCATTAATAAATTACACCAACAAGTTTTAACTCTCCAGTGTCAGAAACCTGATTTTAATATAATATAATTTCTTCTTGAAGAGATTGTAAGAAGGGATGAGATTGTGAACCAGCAACTCAAAAAATTTAAGCAGGAAATTAAAGAAATTGGTGAACTGGTGAAATCAAAGTTTGACTTTTTGAATCGAAAGATTTTAAAAACAGCTAATGGTTTATCAGACTTTCTGATTCAGGTGGATGCAAAGACTAAATTATTAGAGTCTAAAATGAAGGAAACTGAGGAGAATTTGGATGACATGATTCAAAAAATTAAAAAGGATTTGGTAAACATTCAGGATAATAGCTCAGAAGACAAACCTAAAATGGAGGTTGACCAAAAGACTGGTAATGAAGAAAATGTGCAACAGAGGATTGAAAGAGAAGTTTTAATGATTCAATATAATTTTACAGAATATGCAATTAGACTGAGAGGTTTGCAGGAAAATAATAGAGATGACTTAAGGAAAATATCTTCTGAAATTCTGGCTGGGATTTTAAAGGTTCAACCTGATGAAGTGTATTGCAGGATTGATAGAATTTACAGAATAAACTCCTGGTTGGCAAAGCAAAGGCAATTGCCTAGAGATGTGGTGATCTATTTTACAGATAAAGAAATTAGGAATAATATTGTGCAGAACTCTTTTAATTCTACTTTGCAATTTCATGGAAGAAAGATTTGGATTTTTAAGGAGCTCCCGACTAAGATGTTAATGGAGAGGAAGAAATTTGGCTTTCTAGTGACTGAGTTAAAAAAAAGAAATATCCTATTTAGGTGGAATGCCCCAGTTGGTTTAATATTGAGACACCAAGGAGTAAGATATCAACTGAACACTGTTGAAAAAGCGGAAGAATTTTATCAAAACATTTTAAAAATGAATTTAACATCTTTAGGCATAATACAGGATAAGCAAAAGGAGTTGGAAACAAAAAGAAAATACCAAATTACAGAGGCTGTGGTGGATAATTTGTCTTTGGATTCTCTGGATACCCCAGCTGGACTGTCTATAAATAAGAGAGCAGTGTCATCCGACTCCAATGTGATGAACCATCAAGTCACAGACAAGTGCGCAAATCAACCAGTTGATATACAAGTGATGGAGAAGAAAGATGAGATGATAAAACTAACCCAACAAGATCAACTCACAAAGCAGAATGAAAATCGATCAGCCGATACACAATTGGTAGGCACGAAACGAGGATGGAAATTCAACCCGCAAAAGAAAAAGAAAAGAAATAGATCTCATAGAAACAGCAATTTCTAAACCAAGCAACAGTGAAGCCAGGGACTTTAAAAAATGAATGAACATCTGAAAAGATAGTGGAGGCGAACAATTGTTTAATACTATCCTGAGGATTGTGGCAGATCTCTGTAATGCCGTGATATTGGGATGTGAAAAGAGCCTTACCTTGTTGGATTTGAATTATCTACTCTGGATTTCTTTTACTGGTAAATATATTATAATTATTTTGAGTTACAAGGCAAGAGAGTCACGCTGGGGCATGCAGAAGATCTTGTTGTTACCCATTAGGATGATGGGAATCAACAATCCTGATGAATACCACAACTATAACTATATGGATATAATTATAATGTCACTCGGGTGGTTGTTTTTACTTTTATATATATACGAGGATATCTACTACTGATGGGGGCAGAAGATGATTGAAGATTTTGAACAAACTGTTGCACCAGCATGTTATTTTACCCTATTATGGGTGATGGATTTAACGATCCAGTGGAAAGACATCAAAGAAGATATTATATGGATTATAAATTTAAAGTTATTGTCTTTTTTTTTTTTATAAAATGGAATGCATATATAGATATGTGTATATTTTAGTAAAGTGGGCAGTGGGTTATATTTAGAATTGTATTGCATGATTTTGTAGGAATTGAAGGGTTGAAATAGGTTAGTTTACTGATTGTTTAGTCTAAGAAAAAGGATCCTTAAGTCATATATCTAGGGGAGTGGAGGAATTGGATAGAACTGAATAAATGTTAAATTTGGATGTAGGGAGAAGGCTGCTTTAAAATGTTATATTAATATATATAAAAGATTAAATGTTAAATTGTAATAATACACTATAAGTTTAGGGGAGGAGAAAAAGGGCAGATTATCGTAAAAATGGGAGTTATAAGAATAATATGCTAAGGGTCAGTATTCTGAGGAGGGAGTAAGGGAAAGGGAAGATATTATGTATGTAATTAGTTATGAAATAGCCTATTGTTGTGAAGAAGTCACGGGGGGGATGGGTGGTGAGGGGGGTTAGGGAAGAGGGGGGGGAAGGGGGAAAAACTTGTATTTGAAAACTTTTTCAATAAAAAAAAAAAAAGAAAACACTGTGTAAACTGTCACCCAAGCAAGTCCACTGGGCTCAACACTTCAAATGCTTTAACTTCACCCTACACTACCTTCCTGATGGGAAGAACTTCATGGTGGATGCACTTTCTAGACTGCCTCAGTATAACAGTGCCAGAGAGGAAGTGGTTCGGCCAATCATCCCTGCAACCCAGCTGGCGGCACCAGTAACTACGAGAGTGCAGGTGAGAGGCGATCCGGCCCTTCAGAGCGATTTGCTTCAGAAACTTCAAGAAGCCCTGAAAACTGACGAGTGGTTTCAAACCCACTCAAATGAATGTACACTTCGCGATGGACTAGCGTGGTTGGGAGCAAAATTGTATGTTCTTGCCAGTTTGAGAGCAACAGTGTTGCAGCACACTCATGACGCCAAGGTGGCAGGACACTTTGGATTCGTCAAAACCCTACATCCTATTAAAAGACAATTCTGGTGGCCTGCACTCAAAAAGGACATAGAGGCATATATAGCCAGCTGCCCAGTATGTGCCTCAGCTAAGAGGCCTCCAGGGAAGCCACCTGGTCTACTTCAGAGTGTAGCAAGGCCGAATGCTCCTTGGAAAAAGATATCCATGGATTTTATTGTAGACCTGCCGGATAGTGGGGAGTGCACAGTCATATGGGCAGTAACCAATTTGTTTTCCATTTGCATTTCATTCCATGTCCTAAAATTCCTTCAGCTAAAACCCTTGCAAGAATGTTTATTCAACATGTGTATAGGTTACATGATGCTCTAAAACGTATAATCTCAGACAGGGGTGTACAATTTACCTCCAAATTTTGGAAAGAGTTCCTGATGTTGATAGGCTCTGCCCAAGGGTTAAGCTCCGCCCACCATCCCCAGACAAATGGGGCTTGTGAGAGAACCAATTCTGTGTTAGAACAGTATCTCAGATGTTATATAAATTATCAGCAAGATAACTGGGTGGACTTATTACCATTTGCAGAGGTTGCATATAATAACTCCATACATAGCAGCACAGGCTTCACTCTGTTCAAGGTGGCTTCTGGCCAAGAGTTTGTGCCAATCCCAGAGCTATCTCAAGGTAACCCACAGAACCCCTCTTTGATTGAGTGGATCGAACAGTTACGAGGCACTTGGGCAGTAACTCGAAAAGCTCTAGATGAAGCACACCGAGCACATAAAGCCCAAGCCAACAAAAAGAGGTGCCCGGCACACGCTTATAAAGTGGGTGATATGGTTTACCTTTCCACCAAATATTTACAAACTCCCCAAAAATCAAAAAAGCTTGGACCCAAGTATGTGGGCCCTTTCCCAATTACTCAAGTCATTAATCCAGTCACAGTTGAATTGGAATTGCCAAAAAACTTGCGACAAATTCACCCAGTTTCATGTCAGCTTGCTGAAACTGGAACATTCATCCCCTTTATGTCCGGACCAAGAATCTTCTCCTGTCCCCATACTGATTGAAGGAGAACAACATTTTGAGGTTAAGGAGATCTTGGACTCTAGGAAGGATCACGGTAAAGTGCAGTATCTGGTGGCCTGGTAGCATTTCCCATTGTCTAAAGCTGAATGGGTGAACAAACGTGATGTCCGGGCGCCAAAGAAAGTACAGTTGTTTCACACTAAATATCCTGATAAACCTTAATTTATATGTTGTGCTATTATCTCCTTTCCCCTTTTCTTTTTCCTTTTAGGACTAATATCTCTTCTGAAGGGGGGCCGAATGTCAGCCTCCACCTTTACTGCTTTGGCTGCCATGGTAACAGGGGGAGGGGGAGCTAGCATGGGGGGGGAAGCATGCTGGAGAGAGAGAAACGAAAGTGATACTTAAGCTACTGGGCTGCATCTTTTAAGCTGCTGTCGGGTCAATGGTTGTGGCATTCCTGATTGATGACCCTGCCAGATGTGTGCTCCCACCTGACCTCTGGGAGACCCTTGGATTGGATGATTTACAATGGACACTGGGAGGGGATGCTTTCTATCTGTAATTTTCGCACTTTTGCCTCAGATTCTGCTTTTCCTTTGTTGCGATCACTTCATTTTCCAGTAAAAATACCTTTCTCTATAAAACAATGGAGTTGGGGTCATTCTTTCTTGGACTTTGATACCTGACACTAACCTTGTTATAGAAAACCTAGTAAATTGAATGTATTTAATGTAATTACTAAGAATCCAAACTGATTTGTTATTACATAATAAATAATTAATTAAAAACTCATTTCCTGCTTCTGAGTAGTTTCTCAAAAATTGCTTTATGATTATTTTAGATTGAAGAATCAATAGAAAGACAGACAGATAGATATTTGTGGGAATTTGTTATCTACATATTCTTGTGTTTAATATTTGAAAACACTATTAGCTGATTGAATGTTGTTGATACTTATGTCTCTGTTTCTTTACTCCTTTTCTGTTTTATTTGAAAAAAGTAATGTTTTGCCACAATTTTCTTCTTATCAGCTAATTTCTGTTGCTTTTCAAAAAAAATGATCCTATCTTATTTGTTTCCATTAATTATTGTATGTTGATAATCCTTTTCAAAACCCTTGGCAATGCTAATCTGCTGTCTTGATATATGCCTTCCGCCGTGCCTTTAAAACTTTCTTTTTTCAGCAAGCCGGGCTGGCCTAACACTTTTTAAAATGTTTTTAATTGTTTTATCATTGCTTTTAATTATGGGGCCAAATATATATATATATATATGTATGTATGTATGTATGTATGTATGTATGTATATATATATCTTTTTCATTGTATTTTAATGTTTGTAGTTTGTGTTTTTACTTTGGCTGTACACCGCCCTGAGTCCTCAGGGAGAAGGGCGGTATATAAATTTGATATAAAATAAATAAAATATGATTAATGACGTCCTATTCTTTCTGACATCCTGACAGAGTGTGAAAGTAATAAGATGCTCTAATGTGACTCTTTACATCCAACATTCCATGTTCCTTAATCATTTGAGGAAAAAAGGAAGAAATAATGAATGCATCCATGTTCTTCCTAAAAATTGCTAATGTTTGTGCTATTAAATGTTAATTAAATGAAACACTTATGTTTAAATAAATAATACAAATTTATTTTTCTAATTTTCAAAAGGGAAAAGGAAAATATAATTTCAATCAATTGAGTATAAAAAAGCCTTTTATTGCAAAAAAATTTATCAAAGTTTGCAACTTTTGCACAAGTTTATCAAACCAAGAGGATTCAGCAAATATTACAACTAGTACTTACTTTGCTCTTGAAAAATTCAGTGTTGGTTTTAATAATATGAATAAACTTGTTGGGGGAAATGCAATAATTGGAATATTTCAAACTATATATCTGAAACATAATAAAAAAGAGAAAAGGCAAATTAAGAATACTTTAAGAACTAATTGGATTGTGTAAAATGAGAAATGATTAAGATGTACTTTATAAATATATATTTGAATAAGTGGAAATATATTGTTAAGATATTTTGAGAAATATATTCAATAATTGAAATTGAATGTAAAACTGAATGAAATTGAAATGATAAAAATGTCATGGGTCAGTCTTTGTCTTCCAGGCTAATTTACTTTACACCACCGGAAGCCCTTCCACCTTCTCTTCTTACTTTCCATAGTTCTTTACTATAACCATTTTCCTATCTCTTCTACCAGATATTACTGGCAAACATTTATTACTTATTTTTCATATTCCACAAAACTTTTTATTTATAAATTTATACCCCATTGTTTAATAGTAAATTGCTTTTCCAGGCAGAAAAGCTATTTATACTATTGTATTTTTATTATTCAACTAATAATAAAAATACAATAGCATAAATAACTTAATACAAGATCTAACAGCAGTGATAAATTTCCAGGATAGTAAATAGAAATGGCTGTCAATACAGAATAGACTATAGAATACAGAATACAGAATAGATTGTAGATTGTAGATTAAACATCTTCTAACCTTAGAAGTCTTTTAATTAAATCTGCATCCTCCAACTGTGCAGGAAGGCAGTTGATTTTTCTGCTCTGTATGAAGTTCAAATACCAACTGAGTAACCTCAGTTTAGAACTAGTTAAAACTTTGGGATGGGCAGTGATGGTTCTTTGTCAATGACAGAATTTCCCAAAGATGAGTTTGGCGGCGATCTAAGGAAATGACTTCCAGCTCTTCAGGATCGACTTTAAGAGTGCTGAGAAGCCAAGAGCAAAAGTAGCAGTGGCAAGGGGGACAGGGGCATATGTGTTTGTGTGTCCCGCCACAAGGAGTATGAAGGAAGACAGACACCATGCTTCTTAGGAAAAGAGGCACTGGTGATTGACTTTAAGAGCATTGAGAAGCCAAGAGCAAAAGTAGCAATGGCGGCGAGGGCGACAGGGGCATGTGATGTGTCCCTCCACGGTCCCCTCCCAGGTGATAGCCAGGCCTTCACCATGTCCTCTTTTCTTCAGAGGTGCAGTGTCTTCCTCCTTGCAGAGAGAGAGAGACACACACACGCCCCTGTCGCCCCCGCTGCCGGCTCCCTCTAATCTGCAATTTACTCGTGAGCATGTTTACTCGTGAGCATGCTGCTCACAAGTAAACTGCAGATTAGAGGCAGCTGGCAGATCACTGGCTTACTCGCTCTGCTGCTTGCTGCCTGCACCTTGCAGGCAGTGAAAGAAACCGCCACCTCATGCCTCTCTACAAACATAGAGATGGGGTTTTTCTTTTTTGAGTTTTGAATGGAGGCACACCTGACATTAAGCAAGATCTGCTTTAACAGCCATCCTGGAGAAAACTCTATCATAGGGGCTGAGCAAAGAATGTCTGACCAAGGCAGTGACCAAGAGGACAGCGGGCAGCTGGCTCAACTCTCCCCCCAGTCCCACTGAACCTGGGAAGCTTCGGAGTGGATGTCTGAACTGAAGATTGAAGAAAAGCCAGTCCGAGCCAAGTGGGCACTGGGTGTGGGCCGGATGAAGATTCTGGAGGAGATTATTTTATTGTTGACTTTATTGTTGAACTACCCAAAAATGGTGGAAATACAGTCATCTAGGTGATTATGGATTTGTTCTCCAAACAGGTGCACTTTGTACCATGTCCCAAGATTGTCTCATCAAAGATGTTGGCTAAACTGTTCATTCAACATGTGTATAGTTTACATAGTGTTCCTGAATGAATAATTTCGGACAGAGGTTCAGTTCACCTCCCACTTCTGGAGGGACTTCCTGAGGTTGTTAGGCTCTGCCCAAGGGCTAAGCTCCTCCCACCATCCTCAGACAAATGGGGCTTGTGAAAGGACTAACTTGGTGCTAGAACAATACCTCAGATGTTATGTAAATTACCAGCAAGATAACTGGGCACACTTACTGCCGTTTGAAGAGATCGCTTATAATAACTCCATACATAGTAGTATCAGTTTTACCCCATTCAAGGTGGTGTCAGATCAGAACTTTGTGCTCATCCCAGAACTACCATAGGAAAAACCTCAAATCCCTTCCTTGGTGGCCTGGATTGAGCAGCTTCAGTTTACCTGGCCTGTAACTCATAAGGCGTAAACGAGGCTTACCGAGCCCATAAGAAACAGGCTGATAAGAAATTCTGTTTATGCACATACCAGTTAACAGGACATCCATTGAAAAACATCATATAACCTGAAGTACTTTTACGTGATTTCTTATCACTCGCCCAATCGGAATCAGTATAACAACATAAGCCTGCATAATCAGTATGTGTCGGTTCCAACAATAAGCTAATATTTTTAGTGTGCTTTAAGTATTTCAATAATTTCTTAACACATGTCCAATGGAACTGTTTTGCCTTACCTACGTGTCGAGACAAGAGATTAACACTAAGTGCAATGTCAGGTCTAGTCCAACTACTAATATACAGCAGTGACCCAATAACTGAACGATAAAGTGTTTGATCCTCGAACTCAGGACTCGGTTCATGTGCCAAGTTGTGGAAATCTGTTTGCAAGGGTATACGTACTGCATTAGCATCCTTCATGTTGCATTGATACAAAAGTTGCTCAATTTTATCCTCTTTTTTTTTAATTTGATTTATATGCCGCCCTTCTCCGGAGACTCAGGGTGGCTTACAATGCGTTAAGCAATAGCCTTCATACTTTTGTATATTTATACAAAGTCATCTTATTGCCCCCACAAACTGGGTCCTCAATTTACCTACCTTAGAAAGGATTGAAGGCTGAGTCAACCTTGAGCCTGGTGAGATTCGAACTTACAGTAATTGCAGACAGCTGGTGTTAAACACAATGCTGTTAGTCTGCTGAGTCTGCTATTGGTCTGCTGAGCCACCAGGCCCAGATCTCTTGTGAGAGACTAAACCCCTTCTGAATTTTGGCAACATTAACACCTAAATAAGTATTAACATAACCTAAAGATTTCAATGTGAAATATCTCTGCAAAGCTTTAGCAAAAATCACACCCATCTGCTCATTTGGACCAATATAAACAATATCATCAACATAAACAAGAACTATCTCATATGTATTATCAGATCTTTTTGTAAACATACATTCATCAGTTTTGGACTTAATAAAGCCCATTGAATTTAGTTTGTCAGTAAGACATAAATACCACATTAAACCAGACTGTTTCAGACCATAAAGACTTTTGTGTAGAAACCAGGTATCCCCTTCTTCTTCTTCTTCTTCTTCTTCTTCTTCTTCTTCTTCTTCTTCTTCTTCTTCTTCTTCTTCTTCTTCTTCTTCTTCTTCTTCTTCTTCTTCTTCTCCTCCTCCTCCTCCTCCTCCTCCTCCTCCTCCTCCTCCTCCTCCTCCTCCTTCTTCTTTTTTGATTTTTTTTAAATTTATTTTTTAAACATAAAACATAAAATACATCTTTTTAGAGCAAGGATTTGATCCGGTATAAAATAGATACAATTGCTCACATTCCCTCAACCAATTTTGTTCCAAATTTTTCCATTTACATCTTTAAAAAAAAGAAAGAAAAAGAAAAGAAAAAATCTTATTCTGAACATTTATCATTCTACTATATCATCCAAAATTCTAAACAATTATTTCCAAACAAACACCATTCCAAATCTTTGTCATTTTAACAACCAATACTTCATATATATTCCTCATTCCTAAGACCCATTACATCAAATCTTTATTCTACTTCTCTTAAATGGCAGCCTAGTATCCATGATCTTGACAAAGAATATTTTCCTCCTCTCTTAAAGTCATTTCAAAATCAGTCAACATTTCCATCTATAATTTGTTACTCCCAAAATACTTTATTTCATTTACTTCAGGCTTGTTCTCTAATACTAATAAGTCTGAATTTAGCTGATTCATAATTTAAGTAGCTATTTCCCAGCGGTATTTTCCATCACTTCTATCTCTATTTGTTTAACTGGTTCACAATTTGGCTTAACTATTCTCCAGTATTATCTCCTCCACTTCCTCCTCGGTTTATTTTTTGGCTGGTTCACAACTTAATCAGCTGTTTTCCAGCGATGCTTTTCTCCACTTCTAACCTTACTTATTTAGGCTGGTTCACAATATAATTTTAACCACACACTGACATTATCTCCTTCACTCCTCCTGTGAACCAGTGAAACTGGTTCACTACTCAAATAGTTGCTTTCCAGCAATGCTTTCCTCCACTCCAACCCCTATTTTTAACTGGTTCACAACTTTATTTCAGTTGATCTCCAGATATATTTTCCTCCACTCCTAACTTTTTATTTTTTGGCTAGTTCACAGTTTTGCTTTAACTGTTACCCAGGGTATGCTTTCCTCCACTCCTAACTCTATTTATTGGCTGGTTCACAGCTTTACTTTAACTGTTTTCCAGCACATGCTTTCCTCCACTCCTAACTCTTTTTTAAAAAAATTTTAACTGGTTCCCAGTTTTGCTTTAACTGTTCTCCAGTATGATGCTTTCCTCCACTCCTACCTTATTTGTAAGACTGGATCACAGCTTTTCTTTCACTGTTCTCCAGAATCATGCTTCCCTCCACTCCTAACTTCATTTGTTTAGCTGATTCATAGCATTTTGTTTTAGTTATTGTCCAGCTTTATGTTTTCCTACATTCCTACATCTCTTATTAAGTTTTTTAACTTTAAATTAATTCACAATGTATTACCCATATTTATTTTTCAATCCATTCTCCTCCATATCTTTTACTAATTTAAAATAGGAATGTATATCAACAAATATCTTAGCTCCTATTCTCTCATAGGCTTTCTCCCATTCCATGCTTATTTCTTATTTTCTATAAGTAACAACATTTTAAGTCACTTTAAAATCAATTTCCTATAATTATTAAATCTGTAAATAGTTCTTTTTAATATCCAGCACCTTGAAAAACATTTTCTTCTAAATTAGGTCTGTAAATAGAGCTTATTAAGAATTCAAAATTTAAAAAGTCATTAAAACATCAAAAAATCATGTTTTTCAATCATTTGTACTCTTATTTTCTAATCAAATTGTTTGTATATTTATAAAATCCATTTCAATAAAAATAATAGTAAAGAAAGAGAGAGAATAATAACAATATTTATAATAGTTAGAATAAAAAAGAAAAAAGAAGCAAAAATAAAGAAAGGAAAGAGAATAGAAATATGTCAAAAGAGATTGAAAAAAGAGTTAGAAAAAGTAGAGAGGGGAAAAAAGACAAAAGAGAAAATAAAAAAAACTGAAAAGGAAACAAAGAGAGAACAAAGAGAAGAGGGAAAGTATCTCCTAACATTATTCAAACTTCAAACATCCAGACACCATTACATCCATTTAAATCAAACTGTAGTATTTTGTTATCTTGTTACATAATATATTCCATTTTTTTTCTTTCTCCAATCCAAAGATTTCTTTGAGTCTTTTTGCCCCAATAGTTCTCAGCTGCTGTTAAAGCTGGGGCACACTTTTTGTAATCCAGGATTAATGGGCAGTTCTCACCTGGGCAGAAGTCCACTTACCCGGCTTTCAAACGCCCTGCTCAGCTCTCCACTTCTCCTCCTGCATATCCTTTTGTTCCGGTTGCCGCGGTCTCAGGGCAGCCACCATGGCTGCTGCACCCACTGCCGCAGGCACAGAGGGCAAGCCTCCGGCCCCGAGGAACCTGCCGGTTCCTCTCAGCCATCCGAGGGGTCCCTCTCTAGCCCCCTATCCCTACAGGACAGGGTAGATCCACAGACATGCAACTGGAAGTTCCCCAGGTATCCCCTTTTTGCTGTTGGAACCCTGGAGGACCTTTTACATAGATCTCCTCATCTAGGTCAGCATGTAAATAAGCCATTTCAACATTGAACTGGAAAGCTTCTAAACCAAGAATAGTGGCAGTGGCTAAAGCAATTTTTACACTCTCAGTCCAGACTGTCGGTGAGTAGATATTTGTGTAGTCCTCAGGATAACGTTGAGTGAAACTCTGAGCTACAAGTCTAGCTTTGTACAATGACTCTCAATTTGGCTTCTTTTTGATTCTGTAGACCGATCGAGTGCCAATGACTGTTTTGTTTGCTGGAGGGTTTGCAGGTGTAAACACCTTAAGTTTCTTTATACTGTCCAGTTCAACCTGCATTGCCTCATACCATTTCTCTTGTTCTGAGTTAGGAAGATGCTTGATTTGTGCGAACTTATCAGGAGGAAGTATAACAGTACAAATCAAAGGCAAAGGTGCTTTTGTCAGTTTTCATGAATATCGTTTTGGAGGGATCCCCTTTGTAGCCCTCTTGGAATGCCTCGGAACAACTGTCCATTCATCTTTCATTTCATCCTCGTCTTCATCATCGTCACTAGCGTCAGCATCGGCAACTTGCAAAGACAGAACATCAGGTTGAGAAGAACTAGTAGATGGAACATTTACCTGTGAATTTTGAGCATCAGGCTGCGAGACATCAGCAGCAGCATATCTAGGAAAATAAACTCCAGGATCATTGGAATGAATCCTGGACCAGTCAGCATCTTCTTCAAAAGTAGCGGATTGGGAAATCACTATTACATGTGTGGAGTCTATAAATTTGCTCCATTTTGAATTATCATCAATACCCATAAATCTCATCCTCTTTGCTGCTGGACCTCCTTTCTTTCTTTGAGCTAGGGGAATGTTCACCATAGCCTATAAACCAAAAATATGAAGGTTTTTGAGATCGGGCTTGTACCCATACAACATAAAGAAAGGAGTCTGATTTATTACACTACTCCAAGTACGGTTGACAATATAATTTGCATATTTAATAGCTTCACCCCAGTATGGGATACTGAGGTTGACGTCTTCTAGGAGACAACGCATCATGGTTTGCAGAACCTCATTTCGCCTTTCTACCACCCCGTTCTCAGCCAGCGTATAAGGGGCTGAGCTTTGGTGCAGAATTCCATTTTTACGCATCAGTCCTGAAACCGGTGAGACATGAATTCAGCACCGCAATCATTTTGAATTCTGGCGATGCTAACTTCATGTTGGGTATAAACAAGAGCGGCAAAGTCTTTAAAGATCTGAAAGGTCTTAGATTTTTCTTTCATAGAAACTACATATCCATATCTAGAGTAATTATCAAAAATTGTTAGAAAATATTTTTTACACCAAGTGTTGGTTCAAAAGGACCTACTATGTCAGTATGTAACAAATCAAAAATGTGTGTTGACAGGCGTGTAGCACGTTTTGGAATGGCTGCTGCTTTGGATTTAGACTTTTTGCAAACAGCACAATCAAAAAACACCTTACACCCCTTTAGATCCAAACCTATCGCGAACTCCGGCATCTTCCTGAGAACACGGAAACTGACATGCCCCAATCGTCTATGCCACTTATGGATACACCTATAATGCAAAGGTTTACCTGTTAGTGAATTTTCAACATTAACATTTCTATCAGGAACCTCAGGCTTGTTCTGAGTAACCTGTTTCTTAATTTTCTTTTTGTTGGCTTTAACACCCTTTGGAGTAGCAACAGGATCTCTCTCTGGGACATCTCTTTCTGGGCCTGTGCTCTCCCCCTTTGGAGTTTGTATGCTCGCCAGTGCTTGCAGTTTAGACTTTGGCTTTATATAATAAATACCACCAATTAACATGGTTTCAGCAACAATGACCCAATTTTTAACTATATAGCTTGCTTTTTCGAAGTGATAGACCTGGAACTTTGATACTCTTACAAGTGACTCTGACTAAACAAACTACTATTTGCTGTTGGTATATAATAAACATCAGGAATAAATGCATTGAGCTCTTCAACATAAACAGTTCCCTTTTCCATAACCTGACAAGGATGATTTGAAAAAGAATAAAGTTCACGTAGTTCAGGTTCAGGCTCGTGCATCTCTGTAAAAAGTTCTTTTCTGTAGGTAACATGCAATGCTGCACCACTATCCAAAGTCCACAGGGGTCATCTGTTGTACTCTGGATGAGGTTGTGAATCATTGGTTACAGCCAATGTGGCGAGTGAAGCATGAGGACCACACCTGGGACCATGACAACCTTGTCTTCCACCACTGCCTCTGCCTCCTTTGGAATCTGTTCCTCTGGGTTGGTACGTGGCGGGAGCTGTAAATTGTTGGGGACAATCCCGGGTGACATGTCCCACACGATTACAGATGTAGCATCTTGGCATCCTTGGAATGTAGACTCTTCCTCGGAAAGGACGTCTCGCTGGAGCTCTTGATGCAGGTGGTCCTCTCAAATGTGGCATGGCTAGTATAAGTGCCTCTTCTTCAGTTAACATTCTGCATACATGATCCACTGTGCGCTGGGCAATAGGCACTTGATTAATCTTTGTAATGGCGTCTTTCCATTCATAATTCAATGAGTTAATAAAAATGCTAATCATTTGAAAATCATCAATTACCCAATTTTCTCATTCCCTTCATTTTAATTAAATGTTCTCCAATATATTCACTAGGTTTTAATCTCAACCCATGGAACTCAGACAAGAGCAAACATATAGATTCGATCGAAACAGGCCAGTAGCATGTTTCTAATTGAACTCAAATTTCTTGGGCAGTTGCATCAGATGGAAAAGTGACCTGCAGTTCAGTATCCATGGACATCAATAATGTTGTGCATGCTTTAGTATCTAAGTCTCTTATTTCAGGAGCCCATGGCTGGTCAGGAGGATTAAAAACCATGCAATGGGTACCTTCTCTATGGAGCAAAAGTCCAAGCTCACTGACCCATGCCTTATAATTATGTGCTTTGATTTCGAATCACCAGCCAGTGGAACAATAGAAGATGCCTGTTGAGGAACATGCATTTGAGGTGCTAGCTGTGCAAGCTGTGCTAGCTGTGCAGGTGAAAGCGCTTGTGGTACTTGTGGTACTTGTGCTCGTGCCGGTGCTGGAACAGGCGCTGGCACCAGTTGTGCAGGCTGTGCAGCTGAAGTTGCTTGCGCATGCACTTGTACCTGCGGCTGTTGTACTTGGACTTGCGGCTGCTGTACTACAGATGCCACTGGTGCTTGAGCTGCAATATTAACATGGTCTGCTGGAGCCGCTGGCACTGTATTTGCTGCATTAAGCATTGCTGTACTCCATCTAAAATAGGAAAAATGTCACCAGCACCACCAGGAGGTGCTAAAAATTGAGCCTGTGGAGGCACGGGTGGCGTTGCAGCCTGAGTTAGAGACATAATTGAAAGAGTTCACTGTAATGTTTGTAAATGCTCTTGCAGCATGTAGAGCAATTCATTTTTATCTCGTACATTACTTTTGCCAGCAGATGGTGCTGCCACCTTAGTTGGAGACATTGCAAGAAGGCTCAGCTGCTTTAGCAGCGGCATGTATAATCTGAGAAGTCACACCATCATGAGGCACGACATAACGAGGCAATTGTGACGTAGACATAACTTTCTGCTCGCCTGACGCGATACCCCTGTGTGGGAGTGCCTTTGGCTTTGAATAAGAAGGCAAAATGGAGGACTCAGAGAATTGAAAAACACTAGAGTCCCTCTTATCTGGCTTAAGCAAGGAGGCAAACGCTTTCACCTGGTGCAGCCCATGTTCTAGAATCTCTATTTGATCAAAATAACTTTGCACCGCCTTCTCATGCAGGGTTTATTCAGGGCTTAGTGGGAAATAATGAATTTCACCTCCCCCTTTGAGGGAGGAATGCCCAGCCACTTGTGGAACTTTAGGTTTGGCACCAAGCCTTTCACATTCCCGAGGTTCTTTAGGAATTGGTTGAGGGCATGTAGAAACAGAAGAGGGCGTCACTAACCTCGGTAGCACATCATCTTCAAGAACATCTTCCCCAACAGTACCTTCCTCAAGCCTGGTTGCTGAAGCAAGCGGAGTATGGAAAGTTGAAAGCCTTCGTAAGATCCTTTCCACTGCTTCATCAGAGAGGTTCATATCTTATTATTATTATTATTTATATGCCGCCCTACTCCGGAGACTCAGGGCGGCTTACAATGTGTTAAGCAATATCTTCAGCAGACTGTGCCCTGCGTCTGGTTTTCTTTCTTGGCATATTTGCAGTAATTAATCAGCGTTCCTTGGTCGCTGAACTAACCATCTGACTAATAGCCTATACGCTTATCAGCAGAGCAACAACAAGGAAAACCAGTTTAAATAAACCATCCTCTGCTACCATGTTAAAGCGAAAAATCTACCTCAATACTCCCATGGGATAATTGCACTTAATTAGAGGCAGATGGATCTTGTTTCCCATGCTGTATGCTTTAAAGAAAGAAAACCCGAATATAGTCTAATAAGCTTTTTATTATAATGAAAAGAAACAAAACTTGCTAACTACATCTTTTACCGGCAGCTTAACACAGAGACATGCGCTTATCACAGAACACTGAGACATGCGCAACAGCTCAATTAACA
This sequence comes from Arizona elegans, assembly GCA_022577455.1. NCBI lineage: Eukaryota > Metazoa > Chordata > Lepidosauria > Squamata > Colubridae > Arizona > Arizona elegans. The sequence goes on along the minus strand of JAKOOJ010000004.1, from coordinate 69,564,786 downwards.
TCACAGGGCTAGACTTATCACTGTTGCTATAGAGACGTAATAAAGGTCTCTGGCAGGCTACCGTAAATATTAGAACAGACACTCGGCTGACAAACACATAACGCAGTGACACCCTCCTCATTACCATATTCAACACCCCTGGAAAGAGTGTTACCCAATCAGCATCATTATTGGATGTAGTAACACAGGTAGGCGGGGCTATGGTGGGTGCAACTTGACCTGTGCAGCTCAGTTGTTTCAGCAGCGGCAGCCTGGGCAGTCAGGCTTGCTGCCACTCTGGAGTCAGCCAATGGAATTGTCTGGAAGTTTCCTCAGGGTGTGGCTGACTCCACAGAAACCAGGCCTTCGGGAACTCTTTGCTGGACTCCTGCTTCTTCAGGTGCATGTATGTATTGAGAACTCAGTTTGAGTGTAGGATAGGTAGAATGTCTGTGTGATGTTCATTGTCTATAGGAATTTTAATTCTTAGGGCTGGCTTTTCTTCTTGCTGTCTTAATACTATCCCAACTAGCCCCGGAGCCCCACCCCCTGGTCAATGTGCCTTCTCCAAATCTTACCATTGTCTAATTCTACTTGTCTAATTCTACTCGGTAAGAGCGGAGACCTGTAATCGTGATTACCTTTGCAGGGACCCAGGCCGTGCCCCCTGAATAGTTGTGGGCCCCTATGCTAAATAACCAGTGCTGGCTGGTCGAGTCTGTGGGTGTGTCAGCATTGTAATTGGGGTGTAGCCTGTCTAGTTGTGATCTGAGTTTTCGACCCATTAGCAATTCTGCTGGGCTACGGTTTGTGGCTTTGCTTTGGTTATACGCTGCACTAGCAGGAATTTGTCGATTTTGCCTTGCACCTCCCCTAGTCCCATTTTGGCTAGAGCCTCTTTGGTCGACCACACCATCTGTTCCACCTAACCATTAATGGCCAGATAGAATGGCACTGACAAGTTGTGGTGGATTCCATATTCCGCCAAAAAGATTTCAAATTGGGTAGCGGTGAATTGGGACCCATTATAAGAAACCACAATGTCCAGTAGGCTATGTGTGGCTAAAAGCCCCCATAAAACCCTGATGACTGCCTCGGCCATCGTAGTGGACATATTAAATATCTCAAACCATTTGGAATATGCATCCACTATGATTAAGAATGTTTGACCCTGTACTGGTCCCGCAAAATCAATGTGCACCCGAGACCATGGTGATTTAGGGTTCTCCCATTCCTGTACAGGTGCAGTGGGTGGTGCTGGTCTGGACTCCTAACAAGGCATGCATGTAGCGACCCATTCTGTTATGTCCATGTCCATACTTGGCCACCAAATAGCTTCATTCTAACAATGCCAGGGTGCCCCGCATATAAAGTTTCTAATACCGGTTTCCTTAATACCTGAGGTACAACGACTTTATCCCCCCACATCAGACACCCCTTTTGAACCAACGGTTCATGTTGATGAGTTTGAAATGGTTTCAATTCGCCCCCCAGTGGTCTTATCAGCCATCCCCTCTACATCCAGTTCAAAACTTGTGCCAAAGTTTTATCCTTTGTGGAATGTTTTGCTATCTTGGTTGATGTGATAGGGCTGGATGCAATGTCCTCAATGAGGAGTACCAGTGTGGCTGAAGCAGGATTCTGGATGATTTCTGATAGTGAGCACTGGTTGAGCGCATCAGCATGGCCAAGGCTTTTTCCCAGCTGGTGGATTAGCCGGTATTTGTATGCTGCTAGGAATATAGTCCATCTCATCATTCTCAGTGATAATATATTTGGAGTGGGGCAGTCCCCCACAATGATGCCTGAAAGTGGTTTATGGTCTGTAACTAATTCAAAGTCCTTTCCATATACATATTTGTGAAATAACTTGACCCCCGCCACTGCAGACAGTGCCTCTTTGTCCAGCTGGCTGTAGTTTCTTTTGGGTGCTGCCAGAATTTTTGAATAAAATATAATGGGAGCCTCGGTCCCGTTTGGCATTCAATGGCTTAGGACAGCTCCAATGCCAAATGGGGAAGCATCACAAATTAGAATGAGGGACAGAGACTCGTTATATTGAACCAGAATGCTTTTGGAAGACAAGAGTCTTTTAACTGTTTCAAAGGTGGCCGCTTCTTCTTCTTCTTTTTTGAAAAAAAACCTTTATTTATTTTTAAAACATAAAACATAAAACAACATCTTTTTGGAGCAAGAGTTTGGCCTGGTATAACATAGGTATAAATTCCCAATTTCATCTATTAACATCTTAAGACAAAAAAAAAAAAAACCTGACCTCCCCCCAAATCTAAACCCAATTTTTATCATTCAATCTAGCTGTCAGGTTTCGGTGCTATCTTAAATAAACTTCATTCTCAAACGCAAAGTCTCCAATGAATCACTTTTATTTAAGAATAGAAAAAATCCGACATTCCTGATTCAAGTTGTAGCCAAACTGGCCCCTCCTTCCAACCCCCTCCTCTTCCGCTCTCCAACCCCAATTGCCATCATGCAGATCCATTTCTACGTCCCGGCACGTTCTTTTCACAGGAATGTGTCCCCCACTCTCCATCACCCAGGTAACACTATCTGTTGCATTCAGAAAACTAGGTAAAAGTTCATCTCAGCAATAAATCAACGCTTCTGCTCTCTGCTTCATTTCGTTCATGTCAGCGCTGGAAAAGAGCCTAATTTGGAATGCTGACACTAGCATCTTATTCTAACATTTAAGTTTCTATTATGTAGTCACTCTATCTCTTAAACTTCAAATCCAAACAGCATTTTATAGTATTCATTTATCATTTTAACAATCAGTATTTCATGTATTTTTTGTACTTCAAAGACCCAAATCAAGTCAATGTTTCTTTTAGAACACATCTAATAACCAATATAAAATATTTCATTCCTCTCTGAAAGACATTTTAAAGTCAATATCCGTTCTTCAAAAGTATCTCCTTCATTCCTCCTAGGTTTATTTTTAGCTGGATTGCAGCTTAGTTAGCTGGTTTCCAGGGATGCTTGCCTCCACTCCTAACCTTATTTATTGGCTGGATCACAGTTAGTTTTAACTGCTTCCAACATTTTCTCCTTCACTCCTCCTAGGTTTATTTTTAGCTGGATAACAGCTTTTCAGCTGTTTTCCAAGAATGCTTCCCTCCACTCCTAATCTATATTTTGCTGGTTCACAGTTTAGCTTTAACTGCTCCCCAGTATGTCTCCTCTTCTCCTCCTAAGTTTATTTTTTACTGGATAACAGCATTCCAGGGATGCCTTCCAGGGATGCTTTCCAGGGATGCTTTCCTCCATTCCTTACCTTATATTTAACTGCTTCACAGTTTAGCTTTAACTGGTCCCCAGTTGCCTCCTCCACCCCTTCTAAGTTTATTTTTGGCTGGTTCACAGCTTAATTAGCTGTTTTCCAGGGATGCTTACCTCCACTCCTTAACTTATATTTAACTGGTTCGCAGTTTGGCTCTAACTGCTCTCCAGCATTGCCTCCTCCACTCCTCCTAGGTTTATTTTTAGCTGGTTCACAGCCTAGTCAGCTGCTCTCCAGGAATGCTTTCCTCTACCCCTAACCTTATATTTGACAAATTCACAATTTAATTTTAATCATCTAATCATCATACTTCTTTAGCAATTTAAAATAGTAATACGTTTTGAAATATATCTTCTCTCCTACTCTCTCCCAAATTATTAATTTTCCCATTTCCTATTTGTTTCTCACTTTTCTCTATAAAACAACATTTTAAACCATTTATAGGCCAATTCACCATAGTTATAGAATCTATAAACAAATCTTATTATTATTCAAGTATTCATTCCCATTCTCTTATTTGCTATAGAAAAACAACATTTTAAACAACTTTCAAATCCATTTTCTATAACCATTAAAACACTTATTAATATTTTTTAGAGAATTCTTTCAAAGTATTCACATTTTTTCTATTAATAATGTTTCTCACTTTAAATATGAACGGGGGTGCTAGAAAGCAATTGGAAATGATACAACAAGAGAAAGATGGAGGGCAACCACAAACTTATGCTCAAGCATTAGCTGGAGGAGCTAATTTGGAAGAAGATTTACTGTTGAGTGAGGGTCCACCACCAACCCTTGAGCCATTAAAGATGATAGAGCTGCCAAAACATCAATGATTGACAAGAGCTACTTACAAACAACATCTGGCACGACAGCCTCAAGATTCAACCCAACAAGTCCAAAAAACACAAGCAGTGGGAGGAGCTAGGCCGAAGTCTAAAATGGCGGAGGAGGTTCAGCTGGTGCTCTCAAAGCTTGGAGGGCCCAGAGATGGCAAATAAATTCTTATTTTGGAATGTCAACGGTTTAAATTCTCCACAAAAAAGAAAGAAAATATTTCACTACTTGAAGCAATTTCAGAATGATGTCATTTGTTTGCAAGAAATGCATATTAAATCCTCAGATCAAAAGTATTTGATAAATTCGAAATTAGGTACACATTTTGTGGCATCAGCACCAGAGAAGAAAAATGGCCTAGTTATATATGTTAAAAGAGGCTTATTGGCCAATTTAATTGAGGCTGACACCCAAGGTAGATATATTGCAATCGAATTAACAACACAGAATGGGAAGCTGCTTGTAATTGGAGTATATGCACCTAATCAACACAAGACAAATTTTATAAACTTCTACATACTAAAATACTACAATGGGATTATAAATCTTTACTTTTAATGGGTGATTGGAATGGGGTAATAAATACCCAGAAAGATAAAAAAAGTCTTTCCAAGATACCCATGCGTGCTAAGTTGCCTAAATCTTTTTTTGATATTTTGGAGGATATGGAGCTCAGAGACATTTGGAGAGAAAGGAACGTATTGGAAAATGATTTTACTTTTTTTTCAGATAGGCATCAATCTTTTTCTAGGATTGATTTTATATTAACCACAAATGATCTTTTTTCTAGGGTGAAGAATACGAAGATATGTCCAAGAACTTTAACTGATCATAGCCCGGTTTGGGTGGAACTAGAGCAGGAAAGAGGGGAAAGGAGGTCTTGGAGGTTAAATGAGAATTTATTTAGATATGAAGATAACTTGAGTGAACTTAAAAAACAAATGAAAGAATTTTTTATTAACAATATGAATAAAGGAACCTCGATGGAGATGGTATGGGATGTGAGTAAGGCATATATGAGAGGAACATTAATTTTCTTGAATAATAAATATAGACTAAAACAACAAAACAGACGGAAAGATATAGAGGAGGAAATTAAAAAGAAAGAACAATTGCTTATAATTAACCCGGGAGATAAAAAGGCAAAAGATATGATTAATATCTTAAGAGAGCAATTTAATATGTTAATGCTGGGCAAGTAGCAACCAGCATACAATATGCCAGACATAATACATTTTGTAATGCTAATAAACCTGGGAGATGGTTGGCTTACACGATGAGAAAAAAACAAAAATCACATGTTATAGACAAGATAGAATTTAGAAGTAAGGAGATTTATCAACAGAATTTAATAAAAAAAGGCTTTTTTGGAGTTTTATACAAAGTTATATGCTAAAGATGTAATTCAAGATGTTGATATTGATAGATATTTAAAGATGGAGATTCCTGAATTAACGCTGGAACAGAGAGAGAGATTGAATCAGCCAATAACTTCCAAGGAAATTGTTGGGGCAATTAAACAATTAAAAATAGGTAAGGCTCCGGGAACAGATGGACTAACAGCTGTTTATTATAAACATTTACAATCTGAAATGTTAGAACCACTCAAAATCTTATTTAATAAAATACAAGTAGGAGGAGGAGTACCACCTTCCTGGAAAACAGCCTTTGTCTCACTAATTCCAAAGGAGGACCAAAATTCCATCAAATTTCACTTCTGAATACTGATTATAAGATTTTTGCTAAGATATTAGCTAATAGATTAATGCCAGTTATGCAACAAATAATTCATAATGACCAATCAGGGTTTATAAAAGGGAGACAAATGAGATATAATGTTAGACAAATTATAAACTTACTGGAATATTTGGAAAAAAATAATCAAGTCCCTGCAGCGTTTATATTTTTGGATGCAGAGAAGGCATTTGATCGCTTGAACTGGCAATTTTTGTTTAAAATAATAGAGAAAATGCACTTTGGGGGATATTTTACACAATCAATTAGAGCGATATACCAGCAGCAAACAGCACAAATTATAGTCAATGGAGGTTTAACAGAGGTTTTTAGAATTGAGAAAGGAACAAGGCAGGGGTGTCCTCTGTCCCCATTATTGTTTATTTTGACTTTGGAAGTACTACTGAATAAGATACGTGACTCAGAAAAATTGAAGGGTATTGTAATTAGACAACAAGATTATAGATTAAGGGCATTTGCAGATGACTTGGTTGTTACCTTATCTCAACCTATAGAGTCGGCTCCATATATATTGGATATAATTGATCAATACAGGAAAGTATCAGGATTTAAAGTTAATTCACATAAGACAAAGATGATAGTTAAAAATATGACTATACTTGAAAGAGATAAACTAGCAAGATTAACAGATTTTGAAATAGTTAAAAAGGTTAAATATCTAGGAGTATACATAGCAGCTTCAAATACAAAATTATACAAAAATAACTATGAGGTTCTTTGGCAGAAGGTACAGAAGGATATGGAGAATTGGAAAAAATTACAGTTGTCTTTATTGGGAAGAATTGCAGCAATTAAGGAATCCCTCTCTGTGGGAGCGTATTGGCTGGTGGGAGGCTATCGGTGGCAGACGTCACATCAAGGGCATCATTGGGGTGGTCTGGGGTGGAGATGTACAACTGAGTATCATGAGCGTACTGGTGGAACTTCACCCCAAAACCACGGATGATCTCACCCAGCGGCTTCACATAAATGTTGAACAGGAGGGACGAGAGGATCGACCCTTGCGGCACCCCACAAACAAGGCGCCTCGGAGTCGACCTCTGTCCCCCTGCCAACACAGACTGCTTGCGGTCAGAGAGGAAGGAGGAGAACCACCCTAAAACGGTGCCCTCCACTCCTAACCCCTTCAACCAGCACAGTATGATACCATGGCCGATGGTCTCAAAAGCTGCTGAGAGATCCAATAGGACCAGGACAGAGGAACAACCCCTGTCCCGAGCCCTCCAGAGATCATCAACCAATGCAACCAATGCCGTTTCCATGCTGTACCCCGGCCTGAAGCCCGACTGGTACAGATCTAGATAGACAGCTTCATCCAGGTACTGGGGGAGTTGTTGCGCCACCACTCTCAACAACCTTCGCCACAAAGCGAAGGTTGGAGACTGGATGATAGATTTATTTATTTATTTATTTATTTATTTATTTATTTATAATATTTCTATATCGCCTTTCTCTGGTAGGACTCAAGGCGCTGTACAGTCAAGAAAAATATAGATACACAAACATTCACTAATACAGCCGGGTCCAGGGAAGGCTTCTTGAGGAGGAGCCTCACCATGGCCTCTTTCAAGGCGGAGGGGAAGAAACCCTCATTCAAAGAAGTGTTAATAATCACCTGGAGCCAGCCTCGTGTAACCGCCCGGGTGGCCAGTACCAACCAGGAGGGACACGGGTCCAATAAAAATGTGGCAGCGCTAAGTCTACCCAGAATCCTGTCCACATCCTCGAGAGTCACAAGGCAAACTCCTCCCAGATAACACTCTCAAGACGTGGGTCTTGAGAGTGTTATCTGGGAGGAGTTTGACCTTGTGACCTCCCTCCATCATCCCATCTGAACCTACGCTGTCGGAGTCCAAGCCTTCCCAAATCTGAGTGATTTTGTCATGCAGGTATTGCACAAAATCCTCAGCCTTACCCTGCAAGGGGTCTTCCCGCACTCCCAAATGAAGTAGGGAGCAGGTCACCCTAAACAGGTGACGCAATATCTGCAGACGCAATAAGAGCGGAAAAATAATTAGATTTTGCCGCTCTTATCGTCACTAGGTAGATCTTAATATGAGACCTCATCAGTGTTTGGTCAGATTCAGAACGGCTGGCCCTCCAACTGCTCTCTAGGCATCTTTTCCGGTGCTTCATCTCCCTCAGCTCCTCAGAAAACCAGGGAGCCAATTGGGATCGGCACCGGGTCAGAGGTCGCAAAGGCACGACGCAGTCCAAAGCTCCAGTGGCCGCCCTATCCCAGGCGGCCACCAGTTCTTCAGCCGAGTCGTGAGCCAGAGCCTCAGGGAATGGCCCAAACTCCATCAGGAACTTATCTGGATCCATCAGGTGCCTTGGACGGAACCACCTATTTGGTTCCATCTCCCTGCAGCGGAGGGTAGCGGCTCAAAAGTCTAGTCGAAGGAGTGAATGATCTGACCATGACAAGGGTTTGGTGACTATAGCCCCTGTTTCTACATCATTCAGCCACTGACCAGAGACAAAAATCAGGTCCAGAGTGTGTCCCCCCCGTGTGAGTAGGGCCTTGAACTAACTGGGTCAGGTCCCTGGCCGTCATGGAAGCCATGAACTCCCAGGCTGTCTCTGACATTTCACCGATGGATGGCAGGTTGAAATCCCCCATGACCATAGGTCTGGGGGTATCCATCGCCACCCCAGCTATTACATTGAGGAGCTCGCTACATGGCAGGGAGCCAGGTACGCAATCAGCAAGCCCATCTGCACCTCACGACCTCACTTCACAAGGAGGGACTCACAACCAGCTATCTGAGATACAGTGGCCTCCCTCGGACAAAGACCTTCTTTAATAATAGCTGCCACCACCACCCCGCCCCTACCCTGGGCCCTCGGCTGATGGAATGCACAGAAACCTGGTGGGCACATTTCAACAAGGGGCACCCCTCCCCCGGGACCCAGCCAGATCTCTGTAATACCCGCCAGGTCCACTCCCCGCTCCTGGATAAAGTCGTAAATGAGGGGGGCTTTATTTACCACGGACCTGGAATTGCACAACATCAGCTGGAGGCCCAGGCCCTGAGGATCTGTGCAACCCAGGGAACGAGACGAGCATTGGGGACCGGAGTGCGCAATCGCTTGAAGACAGTGAGTGCGCACTCCCAGAACATATGGCCCCCTGCTACCACCGTATCTGCCCCTCCCACCCACAGTACTGATTAAACAGCCCTCATTAAATTGGATTCTAGCCCCTTCCCTGATATCCAGCCCCGCACCCCCAATGCTGTAGCCCCCCACCGGACCCGGCCTCGACTCTGGTGGGTTACCCCCCAGACCCACTCTGGTTACCCCAGAACCCCTTAAAATTTTGGCTAAAAACATACTTAAAAAATCCCTCAACCCTCTCTTCACACCATGCCACCTCTTGGGATTCCACAACCTGTCATCAAGGTAGACCCTCGATAGTGTGGAGGGCCAAACCTGCGAGAGCGGGGAGTGTTGCAATGCAAGAAAGTTGGCAGTCGTATACATCAAAATAAACAAGGATGGGAGGTAAAGATTGTCCAGGGATGCATCTAAAAATGCTGGAACAAAGTAGATCTCAATGCCGACATGAAAAAGTCCTTCCCTTGTTAGCTTGATAAATAATTTTTCTGGCTAGAAGGTGCTGGATTTTTATGTCAGCTGTCTGTTTTTACTTGCTGCAATAAATTCTAGCACTTGGTGGGCTCAGAAACTCAAACGCATAGCAGCTTCTCCTTCGGGTGAGCTGTTGCCTAAAACATTCAGGTTTTTTATTTTCAGTTTTAGCTCACCACTTAAATTGGGGTTTGTATACAGGAGATGGGAATGGTGTATTATAATGAAGTACTTTGGATTGCGTCTTGCTTCTCTGCCTCCTCACCCAGGGGTGAAATCTAAAATTTTTTGCTACCGGTTCTGTGGATGTGGCTTAATTAGTGGGCGGGGCTTGGTGGTAAGGTGACTGGGAGGGTGTGGCTTGTTGGTCAGGTGGGCGTGGCCAAGTCAATGTCACTTCTTTGCTCTTTTTTAACCTAAAAACACAACACAACACAACTGGCTCACCCACAATATAAAAGCAGCTGTGCTAGACCCAAAATGGCCCCTGCAACAAGCAACCTCACATAGCCACAAAAAGCCCAAAAGAACAACTTTCACACTTTATACACACACAATACAACACAACACAACTGGCTCACCCACAATGTAAAAGCAGCTGTGCTAGATCCAAAATGGCCCTGCAACAAGCAGGAACCTCACACAGCCACAAAAAGCCCAAAAAAACAACTTTCACACTTTACACAGACAAAATTCCACATACAGCTTTGTGAGATTTTGTGTGTTTGTGTAGTTAGAGTGAAACACTACAGAAACACACTAAATCTCAGAAAGCTGCACAAATATTATTTTATTTTATTTTTATTTTTGTATGAAAACTAAATTTAAAACTTCCTAAATTTTAAATGGCTAGGTCTAAAAAAAGCACAACTAAAAAAACCCCCAATTAACTATTTTTTTAAAGCTCCCAAAGGGGAAAAAAACTTACCCAATAGCAAGGGGTCTCCAACCTTGGCAACTTTAATGCTTGAATGTAGGCAGGAAGATTCAGTTGCTTGCTGATAAAAATGGATTGCAGGGATTACAGGAAGGCGTTGCGACCAGCAGCTAAGGTAAGCAAGCTGAGGGGGGGAGGGGGAGGGATTTTTGCTACTGATTAGCAGGCAACTCAGCTGGGATCGTCAGAGCTTGGCTCGTTAGAGCCATGTAAAAGAAAAAAAAGGCTCTGATGATCGCGTGGCTCAGCTGGGCATGGGGGGCGAGGGCAGGGATTTTTGCTACCAGTTCTCTGAACTGCGCACCACCATCACTACCTACTCACCCGAGCCGGTCCGAACTGGGAGCATTTCACCCCTGTCCCCACCTCTCCCCACCTGCCAGTCCCACTTGCCAGCCAAGATTGGCAAGCCTGATTCGGGGAGATGAACACACTGCTGCTGCAGCCCAGGAGGAAAAGAACGTCAGAAATGGGCTCTTTCACAGCACCTCCTCTCTTTCTTCTTCTCCTGAGTGGCAGTGGTGCGTCCGGCTCACCGAATCTGGCCTGCTGATCTCGGCCAGCAGCAGTTCTGACCGATTCTCACCAGCAATGCTATGGGCAAGAACCGGCCACGCCAATCCCGCTTCATGGCTGCGCAGACAGAAGGGACGTATGAGCTTGCAGGAGCAGCCTCTGTGAGGCCGTTCCGAGTGGATGGCAGGTGTGCATGGGGCATGTTCCCCCACCGTTCACCCCCCCCGCCGCATCACCTCCTAACCTCATGCTCTTTGCATGGCAGCTGCGCATGCGTCTAAGTATTGGTGGGGGGGCTTATTGTAGCATGTGTGCTCAAAAGCCCACTTGGGCTTATTATCCAGACATGTCTTATTTTCGGGAAAACACGGTAGCAATCATTAGAGTACATGAAACTATTCTAGTCAAATAGAGCAATGTGAGTTAAAAATAGGGTTTTATATTCTAGTGCATATTTCATTGACCTACTAAAGAAGGAATGTGCAGGTGAGTATTTTTAACTTTTAATTTTTTTTAATTAATTAATTTATTTATTTATTATATTTCTATACCGCCTTTCTCCCGTAGGACTCAAGGCGGTGTACAGTAAGGAAAAATATAGATACACAAACATCATAAAATTGCTAATTAAAATTATTATTATAACATAGTTTGGCCCAATTAAATAGAACCTAAAATTAGATAACATTTTAAAAACATTCACATGTTCATATGTTTAGCCCCGCCTGTTGGAACATCAGGATTTTGAGGGCACGGCGGAAAGCACAGAGATCAAGGATATTTCGTATCTCAGAGGGCAGTTCATTCCAAAGGGCTGGAGCCCTCACAGAGAAGGCCCTCCCCCTGGGAGTCGCCAGTCGGCATAATTTGACTGACGGTACCCTGAGTAGTCCCTTCCTGTGAGAACGAACTGGTCGGTGGGAGGCTATTGGTGGCAAAAGACAGTCTCGTAGGTACCCAGGTCCTAAGCCATGAAGTGCTTTAAAGGTGATAACTAACACCTTGAATTGCACCCAGAAGACCACTGGGAGCCAGTGCAGCTCGCGTAGGAGAGGTGTTACATGAGCTCAACGAGCTGCGCCCATAATCACCCGTGCGGCTACATTCTGGACCAGTTGGAGCCTCCGGATGCTTTTCAAGGGGAGCCCCATGTAGAGAGCATTACAGTAGTCCATACGGGAGGTGACTAGGTCATGAGTGACCGTGCGCAAGGCGTCCCAATCCAGAAAGGGACACAATTGGTGGATCAGGCGAACCTGATAAAAGGCACCCCTGGCCACGGCCGTCAAATGATCTTCTAAAGATTCAGAGGCCGCAAAGGCACGACCCGGTCCAAGGCCCCAGTAGCCGCCCTGTCCCAGGCGACCACCAGGTCCTCAGTCGAGTGGTGAGCCAGAATCTCAGGAAGTGGCCCAAGCTCTGTCAGGAACCTTTTGGGGTCCATCAGGCGCCTGGGATGGAACCATTTGGTTGGTTCCGTCTCCCTGCGGTGGGTGGAAGTGACTTGATAGTCCATGTGAAGGAGAGAATGATCAGACCATGACAAGGGCTTGATGTCTATATCCCCTTTTCTTAGATCATTCAGCCACTGATCAGAGACAAAAATAAAGTCCAGAGTGTGATTCCCCAAGTGGATGGGGTCTTTAACTACCTGGGTCAGGTCCATGGCCGTCAATTTTAAATTGCTTTAAAAATTAACAAAAATACTCCTTTCCCTCATGTTTGATAGGCTAGACCAGGGGTCAAACTCAAGGCCCGTGGCCCAGATCCGGCCCATGGGGTGCTTAAATCTGATCTGGGAGGCCGCCCTGAAAACAGCGGACAGTGCCTCTGCCAGCAAAAGTGGAGCTCAAGAGGTTCAGAGGGCTGCATGAGGCCATCCAGGCTGAAAACGGGGCCCCAGGGCAGAGGGCTAGCAAAACGAACTAAAAGCAAAACAAAAGGAGAAATGTTTCCCCTTTTGCATTTGGGCATGCAAGAAGGGACAGGAAAGGGGAAAGGCAAAGAGGAAAGAAAAAGGAAAGATGGAAAGAGAGCAAGGAAAAGGAAAGAGGGTAAGAAAGAAGGAAGGGAGGGAGGGAAGTCCTACCTTAGCACTTGGCCACCAGCAGACTGCAAGGTTCCTCTGGAGGACAAGGGTTTGGCGCTCTCCCTGGTCTCACCTTCCTCCGCTGGAGACAATGGATCCCCCCAGCCCTGCCCGGGCCACCACAGGTGCCCCTGACATGAGTGATGTCGACTTGACCATGCCCGCCTGGTCACGCCCACCTGTCACCCCAAAGTGAAACACAACCCTAATGCGGCCCTCAATGAAATTGAGTTTGACATCCCTGGGCTAGACATACCTCATTCCCTCAACCATTTACTAAATGACTTAGACTCTGAATCCTTTATTATCTTTGTTGCTCTTCTCTATGTTTTCCAGGGCCTCAACACTTTTTGTATTGTGATTAGCAGAACCAGATACAGTATTCCAAATATGGCCTCACCAGTGTGGTATAAAGTGGTACTATAACTCCTCATAATCTCAATGCTTCTCCTGTTTAAATGCAGAACTGTATTTTTTTCACCACTGGACTGCATCTTATTAAACAGAACCCAGTATTCAAATATATCAAGATCCTTCTGGATTTTGAGCTTTCAAAGTATTAGCAATTGCCTCCCACTTGGTTTCATTTGCAGATTTGAGGAGTTCCGCTTCTATCCCCTCATCTAGATCATTTATAAAATAGTGAAACAATGAGAAATGGGGGAAAAGAAACAATAATTGCAAGATAAATGTGGACTGCATGCTCTGGGGAGCTACATTTGAGGGGCCTTAGGTGGTGGGCCTTTTCTGTAGTGGTACCCATGATCAGGGATTACTTATTTATCTCCGCTACCGGTTCACAACGGGAGCGCGCACATGTGCTCCTGTGCATGCATAGAAGCTTCTGCGCATGCGCAGATCATCCATGATGACGTCCGGCCGGGTGAGCGGAGTCTCCCGCCGCCATTACTACCAGTTCGCAAGAACTGAACTGAACCGGGAGCAACCCACCACTGCCCATGCAGTATCTTCTCGTTCCTGTGATGAGATTGGTGTAGTCACTGCTAAGCTTCCTGAGAAGTTCTCAATTTATGACCATAATTGAGCTCCAAATTTCTGCTACTAAGCAAGACAACGGTTAAGTAAACTTTGTTCCATTTTATTATCTTTCTTGCCACAGCTGTTAAGTGAATCACAGCAGTTAAATTAATAAAATGAGTGTTAAGTGAATTCCCATTGACTTTGTTTCTTAGAAGTTTGCAAAAGGTGATCACATGACCCTGTGATACTATAAATCATCATAAATACATGCCAAGTGTCAAGCATCCAAATTTTGATCACGTGACAATGAAAATGCTGCAATGAATGTTTAGTGTGAAAAATAAGTCACTTTTTTCACTGTAAAAAGTGTAAAAAAGTCACCATTGTAACTTTGAATAGTCATTAAACAAATGATTGTAAATTTGAGGACTACCTGTAGTGAAGTGGCGTCACTATTTTTAATATCCCTTTTAACAGTGTCTATCATTCTGTGTTTTAATTTAGTTTTTATGCTTTTAGTGCATTTATTATTTTAGCTCTGTTAAACTGCCCAGAGTCACTCATTTATGAGATACCATCTTATAAATTGGTTAATGAATGAATGAATGAGATGGGTTTGCAAGGACAATGTGGTTTTGAATAAGCGTAATAAATACTATGCATAGGTATGCACGATAAACACTTTGATTAAGATTTTCATTTGTACTCCTCCCCTTTTCTCTACTCAGCATAACAATGCCTATCCCAAAAGAAGTACTATAATATTTACATGTGTGTCTGCTATATATGTTCTACATGTGTTGTTGTTGTTAGTTGCGAAGTCATGTCTGACCCATCATGGCCCCATGGACAACCTTCCTCCAAGCCTTCCTGTCCTCTACCATCCTCTGGAGTCCATTTAAGCTCACACCTACTGCTTCAGTGACTCTATCCAGCCATCTCATTCTCCGTCGTCCCTTTCTTCTTTTGCCTTCAATCTTTCCCAGCATTAGGTTCTTCTCTTCCTCCTCATTAGGTGGCCAAAGTATTTCATCTTCATCTTCAGGATCTGGCCTTCTAAAGAGCAGTCAGGGTTGATCTCCTTAGGACTGACCAATTTGATCGCCTTGCAGTCCAAGGGACTCACAGGAGCCTTCTCCAGCACCATAGTTCAAAGGCCTCAATTCTTTGGGGCTCAGCCTTTCTTATGGTCCAATTTTCAAAGCCACACATTGCAACTGGAAAAAACATAGACTTGACTATACACCCTGCCACATATTGGTGGCAGGCTGATGTCTCTGCTTTTTAGTATGCTGTCTAGATTTGCCATAACTTTCCTCCCCAGGAGGAAACAAACCTCCTAAGGTAGCTTACAAATTGAAAAAGGAGAAAGAGGGAAAAATGGATAAGTAAACTGCAAGACAAAGATGGAACTCTATGTTACCAAATTGAGGGGAAAAAGAATATTATCCAGGACTTTTTTAGCAAACTATATGATGATGATGATGAATTTCCAGAAGAAAATTTTTTACAATATCTGAAGTTGATCCGAATGTATATAATTATTCAAAATAAATTTTAATCTCTCCGCTATTATTGTTGCAAATGTTTTATAATCTGTGTTCAGCAAAGAAATTGACCATTATTTTTGGATTTGTTGTATATCTGTGCCTTCTTTGAGGGTAATGATTGCCTCTGTCCAGGTTGCCAAAATTTTTGCTATTTCTATCGTCTTATTATAAGTTTCCAACATTATCCATTGTAGTACCTCTTGTGTATTTTTATATAACTCAATCAGAATCCCATCCAGGCCTGGTACTTTATTGTTCTTTTGTTTTTTCAGGGCTATTTCAAATTCATTTATTGTTATTGGCCTATTTAACATTTCTCTTTGTTCATCAGAAATTTTTCCCATTTTGGCCGCTTCTATGTATTGTTTAACTTTCCCATCTGCTATGTCTCCCTGCTTGTAAAGCTTTGTAAAGAAGTTTTGTATTATTTCCTTTTTTTCTTCTCTCCTATACTGTATTTTACCATTTTCATCTTGTAATGTTGTATTATTCTCCTTCCTTTTTCTTTTCTTAATTTATATGCTAGCTATCAGCCAGTTTTATTCGCATTGTCAAAATAATTTTGTTTCATTATCCTAATTTTCTGTGCTATTTCTTTTTGTGTTATCAAATTAACCTTATGTTTTTGTGCCCGACCAACACTGACTGGATGGCTGACTTACCTCCAGCACCTAGCCCGCTGTCACCAAGCGATCTCCCCGCTGAAGTTGCCGTACAGTCTCCAGGAGTTCCTTGTGTCCCTGCACAGCATCTGCCTACTTCAACAGACGCTACTGGACTGCGCAGATCTGGGAGGAGCCAGCGATGCCCAGCATATCTCGACGACGACGCATGCACCATCCAGGAGGGAAGGAGTGTTACTTTCGGTCTGCAATCCATGCGGCAGGAACAGCAGATCGGCTGTTCTGTCGGCAGCCAACAGGCAGGAGAAATACGTTGCCTGATTGGCTAAGCCATCTGACAGCGGAATATATAAAGAGCTGTCAAAACGGAGAGCATTGCTCTCTCACTCTCTCTGCCAATTCAAGAGCTGGTCACTGTTAGCTTGTTGTGTTAACCATTAAATTGTTAGCTGTATTGTTACCCTGTCTTGCCTCATATTATGCCGCTTTCTTTTTTTTAAAATCTCTATTTTCTCTTAAGTTTCTCTTAACGTCTGAATGTTTTTTATTTCCTTGTTGATATACTTATTTCTATTTTTGTGCTTTCTTATTTTTGTCATCATTTTAAAAACAATAAAGGAATACATGTTTAAAAATGTCTTCAATCTCCTGTTTCTTAAAACTAAATTATTCACAGTTTAACTTGGACGCCCAATGTATAATGTATACATATCAGACTGTATAATCAGGAGAGAAAAGTAGGTAGACATTAACAGATGTATTACATTATCAGATGGAAACAAAATGTGATCGCACACATCCTTTTACAGCAAATGAATTTTACACTGGCACTGTTTACATTCATTTTAGGAAGGGAAACTTGCCCCTTTCTAGCTCAGCAAGTGAAAAATATATGAAGTAAAGATTTCAAGAATTACAACGGTAATGTTTGTGAATTATAATAGGGATATATGAATTATATATAATAGGAATATACACAAATAAATTTGGGAGGTAAAGTATATTTTTACTGTACCAAACAATATATATTTGGCACAATTAATTTAACATTGTATCCTTGCATGCTAAAGGAACTCATGTTTGCAATACATGGGACCTGGAAGCAGCCACCATTTTGTCCCACCTCTTGTGGGCAATCTAAAATGGTGGCTGCTTCTGGAAAGCTGCCATGTGGGTGAGGGATAAATTGATCCATTTTGTTCTTACTTAGAGACTATGTTAAAGTAGTAAAATGGAGCAATCTGTCTTTTGCTAGCGCAGCACAATTCTGGAGTGATAGGCCACTTTTTATTCAGCATAAAAACTGCTTGAGTGACAGGCAATTCTAAAAACTACTGAAAATCTCCAGTCTGCATGCATTAGCCTCATAATCTAATAAAATAAGATTATATTATAAAGCCAGGAAATGTTCCCAATTTCAATTTGCAATAGAATAAATTAGTTTTAGGTAAGATAAACAACTTTCAGACCCTACAGAAAACCACATATAATTAAATAAACTTAGATAAAGGAGAGAGATTAATTTTCTGAAACCAAGGCTTAGGCTTTGTTGTGCCCATATCTTAAACAATGATTGTTTTAATCAGTCTGAGAAAGCATTCAGTCAACCAGCAGGCTCCTCAATGTCCCAATGATTTAAAATAGGATGAGATTCTAAAACAGTCTATTTAATTCCCAGCAGTATCCTATAGCTAATTAAATTTAATTTTGTGGAATGACACCAAAGTTAGAAAATTTTTGAAAACATTATTGTATGTGGATTCCAGCAAGAATCATGAGCTAAAATGTAATGCTAAGACTAAGACAAATTATTTCATTATAATGGATTATGTAAAAAGGCATCTTCCATTTCTTTTCCTTCTGATATGCTGTTAAAATTGAATTGTTATTCCCAACATTATTCTTTAAAATACAAAGAAATGTTAAGAAGCCCTTACTTATGACCACAATGGGGATCAGAAATTTCATCAATAAATGATGCAATCATTAAGTCAGTTGCACTCAATTGTACAACTTTTTCCACTGTCGTTAGCAAATTAGGCAAACATTAAGCAAATCATGTGGTTATTAAGTGAATTTGGCTTCCCCGTTGACTTTGCTTGTTGAAAACTTCCTGGAAAGTTCAGAAATATTGATCATGTGATCTTGGATATTGCAACCATCATAAATACATGTCAGTTGCCAAGTTCCCAAATTCTGACCATGTGACCATGGAGTTGTTGCCATATTCCTAAGTATGAGGATCTGTCACAAGTCACTTTTTCCAGCCCTGTCATAACTTCAAACAGCTGTTAAACAAATGATTGTAAGTGAAGGACTATCTGTTGGTATATTGGAACTTCAATTATCTTGTTAAAAATATACAGAAATAAAATACAGTATACAGAAAGCTAATATGCCTTAGTAACATTGCATTTCCATGCACATACATGCACGCACACAGGTGTGGGATTCAGCCAGTTCAGACTGATTTGGGCGAACCGGATTTTAATTTTAATCTGGTTCGCCAAACCAGTTGTTGCAAGGACTGGCTCACCCTGCCCTGCCCCTACTAGGAGTCTCCACGCAGCCTGTTTTGGATGCCAGATAAGTGCAGGGCCCATACGGAGGCTCTGGGAAGGCCAAAAATGGGCCTACCAGAAGTACTGGAAGTCCGAAAATGGGCCTGTTTCTGGCCTCCGGAGGCCCTCCAGAGCCCGGGGGAGGCAGTTTTTGCCCTCCCAAAGGCTCAAGGAAAGCCTCCGGAGTCTGGGGAGGGTGAAAATGCCCCCCATGGTGCAGAAGGCTGACTAGGCCATGCCCACCATGGCCACGCCCACCATGGCCACACCCACCCAGCAACCAGGCAGAGAACTGGTTGCTAAAATTTCTGAATCCCACCCCTGCACACATATGCAAATATTCTGTCAACAAAATAATAAAAATAGAAGTACTTTTAATATTCATATAAGTTTAAACAAAGAGAGGTGGTTATTAAATATGTGACCGCTGGCTGGGTTCCAAAAGAACATTAAGATAGATTAAAATGAAATTTTGTAGTTAGTGGTTCAGTTTGATGTGAGAACACAATTACTACCTTGTTAAATGAACTAAGCTACCATAGAAAGCTTTAGGCATAGCAACTGTATTTTATCAAACCAAATTTAGAGTTTAGCGTGCTATGAATGCAGTCACAGACTTGACAGCCTTTTCCTGAGCCACAGGATAAAAATAATTTGCCTTTATATTTTCATATGGCATGGGATACATGTGAACAAAAGCTGAACATTCAAAAAAGAGAGTCTTCAAGCATTTGTAACAGCCTCCAACTCCATTTTCCAAATGACTTTCTTTCAGATCCTATTAATTCCTATTCAGCAGAGGAACTTTTTTAGTAGCACTTTGAGGATCATAGAAATTAAAGACCAATTCTCCTATTTCTCAAAGCAGAACTAAAAAATTTGTTTTAAGGAATCCTGGACTTAAACCCAACTTCAGTTTTAATAAAATGAAAATTAGATATATATTTGAAATGGAACTGTATTGAAGTTGTAGATTAACAAATTCTAGTCCATAGAAATCCTTTGCCATAATAAATTTGTTAAGGCCCCTAATTCCACCTGACTCTTAAATTATAATGTCTTACAAAAATGTAGTCACACAGAGCTTCCTGTGATGTCACAGCAGCCAGAGGAGGCAAGGGACTCTTCTCCTGAGCCGATTCTCCGTTCGCTGTACCCGGCAGCTTCATTGAAGCTTCTTTAAAGCCACCATCGAGCGGAAAAGCTTGGTGGGAAAGAGGGGAGTTTGCCAGCTCCGTATGGAAAGTGCAGGCTGCACGAAGAGACTGAAGTACCTCCGCGATGTCAGCACAGTGAGAGGATGCCTGCTATGGCGCCCCGAGGCTGTGGCTATACTGCTTGAGGAAGTCTATTCATCCCAGCCAAACTAAAAGACTGATTCGGTAATTTGAGACTATGATTCGATTGGAAGCCGCAAGGTAGTGGAGTTTAAAATCTTGCCTACTCCCAGAGCCTAAACTGAGTGAGGTGGCAGTGAAGTTTGTTGACAGTTTGAGAAGATTATCAACCTTGGATTATAACTGATTATTGCGATCTGATTTCACCCTGTTTTTACAATTGGTGAATTTTGAATTTTGACTTACTGTTGGGACGGCGATTCCCCACGGACCTTGAATGAAAGAGTACTGTGCTTCCTTTGATTTTCCTATCTTTGACTTAGCATTAACATTTTCTTTGGAAAGAACGCCATTTGCATGAGCCGTCACTTTTGAATTTGCTTTCACTGCAAGAAGAGCTGGAGAACGAGAGAAGTTGGTGTTTGCTGCATCTAGTGACCAAAATTGCTAACTGCACCTAGATTCATTATAGTTGGACTTCCCCCCCCCCTTTTTTCCCTTTTCCTTTCCTATTTCCTTTTAGATAGCCAGTAGGAATTAGACAGCCAGTAGGAATTAGTGAGTAAATTTACCTCTGGTGTGGTTTGGACATAGTGAAGCAAGAGTGAATTTTGATAATAGGCAGTATAACCATTTGGTGTTGTATGATTGCCTGGAAAGACTTTTTAGGAATATCCAAAATGGCTACCACGACTACTACCTTGAAGAAGGCAATCATGACCTCTTCAGCCTCATCTCCAGCCACCATCTCTGTGACGCTATGAAGATCATCTGAAGACGTGGCTATTCTGGGAAAAGCATCGACGCAAGATATTCTCCAGTCTATACAGGAGACGTTGATTAAAAATCAAGATTCAATGTCAAAGACCTTAGAAGAGCTGAAGCGGAATGTCAAAACGTTAACTACTGAGACAAGGTTGTTTCATGCAAAGTTTGAGGAGGTCCAAAATATTTGACTAATCACGAGGAACGGATTCAAGCTTCCGAGATAAAGACCGAGAAGGTGACCTGTAGGATGGAGCGGCTCGAACTCCAGCAAGCCTTGGCTAATAAAAAAATCGAGGAAGAGATTATCTTCCTCGAAATGGATAGATCTGGCTACTTCTTACGGTTTCAGAATGTCCCTGAAGAGAAAGTTGAGCGCTTGGATGTACTAATGGGAGAGATCGTTGCAGGAATTACTGGAAGAGATTTTGCAGAAGTTTCAACAGATATTGACGATGTGTTCCGAATATATACCAGTTATCCTCGGCGCAACAAGCTCCCTAAAGAGATCCATGTTCGATTTACTAGAACAGCACTAAGGGATGAAGTGTTTCGGAAAACGAGGGACCAAGCTTTTACCTACAAAGATAACCCAGCTCCCAAGACGAGGGAGACATTCAGAGGAAATATGACTTTTTGACAACGTGGCTGAGGAAACAAGGGATACGTTATCGTTGGCTTCTACTGGAAGGCCTGACGTTTACCTGGAAAGAGCAGAGGTTACAATTGGAAACCGTACAGGAAGCACAGGACTTCGCAGAGGCCTATATTAATTTTAGTGACCAAGAGAGTGAAGGGGGTAACCTAGGTAAGAGCCAAGAAGAAGTAACCCAGGAAACAACAGCTACAGAGCATATTGGACATGACAAAGACACAGTCCAATCTGGAGAAGAAAGAGGAACAAATTTCCGACTTCCGGTTTGCTGCTGGCCGCCGCCAGACGTTCCTTTGGGATCGTCAGCTTCCACTACCTGTTAGAGCCGCCTTCACAGTGGAATGGCGGCTTGAAAAAACTCCGTTTCCATGAGGAAATGGAGATAGAGCCGGCAGGGGTGGGTAGAACTCTCTGCAGAGTCCCAAAAGTTTTTTTTTTACTTTTGGGACGGAGCGGATGAGAAGCCCCATATCCCCTGCCGCTGCTCCGGGCTTTAGGAGACCTCTGCTAATGCAGAGCCAGGTGTCAAGAGCAAGCCTGCGAATTTAACAGAATACTCAAAGAAAATGTGAGCTGGACCTTTAATACTGAATCGCAAGTATTTTACTTATTTTTTAAAAAATTACTTAAGAGAAAAGAGGAGAGGAAAGGGGGAAAAAGAGCCTTTTAAAATGGCGTCTGCCACGGCTGGAGAAGAGGCTGAAAGGGAAAGTCCTTCCATTTTTTATTACTACAATGTAGCGGAATAAATATCACTGGCTACATTTGTAGACAAAACTTCGCTCCTGTGTCTTCTTCTCTTTTTTTTTTCTCTGGAGACTTGATATTGTTTTTGATCGGAAAGAAGTTTTTTTTCTTGTTTTTTTAAGGGAAAGTCCTTCCATTTTCTATTTTTTCTCTCTTTTTTACTAAATCTTGTCTGTGTGGGAAATGGCATCGGGACTCATACAGCTAGACAAACAGGGGGGGGAACTTCCCCCATTAATAAATTACACCAACAAATTGTAACTCTCCAGTGTCAGAAACCTGATTTTAACATAATAGAATTTCTTCTTGAAGAGATTGTAAGAAGGGATGAGATTGTGAACCAGCAACTCGAAAAATTTAAGCAGGAAATTAAAGAAATTGGTGAATTGGTGAAATCAAAGTTTGACTTTTTGAATCGAAAGATTTTAAATACAGCTAATGGTTTATCAGACTTTCTGATTTGGGTGGATGCAAAGACTAAATTATTAGAGTCTAAAATGAAGGAAACTGAGGAGAATTTGGATGACAAGATTCAAAAAATTAAAAAGGATTTGGTAAACATTCAGGATAATAGCTCAGAAGACAAACCTAAAATGGAGGTTGACCAAAAGACTGGTAATGGAGAAAATGTGCAACAGAGGATTGAAAGAGAAGTTTTAATGATTCAATATAATTTTACAGAATACGCAATTAGACTGAGAGGTCTGTAGGAAAATAATAGAGATGACTTAAGGAAAATATCTTCTGAAATTCTGGCTGGGATTTTAAAGGTTCAACCTGATGAAGTGTTTTGCAGGATTGATAGAATTTACAGAATAAACTCCTGGTTGGCAAAGCAAAGGCAATTGCCTAGAGATGTGGTGATCTATTTTACAGATAAAGAAATTAGGAATAATATTGTGCAGAACTCTTTTAATTCTACTTTGCAATTTCATGGAAGAAAGATTTGGATTTTTAAGGAGCTCCCGACTAAGATGCTAATGGAGAGGAAGAAATTTGGCTTTCTAGTGACTGAGTTAAAAAAAAGAAATATCCTATTTAGGTGGGATGCCCCAGTTGGTTTAATATTGAGACATCAATGAGTAAGATATCAACTGAATACTGTTGAAAAAGCGGAAGGATTTTATCAAAAAATTTTAAAAATGAACTTAACATCTTTAGGCATAATACAGGATAAGCAAAAGGAGTTGGAAACAAAAGGAAAATATCAAATTACAGAGGCTGTGGTGGATAAATTGTCTTTGGACTCCCTGGATACCCCAGCTGGACTGTCTATAAATAAGAGAGCAGTGTCATCCGACTCCAATGTGATGAACCATCAAGTCACAGACAAGTGCGCAAATCAACCAGTTGATATACAAGTGATGGAGAAGAAAGATGAGATGATAAAACTAACCCAACAAGAACAACTCATAAAGCAGAATGAAAATCGACCAGTCGACACACAATTGGTAGGCACGAAATGAGGATGGAAATTCAACCCGCAAAAGAAAAAGAAAAGAAATAGATCTCATAGAAACAGCAGTTTCTAAACCAAGCAACAGTGAAGCCAGAGACTTTAAAAAATGAATGAATATGTGAAAAGATAGTGGAGGCGAACAATTGTTTAATACTATCCTGAGGATTGTGGCAGATCTCTGTAATGCCGTGATATTAGGATGTGAAAAGAGCCTTATCTTGTTGGATCTGAATCATCTACTCTGGATCTCTTTTACTGGTAAATATATTATAATTATTTTGAGTTATAAGGCAAGAGAGTCACGCTGGGGCATGCAGAAGATCTGGATGTTACTCATTAGGATGATGGGAATCAACAATCCTGATGAATACCACAACTATAACTATATGGATATAATTATAATGTCACTCGGGTGGTTGTTTTTACTTTTATATATATACAAGGATATTTACTACTGATGGGGGCAGAAGATGATTGAAGATTTTGAACAAACTGTTGCACCAGCATGTTATTTTACCCTATTATGGGTGATGGATTTAATAATCCAGCGGAAAGACACCAAAGAAGATATTATATGGATTATAAATTTAAAGTTATTGTCTTTTTTCTTTTTACAAAATGGAATGCATATATAGATATGTGTATATCTTAGTAAAGTGGGCAGTGGATTATATCTAGAATTGTATTGCATGATTTTGTAGGAATTGAAGGGTTGAAATAGGTTAGTTTACTGATTGATTAGTCTAAGAAAAAGGATCTTTAAGTCATATATTTAGGGGAGTGGAGGAATTGGATAGAACTGAATAAATGTTAAATGTGGATGTAGGGAGAAGGCTGCTTTAAATTGTTATATTAATATATATAAAAGATTAAATGTTAAATTGTAATAATATATTATAAGTTTAGGGGAGGAGAAAAAGGGCAGATTATTGTAAAAATGGGAGTTATAAGAATAATATGCTAAGGGTCACTATTCTGAGGAGGGAGTAAGGGAAAGGAAAGATATTATGTATGTAATTAGTTATGAAATAGCCTATTGTTGTGAAGAAGTCACAGGGGGAGATGGGTGGTGAGGGGGGGTTAGGGAAGAGGGGGGGAAAGGGGGAAAAACTTGTATTTGAAAACTTTTTCAATTAAAAAAAAAGAAAAAAAGAAAGAGGAACAAATTTCCAAGTCGAGACCAGATCCCAGAAACTCAAGAACGCAGGTAAGTAGAGGTATGGATGAGGTACTCCACCTGTTTTCCGTTAACATCAATGGCCTGAATGCTCCCACTAAGAGGAAAAACGTCTGGGCTAAATTTCAAAAAGATAATTATGATATTATATTTTTATAGGAGGCCCATATAAGGAAAGACCATTCTAAGATTTTAATTTATCCCAAACTGGGGAAGTTGTATGTATCCTTGGCCGACCAGAAGAAGAGTTGTTGTTTACGATCGGAGAGGCCTGGTGAAACGTCAAGTATATGCAGATACAGAGGGTAGGATACTGATGTTAGATATTAGTATTGGCCAAAAAATAGTATTGTTAGTAAATATATATGCCCCTAAATGTTAACCAAATGGGTTTTTTTAAAGATTTGCATAAGAAAATTAATGAATTAAATTAAGAGCATGTATGCATAATAGGTGACTTTAACGCAATTGCTGATACTTCAATTGATTATGATCCAGGAAGGGGTTCTCCTAAATATAAAAAAGGGCATAGGAATGTACTCCCCAAAACATGGGATAACCTAAGAACAGAAATAGGGTTAAGAGACGTCTGGCGAGACTTCCATCCTATGCAAAAGCATTTTATATATTTCTCCCCCAGGCATAGATCATGGTCTAGGATAGATATGGTCTGGTCAACATCAGATTTGAAAGAAGGCATAAATTCGGTTGAAATAGGGACAAATATATGGGCAGACCACCACCCCCTGGTAATAAAATGGAAGGGGTCCACTAGAAGAGCAAGATGGTCTATGAGGGCTGAGATCATGAAAAATGAGGGATTTATAAATATGATTAAAAAAGAATTAGATCATTTCTTTACCGAAAACAAGAGAGAAGATACTTCCCTTCAAAATATTTGGGATACTGCCAAAGCAGTAGTTAGGGGATTGGTAATAAAATATACAGCTACCAAATGGAGAAAGGAGAAGGCCAAACGGATTGAGTTAATGGCTGAATAGGAGAAAGCTGAAGGAGAGCTGCATTTAGATCCGCATAATAATTTGATTAAGGAGAAAATTGACTTGATTAGGCATGAGTTATCTATCCTAGATCAAAACGATTTGGCAAATAAAATTTGGAAATGTCGACAAAACCAATTTGAGCATGCTAATAAGCCAAGCCGGTGGTTGTCATATAGATTAAGAAAAGAGGCAGAATCTAGAAAGACTGAATTTTTACAGGAATCTATGGGAAATTTGGTAGGTACTACTGAGCAAAAAGCAAAGGTGGCCCAAGATTTTTATACCTCCTTATATAGCCAAGAAATCCATCAGGAAGATAAACTCAAGAGTTATCTCCAGAATCTACAATTGGAGATGATTCCGGATTACTGTAAAGAAATTTTAAATGCAGAAATTACAGTTGGGGAAATAGCAGTAGCTATCAAGAAACAAGCCAATGGCAAGACATCAGGACCGGATGGGATTCCAAGTGAATTTTATAAAGGAGTCTTTGACTCACTTAGTTTATACATTAAAGATCTATTTAATGAGGTTTTATTACACTCTAGAATACCTTGGTCCTGGACGGAAGCCTACATTTCCCTAATCCCGAAACCTGATACAGATAAAACACTGATCCAGAACTATAGGCCAATCTCACTCCTGAATGTGGATTACAAGATTTTTGCGACAATACTAGTTGAGAGACTCTGGGTGTTCCTGTCCCGATTTATCCACCAAGGCCAGAATGGTTTCCTGCCTCATAGGCACCTAAGAGATAATGCAAGGGTAGTATTGAATGCCTTAGAATACTATGAGACACACCCTGATAAGCCAATGGTAATGATTTTTCTGGATGCCCAAAAGGCTTTTGACAGAGTCAACTGGAATTTTATAATACAACAATTGGAAGTGATGGGTTTTGGGTCTCAATTTATAAGGGCAGTACAAGCCATCTATGCAGAGTCACAAGCCCAGGGTCCGCGGCTAATGTTGTGTAATGCCAGGTCTGTTGTTAATAAAGCCCCCCTCATTTGTGATCTTATTTTGGAGGGGGGTGCGGACCTGGCAGGTATTACGGAGACCTGGTTGGGCCAAGAGGGGGGAGTCCCCCTCGTCGAAATGTGCCCACCAGGTTTCCGTGCATTTCATCAGCCAAGGGCCCAGGGGAGGGGTGGGGGAGTGGCGGTGATTATTAGGGAAAGTCCTTGTCTGAGGGAGACTACTGTTCCTCAGATAGCTGGATGTGAGTCCCTTTTTGTGAAGTGGAGCTGTGGGGTGCAGATGGGTTTGCTGACTACGTACCTGGCTCCCTGCCACGTGGCAGCGACCCTGCCCGAGCTATACAAGGGTAGGTCTTGAGAATATTATCTGACCCCTTGCAGGGTAGGGTTGAGGATTTTGTGCAATACCTGCATGACAAAATCACTCAGATTTGGGAAGGCTTGGACTCCGACAGCGTAGGTTCAGATGGGATGATGGAGGGAGGTCACAAGGTCAAACTCCTCCCAGATAACACTCTCAAGACCCACGTCTTGAGAGTGTTATCTGGGAGGATTTGCCTTATGACTCCCGAGGATGTGGACAGGATTCTGGGTAGACTTAGCGCTGCCACATTTTTATTGGACCAGTGTCCCTCCTGGTTGGTACTGGCCACCCGGGCGGTTACATGAGGCTGGCTCCAGGTGATTATTAACGCTTCTTTGAGTGAGGGTTTCTTCCCCTCCGCCTTGAAAGAGGCCATGGTGAGGGGTTCGCCCAAAGGTATCCATGTAGTCGTCTGGATACCTTGGGGCGAACCCCTGAGCTACGAGTCTAGCCTTGTAGAGGGCCTTGTTGTCTTCGAGTTCCTTGATTTTGAAAACCCACTTCGTGCCTATGAGTGTCTTATCGGCTGGGACCTTAGAGGTGGTGTACACGTTCAGTTCGCGCAGGCTAGCCATCTCCCTTTCCATAGCTTGCTCCCACTTATCTCTCTCTACCTGCGGCAGACTAATGATTTCTTCGTATGAGTTGGGTGTTGTTCTATTTGGGTGAATGGACATGACATAATCTTCAAATCTCTTGGGCATTTTGTTTCTGTTGGGTCTGATAGGTCTCATGGGTCTTGTGTCAGTGTTGTGCATGTATTTGGCCTCCTTCTCTGTGACCGTGTCTACCTTGATGATGGGATGGTCTTCCTTCCACCCCTTGGTGGCTACCTCATGGTGTCTTGGTCTTTGTCTGTCTTGTGTATTTGCTTCTAAAGTGATGGGTTTGCTTTTGTCCCTTGATTCGTTTGTGTCTTCCTGTCTGATGAGTGTCTCGTTGAGGTGTATCTTAGACCAGTTGGCGTTCTCGTGGAACACCGCTGTTCTGGATACGATGAACCTGTTGTCCCTGTCAATGAATGTATAGCCTTTTGTGCCTGGTTCATACCCCATGAACCTTAATCTCCTGGAGACCTTGTCTCCTTTTCGCCTCAGTTGCCTGGGGATGTGCACATCCGCCGTGACTCCAAATATGTGCAGGTGCGCAATCTTTGGTTTTCGGTCGTACATCACCTCATAAGGTGTTTTCCCTATTACGCTAGACCAGAGTCTGTTCAGCGTATAATTTGAGTAGTTGAGAGCTTCCGCCCAGAATGGCTGTCCTAACCCCGCATCCTCTAGGGCACATCTCATCATTGTTTGTAGGACTCCATTCCTCTTCTCTGCGACTCCATTTTGGAACGCGGAAAAGGGGGAAGTCTTGTAGTGTATTATCCCGTGCATCTTTGACCAGTTCGAGAATTCCCTCGATAAGAACTCAGACCCCCTATCTGTCATTTGCCTTATCTTTGTGTTGTGTTGCGTTTCCACTCTCTTATAAAACTCTTTAAATTTTTGGAATACCTCGTCTTTATGATTAATGGTATACACAAAGCCATAGCGGCTGTAGTCGTCTACTATTGTCAGAAAATATCTCCTTTTGTATTTTATAGAGGGCTTCATGGGGTCCACAATGTCCATATGTACCAGGTGGAAGATAGAATTGGTAGTACGGGTGGCTTTTCTAGGTCTGGGTTTGGTTTTTAACTTAGATGATTTACATATAGAACACTCTAAGTAGTTTTTGCAGTTTTTTATTTTCAAATCACTGGTACATTCTGTCATTTTTGGGATGACTGGGAAGCTGGCATGGCCCAATTTTCTATGTAGCAAATGGGCGCAGTTATCGTGAATGGGTTTGCCTATTAGCAATTTCCCTCTGTGTGTCGTGTTGTCTTCGTTGGGGTCGTCTTCCCTGCCCCCCTCTGCCTCAACATGTGTGTTGACTTTATTCTCAGTGTTTTCTAGTTGGGCGTTAACTTGGCTCTGGTTATTCTTTTTAGGGTAGAGGTATGTTAGCCCTCCATTAATGACTATTTTGCCGATGCTTTCCCTGTCTCTAGTCAGGTAGGCTTCTCCCTCTTTGAAGGTGGTCTCTATACCCATGTCCTTGCTCAGTTTAAGCAGTGCTAAAATGTTGTGGGGTATTTCAGGTATGAGTAATACCCCCTCTACTTTGCCTATTCCGCTTATGAACGTGTTTCCTCTCCCTGTCACTAGGACCTTGTTTTGATTGGCCACCTTAATGTGGTCAGTATCTTTATGTCATGAGTTGTGTGGTTGGTGGCTCCCGAGTCGATGAGCCATGCTTCTCCTTCTCTGGTTTGTGAGTGTGTGTGTGTGTTCTCCCCGATCCCATACATGGACCCTGGTCGGCTCTCCCTAGAGCTGTCCCTACTTCCCCTTCTGTTCCTTGGGTCGGGGGAGTCTCTGCGCCTGTATCTGTTGTCTGGTGGGGATCTATCGGGGAGCCCCGGCCTCCTGCCTTCCCTTTCCCTTTGGTAGGTGTGGTCCCTTCCCCTTGAGTTTCTTGGGCAATCCCGTTTGTAGTGGTTCTTTGAGCCACAAGTGAAGCATTCTGGGTAGTCTAGGTTCCTGGTTTGGAACTCAACTTTCTTAGTTGGCCTGCTGTCCCTGCGGCTGATGGAGCGGTCCCTCCTTAAGCTATTTTCTGCTATTATCCTATTTGTCAGTGACTCGAGTGTGAGATGGCCTAAGCCTATGCTATCCAGCTGCATTATAAAGTTGTCCCAGCTCGAGTCCAGGGAGTTGATGATAATGCTCTTCATGCTCTCTTCGGATATATCCTCCCCTCTTTGTATCAGTTCAGTTCTTGTGGCATTCAGGTTCAGTATATGTTCACCCATGGGAGTCCCTGCTTTATGCCTGGCAGAGTGGAATTCCCTGGATATCCTTGCTGTGGTGGCAGCGCTTTTACTATAGAACAGATTAAATATTCTCTGCTGTATCTCAGACACAGTCAGATAATGGCTTAGGCTGGGGTATACACCTGGTGGGATGCTTGCTATAATTAAATAGTAAGCCCTGTGATGCAAGCAATCTGTTTCTAAAGTCCAAGGTTTTGTGGGGGGTTCATCAACTAAAAACAGTAGATCCTCTTTTAAAAATAAAATCTGGAGTTGGTGATTTCACTGCATGAGGTTTGATCCATCTAATTTAAGAGTGGGAAAGTTAGCTGGTAAATTCCCTGAGTTGTGTGATGAATTACTCACAGTCTGTTGCTGCCCATGGTGTCTCAGGTGAGGGAACTCACAATATGGCTTGGGTATGCAGTTTGCAGCTCTGTACAGACTTGGATTTATGTTCTCTCCTTCTCTTCTTGCAGGAGCCAACTGAGCATGTGCGAGGCCCATTTCGCTACTGTAGCCGATGGGGGAGTAGCTGGCCGTTCCTGCTCTTAGGCCTCGGCCTCGGCCTCCAGTTGGGGGTCCCATCTCACTCCTGGGGTGTCCGGCTTCATCTCTGGAGGCAGGCATCCATCGCTGGGCGTCCGGATCCATGCAAGGGGCTGGAGAGAGCCGAGAAGGCGAGGCGGTCGTAAGTCGAGGACTTCTGGGGTTCTGAGGCATGGCGGCTGTGGTGGGTCCCGATCCTTGATTGCTGGTTCCTGGGCACGTGAGTAGGCCGGGCGGAGGCTGCATGGGGGTTGAGTAGCAGGTTTGGCCTCTTCCCCTCGAGCCTCTTATGCTTGGTGCTGCGGGTGCTGGGTTCGAGTCCTGCCATCTGCATGATTCAAACGTAGTTGGTGCCCTGCGGTTGTCTTCGTGGGAGTTGGTCATTGTGTGGAGTATCTGGGGGGGGGTGCTATCATCGATGGCCCCCCCGTAGCCCCGTCGGTTTGCGGCGGTGTCTCTGAGGTGCGTGGCTGGCATGAAGGGGTTGCGTGCAGGGCCTATTGTGGCTGCTGGGGCCTCTGGTGTCTTTCTGGCTTCAAGCTCGGGAGGCGAGCTCCAGATGCCTTGGTGTGTCCCTTCTGGGGTGACTTTGGCTGTTCCCCCATTTGTTCTGGGGTTTCTTTCATTTGGCGCCATTGGATTTGAATCCTGGCTCCCTATTGGTTGGTGGCCATCCCAAGATGGCCGCCGGGAGCATGGCGCGAAACTGGAACCGTTTGTGTCTTGGGCCTCTGCCAGGGGGTATCTCTGTCTTACCGGTCTGGCAGCCTCGTGGTCTTGCTCCTGGGGGCTCATCGCTGCTCCCTGGTCATCTAGAAGGTCCTGGAGCTTCGCGATGAGTTCATCCTTGCTTATGGAGGC
This sequence comes from Arizona elegans, assembly GCA_022577455.1. Classification (NCBI taxonomy): domain Eukaryota; kingdom Metazoa; phylum Chordata; class Lepidosauria; order Squamata; family Colubridae; genus Arizona; species Arizona elegans. The sequence goes on along the minus strand of JAKOOJ010000004.1, from coordinate 69,533,317 downwards.
GTCTATCATTTTGTGTATGATGTCCTTTAGTTCATCTCTCTCAGGTGATCTGTCTCTGGCGTGCCTGGCTGCACTTTCTTTTGGCCTCATGCTTCTGTTTGTTTGGTCCAGTTCCTCCATCTCCAAGGCAGTTGGGATTCTGGCGGTGGCACCTTCAGGTTCCCCCAGCTCTGCCATCAGCCTGGTGGTGGACCTTGTGTTCATCCTTCTTTCCATTTCCGATTTTGGTTCTGTTTATTGGGCATAACCATCCTCTGCTACCATTTTGATAAGTAAGTTTTCCAAGGATCTTGCCCAATAATCACAGACACGATAGGCTTTGAGTTCAATGTATTTATTTACTCTATTTCTTTCTATTCAGGTACTCATTTGGAACTGGTCCTGGACTTCTACGCACAGCCTTATATATGGAGGAGGTGGAGTCAAGGTAAGGAGGGGTTATGGGAAGGACTGAGTGAGGGAGGAGGGATCAGTGGGTCAGTCTATGCAATGGTGTATACACAGTTAGGCATTTACTCGTAACATAAAAGCCCATGTTTTACCGAAATGGATCCTTTTATTCCAAACGGCTCCTGCAAGATTGGATAAAAACTTTTTTAGGAAATTCGACCAAATTCTAAGTAAATTTATTTGGCAGAGTAAAAAACCCCATATAAAAAGAAAAATGCTACAAGAGCACAAAACAAGGGGTGGCTTGGGGCTCCCTATGTGGGAGCTTTAGTACCAAGCTTCATTCCTGGTTTGGATAAACGATTGGGTGATCCTCTCAAGAAAGTGCATTTTGGCAATTGAAAGATATGATTTGCAGCGGGGATGGCATTCCTTCTTTTTACTAATCATTTTACTATATCATTATATTAGAGGAATTTTATTAAGGGTTTGGGAAACGGTGAAGAAGCAAGTTTACGCACAGATTCCTAAGTGGGTGTCTCCGTTAGAGGCTGTGACCTTTCCGACTGTGCACAATATAAAGAGGAACTGGGGTTATGGTGACTTGTTGGATGAAGTCGGGAGACTTAGACCTAGAGCCGATCTCCAAACTAGAGGATTAGACATAGATTGGTGGTCCTATGTGAAAATTCAAACTAGATTCGCTAGGGATAAACAGGAATATGGTGTCTCCCTTCATTTACAAACTTTTGACAAGCTTCTCCTAGGTGGCCAAAGGAAATTTATTTCCAATGTTTACCATTTTCTTCTGTCCAATTTTATGGCGGAGGAGATTGTTAAGGACACAATGATTGCCTGGGGGAGAAATATTGGAACAACAATTCAGCTTGATGCATGGCAAAATGTATGGAACAAAACTATGAAACTGACCCTTTCTTCCCCGTTCAAAGAAAACTTTTATAAAATGATCTACCATTGGTATCTCCCTCCCGCCAGAATCGCTAAAATGTTCCCAGGATCTTCTGACAGATGTTGGAAATGTGGGTCGGCCAAGGGTACTTTCTTCCATCAGTGGTGGATTTGTCCGTCAGCTAGACGCTATTGGGGGAAAATACAGCAGTGGCTGCTGGAAATAACAGGTGTGAGCTTTCCCCTTCACCCAGACCTCTACTTACTTGGAATAAGACCAGACTACATCGACAAGAAGGATTGGTATATATTTGTCCATGTCTCAACAGCGGCGAGAATGGCATTTGCTCAACTGTGGAAAGATGCAGATACGCCCCCTGACCATCTGATAATAAACAAGATTCTTTGATGTGCTGAGATGAACAGGCTAACGTATATCTTAAAAGACAAGAAAAATTCAGTATATAATAGAAGTTGGGACAGATGCTTTGTCTGGCTAAAAGAAGGTTAAACTTAGGAGAAGGGTGATAAGATCATCTAATTAGATTAACTAGATATTTACTAGGCTTTATAACTCTTTATAATTTTGATAAAAACAGGCCAATTGTTTTGTAGTTAGTAAAAAGAACTTGATTGCATTGAAATGTTTGGCTAGGATGATATTAGTTAATATTAATTGGAGAGTGAGCTTAACTCTCTGTTAGTCATGTTTATTGTTTTGTTTTAGTCCTGTGTTTATGGGTTTCTATATTTCGTTTCCTATATTGCTTTTCAATCATTATTGTCTGTTAATTTTATTGTAAATATTCAATAAAGATTATTTTATAATAAAAAAAATGTAGTCACACAGAGAGCCAAGTAAAAGAAAGGCAAAGGGAAGAAAGCGAACACAAAAGAATATTAGGAGGTAAAGCAAGTGGAAAAAAAACATTCTGGAGTCTCACAAATGAGTACAATTTATTCATTCATTAGTAGCTACCGTATTTTCCGGCGTATAAAACGACTTAACACATGAACATCTTCTCAAAAGTCGGGGGTCATTTTATACGCCGGGTGTCGTTCTCCTGTAACCAGGCTAACCAGTCCGAAAGGCTCTGACGAGCCTTAAATGGCTCTGGCAATCCAAGCTCTGACAATCCCAGTTTTGCCTGCTAATCAGGCAACACAGCTGGGATTGCCAGAACCCTGTAAGAGGAAAAAAGTTTTCCCCCCTCCAGCTTGCTTACCTTAGCTGCTAGTCGCAACCCTTGCCTTGCTTCGCTTGCCTGAATCCATTCCATCAGCAAGCCACTGCCTGCAATCAAGCAGGCAGGGAGTTGTGGACTTCAACTCCCAGAATTCCTCAGCCAGCAAAACAAAGCTGGCTGAGGAATTCTGGGAGTTGAAGTCTACAAGTCTTAAAGTTGCCAAGATTGGAGACCCCTGTTCTATTGGGTAAGTTTTTCCCCCTTTTGGGAGCTTTAAAAAAATAGTTAATTGGGGTTTTTTTAAGTTGTGCTTTTTTTAGACCTAGCCATTTAAAGTTTAGGAAGTTTTAAATTTAGTTTTCATATAAAAATAAAAATAAAATAAAATAAAATAATATTTGTGCAGCTTTCTGAGATTGGACGTTGGACTTACCTGATACGTCCGTTCTCGTTGTAGGGAAACAGATGTCACCTTGGGGGTCGACTGTTCCATGCTGCTTGTGACTGAGTCTACGAATTTGCATAACTCCGCCCCCTTTACTCCAGTGTTTCGGCGAGGGCGAAGACGTAGACAGACGTGTCTCCCTAAAACGAGAAAGAATTAGTACACCTCCCACCCCGTGTACCCCAAAAGGGAGGGCGTGACATCCGTTTCCCTACAACGAGAACGGACGTATCAGGTAAGTCCAACGTCCATTCTCCGTAATGAGGGAAACGGCTGTCACCTTGGGGACATACCAGAGCTGAATGTCCTCCAGGGCGGGAACACTAGAACCACAGAGCGGCCGAAGTCAGGACTGATGTACTGCTTGCAAGACTCGACGGCCGAAGGCAGCATCCGATGAAGCGAATGTATCGACACGGTAGTGCCTAAAGAAACGGCGTGAGAGAAGTCCAGGTGGCCGCTTTGCATACCTCTTCTAACGGAGCCCGAGTGGCCCATGCTGCCGAGGTAGCCGCACTCCGAGTCTAATGAGCCGTAATCCGAGAAGGAACCGGAAGTCGGAGGCGCTGGTAAGCTGTCGCGATGGTGGCCCGTATCCATCGGCCCAAGGTAGAACTCGAGACCCGTGTACCAATTGAATCCGACTGGAACGATACAAACAGTGCTTCCGATTTACGGAATGAACTAGTCCGGGAAATATAGATGCGGAGGGCTCGTCGTACGTCCAGAGTATGCCAGGATCTTTCGAGGTGATGGGAAGGACGGGGACAGAAGTTAGGTAGTACTAGTTCTTGAGCACGATGAAAAGGAGAATTCACTTTGGGCAGGAAGGCAGGATCAAGGCGGAGGACCACTCTGTCCTTGTGGAAAAAACAAAGGTCCTGGCGAATGGAGAGAGCCCCCAACTCGGAAATACGACGAGCCGAAGTAATCGCCACCAAGAACGACACCTTGAAGGACAAAAAACGGAGAGAGACCTCTCGCAAGGGCTCAAAGGGAGAGACCGTAAGGGCCCTCAGAACGGAGTTCAGATTCCAGGTGGGGAACCGGTGGACCACTGGAGGACGCAAGTTAGTCGCTCCCCGTATGAAAGTCCTGATGAACGGATGGCGGGCGAGAGAGTCCTTCGACCCACAGGTCAAGACCGTAGAGAGGGCGGCCACCTGACGCCGGAGAGTAGACGGAGCCAATCCCGCGTCAAACCCCTCCAATAAAAAGGACAGGACCGTAATGACAGAAGCCGACAAAGGGTCAAACCCCTTGCGGCCGCACCAGGCCGAGAAGGCGGTCCAAGTAGCCCCATAAATGCGTGCGGTGGAATCTCGACGGGAAGCCTGCATAATGTTTATGACCCTAGAAGGAACACAGGCGTCGGCTAAGAGGCGCCGCTCAGCCTCCAAACGGTTAATTGGAGGCTCGACGGGTCTGGATGCTGGAGAGCTCCCTGGAAGAGGGAGATGGAGGCCCGAGGCAGGCGCCAGGGAGGAGCCACCGAGAGAGAGCGAAGGTCCGCATACCACGGTTGTTGGGGCCAGTGCGGAGCAATGAGGACTAGTTCTGCTCTTTCCTCGAGAAGCTTCCGAATCACCTTCGCCAGAAGAGGAAGTGGCGGGAACGCGTAGAGGAGGCCGGACGGCCAGGGACTGCGGAGAGCATTCGTGGCCTCTGCCCGAGGGTCTGGATAACGGGAGTAGAACTGGGGAACTTGATGGTTCGAGGAGGAGGCGAATAAGTCGACAACAGGAGTCCCGAACCTGGTTGAGATTTTCCGAAAGAGGGACTGAGGAATGCTCCATTCTCCAGGATCCAGAACTTGCCGACTGAGTGCATCCGCCTGAACGTTCAAGGCCCCTGAGATGTAGTCGGCCTTGAGGGACTGGAGGTGGCGCTCGGCCCAGAGACCCAGGCGTAACGACTCTGTCAGCAGTAACCGGGAGCGAGTGCCCCCTTGTCTGTTGAGATGGGCCTTCGTAGATATATTGTCAGTTAGAACAAGCACGTCCTTGCCCTCCAAGAGGTGTTGGAAATGAAGGAGAGCCAGACGGACAGCCCGCAGTTCCAGAAAGTTGATGTTGTGCCGACGCTCCCGCACCTCCAAAGGCCTTGGGCCTGGTGTTGAAGAAGATGGGCCCCCCAACCCCGAAGACTGGCATCTGTCACCAGAGACAGGCAGCAAGGCTCGCGGAAGCAACTGCCGTGGGTGATGGCTTCCGAAGTCCACCATCGAAGTGAAGCCGCAACTTGTGGAGGCAATCGAAGGCGGACGAGCGATGAACTGCGACCGGCTCGTTGAAGGGGAAGTAGAAACCACTGGAGCTGTCTGCTGTGTAATTGAGACCAGGGAACTATTCCAAAGGTGGAAACCATCCTGCCCAACAAGTGGGACAGCTTTAGAGCCGTAACCGAACCCTCCATCAAACACTCAGAGGCCAGAGAGGAAAGACTAACCCGACGGTCCGGGGAAAGAGAAACCATAGAAGAGACAGTGTCAATAGAAGCCCCCAGGTGGATAATGCGGAGAGAAGGCTGAAGCTGACTCTTGGCCCAATTAATCAAGAAACCGTGAGCCTGCAGAATGGAAAGTACAGAAGCCAAATCCCGCTGGGCAGAAAGGAGGGACGGAGACAGCACAAGAATGTCATCTAAATAAAACTGTAAACGAATAGAAAGAGTTCTAATATACCCAATGAGGGCAGCCATGACCTTAGTAAAAACCCTTGGGCCGAAGACAGCCCGAAGGGAAGGGCCCAGTATTGGTAGTGTTGTCCCATAAAACAAAAACGAAGATATTGACTGTGAAGGGGAGCAATACGGATGTGTAGGTACGCCTCAGATAAATCTATAGATGACAAAAAATCCCCAGGGCGAATGCACTCCAGAATGGTGGAAAGCGAGTGCATTTTGAACCGGCGGTACGAAACGTACCGGTTCAAAACCTTCAAATCTAAAATGGGACGCCAACCCCCCGAGGATTTCTTAACAAGAAACAAACGCGGATAGAAACCCTGGCCCCACTGATCCCGAGGTACCTTCTGGACAGCCTTAATGTCCAAAAGGTGGGAAATAGCTGAAGAAACCAAGGCCCTCTTAGTAACATCCCGGGACACAGGGCAAGGAAGAAATACAGAAGGAGGAGGGGAAAGGAACTCTAAGTAAAGACCCGATTTGATAATAGACAGGACCCAGGAATCAGAAGTAGAAACCTCCCATTGAGAAAGGAAAAGGGAAAGGCGTCCCCCAATAGGAGTGGACTTAGCGGGATCTGCGTTGGAAACGACCTCTACCACCCCGGGATGATCGTCTAGGAAAGAATCTACTCCCTTGTCTAACCTGGGCATCCTGGTTCTGGGTTCTGGCAGGAAAGGAGCGTTGGTAACGGTGCTGGTAAGAGCCAGAGTCGGGCGGACGAAAGGACTGAGGCCGGGAGAAAGCTGAAAAGCGAGAATCTGCACGCCTGGAGACCGAGGGAAGGATCTTACGACGGTCCCGAGTTTCCACGAGAAGGGGCTCCAATGGAGGGCCAAATAAGGCTCCAGGAGAGTAAGATGAAGAAGCCAACTGCCACTTGCTCCGCATGTCGGCATTCCAATTGCGCAGCCAAAGGAGCCGGCGCGATGTCACGTTAGAACTAAGGGCCTTAGCTGCGAAACGGGTGGCGTTGAGGGTGGCATCGGCTGAATATTCCAGGGCCGCCGCGATTTTGTTCAGGTCTTGTCGTGTACGGGCATCTGAAGATGGCAAACGTTCCTGAAGTTGTTTGATCCACAACAAGGCGGCCCTGTTGAAGAAAGAAGCTGATGACGAAGCCTTAATGGACCAGGCCGCCGCCTGATGGCCCTTGAGCAGGGTCTTCTCCGCCCTGCGATCTTCAGGGCGCAAGGAATCTTCCGGAGGTCCCGCCGGGCGAGAAGAATTGCACAGAGCCATGATAGGAGCATCCACGGCCGGAGGTTGCAGAAGATCCGACATAGCTGGAGCCGAATTGTACAGTTTCTTATCAAGACTGGTAGGGCTAGGTCCAGCCCCGGGAAGAGCCCACTGTCGCTGAAGAACATCTAGAAAGAGCTTTGGAGCAGGAATAGTCTCTGGGTCAACCGTGGGCTCCGCGAAGACAGCAGAAGCCGGATCTGAGTTAGAATTGGAGGCTTTAACCAAAGAAACTGTGCCCAAACGAGTTGTCACAATGGCTTTGCGCAACAAAGATCTAAAGAGTTGCGGTTTAAAAAGACCCACAAAGGGAGTCTGGTCAGGAACTGGACCATCGTCATCGGAGAGGGCTGAGTCAGGGACCTCGTCTAAATCTGCGAGAGAAGCGTGGTCTTCAGAAGCAATGGACCCAGCCAGATCATGCTCTGACACAGAATCTGCAGCTCGATCCAGTTGTTGGCGTTGATGAACCGGAACGTCCGGAACGGAAAAACCTTGTTGGAGGCACTGGGCAAGGCTCTGCCTAAGGGCCCTGGTTAACATAAGTTCAAGAGCCTCCGGAACCAGAGGTGCAGCAGCAGAAGCCGGAGGTGCAGCAGCAGGCCCAGGAGGAGGACCACGTTGAGCTGAATCTTGACCTATGTTTGCAACAGCAGGCTGAACCGCAGGCAGGGTTTGGAACAGGGGCTCAGATCCCGGCAACAGGCAAGGTTCAGCTGATAAAGATCCATCAGGAGACAATTCCCTCACTGAACTGGCTGACACTGAAGGCGCCGGAGAACGAGATCTCGATTGAACAACTGGCTCCCTGTGGACAGTTTGGCCTACTTGAGCCTGGGCCTTGTGAAAGGCTTTTTCCATCACTTTGTGACGGCGCTGTTCATCCTTTGAGGCAGCCGCCACAGAGGGAGAGCCTGCTTTGTCAGGCTTGGCCTTTTTTGCTCGGGGCTGTTTAGATGAGGGACCCTCCAAAGGGTCATCATGAGAAGGCCTCTTACTAGATGTGCCAGATTGTTGCCTAGCCGCCATGTTGGATAATGAGAGGCTATGTAAAATGGCCGCCAGAAAGATTACGATTTTACTACCAGACTACTGCCTCAGCAGAGAAGATGGTTAAAGGCGGCAAGGGGCAAGATCGCTAGCTCTAGGCTATTACTGCGATCGTTAGAGTGCTTGCAGCCCCTTCAAATCGTCTGGGACACACGCCGCCAGCCAAACGGCTGTTAACGCGGCGAGAGGAACTTTCTTTTTTTTTTTTTTAATTTATTTATTTAAAGTAGGGTCCGAAGCTCCATATCCCAAGTAAATAATCGCAGACGGAAGGTCGAGTAGCGATCTGAGAAGAGTCTCAAGGCAAAGAAAAGCCGAAAGTTCAAATTAGTAAAAAGGAGCGCTGCCCCGCTTACCAGATGACCTGAGGAGCCGGGGCGAAAGCGCGCGAAAAAACGCCGCCGCGCTCAACCCGATGGTTGAGGGGAGCGCGAACAAGTCCAAACAGCCAAATATAGGCAGGAACGAAGAAGAGTCCAAAAACTACAGCCAAATTGAAGGAAATAGTCGAAAAACAGCAATGGAGAAACTGGGAGACACGACCGGCCAGCATAGACCGAGTCGAAACACTGGAGTAAAGGGGGCGGAGTTATGCAAATTCGTAGACTCGGTCACAAGCAGCATGGAACAGTCGACCCCCAAGGTGACAGCCGTTTCCCTCATTACGGAGAATTAGTATGTTTCTGTAGTGTTTCACTCTAACTACACAAACACACAAAATCTCACAAAGCTGTATGTGGAATTTTGTGTGTGTAAAGTGTGAAAGTTGTTTTTTTGGGCTTTTTGTGGCTGTGAGGTTCCTGCTTGTTGCAGAGGCCATTTTGGGTCTAGCACAGCTGCTTTTACATTGTAGGTGAGCCAGTTGATATTTTTTAATTTTTATTTGGTGTGCGTTGAAAGAGGGGTAGTCTTATACGGCGAGTATAGCCCAAATCCTATATTTTAACAGGAAAAGTCGGGGGTCGGCTTATACGCCCAGTCGTCTTAAACGCCAGAAAATACGTAATATCATATGAATTAAGACACAATATTAAAGACACAAATATTAAAGACACAATATTTATTATTTTCAACTGAATAGATACATAATAAATCAGCTAATCAGCTCTTTTTTTTCCCCCAGTTGCTGACAGGAACCATCAGAACTAAGGAATTTTTAAATTGGTAGATATGCCTCAACTCCAAATATGCTGTACTATTAATATAAGTTTACCTGCACATCCAATTTCCTGACTATAATTTGTTTACAAACACTTTGCTGAACATTTCTTTTTTTTTATTGAAAAGTTTTACAAAAAAAGAAATACAAAAAAAAAAATTTTCCCGTTCCCCCCCCCACCCTTTGCCCCCCTTCATCCCACCCTCCCCCCGACTTCCCAGAGCAAAATACAAGGTATTTCATTTAATCAAACATAAACTAGATTAATCTACTTATCCTCAAAGTACTTCCTCCCCCACTGAAACCTTAACTCCACTACAGATAACCAAATACTTCTAATACTAATAGTCATTCATAAGCTATTTGATATTTTCTTGTCTGATAGTTATTTTGAATATAATCAATCCATCTTCTCCATTCCGATACGTATCTTTCTTGCGTGTGGTCCTTCAAGTACGCCGAGATTTTCGCCATTTCTGCTAGGTTTGTTACTTTCAATATCCACTTTTCAATAGTAGGCAAAGAGTCCTTCTTCCAATACTGGGCTACCAGCAGCCTAGCTGCTGATATTAAGTTCAAAATCAATTTAGTCTCTGAAACTGTACAGTCTGTAGTTATACCCAATAGAAATAATTGAGGAGTAAATTTCAACCTTCTTTTCAAAATGTTCTGCATCACCCACCAAATTTTTATCCAAAATGCCTTGATTTTCTTGCAAGTCCACCATATATGATAATAGGTTGCATAATAGTGCTGTGAGGGCAACCCTGGGGTCATTAACTGAGGCGAGACCAGGTAACGTCAAACAGGAACGTTTATTGCTAACAGAAATGGTAGAGAAACAGAGCGGCAACAACGGGGTTTGACAGCTATTTATACTACAGCTGTCAAACCAAGCAACCAATAGAAAGGCAACATTCTCCCGCCGGCTAGTGCATGCGTCTTAGCCAATCAGAGACGCCCGTCATAAGTCGAGGACTTAACACCCCTTCCCTCCTGGATGGGACAGGCGTAGTCGGCCAAGTAGGCTGGGCGCCTGCGCGGCCGGGTCGATCTTCGCAGCACGGGTTCTGCGGCGGCGGGAGCTGGAGGCGCCTCAGCGATCGGCGGAACTCCCTGCGACTCATCTGGCACCCTGACGCCAACTTCGTCGGTAGGCGGCTGGAATGGTAAGACTGGTTCCGGAGGCGGGTTTGAGTCAGGGAATGTGGGGATGTAGTCAGGGACTGGACTTGTTACGTTGTCTCCCAGGTCGGCTGGGTCTTCCGGCCTGGGTGTTAAGCGAGCTCTCAGCTGATTAATGTGGCGATGCCAAAGCCGGCCATCGGGCAACCGGACTTGGTAAGAGTAGGGGCCAGTGACTTGTTCGATAGTCCCGGGAAGCCACCTTGGTTCGCCCCCAAAGTTCTGGGCATAGACTGGGCTGCCCACGACGAAGTTGCGGTGTCGGCCAGTGGAGTCTGGGGGCGCTTCTGGAGCGTAGGAAGGGTGAAGACGGTCGAGGTCAGTGCGAAGGCGTCGACCCATCAAAAGTTCTGCGGGGCTCCTGTTGGTCGAGGGGCATGGAGTTACGTGTTGTGCCAACAGGTAGCGGGTCAGTTTCTCTTGCCAATCCCCATGGTCATAACGAGATAGGGTTTCCTTGGCTGACCTCACGGCCCTCTCTGCCAGCCCGTTACTGGCAGGGCAAAATGGTGCCACCCTGGCATGGCGAATCCCATGGCTTGCTAAATACACTTGGAAGGCTGCGGAGGATAGCTGGGGGCCATTGTCCGAGACGATGACGTCTGGCAACCCGTGGGTGGCAAATAGTCCTTGTAGGGCTCTAATGAGCGCGGCAGACGTGGTGGATGCCATGGTGACTATCTCTACCCACTTAGAATAGGCATCTACCACCACTAGGAAGGTCTGCCCATGGTAGGGCCCGGCAAAGTCCACATGGATTCTTGACCAGGGAGACTTGGGCATTTCCCATTCCCTAACTGGGGCAGCGGGGGCCATTGGTCTAGAGAGCTGGCAGGGTTGGCACCCTGCGACCCACTGGGCGGCTGCGTGGTCGAAGTTCGGCCACCAGACATAGCTGCGTCCCAGGGACTTCATCCTCCCTATGCCCGGGTGTCCTTCGTGCAGAGCTTCTAGGACTGGCTGTTGTAGCTTGGCGGGCACTACAACCCGATCACCCCATAGCAGGCACCCCCGTAGCACAGATAGTTCATGCTGCCTCATATAGTAGGGTTTGAACTCAGGTCCCACATTACCTGGTGGCCATCCCCTGCGCACCCAGTCTAAGACTCTGCGGACAATGGGGTCCTTGGCAGAGTGTGCAGCAATGTCGGTGGCAGTGATTGGTAGATGCAAAGAGTCAATGAGAAGGACAGGAGAAATGGGAGAGGGGTCGTAGACAGAGATGGGAAGGGGGCAGCGGCTGAGAGCATCAGCGTGAGCAAGGTGTTTGCCAGGATGGTGAATGAGGGTGTAAGAATAGGCAGCTAGAAATTCGACCCAGCGTGACATGCGGGGGGATAGGACCTGGGGTGTTGCAATGTTGCCAGCTAGTATGCCTAGGAGGGGCTTGTGATCTGTCACAAGAGTGAACGGACGGCCATATAAATATTCGTGGAAGCGTTTGACGGCCGCCACGGCGGCCAGGGCTTCCTTGTCAATTTGTCCATAATTACGCTCTGTGGAGGAGAGCGTGCGGGAGTAAAAGGCAATTGGGGCTTCTGTGCCATCAGGAAGGACATGGCTGAGGACAGCCCCAATGCCAAAGGGGGAAGCGTCTGCCACTAAGATCAAGGGGAGGCTGTCCGTGTACTGAACGAGGACTGCCTCAGATGTCAAAAGAGATTTGACAGCTGAGAAGGAGGAGGCTTCTCGGTTGCCCCAATGCCAGGGGGTCTTTTTGTCTAAGAGACGGTGAAGGGGCTCAGCAACGGTGGCCTTGTGAGGGAGGAAAGAGCTGTAGAAGTTTAAGAGGCCAAGGAAGGCTTGTAGGTCAGTTTTGTTTGTGGGTGTGGGGGCCCTTTTGATGGCAGCTATCTTAGAAGGTGTGGGGTGAATGCCGGAGGCATCAATGAGATAGCCTAAAAATTCTACCTGGGATACCCCAATCCTGCATTTTTCTTTCTTGAGCCTGAGGCCAGCCGTTTGGAAACGGCGCAGGATGGTCCTTAGCTTCCCCTTAAGGTCTGCTGTGTTAGAAGCTGCGATGATGACGTCATCGAAGTAAGGAACTACTCCAGGCAGCCCCTGCAGGAGTCGCTCCATAAGGCCCTGAAAGATGCCCGGGGCAACGCTTATGCCAAACTGGAGACGATGGCATAGGAATGCTCCCCTGTGTGTGACAATGGTTTGGGCTGCAGCAGTGGCCGAATCAACAGGGAGCTGTTGGTAAGCCTGTGCCATGTCCAGTTTGGCAAAAACGGAGCCCTTGCCCAGTGAGTGCAATAAATGTTGCACTATGGGTACTGGATATGGATTAGCCTGGAGCGCCTTATTGACGGAATTTTTGTAATCCGCGCAGATGCGGATTGACCCGTCAGGTTTGATGGGTATGACAATAGGGGTTTCCCAGGGAGCGTGGTCTGTGGGCTCTAGGATACCCTGAGCTATGAGTTTGTCTAACTCTCTATCGACTAATGGCTTGAGAGCAAAAGGCACTCGTCGAGGCTTAAGCCTAATAGGGGCAATTCTAGGGTCTAGATTGAGGGTGATGGGTGAACCCTTATATTTACCTAACTCTTCATTAAAGACGTCAGCGAATTCTGCCAGGATGTCTTCAAAGTCATGCGAGGTGGTGGAATGGATGCCCGTGATGCCCAGCCCCAGAGCGCCAAACCAATCAAGTCCAAGCAGGCTGGGCAGAGGATCTCTCACGATGAGCAGGGGTAGCTTGCCCGTGAAGGCTCTGTGTTCTACAAGGAGATTGGCGCCACCCAGGATGGGGATGTCGTTGCCTTGGTAGTCTCTGAGGCGAACTTGGCTTGGCAGGAGAGCGTTTTGTCGCATTTTTGGGGTCAGCCGCTTCAGGGTGTCCAAGGAAATCAGAGATTTAGATGACCCAGTGTCTAGCTCCATCCGACAAGGGGTTCCTTCAATGGTTACCGTGAGGTAAATTTTTTTGTTGGGACTGATTTTTTCTTGGCGGGCCGACCTTGCAGGGACGTTGTTGGCCCTGGAAATGGCGAAACAGTCACCGTCCGGCCTTAGCCCTTTCGGGAAAGGTCTGCTGGGGGGCTTGGATAGAGTGCCAGGTTATTGGCCCGGCAGACCCGTGCCAAATGTCCTTTCTTCCCACATCTGCGGCAGATGGTGGTCTTAAAGCGACAAGCCGCTCTAGGGTGCAACTCTCCGCACCCCTGACAGGGAGGCCCCACAATGGTTTTGTTTGAGGGGTTTCCCTGTCCTTTGACAGTTTTAAGGCGGCTAACTTCGTCTTCCTCTTCTTCGGCTACCTCAGGTTCTAGGTCTTCTGAGTGCACGGTGCTGGGTTTGTTAATGAGGGCACTGGGTTGCACTTTACGGATCTCTAGAGTGGACTTGCTTGACAGCTCTCAAGCCTGCGCCTCTTCAATTGCGGTTGCGAGGGTGATATCTTTTCTCCCGAGTAGGTGTCGTTGTACCCTCGGGTCCCTCACGCCGCACACGAGCTGCTCCAGGAGGGAGTCTTCTAGATCGGCAAATTCACAGTTTAAAGCTGCAGTTCTGAGGGAGGCGATGTAATGGTTAATGGACTCTCCCTCAGCCTGTAAAATTTGCCTGAAAGCGTACCGGCGGGCGATGCGCGAAGGGGTAGGCTCATAGTGGTTCTTGAGCTTTTCCCTCAGGACCTCCCATGGCACCGACTGTACTGGAACCGGAGCTAGCAGGGCCATAGCGACTGAGAACATTTCGGGACCACAGGCATTTAAGAAGTGCGCTCTTTTCCGGCTGCTGGTCAGCCCCGTATAGTCGTTCGCCTCCAGAAAACATTCGAACCATGCCTCATACGACTTCCAGGTTTCTGCAGCCTGGTTGAAGGGGGCAAATGTCGGAGGTGCCATTCTTTAGACGGAAGGGCTCTGTTTCTGAGAGGAATTTCCTCTACACGACGTCTCGTCGTGAAGTGACTCAGCTGAGCGCCTTGGCTTAGCGCTAGTGACTTCAGCTGTTGACCACCTGTCTCTGTTCTCAGTATCCCACCTTCGTCGCCAGTGCTGTGAGGGCAACCCTGGGGTCATTAACTGAGGCGAGACCAGGTAACGTCAAACAGGAACGTTTATTGCTAACAGAAATGGTAGAGAAACAGAGCGGCAACAACGGGGTTTGACAGCTATTTATACTACAGCTGTCAAACCAAGCAACCAATAGAAAGGCAACATTCTCCCGCCGGCTAGTGCATGCGTCTTAGCCAATCAGAGACGCCCGTCGTAAGTCGAGGACTTAACAATTACATTCACATCTCCAACATTTAGCTTGCAAATTCGAGTACATACATGATAATTTCTTAGGATCTAAGTGCCATCTATAAAACATTTTATAAAAATTCTCTCTCAAATTTGGTGCTTGCGTAAATTTAACATTTCTGACCCAAATCTTTTCCCACGTTTCCATCATCACTGGTTCCTGAAAGTTTTGTCCCCATTTAATCATACAATCCTTAACCAATTCAGTTTCTGAATCTATTTCCAGTAATGCATTATACAACCTTTTAATATGCATCTGACTTTGATCTCTAATCTGTTTCACCAAATTTTCCTCATTTTGCATAACCCCAATTTTTTGATCCTCCCTCCATCTAGCTTGGAGCTGACCATACTGAAACCAAGTATAAATTATCCCTTCTTCTTTTAATTCATCTAGAGATTTCAATTGCAACTTGCCCCTTTCCAAAAGAATAAGTTCTTTATAAGTAATCACCTCTATTCTTTGCTCTGTACTTATATTTTCTATTACATGTCTGGGGTTTGCCCATATAGGTATCTTGTAGTTCAGCTTATATTGGTACTTTTTCCAAACCCTCAACAATGCATTTCTAAGTATATGATCCTTAAACACTTTATCCACTTTTTTTTCATACAACAAATAAGCATGCCATCCATATAACAAATCTTCTATATTTAACCTTCTATATTTAACATTCTTTCTTCAGTTAAGTTAAACCAGTCACTAATTTGTGATAAAGCTGCAGCTTCATAATACAATCTTAAATTGTTCGGGGTTTTAAATTTGTCGGAGCCAAAACTATTTAATTTGATTTTATTCTACTTTTAAATTTTGTATGGATGTGTTTTTATTGTCTGGCTGTCCACCGCCCTGAGTCCTTCGGGAGTAGGGCGGTATAGAAATCGAAATAATAAATAAATAAATAAATAAATAAATAAATAAATAAATAAGGCATTTTAAGACCTCCTCTCTCATGTATATCCTGTATAATTTTCAATTTCACTCTTGGCTTCTTCCCAGCCCATATAAAAGTATTAACCCCTTTCTGCCATTCCATCAGATTTCCATCTTTTTTAAGCACTGTTTATTTTTGAAACAAAAATAAAAATCTAGGTAGTACATTCATTTTTATTGCTGCTATCCTTCCCAGTAGTGATAGTTGTAACTTTTTCCATTTTTCCATTTCTTTCTGTACTTTTTGCCAAAGAATTTCATAATTGTTTTTATACAATTTCGTATTTGAGGCTGCAATATATACTCCTAAATACTTAACCCTTTTAACTACTTCAAACCCCGTTATCCTCCCTAACTCTTCTCTTTGAGTTATAAATTTTTAGTTATCATCTTTGTCTTGTGTAAATTTACTTTGAATCCAGATACTTTACCATATTCAGCTACTATATCCTAATCCTGCTGTCTAATTACAATTCCTTTTATTTTGTCAGAATCACGTAGCTTATTCAGCAAGACTTCTAAAGTTAAAATAAACAACAATGGCGACAATGGACAACCCTGCCTCGTACCTTTCTCAATTTTAAACACATCTGTTAAACCTCCATTAATTATTATTTGTGCTGTTTGTTCCTGATATATTGCTCTAATTGAGTGTATAAAATACTCCCCAAAGTGCATTTTTTCTATTATTTTAAACAAAAATTGCCAATTCAATCGATCAAATGCTTTCTCTGCATCCACAAATATAAACGCTGCAGGGACCTGATTATTTTTCTCCAAATATTCCAATAAGTTTATGATTTGCCTAACATTATATTTCATCTGTCTCCCTTTTATAAAACCTGATTGATCATTGTGAATTATTTGTTGCAAACTGGCATTAGTCTATTTGATAGTATCTTAGCAAAAATTTTGTAATCCGGGTTCAAAAGTGAAATTGGCCTAAAATTTTCAGGTTTGGTACAGTTTTGATCTTCCTTCAGAATCAATGAAACAAAAGCTGTTCTCCAAGAGGGTGGAACTCCTCCCCGATTGAATTTTACAAAATAGAGTTCTAAGTGGCTCTACCATTTCAAGCTGTAAGTTCTTATAATAAACAGCTGTTAGTCCATCTGTTCCTGGAGCTTTCCCTATTTTTAACTGCTTGATTGCTGCAACAATCTCCTCAGAAGTTATTGGTTGATTCAATCCTTCCCTCTGTTCCAACATTAGTTCCAAAATATTCCCTTCCTTTAAATATCTATCTATATCTATACCTTTTATTGAGTCACTAGCATATAGCTTTGTATAAAATTCCAAAAAAGCCTTTTTAATCAAGTTCTATTGGTAAACTTCCTTACCTCTATATTCTATCTTACTAATGACTCGTGCTTTCTGTTTTTTCCTCAACATGTAGGCCAACCACCTACCTGGTTTATTGGAATTACAAAATGTATTATGTTTAGCATATTGTAAACTAGTTGCCACCTGATCAGCCATTAACATATTGAATTGCCCTCGTAGTATGTTTATTGTTTCTTTTACTTTCTTTCTTTTTTTTTATTGAAAAAGTTTTCAAATACAAGTTTTTCCCCCTTTTCCGCCACCTCTTCCCTAACCCCCCCTCACCACCCATCCCCCGTGACTTCTTCACAACAATAGGCTATTTCATAACTAATTACATACATAATATCTTTCCTTTCCCTTACTCCCTCCTCAGAATACTGACCCTTAGCATATTATTCTTATAACTCCCATTTTTACGATAATCTGCCCTTTTTCTCCTCCCCTAAACTTATAGTGTATTATTACAATTTAACATTTAATCTTATATATATATATTAATATAACATTTTAAAGCGGCCTTCTCCCTACATCCAAATTTAACATTTATTCAGTTCTATCCAATTCCTCCACTCCCCTAAATATATGACTTAAAGATCCTTTTTCTTAGACTAATCAATCAGTAAACTAACCTATTTCAACCCTTCAATTCCTACAAAATCATGCAATACAATTCTAAATATAATCCACTGCCCACTTTACTAAGATATACACATATCTATATATGCATTCCATTTTGTAAAAAGAAAAAAGACAATAACTTTAAATTTATAATCCATATAATATCTTCTTTGGTGTCTTTCCACTGGATTGTTAAATCCATCACCCATAATAGGGTAAAATAACATGCTGGTGCAACAGTTTGTTCAAAATCTTCAATCATCTTCTGCCCCCATCAGTAGTAGATATCCTCGTATATATATAAAAGTAAAAACAACCACCCGAGTGACATTATAATTATATCCATATAGACATAGTTGTGGTATTCATCAGGATTGTTGATTCCCATCATCCTAATGGGTAACATCCAGATCTTCTGCATGCCCCAGCGTGACTCTCTTGCCTTGTAACTCAAAATAATTATAATATATTTACCAGTAAAAGAAATCCAGAGTAGATAATTCAAATCCAAAAAGGTAAGGCTCTTTTCACATCCCAAAATCACGGCATTACAGAGATCTGCCACAATCCTCAGGATAGTATTAAACAATTGTTCGCCTCCACTATCTTTTCAGATATTCATTCATTTTTTAAAGTCCCTGGCTTCACTGTTGCTTGGTTTAGAAACTGCTGTTTCTATGAGATCTATTTCTTTTCTTTTTCTTTTGCGGGTTGAATTTCCATCCTCGTTTCGTGCCTACCAATTGTGTGTCAGCTGATCGATTTTCATTCTGCTTTATGAGTTGATCTTGTTGGGTTAGTTTTGTCATCTCATCTTTCTTCTCCATCACTTGTATATCAACTGGTTACTTGTCTGTAACTTGATGGTTCATCACATTGGAGTCGGATGACACTGCTCTCTTATTTATAGACAGTCCAGCTGGGGTATCCAGAGAGTCCAAAGACAATTTATCCACCACAGCCTCTGTAATTTGATGTTTTCCTTTTGTTTCCAACTCCTTTTGCTTATCCTGTATTGTGCCTAAAGATATTAAGTTCATTTTTAAAATTTTTTGATAAAATTCTTCCGCTTTTTCAACAGTGTTCAGTTGATATCTTACTCCTTGGTGTCTCAATATTAAACCAACTGGGGCATCCCACCTAAATAGGATATTTCTTTTTTTTAACTCAGTCACTAGAAAGCCAAATTTCTTCCTCTCCATTAGCATCTTAGTCGGGAGCTCCTTAAAAATCCAAATCTTTCTTCCATGAAATTGCAAAGTAGAGTTAAAAGAGTTCTGCACAATATTATTCCTAATTTCTTTATCTGTAAAATAAATCACCACATCTCTAGGCAATTGCCTTTTCTTTGCCAACCAGGAGTTTATTCTATAAATTCTATCAATCCTGCAAAACACTTCATCAGGTTGAACCTTTAAAATCCCAGCCAGAATTTCAGAAGATGTTTTCCTTAAGTCATCTCTATTATTTTCCTGCAGACCTCTCAGTCTAATTGCATATTCTGTAAAATTGTATTGAATCATTAAAACTTCTCTTTCAATCCTCTGTTGCACATTTTCTTCATTACCAGTCTTTTGGTCAACCTCCATTTTAGGTTTGTCTTCTGAGCTATTATCCTGAATGTTTACCAAATCCTTTTTAATTTTTTGAATCTTGTCATCCAAATTCTCCTCAGTTTCCTTCACTTTAGACTCTAATAATTTAGTCTTTGCATCCACCCGAATCAGAAAGTCTGATAAACCATTAGCTGTATTTAAAATCTTTCGATTCAAAAAGTCAAACTTTGATTTCACCAATTCACCAATTTCTTTAATTTCCTGCTTAAATTTTTCGAGTTGCTGGTTCACAATCTCATCCCTTCTTACAATCTCTTCAAGAAGAAATTCTATTATATTAAAATCAGGTTTCTGACACTGGAGAGTTACAACTTGTTGGTGTAATTTATTAATGGGGGAAATTCCCCCCCCCCTGTTTGTCTAGCTGTGTGAGTCCCGATGCCATTTCCCACACAGACAAGATTTAGTGGAAAAGTGAGAGAGAAAAAAAAGGCTTGTTTCCAACCAAGATCAATATCAGATCCCCAGGAAAAAAAAAAGAAAAAAAAAGCAAGAGTGAGAGTGAGGTTTTGCCTCAATTACGACCAGAAGTATTCATTCCGCTACTTTGTAATAGAAAACGGAAGGACTTTCCCTTTTCAGCCTCTCTTCAAGCCTCAGCAATCGCCATTTTAAAAATCTTTTTTCCTTTCACTTCTTAAACAACTTCAGTAACTTTTCTAAAATAAGAAAAAAAAAATACTTGCGCCTCAGGGTCAGCGGTCCAGCTCACATCTTCTTTAATTAGTTTAACAAGTTTACAGGCTTGCTTTTGCCACCTAGCTCTGCGTGTAGCAGAGATCTCCCAGAGCCCGGAGCATCGGCTGGGGATACGGGGAGTCTCTTCCGCTCCGTCCCAAAAGTAAAAAAAAAACTTTTGGGATTAGGCAGAGGACTCATCCCACCCCAGCCTGTTCTATCTCCGTTTCCTCATGGAAACGGAGTTTTTTCAAGCCGCCATTCCGCTATAAAGGCGGCTCTTTACAGGCAGTGGGTGCGACGATCCCAAAGGAGCGTCCAGCGGGGACAAACAGCAAACCGGAAGTGTTTCTTTTACTTTCTTAAATCCTGGATTAGATATAAGTAATTGTTCTTTCTTTTTTATTTCTTCCTCTATCTCTTTACGCTTCTTCTGTTGTTTTAATCTATATTTATTATTCATATGTATTAAGATACCCCTCATATAAGCCTTACTAGCATCCCAGACCATTTCCATAGGAGTACCCTTATTCATGTTAATAACAAAAAATTCTCTCATTTGTTTTTTAAGCTCCTTTACATTTTCTTCATATCTAAATAAGTTTTCATTCAACCTCCAAGACCTCCTTTCTCCCCTGTCCTGTTCAAATTCAATCCAGACTGGACTATGATCAGTTAAAGTTCTTGGAAATATCTTTGTCTTCTTCACCCTGGAAATAAAATCATTTGTGATTAGTATAAAATCAATCCTGGAGAAGGATTGATGTCTATCAGAAAAAAAGGTAAAATCTTTTTCCTCCAGGTTACATTCTCTCCAGATATCTCTCAATTCTATATCTTCCATCATATCAAAAAAAGATTTAGGTAGTTTTGCACGTGCTGAAGTCTTTGATAAGCTTTTTTTATCTTTCTGCGTATCAATTACTCCATTCCAGTCACCTATTAGTATAAAAGATTTATAGTCCCACTGTATTATTTTAGTATGTAAAAATCTATAAAACTTGTCTTGTTGCTGGTTAGGGGCATATATTCCAATAAGAAGCATTTTTTCAGACTGTGTCAGTAACTCAATTGCAATATATCTTCCTTGGTCATCTGCCTCAATTAAATTAGCTGATAGTCCTTTCCTTACATATATGACTAGTCCATTTTTCTTCTCTGGCGCTGATGCCACAAAATGTGTACCTAATCTTGAATTTATCAAATATTTTTGGTCTGATAATCTAATATGTGTTTCTTGTAAGCAAATAACATCGTTGTTAAATTGTTTCAGGTAATGAAATACTTTCTTTCTTTTTTGTGGAGAGTTTAGGCTGTTAAAATTCCAAGACAGGAATTTAGTTGCCATCTTTAGCCTTTCGAAGCCTTGTAAGCATCAGCTGAAGCTCCTCCTCCACCTTACTCTTCGGCCTTGCTCCCCCCACTGCTTCTGTTTTTTGTACTACTTGAGATGAATCTTGAGATTGTTGCCCTTTTGGTTGTTGTTGTTGCAATTTATAAGTTGATCAGGTCAGTCGTTG
Organism: Arizona elegans; assembly: GCA_022577455.1. NCBI lineage: Eukaryota > Metazoa > Chordata > Lepidosauria > Squamata > Colubridae > Arizona > Arizona elegans. The sequence goes on along the minus strand of JAKOOJ010000004.1, from coordinate 69,512,114 downwards.
TGCTTTCGGCTCTCCATTCTTAGGTGGTTCCAAAGTTGGGGGTAAACCCCCAAGATCCAAATCTTCTTCCAAGCTTTTATGGAGACGCAGGGCTGGCGGTCATAAATGACCGTCCACGGAGCCTGCAGTGCCAACCGGAAGTCCGCTGAACATTTCTTCATAGTGAAGTAAATCCAAAACAATAACTAAGTTTAGGTCAGACAAATATCTTCAACAGAACAAATTACAATATATATGGGTAAAATACTTGTAGAAATACATTACGATTAACATTTTCATATTATGATTCCAATGCATTCAGAAGTCCCTTCTCTTTTGTTTCTTTTCACACATAAATTTTGTATATTAAGATGGCATATAAAACACACTAAATTTCACGTTTTAAAAAATGTTACTGTTACTACTACAAATGTTTACTTCTACAAATTTTTTTTACCTTGTGACTACAGGCCCATGTTAAGCATCCAGACTCTTTAAATCAGAGGTGTCAAACTCAAGGCCCGCTGGCCGCATCCGGCCAGCAGGGTGATTATATCTGGCCCGTGGGGCCGCCCTGGAAACAACAAAGGACTGGCCCCTTCTGCCAGCAAAAATAGAGTTCGGGAGGGCCATGTGTGCCCTCCTGGGCCCTGTTTCTGGCCGCGACTGCCTCCTACAGCCCTCTGCCAGGGAAAACAGAGCTCCCCCCCAACCTCCATTTTCACTGGCAGAGGGCTAGCAAAATAAACTAAAAACAAAAGAAAAGGAGAAATGTTTCCCTTTTTGCATTTAAGCATGCAAGAAGGGACATGAAAGGAGAAAGGGAAAGGGAAAGGGAGGGAGGGTGAAGGAAGATTATAATGAGAGTGAGAGATGGTCTGAGGGAAGTCCTGCCTTAGCACTTGGTCAACACAGATGCCCCTGACACGAATGATATTGAGCTGGACATGCCCACCCCAGCCATGTCTATCCCAGCCACACACACACTGCCTCCCTCCCCTGAAGTCACACAACCCTGATGCAACCCTCAATGAAATCAAGTTTGACACCATTTGCTTAACAAACATAGTGATGTGGTTAACAAACATTGTGTAAATTGTCAGAAAAATGGACTTGGTCATATGGGGGCTTTGGCTTACAATGCAACAACGTACAATCGGATTTCTAGTCCCAATTGTGTAACTCAATGATTACTTGTTCTTCAAAACCGTACTCCATGCTTATGCTTGTTTCAAAATTCAAACAATGGCGGACTTCCGGTTTGCTGTTTGTCCCCGCTAGACGCTCCTTCGGGATCGTCATACCCACTGCCTGTAAAGAGCCGCCTTTATAGCGGAATGGCGGCTCGAAAAAACTCCATTTCCATGAGGAAACGGAGATAGAGCAGGCTGGGGTGGGTTGAGTCCTCTGCTTAATCCCAAAAGTTTTTTTTTTTACTTTTGGGACGGAGCGGAAGAGACTCCCCGTATCCCCAGCCGATGCTCCGGGCTCTGGGAGATCTCTGCTACACGCAGAGCTAGGTGGCAAAAGCAAGCCTGTAAACTTGTTAAACTAATTAAAGAAGACATGAGTTGGATCGCTGACCCTGAAGCGCAAGTATTTTTTTTTCTTATTTTAGAAAAGTTACTGAAGTTGCTTAAGAAGTGAAAGGAAAAAAGATTTTTAAAATGGCGATTGCCGAGGCTTGAAGAGAGGCTGAAAAGGGAAAGTCCTTCCGTTTTCTATTACAAAGTAGCGGAATGAATACTTCTGGTCGCAATTGAGGCAAAACCTCACTCTCACTCTTGCTTTTTTTTTCTTTTTTTTTTCCTGGGGATCTGATATTGATCTTGGTTGGAAACAAGCCTTTTTTTCTCTCTCTCTTTTCCACTAAATCTTGTCTGTGTGGGAAATGGCACCGGGACTTATACAGTTAGACAAACAGGCAGTGGGAGGGAATTCCCCCATTAACAAATTACATCAACAAGTTCTAACTCTCCAGTGTCAGAAACCTGATTTTAATATAATAGAATTTCTTCTTGAAGAGATTGTAAGAAGGGATGAGATTGTGAACCAGCAACTCGAAAAATTTAAGCAGGAAATTAAAGAAATTGGTGAATTGGTGAAATCAAAGTTTGACTTTTTGAATCGAAAGATTTTAAATACAGCTAATGGTTTATCAGACTTTCTGATTCGGGTGGATGCAAAGACTAAATTATTAGAGTCTAAACTGAAGGAAACTGAGGAGAATTTGGATGACAAGATTCAAAAAATTAAAAAGGATTTGGTAAACATTCAGGATAATAGCTCAGAAGACAAACCTAAAATGGAGGTTGACCAAAAGACTGGTAATGAAGAAAATGTGCAACAGAGGATTGAAAGAGAAGTTTTAATGATTCAATACAATTTTACAGAATATGCAATTAGACTGAGAGGTCTGCAGGAAAATAATAGAGATGACTTAAGGAAAACATCTTCTGAAATTCTGGCTGGGATTTTAAAGGTTCAACCTGATGAAGTGTTTTGCAGGATTGATAGAATTTATAGAATAAACTCCTGGTTGGCAAAGAAAAGGCAATTGCCTAGAGATGTGGTGATTTATTTTACAGATAAAGAAATTAGGAATAATATTGTGCAGAACTCTTTTAACTCTACTTTGCAATTTCATGGAAGAAAGATTTGGATTTTTAAGGAGCTCCCGACTAAGATGCTAATGGAGAGGAAGAAATTTGGCTTTCTAGTGACTGAGTTAAAAAAAAGAAATATCTTATTTAGGTGGGATGCCCCAGTTGGTTTAATATTGAGACACCAAGGAATAAGATACCAACTGAACACTGTTGAAAAAGCGGAAGAATTTTATCAAAAAATTTAAAAAATGAACTTAATATCTTTAGGCACAATACAGGATAAGCAAAAGGAGTTGGAAACAAAAGGAAAACATCAAATTACAGAGGCTGTGGTGGATAAATTGTCTTTGGACTCCCTGGATACCCCAGCTAGACTGTCTATAAATATGAGAGCCGTGTCATCCGACTCCAATGTGATGAACCATCAAGTTACAGACAAGTGCGTAAATCAACCAGTTGATATACAAGTGATGGAGAAGAAAGATGAGATGACAAAACAAAACCAACAAGATCAACTCTTAAAGCAGAATGAAAATCGATCAGCCGACACACAACTGGTAGGAAGGAAACGAGGATGGAAATTCAACCCGCAAAAGAAAAAGAAATAGATCCCATAGAAACAGCAGTTTCTAAACCAAGCAACAGTGAAGCCAGGGACTTTAAAAAATGAATGAATATGTGAAAAGATACTGGAGGCGAACAACTGTTTAATACTATCTTGAGGATAGTGGCAGATCTCTGCAATGCTGTGATTTTGGGATGTGAAAAGAGCCTTACCTTGTTGGATTTGAATTATCTACTCTGGATTTCTATTACTGGTAAATATATTATAATTATTTTGAGTTACAAGGCAAGAGAGTCACGCTGGGGCATGCAGAAGATCTGGATGTTACCCATTAGGATGATGGGAATCAACAATCCTGATGAATACCACAACTATAACTATATGGATATAATTATAATGTCACTCGGGTGGTTGTTTTTACTTTTATATATATATGAGGATATCTACTACTGATGGGGGCAGAAGATGATTGAAGATTTTGAACAAACTGTTGCACCAGCATGTTATTTTACCCTATTATGGGTGATGGATTTAACAATCCAGTGGAAAGACACCAAAGAAGATATTATATGGATTATAAATTTAAAGTTATTGTCTTTTTTTTTTTTTTTTTTTTTTACAAAATGGAATGCATATATAGATACGTGTATATTTTAGTAAAGTGGGCAGTGGATTATATTTAGAATTGTATTGCATGATTTTGTAGGAATTTGGGTTGAAATAGGTTAGTTTACTGATTGATTAGTTTAAGAAAAAGGATCTTTAAGTCATATATTTAGGGGAGTGGAGGAATTGGATAGAACTGAGTAAATGTTAAATTTTGATGTAGGGAGAAGGCCGCTTCAAAATGTTATATTAATATATATAAAAGACTAAATGTTAATTTGTTGTAATAATACACTATAAGTTTAGGGGAGGAGAAAAAGGGCAGATTATCGCAAAAATGGGAGTTATAAGAATATTATGCTGAGGGTCAGTATTTTGAGGAGGGAGTAAGGGAAAGGAAAGATATTATGTAATTAGTTATGAAATAGCTTATTGTTGTGAAGAAGTCACAGGGGGGGATGGGTGGTGAGGGGGGGTTAGGGAAGGGGGGGAAAGGGGGAAAAACTTGTATTTGAAAACTTTTTCAATAAAAAAAAAATTCAAACAATGCCCTGCAACTAAATTTCAAACCATATTTGCAATCAAGCATTGGATCAAATATACTAATTTTATTTTAAAGAAACTCTGAAATGATTTAAAAATACCCTCAGAATAGAATAGAATACAGAATAGAATACTGTAACTGAAGATCAATTCATAAAAATACAACAGTTAACACATCCTTTGAAAATATCTGAAGGAATAGAGCAGGGGTGTCAAATTCAAGGCCTGCAGGCCGGATCTGGCCCCTGATGTGGTCGGATCTGGCCCGTGGGCCTGTCCTGGAAAATGTAAGGGACTAAGCCCGCATCACTTTGGCCCAGTCTACCCGCGTCACTTCAGCCCAATCTACCCAATGCGAAGAGGAAACATCGGGTCAGCGTCACTTCGGCCTGGTCTATCCAACGCGAAAAGGAAGCATGCTAGCAGTTTGGGAAGTGGCTGGCGATGCTCACCCAGTTGGCCACACCAACCTAATCGGCCATATCCAGTGAGTGGCATCATGCTGGTCACGCCCACCCAGTCAGCCACACCTGCCCAATCTCCAAGGTCAACCACAGCCCTGATGCAGCCCTCAATGAAATTGAATTTGACACTTAATTATAACGGATTTACCTTAAATGGCACCATATATATAAGGGGTCCTCAAACTATGGCCCACGGGCCATATTTGGCCTGCTGAAGCAATGAATTTGGCCAACACGGGACCATGAGGCTGCATCGCCCACATGCCGACCTCTGCCTTCAGCCGAGAGAAGCTTACTTTTGCGGGCAGCCAAGCAATAGCACAATAGCATGGTGAACAGAGTGGGCTGGAAGCGGAAGGTAATACCAACAGCGGGGGAGGGAAATCCACTCCAAGCCCACCACATTCGGCCAAAGTGCCACCTTGGCAGGAGTGGACATGGCAAGGCTTAGCCGCCTTTCAGGCCCTGCTCTGAGCTGGCCAGCGGTTGGCTTTCCTAGCTGCCTGCGACCCCCAATCCGCCCCTGCTCTACCCTTTCTTCCGCAGCTGGTGGCAGAGAGGAAGGCAAGCCAGGACTGAGCCGCTGCCACTTGCCCCTCCAGACCACATCTTGCCCCCCTGCCTGGACTAACTGCAGCTGCTGGGCCTCACTTGCTGCAGCTGCCAGGGAGCATGAGGCTGTGGCGCCTGCATCACCCCTCCACCAGCCGGCTTCATCCACCAGTCCACAACCTTCGGCCGAGCACGGGCCTTATCTTCGCGGACAGCCACAGTGAGCAGATCAGTGCAAGCCCTGTGTGCTGGAACTGGAAGGTAAGGCCAAAGGCAGGGAAGGGAAATCCACGCCAAATCTACCACACTCAGGCAAAGGGCTGCCTTGGGGGGGGGGGGGAAATGGTGATGTTCAGCAGACCTTTCGGACCTGCCTCTCAGCTTCTGCTGGGTGACTGCCACCTGCTTGGCCTCCCCTCCATCTCGGGCCCCGCATTCAGCCCACTACCAGAGGACATGCCGTTTCCAGGCCAGTCTGGCAGGTGGGTGAGCAGCCCTCAGGGGAGAGCACTGCACTGGGGCGCTGTGTATCCAGACCAGGCACTTTCTCTCGGGCCTCCTGCCCATCTCTGCTTATGCGAGGCCTCTGGGTGGGAGGTCTGAGAGAAAGCGCCTGGTCCGGGCACATAGCTTTCCAAGAACCTCTTTTGTGTTCCTTCTCTCAAGGAACTTTGTAGTCAAACTGAGTGAAGGAAAAAGATGGGCTGACTGACAGTAGCTTGCTGACGTCGGTGGAAAAATTGGTCCCATATTCCAGAGCTCTAGTCACAGTATTGGCCCATTGGTCATCCTGGAGCTTCTCCGCCGTAGAGGGTGGTACAAGAAGTGGTGCAACATGCAAGGAGTAGCACAGCCCTCACCAGCTGGAACAAGGTAATGGTGCTGTTGTGGCAGGTGGGGACAGTGCAGGTGGGCCAAAGTGGTGGTGGTGATGGCTGGAGCTTGGTGTGCAGGAGTGAAGTGCCCCTTTACTTGCCTTCGTGTGGCAACAGCACTCCACCTTCATCACGGTGCATTTGCATCAGCAGGTGGCACCAAGGCAGCCCTCGCCTCCCACTGCTTCAGGCTCAGAGCTCTAAGCTGCATCCAGGAAGCACTTCAGTGGAGAGAAGTGGCCGGGGTCAACCGTAGCTTTGCTGTCCATTGCAGCTAGGAATCTCAAATAAGACTCCTGTTTTGTTGTACGTTTATATTGTAGCCAGTCCAGGCACTAGATCGGCCCCTGTGAACTCATCATCTCTCGAGGAGCCCGGCCAAGGTCTCGCTTGTCAATCACTGAGGCGACTGGACTACCAGTGACCAGATGGGATCCTTCAGGCACTTAGCTTGGCCCCCTGTTTAGTAGCTCTAGCCCCTCCCTCCATCACTGGGAACGCAAGCGCTTCAATGGGCAGCGAGCAAGGCCTCGGCCAGGCTCCTCAGCAGACAAGGACTTCACAGGGGACCAATTAGCGCCCAGGCTGGCTGGCTAAATGCACTCATTCTCAGCCTTATTTGAGATTCCTAGCTGCAATGAACTGTAAAGCTAGGGTTGACAGCTCCCTGCGTAGATCCAGCAGACAAAGCAGAAAAAAGGGGCAGAGATAAACAGTCCAGTTGCCAAGGTACGCCAGTGTGGGAGGCCAGCGAACCAGAGAGCTTTTTCCCAGGAGCATGGGACTTCTCGCGACCGGGCCCTGAGGTCCCTTGCAGTTTGTTCTGCTGCTGGAGGATGGGCTCCAGTGGTTCCACCTTGGCCCACACCAGCTCCTTGCAGTTGCCCATACCAGGATTGTGTCTCTCCCTTCAGGGTCTTTTTGTGTGGGTTAGAGGGGGGCAGAAATTCTGACTCAGGGTCTGCTTCAGCCTCCTTCAGCTTTGGCCAAAGGCTGGAGGGAAGCACCACATGTGGCGAGGAGCCAGAGAGCCTTATACCAGTGGGACTGCATCATGGCCTGGAACTGGCTGACCATCTCAGCCCACTGAGCTTCCAGGTGCCGGTACCTGGCCTTGCACTCCCACAGGTTTTCCCTCTGCTTGGAAAGCCTATGCTCATAGTCCTAAGGGAGGTGCTTCTGCTGAACCTCCTTCTCAGTGAGATCCAATTTGAACTGAGTCAGCTGTTTTACCAACTCTTTCTCATGATGGCTGCTTAGCTTCAACATCTGCTTCCTGTTGGGGCTCTAAGGAGCCCACGCGGGGAGGCAAGGAGTGGCTGGGAGAGGAGCAGCAAGGAGAGGCTGGCGAGGCGTCCCTTGACATGACTGACATCAAGTTGCCTACCCAGTCACATGGCCATCTAGCCACGCCCATCCAGCTGGTCATTAGGCAGATCAAACTATAATCCGCCATCCCCCTCAGACTGAGGGACCGTGAATTGGCCCCATTTAAAAAGTTTGAGGACCTCTGATATATATTAAAACAATTACTCTGATGGAACAAACTAATATTTATGTAATTTTGGGATTGTTTTATACAGTTTGCAATATGCAATCTTACAGAAGTAGGCACTAGCCCATCCCTAAATCTAAAATTATTACCTACTCCTTTCTTAATCTCATATCCTCCGAATATATTTGATTACAACATTCTTCATTCCCAGACAATGCACTAACACAGCGGTTCTCAACCTGGGGGTCACGACCCCTTTGGAGGTCAAACGGCCATTTCACAGGGGTCGCCAAAGCCCTCTTTCGCCCCCCCCACGCCTTCACTCACCCTCATCCTCTGCCTCTGTTGGATCGCCCAGTCGCCGTTCGCTTACCCCACCCACTCCCAATCTATTGCTACCTCCGGAGTCCCAGCTGATGGCTAGAGGGAAAAAAAACTTTAAATTCTTGCCACGGGGCTTCAAAGAGCTAGCTGCAAAGAGGTAAATTCCTGGAGCAAATTTTTTTTCCCCTACCTATGCTGAAAAGCGAAATTGAAACTAAAGAAGGGTCTTTTCTGCAACGTGACAAAATGAAGCAGAGAGATTTCTTTTTCTTTTTCCTCACCAAAAAAGGTAGGTGCAAAACTGCAAACAATGGGAAATTTAGGGCAAGATTTTAGGGCAAGATTTTAAAACACAAAAGAAAAAAAGCTCTATTTAGGGAATTGTAATAATTGAGATACTATTAATTGTATATTGTGTTGAAAGCAGAAATGGTTGTGGTTTGGAGGAATATATGGGGGAAATTATTTGGTTTATTAGTATTGGTAAATATAATTAATTGATTTGTAAGAAATTGGATTGCATGGAAATTCATGTTCATATTGATTAATATACAAAAAAGATAGTTATATAACTAATTGATTTATATTAAAATGTTGAATTTGTATTAAACAACCGTATTACATAATTAACCAATGTGAGGATGGATACAAAAATAGATGCCAATGGGAAGGGGTATAATATAGAATAGAAGGGAAAAATTGAATTTGATTAAGATTAGAGATAAGAATGAAGGGTAATATTGGTTTTTTTAAAAAATAGATGAGGAATAAATATGGTAAAAAGGAAATATAGAAATTGTAAATTTAATTGAAATGACTAAATACTGTGTTGGAAGAAATATCCTTCTGGGTTCTGCTCCAAGTGGGGAAAAAGACACTGGAAACATGGAGACTGCTTGGAAAGATGGTTTAATGGTGGACATGATCACATGGCTTGATGGGGCCCATTGTGTTAGTTTCTGTTGCTATTGTGTTGCAAATGTCCTTTGACAAAGGATTGACTTTCTGCCTCTGGCCCATTAACAAAGGGTGGGGGGCAGGAAGGTGGGAACTGCTTTGTCTGTAAAATATGCTTCTCCATTTCTCATCCAGGGAAATATAATATTCTGCCTTTTTAATATTTCCCAAAATATTTCATTCTTCTAGGAAACGGGTGGGTGCTAACCTCCTACAACTGTTTAAATTTGTGAACCGGCCAAATACTCTGTTCAAAGAAAATACGTTGTACGTTTGTATGTGTGTTTCTAATTATTGCTATTTATTCCTATTTGTTCTCTTTTATTCTTTAAAGTTTAACAATTCATTCTTTATCTTAATATCTTAATATTTGTTTGGGGTTGGCTTTCTTCCCTTTCATCTTTTTTATTGTACAGCTATAGTTCTCCTCAAACCTACCACCTCTGTCTTTTCTTTCTTTCTTACTTTCTCTTCCCCTCCTCTTCTTCTTCTCCCTACTTCCTCTTTCTTTCTCCTTCTCCTCCTCTCTTCCTCCCTCTCTTACCTTCACTCCTCCTCTAATTTCCCTTCCCTTCCTTCATCCCTCTCTATTGCTGTATCCTTTTATGCATATGGACTACTCAGAGGGCTGAAAAAGTTATTTTTGACTGGTCCTCGCACTTTTGACCAGTCCTCGAACTTACGACTGTCCTCACAATTTATGTTTTTGCCCTATCTTGTCACCATGGTGAAGAGAAGCAGTTGTGAAATGAGTGACACAGTTTTAAGAATGGTACAATGGGCATAAATGATGACCAGTCATAAGTGCGAAGACCGGTCAAAAGTGCGAGGACCTGTCAGAAATCACTTTTTCAGCCCTCTGGGTAGTCCTTTTGTGCACAGGGACTACTCAGAGGGCTGAAAAAGTTATTTTTGACTGATCCTTGCACTTTTGACCAGTCCTCGAATTTACGACTGTCCTCACATTTTATGTTTTTTGCCCTATCTTATACCATGTTGAAGAGAAGCAGTTGTGAAATGAGTGACATGGTTGTTAAGAATGCTGCACAGGCATAAATGTGAGGATGGTCATAAGTGTGAGGACCAGTCAAAAGTGCGAGGACCTGTCAGAAATGACTTTTTTCAGCCCTCTGAGTAGTCCCTATATACATAGCCATGGCCATCCGGTCACATGACCAGCTAACCACACCCACCCAGTCACATGACCTCTAAGCCACGCCCACAGTAAAAAAAATTTAGAACCCACCCCTGGTTGGGGGTCACCACAACATGAGGAACTGTATTAAAGGGTCGTGGCATTAGGAAGGTTGAGAACCACTGCACTAACAGGAAGGAATGGGAGCTGTTTGCTTACACATCTAAAGGACAACAGATTTGGAAAGGATAATCTATTTGCCAACACAGGTTGATGCTGGGCAATTCCTGCATCCAATCAGTCCCAGACACCAGTAGTAAATAGGTCTATCCCTTTTCCAGAACAGAAAAGTTGTGGGAATGAGTCTTGGCTCTAGAAAATTGGTAAAATGCAACTAAAAGCGGTAGCAGCCAATACAAAAATAATTAAAGGGGGCTGATCCTCCAGTACCACTTTTAAACATCTGAAATACGTTAATCCAACTGTCCCTACGATGTTGATTATTTTCTCTGGTGAGATGAGGCTTTCCCATTAAGAATGAGAAAAGCAGCCCGAACCTCTGTTTTTGAATTATTATCTTTTTTGTCAACCTTCATAGCATGTTGCAGACAAAATCCGTCAACAGCAGTTACCGTTGCTTCTCAACTAACAAACTTCCCAAGGACTTAAGCTCCACCTCATCAGAAATCTTCGCGGTAGTTCCCTGGCCTCCAGGTGCCCATCACCAGGAGTCAAGAGGTGAAATGCGGGAGTAAGCCTTTCTTCTGCTACGTTCTACCATCCAATAACAGACTTGAGTGGGGAAAAAAAATTCAAAGAAGGGGGTTACAAAGAAAGGAGGTAGGCGAGCGGCGAGGCACCCCGGCACGTTTTCCGATCTCTGAGACTGAATGATATAAACAGCCCAGATAAGGCAGGAACAACTAAAGAGAAACGCTGGAAACACGATTCGAGATTGAGGGATGTACAAGGGAAAAAGTAGGGAAGATAGCTTCCGTTATCTTGGCGGGAGAAGTGTGGATCAAGAGAGTAAAACCTCCCAAAGGAGGGCAAAGTTTTTTCGCCGCAAGGGCCCACTCACCGGAATGACGGTAGTAGGAGAAGTTACAGGAACCCTCCGGCCCCGCTGCGTGATGCAAGGGAGGTGGCGCAGCAGCAGGCATGATCCTCTCAGTCTTGACTTCTTTCTCCGCCTTGCTACTCAGAATACAGTGGCGTCAGTGGCAGACTGGAGAAGGAGGTGGCATCACAACGCCTTCTCCGCCCAGGAGGCTGGTCAGCTTCCCGCCGCGCCCGGGAAATGTGGGATGGGGGGGGTGGGGGCGGGTAGGAGGTGGCGCCAAAATTCCACCAGTCTTACATCGTGCGCACTGATTAGCTTTGAGGCTACTTCGCCTTGCCCGACTTTGCCTCCTACGCGAGCCTATTAGTTTATAAGAAGTAAGAGAGTAAGAGGAACCGAGCCTGAAGAATGCGACATATGACATTGCAGCAAAGGAATGATATTATCATCCCTATTTTTCTTCCCGCCAGTCTTGCCTTAGCTTTAGCAACTGGATAGCAGATTTTAAGATTCAGGACCAATTTGTATTTGAGAAAGATTTCTCTTTTCATTTCTTAAATCAGGGAATAGGAAATTCACCAACTGGTGAAGCCCAATATTCTGGGACTAAGAAAAAAGCAACATACATAGAGCAGTTGTCTATCAACAATCTTATTTAAATGCTGGGGCCATTAGCACTTATCTGTGCTGAGGTGGCTCAGTGACTAAGAGACTGAGCTTGTTGGTCAGAAAGGTCGGCAGTTCGAATCCCTAGTACAGGTCTCCTGTGTGAGTAAGGGGTTGGACTAGATGACCTCCAAGGTCCCTTCCAACTCTGTTACTGTTATCTCTTGGGCATTTGGCTGGAATGGTTCCTGTGTTCATCTTTGTATTAGGAACAAAGATTATGAAATCGAGGATAAAACATACAATGAATGGTTGCAGGAACTGTGTATGTCTAGTCCAGGGGTGTCAAATTCAGTTTCATTGAGGGCAGCATCAAGGTTGTGTTTGACCTCGAAGGGCTGGCGACATGGCGGGAGGCATGGTCAAAATGGACGTGACAGCACTCAGCCTCCTGCAGCACTCTGCCAGCCAAAACAGGGCATGCAGGTTAATTACAAAATGAGGTCTTTGTTTTATGACATCCAGATACAGGGAGCAAGAGGTGTGAACTGCACAGAAAATACACTTTTGTTTGGTTATGAAGAAATATCCCCCAAGTCAGATGTACACTAAATGTAGACTGACTTTTAGCTACACACCTTCTCAGCAAACAGCAAATTTTGAAACTCCAAGTAAAGAGGATTCATTTTAGGATGAGTAACCACAGTTTGCATGTTAGAATGTGGGAAAACTCTGTATTTTATTTATTATTTATTTATTTCATGTATTTATATGCCACCATTCTCCAGAAGGACTTAGGGCGGCAAACACAAGTTAAAAACATGTATAACAAAATCCCATTTTAAACCAAATTAACTAATAAATAATAAATAATAAAACCCAGAATCAGAGTCAGCCTATTTGCTTGAACAGCCAAGTCTTCAGGTCCTGACGGAAGGAGCGGAGATCAGGAGCCGTCCGGAGCTCAGTAGGCAACTCATTCCAGAGGGTGGGAGCACCCACAGAGAATGCCCTACCCCTGGGCGCCGCCAGACAACATTGGCTCGTCGTCGGAACCCTGAGGAGAGCAGCCCTATGTGAGCGAACAGGACAGTGAGAGGCAGGCAGGAGAAGGTCCTGCAAATATCCCGGACCTAAGTCATGTAGGGCCTTTTAGGTGAGAACAAGCACCTTGAAGCGGACCCAGAGAACCACTGGTAACCAGTGCAGCTCACGCAGGAGAGGTGTTATATTGGAGTAACAAGGGGCTCCCGTAACAACAAGGCTGCATTCTGGATCAGCTGGAATCTCCAGGTGCATCTCAAGGGCAGGCACATGTAGAGGGAATTGCAGTAATCCAAGCAGGAAGTAAACAGGGCATGAGTGACAGTGCAAAGGTCATCTCGGTCCAGGAAAGGGCGCAACTGGCATACCAGGTGAAGCTGTGCAAAGGCCCTCCTGGTCACGGCCGTCAGGTGGTCTTCTAGGGACAGCCGAGCATCCAGGAAGACACACAAGTTGCGAGCCCTATCAACGGGGGCAAGTTTTTCCCCACCCATCAAAAGTGATGGGGTCTCTGAAACCCGAGATGCCAGCATCCACAGCCACTCAGTCTTGGAGAGGTTGAGTCTGAATCTGTTTCTACCCATCCAGGCCCGCACCGCCTCCAGACAACGGGACATCACGGAAAGGGCATCTCTGGGGTGGTCTGGGGTGGAGATGTATAACTGGGTATAATCAGCATATTGATGATATCTCACCCCGAAGCCACGAATGATCTCACCCAGCGGCTTCATATAGATGTTAAAGATTTTAAAGAACATTTGAGGGAGAGGTGCAGAATAGCCCTTCTCTGCCTGAGACCTGGCACCAATCAAAACACTTTTTGTGAGGCAACTGATCAACACTGACAGGGTAAGCCACATGAAAATAAGAGCAAACTCCACTCCCTTTTATGTTATCTAGTTTGGTAATGAAACATCTGCAAGAAAACCATCAAGCTCAGAGAGCATCTAGGACCCCATAGTTCAGCCCTGAGCTACAAATATTCTTTTCTACTGATAAACATAAAACATTTTTTGTTAGAGGGACTCAGAGTTGCCTTATGGCTCCCAGTGCATTTCATTCTAAATGTTGATATGATTTCTGTAAATAAGGAATGTAGAATTATAATGGTTGAGTCCTTCATACATCAAAAAATATCCTTCATACATCAAATATCCTTCATACATCAAAAAAAATACAAAGCTAAGGGATAAACTGTTGGGAGGAAAATGATCCGATTAAGATTCTTCCCACCGGGATGCAATGATCAGCACTTTGAAGAAATAATTGAATAACGAAGCATTGCTGACAGAAAGAAGCTTTTAATGACAAAGAATCAAGATGAGTGACATTGCTACATTCTAGCACTAATTGCATTTTTTGTAGTTAGGCTTATCTTAAGTGTTTACACTTGAGCTTGCCTGGGGTGTGAGCTCTGGCAAAATGCCCCAGACAGGGCTTTTCTTCCCTTGTTTAAACGGCTGTGATTTAATTATTTGTATTGTATTTGGATTATTTGCTGCTTCATGGTTTCTTCTTCTATCTGGGGAGGGGGGGGTCTTCCTTAAATCAGTACAAAGCCTTTACTGTCAGCGTATTTGAAGGACTATACACCAGAAAGATTTGTATCGGAATGGAGAAGATGGATTGATTATATTCAAAATAAGTATCAGACAAGAAAATATCAAATAGCTTATGAATGAACGTTAAGTATTAGAAGTATTATGTTATCTATAGTGGAGTTAAGGTTTCAGGGGGGAATTTAGTAGTCTGAGGATAGATAGGTTAATTTAGCTTATGATTGTTAATGGAAATACCTTGTATTTTGCTCTGGGAAGTCTGGGGGGGGAGGGGAGGGAAAGGGTGGGGGGAATATTGGGGGGGGAAATTCTTTTTTTTTTTTCTGTAAAACTTTTCAATAAAAAAAATCCTTCACTGGTCTACCTCTGGCAAGGCAAAAATCTGTGGTGTTCAATACCTCTCTCACTAAATATTCCCATACATTTCCCTTGTCTGGAAACAATTTTGGTTCAATGAACCCAGAGGTACATATTACATATAAAAATACACAGCAAATATTGTACAGAAAGATAACAAATATAAACTTATTCACCATGCTCATCCCCCTCTCCCCATTAGTTCAGTTTCAAAAAGGAGTTTTAATGTCCACTCCTTGGTTTCTGGGTTTTTTCTGAGTTGCAGGGGAAGAACCTTTGGTGTTGTCTCAGGTGTGATGCTGTGATCCACAACTGCTGGTTTTATGTGAGTCCAGTGGATCCAGGCATTCTTTTCTACAACTTTAATTGCTGTGTGTGTGGTGAGCAAAACCTGATGACGGGTTTTGGAACCCAGAGAGGTGGCATGTGGCAAAGAGGGGGTTGAGGGTTTTCTATATAAATTTTTGGATAAATTTTTAAGGGGTCCCGGGGGGGAGGGTAGGATTCGAACTAGAGCAGTGGGTTTGGGGGATAACCCACTAAGGGGAGGGTCGGGCCTGGCCATGACGCGCGGCAGGGTGGGTGGGGGATCTGGGGGTGATGGGGGGGGTCGAGCTTGTCCAGATTGTGTATTTACCATTGGTACTGTGAGTGGGAGGGGTAGATATGGCGGGAGCAGGGAGCCATATCATGTTGAGGGAGCGCGCGCCCACTGTCTTCGAGCGGTGGCATGCTCCGGCCCCCAAGGCTCCACTCATTCTCCAGGTTGCTCAGACCCTCAGGGCCTGGGCCTGCGACTGATGTTGTGCAATGCCAGGTCTGGAGTAAATAAAGCCCCCCTCATTTGTGATCTTATTCAGGAGGGGGGAGCGGACCTGGCAGGTATTACGGAGACCTGGTTGGGCCCGGAGGGAGGGGTCCCTCTGGTAGAAATGTGCCCACCAGGCTTCCACACATTCCGTCAGCCGATGTCATAGGAGAGGGGTGGGGGAGTAGCGGTTGTTATTAGAGAAGGCCTTAGGCCGAGGGAGGCTACTGTCCCTCAGACGGCCGGCTGTGAATCTCTCCTTGTGAAGTGGGGTCATGGGGTTCAGATGGGTTTGCTGATCACGTACCTGGCTCCCTGCCACGTGGCAGCAGCTCTGCCCGAGCTTCTCAACGTTATCGCCGTGGTGGCGGTTGATACCCCCAGACTTATGGTCATGGGGGATTTCAACCTGCCATCCGTGGGTGAGGCGTCTGAGGCGGCTCAGGAGTTCATGGCTTCCATGACAGCTATGGATCTAACCAAGTTAATTCATGGCACTACACACGTGGGGGGAAACATGCTGGACTTGGTTTTTGTCTCTGGACAGGGGTTGAGTGATCTCGAGATAGGGGATATAGTCAATGAGCCCTTATCATGGTCAGATCACTCTCTCCTTCGCCTTGACCTTCGAACTGCTGCACCCCGCCGCAGGGAGGCGGAACCGACAAGATTGTACTGCCTAGGCGCCTGATGGAACCTGACAGGTTCCAGATGGAGTTTGGGCCAATCCCCAAGGTTCTGGCTCACGCCTCGACTGGAGACCTAGTGGCCGCCTGGGATAGGGCGGCTGCTGGAGCTCTGGATCGAGTCGTGCCTTTGCGGCCTCTGACCCGGCACCGATCTCACCTGACTCCTTGGTTCACCGAGGAGCTAAGGGAGATTAAGTGCTGGAAAAAATGCCTAGAGCATAGTTGGAGGGCCAGTCGTGCTGAATCTGACCGGACTCTGGCAAGATCTCATATTAAGAATTACCTAGTGGCGATAAAAGCAGCAAAATGTACCCATTTTGCTGCTCTTATTGCGTCATCAGATAATTGCCCAGCCGCCCTGTTTAGGGTGACCCGTTCCCTGTTCCACCAGGAAGCGCGGGAGGACCCCTTGGAGGGAAGAGCCGAGGATATTGTTCAGTATCTGTATGACAAAATCACTCAGATTCGGGAAGATCTGGATTCCGACTGGGTAGATCCAGCGGGGATGACAGAGGCAGGTCCTGAGAATGTTATCTGGGATTAGTTTGATCCTGTGACCCCTGAGGACGTGGACAGGATTCTGGGTAGACTGAACGTGACCACATGTTTGTTGGACCCGTGCCCCTCCTGGTTAGTGCTGGCTTCCCGGGAGGTGATGCGAGGCTGGCTCCAGGGGATTATAAATGCTTCATTGGGTGAGGGTGTCTTTCCTGCCACCTTGAAAGAGGCGGTGGTGAGACCCCTCCTCAAGAAGCCTTCCCTGGACCTGGCAGTATTGGCTAACTATCGTCCAGTCTCCAACCTTCGCTTTGTGGCGAAGGTTGTTGAGAGTGTGGTTGCGCGACAGCTCCCCCAGTACCTGGATGAAATGACGTATCTAGATCCGTTCCAGTCGGGCTTCAGGCCAGGGTACAGCACGGAAATGGCATTGGTTGTGTTGGTGAATGATCTCTGGAGGGCTCGGGACAGGAGGTGCTCCTCTGTCCTAGTCCTGTTAGATCTCTCAGCAGCTTTTGATACCATCGACCATGGTATCATGCTCCACCGGTTGGAAGAGTTGGGAGTAGGAGGCACCGTATTATGGTGGTTCTCCTCCTTTCTCTCCGACCGGTCACAGTCTGTGTTGACGGGGGGGCAGAGGTCGACCCCGAGACCCCTTATATGTGGGGTGCCACAAGGATCGGTCCTCTCGCCCCTTTTGTTCAACATTTATGTAAAGCCGCTGGGCGAGATCATCCGTGGTTTCGGGGTGGAGTACCATCAGTACCCTGATGACACCCAGCTGTACATCTCCATCCCCGACCACCCCAACGATGCCCTTGAAGTGATGTCTCGGTGCCTGGAGGCCGTACGATCTGGATGGGGAGAAACAGGCTCAGGCTCAACCCATTCAAGACCGAGTGGCTGTGGTTTCCGACGTCCCGATATAGTCAGCTGGTGCCATCACTATTGGGGGCGAATCATTGGCCCCCACGGAAAGGGCTCGCAACTTGGGTGTCCTCCTGGATTCACGGCTGTCTTTAGAAGAGCACTTGACGGCCGTGAGCAGGAGGATTTTTCATCAGGTTCGCCTGACTCGCCAGTTGCGTCCCTTTCTAGACCGGGACTCCTTACGCATGGTCACTCATGCCCTCGTCACCTCCCGTCTGGACTATTGTAACACTCTCTACATGGGGCTCCCCTTGAGGAGCACTCGGAGGCTCAACTGGCGCAAAATGCGGCTGTATGGGTGGTGATGGGAGCGACGTGGCGCTCCCATGTAACACCTCTCCTGCGCGAGCTGCACTGGCTCCCGGTGGTCTTCCGAGTGCGCTTCAAGGTTTTGGTTATCACCTTTAGAGCGCTCCATGGCTTACGACCTGGTTATTTATGGGACCGCCTGCTACCACCAATAGCCTCCCACCAACCATTATGCTCCCATAGAGAGGGGCTCCTCTGGGTGCCATTGGCCAAACAATGTCGACTGGCGGCCCCCAGGGGGAGAGCCTTCTCTGTGGGGGCACCTACTATCTGGAATGAGCTCCCCCCGGAGATACAGAGGATCTAGGATCTGTGTACCTTCTGCCGCGCGCTCAAGACTTTCCTATTTCATCAAGCTGGCCTGACCTAAGTCTTTCCCCTTTTTAAATGGAAATTTTAAATTTGGTTTTAAATTATTGGGATTTTAAATTTGTTCAGCCAAATTATTTAATTCATTTTAGTTAATTTTAAATTTTGTATTTATATATTTTATTCTATGGCTGTTCACCACCCTGAGTCCTTCGGGAGTAGGGCAGTATACAAATTCAATAAAATAAATAAATAAATAAATAAATAAATAAATAAATAAATGTATGTATGTTGGTTGCAACGGTGATTTGCAGGTATAAGACTTTATCCAAATCCTGTCCCCCGGTTCAAAAGGATGCTTCCACAATTCTCAGAGCTGCTGCTGCAAAACTGTAAAATAGGATGATAAAACCACCTCACCTCTTTCTAGGCATAGGGACTGAGGGTCCAGGCCTTTAAGTATATCAGGTAAGTGGCCAAACAGCAACTCAAAGGGGGAGATGCCCAGGTCTCACCGTGGTCGAGTTCTAAGGTGGAACAAGGTTATGGGTACTACTTGGGCCCATAGTAGGTGGGTCTCTTGGCAAAGCTTACCTAGGAGGGTCTTCAACTCCCTATTTTGTCTGTCCATCTCCCTGAAGAACTGGGGTGTCTTGGAGTGCGTAGGTCCTGCTTAACGCCCAATGCCTGAAGGACATGTGACACAAAGTGTGTCCATGTCTAAAACACCAGGAACTCCAAATCTGGGCACAAGGTCTTTTAATACCTCCAGAGTGGTGGCAAGGCGGAATGAGAAGACTTCCACCCAGTGGGTGAGCTGGTCCCTGCATACCAGTACATACTGGTAACCACTGGCCTTGGGGAGTTGGATGTAGTCTAGTTGGAGTTTTTTTGAAGGCGTGTTGGGCCCATGACCTTCCCCCTGAGTGGATAGCTTTTCTTGAGGAGGAATTATTGGCTTGGCAGGTTTG
This sequence comes from Arizona elegans, assembly GCA_022577455.1. Lineage (NCBI taxonomy): Eukaryota > Metazoa > Chordata > Lepidosauria > Squamata > Colubridae > Arizona > Arizona elegans. The sequence continues at coordinate 69,492,867 of JAKOOJ010000004.1, read as the reverse complement.
GGCTATATGTATATACCTGGGGCATACCACACCCTCCTTATGGCATCTACCATTGCTTAGGTTCCACAATGTCCCTTTGAGTGTAACTGCTGACAGATTAGTCTCAGCAGGTGTCTAGGAGCCAGGGGCCTTCCATCTGGGACCCACCAGAAGCCATCCTGATAAGTGGCTTCACATTTCTCCTCCCATGCCTTTTCTTCCCCTGGTTCTAATACAGGGGTGAAATGCTCCTAGTTCAGACCGGATCGCCCGATCTGGTAGCGATGGCGGGGGGTGATTCGGATAATCGGTAGCAAAAATCCCTGCCCACCCCCCATGCCCAGCTGAGCCACGTGATCATCAGAGGCTTTTTTTTTTACTTTTAAAAGCATTTTTTCTACAATCTCTTCGGCCGAAAAAATGCTTTTAAAAAAGCATTTTTTTAAAAAAAAAAACCTCTGATGATTGCGCGGCTCAGCTGGAATCGTCAGAGGCTATTAAAAGCATTTTTTTCTGCAACATCTTAAGGTTGTAGAAAAAATGCTTTTAAAAGTAAAAAAGAAGAAGTTGACTACGCCCATCCAGTCTCATTACCTCCCTCCCCCACCAAGCCATGCACACAGAACCAGTAGTAACAAATTTTACATTTCACCACTGTTCTAATAGTTCTTGATATTGTATTGTTGGTCTTAATTGAAAAATGGGGAGGGTAGTGGATACCTGTAGGGGTTGGGTGGCAGCTCATTTGGCTGTGGCATCAGCAAATTGGTTTCCCTTTGTGACTTTTGAGTCATCCTTTTGGTGTGCTCTACAATGGATTATTGCTATGGATGAAGGCAATTGGATAGCTTTCAATAGGTCAGATATGAGGTCTGGCTCACGCCAGATATGAGGTCTGGCTCACGTGGGCAATTGGTTGGCCATTAGATGTTAAGAAGCCCCTTTGTTTCCAAAGGGCACCGGTCGCATGATAGACTCCTATAGCGTATCTGGAATTAGTATATATGTTGGTAGACCAATCCCTAGCTATTTTTCTTAGTGCAATGAGCACAGCCATTTGAATGCTGTAGTGTGGCAGCAAAGGGAAAGCCCAAGCCGTTTCGTGCAGGAAGACAATAGCTACTCCTTCAAGCAGATAGGAAGAGCCATCAGTGAATAATTCTAGGTCTGGGTTTGGTAGGGGAGGATCTATTAAATCAGGACAAGATAACTCAGCATCTTGGACTAAATGTAAACAGTCATGTAATGCTTCATTTGACAAATTGGTAGGCAACAGAGTTGCCGGATTGAGAGCATTACAGTGCTCAAAGGTAATGTTTTCTGAGGTGAATAATTCTGCTTCATATTGGGCTAGGTGCTGCTGTGTGAATGCCTGCGTCTATGATTTTAAGAGAATGGCAAACACATCATGAGGGACTCTTAAAGTGAGAGGGTGTTCTAAAATCAAGTCTTTTGAGCATTTGACTAATTTACTGTTGCAGCCACACCCTTAAGCATGGAACAGCTCCCCTGGCTACTGGGTCCAGCTGAATAGAACAGTAAACCACAGATTTTCTTCCCTTGTGTAAATGGTTGTGATTTAATTATTTGTATTGTGTTTGGATTATTTGCTGCCTCATGGTTTCTTCTTCTATATGGGTAGGGGGTCTTTTCTCAATCAAATAAAAAACAGATTTGAAAAAAGAAGGCTCAGGAAAGAAAAAATGAAAGTGTAAGAAAAAGGAAAAAAAGGAAAACCGGAAAAGAATGACTTCCAACTTTCTTTAGCACAAATATAAGTAAAAAATATATCAAACTCTTACTCTAAGATTAACATTTGTCTACATTATTTCTATAATACATTTCTAATAATCAAAGATCCAGATCAACTTTTAATTTCAGTTTCTCACAAAAGTCCAATAATGGTCCATATTCCTTTAATCACTATTTGTTGAGGAAACCAAAGCTGATTTATTTAATTCCACCAAACTCTAAATAAAACAGGAATGGAAAAGACTCATGCTTCTCAACTTTGGCAATTTTAAGGTACATGGACTTTAATTCCCAGAATTCCCCAGACAGCATGAAGTTCGCCCATCTTAAACTTGCCCAGACTGAGAAACGCTGATCTACAGATAGGGATTTTCCCATTCCTCTTTTACTGGTTCTTACTTACTTATGAGCAATCATAGTACAAAATCCTCACTCCCATTCCATCTCAGAGAACTCATCATGCAAAATCCTCACTCCCACCCCATCCCAGAGCAACCACAATTCCCTCACTAACCTGCCTTCCAGCTCCATTCTCCTACATGCAGGGTAACAAAAGAAGACCATGTGACTATCAGTTAAGAAAAAGTGCAGTCAGATCTCCCAACTTCTTGGGAGAAAAAGATCTCGTGAAGTTAGAAAGTCTGATTGAACTTTTTTTTTAAACTGGTAGTCACATGTTCTTCTTTTGTTGCCTGCATGTGTTGTGGCTCCATTACCTGAGCCTGTGTCATTGGCAGGAGAGGACTCTGAGAGTGAAGGAGAGGAGTTGGCAAGGCCTCCCTCTCCAGGACCCTCCTCTCTGGCAATGCCTTCGGTGTCCACCGAAGGTCAAGAGATAGGCCCGGGGCCAAGCAGGTCCATGCAGCCACAGGTGGACAGTAATGAGGGAGATGAGTCTTGGCTGGATCCTCGGCAGCGTTGCAGAGATAAGTGCGCACAACAGAAGAAGAGGTGTGCCAGAGATTAAGCTGAGTCACTGGACCACACCCCACAGGGTATAAAAGGGGCTGAGGTGGCCATTCAGACTCTGTGACGGACAAAACTAACTACTATCGAGTCACATTGCATCTTTGGAAACAACATTATCTGCCTTGGATTTAATTATGGACTGGACTTGACAATTCTTGAACTGTGTGTATCTTGTTTATGAGTAAAGTCTTGGAAGCAGCTATTGGGTTGCTGCCAATCCTCTTATAGAAAGAATTTGTTGTCTGCCAGTTTATTTAATCCCCGGCTGTCTGTTTGTGTGCATGTGTGAGACGGGGACAGAACAGCATGCCGGAGAACGGAGCTGGAAAGCAAGCTAGTGAGGCAATTGTGGTTGTTGCAGGATTTTGCAAGAAGCTGTCCAGGCAAAAAATGGGGTGCGGGGGGGGCGCACAGGCCCACCCACACCCCATTTTTACTAGCAGAGGCATCACGGCCAATCCTTTGTTATTTCTAGGCCGGCCCTTTGGGCCAGATCTAAGCATCCCATGGGTTGGATCCAGTCCATGGGCCTTGATTTTGACACCCCTGGTCTAGTCCAACAAAGAAAATGACTAGGGGTGACATTATAATTGTTGGAAGAAAAATCTATCCAGTTCACTTCAAAGCCAGGAGAAAGGTGCTGGAAATAAAATGGAAGCTGATTTGGAAAGAAGGCTTCCGTTTATTGATGAGCAGAACCAGCATGTGGTTCTGGGACAGCTGACAAATTAGCTTGATGAATGCAAGGATTTTTATACAGTTTACAGTATTTTGTAATTTTGAGGTTTGCTTTTTGTGTTTTTATTATTTGATTGGTGGTGGGTTAATCCTGTTATGTCCTAAAGGTCATGTCCTATTCTTAATCGCATCACCTGGAGTTGAAGATGTTTTGTTTATGAATAGATTGGCCAGGATTTCTTAATGGGCACAAAATCTCCATCTCTAAAGACTTCAGACATCTTGGGGATTGATTTCTGCTTTTGTTAAGATTTTTTTCCATTTCTCCTTTGGGAAAATATAATATTCTGTCTCTTTTAATATTCCCCAAACTATTTCATTCTTCTAGAGGAGGGCTTCCCACAAGCAATCTTCCAATGTTTAAGGGGCTGTCACAGAGAGAAGGGGGTCTCCAGAGCACCTGAGGTTAGGTCAAGAAGTAATGGATGGAAATTTATCAAAGAGAGAACCAATCTAGAACTACAGAGAAATTTCCTGACAGGGATAACTATTAAGCAGTTGGATAGCTTACCTCCAGAAGATGTGGATGCTTCATCGCTGGGGACGACAGCCATTTGTCTTGAGTAGCATAGGGTCTCCTGCTTGAGTAATGGATTGGACTACCAAGACCTCCAAGGTCCCTTCTAACTCTGTTATTCGTTATTGTTACTCTCCTCCCAGTTGATAAGATAAAATAATGGCAGATTTATGTGCTGGTTGTCCATCAGTTAATTCTATTAAGAAACTGGAGAAAAAAAAATTGTTCAGGAATCTCATTAAATCATGAGCTGCTCAGTCAAGGTTTATTGAACAACAATAGTGGGCCATTCATGTGCAACAGCCGGAAACTCAGCGATGGGATTCAGCTGGTTCATGCCAGTTCAGCCGAATTGGTTGTTAATTTTTTGCATAGTTTGGTGAACCGGTTGATGCCACCATTGGCTGGCCGGGGTTGTCATTCAAGGTGGAGAGGCTGCAAGGGCATGACTGAGAGCTGCACTGATCAGCTGGGAGGCAGCGAATGGACCGGCCATGCCGATCAGCTGAGAGACTGCTCCCCCACCCCCGCGGCCCATTTTTGGCCTGGATGGCTGCCTGCAAATTCCTGCAGCAACCACAATTCCCTCACTAACCTGCTTTCCAGCTCCATTGTCTTGTGTGCAGGGCAACAAAAAAAATACCATGTGACTACCAGTTAAAAAAAAATTCAATCAGACCTTCCAACTTCGCGAGATTTCCCCCAGAAGTTGGAAGGTCAGACTGAACTTTTTTTAAACTGGTAGTCATATGGTCTTCTTTTGTTGCCCTGCACAAGGACAACGGAGCTGGAAAACAGGTTAGTGAGGGAATGATGGTTGTTCTGAGATGGGGTAGAAGTGAGGATTTTGCATTATAATTGCTCTGGGATGGGGTTGGAAGTGAGGATTTTGCATTATGATTGCTTATAAGTAAGTAAGAACCAGTAAAAGAGGAATAAAAAAATCTCTACCTGTAGATCAGTGTTTTTCAGTCTTGGCAAGTTTAAGACGGGCGAACTTCATGCCACCTTGGGAATTCTGGGAATTGAAGTCCATGCACATTAAAGATGCCAAAGTTGAGAAGCATGGGTCTAGACTAGAATTTAGGATTTTCCATTCCTGTTTTATTTAGTGTTTAGTGCAATTAAATAAATCAGCTTTGGTTTCCTTAACAAATAGTGATTAAAGCGATATGAACCAGGGGTGAAATCTAAAAATTTTCGCTACCGGTTCTGTGAGCATGGCTTAATTATTGGCTGGGGCTTGGTGGTCAGGTGACTGGGTCGGCGTGGCTTGTTGGTCAGGTGGGTGTGGCCAAGTTGACGTCACTTCGTTGCCCTTTTTTAACCTACAAAATGCAACATAACACAACAGGCTCACCCACAATGTAAAAGCAGCTGTGCTAGACCCAAAATGGCCCCTGCAACAAGCAGGAACCTCACACAGCCACAAAAAGCCCAAAAAAACCAACTTTCACACTTTACACACACATAACACAACAAACTGGCTCACCCACAATGTAAAAGCAGCTGTGCTAGACCCAAAATGGCCCCTGCAACAAGCAGGAACCTCAAACAGCCACAAAAAGCTTTCACACTTTACACACACAAAATTCCACATACAGTTTTGTGAGATTTTGTCTGTTTGTGTAGTTAGAGTGAAACACTACAGAAACACACAAAATCTCAGAAAGCTGCACAAATATTATTTTATTTTATTTTATTTTTATTTTTATATAAAAGCAGCTAAATTTAAAACTTCCTAAACTTTAAATGGCTAGGTCTAAAAAAAGCACAACTAAAAAAAATCCCAATTAACTATTTTTTTTAAAGCTCCCAAAGCGGGGAAAAACTTACAGGCAGGCAGGCAGGCAGAAAGAGCTGCTCACCGATGAGCTTGATTGCAGGCAGGGAGATTCAGTTGCTTGCTGATGCAATGGATTGCAGGGATTATAGCAAGCGAAGCAAGGCAGGCGTGTGAAGGTAAGCAAGCTGGAGTCTAGGGGAGAAGGGATTTTTGCTACCGGTTCTCCGAACTGCCCGCCGCCATCACTACCTACTCGCCAGAGCCGGTCCGAACAGGGAGCATTTCACCCCTGATATGAACCATTACTGGACTTTTTGTGAGAAACTGAAATTAAAAGTTGATCTGGAGCTTTGATGATTAGTCATGGGATTATGGAAATAATGTAGACAAATGTTAATTTTAGAGTAAGAGTTCGATATATTTTTTACTTATATTTGTGCCAAAGAAAGTTGGAAGTCATTCTTTTTTGGTTTTCCTTCTTTTCCTCTTTCTTATACTTTCACTCTTTTTCTTTCCTAAGCCTTTTCTTTTTTCAAATCTGTTTTTTATTTGTTTATCCCTTAGCTTTGTATTTTTTTGATGTATGAAGGATCAAAGACTCAGCCATTATAATTCTACATTCCTTACTTATAGAAATCATATCAAAATTTAGAATGAAATGCACTGGGATCTCATATAAGGCAGGCTTTGAGTCCCGCTAACCAAAAAGTGTTTATCAATAGAAGAGAATATTTGTAGCTCAGGGTTGAACTATGAGTTCCTTGGTGGTCTCTGAGCTTGATGGTTTTCTTGCAGATGTTTCATTACCAAACTAGGTAACATCATCAGTACTAGAAGGGAATGGAGTTTGTTCTTATTTTCATATACTAGTGGCTTACCCTGTCAATGTTGATCAGTTGCTTCACAAAAAGTGTTTTGATTGGTGCCAGGTCTCTACAGCCTCAGGCAGAGAAGGGCTATTCTGCATCCCTCCCTCAAATTTTCTTTAAAATACAGAGTTTCCCAACATTCCAACATGCAAACTGTGGTTACTCATCCTAAAATGAATCCTCTTTACCTGGAGCTTCAAAATTTGCTGTTTGCTGGGAAGGCGTGTAGCTAAAAGTCAGTCTACATTTAGTGTACATCTAACTTTGGAGATATTTCTTCACAGCCAAACAAAAATGTATTTCCTGTGTAGTTCACACCTCTTGCTCGCTGGATCTGAATATCACAAAACAAAGCCCCCATTTTGTAATTAACCTGCACGCCCCATTTTGGCTGGCAGAGTGCTGCAGGAGGCTGAGTGCTGTCATGCCTCCTGGCCACAGCCACCCAGCCACGCCCACCTGGCTGGTCATTAAGGCAGAGAATTGTTTTTTAAATTATTTGAATCCCACCATTGCAAATACTATAGTTTTTACATAGAGTACAGTAGCTAAGATGACACATATTAAGCCAAATCCCAAACAATTAAACATTTATAAAAGTATTTTACTGCTTAAAACTGATTTATAGCTAATTCGTAGTCATCAGATGAAAGGCATTAATCAAAAGTAGTTCAAAACCAGAACAATGAAACATGTACTCATTTGATTCCTGCTTCTTCTACTACCTTTGTTATCTTACAGATTTTTAAGGTATCTTCTGTATGGCTTTGTTGGTACTATCAAGAGACAACTTTAGTACAGATATCCAAGTTATAAGAGCCATAAATTGTTTTCATCTTAAGGTTAGTAAAATGTTTAAGTCATAGTGGAAGATGATGGGAAGTGACATGATGAGTTCTTCCCTTTTCTATCATCATTCTGCCAATTTTCTTTTTTTAAAGTTTTTTTTTTTACAAACACATCAATATGTGACCAGTGTGGTACCTGGGTATCATACATTCTAATGCAAATAAAACTAATGGCTTTAGTCATAGTTATTATTTTCAATCCAATTTATATATTTCTTATAGTAATACATATTTATATAAAATTGCAATCTATCATTATTTAATTATTTCATGTTTTCTCTTATTATTACTCTTATTTTATTATATAAAGGTGTATACACTAATATTCATCTTTTCTCTTTTTTATCTTTATTCTAACTTTTAATCATATCATCCTTTGTTAAAAAATATTTTCTTTCTATCCTACCTAACTTCTAGTCATGTCACTTACCTACAAAAAGGAGAAAGAAAAGAGGGAGGAAAAGCAAATCAAATCAAAACAACACCAAAAACAAAAATTCATTTATCCATCATCTCCTCCACTTCAATACTTTAGTTGCTATGCTTTTTTTCTTTTTGTCTTGTCTCCCATATTCCTCTCTAAAATCTTTATCTCTTTCTACATTTGCTTCTTGGTTGTTCAATCTGAGTATTTTTCCCACCTCTACTCTCCGCTGCCTGGTTTCTAATATTTCTGCCTGTGCCCCTATTTCTCTTTCTAAGACACCTTCCTGTATCTCCAATTCTCTTTTCGACTCTCTTAATATATTTTCCCTCTGATTTAATTCATCAATCACTGTTATTTTCTTTGTTGCCTCCTCTTTGTTTTCTTCTTTTCTTCTCTGATTCTTCATCTCAGTCTTTTCCTCTCTTTCTACTGTTAGCTCTTCCCTTTCCTAGGCTCTTTCCTTTCCTATGATCTTTGCTCATCATCCCTTATATAGCATTTTCCAGTTTTTCCATAATATCCATAATAGCAATGGCACTTAGACTTATAAACCACTTCATAGTGCTTTTACAGCCCTCTCTAAGCAGTTTACAGAGTCAGCATATTGCCCCCAACAATCTGGGTCCTCATTTTACCCACCTCAGAAGGATGGAAGGCTGAGTCAACCTTGAGCTGCTGAGATCTGAACTGCTGAACTGAAGCTAGCAGTCAGCTGAAGTAGCCTACAGTACTGAACTCTAACCACTGCGCCACCTCGGCTCTAATAATGTCCTTTGTGTTTTGAAAAAAAATAATGCCATCTCCTTCAATGTTTCACTTGTTTCTTCCTTATAAAGCATCTTATTTTGTTTTTTAAAAAAGAATTCCACTTTTGTTCAACTATTTATTCTAGAGCTATTTATTCAGTCCTTAAGTTCCCCTTCAAGAGGTGAGCTGATCACAGTTCTTTATATCCCAGAGGTAAACAGTCAATTCCATCTGAATAGTCCCAGGGGTTATCAGAAGCTTTTCAGGGGTCCTTTTAATTAAGTAGCTTGCTTATTTTCATATTTAAATCTCCAGTAATCCTGGAGTAGTTGGGAATAATCCAATAATCCAGTAGATATTTTCACGGTCCTTCTCATAAATATTTCCAGGCTTGTAGTTTTTCCTTTTGTCAGCAGGTGGGCGCTCTCAACTTAAATTTCAGTATAACCATTTGGCAATTATCATTTTAGTTATAAATCAATTATAAAAGCAGAATAAGTTTTATAGATAAAATTCCAGCATTTTAAAATGCCTTCCAAGTATGCATCTTCCCAATTTAGGAGTCCAATTTTCTATACATTTCAAAATTTATTATTTTTCTCTGTTGTGCCTTCTGATCTGGTATTTCTCAGATGCTTAGACACCACTTAAACAAATAGTTCTGAGCAAATCATTCCAAATTATTCCTTGGGGTTAAGTTAAGGCAAAAAGAAATCCTCTTCCCCAGTTCCAGTCACTGTTTACCTACTTCACTCCGGCATCAGTCTTAGTTGTTATTCTTCAGTTGTCACAGCTTTATGACAGCCATTTTTAGGCTGCCTCTTCTTCTTGCCATGGCTGAGAGGGAAAAAGAAATCCCGGGTCAGACAGGAGAGCTGTGACTCTCCTCGACTTTACAGGCCGCCCCTCTTTGCTTCACCGCCCCTACAGGACAGCTTTGGCTCCTCTCGGAGCCCACGAATAGGGAGAACTCAGCACAGGAAATGCGGAGACCAGTTCCCTGTATCTGAAAATTGCCACGACGTCAACCGGAAGTCTCATTCTGCCAATTTTCTGAACATGTCATAAGCCAGAGCAGTTTTAAGCAACTTCCTCCCAATGAGTCCAGGATGTCTTTGGAATAGAGATGAAGGATTCTGTTTGCCAAATCAACAGAAGGAGGCCTCCCAATTGTAGCAGAATTGGCAAAGCAGGAAAGGTCAAATACAAATATTCCTGTGTTTGGCACTACATCCATTTTCCTATTCAAGAGCAAGTAAATGGGAAGAAGAAGGTACTGCTTAAGAGAATAGAGGCTTGGGCCTATAATTATGTGTTGGTACTCAGGGTTTATATTGCTTGTCTGGAGTAGCTTGAAAGGCTGACATCAATCTTGCAAGTCTGAAAACATTTCACTCCTTTACTTTTGCTTTCCAGAAAATTAGGGTCCTTTCTGAGATGCTTCTCACCCCCTTTTTGGTTCTACAGTTGAGATACTTTTTGCATGACAGTTGTCTAGTCTGTGGATTTTCTTCGTCTTCCAAGATTATTCGTTCACACCATTGTGTATGTGACAAACTAGCCTACTTTTATTTAGCCTATTCTGCATATCCAGCCTTTGGTTGAGTTGTTTCTGGTTAAGTGTGCCATATCAGTCTGAAAAATTAAGTTGTATAAAACCAAGGTTGAATTAATTATTGGTAAATAGTATGTGCAAACACAGCTCTCATCTTTAGACTGATCCTGTTTGACTTTGTTGTCTTTAGCCTGTCTATACAGGCAGTCCCTGGGGTTAAGAAGTTCTTACTCAAGAACAATCCCTAGATAACAAACAGACTGCCTATTACTAAAATGTTCTCCTTACTCAAGCCTCTCGAGCAATGCTTGCAGGAATTACTGAAGCTGCACTTCTCTGTTTTCTGCAGTTCCTGGAAGTATTGTGCAGCTTCAGTAGGTCATTGGCATTTGGCATGAGGAAGGACAATGCTATCCATCATTTTTACTGATTTAGTTATGAGCAGTAGATTTGTAAATTCAAGTTCCAATTTACATAAAGATTTGAGATTAAGAGTTAGAAATGGGACTCCTTCAGCTAGGGCCGCCTGTACTATGCTTTCATATATTTAGTCCTTTGGATCTCATCTTCTCCACTGTTGAAATAACATAAAACATTTTTTTAAAATATGTTACAAGTTTTAAACTCTTGAAAATGCTTTAGTCAATATATTTTTGTGTTTGTATAATCCAGCCTAATGCTCAGTGATCTGGACTGGTAATGATGTTCAAGTTAAGCAGAACTTGAGTAAATAGGTACAGCAATGAAATAAATATTAGTTTTTTCTTTTATATTGCTCTCAAGAAGCTATTTTGAGACTCTTAAAGGCCTGAAACAATTTTTTTAAAAAATATATTACATGTGTGAATATGATGCTGTTCAGACTTCAATAGGGGTTTTAGATTAGCAAAATAACATAGCACCACTATTGTAACTACTGTAGTTTTCTTTTGATATTCCAAATATCAGTTGTTTGAGATAGGCTGCAACCCTGCTATAATACATGGGAGCTTCTAATACCATTTTAAAAAGGGACAACTAAAAAAAATCAAGAAAAATAATGTGGGTGCTATAGAAAAAGATGTAATTTCGCTAAGCTTACATGGTTACTATAGTGATCACCTGTCACTACTTCTTTATATATTTTTTTCATAGTTATTTTATTACTCACATTTCTTCCAAGTATGACTAATGATAGCACTGCTACTCCCTCATTCTGCATTACATGTGAAGAGAAGAGCACTATAATTATAGAGTAATGTTGTCTTCTTTTCTCCCACTTGTTCAGAATTGCCAAGTTGATGGTATCCAACATTTATTGGTTGGACTACATTTCACTCTATTTTGTGTATTTACCTTTGCCACCAAACTGGCAGAAGTTGCCAATGTTACAAATCCTGACAAATCCTGGATGGAAGCACTGCAATCTGGCAAAAGAGTAGAAAGAGATGAATTGCTGTGCAAAGAACCATGTGCTCTGGAGAATCATGAACTTTTTAAATCTTGTTCCACTCCATTTTGATTCTGCTTTTTGTAAACAGCTATTCAGGAGCAGGAGTAGGTGGCAAGCAGCTTACCAGATCAAACATACATATTCTCCCATATTTAAATATTTTTATTTGGTTTCTTTATAAAACAAATTATAGCTGTCTGAGAATGCAAGATGCTGCTCTAAGACTAGACTATTTTCAGCAACTTCTGGGAGATGCCATCTGTCCTGCTTATTAACAGATATGCAGAATATATTTGAAAAAATGTATTGTTATGTCCATAGAATTAGTTTCAGTAGTAAATACATCGTTTATTTTATTATTGAAGTCTTGAAGGAGAAAATACAGTTATTTCCTATTAATGGTCTTCAGTGTGACATTCATGCTTTGCCAATTTGAATTAAAATATCAGAGTTATTAGTATTTCTTTTTCATGTTGAGGTGGACAAAACTTTGGTTCAGGCCAAAGGATTGATATTAAAGGCCCAAAACTTTGGTCAAGGCTAAAAGTCCCTTCTCCTGCCAGGAAGGAGTTGCTGAGATGACACAAGGTATTTTTATCTGAAAAAGAGCAGACTGACCCAGACAGATGCATCCTGTTGTTCGCTTCTGCATTCCACCCTAAATGTCATGTATAACATATGATAGTGTATGCAACTCCCTGTATATTCATGTGACTCCCTTTTCTGTCTTATCTATTACCAAACGTCTGGAAGAGGTGTCTTTCAGTTCCTCTTAAAACCATATATGTCTAAATGTACCACCCAGATGATGTATACGTAATATAGAGTATAAAAGTATGCTTTTGTAAACCCTTCAGGGTTCAAACAATTTGCTGTGTTATTGCTGTTTGAACCTGCGCATAATAAAACCTTTCCTGCTTTAAAGAGCTTGGCCTAGTCCTGTCTTTCCTACAACAGTTACATGGTGACCACGAAGGGACACTGAGGCTAAGGCAATATTTTGCTGAGGGCCGTTCAACCCCTCGGGGCAGCCGCTCCTGAACATCCTCCGGGCGCCACGGGAGTTTCCAACTTCCGGGAGGCGGTAGTGGCTTCCCCGTGAGGCCGATGGTGCTGTGAGTGAGTCCAAGAACCCTGCGGTGTAGGAAAGGAAGTTCGAATGATTCCTGGCCAGGACGCGTGAAGTGAAGACGCCTCAGGTGAGTATATGTAAGAGTACATATACTTCCCGAGGCGGCGGCAGCAGCGGCGGTGATGCCCAGCGAGCTCCCCCCTGACCCTGAGTACCCCTGGGGGTTTCTTTTGGATATTCCGGGGGCGCTGGGGAACGCTGGGAACGCTCGGGTGTGGCCGGCGCCGAGGACGACGCTGTGGTAATGGCGGCTGCTGCGTGGCAACCAGGTCGAGGGCAGTGGTGCTGGAGAGCTGGAGAGTTGTTGGCGTTGGAGGAGAGGAGAGGAACATCAAGCCTCGACATTGAAATGGGGGAGTTGAACCCCATTGTGCTCAGGGGTTGAAGGATACATGGCTGACGTTAAGGGCTTGTGTGGAAAGACCTGGGGTTGGAGAGGCTGGTAGACGGCTCAAGTATTGGGTTACTATGGATGGCCTCCCCCTCCTCCCTTTTTCTGGCACTGTTATCGGCCTACCGGCCAATGTGGACTTTCTTCCCCAGAGCTTGGGACCTGGCTCTGTCTTTCATCCCGTCTCCTGGCTGTATGGAGGACAAGGCAGTTACGGGAGGATGGATGGAGCCCGTTCCAGACTACGTTCGCCGCAGATGGGACTCATCTTTTCAGGGCGAGGAACGCCAAACCACCGTGAGAGGGTGGTTTTTGGACTTTTCCTGACTTTTTCCATCTTGCCTGATTAGGATGGCCAACCACCGTGAGAGGGTGGTTTTTGGACTTTCCCTGACTTTTTCCATCTTGCCTGATTAGGATGGCCAACCACTGTGAGAGGGTGGTTGGATAGTTCCCCTCAGCTGGACTGAACGTGAGGACTCCTACCCATTACCGTGAGAGGGTAATAGTGACTCTTCCGATTATCTTAGTCTTGCTTCCTGGACATTTGAAACCATCATTATAGACCCCTAGGCCATGTCTAGGCCAAACTTGTATTATCACTCTAGTGTTAAAATGTATTCTAGGGCAAAGCTTCTTGTGCTGCGAGATTCCCCCCTCTCGCAGGCCTGGCCCTCTATGTTATCGAGGGCCCACCTTAATGACGGATCTTGGGACCCCGAGAGGTGGCATGTTGCAAAAAGGGGATTGAGGGGTTTTTTAAAGACTTTTTTAAATAGATTTTTAAGGGGTTCTGAGGGTGGGGGAGGTTACGTGGGTTTGGGGGAAAACCCACGGGAGTTGGAGACCAGTCCGGCTGCTATTAATGGTGCCGTAGGGGGTGCGGACTCTGGGGGAAAGGGGACTGTTAGAATGCCCTCTAGTGAGGGCTTCTCTATTAACACGCTGAGTGGGAGGGGCAGGTATGGCGGGAGCAGGGGGCCAGATCATGTGGTGAGGGCACGTGCTCGCTATCTCCGAGCGATTCCGTGCCCCGGTCCCCTTAGCTCTTCCCGTTCCCCAGGCTGCTTAGAGTCTCAGCGCCCGAGTCTCCGGCTGATGTTATGTAATGCCAGGTCCGTAGTAAATAAAGCCCCCCTCATTTGTGATCTTATTCAGGAGGGGGGAGCGGACCTGGCAGGTATCACGGAGACCTGGTTGGGCCATGAGGGGGGAGTTCCCCTCGTGGAGATGTGCCCATCAGGCTTCCGTGCATTTCATCAGCCGAGAGCTCAGGGCAGGGGCGGGGGGTTGGCGGTCATTCTAAAAGAAGTTCTTGATCCAAGGGAGACCACTGTACCTCAGATAGCCGGATGTGAGTCCCTTTTTGTGAAGTGGGGTCGTGGGGTGCAGATGGGTCTGTTGATCACGTACCTGGCTCCCTGCCACGTGGCAACAACCCTGCCTGAACTCCTCAATGTTATAGCCGAGGTGGCGGCTGATACCCCCAGACTTGTGGTCATGGGGGATTTCAACCTGCCATCCATCGGTGAAACATCTGAGGTAGCTCGGGAGTTCATGGCTTCCATGACGGCCATGGACCTGACCCAAGTAATTCACGGCCCTACTCATATGGGGGGACACACTCTGGACTTAGTTTTTATCTCTGGTCAGTGGTTGAATGGCCTTGATATAGGGGATGTAGATATTGAACCGTTGTCGTGGTCTGACCATTCGCTCCTTCGACTTGACTTTCTGACCGCCGTACCCCGTCGCAGGGAGGCGGAACCAACCAGGTGGTTCCGCCCCAGGTGCCTGATGGACCCTGATAGGTTCCAGATGGAGCTTGGGCCATTTCCTGAGACTCTAGCTCATGACTCGGCTGATGACCTGGTGGCCGCCTGGGATGGGGCGGCTGCTGGGGCTTTGGACCGGGTTGTGCCTTTGCGGCCTCTGACCCGGCACCGAACTCACTTAGCTCCTTGGTTTTCCGAGGAGCTGAGGGAGATGAAGCACCGGAAAAGACGCCTAGAGAGCGGTTGGAGGGCCAGTCGTTCCGAGTCTGACTTGACACTGGCAAGGTCTCATATTAAGACCTACCTAGTGGCGATAAAAGCGGCGAAATCTAGCTATTTTGCCGCTCTTATCGCGTCATCAGATAACCGCCCAGCCGCCCTGTTTAGGGTGACCCGCTCCCTCCTCCATCTGGGAGCGCGGGAGGACCCCTTGCAGGGCCGGGCCGAGGATTTTGTACAGTATCTGGATGATAAAATAACTCAGATTCGGGAAGACTTGGCCACCGACTGGGTTAGTTCAGACGAGATGACTGAGGCAGGTCTTGAGAGTGTTATCTGGGAGGAGTTTGATCCTGTGGCTCCCAAGGACGTGGACAGGATCTTGGGGCGGCTGAACGCAACCACATGTTTATTGGACCCGTGTCCCTCCTGGTTGGTGCTGGCTTCCCGGGAGGTTACACGAGGCTGGCTCCAGGGAATTATTAACGCTTCTTTGAGCGAGGGTGTCCTGCCGGCCGCCTTGAAAGAGGCGGTGGTGAGGCCTCTCCTCAAGAAGCCATCCCTGGATCCGGCTGTTTTGGCTAACTACCGTCCAGTCTCCAACCTTCGCTTTATTGTTGAGAGTATTGTTCCCCAGTACCTGGATGAAGCTGTCTATCTGGATCCACTCCAGTCCAGCTTCAGACCTGGGTACAGCACGGAAACGGCATTGGTCGCGTTGGTGGATGGTCTCTGGAGGGCCCGGGATAGGGGTTATTCCTCTATCCTGGTCCTATTAGACCTCTCAGCGGCTTTTGATACCATCGACCATGGTATCATGTTGCGCCGGCTGGAGGGACTGGGAGTGGGGGGGCACCGTTTTGCGGTGGTTCTCCTCCTATCTCTCCGACCGGTCACAATCCGTGTTGACAGGGGGGCAGTGGTCGACCCCAAGGCGCCTTGTTTGTGGGGTGCCGCAAGGGTCGGTCCTCTCGCCCCTCCTGTTCAACATTTATGTGAAGCCGCTGGGTGAGATCATCCGTGGTTTTGGGGTGGAGTTCCATCAGTACGCTGATGATACTCAGCTGTACATTTCCACCCCAGACCATCCCAATGATGCCTTGGAAGTGATGTCCCAGTGCCTGGAGGCCGTGCGGGTCTGGATGGGGAGAAACAGGCTTCGACTCAACCCTTCCAAGACCGAGTGGCTGTGGCTGCCGGCGTCCCGGTATAGCCAGTTGATGCCATCACTGGTTATTGGGGGCGAATCATTGGCCCCCACGGAGAGGGCCCGCAACTTGGGTGTCCTCCTGGATGCACGGCTGTCTTTAGAAGGGCATATGACAGCTGTAGCCAGGGGGGCTTTTTGTCAGGTTCGCCTGATACGCCAGTTGCGCCCCTTTCTGGACCGGGATTCCCTGCACGGTCACTCAAGCACTCGTCACTTCTCGTCTGGACTATTGTAACGCTCTCTACATGGGGCTCCCCTTGGGGTACACCCGGAGGCTCCAACTGGTGCAGAATGGGGCTGCGCGGGGGATTCTGGGAGCGACGGGGTGCTCCCATGTGACTCCTCTCCTGCACGAGCTGCATTGCCTTCCGGTGGACTTCCGGGTGCGCTTCAAGGTGTTGGTGATCACCTTTAAAGCGCTCCATGGCTTAGGGCCAGGGTACTTACGGGACCGCCTTCTGCCACCAATAGCCTCCCACCGGCCGGTTCGCTCCCACAGAGAGGGCCTCCTCAGGGTGCCGTCGGCCAGACAATGCCGGCTGATGACCCCCAGGAGGAGAGCCTTCTCTGTGGTGGCACCTACCCTATGGAACAATCTACCCCCAGAGATACGAGTGATCTCTGACCTTCGGATTTTTCGTCGGGCCCTAAAAACTTATTTTTTTCAGTTAGCCGGTCTGTCTTGATTTTAGGGTTAGTTTTAATATTTTAATATTGATTTTAATTGACAAGTTTTAAATTATGGGCCAAATTTATAAATTATTTTAACTTTATTTTTTAACTGATGTTTGTATAGATGTTTTTATCTTGGCTGTTCACCGCCCTGAGTCCGAAAGGAGAAGGGCGGTATAGAAATTTGAATAATAATAAAAATAAATAGTTTGTTACCTGTCTCATTTGAAGACAGAAGAGGGGACCTGATCTCTCCCCTGGACTCGGGACGGCTGTCCTAAAGAAGTCCGTGTGAGGTAATTGTGTGGGAAGGTTAAGCCATCACAGTTCTCATTAGTGACCGTGAGTTCTGGGGCTACGAGTTGGCGGCAGTGGGCTAGGATGGGGGGGACTCAAAGCGTGCCCAACGCTCCATTGGCGTGCATGTTAAAAGGTTTTGATAATTATTTTAGCAACCCCTCATACCCGAAAGGGTCAAAAGACCAATTAAAATTCCTATGCAGAAATGTGTGGCCACAGATGGGAACCGGCTTTAATGGAAAAAGCTGAGGATTTGTTGCAATGTCAGGCTGAAATGGTTAGGTTATGTGTATCTACGGCAGGCAGGAAATGTAAGGGGGTGCGGGGTAAGCAAGGGAAGATACCAGGAGGAGAAAGTGAAGGCTATGCAATACAAAGAAGTGTTATGTAAAGACTTTGCAAAAGTTAGAAGGAGTTTTTTGGAAAAACAAAAGTGAATTATGGGAAATAGCAAGGAAGGTGTATGTGAATAGGGATAAGGTGGAGAAGAAAGAGCAGGAGGCACAAATGAATAAAAAGGCTGAGTTGTTGGCAGTGACACTGCAAAGTGGGATGCAAGGGGGTTTTTCTCAGAATTTACCCCTGGATCCTAATCAATGTGCTTACTGTAAGGGGGAAGGACATTGGCAGAGGGAATGCCCAAGACAGATGGTGAGAGGTAGAGGGATGAGAAGACCGGATTTTGGGTCAGGGATGTGTGGGTAGTTCTCTGGGAGAAGGGGAGAACGAGGACAGAGGGGAGGTTTGAGTAGAAGGTTTGGACAGACAAGGTCAGGTCGAGGTTTTGGTAGAGGATTTGGAGAGGGCGGACTTGGTCAGATTGATGGGGACCAGGCTTGGAAGAACCCCCGCCTGAGCCATTGGTTACAATGAAAATAGGGGGTCAGCAAACAATGTTTTTGGTAGATACGGGAGCAGGAAGATCAGTTGTAAATAAGTAGATTGCAGCCCCTGGATCCCATAAAATTCAGGTATCAGGGCAAGTTATGGGGCGACAGGTCTTGAAAGCAGAGATGTGTGACTTTAAGGGAGCTGAAATCCAGCATAAATTCTTGTATATTCCTGAATGCCCTATTCCATTGTTAGGCAAGGATCTGCTTAGCAAATTAGGGGCAACAATTTCATTTGATGAGGGTCGCCAAAGGGTGACCATAAGACATTCTCCGGAGGAAACTTGGAGGTTGATGGTAGGGAGACTGGTTGAAGGGAAGGAGAAAGATGAGAAGTGGAAGTTGTTTGATGTGCCAGGATTGTGGGCTGAGGATAACCCACCGGGTTTTGCAGCTCCAGTGGTGGTGGTACTAAAACCTGGAGCGGTGCCTGTGAGTATAAGGCAGCATCCCGTTTCTTGGGATGAAAAGTATACATTCTTTCGTTACCTTTAATTTCCCTCCAAACATCTACTACACCATTTTGCAACATCCAATTATCAAGTATCCCCATTTTTCTTATTCCACCATATCGGGTAGGATTGGTACTATCCATCTGGTTTCTAATTAAATTAAAATCACCAGCAATAATTACTTTCCCTACCCTTTCAGTTTGCAACAAATCGGTAATCTTATTCAAAAAATCTTTTTGATTCACATTTGGTGCGTATAGTATACATTTATGACAATGTCATTCTTTTTTTATTTTATATTGACCCATATGCATTCTACCATGTTTCCCCAAAAATAAGACTGCCCCTGATAATAAGCCCAATCAAGCTTTTGAACGCATGTGCTAAAATAAGCCCTACTGAAAATAAGCCCTAGTGAAGGGGTGGGCATGGCCAGCACAGGAGGCAGCCCTTCCCTTCCCCAGTCAGCTAATGGTAGCTGGGCCCCTTAATCGTGACCTGTAGATCAGCTGAGCTGATCGGGAGCTGCCTCTCATTCTATCTCTCCCCAGTGTTCTTGGCACTTGTCTGCCTCCGATCCATCTATCCATCCCCCTCACCTGCAAACCCACCCACCCCCGCTCGCAAGAGAGCAGCTGCCTGCACCTCTTGCCATGTGGTGCCCACTCAGCAAACAACCCCCACTCTTTCTTCCCAGTCTTTGTGAGGTGCAGCCCATCCCTTGCCAGAAGCCCATCATGGTCCAGGAATCCAAAGTTTTTTTTGGTGACACCAACCCTTTAGCCAGTGGTTCACTTCTAGAATCCTTTGTTCTCTTACTGGGTGTTGACCTTTCATTGGCAGTACAGATGAAAAAACCACTTGTGCACCTAACTCCTTAACTTTCTTGCTTAGCTGCTCGTAATCACTCAATATTGTTTTCAAGTCTTTTTTGTGTCATTCGTCCCTATATGTAGTAGTAGAAAATGGTAGTAATCTGTGGGTTTTATTATTTTGGTTAGGTTCTCAGCCACATCTTTGATTTTTGCATACAACATACCTCTCTAGATTGACTTTCTGATCTAGAGATGGTTCTGTTCCCTTAAGAATTGAATCTACTATCACCAACACTTGCCTTTTTTATTTTCCTAGGGAGGTTTGGGGTATTTTTCTATCTATCACAGAAGCATTTGATGTGCTACTTTTAAAGGGACATTTGATGATGCTTCTTTTCTAGGTGTCTGCATGTTTTCTTCAAGGAAGAGTCCATGAAATCAGTTGCTTAGTACCAGTGTGGCTGCATCAGAGTGGGTTGGGTTGGACAGGTGTTTTGAACTAGGTTTGTGTTTTTTTCTATGAATGACATGTTTCCATCTGTCGTCTTCTTCCTCTATGGGGTCAATTCTTTTAGAAGTTGTTTGATATTTTTATGTTCAATTTGGGCGTATTCTTCTTGCAAGGTTTGTGGTTTCTTCATTTTATAGGTTGAGTTTCAGAGTGGTTAGCATTTCCAGTCTAGACCCTTTACTTTTTCTTCTAGTAGTTTGATTAGTTTACATTCAGTACATATATAATTTGGGTATTCTATGGGCATAAGTGTATACATGAAACTTGTTTTGCAGATCACAATAGTATCAGTTTCTTTTTCCATGATTGGATTTTAAAAATTGAAAATGAAAATGTAGAAGGTTTTACCACAGATTTTTAAAAGGGAAAATGCTCAGTTTAGAAATTTGATATTCTAACAGATCATTTAAAATTTCAAATTTAGGGGGAAAAGTCTAGCTAAAAATGTAAAGTTCTAGCAGCTCAAAAATGTCTAGTTTAAAATTTTAAAGTTCTAGCAGATCATTTAAATTGTCTAGTTTCTAAATTTTTCAGTGTTGAGTGGGCTTAAGTACGAGGTTCGTTCTTATACTGTAATGGAATGTTTTATACTTATCCCTTTCCTCCCTGCATTCTTATGATCCTTTCCCTCCATGTCTTCTTGTGGGTTTTATTTATCCCAGGTGTGTCAATCTCAATGGCTGCGGGCAGCATCCAGCCCACGATGTTGTTAGATCCAGCACATGCGGCTGTCCTGGAAATGGTAAGGGGTTGTCTCGCATCACTTCAACCATCCCTGCAAGTGTGCTTGCTCACAGGAGGCAGTGGGCACATGCGCACACAGGCTCGGCCCACAGCATCCTAGCAGGTGTGTACTTGTGTACAGGAAGAGGTGGGTGCATGTGCACACACTGGGATGGGCTGGGATGGGCCCGTGCATGCATGCACCTGCTGCCTCCACTACATACACATGCGTGCCAGGATGGGATTGGCTGATCTGAAGCAATGTGGGACAGCCCCTTATCATTTCTAGGATGGTCATGCTTGCTGGCCTTTCAGGTATGTGTGCATGTGTGGGGAGGTGTCTGGCAGCAGGCCCTCCAAGAAGCAGGCATGATGGCAGCACCAGCACCAGGCAGAGTCAAGGTGGAGGCACATGATGTGGACCACCGGACATGACTGCTCCATTCCATGTGACTGGGACAGGGCAGGTGGCTGCCCAGCATATCCAGCAGGCCAGCCTCTCCCCTGCACCTCTGTCTCTGGCTGCTACCGCTGCTGTGGACCAAGAAAAGTGAGGAGGGTGTGGGGGGCTGCTGCCAGACACCATTGGCCAACCTACTCCATCCTGTCTGTTTTGGCTTGCGGTAGGAGAGCAAGTCGCCACTTGCCTCCTCGTGGACCATGTTTCCCTTGCACACCTTGGCACCACTATGGGCTGCTGCCACCACCGAGGCTCACACAGGTTCCTAGGCATTGCTGTCACCACCCAGGGCACCAGGCCTGCCCAGCACAAAGGAGGTGAAGCAGCCAGCTAGAAAGTAGAGGTGGTAGAGCATATCCAGGCCCAGCAGGCAAAAGACAGCCATCGCGAGTAGGGAAAGCCAAATTCCCATTGGCACCATGGCTGCCCACATCCAGCCAGGATCACGTGCTTCCTCCCATCTCTGCTGAACCTGGATGGCCATGGCACCAATGAGGATCTGGCTTTCCCCTATGCAACCTGTCTACCTGGCCACTTCACCTCCTTTGGGCTGGGAGGGTCTGCCAATCTGTGGCAGCCATGGTGTGGCCGAGATGCATTGGGTACATGAGGGGAATGTGATCCACATGCAGGCCAAGGGCAAGACCTGCGAGGGGTCTGAGAAGATCACCAGCAGTGACCTGCTCTCCAGCCACAAGCCAAAACAGACAGTGGGATAGGAAAACTGCACAAACTAGTCCAGGAGTCACCACTGATTCAAGGCGTACAAAGCATGTGCTTCCCTGGAACACTGTAAAGCATGACTGTACAGTAGGAAGACATTTAGCTCACTTCTGCACATAAACTTCCTGCTTGGCTGCATGCAGGGATCTGATTGCTCACTTGCAAAGTTGGGGATAAAACTGCTGAGATGAATTTGGATTGAATGGCAACCGTGTCCCATAAACAGGCACTTTCTCTGCTTCTGTACTTGTCTGCCCCACAATCCCTGGGACCCCAGAAATCATGTTATTGCAATGCTAGAGCTACTGAGGAGATCATCTCCCCTTTTCCTCCGTCTTCCTTCCCTTGAATGCCCATGCGTGCTGAATGCCCATGCATGCTGGGCATGCCTGCTGGATGTTTTCCTTTACCCCTGGTTTATCCCTTTCTTCTCAACCTTTATGTGTTCTGTCCTTGCTATTATTTACTCAGCTTTGATCTTTTGCCTGGTGTTCTGTATTGTCTTTTTATCCTCTCTTCCTACTTGCTTTTCTCCTGCCACTACCAGGTATTCAGCTCTCTCTGCTTTTCTCAGTTCATGGCCCCCCACCCACTCCTCTGTTGGTTTACCACGCTGTTCTGTTCTGTTTGCAGTCACCAGTTCACTGGTCCGCTCTGCTGCAAAGCTTCTCCACCAATCAAAAGCCTCCAATTCCACCATTGCTCTACTGTCACTTTCCACACTGCTCTCTGCATTGCTCTTAGTCTATAGTTTGCTATCCTGCCCTTTATTAACTGGCTCTCCTCTCTGTTGCACTGCTGCTACTGCTCTTTGCTTTACAGCCACATGGTTCCTGTTGGCTGATCTGTCGTGCTGTCTTCCCTAGCAAACAAAACTGCCTGGATGGCCTACAGTAAGCTCTCCTCTCCTCTTCGCAGCCGGCTCTCTTCTTCCTCCCTATCTATGACATTTGCATCATTCTCGTGTACTATCACATAATCTCTATGAAGCTAGATGTTTTATTCATTTCTGCCACCCAAACTCAAATAAATATGGAAAGCAATTATCAACCAATACAAATTGAAAAGATCCCATCATATCAACCACTACAGATAGTCTTCAACTTATTACTACAAATAGGAACAGAATTTCCATTGCTAAACAAGGCGGGTTGTTAAGTGAGTCATGCCCAATTTTACAATCTTTTTTGCCATTGTTGCTAAATAAATCACTACAGTTGTTAAATGAATCATGTAGTTATTAAGCAAATACAGCTTTCCCCATTGACTTTGCTTGTCAGAAGCCAACTGGAAATTTTGCAAATAATGATCATGTGATCTTGGGATGCTGCAGCTGTCCTAAATAGGCTGGTGGTTAGACAAAAATAACATTGTGAGAATCTCACATAAAAAGCAGGTCATGTGTATGAAGCATGTGGTTTAGCCCACTAATAGCATTATAAGTTTTGAAAAGCAATCGTTCACATTTTTGCATTACAAAAAGAAAAAAAAAGTAGAATCAGAACCTCAACAATTACATCTATGTAGTATTAGTCTATCAGAAGGGATATCTTGTTCAGTATATAGCAGAAATATGACAAAGTATAAGCAGCAGCATGCTTGACAAAGTAATGGAACAGCAGCAAAGCTCCATAATGATGGAATTGTTTGGAGACTGTAGACAAGACTGAATAGTATCAATTATTTGGATCTGAGTAAACATAAAAGTTCCTTAATAATCAATGGCAAAGTTGTCAGCAAACTTGCTTAGAAAATTACAAATGAGAAAATGCTCAAAGAAAAAAAATTACCAATTACTTAAATTCAATCAATTTTTCCCCTCATCTTCCAGTTGCAGGGGAAAAAAGCCACCTAACAAAGAAGACAGGTAGATTACATTTTGTTAGAAAAAAATAGAGAAAACAGAGCAACTAGAAAACATGTCTGGGAATATGCTTCTCTTCAGAAATCTGACACGAGAAAGTAGCATGCCTTTTAAATGAAAGCAAATCTGATAAGACCCTCAAATTTTTCATGACTGGTAGAAGTGAGATAAAAGCAGGCCTCAGTCACAGAAAAGTCAAAATCATGCACTTGGTAGCTTAATTTATATATTTTATTAAGCCATAAAGTAGTTTATTTTGTTCAGGCTCAATATGTTTTATGAAGCTAATCACTATGATTTGTAAATCATAATTCATGGCTTAACATGTATGGGCCATTCAGCCCTATTTCACAGGGCTTTTAATTGTTGGACTATTGCCCAAACTGAGGTGGTTTAATTGATAGCTATTTATATATTAGTTTTATTGTCTTAAGGTAATAGTATTGTAATCTGGCAATCTGTAAGAATGGTAAATAAAAAATAATATAGTCTTACCAAGCAATGACAGCAGTGTATTGACAGACCACAATATGATGGAATGAAATTTGAAAACACATGTTGCATACTTAGTGAAGGAGATGATTTTGTAATACCTTAATAGGCCATATCAGTATAATACTGATAAAAATAATTCATGGTTGAATTTTGGCACTGAAAAAATAGGTTTCTCTAACTCAGATAATACCCTGTAATGTTACTTTTTTCTGATCTGGCAATGCCCTCCCAATATAGGACTACAATTCCTACGATTTCCAGCTAATACACTAGGTTGTAATCTTGCTGTCTAGTTCATCTCTGAAGTGCCAGTTTTGTGAGATCTAGCATATTAACAGCAGGTTCATTTCTCTGAACAAAGACCCATATGCAGCCCAAACAATCCAAGATTTTCAAAAATAAAAATAAATGAAGAGAAATGATCCACTGGGATGGAGAATACCTATGACCCCAGTATGCACATGGCTACTGGGAAAATTGAGAAAGATAGGAAATAACTTATTGGTTGAAGTTGTTTTATCAATAAACAACAAGCTGCAGAAGTCACAGCAGTGATGTTATTTTTTAAAAGAGTAAATGTGTCATCTTATAATCTTTTGTCAAGAAGAATAAGCAGAAATTATGGAAATTATGTTTAGAATTCCAAGCTCTTTTATACTGTATCTTGCTTTTATTAAATGTCACTTGCACTGAGTTGTTCTTAGTGAAAAGTAAGTTGGAGCTATCCATGGTGTCCAATGGTCCAACCACCAGGACTGGTGGGCAAACTTTCAGAAGAAAAAGAAGACATCACTCTCTATTAATTCCTCATTATCAATGCAATCTCAGGGCATGTTTTTCTTTCCATTCCTGAAGTCCTTTTCCATGTTATGATTTCTCAAATACTTTAGTCTAGTTTATATAGCATGCTTCATTTTGTTGCTCTGTAAATTAGAGTTTATATCCATTACCTAAAAAAGATTACAGTTATCTGTAATTCCAATATCTCCCTCAGCTTTGAGTATTCTGAAGAACACAAAGTAAAATGTGTTGTCTGCTTTTCATAAGCATATCGTTGCTATACATGGAACTGTCATCCTGGCTAATAAAATTAAGGAAAATGGAGGACACACTAACTTGGATAACTTGACTCTCAGATAACCAGAGGTCATATGACAGCCATTCTGCTATTCTATCACCAAATAACTTGGTGGGAAAAAAATTGTTTACCGATGTTTTATTTATACAAACCACGTAACAAGCTCTCTGCAAGATTTATTATTTATAGTGCATGAGTCTGCACAGACAACTCTCACTTTCATTAAGGGTAACATGACATTTCTATCATTTCTTAAACCTCTTTCTTCTCTTCTTTGCATCTACAGAATACAAGAAATACAAACATATCTGAAAGTTTACAGTTGAGGCAAAAAGTCCTTTCCCATATAGATAACCTGGAAATATAATTGTGAGACTTGGATTGCAAAATAATAATAATTGCTTAATATCTGTTTACTTAATACTCCAAGTTAGAGGATAAAGCAGTCTTGAGGGAGAAGCTCTTGGGAGATACTGTTTTTTGGTGTTATTAACAACTGTGAAAAGAAAATTTTCCTGCAAACATCATGAAGTACTATTACAGTACAGACACCAAAGCAACAGAGATCAAATGATCCAGGACATTGTGAGTTTGCATTCACCTTTGGCATTCAATCAGCTTGAAAAATTTTCATTTTGTCTAGAGTTACATATGTAAATACCAAGTGAAGCCAGGGATGTAGTCTTCACTCAAGTCCGAGTTTAGCTGGACATTTGCATGCCCACCACTGATTGGTGGATCAAACAGGGCCCGCCACTGATTGGTGGATTCAAACGGAGGGAAATGTAAAGCATTGTCAGTGGCTGAATCGGTGGGACTGCTTCCTTTAAAAGGGAGTGCTGCTGGATCAGCCTTAGCAGAAGTCACTTACTTAAATAAAGAGCTGAAGTTACTGTCTGTCCTCCTGCCTCTTCATTGCCTCCCACGATCTAACATTGGCAACGAAGGTGGGATCGAAGAGGATGAAGGACTCAGGCTGAACAGAAGGAGCAACACGTGGCATCCACCATTATCCAGCAGCTGAACCACTGCATCGATTCCAGGATGACGTCTTACGCTCCACCAGCGCCATTCAATCCGGCTAAGAAAACATGGAAGAAATGCATGCTTCGATTCTGTTGTTTCCTGGAAGCCAACTATCTGCTAGGACTCTCGGACAACCAAAAAAGGGCACTTTTCCTGAGCTACTGTGGACCCAAAGTCCTTGACATGGCCGAAGCTGTTTCAGAACCCGCTGACCTGCAGACCATGCCATGGCCGACATTGCAAGAAGCACTCCAGGCTCACTACGCTCCCGTACCCTCTCCGATGGTTTACAAGCATGACAACCATTGGAACCAAGAGGACAGTGAGACCATCAAGCAATATGTTGCAGCCCTAAGGAAGACTGTGGCGCACTGTGAATTCAGCAACATAGAGGAGGCCATGATGGATAGATTGGTTTTTGGACTCAGGGACCGCAATTGCAAAGGCAATCACTATTGAGGCCGAACCTCACATTCAAAATCACTTTAGAAGAAGCGCAGGCAGCTGGCAATCCAGAAGACAGGAAGCACCACCGGGCAGTTGAAAACCACCAGTGTGAACCAGGAGTGCTGGGAAACTGATGACTCTACCAATGATGACGAGGACATACATCAGATGCAGTCTGAGAAGAGACCCGCAAGGACCGAGATGAGAGAGAGACTGCAAATGTGCGCAGGCTGTGGAGAGAATCATCCCACATCTACTTGCAGGTTACTTGCACCTACTTGCACCTCCCTCGCTGCAGGGAGACGGAACTATCATCCAGTCTCCAACCTTCGCTTTGTGGCGAAGGTTGTTGAGAGTGTGGTGGCGTGACAGCTTCCCCGGTACCTGGATGAAGCTGTCTATCTAGATCTGTACCAGTCGGGCTTCAGGCCTGGGTACAGCACAGAAACAGCATTGGTCGCATTGGTTGATAATCTCTGAAGGGCTCGGGACAGGGGTTGTTCCTCTGTCCTGGTCTTATTAGACCACTCAGCGGCTTTTAATACCATCGACCATGGTATCATGCTGCGTTGGTTGGAGGGGCTAGGAGTGGGGGGCACCGTGTTGTGGTGGTTCTCCTCCTTCCTTTCTAACCGTACCCAGTCCGTGTTGGCAGGGGGACAGAGGTTGACCCCAAGATGCCTAGTCTGTGGGGTGCCACAAGGGTCGGTCCTCTCACACCTCCTGTTCAACATTTATGTGAAGTCGCTGGGCGAGATCATCCGTGGCTTTGGGGGGGATTTCCATCAGTACCCTGATGATACTCAGCTGTACATTTCCACCCCGGGCCACCCATATGATGCCCTTTTTTTTTTATTATTGAAAAGTGTTATAGGAAATACAAACATTTTCTCCCTCCACCTTCCCCCCTCAACCCCTCCCATCCCCTGCCTCTCACCCCCCTTCCCCTCCTTACCCCCCACCCCTCCTTAGACTTCCCAGAACAAGCACAGGGTATAGCATTCACAAACATAAAGCTAAAATATGTTAACAAATTATTGCATTCATATTCTCCCTAAGTCTTTAACTCCTTATAACTCAAAAAACTATAAACATGAACTACTTAAAAATATTTCATTCATAAGCTATATGTATCTTCTTATTCGGATACTTTTTCTGTATATAGTCAATCCATCTTCTCCATTCCGATATATATCTTTCATTTGAATGGTCTTTAAGGTATGATGAAATTTTTGCCATCTCTGCCAAATGCACAACTTTTAATGTCCATTCCTCAATGGTGGGTGGATCTTCCTTCTTCCAGTACTGTGCCACCAGTAACCTGGCAACTGTTATTAAGTTCAAAACCAACTTAGTCTCTACTACAGTACAATCCGTAACTATTCCCAGCAGAAAAAACTGTGGTGTAAATTTAATTTTTTTCCTTAAAATATTTTGAATAATCCACCATGTTTTTATCCAAATAGCCTTGATTTTTTTACATGTCCACCATATATGAAAATATGTAGCATCTTCACACTCACATCGCCAACACTTATGTTGTAAATTTGGGTACATACAGGCTAGTTTTTTTGGGTCTAAATGCCATCTGTAAAACATTTTATAAAAGTTATCTCTTAAATTTTGAGCTTATGTGAATCTTACATTTCTAACCCATATCTTTTCCCATCTTTCCATCATTATTGGTTCATCTATGTTTTGTGCCCATTTTATCATACATTCCTTGACTAGCTCCGTTTCTGAATCTATTTCCACTAATACATTATACCTTTTTATATGCATTTGACCTTTATCTCTTATTTGCTTTATCAAATTCTCATCCTGCTGCAAAATACCAGTTTTTTGATCTTCTCTCCATCTGGCCTGCAGCTGACCATACTGAAACCAAGTCCTAATAATTCCTTCTTCTCTTAATTGCTCCATAGATTTTAATTGTAATCTGACTCCTTTCTTATAAAGGAGTTCCTTATATGTAATCTTATCTTGCTTTTGCTCCAAATTTATATTCTCTATCGCATGTCTGGGTACTGTCCATATTGGTAACTTATCATTTAATTTATATTTATACTTTTTCCAGACACGCAATAGAGCATTTCTTAATATATGACTTTTAAAAGCCTTATCTACTTTCTTGTCATATAATAGATAAGCATGCCAGCCGTAGACCAGACCATATCCTTCAATATTCAATATCTTTTCCTCCGTTAAATTTATCCAATCTGTAATTGCTGAGAGGGTAGCGGCTTCATAATACAATCTTAAGTTAGGCATTTTAAGACCACCTCTTTCTCGGGTGTCTTGCATTATCTTTTGATTAACTCGCGGTTTCTTCCCTGCCCACACAAACTTGTTTATGCCCTTCTGCCATTCCTTCAAATTTTCATCTTTTTAAAGTATAGGTATCATTTGAAAAAGAAATAAAAATTTTGGTAAGATATTCATTTTTACAGCAGCTATCCTACCCAGCAAAGACAGTTGTAATTTTTTCCAAGTTTCCATCTCTTTCTGTATTTTTTGCCATAACGGTTCATAATTATACTGATATAATTTCATATTTGCAGTCATAATATAAACCCCTAAATATTTAACCTTCTTAACTATTTCAAATCCTGTTAGCCTTTCTATCTCTTCTTTCTGGCTTCTGACCATATTTTTAGCTATTATCTTTGTTTTAGCTGTATTTATTTTAAAACCAGATACTTGTCCATATGAGCCGATTATATCCATCAAGGCTGTAGTCGATTGTACCGGTTGGGTTAAGGTAACCACCAGGTCATCCGTAAATGCTCGTAGCTTATACTCATGTTGTCTAATTCTAATTCCCTTTATTATATCCGTCCCACGTATTTTACTTAATAAAATTTCCAGCGTCAAAATAAACAATAACGGAGACAAGGGACAACCTTGCCTTGTTCCTTTTTCTATATTAAAATTATCTGTTAAACCACCATTGATTATTATTTGCGCTGTTTGTTTTTGATATATTGCCTTAATAGATTGTATAAAATGTTCTCCAAGTTGCATCCTTTCTATTAATTTTAATAAAAATTGCCAATTCAATCTATCAAAGGCTTTTTCGGCATCCAAAAAAACTAGCACCGCGGGGACCTGGTTGTTCCTTTCCAAATACTCTAATAAATTAACAATTTGCTTTACATTACTTTTCATTTGTCTACCATTTATAAAACCAGTTTGATCATGACGAATCATTTGCTGCATAACTGTCATTAATCTATTTGCTAAAATTTTAGCAAAAATCTTATAATCTATATTTAAAAGTGAAATTGGCCTATAGAATAAATATCCTTTAGTGGATTTAAGAGATCCCAAATTCTTTCCTTAAGAACATACTCAGACCAGAGATCCATCTAGTTCAAACAACTAAATATCAACAAGAAGCCAAAAATGTGATATAAATAATTATATTTTTCTTCCTACAATTAGATTCTAAGATATACTGTCTGGTCATCATTAGTACTGACAAGCGTATTTTCTATTAATTTTTTAAATTGTCAGATTTGGTGACCATTACTATATCATGTTTTCTCATAATTTTTCCAGAAGCCATACATTTTCAGCAAAGCTTTAGCCTTATGGGTTATTTAATTTTAATATTCAGTTTATTAAAGTTTGGTCTACTGGTTAAGACATCAGACTCCAAGTTCTAATCTTGCCTTAGCCATGAAAGCCAGCTGAGTGACCTTGAGTCAGTCACTCTCTCTCAACCCAATCCACTTCACTGGACTGTTGTGGGAAAAATTGGAGGAGGAAGGTATGTTGGATATGTTCACTTCCTTGAGTTATTTGTAAAAATAATAAAAGGTTGGATATAAGCAAACAAACATAAATTTACATGAAAGGAAAATCATTTTTACTTTAAGATGAAATTTCATTTTATATGAAATGTCTTTAATTCATTGAGAATTAAGTAATATAAATATTTAGGTTTCTTTTATATAATATTCTTTTTGGAGAGGAGCTGGATGCGTAAATTAGAGTAGTGTTTTCTTCATTTCTTGGAAAAATAATCCTCAGTGGTCTATATAATTTCCAGAATATCTTTTAAATCCCCTTTTTAAGCCGAGTTACAATTGTGGGCTAGGTGTGAGTTTCTTCCGTTACTTGTCAATCAAGGATTTATTTTATTTATTTTATTAGTTTGTCAAACATGTAAAAGATAGCAGGTATGAATATGAACATGGACATGAGTGAGGGAAATAAATACAAATAAATGGGGATAGTAGGACAGGAATGGTAGGCACACTGGTGCGCTTATGCACACCCCCTTTATGGACCTCTTAGGAATGGAATGGGGTCCACAGTAGACAGTTTATTTAATTTTATAAACTTCATCTTATTCAAATAATATAATTATCAATATTGCTTCTATCAGAATTATTTATACGACTATTATTATACTTATATATAATTTTTCCTTCTAAATAAATCATTTTGTATCAAATCAGTTATGTTAACATTTAAATTCAATTTTAACAATCCCAATATTTTTAATTTTATTCATTTCCACTTCGTTTAAATTTCAATGTTTTAATCCCTTCTAAATATATCCACCACCAGAAACAATACAATCCTTCACCTTTGTTTTTATAATTCATTTTATATAATTCAATTTTTACAATCCCAATAATTTCCCCTTCTAAATAAATCATTTTATATCAGATCAGATATATTGTCATTTAAATTCAATTGTAAGAATCCCAATAGTTTTCATTTTATTCATTTCAATTTCTTTTACCAAATCTCCTCTTATTCAAATAATATAATCCCCAATATTAATCCTAATACCATTATTAATACCATTATTACTTTACATATATTTCATATTGCTCTTCCTCCTATCCATTAATTACTTCCTTTAACCATTTTCTCCTGATCCATCTAATATACCACCCATTTTCTTTTTTTCCCTTTTTCTTCTTTTTACAGTTATCCTCTCTTTTGTTCTCTTTTGTTCTATTCCCCTTTTCTCCTCTTATCTTCCTTGTTTTCCCATTGTTAATCCCAATATAATCATTCATTTTTTCCCTCTGAATTTTCTATTTTTAACATTGTTAATCCCAATGTAATCATTAAAAAAAACAGTTCTTGCCTAGATTGCCCTCTATTCTCAGCTGATCTATTCTTTTTTCCTCTCTGCTTCTTTCTGACCTCTCTATTTTTAGCAGTGTTAATCTCAGTTCAGTTCCAAATCATTGAAACTGTTATTCACTTTCTTTTTTTCATTGTGTCAGGTATGTCTCCTTTCAGTACTCAAGAAAGAAAAAACCCAACTCCATTTTTATAGAGAAAGGTACTTTTACTGCGTATGAACTGAATGCAACCAAAGAAAAGCAAGGTCTGAGGCAATAGGCGTGAAAATCACATACAGAAAGCATCCCCAAAACCCTCCCCCCAAGGGACCAGTCAGGATTGACCAATCCACATCCCCCCAAGGTATCATGTGGGGTGCAGCTTCAGATGGCTCCATCTTTCTGGTATGCCAGGTAACATATATAACATACGTACAGCCTCATAACTACGGTTTATCAGGATATTTGGAATGAAACAATTGCAGCTGCCTTGGAACCCTAACATCTCGCTCATTTACCCATTCAGATTGAGCTGATGGGAAATGTTTCCAGGCCACCAAGTACTGCACCTTCCCTCGATGTTTCCTCGAGTCCAATATCTCCTTAATTTCAAAATGCTGTTCTCCTTCGATGAGTATGGGGAAAGGAGGAGGTTTTTGGTCCGGACGCTGGGGGGGGACATATGCTCGGGCTTCAATAAACTAACATTTATTTATTTATTTATTTATTGATTGATTGATTAATTTGATTTGATTTGATTTCTATACCACCCTACTCCTGAAGGACTCAGGGCGGTGCACAGCCAAACAATAAAACACATACATACAAAATTTAAAAGTAGAATAAAATCAAATTAAATAATTTTGGCCCCGACAAATTTAAAACCCTAAACTTTTTAAAACCAATTTTAAAATTGAATGTATAAAATACTAAAAGATATTTAAAAATTAAAAATCTTTTATAAAAGAGGGAGAAAATTAGGCCAGGCCCACCTGGTGAAATAATAAGGTCTTTAAAGTGTGGCGGAAGGTGCGCAGATCCAGGATCCTCCGTATCTCTGGGGGGAGCTCGTTCCAGATAGTAGGTGCCCCCACAGAGAAGGCTCTCCCCCTGGGGGCCGCCAGTCGGCATTGTTTGGCCAACGGCACCCGGAGGAGCCCCTCTCTATGGGAGCGTACCGGCCGGTGGGAGGCTATTGGTGGTAGTAGGCGGTCCCGCAAGTACCCAGGTCCTAAGCCATGGAGCGCTTTAAAGGTAACCAAAACCTTGAAGCGCACCCAGAAGACACCGGGAGCCAGTGCAGCTCGCGCAGGAGAGGTGTTACATGGGAACGCCATGTCGCTCCCATTACCACCCGTGCGGCCACACTCTGCGCCAGTTGGAGCCTCCGGGTGCTCCTCAAGGGGAGCCCCATGTAGAGAGCGTTGCAATATGAAACACAGGATGAATCCTCCACAAGGTTTTAGGTATGCATACAATAGGGAAAGGACCCACATATTTAGACCCAAGTTTTTTTGACTTTTGGGTAGTTTACAGGTACTTGGTGGAAAGGAAAACTCTATCTTCTACTTTGTAATCCCTACCCTGGATTCTTTTCTTATCAGCTTGTTTCTTATGGGCTCGGTGAACCTCGTTCAGGGCCTTACGTGTTACAGTCCAGATGCCATGTAGCTGTTCAATCCAGTCAGCCAATGAAGGTATTTGTGGTTTGTCCTGAGGCAACTCTGGGATGGGTACAAAGTCTTGACCCGAGACCACCTTGAACAGGGTAAAACCAGTACTGCTGTGTATAGAGTTATTACAGGCAACCTCTGCAAACGGCAACAGGTCCACCCAGTTATCTTGCTGATAATTTATGTAACATCTAATGTATTGTTCCAATACCGAGTTAGTTCTTTCACAAGCCACATTGTCTGAGGATGGTGGGTGGAGCTTAACCCCTGGATGGAGCCTAACAACCCCAGGAACTCCTTCCAGAAGTGGGAGGTGAACTGAACCCCTCTGTCTGAGATTATTCGCTCCGGAACTCCATGTAATCTATAGACATGCTGGACAAACAACTTGCCCAGAGTTTTAGCCAAAGGGATCTTAGGACATGGTATAAAATGCACTTGCTTAGAAAACAAATCAGTAACCACCCAAATGACCGTTATTTCCCCCACTTTCGGGCAATTCAACAATAAAATCCATGGATATCTCCTTCCATGGGGCTCCCCATCTGGCTACACTCTGAAGTAATCCAGGGAGTTTCCCAGGAGGCTTCTTCACTGGCGCACATAAAGGGCAGCTCACCACATAGGTTTCTATGTCTTTTTAGAGCTGGCCACCAGAATTGTTGTTTAACTAAATGCAATGTCTTTATGAATCCAAAATGTCCAGAGATTTTAGCATCATGGGCATGTTGTAACACTGCTCCCCTCAGGCTGGTGGGGACATACAGCTTTGCTCCCACCCAGGCGAATCCCTCACGAAGTGTACACTCACTGGAGTGGGCTAAAAACCATTCATCAGTTTTCTTTTTTTTTTTTATTTATTTATTTAAAACAGTACATCAAACAAAAAAAAGAAATAGTCAAACAAATGATCGCGACAGAAACTTTACATGATATTTACACTTTCTACGGTATGTAGGCTTCAGTCAAATTTAACAAATATTAAACATAGTCCTGGTTATACTTGACTTTTTGGGTGTCTGTTGTTCAACCAAACATACCATTTGTCCCAACATTGGAAATATACGGAGTCCTTTTGATCTCGCAATGCTTTAGTCAGTCTGTCGGCTTCCGCATAATCCAAAATTTTCTCCAGAATCAAATCTTCAGCCGGCAGATCTTTCCCCTTCCAATGTTGGGCGAAACATATTCTTGCTGAAGTGGTGATAAATACACACAGACACCATATATTTGTGCCTATATTATCTGGCCTAATGTTCAGTAGATAGTACTCTGGTTTCAGGATTAGGTTATAACCTGTGATTTCCATAATCCATGCCTGTATGGTTTTCCAGAATTCCCTCGTCCTGGGACAGGTCCACCACATGTGGAAATAGGTGCCGATCTCCCCGCACTTCCAACAGTTTGGTGAGAGATTTGAATACATTTTAGAAAGACGGGCAGGTGGAAGGTGCCATCTATACAGCATCTTGTACACATTTTCTTTATATGATGTTGCCCACAGGAGTTTCATATGTTTGAGCCAGATTTCTTCCCATTTGGTCAAATCAATTGGATAACCAATATTTCTCCCCCAGGCAATCATAGAGTCTTTAACTATTTCATCCCCTATCCAATAGTCTATTAAAAGTTTATATATCCTTGATAACATTTTATCCTCTTTTCCTAGAATGATATTGTCCAGTTCATGCTGATTCAAATTAATACCAACTTGTTCCCTATCTTTTTTAAATTTCGAGCAAATTTGGGCATAAGCCCACCAATCCAGTTGTCTTCCCTGCAACTCCAACTCATTTCTTGTTTTCAGACTGCCATGGGGGTCCAAAAGTTCCCGGTAAGAGAGGTGATTTTCTTTGTTATATAGAGGCCTATACGTTATAGCTTCGAGTGGGACCAGCCAGGAGGGGACTGAAAAGTAAAATTTACCCTTAATTTTCCTCCACGACTCAATTAGAATATTCCTCACATAATGTCCTGCAAGACACCTGTGCTTTGGGATTTTATTTTGCCAGAGAAAATAATGCCATCCTTGATGTAACCCCTCACCTTCCAAAATCAGCAACCTCCTTCTTCTCAACAATATCCAATCCCTGATCCAGACTAAGTTTGCGGCCTGATAGTAGTATTCCCATTTTGGAACACCAAATCCCCCTCTTTCTTTAAGTTCTTGAAGCATTTTAAGTTTAATTCTGGGTTTTTTATTTTGCCAAATGAATTTAAGGACAAAAGAATTTAATTTTTTAAAAAAATTGTTATCCAATCTAACTGGTGCTGTGTAGAATAGGTATATCCATTTCGGAAGTATATAAATTTTTATAATTGCTATTCTACCTAGTAGGGATATCTGCATACTCTTCCATTTCTCTAGATCCTGACCTGTTCTCTTAAGAAGGTTCAAATAGTTGTCCTCTTTGATCGTGGAGCATTTGGCTGATATAATAATGCCTAAGTATTTTAGTTTGTTTACAATTTGGAACCCCAAATTCACTTCTAATTCTTTCCCTTGCTTTGCTGTTAAGTTTTTGGCAATAATTTTAGTTTTTTCCCTATTGACTTTTAATCCCGCCACCTTACCATATTTTTCTATTTCCTAGGTCAGACACGGTCCCGATATCAACGGATCTTCTAATATAAATACTAAATCATCAGCGTAAGCCTGCACCTTATATTGTTGATTTTGGATATAAAGACCTTTTATCCCCATATTACGTCTAATTTCCCTCAATAAGGGTTCTAATGACAGAATAAATAACAACGGGGAAAGCGGACACCCTTGTCTAGTTCCTTTCTCAATATCAATTTGATTGGATACATCACCATTAATTGAGATTTTAGCAGTCTGCTTCGAATAAATTGCACGGATTGCCCGAATAAATCTTTCTCCAAATTGCATATGTTGCAGTAAACCTATTAAAAAACTCCAATTCACATGATCAAAGGCCTTATGTGCATCCATGAATACCAGGGCCAATTGTTTATCAGTATGAGTTTCGTAATATTCCAAAACATTCATAACTATTCTTACGTTATCTCTAATCTGTCTGCCTGGTAAGAAACCATTTTGGTCTTCATGTATAAATTGGTTAAGAAACCCTTTAAGTCTCTCTGCTAAAACCGCTGCAAATAATTTATAATCCGCGTTAAGAAGTGAAATGGGCCTATAATTCTGAATCTGAGATAGGTCACTATTGTCCTTTGGCAAAAGAGTTATTAGTGCTTCTGTCCATGATTTCGGGATCTGTCCCTCCCGAATTACCCCATTAAATAGTTCAGTCATATGCGTACCTAATGTTTCCCAAAATGCTTTGTAATATTCAATCGGTAGGCCATCTGTACCGGGAGTTTTCCCTGTCTTTTGTTTTCCCATGACCCTTTCAATTTCCCCCTCCGTAATTTCTTCATCCAATACTTCCCTAGATAAGTCTGGTATTTTGGGTATGTCTGATTCCTCTAAGTATTTCTTTATTTCCTGCTCAGACTTATCTTCCTTACAATATAAATTAGTATAAAATTCCTGTACAATTACTTTCTTCCCTTCTTCCCCTGTAATCCAATTGCCTTTCCCATCTCTCAAATTATGAATTCTGTTCTTTTCTTTTTCTTTATTTAGACGGTAAGTGAGCCACCTCCCTTGTTTATTTGCCCTTTCGAAGTATCTTTGCTTCATCCATCTTATTTTTTTCTCCAAATCCTGTTGATCTAATAAATTAATTTGGTGTCGTGCTACTTTCAGGTTCATTTTAAATCCTATATTGCTTGGGTCCCGCTGTAACATAGCCTCACTTCTTACCAGGTCATCCAATAATTTATTACGCTCAGCCCTTTCCTTCTTTCGTTTCCCTGCCATATAGTTAATCACCAAACCACGAAACACAGCCTTCGCTGTGTCCCATACGTTGAAAGGGCATGCATCCTCCCTGTTATTTTCCTGGAAAAAAAACCCCATCTCTTTCTTTAGGTGTTTTAAGAATGGCTCATCTTTAAAAACTCCTATGTCCAATCTCCACTTAGGCCTTATTTTTCGGCTTCCCCATGTTATCCAAACAGGGTTGTGATCTGCCCACTCATTGACGCCTATTTCTGCTTTCTGTATCCCCTGACTCAATTCCCCTGACAGCCACGCCGCATCTATCCGCGACCAAGATGAGTGCCTGGCGGAGAAGTATGTATATTGTTTATCATCTGGGTGCTTTTCCCTCCAGATGTCTCTAAGTCCAAATTCTTCTTGTATTTGCTGCCAGATAAAAGGCAGCCTTTTCTTTACCGTATTCTTTTCTCCTTCCTGCTTCCTCTTTCCAGATATATAATCTTTGCTTTTATCCTCTATAGCATTAAAGTCTCCCACTACACAGATATGTGGGTAATCATATTCAACAAGTTTAGAGTGTAAGATCTGAAAAAAATCTTTCTGATTTCCATTAGGTGCGTATATACAAACCAATAAACATTTTTTATCACATATTTCTACCTCAACCATCAACAGTCTCCCATCTTCGTCTGCAAAAATCAGCCTCGACTTTATGTGTTTTTGTACATAAATAGCTACTCCTCTTTTTTTTGTTTCTGCTAGGGATGTATATAGTTGACCCAATTTGCTATAATTCAATAGGTAGAGGTGATCTCTTTTTATATGTACCTCTTGGAGGCATACTATATTCAAACGTGCTTTCATTAATTTAGTAAAAACCTTTTTCCTTTTATTTGGACTATTCAATCCATTGATATTCACAGACATTAGACGCATCTCTTCCCCCATCCCGTCTTCCTTATTACCCTTACTTGCCTTCTGCTTGAGGTTTCTTTTTTGATTGTCTTGTTTCAACACCCCTCTCTACCTGAGTCTGAGTTTGTCCTTTCCCTTTCTTCCTTTCACCTACTTGTTCTATTTCCCCTCTCTCTTCCTCCTCTAGTACTTCTTCCCCGCTCTTGCTCTCTAACTCTTCTCCCACGTCTGCTTCTGAGGGGTTCAAATGTCTAATAAAGAAATCTCTAGCGTCTCTAAGATTATCGATTCTCACCCTTTTTTCTGCCCAAGTAAATAATAAAC
This sequence comes from Arizona elegans, assembly GCA_022577455.1. Classification (NCBI taxonomy): domain Eukaryota; kingdom Metazoa; phylum Chordata; class Lepidosauria; order Squamata; family Colubridae; genus Arizona; species Arizona elegans. Next base: position 69,454,255 of record JAKOOJ010000004.1, on the reverse strand, counting down.
CTTCTGGGAGTAGCCACCTATATAATATTTTATGCTTTCTCAGTTGGGCCGTTAAGAAGTGATAATTACGCCGTATTTCCCGAACCCACCTAGGGAGCTGCCTCAAAAATATCAATTGTTTATCCTTATAGGTTACTGTTTTATCTCTAGCCTTCGCAATTACCTCTTCCCTAAGGGCTTTCTTAGATAGTCTGATATGAACCTCAGTTGGAAGTTTCTGTCTCCTGGCATAACTCGTGTGAACCCGAAACACGTCGTCTATATCCCTCAAAACCTCTTCCTTTGTGATCTCCAAAGTCCCAGCCAGTATTTCTGCTACTATATCTCTTAATGGCTCCCCCCTTTCTTCCACCACATTTTGAATCCTCAAGTAGAAAGATGATCTGTCCATTTCCAAAAAAATAATTTCCTCTTCAAAGACCCTGCTCACCGCTATTTGCTCCCTTTCCTCTCCATCTTGTCTTTCCTCACATCGTCCCATCCTCCTTTCAATGTCTTGTATTTTACTCTCCTGTTGCGTCAAAACCCCCTGAACACCTTCCAAACTCTCATTCAACATTTTGATATCATTTCTAACGGCTCCCAACTCCCCTTTAATATCTAGTGTTAGGTCCTCTAAGTTTTTAGAAATAGCTTCTTGATTTTTGGTCATCACTTCGTACATAGCCTGCAGCATGTTCTGTAAGCTTGCTAGCGATGGTGGTTTCCCTGCAGCAACCATATCATCCAGTGACCTGGCAGACGAAGGCGATGAGGTGGGTGTGGCCGTAGCAGCGACCATAGGGAGTGTCAGGACTTTTTTCCCAGTTTTTGCGGTTACCACTGATGTTGCCATTGACATTTTGATTGGAGGAGTTTTTATCCGATCAGTTCCAAAGAAAAGGGGTAGTCAGGGGTAAGCAAGATTTAAATTAATCAGGTGAGCAGTCTAATCGGTAGTAGGGGTAGTATTCAATACATAATTCAGAGAGGAAAGAAAGGTAAGAAAAAAAAAATCCAAAAAATATTACTCGGCAGAGTTCTTCTCTTCCTCAAGTTGCTATACACACGTTATAATAAAGATCTCCACTAGATGGGGGTATAGCGCTATTCTGCACACACACTCTTTAGTAAGCACGTTGAGGGGAAAAGGGGGTGGGGAAAGGGTAATAGATTTCTAGCAAAAAGTATAGCTGTTTGTTCAGTCACAGGTCCTTCCAAATTCTCTGTAGAAAATATAAGAAAGGAGCAGGAGATCAGCCCAAAATCAATCACACCCTCCACCAGGTACAACTCACAACTCGATCCTTTTCAAATGTTCCATTCAGCCAGCACAGTTCAAAATCAGCTCCACAAATAAGGAGTGGGACACACGTAGCCGCTATCCCGTCTTTGCTCCAACCACACACAGGGCACTTTTCATAGATCTCACCACCTCAGCATATCCAGTGGGGCTCTCAGAAGAGTCAAAACACCGTCTCCATTAGCTCTTATTTAATTGAAGGTGTAGGGCGTCTTGTCCGTCGCGATCAGGTTTCCCTTCCTAAATGGGCAGTCATCGCTACGGAGCCGCCATTACTGGCGCTGCCTTCTCAGCCTGAGACAGGAGAGATTCGCTTACACGTGCCGGATTGCCACTCCTAACACGCTCCTAGCTCCTCTCCGCTTGCGGCTGCCTCTCCGGGGCTGCCGCCGGCAAAACAAAGCCGCCCAGGCTAAGAGATTGGCAAGATCGTGACAGGAGCTAACTCCAAATCCATCTTGCTGTCACGATGACCGGAACCGGAAACCCTCCATACTCTGGTTTCTCTTCAGATCGTATAAATCTTTCGCCTTTTACCATTCATCAGTTTTCAATGCTTCTTTTAACTGCTCGCTCAAGTCGCCGGGCTGTCAGCCTTGGAAGCCATATTAGGCCGGAAGCTTCAATGCTGCCACCTCCTCATGTCTGGGAAAGTAGGAGGGGGGATTTAGGAGAGGGGAATTAGTAGACATAATAGCATTCTTCCTATCGGTCAAGGTCAGGGGCTGGGTCGAGGTGGAACGGACATTGATTGGAGCATGTAATTGACTGGGGAGAAGGGGGATGGTTTTCGGAGCTTTGAATTACTGAAGGAAAGTCCGGGCTTTTCAGATTTGGGATTTCCCAGATATGCCAGTTTAGCTATTTTAGTAAAGAGAACTTTGGAAAATGCCTGCTTCCATGACTTTACTGGGAGTTGGGGGTTTCCTGGAACACTGACATTATCTCGAATCTCCTTAAAACCTAACAGTAACCTGTATCGGGGCTGTCAGGGGTACTGAGCCCCAGCATTGACCTAAAACCCCGGGTGATGCAAAGACTCAGTGAAGATGGAGGAGAAAGGAGAAATCGGAGGGAGGCCTGCCAGGGCCCTGGATGCTTGAGGAATTGCCGATCCCTTGCCTGCTTTTTCTGATGAGAGGGGATGAGCCATGGTGGCTGCAGAGGAAGCCCTTTGACTTGGGGCTTGGGCTGAGGTGTCAGATTCCTGGGAGAGGTTCCAGCGAATGGAAGGGGGGAGCTTCACCCCTCCTTCCCAACTCCTGGAGGTGAGCTGGAGGCTAGCGAAACCAACATTCACCCTACCTGATCTGGGACATGGGGGGGGATTTGTAGGACACAGACCCCCCCCTTGCCCACCCAGAGGCCAAACAACAGGATTAGCACAACATTCCAATCCTGCAGCAATGGGGCATCAGGCTCAGCCAACATACGGAAGGCAAACCCCCCCTTTTTGGGCCTCTCGCCAGCCTGTGTTAGCATTACCTCCTGTGGAGAGCATAACACCCGGATGGGCTTTCTGTCCCAGCCAGGGATGGATCCAGGGCCAGTGGTATCCCGCGCCATCTGTTCCAAGCTTCCAGGGATCCCCCTGGCCCCCCTCCTATGGCCAAACAATCCTGGCACCACAGGGGGGACTAATCCAGCAGCTGGTTGGAGTGCCCCCCCTCCAGCACAGCAGCCAGGCCCCCTCCCCTAATAGCCGATGCCATTGCCCCCCCTCCAGCCCAGCAAACTTTACACCAGCCTGTTGGAATGCAACAACCAGGAGCATCCCCACAGCAAGTTCTACCCCAACCAGCCGTGGCTGCTGCCCCCCCCCCACATGCAAGGCCAGCACCACCCCGCTTCAGAACAACCTTTGACGGGATGCCAGCCATGCTAGCTTATTTCCTCAGCAGGGTCTGGGCTCATGTGGATCAGTATGGTGAGCAATACGAATCAGAACAAGATCTAGTGACGGCAATCTCAGATGAAATGAATGAGGGGGAGGCTTCTAAATGGATAGCCCAGCTACATAATGAAGGCGCTGCTGAACTAAATGATGCTGATGAGTTTATCACATTGCTCCGATCCACATTTGATGACCCAGACCGCATAAATGAAAATGAAGCCACGCTAAAAGTCATGAAGCAAGGTAATCAACCTATAAAAGACTTTGTATGGGACTTTAGACGAGTCACAGAGAATCTAGGCCATTGGCCTGACCGCATACTCCTGCACTACTTTAAAGAAGCTATTGACCCAGAAGTCAGAAAATCCTGTGGGATCGGGGAGTGCCTGAGCGTCTCCACGACTGGTATACCATGTCCATTGCTCTAGACAGAGAAGTCCACCCCCCCCCACCAAACCCCAGCACAGCAGCCATTTCAAAAGCTACAAATCTCACCACCCCCTCAACCGGGGGGGGGGGCGATTAAGTGTTATTGCTGTGGACAGACAGGACATCGAGCTTCTGAGTGCCTGGCCCCTGCCCCAGTTCCACAACAATGACCCCCCCCCATAGCTGCACGAGGCAGGAGGGCTCCATGGAAAGCCCCAGACACCAGCCAATTTGCCAGACAAGCCATGGAGATTCCCCTCCCCACTGAAGAGAGTGAGGAGCCTCCAGCAAAAGGAGCCCCTCCTGACAGGGCTAGCAGAGATGGTGAGTACATCCATCTCCCCCTTCTCAATTAAAGTAAAACTACTGCTGCTGGAAACAGGGAAACAAGGAGAACAGGGAAACAAGGAGAACCGAGTGGCCGTGGTTTCTGATGTCCCGATATAGTCAGTTGATGCCATCGCTGACTATTGGGGGCGAATTGCTGGCCCCCACAGAGAGGGCTCGCAACTTGGGTGTCCTCCTGGATTCACAGCTGTCTTTAGAAGAGCGCTTGACGGCCGTGACCGGGAGGATTTTTCATCAGGTACGCCTGATTCGCCAGTTGCATCCCTTTCTGGATTGGGACTTCTTACACACAGTCACTCGTGCCCTCATCACTTCCTGCCTAGACTACTGTAACGCTCTCTACATGGGGCTCCCCTTGAGGAGTACCCGGAGGCTCCAACTGGCACAGAGTGCGGTCGCACGGGTGGTTATGGGAGCAACATGGTGCTCCCGTGTGACACCTCTTCTGCGCGAGCTGCACTGGCTCCTGGTGGTCTTCCAGGTGCGCTTCAAGGTTTTGGTCACCACCTTTAGAGCGCTCCATGGCTTAGGACCTGGTTATTTACTGGACCGCCTACTACCACAAGCAGCCTCTCACTGACCGGTACGCTCTCATAGAAAGGGGCTCCTCCGGGTGCCGTCAGCTAAACAATGTCAACTGGCGGCCCCCAGGGGGAGGGCCTTCTCTGTGGGGGCACCCACTATCTGGAACGAGCTCCCCCCAGAGATACGGAGGATCCCGGATCTGCGCACTTTCCGCTGTGCTCTTAAGACTCTCCTATTCCAGCAAGCTGGCCCGGCCTAATTTTCTCCCCTGTTTTAAAATTCTTTTAAATCGAAATGTTAATCTGTTTTAAATTATTGGGATTTTTAATTGTCTCGGGCTAAATTATTTAATCTGGTTTTAATTATGTTTTTTAACTTTTGTATCTATGTATTTTATTTTGTGCCTGTTCACTGCCCTGAGTCCTTCGGAAATAGGGGGGTATATAAATCTAATAAAACAAAACAAACAAAACAAACAAACAAAACAAACTCCCAGCAATAATAGATACCGGCTGAACCAGATGTTTAATTGGGCTTAATGTGGTAGAATAGCTTGGGATCAGAACAACATCCTTAAAGCACCCGATTAAATTTTACCAGGTGGATGGGACATTAATTGGGGTAGTCCTTGCCATTTATATTACTGAACTGATTAAATTAGAGATGGGAAAACCTCATTAACTTATACGATTTATAGTAACCCCAAAGATGTCAGAATCTATCATACTGAGTCTGGCTTGGTTGGACAAATGGGGCCCCACCATCACATGGGAAGATGGATACCAAAAAATCAGAATAGCAGTTGGCCCATCATCCCCTACCCCTCATCCCAAACAGCAACCTACCCATAATGGCCAGTGGCTAGAGACAGCAGCAGCTTGTGGAGACAGACTTCCAGGTGAATACAAGATCCCTAAAGTGTATGCAGACTTAACCAAGCTTTCAGTGAGGAAGAATGTAACCTCCTCCCCCCTCATCGGCCCACAGAATGCGCCATCGAATTACAATCAGGGGCTAAATTGCCAAAACCTAGAATGTACTCCATGAAACCTGCTAAAATAACTGAATTGAGGAAGTACATTGACACTAACCTAGCCAGAGGGTTCATCGAGCCTGCGAAATCCAGCATGGGCACCCCAGTACTGTTTAAAGAAAAAAAAGATGGTTCCTTAAGATTATGTGTCGATTTTCGGTCCATCAATGGCATTTGCATACAAAATACTTACCCCCTCCCACTGATGAAAGACTTACTGAACCACCTATCAAAAGGAAAAAATTTCACCAAGCTAGATCTAAGAGAAGCCTACTACCGAGTTCGCATAAAGGAGGGAGACAAATGGAAGACTGCTTTTAACTGCTCCTTAGGCAGCTTCCAATTCTGGGTCATGCCTTTTGGACTCTAGAGGGCCCCAGGGGTCTTCATGCAACTGATCAACGAAATTTTGCATGAGCATTTATATCAGGGGGTTCTTGTTTATCTCAATGACATTCTTATATTCAGCGAAAATATGGAAGACCACATCAAATTGGTCAGACAAATGCTAAAAAACTCTTAGCAGCCAAACTTTATGCAAAATTGTCCAAATGCGAGTTCCATAAGGAAGTCCTTGACTACTTGGGATACCGGGTGTCAAATAAGGGGATCGAAATGGACTCGGAGAAGGTGAAGGCAGTACTGGATTGGCAGTCCCCATGCACCCGTAAGCAACTCCAGAGCATCCTGGGGTTTGCAAACTTTTACAGACAATTCATTCCTTCCTTCGCTGAGGTCGCACTTCCTTTGACAGAATTTCTGAAAACCGGCCCGTCTCCCACCAAGCCAAAACCTAGCCAGCCCTTAGCTTGGACAATGGACTGCCAAAAATCCTTTGAATGGTTAAAACGCCTATTTGAGGTGGAGCCAATCCTACAGCATCCTGACCCGAACAAGTCCTTCGTGGTTCAGGCAGATGCAAGTTATGTGGCGGTGGCAGCTGTTCTACTACAAAGGGACCCCCGGAACAATCTAATGCTATGTGGTTATGTATCAAGGAAGTTAACGGACACTGAGCGCAGATGGACGGTATGGGAAAAGGAGGCATTTGCGGTGCAATGGGCTCTCCTGTCCTGGAGACTTTCTGGAGGGAGTGGAGGAGCCTTTTGAGGTTTGGACTGACCACAAGAATCTCGAGGCACTGAAGACCCCGAGGAAGCTTTCTCCAGACCAAGTTCATTTGGCTCAATATTTTAAATGCTTTAACTTTAACCTGAAATATATCCCGGGTGATAAGAACCTTCTGGCTGATGCTCTCTCCCGCAAACCCCAATTTGACAGCTGACAGGAAGAGATAGTTCACGCCATGATTTCAGAGACTCAGCCAGTCGCCCAAGCCTGCACCAGAGTGCAAGCGTGCCAGGGTTCCACCTCCCCGAAGACAAGTTGACAGCGGAGCTAAAAGCGGTCCTCTCTAATGATTCCTGGTTCAAAGAACACCAGGTGGACCTCACCCTAAGAGACAGGTTGGCGAAGAAAGGGAATAAACTTTACATGCCCCTCAGCCTGCAGCTCCTGGTACTGAAGAGAAGTCATTATTCTCGCCTAGGGGACCACTTTGAATTTTTAAAAACCCTCCATTTGACTAGGAGGCAATTCTGGTGGCCAAAGATGAAAACTGAAGTGGAAGACTATGTGAGGAGCTGTGCCACTTGCGCCACCATGAAATACCAACCAGGGAAGCCCCCTGGCCTTCTCCAGGCTGTGGCTGAACCCACCAAGCCCTGGGAGGAGATTGCAATAGACTTCATAGTTGAGCTACCTGACAATGGGGGAAACCGAGTCATATGGACTGTCATTAATTTATTCTCCAAGCAAGCCCACTTTACTGCCTGCAGTGGACTATCCTTGGCTAAAAAACTGGCAAAGCTGTTTGTGAAACACATCTACAGGCTACATGGAGTCCCAAGGAGAATGATATCGGACCGTGGGGTCCAGTTTACTGCTAAATTCTGGAGGGAATTTCTACGATCCATTGGGTCATCCCAGGGACTTAGCTTGGCTTTTCACCCGTCGACTAATGGATCAGCTGAAAAATTGAACGCAATGGTGGAACAGTACATTAGGTGTTATGTGAATTATCAATAGGAGAACTGGGCAGACTTGCTACCATTCACAGACGTTGCTTATAATAATGCAGTACACAGCAGTACTGGGTTGACCCCTTTTCAAATAACTACGGGCATGGATTTTGTGCTGATGCCTGAGTTGCCTACAGAGCCACCCACTTCCATGTCCTTAACGGACTGGATGACTTCATTGAAAAAGGGTTGGGAGAATATTAAAAAAGCTTTAGTGGAGTCAGTGGAAAAATATAAGGCCCAGGCCGACAAACACCGGGGTCTCCAACCACCTTTCCGAATAGGTGATAAGGTGTATTTGTCAACCAAGTACCTAAGATTGAGGGTGCCCAGCAAGAAGTTTGGACCCAAATTCATAGGTCCCTTTCCTATAGTGAAAGTGATTAACCCAGTGACTGTCCAACTTAGGCTCCCTCGCATATTGGGAAAAATACACCCAGTTTTCCACAGCAGCTTATTGAAACTGGTCAGAGAATCTACCCTCAGACCTTTGCCAGTTGCTCCGCCCCCTCCTTTAGTAATACAAGGGGAGAATCATTATGAGGTGAAGAAAATCCTGGACTCTAGACTCTACAGGGGTCGATTACAATATTTAGTGCACTGGAAAGGCTACCCTTTGGCTGAAACTACTTGGATTAAGAGTTGGGATGTGAAGGCTGATGCGCTCGTGAAACAGTTTCATGACAAATTTCCTGACAAACCGAAAGGTCCTCCTGAGGGGGGGGAAGAGATTGGTGCTGAGCAGAAACCCCTTCTTTTGTGTTTTGTCTGTTTTATTTTTCAGGATGTGGTTCTTTCTGCGGGGGGCGGGGGATGCCTGTCAGCCTTAGAAGCCATATTAGGTTGGAAGCTTCAATGCTGCCACCTCCTCATGTGTGGGAAAGTAGGAGGGGGGATTTAGGAGAGGGGAATTAGTAGACATAATAGCATTCTTCCTATCAGTCAAGGTCAGAGGCTGGGTTGAGATGGAACAGACATTGATTGGAGCATGTGATCGACTGGGGAAAAGGGGGATGGTTTTGGGAGCTTTGAATTACTGAAGGTAAGCCTGGGCTTTTCAGATTCGGGATTTCCCAGATATGCCAGTTTACCTATTCTAGTAAAGAGAACTTTGGAAAATGCCTGCTTCCGCAGCATTTGGGGGTTGGGGGTTTTCTGGAACACTGACATGGACAAAGTTAGGTCCCCTTTCGCCTGGGCTCTGGTAACTACTGGGGCCGCCAGCTGTTTCAAGGGGACAACTGGGCAAATCACTTCCGCCCAAGCACTATTGTATTGAGGCAGTCTCAAGGGAGCATCTGCCATAAAGTTCTTTCCCCCAGGAAGGTAGCGCAGAGAGAAATTAAAGCAGTTAAAGTGTTGGGCCCAACGGACCTGCATGAGTGACAACTTCCGGGGCATTTTTAGGGCCTCTAAGTTTTTGTGATCAGTCCACACCTCAAAAGGGTGCTTTGCCTCTTCCAGGAAGTGCCTCCATGTTAGTAGTACTCGGCGAACAGCAAAAACCTCCTTCTCCCAGATAGCCCATCTCCTCTGGGTTTCAGATAATTTCCGAGAGGTATAGGTACAGGGTTGTAGATTTCCCTCAGCATTGGCTAAGAGTAACACTGCCCCAACAGCCACATCGCTGGCATCAGCCTAGATGACAAATGGGGCCTCCATGTCAGGGTGTTTAAGGACTGGTTCAGTGGCAAACAGTTGTTTCAGTTTTTCAAAAGCCTGACATTCCATAGTCCACTTGAGAGGCCAGGAAGATTTTGGCTTTGCTTCACCCTTTGTTTTCAGGAAGTTAGTAATCGGTAAGGCAATCTTCACAAACGAGGGGATGAACTGTCGATAGAAGTTAGCAAATCCCATGAAGCTTTGTAGTTGTTTGCAGGTACGTGGAGGCGTCCATTCCGAACTTTCTCCAGGTCCATTTCTATCCCCTCATGTGAGATGCAGTACTCCAAATAGTCAATTTTAGTCTGATGGAATTCACATTTTGACAACTTAGCATACAGCTCAGCCACTCTCAGTTTTTTCAGGACAGCTCTCACCAGCTTTACGTGGTCGTCCATGGTCTCTGTATAAATAAGAATGTCATCCAGGTAGACCAAGACCCCCTTGTAAAGGTGCTCATGCAGCATTTCATTGATCAGTTGCATGAATACTGCGGGGGGGCCCTTGTAATCCGAAAGGGAGCGCCCTAAACTGGAAACATCCCAGCGGACAATTGAAAGCTGTTTTCCATTCATCATCTTCCTTAATCCGAACTCTATAATAAGCCTCCTGTAAGTCAACTTAGAAAAAATCTTCCCCTTGGCCAGGTGGGCTAGCATGTCTTTCATGAGGGGGAGGGGGTAGACATTTTCCACACACATGGCATTTAAATTCTTATAGTCAACACACAGACCAAGAGACCCATCTTCTTCTCCCAGAATAGCACCAGGGTGGCTACTTGCAGCCTAGCCAGTTGGATGAAGCCGCTTTTTAGGTTTTTATCAATAAAGTCTCATAGCTCCCCCAGCTCCCGGGGGGTCATGGGGTAGATTTTTGGTTTAGAGAGTTTCATCCCTGGAAGGATTTCTATACTACAGTCGGTAGGCCAATGGGGGAGCAGCATATCTGATGCCTTCTCACTAAACGCCTCCTGGAGGTCCCAGTACTCTTTTGGAATTTTTTCCTCCCCCACAATGTGTTCTGTTGTGGCTGCTGCCAACTCACTTGCTGCTTTGGCCACGCAATAGAGGCTCCCCCCACCCCTCTTCCCTTGCTGGCTAGAGCAGATGCGCAACATGCCCGTCCTCCAATTTATGTGTGGGTTCCATTTTTGGAGCCTGGGCAGTCCAAGTAGAAGGGGTCGTTCCATGCCAGGGGCCACAATAAAGCTCAGAGTTTCTTGGTGATCCCCCATCCACATCTCAACTGGTTCGGTTACAAAATGGGCTGGGGCCCCTCAGCTACAGACCCGTCCAGCTGACAGAATGTGATGGGTCTTTTCATCGTTCTTAGTCTTAGATCCATCTTTTCCACAATCTCAGGTCTGATGACACACCTTGTGCACCCCAAATCTAGGAGGGCTAGCATCTTCCTGTGTGCCCCAGTAGATGGTACCTTTAGTTCCACCAGGATGGTCATGGGTCCCCCACTCTGACTTACCATGAGGTCCTCATTGGAATCAGTTTCGGTTTTGCTGTCATTGGTAGGGGTCGGAGTTCCCAACTCTCCCTGGTTCAGGGGGGGCAAACTCAACGACTTCCACCCCTTTTAGGGCAGTCTCACAGGACTTGGCGGGAGGTTTGTTGGCTCTCTTCCCTTGACCAGGGGTCGCCTTGGGTCCAGGCTTAGAGAAACAATCAGCTGCTCAGGGCCCCTCCTTTCCACATCTGACGCACGCAGTGGACTTTGACTTGGAGCCCACTGGTCCCCCGACGGCCTTTGGAGCCCCCTTGTGGGGTGAGGAGGGTGGCTTGTTCCAGGTGCGGCCACCATGGTACCGATCTCTGGCCAAATCAATCTCCACATCGGCAGCCAGCACATACCAACTTTGCAGATCCCGAGGGGCCCCTCGGGAGCAGCAATCCTTGGAGACATCCTCATTGAGGCCATCCTTATAGCTTTCCAGCAGAGCAACTTCCAACCACTCTCTCATGTAGTGCACCAGCTCGTGGAACTCCTGTATGTACTCAGCCACCGATCTCCGCCCCTGATTTATGGACTTCATTCTGATTCTCACCTTTCGCTCAGCTAATGGATCCTCAAAGTGCAGTCTAGAGCTGCCATAAACTGGTCATAATTTCTCATCAAAGGGGAATCTTCATTATGGAGTCCCATCATCCACTCAGCTGCCACCCCCTTCAGGGCCCTGGTAACACATCTCACGCATGCGGCATCTGAAGTGAAATCCTACCCCCATTCTTGCATGTGGCTCCACACTTGGGTTAAGAAGAACCCCAGTCCTTTTGGATCTCCCCTATATTTTACTGGTAGCAAGGGGATTTGGAGCTTTTTCCACCCCCGTGGCAATGCCTGCCCATCAGGGGGACCTTAGATCACAGCTGCCGCTTGAGTTCCAGAGGCCTGAACTGCCTCTTCCTGGGCTTTGGATCACTCTTCTAAGCAAGCAGAAGCCTCAATTTCACCCCCAGGGCGATCAGCCTCCCCCCCCCCCCCCACCGGCAGGCAATCCACAAGCAGGTTTTCCATACCTTTCATGGGCTCTTCAACTCTCACAAGCCTCTTTCAGTAGTTGTAAAGCTTGGATCAACAGGAGGTCTTCTTTCTGCTCTTCCTGCCAGGCAGCGTCTGTGTGTTGGCGTCTGTTAGTTGTTACTCCTGGGGGGGTTTCTCCTCTGGCTCTGGCAACCTCCCCATGCCCAGTGACCCTTTGGCTCTCACCGGCTTTTCCTCAAGCTGTAAATCAGCCATCCACTCCAAAGCTTCCCAGCTGGGGTGTGATGGGGAGGTAGTTGATCCAGCAACCCCCATGGCCTCCTGGTCGCTGTCTTGGTCAGACATTCTTTGCTCAGCCCCCATGGTATTTTTTCCGGGATGGCTGTTAATTTCAGACCTCGCTTAATGTCAGATATGCCTCCTTTCAGTACTCAAGAAATAAAAACCCCAACTCCATTTTTATACAGAAAGATACTTTTACTGAGTATGAACTGAACGCAACCAAAGAAAAGCAAGGTCTGAGGCAATAGGCACAAAAATCACATACAGAAAGCATCCCCAAAACTCTCCCCCCAAGGGACCAGTCAGGATTGACCAATCCACATCCCCCCAAGGTATCATGTGGGGTGCAGCTTCAGATGGCTCCATCCTTCTTGTATGCCAGGACAGTTGACCTTGACTTGTTATCAGCACGCCTCCCAGCTGCAGAGAAAGCACTGAGGGAAATTCACTCCCTGTTACGAGACATCTCCACCAGCTTGCTTCCCCCCTCCCAACTAACAAGAGAGCTCCCCGCTCACCCCGTGATAGCCATATGGGTTGTTTCACTTTAAAGGATAACAGCGTGAATGCATGGTTGTTCGGGTTCTCAAGGAAACTAGTAAAGAAAGCATCTTCACACCTGTGTATTGGTTAAAATCTGCATTCTGACTTAAAGGGAGGGGTCTCTTCTGCTTTAATCCTACTTGTCTTGCCTAAGGGTATTCAGATCTTGCTTTAACTGGCTATCACTTCTGCTTAATAAAAGGTCTCTTTTGAACAACCACATTTCAAGAGTTTTTACTTTCTTAATATGGAAGGAGAGGCAATCCTTACAGATATATTACCAAAAGGATTCTTTTTTTTATTGAAAAGTTTTTATTTTATAAACAAGCATACATACAATATATAATCAATCAATCAGTGTATCATCTGAATACATCTTTTTTCCTCTTACTCTTCCAATATTTATCATATCTTGATATTATCATTTCATTTGTTATAACATTTTCTCCACATTTACTTTTATATCTGTACCTTTATCTATTCAACCATTTTATCCCCCTCCCCACCCCCCCCACCCCGACTTCCCAGACCAAAAACAGGGTATAACATTTAACAAGCAAAAGCTAAAATATACTAACCTACTACAAAGTTTAAAACTCCCTCACACTCTTTAACTCCTCTTTTACAAATTCATCAACCTCCCTTTTGTAAATTCTCAAAATCAATTGGGTTAAATTCTTTCTTGCTGAATATAAAAGCCTTTTTCTTGGTATGTAATCCAATAACTTTAACAATATTACAAGCGTTAACAAACACTGATAAGTTTCATTTTCATCCCTAAAGTCTCTAGTAAGGAGTTCAAGTATCCTTAGGATTGTGTGGGTGGTTAAACAGTTGCAGTTCTCATTAGTGACCTTTGAGTTTCAGGCACCGTGAGTCAGCGGTAGTGTTGTTAGGACATGGGTGGTAGTAGTAGCAAAAGAGGTGTCTCACGGACACCTCTGCAATGCATGTTAGACAACTTCAAAGTAGGTTTCCTGAGAGATTATGGAGACCCCCCAATGTGATCCTGATACACTATGGACATTTTGCCATAATAAGTGGCCTACCTTCGGCGTGAGGTAGCCAGAGGAAGGGTCTTTGGACCCAGGGCTCATTTCAAGAGTAACAGGGGATGGATATTGGGACCAGTATCCATATATTGATCAGTGGAAGACTAAAAGAGAGACCCCCTTGATTAATCAAGTGTCAGGCAGAGTTTGCTAGGGTCTGTTTGATGAAATCTAAAAGAGAGGGGAGAAAGAAAACCTTAGTGCCAAAGATTTTAAACCAGGCTGATAGGGAGGAATTTCAACGATCCCCTCGCCTCCGTATTCTACCCGAGCTACCCGAGTGAAACCAGTAGCTCAACCAGTAACTCCCCCTGCAATAAAAGTTGAACCGGTTCCTGTACCACCAGAAGCAGAGAACCTGATGAAACTTAAGTCAAAGAAGAAAATAAAGAGAAGTGCCTCAGGGTCTTCAGTGAGCTCTGAAGATTCTGTGTCAAGCCATACTAGAAGTAAAACAAAGGTCTCTATACATTTTGGAACTTTAAAATTAAAGCCAGAGCCTGCTGGGAGATCCAAGCTAGAGAGAGCTAGACTGAATATCCCAGGGCAGAGAAAAAAAGAGTGAGAAGTTGAAAAAAAAAAAAAAAAGGATTTATGCTGTTATGTGTGGTAAGAGAAAAAAACTACTGCAGGTTATAAACATTCTGATAAATTACCATTCTTGAAAAGCCAGAAAACTCTGAAAGAACTAAGAATAAAGAAGAAATTGTTTACTGTTCTTCCCACCTGGGGTTTAGCAGGTAGTAAAAAGGTAAAGCCTGTCTAAATGGGAAGACTCAGATAATTTGACTTGATCAATTTGGTGTGATTTCTGTTAAAAAAATTCCTGGATATGCAACTATAATAATAGCATGTAGGAAATAATTGTAATGATTGGTTTGCATGAAGTGGGATTTTTGCATGTGTAATTGGTGTACGCAAGCAGTTTGACTGCAGCGCGAATGTGAGTGTGTTGAGGGTAAAAGTTGGTGTGAATGTACTTTGATTCCCTTTCATATAAAGAAGCAGTAAGTTGCAAGGTTTTGTTGTTGTTGCAATTGTGAAGTAAGTAGAAATTTGTGGATAATGTATGTGAAATTAGTGTAGGCTAGAGAGAAATGCAGAGTGTCGTTTGGTTGAAAGAATGCTGAGTGAAGGGGGGAGTGAGGCTTGTCTGCTTGCTTTAAACATTTTTTTCCCTTTCTCTTAATCTGTCTGAGAAAGGAGGGGGAAGTGGGTGATCGACTAGTACAGCCTTGCCTCTCGCTGTTTCGGTCTCTTTCATCTGCTTATAAAAGCTATGCAGATATATTTTCTTTTCTGCTCTGAATAAAGAAATGATTTTGAAAGATTTTTTTGCATCTGACTTGCATTTTACTAAAGGCAGAGAATTGATGCTAAAGTTTGATCCAAATATATTTCAGAGCATTGATCCAAAGTACCTCATTTAGATTGTTTTATTTTTGAAGCTATTTTTCTTACTCTTTTATGTCTTTATGTCTGCGTGCATTTTGCATACTTAGCAGACAAGGTGCCCTATCCTATGGTACGTTTGTTTATTTATTTGTTTGTTTGATTGTTTGTTTGTTTGTTAGTAGCATAAGTTGTTGTTCCTTTGGCAGAAGGAGCTAATTTGTTTATAGATGGATATACAATAGTAGGAGGGACACGAAAGAGGAAGCCTTGAAAATTTGAAACAAACTTTAACCAAGGCTCCTGTATTTAGTTTACCAAATTTGGAAAAGCCATTCCATCTCTTTGTAAACAAGAAAATTGAATTGCACAAGGGGTGTTGGCTCAGGACTGGGCAAGACAAAAGAAACCCGTGGCATTCCTGTAAAAGAATAATGGACCCAGTAATAAGGGAATGGCCAAGTATGTATTCAAGCAACTGCTGCTACTGCAATATTAGTCCAAGAAAGTAGGAAATTGACCTTTGGGAGAGCCCTTATTGTGAGCACCCCACATCAAGTCAGAACCATCCTTCAGCAAAAAGTGGGGCGGTGGTTAACTGATTCCAGAATTTAAGATATGAAACAATTTTAATGCAGCAGACAGACTTGATTTTAACTACAGATCACAATTTGAATCCAGCAGTTCTTAGCCAACACCAGATCAATGGATCATTTTGGATTAGAACATTATTGTGCTGAAGTAATTGATTTACAAACAAAAATAAGACCTGATTTGGAGGAACACCCCCTGGAGAAAGGAGAAGCAATTTTTACAGATGGTTCCTCTAGGGTGGAGGAGGGAGTACGGAAAAACGGATATGCTGTTATAAATGGACACACAAAAGAGATCCTGGAAGCAGGGGGTTTGCCTCGAAATTGGTCTGCTCAAACCTTTGAATTGTATGCACTAAATCAAGCTCTATGGATAGGGAGCCTGGATAGCTCAGCAGACTAATGCATTGTAATTTAACTCCAGCTGTCTGCAATTAGTAAGTTCGAATCTCACCAGGCTCAAGGTTGACTCAGCCTTCCATCCTTTCTAAGGTAAATAAATTGAGGACCCAGTTTGTGGGGGCAATAAGCTGACTTTGTACAATATACAAAAGTATGAAGGCTATTGCTTAACGCATTGTAAGCCACCCTGAGTCTCCGGAGAAGGGCGGCATATAAATCAATTTTTTTAAAAAAGGCTCTATGCATCTTGGAAAGAAAAATAGGCAAATTCCAAGTATGCATTTGGGATAGTGCATACATTTGGCAAAATATGGGTGGAGTCATTGGGGAATTCAAGCTATTGTAGATGAACTTTTAAAATGCTATGATTGTATTGGGATATATCCTTTAGCAAAATCAATTATAAACAAATGTCTGATTGGTAAAAAGGTGAATAAACAAGCTGTCAGGAAACAACAGATGGGTGGGAGACCACCAGCTTTAAGACCATTTCAATGTATTCAAGTGGATTTTACAGAATTACCAAAAGTGAGGAGAGTAAAATATTTATTGGTCATAGTGGACCACCTCACAGGGTGGGTTGAAGCTTTTCCCTGCAGTAATGCTACAGCAACAGTTGTGTCAAGAGTTTTATTAGACCCAACCTAGAAAGATTATCATCATATGAACTGTTGTTTGGAGTAGTTTTCACTACAGGAAGCATATGCATTGATTCCCTGGAAACCAGAGACAAAGTATTGAAACAATATGTGTATAAACTGTCCAAATATTTTGAAGTTCTTAGGAAACAAGGACTATTAGCCCAAACACCACCTTTGAAGTTTCCAGTCCACAAATTCCACCACGATGATTGGTGTTGATCCGGAGCTGGAAGGAAGTTAAACCCCAAGTGAAAGGGCCCGTGCCAGCCCCAAAGGAGTGGAAGGTGGAATCTCACCAAGGAGATCCATTGAAGTTGACAATCCAAAGAACCCAATGGACTGGTGGGCAGTAAACAGTGGGAATAGCGTTCTTCATCATCTGGACTATTTTTGTATTTTACTTTCTTACAATTGAGTGGTTGCCTATGCTGTTTCCCCAATTGAAGAGGACTACAACTGATCAGATTCCATTGCGCGCTCTCCCAGATGTATTGGTTTTATAATTGTGCTTTTAAGATCTTAGAAGGAAGATCTTGGGTCCACTGGACGAGACTAAAGCCCCAGACCAGAGTGATCCGGTCACATACCAGGTAACAAAAACTGACAGGCCATTGGTGCTGAAGTTCAAGAAGAATACACCCTGCTGAGTCCTACTGGCAATGGACTCTCAACGCACGGTGGTGATCGTCAGCCTTGCTGAACCATCCCGGAAGCTGGTTCCCCGCGCACGGCCGAAGCTTGGAATGGAGAAAGACAACATTCCATGACTGTAATTTGTAATGTAAAATCCATTAACTGTGATAGAATCCAGTAAGCAATTCTTAAAGACACTCATGTTTGAGGAAGATTGGGTGTGGGGACTATGGGCAACAACTATTTTAGCCCTTCTGGTGGTATTGTTTTATATATATAAGGACCTATTCTGTGGGAAACCTAGGACTATGATTGATATTGCCCTCTCCCAAGTTACGCATACCACTAACCCTCTTCCTGACATGGTGAATTTGTAAACTACGGGTCTTGTGCTCTTAAGGCCTTGTGAGTGTAGGAATTAGGTCATTATGATTTATTTATGGCTTTGGGTACTATTAGCTAAAGGTTTAGTGAGTGACACTATCTGATGTTGCATCAGTGTCCAAGAAATCCCCCTTGTCCCTGCGGAAGGATTTGAAGATGTCAAGAATCCCAGGGGATCTAGCAGCATCAGGACACTGAATGGGGACACTTTGGGTCAAGTCCACTCCCAGCAACAACGTGGCATCAGAAGGTGGAGTGGGTACCATAGTCCTAAACCAACCCCTAGACCTGAGGTTAAGATTTTGACAATCCCGGTAAAGGGGGGAATACAAGAACAAAGAGAGAACGGACCCCTACAACAATTGGAAAGAGGAGATTACATATCAAGGATACTGGAATTGGGTCAAAACCAATATGACCCTACTCTAGGTCAAAAATGCTGGTTGTGTTTATCTGCCAGCCCTTCATCTTATCATGCCATTCCTGTCAAGCCACAACTCTGGGCTAGGACAAAGGCTACAATAGTCCTTGAAAAAGATAGTAGAAACAAAGCACCAGTATTTCCGATACAAGGAGATTTTTATAAGGCATTCCAACGGCTGGGAAAAAGCTGCCTCCCTATTGCCGGTGCAATAGCCACAGGTGTGGAAATCGTAGGGTCACCCTCTCTGTGTGTAAAGAGGCATCAGAAACCTGGTAGGCCTGTAGGATCCCTGACAGAAGAACAATGTCCATCAGAAGTGTACCTTGGTCCTAGAATGAACCTTAGGGATGTAAAACTAACCAAAGATCTTTTTCCTTCTGCACACCACTCATTTCACCATAAGGTCACTTTCTCATTACCACCAACTGCCATCATCACAAGATGGGGAGGATTGAAGGGATTCTGGAATGTATCCAAGGAAAGGTGCCCCAGTCTATTCCAACCCGCTCGCTTCCCTATCTGGCTTTCCATTAGGTCCAGCACAGGTTTATGTATCTTCTTTCCCCCTGGGAATACTACCTCCCGGTATCTTTTTGAAGGTCCAATCCTCAGAGATAAGCTAAACGACCCTTCACTAGAAGTCCCATTACAGCTGCTGGCTGGAATGTTTGTGGCGGGGACTTTTGGGGTCTGGACTAATGAAAAGAACCATCGGACCCATGCTTTCTCCATGAATATAGGTGTATGTCTAGGAGAAAAAAGAGTATTCTTCCTATGCGGGAAGGATGCGTATTTATGTTTGCCAACAAATTGGACCGGAATATGCACACTAATACACCTTTTTCCTAAAATAGGTGTTGTCAGTGGAGAACATACCATCCCTGTTCCTCTCATGCGACATATTCAGAAACAGGTACCAACCCTAGTCCCACTATTAGTAATCATGGGGATAGGAACTGCAGTTGGAACAGGTGTAGGTGGAATGACACACTCAGTAATATAGTTTCGGCAATTATCAGAAGAGCTCCAAGAAAGCCTGAACCAAATTGCTGGAACCCTGGTAGAAGTCCAAGACCAGCTAGATTCATTGGCAGCAGTGGTCCTACAAAATCGACATGACTTAGACCTTCTAACCACAGAGAGAGGAGGTTTGTGTGTATTTCTGGGAGAAGATTGTTGTTTCTATATGAATAAATCAGGCATGGTCAGAGAAGTTGCCAAGGAATTTCAGGATAGGGCATCCAAGATAGGTCAGAGGTTACAAACAACGGACATGTGGTTTTCGTGGGTGCCTGGATCCGGGTGGATTAAACAAATGTTATTCTTGTTGATATGTGCTGTGGCAGGCCTAGCTTTTATTCCTTGTGCAATCCCTGTGCTGAAACAGCTATCTATCAGAGCAGTGAAAGAGATACAGACTGAGAAGGAGTTAGTTTTTACAGAGCACTTCTTTGAAAATAAAGACTCTGAAACAGACACATACATAGAAATGGAGTCTGGGAAAGAATGGAGGGAGTACCTCCAAAGATTAAGAGAGTGAAGATCAAGAAATACCTATCTCTTGCCTAGATTAGTCATATTTTGTTAGATATTGTATGTTAGCTTTGTTTATCCAAAAGAATGGAATGATATTTACTAAAGAGTTGAACATGTAGGGAATGGTGAAAGTTTCTGCATGGAAAAATTTCAAAGGGGGGAATAATGTGAATAAAATAGGAATCATACAGAGTCAGCTACATGAACTCTAAAAGACCCTCTCTATTCACATTATTATAAGAGAGATAAGTGCTTGTTTGGAGATTATATTAAAAATCAGCTAAACCCCATTAGTGGCAATATATCTTTTGATGAGGCCTAGCTGTCACGGAAGGACAGCCATATGGAAAACATCTGAAGGGCCTCACTGTCAGATACACAAAGACAGGCACAGGAAACAAAGAGTCACTCTTATTACCCACTTAAGGGTAATAAGCACTTAAGGAAAAGTTGTGTAGCTAAAATAATCTTATAAACTAGAAACTAATGGTTTAGTAATTAGGAAGTGTGTCAATTATCATATAACAAGTGTATGTTAACCATATATGGAAGATGCATGAGCTCATGTTAACCATATATGGAAAATTGTATGAGCTCACCGAATCCTTTGTCTTAGAAATGTATAAAAACAGTGGGATCAGGGCTCTTCTTTGTTCAAAGTTTCAGGTACAAATCCGGCTCTGAACCTTGCACAATAAACTGACTCTGGCTAACCCAGGAATGTTGTTCAGTCTCAATTTTTCCACAAGTGAGTGAATGAGTGAGTGTGTGAGTCAAAGACTGCATAAGGGGCCTCCAGCAGAGTGCACAGAATTAAAAATAAAAATAATGAAATTATTTGAAAAGAATTGAAGTAAATAAATCCTGGAAATTATATTTTAGAAAACTGTATTTTAATAAATTTATGAATATGTTTTGGCACATCATAAAAAGAGTAAAACATGATAATAAGCCACATTTGTGAAATGATATGAAATTCATGTCAAGTACGAATGGGTGCAAACCAGATTTCTGCTCTTTATCCAAACATTCAGGAATGGACAAATGTGATAAAATTAGTTGTATGCCTGTTGATGTGGGAAAAGCATATAATAAAGTGAATAGGCTTCAATTATAGAATATTTTTATATAAATATGGAATTGAAATCGATAGCTGTGAACATGAAAAACAACAGTATGTGATGGGAATAAATGAAACTACATCTGAATTTTTATAGGCCAAATATGACAGTCCTAATTTTGAATCCAAGAATTTCAGAACTATACACTTTTCAATTTAGGGTAGAGAGTTTTCTTTTTCTTCTTATATTCCTTAGTGAAAGCAATGAAAGCATATCAGGCTGGAAAAAGGAAGTTTGGGTTAATTTTGTTTTTGCAAAGAAAATGCTACTTGGCTGGTAGCAATGGCAGGCGAGCGCAGCAATTGATTGGAAAAGAGCCCCCTGCTTCCTCCAAATCGTTGCTATGAGTGGGGAGGCCAAGGTCAGCAACTGGTCTTTTTATGTGCGGAAAGGAAACCTGCAGTGCTTTTGACATTAAGTCTATGTGGTGGACAGGCAGCAACTGATCAGGAACGGCGGCTTGTGATGCGCACTTGCGAATACCTGCATTGTATGCTGCCTCTGCGACCCGGCTTTTATGGGGTGCTTTAGAAGGTTGGAGGGAATGGAATGAAGACACTGCCCGGTGTCTGGTTAGGGTCCTTTGGAGCAGGAAACAGTGTTTTGCAGGTAGGTGTGTCTGTTGTGTGTGAGGGAATTCTAGCGTTTATTTTTGCTGCTTTTCTCCTTTCTTCAAAGTTTGATGTACTAATCACCACGTATTGATAGTGGAATGCACATTTCTGCGTTCAGTCAAGGAAGTTTGATTAAACTTATGTAATTTACAGCTGATGCATCTATAATTGAGTACTAGATGCAGTGGCAGATGAATACTGACCTGGGATTCTCTGGCGCTTTAGCTCCGCTGAGCGCAGTAATGAGTTGGGATGAGTTTATGTAAACGTACCCGAATAGGGCAAAACTCCTGCATGGGGACCAAGGATTCGCCATGGTGTGCGGGAGAAATTTGATCAGTGGAAAGCGACTGGAGTTGCTTTTACACAGTTTAAAAGATGGCATGAAGCACATTGTTTTCTGTAGCGAGTGGAATCAAATAGCTGTTTTTGTTACAATATTTTGAGGATCAGACTCAATGATGAATTCAGAAGCAATTTCTTCAGTTAAAGAAGTGTTTATTCATAATAGGCATTCTACTTATTCTTGTCAGATTTACAGTGAGAAGCAAGCATGAGGTAAAAGCACTCTCTATTTATATCAAAGGGGAGGAGTCAAGGAAGGGGGTGATTACACATGAATACATTAAAGGAGGAGGAATAAATTAACCCTTTATATCCTGTACATATATACATATCTCTTGTTATAGAATAAGGCATTTACTTATGACAAATCCCCCTCTAAATGCCGATTCGACATATAACAATGATTGCATTCGGATTCAGAACTATATAGTACTTGTAATTTTGATGTCAAGTATTTGTGTTGTTTAGAAGGTAAAGGTTTAGTTAATATATCAGCTATTTGTTCTGAGGTTTCGCAGTGGATTGCTTTAATGAATCCATCCTGAGATAATTGTCTCACGTGTTTAAATTTGATATCTATATGTCTGGACCTTTGACCAATGGCGTCAGATCTTGATATTTCTATAGCCGCCTTATTATCTTCATGTATGACAAATGGTAGTATTGGATTCTTCCAAATATCAGATAATAAATCATTAAACCACACTAAATTATTTGAGGCTTTAGATAAACAGACGTATTCTGCCTCTGTTGTGGAAGTCGCTACTAAATCTTGCTTCCCAGTGTACCAGAATATTGGGCAATCATTTAAAAATAATACATAACCTGAAGTGCTCTTTCTACATTTGATGTCACCTGCCCAGTCTGCATCAGCGTAACTGGTGATAATAGGTTCTTTAATATTATTGGGTTCTAAGAGTAGGCAGAAATCCATGCTGTGTTTTAGATATCTTAGTATTCGTTTAACTGCTTCCCAATGATACATAAGTGGTTTACTTACATGTCTAGATAATAAATTAAGTGGCAGAGCTATATCAGGCCTGGTCCAATTAGATATATACAAGAGAGAACCAATAATTGATCTATATAATGTATTGTTCTCGAACTCAGGTGAAGATTCATCCATATTCCTTAGAAAATCAGTCTGCATAGGAGTATCGCAAGGTTTGGCATCTCTTAAATTGCATTTTTCCAGAAGTTCTATAATTTTATCTCTCTGGGATAATTTGAATCCCTTTCTTGTTTTATTGATTTGAACTCCAAGGTATTTGTTTACCCTTCCTAGCGACTTTAAAGAGAAATGTTCACTTAGCTTGGATACAAATAAGTCTTTCTTTTCTTTATGTTTGCCTATATACAAAATATCATCCACATAGATTAACACAAATTCTAATGATTCACCTTCCTTTCTAACAAAAAAGCAATTGTCTGCAGTTGTGGCTTTGAAATCCATATTTTTAAGCACGCTGACTACACATTCATACCAACGCTTGCTGGATTGTTTTAATCCATACAAGCTTTTGTTAAGTAACCAAGTCTCATTTCTATTTGTACATTGGCTATGAGGTGCCCTTACATATATCTCTTTGTCGAGCTTTGCATGTAAGTATGCAGTTTGCACATCATATTGAAAGACATCAAGATTGAGTATAGCCGCTATGACTAAAGCTGTCTTAACACTTTCGGTTCTTACAGTGGGAGAGTATGTGTCAGTGTAATCCTCAGGATATTTTTGAGCGTAACCTTGTGCGACTAATCTAGCTTTATATAATTTATTACCCTCTTCTAAATCTTTGATTTTGAATATCCATCTGGTGCCTATAATTGTCTTGTTCTCAGGGGCAGGGACTGGTGTAAATACACCTAATTCACGCAAGCTGTTCATTTCTTTTGTTATGGCTAATTCCCATTTCGCTCTTTCTTCCATGGGAAGTTTCAACACTTCCTCGTATGTGTTAAGTGTTGGTGTCTCGTCATTCACACACATTATATAATCCTTATACTTATTGGGTAATTGTTTTCTGTTACACCTGATTGTTCTTATTGGAATGCTCTCATTATCGTGTAGATACCTTGCTTCCTTTTTGGTTAATGAATCTGTTTTTATCCTGGTATGGTTACCTGTCCATGTTTTGTTTTTGTCATCATGTGTGTTATGTTCATGTTTCTCTCTTTCTATTCTGTCTTGTTGTTCAATATTTGGTTTTGGATTTTGGATTATCTCGTTAAGATGTATCTTAGACCAGTTGGCCTGTTCATGAAATACTGCTGTTCTTGAGACTATGAATTTGTTATTACTGTCAATGAATCTATATCCTTTTGTGCCTGTTTCGTATCCCATGAATCTGAGCCTTCTGGATACGTTATCTCCCTTACGTCTTAATTGTTTTGGTATTTGTACGTCTGCTGTAACTCCAAATATGTGCATATGTGATATTTTTGGTTTCCTATTGTACATCACTTCATATGGTGTTTTATTTAGGATGCTAGACCAGGTCCTATTTTGGGTATAGTTTGAATATAGTAATGCTTCTGACCAGAATTGTTTTCCTAAACCAGCATCTTCTAATGTACATCTAATCATGGTTTGCAGTGTCAAGTTCTTTCGTTCTGCTGTACCATTCTGAAAAGCAGAAAATGGGCTAGTCGTGAAGTGTAGCATTCCTTTGTCTTTTATCCATTGTGAGAATTCTTTTGACATGAACTCGAATCCCCTATCTGTCATGATTTGTTTTATTTTGATATTGTGTTGTGTTTCTACACGTTTGTAAAATTCTTTGAATTTTTGGAAAGTTTCATCTTTGTGTTTTAAAGTATAAACAAATCCATAACGGCTATAGTCGTCTACAATAGTTAGGAAATATCTTTTTTTGTATGTGATGGATGGTGTTAATGGACCAACCAGATCCATATGTACCAGATCAAAAATTTGGTTAGAGGTCCTTGTTGCCCTCTTTGGTTTTGGGTTTGTTCTGAGTTTTGAGGATTTACATACTGAGCATTCCAAATAGTTTTTACAATCCTTTATTTTAACGCCATCAGCATGTTCAATCATTTTTTGTATTACAGGGAAACTTGCATGTCCCAATTTTCTATGCAACATGTGTGCACATTCATCATGAATTGGTTTGCCTATATTGGGTCTTTTGTTATTGTGTGTATCACTAGTGGGTGTGTCTTTGTGATTACAGTGTGTATTGGGTTCTTCATTGTCATTGTTGTTACTATGTTCACTGTCTATGTTGATGTCGTCATCAGTGTTTGTATTAATGTTATGCAACCATTTATCTTCTGTTACAAGGAAGGGTAGGCCCCTTTCGATAACTACACTATTCAATTTAGTCCCATCCTTTTCTAGTATTGCTTTTCCCCCAGAGAAGATTATATTTATGTTGGAATCTTGGCTTAATTTCACTGCACTAAGTACGTTATGTGATATTTCTGGTATCAACAATACCCCCTCTACTTTACCTAAACCAGGTATATTTACATCTCCTTTCCCTATGACTTGAACATTTTCTTGATTGGCTACTCTTATCATAAATTTATCATTTGTGAATGAAGACAGTATTTTCTTGTTATTTGTTGTATGATTAGTCGCCCCTGAATCTATGAGCCAAGTATTGTTTTTTGGTTTTTGTGTGATGACATCGTTATGTTTATCTAATCCATTTAATGATCCTGATTTTCTGTCCCTTGAATTATCTCTATCCTTTCTGCGTTCTCTGTAGTTTGGGGAGTCTCTATATCTGTATCTATCAATAGATGATTGCCTGTCTTGATATCTACCCCTATAATCACGGTTTTGTCTTTCCCTATGAAACATGGGGCAATCTCCCTTAGAGTGTTTTCTGGATCCACAATTGTAACATTCAATTGTTTTTTGGTGATTCTCTTGGAAGGTTACCCCTTTTGCCTGTCTGTGTTCTGTGTATGCATTGTATCTACTTTTCCTCAAATTATCTTCAGCTATTAACTTATTTGACAGACTTTCTATGGATAAGTATCCTAGATTGATTGAGTCTAAGTGTGATATGTAGTTATCCCATGATGAATCTAATGAGTTAAGGATAACGCTTTTCATTGTCTGTTCTGATATTATTTCTCCTCTTAGATGTAATTCTGCTCTGGTTTTGTTTAAGGATATTAAATGTTCACTTATGGTGGTTCCAGATCTTAATTTGGCTGAAAAGAAATCTTTAGACATTCTAGTGGTTGTTGCTACACTTTCACTATGAAACAATTTAAACATACATTGAATTATTTCTGAAACAGTAAGATTATGCTTAATACTGTAGTACATGGCAGGTGATATGCTAGAAATTATTAAATAGAATGCTCTGTGATGCAGGCAGTCTATTTTTAGAGTCCAAGGTCTTTTGGGAGGATTGGTTATAAAAAATAATAAATTTTCTTTCATAAAGACAACCTGAATTTGTTGACACCATTCCTGTAAATTGATGCCATCAATTCTAAGTTTTGGGAAATCACTAGGTAGATTCCCAATATTACTATTCCCACTACTTACAACTGTGGGTAGTCCTTGGTCCTGTAGATGTTGAAAATTGCAGAATGGTGTGGGTATTCTGCTGATGAGCTTGAAAGGTTCTCCTTCTTCATAAAGTTCATTGTAGTTCTCTGTGTTCATCTGCGCATGCGCGTTGGTCATTTCTTTGCTGAAGCCGCTGGGAGAGGTTCTCTTTGCTGTAGCTCCCTCGTAGTGCTCTCCTTCTGATGATTCGGTCTCCGGCTCGATCTTGGGTGTTCTGCTGGCAGCTGTGGTTCGTCTCTTTTGTATTTTTGCATTATTGGCTTTTATCGATTCTTTTGAAATTGTTAGACTTGTGCCAAACGTTTTAAATAGTTTTCTCATGGGTGTTTCGATTTCTTGTTTGGTGGATGATTCTTCTGTATCTGTTTCTGACTCTTCAGAAGAATATATTTTTTGCTATTTTTTGTGTTTTTTCGCGCCAGAGTTTTTGAATGGTGCATTCTGATTGGTTCAGCCGTGTTCATTTCTGTGGCCAGTTGAAGAAAAGATGGCTGCCTTTCAAAATTTTGAGCGGGACCTCTGGTCTTGCTTCTGGTTATTTTTTCTTTCGTTGTAGGTTCGCTCACCATTTTTGTATTTTCGGGTTTGGCTTTTTCAATGTCTTTTTCTCTCGCTGCTCCGTTTTCTTCCAAGAAGCCTCGGAGTTCCGCGATGAGTTTGTGGTCATCTTTTTGACTTTTTATTAGCCTCAGTATCTCCGATCTGAGGTCTTTGTCTTTTATTTTGTTCTCTTCTTGGTTGTCGGTTTCATCTGCTGTTTCTTCGATGTCTGTGGTGTTATCTTCAGATTCTTTGATTGTTGTATTTATTGGTTCGTCGATCATTTCTTGATCTGTTTTTGTTTCTTTATCATTTGCCCTGGTATTGGGTCTTTCTTTTTTATTCTTGAGGTTTTCTTTCTTAGGCATGTTGGATTTTATTGAGTCAGTTCAACCATCGACTGCTACCAATTTGTTACAATATTTTGAGGATCAGACTCAATGATGAATTCAGAAGCAATTTCTTCAGTTAAAGAAGTGTTTATTCATAATAGGCATTCTACTTATTCTTGTCAGATTTACAGTGAGAAGCAAGCATGAGGTAAAAGCACTCTCTATTTATATCAAAGGGGAGGAGTCAAGGAAGGGGGTGATTACACATGAATACATTAAAGGAGGAGGAATAAATTAACCCTTTATATCCTGTACATATATACATATCTCTTGTTATAGAATAAGGCATTTACTTATGACAGTTTTGCTTTCGAACAAAAAGACGCACACCCAGAAGGAAAGACAGTGGAATATTTAGCACTTACCTAGAAAAACCCCGGGGGTGATTTTTTGAAAAATATGGCGGCTTTAAAAAAATATATTTTTGAAAAATTATGTCGGCTTTCAAACTACCCTCCTCAGAAATCTAATAATTGTGGTAGGTGGGGGCTGTTAGTTTGGTTGCTTTGGAAAACGAGTTGCAAAATCCTGAACCAAGTTGTAAACAAGCAAATACAAATTCTGCAAAAACGAAAAGCCTTTCTCTTGTTTATATATCCCTATCTGAATAATCACTAGCAAGTGATTTACGTACACTCTTTCAGGTGGCCTTGGATTTGCCATTTTGGAGACATAATTAGGTTATCCCCAAAACTGAAAGCCAGTGTGTGTGTGGTTTGTTTGATTTTGGTTTAATAAAAAATGAATGTATCATAACCTTTGCTGAGCCAGACTTTTCTTGTTCAGACACATAACTGGTCTTCAGTTTCTTTTATTTCTGGGACCATTTGGTGTTTTAATCAAATTTAATAAGAGTTTATCTCAAGCTTTCATATAATAGCCTTTTGTCATTCTTCTAGATGTGACTTTTATTCTGCCTTATTCTAGGAGCATTATCACATATTTAATTTGTCAATGTTATATCTCATTCTTTTCAAAGAGCATACAGAGAATTACGTTTTCATTTATTTGTACAACCATCACCTTGTGGATTTTGGGCCATAAAGAAATGACTGGTTCAAAATCGTCCAATGACTCCATGTAGAGGACTTGAATCTGGGTGTCTCAATTTGTAAGTTTTTTTTTTTAACTTGAATCACTATACTGTCCTTAAGAGGAAAATCCATATATGTATGCTTACACAAATGTATATACATAGATACATACATACATAAACTTAATGTTTATGTACTTAATTATTAAATAAACTTAATTATTTATTTTATTTTATTTTTATTAAATTTATATACTGCCCTTCTCCCAAAGGACTCAGGGCGGTGTACAGCCAGAAATAAAACCATGACAATAGAAAAATTAAAAACAAGTTAAAACAATTAAATCAATTGGCCGAAAATTCTAATAAAACAACCCATTAAAAAGTAAAAATATTATTATTATTTAGGCCAGCCCTGCTTTTTTTTCCTTTTAATTTGATTTATATGCCGCCCTTCTCCGGAGACTCAGGGCGGCTTACAATGCTTTAAGAAATAGCTTTCATACTTTTTTATATTTATACAAAGTCAGCTTATTGCCCCCACAAACTGGGTCCTCAATTTACCTACCTTAGAAAGGATGGAAGGCTGAGTCAACCTTGAGCCTGGTGAGATTTGAACCTACAGTAATTGCAGACAGCTGGTGTTAATCACAATGCTATCAGTCTGCTGAGCCACCAGGCCCTTAGGCTTGTTGGAATAGTAATGTTTTTAGGGCACGGCGAAAGGTACGCAGGTCGGTAATCCTACAAATCTCCGGGGGCAGCTCATTCCAGAGGGTAGGGGCCCCCACAGAGAATGCTCTCCCCCTGGGGGTCGTCAGCCAGCATTGTCTAGCTGACGGCACCTGGAGGAGCCCCTGTCTGACAAAGCGTACAGGTCGATGGGAGGCTATCGGTGGCAGAAGGCGGTCTCGTAGATACCCAGGGCCCATGCCATGGAGCGCTTTAAAGGTGGCAACCAACACCTTGAATTGCACCGGAAGACCACCGGGAGCCAGTGCAGCTTGTGCAGGAGAGCCAGTGCAGCTTGTTACATGGGAGCCAGTGCAGCTTGTTACATGGGAGTGTTGGGTCGCTCCCATAATTACCCGCGCGGCTGCATTCTGGACCAGTTGGAGCCTCCGGGTGCTGTTCAAGGGGAGCCCCATGTAGAGAGCGTTATTGTCAACTTGCAAAGCTTTCAAGTTGCCATGAGCAGGAGGGAGGGAGAACTGAAGTGAGTTCCATACATTTTTTCTGACCGCAATCAGAAGGGGGGGTGTTAGGTTTCACAGCCAGCCAAAGTGGGTAATTGGAGGATGTGATTTATGACATGGCCAGAGAGGAGGGGAGAGACAGGGTCATAGGGGAACGTAAATCTATGTGGGATCAGTCCTAACTGCATCCCAGTATTGCCGGAATGGTGCTCCTAATAAATGACTATATTTCCTTTGAAGTTTGGATCATGGCTCATGAATTAATTAGGGCATCTTTCGGAAACTTGACAGTTACAATAGTCCAGATGGGAAGTGACGAGGGCGTGAGTGACTGTGTGTAAGGAGTCCTGATCCAGAAAGGGACGCAACTGGTAAATCAAGTGAACCTGATAGAAAGCCCTCCTGGCCACAGCCGTCAGATGGTCTTCCAAGGACAGCTGCGAGTCCAGGAGGACACCCAAGTTGTGAGCCCTCTCTGAGGGGGTCAAGATCTCATTCCCGGCGCTTCCAGTGGCTCCGTAGGACGTTGAGGACGCTCCCTGGGTGAGCGCTAGCCCCGCGACTTTGTTAGCTGCTAGAACAGCAAAAAATCAGCTGTCTAGCGGCAAAGAACCTTCCCCCCTGGGAGAAGAGGGGGAAGCGAGCAGCCAGGTGCAGGGTAGAGCTCCATAAGAGCCCTAGAATTAATTCTGGGGCTCAAAAGGTGTGAGCTCCCCAAGAACCTGGGAAAGCTCCAAAGCCGGGACGCCTCTGCCAGAAGGCAGAGCAAAACGCCACGTCCGCCCCTGCTACCAATTGATACAAAGAGAAAATTGAAGAAGGCAGAACAAAAACAGGAGACTACATAATTGCAAGTACTTATAATTTAATTCCTTTGAACATCGCTTCTTTTCAAGCCTATAAGAGCGGAGCTGGAGTGGAAAGGGAGGGGAAGATGGCGCTGGCTCATTAAGACAAAGAGACGAAAGTGAAAGTTAAGAAGAAAGTTGTTACAGGCTTGTTAACTCATTAATGCCTATCAGTTAACAACTCCGCTTAAAACTTTTGGGATTTAACCTTATATCTTGGACTTTGGGAATCAAAATTTAAAGATTTTAAAGACTCTCTGATTTTTCCTCGCTGGCTATAAGAACTGTTTCTGAGACTGTGTAATTTTAAAATGGCTTCAAAGCAGACAAAATTGGTGTTGCCTAAAGCAGGGAGTGTGGGAAGTTCCCCAGCTCAAACTAGCAAGTTGCAAACTTTATTGCCTCCGGCAGATACACAAGCTCAATTACAACCACAATTACAACCACAAGCACAAATGTTAACACTTGAGATGTTTCAGGAAGCCATGAAAGAAATTAAAGAAGGTTTTAAAGAGGACACTGCATTTGCATTTAAAGGAGTCTCAGATCAAATGGAAGAAATGAAGGACATAATTAAGACAAGAAATCAACACATAAGGGAAGATATAGTTTTTGCACTCCAGGGACTGGCAAAACATGTTAGTCATGTAGAAAATAGAATTGATGAGGTTGTTCAAGCCAATGAGATTTTAGATGGTAAAGTTGAGGAATCACAAACTAAGATTGACAAAGCAGAAGCTGAAATGTTGTTGACACAATATAAGATGATGGAATTTGCCGTGAGAATAAGAGGCTTGAAAGAAAATTCGAAGGAAAATTTGAAAGAGATCTTTGAAGATGCTCTGGCACAGTTTATAGGAGTGCCCAGAGGTGAACTTGAATGGCAAATGGACCGGATTTATCGTGTTAACTCATGGGTAGCTAGACAAAGGAAACTACCAAGAGATGTTGTGATTTACTTTGTCACTAGAAGGATTAGAAATGAGATTTTACAAGCTGCCTATAAAAATAAGTTGCAAGTGGCAGGACAAGAAGTTGCAGTATTTAAAGAAATACCACCCAAAATGCTGAAATCCAAGGAAGAGTATGCTTTTCTGGCAGATGAGCTGAGGAATCGACAGGTACAATACAGATGGGAAGTCCCAGTTGGATTATCGGTGGACTATGCAGGAGAGCGATATCGTCTCAATACAATATGCAAAGCAAGAGATTTTTATAGTAACATACTAAAGGCTGGACAACCACCAGTGCCAGGAGGTAAAAAAGTAAGAGAGGTGACAGAGGGAAGGAAAGAGGATCTGCAGAAGCAATTGGAAGGCGGAGCTATGAGTATGCAGGAGGAGGTACTGCAACTTTCAAGTGCTGTCCAAGCATGGGATATAGTTGAAAAACAAGAAGAAGGCAAAGATCAAAGACAAACCAGAGCAGCTACTAAACGTAAAGTTGAAGAGTTAAAAAAGTTACAAGAGCAGGCTTTATCACAAGAAGTGAATATTGGTGCAGAAGCTGTGGGAGGGGTGAGACCCAAAAGAAAATTCCAAGAGGATTATCAAGCAGTTCTCGCCAAGCTTCGAGAGTCTGAGGATGGCTTCTAGGTTCTTAACCTGGAATGTAAATGGTTTAAACTCACCACAAAAAAGGAAGAAAATATTTCACCACTTGAGACAATTTAAAAATGAAATAATATGCCTGCAGGAAACACATATAAGGACAACTGATCAAAAATATTTAATAAATACAAAATTGGGAACACATTTTGTTGCATCAGCCCCGGAAAAAAAGAATGGAATGGTGATTTACTTGAAAAGAGATTTGATGGCTAAATTAGTTGAGGCAGATCAACAAGGAAGATTTCTGGCAATTGAGATAATGATAGAAGGAAAGAAAACACTTTTATTGGGGATATATGCTCCCAACCAACAGCAAGAAAAATTTTATAAACTGATACATACAAAATTATTACATTGGGATTATACTTCATGTATATTGATGGGAGATTGGAACGGAGTGTTAGACCCTAGTATTGATAAGAAAAGAATAGTACAATCTACCAAATTGCGATCCAGACTGCCTAAGACTTTTTTTGATATGATGGAGGATATGGAATTAAGAGACATTTGGCGTGAACGGAACTATAGAGAACAAGATTTTACATTTTTTTCAGATAGACATCAATCCTTTTCAAGAATTGATTTCATATTAATTACAAATGATTTTTTTTCCAGGGTAAAGAAGATAAAGATTTGTCCCAGAATTTTAACTGATCATAGTCCAGTTTGGATGGAACTGGAGTGTGGGGAAAGAGCTAGGAGATCTTGGCGGTTAAATGAAAACCTTTTCAGATATGAGAAAAATGTAATAGAATGTAAAAAACTAATGAAGGAATTTTTTGTTTTTAATATGAACAAGGGAACATCTATGGATATGGTATGGGATGCTAGTAAAGCATATATGAGAGGAGTTTTGATAAATATGAATAATGCTTATAGGCGTAGACAAGTGGAGAAAAGGAGGGAATTAGAAGAAGAGATTAAGAAAAAAGAAAGGGTGTTAATTGATAACCCAGGGGATAAGAAAATCAAAGAAGAGATCAGTTTATTACACGTAATAAATTTAATATTAATTTTTTAAATATTATTACACGCAATTTAATATGATGCTTTCAGACCAAGTGGCAACCAATCTACAATATGCTAAACATAATACTTTTTGTAATGCAAATAAACCAGGTAGATGGTTGGCATACATGCTGAGGAAAAAACAAAAATCTCGTACCATAGAGAAAATAGAGTATAAAGGTAAAGAGGTGTATCACCAAAATATGATTAAAAGGGCATTTTTAGAATTTTATGCAAGACTGTATACTGCAAACAAAATACAAGGTGTAGAGGTAGAGACATATCTGGATAGACAGAATATTTCAATAGTTACAGAGGAACAAAGAGAACGGTTAAACCAATTAATAACAGAGGAGGAGATCCTCTCAGTAATTAAACAGTTAAAAACTGGTAAGGCTCCTGGCACGGATGGATTAACAGCTGTGTATTATAAATATTTACAACTGGAGATGGTTCTACCTCTTAAAGAATTATTTAATAGAATTCAGCTGGGTGAAGGGGTACCACCTTCATGGAAAACAGCTTTTATTTCGTTAATTCCAAAAGAAGATCAAGATTTGACACAACCCAAAAATTATAGACCCATAGCCTTATTGAATACAGATTATAAAATATTTGCTAGGATATTGGCAAATAGGTTAATGCTAGTAATGCAAAAAATGATTCATGCTGACCAAACTGGTTTTATACAAGGTAGACAAATGAAAAATAATGTAAGACAAATTGTTGACATATTGGAATATTTGGAAAGGAATAACCAAATCCCTGCGGTGCTTATATTTCTGGATGCGGAAAAAGCTTTTGATCGATTAGATTGGCAATTTTTATTGAGAGTGGTTAATAGGATGCAATTTGGGAATTGCTTTATGCAGTCCATAAAAGCAATATATCAGGAAGAGACAGCTCAGATAATTATTAATGGCAGTTTGACAGAAACTTTTAAAATTGAAAAAGGTACGAGGCAGGGATGTCCCTTATCGCCATTATTATTTATATTAACTTTGGAATTGTTGCTAAACAAAATACGTAATATAGATGAGATAAAGGGAATCAAAGTTAGAGACTATGAATATAAGATACGGACATTTGCAGATGATTTGGTTATGACCTTAACTCATCCAGTGGAATCAGCAAAGGTTTTGATTGATATAATAAAACAGTATGGTCAAGTATCTGGGTTTAAGATAAACATTGGAAAAACAAAGATGATAGTTAAAAATATGACAACAAATAAAAAAGAGGACTTACAAAGGGCAACAGGATGTGAAATAGTTAAAAAAGTTAAATACTTAGGAGTTTATATTGCATCTTCTAATGGTAAATTGTATAAGCATAATTATGAACTGATATGGCATAAAATACAAGCTGAAATGGATAAATGGAAAAAATTACAACTGTCCTTGTTGGGTAGAATAGCAGTTATAAAAATGAATGTTTTACCTAGGTTTTTATTCCTCTTTCAAATGATACCAATACTAAAAAAGGATGCCAACCTGGAAGAATGGCAGAAAGGTATTAATAAGTTCGTATGGCAAGGTAAGAAACCAAGGATAAAACTGAAAATAATGCAGGGCATACGAGAAAGAGGAGGATTGAAAATGCCAAATTTAAAATTGTACTATGAAGCAGCTATTTTATCAGCAATTAGTGATTGGATTAATCTAACAAATGGAAGGATATTGAATATTGAAGGGCATGACCTGGTCTATGGTTGGCATGCTTATTTAGTGTATGAAAAAAGGGTGGATAGAGCATTTAAGAATCATATATTGAGAAATGCTTTATTGCGTGTCTGGAAGAAATATCAATATAAGTTAAATGAAAAGATACCTATATGGACAGTACCCAGGCACGCAATAGAGAATACGAGTATAGAAAGTAGACAGGATGTAATTACATATAAAAATATTCTCATTATGGAGGGAGGTATATTAAAATTAAAACCTGTAAATGTGTTGAAAGAGGAGAAAATAACTCAAACTTGGTTTCAATATGTACAATTACAAGCCAGATGGAGAAAAGACCAGAAAACTGGTGTTATACAAAGTGATGAAAATTTAATTAAACAAATTAGAGACCAAAGCCCAATGCATATAAAAAGATTGTATAATATATTGATAGAGATGGACTCGGAAACAGAGTTAGTTAAGGACTGTATGATAAAATGGGCGCAGAATTTTGAACAGCCAATAATGATGGAAACTTGGGAAAAAATATGGGTGACAAATGTGAAATTTACCAAAGCGCAAAATTTAAGAGAGAACTTTTATAAAATGTTTTATAGATGGCATCTAGACCCAAAAAAGTTATCTCGTATGTATTCGAATGTACAACCAAAATGTTGGAGATGTAATTGTGAGGATGCCACTTATTTTCACATTTGGTGGACATGTAAAAAGGTTAGAGCGTTTTGGATAAAAATTTGGTGGATTTTACAAAATATTCTTAAAAAGAGGTTGAAATTTACACCACAGCTGTTTCTGCTGGGTATAGTTACGGATTGTACAGTTATAGAGATATATATATACAGTTATTGCGTGTCTGGAAGAAATATCAATATAAGTTAAATGAAAAGATACCTATATGGACAGTACCCAGGCACGCAATAGAGAATACGAGTATAGAAAGTAGACAGGATGTAATTACATATAAAAATATTCTCATTATGGAGGGAGGTATATTAAAATTAAAAC
Organism: Arizona elegans; assembly: GCA_022577455.1. NCBI lineage: Eukaryota > Metazoa > Chordata > Lepidosauria > Squamata > Colubridae > Arizona > Arizona elegans. The sequence continues at coordinate 69,418,674 of JAKOOJ010000004.1, read as the reverse complement.
CTGTAAATGTGTTGAAAGAGGAGAAAATAACTCAAACTTGGTTTCAATATGTACAATTACAAGCCAGATGGAGAAAAGACCAGAAAACTGGTGTTATACAAAGTGATGAAAATTTAATTAAACAAATTAGAGACCAAAGCCCAATGCATATAAAAAGATTGTATAATATATTGATAGAGATGGACTCGGAAACAGAGTTAGTTAAGGACTGTATGATAAAATGGGCGCAGAATTTTGAACAGCCAATAATGATGGAAACTTGGGAAAAAATATGGGTGACAAATGTGAAATTTACCAAAGCGCAAAATTTAAGAGAGAACTTTTATAAAATGTTTTATAGATGGCATCTAGACCCAAAAAAGTTATCTCGTATGTATTCGAATGTACAACCAAAATGTTGGAGATGTAATTGTGAGGATGCCACTTATTTTCACATTTGGTGGACATGTAAAAAGGTTAGAGCGTTTTGGATAAAAATTTGGTGGATTTTACAAAATATTCTTAAAAAGAGGTTGAAATTTACACCACAGCTGTTTCTGCTGGGTATAGTTACGGATTGTACAGTTATAGAGACTAAATTGATTTTGAACTTAATAACTGCAGCAAGACTGTTGGTGGAACAATATTGGAAGAAGCAAGACTTACCTACAATCCAAGAGTGGACAATGAAAGTTACAAATTTAGCGGAAATGGCAAAAATCTCGGCGTACTTGAAGGATCATTCAAATGAAAGATATTTAAGAGACTGGAGAAGATGGATAGATTATATTCAAAATAAATACCGGAATAAGAAATTGCAGATAGGTTATGAATGATTATATAGATATTTGGTGTGTCTTTAAGTAATAAAGCTAGGCGGGTAATTAGGGAATTGAAGGAACAAGAGATGTGGAATGTCATAATTGTTTAGACTAGGATTGATTATGATTGTTGAAGTTTATACCCTGTAATTTGCTCTGGGAAGAGGAGGGGTGGGGGGAGGTTGAGGTAGGGAAGGGGGGGGAATATGTAAACTTTTTGTAAAACTTTTCAATAAAAAAAAGGATCTCATTCCCAATAGTCAGTGATGGAGTCAACTGACTATGACGGGACGCCGGAAACCACAGCCACTCGGTCTTGGAGGGGTTAAGTCAGAGCTTGTTCCTCCCCATCCAGATCTGTACGGCTTCCAGGCACTGGGACATCATTTCAAGGGCATCGTTGGGGTGGCCATTAATGTATATTTGTAATAACATATATTCTTATTTTTGTGCCTTTTATTTTTAATCCCATAAAATCATTCAAGAAGGGAAAGCTAGTGCAACTGTACATTGTTTTTTGAATTACTTTTTGAATATAATTGTAGTAGTTTAAGTTTAATTCGTGGACGCTTCCCCTGCCTATAAATTTGGATGTTATTTTATTCAGTGTTTCAAAAAGGTTTTTTTAAAATTTTATTGGTATGACCTGAAATAGAAATAAGAGTTTTGGTAAGATATTCATTTTAATGGTGGAAATTCTTCCCATTAGTGATATCTGTAAATTTCTCCAATTATCTAAATCTTTCTTTATCTGTATTATTAATTTATCGTAATTGTTTTCTTTTATTGACGAACTTCTTGCTGATAACCAAATCCCTAGGTATTTTATTTTCTTAGTTGTTTGAATTTGTATAGTATTCTCCAATTCTTTTTCTTGTTTCTTTATGAGATTTTTTGTTATTAATTTCGATTTATTTTTATTTATTTTTAATCCTGCCACTTCTCCAAATTCCTCTATTTTCTTAAACAGTTTTGGTGCTGATTCTAGTGGTTCCTTTACTATAAATACAAGGTCATCAGCGAAGGCCTGAACCTTGTATTCTTCTCTCCTTATCCTTAACCCTTTAATTTCTTGATCTTCGCTAACCTTTTTAAAAAGGATCTCCAATGTTAAGATATACAATAGTGGAGAAAGTGAGCATCCCTGCCTAACCCCTTTTGTTATGTAGAATTGGCCTGTAGTATCATCATTCATAATTATTCTTGCTGTTTGTTTTGTATAAATTTCTCCTATGATTTTTTCAAATTTTGTTCCGAATTGCATAATTTTTAATTGCCCCATTAGAAATTTCCAATTTAGATTATCGAATGCTTATTGGGCATCAAGGAAAACCAGTGAAGCTTGTTTATCCGGATGTGATTTGTAATATTCCAATGTATTTATTATTATTCTCACATTATTCTTGATTTGACGGCCTGGCAGAAATCCATTTTGGTCTGAGTGTATATGATTATTTAATACTTTTTAAATTCTTTCCGCTATGATTATTACAAATATTTTGTGATCTGTGTTCAGCAAGGAGATTGGTCTGTAGTTTTGAATTAACTGGTGGTCCATATCTTCTTTGGGTCTGATAGTAATTATTGCCTCTGTCCGAGTTGTCGGAATTTTTGTCTTCTCCAAAGCCTCATTATATAGCTCTAACATGGTTTCTCCCACTATTTCCTGTACGGTTTTATATAATTCCACTGGTGGCCCATCTGGCCCCGGTGTTTTATTGTTTGTTTGTTTTTTGTTTTTTGTTTGCTTTTTCAGTGCCAATTCCAATTCGAGTTTAGTTATTGGTCTATTTAAGATTTCTCTTTGTTCTTCTGTAATTGTTGCCATTTCTGATCTTTCTATATATTGTTTTACCTTTTCCTCCTCTACTTCTTCTTGTTTGTATAAATTTGAAAAGAATGTCTGGATAATTTCTTTTTTCGCCTCTCTTCTAAATTGAATTTCCCCCTTTTCATCTCTGAGTTGGTATATCATTCTTTTATCTTTTTCTTTTTTCAATTTATATGCCAACCATCTGCTTGTTTTATTTGCAAACTCAAAATAGTTTTGTTTTGCCATTTTTATTTTCTAGGCTAGTTCGTTTTGATTTATCACGTTTAGTTTATGTTTGATTGTTTTCCATTCTTCTTTTATTTATTTATTTTATTTTGGGGATATTTTTGTAGTTTATATTCTGTATTTTTTAATTTTTCATATAATTTATCTAGCTGTTTTTTCCTCTCTTTACTTTTCTTCCCTATATATGCAATTGTCAGGCCTCTTATCTATGCTTTTGCTGTATCCCAAGTATTCTGTAAGGAACTATCCTCTTTTTTGTTTATCTTAAAAAATAATTCTAATTCCTTTTCTAACATTTGTTTAAATTCTTTTTCTTTACATATTTTTTGGTTCATTGTCCATCTCCTAAATCTTTTTTTTCCTTTCCATTTTATAAGTATTGGGTTGTGATCTGCCCATTGGTTTACTCTTATCTCTATTTTTTCTACCCCAGTCCTAATATTTGCAGTCATCCAAGCCATATCGATTCTAGACCAGGATTGGTGTGGTTGAGAGTAGAACGTATATTGATTCTCATCTTCGTATGTTTCCTTCCAAACATTTCTCAAGATTATTTCCGCAGCCATATTAAAGAATTCTTTTGGAAGTATTTATTTTTCTTATTTTTTTTTACCACTTTTGTAATCTTTTTTGGCATCTGCTATAGCGTTATAATCTCCAATTAGGTAGATATCCTCATATTCTAGTTCTACTATTTTTTTATATATTCCTTTAAAAAATTCCTGTTGATTTTGGTTAGGTTGATTTTGGTTATATTACTACTAGTAATGATTTTTTCTTTTCTACTTCTAACTCAACCATCACTGTTCTACCTTCCTCGTCTGCATATATTAATTTCGATTCTATCCTTTCTTTTACATAAATCGCTACTCCTCCTCCTCTTCTTCTTCTTCTCCTTCTTCTTCTTCTTCTTCTTCTTCTTCTTCTTCTTCTTCTTCTTCTTCTTCTTCTTCTTCTTTTTTTTTTTGCATCAGAGATGTATATAATTTTCCTAACTTTGGGTTTTCTAATATTTTTTGGTAACCCTTGTTGATGTGTACTTCCTGAAGGCATATCACATCTGCTTCTAATTTTCGTAGTTTTGTAAATGTTTGAATTCTTTTCTTCTGTGTGTTTAATCCATTTATATTTACCGAGAGAAGTTTGATTGCCTCTTCCATTGCCTAATGTAGTTGTTTTTGGGTGTATCTTGTTTCCATCCATGTTTTTGCTTTCGCGCCTTCTCTTTCCTCTCTTTCTTTTTCTTGACTTTTTCTTACTTCTTTCTCTTGCTCCACTTCTTCTCTTTGCTATTCCTCCTGGCTTCTACTTTCTGTTTCTTCTTTACTTTTCTGTTCCTCTTCCTGAGTAAAGTGCAAGTTATAGAATTCTCTTGCTTTCTCTAATGTGTCTACTTTGTATTTTTTGTCTTGCCAAGTGATTAAGATCCCGTCCAGTGTTAGCCATCTAAACATTATTTTATATCTGATCAATTGGGATGTTAAAAACTGGTATTGTTGACATTGGTTTCTGATTCTTTGTTTTAAAATTGTGATTTCTTTACCCTTATATGTTAACGTTTCTTCTCTTGACTTTCTGTATACTTCATCTCTAACTGTTCGTTTTGAGAATCTAATGTGCACTTCTCTTGCCAGTCGGTGCCTTCTTATGTAGTTAGCATGTACTTGATATATTTCATCCAACTGTCCTTTTATTTCTGATTTGTCTCTTTGTATTATTTCTGACACTATCTCCGCCATTTTTTCTTCCAAATCTTCATCCTTTTCTTCTATTATATTTTGAAAATGCAAAAAGTATGAAGCTTTCTCCATCTCGAGCATCGCTATTGAGTCGGACAATTCCTTATTTAGTTGAAAAGCTTTTTGCTCCATTGCCTCTACTTTTGTCTCTACTTGATCTATTTTTGTTTCTGCTTTTCTAATTCTTTGTTCGTTTTCTGTTATTGATTGTTGGATATCCCCAATTTTATCATTCATATTCTTAATGTCCTCCTTAATTTCTCCTATTTCAATTTTAATTTCTGCATGAAACGTTCTCATTTCTTCGTGGTTTTGCGCCATTTTTTCTTGTGTTTTTAATAATGTTTCTTGAATCATTTGAAACATATTCTGCATAGCATTTAGTGTCATTTCCGGCATTTCTTTTCTTTTCCTATCATGTTATCTATTGTTTTTTTGCTGCAGTGGTGATGCCATTGTTGCTGTAGTGTTTACAGTTGGTTTTTTTCCTGTTTTCGTTACGGTGGTTATAGTTGACATTTTTAATGCTCGTGTGAAGCTTTCCCACACTAACATATTAATCGATTTTTCTCCCCCTGTACACACACCTTTTTACTTATGTAAATATAGCACTTTAACACTTTAACAATATCACAATATAATTAATTATTGTTTTGCAGATTTTCAATTCTTACTTTACAATATTTTCAATCATTCTGATTATAATTCATTTACTTTACTTTTCTTTTATATTCCGTAATTATAAAGTTAATGATTATCTTTTCTTTTTTAATTCCTTATCCTCTTTAACATTCCACCTTTTCAAATTTTATAAATTCACAGTGCAATATACAATTATAACTATATTATAATTCCAATTTCCCCCTTTACTGATTATGTATATATTTATTAAATATAAGAATAAAAATATTTGTTTATTCTTTCCTTATTGTTATTTGATGCTCCTTCCCTTCTCCAATCTTGCTTGTAGTCGTAGTGGTAGTTATTTTCTATCATACATTCGTGTCAGTCCTTTTTCCAATCTTAGTCTCTCTCTTTAAGTCCGCTACAGTCACCAATCACTTTTTAAACCCCAAAGGTTTTTCAAAAGTTCTTTATTTTCTTCTTCATCTTTTAGAATTATTTAAGTTCTCCAGTTTATTGCCCTCTCCAATTCTCTCCACCTCCATCTCCATCTCGAGGTCTTAACTCTGTCACTCCTCCAATTAAGAGAATTCAAAATTCTCTTAACATCATAATGGGTCTCCCCTTGCACCACTATGGATTTGGGTGTTGGTTGGGTCTGTGGTCTCAATCTTGGACTGATTGCTGGCTTTAGCAAGCTGCAATGAAAGACTGAATGCACTTTCCCTAGTATGCGTGGGAGATTAAACTGAACTGTCACTGGTTTAATTACTTTAACTATTGGAAAAGGTCCTAAGAATTTAGGTCCCAGCTTCTTACTGGGTAATTTCAATTTAATGTATTTGGTTGATAGATAAACTCGATCTCCCACATGAAAGGGGGCTGGAGAGATGGTGTTTGTCAGCTTGTTTTTTGTGTGCTTCTGCCAGTGCTTTCTTGGTATCCTCCCAGCCCTTCTTTAATGACTCCATCCATTTGGCTAGAATCATGGAGGAGGGTGGCTCTCTCAGCAGCTCAGGCATGGGAACAAAGTCCCCATGCCTAGTGATCTGAAAAGGGGTCAATCCAGTGCTGCTATGCATGGCGTTATTCTAAGCCACTTCTGCGAAAGGCAGCAGATCCATTCAGTTTTCTTGCTGGTAATCCACATAACATCTTATGTATTGTTCCATCATTGCGTTCATCCATTCCGTGGCTCTGTTTGTGCTCAGATGAAAAACTGATCTAAGCCCTTTAGTCGATCCGACAGATTCCAGGAACTCCCTCCAGAATTTGGCTGTGAACTGGGTGCCTCGGTCTGAGATCACCCAGCGCAGCACTCTGTGCAGCCGATAAATCTGTTTGATGAACATCTTAGCCAGCTTCTTGGCTGAGGGTAATCCCGAGCAAGCAGTGAAGCGGGTTTATTTAGAAAATAAGTCAATTACCATCCAAATGACTGTATTCCCCCTCACTCTCTGGAAGTTCGATTATAAAGTCCATGGCGATCGCCTCTCAGTGTCGGTGGGGTTAGCCACTTGTTGGAGGAGTCCAGGAGGTTTCTCTGGTGCACAACTCCACATCAGCCTTCATCTTCAGCCATCAAAACTGTCTTTGGGCCTGGTGAAGGGTTTTTAGGAAGCCAAATGGCCTGACAATCATGAATCGTGGCTGTGCTGTAAAACTTGCAGCTGGTGGGGACATACAGTTTAGACCCCTTCCAAACTAGCCCCTCTCTCATGGCTAAAATGTTTCTCTCGTCATTAAACCATTGGTCAGCTGGGAGCACAACCTTTAGTGCTACTGTCAATTCCCAGCTGATCAGGAGGAAATGGGGATTTTGCAGTAACCTTCCCCTGGAGTGGTGTCAGAATGGAGATTTTACAGTATCCTTCCCCTGCCACGCCCACCAAGCCACGCCCACCAAGCCATGCCACACCCACCAAGCCACACCCACAGAACCTGTAGTAAAAAAAATTGAAACCCATACTTCCAGTGGTGATGTCATCGTGAAGAGGGTGAGGAAAGGGGGCGCCATTTCTGGAACCCAAAAAACTCTCTGTTAGAAGCTCTTTTAGAGCACTCTCGAACCTGCAGGGTTAATAAAATAAAAGTAATAAAAGTAATAAAAATGAGTATGACGACTATAACTAAAATAGGAAAAAAAACAGCTATAAATTCCACACCTACAACAGCATTGCCTTCGAGTCAAAGAACAATAGAGAACATGCTGGGAAAAGAAAAATCTGACTCGGTATTGAGTCTTCAGAGTATTGCCACATTGCAAATGATTCAAGATACAATGATGAAAACCCAAGAGGCAATAGCAGATAATCATGAAGAAACGAAAATACACCATAAAGAAATTAAGAATGAAATTGGAGAAATGAAAGGAGAAATCAAAAATGTGAATGACAAATAAGGAATATTCAACAAGTGATGATAGAAAACTAGCAGAGGATAAAAACAATGGAAACAAAAATGGATCAAGTTTACTGTAAAAGGGAGATGATGGAACAGAAGTCTATTCAAGTGAACAGAGAGTTGGCCGAATCAATCACTTTTCTGGAGATGGAAAAAGTCTCTTATTGTTTATGATTTCAAAATATTACGGAAGAAAAAGAAGAGGACTTGGGTGAGAAAAAGGTGGAGATACTTGCAGAGGCACTGCAAAAAGATAAACAAATAAGAGATATAGATGAAATTTATCGAGTTCATACGAATTATGCACGAAGGCACAGATTGGCAAAAGAGATTCACGTTAGGTTTACTAAAAGAATGATAAGGGACGAAATATACAAAAAAAAACTAGAGAAGAACCAATAATATACAAGGGCAAAGAAGTCATAACATTGAAACAAATACCACGACAGATACAAAACCGGAGAAGACAGTACCAATTTTTAACAACCCAGTTAGTAAGATATAAGTTCATGTTCAGATGGCTGATATTGGAAGGCATGCTAATAACATGGCAAGAAAAAAAATATTAAAATAGACACTGGAAAAAGCGCAGGAATTCTATGACCATCATTTTGCACAAGAAGACGACCAAGAAAGCCAAGAAGAGTTGGAGAGTAGAAGTCAGGAAGAAGATCAAATAGAGGAAAAAGAGAGAGAAAGAGAAACAAAAAGGATACAAGAAAGAGAACGAGCAGAAAGAGAAGGTGCAAGAAGAAGGGTATTAAGAGAGACAAGAAACACAAGAAAACAACCCAAGTAAGAAATAGGAGAGGAAATTAAACTGCTTTCAGTAAATATAAATGGATTAAACATAACAAGAAAAAGAACACAAACATTTGCTAAATTAAAGAAGTAAGAAGCAGATGTGATATGCCTACAGGAAGTCCATATTAAAAAAGAAAAAAGCAAATTGTTGGAAAATGCAAAAATAGGGAAAAATGCAAAAAATGCAAAAAACCCTTGAGCAAAAAAAGAAAAGAGAAATTGCAACATATGTTAAAGAAAGAATAAAATCAAAATTAATATATTCAGATGAAGAGGGCAGAATTTTAATGTTAGAATTAGAAGTTGAGCAAAAACAAATTTTATTTACAGCAATATACACACCAAATAAAAATCAATATGAATTCAATGCCAGAAAAAGATTATAAGAGGAATAAGAAGAAGAAAAAGAAGAAAAATATACTACCAAAATCATTTTTTGACATGGCATCAGAATTTAATCTTCAGGATGTATGGAGAGAGGACAAATAACCAGGCACACAGGACAAATAACCAATATACCAGGGGTGAATTTGGCAAGGCAGCAAGGTTTAAGATTAATAAAAATAAATCCAAATTAATAACTAAAAATCTTACAAAAAGACAAGAAAGTGAATTGGAAGAAAAAACAAAAATGCAAGTAAGTAAGAAAATAAAATACCTAGGGATTTGGTTAACAGCTAAGTGTTCCTCAATTAAGGAGGACAACTATGATAGAATAATACAACAAATAAAAAAAGATCTGGAGAATTGGAGAAATTTACAACTGTCACTTATTGGGAGGATGGTAACTATAATATTGCCAAAAGTACTATTCTTATTTCAGGTTATACCAATAAAACCAGGGAAAACATTCTTTGACGACCTAAACAAATTAACTACAAAATTTATAAGGCAGGGGAAAACATCTAGGATCAAATTAAAACTCTTACAGGATACCAGAGACAAAGGTGGTTTCGTGCTACCAGAGTGGGAAATATACTATCAGGCACCTACTCTAATTTGGCTAAAAGATTGGATGGAATTAAGAAATAAAAGGGTTTTTAGCTATAGAAGGACATGACCTGCAAGCGGGATGGCATGCATTCCTATGGGATGAAAAATTTTAAATACATAGATATTTTCAAAGGCATATACTAAGGAATGCGCTTTTACAGACCTGGCAAAAAAAAAAAAGCATTTTATAAAAATTCCAAAATGGCTATCCACAATGGAAGCATTGAAACATCCAAATTTAATAGATAAAGATAAAATAGATATGGATATAAGGATTTGTTGAATGAGCAGGGAAATTTGAAAACCAAACAAGAATTAGAAAAAAATCAGCAGGGAGATAGATTGGTGGACATACACACAAATTCAGTCCAAATACAAAAAGGATATAAAACTACACAAATTCCAAAATGAACAGCAAGAATTAGATAGAATTATACTAGGACCGGAGGAAAAAATTAATCAGTAAAATTGGGGAACATTGTCCGCTTTATGACGCTTTCCCAATCGTTCTTATTTACTGTTTCTACTCCCCAACAATTGTACCATTTTTTCCATACTAAATAATATTCTGTTTCCTCCTTTTCTTTTATCTCTTTCATTAATTTGTCCATCTCTGCACATTCCAGGATTTTTCTTATCAATTCTTCCTCTTTTGGTATATTGTTGTTTTTCCAATTTTCCAATTCTGGGCATATGCTATCCTTGCTGCCGTTATTATGTGTAGAATTAAGTATTGTATTTTTTTACTGTATTTGTGGTAAATATTCCCAGTAAGAATAACTCCGGTTTCCAGCCTATGGGTTGCTCAACTATCTCTTCCAACCATTTTCTAATCTTTATTCAATATATTTTTGCAGATGTGCACATCCACCATAAATGATAATATATTCCATACGACTTTTTGCATTTCCAGCAGGTTGGTGAGGTATTTGGAAACATCTTGGCAAACTTTGCCAATGGGAGATGCCATCTATAAAACATCTTATACTGGTTTTCCTTGTATGCCGCAGCCATAGTCAATTTTAAATTTGTTTCCCATATTTTTCCCATTTCTCCCTTTCTATATTGTATCTGAACTTTTTTGCCCATTTTATCATTGTCTCCTTGATGATCTTGTCCTCCATTTATATGGGATGGCAGGACTACTAGATTCTGTAACATCTTTGTTCCCTATGCCATCCATCTGGTAAACTTGCAATATTTGTTTTTCTTGCCATTACATGTATATATCCGGACTAGACTTCTATTCTATTGTTCTGTTCTGTTCTGTTCTGTTCTGTTCTGCTCTGCTCTGCTCTGCTCTGCTCTACTCTACTCTAAGTCAGGGTTCCAAGTAACACCCCCAACCAAGTAAGACTCCAAGGCAAGCTGTTTCTCAAAGCTCCATTTTATTAAAGATGTCATATTGGCACATCTAGGAAAACCCAAATCTGAAAGCTCCCAGGTTTTCCCCACCCAAGGGAAAGTCAAAGTGCCTTCCCCTGCACCCACATGTCCATCACATGGTCCAATCAATCCACCATCCCAACTGGAGATGCCTCCTAGTCACGCTATTCCAGGTGCAGGCTAAATGTCCTTGAATCTCAGAGAAAAGAAGGTTGTTATGGCTAAATACCTCTACCAAGTCTATGTAACCCTACCCTCCCAGTTTCCCACAGCACTAAGTGTGGCAGCGCTGAAGATCCAAAGAAAAAGATGGCCTCCAGGGCTGATAGGCTGCCCCCCCCCACATGAGAGGAACGTAGGAGGTTAATTCAGTCAGTCCCTAACCATCTCCCCTCCAGGACCCTTTGGCTTATCATTGAATTACTTTACTAATCTGCCTTTACATCTCAGCTCTTAACCCAGATAGCCTCAGACAAAGGCTTTCTACTGAACTAAATATTGCACCCCTGTGTAATCAACCATATATCAGCCTAGTCTATTGGGAAAACCTATCCTAATAAAATATCTGAAGTTGAGTAGTAGTTGGAATCCAGCAAATTTGAATATGCTTTGCATTATGTGCTCATCATAAACCATATGATGTGGAGAGAGCCAATGGATTAGATCCAAACAAGTCATTTCTATGCTAGAATTTATAGTCCCATTATGCAAAGTAATAGCAAGCTGGGCAATTTTTATATACCTACGTTGATGGCTGAGTGAGGTTAGAGAAGCACTATTAAAGTAGGACGTAAAGTGAAATTTGGATATAAGAGTGAAATAATATGGGGTCAGCTTGGATGATCTCTGAAGGGCCCTTTTGACTTGAGACAGTTGCAGAGTTCAAGAAGTCAAACTGCAGGCAAAGAGACAGTTGCTGGGTTCAAAAAGTCAAAACACAAGAATTAGCTAACTTCCTGGTACCATGTTAAAATGCAGAACTAAACCACATGGATCAGCATGAAGGGAAGGGGGTGAGCCTAGCACGTAGGAGGTTTATTTCACAAATTTTCTGTTTTGCTACTACTGAAGGGTATAAAGATGTGTGTCTTAATCAGAACTTTGTTCAGATGTTAGAATTTATATTAATCTGTCTGAACCTATTTTGGCCAAAATAAAGTTTCTCTTGATTTCAAAATTCATCCCCTTTATTTTTCTTTATTTTTGGCGAGCCAGCCAGGAGATGGAGCGATCTTTCGCTACGGATGGAACGGACCAGCTGGTGGCCAGATTGAACCGTCTTGCCCAGCCTTCAGGCGCCACTGAGAGTTTTTCTCTGGAAGGAAGCAGACGGCCTCTCTGGACACCCGGTGGCTTCCACCAGTCCAAAAACTAAATGAGATCAAGACAAGCTAATAGATAAATGCCGGCTGAGAAAAGAAAAAAAGAAGACGCCTGCAGGCAAGTATTGTGGGAATTGTAGGCCCACTCCTTGAGAGTGGAAGAGGGAACCTGATCACCTCCCTGGGTCCGGGAAACATCCCTTCCTAACGGAACCAGTGTGTCCTAATGAGACTTTAGAATTGTGTGGGTGGTTAAGCCATTGCAGTTCCTGTTGGTGGCCGTTGAAACATCCGGCACTGCAGGTCAGTGGCAGTGTCTTAGAAAATAGGTGGCAAATAGTAGTGAAACAGAACCCTGACTGACTTCACAAATGCCAAGTAGAAGTCATGCAAGTCTGTGTGGTTCGAGTGAAAGGAAATCCCAAATGTCAGGTCAGAAAGAGTCACCCTGAAAAGAAACCTATCTTAAAGACTGCAACCTATGAAGAGGAGAGGCCACCCTGAAATGACAGCTTGTGTAACCATTGGCCATTGCCAATGCCAAGGGGACTGAGCCCCAGATACTGAAAAGCTGAAGCACTTCAGTGCATAGCTTACATCAATCGCCTCCACTCACTATGTGCCCATGCAAGTGAAAAAAAAGAAAATTTGTTGTTCCTTTTTTTTCCTGTGAAAATCCCAAAAGCAAACCCCAAGATTTTTAGGAAATTGTGAAGCTGTGAAGTGTTGGAGGCAGCAGGTCCTCCCAGATTTCCGTTTTAAGAGGGGTCTGAAAATCAGCGGCAGAACTGATGTTGTGTAGCCCAGCTGAACCAAAGTGTGAAACCCCACATCGGAAGGGGAAACATGGGAAGTTGCAGTTCGAGGGTGGTAAATACCCCTTTAGGAAACTTGTTTCAGGCATAGCACAAGAGGCAGATGCCTGTCCTGGCCAGCCTGAAGAAGAAAGAGGAAAACAGATGTAGAAAATGGGCTTTGCTGAGGGATGACACATTTTAATTAGCAATTTTATGATGTTTGTGTGTCTATATTTTTCTTGACTGTACACCGCCTTGTGGCTTATTTTGTGGGTGTGGCTTGGAGGTCATGTGATTGGGTGGGCGTGGCTAGCTGGTCATGTGACCGGGTGGCCATGACTATTTGTATAGGGACTACTCAGAGGGCTGAAAAAAGTCATTTCTGACAGGTCCTTGCACTTTTGACTGGTCCTCACACTTATGACCATCCTCACATTTATGCTCATGCAGCATTCTTAACCATGTCACTCATTTCACAACTGCTTCTCTTCACCATGGTGATAAGATAGGGCAAAAAATATAAAATGTGAGGACAGTTGTAAATTCGAGGACTGGTCAAAAGTGCGAGGATCAGTCAAAAATAACTTTTTCAGCCCTCTGAGTAGTCCATGTGCACAAAAGGACTACCCAGAGGGCTGAAAAAAGTGATTTCTGACAGGTCCTCGCACTTTTGATCGGTCTTCGCACTTATGACTGGTCATCATGCCCATTGTAGCATTCTTAACAACCGTGTCCCTCATTTCACAACTGCTTCTCTTCACCATGGTGACAAGATAGGGCAAAAACGTAAAATGTGAGGACAGTCGTAAGTTCGAGGACTGGTCAAAAGTGCGAGGACCAGTCAAAAATAATTTTTTCAGCCCTCTGAGTAGTCCATATGCATAAAAGGATACAGCAATAGAGAGGGATGAAGGAAGGGAAGGGAAATTAGAATAGGAGTGAGGGTAAGAGAGGGAGGAAGAGAGGAGGAGAAGGAGAAAGGAAGAGGAAGTAGGAAGGAGAAGAAGTGGGGGAAGAGAAAGTAAGAAGGAAAGAAAAGAGAGAGGTGGTAGGTTTGAGGAGAAAGATTGCTGTACAATAAAAAAGATGAAAGGGAAGAAAACCAACCCCAAACAAATATAAAGATATTAAGATAAAGAATGACTTGTTAAACTTTAAAGAATAAAAGAGAACAAATATGAATAAATAGCAATAATTAGAAACACACATACAAACATACAATGTATATTCTTTGAACAGAGTATTTGGCAGGTTCACAAATTTAACCAGTGTTTAGTCATTTCAATTAAATTTACAATTTCTATATTTTCTTTTTGCCATATTTATTCCTCATCTATTTTTTTAAAAAACCAATATTACCCTTCATTCTCATCTCTAATCTTAATCAAATTCAATTTTTCCCTTCTATTCTATATTATACCCCTTCGCATTGTCATCTATTTTTATATCCATCCTCACATTGGTTAATTATGTAATTATGTAATACAGTTGTTTAATACAAATTCAACATTTTAATATAAATCAATTAGTTATATAACTATCTTTTTTGTATATTAATCAATATGAACATGAATATTCCAATTATTCCCATGCAATCCAATTTCTTACAAATCAATTAATTATATTTACCAATAATAATAAACCAAATAATTTCCCCATATATTCCTCCAAACCACAACTTAACCATTTCTGCTTTCAACACAATATACAATTAATAGTATCTCAATTATTACAATTCCCTAGTTAAATATAGCTTTTTTTCTTTTGTGTTTTAAAATCTTGAACCTCCTCTTTTGCCCTAAATTTCTCATTTGCAGTTTTGCACCTACTTTTTTGATGAGGAAAAAGAAAAAGAAATCTCTCTCTGCCTCATTTTGTCACGTTGCAGCAAAGACCCTGCTTTACTTTCAGTTTCGTTTTTTAGCATAGCTAGGGGGTGGGAATCTGCTCCTCTGTTTGCAGCTAGCAACAGAGCCCTCCGCAAAACAGCTGAGAACAAATCAGCTGAGAGTCCGGAGACTGATCAAATCAACTTATGGTAATTAATTTATGCTGAAGCTGAAAGGGGCTGTTTTTTTCTATTTTTGCAAGCAGCGGTCTTCTCATTTGTTTTCTTTTAACACTGATCAGCTGTAGGGCGACTCTTTGAAGCTCCGCGGCAAGAATTTAAATGGTTTGTTTCCCTCTAGCCATCAGCTGGGACTCAGGAGGCAGCAGTAGATTGGGGGTGGGCAGGGTAAGTGAATGGCCAGCGATCCAATAGAGGCAGAGGGTGAGGGTGACTGAAGGCATGGGGGGGGGGCAAGAGAGGGCTTTAGCAACCCCTGTGAAATGGCCATTCGACAACCAAAGGGGTTGCGACCCCCAGGTTGAGAACCGCTGCCATAGACCTTTTAATAGCTGAAAGGTGGTTTGTGTGTATTCCTGTTGTGCCGTGATAGGCCTGGCTTTTATTCCTTGTTCAGACAACTAGCTATGAGAGCAGTGAAAGAGATAAGAGTTGAAAAAGAGTTGATTTTGCTGGAAAGCCTTATTGACCGTAAAATTGACACTGATCTCTTTGATGAAAATAAAATTTCTGATGCAGGAACATATGTACAACTCTCAACCAGGTGACTAGAGAAAATGCCTTCAGCGAATAAGATTTGAAAATCATATGTATTACTTGTCTTTTCCTTTGCATTACTATATATCTTATCCTGAATTGATTATGTTATGCCAAATGTTATATGCTTACATTGCTGATTGAAGCTCTGTAATAGGTAAGACTCAATTGTAACTTAAGTAAAATAGAGTCTTAAAAGGGGGAATAAAGTAGGATGTAAAGTGAAAATTGGATATAAGAGCGAAATAATACAGGGTCAGCCTGGATGATCTCTGAAGGCTCCCTTTGACTTGAGACAGTTGCAAAGTTCAAGAAGTCAAACCGCAGGCAAAGAGTTGCTGGGTTCAAAAAGTCAAACCACAAGAATTAGTTAACTTCCTGGTACCATGTTAAAATGCAGAACTAAACCACATGGATCAGCGTGAAGGGAAGGGCTGAGCCTAGCACGTAGGAGGTTTATTTCACAAATTTCCTGTTTTGTTACTATTGAAGGGTATAAAAATGCATGTCTTAATCAGAACTTTGTTCAGATGTTAAAATTTATATTAATCGGTCTGAACCTATTTTGGCCAAAATAAAGTTTCTCTTGCTTTCAAAATTCATCTCCTTAATTTTTCTGCAACACTATAGCCATGTTGGCGAACCTATGGCACGTGTGCCAGAAGTGGCACGCAGAGCCATTTCACCTGGCACGTGAGGTGTTGCCCATTCCTCTTCTGGATTTCTGGCACATGCATGCGCATTGGCCAGCTAGTCTTCTGGTTACTGGTGCGCATGCATGTGTGATGATCAGCTGACCTTCAGGTGTGCGGCAGTGCCAGAAACTGAAAGATTAGCCAGCCAGCTGATTGTCGCGAATGCATGTGTGCCAGTAAACAGAAGACTAGCTGGCCGGTGCACATGCGTGCCCCAGGACATCCACCCCTTTGCCAGCCAGGAGCACTCCCCTAGTCACTCCCCTGCACCCGCTCGCCTATCTGCCTACCTTGTCATCGACACCGCGAGGAAAGGCCCCAAAGCTGCACTGCCTGGGATCCACATGGGCTGCCGCAGGGAGGAAGGGAAGTCCCGGCCAGTCAGTCCTTGCCACCACCACCCCCTCAACCCTGGCAACGGGGGTTCCCTCACTGCCACTTTCCCAGCGGCAGCAGGAATAGTGGCCTGAGGCTTCCCTCCCTCCCCGCCGGAGGTTTGGGGCCACTCGGGTGGGGAGACAGGGAAACCCCGCCCTAGCCAGCTGCTTTGCTCCTTTTCCTCTTCTGGGTTCCGGCGTGCCCCCTCACCCCTTGCAGCCAGGAGAAGAAGCAAGCTGCCCCCACGAGGACTGCAGGAGAGTGCGGTAAACAGTAAGAGGCCCGGCGGCTGGGAAGCGATCATGCTCCCTGGAAGAAGTTGCTGGAGAGGGTTGCACCAATCTTTGCCGGCATGAATGGCCACGCTGGATGCTGCCCGGAGCTCGAGGCTGACAGCAGGAGGAGGAGGAGCAGCATTGGCAGGTTGTTTGTGCTTGCAAACGTGGTGCAGGAGCCTTTCCAGGCCCAAAACGGGGCAGAGGGGGTGTATGAGCGGGTGGTGGCGACAGCATCTTGACTGGGCCACTTTGGTCTTCAAATGCGCGGACTCCACTGCCCTGCCTGGGCTCCTCCTGCTGAAAGCCACTGGACGAGCAGGTGCGGCTGGCAGGGCTTTGGCGGACCAGCAGCCGGTGAGGGGTGGGTGGACTGCCTGCACAGGTGACCACATGGCCGCCATCAAAGCAGGGCTGAGAAACCCTCTTGGCTCGCTCTGCCAGTCGCACATGTCCCCTGGACTATGGGCGTTGCCACCTCCTCCTGTGGAGCCAAAGAGCCTGGGTCGGTGGTGGGGGTTGGCGGGGATGCCATGCTGCCTGTGGTTGGACCCGTCACCCGATCTCCACCATGCCCGTTGCTGCGCTGCCAGCCGAGCCAATGCCGGAGAAGGATCAGCGGGTGGGGGAGTTGGCCGCCCTTCTGCTCCTTCCCTGACGTTGACTCAAGGACACAACTATGAAACTCATCCAGAGTTGAGGGGACTTTGAGACAGGGACGCGATCATCACCCCACGTCCTCCTAGGCTTACAACAGATGGCTCAGGTGGGGCGCAAGAAGGCGAAGCCAGTCGAAGTGGCTGCTGAGCGGAAGGTGTGTGTGTGTGTCTCCTTGGGACGCAGAGAAGCCAGTTAGGTTTGGATCGCAGAATGCTGAAAAGTTAACCCTTGACTCTCTGCAGATCCCCCTACCCACCCACCAGCGCCTGGATAGGGTTGCTGAAAGTAGAGACGCCTGTAAATTAACGTGCAGCTGCAGTGAGTGTTCAGTTCATGTCTGAAGACTACTCAAGAGAGATTGTTGGCTCAACTGGTGGCACAGTGGCAGACATGGTGAAGGTTGGGCAAGGGGCCCAACCGCAGGCGGTGCGGCACACCCACCCGACCCCCACAACACCAATGAAGGACAGAAGGGCGTCCGGAGTTTCTCCTTTTCCATGTCCTGAAATCTTTTGAGACTAAACTAAAACTGATACCTGAAGAATCTGAATCTCTCTCTCTCCCCCTCCCTCATCCCCCTCCACCCACCTCTCTCTTCTCCTTCCAAAAAAATCAATTCAGCAAATAAGCACCCCAGTCCTGATCTCTCCTGAGTAGCCTTCAGACATGAACACACGTTAATTTGCAGGCGCCTCTACTTTCAGCAACCCTATCCAGGCACTGGTGGGTGGGTAAGGTGGGATCTGCAGAGAGTCAAGGGTTAACTTTTTAGCATTCTGCGACCCAAACCTAACTGGTTTCTCTGCATCCCAAGGAGACACACACACACACCCTCCGCTCAGCAGCCACTTTGACTGGCTTCGCCTTCTTGCGCCCACCCGAGCCATCTGTTGCAAGCCAAGGAGGATGCGGGGAGATTATTGTGTCCCTATCTCAAAGTCCCCTCTCGACTCTGGACAGGTTTCGCAGTTGTGTCCCTGAGTCAACCCCAGGGAAGGAGCAGAAGGGCAGCCAGAGTTTCTCCTTTTCCATGCCCTGAAATCTTTTGAGACTAAGAAGAATCTTAAATCTCTCAGGAAAGATCGGGACTGGGATGCTTATTTGCCAAATCAATTTTTCAGAAGGAAAAGAGAGGGGGGGTGGGGAGTGGGAGAGAGAGAGAGAGATTCAGATTCTTCAGGTATCAGTTTTAGTTTAGTCTCAAAAGTTTTCAGGATTTCATGCCTCCGTCTGCCTGTCTCTCGGCGAGGAAGCTTCCTGGAGAGGTGGCTGAAAGCTCCATGTAGAGGCCGACAATCACAAGCCTCAGGGGCGCCTGCTTCCAAGGGAATGGCTCGGCTATTTCAAAGCAAGTGGCTGGGAAGCCAAGAGACAGGCAGACGGATGCTGCACTTGCTCTTGCCTTACTCATGATTGAAAACAGCGCTGAGCTGCAGAGAGCGGCAAAGTCCAGAGCTGAAAGAGGCTGAGGAGAGGCAGGGCTGGGATCGGAGTCATCCAGGGGGAAAGGGAGGTGTGTGGTGCCACTCCCCCCTACAAGCGCAGTGTCCGTCTGCCCCTCTCTCGGCAGGGAAGCTTCCCAGTCGCTCGCTTCAAAGTAGCCGAGCCATTCCCTTGGAAGCAGGCACCCTGGGGTTCATGATTGACGGCCTCCACATGGAGCTTTTGGCTGCCTTTCCCCAGAGCCCCGAGGCATAGCAGTTGCTTGCTCCTCCCTCTCTGCCTCCTGTCCGCCCTTAGCACCGTCCCAAAGTTTGGGAAGCATCGGGGAAAGTTTGTGCACTGTGCTCGGGGCACAAAAGCAAGCCACCGCTGTCATCAGTATCATGACGAGCAGGCCAGCTGGGTCGGAGGAGGCTGCCTTACCAGCTCCCTGCTCCTCCGGCAGCTCGTTTCTTCCCCGGAGAAGGGATGGCGGTGTACAACAGAAGTGCTCTCGGCCCCAACAGGGAAGCTCCAAATGGCTTGCTTGGGCTCCTCCCTGCTGGGAACCGCAGGCTGCAGGGGGAAGGGCAAGAACGACTGGCTGGCTCAGGTGCATAGGGCAGCATTTGCTGGCTGGGCAGTTGGTTACCCCGCCTGCTGCTCCTTCCCTGGTATTGGCTCGTCTGGCGGCACAGCAGCAGGTGTGATGGGGGTTGGGTGGGGGTGCTAAGCCAAGCCACGGAACGGCGGCTCCCAGCAGAAAGGAGCCCAGGCAAGCTGCATGTTCAGAGCTTTCCCGGCAGTGCACTTGGCCCCGCCATCTTGGCAGGGCCATGCACTGGCCGGGGAATGGCTGTCTCGCCATGGAATGGGCTGGTACCTAATTGTCCTCCATTAAGAGGAACACTGGCCCTCTTGGGAAAAAAGGGGGGGCATGTTCGGGAATGCACAAGTGCAGTGCGGGGCGCATGCGCAGGGAGTGCAAGGGGGTGTCCTGTGCACATGTGCAAATGGGGGCGCACATTGCATTATGGGTGCTGGCACGCGGGAGCATGAGAGTGCTCTCGTGCACAGACTTTTGGCATGCAATGCCAAAAAGGTTTGCCATCACTGCACTATAGCATTGGTGTAGAATATCTGTTGACTTATTTTAATAGATCGGACGTTGGCATACCTGAACATCCATTTTCGGGGCGCTGCGACTCCAATCCATGGGCGGGTAGTAGTTGCTGGGCAGAACTGAGTGCTGATCACTTCCCAATTGACAGGCCACACCCACACTGTCCAGTCAGCTTCAGTCTTTCCTCACGAAGGCGCAGGAACGAGGCAAACTATGAAATTTCAACAAACAGTAAGGAACAGAACAGGAAGCCAAAAGGGTGGGTATGGATTGGAGTCGCAGCGCCCCGAAAATGGACGTTCAGGTATGCCAATGTCCGTTTTCCATTGTGCTGCTCCTCCAATCCATGGACGGGATGTACCCAAGTTCAATTGCCCAGGGCAGGAGGCTGACTGTTATCCACAGCTTGGGTCGTGGCCACCTGTTGCAGAACCCGACGTCCAAAGGATGCATCAGCCGAGGCATACAGATCAATTTTATAATGTCGTATAAAAGAAGTGGTAGAAGCCCATGAGGCTGCGCGACAGATGTCCATTATTGAAGCATTCGTAGACCAAGCTGCCGACGCAGTTGCACTGCGCGTTGAATGGGCATAAATTTTAGCTGGACGAGGCGTGCTCGGATATCGTAGGCGGTCGAAATACAGGCTTTAATCCATCTGGCAATTGTAGCAGATGACACCTTCCTTCCCATCGAGGAAGGAGTGAAGGATACAAGCAAGGACTCAGTCTGTCGAAAGGACTCAGTACGTTTGATGTAACGGCGAAGGACACGCCTAATGTCCAAGGTATGCCATAAAGACTCAGTCTGGTGGCGAGGGTTCAGACAAAAGTTAGGAAGAACTAACTCTTAGGCCCGGGGGAACCGTGAGTTTACCTTTGTCAAGCAAGTTGGGTCCAAGCGCATCACCACTCTGTCACTATAAAAAATACAGAGGTCCTTGCGGACAGACAGTGCAGTGAGTTCAGATACACGTCTAGCTGATGTAATGGCCAGGAGAAAGGTGACCTTAAGTGTCAGAAATTTTAGTACGGAAATTTTAATACGGAAGCCAAGGGTTCAAATGGCGTGGTGGTAAGCGCTTGAAGCGCCAACGGTAGATCCCAGGACCGGTACCTATGTATCACCGGAGGGGAAATATTGGAGGCCCCATGCAGGAAACTCCTAATCCTCGGATTGTGCGATAGTGTGCGGTGCTTCTCACACGTGAGGACGGTGGACAAGGCAGCCACCTGGCATCATAGCATGGCTGGGGCAAGACCTTTAGCTAAGCCATCATGTAAGAAGTCCAGCACATCTGGGACATCCGCCGAAGTTGGGTCCACGTGGTGGGCTAAGCCCCAAGTAGAGAATGCTCGCCATGACACCTCATAAATCCTAGTGGTGGAAGGGCGCCTAGCAGCTTGAATCACCTTGATGATGTCAGTGGACAATCTGTCCTTCTGTAGTTGGAGCCGCTTAAGCACCAGGCGGTCAATAGGAGCCACTGTGGATCTGGGTGGAAGATGACCCCCTGGCTGAGCATATCTTCTCTCGGTGGTATCGTCCATGATGGTAAACTGGATAGACCCACTAGGTCTGCATACCAGGGCCTGCGAGGCCACTGTGGGGCGATTAGGAGCAACTCGGCGCCCTCGAGCAATAGCTTTTGAATCAGTCGTGGAATCAACGGGAAGGGGGGGGAAGGCATAGAGAAGACCGGGAGGCCACTGACAGTGTACAGCGTCATAGTCTTCTGCTCCTGCAGTCGGGTAACGTGTGTAAAATCTCGATAGCTGGGCATTCTGGGGAGTGGCGAAGAGGTCCACCTGGGGACGACCAAATCGGTGAACTATCTGTTCGAAGATGACAGGGTTCAGAGTCCACTCTGCAGGATCGATGTGCTCCCTGCTGAGCCAGTCCACCGTGATGTTGGCTTGTCCCGAGATGTGGTCCGCCATCAGAGATGCAGTGTGACGTTCCGCCCAAGCCAACAATCTCTCCGACTCCATCATCAGGGGCCTGGAACGTGTGCCCCCCTCCCGATTTATGTGGGCCTTGGTGGTGACGTTGTCCATCCGGACTAACACATGCTGCCCCTCCAAGGTGTGGCCAAATTGGTGTAAGGCGAGACGAACAGCCCTCAACTCCAACCAATTGATGCTGTTCGCCCGCTCCGCTAGGGACCACTGACCTTGAATCACATCGTTTCATAGGTGGGCTTCCCAGCTGAGGAGACTGGCGTAGGTAGTTAGAACAAGCCGGTCCAGCATCCTTTTTGAAGAGTGGGAGACCTCCACCATGTGAGGGACATTCGAGTTTGTGGCGGTAACACAATCTGATGAGTAGACGTACTGCGCCTCGCCTTCTGAAAGGGAAGTAACAGCCACTGAAGGGGCCGGGTGTGTTTGCGTGCCCACGGTACGATATAGATGCAGGATATTAACTTCCCCAACAACTGAATCAACAAGAGCAGAGGCACCTTCCTCTGAGATTGAACCTGCCACACCATTGTCCTGATGTCGTGGATGAGATCTGGGGAGAGGAACACCTGGCCCAGTTGTGAATCGATCACCACCCCCAAGTACTGGAGATGAGTCGTAGGTGTCAGATGGCTCTTTTAACGGTTAATGGAAAAACCGTGGTCTTGGAACACCTATATAACCACCTCCATGTCCTTCGTTGCCTGTGAAGGTGAGGTTGACAAGACCAGTACATCGTCTAGGTAACAGATGAGACGGATTGAGCGAGACCTGATGGTAGCAGCAACCACCGTCACCAGTTTCGTGAAGGTCCTGGGGGCCGATGAAAGTTCGAAGGGCATCGCGCAATATTGAAAATGCATGTTGTTGTACTCAAAGTGGAGGTAGCGACAATGCAATGGATGTATTGGGACATGCAAGTATGCTTCTCATAGGTCCACAGACTGTAGATAGTCCCCGTGTCTGATGGACGCCAGAATCGACCTGAGGGAATGCATCTTGAACCTGCGATACAGTATATACTGATTGAGAGGTTTCAGGTTCAAGATGCCCCTGTGGCCCCCCGATGACTTGGGCACCAGAAATAAGGTAGCGTAGAATCCAGTTCGCTCCTGACCTCTGGGTACAGGCTCTACTGCTTTGATGGAGAGGAGGTGCAATATCTCTGCTTCCATGAGTTCCCTCTGAACCCGGCACCAAGGTACGGGGCAGCGACGAAACCTGGTGGGTGGTAGAGTGTGGAACTCGAGGCGAAGGCCATGTTGAATCGAGCGGCGGATCCAAGCATCGGTCGTTGAGAGGTCCCACTGGTGGTAGAAGTGCTGGAGTCGACCTCCAATAGGACCTGGACCCAGCAAGTCACTTGTCTCTGCGAGCCGGATGGTATGCGGCTCCCCTGAAGGGGCATTTCGATTGGAACTGGTTCCTGGCCCTATCGCGAAATGGCTGTCTATCCGAGGCACGGTCAGAGTTCTGGGCATAAGACCGCTGGAAGTAGGGCCCGCTAGACCCCGAGTAGGATCGAAAGGGCTGACGCTGTGTATAAGGCGTATATGTCCACTCAGGACGGCGGTAAGAGGATGGAAGGACTTTGCACTTGTCCTTGTCTTCTATCAATATCAGCTCCAGACAAGCACCAAATAGAGACGGGGCGGCAAAAGGTGCTGACGCCAACTTCCACTTTGCCTTGTTGTCTGCCCGCCAACTGCGAAGCCAGAAGAGACGTCTATTGGTCACCGCTGCCGCCATAGCCCGTGATGCAAATTTGGCTGCGGTCAATGAGGCATCCGCCGGGTATTCCGTTGCGGCCACTAATTTATTAATGTCTTGATGCAGCCTAGTATCGGCAGGGAGCAGCCTCTCCTGAAGCTGCCGGAGCCAGATCAGGGAAGCCCGGTTGAAGAATGATGTAGCTGTAGCTGCCTTAATAGCCCAAGCTGCCGCCTGATGCGCCTTACGGAAACCCAGTTCCATCTTACGGTCCTCTGCTTTTAGGCCATCAACAACATCAGAAGTCATCAGAGAAGATGATGACAAGGTAGCGACCAGAGGGTCTACAGAAGGCATGGCAAGGACTTCCTCCAATTCCGACGCGGAAGCATAAAGATGCTTGTCGAGGCCACTTGGGGCTGTCGGGGAACCTGGCTGCCCAAAGGCAGATTTCACGACATCGGCAAACAATGGAGGACAAGGAATCACGTCATGGTCTGGCTTAGAAACCTGGAATAGATTATTATGCGGATTTGAAGACTGGTCTGCAGGGTCTGCAGGTGCCCCAACAATGCCAAACTTGGTGGCCATCTTGGCTTTGTGCAGCAGGGATTTGAAGACAGGCGGGCGGAACAAGTTCGTGAGAGCAGGTTTCTCGGGAGGGAGCCCTTCATCATCAGAGAATTCGACATCCTCCAGGCAAATCTCTCCACCATCTAATTCCTCAGAAGAGGTGTCAGCAGCCCGTTGTGCACTAGAAGGCGCAGCTTTCGCAATAGCCGGAGCTAGCGCTTGGGAAGGCAGGGCAGTAGAAAAAGAGGCTGCTGCCTCCTGCTGGAGACCTGCAGCTAAAATTTTAGCCAATGCATCAGATAACATAGAGTGGAGGGACATAGGATTGTCAGCAACCTCCGGGCGGAGCCCCGCTGCTGTAGGTGTGAACGTCGCCTCCGGTAAACGTCTACGGCCCAAGGAAACGTTAGATGTTGACGAGTTAGAAATATCCGGCAATGACATTGACACACCACTTGAGCATAGCGGGTTAGAACTGGTGTGCACTGATGTTCCAGAAGAACCAGCTCGGTCCTCTGAAGAGAGGGACTGTTCCTGCTGTGATGCCTGTTGTTGTTGGGCTCGCTCAAACTGCTTTTCCAAGGCGTGATGTCTTCTCTGCTCTGCCTTGGTTTGTGCTGAAGACCTGGAAGAGGTGTGAGGTTTGTGAGCCTTGGATTTAGATTTCTTGGAACGTGACCTATGTTGAGGTTGAGGAGGGCTGCAAGGTTCCTCCGAATCTGAGGACGATGCCAAATCCACCATCTCAGATGATAGGAGTAATTAAGTAGTGGCTGGATAATAAAGTCTACACTGAGGCTCACCAAAAGGAATGTCGCCCACAGTGAGGACTCTGTTAATCAGGGGTCCAGTTAGGCCCAGAAGCTGCTGAGCTCAAATCCCTAATGACACAAGCCTGTCCAAAAAGTCACTGAACTCAATTATGAGGCGACTAAGAGGCTAAATAGAAGCAATAGCGTCGCTTAGGGGAGCTCCGCTAATTCAGGAGGCTCAAATTAAGTCTGGCGCGAATCTTCCGCTTGGTTGAGGTACCAGGCGAAGTGGGCTGCCAATCACGCCCCCAAAATGGTGTCCGCCACACCGACAGAGTCCCGAGACAAAATGGTGGCCGTCAGTCTAAAGACTACCTTCTGAGGCGAAACAATAACTTCTCCGGCTCCAACGGTGAACTTACAATCTGCCGAAAGTGTAAAGGCGAGCGCAGAAACTTCCGTCGTGCTTCGCAGCTGTTAAGAGCAAGTGCTGAAGACTCCGTAGCGCTTCTCCACCATCTGGAGTCTCAGAGTCTGCTGCAACACTGGGCAGGCACTCCGGAGCCGCTACAATGATCGGAGCTGAGGCGACGGCAATTTTACCGGCTCACCAGCAAACTAGCACGTCGCCAGTGGCTATAAGGCAACACGGGCCTGCCCAGCCGGGTTGAAATCCGGTGCGCTGCTGCCCCGATGGCAGGGGGGTAGGCCTGATGGTTTGGAGCCCCAAACTCATCCACACTCCAGCAGCAAAAAAATTCCAACGCAGCAGCTCCATAACTGAAGTAGGTAAAAGTGTCAGGGAAAACAAAAATAATAAAAGGAGGAAATAATGAGGGAAGGATCTAGTCTAAATATAGAGCACTCAATTTCCACAGTTCTCACAGCAACTGAGTGAGAAAGACTGAAGCTGATTGGACAGTGTGGGCGTGGCCTGTCAATTGGGAAGTGATCAGCACTCAGTTCTGCCCAGCAACTAGGAGATACTACCCGTCCATGGATTGGAGGAGTAGCGTAATGGAAAAATGCTTGGCACCGGTTGGTCTCATGATAGCAGATGCTGTAAAGTTATAGGTCTCATACTTATTTCATTTAACTGTGGAGCAATTATGTCATAACAGCACTTTTTCTCCTTTCTCTTACAATTTTGCTGCACGGCTCATCTATTAGGAAATGCAATCTGCTGGGATCAAGGAAGTAAGAATTTTCTGTGGCAGCACCTGCCCTCTGCATCACATCCTCTAAGGTCTGGCTGATTCTGACTCAGTTGCTATTCCAGAAAATCTTAAAAACATGCTGTTTTTCAGGTATATGGTTGAAAGGTTTAATGAAGCCACTGAGATGAATTGTAATTTAATCACTACTGTTATCCTTAGCTGCTACTATATGTTTGTTATTGATTGTTTTCTGTTGAGATTTAATTTTATATTAGCCACCCAGAATGGCTGTTGAGAAATGGATAGCACTATGAAAATATGTTTAAATAATGTATATCATTTAATATATATTAAATATTAAATTATTTATTTAATAATTTAAAAATAACTAATGGGTGAAAGTACCAAGAATCAGTACCTAAACTTCCATCATCAAAAGCCACCCAACAGTCGCAAGACTGCTCCTGAAATTCTCTTCTAAATAGTAATATTCCATGATAAAATAGATGAAAACCAACCGGTCAAAGTCCAACATGTTTAGGTTATAAAATAAGAAATGAAAATGTATATGTAAAGTGGTAAGACTGTATAAGGATATACAGATAGAATGTAAGAAATTCTCTATTACAAAGTTTGTTCTTTTATTTGTGACTTTTTTCCCATTCTTTCTGTTGCTATCTTTTCCATGTAAGGAAATCTTTTTGGAACCAAAGGGCTATACGACAGTGTAAATTACTAATTTAAGTAACCTGTTACATGCATTACTTGGGGAAATGGTGATGATCAGCAATCTGTATCTCTAATTTCTTATGCTGTGTTGAAAAATATATTGAAGGGACAATTGTATTCAGACTCTGATTCAATAAATTGCTGCAGTTGTTATACTGTGTACTGTTACATATTTGGGTGCTTTTGTTCTGGGATGACAAAGATCCTGGGTGGATTTATAGGTAATCCAACTATAACCTCTGAAGGAGAATCCAGAAGCGGCTCGTCCACAAAGGCCTCTGTAACTTGTTGTTTTTCCGTTACCTCCACCACCATCTGCTTAGCCTGAATTTCAATCTCTTGTTGATTTTGCTTTTCTTCATTCCCCTCGTGTGTTATACATGGAGATGTTGAGACCATTTTAAAAACCTTATAATAAAATTCTTCCGCTTTTTCAACAGTATTTAGTTGATATCTTTCTCCTTGATATCTCAATATTATACCAACTGGAACATCCCACCTAAATGGGATGTTTTGTTTCTTTAGCTCAGTCACCAAAAATCCAAAGTCCTTTCTATCTTTTAACATCTTGGGCGGCAGCTCTTTAAATATCCAAATATTCCTTCCATGCATTTCAAGAGTGGAGTTAAAAGACTTTTGCACGATATCATTTCTTATTTCTTTATCAGTAAAATAAATCACCACATCTCTAGGCAACTGCCTTTGCTTTGCCACCCAAGAATTAACTCTGTAAGCCTTATCAATCTTGCAGAATACCTCTTCAGAACTAACCTTTAAAATCCCACCCAGAACTTCAGCAGACACCTTTCTCAAATCTTCTCTTTTATTTTCCTGTATTCCCCTAATTCTGACCGCAAATTCCATGAATCTGAATTGCATCATTGTGGCTTCATTTTCAATCCTTTGTTTTATATTATCTACATTGTGAGTCTTGTAGTCAGCTTCCTTTGTTTTTTTAAACTTTTTAAGCTCTGCTTCTGGGCTTTTTTCTTGTATCATTATTAAATCATTTTCAATTCTTTGTATTTTATTGTCCAAGTTATAAATCTTATGATCCTTCATTTTAGACTCTATTTCTAAATTGAACTCATTATCCATCCTCATAATTACATCTAAGAAACTTTTCATATGTTGCTTCAGGATATCATACTTTTGTTGAACCAACTCTTTAATTTCCTGTCTAAAATTCTCAAGGTTCTGATTCACAATCTTATCATGTCTTGCCATCTCCTCCAGTACAAATTCTTTTAGGTCTGTAAAGCCATTCTTCTGCATTTGCAAGCTCACAACTTGTTCATGTGATTTACAAATGGGGGAGCCCCCCCCCACAGCTTGGTTATCTGGCTTTGTCAGTTTTAGCGCCATCCTGCCACACAAATAGATTTTTTTCCCCTTTTAAAGAAAAAGACTTCTCTCCAAACAATATCAATATCAAGTCTCTAAGAAGGAAGAAGCATGAAATAAAAAAAATTTCTCTTCACTTCTAACCAGCACTTTTGTTTTAGATATTTTGTAACGTAGTAAATTACTTAAACGGAAGGACTTTCGCTTTCAGCTTTCTTCTCAAGCCTCACCAGTCGCCATTTTAAACTCTCTTTTTTCTTTTCTTTTCTTTTTTATTGAAAAAATTTTTCAAATACAAATTTTCCCCCCTTTTTCCCCCTCCTCCCTAACCCCCTCCCCCTCCCCTCCCCCTGTGGCTTCTCCAAAATAAAACCCAAGTTAATAACAGATTATATAATACTTTACCATCCTTTTACTCCACCCCCCATATACTGACCCTTTCTTTCTAACAATATTATTATATTCCCCTTATTCTATACATTTCAAAGCAACATTCAACTGTAAAATTATATAATAAATCCTAATTTAGCAATTTCATCTATTCAGCTCATAATGTATCCATTTCCTCCTCCCCCATGCATATATCTCTTAATTCAAATTTTTATGTATATTAATATAGCATAACATCCCTTTTCCTAAACTAAACAATCAGTAAGCTAACCTATCTCCACCCTTCTAACAATATTATTATATCCCCCTTATACTATACATTTCAAAGCAACATTCAGCTGTAAAATTATATAGCAATTTCAACTCATAATCTATCCATTTCCTCCTCCCCCATACATATATCTCTTAATTCAAATCTTTTACGTATATTGATATGACATAACATCCCTTTTCCTAAGCTAAACAATCAATAAACTAGCCTATCTCCACCCACTTTCCTACAGGTCTATATACATAATATTTTCAATATCTTTATTCTTCTGCCCACACCACTAAAAAAATATTTACATATATATATAAAATCCTCAAATGACTTTAAATTTGTAATCCATATGATATCTTCTGTAATGTCTCTCAACTGGATTGTTAATTCCATTACCCATTTAGGGTAACATCACATCCTAATTCCAACAGTATGTTCGGTATCTTCAATTACCATCTGCCCCCATCAATAGTAAATGTTTTCATATATAAAAAACCACCCGAGTGACTTTATATTTATATTCCATATAGTGTCTTCTATAATGTCTTCCATCTAAATTATTAATTCCAACCACCGTGTTAGGGTAACAGCCAGATCTTCTGCATGCCCCAATCCATAGTTCTCTTGCCTTATAGCTCAACATAAACATGATCCATTTGTCAAAGAGTCCAAAATAGAAAGTTCCAATCCACTCAATTTAAGGCCATCTTCCACATCCCAGAAGTACAGCACTGCAGAGATCTGTCACTCTCATCAAAATAGTATAAACCAATACTTTGCCTCAACTATGTTTTCATATATTCAATCGTCTCTTATGTAACTGGCATTACACTGTTGTTTAGTCTAAAAGTTTTTATTTTTGTAGGACCTGCTTCTTCTTTTCTTAACTTTTGTGGCTTAGATCTCCATCCTGGCTGCCTTTCTATGAGTTGTATATCAAGTGATTGATTTCCATGCTGGTTTATACTTTGATAAGTCATCACATTAGAATCCAGAGCTGCCTCTCTTGTATTTATAGATAGTCCAACTGTAACCTCTGAAGGAGAATCCAAAAGCGACTCATCCACAAAGGCCTCTGTAACTTGTTGTTTTTCCATTACCTCCACCTCCATCTACTTAGCCTGGATTTCAATCTCTTGTTGATTTTGCTTTTCTTCATTCCTCTTGTGTGTTATACATGGAGATGTTGAACCCATTTTAAAAACCTTGTAGTAAATTTTTTCCGCTTTTTCAACAGTATTTAGTTGATATCTTTCTTCTTGATATCTCAATATTATACCAACTGGAACATCCCACCTAAATGGGATGTTTTGTTTCTTTAGCTCAATCACCAAAAATCCGAAATTCTTTCTATCTTTTAACATCTTGGACAGCAGCTCTTTAAATATCCAAATCTTCCTTCCATGCATTTCAAGAGTGGAGTTAAAAGACTTTTGCACAATATCATTTCTTATTTCTTTATCAGTAAAGTAGATCACCACATCTCTAGGCAACTGCCTTTGCTTTGCCACCCAAGAATTAACTCTGTAAGCCTTATCAATCTTGCAGGATACCTCTTCAGGACTAACCTTTAAAATCCCACCCAGAACTTCAGCAGACACCTTTCTCAAATCTTGTCTTTTATCTTCCTGTATTCCCCTTATTTTGACCGTAAATTCCATGAATCTGAATTGCATCATTGTGGCTTCATTTTCAATTCTTTGTTTTATATTATCTACATTGTAAGTCTTGTAGCCAGCTTCCTTTGTTTTTTTAAACTTTTTAAGCTCTGCTTCTGGGCTTTTTTCTTGTATCATTATTAAATCATTTTCAATTCTTTGTATTTTATTGTCCAAGTTATAAATCTTATGATCCTTCATTTTAGACTCTATTTCTAAATTGAACTCATTATCCATCCTCATAATTACATTTAAGAAACTTTTCATATGTTGCTTCAGGATAGCATACTTTTGTTGAACCAACTCTTTAATTTCCTGTCTAAAATTCTCAAGGTTCTGATTCACAATCTTATCATGTCTTGCCATCTCCTCCAGTACAAATTCCCTTAGATCTGTAAAGCCATTTTTCTGCATCTGCAAGCTCACAACTTGTTCATGTGATTTATGAATGGGGGAAAAAACCCCTCCCACAGCTTGATTATCTGGCTTGGTCAGTTTTAATGCCATCCTGCCTCACAAACAGATTTTTTTTGCCCTTTTTAAAGAAAAAGTATTCTCTCCAGACAATATCAATATCAAGTCTCTAAGAAGGAAGAGGCATAAAATAAGAATTTTTCTCTTCACTCCTAGCCAGCGCTATTGTTTTAGATACTTTGTAACGTCTCAAACGGAAGGACTTTCGCTTTCAGCTCTTCACAAGCCTCAGCCAGTCGCCATTTTAGACTCTCTTTTTTCCTCCTTTCACTCTTCTTTACTTTTAAAAATCAGTCTTAGGGTTAGGAATACTTGCAGTTTAGGATCCCAGATCCGGATTTCCTCCTGCTTATTCAGATGATCTATTAGTTTCTTTAATTGGTCCGGTCCCATTGCCTAGCTCTGCAAAGCGCAGAGTCCTCCCAAAGCCTGGAGCAGCGGCGAGCGGAAATAGGGAGCCACAACCTGCTTCATCCCCAAGAGTAAAAAGGAACTCTGGGGACTTCGCAGAGGGCTCTACCTGCCCTCACCGGCTCTGTCTCACATTTCCTTAAGGAAATGGAGTTTTTCGAGCCGCCTTTCAGCTGTAAAGGCGGCTCTTTATGGGCGATGGGGCTGGCGGTCTCAAAGGACCGTCTGGTGGCGACGGAAGCCAAACCGGAAGCCCCCCCCCCCCCTTCCATGTATTGATTATGTCTCATCCTACTTAGATTTTAAGGTTAATCAAGATCAGCTAGGTTCTTGCCACCAAATGGGATGAAGGGATAGATACCCAATTTTCATTTGTGGGCAATAGCCTTTTAGTCAAATGTATGATGACACCCTCTTGGCGTCAAATTCGACAGGAATCCCCAGGAACTGGGATTTTTCCTTGCACACATATTGACCTACATGCAGGAGTATGGGAGGGATCTCTCTATAGAAGGCGCCAAAATCAGAGTTGTCACCCTGGCTCTAGAAGGATCAGCTGCACATTGGATGGTGAGCCTTCATAATGCAGATTCACTGGAGGTCCGCAAATTCAACCGTTTCATACAAACTCTGAGATCGATATTTGAGGACCCCCTAGGCCTGTGATGGCAAACCTATGGCAAATGTGGCATGCGGAGCCATATCAGTGGGCATGTGAGCTCAGCTCAGGTGTGCATGCACATGCCAGCCAGCTGATTCTTGGGCCTTATGGGCCCACCGGAAGTTGGCAAACGGGCCATTTCCAGCCTCTGGAGGGCCTCCGGGGGGGTGGGGAAGGCCATTTTTGCCCTCCCAAGGCTCCTAGAAAGCCTCTGGAGCCTGGGGAAGGTGAAAAACAGATCCACCATTCCATCATGTGGCAAAAGCAGGGGTCGCGTGGGGGGGTTGCACATGCATGCACGGCAGGGCAGGGCGCATAGAATTATGGGATGGGCACATATGTGTGCAACCCCTCCGCACTCCCCCCATTTTTGGCACACAATGGCAAAAAGGTTAGCATCACTGCTGTAGGCAAATGCAAGGCTAGAGACCAGAGATGGTATTCAGCCGGTTCAGACTGGTTCGCCCGAATCAGTAGCAGAAATCACAGGCGGAGCTGCCCACCCGCCCTGGCTCCAAGTTGTGTTATTTAGGCACATTTTTGAGGCGCGCATGGCAGCAAAGCGCATGCACGGAAGGCTGGGCACATGCGCCGATGTGGCTGATGTGAGCGAAGCGAGCATGAATGCTCACATTTGTGAATCGGTAGGGAAAGTAAGTGAATACCATCCCTGCTAGAAACTGCATAACGCACATGAGACAGGGACGCCGTCCAGTCACCAAGTACATTGAAGAGTTTTGTGATCTCACTTGCCACATAGATTTGCCAGAGGAAATACTTGTTAGTTGGTTCAAAGATGGCTTAAACAATGACCTGTACAATACTTGCATTTCCCATGGAGCCCCAGTCTGCCTGCACAGCCGCTGTGTCTTGGCTGAGGAAACGGCAATTGACCAAGCTCAAAACCAGTACCGCAAAAACCGCTCCTGGAAGAGATCCCCACCGGAAGAGAGAAGGAGGAAACCAAAACTTGCTCTCCCCCGCTGTGCTCAGTCATCTGCTTCCATTGCAGGAAGAAAGGTCACTATACAAATGAGTGCTGTGTCAGAATGTCCACCAGAAAGGGAGAGAAGCAGGTCAGAGGCAAACCCTCAAAGCCACCACCACATTCCAAAGATATCGCCCTGAAGACTCATGCAGTCATTGAGTTCCCACTGGAATCAATTATGGTGTGAGGAATTCCGACCCCTCCGGTGGAGGAACCCAGTCAGTCGGAGAGTGACTACCAAGACCCTTTGATGAGTAGGGTTGTCGAACCCTTTACAACCCATATAGAACTGTTAATTCTGGTAATGGGAGAAAAGTGAGATTTAAGGCATTGCTAGATTCGGGGTGCATGAGAAACCTAATAAGCCCTACTCTGGTCGGGGAACTGAGCATTCAACTAAGACCACTAAAAACCCCAGTCTTGTTCTGCCACTTTGATGGGTCCATTGCAGGGGCTGCCCCGGCCACGTTTGCCACTGAACCATTCAAACTAACAATGGTAAATCACTCCAAAACCATTGCTTTCATTGTGATACCAGGGATGGACTGAGCCCTAGTTCTGGGGCTAACCTGGTTAAAGAAGTGGAACCCAAGGGTGGACTGGACAGAAGGGACCCTCCAATTCCTTAATGATGAATTAATTTGGAATGAGGAACCCCAACAGACTGAAATACCCCAGTGATGAGGTAGCTGTGGCTGCGGCGAATGGACCCGTACTGGGCGTTCTCAGGGAATACTGGAATGTGATGAATGTTTTCAATGAAGCTGCCTCAGATGAACATCCCCCCACCCCCCCATAGGTCTATGGATTGTGCCATTGAGATTTTACCAGGAGCCAAAGTACCTAAGCCAAAAAGTTTCGCTATGACTCCCTGGGAACAAGATGAATTATGGCAATTCATAAACAAAAACCTCAAGTGTGGGTTCATTGAACCAGCGAGACCCAAGGTGGCCGCCCCCATCCTGTTCCGGGAGGACAGCTCACTACGTTTATGTGTGGTTTATAGGAATTCAAATGCTATTTGCAAAGAAAATCTTTATTCCCTACCCTTAATGAAGGCTATGCTGGCCCATCTGGCAAATAAAATTTTTCTCCTATTTGCCAGATGCTTATTACTGGATGAGGATCCAAAAAGGGAATGAATGGAAAACTGTTTAATTGTCCACTAGGATGTCTTCAGTTCAAGGTTTTGCCATTTGGATTCCAAGGGGCTCCTGCCGTTTTCATGCAGCTAATTAATGAGGTGCTGCATGACCACTTGTATAAGGGAGTTTTGGTTTATCATGATAATATATTAATTTATACTGAAACTAAGACTCAACATGTTAAATTGGTGCAGAGGTTTTGAAGAAATTAAGGGTAGCTAAGCCAAACTCTCCAAATATGATTTTCACCAAGATAAGATAGATAGAGGTGATACAGTGGCTCAGTGGCTAAGATGCTGAGCTTGTCAATCAAAAGGTCAGCAGTTCAGTGGTTCGAATCCCTAGTGCCATGTAACAGGATGAGCTCCCGTTACTTGTCCCAGCTTCTGCCAACCAAGCAGTTCGAAAGCACATAAAAAATGCAAGTAGAAAAATAGGGACCACTTTTGGTGGGAAGGTAACAGCGTTCCATGTGCCTTTGGTGTTTAGTCATGCCAGCTACATGACCACAGAGACATCTTTGGAAAGCCTGGGTCTTTGGCTTTTAAACAGAGATGAACATCACCCCCTTGAGTCAGAAACAACTAGCACATATGTGCGAGGGGGACCTTTACCTTTACCTTAATATAGATTACCTAGGGTACAGAATCTCTCACCAGGGCGTGGAAATGGACCCCACAAAAGTTAGGCACCATTAGCAGCTGCAGATCAAAGGCAGCATGATAAGGCACTGGCCTATATCATCTTAAATTTATTTTATTTTTTTTTATTATAGACAAACATACACATACAAATATAGACATTTAAACAAACTATACATAAACTAACTATACAATGAAATCAAGTCATAAAGCTTGAACTTTGAAAATAGAGCTACTTCGGTAATTATATATCAATATATCTGTACATATTATCCTTCATCATGTATCAATATTTATATAACGATATTTCATTTTATTTCCTTGTTTTGGTATCATTGGGTGGTATTCCTTTATTTCGTGTTCTTTTTATCTAGCCAGTTGTATCATTTTTGCCAAGTTAAGTAATAGTCTGAATCTTCTTTTCCCTGTATTTCTTTGGTCAGTTTGTCCATTTCCGCACATTCCATTGTTTTTTGTATTATTTTTTCTTCTGGTGGCGTATCTTCCAATTTCCACATTTGTGCGAAAACGATTCTAGCAGCGGTTAGGATGTGTATTATTAAGTATTGTGTCTCTTTTTTATAGTCCTTTGTCAGTATTCCTAATAGGTATGTTTCCAGTCTGAGGGGCACTTTTTGGGTGGTGATTTCTTCCAGCTGACTTTGAATTGTTTTCCAAAATTTTTTGACTTTTGGGCATAACCACCACATGTGATAATAGGTCCCCTTCTGTATTTTACATTTCCAGCAATTCTGGTTGGTATTGGGAAACATCCTTGCCAACCGTGCAGGGGGGAGATGCCACCTATAAAACATCTTGTATGTATTTTCTTTGTAGGGCACGGACATTGTCAGTTTAGTGTTTACTTTCCACATTTTTTCCCACTCTTATAAGTTAATATTATATCCAAAAATTTTTGCCCAACTAATCATGTTTTCCTTCACCATTTCTTCTTCCAATTTGTATTTAAGCAAATAATTATATATTTTAGTTATCAATTTGTCATCTGATTGCATTATAATTTTATCTAATTCATTTCTTTCTTTTTGGATTCCAAATTTTTTCATATCACTTTTATATCTTGATTTTATCTGTAAATACGTCCACCAATCAATGTCCGTGCCCTGTTGTCTCAATTCCTCTGTTGTTTTTATATCTCCCTCTGTATTCAACAGTTCGTCATAGGTTTTCATCTTGCCTATATCCATTGTGTTTGGGTAAATTTGGGCCTCCATGGTTGATAGCCATCTTGGGATTTTGTCGTAGTGTTTTCTCCTTATTTCAGTCCAAATTTTTGCCAATGCTCCTCTGATATAATGTCTCCTGAAATGGTCATGTTGTCTGGGCTTTTCCTCCCATAAAAATGCGTGCCAGCCTTTGGACAGGTCGAATCCTTCTAGTGCTAATGTTCGTTTATCTTCAAGTGTCATCCAATCTTTAATCCACATTAAAGCTGTTGCTGTGTAATACGTTTGCCAGTCTGGTAATCCCAGGCCACCCCTTTCTTTGGTGTCTTGCAGGTGTTTCAGTTTAATCCTGGCTCTTTTTCCCTGCCATATATACTTTGATGTCATTTTATCAAGGTCTTTGAAATATGATTTTCCTGGATTTATCGGTATTGTTCTAAATAGATATAACATTTTTGGTAGAATAGTCATTTTAATTGAAGCAATTTTGCCTAATAGTGATAGTTTCAATTTACTCCATGCCTCTAAATCCTTCTGAATTTGTTTGGCCAATTTAATATAGTTGTCTTCTTTAAGGGATGATGCTTTATTGGTGAGCCAAATTCCTAGATATTTTATTTTTGTTGTTGTTTGTATTCCTAATGTCTCTTCCAATTCTTTCTCCTGGGTTTGTGTCAAATTTTTAGTTAGTAGTTTTGTTTTTTGTCTATTAATTTTCAAACCTGCCACTTCGCCATATTGTTCTATCCTCCTTAGTAAATTCAGTCCTGATTGTTTTGGTCGTTCTAAAATGAATACTACGTCGTCCGCGAATGCTTGTAATTTATACTCCTGGTTTTTAGTTCTTAGTCCTTTTATTTCATTGTCATTCCTAATTTCATTCAACAGGGGTTCCAATGCTAGTATATATAGTATAGGAGAGAGAGGACATCCTTGTCTCACTCCCTTGGATATTTTAAATTGGTCTGTTGTCTCTCCGTTTATCCATATTTTTGTGTTTTGATCTGAATATATTGTTTTAATCATATTTAGAAATTTCTCGCCAGTTCCCATTTTTTCTAGTTGCAATGTTAGGAATCCCCAGTTAAGATTGTCAAATGCTTTCTGTGCGTCGAGGAAAAGTAAGGCCATTTTTTCGTCTGATTTTTGTTCATAATATTCCAGGATATTAATTATTGTTCTTGTGTTCTTATTGATTTGCCTATTTGGAATAAATCCATTTTGGTCTGGATGGATATAATTCATAATAATTCTCTTCATTCTCTGGGCCATGATTGATGTAAATAATTTATAGTCTGCGTTTAGAAGTGATATGGGTCTGTAGTTTTTGGTTTGAGTGGGATCTGAGTCTTCTTTAGGTATCAATGTGATGATTGTCTCTATCCATGATTTAGGAATTTTGGCTTCTAAGATTGCTTCATTCAGGACTTGTAATAGAATGTCATCAATTGGCTGGTGTTCAATTTTGTAAAATTTAAAGATGAACAATTCTTGAATGTAATTGATTTAAAGACTGCAAAGGAGGTCTGACTGAAATTAAGAAGTGTGCATGTGAGTTCATCAGCATGCAATATTGTGCAATTATCGAGACAATTGTACAGAGCCTGGCTGCAGCCACATGAGAATGTGGAGAAGCATTTGGTGCAAATGCAAACTTTATTTATTGAGTTGGAACAGGATGGAATGAAGATTCCTGAATCTCAGAAGGTGCTGTTTTTGTTAAATAGTCTTGATGAACTGTGGGATATTGTTTCAGCTGTTGTTGAGTGCAAACCAGAACAGGGCTTAAGAACAGAAGCCTGTAAAGCCTGTTGCTTTCTGAAGAAAACAAATGCCATTTTAGAAAAAGCCATGAGGAGGAATTCCTGAGTTGGGGGCCCAAGGAGCAGAGAGAGAAAAGCAACAGACAAGATGTCTGCAAAGACCAGAGAGCCCAGCAAAGATTTTCTACAAAGAAAGACTTCCTTTGCAAGGAAATAAAACAGATGGACAAGCTGCTGTTGCAAAAGTTAGCTATTGTAATAGCAGAGACAAATGGTTAATTTACAGTGGAGCTAGTCAAACAATTATTAATAATTCAAAATTGTTCTACAAAATAGATCCAGCTGGAGGTGATGCAGTAGCCTTAGCAAATGGCCAGAAGGCTAAAGTTCACTGGAAAAGGCAGTGTGTTGATTCCATGTCTGCAAGAAAAGTTTAGCAACATATTAGGTGTGCCTGAAATGGAGCATAATTTACTGAGTGTCTCTAGTCTAGACCAAAAAGAGTTTGAGATCACATTTGTAAATGGGAAGTGTCTCATAAAAAGAAATGGGAGTGTATGTGCACAGGGCGTAAAGCAGAATAAACTTTATGTGTTTACAGGGACAAAAGTTTCAATGTGCCCGAACATTTGGAAATGTGGCACAACATGATTCATGTGTTCCTCTCTTGCATAGAAAGCTTGGCCATGTCAGCTTCACAGTTTTGCAAAAGATGCAACAGTTTGGAGAAGGGTTAAACTTAAAAGGGTGTATGGCGTACTTGGATTGTACAGTATGTAAATCATCAAAGTCCAAGGGATTCCCTGTAAGCAAGAGTAGCACAAGGCAGACAACAAGAGCTCTAAAGCTGATACATGCAGATTTGGTGGGGCCAATGCAAGCCAGTTTGGGAGGAGCAAAGTATGCACTGGTCATTGTAGATGACTACAGCAGATTTGGCTTCTGCTATTTACTAAAGAGTAAAACAGAGGTGTAAGCAATGGGTAAGCTTCGTAGAAAGGAGCTATAAAGAACAAGTATGTCAACTGCAAATTGATGGAGGTTCAGAATTCATGTCAGCAAGTCTTCAACAATGGTTGGGGCAGTTAGGAATAAAACACAGATGCACAAATCTGTACACAGCAGCTGAGAATGGTGTGATTGAGAGACTGAATGGTGTTTTACAAACAATGAAGGACTACTGCTGGAGGATTCTGGTCCGAGCAGGTCATATTGGGGTGAAACCATGTTGACTGCTAATTATTTAATCAATAGGCTGTGGAGTTCCTCTATTAATAATACTCCATATGTTGTGCTATATGGGAGAAAGCGATCTCTAGCACATTTAAGGGGTTTTGGAAGTAATGCATGGATGCATATTCCAAAAGCAATCAGGAGAAAAGATGAACCAAAGAAAGCTTAGGTTTACAGGCTATGAGCCTGGCTCAAAGAGCTATTGCTTTAGCGATGGGAACAAAAGAATAATCATTTCCAGGTCTGCTAGCTTTGCAGAGCAAAATTGGAACAGAATTGATGCAAATTTTTGGAGTGATCCACTTAGTGACGGTAACTCACTTAATGATGGTGTCAGCGTTCAGGGAGGAGAAACTGAAAAAGAGCAAGAAAAGGAGTCAGGAGAAGATGATGACTCAGATATGAAATAGGAGAGGGTTGAAACACAAGAGCAGTCAATGCCATGGATGTCAGAGCAATGGAACAAGGGGATTCCACTTGACAGCTATTCTTCTAATGAAATTTGGGCGAGGACAGAAGTGAAGCCTGTGATCAAGATACATATCAGTCTGCAATAGGGAGCTTGTTATATCTGTCACAGTGGTCCAGACCAGACATAGCTTGTGCAGTAAGCATCTTCAGTCGCTTTACTGCTGCACCAACACAATTGCATTGGATGGGTGTAAAAGGGATTCTCAGGTATTTGAAGGGAACTGTGAACTTGGGTCTTCAAATACTGGTCTTTGAAGAATATTAAGTTATTCGGTTTTATGTCTATTCCAGTCATGAAAGGAGGAGTGTCAGCGTATATTCATTAATTGAAATAGACATGGCAACAGGTCAGCCAATGGGGATTCAGACAGTTTGGAGCCTGGGTGTGGCTTAGCTTGACAGTTATGTTTAAAAGAGTTGGTTTGTCCTTGCATTATTGCCTCTGTATTATATAGCTTCTGTGATTATTGATTCTGAGTTTTGGTTCTGGCTTCTGCAATATGGTACTGTATATAAAGAAGTTTCTTATATAAATGAATCCTGTTGAATTGTTTACTTGTGTGCTGGTTGCATTGCTGCAAACTCTAACAACATTTACCGCTTGCATGGGGCTCCATGACGGATTACTTTGGAAAGAGGGGTCCAATTCACGTCCAAGTTCTGGAAGGCTTTTTTGAATTTACTTGGGACTGAGCAGGAACTTAGTTCTAGTCATCATTTGCAGACAAACGAAATGAACAAACTCAGTTCTGGAACAGTACCTGCACTGTTTTATTAATTACCAGCAGGACAATGGGACCAAACTACTGCCTTTTGCAGAAGTAGCCTATAATAATGCAGTTCACATTAGCACAGGTTTTACCCCTTTCAGAGTGGCCACAGGGCAAGAATTTAATGCTATGCCTGAGTTACCCTCACATGAACCAGATATACCCTTCTTGAAATAGTGGATCAGTCATTTGCAAACCATTTGGCCAGTGATCTGCAAAGCCTTGAATGAAGCCAAGGCTGCCTATAAAACACAAGCAGACAAGAAACAAATAGAACCTAAGCCTTATAAAGTGGGGGACAAAGTTTACTTTTCCACCAAGTTTCTAAAATCTTTGCAGCAGTCTAAAAAGTTGGGTCCTAAATATATTGGGCGTTTCCTCATAGTTCATATTATTAACCCTGTCACAGTGGAATTACAACTCCCTAAAGTCATCACAGCAAGTCCACCCCATTTTCAATTGTAGCTTATTGAAGCCTGAAGTCACCTCTGATCTTCGTCTGGCTATTACCCCTGTTCTGCCCCCTATTATGGTAGAGGGGGAACAACATTTTGAGGTTAAGGAAATGTTTGACTCTAGGAAATTCCATGGGACCACTCAGTGTTGGTGGCTTGGAAACACCTCCGTTTCTCACATAATGAATGGATTCATAAAAAATATGTGTATGCCCCTAAATTAGTACATATATTTCATCAATTGTACCCTGACAAACCTCATTGATTTTATGTTTCCTTTGTCTCCCCTTCCCTCTTTTGTTTTCTTTCAGGTGGACTTCCTGTTTTTCTAGGGGGGAGGAATGTCAGGTTCCAGATATTTCTGCAGGGACACTGGCATTTTGGTGGGAGGAAGGGGGGAGGAATGGAGTGATCTGTATATGAAGTTTCTGTTTCTGTTTCTTGTATTACTGTGTTAATCTCTATATGAAGTTTCTGTTTCCCTGCAATGATGTAGTGTGGGAGAGGTTTGGTTAGCATTGCTTTAAATAGCTGGTTTTAAGTGAGAAGCTTCAGTTCTTGTCTAGATCTCTTGTTATCACAAACCTTTCAATAAAACTCCTTTTGGAATAACTGCAGTTTCAAGAGTCCTGCTTTCTTGGGAAGATTGGAGAGGCAAGACCTTACATTTAGATTTTATTTGGTTGTGACTTGAGGATCTGCTTATCATCACTTTGTCTCCATAAGCTTAGAGTAGCAATATACTGTAAATGCCAACAATGATTGAGATAAAACTGTAAGAAATTTCCCCCCCCCCTTTCGTTCACCAAGAGTTTGAACCAGAGCAGTGTGATGACCTGGGACCAGACATGAAGCTCACAGAGCCAGTTGAGAGTTCAAACTCTCCTTTAATACTGTAAATTTCCCCCAAAATGCTTCCATGTTTTTGGCAAGTCCCAGATTAAAGCCCACACACACATGGCAGCCTCTGGATGCACCCAGCCAAGCAAAGCAAAGGCACAGGAAAATGAGTCTATGAAACAAGGAACAAACAATGAGTCCACGAAGTAAGGAACAAGGCATTAAGTCCACAAAGCAAGGAAGAAGCAAGCAGTCCTACAAACTCTAAATGTCTGTACTGGCACACCAAATTCTACAAATTCAGTGATTGTTCCTGACAAATGCCCCTCCCCACAGCATCTCCTTAAATCTCAATCCCCAGGTATGCCTTGTGAAGAGGGCAGGGCACTCTCCTCTCGAGACATTGGGTCATCCTGCTCTGTTCCCACCTTCTCTTCACTGTCTGTGCTCCAGGATCAGGAGGGGGCAGTCCTTGCTCATTGCTTGAGCTCCGTCGCCCCTCATTTCCATTACTTGCCCTCTCTTGGTCATCCTGCCCCCATTCCTCCCAGCTAACAAGCTGTCCCAAACCTGAGGGGCCCTTGGCTGCCTCCTCCTGCTCCTACCCACATTCCTCCATAGCCAAAGAAGCCACCGCCTCAATCTCCATCAGCTCCAGCTCCAGCTCATCGTCCTCCACAGATTCAGGCTCAGATTCATGACAAACAGTATGTTAGTAATACATTTCTTTCTATCTCTCATTCACAATAGATACTATTTAATAATAGCAATTTGGGGAGGTGAAGATACAGTTCTCAGCTAAAGGTAATCCTCGGGTTACGAGCATTCCCTTAGCGAACATTCGAAGTTATGCAATCAGCGCCCTCTAGAACAAAGCCCAAAACTTCAAATCTTGCAATACCACCAGTGGTGGTATTCAGCTGGTTCTATCTGATTCAGGTGAACCAGTAGTGGCAGCTGCAGGAGATTCCGCCCACCCGCCTGGACTTCATCACGTCCCGTTTTTGATGCTCTGCGCATGTGCAGAAGGTCCTGTGCATGCGTGAAGGTGGCACATGCACTCACATTTGTGAACTGGTAGCGAAGGTAAGTGAATACCATCCCTGAACACCACAGCAGTTGTTCACCCTTATGAACAACTGCAGACATTTGTCCGACATGTTGCCCACTGAAATGGAGCTTCTGAGGGGTGGATCCAGCCCTCTGAAGCTCCATTCAGCCCTCCATGGCCCTCCCCTGACCCATTACACGCCGAAATGGGGCTTCCAGGGGCTGGATTGAGCCTCCGGGGGCTGGATCTGAGCCTCTGGGGGCTGGATCTGAGCCTCCGGGGGCTGGATCCAATCCTCTGAGCCTCCATTTGGCCCTCTGGGGGCCTCCCTTGGATCATTACAGGGTGAAATCCATTTCAACCTGTGATAGTCCAGGGGAGGCCCCCAGAGGGCCAAATGGAGGCTCAGAGGGCTGTATCCAGCCCCTGGAGACTCCATTGTGGCCTGCAACGGGCTGGGGAGGCCCCCCGGGGTGCCGAACAAAGTGTTGGAGTGGTGCATGAGGCTGGAGAGGAGACTGCTTGCTAGATCTTCACAAGGTAAGGGACCCAGGGTGGCAGGCCTAGGGGGGGGAACAATTTGGGGAGAATGAGATATTTCAGTGGGTTGGGGAAACCTTGGGTGGTCTTAGGCAGGTGGCCTGTTCTATCACTAGGGCCCCATGGCCTTCCCCACCCTGAAATACCTCATATGCACTTAATGAGCCTCACATTCGATTAGTGAATGCTTGGGCGAAAGGAGGGAGTGATCCTTTTCAAGGTACATTCACTCCCATGAATCCTTGGGTTACGAATGGAATGGGCAGGCTCCATTACATTTGTAACTTGAGGACTACCTGTATGTAGTCCTCGAGTTAAATATGTTAAAAATAATGGCCCATCTGTGATATCCCATGATACTTATTAAGGAAAGAGTTCATTGAGATTTCTTAAGGAGTATCAATTTTGAAATACCATATTGAAACCTTTTTGTTGAGTTCAGTGGAATGCTGTATAGTTCCAGTGGAATTTACTTTATTGAGGATAACTTGCATTTTCATTCTTACTGTGTTTCTCCAAAATAAGTCGTTCCTGAAAATAAGCCATAGCCTGATTTTTAGCGTGCTCCTAATATAAACCCTACCCCAAAAACAAGCCCTAGTTAATCATCAGCTAGGGAGGCCTGGTCAGCACCAGAGGCGCTGAAGCCGACTGTGTCCAGTAGCCACAGCCTGCACCATTGCAACTATGTTCCTGCCTCATTGCACCACACCAGTCACAGCCAACCAATAGCCATGCAATATTGTGGCCTCCTGCCCCATTGTGGTCTCGTTCATGCCCCGTTGCACCATGTGGGCTGAGGGAGAGCTGAGAATCATACAGCCATGCAGCCTGCCCCATTGCGGCCCCATTCTTGCCCCATTGTACTCCGTGGGCCATGGGCATGCTGTGTCGTGCAGCTGTGCAGCCTCCTGCCCATTGCAGCTGCAAGTAAGCAGCAGAAGTGGGCCTCCTGTACGGTACATGGGGAGAAAAAAAGTGAGAAAATAAACCCTTGTGCTTATTTTGGAGCCTCCAAAAATATAAGACCGGGTGTTATTTTCAGGGAAACACGGTATGTAATCATTGTAAAAAAGGAACAGCTGAGGTTTCCTGTGATGTCACCGTGCTAGCAAGATGGGCATGGAGATCGCTCCTGCCTTGTTCTGGCAAACTTTCTAGCCTGGGCGGTTTTTACTGTCACTGCATTTTTGTATTTACCAGATGAGCTCTTATTTTTGAACTTTCAGACTTACCGTAGCTTGCCAAGTTCTTATCAGTAAGCTAACTGTGCATGTCCACATTCTTTCACTTTCTTCTAACTTTCTTTGTTCTCCGGCCAAGAGATGTCCGGCAGGAACGCTGCCAAGATGTAATTAATTAGCTAGTAAGAAGTTTTTACTTCTTTATAATAAAATGTGTTTATTAGAATATATCTCGGTTTTATTTTCTTAACGTATACTTGCAAGGAAAGGTCACGATCCATTCTCTAATCAAGGTGCAATTACCCAAAAGCAGAATGGGATTAATTGCTACCCTGACACCTGGTAGCAG
The DNA here is from genome assembly GCA_022577455.1 of Arizona elegans. Taxonomy (NCBI): domain Eukaryota; kingdom Metazoa; phylum Chordata; class Lepidosauria; order Squamata; family Colubridae; genus Arizona; species Arizona elegans. Next base: position 69,373,890 of record JAKOOJ010000004.1, on the reverse strand, counting down.
AGGATGGTTGATTTATGGCTTTTTTCCTTGCTTGTTACTTTGATGATTAGACCTCTAGGCTAGTTTAGACAGATGATTATTTTTGCGACTGCGGAACGCTAATTTAATTACTGCAACAATGCCAAACAAGAGGAAAAAAGGAAAAACGAAACTCAGAGTACTCTCTACAAATTATTTGATCTTTTTCGATCCACTCACCTCAGCCACCCGGCTAGAAGGAGCCATGGGAGTAGAAGAAATGGACAAAAAGCTCTTACAAAGGCTTCAGGAGGAAGATAACAGAAGAGCTGCTTTTGAAGAAAACGTGCTGCAACTGAGGTCAGTGATGTCTCCTTCTGAATATGCATGCTTTCAAACAGTCCCCCCAGAACCTTTTGATTTTGAAATGCTTGGTGCAAGGCCAAAGTTTTCACAAACTGCCGAGCATTTTTCCTCCCATGCAGAGAGAGAAGTAATTTAGTATTCTCCTCAAAGGTCTGAGCTCACCCTGGATGAGCAAGCAATAAAAGCCTATCATGACCATATAAAATTTTTTGAACATGAGGTATCCCAGGCAAAAATGGCTTTATCTATGCTTGAGCAAGATAAGAGAGAGTCTCGTGCTTTTAAAATCTCTGAAAACGCCATTTTGCCTTCTCCTTTGGAGCCGAAGACACACCCCCAGTGGATTTTGTGTCAGGCAAATCAAAACAGAGAGCTGTGCACATGTCACATTTGTCACATGATCATCTCTATTCTCAAATTACAAGTGCCACGAATGCAGAAAAATTATCTGAGCTGCCTGAAACTATAGGTGCAGCACCATCTGCTGGCGAAAGTAATTTACTAGAGAAAGCTGAAATGCATAGCAATTTGAGAGAGCAATTACAATTGTTGCAGCAGACTTTATCAGAGATGTCCTTAACTCACTCAGATATTCAGACTGCAATGCCACAAGTGTCTCCACAGGCTCAATCTTCAGCACCCCTTGGTGGTACTGGTGTCCTTTTAGATGGAGCACAACAACGCTTAATACAGCAAAGGCAAATGACTGCGTCTCCAGCAGGCCATGTTAATATTGCAGCTCAAATGCAACAGCTCCAAGCTCAAGCACAAATAGCAGCTGGAGCACAGCAGATCCCAATGCAACAGCCTCAGCCACAAGTGCATGCACAAGTGCCTCCAGTCATGCAACTAGGACCATTTGTTGGTCCACAACAAGCACAGCAAATACCGCAGGTATTTTTACCGGCACAGCCAGCATACCAAATGCATGTTCCTCACCAGGCATTTTCTGTTGCTCCATTAGCTGGTGAGTCGAAATTAAAGATGTCAGGACAGAATTATAAGGCCTGGGTCAGTGAGATTGGATTGTTACTTCGTAGAGAAGGTACTCACTGTATGGTTTTTAATCTTCTTGCTCAGCCATGGACTCCTGCAATAAGAGACTTAGAGACTAAAGCTTGCACAACATTATTGAAGTCCATGGATACTGAACTGCAGGTTACCTTTCCGCCTGATGCAACAGCCCAACAAATTTGGGCACAATTAGAAAATTGCTACAGGCCTGTTTCAATTGAATCTTCATGTTTACTCATGTCTGAGTTCCATGGTTTGAGATTGAAACCTGGTGAACAAATTGGAGGACATTTAACCAAACTGAAAGGAATCAGAAGAGAATTGAGAGAAAGAGGCTATCTTATTGATGATATTCAAATGATCAGCATTATTATTAACTCATTGAATTATGAATGGAAAGATGCCATTACAAAGGCAGTGCCTATTGCTCAATGCACAGTGGATCATATTTGCAGACTTTTAATTGAAGAAGAAGAACTTATGTTAGCTACTCCACATTTGAGAGGACCACCTGCATCAAGAGCTCCAGCGAGGCGCCCCTTCCGAGGAAGAGCCTATGTTCCAAGGATGCCAAGATGCTACATCTGTAATCGTGTGGGACATGCCACCCGGGATTGTCCCCAACGAGTTCCAGCTCCCATCTCGTACCAGCTCAGAGGAACAGATTCCAGAGGAGGCAAAGGCAGAAGACAAGATTGTCGTGGTCCCCGGCATGATCCACAAGCTCCACTTGCCACATTGGCTTTAACCAACGATCCACAACTTCAACCAGAGTACGGCAGACGACTCCTGTGGACTTTGGACAGTGGTGCAGCATTGCACCTACAGAAAGGAACTTTTCACAGAGATCCACGAGCCTGAACCTGAACTACGTGAGCTTTATTCTTTTTCCAATCATCCTTGTCAGGTCAAAGGAAAAGGAACTGATTATGTTGAAGAGCTTGATGCATTCATTCCTGATGTTTATTATATACCAACAGCAAACAGTAATTTGCTTAGTCAGAGTCACTTGTCTAGAGCATTAAAGTTCCAGGTTCACCACCTTAAAAAAGCAAGTTACATAGTTAAAAATGGAGATATTGTTGCTGAAACCATGTGTTTTTTTTTATTGAAAAAGTTTTTCAAATACAGATTTTTTCCCCTTTTTTCTCCCCCCTCCTCCCTAACCCCCCCTCTCCACCCCTCCCCCTGTGACTTCTTCAAAGTGAAATCCAAATTCAAAACAGATTATATAATACTTTACCATCCCCTTACTCCATCCCCCAAATACTGACCCTTTCTTTCTAATAATATTATTATATCCCCCTTTTACTATACATTTCAAAATAACATTCTACTATAACATTATGTGTTAACTTCTGATTTAGCATAGGCATATTATTATAACTCCTAATTTAACAATAATCTTTTTCTCCTCCCCATATATATATCTCTTAACTCAAACCTTGTATATATATTAATATAACATTTCAAAACAACCTTCCGCTTTAAGACTATATAATAAATCCTAATTTAACATTTAATCTTTTGTGTATATTAATATAACATTTCAAAACAGCCCACTATAAAACTATATAATAAATCCTAATTTAACATATATTCAACTCATAGTCTGTCCATTTCCTCCACTCCCATAAGTTATCTCTTAAGCATCCCTTTTCTTAAATTAAACAATCAGTAAACTAGCCTGTCTCCACCCACTTCCCTACAAAATTTCCATACATAACAATTCTTAATATCTTTATTCTTCTGCCCACCCTACTAAAAAAAAAAAATATTCCCTTATATAGATAAAAATCAATGACTTTAAACTTGTAATCCATATAATATCTTCTTTGATGTCTTTCCACTGGATTGTTAACTCCATCACCCATATTAGGGTAACATAACATCCTAATTCCAACAGAATGTTCGGAATCCTCAGTTATCATCTGCCCCCATCAATAATAAATATCTGCTGGCAAACTGCAACTCTGCGTTGCTCTCTGGGAGACTCAGATAGCTATTTCTGCCTTATAAGGCTTCGTCAGTGAGCCACACCCACTTCTCAGATATTCCCCCTGTAAAGGTACAATGTGTCTTTTTCTGTTTTTCGTAGGCTTTTATGTGCATATTCTTTCTAGCCAGGTTTTACCTACGTAAGCTAGGTTGTTCTGCAGCTCTGACTGTGTGAAATCTCATTCACCAACCTCAGAGCTCCTCCTCTGCTGGCAAACTGCAACTCTGCGTTGCTCTCTGGGAGACTCAGATAGCTATTTCTGCCTTATAAGGCTTCGTCAGTGAGCCACACCCACTTCTCAGATATTCCCCCTGTAAAGGTACAATGTGTCTTTTTCTGTTTTTCGTAGGCTTTTATGTGCATATTCTTTCTAGCCAGGTTTTACCTACGTAAGCTAGGTTGTTCTGCAGCTCTGACTGTGTGAAATCTCATTCACCAACCTCAGAGCTCCTCCTCTGCTGGCAAACTGCAACTCTGCGTTGCTCTCTGGGAGACTCAGATAGCTATTTCTGCCTTATAAGGCTTCGTCAGTGAGCCACACCCACTTCTCAGATATTCCCCCTGTAAAGGTACAATGTGTCTTTTTCTGTTTTTCGTAGGCTTTTATGTGCATATTCTTTCTAGCCAGGTTTTACCTACGTAAGCTAGGTTGTTCTGCAGCTCTGACTGTGTGAAATCTCATTCACCAACCTCAGAGCTCCTCCTCTGCTGGCAAACTGCAACTCTGCGTTGCTCTCTGGGAGACTCAGATAGCTATTTCTGCCTTATAAGGCTTCGTCAGTGAGCCACACCCACTTCTCAGATATTCCCCCTGTAAAGGTACAATGTGTCTTTTTCTGTTTTTCGTAGGCTTTTATGTGCATATTCTTTCTAGCCAGGTTTTACCTACGTAAGCTAGGTTGTTCTGCAGCTCTGACTGTGTGAAATCTCATTCACCAACCTCAGAGCTCCTCCTCTGCTGGCAAACTGCAACTCTGCGTTGCTCTCTGGGAGACTCAGATAGCTATTTCTGCCTTATAAGGCTTCGTCAGTGAGCCACACCCACTTCTCAGATATTCCCCCTGTAAAGGTACAATGTGTCTTTTTCTGTTTTTCGTAGGCTTTTATGTGCATATTCTTTCTAGCCAGGTTTTACCTACGTAAGCTAGGTTGTTCTGCAGCTCTGACTGTGTGAAATCTCTAAAATTCTTCCGCTTTTTCAACAGTATTTAATTGGTATCTTTCTCCTTGATATCTCAATATTATACCGACTGGAACATCCCACATAAACAAAATATTTTGTTTTTTAAGCTCAGTCACCAGAAATCCAAATTTCTTTCTATCTAATAACATCTTGGGTGGTAACTCTTTATATATCCAAATCTTTCTTCCATACAGTTGTAAAGTAGAGTTAAAAGATTTTTGCACAATATTATTTCTTATTTCTTTATCTGTAAAGTAAATGACCACGTCTCTAGGCAGTTGCCTTTGCTTTGCAATCCAAGAATTTACTCTGTAGACTCTGTCAATCCTGCAAAATACTTCCTCAGGATGTACCTTTAAAATCCCAGCCAGAATTTCAGCAGATATTTTCCTTAAGTCATCTCTGTTATTTTCCTGTAATCCTCTCAATCTAATCGCAAATTCTGTGAAGCTGTGTTGCATCATTAAAACTTAAAACTTCTTTTTCAATCCGTTGTTTTATATTTTCTACATTGCAAGTCTTATGATCGTTGCTGAAACCATGTTAATTGGTGGTGTTTATTACTTAAAGCCAAAGCCAAAATCACAAACACAGGCAAGTATACCAAAAGAGGAGAGCACAGGCCCAGAGAGAGATGCTCCAGTGAGAGATCCTGTTGCTACTCCAAAGGCTCCTAAAGCTAAAAAGAAAATTAGGAAACAGGTTGCTCAGAGCAAGCCTGAGGTTCCTCATAAAACTGATAATGTTGAGAATTCACTAACTGGTAAACCTTTGCATTCCAGGTGTATCCATAAATGGCATAGAAGATGCCAGTTTCCGTGTTCTTAGGAAGATGCCGGAGTTCGCAAAAGGTTTGGATCTAAGGGGGTGTAAAGTGTTTTTGGATTGTGCTGTCTGCAAGAAAGCCAAATCCAAAACAGCAGCCATTCCCAAACACGCTACACGCCTGTCAACACGCATTTTTGATTTGGTTCACACTGACATAGTTGGTCCTTTTCTGCCAACACTTGGTGGTAGAAAATATTTTTTAACAATTGTTGATAATTATTCTAGATATGGATATGTATATCCTGTGAAAGAAAAATCTGAGACTTTTCAGATCTTTAAAGATTTTGCCACTCTTGTTTCTACCCAACACCAAGTTCGCATCACCAGAATCCAAAGTGATCGTGGTGCTGAATTCATGTCTTAGCGTTTCCAGGACTGGATGCGTAAGAATGGAATTCTTCATCAGACATCGGCTCCTTTACACACCGGCTCACAACGGAGTCGTAGAAAGACGCCAAGGGGTCCTGCAAACCATGATGCGTTGTCTCCTAGAAGACGCCAACCTTAGTATGCCATACTGGGGTGAAGCTATCAAATATGCAAATTACATTGTCAACTGTACTTGGAGCAGTGTAATAAATCAGACTCCTTTCTTGATGTTGTATGGCTACAAGCCCGATCTCAAAAACATCCATATTTTTGGTTCATATGCTATGGTGAACATTCCCTTAGCTCAAAGAAGAAAAGGAGGCCCAGCAGCAAAGAGACTGAGATTTATGGGCATTGATGATAACTCAAAATGGAGCAAATTTATTGACTCTAAACATGTAATTGTAATTTCCCAATCTGCTAATTTTGAGGAAGATGTTGACTGGTCCAGGATTCATTCCAATGATCCTGGAGTTTATTTTCCTAGAGATGATACTGCTGATGCTGCGCAGATTGATGATCAAGATTCCACTAGTTCTTCTCAACTGATGTTCCGTCTTCGCAAGCCACGGATGCTGACACTAGCAATGAATGTGAGGACGAAACAGAAGAAGGACTGTTGTTCCGAGACATTCCAAGAGGGTCACAAAGGGAATCCCTCCACAACGATATTCTTGGCAACTGACAAACACCCTTGCCTTTGATTTGCAATGTTACACTTCCACCTGATACATTCACACAAATCAAACATCTTACTGATTCAGAGCAAGACAAATGGTATGAGGCAATGCAGGTTGAAATGGACAGTCTAAAGAAACTTAAGGTGTTTACACCTGCAAAACCTCCAGCAAACAAAAGGGTCATTGGCACTCAATGGGTCTACAGAATCAAAAAGAAGCCAAATGGTGAGTCACTGTACAAGGCCAGACTTGTAGCTCAGGGTTTCGCTCAACGTTATCCTGAGGACTACACAAATACCTACTCACCGACAGTCCGAACTGAGAGTGTAAAAATTGCTTTAGCAACTGCAACTATCCTTGGTTTAGAAGTTTTCCAGTTTGATGTTGACACGGCTTATCTATATGCTGACCTAGATGACGAGATCTACGTGAGAGGTCCTCCAGGGTTCTGAAAGCAAGAAGGGGATACCTGGTTTCTAAACAAAAGTCTTTATGGTCTGAAACAGTCTGGTTTAATGTGGTACTTATGTTTTACTGACAAACTAAATTCAATGGGCTTTATTAAGTCCAAAACTGATGAGTGCGTGTTCACAAAAAGATCTAACAATGCATATGAGATAGTTCTTGTGTCAAGTTTCTGAAAGATGCCCTAATTAATTCATGAGTCATGATCCAAACTTCAAAGGAAATATATTCATTTATTAGGAGCACCATTCCGGCAATACTCGGATGCAGTTAGGACTGATCCTATGTAGACTTACGTTCCCCTATGACCCTGTCTCTCCCCTCCTCTCTGACTATGTCATAAATCACATTCTCCAATTAACCACTTTGGCTGGCTGTGAAACCTAACATCCTCCTTCTGATTGTGGTGAGAAAGAATGTATGGAATTCACTTCAGTTCTCCCTCCCTCCTGCTCATGGCAACTTGAAAGCTTTGCAAGTGACATTCGGCTCCCCTCACTTCCCGAGGGCGACCTGCACAAAGCAAAACAATTTGAGTACAGATGCAGAGTTTAGGGATGTGACCCCCCACCAGGCTTGTTTGGATTTTCTGCATGAAATTTGGCTATAAGGCGATCAGCCTGGATGTTTTGACTCTTTACCCAAGATAACTCTGATAAGGGGTAACCCTTCCACTTGATTAAATATTGGAGTTGCCTCCTGTGCCACCTCGAATTGAGGATTTGCTGCACCTCATAATGGGTCTGGCCCCCTATGACCACGGGGTCTGGGGGCTCATGGGGTAGTGGCCAGGGTCGATCCGTCCACGGGTTTTAAGAGGCTACTATGGAATACCGAATGTATCTTCCCTAGCAATTGGGGCAACTATATTGCACTGTGACTGGGTTGATTATCTTTACTATGGGGAATGATCCTATAAATTTTGGTCCCAATTTCTTGCTAGGAAGTTTTAACCTCAAATATTTTGTGGAGAGGTAAACTTTCTCCCCCAATTGAAATGGCCTTTGGGGATCTCGGTGTTTGTCTGCCCTGGGCAGCCTGCCTGCTGCGTGGGAAAGACACTGGTTGCGGCTTCTTTCTGATGGGTGAAGAAGGGGGGCTGTGCTCATGTCTGCTTCTCCTCACTTCAAAGGGATCCACTGCTCCTCCCCTCTCCTTTGGCCTGCATGATGGCCCCTTATCAGGAAGGGTGGCTTGGTCAAATTCCTTCCTCAGCTGCTCTCTGGAACTCCCCAGAGGCTTTGGAAGCCTGGCTTGTTTCCAGTCCAACCTCCACTCCATTCTTCCCAGCTCGCTCAGGGGCTTCCCCTTTTTCAGGGCATTGGGGTGGGGAAACTCGACTTCAGCTGCCTTAGAGATTAACTCTCCCCAATACTCATCTTTTCTTGCTTCCCTCGCTGAAGCAGGCATCTCCCTCGGACATCCCTCTGATGTCCGAGGGAGGCTGCATTCTGGCTGCAATTAGGCTTTCTTCAGATAGCTCGTCTCCGGCCATGGTTGCCTGATTTTCCCTCCCAGCACCCAAGACATCGGGGAGCTGTGGGAGAGTCCAGGATTCAGGAAACCTGCTAATCTTTACAGATTTTTAAAAGGAGTCCTAACTGTCTGTCAAGTTTCCAAAAGATGCCTTAATTAATTCATGAGCCATGATCCAAACTTCAAAGGAAATATTTTCATTTATTAGGAGCACCATTGCGGCAATACTCGGATGCAGTTAGGTCTGATCCTATGTAGACTTACGTTCCCCTATGACCCTGTCTCTCCCCTCCTCTCTGGCTATGTCATAAATCACATTCTCCAATTAACCATTTTGGCTGGCTGTGAAACTTAACACCCTCCTTCTGATTGCGGTGAGAAAGAATGTATGGAATTCACTTCAGTTCTCCCTCCCTCCTGCTCATGGCAACTTGAAAGCTTTGCAAGTTGACATTTTGTTTATGTTGATGATATTGTTTATATTGGTCTAAATAAGCAAATGAGTGAAATTTTTGCCAAAGCTTTGCAGATATACTTCACATTGAAATCTTTAGGTCACATTAGCACTTATTTAGGTGTTCAGATTGAAAAAACACAGAAAGGTTTAGTCTTTCACAAGAAGATAAAATTGAACAAATTTTGCATCATTGCAACATGAAGGATGCTAACACAACAAAGACACCCATGCAAACAGTTTTGCAGTTTTCACAACTTGACACATGAACCAAGTCCTGAGTTCGAGGACCAAACACTTTATCGTTCAGTCATTGGGTCACTATTGCACATTAGTAGTTGGACCAGACTCGACATTGCACTTAGTGTTAATCTTGTCTCGACACGTAGGTAAGGCAAAACAATTTCATTGGACATGTGTTAAGAAATTATTGAAATACCTAAAACAGACTAAACATATGAAATTATTGTTAGAACCAATACATACTGATTATGCAGAATTACGTTGTTATGCAGATTCTGACTGGGCGAGTGATAAGAAATCATGTAAAAGTACTTCAGGTTATATGATGTTCTTAAATGGATGTCCTGTTTATTGGCAAGTGCGTAAACAGAATTTTGTTTCTTGTTCATCTACTGAAGCTGAATATGCTTGTGTTTCAGATGCATGTAATTCTCTAACGTGGTTTGATGCTTTGGTCACAGATATCTGGACACACCCGATCCGACCGATCACAGTGATGGAAGACAATGAATCGGTGGTTTATATTTCTGAATCACATTTCACAGGTTCTAGGTCCAGACACATTGACATCCGTTATCAAAACATAAAAAAATTAGTAAAAAAAGGTTTTGTTAAATTGCAGTATGTATCTACACATGATCAGATTGCAGACATGCTCAACAAACCGCTTCCAACAGCTCAACACAAGTATCTGCGTAAGAAGATGTGCCTTATTTGATGATGTACCTGATATTCGCTCAACTGGCAAAAGAAGGGGTTGTCACTATGTTTTTGTATTTACCAGATGAGCTCTTATTTTTGAACTTTCAGATTTACCGTAGCTTGCCAAGTTCTTATCAGTAAGCTAACTGCGCATGTCCACATTCTTTCACTTTCTTCTAACTTTCTTTGTTCTCCGGCCAAGAGACGTCCAGCAGGAACACTGCCAAGATGTAATTAATTAGCTAGTAAGATATTTTTACTTCTTTATAATAAAATGTGTTTATTAGAATATATCTTGGTTTTAGTTTCTTAAGGTATACTTGCAAGGAAAGGTCACGATCCATTCTCTAATCAAGGTGCAATTACCCAAAAGCAAAATGGGATTAATTGCCACCCTGACATTTACACCGGCGGCGGTCCTGGAGAGGCGGCCATAAGCGGAGAGGAGCAATAGCACATGAGGAGTGGCGATCCAGCATGCGAAGGCGAAGCTCTCCTGTCACAGGCTGAGAAGATGGTGCCAGCCATGGCAGCCCCATAACGATGACTGTCACGCATTGGAAGGGAAACCCGATTGTAGGTGGGCAAGGAGCCCCTATCTAATTTAAATTAACTTACTCTGAGATGGATCTTTGATCCTTTTGACACCCCCCCCCCGCATGTGGTGGAGAAAAAAGAGATAATTTGAGTGCCAGTTTCCTCATTGGAGCTAAAATGGAGAAAGTGGCTGTTTGTTTGCTACACCACGAATTCTTTGGCCACTGCTGAGTTGAGCTGATCAAAAGAAATACTATGGAAAAAGAACAGTATTTGATTGTTTGAAAGTTTCTGGGTGGATCTCCCCTACCCTCCTTTCGTCGATGGATGGTGATTACTCGCAACTTCTATGTGGATTAGGAATTGTGATTTGAAGGGACAGATTTATCCCTCCCCGGGTCTCTTCTCTTCCTGTTTTCTGCTGGATCATTATTGACTGTATGGAACAGTATTTTGTCGCCCCCAGTGGTGAATTTTAAAACTACAATATATACTGAGTCCCCAGAAGAGGAGTAATCTGAACTTGTTTTTATATTTGACCAAATGAACTATCCTCATTGATTATTATTCTATTGTCTAAATCTGATTTGAAGGTTTTGGAATATAATCTATTTTTGGAATTGGCTAATTTAAATTTGTTTCTCGATTAGGTCATTAATTAATTATATAATTACCATAATTAAATCTGAAAGCGATTGGCTGTACCCCTGTAAGCAAGATGTTGAATACAACAATTGTGACAACTACAAAAGTGGGGGAAAAGTTTTGACACTACCAACGATTGCTACCCCGGTTACACCTACATCTTCATCTTCATCTTCTAAATCTTTGGATGATCTAGCTGCTGCAGGGAAACCTCCCACGTTATCAAGTCTTCAGGGCATGTTGCAGGCAATGTATGAGGTGATGACAAAGAATCAGGAAGTTATCTCCAATAATTTAGAAGACCTGACATCAGACCTCAAGGGGGAGTTGGGAGCTGTTAGAAATGATATTAATACATTGAATGAGAGATTAGAGGGTGTTCAGGGGGTGTTGATACAACAGGAAAGCAAAATACAAGATGTAGAGAAGAGAGTGGAGCGGTGTGAGGAGAGATTGGAGGGGAATGAGATGGAGCAGTTTTCGGTGAGGGCCCTTGAAGAAGAGATTATTTTCCTGGAGATGGAAAAGTCAGCTTTCTACTTAAGGATACAGAACATTGTGGAAGACCAGGGAGAGCCTCTAAGAGAGATAGTGGCAGATATTCTGGCTGGGATTCTGAATATAGATAAAGAAAATATTTTGAGAGACATAGATGACGTTTTTAGTGTACACATGAGTTATGCTAGGAGGCAGAGACTCCTGACAGAGATTCATGTTAGGCTCTCCAAGAAGGCCCTTAGGGAAGAAGTGATCTTGAAGTCAAGAGACAAAATGATAACATTCAAAGATAGACAGCTAATAATTTTGAAACAAATCCCTAGACGGGTACGGGAACTGCGACGAAATTACCACTTCTTAACTGCCCAGTTAAGGAAACACAAAGTGCTTTATAGATGGCTACTACCTGAAGGATTGTAATTTATGTGGGCAGATAAAAAGGTGAGAATTGATAATCTCAGAGATGTCAGAGACTTCCTTAATAGACATAATAATAATAATAATAATAATAATAATAATAATAATAATAATAATAATAATAATAATTTTATTTCTATACCGCCCTTCTCCCAAAGGACTGAGGGCGGTGTACAGCCTATTTAAAAACAGAATAGACATCAATTTAAAATAATTTAAAAATATTAAATAAATTTGGCTTAATATTAAAACCCCAAAAATTTAAAACATCCAATTTAAAATTATGTTGCTAACCCAGCCTGGCGGAACAACAGGGTCTTGAGTGCGCAGCGAAATACCGGAGGTCAGAAATCTTACGAATTTCTGGGGGCAGTTCATTCCACAGGGCTGGGGCCTCCCGTTAGGTGTCGCCAGCCGACATGACTTGGCCGATGGCACCCTGAGGAGACTCTCTCTGTGGGAGCGGACTGGCCGGTGGGAGGCTATTGGTGGCAGAAGACGGTCTCGAAGGTACCCAGGTCCTGTGCCATGGAGCGCTTTAAAGGTGGTGACCAACACCTTGAATCGCACCCGGAAGACCACTGGTAGCCAGTGCAGCTCGCGCAGGAGGGGTGTCACATGGGCGCAAAGGGTTGCATCCATAACCACCCGCGCGGCCGCATTCTGGACCAGTTGGAGCCTCCGAGTGCTCTTCAAGGGGAGCCCCATGTAGAGAGCATTACAATAGTCCAACCGGGAGGTAACAAGGGCGTGAGTGACTGTGCGCAGGGCATCCCAGTCCAGAAAGGGCTGCAGCTGGCGAATCAGGCAAACCTGATAAAAGGCCCCCCTGGCCACGGCCGTCATATGCTCTTCTAAAGACAGCCGGGCATCCAGGAAGACATCCAGATTGCGAGCCCTCTCTGTGGGGGGCAAAGATTCACCCCCAATAGTCAGCGATGGCACCTGCTGACTATATCGGGACACCGGAAGCCACAACCACTCAGTCTTGGAAGGGTTGAGTCTGAGCCTGTTCCTCCCCATCCAGACCCGCACGGCCTCCAGGCAGCGAGACATCACATCAAGGGCATCGTTGGAGTGGTCAGGGGTGGAGATGTACAGCTGAGTGTCGTCAGCGTACAGATGACCCTTCACCCCAAAACCACGGATGATCTCACCCAGCGGCTTCACATAAATGTTGAACAGGAGAGGTGAGGGGACCGACCCTTGCGGCACTCCCCATGCGAGACGCCTCGAGGTCGACCTCTGTCCCCCTGCCAACACAAACTGCGAGCGGTCGGAGAGGAAGGAGAACCACCGCAGAACGGTGCCCCCTATTCCTAACCCCCTCAACCGCTGCAGCATGATACCATGGTCGATGGTATCAAAAGCCACTGAGAGATCTAATAGGACTAGGACAGAGGAGCAACCCCTGTCCCGAGCCCTCCAGAGATCATCCACCAACGTGACCAATGCTGTTTCTGTGCTGTACCCCTACCTGAAGCCCGACTGGCACGGGTCCAGATAGATAGCTTCATCCAGGTGTCGGGGAAGCTGTTGTGCCACCACGCTCTCAACAACCTTCACCACAAAACGAAGGTTGGAGACCGGACGGTAGTTGGCTAATTCAGCCGGGGCCAGGGAAGGCTTCTTGAGGAGGGGCCTCACTACCGCCTCTTTCAAGGCGGCAGGAAAGGCTCCCTCGCTCAGAGAAGCAGTTATAATCCCCTGGAGCCAGCCTCATGTAACCTCCCGGGAGGCCAGTACCAACCAGGAGGGACACGGGTCCAATAAACACGAGCGGCACTAATCTTACTAATCCCTTAGAATCAGATGTGGGGTAAGAATCAGAGAGCAAGAGTGGGGAAGAACTTTTAGAGGAGGAAGAAAGAGGGGAACCAGAACAGATAGGTGGGAGAAAGAAAGGAAGAGGACAGATACAGGTAGAGGTAGGAGCCGAAGGACTGAGTCAAGAAATAAGACAAACAAAAAAGAAACTCCAAGTAGAGGGCAAGTAGGGATAGTAGAAGGGAGAAGGGATGGGGAAGGAGATCCGTTTGATGTCAGTTAATATTAATGGGCTCAATGGCCCAAATAAGAGGAAAAAAGTCTTTAACAAATTAGTAAAAGCAGGTTTGAACATAATATGCCTTCAGGAAGTGCATGTGAAAAGAGATCATCTTCATTTATTAAACTGTACCAAATTGGGTAATTTATATACATCTTTGGCGGTATCCAAAAAAAGAGGTGTGCAATTTATGTCCAAAAGCATATAAATTCTAGATTAATTTTTGCAGACAAAGAAGGGAGACTTTTAATGATTGAAGTAGAAATTTGTCATAAAAAATATTTAATGGTTTGTATTCATGCACCAAATGGGAGCCAGAAAGATTTCTTCCAAAGCCTTTATAATAAATTGATAGAATATGATTATCCACACATTTGCTTATTGGGGGATTTTAATGCCATTGACGATAAAGATAAAGACTATATACCTGGAAATAGGAAACAAGAGGGAGGGGAGAGAACAGCAAAGACTGCCACCTGATTGTCATCAAATACAAGAGGAATTTGAACTTAGAGATATATGGAGGGAAAAACATCTGGAAGGAAGACAGTATACATATTTCTCCTCCAGGCACTCATCCTGGTCACGGATTGATGTGGCCTGGATGTCAGGGGAACTGCGGCAGGGAACTCGGAAAGTAGAGATAAGTGTTAATGAGTGGGCAGACCATAATCCGCTCTGGATTACATGGGGAGGTTTGAAAACAAGGCCTAGATGGAGAATGGATGTGAGGGTTCTTAAAGATGAGCAATTTTTAACCCAGGTAAAGAAGGAGATGGAATTTTTCTTTCAGGAAAATAATAATGAAGATACAAATTTTTTGAATGTATGGGATACAGCTAAAGCAATGTTCTGGGGCCTAGTGATAAATTATATAGCTGGGAAACGGAAGAAGGACAAGGCTAAATGAGATAAATTATTAGGGGATTTGGCAAGAAGTGAGGCTGCATTACAACAGGATCCAAACAGTAGGGAATTAGGCATGAATTTGAAATTGGCGCGTCATCAAATTAATTTGTTAGACCAGGAGGACCTAGAAAAGAAAATCAGATGGATGAAACAACAACAGTTTGAAAATGCAAATAAACCAGGAAGGTGGCTTACGTACCGATTAAAAAAAGAGAAGGAAAGGAGCAGAATTCATAATTTGAGAGATAAAAATGGTGATTGGATTGTAGGGGAAGAAGGGAAGAAAAGAATAGTGCAGGAATTTTTTACTGATTTATATAGAGAAGAAGACAAATCCGAGGAGGAAATAAGGAAATATCTAGAAGAATCTGACCTACCGAAAATCCTGGATTTGTCTAGAGAAATACTGGATAGGGAGATAACAGAAGGGGAAATCGAAAGGGTCTTGGGAAGACAAAAAACAGGGAAAACTCCCGGTATGGATGGCCTCCCAACAGAATACTATAAGGCACTTTGTGAAGTTTTAGGCCCCCACATGCTAGAATTATTTAACAGGGTAATTAGGGAGGGACTGACTCCGGATTCATGGACAGAAGCAATAATTACCCTTCTGCCAAAGGAGGGTAATGACTTGTCCCTGATCCAGAACTACAGCCCAATCTCACTTCTTAATGCAGATTACAAATTATTTGCGGCGGTATTGGCAGATAGATTAAAAGTGAGGCAAAACATAACATCAATAAAGCATACTTTTTCCATGACACAAAAGCTCTTAGAAATAGTGTTGCTGCTTTTCGTTTGCTATAGTTTTTAAAACTTCACAAAGAAACTATATAACAGCTATAATATGGACAACAATTAAAATGATTAATTATTCACAAATAATATTTTAGCTGTTTATTTTAATCCACGTTATTGGTTCAATAAAAAAGATATCTCCCATGGCCAAATACAGAAGTGACCATGCCTTCCTCTAGCTCTGAAAACATAGTAAGATAAGAAAACAAAGAAAAATGAGAAAGAGTTGGAAGAGAGAACAAAACAAACTGAAAGCTGATACCAATTTTAAAAAATAAATACAAATTAAAATTATTCAGAACTCAGAAATTGCAAATATTTAAAACATTTTTAAATGGAAATGTTAATTAATTTTTTAAGTTATCTTAAAATGTTGGAAAATTTCAATATTATTTAGAAGTTAAAAAGACATTTATAGAATAACATTGAATTATTGGTTGCGTCAAACACTATTTTATTAAATCAAATCTAGGAATCAGGAAGATTTATTTCAAATTTATCATTCAAGATCAATTATTAAAAATACATCAAATACAGAAGATTAAAGGTATTTTTAAAAATAAGGCATGAAATATTATTAAAAAGCATCCAATGGCTTTTATATGCCATAGCTATTAATAAAAATGTCACCTTTTTGGAGATACTTGAAAATTTATCACAAAAGAAGGAGAATTTTCATCATGTGGTCAAAGGAACAAAGCTATTTGTTTCTTTAAGTTCACATAATTACCAGATAGTAATAATAACAGGTAATATAATAGGTAGTATAAGATTTGTATATCATTGTGCACAAGTAGTCCTTGACCTACAATAGTTCGTTCAGTGACCTTTCAAAGTTACAACAGCATTGAAAAAAATGAGTTATGACCATTTTTCACATTTATCTGACATCCCCATGGTCACCTGATCAAACTTTAGGTGTTTGGCAACTGACTCATATTTATGGTAGTTGCAGTGTCCCTGGGTCATGTGATCACATTTTGTGACCTTCCCCTTCTCCAGTGGGGAAACCAGATTCATTTAACAATCATGTTATTACCTTAACAACTGCAGTGATTCACTTAACAACTTTCAACTTCGTGAAAGGTCACAAAACAAGGCAAAACTCAATTAATAAATGTTTCGTGTACCAACATAAATTTTGTGGTTGTAAAACGAGACTGCCTGCAGTTTGGCAAAGATTATTTTTCCGGTTTTTGATGCCTAAGTAAAAAGACTTGACTAATTCCTGCCTCCCTCTCCTGTCCCCATCCCAGATGATCAGCCAGTAGTAACTGTCTGTTAACAACTATCTTGCTTAGCAAACCAGAAATGTTGGGCTCAATTGTAGTTGTAACTCAAGGACTACCTGTATAAAGTCTTAGCTTGTCAGCTAAGATCAAGCAATCAGAAAGATGTCATGCTATATACAGTTTGCTTTCACATCAGGGGTGAAATGCTCCTGGTTCGGACTGGCTCAGGCAAGTAGGTAGCGATGGCGGCGGGCAGTTCAGAGAACCGGTAGCAAAAATCCCCATCCCCGCCCCCATCCCCTGCTGAGCTGCGCGATCATCAAAGGCTTTTTTTCTTTTAAATGCCTCTGACAAGCCAAGCTCTGACGATCCCAGCTGAGTTGCCTGCTAATCAGGCAACTCAGCTGGGATTGTCAGAGCCATTTAAAAGAAAAAAAGTTTTTTCTTTTAAATGGCTCTGACGATCCAAGCTCTGACGATCTCAACTGAGTTGCCTGCCGATCAGGCAACTCAGCTTGGATCATCAGAACCATTTAAAAGAAAAAAACTTTTTTCTGACGATCCAAGCTCTGATGATCCCAGCTGAGTTGCCTGATCAGCAGAGGGTTTTTAAAAAACCCTCTGATGATCAGGCAACTCAGCTGGGATCGTCAGAGCCTTTTGAAAACATTTTTTACATGGTTTTACATGTAAAAAAATGGTTTTAAAAGAAAAAAATGGCCACGCCCACCCAGTCACATTACCCCCACCACCACCAAGCCATGTCCACAGAACCAATAGTAACAAATTTTAGATTTCACTACTGTTTCAGATCCCTTGTTTTGAAATATAAGGTAAGTGGATAATTTAATAATCTGAGTATTTTATATTTGAAGTATAATTGCCAGATTTAACAATCCTGTTTTGTGTCCCAATCTTTTTCTAGAGCTTTGTGAGGATTGTAGCAGATGAACTGAGAGGCATAATCATTTCTCGGTTCTATTTAACAAATCAACCAACCAACCAACCAACCAGCCAATAAATAAATAAATGAAACAACCTTCAGTCTAATTGCTAGTTCTGCCCAGACTTTACAGTTCCAAGGCCACTGTGACTTCAGTAAAGTGTACATAACCATCTCTGCGTTTAAACTAAAGCCACTGAAGAAACTGAAACCTAATTTTATGTCAATAAATCCGATTTTGAAATTAAAGTAATGATTCATAAACTTTTGTAGTAGTTTATTTTGTTACTGGAAAAAGACAGAAAAAATGCATGTTTAAATTACTGTTTCTTGTTTAAATTTGTACTCTGTATGGTTTTTTTCCAAACGCTTTTCACCTTTTTGTCTCTTGTGAGTTTACTATTCATCAGCTGTTTCTATATTTGATGGTAGGTCAGGCTATAATAACCAATAGTCTTTATGAAGTCAGAAGTTGAATTTGATGACTTTGTATTCTTTGGAACCATTTCAATTATACTGTTTTGGCTAAATTAGCCAAAACAGTATAATTAGCCAAAACAGAATACATTTTTCTGGCTTTGGAGCGAGTTTATTTTTCTGGCTTTGGAGCAGTGGTGGAATTCAAATTTTTTTACTACCGGTTCTGTGGGTGTGGCATGGTGGGCGTGGTATGGCTTGGTGGGCATGACAGGGGAAGCATACTGCAAAATCTCCATACCCATCCCACTCCAGGGGAAGGATACAGCAAAATCCCCATTCCCACCCCTCTCTGGGACCAGCCAGAGGTGGTATTTGCCAGTTCTCTGAACTACTCAAAATTTCCGCTATCGGTTCTCCAGAATCTATCAGAACCTGCTGAATTTCACCCCTGCTTTGGAGGTATAAGACCTATTAAAAGTGTGCTTTTTATAATGAACATGTGATAAAACATGTTGAGTTACATATAGATAGTCCTCAACTTACAACAGTTCAGTTAGTAAATGTTCAAAATTACAACGGCACTGAAAAAAGTGACTTATAACCAGTTTTAACACTTAGCATCCCCCATGGTAGTTATGTATGTATCTATTTTGTGCGGGAAATTCAAATGCACCATTACTTGTGATTGGTTAACAGTTGGTTCTGAACAGTATATAAAGAGGGCTGTTGCCTGTGTTCCTTTGCTGAAGTCTCACCCTGAATTAAAGAGCTGTTGTCACTAGCATGCTTGTGCCTCTTGTTATTCCCATGCTACAACATTGGCGACGAAGGTGGGATTGAGGCCACAAGAAGCAAATCAAAAAGAGCTCTGAGTTTCAGCCAGGGTGATGAGTGAACAGGGAGACATACTGCGATGTCTGCTTACATTCTGCCAAAATCCTTTGACCTGACCCGAGAGAAGTGGGGGTTGTATCTGACCAGGTTCAAGTGTTCCCTGGAAGCAAGTGAGATGCAAGGGCTCTCTGCGAACTGAAAAAGAGCCCTCTTCCTGAGCCACTAGGGGCCAGATGTTTTCGAAATGGCCGAGTCCCTCTGCGAGCCAACTCTGGTCCAGATGGTCCCCTGGGACGTCCTTCAAGCAAGCCTGAGAGCCCACTATGCTCCTGTTCCTTCGAAGTTTGTACAACGCTACGACCTCTGGCAACGAGTACAAAGAGAAGGAGAACTGGTCAGCGCATATATGGCTGCCCTTCGAAAAGCCGTGACGCATTGTGACTACCGGGATCTAGATGATGCCCTCCTTGAACAGTTGATTTGTTGTGTAAGAGACACTCGATTGCAGAGGTGCCTACTCGTGAAGCCGGATTTGACATTAGCCGGTGCGTTAGATGAAGCTAGAGCGCATGAAGCGTCCACCAAGGCTTCCAAAGCATTACAATGCCCCCAGTCAAGCAAAGACGTGCCAAAATCAACGCCGGTGCATAGAGAGGAGGTGCGGACCAGTACGGAGGAAGAGTCGGATGAGGACGTCTTCCACACCGACAAAAAGAAGAGCGAACAAAGTCGTCGCCGAGAAAACTGCTCAAGCTGCGGTAGGGCTCACAAGAGACAGTCCTGCAAATACCGAGACGCCATTTGCAGGTGTTGTGAAAACAGAGGCCATTTGGCCAGAGTCTGTAGAGCTCAATTTCCTCAAACTAACAAGCCACGTGACCATCACGACCAACCAGAACCGACACATTCAAATCAGACAACCAGAGATAGCGGCACGAGAAAACGGTGCGGGAATCAAAAACGAGAGACCTACAGCACGAGAATTGGCCAAGCCAGCACGTCTGTAGAAGAAAAGGTCTACACGAGAGTAGAAATCGAAGGGAGACCATGCGACATGGAAATCGACACCAGGTCTGCCCTGTCAATCATGTCCTGGGCGACACTTAAAGCACTTCTACCAAAGTTCCAGAGAAACCAGCTGTCACGGCAATGAGTTCGCCTCCTCAACTACCAAGGAAACCGAGTTCCTATGGAAGGCGTGGGCACGTTCCGGGTCACCTACGGCAAGTTCCAGAAAGAGCTTTCCCTGACCATCGTAAGCAAGTTGCTGCCAAGTCTCCTGGGCCTAGCGTGGTTTTGAGCCCTCAGCATGGGCTTCATGGGTGTCCACAGCCTCAGCGGACAGTCCCTGAAAGACAGCCTCCTGAATGAGTTCCAGGACATTTTTGAAGAGATGCTAGGCAAGTACGTGGGGACCCCTATCTCTTTTAATCTAGACCCTAACGTAGCCCAAATTAGGTTAAAGGCAAGACAAGTACCATTTGCCCTTAAGCCAAAAACAGACACAGAACTTGACAAACTGATCAAACAAGGGGTGCTGGTTCCTGTAGATCATGCTAAGTGGGAAACTCCAATAGTCATGCCAATCAAATCAGACGGATCAATCAGAATCTGCGTTGATTATAAATGCATGATCAATAAGGCGCTCCAACAAAGCGCGTACCCAGTTCCAATCGTCCACCATTTGCTGCATTCCCTAGACCCCGGCAAGGTTTTCGCAAAGTTAGACCTTGTGCAGGCGTACCAGCAGCTGCCGGTAGATGATGCCACGGCAGAATCGCAAATTATAGTAACGCACAGAGGTGTGTTCAAATGCACTAGACTGCAGTTTGGGGTCAGCATTGCCCCAGGGCTTTTCCAAAGCACTATGGAGCGCCTACTACAAGGACTCCCGGGGGTTGTCCCCTATTTTGACGATGTCCTCATTAGTGGCCAAAATGAGGCTCAGCTGGGAGAAAGAATGAGACTAGTGCTCACTAGGTTTAGAGAAGCGGGACTGAAACTCAAAAAGTCCAAATGCAAAATTGCGGTACCCTCCGTTGAATTATTGGGCTACCGAATTGACGGCATGGGCATTCACCCCACAGAAAGCAAAGTAAGGGCCATCCAAAATGCACCCACACCTAAATCAAAGGCCAAATTGCAGGCCTTTTTAGGACTCTTGAACTTTTATACAATGTTCCTCAGAGACAAAGCCACAATTGTGGAACCATTACATAGACTACTAGGGAAAAATGTTCCTTGGGTTTGGGGAAAATCTGAAGCGGCCGCGTTTAAGGCTGTTAAAAAACTTTTGTCAGAGGACAGTTTTCTCATCCAATACAACTCCGAATTGCCACTTGTGCTTGTCTACAATGCGTCCCCTTTTGGCGTAGGCACCGTGTTGAGCCATAGACTGCCGAATGGGTTAGAGGCGCCTATTGCATATTACTCTCGCACTCTGTCCAGTGCAGAAAGAAATTACAGCCAGCTGGACAGGGAGGCATTAGCGGCTGTGGCGGGAGTCAAAAAATTTCACGAATATTTGTTTGGCCGGACTTTTGAACTTATTACGGACCATCAGCCATTGTTGGGACTTTTGGCTGGCGACAAACCAACCCTGGCTGCTCTATCCCCCCGGATGACCAGTCTATTTTCCTGGCTGCTTACTCGTACAAACTTATCCACCGATTGGGCCGGACTCTAGGCCATGCTGACACCCTCAGCCATTGCCCATTGCCCGATCTATTGGAAAACCCGACTCCGGAAGCCCCTGTATTGTTAATCGATGTTGTATCCCTGGGGCCCCTTTCATCTGGTGAGGTGGCAAGGGCATCTACTAAAGACACTGTTTTATGAACTGTTATGGGCTGGGTGATGAGGAGTTGGCCTACCAAGGTGGATGGTGGGGAGTTTCAGGTGTTTTTCAATAAGAAAAATGAATTGTCTATGTTTGGGGGCTGTTTATTATGGGGCGATAGGATTGTTATCCCTTCCCGGTTAAGGCATCGGGTGCTGGAATTGTTGCATGAAGGGCACCCCGGTATTGTTAGAATGAAATGTTTGGCTAAGAGCTATGTATGGTGGCCACACCTCGACCAAGACGTCACTGAGTGGGTGGGAAAATGCAGGCCCTGCCAGAAGTCCCACCCAGATCCCCCGGTAGCTCCCGTTAGAGAGTGGGAAAAGCCTAAGGGACCATGGGGGAGGATTCACATTGATTTTGCAGGCCCTTTTCACGGCCAGTATTTCCTTATAATTGTTGTCGCCTTTTCCAAATGGCTGGAAATAGCTTTAATGCCATCAACCACTTCCGAGGCTGTAATCAAAGTCCTCAGGAGACTATTCACAATGCACGGGTTGCCAGACACCCTGGTTTCTGATAACGGTCCCCAATTCATGGCAACTCAATTTGAGGGCTATCTGGCCGAATTGGGAATACAACACACTTTATCCACCCCATTCCATCCGGCTTCGAATGGCCTTGCAGAGAGATTCGTATGAACAACCAAAGAAGCTCTGTCCCGGCTCGATGCAGGGGACTGGCAGGCCAGGATAGACCAGTTCTTAGTGGTACAACATGCAACCCCGTGCACTGCCACAGGGCACAGTCCAGCAGAACTCTTAATGGGTCGGAAACTTAGATGCACCCTTGACCGTTTACACCCAAGCTACTCCCAGGATAGCTTCAAGGGGGAAGAGGGAGGATTAAGACATTTCCAAATTGGAACCCCAGTGTTTGCACAAAATTATGCTAACAGTCCACTATGGATAGGGGGAATTGTTGTGGGAATCACCGGCCCGAAATCATACACAGTGGACATGGGGCAGGGTAAAATCTGGAGAAGGCACATAGACCAATTACATAAACGATTAAATGGTGAAGCTTGTGAAAGCCCCGATATCGCCAAACCTAACTTCCATAGTTTTCCCGAAACAGCTATCTCAAGCCCAAGTAAACCGGATTACTTATCAGGTAAGCCTGAGTTCCAGCGCCGCCCCAACGAGTCGACACTCCCAGCCGGGGATAGCCACACCTCTGGAGAAATCCAGGAGGTTCCATTGGCGGAGCCAGGAGAGACGGGAGGTCCCTCTGACCGGCTCGACGCCTCACCAACAACTGAACTGTGCAGGTCTACCAGAGTGAAGTCACGCCCTGGTCACCTGCCTGATTTTGTATGTACATATGTAAATAGATAGGATAAGTGCCTTCTGGGAATGGAGGGGTATTATGTATGTATCTATTTTGCGTGGGAAATTCAAATGCACCATTACTTGTGATTGGTTAACGGTTAGTTCTGAACAGTATATAAAGAGGGCTGTTGCCTGTGTTCCTTTGCTGATGTCTCACCCTGAATTAAAGAGCTGTTGTCACTAGCTTGCTTGTGCCTCTCATTATTCCCGCGCTACAACAATGGTCATATGATCAAAATTCAGATGTTTTTGGCAACTGACTCATATTTATGACTGTTGCAGGGTCCTGGGGTCAAATGAGCGCCTTTTGCAACCTTCTCATAAGCAAATTCAATGGGGAAGCCAGATTCACTAACAACCGTATTACTAATTTAACAACTGCAGTGATTCATTTAACAACTGGGGCAAGAAAGGTCATAAAATGAGGCAAAACTCACTTAACAAATGTCTCACTTAGCAACAGAAATGTTGGGCTCAATTTTAGTTGTAAATCGAGGATTAAATGTATGTCAAAAATATAACAAAACAGAATAGCAGAGTTGGAAGGGACCTTGGAAGTCTTCTAATCTAGTTCCCTGATCAAGAAGGAGATCTTATACCATTCCCTATAAATGACTATCCATTCTTTTCTTAAAAGCTCTGGTAATGGAGCACCCACAATTTCTGAAGCCAAGCCATTCCATTGATTAATTATTCTCTGTATTGGGAAATTTTTCTTTAGTTCTAGGTTGCTTCTCTCCTTGATTAGTCTCCATCCATCCTTTCTTATCTTGCCCTCTGGTGCTTTGGAAAATAAGTTGACCCACTCCTCTTTATGGCAGCCCCTGAATACTTCTATCATGTCATGCTAGTGCTACTTTTCACTAGACTAGATTTACCCAATTCTTGCAACCATTCTTCATATGTTTTACCCTCCACCCATTAATCACCTTTGTTTCTCTTTTCTGCACTGTCCAGAGTCTTAACATCTTTTTTATAATATGGTGACCAAAACTGGATGTAGTATTCTAAGTGTGGTTTTACTAAGATTTTATAAAGTAGTTCTAATACTCCATTTGATCTTGATTCTATCCGTCTGTTAATGCAACCTAGGACTGCCTTGGTCTTTTGGCTGCTGCCCAGGGGTGGGTTCTAAATTTTTTACTACCGGTTTTGTGGGCGTGGCTTATTTTGTGGGTGTGGCTTGGAGGTCATGTGACTAGGTGGGCGTGGCTAGCTGGTCAGAGTCATTTCTGGAAGGTCCTTGCACTTACGACCAGTCCTCGCACTTACGACCCGACTCATTTGTTTGCTTTTAACACTGATCAGCTGTAGGACGGCCCTTTGAAGCCCCGCGGCAAGAGTTTAAACAGTTTTTTTCCCTCTAGTCATCAGTTGGGACTCAGGAGGCAGCAATAGATTGGGGGATGGGACCCAATAAAAGGTAAGAATAACGTGGGTGGGTGGGAGTCCGGGGGGGAGAACCGGTTCGGTGACGTCATATTGTCACCACTATGGGCTCGGCTGAACTGGACCAAACCGGGAGGAACCCACCATTGCTGCTGCCACACTCTGTTGGCTCATAGTTAAGTGATTGTCCGCTTGGACTGCAAAATCTCACAGTTACTGCTATTGAGCCAGGTTTCACCTAATCTGTACCTGTACATTTGATTTTCTTGCCTAAGTGTAAAATCTTACTTTTCTCTACCCTGAATTTCATTTTGTTAGATAGGGCCCAATATTCAAGTTTGTTGAGATCCATCTGGATCTTGAGCCTATCTTCTGGGGTGGTGACTTTTCCTGCTATTAGTGTTGTCTGCAAATTTAATGAGTTCCCCTTCTATTCCCTCATCTAAATAATTTATGAAGATGTTGAAGAGTACTGGGCCTAAAACGGAACCTTGGGGATACCCAGAGGTGGGATTCAAAAATTTTAGCAACTGGTTCTCTGCCCAGTTGCTGGGTGGGTGTGGCCATGGTGAGAAAGGCCCTATTTGGCCTCCTGCACCATGGCGGGGGGGGGGGCGCTTTCACCCTCCCCAGGCTCCAGAGGCTTTCCTCAAGCATCCGGGAGGGCAAAAACAGCCTCCCCAGGCTCTGGAGGCCCTCCGGAGGCTGGAAATGGACTTGTTTCCAACTTCTGGAACTTCCAGGAGGCCTGTTTTTTTTGCCCTCCCCAGGCTCTGGAGAGTTTCCTTGAGCCTTCAGGAGGGCGAAAATGGCCTCCTCCAGACTGCAGAGGTCTTCTGGAGGCCAGAAACAAACCTGTTTCTGGATTTCTGGAACTTCCGGGAGACCCGTTTTCTGCCCTCCCCAGGATCCAGAGGCTTTCCTTGAGCCTCCGGGAGGGTGAAAACAGCCTCCCCTGGGCTCCGGAGGCCCTCTGGAGGACAGAAACAGGCCCATTTCCAGACCTCCAGAACTTCTGAGGCCCATTTTTTGGCCTCCCAGAGCTTCTGCACAGACCCTACACTTACCTGGCATCCAAAACGGGCCACGTGGAGACTCCTGGGAGGGGCGGGGTGAGGTGGGCAGGGCCAGCCAGTCCTTGCAACTATTGGTTCGGCGAACCAGATGTAAAATTAGCATCCTGTTCACCCGAACCTGTCCAAACCAGCTGAATCCCACCCCTGGGGGTATCCTACCACTTACTTCCCTCCATGTGGATTAGTTCCATTGAGGACTACACATTGAGTGTGGTTTGTCAGCCAATTACAAATACATGTATAATATGGTTATAACCATGAGGGGTCCTTGGTGCTTTCTGAGCATGCTTGTTTTCTTGCAGATGTTTCATCACCCTTAACTAGGTAACTTCATCAGTGCTAGTAAGGAGTGCTGTTTGCTGCCACTTTATATTCTGGTGATTTGCCTGTCTGTGTAGATGGGGGCGGTCTTAGAGATTCTTTGCTTGGACTGTTTACTGATGGCTCTTTGACAGTTTCCTGATTGAGGTATTGCTTACTTGATTGTTGATCTGAAGTTGACCTTGGAGTGAATCTATGCTGATCTGAGTGCTGATTACTGGTGGAGAGGTGCTGGAGTCTACAAGAACTGCAACAACCACTATGCAAGAACTGCAACCACTATGTAGAACAAACAGGCAGAAGAACACATCCGTGAACACCAACTGCCAAACAAAAGGCATGACAAAATTATTTAGTTTTATAACATATAGACAGATTTAACCATAGTTTCAATTGGGAAAATGTGAGAATCCTAGACCAGGCCAAGTCCAAAAATGCCAGGGAATTTCTAGAAGTCTGGCACTCTGACAAATCAGCCATCAATAGACACATAGACATTAACAACATCTATAGACTATGCCCATGATGGCAAACCTATGGCACGCGTGCCACCTGTGGCACGTGGAGCCATATCAGTGGGCACGCAAGGATTGCCCTAGCTGAGCTCCAGCATGCATGCGCCTACTGGCCAGCTGGTTTTCGGAGAACCAATTGTAGACAGGAGACAAGAGGAACTGAGAAAAGCAGGAAGAGCTGAATACCAGGTAGTGGCAGGAGAAAAGCAAGTAAGAGAGGATAAAAAGACAACATAGAACACAAAGCAAAAAAATCAAAGGCGAGTAGACAATAGCAAGTACGGAACATATAAAGCCAGAGAAGAAAGAGATAAATTAATCCCACAGGACGGCAGGAAGAGAAAGAATCATTAGAAGCTAAGTCTCAGCTTTCCAATCCATGTCTATGTGAACGCTGAAACTATCAAAGCCAGTTCACCATGTTTGGATCATCAGTGCTTGGTTTTTAATTTGCTATACACGGGAATCAGGAAAAGACAAGTATGCACCATACAAAGTCGGTGCTCAGAGCAACCACCTCTCAACGCAATTTAAATAAGCTGCTCCGCCCACACCCCACCCTTGTAGTGTGTCTCAGCTGTTCGGAGTTTTTGACAGTCACTTCCTGCTCACTCTAGCCAGGATATGGGATCACGACACTCCCGAAGCCACAATGCTGTTGATTCATCGGCCACACATCCCCTCATCTTGCATCCGTTCTACCACCACCAATAGTCCATTAGTGCACCACCACCACCACAACCGAAACTTAGCCACCCGGTGCACATCCCCTCCTGGATTCATTGCAGGAATGTTGCGTGTGTGAACACTCTTGTGGCGAGCCGTGGCTGGGCTCGACACTAGGGAGGAAAGGCAGTTGTGGTATTCAGCCGGTTTGCACTGGTTCAGTTGAACCAGTTGTTAATTTTTTGCGTAGTTCAACGAACTGGTTGATCCCATCACTGGCTGGCCCTGCCACTAGGGTTGCCATTCAGAATGGGGAGGCTGCAGGGGTGTGACTGGGAGCTGTGCTTATGGGAGCTTCTGAAGGCCCTGGCTGAATCCCCGCCTCTGGCACCACATCTTATCCAGCTTCCTCATTGTCCGACTCAAGTGCCAGCTGCACAGGCTGCTGGTGCAGCACCACACCAGCCTCCTCGCTGTCAAAATCAGCTACTAGCTGCACAGGCTGCTGACGGGCCACAACACTTTCGGGGCCTGCTCCCATCCATCTCTGCTTTCCGGGGCAGCAGCTGCTTCTCTCCGCAATGCTGGGAGACAATCTTGTGCAATTTAACAGCTGTGAGCCGCCGCTTTCCTCTAAGTCCCATCCAAAATGTCAAATGTTCTTTAAAATACAGAGTTTCCCAGCATTCCTTTAGGAACCTCCAACATGCAAATTGTGGATACTCATCCTAAAATAAATCTTCTTTACTTCTTTACAGCTTCAAAATTTGCTGTTTGCTGGGGAGATTAAGATATGTCTCAGAAGGGAGAGATGTATAGAAATTAGTAAGGCTGCTTGACTTGAATGTGTCTTTCAGAGAGTCACAATTCTGTAGTTCAGCTAGTTCCATTTGGTAAATCGGATCAACAATTTCAGCAAGCCAGTCTTCATTCTCCAATTGTATATGGCTTTTTATTTTTTGCAATCTGAAGTGCTATCAGAAAAGAAGCCTTTAATAAGGACTTATCTTCAACTGCCATTTAAAGCACTTACTTGCTTTTGCATGTTTTCACGCATTCTTTGAAAATATTCAAGTAATTTGTTAGCCAAATCCGGGTGTTTTGAGTGCAAGTGTCTTCTGAGTTTCGAAGGTTTCATGCCATTGTTGGATAAACTCTCAGAACACACAACATAAAGTGGCCGTGGATCCAGTTCACTACCAGGTTCTTGAATAAATCCAAAATTCAAGTAGTTCAAATCATATCTTCTTGATACCTTGAGTTTTTTCTTCTTTCCACCTCCAGTTTGAATGTTCTTCCTAATGGTGCCTGATGAGAACTCTGGAGGCTCTGATTCCTTGGTCAGCTCACAATTAAGCGAAGTACGCATATTGTTACTGCTACTGCTACTATTATCAGTAGTAACATCTTTTGAATTACTAAAGAAATGCAAAATATTCCTTTGCTTCTTTTCACTCATCATGGAAACCATTCAAACCTAAAACCAAGCAAAAAAAATCAACTTAGCTTGATGCTGGGGCACTGTGTGTCCAGACAAGGCACTTTCTCTTGGCCTCTGGGTGGGAGACCCTAGAGAAAGCGCCTGCTCCAGGCACCCAGCCTGGAAACCTCTTTTGTGTTTCTTCTCTCAAGAAGTTTGGTCAATCTGAGTGAAGGAAAATGAAGACTGGCTTGCTAACATTGGTGAGAAAGTTGGTCCCGACTGTAGTAGTCACAGGACTGGCCCATTGGTCATCCCGAAGCAGCTCCTCCACCCGAGTGCACCGGCCTGCTAGGGAGTACACCGGCCTGCTGGTGCACCCATTTGGAGGAGCTGCTCTGGGATGACCAACGGGCCAGTCCTTTGAGTGAGATTACCACAGCTCTGGAATAAGGGACAGGCCGTGGCGGGGCTGGAAATCTCTGCCCTGGGGTGGCACATGCAATGCGCAAAAAGGAGCACAGCCCTTGCTGTCTGAAATGAAATAATGGTGCTGTTGCAGTGGCGGGGGAGGGGGCGGCTCAAGCGTGCTGAAGCAGCAGTTGTGATGGCTGGAAGCTGCAGGAGCAAAGCAGTATTTTCTTTTGCGTGGCAACAGCATTCTGCCTCGGTATATTTGCGCCAGTCCGGTGGCACAAGGCAGCTCTCGTCTCCTGCTGCCTGGGACTCGGAGCGGTAAACAGCGTCTGATCCAGCGAGCAGCTGCATTTTGCTCTCCATTGCAGACTCCAGATCGCCCCCCAGCAAGTTCTTGTCTCTCGAGGAGCGCTCAGTTGAAGTGGTGCAGGAAAATTCAGCTGTGTTCCTCGAGAGACGAGAGCTTGCAGGGGGCTGATCTCGTGTCCACAATGGAGAGCAAAATCCGGCTGCTTCCCGAACCAGATGCTGTTTACTGCTTTAAGTCCCAAGCGGCAGGAGACAAGAGCTGCCTTGCGCCACAAATATACCAAGGCGGAATCCTGATGCCGCACTAGAGCAGAGAGAAGAAGCAGGATTTTGCTCTCCATTGCGGATGCGAGATCGGCCCCCTGCAAGCTCTCGTCTCTCAAGGAGCCCGGCCAAAGTCTCCTGCGCCACTTCAAGTGAGTGCTCCTCGAGAGCACTCACTCAAGAGCTTGCAGGGGGCCAATCTGGCGTCCATAATGGAGAGCAAAATCTGGCACACTGCTCTACTCAAGGTGAGATTTGCGCTCGTCCTTAAGAGTGGGGCTGGCATGTGGGCGGGGTGATGTGGGTGATGCAGCCATATGTTGCCGCATGCGGGCCGAATTAATTGTTCTCGGGGGCCATCCGGCCCAGGGGCCATAGTTTGAGGGTGAGTGCAAGAAAAAAAATGCAAAAATACAAAAATTTCTCCATGGACTACCAAAATTTTCTTGCGGACCAGTTGGTGACCACTGCTTTAAAGGGTCTTCTTGACAATTTCCATCCATCCCCCGATGTTCCTGTCTCCTGATAGCGATTTTTGCCCAAGGCTTAAGTTCCTGTTTCCTGCGGAGCTCTTAGCAAGTCACAATGCATTGTCTCCACTGATTACCATTTGTGGTCACTTTACATAGTCAGAAAACAGCAGACAAATAGTCTCACACTTTGGTATTACATCTGTTACAATTTATAAAAGAATAACTGTTATTTATTTCTTTTACTTTGTGTAATTGTAGGTCCTGAAAGACTCACTGTATTTAATAAATCAGTCTTCTCTGGACACATCTCTTTGGCAACAAAAAGAAAGCCTTTTAAAACAAATTCTCCCTCTACAAATGGTCTGCCAGTGTGCACTATTAGCTTGGCAATTTGAAAACTTCTCGCAATGATGAAACATTTACCTGCTTCTGCTTCACAAAAGCATTTTGCTGAGTTATCAATCCATTTTTCAGTTTTAATATTTTGTTTTTTCTTGCTTGTCTAACCAAACAATCATATTTGTCTTTATGTCGAGTCTCATAGTGTTGACACAAATTGTATTCCGTGAACACAGCCACTAAATCCTGGCATATCAGACAAACAGCTCTTTCCTTGTACTGCACGAAAAAGTAATTGTAAGTCCAGTGTTCTTTGAAAATCCTGCGCTCTGAATCAATTTTTCTTTCCTTGACATAATTGTTTCCTAGGGGTTAAAAATTGCTATTAGTAAGATAGAAATAAATACAGATCTAAAAAAAATAGGGATCACTATAGTACAGAAGTAATGACAGGCTGAAAGAAGCTGTCAGTGAACATCCATCCCCTCCCTGCTCCTCTCTATGGACCTGGGTGGC
Source organism: Arizona elegans (assembly GCA_022577455.1). Taxonomy (NCBI): domain Eukaryota; kingdom Metazoa; phylum Chordata; class Lepidosauria; order Squamata; family Colubridae; genus Arizona; species Arizona elegans. The sequence goes on along the minus strand of JAKOOJ010000004.1, from coordinate 69,342,995 downwards.
CCCTTCCCCTTTTGTTCCAGGCAAAGGCTTACAATCAACAAGTCTCCCTCTCTCTCTCTCTCTCGGGGGGGGGGGAGAATCCCTGAACTGGTGGTGGATGGTATGGAGGCAAAGATCAACTGGTTGGAGGGGAGGCTGGGCATCACAACACAGGCGGCATGCAGGCTCTGCAGAGAATGCGACATCTGGGAGGTGAAAGTAAGCTGCTTAGGTGGGGCAGCTTCTGCAAGACCATCCGGGAAGGGCTCCGAGTGCAGGCTCTACTCCATCCACACTTAGGCAGGGCAGCTTCTGCAAAACCCCCGGGAAGGGCTCCGAGTGCAGGCTCTACTCCGTCCACACTTAGGAAGGGCAGCTTCTGCAAAAACCCCGGGAGTAGCTCCAAACGCAAGCTCTGCTCCCTCCCCACTTAGGCAGGGCAGCTTCTGCAAAAACCCTGGGAAGGGCTTCGATCCCGCCATCAAATCAGAGGATTTGTTTGTGAATAAAGGATTTTCTGACAGATAGGCCACAGTCAGTAAGGATGGGATCTCACCATTCCTCTATTCTGATACAAAGCACAGGAGCCCCCCAGGATTGTGTGCTAAGCCCTTTCCTTTATTCCTTGTACACACATGACTGCACCCCATTGTATAACACCAACACAAATTTGCAGATGACACAACAGTGGTGGGGCTCATTAATAAGAACAATGAGCCTGCTTACAGGAATGAAGTACAAAGGCTAACATTGTGATGTAAAGAAAATAATCTTACACTTAACACTAAAAAACTAAAGAACTTATAATTGACTTCAGGAGGAAGAGAGATGTACATTTACAATTGTACATAAATGGTGAGGAGTTGGAGAGGGTTGGTAGTTTTAAATTTCTGGGCATTTATATCTCAAAGGATCTCTCATTGACTATGAATGCTAACATGCTTGTGAAGAAGGCACAGAAGAGGCTGTACTTCCTGAGAATGCTCAGGAAGATGAATCTATCTCAGCATCTACTTCTGTCCTACTATCACAGCACCATTGAGAGTGTCCTGACATAAGGCATTCTTGCATGGTATGGGAGCAGCTCTGTAGCGGACAAAAAAGCTCTACAGAGAATCATTAAAACTGCCCAGAATATCATCGGACTCCAGCTACCAGCCCTAGATGACATCTTTGAATCTCGCTGTTTGAGGAAGTTGCATAACATTTTCAGAGACTTTTCCCATTCTGCTTACAATCTTTTTGGACTGTTGCCTTCTGGCAGAAGGTAAAGAGCAATTAAAACTCGGACCACACCTTTTCTGAACAGTTTTTATCCCAGAGCTATAATTGCACTCAACAATGAACTAAAGGACCATCATCAGTGAGCTGTTGGACAGTGTTACTTGGTCTGTTGTATGGATGTTTGGGTGGTTTTGGGGGGGGAAACTGTGGTGTGTGGGAGTGTGTTTGGGGATTGTTATGTGCGTTGGACCTGGTCTTTGGGTATTAAGTTTTGTTATATGAGTATATTATATATACACATACAATGATAATAAAGTTATTATTATTATTATCTTTCACGCACTCCCCTCTCTCCCCATGTGCATGTCCACCTGCCACCAGTATCACCCCTCCACCAGCTCGCCCATACCTGCTGGCCTACTGGTCCACTGGCCCGTGCCCTTCGGCTTTCTCTTTGCAAGCAGTGGTGTGCAGGAGTACACGGGCAGCAATGAGCAGAAGTATGCAGAAGTGTGGCTGCATTTTACAAGGTATACGTAAGGCCGACAGCTGGAGGGTGGCAGGAAAAACCAGCCATGCAAGTTGTGGCTGGGAGGCGAGGGGCAGGGCTTAATCCCACCACTGCATGGGCTGGATACATTGTGCCGGCGGTCCGTATCTGGCCCACAGGCCATTTTTTGTGGATCCCTGGTCTGCAGTGATGGATAACTTTTTCTGGACTGAGCGCCCAAAGAAAGCCAGGAAAGGGGGAATCTAAGGGGGAGGGAAGAAAAGACCCAGCCAGATCCCACTCTGAATAGCCTCCTGCCAAGATTTCAGAGAAGATTTCTTCTCTGATCCACTCCCTTTTTTGTACTCTGGTCTGCCGGTCCTTTATTTTCTCCATTTATTGGGAAAAATTGGATTTTTATTGGGTCTTCTCCCTGCCCAGTGCCAAAAGGAAAGCCAGCTGGGCTTCTCCTCCTAAAAGCCCTCCAACACTTTCCCCTGCTCCCTGCTCCCTTCCCCGTACCCTCCACTCAATCCCACTTCAGGACAGAGGAGCACTCTCTCTCTTTCTTTTAAAAACGGACCACCCCACCCCCCATTTTTGGCCTACACCCCCCTGCTCCCCTGCTGGGAGCAAAAACAGACCCCCCATCCCCATAAAAAAAGGCTCAGATAATCGCGTGCCACAGCTGTGATCGTCAGAGCCTTTTTTTTTACCTTTTAAAAGCATTTTTTACTACTGGCTTGGGCGAATAGGTAGTAAAAAAATTCTTTAAAAAAGTAAAAAAAAGGGCTCTGCTGATCACGCGGCACAGCTGTGATCATCGGAGCATCTATTTTTTTTAACTTTTTAAAAGCATTTTTTACTACTTATTCGCCCGAGACGGTAGTAAAAAAATGCCTAAAAAGTAAAAAAAAAAGTTCCGATGATCGTGGGTCGCTCAGCTGATCGTCGGAACTTTTTAAAAACATTTTTTACTACCAGTTCGACCAGTTTTTACTACCAGTTTGGGCAAACCGGACTGAACCGGTAGCATTTCAACCCTGCCTCCAGTGCTCAGTCCACAACTCTCTATGCTCCTCCAGGCCTGGCTTGCTGAGGAGGTGGGGGAGCAACCCTAATGCCTACACTCCCTCCCTCATGCCCCAGCCATTGCTGCTGGGTTTCCTCAAAAGCACAACATTTTTCAAAGGCAGCAGCTCGTGTCTGGATGTGCAGAACAGTGTCTCGCTGCGAGAGACAGGCCAGGCCTCTCCACTGCTGAAGGGGGCGCTTCTGCCAGGCCAGCTGCCCCCCTCCCACTGGGCTTTTGGCCAGGGAAGGGGAGCGCTTCCCCATGCCGCCCCCTTCTTTCTCTTTGCCCCACTGACGAGAGAGGAGGAAGGCCAGACTTGGGGGATTGCCACCATACCACAAGATCTGCCCCCACCATTCACTCCCAACCCTCTTTGCTGGCGGCAACAGCAAATGTACCACAATGAGGGTGGAATCCTGTTGCCGTGCAAAGACAAGTGCAGGGGCTCTTCACTCCTGCACTAAGGCTCATGCTATTGCCATCCCCACTACTGCGATAGGGTGACAGCTTGCTCATCCCTCTGCTGCCCTGCTGCGACAGGGCCACAGGGAGCCACAGGGCCACAGGGAGCCACAGCAGAGGGGTGAAAGAGCCGCATGTGGGTCTGGGTTGCCAATACCCACCATAGAGGAAGACAGATGGAAACATGTCACTTATAGAAGAAAACACAAACCTAGTACAAAATCCCTGTTCAACTCAACCCACTCTGATGCAACCCCATTGGTGCTAAGCAATTGATTTCATGGACTCTCCCTGGAAGAAAACATTCAGACACATAGAAAAGAAGTATCATTAAATGTCCCTGAAAAAGTAGCACCATCTGTGATAGATAGAAAAATACCCCAAACCTCCCTAGGAAAAAAAAGGTGAATGTTGGTGATAGGAGATTCAGTTCTCAAGAGAACAGAATCTGCTGTCTGTTGGCCAGACAGTCAATCCAGAGTGGTATGTTGTCTCCCTGGAGCTAAAATCAAAGATGTGGCTGAAAATGTAACTAAAATAATAAAACTCACAGATTAATACCCTTTTCTACTACTACCTGTAGGGACGAATGACACAAAAAAGGACTTGAAAACAATATTGAGTGATTACAAGCAGCTAGGCAAGAAAGTCTAAGATTTAGATGTACAAGTAGTTTTTTTCATCTGTACTGCCAACGAAAGAACAACATCCAGTAGTGGGACTCAAATAATTTAACAGTCGGTTCTCTGTCCTAATGGCCAACTGGGTGGGCATGGCCATGGTGGGTGTGACTAGGGGATGTAACAGGCAGCACTTGGCCTCCTGCATTCCCCTGGGAGCAAAAATGGGCCATGGGGGGGATGTGCCACCCCCGCCCCCCATTTTGGGCCTAGTATGCCTTCTTGAAGTCTCTTGGGAGCAAAAATGGGCCCTGAGTTGTCGTGCTACCCTGCCTCCTATTTTGGGCCTAGTAGACCTCTCTGAAGCCTCCTCGGAGCAAAAACAGGCTGCGGGGGGGGGGGGCTGTGCCACACCCCACACCCCATTTTGAGTCTAGTATGCCTCCCTGAAGCCTCCTGGGAATGAAAACAGGCCATTGGGGGGCTGCACCACACCCCCATGCCCCATTTTGGGCCTAGAAGGCAGTCTCCTAGGAGAGAAAACAGGCCCTGTGGGTACTCCTGGAAGGGATCAAGCAGGGAGGGGAGGGGTCAGCAATTTAACTACCGGTTCACCTGAACTGGCTGAATCCCATCACTGACAACATTCAATAAGAGAACAAAGACTTCTAGAAGTGAACCACTGGCTAAAGGATTGGTGTTTCCAGAAAAACTTTGGATTTCTGGACCATGGTCTTTACTATCTCTATGATGGGCTTCTGGCAAGGGATGGGCTGCACCTCACAATCTCTTGGAAGAATATTTTCGGAAAGCAACTGGCTCTACTTATCAGGAGGGCTTTAAACTAGAATTGAGGGAGAGGGTGTCCAAACTTTAAGATTTCCAGGACCTAATTCCAAACAAAAACTCCTAGAAAGCAAATCAAATAATGAACTAAGGAGGGATAGGAAGGAAGACAATCACAAACACCAAATAAGAGACATAGGAAGCATACCCAGAGTCAGTCAGTAAAGATCTCAAGTGCCTATATACAAATGCATAAAGCCTGGGAAACAAACAGAGTGAACTTGAACTATTAATACAAGAAGGTAGATAGTATTAGTAGTATTAGTATTAGTATTAGTATTAGTATTAGTATTAGTATTAGTAGATAGTATAGCTGGAATAACAGAAACTTGGTGGGATGAAATCCATGACTGGAACATACTGATAGAAGGATACAAAGTGTTAAAAAAAACCCAGACCCCATAAAAGAGAAGGTGGATTTGCACTGTATGTAAAGGACAATTATATTGCTATAGAAATGCATGAAACCAAAGACGAAAACCTCCTAGAATGTATAGGGGTCAATATAAAAGAAAAAAGAAATGACATGGCCATATGTGTATAGTATAGGCCACCCAATCAAGTATAAAAAATAGATATCCTTTTTGCCAACCAACTAACAAACATATGTAGGAAACATACTACAATAGTAATAGGGACTTCTATTATCCTGATATCAATTGGAAAACTAATTCTGCACCAAGTGAAAAATCAAATAGGTTCCTGACCAACCTAGCTGACAACTTTGTTGTTCAAAAGGTAGAGGATGGAACTAGAGGGATGGAACTTACTGGACTTAACTCTTAGAAACAGAAAAGAAGTGATAGAGGGAATTGAAACTGCAGGAACCTTGGGTGAGAGTGACCGTGTCATACTAGAATTCAACATAACACAAACACAAGCAATAGAACATAATGATACCAGAATCTTAGATTTTAAAAGAGCTGATTTTAATCAACTCAGAGAGAACTTGGAAAAGATTCCTTGGATGAAAATCCTAAAGGAGAAAACAACTCAAGAATCTTGGGAAACTCTGAAAAATACAATCATAAAAGCCCAGACCAGTACAATGCCACTGAGGGAAAAAACCAAGAAATCCAAGAAGAAACCAGCATGGCTGCACACATATCTCTCTGACAACTTGAAAGACAAAAAGGACAAGTACAAAAAATGGAAAGAGGGACACACAACTAAGGCAGAATATTGGCAAATAGCCAGAGTCTGCAAAGATGAAGTCAGGAAAGCAAAGGCTTAGAATGAACAGAGTTGCAACAAAAGTCAAAGATAATAAAAAAAAAAAGTTTCTTCCAACATATAAATAACAAGAAAAAAAAATCAAGGAAACAGTTGGTCTACTAAAGAGAGAAGACGGCAAGGAAGTAACAGGCAGCAGAGAGAAAGCAGGGCTGCTTAACGCATTCTTTGCATCGGTCTTCACGCAAAAAGAAACAATAGTTCAACCTACCAAAAACATAACTATAAAAGGCAGATTAGAAATAAAAGTTAAAATAAGCAAAAGAATAGTAAGAAAACACCTGTCTGATCTTGATGAATACAAATCACCAGGACCTGACGAATAACATCCCACAATTCTAAAAGAGCTGGCAGATGTCATCTCAGAACCACTGTACCACATTTTTCAAAAATGAGCACCAGGGAACTACCAGAGGACTGGAAAAGAGCTGATGTGCTTCCTATCTTCAAAAAAGGGGAAAAAAATAGACTCAGGAAACTACAGACCAATCAGCCTAACATCAATACCTGGGAAGATGCTGGAAAAGATAATAATAATAATAAAAAAATAGATCTGCCAATATCTAGAAATGATTAAAGTAATAATTAGCAGTCAGCACAGGTTTGTTAAAAACAGATCATGCCAAACTAATCCTACTTCATTCTTCAACAGTGACTAAATTAGTAGACCAACGAAATACTGTGGACATAATATACTTAGACTTCAGCAAGGATTCGACAACCTACTTTTTTGTAAGATAGAAAAAAGTGGGATAGATAGCATTACCAGATGGATTCATAATTGGCTGACAAACTGTACTCAATTAGTAGTCCTTAATGAATCTACGTCTACATGGAGGGAAGTAAGCAGTCGGGTACCACAAGATTCCGTCTTAGGCTCAGCACTCTTCAATATCTCAAAAACCACTTAGATGACAGAATAGAAGGGGAATTTTCCAAATGTGCAGATGATACTAAGCTGGCAGGAATAGCTAATACCCTAGAACAGTGATGGCTAACCTTTTTGCCATTGTGTGCCAAGAGAGGGGGGACGGGGAAGGGTCATGCGCACACGTGCCCACACCGATAATTCTATGCACCCTGCCCTGAGCATGCGTGTGCAGCCCCCCCACCCCCACTCCTGGCACGTGATAGCCTGGTAGGCCCGTTTTTCCTTTTTACTTGGATCCAGATCCTCTCTATTTATCTGGGAAGGGTGAAAACAGCCTTTTTCACTCCCTCGGAGGCCCTCCAAAGGCCTGAAACAGCCCATTTCCCAACTCCCGGTGAGACAGGAAGTGATGTTTTTTAATGTCCCCAGCCTCCAGAGCCTCTCTAGGAATCTCTAGGAGCCTCTCTAGGAGCCTCTGGGGCTGGGGAACAGCAAAAAACGTCACTTCCTGTCCCACCGGGAGTTGGGAAATGGGCCGTTTCAGGCCTTTGGAGGACCTCCGAGGGAGTGGGAAAGGCTGTTTTTGCCCTTCCCAGATAAATAGAGAGGATCTGGAGCCAGGTAAGAAAGAAAAACGGGCCTTCACCACCTATCCCCAAGGCCCTCCGGAGGCAGGAAACACCTGTTTCCCTACCTCTGGTGGGCCCAAAAGGCCCGAAAATCAGCTGGCCGGTGCGCACATGCATCCCAGAGCTGAGCTGGCATGCCCTCTGATATGGCTATACGTGCCACCTATGGCATGCATGCCATAGGTTTGCCATCACAGCCCTAGAAGATAGACTCAAGATCCAGATGGATCTTGACAGACTTGAACACTGGCCCTATCTAACAAAATGAAATTCAATGTAGAGAAAAGTAATCTTACACTTAGGCAAGAAAAACCAAAAGTAGACATATAGACTAGGTGAAACCATGCTTAATAGCAGTAACTGTAAGAGGGATCTTGGAGTTTTAGTGGAAAACCAGCTAAATATGAGCCAGCAGTATGCAGTGATCAGCCAAAAAGCCAATGCAATCCTAAACTGCATTAATAGCAGGATACAATCAAGATCGAGTGAGGTACTAATATCACTCTATAAAGCCTTAGTAATACCACACCTAGAATATTGCATCCAGTTTTGATCATCACACTATTAAAAAGATGTTGAGATTTTAGAAAAAGTGCAGAGAAGATAATTAGGGGACTGGACACTAAAACATATGAAGAACATATGAAGAACGGTTACAGAACTGAGCATGGCTAGTCTAGTGAAGAGAAGGACCAGGGGAAACATGATAGCAGTGTTTCAATATTTGGGGGGCTGCCACAGAGAGGAAGGGGTCAAGCTATTTTGCAAGGCACCCGAAGGCCAGACAAGGAATAGTGGATGGAAACTGATCAACTGAGATTCAATCTGGAAATAAGGAGAAATTTTATGACAGTGAGAACAATCAGCAATGGAATAGCTTGCCTTCAGAAGTTGTGGGAGCGTCATCACTGGAGGTTTTCAAGAAGATATTGGACTGCCATTTGTCAAAAATGGTATAAAATCTCCTGCTTTGGGGTGGGGGGGTTGGACTAGATGACCTACAAGGTTCCTTCCAACTCTGTTAATCTGCCTATTTTACTGTACATAAACATGATTCTATTTTTAAAAACACATCTCTTAGATTTTAGAGAAAAGAAATTAGAGATTTAGAAAAAAAGGAACTATTTTAGTTGTTCAATAAGACATAACTCTCTAGGTAAAAGGTCTATACAGTGTTAATACAGCTTTCCATGGGTAAATATCCAAATTTACCCTTTCCATGGGTAAATATCCAAATCCAATTGCTTACCTTTTGGTAAGCAATTCTGGAGAAAATCTAGGGCATTCTATGTATTTTATGTTCAATTATATACTGATTGATGCAGCAGATTTCAAAGACTCATTGCATGGACATAAACACTAAATGTGAGAAACCATACCTTGAAATCACAAAGGGCAACTTGCCATTCTATGCAATGTATGCAAAAACGTTTTTGGCTATAAGATTAAGATTCTCCTTATAAACATCATAAGAATTCTCAGCTGCCTTTCGGGGGGCCTACTAAGAAGGTATATACAAAAGCCCTACTAAGCAGGTATATACAAAAGTATGAAGGCTATTGCTTAATGCACTGTAAGCCGCCCTGAGTGTCCGGAGAAGGGCGGCATATTTTATTTATTTATTTATTTATTTTATTGAATTTCTATACCGCCCTTCTCCCGAAGAACTCAGGGCGGTGAACAGATTAAGATTTCATATACATACATACATACATACATACATACATACATATATATTTTATAAACAGTAAATAATAAATTGAGTCAACTTCGTGTATCTGCTAAGACCTTGGCATAGAATTTAGATGTTTATGCTAGCCCTGCTTGTTGAAACAGAAAGGTCTTCAGGGCACGTCGGAAAGTGCGAAGATCTGGGATTATTCGTATTCCAGGGGGTATTTTGTTCCAAAGAGTAGGTGCCCCCACAGATAAGGCTCTCTCCCTTGGAACTACTAGATGACATTGTTTTAATGATGGTATTATGAGTAGGCCTACTCTGTGAGAGCGTATTGGTTGGTGGGAGGTTATTGGTTGCAGCAGATGGTCTCGTAAGTACTTAGGTCCTAAGCCATGGAGCACTTTAAAGGTAAGAACCAACACCTTGAAGCGTACTCGGAAGGCCACCGGAAGCCAGTGCAGCTCACGTAGAAGAGATGTTACATGTGAGCGCCATGTTGCTCCCATAATTACTCGCGCGGCCGCATTCTGGACCAGTTGGAGCTTCCAGGTGCACTTCAAGGGGAGCCCCATGTAGAGAGTACTGCAGTAGTCAAGTCGGGAAATGACGAGGGCTTGAATGACTGTGCGTAATGAGTCCCGGTCTAGAAAATATAAATCGAACCAATAAATAAATAAATATAGAAGCAACCTGTAGTTTGCATGCATTGTAATTCAGACTATGATAAGGGAAAATATGTTCAAATTCCTTAACAGTAACTCATTAAGTTACAATGTACCATAGTTATTCCTTTAGCTACTCTATAAAACAATCTCATGTATGGCTAGAATTGGAGTAGGGAAAGACTTTGATTTTGAATTGAGAGCACTGTAGGAAAAATGCTATATCCATGTAATACATAAACATTCATAATATTCAGGCTAACTCTTTATATGTATTTGAAATTGGGCCATGTTGGTACTTTCTTCACTTTTAAATTCAACATTTTCTCAGAAGAAACTGTAATCTCTCTGCTCACAACATTGTCTCAGAAGTCACATAAACAAAACTCATAGTATTTTCTCAAAAGAGAATCAAGTATGTTGTGTTCTTTCCAAAGGGTCAGTTAAATCATCTTATCAAAGTGCTTTTCCTGTGCTTCATGTGTCCAAGGACTGATATGACTTTCACTTTGACTTGGCAAATGTTATAAACAAATCGGAGAGAACTGAACTTTTCCAGTACTTCCATTTAGTTTAGAGTTCATTATTGTTCTAGTGTTTACTGTGAATGCAATGGCATTTGATACATTCAACTTGTGTTCCCCAAATTAAAATATCTAAGGGATAGTTTTCTTACTAGAATATATATCTAAATGAATATATTGGATGTATATGATTGTCATGGTTGTGTGCTAGATGGTTCGTAAGTTTTATAATAAATCATATTTTTCCATTGAAAGAAGATAAATAGTTTTAGTACATCGATAATGATAGACCAATGAAGATAATATGTTGCTTCATGAAGAAATGCTTTGCTAACAGTCCTTGGCTCTAGACAGTATGTCTAAAGAAAGTAGTGAAAAAATCATAACATTTTAAAATTTAGGAGACAAGGAAAAAAACCAGGAATTCTTCCCAACAGCCATCTTTTTCATGGATTATTTTTATTCTGAAGTATTTATTTAATGATTATTATAGACTACTTCTGTATTGTGTGAGATACAAATACATTGGATAAGTAATGAAGTAAAAACGGTTATATAAGCAAAACTTTTCAAGATGTTGACAGCTTGAAGGATGCTAATTTATGACACATTTGTCCCCAAAGATATTTTACAGCATAAATATTTATTTATTTATTTTGTCAAGCACGTATTAGATAACATATATAAATATAAACATGATCTGAATACATGAAATGAATACAAATAAAGGGAACATTAGGACAGGGAAGGTAGGCACAGTGTTGTGCTTATGCATGCCCCTTACAGACCACTTAGGAATGGGGTGAGGTCAGTGGTGGGATTCAAATTTTTTTACTACTGGTTCTGTGGGCGTGGATTGGTGGGCGTGGATTGGTGGTCATGTGACTGGGTGGGCAACTCAATGTCACTCATGTAGAGGGGCGCTTTGCCTTGCCTAGCCTCTCATGACCATGGGGATGCTGCAATGGTTGTAAGTGTGAAAAACAGTCATAAGTCACTTTTTTCAGCGCCATTGTAACTTTAAATGGTCACTAAATGAACTAATTATAAATAAAGGATTACCTGTACAAAAATACAAAAAGCTTCTTTGCTTGCAAAAAGCTGCCCTAAGTACCAATCGTTAGATTAGAAATACCTGCAAGCCGGAGTTACAAATCAAACAGGGTGCCAGAGCACCTTGAGGAATTAAAATAGTTAAAATGCAGTGATAACTATCAATAGCCAACTCTTACTCATAAAGTGAAATCTTTTAGCAGAAAGGTCATTTAAACTCTACAGAAAGAGCACACCCAGGAGAAGCAATCCTTAGATCCATTTGCACCACTTAAAGATACCAGCTGATCTCACCAACCTCATAAGATATCCTAAGGAAATCATCCAGATTTAAGGAATGATCACATGCCCCCCAGAAAGGCAGTACAATAATGAGTCATACAATCATTATGGCATTGACTTTGCTTATTAGAAGCTGTCTGGGAAAGTTACAAATGATGATCACATGACCCTAGGACAGTGCAGCCTTAATTATAAATATATGTCAGTTGCCAATTGCTTGAATTTTGATCACATGACCAGGGGATCGTGTATTAGTCGTAAGTATGAAAACAGATAATAAGTCACTTTTTTCAGTGGTGTTGTAACTTGAACAGTCTCTAAACAAATGGTTGAAAGTCAAGAGCTATCTGTATTTATTTTAGTATTTTAATTATTTTATTCTGGTTTGTGACCATAATAAAAAAAAAAGATTGATTGATTGATTCATAAGTGAGAGAATAATTTAATAGCTGGAAATACCTGCCAGGATCATTCCTGAATGGTGCTTTTTCTTGGCTAATATCACTTATCTTCTCTACTGGACATTATACATCTGTTTGTAACAGAAGTTAAAATAAGTAGCATAAATCTAAGATAGTACGTGTGGGCACCTCTGTCAGTAAAGGTTATTAAAAGAAATATAGAGTGCAGAAACAATACAGGTAGTTCTTGACTTATGACCACAATGTAGCCCAAAATTTCCATCCCCAAGCAGTTAAGTGAGTTGTGACCCATTTTACAACTTTTTTGCCACAATTGTTAAGCAAATCACTGCAGTTGTAAAGTGAATCATGTGGTTAAGTGAATTTGGCTTTCCCCATTGACTTTGCTTGTCAGAAGCCAACTGGGAAGGTTACAAATGGTGATCACATGACCTCAGGAAACTGCAACCATCATAAATACATGCCAGTTGCCAATTGCCTGAATTTTGATCACAGGAACAAAGGGAAGTTTCAATGGTCATTAAGTGTAAAAGCTGGTCTTAAGTTACTTTTTTCAGTGTAAGTGTAACTTCAAATGGTCACTAACATATGGTTGTAAGCTGACAATTACCTGTAATATGTCTTAGGTTGATGTAGTACAATGTGTTGCTTACATAAGGAATCAGGGATAAAATGAATTGTGCCATATTTCTTCTCTAGGAGTTGTCTTTGAGCATCTCTAGTCAAGCTATGATGTGATAAAGATGTTGCTATGTTCGCAGAGGCAGATGTTTTTGTAAAGAGTTTATATAATTGATTAGTGGGGGTAAGCAGTCAATTTACTATGCACATCCAAATTTGCAATGTGACAGTGGAGAAATCCAATTTTTTTTACTACCGGTTCTGTGGGTGTGGCTTGGTGGGCATGGTATGACTTGGTGGGTGTGGCTTGGTGGGCATGGCAGGAGAAGGATACTGCAAAATCTCCATTTCCACCCCACTCCAGGGGAAGAATACTGCAAAATCTCCATTTCCACCCCACTCTGGGGCCAGCCAGAGGTGGTATTTGTTGGTTCTCCGAACTGCTCAAAATTTCCACTACCGGTTCTCCAGAACCTGTCAGAACCTGCTGGATTTCACCTCTGCAATGGGACTCAATTAGGCTATTTTTTTTTAGAATGAAGGCAAACTGATTCTTGGTAAATTGGAAATGTCGCTATTTATCTAATTTTAATTGTTTGATTTAGGTAGGAGGAGGAGCGAACTGGGTTTATCTGAGTCTTTTTAAAATTAATTAAGCGTGTTTGGGTTAAAATAGATGTAGCAAACTTGCCTGATATTTTGCAATAAAGGGCCACTCAGCAGTAAGAGACTTTTTTTTCTCTTACATTTTCCCTGCATATACAGTACTTAAAAAAAAAAAAAAACCCTTCCCCTACAGAAGACTGGTGTGCAAATAACCCGGGCAGTTTTGCACAGTTCTTTTTTAGTAAATCCTACCTCAATTATTTTTTTAAAAAGGCGACAAGAAACGCTATTAACACTGCTTCACCATTCTCTATGCCTTTGTTTTCCTTTCGACGGAAGAGCGTTCCTCAAAAAAGGAACCAGGAAGTTTGATTGGCATGCTCGCAACCAATCAACAATGAGTTCGATCCCGGAGTTTTAGCGCGAGATTATTACAATAGTGGTCTGTCGTTTTTTTTTTTGGCGCCCTATGGAAGAGGTTGGTGGTGGTTTGTTCTTTCCCGGGCTTTTAAATTAAGTCCCGCTTTCCTTATGCGAGGAGCACCGCACGTTTTTCTCCCTGGATCCTTTTCATTTGTACGGTGCCCCCTCCCCTCCGTGGTTTCAAGCTACCAGAGCTTTTGGGCGTGTAATTTCTCCTTTCTCCCAATTCAATACTCGCGCTTCAACCTCGGTGTTCTATCCCGCCATGGCTCTTGTAGCCGGTGTCATCCGTCGGCTGGATGAGAAGGTAGTGAACCGCATCGCAGCCGGAGAGGTCATCCAGCGACCCGCTAATGCCATTAAAGAGATGATCGAGAACTGGTAATATGCCCAATGGGTTAGGATGGTTGTTCCTAAAAGTTGTAGGAAAGCATGGGGTGTTTACTAGCCTACACTCGCAAAAATAGTTCCTAATGTGGAATATTTCAATTACACCTATTTCATTAAAGCACAGTATGTATCTGAATTTCGGGTGGGTTTGAGGATAATATGGGATGTTAGGTCTTACTGAAAAAAAATACAGTTGACCTACATTGTCATAGAAAAGTATGAGACCTACTAAACGAGCAGGAATGAGCGAATTACTGAGGAGAGGTTTGGAGAAGAGATTATGCAATCTAAAGTTAGCTGGTAGTATATGAAAGAAACTCAAAATAACCCCACTTGAATTTGTTGGGACAGAAAAATTAGAACAGGCTTTCAAGATTCATGTCAGGCCTTCAAGGTAGGGCAGGTCAAAAAAGAAACACAAATTCCAGGAATGTTATTTTATTGTAGAGTATTTTAACAGAAACTAGAAGCCTATTCAAGTTTCTTTCTGTCCCATATTATGATGAACAAAATTAAGGTGGAATTATTTTGAGTTTCTCCCTTTTTTTCTATTTCTGAACTGTGTTATTTTTCCAGGTCCCTTCTTAGCAACAGATTAACCCACCTCACTTTGTGATGAAAATAGAAGGAACATTTGTTGAATATGTTCTCTGCCTTGAATTATTTGTAAAAATAATAAAGGCAAGATGTAAGTAAGTAAATAAAGCTCCTTCCTTCACCCCTTAGTTGCTGTCCTATACCTTGCCCAAGGTCAGCTCTAATTTCCTTTATTACTTTTATAAGTTGTTAACTCCTGTCAGTGGTCCGTAAGTATTAAGGTTTCATTTAAAATAAATTTATAAATGCATGTGTATAGCTTTACATTACTGAAAAGGGAAAAAAAGGTCATTCACAAGCATTCAGAATGTGATGGAATGTGCAGCTGGAAAAAGAGTAGAGGGGATGGAGGAATGGTGGCAACAGCATTGTGACTTCCTGCGGCACATTCCAGTGAGAGGCCTAAAACAAGCAACTGGTTAGGGCAGTGATGGCGAACCTTTTTGGCATTGCATACCAAAAGTCTGAGCACGCGAACGCTCCTGCCCTCCCGCGTGCTGGAACCCATAATGCAATGTGCGCCCCCATTTACGCATGCATGCACGATACCCCCCATGCTCCCTCTACACATGTGCCTGCACTATGCATGCGCACACCCTGCACTGCACATGTGTCCCCCCAAATGCGCCCCCCCCACTTTCCAAGTGGGCTGGCTTGCCTCTTATCAGAGGACAACTAGGTACCGGCCTATTCCCTGGCGAGACAGTTGTTCCCCGTCCAGCGCATGGCGCTGCCAAGATGGTGGGGCCGAACGCGCGGCTTGCCTGGGCTCCTTCCTACTGGGAGCTGCAGGCCGAGCAGGTGGGGACGGGGACTGACTGCACTTGTTGCTGCATAAGTGGAAAGCCCAAAGGGGCATCCCAGATGCGTATGCTGCACTCAGCGCTTCCCCGATACCTGCCTGCCGCCACCGCCGCTGCGCCTTGCCTGTTTCCCCAGCTCCTCTTCTCTAAGTGAGCGCTCAGCAGCTTGGAAAACCAGGAGTGGCCACTTTTGCCCTGCTCGGCCCCGCAGTTCTGCTCAACTCAAGTTCATGGAAATCATGTGGCGGCCCTTGAAACTTTAGGAGGGAACTGGCTCCGAGACCAGGAGGCAGCCTTTGGTGGAGCCATCCCGATGGGGGACTGAAAAGAGAGGGGCTTTTCCCTTCTTTTTTTTTTTGAAAAAAGTTTTTTATTTTTAAACAAAACATAAAAACATCCATCATCCATTCCAATTACAAGTAGTGTGTCGGTTGGTTACAAATCTTTTGTGCTTCATCTCAGATTCATCATTACAAATTCTCTAATTTCTCATATCAATCTAACATATATCTTTATATCTTTATTCTCGTTTATCATTCATTTAACAATTGCATTTTCATCCCATTAAAATCATTTCCATAAATTGTATTATAACATCTATTTCATATTTCATGTTCATGTTTTATTATCTAGCCATTGATAAAACAAATCCCATATCTTATAGTATTGTTTATCTTCCTGTTCTCTAATTTCAAATGTCAATTTGCTCATTTCAGCACATTCCATAATTTTCCTAATAACTTCATCTTGTTTAGGTATTTCCTCCTTTTTTGCAATTTTTAGCAAACACAATTCTACTTAAAAGTTCTCTCCTGCCTCCTGTTCTCCGCAAGCACAGCTCTTTAGTCAGATATCTGCCCCCTACAAGCATGGCTCTTTTAAACAGGGAAAGAAGATAGGCAAGAGAATGAACACGTTTAGCAGGAAACTTTGGAGTTGCCCGATCATCAGCCAAGCTCCCAGTGGGGAGGAGGATTCTTTTCCCTGTTTCCACCTCCTGTTCTCCGCAAGCACAGCTCTTCAGTCAGATCTCTCCCCCCTACAAGTGCGGCCCTTTTAAATAGGGAAAGAAGACAGGCAAGAGAACGAACACGTTTAGCAGGAAGCTTTGGAGTTGCCCGATCATTAGCCAAGCGAATTCCGGCTCTGGAGCCACCCCAAAGCCCACAAGCGTATCTGAAGAAGGGAAAAGCCCCACTCTTTTCAGTTCCCCATCGGGCTGGCTCACCAAAGGCTGCCTCCCGGTCTCGGAGCCAGTTCCCTCAAGGGCCACCACATGATTTCCATGAATTTGAGCTGAGCAGAACTGTGGGGCCAAGCAGGGCAAAAGTGGCGGCTCCTGGTTTTCCCGGCTGCTGAGCACTCACTTAGAGAAGAGGAGCTGGGAAAACAGGCAAGGCGCAGCGACAGTGGTGGCAGGCAGGTGTCGGGGAAGCGCCAAGGGCAGCACGCACATCTGGGATGCCCCTCTTTGGGCTTTCCACTTAGGTGGTGGTGGGTGCAGTCAGTCCCCGTCCCCACCTGCTCGCCTGCAGCTCCCAGTGGGTAGGAGCCCAGGCAAGCCATGCATTCAGAGCTTCTCCGGTGGGACTAAGAGCACGGCCACCAGCCAGGGAACAGTGGCTCCCAGCGGGAAGGAGCCCAGGCAAGCCATGCGTTCGGAGCTTCCCCGGCGGGCGCATGGCAGTGCCGAGAGCGCTGCCACTAGCCTAGGAAGGGCGGCTCCCGGCAGGGAGGAGACCAGCCCACGGGGTCATCTGTGTAGGCAGCCCACCACCACCACCCCACCCTCACCGGCTACTGATCCAGACCGCCTGGGGCTGTGCAAAAAGCCCGGGCAGGGAGGGAGGGAAGCCCTGGCTTACCTTGCTCTGTTCCCTTAGGAGCGACCACCTCTCCGCATCTTTTGGCACGTGTGCCTGTTGCTGGTCTTAGCACACGCATGTGCGCCAGAAACCAGACCAGCTGGCCGCTGCGCATGCGTACTCTGGGAACAGGAAATCATCTTCCTGGAGTGTGCATGTGCAATGGGTGGCTGCTCTTCCGGTTTCTGGCCTGCCGGTGCTCTTGAAACCCAGCTGGCCGGTGCACTGGAACCCAGAAGAGCAACGGGGGACAGCTCCGTGTGCCCGGAGAAATGGCTCACTTCCGGCACGTGTGCTATAGGTTCACCATTACGGGGTTAGGGGAAGGAATCTCCCAGGATATATCTATTGGGTTAGAAACTTTTGTCTGATGAGATTCTATTAGGTATAACCAAATAAAGAACTGGACTTGATTGGATCTCATGTCAGACTTGGTCTTGAGTCTGATACAGTCAGGCCCTAAGAACGACATGTGGAGTTACATCTGAGTAGTTTTCTTTATTGTATCTTATCTGTAGACAGACTCTTACTAGACTAAAGCAAGCATTTGCAGAAGTTCAGAGATTTTCTAGTAATTGCTATGGAGAAACTGTTTTAATCATCTTCTTGCTGACCAAATGTTCCAAGCTCCACTGCCTCTTTGCTCTCTGGGATGCAGCTCCTCCCTCTTGGGAATCTAGAATACATTCCACTACAAGCACAGAGTTATGATGGCAGTAAATAAAATGAACTAATTTACTTCCTTCCTTACTTACTTCGTCCCTCCCTCCCTCTCTCCTTCCATCCTTATCTATAGCTGTCCAACTCAACCAAGTGACTTTAGGTTCCTTACAATTCTAAAATTATAGAACAATCAAATTAAAAATCAAACAATTAAAACAACCAGAAAATATATACAACAGCTAGGATAATTAACCATAGTAAAACCAAGAGACTGTGATTAACACATTCAGAGCTTTAGACTTGGACACATGACCAAGTTTTTAAGCCTTGCAAAAGGCCAACAGGATTGGGTCCATTCTAATTTCCATGGGGAGAGTATTCCACAAGACAGAGTCTATAATGGAGTTCCTGCCAGTCAACACTCATTGGCTGATGAGATCTGCAGCATGCCCAGTCTGTTGAATCGAATTGTGCTGGTAGAGATTCTTGGAAAATGACAGTCCCTCAGGTAACCCAGACCAAAACTATGTAGGGCTTTAAAGCTGATAACTAGCACCTTGAATTGTACCTAAAAACAACCAGCCACTAGTGCATAGTAATGGTGTTACATGTGTAAAGTAGCTAGAATGTCCATGTAACTGCATTTTGCATCAGTTGAAGTTTTTGATTGTCTCCTTGGAGATCAAGCTGTTGTGGCATCTCTGTGGTAACATACCATGATCCAGACACTCAGCTTCTGCCTCACAATTATAACATAATAGCAAGCTGTGATCACATGATATGATTTCTGATTTTTTTTTTTCTGAGCCAAGTCACTGAAGTAGCTGTCGGAAATTGGAAGTCACAATTATGTGACGTCCTCACTTAAAATCCCATGTGGTCCTTGTTTACTGATGGCAACTAGGACTGCTGGAACAGCTATGGCTACGTGATATAGTCACATAATGTTATACTTTAAGACAGGTGTCAAACTCGTGATGTCAAGTTGCCGTCGTGTGATGTTTTGCAACATTCCTTTGCGGAGCATAATGCATCCAGCCTGTGGGCCGCCAGTTTGACACCCCTGCTTTATGACATGTCACTTAATGACAGAGTTCCTGGTCCCAATTGCTGTCATTATCCAAGGACTACCTCTATCTGTATAATCTGTATAATGAGAATAGATTGTTGCCTATTTAGAATTTTCATGCACCTATTCTAAACATTCATGTAGAATGTCATTTGATTGGCAGTGTCTCATTACAATATATTTGTTGTTTTTTTTAGTTTAGATGCTAAAGCCACCAACATCCAGCTGACAATTAAAGATGGTGGTTTGAAACTTATTCAGGTACAAGATAATGGTTCTGGAATTAGGGTGAGTAGAGTACTTGATTGTTTAGGTATCAGACTTTATATAAAGAAGATAGTTTTAAAAAACACTGATTTGTGGTTTTCTTCTATAGAAGGAAGACTTGGATATTGTGTGTGAAAGATTCACTACAAGTAAACTGCAAACTTTCGATGATTTAACTAGTATTTCTACATATGGATTTAGAGGTGAGGTATGTTGAGATGGATACTACAATCCAGTATTTTTGTGGTTCTTTGTTTTTCCCTTTTTAATACAATATATTGGTTCTTAAGAAGAGATTCAAGCAATAGTTACAATTACTATTATTTGGTTTGTCAGAAAGATGGAAGTAGAGCTGATTGATGTAATAATATGCGTAGTAACTTTTTGACTTCTTAATAGTTAGCTGTCAACTTAGAGCCGTTTAACTATTGTCCCGAATTATGGACATTTACAATACCATTGAAAAGGGTATTTTATGGCCCATAAAGCACTTTCAGTCATTACAAAACATTGCATTGTCATTCTCATGGTCACATGATTGTGATCTGGTTGCTTTGTAACCTATTTTCATACATGACTGATTGACATGCTCCCCACAATCATATAATTGCCATTTCCAATTTTTTGTCATGTTTACCCAGAAAAATCAGTGGAGAAGCCAACAGGGAAGGTTGCGATCTGCTGCCACCTGCTGAAAGAAAACCTCTTTCTGGCTGGCTGAATGAGTTACTTGCCAAAGGGAGCTGAACTCCTTTGGCAGAGTGCAGAAATAGAGCTAAAATCATGAATATTTCAACTCCATTCCTGCACCCGGCTGAAGGACTTACCATTCATACACAGATGGAAGATGAACTTCTTCAGCAGACAGCTCTTTCACCAGCCCTTAGAGATGAGAAGAAGTCAAAATCTAAACAGAGGAGAGAGGGAGCGTGTAAGGGAAGGAGTGTAGGTGTATCAGGCAGGAAGAGAAGGCTCTAGAACGGGGGTGTCAAACTCAAGGCCCGTGGGCTGGATCCGGTCCACAGGGCTGTCCTGGAAAATCAAAGGGGCTGTCTCGTGTTGCTTTAGCCCTGCCCAACCCACCCCATCTTGGTGGGCGTGTGCATGCAAAAACAAAGCATTGGGTGAGGCTTAGCACTGAGGGAGAGGCCAGGTGAAGAGGCTGTGCATGCGCAGGCTAGGCAAAGAGGCTGGGCGGGCTGAGGCCAACAAGCTGCAGCTTCATCAAGCCTCTCACCTCAGTGCTCAGCCTCGTGTCTTTGCTGTCTGTCCTGGTCTCTGTGCCATCCAGTCTCGTCTCTTCACCCAGCCTCTTCACCTGGCCTCGCCCCCTGATAGCACCAACAACAGTCTTGAGGTAAATGGATGCCCCCTTGGGGAAGCAGGCCTGAGTTGGGCTAGGCTGGGCTGTGGGATCCTGATGCTTGAGGACTGGACTGGGTGCTTGCCTACCGCTGCCCAGGACTCTGGAGTGAAAGTACAAAGTGGAAGGCTCAAGCCTTCCACTTTGTACTTCCACTCCAGAGTCCTGGGCAGCGGATGTAGTGGTGGGATTCAGCCAGCTTGCACTGGCTTGGGAGAACCGGTAACTAATTTTTTGCGCAGTTTGGAGTGCTGGCTGAAACTCACCACACCAGGCTCTGCCCCTCCCCTTCCAGCCACCCCTCGCCTTGTGTGCACATAAGTGGCTAATTCGTGGCTTGGACAGCCCTCCCCAAGCCAAACTTCCACCTTGTTTGGGACATGATTGCATCCCCCTCCTTGATCACTCCGGCCTTTCAATATTGTAAACCACCTCATCAACCCCAAGGTGAAGATTCAACTGAGTGACTCCAGATTGAATTCTTGGCAAGTTGCGAGGTCAGGAAGAGGAGGAGGATTGTTGGCGGTAGTGGCGGTGGCATAGTTTTAGGGAAGCAATACAAGCAGCCAGGTAGGCGACCGCACAACTGCCCCCATCAATGGCAGTTTCCTCCCCTCCACCTCCCCCGTGCCTGAGAGTCTGAATGATCCATTCCAGCTTAGGAAGGAAAGCAAATGTACCCTCTGAGGAGCAGGGCTGTGCTCCTCATCCTTCAGCTCCAGCCAGAGAGCTTGAGACACAGAACCGCAAGGTACAGCTACTGTGGGAGAAGAAACCGTGCGCTTGGGCTTCCCCACCTTTTTGCTTTTTTCCCATTCTTCCTCTGAGGGACACGCTTCTCCCAGGATTTTTTCCCCATAGCCGGGGCTCATCCAAGCCTGCTGCTGCTCTTGAGGGTACCCACACAGCAGTAATGCCAGAGCGTGCATCTGCAGGGAGCCCTCCCAAGTGGCTGCGGGTTCCAGGTTGCTGCGTGCCTTTGGGTGCACTCCTTTCTCTCTCCCCCCGTGGCTTCAGCCTGAGGAGGATTGCTGTAGCGTGGCAAGTATGGCGCAGGTTGGTCCCGTTCCCGTCTCTGCTGGATGGGTGATAATTCGCTGCCCGCTTTGCCTCCGAGTCGCTTGCCCCTTAGGCTTTCTTGTACTGGCGAAGAATGGGAAGAAGACATGTGTCATGTAATGGCAGCCAAGGGAAGGGGCTCTGCTCCTGCAGGGTCAGCGAACAAAAGAAATGCCATTCCCCCCCCTCCCCCTTGGGAGGCCAGGCGAGTGAGCAGCCGGGAGGCAAAGTTAAAATGCCAGGTATCTCCAGATATTTTCCTGATAAATTGATTCACACACAGAGCCCCTCCCTGTTCATTTTGTAACTTTAGCGTTTCCCTTGGCAAATTTAAGCTGTGTTAATTTCAACTCCCAGAATCCCCCAGTCAGCATAGTAGGGAGAATTCTGGGGGTTGAAGTCCACAAAGCTTAAAGTGGCCAAGCTTGAGAAAAGCTGCTCAAGAAATGATCAGCTCTGTCTGTCTCTCTGAATTGGTGCTAACAAGCCATCTCAGCTTAGTCACATGACCACCCACACTACCTGATGGGCATCCTCTCCCATGAGCCCCCACCCCCTTGCTCCCTTGCCCCTCAAAGCACACCATGCTCCAAGCCTTTGTGAAAAATTTCTGGAAGTCAATGGAGGGGTGCTTTGGATCTCTTTCCCCACCCGCCAAAAGGATAGACCCATAAAGAGGCCCTGAGGGATCTAACCAGTATTGCCTGCAAAAGCTAAATTTTGAATGGATATTTCAGGCATTTTGAACTCTTACTAGGCTTCTTGGATGTTGGAGAGTTGTTGGGAAAAGATAGAGCCCATGGTGCCTTTCCTATTTGGGAAAGCTGGATTGTGTCTTGGCTTTTCTCCATAGATGCCGTGATGTTGCTAAACTTGCTCAAAACATCTGGGCTCACAGCATCCTACTGAGCCTCCAGAGTGGATACCTAGAGCACTCACAACTGCTCACCTCAAGCAGCACGTGGGACTTTGAGGGCAACCATAATGCTGATGCAGTGAAAGTTTGCAGGAAGCAATTTCCTCCAAGTCCAACTTCTGCCTTGAAAGATCTCTGGAGAGGAGGGGAGGATGGTGGGGGAGCAGCATGAGGGAAGGTTGCCCAAACAAACTGGCATCCTTCCCACTCATAATTGGAAACAGGGATTCCCTTTTGAGAAGGACCAGCCTCCCTCATGCAGGACAGGGAGCACTGCTCCCCTGCCACCTCCTCTTGTTCTCCAGAGATTTGCCAAGGAAGAATTTGGACTTGGAGGAAACTGCTTCCTGCCAACTTTCTCCATGTTTCCACGCACAGCAGCAGCGTCCTCCGCCGCCTCCTTTGCTGGGAGGATGCACCAGATGGAAATGCCAATGATGTTTGAGATTGGAAAAGAACATCTCCTTTAGTGTTGTGTGTGGACACACAGACAAAAACACCATTCCAATCCACATTTGAGTTTACAAACTACCAATCATGCCTTGGCTTCGGGAGAAGACTCTCTCCTTCCTAAGTGGATAAAAGTCCCCAAACTTGATATGTGTGTATGTGTGTGGGCGCATGCACTTGGCTGCTAGTAATTTGAGGAGGTGAGCTTGTGGAGTACCAAATTGTCCCCATATCAAGTTAGCCCGTATGACTTGTTCCGTCCTGAGTCAGCCACGCCCAGTGAGCGACATTAAGATGGCCATGCCCACCCAGTCCCTCCCCCCCCCAAGGTCAACCATAGCCCTGATGTGGCCCTCCATGAAATTGAGCTTGACATTTTATTTATTTATTTTTAAATTTGTATACCGCCCTTCTCCCTGAGAACTCAGGGTGGTGAACAGCCAAGTAAAAGCATAAACTACAAACATTAAAATACAATTATATATATATATATATATATATATATATATATATATATATATATATATATATATATATATATATATTTGGCCCCATGATTAAAAACAATAACAAACAATTAAAAACATTTTAAAAAGTGTTAGGCCAGCCCGGCTTGCTGGAAAAAGAAGGTTTTAAGGGCACGGCGGAAGGCACCGAGGTCTTGGATTCTCCTTATCTCTGGGGGCCGCTGATTCCAGAGGGTAGGTGCCCCCACAGAGAAGGCCCTCCCCCTGGGGGTCACCAGCCTACATTGTTTGGCTGATGGCACCCTGAGGAGGCCCTCTGTGGGAGCGCACAAGTCGATGGGAGGCCGTCGGTAGCAGCAGGCAGTCTCGAAGATAACTAGGTCCTATGCCATGGAGCGCTTTAAAGGTGATAACCAACACCTTGAAGCGCACCCGGAAGACCACTGGGAGCCAGTGCAGCTCACGCAGGAGAGGTGTTGTATGGGAGCGCCATGCGGCTTCTGTGACTACCCGCGCGGCTGCATTCTGGACCAGTTGGAGCCTCCGGGTGCTCTTCAAGGGGAGCCCCATGTAGAGAGCATTGCAGTAGTCCAGGCGAGAGGTGATGAGGGCATGAGTGACTGTGCACAGGGAATCCCAATCAAGAAAGGGCTGCAACTGGCGAATCAGGCGAACCTGATAGAAGGTCTTCCTGGCTACAGCTGTCAGATGTTCCTCCAAGGATAGTTGCATATCCAGGAGGACTCCCAGATTGCGCGCCCTCTCCGCAGGACCAAAGACATCCTTGCTCTAGAAGGATCTGTGCAGATCATGAAAGTGTGTCTTTGCTCAAGGTCTGAAAATCTTGCTTGGATTTCAACAGGGAAGATTTTCAGCTCCTGAATGGAGACTTCCATGGTTTCTCCCAGCCTAGATTCCTTATCTGGGACTCTGTCTGTTTAGCAACCAATGATATTGCTTAATAATTACAACTGGCAGTGCAGGGATTATAATTCTTGAGCTAAGTATCTTGTGGGCTTCTTGCTGAATTTTGGCTTTACTCAGTGATTGAGTTTCTGGTTCCAATTGTGGTCATAAATTGAGGACAACTGTAAATAAATTTAATTCCTGACTCTCCTCAGGGAGAGGGTTAATATCACTAGCTGCCAGCTGCACCAATTTAGGATCTCAATATTTCAGAAATCATTCCCTCTATCTTTATAACATTTGCTGAATGTAGTTAGTTTTGCATACCTACTCTTCGCATAATATCCACAACCAAGGGAAATCTAACTGTATTGTGACTTGGCTTTTCTGCATATTTAGGTAATTCAAAGCCTGGGGAGGGCGAAAATGGCCTTCCTCCCCCCCCCCCCCCCCGGAAGTCAGCAAATGGGCCGTTTCCAGCTCCGAAGGGCCTCCGGGGGGGGGGAGCCGTTTTCACCCTCCCCAAGCTCCTAGAAAGGCTCTGGAGCCTGGGGGGAGAGAAAAATGGTCCTTCCCCCCCACCCTCCCCGAGGCCCTCCGGAGGCAGGAAATAGCTAGAGCTGAGCTCGCATGCCTACTGATATGGCACGCGTGCCATAGGTTTGCCATCACGGCCATAGAACTTCAAAATTAAAAAACAGGAAATGGCCCATGAGATCACAAAATTTTGTGAGGTTCTGCATGCCTGAAATCTAAATGAATCTATTACAGATAAAGAATAGAGAATGTTTTTTGAAAGCAGTGAAGTGTCATGTTTATATGGAGTAATGTTCTTTTAAAACTGAACTTAACTTCTTTTCTCTAGGCATTGGCTAGTATAAGTCATATTGCTCATATTACTATAACTTCTAAAACATCTGATGGAAAATGTGCCTACAGGTAGGTATATTTAGTATTTAAATGTTTATTTATTTATTTATTTTAGGAAATTTATATTGCCACCTATTCGCACATGGCAACTCAAGGTGGTTTACAGGAATATAAAAACCTCATATAAAAAAAATAAAACTAATAAAAGAGAATAATAAATCAATAAAAAATATAATACTCCCCCTCCCCCCATGACAACACATCACACGAGCCATTTAATAGGCTCCATCCCGCTCTGGGTTTCCCAGGGCCACTGGCAGAACCAGGTCTTCAGCGCCTTCCAAAGAGTGTTAGAGTGGGGGCCATTCTAATCTCTGGGGGAATGATGTTCCAAAGAAGGGGAACCACCACAGAGAAGGCCTTGCTTCTGGGTCTTACCAGGTGCATCTCCCTAGGGGATGGACCCACAAGATTCCTTGTCTCCCCGCTCTTGTGGCTTCAGGATTTGCGAGTCTTTATAAATATCTTTAAATATCTTTATATTTGTTCGGGTTTGCCTTTCTTCCATTTCATCTTTTTTATTGTACAGCAGTCTTTCTCCTCAAACGTACCACCTCTCTCTTTTCTTTCCTTCTTACTTTCTCTTCCCCTCCTCTTCTTCTCCTCTCTACTTCCCCTTCCTTTCTCCTTCTCCTCTCTTCCTCCCTCTCTTACCCTCACTCCTACTCTAATTCCCCTTCTCTTTCTTCTTCCCTTCTTTTCCTTCCCTCTCTCTCCTTCCTTCTCTTTTCCATTCTCTTCTCCTTCCTTCATCCTTCTCTATTGCTGTATTCATTTTCAATTTTATATTTTCCACTATGGAGTCCAGGCAACCCTGATCTTTCTTTCATTTATCAAGTATATTTCTCACAATTTCCCCTCATCTTTTTAATTATTAGCAGTATATTTCATCTTATTCCATTTTTTCTTTTAAATCTTTATTCAAACAATCTTCCAACCCTTAGACTTTTTACTTTTAACAATATATTTTTCTACTTTACTTCTTACAAGTATGTCATTTAAATCATTTTTTACATTTCAATTTCATTCAATTTTACATTTAATTTCCATTTTCCATCTTAATTTCAATTAATTCTTATGTTATCATTTATTCTGTCCTTTTAGTGCTTCCTCCAAATATTGTTCTTTCTTTCACATTGCATCTACTGATCTATTTTTCATGTAACATCTTCACATACAATTTCTACAGCTATCATCCTTCTCTTTATTAACAAATTAACATTTTCACTGGCTCTTAACCATTTTCTCTTAGTCTCTCCACAGTTCCCTTTCTTGATGTTTTCCTCCCTTTCTCCCATTTTTTCCCTTCTTTTTCTTTTTCTTATATCTCCCCTTCAGCCTTTTTCCTTTAATTTTAACTCTCTTGCTTTTCATTCTCAATCTTTCCCCATTTATTTCTCTTTTCTTCATATTTGAGATGTATTTTCTCTTATCGATTTTTATTCTATCACTATTGAACCCAGTGTAATCATCTTTATCTTTTTTCCAATTATTTCCTTTTCAATATTATCCCCTTGTTTCTCTTGCTTCTCGTTCATCTTTTCCCTTTCTTTTTTTTGCAATCTAACCAATCCTCTGCTTCTTTATTTCCCTTAAATGCTTCTCTTATTTTTTCAAACATCTCCCTTAGTGTCTCATAATCATCCTCCCAATTCTCCATATTTTTAATTTTAAAAGGCTAGGATTTTTAAGCTTATTCTTTTCATTTACATATGCTTCAGGTTTCAAAGTCCATATAATGTCTCTTTAAAAAATAATGTCCACTTCAAATATCTACTTGAGCCAGCACAGTTTTAGTCTTTGTCTCTTTAACCTTGCTTCAGCTGCACGAATATGCACTCCCACGCCTCTCTCTCACGCTCTTTTCACCAGCAGATGTCTTTCTCTGATTCACTAGTCTTCTGGCAACAAAATCTCCATTTTATAGTCCACAGGAACGCTTACTTTCTCTTTTCCAAATTAAATCCTTTATTGTTTAAAACATGTTTTTCTGTCTCCTTTTTCCTTGTCTTATTCTTATTTTTCCCAAATTCAATTATAAATCCAAGTGGAAGATTCCTTTTAGGGCTTTAGGTTTAGTTTAGTTTAGCTTAGTTTATTCGATTTCTATACTGCCCTTCTCCTGAAGGACTCAGGGCGGTGTACAGCTATATTAAAATACATAGATTTATAAAATTTAAAACCAATTAAAATCAATATATAAAATTGGCCTGCAAGTTAAAACATACGTACACTCATAATAAAAAATCGTATTAGGCCAGTCCAGCTTGCTGGAATAGGAGGGTCTTAAGTGCGCGGCGAAAAGTACCCAGGTCGGGGCTAAGACGGAGCTCTAGGGGCAGCTCATTCCAAAGGGCTGGTGCCCCCACAGAAAAGGCTCTCCCCCTGGGTGTCGCCAGTCAGCATTGTTTGGCTGACAGCACCCTGAGGATCCCCTCTCTGTGGGAGCGTATTGGCCGGTGGGAGGTTGTTGATGGCAGAAGGTGGTCTCGTATATACCCCGGTCCTAAGCCATGGAGTGCTTTAAAGGTGGTGACCAAACCTTGAATCGCACCCGGAAGACCACCGGGAACCAGTGCAGTTTGTGCAGGAGGGGTGTTATGTGGGCGTGCCGATTCGCACCCATAACCACCTGCGCGGCCGCATTCTGGACCAGTTGGAGCCTCCGAGTGCTCTTCAAGGGGAGCCCCATGTAGAGAGCGTTGCAGTAGTCCAGACGTGACGTGACGAGGGCATGAGTGACCGTGCGCAGGGCATCCCGGTCCAGAAAGGGACACAACTGGTGCATCAAGCGAATCTGATAGAACGCTCCCCTGGCCACGGCCGTCATATGATCTTCCAAAGACAGCCGTGCATCCAGGAGAACACCCAAGTTGCGACCCCTCTCTTTGGGAGCCAGGATCTTGTCCCCAATAGTCAGCGATGGAGCCAGCTGACTATACTGGGACGCCAGAAGCCACAGCCACTCGGTCTTGGAAGGCTTGAGCTTGAGCTTGTTTCTCCCCATCCAGATCCGCATGGCCTCCAGGCACTGGGACATCACGTCAAGGGCATCATTGGGGTGGTTCGGGGTGGAGATGTACAGCTGAGTATCATCAGCGTACTGATGGAACCTCACCCCGAAACCACGGATCTCGCCCAGCGGCTTCACATAAATGTTGAACAAAAGGGGTGAGAGGACTGACCCTTGCGGCACCCCACATACAAGGCGCCTCGAGGTTGATCTCTGCCCCCCTGTCAACACAAACTGCATACGGTCGGAGAGGAAGGAGGAGAACCACCGCAACACGGTGCCCCCCACTCCTAACCCCTCCAATCGTCGCAGCATGATACCATGGTCGATGGTATTAAAAGCGGCTGAGAGATCTAATAGGACCAGGACAGAGGAGCAACCCCTATCCCAAGCCCTCCAGAGATCATCAACCAATGCGACCAATGCCGTTTCCGTGCTGTGCCCGGGCCTGAAGCCCGACAGGAACAGATCTAGATAATCAGCTTCATCCAGGTACTGGGGAAGCTGTCGCGCCACCACACTCTCAACAACCTTCGCCACAAAGTGAAGGTTGAAGACTGGGCGATAATTAGCTAATTCAGCCGGGTCCAGGGAAAGGCTTCTTGAGGAGAGGCCTCACCACCACCTCTTTCAAAGAGGGGGGGAAGTAGCCCTCACTCAAAGAAGCGTTAATCCCTTGGAGCCAGCCTCGTGTAACCTCCCAGGAGGCCAGCACCAACCAGGAGGGACATGGATCCAATAAATGTGGCAGCGCTAAGCCTCCCCAGAATCCTGTCCACATCCTTGGGAGTCCCAAGGTCAAACCCCTCCCAGATAACATTCTCAAGACCCCCCTCCGTCACCCCATCCGGATCTACCCAATCAGAGTCCAGACCTTCCCGAATTTGAGAGACTTTGTCATGCAGGAATTGCACAAAATCCTCAGCCCTGCCCTGCAAGGGGTCTTCCTTCACTCCCAGATGAAGGAGGGAGCGGGTCACCTTAAACAGGGTGGCTGGGCGGTTCTCTGCAGACCTGATAAGAGCGGAAGAATAAGTAAATTTTGCCGCTTTTATCGCCACTAGGTAGATCTTAATATGAGACCATACCAGTGTTCAGTCAGATTTGGAGCGACTGGCCCTCCAATCACTCTCCAGGCGTCTTTTCTGGCGCTTCATCTCTCTCAGCTCCTCGGAGAACCAGGGAGCCAGTTGAGAACGGCACTGGGTCAGAGTCCGCAAAGGCACGACACGATCCAGAGCTCTGGCGGCCGCCCTATCCCAGGCGGCCACCAGTTGTTCAGTCACGCCATGAGCCAGAGCTTCAGGGAATGGCCCAAACTCTGTCAGGAACCTATCCGGGTCCATCAGGCGCCTGGGACGGAACCACCTGGTCGGTTCCGTCTCCCTGCGGCGAGGTGTAGCGGTTCGAAAGTCCATGCGAAGGAGAGAGTGATCAGACCATGACAAGGGCTCGATGACTAAATCCCCTATTTCCAGATCACTCTGCCACTGACCAGAGACAAAAATCAGATCCAGAGTGTGTCCCCCCATGTGAGTAGGGCCTTCAACTAGTTGGATCAGGTCTAAGGCCGTCATGGAAGCCATGAACTCCTGAGCCGCCATAGACGTTTCGCCGACACATGGCAGGTTGAAATCCCCCATAACCATAAGCCTGGCGGTATCAACCGCCACCCCGGCTATCACGTCAGGCAGTTCAGGCAGGGCCGCTGCCACGCAGCAGGGAGCCAAGTACGTAATCAGCAGGCCCATCTGCATTCCACGGCCCCACTTCACAAAGAGGGACTCACACCCGGCTATCTGAGGTACAGTGGTCTCCCTCGGACATAGATTTTCTTTAATAATAACCGCCACCCACTCCCCCGCCCCTACCCTGGGCTCTCGGCTGATGGAATGCCCAGAAACCTGGTGGGCACATTTCAACAAGGGGCACCCCCCCTTCGGGGCCCAACTAGGTCTCCATGATACCCGCCGGGTCCGCTCCCTCCTCTTGAATAAGATCGTGAATGAGGGGGGCTTTATTTACCATGACCTGGCGTTGCACAACATCAGCTGGCAGCCCAGGCCCTGAGGCTCTACGCTACCTGGGGAAGGAGAAAAGCTTTGGGGACCGGAGTGCGCAATCGCTCGAAGATAGTGAGTGCGCACTCCCGAAACATGATATGGCCCCCTGCTTCCACCATACCTGCCCCTCCCACCCACAATACTAATTAAACAACCCTCACTAGATCGAGTTCTAGCGCCCTCCCTAGTATCTGACCCTGCACCCCTAATGCCGCAGTCCCCCGCCGGACCCAGCCTTGACCCTGGTGGATTACCCCCCAAACCCACTCTGGTCGTCCCTGAACCCCTTAAAATTTTGATTAAAAACCCATTTAAAAAACCCCTCAGTCTTCTCTTTACTGCATGCCATCTCTCGGGGTTCCAAAGCCCGTCATCAAGGTTTGATTTTAAAGTTCCTTTTTTCTCTCTCTCTGCTTAAGTTCCCCAGTGCTAATTAGCTACCAATTTCTGCTGGGATTTCTTTCAAGCTGTTAAAAGTTTTTTCCTTTTTACCTGTGAGTTGGCTAATTACTAACCCCGCAACAATACTCCGTTCAATTACCGCTCCAAAATCCCCTCTTTCTGATCGTGGCCATTCTGGCTTGTGACAACTCCTTAATGGCTGCCTTCCTTCGCCGATGGGTCGAAGACTAATGCCGGCACTTCATGGATAGGGAACTTGCTAATTCCCTATCCATGCCAGCCAGCGTCTTCTTTCTTCGCTGTCTCCACAAGACAGTTATGATCCCTGGGGATCCCCAAAATCGGGTAGGATATCCTGGAGCCCCAGAAGCCACATCGTATCACCCGATGCTGGCCACGCCCCCCAAACAAATATAAAGATATTAAGATAAAGAATGAATTGTTTAAAGAATAAAAGAGAACAAATATGAATAAAATAGCAATAATTAGAATTTAAGGGCAAAAGAAGTTGTTTATGTAAGTAAGCATAGAAATATTGAGATGATAAAAAAAGGGGGGAAAAGATTTTGGCAAAAACTGTAATTGAGTAAAATGTATTTGAATTTGATTAATTGTATATGATAAGATATGGTCAATACTCTGTTCAAAAAAGATATGGGTGAATGTGGGGGTGGGGGGACCAATAAAACTTGTTTTTTTTAAAAAAAGGATTTCCGAATCCAGGAGAAACCCCAGATTACACACAGGGTCTGTTTGGGTATGCCCCCCATCCAAAGCCAAAGGTGGCAATTCTCCCTGGGCCAAAGAACCCCAAAGCCAGAGCTATGCAGTTTTGCTAGTGTTCAGTTTCAACGTGTTGCTCCCCATCCAGCCCCTAACAGCCTCCAGATGCTGCGAGAGGGAGGACACAGCATCACTTACCTCACTATGGGCTGAGACATACAGCTGAATATCTTCAGCATATTGATGATACCTCAGTCCATGGTGATGGATGATCTCACCAAATGGATTCATATAAATGTTGAACAGGAGCGGGTAGAGTACTGAACCCTGCAAAGCAGTGGGTGAGGGCTGGATCTCTCCCCTCCTATCAACACCGTGAGAGCGGCTGCAGAAGAAGGAAGTGAACCAGGATAGCACAGGGCCCACCACTCCTATCTCCTGAAATTGTTGCAGACAAATACCATGGTCGCTGGTATCGAAAGCTGCCAAGAAGTCAAGTAGAGCAAGGATAGATGCACTATCCCCATCCCGTTCCCAACAGAGATGATCTAAAAGTGCAGCCAATGCGGTTTCCCATATCCAGGCCTGAATCATGACTGGTATAGGTCTAGATAATCAGTTTCACCCAGAAACTCTGGAGCTGCCACACAACCACCTTCTCAACAGCCTTCCCCTGAAAGGGAAGATTGGAGACAAGTTGGAAATTATCCAACAAAGTGGAATCCAGCGATGGCTTCTTAAGAAGAGGGTGGACCACAGCCGTCTTAAAGTGCTGGGGCACTACCCCCTCCTGTAGGAAAACATAATCACCGCCAGAGTCTACGCACCTGTCACCTCCCGGGAAGCTTTCACAAGCCAGGAGGGACATATATCTAAAACACAGGTGCTTATGCACATACTCCCTAGGATCCTGTCCACTTCCCTAGGAGCAACAGAGTCAAACCGTTCACAAATAACAGGGCAAGAACCCGCCTTGGGGGCTTCCACCGAACTAGCAAACATGGCGGCGAGAACGAAGTTGAGTGATTTTGTCTTCCAGAAAATCTGCAAATTCCTCAGCGTGCTTCTTCAGGTGGACCTCAATCTCCTCCTTCCCCAGGAGGAGGAGGCTCACCTTAAAGAGGGTCACTGGGTGATTATCTGCAGATGCAATTAGTGCAGAAAAGTATTTACACTTTGCCGCACGAATCGCCACAAGGTAAGCCTTAATAGCAGCTCTTACCCGTGTTCAATTAAGTTCGTCCCTTGTCTTCCGTCAGCGGCGCTCTAGACATCTCTTCATCCATTTCATCCCTCTCAGTTCCTCTGTATATCATGGAGGGCAGAGAGGTCTATGAGTGAGGAGAGGTTGTATGGGTGCAATTCTATCCAGAGCCTCAGTCACCTTCCTTTTCCAAACAGTGACTAAGAACTTGGCTGGACTGCACAGCAGATCTGCAGTTATAACTCCCAGCTCCTTCTGGAACCCATCAGGGTCCGTTAGTCGACAGACCAAACTAATAGGTCCTGCTTTTCTGCGGGACCAAACTAATAGGTCCTGCTTTTCATAGCTACCAGACTGTGATCTGACAATGACAGGGACCAAGGACAAATTCACCAATTCCAGGTCACATAGGCACTGCTCTGACAAGAACATCAAATTGGGTGTGTGACCACTATTCCTAGTTGGGCCCTGGATGACCTGGGACAGGCACAAGGAAGTCATGGTTTCCATGAAATCTTGGGCTACCTCTGACCCCACCCCCAGGGATGGCAGGTTGAAGTCCCCCAGAATTATAAGCCAGGGGAACTCCACTGCCAGCCCCATTCCCAATAGCCTAGATATGGAAGCTGCCACGCAATAGGAAGGCTGGTACAGCAGCAGCAATCCCACCTGATCCCTTGAGCCCAACCTAAGAAAAAGGGTCTCACAGTCGGGCACTTGTGGAGCAGTGCTCCTGGAGGCTGCTAGAGATTCTCTGGTCTAGACATGCCATGCTCGATAACCCACTGGCACATTTCTAAGAGGGGAACACCTCCCTTTCCTGGGCCCTGCCAGGTCTCAGTTATACAAACCAGATTGGCCTTCTCTTCAGGGATCAAATCTGCAATAAGGCTAGCCTTATTGCAGGCTGATCTGACATTTAAAAACAGCAGCCTAAAACCAGGGCCACCACAGATCTGGTGACCAGGTAAATGAAGTGAGTGCAAAGGGGCAGAACACGAGATCGGTACTAAACATCGAGGTCACATTCTTCGTGCTTGGCCCCCCCTTGCCTCCCGTATCTCCCATTACCTGACATCACTGAAATAGACTGCTCTCTTCTGCCTTTCCTGAAAACCATTCCATCCCCCATCACTAACACTCTTTCTTAAAAAGGGGGAACCTCTTCCCATTGATAAACTGTTGGGGCAAGGTGAGCCGTACAGGCACTATAGCACTTGCTCTCAGCACCCTCAAACTCACACCACACCTTCCTCATTGCCGCAGAGGGGTCACATGCAGCACCCCCTTATCTCCCAACACACTCATAAAACAGCCACCAAATGCACAAACAGCATCCTGCCCAGTCGCTCTCATCCACCAAGCAGGGAGCCCCCACCTTTCCCCAGCTCTCACCCAGGGTAGAGGGACCAACATACTTGCCTTTCACTCAACTTTCCCTTCCAGTCCCAGAATTCCCCGAACAGCCTTCCTAGGCTTGATTACAGAACATTCAGAAGATTGCAAAAAGTAGTCGGAGGAGTAGCCAGAAGGCCTGCTATGCTGCACTAAATATTGTAGCAGTGGTATAGTCCTACGATGTGTCCTGAAGTTCACACAGTTCCAAACTCCCACTCGCCAGTTAAAGCTCAAAAAATCCCAATGGCAGCTTGCCACACTCCACATCATTAGTGACCGCATGAGTAGGCCCAGTTGCCGACCAAGGCAAGGGAAGCTTGTTTCTTCTGTCAGCTCTGCCTCCATCATTCAGAGCTGCAGCTGCCAGTTCTTGGGCTCCCAGACCAGGGTTTTGCTTCAGCTGATTGCTGCACATAGAAGACAATTCAAAGAGATCTAGGGGAGTGCAGGGGGAGTCCAGGGAAATGTTGCACATATGTCAATTGTATCACTCTGGACTATTAATTTATTTATCAAAGTTCTAAAGCTGCCTGACTCCATAGTTACTCTGGGCCGCTTACAGTATTAAAAACAGTTCAAAGCAACATAGACAAAGGAAAGATTGATGAGCATCCAGAGAGGGCAAAAAAATACACAGCTTTTGAATAAGAGGCAAGTCATACAGTCTAGCTTAAAGCTTGGGGAAGAGCCAGATTTTAAAGCACTAAGGAATATTAGCATTTAAATAAAATGAATAAAACAATTTATTAACAGCACCAATACTACTATTGAAAACCTAAGAGACTCTTGAGAAAAAGAATAATGTAAAAAAGGATTTCAAACATAACTAATGTGTGCATAGAATGTTAATAGTTGAAAACTGACAAAAATTACATAGTGACAGAAGAGGAATGTTTCTAGTTCAGGGTTTAACGATAGCAGTTAATCACTGCTATAGAAACTCAGTTGTAGAGATCTATTTCCTTGTGGGTTACAGGATACAATAAGCCATGCTTTTGAATTTGGCTTCATGCTTGTATGCTCTTCTGAAGTTGATTAACTGTTCAACTTGGAATCTAATAGCAATATTCAATTCAATTTATTACAGTCATAGACCAGAGATCAGAATAAACAAAAGCACTCAGTAAATATACAATTAAAAATTCTAGTATAAAATAATAAACAGCTAAAATCCATGATAAGATCCATTCTGTCAATTATACATTGTCTAACTATACAAAAATTACAATCCATAAACTGGTTGTAGTCAGTTTAATACTAAAAGGGAAAGGAATAAGCAGTGCAACGGGTTTGCCACATTTGTTGTATAAAATAGCTATGGTGGATTAGACACGTATTTCCGATGAATCCCCAGTGCTGCTGCGCAGAATCTAGCTACCTGCGCTATAATTTTGGACCGCTCGTCTTTAAGCAACCACTGGAGATAAGCAGTGTCAGAATGGCCAGGACACCTAGTAATTATTGGAAGAATATATTTTTTTAAATCTCTGTAAAAGGAGTATGTGACCATAATAGCAATATATTTTATTAAAAATTTCTATCAGCGACTAACAACCTCTACCTATACCTGGACTTGGACTTTAAAATCCAAGAAACTGTTACTCCATCTACTGATTCATATCCCGCCTGTTCAGTTGCT
The DNA here is from genome assembly GCA_022577455.1 of Arizona elegans. Classification (NCBI taxonomy): domain Eukaryota; kingdom Metazoa; phylum Chordata; class Lepidosauria; order Squamata; family Colubridae; genus Arizona; species Arizona elegans. The sequence continues at coordinate 69,307,108 of JAKOOJ010000004.1, read as the reverse complement.
TTGCCTTTGCCCAAGAAAGACTTTGGAAAAAGTTTTTTTTTTCCCTAAATGGTTTCTAATTACAATTATTGCTGGTACATAGAGAAATAGATTGAATGAAGTTTGTTATTTTCTCTATGTGTTGGCTAGTATGTCATATTGTTCGTAGCAACAATATGACATACTAGCCAACTTCCAATACAGCTGATGTAGACAAAAGTAAACAAACTAATACTAGATCTGGTCACTATCAAAATGAGATATTTGGGACTGGACCTCCCACCCAAATTCTTTATCTTTGACTCTGACTGCCATGAGTGGCATTTTGGAGATCCTCCTGGATCTACAATTCCTTTGCACAGATTCTTCCTGGTGCACCAGTTGTGTCCTTTTCTGCACCAGGAGACCTTTTTCATGGTCATTCATGCCTTGGTCAACTCCAGTATAGATTACTTCAGTATGCTGTATATGGAATTGCCCTAGTGCCTGGAGGCCGTGCGGGTCTGGATGGGGAGAAACAAGCTCCGACTCAACCCCTCCAAGACCGAGTGGCTGTGGCTTCCGGCGTCCCGATATAGCCAGCTGACACCATTGCTGGCTATTGGGGGCGAATCACTCGCCCCCACGGAGAGGGCTCGTAACTTGGGCGTCCTCCTGGACGCACGGCTGTCGTTAGAAGATCATTTGACGGCCGTGGCCAGGGGGGCTTTTTATCAGGTCCGCCTGATACGCCAGTTGCGCTCCTTTCTAGATCGGGACTCCCTACGCACAGTCACTCAGGCACTCGTCACTTCCCGCCTGGACTACTGCAACGCTCTCTACATGGGGCTCCCCCTGGGGTGCACCCGGAGGCTCCAGCTGGTCCAGAATGCAGCCGCGCGGGGGATTATGGGGGCAACGAGGCGCTCCCATGTAACACCTCTCCTGCACGAGCTGCACTGGCTCCCGGTGGTCTTCCGGGTGCGCTTCAAGGTGTTGGTGACCACCTTTAAAGCGCTCCATGGCTTAGGGCCGGGGTACTTACGAGACCGCCTTCTGCCACCAATAGCCTCCCACCGGCCAGTACGCTCGCACAGAGTGGGCCTCCTCAGGGTGCCGTCCGCCAGACAATGTCGGCTGGCGACCCCCAGGGGGAAAGACTTCTCTGTGGTGGCGCCCACCCTATGGAACAACCTCCCCCCAGAGATACGTACAATAACAGACCTCTGGATTTTTCGTCGGGCCCTGAAAACCCATTTATTTCAACTAGCTGGGCTGGCTTGAGTGAATTTTAAATCGATTTTAAATTGGGTTGTTTTAATTTTTGGCCAAATATTTAATTATTTTAAACTGCTTTTAAATTTTGTATGTATTGTTTTTTACTTTGGCTGTTCACCGCCCTGAGTCCTATTTTGGAGAAGGGCGGTATAGAAATTTAAATAAATAAATAAATAAATAAATAAATAAATAAATAAATAAATAAATAAAATAGAAGACCACCCACAAACTTCTACTGGTCCAGAATGCAGCAGTGTGCACAGTAATGGGAACTCCTAGGTTGGCCCAGGTAACATATCTGTTATGTGAGCTGCACTGGCTTCCAATTTCATGGTGCAATTCCCAGAGTTGGGAAGGTGCTGCCCAGAGTTGGCTTCCCAAGATAGGCAACTATATCAATGTTTTATATAAGTAAATAAATAAATAGTACTGGGTGCTTGGCTAAGAACACATCATTTTGCATTGTTATGCATTTGTCAGTACATAGTACAGCAACCTGAGGACAAAAAAATATGACCTGGAAAGAGCACATTCCATTAATAAAAATGGCAGTTGCACATGTCCTGAAAAGTGTGATTGAAGTGTTTAGCAGTGATTGAAAAAATAAAATATTCTTTAACATTTCAACTATTTTCAGCTGTTTTATTTCCTTTGAGCAGCATGCAATATTTAGATTAAACTTTTCAGGCTGTTGTTTTTAAAGCCTACTGGTAACAATAGTTTTATGGTACTTTCTAAAGTAGTCCAAGCCATAGCTAATCTGTATTCTCTGAGCCAATTATACAAATTTCTTTTAAAGAATTCTGCTTCTTGCCAGCCCATTTAAATGATTATTTTAATTAATCTGAGGATAAATAGCTATATCTGTTATGCTTTCCTCCAGGAGCTTTGTGACTCACACTAGCTCGTAAAGGAGTCATTTTCTGTTTTTGTAATGAACCTGCTAAGAGATAATTTTGCTGCTCTTTGGCCTTAAAGATTAGAAAGTAGCAATAGTGAAAGTTGTATGGTTTCCATTTGTTCTTGAAACTTGGAGAATAACTCTGTTTTGTTTTACTATCAGGGCAAATTACTCTGATGGAAAACTGAAGAATGTTCCAAAACCTTGTGCAGGAAACCAAGGAACTCAAATCACGGTAGGTTACTTCCATTTTTAATGTTTACAATTTTGGAGCAGTCATCTTGTCCAGTACCTTTATACTCCAGTGCTAACTTTATTGTAGTTTATCACAGCAGGAATGCATCATAGTAGACAGCTGGGAGTGGAGGACTTGCTGTAGTTAACCTCAAACATGTTTTTTGAAGCAGCTGTTATCGCTGAAAACCCACGGAGGGGTAATAACAAGAGTATTCCCTTTCAGTAACAAACCTTTTAAATTATAATGTTGAAAAGAATGATTTGCAGATCCCTTATAGAATAAGTGTCAAACTCGTTGCGTCACATTAGTGTCCTGTGACATATCGAGACATTTTTCCCCTTCGCAGAACTGGGATGGGTGCGGCCTACCTATGATACATCCAACCCACAGCCTGCCAGTTTGACACCCTTGCCTTATAAGAATCTGATCTTTTTATAGTTCAGGTAAACTTGAATTAATACCTAACTTCTGAGTAATTCCTTCTAGTACAAAATATCTCAAACACAAAATGCATGCAGTTCTTTGTGAACTTTGTAATAGTGTCTTAACTGAGAGTGACACACTCTTTCTTCTCTCTCCCTTCACGTTTGTATGTATGCATATACACACGCTGTTTATCTGTCACAGTGTTGTCACCCTAAAATTTTTAGTGCAAACACTGCAGGCCAGTGATACTGGAGGGTCCAGTATGAGAGAATGTTAAAATGTGTGCTGTATTTATTTCATTAACTGCTGTTCTACTCATAATTCAAGATAGACTTTATGAATAATAGTAAGATTTCATAGTAAGTGCAAATCTGGTGTAGGATAATAGTTGAAATAGCAGACAAAATGTGGAAAATGATCTAATACATTTCAATATTGAACTCCAACAATATGACGTACGATAACTGTAAACAGAAATAAGTTGTAGAGAAAAAAGAGGGGTGTGGCTAGTTAGCCAAGGCTATACGATGGAACTCCACAGAGCTCTGTGGAAAATGTTGAAATCCCCCTGTCCAAGGGTCCATAGAGGCCCTAGCCACCCTGTAGGGGTTGTGAAGAAGAGAGGAGACTGCGAATCACAAGGAGTCCACAAATCCCTGTGGGAGCAGCGAAAAATCTCTTAGACCGGCAAAGAGTGATAGATGGCCATTATGAGCTGTCAAAAGCCCCGGCAGCCAGACCTGAAAGTTAAAAGAAGAAGATTGTCGAGCGGTGTGTTTGTTCTAGGTGAGATTTTTCTGACCTCTGCTTCAAAAGAAAAGACTTTGCTCTCCCTCAATTTGAATTTAGTTGAGAGTGAGACTAAAGAACTTCCCACCTCCCAATTTAGTGGCGAAGAGGCTTTTAGTCATTAATAAAGAAGTCATAGAAAAGTTTACTATTTTGTTACAAAAAAATGTGGAAGAGATAGAAAGAAGAAGCTAAGGTTTTATGGGGGATGAAGCTTTGTTTGTAAAAAGGAAAAACTTTAAAATACAGGACGGGACTAAAATAGAGGAAACAGAATAAATGCGCCATCTACTGGTACCGGCTGGCAGAGAAAGTGTTTAAGGAGAGAAAGGACTTCTGAATAGACATGACCTTAGGATATGGATTATATATAGCAAATGATTACAGTAAATGAAACAACAATCTTCTGATACCTGCAACTTGTTTAGTCTGGAGGGCTGGAGCAGAGAGTGGAAGAGCTATGACTGTGCAAAATCAGCAGCTCTCTGGCTTTAGCAGATAATAAGTAAGCAGGCTGCAATTGGAAACATTTTGAATAAAACACCCTTGGACTTCTCCCCGCCCCCTTCCTCTGCTTCTCTTTAAGATGTCTAAAACTTAGAAGTTGGGAAACTATAAAGACTTGCCAAATCAGGCTGGATTATAAATTACATTGATGGAATTAATTTTTGATATTACAATTGTAGAAGGAGAAGAAAAGAAGAAACTAAAATAGTTATACAAGAACTCTTGGGACACTCTGTGAAAGATTGCTGGGAACATATGTGGGCCTAAGTGGATTAAAGACGACTTGTGAGAGATATTTTGGTTTGCCTTATAAAATTTGTGACAGACATATTTTGGACCCTGTGGACTTTAGGAAACTAATTAGTATTCATATTTATATTCTATTTCTACATAATTTCTACACAATATTGTTGTAAAAAAGAAAAGGGTGAAAAAATATACTTAAAAGTATTCTTGAACTGATATATTATAGACTATTTGGACAGAAGTGGGAATAAGATGGATAGAGGAATCTAGTAGTGAGAGTGTTTCAAAAAACTTATTGCAGTTGGATGACAACTGGGAGAGAATAGTGGAATATTGGATGTGTGTTCTGAAGTTATTGTATATTCTATGTGTTAATATTGAAAGATGAAGAAAACTACTTCGACTCCCTCCTCAGCAACGCCATCTGCTGCCCCAAGTCCAGCTTGGACTTGGATAATTTTCTGGTGCAGGAAAGAAACACAATGCAGGCGGAAACAAAAGCAGTGTTCCAATCAATACAGGAGTTAATGTCCAAATTATATGAAAGAATACAAAAAAATGGATGATAAAGTGGAAAATATCCAACAAATAATGATAAAGTATGAAGAAAGAATTTAAAAAGTAAAGGAAAAATCAGAACAAACCGAGAAAAAGGTGGTAGAAGTGGACCAGAGATTAACTCCTGTGGACAAGAGCCTGGAGGCCTCTATAATATCCCTGGAGATGGAAAAAGCTAAATTCTTCCTAAGATTTCAAAATATAGAAGAAGAGAAGAGAGAAGACCTCCTGGATAAAATGGCAGACTTGTTAGCTGAAGTCTTGGAAGTGAGCATGAGGGAGGCATTATCAGAGATGTATGAAGACTTTTGGGTCCATACAGGCTATGTAAGGAGAAATAGACTCCCCAGAGAAGTACACATTTGGTTCCTGAAAAAAAATGACCAGATGGAAATACTTTAAAAAGCTAGAGGAAAGCCAATGGTGTATAAAGAAAAAGAAATAACAATTCTAAAACAGATACTGAGAAAAGTGCGAGACATAAAAAGAGAATACCAATTTCTGGCAAGAAAATTGATCAAATATGATGTACATTTTAGGTGGCTGATACCTGAAGGCCTATTGGTGACTTGGCATGAAGAAAGATATAGGTTAGATTCAATAGATAAAGCTGTTGAATTTGATAAACAACACTTTGGAATGGAGGAAGAGAAGGATAAGAGAGAAAATAGTTGATAAGAGCCAAGAAGTATTGGTTGAAGAGAAATCATTACAGCTAAAAGGGAATGAAAGGGAGCAAAAAGAAAGAGCAGAACAGGAAGCAGCTAGAGAAAAAAAAGAGAGAGAAATAAGAACCACTAGAACTGCTAGACTGATCTATATTAAAAAGATGGGAGAAGAAACTACTTTAATGTCAGTCAATGTTAACGGATTGAATTTGGCAATGAAAAGGAAAATCTTTTTCAATAAACTAAAAAAATTGAACTTAGATCTGATCTGTCTCCAGGAAGTACATATAAAAAAGGACCACTATAAAATATTGGAAAACCCTAAAATGGGGAAGCTATATGCCTCATTGGCACAGCAGAAAAAAAGAGGGGTGGCTCTCTATATCAAAGAATCTATAGAATCAAAACAAATTTATAAGGATGAAGAGGGAAGAATTTTGATAGTGGAAGTAATAAAGAATTATGAACGGACATTATTAACAGTAATATATGCATCACATACTAACCAAGAAGCTTTCTATGAACAATTACACAAAAATATTACAGAAATAGAATATGATAACATCTGTATTGTGAGAGACTTTAACCCAATTGTTGATGCAAAATTAGACTATAGAAGTAACAAAACAAATAAAAAAGCTAGGAGAACCTTACCAAAGACTCTTTTTAAAATGACAGAGGAACTAGGAATTAAAGATGCTTGGAGGGAATTACAATCAGAGAAAAAACAATATACTTTCTATTCAAATATGCATAAATCATGGTCGAGAATTGACATGACATCGATATCACCGGAACTGCAAGAGAATATATATAAAGAGTAGATGTGGAGTCAAGTATCTGGGCAGCCCATAACCCAATAAAAGTAAAATGGAAAGGTCAAACAAGAAAACCAAGATGGACATTAAAGCAGCCAGCATTGGAAGATAAAGAGTTTATAAAGAAAATGGAGTTCTTTTTCAAAGAGAATAAAAAAGGAGAAACATCCCTACAAAATGTATGGGTTACTGCTAAGGCATATTTCAGGGGATTAGCAATCTATATAGGAAGGAAAAATAAAGAGAAGAAGAAAAGGCGAAAGGAATTAGAAGAAGAACATAAAAAGGCTGGAATCAGAATTACAGAGAGACCCGCAAAAAAGAAATGACAAAAACCAAATGGAACTAGTAAAACATGAATTAAGTATTTTAGAGAAAGAGGAACTGGTACAAAAAAATCAAAGCAGCTAAACAAAACTTATTTGAAAAAGCAAATAAGCCGGGGAGATAGTTGGCATTCAGACTCAAAAAAGAGAAAGAAAAGAAATTGATACAAAAGTTATGAGACGAGACAGGTACAACTTGACACAAAAATGAAGACAAAAAAAAATAATAATAAAAGAATTTTATAAAAAATTATATAGCAAAGAAAATATACCAGAAGATAAAATTAAACAATATATGGAAGAAGTCAACCTACCCAAAGTGCCGGATGAAGTAAAACCAATGTTGAATGAAAAAATTACAATGATGAAGTTAACAGAAGCAATTAAGAGACAAAAAACCAAGAAGACACCAGGACCAGATGGCCTACTGGCAGAATTTTATAAACACTTACAAGAGATCTTAGGTTCATCCATGCTTGAAATCTACAATGAAGTATTGTCAGAAGCAAAGATCCCTAAAACATGGATAGAGGCAATTATAACATTGATACCTAAAGAAGTTTCTGATTTATTACAAATAAAAAAATTACAGACCGATATTATTGTTAAATGTAGATTACAAATCTATGCCTCAATAATTGCAGAAAGACTGAAAAGATTTTTAAATGACTTCATACACACAGACCAGAATAGCTTCCTACCTAAGAGGCAAATCAAAAACAACATGCGGATGATTCTGAACACACTGGAATATTATGAGACACATTCAGGAAAGCAGATGACTATGATTTTTCTGGATGCACAGAAAGCATTTGATAATTTGAGTTGGCAGTTTATGTTTGTGCAATTAAAATATATGGACTTTGGAGAGAAATTTACCAACATGATTAAAATACTATACCGTAGACAAATAGCAAAGGTGATTGTGAACGGTGACATGACTGAGAATTTCAACATAACAAAAGGCACAAGGCAAGGTTGTCTCCTATCCTCACTGTTATTTATACTGACTTTAGAGGTATTAGCCAGAAATGTCAGACAAAATAATGAAATAAAAGATATGAGAATTAAGAAAGAGGAGTACAAGTTACAGGCCTTTCCCGATGACTTGGTGTTTATTTTAGAAGACCCACAGGAAACAAGATCTAAACTAATCACAAAGATAGAAGAATATTGGGCGGTTGAAGGTTTGAAAATAAATAAAGAAAAAATGAAAATATTGGTTAAAAATTTTACAGATGAACAAACGAGAGAATTTACAAGAACAATGAATATGCAAATTGTAAACTTCAAATACCTAGGGGTTCAATTAACAGCAAGATGTGCAACTCTCAAAGAAGATAATTAACTGAAAGCACAAATTAAAACGGATTTGGAAAATTGGCAAAGCCTACAATTGTCCCTATTAGGTAGAATAGCCACAATCAAGATGAATATTCTGCTGAGATTATTATACTTGTTTCAGACGATCCCAGTAAAATTAGAGAAAAAATTACTTTGAAGACCTAAATAAGATGATACTAAAATTTGTATGGCAAGGAAAAAAGGCAAGCATAAAAGTTAAAATGTTACAAGATTTTAAAAGTAGAGGAGGTTTCAGTCTTCCAGTTTGGGAACTATATTACCAAGCATCGGCACTCGTGGGTGAAAAAAGGGGTTAATCTGAGGAATATAAGGCTATTAACATTGGAAGGTCATGATTTGCAATTGGGATGGCATGCCTTCTTATGGTATGAGAAGGGCAAGATACACAGCTACTTTCAAAGTCATCAAATTAGAAATGCATTACTGCTAGCATGGACCAAGATCAAAGAACAACACTGCTTGAAAGCGCCAGTATGGTTATCTATAATGAAGGCATGGATATATCCTAATGTCATAAATATGGATAAAATTATAAGATACAAGAACATATTAAATGAAAAGGGAGAACTAAAAACAAAAAAACTAAAAAGATTAGGGATTGACCTATCATGGTGGCCACAGTTGCAGATACAATCAGGTATGAAAAAGATAGGCAGGAGTATGGATTTTATAATGAACCAAATGAGCTAGACCAGATTCTAATGGGAACAGATGAAAAATTAATTAAGAGGATATACCATGTTTCCCTGAAAATAAAACCCGGTCTTATATTTTTTTGAATCCCGAAATAAGTGCTTGGCCTTATTTTCGGGGAGGTCTTATTATTTTGGGGCATGGAGCAAGACTCCTTGCCTTCTTACCTCATTTCCAGCTCTGTCTCCCTATCCCTAACCAGAAGAAATAGGGGGACCGGCTGCGCCTGCGTTTAAATATTTTCGGGGAGGGCTTATTTTGGGGGGGGGCTTATTTTAGTGCATGTCTCAAAAGCCCGATGGGGCTTATTATCTGGGGATGTCTTATTTTCGGGGAAATAGGGTACCATTATTTATTAAATTACTAATTGGAGGAAGAACAAGTAAAATAAACAATGATAATTTGGGCTAAGAATTTTGGCTATGCAGTAGATTTGGACAGGTGGCAGAAATTATGGGATAGAAATCATAAACTCACAATGTCAACAGGATATAAAGAAAACCTCTATAAAATATTTTATAGATGGCATTATTCACAATAAATCTGTTAAATATTGGAAATGCAGCTGGATACCAGGCTCATATTATCATATGTGGTGGATGTGTCCCAAAGCAAAAAAATACTGGAAGAAAATACGCATGTAGCTGGAAATTATAACAAAATAATTTGAATAGATTTGAAACCTGAGACATTCTTGTTGGGCATGCTTCCAGGAAACTATAATAAGGGTAACATATATTTAATTTTACATGTCCTAACAGCAGCCAGGATTATATATGCACAAAATTGGAAAAATCCAGAAACCTCTACAGATGACTGAAAAAATTCTGGAATGTGGGGAAATGGATAGGTTAACCCTAAAAATCAAAGGAAAAGAAGACTTGGAATATTTTATAACATGGCAACTACCGTATTTTCCGGCGTATAAGACGACTTTTTAACACATGAAAATCTTCTCAAAAGTCGGGGGTCGTCTTATATGCCGGGTGTCGTTCTCCTGTAACCGGGCAGACCAGCCCGAAAGGCTCTGACGAGCCTTAAATGGCTCTGGCGATCCAAGCTCTGACGATCCCAGCTTTGCCTGCTAATCAGGCAATTCAGCTGGGATCGCCAGAGCCATGGAGAAGGGAAAAACTTTTCCCCCTCCGGCTTGCTTACCTTAGCTCAGTGGTTGGGGGTCAAACAACCCTTTCACAGGGGTTTTGCAGGTGGTGCAATACAGAAAAACGAGCGCAGCCCTCGCCATCCGGAATGAATGGTGCTGTTGTGGCGGTGGGGGAGGGGCGGCAGAAGCGGGAAGAAGCGGCGTTTGCGATGGCTGGAAGCTGTGGGAGTGAAGCACTACTTTCATTTGTACGGCAACAGCATTCCGCCTTGGTATATTTGTGTCAGGAGTGGCGCAAGGCAGCCCTCCTCTCCTGTTGCCTGGGACACAGAGTGGTAAATGGCGTCTGATCCGGAGAGCAGCTGGATTTTGCTCTCTAATCCGGATGCCAGATCGGCCCCCTGCAAACTCTCGTCTCTCGAGGAGCGCTCCCTGAAGTGGGGCTGGAAACTTTGGTTGGACTGCTTGAGAGGAAGAGCTTGGAGGGGGGCAATCTGGTGTCTGCAATGGAGAGCGGCACCCAACTTTTTCTCTCCGCTGTAAGAGCGCTGTAAGGGTGGCAGCCCTCATCTCCTAATGCTTGGGACTCGGAGTGGTAAATGGTGACTGATCCGGGGAGCAGCTGGATTTTGCTCTCATTGCGGACGCCAAATTAGCCCCCTGCAAGATCTCGTCTCTCGAGGAGCGCTCCCTGAAGCGGGGCTGGAAACTTTGGTTGGACTGCTTGAGAGGGAGAGCTTGCAGGGGGGCGATCTGGTGTCTGCAATGGAGAGCGGCATCCGGCTTTTTCTCTCCGCTGTAAGAGTGGCAGCCCTCATCTCCTAATGCTTGGGACTCGGAGTGGTAAATGGTGACTGGTCCGGAGAGCAGCTGGATTTTGCTCTCATTGCGGACGCCAGATCGGCCCCCTGCAAGATCTCGTCTCTCGAGGAGCGCTCCCTGAAGCGGGGCTGGAAACTTTGGTTGGACTGCTTGAGAGAGGAGAGCTTGCAGGGGGGCGATCTGGTGTCTGCAATGGAGAGCGGCATCCGGCTTTTTCTCTCCGCTGTAAGAGCGCTGTAAGAGTGGCAGCCCTCATCTCCTAATGCTTGGGACTGCAAAATCCAGCTGCTCCCCGGACCAGTCACCATTTACCGCTCTGAATCCCAAGCAGCAGGAAACAAAGGCTGCCTTGCGCCGCAAATATAGCAAGGCAGAATCCTGATGCTGCACTTTCAGCAGACAGATGAGGGCTGCCTTGGCCATCGGCTGGCGCAAATATACCAAGGCGAAGGCTCATGCCGCACAAGTTCAAGTAGTGCTTCGCTCCCACACTTCTTCCGGCCCTCAGTCTCTCAGGGAGATGCATGACTTCCTCTCAGCCCCAAGACACTGGCTGGCCCATGAGATGAGAGAGAGAGAATGAGAGAGAAAGAGAGAGAATCAGAATGAGACAGAGAGAGAAAGAGACAAAGAATGAAAGAGAGAATGAGAGAAAGAGACAGAGAGAATCAGAGAGAGAGAGTGAGAGAGAGAATGAGAGACAGAGAAAGAGACAGAATGAAAGAGAATCAAAGAATGAGAGAGAGAGAATCAGAGTGAGACAGAGAGAGAAAGAGAGAGAAAGACAGAATGAAAGAGAATGAGAGAAAGAGACAGAGAGAATCAGAGAGAGAGAGAGTGAGAGAGAGAATGAGAGACAGAGAAAGAGAAAGAATGAAAGAGAATCAAAGTATCAGAGAGAATGAGAGAGAGAATCAGAGTGAGACAGAGAGAGAAAGAGAGAGAAAGACAGAATGAAAGAGAATGAGAGAAAGAGACAGAGAATCAGAGAGAGAGAGAGAGAATGAGAGACAGAGACAGAATGAAAGAGAATCAAAGAATCAGAGAGAGAGAATGAGAGAGAGAGAATCAGAGTGAGACAGAGGGAGAAAGAGAGAAAGACAGAATGAAAGAGAATGAGAGAAAGAGACAGAGAATCAGAGAGAGAGAGAATGAGAGACAGAGAAAGAGACAGAATGAAAGAGAATCAAAGAATCAGAGAGAGAATGAGAGAGAAAATGAAAGAGAATCAGAATGAGAGAATCAGAATGAGAGGGAGAGAGTGGGGAGAGAGAGAGAAAGGGGGAGAGAGAAAGAATGAGAATGAGAGAGAAAGAGTGGGAGGGAGAGAAAGAGAAAGAGGGGGAGGGAGAAAGAGAGAAGGGGGACAGAGAAAGAGAATGAGAGAGAGTGAGGGGAGAGAGAAAGAGGGGGAGAGAGAAAGAGAGAATGAGAAAGAGTGGGAGAGAAAGAAAAAGAGGGAGAGAGAGAGAAAGAATGAGAGAGAAAGAGTGGGAGACAGACAGAGAGAGAGAGAGACAGACAGGAGGGAGAGTGCCTGAAGGACCCCATTCCGTACTGGGAGTCCAGGTGCTTTAGCAAGCGGTGCACTGGATTCGTATTAGTGGTCAGCGAAATTTAAAATTATGAAGTTGGTGGTCCCTGAGGTCCAAAAGGTTGGGGAACCCTGGCCTAAGACCATCGGAAAACACATATTTTTGATGGTTTTAGGAATAACTTTATCGTTGGGGGTCACCACAACATGAGGAACTGTATTAAAGGGTCGCGGCATTAGGAAGGTTGAGAACCACTGCCTTAGCTGCTTGCCTTGCTTCGCTTGCCTGAATCCATTCCATCAGCAAGCAACTCCCTGCCTGCAATCAAGCAGGCAGGGAGTTGTGGACTTCAACTCCCAGAATTCCTCAGCCAGCAAAACAAAGCTGGCTGAGGAATTCTGGGAGTTGAAGTCTACAAGTCTTAAAGTTGCCAAGGTTGGAGACCCCTGTTCTATTGGGTAAGTTTTTTCCCCCTTTGGGATCTTTAAAAAAAAAAAAAGTTAATTGGGTTTTTTTTTAGTTGTTCTTTTTTAGACCTAGCCATTTAAAGTTTAGGAAGTTTTAAATTTAGCTTTCATATAAAAATAAAAATAAAATAAAATAAAATAATATTTGTGCAGCTTTCTGAGATTTAGTGTGTTTCTGTAGTGTTTCACTCTAACTACACAAACACACAAAATCTCACAAAGCTGTATGTGGAATTTTGTGTGTGGAAAGTGTGAAAGTTGGGTTTTGGGGCTTTTTGTGGCTGTGTGAGGTTCCTGCTTGTTGCAGGGGCCATTTTGGGTCTAGCACAGCTGCTTTTACATTGTGGATGAGCCAGTTGTGTTGTGTTGTGTTGTGTGTGTGTAAAGTGTGAAAGTTGTTTTTTTGGGGCTTTTTGTGGCTGTGTGAGGTTCCTGCTTGTTTCAGGGGCCATTTTGGGTCTAGCACAACTGCTTTTACATTGTGGGTGAGCCAGTTGATGTTTTTTAAATTTTTATTTGGTGTGCGTTGGAAGAGGGGTAGTCTTATACGGCGAGTATAGCCCAAACCCTATATTTTAACAGGAAAATTTGGGGGTCGTCTTATACGCCCAGTCGTCTTATACGCCGGAAAATACGGAATTCTATAAATGGTTAAGTGACAGTTACTGAGGTTAGAGGAGTGGATTTATATGAAATATGGACTATATGAGAAAGAAAAACTGATGAGTAAATATTTTGATGGTTATATAATCGATACTATAATGGAAGATAGTATACTTTTTAATAATGATTGATATCGCATATATGTTTATGTATATATTATTATACTGATTATGATGATGTTTATGTGTTAATACTTTGGACCCCTAGAAAACACTGTTCAACATAGAAATGGAATATGTGATATAAAACAATAAAAAATATTTAACAAAAAAAAAGAAATAAGTTGTAGAACTTTTCTGGAAAAAATCTTAGTAATATAACAATATTTGCTAGTAATTTTGAAGAAAGGTATATAGATACTAAAATATTTAAGCACTGTAACATATGAGATTATATAAACATTGCCGCCAAAATTGATTATTGTAAATATTGAAAAGTAATAACAATCCGAAATTGAATAGAAAAACATTGTATAGCTACTTTAATCCATTATTCTTTATGATAGGCAATGCTGAGTGTAATTTGGATTAAATTTGTCAAATATTATTGGAAAAAAATCTGCCTTTTATTACACCATAACCAGAAACATTTTTCAATTAGGTTATATCATCTTATATTCATAGATATTGTATTAATGTAGAAGTTTCATGTAAAAACAGAAACTGAATTTAAATACAGTGATATGCTGCTTCATGACAGCATTCAAATAATATTTTTTTGGACTTTGCAGAGAGAGACAATATTCTGGGGTCCTAAAAAACATTAAGGCAAATAGAGAAGACAGAGCAGGATTAAGTGGAGCAAGACAAACTAGGTGAACACCCTGTGTGCTTGGCAGAATTTCCTTTTCTTGTGCTTTATAATAAAATACTATACTTACAACCCTTACTTTGGTTTTGAATTTTTTCTTTGTATTAAACTCTGTTGTTTCTCTCCATAGGTTGAAGATCTATTTTACAATATAGCCACCAGGAGAAAAGCTTTTACAAATTCTTGTGAAGAATATGCAAAAATACTGGATGTTGTCAGCAGGTGATCTACTTAACAGGAGGGTTACTTTTTGTTAGATTGGAACATTTTTTTCCTTTTAGCTAAGAATTATATCTTTGATAAATTAAAAATCCATGCAGCAATAGAGATGACTTTATGATATACAAACCTATATACCATAGATTTGAGAAGATAGTCTCATAATCATTGAGGAAAACTCAAGAACAGTTGGTACAAATATTTGAAAGTAACTGTAAAAATACTAACACTAATAGGACCAGTGAGTTTCTTCTGTTCTCATGGTTGTAAAGCCACCAAAGACTGTGCCAAAAGATAATAGAACATTTGTTCTGAGTCACAGTTGATTAGTTAGTTCAATAAAGTAAACTAATAATTAATCAATAATTAGCCCTTGGGCCATATCAAAATGCAGCATTCCAGACACAAATTATTACTAAAATCTGATAAAAACAATTTAAAATGTAATAGGATAAAATACAATTTAAAGTAAAATTGGAATAAAATACAGTTTAAAGTTAAATTGGAATAAAATACAATAATTTAATATATAGATAAATAAAATATAAAATTATAGTTGATTACAAGTCATTAAACATTCCTTTGAAAGTGTTTATTTAATTTTAGATCTAATTATTTAGCAACTGTTCCCTCCCCCACTAATGTATAATAAAACTTAAACATGTGTCATGATGTTATCATGTTATCATGTTACAAAAATTGTTCCACTTCATGATAGTTGCTTTGCGGCAGTGAAATTTGATGCCATGATGTCTTCTTACTTTTTCCATACATTACCAAACATGGGGAAAATATGTGGTATACAATCCTACTCCATTCTTTGACAGCCATATACCTTCCATGCCCCTTTTATGAATTAGGCCTTACTCAATTTGATATCTCAATATCAGTTTACATGTGCTTCACTAATAGTTTTTTCAATGTCTGTTTGGCTATCTACATTTGTTTTTCTATTTATGTATTTCACACATCAGGTATGCCATTCACAACTCTGGAATCAGTTTTTCTGTTAAAAAGGTAAAACATAATTTTTCTTCAATATTTCTAAAATAGTATTATATTTGAATGTTTAATAAAATAATTTTAAAACCTCTAGGGAGTAAATGTGCAGATCAAGTTCATTTACAAAAGTATAAGAGATTATTTTTGATTTCAGAGTCTTTAAAATATGAACTGATTTATTTTAAGTAATATTGTTTATTAAGGTTCCTTAAATTTACGTTCCAATAAACACTTATGTAGGAAGCAAATCTGAATACAAATAGATGATTCTAATAGTTTGCATGTGTACATATATGGATGTTATGTTAATGTTCTTAGAGCTAATTTATTTTTGTATTCATAAAGTCCTTGCCAACCAGTCAACTTCCTCCATATCTCCTGTACTAATGGAGTTATCTAATATGAGTGTTCCCTTAGCAAAGTTCCGGGCCTCCTTTTTCGCTGAACTGCATGAGGACTGCTTCAGTGACAAAAAAGGCCCAGAGGGCTGCGCACTCCATTCCGGGCCTCCTTCCTCGCTGCCGAACTTCTTGAGGATGGCTTCGGCGACGAAAAAGGAGGCTCAGAGGGCCATGTACGCCATTCCGGGCCTCTTTTACCACCTCCAAAGTGCTTGAGGAAGGCTTCGGCAATTAAAAAGGAGGGAGCAGGCAAAGAAACAGGCTGGAGAAGAGACAGATCTTCATCAGGTAAGTGATCCAGCGTGGCAGGATGGGGGGTATGCCCAATTGTGGAGATCCCAGGGGAGGGAGAATGAGGTATCTGTGGTTGGGGGAGACCTTGGGTAGTTTGAAGCAGGTGGCCTGTTCCATCACTAGGCCCCCTCATGGCCTTCCCCACCCCGAGATACCTCATGTGCACTTAACAAGCTGCACATTCTATTAGCAAATGCATGGCGAAAGGGAATGATCACGTTCAAGGTCCTAGATTCACTCCCACAAATCCTCAGGTTACAAATGGAACGGGCAGGCTCCATTACATTCGTAATTCTAGGACTACCTGTATTCATTAAAGCATACAGAGGTGCAGCTGTTTAATAGTTGGATTGGAAATTATCAGCCAAGTTGGTTAGAAAGGAAAATATTAAAAAATACCAATTTCTAAGTTTTTATCACCAAAATAATTCAGAAAAACTTTATTTTCCTTCATTATTATGTTTTCTGACAAATTCATGTATTAAGAAGCGGACACAACACTTTCAAGTCTACAATAGAAATCCTGTGGAACTGAGTAACTTTAGTTATATTAAGAATGGGGATTTCTGCAGGAATTGCATGGCTCAGGTGCCATAACCAGATGTACACAGATCTATTGATTGGCTCCCTTCATTGGCCAGAGAAGAAACCTGCTGATACCTGTGACCAGATTGTTTAATGTTCTAGTTAAAAGCAGCTCAGACACCACTGAGATGAGATCCTGTATAAAAAGTAATCCTTCATGGATTATTGCCTTGTTGTGGAGAAGGGGCTTGCGTAGCTCAATGAAGCTATGAGCTATGCCGTGCAGGGCCATCCAAGACGGACAGGTCATAGCAGAGACTTTGACAAAACATGATCCACTGGAGAAAGAAATGGCAACCTACTCCAGTATCTTTGCGATGAAAACCCCATGGACAGTACCAAAAGGCAAAAAGATACAATGCTGAAAGATGAGCCCCTCAGGTCAGAAGGTGTCCAATATGCTACTGGGGAAGAGCAGAGGGCTAGTACCAGAAAGAGTGAAGCGATTGGGCCGAAGCCAAACGGATGCTCAGCTGTGGATGCATCTGGTGTTGAAGGAAAATCTGATGCTCTAAAGATCTATATTCCATAGGAACCTGGAATGTAAGATCCATGAATCAAGGCAAGCTGGACATGGTCAAACAAGAGATGACAAGACTGAACATTGACATCTTAGGAATGAACAAACTAAAATGGACAGGAATGGGTGAATTTAATTCAGATGACCATCAGGTATACTACTGTGGGCAAGAATTCCTCAGAAGAATGGAGTTGCCTTCATAATCAATAAAAGAATAGGAAAAGCAATACTGGAATACAATCCCCAAAATGACAGAATTATCTCAGTTCGAATCCAAGGCAAACCATTCAATATCACAGTAGTCCAAGTCTATGCCCCAACCACTGGTGTTGAAGAGGATGAAATTGACCGGTTCTATGAAGCCCTACAGCACCTTATAGAATTAACACCAAAAAATGATGTCCTTATCATCATGGGGGATTGGAATGCTAAAGTAGGAAGCCAAAAGATAACTGGAATAACAGGCAAGTTTGGGCTTGGAGTACAAAATGAAGCAGGGCACAGGCTGATAGAATTCTGTCAAGAGAATATGTCATAGCAAACACTCTTTTCCAACAACCCAAGAGACAACTCTACACATGGACATCACCAGATGGTCAACACAGAAATCAGATTGACTATGTGCTCTGCAGCCAAAGATGGAAAAGCTCTATACAGTCAGTAAAAACAAGACCAGGAGCTGACTGTGACTTAGATCATGAGCTTCTCATTGCAAAATTTAGGGTTAAATTGAAGAAAGTAGGGGAAAGCACTAGACCACTCAGGTATGAACTAAATCATATCCCTGATGAATATACAGTAGAGGTGACAAATAGATTTAAGGAATTAGATCTGATAGACAGAGTGCCTGAAGATCTATGGATGGAGGTTTGCAACATTGTACAAGAGGTAGCAACTAAAACCATCCCAAAGAAAAAGAAATGCAAGAAAGCAAAATGGCTGTCTGAGGAAGCTTTGCAAATAGCTGAAGAAAGAAGGGAAGCGAAAGGCAAGGGAGAAAGAGAAAGATACACCCAATTGAATGCAGAATTCCAGAGAATAGCTAGAAGAGATAAGAATACTTTCTTAAATAAACAGTGCAAAGAAATAGAAGAAAACAATAGAATAGGGAGGACCAGAGATCTCTTCAAGAAAATTGGAGATATGAAGGGAACGTTTCATGCAAAGATGGGCATGATAAAGGACCAAAATGGCAGGGATCTAACAGAGGCAGAAGAGATTAAGAAGAGATGGCAAAATTACACAGAAGAACTATACAAGAACGAGCTTAACATCCCTCATAACCACGATGGGGTGGTCACTGACCTCGAGCCAGACATCCTAGAATGTGAAGTCAAACAGGCCTTAAGAAATCAGAACAACAACAAAGCTAGTGGAGGTGACAGTATTCCAGCTGAGCTATTCAAAATTTTAAAAGACGATGCAGTAAAAGTGCTACGCTCAATTTGCCAGCAAATTTGGAAAACTCAATCGTGGCCACAGGATTGGAGAAGATCAGTTTACATTCCAATTCCAAAGAAGGGCAATGCCAAAGAATGTTCAAACTATCGCACCATTGCACTCATTTTAAATGCTAGTAAGGTTATGCTTAAAATCCTACAAGCTAGGCTCCAGCAGTATGTGGATTGAGAACTACCAGAAGTACAGGCAGGATTGCGAAGAGGCAGAGGAACTAGAGATCAAATTGCCAATATACGCTGGATCATGGAGAAAGCTAAGGAGTTTTAGAAAAACATCTACTTCTGCTTCATTGCGTATGCTAAAGCCTTTGATTGTGTGGATCACAACAAATTGTGGCATGTTCTTAAAGAGATGGGAGTACCAGACCATCTTATTTGTCTCTTGAGAAACCTATATGCGGGTCAAGAAGCAACAGTGAGAACTGGACATGGAACCACTGATTGGTTCAAAATTGGGAAAGGAGTCCGGCTGTATACTGTCACCCTTGGCTATTGATTGATTGATTGATTGATTCGATTTATATGCCGCCCTTCTCCGGAGACTCAGGGTGGCTTACAATGCGTTAAGCAATAGCCTTCATACTTTTGTATATACCTGCTTAGTAGGGCTTTCGGACGCCCCCTAAGCGGTGTTCTTTTTTATACAAAGTCAGCTTATTGCCCCCACAACTGGGTCCTCATTTTACCTACCTTGAAAGTATGGAAGGCTGAATCAACCTTGAGCCTTGACGAGATTCGAATCTGCAGTAATTGCAGGCAGCTGTGCTTAATAACAGGGTGCTTTAGACCACTGTACTACCAAGGCTCTTAACTTATATGCAGAATACATCATGAGAAAGGTGGGGTTAGATGAATCAAAAGTTGGAATTAAGATTGCCGGGAGAAATATCAACAATCTCAGATAGGCAGATGATACCACTCTAATGGCAGACAGTGAAGAGGAACTAAAGAGCCTCTTGATGCGGGTGAAGAAGGAGACTGCAAAAGTTGGCTTGAAAGTCAACAATAAGAAAACTAAGATCATAGCATCCGTCCCTCTCAATTCCTGGCAAATAGATGGGGAAGAAATGGAGGTAGTGACAGATTTTATTTTTCTGGGCTTCAAGATCACCGCAGATGGGGATTGCAGCCAAGAAATTAAGATGCTTGCTCCTGGGGAGGAAAGCTATGACAAATCTAGACAGCATACTAAAAAGCAGAGACATCACCCTGCCAACAAAAGTGCGTGTAGTCAAGGCTATGGTTTTCCCAGTTGCAATATATGGCTGCAAAGGTTGAGCGCCAAAGAATTGAGGCCTTTTTTTTAAATTTTTTTTTAAAACAAAACATAAAACAAAAATCCATCATCCATTACAATTGGTTATAAATCTTTTGTGCTTCATCCCCATATTCAGAATTACTAATTATCTAATTTCTCATATTATCAAACAAATAAACATCCTCATTTATCATATATTTAACTATGGCTTTATCGCTTCATAAAAATTATTTTCAAATATTATATTTATAACATTCATTTCATGTTTCATATTTCATTTCCATTTTTTATTATCTAGCCATTGATAAAAGAGCATTGGTGGTGCAGCAGATTAAGTGCTGTTATGTAGCACTTAGCAGCCACCTGCCTGCAATTAGTGCGAGTTCAAATCTCACCAGGCTCAAGGTTGACTCAGCCTTCCATCCTTCCGAAGTAGGTAAATTGAGGACACGGATTATGGGGGCAATAAACTGACTTTGTAGAAACACCGCTTATGGGGGGCCAAAAGCCCTAATAAGCAGGTATATACAAAAGAATGAAGGCTATTGCTATAAGTGCATTGTAAGCTGCCCAGAGTCTTCGGAGAAGGGCGGCATATAAATTGAACAAATAAATAAATAAATAAATAAACAAACAAACAAACAAACAAATAAATAAATAATAATAAATAAATAATAAAATAAATCCCATTTCTTATAATATTGTTTATCTTCTTGTTCACTAATTTCAAATGTCAATTTACTCATTTCAGCACATTCCATGATTTTCTTTCTTATGCGTTGGTATTTTCTCATTTTTCCAGTTTTTAGCAAACACAATTCTGGCCGCTGTTAAAACATTCACAATCAAATATCTCAAGAATTGAGGCCTTTGAACCAGTGGTGAAATGTAAAATTTGTTACTACCGATTCTGTGGGCGTGGCTTGGTGGTGGTGGGGTAATATGACTGAGTGGGCATAGCCAACTTTTTTTTTTTTTAACTTTTAAAACCATTTTTTCTACAACCTCTTTGGCTGAAGAGGTTGTAGAAAAAATGCTTTTAAAAGCCTCTGATGATCCCAGCTGAGCCGCGTGATCATCAGAGGCTTTTTTTTTTACTTTTAAAAGCATTTTTTCGGCCAAAGAGGTTGTAGAAAAAATGCTTTTAAAAATAAAAAACCGCCTCTGATGATTGCGCAGCTCAGCTAGGCAAGGGGGGGGCCCAGGAATTTTTCCTACCAGTTCTCCAAACCACCCGCCTCCATCGCTACCGGATCAGACGATCCGGTCCGAACCAGGAACATTTCACCTCTGCTTTGAACTATGGTGTTGGAGAAGACTCCTGTGAGTCCTTTGGACTGCAAGGCGATCAAACTGGTCAGTCCTAGAGGAGATCAACCCTGACTGCTCAGGGTTAGAAGGCCAGGTCCTGAAGATGAAACTCAAATACTTTGGCCACCTAATTGAGAAGGAAGGACTCACTGGAGAAATGCCTAATGCTGGGAAAGATTGAGGGCAAAAGAATAAGGGTGGCTGGATGGAAAATGAGGTGGCTGGATGGAGTCACTGAAGCAGTAGGTGTGAGCTTAAATGGACACCAGAGGATGGTAGAGGACAGGAAAGCCTGGAGGAACATTGTCCATGGGGTCGTGATGGGTTAAACACGACTTTGCAACTAACAACAACAACATAAAAAGAGAAAAGGAAAAGTAATGTTAGAGCAGAGGTGAGAAAAAGGAGAAAAGGCTCCAGGAAAAGGGTCTTATATGAGCAAATCAGTGACAGAAATTTCTGTCTCTTTAATTGATTGTTTTCACACAGAGCAGCATCCACTGCCAGTTTTTTTCCTGGTTTTCAGTAAAAATGTACATGTAGTCCTTGATTTATGCCCACAATTGACCCCAAAATTTCCGATGCTAAACAAGACAGTTGTTAAGTGAGTTTTGCCCCACTTTATGACCTTTCTTGCCAGAGTTATCAAGTGCTTCTGTGCAGTTATTAATTAATAACATGGTTGTTAAGTGAATTTGGCTTTCCTATTTGACTTTGCTTGTCAGAAAGTCACAAAAGATGATCACATAAACCATCATAAATAAATTTCAGTTGTCAAGTCCCCGAATTTTGATCATATGACCATGGAGGTACTGCAAAGTTGTAATTGTGAAAAAAGGTCATAATTCACTTTTTTCAGCGCTTGAATGGTCACTAAATGAATGACTGTAAGTCTGGAACAACCTATAATTTATTCTGGTCCCTGCCACATGTCCATCCTTATTTGTTCAATATTGCTAAGTATCAGAGGCTGAAATAAGGGAGAAAGACTAGCCATTGATATAGAGTTGGGGCTGGAGGGAAAAAGTCCTCAAGTCTTTCTCTATCCTCTTATGGAAGAGTGAACTTATATATCTAAAAAGGGGTTTTATAAATAGTGCAATCCAACTCATATTATTAGAAGCAAAAGACTTCATCCACTATTTTCCAAAAGTGTGACAGAAAGAGATGTGTTATCTGTTTTGAGTAGCTGTATACATATATGTGTATGATTGACATTTGAAAGCAGGTACTGTTCAGAATTCTTTTGTTGTCACCTTAATCTTCCTTGAATTTAAACAAAGCGCAAGGAGGCATGTTACATGGAAGATGGTTACCGTATTTTTTGGCATATAAGACGCACCTTTCCCCCCCTAAAAGGGGGTGAAAATTTAGGTGCGTCTTATACACCGAATGTAGCCTCGCCCACCCACTGGCCCCCACCCTTTGGCCTCTGCCTCGCAGCAGTTACCTCCTTGCAAGCAAACAAGAAGAAACAGCTCCTTTCAGCTTCAGCACATCCTAATTAGCACAAGTTGATTGGATTGGCCTCCCGACACTCAGCTGATTTGCTCTCAGCTGTTTTGCGCAGGGCTCTGCTGCTTGCTGTAAAGAGGTAAATTGCTGGAGCAGATTTTTTTCCCCTTGTGCTAATCAACCTATGCTGAAAATGAAAATGAAAGTAAAGCAGGCTGTTTGCTGTTTGCTGCAACTAGGAAAAATTACGCAGAGGCAGAGGGAGATTTCTTTTTCTTCTTTTCCTCACCAAAAAAGGTAGGGGCGTTTTATACTCCAGTGAGTCTTATACTCTGAAAAATACGGCAATTCTCTTGTATTTAATATAAAAACATTTATAAGAAGATACACTGAAAGTTAGTTCTCCAGAGTCAAGAATAATGATGACATTGCTTTGATAAGATTAGGAATGAAAGAAAACAATTAAGCTTTCACATGAGAGACTACATATGCTGCTTTGTGCAGGGATCCTTAAACCTTGCCTTTCCAAAAAAAGGTGATTTTGCAAGCAAAATGTTTATAGAAGATGCACAAAATCCCAGGAAAATTATGTGAATTTCTATTCATCTACTTTTTCCATATATATATTAAAAGCATTGGTAATTGCAAGCTATCTTCTCTTTGTAGCAAGGCGAGACAGTTGCAGATGTAAGAACACTGTCAAGTAATACAACTATCGACAATATTCGCTCCGTCTTTGGAAATGCTGTTAGCAGGTATAGTTAAAATGTGATACAATATAATTATGAGTATTACTATGCCCATAAATTGAGTGTAGCAAAATGTAATGGTTCACATAGATGGAAAGTAGATGGACATCTACTTTCTAGATGGAAAGACATCTTCAGCCTTAGAAATTCACTGGAGGATTTTGCACAAGCATTAGCTGTTAACATACGGTATCAGGGTTGCTATTATGAGAAAATTTGGAAGAAGAATGCTTTATATGCCACAGGAATTCCTGGAGGAATGGTGGAATATAAATTCTACCACTTAAAATAAAAAATCCCAGCTAAATTTTTTGAAAAGTGGCAATTTATGGAAAATACAATACAATATATCAAAGACTTTGTTGGAAAAAATGGAAAGTACTGTGTATACCATCTCAATTCCTAGAGAAATGATAAGATATAATTAAATTTTAGTTTTTTAAAAATCTGGTTTTAGTAGATGCAACTGGCTGAGGTAGCTAAAGATGATCCCTTTGTTGTGTCTCTTTTCTGGAGAGAGCTATTGGGTTGTGCTAAAAAGAGTGATTAGACTGTAAAAAATCAGGCAGGTGTGCCTTTCATGAATGGTTGGATCTATTTCAAACAAAACATCCATAACTAACTTTTCAGTTCTTTGAGGTTTTCCCTTATAGTAATTGGAAGAATCTTTCCCATAATCAAACAGGTAATGCAGAAAGGAGGCTTATTTTTTTCCTGTAGAATTCTTCTCAGCCTTATCATAGATATCAGAGTGAGACTGTTCTTCATTATATATATGGTAATTTTAGTTTTGGACTGAACAGCTGCTCTTTCTGTTAAGCTAGCAGAAGTGCTTTCCAAGATGGCGGCAATGGAGGAAGCATAGTTACATCACGGGGAGAAAAGTTGCTATTAAACTAGGTAGAAGAGATGGAGAGGGAAAGATAAGCCATAGAAAAAGAAAAAAGACTTGAGAAAGGAAAAGGAGAGGAAGTTTGAGCGGAGGAGCAAACTGACTGCAGGCAGCAAAACCGACCGGTAAAGAACAAAGAGGTGAACCGCTGAATGAGTGGGGCCAGCTGCAGATTAGGGTGGAATATCAGCTGTGGGGTGAAGAGGCCAGCAGACTGAGGGCAGTGCAATGACCGTCAAAGAACAAAGAGGCGAGCTGGTGAGAGTGGTGCAGGGAGGAGAAGAGAGGAGAGGTGATCTTACTGTGTATCATCCAGGCGGATTATGGGAAAGGTTCTATTTGTTGGTGAAGCAGCATACCAGCACAACGCCCCAGACTGACAATGTTTGGAAACTTGGCTCATTGATTTCCAGTTAAACAATTTTTTAAAATATGGTCTGCAAAACAGTTTATATAAGGTCATGACTACGGCTAATGGAAATTTGAAGGATAGCTCTCACTCATCCAAATTTTAACTTTTTATAAGTGGCGGACATGAAATGTAAAATGAGTTTTAATTTGAACGGTTTGAATCCCCAGTTTAGGTCTCCTGCGTGAGCAGGGGGTTGGACTAGATGACCTTCAAGGTCCCTTCCTACTCAGTTACTGTTACTGAACCCAGCAAATGGGAGCAATGTGGCTGCAGAGCAAAAAGCAGGAGCAGCACAGCAGGGAGAAGAGCGAGTAGCAGCAAGGGGTAGCACAGCGAGCTAGAGCCTGAGAGCAGTGCAGAGAGCAATGGGGAAAGAGACGGTGGAGCTGAATGGAGGACTGAGTGGAGCAGACCAGACAGCAGAGCTGAGACGACCAGAAAACTGCACGGCACGCCAAAAGAGCTGACCAGAGCAGAGATGAGGCTGAAAAGACCCGAACACCAAAAGACAAAACGGAGCTGGCAGAGAAAATGACAAGAGTTCAGAGCAGCAAACGATGGAAGTGAAGGCAACAAATTAAGCCAGAGGCCCCAAAAAGCAGGGAGGGAAGACTCTGGTAGAGAATAAAAATAAATATAGGACAGAAAATGAAAGATAAATAAATAGGCAATTAATAAGGGCAAGAGTGGAACATTAGAAGTGAAGGAAGAACAAGATCAATCAAATAAATCTTAAATAATAAGGGAGGAATTGGAGCTCAAAACCTTAAAAAAAAATAGGAATGAATAGGATAAATAAAACTACCATAACAGTAAGCAAGTTAAATAAATAAGGCAGAAAAACAAGCACAAAAATGCAGGAAAAAAATAGAAAAAAAAAAGAAAAAAACCACAATTTTTTTTACCCCTAAAAGAACCAACAATAAGAAACTCATGGAACAAATGACTGATACTATTGTGGTAAGCAATACATATTCCATGTATATGCTTATGACCAAAGAACACCCAAATTATACATGTATTAAATGTAAAGAGGAAAAAGCAAGAGATCCGGAGACAATTCTAGCTGAACTCCCACCTACACAAGAAAGGTATACCCAAATTGAACCAAATAATGAACAAATAATTCCCAGAGGATTTGATCCTGCTGATAAATCCTTGGAGGAAGACAAATGGAGGTATGTCACACAAGAAGGAAACACAATCAGAAAGAAGCAGCATACATCTAATAAACCCCTACTGGCCAATCTAACCCAACCAGAAACAGCCCCATTAAAACTGAGCAATCGATTTCTCCCCCTAGATGAAAATACACAGACCCACAACCTCCCCCTCCAAAAAAGTACGCAGACCCACAACCTCCCCCTCCAAAATATGCAGACACCTAGAAAAGAGAGATATCAACATAAAAAAGTCACATTAGCAAACACACCTGAGATAAATAGAAAAGCACCTCAGACTGCACCCCCCAAATTGGTGATAGGAGATTCTATTCTCAAAGGGACAACCAGCTATCTGCAGACCAGACATATAATCTAGGGAGGTACAGTGGGGCAAAAAAGTATTTAGTCAGCCACCAATTGTGCAAGTTCTCCCACTTAAAAAGATGAGAGAGGCCTGTAATTGTCATCATAGGTAGACCTCAACTATGAGAGACAAAATGAGAAAACAAATCCAGACAATCACATTGTCTGATTTGGAACGAATTTATTTGCAAATTATGGTGGAAAATAAGTATTTGGTCAATATCAAAAGTTCATCTCAATACTTTGTTATATATCCTTTGTTGGCAATGACAGAGGTCAAATGTTTTCTGTAAGTCTTCACAAGATTGGCACACACTGTTGCTGGTACGTTGGCCCATTCCTCCATGCAGATCTCCTCTAGAGCAGTGATGTTTTGGGGCTGTCGCTGGGCAACATGGACTTTCAACTCCCTCCAAAGGTTTTCTATGGGGTTGAGATCTGGAGACTGGCTAGGCCACTCCAGGACCTTGAAATGCTTCTTACGAAGCCACTCCTTCGTTGCCCGGGCAGTGTGTTTGGGATCATTGTCATGCTGAAAGACCCAGCCACGTTTCATCTTCAGTGCCCTTGCTGATGGAAGAAGGTTTGCACTCAAAATCTCACGATACATGGCCCCATTCATTCTTTCCTGTATCCTCTGCAAAGGGACCAGGATCAGTCGTCCTGGTCCCTTTGCAGAGAAACAGCCCCAAAGCATGATGTTGCCACTCCCATGCTTCACAGTAGGTATGGTGTTCTTTGGATGCAACTCAGCATTCTCTCTCCTCCAAACATGACGAGTTGTGTTTCTACCAAACAGTTCTACTTTGGTTTCAACTGACCATATGACATTCTCCCAATTGTCTTCTGGATCATACAAATGCTCTCTAGCAAACTTCAGATGGGCCTGGACATGTATTGGCTTAAGCAGGGGGACACGTCTGGCACTGCAGGATCTGAGTCCCTGGCGGTGTAGTGTTACTGATGGTAGCCTTTGTTACGTTGGTCCCAGCTCTCTGCAGGTCATTCACTAGCGCCCCCCCCCCCCCCCCGTGTGGTTCTGGGATTTTTGCTCACCGTTCTTGTGATCATTTTGACCCCATTGGGTGAGATCTTGCATGGAGCCCCAGATCGAGGGAGATTATCAGTGGTCTTGTATGTCTTCCATTTTCTAATTATTGCTCCCACAGTTGATTTCTTCACACCAAGCTGCTTGCCTATTGCAGATTCAGTCTTCCCAGCCTGGTGCAGGTCTACAATTTTGTTTCTGGTGTCCTTCGACAGCTCTTTGGTCTTCACCATAGTGGAGTTTGGAGTGTGACTGTTTGAGGTTGTGGACAGGTGTCTTTTATACTGATAACAAGTTCAAACAGGTGCCATTAATACAGATAATGAGTGGAGGACAGAGGAGCCTCTTAAAGAAGAAGTTACAGGTCTGTGAGAGCCAGAAATCTTGCTTGTTTGTAGGTGACCAAATACTTATTTTCCACCATAATTTGCAAATAAATTCTTTCCAAATCAGGCAATGTGATTGTCTGGATTTGTTTTCTCATTTTGTCTCTCATAGTTGAAGTCTACCTATGATGTCAATTACAGGCCTCTCTCATCTTTTTAAGTGGGAGAACTTAAACAATTGATGGCTGACTAAATACTTTTTTGCCCCACTGTATGTTGTCTCCCTGGAGCAAAACTCAAAGATGTGACACAGAACCTAACCAAAATAATTAGGCCCATAGATTACTACCCTTTCCTCCTCCTTCACATTGGGACAAATGACACAACAAAAAACCTGAGTACAATATTGAGAGATTATAAGCAACTAGGTGATAAAGTTAAGGAGTTAGGAGCTCAAGTAGTGTTCTCATCACTATTCCCAATGAAAGGCTAACACATATTGAAGGAAAAAAGAATTCTAGAAATAAACCACTAGTTAAAGGGTTGATGTCACCAAGAAAACTTTGGTTTCTTGGATCATGGACTACAATACCTTCACGAAGGACTCTTGGCAAGGGATGGGCTTCTCCTCATGAAAATAGGAAAATGTACTTGGAAAAAGACTAGCCCAACTCATAAGAAGGGCTTTTTAAAATTGAAGGGGGAAGGTGACCAATCTTTAGAATCTCTAGAACACAAAACCAATCATAAATCCCAAGAAAAGAAATCAAACAACGAGGTAGGGAGTGATGAGAAAAAAGAAAAACTCAAACAACAACTAGGAGATCGAGGAAACCTACCCATGGACAGGCATAAAAGTCTTAAATGCTTATACACAAATGTTCAAAGCTTGGGGAGCAAACAGGGTAACTAGAAGCAATAGTACACAAGGGCAGGTAGGACATAGTTGCCATTACAGAAATCTGGTGGGACGAAACCCATGACTGGAATGGACTGATGGATGGATACAAATAGTTCAAAAGAAACAGGTCAAGAAAAAGAGGTGGAGTTGCATTATATTTAAGGGATCACTACATACTGTATCTACGGTAATGCACACGATCAAAGATAAAACCCAGAATGTATATGGGTCTATAAAAGTGACATTGCCATAGGTGTATATTACAGGCTACCCAACCAATCAGAAGAAATAGATGAACTCTTTGCCAACCAGTTAACAAATATATGTAGATACCACAGTAGTAATGGGAGACTAACTATCCAGATATCAACTGGGAAATTAACTCTGCAGCGAGTGGGAGATCAAATAGATTCCTAACCAACATAACCAACAACTTGTCATCCAAAAGGTAAAGGAGGGAACTAGAAGTAAAGCTATACTGACCCAATTCTTACTAATAGAGAAGAAGTGATAGAGATAGTTGAAACTGCCAGAACCTTGGGTGCTAGTTACCACGTCATACTGGAATTCAATATAATGCAAACACAAGCAATAGAAAATAATCCAACCAGCATTTTAAACTTTAAAAGAGCTGATTTTAACAAACTTGGAGAGAGCCTAGGAAAGATTCTATGGATGAAAATCCTAAAGGGGAAAATAACCCAAGAAGCGTGGGAAACTGAAAAATGTGAGCATAAAAGTAAAGTCCAGCACAATACCACTGAAAAAGATAAACAAATCCAAGAAGAAACCAGCATGGCTGCATAAAGAACTCTGACAAACTAAAAGACAAAAAGGACAAATACAAAAAAAGGAAAGAGGAACACTTAACTAAGGCTGATTATCAGAACAGGATAGTCAGAACATGCAAAAATGAAGTGAGGAAAGCAAAGACTCAGAATGAACAAAGACTTGCAACAAAAGTCAAAGATAATTTTAAAAAGTTTCAATACATTAATAACAAGAAAAAAGTAGTTCCACTAAAGAGAGACGATGGCAAGGAGATAACAGACAGTAGGGTGAAAGCAGAACTGCTTAATTCATTCTTCGCATCAGTATTCACACAAAAAGAGATTACAGCCCAACGCACCAAAATACTGTAAAAGACAAATTAGAAACAAAAATTGAAATAAGAAAGAAAATGGTAAGGGAACACCTATGTGAACTTGACGAATATAAATCATAAGACCTGACAAGATTACATCTCAGAATTCTGAAGGAGCTGGGAGATGTTATCTCAGAACCACATCTTTCAAAAATCCTGGAGCACTGGGGAAGTACCTGAGGGCTGATGTGGTTCCCATTTTCAAGAAAAGGTGTGGGGGGGAAACAGACCCAGGAAACTGCAGACCAATCAGTCTAACATCAATACTTGGGAAGATTCTGGAAAAAAATAATCAAAAAACAGATCTGCTAACACCTAGAAGCAAATAAAGTTATAATTAGTATCCAGCACAGGTTTGTTAAAAGACAGATCATGCCAAACCAATCTTATTTAATTCTTTGAAATGAATAGGCCAGCAAAATGCTGTAGACATAGTATACTTAGATTTCAGTAAGGCATTTGACAAAGTAGACTACAACCTACTTCTTGGTAAGTTAGAGAAATGTGGAATAGACACCATCGCCACCAAATGGATTTGTAGCTGGCTGACAAACTACTCAACAAGTGATTCTTGACTTCCGGTTTCCTTGTCTTCGGCGGCGACGGTGCTTTCTTTTGGCACCGCCACCCCCGCCGCTTGTAGAGCCGCTTCCTGATTGCGAAGCGGCTCGAAATCTTCGAAATCCTTAGGATTGCAGAAGAAGAGGCAGCAGGGCACAGGTAGAGCCCCTGCAACCCCCCCAGGGAACTGTTTCTGGGGAGGAAGCAGGCGCGGCTACCTAACCTGCTGAAACTCCGGGCGGCGTGGGACGTCTTCTGCCTGTGCGGAACAAGCCGACCTCAGGAAACCTTTAAAGAGCGAGGAAATAACTCAAATAAACATCCGCAATCCACTTGAACCCTGAAACTTTGAACTGCAAGTATTAGTCCTTTGCTGAACTTTTTTACTGAAGTGAAAGTCTCGGAAATGAGTGAAAGTGATTGAAAAAATATGGCGCTCAGCAAATGAATTAGTGGGTGTGGATTGGTGAAGTTATCTTGTCTTGCTACAAAGTTAAAAAGTTGTTACAGAGCTGCTCCGGCTGCAACAGAAATAAGAGGAAAATCTCTCCCCTTTACTTGTCTTTGCTGCATTATAGCTTTGTTTTGAGTAACTCTGGGGGACTTTTTTAGAAGGTATTGTGGAGGTGGCAGAAGAGGCGGACCCTCCCTTTTTAAGAAAGCTAGCTTACGTGGCAGGATGGCTTCAAAAAAGCAGGAAGGCAAAACAGGGGGGGGGATCCCCCCCACGTAAGCAGGATACGCAGTCACAAGCCCAAAAAAAAGATTTGGATATGGGAGAATTAAAAGCATTCATCTCAAATATTTTGGATGAGAAATTTCAAGACATGGATGACAAAATAAATAAAATAGATGAAAAAATTCAAAAGTCACAACAGGAAATCATGCAGGAAATGCAGCAGAGCCAAAAGATGGTGACCAAAAAAATAACGGATGTGGCGTCTGGTCTGGCAGGATTTATTATGAAAGTTGAGACAAAAGTGGATGAATTTAAATTAGAAGTTAATGCTAAGATGAAAAATAATGATCATAAATTTTTTGATGTTGATGACAAGATGCAGAGAGTTGAGAATGATATTGTTATGATGCAATTTCGTGCAATGGAATTTGCTATAAGGCTTCGAGGAATTAGAGAAGAGGAGAGACAAGATTTGAGACAGATCTGTGCTGAAGCCTTAGCTGTGATTTTAAAAGTTGAACCTGAGATGGTTTTTTGCAAAATAGATAAAATCTATAGAGTCAACTCGTGGGTGGCCAGACAAAGACAACTGCCTAGAGATGTGGTCATATATTTTACAGATAGAGCAATAAGAAATGACATTTTGCAAAAATCTTTTCTCACTTCTGTGCAAGTGAGTGGATCCAAGATTACAGTTTACAAGGAGCTCCCACCTAAGATGTTGAAATCTAGAAAAGAGTATGGTTTTCTTGTTAAAGAACTGCAGAATAATCAAATCCCATTTCGTTGGGACGCCCCAACTGGCATAATTTTGAGATATAAGGGAGAGAAACACCGTCTGAATACTGTGGAGAAGGCGGAGCAATTTTATAATGACATCTTTAAAGAAAGAACTCCATCCCCACGCACATCTACAGTTTTGGAGATTAAAGAACAACAATCTAAGCAGGAATTAGCAGAGCTGAAGGGTGCTGAAGGAGGCTTTTTGGATGAGCCTTTGCTGGAACCTTCTCCAATCTCGGAGCTGGCTTGGGCGGCTGAAGTTAAGGATCAGCGTATAACTCGAGCAAAAGCCAAGGAACTTAAAGAAAAGTTACAGCAGGAGAGTCAAGACAAGGCTGGGGCTGTGGGAAAAACAGGACAGAGGATCTCAGATGATATCCTAAGGTTCTGCGCTTCGCTCCAGAAGGAGAATAAGGATGATTAAATGTTTATCTTGGAATGTGAATGGGTTGAATGCAACACAAAAAAGGAAGAAAATATTTGCATATTTAAAACAACATAATAATGATATAATTTGTTTACAAGAAACTCATATTACAGTTCAAGATCAAAACTATTTGAAAAATTCCAAATTAGGAACACATTTTATATCCTCAACTAACCAAAAAAAGAATGGTGTGGTTATTTATGTAAACAAAAAATTAACAGCCAAACTTATAGAAGCTGATCAAGATGGTAGGTTTGTAGCAATTGAATTACTTTCTGCTAACAGTCAAATTCTTCTGATAGGAATTTATGCTCCTAATCAACAACAGGATTATTTTTATAAAATGCTGCATACTAAAATACTTCAATGGGATTATAGATCTATTTTAATTATGGGAGACTGGAATGGAGTAATTGACTCTAAATTAGATAAAAAGACTTTGGCAAAATCAAGAATTAGATTACCACAGACTTTTTTTGATATGAGAGAAGACCTGGAATTAAAAGATATTTGGAGAATACATAACCCAAAAGAACTGGACTATACTTTCTTTTCTGACAGACATAGATCCTTTTCCAGGATTGATTTTATCTTGTTGTCTGATGACTTACTTGTTAGGACAAAAAGAACAAAGATTCTGCCAAGAACTTTGACTGATCACAGTCCAGTCTGGATAGAAATTGAGACATGTAAGAATGAGAGACGCTCTTGGAGATTAAATGAAAACTTGTTTAGATATGAGAAAAATATAATAGAACTTAAAAAGCATCTGAAAGAGTTTTTTGAAATGAATTTGAATAAAGGCACCCCAATGGAAATTGTGTGGGACGCAAGCAAAGCTTATATGAGAGGGGTGCTTATATATATGAACTCTAAACATAAGCGGATTCGACAAAAGAAAAGACTTGAATTGGAAGCAGAAATAAAGGATAAAGAACAGTTACTTATTAAAAACCCAACAGATGAAAGAATACTTAGTGTTATAAAACTTCTGAAAGACCAATTCCAAATGCTTATAGCGGAACAAGTTGCAACAAACTTACAATATGCGAAGCATAATACATTCTGCAATGCTAATAAACCAGGCAGGTGGTTGGCTTACACATTAAGGAAGAAACAAAGCATACGGACTATTGATAGTGTTGATATTGGGGGGAAAGAAGTTTTTCAACAGAATTTAATAAAAGAAGCCTTTCTTCAATATTACACTAAACTATATGCCAGAGAGGAGGTGCAGAATGGACTTATAGAAAAATATTTGGACAATAAAAGAGTTACAAAAATTACTGAACAACAAAAGGAAAGAATGGATTATCCCATAACAGAGGAGGAGATAATAGCAGCAATAAAACAATTAAAAACAGCCAAAGCTCCTGGAACGGATGGTCTGACAGCAGTGTATTATAAAACTTTACAGGCAGAAATGGTGGAACAACTCAGAGACTTATTTTGCAACATACAACAAGGGGGAAAAGTACCTCCATCGTGGACTACAGCTTATATTTCTTTGATACCAAAAGAGCAAGCAGGTCCCAAAAAACCGGAGAATTACAGACCAATATCTCTTTTGAATACGGATTATAAAATTTACGCAAAAGTATTAGCCAACAGATTGATGCCAGTAATTCAAAAGGTGATTCATGATGACCAAGCGGGATTTATTGAGGGTAGGCATATGAAGGACAATGTAAGGCAAGTAATAGATTTATTGGAATATCTTGAGAAGAATAAACAGATCCCTGCAGTGCTGGTCTTTCTGGATGCAGAGAAGGCCTTTGACAGAGTGGATTGGAATTTTTTATTAAAGACATTAAAAAAGATGGACTTTGGGGACCAATATATACAGGCGGTCTCAGCAATTTATCAAGAGCAAAAGGCACAGATCATTATCAATGGAAGTTTGACAACAGAGTTTAAAATTGAAAAAGGTACAAGACAGGGATGTCCACTGTCCCCATTGTTGTTCATTTTAACACTAGAAGTCTTGTTAAATACAATAAGGGATTCTAACACATTGAAAGGTATAATGATAAGGCAAGAGGATTACAGAATAAAGGCATTCGCAGACGATCTGGTTGTTACCCTAACACAGCCAATGGAATCGATAATCCAGATGAAAGACATTATACAAGACTTTGGTAAAGTTTCAGGTTTCAGATTGAATCAGAGAAAAACTAAGATGGTAGTTAAAAATATGACACAAGATCGTAAACTGGAGTTAGAAAGGAGGGCAGGTTTTGAGATTGTACCAAAGGTAAAATATCTAGGAGTTCAGGTTGCAGAATCAAATATGAAATTGTTTCAAAACAACTATGAGGCGTTGTGGCGAGAGGTGCAAAAAGATATGGAGATTTGGAAAAAACTGCAGCTGTCTTTACTTGGAAGAATAGCAGCAGTTAAGATGAACATTTTGCCAAGATTTCTTTTTTTGTTTCAAATGATTCCGGTGCTCAAAAATGATAAACAACTAAAAGCATGGCAAACTGGTATTAATAAATTTGTCTGGAACGAGAAAAAACCAAGAGTAAAAATGAAAATTATGCAAGACATCCCAGAAAGGGGAGGTCTCAAACTTCCAAACCTACAATTATATTATGATGCAACAGCTTTGACTTTAGTAAGTGATTGGTTTGGAGGAAAAAAGACTGGAATATTGAATGCAGAAAGTTTTGATTTGGAATTTGGATGGCACGCTTACTTATTTTATGACAGCAAAGTGGATAAAGTATTTAAAAGCCATATACTTAGAGATTCTTTGCTGAGAGTTTGGAAGAAGCACCGAAACAACTGGAATTACAAAATACCGCTATGGCTGGATCTTGGTCATACCTTGTGGAATACAAATATAATGTCACTCGGGGGGTTTTTATATAAAGAGGTTCTTTTTGCAGACGCGGGCAGATGGCAGCTGAAGACATTACAGACATTGTTGGCTGAAGGGATTAATTTAACTTGGTTACAATATAATCAATTGCAATTGAGATGGAAAGAGGACCAAAAAACTGGTATTATGATGTATGAGGAAGAATTAGTT
Source organism: Arizona elegans (assembly GCA_022577455.1). NCBI lineage: Eukaryota > Metazoa > Chordata > Lepidosauria > Squamata > Colubridae > Arizona > Arizona elegans. Next base: position 69,271,948 of record JAKOOJ010000004.1, on the reverse strand, counting down.
AGACATATAAAAGAGAAAGGCCCAATGCATATTAAAAGACTTTACAATGTTTTGTTAGAAAGGGATTCAGAAACTGAACTAGTTAAAGACTGTATGGTTAAGTGGGCACAAAATTTTGAGGAACCAGTGATGTTGGAAACATGGGAAAAAATTTGGGTTCAGAATGTTAAATTTACACAGTCGCAGAATCTGCGGGAAAATTTCTACAAAATGTTTTACAGATGGCATTTAGATCCAAAAAAATTGTCGTGTATGTATCCTAGTGCCCAGCCTAAATGTTGGAGATGTGACTGCTTAGACGCTACATATTATCATGTTTGGTGGACCTGTAAGAAAGTTAAGGCTTTTTGGATAAAAATTTGGTGGGTCATGCAGAATGTTTTGAAGAGAAAGATTCAATTTTCTCCACAACTGTTTCTATTGGGTATAGTTAAGGGTTTTACATTGGGGGAAACAAAAATGATATTGTACATGATAACTGCAGCAAGATTGTTGATAGGTAAATACTGGAAAAATGAAGCGCTGCCTTCGATTGAGGAATGGACTTTGAAGATGGCCAGTTTTGCGGAGATGGCGAAGATTTCAGCATATTTAAAAGATTGTTCTCAAGAGACTTATGAATGGGAATGGAAGAAGTGGATAGATTATGTTCAGAACAAATATCAAACTAGGAAGTACCAAATAGCTTTTATTTGAAAATGTTATATTAAGATAGAAATATTTCAAGGTTGAGGATGAAAATTTATTTGAAAATGTTATATTAAGATAGAAATATTTTCAAGGTAATCAGGATGAAAATTTATTTGAAATTGCTATATTAAGATAGAAATTGGTTAATGTAATGAAGATGAAAATTTGTAAGGGGAGGGCGGGGTTCAAGTTTTATATACAAAGGAGGGTTTTTCCTTTTATTTGATATGAGTATATTGTGAGGAAGTCTGGGGGGAGGGGTGGGTTAGGGTGGGTTAGGGAGGTTGGGAAGTTTGGGGTGGGTTGAGGGGGGGAAAAAAGGGGTGAAAATGTAATTGTAAAACTTTTGCAATAATAAACAAGTGATTCTTAATAGTACTACATCCTCATGGAGAGAAATAAATAGTGGGGTTCCACAAGGCTCCATCTTGGGCCCAGTACTCTTCAATATCTTCATAAATGATTTAGATGAGGGAATAGAAAGGGAAATCATCAAATTTGCAGATGACACTAAACTGGCAGAAATAGCCAACACCCCAGAAGACAACCTCAGGATCCAAAAAGATCTTGACAAACTTGAACAATGGGTCCTATCCAACAAATTGAATTTCAATGTGGAGAAAAGCAAAGTTTTACATTTAGGCAGGAAAAATCAAAGATATAAGTACAAATTAGACGAGACCTGGCTCAAAAACAGTAACTCGGAGAGGTTCCCCCTTGGAGCCTTAGTGAATGATCACTTAAATATGAGCCAGTAGTGTGCAGCAGCAGCCAAAAAAGCTAATGCAATCCTGGGTGTATAAACTGAATATAATGCTGATAAAATAGGTATAGTACCATTAGATATTTTTAAAGCTTTTGACTCTGTACAATGGGAAACTATTAAAACAATTGTTGAGGTACTAGGTTTTGGTAATAAGTTTATACATGCTATTTCAAAACTGTATCAAAAACGTAGTGCAAGAGTGAAGGTGAACGGAAGGCTGACAGAAGAGATAAGATTGGAAGCGGGTACGAGACAAGGATGTCCCCTGTCTCCAACATTATTTTTATTAGTTATGGAAATTTTGACTAAAATGATAGAAAAAGATGAAGAATTGGAAGGGCATAAGGGATATAAGATAAATCTGTATGCGGATGATACTTTGATTATTTTGAAAGATATAGAGAAAGATTTGAAAAAGATACATAAACATTTGGAAGAATTTGAGGAAATGACAGGTTTGAAAATAAATTGGTCAAAATCTGAACTATTAATGAATAATAATGGTAAGGAGTGGGAGAATATGCAAGAACAACTTGGGATAAGGATTAAAAAAACATTGAAATATTTGGGCATAACACTTTCACTCAAAGTTAAAGAAATGAAAAAACTAAATTATGATGTGGTGATGAATGAAATTGAGAAAAAGATAGATAAATATAAAATGATAAAGTTGTCTTGGTTTGGTAGAATTGCAATGTGTAAGATGATGTTGCCAAAGTTTAATTTTTTATTTGAGATGTTACCGTTAAACTTGACAGAGAAAGATATTGAAGGATATCAGAAGAAATTGGATAAATTTTGCAATGGTGGGAAAAGACCTAGATTAGTGAAGAAAATGTGGTATCAAAATCAAAAGGAAGGTGGATTAGGAATCCCCAAACTACTCAATTATTATTGGGTTTATGCTATTTGGACTGTGGTAAAAATATTTAAAGGTGAAGATAGTCATTGGAGAGATTTAGAATTAAAAGACATCAAGAGATTTGGCTCAACATGGTTTTTAGATAAAGCAAAATCAAAATGTGTAATTAATAGCTATTGGTTAAAGGGACTGAGTAAAATTTGGAATAAATTTGTTAAAATTTTAATTCCAGATATAATTTTCTTAGGGAAGACAATTGAAAATTGGCCGATTAAAACTAATATAAGTCGTGATAGGGTAATGGAAGATGAAAATATACAAACTATAATAGATTGGTTAAAAACTTCAGAAAATGAAAGGAGGAAAAAAGAAATCATTGAAAAATTGGGTTTAGGCTGGTTTGAGAAAATACAGATAGAAAAATGGACTAAGAAGGTAAGGGACAATTGTTCGATAAGTAGAAGTAAAACTGAATTTGAACATTTAGTATTCCAAATTATGAAAGATGAAATTGGGCTAAAGGGACTCGTTAGTAAGATATATAAGATTATAAATTTTGATGGAAAACCACAAAGGGTGATGAAGATGAATTGGGAAAAAGAACTTAATATTAAAATATCAGATTTAGATTGGAACGTGAATTGGAAGAGTAGAATTATGAAGACTTTATCTGTAAGGATTAAAGAGCATAATTATAAGGTTGTTTGGAAATGGTATTTGACTCCATTAAGATTGTCATTGATGGATAACAAAATTAGTAAACAATATTGGAGATGTGATATGGAATTAGGGATTTATGAACATATGTGGTACAAATGTGATAAAGTTAAAAAGTTTTGGCAACAATTGGAGGAAATGATATTTGAAATGATGGGGAAAGCAATAATATTGAGACCAGAAACTATATTACTGTTGATAATTAAGGAAATAGAACCGACAAAATATATGAGAAAGAATTGATTAGAATTATGATTATAATGGGTAGAATTATAATAGCCAGATATTGGAAATTAGATGTGAATTTTAGAATAGAAGAATGGTATTGTGAAATGTGGAAATTAGCTTTAAACGATAAAATGACATGTGATATTAAAATTAGAAATGGTGACTATAAAGAAGATATTTTCTGGAAAATTTGGAAACCATTTGTGGACTATGCGCTGGGAAAATTGGATGCTTCGGTACCTGTACCCCGAGAACGTGGATTTTGGCGATCATGAGGATATATCCGAAAAACCAAATCTTCCTTTCTTATGTATAGCACAGGGTGAAATATTATATATGTTGTTTGTAATGTTAGTAATTAAATTTTTTTAAAAAAAATTAAAAAAAAAAGTTACAACCAAATCATCTGAAAATGCTCGTAATCTATAATCATGTTGCCTGATCTTAATACCCTATATGTTATCCGAGTCTAGTATTTTATTCAGCAATACTTCCAAAGTTAAAATAAACAATAGTGGAGACAAGGGACATCCCTGTCTTGTTCCTTTCTCAATTTTAAAAGTTTCTGTGAGACGACCATTAACTATTATTTATGCTGTTTGTTTCTGGTATATTAATAGATAGTATGAAATGCTCTCCCAACTGCATCTTTTGTACTACTTTCACTAAAAACTGCCAATTCAATCGATCAAACGCTTTCTCTGCATCCAAAAACATAAGCACTGCAGGGACTTGGTTGTTTTTCCCCAAATACTCCAGTATATTAACAATTTGTCTTACATTACTTTTCATTTGTCTCCTTTGTATAAATCCAGTTTGATCTTTATGAATCACTTGTTACATAACTGACATTAATCTATTTGCCAAAATTTTTGCAAAGATCTTATAATCTGTATTAAGCAATGATATGGGTCTGTAATTTTTGGGTTGACTATGATCTTGATCTTCTTTCGGAATCAGGGAAATAAAAGCTGTTCTCCAGGATGGTGGCACCTCTCCTCCCTGTTGTATTTTAGCAAATAACTCCTTAAGAGGTTCTACCGTTTCTAATTGAAAATTTTTATAATACACTGCTGTCAAACCATCTGTGCCAGGAGCCTTTCCACTTTTTAATTGTTTAATTGCCAAAAAAATTTCCTCAGTGGTTATTAATACATTCAATCTTTTCCTTTGTTCATCAGTAATTGCAGGAATATTCTCCTTCTGTAAATATCTCTCTATATCATTACCTTGTATATTATCACCAGCATATAACCTCGTATAAAAATCTAAAAATGCTTTTTTAATCATATTCTGTTGATATTTCTCTTTACCTTTATACTCTATTTTTTCTATTGTACAAGATTTTTGTTTTTTCCTTAACATATATGCTAACTACCTGCCTGGTTTATTTGCATTACAAAAAGTATTATGTTTAGCATATTGCAAGTTCGTTGCAACTTGATCTGACATCAACATATTAAACTGTCCTCGTAATATTGTAATGGCTTCTTTTATATTCTTATCATCTGGTTTATCCACTAATGCCTGTTCCTTCTTTTTTATTTCCTCTTCCAATTCCCTCCGTTTTTTCTCCTGTCTACGTCTGTAGGAATTATTCAAATTTATTAAAACTCCTCTGATATATGCTTTACTTGCATCCCATACCATTTCCACAGATGTACCCTTATGCATATTTAAAACAAAAAATTGTTTCATTAACTTTTTACATTCTATCAGAAAAAGATTGGTGCCTATCAGAAAAAAAAGTAAAATCCTGTTCTTTAAAATTTCGTTCACGCCATATATCTCTCAACTCCATATCATCCATCATGTCAAAAAAAGATTTAGGCAATTTAGCCCATGTTTGAATATTTGGCAAAAGGATCTTTTTGTCTTTTTTAGTGTCCAATACACCATTCCAATCACCCATCATTATACATGATTTGTAATCCATTTGTATTAATTTTTTATGCAAAAGTTTATAAAATTTCTCTTGTTGTTGATTAGATGCATATACTCCCACTAAAAGTATTTTCTTCCCTTCTATTAATAATTCAATCATTATATATCTTCCTTGTGGATCTGTTTCAAGTAATTTAGCCATTAAATCTGTTCTTAGGTATATAACTATACCATTTTTCTTCTCAGGAGCTGATGTAACAAAATGATTGCCCAGTCTAGCATTTATTAGGTATTTCTGATCACTTGTTTTAATATGTGTTTCTTGCAAGCAAATTACATCATTTTAAAACTGTTTCAAATAGTGAAATATTTTCTTTCTCTTTTGTGGTGAATTTAGGCCATTAACATTCCAAGTCAAAAATTTATTTGCCATCCTTGGCCCCTGAAAGCTTATGGAGCACTGACTGGAAGTCCTCCTGAAATTTCCTCTTCGGTCTAGCTCCTCCCACAGCTTCCATATTTGTAGTTGCAATTTCTTGGGTTATTATTTGACTTTGTTGCTTCTTTAATTCTTGTTCTTTACGTTTTGTTGCTGCTCGAGTTTGTCTTTGATCCTTGGGGTCTTCCATTTTTTCAAATAAATCCAAAAGTTGAACATTCTCTGAAAGTTGCAATAATTCTTTTTTTTTTAATTGAAAAGTTTTACAAAGAAAATCCCCCCCAATATTCCCCCCCCTCTTTCCCTCCCCACCACCTCCACCCCCCTTCTCATCCCTCCCTCCACCCTAGACTTCCCAGAGCAAAATACAGGGCATTTCAATTAACAATCATAAGCTACATTAACCTAACTTATTCTTAAACTACCAAATCCCCCCCTGAAACCTTAACTCCACTATGGCTAGAATTTAACATTCATTCATAAGCTATTTGATATTTTCTTGTCTGATACTTATTTTGAATATAATCAATCCATCTTCTCCATTCCGATATGTACCGTATTTTCCGGCATATAAGACGACTTTTTAACACATGAAAACCTTCTCAAAAGTCAGGGATCGTCTTATACGCCGGGTGTCGTTCTCCTGTAACCAGGCAGACAAGCCCAAAAGGCTCTGACGAGCCTTAAATGGCTCTGGCGATCCAAGCTCTGACGATCTGCTAATCGGGCAACTCAGCTGGGATCGCCAGAGCCATGGAGAAGGGAAAAACTTTTCCCCCTCCAGCTTGCATACCTTAGCTCAGTGGTTGGGGGTCAAACAATCCTTTCACAGGGGTTTTGCAGGTGGTGCAATATACAGAAAAACGAGCGCAGCCCTCGCCATCCGGAATGAATGGTGCTGTTGTGGTGGTGGGGAAGGGGGCGGCAGAAGCGGGAAGAAGTGGCGTTTGCGATGGCTGGAAGCTGTGAGAGTGAAGCACTACTTTCATTTGTACGGCAACAGCATTCCGCCTTGGTATATTTGTGTCAGCCAGTGGCACAAGGCAGCCCTCCTCTCCTGCTGCCTGGGACTCAGAGTGGTAAATGGCGTCTGATCCGGAGAGCAGCTGGATTTTGCTCTCTAATCCGGATGCCAGATTGGCCCCTTGCAAACTCTCGTCTCTCGAGGAGCGCTCCCTGAAGTGGGGCTGGAAACTTTGGTTGGACTGCTTGAGAGAGGAGAGCTTGCAGAGGGGCGATCTGGTGTCTGCAATGGAGAGCAAAATCCGGCTTTTTCTCTCCGCTGTAAGAGCGCTGTAAAAGCGGCAGCCCTGATTTCCTGCTGCTTGGGACTCAGAGTGGTAAATGGTGACTGGTCCGGAGAGCAGCTGGATTTTGCTCTCCATTGCGGACGCCAGATCAGCCCCCTGCAAGATCTCGTCTCTCAAGGAGCATGACCAAAGTTTCCAGCCCCGCTTCAGGGAGTGCTCCTTGAAAGATGAGATCTTGCAGGGGGCTGATCTGGTGTCCGCAATGGAGAGCAAAATCCAGCTCTCCCCGGACCAGTCACCATTTACCGCTCTGAGTCCCAAGCAGCAGAAAATGAAGGCTGCCTTGCACCGCAAATATACCAAGGCAGAATCCTGATGCTGCACTTTCAGCAGACAGATGAGGGCTGCCTTGGCCATCGGCTGGCGCAAATATACCAAGGCGAATGCTCATGCCGCACAAGTTCAAGTAGTGCTTTGCTCCCACACTTCTTCCGGCCCTCAGTCTCTCAGGGAGATGCTTGACTTCCTCTCAGCCCCAAGACACTGGCTAGCCTATGAGATGAGAGAGAGAGAGAAAGAGAGAGAAAGAGAGAATCAGAATGAGACAGAGAGAAAGAGACAAAGAATGAAAGAGAGAATGAGAGAGAGAATCAGAATGAGACAGAGAAAGAGAGAGACAGAATGAAAGAGAATGAGAGAAAGAGACAGAGACAGAATCAGAGAGAGTGTGAGAGAGAATGAGAGACAGAAAGAGACAGAATGAAAGAGAATCAAAGAATTCTCTCAGAATGAGAGAGAGAGAGAGAGAGAGAGAATGAAAGAATCAGAATGAGAGAATCAGAATGAGAGGGAGAGAGTGGGGAGAGAGAAAGAAGGGGAGAAAGAGAATGAGAGAAAGGGGGAGGGAGAAAGAGTGGGGGGAGAGAGAAAGGGGGACAGAGAAAGAATGAGAGAGTGGGGAAGAGAGAAAAAGAAAGAGTGGGAGAAAGAGAGAAGGGGAGAAAGAATGAGAGAGAAAGTGGGAGAGAGAAAAAGAATGAGAAAGGGGGGAGAAAGAAAGGGGAGAGAAAGAGGAAGAGTGGGGGAAAGAAAGAATGAGAAAGGGGGAGAGAGAATGAGAGAGTGGGGGAGAGAGAAAGAGAGAATGAGAAAGTGGGAGAGAAAGAAAGAGAGAGAGAGAAAGCGAAAATGAGAGAGAGAGAATGAGAGAAAGAGTGGGAGACAGAGAGAGAGAGAGACAGAGAAGAGGGAGAGTGCCTGAAGGACCCCATCCCATACTGGGAGTCCAGGTGCTTCAGCAAGCGGCACACTGGATTCGTATTAGTGGTCCGCAAAATTTAAAATTATGAAGTTGGTGGTCCCTGAGGTCCAAAAGGTTGGGGAACCCTGGCCTAAGACCATCGGAAAACACATATTTTTGATGGTTTTAGGAATAACTTTATCGTTGGGGCTCACCACAACATGAGGAACTGTATTAAAGGGTCGCGGCATTAGGAAGGTTGAGAACCAGTGCCTTAGCTGCTTGCCTTGCTTCGCTTGCCTGGATCCATTCCATCAGCAAGCAATGCCTGCAATCAAGCAGGCAGGGAGTTGTGGACTTCAACTCCCAGAATTCCTCAGCCAGCAAAACAAAGCTGGCAGAGGAATTCCGGGAGTTGAAGTCTACAAGTCTTAAAGTTGCCAAGGTTGGAGACCCCTGTTCTATTGGGTAAGTTTTTTTCCCCTTTGGGATCTTTAAAAAAATAGTTAATTGGGGTTTTTTTTAGTTGTTCTTTTTTAGACCAAGCCATTTAAAGTTTAGGAAGTTTTAAATTTAACTTCCATATAAAAATAAAATAAAATAAAATAATATTTGTGCAGCTTTCTGAGATTTAGTGTGTTTCTGTAGTGTTTCACTCTAACTACACAAACACACAAAATCTCACAAAGCTGTATGTGGAATTTTGTGTGTGGAAAGTGTGAAAGTTGGTTTTTTGGGGCTTTTTGTGGCTGTGTGAGGTTCCTGCTTGTTTCAGGGGCCATTTTGGGTCTAGCACAGCTGCTTTTACATTGTGGGTGAGCCAGTTGATGTTTTTTTAATTTTTATTTAGTGTGCATTGGAAGAGGGGTAGTCTTATACGGCGAGTATAGCCCAAACCTATATTTTAACAGGAAAATTCAGGGGTCGTCTTATACGCCCAGTCGTCTTATACGCCGGAAAATACGGTATCTTTCTTGTGTATAGTCCTTCAGATACGCTGAAATTTTCACCATTTCTGCTAAATTCGCTACTTTCAATGTCCATTCTTCAATAGTAGGCAATGAGTCCTTCTTCCAGTATTGCGCTACCAACAGCCTAGCTGCTGATATTAAGTTCAAAATCAGTTTAGTCTCTAATGCTGTACAATCCATCGTTATGCCCAATAAAAACAATTGAATAAATTTCAACCTTTTTTTCAAAATGTTCTGCATCACCCACCAAATTTTTATACAAAATGCCTTAATTTTCTTACAAGTCCACCATATATGATAATAAGTTGCATCATCACATTCACATCTCCAACATTTAGCTTGCAAATTCGGGTATATACATGATAATTTTTTAGGATCTAAATGCCATCTATAAAACATTTTATAAAAATTCTCTCTCAAGTTTTGTGCTTGCGTAAACTTAACATTTCTAATCCAGATCTTTTCCCATGTTTCTATCATCACTGGTTCCTGAAAGTTTTGTGCCCATTTTATCATACAATCCTTAACCAATTCCGTTTCTGAATCTATTTCCAATAAAGCATTATACAACCTTTTAATATGCATCTGACTTTGATCTCTAATCTGTTTTACCAGGTTTTCCTCATTTTGCATGACACCAATTTTTTGATCTTCCCTCCATCTAGCTTGAAGCTGACCATACTGGAACCAAGTATAGATTATCCCTTCTTCTTTCAATACATTTAAAGATTTCAATTGCAATTTACCCCTTTCCATAAAAAGAAGTTCTTTATAAGTAATCATCTCCTGTTTTTGTTCTGTACTTATATTTTCTATTGCATGTCTGGGATTTGCCCATATAGGTATCTTGTAGTTTAGCTTATATTGATACTTTTTCCAAACCCTCAACAACGCATTTCTAAGTATATGACCCTTAAACACTTTATCCACTTTTTTTTTCATATAACAAATAAGCATGCCATCCATATAACAAATCATAACCTTCTATATTTAGCATTCTCTCTTCAGTTAAATTAACCAATCACTAATTTGTGATAAAACAGCTGCTTCATAATACAATCTTAAATTAGGCATTTTAAAACTTCCTCTCTCACGTATATCCTGTATAATTTTCAATTTCACTCTTGGTTTCTTCCCACCCCAAATAAAAATATTAACCCCTTGCTGCCACTCCCTCAAATTTCCATCTTTCTTAAGCACTGATATCATTTGAAACAAGAATAAAAACCTGGGTAATACATTCATTTTTATTACTGCTATCCTTCCCAGTAGAGATAGCTGTAACTTTTTCCAATTCTCCATTTCTTTCTGCACTTTTTGCCAGAGAACTTCATAATTATTTTTAAATAATTTTGTAATTGAGACTGCAATATATACTCCTAGATATTTAATCTTTTTAACTATTTCAAACCCTGTTATTTTTCCTAAGTCTTCTCTTTGAGATATAGACATATTTTTAGTTATAATCTTTGTCTTATGTTGGTTTACTTTAAATCCAGATACCCTACCATATTGACTTATTATATCCAACATGTGTGAAGCTGTTTCTATAGGTCGAGATAAAGTAACAACCAAGTCATATGCAAATGCTCTTAATCTATAATCTTGCTGTCTAATTACAATTCCTTTTATTTAGTCAGAATCACGTATCTTATTCAACAAAACTTCTAAAGTTAAAATAAACAGCAATGGAGACAAAGGACAATCCTGCCTTGTTCCTTTCTCAATTTTGAAAACATCTGTTAAATCTCCATTAACTATTATTTGTGCTGTTTGTTCCTGATATATTGCTCTAATTGATTGTATAAAATATTGTCCAAAATGCATTTTTTCTATTATCTTAAACAAAAATTGCCAATTCAATCGATCAAATGCCTTCTCTGTATCCAAAAATATGAACGCTGCAGGGACTTGGTTGTTTTTTTCCAAATATTCCAGTAGGTTTACAATTTGCCTAACATTATATTTCATTTGCTTCCCTTTTATAAACCCTGATTGGTCATTATGAATTGTTTGTTGCATAACTGGCATTAATCTATTCGCTAATATCTTAGCAAAGATTTTGTAATCAGTGTTCAAAAGTGATATTGGCCTAAAATTTTTAGGTTTGTCACAATTTTGATCTTCCTTTGGGATCAATGAAACAAAAGCTGTTCTCCAAGAGGGTGGGACTCCTCCCTCTGATTGAATTTTACAAAATAAAACTCTAAGCGGTTCTACCATTTCAGACTGTAAATTCTTGTAATAAACAGCTGTTATTCCATCTGTTCCCGGAGCTTTACCTGTTTTTAACTGTTTAATTGCTGCAATAATCTCCTCAGAGGTTATTGGCTGATTCAATCCTTCCCTCTGTTCTAACGTTAATTCAGAGATATTCCCTTCTGTTAGGTATCTATATCTTTACCTTGTATTGAATCACATATAGCTTTGTATAAAATTCTAAAAAGGCTTTTTTGATCATATTCTGTTGATAAACCTCCTTACCTCTAAATTCTATCTTACCAATGACTCGTGACTTCTGTTTTTTCCTCAACACATAAGCCAACCACCTGCCTGGTTTATTAGCATTACAAAATGTATTGTGTTTAGCATATTGTAAACTAGTTGCCACTTGATCAGCCATTAACATATTAAATTGCTCTCGTAATATATTTATTGTTTCTTTTACTTTCTTATCTCCTGGATTAATTATAAGTAATTGTTCTTTCTTTTTTATTTCTTACTCTATCTCTTTCCGCTTCTTCTGTTGTTTTAATCTATGATTATTATTCATATGTATTAAAGCTCCCCTCATGTAGGCCTTACTTGCATCCCATACCATTTCCATAGACGTACCCTTATGCATGTTAATAGCAAAAAATTCATTTGTTTTTTAAGCTCATTCACATTTTCTTCATATCTAAATAAATTTTCATTTAACCTCCAGGACCTCCTTTCCCCCCTCTCCTGTTCCAATTCCACCCAGACCAGACTATGATCGGTTAAGATTCTTGGACATCTTCGTCTTCTTCATCCTAGAAAAAAAATCATTTGTAATTAGTATAAAATCAATCCTGGAAAATGATTGATGTCTATCGGAAAAAAATGTAAAATCTCTTTCCTCAGCATTCCGCTCTCTCCAAATATCTCTCAGCTCCATATCTTCCATCGTATCAAAAAAAGATTTAGGTAACTGCGCATGTGTTGAGATTTTTGATAAACTTTTTTTTATCTTTCTGTGTGTCTATTACTCCATTCCAATCACCCATTAGGATAAAAGGTTTATAGTCCCATTGTATTATTTTAGTATGTAAAAATTTATAAAATTTATCCTGTTGTTGATTAGGTGCATATATTCCAATTAAAAGCATCTTTCCACTCTGAGTTAATAGTTCAATTGCAATATATCTTCCTTGAGTATCTGCCTCAATTAAATTAGCTGATAGTCCTTTCTTTACATATATAACTAGCCCATTTTCTTCTCTGGTGCTGATGCCACAAAATGTGTACCTAATCTTGAATTTATCAAGTATTTTTGGTCTAATAATCTGATATGTGTCTCTTGCAAACAAATAACATCGTTCTTAAATTGTTTCAGGTAGTGAAATACTTTCTTTCTCTTTTGTGGTGAAGTTAAATCATTAACATTCCAGGATAAGAATTTAGTTGCCATCTTTGGCCTTTCAAAGCTTCAAAAGCATCAGCTGAATATCCTCCTCCATCTTACTCTTCAGCCTCACTCCTCCCACTGCTTCTGTTTTTTTGACTTCTTGAGATGAATCTTGAGATTGTTGCACTTTTAGTTGTTGTTCTTGGCATTTGTAGGTTGCTCGTGTCAGTCGTTGTTCTCTTGGTTCCTCTGTCTTCTTGAGTGATTCCAAAGTTGGGGGTGGGCCCCCAAGGTCTAAATCTTCTTCCATAATAACTCCTCCAGCTGCAACTTCAGCATAAGTTTGTATCTGCTTTCCATCTTTCTCTTGTTGTAACATCTCCATTTCCTTTCTGTCCCCCCCCCCCCGTGAAGGTGGATGTCCAGCTTTTAAAATATTAACATAAAAATCTTTTGCCTTCCAGACTGTGTTTAACCAGTATCTTTCTCCACCATAATTCACTATTAGACCAGTTGGAACATCCCATCTGTATTGCACTTTTTGGTTTCTCAGTTCATTTACCAAAAAGCCAAAGTCCTTTCTGCTTCTTAACATCTTTGATTAGCCCTGCTATAGTTTCTGCACAAATATCCTTTAAATTTTCCCGACCATTTTCTTTTAGCCCTCTCAGTCTCAGGGCAAATTCCATAGATCTGTATTGTAACATAACCAATTCATCATCCACCTTCTCAGTTTTAGTCATAATGTCTCTACTTTATCTTCCAAATTAAGATTGGCTTCATTGATTTCTTCTACTCTCTCATCCACCTGAATAATAAGTTTTGCCAATCCTGAGATTGGCAATCATCTCTTATTTCATCATGCTTTTCTTCAACAACTTCTTTAATTGACTTTATATCCTCCTCAATTTTTTTTTAATTTCCCTTCCACAATTAAGTTATTCATAGCTGCAGTTTGATTATTCATGGCTTCTTTTATAAATTCTTTAAGTTCATTAAAAGAAGCCTCCTGGCTCTATGAATCAGCCGGAAGTTGTGCTTTCTGTGTCACTACTGACACTACTGGGAAATCTCCTCCACTTTTAGAAACTCTTGGCTTAACTTGTTTACAAGCCATCTTTATTTTAAAAGTCTTTTTTCCTTTCACAGCCACAAAATCCCTTGAGCAATTTTCAAAAGTTTGTAATTTATAGTTTATAATTTGCGAAGCAAAATAGTCTTTTCTCCACAAGCTCTCAGTTCCCAGCAGCTTTAATCCACTCTCAAAGTGCAAAGTTCTCAATAAACACTTTCGTTTCTAACTCTCACTTTCACGCCCACAACAAAGGCGCCATCTTCAGCCTCCAACTCAAAGAGATTCAATTAGAAACAATGTAAACCCAGAGTTAAGCAATGTTACTTGTAAATGCTTGTTCTCCTGTTTCCGCTCTGTCTGCTTGTATTCAGTCAAACTCACTTTTGCTTGCAGAATTGGTCGCGATGTCTGGCTCTGTTTAAAACAGAGTTGTCCCGGATCCAGAGCTTCAGTGGGCTGATCGGGGAGCTCTCACCCTCCAAGCCTCTGGAATTATTCCAGAGGACTTTCGGGGAGCTCTACCCGCACCCACCGGCTCCCCTCTCCTTCTTCTCCCGATGGAGAGGTTTTCAAGCTGCCAGACAGCTGCTTAACACTGTCAAAACGGCTTTTACGAAATCACGGGGCTGGCGGTCTGAAAAGACCGTCCACGACGCCGGCGGTGCCAACCGGAAGTCCCGAAAGTTGCAATAATTCTTGTTGAGTAGTCAAAACACCTCCTTGAGCTTGTGCCTGCATAATTTCCTTTTCCCCCTTTCTGGCCTCTCCTGGTTCTTTCCTTCTTCTGGTTTCTGGAGATGGTGGATTTCCAGCCTTTAGTATGGTAATGTAAAAGTCTCTTGCCTTCCAAACTGAGTTGAGACGATGTCTCTCACCCAAATAATTCACCAGTAATCCGGCTGGAGTTTCCCATCTGTACTGCAATTGACGCCTTCTAAGTTCATCAACTAAAAATGCATAGTCCTTTCGAGATCTCAGCATTTTGGGGGGAATTTCCTTCATTACTAAAACCTCCTGTCCTGCCACTTGAAGTTTCTTCTTATAAGAAACTTGTAAAACTCCATTTCTTGTTCTCCTTGTAACAAAATAGATCACAATATCTCTTGGTAGTTGTCTCTGTCTGGCAATCCATGAATTAACGTGATAAATTTTGTCTATTTGCCAGTCACACTCTGCTTTAGATTCTCCAGTAAACTGAGCAAGGGCTTCTGCAAAAATCTCTCTGAGATTTTCCTGGTTATTTTCTTTCAAGCCTCTGACCCTCACTGCCCATTCCATCGCTCTGTATTGTGTCATTATGAGGTCTGCTTCTACCTTTTCCATCTTGTTTTGAGCCTCCCCCAATTTAGCTTCCACATTCAAATTAAACTGATGAATTTCATCCACCCTTTCTTCCAATGATGTAACATGACCCACCAGTCCCTTAAATACTTCCACAATATCTTCTCTTATTGCATCATTTTGGGTTTGAATTGTTTCTTTAATTTCAAGTAGTTCCTCAGACACTTCTTTAATTTTTTCCTCAAAACGGAGTGTGATTTTTTTTCTTCCAAATCAGTAGACAGTTTCTTTAAAGCTCCCTGAAGAACTTCTAGTGTCAGTGTTTGTGTATCTGGTGGGGCTAACAAAGACTGCATTTTTGATGTTTGAGCTGGAGAAGTTTCCGCACTTTTAGTAACAACAGTTTTTATTTGCTTCACAGCCATCTCCAAACTGCACTTTCCCACCAGCCACTCAGCAGAACCAACAGGTCTTCTTAATCTCAGTCCTTAATAATTATTATGGCTTATTGATAAGTCAATATTGTATTCTTTAATTCCAATCCTCAAAATTCCCCAACAAGGTCTTTTAAAAGGTACTAACAGCGTTAACGAGTGTTAATGAGCGTTAACAAGCACTTTCTCTTTTAACTTTCGTTTTCATGCCCTTAAACAACTCAGCGCCATCTTTTTTAAGCTTTCTCCCATCTCAAACTCCGAAGGAAGTAGTAGTTTATTAGAGTTAAAGTTTAGTACTTGCAGTTGTGATTTCTCCTGTCTTTCCTCTGCCTGCTTTAAAGTCCAATCGATGTGAAATCATTTAGTTCTCAGGGGTGATCGCGGCACCTTGTTCTGTTTAAGACAGAAACATCCCGGATCCAGAGCTTCTTCAGGTGCTTGGGGAGCTCTCACCCTCCGCGCCCCAGGATTAATCCTGGGGGTCTTAGGGAGCTCTACCCACACCTGCCTGCTCTCCTTCCCCTCTTCTCCTGAGGGGAAAGTTCCGAGCCGCTAGAACAGCTGATTTTCGCTGCTCTAGCGGCTTTACGAGATTGCGGGGGTTAGCGCTCCCAAAGGAGCTGCCGCTGACGCCTTCGGTGCCACCGGAAGTCTGTTAACTGATTTTTTGAGCATGAGTGGAGTAACTTACTTTTCCTCATTGATAAAATGAATTGACTCTTCTAAAACAAGTACTTGGTTTTTCTTGCATATGAAAAAGAATGTGTAAGGGAAGAGCACTTTGAACCTTTGAAGGTTCATTATTGTCTGGTTATAGTTTAAGTGGGCTACCGTGTGCTTCTAAAACAATTTAAGGCATTTCCCTAAAATTGTATATTACAAAGAAAAAAGTACTCTATATGTACTTCTATGGAGGTATGAAAATAACCATAAAAGGATGTATTTGAAAGTAGTTTTATTTTGTGAGTAAGGCACTTTGACTAATTTCTACAGTGATATTATTTACTGTTGTATCTAAAACTGTTAATTACTGGTTACTAGCAATAAAATGTAATCTAGCCTTATCTGGGATTAAAGATTAGAAAACAATGAAATCATGATCAGAATATATGCTGCATATTTAATAATTATTAATTATAATAGTTTTAGTGTGTTTTTAAAGGTGTTTTATTTAAAAAGCAAAAGGACTAATTTTTATTTAAATATCTTTAGAGAATTGATTGTAGTGGGCTGTGAAGATGCAACATTGGCTTTTAAAATGAAAGGTTTGGTAACGAATGCAAATTATTCCATGAAGAAGTGCATCTTTTTACTTTTTGTAAATCGTGAGTATAAATATATTCACTTCCATATTTTCACAGAATGTTTAAGGGATATTTTCACTCATTAAAAGTCCATTTTTGTTATAACTCCATCCTGAAAACTACTTATTTTTTTCTTCCACATAGTTTATCCATGTGTTGAAGTTAAAACAAACTTTTTTAAAAATAGCAATGACTATAGCGCTGAATCTTAATGAAATAGCATGATCTGAAAATGCAGAAAAAACTTCCATGATTTTGCATTACAATAATCAATCTCTCTAGATAAATGCAATTAAAAAAAAGAAAAGAAAAAAATGTATACATTGTGTACATAACCCTTGATGTGTTTCTGAAAGCCTAGTGTAGTCTTCAGCTAATTATGTAACTTGGATCTGAGAAAACAAATAAGGTGATGAATCAAGGTATAAGTTGATTTGATTTAATATAGTTAAAATCAACTATATTAGAAGTATAATTTTCAACCTACATTGGTTTTCCTTAATACTTAATTAATATTGCTCTAGCACAGTGATTGCTAACCTTTTTGCCATCGTATGCCAAAAGCGGGGGGAGCGCAGGGAGGTCGCGCCCATGTGTGCCCACACCCATAATTCAGTGCGCTCTGCCCCTCACGCATGCGCGCGCGACACCCCTGCGCTCCTCCAGCTTTTGGCACGCGATGGCACTATAGGCCCAGTAGGCCCGTTTTTCACCCTCCCCAGGCTCTAGACACTTTCTTGGAGCCTGGGGAGGGCAAAAACAGCCTTCCCCATCCCCCTGGAGGCTGGAAACGGCCCATTTGCCAGACTTCCAGTGGGACTGGAAGGCCCGTTTTTCGCCCTCTCCAGGCTCCAGAGCCTTTCTAGGAGCCTGGGGAGAGCGAAAACAGCTTTCCCCAGCCCCCTGGAGGCCTTCCGGAGGCCGGAAATAGCCTGTTTCCTGACTTCTGGTCGGCCTGGAAGGCCCGAAAATCAGCTGGCCGACGCTGAGCTAGGGCAACACTCGCATGCCCACCGATATGGCTACAGGTTCGCCATCACGGCTATAGCATAAGGAGAGCCTAAGGATGAAAAACTGTAAACTATGGATTGACAACGCACCAGTTAAAGAAATCATAAATAAGACAAAAAGTCACAGTCATGGCAGAATCATTATGTTCAGTGATTTAGAAAGAAATATAACCTGTTTACCAAATAAATAGATCTTAATTAAAATATAATTTTGGGCAAAATAGATCATACTTTTTATAATGAAAGTTCTTAACTGTCATTAAAATAAACAGATCTTGGTTCCAAATCATTGAGTTTGTATGTCTTTAAGAATATTTGTTGAATGTGATGTCATGATTAATATACGATTGTTTTTTTTTTGAATAAAAGGTTTTTATTATTTTTTATAATCACACAGATAACATTTTCACTTGTATATTTAAACATTTATAAACCCACCCTTCCACCCATCCTTCCCACCCGCCTCCTCCGACTTCCCAGAAGAAAAACAGGGTATAGGTTTTATCAAACATACACTAAAATATGCTAAATTAATGCAAGATTATAATTCCCTAGACCCCTTAACTCCCCTTCTACAAATTATTCATCAGCCTCCCTTTAAACTCAAAATAACATGTAATCCTTTTGGCCTAAGAGTCTCATAATACATCTGTAAGAAATTCTTAGTTCATTTTCTTAATAATTTTACTCTCCCTCCTACTTTTATTCTCAAGATTCAAATATTTTTTCTTAAACCTTAATTAATCATTAATTAAATTCTTAATTCATTTACTTAATCATTGTAATTAGTCATTAATACATCAATTATTAAACCAAATAAAATTAATCTTCCCTTCTTCCTTTCTTTCTATATTTTTTCCAATCTTCCTTCCTCCCTCTTGCTTTTATTTTAAGGAGGTTTTGATTTTCAACTTGGGATTGATGTATCTTTAAAACTTGCCCATTTCTTGGAGTCATTTCCTCTGATTTGGAGCTCCCATGTCGACTCTTCTTGCTTATATAATCAGTCAGTCCATAGAACGAAGAGTTAACTCGATGAGTTTGCAAAAAAAAGTCCAGTTGTTGGATTTCAATTAATTGTGTAAAAGCCTCTGCCAAATCTTCTGAAACCTCGTAGGGCTGATCAGTTTCTTCTTCTTTCTGCTCCAAATTATATTTTTGAAAAGTTCTGTCAGTTAATTCCACAAGGGCAGGAAAAGAGTTTGAAGATCCTTGAGAATCAGCCAAATCCAGTTTCTCTGTTTTAATCAAAATGTCTCCTTCATTGTCATTGTGCTTTCCTTCAAAAACATCCTCATTTGCTTTTAAATCCTCCACCAGCTCTATAAATTTTCGTTTTATGATTGCTGTAAAGTTATTAATAATTGCCATTTGATTATTCATGGTTTTCTTTATAAGTTCTGTAAGGTCTCTGAAAAAATCCTCTTGGCTCTGTGAATCAGTTCTCTGTGTCATTTCTGACGCCATTAAAGAGCTTCCACCACTTTCAGAAACTCCTTGCTTGGAAGCCATATTATTTTAAGAAAAATTTTCTTTTCAAAGCCAAAACATCTCTTAAGCAACTTTCTCAAATTTATTTGTAGTTTATCAATCAAGATAGTCTTTTCTACACCCAGCTCTCAAATCCCAGCAGCTTAAGTCCAGTCTCTAAGCACAAATCTATTAACAAGCACTTAGCTTTCACTTTCAGTCCAGCCATAATGAAGACACCATTCCTCCTCCAGCTCAGCAAAATCAATTAGAAACAATGTATCCCAGGAGTTAAGCAACATACTTGCAAAGGCTTGTTCTCCTGCTTCTGTTCTGCCTGCTTTTGGAATCAATTAGTCTCCTTGTTGACAGCAGAGTTGGTCGCCGGCGTCTGGCTCCGTTTAAAACGGAGTTGCCACGGATCCGGAGCTTCAGTGGGCTGAACGGGGAGCTCTCACCCTCCAAGCCCCTGGAATTGCTCCAGGGGCTCCCGGGGAGCTCTACCCTCGCTCACCGGCTCTCCTCTCCTTCTTCTCCCGAAGGGGAGGTTTTTGAGCTGTCTGACAGCTGATTAGCGCTGTCAGAACGGCTCCCTCGGAATCGCGGGGCTGGCGGTCTGAAAAGACCGTCTGCGACGCCAGTGGTGCCAACGGAAGTCTCTTTAATATACAATTGTTAAGAACATTTTTACAATCATAAACTTTAATTTTTTAATTATATATTTGATATAGGTTTTTTGAATATAAAGGCTAACTTATTCAGAAATGGATATAAAAATGATAATTTGGAAAAGTAATTGAAACAATTTTTTCTCTTTCCAGATCGATTGGTAGAGTCAATTGCCTTGCGCAGAGCGATAGAGACTATATATGCTGCTTATTTACCCAAAAGCACGTATCCATTTTTATATATAAGGTAATACTGAGAAATATTTTTGCCGTTGAATTTCATTTTGGAAAAGGAGACTTTCCTTCCTAACAATCTAAAAATGTAGATGTTGAGGACCAGTGCTTGATATGTGAATTTGTCTGGATAAGGATTACTGAATGGAAATTAAATCTGCATAAGAAGAGGGTTCTTCTGTACAATGGGGAAGTTTTTGTTTGAATGTTCAAGAGTTTTGGTAGAAGTAGTTCTTCCTTTACAAACAAGTGTAAAGGAAGTGTGTTTTCTGGATCTGACTTAAATTTGGCGTTTCAGATCCCAGCTATGACCTGAACCTCTTTGCCCAATTAGGATTGGTGAACCAGCACTTACTAGTAAGGTTGGTAAGGTTGGACTTACCAACCTTACTAGTGGTTGTGATGGTTCATGGGTATCTGTTGCTTTGATTATTGTAAGGTCTGCAAATATGAGCTTGTCTTTGAATACCATTTTGCACATTTCATTGGCTGAAAATGCTTTAGCCAGGTTTCAGTTTTATCTATTGTCTGCCTGTCCATTTCAAAGCACAATTTAAAATTTTTTATTAATCTGTAAAGTTATAAATAACTTGCTATTATATTGTGAATATTTCTGCTGGTTCTCTTATTCTCAAAAACTATGCTTGCTACTACTTCTTATGAATAAATAATTCAAAAGACATTTTTTTCTATGTGAACTTCCAGTTTCTACAGGCTCCTTTTATGGGAAGTATACCACTTCTAGCTCATGAAGTAAAATATAAAAATATAAAATAAGCATTTAGGACAGGTCTTTAAATTAAACTTCAATATCAAATGTTGAGAACTTCTGTCTTTGCTTGCTTATTGTGCTTAACCATCTTCTGTTTTCTTTTCTGATTTCCTTAAGAAAAACGTCCAGGAAATAAATTACAGTAAATGAATGTTATTGTATTAATGTTGTATCTGTGTTTGTTTCAAAATGCACAGTAGGCTATACAGTAAATATCTCTCAGTTATGTGTTTAAAGGATTATTATGATGTATATATTTCTGGTTTTGAAAAAATATATAGCACCACAGTTCTGGTTCTGGTTACAACGCAAATTCGCAAATTTGAAATCGGACATGTCTTTGATCAACTAAGGTTCTAAAAATGTTTTATAGTCTTGAGATTGCACCTCGGAATGTGGATGTGAATGTACATCCTACAAAGCATGAAGTTCATTTCCTCCATGAAGATAGCATCCTGGAGCATATACAACAACATATAGAGAGCAAATTGTTAGGTTCCAATTCATCAAGGATGTATTTCACTCAAGTAAGTGGATTCTTTTATCCCTAAAGGAGTAATGATATATGTTTTATTAATAATAATACTATGAAAATCATTCCAAACTAGATTTTACTATGTTGTGTATGAGAAGCACTTCTCTTGCTGGATATTTGCATAGCTGAGTGCACAATTCAGTTTAGAGAGAGTTCTTTGAGGGGTCCTTGGTGCGCTCTGAATTTGTTTGTTTTCTTGCAGATGTTTCATTACCCAAGCTAGGATGTTACCTAGTTTGGGTAATGAAATGTCTGCAAGAAAACAAGCAAGCTCAGAGAGCACCAAGGACCCCTCATTTAACCCTGAGCTAAATAACATTCTCCTTTATTGAGGTTTTTTAAATATATATAAAGAATCAGTATTGCATCTTATGACAAACCATTAAAAATCTGTGGAATCACTGAAAATCCAAATACTGTCTTTTTTGGAATATAAGATGCACTTTTTCCCTCCTAAAAGAGGCTGAAAATTTGGGTGCCTCTTATACTGCAAATGTAACCCCGCCCACCCGCTGGCCCCCACCCTTTGGCCTCTGCACGTCCTCTTCCTGGCTGCAGAGATTGCCACTGACAATGTCTTGTGTTTTTGGGCTTCGTGCTTCGGATTTTCAACCTCCAAATGCTCCATTTGAGAGCCCTTCAAGGCTGCAGGGATCACCAAAGCACATTGCCACCAATCGCCACCCAAAAACATGACGCATTCGGAGGCTGAAAATGTGACATGGAAATGGTTACCCGGAATAGCTGCTGCCTTCTCTTACCCCTTCCGTGCTTTGTCTGCTTTAGTCTCTTGAGCTCCCTCCGACGATCAGCTGTGCTTATGAAGCTGTTTTTCAGCCCCAAAGCAGCGCTTGTGAGCGAAGTGATTTTCCGTGCTTTGCCTGCTTTTCTAATTGCTGCTCCCTCCACTGATCAGCTGTGCTTTAGAAGGTGTTTTTTAGCCCCAACCAGCCCCAACCTCAAAACCAGCAAGCAAACTAATGTGCTGAAGCTGACCAGGCTAAGGATGCTAGCAAGATGAATACCTGGTAGACGGATTTTTTTCCCCTATTTTCCTCCCCAAAAATGAAAGTGTGTCTTATACTCTGGTGTGTCTTATACTCTGAAAAATACGGTACATTATCTTAATATAAATTAATAATTTTAATTGTGTGATATAAAGTTAAGGTAGGTTTCATGTAAGGCAGAGCTTGGAACAGGACTTTAATTTGTAGGAACATTAAAGTATTCTTTCATCATTATTTATCTGTAATGAAGACATTGTTACCAGCGATAACCGCCCCTTCCACTGAAGTTGTTAAATCACTGAAATCTTCAGCTACTCAAGGAAGTGAGCAGATTTATGCTCATCAGATGATCCGCACTGACAAACGGGACCAAAAATTGGATGCTTTTCTTCAACCAGTTAATAAAACTAAGAATGCAAGGCTTGTTGTGGCAGAACCGGAGGACAATAGAAACATGCAAAGTTGCAAGGCTATTGGAGTACAAAATCTTGAAATGGAAGAATGTGATGATTTGAATGCAAGTGTTTCAAGAGCTGAAGAGACACCAAAAGGATCAATGGAAAGCCAATCAATGTCTATTGAGGCAGTACCTGAAAGGTAAGAGATTTTTTTTGTGCAATGCTATATTTTTTTTGAAAACTTGTTCTCTTTTCTAGTTACATTAAAATCAGAATCTATATGCTTCTAGGCCTTTGATAGAAAAAAATGAATCTTGGTCTAGATTCTTTTTAAAATTCTTCAATATTTGCCCGGGCTGCTTAGCATTATCTATTCTGATAAATATCCCATTTCTAATATAATTTATTTCTTAGGTCCTCTTCCAGTGGTTTTCTGATGAAGTAAATTTTCATATACTCCCATAGAGAAAGTTTTATATTGTAGACCAGGGGTAGACAATTAATTTTCCCAAGGGGCTGCATGAGAAACTGGAACTGTTGTGGAGGAATGCCATTACTGCCCCAGTGCCTTCCCACTGCTATGGGCCACTCAGGGACAGTCAAAAGGCCAGATGTGCTCTGTGCTGTAACATGTCCACGTCTGCTGTAGGAGGATATATTAGGTTTCATATATGCTATTGCGATGACCTGGGGCAAGGCACAGAGGCAACACAGTCAGCTGATAGTTCAGATTGCCCTTTTATTGCTCCAACTTTCCCCAAACACTCCCACATTATGGCTAGTCCCAGAGCAAAATGATCACACACTCATAGACACACCTCCAGCAGCCTCTGGCTGCAAGTTGTCCAGCAAAATGCTGTGAGTACAACGGCTGCAGAGTAAGAAATCCAGCGGGACAAGAGAACAGGAGCCTGAGTAGCGCAGCAGACTAATGCTACTGTTAAAGATAGTATTTAGTTTCCAGCTGCCTGCAATTACTGCGAGTTCAATTCTCACCAGGCTCAAGGTTGACTCAGCCTTCCATCCTTTCTAAGGTAGGTAAAATGAGGACCTGGTTTGTGGGGGCAATAAGCTGACTTTGTATAAAATATACAAAAGTATATTGCTTAATGCCTTGTAAGCTGCCCTGAGTCTCCAGAGAAGGGCGGCATATAAATCAAAATAAAATAAAAATAAAAATAAAAAAGTCAATGAGTCCAGGAAGCAAAGGAACATAGTAATGGTTTCAGGAAGCAAAGGAACCAAGGCAATGGTTTCAGGAAACAAAGGAACAAGGCAATTAATCCAGGAAGCAAGAAATAAAGCAAGAAGTCCAGGAAACTCAACGTTAGCAATGGCACACAAAACTCTATGAATTCAGTGTTAGTTCCCAACAAACACCCCTCCCTACAGCGTCTCAAGTCTCAATCCCCAGGTGTGCCTTGTGAAGAGGGGCGTGGCGCACTATTCCTGAGTCATTGGGTCGGCCTACGCTATTTCCTCCTCCTCTCTGTGCTCGGGGATCAAGAGGGGGAAGTTCTTGCTCATTGCCTGAGCTCCATCGCTCGTTTCCACTGCCTGCCCTCTCTTGGTTGTCCTGGCCCCATTCCTCCCTGATAGCAAGTTGTCCCACTCCTGAGGAGGCCTGGCCTGTCTCCTCCCCACATTCCTCCGAAGCCAACAAAACTCGGACTCCCTCAGCTCCAGCTTTGGCTCATCTTCCTCCGCAGATTCAGGCTCCAACGGGGACATGACCACTATGTTGTTCATTTCTTTGCCCGTCTATCCAATACTAATTTAAAGTGTTGATACTAAGCAATAGTTTATTTATTTATTTATTTATTTATTAAATTTATATACTGCCCTATTCCTAAGGGACTCAGGGCGGTGAACAGCGAACGATAAAAATACATTTAATACATCCCAGTTTAAAATAAAATCAAAAAAAGCAATATAAAGGGAAAGTTAGGCCAGGCCGGCCTGCTGAAACAGGAATGTTTTGAGGGCACGGCGGAAAGTGCGCAGGTCCGGAATCTTCTGTATCTCTGGGGGGAGCTCATTCCAGCTGGTGGGTGCCCCCACAGAAAAGGCTCTCCCCCTGGGGGCCGCCAGTCGACATTGTTTGGCTGACGGCACCCTGAGAAGCCCCTCTCTATGGGAGCGTACTGGGCGGTGAGAGGCTATTGGTGGCAGAAGGTGGTCTCGTAAGTACCCCGGTCCTAAGCCATGGAGCGCTCTAAAGGTGGTAACTAAGACCTTGAAGCGCACCCGGAAGACCACAGGGAGCCAGTGCAGCTCGCGCAGGAGGGGAGCCACATGGGAGCGCCATGCTGCTCCCATAACTACCCGCGCGGCCGCATTCTGGACCAGCTGGAGCCTCCGGGTGCTCCTCAAGGGGAGCCCCATGTAGAGAGCATTACAGTAGTCCAGGCGTGAAGTGACGAGGGCATGAGTGACCGTATTTAACGAGTCCCGATCCAGAAAGGGACGCAACTGGCGAATCAGGCGAACCTGATAAAAAGACCTCCCGGCCACAGCCGTCAAGTGTTCTTCTAAAGACAGCCGTGAGTCCAAGAGGACGCCTAAGTTGCGAACCCTCTCCGTGGGGGGCAATGACTCATCCCCAATAGTCAGTGATGGCACCAATTGACTATATCGGAACGTCGGAAACCACAGCCACTCGGTCTTGGATGGGTTGAGCCTGAGTCTGTTCCTCCCCATCCAGATCCGTACGGCCTCCAGGCACTGGGACATCACTTTAAGGGCATCATTGGGGTGGTCCGGGGTGGAGATGTATAGCTGAGTATCATCAGCATACTGATGATACTTCACCCCAAAACCACGGATGATCTCACCCAGCGGCTTCACATAAATGTTGAACAGAAGGGGTGAGAGAACCGACCCCTGTGGCACCCCACATACAAGGGGCCTCGGGGTCGACCTCTGCTCCCCTGTCAACACAGACTGCGACCTAGTTGCTGAAATAGACAGTTTAGATCATTTGGGAAATACAATATTTTTAGTGAACTTATTTTATTTAAATATTTTTGTGTTTTATTTTTATTTATTTGTGTCAAGTTAGTATTGACTCCTGGCAACTGCCTGAACAAGTCCCTGAAGATTTCTTGGCAATATTTTTTTTAATAGTTTTATTTATAGTTTTTTATTTAACATCGATAAATGCTTAGTGGACAGAATTTCATCTCTTATTGACTTTTTGGTAAATCTTTCATGCTTCTCCCGTAGGATCTTGTAATTCCTTACATCACATTTATTTAATCTAAGTATTTCATCTACCACAACACCTATCTCTTGCTGTTGGATCTCTAGAGTACACATCCGTAGTTCTTTCATCATTTTAAAGAGAACTTCCTCTTTATTCTCTTCTATGTTTTGAACTCTTATGTCTATTCCGTTTTATTACTATCTCTTCCGTATCTTTATCTGCTTGTATCATTTTTGGATTTATATCCTCTATTCTTTGCTTAGCTCCTTCTGGTTTCTCCTCTATTTTCTGAATTTTTTGTCCATCTTTTATTATTGTTTGCTGGGGGTTTTCTAGTCTTACATCTGTATCCTGCATCAATTCCATCATCTCCCTATGATTCCTTGTCATATCTTCCTGAGTACATTGAAACAACAATAATATTTCTTTATAAACCATATTTGTTTTTCCCTGTTGAAACATTTTGTTGTAATGTAATGGGCTAATAGTTGCTCAATATTCCACCAAGATTCCAATATCCCAATTGTCCCAAAACACCAAAAACGCCAATATTAATAAAACGTATACAGTCCCAGAACTGTTCCTCAAAATCACTTAAATTTATAGTGCTTAAAATTTTCCAATTTGCACCCTCTAAATTCTTCAAATTTTTAAGTCTTGTTTAATTTTTCTTCTCTCTTCTTTCCCTTTCACCTCATAGAGTGTTCTTTGGCCCATCAAATTTCCCCAAATGTCTTTAATCCACAAAATCAAATGTTCAATTTCAAGGATGTTTCTTGTTAATTATAATCCACGTTGCCTTAAAAGTTTTCAAAAGGCTCACTAAATACTTCCAAACTGCCAAAAACCCAGTAGATATGGAACCAAAATAGCAAGTCCTTCCAGGTGTTATTTGCCTTTCACTGTTTCCTTTGTTCTCCTCTTGTTTTTCTTGTGTTATCAATTAATCAATTAATCCTCGCTTGCCAAGGTCGTTTCCCACCGTTTACTAGTATAATATCTACTTTCACCAGTAGGTGGCACTCCCACTCAAGGTTCCAGCATTAAACAAAGCAAAGATAGAACAGCTGACTGTCAGAAAAAAATTGAGGAAAAAAATATGATTCCTTCTTAAGTTTTTATTTTCTTTTATCACATACAAATAATTCAATTTCAATTGAACAGTGTGTTGTCTGGGTACAAATCATTTTAGGAAATAATAAAATGTTCACAACAATATTCCTTCCATTAATATCAGTTCTATTAGTATTAATCATTATCATCATCATATTTGTTTAATCAAGTTAACATATCTTCCTTATATCACTGATCCTTCCATATATTTCCCTGTTTCTAGCTCCTGTTTTTGTCAGCTAGCCATTGATAAAATAAGTCCTAAGTCAAAAAGCATTTATTTCCCTAACTGTAAGTGTTAGCTTATCCATTTCTGCACATTCTAATATTTTTCTAATCACATCATCATCTGTTGAGATCTCTTTACTTTTCCATTGTTGTATAAATACTATTCTTGCTACAGTCAATACATGTAAAATCAAATATACATTTCCTTTGTTATACTTCTCTGGTAAAATGCCCAATAAAAATGTCTCTGGTTTCCAATCAATATGTTTTATCATTTTTTCCAGCCATGAATGTATTTTTGTCCAATATTTTTTCATTTTTTGACATGTCCACCACATATGATAGTATGAACCAGGTGTCTGACGACATTTCCAACATTTTGCAGATTTATCCTTAAACATCTTTGCTAACCTTGAGGGCAGAAAATGCCATCTATAAAACATTTTATAAAGATTTTCTTTGTATGCAGTTGTTGTTGTTGTTGTTGTTGTTGTTGCTGGTTGCGGAGTCATGTCCGACCCATTGCCACCCCATGGACAACTTTCCTCCAGGCATTCCTGTCATCTACCATCCCCCGGAGACCATTTAAGCTTACGCCAACTGCTTCAGTGACTCCATCCAGCCATCCTATTCTCTGCTATCCCATTCTTCTTTTGCCCTCAATTGTTCCCAGCATTAAGCTCTTCTCCAGTGAGTCCTTCCTTCTCATTAAGTGGCCAAAGTATTTGAGTTTCATCTTCAGGATCTGGCCTTCTAAAGAGCAGTCAGGATTGATCTCCTCTAGGATTGACTGGTTTGGTCATCTTGCAGTCCAAGGGACTCACAGGAGTCTTCTCCAGCACCATAGTTCAAAGGCCTCAATTCTTTGACTCTCAACCTTTATTATGGCCCAGTTTTCACAACCATACATTGCAAATGGGAAAACCATAGCCTTGATTATAAACACTTTCGTTGGCAGGATGATGATTTATTTTAAGGGGGTAAATTCCCCAACAGAATTTGGAAAAATCTCATCCAGATCAATCACACTGTTCCTCAAATTTTATGCTTGCTGCACCGGTTGGCTGTCACAACTCCGGTCAGGCACGCAATGGCCACCTTTTTCTTCCCGCTGGATTGAGAGTTACCTCCGCGTCAAACAAGGAGTATACTGTCTCCGCAGAATATCCTCTCTGTCTTGGTCACCCTTCCAGGGTGATTTGGGTCCCTCAGAACCTCCTGGCAGGTCGAATTTGGTACAGAGCCCCATGGAGATGCATCGTATTGCCGTGATGTCAGCCCTGTCTCCCAAGATTCCTTTTTCTTTATACGATTTCTTCCAATAATTAAAACAATGTTATCCACAGATTAAGTCACTTTTCACACTATTACAAGTTCCAGTCCGGGATTTGTATATTGTAAAGCTTCATAATCTTCCATTAAAAGTTTATTTCACTTTTGGGTTAATTCGCCGCTTTCTTTTCTTTTTATAAAAAGTTTTTTATTTTTTCTCTTCATAACAAACATATCATTGATCAATCAGTGCGTCATCTGGTACAATTTTTTGTGTCAACATATTTAACGCTTACCACCATTTTTTTAATATGTACATACCGTATTTTTCAGAGTATAAAACGCATCTTTTTCCCCCCTAAAAGGGGGTGAAAATTTAGGTGCGTCTTATACACCGAATGTAGCCCTGCCCACCCACTGGCCCCCACCCTTTGGCCTCTGCCTCGCAGCAGTTACCTCGTGGCAAGCAAACAGCAAGAAAAAGCAACTCCTTTCAGCTTCAGCACAGCCTAGTTAGCACAAATTGATTAGATCAGCTCCTGACTCTCAGCTGATTTGCTTTCAGCTGTTTTGTGCAGGGCTCTGCTGCTTGCTGCAAAGAGGTAAATTGCTGGAGCAGATTTTTTTTCCCCTTGTGCTAATCAAGCTATGCTGAAAACGAAAATGAAAGTAAAGCAGGCTGTTTGCTGCAACGAGGCAAAATTGCGCAGAGGCAGAGGGAGATTTCTTTTTCTTCTTTTCCTCACCAAAAAAGGTAGGTGCGTCTTATACTCCGAAAAATACGGTATCTTTACTTTTCATTTCAATTTAATTTCCTGTTAAAGCATTTTCCTTCCTTTATTTAATTTTATACCACATTTTGTCCATATTCACTTTCCATCCAATGATAAAATTGCCCCCATATATTATAATACCCTGATTCTTCCTTCCCTTTAATTGCCAATGTTAATCTATTCATTTCTGCACATTCTAATATTTTCTTAATTATCTCTCCCTCTAGGATTTTTTTCCACTTTCCAATTTTGTGCAAATACAATTCTCCCTGCCGTTATTACATGAATAATCAAATATATGTTTTCTTTGCTAAATTTCTCAGATAAAATACCCAACAAAAATAGGTGTGTGGTGGCATTTCCAACATTTAGTTGATTTATCTTTAAACATTTTTGCCAATCTTTCCAGTGAGATATGCCATCTATAAAACATTTTATACAAATTCTCTTTATATGTTGTTGCCATTGTTAATTTATAGTTTCTTTCCCATTGCTGCTACTTTTATCTAATTCTATTGCATGTCCAGTTTTTTTTGCCCATGCTATCATTTCTTTTACTAGTTTTTCTTCTAATTTAATACAAAGTAACTCTACGATTTTTAATCATTCTCTTATCTGTTCCTGTGGGTATCTAATCCAATTCTGTCATCTCCAAATAGAAACCAAAAACTTAGCATCTTTTTCATATCTCGATTGTATTTGCAATTGTGTGTACCAAACCATGTCAATCCCTTGTTCTTCTAATTCTTGTTTCATATTCAGTTCCCCCTTTTCTGATAAAATATCTTTATATCTAGTAATACTTCCCATATTGATAATATTTGGATGTATTAATGCTTACATTGTTGAAAGCCACGTTGATATTTTCAGATAATGTTTTTCTCTCTTCCATACTAATAATAAATCATAATGTCTTTGAAAATAACTATGTATCTTATTCTTCCCATACCATAAGAAAGCATGCCAACCCAGTTGTAAATCATGTCCCTCCAATGTCAATAACCTTGTATTTCTTAGTACAGTCCATTCTTTCATCCATGATAATGTTGCTGCCTGATAATATAATTCCCAGTTTGGTAGTCCAAACATTTTTTTATGTTAATTCTCGTTTTTTTCCCTTGCCATATAAATTTCATTGTTATTTTATTAAGATTTTCAAAAAACATTTTTATATTTTTAGCAATCTGAATATTTAATTTTTCCATTAACTCTCTTTTCTGCTTTTCTGTGATGTTTTTCACCAATATTTTCGTTTTGCCTTTATTTATTTTCAGCCCTGCTACTTCTCCATATTCTTCTATTTGTTTTATTAATTTTGGCCCTACTTCTTGCGGGTCCTCTAAAATAAAGACTAAATTGTCTGCAAATGCGTATAGCTTATATTCTTCTTTCTTAATTCTCATATCTTTTATCTCTTCATTTTGTCTTATATTTCTATTTAATACCTTAGTGTTAACACAAATAATAATGAGGATAGAGAACCTCCCTGCCTTGTACCCTTTATAATGTTAACCTTGTCTGTCATATCTCCATTTACTATCACCTTTGCTGATTGCTTATAGTAAATTGTTTTGATCATATTTATAAATCTCCCCCCAAAGTCCATAGTCTGTAATTGCTTTATCATAAATTGCCAGTTCACGTTGTCAAACTCCTTCTGTGCATCAAGAAACATCAACACCATTTGTTTTTCTGGATGTGCTTCATAATATTCCAAAGTATTCAAAATTATTCTCATGTTGTCTCTAATCTATCTCTTAGGTAAAAAACCATTTTGATCTGTGTGTATAAATTCATTTAACAGTCTCTTTAGTCTATCAGCCATTATTGATGCAAATATCTTATAATCCGCATTTAAAAGGGAAATTGGTCTATAATTTTTTATTTGTTGCAGGTCTGTATCTTCTTTCGGTATAAGAGTAATATATGCCTCCATCCAAGAGTTTGGTATCTTCGCTTCTGCCAGGAGTTCATTAAATACTTACAGCATTGTATTGCTTATTACATCCTGTAATGTTTTATATAACTCTGCAGGCAATCCATCTGGGCCCAGCGTTTTACCATTCTTTTGTTTTTTGATCCCCTCTGTTAGTTCCATCATCGTTATCCTTTCCTCTAATACCTTTTTGTATTTTTCTGGTATTTTGAGTAGTTCAGATTTTTCTAGGTATTGTTTTATCTTTTCTCCTGATATTGATTCTTTTTTATAGAGTTTCTCATAATAGTTCTGTAATATTTTCTTTTCTTTTCTTCATTTCGATAACATACAGTTCCTTCCTCATCCATTAGTTGATTAATTAACTTTTTTCTCTCTCTCCTATTTCATTTTATATGCCAACCATCTTTCTGGCTTGTTTGCATTTTCAAAGAAATTTTGTTTAGAAGCCCTTATTTTAAGTGCCAGGTCCTCTTTTTCAATTAAATTCAATTAATGTTTTTTCAGGTCCATTTGATTTTTAATCCTCCTATTTTGTGTATCTTTCTGCAGTTCCATGAGAGAATGGAAAAAGTAGAAGGGGAGTTAAAAGATGTTAAGGGGGTGATTGAAAAAAATGAACAATGAATACAAAAGGTGGAAGAAAAAGCAGAATTTGCAGAAAAAAGAGTGGGGGAGCTGGATGACAGACTTACAATAACCGCTAAAAACCAGGAAAAACAATTATTTCTTTAGAAATGGATCATGCATATTTTTATCTAAGATTCCAAAACATAGAAGAAGAGAAGGGGGAAAACCTAGCTGAAATAATGGCAGAATTGTTGGCGGAAGCAATGGAAGTTACTAAAGAAAATATATTAAATGAGATTGATGAGATATTTAGAGTACACACCAGATATGCAATAAGAAACAAATTACCTAGAGAGGTACATGTAAGATTCACCAAAAAAGAAATAAAATCAGAGATATTACAGACAGCAAGGAATAACCCAATAAAATATAAATGTAGAGAGAGTGGTGTTGAAACAAATACCTAGAAGAGTCAGAGATTTGAGAAAAGAGTATCAATTTCTGACAAAATGCTTAATTAAAAAAAGAGTGAGCTTCAGGTGGTTAATATTGGAAGGAATATTGGTGAATTGGCAGGAACAAAGACACAGATTAGATTTGTTAGAGAAAGCGGAATTATTTTATGATCAATACTTGGGGTTACAAGAGGAGGAAAGACTGAGAGAGGAAAGAGATTAGATATCAGGAAGAAACTGAAAGAAAAAGGAAGAACAAACGAGAGATGGCAAAGGAACGAGAAGAAAGAGCAATAAGAGAAGGGGCAAGATTAAAAGATGTAAAAGATAAAGAAAGAGCCTTGGAAGCACAGTGGACTAATGCACTGTTACTAACATCTGCTGCTTGCAATTACTGCAAGTTCAAATCCCACCAGGCTCAAGGTTGACTCAGCCTTCCATCCTTTCAAAGGTAGGTAAAATGAGGATCCAGATTGTGGGGGCAATAAGCTGACTTTGTATAAATATACAAAAGTATGAAGGCTATTGCTTAATGCATTGTAAACCGCCCTGAGTCTCCAGAGAAGGGCGGCATATAAATTAAAGCAAAAAAAAAAAAAAAGATCAAAGAGAGACAAGACGACAACATCAGCAAAAGCTATTAACAAACTATGGAAGAAGAAATAAAAGCAATATCAATAAATATAAACTGACTAAATTCAGCAATAAAAAGGAAAAGAACTCTTAATAAATTGGACAAATTAAAAATGGATATAATATGTTTACAAGAAGTGCATATTAAAAAAAAAAATTGGGGGGGAATACCCAAAATTGGGAGAATTATTTCCTGCACTGACGCATCAAAGAGAGGTGTATTCTTATGGTGGAATTAACAACGAACTATAAACAAATACCTTTAGTGGTGATATATGCCCCAAATGATAATCAAGAAGACTTTTATGGAAAATTACACAGGAAAATAATAAAATTTGAGCATGAAAATATCTGCATGATGGGTGATTTTAATGCAATAATAGACATTGATTTGGATTACAAAACTACAAAGATAAAAAGAAGCCCAGGAAACCTCTCCCAAAAGTCTTCTTTACAATGGTGAAGGAATTAAGTATTCAAGATGCTTGGAGAGCTAAATATCTGAAGGTATATCTGAAGCAATATACTTTTTACTCAAACAGGCACATGTCGTGGTCTAGAATAGATATGATGTGGAAGTCAATCGATTTATTAGCTAATGTACAAGATATAAATTTTGAAACAAGGACATGGACAGATCATAACCCGATTACAATTATATGGAAGGGGCAAAGAAAGAGATCAAGATGGACATTAAATCAAACAATATTAAATGAAAAAGAGTTTCAACAATTTATGGAGAAAGAACTGGTTTTCTTTTTCAGAGAAAATAAAAAGGAAGATACCCCATTACAAAACGTGTGGTTACAGCGATAGCATACATTTGAGGATTGGCAATTATTTGGGAAAAAGGAACAAAAAGAAAAGACAAACTCAAAAAAAATTGGAAGAGGCGTATAAGAAATTAGAGATGGAATTAGCTGTTTTCTTAGCATTTTGGAGTCTTTTTTTTTTTTTTTTTTGCCTAAGGAGGAACTAGAACTCTTATTTCTAGCCTAGTGCCTTAACTACTACATCAAATTGGCTTTCTGTTAAATCTATTTTATATCAAATTATTATAGCTCCTGTATATAGAGGAGGTACTATTCTTCATTTTGTAATATATATTGTTCTATTATCCAACCAACATTTTGTGTTTAATAATAATTTGAAAAGTAGATTGAGCACATACTCCTGCCTAATTGGGATGTAACTTCAGTCCCTTGAGTGAAAGTTTAACTTTATAGGGTTTCTTCCTTTTATACATTTAATTGCTTGTGTTGTATTTTTAAATGTTTGACTTGGTCTTGGTGCTTAAATAAATATTATTATTTATTTAAATATTATTAAGGCAATATTTTTAAATCAGCAGACACTACTTGTTTTCTTAAATGGGTTCTTTGAAAGAGATGTTACTCGGTTTAATTTCTCTTGCAGAAAGAGGCAGCGAACAGATCATGGTCTTGAAATGGAAAAAAATCCACAACAGGAAATGGCTGCTGCCTGCACTCCAAGAAGGATTATTAATCTAACCAGTGTATTGACTCTTCAAAAAGAAATTAATAAAAGAGCAAATGCAAGTAAGTTTGTTTATTTCTTTTTGTGACTAGTTTCTTACATTGCCTATAACCTTTTTCAATAATTCAGCAGGAAGGGAGGACTCGTTTGCTGGTAGAGTGTGTGAATGTGCTATGCTGGATGGAGAGGTGTTGCTGGTGATGAGAGCTGGTAAAAATAAAATGCCTCAGAATGGCCAGCTTTCCCTTCCAAGGATGTCTGCTGAGGACAGTTGGTGGCTCCAAGTTGGGGAAATCAGGGCCTGGGAAATGAGAATAGGGCTACTATTTGAGGATTGGAGTCAGGTCAGAATATTATGGTAGCAGTGGAGGAAATATGGTGGGAGACAGGAAGACAAGAGCATTGTCTTGTAACAGTTCCACATTCCAGTTCCTTGATCTGAGCCCCAATGCCCAAACAGTAGCCCTATCCCCATCCCCATTTCCCAGACACTCATTTCCCCAATCAGCTGCTACTACAGAATGACAGGTATGTCTTCATCACAAATTATTTTCCAGTATCCTTACGAAATTAGCAGAATTATCAGTTCATTATTAGTTTATAAATAATTGTTATAAATTATTTATAAAGTATTTTATTAAAATTATTATTTTTTTCTAAAGACATCATAAAGTTTGAATGGGTGTTCATATTGAAAGATCTGCAAAACATTAGCCTAGAAAGCAAAGTTTGTTTCATATTCTTGAGCTACTGATGAAGCAACAGGGTTAACAAGTTGTGTATTTCTGAGCAGCATAGTAAGAGCTTAATTCAGAGACTAGATTGCAATTATGTTGTTTATGCATTATGATGTTAGTCTGAAAACAGTCTCATGATATACTTTTAGATACAATTTATTATCAATTTTGTAATAAATTTTTGAATATTAAAAAATTTGGCTCATGAGAATCAATCAGAATTCTGTAAATATTTTGAAGGAAATAAAAATAGCTTGTACATTCTTCATATGAATAGATCTTAGTTCTAAGTTTGTATGTTTCAGAATATCCATGTGATAGAAATAATCTATCGATAGATTATCTATCTAGATTTTTTCTATCTATTTATCTAGAAATCGAGCTTGGCTGGCATTCAGTTGATTACTAACGTTACATCTTGATATACAATTATTAGTGATTTATTATTTTGTCCTTCATATTTTTCTCCTAATACAAATAGCCAATACATTAACATTGTCAAGTATTTTGAAAAATCTGGATTGGATTTTAAAAGTTTATAAATAGATATTGTTTTAGTTGAGTTGAATTTAGAAATAGGCTTAAATATTTGCTAAACTTCAGATTTTTGGCAACAAATTCTTATTTAAATAATATATTTACTTTTAAACAGAAAAATTTAAAATTTGCAGTCAGTTTTACAAATGGGACAATTAAAATTGGATTCTTGGTTTCATATATTTTAAAAGTAACAAAAGTATATTAGGTAAATTAGGAATAAATAAAATCCATAGTGATTTTTAAAGAGCAATATTATTGTTAATTTTGTAGGATATCCTAAATGTAAATAAACTTGTTATTTCAGGTCTTCAAGAGCTGCTTCGTGATCATTCCTTTGTTGGATGTGTTAATCCTCAATGGGCATTGATTCAGTATCAGACAAAACTCTATCTTCTGAATACTACAAAACTCAGGTGGTAGTCTGTTTTTTGTCAAAACAGAATTGATTTAATTACCTGAAATAGGAAATAAATCTTAAATAGATGTTCTGGATAGCAGCTTAGCTTTTGCATTTTGTTCATAGTCCAGAAGATGGGAGAAAGCATGGTCCAATTTAAGCACAACTTTATTTTGAAATAATATATTGAATAGCACTTGAAGGACATTATCAACATTTTGTCATACGGGTATATATGTGACAAATATTAGCTTCAATGTTCTGCTAAAATAAGTTGATTTTATATATTGCTGACCATTTGATCATCACTTATAATTCATAAATTAGAATATAATTTGTAATCTAATGATTTCATGGTAAATCTTAATATTCTGTAGATGCTAAATATATAAAAGAATCTGCATTTAAGAAACTGATTTTTGTTTTCTTTTGATTCAAGTCAAGAAATGTTCTATCAGATCCTTATTTATGACTTTGGAAACTTTGGAGTTTTAAGATTATCAGTGAGTATACTTTGGGGGGGATTTAAATTTGATACTTTACTAATCCTTTTAAAGATAGCAATTATTTTTATACATTTTAGGCTAGCATATAAGACATTCTGATTTTGTAAAGCAAAACAACAAATTCAGCCAGAGATCTATCTAGTCCTGATATGGGCCAATGGCAAGAGGCACAGAAGAGTACAGAAATGATCACCTGTTCCCAAGTGCTGACATTAAGTTACCAACTCAATTTTCATCAAGTCTTGTCGGTATAACAAATGTTTAGGCATGAGGCTTACATTCCAGCAATGTGTGGAAGACTAATGTGATTTCCACATGCTTTGTGAATATTTACATGGTCTGGGTTAAAATCCATACATTGTATGAATACTTATGTTCTCATGTCTGTCCCCACTTATCTGTAGTTCAGTTTTTTGGATGATTTCAAATTTTAGTGTTATGAATGAAATAGAAACTTATTTTCCTACCTTATTTGCTCAGAAATATATGAAAATCTTTGCCAAAATATTTTTGAAAGATCAAGAGTACAGAATTTACTGGATTTCTCTTACTCTTATTCTTGTAAATACTGTATCTACAAAGTCTTTTAATGCTTTAGCAAGATTTTTCCTTCTATTTGGGGAGTGGAAACTGCAACTTTTCAAATACTATTGTATATGGTTGCTAAAACAGCCTGAGTAATACGCAAAGGGTACTGGAAATTTCACAGATTTCCACTTCCAATAATGTTATGTATAAGAATGTTTTTCACTTTCCAGCAGCAAAGAAATTTTGGGCCAAAGTCAAAAAATAACACAACAATTAATAAAGGGAGAACCAGAGACATTTTTCCTAGGGATCTTTACAGAAAATTATACAAAGGAAATAAAATATTTAATAATATATATATTAACAGCTGCCTGTATAGCTTATGCCCAAAATTGGAAAAAAGAAAATATACCAACAGAGGAGGAGTTGATTAAAAAAAAAAAAATTGGAATGCGCAGAGATGGATAAATTGACAAAAGAACTCAAAGAAAAAGAAGATACAGAATACTATAAAATTTGGTATAGATGGTATGAGTGGTTGGAGGAAAGGAAAAATGAAGAAAAATAAGGGGAAGTTAAAGAAATGTCAAAAACAATGGGGAAAATTGGTAAAATACAATTTAATGATTGAAATGAAAAAGAGAAATATATTGTAAATGAAATGATGGGGACAGATAGTAATTTGGAATAAGATGAAGTAAAATTCGTGGAAACAGTAAATAATAAAGAAGAACCACCATGAAAAA
Organism: Arizona elegans; assembly: GCA_022577455.1. Lineage (NCBI taxonomy): Eukaryota > Metazoa > Chordata > Lepidosauria > Squamata > Colubridae > Arizona > Arizona elegans. The sequence goes on along the minus strand of JAKOOJ010000004.1, from coordinate 69,233,985 downwards.
GCTCTAAAAGGAGTTTTGTATATAAGTGTTGTATGTCTTGTATTGTTTTACTGTGTTATAATAAATAATTTTTTTTTAAAAAAAGAATGTTTTTCACCATTCTACCAGGAGCATACATTAAGGCACCTGGTAGAAATACTGATTTTAGGGATACCTTACTTAAAAATTAAAAACTAACTTAATATTTAAACTATGAAGCATTTTTGAGATAGATAGTACAGTGTTCTAGTAAGATATACAACTTTAATCTATTTATCCATTTTATTAATCATTATTTCACTTTATTATTCCACTGAAAATCATATTATTTAAACATATTCAATAATACCATTATTCAATCTCTAATTTTCCCATTTTTAATACTTAATTCTTACTCATATTTCCCATATTTCACTCTTCAAATCTCATATTAAAATACTATCCGTTGTTAATGTTTCAATATACTATTGTAATGCCAATCACGATATTATTTAAACATACAAAACAACTATTCATATTATTTGCTTTCATCCAATCTATATAATTCTAGTATTAATACACATGTTTATATTAAAATATGTTCTTTTTGTTATTTAATTGCTCAATGTTTACCGATCACAATATTATTTAAGCTTACTTAGTAATACCATCTTTCAGTCTCTAATTTTCCCAGTTTATTATTACTTTTGTTTCATCATGTAAAGATATATATATATACAAATAATCCCTCAATCTCTTATTGCACATTCCTATCTCTCTTCTAATTTCTTCTCCTGCCACCCTTATAAAAAAAGGAAAGAAAAATTTAAAAATCTTTATTTTTTTCCTATCTGCCTTCTATTCATCATCTCTTGTCCGCATCAATACTTTAATTCTTATTCTTTTTTTGACTTGCCTCCCATATTTTTCTCTTAAATCTTTCTCGTCTGTATCTGTGTCTACATCCTGCCTAGTCAATCTAAGTATTTCTCCCTTCCACTGTCTAGCTTTAAAATTATCAGCCTGGACCCCTGTCTCCCTTCCCCAAGTATCTTCCTGCTCCTTCCATTCTCTTTTCAGATCTCTTAAAATATTTTTCCCCGGTTTGATTAATCAAACATTATTAAATTTATTGATGACTCCTTGTTATCTTCTTTTTGTTGATTCCTCAATTCTGTTTTTCCCTCTGTTCCTTCTGGTAGCTCTGGTAGCTCCTTTGGCAGGTCTGAAGACCTAATACAAAAGATGTCCTTTCCTGGGCATCTTGGTCATTACTCATTGTCCTTTGTATAATATTTTCCATTTTTTTATCTATGCCATCCATTAATTCCATAATTAATGGAATTAACGTTCTTTCTGTATCATATCTTTTATGCTTTGAAACATCCAGTCCATCTCATTCTCATTCCAAGTTCCGCTCATTACCTCCTTATGTTGCATCTTATCTTGTTTTAATAAATTTCACTTTTGCCAATAGCCTAAGAACTATTTGTTCAAACCTGAGGTTACTCTTCAAAGTATACATTAATCACAGTTCTTTATGTTCCATAAGTAGTCAGTCAGTTCTATTTACATAGTCCAGGGAGTTATGCAAGCCTCTTTAAGTCATCTTTATAGATTCAGTCATATAACTTAACGTTCAGAGATCACTTTAATTAAGTGTCTTCCTTGTTCTCATATTTAAATCTCCAGTGGTCATAGGGTAAATATATATAGTCCAGTAATATTTTCAGAGTCCTTTAAATGGACTCCCAGGCTTGTATATTTTCCTTTCACCATCAGGTAGTACTCTCAGGTTAATTTTCAATATTATTACTACAAATCTGGTTTTAATTATTTTAAATTGTAATTCAATTATAGAAGCAGTGTTAATTTTTTGAAATTCGTAATTCCAGTATTTTAAACTGCCTTCCCAATGTCATGTCTTCACAATTTGAGAGTCCAATTTCCTATGTTTTGAACAATTTTTTTTCTCTCTTTAATCCTTTCTTTCCAACCTGATCGTTTTCTCAAAGTATTTGATTGCCACTTTAATACTTTATGATTCTTGACAAATGTATCTACTTTTTATGTACACTGAGAGCATATGCACCAAGGACAAATTCCTTGTGTGTCCAATCACACTTGGCCAATAAAGAATTCTATTCTAACAGATAGTTCTGAGTAAATCCTAAATTTCTTTTTTGGAGTTAACTTTTGGGTAAAAAAAAAATCCTCTCATCCAGTTCCACACCGTTTACCAAAATCCGCTCCAGCTCAAACCTTAGATGGTCATTGGTTGTCCCACTTCGTGGCAGCATCTTAAACTTTCTTTTCTCATCATGGCTGAGAGAGAAAGTAAGTCCTGGGTCAAGCAGGAGAGCTGCGACTCTGAGACCTCGCAGGGCATCCCTGTTTGCTTCACCGCCCCTCCAAGGCGGCTTTGGCTCCTTTCAGATCCCACCAATGGGGAGAACTCAGCACAGAGATGTGGAGACCCGCTTTCCATGTCTGATCTCGCCATGACGTCAACTGGAAGTGAGTGGGTGAGCCAGCATGTCCTTCATAAGGGAGGGGATACATGTTCTCCATGCACATGCTGTTTATTCCTCTAAAATCCATGCATAATCTCATTGTCCCATCTTTCTTTTCCTTGAACAACCCAGGGACTGCCAGGTGGGATTTTGCTGGCTAGGTTTTTGTCAGTGTATTCTCTTAACTCTTTCATATCCCTTGGGGTCATGGAATACATCTTTGGTTTGGGAAGCTTTGGTCCTGACACGATCTCCTTCCCTCTCTCCACTTTGTGTGATAATTGAGGAATAGAAAAATGGCTTCTGCCAGGTTTGATTCAAAGTTGACACATTCATTTAGGGACCATTCAAAATTACAACAACACTGACTTAAGACGGTTTTCATGCTTATGACCATTTCAGCATCCCCATGCTCAAAATATTTGCTTAACAACCCCATGATGCACTTAACTACTGCAGTAATTCACTTAACAACTGTGGAAAAAAATATCAGAAAATGGAGTAAAAGTCACTTAACTTAGCAATGGACTTCCATTAGCTTCCATTGCTAAGCAATCTGTACAACAAGGGAAAGGTATAATAGTATGTCACTTTAACAATAGCTACAATTCTATATATAGATTTATTCAATGCAGTTATTATTCAAATGCATATACATTTCTCATACATTTATAGAACAATCATTTTTAATCTATTGTGTTTTGCATAAATGAGTCCTCTATTTAAGTTCATTCATCCATACAGAATCTTTGTCTACCAGATTCCATTCATAGGTAGCAAGTTCAATCAAGTTCTTAATCTATTAGTGGGTCCTTGGTAGATGCTTGATAAATTAAAAGTAGAGTTGAAAAGAAGATGTTTGTTGCTGTTCCATCCTTGTAGAAGATGTTGCTCCCAGAAATCCACATGACCCGAATATACATATCTTTTTTAATTTTATTTTAATATTTTAATATTTTTATTGATTAAAAATACAAACAAACATAAATACATTAAAGCAACATACAAAACAAACAAACATCGATTCAGTCTTACGACTGACTCTTAAAGCTATCACATCGGTGGGTTATTTTTCTATTTTTCTTATCTTTCTCTATGCATTTCTATATTTAATATTTACCTATTTATATATAGAACATTATAATCTGCTCTTTGTTTACTTCTTTACATTTCCTATTAGGTACTCAAAGTTATTTTTATGTTCCTATCTTTTCCTCCAGCCAGCTATACCATCTTTGCCACACTAAATAGTAATCAGTATCATCTTTCTCTTGTAGTTCCTTTGTAAGCCTATCCATTTCTGTACATTCTGTAATTTTTGCGATTATTTTGTTTTCTGTCGGTAATTGTTCAGATTTCCAATTTTGGGCAAAGAGTATGCGTGCTGCTGTTAAGATATGAATAATTAAGTATTTTATTTCTTTGGTATATTGTGCTGTAATTATTCCCAATAAAAAGATTTCCGGCCTCATTTCCAACTTCTGTTTTTTAATTTCTTCAATCATTTTCTTAATTTCTTGCCAATATTGTTTCGTCTTTTGGCATGACCGCCAGAGATGATAGTATGTCCCCTTTTGTGATGTACATTTCCAACACATTGGAGATATATTTGGGAACATTTTTGCCAGGCGCGCCGATGGGAGGTGCCATCAGTAGAACATTTTGTACGAATATACATATCTTTTAAGAGCCAATGTGTGGTTTAATTGTCAAATTTATTTTTATAATTTATTTTTTATATACTTGTTATGTGTATTGATTATTATTTATATTTAGCTGTGTGGTCTCTGGAGCTGTTTTTTTTTAATTTTTTTATTTAGACTTCTATACCGCTTCATAGTGTTTTACAGCCCTCTCTAAGCGGTTTACAAAGTTAGCATATAGCATATTGCATATTAGCATATTGCATTAGCATTAGCATATTGCCCCAACAATCTGGGTCCTCATTTTACCCACCTCGGAAGGATGGAAGGCTGAGTCAACCTTGAGCCGGTGAGATTTGATCTGCTGAACTAGCAGTCAGATGAAGTAGCTGCAGTTCTGCACTCTAACCACTGCACCACCTCAGCCTTGTTCAGGATTGATAAATTATATTCCAATTAAATCATGGAAGTGTATTACTGCACCCTTCCACAGTATTTAATCTCTGGGAGGCTGACATGCAGTTAATAATTTTCATACCCCATCTTTATATAATTCATATAAAGAAATGTTCTCAGACTGTCTGTCTTTTGGATGCTTCTAGATAGTATATTGTTTTCATAAAGAATAATGTTTTATGTTTCTTCTGTGCATCTAGGAAGCAGCTCCTCTCTTTGATCTGACTATGTTGGCCTTGGAGAATGCTGAAAGTGGTTGGACAGAAGAAGATGGTCCAAAGGAAGGCCTTGCTGAATATATTGTTGACTTCCTATCAAAGAAGAGTGAAATGCTAAAAGACTATTTCTCCCTTGAAATTGATGTATATAATAGCATTTGGCTTCTAAACAACGAATTCATGATTATTATAAATATACCCAATTTATTTGCTTTAGTAATTCCAGTACATGTAGTCTTGCCTAATGATGACAATTGGAATTGGCAATTTTGTTGTTAAGCAAAGTGATTACACAACTGTGCTTATGATCTTACTTTAGCCTTGCTTTGCTTTATCGATGTGCAAAGGTTGTAAATGCAAGGATTGGTTACAAAGATACTTTTTCATGATCATCATAACTGTAAGCAGTTGCTATACAAGGCAGTCGCAAAACAAGGACCATATTTATGAAATATATACATATAAATAAAATCAATCACCCTGTGCCCTGCTGCCAATATTCAGTAGCAAAAGTGCTCAAATGTAATGATAAATGATGATAGTAGGCAAACTATGCAAAGACTATATGTATGAAATAAAAAAATATAAAGTAACTTGCTGCCAATATTCAGTATCGGTAGTAGTGGTGCTGAAATTTAGTGGTAAATAAAGAAATTGATGGCATGCAAGTTATAAATTAACCTGTTGAAATGTAATAGAAATATGTTCATAATCTGGCATTTTAATTGATCTAATAGAAATAGCCTACAGTGGGTTTGTATATATGCAACACTTGTTCTTTTATATTTAGTATCTTCATACATGTTATTAATATTGTTTGCAGTCATTTGAAGCAAATGACTTTATGGAATGGGATAGTGAAAATATGGTTTTCTGTTTACAGGAAGGAAATCTTATCGGATTGCCGCTTCTGATAGATAATTATATTCCTCCACTGGAAGGGCTACCTATGTTTATCCTTCGTTTGGCCACAGAGGTACGTTGACATTCAGCACAAATTACTATTTTTCAAGCCATATGCAGTCATGATTAAACAGGTCATTTTTATTTCTTAATATTCAGCATGAAAAAAGATAGCAAAAAGGTGCTCTAAAAAGATGTCTCTGAACTGAGGCCTAACTGATTATAATTTATTTTAATATTACCAGTTCTGTGAAAGACTTAAGTTATGGAAGACCTTAATAGCTTTTTTCCAACCATTTATCCAACTTCTTAAATTACAATGGGTTGCCAAATCTCTATCAAACATAGTTTCATTAATATACATTCCATTTTAAAAGCATAACTATAATCACTACAATCTTCTGCAATTTATCTCTATAAAGGATAGGATTGTTTGTGTGTAGTTTCCAAAAGATGCCCTAATTAATTCATGAGCCTCGAGCCAAAGTTCAAAAGAAATCCACTCATTTATTAGGAGCAACATCTTGGCAATTATCCATATGGAGTCATCTCTGCCTTCATATAAGTTTATGTTCCCCTATGACCCTGTTTTTTTCCCCTCCTTCCTGAGCTTGTCATAAATCACATTCTCCACTGGAATACGTTTCCGGGCTGTAGAAACCCCATCCCTCCTGCTTGCTGTAGAAACCCCACCTCTCCTGCTTGCTCCGTAACCTGAGATACAATCTGAGAAAGGCATGTGTGGAATTTGCTTTCAGTTGAGGCAGCCGAGCAACTCTGTCAGTTCTCCCCCCTCCTGCTTATGGCAACCAGAAAGCAGGCCTGGAAAGCTTTATAAGTTGACAGTTCGTTTAACTTATATTTTGCCTTTCCTTAAGGCAATGTACATAGTCCATTCTTCAATTTTTTTTCCCCACAAGAACCCTGTGTGGTAGCTTGAAAGTAGACTTGAATCTGGGTCTCCTGAGTCCTAGTCCAACTCTTTAACCAATATGCCATACTGGCTGGCTTGCTTCATTCTCAGAATATCTTCGTTCATGGGAAGTAGAATCTGCAAATAGGTGATTTTTAATCCCCCCCCCCCAAATCTTTTATATATTCTCAATTTAGCCTGTGTATGAAAGATACATTATGAAATTTAACGTTATTTAGATATATACAAATGTAACCTAAACAACTAATAAAAATTAGATTTAAAAAAATCAGAATGGAGTGTTTCAGTTTCTAGCTGTCATATAATGACCATCACCCCCACTAAAAGGTTAAAACTAAAATATTTATTCATGAATAACTTGTCTTTGTAACTGACTTTCACTAAATCTAGAACTATACATTTTATTCATTTTTTACCAGGTAAACTGGGATGAAGAAAAGCAGTGTTTTGATAGTCTTAGTAAAGAATGTGCCATGTTCTACTCTATTAGAAAACAGTATATAATGGAAGATTCTGATCTCACTTTTCAACAGGTATTGTCTATAGTAGTAAATAATGAAAAGATTGTTTTTCAACTGTAGCCATCATGTACTGGAGTTCAATTTCCAGATTTCCCAATCACTTCTCTTAGAATTTAGGAAGTGTAAATTCAAGTCTTTATTGTCAGTGCACAACATATGTACAATGAGATTGGTTGAGCTACCTCAGTGCACCCCCCCAACACAATACAACTCACAATGAAGACAGAAAATCCCTAACCCAATAAATCATATTAACAAAACACCCAGTCCTATTGCACCAGTGTGAACATGTTACACATTGTGCCGGCCCTGCAGTCCATCATACTACATAGTTATGATATTATTTCTCATTCAGAAGTCTGACAGCCCACGGATAAAAACTGTTCTTCAGCCTGTTTGTGCAGCTGGCTGTACTTCTATATCTCCTTCCTGATGTTAGGAGGATAAAGAAGTGATAACCAGGGTGAAAGTCGTCCCTGAGAATTTTCCTCACTCTTCTAAGGCAATGAGCCTAGCGATCTCATTTAGTGGTATCAGGGGACAGCCCGCGATGTTTTGTGCTGTACTCACAACCCTCTATAATGTTTTTCTATCCGCGGTTGTCAGACCAGCATGCCATACTGTGATGCAATAAGTGAGGACACTTTCTATTGTGGACCAGTAAAAGGAAGTCATCAGTTGTTGTTCCACCCTGTTTTTACACAAGACCCGAAGGAAATGGAGTCTCTAGTGGGCCTTCCTGACCACCGGGATCATGTTGTTTTTCCAGGTGAAGTCTTTGCTGAGATGGATTCCCAAGAATTTAAAGGAGGAAACTCTGTCTACACAGCCCCCCTCAATGTAAAGTGGGGCAGGTTCCTCTCTTTTCCTCCGGAAGTCCAACACCATCTCCTTGGTCTTGCTGATGTTCAGGTGCAGGTTGTTTTTTAAGCACCATGTGGACAGTTTTTGAACCTCCCCCCTATACGCTGTTTTGTCTCCACCTGAATAAGACCCAGTATAGTGGTGTCATCTGTGAACTTAATGATCATAGTAGATGGGTCTGACGGTACACAATCGTGTGTACAGTGAGTACAGGTAGGGACTGAGCACACAGCCCTGTGGGGAGCCAGTGCTAAGCTTCAGGGGGGTGGATATGACAGACCTAACCCTCACTCTTTGTGGCTGGTCCCTCAGAAAGTCTTTGATCCAGTCACAGGTGGAAAAGGGAAAATCCAAGTCAGTCAGCTTTTCAATAAGGATGCTCGGCAGAATGATGTTGAAGGCTGAGCTATAGTCTATGAAAAACATCCTGACATAGTTCCCAGGTTTCTCCAGATGGCTCGCTACAGAATGTAAAGCAGTAGCTATGGCATCGTTTGCCTATTCCCCCTTTAGGCAAATTGATATTTCTCGAAGTCCGGTGGGAGGCATATCCTAAGGTGTTGAAGAACCAATGTCTTGAAACATTTCATCACTATAGACGTTAATGCTATAGGTCTGTAGTCATTTAAGCAGTTAATTGCTGTTTTCTTTGAGACTGGGAAAATAGTGGCTGCTTTCAAGCATGATGGAACATAGGCCGTTTGCAGGGAGATAGTAAAGATCCTTGTTAGGACCCCTGCTAATTGATTGGCACAATTCTTTACCACTATCCCTAGCACCCCATCTGGGCCTGCAGCTTTGCAAGGATTCACAGCCTTCAATACAGCTCTCACTTGGTGTTCATAGAGGGTGAGTGGCTGGGAATCCGAAGGCCGGCGGGCAGCAGCTACGGGATCTGGCCTTTTCACCTCATAACGGGCGAAGAAGATGTTGAACTCTTCTACCAACAAGGCGTCAGCATTGACCATGTTCCTCGTACTGCCGTTATAATTAATTAGGTGCTGCAGTCTCTGCCACACTTGCTTCGGGTTGTTGTCTGCTAGATGGTTCTCCACCTTGTGTTTATATTGTTGTTTTGCCATCTTAATGCCTCTTCTGAGGTTTGCCCTGGCCTCTCTCTATCTCTCACTGTCTCCTGCCTTAAAAGACAGAATTCCAGGTCTCAGAAGCATCCGTACCTCGGCAGTCATCCAGGGTTTATAATTCCCATAGACTCTGATGCACCTGTCTGCTGTTATGCTGTCAGTGCACACTTTGATGTAAGAGAGTATTGCATCAGTATATTCATGCAGATCTTGATGTTCAAATAAACTCCACTCAGTGGTTTCAAAACAGTGCTGCAGATGAGTGAAAGTGCCCTCTGGCCAAGTTTTAACCATTTTCATGGCTGGCTGAGCTCTTTCGTTGAGAGGGACATACTTCGGGCATAACAGGAGTGAGATATGGTCGGATGTACCCAGGTGGGGAAGGGGGATTGCTCTGTATGCCTGTTTCAGGTTGGAGTACACACTGCCTAAGTGTACATTTAGAAGGCACCAAGTTTGGAAAAGCAAGAACAGAAAAGCTACACTTGTAAATCTTGTATCTAGAGTGTTATTATTTGTGCATTTATTTATTAAATGTATATGCTGTTGATCTCACTATCCAAAGTGATTCTGAGTAATTTACAACAACATAAAAGCATAAATATAAAAGCATTAAAATTAAAAATCTTTAAGCAAAGGTTAAAAACCAAAAGTACAGATGTTGCAGAGGCAGGCTTTTGCCTCTGACTCAACTAACCACTTCCAGCATAGTGCTCCCCATTTGGCATCCCAAGCCAACAACCACAGACCCAGGTTTTAAAACTCTTCTGGAAGGCCAGGCGGGTGGAGATAGGCCTCCAGTTGCAAGATGTTACAGGGAGCCAGGGACATGGTAGAGGAGGCTCTTTTGGATCCTGTTAGTCAAAATTACTTTATTGCTGGAGCAAGTTCCTTAGATTTTCCTTAGATAACCTGGTTCCATGATATGAAGGGCTTTAAAGGTGATGACCAACATCTTGAATTATGGAGATGTGCTTTGTTTTTTTATATCCTGGAGAGGTTTATATTGCTAAAACATCTTGGCAACAACCTTTTCCATTAAGTAGATTTTAAGTTCCTTCAATGGCCAAATATTACATCACCTCACATTTTAGTACATGTTGGTCTCCTTCATTTTAGTGAAAACATAGAATGTACTCTTGGGGTAAGGGCTGAAGAGTATGTTCATGCAATGTAATCTTAAGAGGTTTTAGCTGAATTGGTCCTTGATCAAAAATTCAGCTATGCAAAAGCTTCACAGAATAATGCTAAAGTGGTAATTGCCATGATGATGTTTGAGTACTTTGCTTGATCATTTTCCTGAAGATATGTGTGCACAGGTCAGCAAGGAGATTAATTCAATAAAAAGACAACAAAACAAAACACATGCAGTGAAACTCAGTTTAGCAGAGTGGTGAAATTTCTGTCAAATCCAAATTTACATTATCAACATAATTTGTGTATTTATGCAAATGACCCAAATCATCTAAAATATGTCAGTTGTGCCATTCTGCTGAGGATACACAGCACTTGTTTATAAACACAATATATTGGAAGCAAACACAATATATTGGAAGCAGCTTAGTCTATGTTGTATGAGCTATAGTGCATGTTCCTTGATGTGCTGGAATTTTGCCTTGTGTCTGTAAAATGCCATATGAGGTCCTACTGATTGAAACATTGACTAAAATTAGCCTACTTGGACTGTTCCTGGCCCAGCTAATCCTAGTGAATAAATCTACCACTGAAGTGTTGTGGCCTTATACCTTGATTAAGTCAGTAGTCAATACCTTCCTAGAAACTAAACAGGGAATCCTTTTCCTGGACTGTAGAAAAATTGGAGCAAAGCTTCTCATTACTGCAGTGGCAGCTTCTGTGTCAGATCTTCCTGTTACCTAATAGTTTTTATAATATTGTTTCTGTCCTGTACATTGATGCTAAGGATCTGAAAAATTTACTAATTAAATGATTCTTAAATTGCCTGCACATTCAAGACAGTTTTGCACACATTTCTGTGTTTGTCCCGTCCTTTGATGGCACTCTGAATTATTTGTTTCTTTTTATATATATATATAATTTTTTAAAAAATTATTACATAAAAATTCCATTTTTAGTTAAACTGTGTGTTGTCTGGGTACAAATATTTTTAGGAAATAATAATCAAAGGGTTTACATTGGTAAATGTAATATTCATTACATTGGTATTAGTTTTATAACAACAACAAGAAGAAGAAGAACATTATTTGCTTATCCATTTTAACAAATCTCTCTTGTATCATTAGTCCTTTTCTTTTATCTACATGTTTCTAATTTCTGTTTTTATTAGCTAGCCATGGATAAAATAAGTCCCATGTCAGAAAGTATTCAATTTCTTCCTTTTCCTTAATTGTAAGTGTTAGTCATTTCTGCACAACCTAATATTTTTAATCACATTTTCATCTGTAGGGATCTCTTCACTTTTCCATTATTATGCAAATAAAATTTTAGCTGCAGTTAATACATATAAAAGCAAATATGTATTCCCCTTGTTATACTTATCCAGTAAAATGCCCAACAAAAATATATCTGGTTTTAAATCTATATGTTGCTGTATCGTTTTTTCCAACCATGTGTGTATTTTTGTCATATAGATATAGATATAGATATAGATATAGATATAGATATAGATATATATGTAGGTCTTTGGTTATTCGGGTCTTCTCCCACGTAAAATTGGAAGTGTCTTGGCGACGTTTCGACGAAGTCTCATTCGTCATCTTCAGGCTGGTGTTCTCGGCTTCGTGCTTCCAGGAGCAATGTGAGATCGCAGCTGTCTCTTCCTTTTAACTGCTAGTGGGGGTGTGAGCTGATTGGGTGGGAACTTGGCTGTGTTCTGATTGGGTGGAGGTGTGTTCTGATTGGTTAGGGGCTTGGCTGTGCTCTGATTGGATGGGGGGTTGGTTGTGCTCTGATTGGCTGGGGGTGTGTTCTGTTTGGGTGGGGGCTTGGTTGTGCTCAGCTTAGTCTGAGTTGCAGGGGGATTTGAGCTGGTGAGCTGCGTTGTTGTTGTTTGGCTTCGTGTTTGTGGCCATGCGAGCTCTTCATGGTGGGTGTCAGTCTGCTTCATGTATGGATTGGAGGGGTTTAAAGTGGCTAATGATGCAGCTGCGGTCTGGCTTCTGGTCCTTGGTCGTGGCTCATTATCAGTGTGGGTTTGAGTCTGCTTTCTGCGTGGATGTGTGGTGGTGACATCCTGTGTGGCTCTCGTGAGTGTGGGTCTGGTGTCATTCGTCGTGTTAGGGACTCGTTTGTCAATAAGGGCGGGTTTCCAAATGGCTGGTAGGCGGGAGATATCATCTCGTTTATTCATGCTGTGTGGGCGTTTTTCTATCTCAATGGCTTTCGGTTTGTGCAGAATACTGTCTTGATGTTATGTTTGTGGAGGATTTTGCTTATTCTGTCTGTGGTGCCTTTTATGTATGGGAGGAGGGCTTTGCCGTTTTCTTGTTCTCTGTCTTGGATTTTAGTGGGGGTTTCTTTTTGGATTAGGTTGGTGATCTTATTTCTTTGGAATCCTTTGGATGTTAGTACGTTAGTGAGGGTGTGTAGTTCGGTTTTTAGGTGTTGTTCGTCAGCTAAGCGTTTTGTTCTGGAAATGAGTGTTTTGGCTACAGAGTTGATCTGGGCAGGGTGGTGGTCTGAGAGTGCGTGCAGATAGCGGTTTGTGTGTGTTTTCTTCTGGTAGATAGTGTGTCCTAGGGAGCCATTGGATTTTCTGTAGACTAAGACATCAAGGAAGGGAAGTTGGTTGTTCGCTTCTGTTTCCATGGTGAACTGTATTTTGGGGTGAGGCTGTTGAGGTGTGTGAGGAAGTTGTCCAGTTTTTCTTTCCCATGTGGCCAGATTATGAAGGTGCCGTCCACATATCTGAGCCAGAGTTTTGGTTTGTGATCCGATTTTTCTAGAGCTTGGGTTTCAAAGTATTCCATATAGAGGTTGGCAATGACAGGTGAGAGGGGTGATCCCATGGGTGCTCCTTCTGTTTGTTTGTATTTCTGTCCATTATAGATGAAGTATGTGTTGGATAGGCAGTGGTTGGTCAGATCTAAGATGTGCTTGGGGGGGGGGGTTATATTTGTTTTGGATAACTGTCAAGGCTTCTTTGATTGGTACTTGGGTGAAGAGGGATATGACATCGAAGCTCACGAGTAGGTCGCTGGGCTGTAAGTTTTGTTGCTTTATGATGTCTATGAACTGGAATGAGTTTTTTACGTATGAGGTGATGGATTCTGCATAGGGCTGTAGTTGTTTGGCAAGAAATTTGGCTAGGTTTTTTAGAGGTGAGCCGATGGAGCTGACTATGGGTCTAAGTGGGGTTCCTTCTTTGTGTATCTTGGGGAGACCATAAAGCTTAGGGCATCTGGATGATTTCTCTCTGGGAATGATTTTTTGCTGAATCTCTTCGCTGATGGGGGAGGCTTTTATTTTGGATCTGGTGGTTTTTTCCAGGTAGGTGGTGGGGTCTGTGTTTAGGGGTTTGTATATGGAGTCTTGCAGTAGGTTGGTTAATTTGGTTTGGTAGTCAGATGTGTTCATAACTACCGTGTCATTGCCCTTATCTGCTGGTAGGATTATTATGTTGGTGTCTTCTTTCAGGTTAAGTAGTGCTGTCTGTTCCTCTTTGGGTAAGTTTCTTTTGGGTGGCTTGCTGGTGCAGAGGATGTTGGTGATTTCGAGTCTGATTCTGTTTGCGTCGTCGGGGTTGATTTTGGTCAGGCTGGTTTCAACTCCGCATATAATGGTTTCAGTGGGGATGCTTTTGGGAGCGACTGCAAAGTTGAATCCTTTGGAAAGGACATTGGTTTCGGCTTTGGTGAGGATCCTATCTGAGATGTTATGCACTGTTTGTTTCATGTGTGGGTGTGAGGGTGGAGGGGATTGTTTCTGGCGTTCTTGTAGTCTTCGGAGTTTGTTGGTGTGTGTGTCTGTCTTGAGGGTGGTCTGTGTTTCGGCTCTCCAGACGGCAAGTTGTTTGGATTTGTCCCAAAGTGCAGGGTGGATCTTGTTGCTGAGTTTGAGGTGAAGTGTGAGGAGATCCTTGTTGATTCGATCTAGGAGGAATCTTTTTCTGTGGAGTTCATTTCTGATTAGGGCTAGTTCTGTTCTTTTCAGAATGCGTTTGGTGGCTGCAGAGTTGGAGTGGAATTTCAGTTGGAAGCCTGTGGGGATTAAATTTTGATCTCGGCAGTTGCGTAGGAATGCAAGGTCACATAAAATGGAAGCTCTTTGGACTTCGAGTTTTTCATAGGTCCTGGTCAGATGGTGGATTTCCTCCCCGTAGAGGTGCGATATTTGTTTTCTCAGGTTTTTGCGGGTGTTTGTATGTAGGTCTTTGGTTATTCGGGTCTTCTCCCACGTAAAATTGGAAGTGTCTTGGCGACATTTCAACGAAGTCTCATTCGTCATCTTCAGGCTGGTGTTCTCGGCTTCGTGCTTCCAGGAGCAATGTGAGATCGCAGCTGTCTTTTCCTTTTAACTGCTAGTGGGGGTGTGAGCTGATTGGGTGGGAACTTGGCTGTGTTCTGATTGGGTGGAGGTGTGTTCTGATTGGTTAGGGGCTTGGCTGTGCTCTGATTGGATGGGGGGTTGGTTGTGCTCTGATTGGCTGGGGGTGTGTTCTGTTTGGGTGGGGCCTTGGTTGTGCTCAGCTTGGTCTGAGTTGCAGGGGGATTTGAGCTGGTGAGCTGCGTTGTTGTTGTTTGGCTTCGTGTTTGTGGCCGTGCGAGCTCTTCATGGTGGGTGTCAGTCTGCTTCATGTATGGATTGGAGGGGTTTAAAGTGGCTAATGATGCAGCTGCGGTCTGGCTTCTGGTCCTTGGTCGTGGCTCATTATCAGTGTGGGTTTGAGTCTGCTTTCTGCGTGGATGTGTGGTGGTGACATCCTGTGTGGCTCTCGTGAGTGTGGGTCTGGTGTCATTCGTTGTGTTAGGGACTCGTTTGTCAATAAGGGCGGGTTTCCAAATGGCTGGTAGGCGGGAGGTATCGTCTTGTTTGTTCATGCTGTGTGGGCGTTTTTCTATCTCGATGGCTTCTCTGATATATATAGCTTTTGGGCATGTCATACCACTTATGATAATACGAACCAGGTATCAGATGACATTTCCAACATTTAGCAGACATGCCCTTAAACATCTTTGCCAACCTTGTGGGTGAAAAATGCCATCTATAAAACATTTTATAAAGATTTTTTTTAATATGCAGTTGATATCGTTAATTTATCATTCCTATCCCACAATTTCTGCCATTATCTAACTCTATTGTATAACCAAAATTTTTAGCCATACTATCATTGTCTCCTTTACATGCTCACCTTCCATTTTGATACTTGATAAATAGCTATATATTTTCTTTATTAATTTTTCATCCGCCCCTATCAATATCTGATCAAATTCTGTTAATTCTTTATAAAAACCATACATTTTAGCATCTTTCTCATATTGAGATTGTATCCGCACTTGTGGCCCCCATGCTTTGTCAATCCCTTGACTACTCAATTCTTGCTTAGTTTTGAATTCCTCCTTTTCATTCAAAATATCTTGGTATCTTGTATTTTTTTCCATATTAATAACATTTGGATGTATCAGTGCCTCCATTGTGGAGGGCCAAACTGGTATTTTCAAATAGTGTTGTTCTTTAATTTTTACCCATACTGATAATAATGCATTTCTAATATAATGTCTTTGGAAGTAACTATGCATTTCATTTTTCCCATACCATAAGAAAGCATGCCAACCCAATTGGAGATCATATTCTTCCAAAATTAATAATCTTTTATGCCTCAAACTAATCCATTCTTACAGTACTGAGGATAACTCCCAATCCGACAGCCCAAAACCCCCTCTATTTTTAGAATCTTGCAGCATTTTCTTTTTCTTGCTTTTTTCCCTTGCCAAATATATCTTAATACTATTTTACTTAATTCTTCAAAGTTTTTTTTCCAGCTTTATTGGAATTGTTTGAAATCAATATAATAATCAGGGTGAGCTCCCGTTACTTGTCCCAGCTTCTGCCAACCTAGCAGTTCGAAAGCACGTAAAAAAATGCAAGTAGAAAAATAGGGACCATCTTTGGTGAGAAGGTAACAGCATTCTGTGCGCCTTTGGCATTTAGTCATGCCAGGCACATGACCACGAAGACGTCTTCGGACAGCGCTGGCTCTTCAGCTTTGAAACAGAGATGAACACCGCCCCCTAGAGTCGGGAATGACTAGCACATAGAACTTTTACCTTTCTAGAATGACTAGAACCTTTACCTTTATTCTTCCTATCAGCAACAGTTACAGGTTTTTCCATTTCTCCAGATCTATTTTAATTTGTTGGACCACTTATAGTAATTATCTTCTTTAATGGTTGCACATCTTGCCATAGGTTGAATTCCTAAGTATTTAACTTTCTTAACTGTCTGGATATATGTCCTCTTCATTAATTCTTTTTTCTGTGTATCTGTAAGATTTTTAACTAGAATTCCTTATTTATTTTCAGTCCTGCAACTTCACCATATTCTTCTATTTTTTTTTAATTAATTTGGATCCAGTTTCTTGTGGGTCTTCCAGGATGAAAACCAAATAATCTGCAAATGCCTGTAGCTTATTTCCATACCTTTTATTTCTATTTCTTGTCTAATATTTCTATTTAACTCTTCCAATGTCAATATAAATAGTAGAGAGGATAGTGGACATCCTTGTCTTGTGCCTTTTTTATATTAAAGTTCTCTGTCATATCCCCATTTACCATCACCTTTGCTTTTTGTTTGTGATATATTGCATTAATTATTTTAATAAATCTCTCACCAAAGTCCACAGATTTTAGTTGTAATAGCATAAATTGCCAATTTACATTATCAAATGCTTCTGCGCAACTAAGAAAATCAAGGCCATTTGTCTTCCAGATGGCCTCCATAATACTCCAGTGTATTTAAAATCATTCTCATCTTGTTTTTAATCTGTCTCTTAGGCAGAAATCCATTCTGGTCTGAATGTATAAATTTGTTCAAAAACCTTTTAGTCTCTGCTATTATTGAAGCATATACTTTATAATCAGCATTCAGTAAAGATATTGGCCTAGAATTTTTTATCTGTATTAAATCTGAATCTCCTTTTGGTATAAGGGTAATATTTGCTTCCATTCACGAATCTGGTACCTTTGCTTCTAACAGTACTTCATTATAGACTTCCAACATTTATGGACCTAAAGTAACTTGTAGATATTTATAAAGTTCTGCCAGTAGCTGATCTGGTCCTCGTGTTTTGTTATTTTTTTGTCTCTTGATCGCTTCTGTTAATTCCATCATTGTTCATTCATTTAACATGGCTTTCACTGTTTCAGGTGCTTTAGGTAAATCAGCTTTTTCCAAATATTGTTTTATTCTGTCATCTGGAATTTTCTCATGGTCATACAGCTTTTCATAATATGAATTATTTTTTTTAATCATCATTTTAGTAATAGAGGGTTCCTTTCTCATCTACCAATCAATGTATTTTCTTTCTCCTTTTTCAGTTTATATGCCAATCATCTTCCTGGTTTGTTCACATTTTCAAAGAAATTCTGTTTAGTACTTTTAATTTTTTGTGCCAATTCTTCTTTATATAATAAATACAGTTTATGTTTTATTAGTTCCATTTGATTTTTTAAATTCTTTTTTTGTGGTTCGTTCTATAGTTCTAATTCTAGCCTTTTGTGTTCTTCTAATATTTTTTCGTTTTGTTTCTTCTTATTTTTCTTTCCCATATGCTATGGCTAGTGCCTTAGCAGTATCCCATACATTTTGCAGTAAAGTGTCTACTTTCCTATTCTCTCTAAAAAAGAAGTCCAGTTCTTTTTCCATAGTTTGTATAAATTCCTTATCCTTTAATATTGATTGATTCCACATCCATCTCATTTTCTCTTTTGTCCTTTCCACTTAACTTGTACTGGGTTAGGGTCTGCCCAAACGTTTGATTCTATTCCTATTTCTTGCACATTTGCTTTTAACTCCAGTGACATCCTTATCATATCTATTCTTGATCAAGACTTCTGTCTATTTGATTCATACCCTGCCCAGGGTCTCTTTTCACTTTTACCATCGGGCAGAAGACATTGAAATATAGCCAGCCAGACAAACAGGTTTAAAAACAGCTTCTACCGATGGGCTGTCAGACTCCTAAACACAATCTCAATCACTCAGGTACATATGGAAACGTATGACTAGTTTTTTTTTCTTCCCAATTACTTGTAGAAGGATTATTCTCCTTCATATTGTCTTGTATTTTCTGTTATGGATTGCACCAGTAGAGGCTAAACCAGTTTCCTTGTATACATGATGTACAATGACAATAAAGGCTGCTGCTATTATTATTATTTTTCTCTTTTATTCATTAAAAATGAAACTCAGTCAACAGGACATTTAAAAGTGTGTCACAAATACCATTGACTGGTGCTAATGGTTGATACGGGTTGCTGCCAGCATCCTAAGTATCAACCAAATACCTTCTTAAAATATATGATGTTCTGAGTAGCGCCGTTTTTTTGCAGTTCCACTCACCATTGCAGGAAGCTGCAATTTTTTGAAGCGTTTTGTGAAATTCTTGGACATGGTACCAAGTGCCCCAATGACAATGGGTGTTAAGGATATTGTTGTTGTGTTACCAACCAGCAGAGTGTATGCACAAGGAACCGTTGCTGAGAGCAATGAATAAGAGTTATGCAAATTGGTTTATCAAAAGCTTACTTTATAGTAGATAAACAGTCTCATAGTCTTTAAACAAATTCCAAGTCTTTGCCAGTAAATTAGTCCAGTAGTTACAGAATCTTCTTCCTCAACAAACAGTAGTTGGTTAGAATAACAAACTCACTCTGGTTCACAAACCACCATGGTTGCAGATCCATCAAACGATGATTACAGATAGCAACTCCTCTCAATGGTAGCATATCATAGCAGCTTCATCATCAAACTGAATATGTTACAGTACCTTGCTTAAATACTCTCACAACCAGCCATTACCTAATTACAGCATGACTCAGCATTACAATGAATACCTTTAAAGTAACATAATACATTTACAGATTAAAGTTACAGTACACATATATTGCCTGGACAACTGTTAGGCTCAAACCATATCCTAACATTCTCCCCTTTGGACAGGTCAATATATACAGTTTAGATTCTTAATCCATAGCTTTCACAACATGTTCTATGTTTTATAGCACCTTGGGCATTGGTAAAATTATCAGCAATATTGTCTTCCGACATACAATATTCCAACTTAACCATGTTGCTTTGGATACACTGACGAACATTCAGATACCGAATGTCAGTATACTTAGATCTGGTTTTAACTGCTAAATGTGTTGCCATTTTAATAGCAGCTTGGTTGTCCTCATGTATTACAATTGGATAATCTATATTTAAATCAATATCCATCATTAATTGTTTGTAATAGATTAAGTCGGTACAAACTAGTGACAAACATGAGAATTCTGCCTCCATAGTCGAAAGACTAATATGTTTTTGACGAATTGATTTCCAGCCAATCAAACAATTGTCTAACATGATATCTATACCCGATGTAGACTTTCTGGTGGTCACATCAGTAGCAAAACTGGCATCAGCATATGCGCTCAATACTAAATCATTGTTAGGTTCCAGATACAATGCATAATGCATCGTCATTTTCAGATATCTTAATATACGCTTTGCGACCTGCCAATGCCTATCAGTTGGCTCTGCATTATATCTTGCTAATTGGTTTACTCCAAATGAAATATCGGGTCTTGACCAATTGCTTATATAAGATAGACTACCTATAAGAGACTGGTAGATCTCCTTACTAAATTTAGGACTTTGGATTTCTCCTTGTTGAAAATCCTGTGCCATAGGCGTTTTAGCTGGCTTACCTAGCTCCATGCCATAACGTTTTAACATTTGGCTTATTTTGCTAGATTGAGATATTTTATAACCTCTAGCTGTTTGATTGATATCTAAACCTAAATAATGCCTAATATTTCCTAGATTTCTGATTTTAAATTTGGTTTCTAACTGTTTAACAATATCTATGGCTTCCTTCTCAGTTTTAGTTATTATGGCTATATCATCTGTAAACAATAATAAAAATGATACTACACCATTATTTTCTCTTTTAAAGAGATACTTATCCTCTATACCTTCATGAAAACCGATCTTATTTAGCTCTTTCACTATATATTGGTTCCACTCAAACCCTGATTGTCTCAAACCATAAAGGCTTTTATTTAACTTCCAACAATCAGTGTGGTTTTGTGTTTCAACTCCTAAAGGCTTCCTCATATAGATGGTGTGTCTCAATGGAGCATGCAAGTATGCTGTCTCTACATCTATATGGTTAATACTATATTTATACTTAGCCGCCCACACTAGCATTGTTCTTAAAGTACTCGCACGTAAACTAGGAGCAAAAATCTCATCGAAATCCTTTTCGGTCTGAGAAAAACCTTGAGCTAGAAGGCGAGCTTTATGGGTTACTGTCCCATCTATGCTTTTCTTAATTTTGTAAACCCATCTACAACCTATTAATTTTTCACCAGGTGGCAATTTCACAGTTTCATAAACACCTAATTTAGTTAAAGAATTAATTTCCTTACTCATTGCCTCCTTCCAAGCATTCTGCTCCTTTTCAGGATAAAGCCTGATATCTTCATAACTTGAAGGTTCAATGTTAACCTGGCAAACTACGGTTGCTTTATAACGATCAGGTGGATGCCTTTCCCTAGTAGATCTCCTAGGTAGTACAGGACTTACAGCAGATTGTTCATCTGACTCCTCCCCTAAAACTACCTCCTCTAAACCTACTTCCTGTTCTTCATCCTTGATAGAGAATTTTATATCATCTAAATCCTCAGGAATATCATCAGGAATATGATGCTCTACACTAACAGTATTATTATCATGTCTATAATCTGCACGCTCTAGTTTATCCCATCCTTCGTGCTCTAGAAATTTAGCACTTGCACTACAATACACACTAGTAGTTCCCTGTGCCCAAAATCTAAAAGATGTATGATTTGATTCACAGCCAACGAAAAACATTTTTCTGGCTCTCTGTTGATCCTTTCTCCTTAAACTAGATGGAATATGTACCCAAGCTGGGGCTCCAAATGTGTGTAAGTAACTAAGATTTGGTTTCCTCCCATGCCATAAGGTGAATGGTATTTCGCCTGTGGAGGAATGAACCATGTTGTTTTAACACATGGTTAGCACTCATATCAGCCTCACCCCATAAATTTTCAGGCAAACCAGAATCTGCCAACATAGTTCTAGTCATGGCTTGTAATGTCTGACCTCGTCTCTCAATATACGAATTGTGCTGTGCTCTGTACGGAGCAGACCGTTTATGCTGGATCCCTGCATCCTGCAAAAACTTTTCCAATCTTTGGTTGGTAAATTCTGTACCATTATCAGTTTGCTGGTGTAATCCTACTCTTTTGCTGACTACAGGCATTGCAATTTAGATATTTACTACATGCTTGTAGTTTTATCCCTTCAGATAACTGAACTGTTTTCTTTAACATACTGAAATTTAAATGCCCAAGTCTCCGGTGTAACAGATGAATACATTCATCATGTGGTTTAACATTCTTATAAACAGACTTAGACTTAGCCACCAATACTGGGTTATCCCTTAAAATAAATAAATCATTTTCTAAACTTGCAATAACAATTTTGCCATCTTTCTCAATAAAACACTTACCATTTTTAAATGTTACTGTAAACCCAAATTTCAATAATGATTTAACAGATAATAAATTGAATTTTAACCCAGGAATATATAACATAGGCAATGGTTCATTGCTAAATGACCAACGAGCAACACCCTCTCCAGCTACCTTAACCTTCCAGCCATTTGCTAGTTTAACATGTTGGTTACTCTTCTCCATTTTAACAACAATTTTTCTATTTCTAGAAATTGATTGAGAAGCACCACTGTCAACAATCCAACAATCCTGGTTAACATCAGTAGTTGAACTGGATATAGCTAAATTACAACCCTTCTTGGGTCTAGTATTGTCCCTAACAGACATTTTCTGATTCTTACAATACTTAGCTATATGCCATTTAGCCCCACAAGCAAAACAACGTTTTACAAAATAGGCAGTTGAATACATTTTTTCTTCTTTTGGTTGTTGCACTCTCAACTGATTCCTTTCTTGTCTTCTTTTGGCTTCTTCCAATAACCTACCGGTTATGCCAGCCAATGTCAGTTCATCTCTGGACAAAACCTCCAGTGAAGAAACATAGTCATCATAACTATTGTTCAAGGAAGAAAGAATTATATAAACTTGTTGTAGTTCTGAGAAAACAAGTTCCTTGTCATGCAGCTCCTGGAAAATTCTGGTCATGGATTCCAAATGAGCCATCATATCTCCACCTTTAAGAAGATTTTGTTTAAATAATCTCCGTGTGAGATAAATATGAGCACCCACAGAATCACGAACATATAGTCTCTTCAACTTGGTCCAACACCTAGCAGCAGACTCTTCGCCACGAATATGGACAAGCTGCTGGTCACCCAGTGTTAGTCCAATAATGCAAAGAGCTCGTTCATTGTCTCTGTTAAACTTGGCTATTTTCTTCACATCTTCCTCATCAGCAGGATTCCATGCTGTTACATCCAGTGGATTGTTAACTATGTCCCACAGTCCTTCTCTATGCAAAAGTAGACTACATTTTACAGACCAGAATACATAGTCTGCATAGTTCCATCCAGCCGGGTTATCATGGAAAAATTTGCTGCTTGTTCTAGTGCCATCTTCACTTGGATTGTTTATCACAAACACAGTTTGTTCTATTCACATTAACTCTCAGTTTAGCTCTTAACAATCCCAGTTAGTTCTGGTTGGCTCTGGGCCCATAACCAATGTTAAGGATATTGTTGTTGTGTTACCAACCAGCAGAGTGTATGCACAAGGAACCGTTGCTGAGAGCAATGAATAAGAGTTATGCAAACTGGTTTATCAAAAGCTTACTTTATAGTAGATAAACAGTCTCATAGTCTTTAAACAAATTCCAAGTCTTTGCCAGTAAATCAGTCCAGTAGTTACAGAATCTTCTTACTCAACAAACAGTAGTTGGTTAGAATAACAAACTCACTCTGGTTCACAAACCACGATGGTTGCAGATCCATCAAACGATGATTACAGATAACTCCTCTCAATGGTAGCATATCATAGCAGCTTCATCATCAAACTGAATACGTTACAGTACCTTGCTTAAATATTCTCACAACCAGTCATTACCTAATTACAGCATGACTCAGCATTACAATGAATACCTTTAAAGTAACATAATACATTTACAGATTAAAGTTACAGTACACATATATTGCCTGGACAACTGTTAGGCTCAAACCATATCCTAACAATGGGTATCACTGTGACATGTTTCATCCATAGCCATGTAGTTTTGATGGCCAGGTCGCGATATTTAATGATTTTTTCCAGTTCTTTTTCTTCGACTCTGGCGTCTCCTGGTACCGTGATGTCAATAAATTGTACATTTCGGTTTTCGACAATGTGATATCTGGCATGTTGTGTTCCAAATGACGATCCATCTGTATTCAAAAATCCCACAAGATCTTCACCTTCTCGTTTTTTATAACTTTTTCCACTTTATGTTTCCATGACTTTTTGCATACAGGTAAGTCGTATTTTTTACATAATGACCAGTGGATTAATTTAGCAACTCGGTTGTGTCTAGCTTTGTAATCAGCTTGTGCAATTTTGCTGTACATATTAAATGTGAAATAGTTTTGACTTTGTTGTTGCAAAGTCGGCAGTTTGGATTGTCGGTGGATTTTTGTGTCTTTGCTTTCATGGCATTAGTTTGTAGTGCTTGTTCTTGAGCAGCCAGTATTAAACCTTCTGTTTCTTTCTTGATGGTTTCCATCTTAAGCCATGCTCATGTAAAGTTGTCATCACATTTTCCTTCAATGTTTTTCAAGTGCTGTCCATGCAAAGCTTTGGTTTTCCATCTATATAATCTGTCATCCAGCTGTTTTTCCTTATATTCTGCCTTTGTTTCTGTTGTTTTTATAATGTTCTCCGTTTTCACAGCTTGCAGCAATTTTTCTGTACTTTGGTTCACATAATCATTCAAACTTTGTTTTTCGTCTTCTACAGTTTGATGGATTTGCAATAGTCCTCTGCCCCCTATTTTTCTTGGCAGGTACAACCTGTTGATGTCACTTCGTAGATGTAAAGCGTGGTACATATTGAAAAGGTTGCGCGTTTTCCAGTCCATGTTTTCCAGTTCAGCCAAAATCCAGTTGATGATTCCAGCTGAGTAGCATATCACTGGAACTGCCCATGTATTAATGCCTCTAAATATGTTTCCAGCATTCAGTTTTGA
The DNA here is from genome assembly GCA_022577455.1 of Arizona elegans. Classification (NCBI taxonomy): domain Eukaryota; kingdom Metazoa; phylum Chordata; class Lepidosauria; order Squamata; family Colubridae; genus Arizona; species Arizona elegans. The sequence goes on along the minus strand of JAKOOJ010000004.1, from coordinate 69,209,515 downwards.
TTTTAATATTTTGCGGATCCTCCTGATGTATTCCTTTTGCGTTGACTCTTTGACTTTTCCATTCAAGATGTTATCTGCTTCCAATATGCTCAGGTATTTGTAACCATCATCCTTTGCTAATGCTTTTACTACGTTTCCATTTCCCAGTTCTATTCCTTCTATTTTTTTCATTTTTCCTTGCTGCATGGATAATATAGCACATTTTTCAAGTCCAAAGTTCATTTTGATGTCACTGCTGAACAGTTGAACTGTGTTGAGTATTGATTTAAGTTCAGTGGGGCTTTTTGCATACATTTTTAAGTCATCCATGTATAGTAGATGGTTTATCTTGCCATGTTGACTTGAGATTTGGTATCCCAGTTTTGTGTTTCACTGGAATTAATGCGATATTGAACAGTAGTGGTGAAAGTGAGTCCCCCTGGAAGATTCCTCCTCTGATGTTGACTTCACCAATGGTCTCCCCATTTGCTGTTAGAACTGTTTTTCATTTTTGCATATTTGCTTTCAAAAATGTACAAATATTTTTGCTGATTCCAAAGTTTTCCAGACAGGTGTTAATCCAGCTGTGGGGTAATGAGTCAAATGCCTTCTTGTAATCAATCCATGCCATATTTAAATTTGTTTTTCTTCGTTTTGCATTTTTTAGTATTATTTTGTCAATGAGCAGCTGATCTTTTGTTCCTCTTGATTTTTTATAATTTCCTTTTTGTTCTACTGGATACAAATTGTTTTCCATCAGATGATTGAATATTGAATTTGCCAGTATTCTTGTAAAACGTTTGAACATTGTTGGCAGACAAGTAATTGGGCGATAGTTGCTTGGCTCTGTGCCCTTTTCTGGATCTTTCCTTATCAAGTATGTTTGACCAGCTGTTAACTATTCTTCACTTATTGCGTTTTGAAGCATTTGATCAAATTGAATGGCCATGCGATAATGGAGGCTGGTCAGGTGTTTTAGTCAGTATCCATGCAGTTCGTCCAGGCCAGGTGCACTTCAGTTCTTGACCTTCTTTGCTTGTTTTGCAACCATGTCAGTTGTTATTGCAAAATTTTCCATTTTTTTTCATGTTGTTTGTTGTTGAATATCTTTGATCCAGGAGGCAGTTTTGTTGTGTTCCACTGGGTTTTCCCACAGTTCTTTCCAAAAGTTTAAAGTTTTTTCTTTACATGGGTGAACATTAGCTTGGACTTGATTTTCATCAAGAGACTGGTAGAAGAAGTGTTGGTTTCTTCTGAACTGGATATTTTCACAATATTGTTTAATTCGTCCTTCGTATCTTTCAATTTTCTTTGCTGTTGCTATTACATGTTGTTTTAGTTCTTCCATGATTTCAGTTACTGTTTTTTCCTCCAGGTTGTATTTATTGTGTAAACTATTTTTCAGCTTTTAATTTTCCTTCTTTCAAGTACTTCAGATTGCTGACATCCCCTTGTTGTTGTTTTTTTATTTTCAAATCAAATTTTCCACTTTGGTGTTCCAGTGGGTTTCTTTTTTAGCATTTTATAATCCACTTCTGCAGTTATAATGGCGGCTGTGCTATACATTAGTTGGTTGTTTTCATATGGTGTGCTGGATGGGATGGATGTTAAAATGCTGTTCACGGCAGTTAGTAGATCTTTCACTCATTTGCTATGCACTTCACTAATGGTAGGTAGTCTTTTTCTTTCTATGTTTTCTTTGATGTGGTTTTCAATCTTTTCTTTCAGCATTTTTGCTAGATCACTTAGCTCTACGCTTTCGAGTTGTTGCCCAGGAGGCATTTCATTCTGTATGTTGGTTTCTTCCACTGGTTGGTCAGTTTGTTCAGGTGTTGGGACAGTTTCTTCAGCCGGTTCATCATTACCTATTGTTTTCTTTTTAGCCAATATTTCTAGATGTTGCATTTACACATCTGTGAAAACTTTATTATGGATGATGAAGCGTCTTTGATCCATTAATCTTTGTTCAGTTACGTCCACTTTCCTGGTGTTTTTCCTTCCACAGTTGCATCACTCTTTTTTGAAATACCCTGGCTGATGGTTTTGCCTGGTAAAAATATTTGATGATTTCTCGATTTTCTTCAGTTGACCAAGTTTTGCGCTTTTGTTTTAGTCGCTTTGCAGTTGCACGCCCTGGTTCTCTAGCAGTAACAACTGAGCCCTGTAGCCCCTTTTTTGACAGATGTCCAGGAGCCATAGCATCTGACGCGGTCCTTCTTGACCCGGGTGATGATTGATCCGGTATGGAATTTGTTGATTCCTTCTCATCATAAGTGATGGTAGGTGCTTGGTTGGTTCATGGTGGCTAAGCCACTACTGATCCAAAAATGATAATTCCATAACCTTAGGAACTGCACCAAATACCTGTCCAGGCCCAGCCACAGCTGCCTAACTGTGTTTAATGGCAGAAAGGCAGGATAACGAATGGGGGGAGGAAAGAGGCCTAACTGTACATCTCCACCCCAGGCCACCTCAACGATGCCCTTGAAGTGATGTCCCAGTGCCTGGAGGCCGTGCGGGCCTGGATGGGGAGAAACAGGCTCCGACTCAACCCCTCCAAGACCGAGTGGGCTGTGGCTTCCGGCGTCCCGTTATAGCCAGCTGACGCCATCGCTGGCTATTCGGGGAGAATCACTCGCCCCCACAGAGAGGGCTCGTAAGTTGGGCGTCCTCCTGGACGCACGGCTGTCTTTAGAAGATCATTTGACGGCCATGGCCAGGGGGGCTTTTTATCAGGTTCGCCTGATACGCCAGCTACGTCCCTTTCTAGATCGGGACTCCCTATGCACAGTCACTCAGGCACTCGTCACTTCCCGCCTGGACTACTGCAACGCTCTCTACATGGGGCTCCCCCTGGGGTGCACCGGGAGGCTCCAGCTGGTCCAGAACGTGGCTGCGCGGGGGATTATGGGGGCGACGGGGCGCTCCCATGTGACACCTCTCCTGCGTGAGCTGCACTAGCTCCCAGTGGTCTTCCGGGTATGCTTCAAGGTGTTGGTGATCACCTTTAAAGCGCTCCATGGCTTAGGGCCGGGGTATTTACGAGACCGCCTTCTGCCACCAATAGCCTCCCACCGGCCAGTACGCTCGCACAGAGTGGGCCTCCTCAGGGTGCCGTCCGCCAGACAATGTCGGCTGGCGACCCCCAGGGGGAGAGCCTTCTCTGTGGCGGCGCCCACCCTCTGGAACAACCTCCCCCCAGAGATACATACAATAACAGACCTCCGGATTTTTCGTCGGGCCCTGAAAACTTATTTATTTCAACTAGCTGGGCTGGCTTGAGTTAAATTTTAAACTGATTTTAAATTGGGTTGTTTTTAAATTACGGCCAAAAATATTTAATCATTTTAAACTGTTTTTAAATTTTGTATGTTCTGTTTTTTTTTTACTCTGGCTGTTCACCGCCCTGAGTCCTATTGGAGAAGGGCGGTATAGAAATGGAAACAAATAAATAAAATGGAAACAAATAAACTGCCTGTTGGGTGACAGAATCAGGAATGGTGGGTGGGAGGAAAGAGGCCTAACTGCCTGTTGGGTTGCAGAATCAGGAATGGGGGGAAGGAAAGAGGCCTGCCTGCCTGTTGAATGGCAGAATCAGGAATGGGGAGAAGGAAAGAGGCCTACCTGCCTGTGGAATGGCAGAATCAGAAATGGGGGGGAGGAGGAAAGAGGCTTAACTGCCTGTTGAATGGCAGAATCAGGAATGGGGTGGGGGAGAAAGAGGCCTAATTGCCTGTTGGGTGGCAGAATCAGGAATGGGGGGGAGGCCTACCTGTCTGTTGGGTGGCAGAATCAGGAATGGGGCGGGGGGTAGGAAAAAAGCTTAACTGCCTGTTGAATTTATTATTATCATCATCATCATCATCATCATTATTATTAGTAATAGTAGTAGTAGTAGTTAATCTTTGCTGAGATTCAAAGCCTTTGAGGCTGATTAATAGCTTAGGAGCTCGAGTCCTAACCAAGGACCTAGGAACTGTTAAGGTATTGTTCTCTTGAGTTTTTGCAGCATTGTTGTTGTTATTATTGTTGTTGTTATTGTTGTTGTTGTTGTTGTTATTATTATTATTATTATTACTATTACTATTACTATTACTATTATTATTATTATATACACAAAAATGACAGCACACACAGCAAATGAGATAACCATGCTGGATTTTGTATCACAAATTACTAGTCAAACACTTCCCAAGCGTTTAGGACTATGTGATGTATCAGTGGATTATGCGAGCAGATCCCAGTAAGGTGGCCTTCTGCAGCTGACCAATGGTGATCTTGTCAGCGCCAATTGTTTTTAAGTGTTTGCTTAAGTCTATAATAATAATAATAATAATAATAATAATAATAATAATAATAGTTAATCTTTAGTGAGATTCACAGCCTTTGAGGTTGGTTAATAGCTCAGCAGCTCGAGTCCTAACCAAGGACCTAGGAACTGTTAAGGTATCGTCGGAGGATGTAAGCTGTTCCGAGTAAGGTTGACTTGTAGAGTCAAAATGTTCAAGTCCAGTAGATTTAGAATTTCTAAATAGCGGGGTAGCCCTTTGGATATTGCTCCAAGGGCTCCAATTACAATCGGGACAACACACGATTTCTTTTTCCACAGTCGCTCAACTTCAATTTGCAAGTCCCAGTACCTTGTGATTTTTTTCTTGCTGCTTATCTTCAATCCGTGCATCACCAGGTATTGCAATGTCAATGAACCATACTTTTTTCTTTTCAACTATTGTTATGTCAGGTGTGTTGTGGACCAAGTGCCTGTCAGTCTGAATCCTAAAGTCCCACAAGATCTTGAGTTTCTCATTCTCTAAAACTTTCTCAACCTGATGTTCCCAGTGATTTTTGCTGTACTCAAATCCAAACTTCTTGCACAATTTCCAGTGAATGATCTTAGCAACGCGGTCATGGTGTTGTAGATAGTCAGTTTGTGAAATTTTGCTGCACCCACTGATCAGGTGGTCGACTGTCTCATCTTTCTCATTACAGAGGTGGCATTTGCTGTTGGTGGTAACATGTTGAATTTTTGTCTTCATGCAGTTTGTGGCTAGGGCTTGTTCTTGAGCTGCCAAAATAAAGCTTTCTGTTTCTTTTTTCAGTACTCCTGACCTTAATCAGTTCCAAGTTAGTTTCTGATCAGCTTTGCCTTCAATACTTTTCAAGTATTGGCCATGGAGAGCTTTGCTTTTCCAATTTTCAGCTCGCTGCTCAATTACTTCTTTCTTATATTCTGCTTTTGTTTTAGTTGTCTTTAAAAGGCCTCCTTTATTTACTTCCTTAATCATTGGGTCTTCACTTTTCTGGATGTAATCATTCAAGCTGCATTTTTCTTCTTCCACAGTCTGCTTTACTTGTAGCAGTCCTCGACCCTCCTCTGTTCTTGGTAAATATAATCATTCAACATCACTTTTAGGGTGCAAACCATGATTCATTGTCATAAGCTTCCTTGTTTTTCTGTCCAAATTGTCTAACTCCATCTGTGTCCAGTCAATTATTGCTGCAGAGTATCAAATCACAGGTATAGCCCAGGTATTTATGGCTTTTATGATGTTTTCTCCACTCAGTTTGGACATTAATATCTTATGAATTCGCCGAATGTACTTGGCTGAAGTCAATTCCTTGACTTTATTATGTATTAAATCAGAGGCCTCTATAATCCCCAAGTACTTGTAGCCTTCTTCTAATTTTACTGCCTTTATCATTTCTTCATTCTCTAGTTCTATTCCATCCTCTTCTATGATCTTGCCTGCTTTGGTTGCTATTGTTGTACATTTGTCAATTCCAAACTGCATATCAATATCTTGGCTGAATTCTTTTGTGTTTTCAATTAATAAATTCAGTTCAGCTTTTATTTTATCAAACAGCTTCAAATCATCCATGTACATCAAGTGCGAGATTTTCAGTCCTTTTTTTGCAAGTTCGTATCCACAGTTCGTCTTCTTCAAAATGATTGTCAGTGGTCGCATTGAGAGTATAAAAAGTAGGGGTGAAAGGGAATCGCCCTGGAAAATGCCTTGTTTAATTTCAACTTCACCCAGTTCTTCTTCATTATCCATAAGTTTCATTTTCCAAAGGTTCGTTGAAGATTCCATGAATTTTTGTATGTTGCTGCTGATGCCTAAGATTTCCAGGCTTTTCTTGATCCAGCTATGGGGAACTGAATCAAACGCTTTCTTATAGTCTATCCAAGCCATGAACAGGTTGGTTCGTCTTTTCTTTGAGTTCTTTAGGATTAGCTTGTCAATCAGCAATTGATCCTTTGTTCCTCTTGAGTTTTTGCAGCATTGTTGTTGTTGCTGTTGTTGTTATTATTGTTGTTGTTGTTGTTGTTGTTGTTGTTGTTATTATTATTATTATTATTATTATTATTATTATTATTATTATATACACAAAAATGACAGCACACACAGCAAATGAGATAACCATGCTGGATTTTGTATCACAAATTACTAGTCGAACACTTCCCAAGCGTTTAGGACTATGTGATGTATCGGTGGATTATGCGAGCAGATCCCAGTAAGGTGGCCTTCTGCAGCTGACCAATGGTGATCTTGTCAGCGCCAATTGTTTTTAAGTGTTTGCCTAAGTCTATAATAATAATAATAATAATAATAATAATAATAATAATAATATTGGTTAATCTTTAGTGAGATTCACAGCCTTTGAGGCTGGTTAATAGCTCAGCAGCCGGTACTCTGTGATTTTTTTCTTGCTGCTTATCTTCAATCTTACTTCAAACTACTGTAATGCTCTCTACATGGGGTTCCCCTTGAAGAGTACTCAGAGGCTCCAACTGGTCCAGAATGCGGCTGCACGGGTGGTTATGGGTGCACCCTGTTACGCCCATGTAACACCTCTCCTGTGCAAGCTGTACTGGCTCCCAGTGGTCTTCTGAGTGCAATTCAAGGTGTTGGTTACCACCTTTAAAGCGCTCCATGGCATAGGATATCTATGGGACCGCCTTTTGCCACCAACAGTCTCCCACCGACCAGTTCGCTCCCACAGAGAGGGACTCCTCAGGGTGCCGTCGGCCAAGTTATGCCGGCTGGCGACACCCAGGAGGAGAGCTTTCTCTGTTGGAGCCCCTGCCCTTTGGAATGAATTGCCCCCGAATATTCTTAACATCTCTGATCTCCGGGTCTTTTGCTGTGCCCTCAAGACCTTACTGTTCCGACAGGCGGGGCTGTCTAATTGAATGATTTTAAATTGGGTTTTAACTTTGGGTTTTAAAATTCGGTCAAAACTATTTAATGATTTTAATTAATTTTAACTATGATATTGTATATTTATGTTTTTAATTTTGGCTGTACACCGCCCTGAGTCCTTCAGGAGGAGGGCGGTATATAAATATTATTATTATTATTATTATTGTTGTTGTTGTTGTTGTTGTTGTTGTTGTTGTTGTTGTTGTTTTGTTGTTGTTGTTGTTATTATTATTATTATTATTAATCCATGCATCACCAAGTATTGCAATGTCAATGAACCATACTTTTTTCTTTTCAACTATTGTTATGTCAGGTGTGTTGTGGACCAAGTGCCTGTCAGTCTGAATCCTAAAGTCCCACAAGATCTTGAGTTTCTCATTCTCTAAAACTTTCTCAACCTGATGTTCCCAGTGGTTTTTGCTGTACTCAAATCCAAACTTCTGCCACAATTTCCAGTGAATGATCTTAGCAACACGGTCATGGCGTTGTAGGTAGTTAGTTTGTGAAATTTTGCTGCACCCATTGATCAGGTGGTCGATTATCATCATCATCATCATCATCATCATCATCATCTCTTTTATTCATTAAACATGAAACTCAGTCAACTGAACATTTTAAAAAGTGTCACAAATACCATTGACTGGTGCTAATGGTTGACATGGGTTGCTGCCAGCATCCTAGGTATCAACCAAATATCTTCTTTTATGATGGAATATATGATGTTCCAAGTAGCACAGTTTTTTGCAGTTCCGCTGGTGTTATTGGAGGAAGCTGCAATTTCTTGATGTGTTTTGTAAAAGTCTCGGACATGGCACCAAGTGCCCCGATGACAATGGGTATCACTGTTACATGTTTCATCAATAGCCGTGTAGTTTCAATGGCCAGGTCACAATATTTTGTGATTTTTTTCCAGCAAACGAGATAACCATGCTGGATTTCGTATCACAAATCACTAGTCGAATACTTCCCAAGCGTTTAGGACTGTGTGATGGATCAGTGATCTTGTCAGCGCCAATTGTTTTTACGTGTTTGCCTAGGTCTTTAGGCAAAGCACCCAGTGTGCTGAGTATCACTGGGACCACCTGCACTGGTTTATGCCAGAGTCTCTGCATAAGAGAGACTATTTTCAAGTCCTGATATCTGGTGACTTTTTCAAATTGTTTCTCGTCGATTCTGCTGTCACCAGGTATGGCAATGTTGACAATCCACACTTTTTTCTCCTCCACAATTGTGATATCCAGGGTATTGTGTTCTAAAACCTTGTCAGTCTGTATTCGGAAGTCCCACAGCAGTTTTGCATGCTCATTTTCGACCACTTTTTCAGGCTTATGATCCCACCAGTTCTTTGCTACAGGCAGATGGTAGTTGTGACACAAATTCTAGTGGATCATCTGAGCAACTGTGTTGTGACGTTGTTTGTAGTCAGTCAGAGCTATTGTCTTGCAAGAGCTCAGTATGTGGTCAATGGTTTCATCCACTTCTTTGCAGAATCTGCATTTGGAGTCATAAGCAGATTTTTCTATTCTGGCTTTGATTACATTTGTTCGAATGACTTGTTGTTGTTGTTGTTATTGTTTTTGTTGTATTCTGGCTTTGATTACATTTGTTCGAATGACTTGTTGCTGTTGTTGTTGTTGTTATTATTATTATTATTATTATTATTATTGCCTATTTCTTCCACCATTTTGAAGAAGGTCTTTGAAAGTGTTTTTCTAGCTTTTTTGTCTACTTTACTACTTTTATAATCAAGTTCTGTGTCTACAATTGCATTAAAATCTCCTGCTACACTATATTCCATATTGTATAGAATATATGCTATATTCCAATTCTATAATTTTCTTGTGGAGTTTTTCATAGAAAGCTTCTTGTTTGTTGTTTGTTGCATATATTGCTATCAAAAGTATCTATTTGTAGTTCATTGTTACCTCCACCATCAAAATTCACCCATCTTCATCTGCAAAAATTTGTCTGGCATTTATTGTTTCTTTAATATATAAGGCCATACCTCTTTTCTCCTGCTGGGCTAATGAAAAATATAATTTCCAAATTTTAGGATATTCCAATAATTTATTATATTGTTTTTTAATGTGGACCTCTTGAAAACTAAGTGTAACTTTAATTTTCCTAATTTATTAAATATCCTTTTCCTTTCATAGAGTTCGATCCATTTATATTAATTGACAGCAATTTTATCTCTTCTTCCATCACTTTACTTATAAATAGGTCTTGTTGCTCTAGTTGCTCTTATTTCTCCCTGTTCTTTTATCCTACCTTTTCTTTTTTTTCTTCTGTCTTTTTTATTATTATAACATAATATGACATTACAAGACATTGAAACCTGACACAACATTTATATATATACTCTCTTAGCAGCTATTTCGTGATGATCTTCTAATATTCACATTCTCCCCCTTTTCTCTTTATATTATTCCAATTTCTTCTTGTCCCCTTCTCTTAATTACAGTGTATTTCTTAACATTCATATTTATTTTATATTTTCTCGACATTGACATATTCATTCTTTCCATTTTTAAATTTCACCCCTATTTTTCTTCTCCATTATTCCTATCCTCCAGCCACTTATACCATTTGTGCCAGATTCTATATTCCGTGTCCTCCTTTTCTTTAAGTTCTTTTGTTAATTTATCCATCTCGGCACATTCTAAGATTTTTTTTATCAACTCTTCTTCTGTTGGTATATTTTCTTTTTTCCAATTTTGTGCGTATACTATATGGGCAGCTGTTATAATATGTAAAATAAAATATTTTATTTCCTTAGTGTATTTTTCAGTAAATATCCCTAATAAAAATGTCTTGTTTTCCACTCATAGGTTGTTCTATTATTTTCTCTATCCATTCTTTAATCTTAGCCCAGAACTTCTTTGCAGTTGGACATGTCCACCAGAGATGGTAATATGTTCCGTAACTCTTGTTACATTTCCAACATACTGGAGATTTACTTGGAAACATCTTCGCAAGTCTAGCCAGAGGTAGATGCCATCTATGGAACATCTTCAACTGGTTTTCCTTATATGCCATGGACATTGTTAGTTTTGTATTTATTTGCCACATTTTTTCCCATTTCTCCAATTCTATTGTGTGGTTAAAGTTTTTTGCCCATTTAATCATTGTTTCTTTAACTATTTCTTCTTCCATTTTAATAAATTTATATAATGTATATAAATTTAATAAACATAAACAACATAAAACAAACATTTTATATCACAGCAAAAATTTGTATATTCTACTAATTAATTTCTCCTCCGTCCCTTTTATAATTTTATCCAGTTCATTTTGTTCAGTCTGTACTGCATTTGATTTTGTGTCTTCTTTATATTTTGACCGAATTTGTGTATATGTCCATCAATCAATTTCTCTGTTAGATCTTGTTCCAATTCCTGTTTTGATTTCAAATGTCCTTGTTCTTAATATATCTCTATATCTTATTATTTTATCCCACTCAGTTAAATTTGGGTGTTTTAATGTTTCTGTAGGTGAAATCCAAATTAGTATTTTTGTGTAATGTTTTTTTATCTTAATCCAAATTAGTAGCAATGCATTCCTTAATATGTGTCTTCTAAAGTAGCTATATGTTTTATATTTTTCATCCCAAAGGAATGCATGCCATCCCGCTTGCAAATCGTGCCCTTCAATCACTAATGTTCTTTTATCCCTTAACGCCATCCACTCTTTCAGCCAGGTTATACATGTGCTTGGTAATATATTTCCCATTCTGGGAGTGCTACTCCTCTATCTTTTGTGTCTTGCAATGTTTTTAGTCTAATTCTCGGTCTTTTTCCTTGCCATATAAATTTAGTAATTGTTTTATTTAATATTTCAAAGAAAGTTTTCTCTAATTTTACTAGTATAACTTGGAAGAGAAATAGTATTTTGGGCAAAATGTTCATTTTGATCGTGGCAATCCTTCCCATAAATGAGATTTGTAAATTTTTCCAATTGTCTAAATCATTTTTGATTTGTTGTAGTAATTTGTTATAATTGTCTTCCTTAATTGAGGAGCATCTTGCAGTAAACCAAATCCCTAAGTATTTTATTTTCTTGGTTATTTGAATTTTTGTGCTACATTCTAATACTTTCTCTTGTTTCCTTGTAAGATTTTTGGTTAATAATTTGGATTTATTTTTGTTAATTTTAAGTCCCGCTACTTTGCCAAATTCTTCTATTCTTTTAATCAATTTTGGGCCTGATTCTAATGGTTCCTCCACTATAAACACCAGATTATCGGCAAAAGCCTGAAGCTTATATTCTTCTTTCTTTATCTTTAACTCTTTTATTTCTTTATCCTCTCTAATTCTCTTCAGAAGCATTTCTAAAGTTAATATAAATAGAAGTGGAGAAAGTGGGCATCCTTGTCTCACCCCTTTTGTTATATTGAATTTTTCTGTTCATAATTACCCTTGCCATTTGTTTTGTATAAATGTTTCCAATCGTATATTTAAATTTAGTCCAAAATACCATAAATTTCAATTGATTTAACATAAATTTCCAGTTCAAATTATCAAATGCCTTTTGGGCATCAAGAAAAACCAGTGAAGCTTGTTTTTCTGGATATGTTTCATAGAACTCTAAGGTATTTATTATTGTTCTCATATTGTTTTTAATTTGTTGGCCTGGCAAGAAACCGTTTTGGTCTGAATATATAGATTTGTTCAAGATTTTTTTTGTTCTTTCGGCTATAATTGACGTAAATATCTTGTAATCAGTATTTAATAATGAAATTGGTCTGTAATTCTGTATTTGTTGATGGTCTGTATCTTCTTTGGAAATAAGAATGATTATAGCTTCTGCCCATGTTTTAGGTATGTTTGCCTGTGCTAGAGCCTCATTAAATATTTTCAACGTCATCCCTCCCAGCATTTCTTGAGTGTTTTTATATAACTCCACTGGGAGTCCATCCGGGCCCGGTATTTTTTTTTTTCATTGCCATTTCAAATTCTGTTTCCATTACTGGTCTATTTAGTATTTCTTGTTGTTCCTCCGTAATTTTACACAAGTTTGTTCCCTCTATATTGTCTTTAACTTTTTCTTCTGCTATCTCTTCCTGACAATATAAATTTGAGAAAAACATTTGTTAAATTTGAGAAAAACATTTGTATAATTTTCTTTTTATTCTCCCTTTTATGTTGGGTTATTCCATTTTCATCTTTCAATTGATACATCATTCTTTTATCTCTTTCTTTTTTTAGTTTATAGGCCAACCATCTACCTGTTTTATTCGCATGTTCAAAATAATTTTGTTTTGACATCTTTATTTTCTGTACTATTTTCTTTTGGATTGTTAAGTTTATTTTATGTTTGACTATATTCCATTCCTCTTTTATTTTTTTATTTTGGGGATCTTCCTGTAAGTTTCTTTCTAATTTTTAAAGTTCTTCCTGTAATTTTTCTTGTTGACATTTCCTTTCCTCCTTCTTCCTTGCGTTATAAGCCATTGTCAGTCCTCAAATATATGCCTTTAGCATATCCCAGAGGTTTTGTATTGATGTATCTTCTTTTTTATTTACACTAAAAAATATCTTCAGCTCACTTTCCAACATCTGTTTGTATTCTTTGTCTTTACATATATTTTGATTCATTGTCGATCTTTTAAAATTTTTTTGTCCTTTCCATTTTATAGTTATTGGGTTATGGTCTGCCCACTCATTTGCTCCTATTGCTACTTCTTCCAATCCTGTCCATATTTCAGCTGTCATCCAAACCATATCAATCCTGGATCAGGATTGATGTGGATGCGAATAAAATGTATATTGGCTCTCTCCACTATGCATTTCTCTCCATACATCTCGTAATTTTAATTCTGTTGTCATATTAAATAATTCTTTTGGTAATATATATATTTTTTTATTTTTCTTGTTACTCTTGTAATCTTTTTTGATATCCACTATTGCGTTGTAGTCCCCAATTAAACAAATATTATCATATCCTAGTTCTATTATTTTATTGTGCATTTTTTAAAAAAAATTCATGTTGATTTTTATTGGGAGCATATATTACTATTAATAACAATTGTCTTTGTTCAGCTTCTAATTCTACCATTAACCGTATACCTTCTTTGTCCGAATAAATTAATTTTGATTTTATTCTTTCTTTTACATATATAGCGATTCCTCTTTTTTTCTTTTGTATTAATGATGTATATAGTCTTCCTAATTTTAGGTTCTCTAATAATTTCTGGTATCCTTTTTTAATGTGAACCTCTTGAAGGTATATGACATCTGTTTCAAGTTTTTTTAATTTAATTCTTCTTCCATCACTTTACTTATAAATAGGTCTTGTTGCTCTAGTTGCTCTTATTTCTCTCTATTCTTTTATCCTTGCATCTTTTCATTCTGCTCTTTATTCCTGCTTTATTTCATCTTCCTCTTGTGTGTTTCCCCCTCCTGATGCTTCCTCTTGTTTTTTATCATTTATTTCCTCTCTTCTTCTTTTTTCTTCATATGACCCAAAATACTGGTCATAAAATTGTTCTGCTTTATTTATAGAGTTCAATCTGTGTCTTTTTTCCATCCAAGTCACCAATATTCTCTCGGGTATCAGCCATCTGAAATTTACTTCATATTTAATTAATTGTCTTGTCAAAAATTGATATTGTTTCCTTATAGGTTAGATTACTGCAATGCATGGGGCTACCCTTGAAAAGTGTTCGGAAACTACAGTTGGTCCAGAACGCAGCCGCGCAAGCTGTCGTGGGTGCACCTAGGTACACCCACATTACACCAATTTTCCGGCAGGCCTGGGGCCATTGATCTCGCTGTTGTGATCTGGCGAGATCCGGCCATGAATGGTGTGAATGAGTTTTAATTGTTTTTAATGTTTTAATTTTTAATGTTTTTATATATGGTTTTTAAATGCATTGTAAGCCTCCTTGTGTCTTCAGAGAAAGGCGGCATACAAGTTGAACAAATAAAATAAAATAAAATAAAATAAAATAAAATAAATAAATAAATATGTCTCTTACTCTTCTAGGAATCTGTTTCAGGACTACTATTTCTCTCCCTTTATATTTCAGTGGTTCATCTCTTGCTCTCTGGAGTATTTCCGCTCTTATTGCCTTCTTAGAAAATCTCACGTATTCCTCTCTGGAAAGTTTATTCCTTGCCGTGTATCTTGTATATATTCTGAATATCGCATCCATCCCAGCAAGCATCTCCTGTTTATTCACCTCCAGGGCATCCACCAGCAACTCTGCTATTTTCTCAGCAAGGTCTTCCCCTTTTTCTTCCTTGATGTTCTGGAATCTCAGAAAATATTTGGCTTCATCCATCTCTAAAGTAATTACAACTCTCTCTATATCCCTGTCTCTCTCTCTCTCTCTGTGTGTGTGTGTGTGTGTAAGCCTGTGGTCCATCTCTTCCACCTTTTTCTCTGTTTGTCCTGACTTCTCTTCTACTTTCTGGATCCGTTGTTTTATTTTTAGTTGTTATTTGTTGAATATTCTCCATTTTATCATCCATCTTTTCCATTCTTTTCTTAATGTCATCATGGTTTTTTGTTATAGCTTCTTGTAATAATTGAAACATTGCTTTCATGGCTGTTAAAATTGTGTTCAGTATCTAGAGTTGCAACATGATATCTAATGATCTGTGACTTGCTGGACTGGATGCTGCTGCTGATGTATCTCCCCCCTCCCCCCACAATTTTACTTAAATTTGAAGTACTTGTCATTTTGGGTAATTTTAGGGGATTTAAGAAAAATAATAATAAATCATATATTACACCACCGTCACCACAATCCCCAACCAGCTTGTCCCACTTTTAAAGAGTATATCAAAAACAATCCACCACAAGATCCCCTTTTCTTTTCCCCTCTTCTTGTTCTTCGTCTCCAAACAGCTTCACACTCTTTGCTATTGTAATCTACAAGGTCAGTTTGTATGTTAATCCCAGGGTTTCTCTTCTTTTCTTGATAAATTTATAATCCACAAAGACCCACCAAACCCCAGAGTTAAACCACAAAGGCTCATAAATCACCAAAAAGGAGAGCTCAGAAGTCTTCAACTTGATCTAAAAGTAGATCCCTGCTATTTCCCAGCTTCAGTTTATTCTGCCTGTTTAGTTTCCATATGAGTTCAGAGGGCTACAACATTTTAAAAAGTTACAATGTTTCACTCTTTCTGCTATCCAGTGTAAACATTTTGCAGATGGAGATAACTTGCTTGTTACTTGTAGCAGACAGGCTAATCAACAGCAGACGTTTAAGGACAGTTCATTTTGCTCACTTTCGCTTTTAAATGTCTCTCTCCACCTGTAGATGTCGCTGTTGCTCTATTCCTCTCCATTTTCTCTCTTTTTAACTTATATCATCCAATCAAAAACATTTTAGGAGTTCCAGGGATCAAAATTTCATATTCAAAAAAGTTTTCAATTTAGTTAATATTATTGTTGAAATGACCAATCCAATTTTCCTAACTTCAGATTTATTTCTCTCTCTCAGACAGTTCTCTTTTCCCTTTTCTGGATCTGTAAACAGCTCTCGAGCTTGCTCGCCGCTATTCTTGGGGTATGTGGAAAACAAACAATTCCACCTCCTCCTCTTGAGTCCCACTAGTCCCAGGCTAATTATTAAGGGGGCAAGTTCCTCAACAGAACTTGGAAAAATCTCACCCAGATCAGCCACACTGTTCCTCAGTCTTTTATGATTGCTTCATTGGTTGCCTGTCAGATCCTCAGTCAGGCACATAGCGGCCATCTTTTTTGTCCCACTGGATTGAGAGCTTCCTCCGGATCAAATAAGGAGTTTGTGGTCTCCTTGTGATCGATGGAATGTCTTCTCTGTCCTCATTACCCCTCCAGGGTAATTTGGGTCCCAAAGGACCTTCTGGCATGTAGAATTCAGCGAGTTTCACAGAACCCCGTGAAAACACACCTTGTCGCTGTGATGTCACCCCTATTGTTGGTTTTTTGATGAGCTGGTTTTATGTGAAAGCTCCTGAAAGTATTTCTTTTAAAGGAGACACATCCACAGAAATATCCAGACTACTTTGGAGACAGTAGATTTTGTTCATTTGGGAGACTGAAGTCTGAAGTAATTTTTTGTCTAATCAATTAATTTCAGAGAATCCAGATTTCATTTTAATTTTAAAATAATTATGAAGGATTTTTTTCCAGAAACAATCAAAATACTGTAAAGAATTTTGATAAAGTTAACAAAGTCTATCTATGAAACTAAAATAGATTTGTGGTTTAGTATGCCAAACAATAATGGTATTGTTTGGTTTAACAATGAACAAAAGTCCAAAATGTATCTCAAGAATAGAAATTGTCATACTCTGCATTGTTATAAATGCATGTGAAGATAGGAATACAAAGGTTGATAACAGTTCAGTTGCATATTATGATCCACTAAATGGTAATAATGGAAAAATCAGAAATGAGTTTTTTGGGGAAAACCTACAGAGTTCTGAATAAATGTGATGCAGGGGGAATATTATTTTGTTTAATGACAAGATGGGATCAAAGAACAGGATATAAGACTGCAGAAGTAATTGAATGATTTGAAGACTTGGAATGAATAATAGTGTATTATTAGTTTTTCTTCTTCAAACTTTAACTGCCAGAATGAAGCCATTTTCTTGGCTTTGTCTTATTAGTGAAAGTGCTTGAAATAAAGTGAAAAATTGCCAGAGATCATAACATCTATGAAATCATAGTAGTGTAAAATATGAAAAAGAATGCTTGATGGAATTTGAAGTGAAAAGAATTTGTGGATGTGGAAAAAAATACTCTTAGAAGGAATGAAAAAGGCCAAATGAGAAGCCTCCAGGAGAATAAAGGAAATAATACAAACGATGAAATGATTTGGGAAAAGATTGAAGCAAAGGAATATTGGATGGAGAGATTTTAGAGCTATGCATAGAAATGAGAATGATAAATGCAGAAGTGGAATTGAAATGAATTCTGTGACTATAAATATGTGAGTTAAGGAGGTGCAGGCTGAGTTGAAGCTTTAAGCTAATGGATATAGTAAAATTTAGTTTGCAGTGTATTATCATCCAGGACACAGCCTAGCATTAAAGTCACTCCCTATAATACTTAGGTATTCCAGAAAGTTGCCTGTTTTACCTTCACAACAGGTACTCATTAAACAGGACATCATAAATTTCCATGTTTCTTGTACCAGAATTATATCCTATTCATGCAGGGGGGGCAGAAAAATGAGCTTATATTAAGATACAGGTCACTAGTTTCCATGTTAAGATTTTTAAAATATTTGCTTTGTACTGTCTACACGTCTTCTGTATTAGAAGCCCTGACCTACCAATATGGTCCTGCTGACCCCAACAATAAGTGTATTGTGTGAAGATTCAGATTTGAAATGATCAAGAAAGTGCTTATAAAACTGAGCAATTAGCCTGTTTTTTCTGTTGTTTAGGATTTGCAGTTATTTACTGGTTTGTAAGAGACATCTGCTTTTTTTAAAGCCTTTTGCCCTTCTTTGTACAATTGTTTTTCTTCTGTTACTTTCATTTAAAAATGAAGTCTTCCTTGTGTCTGGAGGCACTATACAAATAAAATCATTTGTTTTGGTAGAGAGCAATTTTACTTAATTGACTCTCAATAAATTTTGCAGAAGATTCTTTTAGAAGAACCTATTTTATTTTCAACTGTAGTCAGCAAGTGAAATATTGAACAGTCTGTGCTATATGTAGATTATGTCTAGTTATAAAGCCTAGTGTATTTTGATCTTTCAAGGGTTTAAACTTAAGCGTTTTCATCTCGTGTGTGCCCTTGTGTGGCTGGGTAAATAGCATTTTCCTTTGGGGAGCGAACATTCTGTTGGAGAGGAGGAAAGCTGTAAAAGTTCTTATGTCTCAATCTTAAAGTAGGTCCCACTCAACAGAGTCATACCTGTTGCATAGATCACTAATAGTGTGGCTTGCTTGCTTGTGACATATCTGTGAACTTTCTATTATTTTAGAGACTTAAATGAAGACTATGTTGTAGAAGATATCCACTTGATTCTTCCTTTTCCACACGACAGCACTTCAAATGTGCTTTCCGTAAACAAAGGCTGGCTCAAGAATGGCAGTAATAAAATAATAAAAAATGATTACTAAGGAAAAAAAACCCAAGTGACTTAAAAATAAGTCCAATGATTGTTGTATCATCTGCAAACTTCTAATTAGCTTTTTTGCTAGAGGTTTGATTAGAGATAGTCCTCACTTACTAGCTACAATTGGAATTGATAAGTCTATTGCTAATGATGTAATTAAATGAAACATCTTAATTGCACTGGGAATATGTCAATTCTGCAGCAGTCATTATGTGACATCACATGATCATGATTTCTTGCCAGTTTCCTCCTTTGCTGGTCAGAAACCAGCTGTGAAGCTCACAAATAACCATGTGACCATAAGACATTATGAGTTGTGTATGCCAGTTGTGTCCAAATTAGGATCATGTAACCAAAGCAATGCTACAATAGTTATTCTAAACCTACCTTCTCATTGCCCTTTGTAACACTGAATGGTTGCTATTTGGGAACTGAAGACTACCTGCATATGATCTGATATGGCTGAAGTTTATGTTTAGAAGCTCATTAGACAACATACCCAGTTGGATCATTGATTCAGACATTATGAGTTGTGTATGCCAGTTGTGTCCAAATTAGGATCATGTAACCAAAGCAATGCTACAATAGTCATCCTAAACCTACCTTTTCATTGCCCTTTGTAACACTGAATGGTTGCTATTTGGGAACTGAAAACTACCTGCATATGATCTGATATGGCTGAAGTTTATGTTTAGAAGCTCATTAGACAACATACCCAGTTGGATCATTGATTCAGAGGTGTTTCCTCTGTGTTATTTAAATAAGAAAAATAGAATAACCATGGGCAGGCAAAAAAGCAGTGGGACTGGAAACAACTTTCAATTTCATGCCAGTTTCCCCATTGAACTTTTTTTTTGGAAAGCTGGTAAAGAGCATTAGTACTCTTCCTTTCTTCCATCTTTCCTTCCCTATTCTTCCCTCCTACCTTCTTCCTTCCCTTTTTTCTTCCCTCCCTTCTCAAATTCTTGCTGGCTTTCTCATTTACTTGTGAAATTTGCTGTGAGAAAGTCAAAAACCTTTGCCCTTTGATACACAATTTGGCCAGTTAAGGGTCATGGCAACAAAAGTTTTAGAAGGATAGATACTGGCTACTGCTGAAATGCAAGCAATTAAATTTCTCAGATATAATTTACTAGGTGTTTATAATTTGACCTTTCCATTTTTCGGCCTTGGTTAACAAGGTTGATTATACACTACCTGTACCCGGCCACGCGTTGCTGTGGCCCAGTCTTGTGGGTATACAATATTTTTTGACCGAGTGCCAATAATGTCCCTCTGTAGCTCAGGTCATACCTACTTTGCCTCTGTCCCAACAGTCTTTTCACTCGGTCGATTGGATTCAGACCTGAGTTGCCTTTATGTTTCTTTTTGGACTTTAATGTCACTTCATCAATTGCTTTCTTGGACTTTCACCTATTTGGTGCTTGTATTGGGAGAGTTGCGCGTTGTGGGATTGGTGGAGGCCTCCACCCGAGCTGCCATCGGTGAGTTTGCATTCCTGGGGCTCCGGAGGTTTGTCTTCGGACGCCTCCAAGGATACTTTGCTGCGGGTGTAAGAGCTGGTTTCCCAGCTTGCCGGTATAACTGCCTTCACCTTCGCAGCTCTCCGCACCACAGGCAGCATCAGGGTCCCTGCCAAAGGTATGGCATACTCCGTTAGTCGGGAGGACGCTTCACAGTGGTTGACATTTCCTGCCATTTTTCTTGTGGGTTTGGTGGCGGCAGCACTGAGGGGAAAAGACCCGGCTCGCGCCTGCCATTGTGGTGCATTTAGTATAGCGTGTATTGCTTTTACGTCCAGCAGATGGCGGTTTTTTCAAAAAGCATGTTTTTACCTGTTACAGGTGTCACATCTATATAATATACGTATATAAAAACATGTGCGTATTCGAATGCAACGTTGTGTCAAAATTCCAAAACAATTGGTGAAGAACTTTCGGAGATTTACGATTTTGAACAAGCGAACATTTACATTTTTATTTATATAGATATTTGCTATGAAAAAGAATGACCATAATGCCCCTTAATGTTTATGTATGCTAAATGTTTATTGTAGGATGTCTAGCATTTCCACATTCCAGATGAATTCAAGTATAGGTAGTGCTTGACTTACAATTGAACTTAAATTTCTGTCACTAAGTGAAACATTTAAGTGAGTTTTGCACCATTTTACCACCTTTCTTACCACATTTGTTGATTACTACAGTTGTTATGTTAGTAACACAGTTGCTAAGTGAATCTGGCTTCCTTATTGATTTTGCTTGTCAGAATGGTGATTGCATGAGCCCAGAACACAGTAACCGTCATAAATACAAGTCAGTTGCCAAACATCCAAATTTTGATCATATGACGACAGAGATGCTGTCATGGTTATAAGTGTGAAAAATGGTAATAAATCATTTTTTTCAGTGCTTTGTAACTTTGAGCAGTCACTAAATGTTACAAGTTGAGAACTACCCGTATACTGAAGCAGGGGTGCTCGGGCCGCGGACCACCACTGGTCCATGGTGCACCAGAAATCGGGTTGTTGAAACAACATCCTCCCCTGGTCCACGGAAAAACCTTTCTCTGTGGAACCGGTCCCTGGCGCCAAAAAGGTTGTGGGCCGCGGTACTAAAGCAACCAGGTATTAGACATTATGGGAGTTTTGTTCTATTTGCATTTTAGTCAGTCTACCCACTTTGCTCAAACTGTTACGTAAAAAAACCCAAACCCCTATCTTTGAATATTTGTATTTGTCATTCATTTGTATTACAGTATAGGCAACACTTGACAGCGAAAACTTGCAAAATGTTCATTTTTGCATGGATTGTTTGTAACTAATGTATAATCATTCCAAAAATGATAAAGAATTGAAAATTGAAAAGAGATTGAACAAATTAACTGTTAGACACTTAGGCATATATCTGATTATTGCTGCATTAGTATAATGACTTTTACAAATTGAATTATCAACTAGAAATTTAAAAAGGCATATTATATAGATTGTTATTCAATAATGCATATGTTTTAAACTTTGCTACGAACTCTGAGGTATTGTTTACACTGCTTTACAGGTTGAAGAACCTGGAAAATGTGTGAGATCGTGGAAATGGACAGTGGAACATATACTCTACAAAGCTTTTCGGTCATACCTTTTACCACCTACAAATTTTAGAGAAGATGGCAATGTTTTACAACTTGCTAATCTATCTGATTTGTACAAAGTTTTTGAGCGATGCTAAATACAAATATTTAATCTAGAATTATTTAATCTATTTTCTTTCTCATCATTATAATCTTTAATCAGTTATTGAATATTACTGCATAAACATCTGCATAAAAATAACTATTGTATGGTCAGAAAATTAATCCACTATTGTTCAACATTTCACAATATCCACATATTGTACAATGAGCAAATAAAGAAAAGTTAATTAAATTCTTAGGTTTCTGTTTATAACCCAAAATATAAAGGATATTTAAATCCTCATCCTACTATTAATGAACCATACAACTGATGAATTGGAAAAATATGGAAGACCAGAATTCTCTTTTCTACTTGATCCTATTTTAGTATTTCTGCTGGCAGATAGTTTGGGAATAGATGATTAGAGCATCCTTGAATGTAAAGGATCACTCAAATTTTATATGGAGATACAGGTAGTCCTTGACTTACGACCATAATTGAACACAAAGTTTTTGTTGCTAAACAAAACAGTTTTTAAGTGGGTTTTGCCCCATTTTATGATGTTTCTTGCCATAGTTGTTAAGTGAATCACTGTAGTTGTTAAGTTACTAATATGGCTTGCCCATTGACTTTGCTTGTCAAGAAGTTGGAAAGGGTGGTCACATGATCCCGAGACACTGCAACCATCATAAGTACAAGTTTTTTGTACAATATTTAAATTTATATAACATTTATATGTGCCGGTGCCTGGGCTGTGAGGGTCTGGATGGGAGTCAACAGGCTCAGACTTAACCCAGACAAGACCGAGTGGCTGTGGGTATTGCCTCCTAAAGACACTGTCGACTGTCCATCCTTGGTTCGGGAGGGGAGGTGGGGAGAAATTGTCCCCTCAGAATGGGCTGGCAATTTGGGTGTCCTCCTAGACTCACAGCTAAGATTAGAGCAACATCTGGCAGCTGTAGCTAGGGGGACCTTTGCACAGGTTCGCCTGGTGCACCAATTGCAACCCTACTTGGATCAGGAGACTCTCCTCACAGTCACTCATGCCCTTGTCACCTCACGGTTAGATTATTGCAACACACTCTACATGGGGCTACCCTTGAAGAATGTTCGGAGACTACAGTTGGTCCAGAATGCAGTTGTGCGAGCTGTCGTGGGTGACCTAGATACACCCACATTACACCAATTCTCTGCGAGCTGCACTGGCTCCCTATTGGTCTCCGGGTACAATTCAAGGTGTTGGTTATTACCTTTAAAGCCTACATGGCTCACGGCCAGGCTATCTTCGAGGCCGCCTTCTACCACATAGCTCCCAGCGACCGGTAAGATCCCCCAGAGTTGGTCTCCTCCGGGTCCCGTCAGCTAAACAATGCCGGCTGGCGGGCCCGCGGGGGAGGGCCTTCTCTGTGGCTGCTCCAGCTCTCTGGAACCAGTTACCTCCACCCTATTGGCCTTCCGGAAAGCGTTGAAGACCTGGCTTTTCCAGCAGGCCTGGGGCCGTTGATCTCGCTGTTGCAATCTTGCGAGATCCGGCTATGAATGGTGTGCATGGGTTTTTAATATTTTAAAAATGTTTTCATAATGTTTTTAATAGTTTTCTATGTTCATTGTTGCATTATTTTTGTTGTAAGCCGCCCAGAGTCCCTTGGGAGTTGGGCAGCATAGAAATGTGATAAATTAAATTAAATAATTAAATTAAATTAAATTAAATTAAAGTTAGTTGCCAAGCATCTTAATTTTGATCATGTGACCATGAGGATGCTGTCATGTCACTTTTATCAGTGCCGTTGTAACTTTGGTCACTAAACAAACTGTTGTAAGCCAAGGACTACCTATAGTAGAAATTAGCAATTTTTTATTAGTAATATCATAATGAATATAAACAGCTTCTGTTGATATAGCTTTTACTTAATTATATCCTGTCATGTTTATTATTCAAAATAAGTAACTGAAACATTTTCAGGCTGTGATGTTTTGAGTTATACGGAGGATAAAAATTCCTAGATTTGGCACAGTAAAAAGCTCAACAATGAATATGCCAGAGAACATTAAGACAAGACACACCCATGGTATGCAAAGTGTCCATTTAATAGGTTGTACCTGCCACATTTCTCCCACCCATATTTCACTCCACACTTAAGCATCACACACATCAGGTTTTACACACTGTACAAAAACAAATCTTGCTCACTAGTCTTACATTAATAATAGGGATGGTTTTGTTCAAAATTGAAATCTCAAGTGTGCATCACCATGCGATAAAGCAGATTGTGTAGTCATTTCTATGTTATATAAATTTAAATATTGTACAAAAGTGTTTTCCATCAAAATGTATAAAATTTAGCAAACAAGACTCCAATTGTATTTTAAAATAAATGGTATTTGATTCCATATTATATTTTGTTCTACTCTCTGAAGTACTCATTGCACTATATTAAAGGCACTTGTGCCATATGATAATCTTGAGCATGTTATTGATTAGTTTGTTGTGCAGCATACTCTTGAATTCGTGGATCTCTTTCCAAGCACCAAGCATTAAAGCAGTTGAAAATAATTCAGAGAATAAACTTGATTTCACAAGTGTGAAAATAGTAATTTATATAAAGTAAATCAACCATAGATATTGGGCTCCATCAGATTTTTGAATTAAACTGCTAAAACTCATCACCGGCATAAAGATGTAAGCGCTTTTTCCCATTTGCTCAAGTTAAAATATTGCCACTTAATTATGAAACTAAAACTGAACAGCTTTGTTTTCAAATTTATGCCAAGGAGTCTGTATTAAAATAAGCTCAAGCATTTCAAGGAGCAGGGCATTCTTTTGTTTCATTTCTATTGTTGAGATAGCAGTGCAGTTCGATTTGCCTTCATTTTCTCTAACCGTTTCACTAAGTGACTGTTGGTCATCTCCATCTCTTCTATCCTATCCAATGCTGTTCTTAACTAAAAAAAAAAAAGAGAGACAAAACACTTAGGTTTGAGAAAACCAATGTAGCATCTAAATATATCATAAAACTACAAAATATTTTGTTGCAGCTTTTTTATTGAAATAAGGTCCACAATTAATTCAGCTGAACTAAATGAAATTCAATGTAGAGAAAAGTAAAGTCTTACACTTGGGCAAGAAAAACCAAAAGTACGGATATAGACTGGGTGAAACCAGGCTTAATAACAGTAACTGTGAAAGGGATCTTGGAGTCTTAGTGGGCAACCAATTAAATACAAGCCAACAGTGTGCAATGGCACATTGTTGAATGTTTAAGTTGCAGACCCCTGATTTTCTAGCAAATTTGGCTTAAGGTCCTCTAAGAAATCCACCTCACTGATTAGAAGATTGGAGACTAATAATGAGGCAATCCTCTTAAGTGATTCAAGATGATAAACCTAGATATACTCATAGAACTACTATGCCATTGTAGATACTAGTCTAATAAGCACTATTAAAATAACGTAAATTAATTCTTATTTAGACAGTACAAGTTAAATAATAAGTGGCCTAGGATTCTTAGAAAATATGGGATCCTGCATTAGTTGGCCTGTTTAAGCTGGAAGTGGATAAGACATGCTATGAATATGTTCATAAAGACAAGAAAGTTAAGAAACAATTCCACTGGTAATTGGTAAGAACATTAAGTCCATTTGTTATATTTGATTCACAAGATCCTTTAGGGTTCCATGAAATAGAAATGAGACAGAATTATTATTTTGACAATTCTGTCACCCGATAGTACAGGTAGTCCTCATTTAGTGACAATGATGAAAAAGTAACTTTGCTATTAATCCTTGATTTATAGCTTTTGCAGTTTTGTAAGCATAGGAAAGCTTAAGTAAAATCATAAGTGCTGTTACAAAGTTAATGAGAGCCTGGTGGCGCAGTGGACTAAACTACTGTTAAAGTAGTATTTAGCTGCCAGCTGCCTGCAATTACTGCGAGTTCAATTCTCACCAAGCTCAAGATTGACTCAGCCTTCCATCCTTCCAAGGTAGGTAAAATGAGGACCCGGTTTGTGGGGGCAATAAGCTGACTTGGTATAAAATAGAACACCGCTGGGGGGGTGGGGGGGCAAAAAGCCCTACTAAGCAGGTATATACAAAAGTATGAAGGCTATTGCTTAAAAGCATTGTAAATCGCCCTGAATCTCCGGAGAAGAGTAGCATATAAATCGAACTAATAAATAAATAATAAATAAATAAATAATGATTGAATTGCCTATCCCAATTGTGGTCACTAAATGAGGACTACCTGTACACAAGTTCTGCATATTCTTCCTAGTATCTTATTATGAAATATAATGAAAAAGTGGTGCTTCAGAAGGCAAAACAGAGAAAACTTGAAATCTTAAATATCTAATCATGTATCTGGATAATATAAATTTGTTTTGGTTCCTGTTTCCTGAAATGGGATGGCAGTTTCATCATATATGGTTTTATATATGCTTTCAGAAAGCATATGCTTTCAGTTTATGTAAACCCTGCTTCATCAGCCATGGGGTAAACTGATGTTCTAGGTCAGGGGGTCTGCAACCTTAAACGGATCTGGATGGGGAGGAACAGACTCAGGCTCAACCCATCCAAGACCAAGTGGCTGTGGTTTCCGACGTTCCGATATAGTCAATTGGTGCCATCACTGACTATTGGGGATGAGTCATTGCCCCCCACGGAGAGGGTTCGCAACTTAGGCGTCCTCTTGGACTCACGGCTGTCTTTAGAAGAACACTTGACGGCTGTGGCCGGGAGGTCTTTTTATCAGGTTCGCCTGATTCGCCAGTTGCGTCCCTTTCTGGATCGGGACTCGTTAAATACGGTCACTCATGCCCTCGTCACTTCACGCCTGGACTACTGTAATGCTCTCTACATGGGGCTCCCCTTGAGGAGCACCCGGAGGCTCCAGCTAGTCCAGAATGCGGCCGCACGGGTAGTTATGAGAGCAGCATGGCGCTCCCATGTGGCTCCCCTCCTGCGCGAGCTGCACTGGCTCCTTGTGGTCTTCCGGGTGCGCTTCAAGGTCTTAGTTACCACCTTTAGAGCGCTCCATGGCTTAGGACCGGGGTACTTACGAGACCGCCTTCTGCCACCAATAGCCTCTCACCGCCCAGTACGCTCCCATAGAGAGTGGCTTCTCAGGGTGCCGTCAGACAAACAGTGTCGACTGGCGGCCCCCAGGGGGAGAGCCTTTTCTGTGGGGGCACCTGCCCTTTGGAACGAGCTCCCCCCAGAGATACAGAAGATTCCGGACCTGCGCACTTTCCGCCGTGCCCTGAAAACATTCCTGTTTCAGCAGGCCGGCCTGGCCTAACTTTCCCTTTATATTGCTTTTTTTTTTTTATTTATTTTAAACTGGGATATATTAAATGTATTTTTTTCGTTCGCTGTTCACCACCCTGAGTCCCTTAGGAATAGGGCGGTATATAAATTTAATAAATAAATAAATAAATAAATAAATAAATAAATAAATAAATAAATAAATAAATAAATAAACACTCAAAGAGCCATTTGGACCCGTTTCCCACAGAAAAGAAAACACCGAGAGCCACAAAACCTGGGTGGGCAAGGCCAACTCAACATCACTCCCACCCAGTCACATGACACCCACCCCCAGCCATGTCTGTCCAGGTTTTGTGGCTCCCAGTGCTTTCTGTGGGAAATGCATCTCTCTCTCTCTCCCTCTCTCTCTCTCTCCCTTTCTTATTATTTCTTCCTTTCATTCCTTTCTTTCCTTCTCCCCCTTCTCTGTCTCATTTGTTTCCCTTTTTTCCATCTCTCATTCTCTCCCTCCAGCTCTCTCATTTCTCTCTCCCCCCGTCTCTTCTCTCTCATTTGTTTCCCTCTCTCATTCTGTCCCTCCATCATTTTCTCATTTCTCTTTCTCTCCCCTTATCTCTGTCTCGCTCTCTTTCTCTTCCCCTCAGCACCGTTCAGCTGGAGGAGTAAAGAAGTTCAGGGCAACGGGAAAAGAGGGCTGGCCCACCGAACCTCGCATGGCCACCCCAGGGATCAGGCTTGAAGGGAGCCAGAGTGTCCTCGCCAAAGATGCTCGCCTGTCAGCCAGTCAACCTGCCTATTTGGCGCACCTTCACCGCTTTGGTTGAGCCCGGCTGCTTGCTTGAGGGTATCCTGGTTTGTGCGCACCCTCCCGGCTCCGCAACATCTGCCCAGGGGGTCACGTGAGGAGGAGGGTCGTGAAGACTTCTGGCTGATGTCACGGTGATATCAGACGTGAGGAGCAGGTCTCCACACTCCCACTAATCTCATGATGATATGGTATCATTACACTGCCTTAAGCAATGATAAATGCCAAGTAGTGGATACCGTTTGCTTTTTTGAGGGTAGAAATGGGAGCATAATGCCTTTGGGAAGCAAACTATTCTTATTTCCACCCTTAATTTTCCCTCCAATTGGTCTAAAACTGAGCTAACATTAAATATGTCATTTGAAACTATATGAATGAGAGGTGTTAAGGGCAGAAATTGAGAATGTCTGCCTCCCAGAGACCTCATATTCCCATTTGTATATTTGGGAGGATTCAAGGAGTGATGGAGGAAAATTGCATTGCTGGAAATGGATTATGTTATTGCTAAATGTTAATAAGCCTGATCTTGGATGCTGAATTCTGCAAATGATTTGGTTTTTGGCAGTCCTACGAACACACAATATCACACCATAATTGTAAGAAACCTATGGACAGAGTATTTATATTTCTTTGAAATAATAATAATCTCAAGATACATTTAAATGTAGCACACATTATTCACATCTCAATTACTATACTATTACTAATCTTTTTCACTGAAAGGAAAAGTAGATACTTACCTCTCGCTGAAGTTTTCTCTTTTCTGCTTTCAGTTCATCTTCTACTTTTTCTGCGTTTTCTGCAGCAGTTTTATATCTCACCACCTGTCCTTCAAGTCTTAAAACCTAGAAGACCAATGATTTGTTTA
The DNA here is from genome assembly GCA_022577455.1 of Arizona elegans. Classification (NCBI taxonomy): domain Eukaryota; kingdom Metazoa; phylum Chordata; class Lepidosauria; order Squamata; family Colubridae; genus Arizona; species Arizona elegans. The sequence continues at coordinate 69,181,150 of JAKOOJ010000004.1, read as the reverse complement.
TCTTCCCATATGCAAGGAAGATTCAATGTACCATATTTTCCGGAGTATAAGACGACTGGGAGTATAAGACGACCCCCAACTTTTCCTGTTAAAATATAGGGTTTGGGCTATACTCGCAATATAAGACTACCCCTCTTCCAATGCATACCAAATAAAAATTACACCCACAATGTAAAAGCAGCTGTGCTAGACCCAAAATGGCCTCTGCAACAAGCAGGAACCTCACACAGCCACAAAAACCCCAAAACCCCAATTTTCACACTTTACACACACAAAATTCCACATACAGCTTTGTGAGATTTTGTGTGTTTGTGTAGTTAGAGTGAAACACTACAGAAACACACTAAATCTCAGAAAGCTGCACAAATATTATTTTATTTTTATTTTTATATGAAAGCAGCTAAATTTAAAACTTCCTAAACTTTAAATGGCTAGGTCTAAAAAAAGCACAACTAAAAAAAACCCCAATTAACTATTTTTTTAAAGCTCCTAAAGGGGGAAAAAAACTTACCCAATAGAACAGGGGTCTCTAACCTTGGCAACTTTAAGACTTGTAGACTTCAACTCCCAGAATTCCTCAGCCAGCTTTGCTTTGCTGGCTGAGGAATTCTGGGAGTTGAAGTCCACAACTCCCTGCCTGCTTGATTGCAGGCAGGGAGATTCAGTTGCTTGCTGATGCAATGGATTGCAGGCAAGCGAAGCAAGGTAAGCGTTGCGACTAGCAGCTAAGGTAAGCAAGCTGGAGAGCGGGGAGGATTTTTGCTACTGATTAGCAGGCAACTCAGATGGGATCGTCAGAGCCATTTAAAAGAAAAAACTTTTAAAATGATCCAAGCTGAGTTGCCTGATTAGCAGGCAACTCAGCTGGGATGGTCAGAGCTTGGCTCATCAGAGCCATTTAAGACTTGTCAGAGCCATTTAAGGCTCGTCAGAGCCTTTCAGGCTGGTCTGCCTGGTTACAGGAGAACCACACCTGGCGAATAAGACGACCCCTGACTTTTGAGAAGATTTTCGTGTGTTAAAAAGTCATCTTATATATGCCGGAAAATACGGTAACTTTGACCTTTCCTTAAAAGCACTAAATGGAAAACATTTACTTTTCACTGTTCCTCCCAAGGAAACAGTGCAAACACCAATGGAGTCAATACATAGTCAAGTGATATAATCTTACTCAGAAACTCCACAGAATACTAATTAATTCTAATGAAATGCAAACATGACATTGATATTATCACTGATTATAAGTAAAGATTTTCCCAATGTAAATGTTTATGTGCACTGTTTCTAGATCTGACATAGTCCTATTTTCATTTCTTTTAACTTGAGATGCCCAAATATCTTTCCAGGCCATCAGCTCATATATACAGCACTTATTTGCTTGAAGAGTGGTCCTCTTAAGAAAATATCAAACCCTGTATGTCATTGACCTGATAATATAGTGATAGGATTCACATACTAGTGGTGCAAGAGAGGCATATTATGTGATGAAGTAGGGAAAAAAATAAGGGAGGGAAGGTATAGGGCTCTTAAATTTGGAATATATCAACATTTTAAAAGATACCTACATTTTGTTCCAAAGTAGTTATATCTTGTTCAGCTTTTGAAAGTTTAAATTTGAAATCACTTATTTGTCTGTTGGCATCTCCTAGAGACAAGAAAATTTAGAATTTAAGGACTGTAAATCAAACTTCCGAATTAACTTCAATCAAACCTTTGCTTATTGCAAATGTTTGTTGTGAAGAGAAACAGAGTACTAAATGTGGCAATTAAGTAACTCTGGAGACTGGTATTTTTCAATATTTATTCCTGAAAGTTCATGAGGTGAATGCTTAAGATCTCAGGAGTTTAGTCAACATTTTTATTAAAATATAAAAAGCAGAATGACTTGTGTAATAGTATTTTAATCTTAAATACAATGAAAATGTGGTTATTTAAAAATAACCAACTGATAGATCAAAGGATTATACAAATTAATTATCACTATTTCTTACAGTGTCAGGAGGGAATGTAATAGCTCAAACAGGAAACAGGTTTTATTTCTGTAGTTTCCATTCTCTTTGGTTATGACAAGAACTCTATAAATTTCACAACTGGTACCAGACTTTGCTTGTTTTCCTTAATATTCCCTCATTTTATTTTAAACTGTACCTTATACATCTAAAACTATATACAAATACTTTCATTAAATCTGCTTTATCATCTGATATAAAGTTGCAAAATGCAAACTGAAAATTTGCATAGAAATCAAGACATGACTATTTAAAGTGCATCTTCTTTGAATACTGAATGAATTAACATACTCTGCATTTCAATTAATTGCAAATCAGAACCATTTTCCAGTCCTGTTAAATCAGAATTTGTGCTTTCATTCCTAGAAGATTTCTGCCGTGCTTCTTCCAATTGCAATTTCAGTTTTTTAATCTGAAATTAAAATAACACAATATTTTCAGTATTTCACTTCAAACTTTATTTTTATTTATCTAAAATGAATGGATATCATATTTAACAAATAATTAGCATCTACTGCTATAATCAGGAATCCAGTGCAATTGTTTTCAGCTTTAAATAAATCTACAGGATTTGTCTGAACAGGATCTGCTATTCCAATAAATAGGCAATTTAGCTGTGGATATCTACATCCCTTAAAATGCAAAGGTTATAGGAAAAATAGTTGTGAATATCTGCACCAAATAAATTGCCATGTTATATGAATGGTTTTAACTGAAACAAAAATTTTACTATTAGAATAGTCTGGTTTTTATTCACTTCTTGTTCTCTGCAGATGTAGTCAATATGGCATAAAGATGGACTGGCATTAGGGAGACCCAAGTTCACATTCACTTTGAGCCATAGAAACTTATTAGATGATTTTGAGCCATCACTAAATCTCAGCTCAACCTACTTCTCAAGGTTGGGAAGGAGGGAGGAGGAAACACTTTGCTGTGTTGGATTCAGGACTGAAAGATGGAATATCAATCTCATAAATACATAAATAAATAGAGTCTGCCATATACATATATAAAGTTTTTAATACACGCAGCAGAAATTCACAACCTGTTCCTAAAAGATTTTGCCACAGCCCTTGACAATCTTCAAAATTGCTAACAAAATGTAACTTTTAGTAACAAACAAACAAAATTAAATACCTGATTAAGAAGTTCACATCTATATATTCTTATACTGAGTTAAACTTAAGTGTATATGACATCATTTCAAACATACATTTTTCTGCCTATACCCACCATTTTGCGGATACAGCTTTAAGCATATTATTCAAAGGCTAAATGGATGTGACACTAAGCATGCTATTCAACTTCCCATAATTTTAGGTTTTAATTAAATAACAAAGTGGTTGGTTTATGACCTCCAGAATTAGCACTGCTCGTTTAAACTATAATTCTGTTGCTTCTGTAATAATTCAGGAACCATAGGATTAATGTTTTTTTCTCTATTCTGACTGTTTATTAATGGAGAATGATCCAGGAGGGGCTTTATATATGTTGAATTCTAAACTTATAATGGAAACTTGTAGGAAAAAGTTAAGCTGGAGATTATTGTGTTTTACAGATAGAATCAGATTGCTATAACATTCTTTAAATACAGCAATGTGATCTTTCATCTGTTAGTTTTCCATCTTCAGTTTAACAAGTTTCCCAATATAATCTAAGAATTCAACATTCAGTAGTGACCAAAATTGTGGAAACCTTTTGCGAAAAGTGTATTTTTGAGGTTTGATGGCTAATAATACTTTTTTTTTAGTTTCAAGGCAATCATATTCCACTGCTGGAATGGCCTGGGAATAGCCCAGACCTTAACCCAATTGAAAATCTATGGAGCCGACTAAAGAAACTAGTTAGTCAGAAGCGACCCAGCAATAAAACCCAGTTAATAGAAGCAATCATTCAATCTTAGTTTCACATTATAACAGCTGCAGAACTAAAAGACTTGGTTCACTTATTTTTTAAAAAAGTTTTTAATTTTATTTCTCATAAACACATTTACATGTACAGTCATTTCCATCATTTTTCATTCATCATTTCTTTTAACTTTCATTTTTCATTTTTATTTTTTCGGGGCTGCTCTTTTACCCTTTACCTTTACTCCAACCTTTCTTCTTCTCCTCCCCTTCTCTTCCTTCCTGTTTCTCCTTCCACTTCCTTTGTTTTTCCTCTCCTTCTCTTTCCTACTTCCCCTTCTCTTCCCCCATTCCTCTCATCTTCCCCACTTCTAACCTTCTCCTCTGCTCCTCTATCCCCTCCCTTTTCTTCCTCCTTTTCCCATTCTTCTTTCTCCTCTTCTTTCTTCTCCTTTACTCTCTCTCTCCTTCCCCTCTCTCCTGTTGTTTCCCTTTTCAGTTCAATCTAAAATGGTATTCAAGCAGCCCCGATTTTCTAATTATCTTTATTCTCATTTCAATTTCTTATTCAATTATTATTTAATTTTATTACATCATTTGGTAACATTTTTATGATATCTCAATTTTTTGTTTTGCTTCTTTACACAACCACCACATATGATAGTATGATCCAGGCAACTGGTGACATTTCCAACACTTACTGTAGCTGATTTATCTTTAAACATCTTAGCTAATCTTTCTGGTGGCATATGCCATCTATAAAACATCTTATACAGGTTTTCTTTATAGGCTGTTGCCATTGCTAATTTGTAATTTCTTTCCCAAATTTGTTGCCATTTCTCCAATTCTATGCTGTATCCAAAATTCTTTGCCCATGCTATCATTGTTTCTTTTACTTCTTCATCCTCTAGTCTAATACGCAATAAATAATTATATAATTTCTTAATCATTTTCTAATCTGTTCCTGTCAATATTTCATCTAGTTCAGATTTCTCCAAATTGAAGCCATATTGTCTACAATCTGCTTCAAATCTTGATTGTATTTGCAGTCTTGTATACCAATCTATCTCAATCCCTTGACTCTCTAGTTCTTGTTTTTGTTTCAGTTCTCCCCGATCTGTCAAAATGTCTTTATATCTAACAATATTCCCCATGTTCACAATATTTGGGTATGTCACCACTTCTATTGTAGAAAGCCACATTGGAATATTCAAATAATGTTTTTCTTTCATTCTCTCCCACACTGATAACAAACCATTTCTTACATAATGTCTTTGGAAATATCCATGTATCCTGTTTCCCGTACCATAAAAAGGCATGCCAACTCAGTTGTAAATCATGACCCTCCAATGTCGATAGTCTTGTATTCCTTAATAAAATCCATTCTTTAATCCATGTTAACGCCACCATTCAATACAATTCCCAATTCAGAAGGCCAAACCCACCTCTAGTTCTTGCATCTTGTAGCATTTTTATGTTGATCCTTGCTCTCTTTCCTTGCCACACATATTTCCACATTATTTTCTTCAACTCTTCAAAATATTTTTTCTCCAGTTTTATTGGTATAGTTTGAAATAAAAATAGTATTTTTGGTAATACATTCATTTTTATTAATGCTATTCTTCCCATTAGTGATAATTGCAAGTTTGTCCATTTCTCCAGGTCTATTTCAATTTGTTTTTTCAGTTTATGATAATTGTCTTCCTTGAGCGTTGCACATCTTGATGTCAGATAAATGCTATCTGTGAAGTGTTATTTCACTTTCTTCACAATTTGGATGTCCAGTTTCTCTATCATCTCCTTTTTTTGCTTTTCTCTCATATTTTTAACTAATATTTTTGTCTTATCTTTATTAATTTTCAAACCAGCTACTTTCCCATATTCTATTTGTTCTAATAGTTTTGGCACTGTCCCTATTGGGTCTTCCATGATAAACACAAAGTCATCCGCAAATGCTATGTAGTTTGTATTCTTTTTTAATTCTCATTCCTTTTATTTCCTTTTCGTGCCTCACTTTTCTATTTAAAATCTCTAATTTCAATATAAATAATAATGGAGATTAAGGGCATCCTTGTCTTGTTCCTTTTCTAATATCTATTTTCTTTGTCATTTCACCATTTACCATCACCTTTGCTGCTTGTCTCTATATATAGTTTGATCATATTTATAAATCTGTGTCCAAAATCCATCATTTTCAACTGTTTCATCATAAATTGCCAATTCACATTGTCAAACAACTTTTGTGCATCTAAAAATAACAACGCTATTTGTTTCTCTGAGTGTAATTCATAATATTCTAGCGTATTTAATATAGTTTGCATATTGTCTTTTTGGTAAGAAGCCATTTTGGTTGTATAAACTTGTTTAATGTATAATGTATAAATGTATAAACTCGTTTAATAATTTTTTTAATCTTTCAGCCATGATTGATGCAAAAATCTTATAATCTGCATTTAATAAAGATGTCAGTCTATAATTTTTTTATCTGTTGCAGATCTGCCTCTTCTTTTGGTATTAAAGTTATATATGCCTCCATCCATGAGTCCGGAATTTTACCTTTAAGTAATAGTTCATTGAATACTTGCAGCATCACGTTGCTTAGTACATCTTGTAGGGTTTTATATACCTCTGCTGGTAATCCATCTGGGCCTGGTATCTTCCCATTTTTCTGTCTTTTAATTCCTTTCATTCATAGATATTCTTTCTTCTAATGATTTTTTGAACTTTTCCGGGATTCTAGGCAGTTCCATTTTCTTCAAATATTGTTCTATCTCATCTTCTTCTATTATTTCTTGTTGATACAATCCATTATAGTATTTCTCAGTTATCCTCTTCTTTTCCTCACTTCTATAACATAACTTTTCATCTTGGTCTATTAATTGATTTATTAATTTCTTTTCTTTCTCTTTTTTTCATTTTATATGCTAACCATCGTCCTGGTTTATTTGCATTTTCAAAAAGGTTTTGCTTTGTAGCTTTTATTCTATTCGCCAATTCTTCATTCTCCATTAAATTCATCTTACGTTTTTTCAAATCCAAAAAATTTTTAATCTTTTTATCATGCGGGTTTTTTTGTAGTTCCATCTCTAATTTCTTCCTTTAAGTTCTTATGCATTTGTCTATTTTGTTTATTTCGTTTTCCTAAGTATGTCATTGTCAATCCTCTAATGTATGCTTTACTGGTATCCCACACATTTTGTAAAGATGTATCTTCTTTCTTATTCTCTTTAAAAAAGAAAGTCAATTCTTTTTCCATATATTATTGGAATTTTTTTTCATTTAGTAATTTTTGATTTAATATCCATCGCATTTTTCTTTTTTTCCCTTTCCATGTCATTATTATTGGATTGTGGTCTGCCCATACATTTATTCCAATGTACGGGCAGACCAATTCCAAATCCAATTTCTTGTATTTTAGCTATTAATTCTGTTGACATCCACATCATGTCTATTCTTGACCATGACAGGTGTCTATTTGAGTAAAATGTGTACTGCTTTTCTTTTGGATGGCTTCCCCTCCAAGCATCTTGTAGACTTAATTCATCTATAATTCTGGAAAAAGTTTTTGGCAATGTTTTTCTTATTTAATTTTGTAAGTTTATAGGCCAACTCATTGTCTATTGCATTGAAATCCCCAAATATGTGTTTGTGTATATATATTCCAGCATTGCTCCTGGAAGCACGAAGCCGAGAACACCAGCCTGAAGATGACAAATGAGACTTCGTCAAAACGTCGCCAAGACACTTCCAATTCTACGTGGGAGAAGACCCGAATAACCAAAGACCTACATACAAACACCCGCGAAAACCTGAGAAAACAAATATATATATATATATATATATATATATATATATATATATATATATCTTCGAATTCATATTCTATTATTTTTTAATGTAATTTCCCATAATATTCTTCTTGATTATCATTTGGACTACTAACCATTTTTTTTTTGGTTCATAGTTATTTCAACCATTAATAATCTTCCTTCCTCATTTTCAAAAATCTGTTTGGATTGGATTGTTTTTTTAATATATAATGCTACCCCTCTTTTACTTTGACTGGTTGTATATAGTATTCCCAATTTCTTTTGCTCCATAAATATTTATGCTGTTTCTTAATATGAACTTCTTGTAAACATATAATCTCTAATTTTAGTTGTTCTAATTTGTTAAATATTCTTCTTCTTTTTATTACTGAATTTATTCCATTTATATTCACTGATATTACTTTTACTTCTTCCATTTTTATTTGTTTATTTGTTTAGTGGATTTAGTCACTCTGTTTCTCTTTGTTCTTTTACCTCTTTCGCTCTTGCCCCCTCTCTCAATGCTCTTTCCTCATGTTCCTTGGTTGTCTCCGTTAGTTGTTCTCTTTTCTCTTCCTGGCAGCTTACCCTTTCTTTTTCTCTCACTTTCGCTTCTTCATGTTGTTCTATATATTGCCGATAAAATAACTCTGCCTTTTCTACTGTATCCAATCTGTGCCTTTGTTCTTGTAAATTCACCAAGATTCCTTCTGGTATCAACCATCTAAAACTCACTCCTTTTTTAATCAAATGTTTCGTCAAAAATCGGTATTCTTTTCTTAGATCTCTCACTCTTCTTGGAACTTGTTTCAATGCCACTATATCTCTGCCTTTATATTGTATTGTTGTGTTCCTCATAAGTTGCAAGATCTCTGTTCTCAGCGTTTTTTTTGGTAAATCTAACATGTATTTCTCTAGGTAAATTATTCCTCATCGCATATCTTGTATCTACTCTGTAAATTTCGTCTATCTCTTTAATTATCTTTTTTGGATTTTTTTTTCATAACTTCTGCTAATATTTCAGCAATTTTTTCTGGTAAATTCTCTCCTTTTTCTTCCTCTATGTTTTGGAATCTTAAGTAGAAGTCTGCCTTGTCCATTTCCAACTGTATAATTGTCTCTTCCTGGCTTTTATCTATAGTTGTGAGTCTATAATCCATCTCCTCCACCTTTTTCTCTGTTGCTTCTGCTTTCTCTTCCACTGGTATCAATCTTTGTTCATTTCTTCCCATCATTTCTTTCATCATGCATTGTCTGCATCATGCTTTTTAATTCCATGTTGGTTTTGTCTTGTAGTCTTGTTTCTGCTGCTTTTTGTGCTGCGGAACTTGGTGCTGCTGTTATTGATGGTGATGATAAATGCTGTGGTTGCTTCTTCATTTTAATCTTTACTTTCAAATCATCCAATTTTATAATCCAAATTTCATAAATCAATATTTATAATCCATGTTTATCATTCTGGTCACCACATATCCTCAGGTTCTTGATACCCTAATCCATACATTTAAAAAAATAATATTAACAAATCCACACACTAATGTTCCCCCTAAAGGGAAACTGAAATAAGAAAAAAGAAAAAAAAAGAAAAGAAAAAGAATATCCAGGCAGTGGTAGAAAAAAGAAAATGGACGTTGGACTTACCTGATACGTCCGTTCTCAGTGTGGGGAAAAACATCCGTCAGGATGGGGAAACGCCCAGTCTAGCCAATGACCGAGTCCTTCCAAAGCTAAGGCACCGCCCTCCGAAGGTGCCCCAGTTCTTTTGCGAGGCGAAGCTATGGACTCAAGCGACGTGTCCTCCTGTAACGATAGACAGTTAATCTCACCCCCCCAACCGCCACCGGATCTTATCCCAGGGTGGGACTGACGGACGTTTTTCCCCACACTGAGAACAGACGTATCAGGTAAGTCCAACGTCCATTCTCCAGCTATAGGGAAAAACGTCCGTCAGGATGGGGACATACCAAAGACTGATGTCACCAGGGAGGGAAGGAAGGATCCGGAATACGTCAAACGAGATGGACCGACTGCAGAACCCTTCTGCCAAAGGCAACATCCGAAGACGCGAAGGAATCCACTCTGTAATGTTTGATGAAAGGAGTGATAGTCGTCCATGTGGCCGCTCGGCAAACTTCCTCCAGCGAAGCTTGGGTGGCCCAGGCAGCGGAAGTAGAGGCGCTCCTTGTTGAATGCGCCGTGATGCGTTGAGGGAGTGGAGAGCCAGACTGCCGATAGACCAGAGCAATAGTAGCTCTAATCTAGTGACCCAGAGTAGAACTGGAAACTCGAGCGCCCATCGATGAAGGATGGAAAGCCACAAAAAGGGCCTCTGTTTTTCGGAGAGGTGCTGTTCGAGCGATATAAATCTTTAAAGCCCGGCGTACATCCAATGTGTGCCACAACCTCTCTAGCTGATGCGTAGGACGAGGACAAAAGTCTGGGAGAACGAGTTCCTGTGCTCTATGAAAGGTAGAGTTTATTTTGGACACAAACGAAGGGTCCAGTCTGAGAACTACCCTGTCGTTATGCATAAGTCTGCTCGCACCGACAATGCAGCCAGCTCCGAAATTCTGCGGGAGGAAGTTATTGCGACTAAGAATGTCACCTTCAAAGGAAGCGTAAGGAAACTGAGCGAAGAGGTTCGAATGGAGCAGACATGAGAGCCTGGAGAACCTTATTCAGGTTCCATGTAGGAAAACGATGTACTGTAGGAGGATGTAAATTCGTAGCTCCTCGAAGGAAAGTCGTAATGATTGGATGGTGGGAAATGGAATCTTTCGATCCGCAAGACAGAACGGAAGCCAGGGCGGCGACTTGGCGACGTAACGTGTTTGGCCGTAGTCCTTTTTGAAGACCAGCCTGGAGGAAGGACAACATGTGGAAAATCGAGGCCGAGGTAGGCAACACCGGTACGGAAGAACACCAAGCAACAAAGGACCTCCTCGTGGCCTCGTAAATGCGAACCGTAGATGGACGGCAAGCTGTTTGTATAATGGACACGACCTCCGGCGGAATCTTGGCCCCTGTTAGGAGGAGCCGCTCAACCGCCAGACAGTCAAGCATAGCCAGGCCGGGTTCAGGTGGGAGAGCGGACCCTGCGACAAGTGAACCTTGGAGGCAGGGATCTGCCAAGGAGGAGCCACCGAAAGGCTCATCAAGTCTGCGAACTAGGGTCACATGGGCCAGAAGGGAGCCACCAGTAGAAGTTGAGCCCGCTCCTCCAACAACTTCCGAATGGACCCGGGACTGGAAATTGGAAGAACCAGAGGACCGAAAGGACTGAAATCTTCAAGACGAAAAACGAGCATCATAGGGAGGGAGAATTTTACGACGATCCCTAGTCTCCACGAGTAGAGGGTCTAAGGAGGAACTGAAGAGGGCCCCACTGGAATAGGGCGCCGAAGCCAGTTGCCACTTACTACGCATATCGGCCTGCCAGTTCCTGAGCCATAAGAGACGGCGTGATGTTACATTTGATCCTAGAGCCCTGACCGAGAAACGTGCCGAATTCAGAGTGGTGTCCGCCGAATATTCAAGAGCTGCGGCAATCTTATTTAGGTCTTGGTGAGACTGTGTATCCAAAAGAGAGAGCCCGGCCTGAAGTTGTTTAAGCCACAGCAAGGCCGCCCTGTTAAAAAATGAGGCCGATGTGGAGGCTCGTATAGCCCAAGCCGTGGCATGATGCCCTTTTAAGAGGGTATTTTCTGCCCTTTTGTCCTCAGGGTGCAGGGAATCTTCCGGAGGGCCTGTGGGATGAGCCGAATCAGTCAAAGCCACTATGGGAGGATCCACAGGGGGCACTTGTAAAATATCTGCCAGAGAAGAGGCGGAATTGTATAGACGTTTGTCCAATCCATTGGGACTAGGACCCGCCCCAGGTAAAGCCCACTGGCACTGAAGCACATCGGTGAATAATTTAGGAGCCGGGATGGTTTCCGGATCAGTGGTGGGTTTAGCAAACATGGCCGCCGCGGGGTCCGATTCCGATGAAGTAGATGCTACCGAAGGTGGAGATCCCAAATGAGTGACTGCAATGGCCTTGAACAGTAGAGAGCGAAAGAGATGGGGCTTGAATAAACCAACAAAGAAAGGCTGGTCAGGTCCTAAGCCTTCGTCATCCGACCAGGCCTGGTCTTGAAAATCATCACCCTCTGAGACCGAAGCTTGGTCTAGGGGAACCTGTAATTCAGAGTGTCTTTGATCCAGTATTTCCTCTCCCCGGAACCTTGAATGGGCGTGAGGCAAAGCCCCTGAAGGAGGCGGAGCTGGGGTCTGAGCCAGGCAATCAGTGATAGATTGGCGTATTGCTCTGGCAATAAAGGCCTCTAGCGAATCAGTCATCGGGTTCGGAAGAACAGAGGGAGGAGGAGGGGGGGGAGGAGGAGCCGCCACTGCCACCAGAGTATGAGATGAATTAGCCTCTGGAAGGGACTAGAAAAGCCTTTGGGGCTCAGAAGGAGAAATTCCCTGCGTAGTTCCCTGGATATCCGGTGAGAGTTCCCTCACCGAGCGAGGAGACCGTGCCAGAGGTTGGGACTGGGAAACAGGCCTCTCTGGACCCAAAGCCTGGGTCTGAGCCCTTTGAAAAGCCTTCTCGAAGGCTTTATGCCGCCTTTGTTCTTCACGCGACCCCCCCAGGAGCAGATGGCTGCATATTATTTCGCTTAGATCTGGACTTCTTGCTGGGAGGAGGGATGGAGGCCGAAGATCCCTCGAGGGGATCGTTAAAATGGCGCCGGCGGGAATCTGCTGAGGGAGACTGCCCTTGAGAGGTCTGTCTGGCGTCCGCCATTTTAGGGAGAGTATTAGACGCAGCCGAGGCTTGGCTTCCAACGGAAGAAACAAGAGCGCTAAACAAGAGAGTCTTATCCACCTCCGATCTTCCGATAATTAGGTAAGCTTCCCCACTGCTGAAAATAGCCCTAATTAGCCGTTTGATGAAGTGCTCAACCGTCGCTAGCTGTCCGGCTTGAAACGCGACTGCAGGGACTGTAATGGCTGAGAGAAATTCGCTGCTAGGCAAAGGCCTTTGAAACGCAGCCGGGCTAAACAGCGCAAATCCCACTCCTCGCTCCCAGCTGACAGGCGCGAAGCCTGCCACTCACTACTACTTGCCGATCCGAAGAGGGAATCAGGCGTTTTTTTTTCATTTCTTTGTTTAAGCAAGCTGAGGATTTCTGAGGTGAAAAAACGTTCTTCAGATGAGGACAGGTCCTGTCAGGCGAAGACCGAGACGAAGAACTGGGGCACCTTCGGAGGGCGGTATCTTAGCTTTGGAAGGACTCGGTCATTGGCTAGACTGGGCATTTCCCCATCCTGACGGACGTTTTTCCCTCTAGCTGGAGAAAGAAACACACCACCAACTGCCAATTTTTTTTTAATAATCCAATAATTGGTTCACTCCATGGGAAGAAGTTGTAAGGCCGTAATTCATGCTAAAAGTAACTAAGTATTAACTGACATGATAATTTTTGTATATCTCGTTTTTTCTACGGGTTTCACTTTTCTTCTTTATACTGTAACTGCTATTCTAATAGAAAATCCTTCATAAAAGTTATTGCATTACATTTTTAATTAAATTATCTTTCCATTGATATATAATTTTATGGTACTACTCCTAAAAATGTGGTGTTATTAGCTACTTTTAGAAAATACACTGGTCCCAAAAGGTTTCCACAATTTTGGGCACTACTGTATATAAAGCCCCTCCTGGATCATTCTCCATCAATAAACAATCAGAAGAGAATACATGAAAAACCATGAATCCTATGGTTCCTGGATTATTGCAGAAGCTACAGAATTATATCCTAAACAAACAAAGCTAACTGTCATAAAGCAACTGTAGTTTCTGTTTTTTAATTAGAACCTCATTATGGGAAGTTGTTTATCTCTTCACTTTAGAAATCTTCAGGAGGCTTACCTGTGACAATAACTCTTCCTTTTCTCCTGCTAGCTTTCGTAGCCTAACATCTAGAACAAACAAATAATTTAATTTCCTGAATTGGAAGGCTTTTGAAGAATACTTTTATATGGTTTCCATCTGAAAACTCAAAATAAGACAGGTGGGCCTTTTTAAAAGAAAACTAGAATTTACAAAATGATGGATTATGGCTGTTATATTTAACTTGCAAATACAAATAAAATTTGAGGAGGGTGACTTGGGCAAACCATAATTGAAATACAGCAAGATCACTTTAAAAATTTTAACTTAAGGCATAGGTCCAACTAAGCAGTTAGAGTCATCAACTCTTAGTATAGTAATTCTCACTTACCAAGTGCTTTGTTCAGGCACTATTCAAAATTACAACAGTGCCGAAATAACTTTACGACCAATGCCTGCATTTATAATCTTTGCAGTCTGTATAATCTGTCAGTCATGTGATCACAATTATAATCAGTAAACATCAGTAAACAAACAGCCCAGTATACTCCCTATTGTGTGTCTGCTTACTTTTTTATAATCTGGCCCTCTCCTATGAAAATAAATATTACGGGAATTCCATTCTGGTTAATTAATCCAGTGTCAAAATGAAAATTCCAAAGAGGAGCAGTGTGGATTAGGAGACAAGCAAAAGTCTAAGATGTGAAACTGATTAGTATTGTCAGTTACTAACCAGCTCTCTCAATGCAGCATACTTGGAATACTTTCTATAGGAAGTATTTTAATACATAGCTACTTAAATTTAAATATTTAAAAACCAAAACTTACTGTATGTCTATAGACATTTTGTAAGCCTGAAAAGATTTATGGGGTGCTGGAACTAATCACATAGAACTAAAGGGCTGATCTGTCTAAAAGTACAATTCTTTTGGTATAATTTTTAAATTTATATGCATTGAAGCCCCAATATAATAATAATCTTTTAAGAAAATGTTTATTTTACCTAGTGGTCCTTCACCTGCTGATTCCAAAACTTGAGCAGCTTCTTGTGATACAACTGTAATTGCACCAATTACTGGTTCATGATTAATATCACAATTTGGGATTATTATTAATCCATGATTCTGGAGGGGGGGGGAAAGCAACATTAACAATAACTATCAGAAAATTTTATTTTACAGATAAGCTCTTTACTTAGCTGACATAATCAAAAGTTACAACACTATTGCTTCCATACATGAGTTAGTACAAAGGAGAAAATGATGTGGTAATGATGCTGTACCTTCCATTACACTATCTGTAGTCTGATTCCCCAATCTACATTTGTAAAAAGTACTACTGCTAACATACCTCTCCTCTCTTCATTGTTTCCTTCAGGTTAGCCAGCTCATCTCTGAGCTCATCTCGCTCAATTCTAATGCAGTCAAAATATTCTTTTTGTCTCTCTAGAGCCTGGTTACAGCCAAGTAGCACAAAGAAAATAGTATAGAAAAATAATGTGTGATAGATAAGACAGATTTCTTGTAAACACAAGAAGAATACTAAACAAAAAGAAGAAAAAATGCTGTACATAATCTTGTTTGCCACAAAAGTCATACTTAGCACAAGAATTTCTCAGTTATAATGGATCTGTCAAATATGTATCTAGTCTTGATCATTATATTTCATATACACTTTAAATATAATTCCAATTCCAATCTCAAACCCAATCCCAACATGGACTTCATAAAATATAAAATATATGACATAAATTATGATTGAATTGAATTTTGGTCATACACAGTTCAGACCTACTAAAATTAATGCAACTAAATTAAAACCATTAATTTTAGTAATTCTACTTTGCAATTGAAACTGTACCAAATAACATCATTCAAATGTTTACCCTAACCTAGAACTGTACAGAGCAAGAAAATATAATCCTCTGTAATGCATTAAGATTTTCAAATATAAACACTTGGATTTGATAGCAGACCTACTAAATTATACTATGGTATTGTGATTTATAATTTAAATGAAATAATATTGTCAAGCAGAGTTTTTAGTGAAAGAACATTAAAAGAAAGAGGAAACCATATGGTTTCCGTTTCTGTCCACGGCCCTGATTCTGATTTGTATGCTAGATTTTATAGGGTACCTGCTTCCCAGAAGCCAGTCAGTTAGCAAATTGGTAAGCTTTTAAATAAATAATTTCCCCAACAGTCCACCAATCAGTAAATTCCCAGGAACTATGGAGTGAAGAGAGAACAACACCTACAGGCAATTTATAGGCCACTAAACAGGTGACTCATATTCACAATTCTCAAACCTATATTTCATTTTTAATCATAAACAACTAGCATCCAAATACAAAACGTAACTGCAACACTGGAAGTACTGAGAAATCATTCTGTTTTATCACAAATGTATTGATGCATGCAGCATATCCTCTTGAATGGCACTTATTTATTGTCTAGTATCCAGCATTAATTTATTTTATCTAATTGGTTGCTGTATTTGTAATTACTATATTCAGATCCTCTGCATACTGAAACCATTAACAATCTTGTCAACTTTTGCCAGTCTATTCCTAATCACTTTTCACCTCAGAATAATCTCATACCCCAATTTTTTTATCTTTCCAATTAACTGTCTCCTGGAGGTCAAACACCTCTTTGGATATAGATTCTATTTTCTGCTGCATGCGCTGGTTCTCCTGCAGTAAACACAGGGAAAAGAATAAAAGAAGAGGAAAAACAAGTAAAGGGAATTACAAAAAGATAGAAAGAAGTGAGTAAATAAGCCAAAGAAACATGAGAGACCGAGGTTTTATGAACAAAGATTTGAAGGGTAGAATTACAAACAGATTTAGGATTGATGTTCAAATAATCTACAACTTTCTAACGTTACAGACAGTCCTTGATTTATGACTATTCATTCAGCAGCCATTCAAAATAAAGATAGCACTGAAAAAAGGACCCATACCCAAATTTATGGCCGCTGTAGCACCTTGTGCTCCACTTGGCAATCCACCCACCCTTATGACCAATCACAAGGATGCTGCAGAGCTCTTTCCACCATAACCCCTATCCTGCCTTGCTGGGCCCCACAGGCCTTGGGTCTGCTTCTCACTCCACTGGGTTCTACACTGTCTTTCCCACCCCCATCATGGCTTGATCACTTACCTTTTAGGATAATTTAGAAAGCAACTACTCTGCCACATGGCCATTCTGCACAGTTGTGGCTGCATTCACTGTCCCAGAAGTGGACATCATTTTGGGAGTGGCCACAATCGCAATAATGCAGGAAAGGGAGCATGGGAAGGGAGTTGTGGAGGTCCTGGGAGGCCTAGCAGAGGCTACATCTAAACTGAAGGTTCTGCACTGCAAACCTGGGCATGCACATCTAAACTGAAGGTTCTGCAGTGCAAACCTAGGCAGGTCTCCTAGGGCTTCCTCCATCTCTGTGGCACCTCAGGCTCTGCTAATAACTATAATAGGAGTCATTAAGTTACTATAATTAGGGTCATTAAGTGAGGTAATCACATACCTCATATAATGACTGTCACAATTTCTGTACATATTTGGCATATGTACATGATTGTAAGTCGAGGACTACCATAAATTAATGTATAATAAACATATAGTTTGACCAACACTTTAGTAATATTCAAAATATTAAAATATTGGTATAATGCCACTTTTAAATTTTATACTAATTCAGTATGGCTGCTACTGATTATACCAAAGGCTCTTCCATATGTTTTTAATACACACAACATAGCAAATTCCTCAACTTTATATTACCACATTATGCATACAGTAGCTACTACTCAATCCAACCAATCCAAGGTAAGTAATTCTACACATTCAGCTAAAAATCTATGAATAGTAAAGAAACAAGGAGCATATACAATTTATAAGACTGAACATCTGAATTCAAATATCTAAAACAGATTTTTTTACTGATCAAAATAATTCTATCTTGGGGAGGGTGAGGGGGGGTTAGGGAGGAGGGGGGAAAAGGGGGAAAATCTGTATTTGAAAAACTTTTTCAATAAAAAAAATAAAAAAAATAATTCTATCTTATCTGAATACAGTTTCTATTTTTTCAGTCATTTAGTAAAATATCAAATTGATCAATATATCATTTTCTTAGGACTAGAAAACAAAAAGAAATAGAGAGATACACCATATAAGTAATCCCTGGGTTACTAATGTTCCCTTAGCAAATGTTTGAAGTTACGCAATCAGTGCCCCCTAGCATTTCCAAACAAGGCCCAAAACCTGTAACACCACAGCAGTTATTCACCCTTACGAACAACCGCAGAGGCTCTGCAACATTCATCCTGCAAATTGTCGGCTGAAATGGAGCTTCTGAGGAGCAGATCCGCCCCTCAGAAGCCCCGTTCGGCCATCCAGAGACCTCCCCTGACCCATTGCAGGCCAAAATGGAGCCTCCTGGGGCCGGATCTGGCCCTCCGAGGCTCTGTTTAGTCCTCTGTGGCAAGAGGAAGCTCTACTTCAGCTTGCAACAGGCCGGGGGAGGCCTGCAGAGGGCCAAACAGAGCCTCAGAGGACTGGATCCAGCCCTGGAGGCTCAGACTGGCCCTTGGAGACTCTATTTCAGCCTGCAACGGGCAGTGGGAGGCCTACGGAAACCCGAATGTAACTGCAGAGGGGTGCACGAGGCTGGAGAGGAGACTGCTTGCTAGATCTTCACAAGGTAAGTGACCTGATGCAGCAGGTTGGGTGGGGGGGAACAATTTGGGTAGCATCAAGTATTTCAGTGGGTCAGGGAGGCCTTGGGTGGTCTCAGGCAGGTGGCCAGTTTAATCAGTAGCCCTCCCCCGATGGCCTTCCCCACCCTGAAATACCTCATGGGCATTCAACAAGCCTCGCTGTCATGCGCCCATCAGTCTGAATCTGCAGGGAAAGATGAGCTGGAACAAGAGCAGACCAAGATCAAGAGAGCAGCTCCGTTGGCCTTGGAAGAAACTGGGGAAGGGGAGAGTCAGTCCAGGGAAGGCTTTTCAGGATTAGAAAGGCTTGCGGACAGGGAGGAGAATAGACAGAGCTCAGGCAAAGAGCAAGGACCACCCCCTCCTGATCCTAGAGCATGGAAAGAAGAAAGAAGGTGAGACTAATACAGATTGAGCCGGCTATGAGGGAGGAGAGTGAGCCGTCCCCCTTCACAAGGCACACCTGGGGACTGAGATGTAAGGAAGTGCCAGTGGGAGGGACATTTGTCAGGAACAAGCGTGGAATCTGTGAAGCCTTGTGTGAACTTGCTGATGCCTGAAGATTACTGTGCTCTGTCTTGTGGGGCTTGCCCAGTTTGCCTGCTTCGTTGAACTTTTTGCTCTGGTTACTGTTTGGCTAACCTGGCTTATTGCTGGCCCTGGTTACTGTTTGGCTAACCTGGCTTACTGGACTACATGCAGTCAGAGGCTGCTGAAGATGCGCTTCAGAGCTTTGCTCCAGGACTTGTAGTAAACATGGGGACATTTGGGGACAAAGTTGGAGCATTAAAGGGGAATTAGACCTGTTCTCTGGCTGTGTTCCTTTCGTGCCACGCCCCAGGTCATCACACTTGCATTTGATTAGCGAATGCGTGGGCGAAAGGTGTGAGTGATCTCATTCAAGATATGAGATTCACTCCCACGAATCCTCAGGTTACAAATGGAATGGGCAGGCTCCATTACATTCGTAACTCGAGGACTATCTGCACAATGTTGATTACACCTATTTCGGAAAGATCTCTTAATAGAAGGTCTAAGGAGACTTCTGTGGGACACTACAGATCAAAGGCTCTGCTATTAATGATTAGTCTTCAGAATCAGATTTTGAATAGTTGACAAAAAGGACCAAAAAAGTGATCGTCTGATTCAAAGTCTAAGGTAATCCTGAAGAATATCAAATTCTATTAAGAATACCAGGCAAATTAATATAACTAACATTCTTCATTCTTAACATTCTTCTATTCATGTATTTTTTATTTTATTTTATTTATGTTATTGAATTTGTATACCGCCCTACTCCCGAAGGACTCAGGGCGGTGAACAGCCATAGAATAAAACATATAAATACAAAATTTAAAATAGATTAAAACGAATTAAATAATTTGGCTGAACAAATTTAAAACCCCGATAATTTAAAACCAGATTTAAAATTTCCATTTAAAAAGGGGAAAGACTTAGGTCAGGCCGGCTTGATGAAATAGGAAGGTCTTGAGCGCGCAACGGAAGGTACGCAGATCCGGGATCCTCCGTATCTCCGGGGGGAACTCGTTCCAGATAGTAGGTGCCCCCACAGAGAAGGCTCTCCCCGGCACCCGGAGGAGCCCCTCTCTATGGGAGCATACTGGTCGGTGGGAGGCTGCCTGGAGGCCATACGGATTTGGATGGGGAGGAACAGGCTCAGGCTCAACCCATCCAAGACCGAGTGGCTGTGGTTTCCGACGTCCCGATATAGTCAGCTGGTTCCATCGCTGACTATTGGGAGCGAATCATTGGCCCCCACGGAGAGGGCTCGCAACTTGGGTGTCCTCCTGGATTCACGGCTGTCTTTAGAAGAGCATTTGACGGCCGTGACCGGGAGGATTTTTCATCAGGTTCGCCTGATCCGCCAGTTGCGTCCCTTTCTAGATCGGGACTCCCTACGCACAGTCACTCATGCCCTCGTTACCTCTCGTCTGGACTATTGCAACGCTGTCTACATGGGGCTTCCCTTGAGGTGCACTCGGAGGCTCCAACTGGCGCAGAGTGCGGCCACATGGGTGGTTATGGGAGCAACGTGGAGTTCCCATGTAACACCTCTCCTGCGCGAGCTGCACTGGCTCCCGGTAGTCTTCCGAGTGCGCTTCAAGGTTCTGGTTATCACCTTTAAAGCGCTCCATGGCTTAGGACCTGGTTATTTACGGGACGGCCTGCTACCACCAATAGCCTCCCACCGGCCAGTACGCTCCCATAGAGAGGGGCTCCTCCAGGTGCCGTCGGCCAAACAATGTTGGCTGTCGGCCCCTAGGGAGAGAGCCTTCTCTGTGGGGGCACCTAGTATCTGGAACGAGCTCCCCCCGGAGATACGGAGGATCCCAGATCTGTGCACCTTCCGCCGCGCGCTTAAGACTCTTCTATTTCATCAAGCTGGCCTGGCCTAAATCTTCCCCCTTTTAAATGTGGAAATTTTAAATTTGTTTTAATTATAGGGTTATGGGTAAGGTGTTTTAAATTGGGGAGCCATTTTGGATTTAATTTTGTTTTAAATGTATTTTAATGTTTATATTGTATGTTTTTAATCTTGGCTGTTCACCACCCCGAGTCCTTCGGGAGAGGGGGCGGTATAAATAAATAAATAAATAAATAAATAAATAAATAAATAAATAAATAAATAAATATTGGTGGTAGCAGGCGGTCCCATAAATAACCAGGTCCTAAGCCATGGAGCGCTTTAAAGGTGATAACCAAAATCTGGAAGCGCACTCGGAAGACCACCGGGAGCCAGTGCAGCTCGCGCAGGAGAGGTGTTACATGGGAGCGCCACGTCGCTCCCGTCACCACCCGCGCGGCCGCACTCTGCGCCAGTTGGAGCCTCCAAGTGCTCCTCAAGGGGAGCTCCATGTAGAGAGCATTACAATAGTCCAGACGGGAGGTAACCAGGGCATGAGTGACCATGCGTAAGGAGTCCCAATCTAGAAAGGGACGCAACTGGTGAATCAGGCGAACCTGATGAAAAATCCTCCCGGTCACGGCCGTCAAATGCTCTTCTAAAGACAGCCGTGAATCCAGGAGGACACCCAAGTTGCGAGCCCTCTCCGTGGGGGCCAATGATTCGCTCCCAATAGTCAGCGATGGTACCAGCTGACTATATCGGGACATCGGAAACCATAGCCATTCGGTCTTGGATGGGTTGAGCCTGAGCCTGTTTCTCCCCATCCAGATCCGTACGGCCTCCAGGCACAGGGACATTACTTCAAGGGCATCGTTGGGGTGGTCTGGGGTGGAGATGTACAGCTGGGTGTCGTCAGCGTACTGATGGTACTCCACCCCGAGACCACGGATGATCTCGCCCAGTGGCTTTACATAAATGTTGAACAAAAGGGGCGAGAGGACCGATCCTTGTGGCACCCCACATATAAGGGGCCTCGGGGTCGACCTCTGCCCCCCCGTCAACACAGACTGCGACCGGTCAGAGAGATAGGAGGAGAACCACCGTAATACGGTGCCTCCCACCCCCAACTCTTTCAACCGGTGCAGCATGATACCATGGTCGATGGTATCAAAAGCTGCTGAGAGATCTAACAGGACCAGGACAGAGGAGCACCTCATGTCCCGAGCCCTCCAGAGATCATCCACCAACGCGACCAATGCCGTTTCCGTGCTGTACCCAGGCCTGAAGCCTGACTGGAACAGATCTAGATACGTCATTTCATCCAGGTACTGGGGGAGCTGTCGTGCAACCACACTCTCAACAACCTTCGCCACAAAGCAAAGGTTGGAGACTGGACAATAGTTAGCCAATACTGCCGAGTCCAGGGAAGGCTTCTTGAGGAGAGGTCTCACCACCGCCTCTTTCAAGGCAGCGGGAAAGACACCCTCACCCAATGAAGCATTTATAATCCCCTGGAGCCAGCCTTGCGGCACCTCCCAGGAAGCCAGCACTAACCAGGAGGGGCACGGGTCCAACAAACATGTGGTCGCATTCAGTCTACCCAGAATCCTGTCCACGTCCTCAGGGGTCACAGGATCAAACTCATCCCAGATAACATTCTCAGGACCTGCCTCCGTCATCCCCGCTGGATCTACCCAGTCGGAGTCCAGAGCTTCCCGAATCTGAGTGATTTTGTCATGCAGATACTGAACAAAATCCTCGGCTCTTCCCTCCAATATATGAGAGCAGATAGTTCACTATTCCAATCAAAATGTTCACTGGCTAACAGCTTAATGGAAAATGGGGTATTTCGCCTTTCAGCTCCAATCCAGAAGCCCTCAAGCAGTCGCATTCAGGACAAACCATTTTATACCAAATTTATATTTCGCTGATAAAGAAATAAAGGGAGACTAGTATAGATCTATTTCAAGCTATTTAGCTCTCATCAGCTACCCATATCCTTTCTTGGATTCGAACTTGGGTTGCCTACATATTAGGCAGTTGTATTAACTTCTGAGCCACAAGTTCTCTTCCCTTCATCAGCTTGAGCCAGGGGAGAGATTAAGTGTTTTTCTATCGAGACACCTGGTTTACCCCAGCAGCGAAATATAAATTTGGTATAAAATGGTTTGTCGTGAATGCGATTGCTTGAGGGCTCCTGGATTGGAGCTGAAAGGCGAAAAGGATGCAGTACGCTCCCTCCCACATGCTGGGGAGCCAACACTACAGGATACTCGCTGCAGGACAATTCAAATATTCAATTTAATCTCTCTCACACACACACTCAAGACAGAGTAATTCACCCAAAGTCATTCAGCCAGCTTTCATACCAAACAGAGGTGTCGAACTCAGTTAACCTGGTTTCCAGACAACCACCTTAATCACAATACCAAACTAATAATAGTTGTATAACTGTACTTATACAAATTTATTCAATTAAGGAAAATTTCATTAGTAAATATCTTGCTATTGTCTCCTTTTTGAGGTATATAAAAGTAAAAACAAGCAACTGGATAGAATAGTAGTTACAGTGTCACTTCTGACATGGAACATCAGTAGGAGTCCTTGAGCTATAAACCCCTTGGGCTTACCTCTCTACCTCAAAAATGAGAATAATAAACAAGCAGAGTTATGACAGCTCAGATGTCATAACAAGATCCACATCATATGTTGAGGAACCAAGACAATCTAATAATAAATGGGCTATCAGAAAAACAATACATGGATGAGGCACAAACAAACAAATCCTGATTTGATGGAATGCTACTATACCAATAGACTTAATGAGAGGGGATAGATGAAACATACAAGTGAGCTATGGCTGGGCAGAAGACCTGCATCCTCACTAACTGAGAAATGGTTAGTTACCCAATGCTTCAACAAAGTGAAGAGAAAGCTGCTCATAACTTAAGAAACACCAACTACACATTACATCACAGACTCAAGAAGACCAGGAAGACCATCTAGAGGTGCAGCCAACACCTGGTGGAACATCACTGCCAACCCTCTACATTATAGAGCACAGCAGCTGATATGAGGCATAAGATAATGTATAAACTAGTTACAGTCAATCTTTGAAGCTGGTTTATCAAATCTTATTGGAGATGGAGATGCTAGAAGATGCCAATAGAGCCCTTATGCCAATTCAATAAGAATTAATTAAAAAGACTTCAACCCATGAACAAGAAAATCCCACAAATGCAATTAAAAATGTATTTCCATCAATTTTAAAGCAGCATGTTTATATGAGCAGTTAAGCTGAGAAGAAACTGCTTCATGTGAGAACCTACCGTATTTTTCACTCCATAAGACACTCCTGACCATAAGATGCACCTAGGTTTAGAGGAGGAAATCAAGAAAAAAAAATCTGCCTCTGCCTCCCAGCGTCCATCCGGTATTCATCTGGCTAGCATCCTTGCAGTATACAGCCTGCCTCCTCCGTGTCTGCTGTCTCAGCTGGAAAACGCTGGAGCCTTCACCTCCGAGCAGCTGATCAGCGGTTGGATTGGCCGCCCGGAACACCACTGATCAGCTGTTCCAGACGGCGGGGATCGCTGCTGCCATTCACTGCTGCTGCCTGTCGCCCATATTCACTCCATAAGACGCACAGACATTTCCACCCACTTTGGGGAGGAAAAAAGTGTGTCTTATGGAACGAAAAATACGGTAGTTACTAACTAGGGTAGCCACATTATTGTCATAAAAATTATAAATTTAATATTTTATTGTGAATTTAATCATGCCTATTTTACATTTTATCATAATAGCATTATTGATTATCAATTAATTTCATTGTTTAAACATTGAAAACTTGGAATTTTTAATGGCATGTAAAGGTTTAACATAAGTAAATAGGGATTATGAAATTGACGTTTTAAGTGTACTTCTGCAGCTTCAGCATTAACAAAGCAAGATATCCAATAATTTAGAACCAATCTGGAAACTAAACCAGCTGGCTCAGAAAGAAAGATGTTGTTGGGCAGCAAGATAAATAATATATATCAATAGAATATCTAAGCACTGCAATCC
Organism: Arizona elegans; assembly: GCA_022577455.1. NCBI lineage: Eukaryota > Metazoa > Chordata > Lepidosauria > Squamata > Colubridae > Arizona > Arizona elegans. The sequence goes on along the minus strand of JAKOOJ010000004.1, from coordinate 69,156,448 downwards.
CCTCTGGAAACAAGTAGACACAGAAACAATTTGTATCAAGAACTTTTGCTAGCTGGAGCCCTTCATATAACTCTTTCATTATTTACTCAAAGTATAAGCTTGGAGAAAAAGCACAAACACTATAGTACATGTCAAAATTAAGGAAATAAATTATAGACCACCATTTGAGCATCATTCACCATATTATTAGTTATTTTCTAGCATGAGTATGTACCTCTATTAGTTCATCTCTTTGGCAAAGACTTTCTTTGAGTTCATTTACTTTATGCTGTAGAACATTGCACATATGTTTCTGTCTTTCCAATTCCTGCATTAAACAAAAAAAAAGTGGAATTTAGATGACTTTAAAATTTGTTTCAGTAGCTTTGGTTACTCTTAAATAACATTTTGAAGCTTGTTACAATAATGTAAGCCAATTTCAACATTCTGTGGGCTAGTAAGAGAGTACTCTTAATATTTATTATGTAGACAGGAATAATAACTACTCACAGTTAAAGGAACCCAATTATGAAATCTGGCTTAAACATTTTCACAATTTCCAAGTAGTAGACCTCACCCTCATCCTCACCTTAACCCCCTAATATTGTAATCAAAACCCAATTTTGAATAGACTCCCTGTTTGTCTCCAATGCTTGACATTAGGCCAATATTGTCAATTTACCACTATATCTGTCAGAATTTTTCAAATCTGTTTTAGTAAACTGTAATCATCATGGGCAAGGAATAACAGAATAACAGAGTTGGAAAGGACCTTGGTCTTCCAGTCCAACCTGCTGCTCAGGCAAGAGACCCTATACCAGGGGTGTCAAACTCAAGGCCAGCAGGCTGAATCCGGCCCATGATGTAGACAGATCCAGCCGCAAGGTCATCCTGGAAACTGCAAGAGGCCGGCCCGCATTGCCTCGGCCCGGCCCGGCCTGGCCCATCCCGGCGGCTGCACACACCGGAAGCGGCAAGCACATGAAGACTGGCCATGCTCATTGGCCTCGCCCCATCCGGCCTCTTGCCTCTGCACCTGGCCTGGTCTCTCGCCTTTGCAGCCAGGCTCTTTGCCAGGCTTCTGGCCTTACCTCACCCTGTGGCGGCACCAGCACCAGCTTTAAGGAGGTAAGCACAGCCGGGTCCCCTCTCGGGGAAGCAGGACTGCTTGCAGGTGGCTGTTTCTGATGCCTGGGAAGGGGCTGGCAGGGCATCAATGCTTGTGCGCAGCTGGAGCAGGTGCCCAGGGGGTCAATGCTGGGGTGTGGTGGGAGGGGCAGCTGAACTGGAATGGGGAGGGGGATTAAAAATAGGAAGCTGCCGCAGGCAATGGGCAGGCAGCAGGCAACCCTAACTCTTAGTCTGGACTCCAGACTAAAACTGAATGGCTTGCCCCCCCCCACCTCACCCCAGACCCCTCAGCCTCATGCAAGCACTGATGCCCCACCAGGCCCCACAGCATCACAAATAGAGCAGAGCAGGACAGGAGTGTGAGGCAGCGTGATACACCCATGGACAAAGACGTCTGTGCCCCATGGAGGCCCTTGAGTTTCCATGGGCAGGCAGGATCAGGTTGAGGGTGGCATGGTGCGGCAGGCCAACTACCTGTTCAGTGTCAGTCAGGCAGGATCAGGCAGTTGGCCTGTCGGGCATCACTGCCATTTGCTGCTGCAGGGGGCCAGCACAGCTTTGCAAATGCAGGGGGGCTTGGGGGAGGATCTGGAGGTCTCCAGCTGAGGAAGAAGAGATCAGGGTGAGCGCCAGCCTCATCCATCAGAGCAGCCTTGCTGTCTGGGGCGGGGGGGGGAGGCTGGCACAGCTTCTACAATTGCAGGGGGTCTAGGGAAAGACACAGCAGGCAAACAGAGGTGGCGTGTTCTTGGGGGCAGCTGAACTGCCTGTTAGATGTCACACTGGAGGGTTCCCCCAAGCCACACACTACCTTTCGCTTGCCCGCATAGTCCCACCAGGCACCCCGCCTGCAACGCCAGAAGATGTGCTGGCCTTGCCACTTGCTTGCGCAACCCCTCCCAGACAGTGAGGCTCCTTTGATGGATAAGGCTTTGGCGCTCGCCCTGGTCTCTCCTTTCTCCACTGGAGACCTCTGCATCTCTTCTCCCAGCCTTGTTTGGCCCTTGATGTGAGCATCGTCAAGCCAGTCAGGTTGAGTTGGCCACGCCCTCCTGGTCATATAACCACTCAGATACGCCTACCCAGCCATGCCCACCTGGCCCTTTGAGGACAATCATAATCTGGACCTCAATGAAATTGACTTTGACAACCCTGCCCTATACAATTTAGATAAATGGCTGTCCAGTAAGAGTAACTTAGAATCAAAAGAAAGAAAAGAAGGAGGGGAAATTGTTGCTAGAACAAATTAATTTTTCCATGTTTGAGCCATCATAGATCCTAGTAAGGTCTTTGTCTTCATTAAAAGTATGCAATGTTATTTTCAAGTATCAATATACCTAAGTACAAACATTTTTTTAATATTCTGCTACTTAAAATCTACATTCTGCATATAATAAATTATAAATTTAAGTACCTTAGTCTTTTCTTCATTTTCCCTATAGTATTCTGCTAATTGCTCTTCTCTTTCCTCAACGACATCTTTTAGAGTATCCACTTGATAGATTAAATTGTTTTTTTCATTATCAAGCTGGGCATTAGAAACCATGGCCTTCTTGTATTTCTCTTCAACTTCAGCAAGTGACTCCTAGAAACATTTTATTTCTTTATTTATTAACCATTATTTAAATAGAAGCACACAGAATGTTCCATACCTAACCATGTTATCTTTCTAAGTTACATCTGTTTAAATGTGCATGTCAATGAAATTTTAACATGCACCGGGACATTTAAGGAATTGATTTTATTATTTTCTTTGCAAATGCCAGCAATTTAAGCAAGTTATTTATAATAGTTCTAGAAGACAGTTATTTATAGCAAAAAGATCTATAATCTAGCAAAAAGAATTAGCAAGTAATTTTTATAATTTTATAATAGCAAGTAATTGTATAATCATTATATAATCACAGTGTATTTCTTTCAAAAATTGAAGTCTAAGAAAAGCACATTTCTGTCTTTAACTTCCTTCAAGTTTCATAGTCATTGCTAAGATGATGGTTAAGAAATTGCTTTAGTCCAATAAGAAATTACTTTAGTCCAATCAAGTTCAACTAGAAGAATTTTTGAACAGTTTTACAATTTAATTTACAATTTACAATTAGGAAGCAAAGTTATACATAAATTTGCAGTTACACGCGCACACACACACACACACAAAATAAATAGTACCCTTTGGTGACTAAATCTATACCTGAATGGTTTGAGAGTATTAAATTAAAAATTAATCATGCCCCACCCCCAAAAAAATGGTATTGCCTTTTGCATATTGCAAATTAAAAGAAAAAATGTTTAAATATCTAATAACATTTCTGTACGTTGAACAACTTTCATATACAGTGACAATTTTGAAATCGTAAGATCTATAGAGTCAGAGAGACTTGGAAAAGAGCTTTATAATGAAGATGAAGAATTCATGAAAAACAGAGGACTTCAATGACAATTTATCCTGAAGATTTAATATCAGCTCCAGTTTAATACTAGTTTCAAGACAACCCTAATAGTAAGATATCTCCAACAAAATAGTAGCATGAGATGGTTCTTGGTCAAAACCAGCAAAGCTGTTCCTATGAGTAGTAATTTGAATCAAAGAGTTTTACTACCCACTCATTGAAGAAGGATCAATAGAGACAAAATTGATGAAAAATCAGGTCACAGTTTATGTACAACACCCTTTAGATTCTAATGTTTACAAAGTGCCCTGGATGTTAAATAGACAGCATTCAGATTATTTTTTAATATAATGTGCTCATATCTATAGCCAATAATTCTATAAACAAAGATGGGCATTTGGCCTTGAAATCAGATACAGAAATATAAGCCCAATTTTGCACTTGCTTTCTAAATTTTATTCATTTATTTTTATTTATTTATTTTGTCGCATTTCTATGCCGCCCAACTCCCAAGGGACTCTGGGCAGCTTACAACAAAGAATAAAACAATGCGAACAATCCCATAAAAATGTTAAAAAGAAAAACATTAAAACATTAAAAACTTTAAAAACGTTAAAACACATGCATTCCAATTCGTGGCCAGGTCTCGCAAGATCATTATAACGAGATCAATACCCCAGGCCCCATAAATGATGTACTTGGTATGTATTTCATTTATTTTTTCTTTATGCACTCCCCATGTGACTTAAAGCATTACTAAAAATTATTTAATGATTTATTATTTCACTTCAGAACAGAATTCTAATTTTAATTTCACTATCAATCTCTAACAGAGTGGTTTCTAATTATTCGACTTATAAAATTTTGACTTGGGTTTTCATGTAAAAATAAAAATTTAAATTATTCAAATTATTGAAAGGGTTAGGGTTACATTATATAATATTCATTATTTCAATTATCTTACTTCAGAAATACTATGTGATGACTTAATTCTCTGGAGAAGACTCTAATGCTGGCAAATGTGGAAGGAAATAGGACATACAGGAGCAACGTGAATGGACACAGTTACAGTGGCAATAGATGCACCATTGGAAGACATAAAGAAAATCTAATTATGTGGTCACTAAGAATTGACACCAACATGTTAGAACAATCTATTAGTACTTGATAGCACAATCTATTACTACTACTATTAATACAACATTTGATACTACTGAAGTAAAAGGTAATATACACTAGTAACTACTGTATATGTACAAAACCCATTCTCCAATTTATTCATTAGACACATCCTTAATAAAAAGATTAATTAGTATGTTAATAAACTCTTAATGAAATTTGCAAAAATGTCATTACCAAAGTATTACCATAATGAGTACATGCTTGGGAGAAACCCTAATACCTTTAGTTCTTTAAGTCCCTGCATGTATCTCCCCTCTACATCTTGTATCTGGTCCTTAAGATCATAGATATCCTGCGGGACATAGGAATGAACCATTGCATAAGAACATCATAAAGATTGATTATATAATTGTATGATTTAAAAATCAGGTGATTTGGTGTATATTTTACCTACCAAATTATAGATTAAATTAATGATATATCCTTGATACTTGAAGATGACAGAATTAAATTTAAGTCGGTATTTCTTATAAAGATCTATGTACATTTAAAATACAAAATCTCCAAGAACACAAATTTCAGATATAAACTGTTCACAATCTTATTTTGAATGCAAATCTGAAAAGGTGCAGAATGACATTTGCAAACTAAAACATTATAACAGCAGTTATACTGGTAGTCCTTAACTTACGATTGGTCGGTTAGAAACCATTCGAAGTAGAAACCATTAGAAACTTAAAGTAGGGAACTACAAATCAAATTCAAAGTTCCAATGTGTGAGCCCCCTCTGCAGTGACATAACTGAATTTTAAATGCTCAGCAACACAGCCACTTTTATGGCCATTTTAAGCATTCCATATCACCTCATTATTTCTCAGTTTTGCCAAAAACTGCACTTATTTCTAGTTTTTGGTAGAACTGAGCCCATCAGGAATCCATTCACTTAAAGTTTGGGGGAAAAAAGATTATAAAATCAGGTTGGTCACATAACTAACCCATTTTAAAACCATTGCAAGATACGACGTCAAGAACTATAGAATTTTAGAACTATGCTAAACTATATTACACTTTTAGTAAAGTTCTGCTTCCTTCTTATAATAAGATATTATGGATAATCGGTTAATACAAGAAAAAAACTAGAGATAATCTATCTTATTAAGAAATGATTATTTACAAAATACACTCAACCGATTTTAAAATTTGGAAAAAGTAAATACATTTATATAGTCACAACAGTAACTAGAAGCAAGGGAGTCTATATGTTATACAGGTTTCATTGTTCAGCATAAAATATTATATTATTGTTATTTTAATATTTATAGCCGCCAAGAATTCCATAAGAGTAAGGTGGTAAATTATGGCATAGATTAACATAAATAAATCATTTTTAAAAGACTGATAATGTATTCCCTCATTTAAATTTATGATAGATAAATGTAGTTACATTACATTCGAACTATTTTCATGTTAATTACTTATTCAGCTTTAAAATATATTTCTAAACACATTTAACTAACCTAACTGATTTCACTGAGATTTGTTGACTTTTAAGCATTTAGTATACAGTTGAAAAGAGGTATGGTGATAATATAATTGAATGAATTTTGCAATGTGATACAATTTTGCAATCCATATTCTCAATGTAATGTTGATCTGCATCATTCCCCAATAATCTATGTAACTTTCACACATAAATTCCATTAATCATCCAGGAAATAAGTGTTTCAAATCTAATCCTCAAAATTCATTCTTTCTCTTTTCTTTTTCTTCCTTCCTTCCCTCTCCTTTCCTTTCCTACCTTCTTTCTATCTCCTTCCATATTGCAAATATATAATTATTTTTCTTAAGATAGTCTACAATTTGATTGATACAATTTTATTGTTAACCAATAAAAATTTCTCACCCGCAATTCACTTAACGAGATATCAGGATCAACTAGGCTGCTTGTATCTCCGCTTCCTCGTCTAGAAGAATTTCCACTTAAAGGAGTTGCTGAATTGCGAGATGCTGGCTAAAGAAGACAATAGTTTTAAATTCCATTTACATTTTAATAGTTTTCTTACCTAAATATGTAAATAATATATCAATCCAAGAAGAATATTATAATTTTGAAAAGAATATTTTCTTATATAGACTATTGTAATGTTAAATGAATTTACTGAATTGCATCAGGAAATGCTGAACATATATCTTCTCCATTCAACCTGACCTAATGGTTTATTATTTTTTCAGATTTCATTCCACAATTTACTATGCAAAGTATAAAGCAGAGGTACTTCACAAACTACATTAGCCCAGATTAAGCAACACCATTTGAGTATTAAAATTGACTCATTATTTCAATAACTTATCTGGTTGTTTTGAAGACGTGCTCTGGTCATCAGACCTCTAAGCAGAAATGCTATTTGTGTATTTGCATACAAATTGCACAATTGGGAATAGCTTTTGAAACAAAAGCTTTGCTTTACACAAGTTTTGCAAAGTTTGAAGGCACTTTAATGCTTCCAAAGCAGGTGTTTAATTTATGCTAATCAATTTTGCAAAACATTTTGTACAGGTTTAATTGCATACATCATAACAAATTGCTCTACTTATAAAGATGTGAAGAAATAATGAAGACAACTCCTGATACACAGGAAGATAGATCCTTTCTGCATGCTGGGGACCTGAAGTACCTGTATTTTTCAGACTATAAGAGGCACCTAGGTTTAGAGGAGGAAAACAAGAAAAAAAAATATAGCAGAATAATATTTCAACCATGTAAAGTCAACAGCAATATTAAGAACCATCATCACTGTCATTAACAAATGAGGAGAGACTTTAAGGTTCAAGCACTCTTCTAATTTTCTGGAAACCCCAAGAACTCATCATCGCTAGTGGCAGAATTTAGGAAGCTCAGTTGCTCACCATCACTGCTATCACTTTCTTCGTTATCTCCATATATGATACTATCTCCAGTTCCATCTAAGGCATCGCTAATGCCACATTTTTTGAATGACCATGCAATGATTTCGTCCTTCACTGAGTGCCATGTTGTTTTAACAATCTTGAGTGATTGTGGGCCTCCTCATTTGTCCAGTAGGTGTCAGATCATGATTACCAGCAGCCATCCATTTATTCCACTCTTTTCGCATATAGACTTTAAATGGTTTGTTGATGGAAACCTCAAGAGATTGCAACTGGCTGGTAAGATCCCAAGGAATTACAGCTAGATTAGTCTTCACTTCTTTAAATCTCTTTTATGAGGTTTCGCTAATATGTGCTCTAATCTGGTCGAACACTAATAAAGCAGGTTTTTTCAGAAGCCCTCCAGGATGTTTGGACCACACTTTTTCAACCCATACTTTCATTCCATTTTCATCCATCCATCCTTTCTCATGAACAGGCACAACAATTCCTTGTCGAATCACTTCTTTTGGAAAGGTTTTCCTTTTGAAAATTAACATTGGTGGCAATTTGGTGCCGTCTGCACAGCAAGACAATACAACCATGTAATGTGTTTTATTATGTCCTGAGTTTTTCACAGTTATGGTTTTGGCATCTTTCAGATCAACAGTCTTATTAGATGGCACATCAAAGGTTGGCGGGACTTCATCCATATTCCCAATCTGGCCAATTTCAAAATTATTTTTCTTCCTAGCATCTGTTACAAATGTATGAAAAGACAGAATCTTAGATTCATACTCTTTTGGCATTTTTTGCGCAATTCTAGTTTTAGTACGCATAGCAAGGCCATATCTCCTCATAAATCTGAAGCACCATGACGGTGATTCAATAAAATCCTGAATGCATTTCTGTGCAGCAATGTGTTTGGCTTCATATATCATCATTTTTGTGGAAACTGCAAAGCCACTGTTCCGGTGACGTGTGATCCATTATTTCATGTCCACCTCTAACTGTGGCCACTTTGCAGCAAGCCCAAGAAAATTTTACTTACCTTTATCTTTTACTTTTTGCAGCTTTTTGTAGCCCAAAATGTCTCTCCGCTGCTCTGCTTCCATGTTCCTCAGCATATTTTACTACTTCCAGTTAAAAGAAATTTTATATGCTAGTCTTTTTCTGGTTTGACAGACTTGTATGTAGCATGAGGAGGTACAGTTTTATTTTTCTGCAAGAAAGAACTGTCAGCAATGACTCTTTATTATTATGAGAGCAATGTAGCTGAGAACATCAAGGAGAACATCAAGAAGAACATTGGGGGGGGGGGGGACGGGTGGAAGTCACAGCCATATGACATGCCTCATGGGAGATTATGCCGAAATACGAATTGCCAGGAGGTCCAGACGGACCTAAATCACCTTGGAGGGGTGGTGAATACAGAGAACACACTCTGCTGGTGTCAGGGCGCCCACAATCTCCCTGATTGATCCGGAGAAGACTCTCAAACTTGACAGGAGGAAAAGACGGCCATTGCGTGCTGAACCAAAGCTGTGACAGAACACCGGAAGCATGGAAGAGTGAATAACAGTGTGTTCAATCTGGGTGAGTGATTTCTAACTTTGAACTTGTAATTTTCATGGAAGAAAGAGGCCCCTGGAAAACATCTGGGTGACAGTGGGACATAAAAGGAAGAAGTGGATTTGTTTTTTCTCTATCTCCCAGAAACTCAGCGAGGAAAGCCTAGGAGCCATTTTTAGAACAGGAAGTAAAGTCAAAGAACTTTCTAAAAAAGAGTGGAAAAAATTTGTAACTAGAAAGCAGGACTGGGTATCTCAAATACAATACTGACTAACTTAGAAGGTTTTTGGACATTATAAAGCTTGGATATACAGACTCTTTTTCTTATCTTTATAAAATTTGAATCAGGATCAGAGCATATTAAATAAAAGGAGGAAGAAAAAGAGAGAAATAGAGCAACAGTGCCAACTACTGGTAAAAGTGGAAAGGTGCAAGGGAAAATATTATATATACATATACATATACACATATATACACATACATACATATATGTGTGTGTGTGTGTGTGTTTCTTTTAGCCAGGTTTTTCCTACATAACCAAGATTTTTCTTTTTACAGCCCTAGCTCAGTGGATCCACTCGATTCTGGGCTTTTTTTTTTCCCTTCTGGCAGCCAGCAGGCCTTCAATGCTGCCCTATGCTGCCTAGTGAGAGACTTATATAGATCTATTTCTGGCTCGTTAGCCATCATCAGTAAGCCACACCCACATCTCATGTATCCTCCCTGTAAAGGTACAATATCTATTTTCTTACTTTTTTCTTCCTTTTCGTACGTTTTATGTGTGTTTTTCTTTTAGCCAGGTTTCTCCTACGTAAGCAAGATTTTTCTTTCTACAGCCCTAGTTCAGTGGAGTCACATCCACATCCACATCCACTCAATTCTGGGCTACACACACACACACACACACACACACACACACACACACACACATACACAAAGTACATAACCTTGAGTGGCTGGGAAAATTGAAGATAACAACTGATTATTGGATAAACAATCTTTGAACTACAATTGTTTAGACTAAATAATTGAGATAGAGAGGGAAACACTGAGATTTTCTATTTTTAAACAGAACAGCTCTTGGAATTTAAATGGAAATGAAAGATATAACAAAACAAAAGCTGAGAACAGTAAAATACTTCCCTTGCTATTAATTTTGCTCTGTAAACTCTCTACTGGTGAATATAAAATAACTGGTGGTTAAATTCTAGGGCTTGGTGGGTTTATGTAGATTACAAATTACCAATTTCCCAATTTTTTTTATTGATAAGGATTAGGGTTTGAAGAACCTGAAGAATACCAATAAGACTGACAGGTTTAAAAATTGATAACCTTTGGATTACAATTTATATTTGTACCTTATTTTTGGATTACAATTAACAGCACTATCCCTTACTTTTTGTGGATTATAATTATCCAAAGACTTTAAAATGAGGAAAGCACCATCTGCACCATCCTCAGCATCATCCTCAGCAACATCTAGCCCAGGGGTCTACAACCTTAAACACTCAAAGAGCCATTTGGACCCATTTCCCACAGAAAAAAAACACACCGGGAGCCACAAAACCTGGGTGGGCGTGGCCACGTCAATGTCACTCACTCCCACTCAATCACATGACCCCCCTAGCCATGCCTACCCAGCCACAAAACCATTCTCTCTATGTCTCTCTCTCTCCCCCTCTCCCTATCTTCCCTTCTCTCTCTCTCTCTTTCTGTATCTCTCTGTCCCTCTCTCTGTCCCTCTCCGTAACTTCCCCTCTCTATCTCTCCCTCCTCCCACCCTCTATGTCTCTCTCTCTCTCTCTCTGGGCCTCTCTCTCCCTCTCTCTCTGTATATTACTGTCAATGGTGAATTCCAATTTTTTTTACTACCGGTTCTGTGGGCATGGCTTGGTGGTCGTGGCAAGGAAAGGATACTGCAAAATCCCCATTCCCTCCCCTCTCTTGGGGGAAGGATATTGCAAAATTCCCATTTCCTCCCCACTCCTGAGGAAGGATATTGCAAAATCCTCATTCCCTTCCCACTCCTGGGGAAGGATATTGAAAAATCTCCATTCCCACCCACTCGGGGGCCAGCTAGAGGTGGTATTTGCCAATTCTCCGAACTGCTCAAAATTTCCGCTACTGGTTCTCCAGAACCTGTCTGAACCTGCTGGATTTCACCCCTGATCACTGTGTCTCTCTCTCACCCACTCTCTGTGTATCACTCTGTGTGTGGCTCTCTATGTCTCCCTTTCTCCCCCTCTCTGTGTATCATTCTGGGCGTGTCTCTTTATGTCTCTCTCCCCCTTTCGCCCCCTCTCTGTATGTGTGTGTGTATGTGTGTGTATCTTGGAAAGCCGCAGCTGGGTGAAGCCAGCAAGGTCTTCTTGGGGTGTTTCGCTACTCCTTTTATTTCTTCTTTTTGGAAATCTGGACTGCTGAGGAAAGATCGCCAGCAGCAGCAGAGGCTTCCCTTTGGGTGACCATCCTCCTCCTTCTCCTCTTGCGACCTCCTGGGCAACTGTGGCTGAGCCAGGAGCGTGTGCACGCATGGAGACCCCCCGCAACCGAGCACCAAAACGCAGCAAAGGTGTGCACGCTTAACAAGGGTCTTAACAGGACACAGCTTCTCTCCTGCACTGAGGCTCTGGCGCCTTGCTGTATCATCCCCCACCCCCGGCAGCTCTTCGGCCAAGCGTAGAGGGTGCAAACTATAGCCCAAAACAGCAGGAAGCGAAGGCTGCCTTACACGCAAATGTGGCATGAAGGTAGGTACGGGGCAGCTTTGCTCCTGCACTCTCTGGTGACTCTCCTCTCCCTCCTCCTCTTGTGACCCTCTGGCTGGCTGTGGCTGAGCTGGGAGCATGTGCATACGCGAGGAGATCTTTCTTAAGTGAGCAGCCACCCACCCCACCCGCGCCTTTCCTCCGCTTTGGTGCTCACTCACTTGAGAGTCTCCCTGCGTGTGCGCATGCTCCCAGGTCAGCCACAGCCAGCCAGGGGGTCATGAGAGGAGGTGGTAGAGGGTTGCCCAAAGGGAAGCCTCCGCCGCGGCTGACAATCATTCCTCAGCCAGCCCAGATTTCCAAAAATATCCAAAAAAGAAATAAAAGGGGTGAGGGGCGGGGCCAACCAGTGATGGGACAGGGAGCCACAGCAGAGGGCCCAAAGAGCCACACACAGTTCCAGAGCCGTGGGTTGCGGACACCCAATCTAGCCCACCAGGTCAGAGGTCATTGAATGCTATGTTACAAGAGAAAATGAACGCTATGCAGGCAGAATGGAAAGTTATGATTCAAGCCCAGCATTAGGATTTCAAGGAAAGAATGGGGAAAGTAGAGGATAAAATAGAGAACTTTCAACAAATGATGGTAAATAGTGAACAACGTATGCAGAAAGTAGAAGAGAAAGCTGAACAAACAGAAAAAAGAATGGAGGAACTTGACTACAGACTTAATTGGCAGACAAAAATAAAGAACTATAATAACACTCGAGATGGACAGGGCTGAGTATTACTTATTGTTTCAGAATATGGAGGAAGAAAAGGGAGAGAATGTACTGGAGTTACTAGCAGAGTTGTTGGCAAAGGCTCTAGAGGTGACCAAAGAAAAAGTCCTTGCTGAAATTTATGAAACATTTAGAATTCATACTAGATATGCGACAAGAAAGAGGCTTCCAAGAGAGGTGCATGTAAGATTCACTAAAAAAGCAATGAAAGCAGAGATTTTACAACGTGGGAGAGATAATCCTTTAAAATACAAAGAGAAAGAAATAGTAGTTCTAAAACAGATTCCGAGAAGAGTTAGAGAAGTAAGGAAGGAATATTGATTTCTGACAAAACAACTAATTAAAAATGGAGTGAATTTCAGATGGCTGATACCGGAGGGAATATTGGTGACCTGGATGGAGCAAAAACATAGATTGGATTCCATAGAAAAAGAGAACAATTCTATGAGTACTATTTTGGACCACAAGAGGAAATGAGAATAAGAGAGGAAAGAGAGGATAGACGACAACAGGAAGCCACAGGAGAGAGAAGTATACAACAAAGAGAAAATAAAAGAGATCGGGAGGAAATAGCAAAAAGAGGAAGACTGAAGCCAAAAGAACAGAGAGAGACAAGAGCAACAAACCCCATCTATAAGTAAAACCATGGAAGATGTAAAATTAATGTCAATTAATATAAATGGACTGAATTTGGCAATAAAAAGGAAAAGGACTTTTAGTAAATTGGAAAATTTAAAGTTAGACATAATTTGGTTGCAAGAAATTCATATTAAAAGTACAATAAAGTACTGGAATATCCTAAAATTGGGAAATTATATACTTCTTTACCACAACAAAAGAAGAGGGGAATAGCTCTTTATGTAAAAGAGACAATAAACATTAAGCAAATTTTGATGGTGGAGATAACAATGAATAATAAACAGATACTTTTAGTAGCAATATATGCACCAAACAACAATCAAGAGAATTTTTATAGGAAACTTCACAAGAAAATAATAGAACTGGATTATGAAAATATATGCATAGTAGGAGATTTTAATGCAATTGTAGATGCGGAACAAAACTATAAAACTATAAAAGCAAACAAAAAAATCCAGAAAAACACTTCCAAAACCTTTTTTAAAAATGAAGTAGGAATTAGGTATTCAAGATGTATGGCAAGAGACTCATCCTAAGGAAAATCAAGATTCATTTTACTCAAATAGACATATGTCTTGGTCCAGAATAGACGTGGTATGGATGTCACAAGAGCTAAAGTTTAATGTACAGGAAATAACTATAGAAATAAGCAAATGGGCGGATCATAATCTGATAAAAGTTATATGGAAGGGACAAAAAAGAAAATTAAGATGGACCTTGAATCAATCAATGTTAAAAGAAAAGGAATTTACTCAATTTATGGAAAAAGAGTTGGACTTTTTCTTTAAAAGAGAACAGAAAAGAGGAAACATCACTACAAAATGTATGTGACACAGCTAAGGCATATATTAGAGGACTAGCCATAACATATATGGGAAAGAAAAAAGAAAAAAGAAACAAAAACAAAAGATACTAGAAGAAGAATATAAGAGACTAGAGATAGAACTATAAAAAGAACCACAAAAAAGAATATAAAAAAATCAAATGGAATTAACAAAACATAAACTGAACTTAATAGATAAAGAAGAATTAGCACAAAAAGTGAAAAGTGATAAACAAAATTTCTTTGAAAATGCAAATAAACCAGGAAGATGGTTGGCATATAAATTGAAAAAGTAGAAAGAAAAGAAAGTGATACACCAATTAATGGACGATGAAGGAACTCTTCACTATCAGAATGATGATAAAAAGAAAGTGATTCAAAACTACTATGAAAAACTATATGATCAGGAGATAATCTCAGAAGATAAAATAAAACAATATTTAGAAAAAAAAGATCTACCTAAAATTCCTGAAATAGTCAAAGCAATGCTAGATGAACGTATAACAATGATGGAATTAACAGAATCAATTAAGAGATAAAAGAATGGTAAAACACCGGATCCTGATGGACTACCAGCAGAATTATACAAGGATTTACAAAATACCTTAAGTATTTAATGATCTATTGTTAGAAGCAAAAGTACCGGATTCGTAGATATTACTCTCCGAAAGAACATTCAGATTTGCAACAGATAAAAAATTATAGACCAATTTCTTTATTGAATGTCGATTATAAAGAATTTGCTTCAATAATTTCAGAAAGACTAAAAAGATTTCTAAATCAATTTATGCATTCACATCAAAATGGTTTTTTACCTAAGACACAAATTAAAGACAATATGAGAATAATCCTAAACACATTGGAATATTCCGAAGCACATCCAGAGATGCAAATGGTGTTGGTCTTCCTAGATGCACAGAAAGCATTTGACAATGTGAACTGGCAATTTATGCTAACACAATTAAAAGACATGGATTTATGTCATGGAAATATTAGACAGGATACAGAGATAAAAGGTATGGAATTAAAAAAAAAGGAAAAGTATAAACTACAAGCGTTTACAGATGATTTAGCATTTATCTTGGGAGACCCGCAAGAAACAGGGCCTAAATTAATAAAAAAAATAGAAGAATATGGCAAAGTGGCAGGATTGAAAATAAATAAAGAGGAAACTAAGATTTTAGTGAAAAATCTCACAGATAAACAGAAAAAAGAGTTAATGAAGAGAATAGATATTCAGATTACTAAAACAGTAAAATACTTAGGAATTCAGTTGACAGCAAGATGTGTAATAATTAAGGAAGATAACTACTATAAACTGATGCAACAAATTAAAACATTTGTAAAAATTGAAAAATTTGCAATTATCGTTTTTAGAAAGAATAGCTACAATTAAAATGAATATACTGCAGAGAGTATTACTTATTTCAAACAATTCCGATAAAACTGGAAACAAATATTTTGAGGAACTTAATAAAATAATATTAAAATATATATGGCAAGAGAAAAAACCAAGAATTTAGCTCAAAAATGTTGCAGGATTCAAGAAATAGAGGTGGTTTTGGACTACCTAATTGGGAATTATATTATCAGGCAGTAGTATTAATGTGGATGAAAGAATGAGAACAAGTGAGGGGTGGTGCCAGCTGTCAGCTTGAAAAGTTGTGTGAACGGGCGCTCCGTGAAACACAACTGATTTCCAGCCCTCCTGCAGTCTTCTTTAAAGCCAAAGTCATCCTGGAGGGGTGACTTGCAAGGAAGGTAGCTGATTGACCGAGTTCGGGCAGCAGTCCAGACTGGGAGGCGGTGGAATTTTCGACGAGAGCAGACAGGGAAGAAGATGGCCTGTAATGGCCGAATCGTAGAACTGACAGCTGGACGAAGATAGCGGTATGAAAAGCGGTATGTTGGTGGACTGGAAATGGTTAAAAAGAGCTCCAGCTGCTTCTTTATATATATAAGTTTTTAATTGTTATACATCTCATTTCATGGTTTCATTCCTGGGTTCCATACATTTCAATATAAATAATCATAACAATATTATTCTTAATAATTACAGTCCATTTTCATTTTTAATTTTACTAACACATAGTTTCTGCTGTCATCTTTTAACTCTAAACCTTCTCATAATTCTATCATACTTCATATCATCTTAATATCTGTTTTTACTATTTCCCCCCTCATATTTCTACTTCTATTTCAGCCCTCTTTTTTCTCTTTCCCTTATCATTCTAATAGATGTGATCTTTCCTGTTTTCATTATTCAATATTCCAATATAACTGCCTAACATGGAGGCAGCCCAATTTTATGACTCCTCCCTGTAACGGTCAAATATTTATTTATTTTGTTTATTTTTTCGTAACTCTATATGTGCATTTGTCGAGTCCTACCGGGGCTCGCCATCGATGGGGGGTGTGGGAGACGAAGGAGCGGAGATAAGCAGCCGCAGCAAACACACAAACAGTTCCTGGATAGCAGCATTCCTGCATAGCAGCATTCAGGGCGATGATTGATGACGTTGCTGGGCCTCTCCGATTCTGCTGTCCTCGCTGCTCTGGTGCTCGCAGCTGTTACTGTTAAGGGAGTTGGGGGTGCTTGATTGATAATCACCGGATGTATGTTTAAGGGGCTGAGTTTTTGTTAAATAGCGCTGTGGTGTGGTTACACCCAGCGCTGACTTTGAACCAAAACACCGACTTGTACTTTACTTTTGACTGCAAGCTTATCATTGCCAAAGTAAACCCTGATTCTCTGTGCGTTACTGGTGATTATTTCCTATCGCAGTTCTGAACAAACGACAAGCCGAGAGAAAGTCAGCGCTTGGTTCCTTTTCGCAAGAGGTGAGGATTCCCTGTGGCTTTGCAGCAAAGGGGGATATGGCAGAAGGGACGGCCTTGGAAGAGCTGGAGTGCAGTGGGGATGTGGAAGGGGAGGAACCGCTGATAGAGGAGGTGAAGGAAAGTGTGGAACAGTTGGCAGTGAAACCAAAAGTCAAGCAGCCCAAGAGCGCCCCGCCCCAACCGGAGGAGGAGAGTTTTCCAGGACAACAGGCTCGGACGGGGGAGTGGTGGCACAGCTCTGTTCTCCTCGGGCCACGGATGCCAACGCCCCATCGCTTGGGAGCATCTTCCCAGGGCTGGAGGGAAAGACGATGGACTGATGAGGATGAAGGGGATTGGGGGTATCCTGCCTCATCCGGTCCCAGCACCATGGATATGCTGTGTGAGCGTTTTGGGGAATCTGGATTTCGTGACGCCCCATCCTGGCAGCCCTGGGTTGCAGGGCTGGAGCCTCCAGGTTCTTCTTGGCAGGATACAGGGGTGACCGCTTTGGAGACCCAATTCCGGCTCACAAGTCCTAAATTGAGGATGGATCGGACCTCTATACGATCCATGGACCAACCCCCTCCAGAACAAGACCAAGGTGCCTCGTCGGGAGACCTTGGAGCCGGTCCTGAGCCCCAACCAACGCAATTGGCAGGGGGCTTACCTGTTGGGGGTCGCGGGGCGACGAGGGACCGACCTAGGCAGGACAGGAGAGTGACTGGCGCAGCGAGGACCCCAGGCCCCATGCCTTGGCCTCCGGGGGCCCCGCCGGGGCTGTGGGTCCCGCAGGCCGTTTGGGGACTGCCTGCCCTGCAGACTTCCTTTGACGGAAGCCCTGAACGAGTGGCTCTTTTCTTAAGCCAGGTGATAAGCCATATGGACCAATATGGACAGTGGTATCCCTCCCAGTGGGCTATGGTGGTTGCTGTTACGGGGGTCCTGATGGGAGAAGCGGCTGAGTGGGTGGCAGGCCTCCATGCTAAACATGCAAGAGAACTCGTGGACATGGGACGATTTCTGGAGGCTCTTCGTGCCAGATTTGAAGACGAAACAAGCGCCCAGGTTGCAGAGGGGGATTTGTTTGCGCTTAAGCAACGGGGCGTACCAGCAAAGGAATATGTACAGGAGTTCCGAAAGATTGCGGCTCGGTTGGTGGGGTGGCCAGAACGTCTTCTGGTGCACCAATTCCATAAAGGACTAGACTGTGATTTACGGCAAGCTTGCGTGTACCGGGGCTTGCCCCCCAAGTTGAGTGTGTGGTACAAGGCAGCCATCGAATTGGACGTCGGTCTCCGAGAATTCCGTATACGGGGTGAAGGGGTTGTAAGTCAAGGAAAACGACCAGCAGAACGCACACAAACACCCAAAGAGACTAAACCGAATGCTGGCTCTGGCTTGGGAGAAAGGATCCAGCGGCCTGCGTTTCGTTGCTTCAGATGTAATCGCCTTGGTCATCGAGCAGCCGACTGTCCTCATCCCATGCCCCACAGCTCGGACCACAACCCCCCTCCTAGAGCTGCGTTGAGAGACAGAGGCCGACCAACATCCAAACGGTCCCAAATGACTCACACATCCTGTACGAAGAGGGATCCCCTGGTTACAGATACTAAGAAAGTGATGGCAGAAAAATTCCCGACTGTGGCTGGGGATAGTGATGACGACGATGAGGACCCACACGACCCGATGGTGAGCGACCCCATCCGACCTTTTGTGGTACCAGTCGTACTCCGCAACCCACGGACAACCACTGGACGCCGATATGAGGCATTGATTGATTCAGGGTGTACTCGTTGTTTAATTCGTAGGGCAATAGTTGACGAACTTGGGCTGCGGGTTGTGCAATTGAGAACCCCTATTACCTTTGAACAAATGGATGGTTCATTGCTGGGAGGGGCACCAGTGACTCATATAACGGAAAAGGTGCACCTCGATATTGGGGAGCACACCGAAACTATTCGGTTTATTATAGTGGAGAAAATGTTAGAACCAGTGATTTTAGGATTGGCATGGTTGGACAAGTGGGCTCCTACGATATGGTGGGAAGGGGTTTTTCGCAAACTCCAATTATCATTGGGATCTCCCCCTACCAATGAGAAAAAGGAGCCAGCAGGGGGAATAGAAGCAGAGAGCCCACCAGCAGACACGACGTATCCTAATGTGTATAGGGATCTCGCCAGGGTCTTTAGCGAGGAGGAATGTGAGACCCTGCCCCCTCACCGGCCTACGGATTGCAGTATTGAGTTAATACCTGGGGCGAAGCTACCCAAGCCCCGGATGTATTCAATGACACAACCCGAACTAAAAGAATTAAGAAAATATATAGACAAGAATTTGGCCCGGGGTTTTATCACACCTAGTCGATCAAAGATGGCTGCCCCTGTCCTGTTTCGGGGGAAGAAAGACGGGGGTTTACGCTTATGCGTTGACTTCAGGGGTCTCAATGCTGTGTGTGTGGAGCCCCTCTATCCACTTCCCTTAATGAAGGACCTGTTAGCTGCCCTAGCCACCAGTTGTATCTTTACGAAACTCGACCTACGCGAAGCATATTATAGGATACGAATCAAACCAGGGGATGAGTGGAAAACAACATTCAATTGTCCCTTAGGAAGCTATCAGTTCCAGGTCATGCCGTTCGGACTACAGGGCGCCCCTGCGGTGTTCATGCAGTTCATCAATGAAGTGCTGCATGAACATCTGTACAGGGGTGTCCTTGTATATTTAGATGACATCTTGATTTACACGCAAACTGAAGAGGAACATATATCTCTGGTCCGACAGGTCTTAGACAAATTATTAGCTGCTAGGCTGTACGTGAAACTATCCAAATGTGAGTTTCACAAAAAGAGGATAGATTATCTAGGCTATAGAATATCAGAGAGTGGGGTAGAGATGGATCCCAGAAAAGTCCAGGCAGTGCTTTAATGGCAGGCCCCTAGAACCAGAAAGCAATTGCAGAGCTTTCTAGGCTTTGCCAACTTCTATCGGCAGTTCATTCCCAGATTTGCTGAAATAGCCCTACCACTAACGGATATGTTACGGACCAAACCAGCCACGGCTAAACCAAAGCCGGGGCAAGCGTTGACATGGTCGTCAGCATGTCAAATGGCTTTCGAGCAGTTAAAAACACTCTTTGCTCAAGAACCAGTACTCAAGCATCCAGACCCAACGCAGGCATTCGTAGTCCAGGCAGATGCTAGCGACGTGGCTGTAGGAGCAGTACTCCTACAAAGAACACAGTCGGGAGGGTTACATCCTTGTGCCTATACGTCTAAAAAGTTAACCACGACAGAGCGGGCATGGGCAATCTGGGAAAAAGAGGCATTTGCGGTCCGTTGGGCATTGATGACATGGCGACATCTCTTGGAGGGGGCGTCTCATCCTTTTGAGGTATGGACGGACCATAAAAACTTAGAAGCCTTACAAACGCCCAGGCGACTATCTCCCAAACAGATAAGATGGGCACAATATTTCCAGCGTTTCTCTTTTCGGTTGCGGTACATTCCTGCTGGGAAAAACTTCCTGGCTGATGCGCTGTCCCGGATGCCACAGTATAATAGCAAGCGAGAGGAAGTGATAGAACCTCTAATTGCACCTTCCCAAACCCTGTTAAGACTTACGGAAGTAGATGGTCACTTACGTACTGAGTTTAAAACAGCTTTACAACAGGATCAATGGGTAATCCAAAACTCCTCTATGGTTAGCTATAAGGATGGAATAGCGTGGAGGGAGAATAGAATATATGTTCCAGAACGTTTACGGAACGTGGAGTTATGCAGGTGCCATGATGCCAAATCAGCAGGCCATTTTGGGTACTTAAAAACTCTACACCTTGTGAGGAGGCAATTCTGGTGGCCACGAATGCGTAAGGACATAGAAATATACGTAAAAGGTTGCACAACCTGTGCAACCGCCAAACCCTGGTCTGGACGACCGTTAGGATTATTACAGACAGTCGCGAATCCTAGCAGGCCTTGGGAAGAGATCGCTATGGATTTCATAGTCGATCTCCCCGCTAGCCATGGCCACACTGTAATTTGGACAGTGGTAGATCTGTTTTCGAAACAGGCCCACTTTGTGCCATGTAAAAGCATACCATCCGCGCGACAATTAACCGAACTCTTTTTGCAACATATCTATTGTCTCCATGGAGCACCTAAGAGGATTATATCCGACCGCGGTGTTCAATTCACCTCTAAGTTTTGGAGACGATTTGTCCGTTTAATTGGGTCCTCTCAAGGGTTAAGTTCAGCATTCCACCCGAGCACTAACGGGGCGGCTGAATGGGCCAATGCCATGGTCGAAAGATATATCAGATGCTACGTTTCCTACCAACAGACAAATTGGTCAGGACTCCTGCCTTTCGCCGAAGTGGCATATAACAACATACCACACTGCAGTACTGGGTTCTCCCCCTTTCAAGTAATATACGGCCGAGAGTTTTCAGCCATTCCAGAGTTAGATCCCCCTATGACAGCCGGTGACACGCCACGCGGTTGGGCCGATAAAATTAGTCATGTATGGCCAAGTGTAAAAACAGCATTACAAAAGGCAGCAGACGAGTACAAAAAATATGCAGACAAGAAAAGGGCTGATCCGAAACCGTTCCGGATAGGAGACAAAGTATATTTATCTACGAAATACCTTAAACTCCGACTACCCAGTAGAAAATTAGGACCTAAATATATAGGACCATTTCCCATAACACAAGTCATCAATCCCGTAACCGTAGCTCTTAAACTTCCCCCCCCCCTGTTCAGTAGAATACATCCCGTATTCCATAGCAGTTTGGTGAAACCGGTGAGGGTAGAAAGGCCAGGTACCTCGACTACTCCACCGGGTCCCGTGCATACCAACCAATATGAGATAGACCGAATATTGGACTCCAGGGTTCGTAGGGGGATGTTACAATATCTTGTGCGGTGGAAAGGATACCCTATAACACAGGCCTCGTGGGTGGCAGCACCCGACGTTCACGCTGCCCAATTGATACAACGGTTCCATCGGAAATATCCAGACAAACCTAATGCAGAATCGTAACAGTGACTAACATTTGTATGCTTTCTATTTATAGGTGAGCTCCTGGTAGGGGGGGCCGCCTGTCGAGTCCTACCGGGGCTCGCCATCGATGGAGGGTGTAGGAGACGAAGGAGCGGAGATAAGCAGCCGCAGCAAACACACAAACAGTTCCTGGATAGCAGCATTCCTGCATAGCAGCATTCAGGGCGATGATTGATGACGTTGCTGGGCCTCTCCGATTCTGCTGTCCTCGCTGCTCTGATGCTCGCAGCTGTTACTGTTAAGGGAGTGGGGGGTGCTTGATTGATAATCACCAGATGTATGTTTAAGGGGCTGAGTTTTTGTTAAATAGCGCTGTGGTGTGGTTACACCCAGCGCTGACTTTGAACCAAAACACCGACTTGTACTTTACTTTTGACTGCAAGCTTATCATTGCCAAAGTAAACCCTGATTCTCTATGCGTTACTGGTGATTATTTCCTATCGCAGTTCTGAACGAACGACAAGCCGAGAGCATTACTGTTTTAGCCAGGGTTTTTCCTACGTAAATCAAGATGTTTGTACAGCCATAGTTAAGTGACATCCCAAATCACTATTTTTTAGGCTTTATCAGACATTTAAGCAGCGTTATGTTGCCTGCTGCAAGACTTAAGAGAAACTAGAATAGATCTATTTCTGCCTTATTTGGCTTCATCGACTAGCCACACCCTCATTTTATGACTCCTCCCTCTAACGGTCCAATATTTATTTATTTATTTTGTTCATTTTTTCATAGGTCTATATGTGCATTACTGTTTTAGCCAGGGTTTTTCCTACGAAAGAATGAACAAAATAAATATTTTCTATTTATTCTATAATATTCTAGTCTCCCTTAAGTCTTGCACCAGACAACATAATGCTGCTTAAATGTCTGATAAAGCCTAGAAAATAGTGATTTGGGATGTCACTTAACTATGGCTATACAAACATCTTGATTTACATAGGAAAAACCCTGTCTAAAACAGTAATGCACATATAGACCTACGGAAAAATGAACAATATATATACGTATATACGTATATATGTATATATATGTATATCTTTGGTTATAAGGGTTTTCTCCCGTGTAAAATTGGAAGTGTCTTGGTGACGTTTCAACGAAGTCTCATTCGTCATCTTCAGGCTGGTGTTTTCGGCTTCGTGCTTCTAGGAGCAATGTGTGATTGCAACTGTTTCTTCCTTTTAACTGCCAGTGGGGGTGTGAACTGATTGGGTGGGAGCTTGGCTGTGTTCTGATTGGGTGGAGGTGTGTTCTGATTGGTTGGGGGCTTGGAGGTACTCTGATTGGATGGGGGGCTGGCTGTGCTCTGATTGGCTGGGGGTGTGTTCTGTTTGGGTGGGGGCTTGGTTGTGCTCGGGTTAGTCTGAATTGCAGGGAGATTTGAGCTGATGAGCTGCGTTGCTGTTGTTTGGCTTCGCGTTCGTGGTCGTGCCATATCTTCATGTGGGTGTCAGTTTGCTTCATGTGTGGATTGGAGGGGTTTAAAGTGGCTAATGATGCAGCTGTGGTCTGGCTTCTGGTTTGTGGTCGTGCCTCATTGGTGTGGGTTTGGGTTTGCTTTTTGTGTGGATGTGTGATAGTGACATCCTGTGTGGTTTTCGTGAGTGTGGGTCTGGTGTCATTCTTTGTGTTAGGGACTCGTTTGTCAATGAGGGTGGGTTTCCAAATGGCTGGTAGGCGGGAGGTATCATCTCGTTTATTCATGCTGTGTGGGCGTTTTTCTATCTCAATGGCTTCTCTGATTATTCTGTTGTTAAAGTGTTCAGTTTTGGCGATAGTTCTGGTCTTTTTAAAGTCAATTTCATGTTCTGTGGCTTTAAGGTGTTGGACCAGAGAAGAAGTTGGTTCCTCTTTTCTGAGTTCTTGTGTTCTTCAATGCGTGCATTTATTCTTCTGTTGGTTTGTCCGATGTATGTGGTGGGGCAGGCGGTGCATGGGATTTCATATACTCCTTAATTTTCTAACTCAATTTTGTCTTTGGGGTTTCTTAGGATGGTGAATATTTTTCGGTTTGTGCAGAATGCTGTCTTGATGTTGTGTTTGTGGAGGATCTTGCTGATTCTGTCTGTGATGCCTTTTCTATAAGGGAGGAGGGCTTTGCCGTTTTCTTGTTTTCTGTCTTGGATTTTAGTGGGGGTTTCTTTTTGGATTAGGTTGGTAATCTTATTTCTTTGGAATCCGTTGGATGTTAGTACGTTAGTGATAGTGTGTAGTTCGGTTTTTAGGTGTTGTTCGTCAGCTAAGCGTTTTGTTCTGGAGATGAGTGTTTTGGCTACGGAGTTGATCTGTGCTGGGTGGTGGTGTGAGAGTGTGTGCAGATGTGTGTGTTTTCTTCTGGTAGATGGTGTGTCCGAGGGAGCCATTGGATTTCCTGTAGACTAAGACATCTAGGAAGGGAAGTTGGTTGTTAGCTTCTGTTTCCATGGTCAACTGTATTTTGGAGTGTAGGCTGTTGAGATGTGTGAGGAAGTTGTCCAGTTTTTCTTTCCCGTGTGGCCAGATTATGAAGGTGTCGTTTACATATCTGAGCCAGAGTTTGGGTTTGTGATCAGATTTTTCTAGAGCTTGGGTTTCAAAGTGTTCCATGTAGAGGTTTGCAATGACAGGTGAGAGGGGTGATCCCATGGGTGCTCCTTCTATTTGTATTTTTGTCCATTATAGATGAAGTATGTGTTGGATAGGCAGTGGTCGGTCAGACCTAGGATGTGCTTGGGGGGGTTATATTTGTTTTGGATAGCTGTCAAGGCTTCTTTGATTGGCACTTGGGTGAAGAGGGATATGACATTGAAGCTCACGAGTAGGTCGCTGGGCTGTAAGTTTTGTTTCTTTATGATCTCTATGAACTGGAATGAGTTTTTTACGTGTGAGGTGCTGGATTCTGCATAGGGCTGTAGTTGTTTGGCAAGAAATTTGGCTAGGTTTTGTAGAGGTGAGCCTATGGAGCTGACTATGAGTCTAAATGGGGTTCCTTCTTTGTGTATCTTGGGGAGACCATAGAGCTTAGGGCATCTGGATGATTTCTTTCTGGGAATGATTCTTTGCTGGATCTCTTCGCTGATGGGGGAGGCTTTTATTTTGGATTTAGTGGTTTTTTCAGGTAGGTGGTGGGATCTGTGTTTAGGGGTTTGTATGTGGAGTCTTGGAGTAGGTTAGTTAATTTGATTTGGTAGTCAGATGTGTTCATAACCACCGTGGTGTTGCCCTTGTCTGCTGGTAGTATTATTATGCTGGTGTCTTCTTTCAGGTTAAGTAGTGCTGTCTGTTCCTCTTTGGGTAAATTGCTTTTGGGTGGCTTGCTCGTGCAGAGGATGTTGGTGATTTCGAGTCTCATTCTCTTAGCGTCGTCGGGGTTGATTTTGGTCAGGCTGGTTTCAACTCCACATATAATGGTTTCAGTGGGGATGTGTTTGGGAGCGACTGCAAAGTTGAATCCTTTGGAAAGGACATTGGTTTCGGCTTTGGTGAGGATACTATCTGAGATGTTATGCACTGTTTGTTTCATGTGTGGCTGTGAGGGGAGAGGGATTTGTTTCTGGCGTTCTTGTAGTCTTCGGAGTTTGTTGGTGTGTGTGTCTGTCTTGAGGGTGGTCTGTGTTTCAGCTCCCTAGACGACGAGTTGTTTGGATTTGTCCCAAAGTGCGGGGTGGATCTTGTTGATGAGTTTGACATGAAGTGTGAGGAGATCTTTGTTGATTTGGTCTAGGAGGAATCTTTTTGTGTGAAGTTCATTTCTGATTAGGACCAATTCTGTTCTTTTCAGGATGTGTTTGGTGGCAGCAGAGTTGGAGTGGAATTTCAATTGGAAGCATGTGGGGGTTAAATTTTGATCTCGGCAGTTGCGTAGGAATGCGAGGTCACATAAAATGAAAGCTCTTTGGACTTCGAGTTTTTCATAGGTCCTGGTCAGATGGTGGATTTCCTCCCCATAGAGGTACGATATTTGTTTTCTGAGGTTTTCGCGTGTTTGTATATAGGTCTTTGGTTATTCGGGTTTTCTCCCGCGTAAAATTGGAAGTGTCTTGGCGATGTTTCGACGAAGTCTCATTCGTCATCTTCAGGCTGGTGTTTTCGGATTCGTGCTTCTAGGAGTAATGTGTGATCGCAACTGTTTCTTCCTTTTAACTGCCAGTGGGAGTGTGAACTGATTGGGTGGGAGCTTGGCTGTGTTCTGATTGGGTGGAGGTGTGTTCTGATTGGTTGGGGGCTTGGATGTGCTCTGATTGGATGGGGGGCTGGATGTGCTCTGATTGGATGGGGGTGTGTTCTGTTTGGGTGGGGGCTTGGTTTTGCTCGGGTTAGTCTGAGTTGCAGGAGGATTTGAGCTGATGAGCTGTGTTGCTGTTGTTTGGCTTCGCATTCGTGGTCCTGCCACATCTTAGTGTCAGTTTGCTTCATGTGTGGATTGGAGGGGTTTAAAGTGGCTAATGATGCAACTGTGGTCTGGCTTCTGGTTTGTGGTCGTGCCTCATCGGTGTGGGTTTGGGTTTGCTTTTTGTGTGGATGTGTGATAGTGACATCCTGTGTGGTTTTCGTGAGTGTGGGTCTAGTGTCATTCTTTGTGTTAGGGACTCATTTGTCAATAAGGGCGGGTTTCCAAATAGCTGGTAGGCGGAAGGTATCATCTTCAGCCAGGGTTTTTCACAGTAATGCACATATAGACCTACGAAAAAAGATCTATCTATCTATCTATCTATCTATCTATCTATCTATCTATCTCTCCAATCCTTCATTTCTTATATTCATTACGTTACTACATTCCTAACATATTCAAAAATATTTTTATCTCTTACACCACATATATACAATTATCAAAGTTATATGATTCTAATATTCATACACATTATTAAAGTACTTTCATAAAATGTTTTGCTTCACACTCCTTTTCTTTTCATTCTACTTTAGCCCACATCTTTCACCCTCATCCAAATTTTTATTATTATTTTTTTTAGGTTGCCTCCCATACACTTCTTTTAGATCATTTATTCCATCTACTTTTAGGTCTGTGTTTTGACTATGACTTCTAGCCTTCTCTCCCCTCATCCTTTCCCCCTGTTGTTTTGTTCTATGATTGCTTATTCTAGCCCCTTTTTCTTTTCCCCGCTATCTTTCTATTTCTCCCATTTCCTTTTCACATCTTCTAAAATATTTTCCTTCTTCTCTAATCCCTTTTTCACCATCAATTTTACTAATATTTTCTTATTATCTTCTTCTTTCTGATTTCCCAATTCTGCAGTCTCCTCCTCTCTTTCAGATATTTCCGTTTTTTCCTCATTGTCCTGGTCTTTACTCGTTATTCCTTGTATTATATTTTCCAGTTTTTTCTCTATATGATCCATGCAGCCAGATATTTCCATTATCTCCTTCCGTTGTTCTTTTATAAAATCCTTAATGTCTTGGTATGTCAGCTCCATATCATTATCTCCACTTATTTCCATTTTACAGTCAGTCCAATTTTAAAAAACATCCAGGGGGTTATCCACGTCCCTTCAGATCACTTTTATTTGTACAACAGTTTTGTAGTTTGAAGTTTAAAGTAAATTTGAAGTAAATCCTTATAATCCAACAAAGATTAAAATTCCCACAGGTGCACAATTCTCTTCTTAGCAGCAGCTGATTCAGCTTGGTATTGTAGTGCTGATAATCCAATTTTAATTATTTTAGATTGTAAATTCAATATTTGGGTGAAAAAATATTAATAAAATTTGATAGTAATAAAATATGATCACATTCCAGTATTTTTTTAAAATTAAAATATCTTTTCAATGTCATGTCTTCACTTTGAGAATTCAATTTTTAACTTAGTTTTCTTTAAAAAGTTTCTCTTCTTAAATATTATAGCTTTTTAATATGTGTGTGTGTGTGTGTGTGTGTGTGTGTGTGCTTATTCCGCCGCTAGCAAATAGTTCCAGTATGCTTCCCCCTCGTATTCCTTGGGGATATTTTCAAAGAAAATTATTCTTTTGCCCAGTTCGTAAGCCACTCACTTTCTTTGCTCCTGCTCAGTCTTGGGTATTCAGGTCATCTTCAGCTTCATGGTAGCTGTGTTTGCTGCCACTGATCCCTGTCATCGTCGGAGGGGGCTTTCCTAGTCAGGGAAGGGAGATGTGGCTCCCCTCTACCTGCTAGGTGGTCCCCCTTTGCTTCGTCACCCTTCCGGGGTGGCTATGGTCCCGATTTGGACCCACTGATGAGGAGAGGTCAGAGAGAGCTCCAGCTTCTAAAGAGCGAGCAGAATGGGAGGAAAGTGGATTGAAATCCCTCGTTGGCTTAAGAGAAGAAGGGACTTCTAATAGGAGGAGTGGAGTTGTTCCCCCCCACCCTGGAAGAAGCAGCAAAGGAGATTGCGGAGCTTTATTAAGATCTTAAGACCCATAAAGACAGAAGACAGGAGGAGAGAGGCAGTAGAAGCTAACTAGAAAGGATGGATTTGGAGCTGGAGAAAATGGCTGTCCTCCTCTTCTTTGAAAAGTCACTTTCTGTGTCAGAATTGAGACAAAGCTCTAGGGCTCTAGGGATACATCTACTGGCCAAGGAAGGTATTTGCATGTAAACTGGCAAAATCTGAAGAAAGTAAGTCCTTTTAAGTGACACTATTTGTGTCTGTTGAATTGTAGATTTAGGAACTTTGGTGAAGTGATAATTTTACAAATCTGTAGTGACGGACAAATAGGGGTCATATATAGCAGTAAAAGACACAGTGGTACGAATATATAGAGCCATGTGTTGAGCATTTGATTTGAGCAGAAGGCAACATTCGAAAATTGCTGAACTGAATTTCAATAATCGTCTAGAAGCTATTGGAATCCAGAAGTTATCATCAACATCACTGCTAATATCAGAAGCAATTTTGATATACCACTGTGACTATTTTAACTATTGTAAACATTACAAGTATTGCTAGGATTGTATATACTAAGTTTAGCAGAATTATTCTTATGTGTATTGATAACAGTCTATATGATGTTACACCAACAAGTTAAATATAATTAGGTTTATACAAATAGAATAAGTCTGATATCTAACGACTAATATTAATAACCCAAGTAACGAGCAGTGGAGGGCTCTATAGGTGTGAAAAAGTGGTGGGAGTGTTGGTTGGAGTTCAACTTTGTAGAAAAATTTCTAAAGATGACAAGTACTACGAATTTAACTAAAGTAGGGATAGGGAAGAAGCAAACTGCCCAGATATCATCGGCTACATCGAGTCCATCAATGCAGAGATCGCTAGAGGACATGGTCCAAAGGGAGAGGTCCAATTTGTTTAAAGATCTGCAGGCCATGTTGCAGTCAATGCAAGAAGCTATGACTAAAAACCACAACGAAATGAAAAAAGAAATAGGAGAGATAAGTAATGATATGGGAGAACTTAAAGAAAAAATGCAAAAGATGGATGATAGATTTGAATTTTTCCAACAGCAAATTACCAAAAATGAACAGAAACTGCAGCTGATGGAAGAAAGGATGGAGAGAGAAGAAAAAAGTGGATGAAATGAGTGAGAAATTAATTCAGGCAAATAAGGAATTAGAGGCTACAGTTATCTTTCTCGAATCAGAGAAAGTGGCACATTACATAGGCTTCCAGAACATTAGAGAGGAGAAAGGAGAAGACTTGCCAGATATAATGGCAGAACTAATAGAGAAAGCACTTGGAACAGAAAAGGAGGAAATGCTAACAGAAACAGATGAGACCTATAGAATTCACACAAAGCAGAGGAATTTTATAATCAACATTTTGGGAGCAAGGAAGAACCAGAAGAGAGAGAAATAGCAGAAGAAAGAGATCAAAGACCTGTTGTGGAAGAAAGGGAACTACATCTTAGAAAGAAGGAAAAAGAAAAAAGGGAAAGACCTGAGAACAATGTGGAAAGGCCTAAAGAACCAAGAGAGACCAGGATAACAAAAACAACAAGACCTACATATAAGATATGAACAGAGGAATGCAAGAGGAAAGTAAGATCTTATCACTGAACATTAATGGATTAAATTCACCCACGAAAAAGAGAAAGACTTTTCATAAACTACAAAGCTACAATCCGGATTTAATAGCACTACAAGAAGTGCACATAAAAGAACAACACAAACAGGTATTGGAGTACCCCAAACTGGGGAAATCACTGTCACAACAAAAAAAGAGGAATAGCACTGTATATCAAGGAAACAATACTGGACAAACAAATTTACAAAGATGAAGAAGGTAGGATTGTGGAAATAATATTAAACCAAAAGCAGATCCTATTAGTAGAAATCTAAGCCCCCAATGGGGGACAGGAACAGTTTTATAACAAACTGCATAATATTATTTGAGACATAGAATGTGATAATCTCTGAATGTTAGGAGATTTTAATGTGATAGCAGACAAAGAATTAGACTATAGAAGCAACAAATTTAAAAAAGGAATTAGAAGCCTAAATGGTAGATGAATTAAATTTACAGGACACTTGGAGAAAGAGAAACCAGGGGAAGAAGCAATATACATATTATTCTAATATACATCAGTCCTGGTCCAGACTCGACATGGTATGGGTGTCAATGAAATTAAATGCAGAAGTGAAAGAAGTAGAAATAGACACAAACACATGGGCAGGTCATAACCCAATGAGGGTCTGTTGGAAAGGACAAAAAAAAAAGTAAGATGGACCCTAAATAGGTCAATCCTAAAAGAGGAAAAATTTAGGCTGACAATGGGGAAACAAATGGACTTTTTTTATAAAGAAAACAAGAAAGAAGATATGTCCCTACAAAATTTATGGGACACTGCGAAGGCATACATGAGGGGAGTTGCTATAGCATATATGGCGAATAAAAACAAAGAGAAGACACAGCGACAAAAACACCTAGAAGAATATAGAAAAGCTGAAGCAGAGTTGCAGAGGGAGCCTCAAAAAAGGGATTTAAAGCAACAAATGGAATAATTAAACATAAATTGAATACACCCAAGAAGGAGGATCTGGCGAGAGATACAAAAAAAACCTAACCAAAACTTCTTTGAGAATGCAAATAAATCAGGGAGGTGGTTAGCATATAAATTGAAGAAACATAAGGAGAAAAGATGGATTAGTAAACTGCAAAATGAGGAAAGAGAGATGTAGTATCAGAATGAGGAGAAAAAGAATATAATGCAGGAAAGAAACTGTATGATGATATAGACAGATATTCGGATGATAAAGCAATAAAGTCTTTAAGGAAAGTCTTGCTGCCTAAAATTCCAGAAGAAACAAAAAATATGTTAAATGAAGAAATAAGGATGCCAGGATTAATAGAGGCAATAAAAAAACAAAAGAATAACAAAACACCAGGCCATGATAGGTTGCCAGTAGAAATGTATAAAGAATTACAAGACACATTTGGACAAGTGTTGCTTGAGGTTTACAACGCAGTGTTAAATAATGCAGATTCCACTATCATGGGTAGAAGCAAATATTACATGATTCCAAAAGAAAACACTGCTTTAACTTTAATTAAAAATGATAGACCTATTTTGTTGCTGAATACAGATTATAAAATATTTATGTCAATAATAGCTGAAAAACTGAAAAGATTTTTAAATAAGTTTATACACGTGGATCAAAATGGCTTTCTACCAGAAAGACAAATTAGGAACAATATGAGAATAATATTGATACACTAGAATATTACGAAATACATAGCAAGGCGCAAGCAGTATTGATGTTCCTAGACGCCCAAAAAGCCTTTGATAGTGTCAAATGGAATTTTATGCTGCAACAACTAAGATATATAGATTTTGGTGATACATTTTTAAACATGTTTATGGCAATATATTCCAAATAGGAGGCCAGATTAATAGTAAATGGAGACGTATTACAAAATTTTAAAATCCGCAAAGGCACAAGACAAGGGTGCCACTATCCCCATTGTTATCTATATTGACTTTGGAAGTACTAACAAGAATAATAAGAAAAGACACACATATTAAAGGATTGGAAATTAAAGGAGACAGTTATAAATTGCAAGCCTTTGTGGACGATCTAGCTTTCATTCTAGAGGAACCATTGCAATCGGGCTTGAGGCTTACGGAGGTACTGGAGGAATATGGAGAAGTAGGCAGACTAAAGGTAAATAAGAAGAAAACCAAAATGATAGCTATGAATATCACTAACAAGCAGAAAGATATTTGACCAAGGGAATAAATATTCAATTAGCAAAAAAGGTGACGTATCTAGGGATCTATTTGACGGCAAGGTACATATTGATTAAGGAGGACAATTATATTAAATTATTAAATTGGATAAAGGCAGACTTGGAGAGATCAAAAACCATCCAACTCTCCTTTATGGGTAGAATAGCGACAATTAAAATGAGTGTTCTGCCAAAATTACTCTTCCTATTCCAAAATATACCTATAAAATTAGAAAGTACTTTGATAATTTGAATAAAATTGTGTTGAAATTTATATGGCAGGGGAAAAAGTCAAGAATTAAATTGAAACTACTTCAGGAGGACAAAGTAAGAGGAGGGTTTGGTTTGCCCAATTGGGAATTATATTACCAAACGGCAACAATCACCTGGGTCAAAGAATGGATAACCCTAAGAAAGAAAAAATTATTAACACTAGAAGGTCACAATATTCAAGCAGAATGGCTGCATTCCTCTGGTATGAAAGACACATCAATACTTCCAAAGACATTATATATGACAGGCTCTATTGCGGATATGGAACAAAATAAAAAAACAGAATTATAGGGAAATACCGATCTGGCTCTCCACCCTAGAAGCGGCTGTATACCCAAATCTTATCAACTGGAGAAAAATTGTAACACATAAAGATATATTAGATGAACAGAGGGAATTAAAATCGAGATTGCAACTAAAAGAACAAGGATTGGAATTAGAATGGTGGTCATACTTACAAATTCAGTCAAGTTATATAAAAGACATGAAAATGTGGGGCATGTTGTGGTCCGCCAGCAGCCTGTGGACCTGGCAGCAGAGTCGGACACTGAGGAGCCTGGGGAGGACAATGGGCCAGTCCTGGAGTCAGGGGAAGGCCCGGACGAGGGCTCTGCATCACAGGCAGAGATGGGGCCAGGGCCATCTGGGAGTGTTGTGGCCCGCCAACGGCCTGCGCAGACTGTTGCCGATCCCGATGACAAGGAGGCTGGTGTAGTGTCACACCAGCAGCTTGTGCAGCTGGCGCTCGAGTCAGACAGCAAGGCGGCTGAAGATGATGTGGTGCCAGAGGCAGGGATTCAGCCAGGGCCTTCAGAACCTCCAGAGGTTTCTTTAAATGAAGAGGATGAAGTGGAGGAGCCTCTTCTCAATGCACAAGCACTCAGAGCTGCCAAAAGGCAGGAGTGGTTACTCAGGAGGAGGTCTCCTCGAGAGTAAGGCTTGGGGCTAATTAGCTACACCCTTAGCCTATTTAAGTTTGCACACTTGTATTCATTCGCTGATCATTGAGTTTGAATTTTCTCTGCAAACCTGGTTTCTGGGCTTTCTGCCAACTCTAGTATCTTATCTGTGGAATTTCTGGCAGGTTGTTAAGAACGTTTTATTAACGGCCTGCATTTGCGAAAGACTGTGTTTTGAAGTAAACTGAGTTTTGTTCGGAGTTTGTGTGTGCTACATTCTTTGGGATCCATAGCTGGGGCAGAACAGGGAGCGATGCACGGACTCCGGAGCCTCCAGAGGCGGACAGCAGAGAGGCAGAGGAACAGGAGGAGCCTGTTCCTAGTCCATGCATGCGAAGAGCTGCCAGAAGGCAACAGCAGCTGAAGAAAAAAAGACAACTCAGGTGTAAGGCCAGAAGATGATTGGCCACTCCCATAAGGCTTAAAAGAGCAGCAACGAGCAATTGGGTTCTTTGTAGAAAAGCAACATTGATTCCCGTGCTTCTTGTAAATGTCTCTTGAACTTTGTGGGTTTTTTGCCAAGAAAAGTCTTTGGCAGGTTACCAAAGATATCAAAGGTTGGTGATAAGGTGGATGGATTGGTTATTAAGAATTTTGTTTTGGACTAAGCTGAGAGTGAATTAATTCTCAGCTGTTTTAATAAAATAAGTTTGTTGAAGACTGAATTGTGTTTGGTAATCACTACTTGGGCCTTGGTCACAACCGTTTGCTTTTCTACCTAAGGAAGCTAATTACCAACAAACCTTTATCATGATGGAGCAGTTTTGTGCTGAGAACGTGTAGCTTCAGCAGCAATTAGCTTTGTTATCTGCACAGATGGCTCAGCTCCAAGCTCCAACTGCAACCTCTCCCCGTAAAAAATGTCCCATTGCTGTGCCAGACAAGTTTGATGGCAATCAGGCCATGTTTTTATGGGACAATGCCAGCTTTTCATCAGTCTGAGAACTGAGGACTTCCCCACTGACTGGGATAAAGTGGGGTTTATAATCAGCTTGCTCTCCAGTTATGTGGCTCACTGGGCCATGCCCCTGCTGCTCCAGACTAGTCCTCTGTTGGATGATTTCAGCGGGGGTTGTGAGCATCTCATACTTACGTATGAGGACCCCATCAAAGTGCAGACTGCCACCAGATGTCTGAAGACCCTGAAGCAGGGCCGGAACCTGCTGCAGGAATATGTCAGTGAGTTTCGGCTGCTTAGCCAGGATTCTGCCTGGAATGAGGCGGCACTCATGAACGCGTTCCAGGATGGATTATCGGAGGAGTTGCAGGACGAGCTGGTCCGGGTTGATATCCCTCTGACCCTCAACGCACTGGTCCATCTTTGCTTTAGGATCGACGCCCAGTTGCAGATACAGACCAGTCACTGTGCCTGCCAGGAGACCCGGGTGATACCAGTTGTGCATGAGACCCCGGCTCCATGGGAGGAGCCCATGGAAATAAGCACAGCCAGACCCCGTCTGTCAAAGGCTGAGAAAAATAGATGACGATCAAGGGGGTTGTGCTTGTATTGCAGGGAACCCGGGCACCTGGCCGCCTCTTGCCCCAAGAAGCGACAGGGAGAGTCGGCATTTGGGCTTGCCCCAAAACCACAGAAAACCCTGTCAAGAAATGCCCTGAGCCTGATCTAGGGGAAACCCTGGGTCAGGCGCGTAACAACACCAAGTCACACCCAGTGGATGTGGAGCCCAGTCCCCCTCCCCACCCCCGGCACTTGATCTTGGTGACAAAAGTATTCTTGTCCAATAGTCTGCAGGGGATTCCAGCTCACGCCTTGGTTGACTCCAGAGCTATAACTAACTTTACGGATGTGGTGTTTGCAGCCAAATATGCAGTCCCTCAGTGTCCAGTGGATCCTCCCATGCTCATGGAGACCATTGATGGCCGGGTGCTTTTGTCTGGGCCTATTACGGCTGCCACACAACCCTTGCACCTGACCATCGGGTCTCATCATCGGGCCATTCAGTTTTATATTACCTCCGGCCTGAATTTTCCCGTGGTTTTGGGCTTGGCTTGGCTCCGGACACACGACCCGCAGATATATTGGTCCCAGAACTTCATCTCTTTTCCAAGCCTGCAATGTGTGGACCACACCTGCCAAGTCTGCGCAGGCCAGCTGCTGGGTCCAACCGGGATGTCCTTACCTTCCAACCTCAAGGACTTTGCAGATGTTTTCAGCGAGGAGGAGGCGGACGAATTGCCCCCGCACTGACCATACGACTGCTCAATTGATTTGATTCTGGATGTGCCACTTCCAGTGGGGCGTTTATATTCAATGTTGGACTCTAAGTTGGCCACGTTACGGGACTTTGTGGACAAAAACTAGGCTCGAGATTTTTATCCAGCCCTCGTCATCGCCATTGTGTGCACCAGTCCTGTTTGTGAAAAAGAAGACTGGATCCTTGCAACTTTGTTGCAACTACCGCAAGTTAAACGCCATCACAGTGCGCAAACAGTATCCTCTGCCCCTTATTCCCAAACTCTTGGAATGGCTTCGGGAGGCTACCGTGTTCAGTAAATTGGACTAGCGAGGGGCTTATAATCTTGTTCAGATCCGTCCCAGGGATGAATGGAAGATGGCATTCGGCACACATTATGGACATTTTGAGTATACGGTCATGCCGTTTGGGCTGACTAACGTTCCTGCCATCTTCCAACATTTCATGAATGACATTTTTAGGGACCTCATGGACAAGTTTTTTGTAATTTATTTAGACAACATTCTGATCTACTCTCCTTCCCAGGAGAGCCACCAACAGCATCTCTGCCTGGTCCTGCAACGTCTTTGGGAGCATCATCTGTATGCTAAATGCCAGTTTTTCCAGTCCACCATCGAGTTCCTGGGGCATCGCATCTCTCCCTAGGGCATTGCCATGGAGCCGAGCAAGGTGGAGTCTTTGCGTAGTTGACAACCTCCTTGGCAAGTGAAGGATGTCCAGCACCTCCTCGGGTTCACCAACTACTATCAGACCTTTATCCTCAGCTTTGCTGCCTTGAGCACACCCCTCACTTGGCTTCTGCAGAAAAAGGTCCCGTTCTGGTGGGGTATCCCCGAGCAGTAGGCATTCCAGACTTTGAAACAGGTCTTCATGAAGAAGCCTATTTTGAAGCATCCTGACCTCCACCATCTGTTTGTGGTGGAAACAGATGCATCAGATGTTGCTGTTGGTGTGGTTTTGTTCCAGGCTCACGCATCCAGCAGTTACCCTCTTCTGTTGCACATATTATTCATGGAAGCTCTACCCTTCCGAGCGCAATTACATCATCTGAGAGGAGTTACTGGCCATTAAGACAGTGTTTGAGGCCCGGGGACATCTTCTGGAGAGGGGCCCAGCATTAAATTGAAGTCCGGACGGACCATAAAAACTTGGAGTTCCTACAGACCACCTGGAAACCGAACCAACGGCAGATTCGCTGGTTCCTCTTCTTTGCCCGATCCAATTTCCATGTTACGTACATCCCCAGTGCTCGCAACCAACAGGCGGATGCGCTCACGGAAACTGGAATATTCCTACATCGAAAACCAGCTTCTACTCCAGACAGTGTTGCCTGTAGAGTCTTTCTCCGCAATTCAGGAACCAGTGGACTTATGGGCTCAGATACGGGAAACGCAGTGGCACGATGCTTATGTGGAGCAACGGAAGGAAGAGGTAGGGCCTGTCTCTCCATGGACGCTTCACGAGGAACTGCCTGCATGTTTATCCAACACGTTTTCCAGCTGTACAGACTACCAGATAGGGTTGTATCGGACCAAGGGGCTCAATTTACAGCCCAGTTTTGGAAAGGGCTGATGAAGGCCTTGGATGTAAAAATCTGCCATCGGTTTCCAGATGATTGGCATATCATCCGGAAACAGACGTCGGCATTCTGGAGCAATACCTGCGCTGCTTCGTGAACCAGCAACAAGACAATTGGTTGGATTATTTGGCAGTAGCAGAGTTCGTGTTCAACAACTCGCAACATACCTCCACGCAAACGACCCCTTTCCTGGCTAATGTAGGATATCATTCTCGATTCTTTCCCCTCACACAACTCAATTCC
Organism: Arizona elegans; assembly: GCA_022577455.1. Lineage (NCBI taxonomy): Eukaryota > Metazoa > Chordata > Lepidosauria > Squamata > Colubridae > Arizona > Arizona elegans. Next base: position 69,119,131 of record JAKOOJ010000004.1, on the reverse strand, counting down.
CCAGTACCAGCGGCTAATGACTATCTGTCCGAGTTGCAGGCCATCCATCAGTTGGTGTGACAGTATCTAGAGAAAGCCAAGGAGGACTATAATAGAGTCACAGACCAAGCTTGGCGGGCAACGCCACAATTGGCTGTTGGAGATCGGGTCTGGTTGTCCATCAGGCATCTTCCATCAGATCGGCTGGTCAGGAAGCTAGAGCACCAGTACCTTGGTCTGTTCCCTGTTGAGGCAGTTATTAACCCAGTCGCCTACCACCTGACTTTGCCATGATCGATGCGTGTTCACCCAGTGTTCCATAGATTCCTCCTTGTCCTAGAATGGCCAGCCTGTCCACTCCGCCAATCTGACCATCCCCAGCCACTGCCATGTGACGGGGATGAACCACCCAAGTACGAGGTCACCAGCATTCGGGACTCCCATGGGCTAAAAGTATCTCATTGAGTGGAAGGGATATGGGCCGGACGACTTCACCTGGGAGGATGTGACCTCCATGCATGCACCTATATTGGTGAAAACATTCCATGATCAATTCTCATCATGGCCGCATCCAGATCGTCAGACATGGGGGAAGGGCCCTGAGTTGAGGGATAGTGTTGTGGTCCACCAGCAGCCTGCAAACCTGGCAGCGGAGGCTGGGGAGGACAATGGGTCAGTCCTGGAGTCAGGGGAAGACCCAGACGAGGGCTCTGCGTCGGAGGCAGAGATGGGGCCAGGGCCATCTGGTAGCGATGCTTTCTATGATGGAAGCACTGATCCACACAAATGCTATTAACATGAGAAATATTGTTAGATATAAAGATATTTTGAATGAAAAGGGGAATTTAAAACTAAAGAAGAACTGAGTGATCAAGGGATCGACATGGCACGGTATTCACAAGTGCAGATACATTCTAGTTATGAGAAAGATGCTAAGTTATATGATTACTATAAAGAATTAAAAGAATTAGATAAGATATTAACAGGGACAGAAGGAAGATTGATAAAAATGCTGTATAATTACTTATTGGTCATTAACCTAGAAGATGAACAAGTGAAGGAGACAATGATAGCATGGGCAAAAAAACTTTGGTCACACAAGAGAATCAGATAAAGGGCAAAAGTTGTGGGACAGGAACTATAAACTAACAATGTCAACTGCATATAAAGAAAATATGTATAAGATGTTTTACAGATGGCATCTTGCACGGCAAGGTTGGTAAAAATGTTTAAAGATAAGTCAGCTAAATGTTGGAAATTCCACCACATATCTGGGTCATATTATCATAAGTGGTGTACATGAGTAGAAGCAAAAAAAATTGGATAAAAATACAAATGCAGCTGGGAAAGATGATAAAGCAGCACATTGACTTAAAACCAGAAATATTTTTGTTGGGATTTTACCTGAAACTTATAGTAAATGGAATGCATATTTAATTATACACGTAGGAGCTAAAATTGTATTTGCACAAACCTGGAAAAGCAGAGAGATCCCTATTGATGTGAATGTGATTAGGATAATATTAGAATGTGACAAAATGAATAGATTAACGCTTGCTATAAAGGAGAAACAAAAACTTAATATTATATGACACGGGAGCTATTTTATGAATGGTTGGAAAATAAAAATAGAAGTTAGAAATAAATGGAGATCAGTGAAAAATAGAAAACATGTTAAGATAGAGAAGCAAACAATATGTTGATTCTTACTAATGACTATTAAGATTATTATATTTAACATTATTATTAAAGAAAGAAGCAGACATCCTGCGATCTCTGGAACTTAAAATTTTAAAATAATTAAAATTTTATTTAACTAAGCTTTTGTCAGCCATCTGTTGACATCATCAGAGTATTAAACTACCATTACAGAGATCTTTGCCTTTATACTGTATGCCATTAATCAATTTGGCCCTTGCGTGTGTAATAGGCCTTTCCAGCCGTCTCCCACTTGTAATCAGCTGTGTTGTTTTTGTGTTGTCATGCTGGATGATGGAGGCTTAATTCCTACTGTTTCCTCCCTCCTAGCTTGCTTATCAGTGGGGGATGATGTTAGCCTGTCAGCCATTGCAAATTGCTGCCTTGTCCGTGACCTCGTGATTGGCCAGGTTCATTTCTCATTAATCCTATTTGTTACAGTTTGAGACAGCCCTGCCGGGTTGCTCTGTGTTTGGTCAGGACTAACTATGCCTTCATAGGCTGAGTCTGCATGCTCAGAGGTGGAGTCTCTGCTCACTGATGGAAAGCCCTCTCTGCTCATCCTGTAGGGTCTTTCCTGGTGTCTCAAAGCCTGGTAGGCCGGTGGCAGTTCAATATGCCTGTTGATGGAATTGTTATTAGAGAACCAGGCTTCTTTTAGTAGGTGTCCTCCTTTAGTCCTATCATGGGCAATAACCTCAGCTTCTTGAAAATCAAATGTGTGGTTGTGCTCCTTCATATGCGTCCAGATCTGGAGCGCTGTTCCTTGCATCGGACATCCAGTTCGTGTTCGTGTACTCTGGTCTGTAACTGCTTGGCCGTTTCCCCTATGTAATTGCTTGCACAATTACTACAGTTGATGCAGTAAACTATTGAAGACGTCTCCTCCTTGGATAATGCTTCCTTTGGGCGCATCACTCTCATTCTCAATGTTTGTGATCCAGTTTATGCACCACTTTGACTCCATGTGCCAAGAGGATGCGTGCAGCAGTTTCGGATACCCTCTGTACATATGGGAGCACCCTCCACACAGCAGTTCCATATTATATTCCATATATTATTATTATTATATTATTATTTGAAGATATGTTAAGGGGGAGAAATGAATAGATGTAATGCTCATTATTATTATTATAAGATTAGAGAATCAATATCAATGTAATGAATACTGTCGTAAATTTTGATTGTTACTGCACAGAGATATTTGTACCCAGACGACACACTGTTTAATGGAAGATGGAATGTTTAACTTTAAAAAAAAGAGAGACAGAACATTAGACACTATTCATAGGACCGTATTTTGTTTCCACAGTGCCCCCTTACATCCCCATGTACTGGGATGTGTGTGTGTGTGTGTGTGTGTGTAAGTAAAAACAAAGGAATGGTTGATTGGAATGGTAGTCAGATTTCAGATTTTAACTGTGCCAGGTGAGCAGACAAGACCTCCCCTGATGGATGCTTGCTTAAATAATGATGCTCCAGGCAACTGGGATTGCCTCCCTCCCTCCCCCCAGTGTCTCTGCCTTCCATTGCTGCCGGAGGCACTGCGAAAGCGTCCGTGAAGGCTTCCGCAAGCCTCCCGTGAGCCAGGCAGCTGGAATCGCCAACTCGCCTTCCTGGCCCATGCGTTTTTGCACATGGCTTCCCCACCATGCCCTGCTTCAACTGCTTGCCCTTGGCTAACAGATCCTGGGTGCTGCACTGCAATGGAAAGGCCGGCATGAGGGAAAGACAATGAGTAGGGAAAAAGAAGAAAGCGACCTCCATACATCAAGTTGGCCAATCTGTTGACTATTTCTCCATTGCAGCACCGTTCTTCTGCCCACAAAAGCCTGATCTTTGATGTCTGATGCCGAAAGGCAGAAAAAGAGCTGCCAGGAAGAAGCCAGTCAGCCCGGGAGTTAGGTACCCTTCCTCCTCTGCACCACCACACCACTCTACACCAGCCACCCTCAAATTGCATTGATGGCTAAGGGAGGGGCAAGAAGCCATGCCATGCCTAGTGATGGGGGGAAAAGAGACATTAAGAGGAGCTCTGTTTTGCTACGCGTGTCCCAATGAAAGGCAGAGGAAACCTGGCTGCTTCCCTTGCCTGCTCTCTCCAGCGCTGGAAGCCAAGTGTCATCCATTCATATCCCTCTCTGGGAGCTCTTTCTGGGCTCACCCAGTGCCACAGTCCACTACAAAGGCCAGGAAGGCTGCACTTGTGAAAGGTGGCAGGCGGCAGTAGGGCGTCCTCGGCAAACTGCTAGATGAACTTGTGCAGGGCAGGCAGACATAGAGCACGCCAGGCCAGCCATTGGTGGGATCGACCAGTTTTCCGAACTGCACACAAAGTTAACAACCGGTTCGGCCGAACTGGCTAAATCCCCCCTCTGCATTACTGCCTCAGCTGGTGAATGCTGGAGCCTTCGTAGCCGATTGGCGGTTGGATCGGCCTCCCGGAATACTGCCAATCAGCTGTTCCAGGCAACAGGGATTGCTGCCGCCTGTTACCGCACCAACTCCTCCCCCCTCCCCACCAGGTATGCAAATCCCCAGCTTTATTCACTGTATAAGATGCACAGACATTTTCACTCACTTTTTGGGGGGAGAAAGTGCATCTTATAGTCCGAAAAATACGGTATATATTTTGAGTGGCATAGTCACTGAGTACTAATGATTTGAAAACCAATCTGTTCAATAACTCACCCTTGTGTATAAATCAGAATATGGTTTGTCAGTCTTCTCTTCAAGCTGAAAAATATTTTTAAAAATAAATGTTTTAAATTAATTTCAACTAAATATTTGAGTTGAAAAAATTAGTTTTCATCAATGTGCATATAACTAGAATATTAACATAATTGATTTCCCTCTTTTTTCTTAATACACAAAGGGTCTCTAAATATAGGCCTTTATCAAACTCATTATAAATAGATGAGAACAAATTAAAATTATAATCCTACACCAATTTACCTAAAAGGAAGTCTTTTAATTTTAATAAAAGTATTGCATTGATATCTGCACACTTCAAGTTATAGTATATCTTAATTCAATAGACATATCAATATTTTTGTTACACTGAAATAATTAACTTCTACTTTTTCTAAGTGAAATACTTTTGCATACAACATTTGAAGTTATACAATGTGATTTAATTGATAAAGAAATTATCTTTAGTGGCACACATATATAAATTCTTTCATCAAATTCATAGTGCTGTATATTTGAATTCCTATAATTCACTTTCACATCTCTGTCCATGGTTGTAGAATTATAATATACTTTTTGGCAATATTCCTTTCTTAATTATTTTTAAATAAAATCTAAATATTTTGAATTGTAATTATCAACTTTTTGAGTCAGAAATATTTCATTATCTATAGTTCCCTTTTTCTATAAAGTCAAGATAGCTATTTCCTAGTGAATAGTATTTGGTAGTAATCTTGTGTTATGGAAAAAGTATAATGTCCTTTATTATTATTATTTGTTTTATCATAGAATTTTTTAAAAAAATATAATTTCTTAAAATATGAAAATCAGAAGCAGTGTACCAGAAAATTATATTATGTAATACGGTATAATGATGTATTAGAAAATGTCATGTAAAAACAAAAGCTTCCTAAAAAATAAAGGATTAAATTGCATATTTGTTACCACATACATTTCACAAACAATATATTATCATGTATGAGTTTATCAAAGCTAACCAGTGTATTTTGTATCAGATAACCCAAGAATTCTCAGTTGGAACTTCTCAAAGGAGGAACAAACAACTTTATGGGGGAAGAATTGTTTTAAACTTGATCAGATTAATAGAGGCAAAGCGGCAAATACTGTCAAAACCTATTCTGGAATTTGCTCCTCATTTTGCTTAGATAAACCTATAACCAGCAACTGTTGTGCCACAAATTTCAAGATCCCTATAGTATACAAATAAAAAATTATAAAAGAAATATATTTATGAATTGTCCAAACGTATATCAATGAAACCCTTGTTTTACTCATGGGTGTAGTGTTTCAAAATTTCTAGTTTTTAGGGAGCTATAGTAGCCTTGAGTTTGAAAATCACTCAAGTAAATTGTAGACGAAACATTTACCAAGAGAAGGTATATTTTAACCAACTATATATAGTAATTTATAGTAAAATCAATTACTGTATCACACAGAATATGTCAACCTGAATAATTCATTCCCCATCTTTTATCTATTTGGACCCTATGGAAAATAGAATGAAAGGATTATATCATCGAATAGGAAACAAGATCTGTTGATAGTTTGTCCTTATAATAATTGGCATAATGATATCTTGAAAACAATTATTACTAATGCATCTATATGCAAACAAGTTGCTAGGTGCTTTGTATTTTTAAAAAGCTTGACAAATATTCAGTAGAAACCTACAATTCAGGGAGTCAGAAAAAAATACCACTATTAAAATACCCTTTGATATTTTAATCTACAGAAAGGAACCAGCACCGAGAACCCAAAAAGGAATTCATGTACAATTTTCTCCCTCAAAACCCTGGAAAATACTAATTGCTATTCTGACAGATGAAGAAATAAAAGCTACTTCTAATTTTCATGTAATCAAACCCTGGATTGTTGGCTTTGTTTCTTCTTCTTTTAAATTTTCTTATTCGTCAGAAAAATTTCTGGGTCAGACTGCATTAAAAATACCTGTTTCCCTGAAAATAAGATCCTGTCTTATATTTTTTTTGAACCCCAAAATAAGGGCTTGGCCTTATTTTCTGGGGATCTTATTATTTTGGGGCACAATTTGGGGGTGGCAGGTGGGAAGGGGAAAAAGCGAGAGGCAGGAAGCCCTGCCATGCCCGGTGAGGAGGGGGAGAGAAGAGATGGTAAGAATCACAACTGCTTTTGCAGCCGATTGAGGCTGCAAAAGCAGCAGAAGGCCCCACGCGTCTCGCGCCCCCTTCAAGAACAGTCTTACCTCAATCGGTTGCCAAGAGCTTGGCACCGATTGAGGCTCCCTGCGATGGAGCCCGCAGCCCGGCGCTTGAGAGGGTCTTGGGGGGGGGAAGCCTCTTTACACAACCCAGCCTCTCTTTCAGGTGAGCAGGAAGTCCCCTCTTACCATGCAGCCGGCTGATTGAGAATCGGGCAGTCCTGGGAACTGCTTCCCGGCTGGACACAGAACTCCGGCAGGAAGGCATCTCCTTTGGGCTACTGAGCGCCAGCCTGCATGCCTACTTGGTGCTGCAGGTGCCAGGCTACAATCCTGGGTCTGATGGGTGCTGCAGCTCTCAGACCAGCTGTGCACAGAGCTGGCATAAGAGTTGCAGCGGCCGTCAGGGCCCGAAAAGCGCCTGGCTCAGCGTAACTGTAGCCCAGCCCCTGCAGCACCAAATAGGCGTACAGCAGCCCAAACATTTGACAATGCAGCCCGGCACTTATCAGGTCCCAAACACTTTTCACCCACTTTGTCTCCCTCTGGAAAAGTGTGCAGCAGTTCAAGATATTAAATATCTGTGTGTGTGTGAGCGACAGAGAGAGAGAAAAAGAGAAATGGTGGAGGGGAACCAGGTAAGAGGACCAAGCCTCCCCTGCCCATAAGCAACGTGTAGCCTCTCACAGTAACAAGAATTGCCTGCAATTCTCCTTACTGGAAGAGGCTGCACGTTGCAAAGAAGAACAAAGCAAGGCAGGGGCTGAGGAGCTGCCCCGAAGACCCGCATCGGCTTACTGAAGGCCCTTCAGCCAGGCTACCCATGCCAAACCCTCCCTCTCCCCCCAGAATAGCCATATCCCTTCACTAATCTGCTTTCCAGCTCCGTTCAGGACAAGAAAAGTAACTGTTTGACTATGATAAAAAAAAAAAAAATAACAGTAGTTCAGACCTTCCAACTTCTCATGAAGAAAAAAAATCTCGCAAAGTTGGAAGGTGTTTTTACCGTAATCTCACAGACTACTTTTCTTGCCCTGCATGTGACGGTGGAGAACAGAGCTGGAAAGCAGGTTAGTGAAGGGATGTGGGACGGAGAGAACATTGCTGCAAGCCCTGGATAATTCTCCGAAGTTGGATAGGATCTCTCTCTCTCTCTTTCACTCTCTCTCTCACACACACAACCTGTTCTATCTTTGGGATCGCAGCACAGATGCCCCTTCCAGAATTGCAAGGCTGAAGGCTTTGGATGGAGCATTTTGGGGAGGTGTGTCTGTGCTGTGATCCCAGGTAAAGACTGATCAGCAGGAAAAAAAGGGGGGGGGTTCCTGCAGCCTGTCCTTTCTTTGGGATCGCAGAACAGACACACATCCCCAAAATGCTCCATCCAAAGCCTTCAGCCTTGCAATCTTGGAAGGGGCATTTGTGCTACGATCCCAAGTAAAAAACAATTGGCAGGAAAAAGGGGGGGGGGGGGTGATTTTCCTGCAGCCTGTCCTTCTTTGGGATTGCAGGACAGACACACATCCCCAAAATGCTCCATCAGGAGCCTTCACCCTTGCAATCCTGGCAGGGATGTCTATACTGTGATCCCAAAGAAAGGACAGGCTGCAGGAAAATCACCCCCCCCCTTTTTTTTTTCTTCCTGCCAATCGTTCTTTACTTGAGATTGCAGCACAGACTTCCCTGCCAGGATTGCAAGACTGAAGGCTTCAGATGGAGCATTTTGGGGATGTGTGTCTGTGCTGTGATCCCAGGTAAAGACTGATCAGCAGGAAAAACAAGGGGGCGGGGTTTCCTGCAGCCTGTCCTTTCTTTGGGATCGCAGCACAGACACACATCCCCAAAATGCTCCATCCAAAGCCTTCAGCCTTGCAATCTTGGAAGGAGCATTTGTGCTACGATTCCAAGTAAAAAACAATCGGCAGGAAAAAGGGGGGGTGATTTTCCTGCAGCCTGTCCTTCTTTGGGATTGCAGGACAGACACACATCCCCAAAATGCTCCATCAGGAGCCTTCACCCTTGCAATCCTGGCAGGGATGTCTATACTGTGATCCCAAAGAAAGGACAGGCTGCAGGAAAATCTCCCCCCCCCCCCGCTTTTTTTTTTCTTCCTGCCAATCGTTCTTTACTTGAGATCGTAGCACAGACATCCCTGCCAGGATTGCAAGACTGAAGGCTTCGGATGGAGCATTTTGAGGATGTGTGTCTGTGCTGCGATCCCAAATAAAGAAAGATCAGCAGGAAAAGGGGAAGGAGGCCGGCAGCTGGGGAGGTGATTTGGAGATCTGGGCTGAGTTGCACAGCCCTCACTGGCTCAGCTGATCAGCGGGCAGCAATTATGGGACTGAATCTCCAGGAGATGACCAGTGAAGGGAAGGGGTGCCTCCTGTGCTGCCATACCACCCTTTCACTAGGACTTATTTTCGGGGGAGGGCATATATTTAGGCCCACCCCAAAAATCACACTTGGCCTTATTTTCAGGACATGCCATATTTTCAGGGAAACATGGTATTAATAGCCAATTTTCATTGTGGAAGATTATATTTCCAAAAATGGACAATCTTTGTAAGGTATTAATTAGTTATTCTGAAGTGACATTGTTTTGTACATCCATACAATGTGTACTGTATATCTATATATAATACAATTTTCTCATATTATTACGATGGTAGTCTTATAAATTGTTTGCAGTAAGTCAATAATAAATTATATTTCCCAGAAATAAACAGAAAGCACAGTATGTCCAAACATATCCACAAAGTCACAACTTTATCTGAAATAAAAACTATACTGAAGTCAGAAATACAATTAAAGAGGCATATTCCAAAAAAAGATTCAGAAAAAATATTAGAACTTAATTAATGCTTACGGTTGAAAGTAGGTGTCAACAAAATAAAGTACTCATTTATAAAATTAATTTATTTTTGTTAGTGTATTTAAATAGAACCCATTGTCTCTCAAACTACTCTTTATCTCTTTCTCACTGATTCATAACACACGATCACAATTATACAATAATTCACAGAGACTGTGAAAATCAGAAAATGGGCATTGGTCTTACCTGATACGCCCTTTCTCTATCAGGCAGGCACGGCAGTCAGGCATGGGATTGACACCGTCTATCTTCCAATAGGACCGAGTCTGCTGAATCTTTTAAGCTCCACCTCTTCCTGTACAGCTCAGTTTTGAGGCGAGGGAGTCCAGCAGACTGACGTGTCTGTAGAGATATAAGTAGAGAAATGAGCGGACACCTACCCCGAAACCGCTCAGGAATGGCCCAAAGCCAGGGTGCGGCTGACTGCTGTGCCCGCCTGATAGAGAAAGGGCGTATCAGGTAAGACCAACACCCATTCTCCTAACAGCGGTCACGGCAGTCAGGCATGGGACATACCAAAGCTCGATGTCCTATAGGGCGGGAGAAGGCAAGACCCGTGAGTTACCAGCCAAATGAACACCTTGCAAGACTCTCCTTCTGAAGGCCGCATCTGCCAACGCATAGGCATCCAACCGGTAATGCCGGATGAACGGAGTAGGAGACGCCCAGGTGGCCGCCCAGCAGACTTCTTCCAGGAATGCCTGGGTGGACCAGGCTGCAGAAATGGTCGCACTCCTGGTGGAGTGGGCTGTGATGTTTCGAGGCACAGGTAAGGACTGAGCAGCATAATCAGAAGCGATGGTGGCTCTGATCTATTGTCCAATGGCGGTAGCCGACAGCTTGGAGCCTATGGAGGAAGGCTGGAAAGCGACAAAGAGGGGCTCGGTACGGCGGAAGGAGGACGTGTGGGCAATATAAACCTTGAGAGCTCTCCGAACGTCCAAGGTGTGCCAGAGCTTCTCCAACCGATGCTGAGAAGGACAAAAGTTGGGGAGCACGAGTTCCTGCGACCAGTGGAAAATAGAATTAATCTTCAGGATGAAGGCAGGGTCAAATCTCAGAACCACTCTATCCACGTGGAAAACGTAGAGATCCTTACGGACTGACAGAGCAGCCAGTTCCGAAATGCGGCAAGCAGAAGTGATGGTGACAAGGAAAGCCAGCTTGAAGGTCAGGAATTTCAGATCAACCTCGCGTAACGGCTCAAAGGGAGGCTTGGTGAGAGCTGTTAAGACCTTGTTAAGGTCCCACATGGGGAACTGATGGATGACCAGAGGTTGAAGATTGGTAGCACCCCGCAAAAAACTTCGAATGAGCAGGTCCCTGGAGATGGAGGCCAAAGAACCACAGGACAAAATGGAAGAAACAGCCGCGACTTGCCTCCTAAGAGTGTTGGGCATGAGGCCCGAAACGAAGCCTTCCTGAAGGAAATCAAGAATCTGTACAATGGAGACTGAGGTAGCCACAATGTTGCACCGCTTGTACCAGCTGGAAAAAATCTTCCACGTTGCATCGTAGATGCGAGTTGTGGAGGCCCGGTGAGAAGCTTGTATGGTGTTGATGACACCCAGGGAGACGAGGGCCTCAGTCAGGAGGAGCCGCTCAATCTCCAAGCGGTCAGCTGGAAGGACTGGGGATCTGGATGGACCAGGGGTCCTTGTAGAAGCGGGATTCCTGAGTCGTCGGGAATCCTCCAGGGAGGCGCAACTGAAAGAGAAACCAGGTCTGCAAAGCATCGCCTGCGTGGCCAGTGAGGAGTCAGAAGTAAGAGTTCCGCCTTCTCCTCCAGGAGTTTTCTGACAACTTTGGCTATCAATGGAAGGGGAGGGAAGGCATCGAGTAGAAGACCTGATGGCCAAGGGCTGCGTAAGGCATCCACCGCCTCCGCTCCCGGAATGGGAAAGCGGGTGAAGCGAGGAAGTTGATGATTGCTCCCGGAAGCGGAGAGGTCCACCGAGGGTTCGCCGAAGTGGGCAGCAAGATCCCTGAACAGAAGAGGATGCACACTCCACTCTGCCTGGTCGATCGGAGTGCGGCTGAGGGAGTTGGCTCGGACATTTGAAGCCCCCGAAATGTGTTCCACGCAAAGGGAGGACAAATGGGCCTCCGCCCATAGCCCCAAGCGAAAAGTTTCCTGCATGAGGGCTCTCAACCGGGTCCCTCCCAGCCTGTTCACATGCGCCTTGGCAGAGACGTTGTCCATAAGGATCAGGGCATCCTGACCCAGGACCTGGGGCTTGAAGCTCAGGAGGGCAAGGTAGATGGTCCACAGTTCCAAGAGATTGATATGGCCAGAAGTACCTATCTCCACATAATCATTTTTGTTTCTTTTCAGAGCATAATATGATAGATCAGGGTTGTCAAACTCACTGGGCCGGATGCATCATACGCTGGCCATGCCCATGTCCGGTTTAGTGAAGGGGGAAAAAGTTGTGATATGTCACATGATGATGCCTTGACAATGCAAGTTTGACACCCCTGTGATAGATAGTTGAAAGACTAAGAAAATGATGGGAGGGTAAATAATAAAAAGATAGCATTTAATCACATAGGGAACATGCTACTGCCCTTCTATCACCATTTGTACATTTTAAATCTTATCTATCAGTTTCCCTATCTTTAATATGTATTCTACCAAATTATACATTTTGACATTTATATATAATATCGTATTTGACATTATATATAAATGACAAATTAGTTATTTGACATTTATACAAACATCCATTCTATTTTTGTTGTTGATAGATTTATTTTCAGCTCCATACTTCATCACAGAATCTAATATTTGCTGCAAATCCTTTGAGTCTTCGGTCATCATCCCAATAATATCTACATACAGAAGTACCCTTAACTAACATACTCAGGTAAAAGTTAATGCAGCTTCTAACTAAATCAATTACTTATTTCTTAATAATCCAAATTTCAAAACAAAGTTCTTTTTCGAATGAAGGCAAATATATGTGCCCCACGGTAATGTTGCAGGATACAATCTGAGTCGTTCACCGGGACCAGGGTTTTATTCTTCTGAGCTTTCAGACTCATGGTGGAGCCCATTCACAGGGAACTTCTCTGTACCGGAATGTGTACTTTCAGCTATTCTATGTTTTGTATTTATGCAGTGCTTGGTTGAATCTGACTTTCTATTGGTTGATTGGTGTGTTTATGGCCGAATATTGGCTATTGTTTCCTTGTGCTGCTAAATCCTCAACTCCTAAGTACTTGATAAGCTGATGGTAAATCATTACCCCTGTGGACTTACAAGGGACCCATTTCCCAGGCTTTCCGTGGCTATCTTTGTACCTGCTTGGTTAACAATCTTAGTAGCTGCGAAATTGAATGTATGTTCTTGTTCATTGCAATGTGAAATTACCAACGATTTCAGGTCTTCTCTGACTGCTTGTGTTCTTGCAATCTGGTGGTTAGCTTCTTCCCTGTCTGTCCTATATAGTTATGGGCAAGCCATGTAGGGAATTTGGTAGATTACATTAGAAGTATCTCCCACCTCCAAGCAATCTTTGCCATGCACAATTTGTCCTCATATGATGGTCTCTGGGCGGTGAACGATGCCCACTTTCAGATTTCAGAAGCTGTTTTCTATTGCTTCCAAAATGTTTTTGATGTATGGCAAGGTATGCCCTATAGTTGGTCTTATAGCTTCTTTGTTCATTTCTTTTCCTTAAGTGTCGCATGTGCATTTTGTAATAAATGTTTCTAGGTACCCATTCTGCCTAAATTGTTCACATAGGTACCTTCTCTCCAATTATTTAGCTTGCATATAGTGTTCTGATGCAACTATTTTCATGACATTGTTCACTGTTGACACCAAGAATACGAGAAATGTTGGTGGCCTTGTGATAAATTGTTATTTTTAGGCTTCCACCTTTTTGTCTGTGGGCAAGCATATCTAAAATGTAATTGTCTAGCTGTTTCTTCCTCCATTGCGAATTGTATATCTGGGAAGATGGAGTTCAATAGGGTATGAAAGTCTTTCAGTGCATTTCTTCTGATGATGTCATCCACATGGTAGCCCCAAAATTTAGGTCTGCAGTTTTGAAATGCAGTGTTCTAGTTCATGCAAAAGTTTCTGCAATGACTCCTATTATTGGGGATCCCATGGGCATCCCTTTTATTTCTTCATACATTTCCCTTTTGAAGGTGAAGAAGGTATGTTGGCACTACTGGTGTAGCTTCATGGTTAAGTTGTTCTGATCTGTGTTGTACTCTTCTAGTTTTTTTAATATATTACTTTGTATGCTAAGTGAGGAGGAATGGATATAAATAGGGACACTACATCAAAGGAAACCATGATCTTGTCAGGAGCCACACATCCCGGTCAACCAATAAGAAGCCACACCCAATCAGGAAGCACATAAATATGATGCATAGAACAGCCCAGCACAAATTCTGGCAGAGAGAAGTTTCCTGAGGGTGGGCTGCAGCACAAGTCCGAAAGCTCAGAACACTAAACCTGTGGTCCTGGTAAATTATCCAGATTGGATCTTTCAAAGTTCTTTTTCACTTTAAACTTCATTTGATTTCTTGGGAGATAATTCCAACCACCTATCAGAACTGTTGGGTAGATGTCTATGGAGATTCTCAGTCACTGAGGTCATGATTGTCCCAAAAGTGCTTTTCCAAAAAGTAACTGGACTTTGCTTTTTTCCTTGAAGACGTTTCACTTCTCATTAAAGAAGCTTCTTCAGCTCTGTTGGGAAGATGGTTTACTCAAGGGGTGTGAAACACAAGGCCCATGGGCTGGATCCAGCCCGCAATGTGGTCAGATCTGGCCTGCGGAGCCATCCTGGAAAATGTAAGGGGCCATCCCGCGTCGCTTTGGTCTGGTCTACCCAGTCCAAAGAGGAAACATCAGGCTAGCGTGGCTTTGGCCCAGTCTACCCAATGCGAACAGGAAACATCGGGCCAGCATGGCATCGGCCTGGTCTACCCAATGCAAAGAAGAAACATGCCAGCAGTTTGGGGAGTGGCTAGAGAGTGCCTATTCACAACACCTGTTGAAAAGCAAAATTCTAATTTGCATATCTGTTGCCCATCATTAACATGGCATTTCTGAAATCAATATCTCTTATATTATTTCCTGCCACAATTATGTTAATTATCTCGATATGCTTAACAAATTAACCCAATAGCTTTTACATTTAATCCTGCTATTCTTCCCTATGTGCAATAGAAGAACAATGTACAAATGTATGTTAAATAATTTGCAAGATCATTCCAATTATTTCTCTAGGTACACCATCCACACTTGAAACCTTACAACTTTCAAATTTCTTGTAGTAACTACAAGACTGAAAGTAACTACAAGAATGAAAAATCATTTTTTCTTCTTCTTTTTTGCAACTCCATTCTTTAACTCATCATTCTAATTGCAATACGAATCTCTAAAATACTCTTACTTTTAAATCCATCCACTTTATAGAAGGGTTCTTCTTAGGCCCTTTATTTCCTTTTTTAAAAACTTTTTGGGAGGTGGGATCCTGGTGCTCTCTGAGATTGGTTGTTTTCTTCCAGATATTTTCTGCTACCTGCTAGCTCTAATGATGCCACCTAATTGGGTAATGAAATATCTGGAAAACAACTAATCACAGATAGCACTAGAGTCCCACAAAAAAAAAAAATGGTCCCCATAGTTCAACCCTGAGCTACAAATATTCTATTGATATCATTTGAAAATTTTCATCAAAATTGTTGCATTTCTCATCTCAACTCTTGTTTTTATTACATTCCTTACAACTCTTTTTATTTATATGTAAAAATATTTTATTTTATTTATTTATATACCCATAATGCCCAATCTTTTTACAATCTATTTATCATCTATAATTGCAACCATTCCTTTATGCATATTTTTAATCACTATCACTAGCTGAGGGGGATGAAACACCGGAAAAGACGCCTAGAGAGCAGTTGGAGGACCAGCCGTTCCGAATCCGACCGAACACTAGTGAGATCTTATATTAAGACCTACTTAGTGGCGATAAAAGCGGCAATGGGACTCCCCTTGAAGTGCACCCGGAAGCACCAACTGGTCCAGAATGCGGCCGCACGAGTAATTATGGGAGCAACATGGCGCTCACATGTAACACCTCTTCTACGTGAGCTGCACTGGCTTCCGGTGGCCTTCCAAGTGCGCTTCAAGGTGTTGGTTCTTACCTTTAAAGTGCTCCATGGCTTAGGACCTGAGTACTTACGAGACCACCTGCTGCAACTGATAACCTCCCACCAACCAATATGCTCTCACAGAGTAGGCCTACTCATAGTACCATCATTAAAACAATGTTGTCTAGTAGTTCCAAGGGAGAGAGCCTTCTCTGTGGGGGCACCTACTCTTTGGAACAAAACACCCCCTGGAATACGAATAATCCCACATCTTCGCCCTTTCCGAAATGCCCTGAAGACCTTTCTGTTTCAACAAACAGGGCTAGCATAAACATCTAAATTCTATGCCAAGGTCTTAGCAGATAGACCAAGTTGACTCAATTTATTATTTACTGTTTATATAAAAAAAATTATTATATGTATATGAAATCTTAATCTGTTCACCGCCCTGAGTCCTTCGTGAGAAGGGCGTTATAGAAATTAATTAATTAATTAATTAAATAAATAAATAAATAAATAATCACTTCCTCATTCTTTGGAATATGAAGATATATAAGCAGACCTTTTCATACTTCACATCAGGGGTGAAATGCTCCCTGTTCGGACCGGCTCG
The DNA here is from genome assembly GCA_022577455.1 of Arizona elegans. NCBI lineage: Eukaryota > Metazoa > Chordata > Lepidosauria > Squamata > Colubridae > Arizona > Arizona elegans. The sequence goes on along the minus strand of JAKOOJ010000004.1, from coordinate 69,102,958 downwards.
GGCGAGTAGGTAGCGATGGCAGTGGGCAGTTCGGAGAATTGGTAGCAAAAATCCCTGCCCCGCCCCCATGCCCAGCTGAGCCGCGTGATCATCAGAGGCTTGTTTTCTTTTAAATGGCTCTGACGATCCAAGCTCTGACGATCCCAGCTGAGTTGCCTGATCAGCAGAGGGTTTTTTAAAAACCCTCTGATGATCAGGCAACTCAGCTGGGATCGTCAGAGCCTTTTGAAAGCATTTTCTTACATGGTTTTACATGTAAAAAATGGTTTTAAAAGTAAAAATAAATTGGCCACGCCCACACAGTTACATTACCCCCCCACCAAGCCACGCCCACAGAACCGATAGTAAAAAAATTTAGATTTCACCACTGCTTCACATTAATATAACTTCACCTGCTTCTGTGCATGATGTAATTGTTTTTACTCTGTTTCATACAACTTCCACTGTATCCTCTTTTTAGTCATTAAATTGGAAGAGTTATCTGACTTATGGTATTTTTTGATGCAAGTCTCATACTTTCTATTCTTGCAGTGATTCTACATTCACTTTCATTTCATTTCTTTCCACATCCATTTTTCTCAAGATCCGTTTTTATTCAAAGTTTATTGTAATAAAATTTAACCTCTCTCCTTACAGCACTTCCTTCAGAAAATAGTCTGTGTCATCAAATATAATAATGTTTGCCAAGTAGAAATTCAAGTTTGCAGACATCGGATTAATAATTTAATTACTTTTAGTTGTCTGAAATTTAAAAAAAAAAGTTTTTTATTGGTAGCAGGAAGTTGGTATAAGTTAGTAAGGGAAGTAAAAACCATTTCATTTCATTCATTCATTTCATCAAACTATGAATACAGCAGGTAATAAATATCACAAAACTTTCTTTTAGCCATCAATGGCAGAATATGAAAATACATAAATTTAGCTTATATTTTTTGGAAAACTCAAGAACTTTATCTAAATGTAAAAATATTTACTGAGATGTAATCAAATGTATTAAAATGGCATACCCTCAATACATTTTAATGTAAATGTCAGAGTGCCATATGCATATTTTACTCAAATACAAATAAATATTACTATTAGACTACATGCCCTTTACCTAATCCCCAAATAAAATTTTTAAAATAATAGAAAATACAAGACTCCAATCATAATAGTGAACATAAACATACAAAGGTGTATGCAAGATAATAAAGTAACATTATTGCCATTATTAAAACTAATAAACAATAAAAAATATGAACACATTTACAAATTTTTTTTTGCAGCAGTGGCATCAACTTATGTTAAAGACACTCACATTGTTCATGTCTGGAATGCTGACATCACCCAAATCAGAAACAATGCTTCCCCTACGATTAGTGCGGCTAAAATAATCAGCTGCAGTTTCCCCATGATGATGAAAATCACTTGACTTCCAGTAACGAAAACAAATAACAAACAAAAACAGATGGCGAGAAAATGATAGGAAAAAAAATTCAGAAACAAAAAAATTATAATTTGTTCATGTAATTCTTATCTCTTGATCAAAACTGTTTTGAGATTTTCCTTTGAATAATTAAGACTCTCTTAATTTTGATTTGAAAACGTTAAAGCTACTAATAACAGTTTCACAACAAATGTATGGGTTTTCAAATAAGTCTTGACAAAAATTGCAGAATCTGGTAGTGTTTTTTGAATCAATCAGATTTACATAGTTTTAATACATAAAGTAATAATGGTATTATATATTTCTAACCTGATTTTGTTTTAAAAAAAACTGGTTAAAACATCCAAAACATCCATCTTCCTAAATATTAGTTGGTTTTATCATTTCTTTATCATCAAATCTCTACACATACTTTTGTATATAACTGTCCTATTATATAATTTTCTTTTCTTCGTATATAGGGCCAGTATATGAATTACCCTCTTCTCTATTGATCTTTAAAATACTTCCTTCACTGTGGAAATAATTCAAAATTCAGATCTATTTTTAAAATTAAAGCTGAAAAACATATGCATTTGTTGTTATTAAGGCAAGGCAAGGCTAATTAAACTGAAATAAATTACATGTCTAGAGTATTCTAAAAATTTAATATTATTATTCTTCCAAGTCCCTCTCACTAACTGTATCTTATTTCACAATATTAGGAAAAAATGCTTACTATTATGTCCAAATTTGGACTCTGGACAATCTAGAATTGGAAGTTGACTTACAGATTCAGTCATTAGGAGAATAAATGAAGGTTTGATTCCCAATTAAAACATTAAACCAATCTACTGTTATTTTAACTGTTCCAGATTAAAGTTGGATTCTAATACAAAAGAGCAGACATGTTACTTATGGAAAATACAAAATTCTTGTTTTATATAAACAAGAAGCACCTTACACGTGTACAAAGCAGAACTCTTAAATTAATATAAGTTTGCGTTATATTGGATCATGGTATAAGAGAGGATGCCCCAGAGGGGGAACTGGTTTGATAGACCACAGTGAAGTGGCAGTTTCCATGGAAAGAGTGTATTTAAGAAGGGAGGGATGGAGAGATAAGAGACAGCACAGCCTGGGAATGGACCCAGAGGAAGAGCCTAAGGACACACACTCCCTAGAATCTCTCAAGGTATATCCATTAAGCAGAGAATCATAAGCGTTTAGCCTGGCAAGTTTCATGTTGGGCCTGGAGGGAGGGGTCCCTCTGGTAGAAATGTGCCCACCAGGCTTCCACGCATTCCATCAACCGAGGTCACAGGGGAGGGGCGGGGAAGTAGCGGTTATTATTAGAGAAGGTTTTAGGCCGAGGGAGGCCACTGTTCCTCAGACGGCCGGTTGTGAGACCCTCCTTGTGAAGTGGGGTCATGGGGTTCAGATGGGTTTGCTGATCACGTACCTGGCTCCCTGCCACGTGGCAGCAGCCCTGCCCGAGCTACTCAACGTTATCGCCGCGGTGGCAGTTGATACCCCCAGACTTATGGTCATGGGGGATTTCAACTTGCCGTCCGTGGGTGAGACGTCTGAGGTGGCTCGGGAGTTCATGGCTTCCATGACGGCTATGGATCTGACCCAGCTAATTCATGGCCCTACGCACATGGGGGGAAACACACTGGACTTGATTTTTGTCTCTGGACAGTGGCTGAGTGATCTCGAGATAGGGGACATAGTCATCGAGCCCTTGTCATGGTCGGATCACTCTCTCCTTCGCCTTGACCTTCGAACCGCTGCACCCCGCCGCAGGGAGGCGGAACTGATTAGATGGTACCGCCCCAGGCGCCTGATGGAACCTGATAGGTTCCAGACGGAGCTTGGGCCAATCCCTGAGGTCCTGGCTCACGCCTCGACTGGAGACTTAGTGGCCGCCTGGGATAGGGCGGCCGCTGGAGCTCTGGATCGAGTCGTGCCTTTGCGGCCTCTGACCCGGCGCCGATCTCACCTGGCTCCTTGGTTTACTGAGGAGCTGAGGGAGATGAAGCGCCGGAAAAGACGCCTAGAGAGTAGTTGGAGAGCCAGCCGCACTGAATCTGACCGGACACTGGTAAGATCTCACATTAAGAATTACCTAGTGGCAATAAAAGCAGCGAAATGCACTTATCTTGCTGCTCTTATTGCATCATCAGATAACCGCCCGGCCGCCCTGTTTAGGGTGACCCGCTCCCTGCTCCACCAGGAAGCGAGGGAGGACCCCTTGGAGGGAAGAGCCGAGGATTTTGTTCAGTATCTGTATGACAAAATCACTCAGATTCGGGAAGATCTGGACTCCGACTGGGTAGATCCAGCGGGAATGACGGAGGCAGGTCCTGAGAATGTTATCTGGGATGAGTTTGATTCTGTGACCCCTGAGGACGTGGACAGGATTCTGGGTAGACTGAATGCGACCACATGTTTGTTGGACCTGTGCCCCTCCTGATTAGTGCTGGCTTCCCGGGAGGTGATGCGAGGCTAGCTCCAGGGGATTATAAATGCTTCATTGAGTGAGGGTGTCTTTCCCGCCGCCTTGAAAGAGGTGGTGGTGAGACCTCTCCTCAAGAAGCCTTCCCTGGACCCGGCAATATTGGCTAATTATCGTCCAGTCTCCAACCTTCGCTTTGTAGCGAAGGTTGTTGAGAGTGTGGTGGCACGACAGTTTCCCCAGTACCTGGATGAAACGACGTATCTAGATCCGTTCCAGTCGGGTTTCAGGCCTGGGTACAGCACGGAAACAGCATTGGTCGCGTTGGTGGATGATCTCTGGAGGGCTCAGGACAGAGGTTGTTCCTCTATCCTGGTCCTATTAGATCTCTCGGCGGCTTTTGATACCATCGACCATGGTATCATGCTGCACCGGTTGGAAGGGTTGGGGGTGGGAGGCACCGTATTACGGTGGTTCTCCTCCTTTCTCTCCAACCGGTCGCAGTCTGTGTTGACAGGGGGGCAGCAGGCCCCTTATATGTGGGGTGCCACAAGGATTGGTCCTCTCGCCCCTTTTGTTCAACATTTATGTGAAGCCGCTGGGCGAGATCATCCGTGATTTCGGGGTGGAGTACCATCAGTACGCTGATGACACCCAGCTGTACATCTCCACCCCAGGCCACCCCAACGATGCCCTTGAAGTGATGTCCCGGTGCCTGGAGGCCGTACGGATCTGGATGGGGAGGAACAGGCTCAGACTCAACCCATCCAAGACCGAGTGGCTGTGGTTTCCGACGTCCCGATATAGTCAGCTGGTGCCATCGCTGACTATTGGGGGCGAAGCACTGGCCCCCACGGAGAGGCTCGCAACTTGGGCGTCCTCCTGGATTCACGGCTGTCTTTAGAAGAGCACTTGACGGCCGTGACCGGGAGGATTTTTCATCAGGTTCGCCTGATTCACCAGTTGCGTCCCTGGATTGGGACTCGTTACGCACGGTCACTCATGCCCTCGTCACCTCCCGTCTGGACTATTGTAACGCTCTCTACATGGGGCTCCCCTTGAGGAGCACTCGGAGGCTCCAACTGGCACAGAGTGCGGCCGCGCGGGTGGTGATGGGAGCGACGTGGCGCTCCCATGTAACGCCTCTCCTGCGCGAGCTGCACTGGCTCCCGGTGGTCTTCCAGGTGCGCTTCAAGGTTCTGGTTATCACCTTTAGAGCGCTCCATGGCTTAGGGCCTCGCTATTTGCGAGACCGCCTGCTACCACCAATAGCCTCCCACCGACCAGTACGCTCCCATAGAGAGGGGCTCCTCTGGGTGCCGTCGGCCAAACAATGTCGACTGGCGGCCCCCAGGGGGAGAGCCTTCTCTGTGGGGGCACCTACTATCTGGAACGAGCTCCCCCACGAGATACGGAGGATTCCGGATCTGCGTACCTTCCGTCGCACGCTTAAGACGTTCTTATTCCAACAAGCCGGCCTGACCTGAACTTCTCCTCTTTTAAATGGAAAATTTTAAATTTGGTTTTAAATTATTGGAGTTTTAAAATGGTCAGCCAAATTTATTTAATCTGTTTTATCTCTTTTTTAAATTTTGTATTTATATGTTTTATTATGGCTGTTCACCGCCCTGAGTCCTTCGGGAGTAGGGCGGTATACAAATTTAATAAAATGAAATGAAAATGAAATGTTACGTATAAGCAAATTAAGAACTGAATTGCTACTGCTATTGCTGTTCTTGGGCTTAGCCTGACACATAGGTATAAAAGGTGTTGACATTATCTAGTAATTAATAATTAAAAATAAGTTATTCATTATTAAAAATGTAGTTTCCTTTACATTTCACAATCTTAAAAAAAAAACTTGAGACATTTATGCACTGGCTCCCAGTGGTCTTCCGGGTGTGCTTCAAGGTGTTGGTTACCACCTTTAAAGCACTCCATGGCATAGGACCTAGTTATCTTCGAGACCGCCTGTTGCAACCTCCCATCGATCCGTGCACTCCCACAGAGAGGGCCTCCTCAGGGTGCCATCAGCCAAACAATGTAGGTTGGTGACCCCCAGGGGGAGGACCTTCTCTGTGGGGACACCTACCCTATGGAACCAGCTGCCCCCAGAGATAAGGAGAATCCAAGACCTCGTGCCTTCCGCCGTGCCCTTAAAACTTTCTTTTTTCAACAAGCCTGGCTGGCTTAACATATTTTTAAATTCTTAATTTTTAATTGGTTTGTCATTTTAAACTGGGGTCAAATTAATATATATTCTTTTAATTGTTTTTAATGTTTGTATTGTATGTTTTTATCTGGCTGTACACCGCCCTGAGTTCCTTGGGAGAAGGTGCGGTATATAAATTTGAAATAAAATAAAATAAATAAAAATAAAATAAAAACTACTTGAAAGTGAAATAAATGGAGAGACTTTTTTAAAAAAAATACCATATTTTTCAGAGTATAAGACGCACCTTTTTACCCCCCAAAAGGGGGTGAAAATCTGGGTACATCTTATACACCGAATGTAGCCCCACTCACCTGCCAGCCCCTACCCTTTGGCCTGTACCTCCTTGCAAGCAAACAGCAAGAAAAAACAGCTCCTTTCAGCTTCAGCATAGGCTAATTAGCACAAGTTGATTAGATTGGCCTGCCGACTCTCAGCTGATTTGCTCTCAGCTGTTTTGCGCAGGGCTCTGCTGCTTGCTGCAAAGAGTGCTAGAGCAGATTTTTTTCCCCTTGTGCTAATCGAGCTATGCTGAAAGTGAAATTGAAAGTAAAGCAGGCTGTTTGCTGCAAGGAGGCAAAATTAGGCAGAGGGAGATTTCTTTTTCTTCTTTTTCCTCACCAAAAAAAGTAGGTGCAAACAATGGGAAATTTAGAGCAAAAGAGGAGAGTTCAAGATTTTAAAACACAAAAGAAAAAAAGGAGAAAGAAAAAGGCAAAAAGAAAAATGGGACGGAAGAAAAAGAAATGAAAGAAAAAAGTTATACATATTTAGAATTGAAATATGAATAAGTAATAAGAAATAAATGGGAAATCATGATTGTAAAAATGAAATGAATAATAATTGGAATATTTGTCTTTGTATTTTTGAAATCTGGACAATGATAAGTTTTTATTTTTTTATTTTTTTAGAAATATGAATAAATATAAACTGTAACAATTGAAATACCTTTAATGGTATATGGTGGTGAAAATAAAAAGGATTAAATTATAGCTTGGATAACAGCTAGAATATTTTTAAATTTAACTAGGAAAATTGTAATGATTACAATTACAATGTAATGAAATATTTTTAATTATATATTGCGATGAAAGTAGAAATGATTAACTTGTGATGTAGAGGATTATATGGGCAAAACTATGTGGGTTATTGGAAGAGTTTAAGATGTGGAAAAGAGTAACATAAGAGGTGAAAATTATTTGGTTTATTATTATTGGTAAATATAAATTAATTGATTTGTAAGAAATTGGATTGCATGGAAATAATTGGAATATTCAAATTCATATTGATTAATATACAAAAAAAGATAGTTATATAAGTAATTTATTTATATTAAAATGTTGAATTTATATTAAACAATTGTAATATTACATAATTAACCCACATTGATTATGATAATTATATAATCAATGTGAGGATGGATATAAAAATAGATGACAATGGGAAGGGGTATAATATAGAAGGGAAAAAACTGAATTTGATTAAGACTAGAGATGAGGATGAAGGGTAATATTGGTTTTTTTAAAAAAATAGATGAGGAATATGGCAAAAAGGAAATATTGTAAATTTATTTGAAATGACTAAACACTTTAAATTTGTGAACCAGCCAAATACTCTGTTCAAAGAAAATATATTGTATGTTTGTATGTGTGTTTGTCTAAAAAATAAAAAAACATTTTAAAAAAAGGGTAGGTGCGTCTTATACTCCGGTGCGTCTTAACCTCCGAAAAATACGGTAGTCAATTTAGTAAGGTGTAGAATATCTTTGTAATCATTATTAGATTTGGAATTGAACTACAGTGATTTATCAAACACTGAGGGCTTTTAAGCAGCTTCCTTCTAAGGTCTATTTTAAATTTATTAGTTTATTGGATAATAAATCTAAATTGTATTGCAAATTAAATATTATGAACATTGTTGTTTAGAAATATATAAGTATTAATGCATAATCTATGTAAATGAATTTGGATACGATTTCTTGTACTTTAATATGAGAAGGAAGATTTTTTTAGTATTTGAAAATACTATAGTTATAATAGTATAATTGTTAATTCTAAAGGAACCAAGAATCCATTTCCTTTAATGGAAAAGGACCTGTTCTATCCTTTCAGATGCAAAGACTATATATTAATATATTTATGCACATACATTTATTACATATGTGCAATTAATTGTTCTCATTTTACACACAAAATAATTACATTGTCTACATTAAGTTAAGACATAAACTGGAAGATAATTTAATAAACATGTTAAGGATAAGAAATAAGAGTATTTTTAAAATAGTGCAATTCTACCTTGAGAGGTGATAAACTGAAATACTTTTAATGAGTATATCTAATATAAATAGGAATATTTATTATACATATCAAGATTAGGATCTGTAAAAATTTCACAGGTTATGAATTGATGAAATTAGAACACAGCAGATCTATATCAATCATGCAACATTGCTCACCACACTATCCCTGTGACTTTGTACAGAATGGTCAGAGGATGCAATGTTGCTTGATTCATCATCTGTAAACTACAAGAGTTGGAAATAAATAATTAACTAGGTTATTATTATATACAATGCATATTTATCTAAATCAATATTAAGAACTTTCTACAATATTAAGGACTTAACTGGATAATAAATAAACCAATGCAATATGGTGAAGAACTACCTTTGTTATGCTGGATTCTGGTGTGAGAGAGGTAGACTTCACAGAGTCAAGATAACCTGCAACTTCAGTGACTTAACAATGTTTCAAACTAGTATTTATGCAAAATAATTGTCTAATTTGAAAATATAGTTGGCTTAATTAAACTAATTAAACTGTCTACATAGTCCCATTTTCAAATTTGTTCCTTAGTTATATTTAAGCTATTTTTTCTAACTTGGCAACTCTATGTGACATTACAAATAATCAACAATCAATTTGGTACGGAATGGGACTTTTAGTCTCTGACTTTTCATTTTCCTCGGGCTTTTTTCCTTGGGCAATTCTCCCCCAATTTATCTTCTCAGCTGGCATGCCTCCAGTCATTTGCCCTGGGGAATGGGACACCGGCCTCTTCGTCCCAGACCCTTTGGCACGGCCCATTTGCAGAAAGACGGTTCGTCCTGGGTGTTCCGCCCTCTATGACAGTTAGCCCCCAACCAATTGGCTAGAGGGGGTGTAATAGAAATCCAGCTAAAGGAGAGAGGTGTAAAAGAATTTGCCAAAATGCCTGACTTCCTTCCTTCCTCCCTCTCCCACCCCCCCCCCAACCAATACAGGGACACTGTTACTGAGCGGACTGAAAGCCTTCCTCCCTCCCTATCTCCCTTCCTTCAACCAATTAGTTAACCAAATCTGGAAGGGTCCAATAGAAGAGAATTTTCCTTCCTTCCTTCCTTCCTTCCTTCCTTCCTTCCTTCCTTCCTTCCTTCCTTCCTTCCTTCCTTTCCTTCCTTCCTTCCTTCCTTCCTTCTTCCACCCACCCACCCACCCACTCACCCTAACATGGCAAGTAGCCATGTTTGAGGCTCCTCTAGAGGGTGGAGTTCCCCAAAACAATATCCATCTTTCTTTCTTTAATTTTATCCCCCCCACCACCACCACCCCAATAGCCTGGTCTCCAGTTCAGAAAAGGAACCAACTGCTCTCTGGAGTGTGATAGAGTGAAATGGCCTTTTATCTCTGTACCTGCCTTCCTTTCCTTTTACACACACACACACACACACACACACACACACACACACACACACACACACACAAACATACACACACACTTTGCTAAGCTCCACCCCTCTAGAGGAGCCTCAAACATGGCTAGTTGCCATGTTATGCTGTTATGGTGGGTGGGTGGAAGAAGGAAGGAAGGAAGGAAGGAAGGAAGGAAGGAAGGAAGGAAGGAAGGAAGGAAGGAAGGAAGGAAAATTCTCTTCTATTGGACCTTTCCAGACTTGGTTAACTAACTGGTTGAAGGGAGGGAGGGAGGGAAGGAAGAAGGCTTTTAGCCCACTCAATAACAGTGTCCCTGTACTGGTTGTCGGGGGGGGGGGGGGAGAGAAGAGAGGGAAGAAGGAAGGAAGGAAGGCATTTTGGCAAATTCTTTTGCACCTCTCTCCTTTCACTGGATTTAAATCCTAGCATTGAATTTAGTGAGACTTACTTCCCAGTAAACCAACTGTTCCTCCCTGTATTTGGAAGGGAGGGGGAGAGAAGAAGGAAGGAAGGCAGGCATTTTGGCAAATTCTTTTACACTTCTCTCCTTTCGCTGGATTTCTATTACACCCCCTCTAGCAATTGGTTGGGGGCTAACTGTCACAGAGGGCGGAACACCTAGGTCTGCGAATGGGCTGTGTCGAAGGGTCTGGGGCGAAGATGCTGGTGGCCCATTCCCCAGGGCAAATGACTTGAGGCGTGCCAGCTGAGGAGATAAGTCGGGGGAAAATTGCCCGAGGAGAAACGCCCGAGGGAATGAAAAGTCAGAGACTAAAAGTTCTAGATCCATTTGGTATATATTTCAACTTTGCCTGGCTAGATAGAATACAAAACTTCTCAGCTCTTTCATTCCTAATACCTAGTAGTGTAAAGCCTGCATCCAACTGAAGGAAAAGAAAAAAAATAGGTCTCTATTATATTATATGGAGAGATGGACAATTTTGGATCCCTGAATCTATTTTTGCAGACTCCACATCCTAAACAAATACATGCAATCTTGGCAACATTGTTCACAACTTTCCTCCCTCTGAAAACATGAAATGTAATCCTTGATCATCAAAGTTTACCCATTCTGACCCTGGGTAAAGAAAGCTATCTGTTATCATAGGATCAAATTATATCCATAGTGTTAACTTGCAATAGTAAAACTGAGCTTTTATCAAATGGAGTACTCTTGGAAGTTGTATTACATCAGTTCCTGATACGATAGGCATATAAAATTAGAAGGTGAATATGAAAGGAAGCTTTAACTCAGCGGTCACCAACTGGTGGTCCATGGACCACTGGTGGTCCGTGAGAAAATTTTGGTGGTCCACAGAAAAATTATTTGCATTTTTTATATTGCACTAAATCAGGGATCCTCAAACTACAGCCCCTGGGACAGATATGTGCAATGAATGTTTGTGTTGCAGAGAGTCTCCCCCTTCAGGGTCTTTTTGTGTGGGTTGGAGGGGGACAGACTTGGGGTCTGCTTCAGCCTCCTGATGTGGGGCTTTGGCAAAGGCTGGAGAGAAGTGCCACTGGTGGTGAAGAGCCGGAGGACCTTGTTCCAGTGGGACTGCCTCATGGCCTGGAACTCGCTGACTATCTCAACCCGCTGAGCTTCCAGGCGCCGGTACCTGGCCTTGCACTCCCACAGGTCTTCCCTCTGCTTGGAAAGCCTATGCTCATAGTTCTCAATGAGGTGCTTCTGCTGAGCTGCCTTCTTAGTCAGATCCAATCTGAACTGAGCTGTTTGCCAACTCTTTCACATGGTGGCTGCTTAGCTCCAACAACTGCTTCCTGTTGAGGCACTAAGGAGCCCGCTGGGGACGCGAGGAGTTGGCTATGCCCACCCAGTCACATGACCACCTAGCCAGACCCACCCAGCTGGTCATTAGGCAGATCATATTAGTGGTCCGCAGGATTTAAATTATGAATTTAGTGGTCCCTGAGGTCTGAAAGGTTGGTGACCCCTGCTTTAACTGAAAACCTTAAGTACTCTCTCTGCTTACCATTAGCTACAGAACAAATACAATAAGATAAACATGCAAAATGTCCATATTTTTAAATATAAAATTTAAAAACTGATTTTAGAGTATTATATTCTTTCAACTATAGTTTACATTTCTTGTTAAGAATAATTAATATTCTTCTTTCAAAATACACAATTGAAAAAGTGGAGATTCCCAGAATGACAACCAACAACTCTACATTTACATTATCAATAATGCAAATTGGTAATCTTTATCTATTTAATATCAGAGTTATCCATAAAAATAGAAGTCTTTATGACATGCAGAGATATCTCACCACTGGACTACTTCGGGCTGAACTTGCTCTTGAAGAGTAATAACTATATTCTGAAGGCTAAAAAACAAATATTGTGAAATACTTTTTTAGCTATTTATTTTCACATACACATGCCAAACATATAAAATGAAATTCCTATAGACTTACAGGACGATTACTGTAACATTTATACAATCCATCATCATATAATGATGCCTAGAGAACAGAGAAAATAGTGTTTGTTGTTATATAAAAGTACAGAGTAAAGCTGTAAATATTTTCTGATATAAGGCGGATGAACAGCTAAACAACGTAATGTATCTTATTTCATTTAGCTGGAGAACAGTGAAATGGAAAGGGGGAAGGGCAATTTAAACAGGTAAACAGACATATTGATTGGGTAGAGGGAATGATATAAGTACCTCAGATCTTATAAAAACAGAAAAAGAGTAAACTTTTAGTTTCTTTTTATATGCATTACCAGCATGCAGACAGATTACAGATAGTCCTCAATTTACAATCACAATTGAGCCCAAAAATTCTGTTTTTGAGTTTTTGAGTGAGTCTCAAAGTTTTATTTCCATTTAAATTATATTTCTTGACTAAGTTATTAACCACTGCAGTTATTATGTATTTGTTTAAGAAAATCTCTACAGATTTAAGAGCCCACAGTTTACATACACTTTGTTTCTTCTCAAGATAGTTTCCTGATATTCTCCATTCTTATATTTTTTTCAAACTTAAGCTAAATATTTACAAAATAATGATACACAATGCTGTCAGGGAACAGTATGCTCAGAAAGCAGGCTAAAGTCACCATGCAGATCTACATACGAACCAAACTGGTACTTCTTATCAAACCAGTGTTTACATCTGGAGAAGCCTATAGAACAGAGTACTCTTTTAGATTTCAGTATACATAAATATTACAATACCTAAACATTATCTATCATGTTACATTTTACTAACCCTGTAATTCTTAGTGGTTGCCAGAGGTTCATTGTATAGAGATGATGACTGTGAAAAGAATAAGGCATTGAATTGTACTGAATTGCTGTATAAATGATGCACATTGTTCATCAAACATGCAGATAAGGAACAGTGTGAGAGTATTGTCATCAAATGATAGAATAGAAAGAGTGCATACACAGTCCAAAGCTGGCAATAATAGGTTAAACATTCCATTAGATATTTAATTTAAAAAACGCCATCTATAAGCCTACACTGGCCCTATCTTTTAGAACAACTCTTTTTAGAATAATTGCATATAATATTAAAATGTGTTAGGTTTATTCTTAACATAATGGCAAATTTAAATTAGGAAGTTGCAAGACAAAAAGTGAAAAGAAATCTAAATTCCTAAACCTAGCTCTACTTCTAATTCTAACTTGATTCATGCTGCATCATCTAATACAGGATCAAGAAGAGCCTTGATAGTACAGTGGTTTAGTGAACCCTGTTATTAACACAGCTGCCTGCAATTTCTGCTGGTTCGAATCTCTCCAAGGCTCAAAGTTGACTCAGCCTTCCATCCTTTCTAAGGTAGGTGAAATGAGGACCCAGTTTGTGGGGGCAATAAGCTGACTTTGTATAAAATATAAAAAAGAATGAAGGCTATTGCTTAACGCATTGTAAGCCGCCCTGAGTCTCCGGAGAAGGGCGGCATATAAATCAAATTTAAAACAAAAAACAAAAAAAAACCCCTTCACTGGATCCTTGACCAATTGTTAATTCAAATGACATTCAAATGAAGCAAAGCTTTTATGATAATTCTCATGCTGTTATACTTTACTGAAGAAAAAAATCTATTCAGCAAAATAATTCATACAAAAAAACAAACAAACAAACCCGAGGCTGATAAGAAGGAAGTACTTTGCTATGTCTAAGACTGCTGTAATTTCGCTGGTCGTGATAAAATCCACTCTGTTTAAAAAAAATGACAAGAGTATAAACGATACTCAAACACAAACTCATAAAGGGCTGCAAATAATATTGCCTTTAGTATTCAAAATATATTACAAGGCTCCAAAGTGCTTTAGTACAGTAAACAATTTCAGTTCATTCAGTTGAAGGCATTGTATTGCATGGAAATGTAATGTTTTCATATAAAAGCTCAAACTTTCTGTCTACTTTTTTATATACGTGACAAGATTATTTGGTTATATGTCCACTAAACAAGATACTTCCCTATTATACTGTATACAGTATCCTGAAACTGTAACAAATATACCATATATGCTAACTTCACAATGTAATAAATTAAATTTACTTTTGTAGCTGGAAGAGTTGAGAAAATTAATACTAATTTCATCTATTTAATCAATTACCATATGCAAACAAAATTCGACAAACTTAAAAGTTCTGAAATTATTCACTAATGTTTTTTAAAATATCAGGGTATTTAAGCTTTGTTGCAATAATTCACTAAGGTTATAACAGATATATCCTGGTCAAATATTTCACCTTATATCAGTGGTTCTCAACCTTCCTAATGCCGCGATCCTTTAATACAGTTCCTCATGTTGTGGTGACCCCCAACCAGGGGTGGGTTCTAAATTTTTTTACTACCGGTTCTGTGGGCGTGGCTTATTTTGTGGGCATGGCTTGGAGGTTATGTGACTGGGTGGGTGTGGCTAGCTGGTCATGTGACCGGGTGGCCATGGCTATGTGTATAGGGACTACTCAGAGGGCTGAAAATAGTCATTTCTGACAGGTCCTCGCACTTTTGACTGGTCCTCACACTTATGACCATCCTCACATTTATGTCTGTGCAGCATTCTTAACAACCGTGTCACTCATTTCACAACTGCTTCTCTTCACCATGGTGACAAGATAGGGCAAAAACGTAAAATGTGAGGACAGTCGTAAGTTCGAGGACTGGTCAAAAGTGCCAGGACCAGTCAGAAATAACTTGTGCATATGGACTACCCTCTGAGTAGTCCATATGCACAAAAGGATACAGCAATAGAGAGGGATGAAGGAAGGGAAGGGAAATTAGAGCAGGAGTGAGGGTAAGAGAGGGAGGAAGAGAGGAGGAGAAGGAGAAAGGAAGAGGAAGTAGGGAGGAGAAGAAGAAGGTGAGGAAGAGAAAGTAAGAAGGAAAGAAAAGAGAGAAGTGGTAGGTTTGAAGAGAAAGATTGATGTACAATAAAAAAGATGAAAGGGAAGAAAGCCAACCCCAAACAAATATAAAGATATTAAGATAAAGAATGAATTGTTAAACTTTAAAGAATAAAAGAGAACAAATATGAATAAATAACAATAATTAGAAACACACATACAAACATACAATGTATTTTCTTTGAACAGAGTATTTGGCCGGTTCATAAATTTAAACAGTGTTTAGTCATTTCAATTACATTTACAATTTCTATATTTCCTTTTTGCCATATTTATTTCTCATCTATTTTTGTAAAAAACCAATATTACCCTTCATCCTCATCTCTAATCTTAATCAAATTCAATTTTCCCCTTCTATTCTATATTATACCCCTTCCCATTGTCATCTATTTTTATATCCATCCTCACATTGGTTAATTATGTAATATTAGTTGTTTAACATGAATTCAACATTTTAATATAAATCAATTAGTTATATAACCTTTTTTGTATATTAATCAATATGAACATGAATATTCCAATTATTTCCATGCAATCCAATTTCTTACAAATCAATTAATTATATTTACCAATAATAATAAACCAAATAATTTCCCCCATATATTCCTCCAAACCACAACTTAACCATTTCTGCTTTCAACACAATATACAATTAATAGTATCTCAATTATTACAATTCCCTAGTTAAATAGAGCTTTTTTTCTTTTGTGTTTTAAAATTTCCTCTTTTTC
Source organism: Arizona elegans (assembly GCA_022577455.1). NCBI lineage: Eukaryota > Metazoa > Chordata > Lepidosauria > Squamata > Colubridae > Arizona > Arizona elegans. The sequence continues at coordinate 69,087,063 of JAKOOJ010000004.1, read as the reverse complement.
CCTAAATTTCCCGTTGTTTGAACCTACCTTTTTTGGTGAGGAAAAAGAAAAGAAATCTGCCTGCCTAATTTTCCAACGTGCAAAGCCAACAGCCTGCTTTACTTTCTCTTTCGTTTTTCAGTATAGCTAGGGGGAAAAAAATCTACAAGCAAGCAAAAGAGCCCTGAGCAAAACAGCTGAGAGCAAATCAGCTGGGGGTCGGGAGCCGATCTAAGCAAAGGCTAATTAACCTATGCTGAAGCTCCGGGGGCCAATAAAATTACAAAAAAACACCAAACCATTTATTAAATTGCTGGCTCCCCCGCCCCTCGCCCACCACTATTTATTGGCAATAAATAGTGGTGCGGAGGGGCGGGGCAAGCCAGCAATTTAACAAACGGTTGGTCTGCACCACTGGCTCTAGGGCGGCCCTTTGAAGCCCCGCGGCAAGAATTTAAACAGTTTTTTTTCCTCTAGCCATCAGAGGCAGCAATAGATTGGGAGTGGGTGGGGTAAACAAACGGCCGGCGATCCAACAGACCAGAGTGTGAGGGTGAGTGAAGGCGTGGGGGGGGCGAGAGAGGGCTTTGGCGACCCCTGTGAAATGGCCGTTCGACCCGCAAAGGGGTCGCGACCCCCAGATTGAGAACCGCTGCCTTATATGAACTGTTCTCTGGTGGAATGTCAAACATTTACCACTGAGAGGCTTAATAAAGAAAATTTCTATGATCATTTAAATATACAGTGAGAAGCAACATTTATTTTCATAATTCAACTTCAACAGTTTAAAACTTTTCAGAAAAACAGGAGCAATCACATACTAGAAACAAGGCAACAAAACTGGAATGGAGAAGTCAAAATTTTACCAGGACCAATAATGGTTTCACATTTTAATTTTCCTAACAGTGTGTCTTTTATAGACAAACATAAAATTCAAACAGGGAAAATTACATCTATTTCAATAGCTCCATTGAAATTTATAAGTGATAAAAGACAACTAAAAGTTAGGTTTGCTAACTATTAAAAGAGCAATGGTGGTGCAGTAGTTAGAATGCAGTACTGCAGACTAACTCACTGCTCTCTCCAAGAGTTTGATCCTGAGTGGCTCAAGGTTGACTCAGACTTCCATCCTTCCAAGATTGGTAAAATGCTGACTCTGTAAACCACTTAGAGAGGCTGTAAAGCACTGTGAAGCAATATATAAGTCTAAGTGCTATTGCTATTGTGTTGGCACTAAATTCTATATAAGTTCTTAATATTAAAACTAAAATTATAGACTAAAGGAGACAAGCGTATAATAAATAAAATAACAACTATTACTAAACATAGGACTGGACATTAATGAGTTGGAAGAGAATTAGTAACCAGAAAACCTGTGGATATATGGTTTCCAACTTGAGAACTAGGATAGAATCATATTTCATCTGAAGTAGCACATAGCTTGAGTTTTCCTACTTTCATCTTTCTTAAAAGAGGATTTGGAGCTCTAGATATGTTTACCTTGTGGACTCTACCATGTTTTCCCAAAAATAAGGCCCTGTCTTATATTTTTTTGGGGGGGGGGCTTTCTTATTATTTTGGAGGTGCAGGAGGCAGTGAGTGTGGGACTAGATATCCCATCGCCATTGCCTTCCTGTTCTTTGCGCCGGCAGCTGGCCAGCACTGCCCTGACATGTCCCGCCGCCACCGCCACCTCTTGGAGCAGGACCCTGCAAGGCTTGTTCTGCCACTGCACACATGAACTACAGTACTGCTGTGAACTTCATCATATCACCACAGCTGATGTCATACCACTCGCAGCTGCGCTGTTATGTCGAACCTTGTGGCAGTGCTGACATTCGTGCATGCAATAGCACAACCAGCCTTGCTGAGTCCAAAGACTCACAAAGGCTCATCTCTTTGCACCGCGCTACTGCCCAGCAACCAGAGGAACCAAAGGTGGGAATCTCCCTGGCGTTCTTGGTGCTCACCTGCCTTCCATCCATCCATCCCCCTCACCTGGAAACTCCCGCCCCGCTCCCGCCTCTCTGTTGGGCAACCCTCGGCAGCCCCAGATGCTGCGCCACCCACCAACCAGGGCAACCAAGGTGGGAATCTTCGGCATGGGCCCAAAGCCTGCACCCGTCTGGCTCCCTTTTCCACAGCTCCCAGCTCTTTATCAAGGGGGGTAGCAGGTGGGGCGGGGGAGAAGCAAGACGCATGGAAGATTCCCACCTTTGGTTGCCCCGGTTGCTGTGTGTCAACGCGGCATCTGAGGCTGCTGGCGGTCACCTGGCAAAGAGGCGGGAGCAGGGCAGGAGTTTGCAGGCGAGGGGGATGGATGGATGGGAGGCGGGCAAGCACCAGGAATGCTGGGGAGATTCCCACCTTTGGTTACCCCAGTTGCTGGATTGCGGCACAGCGCAAAGAGATGAGTCTTTGTTAGACTCAAAACAAAAGAGAGGGAGAATGGGGAGAGAGAAAGGAAAGAGAGGGAGGTAGAGGAAAGAGAGAAACAGAAATGAGAGAGAGGATGGGGAGAGAGAAAAGAAAGAAAAGAGGGAAAACAGAGGGAAAACAGAGAGAAACATAAATGAGAATGGAGAGAAAGGAAAGAAGAGAAAGAGGGAGGGAGAGGGAGAAGAAAAGAAAGAAACAGAAATCAGATGGGGAATAGGGAGAGAGAAAGAAAGAAAAGGAGAGAGAGGGAGAGGAAAAAGAGAAACAGAAATGAGAGCGAATGGGGAGAGAGAAAGAAAAGAGAAAGAAATAAAAGAAAAAAGAAAAGAGAGGGAAAGAGAGAAACAGAAATGAGAGAGAGAATGGGGAGAGAGAAAGGAAAGGAAAGAAAAGAAGAGAGAGAGGAAAAAGAGAAAAACAGTTTTAGTTTAGTTTGGATTTATATACCGCCCTACTCCCAAAGGATTCAGGGTGGTGAACAATTTAAAACAGATTAAATAAATTTGGCCCATACTGATTAAAACACCTGTTTTTTTTTTTTTAAAAAAAAAAACCAATTAAAATTAACAATTAAAAGGAATTTAGGCCAGGCCAGCCTGTTGGAATAAAAAAGTCTGTTGGAATAAACAGAAATGAGAGGGTGGGATGGAGGGAGGGAAAGAGAGAGCTATTTCTCACACACAGGGAAACTATTTTATTATTTATTTATTTATTTATTTATTTTATTTCTATACCGCCCTTCTCCCGAAGGACTCAGGGCGGTGTACAGCCTAATTAAAAACACAAAGACAGACAAAATTTAAAAATAATTAAAATTATTAAATAATAGGCCCAATTTATAAAACCCCAAATTTAAAATCCCATTTAAAACCAATTAAAATCTTTACATTGATAGCCCAGCCTGGCGGAACAACATGGTTCTGAGGGCACAGCGAAATACACGGAGATCAGAGATTTTACGAATTTCTGGGGGCAGTTCATTCCAAAGGGCAGGGGCTCCCACAGAGAAGGCCCTCCCCCTGGGTGTCGCCACCCAACATAATTTGGCCGATGCACCCTGAGGAGACCCTCTCTGTGGGAGCGAACTGGCCGGTGGGAGGCTACTGGTGGCAGAAGACGGTCTCGAAGGTATCCAGGTCAAATGCCATGGAGCGCTTTAAAGGTGGTAACCAACACCTTGAATCGCACCCGGAAGACCACTGGGAGCCAGTGCAGCTCGTGCAGGAGGGGTGTTACGTGGGCACAACGAGTTGTGCCCATAACCACCCGCGCGGCTGCATTCTGGACCAGTTGGCGCCTCCGGGTGCTTTTCAAGGGGAGCCCCATGTAGAGAGCATTGCAGTAACTACAAATGCTACAATGTAACTACAAACTACAATGCTCATGTATGGTACAACAATCAATTTTTTCAAATTCAACATTTTTTTCAAATTCAACAATTTATTCAAACTCAACAAGTTATTCAAACTCAACAATTTAGTCAAACTCAACAATTTAGTCAAATTCAACAATTTATTCCAGTATAGTCATGTCATCATCTTCTATAACATCGTCAAATCTGTACACATCCTGAATTCCAGTCTGTGAGTCCATTTTGTTCAAAACTATTGGTCCCAATCGCTCTTGCTTAGCGATAGCAGTCTCCTTAAAAGAGTACCTCCTGTCCATGTAGCCTGCTTGTATTGCATGGACAACACAGGTGTCACTTATTTGGTCCCACGCATTCTTGATCCAATTCACAAGCTCTGGCAGGCCAGGCTTCACAAAATTCCCTCGCTGGTTTCTTACCATTCTGTGTTCAATGTATTCATTTATTTGGATGTGGAGATTGTCCTTGAACGGCTTGTTAATAGTGATGTCCAGTATCTGGAGATAGCCAGTCATTCCTACAGGTATCATAATTTGATCTATCCTGTGCTGGGCAAGAAACTTTTTCATGTCCTTGGTACAGTGAGTGCTGGCTGAATCCCAGACTACCATGCCTCTTTGGCCACCTTGCACAATAAGTGGGAGCATTAGCTCCACCCACTTTCTGATAGCTCATTGGGTGCACCAGGCCTTTTCAGTTTCAAGGACGTAAATCCCTGAAATGAGGCGTTGGACTTACCGTGAACGCCGTTTCTCCGGGGGCTGCGAAGTGGGTCAGGAGTGGGTTATCCCAGATGGTCTGACCGGATACTGAGTCTAATTGAATTGGCCACGCCTCCTCACGTGTCCCCTGCTTCCAGTTCATGAGACGAAGATGGATCTGCAAGATAAGCTCAGGCAAGTAATCATATCAAAACCCCTAAGAACGCAGGCAGGGAGGGGCTGACCCACTCCGCAGCCCCCGGAGAAACGGCGTTCACGGTAAGTCCATCGCCTCTTCTCCCAGCAGGCTGCGGAGTGGGTCAAGAGTGGGATATGCCCAAGCTAGGTCGCCTTACGGGTGGGAAGCCTGCGAGGAAGATGCCCCCGAGGCTAGATGAACCTGTTGTAGGACCCTCCTGCCGAAGGATGCGTCCGCGGAGGCAAAAACATCCAATCGGTAGTGTTTAATAAATGGCACTGGAGTGGTCCAGGTGGCAGCCCTGCAGATTTCGTCAAGGGAAGCTTGCGTGGCCCAAGCAGCGGTGGTAACTGCACTGCATGTGGAATGTGCTGTGATGTTCCTAGGAATGGGAAGTGCCTGGACCTCATAGGCCCTGGCAATGCAGGCCCGTATCCAGCGTCCGATGGTGGCCGAAGACACCTTGCATCCTAAGGTATTAGGCTGGAAGGAAATGAATAGGGCCTCAGATCGCCTAGAGGTTGCTGTCCATGAGATATAAATCTTAAGAGCCCTGCGGACATCTAAGGTGTGCCACTTACGCTCTAGCGGGTGGCAGGGCTTCGGACAGAAATTAGGTAGAATAACTTCTTGTTCCCTGTGAAATCGGGAGTTCACTTTGGGAACAAAGGAGGGGTCTAATCTAAGGACAACTCTGTCCGAGTGGATGACACAGAGATTGGGCCGAGTGGAGAGGGCCGCGAGCTCAGAGATGCGCCTGGCCGATGTGACAGCCACCAAGAAGATCACCTTGAAGGTGAGGAACCTGAGACTTGCTGAGCGCAGGGGCTCGAAAGGAGGTTCGGTAAGGGCCTTCAGAACCCGTGGTAGGTCCCAGGAAGGATATCGATGCACCACGGGCGGGCGAATGTTACGCACCCCTCTAAGGAACCGGTGAATGGAGGGATGATGCGAAAGAGGGGCCCCATCCCTGGGGGACAAAATCGTTGACAGCGCTGCGACATGTCGCTTGAGTGTGTTGAGAGCTAGGCCTTTATGGAGCCCAGCATGCAGGAAATCCAGGACCTGTGGGACAGAAGCTGAAACAGGGTTAATCTCGTGACTTGAACACCAAGAGATAAATACCTGCCAGGTGATGTTGTAAAGCCTGATGGTCGAAGGCCGTCTGTCAGCTTGCATGACCTGGATGACCCCTTCCGAGTAGTGTGCATGTCTTAGGAGGATCCCTTCAAGGACCAGGCGGTTAGACGAAGCCAGCGTGGGTCCGGGTGTAGGAAGCTCCCTTGGCGGAGAGACGCCTTCCCCGGCGGAATCCTCCATGGACGAGCCATTGAGAGATTGAGAAGATCGGAGAACCAAGGTCTCCGAGGCCAGTAAGGGGCGATGAGGATGATGGTCGCTTCCTCCGACACGACTCTGCGAATCACCTCGGGGATCAGAGCCAGGGGGGGAATGCGTAGAGCAGGCCTTTTGGCCGAGGACACCGGAGGGCGTCCGTGTCTTCTGCTTTCGGCATCGGAAAACGACTGAAGAATCTGGGGAGTTGTGTGTTTGTTGCTGTCGCAAAAAGATCTATCTGAGGGCGGCCGAAGCGACGGAAGATGTCCCTGAAGATGTCGGGGTGTAGCTGCCATTCTGACGGATCCACAGTGGTGCGGCTGAGGAAGTCCGCGCGTAAGTTGTCCGTCCCCGCAATGTGCTCGGCCCGTATTGAGGTGAGATGGGTCTCCGCCCATCGGCCCAGTTGAAGGGCCTCCCGCATGAGAGTCCTGGACCGGGTCCTGCCTTGACGGTTTATATGCGCTTTCGCCGCAGTGTTGTCGGTTAGAATTAGTATGTTACGGCCCTCTATCTCCTGATGAAACGAGCGTAGAGCTAGCCGTATTGCGCGAAGTTCCAGGAGATTGATGCTGGAACGTGTCTCCTCGGGAGACCAACGACCCTGAGCTACAAGAGCATTCAGATGCGCGCCCCAACCATAAAGGCTGGCGTCGGTGGTGATTACAGCTCGTTGAACGTCCAGGAAGAAGCATCCCTTGTCTAGAGCCTGAGAGGTCCACCAGCGGAGGGCCCGCTGAACCGATTGGGACAGCCTGATTCTCTGAGAAGAGGCCGCCATCCTCGAGCGTTGGTGAGGGAGGAGGAACCACTGCAGACTGCGCACATGGAGGCGAGCCCAAGGGACGATATTTATGCAGGACGCGAGCTTCCCGAGCAACTGAGACAAGGTGAGTACCGTCATCGTTGGGTTGCGGAGTAGTTTCAGTGTCATTGATCTGAGGTCGTCCCACCGTTCTTGGGACAGGAAGACCTGTCCTAGTCTGGTGTCGATGATTGCCCCGAGATGTGTCAAACGAGTTTGGGGTTGCAGTTGACTCTTTGGAAGGTTTATGAGAAATCCGTGTTCTTGTAACACCTGGATAGTCAGTTGGAGGTCGGACTTGGCTTGGGCCAGGGATGGAGCCTGGACTAGAATGTCGTCCAGGTAAGCCTGGAGACGTATTGGGACCGATCGTAGGTGGGCAATTAAGGCTGCAAGGACCTTGGTAGAGCTCCGCGGAGCCGACGCCAGGCCGAATGGGAGGGCACAATATTGCAGGTGATGGCCCGCGTAGCTGAACCTGAGGAAGCGGCGGTGAGATGGCAATATTGGTATGTGGAGATATGCCTTGGAGAGGTCGATGGAAGCTAGATAGTCTCCGGGCCGAATCCCTTCTAGAATGGTTCTGCGATCCGGTGGACTGGAGTGGAACTCTAGAGGAAGACCCTCCGCTATGGTGTGAAGAACCCACTGATCGGATGTTATAAGTGTCCACCTGTCTAGGAAGAGGCTCAGCCTGCCCCCGATGGGGGCGGAGAGGCGAGAGTCATTTTTGGCGCCTGGGCTGGCGGCCGCCAGAAGCCCGGCTGAGACGCTTTTGGGCCCCATAATTGCGTGCCCTGTCTCGGAAGGAACCCCTGTCTTGGGGACGAAAGGAACCCTGAGTGAAAGGGCGCTGAAAGGAGGTCTCTTGGGGAGAGAAACGGGAAGGTTGTCTCCTGTAATAAGGAGTAGCTCTACGGTCTGCCCGCCTGGTAGACGATGGCAGCACCTTTTTCTTATCCTTGTCCTCGATCAAAAGTGGTTCGAGGGACTCGCCAAACAACTTAGGCCCCGAGTACGGGGATGTGGCGAGGCGCCATTTGGCCCTAATATCAGCAGGCCACTGTCGCAGCCACATTAGGCATCTGGCAGTAACTGAGGAGGCCATCGCTCGGGAGGAATATTTAGCTACATTGAGCGTGGCGTCAGCAGCGAATTGGGAAGCAGCAATGATTTTATTGAGGTCCTGATGGATCCGGACCTCCTGAGCAGGAATACGGGATTGTAGCTGCTGGATCCACAACAAGGATGAACGGGAAAAGAATGAGGATGCGGTAGCGGCTTGAATCGCCCAGGCCGAGGCCTGGTGGGTCTTTTTGAATGCGGATTCAAACTTTTTGTCCTCCGGCTTAAGGCTGTCGGAGGAATCTCCAGACAAATAAGGGGAAGGAGAGGAAAGAGCGACGACTGGCCGTCGACAGAAGGTACCTGCAAAATGCTGGCGAGCGAGGGATCCATGTTATAGTTCCGACGATCGGTGTCACTGGGAGTGGGCAGAGATGATGGAGAGGCCCACTGCTTTTTTACTACATCGAGGAACAATTTGGGGGCCAGAACGAAGAGTTGTTCAGTTATTGGTTCCGAGAAGATCCCTTGACCAGCAGCGGAGGTGGAAGCGGAAGTCTGGTCTGGAATAGGGTCCACGAAGCCAGATGTGATCTTGGCTTTATGCAGGAGAGATCGAAAGAGACCCTGCGGGAAAAGGCCTGTGAAGGCCGGAACATCAGAGGGGGCGCTGTCATCATCTGATAATTCGGTCTCTCTGTGAATATCATCATCTAGGCAGAGATCAGCGCATCCTCTAGAACGGGAAGGAGAGCGTTCCGGTGATTGATCAGGCGAGCCAGTGAGGCTCGCAGAAGGTGAGACTCGGGAGTGGTGAGAGCAATGACCCTCGGAAGCGATGGAAGATGAACGATGCTCCTTGATACCCTCGGAAATGCCCTGTGAAATTGCCCATGCAATTAGCTGTTGCACAGATTCAGGCAGGTTACCAAGGTCCAGGCCCTGGGATCTCTGACCCGAAGAAGGTGGTGGAGGTGCCTGAGCAGGGGCAGAGCATGCAAAGGGATCTCTAGTTTTCTGCGCCGAAACGGGAGGAGAATCAGCGAGAGAAGGCCGATCCGATACCTCAGGAGACAGCGCTCTCGAGAGATCGAGGTCCTCATCTTCTGCTTGATCAGGAGAACCACGAGTGCCTTGGGCCGAGGGGATCTCCTGATTGGCCCTGTCTTTTTCTGCATGCAATATCTGCCTCTCCAGAGCTTTATGGCGCCGCTGGAGGTCCCTTAATGCAGCCTGGGAGGGCTGATGGATTTTTTTCCCGGAAGCAGATTTAGAAGTCGCCTTTCGGCCAGGTTCGTCAGAACCATCCTTAATTTGATCCGCCATCAGGAGCGAACTGACTAATTATTAATTTTTAATTTTTAATTTTTTTTTTTAAATTTTGCCCGTCAAATTGTGGTTCGGGTGATCCGGATCAGCTGAGAAGGGCAGAAGGAGCTGTGGCAGACAGTAGCCCTGTGTCAAAATAATTGCCGCCGTTACTATATGGATCAGAATGGTCGCCGTCAGAGCGGGATCCAAAATGGCCGCCTCCCGAGGGATAATGGTCGCCACGCTTAAAATGGCCACCGCGCGAGGTTGAACCGGGCGATGACAGGCCGCCTCCCGAACCCTGAGGCAATCACTAGCAGCCTCGAAGATATCCCCTGGTACCTGAGCAGTGGCTACGGGGCGAAGACCGGAGAGCGAGGTGCGGCATTGACAGAGCCGCTGGAGATGGCTCCAAGCCAGGAAGCCTCTCAGCTGAGAGGCGGTGCGGCGAGGCTGCGGCGGTGTGGCGAGGCACGGCTGCGGCGGTGAGGCGCGGCTGCGGCGGTGAGGCGCGGCTGCGGCGGTGAGGTGCGGCTGCGGCGGTGCGGCAAGGCGCGGCTGCGGTGGTGAGACGCGGGTGCGGCGGTGCGGCGCGGCGGCGGCGTTTCCAGCCGCGACTGGAGTGTCCAGCACGCTCAGCACAGGGATGATCCGAAAAGGTTGTAGGCTGAAGAAGAGTAGGTGAGGAACAAGGTGACTCAGAACAGGTCTGGCCGGATCCACTGAGTCTAAAAAACTGGAAGCAGGGGACACATGAGGAGGCGTAGCCAATTCAATTAGACTCAGTATCCGGTCAGACCATCTGGGATAACCCACTCCTGACCCACTCCGCAGGCTGCTGGGAGAACCTTTCAATTTTTTCCTTCTTGCCCTTACTCATTATTAGTGGTGTGACTTTGGTTCCATCCAGCTGAATAGCCAATATGCACGTCACACGTGCGCTTTCATATCCCGTTGAGGGAATATAAATCAATGTGGCGCCCCTCTGATCAATTGTTGTTTGAGCTCCTTGGCTTATAAACACTGCAGTTTTATCCATGGTGATCATGTTGTAGAGCTGGTATTTGGAAAAGTCAATGCCATCAACAAACGACTTGAATGCAAGCGCACATTTCACAGGTTCGGCATCTTCCAGCTTGAACAGCGAGGTGGATCTCCTCAGAGACAGTTCATGTCGCTGAAGGAAGCTATCATGCCAGTGTTGAGACGCTTTGAATTGTTCCTGGGTAATTTCCAACTGTGGTGCCATTGCAAGGGCAAATGCTTGAATATCAGCCCTGCGTACAACCAAACCTTTCCTCTCCTGTCAGTGATCCATTCAGAGATGCTGTCTTCAAGTTCAGGAAATAATGGTTGCCGACCTGATCCATACTTGCGCTTCTTACCATTTCCCTTCTGTACCTGTTGACTGAGATTAGTGTACTTTCCATTTTCGGGACATACGGAGATCCAACATCTTCTCTTTGCAGAAAGCTGCCAGATTCTTGCTCTGAGAATCCTTCATGATTCCTTTCTTAAATTCCACAGAGTAGCTCTTTCTTTTTGAACTCATCTTGTCTGGGGGTCAAAATAAAAGTCATTTTAGATTATTAAATCCATTAATCCAAAACCCTGGGAGGGGGGGAATTTGGCATTGTGGTTTCCCTGTGTGTGGGAAATGGGTCTCTCTTTCTCTCCCTCCCTCCCTCTCATTTGTTTCTCTCTCTTTTTCCTCTCCCTCCCTCCCTTTTTTCTTTCTTTCTCTTTCCTCTTTCCCTTTCTTTTCTTTCCTTCCTCTCTCCCTCCCTATTTCTGTTTCTCTTTTTCCTCTCCATCTCCCTCTCTCTTTCTTTCTCTTCTCTCCCCATTCTCCCTCTCATTTCTGTTTCTTTTTCCTCTCCCTCTCTTTTCTTTTTCTTTCTTTTTTTCCTTTCTGTCTCCCTCCCTCCCTCACATTTCTGTTTCTCTCTCTTTTTCTTCTCCCTCTCTCTCATTTTTGCCAGAGGCAGTGGTAGGTAAGGAGTGGGGCACAAAGCACATCAGTGGGCCTACCGCTCTTTTTGTGGTGGCCATCAGTGAGACAGAAGAGGTGCAGTGGCTAGGATTGCGGGAGCGGCCATTAGGTAAAGGCATGTGGGGTGCATTCCCCCCTCCCTTTCCCATCCCTCTGGCCTAGCCTCCTCATTTTGTGTTGTTTGCGCAGCAAGCAACCAGAGAAAATGGCAGGGATCGGCTGCACATCCATTTAAGTAGTTTGGGGGGGGGTTATTTTCAGGGGGGGTTATTTTAGTGCATGCGCTGAAAAGCCTGATTGGGCTTAATATCAGGGGATGTCTTATGTCTTATTTTCTGGGAAACATGGTATATGCTTCACCCACTTGGGCTGGTTAAATAGTTATGACCAATAATTTACGTCCTGGAATTTCCCATCTATCTAGTACAATTCATTTATCTTTGAATAAAATTAAAATTATAGCTACAACCCAATATGGGTTTTAGAGAAAGAGAAAAACACTAACTTTAAAGGTACATTAATTTTATAGGAACTGCCTGGCTTCCAAAAAGCTTTAGGTCAGGATTCAGCATGCTATCTGTGAGGTTTCCGAAAGATGTCCTAATTAATGGCAACAAGAGGCAGACCTGGAATGCTTTATGAGTTGACAATATCATTAGCATCATACATATTTATTAATATTTCTATAAGTTCTATATAGTCTCTTTAGGTGCCATGTTTACATTGACTCAACTCTTTTCCTCTTTGGTTCCAAACTGCCCAGCCCTAGGTTATATGATGATTTACAGATTATTCTCGTTTTTTAAGTTAATTGTATCCTTCACTGAGATAAGTTAAAAACAATAAAGTACACATAGGATACATTATGTAAAAAATATTAAGAGATATTGTAACAAATCCCAATTGAGAACACTAACCAACAGATCTTTACGAGAGCTAGAAAACTTCTTCCCACCATAAGAATCACTGTAAATATGGCTCTGTAAAAATTATAAAAGTTACAATTATGAACATTCTGTAATTATCATCCACATAAATAATTATCAACATAAGTATTAACCATATAAAGAATTTTAAATTATAACATGGCCATCTGAAAAAATATTTATAAGCAAAATCAATTAAGATCAAATCAATTAACATAATGAATTGTTGTATTTTTTCCTTTGGGCAATATGTAATAATAATAGTAATAATAGTAATAGTAGTAATAGTAGTAGTAGTAATAATAATAATAATAATAATAATAATAATAATAATATACTGACAAATATTTAATAGTGACATTTAAAATTGCAAGTTTTCAGAAACTATAGATGCTTATCAAGATAACTCATGATACCTAGAAAAATCTTGGTACAACTGGTTTTGAAGATATGCACAAAACATATAAAATGGGTCCAGGTTATCTGAGGGACCGTCTCTTGCCAATCACATCTACCTGACCCATCAGAGTGAGGAGGCAGGGAATGTCGTGGGTTCCATTCCCAAGGGAGATATACCTGGTGGAACCCAGAAGAAGGGCCGTCTCCATGGTGCTCCTTCTCTCTGGAACATCATTCCCCCAGAGATTAGGATGGCTCCCACTCTAATATTCTTCCGGAAGGCGCTGAAGACCTGGTTCTGCCAGCGGGCCTGGGGAACCCAGAGCGGGATGGAGCCCATTAAATGGCTCGTGTAATCTGCTGTCGCCGGGGCGGGGAGGTGGGGGGTGATTTTGTTATATTGTACTATATTAATTTATTTGATTATTTTGTTAGTTTTTATTGTTTTAAATGTAGTTTTATATTCTGTAAACTGCCTTAAGTCGCCATGGGTGAATAGACAGCAATATAAATTCAATAAATAAATAAACATACAGAAAAGCTTGCCAACCCACATTATATTTGGCAAAGAATTCTATTAAAATATGCATCTACAATTTCATATTGGATGTACAACATAAGGTAGTTAATCCAGAAATACAACAATTCTAGTCAGAACTTTATAATTTCTCACAGCAAAAAAACTGCATCCTCATCAAAGTAGGGAAGATATATCAGAAGGAAGAGAATATGTATAAGTCTAGCTAGAAGTCTGTCAAATGTAAACTTTCTCATCAAGATAGGTTTACTAGTATACTTGTGATTCCCGATGTACAAAATAACTGCATCATTCTTTTTCTTCCAGAAATACCAACTGCCTTGACCAGGTGTTATAAAACAGAAGATATTGTTTAAGAGTTACATACTTATTATGTATTTGCACAGAAGAGCAAACACAGATGAAAGCAGTGCTAACATCAAGATTTTAAAAATTGAACAAAAGTGTTGAATGATTTTCTAGGGCTCTGTGAAGATCTGAGTTTTGTTTCAATTTGACAAAGCTTGATTAAATTACTCTTTGATGCAGATTTATGAACTGAAATGGTGATCTGCTTTGAAGAAACAATTCTGACTGAATGACTCTGAAATATTTCAAAGTAATTTAGAAATTTAATTTTTCTGTTCATTGTAATGTGTTATTGTAACTTAAATTACATATAAGCAAGAAACTCCCAGGGAAAAAGTGCGCTTCAAGGTTTTGGTTACTACCTTTAGAGCGCTCCATGGCTCAGGACCAGGATACTTACGAGACCGCCTCCTGCCACCAGTAGCCTCTCACCGACCAGTTCATTCCCATAGAGAGGGGCTCCTCGGGGTGCCGTCAGCTAAACAATGTCGACTGACGGCCCCCAGGGGGAGAGCCTTCTCTGTGGGAGCACCTACCATCTGGAACGAGCTCCCCCCAGACATACGGAGGATACAAGACCTACGCATCTTCCGCCGCGCCCTAAAAATGTTCTTATTCCAACAGGCTGGTCTGGCCTAACTCTCCCTTTTAAATTGGCCTTTAAATTGGCTTTTAAATTGGTTTTAAATCTCTTTAGATAAATTTGGATATTTTAATCTTTGAACCTATACCTAAATTAATTAATCTGTTTTTAATAGTTTCTCTAACTTTTATATGTCTTTGTATTTATTTATGCTGTTCACCGCCCTGAGTCCCTCGGGAGTAGGGCAGTATACAAATATGAAAAATAAAATAAATAAATAAATAAAATAAGAATGCTACAGGAAGATGAGAGAGGCCAGGAAGGTGTAATGGGGTGAGGAGATGCAGTGTGTGGAGTTCATGCAAGCATAGAAAGGCCTGAAAGAAGGATGCTGGGGTATGAGTGCTGGGAAGGACAGAAAGAGAGTGTGGGATGCATCCCTGTGCCAGCCCAAGGAGGTGGGAAAAGAGTATGTAGGGTGTGTATATGCAATTACAGGGAAGCTTGGGAAAGAGGAACCATGGTGCATGCCTGTGTTATGTGTTCAGGTAGGAAGGTGCTGATGGGTAAATTTGTGTATGGAGTGCAGGAAGGCTGGAAAAGAGGGCATAGACTGGTTTTAAGTGCAAGGAGACCCACAAAGGACAGCATGGGATGCAGTGTGTGTCTGTGTCTGTGTGTGCATGCTTGGAGGCCCGGGAATAAGGGCATGGGGCATATGCATGTGTGTGGCTGCAGAAAGACAGGGAAAGAAGATGCAGAGCGCTTACATTTGTGCAAGGGAAGCAAGGCCAGAATAGAATTTATGGGATGCATGTCTCTGTATGCGTGTGTTTGCACATGAACATGCGCACAAATGCAGGGAGGATTGGGGAAGGAGATGTCACCACCTACAATCTGTTAGAAATAGTCAAAATAGGTAAAGAGATAAAAATACTTATTTTCATATGTTTAATTTACATTATATGCACATAATTCAACTTTACAGATATTTTATGGACACTAATATTTCAAAGACAACATTGTATAATGTTGTATAATTGTAATTGTATAATTACAAAAATGTAATTTATGTCTATTTCCATCTCACTTTTTTTACTGACTTAATTAGATTAATCAATACCTCTGTATCTCATGCAATAACCACTGGTTTTAAAGTCAATAATTTTAAAATGTTTTTATCTCTCTCATGTGCACACAATTCACACAATGAAAATTTTATTAAAATATGTCATTATTATTAGTGCATAACGAAGTGTTATATGACCAAATCACATCATGCTGATCTGGAATACAAACCACTAGATCTCTTTTCCTGGAGTTACTTGGTCTATTCCTGTGGGACCCACTGACATCCAAGGAAAGGCTCTTAAGAACAAAGTTATAAAAAATTATGAACCTCAAAAATTGATATCATTACAGAACAAAATGATTCTGGTAAATTTTACTCCTTTTAGTTCTAAACAAACTTTTATAGCAGTTTTATATTAACCTAACACGTTATGCTCATGATTTTCAATTCCCATCATTTTAATTCCCATCATATTCACCAACACAATGCATTTCTAGACTAATCTTTTCTTTGGAAGTTTAAACATAAGATTGATGTTTACTTCAATGTTTATGTGGTGAAAGGAAAATACCTAGCTCCTTGAAACAAGCTCATCAGCTGAGAAAGAGTATTTTCAGACTTAAATTCTGCTAACTTAAAAACTCCCCTTATGAAAGGGTGGCTGCAATAGAAGGATGATTGTGATGATAGACAGAACTGATGACAAACGGAAGCTAAGGACAATAGGAAGAATGGCTGTTGGATTTCTCTATTTAGACTTGTACAAATTACCTAAACTTTCAATGTGGCCTGGATTTGAACTAGCTGACTGACCAGAGAAGTGAAATGCAAGGTGGGATGAAAGGAAACTAAGAATAATATCTTAATTTGCTGAGTAGAGTAAATGTAGAGAACATATGCAGCTCCTTATCTCTTTAGCTGGAAATTATGAAATGATTTAATTGAATAACAGGTTTGTTTTTTTGTTTTAAAAGCATGTACCTGAGAGTTTAAGGGCCACATGTGAATATAGATAATCAAATTCCTTACATCTTGATGTTTCCAGTGTTTGCTTTTGACAGCTACAACTACTAGTAAGTTCCCCATCTTCCTGCCTATAGGAGTTATTATCAAAACTAACTTGCTTTAAATTAATATACCTTGGATACAGTTTTATATCTTATACAGAAAAGTTGATGCCTTTCTTTTTTTAAAATTTCTATTCTCACTAGCCCTTCACAGCATAATCCATTATAAGGCATTCCAACATCTGGAAAACTTATCTATTGAGAATTAAGCTTTCAATATTCAAAAGGAATTAATTATAAGAAAATGAATACAGAATTACTGCCTCTGTCACCTACTACAAACAATATACCAGGGTGGATAAAAATTGATGATTTTTTTAAAAAAAATTTAAAAATCAGATTTTTTAAATTTAAATTGGTTTTTTTTATTTAAATCGGAATTTTTTTTATCAAATTTATTTTAATAAAATGATTTTGGAGTAAAAATCTATCTAAAGATAGTTTTCTATTTAAGATACATTAATAATTTAGTTTATTCAGCATGAAACGGAGCTTAGTTATATAGCATGAGGCTGTATATTCTGCAATATTGGGACTGTTGGTGAGTCAACAGAAGGTCAATAGAAGGAGGAGCTGCTGCGAGACAGATATGACAGTTGCTCTTTAAAAATTATGATTTAAATCAAGTTGATTTAAATCAAGCCTTTTTATTAATGATTTAAATCATGATTTAAATAGTGATTTAAATCAACTTGATTTAAATCAAATCCACACTGCAATATATTATTTTAATTTATCCAAAAACTCTTAATTAAAAATTACAATTCACTTTCCAATTCATAGAATATTTTCATGGAGAACCCTTTTGACCAGAGTGTTTTCTTTCTTATTAAAAGATCACAAATTCACTATTAAGTTTGGCTATGCAAAGCATTTAAAAGAGGTAATTTGCAAAGCATGTTAAAGTAAAGAACCCTTTCTGCATAGATAGATCCTTGTGAAAACTTTTGCAGTTGTATTGAAAAGTATTCCAGAATATCAGTACTGTGTCTGTGGGTATACAAAGCCCCAGAAGAGTGTATTTTCACAGGCATACAGATACTTTATTCATGTTAATATATTTTGCAAAGCACCTCTTTTTAAGCATAGCTCTAGTTTGCACATTCAGCCAAACCATGGTATGAATACCCATGATTGTTGATTAATGTAATTGGTTCAAACATATTAAATTGTAAGCTATAGTTGATAAGCCACAATGATCAGTTCATACAATATTCTAAGTCAAAACCAAACATATAACATTATGTTTAATGTAAAATGTGAATTACAGCGCAACGGCCCCAGTGTAGTTATAATAATTCATATTTTTATTATTAAAAATAATACTTCATTAACTTATCCCCTTCTCCTCTTAATTTCTTTGATATCCTTTAACTACAGAACATTTATGTTAACTAAAACTAACTTTAAGCAATGTTTTTCCACCTCCACTTCAAACTGCAGCTCAGTAGATAACCCATGCAGATTTAAAAACCATGCAAGATAATTACTATGCTGACAAAATCTTGAATTCAGAAGATATTAAGCTTAACCACGAAATAACATCATGTATTTCAATCCACAAGTCCTTAAAAAAAAAATTAACATTTATTCTAAGAAATTATATTCTTCTATTTAAAGAATTATCTTTGAAATGATCAAAAATTTCATTCTATATTCAATTCTGTGTTGCATAATAATTAGCATACAAATATATCAATAATCTCATAGCATACTCCAATTCTAAACTATATTAGTAAAAAAAAACCCACCACATTACTTTTATTGAAATAATTTTAAATACTAACCCTGTGACTACCAATGTTTTGAGAGGATACCAAATCACCAACTCCCTAATAAAAATAATAATAATAATAATAAAGCAACTTTCATAAAAAGGAAAATCAAAAACAGATAAAGACTGAATTTATGCTTAAAATAAATCTAGCTTTAGTACAAACCAGGTCTGGCTGCCGCCTGGACTGACATGAATGGCTAGCCTTCTCAGAATTTTCCTAAGAAAATATTTTAAAATGAGAGATTTTAGAGATTACTAAAATGATGGAAAATAGTTTTCATACAAATGTGGATTACAGGCTTCAGTTTATATTACTTTATCTCTGTGGGCATGCGAGCCATTCCCCTAGTTCAATTCCGCCAGACATACGCACATGCCTACAGCTGGCCAGCTGGTTGCCAAGTCTTTGCTGCGCATGCATCGGAGCAGGGCGCATGCGGGGGGCTGCGCATGCATGCACAAGTGTGGTGTGTGTTTGGGGGTGCGCACACATGTGTGGAAGTGTGGTGCGTGTGGGGGGCCTCAGGCGCATGTGGGGAGGGCGTGGCACGTGCAAGGTCTCACACGCATGCAGGGAGTGTAGCACTGTGGGGGCACGCATGCATTACATTTTGGGGGTTTGGGGGTACACGCAGATATTCTCGAGAACACTTTCAGCACTCAGGCCGGAAAAGGTTAGCCATCATTGCTATAGGAGAAGTAGATTTTAAGATGACCTAAGGGAGAGTTGTTTCTTTTTTAACTGAAATATTTCAGACCTTATACATGTGTTTCCCACTTAGAATACTAACAAGTTTTCATTTTTCAGTCATCATAACCGCAATAGACTCAGGCTGCAATCTGCCTATCCCTGATTACAGCTGTCTCATGTACTTGCTATATAAATGGTCAGAAAATACTCTTACATATATACTGATGGCTGAAAAATAGTTATAAGTTAGAACTGTGACACAATAAAATTAGAAAACTAAAAACAAAATAGTACTAGAAGTCCATTATCATTTACATCATAAACAATATATCCAATATAATCTTATGGTATATTAATTATAATATCAGATACTTTATAATTTAGAATATTTATTCTACCTATGTGTGACTCCTCTTCTGAGGAGTATTACTTTTGAAAATAAAAGATGATAAAAATTAAGTATATTTATCATTAAAATTCAGTGTGAAATTACAAAGGATATAGGTGAAAGGGATCTATACCATATGACATAATTACTCATATATGACCTTATGTTAAGGAATCACATAAAATATGTCTTAATTTGGGTCATTTGATGCTGTGTCCACTTACTATAGTCTTTATATCAGAGTTTTTCATATCTTAGAAGGCTCAATTAACATACAACATAATTTAACATATATAATACTGAGAAATTGCTGTAATGTTTCAAAATGTTATCTAAATAAAAAGTAGCCACAGAAAATCAGGCTTATTTTGTCTTAATTAAGTTTACACAAGACAGATGTGTGGTAATGTAAAATCATTTCCTCCATTTATCCCATACTGAAATGATATATATAATATTGGAGATGATCCAACAACCCTAAATAATTATTTTGGCAATGCATTTCTCTGGTATATGCCCTTAAAATTCTAAGATTTAAACAGGAAATTTAGGCAAATTATGATGATTCTTCTATACTCATATTTGTATTAATCTTCGTTTTATGTATTTCTCATGTAAGTATATTTATACATTTTAAAAGTTTTCACCATGACACATTATTTTTTTATGAAATTTCATATACTAAAATATTAGGAAATAAACACTACAATCAGATTAGTTTTCCAAGATAAAAGCACCACAAAACACGCAATCCTGGCCTACCATCCACCTCTGGATATGTCCCCATTTTCTATCATAAGAACGCTGAGAAAGCTACAAAAAGGTAGAAAACCTGATTTTTAAAGGATAATACTTTAGTAACAATAGATGCCATCTTTCATAATTCTGCTTACAAAATACAGGTTATTTTGCAATACTGTCTAGAAAAGTAGAATTCCACTAGCAATTTAAAGGTTATTTAAATTCAATACTGCAATTCTGCAAGGACAAAACTGACCAGAAGTTCCAATACCAATACATTATAATAATGAAATCATTGTTAAAACTACCATAAATCCTCATGTATTATCCCAGATTCTGAATACATATTGCACAAAATAGAATAAATTATTTTTATAATATGGAAATGTTATTCTAAATCATGAGGGGCAACTCATATGCTGCATGATTCCCAGCAACTACTTGCGCAGATTGTTTTCGTTTCGCTTGATTTCTCCAGCACAAAGTATTTCCTTCTGTAGTATTGCTATTTTATGACTGTTATAGTAACTTAGAATTATTGTACTACAAACATCTTCTTTGTCCTCTTCTACCACACAATGGAGTTGCCATGCATGTCTATTCACAAATAGGCATTCACTTACTAATATATATGGCACCTTATATAACATACACTGAAAACACTGAACATCTCTGCTACAGAGTAACATATTCATTATACTATAAATATATCTATACAGATAGTTCTTGAGATACGACTGATCACTTAATGGCCATTTGAATTATAACATGCCCCCCAAAAGCTACATATGAACTTGTTCTGAAGTTACGGCTACTATAGCGACTCCATGATTATTCAGCCTTACTTCTGACCAAAAAGATGCTGCAGCACCCTCCTACTTCTCTCCCCCTCCCATTCAACCCCACTGGGACCCCACAACACTTGGACCTGCTCTCCATGCCTCCTGAAAACAGCTGCTATTTTCAGCATGCCAACAATTCCTTGCAAAAACGGCAGCTGCTTTCTGCCCTGATCAGCTGGCTGTCAGGAGATTGCAGACCACTCCTACCTCTTGCTAGACTTTAAGCCAGCTGCCCACACACAAAAGCGGCAGCTTCAAAAGGAACTTCACAAACCCTTTTTCTTGCTTAACCCCCTGAACCCCCTCCCTATGTTCAATAAAGAAAACAGAAAAAAAGTTGGGGGAACTTATTCCTTCTCTCCCACCCCACCATTAGGTACTTAAATTAGGTACTGTCATTTCCCTTCTAGTCTAATCCTTTTAATAACCCCATTTGCTAAATTTTCTGAATGCCTGAAAACATGGTGACAAAATCTGTAAGTTACTTACTTTGATGAGTGACTGCCAGGTTGAAGAGTAGAAGAAAGGAAGCAAGCAAGCAAAGAAAATCTTTTTGCAGCTTGTTTGCATTGAGGAGCTGAAGAAAAAGTTTAGCTCAAAAACTTCAGCCAGCTACAGCACAACACATGTAGCAAATGGCCAGTCATAGCAAAAGCTGGGTTCTTGGCAAAACTTTTTACTGTTTATCTGACTCCCTTTAGAATAATCCTAGCTAGGTCCTAAAGGAAATCAGACAAACAGCAAAAAATTGGAAAGCTTTGGAAAGCTTTTTGCTGCTTGTCTGACTCCCTTTTGGGACCCAGCTTTTGCTGCAGCTGGCTGTTTGCAGTCTCCCAATGGCCAGTTGATCAAGACATAGGCCCAATCAAAAAGGGTGCTTCGTCAGCCACACCACAGGCTTGTTTAGAAGCCTCTCTAGCACTGTAACTTGATACTGGGCCCTAATCTAGCTGGGATCTTTTCCCCAATTGCCTGTTTTGGGCTATGCAAAGCTTTTTGCTGCTTGTCTGCCTTGTTTATTGGCCCAGGAGGGTGACAGGCCTCCCAGGGCTTCCCACAGTCATAAGACATGCCACAATGATCCATATGTTTGTTTAACAAAGGGATCAGGGAGATTAAATGATGGGGGATGACAAGTGAGGTTGTCTCACTTAATAACCATTCCCATTTGCAAAGGTAGGCTCCATTATATCCTTAGGTTGAGGAATATCTAATAATATTTTCTTTTAAAAGCTTTCTACGTGATTTTACAAGAAAAAGGAAGTCTATTATTTGTATATTCTAATAAATTTAAGATAGTATTAATATTTACATACTTCTTTTTGTTGGCGCTCCAATTCCCTCATGCGTATATCCCTTGCTTCCGCTCGGGCTGCACGTTTGGCTGCAAGGCGTGCTTCTGCCTGTTATATTGAAAATACAAATGCAAGTAAGAAATCTAGCATCAACAGTTAGGAATCAACTTTTCCACAATTACTTTAGGATTTCAAAAAAAAAAGTTAATATTAAAAGGGAGGGAGAGAGGAAGAAATCTCAAATTGAAAGACAAAAACGACAAGTATAAAAAGTGGAAAGAGGGGCACATAACTAAGGCAGAATATCAGCAAATAGCCTGAGACTTAAAAGATGAAGTGAGGAAAGCTAAGGCTCAAAATGAACTGAGACTTGCAACAAAAGTCAAAAATAACAAGCAAAAAGTCAAGGAAACGATTGGTCCACTAGTGGGAAAAAGTGGCAAGAAGGTGACAAGCAATACACAGAAAGCAGAACTATTTAACTCATTTTTTGCATCAGTTTTTACACCAAGGGAAATAACAGTCCAACCTATCAAAACCAGGACCATAAAAAACAGCTTAGAAACACAAGTTAAAATAGACAAGAAAATGGTAAGTGAGCACTTGTACACCCTAGACGAGTTTAAATTACTGGGACCAGATGGATTACACCCCAAGGTTCTGAGGGAACTGGCAGATGTGATCTCAGAAACACTGAACTATATCTTCCAAAGATCCTGGAGCACCAGGAAACTACCAGAGGATTGGAAAAGAGCTGATGCTCCTGCTGTCAGCGTTCCAGAAAAACCCCAACTCCAAGTAAAGACACGGAAGCAAGCATTTTCCAAAGTTCTCTTTACTAGAATAGGCAAACTGGCACATCTGGGAAAACCCGAATCTGAAAAGCCTGGGTTTTCCTTCAGTAAGTCAAAGCTCCCAAAACCATCCCCTTTTCCCCCCAGTCGGTCACATGCTCCAATCAACATCCGCTCCATCTCGATCCAGCCCTGACCACTCCTTCTCCAGATGCTGGATCGCCCTGACCTTGACCGACAGGAAGAATGTTATTCTGTCTACTAACAACCCCTCTCCTTAATCCCCCCTCCTACTTTCCCACACACGAGAAGGTGGCAGCATTGGAGCTTCCAGCCTAATATGGCTTCCAAAGCTGACAGACGTCCCCCCCCCTGCAAAAAGAACCACCTCCTGAAAATTTAGCAGACAAAATACAAAAGAAGGGGTTAACACCGTACACTAGACCCCTTAACCCCCTCTCCCCACCCCCCAGGGGACCTTTTGGTTTCTCAGGAAATTTATCATGAAATTGTTTCACCAGAGCATCAGCATTCACATCCCAACTCTTCACCCAAGTAGCTTCAGCCAAAAGGTAACCTTTCCAATGTACCAAATATTGTAAGCGACCCCTGTAGAGTCTAGAGTCCAGGATTTTCTTCACCTCATAGTGAATCTCCCCTTGCACAACCAAAGGAGGGGATGGAGCAGCTGGCAAGGGTCTTAGGTTAGATTCTCTGGCCGGTCTCAATAAGCTACTGTGGAAAACGGGGTGTACTTTCCCTAATATGCGAGGGAGTCTAAGTTGGACAGTCACTGGGTTGATAACTTTCACTATAGGGAAGGGGCCTATGAATTTGGGTCCAAACTTCTTGCTGGGTAACTTCAATCTTAGGTACTTGATTGACAAATACACCTTATCGCCTAATCGGAAAGGTGGTTCGAGGGATCGGCGTTTGTCAGCCTGGACCTTATATCTTTCCACTGAGTCCGCTAAAGCTTTCTTAGTATTCTCCCAACCCTTTTTCAATGAGGTCATCCATTCCGTAAGGGACATAGAAGTGGGCGGCTCTCTAGGCAACTCAGGCATCGGCACAAAATCCATGCCTGTAGTTATCTGAAAAGGAGTCAACCCCAGTACTGCTGTGTACTGCATTATTATAAACCACTTCTGCGAACGGTAGCAAATCCACCCAGTTTTCCTGTTGATAAATGACATATAATTTATTGCTCCACCATTGAGTTCAATTTTTCAGTTGATCCCTTAGTTGATGGGTGAAAAGCTGAGCTAAGCCCCTAGGATGACCCAATGGATCGTAGAAACCCTCTCTTAGCGGTAAAGTGGACCCCGCGGTCCAATATTATTCTCCTTGGGACTCCATGTAGCCTGTAGATGTGTTTCACAAACAGCTTTGCCAGCTTCTTGGCCGAGGGTAGTCTGTTGTAGGCAGTGAAGTGTGCTTGCTTGGAGAATAAACCAATGACAGTCCAAATAACCCTGTTACCCCCCCCCCTCAGGGAACTCAACTATGAAGTCCATCGCAATCTCCTCCCAGGGCTTGGTGGGTTTGGCCACAGCCTGGAGAAGTCTAGGGGGCTTCCCTGGTCTGGATTTCATAATGGCACAGGTGGCACAGCTCCTCACATAGTCTTCCACATCACCTTTCATCTTTGGCCAACAGAATTGTCTCCTAGTCAAATGGAGGGTTTTTAAAAATCCAAAGTGGCCCCCTAGTCGAGAATCATGACTCCTCTTTAGCACCAGGAGTTGCAGGCTGTGGGGCACGTAAAGTTTACTCCCTTTCCAAGCCAATCCGTCTCTTAGGGTTAGGTCTGCCTGGTTTTCCTTGAACCAAGAATCAGTCAAGAGTGCCGCTTTTAGTTCCACTGTCAACTTGTCTTCGGATAGGTTGGAACTCTGGTGCGTTTGCGGTCTGGTGCGGGCTTGGGCGGCTGGGTGAGTCTCTGAGATCATGGCATGAACTATTTCTTCCCATCGGCTGTCAAACTGGGGCTTACGGGAGAGAGCGTCAGCTAAAAGGTTCTTACACCCCGGGATGTATTTCAGGTTAAAATTAAAGCGTTTGAAATATTGAGCCCAATGAACCTGCTTGGAAGAAAGTTTCCTGGGGGTCTTCAGCACCTCGAGATTCTTGTGGTCAGTCCACACTTCAAAAGGCTCATTAACCCCCTCTAGGAAGTGTCTCCAGGATAGGAGAGTCCATTGCACCACAAATGCCTCTTTCTCCCATATCGCCCATCTGCGTTCAGTGTCTGTTAACTTTCTCGATACGTAAGCACATGGCATTAGATTGCTTTGGGCGTCCCTTTGCAGTACAACAGCAGCCATTCCCATGTCATTTGCGTCCGCCTGAACCACGAAGGGCTTATTTGGGTCAGGATGCTGTAGGATCAGCTCCACTGAAAATAGGCGTTTCAATCGTTCAAAGGATTTTTGACAGTCCATTGTCCAAGCTAGAGGTTGGCTAGGTTTTGGCTTGGTGGGAGACGGGCCAGTTTTTAGCAATTCTGTCAAAGGGAGTGAAACCTCAGCAAAGGAAGGGATGAATTGTCTGTAAGTTTGCAAATCTCAGGAAGCTTTGGAGTTGCTTACAGGTACGTGGAGGCTGCCAGTCCAACACGGCTCTCACCTTCCCTGGGTCCATTTCGATTCCCTGAGTCGACACCCTGTATCCCAGGTAGTCCAAGGACTCCTTATGGAACTCACATTTGGACAACTTTGCCACTAGGAGCTTTTTCAGCACTTGTCTGACCAATTTGACATGTTCTTCCATACTTTCACTGAATATAAGAATGCCATCAAGATAAAAAAGAACCCTCTGATATAGATGCTCATGCAAAATTTTGTTGATCAGTTGCATGAAGACTGTGGGGCCCCCTTGGAATCCAAAAGGCATCACCCGGAATCGGAAGCTGCCCAAGGGGCAGTTAAAAGCAGTCTTCCGTTCGTCTCCCTCCTTTATGCGAACTCGGTAGTAGGCTTCTCTTAGATCTAGCTTGGTGAAAATCTTGCCTTTTGATAGGTGGTTCAGCAAGTCCTTCATCAGTGGGAGGGGGTAGGTATTTGTATGCAAATGCCATTCATGTTTCTAAAATCAACGCACAATCACAATGTACCATCTTTTTTTTTCTCTAAACAGTACAACCCCACTCCTTAATCCTCCCTCCTACTTTCCCATATACGAAAAGGTGGCAGCATTGGAGCTTCCAGCCTAATATGGCTTCCAAAGCTGACACCTGCTGTCTGGAACATCTTGCTCGATGTGAAATTGGCCCCAA
Source organism: Arizona elegans (assembly GCA_022577455.1). Lineage (NCBI taxonomy): Eukaryota > Metazoa > Chordata > Lepidosauria > Squamata > Colubridae > Arizona > Arizona elegans. The sequence goes on along the minus strand of JAKOOJ010000004.1, from coordinate 69,061,126 downwards.
CCCTCCTCTTTTTTTGTAAGGGCCTAAAGATGGGGCTTTGCCAGTTGGTTTGGGGCCCAATGGAGGAACAGCACAATGGAGGTGGTTGAACAACAGAACAGAACAGAAACCAGCCCTCCCCCCATTCCCTCCCCCCATGTATGTATCTTTGGTTTTAACATTTGTTCTTAATCTCTTATGTTTTAGTTTAGATGTAATTGTAAGCTTCCCAGAATTATTCTATGGTAAGATGGAAAGCCAATAAATTGAATGAATGAATGAAAAACAAACAAACAAAAAATAAATGTTTTACATTTCTTTGTAAAACACTAGCCTCATATTTGGTTGTTCATCTATATATATACAAGGACCAATTATTTCATTAAAAGACCATGGGTTCTTTCTCTGTTTAACTCTAACTAGTAAATGTCATTGTGCAAATTTGCTAAATGACTCATACAACAACAGCCACTTGAAACTCTGCACTAGGTCTGGAATCACATCATTAGCAAGAATCTCTATGTTTGAAATATTAAGCATGCTGATAAAGGTTACAGTAGTATTGCATTAAGTTCTAACTTAATAATTGTTCAAGTAGGTAAGTATAATTACCTATACTGCAATAACATACCGATTCCCAGGTTATATCTGTCACTTAAGTTTGAACAAATTTACCAACCTCTCTAGCAATATGACCTAGGGCTTCATCTTCTGCAGAAAATCTGTCCTTCATTGGAGTTCTTTTCCTTCCTGAGCCAGGGGTCCCCATGCTTATATACAATCTCAGATAGTTTCTCACAGTATTGCTTTAAATCCAAGAGTCTAAATCTGAAACAAAGAAAAAGTATATAGTTATTATTTTCATGATATATATGTATCTATAGCTTGAAAACAATTTTTCAACAATTTCCTGAGGTTGTTCATAGTGGTAAAGGTAAAGGTATTTCATACTTTTGAAAACGAAGTACACATTTTAGGAACCATACATTCATTTTGCAAAATTTATGTTTTCTAAACAATCTTAAACATTTTGTATACCATGCAGTTTAACAGAATTATCCCCAACTATTTTAGTTAAACAATGTTCTGAATTTTGTCTTATCAGCTGTTCCTACCCATTTTTTTTTAAAAAAAGATCCTCATATTTTTAAGGTTTTATGCAGTAACATTTATATTCCCTTAAATTTTATAGATCTAAGTATTTATTTTGGGTCAATAAGCCAATACCCCAAATATACATCCACAATTCCACTGAAACATTTTACTAAGTGTAAGAAATAATTATCGATATAGGAATTAAACTGAATTACCAACATAACCTTCACAAAAAAATGTGAGATAATCTAACAGAGAAATTTTTAAAAAATCTTGAAAAGAAGCTCTATCATTTTAAGATCAAAATCTAAAGAAAAACAATTCTTAAGTAATATGCTTATGTAATCAATAAATACCACTGACTCTCTTTATGATGGTCAAAATTAGCAAGAAATAATACAGATAAGTCCTCAATTTATAACTGATTGCTTAGCAACCATTCAAAATTACAGTGGACCCACTAAAAGCTACTTACAACTGGTCCCAAAATCACAATTGTAATGCCTACAGTCATGGTCATTTTTCTTTATACCTGACTAGGAATGCCCACCTATCTTCCCCCCTAATGTCTTTATCAGGTCCCTGCAGGCTGGCTTCCCGCTCCACCAAGCCCACACTCTTCTCCTCGCCCTATATCATTCATCCTGCAACATCCCTTCAAATATTTTCAAAGCTTAGGTTAGGGAAGAACACTTGTTGGGCTGGGTGGTATAATCCAGAAGTGGCTGCCATTTTCTGAGCACCCATACTGAATTGTAGTTACTCGTGGGGTTATACAGAGGGCTGAAGCAGCCTATAAATCTAAGTCAGGGGTGTCAAACTGAAGGCCCGCAGGCTGCATCCAACCTGTGGGGTGCCTAGATCTGGCCTGAAGAGCCACCCAGGAAACAGCAAAGGACCAGCCCATGGTGCCTCTGCTACCGAAAACGGAGCTCAGGAGGGCCACGTATGGCCCTCTCAAGCTCCCTTTTCGGACATAACAGCCTCCTGCAGCCATCTGCCAGTGAAAATGTTTGCACTGGCAGAGGGCTAGCAAAACAAACTAAAAGCAAAACAAAAGGAGAAATATTTCCCTTTTTGAGCATCCAAGAAGGGACAGGAAAGGAAAAGGGGAAAGAGGAAAGACAAAGACAAAGAACAAGAAAAAGAAGGAAAGATGGGAAAAGAGCAAGGAAGGGTAAAAGAGGAAAGAGGGGAAGAAAGAAGGAGAATGAAGAGGGAAGGAAAAAGAAGAAAAGGAAGGAAGGAAGGAAGGAAGGAAGGAAGGAAGGAAGGAAGGAAGGAAAGAAGGTTGGTTTAGCATGATTTGCACTTGGCTATCAGCAGTCCTGCTGCCCTTTCACCATCCCCTTGTCCCCTCCTTCTGACCTTTCCTGGTGGTCTCCCATCCTATTGCTAAGGATGCTTTGGTTACAAAGCTGGGTCTCCTTGTATGGAGAAGAAGTGGGCCTCCCTCTGACCCACACACTTTGCCCTTCCGCACACTCCATGAGCAACCTAGCCAAAGATAGTGAGAAAAGCAGCAGCAGCCTCAAGGAGGAGATAAGTGCAGCCAGACACCCTCTCAGGGAAGCAGGGCTGGCCTGAGCTGTGGGGTCCTGGTGCCCTAGGAGCTGGAGGGCCAAGCTGGTTGCTTGCCCTCCACTGCCTAGGGCTCTGGACAGCCTGCACTGTAACCCAGGGATCCTCCATGTGGCCTGAGAAGAACAGCAAGGCTGGAGGACAAGGGTTTGGTGCTCTCCCTGGTCTCGCCTTCCTCCACTAGAGGAATACAACCATGATGCGGCCCTCAATGAAACAGAGTTTGACATCCCTGATCTATACCATAGTAAATGAATGCCACAACTAGGTCAAAAGAAGAACAGCAATATGAATATCATTTTTAAACATATTAGCATCTATTTAAAGTACTATATTGTTTCCACAAACAATCTACATCTAAAGAGAGAAGGTAAAATGGAAATGCCTGCTGATATCCATGCTGCAAAGCAGGAAAGTTCTGGAGAAGAGTCTGAAGTTCTTTACTTGTCTGGAAAGGGCTACTTTACTTGTCTGGAAAGGGTAAGCTTGAAGTAAGATAAATCTTAAACAGCAAGTCTATGCAAAGTGATTGAGAGATGAGCTTCACAAAGCAGATTACAGCAGATAAAGCCCCACTTTTCAAAGCACTGAAATAGTATATTCTTTGCAAGGCTTGTGTGGCTGTTCAAATATTCATACAGGGACATTTCCTAAGAGATCACCAAGATTTTTTTATTATTATTGAATTTGTATACCGCCCTACTCCCAAAGGACTCAGGGCAGTGAACAGCCATAGAATAAAACAATATAAATACAAAATTTAGAATAGAATAAAACAAATTAAATAATTTGGCTGAACAAATTTAAAACCCCAATACTTAAAACCAAATTTAAAATTTCCATATTAAAAAGAGGAAAGACTTAGGACAGGCCAGCCTGATGAAACAAGAAAGTCTTGAGCGTGCAACGGAAGGTACGCAGATCCGGGATCCTCCGTATCTTCGGGGGGAGCTCATTCCAGATAGTAGGTGTCCCCACAGAGAAGGCTCTCCCCCTGGGGGCCACCAGTCGACATTGTTTGGCCGATGGCACCCGGAGGAGCCCCTCTCTATGGGAGCGTATTGGTCGGTGGGAGGCTATTGGTGGTAGCAGGCGGTCCCGTAAATAACCAGGTCCTAAGCCATGGAGCGCTCTAAAGGTGATAACCAAAACCTTGAAGCGCACTCGGAAGACCACCGGGAGCCAGTGCAGCTCGCGCAGGAGAGATGTTACATGGGAGCGATCACCACCCATGAAGCCGCACTCTGCACCAGTTGGAGCCTCCGAGTGCTCCTCAAGGGGAGCCCCATGTAGAGAGTGTTACAATAGTCCAGACGGGAGGTGATGAGGGCATGAGTGACCATGCGTAAGGAGTCCCGATCTAGAAAGGGACGCAACTGGCAGATCAGGCAAACTGATGAAAAATCCTCCTGGCCACGGCCGTCAAGTGCTCTTCTAAAGCCCTGAATCCAGCGGTTTTATATAAATGTTAAACAAAAGGGGCGAGAGGACCCATCCTTGTGGCACCCCACATATAAGGGGCCTCGGGGTCAACCTCTGCCCCCGTCAACACAGACTGCGACCGGTCAGAGAGAAAGGAGAACCACCGTAGTACGGTGCCTCCCACCCCCAACTCTTCCAACCGGTGCAGCATGATACCATGGTCGATGGTATCAAAAGCCGCTGAGAGATCTAACAGGACCAGGACAGAGGAGCACCCCCTGTCCCAAGCCCTCCAGAGATCATCCACCAACACAACCAATGCCGTTTCTGTGCTGTACCCAGGCCTGAAGCCCGACTGGAACGGATCTAGATACGTTTGGTATCTATTAATTGGTCCCACACACATATGTATGCATATACTGTCAACTTGCAAAGCATTCCTGACCTGCTCTCGAGTTGCCATAGGCAAGGGGGATGGGAAAACGAATTTTGCAGCTGCTGCAAGGAAGCACTTCAGTCAAAACAAAAGCACATTCCAGCCACCTCTCTGTCAAGGCTACCTCCAGTTACCCACAGTGGCTGGAGGGGAGTGATCTCTACAACCCGTGAAACTGCTTCATTGGAGAATGTGACTGATGACACACCTTGGGGGGAGGGGGGACACAGGGTCAGAGCCGGGATGTAAATTAAGTGGGGTCAGAGTTGGCTTCATTTGGAACGTGCCGACATGAAGCTCCTAATAAATAACTGGATTTCTTTTGAAGCTTGGCTCGAGACTCGTTATTTAATTAGGACATTGGTTGGAACCCTGATATATACAAGCTTTGGAAAGAAATAATTCTTTAAAGCTTTGAAGAGAAGCACTTCATATATCACCTCTTTTAAAAGTTTTCCATTGAGGAAAAGTAACTTAATTCTTTTTTTCCAGTTTTGTTTATTTCATCCAGTTGTGTTTCCTATTTTCTTTTTCCTTTCAATGTAGATACTTTTTCCATTATTCATCTCCTTGTTTTTATTTTTTTTGATGTTTCAGCTCAAAAAGAAGCAAATGTATTTGTTTCAGTGTAAAAGACAGAACACTTGATATTTGCAAATGAACAGCAATTTTACAAATGGGACATCTTATCCTATTAATTCAATTTGTACTTATTAATTCATTAATATGTATTTACTTTTAGTCCTGGCTCTATCTTCTTTCAGAATGTTGCCCATGGCTGGCAAGAGTTGCAAACATCATTCATATACAATATGCATACTGTACACACATATAAGCATGCACTAATTTATGTACTTGAGATCTTTAGTTTCATTCAGACTTTGAAACTAAGTTGCCAACATGAAAAAAATTGGCATTGCATAGGACTATTGCCAGTGCCTTTCCACCATCCCCCCCTCTAGTTTTATTTTTTGAGATCTTCTTAAATTCAGAGGCATATTTCTTTGAGGCAAATACAACAATCTTCTGCATTGTTGTACTCAATTCTGCTACAGAAGATGATTCAGCATCAGTGCAATAATATAGTAATTCATTTTACAATCAATAAATATTCTTAGCATTTATTTCACATATGAATGAGCAGAGGAAAGGCATCCATTCTAATATGGAAAATTTTAAAAATAAAGAGCTAAGCAACTACCATGAAATGAAATAATTATTTGAAGTGTCAAAAACTTTCAATAAATTCTGCAAATTCTTGCACTTCTGAGTTTAACCATTCAAACACTGAAACAAGACATACTGCCTCGATATTCTTAAGATCAGGAAACTGAAAATCATTGTTTGTTTAAAAAAAATGAAGAGTATATAACCCCAAATTTCTTCCATGATCATTCAGCTCTAAATATAGTTTATAAATTAATAAATCAAATTATTTTCATCTGAAAGATCCACTATGAGAAACATTTGAACTCCCATCCCATGGGGAAGAAATTACAATTACAATTATATTACATTAAAATTATAATTACAATTGTATTAATAAAATAAATATAAACCTAAAAATTATAAATAAATAAATAATAAAGCCCTAGCAAATCATTCAAAATCTCATGAATTTCCATCTGCTAAATGTCCGAGCCAAAATAGAATATATCAAATGTCTACAATATATTGAAATGCCTACTTGAAATTTATTATAAATAAAAAAGGTTTATCTTTTTTTCTCTAAAGCACAAATAGTTTTTAGAAACTACAAAAATGATATAAACAATTATTTACATGCTTTTATGAGTACAAATTGTTACCATATAGGCTTCTATTACTTAATTATGGTTCTAGTTTGGTTTTAGCTCCTCATGGCTCTAGTCTCTGGTCCAACACTTTCATCGCTACACTAAAATGGCTTGAACTTGCATGTAATTTTGCCTTTCAATTACTACTGACTTGCAGTATCCAACTGAGAAGAATCAATCAGTAGATCTCTCATTTCCTCCCCTCCCATCAAAAAAAATCAGTAAGATTTGGACCTTGATGCTGATGCTTAAGAGTAAACGTGAAAAAGTTCAGGATGCCAGAATCATTCCTATAAAACCCAAGAGTTGGTAAAGTCAAAACTTCACTTGCATTTTTTTTTCATTCCGAAAAGGGTTAAGGAGAAAAATTAGTTCTTAAATCTGCACAAAGTCATAAGGCATTTATCTCGCTCATTATATCTTCTAAAACTTGAACCTGGTCCCAGCTACATTTAGAGTACGTATACCCTCAAAACACTGTGCAAAACCTGTTGTGAGCCTTAAGCTTGTGGAAGAACCATATTTATAATTAGAATATTGTTTTTAAAGAGTATGCATTTACTCTTCTTTGCCATTTTTATTGCAACTATTTTATTTCTAAACAAAAGTTACTGATTATGACCTTTAAATGTTTAAATGATCCGGGAACAGGATCCCTTAAAGACCATCAATATAATCAATACTATTATACCGGGGGTGAAATCTAAATTTTTTTGCTACCGGTTCTGTGGGCGTGGCTTAATTAGTGGGCATGGCTTGATGGTAATGTGACTGGGAGGGCGTGGCTTGTTGATCAAGTGGGCGTGGCCAAGTCAATGTCATTTATTTGCCCTTTTTTAACCTACAAAACACAACACAACGCAATTGGCTCACCCACAATGTAAAAGCAGCTGTGCTGGACCCAAAATGGCCCCTGCAACAAGCAGGAACCTCACACAGCCACAAAAAGCCCAAAACAACAACTTTCACACTTTACACACACAAAATTCCACATACAGCTTTGTGAGATTTTGTGTGTTTGTGTAGTTAGAGTGAAACACTACAGAAATACACAAAATCTCAGAAAGCTGAACAAATATTATTTTATTTTAATTTATTTTTATTTTTATATAAAAGCAGTTAAATTTAAAACTTCCTAAACTTTAAATGGCTAGATCTAAAAAAAGAACAATAAAAAAACTCCCCAATTAACTATTTTTTTAAAGCTCTCAAAGGGGGGAAAATCTTACCCAATAGAACAGGGGTCTCCAACCTTGGCAACTTTAAGATTTGTAGACTTCAACTCTCACAATTCCTCAGCCAGCTTTGCTTTGCTGGTGAGGAATTCTGGGAGTTGAAGTCCAGAACTCCCTGCCTGCTTGATTGCAGGCAGGGAGATTCAGTTGCTTGCTGATGCAATGGATTACAGAGATTACAGCAAGGCGTTGCAACCAGCAGCTAAGGTAAGCAAGCTGAGGGGGGAAGGGGGAGGGATTTTTGCTACCGATTAGCAGGCAACTCAGCTGGAATCGTCAGAGCTTGACTCATCAGAGCCATTTAAAAGAAAAAAAGGCTCTGATGATTGCGCGGCTCAGCTGGGCAGGGACAGGGATTTTTGCTACCGGTTCTCTGAACTGCCCACCTCCATCGCTACCTACTCGCCCGAGCCGGTCCGAACCGGAAGCATTTCACCCCTATACTATACTGGATCCCCTAAAGTGAACAATTTGCCTTACTTCCCATTGAAAGGACACATTGACATGAATCGATCTAACCTTTGCTATTTGCTTCTGTTAAAAATTGCTTGGTGCCAATATTGTGCTATTTTGCTATGGTTAGGAATTATTTGTTTGGAATTAATTATGTAAACCTTGCTAAGAATTGTATATTTTCTGTTATATAGGTTTAATTAAGCATTTTCAACCTTCAAAATTTCTAGAAGAAAAAAAAAATCAAAATTGTATTCAGAGCAGAAAAGAAAATATATCTGCATAGCTTCATAGCAAATGAAAGAGGATGTTCCAGGGTAACTATTTTGTTCCATCTCCAAGGATGTGCCTAGCTTTGAAGCAAATAAGAGTGAGAAATCAAATAGCAAAGAAAAGATACAATTTTTAATGAGGTTTACAGAATTAATTCCCACAAAATAATTCCTAACCATAGCAAAATAGCACAAGCAATTTTTAACAGAAGCAAATAGCAAAGGTTAATTTGATTTGTGTCAATGTATCCTTTCATGGCTCCCCGTCAGGGAATCAAACCCCGGTCTTCCATGTGACAGGCGGGGATACTTAGTTTTTTTTTTTTCCTACTGTCCATACACCGACAGGGTGTACCTGTTTATGTGGAAGCAGGCAACAGATCTACAATGAGTGGCCTCCAGAAAGAATAATTCAGGTATATGGACCAGCCACCTGGGCAGAAGATGGAATGTGTGGTTATAGTACTCCCATTTATATGTTGAATAAACTTATAAGGTTACAAACTGGGCTTGAAATAACTAATAAAATTGCTATTGCTTTAACTTTGCAGTTTAAAATAGCAATATATCAGAATAGACTTGCTTTACACTTTTTGTTAACAGGAGGAGGTGTGAAAATTTTATCTCACAAATTGTTGTTTGCAGATAGATGGTCCGGAAAAAGTTATAGAGGGGAAAACTGCTCACGTCCCAGTGCAGACTTGAACTGGGCAGTTGACTTCAACTGGTTTAGCAGTATCTTCTCTGACTGGAAAAGGATTGGGTTTCCAATGTTCTTAGCCTTTGGAGGTCTCCTTCTCTTCCTGTTTCATCCCTCTGATCCAGTGTATGGTTACATCTCCCATCACTGGGATGGCAGTCTTAACCCCTTCAATGTCCACTGACCCCAGTTAGACCAGAAAAAATCATGCTCCTTAAATGTTCCCCTAGTCCACCGTTGACAAGAAGCATCCTGTCATAAGAAAAGGGAGGAAATGAAAGGACATATTGAGATGAATCCATCTAACCTTCAGCAAGCTATGATAGAAAACGAGCAGAGAATACAAAAAGTAGAATCAAAAATGGACCAAGTTGACTGTAAAATGGAAATGATGGAACAGAAGTCTATGCAAGTGAACAGAGAGCTGGCTGAGTCAATAGCTTTCCCTGAGATGGAAAAAGCAACTTATTATTTACAACTTCAAAATATTACGGAAGAAAAAGAGGATTTGGGTGAGACAGTGGCGTAGATACTTGCTGAGACATTGCAAAGGATAAACAAGAAATAAGATATATAGACGAAATTAACCGAGTGCATACAAATTATGCACAAAGGCAAAGATTGGCGAGAAAAGTTCACATAAGGTTTACTAAACAAACAATAAGGGACGAAATATATTAAAAAAAACAAGAGAAGAACCGATAATATACAAGGGCAAAGAAATCATAACATTGAAACAAATACCACGTAGGATACGAAACCAGAGAAGACAGTACCAATTTTTAACAATTAGCAAGATGGTGCCAGAAGGCATATTATAACTTGGCAAGGAAAAAAAAATTAAGATACCGTATTTTTCAGAGTATAAGATGCACCTTTCCCCCCCCCTAAAAGGGGGTGAAAATTTAGGTGCGTCTTATACACTGAATGTAGCCCCGTCCACCCACTGGCCCCCACCCTTTGGCCTCTGCCTCACAGCAGTTACCTCCTTGCAAGCAAACAGCAAGAAAAAACAGCTCCTTTCAGCTTCAGCACAATCTAATTAACATAACTTGATTGGATTGGCCTCCCGACTTTCAGCTGATTTGCTCTCAGTTGTTTTGCGCAGGGCTCTGCTGCTTGCTGCAAAGCGGTAAATTGCTCTTTGCAGATTTTTTTTTCCTTGTGGTAATCAAGCTATGCTGAAAATGAAAATGAAAGTAAAGCAAGATGTTTGCTGTTTGCTGCAACGAGGCAAAATTGCTCAGAGGGAGATTTCTTTTTCTTCTTTTCCTCACCAAAAAAGGTAGGTGCGTCTTATACTCCAGTGTGTCTCATACTCTGAAAAATACGGTAGATACACTGGAGAAAGCACAGGAGTTTTATGAACATCATTTCACACAAGAAGAAGACCAAGAAAGCAGGGAAGAGCCAGAGAGTAGAAGTCAGGAAGAAGATCAAATAGAGGAAATAGAGCGAGAAAGAGAAGCAAAACAGACACAAGAGAACGAGTAGAAAGAGAAGGCATAAAAGGAAGGGTATTAAGAGAGACAAGAAACACAAAAAAGCAGCTTAAGTAAGAAAAGGGCGTTGACTTACCTGAACGCCCGTTCTGCGGGTCGAGGGGCCAGTGGTCATGAGAGGTTAAGTGCCCAGATCCTGCTGGATCAAGTCAGACAGTTGAGAAGCTCCTCCTCCTGTTGCTGCTTCCCAGCTTTCAGATGAGGGATGAGATGCCTGACAACGCACCCGCCGACCTGAAACCATAAAAAAAAGGAAGGAGTGCCCTGGCCGAGACAGACCAGCGGATAAAGAGGGCGGGAATGACCACTGGCTCCTTGACCCGCAGAACGGGCATTCAGGTAAGTCAATGCCTTTTCCAAGGGAGCGAGGGGCCAGTGGTCATGAGAGGGACATGCCAAAGCCCGAGAATATAGGGTGGGATCCGCCCGGGACGTGGAGGCCTGGTCCGCACAGACCTGTTGGAGCACCCGATGGCCTAAGGCCACCTCCGCCGAAGCGAAGCGATCGATTTTATAATGAACGGTGTCGGGGACGCCTAAGTGGCCGCCCGGCAAACATCTTGCAGGGAGGCCTGGGTGGCCCATGCCGCCAAAGTTGCCGCACTCCACGTGGAATGGGCAGTGATACACCTAGGGGCCGGAAGGGACTGGGCCTCGTAGGCCGAGGCGATAGTGGCCCGTAACCAACATCTCACCATGGGAGAAGAAACCCTGAGGCCCAGAGAGGAGGGCTGAAAGGAGACAAAAAGGGCCTCCGACCTACGGAAAGAAGATGTTCGACGTAAATAAATGCGTAGGGCTCGGCGAACATCCAGGGAGTGCCAAATCCGTTCCCTGGGGTGGGGCGTGTAGGGGCAAAAGTCAGGTAGTACCAGTTCCTGGGATCTGTGGAACAGTGTGTTGATTTTGGGAATAAAGGTCGGGTCCAAGCATAGGACCACCCTATCCGGGTGGAACACGCAAAGGTCTGAAGAGGGCCAACTCTGAAATTCCCTGGGCGGAGGTAATGGCAATTAAAAAGGAGACCTTATAAGAGAAGAACCTCAATCCCATTGTGCGGAGAGGCTTGAAGGGGGCTTGTGTAAGGGCGTCGGAACACCTTTGGCAAGTTCCAAGTGGGTTAGCGGTGAATGGGCGGGGGTCGAAGATTCGAAGCCCCCTTAAGGAACAGCCATATCAGAGGACGATGGGCCAGGGAGCGCCAAGACCCCCAACAGAGGATAGAAAATAAAGCTGCTACTTGCCTGCGTAAAGTGTTGGGGGCGAGACCCGCGTTCAACCCCTTCTGGAGAAAAACCAGTACCTGAGCGGTGGAAGCCAATCGTGGGTCCAGACCTTGTGACGCGCACCATCTCACAAAAGTGCGCCAGGTAACTTCGTATATTCGTATTGTGGCAGGGCGGCGAGCCGCCAGGATGGTATCGACCACGCGACCCGGCAGTTTAGAGCTCGTTAGGAGTTGCCGCTCAACTGCCAGGCAGTCAGCTGGAGCCAGGCGGTGTCTGGATGGCGAAGCGAGCCCTGACGAAGAATGATGTCGGCGGGATGAAGACGCCAAGGAGGATGAACTGACAGAGCCTGAAGATCGGCAAACCAAGGCCAGCGCGGCCAGTGGGATGGTATGAGGATTAGTTCCGCCTGCTCTTCCAGGAGCTTGCAGATGACCCTGGATAGGAGAGGCGGGGGGAAAGCATCGAGGAGGCCCGAGGGCCACCTGCAATGGAGGGCATCGACGGCTTCCGCCATCGGATCTGGGAACCTGGAGAAGAATCGCTCCGTCTGGCGATTGTCCCGTGTTGCAAATAGGTCTGCCATCGGTATTCCGAATCGGTGTGTTATCCTCAGGAACAGAGTCGGGTCGAGCTGCCATTCGGCGTGGTCCATCGCGGAGTGGCTCAGCCAATTGGCTTGAGTGTTGACAAGTCCGGAAATGTGACGCCCGCAGGGATCTCAGATTGATCTCCGCCCAGACTCCCAGTCTCTTGGCCTCCTCCATGAGTCGGCAAGAGCGGGTCCCCACCAGGCAGTTCACATGGGCCTTGGCGGCCACGTTGTCCATCCGGACAATCACGTGTCGGTCCTTAACTATGTCCTTGAAGACCTGGAGAGCCAGGTGGATGGCTCGGAGCTCCAACCAGTTTATGTTGTGGCCCCGGTCCTCTGGTGTCCAAAGACCCTGGGCCATGTAGGATTGAATTTTGGCCTCCACCCAAATTGTTCACCTTAACCCGACTGTTCTTCAGTCCCTCCGATGGTGGTCTTCCCGGACCCTTCTCAAGGGGAGGGAATTCAGGGAGCCCCCCAGCCATGAAGGCTGGCATCCGTTGTTAAGAATAATCTGATTGGGCTCCCTGAATTCCCTCCCCTTGAGAAGGGCCCGGGAAGACCACCATCAGAGGGACTGAAGAACAGTCGGGTTAAAGCGAACAATTTGGGTGGAGGCCAAAATGCGAGACTTCTGATACGGGAGAAGAAACCACTGCAGGGCCCTGCAGTGGAGACGGGCCCATGGCACAATGCCAATGCATGATACCATCTTTCCCAAGAGGTGAGAAAGTGTCATCAGGGAGACCGGAGTACCCTGAGCGACAGATCTGACCAGAGACCGCAAGCTGGACAGACGCTCCTCGGAAAGATAGACCCTGCTCTCGACCGTATCGATAATAATCCCGAGGTGTTGGATGCGGGTCGTGGGTACCAGATGGCTCTTGGCTCTGTTGATCGAGAAGCCATGAGCCGTCAGGACCTAGAGGGTGGATTCCAGATCCTGATGCGCCCGAGCGTCCGAGCTCAACTGGATAAGAAGGTCGTCTAGGTAGCACTGGATACGGACCGGTCGGGCTCGGAGGTGTGCCACAAGAGTGGCCATCAATTTCGTAAACACTCGGGGAGCCGACAAAAGACCGAATGGGAGGGTAGTGGCGACCCGCATGACAAAACCGAAGAAATTTGACCTAAGCCAGATGGATGGGGACATGTAAGTAAGCCTCCGTCAGGTTGACTGATGTGAGGAAGTCCCCGATTCTGATACCCTCCAGAATGGTTTGGAGGGACTGCATCTTGAACCGCCGGTAAACTACCCAGTGGTTCAGTGACTTGAGGTCTAGAATGGCTCTCCAGCCTCCCGAGGATTTCTGAACGATGAACAGGCGGGAGTAAAAGCCCTGTCCGTGCTGCTCCTGCGGTACCGGCTCGATGGCCTGAATTTCTAAGAGATGTTGAATGGCTGCTACCAGCAGGAGCCGTTTCTGCTAATCCCGAGAAAGAGGGCATCGGAGAAACTTGTCGGGAGGAGTGAAGAGAAACTCTAGGGAGAGGCCCCACCTGACCGTCTCCCAGACCCAAGCATCCGATATTATTGCCTCCCACTGGCTGGCAAAGAGAGCCAGGCGGCCCCCAATGGGAGGCTGGACGTGCAGTTAGCGTGACCTGCGAAATGGCCGGCCGCGGCCACCCCGGAATGGGTGTTTGAAGTGTCCTCTATGGGCCTGAGAACCTTGGCAGTCCGGGGGGCGGGAACGGGGTGGGAAGGCCCTGGGTGACCGCGCCCGAGTAGGAGGAATCAAAGGGACGAAAGGAGCGAAACGAAATGGCGGAGGACCACTGTTCCAATCTCCTGGAGACATTAGGAAGGATACGTTTTTTGTCTTTTGATTCTATTAGCAATGGTTCCAAAGGAGCTCCAAAAAGGGAAGGGCCGTCAAATAAGGAAGAGGCCAAGCGCCATTTACATTTGGCATCCACCTGCCAATTGCAGAGCCATAGTAAACGGCGAGAGGTCACAGAGGACCCAATCGCCTTAGCTGCAAATCGGGACGAGTTAAGGGTCGCATCAGGGGAGAACTCTAGGGCAGCTAAGATTTGTTAAGGTCCTAATGGGACCTAGTATCCGACACGGGAAGCCTATCCTGTAATTGCCGGAGCCACAAGATGGATGCCTGGTTGAAAAATGATGAGGCCATGGCAGATTTAGCTGCCCAGGCCGAGGCCTGATGAGATTTAACCAAGGATTGTTTGAGGCATTTGTCCTCCGGGCGGAGGTTACCCTCGGGAGGTCCAGCTAGATTGGAGGAAGCCGAAAGAGCTGCCACCGGAGGGTCTACGATTGGAATTTGGAGGAGGTTAACTAACTCCGGGGCGAGGTTATAAAGGGGTCTGTCCAGTTGATTGGGGTTAGGCCCTGAGGCTGGAGCCGACCACTGCTTCTTTAAGACATCCCTGAAAAGCTTGGGTCCCGGGATCTCCTCAGTCTCTATCACTGGTTCCTCAAAGAGAGGTACCGAAGTCCTCGCGTCCTCCCCCCGGGAAGAAAGAGGTTGTGATGTTCCCAGCCGGGTGGTCAATTTTGCTTTATGCAGAAGGGATCTAAATAGTTGGAGTTTGAATAAGCCCACGAAGGATGGCTGGTCGGGGGCCAAGTCTTCATCATCAGAAAGATCCCTGTTCCGTGCATCCTCCTCTGTAAAGGAAGGATGTTCGAAGGAAGTGACTGAGGAAGCCGCGACCCCAGCTGGAACCTGGCCCTCCTCTAAGTGAGAGCCCTCTACATCGATGTGAGAGCAGACAGAGCCTGAAGCCCAAGAGGAGGTTCTACGTTGTAACTCTGCCTGAACCCCTTTCTGGATTGCGTCCTGAATGTATGAGATTAGGTCCGGAGAAATATTGGGGCAGCTGAAAAACCCTCAGCAGACAAGGCCTGCAAGGCAGGGGGCTCTAAGGGCGGAGCTGAGACCACAGTATGGGCCCATGGTGGGGTAGGCTCCAAGTGAGGCCCGAAAAGAGCCTCCCGAACCTTCCCTTGGAGGGGAAAAGCATATTCACCTCCATCCGGAGACAAGGGAGGCAGAGCCTGAGGAGGATCCACAACTTTTTCAGGCGTGGGAGGGGCCGGAGGTAATGGAGGAGTAAACCCTGTCTGAGGGGTCCCCGGAGCAGGTGAAGTTGAGAACTCCTTAACAGATGCCTCCTTGATGGCCTTTTGGATAGATCGTTCGATTGCCTGGTGCAATCAAAGTTCCTCTTTAGCCCGAGCCGCCGCCACTTTTTCCTCCTTAGTGGAGGTGGTTTTCTTAGATTTTTTGGATGGCCCCGCTGAGGAAGGACCCGGAGCGGTGTCCTCTGAAGTGTGGTGTTTGGGGGCCATGGGCTGGCGAGCGGCCATCTTAGCTCCCTAATGAGCGGATGCGGACTCCTACGGCCACGAGGCAGTTCAAAATGGCGGCCGCTATAAGTTAGATGCCTCCAATGCCCCCAAAATGGTGGCCACAGTTAAACAGTGAAATGCTCTCGAGCCGAGACTGTCAACGTTACCAAGCCGCTGAAAACCGCTCCGAAATCTGCCGCCATTGAAGAAAAGCGTATGGGGGAACCCCAGGGACACATCACACCGGTATTCGCCCAGGCATCGCGGTACCGACGAAACTCCACGTTCAGCGTTCTGAGTCAGAGACTGTGCTGTCGGCAAAAGGCTGCAAGCGACGAGGGCGGCAATTTAGGCCGTGCTGAGAGGTGCCGTCGGCAAGCGGAGATAAGCCCCGACTCGCCAGAAAGGAGAGCAGCTTGTCGGAGCAGAGCAGCCAGATAGATCAGGAACCTGCGACTCGCAAGCGGTTCCTGCAGCGGGCTCGGGCGTGAACCCTTCACGCTGCAGAGGGGAGAGGCTCGACTGAAGGGAGCCTCAATCCCACTCGACCGCAAGCGGTCCCCAGCAGGCTCAGACCAAAGCCCTTCTCCTTGGTCACACCTCAATTAAAAAATTCCAGTCAAATGTTTTGCAGATGTCCAATTAGTTTGAAGTTTGAAATTTAGAACAAGGAGAATTAGAGGCCAAATTGGCAGAGAAATGATTGGGTGCGTCTGATCCAGAGCAGATTGAGTCAGAAAGCTGGGAAGCAGCAACAGGAATAGGAGCTTCTCAACTGTCTGTCTCGATCCAGCAGGATCCGGGCACTTAACCTCTCATGACCATTGGCCCCTCGCTCCCTTAGAATGGGAGAGGCAATTAAACTCTTTTCTATAAATATAAATGGATTAAATATACAAAGAAAAAGAATGTTTGCCAAATTACAGAAGTTGGAGGCAGATGTGATATTCTTACAGGAAGTGCACATTAAAAAAGAATACAGTAAATTGTTAGATAATGCAAAAATAGGGACACTCTATACAACACTCGCACAAAAAAAGAAAAGAGGAATTGCAATATATGTTAAAGCAAGAATAAAATCCAAATTAATATATTCTGATGAAGAGGGCAGAATTTTAAAGTTAGAATTGGAAGTGAAAGTGGAGCAAAAAGAAATTTTACTTACAGCAATATATGCACCAAATAAAAATCAACATGAATTCTTCAAAAAGATACATAATAAAATAACGGATTTGGAATATGAAAATATTTGTATAATTGGGGTTTTTAATGCAAGAGTCAATGTTAAAAAAGATTATAAAAGTAATAAGAAGTACAAAAACAAGAAAAATACACTATCAAAATCATTTTTTGACATGGCAGGACAACTTAATATTCAGAATGTATGGAGAGAGACACACAGGACAAATAATCAGTACACATTTTACTCACACCTGCATCAATCTTTGTCCAGGATTGACATGGCCTGGATGACATCAGAATTATGAAATGGGATAGATGAAATAGAAATAGGAATTAATGATTGGGCAGATCATAAACCAATAAAAATAAAATGGAAAGGCCAGAAACAGAAAAAGAGATGGACAATGAATCAAAGCCTGTGTAAAGTTAAAGAATACAGATAGATGTTAGAAAAGGAATTGACATTATTTTTTATGGTAAATAAAAAGGAAGACACTTCAACACAAAACTTATGGGACACTACAAAAGCTTATATGCATGGATTGACAATAGCATATAAAGCCAGGAAAAATAAGGAAAGGAAATTTCAACAAGAAAGATTACAAGAACTTAAAAAAGCAGAATATGAATTACAGAAGGAGCCCCAAAATAGTAAGATAAAAGAAAAACAGGACTTAATAAAACATAAAATCAATTTGACAACACAAGAAGAAATAGCACAGAAAAGTAAGATGGTGAAACAAAATTATTTCGAGCATGCGAACAAAACTGGCCGATGGTTAGCATTTAAAGTAAAAAAGAAAAAAGAAAAAAGAATAATACACCAACTACAAGACAACAGTGGGACAGTACAATATAGAAGGGAAGAAAAAAAGAAAATACAAAAATTCTTTTCAAAGCTATATTTTAAAGAGGAGATAGCAGACGATAAAATTAAACAATATAGAGACAATAAATATGAGTAAAATTACCGAAGAACAAAGGGAAATGCTAAACAGACCAATAACTGCAACAGAATTAGGAGTTGCATTGAAAAAAAAATCGCCAGGTTCAGATGGACTCCCTGTTGAGCTATATAAAAACGTGCAAGAGACATTAGAATGGATAATGCTGGAGATATTTAACGAGGCTCTCGATGAGGCTAAGGTACCGGTAACATGGACAGAAGCTAGCATTACTTATTCCAAAGTAGGATACTGATCAGCAACAAATTCAAAACTACAGACTTATTTCATTATTAAACACAGATTATAAAATCTTCACATCAATAATAGCTGAGAGAATCAAAAAAATTCCCAAATAATTATATACATCCAGACCAAAAGGAACATTGGTCTTATCTGATACGATCCTTCTCGTTGAGTGAAGGCAGCATCCAGGAATGGGTTGTCCTCATCTGCTAGCCAATAGGACTGAGACTGTCAAAGCTGCGAGGACACGTCTATACCAACAGTCCCCAGCTTTTGACGAAGGAATAGAGACAGCCTTGACATGTGAAGTTCAGAGAAACAGTCTTCCCCACTCCCAAAGGACCAAGGGCCAGCCCATAATCAGGGTGGGGCTGGGTGCTGCCTCCACTCAAGGATCGTATCGGGTAAGACCAACGTTCCTTCTCCCTTGTAGTGGAGGCAGCATCCAGGAATGGGACATACCAAAGCGGTTCTGTCCTTACAGCTGGGACACAGCCTGGCCCAAGGTCCCCTCATTACTATGCAACTGTTGGAGGACCCACCTCCCAAATGCCACCTCAGCCGAGGCATATGCGTCCAGTTTATAGTGCCTGATGAACCGGGACAGGGTGGACCAGGTAGCCGCATGGCAAACCTCTTCCAGAGAGGCCTGCATACCTCATGCTGCACTTGTGGCCACACTCCTAGTAGAGTGTGCTGTAATACACTTGGGCAGTGGAATGGCCTGCATCTCTTATGATTTGGTGATACACACCCTAATCCAGCAGCCCAGGGTTGATGGAGTGACCTTGGCCCCCAAGGAGGCCGGCTGGAACGAGACAAAGAGAGACTCCATCCTCCTGAAGGAGGAAGTTCATTTGATATAGATCCGGAGCGCACTCCTTACATCTAACATGTGCCATTTCCATTCCAGCACATGCACTGGGTTGGGGCAAAAATTTGGCAAACCAGCTCCTGGACCCTGTGAAATCACGAATTAACCTTCGGTTTGAAAGAAAGGTCCAAACATACCACCCTGTTGGTGTGGAAAACACAAAGGTCCAGTTGGACGGAAAGAGCTGCCAACTCCGAAATCTGCCTGGATGATGTACGGCCACCAGGAATGCAACCTTGCAGGACAGGAAGCGCAAAGAGGTCTCTCTCAGCGGCTCAAAGGGGTCCCCGGTCAATGCCTGCAGGACCTTGGTGAGGTCCAAAGTCGGAAAATGGTGAACCACCGGAGGCCTAAGGTTCGTGGCACTCCTGATGAACCTGCAAATGGTCAGGTGGCGTGCCAGGGAATCTAGACCCCCACAGGAAGAAACTGACAACAGAGCTGCTACCTGGTGACAGATCATATTGGGCGACAGCCCCTTGTCCAGTCCTGCCTGCAGAAAATCCAATATTCAATGATACCAACATTGGGGCCAAGCCCAACTGGAAACACCAGGAGCAAAATGCTCGCCAGGTGGCATCAAATTCTGTTAGAAGCAGCCCTCCTGGAGGCTTGGATGGTATCAATGACCTTGGAGGAATAGTTGTCCTGGCTCAGAGACCTCTGCTCAAATGCCAGGCGGTCAATTAGAACCACTGAGGGTCTGGGTGGACCACAGCACCCTTGCTGAGCAAGACTATGTCCGGCGGTATCCTCCAAGGCCTGGCCACCGAAAGGGCGACTAAGTCGGCAAACCAAGGCCGCCGGGGCCAATGTGGAGCCAGCATGATCACCTCTGCCCATTCTGCAAGAATCTTTCTTACCATCCTCGGGATGAGGGGAAGAGGGGGAAAAGCATAGAGCAGTTCTGCCGGCCAAGCGCATTGACTCTTTCGCTCCCATAACCGCAAATATCATAAAGAACCTAGTCAGGTGAATGTTGTCCAGGGTGGCGAAGAGGTCCACAGTTGGTGTCCGAAGCGCTCCGTCAGCTCCTGAAATAAATCCGGATGCAGGCGCCACTCTGTGTGGTCAATTGTGGCCCTGCTGAGCCAATCTGCCTGAACATTGGAGTTACCTGCAATGTGCTCCACCCTCAGTGATATCTGAAGTCGCTCTGCCCAGAGACAAAGACTCTCAGCCTCCTTCATATGGGCCTTTGATTGGGTACCACCACCCCTGCTTGTTACTATGTGCCTTAGCGGCCACATTGTCAGTCAGAACTAAGATATGTCTTCCTGACACCAGGCCCTGGAACTCCCACAGGGCTAGATGGACAGCCTGAGCTCCAGCCAATTAAAGTTGTGAGCTAGGTCTACCTGAGACTACCTGCCCTGGGCACCCTATCTTGGAGGTGAGCTTCCCAACCATAGAGGCTGGCATCAGCTGTCACTGTCAAGCGCTCGGGCTCCTTAAAAATACAACCTTTAGCAAGTGCTGGGGAAGTCCACCACTCCAGAGAATGTAGAACCTCTGGGGTTAACCTAACCTTGTGCGGTGAGATCCTTGTACCTGCCCTCTGATAAGGGAGGAGAAACCACTGGACCACCCTGGTGTGTAAACGCGCCCACAGCATGACTGAAATGCAGGGCACCATTTTGCCCAGGAGTCGCGAAAGCATTGCCAAGGGCACGGTACGAGCCCCCGATTTGATTCACTAGTTTAGCTATACTCGCCTGATAGTCCTGGAAAAGATATACCTTGCATGCAATGGTGTCTATATCTGCCCCTAAATGCAGCAACCGGTTAGTCGATGCCAAATGGCTCTTTTTCACATTGACATTGATAGAAAAACCGTGCTCCTGAAGCACCTGAATGGTGATTCTGAGATCCTCCGCACCTGGTCTTCAGAGGCGGACTGGATCAGGATGTCATCTAGATAGCATTGGATGCTCCTGGGACGAGCTCAAAGGTGGGCTGCTAAGGCAGCTAACACCTTCATGAATGCCCTAGGCGCTGATGATAGGCCAAAGGGCAAGACCTTATACTTGATAGTGCCGGCCTGTGTAAATGAAGCAGAGATACTGTCTATGGCCTGGAAGGATGGGACATGTAAATAAGCCTCAGTAAGATCAATAGAGGTGAGGAAGTCGCCCTCCCTGACGCCGTCCAAAATAGACTGAAAAGAATGCATCTTGAACAGTTTGTAAATAATGCAGCGGTTCAGTCTTTTGAGATCAAGAATTGCCCTACGCACCTTCCCCCCCCCCCCCCGATGTCTTTCGAATTACAAAGAGGATGGAATAAAACCCCATCCCATGCTCAGCCTCTAGAACCAGTTGAATAGCCTGGATATCCAACAGATGTTGAATAGCAGTTTCCATAAGGTCCCTTTTAATCTACCTGAAACAGGGCAACAGATGAAAAACCTCGGGGGTGTAGAAAGAAATTCTAAAGAGAGGCCCGAATGGACCATCTCCAGGACCTATGCATCTGTAGTAACGCCCTCCCATTTCTTGCCAAAACTGGCCAGGTGTCCCCAATGGGAGGGTCCATGAGGCAATTATCATTGGCGCCAGAAAGGACAGCTCCCTCCCACTTGAAAGGGCCGTCTGGGTGGGAATTGTTTTATTTCCCTGCCCTATCTTATTGTTGATCCTGCCTAGGCTGGAATGGGCGCTGAGACCTAGCTGAACCAACCCCTCTGTCAGGCCCCCGGAATGACTGACGCCTGAGATATGGAGAAGGACAGGAGTCTGCCAGTTGGGAAAGAGATGGAAGGACCTTACGTTTCTCTGTTGTCTCCATGAGCAGTGGCTCCAGCGATTCTCCAAACAGGTGTTTCCGCAAGATTGGGGCAGAGGCCAGCCTCCACTTTTGCTTGGCATCCACCTGCCATTGGCGGAGCCACAGGAGACGCCTGGAAGCCACAGATGAGGCGATAGCTTTTGAGGCAAGCCTTGCTGCTCCAAGTGTTGCGTTCACTGAGAATTCAAGGGCGGCAGCCAACTTATTCAAGGTTTGATGGACTCGCACGTCCACCACGGGGATCTTGTCCTGTAATTGTCTGAGCCACATTAATAAGGCCCAATTGAAGGACACTGTGGTGGGAGGCTTTTACAGCCCAAGCTGCTGATTGATGAGCCTTTATTAAAGATTATTCAGCATGCCTTTCCTCCGGCTGGAGGGCCTCCTCTAGGGTATCCGTGATGACAGATGGAGTCACTAGTGACACTATTGGGCCATCCACAACCGGCACCTGAAGTGCCTGTGATAAGTCTGGGGCCATGTTGAAAGACCGCTTATCCAGGAAGCTAGGATTTGTTCCTGTCCCTGGGGTGGCCCACTGTCTATATACAATATCTACAAATAACTGTGGAGAAGGAACCACCTCAGCTTCAGCCTTGGGTTCACAAAACAAAGAGCCCGTGGGCTGCGCTGAATCAGGAGATGGGTCTACACCACTTGGCAGATGCCCTGCCAAGCTTGCTGTATTTGAGGCCTTATACAATAAGGATTTAAACAATTGAGGACAGAAAAGACCAAGGGCAGCTGGTCAGGGGATAAGCCCTCTTCCTCTGAGAGCTCCAGCTCTCTATCCATGTCCTCCTGAGAACCAGAGTGATTGGAGAAACTGGGGAGTAAGACCTCTGAGAGTGCAACAATTCCTCTGAAGCCTGCCCTTTAATGAACACATCAATAGACATTGAGTAGTCTGATCTGAAAGAAGCCGCCCTGTGGCTGTGGCTGCATTGCAGTCCAGCTGTTATGCCCCTCTCAATGGCTTCAGATATAATGGCCTCCATGCCAGGTGGAATATGGCCTCGCTGCCCTTCTCCCGAGCGGATTCCAGCTGCAGTCGGGGTAAATGTTGCCTCTGCAGGTAAGGCCCTAAATCTGACAGGCTGTTGCCATGCTGTTGAGGCAGAAAAAGGATCTGGGAGGGAGCCATACAAAGTCTCCCTGTTGCTGGGCAGATTGCCTGATAAAGGCTGCAGCACCATCTGGTAACAGGGACTGGTTAGGCAAGCTGTCAGAATCCTGAGGCAGAATAAACTGCCATTCTGCATTATGGTGGGCAGAATGCGCTCGTGAAGGCTGAGGCAGTTGCTCACTGCCGGCCAGTGCCCTGGCCACCTCCTAATCAAGTGCCTTCTGACACCTAGCCTCATCTCTCTCCGCCGCTTTGGACAGCTTAGGGAGTTTCTTTGATCATTTGGAGATCTTGGCAGCCGCCCTCCTACTTGCAGACCTCGATCCCGAGGTTTCTCATGTTTGCCTCCCAGTTTGCCAGGCTCTGAGGTAGCCAAAGTGACAGCAAGATTCCCGCTGAAGCTGGGCTCCGCATCCACCATTTTCTCTTAGCCGCTAAACAGCTGAGATGATCAAAGGCTTCTGCTGCAAAAAAACGGAGCCCTGCGGCTTCTTCCGAGCGTGTCCAGGTGAGCAGAGGCTCAGGAATCGTGCCCACAGTCCGAGGAAGCTCATGCCGGCATCACCTGAGTATGCCCGTATCAGGGAGGGACCTGTTAAGCATGGCCAGAAGCGGCAGCAGCGGCTGTCACTGACAGCTCAGGCTTACCTGCTAGCCTGGCTTCTCTTCAGCCAGAAGTGGAGCGCAGAGCTTGTCGCAAGCTGGAACGTGTTGCAGCTTTGCTGTAATGGGCCGAAGGCTCTCAGGTCAGCACTGCAAGCTACACTCAACTGGCTGCTCAGTCAAAGTCATTGGCCAGTGACCTGATTTGCCACAGTGCAGCCTTCAACGGGCTCAAGCTAAAAGCTCTTCACGCTGGAATAGTTGATGGTACAGCAGTACTGTGATGATATAGCTGCCACAGGTAAACACACAATTAAAGAGGTATCCAGAAATAGGTTGCTCTATGCAAAAAACACATCTGTCTTCAACTAGGAGTGAGACAAAAGCTGGGGACCGTTGATGTAGGCATGTCCTCACAGCTTTGAAAGTCTTAGTCCTATTGGCTAGCAGACGAGGACAAACCATTCCTAGATGCTGCCTCCACTACAAGGGAGAACGGATTTTTAACAGGATGACAAATAAAAAGCAATATGGGGATAATAAT
This sequence comes from Arizona elegans, assembly GCA_022577455.1. Classification (NCBI taxonomy): domain Eukaryota; kingdom Metazoa; phylum Chordata; class Lepidosauria; order Squamata; family Colubridae; genus Arizona; species Arizona elegans. The sequence goes on along the minus strand of JAKOOJ010000004.1, from coordinate 69,037,206 downwards.
GAACACTCTGGAATTCTACGAAGCACATCCCAAAAGGCAAGCTACTCTGGTTTTCTTGATGCCCAAAAAGCATTTGATAATTTGAATTGGAAATTTATTATAATGCAATTAAAATTTATGAAATTTGGGACAAAATTTGAAAGGATGGTTGAAAAAATCTACACTAACCGAACAGCCAGGATAATTCTGAATGATGATATTACAAAAAAATTTGGCATAACCAAAGGAGTGAGACAAAGATGCCCACTTTTTAAACACTTTTGATAAGGAGGATAGATATGATAAAATACTACAGCAAATAAAAAAAGTTTTGGAACAATGGAGAAATTTACAGATTTCATTTTTTGGGAGGATTGCAACTGTCAAAATGAATATACTGCCGAAAATATTATTTTTGTTTCAAGTTATTCCAATAAAACTAGGGAAAACATTCTTTGAAGACCTAAATAAATTAATTACTAAATTTATATGGCAGGAGAAAAAACCTAGGATTAAATTAAAACTTTTATAGGACACTAAAGACAAAGGGGGCTTGGCATTACCAGAATGGGAAATATACTATCAGGCATCTATTTTAACTTGGTTACAAGATTGGATGGAATTAAGAAACAAAAGGGTTTTAGCTATAGGAGGACAGGAGTTGCAAGCAGGATGGCATGCATTCCTATGGGATGAAAAGTTCAAATCACATAGCTACTTTCAAAGGCATATATTAAGGAATGCTCTTTTACAGGCTTGGCAAAAAATTTTTTTAAAAAGCATTATATAAAAATTCCAACATGGATATCCACAATGAAAACATTGAAACATCCAAATTTAATTGATATAGGTAAGGTAATTAGATATAAGGATTTGTTAAATGAGCAGGGAAATTTGAAAACAAAACAAGAACTATAGCAAGATCTAGGTAGGGAGATAGCCTGGTGGACATATACACAAATTCATTCCAAATACAAAGAGGATATGAATCTATATGAAATTCAAAATGGTCAGCAAGAATTGGATAAAATTATACAAGGAACAGAGGGGAAATTAATTAGCAAAATATATAAATATTTATTGAGATACAAGATGGAAGATGATGTCGCCAAGGAGACAATGATAAAATGGCCAAAAAAAATTAGATATAATATAGAATTGGAGAAATGGGAAAAAATGTGGGAAACAAATATAAAATTGACTACAGTATGTCTGAGGCATTCAAGAAAAACCAGATTAAGATGTTTATAGATGGCATCTCCCACCGGCAAGATTTACCAAGACGTCTTCAAACATTTCACCAATATGTTGGAAATATAAAAAGGCATACAGAACATATTATCATTTATGGTGGATATGCCCATCTGCAAAAAAGTATTGGACCAAAATTAGAAAATGGTTGGAAGAGATAACCGAGCAGCCCATAGATTGGAAGCCGGAGGTATTCTTATTGGGAATATTTACCAGGAAGTATACCAAAGAAATACAATACATAATTATACTGTACATATAATAACGGCAGCAAGGATATCATATGCACAGACCTGGAAAAATAAGTAATTTACCAACCGAGGAAGAATTGATAAGAAAAATTCTGGACTGTGCTGAGATGGATAAATTAATGAAGGAGATAAAAAAAGAGGAGGATACAGAATACTATGCAGTATGGAACAAATGGTATAATTGGCTGGAGATTAGAAATAGTAAATAAGAATGAATAGGAAAATGTCACAAAGCAGATAATGTTTGTAAAATAATATATAGTTACAATATTATGTGTGAAAGATATACAAAAAAGGGGAACAAAGAGACTATAAAGATAAGTATATTTAAAGAAGAGCAGGGGGGAAATATAAATAATAGAATACTGTTATGAAACTATTGTAAAAAGGAAATAAATGTTTTATGTGTGTGTTTGTTATGCTGTCAAATAAATAAATAAATAAATAAATAAATAAATAAATAAATAAATAAATAAATAACAACAAAAGGATAACTTTCCATTAAGTTAGATTGAGAATATACCCTAATGGAATATTTAAACAGTTTATAAAGAGATAGGTAACAAGTATTGCACTTACAAGACTAGACCTCAATAAAATTATTTTACTTGTTAGACTGCAATCCTAAATGAACTTAAAATAATTTTTCACTGGATTGGATCCAAATTGGGCAGAGCATTTATAAATTTTTTTAATAAAGTTTTTTTTTTAAAGACAAACAAACATTTAGTACATCATTCATTTCTTCCACACATTTTGGTATTATCTTCAAGGATTTCTTCTCTTCTTTATCTCTTCCATCTTCAATCTCACCAAGTCCATTACAAAAGTGTTCCATTAGTATAATATTCTAATTACAACAATTATTTTTTCCTCAATCTCTTTTAAGACTTATTTATATCTCTTTTCTAACCAATAGTAAAATTCATTCCATATCTTAAAATGTTCTGAATCCTCTTTCCTTTATCATCATGGTTAATCTATTCATTTCTGCATAATCTAAACACTTTTTAATTACTTCTCCCTCCAATGGTATATTGTCTGCTTTCCAATTTTGTGCATAAACAATCCTTGCTGCTGTTATTACATGTATAATCAAATACACATTCTCTTTACTAATTTTCTCCAGTAAGATACCCAATAGGAATAGTTCTGGTTTTAAGTCTATACATTGTATCATTTCCTCCACCCATAACCCAATGATAATAACATGGAAAGCTTATGGAAAAAGAGTTAGAGTTTTTCTTTAAAGTAAATAAAAAAGAGGACATATCACTTCAGATTGTATGGGACACTATGTAAGCTTATATTAGAGGTCTGGCAATAACTTATTTGGGAAAAAAGAATAAAAAGAAAAGACAAAACTAGATAAGACTAGAAGAGGAATATAAGAAATTAGAAAAAGAACTCCAAAAAAATATACAAAATAAAAAAATTAAGAAGTTGATGGAAGTGAAAAAACATGAAATAAACTTAAATGAGCAGGAACAATTAGCAAATAAAATAAAAGCAACTAAACAGAACTTTTTTGAAAATGCAAATAAACCAGGAAGATGGTTAGCATATAAATTTAAAAAAGAGAAGGAGAAAAAGATAATAAAATATTTACAAGATGAAGAGGGGAAAATATGTTACAGAAACAAAAGAAGAAGATAATTCAAAAATACTATAAAAAACTTTACTCTCAAGAAAAAATTTCAGAGGAAGAGATATCAAAATATTTGGAAAAGTCAGATCTACCGAAAATAACAGATCAATGTAAGGGAATGTTAGAAGAAAGGATAACAGTGATAGAATTAACAGAAGCCATAAAAAGACAAAAAAATGGGAAAGCACCTGGACCGGATGGCCTACCAGCAAAATTATACAAAACGTTACAAGAAGAGATGAGCAATGTAATGCTGGAATTATTCAACAAACTTTTAATGAAGGCTAAAATGCCAGATTCATGGAGGGAGACATATGTGACACTTATTCCCAAAGAAGATACAGATTTACAACTAATAAAAAATTACAGACTGATTTCGTTATTAAACGTGGATTACAAAATCTTTGCCTCAATAATGGCAAACAGACTGAAAAGACCGTTAAATGAACTTATTCATACAGATCAAAATGGATTTTTATTGAAAAGGCAAATTAGAGACAATATGAGGGTAATTTTGGATACTTTGGAGTATTATGAGACACATTCAAAAAGACAAATGGCGATGATGTTTTTAGATGCTCAAAAAGCTTTTGACAATGTGAATTGGCAATTCATGACAGAACAATTGCAGAGAATGGACTTTGGAGAGAGATTTATAAATACAGTAAAAACTATCTATGACAATCAATCTGCTAAGATAATGATAAATGGAGAAATGACGGAGAATGTTCAAATTATGAAGGGTACTAGACAAGGATGTCCTCTATCACCATTATTGTTTATTCTGACTTTAGAAGTACTGAATAGAAATATTAGGTGAGATAGCGAGATAAAGGGAATAAAAATTTAAAAAGAGGAATACAAATTGCAAACGTTTACAGATGATTCATTGTGGAGGAATCACAAGATACAGAACCAAAATTATTACCTCAAATAGAAAACCATGGAAAAGTGTCTGGACTGAAAATAAATAAAGAAAAAACAAAAATTTTGGTTAAAAATATTACAGAAAAATAAAAAAGAGAGATAGAAGAGATATTAGACATACAAGTGATGAAGAAAGTTAAATATCTAGGAATATATTTGATTTCAAGATATGCAACGATTAAAGAACTCAATTATTATAGATTTAAAGAACAGATTGAGAAAGACTTGGAGAAATGGAAGGATCTTCAATTGTCACTCATGGGAAGGGTAGCAATCATAAAGATGAACATATTAGCAATATTATTATTTTTATTTCAGATAATACCGATAAAAATTTAAAAGACTTATTTTCAATATTTAAATAATATAATAAGAAGATTCATATGGCAAGCTAAAAAAGCAAGAATACGTTTAAAAATGCTTCAGGATTCGAGATTATGAGGAGGAACTGGGAATTGTATTACCAAGCAACAGCCTTGACATGGTTGAAAGAATGGATTGAACTAAGAAATACAAGACTATTATCACTGGAAAGTCATGATTTACAATTGGGTTGGCATGCCTTTTTATGATATGGTAGAAATAAGATACATTCGTACTTTCATAGACATTATATAAGAAATGCATTGTTATTGGTATGGGAAAAAGTTAGAGATAAATATTATGTGAAAGAACCAATATGGTTATCAACAATGGAAGCTTTAATTCACCCAAACGTTTTTAATTTTGGAAATATTGTTAGATATAAAGATTTGTTAACAGATAAGAAGGAATTGAAAAGGAAACAAGAACTGGAAGAACAGGGAATTGAAATGGATTGGTATATGTATATGCAAATACAAACTAGATATGAAAAAGATGTTAAACTACAGGGTTTTTACTCAGAGAAGACTGAGCTGGATAAGATACTCATAGGAACAGAGGATAAATTAATTTAAAAATGTTATAACTTTTTATTAAATATAGAACTAGAGGAAGAACAAGTAAAAGAAACAATGATAGCCTGGGCAAAAAATTTTCGATATTCAATTGAATTGGATAAATGGCAACAATTATGGGAAATTGTTTGGATGGGGAGGAATAGGCTCAGGCTCAACCCATCCAAGACCGAGTGGCTGTGGTTTCCTACGTCCCAATATAGTCAGTTGGTGCCATCACGGAGAGGGCACCCAACTTGGGCGTCCTCCTGGATTCACAGCTGTCTGTAGAAGAGCACTTGACGGCCGTGACCGGGAGGATTTTTCATCAGGTTCGCCTGATTCACCAGTTGCGTCCCTTTCTGGATCGGGACTCCTTACGCACAGTCACTCATGCCCTCGTCACCTCCCGCCTGGACTATTGTAACGCTCTCTACATGGGGCTCCCCTTGAGGAGCACCCGGAGGCTCCAACTGGCGCAGAGTGCAGCCGCGCGGGTGGTAATGGGAGCGACTTGGTGTTCCCATGTAACACCCCTCCTGTGCGAGCTGCACTGGCTCCCGGTGGTCTTCCGGGTGCGCTTCAAGGTTTTGGTTACCACCTTTAAAGCGCTCCATGGCTCAGGACCTGGGTACTTGCGGGACCGCCTACTACCACCAATAGCCTCCCACCGGCCGGTACGCTCTCATAGAGAGGGGCTCCTCCGGGTGCCGTCGGCCAAACAATGGCGACTGGCGGCCCCCAGGGGGAGAGCCTTCTCTGTGGGGGCACCTACCATCTGGAATGAGCTCCCCCCAGAGATACGGAGGATCCCAGATCTGCGCACCTTCCGCCGCGCTCTAAAGACTTTCTCCCTCTTTTTAAATATTTTTAATATTTTTAATATTTTTTAGTATTTTTAATATTCAAAGTTTAAATTTGTTTTAAATTGATTGGGTTTTAAATTTTTTTTTATTGCAAAAGTTTTACAGTTACATTTTCACCCCTTCCCCCCCCCACAACCCCCCCAATCTTCCCAACCTCCCTAACCCACCCTAACCCTCCCCTCCCCCAGACTTCCTAGTATACTCATGTCAGATAAAAGGAAAAAACCCTCCTTTGTATATAAAACTTGAAACCCTCCCTCCCCTTACAAATTTTCATCTTCCTTACATTAACCTATTTCTATCTTAATATAACATTTTCAAATAAATTTTCATCCTGATTACCTTAAAGATATTTCTATCTTAATATAACATTTTCTAACAAATTTTCATCCTCAACCTTAAAATATTTTTATCTTAATATAACATTTTCTATCAAATTTTCATCCTCAACCTTAAAATATTTCTATCTTGATATAACATTTTCAAATAAAAGCTATTTGATACTTCCTAGTTTGATATTTATACTGAACATAATCTATCCATTTCTTCCATTCCCACTCATAAGTCTCTTGAGAACGATCTTTTAAATATGCTGAAATCTTCGCCATCTCTGCAAAACTGGCCATCTTCAAAGTCCAGTCCTGAATCGTAGGCAGCGCTTCATTTTTCCAATATTTACCTATCAACAATCTTGCTGCTGGTATCATGTACAATATCAATTTTGTTTCACCCAATGTAAAACCCTTAACTATACCCAATAAAAACAGTTGTGGAGAAAATTGAATTTTTTTCTTCAAAACATTCTGCATGACCCACCAAATTTTTATCCAAAAAGCCTTAACTTTCTTACAGGTCCACCAAACATGATAATATGTAGCGTCTAGACAGTCACATCTCCAACATTTAGGCTGCACATTAGGGTACATACACGACAATTTTTTGGGGTCTAAATGCCATCTATAAAACATTTTATAGAAATTTTCCCTCAGATTCTGCGACTGTGTAAATTTAACATTCTGAACCCAGATTTTTTCCCATGTTTCCAACATCACTGGTTCCTCAAAATTTTGTGCCCACTTAATCATGCAGTCTTTAACTAATTCAGTTTCTGAATCCCTTTCTAACAAAACATTATAAAGTCTTTTAATATGCATTGGGCCTTTCTCTTTTATGTGTCTAACTAATTCTTCCTCATACATCATAATACCAGTTTTTTGGTCCTCTTTCCATCTCAATTGCAATTGATTATATTGTAACCAAGTTAGATTAATCCCTTCAGCCAACAATGTCTGTAATGTCTTCAGCTGCCATCTGCCCGCATCTGTAAAAAGAACCTCTTTGTATAAAAACCCCCCGAGTGACATTATATTTGTATTCCACAAAGTATGACCAAGATCCAACCATAGCGGTATTTTATAATTCCAGTTGTTTCAGTGCTTCTTCCAAACTCTCAACAAAGAATCTCTAAGTATATGGCTTTTGAATACTTTATCCACTTTACTATCATAAAATAAGTAAGCGTGCCATCCAAATTCCAAATCAAAACTTTCTGCGTTTAATATTCCAGTCTTTTTTCCTCCAAACCAATCACTTGCTAAAGTCAAAGCTGTTGCATCATAATATAATTGTAGGTTTGGAAGTTTGAGACCTCCCCTTTCTGGAACGTCTTGCATAATTTTCATTTTTACTCTTGGTTTTTTCTCGTTCCAGACAAACTTGTTCACACCAATTTGCCATACTTTTAATTGTTTATCATTTCTGAGCACCGGAATCATTTGAAACAAAAAAAGAAATCTTGGCAAAATGTTCATCTTAACTGCTGCTATTCTTCCAAGTAAAGACAGCTGCAGTTTTTTCCAAGTCTCCATATCTTTTTGCACCTCTCGCCACAACACCTCATAGTTATTTTGAAACAATTTCATATTTGATTCTGCAACCTGAACTCCTAGATATTTTACCTTTGGTACAATCTCAAAACCTGCCCTCCTTTCTAACTCCAGTTTACGATCTTGTGTCATATTTTTGACTACCATCTTAGTTTTTTTCTGATTCAATCTGAAACCTGAAACTTTACCATAGTCTTGTATAATGTCCTTCATCTGGATTATCGATTCCATTGGCTGTGTTAGGGTAACAACCAGATCGTCTGCAAATGCCTTTATTCTGTAATCCTCTTGCCTTATCATTATACCTTTCAAAGTGTTAGAATCCCTTATTGTATTTAACAAGACTTCTAGTATTAGGATAAACAACAATGGGGACAGTGGACATCCCTGTCTTGTTCCTTTTTCGATTTTAAACTCTGTTGTCAAGCTTCCATTGATAATGATCTGTGCCTTTTGCTCTTGGTAAATTGCTGAGACCGCCTGTATAAATTGGTCCCCAAAGTCCATCTTTTTTAAAGTCTTTAATAGAAAATTCCAATCCACTCTATCAAAGGCCTTCTCCGCATCCAAAAAAACCAGCACTGCAGGGATCTGTTTATTCTTCTCAAGATATTCCAATAAGTCTATTACTTGCCTTACATTGTCCTTCATATGCCTACCCTCAATAAATCCCGCTTGATCATCATGAATCACCTTTTGAATTACTGGCATCAGTCTGTTGGCTAATACTTTTGCATAAATTTTATAATCCGTATTCAAAAGAGATATTGGTCTGTAATTCTCCGGTTTTTTGGGACCTGCTTGCTCTTTTGGTATCAAAGAGATATAAGCTGTAGTCCATGATGGGGGTACTTTTCCCCCTTGTTGTATGTTGCAAAATAAGTCTCTGAGTTGTTCCACCATTTCTGCCTGCAAAGTTTTATAGTACACTGCTGTCAGACCATCCGTTCCAGGAGCTTTGGCTGTTTTTAATTGTTTTATTGCTGCTATTATCTCCTCCTCTGTTATAGGATAATCCATTCTTTCCTTTTGTTGCTCAGTAATTTTTGTAACTCTTTTATTGTCTAAATATTTTTCTATAAGTCCATTCTGCACCTCCTCTCTGGCATATAGTTTAGTGTAATATTGAAGAAAAGCTTCTTTTATTAAATTCTGTTGAAAAACTTCTTTCCCCCCAATATCAACACTATCAATAGTCCGTGTACTCTGTTTCTTCCTTAATGTATAAGCCAACCACCTGCCTGGTTTATTAGCGTTGCAGAATGTATTATGCTCCACATCCGTTATTTTTTTGGTCACCATCTTTTGGTTCTGCTGCATTTCCTGCATAATTTCCTGTTGTGACTTTTGGATTTTTTCATCTATTTTATTTATTTTATCATCCATGTCTTGAAATTTCTCATCCAAGATATTTGAGATGAATTCTTTTAAATCTCCCATGTCCAAATCTTTTTTTTGGGCTTGTGACTGCGTGTCCTGTTTACGTGGGGGGGATCCCCCCCCTGTTTTGCCTTCCTGCTTCTTTGAAGCCATCCTGCCACGTAAGCTGGCTTTTCTAAAAAGGGAGGTTCCGCCTCTTCTGCCACCTCCACAATACCTTCTAAGAAAGTCCCCCAGATTTACTCAAGGCAAAACTATAATGCAGCAAAAGCAAGTAAAAGGGAGAGATTTTCCTCTTATTTCTGTTACAGCCGGAGCAACTTTGTAGCAACTTTTTAACTTTGTAGCAAGACAAGATAACTTCACCAATCCACACCCACTGATTCATTTGCTGAGCGCCATATTTTTTCAGTCACTTTCACTCATTCCGAAACTTTCACTTCAGCATAAAAAATCAGCAAAGGGCTAATACTTGCAGTTCAGAGTTTCAGGGTTCAGGTGGATTTCAAGTGTTTATTTGGCTTATTTCCTCACTCTTTGAAGGTTTCCTGAAGTCGGCTTGTTCTGCGAAAGCAGAAGACGTCCCACGCCGCCCGGAGTCTCAGCAGATTGTAAGGGAGCCGCGCCTGTTTCCTCCCCAGAAACAATTCCCTGGGGGGGTTGCAGGGGCTCTACCTGTACCCTGCTGCCTCTTCTTCATAAATCCTAGGGATTTTGAAGATTTCAAGCCGCTTCGCGATCGGGAAGCGGCTCTACAAGCGGCGGGGGTGGCGGTGCTAAAAGAAGGCACCGTCGCCGCCGAAGACGAGGAAACCGGAAGTCGATTGGGTTTTAAATTTGTCTGGGCCAAACTATTTAATTTGATTTTATCTCTGCTTTTTAAATTTTGTATGTATGGATTTTATTGTTGGCTGTTCACCGCCCTGAGTCCTTCGGGAGTAGGGCGGTATATAAATCAAATAAAAGTAAAAGTAAAGTAAAGAAAGAAATTATAAATTAACAATGTCCACTGCATACATGGAAAATCAATACAAAATGTTTTATAGATGACATATGCCCGCTGAGAAACTGGCAAAAATGTTTAAAGATAAATCAATTAAATGTTGGAAATGCCATCAGTTACCAGGTTCATATTACCACATGTGGTGGACATGCCCTGAAGCAAAAAGCTACTGGAATAAAATTAATTTATGAGTATTTATAATTTCTTGAATGGCTATAATGAAAGGAGTAAACTAGGCCAGAGAACCTGTTTACTACTGAGGAAAGAGAACATTTATTTGGACCTTTTAAGCCAAAATCATAGGAATAACATTAAATACTGGAATGCCCCCAAATCTCCACACTAATTGTGTCTGCAAATAATTAGCCAGAAACTCTCTTTAGGGTGAGCTATCTCCTTCTAGGGAAGAAAGATACAGAGATCTTCCTGAAGGGGCCTGCTGAGGAATTTTCTGATTTACTGGAAGACAAAATCACTCAGCTTCATTCACAATTAGATGCCAGCATGGTTGCTGGTCCAGTGGAGGCACCTGGAGCAGGTTCTTGCCCAGTTATCCAGAAATAGGAATAGGATTTAGACCTTTATACACTGCTCCATAGTGTTTTACAACACTCTTTGAGCAGTTTGCAATGTTAACGTATTGCCCCCAACAATCTGGATCCTCATTTTTAAAAACCACAGAAGGATGGAAGGCTGAGTCAACCTTAAGTGATTAGGATAGAACTCCTGGCAGTAGGCAGAGCTAGCCTATAATACTGCATTCTAACCATTGCACCACCATGGGGATGTTTAACTTTGTTGCTCCTGACGAAGTGGACAGGATCCTAGGGAATATGAGTGCGAGCACCGGTGTTTTACATCGATTACCCTTCTGGTTTGTCAAAACTTCCCAGGAGGCAACATGAGGGTGGGTTCTGGTGGTGATTAATTCTTCCTTGTGGTATTTGTTGTCTGCCCTCTTCTTTTTTTTTTTTATTGAAAAAGTTTTTCAAATACAAAATTTTTCCCCTTTTTTCCCCCCTCCTCCCTAACCCCCCTCCCCCTCCCCTCACCGTGACTTCTTCATAATAAAACCCAAATTCATAACAGATTATATAATACTTTACCATCCCCTTACTCCATCCCCATATGCTGTCTCTTTCTTTCTAATAAGATTATCATATCCCCCTAATACTATACATTTCAAAATGACTTTCTATTTAACGTTATATAACTCCTAATTTAGCATAATAATAAATCAAATCTTTTATGTATATTAATCTATCATTTCAAAACAACCTTCCACTATAAAACTATATAATAAATCCTAATTTAACATTTATTCAGTTCATAGTCTACCCATTTCCTTCACCCCCATCATTATATCTCTTAACTCAAATTTTTTACATATATTCATATCTAAACATAATATCCCTTTTCTTAAACTAAACAATCAATAAACTAACCTATCTCCACCCACTTTCCTACAGGACTACCATACTTAATAATTCTTAATATCTTTATTCTTCTGCCCACTCCACTAAAAAATATTCCCTTATGTAAATAAAATCCTCTTAAAAAGACTTTAGGCTTGTAATCCATATAATATCTTCTGTAATGTCTTTCAACTGGATTATAAACTCCATCACCCATATTAGGGTAAAATCACATCCTAATTCCAACAGTATGTTCGGTATCTTCAATTACCATCTGCCCCCATCAATAGCAAATATCTTCATAATAATAATAAAAAAAAACAACCACCCGAGTGACTTTGTATTTGTATTCCATATAGCGTCTGTAGAGGTGTCTTTTATCCAGATTATTAATTCCAACCACCGTAATAGGGTAACAACCAGATCTTCTGCGTGCCCCAATCCCATAACTCTCTTGCCTTGTAACTCAGCATAAACGTAATATATTTATCAAAGAATCCAAAAAAAAGATAATTCCAATCCATTCAGTTTAAGGCCCTTTTCACATCCCAAAAGTACAGCACTGCAGAAGTCTGTCACTCTCCTCAGGATAATATAAACCAATACTTTGCCTCAGCTATCTTTTCATGTATTCAATCATCTCTTAAATAGCTGGCATTACACTGTTGTTTAGTTTAAAAGTTTTTGTTTTTGTGAGACCTGCTTCTTCTTTTCTTAACTTTTTGTGGGTTGGATCTCCATCCTGAATTTCTTTCTGTAGATTGTATATCTACTATTTGGTTTTCAAGCTGATCTATAACTTGATCTTGTTGGTTTCGCTTTTGTGGCTTAAATCTCCATTCTGGTTCTATAAATTGTATATCAACTGATTGATTTCCATGCTGATTTGTGACTTGATAAGTCATTACATTAGAATCCAGAGCCGCCTCTCTTGTATTAAATGGTCCAGCTGAGACCTCTGAAAGAGAATCCAAAAGCGGCTCATCTGTAGAGACCTCTGTAACTTGTTGTTTCTTCATTACTTCCTCCTCCTTCTGCTTTTCTTGAATTTCTATCTCTTGTTGATTTTGCTTTTTGAGGACCTTGTAGTAAAATTCTTCCGCTTTTTCAACAGTATTTAGCTGATATCTTTCTCCTTGATATCTCAATATTATACCAACTGGAACATCCCACCTGAATGAAATATTTTGTTTTTTTTAGCTCAGTCACCAAAAGTCCAAATTTCTTTCTTTCTTTTAACATCTTAGGTGGCAATTCTTTATATATCCAGATCTTTCTTCCATACAGTTGTGGAGTAGAATTAAAGGATTTTTGCACAATATCATTTCTTATTTCTTTATCTGTGAAGTAAATCACCACATCTCTAGGCAGTTGCCTTTGCTTTGCAATCCAAGAATTTACTCTATAGGCCTTGTCAATCTTACAAGATACCTCCTCAGGATGAACCTTTAAAATCCCAGCCAGAACTTGAGCAGATATTTTTCTTAGATCATCTCTATTATTTTCCTGTAATCCTCTCATTCTGACCGCAAATTCTGTGAGCCTGTATTGCATCATTACAATTTCTTTTTCAATCCCTTGCTTTATATCTTCTGCATTGTAAGTCTCGTGACCAGCTTCCTTTTTAGACTTTACTTCTAAACTATTGTCTTGAATATTTATCAAATCATTTTCAATTCTTTGTATTTTATTGTCCAAATTATAAATCTTATCATCAACTTCCTCCATTTTAGACTCTAATAATTTGATATTTGTATCCATCCTTATAACAACTTCTGAAAAAGCATTAGTCACTGTTACAATCTTTCGTTGCAGATTATCATACTTTAGTTGTATCATTTCTTTAATTTCCTGCCTTAATTTCTCAAATTTCTGGTTCATAGTCTCATGATATTTTGCCATTTCCTCCTGAAGCAATTCTTTTAAATTAAAACCATTCTGCAGAGCCTGTAGGCTCAAAGCTTGTTCAGCTAATTGTGGATGGGGGAACACCCCCCCCCACTGCTTGTTTGTCAGCCATCCTGCCACACAAAAAAGCTCTTTTTTTTTTAAAGAAAACTTTTCCCGAAACAAGATCAAATACAGATCTCCAAGAAAAAAGAAACTTAAAATGGATATTTTCCTTCTAGTCTAGCCGGCACTGTATATTTTGCTACTGTGTAGCTTATTACGGAAGGACTTTCACTTTCGGCTTTCTTGTCAAGTCTCAGCAGTCGCCATTTAAACTTATTTTTCCGTTCAGTTAGAAACACTTGTAAAATCATTAAAAATACTTGCGGTTTAGGGTCCGAGGTACAAATCTCGCTCTCTTTAACTGAACCATCTGTTATTTTATTAATTGGTCCGGTCCCGGCGCCTAGCTCTGCAAAAAGGCAGAGTCCTCCCGAAGCCCGGAGCAGCGGCAAGTGAAAATAGGGAGTCCTGCTCTGCTCATCCCCAAGAGTAAAAAAAAAACTCTGGGGACTTCGCAGAGGGCTCTACCTGCCCTTGCCTGCTCTGGCTCACATTTCCATCAGGCAACGGGGCTGGCGGTCACGGAGGACCGTCTGGCGGTGACGGAAACCAGACCGGAAGTCCGTCTGCCCTCTTCTTAAGATGCCACCCTGTTGAATAAAATTTTCAACCTGTTTCCAATCTTTCCTTTTTGGGGAGGGTAATTGAAAAGGCAGTTTTGTGGCAGCTCCAAAGGTTCCTGGATAAAATAGATTACCTAGACTATTTCCAATCAGGATTCAGGCATGGATATAGAATGGAAATGACATTGGTTGCCCTTTTTGATGATCTCTGGCAGGAGCAGGATGGCAGTTGTGCATCCAACCATGCTCTACTTGATCTCTCGATAGCCTTCAATACCATCGACCTTGGTATCTTTCTGGAGCAGCTTCAGGAATTGGGAGGGGGGTACTATGTTGTTCTGGTTCACTTCCTTCCTCTGTGGCCGCTCTCAAGTCAGTGTTGATAGGGAGCAAGAGGTCCAGCCCTTGTCCCCTGCTTTGTGGGGTCTCACAGGACTCAGTATTCTCTCCGCTTCCATTTAACATCTACATGAAGCTGCTAGGTGAGATCATCCACCACCATGGGCTGAGGTATCTTCAGTATGCTGATGACACCCAGGTATATGTCTTGGCCCATGGCAAGTTAAACAATGTCATGACCTTTCTCTCGCAGTACTTAAAGGCTCTTAAGGGCTGAATGGGGAGCAATGGGCTGAAACTGAACCCTGGAAGACTGAATGGCTCTGGGCTTGGGATTCTTTGGTCCATGGAGAATTGCCATATCTGGTCTTGGATGGGGTGACACTGCCCCAAAGAGATCCAGTGTATGATCTGGAGTTTCTTCTCGACTCACAACTCCTGCTTAAGGAGCAGGTGGCAGTTGTAGCCAGGAGGGTCTCTGGACAACTATGGGTTGTGCACCAGTTATGCCCTTTCCTGGACCAACAATCCCTACTCACAGTCACTCATGCCCTAGTCATCTCCTGACTTGATTATTTCAACATGCATCTTGAAAAGCATTCAGAAGCTCCAAATGGTTCAAGATGGCCCACATGGTTTTGTGCAGACCCAGATGTGCACAAGTATCACTTTTACAGGACCTGTGATTTGCTTCTGGGTGCAATTCAAGGTGCTGGTTTAAAACCCTACATAGCTTGGGACCAGATTATCTGAAGGACCATCTCTTCCTGGTTAGATCCACCTGACCCATCACATAAAGAGGCAGAGAATGTTGTGGGTTCTCTCTCCTAAGAACATACATCTGGAGGGACCCAGAAAAAGGGCTTCTTTGTGATGACTCCCTCCCTTTGCAACATCATCCCTTTAGAAATTAGACTGGCCTCCATTTTAACACTCTTTTGCAAACCCCTGAAGACCTGGTTTTGCCAACAGGCCTGGGGAAATCAAGAGGGGGATGGAACCCATTACATGGCTTGTTTGATTGCTTGTTGTTGGGGGGTTGGGGGCAGTTATTTTTTCTACTCTTTTCATATTGGATTTCTAAGCAACCTAGAGTCACTGAAATAGAAATAATGGTTTTGTATCTGAGACTAAAACACATTCTCCTCCCAAAGTAGTCCACAACAGAATCTACAATTAAATCATTGTTTTCTAGAGAATAAGGAGAAAAAAATGGCTAAAAAAGAAAAAAATGTATCTGTTGTTTTATAGTTGCTATAGTTTAACTAGCATTATTTGATGAGGCAGCATATAAATTTTGTTCAATAAATAAGTATCTGCATTCATTTATTTCTGCAATTACTGTATATTGTATACATTCTTGGAACTCAAATCACGTAGCTGACAAAGTACATATAAGTAGTTCTTGACATATGTCTACAATTGAGGCCAAAATATTATGACTACAATTGAGACATTTGTTAAGTGAGTTTTGTCCCATTTTATTACCTTTCTTGCCATAGTTTTTAAGTTAATCACTGCAGTTTCTAAGTTAATAAGATGGATGTTATATGAATCTGGCTTCCCCATTGACTTTGCTTGTCAGAAGGTTGCAAAAGTTGATCACATGACCCTGGGATACTGTAACTGTCATAAACATGAGTCCAGTGGTGAAATGTAAAATTTGTTACTACCGGTTCTGTGGGCGTGGCTTGGTGGAGGGTAATGTGACTGGGTGGGCATGGCTAACTTTTTTTTTTTTTTACTTTTAAAAGCATTTTTTTCTACAACCTCTTCAGCCTAAGAGGTTGTAAAAAAAATGCTTTTAAAAGGCTCTGACAATCCCAGCTGAGCCACACAATCATCAGAGGCTTTTTTTTTTACTTTAAAAGCATTTTTTCGCCCAAAGAGGTTGTAGAAAAAATGCTTTTAAAAGTTAAAAAAAAGCCTCTGATGATCATGCAGCTCAGCTGGGCATGGGGGGGGCAGGGATTTGTGCTATCGGTTCTCCGAGCCACCCGCCACAATCGCTACCGGATCAAGTGATCCGGTCCAAACCGGGAGCATTTCACCCCTGCATGAGTCAGTTGCCAAGTGTTTGAATTTTGATCATGTGACAATGGGAATGCCACAATGTTCATAAGTGTGAAAAAGGGTCATGTCACTTTTTTCAGTGCTGTTGTAACTTGGAACAGTGACTAAATGAACTGTTTTAAGCCGAGGACTACCTGTACTCATCCACAAAAACTTATGGCAAGAAATAAGGAAGCTCTGGCAATTTCAGAGGTTGCTGAAATTCAACTCTTAGCTTCCTTTACCACACTAGCTAAGAATTTACCATCAACAACTTCTGCCAGTAGTTTTAGAATTTCAGAGATTGCCCACATATAACTCATGCTATATTTTCTGTCTCCGTTTTAACAGCATCAAAATACTACTATAGTAGTTTGATTAACTCATAATTGATTCCTGGAAAAAATCAATAATTAATTTCCCACACTGGTTTAAGAGAATTTTAGATCAATTTAATCTTGATTCAGCATACTAAAATTAACAAGATTAAGAATGCAAATGCTGCTCTCAATTTGAAATAGGCATGGAAAGGAATACCACTAAAAAGCCATCATTGAAACATAACCACCTGCCCACAAACACTATTTCTAAATACATGTCTAGAGCATAATATTTAGATCATATTTGGGCAGCAATCTATTTTTTGCCTATGAAACTCTTTAAAGGATTATTCATCATTATTTTAAATAGTGGATTTGTAAGAGATCTGAATGTAAGCTGTTTACTTACAGATATGCTTAGAATTACAATATTAGTCATTAATAGAATTTTCTAAATTTAACGATGATTAAGCTATCATCAGTACAGTAAATACCCTGAATTTTCATCTTTTGCTATAAAAAACAAGAAGACGACCCAGTTTCTTTTCCCAACAAGGGAAAATTCAAGCAGGCTAGTTTTCAACTTTTTCTCAGACTTCCCCTCCAACCATACTTCCTAAAAAAGATCCTGTGAAACACCCTTGAACTCCACGCAACATCTTGTCAAAGACGCTGACAGAGAATTAGGTTGACTTTCCCATAGTTAACTTAACCGTGGTTTATTTATATGCTAACATGGAAATTTGAGATTTATTGGAGATTTTACCCCAACCGGTTCTCAGAACTCAATAAAAAGTTAGGTATCGGCGAATCGGTGCGATCTGGCTAAATCCCACAACATAACTGTACAACAGTTATGTCTTAAAATGAGTAATAATATTCTGGGTGTCGTGATAAACAGAGGCACATAAATGTCTAACATAGGTCCAGAGCTTCCTGCACTCAGGCCTACCCCTTCCGACAAGTCCTGAGACATCAGAAACCCTTTCCCCGCCCATCCTTCTGGCAGGAGAGGCTGCCAGCTTCCCTACCCAATTCCGGTTCTCAGCCAGCGCCAACGGCTCTGAGTTTTCTTGCCCAATATTAGCTCCGTCCGAACGAAGAGAAAAGACTAGGGACTCCGAACAAGCCGGTTAGTCGAAGCCACGAAGGGTCCTCGCTGCAGCAAGGATGAGGGAGCTCTCCTTGGACTCAGCTGCTTCTCGAAAGGGAAAAGGAAGCGGGCTTCACGGGTTTGTCCCTTCCAGGATCCTATCTTTTTTTCCTACGCCTTTTCCCCTTTTGTTTCACGGCGTCGCTATCCAGACCACTCTGCCAGCGAGTGCCCACAGTGTCACCAACGAGCTTCGGCAGCTGCAATGAAAAAAAATCCTTCAACGACGCGCATGCGCGCCTTCTCGCTTGGAGGCGGGCCCATAAAAGGAAAACGCATGCGCAAGATTGACAACCGAGGTGAGCTTGCTTTCTTTGCCTGGGTTGTTGCTGCGGGCGGCGCTTCTTAAATGTCTCTCGTTCGCTGGGTCAGCAAAACCTATGGAAGTCGTTATATGTGTCCTGCGGCTGTCATTACGTGTCAGATCTGTCTTGTTGTCACTTTCTGACCATAGTGACATCGTCAGTAATTTACGCAGTTGAAAGGAAATATACAGTCGTACAGATAGTTCAGAGAAGATCTGAATAAAAATCGGATCGCAAAAATAACATTAAATCTTTTACTTAAAGGATTTAAATCCTTCCTTTATGGAAGACATCATAAAAACATAAAACAACATTTTTAACAGAATTAGTGATTTTTTTTATCCACCAAATTCCAAGGTCGTGTTTTTTAAAAAGGGAAAGTATCACAAAGTCTCTTCAACTTGAATCATGAAATTAGAGATTCTGAGATTTTTCATATTGTCACATCATATAATATTGATTCTACAAATTGGTCCTCATTTTGATACTAAATCCACAAAAAAGCACTATCAAACTATAGAGAAAGAACGTTGTCTTACCTGAACGTTCCTTTTCAGCTGCACTGTGAATGCAATCCATATACGGGTTGTTTTCCTCATCGCTTATCTTTGACTGGGTAATTTTTTTCAAATATCTCTCTCCTTGCTGTGGCCATGCCCTGCTATCCCATGATGCATCAGTCTTTGAACGAAGGCACGACCACCTAGGGTGAAGGTTAGAATAAGGTAAGTAAAGGCAAAGGAACCACAAGGAAACTGGAACCAGTAGAAAAAATAGAACACAGCAACAACAGGGTGGGAATGGATTGCATTCGCAGTGCAGCTGAAAAGGAACGTTCAGGTAAAACAACATTCTTTTTCCAGCGCACTGCTCATGCAATCCATATACGGGATATACCAAAGTTCAGATCCCAAGGGCGGGAGACAAACTGCTCCCAGAGTCCTGGCCTGCAAGGACACTTTGCAGAACACGTCGGCCAAACGAAGCCTCAGCAGAGGCATATGTATCAATTTTATAGTGTCTAATGAACGGTGTTGCAGATGACCACGTGGCGGCTTGACAGATGTCCGAGACTGATGCTTGCGTAGCCCAGGCGACTGAGGTTGCCGCGCTATGCGTAGAGTGAGGCAAAATACGAGCAGGAACAGGACACGATTGTTGTTCGTAAGCCGTGGAGATGCACGTCTTAATCCATCTGCCCACAGTGGATGGAGATATCTTCTGACCCAAGGAAGATGGATGAAATGAAACCAAAACAGCCTCAGACTTCCGGAACGATTCAGTCCTACGAATGTATCGATGTAAGGCCCTACGAACGTCGAGGGTATGCCAGTCCTTCTCATGTTGGTGCCTAGGCGATGGGCAGAAATCCGGAAGAACGAACTCTTGGGCACGATGGAAATAGGAGTTTACTTTAGGCAAGAAAGTAGGATCCAGATGCAAAATCACGGTATTAGGTTGGAATATGCAGAGATCCTTTCTAATTGATAAGGCTGTAAGTTCAGAGACTCGTCTTGCAGAGGTGATCGCCAAAAGGAAGGCCATCTTGTAGGATAAATACTTGAGAGGAGCAGAACCCAGGGGTTCAAAGGGAGGAGACATAAGAGCCTGAAGAACCAGAGAAAGGTCCCAGGTCGGGTAGCTATGAACAGGGGGTGGACGGAGGTTCACAGCCCCGTGGAGAAAACCTATAAGCAACGGGTGCAGAGATAGAGAAGAATAAGGAGGACATCTGATGACCGAGGATAAGGCAGCAGTTTGACGACGAAGGGTAGATGGTGACAAGCCCTTGTCCAGACCTGATTGCAGGAAACACAAAACATCCACAATCTGAGCCAAGGTAGGGTCAACTAATTTGACAGCAGACCAAGAACAAAAGGATTTCCAGGAAGACTCGTATATCCGAGAAGTTGAAGGTCTTCGGGAGGCCTGAATCGTATTTATGACAGAGTCCGGGATACAGTCCTTTTGCAGAATGACCCGCTCAACCGCCAGACGACCAATTTGAGCCATCCTGGGTCTGGATGGTTGATGGCCCCCTGACGAAGCGACAGACGTTCCGGTGGAATCACCCACGGTGGAAGGACCGACAATGCCACAAGGTCCGAGTACCATGGTCGATGTGGCCAATCGGGAGCCACCAAGAGGAGTTCTGCCCTTTCCTCCAGCAGCTTGCAGATCACCTGAGGAATTAGGGGAATTGGGGGAAAGGCATATAAGAGCCCCGGCAGCCAATGGCACCTGAGGGCGTTGTGGTCCTCCGCCGTCGGACACGGGTAACGAGTCACAAATCGTGGCAGTTGGGCGTTTGACGGGCTGGCGAACAGGTCCACGAGGGGCATGCCGAAGATGAAAGAAGCCTTGCGAAAGAGACCGGGGGGAAGTTGCCATTCTGATTGGTCGATACTTTGCCTGCTGAGCCAATCGGCCCTGATGTTTTCCACACCTGAAATGTGATCGGCCCTTAACGATAGAATATGCGTCTCTGCCCAACGTAGAAGCTGTTCGGATTCCAACATCAGGGGTCTCGACCGAGTGCCCCCCTCCCTGTTTATATGGGCCTTTGCTGCAGTATTGTCCGTTAAGACAAGAATGTGTCGACCTGACAACTGAGACTGAAAGTGACGGAGGGCTAGCCGAATGGCCCTCAGTTCCAACAGGTTGATGCTGAGTCGTCTCTCGGAATCTGACCAGCGACCCTGCACTACTTGATTGTGTAGGTGCCCCCCCCCCGCCCTGGAGGCTGGCATCTGAGGTCAGGGTCAGGCGGTCTGGAATCAAAAAGTGCAAGTCTTTGTGAAGCCCCGGACCTAGCCACCAACGAAGGGACAGCCGAAGTTGAGGTGGAAGCAATACCTTGCGAAGAGAATCGCTGTGGCCCGATCGTTGGAAGGGAAGGAGAAACCATTGTAATGGCCTCGTGTGATGACGAGCCCATGGCACAATTGAGAAGCTCGAGACCATTTTCCCCAGCAGCTAAGAGAGATGCAGGAGAGGAATGGAGCATTGTGACAGAATTTGGTGGATTAGGTCGCAGATGCTCTGGATTCTGTCCGGGGAAAGAAAAACCTGTCCTTGTATAGTGTCTATCACCGCACCCAGGTGTAGCAAGGAGGTGGAAGGATAAAGGTGGCTCTTTGGGAAATTTATTGAAAATCCATGGTTCTGAAAAACCTCGATGACACTTTGTAGATCTCGAGACACTTGACCTCTGGAAGATGACAGGACCAGGATGTCGTCAAGATAACATAAGACCCTGACAGGGATCTTCCTGAGGGAGGCCGCTACTACCGCCACTAGCTTTGTAAAAGTCCTTGGGGCTGATGACAAGCCAAAGGGCATGGCGCAATACTGATAATGGTCCTCCCCAATCTGGAAACGCAGGAATTTGCGGTGTGCCGGCAGGACCGGAACGTGTAGGTATGCCTCCCTGAGGTTGACTGACTGGAGGAAGTCCCCACGACGAATTCCTCCAAGAATGGACCTCAGAGAGTGCATCTTGAACCTGCGGTAAGAGACTGACAGATTCAGCTGTTTTAAGTTGAGGATGGCCCTCCAACCCCCGGAATGCTTTGGAACCAGAAATAGGGTTGAATAGAAACCCATGCCCCGTTGCTCCGGTGGAACAGGCTCTACTGCTTTTATTTGCAACAGGTGGAGACCTTCTTTCCGTAATTGGTTGTCCAACTCCAATTGGAGAGGAGGGCAGCAGATGTGGCGGGATGGAGGGCGATCCAAGAATTCTAAAGCCAGGCCGTCGGACACCGTATGAAGAATCCACGCATCCGTGGTTGACTGTTCCCATTGATGACAAAAAAATTGTAGGCGACCACCAATGGGATCCGACAGGGTGTAGTCATTTCCCCCTGCGGAATTGACGGAACCACGGAAGAGTCTTTTGGCTGTAGCGGTGTTACGGGACCTGTCGCGAAAGCGTTGGCAATCAGACGAACGGTCAGGTCCCTGAGAGTAGGAGCGCTGCGAGTAGGGACCTCCTGATCCCATCGATCCTCGAAAGGACTGGCGCTGGTAGTAAGGTGTATAGCGCCGTTCAGGTCGGCGATAAGAGGAAGTTGGCATAACCTTACGTTTGTCCTTGTCTTCGACAAGGACAGGATCGAGGGTGGCACCAAAAAGAGACGGGGCCTTATATGGAGCCGCTGCCAGTTTCCATTTGGCTTTGGAGTCAGCCCTCCAGTTCTTAAGCCAAAACAAGTGCTGTGACGTTATGGACGAGGCCAAAGCTCTCGAGACGAATTTCACCGAGTTCAAGGAAGCATCCGCCGAGTACTCGGTGGCAGCGACGATTTTGTTCAAATCTTGATGAAGGCGCGTATCTTCCGGTGGTAATCTGTCTTGAAGTTGCCTCAGCCAAAGCAGTGTAGCTCGATTGAAAAAAGAAGTAGTGGTAGCGGTCTTAATCGTCCAGGCAAGGGCTTGATGTTCCTTACGAAAAGAGAGCTCCGACTTCCTGTCCTCAGATTTATGAGCATCCAAGGAGTCAGTGGATACCAGCGAGGACAAAGACAGGTTTGCAATCGGAGGGCCAACCACTGGTAGAGTCAATAAGGCGTCCAATTCTGGCGCAATGCAATAGAGTTTCTTATCTAGAGCATTGGGTCCCATCAACGAGCCCGGTTGAGACCAGGGAGACTGCAACACATCAGAAAAGAGTTGAGGGCAGGGAATGAAGTCCTTGCCTGGCTTAGAAGACGAAAACAGAGCCTCGTGAGGAGTGGTCGAAGAAGCAGTGTCAGAAGACGAAGAAGGCGATGCAGCCATGTTGGTGGTCTGACGTGCTTTATGTAGAAGGGACTTAAACAAGGAAGGCCTGAGTAAGCCAGCAAAGGCGGGAACATCAGGCGCAAGCCCCTCATCCTCCGAAAATTCCAAGTCCTCCATTGGTTCGTCTCCATGATCAGATTCATCCGACGAACAGGGTGCCAAATGCAAGGGAGATTTGCAACGAGTTGGAGCCGATGAATGAGGCATAGTAGGAGGAGCTATCGGAACCTGCTGAAGGGAAGATTGATGAATCCCAGCTGCCAGCAGAGAAGACAAGGCATTAGAAAGTAAAGATTGTAAGTCTATCTGTGGTGCCAACAATTGACCATCCGAACCACGAAGGCCGGCAGAGGTTGGAGTAAAGGTTGCCTCTGGGCGAACCGAGGAAGGATGAGCTGGTCCCCCTAGACCCACAGAGGAGACATCCTGCAACAACACAGAAGCCCGTTTGGAAAGTCTGCCGGAAACACCCGACTAGGTTTCGGTGGGGGCCGAAGGGCGAGCCGGAGAGGAGGGTAACACTTGAGAAGCTGAGGCAAGCGATGCTAGAGAAGATGGTCCCTGAGACATCAGAGCTGGATCAGTTGGGAACACAGAGGCCAAGGAGGCCTGCCTTGCCTTATCAAAATGACATTCAAGAGCCTTGTGGCGGCGTTGAGCGTCTTTATCCGCCGACGACGATGATTGAGGTGGCGGGTATCCTCAGAGGCTGAAGTAGGCCTGCCACGTGATTTGGACCTATGTTTGGAATGAGCCCTAGGTGGGCTGGGCTCATGCTCCATATCAGACGAGAGGTATGCATCTGCCATCTGGACACCACAATTTACTCCCTTTGATACTTGTATGTTTTTTATTTTTTATTTTTTATTTTTTTTGGTTTTTTTGGTTTTTTTTTTTTAATTTTATTTTTTATTTTTTCTGGAACAACGATATATACAATTCAAGAAAATGAGGTATCAAAGGTCCAACAATTAGGGAGTATAAATAAGAAAAAAATGGCGGTCGCCTGAGGCCCCTAAAATACTGGGACAGCTATGGCAGTAATAGCAACTGAAAGGCGTAGTCAATATCTAAGATAAAATCCAATCCGGGAAAAAGATAATCAAACAATTCACTTCGATTTGGCAGGGAGCAGTCAAAAAAATCAAATCCGCCACAATTTGGGGAACTCCGCTTCAACCAATAGAAAAAAAGCGAGAGAGCCTCGCAAGAAAATGGCTGCCAAAGGTTGATCTAAAATGGCGGCCGTTAGTATTCGCGACAACAGTTATTAAGAGGGAGAGGTGCCACCAAGGTAATCCCCTGAGGAGAATCCTTGCAGACAGGAGAAACGTGGAATCCACAGGCGCTGCCCGAAGGACAGACACCTATTTCGCTCACCACTGGCGAAAGGGAGAGACGCCTTCAGCCGATCCCAGCAAGGCACCAAGGACGAAACTTGAAGCCGGCAACAATTAGCGCTTAGGAGAGGCGCGGAAAAGCGGAGAAAACATCAGAGCCTACAGGGCGAACCATGCAGAGAGCTCCGGAGCCGCCGCTACAAGAACCCAATGAACAAACAAGAAAGGAATGGTGTGGGGGGTGGCAGCGGTAAACTGTCAACCCCTCGCACACACCGGCAGCTAGAAAGCACAGAGGGATCGCCCCGAAGGAACGGAATCCCCAGCTGCAGGCGGACGCTGTCAAAACGCCCCGGCGAAGGGTGAGGGGAAATCCCAAACTCAAAACCCACGCCCAGCAGTAGTAATAAAGGGCTCACACCGAAGGAAGAAAAAAACTAAGCAAAAATAAAGCAAAGCCTAACGCAAATGCTAGAAAAACGCTGTTTAAAATCACCACGAAGAGAAAAACACCAGTCTGAAAGCGACTGAGTAAAAAGACTGATGCATCATGGGATAGCAGGGTGTGGCCACAGCACGGAGAGAGATATTTGAAAAAAATTACCCAGTCAAAGATAAGCGATGAGGAAAACAACCCATATATGGATTGCATGAGCAGTGCGCTGGAAAACATAACTTTGCTTTCTACTGACTCAAACAGATGCTGCTTTTGTGATTTCAGGAGAGGTATTTCATCAATAAAGTTATAGGCTGGCTGGTCCTCTAGTCTCTACACAGAGCAATAATCCTCTGACCAGCCAGGCAAATGGTTGTCCAATCTTTGAAAACCTTCAAAAATGGAGCATCCACAATTTCAGAGAAACTCTATTCCACTGATTAATAGCTCTCAAGATCAATCCTTATTTCACGCTTGAATGTATCTTTGTAAGGCTTTAGGATATTTGTAGTATCTTCCAGAATGTGGAGAATGAATCCACATGTTTCCTTAGCCTTTCTATTGTAATGCTAAACAATAATGACGGGGGCATGGCAGGTTAACAATTAACACCTCTTTATTCATTAACAGTAAAGTCTAACAATGACTCGCTCTTTACTTCTAACACTGGTGAGCGAGTGGTTTCCTCAGCACTGACAGCTCCTGAGAGCTGTCAGCGTCTCGGCCAATAAGCATGTTCCGATATCCCGCCAGTTAGTTGCCATGCCGGCGGACCAATCAGTTGTGCATGATTGCCACATGGCCACTGGCTTGCCATAACACTCCTTTCTTCCCAGATTGCGCACGCGTAATCAGCTAAATATGCTGGGTGGTGTCGGCTCCTCCCCAACCGCAGTGTGGTGAATTCAAGTGACGCCGGTGGAGCTGGTATCAGAGCCTCTGCAACTTTCGGCAATTGCTTAGCTGGTTCTGCAGAACAACTGATCTTCTCCGGCAGCCTATGGGATACAGGTAAATCCACGACCTTATTTGGGGCATTCGTCTCTGCTGTGTGCGGCACGTTGTCTTCCTCTTCCTCATTTGGCGCTGCCAGTGTCAGCGGGTGAACCGTATCAATTGTAGAAAGGCGACACTTCCTTAATTGATCCACGTGTCACCGCCAAATGCACCCATCCAGTTGTACCCGGTATGAACAGGGCCCCGTTACTTCAACTATCTGTCCCGGAAGCCACCTGGGTCCCCTCCAAAATTTTGGGCATAAATACAGCCCCCCCCCCCCAGAATGTCCGGGCCCCTCCCATGGACTCTGGGGTTTTCTCTGTTGAATAGTCGGGATGTAATCAATCGAGATAGGTTCTCAATCGCCAACCCATTAGCAGCTCGGCCGAGCTACGGTTAATTATAGGGCTAGAAGTTAAGTGTTGAGCAAGGAGGTATGTGGTCAGTTTCATGTGCCAGTCCCCTGGGCCTAACTTAGTCAGGACCTCTTTAGCTGAGCGAACGGCCCATTCAGCAAGGCCATTACTGGCCGGATGGAACGGGGCCGACAGCGCATGGCGAATGCCATGCTTTGCCAAGAACGTCTGGAAGGCCGCCGACATTAGCTGCGGACCGTTGTCTGACACTAACAGGTCCAGCAGGCCATGAGTGGCAAACACCTTCTGCAAAACCTTTACTACTGTTTCAGTGGTGGTCAAAGTCATGGAGGTGACCTCGACCCACTTCAAATAGGCGTCAACAATAACCATGAAGGTGTGATTCTGGAATGGACCAGCAAAGTCCAGGTGGATTCGGGACCACGGAGTCTTAGGGGTCTCCCATTCCCTAGTATCTGCTGTAGTTGGTGCGGATATATTCTCCTGACAACGCTGACATTTTGTCCAGGACCACGGGACTTGGGCCCTTAGGAGGCGATGTAGTGGCTCCGCAACAGTGGACTTATGGGGCAAGAAAATGTTATAAAAGTTTAGTAAGCCCAGAAAAGCCTGTAACTCAGTCCTGTTTGCCAGTATAGGATAGCACGCACCTTTGAAGGGGCTGGGTGCAGACTGTCGGCATCAACCAGAAACCTAGGAATTCCACTTGTCATGCCCCTAGTTCGCATTTGTTAGCTTTAAGTTTCAGCCCCTTCTGCCGGAAACAATTAAAGACGAGACGGAGGTGGCGAACCAGTTCAGCTTCTGACTTAGCTGACACGAAGATATCATCGAAATACAGAATCACCCCTGGCAAGCCATGTAAGAGTCTCTCCATCAGGCTCTGGAAGATGCCAGGGGCGACACAAACTCTGAACTGTAGCCGGCAACACCGAAATGCACCTCGATGGGTGACTATAGTTTGCACGTCTGTGGTGGCATCATCTACCTCAAGTTGTTGGTACGCTTGAGCCATATCCAGTTTCATGAAGATGGTACCTCGGCCCAAAGAGTGGAGGAGGTGCTGGACCACCGGAACCGGGTAGGGATTTGCCTGGAGGGCCCGATTAATTGTTGCCTTATAATCAGCGCAAATTCGTATCGAGCCATCCGACTTGATTGGGATGACTACGGGCGTCTCCCATCTGCCCTGGTCTACAGGTTCTAATATCCCCTGGGCTAACAGTTTATCAATCTCTGCATCAACCTTTGGACGGAGGGCAAAGGGAACCCTGCGCAGCTTAAGCCAAATGGGAGCTACCTGAGGATCCATATTAAAAGATATAGGAGTCCCTTTGTATTTTCCCAGGTTCCCATTGAATACATCCAAGAACACTTTAACGAGGTCTGTGAATATATCTGATGTAGTGGTATGTACGCCCGTCACTGCCAAACCCAGAGCATCAAACCACTCTAGTCCCAGCAGGCTTGGCAGTGAACCGTTCACCACAACAATTTTAAGGCGACTGCTGAAAATCCTGTAATTTACCCTAACTCTCCTACAACCTACTATGGGAATTTGATTTCCCTGGTAATCCTGTAGTCTGAGTCTGCATGGCCACAATCTATTCCTCACCATCGAGGGCATTAACAACTTAAGTGTGTTCCACGATATAATAGACACAGATGATCCTGTGTCAATTTCCATTCTATACAGCTTGCCCTTGATAAGTACTGCGAGGAATATCTTCTTTTTTAAATTGATGTCAGCCTGGTCAACTATTTCCTCTGGCCAACTGCGCACAATTGTAAAACAGTCTTCGCCCAACTGTTCTAGCCTGTTTTGTGGCCGGTACCCACAAGCGTTAGGTCTTGCTGGTCTAACAGCCGTTGGTTGTGCTGCTCTACAGACCCTTGCTAGATGCCCCCTTTTTCCGCACCATCTGCAATCCACATTTTTAAAACGGCAAGTGGAACGGTGGTGGTTTCCACTGCAGCCCCCACACGGACCCTGGGCCTTCTTTCCCTCAGGATCTCTATCCTTCCGGGGAGAAGTTTTAAGGCAGCTGATCTCTTCTTCCCCATCACTTGCCTGGTCTGACCCCACTTCCTCATGGTGCACAGCAGATGATTTGTCCGCTGTTGCTGTGTTGACAGATT
Source organism: Arizona elegans (assembly GCA_022577455.1). Taxonomy (NCBI): domain Eukaryota; kingdom Metazoa; phylum Chordata; class Lepidosauria; order Squamata; family Colubridae; genus Arizona; species Arizona elegans. The sequence continues at coordinate 69,008,862 of JAKOOJ010000004.1, read as the reverse complement.
TCCTAATTTCCATAGCTGACTGATCAGATAACTCAGAGGCTCTAGCCTCATCTATTGCTGTTTGCAGCATTACATCAGTCCTAGCAAGCAGACAGCGCTGCAGCCGAATATCCCTGACTCCACAGATCAACTGATCTAACAGGATATCTTCCAGATCGCTAAATTCGCAATACAGCGCAGCTTGTCTTAAGGCTGCCATGTATTGAGTGATAGTCTCCTCTTCCAGCTGATATCTATGTCTAAATGCATGGCGTCTAGCGGCTCTGGACGGCAATGGGGCATAGTGACCTTTCAAAATAGCCAATAGAGTCTCCCATGGCACATCCTGGACCTTACGAGGTGCCAATAAAGCTCGGGCATTTTCAAACATCTCATGCAGATAGACGCTGAGAAATACAACCAGCTTCCTATTCCCGGATAATCCCTTATAATCATTGGAAACAATCAAAGTGGTCCAGGAAAGAGTCCCAGGTCTCCTTTGCGTGATGAAAAGGAGCAAAAGTCGATAAGATTGCCATTCTGGGTCAAGACAGCTTATGTGGCTTTAGATGTTACGACTGCTTGTCGCCTTGGCTCAGCTCCGTGCGACAGCTCTTTAAAGTGACTTTGTTAACCCTGCCGCCTGAGGAGAAAATCCCATCCTCGTCGCCAGTATTATAATGCTAAACAATAATGACGGACGCATGGTGGGTTAACAATTAACACCTCTTTATTCATTAACAGTAAAATCTAACCATGACTCGCTCCTTACTTCTAACACTGGTGAGCGAGCGGTTTCCTCAGCACTGACAGCTCTTTCAGCATCTCGGCCAATAAGCATGTTCCGATATCCCGCCAGTTAGTTGCCATGCCGGTTGACCAATCAGCTGTGCATCCTTGCCACATGGTCGCCGGTTTGCCGTAACACTTTCAATAATTGGAAGACTGCTAATAAAGATCCTCTTGCTGTTTTCTTTAGGCTAAATATATGCACATTTTAAAACTGATCTTCATAGAATTTAGTCTCCAAGGGCCTCATCATCTCTACTGCTCATCTCTGCACTCTTCCCAACTCCTAAGCCTCTTCCTTGTACTCTAGAGGGTTTTACAGCTGCTCTTACCAAAGCAGCATAGAACAGGAATATTATACCCATGACCTTGATGTTATACTACTCTAAATCAAGACTGCATTGGCTCTTTGGCAGCTACAGCACAATGCCTGCTCACACTTAATCTGAAGCTCCCAGATCCTTTATACTTCCAGACAGTGCTACTGTCAAGCCAGATATTGCCTTATATCTGAGCATCTGGGTTTTCCTGTTTAAGTGAAGAATAATAATATTAATTGCATTTAGATTTATATACCGTTTCACAGTGCTTTACAGCCCTCTCTAAGCAGTTTACAGAATCAGCATATTGCCCCCAATAATCTGGGTCCTCATTTTACCGACCTTGGACGGATAGAAGGCTGAGTCAACCTTGAGCCTGGTCACATTCGAACTGCCAAATTGCAGGCAGCCGACAGTCAGCAGAAGTAGCCTCCATTCTAACCACTGCACCACAAGAATCTTACTTTTCTCACCATTGAACAGCCATTTTATTGGATCGGAAGTTCCAGTGGTAGGATTCAAATAATTTAACAGCCAATTTGCCCAGGGTCAGGTTGGCTGTCATGGGAGGCATTTTCCATCCCTATCTTCCACCTCCGCCACACATATGGGAAGAGTCTCCTGCAATAGCCAACCTGACTCTGGGCAAACAGGTTGTTAAGTTACCCCGCTATCAAAGTGGATCCTGGGCACTATGCCGTAATGGAGAAATGGGAAACGGAGCGGCCTGCTCCTCCTTCCCTCATGCTAGCTGCTCCATTTCCCATTTCTCCATTGCATGAAGTAGCCCCACCCATCATCACCCAGATGCCCTTGCTTCCCCCCAGCATTTCTTTGCTAACCTGATTTCCAGCTCTGTCGCCATCCCACAATTGTTGCATTTTATCAAGAAGGAGATTATAGTCTACTTTATAAAATATATTACTAATGTACACTATATCCTCAGCAATCCTTTGGTCTATTAACTAGTCACTTTATCAAAGAAAAATCAATGATTTTTCTGGCATAGCCTGTTTTTAACAAATTAATGATGGCTTCTACCAATACTTTGCTCTTGCAAGCCGACTGTTTGATTATCTTACTAGGATTTTCCTAGATACTGATTGGGCTATGGTTTCCTGGATCTACTGTTTTTAAAGATGAAAAACCTTCCTGATTCTCCGAATTATGGCATCACCATCATTATCACTAGTTTATACTTGAAGACATTGTGTGAAGCAGTGGGTTTCAAAAATTTTTACTACTGGTTCTGTGGGTGTGGCTTGGTGGGCGTGGTGTGACTTGGTGGGCATAGCTTGATGGGCGTGGCAGGGGAAAGATACTGTAAAAACTCCATTCCCTCCCCAATCCAGGGGAAGATTACTGCAAAATCCACATTTCCTCCCAATCAGCTGGGACTTGGGAGGCAGAGAAAGATGGAGGTGGTGCCAGTCAGAATTTTTACTACCGGTTATCCAAACTACTCAAAATTTCCACTATCATTTCTCCAGAACTGGTCAGAACCTGCTGAAACCTACCTCTAGTGTGAAGGAGAAACTCCTTTCACCAGAGGTTTCATTCTGAAATTTCCACTTGAAAAATCCCATTTGGATAGCATTAAAAACACTGAAGAAAACATCCTATGTTTCATCATTGACAAATAATTCAGAAGGATATCACAGTCAATGTTAGTGGAAGTTATTGGAAAATTCAGAAGCATTGGGAAGATATTCTCTATCTTCTCTGGGAAAACAGGAAAATACAAACAAAATATTCAAACATAAATCAGCAGAAACCAAGCCAATAAAAGGCATCATTTAACTGCTAACATTTAATTGCCAGAAATTTATTTAAGCTAGTGAACAGCATATAAACATATCCTGCCAATTCAGTGATAGGATCTTCAAATAAATTCTCTGAAAGCAAATCAAGACCTATGAATACCAAATTATCCTGCGGAATTCCAGACATAGATAGACACAATCTAGAACATATTGACACAAATTGCCAAATTATATCACTTACTCATCTGTATCAGAAAGCAGTTTGAGTAAAAAAAAATAGCAAAGAAGAATTGAGTCACTGCTCTATTTATAGAAGCCTATCTATGTTTGAAAGAGTGGTCTTATCATTAAACTATTTGGCCAAAGAATTACCTTCTAAGAACTGAAATCTCCAACACTGAAGATTGCTATACACTAGACTTCTCTAGTATGCTACTCTCCATTTATTACAACTGATATTATTGCAGTATTGATTGGGCATTGTGAGAACTGAAATTCAACACATCCAGAAAGAGTAAAACCAATAAAATAGCCTTGCTGGTTCAGGCCAAACATATATTACTTAAGTTAGTAGTTTGTTTTTCAGTGTGACCAGCCAGATATTTCTAGAACCAATATTTGAAATATATTTAAAATATTTGAGAGGCAATATTATGTACAAATCAAGATGTCAGGCTAGGAGCAAGGCAACCCAGATTCTAATTACCTTTGGCTATGAAAGTTCAATGGTTCATTCTTTCTCTGTCATGCTATTAAAAACCTGAATTAAAGTGGGGATAGCTGAAATGAATAACCCTTGTCCCATATGAATGTACCTACCCCTTCTTCTTAAAGCCATCTAAGTTAGTGGTCATCAACATACAGTATATTGCAATACTATAGGTGAATTATATAATGTGTAAAGAAGTGCTTTCTTTTGTCTATTATAAATCTCCATTCAGTCTGCTTCACTGGATGACTTGGTCACAGCGTCTTAACCTTTTCCCTGCTGGCTTTTTCCATGCCATGGATAAATCTATGTACTTTAATAATGTCTCTCCATGTTACTGTTTTCTAGTCTAAAAAGTAACTCAAATGTAGTAAGGCAAGTTCAACCTACTATATATTTTAACAAATGTGGCATTTACGACAGTACAAAATATTCTAGATGCATCTGTACCAAATAATTACAATGTCCTTCTATTGTACCAGAACAGTAAAAGGACATTGCAATGTTTTATTTTCAGTTCCTTTTCAAATAATCCATAAATCTGAGATGTCTTTTTTTTATAGCTATTCACATGCTTCAGTTGACAATTGATTAAATTATGCAATATGATTCTAATACAGTATCCTTTTCCTGTGTAGTTATAGATACCTCAGATCCCAACAGTATATGTGTGAATTTTGTACCAGTATACTTCACTTTGCAATTCAACAAATTGAATCATTCAGTTTGTTTTAAATTAACCAATTTACAATTTGATTGACTATTCACTTAGTTAAAGAGAGCATTCTAGACCATTTCATATTTAGATTTTTATCACCCAAATTATTTGGGTGATAAAATTTGATCACTCATTGCTTCCTTTTGAGGTAGGCAAATCCTTGGTTCGAACTAATGTTTGATATTAACAGGCCTGAAACCGGAGTTGGTTCCCCTTTGTCAGCTAGATAAATTGCTGTATTAGCAAGAATGTATTTTTGTCTTCATGACCCAGACAGATGCATCCTGTTGTTCTCTGGGAACTGCTGTCTCAAGATGTCACATGCCAGACTTAGATAACGTATGTTACTCCCTTGCTGTATTATCTCAACTCCCATGTCTGGAAGGAACGGTTTAGTTCCTTATATTACCTTATATGTCTATATAGCAACTGTTACGTATTAACCACTATATAAACCTCACTTTGTGCAACCCTTCGGGGTTCAGACATTTTGCTTGCTTTTGCAGTTTGAACCTGTGCAAATAAACTTTCCTACAATGAAGAGCTTGGCCTAGTCTTGTCTTTCCTACAACAGTTACCTGGTGACCCAGATTGGGACTGAGGTCAAGGCGATATTTCGCTGAGGGCCGGTCGACCCCTCGGCCCCACCAGGTGGTCGCTCCCTAACATTCTCCAGGCGCCACGGGGACTTGGATCTCCAGGAGATGGCAGCGACAGCCCTGTGGTACCGACGGTGCTACGAGTGAGCCCAAGAACCCTGCAGTGTAGGAAAGAAGTCTGAACAATTCCTGGTCAAGAAACAGAAGGTGAAGACGCTTCAGGCAAGTATATATTAAAGTGTGTAGTACCTGTCTCGCTTGAAGACAGAAGAGGGGGACTGATCACCTTCCTGAACTCAGGGTGGAGACCCTAAAGAAATCCGTGTTAGGTTGTGTGGGTGGTTAAGTCACCGCAGTTCTCGTTAGTGACCGTGAGCTCTGGGGCTGCAAGTCGGTGACAGTGTGATAGGATGGGGGGTTAAAAGGATTTAATACTTATTTTAGTGACCCCTTATATCTGAAAGGAAAGGAAGATAGATTGAGGTTTTTGTGTGAAACTGTGTGGCCGCAGCTGGGAACCGGGTGGCCTCCGCAAGGATCTTTCAAGGAGGAAGTAGCTGATAAACTGTGGGGTGAAATAGCAGAAAATCAGGAGAAATACCACAACCAGTTCCCATACATAGATCAATGGGTGAATGCTTTAACTGAAAGGGCTGATGAATTGCTGCAATGTCAAGCAGAGATGGTTCGTTTGTGTGTAGCTCGACCGGGAAATAGAAGGCTGAAGGCTAAGTGTGAAAGAGAGAAAAGTGAAAGGGCTGAGAGATATGTTATGAGAAGGAAAATTTTGACAGAAGAACCGGAGGAAGTGATGAACCCCCCCCCCCCCGTGTGCTCCTCCGTTGCCACCCCAGAACCAATCTGTGCCAGGGCCGGCTGGAGGTGAAGATGGACAACAAAGAAGGGATAGTGGTGATGGAGGTGGAGTGAAAGTTAAGCCGGGTCCTTCTGCTGACAGTAGTGGGCAAAGTGATGATGATGATGATGAAACTTTAGGGGCAGTAGGTGGAGAGGTGGCTGTAGGGGTGCAAACCCGTTCGGCTACAGCAAAAGCAGAAGCTGCCGCTGCAAAGCAGGATTTTTTAGCACCGTTGCGTCAGATGGATCAGCAAGTGGTTAATGCACAGGGAGATAGAGAGATTATTCTTCTTTTTCAGTATGTGCCGTTTACTACAACTGATTTATTGAATTGGAAAAACAACATTATCTGTATGACAAAATTGCTCAGATCTGGGGGGATTTGGACTCTGACTGGGCAGGGTGGTGAGGAATAGTCTTGAGAATGTTATCTGGGAAGAGTTTGACTCTGTGACCCCTGATGACATGGACAGGATTCTGGGGAGACTTAGTGCGGCCACATGTTTACTGGATCTGTGTCCCTCCTGGTTAGTACTGGCTTCCCGGGAGGTTACACGAGGCTGGCTCCAGGGAATTATTAACGCTTCGTTGAGTGAAGGTTACTTCCCCACGGCCTTGAAAGAGGCAGTGGTGAGGCCTCTCCTCAAGAAGCCTTCCCTGGACCCAGCAGTATTAGCCAACTATCGTCCTGTCTCCAACCTTCGCTTTGTGGCGAAGGTTGTCGAGAGTGTGGTCGCACAACAGTTTCCACAGTACCTGGAGGAAACGTCTTATCTAGATCCGTTCCAGTCAGGTTTCAGGCCCAGGCACAGCACGGAAACGGCATTGGTCGCATTGGTAGATGATCTCTGGAGGGCTCAGGATGGGGTTGCTCCTCTGTTCTGGCCCTGTTAGACTTCTCAGTGGCTTTTGATACCATCGACCATGGTATCATGCTGCACCGGTTGGAAGAGTTGGGGATGGGGGGCACCATGTTATGGTGGTTCTCCTCCTTTGTCTCCGACCGGTCGCAGTTCGTGTTGGTAGGGGGACAGAGGTCGACCTCGAGGCCTCTTATATGTGGAGTGCCTCAGGGGTCGGTCGTCTCGCCCCTTCTGTTCAACATTTATGGGAAGCCGCTGGGCGAGATCATCCATGGTTTTGGGGTGAAGTACCATCAGTACACTGATGACACCCAGCTGTACATCTCCACCCTAGGCCACCCCAATGATGCCCTTGAAGTGATGTCCCAGTGCCTGGAGGCTGTGCAGATCTGGATGGGGAGGAACAGGCTCAAGCTCAACCCTTCCAAGACTGAGTGGCTGTGGTTCCCGGCATCCCGATATAGTCAGTTGACTCCATCACTGACTATCGGGGGTGAGTCTTTGGCCCCCGCAGAGAGGGCGCGCAATCTGGGAGTCCTCCTGGATATGCAGCTGTCCTTGGAGGAACATCTGACAGCTGTAGCCAGGAGGACCTTCTGTCAGGTTCATCTGATTCACCAGTTGTGGCCCTTTCTTGATCGGGATTCCCTGTGCACAGTCACTTATGCCCTCGTCACCTCTCGCCTTGACTACTGCAACGCTCTCTACATGGGGCTTCCCTTGAAGAGCACCCGGAGGCTCCAATTGGTCCAGAATGCGGCCGCGCGGGTAGTCACGGGAGCCGCATGGCGCTCCCATACAACACCTCTCCTGCGTGAGCTGCACTGGCTCCCAGTGGTCTTCTGGGTGCACTTCAAGGTGTTGGTTATCACCTTTAAAGCGTTCCATAGCATAGGACCTAGTTATCTTCGAGACCACCTGCTGCTACCGAAGGCCTCCCATTGACCTGTGCGCTCCCACAGAGAGGGCCTCCTCGGGGTGCCATCAGCCAAACAATGTAGGCTGGTGACCCCCAGGGGGAGGGCCTTCTCTGTGGGGGCACCTACTCTCTGGAATCAGCTGCCCCCAGAGATAAGGAGAATCCAAGACCTTGGTGCCTTCCGCCGTGCCCTTAAAACCTTCTTTTTCCAGCAAGCTGGGCTGCCCTAACACTTTTTAAAATGTTTTTAATTGTTTTTATTGTTTATTGTATCATGGGGCCAAATTTATATATATCTTTTTAATTGTATTTTAATGTTTGTAGTTTATGCTTTTATTTGGCTGTTCACCGCCCTGAGTCCTCAGGGAGAAGGGCGGTATACAAATTTAAAAATAAAATAAATAAAATAAAATAAATTATGGGCCGTTGACTACCAAGCCTACTGAAATGACAGATTTATTTCAGACCATTATGCAAACTCATAATCCAACTTGGCAGGATTTGCAGCAGCTGTTAACTACTTTCTTGACTCTGGAGGAGAGAGAGAAATGGAAAGGAGCTGTTCGAAATTGTTTAAAAGTTAGAAACCCGAATGATAATGAGGATCAGTTTCAAAGATCCCCAACAAGACGTTGTTGGACAAAGCGCCGGTAGAAAACCCGGGGTGGGATCCTAGGACCCCTGAGCATATGACCCGGTTAAGAGAGTATCAAAATCTGGTGGTAGAAGCTTTAAGACAGGCGGGAAAACCCCCGGTTAACATGTCAAAACCTTCACTGGTTGTTCAGAGAGCCGATGAAAGTCCAGAAAGTTTTTTGCAAAGATTGATAGAGGCATATGAATTGTATACTCAGGTGGATCCAAGGAGTCCAGGAAATGTGAGGATGTTGAATGAAAGGTTCATAGTGCAGAGTTATGAGGACATTAGAAAGAAATTGCAGAGAGTAGAGGGAGCCTTGGGCAAGAATATAAGTGAGTTGTTGGAGCTGGCAAGGAAAGTGTATGTGAATAGAGATAAGGTGGAGAAAAGGGAGAAAGATGCCAAAATGCAAAAGAAGGCTGAGTTATTGGCATCAGCGTTCCAGGGAGGAATGGCTGTGAGCCCTGCACAGGGTGAATCCCTAGGTTGCAACCAGTGTGTGTGTTGCAGAGGAGAAGGCCATTAGCAGAGAGAATGTCCAAGGAGAATGCTGAGAGAAAGAGGTGTGATGCGAAGACTGGGTGGCAGCCCAATTGTTGGGGCACGTGGAGGAATGGCTTCCGGAAGATTTCAAGGAAGACGTGGCGACAGAGGGTGGCGCGGCAATTGGGGAAGTAGAGGTTTTGGTAGAGGTTTTAGTGGTTTTGGAAGCCCCAATCAAAGGCAAGAGGCGGAAACGATCGGGTTCGCTGAAATGGGATGGTCAGACTGATGGGGACCGGGCTTGGAGGAGGCCCCACCCAAGCCATTGGTTACAGTGAATATTGGGGGCCAACAGACAACTTTTTTAGTGGATACTGGAGCAGGAAGATCAGTTGTGAATAAGCTGATTTCAGCACCTGGACCTCATTGAATTCAAGTGCAAGGTGTATCTGGACAGGTCCTGGGGCGCCAGGTCTTGAAACCAGTCACTTGTGATTTTAAAGGAACTGAAGTTCAACATGAGATCCTTTATATCCCAGAATGCCCTATTCCACTTTTAGGAAGGGACTTGCTTTGCAAGTTAGGAGCAACCATTGACTTTGATGAGGGCCGGCAGAAGGTGATGGTTAGGCACTCACCGGAAGAGATTTGGAGATTGATGATAGGAAGACAGGTTGGCATAGAGACTTTGGAAGAGAAGTGGATGCAATTTGAGGTGCCTGGATTGTGGGCGGAGGATAATCCACCAGGCTTTGCTGCCCATCACCCACTGGTGGTGGTTGAGGTAAAACCGGGGGCTAGGCCGGTGCGCATAGGTCAAAGGCCAGTTTCCAGGGAAGCCATTTATGCCATTTATGAAAGTATACAAAAATATTTAAAAGCAGGAATATTGGTACATATTCAATCCCCTTGGAACACCCCAATCATCCCAATTAAAAAGTCTGACGGGTCTTACCGCCCTGTTCAAGACCTTAGGCCTGTGAATAACCTGACCGTGACCCTACATCCGGCCATGCCGAACCCCTATACCCTGCTCAGTTTGATCCCCCCGCAAGCCAGTTGGTTTTCTGTTATTGATTTGAAAGATGCCTTTTTCACTATTCCGATACATCCAATAAGCCAGCCGTTGTTTGCATTTGAGTGGGAGCACCCCCACACTGGGACAAAAACACAATATACTTGGACTCGGTAGCCCCAAGGGTTTAAGAACTCTCCTACTTTGTTTGGAGCTGCCCTAGCCACTGATTTGAAGTATTATGTCCCTCGTCAGCAAAGGGATACAGTTTTACAATATGTTTATGATGTGTTAATAACAGGACAGTCAGAGGATTTGTGTTGGGACAACACAAAGGTATTGTTAGAACTGTTGCTTGAGTGTGGGTACCGAGTGTTAAGGAAAAAAGCACAATTGGTGAAAAAGCATGTTAGGTATTTAGGATATGACATTGAGAAAGGAAGTCGGGCTCTAGGACCAGAGCGGAAGCAGACAATTTTAGCTTTAGCCGAACCTCGAACTAAGAGACAATTGAGAAGTTTTTTAGGGTTGGCAAGCTTTTGTCATATTTGGATACCTAACTTTGCTTTGATAGCCACTCCCTTGTATACCGCCACTAGGGGTGCTAACATAGAGCCCCTTGAATGGGGATGAGATCAGAAAAGAGCTTTTAAAGACATTAAAGAAGCTTTGACACAGGCGCCAGCTTTGGCGTTGCCTAATTTACAAAAGCTTTTTAATCTATATGTGAATACTAGCAAGAATATTGCTTTAGGGGTGCTTACCCAGCCTTTAGGTAGCTGGCAACAACCAGTAGCTTATTTGTCAAAACAATTGGATGGAGTAGCAAAGGGATGGCCCCATTGTTTGAAGGTGCTGGCGGCTATTGTAGAACTGATACAAGATTGCAACAAACTCACTTTTTCTTGCCCCATCAATTCCCCGCATGCCATGCAGTCCATAATAGATACAAAAGGTCATCTGTGGATAAGTGGCCAGCGATTGGCAAAGTACCAAGCAATAATGATTGAAAATCCTCAGGTTAAATTGACTGTGTCCAATCGATTAAATCCAGCCACTCTGTTGCCTACTGAATCAGTGCCTACACATGATTGTTTACAGGTGCTGGATAAGGTCTATTCAACACGACCAGAACTGACTGATATACCATTGATTGATGCACAGCTGAATTGGTACACTGATGGATCTAGTTACATCATTGATGGCAATAGGTTATCGGGATATGCTGTTGTGGGAGATGGGGAAATGATTGAAAGCGGCCCTTTGAGTAAAGGATCTCGCGCACAAGTAGCTGGATTATGGGCCTTAATAAGAGCTTTGGAATTGGCAGAAGGAAAAAGTTTGAATGTGTGGACAGATAGTAAATATGCATTTCTTACTTTACATGCACATGGTGCTGTGTATAAGAAGAGAGGTTTCAAGGACTCGGCAGGAAAAGACATTTTCCATGGTCAGTTGATAAATCGCCTGATTGAAGCCATTAATAAGCCAAAGAAAGTTGCTGTGATGCATTGTAGAGGACATCAGAGAGGCGATGATAAGGTGGTGATAGGAAATAGGACTGCTGATACGGAAGCAAGAGAGGCTGCAAAGAGGGATGACTCACCCCCCGATTTGCTTCTTCAAGTTGCTATGGTGCTTGGAGTGTTGCCACCGGAGATTAAACCTTCATATTCAGAAAAGGAAAGTGTGAAAGCTGGAACTGATTTGAAAGCGAAAGTTGAGGACGGATGGTATGTGTTGCCTGACAAAAGGATTTTTGTGCCATCATCAGTAGCCTGGACGCTAGCTCAGTTAGCACACAAAACTACTCATATGGGGAAGACAGCTTTGGAAGCAGCCTTAAGCAGGGATTATTATATTAATGGTCTTGCTGGTATTGCTGCAGGGAAGGTTGCCAAGTGTGTCACCTATGCCAGAGTCAATCCAAGACAAGAACTGCTGCTGCCCCCTGGAGCAATACCCAAGTCCTACATTCCAATGGATTATGTTATGATAGATTTCACTGATATGCCAAGGTGTGGATTTTATAAAGCACTGTTAGTCATGGTTGACATGTATACTGGCTGGCCAGAGGCTTTTCCCACAAAGACTAAACACACAAGGGAGGTGGCTCGAATTCTGCTGAAAGAGATCATTCCCAGATTTGGTATACCCAGTCATATCTCTTCAGAAAATGGCACTGAATTCGTCCACCAAGTTAATCAAGCAGTTGCCAATGCGGTGGGCATACATTAGAGGTTTCACAGTGCATTTCATCCTCCGTCAGCTGAACGTATGAACCGCACCTTGAAAGAAAGAATTACCAAAATCTGTACTGAAAGCCATCTTAAATGGCCAGATGCCCTTCCTTTGGCTCTGTATGCAATTCGAAGCTCCCCGAGGGGACAGCATAAGTTATCACCATATGAACTCATGTTTGGCCGCCCTCCCAATCTTTTACGAAAGAATCTCACGGGGTGGCCAGACTTAGGTCATAAGGGGAGTGTGTGGAATTTAGAGATGGTACAAGAACTTAACAAACAAGTTGAGAAGCTCCAACAGTATGTGATGGAACAGGTTCCTCCTAGATTGGTTACTCGTTGCCACCCGTACAAACCTGGAGATATGGTGTGGGTTAAACATTGGAAAAAGGAACAATTAGAGGGCAGATGGAAAGGACCATATACAGTTATCATGGCCTCCCCGCTTGCTATTAAAATTGCAGAATCCAAGTCATGGATACATTGGACACGTGTTAAACCAGCTGCTGACCTTGGTTGGACGGTGACGATTGATGAGAAAAAGCCGACCAAGTTGACTTTTAGTCGAAAACAGCACCAGTGAGCTGCTCTGCTGAAGCCTTACCGGGAATAGGTTTCTCTATGCACAGCAGCGAAGAAACCCCTGCTGAGTCACTCCGGAAGCTGGCTTTCTACGCACGGGTGAAGATGCGAACGGCGATGGAGCTGCAAATAGTTATGCTTTTTCTTTTAGTATATGTATCAATTGTGTTAACTAATCATGTATGTATTACTAATTTAGGTCAATGGAGTGACCCTGATGAACGATCCCGCATCATACAAGCCTACACTGTGGGATCTGGCAGTTGTGATGGAACTCCACCTTTGTCTTTCACTCCGAATGCTGGAATGATCTTTTGCCACATCCCTGTCAATATCCACAAGCATTTGATAGGATTGTTACGATTGCCTGCCAGAACCGTGGTTACTCAAACCCAAAGGCCTGTCAATATGTGGGTTATGCTTTTAGAATAGGAATATGTATTAAAACTCCTTACAAAAGGGGGAGCCCCCCGGTTACTTTGGAATGTGGTAATCCCTTATACTGGGGATGGGAGCGGGTCACTACTATAGCCCAGTTGAGACTCGGTTGGCAGGGGACTTGTGTTTTACATTTGCAACAGATAGAATTTGGGGTTACCTTGAGAGCCCCTAGGAAAGATACCAAGAAAACTCGGAAACCTAGGGAAGTTGAACATCTGAAGGGTAGAGGAAAGGAGGCTAGTCAAGAAATAGATAGGTGTGCTCTATGTGTGACAAAAGCGAGAGTGGGAGACAAGCTTATTAATACATTGATATATCACACACAAGCTCCGAGAGGGTGTATGTCTTTAGATGCAACATGTGTTCATAATCATACTATGTACAGTTTATGCTTGCTTCAAAACAAAACCATATGTTATAATCCAGCTGTTCCCATCCGCCTGAATGTGACACTGTGGGCAGGCTTAGCCAAGGAAGGAACTCGTCAGGATCCGGAAGGTGAAGGTCGGTTATATTTGTTAAATTATACTCTTCAGTTGAAACAAGGGAAGCAACCCTTATCTTTGAGTTTTGATGCATGTGTGGCCATGAATAAAGGAAAAGGAACACCGTGTGTAGATAAGATATGGATACACACATACATTCATAATCACAAATATTTGTGCCAATCCAATCTTAATTGGGCATACGGGAATCCCAATCAATGGCTCCCATGTACTGGCAGTACACAATGTTCAGGTTGGAAATGTGTGTGTGACTTCACTGGAGGAGGTTATGCAGGTTGCAAACACATTGATTCATTTAGAAGAGGATCTGATAATAAAGTGGTAATGGAGATAGCTTGCACTCACCCACCAGTAGCAAGCTATGGTTTTGGAATTGATGGAACAGGCAAAGATCCACAGACGTATCTGATGATCAAAGTTGCACAAGTTTTTGAAGGAGAAGTGAGATCATTGGGATGGTCTGTATACAATAATTTGCAAAAATTGCATAAGCCTTTACCAATCAGTACTAAGGCTAATAATCTGTTTATAGAATTGGCTGAGGAAGTGGCTAAGACGTTAATGGTTAAGAACTGTTTTGTGTGTGGAGGCACTAATATGGGAGAGCAATGGCCTTGGGAGGCGATGGAGGCCAATCCATCGGTTTACAACAACCTTTCCCGGGCTGGAAATATCACGAAAAGGGTGCATCTGTCAGGTATAGTCTGGACACTTACCACTAATTTAGTGGGGAGAAATTGTTTTATCAGAGAAGGTTCAGAAGATGTTGGGCAGTTGATCTGTTTGGGGTCTTGGCTTGTTGGGTATCAACAGTGGAAGTCTCCTAGTAATTTATCTGCACCTGATAAGTTTAACCTTACATTCCTAAACTATCTCACTGATCTGCAACCTACCCAGGAATGGATAGCACCTAAAAATATGTATTGGATTTGTGGAAAATTGGCCTATGAAGAACTTCCATATAATTGGTCAGGTTCCTGTGTTTTAGGATGGATTAAGCCATCCTTTTTCCTCCTTCCTATACAATCTAGGCAAATATTAGGGGTTCCATTGTATGAACAGATTGGTCACAGAGTAAGGAGGGAAATCTCTACTGCTTTTTCAGATTTCCCATGTAAGGAGCTGTCTGCATATGAGAAGGAAGATGAGGTATGGACAAATGAAAGAATAGTCTGTACATATGGAAGAGCAACCTGGGTTGAAGATGGTTCGTGGGGATATAGAACACCAATTTATATGCTGAACCGGATCATTAGGCTCCAGGCAGTGTTGGATTTGGCTGGGATAAGAATAGATAAGGCACTTAATATCTTATCAGAGGCCACTGATAAAATCAGGACAGCTGTGTACCAAAATTTAGACAAGCTTTAGATTACTTGTTAGCAAAGGAAGGAGGAGTTTGTGGAAATTTTAATTTATCCAATTGTTGCTTGGAGATTGATGAAACCGGTAAGGTTATTAAGCAGCTTACAACTGAAATTAGACAACTCACACACAGTCCACCTCAAATATGGAAAGGTTTTGATTTAAAGGGAATGTTTGGTGAATGGTTTCCTAAACTTCCCGGATTACAGGCTATCATGACACTTATTGGTTTGATTGCAGCTGGATGTGGTATAATACCTTGTGTGTTGCCAATTATGTTAAGAACCCTATCAAATAGTTTGTCCATTTGGTCGAAAGAAAAGCCACTGCTCAGGTGATGGCCATATGGGAATATGAACGTCTCCAGAGAGAAGAACCTGAGTATGTGACTCTTCTGGAAACTTCAGATGAGTCACAAAGGGGGGAAATGAGGTAGGCAAATCCTTGGTTTGAACCAATGTTTGATATTAACAGGCCTGAAACCGGAGTTGGTTCCCCTTTGTCAGCTAGATAAATTGCTGTATTAGCAAGAATGTATTTTTGTCTTCATGACCCAGACAGATGCATCCTGTTGTTCTCTGGGAACTGCTGTCTCAAGATGTCACATGCCAGACTTAGATAACGTATGTTACTCCCTTGCTGTATTATTTCAACTCCCATGTCTGGAAGGAACGGTTTAGTTCCTTATATTACCTTATATGTCTATATAGCAACTGTTACGTATTAACCACTATATAAACCTCACTTTGTGCAACCCTTCGGGGTTCAGACATTTTGCTTGCTTTTGCAGTTTGAACCTGCGCAAATAAACTTTCCTACAATGAAGAGCTTGGCCTAGTCTTGTCTTTCCTACAACACTTTTAAGTCAAAATAATTTATGGCAAAATTAGAGTGCCAGTTTCCAGCAGAATCTATATTTATACAATCAATGATGATATCTAATCACTATCTGGTCATCTTATCTTCTGACAGCTTTTTGTTGTTATTGTTGTCTCTGATTTTTCATCAAGATCCTTTCCAAAGCTCTTGCCTAAGCATTGTGTGTCACAAATATTCAAGTTTTAACATCATTGTTAATATTTTCTGCGAACAGTGTAGTTTTACTTCATCATGTATTGAATTATTTATTCTTGTGGTCAAAGTTATTCTCCTACACCATAATTCAAAAATATCCTTTTCAAAATTGAAAATTGGCCCTTTCGGATAATCCTACTATCCTAACAATACAATTCGCCAAGGCCAGCTCATCATAACCAGCTCACCATGGCTAACTTGCCACAGCCAGCTTGCTATGGCCAATTTGCTGCAGCCAACTTGCCACAGGACAACTTACGACAGCCAACATGCTGTTGGGCAACTCATCACTGGACAGGAGTTACACTAATATTGAAGAAATAGTGGAATAGAATCATTAAGGAAAGGATGCCAAAGGAGGGACAAAAGGAATGTGAATGATAAATTTTATATTTTTTTAAAAAAATATTTTAAATAATTAAATGGAATTGTTGAATTGTCCCACAGTGAGTTGTCCCTTGGTGAGTTGGCATGGTGAATTGTCCCGCAGCGAGTTGGCAGTAGCAAGTTGGCTGTGGTGAATTGGCCATGGTGAGTTGATCATGGTGAATTGGCTGAGGTGAGTTGTTCCATTCCATTAGAGAGAGCCTTAGACAGAATTGTACCTATTTGGCTTTCCTTGGCCTATCACCCTTGTTACTTCCTGTAATTTATGGAGGAGTTGAGGAAGCTGAAAAGGGTGCTAGAAAAGGGTGCCACTGGAGAAAAATGAGGAATGAACTTGACCAAATATGAGTTAAGGCTATTATTGAAGTTTACCTGCTGGTGATAAGAGTGGTAAAGCATAAATTCTTCTCTTTTCTTACTACATTCCAGGGAATGCCACTCAGTGGCCCTATTTTGGATCACTCAGATTGTTCTTCGGAACAGAACCACCTACAAGGACATGTGGAGATTGTTCTTCAGAATGGAATCTGGAGGCCCATCTACAAGGACATCTGGAGTAATTTTCCAGGCATTTAAAGGATAAAATAGCTCAGATTCATAGTTGTATTAATATATATGAATTTTTTCTAGAAATAAATATCAGAATTAAATAGAACTTTTGACTACATATTACTTTCAGAATATTATTGATAGCCTAACCACAGGAAACTTAAATTTTGTTACCCACAATATGCATTGATTAATTGAACAATTAACTCATGTAAAATTGAGTTTGTTCTGGTTTGTATCTGTTTCTATATTTTTAACACTCATGATATAGTTGCTACCTGGTACAAACTAAAATAAATTTGTAAAATGCTATTGGTGTCATCTTAATTTACAATTCATAAGCTTAACTCCATTAGTGATAATGAACTCTTTTGAAAACTGCATTAATTAGTAGTACTTGTTTAAGCTTTTTTTAAATATTAGTTTTTTTAACTTAAACTATTTAAAACCATTTTTTTGGAAATAAACTTTTAGACATATAAAAATATAGAGATATTAAAATTGTAACCATATTTAGAATAGTCTCTTTGAAATCACAAGTAACATTTATGGATTTCAATAGATCTTTTAGAAGAAAAATTATGTACGAATCAACCCACTGAATATGATTTTTGAAGAGAAGTTTGCCTTTAGCCTAAAGATAACTATTTTCCCAATTACAGAAGCACTAATTCACAGTGGTTAATCAGAGCTGATACTGCATTTTATTCCAAGCAGGTCCACTTCCCATGGTATTCAGAGAGCATATTATGTCATAAAACAAATTAAAAATAGTGTTAGTTGAGAACCCTCCATAAATATCCACATCACTATGGGACTTATCCCATAAATAGGATTAGACTGTTGTGTTGTTATAGAGAAATTACCACTCCCCATACATAAAATCCCAAACTGAAGAAATGTATTCATTCTCAGCCTTCTCTACTGACAGAATGAAAAGACTGCTCAGTATGAGTCCAAGTAGGCACTTCTATCTATGTTGGGTAATATTAGTTGTAATTTAGTTGAGATAAACAGAAGAGCAGATTGTCAGGTTGCTCATTGTGCAATAAGAACAGCAATGTGCCATGTTTATAACACTACTTACATATCTGTGGCAGGAGATTTTGATCTCCTAATTCCAAAATTAATGACTCATCTACAGTATTAAAAAAAAAGGAACTGTTGTGTCATGAGACCAACATTCCTCTCAAGCAAAATTATGAAAACCAGAAAAACTCAGCCAACTATTTTTAATATTTGTATTTCAGAAGGCTTGAAAGATCAATTTTTGATCTTTGAATCAAAAGATCAAATGACTTGAATGATTGTATAGAAAAATATACTTTTAGTTACTGTCAGGGTCCCAAGTAATACACCCTTAGCAAACAGAACTCCAAGGCAGGTAGATTCCTCAAAGAATAGTTTTATTGGATATATCATATTGGCACAGGCTGGTGAAAACCAACTTTCAATGTTCCAGTGGTTTTCACCTAATTAAAAGTAAAAGTTTTTCTCCTTCCCCACACAATCAGTCACATGGTCCAATAAAGGTACCACCCGATTGCCTCGTGTCAGCCTCATAATGCTTGCTTGCTTTCAGCTGCCATTGTAACAGGAGGGGGGAGGTATTGTAGATATTTGGGAGGGGGGAAGTGAGCTGGTGGAGATGTCTTGGAAAAGGGAGGAGAATTCTTATTGTCTTTTTAGCAGCTGCGGAGAGAGCTGATGATTGTCAAGGTCAACCATCCCAGATAGAGGGGGCTGCCTAAAGAAGTACCCCACATGACACCTTGGGGAGATGTGGATTGGGTATTCAACCTGGAACTGTGGGGGGAGGGATTTGGGGGATGCTTTCAATATGTAATTTTCACGCCTATTGCCTCAGACTTTGCTTTTCTTTCACTGCATTCAGTTCATATTCAGTAAAAGTACCTTTCTCTACAAACATGGAGTTGGGGTTTTTCTTTCTTGAGTTTTGAATGGAGGCAAGTCTGACACCTGATAACTTCATTTCTCCTCTCTCCAGCAACCTATGGGAATGTCCTTGGTTCCCAGGAGAAAGTATTTTGTTTTGGCTACAAAATCCCAGTTATCTCTATTCCCCCCGCCCCCATCCCTCCGCTCCAGTGTGGCAACACTGAAGCCTCAAAATGGCCTTGTTCAGGTCAGTTTCAGGGTTGACAGTTACTATTTTAAAAGAGTATTTTTGTTTGAGATTTACCACTATTAAACACTGCCTAAAACATATGGATATTTGAATATAAGAATATATAATTGTGAGTTTTTATTTTAGAAAGATCTTCAAAGATGGAGATTGTCTTAAAGCAGGAGGTCAAACTTGCATCATCAAGGTGGCATCACATGACATATTGGGACTTTTTCCCCTTTCACTAAACCAGACATGGGTGTGGCCAGCACGTGTCGCATCTGGCTTGCGGGCCATGAGTTTGACAGTCCTGTCTTAAAGCAATATCACTGAATAAATCTTTGTAATTAAATGTAAACATTTTATTCCACTGAATGGTTATATTTTCTTTTGAAACTACAAGCAGTAATACATTTCTCTGTGCCCTTTAAAGGATTAATTGCATATGAACCTGGAAAGCTGCAGCAAAATCACAAAAACTCTTATAGTGCCTTAAAGTTTAACTAGATTGCAGCAGAAACATATGTAGGAGAGTCTGCTTTGTGATGAATGGAATGTCATCCAGACTAATATATTTATCTGGTTGAAGAGAGGAGAAATTTGTAGCCACTGACCGTATGAATATTAAATACAAGACAGAAAATTCATTATAATTGCCTTAAAGTTCCAAATACAGCACTTGTAAAATAGTAGCAGTGGCCATGCATGAAATAGATTTGATAATTTAAACATATATAGTGTGCTATATATATTAATTTGCTTCCACAAGCTAAGATGTTTATGTTATTCTCAACAATGTTTCTAAATTGTCATTTTTATTATATTTAGTTTTTTAGTTAGCCTTTTGTGCGCCCTAAGATTTTTTAAAATCTTATTTTGTTATTGCAAATTATTATGTAAAATACAAATAAACATCTCAACTTTGGGATCCTTTTATTATGTGAAATCTGAATAAGGATGTCAAAAAATAAACAAAAGATAATAGACAATTAATAGCTGATGTCCTAGGAACTGAGTATTTCCACATGCCAAAGTTTAAATAGCATACTTTTTGCAGATAATTTTTGAAAAAAGAAAAAGTCCAAAAGCATTTTGTAAGCTCGTTCAGAAGTCAGTTCTGAAAAAACAGGGCAAAAATAAATAAATAAATAAATATCCCATAGGGTGTGTATAACTCTTGGGTGTGCCCCAACTATCTCTATCTGAAACATTACTTCATTCTATTTATATAATAATTTTCTAGATATTATACTTAGGTATATTTTACAGTAATGGAATTCATATATGGTATATTTATTCTCAGCAGTGAGCTGTAATAATGTCATGGCCTCTATTTTCTTATCATGTCTTCTTAAAATTGATTGAGTTCACTGAACTACAAACTAGCTAATTATATTTTACCTTGTTTTAATTTCATTATTATCCTTATTTTATGATTTTGTAATCCATCAAATCAGTTGCTTTTCCCATTGCTTCTGTAACCCAATCAGTGTCTTTGATGCACATATTATATTCACTGCAACTGTCAACAGTATTTGTAGCTGTTGCTACAACTGTGCTTTAAAATGTATTCTGTTATTCCAACTATAATTAAAAAAACACTGTCAGCTATACTAGTAAGGATTAAAATATCAATGAGCTAGGATTTTTAATTCTAAAAATACTAAAAGATAACGTAAGAAAGAAAGTATAAGGAACCTCAAAGAGAAACCTATCAGATTTTTCTTGTTACATAATTCATATACAGTATATTGATAGAGCAAACCTCTGAAGTGTTTTATTTCCATGACACAGCGCACTGTCCTACAATTAAGTGATCACATTCTAGCTTCGGTTGTTGTGCCAATACAGCCCACAAGTCTAGTGTCTGACTTACTCTATTGTCTGATCCCAGAAAACTGATTGCATTAAATAAACCATAATGATTAATAATTATGGTATGAATCATGATTAGGTACATAAAGCAAAAATAGTCATAAAATATTATACTAGTTGCCCACAGATGACATCTGGGCATAACTAAGGAATTAAATAATTGTCCTAAATGTTTGCAGACATCATATCTTGCTCAATTATCTCTATAATCTGAATATATATGTTTAGTTACTAAATTTCATATCAGAGAAATCTGGCAAAAAATAGATTTATGAGTTTCTGTTCTAGACAAAACATTCTTCCAAGTATACCAAAAAAAAAAAGCAAAAAAAAAAAAACCCAAATATAAGTGTAAGTTCTTGCAGGACTCTTGAAACTGCAGTTATTCCAAAAGGAGCTTTTATTGGAAGGATTGTGATAACAAGAGATCTAGGCAAGAACTGAAGCTTCTCACTTAAAACCAGCCATTTAAAGCTATGCTACCCAAACCCCTCCCACATTACATCATTGCAAGGAAACAGAAACTTCATATAGAGATTAACACAATAATGCAGGAAAAAGAAACAGAAACTGGAAACAGAAACAGAAACATCATATAAAGACCACTCCATTCCTCCCCCCCCACTTCCTCCTACCAAAATGCCAGCATCTCTGTAGAAATATCTGGGACCTGACAATAAGTTTATTAGTTCACATTATGGGCCTCATGTAATTGCAGAAATTATGGATAAGATTACCAAGGGTATATATGCCATGTGAACATTGCTAGTGAATAAACTTAAACCAACTGAAAAGAGATGGATATGAATTGGATAAGGATTACTGGGGTAGATACAAATGAAATGAGTATTTTTCCTTACCATCTTAAAAGAACCACTTCTGAAATTATGCTACCACCAATATGAATACATGGTTGCTCCATAGCTATGTTTATCTTGTTCTCTTTCCTCCCTGGTTAAAGAATTTGACTTTGTTTATACAACACACCTACCTAGTTTACTCATAGTGTACCCAGTTCAATTTTTTGAGTTCATAAGATACTAGAACTACTACATCAAGATTGCAAAAATCCAAAAAGAATAGCATTAATAAAAATGAATGTATTACCAAAAATATTATTTTTATTTCAAACTATACCAATAAAACTGGAGAAAAAATATTTTGAAGAGTTGAAGAAAATAATGTGGAAATATGTGTGGCAAGGAAAAAGAGCAAGGATCAACATAAAAATGCTACAAGATGCAAGAACTAGAGGTGGGTTTGGCCTTCCGAATTGGAAATTGTATTATCAAACGGCAGCGTTAACATAGATTAAAGAATGGATTTTATTAAGGAATACAAGACTATTGACATTGGAGGGTCATAATTTACAACTGGGTTGGCATGCCTTTTTATGGTACGGGAAACAAAGGATACATGGATACTTCCAAAGACATTATGTAAGAAATGGTTTGTTATGAGTGTGGGAGAGAGTGAAAGAAAAACATTATTTGAATATTCCAATGTTGCTTTCTACAATAGAAGCGATGACATACCCAAATATTGTGAACATGTGGAATATTGTTAGATATAAAGACATTTTGACAGATCAGGGAGAACTGAAACAAAAACAGGAACTAGAGAGTCAAGGGATTGAGATAGATTGGTATACAAGACTGCAAATACAATCAAGATATAAAGCAGATCATAGGCAATATGGCTTCAGTTTGGGGAAATCTGAACTAGATGAAATATTGACAGGAACAGATTAGAAAATGATTAAGAAATTATATAATTATTTATTGCGTATTAGACTAGAGGATGAAGAAGTAAAACAAACAATGATAGCATGGGCAAAGAATTTTGGATACACCATAGAATTGGAGAAATGGCAACAAATTTGGGGAAGAAATTACAAATTAACAATGGCAACAGCCTATAAAGAAAACCTGTATAAGATGTTTTATAAATGGCATATGT
The DNA here is from genome assembly GCA_022577455.1 of Arizona elegans. Taxonomy (NCBI): domain Eukaryota; kingdom Metazoa; phylum Chordata; class Lepidosauria; order Squamata; family Colubridae; genus Arizona; species Arizona elegans. The sequence goes on along the minus strand of JAKOOJ010000004.1, from coordinate 68,986,098 downwards.
CACCAGAAAGATTAGCTAAGATTTTTAAAGATAAATCAGCTAAGTGTTGGAAATGTCACCAGTTGCCGGGATCATACTATCATATGTGGTGGTTGTGTAAAGAAGCAAAACAATATTGGGAGAAAATACAAACATGGTTAGAGGGAATGTTGCAGCAACATATAGAGTTAAAACCAGAGATATTTTATTGGGAATCTTACCGGAGAATTATAGTAAAGAAGATATATATTTGATTATTCCTAGAATAACAGTGGCTAGAATTGTATTTGCACAAAACTGGAAAGCAGATAAAATCCTGTTGGAAGGAGAAATTATAAAAAAAAAATTAGAATGTGCAGAAATGAATAGATTAACACTGAGAATAAAAGATAAAGAGGTGTCGATGTATTTCAAGACATGGGATAATTTTTATGATTGGTTAGAAAAGAAATATGAATAAGGAGATAGAGATAAAATAGATAGAGAATAGATGGGAGAAAACAATTAGAAAAATAGATACCCAGATGATGTCAAGTAAAAGGAGAAAGGGGAGAGGGGTAAAAGGGAAAAAAGTAAGATATCATAAAAATGTACGCAAATGATGTAATAAAATTAAATAATAATTGAATAAGAAATTGAAATGAGAATAAAGATAATTAGAAAATTGGATTTGCTCGAATACCACTTTAGATTGAACTGAAAAGGCAAACAACAGGAGAGAGGGGAAGGAGTAGAGAGAGAGAGAGGAAAGGAGAAGAGAGGAGAGGAGAGAAGAGGAGAAAGAAGAAAGGGAAAAGGAGAGGAAGAAAAGGGAGGGGATAGAGGAGCAGAGGAGAAGGTTAGAAGGGGGAAAAATGAGAGGAGTGGGGGAAGAGAAGGGGAAGTAGGAAAGAGAAGGAGAGGAAGAACGAAGGAAGTAGGAGGAGAAACAGGAAGGAAGAGACGGGGAGCAGAAGAAGAAAGGTTGGAGTAAAGGTAAAGGGTAAAGAAGAAGCCCCGAAAAAGTAAAAATTAAAAATCAAAGTTAAAAGAAAAGATGAACAAAAAATGATGGAAATGACCGTAAATGTGTTTATGAGAAATAAAAATAAAAACTTTTTTTAAAAAAGATTGCAAAAATCCAGCAACCACTAGATGGCAGCAAAGTGTTCACTTTTTAGCCTTTTTTTTTTTTTAATTTGATTTATAAGCCACCCTTCTCCGGAGACTCAGGGCAGCTTACAATGCGTTAAGCAAGAGCCTTCATACTTTTGTATACTTTGCAGTTGGGATTTAATAATTCTACAAGCATCAGTGTATATGAAACTAAGCACTTGGACTGAATTTGTACACCATGTTGTGCTAAAATGTTATGGACTAGTTTGTGGGTTGTTTCAGGATACTGTGCAAACACACCTCTCTTCTGCTCCAACATCCTTTTTTTTCTTGTTGGACTCTGTACCATAATTGCTTCCAAGAAATTGCTAAGATAAATGAACTGGTACTGTAAGTAAGCAAGCTTTATTTTCATGAGCAATATGAAGCAATAAATGTTTTTTAAGAAGTTAAGTTCCATTTAATTCCCTACGATTTATTCCCATATCCACAAACTAAGAACACTGAGATCTGGTTCATTCATAATGCTATCTCTGATTTCTTTAACCATCATTTATTGAATATATCACATTTGATTAAATTCACAAAACTTGCTGAGACATAAGCAGGCATTAACCAATCACAAGTACTGGGTTCCTCCATCCCACTGAACCAAATCAAAGAAACCATATGATACTGTAATACAGTGATTTTCAAAGTATGGCCCGAGGATTCCAGAGCATCTCCTAAGACCTTTTTAGGAGGTCTGTAAAATCAAAATTATTTGTCAACCTATGTTGAAAATAATATATTATTAAAATTCCATCGAACAATCATGGAAAAGGCTAGTGACAGTAGATACCTCAATTTTAATTTTTAATATGGTATATATTGATCAATGAGGGATGAGGTGGCTCAGTGGCTAAGAAGCAGCTTGTCAATCGAAAGGTCAGCAGTTTAGCAGTTCGAATCCCTAATGCCGCGTAACGGGGTGAGCTTCTGTTACTTGTCCCAGCTTCTATCAACCTAGCAGTTCAAAAGAACATTAAAAAATGCAAGTAGAAAAATAGGGACCACCTTTGGTGGGAAGGTGACAGTGTTCCGTGTGCCTTTGGTGTTTAGTCATGCCAGCCACATGACCATGGAGACATCTTTGGACAGTGCTGGCTCTTCAGCTTTGAAATGGAGATAAACTAAATTTCCCCTAGAGTCAGGAAGCACATATGTGCGAGGGGAACCTTTACCTTTTTATGTTGATCAATATAACCCATATAAACAAAAGTTCTTTTATGGTGGAAAAGGAGTCCTGAGAGGAAAAAAAAACATTAAGAATCAGTGATGTAATATATGACTATGGCCTAAATAAATGACTAACCCAAGAAGGATTAGCAGGTAAACCAGAGTTCCCGCCCACTGCTTCAGAAAACCTGCATAACTTCTTGCTGTTACTTGTACTACACCTAAATATTATCCCATTTTACCATCAATAAAGCCACTGACCCTTTCGTGGATCACTGCCTTTATTGATGGTACTTGCTTGTGCAGTACAATGAAGCTATGAGCTATGCTGTGCAGGGCCACCTAAGAGGGTACAAGTCATAGCAGAGAGCTCTGACAAAATGTGATCTACTGGAGAAGGAAATGGCAACTCACTCCAGTATCTTTGCCATGAAAATCCCATGGACAGTACCAAAAGGCAAAAAGATATGACACTGGAAGATGAGCTCCTCAGGTCAGAAGGTATCCAAAATGCTACTGGAGAAGAGCAGAGGGCTAGTACCAGTGGTGGGTTCCTCCCGGTTTGGCCCGATTCAGCCGAGTCAGTAGCGGTGATGATATGATGTCACTGAACCGGTTCTCTTTGTTTAATTTAATTTAATTAATTCAATTTATATGCCGCCCCTCTCTGAAGACTCAGGGTGGCTCACAATACATTTTTAAAAATCATTATAAAAAACATTTAAAAATTAAGAACATTAAAAACTCATTCACGCCATTCATGGCCGGATCTCGCCAGATCATAAGAGTGAGATCAATGGCCCCAGGCCTGCCGGAAAAGCCAGGTCACTGCTTTTTGGAAGGCCAATAGGGTGGGGATGGTCCTTTTTTTTGGGAGCTGGGCCCTCCCACCCCCTCCCGCCCCCTCCTGCCCCCCCACATTATTCTTACCTTTTATTTGGCCCCGCCCCCAATCTATTCTATCTCCCGGCTAGAAGGAAAAAAACTGTTTAAACTCTTGCTGCGGGGCTTCAAAGGGCCGCCCTACAGCTGATCAGTGTTAAAACGCAGTGTGGTTGTAGAACGGTGCCTCCAAAAACAAATGGTTGGACCGTGCCTCCAAAAACAAATTAGTAGACTGGTGCCTCCAAAAACAAATGGGTAGACCAATACAGCTCTGCAAGCAGTTAAAAGCTGGTAGACCAGTACCTCTGCTAAATCCTAAAGAATTGTCACATGACCATCAAGCCACACCCATAAAATAAGCCACACCCACAGAACCAGTAGTAAAAAAATTTAGAACCCACCCCTGAATAGATAGAATAGATTATGAAACTAGAATACTTTGGCCACTTAATGAGAAGGAAGGACTGACTGGAGAAGAGCCTAACGCTGGGAACGATTAAGGGCAAAAGAAGAAGGGGACAGCAGAGAATGAGGTGGCTGGATGGAGTCATTGAAGCAGTCGGTGTGAGCTTAAATGGTCTCTGAGGGATGGTAGGGGACAGGAAGGCCTGGAAAAAAGTTGTCCATGGGGTCAAAATGGGTCGGACATGACTTCGCAACTAACAACAACAACAAAGTCACTGAGGAACTCATTGAGGAAATCAAGAATGAAACAGTCTCAGGAGGCAATCTTACTTCTCTCAACCATGAAGGTCTTGGTTCAGCTGCTATTCCATGTAACAGGTTTCTGCTTGCTACCTTCATTAGCTGCTTTTCTGGTCCCACACCACAGAGCCTGTTCTACATTCAGTTTAATCAAATTCCCTGAAGGAAGGGTGGTGATTTCTTTTGCTTACTAACTAAGGTTACAGAGTAGGATGTTATTAGAATATCTGCATTTGAAGTGATTCTTGTATGGCTTCCCTTGTTGCGCAAAATGGGAGGAAATAACTCCCAGAGCAAATCATCTGGTTTTGATTGTTTGTAATATAGGTTGTGCAACCAACATGTCATCTAAAACATTTAGATATTTGGAAACAACAGGCATCAAAACTTTGTGATGATGGAAAGAATGGACAGTGGAATCTTCCTAGCTCAATTTGGATTTATTGCTATCAAATGAAATATTTACAAATATGAAACTGATCATTATTATAAATATTATTACAAATAATTACAACTAGATATATTGCCAAACAAAGTGAAACACAGAGCAATGGATTTACTTGTTTAAAGTGGTAATCTACTAGTACAACCAAGATTAGAACTGTTCGCTATTCAGTAAACAGGGAAGAGAAAGGAAAAGAAAAAAAGTCTTTACATCCCCACCCCCAGTTAGTTACTAATTGGTAGCAAATTCTGCTTTCTGTTGCAAAGATTTAAACTACAGTAAAGGTTATGTTTTTGGTTCAACAAAAGATTGTATACATAAAATTTAATTGTACTTGAAAAAAATGATCAAAGACATTGTTGTATAAGCCTCAGTAGTAAGTATTATGTTAAATATGTACAAGTGATTAATTACCATAATCTATTCTATCTATGCAGGGGTGGGTTCTAAATTTTGTTACTACCGGTTCTGTGGGCATGGCTTATTTTGTGGACATGGCTTGATGTCCATGTGACAATTCTTTAGGATTTAGCAGAGGTGCTGGTCTACCAGGTTTTTAACTGCTTGCAGAGCTGTACTGGTCTACCGATTTATTCTTGGAGCATTCTGGTCTACTCATTTGTTTTTGGAGGCACCAGTCTACCCATTTGTTTTTTGGAGGCACCAGTCTACTCATTTGTTTTTGGAGGCACCGGTCTACCCATTTGTTTTTTGAGCACACTGGTCTATCACCACACTGCCTTTTAACACTGATCAGCTGTAGGGCGGCCCTTTGAAGCCCTGCGGCAAGAGTTTAAACAGTTTTTTTCCTTCTAGCCGATCAGCTGGGACTCGGGAGGCAGCAAATAAATTGGGGGCGGGGCCAAATAAAAGGTAAGAATAATGGGGGGGAGGAGGGCCCAGCTTCCGAACATAGAGAACCGGTTCGGTGACGTCATATCGTCACCGCTACCGGCTCAGCCGGTAGCGGCTGAACTGGGAGGAATCCACCACTGTATCTATTCCAGCATTGCATTTTTGGTCTCTGCACACTGGGAGATGGGTGGTGGAAATGGTTAGGGTGCTGCTTGGAACCGGCCGAAAACTGCCGCTGCCGTGTTTTCATGAGGGCACGCGGCTCTGCAAATTGCATCGGGGAGAAAAATGCCAGAAAACACAATGGAAGTGATGCTCTTGCGAAGCAGGCACTTCTGCACAAGAAGTGTAAAGCAAGGTGGCTCACCGCCTGGTCTGCCCCTTCTCCAGATGACCCAGGCTGAGGGCGGTCAGCTTCTGCTCCTGGCCTGGGAGACAGATCTGGCCAGGAGGAAATAGAAAGTGAGACTGCAGAAAAGGAGGAGGAGGGCACGCCACTCTGCGAATTGCTTCGGGGAATCAGGGAGGAAAAAGAGCATTGCTTCCATGCATTGCATTTTCCGGAGCTTTCCTCCTCAATTCCCTGAAGCAATTTGCAAAGCTGCGTGCCCTCCTCCTCCTTTTCCGCAGTCTCACTTTTTCTTTCCTCCCTGCCAGATCTGTCTCCCAGGCCAGGAGCAGAAGCCGATTGCCCTCAGCCTGGGTTGTCTGGAGAAGGGGCAGGCCAGGCAGCGAGCACCTTATCTTACACCTCTCATGCAGAGCTGCCTGCTTCGCAAGAGCATCGCCTCCATGCATCACATTTCCCTGTGTTTTCCTTCCCGATTCTCTGGCGCAATTAACAGAGCTGTGTGCCCTTCCCCTCCTTGGTGTTGTGGCTCCAATCCCCGAGCCCATCTTATCGGAGGAAGAAGGCTCCGAACATGAAGAAGAGGAGCTGGCCAGGCCTCCCTCTCCAGGCCCCTCCTCTCTGGCAATGCCTCAGGTGTCTGCCGAGGGAGAGGAGATTGACCAGGAGCCAGGTGTCTCCGATGACAGCGATGTGGGTGATAAGTCGTTCCTGGATCCACGCCAATGAAAGTGAGATAAACATTTGCAGCAGATGAGGAGGCGTGCCAGGGATTAAGCTGAGTCACTGGACCACACCCCACAGGCTATATAAGAGAGTGTGGTGGCCATTTAGACTCTGTGACGGACAAAGCTAACTTCTGGCTAGTCACTTTGTACAATGCCTGATCTGCTGAAGGTTTCATGTTTGAGCTGGACTGTTTTGAAAACTGTGTGTATTAGTTGGTGTTATCTGGTGGAGGAACACTCCCTCTTCTTGTAGTAAAGCACTTGGCAGACGGTTATCGTATTGCTGCCAAGTTCCTGATAACGAGCCTTGTGTGTGCCGAGTACTTCTTTAACCCCCGGCTGGCTGTTTGTGTGTGTGTGGGGACGGGGACAGAACATCTTGTCCATCACCTGAAACGTAAACCATCATTTAACCATGATGGACCAACAGCTGCAGCAGCAGTTACAGCAGCTGCAAGATGCCAACCAGCTCCTGCAGCAGCAAGTGGCCCAGTTAACTGCCCAACTTGCTTTGGGGAATGCTCCTGAAGCTCTCCCTCCTCCTCCTCCTCCTCCTCCCCACTCGAGATGCCCAGTGAACGTACCAGAGAGGTTTTCTGGGCAGCCGGAGATGTTTTCGGCCTTCATGGGGCAATGCCAACTCTTCATGGCAATGCGGCCGGAGGATTTTCCGGATGACTGGGCTCAGGTGGCATTCACGATCAGCTTCCTTTCTGGCTCTGCCGCCCGATGGGCCACGTCCCTGTTGCTGCAAAATAGCCCCTTGCTCCTGGACTATCAGGGTTTTTTGCAGCACCTGCGCGTAATGTATGAGGACCCCCTCCGGGTTCAGATGGCAGTGAGGTGCATCAAGGACCTCCGCCAAGGAAAGCGCCCCCTGCAGGACTATATTGCGGAGTTCCGACTCCTAGGCCAGGACTCTGCCTGGAATGAGGCGGCGCTCATGGACGCCTTCCAGGACGGCCTTTCGGACAAGCTGCAGGACGAGCTGGTTCGGATGGAGGTGCCTCTGACCCTCGACGAGCTGGTGACCCAGTGCCTGCAGATTGACGCCCGCCTCCTCTGGCGACAGCCTTGTCGGGGCCTTCAGGACACCCCGGCAGCTCCTGCACCCCCGCGTCCCATGCCGACAGCGCCCCGGGCCACCCCGCGTTCTGTGGCGATGGCTGAGGAGCTCATGGAGCTCGAAGCAGCCAGACCTCACCTGACGGCCCAGGAGCGGATGCGGAGACATCAGGGGGGATTGTGCTTCTATTGCCGCCTCGTGCCCCAAGGAGCGGGGTGGGGCACCCATGCCTGTTCCAGAGTCTCGGCATGACCAGCCGGGAAATGAGCCAGGCCTGGCCTAGGGGAAGCCCTGGGCCAGGCACATAGCTATGCCCCGCCGGAGTCGGCGGCTGTGGACAGTGAGCCCCCTTGGCATTTGATTCTGGACACCCGGGTTTTGTTGGCCAACCAGTCGGAGGGGCTCCAGGCGCACACGCTGGTGGACTTGGGGGCCATGATGAACTTCATGGACCAGGCCTTTGTGGCCCACTATAAGGTCCCCTTGGTTCTGGTGGACCCTCTGTTGCGGGTCGAGACTATCGATGGGCAGGAACTCGTGGTGGGGCCCATCAAGCTCGCCACCCAGCCCTTGCGCCTCGCCGTGGGATGCACGAGGAGGTGATTCAATTCTATGTAACAGCGGACCTCCATTTCCCGTTGGTCCTGGGGATGGCCTGGCTTCGGGCGCACGACCCTTAGGTGGAGTGGTCGAGAAACGCCATCTCATTCCCGAGCCTGCAGTGCATCGACCACTTCCGCCACACCTGCGCCAGCCAGGACGACTCCACGCCGGCCGACTCCTTGCCTCCGGAGCTGACGTCCTTCGCCAACGTGTTCAGCGAGAAGGAGGCGGACTGCTTGCCCCCGCACCGACCCTACGACTGCCCAGTGGACCTGCTGCCCAATGCGATCCTGCCCTCGGGACGCCTGTACTCCATGTCGGAGCCCGAGCTGGCCGCCCTGTGGAACTTTCTGGACAAAAACCTGGCCTGAGGGTTCATCTGACCTTCGTCCTCCCCTCTCTCGGCCCCGGTCCTCTTCGTGAAGAAGAAGACGGGGGACTTACACCTGTCTTGCAACTACCAGCGCCTGAACGCCATCACGGTGCGGAATCGCTACCCCCTGCCGCTGATCCCGGAGCTGATGGAGAGGTTGCGGGAGGCCTCGATCTTCACCAAGCTCGATCTCCGAGGGGCCTACACCCTGGTGCACGTGCAAGAGGGGGACGAGTGGAAGATGATGTTTGGCACCCGGTACAGCCACTTCGAGTACACCATCATGCCGTTTGGGTTGACCAAGGCCCCCGCGGTCTTCCAGCACTTGATGAACGACGTGTTCCAGGACATGCTGGACTGGTTCGTGGTGATCTACCTGGATGATATTCTGATCTATTCCCGGACCCAGGAGAACCACCTCCAGCGCCTGCGGGAGCACCAACTCTATGCGAAGTTGGGGAAATGTTACTTCTTCCAGACTTCCATAGAGTTCCTCAGGTGCATCATCACCCCCGAAGACTTCGCAATGGACCCGCACAAGATGGAGGTCTTGTGCAGTTGGGAACCCCCACGTCGGGTGAAGGACGTCCAGCGCCTGCTGGGGTTCGCCAACTACTACTGGACCTTCATCCCGGGCTTTGCCACCCTGACCTTGCCGCTGACCCAGCTCCTACGGAAAAAGGTCCCATTCAGGTGGGGCCCCCTGCAGCAGCAGGCCTTCGAGATCCTCAAGCGGACTTTCGTCACGGAGCCGGTCCTGAAGCATCCCAACCCGCACCGTCTGTTCGTAGTCGAGACGGATGCGTCCAATGTGGCGCTTGGGGCGGTGCTACTACAGGCCCCAGTGGATGGCGGCACTCTTTTTCTCTCAGGAAGCTCAACCCTGCCGAGCGCAACTATACCATCTGGGAAAAGGAGTTGCTGGCTATCAAGGCTGTGTTCGAGGCATGGCGGCATCACCTCGAGGGGGCCCGACACCAGGTGGAGGTACGGATGGACCATCAGAACCTGGAGCACGGCCAGGAAGTTGAACCAGCGGCAGATCCGGTGGTCGTTGTTTTTCGCCTGGTTCAACTTCCGCGTTATGTATATCCCGAGTGGCCTCAATCTGAGGGCGGACGCCCTATCCCGTAAGCCAGAATACTTTTGCCCCAAGGACTCCCTTCCCCCCCCCCGGACGGTGCTGCCAGCAGAATCCTTGGCCCCAGTCCAGGAACCAGTGGACCTGCGGGCTCAGGGGCTGGAAGCGCAACGCCGGGATGACTGGTTGCAGCAGCGGAAAGCGGAAGTCGGCCCCGCGTCCCCATGGACCTTGGAGGAGGGCTTGCTCAAGCACCGGGGTCGGCTGTACGTGCCTACGAGTCCACTTCGAGCCCTCATCATGAACCAGTGCCATGACAACCCCGCATCGGGGCACTTCGGCTTCTTTAAGACATTGAACTTGGTGACGCGGACTTTTTGGTGGCCTCGGGTACGGCATGATGTGCACGCGTATGTGATGTCCTGTGTGGCGTGCCGATGGGCCAAAGCCGCATCCGGCCCACCTCCTGGACTCCTCCAGCCGCTGCCGACACCGGAGAGACCGTGGGGAGCTATCTCCATGGACTTCCTGACAGACCTGCCGCTGTCCACCACGTTCACGACTGTCCTCGTGGTGGTGGACATGCTCAAGAAGATGGCACATTTCATCCCATGCCGCAGCCTGCCGTCGGCCCACACCACAGCCCGTCTGTTCCTGCAGCACGTCTTTCGCCTCCACGGCCTGCCGGACCGGGTGGTGTTGGACTGTGGGGCCCAGTTCACGGCTCGCTTCTGGAAAAGCCTGATGACCGTGTTGGAGGTGCAGGTGTGCCTGTCGTCAGCGCACCATCTGGAGATGGATGGGGGCACGGAAAAGGTCATCGGCATCCTGGAACAGTACCTCCGCTGTTTTGTCAACCAGCAGCAGGACAACTGGGCAGAGTACCTTCCCCTGGCAGAGTTTGCCTTCAACAACTCCCAGCACACCTCCTCCCAGATGACCCAGTTCCATGCCAACATCGGCTACCATCCCCAGCTCTTCCCTCTGGCGATTCCGGATTCCCCTGTTCCTGAGACCCAGGACTTCCTCTCGGAACTGCAGGCCGTGCAGCAACTGGTGTGACGGCAGCTGATCCGAGTGAAGGAGGATTACAAACAGGTCGCCGACCACTCACAACGGGCTACGCCATCGCTGGAAGTCGGGATCGGGTATGGCTGTCCACGAAACACCTCCTCACAGACCGGCCGGTGAGGAAACTGGACCATCGCTTTATCGGTCCCTTCCCCGTTGAGGCGGTCATCAACCCGGTGGCCTACCGATTGACTCTGCCCCGCTCCATGCGGCTCCACCCTGTTTTCCATCGGTCCCTCCTGGTCCCTGAGGCCCCGCCGTGTCACCTCCGACGCCCATCGGCACCTGCCCCCCCATCACAGCCGACGAGGATGACTCCGCGGCATATGAGGTGGACAGCATCTGGGATTCCTGTTGGCTGAAGGGGCGCTTCCAATACCTCATCGCCTGGAAGGGATACGGGCCCAAGGATTTCACCTGGGTGGATGCTTCTGCCGTTCAGGCCCCTGACCTGGTACGGGCCTTTCACGACCAGTTCCCGTCCTGACCACATCCTGACCAGCAGCCCCGGGGGAAGGGCCCTGCGGTGGGGGATAGTGTTGTGGCTCCAATCCCCGAGCCCATCTTATCAGAGGAAGAAGGCTCCGAACATGAAAGAGAGGAGCCGGCCAGGCCTCCCTCTCCAGGCCCCTCCTCTCTGGCAATGCCTCAGGTGTCTGCCGAGGGACAGAACACTTGGTGGCTAAAGGAGAAGAAAACTCTGGGCATGTTGAGAAGACACACACACTCCTGTTGCTGGAAGTAGGTTGAAGTTGGTTCCCCCCCTTTGCTCTCTTAAACTGAACTGCATTGCTTTACTGATTTATTGATAAATGATCCTGGGAGAAAGCAGCAGCCGGCCACTGCGGAGGCGGTGCTGATCTGTTTCTGATGGTCAAAACACCAAGCGGCTGTGCAGAGCTGAGACATCTCTTCTTCACGCCACCCCCCCCAATGCTCAGTGCAGTTCAGTTTAAGAGAGCGGAGGGGGGGAACCAACCTCAACTGTGGATGGAGCCCCTCTGGGCATGAAGATTGTTTGGGAGGAGAAGGTGGCTAAGGAGGAAGGAATGTAGGTGCAAGGGAAAGTGTAAGGACGGCGTGAGGGGGGCTGCAGGAGAAACAGCCCTTCTCCCCTTCATCCAGCAACAGGAGTGTGTGTGTTCTCAATGTACCCAGAGTTTCTTCTTCCCCTTTAGCCACCGAGAGCTCTGAATTCTCCCAGGGTCTGCCTGGAAGCAGGTCCAGCATTTCTGATGGCTGCCTTCAAAACTCCCCACTCCCTACAGCAGTAGACTTCTCCTTAACCTCCCGAGATTTCTGCTCCCATGGCTGCTGCATGGCATAAGGTGAGGGTGGTCCGTGCAGACCACCTGCAGGCTTTGGGTGTGCTGAGTGGGCTTGTATCTTCAAGGAACTGGTGGCTTGCTGGGCGCTGCGCAGGAGGCAGGGGCGAAATGCTCCCGGTTCAGACTGGATCACCCGATCCAGTAGCGATGGCGGCGGGTGGTTCGGAGAACCAGTAGCAAAAATCTCTGCGCCCCCCCCCACCATGCCCAGCTGAGCCGCATGATCATCAGAGGCTTTTTTTTAACTTTTAAAAGCATTTTTTCTACAACCTCTTCTGCAGAAAAAATGCTTTTTTTAAAAAAAATTATTGCATATATAAAAATACAAAATACACATACACATACACATTACAAGTGCGACAAATACGACATTAATAACAAAAATAACATCTAAACATAATGTCTGATTTCCTCCGACATCAATAACCTAAATTCCTCGATATGTATTCCTTCCTCTTGCCTTATATAACAATATTATTTTTTAATATTTAATAATTAAATATTAATTAAATATTAAATATTTAATATTTAATATTTAATATTTAATATTTAATTAAAGGAAAGGAAGAACTGACTACTGACTACTACCTGGTTTGGCAAAGGTGGTATCAATGGTTAGAGGGAAAAAAAAAACCAAAAGAGGATCCTAAAAGAGTAAAACAAAATTCTGTACCAAATAAGATATAACAACGCATAATTAAAAAAATGCTTTTAAAAGTAAAAAAAAAAGCCTCTGATGATCGCGTGGCTCAGCTGGTTTTGTCGGAGGCTTTTCAAAGCATTTTTTTTCTGCAACCTCTTTGGCCAAAGAGGTGGTTAAAAAAATGCTTTGAAAAGCCTCTGACGATCCCAGCTGAGTTGCCTGATCAGCAGAGGCTTTTAAAAGCATTTTTTAACAATCTCTTCGGCTGAAGAGGTTGTAGAAAAATGTTTTGAAAAGTTAAAAAAAAAAGTTGGCCACGCCCACCCAGTCACATTACCCCCTCCCCACCAAGCCATGCCCACAGAACCGGCAGTAACAAATTTTACATTTCACCCCTGGCAGGAGGTGTAATGCAAGGTGCTGCCACTCGAAAACTGTTGCCTGAAATCACCCGAAAACATGATGCTCTTTCTTTGCCTCCATACACACCATTTTTGGAATTGGGGAGGCAGCGGAGATCTCCAGGCAGCGGAGATCATGGCAACAGTGTTTTTTGGTGGCAGCACCTTGCCTTATGCTCCCTGCACAGCACCTGCTTCGCCAACCGAGTCCCAATCTCCGCGCTTCCCCAGCAAAGTTGCAGGGTGCTTGCCAGGAAGCCCGGCACCATGTTTATGAGGTGGCAGTGTCCAGGAGGACTGAAGTGCGGCGTCTCTATGGGGCCTTGCTGCGAAAAAGCCAGGCCTTCAACGCCTATGGCTATAGGTAGGAAGACGGGGGCGTCTCGAGAGTGGAGCCTTTGGTGCCAAGTCCCTCTTCTGCCCCCATGAAAATCATCCCCCACCCCACCCTACCAACTCCAGTTATATAGAGTGATAGGATTTGTTTTAAACGGATAAAAAGATCTGTGCTACTCGTTTTCAAAATCTGAAAAGAAGTGAGGACGCCGCTGAGCCTGATGCTGGTAGGCAGAGGCAGAAATTCTTTTCTTCTTGTCTTCCTCCCCCAAAATTAAGATGTGTCTTATACTCCGGTGCGTCTTATACTCCAAAAAATATGGTAATCACATGACCCTATGACATTGCCATCATCATAAATGCATGCCAGTTGCCAAGCATCCAAATTTTGATCACATGACTATGAGGGTGCTGTAAGTGGGAATAACGATCATGTCACTTTTTTCAGTGCCACTGTTAACTTCAAATGGTCACTAAATAAATGGTTGTAAGTCTAGGATACCTGTATTATGCTACCCAGTCACATTTTTTAGCTAAGGATGTTGTGAGAGCCTAGCCAATTGTGATCTATGATTTGCTATGGACTAACCCTTTATTGTAATTTTTCTACCTTTCTATTGGAAAAACCATGATTTATGGCTTTCTAAAAGAGGTCTAAAGTGGGGGTTCTCGGAGAAGAAAACATGTGCCTGAGTTTTGGGACAGTAATTGTTAAATTGTGTAGTCCAGTGGACAGAACTTGAATCATTGAATGCTATGAATTGGTCCTACTTTTTAACTGCAAGACTAATCAGCCTCATGTAACAGTGTATACTACAGTAATCAGTATAATGGTAATATTACAGGTGCATGGTTATCATACATACTCATTTAATCAGGTCTCTGTATCCCCTGCTTGTACAATTTACTTACTAATGTATCTGCTTCAGAAAATTGGGTGGGGGGGGCAAAGTTATAGAATAACCATAAGCAAAAAAATGGCATGAACAGCATTTCCTTTATGTTATACAATAACAAGCAGGACTGCACACAATACTATAAGAAAAATTGTCTATAACAATAGTACAGAAACATTCAGCAGTAGCTCCTTCCAAAAAGCTGCCAAAGATGTTTCTGCTCAATATGTTGTACTCTGCCAATTATATATTTGTATACCTCACTTTCAAGTTGTAATAAATTTAAGGGGTACTAATGCGACTTGGATTTCAGCTTCCTTGGCAAGAGTTTTCTTTGCTAGAAGACAAAGGATATGTTTTTGCATTCCCTGAGTGTTTCAGAAGGAATAAAATGGTAATGCAGAATGTAGTTGTAATTTGCACACATAGTGTGGACAGCTAAAATACTACTATTCTTTTTGCTGGTATTGGTGCATTGGATAATTTTTGGCAACATCACTTTTCTCTTAGATGCGATCATTTCTTTTGATGCATCTTCTTTAAGAGCATGGAAACCACATTATACGAAATTAGATTCCAGTTCAGCTCACTCAGCATAATCTACACTAGAAACAACTGCAGTTTTCACAACTGAAGAACTCAATCTAGGATTTCTTGCAGGCAAAGCAGAGGCTCTGCCAGTGAGTATACTCTTGTTTCCTCTTGGAAATATTGGGGAACATTCTAAAAAAACCCTCAGTGGAATCTGTGGAGAGCATCTTTTTCAGTGGGGATAGGGAGAAATGGATATACAGGTAGTCCTCAATTCACAACCACAATTGGGAAGGAACTTCTGTTACTAAGTGATGTAGTTGTTAATTGAGTTGCACCCAATTTTAAAACCTTTTTGCCATGGTTGTTAATTGAATCACTCTAGTTGTTAAGCAAATCTAACTTTCTCCATTACCCTTGCTTCTCAGAATGCCCCTTGGGAAAGTCACAAAAGGTAAACATTTGAACCAGTAATCCTGCAACTGTCATAAATATATGCCAGTTGCAAAGTGCCTGAATTTTTATCACATGACAATGGAGGTATTACAATGGTTGTAAATATGAGGATCGGTTGTAAGTCACTTTTTCAGTGCCATATCACTGAACAATTTTTAAAAGAACAATCATAAATTGAGGACTAACTGTATTTGGCCAGAGTTTGGGTATTGCTTTATTTTTTGCCACTTTTCCATTATAAAGAGCCATGGTAGTGCAGTGGTTAAAACACAATGCTGCAGGGTAACTCACAACTCACTCCAGGAGTTCAATACTGAGTGGCTCAAGGCTGACTCAGCTTTTCATCCTTCTGAGGTTAGTAAAATGAGGATGCAGATGGTTGGGGACAATATGCTGACTCTGTAAACCGCTTAGAGAGAGCTCTGTAAAGCACCATTGTGGTCGACAGGTAAATCCCATTATCATTTTAAAGAGACAAAGACCAAAATAATCCTGGAACAGAGTTTATTCTTTGCAAAGGGCCTTTCTCTCTGAAGTAGAGAAAGACGGAAATAAAACGATTTACACGAGTTTTTATAGTCTTCAGGAACATCAGAATATACGTCAATAAAGTACCTTGGGAATCAGTTTCAGATCTTACATAACATCTTAACTGACCACATATCCCATAACCCCTGTAACCACTCCTTACCTCCTTGCCCCTCCTCCTGGGTATAATAGCTCCAACCACGAGGTCCACCTTCAGTTTCAGATGTATACCTGAAAGAGAAAGGTACAAGGTCAGTGACCTCCAGTACCACTAAGCCTACAATAAAGATACAGAAAAGGATTGAAATTTGTCTTTGAGTTATTGGGCTAGATCCAATATTTCACAATATGGTAGCAGAGGACGGTTGCCCATAACTCCAGATGATGACTGAACTTAACATCTACCCTGAAGAAGCAAACAGAGTACAGAGCAGAGCTCTCACCAAGAAGATGGCTGAGAAGCTTGCAACCAAGGCCACAACCATAGAGGAGACAGAAGCTGGGAGCGAGCAGGATTCCAGCCTGGACTCACAATCAGACGAAGAGGGGCCATCCAAAGAGATCACCACCCTGGAAGGAGAAACAGCACAAAAAATGAATAAGTTCAAACTCTCCATACTGAAACTGATGGAGGCAAGCAGCGACAAAGAAAACCTCATCGCGGACCTTCAAAGCCTCTTCGAGCAGCAAGAAGCAGCGATTGAGACCCCAAAGACCACCGAGGGAGAAAAGCAAGCAGAAAAGGGTAGGCCACCCCAACCCGATGATCCTGAGCAGGCTGAATCCATTTTCGCACCCTCTTCCCGGCGGCCATCTTGGCTCCGCTTTCGAGCCCCCTTGCAGCATTCAAAAATCCAAAGAAAAATCCTGGAAGACATAAGAAGGCCAGGACAACCAACGACAACCAGGCGACCGAGTCACAGCCAACCAGAGACACCGCGCACACCAACAGCCGGCGCCAGAAACCGCCCACCTGCAGGAAGGATCGACCACAGGACTCAAACTCGCCACCCGCAACACCAGCTACGCGAGACCCAAGGGAGAAGAGAAGAACCGGCTACTCACCCGTGCCACGACCTCAACCAGGCCGATCCACACGACCAGGGACCAGCAACCATGAGGGAGGATCCGCTGCCACTGCCGCCATTACCGCCGAGCTGCTGGGTGCAGGGAATCCTCAACCTATGACCTCTGCTGCTGCCGTGCCGCCGACCCGCGGAAGTCCTCGACTTATGACCGCATCGCCTCCTCACCTTCTTCCCTTCTTCGCCGGGGATCCAGCCATCCAGCAGTAGTGTCCACCTTCAGGAGGAACCTCCGGACTCACCAGGGGTGGGTCCAGCCTCCCACCGACAGGCCTAGGCCTAGGCCTGGGAGCTCCAGCAGCAGGAACCTCACCCGATGGACTCCAGCGCGGAATGAGCTTCGCGCATGCCCAGTACCTGCCTGTAATAAGAGAAGCAAGCTACATAGATCCAAGCAAGTACAGAATGGCCACAGACATCCCAAAGCCTTATTGTGAGTTCAATCACAGTATGGACCATGGACAGCTCCCCCCAGTAAGTAACCTTACTAACATTTCTGGGGCAAATTATGCCAATTTGCCAAAGTTACAGTTAGATGGAGGTAATATTAATATAGAATGGAGTCAGCAATTAAGGATTGCTCTCATGAGAGAGAATGCACTGTTCCTGGCTAACAGACCTCCCCAAAAGCCCTGGTCACTGGAAATTGACTGTATTCATCACAGGGCATTTTGTATCATGTTAACCTCCATTCCATCTGCTATGTATCCATCTATTGAAGACAATCTGACTGTTTATGATGTTATGCAAAAACTATGTAATCTGTTTTACAGCCAGAGTAGAGCCACAACCACTAGAATATCTAGGGAGTTTCATTCCACCAAACACAAGGCGGGAGTCCCCATGAGTGAGCACATTTTAAAGATGAATGCTACAAGGGCAGAGCTCATGCAGAGGGGGGAAATCATCACTGAAGAGAGCATGATAAGCATAATCATAAACTCTCTTAATAGCAGTTGGGACAACTTCATAACCCAACTAAATAGCCTCAGCTTGCAATACCTAACACTAGGCACACTAACCAATCAGCTCATTGCAGAGGACAACCTGAGGAGGCCTGCCAACTGTCCAGGAGGGATCCTAGGCCCACAAAAAGGGTGGATTTCCAAGATAGGGCCAGGGGCACCTCAGAGTGTTACTCTTGTGGATCAAGGAACCATTTAAAGAGGGATTGCCTCAGGAACCATAGGGATAGGGGACACCATGACAGCAGAAGGGGGCCGTCACCTGAACGCAGGTACCCAAAGGAAAGGGGGCGAGGGTGGTCACCCAACCCCAGGAAGCAACACGCAGAGACAACTCCAGGGACGGTAACTCAGGCTCTATGTATGGGATCAGGCACGATGACCCAACTGATAAACATAAGGTAGAGAGGAAAACATGGCTCCTGGACTCAGGGGCCACAAACCACACTACTTGTAACCCAGAGCTGCTAGACTCACTCACAGAAATAGACTCAGAAATAAAGGTAGCGAACCAAAACAAGGTCAAAGTAGTAGGGAAGGGAAACATACACATCACACAGATAGGGAAGTTAAAAGGGGTACTGTACGTACCAGAGATACCCCACAACGTACTAGCCATCACTAAACTGACACGGGACACAAACATAGAAATAAAGTTCAAAGATGGAAAGGCCCACTTGATCAAACAAGGGAAAGAGATAGGAAAGGTAACCATACATGAGGGACTTCCTTACTTCACACCCAACGCAAGGGAGAAAGAAGGCATTGACACCAACACGAACCACGAAATAGATAAGTGTCCAGAAATAGAGGGGGTACAGTGAGAGGCAGGAAGTTGCAATGAAACTTCCTGCCAACAAGTCTGTGTCTATCGGGAAGCCATTGCATGATAACTG
The DNA here is from genome assembly GCA_022577455.1 of Arizona elegans. NCBI lineage: Eukaryota > Metazoa > Chordata > Lepidosauria > Squamata > Colubridae > Arizona > Arizona elegans. The sequence goes on along the minus strand of JAKOOJ010000004.1, from coordinate 68,967,580 downwards.
CGCCCACCTCCTCCACAGGAGACTGGGGCACATAAGTTTCCCCATTGTAAAGAGAATGATAGAATGTACCGAAGGTTTCAAAGTAAAGAACTGTGAAAACTATCTGGAGTGTTCAATCTGTAAGTGTTCAAAGATCAAGGTTAAGGCCATCCCCAGGGGATCAAAACGAACCACAGAGTCCCCCTTCCAATTAGTGCAAATGGACTTGGTAGGGCCATTGAAACCATCTGTGGGGCATAGGAAGTGATTCTTCCTCACGATTGTGGATGACTACACCAGATACGGGTATGTCGACTCCCTCAGACCCAAAAACGAAGTGTTCCAAAGGTTTAAAGAATTCCACAAAAGAGTAGATATGCAACACAATATGAAAATAAGGCAAATAATGACAGACAGGGGCTCAGAGTTCATGGCCAAGGAATTCATGAGGTGGCTGAGAGAACAGGGTATAATGCATTACACCTCTTCACCCTTCTCCCCCTTCCAGAATGGGATCGTAGAAAAAAAAAAACGGGGTATGGCAAATGATGATGAAGTGTGCCTGGAGGATGCTGGAATGGGACAGCATTTCTGGTCAGAGGCACTACACTACTCCAATTACACCCTGAACAGATTGTGGTCAAGCTCTATCAATAAAACACCATACGGGATGCTATACAACAGAAAACCCAACATCGCACACCTACCCATATTCGGCGCCCCAGCTGATGTCCACATCCCCAGGCAACTAAGAAAGAAAGGGGAAAAATTATCAAAAAGACTGAGATTTGTGGGTTATGAACCAGGCACAAAGAGCTACAGATTTGTCGACAACAACAACCGTTTTGTCGTTTCCAGGTCTGCCAGTTTCCACGAAAACGCAAACTGGTCAAGGGTACACTCCAAAGACATCCCCACTAATAGGGTAGCATTCGAACATGGCCAGGGGGAAAAGGAGGTCAGAGAGCATAAAGCCAACAATCGCAAAGCGAGCATCAGAGAGTGGAAAGAAGGGCACCCCTCCCTAAAGATAGATGATCTGACAAACAAAGAGGCAGACAACATGCAGGAAACCGAACCAGCCCCCAGCAGGCCAGTCAGAGAAAACAGAAATAAGCTGCCAAAGAAGCTGGAGGACTACGTCATGGCCATCCACAACACCCATTTCACACCCAGCTCATATGAAGACATCCTCGGGCTTCCCCAGGAAGAGAAGGAAAAATGGATGTCTGCCATGGAGAAAGAGATGGAGAGCCTAAGGAATCTCCAAGTATACTCACCTGCCCAAATTCCAGAGGACAAAAGGCCGATAGGAACCAAGTGGGTGTTCAGAGTTAAGACGTTAGAAGACAACAAGGTCCTGTACAAGGCAAGACTGGTCGCACAGGGTTTCGCCCAAAGATACCCTGAAGACTATACAGACACCTACTCGCCTACTGTCAGGGCGGAGAGTGTCAAAAGTGCCCTGGTGGTGGCCACCATCCTAGACTTGAAAGTCTTCCAATTCGACGTACAAACAGCATACCTGCATGCCGAACTGGACAGAGATATATGTCAAAGCACCGCCTGGGTACAACGAGGGCGAGAACCAGACCTGGCTGCTGAACAAAAGCCTGTACAGACTCAAGCAGTTAGGCAAAAGGTGGTATGATTGCCTAGCCAAGGCTCTCAGATCCATGGGCTTCGAAGCCACTTCAGCTGACAAATGCTTCTTTACGAAGAGAGAAAACAACACATTCAAAGGCGTGCTCGTTTACGTGGACGACATCTTGTACATCAGCAAACACAAGGACAGATGTGACAAGTTCGCCACTGAGCTGGGTAGCCACTTCTCCCTAAAGTCACTTGGAAAGATCGATAAATACCTAGGGGTCGAAGTGATGAAAACCGACAAAGGTTTTCACCTCTCCCAGAAAGAAAAGATCATCGAGTTGCTGTCCAAATGCAACATGTCCGAAGCAAAATCCAGCAAGACTCCCATGCAGCCAGAGTTCCTGAAAACTATGTATGAGGAATCTGAACCCTTCACCGACAATAAATTGTACAGATCAACGATAGGGTCACTGTTGTATATATCCAACTGGACCAGGTCCGACATCGCCTTAGCCGTTAATCTGCTGTCCAGACATGTAAGCAAACCCACAATATCACACTGGAACGCCATCAAAAGACTGCTTAGATACCTAAAATTCAGCACGGATGCCCAACTCTGCCTAGAGTCAGAAATATCCGAGAAACCAAAACTAACCTGCTACGCTGACGCTGATTGGGCCGGGGACATAAAAAGCAGAAAAAGCACCTCCGGCTACGTGCTGCTACTCAACAATTGCCCCATCCATTGGTACACTGGAAAACAAAAACTGGTGGCCACATCAACCACGGAAGCAGAATTCGTTTGTCTATCCAAGGCCGTGAACAACTTAGTGTGGTTTGATGACCTGCTCTGCAGTATTTGGGCTGAACCCTTATATCCAATAGTCATCCACGAAGACAACAAAGCAGCAATAGAAATCTCAAGGGCCGATGCTGTAGGTCAACGATCTAGGCACATTGACATTTAAGTGCAAACACGTCAGGCAGTATTCAGAGATAGGTTTCATTAAGGCAGTACACTGTGACACAGAGGAGCAAACAGCAGATATTCTCACTAAACCCCTGCCACATAAACAGCATGTGTTATGTATTGATACTTTTAAGCGGGAGTTTCAAACCTGCCTACGTTTCTGATTGGCTGACAGTCCCTCCAGGATTGTATATAAGGAGGGCTGCAGCCTCTGAGTTTTTGCTGAAGTCTCACTGTATATTAAAGAGCTGTTGTCACTTGCTTGCTTGTGCCTCTCGTCATTCCCGAACCACTTCATTGGCGACGAAGGTGGGATAGAGGCTACAAGAAGCCAACCAGTGAGACCACGAGCTTCAGCTAGGCGACGAGGCGAACCACAGGAGACATACCGGACATGTCTGCCTACGTTCCGCCCAAGCCTTTTGATCCGACCTGCGAAAAATGGGTCTCGTACCTAACAAGGTTTGAATGCTCGCTAGAAGCCAGCGACATGCAGGGCCTCTCGGCTAATCGAAAGAGAGCCCTATTCCTAAGCCACTGCGGACCGGACGTGTTCGAGATGGCCGAGTCACTGTGTGAGCCAACGCCGGTTCAAACAGTCTCATGGGACACCTTGATGGCAACTCTCCGGGCTCACTACGCTCCCGTCCCCTCCAAGTTCGTGCAGCGATACCAACTGAGGCAGCGCGTCCAACGAGAGGGAGAGCCAGTCAGCGCGTACATGGCCAGCCTGAGAAAAGCCGCAACTCATTGCGACTACAGAGACTTGGATGATGCGTTGCTTGAGCAACTGATCTGTGGTGTTCGGGACATTAGGCTGCAACGGCGTCTGCTCGCCAAGCCTGATCTGACGCTTGCCGGAGCCCTTGACGAGGCCAGGGCTCACGAAGCCTCCACAAAGGCCGCTGAAACGCTACAGCGTACGCCGACCAGCAAAGACAGCCCCAAGTCTGCCCCGGTGCACAGAGAAGACGCCGGATCCAGCTCGGAGTCCGAGTCGGATGAGGACGTCTTCCGAACAGAGCACCGGAGAAAAGACACTGGCAGCCCCCGGCGAAGCTGTCCCAGCTGTGGCGGGCACCATGATAGACTGTCCTGCAAATACAGAGAGGCTATTTGCAGGCGTTGCGAGAAGAAAGGGCACTTGGCGCGAGTCTGCAGAGCCATTCTGCCCAGAAGACTCAAACCACGTGAGCGCCGCAGCCAACCGGAATCAGCGCGCCAGAAGCAGCCAACGAGAGAAGGCGGCGCGAAAAAACGGCGCGAATTTGAACCGCGAGATGGCCGCAGCATACACATCGACCAGGCCAGCACAACGGTCGAGGACAAAGTCAGCACGGTGGTCGAGATCAACGGAAGACCGTGCTCGATGGAGATCGACACCGGATCAGCTCTCTCCATCATGTCGTGGACAACCCTAAAGACCCTCCTGCCGTCGTTCCGGAAGGATCAACTCTCCAGACAGAGACTGCGCATCCTAGACTACCAGGGGAACCGAGTCCCCCTCGAAGGCGTGGGCACGTTCCGGGTCACCTACGGAGACTACGAAAGAGACCTGCCGCTGACCATCGTCACGAAGCAGCTGCCGAGCCTCCTGGGCATGGGGTGGTTCCGAGCCCTTGGCATGGGTTTCACCGGCGTCCACCTGATGTCCAAGTCAACCCTGAAAGACAGCCTCCTGTCCGAGTTCCAGGACGTTTTCGGGGACACGTTGGGCAAGTATGTGGGGACCCCTATTTCACTAAACTTAGACCCCAACGTAGCCCAAGTAAGACTGAAGGCCAGACGAGTGCCGTTCGCATTGAAACCAAAGATCGATGCAGAACTGGACAAACTGATTAAGCAAGGGGTGTTGGTTCCCGTTGACCATGCCAAGTGGGAGACCCCCATAGTCACCCCAGTTAAGTCCGACGGCTCAATCAGAATTTGCGCCGACTACAAGTGCACGATCAACAAGGCTTTGCAGCCGAGCGCCTATCCGGTGCCGATCGTGCACCATCTACTACACTCCCTGGGCCCCGGAAAAATTTTTGCCAAATTAGACCTGGCCCAAGCCTATCAACAGTTACCGGTCGACGACGCCACGGCAGAGGCGCAAACGATCGTGACTCATAGGGGTGCATTTAAATGCACCAGGCTCCAATTTGGGGTGAGCGTCGCACCCGGCTTATTTCAAAGCACCATGGAGCGCCTGTTGCAAGGACTTCCGGGAGTAGTCCCCTATTTCGATGACGTCTTAGTCAGCGCCCAAGACGAACACCAGCTAGGGGACAGGGTACGGAACGTCCTGTCCAGATTCAGAGAAGCGGGACTAAGACTTAAAAAGAACAAGTGCAGGATAGCGGTCCCCTCGGTAGAATTTCTGGGGTACAGGGTGGACGGCACAGGCATCCACCCTACCGAAAGCAAGGTGAGGGCCATCAAAAGCGCACCAGCCCCCAAATCCAAAGCTGAGCTCCAAGCCTTCCTTGGACTGCTCAATTTCTACTCAATGTTCCTAAGAGATAAGGCCACGGTCGCTGATCCCCTTCACAAACTCTTAGGGAAGAATGTACCATGGGTCTGGGGGAAACCGCAAGCGGCCGCTTTTGAGGCAGTAAAAAAACTCCTATCTGAGGACAGTTTCCTGATCCAATACAATGCAGAGCTGCCGCTCGTCTTAGTTTGCGACGCCTCCCCCGTAGGAGTTGGTGCCGTCCTAGGCCATAGACTGCCGAACGGCCTAGAGGCACCCATTGCCTTCTACTCCCGAACTCTGTCCAGCACAGAACGAAACTATAGCCAATTGGACAGAGAGGCTCTGGCTGCGATTGCGGGGGTTAAGAAGTTCCACGAATACCTCTATGGCCGAAAATTCGAACTTGTGACTGACCATAGACCGTTGCTAGGACTGCTAGCAGGCGACAGGCCAACCCCCGCTGCCCTCTCCCCCCGTTTAACTAGATGGGCGATTTTCTTATCGGCCTACTCGTACCAGCTCGTCCATCGGCCTGGGCGGACCCTGGGTCATGCGGATGCCCTTAGCCGTTGCCCCCTTCCCGACCTGCTGGACAACCCAACACCGGAAACCTCCGTCCTGTTGTTGGACACGTTAACCTTGGGGCCCATCTCCTCCGGCGAGGTGGCGAAGGCATCAAATAGAGACCCTGTTATCCGGACTGTTATGGGTTGGGTTTTGAAAGGGTGGCCGGACAAGGTGGTCGGGGAGGAGTACCAAGGTTTTGCCAACAAACGAAATGAACTGTTTACGCAAGGGGGGTGCTTACTGTGGGGTGACAGAGTGGTAATTCCAGCAAAACTACGAGATAGAGTTTTAGAGTTATTGCACGAAGGGCATCCTGGCATCGTTAGGATGAAGTGCTTAGCCCGCAGCTATGTCTGGTGGCCCAACATGGACCAGGTCATTTCCGAGTGGGTGGGGAAGTGCAGACCCTGCCAGGAGTCTCGCCCCGATCCCCCAGTAGCGCCCATCCGAGAGTGGGAGAAACCAAAAGGCCCATGGGGGAGGATCCACATTGATTTTGCCGGCCCGTTCCATGGCCAAACGTTTTTAATAGTAGTGGATGCCTTTTCAAAATGGCTCGAAATTGTATTAATGCCATCCACAACGGCCGAAGCGGTTATCAAGGCCCTAAGAAAGTTGTTTGCCACCCACGGCCTGCCGGATACCTTGGTATCGGACAATGGGCCCCAATTTACAGCAACCCTTTTCGAAGGCTACTTGGCCGGCCTGGGAATCCGCCATGCCCTATCAGCCCCATTTCACCCGGCTTCCAACGGATTGGCTGAACGATTTGTCAGGACAGCCAAGGAAGCACTGTCCAGATTAGACAATGGGGACTGGCAGGCCAGGATAGATCAATTCCTTGCGGTTCAGCATGCATCACCATGCACAGCAACTGGGAGAAGCCCAGCAGAGCTCCTCATGGGGAGAAAGCTCCGGTGCGTGTTGGACAGGCTTCACCCTAACTATTCGCACGAAAACTTTAAGGGAGAGACCTGTGGCTTAAGGCAGTTTCAGGTCGGGTCCCCGGTGTTCGCTCGCAATTATGCCAGCGGTCCTCTGTGGGTTGCAGGAACCATAGTGGGGATAACAGGCCCAAAATCATACACGGTGGACGTGGGGGTAGATAGACTCTGGAAGCGCCACATAGACCAACTGAGGAAACGGGTGGTTGGCGAGGCAAACATCAACGCAGACATGTCCGAGCCTAACTATGACCACTTCTCCAAAACAGCTAACTCAAGCCCGGGGCCGCGAGAATACTTAGCTGACAAGCCCTGGTTCCAGCGCCGCCCCAGCGAGTCGCCACTCCCAGCCGGGGATAACCACGCCCCGGACAAAATCCAGGAGGTTCCATTGGCGGAGCCGGGAGAGACAAAGAGTCCCTCCGACCAGCTCGACGCCTCACCAAACACTGAACTGCGCAGGTCAACTAGGGCGAGAACTCAGCCTAAGCACCTGCGAGACTTTGTTTGTACATATGTTAATTTTTGAGTGTTAGTGCCTTCTGGGAAGGGAGGGGTGTTATGTATTGATACTTTTAAGCGGGAGTTTCAAACCTGCCTACGTTTCTGATTGGCTGACAGTCCCTCCAGGATTGTATATAAGGAGGGCTGCAGCCTCTGAGTTTTTGCTGAAGTCTCACTGTATATTAAAGAGCTGTTGTCACTTGCTTGCTTGTGCCTCTCGTCATTCCCGAACCACTTCAGCATGTGTACCTCATGTCAAAAATGTGTGTTTACATGTGATCCGTACTTGTGCATGTATATTCTCTGTATGTATATAACCACTCCACCAGGTACCCAGTTAGACATTTAGAGGGGTTTTTGTCATGGTAAATGTCTAACTGCAACATCTCCCTGACCACCCGGCCCTGCAAGGGTTAACTGACCACATATCCCATAACCCCTGTAACCACTCCTTACCTCCTTGCCCCTCCTCCTGGGTATAATAGCTCCAACCATGAGATCCACCTTCAGTTCCAGATGTATACCTGAAAGAGAAAGGTATAAGGTCAGTGACCTCCAGTACCACTAAGCCTACAATAAAGATACAGAAAAGGATTCAAATTTGTCTTTGAGTTATTGGGCTAGATCCAACATTTCACAAATACATGCTTATTACAAGCTTTCTTAACTATGTAATAGACCCCATCATTGGGCTCCTCTGTCTAGATAACACACCAAAACACTTGAGCACATTAATCAGAAAAAAAAGCTCTGTGGCATTTTATTCATTGCTTTGTGTGTTAGTGGGTTCATCGTAATTTGTTACTCTGGAACTACTTGCGTTGAAGTGTGAAATAAAATTGGGAAGCCAGCAATAATTATATTTTCCTCAATGGACTGGAACAGCTGAATAAAAGGCAAATATCACCAGACGTAGCTATTTGATAATCTAAAGAGCAGGTTTACCTAAAGTGAACACTTACCAGGAGCATGTTTAAGTTCCAACATTATCATCAAATATTATTTTACATGGAAACTCTGGAAGTTGAAATCCATGTATCTGGAGGGTACCCTGGTTAGGAAAGCTGATATACAGGAGCATCTCTGAAGTTTCTGGGCTTTTTGTATCCTGCTGAAAAGCAACAACTCTGTGCTGCAATTTGGGAGACTCAAATAGCTATTTCTGCCTTATAAGGCGTCATCAGTGAGCCACACCCTCTTCTCAAGTATCCTCCCTGTAAAGGTACAATGTGTCTTTTTCTTTTTTCATAGGCTTTTATGTGCATATTCTTTCTAGCCAGGTTCCACCTATGTAAGCTAAGTTGTTCTTCAGCCCTACTTCTTTAGTTTTCCTGCTATTGCATCCCTGATAAACAATCTTCTGAAAGTTTGCTTTCTACCCATCACTGTTATCTTTTCAGCACCAAACCAGGATATTCCTTTATTTCTTTTAATAAGTTTAGATTTTAATTGTTAAAAATACAATTTGGTGCAATTCTAAACTGCTTTCACAGTATTTTGATGGATGCTTTGGGGTTCACAGTTTTTGTATATTGTTCTATTTTCCTTTCCCTATGCTAAATGTTGTATTTTATTGTTTTATATTTTATATTTTATATATTATATTTTATCGTTTTAATTAATGGGGCCAAATTTATATATATATTTAACTGTATTTTAATATTTGTATTTGATGTTTTTACTTGGCTGTTCACCGCCCTGAGTCCTCAGGGAGAAGGGCGCTATACAAATTCAAAATAAAATAAAATAAAAAAATAAAAATATCCATCTATTCTTTTAGACAACTTTCACTATCGGGTATTTATTAATATAAGAAATGCCTTTCTACTTCCATCCTGTCTTAGTCTGCCCTTAACTATAGACTCATGTCTTACTCCAGACCAATTAACTCAGTTGTATTGGGAATAGGAGAAGGAAACAAGGACCAATAGAGAAAGATTGAAAACAGCCTGCAGAGACAGTAAATCCTGATTGTTGAGGAATCATTCTAAGATATTATCTCTTTACTGGAGGCTAGAAGAGATAGCTAACCTAATCTCAAATTAACTCTCTCTTCCAGATCCAAATGACATAGGTAAATGAAGTCAGTGTTTCTCAAACTTGGCAACTTTAAGATGTGTTGACTTCAGTTCCTAGAATTCCCTAGCTAACATGCTAGAGATGTCAAGTGGTGGTTTTCTTGTTATCTTGGGATAATTGTCCATGCACTTTTTCTCTTTCTAACAAAACAAATTACCCAGCTAGTACACTGCATTTAGTGCCTATCCTTAAATTGCTATTGTATGCTACATGACTACTGTTTTACTGCAAATGACAGGGTTCTTTTTCTCTCACTGGTTATTATTATTTTCCATATTTTAAAACTAGCATTGGCTATTTGAATTACCAGCCCCAGAAAGAAGCAAAATGAAAGATTCCATTAAATCTTTCCAAAGATTCAAAGAAATGTTCAAAGAAATGTTCCAAAGAACATTGTTTTCATTTTCTAGCAATAAGACTGACAATAATGGTGTGTTCTTTTTTGATAAAAGATTACTAGTTTCCAGTATTTATACAAAAAAAAAACAACAACAATTCCAGACAGTTCCATCAGGGAGGGATTTCATAGGCTGAATTTTGCAGAAGGTCCATCTATGGCACAGGCGCTTGAAATCATGAATTTCATTTTACTCCCTATCTGGAGTCTAAACTATTTTTTAAGATTACAATATAAATTTCTAAGAAGGCTATCTCCTTATCTGTGCTTACCCATTGCCACTCTAAAAATAAAACCATGCAAGTCAATAAAGATACTTTTAAAAAACCCTTTTAAAATCAACTTTCTACATTTCTGAAATTACACTGTTTTGTAATCTATTGAACAACTCCAATTAATATATTGACCTAGGAAGATTGGCAATGTTGACACAAAAATATATATAGAAACCCAGTTAGTATACTCTTTCCAGTCTATTTCATTAAAACATAATCATTTCTTAACTTTGGTCTTAATATATATGCAAATAGGCAAATATATGTATATATGCTCAATAGGCAAAATCTGTGATTTTGTTTTTCTAAAGTTCCTTTTTAAAAATCCCATGATTATTTATAGCCAAAGATGACAGCTATGATCACTTGTGTCTAGATCAGTGATGGGTTGCCCCCGGTTTGGACTGGTTCGCAAGAACCGGTAGTAAAACCACCCACTAACCCGGATATCATCATCGGTGATCTATGCATGCACAGAAGCTTCTGCACATGCGCAGAAGAGCACGAGCGCGGGTGCGATGCAAACCAGTCGTAAAGGTAAGTAGAACCCACCCCTGATGTAGATGTCTGCTAAGGGCTATGCAAATGCCTCAAAAGGATTTGAATCTTTAAAAGCATTAGAACCAGACTGGTCTAGTAATTAAAGCATCAAGCTAGAAACCAGGAGACTGTGAGTTTTAGTCCTGCTTTAGCCATGAAAGGATGTTCTTGGACAAGGTGCATTCTCTCAGACCAGCTCACTTTACAGGACTGTTGTTGTGGGGAAAATACGAGGAGGAAAGTGTGCTGCCACCTTGAGTTGTTTGTAAAAAACAATCAAGGCAGGAAACAAGTAAAACAAATAAACAAAGCCCCTTCTTTTCATAGGCTCATGTAGCAGCAGTAAACTGCTGATTTTTGCCTCCACATGCCTCCACTGCCCAGTGCCTGTGCAGACAGCCAGGAGCACTTACAAATCAGATGTATGAACAGATGCAACTAGTTTAATGGTTTAAAGTGGGGTTCTTTATGCCCTTGTCAATGCATTATAAAAGAACACGTATAGTCCAAATAGCTATTTTGAGTTCATCCACATAGCTTCTTTGGCTGAAAGCCCATCCCACTGCCTCAGTTGGAAGGCAGAGGTTACACTCTCTCATTCCTTGGTGGTACTATGTATACAGAATGCTTTGGTTGTGTTTGAATTCTGTGTAATAGAGAAAGATGCTCCCTTCTATCCAGACTTTCAGAGAATGAGAGTGGATTCTCACTTTGCTCAGGAGACAATTCCCTTCACATTGTTAATTTCACCCACTTCAATTCTTCCTGGGAGAGAGAAAGGTATTCCCTGTTGCCTCATCAATTTCACTTTTCCTCTCTCATGAACATGAGCTTTTGTCCATTCCAAAAAGCTATGGGAGGAAGAGAAAGGCAAGAAGGAACAGAGGCACCCTTTGCCTTCCAGCTGAGCCAGTGGAGTGTTCTTTCAGCCAAGGCAAGGAAGATGAACTCTTTGATGGCTTCTGCAGTGGGATGGATGTAAAAAATATCTCTGCAGTTTTCCAGAATACAAAATACCTTTCAGAATCTGGGGAAAAAAATAGAATGGAAGGATACAGAAGACTTCCGTGGCTTGCCTGCCCAGCCCTCCTTTTCATATTCTGGGGAGTAATTGATGGTGATGCAGGGAGAAGTAGAAAGGATGGCAAAGAATGTACCTGGTGCTGACCTTAAATTATTTCAGTTATCTCAAGACATCATTTACTGGCCTTATTATTAAAGTTTAATAAGTATAAATTGTAGAGACAGCACTTTTTAAATAACTGCTTGTTTTCCCATCTCAAAAGAGGGAAGCACATTGTCTTTGCTAATGCAGATGAGTCTTAGAGAAGAATACAAGTGCTGGGATAAATGTATCAGGATGCTCTGCACCTACTAGCTGACCTTCTGCTTTAAATAGTACATTAGGGATATTGTCCATAAGATCTCCATATTTATAGAATGTATGATTCTCTCTAAATATGGAATATGATGATGAGATGCAAATTTTTGCTTTCATGTGTTATTTTCAGAATGCATTTTCCTCCTATATCTGGATAGTGATAATTTATAATTCCAAATTCTTTGCAAAAAGAAAAGTTTTAATTTGGAGAAGTGGTTTCATTGATATTGCTGATTTATCATCTTGCTTATATTTTGCTGCTGTTGAACCATCTAATTTGTATTTTATATGGAGCCTCTTTACTTAGGTAAATAATTCTATAATGTCTGATTCACATCTTCCGGTGTGCTGCTTAACCAATGTGTCACAGACAAAAATCAATTTAAACTTCTTCCAGACAACTGGCACAAAGTTGCAGAATAAGTCTCCCCTCCCCCACCCACTTTTTTTTGGCTCTTCATACTTACCATGCTAGCGATGTGGGGAAAGAGAGAAAGGGAGGATGTGGCATAAGAGCTATTTTAGACTTGTGATTCATTCCATGGGAACTGTGGTAGCTTGACATGAATTATAAAAGTTGGAAAACCATGTATTTGCAGCCAAAGAAATCTAATGTCTGTAAAGATTTTACAGGAATAGGGTCAACTATATGACTTGATTGGAAAATTATACTCGAAATCTTGAAAGGAAATTTTTCTACCGCCAAGGAAGTTATGAGTTTAAAAATTAATTACTTTCTTATTTGGAAAATCTCATGGTAGGGAGAAAAAGAACTCTCTTCCCATTTGACTTTCTCAGGGCTGCTCTGACTTCTCTGCTATTGTTTTTATATAAATAAATGCATATTAACTGCATTCATGCAGCTGACTGCACATCCAATTCAGCCCTGGTGTGCTATCTTGACTGTTCAGAGTGTGTGTATTTTAAGCCACAACTACCATGATAGTATTTCTCCACCTCCATTTCTTTGCTGCATTCCTTTTTAGTTGCTGCTGCAAAGACAGTGGTATTCATGGTCAGAGAGGAAGGAAAGAATAGCATGATGGGAAAGCATCTGAAAATGGATTTGGACAATTGCACAGATTAAAATATATTTGTGTCTCTGTGTGTGCTTTCCAGCCAGTATGGATTCCTGGTGACTGCCTGCACATGTCCCTGCAGTTTTCTTGGCAAGATTTCAGAAGTGGGTTTGCTTTTGCCTTCCTTTTCCTAGAACTGAGAGTGACTGGCCCAAGGTCATCTAGCTGGCTCAGTTGACAGCAGGACTAGAGCTCATTGCTCTATAAAATTCAGCCTCTGAAGTTCTTCTCTGGCTTAACTTTCTGGAATTGATTGTTATAAATACTGGAAATAATAATTTTATATCAAAGAAAATACCATTATTGTCAATTCTACTGCTAGGAAATGAAAGCAATGTTCAGATGGAACCTTTCAGCTTGTTTCTTTCTAGGCTGGCAATTCAAATTGCCAATTCTAGTTTTAATTGCTATTAAACAGTGGGAGTAAAGAAAACCTGTCATGCAAGCTTCCAATAAAGAGATAGTAGACTAGTATGGCCCCTCAAAAATTGGATTCCTTTATCTCTGTAGGCTGTTTTCAATCTTTCTTTTGTTTATTCTTGTTTTCATTCCCTACTCCAGGGATGGGTTCTACTTACCTTTACTACCGGTTCGCAACGGAATCACACGCACTGATCACCGATGATGACATCCGGGGTGGTGGGCGGGGTCGCCTGTTGGTTTTACTACCGGTTCTTGCAAACCAGTCCGAATCAGAGGCAACCCACCACTGTCCTACTCCCAATATAACCAAGTTAATTCTCAGTTTTCTTGAGCACCAGGTCTGGGGTAAGATATGAACCTATAGTTAAGGCGAGAAGAGGGTAGGGCTAATCTTGGAAGGGGTATCTATCACAATAGATTTCCTATAACTATAAATATCCTATAACAAAAGAATAAATAACATGATAACAAGCCACAAAAATCAATATGGGGAAAAGAAAATATATAAATTAAAACAACTATTACAACACTTATATATTTAAGTTTTCTCATAGTTTCTACACTAGCTTTAACTATTATCCAGAACTGCTAGCTTTGATTAATAAATGAAGACAACTAAATTGCTTGCTGTCCTTTCAACTCATAGCAGATTATATCCAAGGATCCTATGAGTCTATCTACAATTCTCCTGGTTTCTAAGCCTGGTGCCTTAACCACTGCTCTCTTGCTACCGTAATGTTCTAGCATTTTAAAATCCTGAATTTTTCTTAAAATAAAAAGGAGAACACAAAATCTCACACATTCCACAGCTAGTTTTAGAATATTTTGTTCTGACTCAGTTTAGTGGATTGCATGAATAGAGAAGGAGAAATGAAATACATATAATGAAAAAGAACACAGTCCAGAATTAGTAAATTGCACTTGCTTCATCCAGGGTTTGCTAAACATTTGCTGAAGGCACTTGGGCAATGAGGATACTAAAGGATTACCTTACTTGTATTCTCAGAGACGTTTATTCTTAAGAGAGTGCAAGATAAAACAAGTTGTCAGTAAAACCCCACCTAGTATGTTTCTGCCCTATAACAGTCTCTTCAATGGAACGAGAGAAGCAACCTAGAGTTGTGACTCCACCCCAAAAGTGAAGTTCCACTTTTTGTCTTATTACATTAGGAACTGTTGAATAATCAGTTGCATTTGTCACCAGAAATTGATAAAATATGCAGAGATATCTCCATTGGTAGTTTCAGCAGCAGATATAGCTGAAACACAAGTAGATATATGCTTTTGATAATTTCAGTATTACAGACTATGGTGTCATACAGCACTATCCTATCTAATAAAGCCTGTTTTCACAGTTGATATAACCACCACAATGGATGGATGACAGATCACTAATGTGGAAATTACCTTGATAAGTAGCTTTGAGCAGTCCCCCCCATCCCCTGTCCAAATTTATCTGTTGGTTTTTTCCAGACAGGAAGTAGAGTAAGATTACATTCTCACAATAGGTAAGATTACTTCTAGGGATTAATGCGCAGACTCACAGCCCCATCACTTAAAACTTACCAATCACATATAGAGGTTTTCCAGGGTCATGGTTGTTTTCCAGTTTCTGAAAAAGTCTCACTGTTAGGTTATAGACTCACAATACCAATCATTTGTCCAACATTATCAGTGAAGAATCTTTAGTGACCTGCACATGAGGAAGGAAGTGTTGTGTGCATGTGTGTTCATTAACCAAGTGTGATGTAGTAATTAGAGTGATGGACTGGAGCTATATTCCAAGGAATTTACTTAAAGGAGATATCAGCATATGGAGGCTAACAACCCAAACTCTGCTGCTGTAGCAAAATGCAGGCTTCTTACTTATACAGAACTGTTCAGACAGAAAAGACAGGATAGAGGGAATTTATTTAGAAATGTAGCAAACCTGAAGAATTTTGCATAGCTTTGTGTTTTCCTATCTGAAACAGGATGCACTGAAGACAGTCATGCCCTTGTCACCTCTAGGTTAGGTTGTAGTAACTTACTGTACAATAACTTCTGCCCTTGGAGACCATGCAGAAATATCAGTGAGTCCAGAGCACAGCAGCTTGTATGCTGAGTATGTGGTATAATGCCACATTATACCTCTGTTACTGGTTACCAATACATTGTTACTGCTTACCAATAAATTTACAAATGCAGTTCAACATACTGGTTACTACCTAAAAAGCCCTAATGGCTCAGGGCTTGAATATATTAAGAACTAGTTTCCCCCCAGATTTATGCCTGTCCCATGAGACTCCCAGAAAGTTATGTGGGAGGGGCCCCAATTATGAGTGCTCTTTGTAGCAGTTCCCTTCCTTGGGAATAGCCTGCTGTTGACCCACCAAGGAACCAGACCAAGAAGCCAACTTCACAGGAAAGTTAAAATGACTTTTATTGAGATTGGCTACAGTGATAGAATCTGGCAAATCTGGTTGTGCTATATCTTTTTCTCCTTATTGTTCAGTAAATTAGGGAGGCACCTGCCTGAGCCACTTCTGAAAGTGGTCTGTTAATTGGGCTTTATAAAATGTTTCAGTCCCTTTTGTCAATATAAAATTTTCTGCATATGTCCATTAAGGTTCTTTCCTTTAATCTCTACACATGTCCTCTAAAACATGAATGATTTTCCAAAGACAGATGAAAGCATGGCTCTTACAGAAGACCTTCAGGGAGTAATTATAATAGTGATGCTACATTCAATATGTTTGACTTATTACTTTTAGGTTTAATTTAAATAAATATAATTGTTTAATATATTAAATGTTATATTGACTTGTTTTGATTATAAGTATAAGAGTATAAGCTATCTAGAGTCCTTCTTTTAGGCAGTGCACAAATCCCTTAAATAAGTAATATGCAATTGATGCACTTTTTTCATATTCACTTAGTAACATTTTGAAAAGTTTGCAAAAAACCCACATAGAGAAGTTATAGGAAACATATCGTTCAGAAAAACATGGAAAACTTATTGGTTTTAATTAAGTGTACTTCTATATAATTATTTCTGTATACAGCTATTATGTTGCTATTACGTTTCTTTGGTAGTTCTTTTAAGTGTGGAATGTTGTAATTGTTAAATACCTATAATGCTTATGCCATTAGCAAAACTTGATGATTAAAGGATGTGTAATTCCACCTCCCTATTTCTCCCTGATCATCTATCCTTTCTCCCACATCAAAGTATATCTCAAAGATAGTAAATTGCATTTCAAAGAGCAACTTCACATTTTGAAAAATGACTGTCTTCCTTTCTGCTATTTCATAAATTTATGAATTGTGAAGATATTTTCTTTTAATTTAAATTTGTAAATTGTAATTAGTCTACATGCATTTCAAATTATATTTAATCAATATAAGACCTTAAGGCTCTCACCCTTGGCTTATTTGAATGCAAGAGACAAGCTACATAAACTGCTAAACTTCAGAAAAAAAACATGATTGTCAAATCTTTCCAGTTATTATTCTTTGGGTGAATTTTCCACTGTACAAATTAAAATGAACAGTCTAATAAAATAATATTCTAAAATCTTAAACATCAAGGAGCAGTAAATTCATCTATAGCCGTGATGGCAAACCTATGGCACACAGAGTCTTCTCTGTGGGCACACAAGCCATCGCCCCAGTTAGGCTCTGCCATGCATGCACATGCGCCTCCTACTGGTCAGCTGGTCGTCAGGTCTCTGCCCTACATGCACAAGGGGGCAGGGCGCATGCGGGGGGCCCGCACATGCACGCAGGAACCCCCTGCATGTGTGCACTGGGGGGCGGACAATGGGAGGAGGGGCACATGCATGGGTGGTGGCCAGCTACGTGTGGGAGCCATGCACACATTGCATTTTGGGGGTTCAGGTGCATGCGTGCATTTTGGGCACTCAGTCCGGAAAAGGTTAGCTGTCACTGATCTATAGCAACAGAACAAATAACAAGGGGCAGGATTTTAGAGCATATTAAATGATTCCTGCTATCTAATGAAAAGTTATGTAAAATTAAAATAAATCTTTCAAAATGTTTTGGCTACAGAGTCACTCTCATAGATTGCATATTCTTTATGTTGCATATAAGATGAATCATAATTATAGAAAATCATTGGGGGAAGCCATCTGAAAAAACAAATAGCAAATTGAGCCAAAAAGAAAGCAGTATGCTTGCTTGGCCTGAAAGATAAAGTGAAGAATTGTCCTGTAAGCTTGCTTGAAACTTTATTACTGAATTATTCTCCCCAAAATAGTTCATTATATTCCAGTTAGCAAGACAGTAGTGACTAATGAAAACTAAAATTAGAAGGCTGCCTGAGGGATGCACAAACTCAATATTTTCCATCATGCTACACTACCAGGATGAATCATCTTGACTGTGGATAGGTCATGAGCAGTCTCTGAAACTCAGGCTTGCTCCCAACGACTTTCCCTCTAACGTTCAGATCAAAGATTCTGTGTCCTGCTGTTATGGATCTTGGATGTCTTCCTCAACTATTTTGAGTCAATATTCCTTGACTTCTTCACATTCAGACAGTGTTTTACCATTTGTTTATAAATCAATTTATATTAATTAATAAATCAGTTATTTTATAATTTATAAATGAATTAAAATTAAAAGAACCAACACAGAACTGACCTTTCTGAATATTCCATGGAGCCTGATCACATAGCAGTAAGTCATGTGGAAAAAGTGCATCCAAGACTTCCAGCATTCTAGAATGCTGATGGTATGGCAATTACTTAGAAATAAATCACTAATGTAAGTAAGAACAATACCTGAACAAGGGCTATACATTAGTGATAGTAAGCCTTCTTGTGTCAAGGACCTGTGAGCTCAAAATGCATGGAATCTGATTACAACCCCTGCTTTCTCCTAAATATCCTTTTAAAAAATATTAACAGTTATAAATGTTGTCAGCTGTAAACTTAACACTTCTAAATTATTCAATATAGAAAAAAATGCCTGAATGCATAGTACCACATTTCAATGAAATAATTTTGGGTGAATATGAGATCATCCTGATCAGAGCTGATATTCAGCTGGTTCGCATCAGTTCGCGCGAACTGTTGGTGAAAATTTGGCCAAGGCCACTGAATCGGTAGAGATGGCTGGCTGGCCATGCCCCCGAACCAGTCCCCCAGTCACCGCTTGCTCGCTCCACCCACCATGCTCGTTGCTGCCATATTCTTCGCGCATGCACATCCCATCCCGTCTTGCAAGTCCAATGGGATGCACATGCACGAAGGACATGGCAGTGATGGCAGCAGCTTTTTCTGGTACTATTTGGTGGCCTGCGGCCAGCCACCGCATGCTGCAAAGTGGCTCTCAAAGAGGCTTCTTTGCCAGCCACTTTCCAGCAGTGGCGGCTGGCTGGAGGCTGCCAAAAACTCCAGTCAGCTTGCCTTCCAGACTCTGGACCAGCCACCGTGGAAGGTAAGCAGCCCAAATAAAGAGGCGGTGGTGGGAGAGGAAGCAGGGCTAGGGCCGAGGCTGCTAAAAGAGGGTAAATGGGGGACAACTGGTGAAGGGAGCGTGGGGATAGATAGGTGGAAATTCCCAAAAAATTCCTACCTTTTCCTGTGGGCATGGCTAGGTGGGAGGGTCATGTGAGTGAGTGGGCATGAGTGATGTCAAGTTGGCCATGCTCACTCAGTCACATGCCCCCCACCTAGCCACGCTCACCAAACCGGTAGCAAAATTTTTTGAAACCCATCACTGATCCTGATGTGATTTGAAAGCCATTATGTGTCTTGTCCTGTTATATTATGCTCAAAAGTATCTGAGATTTATTCCCAGCTAGGTGTGCAGGATTGCAACCTAATGTGAAAATAATATACTTAGAGATCGAATGTAGCCAGCATTATGGAAAATCTATAGTTTTGTATGGTGTACTGATGTGTAAATTGTTCAGTAATATTCTTAATAAAATAATTCTTCATGATATATTTTCTTCTCTTATAATGGATCATTTATGCAAGCCACAAGAGGGAGAATAGGATGGCCACCTATATTGTTCCTTGTCTCTTTAACTACCAAAGATAGCTCAATATGCTATATGAACCAGGTCATAGACATCCTGTCTTTGCTGCAAGAATGTATAACATATGATTTTCTTCACTTCTATAATCTTCTACATAATTTGGGAGGTAGAGACAGAAAAATGTAGAAGTTTTGAAATGTAAAACCTAAAATTTCCAGTCCTGAAATTTCCTATTCCAACTGTTCACCTCTGCTGTACTGAAACATCAGATCCAGATTTTCCAATCTTTCCCCATACTGTAAAACAAATAAGTCCAGAGCCTAAAATTACCTAAGTTGTTTCAAGTGTTTACAGTATAATTTTGAAATTCTATTATGATTCACTAATGTTCTAAATCAATGACACATTTGTTGTAATAGTGTTTGTTCTCATTCTGTTATGATTTAATTTAATAATATTTGCATCCTTTATTCCCCTTCCCCTGTATTAGAATCATCTCATTACAATATTATATAATAATAATGAAATAATTATGATAATGAAAGATCCAGAAAAGGGCACAGAGCCAAGCAACTATCACCCAATTACTTGTCTGCCAACAACGTTCAAACCTTTTACAAGAATGCTGGTAAATTCAGTATTCGATCATCTGATGGAAAACAGTTTGTATCCAGTAAAACAAAAAGGAAATTATAAAAAATCAAGAGGAACAGAAGTTCAGCTGCTCATTGACAAAATGGTACTAAAAAATGCAAAATGAAGAAAAACAAATTTAAATATGGCATGGATTGATTACAAGAAGGCATTTGACTCATTACCCCACAGCTGGATTAACACCTGTCTGGAAAACTTTGGAATCAGCAAAAATATTTGTACATTTTTGAAAGCAAATATGCAAAAATGGAAAACAGTTCTAACAGCAAATGGGGAGACCATTGGTGAAGTCAACATCAGAGGAGGAATCTTCCAGGGGGACTCACTTTCACCACTACTGTTCAACATCGCATTAATTCCACTGACAATAATCCTATGAAACACAAAACTGGGATACCAAATCTCAAGTCAACATGGCAAGATAAACCATCTACTATACATGGATGACTTAAAAATGTATGCAAAAAGCCCCACTGAACTTAAATCAAACTTGTCCGGATGGTTTTTTGAACATCAGTACTGTAGGTGGGAGGGGTAGATATGGTGGGAGCAGGGGACCATATCTTGTTAGGGGAGTGCACACTCGCTGTCTACGAGCGGTGGCGTGCTCTGGCCCCCAAGGCTCTACTTGCTCCTCAGGTTGCATAGACCCTCAGGACCCAGGCCTTCGGCTGATGCTGTGCAATGCCAGGTCGGTAGTAAATAAAGCCCCCCTCATCTGTGATCTTGTTCAGGAGGGGGGTGCGGACCTGGCAGGTATTACGGAGACCTGGTTGGGCCAGGAGGGGGGGTTCCCCTCATTGAAATGTGCCCGCCAGGTTTTCAAGAATTCCATCAGCCGAGGTCACAGGGGAGGGGAGGGGGGGTAGCGGTTATCATTAAAGAAGGTCTGAGACCGAGGGAGGCCACTGTTCCTTAGACGGATGGCTGTGAATCCCTTTTTGTGAAATGGGGTCATGGGGTTCAGATGGGTTTGCTGATCACGTACCTGGCTCCCTGCCACGTGGCAACAGCCCTGCCCAAGCTACTCAACGTCATTGCCGCGGTGGCGGTTGATACCCCTCGGCTTATGGTCATGGGGGATTTCAACCTGCCGTCCGTGGGTGAGACGTTGGAAATGGCTCGGGAGTTCATGGCTTCCATGACAGCTGTGGACCTGACCCAGTTAATTCATGGCCCTACCCACACAGGGGGAAACACGCTGGATCTGGTTTTTGTCTCTGGACAGTGGTCGAGGGATCTTGAGATAGGGGATATAGTTACTGAACCCTTGTCATGGTCAGATCACTCTCTCCTTTGTCTAGACTTTCGAACCACTGCACCCTGCCGCAGGGAGGCGGAGCCGAGAAGATGGTTCCACCCCAGGCGCCTGATGGAACCTAACAGATTCCAGACGGAGCTTGGGCCATTTCCTGAGATTCTGGCACACGCCTCAGCTGGAGACCTGGTGGCCGCTTGGGATAGGGCGGCTGCTGGAGCTCTGGATTGGGTCGTGCCTTTGCGGCCTCTGACCTGGCGCCGATCTCAATTGGCTCCTTGGTTTACCGACGAGCTGAGGGAGTTGAAGCGCCGGATAAGACGCCTAGAGAGTAGTTGGAGGGCCAGTCTTTCTGAATCTGTCTGGACTCTAGGAAGATCCCACATTAGGAATTACCTAGTGGTGATAAAAGCAGCGAAATGTAGCTATTTTGCTGCTCTTATTGCGTCATCAGATAACCGCCCGGCCGCCCTCTTTAGGGTGACCCGCTCCCTGCTCCTATATTGTTTATATTAACATTGGAAATATTACTAGAAGAAATCAGGAA
The DNA here is from genome assembly GCA_022577455.1 of Arizona elegans. Taxonomy (NCBI): domain Eukaryota; kingdom Metazoa; phylum Chordata; class Lepidosauria; order Squamata; family Colubridae; genus Arizona; species Arizona elegans. The sequence continues at coordinate 68,945,943 of JAKOOJ010000004.1, read as the reverse complement.
AGATACAGAAATAACTGGACTAAAAATAAAAAATCAAGAATATAAACTGCAAGCCTTTGCGGATGATATAGTATTCATTTTAGATAAACCCATACAATCTGGACCAAAATTAATGATAAAAGTACAACAATATGGAGAAGTAGCAGGATTGAAAATTAATAAACAAAAAACTAAAATTATAACAAAGAATCTTAACAAGTATCAAAAAGAAGAATTGGAAAATATATTAGGGATACAAATAGCAAAGAAAGTTAAATACTAAGGAATATGGATTACAAACAAAATATCAACTTTGAAGGAAGACAATTATATTAAATTGGCTAAACAAATAGAAAAGGATTTGGAAAAATGGGCAAAACTCCAATTGTCTCTTTTAGGCAAAATTGCTACCATTAAAATGAATATTCTGCCAAGAGTGTTATACTTATTTAGGGTAATACCAGTAAACCCAGGAAGAACATATTTTAAAGATTTAGACAGAATGATATTAAAATTTATTTGGCAGGGAAAAAAAGCAAGAATCAAATTAAAACATCTACAAGACAAAAGAGAGAGAGGGGGAATGGGACTCCCTGATTGGCAGAGTTATTACAAAGCCTCAGCGTTAATATGGATAAAAGATTGGATCGAACTCAAAAACTTAAGAACATTAATATTGGAAGGTTTTGACTTAACAAGAGGTTGGCATGCATATCTTTGGGGAGAGAAAATTACAAAACAAGAACAATTTTGCAAACATATTGTAAGAGATAATTTGCTTAAAATATGGAATGAAATCAGAAAATATCACTATGATAGGATTCCTAGGTGGACTTCCATAATGGAAGCACATATTTATCCAAATACAATAGATACAAATAAATTAAAAACATATAAGGACATCTTAAATGAAGAAGGAAAACTAAAAACAAGAGAAGAATTGAGAATGCAAAATGTGGAAATAGAGTGGTGGTCATATTTGCAATTAAAATCCAGATATAAATCTGATATGGAAAAAACTGGAATTCAAATGGAACCGAATCAGTTGGATAAAATTTTATTAGGCCCCAATGAGAAATTAATAACCAAAATTTATAATTTTCTATTGGAATATAAACTAGCAGAGGAAGTAGTTAAAGAGAATATGATCACATGGGCGACGAATTTTGGGTATGCAATAGAATTAAATAAGTGGGAAAATTTGTGGAAAAATATTAATAAATTAACATTATCTGTACCATACAAAGAAAATGCTTATAAATTGTTCTATAGGTGGCATCTACCACCGGCGCGAATTTCTAAAATGTTTCCCGGCACATCTCCACTCTGTTGTAAATGTAAAGCGCATAAAGGGACATACTATCATATATGGTGGTCATGTCCCAAAGCTAAAAAATTCTGGAACAATATAAAAATGCAACTGGAACAAATAATAACTCAAAAGGTGCCTTTAAAGCCAGAAACTTATTTATTAGGAATACCTACAAGCAAATATGAAAAAGAAATAATATATTTAATAACACACATTTTGACTGCAGCAAGAATTATATACGCACAAAATTGGAAACAAGAAGAGGTCCCGACTCAAGAGAAATTAATATCCAAAATTATGGAATGCGCTGAGATGGATAAACTTACCAAGGAGATCCAAGGAAAGGAAGAATCTGAATATTATCTGGTCTGGCAAAAATGGTATAAATGGTTAGAGGGAAGTGGGGAAAAAAAAGAGAAGAAGAAAGAAAGAAAAATTAAATAAAAGAAAAGATATCAATAGAGTAAAATAAATTTTTACATCAAATGAAATTTAAGAGATACGAGATATCAATAAAATAATATCATATAGGGTGAGAGAAATATTGTATATTGAAGAATATAGGATATTGATATTGTAACAATTTAGATATTATAGGTAGATGTTATAAAGATGATGTTTGTTGTAAATTGTTTTATTTGCATTTATAAATGTATTATGTGGTTTCTAAAATTAATAAAAATTTTAAAAATTTAAAATTTAGGAAGCACGGGAGGACCCCTTGGAGGGTAGAGCCGAGGATTTTGTTCAGTATCTGTATGACAAAATCACTCAGATTCGGGAAGATTTGGACTCCGACTGGGTAGTCTCAGGGGGAGAGACAGGGGCAGGTCTTGAGAATGTTATCTGGGATGAGTTTGATCCTGTGACCCCTGAGGACGTGGACAGGATTCTGGGTAGACTGAACGCGACCACTTGTTTATTGGACCCGTGTCCTTCCTGGTTAGTACTGGCTTCCCGGGAAGTGACACGAGGCTGGCTCCAGGGGATTATAAATGCTTCGCTGGGTGAGGGTGACTTTCCCGCCACCTTGAAAGAGGCGGTGTGAGGCCTCTCCTCAAGAAGCCTTCCCTGGACCCGGCAATGTTGGTAAATTATTGTCTGGTCTCCAACCTTCGCTTCGTGGCAAAGGTTGTTGAGAGTGTGGTCGCGCAACAGCTCCCCTAGCACCTGGATGAAACGACGTATCTGGATCCATTCCAGTCGGGCTTCAGGCCCGGGTACAGCATGGAAACGGCATTGGTCGCGTTGGTAGATGATCTCTGGAGGGCTCGGAACAGGGGATGCTCCTCTGTCCTGGTCCTGTTAGATCTCTCAGCGGCTTTTGATACCATCGACCATGGTATCATGCTGCACCGGCTGGAAGAGTTAGGGGTGGGAGGCACTGTGTTGTGATGGTTCTCCTCCTTTCTCTCTGACCGGTCGCAGTCTGTGTTGACAGGGGGACAGAGGTCAACCCCGAGGCCCCTCATATGCGGGGTGCCGCAAGGGTCGGTCCTCTCGCCCCTCCTGTTCAACATTTATGTGAAGCCGCTGGGCGAGATCATCCGTGATTTTGGGGTGAAGTACCATCAGTATGCTGACGACACCCAGCTGTACATCTCCACCCCAGACCACTCCAATGATGCCCTTGAAGTGATGTCCCGGTGCCTGGAGGCTGTGCGGATCTGGATGGGAAGGAATAGGCTCAGGCTCAACCCATCCAAGACCGAGTGGCTGTGGTTTCCGACGTCCCGATATAGTCAGTTGGTGCCATCACTGACTATTGGGGGCGAATCATTGGCCCCCATGGAGAGGGCGCGCAACTTGGGCGTCCTCCTGGATTCACGGCTGTCTTTAGAAGAGCACTTGACGGCCGTGACTGGGAGGATTTTTCATCAGGTTCACCTGATTCGCCAGTTGTGTCCCTTTCTGGATCGGGACTCATTACGCATGGTCACTCATGCCCTTGTCACCTCCCGCCTGGACTATTGCAATGCTCTCTACATGGGGCTCCCCTTGAGGAGCACCTGGAGGCTCCAACTGGTGCAGAGTGCGGCTGCGCGGGTGGTAATGGGAGCGACATGGCGTTCCCATGTAACACCTCTCCTGCACGAGCTGCACTGGCTCCCGGTGGTCTTCTGGGTGCGCTTCAAGGTTTTGGTTACCACCTTTAAAGCGCTCCATGGCTTAGGACCTGGGTACTTGCGGGACCGCCTACTACCACCAATAGCCTCCCACCGGCTGGTACGTTCCCATAGAGAGAGGCTCCTCCGGGTGCCGTCGGCCAAACAATGCTGACTGGTGGCCCCCAGGGGGAGAGCCTTCTCTGTGGGGGCACCTACTATCTGGAACGAGCTCCCCCCAGAGATACGGAGGATCCCGGATCTGCGCACCTTCTGCCACGCTTTAAAGACCTTATTATTTCACCAGGCGGGCCTGGCCTAATTTTCTCCCTCTTTTATAAAAGATTTTTAATTTTTAAATATCTTTTAGTATTTTATACATTCAATTTTAAAATTGGTTTTAAAAAGTTTGGGGTTTTAAATTTGTCGGGGCCAAAATTATTTAATTTGATTTTATTCTACTTTTAAATTTTGTATGTATGTGTTTTATTGTTTGGCTGTGCACTGCCCTGAGTCCTTCGGGAGTAGGGCGGTATAGAAATAAAATAAAATAAAATAAAATAAAATAAAATAAAATAAAATAAAATAAAATAAAATAAAATAAAATAAAATAATAAAATAAAATAAAATAAAATAAAATAAAATAAAATAAAATAAAATAAAATAAAATAAAATAAAATAAAATAAAATAAAATAAAATAAAATAAAATAAAATAAAATAAAATAAATAAAATAAAATAAAATAAAATAAAATAAAATAAAATAAAATAAAATAAAATAAAATAAAATAAAATAAAATAAAATAAAATAATAAAATAAAATAAAATAAAATAAAATAAAATAAAATAAAATAAAATAAAATAAAATAAAATAAAATAAAATAAAATAAAATAAAATAAAATAAAATAAAATAAAATAAAATAAAATAAAATAAAATAAAATAAAATAAAATAAAATAAAATAAAATAAAATAAAATAAAATAAAATAATAAAATAAAATAAAATAAAATAAAATAAAATAAAATAAAATAAAATAAAATAAAATAAAATAAAATAAAATAATAAAATAAAATAAAATAAAATAAAATAAAATAAAATAAAATAAAATAAAATAAAATAAAATAAAATAAAATAAAATAATAATAAAATAAAATAAAATAAAATAAATAATAAAATAAAATAAAATAAAATAAAATAAAATAAAATAATAAAATAAAATAAAATAAAATAAAATAAAATAAAATAAAATAATAAAATAAAATAAAATAAAATAAAATAATAAAATAAAATAAAATAAAATAAATAAATAAATAAAATAAAATAAAATAAAATACTAAAATAATAAAATAAAATAAAATAAAATAAAATAAAATAAATAAAATAAAATAAAATAAAATAAAATAAAATAAAATAATAAAATAAAATAAAATAAAATAAAATAATGAAATAAAATAAAATAAAATAAAATAATAAAATAAAATAAAATAAAATAAAATAAAATAAAATAAAATAAAATAAAATAAAATAAAATAAAATAAAATAAAATAAATCAATCAATCAATACTCAACACAGTTCAACTGTTCAGCAGTGACATCAAAATGAACTTTGGACTTGAAAAATGTGCTATATTATCCACGAAGCAAGGTAAAATGGAAAAAATAGAAGGAATAGAACTGGGAAATGGAAACATAGTAAAAGCATTAGCAAAGGATGATGGTTACAAATACCTAGGCATATTGGAAACAGATAACATCTTGAATGGAAAAGTCAAAGAGTCAACGCAAAAGGAATACATCAAGAGGGTCCGCAAAATATTAAAATCAAAGCTGAATGCTGGAAACATAATTAAAGCCATTAATACATGGGCAGTTCCAATGATATGCTACTCAGCTGGAATCATCAACTGGACTTTGGCTGAACTGGAAAACTTGGACTGGAAAGCACACAAACTTTTGAATATGTACTATGCTTTACATCCACGAAGTGACATCAACAAGTTGTACCTGCCAAGAAAAATAGGGAGCAGAGGACTATTGCAAATCCATCAAACTGTAGAAGAAGAAAAACAAAGTTTGAATGATTATATGAACCAAAGTACAGAAAAATTGCTGCAGGCTGTGAAAACGGAGAACATTATAAAAACAACAGAAACAAAGACAGAATATAAGGAAAAACAGCTGGATGACAGATTAAATAGATGGAAAACCAAAGCTTTGCATGGACAGCACTTGAAAAACATTGAAGGAAAATGTGATGACAACTTTACATGGGCATGTAAGATAGGAACCATCAAGAAAGAAACGGAAGGCTTAATACTCACTGCTCAAGAACAAGCACCACAAACTAATGAAAGCAAAGATACAAAAAATCCACCGACAATCCAAACTGTCGACTTTGCAACAACAAAAGTGAAACAAAGTTTCACATTTAATATGTGAATGCAGCAAAATCACACAAACTGATTACAAAGCTAGACACAACCGAGTTGCTAAATTAGTTCACTGGTCATTATGTAAAAAATACGACTTTTCTGTATCCAGAAACTCATGGGAACATGAAGTGGAAAAAGTTATAGAAAATGAGAAGGTGAAGATCTTGTGGGACTTTCGAATACAGACAGATCGTCACTTGGAACACAACATGTCAGATATCACAGTTGTCGAAAACCGAAACATACAATTTATTGATATCGCAGTATCAGAAGACGCCAGAGTCAAAGAAAAAGAACTGGAAAGAGACCTGGCCATAGAAACTACACGGCTATGGATGAAACATATCACAGTGATACCCATTGTCATCGGGGCACTTGGTACCATGTCCAGGAATTTCACAAAACACTTCAAGAAATTGCAGCTTCCTGCAATAACACCAGCGGAACTGCAAAAAAATGTGCTACTCGGAACATCATATATTTTAAGAAGGTACTTGGTTGATACCTAGGACACTGGCAGCAACCCGTATCAACCATTAGCACCAGTCAATAGTATTTGTGACACAGTTTTAAATGTCCAGTTGACTGAGTTTCATTTTTAATGAATAAAAGAGAATAACAACAACAACAACAACAATATATTATTATGCATAATATTAGATCAGGGGTGTCAAAAACAAGGCCCATGGGCCAGATCTGACCAACAGGGTGCTTAGATCTGGCCCAAAGGGCCAGCCTGGAAACAGCAAAGGATCGTCTTTTGGGGCCTCTGATAGCAAAAATGGAGCTTTGAGGGCCATGTTTACCCCCATGCCACATTTTCAACTGCAACTGCCTCCTGCAGCCTTCTACCAGAGAAAATGGAGCTCAGGGGGGCCCGAGCACACAGCTCCTCGAGCTCTGTTTTCGTTGGCAGAAGGCTGCAGGAGGCCACCCAGGCTGAAAATGGGCACGGGGGGCTGCGCATGGGACACCCAGGGCTCTGTTTTCACTTGCAGAAAGCTGAAGGGGACTATCCAGACCAAATATGGGGCACGGGAGGTGTTTGTGTAGCCTTCCCAGGCTCTGTTTCTGCTGGCAGAGGGCTGCAGGAGGCCATCCAGGCTGAAAATGAGACAAGGGTGTGTGTGCATGCCCCCCAGGCTCCATTTTCACTGTCAGAAGGCTGCAAGAGGCTGTCCAGGCTGAAAATGGGGTGTGGGGGGCGCATGTGGTCCCCTGAACTTTGTTTTCACTGGGAGAGGGCTATCAGGAAAGTCTTGGCTAGCACTTGGCCACCACAGGTGCCCATGACATGAGCCCCATGTCATGCCCACCATGGTCACACCCATCCCTGGCCATACTCACCATGGCCACACCCATCACTCACACACCTCCTGGCCCTTTGAGGTCAAGCACAACCCTGATGCGGCCCTCAGTGAAATTGAGTTTTACACCCCTGTATTAGATGGTTAACGTGTTAATTTGAAGCTCTGATATTTTTATTCCAATTTACTTAATAGTATTATAACTGGCATTTTAATCAAATGATTCTCAGGGCAGTTTTTAGGAGGTAGCATAAATTCAAAACTCAAAAAAACCCTTCATGGATACGAACTACTTTGGCAGCTTTGGTGGTTCATTTGATAAAATAGTCAGTTGAAACCAAGTATTTTCCTAGCAGTTATTTATGATTCCTAGCGGTCCTTGTCTGAAGATGGAAGATCAGGCTTTATTTATTTATTTACTTACTTACTTACTTACTTACTTATTGTCAGTGAGCATAACAAGTGATACACTTAAGTCTCAACTTACGACCACAATTGAGTCCAAAATTTTCATCGCTAAGCAATACAATTGTTAAGTGAGTTTTGCCCAATTTTAGCCACAGTTAAGCAGATCACTGCAGTTGTTAAATGAATCATATGATTGTTAAGTGAATCTGGCCTCTCCCCATTGGCTTTGATGATTAGACGCCTGATGGGAAGGTTACAAATGGGATAAATACATGCCAATTGCCAAGTACCAAAATTTTGATCACATGATCATGATATTGCTGCAACAATCATAAGTGTGAAAACTGGTCATAAATCATTTTTTCAGTGCCATTGTAATTTTGAATGGTCACTAAATGAACAGTTGTAAGTCAAGGACTACCTGTATAGGTTTAAATTCAAATTTAAGAGATTCCTCACTTCCATTAGCAATTATATTTCTTGCACATCAAATGAGATATGCCACAAAATTTCATTATTATTTATAATTGCATAATTATTAGAATGTCCCTCTTCAGAGTTCTATTCCTCCTCCATATAACTCCATTCTATTTTCTGTCCTCAAGGAGTCTCTTCTCCCATTTTCCTTGTTATTTTTAGACCTGGGAGGTGTACTAATAAGAGACTCAATGTCTTCCAACAAAGATGCCTTCATTAAATCCTAAAGGTTTTGTATTTTGACCACATTGTTAACAAAAAAGTGCTTCAAAAGTGTTTCTGCTGAAAATTTCATAACATTATCACATGCAGAAAACTCCAACTTGTAGATTATATTCTCAATGTGGACAACAATCAATTCCCCAAGTGATGGACCTTCTTCCAATGCCAAATGAGCAAGAGGACACCCTCAAAATACATGATGTGGAATGTTCATGGAAGATTTGATAGTACAGAGCCTTGATAGTACAGTGGTTTGGTGCACCCTGTCATTAACACAGCTGCCTGAAATTTCTGCTGGTTCGAATCTCTCCAAGGCTCAAGGTTGACTCAGCCTTCCATCCTTTCTAAGGTAGGTGAAATGAGGACCCAGTTTGTGGGGGCAATAAGCTGACTTTGTATAAAAATATACAAAAGAATGAAGGCTATTGCTTAACGCATTGTAAGCCGCCCTGAGTCTCCGGAGAAGGGTGGCATATAAATCAAATTAAAAAAAAATTTTTTAAAGACTTAAAACATCACATGGGAAGACACTGAAGTACTCACCCATAACTGAAAATGCTGGAGATCCCTTTCTGCCCTTTCTGTGCTACATGGCATGGGAAGCTAATGCTAATTCTAAATTCTGAAGAAACTGGTCAGAGTTCTTAACAGTTCATTCAACTGAAAGCTGTATTTTAAAAGAGAGGTTCTCTTTTCTTTTTCTTTTTTCTTTTTTGTATTTCTGCAAATGTTCAGGTACTCCAACTGTGATAATTTCTTCTTAGAATTGATAATGCTATTGTGGATCAAGAGATAAACAAAATGGATTAAATTTATTACAAGCTAGGATCATGATGGTGAACCTATGGCAAACATGCCACAGGTGGCATGCAGTGCCTCTCTGTGGGCACAGGAGCCATTGTCCAGTTCAGTTCTTTTTTTTTTTTTTTTAATATTTTTTTTAATTTTATTCATTTTATATTTTAAATTACTAACATTACAAACAACATATACAATACTTCACCCTGTGCTATACATAAGAAAGGAAGATTTGGTTCTTCGGATATATCCTCATGATCGCCAAAATCCACGTTCTCGGGGTACAGGTACCGAAGCATCCAATTTTCCCAGCGCATAGTCCACAAATGGTTTCCAAATTTTCCAGAAAATATCTTCTTTATAGTCACCATTTCTAATTTTAATATCACATGTCATTTTATCATTTAAAGCTAATTTCCACATTTCACAATACCATTCTTCTATTCTAAAATTCACATCTAATTTCCAATATCTGGCTATTATAATTCTACCCATTATAATCATAATTCTAATCAATTCTTTTTCATATTTTGTTGGTTCTATTTCCTTAATTATCAACAGTAATATAGTTTCTGGTCTCAATATTATTGCTTTCCCCATCATTTCAAATATCCTTTCCTCCAATTGTTGCCAAAACTTTTTAACTTTATCACATTTGTACCACATATGTTCATAAGTCCCTAATTCCATGTCACATCTCCAACATTGTTTACTAATTTTTTTATCCATCAATGACAATCTTAATGGAGTCAAATACCATTTCCAAACAACCTTATAATTGTGCTCTTTAATCCTTACAGATAAAGTCTTCATAATTCTACTCTTCCAATTCACGTTCCAATCTAAATCTGATATTTTAATATTAAGTTCTTTTTCCCAATTCATCTTCATCACCCTTTGTGGTTTTCCATCAAAATTTATAATCTTATATATCTTACTAACGAGTCCCTTTAGTCCAATTTCATCTTTCATAATTTGGAATACTAAGTATTCAAATTCAGTTTTACTTCTACTTATCGAACAATTGTCCCTTACCTTCTTAGTCCATTTTTCTATCTGTATTTTTTCAAACCAGCCCAAACCCAATTTTTCAATGATTTCTTTTTTCCTCCTTTCATTTTCTAAAGTTTTTAACCAATCTATTATAATTTGTATATTTTCATCTTCCATTACCCTATCACGACTTATATTAGTTTTAATCGGCCAATTTTCAATTGTCTTCCCTAAGAAAATTATATCTGGAATTAAAATTTTAACAAATTTGTTCCAAATTTTACTCAATCCCTTTAACCAATAGCTATTAATTACACATTTTGATTTTGCTTTATCTAAAAACCATGTTGAGCCAAATCTCTTAATGTCCTTTAATTCTAAATCTCTCCAATGACTATCTTCACCTTTAAATATTTTTACCACAGTCCGAATAGCATAAGCCCAATAATAATTGAGTAGTTTGGGGATTCCTAATCCACCTTCCTTTTGATTTTGATACCACATTTTCTTCACTAATCTAGGTCTTTTCCCACCATTGCAAAATTTATCCAATTTCTTCTGATATCCTTCAATATCTTTCTCTGTCAAGTTTAACGGTAACATCTCAAATAAAAAATTAAACTTTGGCAACAACATCATCTTACACATTGCAATTCTACCAAACCAAGACAACTTTATCATTTTATATTTATCTATCTTTTTCTCAATTTCATTCATCGCCACATCATAATTTAATTTTTTCATTTCTTTAACTTTGAGTGAAAGTGTTATGCCCAAATATTTCAATGTTTTTTTAATCCTTATCCCAAGTTGTTCTTGCATATTCTCCCACTCCTTACCATTATTATTCATTAATAATTCAGATTTTGACCAATTTATTTTCAAACCTGTCATTTCCTCAAATTCTTCCAAATGCTTATGTATCTTTTTCAAATCTTTCTCTATATCTTTCAAAATAATCAAAGTATCATCCGCATACAGATTTATCTTATATCCCTTATAGCCTTCCAATTCTTCATCTTTTTCTATCATTTTAGTCAAAATTTCCATAACCAATAAAAATAATGTTGGAGACAGGGGACATCCTTGTCTTGTACCCGCTTCCAATCTTATCTCTTCTGTCAGCCTTCCATTCACCTTCACTCTTGCACTACTTTTTTGATACAGTTTTGAAATAACATGTATAAACTTATTACCAAAACCTAGTACCTCAACAATTATTTTAATAGTTTCCCATTGTACAGAGTCAAAAGCTTTAAAAATATCTAATGATATTATACCTATTTTATCAGCATTATATTCAGCAACATCTATAATATTTAATACTCTTCTGACAATATCACTCATATATCTACCCTTCACAAAACCTACTTGGTTATAACTTATATATCTATCTATAAATCTACTTAATCTATTACTTATAATGGCAGTAAATATCTTTGCATCTTGATTAATTAAAGAGATGGGCCGATAGGACTCAATCCTTTCTAAGTCTTTATCTGGTTTAGGGATTATAGATATCACCGTTCTGTTCCATGACAACGGAACTTCTCCACCATGTAAAATTCCGTTAAATAGTTTTTGCAATTTTGGTATTATTATTTCCTTAAATTCTTTATAAAACTCAGCAGGTAATCCATCTTCACCTGGAGCTTTCCCTAATTTTATTTTTTGTATTACTCCATTAATCTCGTCTTGTGTTATATCTTCTTCCATTAAATCTTTATATGTTTGGTCAATTTTCACAACATGTTTTTCTAAATAGCTTCTCAGTTTTCCCCGATCAATTAATTTTTTCGAATATAAATTTTGAAAAAAGTTCCTGACCACTTCACATTTTTCTAATTTTTTATAGCGTCTTATGCCCTTATCATCTATCAAGGCTCCAATTTCTCTCTTCTCTCTTTTATTTTTCGCCATCCTTGCCAATAACTTAGAATTTTTATTGCTAAATTCAAAAAAATTCCTATTTAAATATCTCATATTCTTTTTTACCAATTCTATATCTTCTTCTATCAATTTATTTTTTAGCAGATTTAATTCCTCCAAAAAAAACTTTTCTTTAGTAAGCAAAAATTGATTTTCCAATTCCTTAATCTGGCTTTTATCTTTTTCAATTTTATTTTTATAATTTTTATATTTTCTGCTTGATAACTTGATACTTTCCCCTCTAAACACTGCTTTCATCGCATCCCAAACAATTTCAAATTTAACCTCTCCATTATCATTCAATCTCCAACATTCTTCCCATTTTTTAAATATCCATTTTTTATCCTCCTCATTTTTATACAGTTTTTCATCATATCTCCAACAACTTCCTTTTTTCTCAAAATTAAAATCTATTTCCATCGTAACTTCTGCATGATCAGAATCCTTAAAAATTCCCACATCTATCTTATCCACATTATTCAACAAATCTTTAGAAACTAAGATATAGTCAATTCTTGAATATGTATTATGTATCTTAGAGTAAAAAGTGTACACTCTTTCAGTTCCTTTCACTTCTCTCCAGGCATCCACCACACCATTTTGAAACATCCATTTATTTAAGATCCCCATTTTATTTGCTTCTCCACAACGAGTGGGGTTAGTACTATCTATTTTATCTCTAATTAAATTAAAATCCCCAGCCACAATTACTTTCCCTACACTTTCGATTTCCAAAATTTTAGTTATTTTTTCAAGAAATTCTTTTTGCTTCTCATTTGGTAAATATAAATTAACCAGTGTCACTTTTTCCTCATTAATATTTCCCACAATTATTACATACCTTCCTTCTTCATCCACAATTACTTGTTCTTTTTCAAAATATACCCTATCTGATATCAATGTAGCAACTCCTCTTGCTTTTGAAGTTCCAAAAGATTTTTCATAAATTTGCATACCCTTTATATACATTTTATTTGAGTCTTCAGATTTCTGATGGGTTTCTTGCAAAAATAATATATCTGGTAGATCTCTTTTAATTTTAAGTTCCAATCGTCTTCTCTTAATCTGATTCCCTGTACCCTTCACATTCCATGTCATTATTTTTATTAAACCCATTTAAACTGTAATTTTTTTAATCCTTTCCCCTCCTCTTCCTTTCTGTGCCCAGATCCCAACACCAATCTCCCACATTCCAAACAACATTCAACATAGAAGAAAAAAAACAATAAAAAAAACAAAAAAGGACAAAAAACACATCAAACATTGAATAACAAACAATCTTCGTCCCCCACATCCTCAATTGGTTTCTGCCTCTATAAAGAGAGTGGGGGAGAGGGGACGTGCCAATGGTCGGGTCACTTCTTTCGGGTAGTCTACTTAAATTCATCTCTCAGAGAAAAGGGTGGTAACTTTTCCCCGCACTCAGCTTCCTGCAATTCTTTTTCAAGATCCTTCAATTTCTTATCCACTCCATCTCCCATTATATCATCACGACTTTTCTTTTGTTCAACCATCGCAGGTGAGATTTCCTTCCGCTTTAATCCTTTAGGGTCTTGTCCTCCAGCAGCCCCTTTTTCTTCTGGTGTTGATGTTTTTGCATATGTTCCACCCATCTTGAGCATTTGATCTTTTATCTCTGTTACATCCTCATACTTTACAATCAATCCAAGTTCATGTAAGTATAACACTGCATCTGTTTCCAAAGTAATTATTTGCATTCTTCCTTTATAAAAAAATTTTAGTTGCTGTGGTGGTCTCCAGTTATATTTAATTCCATTGTCTCTCAGAACCTTTGTGATTGGTTTCAAAAAAAATCTCCACGCCCTTTCTTCTCTTGATATATCTGGAAAGACTTGAATAATTTTCTCCTCAAATTTCAAAGCTTCACCCATCTCTCTCACTTTCACCATCACTTCCAATTTGTCACTAAGATTTGCAAATCTGACAAGTACATTTCTATTTGAACCGTTTTGTCTTTTAAACCCAATTCTAAAAACACTTGCCAGATTTGTTGCTGTAAATGTGATTTGTGTATCCAAGTCATTGAGCCATTTTAAAACTCGTTGTTTCAAATTGTCCACTTTTTCTTCTTGAATTCCACGAATAACCAGATTATATTTCCTCGCTTCTTCTTCCAAAAGACAAATTTTTTTATCTTGTTGTTCATTTTTAAAAAAGATTTCTCCAATTTGCCGATCTATCTTTGCATCATGTGTATGAATCTGCTCAATTTCATCTTTAATTATTTTCATTTCTACTGTTTGCTTTGCAAAATTTTCATTCATTTCTTGCTTCATTCTTTTAATTTCCAATGTCATATTATCCATACTATCTGACAGTCCTGATATCTTTTCACTAATTTTAGTTAAGGCCACAGCAACTTGTTGCATTTCTAAGGATTGTTGGGTCGCCATTTTTTAATAAGTTTTAATTATCCACTTTTGCCAAGAGGGTCTGTAATGAAGATTAAGGGACAACAATCCAATATTGAAGCTGAGACAGCTTATTATTGCACTCAAAAGGACCAGCAAAAAAAGTTTATAGTTCTCAATTCAGCTTACGTAATTTCCCTAAAAGAAAAAAAGCTAACATCCGTTGGAAGGCACTGCCCAGAAATGCGTTTTGCTGCTTCAACTCAAGCACTTTCACAAACAAAAGATCAACTTAAAGTTTACATATTCTTCCAAGAGAACCCTTCCACCAGTCTTTTGATGTTCCGTGCTTTTATCCCACAGCAAAAACAAACACAGATCGCGGTAGTAATGAGAACAAAGGCAGCTATTTACTCCAAATATGCAATTGCGACTGCCTATCTGGTCACCCCTCACTCCTTCCACTTTCCCACGCTATAAAAAGCTTCAAAATTTGAGTCGTTCAGGGTGACCTACCGATTCCAAAGTCAATCTGCTGGACCAGTAGCTCTTCCGATACAATTTATAAAATTTTGGTCCTTATCGGTGCATTTCAAACACTTTAATCCACATTTATCTTCCGTAAAATGCCCTGCGAAGTGGAGAAAACGTCTTCACACCACCACGGCCATAACCACGCCCCCCGTCCAGTTCAGTTCTGCCACGCATGTGTGCACGCCTCTCACTGGCCAGCTGGTCGCCAGGTCTCTGCTGTGCATGTGCGGGGCAGGGTGCATGCGGGGAGCAGCATGTGCATGCATGTGTGTGTGTGTATGCGTGGGGGTGAGGGGCATGCGGGGAGCCACGTGCATATGCATAGGGGGCAGGGGGCATGCACGGGGCCCATTTGCACATTGCATTTTGGGGGTTCGGGCACGTGCTTTTGGCACTTGGTCTGGAAAAGGTTAACCATCACTGAGCTAGGATCATAATAGTGACCTGTTTAATGAAGACCTAAAGCGAAATCTAATATAACTCCAGGGTTTTTTGGTTAAGTTTCTTTAATACATTTTTATTGCTTTTAAGATAATAATAAAAAAAACCCAAAATTACAAAAATAAAAATACATACATTATAAAAAATACATAATGAATCTTTAAAAATAAGTGAAAAAATACAACAAAACAAAATATAAAGTATTGTATGCCATTAGAGTAAACAACTACAATTCTGTACATAATTATCTAACGCAAACATATAAATAGTATATATCTATATACTTTTATAATTATGCTTTTTTATTCTAGTGTATTTTATATACAGGTAGTCCTCGACTTACAACCATCCATTTAAGGACTGTGTCAGCCTCTATGATGCTTGCTTGCTATCGGCTGCCATAGTAACGGGGGGGGGGGGGGGTTGGAATTTGGGTGGAGGATGTGAGCTGGAGAGAGATTGCCCTGTGTGAACAAGTAGGGAGGATTGCTCCTATGTTCTACTGCACAGCTATATGGACTTGTTTATGCCCAGTCAAGGTCAACCGTCTGAGAATACCAGATGGATGAAAACACCTGAAGATGCTGCCCACATGACACCAATTGGAATGGGGATTGGACCAGGGGTGGGTTCTACTTATCTTTACTACCGGTTTGCAATAAGGAATATTGACTCATAGCTGTTTGGCAAGGGCTATCCTACTTGGCTGTAGCTCAAGGAAAAAAACAATCCCATTTTCTGAATCTGAGTAAGTCATTCTATCATCCTACACCAGAGGGAGAAAAATTTAGCACCTCTATTGAGCTGCTAAATCTTTTTCGATCCTTGTACTGTACACTAGAAGTGATATTATACCCCAAATAATGATTATAAAGACTTCTGGTGGTGACGTCATGGTGGTGCGGTGCAAAGAAATGGGGCTCTGTTTTGTTTGCCTGATCTGGAGGCCCATAGGGGCAAAGTTGGATTCTGGAGGGGCCAGTGAATTAGAGGGGAAGCTCCAGGGGTAATGGAGAGAAGCGTGATCTCCTGTTATAGCAAGATGAATCCCTTGAATTCGGCGTGAAAGAGATCAGCCTTTATGGTGGATCCGGAGGTGTGATGGCCCGATTGAATGGAATAGGAAGAAAAGAGAGGGAAGCAGTGAGAAGTATTGGTGGAGATTGAAGAAATTGAGTTGGATACTAGATGGATTCTTTATTATTTTGAGACCTACAAACTTCATTTGCTGACAAGTGAATCTCCAAGGCGGGAAAAATGGTGACTTAGCGGTGGGAGCAGAGGCCTGGGAAGATGGATACCATTACTGTCAGATCAAGAGGAAAGAGTGACTGAAGGTTTGAGCAGATGTTCTTTGAAAACTTTAAAGGTAGACTGGGTATTTGGATTTGGACTAAGATTGTGACGAGGCTTTGTGGCTTGGAAAGATAAACTCCTGCCCTGATAGTGACTGTGTGGTGGTGAAGAGATGCTGACTGTGCTGACTGTGCTAAATAGGAGGAAGGTGACATCTTAGAAATAAAGGGATGAAGAGCAGCTGATGCAATAATAATATCAATAGACAAAGAACTTGTCAATTATTTTTCAATATTGGTAGACTCCATGGATTATAAATAGTGACTCTAAAGGAGACTACTCTACAGCAGCTGGACAACAGACTTTACCTACTAACAGTAAAAATACTGTTTCAACTTGATAATTTTATACAACTTTTATAACCTAATATCTATAACTTTATATTAGTAAGGTGTGATTAGATTTAGAGTGATATATATATATATATATATATATATATATATATATATATATATATATATATATATATATATTAATAAGTAAAATCTGTAGACTATATTATTAATTTTAGACTAAAATATATTATAGACTTCGCTATATCTTTTATACTGTGGCCATTATACTGTATAACAATATAGGATACTATATACTATTTAAATTGCAAATAAGAACAGGTTTAGGTCAAGTATCTAGGCTAGGTAAATTACAATAAGAGAAGGGGAAATAGGATAGGCAAATAGTAGTCAATTTATGGTATTATGGAAGAACTTCTTTAGAATTTTGAAAATGATAAGTACGACAACGACTATGAAAACCAGGAAAAAATAATACCTACAATAGCCTCCCCATCGGGACAACCCTCAATAGAAAATATGTTGGGCAGCAAGAAATCAGGTTCTACATTGAGTCTGCAGAATATGCAGTTGACCTTCATCATGATCCAAGAAACGATGATGAAAACGCAAGAGTCAATAAAAAAAAATCAAGAAGAAATAAAGAGCAAGATGGGATACGTGAAAGGAGACATCCATAAATTGGACAATAGGATAGGAACAATACAGGAGGCAATAGCCAGAAATGAACAGAAAATAAAGACTGTGAAAGCCAGAACAGAACAAGCAGAAAAGAAACTAGAAACAACGGAACAAAAATGGAGGGTAGCAAATAAGGACCTGGAGGAGGCAATAGTCCATTTGGAAATGGAGAAATCAGCATTTTTTTCTGAGATTCCAAAATGTAGTAGAAAACAAGGAGGAAGATTTATTAAACCTCATGGTAGAACTGTTAGCTGATGCGCTGCAGAAAAGTAAACAAGATCAAAATCAAAATGACATAGATGAGATCTATAGAAGTCATACCAGTGGTGGGTTGCTCCCGGTTCGCACCGGTGCACAAGAACTGGTAGTAAAAATCTAGAGTAGTTCAGAGAATCGGTAATAAAATTGGCTAGCTATGCCCCGGAACCGGTTCAGGGACCCCTGGGCCGGCCGCTCGCTACTCGCTTACCCTGCCCACCCAGTCACCGCTTGCTTACCCTGCCCACCCAGTCACTGCTTGCTTACCCTGCCCACCTGCCTGCCCTACTCGCCGCTCACTTGCCCATTCAAACCTCACCCCATCCATCCAAACACTATATAAACAGCTCTTCACCACGCGGCCCACTACTTGCCTCATGACTTAGACCTGTGAGTTCTGCAAGCGCCCCAACAAACCTGTTTCATCCTGCCTATAGGTAAGCTACCCCACCATAGCCACCAAGCCACCAAGGCTTGGCTAGTGCTTTCCCACCCCCTCCATGCTTCTTCAGGCCATCTGGAGCTTCCCATGGGCCTCCGGAACCACCCATCCCAAGCCCCGGCCTGCTGTAGCCTCTGAGGTTCAGCTTGGGCCTTCCCGCCCCTCCCCACGCTTCTTCAGGCCATCCAGAGCATCCCTTGGGCCTCCAGAACCACCCATCTCAAGCTCGGCCAGCCATAGCCTCTGGGGCTCGGCTTGGCCTTTCCGCCCCTCCCCACACTTCTTCAGGCCATCCGGAGCTTCCCTGGGGCCTCCAGAATCACCCATCCCAAGCCCAACCTGCCATAGGTTCTGGGGCTCAGTTTGGGCCTTCCCACCCCTCCCCAGGCTTCTTCATGACATCCAGAGCTTCCCTGGGGCCTCCAGAGATACCCATCCCAAGCCCCGGCCCACCATAGCCTCTGGGGCTCGGCTTGGGCCTTTCCACCTCCTAGATGGTTTAACGTTTTCCAACCTCCCTCCAGAGTCCAGCCTCCTGCTGCCTTATCTGCCTGCCTTGTCCAGCTTCCATCCATTCCCCAGCCAGTCTTCAGTAGCTGAAGCCCGAGTGGCTTGCAAGTTGCAGCAGACCTGCCTCACTGGAAGTGGAAAGCATCCATCGGCTGCAATCCATTTCATCAGTGAGCAGCTGAGCCTGCCTGTCTGCCTACCTGTCTGCCAGCCTTGAACTCCAACTGGTTCTAGATGACTCCATAAAGGACATCAAGCAACTGAACCATTTCAAGATATTTCTAGACAAGATTCACACCACTTTCCACAAATCCTGTAAGAGCCAAACAGAACTGTTCAATATATCAGAACAACTTGGACTTGAAATTGTAAAAATTGGAAGAGTTTCGGGACCAAGATAGGCTGCCTGTAGTTTAAGGTCAACCATAGCTGTGTGGCGTGCTTATCCAGTGCTACATCAGTTTTTTCATGGAAATAAAAAATACCCAGGTATGGCTGCCCATCTTGAAAATATAATTTTTTTGATTGATTTGGCCTTAATGTTATTCTGAATGAGATTTCTCTTCTATCAAATGCACTACAAGGAAGAAATATGGATATCATAAAGGTTGAAAAATTTGTGCTAAGATCTGTTAGGATATGGTGTAAGCTTAACAAGTTGTTCAGGGAATATATGTGTTCTATCACTTTAAATGTATTCTGTAACTTTAAGATATAATGCTGAGTAATTGTACTGATGAGTCATTGTAACTGACTGCTGACTGACTGCTGACTGCAATTATCCTAATTGTACTGTTGAGTCATTGCACTGCTGACTCCACTTATCTTAAGTGGATAATTACTAGTTTAAACTGTATATAAGGAGACAGCCGAGCTATAGTCATTGTCGGTCAGACTTGCTTGACTTCTTGCTTGACTTGCTGGTTGGAACTGTTACTGTCGTGTGTGAAGAAGTGGATGGATCTGCTACCATCGTGATTTGTTACCAGTGTTGAATTGCTGTTTATTACCTACTGCTGTTTGTATGGTAAGAAAATATCTGTAACTTCGGACTGATTTAAATGGCTAAAGACTTGGATTGATTAAAAGACTATGCAACTGTTTTTCACTACAAAGTAAAAGCTCTGTTAAACCAGTTTGTATTTATTGTATTCATTGCTCTCAGTACCATTTCTCTGTGCACTTACTCTGCTGGTTGGTAACACAACAATATCCTTAACATTGGTTATGGGGCCAGAGATAAGCAGAACTAACTAGGATTGTTCAGAGCTAAACTGAGAGTTAATGTGAATAATACAGAAAACTGTGTTTGTGAAATAAATAATCCAAGTGAAGATGGCACAAGAACAGTTATCAAATATCTCCATGATAACCCGGCTGGATGGAACAAACTATGTATCCTGGTCTACAATATGTAATTTACTTCTGCGTAGAGAAGGACTTTGGGATGTAGTAAATAATCCACCGGATGTAACAACATGGAATCCTGATGATGAAGAAGATGCGAAGAAATTAGCCAAATCCGCCAGAGACAACGAACGAGCTCTTCACATAATTGGATTGACACTGAGTGACCAGCAACTTGTCCATATTCATGGCGAAGAGTCTGCTGCTAGGTGTTGGACCAAGTTGAAGAGACTATATGTTTGTGACACTCTGGGTGCTCATATAAATCTCACACAGAAATTGTTTAAGCAACATCTTCTTAAAGGAGGAGATATGATGGCTCATTTGGAATCCATGACCAGAATTTTCCAGGACCTGCACGAAAAGGAACTTGTTTTCTACAGCAAGTCTATATAATTCTTTCTTCTTTGGATGATAGTTATGATGACTATGTTTCTTCACTGGAGGTTTTGACCAGATATGACCTCACATTGGCTGGCGTAACTGGTAGATTATTGGAAGAATCCAGAAGAAGACAAGAAAGGGATCAGTTGAGAGTAAATTAACCAAAAGAAGAAAAAATGTATTCAACTGCCTATGTTGTAAAACGATGTTTTGCTTGTGGGGCTAAAGGGCTAAGTATTGTAAGAATAAGAAAATGTCTGTTAGGGATAATAATAGACCCAAGAAGGGTTGTAATTTAGCTATATCCAGTTCAACAACTAATGTTAACCAGGATTGGTGGGTTGTTGATAGTGGTGCTTCGCAATCTATTACTAAGAATAGAAACAACTTTTTGAAAATGAATAAGAGTAACCATGTTAGATTAGCAAATGGTTGGAAGGTTAAGGTAGCTGGTGAGGGTGTTGTACGTTGGTCATTTAGTAATGAACCATTGCCTATATTATATATTCCTGGGTTAAAGTATAATTTGCTCTCTGTTAAATCATTATTGCAAGTTGGGTTTACAGTAATGTTTACGAATGATAAATGTATAATTGAAAAAGATGGAAAGGTTGTTACTGCAATATTAGAAAATGATTTATTTATTTTAAGAGAGAACCCAGCATTAGTGGCAAATTCTAGGTCGGTGTACAGGAATGATAAACTACATGATGAATGTATTCATCTATTACATCGGAGACTAGGGCATATAAATTTCAGGTCATTAAAGAAAACAGTTCAGTTATCTGAAGGGATAAAACTACAATCATGTAGTAAGAATTTGAATTGTAATGCCTGTAATCAGCAAAAGAGTAAGGTAACACCAGCAAATCGTTTTAATGGTTTCAAAACCAAAAAGCCATTAGAAGTCATGTTTGTAGATTTGATTGGACCCAAGAAACCCAGTATTGGAGGTGCCTGCTATATTTTAAGCATAGTAGACCATTACTCTAGGTACGGATTCTGTTATCTTATGAAAACGAAATGTGAAAAATTCCAGCATATAAATAACTGGCTGAGATTTGTTGAAAGGAAACAGAAGTATAAAGTAACGTGCTTAGTAACAGATAATGGTACAGAATTCACTAACCAAAGGTTAGAGAAGTTTTTGCAAGAGGCAGGTATACAGCATAAACAGTCTGCACCAACATAAGCATTGCACCACAACGCAATGCTTATGTTGAGAGAAGGGGTCAAACATTACAAGCCATGACTAGAACTATGGTGGCAGATTCTGGTTTACCTGAAACATTATGAGGTGAGGCTGTTATGTGTGCTAACCATGTATTAAACAACATGGTACATTCATCTACTGGTGAAATACCATTTACATTATGGCATGGGAGGAAACCAAATCTTAGTTACTTACACACATTTGGAGCCCCAGCTTGGGTGCATATTCCATCAAATGTGAGAAGGAAGGAACAACAAAGAGCCAGAAAAATGTTTTTCGTTGGCTATGATTCAAACCATAGGTCTTTTAGATTTTGGGCACAGGGAACTACTAGAGTGTACTGTAGTGCAAATGCAAAATTTTTAGAGCACGAAGGATGGGAGAAACTTGAGCGTGCAGATTATAGACAGGATGACAATAATGTTAGCATTGAGCATCAAATGAGTAATGATACCCCTGATAAGGATATAGATAATGTAGATTCTTCTATTAAGGTCAAAGAAGAGGAGGTAGTTTTAGGGAAGGATGAAATTGAATCACCTGCAATGAGTCCTGTATTGCCTAGGAGATCCAGTAGGGAAAGACATCCACCTGATAGGTATAAAGCAACAGTAGTTTGTCAGGTTAATATAGAACCTTCAAGTTATGAGGATATCAGGATGTATCCTGAAAAAGAACAGAATACTTGGAAGGATGCAATGAGTAGAGAAATAAACTCATTAACTAAATTGGCTGTTTACGAGGATGTGAAATTACCACCTTGAGAAAAATTGATTGGTTGTCAATGGGTGTATAAAGTAAAGAAAGGAATAGATGGGACAGTAACCCATAAAGCTCACCTTGTAGCTCAAGGTTTCACTCAAACGGAGAAAGATTTTGATGAGGTGTTTGCTTCAAGTTTAAGAGCTAGCACATTAAGAACTATGCTAGTGTGGGCGGCAAAGAATAAGTATATTATTAATCATATAGATGTGGAGACGGCATACTTGCATGCTCCATTAAGACATAGTATTTATATGAGGAAGCCATTAGGAGTGAAAACAAACGATCAAACTGATTGTTGGTGTTGTGGCCCCGCCCTCTGAGCCTGTCCCATCAGAGGAAGAAAGCTCCGAGCATGAGGAAGAGGAGTCAGCCAGGCCTCCCTCTCCAGGCCCCTCCCCTCTGGCACTGTCTCAGGTGCCGGCCGAGGGAGAGGAGATTAGCAGGGAGACAGGTGGCTCGGATGAGAGCGAGGGAGAGACATCATTCCTAGACGCATGCCTCCGAAGGCGTGATAAACGATTGCAGCAGCTCAGGAGGCGTGCTAGGGATTAGAACTGAGTCACTGGACCACACCCCAGAGACTATATAATAGAGGGTGGTGGCCAGCAATCCCTGTGATGAACAAAAGTAAACCTTGGATAGTCACTAAAGCCTCGTCCGGAAACTGCTGAGAGAAATATTATTCTGATTGGACTTTTGTACACTAAGTATCTTATCTTTCTGTTTTGTGGAAATAAACACACTTGGCAGACGGTGTGTAAATCGCTGCCAAGTTGGAGATAAAGACCTGGGTGTGTGCCAAAGTGTTTCCTTAACCCTCGGCTGGCTGTGTTTGTGTGTGTGTGTGGACGGGGACAGATCAGTTGGAAGTTAAATAAAAGTCTTTATGGTTTAAAACAATCAGGGTTTGAATGGAACCAGTGTATAGTTAAAGAACTGAATAATATTGGTTTTCAGGAAGGTGTAGCAGACAAATGTCTCTTTAAAAGAGAGAATAATGGTGTAGTATCATTTTTGCTATTGTTCACGGACAATATAGCAATTGTAACTAAAACTGACAAGGAAGCAATGGATATTGTTAGACAGTTACAAGAGAAATTCAAAATTAGGAATTTAGGACATATTAGACACTATTTAGGTCTTGATATTGTTCAGACTGCTAGACAGTATAAACTGTCACAGGCTAGCAAAATTAGTCAGATGTTGAAACGCTGTAGCATGGAGTTATGTAAGCCAGCTAAAACGCCTATGGAACAGGATTTTCAACATGAAGAAATCCAAAATCCTGGATTTAGTAAGAAGATCTATCAATCGCTGATAGGGAGTCTATCGTATCTTAGCAATTGGTCGAGACCTGATATTTCATATAGCGTAAACCAATTAGCAAGGTATAATGCAGAGCCAACAGATAGGCATTGGCAAGCCGCAAAGCGGATATTAAGATATTTAAAGATGACAATGCATTATGCATTATATTTAGAACCTAACCGTGATCTTACACTGAGTGCATATGCTGATGCTAGTTTCGCTACTGATTTGACTACCAGAAAGTCTACATCAAGTATTGCGATAATGTTAGGTAATTGTTTAATAGGATGGAAGTCAATAAGGCAGAAACATATTAGTTTATCCACTATGGAAGCAGAATTTTCCTGTTTGTCACTAGTATGCACTGATTTAATTTACTATAAACAGTTAATGATTGATGTCGGATTAAAGGTAGATTATCCTATTGTAATTTATGAGGATAACCAAGCTGCTATAAAAATGGCAACAAATTTAGCAGTTAAGGCAAGATCAAAATATACTGATATTCATTATCTAAACATTCATCAGAGTATTCAAAGTGATATGGTTAAGTTAGAATATTGTATGTCTGAAAACAATGTTGCTGATAATTTCACCAAAGCACAGGATGCGATTAAACATAAAATGTGTTGTGAAAACTATTGCTTGAGAATGTGAACAGGTATATATTAGCCTGTCCAAAGGGGAGAATGTTAGATTATGGTGTAAGCCTAACAAGTTGTTCAGGCAGTATATGTGTTCTATCACTTTAAATGTATTCTGTAACTTTAAGATGTAATGCTGAGTAATTGTACTAATGAGTCATTGTAACTGACTGCTGACTGACTGCTGACTGCAATTATCCTAATTGTACTGTTGAGTCATTGCACTGCTGACTCCACTTATCTTAAGTGGATAATTACTAGTTTAAACTGTATATAAGGAGAGAGCCGAGCTATAGTCATTGTCGGTCAGACTTGCTTGACTTGTTGGTTGGAACTGTTACTGTCATGTGTGAAGAATCTGCTACCATCGTGATTTGTTACCAGCGTTGAATTACTGTTTATTATCTACTGCTGTTTGTATGGTAAGAAAATATCTGTAACTTTGGACTGATTTAAATGGCTAAAGACTTGGATTGATTAAAAGACTATGCAATTGTTTTTCACTACAAAGTAAAAGCTTTGTTAAAGCAGTTTGTATGTATTGTATTCATTGCTCTCAGTACCATTTCTCTGTGCACTTACTCTGCTGGTTGGTAACACAACAATATCCTTAACAAGATCAATTAAAGCATTTGAAATGCTTAGACAGGGAAAGGGTCCAAATGAAAAAAAGGTTGATGGAATGATTACTTCAGAAGCCTTCAAAAATATAAAATTTGTTGATTTGTCGGACTTCCTTGGGAAAAACTTTTGGAAAGTATAATAACAAATTTGAGGAAAAGATTGATGGATTGCGAACATCTAAAAACAGATAGCCAATTGCAAGACTCAAATAAATTACAATTTCTCACTTTTTTGGAGCCAAATTACTGGAATATTGAAGATGTAGTCATTCCATGGCCAGAAGCTGAAGAACAATTGCTTGAATTTGGTGAAATTTTTAATTATGAAATTAATATGAACGATTACAGAGATTTCATAGAAAATGTATTAAAAGATTCAAAGAACTATGCAATTCCTGGCAATATTAAAAACGCTAAAGATATTGTCAGAACAATTGCTGTGAGTTCAGCAGAAGCGGAAAGGGGTTTTTCAAAAATGATCCTCATATGTTCAGAACAAAGAACTCACCTAACTATTCCCAATATAAGTAATCTGATGACAATTAGTGTAATTGGCCTACCTGCGGCACAATGAGACCCTATTCCTTCCATCAGAAAATGGTTAAGATCACAACATCGCACAGCTGATGATCCAAGAATAAAGAGCAAAAAAACTGAGGAGGCTGCTACTGCCAATGAAAGAACATTGTGGAAACATCTTAAAGCTAAAGACCAGTAACACAAGTAAGTACTTGTGTGTAGCTCTTTCAGTATGTTATTCTTATGTAAGGTGTAAGTTCATGCAATTAAAAATTTCCTTTCTGTTTCCCTTTTTTGTGCAGGTCATTCATCAGAGCAAGGAAGTGTGTGAATTTGAAGACAGACAACAAAGTCATCCTTCTTCTGTAAGTACTTGTGTGTAGCTCTTTCAGTGTGTTACTCTTATGTAAGGTGTAAGTGCATGCAATTAAAAACTTCCTTTCTGTTTCCCTTCTTTGTGCAGGTCATTCATCAGAGCAAGGAAGTATGTGAATTTGAAGACAGACAACAAAATCATCCTTCTTCTGTAAGTGTGTGTAGCTCTTTCAGTGTGTTACTCTTATGTAAGGTGTAAGTGCATGCAATTAAAAACTTCCTTTTTGTATCCCTTCTTTGTGCAGATCATTCATCAGAGCAAGGAAGTATGTGAATTTGAAGACAGACAACAAAGTCATCATTCTTCTGTAAGTACTTGTCATTCATTAGGACACAGACTGTGGTCAGTGATGTTGAAGACAGACAATAGTCATCAGTCTTCTGTAAGTACTTGTGTGAGTGTGTTATTCTTATGTAAGGTGTAAGTGCATGCAATTAAAAACTTCACAGATCTCTTCTTTGTGCAGGTCATTCATTAGAGCAAGGAAGTTTGCGCTGTTGAATACAGACAACACTTTCATCATTCTGTAAGTACTTGTGTAGCTCTTTTATTGTGTACTTATTTTATTCTTATGTAAATAAGTAAGTGCACAAAATAATAAACTACCTTTTTGTATAACTTCTTTTTGTAGGTCATTCATTAAGGCAAAGAACTTGTGCTCGCCAAGTTACATGACCAGGAAGCCATGCCCACTGAGTCACATGACCAGGAAGCCATGCCCACTGGGTCACATGACCAGGAAGCCATGCCTGCAGAGTCACATGATCAGAAAATGACAGCCGCCAAGTCACATGACCAGGAAGCCATGCCTGCCAAGTCACATGACCAGGAAGCCACACCTACAAAATAAGCCATGCCCACAGAACCGGTAGTAAAAAATTTTAGAACCCACCCCTGAGTCATACCAACTACGTGCATCAACATAAACTGCTAAGAGACATGAGGTTTGCAAGATAAACAACTAGAGATGAAGTCTATAGGAGGACAAGAGATGAGCCACTGATCTTTAAACGGAAACAAATCTTAACTCTGAAACAAGTCCCAAGAAGGGTTAGAGAACAAAGAAGAAAGTATCATTTCTTATCCTCACAACTGGTTAAATATAAGGTAATGTTCAGATGGCTCATCCAGAAGGTGTGCTGATCTCATGGCAAGAAAAGAAATTTAGAATTGATACATTGGACAAGGCACAAGAATTCTATGAACACTACTTAGCGGTGGAGGAAGAACAAGATAGTAGAGAAGATATAGAAAGCAAAAGCCAAAAAGAACAGCAATCAGATGAAAAAGAATCAGATCAGGACATAAGAGAACAGACTGAAATGGAACGCCATGAAAGAGAAGGTGCAAGGACAAGAGCACAAAGAGAGACAAGAGCAAAGAGAGGAGCGAGACTTACACATAAATAAAAACATGGAAGTGGAAATTAAGATGTTATCAATTAACATCAATGGAATGAACTCTCTGGCCAAAAGAAAACAAACGCTGACCAAACTTCAAAAACAGAACATGGACATTATCTGCCTACAAGAGGTCCAAATCCAGAAACAATAATGGTAGAGTTTTAGAATGCCCTAAATTAGGGAAACTCCACCTAGCACTGGCATAGAAAAAGAAGAGGGGTATAGCAGTATACACAAAGGAGTGGCTGAAATCGAAACAGATCTATGCTGATGAGGAAAGAAGAATCCTATTGATAGAAATAATAACAAGTCAAAAACAAATGCTGCTTGCAGTAATATACGCACCAAACACCAATCAGAAAGAATTTTTACCACAAAGTACATAGGAAAATAATAGAGTCAGAACAGGAAAATATCTGCTTAATAGGAGACTTCAGTGCAGTAGTTGACCCTAAGAAGACTATATAAGTAATAAAAAAATCAAGAAGAAAAAAGAACACTTCCAAATACATTCTTTGAAATGGTACAAGAGCTAAACTTACAAGATAGATGGAGAGATTTAAATCCAAAGAAGAGTCAATATACCTTTTTTTTGAATCCCCATAATTCCTGGTCAAGAATTGATATGGTATGGATGAATGCGGAACTGAGAAGAGATAGAGAAGAGATAGAGATAATGACAAATACTTGGGCAGACCATAACCCCTTAAAAGTGAAATGGAAGGGACAAAAAAGAGAAGGATGTGGACATTAAATCAGAGAATCCTGAAAGAAAAAAAAACATCCAAATGATGGAAAAAGAGCTTGAAATATTCTTTAAAGAAAATGTGAAAGAACAAACAACAAGGCAAAACTTATGGGATACAACTAACGCTTATATTTGGGGTTTAACAATAACTTATATGGTGCGAAGAAATAAGGAAAAGAGGAAACAACAAATGGTATTGCAGGAAAAACTTAAAGAATAGGAATCGATATTGCAAAAGGAACCCCAAAATGACAAAATTAAAGAAGAAAGGGACTTAGTAAAACATAAAATAAATTTAATGACACAAGAAGAAACGGCACAAAATCTCAGAATGGTGAAACAAAACTTTTTTGAACATGCAAATAAACCAGGAAGATGGTTAAACTGAAGAAAGAGAAGGAAAAAACACTAATACAACAACTGCAAGATGAAAATGGGAATCTTTATTACCAGAAAGAAGAGAAAAAAAACATCATCCAAATTTTTTTCAAAACTCTATATAGCCAAGAGGATGTACTTGAAGAAAATATTAAGCAATACTTAAATGAGAGAGATTTACCCACAATACTAGATGCAATAGGGGAAATACTGAACAATAAAATTACTATGTTGGAGATGAAGGAGGCAATTAAAAAACAATAAAACAATAAAACATTGGGACCGGACGGATTCCCTGCAGAACTATACAAAAAAAAAAATAAAAAAAAATCCAGGAGCCACTTGAGATACCAATGTTGGACCTACTGTATTTTTTGGAATATAAAACTAACCTTTCCCCCCTCAAAAGAGGGTGGAAATGTTGGTGCATCTTATACACTGAATACAGCCATTTTTGGCCTCTTGAAGCCCCGCCCCACTCGTTCAATTTTTGCAAAAACCAGACCCGTTTTCCCCCGATTTTCATAAAAACAGGTATTTTTGTCCTCCCCAGACCCCAGGAGCACTCTGCAAGCCTCCCAAACCCTCTGCGCACTCCGTTTTTTGCAAAAATGGGCAAAAAACAGCCCGTTTTTTGCCTGTTTTTGTAAACAAACGAGGCACTCAGACAGTTTGGGAGGCCTGCAGAGCGCTCCTGGGGGCTGGGGGAGGGCAAAAACTGCCCCCGTTTTTGTAAAAAATGGGCCATTTTTGCAAAAACCAGGGCGCACAGAGGGTTTGGGAAGCTTGCAGAGTGCTCCTGAGAGCCAAGGAGGGCAAAAAGTTTTTTTTTCTTACTTACCTCTTCGAAATCTTGGTGCGTCTTATACACTGGTGCATCTTATAGTCCAAAAAATATGGTATACAATGAAGTGCTAGAACAAGGCAGATTGCCAAAATCATGGATAGAGGCCAGGGATGGGTTTCCAAACCCATCGCAACCAGTTCATTTGTGGGTGCATGCACGCTTGTGTGCTTGTGCAGCATTTCTGTGCATGTGCAGAAGTGTCCGGGCGGGTGGGCGGAGCCACCACTACCGGTTCACCCGATTCAGGGTGAACTGGTAGCAACCCACTACTGGTAGAGGCTCACATCACACTAATATTAAAAGAGGGTACAGACAATCAACTGATCAAATACTACAGGCCACTTTCACTGTTAAATACCGATTATAAAATATTTATTATAATAATTGTGAAAAGGGTTAAAAAATATTAAATGAAATTATCCACCTTGATCAAAATGGGTTTTTACCAAAAAGGCAATTAAGAAACAATACAAGAATGATAATGAACATGCTGGAATACTATGAAGCTCTCATCCCAAGAAGCAGGTAGCCCTGATATTTATGGACGCGCAAAAAGCGTTCAATAATTTAAACTGGCAATTCCTCATTAATCAACTAAATATCATGAAATTTAGAGATAAATTTATAGGGATGATCAAGGCTATGTATTCTATCCAAATAGCAAAAATAATAGTAAATGGGGAAACAAAAGATAAATTCAATATAGCCAAAGGGGTAAAACAGGGATGTCTGCTATCTCCCCTCCTATTTATCCTATCATTAGAAGCATTATTGACACATATTAAGCAAACACAAGAAATAAAAGGATTAAGAATAAAAAGGGAATAATATAAAATGCAAACTTTTGCAGATGATATAGTCTTCATTATAGATGACCCATCAGAGACAGGAATTACATTAATTCAAGAAATAGAAGAATTTGGCAAAATAGCAAGGCTTAAAATAAATAAAGATAAAACAAAGATCATAGCTAAGAATTTTACCCATAGCCAGAAAGAGAAACTGGAAGAGAAATTGGGAATTCAGATAGTAAAGAAAGTGAAGTATCTTGGAATTTGGCTAATGGCTAAATGCTTGTCTATAAAAGAGGACAATTATAATAAATTATAGAGCTGAGGTGGCGCAGTGATTAGAGTGCAGTACTGCTAGCTGTAGTTCAGCAGTTCAGATCTTACCAGCTCAAGGTTGACTCAGCCTTCGATCCTTCTGAGGTTGTTAAATGAGGACCCAGATTGTTGGGGGCAATATGTTGATTCTGTAAACCACTTAGAGAGGGCTGCAAAAGCACTATGAAGCAGTATATAAGTCTAAGTGCCATTGCTATAAAAAATTAATACTACAAATACAAAATGATCTAGGTAATTGGGCAAAGTTACTACTATCATTAATTGGGAGAACTGCCACAATCAAAATGAACATATTACCGAAAATTTTATTCCTCTTCCAAAGAGTACCGATCAAATTAGGAAGGAAATTCTTTCAAGAATTAAACAAAGTAATATTAAAATTTATTTGGTTAGGGAAAAAGCCCCGAATAAAATTAAAACTCCTACAGGACAGTAGAAACAAGGGAAGCTTCAGACTCCCAGACTGGGAACTCTACTACTATGCAGCAGCTGTAATATGGCTAAAAGATTGGATTAATCTAAAAAACGAAAGGATACTGACTATAGAGGGCCATGACCTGCAAGTCGCCTGGCATGGATTCATTTGGGAAGGGAAAAACAAATCACACTCATACTTCCAGAGACATCAAATAAGGGATGCTTTATGTTTGGGAGAAAATTAAGTAAAACCATTATATCAAAATTCCACTCTGGCTATCAATGATGGATGATAACCAAAACATATAATTATTTCCTAAGATATAAAATGGAGGAAAAAATAGTTAAGGAGACCATGATAATCTGGGCTAAAAATTTTGGTTGTAGCAATGAATTAGATCACCGAGAAAAATTATGTGAGATGAATTATAAATTAACAATGGCAGCGGCCTACAAAGAAAACTTGTACAAAATGTTCTATCGTTGGCATTTCATCCAGTGAAATTGGCCAAATTGTTTCTGAATAGATTGGCAGAATGTTGGAGATGCAATCATAAACAAGGAACTTTCTTCCATATGTGGTAGACTTGCCCTAAGGTTAGGAAATATTGGGTCAAAATAAAGCAATGGTTAGAAGAAATCATGAAACAAAAAATTGAGCTGAAACCAGAATTATTCCTATTGGGCATAATAAGAGAAAACCTCTGTAAAAAAATCCAGTATATAATAATTCATATAATAACCGCAGCCAGAATTATTTTTGCTCAAAACTGGAAACAAGAAAACACTCCTTCTGATATAAACATAATAAAAAAGATGCTTGACTGCTCAGAGATGGATAGATTAACTATGGAACTAAAAGATAGAGAAGACACAGAATACTATAAGATTTGGAAGTTATGGTACAATTGGCTAAAAAATAGGGTTAAGACTACCTAAGAGTCATATTAAATTGGGAAATATAGTATATATCTGTAAATATCGCTACAATTTAAGGCATTATATATGTACATAGATAAATAATTATAGTATAATTAAATTGCTTAGCACTTTGTAAGCCGCCCTGAGTCTCCGGAGAAGGGCGGCATATAAATCAAATTTAAAAAAAATTATTAAACAATTATATAATATATAGAATGATAATCTATAAAATTGAAAACTATGATACTGAATGCTGTGAAAAGTGGAAATGTGGTGTAAATGTTGAAATATGTTTAATAAAGATAATTTATATAAAAAAAGAATGATTGTAAAAAGGCAATTATAAAAGGTGTCAGCTCCAACACGTGGCTGAGTGATGGGGCTGCCATTCCAGCAGGCGCAGTGGTTCTGGCTCACCTCCTTGCCACCCTCCACTCTGGGGGACTTCTTCAATCTGCCTCTTCACCTCCCAGTCTGCACCCTTGCCACTCATCAGCTGAGAGGCGTGCCGATTATGGGAGACCAGGCTGGCGGCAGCACTTCGACTGCAGGCGCCACCTGATGACATAATCAGGACTACAGTGGCCTCCTCCAGCCATTTACGATGCCCAGGTGCATTGGACTGGCAGCAGATATGTTTGGCTGGCTTGAGTGCTTTTGGGTAGTTGTAGCGATGGTTACAGTTGAGAGTTGTTAACTCTCAGATGTTGTTGGCTGGGAGGTCTGGAGTCACACAGAGGTGTGGAAAGAGTTGGAATGATTGCAATGCCTGGGGTGTGGCCAGCTGGTTGGGAGTGCACGGGGAAAATGCTTAGTCATAGTGCCTAATTGTAACATGGTTACTGAGTGGGGTGAGACTGAATGAAAGTCATCTGGTGGTAAAGCTTTATAAGGTGGTAGGGAGCATGGAGCAGTAGCTCCAACAAAATCTTCCTGTAATAGTTTATGAATGTGAGTTCGTGCCAGTAAAAGAATTCAAACCTTCATTTGTGTGTGTAGTGTTTTCTTTATACACCGGAACCTGACAAGAGGGACGACAGGAAAGAGTTAAATGAAGAAATGCAAATGACCAATGTTATTTAGGTTTATTTATTTAAATGTCTATGGAGATTCTCAGTAATCCAGGTTATGGTTGTCCCAAAAGTGCTTTTTTCAAAGGCAACTGGATTTTTGGGTTTTTTCTTTGAAGACATTTTGCTTCTCATCCAAGAAACTTTTTAATTCAGTTTATTTATTTTAAGTTTGTTTTATTCATTCCTTTCCTATTGTGCCTGTGATCTGCTCTGGATTCTTTTTGATAAAACTCCAGAATAAAAAGGAGACCAAAAACCCCTTAATAAAATTTAAGTTAAAGGGAGATAATATTAAAGAAATTTGCAGGTTGCATTGGACAGTTGTAAAAGACATCAAGCCCATATATTAGTATCCAGCTACCCATATCTGATGAGTAATAGTAAAGGACAAAACCAGTAAGTAAAGTGGTGCAAGTAGTCAATGTATCTGTTTCCCCAAAAATATGACCTACCCCAAAAATAAGTCCTAGCCTGATTTTTGGGGGTGGGCCTAATATACTGCCTAAATAAGCCCTGGTGAAGGGGTGGGTGTGGCCAGCACAGGAAACAGCCCTTACCTTCCCTCATCACTTCATGGCTGCTGGGCCCCTTAACTGTGGCCCTGGGATCAGCTGATCCAGGGAGGGAGTTCTGTCTCTCCGGGTGCCTGGGGATGTTTCCAGTGCACTCTTGCACCCATGTGCACCCATGGCAGCAGGCAACCTTGCAGGTGAGGGCCCCTCTGTTCCATAGCTTACCTATGAAGCAGGCGGTGACCACAGTTTGCGCTCCGCCAGGCCTGGAGCTCAGGTGTTGCTTAGTTTGCTGCTACAATGAGGCAGAAAGCCATGCAGCCCATTGGAATCAGCTCCCTCCCCCACCCTACCTGGCTGATGCTGCTTGAGAAAAGGACAGGCAATTGTGGAAAATTGTGGGAAGTGCATGCTTATGATAGAAGCCAAGCACAGCCTGTCCCTTTCAAGCTGAGTGTCATCAGCGTACAGATGGCACTGCACCCCAAAACCACAGATGATCTCACCCAGTGGCTTCACATAAATGTTGAACAGGAGAGGCGAGAGGACCGACCCTTGCAGCACCCCACAAACAAGGTGTCTTGAAGTCAACCTCTGCCCTCCTGCCAACACAGACTGTGACCGGTCAGAGAGATAGGAAGAGAACCACCATAGAACAGTGCCTCCCACTCCTAGCCCTTCCAGCCGGTGCAGCAAGATACCATGGTCAATGGTGTCAAAAACCGCTGAGAGATCTAATAGAACCAGGATAGAGGAGCAACCCCTATCTTGGATATCACAAGGTTTCTTGTGGTATAAGGGTTATTTCACAACATCTTTGTAGTGCCTGAATGTTTTGAATGTCTTGAGGGCCTTGAGGTCTTTTCCCAGACCCCCAGTATATTATAGAGCAACTGAAACTGCAGAGAGGAGTCATTCACTCTAATAATGTGTCGCACCCAATTTATTTGAGCTCTGATAATCAGGGTCTCTGCAGTCTAAAATTTTCAAGTTGGAGATACAGTCTTGCCAATAGCAATAGCTCTTAGATTTATATACCACTCCATAGCACTTTACAGTCCTCTTTGAGCAGTTTCCAGTGCCAGCATATTGTCCCTAGCGATTTGGGTCCTCATTTTACTGAACCACTGCCAAGGATCTGGTGTTACAGTTCTACAGAGGAATTATTGAGTCCATCATTTGTACCTCTATAACTGTCTGGTTTGACGCAGCAAGAAAGATGGAAGTCTGAGTCAATCCCGAGCCCCATCAGGATCAAATACAGACTGTGGGCAGAGTTAGCCTGAAATACTGCATTCTAATCACT
This sequence comes from Arizona elegans, assembly GCA_022577455.1. Classification (NCBI taxonomy): domain Eukaryota; kingdom Metazoa; phylum Chordata; class Lepidosauria; order Squamata; family Colubridae; genus Arizona; species Arizona elegans. Next base: position 68,911,120 of record JAKOOJ010000004.1, on the reverse strand, counting down.
GTGCCACCAGGGCTCTGTCTTGCCAATGAGTGCCAAGGTTGGAGTAGATATCACACATCTAATTGTTTGAGATGTCTTTGGTATAAATTCAGGACCCACATCTATATAGGAGAGAACTACAGCTCTGCAGAATATGTGGAGATATGGATGTTGTATTCATTGAGCACTGTAGTATTCAGCAACACTAGTGTCTGGTTGGCCTTGTTGATCTTGGAGTCAATTTTTTTGGCTAAAAAGTCATTCCTTGAAATGATGCTTCTCAAGTATTTGAAGTTGTTTACATTTGTCTGGGTGCTGCCAACAACTTATTTATTTGTTTGTTTATTTATTTAATTTATATGGTTACCCATCTCAATCAATGATTCTAGACAGGTTACCATTCCATTATGTGTTATTTTGGTTTCATGGCCTTGATATGGGGCATGGATGGTACAGTGGCCAACTCAAAAAAACAATTAAGAGACCAAGAGCAGTCAGGAACAGTGAAGCCATGAATCATGAACCCAATTAATGAATTAAGTTTGGATTAAGATGATTTGCTGATGAGTTGTAGATGAAGATAACTTGCACAACAGAAACGTGTATATGATAGTTTTAAGTACAATAGCCATTGGATTGGGGCAATCACTCACCAGCTTTAATCTAGTGGCATGGAGAACCATTATGCCTTTAGATATCTCCTGGTGCAGCGGATGGCCAGGATGTCTAAATGATTTCTCTGAACACTTTCCTAGATACTTTCTCCAGATTCAGTTAAGAGGAGGATGAACCAGTCCCAGACAAGTCAGAAGAGGAGTTGGTCAATGGTTTCAAGTCTGAAGGTGATTTGGCTGAAGCAAGCTGCAGCAGGACAACCCTGAGGTTTCAGCTGGAGAAAGCATTCAGAACAAGTAAGGCAGAGAAAGGCAGGAGCAGGGAAGGTCAGCCTCACTACTTATGAAGAGACAGCCTTTTCCCATATATATGGGCTGCAGAAAAACCTTGGTTACGTAGGGAAAACCTGGCTAGAAGAAAAACACACATAAACCCTACGAAGAAGTAATATATATATATATATTCTGAGGTTTTCGCGGGTGTTTGTATATAGGTCTTTGGTTATTCGGGTTTTCTCCCGCGTAAAATTGGAAGTGTCTTGGCGACGTTTCAATGAAGTCTCATTCGTCATCTTTAGGCTGGTGTTTTCGGCTAAGCACGAAGCCGAAAACACCAGCCTGAAGATGACGAATGAGACTTCATTGAAACGTCGCCAAGACACTTCCAATTTTATGTGGAGAAAACCCAAATAACCAAAGACCTACATATATATATACACACACATATACATATATACATACATATATACATACACACACACATATATACACATATATATGTGTATATATGTGTGCATATATTTATTTATTTATTTATTTATATATTTATTTATTTTATTTAATTTTTATACCGCCCTTCTCCTGAGGGACTCAGGGCGGTGAACAGTTAACATAACATACATATAAAATGTGAATATAAGATGATTAAGCCAATTTGGCTCATCGGTTAAGAATTTATTCAGCATAAAGATTTAGAACAATCAAGAGATTTATGCCAGCCCAGTTTGGTGAAAGAGAAAGGTCTTAAATGCGCGACGGAAAGTACGAAGATCTGGGATCATTCGTATCCCTGGGGGTAACCTGTTCCAAAGGGTAGGTGCCCCCACAGAAAAGGCTCTTTCTCTGGGAACCACCAGTCGACATTGTTTTAATGACGGCACCCTGAGGAGGCCCACCCTGTGGGAGCGTGCTAGTTGGTGGGAGGTTATCGGTTGCAGAAGGTGGTCTCATAGGTATCCAGGTCCTAAGCCATGGAGCACTTTAAAGGTAAGAACCAACACCTTGAAGTGCACCCGGAAGACCACTGGGAGCCAGTGCAGCTCGTGTAGGAGGGGTGCGCCATGTCTCTCCCAATATCACCTGCACGGCTGCATTCTGGACCAGTTGGAGCCTCCAAGTGCTCTTCAAGGGGAGCCCCATGTAGAAAGCATTACAGTAGTCCAGACGGGAAGTGATGAGGGCATGAGTGACTGTGCGTAAGGAGTCCCGATCTAGAAAGGGTCGCAACTGGCGAATCAGGCGAACCTGATAGAAAGCTCCCCTGGCCACGGCAGTCATATGTTCTTCTAAAGACAGCCGTGTGCCCAGGAGGACACCCAAGTTGCAAGCCCTCTCCGTGGGGGCCAATGACTCGCCCCCAATAGTCAGCGATGGTATCAGCTGGCTATATCGGGATGCCGGCATCCACAGCCACTCAGTCTTGGAAGGGTTGAGTCGGAGCCTGTTTTTCCCCATCCAGATCCGCATGGCTTCGAGGCACTGGGACATCACTGCAAGGGCATCATTGGGGTGGTCTGGGGTGGAGATGTACAGCTGAGTATCATCAGCGTACAGATGACATTTCACCCCAAAACCACGGATGATCTCACCCAGCGGCTTCACATAAATGTTGAACAGAAAAGGTGAGAGGACCGACCCCTGCGGCACCTCACAAATAAGGTGTCTTGAAGTCGACCTCTGCCCTCCTGCCAACACAGACTGTGATCGGTCAGAGAGATAGGAAGAGAACCACCATAGAACAGTGCCTCCCACTTCTAGCCCTTCCAGCCGGCACAGCAAGATACCATGGTCAATGGTGTCAAAACCCACTGAGAGATCTAATAGAACCAGGATAGAGGAGCAACCCCTATCTCGAGCTCTCCAGAGATCATCAACCAATGCGACCAATGCCATTTCAGTGCTGTAACCAGGCCTGAAGCCGGACTGGAATGGATCTAAGTAGACAGTTTCATCCAGGTACTGTGGGAGTTGCTGTGCCACCACACTCTCAACAACCTTTGCCATAAAATGAAGGTTGGAGACAGGACGGTAGTTTGCTAGAACAGCCGGGTCAAGAGAGGGCTTCTTGAGGAGGGGCCTCACCACCGCCTCTTTCAAGGCGGAAGGCAAGAAACCCTCACACAAAGAATTGTTTATAATCCTCTGGATCCACCCTCGTGTAACCTCTCGGGAAGCCAGTACCAACTAGGAGGGACACAGGTCCAATAAACATGTGGTTGCATTCAATTTCCCCAGTAATCTGTCCACGTCTTCAGGGGTCACAGGGTCAAACTCATCCCAAATAACATCCTCAAGACTCGCCTCCATCACTTCGTCTGAACTTACCCAGTCAGAGTCCAAGCCTTCATATATGTATGTATATAAGTGTATATGTACATAAATGTATATGTGTGTGTATATGTGTGTGTGTGTGTGTATATATGTGTATGTATATATATGTGTGTATGTGTGTTTATGTATGTATGCACGCACACACACGTGCAAGATACTCTTCTCCATCTTTTGTCTGGAGTACCATTTAATCCAGAGCCTTTTAATTCCAGAAGTCCAAGTTTAAAGAATGGACTTCTGGAATTAAAGCTCCATTTTTTAACTAAAACTTAATTCACACCTGTTAGTTTTGCTTGAGCAGTGTGAACAATTGACAGTGTGATTCTCCAAAGGTCTGAAAAATATATCATTGATTTTTCTTTGGCATTTAAACTAGATAACCAATGTGAAAAAATGCATCAAGGAAGGACTGGAAAGCCAATTCATACTGAACTGTATGGGTTTTCTGTTGTTATTTGAATAAAATGAAAAGAAATCAAATAGTGATATCTAGTGAGGAAAAAGAGACGAAATAATGGCTAATTCTCAACACTTGATTTCTCTACACTTAAAATATCTAGAAATTATTATGGTTAAGTGAGTTTTGCCCCATTTTATGATTTTTCTTGCCATAGTTCAAATCAAAATTCAAACCAAAGATTTGATAGTTCAAATCAGAGATTTGATAGTTCAAATCAAAGATTTCTTAAATTTCAGTAGTCACCAATCCCAGTTTTAAAATGAGTTTAGAATCAGTGGGAGTCACTGATAACAATGAACTAACTAGCTACTGATAATGAGTCCAGTCCTGCCTTTCTTTTCCTTCTGTCCAAGTTTTGCAAGTACTTTTTCCAGGTATATGTTTTATTCCAAACTATACAAACCATTATTGTTAGGGAAAAAATGGGTCTTCCAAGCAATTTTAAAAGACACTGTCAGAATGACTCTGCTCTCAGCCCACCTTGTGGCTGCTTGAAAAGCATCCCCCCCATATGTAAATGAAAAGAATAAGCTTAAAAATCCTAGCCTTTTAAAATTGAAAATATGGAGAATTGGGAAGATGAATATGAGACAGTAAGGGAGATGTTTCAAAAAGTAAGGGAGGCATTTAAGGGAAATAAAGAAGCAAAGAATTGATTAGCTTGCAAAAAAAGAAAGAGAAAAGATGAATGAGAAGCAAGAGAAGCAAGGAGATAATATTGAAAAGGAAATAATTGAAAAAAAATATAAAGATGATTACACTGGGTTCAATAGAAAAAATGGAATAAGATGAAATATACTGCTAATAATTAAAAAGATGAGGGGAAATTTTGAGAAATATATTTGATAAATGAAAGAAAGACCAGGGACTCCATAGTGGAAAATATAAAATTGAAAATGAATACAGCAATAGAGAGGGATGAAGGAAGGAGAAGAGAGATGGAAGAAGGAAGGAGAGAGAGGGAAGGAAGAGAAGGGAAATTATAGTAGGAGTGAGGGTAAGAGGGGAAGGAAGGAAGAAGGAGAAGGAGGAGAAGGAGAAAGGAAAAGGAAGTAGGGAGGAGAAGAAGGGGGGGAGAGAAAGTAAGAAGGAAAGAAAAGAGAGAGGTGGTAGGTTTGAGGAAAAAGATTGCTGTACAATAAAAAAGATGAAATGGAAGAAAGGCAACCTCAAACAAATATAAAGATATTAAGATAAAGAATGAATTGTTAAACTTTAAAGAATAAAAGAGAACAAATATGAATAAATAGCAATAATTAGAAACACACATACAAACATACAATGTATTTTCTTTGAACAGAGTATTTGGCCGGTTCACAAATTTAAACAGTGTTTAGTCATTTCAATTAAATTTACAATTTCTATATTTCCTTTTGCCATATTTATTCCTCATCTATTTTTTTAAAAAACCAATATTACCCTTCATTCTCATCTCTAATCTTAATCAAATTCAATTTTTCCCTTCTATTCTATATTATACCCCTTCGCATTGTCATCTATTTTTATATCCATCCTCACATTGGTTAATTATGTAATTATGTAATACAGTTGTTTAATACAAATTCAACATTTTAATATAAATCAATTAGTTATATAACTATCTTTTTTGTATATTAATCAATATGAACATGAATATTCCAATTATTTCCATGCAATCCAATTTCTTACAAAACAATTAATTATATTTACCAATAATAATAAACCAAATAATTTCCCCATATATTCCTCCAAACCACAACTTAACCATTTCTGCTTTCAACACAATATACAATTAATAGTATCTCAATTATTACAATTCCCTAGTTAAATAGAGCTTTTTTCTTTTGTGTTTTAAAATCTTGAACACTCCTCTTTTGCCCTAAATTTCCCATTGTTTGCACCTATCTTTTTTAGTGAGGAAAAAGAATAGAAATCTGCCTCTGCCTAATTTTCCAATATTGCAGCAAACAGCAAAGCCAACAGCCTGCTTTACTTTCAGTTTTGTTTTCAGCTTGATTTGCACAAGGAGAAAAAAAAATCTCCTCCAGCAATTTAGTTCTTTGCAGGAAGCAGCAGAGCCCTGAGCAAAATAGCTGAGAGCAAATCAGCTGAGAGTCGGGAGGTCAATCTAATCATTGCTAATTAGTCTATGCTGAAGCTGAAAGGAGTTGTTTTTTCTTGCTGTTTGCTTGCAAGGAGGTAACTGCACAGGCCAAAGGGTGGGGGCCACCCTCCTTGCCACTTAGCGCCCCCTGCCGCCCCCTTTTGCCTCTAGTGCCCCCCTGCCGTCCCCCTTGCCTCTTACCGACCTCCTAAGGCATCCCCCCCCAGCGGGCAGTACCGCCCACTTTGAGAACCACTGGTCTACTCATTTGTTTTCTTTTAACACTGATCAGCTGTAGGGCGGCCCTTTGAAGCACTGGGGCAAGAGTTTAAACAGTTTTTTCCCCTCTAGCCGTTCAGGTGGGACTCAGGAGGCATCAATAGATTGGGGGTGGGGCCAAATAAAAGTTAAGAGTAACGCAGGGGGAGGGCAGAACCGGTTTGGTGATGTCACCGCTACCGGCTTGGCGGAACCGGGAGGAACCGGGAGGAACCCACCACTGATCCAAAGTTTTTGGCCCACACTATCATTGTTTCTTTTCCTTGTTCTTCTTCCATTTTTATGCTCAATAAATAGCTATACATTTTTTGAATTAATTTTTCATCTGTCCCTGCTAGTATCTGATCTAGTTCTTTTGGTTCTTTATAGAAACCATACCTTTTTACATCTTTTCATACCTTGATTGAATTTGCACATGCAACCACCATGCTAAATCAATCCCTTGAGTTTTTAATTCTTGCTTAGTTTTAAGTTCCTCTTTTTCATTCAAAATGTCTTTATATCTTGTAATTTTTCCCATGATAACAATGTTTGAATGTATCAGCGCCTCCATCATGGAGAACCATAAAAAACAGAAGTTTCAGAGGCTGAAAAAAACCTCTTAAAGGGAGGTTTCAGAGGCTGAAAAAAAAAGTCTCTGAAACGGAGGTTTCAGAGGCTGGAAAAAAAAAGCAAGACACAGAACTCACAACCAACGAACCTGTTGCTAAAGTTTACCTCTGGGAACAGCTGATTAGGGATATTCCGGGAGGCCATCCATCTGCCAATCAGCTTTTTTCTTATTTTCCTTCCCAAAAACTAAGGTGCGTCTTATACCTTGGTGCATTTTATAGTCCAAAAAATACAATAATGTCTTTGAAAGTATCTATGTACTTTGTTTTCCCCATACCATAGAAAGGTGTGCCACCCCAATTGAAGATCATGCCCCAAATTTATCCATTCTTTCATCCATCTGGTAATAGAGCTCCCAATCTGGCAGCCCAATACCCTCTTTATTTTTAGAATCTTGTAATATTTTCAATCTTATTCTTGCTTTTTTCCCTTGCCAAATATATTTTAACATCATTATATTTAGCTCCTCAAAAGTATTTTTTTCTAACTTTATTGGATTTTTTTGGAACAGAAATAATCTTGGCAAGATTAAATAGATAGTGGTCAAGCAGTGGTCCAGCATGGCACATATGAAGTCTAGGCTGAGATTGGGTCTGTCACCTAATGTCCTATCTTGTAGCACTCATTTTTTCACTACTGAGACAGCTTCGGTAGTTGGAATGCAGGTGAAGAGGGAAGTCACATCATAGGAAACCATGGTCTCATCCAGGTCCAATTTTAGTTTCCAAACTTTGCTAGCAAAGTCCTGTCAAATGTTGATGTGATGGGTGGTGTTGCCAACTACTATTATTGTCAGATCCCTAAAAGTGATACTGCCAATCAATTGGGAGAAGGGGGAGACTTGGATTTGATTTACTAGAATTGCCTGTGTCAATAGATATTTTACAACCTATATCCTGGCACCAAAGAGCCCTGAGATCCTCTTAACGTGGAGGAATGTTTATGATAGCCATGTGGGCTGTTTCACTTTAAAGGATAACCGTGTGAATACATCCAACTTGTCTTGCCTAAAGGTATTCAGATCTTGCTTTAACTTGGTTGCTATCACTTCTACTTAATAAAAGGATCCTTTTGAATTATCATGTTTCAAGAGTCTTTACTTTCTTAAGTTGGAAGAACAGGCAATCTTTACAGAAAGATCTGCAAAACTGTCAACCCAGAGAAGCAATCTTCGCTCTACTGAAGGGATCTTGCAAACCATGTCTGAACGAAGCAGAGAACTGGGAGAAGCCGAATGCTGGGCGGAGACATCAATTGCCATCCAGTTGCATGCCTGTTTCGTACACCCCATCGGAGAGGATGAGGTAACCCTGGAGAATCCTGAAAAGCCCTGCTGGTCAATTGGCATCAGGAAGAAAGATAGCTGGGATGAGAGAACCAGAAGAGTTACCATCAGCCGTGGCAACCGAAAACCGGGGTGGAAACTGGAACTAGAAGCCCTTGCTGACTAGGGGGCACTAACCGAAGCACCACTGAGGGAGGATTGTCTGAAGAGGCATATAACCCAATTGGTGATGGAAACTTTGGAAAATCTCAACATCTGAGGGGAGCCAGGACAACAACCAAAGAGCACAGAAAGGGCAGCAGTTGCAGATGATGCCACGGGAGGCACCCCCCTTCTGGAGCCTGTCTATCGAGCAGATGGCGCAGCAGCAGCAGGAGAAGACCCAGCAAACCCTCCCCCCCAGGCAGCACGCACATTGGCACCCATTCCCAACCAGCCCCGAGTCGTGCAACTGGAAAGAGAAACTCCCTCCCTTGGTGTGAAGTTTAATGGGAATCCGCAGCAATTAGGATTCTTTGGGGCACATGTGCTCACCAACATGCTGTCAGCACTTCAACCTGCATTTACTCTAGTGCTGACATAAGAAGGAGAAGCGAAGGCATCTTTTGGCAAGGTATAATATGTACTTGTTTTGAAAACAGATCTGTCACGACCCAAATAGTGAGTATTTCCCTCACTGTTTGGCAATTCTACAATGAAATCCATAGCAGTCTCTTTCCATGGCGCTGAAGGCTCAGCTACTTTCTACAATAGATCTGAGGTTTTCCCCTGATGTCTTTTTGCTGCTGCACAAATGGGGCAGCTAGCTACATAACTTTCTATGTCCTTTTTTTAGTGATGGCCACCAAAATTGTCTTTTAATTAGGTGTAAAGTTTTCACAAAGCCAAAATGTCCAGCTAATTTGGAGTCATGGCACTTTACCATTAAAGTCTTTGGCTGGCTGGCAGCCAGTCTTTGGCTGGCTGAAACATACAACTTCCCTCCCACCCAAGCCAAGTCTTCTTTCATCAGACAGCTGGATTTATGGTTCAAAAACCATTCATCAGTGGCCAATGCTTGCTTAAAAGTTTGGGTGGTGTCATTGTCCATCAATGTTTCTTGTTTTGCCTGGGATCTGGTGATTACTTTAGCGGCTAGCTGATTGTTTTGTACTGTGGTTTGATTACGGCTGACTTCACACCATTGTATTGTGGTTTTCTGGATCTGCCAGAAAGTTTTTTCCCCTCGGGAGGTATTTTAGAGTAAATTCAAACTGTTTAAAGTACTGAGCCCATCATACTTGTTTTGGGGAGAGTTTCTTTGGGGTCTTTAGGGCTTCTAGATTTTTATGATCAAAAGGGGCCTTCTAGAAAGTGTCTCCAGGTTAACAGTGTCCAATGAACTGCATAAGCCTCTTTCACCCAAATGGCCCACCTTTGCCCAGTCTCAAACATTTTGGATGTGTAAGCGCATGGTTGTAGTTGGTCTTGCTCATTTTTCTGAAGCAGGATCACTCCTATTGCCACATCACTGGCATCTGCTTGTATGACAAATGGTTTCTCTGTGTCCGGGTGTTTTAGAATTGGTTCTGCCGAGAACAGCTGTATAAGTTTTTCAAATGTTGCCTGGCATTCCATAGTTCAGTTCAATGGCTGCTTTGGTTTAGGGTTGCTGTCCCCCTTTGTTTTTAAGAGCTTGGTGATGGGGAGGGCAATCTGAGCAAAAGCGGGGATAAACTGGCGGTAAAAGTTGGCAGAACCCAGGAAGCTTTGTAACTATGTGTTGTATGCGTGCGTGGAGATTCTCAATCAAGTACAGGCTGCACTTTTAGAGGGTCCATTTCTACGCTCTGGTGTGAAATACGGTACTCTAAATAGTCAAACTTCTCTTGGTGGAATTCACATTTAGAAAGTTTAGCATAAAGTTTGGCAGAGTGGAGTTTGTTTAAAACCGCCCTGACTAGTTTTACATGTTCTGCTTTGGTCTCAGTATATATTAAAATGTTGTCCAAGTAGACCAGGACCCCCCCCCAAATGCTGATGTAACACTTCATTTATTAACTGCATAAACACTGCAGGGGCTCCTTGTAACCCAAAGGGGAGCACCTTGAATTGGTAGCACCCAAGAGGGGTGCTAAATGCCATTTTCCACTCATCCCCCGCCTTAATTCTTATATGGTAGTATGCCTCCCTTAAGTCCAGCTTTGAAAAAAATTTCCCTTTAGCGAGGTGTGCTAGCATATCTTTCATAAGGGAGAGGGGATACATGTTCTACAGACTGATCGTATTCAGATTTCGAAAATCAACACAGAGACATTTTGAGTGATCTTTTTTTTTCTCTAAATAACACAAGCTGCGATTTTTGTTTGGGCTGGCTCGATGAAACCCCTTGCTAGGTTTTTCTGAATAAATGTTCTCAGCTCTTCCAACTCCCTTGGTGATATGCTGTACATCTTGGGTTTAGGGAGTTTAGCGCTGGGTAAGATTTCTATTGCACAGTCGGTGGCTCTATGGGGAGGGAGTTCATCTGAGGCTTTTTCGCTAAAAACTTCAGCCAAATTCTTGTATTCTATGAGTATGCCCTCAGTTGGCATGGCATGACCAGGCATGATTGTTTCTCGGTTCTCTGCCCCCTCAGTTCCTTTATGTGGATTCTCAGCAAAAGTCATGTGCATCTGAAATTTTATGATGCCTTGTTTCCAATTGATTTTGGGATTCCATTTTTTCAGCCATGCAAGGCCCAGCCAGGTGCTACTATTAATGTAAGCATTTCCTCGTGGCTTCCGATGCCTATATGTAGAGACTCGGTGGCAAAAGAAGCTGGCTCCCCTCCTGCTATTGACCCATCTAGTTGGCAGAAAGCAATGGGGTTTTTCAGCTTTCTTACGTTAACCCACAACTTCCCTACTAGGGTTGTGCTGATAAAACAAGGGGTGCACCCTGAGTCCACTAGAGCGGAGATATTTAGCTCTCTGTCCTGGTTTGGGATAAATAGTCTTAAGGGAAGGGTAAGAGGTTTAATTGGTTTGCTTACCAGTGGCTCATCATCTGGATCACTTCCGAATGAGTGTGATTCCTCCTGCTGAGATGCCAGGGTTTGCTCCCCAAAGAGAGGGGGGGAATGGCAGTCTCCTTCACACGCCGGCCAGGTTTTGCAGGGTTCCCCCCCAGTGGGTGGTTCCAGGCGGGTGTTTGCAAATGACACTCTGCAGCTCGATGCCCCTCTTTTCCACATTTGAAACAGGCTGAGGATTTAGGAGAATGCGGTTTGTGGTTTGAGGGGCTCTTGCTTCCATTGGGGTGGGGATTTCCATGCTTGCCTGCTCAGTACTGGTTTCTGGCCATTTCAATCTCAGCTTCTTCAGTGATGACGAACCACTCATGTAGGTGATTCGGTGCACCTCGGGCCACGCAGGCATTGTATAGATCATCACTCAGCCCATTCTTGAAACAACTCACCAAAATATCTTCCGGCCAGTTCACCCGACACACGAGGACCCGGAATTTTTCAGTATACTCTGCTACCGGCTATCGCCCCTGCCTCACCACCTTAATGCAGTCGCGTGCTTTGCAGTCTACTAGTGGGTCATCAAACCATCGTCGCAGGGCCATCATGAAACTGTTGAAATTCCGGAGTTCTGGTGCATCGGCATTATGCAGGGTCACCATCCATGTGGCAGTGGCACCCTCTAGGGATAGGATCACAACTCGCATTCAGGATTCTTGGGTTTGGAAATCACGCCCGTACTCTTGCATGTGTCAAGTTTCGAGGTTGTCTCGAATAAAATGCATTTCAAACAAAATCTTTGAAGAAAAAACTCCTATTTATTGAGCACGACATCCTAACCTGACTCCAAACGAAGCCAACACTGACTTCCAGCCCCAAAACCCTCCCTTTCTGTTACCCACTCCCCTGCACTCATTGGCCATCTTCCAAGTCATTCTACCCCTAATCTACTCCAACTCAAAGGAATTCCCCCCTCCCATCTCATCTCCTCGGAAACATTATCTCCAGGGAAAATAAGTAGGTGAAAAGTCAGCCGTCCCTTTTATCAACTTCATGGAGCTCCACAAAGGATCATCTCTGACAAAGGGGTTCAATTCACCTCCAAATTTTGGAGGGCATTTTTGGACTTACTTGGTACTGGCCAGGAGTTGAGCTCCTCACACCACCCGTCTACTAATGGAAATTCTGAAATTTTGAACTCGATGCTAGAACAATATTTAAGATGTTTTATTAATTTTAAACAGGATAACTGGACCGAACTTTTGCCTTTTGCTGAAGTTGCATTTAATAATGCTGTACATTCAAGCACTGGTTTTACCCCTTTCAGAGTAGCGACAGGCCAGGATTTCAGTCCCATGCCTGAATTACTCACAGAAGAATCCACCATCCCCTCACTTAAGGAGTGGAAGGATAATTTGCAAAACACATGGCCAGTGGTTAGATTAGCTTTAAAGGAAGCTAGAGAGGCTTTTAAAATTCAAGCTGACAAGAAAAGGATGGAACCCAAACCTTTTCATATTGGAGACAGAGTATACTTATCTACAAAATTCCTGAAATCATTACAGCCATCAAAGAAACTAGGGCCAAAGTTCATTGGACTTTTCCCCATCACTAGAGTCATCAATCCAGTAGCAGTTGAACTACTTCTTCCAAAGACACTCAGGCAAGTCCACCCAGTATTCCATATTAGTTTACTCAAGCAAGAAGTAATCACATCCCTCATCTACACCACCTGTTCCCATCATGATTGAAGATGAACAACATTTTGAAATCAAGGAAATCCTTGACTTTTCCACAGAGGAAAAATCCAATACTTAGTCGTTTGGAAACATTTACCATCAACACACAACGAATGGGTCACTAAAGACCATGTTAGGGCTCCAACCTTACTGAGAAAATTTCACACCCAATACCCTAACAAACTTCGTTAATATTCTATCATGGAATTTTGTTTATATTTGTTTTGTTTTTTTTACACTTTCATTTTCTAAGGAGGGTAGCATGTCAGATCCCTAAAAGTGATACTGGCAATTAATTTGGAGAAGGGGGAGACTTGGATTCGATTTACTAGCATTGCCTGTGTCAACAGACATTTTACAACCTATATTCTGGCACCAAAGAGCCCTGAGATCCTCTTAACATGGAGGAATGATTATGATAGCTATGTGGGCTTTTTCACTTTAAAGGATAACGGTGGCGCAGTGGTTAGAGTGCAGTACTGCAGCTACTTCAGCTGATTGCTAGTTCAGCAGGTCAGCAGATCAAATCTCACCGGCTCAAGGTTGACTCAGCCTTCCATCCTTCCGAGGTGGGTAAAATGAGGACCTAGATTGTTGGGGGCAATATGCTAATGCTAATGCAATATGCTATATGCTAACTTTGTAAACTTTGTAAACCGCTTAGAGAGGGCTGTAAAGCACTAAGAAGTGGTATAGAAGTCTAAATAATAATAATAATAATAATAATAATAATAATAATAATAACAACAACAATAACAACAACAACCAAAACAACAACAATAATAATAATTGCACCCTAAAAGTGATGTTGACCGATTATATTTACCAAGAGCAGAGGGTGGTCGAGGACTCCTACAAGTAAAGCAGACTGTGGAAGAAGAAAAACGTAGCTTGAATGATTACATCCAGAAAAGTGAAGAACCAATGATTAAGGAAGTAAATAAAGGAGGCCTTTTAAAGACAACTAAAACAAAAGCAGAATATAAGAAAGAAGTAATTGAGCAGCGAGCTGAAAATTGGAAACACAAGGCTCTGCATGGCCAATACTTGAAAAGTATTGAAGGCAAAGCTGACCAGAAACTAACTTGGAACTGGTTAAGATCAGGAGTACTGAAAAAAGAAACAGAAAGCTTTATTTTGGCAGCTCAAGAACAAGCCCTAGCCACAAACTGCATGAAGGCAAAAATTCAATATGTTACCACCAACAGCAAATGCCGCCTCTGCAATGAGAAAGATGAGCCAGTCAACCACCTGATCAGTGGGTGCAGCAAAATTTCACAAACTGACTACCTACAATGCCATGACCGTGTTGCTAAGATCATTCACTGGAAATTGTGCAAGAAGTTTGGATTTGAGTACAGCAAAAACCACTGGGAATATCAGGTTGAGAAAGTTTTAGAGAATGAGAAACTCAAGATCTTGTGGCACTTTAGGATTCAGACTGACAGGCACTTGGTCCACAACACACCTGACATAACAATAGTTGAAAAGAAAAAAGTATGGTTCATTGACATTGCAGTACCTGGTGATGCACGGATTGAAGATAAGCAGCAAGAAAAAATCACAAAGTACCGGGACTTGCAAATTGAAATTGAGTGACTATGGAAAAAGAAATCGTGTGTTGTCCCGATTGTAATTGGAGCCCTCGGAGCAATACCCAAAGGGCTACCCCGCTATTTAGAAATTCTAAATTTGCTGGACTTGAACATTTTGACTCTACAAAAAACTACCTTACTTGGAACAGCTTACATCCTCCGACGATACCTTAACAGTTCCTAGGTCCTCGGTTAAGACTCGAGCTGCTGAGATATTAACCAGCCTCAAAGGCTGTGAATCTCACTAAAGATTAACCAATAATAATAATAATAATAATAATAATAATAATAATAATAATAATGTTTGTTCGAGTTCTCAGGGAAATTAGTAAAGAAAACCTCTCCACACTTGTGTATTGGCTAAAATCTGCATTCTGACTTAAAGGGAGGGGTCTCTACGGCTTTAATCCTACTTGTCTTGCCTAAGGGTATTCAGATCTTGCTTTAACTTGGTTGCTATCACTTCTGCTTAATAAAATAATCCTTTTGAACTACCATGTTTCAAGAGTCTTTACTTTCTTTCTTTTTTTTTATTGCAAAAGTTTTACAATTACATTTTCACCCCTTCCCCCCCCTCAACCCATCCCAAACCTCCCAACCTCATCCTCCCTAACCCTCCCTAACCCTCCCCTCCCCCCATACTTCCACACAATATACTCAGATCAAGAAGAAACCCCCCCCTTTGTATAAAACTTGAACCCCTGCCTCCCCCTTGTAGTTTTTCATCTTCATTACATTAATATATTTCTATCTTAATATAACATTTTCAAATAAAAGCTATTTGATACTTCCTGGTTTGATATTTGTTCTGAACATAATCTATCCACTTTTTCCATTCCCATTCATAAGTCTCTTGTGAACAGTCTTTTAAATATGCTGAGATCTTCGCCATCTCTGCAAAACTGGCCATCTTTAAAGTCCATTCCTCGATAGTGGGCAAAGCTTCATTTTTCCAGTATTTACCTATCAATAATCTCGCTGCTGTTATCATGTACAATATCAACTTTGTTTCCCCCAATGTAAAACCCTTAACTATACCCAATAAAAACAGTTGTGGAGAAAATTGAATTTTTATCTTCAAAACATTCTGCATAACCCACCATATTTTTATCCAAAAAGCCTTAACTTTCTTGCAAGTCCACCAAACATGATAATATGTAGCATCTAAACTATCACATCTCCAACATTTTGGCTGAACATTAGGGTACATACATGACAATTTTTTGGGGTCTAAATGCCATCTATAAAACATTTTATAGAAATTTTCCCTCAAATTCTGTGACTGTGTAAATGTAACATTCTGAACCCAAATTTTTTCCCATGTTTCCAACATCACTGGTTCTTCAAAATTTTGTGCCCACTTAATCATACAATCTTTAACCAATTCAGTTTCTGAATCCCTTTCTAATAAAACATTATAAAGCCTTTTAATATGCATTGGACCTTTCTCTTTTATATGTCTAACCAATTCTTCCTCATGCAACATAATACCAATTTTTTGGTCCTCTTTCCATCTGAGTTGAAGTTGATTATATTGTAACCAAGTTAGGTTATTCCCTTCGTCCAACAATGTCTCTAATGTCTTCAGTTGCCATCTGCCCGCAACTGTAAAAAGAACCTCTTTATATAAAAACCCCCCAAGTGACATTATATTTGTATTCCACATAATATGACCAAGATCCAGCCATAGCGGTATTTTGTAATCCCATTTAAGTCGGTGCTTCTTCCAAACCCTCATCAAAGAGTCTCTAAGTATATGGCTTTTAAATACTTTATCCACTTTGTTCTCATAAAATAAGTAGGCATGCCATCCAAATTCAAGATCAAAACTTTCTATATTCAATATTCCAGTCTTTTTCCTTCCAAACCAATCAGTTGCTTGCATCAAAGCTGCTGCTTCATAATATAATTGTAGGTTTGGAAGTTTGAGACCTCCCCTTTCTGGAACATCTTGCATAATTTTCAATTTCACTCTCGGTTTTTTCTCGTTCCAGACAAACTTATTCACTCCACTTTGCCACTCTTTCAATTGTTTATCACTTTTAAGCACCGGAATCATTTGAAACATAAAAAGAAATCTTGGCAAAATGTTCATCTTAACTGCTGCTATTCTTCCGAGTAGAGACAGCTGCAGTTTTTTCCAAGTCTCCATATCTTTCTGCACATCTCGCCACAACACCTCATAATTGTTTTGAAACAGTTTCATATTTGATTCTGCAACCTGAACTCCTAGATATTTTACCTTTGGTACAATCTCAAAACCTGCCCTCCTTTCCAGCTCATGTTTTCGATCTTGTGTCATATTTTTGACTATCATCTTTGTTTTTTTCTGATTCAGTCTAAAACCTGAAACTTTACCATAGTCTTGTATAATGTCTTTCATCTGGATTATTGATTCCATTGGCTGTGTTAGGGTAACAACCAGATCATCTGCAAATGCCTTTATTCTATAGTCCTCTTGTCTTATCATTATACCTTTCAAGATAATAGAGTCCTGTATTGTATTTAACAAGACTTCTAGTGTTAAAATAAATAACAATGGGGATAACAGACATCCCTGTCTTGTTCCTTTTTCAATTTTAAACTCTGTTGTCAAACTTCCATTAATAATAATCTGTGCCTTTTGCTCTTGGTAAATTGCTGAAACCGCCTGTATAAATTGATCCCCAAAGTCCATCTTTTTTAAAGTCTTTAGTAGAAAATTCCAGTCCACTCTATCAAAGGCCTTCTCTGCATCCAGGAAGACCAGCACTGCAGGGATCTGTTTATTCTTCTCAAGATATTCCAATAAATCTATTATTTGCCTTACATTGTCCTTCATGTATCTGCCCTCGATAAATCCTGCTTGATCATCATGAATCACCTCTTGGATTGCTGGCATCAACCTGTTGGCTAGTACTTTTGCATAAATTTTATAATCAGTATTCAGAAGAGATATTGGTCGATAGTTCTCAGGTTTTTTAGGACCAACTTGTTCTTTTTGTATCAAAGAGATATAAGCTGTTGTCCATGATGGGGGTATTTTACCCCCTTGTTGAATATTACAAAATAAATCTCTAAGTTGTTCCACCATTTCTGCTTGCAAAGTTTTATAATACACTGCTGTCAAACCATCCGTTCCAGGAGCTTTAGCTGTTTTTAATTGTTTAATTGCTACTATTATCTCCTCCTCTGTTATAGGATAATTCATTCTTTCCTTTTGTTGATTAGTAATTTTTGTGACTCTTTTATTATCTAAGTATTTTTCTATAAATCCATTCTGCACATCATCTTTAGCATATAGTTTAGTATAGTAATCTACAAAAGCTTCTTTAATTAATTTTTGTTGAAAGATTTCTTTCCCTCCAATATCAATACTATCAATAGTCCGTATACTCTGCTTCTTCCTTAGTGTATAAGCCAACCATCTGCCCGGTTTATTGGCATTACAAAATGTATTATGCCTCGCATATTGTAAATTTGTTGCAACTTGTTCCGCCATAAGCATTTGGAATTGATCTTTCAAAAGTTTTATAGCACCACGTATTTTTTCATCTGTTGGATTTTTAATAAGTAGCTGTTCTTTATTCTTTATTTCTGCTCCCAATTCAGATCTCTTCTTTTGTCGATTCAGTCTATGTTTAGAGTTCATGTAGATGAGTACCCCTCTCATATAAGCTTTGCTCGCATCCCATACAATTTTAAGTGGGGTACCCTTATTCAAGTTCATTTCAAAAAATTCTTTCAAATACTTCTTAAATTCTGTTATATTTTTTTCATATCTGAATAAATTTTCATTTAATCTTCATGATCGTCTCTCAATTTTACCCGTCTCAAATTCTATCCATACTGGGCTGTGGTCGGTCAAAGTTCTTGGAAAAATCTTTGTTCTTTTTGTCTTAACAAGTAGATCATCTGACAACAAAATAAAGTCAATCCTAGAGAAGGATCTGTGTCTATCAGAGAAAAAGGTATAGTCCAGTTCTTTTGGATTATGTATTCTCCAAATATCTTTTAATTCCAAGTCCTCTTTCATATCGAAAAAAGTCTGCGGTAGTCTAATCCTGGATTTCGCCGTGCTCTTTTTATCTAATTTGGAATCAATTACTCCATTCCAATCTCCCATAATTAAAATAGATCTGTAGTCCCATTGCAGTATGTAACATTTTATAGAAATGATCCTGTTGTTGGTTGGGAGCATAAATTCCAATCAAAAGGATTTGGCCATTTACTGTAAACAATTCAATTGCTAAAAACCTGCCATCTTCATCTGCTTCTATAAGTTTAGCTGTCAGTCTTTTATTTACATAAATAACCACACCATTCTTTTTTTGCAAAGTTGAAGCCACAAAAAATGTTCCTAATTTAGAGTTTATCAGATGTTTTTGATCTTGAGTTCTAATGTGGGTTTCTTGTAAACAAATTATATCATTATTAAATTGTCTCAGATATGCAAATAACTTCTTCCTTTTCTGTAATAAATTCAATCCATTCACGTTCCAAGATAAGCACCTAAATGTCATCTTTATCTTTTCGAAGCAACGAGCAAAATAACCGAATGTCTTCCATAATCTTCGGTTTCACTCCCCCCATGGCTTCAGTCTCTTGTACAGTACTCTTAGCTCCCTTTTTGTATTGTCTTTCCTGTTGTTGCTTTTCTTTAAGTTGCTTAGATTTTGCACGAGTTATACGCTGGTCTTTGACTTCAACCATCTGGGCCGGGTCCAGGATTGGAGAAGATTCTAGCAGGGGCTCCTCCAGTAAACCTCCTACAGCACCTTGCATGTCCTCTGAGTCCGCCTGCGTTGACTGTTGTTGCATCTCTTGCTGGGGTTGCTTCTTATCACTCTCCTTAATCTCCAACACTGTAGATGTACGTGGAGATGGTGTTCTTTCTTTAAAATTAGCAGAATAAAAATACTCCGCCTTCTCAACAGTATTCAACTGATGTCTTTCTCCATTGTATTTCAAAATTATACCAGTTGGGGCATCCCACCGAAATGGTATATCTTGTTTTTTCAATTCATTTACTAGAAAACCAAAGTCTTTTCTGGCTTTCAACATCTTAGGTGGTAACTCTTTAAAAACTCCAATTTGAGCCCCCCCCCACTTGCACAGAGGAGAGAAAAGATTTTTGCAGGATATCATTTCTTATTATTCTGTCTGTAAAATATATCACCACATCTCTGGGCAATTGTCTTTGTCTGGCCACCCAAGAATTCACTCTGTAGATTTTATCTATTTTGTAAAAAACCACTTCAGGATTGATTTTTAATAACACAGCCAGGACATCAGCACAAATCTGTCTCAAATCCTGCCGGTCATCCTCTCTAATTCCTCTGAGCCTTATAGCAAATTCCATGGCCCTGAATTGCAACATAACAATTTTGTTCTCAACTTTCTGCACTTTTTCATCAACATCAAAAATTTTATAATCATTGTCCTTAATCTTAACATTGACTTCTGATTTAAAATCTTCCACTTTGGAATCCACTTTAATAATAAATTCTGCGAGGCCAGACGCCACATCGGATATTTTTTTAGTCACCTTGCCATAATCCTGTTTCACCATGTCTTTAATTTCATTAATTTCCTGCATAATTTCCTGTTGGGATTTTTGAAGTTTATCATCTATTTCTTAATGTGATTTTTGAAATTTATCATCCAAAGCCTGAGAGATAAATTCTTTTAAGTTTTCAAAATCAAAATCTTTTTTCTGAGTCTGTGTCTGTTGAGCAGGGGGAAGCTGCGTTTCATGTTTGTGTGTGGGGGATTCCCCCCCCTGCTGCCTTTCCTTCCTGCTTCCTTGAGGCCATTCTGCCGCGTAGGCTAGATTTTCTGAAAAGGGAAGTCCCTTTTCCTTTTCCACCACCACAGAGACTTCTAAAAAAATTCCCCAGGTTTAATCAAATAGGAACTGGAGTAAAGCAAATTCAGATTTTAAAGAGTTTTTTTTTCCCCTTTCTTCTCTTGTTTCTCTTTATTACAAACGGAGCAACTTTGTAGCAACTTTGTGGCAAAGCAAAATAACTTCACAAATCCACTCTCGCAAGCTCGTTAACTCTGGAGCTGGGCGCCATATTTTTTCAAATCACTTTCACTCGCTCGTACTTTCTCTTAAATTAAAAAGTCAACAAAGCGCTAATAATTGCGATTTCCGAGTTTCAGGGTTCAAGTTAGTATTTTCACTGCTTATTGAGGTTGGTTTCATTCAATTTGAACGTTTGCTGCAGCCGGCTTGTTCTGCTGAGAGCAGAATCGTCCCACGCCGTACGGAGTCTCAGCAGGTTGGGAGGGAGCCGCGCCTGTTTCCTCCCCAGAAGCAATTCCCTGGGGGCTTACAGGGGCTCAACCTGTGCCCTGCTATCTCTCCTCCTTCAATCCTTTGGATTTTGGAGTTTTCGAGCCCTTCTCGATCCCGAGGCGGCTCTACAGGCGGCGGGGCTGGCGGTCCTTAAAAAGGTACCGTCTTCGCCAAAGGCTAGCAAACCGGAAGTCCGAGTCTTTACTTTCTTAAGTTGGAAGGAGAGGCAATCCTTACAATTATTCACAATTGTTCACAATTTGTTACTAAGATTGTGAGATTTTTTAATTATTTTTTTTGTAAATTCTATGTTTAAGATAGTCCTCAATTTTTTTCAAGGAAATGTCTTTAGTTTTATTCTGTTAGTATAAAAATCATGGAAAGTTTTCTGCAAACTGTACTTTAATATATTATCAGCTTCCTGAATTTTCAATATAATTTTTCTCATTTTCCTTTTTTAATTTATAAGCCATCCATTTTCAAGGTTTCCTTGCAAACTCAAAATTCTTCTGTTTCTCATAAATCAATTTAGTCTCACTTTCACAATTAATATATAAATTGTTGCTGTAAAAGTTTGATTTGGATGAAATAGCTGAATCTGTTGGGGTTTTTTCATAAATCATTTTCCTTTTTAAATTTTTATCTACAATAGCCTGCAGTTTTCTTGGACTTCTTTTTCAAATCATGATTATACTGAATAAAATAACCTCTTATAAAGGCTTATGTTCCAAACAGTCCTTAAATCATTGTCTTTATCTAAATTATTATTTGACATTTCAATTAATTTGACTTTTTTTAAAAAAACATTTTATTTATATGCCGCCCTTCTCTGGAGACTCAGGGCGGCTTACAATGCGTACAATGCGTAATTTCAAGTTCATCACCAAGTTTCTATTCATAATTCTGTACTTTTCAACA
This sequence comes from Arizona elegans, assembly GCA_022577455.1. Taxonomy (NCBI): domain Eukaryota; kingdom Metazoa; phylum Chordata; class Lepidosauria; order Squamata; family Colubridae; genus Arizona; species Arizona elegans. The sequence goes on along the minus strand of JAKOOJ010000004.1, from coordinate 68,889,677 downwards.
TTGGGCAAATGTTTCATAGCTTGACATATGCAACTATTTGTTAATGGTAAAATTGTTACCAGATTCTCTTTGATTTTTTTTGCCACCCCACAGTAAAAAATGGGTTCCTTCCTAAAATGTCTTCAAGAATAGTAAGGATCACAATGGGGGAAATAATACTGTCTATGCTGATATAAAATAATTATGTTCTCACTGAGGGAACATAATACTGTCAGAATTTTTTGTTTTTTCTATTTTGGGAAATTGAATGGCATCTGGGATTTTTCTCTTTTAAACCTATAGTTTTCATACAGATCTATCTTAGAATACTGAAATGGTACTACGGCAGTTATGCTATCATAAAAAATATAAAATATCTTAAAATTAAGAATAGTCAGGTTGCCTCATATCCTTCATGGAAAGCAAAGATTCAGAATGAACAAAGACTTCCAACAAAAGTCAAGGATAATTTTAAAAAGTTTCTTCCAACAGATAAATAACAAGAAAAAAATAAAGGAAACAGCCGGTCCAGTAAAAAGAGAAGACAGCAAGGAAGTAACAGATAGCAGAGAGAAAGCAGAGCTGCTTAACTCATTCTTTGCATTGGTCTTCATGCAAAAAGAAACTACATGCCAACCTATCAAAAATATAACTGTAAAAGCAGACTAGAAATAAAAGTTAAAATAACCAAAAATGGTATGAGAACACCTGTCTGATCTTGATAAATACAAATCACCTGATGGATTACATCACAGAGTTCTAAAGGAGCTGGCAGATGTCATCTCAGGATCACTATACCACATCTTTCAAAAATCCTGGTACACCAGGGAACTGGAAAAGAGCTGATGTGGTTCCATCATCAAAAAAAAAGGGGGGGGGAACCCTAAGAAACTACAGACCAATCAACCTAACATAAATAGGTTCCCGGCTGGACTATTGTAATGCTCTCTACATGGGGCTCCCCTTGAGGAGCACCTGGAGGTTCCAGCTGGTCCAGAATGCAGCCGCGCAAGTAATAATGGGGGCGACTCGTCGCTCCCATGTAACACCTATCTTGCGCGAGCTGCACTGGCTCCCAGTGATCTTCCGGGTGTGCTTCAAGGTGTTGGTTACCACCTTTAAAGCACTCCATGGCTTAGGACCTGGTTATCTATAGGACTGCATTCTGCCACCGTTTGCCTCCCACCGACCAATACAGAGAGGGCCTCCTCAGGGTGCTGTCAGCCAAACAATGTAGGCTGGCGACCCCCAGGGGGAGAGCCTTCTCTGTGGGGGCCCCGGCCTTATGGAATGAACTGCCCCTGGACATATGAAGGATCCCCAACCTCCATGCCTTCCGTCGCACTCTGAAGACCCTATTATTCCAGCAAGCTGGACTGACAGGATAAAGGTTTTTTAAATTGGGTTTTGATAGGGGTTTTAAAATGATCTTAGTTGGATGTTTTAAATTTGGCCGAATGATTGAATTATTTTAATAAGCTTTTAATTTTTGTTGTACATTGTTTTTACCATGGCTGTTCACCACCCTGAGTCCCTTGGGAGAAGGGCGGTATACAAATAAACTAAAAACTAAACTAAACTAAACTAAACTAAACTAAACTAAACTAAACTAAACTAAACTAAACTAAACTAAACTAAACTAAACTAAACCCTGGGAAGATACTGGAAAAGATAATAAAAACCAGATCTGCCAACATCTAGAAATGAGTGAAGTAAAGACTGGGTGAAATCAGGCTTAATAGCAGTAATTATGACAGGGATCTTGGAGTCTTGGTGGACAACCAATTAAATATGAGCCAACAGTGTGTGGCAGCAACCATAAAGCCAATGCAATCCTAAATTGCATTAATAGAGGGATACAATCATGATCAAGTGAGGTACTAATACCATTCTATAAAGTAAGACCACACCTAGAATATTGCATCCAGTTTTGGTCACATTATAAAAAGTTGAGTCGAGACTCTAGAAAGAGTGCAGAGAAGAGCAACCAAGATAATTAGGGGACTTGAGGCTAAAACATACGACGAACAGTTGAAGGAATTGGGCATGGCTAGTGTAGTGAAGAGGAGGACCAGGGGAGACACAATAACAGTGTTCCAATATTTGAGAGGCTGCGACAGAGAGGAGGGGGTCAAAGTATTTTCCAAAGCACCTGAAGGCCAGCAAGGAATAATGGATGGAAACTGATCAAGGAGAGATTCAACCTGGAAATAAGGAGAAATTTTCTGACAATTTTCTGACAATTTTCTGACAATGGGAGCAATCAACCAATGGAACAGCTTGCCTTCAGAAGTTGTGGGAGCTTCATCACTCGAAGCTTTCAAGAAGAGACTGTCAGAAATGGTGTAGGGTCTCCTGCTTGGGCGGAGGGTTGAACGATGACCTACAAGGTCCCTTCCAACTCTGTTAATCTGTTAATCTATTAATGGATGCAGGAAAGAGATTTATTATGGAATTTAGCATTTTTATAATTTATTAGAACAGTATCAATATCCTTCATATGTCAGTACAATATTGTTGCTGTAAATGGTGAAACTCAGATCATTTTGAAGTTTATTTATGCATTTATTTAAGAAATTATATGGCTTCCTAACTCCAACAAAAGTGTAGTATACATCAATGTAAAACAAATATTCAAGTACAATTACAAGAACATTATTTCTTTTGAATGTTCAGCCTTCAATGCCTTTGGGACTTATTTCCAAGCAATCTGGATTTACTCTATTGCTACTCTCCTGAAAGCATGAAAAATATCTAATAGAATTCTACATGTATACCAAAGGGAAAGGAATTAAAAACAGCTTTCTCTTCGTGCTTGTTCTCTTGCTCATTAGCTTTCAGACTACAGAATATTTCCCTGAAAGCCCTTTTATTGTCTCAGAGAACAATCATATATTGTGACTGATTTCTAGGATCTTACCCAATAACTCCAAACACAGGATGCAGTGAACCAATGCTCTTTATTGATCAATGTTTCTATTACAGGTATTTAGCTGGAAGTGGCCCCTGGACTCCTGGACCATGTCTTAAGTACCTGGGAGGCGGAGCTAAGGTAAGGAGGGGTCAGGGGAGGATCTAGGTGGATGTAGAGTTAACCCTTATCATACCTGGGATGGTGAATGGTGGGCATTTATACATAACAAATCCCCCTCTAAATGCCCAACAGTTGGACCTGCTTGCATGTTCTGTACCCGTACCCCTAATTTAGTCGGTAGGCATGTTGTTTGCTGGGTAGAGGTTTGGTCAGGATGTCTGCGGCTTGCTCGGCAGTCTCACAATGTACAGCCTTAATAAAACCAATGTTCGTTAATTCTCTGACATGTTTGTGCTTAATGTCTATATGTCTGGACCTTTGGCCTACTGCTTCTGCCATGGATATGTCTATGGCTGCTTTGTTGTCGTCATGTATTACTATCGGATAGGCCGGCTCTGTCCATATGCTGGTAAGCAGATCGTCAAACCATGTCAGATTATTGGCTGCTTTGGAGAGACAGATGTACTCTGCCTCAGCTGTGGACGTGGCTACCAGGTTTTGTTTTCCGGTGTACCAGTGTACTGGGCAGCCGTTAATGAGGAATACGTAGCCGGATGTGCTCTTTCTACTTTTTATGTCACCTGCCCAGTCAGCGTCTGCATAGGAGGTTAGGATGGGTTCTTTGGACACCTCTGGTTCTAGGTTCAGGCATGCGTCCATGCTGTGTTTTAGATATCTGAGCACACGTTTTACCCCCTCCCAGTGATACATCTTTGGATCGCTGACATGTCTGGATAGCAGGTTGACAGCCATGAGGATGTCTGGTCTAGTCCAATTAGCTATATACAGTAGTGACCCAACAACAGACCTATAGAGGGTATTGTCCTTGAAGGTCTCGCTTTCCTCATTCATGTGTTTCAGGAAGTCAATATATATTGGCGTGTCACATGGCTTGGCTTCCTTCATGTTGCATTTAATTAACAGATCCAGTATTTTCTCCTTTTGAGAGATCTTGAATCCCTTCTAAGTTCTATCAACCTGGACACCCAGGTATTTGTTCACCTTTCCCAGAGTCTTTAGTGCGAAATGTTTCCCCAACTGGTTGGCAAATTCATCACAATTTTGTTTGTGCTGGCCACAATATAAAATGTCATCCACGTAGATGAGTACGTACTCTATGGATGTGCCCTCTCTCTTGGTGAAAAAGCATAGGTCGGCGGAGGTGGTTGTGAACCCCATGTCCTTAAGGATCTTCGCTAGGCACTCGTACCACCTCTTACCGGACTGTTTCAACCCATACAGACTTTTGTTCAGCAACCATGTGTCCTCCCCTTGTGTGTTTCTCCCTGGGGGTGCCCTGACAAAGATCTCCTTGTCTAGCTTCGCGTGGAGGTAGGCTGTCTGCACGTCGAATTGGTAGACTTCTAACCCTAGGATTGTGGCTATTACTAGAGCGCTTTTTACGCTCTCTGCCCTGACCGTGGGTGAGTACATGTCAGTGTAGTCTTCCGGGTATTTCTGGGCAAACCCTTGTGCTACTAGCCTAGCTTTGTACAGTTTCTTATTATCCTCTAGCTCTTTGACTTTGAAAACCCACTTAGTCCCAATGGCTACTTTGTTCTCTGGTACTCTGGATGGGGTATACACGTTCAACTCCCTCAGGCTGTTCATCTCCTTATCTATGGCCTCCTCCCATTTGTCCCTTTCCTCTCGTGGTAACTTAAGGATGTCCTCGTAGGAGTTGGGTGTTGTGGTGCCTGTGTGTATTGAGAGTATGTAATTGTCGAATCTCTTAGGTAGTTTGTTTCTGTTGTGTCTTATGGGCCTGCTGGGTATCGTTTCTGAGTCGTGCATGTGTTGGGCCTCCCTCTCAGTGAGTGCATCTACTTTTACCTTTAGGATGGGGTGGTTCTCTTTCCATTCTTTGGTGTTTACCCTTTTGTGTTTGGGATTTTGTTTCTTGTGTGTCTCACTCTCGGTTGTGTCTGGTTTGTTATTGGTCCTAGCATTGTCATCAGTTTCTTGCCCGGGCAGTACCTCATTGAGGTGTATTCTTGACCAGTTTGTGTTCTCGTGGAACACAGCTGATCTGGACACGACAAATATGTTGTACCACTCAAAAAAATTGGCCCCATCTAATTTCAATTTGTAATTATCAGCAGTAAAAGTTATGTTACTTACAGTCTGGTGCTGTCCATGGTTCTTTATGTGAATGAACTCGCAATATGCTGGGGGAACGCTTGTTGCCAGTCTGAACTGACTTATCTCTATGTTCCTTGTACTTATCTCTATGTTCCTCTCTCTTCCTGTAGGTGGCGACTGGGCATGTGCGAGGCTCATTTCGTGCCGGAGGTCGTCTGGTGAGGAGCTCCTTGTTGCTGCTCTCAGGCCTAGGCCTAGGCCTGCTGGTGGGGGGCTGGGCTCGCTCCTGGTGGGCCCGTAGCCCTCCCTGGGCGTCGGATGCCATGGCTGGGCCCCTGCATCTTGGGCGAAGGCTGGAAGAAGGCGAGGAGGCGAGGCAGTCGCAGGTCGAGGATTCCTGGAAACGGCGGCGGCAGCAGCGGTCGTAAGTCAAGGATCTCCCGGATTCGGCGGCGCGGCAGCGGCGGTGGATCCAGGGCGACGCTGGAGGACCTCTGGATGGGCCAGGAAGCCTGGTGGAGGCCGCATGGTTGGTGAGTCATTGTTTCTTCTCCTCATTCCACGGCCTAGGGAAGTTGGGTGGGTGGCGAGTGCGAATCCTGCGGGTATCCAGTCCTGCAGGCGGCCGGGTCTTGGGTGTAGTTTTGGGGTGCGTTATCCCGCGTGGTGTCTGCTGGTGCGCTGCAAGGGTTCCGGTGGCTACCCTGCTGCTCTTTTGGGGGTGCTGAGCGTCGGTTTGTTTCTTCCTGGCTCCTGGGGGCTTGAGTGCTGAGCCGAGTGCTGCAGCCAGGTTTTCTATCGTTTCGTCTGCTTCGGGCTTGAAGGGTGAGCCCCCGCAGGCTTGTGATCTTGCTTGGGTGCTGTTTTGGGGGTCTTCCCCAGCGAAGTTGGGGTTCTCGCTGTTTCCCGCCATTCGATTTGACTCTCGGCTTCCCATTGGCTGCTGGCCATTCCAAGATGGCTGCTGAGAGCATGGTGCGGAAATGAAATCCTCTACGTCCGAAGCTTCAGCTTGGGGATTTTCTTGCCGGGCTGGGGATTTCTTTTCTTTGTTGCTGGGTGCTCATCGCTGCTCCATTGCTTTCGAGTAGGATTTGGAGTTTCGCGATGAGCTCCTCTTTGCTGGCAGTCGCTTCCATCATCCCAAGGATGGTGGATCGGAATTCTTCGTTGCTTGGTGGCTCTGCCCTTTTGCAGTAGTGGATTTCTTCTCTTGGCCCTTTGTACCTGGGTCGTGGACTCGGATTGCAGTCTCCATCACCTTCAGTTGTGGTGGTCCTTGCTGTGGCACCTTCGAGAGCTTGCAGTTCTTTCATCTGCTTGATGTAGGCTCTGGTAGCCATTCTTTTCTCTGCCTCTGTCTGGATTCTTGATTCTGCCATCTCTGTGAGTTGTGGGTAAACTGTCCTCTGCTACCAACCTGTGACTGATTTCTAGGATCTTACCCAATAACTCCAAACACAGGATGCAGTGAACCAATGCTCTTTATTGATCAATGTTTCTATTACAGGTATTTAGCTGGAAGTGGCCCCTGGATTCCTGGACCATGTCTTAAGTACCTGGGAGGCGGAGCTAAGGTAAGGAGGGGTCAGGGGAGGATCTAGGTGGATGTAGAGTTAACCCTTATCATACCTGGGATGGTGAATGGTGGGCATTTATACATAACATATATGGCTTATTGTTTAATAGCAGGGTGTATCACATGAACTATCCTATTATCACAAGCACCAGAACTTTTTTTTTACTGCAGTTACATCACCTTTAGTGTTATATCTGTTATAAAACCATTTTTTTCAAGTCAAGTGTAAACATCAGACACATTATTAAATGTCCAGAGGAAAAAGCTGTGCATCAAATATCAGTATGCGCTTCCAAGGAGAAAAAAAAGAAACGTTAGCTATCCAGTATAAATGGATGAGGCTATCATCTTACTGAAGTAATTCTCTGAACTTTTATGATCCGTATTCAGACAAATCAGACAATTTAAGTTTCCCAGAAGGAGAGTTATTTTATGACGTTCCCATTAGTGATTTAATTTTTTTTAATGGGCCTATGGTGCTTAAAAGACAAAGTGCAGTAGTTGTACACCTCTGGAAGTAGTGCAACCCAGGAGTGTAATTAAAGTGGGCTTGGTACTATAGCAATCTCAAATTTGTTTAAAATGACAAGTCTATTTTGAAGATTTTATGTGCTAGATTTAGAAAGGCATATATGAGTCTGCATCCTGCTCTGTTTTTAAGATTAAGAAGATTCAGCAGCCAAATTCCAACATCCTTGTACAGATAGATGATAATAATAATAATAATAATAATAATAATAATAATAATAATAATAACCCCTCCGAGGAGCTCTACCTTGTCATGGTGGAGGGGCTTGCGTGCTCTAATGATCCTAAGGGCTATGCTGAACAGGTGCAACCATATCAGACAGACCTTAGGTGAAGGGCCAGACAAAATCTGCTCCACAACCCATTCAAACATGGTGAATACAGAAAAAATGAAATTTATGCCGGCTGAACCGTCGCCCGGATTAACAAGGGTTCCGTTGGATGCTATGGCTCCTGGGCATTCTACGTAAAATGAGTTACAGGGCTCAACTCCCTCTGCTAGGCAACCAGGGCATGGAACTGACAAGCTACTGGAAGAAAAACCCCAAAAGCGAAAAATCTGGACCAGGGAAGTAAACACCTCTATTATGAAAGCTTACTATCAGTCTGAGCCAGCAAAACATGGATTTCAAAAAAGAATGTATCAGATTTGGAAGATGAACCATACGGACTGTGACACCAGTGAACAAAGGTTAATGGACTAACGACGTGTAATCCTAAACCACAAATTTTTCACTACAGGAGAATAGAATAGGAGAATAGCAATAGAAGAGAAAGCAATTAATGGTCTGAGTACAACAACAAAGAAGAGTAACATCAAGAATGATTTCCAGACTCAAAAGCAAATTGAGGAAGAAAGGGAAGAAGAGGATACTGAAATGGATGAAGATAACAAACACCAACAGATAGTGCTCAATTAGCTGGAAAAATAAAGCACCAAATGGAAGATGCTGAAAGAACACGTTTGCCAAAGCTGAACCAAGTGAACCGGAAAGAATTGAGAAATGTACTAAAAAAGGTCAATGAGGCTGTGCAAACTATTCGAACCACTACATTAGCCGAAACTAACCAACTGATGTATGCAGCAGCTGTCATAACCACCAAAGAACTGGGGTTGAAAATACAAAAGAACAAAAGAGGAAAGAAGGGGAAGCCTAAGTGGAAAATTCGGTTAGAATTGAAGATCAAAAAAGTACGTGGAGATTTGAGCAACTTGAAGAACCTAAGGCAAGGTCAGCTAAAGAACAAGCAGCTCAAAAGCAGCCTGGAAGCAAGATACGATCTAAGGAATAAGGAGATTGCAGTAGTAATTGAAGAGCTGAAGCAAAGGGTTGTTGCCATCGCTGAAAAGATTAAAAGGTGTCACGAGTGTTTCCAGGATTGCTGTGGCTATCTGCCTACTCACAAACAGTATGGTTTTAATCAAGCCATCTACTGTTGCCAATTACCTGCAAGCCTTCCCCGCCCTGGATAATTGCAGGTTGACTCCTTACATAAGCAAGGACCTTTCGCTTGCTACTCGGGCCTAGTCTTCTAGGCCTAAATGCACAGCTCCTGCAGGAAGCTTGGGCAATGCCGCTGATGGGAGAAGAATGCAGATAAGGACTCCAGACGTCGTTACAGAGAGACTCCCACGGATGCTTGCCTTTTGCTGTTTTGTAGCACGCAAGCTATCATCGGGACTGCTGTTGCTGGACCTTCTTCCTCCCACAAGCTTCAAACAATGTTTGCTGTTTGAACTGTTTTTACTTCAGGTGACTTTCAGCTGTGAGGCTCGTGCTGCCCTCGTTATGATTGCCTTGATGATGTATCGACGCCGAAGCTGCTTACCTTCATGCTAGCTTTATTCTTTTGTGAACTGTTTTCGGTATTGTGGAGAGGGATCTAGGGAGATAGCCTTGCCTCACATACCCAGACAAGACTTTGTTTTTAATGTGTTTTCATAAAGACATAGTGCTTTTTAAATGTTTTAAAGTAAATTATATTTTTACACAAGACGCCTCTGTTAGAATCATTTCCGTCTCAGTGTGTTTACTCATGAGCTGGTTCACGGTCCGGGGTACCCCTCAACCCCATTTCGTCACAGTTGGTAGCAGAGGATGGTTTAACGAACCTACGCTCATGTGGTAACGCGCTAGACTGGAATGTCTGCAGTTGAATAGATGTTGACTAGGGCAGCAGCAGCAGCGAAAAGTATGAAGTCACAAACTGAACTGTCCGGGGCTCAGGCCAAAAATGTTTTGGCTGAAAAACCCCAAACTCTAATTGATTTAGAGAATAGTGGAGCTGTAAGTTTTGGAGCAGAGGCCTCAACTTCTGAAGGGCCTAAGATAGTGAATAAGCCATCATCACCTAAAGAAGTAGAGACTGGAAGAACGCCACTTCAGGTCTTGAAAACAAATACAGAGGTGGATGATGAGTTTAGGAAGGCAATCCTTCAGCTTTTAGGTTTGCCCACAGTAAGTCAGAACCCGACTGCTGATTCTAGCGGATTATTAAAGAATCCAGCTGCGAAAGGAAAGAAGATCGAAGTCCTACAAAACACCGGATCGGTAAGAGACTTTCAATCTTTTCCTAAAACCCCCACCTCAGACCATAAGTGGAGAATGGGGGATAACAGACTGCCTGATTCGAATGTTCCTGCTTCTTTGTTAAACCAGCATGGCCAAGTTGATATTGTGCCACCTGCTGTAGAAGCCATCATAGATCAGGCCATAAAGACTTTAGCCCCCTTGATGACGTCAGTGACTTCTGCTAAAAATTTAAGAGACTCTCATGTTGAGCGTAAGGTTGCAAGTGTGATAGAAACTTTGGCAACCATTTTAGGCGATGGTTTGCAGGTACCATCGGCTCAACAAATAGTAGCTGCACATACCAAAGCACCCCTGATGTCTGCAACTAATTCAGCGCACACCACGAGTGGGACATATCCATCCGTGATGACATCGACATCCAGGACGGTTCCGGAGGCTGCCTCAACTGAAGATAGGAATTTGGGAGCGCGTCCAAAAATTCCTAGAGATGTGCACCAGAGAGGACCCTCAAGTTTTTGTGATCAAACCAGGATGAGCTTTGCATCCGCACAACCTGAAGTTTTAATCCCTCCCATTGGGGAGGAACGATTGTCAGAATGCCAGATAGAAGACACTGTGCTGTGTGCTTCTATTCCAATGCCTTATTGCCCGTTCCAGGATGGACCACATTTTGAACACCAATTAATGTCTGTTTCCATGTTTAATAATGTACAGGTCCTTCCTCCTAATTTTAAAAGTTTAAGTGTGGGTGGAGGAAATTTTAAGGAATGGGTTAAAAGTATTCAAGTAATTTTAATGAAAGAGAATGTTTTATCGTTGTTGTTAAAACCCCCACCTAGACCATGGTCCTTAGAAGTTGATCTTTTACATCATAAGGCCTTTTGTATTTTATTGATGTCCATTGACCCTGCACTATATCCCAGTATACCTAGTAACCTGACCGTAACAGAAGTTTGGGTGAAACTGCATAAGCTATTTTGTTCAAAAAGCTCCCATGTTACAAACAGAGTTTATAGGGAGTTCTATTCCGCAAGGTTGAAGGCGGGAGTAGATATTAATGAACACTTATGTGAGTTAAACAGGTTAAGGCAGGAATTGATGTTGATGGGGGAAACAGTGTCTGAACAAACCCTCATTACTGTTATACTCAATTCCCTTGACCCTAGCTGGGATAATTTTATATCGCAATTGGATAATGTTAGTTGTAATAACTTATCTTTAGAAGTGTTATCTGGTAGATTGATTGCAGAAGATAACTTGCGAAAATGCAGGGTGGCTTTTCACAAAAAGGAAAAACCTTTAAGAAGGCCTGATAGTTCAGATAGAGCATATGCTATCGGAGAATGCTTCAATTGTGGTTCAAGAGAACATTATAGAAGGGATTGCCCACAAAATGTGAATGCTAGGGCATGCTCAAAGGTACCTTCTGATAATAAATGTAAAAGGAGGTCATTGCCTCCTGGTAGAAAGTCAAGTATAGATGTTCCTAACCACAGAAGGAGTAAAAAGCCAAATAGAGGCAACAGAGGGAACAATCCCAGGTTTAATGATAGCTCTGTAGGTATAGTGGAAACTACTGAGTCAGAGCTTACAAGGAAACAGCGAGAGCAACTATGGTTAATGGACAGTGGAGCCAGTAACCATGTTGTCAGTGACCGAAGGTTGTTTGTTAATATGAGAAGGCATCAATCCATGGTCAAAGTTGCAAATGGTAAAAAGGTGAATGTTGTTGGCATTGGAGATGTTTATATTCCTGGGATAGGAAAGATTCATGGAGCATTGTACGTACCAGAGATAGATCACAATTTGCTAAGCCTAATGAGGATATGTGAGAACCCTAGAATGGAGATTCTGTTCTCAGGAGGAACAGCTGTGATCAAAAACAACAAATGTGTGATTGGGGAGGTTTTGAAGATAGGTGGCTTGCCTTATTATTCCCCCAATACGAATGCTGAGTCCTGCAGTGATAGCAATTATACTATCTCAATTGGTAGTAACAATGAATCACAGTTAGAACTAGGTGATGAGGATCAAGACTTTCACCAGAGGAAGCCTTGTAAAGACAAATGTAAAGTTAATAAAAAGTTTTTAAATTTTAACTTAGAGTCAGATAATAGGAAACCTGAAAATGCTAATGCAATTTCTATAGGAGAGCCATTGCACAATGAATGTGCTCACTTGATGCATCGCAGGCTAGGTCATGTGAGTTTTCCTATAGTGAAAAAGGTAACCGAACACTCAAGGGGAACCAAGATCAATGACTGTAACACATTCCTAGACTGTTCAATTTGTAGGAGTGCAAAGTTGAAGGTAAAATCTGCGCCCAAGAAGTCTCAGAGGTACTCTGAACACCCGTTTCAGCTCGTCCACATGGATTTGGTGGGTCCATTCGCACCTTCCATGGGTAAGAGACGGTACTTTCTTACCATAGTAGACGACCATAGCAGATTTGGATTTGTTTTTCCCCTAATGTCCAAGAGTGAAACGTTGACTAAGTTTAAGGAATTTTGTAACTTAGTCCAGAACCAGCATAAGGTCAGAGTTAAGAAAATCTTAACTGACAGGGGTACTGAATTTAATTCCAGGCAGTTCTCCAGCTGGTTGAGGAGTAAGGGCATAGTCCACTTACGCACCGCGCCTTACTCTGCATTTCAAAATGGCGTCGCAGAACGACGCAATGGCGTGTTACAAACTATGATGCGGTGCGCCCTAGAGGATTCCAGATTAAACTTCGCGTATTGGGTAGAAGCAGTTAGATACGCGAATTACACCTTGAACCGAGTATGGTCTAGCGTAGTGCAGAAGACCCCATACGAGGTGCTATACGGCCATAAGCCTAGCTTGGCACACCTCCACGTTTTCGGAGCGATGGCCGATGTTCATGTCCCGAAGGAGCTCAGGAGAAAGGGAGACCCAATCTCTGTTAAACTGAGATTTGTTGGTTATGAGCAGGGCTCCAAGGCATTTAGGTTTGCCTACCCTAACGGGAAACTAATGATATCGAGGTCTGCCACCTTTCACGAAGGGGCCAATTGGAGTAAGATCCATGCCAATGAGATTCTTACTCAGAACCCTTCCCGTAGTTGTCATAGGCGAGCGGAGGATGTATCGGAGAACCTACCCGAGGATAGGGATACATCTGGTTCTGGGAAGCATGCATCCCAGGCACCCTTGAAAGGGGTATTGAAGCGTAAGATGGGGGTAGCCAGGAAGGATAGGCACCCAGCTTCTGAGACGCATAGTGATAGTCACGAGGTAGATGACTCATCGGACAACTCTGATGTCAGTGACTCTCCTAAAGGCAGACCAGTTAGGGTTACCAGGGGCAATAAGCCTAAGAGGTACGACGAATTTGTTACCTCAGTCGACCAGGTTTTGGCCACCCCTCAGAGATATGAGGATGTGTTGGCCTTACCTGACCATGAACGACAGAAGTGGCTGGCCGCCATGGATACGGAATTAGACAGCCTGAAAAGGCTGGATGTATTCATGCCAACAAGATTGCCCAAGGACAAGAGGGTGATCGGCACCAGGTGGCTATTCAAACAAAAGCCCATTGAAGGTGGGGGTTTTGTCTATAAAGCGAGACTAGTAGCGCAGGGATTCTCGCAGAGATTCCCTGACGATTATGAGGACACCTTCTCGCCCACGGTGCGCCCTGAGAGCGTGAGAACAGCTCTCACCATCGCTACCATGCGAGGCGAACATGTGTATCAGTTCGATATTCAGACCGCGTACCTGCACGCCCAGTTAGACAAAGAGCTGTACGTGAGGATTCCTCAGGGAGTAAGCCATCGGGAAGATGATGTGTGGTTGTTGAATAAGAGCCTATACGGCTTAAAACAATCTGGTAAACGATGGTACGAGTGTCTCACAAAAAGCCTGAGAGAGATGGGCTTTTTACCATCGTCAGCTGACGAGTGTGTTTTTGTCAAGGAAGATCAGGACATTAGGGAAACAGTACTGTTGTACGTTGATGACATACTATATATTTGCAGATCAGAGAACAGGCATAAGAAGTTCTCTGAGGACCTAAGTAAGAGTTTCGCTCTAAAACCACTAGGTCACATTAGCAAATTTTTAGGGGTGCAATTCGTAAAAACCGAGAAGGGGTTTCGGCTTTCTCAGGAAGATAAGATTCAGGAATTGCTTAAAAAGTGTAGCATGGTAGAGGCGAAGCCATGTGATACCCCTATGGCAACAGATTTCCTTAAGAATATGTACACTGAGAGCACGGAGTTTGAGGATAAGACCCTTTACAAGTCCGTGATTGGGTCGTTGTTGTACATTGCAAATTGGACTAGACCGGACATCAGTCTAAGTGTAAATGTGTTATCTAGACATTCTGAACATCCTACACAGTACCATTGGAGCGGAATCAAACGACTCCTGAGATATTTAAAAGGTACTGTGAACTATTCATTGTTATTGGAACCAGAAGCAACTAGAGAATTAAGATTGAGTTGTTTTTCGGATGCCGATTGGGCAGGGGATGTTAGATCTAGAAAAAGTACCTCGGGGTACATTGTATACCTAAATAGTAGCCCCGTGTATTGGTACTCTGGGAAGCAGAAGTTAATTGCAACCTCCACAGCGGAAGCTGAGTATGTGAGTTTGTCCAAAGCTTCCAATAACCTAGTTTGGTTTGACGATCTTCTGGTAAGCTTATGGAGGCAGCCCATGCAACCTATAAAAGTCTATGAGGATAACATGGCTGCCATTAACATATCGGAAGCCGATGCTGTAGGCCAGAGATCACGCCATATTGATATTAAAATCAAACATGTGAGGCAATTGGTGAAAACAGGTTTCATTAAGACTGTGTATTGTGAAACCAAGGAACAGGTAGCGGACGTGTTTACCAAACCGCTGCCCCGTGACCAACACCTCTATCTCCTGGGTAAAATGTCAATGGCTATGTGAATGTACTTCCCATTGATGTATATATGTACCCAATGTAGAATGTATGTTTGTTAACGAGTCAAATAGCCGCAGAGAAGGGGATTGTCACGAGTGTTTCCAGGATTGCTGTGGCTATCTGCCTACTCACAAACAGTATGGTTTTAATCAAGCCATCTACTGTTGCCAATTACCTGCAAGCCTTCCCCGCCCTGGATAATTGCAGGTTGACTCCTTACATAAGCAAGGACCTTTCGCTTGCTACTCGGGCCTAGTCTTCTAGGCCTAAATGCACAGCTCCTGCAGGAAGCTTGGGCAATGCCGCTGATGGGAGAAGAATGCAGATAAGGACTCCAGACGTCGTTACAGAGAGACTCCCACGGATGCTTGCCTTTTGCTGTTTTGTAGCACGCAAGCTATCATCGGGACTGCTGTTGCTGGACCTTCTTCCTCCCACAAGCTTCAAACAATGTTTGCTGTTTGAACTGTTTTTACTTCAGGTGACTTTCAGCTGTGAGGCTCGTGCTGCCCTCGTTATGATTGCCTTGATGATGTATCGACGCCGAAGCTGCTTACCTTCATGCTAGCTTTATTCTTTTGTGAACTGTTTTCGGTATTGTGGAGAGGGATCTAGGGAGATAGCCTTGCCTCACATACCCAGACAAGACTTTGTTTTTAATGTGTTTTCATAAAGACATAGTGCTTTTTAAATGTTTTAAAGTAAATTATATTTTTACACAAGACGCCTCTGTTAGAATCATTTCCGTCTCAGTGTGTTTACTCATGAGCTGGTTCACGGTCCGGGGTACCCCTCAACCCCATTTCGTCACAAAAGGTATGAAAACCGAGTAACTCAGTTCAAGGAAAACTCACAGTTCAGAGCAAATCAGCACCAGTTTTATAAGAATTTAGAAAATGGAAACGGAGTAACAACAAATGAAAAGCCTGATAAAGAGAAAGCTCTGAAATTCTGGAAGAATTTATGGGAAAACAACAAGAAGCACAACAGAAATGCAAAATGGATCAAACAGGTTGAGGACTCTATTAAAGTGCATAAAATGGAAGACGTGAAAATAACAAAAGCAATGGTGCAAAGACAGTCAAGAAAAGTGAAGAACTGGAGTGCACCTGGACCGGATGAGCTGCATGGCTTCTGGTTAAAGGCACTTACAAATCTGCACAAAGGATTGGCAACCCAGATGAACCAGATCCTAAAAACACCTGAAAATGATGGATGGATGACAACTGGAAGGACATTTTTGATCCAAAAAGATAAAGAAAAAGGAAAGGACCCTGGAAACTATAGGCCAATCACCTGCTTGCCAACAACATACAAGCTTCTTACTGGTATCATTGCAAACCAAATCTATGTATACCTGGAAAGAAATAACTTGCTTCCTGTAGAACAGAAAGGATGCTGCAAAAACTCAAGAGGAACCAAAGATCAATTGCTGATCGACAAGCTAATCCTAAAGAACTCAAAGAAAAGACGAACCAACCTGTTCATGGCTTGGATAGACTATAAGAAAGCATTTGATTCAGTTCCCCATAGCTGGATCAAGAAATGCCTGGAAATATTAGGCATCAGCAGCAACATACAAAAATTCATGGAATCTTCAATGAACCTCTGGAAAACAAAACTTATAGCTAATGAAGAAGAACTGGGTGAAGTTGAAATTAAACAAGGCATTTTCCAGGGCGATTCCCTTTCACCCCTACTTTTTATACTCTCAATGCTACCACTGACAATCATTTTGAAGAAGATGAACTCTGGATACGAACTTGCAAAGAAAGGACTGAAAATCTCGCACTTGATGTACATGGATGATTTGAAGCTGTTTGGTAAAACAAAAGCTGAACTGAATTTATTAATTGAAAACACAAAAGAATTCAGCCAAGACATTGGTAAGCAGTTTGGAATTGACAAATGTGCAACAATAGCAACCAAAGTAGGCAAGATCATAGAAGAGGATGGAATAGAACTAGAGAATGAAGAAATGATAAAGGTAGTAAAATCAGAAGAAGGCTACAAGTACTTGGGGATTTTAGAAGCCTCTGACTTAATGCATAATAAAGTCAAGGAATTAACTTCAGCCAAGTACATTGGGTGAATTTGTAAGATATTAATGTCCAAATTGAGTGGAGGAAACATCATAAAAGCCATAAATACCTGGGCTATACCTGTGATTAGATACTCTGCAGGAATAATTGACTGGACCCAGATGGAGTTAGACAATTTGGACAGAAAAACAAGGAAGCTTATGACAATGAATCATGCCTTGCACCCTAAAAGTGATGTTGACCGATTATATTTACCAAGAGCAGAAGATGGTCGAGGACTCCTACAAGTAAAGCAGACTGTGGAAGAAGAAAAATGCAGCTTGAATGATTACATCCAGAAAAGTGAAGAACCAATGATTAAGGAAGTAAATAAAGGAGGCCTTTTAAAGACAACTAAAACAAAAGCAGAATATAAGAAAGAAGTAATTGAGCAGCGAGCTGAAAATTGGAAACACAAGGCTCTGCATGGCCAATACTTGAAAAGTATTGAAGGCAAAGTTGACCAGAAACTAACTTGGAACTGGTTAAGATCAGGAGTACTGAAAAAAGAAACAGAAAGCTTTATTTTGGCAGCTCAAGAACAAGCCCTAGCCACAAACTGTATGAAGGCAAAAATTCAACATGTCACCACCAACAGCAAATGCCGCCTCTGCAATGAGAAAGAGGAGACAGTTGACCACCTGATTAGTGGGTGCAGCAAAATTTCACAAACTGACTACCTACAACACCATGACCGTGTTGCTAAAATCATTCACTGGAAATTGTGCCAGAAGTTTGGATTTGAGTACAGCAAAAACCACTGGGAACATCAGGTTGAGAAAGTTTTAGAGAATGAGAAACACAAGATCTTGTGGGGCTTTAGGATTCAGACTGACAGGCACTTGGTCCACAACACACCTGACATAACAATAGTTGAAAAGAAAAAAGTATGGTTCATTGACATTGCAATACCTGGTGATGCATGAATTGAAGATAAGCAGCAAGAAAAAATCACAAAGTACCGGGACTTACAAATTGAAGTTGAGCGACTGTGGAAAAAGAAATCGTGTGTTGTCCCGATTGTAATTGGAGCCCTCGGAGCAATACCCAAAGGGCTACCCCGCTATTTAGAAATTCTAAATTTGCCGGATTTGAACATTTTGACTCTACAAAAAACCACCTTACTTGGAACAGCTTACATCCTCCGACGATACCTTAACAGTTCCTAGGTCCTTGGTTAGGACTCGAGCTGCTGAGCTATTAACCAGCCTCAAAGGCTGTGAATCTCACTAAAGATTAACCAATAAATAATAATAATAATAATAATAATAATAATAATAATAATAATAATAATAATAATACTTTTATTTCTATACCGCCCTTCTCCCGAAGGACTCAGGGCGGTGTACAGCCAATTTAAAAACACAAGACACAACAATGATTAAAAATTAAAATAATTAAATAGATTTGGCCGGTTTAATACCCCAAAAATTTAAAATACCCTAATTTAAAATCATTATGTTAATAGCCTGGCCTGACGGAACAACAGGGTCTTCAATGCGCAACGAAACACCCGGAGGTCGGAGATCTTACGTATTTCTGGGGGCAGTTCATTCCACAGGGCTGGGGCTCCCACAGAGAAGGCCCTCCCCCTGGGTGTCGCCAGCCGACATAACTTGGCCGATGGCACCCTGAGGAGATAGGAATTCAAGAAAAAAATATTTAAATGTGGATGTACAAAGCATAAATTAGTAAACATAATTGAGTTTAAGGGAAAAATGCAATCAGATATGACTTATCTGACTCTCATCACACGATGAATTTCAGAAATGCTCTATGTACCAAAGTATTGTTTTGTCCCAGATTTCATTCATTACTGTGAGGTGTTTTGCCTGTAAAAATAATCTGGTTGTCACTGCATACCAAAGTATTCTGATGGATTCAATTAACTTTCAAATATATTAATTCCAGTTTTCTTAATAGCAGAACTGTGCTCCTGAACAAATTCCTAGTTCTCATTTCCTGGCAAAAGTCTTGAGGACCTGCACATTATATCTCAGGATTGACATAATATCTAATTAGTCAAATAGAGGCATACCAGATTCTATGGCATTGCCTTTGGGATATTCTCAGGTGTGCATGACAATTCTTTTCCCATATTAGTTACACAATAGTTTCTATTACGCACATCTAAAATTTCAATAAGATGAAATACTGGATCAGTTACATTAAGTTGAATTTTATTTTACTTCTGTGAGTTACAAGTATAATGAAAGACAAAATTCATGTTGCAGATAAGTCTCATAAAATCCGTATATTAAAACAAGATGTCTTTCCATTCATAGTAATTTATTTTTTGATAATTTTGCTGCTATGTATTAAAGTTACTAGAGCCAGTTTGGAAATATGGTTAAAAGCTCCAGGCTAGAAGCTAGGAGACTGTGAGTTAAAGCTCGGTAGATAATGTTAGGCCACTCACTCCTTCTCAACCCCAGAAAGAAGGCAATGGAAAATCACTTCCTAAAATGTTGCTAAGAAAATTGCAGGGACTCAAAGAAGGCATACACAAAAATATCACAGCATATGTAACAAATTAAAATAATATTTCAGAACTAAAATAACATCATCATCAACAATGTATTTACTGTTGTTTCCACTCTCTATATTAAGACTGAGATTACCATGGAATGTATATGTATGCTTATTATCTCAACAGATATATTCCTTAAAATAATATTAACTGTAGCCCACAATGATCATCCTTTATCAATACAAAAGTAACACTAGAATACTGGTAACTATTTGTTTTAAAAGTTATATTCATACTCTGGAAAAGTGACAGGCATCACTTATCATTGTTATCAATAATAACATATATTGATGTTTCTCCATAACTATTATTCAAAGATAGTTTAATAAATAAGAAAAGAAGTGTATATATTGGCAATATTCAATTTAGACATAATAAGTTGATCTGGAGAACAGTCTACTTGCCGATTCACTTACAGATCCTCCTAATACAGGGGTGTCAAACTCGATGTGACTGAGGGCTGCCTAAGGATTGTGTTGGACATTAAGGGGCCGTGGCCAGGGTGGGCATGACTAGCTTGATGTCACTCATGTTGGCACATGGCCCGTTTTAACTGGCAGAGGCACCGGAGGCTGGTCCTTTTATTATTCCAGGCCAGCCCCACGGGCCAGATTTAAGCACTCCATGGGCCGGATCTAACTCACAGGCCTTGAGTCTGACACCCTTGTAGTGAAACCACTTTTGTAAAGAATTATATAATCAACATTCTGTGTTTCAGGTGCTCAAAAGTATCAGGATTCCTTAGAATAATTTTGATGATTGGCATAAATTCTAAGTTTTAGGAAATTGTTTTTTCAAGAGTGGGCCAAACTGATTATTTTAAGGCCAATTGAGCCACTCTACCACAAAAAGAATCAAACTGATAATAAACATTGAGCTGCAATAATTCAATGATATATAATTTTAATATTCCTTCTGCAAAGCCCTGTAACTAAAGAGACTAAATAAAAAATAATTCACTCTTGAGCTAAATAAAATTAATTCAGCCTGGATATATAACCTGGATCATTTCCACTTTTTCCTCATTCTGAAATTTCACTTAGATGGGGAGTAATTAACCCATTCTTTGCTGGCATTTTTTTCTTTAAATAACAAATATTTGAAGCATTAGTTAAGCTTCAGAAATCATTGAATTTTTATTAATTAATCTGATTTTGATTTGGACATTTGCCATGTCAGAATTCGCTCAACTTAATTTGAGAATCAGTCACATCTAAATCACATGTCTATTACTATAGAATTCTATTTTTGAAGTCTAAGAGAATAAGGGCAAGAGGGGGGTGAGGCTGAGTTTTTCAAACAGCAAGTGTTATTACAGATGCTCCCACATTTCATATGATAAACTATAGCAGAAGCTATTTTCAAACACAGTTTGTGATACAATCTAGAGACCTGTCTCTGGTTTTTTTTTTTAATTAAAATGTTATTATACACCTAAAGTAGCTTCTTGAAACAGATGGCATGGAGCATTGATGTAAATATGTGTATTTGCGGGTCTTGAGAATGTTATCTGGGAGTTTGATCCTGTGATTCCCGAGGACGTGGACAGGATGCTGGGGAGGTTGAACGCAACTACATGTTTATTGGACCCGTGTCCCTCCTGGATGGTGCTGGCTACCCAGGAGGTTACACGAGGCTGGCTCCAGAGGATTATAAGCGCTTCTTTGAGTGAGGATTTCTTATCTCCCACCTTGAAAGAGGCGGTGGTGAGGCCCCTCCTCAAGAAGCCTTCTCTGGATCTGGCTGTTTTGGCAAATTACCATCCTGTATCCAACCTTCGTTTTGTGGCGAAGGTTGTTGAGAGTGTGGTTGCGCGACAGCTCCCACAGTACCTGGATGAAACTGTCTATCTGGATCTGTTCCAGTCCGGCTTCAGGCCTGGGTACAGCACGGAAACGGCATTGGTTGCTTTGGTTGATGATCTCTGGAGGGCTCGGGACAGGGGATGTTCCTCTGTTCTGGTCCTATTAGATCTCTCAGCGGCTTTTGATACCATCGACCATGGTATCATGCTGCGCCGGCTGGAGGGTTTGGGAGTGGGAGGCACCGTGCTATGGTGGTTCTCCTCCTATCTCTCCAACCGGTCGCAGTCCGTGTTGGCTGGGAGGC
Source organism: Arizona elegans (assembly GCA_022577455.1). Lineage (NCBI taxonomy): Eukaryota > Metazoa > Chordata > Lepidosauria > Squamata > Colubridae > Arizona > Arizona elegans. Next base: position 68,868,303 of record JAKOOJ010000004.1, on the reverse strand, counting down.
AGAGGTCGACCTTGAGGCACCTTGTTTGTGGGGTGCCACAAGGGTCGGTCCTCTCGCCTCTCCTGTTCAACATTTATGTGAAGCCGCTGGGTGAGATCATCCGTGGATTTGGGATGCGGTGCCATCTGTACGCTGATGACATTCAGCTGTACATCTCCACCCCAGACCACCCCAACGATGCCCTTGAAGTGATGTCCCGGTGCCTGGAGGCCATGCGGGTCTGGATGGGGAGGAACAGGCTCCGACTCAACCCCTCCAAGACCAAGTGGCTGTGGCTGCCAGCGTCCCAATATAGCCAGCTGGTGCCATCGCTGGCTATTGGGGGCAAATCATTGGCCCCCACGGAGAGGGCTCGTAACTTGGGCATCCTCCTGGATGCACGGCTGTCTTTAGAAGAGCATATGATGGCCGTGGCCAGGGGGGCTTTTTATCAGGTTCGCCTGATATGCCAGTTGCGTCCCTTTCTGGATTGGGACTCCTTATGCACGGTCACTCACGCCTTCATCACCTCTCGCCTGGACTACTGCAGTGCTCTCTACATGGGGCTCCCTTTTGGGAGCACCCGGAGGCTCTAGCTGGTCCAGAATGCGGTTGCACGGGTAATTATGGGGGTGACATGGCACTCCCATTTAACACCTCTCCTGTGCGAGCTGCACTGGCTCCCGGTGGTCTTCCGGGTGCGCTTCAAGATATTGGTTCTCATCTTTAAAGCGCTCTGTGGCTTAGGGCCCGGGTATTTACGAGACCATCTTCTGCCACAGATAACCTCTCACCGGCCAATCCGCTCCCACAGAGAGGGTCTCCTCAGGGTGCCGTCGGTCAAGCAATGTCAACTGACGACCCCCAGGGGGGGCACCCGCCCTCTGGAACGAGCTACCCCCAGGAATAGGACTGATCCCGGACCTCCGTACTTTCCGCTGAGCTTTGAAGACCTTCTTATTTCAGCAAGCCGGGCTGGGTTATTTTATGGGTAAAGGGTTTTAAAATTTGGGGAAGCCAAACTGATCTAATTCTATTTTAATTTATTTTAATTTTTATATTGTATGCATTTTAAACTTGGCTGTTCACCGCCCTGAGTCCTTCGGGAGAAGGGCGATATACAAATTTAATAAATCTAAATGTAAATCTAAATTTGTCACAGCACAATAAATTTAATAAAATCAGTTTGGGAAGTGAAGTGATTTTAAGTTGGCTAAATGAGTTCTCTCATGAGGAAATGAATTTTTATTAACATTTTCCAGATTCACACTGAAGTACTAGTTTCTCCATTTGTTCTTTCCACAATCCACTGCTATAATATACAAATTTAATAAAGAAAAGGAATCTCAAGGGGTTCCCCTGGAAAGCTATAGAAAAATGGAGATGAAGCAGATTTGGCAGTATAAATAAGTCTTCGACTTACAACCATTTCTGTTTAGTGGCCGTTTGAAGCTACAGCAGCACTGAAAAAAGTGACTCCATGGTCACATGATAAATGTTCAGACACTGGGCAACTGGTTCATATTTATGATGGGTGCAGTATCCTGGGTCATGTGAACAGCTTTTGCGACCTTCTGACAAGCAAAGATAATGGGGAAGCCAGTTTCACTACAACTGTGTTACTAATTTAACAATCTCAGTGATTCACTTAACAACTGTGGCAATAAAGGGTGATCATGTAACTGCAGGGACACTGCTGTGAGAACCTATTGCAAGCAACTTTCATTCTGAACAAGTGAACATTAAATAATGATTATCTGTCTAATGTGAATTGTGAGTTATCAAGAATTTTCTAACTCCCTATCCCCGATGCTTTCTGAGTTTTGCATTTTCATGCGTTGTCCTTCTATAATGATTTGAAATGACACACATGACTGACAAACATATTCTATCTTTAAACTTATATATGTGAAATTGCAGTAGATTTAAAAAAAATAAATTCAGCTCTTAATACACTATTTTTGTCCCATTAAATTGGCAATTTTACAGTATCCTTGTTTGCATTTGTTCACTAGTTTTAATCTCCTGTTTCTCTCACATTGTGAAATGTATTACCTATCAAGTAAAGCTATAAAAAGCATGAAGAAACGCTTTACAATTATTGGGAGTATAGTCCTTTTTTTAAAAAAAGAAGTTTTTCAAGGCTTTGTAAGGAGCTTAAGAAAACACTTGGATGTTTTCAATGAGTCAGCTGTGACTTTCAGAACTCTGTTTTGGATTACAATACAAACAAACCTAAATTACACCATGCTATGTAATTGTTGAAAATAGATGATCCAAACATTATAGTTTGGATTTTTATTGAATACCAAGCAATACCAAGCAAAATCCAGTATATGGTACTAGTACCTAAAGCTTTGATTGAAATGAGTTTTTATGAAAGACTGTTCGTTCAAAACAAATGTTAATAGTTAATATGAAATGTTTTACACTTTGATTATATGGTACTGATTTTCCTCGCTACTAAAAAGCTCCTTTAAGCTCTCAATTGAGAAAATGCAGAAATCTGTGGGACCATGAAGAGCAAAATATATTGAAATAACAGGTAAAACTAAAATTGTTAGGCATGGCCATGCAGAACAATGTAACTGATTTTTACTGCTCAATTTATGTGCAAGTGATCTATTTATATAATTGAATTATATAATTCTTCTTTAATTTATATCATACGGTGTGTATGTGTGTCTATAATCTATCTGCAGTACATTATATATATAAGAAAGGATTTTTCGAAATGACCATCAGAGCATTAGTATTTCCTATATTTTGATTAACATGCTCTGATGCTAAGTTCTACTCCCCCTCCAAATGCAAAACACAAGCAGAGGAGTTTCACTTTCAGTTTTCCTTTCACAGCAGGAAGCAGCTTTAATACAGAACTCTTGAACTAAACCATGGCCAGGCTCCTTCCTGTCTTCTTCTTGCTCACACAGCAAATACTGTTTCACTTTCCAAACAGCCCTCTGACGCTAAGGAGTTCTACTCCCCCGTCCCACCTGAAAAGAAATCTGTTCCAAATGCAAAACACAAGCAGAGGACAGGAGTTTCACTTTCAGTGACCAGGGATAGGATAGGGAGGCTTCTGTGGGGCAAGCCTGAGGGAGAGAAGAGGATAGGATAGGGGAGGCTTCTGTAGAGCAAGCTTAAGGGAGAGAAGTTATTGGATAGGGGAGGCTTCTGTGGGGCAAGCTTGAGGGAGAGAAAAGGATATGATAGGGGAAATAAGCAGGGTGAATGTTGCAGTGCCTCTGCGGTCATTTATAAGTGTGAATGGCCGTGGTGCTGCAACATTTGTGACTTCGTGACTGGGTCACAAGTACTTAGAGTGAGGGCTATGTCATAACTTCAAACGGTCACTGTCATAACTGCCATAACTCAAGGAATACGTCAACTGTCTCGTATTAGTCATGTAGAGAGGAGAGATAAGCTCTGAACTTTTGCCTGCTTAATCCCTTTGAAGCCCGGTCGCTGTGGAAATGAGGAGCGGGGAGACATTACTGTGAAATGACGAGACAAGAAGTCAGGAGAGTGACTTGGAAGATAGCCAATGAGAAGCAGAGAATTGGGGATTGGAAAGGGAGGGATTGGGGGGCAAAAGGTCAGTCTTGTCCGCATCGAGTCATGATCCGGTTGCTGTGCTCAAATAAAGAAAAGATTTCCTTAAAGATTGGTAGTTTGGAAATTCATTTATTTTGAGATAGCATCGAAGTCTGACAGACGGACAAGACTCACAACTTTCCAAGCCAAACTGGCAAACCTCCAGCCCTCCAGCTCCCTGCCAAATGTTTGGACGGATTGGAGGCAAGGTTCTGAAGCCATGGCAGCAAGCCAGCTCTCTACTGAAAGTCTACTCCAAACGGCTGTGAACCAGCCACCCCTCCCTACACAAGCCAGCTTGGATGCAACAGGGCCACCCCCTCCCCCAGCAAAGCTGCAACCCCCCTCCCCCCCCACTGCCACAGAATTACCAAGGACAGACGATCGTGCTCCAGCCCAAGAGAAGAAAAAATGATGAACCTTGGTGGACTTTGCCAAAATCTGCAGAAGCTGAATTCCCCTTTCCAGACGCTAAAGGTAAGGGGAAGCCCCTGAGTGAATTGGGAAGGGTGGATTGGTTATAGGATTGGCAGCAGGCCAGACAGAAAAAAACTTCAACCCTGCCACTCGAAAGCCCCATGGAGGAGTTAAAGCAAGATTTTGAACGTGCCGTCAGCCTGGAAGATGGTCCATCCTGCAGGCCCAAAGATAGAAGGAGGCCAGCTGACCCTGTTGAACTAAGTCACCATAGAAGGTGGCCCAGCCCTTCCCCCTCCCACACCAGAAGGAAAGAAAGTCCCAGTTTGCATCCATGGGTTCCTCCTCTGACCAGCAAACGCAAGGCATCACCCCCGGCCCCCGAATGAGAGATGAGGAAGAAGCCCAACAATACCCCAGACAGGCACACAGAGCCCGGCCACGGGAGGACGGGCCACCGAGGGCAGAGCCAAACCGGTTCAGAGGGAAATTTGATGGGGATCCAGACCAGGTGGCGCAGTTCCTCGATGCAACTGAGGTCTATATCGAGAGCTATGGGCACCTTTACCCAGAGCCCTGGTCAATGCCATTTCAGAAGGGCTGGAGGGAGAAGCAAAGACTTGGTCATCAGCCCTCTACAAGAATAGAGCCCCCCAACTGCAAGACGCAGATGATTTCTTGCAACTACTGTGGGTGAGGTACGAGGAAGTAGGTACGAGGACCCATATGTGGAAGACGAACTCAGAAGCCTAGTCCAGAGAGGGAAGCCCATCAAGGAACACATTCATGAATTCCGAAGAGTCGTGGGCACCTTGCCTCCCCTACCTGAGCGACTGCTAGTGTATTTTTTCAGAACGAGCCTAGATAAGCGGATCGCTCAAATGACCGCTTATCGGGACATCCCGAACCGACTCTCTGAATGGTTCCATGTGGCGATGCAAGTTGAAAGGGGACTGCGCGCCAATGACATGCTAAAGCAAGCAGAGGCCAGGGAGAGATACCAATTGGACCCGAGGCCACAAACCAGACGAGGAACCATGGCACCATGGCCTACCCAAAGACCTTTCGTTCCATGGAGCCCAATGAGATGCTACAGATGTGGAGGAATGGGCCATCTAGCAGCAGCCTGTGGAACCCCGGGCCTGAGGCCAAACCCTCAGCCAAAGGCACAACAAGAACGGGGCCCCAAGCGAGCCACCGATGCGCCACGAAGTCTCCCCCCCCGGCACAGAGGTCTTCGCCCACCTGACTGACACAAGGGGAGTCCCGGATGATGGAGACCAATCCCCCGACTCGTATGACAGCGAGGACGAGGGTGAAGATGACCCAATGGTGAGTGGACCCATCCACCCTTTCCTTTTCCCCATATGCCTAACAGCCCCAAAGACAGGTACCCAAGAGACTTTCCAAGCCCTGATAGATTCGGGCTGCACTAGGTACCCGCAGTCCTAAAATTGGGGATCCGAGCTAAACTCAACCACCCAATTCGATTTGAGCAAGTTGATGGGACCCTAGTAGGCGGAGCTTGCGCCACACACCTGACCGAACCAGTGAAGCTAGAACTAGGGGATCACTGGGAGACGATACGGTTCATAATAGCCCCCAAGATGGCCGATCCAGTCATACTGGGACTTTCCTGGCTAGACAAGTGTGGTCCAATTATCTGGTGGCAAGAGGGGACCCACAGATTGAGGATAGCCAAAGGGCCCCAACCTCTGCCGTTCCAACCAGAACAAACACCCCCACACTCGAGCCCCAACATCTCCCGCCTGAACAAAAGAAGATGGCACCAACGCAAGGGCCCCTCCCGAAGGGCACCGCGAAGCAGCTGGGGCCCACTTCCAACAGCACCCATGAAACAGAGCAGATCCCAAAAGATTACCAAGACCTAGCAGAGGTATTTAGCGAGACCGAGTGTGATGTCCTACCTCCCCACCGTGATGCCGACTGCGCCATCGAAATCATCCCTGGGGCAAAACTACCTAAACCTAAATTGTATGCCATGACGCCCCATGAAATGCAAGAAATGAGAAACTACATAGACAAAAACCTACGAAGGGGTTTCATTGAGCCAGTCAAACCGCGGGTCGCGGCACTGGTCCTCTTCAAAGAAAAGAAAGACGGCTCTATGCGTCTGGTAGTTGACTTTCGGGGATCAATGTGGTCTGCATACACAACTTATACCCCCTCCCCCTCATGAAGGACATGCTAGCCCATCTGGCCAAGGGGAAGATTTTCACCAAACTAGACCTCCGCGAAGCCTACTACCGAGTGTGCATCAGGGAAGGAGACAAGTGGAAGACAGCATTCAACTGCCCCCTGGGAAGTTACCAATTCAAGGTGATGCCATTTGGGCTACAGGGAGCCCCAGCCGTGTTCATGCAATTGATAAACAAAGTTCTACATGACCACTTGTACAAAGGGGTCCTCGTCTACCTAGATGACATTCTCATTTACACGGAGACTATAGACACATACCCCTCGTACGCAAAGTGCTGGAAAAACTGCTGAAAGCGAACCTCTATGTCAAACTGTCAAAATGCAAGTTCCACCGATCGCGTCTCGACTATTTAGGTTACCGAGTGTCAAACAAGGGGATAGAGATGGACCCAGCTAAAGTACAATCAGTCCTAGACTGGCGACCCCCTCGCACCCGCAGGCAACTACAAAGCTTCCTGGGGTTTGCAAATTTCTACAGGCAATTCATCCCCTCCTTTGCAAGAATTGCCAAACCTCTGATGGACCTCCTAAAGACAGGAAGTCCGACAACAAAACCTCGCCCGGGACAGCCTCTACAGTGGGACTCGGCCTGCCAACAGGCATTCGAGACACTAAAACAAATGTTTGCAAAAGAACCGGTCTTGAAGCATCCTGACCCCGAACAACCCTTCATCATCCAAGCAGATGCCAGCGATGTGGCAGTAGGGGCAGTCCTACTCCAAAAGAACAGCCAGGGAGACCTGCAATCTTGTGCCTACACATCCCGCAAACTCACCGACACAGAAAGACGATGGGCGGTGTGGGAAAAGGAAGCGTTTGCGGTGAGATGGGCGCTGTTAACCTGGCGACACCTGCTAAAAGGAGGCCAGACACTGTTCGAGGTTTGCACTGACCACAAAAACCTAGAGGCCCTCAAGACCCCACGGAAGTTATCGCCCAGGCAAGTCCGGTGGACCCAATACTTCAATCGTTTCAACTTCGAGCTGAAGTACATCCCAGAGGGGAAGAACTTTCTGGCTGATGCCCTCTCCCAAATGCCTCAATACAACAGTGAATGTGAGCAGATAGTGAATCCCATCATCCCTTCTGCCCAAGGAGTGGGCCAAGTAACCACCAGATGGCAGCATCGAGACCAGCAGGGCCAACCCGCGAGTGACCTAACGATGAGGCTCAAGGCAGAAATGTTGGCAGACTCCTGGTTCCGAGACAATCAACATCTCTTGACAAAGAGAGATGGCCTAGCATGGAGAGGGATGAAACTTTATGTCCCAGACACCTTGCGCACCTTAATCCTCAAGAGAAGTCACAATGTCAAACCAGCGGGACATTTTGGCTTCCTAAAGACTCTGCACTTAGCTCGGAGACAGTTTTGGTGGCCCCACATGAGAAAAGACGTAGACAGCTATGTAAAAAGTTGTACCATATGTGCCACGATGAAAACCCGACCAGGAAGGCCCCCGGGGCTGCTGCAGCCAGTAACTGAACCGTCAAGGCCATGGGAGGAGATTGTTATGGACTTCATAGTCGAATGGCTGAGGAGCAGCGGAAGCACAGTGATCTGGACTGTAATAGACTTGTTCTCCAAACAGGCACATTTCATACCCTGCAGCGGACTACCCTCAGCCCGCCAATTGGCCAAACTGTTCGTAAAACACATCTACCGCCTGCACGGAGTACCCAGAAGAATCATCTCTGATCGAGGTGTCCAGTTTACAGCGAAGTTCTGGAGGGAATTCCTTCGATTCATAGGATCATCCCAAGGCCTCAGCTCAGCGTTTCACCCGAGCACCAATGGGGGGGGGGCTGAGAGGTTGAATGCCATGGTTGAGCAATACCTGAGGTGCTATGTTGACTACCAACAATCGAACTGGGCGGACCTCTTATCGTTTGCTGAGGTCGCATATAACAATGCTGTCCACAGTAGTACAGGACTAACCCCATTTAAGATAGTGAGCAGCATCGATTTCGTCCCCATGCCAGAGTACCCAAGGGAGCCTCCTTCCTCAGTTACCTTGACCAAATGGATGGCAATCCTAAGAGAAACCTGGGAGAATGTCAAGAGGGCATTAGACAAGGCAGCACGGCCTTATAAGAAACAAGCAGATAAGCACCGAGCCCCCCAGAGGCCGTTCCAAGTAGGGGAAAAGGTCTACCTCTCCACCAAGTATTTGAGACTCAGACTCCCGACCAGAAAACTGGGGCCGAAATTCATAGGACCTTTTCCAATAGTAAAAATAATCAACCCGGTCACAGTACAATTGCAGTTGCCCCGGTTACTAGGGAGGATACATCCCGTTTTTCACAGTAGCCTCCTGAAGCCTGTAGAAGGGTCAACTTGAAGGCCGGTGCCACATGATCCCCCAGGGCCCTTGACTGTTGGAGGCCAGACCCACTATGAAGTACAGCGAGTTCTCGATTCAAGGTGGCACAGAGGGCGCCTCCAGTACTTAATTAAGTGGAAGGGCTACCCCTTGTCAGAAGCTTCCTGGGTGAAGAGCACAAACATCCAAGCTGACCGCCTCATAGCTAAATTCCATGCAGATCACCCGGACAAGCCGGGAGGGGGTGGGGTACCCCCTTGGAGGGAGTGAGGTACTAAACTTGTTGTTTATCTCACGCAGGCCTCACTGGAAGAGTGAAGGGAAAGGGGCCGGATGTCAGTGCCTCAGCGCTGGCATAGAGAGGAGAGATAAGCTCTGAACTTTTGCCTGCTAAATCCCTTTGAAGCCCGGTCATCGTGGAAATGAAGAGGGGGGAGACATTCCTGTGAAATGACGAGACAAGAAGTCAGGAGAGTGACTTGGAAGATAGCCAATAAGAAGCAGAGAATTGGGGATCGGAAAGGGAGCAAAAGGTCAGTCTTGTCCGCATCGAGTCATGATCCGGTTGCTGTGCTCGAATAAAGAAAAGATTTCCTTAAAGATTGGCAGTTTGGAAATTCATTTATTTTGAGATAGCATCGAAGTCTGACAAGTCACTTATTATAACAAGTGAACTGTCATAACGCAAGGAATACCTTAAATGGACCGGACTCAAACAAAAGAAAAACCTGGATAAGAAAGACAATAAAATAATGATAAGGAATCATTCCCTTCATACATGTAGCGATGTTGATAGGCCCTACCCTGTTTCTCCCAAAATAAGACATCCCCTGATAATAAGTCCAATCAGGCTTTTGAGCGCATGGCAATAAGGCCAGCGTTTATTTCAGGGTTCAAAAATATATAAGACAGGGTCTTATTTTCAGGAAAACATGGTACTTACTAAGAAAAATAAGTGGGCATGGAATGTTGCTAGTACATCAAGTGGCTGAAGAAGGAAAAGAAGAATATTGGAATTGGCATTGGAAGAATATCTATTTTTTTTAAATTTTAAAACAAACTTTATTCAATATAAAAAGATAAAATTGTACAAAAAGTTCTTAACTCTAAAAATACATTCAAAACTACTTACAAACAAAACTAACAAAGGATTACCTGTCTATAATATATAAGTATACAAATATATACATTAACCTTTGCTTCTTTTATCTTAATGACGGTGTATATTTATTACCTTTGATTTTTACTATAATTGACATTACCTTTTTTTCCATTGATTAATCCATTCATACCATCTGTCCCATATTTTGAAGTACTGTGAGTCTTCCTTATCATTTAATTTTAAAGTTAATCTATCCATTTCTGCGCATATGAATATCTTTTGAATTATTTGCTGCTCTGTTGGTAACTGTTCTGATTTCCAGGATTGAGCTAGGGTTAATCTAGCCGCCGTGATTATATGTAGCGTAATGTACTTTATTTCCTTTCTACTACTTCTTTTGAGTATTTATTTATTTATTTATTTTATTTATTTATTTGATTTGATTTCTATACCGCCCTACTCCCAAAGGACTCAGGGCAGTGCACAGCCAAACAATAAAACACATACATACAAAATTTAAAAGTAGAATAAAATCAAATTAAATAATTTTGGCCCCGACAAATTTAAAACCCCAAACTTTTTAAAACCAATTTTAAAATTGAATGTATAAAATCCTAAAAGATATTTAAAAATTAAAAATCTTTTATAAAAGAGGGAGAAAATTAGGCCAGGCCCGCCTAGTGAAATAATAAGGTCTTTAAAGCGTGGCAGAAGGTGCACAGATCCAGGATCCTCCGTATCTCTGGGGGGAGCTCGTTCCAGATAGTAGGTGCCCCCACAGAGAAGGCTCTCCCCCTGGGGGCCGCCAGTCGGCATTGTTTGGCCGACGGCACCCAGAGGAGCCCCTCTCTATGGGAGCGTACTGACCGGTGGGAGGCTATTGGTGGTAGTAGGTGGTCCTGCAAGTACCCAGGTCCTAAGCCATGGTATATATACCATGGTATATATAGTATACCTAACAAAAAAAATTCAGGTTTTAAATCAATATCTTCTTCCGTTATTTCTATTATCCAGGTTCTAATTTTTTTTTAATTTGATTTATATGCCGCCCTTCTCCGAAGACTCAGGACGGCTTACAATGTGCTCAGCAATAGCCTTCATCCTTTTGTATATTTATACAAAGTCAGCTTATTGCCCCCACAAACTGGGTCCTCATTTCACCTACCTTTGAAAGGATGGAAGGCTGAGTCAACCTTGAGCCTGGTGAGATTCGAACCCTGCAGTAATTGCAGGCAGCTGGTCTTAATAACCAGCTTAATAACAGGGTGCCTTAAACCACTGTACTACCAAGGCTCTTCGCTCTTTATCCAAAATTTCTTAATTTTTGGGCAAAGCCACCAGAGATGATAAAAGGTTCCCTGTATATGTACTCTGCATATAAAAACAAATTAAAAAGAAAATCCAGGGAAGATCTCATCAAACATCTAGATGAAGCAGAAAGGAAACTCCAAAAAATGCCTGGTGACACTGTAGCAAAGGAAAATTGGATGGTGTGGAGACATAAATTAAACATTCTAGATCAAGAAGAGCTAGCCCAAAAAATAAAAAGAACAAAACAGCACTATTTTGAGAACGCTAATAAATCGGGCAGGTGGCTGGCCTATAAATTAAAAAAGGAAAATGAAAAAGGGACAATCCAGATATTAGAAGATGCGGAGGGAAATCTCTTAAATAAAGAAGAAGATAAACTAGAAAGAGCGAGAGAGTACTATGAATCCCTATATAAAGAAGAGGAGACCTCGGAGGGAAAAATAGATCAATATTTGGCAGAGGTGGAGCTCCCGCAAATAACAGAGGAAGAGAAGGAGATGCTCAATGCTAAGATAACAACCGAAGAGTTTAAAAAAGCCCTGTCCAAACTCAAAAACAACAAATCACCTGGCCCAGATGGATTCCCAGGAGAAATATACAAAAAATTGGAAGAAATTCTACAACCAAAATTAATGGAAATTTTTAATGAGGTTTTGACGGGCTCAAAAATTCCTGACTCATGGAGGGAAGCTCATGTTACACTGCTGCCGAAAGAAGGTGCCGACCCCCCAAAAATCCAAAATTACAGACCAATCTCACTTCTAAACACTGATTACAAATTATTTATGTGTATAATGGTAGAAAGAACTAAAAAAATATTAAATAATTGGATTCATAAAGACCAAAATGGTTTTCTCCCTGGACGACAAATTAGGGACAATTTGAGAATTGTACTAGATACTCTAGAATACTATGAAGAACACCCAGAAAAGCAGTTGGCCTTAGTCTTTTTGGATGCCCAAAAGGCATTCGACAATCTAAATTGGAATTTTATGACCAAACAAATTAAAATAATGGGATTCGGGCAAAACTTCGAAAAAATGATAAAAACTATCTATGATAATCAGAGGGCGAGCATTCTAGTAAATGGAGACAGGACAAGAACTTTTCAAATCAAGAAAGGAGTAAGGCAAGGCTGCCCTTTGTCACCGCTATTATTCATTTTGGCCCTGGAAGTTTTGCTACGAAACATTAGAAACAACGAGGAAATCAAAGGCCTAAGAATTAGAAAAGAGATTTATAAAACACAAGCCTTTGCGGACGACGTGGCGCTAATATTAGAAGATCCATTGATATCTGGACAAAAAGTATTAGAGGAATTGGGTAAATATGGAGAGGTGGCAGGCCTTTAACTGAACAAATCTAAAACCAAAATACTTACTAAGAATGTAACTGAGTCGCAGAAGGAAGAGATAGAAGGAATTTTGGGCCTACAAGTGGTCCCAAAAATAAAATACTTAGGAATTTGGTTAACCAAAAGGTGCTCATCCCTAAAAGAAGATAATTATACCCCATTAATTAATAAATTAAAACAAGATTTGGATAGATGGAAAAAGGTTAAATTATCACTTATAGGCAAAATTGCGGCAATCAAGATGAACATTCTCCCCAAGATCTTATTTTTATATCAAAACCTACCAGTAATTTTAGAGAAAATTTTTTTCTCAGAATTAAATAAGACCATTAGGGAATTTGTTTGGGAGGGGAAAAAATCAAGGATCTCACTTAAAATTCTACAGGAAAAAAGGAATGTGGGAGGACTTGGACTCCCAAATTGGGAAACGTATTATAGAGCGGCAAAGTTGATATGGATAAAGGATTGGATCACCTTGGAGAGTAAGAGAATCTTAGTGTTAGAAGGACATGACCTACAGAAAGGGTGGCATGCATATCTATGGGATAAAGACAATAAAAAGAAAACTTATTTCCACAGGCATAAAATCAGGGACTCCCTAATACAAACGTGGGTGGGGATCAGGCAGAGATACTATACCAAAGTCTCAATCTGGCTTTCTACAGTAGAGGCAATGATTTACCCCAACAGGTGGAGAAACTGTGCAGATACAAAGACATTGTCGATGGAGGGGGAAACATTAAATCAAATGAAGCTCTGAGAGATCAAGGTATAACCTTAGATTGGTGGACCTATCTGCAAATAAAATCAAGATACCAGAAAGATAAAGATGAGTATGGCTTAGAATTAGGATATAATGGATTAGACAAAATTCTGATGGGACAAGGGAAAAAAGTGTTGGCCAAGCTGTATAATTATTTATTGGATGAAGATAGAGATGAGGATATAATTAGAAACCAACTGAGAGCATGGGAGAGAAATATTGGACACAGTTTGGACTTTAATGAATGGGAAGAAGCCTGGAATAAAAATTATAAATTAACTAGAGCAGCCACGTATAAGGAAAACCATTACAAAATGCTTCATAGGTGGCATTTAGCACCTGCAAGACTAGCAAAGATGTTCCCCAATGCACAGCCAAATTGTTGGAAATGTGGCCATGGTCATGGCACCTTCTTTCATATGTGGTGGACATGCCCCGAAGCAAAAAGGTATTAGAGCAAAATTCGGAGATGGTTGAAAGATATACTCAAAGAAGAAATTGATTTGAATCCAGAAATATTTCTCCTGGGAATGGCAAAGAAAGGGTATGGAAAGGAAAAGGTCCACCTCCTAATACACATAGCTACAGCTGCCAGACTAGCATACGCTCAATACTGGAAAAAGAAAGACCTACCACCAGATGACCTTATAATTAATAAAATATTAGAGTGTGCAGAGATAAGTAAATTAACACACGAGATAAATGACGATGAAAACTCTGATTATGATACTGTGTGGGGAAGATGGTACGAATGGATAAATGATAGAATTAAGGAAGGAATAAAAGGTGCAGAAATTAATTAGAAATGTGTAGTATAAATGACACCAGACACTTACTCATGTATATATGTATAAACACTGCAAATCCGATGTTAAACAGAATCGTGACTATATTTTATCTGTGTAAAAAAAAAAAAAATCAATAAAAATTGTATTAAAAAAAAAAAGGTTCCCTGTATTTGTTTACATTTCCAGCATATCGGGTTGAAATTTGCATACATCTTTGCCAATCTCGCCGGGGCTAGGTACCATCTGTACCACATCTTATAATGATTCTTTTCGTATGTTGTTGCTTTTGTTATTCTATAATTATTTTCCCATATCATTTTCCACTCTTCCAATTGTATGTTTCTTCCAATATTCCTAGCCCAAGCTATCATTTGACCTTTAACTATGTTTTCTGCCAGATTGAATTCTAATAAGTATTTGTAAATCTTTGAGATTAATTTTCCCTCTTTGGTTTCTAATAATTTATCTAACTGGTTAGGTTTTATTTCAACTCCTCCTTCTTCATTGTCTTTTTTGTATCTGGTTTGTATTAATAGGTAAGGCCACCAGTCCATTTCTATACCCTGGTCTCTGAGCTCCTGCCGTGTTTTTAGTCATCCATGTACATCCAGAACTTCTTTATATCGTATTGTTTTTTGGGTGGCTGATGTATTGGGATGCATTGCTGCCTCTAATGTGGATATCCAGCCTGGGACTTGCCTCTTTTAATGCCTCATTGTAGACCTCCAATAATATCCAATTTAGTGATTCTCCTAGTCCTTTATATAATTCTATTGGTAACCCATCTGTTCCCGGGGTTTTATTATTTTTTTGTTTCCTGATTGTTTCCTGTAGTTCCTCCATAGTAATCTCCCTATTTAACATCTTTTTTTCTTCTTCCGTTATTACAGGCATTTCCTCCTCTTTTAATTATTGGTCTATTTCTTCTACTTCCACCTTATCCTGTGTATATAAATCTTGAAAAAAATTGATTGCTATCTCTTTCTTCTTTTCCAGGCTCTGTTGTAGCTTGCCTTCATTATCCTGTAATTGATGAATCATTCGTTTTTCTCTTTCTTTTCTTAATTTATAAGTCATCCACCTCCCTGGTTTATTTGCCTGCTCAAATTGATTTTGTCTTATGAATTTCAATGTATTGGCATATTTTTCTTGTTCAAATATATTCAATTTGTGTTTGGCTGTCATCCAACTAACTCTTACTTGTTCATCTCCTGGTCTTTCCTGTAATTTCTCTTCCCAATTTTTAATCTCTTCATAAATTCTATTATATTCTTTTTCCCTCTCCTTTTTCCTTTTACTATTATAGGCTAATGTTAGGCCTCTAATGTAAGCTTTAGTTGTGTCCCACAAATTTTGTAGGGATGTCTGGTTTTTATTATTATCCTTGAAGAACCATTTCAGTTCTTCTTCTATTCTTTCAGCATATTCTTTTTCTTTCATTACCTGTGTATTCATCATCCATCTATTTTTTCCCTTTCTCCATCCTCTCCATTCAATTATTAATGGGTTATGATGAGCCCAGTCATTAGTCCCTATCTCTACTGATTCAATCTCCTGTGTTAAGATCTTCGTAGCCCATACCATATCTATTCTCAACCAGGATTTATGAGGGTTGGAATAATATGTATACTTTTCCTCTTTTGGGTTGTATAGTCTCCAGATATTTACTAAATTTAGTTCTTCTATAAGAGATAAAAATATTTTCGGCAGCAAATTCTTCTTATTTTTTTTTATTCTGATTACTTCTTTAATCTTTTTTTGGGTCCACAATAACATTAAGATCGCCTAATAGACATACATTTTCTATATTCTGTTCTATTATTTTTTCGTGTAGTTTTTGATAAAATTCTTTTTGCTCACTATTTGGTGCATATACTACAACTAACAACACATTTTTGCCTTTAAAATTAACTTCAATCATCAAAGTTCTTCCTAATCTATCTACATATTTCAATTTACTTTCTATCTCATCTTTAACATAAACTGCTATACCTTTTTTCTTTTCATCTGTTAATGATACATATAGTTTCCCTAGTTTTTTACATTGCAGGTATTTTTCTCCCTGTTTTCTTATATGGATTTCTTGAAGGCACATAATATCTGCTTTTTGTTTAATTAATTTCCTGAATATTTGGTTTCTTTTGACAGGAGATTTAAGTCCGTTTATATTTAGTGATATAATTTTCAGATTTCGTTCCATTTTTAAAAGTTAATCTTGTTCCTTTTTATTCCTTTACTTCCTGTCCCTTTTGATTTTGTGCCCTTGTCGTTACTCCTTCTTCTTCTTGGATTTCCCCCTCTTCCTCTTTTTCTTTCTCTTTGCTGTGAAATTTCTCCTCATGTGAAATTGCTTGGTCTTCTCATCTGCCATCCGTTCCTTCTAGTTCTATCACCTGGTTGTATAAATTTTGTGCTTTTTCTATAGTGTCAAGTTTTATCTTTTTCCCCTTCCATGTGACTAATACTCCTTCCGGCATTAACCATCGAAATAATATTTGTTTTCTGTTTAGTAGTGCAGTGAGGAATCCATAGTCTTTCCTCCGCTCTCTAATTCTTTTTGGTATTTGTTTTAATGTTATTATCTCTTTTTGTTTATAATATATTGGTTCTTCTTTGGCTATTTTGAAAACAATGTCTCTGACCTTTTTTCTCACAAATCTTTGTGAGTGGACCTCTCTTGGGAGTCTATGTTGTCTTGCGTAGTTAGTGTTTACTCTGAATACTTCATTTATTTCATTGATAATCTCATCTTTATCTCGTTGCAAAATTTCGGCTATCATTTTGGCCATTACTAATGTCAGGTCCTCATCTCTTTCTTCTCTTACGTTCTGAAATCTTAGATAGAATGCCGCTCTTTCCATTTCTAATTGTGCCACCGTGTTTTCAAGCTCTTTATTGAGACCTCTCATTTTCTCATCTAATGGTTCCAATTTCCCTTCTGTTCGTTCTGTTTTTTTTTCTATGGCCATAATCCTTTGGTCATTTTTTGTAATTATCTCCTGAATGGAGTCCATTTTTCCATCTAGTTTTTGTATATCTTCTTTAACAGAGTTTTTAATTTCATCCAGGTCTCTCCTAGTTTCCTCATGATTTCTGGACATACACTCTTGCATTTTTAGCATAGTCTCTTGTATTGTCGCTAACATGGTCTGGACAGTCTGCATACTCATGGTGGGGGTTTGGTTTTCAGTCAAGAAGATCCCTTCTATGGTTTTTTGCATCGCTGGAGAGGCCATTAGTCCAAATGGTGTTGAAGTAGCCTTTTTTCCTGATTTTCCTGTGGTTACTGTAGTAGATGTCATTTCTTTCAGGACTTTGTATTGTTTTTCTAAAATTCTGTCTATTCTTTCCCAAATTAGCATCCGCTTCTCAATCAATTTTATGTACTGTTAGGTACTAAAGTTCTTAAATAAGTTTAAATATCCTCTATTTCTATTATTCCTATAATAAATATCCTCTTATACTCAAATATAAAATCTCAATCTATATCACCTTACTAATTTACTTTATATCACTATGATTTCAATTAATTTTCAATTCAATTAATTATACTATACGATACTATAATTATTATATATCCTATAAAATATATATTGATAGTACAGATTTATACTAAATATTATAACATTCTATCTCTAAAATGATTAATTAATTAGTTATCTAGCAAGCGTTGTAATAACTAATAGTATAAAAACCAAAATACTACAATATATAGACAGTACTTAGTTAGTATATGTGTATATATATATATATATATATATATATATATATATATATATATATTAGTACCATTTAAGTTAAATTGATCTTCTAATAAATAATTAAGAGTAAAATATATTAATTAAACAATAAGACTTAATAGTTCAATATATCGTTAATATTGGTAGTTAGTATATTTAAGATATTTGTAGAATATATATGGATTTTTCTTTTAAGAGTTAATCACTATGAAGTTTTACTGTTCTTTTCTCTAATCACACTTTTGCAGCTCTCCAGGTTCCACCAATATTAGTCCAAGGGAGATCTAATCTTCTTAAAGACAGGAAGCAAAGTACACAGTCTTTCACTATTACTGTCCAAAATGGCGATCTCAACTTTCCAACTTCTCTTTGTATCAGATCAGTTGTTACCTATATTGTCCTTCTCTGTCAGTGCACCTTTATCTAACAAAAAGCCAGTGTCCTGCTTCCTATCGTTACTTTCCTCCGATTACACTCTCTTCCAAATTTATCTTCACTGTATAGAACTGATATGACAGGTTTCGCTGAGTCACTTAGCTCCCCTCGTTATTTGCCACCTGCGCCTTTCGGAGTCTCTCTGTCTTTCCGCTGCTCCTCTGGACTCTAAGGTTAATCCCCTCCTCGCAGTAATCATCAATGAAATTATTTCAACTTTTTGTTCTCCTGCTCACCAATCTTTACCCCGTACTCACTCTTTCGCTTCCTGCTTTTATACTTAAGACGTTGAGTCTCTGGTTCGGCCAAATCAGCCTTCTTCTTCCTGCGTCCGGAATAAAGGTTCTTCTCGGAGTGGCGGGAGACCGCACCTCTCCACACCGCTTCCTCCAACGTATCCCTCTTTTTGTTGGGTCTACCTCAGGTCCGATCTTTCCCATAACGGGCCCTGAAACACTGGAAAATCGACACGGAATACGGAGCACTCCTTTTCCGTGTCGCCTCGACCCACGCCTCAACCAGAAGTCAGCATTGGAAGAATATCTAAAGAACAATGAAGATGCACTGAAGCTAGTACACCAGGAAAGTTTACTGAATATCGTGGATACAAGAAAGATCAAAGGAAGAAAAGAGACAAGTTTAAGTATTACGTGGACAGTACATACAAACAAATAACAGCAAAGCCTGGCAATGGATAAGCACAAAAAGGTTGAAGACATAGAAGGAATAATTCTGACTGCACAAGATCAAGCTGTAAGAAGAAATGCATAGAAAGCCAGAATTGAGAAGACAGCAACAGATAGCAAAAAATGCCATTACTGAAAGGAAGCAGAACAAACAGTGGACCACTTACTTAGCTGCTGCAAAATGACCCAGATTAACTACAAACAATAACATGACAAAATAGCAACAATGGTGCATTTGAATATATGCAAGAAATATTATTTGCCTGCAAGCAAGAATAGGTGATACCACAAAATAGACAAAGTAATAGAAAATGAAAACATTAAAGTGCTCTTGAGACTTTTGAATTGAAGCACGTGCCACAATAGCACTTCAGACTTAATAACTGTCTATGAGAAAATCAAAAAAGGCTGCAGTCGATGTGGCATTACCTGGAGAAATCACCATAGAAGAGAAAGAACTAGAAAAAATCATAAAATACAGAGACCTGAAAATATAAGTAAAATGATTGAGGAAAAAGAAAGGAAATAGTAATAGGAACCATGGTGTAATCCCAAAATATCTGGCGTACTACTTGAACACCATCAGCATTGACAAAATTACCATCAAACAATTGCAAAAGGCAGTTTTAGTTAGAGTAGTTTACATCCCTTGACAGTACTTTAGTATTATTAAACAACATCTGCCTACACCATGTCTTTGAGAAGGACTGGATAGATGGGCAAAAATGCCAAATCCAGTCTAAATATCTAGCTAACAATAGTTTTTTTAACACAAAGTTATGTTTACACTAGCTGTTATATACAGCTAGTGTAAACAGCATGTATTCAATATAAATCTATATATATATATCAGGGGCAAAATGCTCTGAAGTCTCCTTTGCGGGCTTGTGCTTTGCGGGCTTGTGCACTGCAGGCGCTAAGAAGCCTTTTCTGAGTCTGCAAAGGTAAGTAGAACAGTGAGGGGGGGAACAGCTGTGCTGCATGATTTATATTTGCTAGAAAGCAGGATTTTCTGCTTTCTAGCGAATATAAATCACGTGGCACAGCTGATTGTTGCACAGCTGATCGTCGGAACTTTTTTTAAATTTTAAGCATTTTTTTACTACCGGTAGTAAAAAATGCTTAAAAAGTTTTTTTAAAAGTTCTGACGATCAGCTGTGCGACGATCAGCTGTGCTGCGTGTTCGTTTGAACTTCTTATAAACATTTTTTAGCATTTTTTTACTACTGGTTCTGGCGAACGGGTAGTAAAAAAATGCTTAAAAAGAAAAAAAAAGTTCCAGCGATCAGCTGTGCGACAATCAGCTGTGCCGTGCGATCATCGGAACTTTTCTTTTACTTTTTTAAAGCATTTTTTTACTATCGGTTCAAGTGAACCGGCCCAAACTGGATACACACGCACACTAGCTGGATACCCGTGCTTCGCTACAAAACTATGTGATCGGGGTTGACAAATTGACACTTACAATTTGAAAATTAATGACTAGTTACGATCGGCCTCTCCTGTCCCCTACTCTTTCTCAGCCTTGTCCCACAGTACCCTATCCTATCCTATCCCCCTTCTCTCCCTCAGCCTTGCCTCACAGAAGCCTCCCCTATCCTACCCCCTTCCCTCCCTCAGGCTTGCCCCACAGAAGCCTCCCCTCCCCTATCCCCTTCTCTCCCTCAGGCTTGCCCCACAGAAGCCTCCCTATCCTATCCCCTTCTCTCCCTCAGCCTTGCCCCACAGAAGCCTCCCCTGTCCTACCCTCTCCTCTCCCTCAGCCTTGCCCCACAGAAGCCTCCCCTATCTTATCCCCTTCTCTCCTTCAGCCTTGCCCCACAGAAGCCTCCCCTATCCTACCCTCTTCTCTCCCTCAGCCTTGCCGTACAGAAGCCTCCCTTATCCTATCCCCTTCTCTCCCTCAGGCTTGCCCCACAGAAGCCTCCCTATCTTTTCCCCTTCTCTCCTTCAGCCTTGCCGTACAGAAGCCTCCCCTATCCTATCCCCTTCTCTCCCTCAGGCTTGTCCCACAGAAGCCTCCACTATCCTATCTCCATCTCTCCCTCAGGCTTGTCAGGGCGTTGATTAATCCCATTCTGCTTTTGGGATAATCGCACCTGATTAGGAGGGGCGGATCGAGACCTTTCCTTGCAAGTATACTTTAAGAAAACAAAACCCGAAGATAATTTCTAAGAAAACTCATTTATTTGTTATAAAAAAAATAAAACACCTAACTGATCTAATAAGTTATATTTTGAAATAGTTCATGCCGGCTATTTCCCAGCCGGACCTTTCTGGCAAGAGAACAAAGGAAAGTGTGTGAAGTCGAAGAAAGGAATGTGGGTGGAGATACATGCGCAGTTTAGCTTACTGATAACAATTCTTGGCAAGCTACGGAAAGTCTGATAGTCCAGAAATAATGAGCTCAGCTGGTAAATAAAAAAACACAGTGACAAGGTTGGCCCCACAGAAGCCTCCTTATCGTATCCCTGATCACTGAAAGTGAAACTCCTGTTCTCTGCTTGTGTTTTGCATTTTGAATAGATTTTTTTTCAGGTGGGGAGGGGAAGTAGAGCTCCTTAGCATCAGAGCATGGAATAGATTTCTTTTCAGATGGGGAGGGGGAGTAGAGCTCCTTAGTGTCAGAGGGCTGTTTGGAAAGTGAAACAGTATTTGCTGTGTGAGCAAGGAGACAGGAAGGAGCCTGGCCATGGCTTAGCTCAAGTGTTCTGTATTAAAACTGCTTCCTGTTGTGAAAGGAAAACTGAAAGTGAAACTCCTCTGCTTGTGTTTTGCATTTGGAGGGGGAGTAGAACTTAGCATCAGAGCATGTTAATCTTAATATAGGAAATACTAATGCTCTGATCCTTTCTTAGTGAGCACCTACAAGCCAAGTGGAACATTAGATTATTGACTTTAGAAGGACATGACTTGTTGTTGTGATGACACGCTTTTTTATGGTACAAAGGAACAAAAACACAGGGGTACTTTAGAAGACATTATATACGAGAGGCTTTGTTACTAAACTGGGAGAAGATTAAAAACAACACTATTTAAAAATTCCAGACTGGGTATCGACGATTGAAGCATTTTCATACTTGATAATATTCAGAAGGGAACAAATTGTTAGATATAGTGAACTTGTCAGATCCCTAAAAATGATACTGCCATTCAAGTGAAGGAAGGGGGGACGTGGATTCGATTTACTAGCATGGCCTGTGTCATCAGATATTTTACAACCTATATCCTGGCGCCAAGCAAGCCTGAGATTCCCTTTACCTGCAGGAATTTATATGATAGCCATGTGGGTTGTCTCACTTTAAAGGGAAGTGGTGGGAATGCATGTTTGTTCGGGTTCTCAAAGGAAATAGTAAAGAAAACATCTTCACACTTGTGTATTGGCTGAAATCTGCATTCTGACCTAAAGGGAGGGGTCTCTACCACTTTAATCCTACTGCTTTGCCTAAGGGCATTCAGATTGTGCTTTAGCTGGATGGTTTTCACTTCTGCTTAATAAAAGAATCCTTTTGAACAACTACGTTTCAAGAGTTCGTACTTTCTTAAGTTGGAAGGAGAGGCGATCCTTACAGAAAGCACAATCTGCAAAACGGTCAACCCAGAGAAGCAATCTTTGCTCTACTGAGGGGACCTTGCAAACCATGTCTGAACAAAGCAGAGAGCTGGGAGAAACCGATTGCTGGGGAGAGACAGTAACCACCACCCAGTCGGATGCCTGTCTCGTGCAACCCATCGGAGAGGATGAGGTAACCCTGTGGAATCCGGAAAAACCCCACTGGTTGATTGGCATCAGGAAGAAAGATGGCTGGGATGAGAGAACCAGAGGAGTCACCCTCAACCGTGGCAACCGAAAACCGGGGTGGAAACTGGAACTAGAAGCCCTTACTGACCAGGGGGGGCTGACCGAAGCACCCCTGAGGGAGGACTATCTGAAGAGGCATATAACCCAATTGGTGATGGAGACTTTGGAAAATCTTAACATCCGAAGGGAGCCAGGACAACAACCAAAGAGCACTGAAAGGGCAGCAGTAATGGATGATGCCAGGGGAGGCACCCCCCTCCTGGAGGCCGCCTATCGAGCAGATGGTGCAGCAGCTATGGGAGAAGACCCAGCAAACCCTCCCCCCCAGGCAGCACGCACACCGGTGCCCATTCCCAACCAACCCCGGGCTCCTCACCTGGAAAGAGAAACTCCCCCTCTTGGGGTGAAGTTTGATGGGAATCCGCAACAATTAGGATTCTTTGTGGCACATGTGCTCACCTACATGCAAGAGTATGGGCGTGATTTCCAAACCCAAGGCTCCCGAGTGCGAGTTGTGACCCTAGCCCTAGAGGGTGCCGCAGCCAGATGGATGGTGACCCTACATAATGCCAACGCACCAGAACTGCGGAATTTCGACCATTTCATGATGGCCCTGCGACGTCGGTTTGAGGACCCACTGGCAGATCGCAAAGCACGTGACTGCATTAAGGTGGTGAGGCAGGGGTGACGGCCAGTAGCAGAGTATACTGAAGAATTCCGGGACCTCGCGTGTGGTGTGCACTGGCCGGAAGATATTTTGGTGAGCTGTTTTAAGGACAGACTGAGTGATGATCTATACAATGCCTGCGTGGCCTGAGGGGCACCGAATGACCTACATGAATGGTATGTCACCGCCGAAGAAGCTGAGATTGATATGGCCAGAAACCAGTATCGAGCGGGGCGAGCATGGAAGAAATCCTCACCCCAATGGAAGCAAGAGCCTCACAAACCACAAACCGCATTCTCCCCGAGATCTTCAGCCTGTTTCAAGTGTGGAAAAGAAGGGCACCGAGCTGCAGAGTGTCGTTCGCAAACACCCGCCCGGAACCACCCACCGGGGGAGGGACCTGGAAAACCGGGTCGGCGTGGGAAGGAGACTGCCCTGAGGAGCAGGGAGGTCGTAGAAGTCCCATCCCCTCCCCTCTTTGGGGAAGAAACCCTGGCATCTGAACAGGAGGAATCACACTCGTTTGGAAGCGATCCAGATGATGAGCCACTGGTAAGCAAACCAATTAAACCACTTAAGACTATTTATCCCAAACCAGGGCAGGGAGATAAGTATCCCCACCCTAGTGGATTCGGGGTGCACCCGTTGTTTGATCAGCCCAACCTTAGTAGGGAAGTTAGGGATTAACGTAAGAAAGCTGAAAACCCCCATTGCTTGCTGCCAACTAAATGGGTCAATAGCAGGAGGGGAGCCAGCTTCTCTGGCCACTGAGCCTCTACATATAGGCATCGGAAGCCACGAGGAAAGGCTTACACCTGGCATGGAATGGCCGTTGGTTCTGGGCCTTGCGTGGCTAAAAAGATGGAACCTACAAATCAATTGGAAACAAGGCATCATAAAATTTCAGAGGAAGGTGACTTTTGCTGAGTATCCACATAAAGGACTTGAGGGGGCAGAGAATCGAGAAACAGCCATGCCTGGTCACGCCGCACCAACTGAGGGCATACCCATAGAATACAAGGATTTAGCTGAGGTTTTTAGCGAAAAAGCCTCAGATGAGCTCCCCCCCCCACCGCGCCACTGACTGTGCAATAGAAATCTTACCCGGCGCGAAACTCCCTAAACCCAAGATGTACAGCATGTCACCGAGGGAGTTGGAAGAGCTGAGAACATTCATTGAGAAAAACCTAGCAAGGGGTTTCATCGAGCCAGCCCGACCAAAAATTGCAGCCCCAGTGTTGTTTAGAGAGAAAAAAGATGGTTCAAAACGCTTATGTGTTGACTACCGAAACCTTAATACTATCAGTGTGCAGAACGTGTATCCTCTCCCCTTATGAAAGATATGTTAGCACACCTCGCTAAAGGGAAAATTTTTTCAAAGCTGGACTTAAGGGAGGCTTACTACCGTGTCAGAATTAAGGAAGGGGATGAGTGGAAAACGGCATTTAACACCCCCCTCAGCTGCTACCAATTCAAGGTGCTCCTCTTTGGGTTATAAGGAGCTCCTGCAGTGTTTATGCAGTTAATAAATGAAGTGCTGCATCAGCATTTATATAAGGGGGTTCTGGTCTATTTGGACGACATTTTAATCTATACCGAGACCAAAGCAGAACATGTAAAACTAGTCAGGGCAGTTTTAAACAAACTCCGTGCTGCCAAACTTTATGCCAAACTTTCCAAATGTGAATTCCATCAAGAGAAGATTGACTATTTGGGATACCGCATTTCACACCAGGGGGTTGAAATGGATCCTCTAAAAGTGCAGGCTGTACTTGATTGGGACCCTCCACGCACACGTAAACAGTTACAGAGCTTCCTGGGGTTTGCCAACTTTTACCGCCAGTTTATCCCTGCGTTCGCTCAGATTGCCCTCCCCATCACCAAGCTCTTAAAAACAAAGTGGGAGGACAACCCTAAACCAAAGCAACCATTGAACTGGACTATGGAATGCCAGGCAGCATTTGAAAAACTTAAACGGCTGTTCTCAGCAGAACCAATTCTACAACACCCGGACATGGAGAAACCATTTGTCATACAAGCAGATGCCAGCGATGTGGCAATAGGAGCGGTCCTGCTTCAGAAGAATGAGCAAGACCAACTACAACCCTGCGCTTACACATCCAAAAAGTTGAATGAGACTGAGCAAAGGTGGGCTATTTGGGAGAAAGAGGCGTATGCAGTTCGTTGGGCATTGTTAACCTGGCGGCACTTCCTAGAAGGCAGTAAGACCCCTTTTGAAGTCTGGACTGATCATAAAAATCTAGAAGCCCTAAA
This sequence comes from Arizona elegans, assembly GCA_022577455.1. Taxonomy (NCBI): domain Eukaryota; kingdom Metazoa; phylum Chordata; class Lepidosauria; order Squamata; family Colubridae; genus Arizona; species Arizona elegans. The sequence continues at coordinate 68,842,847 of JAKOOJ010000004.1, read as the reverse complement.
GACCCCAAGGAAACTCTCCCCAAAACAAGTTCGATGGGCTCAGTACTTTAAACGGTTTGATTTTACTCTAAAATACCTCCCGGGGGGGGGGAAACTTCCTGGCGGATGCGCTATCCAGAAAACCGCAGTACATTCGTGCAAGGTCAGACGTAATCAAACCTATAGTACAAAACAGTCAACTAGCCGCTAAAGTAGTCACCAGATCCCAGGAAAAACAAGAAACAGTGACAGACAATGACATCACCCAAAATTTTAAACAAGCATTGGCCACTGATGAATGGTTTTTGAACAACAAATCCAGCTGTCTGATGAAAGAAGACTTGACTTGGGTGGGGGGGAAGTTGTATGTCCCTGCAAGCCAAAGACTATGCTTAATGGTACGGTGCCATGACTCCAAATTAGCTGGACATTTTGGGTTTGTGAAAACTTTACACCTGATTAAAAGACAATTTTGGTGGCCATCACTAAAAAAGGACATAGAAAGCTATGTAGCTAGCTGCCCCATTTGTGCAGCAGCAAAAAGACGCCAGGGGAAATCCCCAGGTCTATTGCAGAAGGTAGCTGAACCTTCAGCGCCTTGGAGACAGATTGCTATGGATTTCATCGTGGAATTGCCAAACAGTGAGGGAAATACTGTTATTTGGGTTGTAACAGATCTATTTTCAAAACAGGCACATTTTATACCCTGCCAAAAGATCCCAACTGCTAAAAGTTTAGCCAAATTATTCCTAATACACATTTATCGACTTCATGGTGCTCCACAAAGGATCATCTCCGACAGAGGGGCTCAATTCACCTCCAACTTTTGGAGGGCGTTTTTGGGCTTACTTGGTACTGGCTAGGGGTTGAGCACATCTTTTCATCCGTGTACTAATGGCAATTCTGAAATTTTGAACTCGGTACTAGAACAATATTTAAGATGTTTCATTAATTTTCAACAGGATAACTGGACCGAACTTTTGCCTTTTGCTGAAGTTGCGTTTAATAATGCTGTCCATTCAAGCACTGGTTTTACCCCTTTTAGAGTAGCAACAGGCCAGGATTTCAGCCCCATGCCTGAACTACCCACAGAAGAACCCACCATCCCCTCACTTAAGGAGTGGATGGATAATTTGCAAAACACGTGGCCAGTGGTTAGATTAGCCTTATAGGAAGCTAGAGAAGCTTTTAAGATTCAAGCTGACAAGAAAAGGATGGAACCCAAACCTTTTCATATTGGAGACAGAGTATACTTATCTACAAAATTCTTGAAATCATTACAACTATCAAAGAAACTAGGGCCAAAGTTCATTGGACCTTTCCCCATCACTAGAATCATCAATCCAGTAGCAGTTGAACTACTTCTTCCAAAGACACTCAGGCAGATCCACCCAGTATTCCATATCAGTTTACTCAAACGAGAAGTAATCTCATCCCTCAGACCACCTGCATCTACACCACCTGTTCCCATCATGATTGAAGGTGAACAACACTTTGAAATCAAGGAAGTCCTTGATTCTAGGATCCACAGAGGGAAAGTCCAATACTTAGTTGCTTGGAAACATTTACCATCAGCACACAATGAATGGGTCGCCAAACACCACGTTAGGGCTCCAATCTTACTGAGAAAATTTCACTCCCAATACCCTAACAAACCTTGTTGATATACTATCATGAAATCTTGAAATCTTGTGTGTATTTGTTTTTTTTTTTACAGGTGGACCCTTTTGTTTTCTAAGGAGGGTAGCATGTCAGATCCCTAAAAGTGATACTGCCATTCAAGTGAAGGAAGGGGGGACGTGGATTCGATTTACTAGCATGGCCTGTGTCATCAGATATTTTACAACCTATATCCTGGCGCCAAGCAAGCCTGAGATTCCCTTTACCTGCAGGAATTTATATGATAGCCATGTGGGTTGTCTCACTTTAAAGGGAAGTGGTGGGAATGCATGTTTGTTTGGGTTCTCAAAGGAAATAGTAAAGAAAACATCTTCACACTTGTGTATTGGCTGAAATCTGCATTCTGACCTAAAGGGAGGGGTCTCTACCACTTTAATCCTACTGCTTTGCCTAAGGGCATTCAGATTGTGCTTTAGCTGGATGGTTTTCACTTCTGCTTAATAAAAGAATCCTTTTGAACAACTACGTTTCAAGAGTTCGTACTTTCTTAAGTTGGAAGGAGAGGCGATCCTTACAAAACTATTGAATAAAAAGAGTGAACTCAAATCGAAGCATTGAATTGGGGGAACAAGGTTTAAAGATGAATTGGTTTTCTTATATGCAAATACATTCTAGATATGATAAAGACTGTAAGACAGAGGGTCTTTATAATAATTTAACTAACTTAGATAAAATTTTAATAGGTTCTGATGACTATGTAATTAAAAAATTGTATCGTTATTTATTAGAGATAAAGTTGGAAGAAGAACAAGTTAAAGAAACAATGATTGCATGGGGGAAAAATTTTGGTTATGGAATTGATTTAGAGTAATGGCAAAAATTGTGGCTGCAAAATTATAAAATGACAATGTCAACAGCATATAAGGAAAATTTGTCTAAGATGTTTTACTGGTGGCATCTACCCCCGACAAGATTAGCCAGAATGTTCAAGAACAAATCTGAAAAGTGCTGGAAATGTCATCAGATACCGGGCTCATATTACCATATGTGGTGGACATGTGCAGAAGCTAAAAGATACTGGATATAATACGCACATGGTTGGAAAAAATGATAAAAAAACACATAGACTTTAAGACAGAGACTTTTTTATTAAGGATTGTGCCAAAAATATACAATAGAGAATTGAGATATTTGATTGTGAATGTTTTAACAGCGGCCAGAATTGTGTTTGCTAAAAACTGGAAAAATGAGAAAATACCAACGCAAGATGAAGTTATTAAGAAAATCATGGAATGTGCTGAAATGAGTAAATTGACATTTGAAATTAGAGAACAAGAAGATAAACAATATTATAAGATATGGGATTTATTTTATCAATGGCTAGATAAGAAAGCATGGAAATGAAATATGAAACATGAAATGAATGTTATAAATATAATATTTGAAAATAATTTTTATGAAGCGGTAAAGCCATAGTTAAATAAATGATAAATGAGGATGTTTATTTGTTTGACAATATGAGAAATTAGATAATTAGTAAATTCTGAATATGGAGATGAAGCACAAAAGATTTGTAACCGACTGACACACTGTTTGCAATTGTAATGGATGATGGATTTATGTTTTATGTTTTGTTTAAAAATAAAAAAAAATTAAAAAAAGAAGATTCAGGACATTGAATACGGGCCTATCCAACAAAGTGCAAGTCAATGGTGAGAAAAGTAAGATCCAACACGTAGGCAAGAAAAAAATGCACAGATGTAGAATAGGTGGTTCCTGGCTCAATAGTAGCAACAGTGAGAGAGATCTAGTGTCCTAGTAGACCACTACTGAAATATAAACCCACCAAAGTATGAGTCAGCAGTGTGCTGAAGCTGCCAAAAAAAGTAAAGTGCTAGATTGCATTAACAGAGGGATTGTTTCAAGATCAATTACTGCAATGCTCTGTACATGGGGCTCCCCTTGAGGAGCACCCGGAGGTCCAGCTGGTCCAGAATGCGGCCGCGCGGGTAGTTATAGGAGCGACGGGGCCCTCCCCCCTCCTGCGCGAGCTGTACTGGCTCCCGTTGGTCTTCTGGGTGCACTTCAAGGTCTTGGTTACCACCTTTAGAACGCTCCATGACTTAGGACCATGTATCTATGAGACTGCCTTCTGCCACCAGTAGCCTCTCACTGACCAGTACGCTCCCATAGAGAGCGGCTCCTCAGGGTGCCATCGGCCAAACAATGTCAACTGGCGGCTCCCAGGGGGAGAGCCTTCTCTGTGGGACACTAGCCATCTCCCCCCGGAGCTCCCCCCGGAGATACGGAGGATCCCAGACCTGCGCGCTTTCTGCCGTGCCATCAAAACATTTCTTTTCCAGCAGGCCGGCCTGGCCTAACCTCTTTTTTAAACTTTTTTTTTAAAAAATTAAAATTTCTAAATTTTAAATTTGTCTTATGAATTTGGGGTGTTTTAAATTTCGTTCTCTGGGCCAATTATTTAATTGTATTTTAATGGTTTTTTAACATTTGTATTATATGTATTTTATTTGGCTGTTCACCGCCCTGAGTCCTTTGGGAGTAGGGCGGTATACAAATTTAATAAATAAAATAAAAATAAATAAATAATGGGACCACATGGTATCACTTTAAGCTGCACTGATGAAACCATACTTGGAATTCTGCATCCAATTCTGTTACTCTGATACAAAAAAGATGTTGAGTCCTTGTAAAGATTGAACAAAAGAGCAACAAAGATGATAAGGGATCTGGAAACTAATCCATATGATAAACCAGGGGTGTCAAACTCAATTTCATTGAGGGCTGCATCAGCATTATGGTTGCCCTCAAAGGGGTGCTATGACTAGATAGGCATGGCTGGGTGGACATGGCCGCTCAATGCCGCTCACTGGGCACAACTGACTCAGGACAGCAGGGTTGGGATGGAATAAGTTGCACCGGCTAACTAAACATGGGGACAATTCTGTGCCCCACAAGTTCACCTCCCCAAATTGCTTGTGTGTGCATGCGCACACACACACACACCACATTCCAAGTTTGGGGACTTGATTGGCAGTTTGTAAGCTCAGATGTGGATAAAAGTCTCCAAGCTTGGAGTAGCTTGGTGTGTGCAAAACAAGAAGCAGAGGATGACGCTACTGCATGTGGAAGTGCAGAGGAAAAAGTTTGCAGGAAGCAGTTTCCTCTGAGTCCAACTTCCACCTTGACAGATCTCTGGAGATCAAAAGTAGGAGGCAGGGGAGCAATGCTCCCTGGTCTTGCATAAGGGAGGCTAGCCCTTCTCAAAAAGGAATCCTCATTTCCAATTGTGCATGGTAAGGATGCTGGCTTATTGGGGCAGCCTTTCATCACTTGGCTCCAGTGAGACACCTCTGAAGGGCAAGGTGCAGCCTCTATATTGGCTGAGCCTTGTCCTCTTCTACCTCTCCACTCTTAACCTTGTTCACTTCCACCTCTCCAACACCACCACCACCCCAATTAAACATACATTATATAAATTAAAACACAGCCAAAAAGAAAACTTAGTTAAATCACTAATTACAGCTGTTCACATATTTTCTGGAAAAATCACCTTTATTGAAACTAGAAGGAAGAGCAAACTTTATTAAGGAGAAGGGAATTGAAGATTCCAAAAGGTCTTATTCTTTCTAATCTGTCTTTCCTTTAGTTCTCATTATTTTATTATTATGTATTTAAGAAGAAGATCAAAGGCCTCCGTAGCTCAGGATACTCATGCTAAATTCAGAACCAAAAGAACTTAGTTTAATCCACAATACTGGCTGTCAACTTCAAATCAAACCTGGCAGAAGCCATTTTTCTATTCCTCAATTGCCACACAGTGAGGAGGGGAAAGGAAGATGAATTGTGCGTCTAGACAAAACACAAAGTTTTCTTGTGGGAACCAAGGTCATCTCTCTCTATAGGAGATGGAGGAGTGCCTGGAGAGCCTGCCAATTAATCCAATTGGTCAATGTGACTTGTGACTTTTGGGGAGGGAATTATTTCCTATTTTAATTATTCTGAAGCCACAGGTAACATTTAGAGTTGGTTTTGCATTTGATCATGCCAATATGATGTATCCAATAAAGTTCTTTGAGGAAGCCTCAGAGTTCTGTTTTGCTTGGGTTCATTAATCGGAACCATGACATTAAACCATGAATTTTGAATTTTGTTCTGCCAAAAAAGCAACCTTTGGGAGTCCTGAGCCCCAGCCACCTACCTGGTGACTCCAGGAGGACGAGAAGACTCAGGGAAGATTCAGAGATAGAGAAGAGAGGAAAAGCTGCTGCCAACCCTAGCACAGCCCCAGTTGGTGGAGTGCAATTGACAGATCAAGCTGGAGAGGGTATCTCTCTCCCGGCGGCCAAACTGAAGGTCCATGCAGAGGGGACTGAAAGGACACTGGTAGTAGGAGAAGCCCTAGCTGCTGAGGATCTCTACCGAGCTGTGGAAGTTGCCTGGCATAGGAGGACTCCTTAAACCACTTGCCTTTGATGTTCCCTCAGGTGTAGGCCATCCCTTTCACCCAATGGAAAGTGAAGGACAGCTGAGTGGGAAGGACAGCTGAGTGGGATAAGCTGAGGGAATGGAGATACCTGGCGGGCATCCACAGTCCATCAGTTGAATGGCTGAGAGAGAGATTCAACCATATGGAGATCCAGGGAATGCACAGGTATGAGCCACCAGGGGAGACTGTAACCCAAAAGGTCCAGCCACCTCCAGTTCATTGGAGTCCCAGCCCAGCCACAGCAGCCCGAGCAGCTAGCCCGCCACCCCAAACAGCAGCGGTGGCAACCCTGGGCCTGAGGCAGCAAACAGTGAGTCCGGCCAGCCAACCTCAGTTCCACTTTGAATGGCCCGGCCACCAACCATGGCCTTACTACCCAGGTCCTGGTTGGTTCCCCAGTCTGTGGGCACCTCCTCCACCACCACCTCCACTGATGAAGGCCATGTTTGATGTGGAGCCACATTTTTTTCCTCAATCCGGTGAGGGCTCACCTGGATCACTATGCTCCAGCCTACCCATTGGAGGCTTTAATGGTGAACACCATGACTGTCAATCTTCGGGGGAAGCCACAGAGTTGGTGACACAACTCAACGAGCACATGCCAGAGCTAGGGAACATCGATGTCTTCCAGGAGGTGTTGAGAGCCAGATTTGAGGATGAGTCCCAAGCTCTGCAAGCTGAGGCAGGGATTCGGGATCTGAGGCAGAGGGGACGATTGCTAAAAGAATATGTTTTGGAATTCTGTAGGGCTGAGGCAGTGGCTGGAGCCACAGTGACTGGTGTACTATTTCAAGGAGGATCTTACCATCCGGTAGCCATTGTTAATCTGGCGTCAATTCCTGGAGGAAAGCAAAGTGCCGTTCGAAGTATGAACCAATCATAAGAATCTGAAGGCACTTAGGACCCTTCTGAAGCTCTCACCCAAACAAGTCCGGTGGGCACAATAACCGGTTTAACTGGTTTGATTTCACTTTAAAGTATATCCTAGGGGGAAAAAACTTCCTAACAGATGCCCTGTCCCAAATACCACACTACAAAAGCAATCGTGAAGAAGTGGTCAACTCCATCATTCCTTTTCCCCAAAAGGCAATATAACAAGGCGTCACTACGAGGTATCAAGCCTGAAGGAGGTTGACCTAGCCCGATGGAGAATTGACTCAAAAGCTCAGAGCTGAGTTACAGATGGACCCCTGGCTGAGGGATAACAAACAGCTCATAACCTCTCAGGGAAGGGTTAGCATGGAAGGGTCCCAAATTGTACATCCTTAGCACCTTCTGGGTCCAGGTTCTGCAGAGAAGTCACGATGGCAAGTAAGCCGGTCACTTTGGGTTCTTAAAAGCATGGCACCTGGCAAGGAGGCTGTTTTGGTGGGCAGGAATGAGAAAGGACATTGAGAGCTATGTAAAAAGTTGCACTATATGTGCTGCAATTAAGAAAAGGCCTGGGAAACCTCCTGGACTGTTACAACAAGTAGCCAAACCATCCTGACCCTGGGAGGAGACAGCAATGGACTTTATAGTGCAATGTCAAACTTCATTTCATTGAGGGCCAGATTAGCATTGTGGTTGTCCTCCAGGGACTTGGGGGGGAGGGGCATGGCCAGGGTGGTTGCAGCTGACTGGGCATGGCCTGGAGGCATGGCCAGCTTGACATCACTCATATGGGTGGTGCCTGTGAGAATCGGGCAGGGTTGGGGAGAGAATCCAGGGGTCTCCAATGGGTGGGGTGGTGGGCTCATCTCGCAGTATGAAGAGAGACGAAGCAGGAGGCAGGATGGCTGCAACCAGAAACCGTTGGATGCCACGTGCTTGCCGCCCTTTGTGCACAGTGGGGTGATGGTTTCCAGAGCATATTGCAGCTAAGGAGCCCGCTGCTACCACCAGGCTGTCTGTCCAAGCAGCAGGTGGAGGCAGGGGGAAGGCACGTGATGCAGACCACTGGATGTGCTTACTCCATCCCAATCTCTGTTTTGGCTTGTGGTTGGAGAGCAGGCTGCCGCTAGTCATCTTCTCCTCGGCCTCCTCAGGGGTTTTGCCTTTGGCCTGCATATGGAGCGTGTTCCCCTCACACATCCGATGCACTTTGGCCCTGCTGCAGACTGCCACTGCTTTACAGACCTGCCCAGCCCAAAGAAGGCAAAGCGGCTCTGTTGAGCAGTGGCAGCCTGCAGTGGGGGCCCAGCCCAAAGGAGGCAAAGCAGCTCGCACATATCAAATTAGGCCCCTGGCACCAGATCTGCCCAGCCCGAAGGAGATGAAGCGGCGAGCTAGAAAGGCTGAGAAGAGGTGGTAGAGCACGTCCAGGCCCAGCAGGCAAAAGATGGCCATCATGAGTGAGGAAAGCTGGATCCCCATGCATTACTTACTGGAGTGGAAGGGTTACCCCGTCAGAAGTACCTAGGTGAAGAGTAGGGATGTTAGAGCTGAGAAGTTAATCAGGAAATTCCATGAAAAATATCCCCAGAAGCCAAAGGAACCACCTGGTGATGGTAGGTGGGGTAATAGGAATTTAAACTATCTATATTTGATATTTTCCAGGTCCAACTATCTGACTGTAAACTTTCAATCAAACCTGACAGAAGCCATTTTTCTGTGTTGCCACACAGAAGGGGGACGGTAAAGGAGGATGAATTGTGTGGCTAGACAAATACAGAGCTTTCTCAAGGTTACCCAGGCCATCTCTAAAGATGGTGGATAGAGTCGGGAAGGAGTGCCTGGAGAGGCCGCCAATTAACACAATGGGCCAATGTGACCTGTGACTTTTGGGAAGGGAGCTATTTCCTATTTTAATTATACTGAAACCATGGGAAACATTTAGAGTTGTTTTTGCATTTGATTGTCCAGATATGATATATACAATGATGAGGTTCTCTGAGGAAGACCGTAGCTTCAGAGTTCTGATTCGCTTGGGTTCATTAGTTCATTAGTCAGAGCCATGAGATTAAACCAATTCTTCTAAATTTTGCTCTGCTGGCCTATGAAGAATGGCACAGGAAGGCTCCAAAAGAAGTAGCTGTGGGCTGGTGGGGACAGGAGGCTTTCCAGCAGGTGTGGCCTACTGAAGCAGCGCTGCCCCTCTGCTTTCCAACCCCAAAATTCCAGAATAGTTGGGGCAGCCTTTGAGTGCCCCTGACAAAAGCTATAACAAGAGGTAAGTAAGCCAGACTCACTGGGGGAAGGGAGGGTGTCACCCAATGAACTTCATCTGGAAAGACATGATGTAGTCTTGGCGGCATGGCAGTGTGTGAGGGCGTTGGGTGAGCCCTGCTTTACAGGACCAAGTGAGGGGATATAATTGCAAGTCCAGCCCCAGCTATAACAAGGAGCAGCAATTGAACAGGAGGGGTGCAGTGGTTGGGCTGCCTTCTGGCATGCTGGATTCATATTTTTCCTTTGGTTACTGGCTTGGGTGGGCTGAGGTAGCAGGCCCCAGCCCCTCGCAGTTTCCAGGGCAGCCCCAAGGGCCAGATTTAAACACTTAGTGGGCTGGAGTTTGACATGTCTGTGATAAACAATTGAGGGAACTAAGTATGTCCAGTCTAACAAAGAGAAGGACTAGAATGATATGATAGCAGTCTTCCAGTACATGAGGAGCTGTCACAGAGAAGGGGGTCAATTTATTCTACAAAGCACCTGAGGACTAAAAGTAATGGGTGAAAGATCATTAAAAAGAGATTCAACCTAGAAACTTCATGATAGTGAGAACAATTAATCAGTGGAATGGCTTGCCTCCAGAAATAATGGGTGCTCTAACTCTGGAAGTTTTCAAGAAGAGACCAGAAAGCCATTTGTCCAGAATGCTATTGGATCTCCTGCCATGGGCAGGGTTGAACTAGAACACCTCCAAGATCACTTCCAGATCTATTATTCTATGTTCATAACTTGAGTCAGAGTCCTGCAGGTGAAAATCCAACATTTTAAATATTATTCTATTGTTTTGACTTTTTCTATTTTAGCCATAAAAAAAAAAAGTCATTTGCAACTTTTCCTAACGTGATATTTGGTAGAATTTTACCAAATTACTAAGCATATATTACCAAACATAATATAAATCAATATACACCAGGGGTATTAAACTTGTGATGTCAGGTTGTCATCATGTGATGTATCACAATTTTTTCCTTTTTGCTAAACCAGGGGTGGGGATGGCCAGCGCATGATGCATCTGGCCCGTGGGCTGCAAGTTTGACACCCCTGATATAAACAAATAACAAACATATGCAAACTAATATAAACTCACCATCCCAAAGAAAAAGAAACACAAGAAAGCAAAATGGCTGTCTGAGGAAGCTTTGAAAATAGCTGAGGAAAAAAGGGAAGCAAAAGGCAAGAGAGAAAGAGAAAGATACACCTAATTGAATGCAGAATTCCAGAAATAGCTAGAAGAGATAAGAATGCCTTCTTAAATGAACAGTGCAAAGAAACAATAGAATAGGGAGGACCAGAGATCTCTTCAAGAAAATTGGAGGGAACATTTCATGCAAAGATGGGCATGATAAAGGACCAAAATGGCAAGGACCTAACAGAGGCAGAAGAGATTAAGAAGAGGTGGCCAAATTACACAGAAGAACTATACAAGAACGAACTTAAGTGCTGCGTCTGGGCTCCACTCCGTTCCGCAGACGCTGCCGCGCTCTGATTGGCTGTTTCCATTCAGGCGCGAGTATATAAGGAGCTGTCAAAGTGCTGATGGCCGCTGCTCCTGTTAGCCGAGCAGCCGCGTTAGCCGCAATGCTAGCGAACCTGTTTAAAGCATGTTAGTGAAATAAATCTGTAAGCTTTTATTCAACCTGTCTTGCCTCAGTCTGTTTGTCCCTAACAGGGACATAACAGCTGGCGACGAAGGTGGAATATTTATCCCGACTGACCTGAGGTACAGACAAGAGTGAAGGAAAGTCACTACGCTGAAATCACTAATAAAGAGCTGAAGCGCAAAATGCGACAAAAGGTCGCCCGATGGTTCCTGATCGAGCACTGAGTCCCCTGACTGTAGAAAATGACAGCCTGGCCTGTTTTCGTCACCTTTAACCCAGAGAAACAATCCTGGGATACATACTTGGAGAAATTTGAGTGCTTCTTACTGTCTAATGACTATGGCGGCATCTCAAATGATAGAAAAAAAGCATATTTTTTATTCAATGTGGAGATGAACTGCAAAAAATCTTTTGGCACCTCAGAAATTACACACAATACCTTAGGATGTCATCCTAGAAAACTTGAGGAATCACTATTCTCCAATACCTTCCTCTATAGCAAGGAGGCAAACATTCTATCATAGGGACCAAAAAGAGGGGGAAACCATTAATCAGAACATTGCTGTTGACCAAGGGTTCCTTCCCACCATTATTGTGGAAGAAGAACGCCCCAGTTTCTTAGGCATGGAGTGGTTTCATTCCCTGGGCCTTTCAATTTCAGGCATTCACCAAATACAAGAGCCCCTTCCAGTGGTGAAATCTAAAATTTGTTACTACCGGTTCTGTGGGCGCGGCTTGGTGTGTGGGGGGTAATGTGACTGGGTGGGCATGGCCAATTTTTTTTTTTACTTTTAAAATAATTTTTTCTACAACCTCTTTGGTGAAGAGGTTGTAAAAAAATGCTTTCAAAAGGCTCTGACGATCCCAGCTGAGTTGCTTGATTGGCAGAGGCTTTTTTTCTTTTAAATGCCTCTGACAAACAGGCAACTCAGCTTGGATTGTCAGAGGCATTTAAAAGAAAAAAAAGCTCTGCCGATCAGGCAAAGTAAATAAATAAATTTCTCAGTAGAAAAAATGCTTTTAAAAGCCTTTGACGATCCCAGCTGAGCCACGCGATCATCAGCCGCACAATTTTTTTTACTTTTAAAAGCATTTTTTTTTTGGTTGAATAGGTTGTAGAAAAAATGCTTTTAAAAGTAAAAAAAAAAAAAGCCTCTGATGATTGTGCGGCTCAGCTGGGCATGGGGAGGGGGCAGGGATTTTTGCTACTGGTTCTCCGAACCAGCCGCCTCCATTGCTACCGGATCGGGTGATCTGGTCCAAACCGGGAGCATTTCTTACCAATCTCATACATGAGTTCAGCGATGTCTTCACCGAAGGCCTTGGTAAGTACAAGGGCAAACCCCTTTCTTTTAATTTAGATCCCCAAATAGTTCCTATAAGACTTAAGCCTAGGAGAGTTCCTTTTGTTTTAAGACAAAAGGTAAATACCACCCTGGACAAATTGATTTCTCAAGGGGTCCTTGAGCCTATAGACTATTCGAAATGGGAGACACCCATCGTCATCCCAATAAAACCAGACAGCTCAGTTAGAATTTGCGCTGACTATAAGTGCACGTTAAATAAACCCCTTCAAAATTCTGCCTACCCAGTGCCTGTTGTACAACATTTGCTTCACTCATTAGGTCGATGCAAAATCTTTGCTAAATTAGACCTGACACAGGCTTATCAGCAAATTCCAGTAGAAAAAAAAAAGCAGAGGCACAAACCATATTCATGCACAGGGGTGCGTTCAAATGTAATAGGCTCCAGTTTGGTGTCACTGTGGCCCCTGGGATTTTCCAATGCCTAATGAAAAGACTGCTCCAAGGTACCCCAGGGGTTGTCCCTTATTTTGACAATATCCTGATAACCGCCAAAGATATAGATCAGTTAAGAAATCACCTGAGAGCTGACCTAACAAAGTTTCAGGGTGCTGGGCTCACCTTAAAGCAAGAGAAATGTCAAGTAGCTGTCAAGGAAGTAGAATTCCTGGGATACAGAATAGATGCCTCCAGATTGCATCCGACTGAGGCTAAGGTCAGAGCTATTCACGGGGCCCCTATTCCAAACAATAGAACAGAGTTACAAGCCTTTTGGGGCCTCCTAAATTTTTATAGTCTTTTTCTGCCTCACAAGGCTTCAGTAGCAGAGCCTTTACACAGGCTCCTAGATTCCAAAAGACCTTGGTTGTGGGGATCTCGACAGACGGCCTCCTTTAAAGCCGTCAATCATCTTCTCACCTCAGACAGCCTACTAATACAATATGACAAACAGCTTCCATTGATTTTAACATGTGATGCCTCCCCTTATGGGGTAGGTGCTGTTCTAAGTCACAAGCTGCCTAACAACCTAGAAGCCCCTATAGCATATTTTTCAAGAACCATGTCCCTCACAGAAAAGAATTATGGACAAATTGAAAAGGAAGCTTTGGCCTTAGTCACCAGTATCAAACGCTTCATGCATACTTGTATGGAAGACATTTCACTTTGGTAACTGATCATAAACCGTTACTGGGAATCATTGCAGGAAACAAAGAAACACCCCAAATACCATCCCCAAGAATGACAAGGTGGGCAGTCTTCTTAGCTGCTTAAGATTATACCTTAGAAAATCGTCCCAGAAAACACCTAGCACACGCTGATGCCCTGAGTAGATGCCCACTTCCCACAGCTGTAGAAGACCCCACCCCTGTTTGCAATGTGTTACTAATTGAAGAAATGCCTACACCTCTGATGGCTAGAGACGTGGCTAGATATTCTGCCAAAGATAACATAATATCAAAGGTTTTGGAATGGACTAAGAGAGGGTGGCCATTAGGACCTGTAGGACCAGAATATAAACCTTACAAGGAAAGGCAATTTGAACTGTCTACAATGGAGGGCTATTTGTTATGGGGACATAGGGTTGTCATTCCTGTCACACTACGGAAGCAAGTGCTAACCTTATTACATGACAGCCACCCAGGCATAGTCCGAATAAATCCTTGGCCAGAAGTTACCTGTGGTGGCCAAAATTGGATCAACACATCTGTGAGTGGGTCTCGGGGTGTACAGACTGCCAGGAGTCATGACCAAACCCTCCAAGAGCTCCCTCAATGGAATGGGACAAACCATGAGCCCCTTAGTCACGAGTCTGCATAGACTTTGCTGGCCCAGTACAAGGACATATGTTTTTAATTGTGGTTGATTCATTTTCCAAGTGGATGGAAGTTAAATTAATGTCCTCAACAACTTCTGAGTCATTAATTAAAGCAATGGAGAACTTCTTTGCAACACATGGCATACCAGATTGCCTGGTCTCAGATAACGGTCCCCAACTAGTATCTGCACCTTTCGAACTTTTCCTTGAAGGGCTGGGCACCAAACATTCACTCACAGCCCCTTTTTTTCCAGCTACAAATGGCTGAGCTGAAAGAGCTGGGCGCTCTGTAAAGGAGGCCCTGGCAAGGATGGGTCCGGGAGACTGGAACTCTAACATTTCTAAATACCTCTTAATGCAATATGCTTAATGCAACATCCCTTGCCCAGACATTAATCTAAGCCCAGCTAAACTCCTAATGGGAAGACTCATAAAGACAAAATTGGACAAACTACACCCAACATACGCATCAGACACAACCAGGGGAATCCATCCTGGCCTCAGAAGTTTCAAATCAGGGGACTCTGCCTATTCAAGGAATTACTCAGGCCCTCCACTATGGCTCCCTGGGATTGTAACACAAATTACAGGCCCAAGGTCGTATGTAATAACCCTGGGGGATGGAAGAATGTGGCGACGACACATAGACCAATTAAGGGGACGACACATTGAATTAGATAATTCAAATAATAAAGCACAACAGCCAGATAAAAGGTTTCTTACAGATGAGCCCAGCGAGTCGTAGTCGGAAGTCTAGGACCGCGACACAACTCAACGAGAGGACAACTTACTGGGACTTGAGGACTTTATTCCAGCGATGACACCTCCACAAGCCAACAAAGAACCTATTGACACCACTTCAGGAATTTCTTCGGTGCTTCCACCTAATCCACACGAACCAGAAGGCCTTCGGAGGTCCGGACGCATCAGGAGAAAGCCTGCCTACCTCAAGGACTATGTGTGTGCCCTCTAGTGACGGAGGAATGCTGCGTCCAGGCTTCACTCTGGTCTGCAGATGCTGCAGCACTCTGATTGGCTGTTTCCATTCAGGCGCAAGTATATAAGGAGCTGTCAAAGTGCTGACAGCCGCTGCTCCTGTTAGCCAAGCAGCCATGTTAGCCACAATGCTAGCGAACCTGTTTAAATCATGTTAGCAAAATAAACCTGTAAACTTTTAGCTCAACCTATCTTGCCTCAGTCTGTTTGTCCCTAACAGGAACATAACATTAACATCCCTGATAACCAAGATGGGGTGATCACTGAGCTCGAGCCAGACATCCTAGAATGTGAAGGGAAATGGGCCTTAGGAAATCTGAGCAACAACAAAGCTAGTGGAGGTGACAGTATTCCAGCTGAGCTATTCAAAATCTTAAAAGACGATGTAGTCACTTCCGGTTTCCTCGTCTTCGGCGGCGACGGTGCCTTTTTAAGCACCGCCAGCACCGCCGCTCGTAGAGCCGCTTCTCGATTGCGAAGCGGCTTGAAACCTTCAAAATCCTTAGGATTTATGAAGAAGAGGCAGCAGGGTACAGGTTGAGCCCCTGCAACCCCCCCAGGGAATTGTTTCTGGGGAGGAAACAGGCGCGGCTCCCTTTCAACCTGCTGAGACTCCGGGCGGCGTGGGATGTCTCTGCTTCCGCAGAACAAGCCGGCTGCAGGAAACTTTTAAAGAGCGAGGAAATAACCCAAATAAACACTTGAAATCTACCTGAACCCTGAAATTTTGAACTGCAAGTATTAGCTCTTTGCTGATTTTTTATACTGAAATGAAAGTTTCTGAATGAGTGAAAGTGACTGGAAAAAATATGGCACTCAGCATTAGAGTAAATGAATCAGCGGGTGTGGATTGGTGAAGTCATCTTGCTTTGTTACAAAGTTAAAAAGTTGCTATAAAGTTGCTCCGGCTGTAACAGAAACAAGAGGAAAATCTCTCCCTTTTACTTGACTTTGCTGCATTATAGTTTTGCCTTGATTAAATCTGGGGGACCTTTTTAGAAGGCTTTGTGGAGGTGGCAGAAGAAGCGGAACCTCCCTTTTTAGAAAAGCCAGCCTACGTGGCAGGATGGCTTCAAAGAAGCAGGAAGGCAAAACAGGGGGGGGATCCCCCACACGCAAACAGGACACGCAGTCACAAGCCCAGAAAAAAGATTTTGATATGGGAGATTTAAAAGAATTCATTTCAAATATCCTGGATGACAAATTTCAAAAAGCTCAACAGGAAATAGATGATAAAATAAATAAAATAGATGATAAAATTCAAAAGTCTCAACAGGAAATTATGCAGGAAATGCAGCAGAACCAAAAGAAGGTGACCAAAAAAATAACAGATGTGGCGTCTGGCCTGGCAGGATTTATTATGAAAGTTGAGTCAAAAGTGGATGAATTTAAATTAGAAGTTAATGCTAAGATGAAAAATAATGATCATAAATTTTTTGATGTTGATGACAAGATGCAGAGAGTTGAGAATGACATTGTTATGATGCAATTCCGGGCAATGGAATTTGCTATACGGCTTCGAGGAATTAGAGAAGAGGAGAGACAAGATTTGAGACAGATCTGTGCTGAAGCCCTAGCTGTGATCTTAAAAATTAATCCTGATATGGTCTTTTGTAAAATAGACAAAATTTACAGAGTCAACTCTTGGGTGGCCAGACAAAGACAATTGCCTAGAGATGTGGTCATATATTTTACAGACAGAGCAATAAGAAATGATATCCTGCAAAAATCTTTTCTCACTTCTGTGCAAGTGAGCGGATCCAAAATCACAGTCTACAAGGAGCTTCCACCTAAGATGTTGAAATCCAGAAAAGATTTTGGTTTTCTTGTTAAAGAACTGCAGAATAATCAAATCCCATTTCGTTGGGATGCTCCAACTGGCATAATTTTGAGATATAAGGGAGAGAAACACCGTTTGAATACTGTGGAGAAGGCGGAGCAATTTTATACTGATATCTTTAAAGAAAGAACACCATCCCCACGTACATCTACAGTTTTGGAGATTAAAGAGAGTGATAAGAAGTAACCTCAAGAATCGCAACAACAATCTAAGCAGGAATCAGAGGAGTTGAAGGGCGCTGAAGGAGGTTTTCTGGATGAGCCTTTGCTGGAACCTTCTCCAATCTTGGAGCCGGCTTGGATGGCTGAAGTCAAGGACCAGCGTATAACCCGAGCAAAAGCCAAGCAACTTAAAGAAAAGTTACAGCAGGAAAGACAAGATGAAAAGGCTGGGGCCATGGGGAATGCAGGACAGAAGATTTCGGATGAAATCCGAATGTTCTGCTCTTTGCTCCAGAAAGAGAATAATGATGATTAAATGTTTATCTTGGAATGTGAATGGGTTGAATGTAACACAAAAAAGGAAGAAAGTATTTGCATATTTAAAACAACATAATAATGATATAATTTGTTTACAAGAAACGCATATTACAGCTCAAGATCAAAACTATTTGAAAAATTCCAAATTAGGAACACATTTTATATCTTCAACTAACCAAAAAAAGAATGGTGTGGTTATTTACGTAAATAAAAAATTAACAGCCAAACTTATAGAAGCTGATCAAGATGGCAGGTTTGTAGCAATTGAATTACTTTCTGCTAATAATCAAATTCTTTTGATAGGAATTTATGCTCCTAACCAACAACAGGACTATTTTTATAAAATGCTGCATACTAAAATACTTCAATGGGATTACAGATCTATTTTAATTATGGGAGATTGGAATGGAGTAATTGACTCTAAATTAGACAAAAAGACTTTGGCGAAGTCAAGGATTAGATTACCACAGACTTTTTTTGATATGAAAGAAGACCTGGAATTAAAAGATATTTGGAGAATACATAACCCAAAAGAATTGGATTATACTTTCTTCTCTGACAGACATAGATCCTTTTCCAGGATTGACTTTATCTTGTTGTCTGATGATTTACTTGTCAGGACAAAAAGAACAAAGATTCTGCCAAGAATTTTGACTGATCATAGCCCAGTGTGGATAGAAATTGAGACACGCAAGAATGAGAGACGCTCTTGGAGATTAAATGAAAACTTGTTCAGATATGAAAAAAATATAATAGAACTTAAAAAGTATTTGAAAGAGTTTTTTGAAATGAATTTGAATAAAGGCACCCCAATGGAAATTGTGTGGGACGCAAACAAAGCTTATATGAGAGGGGTGCTTATATATATGAACTCTAAACATAGGTTGACTCGACAAAAGAAAAGACTTGAATTGGAAGCAGAAATAAAGAACAAAGAACAGTTACTTATTAAAAACCCAACAGATGAAAGAATACTTGGTATCATAAAACTTTTGAAAGACCAATTCCAAATGCTTATAGCGGAACAAGTTGCAACAAATTTACAATACACGAAGCATAATACATTCTGCAACGCCAATAAACCGGGCAGGTGGTTGGCTTACACATTAAGGAAGAAACAGAGCATACGGACTATTGATAGTATTGATATTGGAGGGAAAGAAGTTTTTCAACAGAAATTAATAAAAGAAGCTTTTCTTGAATATTACACTAAACTATATGCCAGAGAGGAGGTGCAGAATGGACTTATAGAAAAATATTTAGACAACAAAAGAGTTACAAAAATCACTGAGCAACAAAAGGAAAGAATGAATTATCCTATAACAGAGGAGGAGATAATAGCAGCAATAAAACAATTAAAAACAGCTAAAGCTCCTGGAACGGATGGTCTGACTGCAGTGTATTATAAAACTCTGCAGGCAGAAATGGTGGAACAACTTAGAGACTTATTTTGTAATATACAACAAGGGGGGAAAGTACCCCCATCATGGACTACAGCTTATATTTCTTTGATACCAAAAGAACAAGCAGGTCCCAAAAAACCAGAGAACTACAGACCAATATCTCTCTTGAATACGGATTACAAAATTTATGCAAAAGTATTAGCCAACAGATTGATGCCAGTAATTCAAAAGGTGATTCATGATGATCAAGCGGGATTTATTGAGGGTAGGCACATGAATGATAATATAAGGCAAGTAATAGATTTATTGGAATATCTTGAGAAGAATAAACAGATCCCTGCAGTGCTGGTTTTTCTGGATGCAGAGAAGGCCTTTGATAAAGTGGACTGGAATTTTCTATTAAAGACTTTAAAAAGGATGGACTTTGGGGACCAATTTATTCAGGCAGTCTCAGCAATCTATCAAGAACAAAAGGCACAGATTATTATTAATGGAAGTTTGACAACAGAGTTTAAAATCGAAAAAGGAACAAGACAGGGATGTCCGCTGTCCCCATTGTTGTTTATTTTAACACTCGAAGTCTTGTTAAACACAATAAGGGATTCTAATACTTTGAAAGGTATAATGATAAGGCAAGAGGATTACAGAATAAAGGCATTTGCAGACGATCTGGTTGTTACCCTAACACAGCCAATGGAATCGATAATCCAGATGAAGGACATTATACAAGACTATGGTAAAGTTTCAGGTTTCAGATTGAATCAGAAAAAAACTAAGATGGTAGTTAAAAATATGACACAAGATCGTAAACTGGAGTTAGAAAGGAGGGCAGGTTTTGAGATTGTACCAAAGGTAAAATATCTAGGAGTTCAGGTTGCAGAATCAAATATGAAATTGTTTCAAAATAACTATGAAGTGTTATGGCGAGAGGTGCAAAAAGATATGGAGACTTGGAAAAAACTGCAGCTGTCTTTACTTGGAAGAATAGCAGCAGTTAAGATGAACATTTTGCCAAGATTTCTTTTTTTGTTTCAAATGATTCCGGTGCTCAAAAATGATAAACAACTAAAAGTATGGCAAACTGGTGTGAACAAGTTTGTCTGGAACGAGAAAAAACCAAGAGTAAAAATGAAAATCATGCAAGACGTTCCAGAAAGGGGAGGTCTTAAACTTCCAAACCTACAGTTATATTATGATGCAGCAGCTTTGACTTTAGTAAGTGATTGGTTTGGAGGAAAAAAGACTGGAATACTAAACACAGAAAGTTTTGATTTGGAATTTGGATGGCACGCTTACTTATTTTATGACAGTAAAGTGGATAAAGTATTCAAAAGCCATATACTTAGAGATTCTTTGTTGAGAGTTTGGAAGAAGCACCGAAACAATTGGGATTATAAAATACCGCTATGGCTGGATCTTGGTCATACTTTGTGGAATACAAATATAATGTCACTCGGGGGGTTTTTATACAAAGAGGTTCTTTTTACAGATGCGGGCAGATGGCAGCTGAAGACATTACAGACATTGTTGGTTGAAGGGATTAATCTAACTTGGTTATAATATAATCAATTGCAATTGAGATGGAAAGAGGACCAAAAAAACTGGTATTATGATGTATGAGGAAGAATTAGTTAGACACATAAAAGAGAAAGGCCCAATGCATATTAAAAGACTTTATAATGTTTTGTTAGAAAGGGATTCAGAAACTGAACTAGTTAAAGACTGCATGATTAAGTGGGCACAAAATTTTGAGGAACCAGTGATGTTGGAAACATGGGAAAAAATTTGGGTTCAGAATGTTAAATTTACACAGTCGCAGAATCTGAGGGAAAATTTTTATAAAATGTTTTACAGATGGCATTTAGACCCCAAAAAATTGTCGTGTATGTACCCTAATGTGCAGCCTAAATGTTGGAGATGTGATTGTCTAGACGCTACATATTATCATGTTTGGTGGACCTGTAAGAAAGTTAAGGCTTTTTGGATAAAAATTTGGTGGGTCATGCAGAATGTTTTGAAGAAAAAAATTCAATTTTCTCCACAACTGTTTTTATTGGGTATAGTTAAGGGTTTTACATCGGGTGAAACAAAATTGATATTGTATATGATAACAGCAGCAAGATTGTTGATAGGTAAATATTGGAAAAATGAAGCGCTGCCTACGATTGAGGAATGGACTTTGAAGATGGCCAGTTTTGCAGAGATGGCGAAGATTTCAGCATATCTAAAAGATTGTTCTCAAGAGACTTATGAATGGGAATGGAAGAAGTGGATAGATTATGTTCAGAACAAATATCAAACTAGGAAGTATCAAATAGCTTTTATTTGAAAATGTTATATTAAGATAGAAATATTTTAAGGTTGAGGATGAAAATTTATTAGAAAATGTTATATTTAGATAGAAATATTTTTAAGGTAATCAGGATGAAAATTTATTTGAAAATGTTATATTAAGATAGAAATAGGTTAATGTAATGAAGATGAAAATTTGTAAGGGGGAGGGAGGGGTTCAAGTTTTATATACAAAGGAGGGTTTTTCCTTTTATTTGACATGAGTATACTGTGAGGAAGTCTGGGGGGAGGGGAGGGTTAGGGTGGGTTAGGGAGGTTGGGAAGTTTGGGGTGGGTTGAGGGGGGGGAAAAAGGGGTGAAAATGTAATTGTAAAACTTTTGCAATAAAAAAAAAAAGACGATGTAGTAAAAGTGCTACACTCAATCTGAAAGGCAATGCCAAAGAATGTTCAAACTATCGCACCACTGCACTCATATGACATGCTAGTAAAGTTATGCTCAAAATCCTAGAAGCTAGGCTCCAGCAGTACGTGGATCGAGAACTACCAGAAGTACAGGCAGGATTTCGAAGAGGCAGAGGAACTATGATCAAATTGCCAACATACGCTGGATCATGGAGAAAGCTAGAGAGTTCCAGAAAAACATCTACTTCTGCTTCATTGACTATGCTAAAGCCTTTGATTGTGTGGATCACAACAAATTGTGGCAAGTTCTTAAAGAGATAGGAGTATCAGACCATCTTATTTGTCTCTTGAGAAACCTATATGTGGGTCAAGAAGCAACAGTGAGAACTGGACATGGGACCACTGATCGGTTCAAAATTGGGAAAGGAGTCCGGCAAATGCTGTCGCCCTGCCTATTTAACTTATATGCAGAGCACATCATGAGAAAGGTGGGGCTAGTTGAATCAAAAGTTGGAATTAAGTTTGTCGGGAGAAATATCAACAACCTCAGATATGCAGATGATACCACTCTAAGGGCAGAAAGTGAAGAGGAACTAAAGAGCCTCTTGATGTGCATGAAGAAGGAGAGTGCAAAAGTTGGCTTGAAGCTCAACATTAAGAAAACTAAGATCATGGCATCCGGCCCTCTCAATTCCTGGCAAATAGATGGGGAAGAAATGGAGGTAATTACAGATTTTATTTTCCTGGGCTCCAAGATCACCGCAGATAGGGACTACAGCCAAGAAATTAAAAGATGCTTGCTCCTGAGGAGGAAAGCTATGGCAAATCTAGATAGCTTACTAAAAAGCAGAGACATTACCCTGCCAACAAAAGTGCATAAAGTCAAGGCTATGGTTTTCCCAGTTGCAATGTATGACTGTGAAAGTTGGACCATAAGGGCGGCTTACAATGCATTGTAAGCCGCCCTGAATCTCCAGAGAAGGGCGGCATATAAATCAAACAAACAAACAAACAAACAAACAAACAAACAAACAAGAAAGGCTGAGTGCCAAAGAATTGAGGCCTTTGAACTATGGTGCTGGGGAAGACTCCTGTGAGTCCCTTGAATGCAAGGCGATCAAACCGGTCAGTCCTAGAGATCAACCCTGACTGCTCTTTAGAAGGCCAGATCCTGAAGATGAAACTCAAATACTTTGGCCACCTACTGAGAAGGAAGGACTCATTGGAGAAGAACCTAATGCTGGGAAAGATTGAAGGCAAAAGAAGAATGGGACGACAGAGAACGAGGTAGCGGGATGGAGTCACTGAAGCAATAGGTGTGAGCTTAAATGGACTCCAGAGGATGATAGAGGACAGGAAGGCCTGGAGGAATATTGTCCATGGGGTCACGATGGGTTAGACATGACTTCGCAACTAACAACAACAACATAATTATTTTTATTTCTATAAATTTCATACACATTTGCTGCATGAAATTTAATATATATTATATAATTATAATATTATAGTATATTCTTTGTAAAAGACTTGTGATTGTAATACATTTTATTTAGTGCAACATTTCCAAATATTCTCTTGGTTGGACAAATTTTTAAGAATTAAATATGCAAACAGATTCTCTTCACTACTGCCATCTGTCCTGTGATGAAATCTATTTTGGTATATTGCACCATTTTGTTTCT
The DNA here is from genome assembly GCA_022577455.1 of Arizona elegans. Classification (NCBI taxonomy): domain Eukaryota; kingdom Metazoa; phylum Chordata; class Lepidosauria; order Squamata; family Colubridae; genus Arizona; species Arizona elegans. Next base: position 68,819,768 of record JAKOOJ010000004.1, on the reverse strand, counting down.
GACAGAATCTCTGATTAATTTATCTTATATTTTTATCACTGTTCCTCCTGTCAGACCTCCTTTTTCACATATCTAGATTAGTGTGAATGCTTTAGGGACATATTTGATATTTCTATTTTTTGTCATATAAGAATCAAAGCAAATCTCTGCAGCTGGAATTTTATAACACAGTTTCAAAGTAGAAATAAAAATTGCACTGCACTTTTAAACTGATAAGTAAACATTTAAAACAAAGATGTTGTCATTTGCTTAAATCACTATAATTAAGCACATTTTCCAATTTTATTAAGGAACATTGGAAAAAATAGTCAAACATCTTTTCTATGGAGTATGGTTCTGAATCCTGACCTCACATGCTCAAAGATACAGTGTCCTTAATTTGACAAAAGTGTTTGCTATTTGATGGATATCTGCAAATATGTTTAAAATATGTGTTTGCTTTAGATAATTGCAGTCTAGTTATACAGGAGCTATTGGGTGTAATCAATTGCTCTCAGAGAAAAAGCAGAGATGATTTTAAAAGAAGACAGATAAAGTGTTTGGATAACACAAGTATATCTGAATATGTATAACCTACCATATTTTTCAGAGTATAAGACGCAACTTTTTTCCCCCAAAGAGGGTGAAAATCTGGATGTGTCTTATACACCGAATGTAGCCCCGCCCATCCACCAGCCCCCACCCTTCAGATGTTTTCGGCCCCCGTGCGTCACGTTTTCGGGTGGTTCTAGGTATGGGGGGTGATCAGGGATGATTTTCATGGGGACAGAAGAGGGATTTGGCACCAAAGGCTCCACTCCCGAGACGCCCCATCTTCCTACCTATAGCTGTAGGCTGGCTTTCTTGCAGCAAGGCCCAATAGAGATGCAGCACTTCAGTCCTCCTGGATGCTGCCATCTCGTAAACACAATGTCGGGCTTCTTGGCAAGCCCTTGTGCCTTTGCTGCCTCGGTCGGAGCCTGATTCTGCAAACAGCCTGGGAAGCGCGAAGGTTGGGACTCGTTTGGTGAAGCGGGTGCTTCTGTGTGAGAGGCATAAGCCAGGGTGGCACACTGCCGGCCTGCCCCTTCTCCAGACGATTCAGGTGGAGGGCGGTCGACTTCTGCTCCTGGCCTGGGAGACAGATCTGACCAGGAGGAAAGAGAAGGTGAGTCTGTGGAGAAGGAGGAAGAGGACGTGCAGCTCTGCTAATTGCATCGGGGAATTGGGGAGGAAAAAGAGCATCGCCTCCATGCATTGCGTTTCCCAGCGGGAAACTTCTCATGCAGAAGCACCCGCTTTGTCAAATGAGTCCTGACCTTTGCGTTTCCCAGGCCGCTTGCAGAATCAGGCTCTGACTGAGGCAGCAAAGGCGCAGGGACTTGCCAGGAAGCCCAGCACCGTGTTTACGAGATGGCAGAGTCCAGGAAGACTGAAGTGCTGCGTCTCTATGGGGCCTTGCTGCCAGAAAGCCAGGCTTTCAACGCCTACAGCTATAGGTAGGACGACAGGGGCATCTTGGGAGTGGAGCCTTTGGTGACAAGTCCCTCTTCTGCACCCATGAAAATCATCCCCCACCCCACCCCTCCAGTTAAATGAGTGTAGAGTTATAGGGTTTGTTTTAAATGGATAAAAAGATCTGTGCTACTCATTACCAAAATCTGAGTGGAAGTAAGGACGCTGCTGATCCTGATGCTAGTAGGCAGAGGTAGAATTCTTTTTTTCTTGTTTTCCTCCCCAAAAATTAAGGTGCGTCTTATAGTCCGGTGCGTCTTACAGTCTGAAAAATACGGTACTTTAAATTTTATGAACAGTGAATGTTAATACTGATATTATTTGTTCATAAATTCATAAAATCCAAGGCATTTATTCCATTATGGTACAATTACTGCACAGAAAGTCATAGAATGATTTCTATGAATACCCAGTTCACTTTTTTGAACATTTTAAATATTCTAGCTTGAAATATCTAGGTCAGGGGTGTCAAACCCAAGGCCCGGGGACCAGATCCGGCCCACAGGGTACTTAGATCTGGCCCATGGGGCCACCCTGGAAACAGCAAAGGACTAGCCCGCTGTGCTTCTGCCAGAGAAAATGGGCTCCCAAGCTCCATTTTTGGCTGCCACGGCCTCCTGCAACCCTCTGCCAGTGAAAACAGAGCTTGGGAGTTCCCTTTTCACAGGCAGAGGGTTGCAGGAGGCTGTGGCAGCCAAAAACAGAGCTCAGGAGCCTGTTTTCGCTGGCAAAGCACTCTGGCCACCACAGGCTCCCAACAGAAGTGACGTCGAGCTCGCCACGCCCCTGGCCATGCCCCCTCTCACAGTCAAACACAACCCTGATGTGGCCCTCAATGAAATCAAGTTTGACACCCCTGATCTAGGCAGTTAAAACAACTGAGTACAATATTGTTACATTGTTCTTCCTTCAGCAGATTTTTCCCCCCAAAGCACAATCCAAACACTACATGTGAGGACAAAGAGCATACTTCATTGTGGGATGAGACATCTCAGTAAAGATGTTGGAGATGACTTCTTCCCAAAGCCTTATCTAGTAATTGGATAAACTCTACAGCCAGCATGTGGCTACAATTCACAAATGTGAATCTCAGTCATTTCTGCTGGTATATTAATTCTAAAAGGTGAGAAATTTTGAGATTCATCCCAGACTATGAAGACATACTGGACTAGATAATGGCCTTAACTTCCACCCTCAGAACTGGAAACCAAAGTACAGTTACAGGACTTAGTCTTTCATATCATGCATCATTATTTTTCTGTCTTTTGTTCTGTACAAAAAAAAATCTAATTCATTTTTTAAGTAAATTGGCCCACAGCTCTTACTTCTAATAATCTCAGTTAGGCTTAGCCTGATAATAAGTTTGTTAAACACTGATTCTAGATTTTGGCAAGGATCTGTTCTCTGAGCTTGCTTTTTAGTTTCTGGACGTTTCATTATCAAACTATATAACACACTCAGAAGGGATTTTGTGTGAAGTGGCCTGTGTCAAACATGCTTTAAACATATGTCTATTTATGCATGCACATGACTAAACCTGAGAAGAAGTTCTGATCACATTTTTGATAGAATTTATTTATTTATTTATTTATTTATTTATTTATTTATTTATTTATTTGTCATATTTCTATGCCGCCCACTCTCTGAGGACTCTGGGCAGCTTACACCAAAGACAGTATACTAAATAGCATATTGAAAGATCTTTGGAAAAACTGGTCATGGAAGAAAAGCAAAGAATGGGGAAAACTAAATTGAAATTAGAAGTGCTGGAACAGGATATAGAATTCCTGTATGAGAATGTGTGAGATAATCCATTGGAATATTATGAGGCACATTCAGAGAAACAAATGGCATTGTTATTTTTAGATGCGCAGAAAGCATTTGATAATGTGAATTGGCAATTTATGATTTTACAATTACAAAAGATGGACTTTGGGGACAGATTTATCAATATGGTTAAGACTATATTAAGACCAATCGGCTAAAGTAATAATAAATGGTGAAATGACAGAGAAAGTAGATATAAGAATAGGAACCACTATTATTTATTCTGATCTTAGAAATTTTAAACAGGAAAATAAGACAAGATAAAGAAATACAAGGGGTGAGAATTAAAAAAGAAGAGTATAAGGAACAAGCATTTGCGGATGATTTAGTATTCATTATGGAAGAACCAATAGAAATGGATCCAAAGTTAATTGAGCAAATAGAGGAATATGAAAAAGTAGCTGGATTGAAAATAAATAAAGATAAAACAAAGATTATAGTTAAAAATATGAGAGAAAAACAAAAGAAACAATTAATGGAGAAGTTAGATATTCAAATAGTGAAAAAAGTGAAATATTTGGGTTTCCAATGAACTTCAAGATGTATTACAGTGAAGGAAAATAACTATTATAAATTAAGAAATCAAATTGAAATAGATTTGGAAAAATGGAAAAAATTACAATTATTTTTAATGGGGGAATAGCGTTAATCAAAATGTTTTTTTTTTCAAACAGTTCCGATAAAGTTGGAGAAAAAATAATTTGAAAGTTTGAATAAAATGATCTGGAAATACATATAGCAAGGGAAAAAAGTGAGAATTAACCTTAAATTGCTTCAAGACTCCAGGTTTAAAGGAGGATTTGGTCTACCAAATTGGGAATTGTATCATCAAGCAGCGATGTTAACTTGGATTAAAGAATGGATCTTATTGAGAAATATAAGACTATTGATTTTGGAAGGACATGGCCTACAACTAGGATGGCATGCTTTCTTATGGAATGGAAAAATTGGATTCATGGATATTTCCAGAGACATTGTGTAAGGAATGGCTTGTTGGTAGTATGGGAAAGAGTGAAAGAAAAACATTATATGGAAGTACCAATGTGGCTTTCAACAATAGAAGTGTTGACACATCCAAATATGATTAACATGGACAAGATTGTAAGATATAAACACATTTTAACAGAGAAGGGAGAATTAAAACAGAAACAAGACTTAGAAAAACAAGGGATTGAGACTGACTGGTATACTCAGTTGCAGATACAATCAAAATATGATAAAGACTTGAAACAATATGGTTTTAATTTGGGGGAATCAGAGTTGGATCAGATAATGATTGGAAAGGATGAAAAAATGATTAAAAGACTGTATAATTATTTGTTGCAAATTAGATTGGAAGATGAAGATGTAAAAGAGACAATGATAAAATGGGCGAAAAATTTTGGATATGCAATAGAATTAGAATATAGCAACAACTATGGGAAAGGAATTATACATTGACAATGGCAACTGCATATAAAGAACATCTATATAAAATGTTTTATAGGTGGCATATGCCACCAGAAAGATTAGCAAAGATGTTTAAGGATAAATCAGCCAAATGTTGGAAATGTTTGCATTTGCCAGGATCATACTATCATATGTGGTGGTCATGTTTAGAAACAAAAAATTATTGGTCTAGAATACAGAAATGGTTGGAGGAAATATTACATAAATCTATAGAATTAAAACCAGAGGTTTTTTTATTGGGTATTCTCCCAGAGAGATATAGTAAAGAAGATGTGTATTTAACTATACATATAATAACAGCAGCAAGAATTGTGTTTGCACAAAATTGGAAGACAGAAAACAGTCCGTCAGAAGGTGAAGTAATAAAAAAGATCTTAGACTGTGTGGAAATGAATAGATTAACTCCAAGAATAAGAGATAAAGAGGAATCAGTGTATTTCAAGACATGGGGAAGATTTTATATATGGTTAGAAAAGAAATATGAAGATAAGAGGAGTCCAAACAACTAATTCCAATTGATCATAATAAGAAAAATAATAAAAGTAGAAATGCACAAAAAAACCAACAGAAATAAACCTTAAGAAAAACTGACGTCAGAGAAATCTAACTCAAATCTCTTCAGCTAGACTGAGTGAAAAGACTGAAGAGCAGAAGCAGGGGGCGTGGCTATACCAACGGGAAAAAATGTTTACACTCAGTCTCTAGCAAAGCAAGAATTGAATACCCATGCATGGATTGTCGGAGCAGCAAGACTGGAAAATAGTGCATTTCAAGACATGGAGAAGATTTTATATATGGTTAGAAAAGAAATATGAAGATAAGAGGATAGATAAATTTTTTAGATAATAAAAAGTTAAACGAGGGAGAGGATAAAAAAGAAACAGAAACCCAGATGACACCAGAATAAATGAAAAAGGGGGATGGGAGGGGGGAAAAGAAAGAAGATAATAAAAATAAATGTACAATTATGATAATAATACTGATAGAATAAATCTGAAAAGAAATTGAAAGAAAGTATATACTATTAGAATACAGGAGTTGTTCGGATACCAAACAAGGAGAATATTCCATAGCAAAGAAGATAGAAATGAGAGAGAAGAGGGTAGGAAGAGGAGAGGGAGGGAGAGGAATGGAAGAAATGGAAAAGGAAAGGAAGGAAGGGTAGGGTATAGGAGTAGGAGAGAAGGTGAGTAGGGGGAAAAGAAAGGAGTGGGGGAAAGGAAGGGGAAGTAGGATGAGGTAGGAGAGGAGGGAAGAGAAAGTAGGAGAGGAGAGGAGGGAGGGAAGGGAAAGAGGAGAAGAAGAAGAAGGGTTGTTGCGAAATGAGGGAAGAAACGATAGAAAAGCAACTCCAAATGTAATTAAAATGTCTTATTTTAATGCTTTCTTTAAGGAAAACATGCATATGTATGATTAATTATGTATAAGAAAATGTACATTTTATGTTATGTGTATAAGAAATTAAACTGAAAAACCTTTCCAAAAAAAGAGAGAGAGAGAATGAGAGAGAGAGAGTATGTGTGAGATAACAGGTTAAACTCCCAAAATAATGAACTGGAAAATTTATATATTAAATGATAGTATGGAAACTGCTTGGATAGAACAAAAATGCATTTTAAATGCATTGTAAACCACCTTGAGTCTTCGGAGAAAGGCGGCATACAAGTTAAACAAACAAATAAATAATACAAGTTAAACAAATAAAAGAATTATATTGGAAATATCATACAGTTGTCTGAAGTTATGCCAATGGTAAATATAGCAAAGGTGTGAAAATGCATCATGGATAAACAATGCAAGAAATGGTGGCTCAGAAAATAAGGATGAAAATTATCACATAATGTGTATTTAAACTAAAGTTAATTGTATATTGTCAAAATGAGAGGAAAAAAGAGGCAAAGAAAATACACAATGATTTTAATTTAAATAAAGAACTATTTTGGAAGCAGATGAAGAGGACTAATTGAACAAAAAGCATCCAGCAGAGAAAATGGAATACAATTGATTGTCTGGAATAAAACTTAAAGACATATTGCTTGCTATTTTTGCCAAAATGAGTAGTCCACATTGTGCTGCTGTCCTATCTCTTTTGTACATATGTGCAATGTCAGAAAATATGTACAAAAGAGGAGAGGCTTGCAGCCTCTTTCTTCAGAAACCACTTCCTTGAAATAAAGGAATGCTGGAATTGAAATATATGCAATATATGGTAGAATTCAAGGGGAAAAATAATAGAATCATAGATAGGAAACTATAAAATGTAATGCTTTTGAAACTTTAGGTGTGGCTTCCTGGCTCAAACTCCTTGTTGAGATCTGCTGGGATACCACCCTATTTTGCAAAACTGTTTTTATTATTTTCTTTTAATAAAGTCTCTGTTTTCATCGACCCATGCTTGTTGGTTGAATTCATTTCCAACACATCTACAGCTGAAATTTTAGACCATTTGTTCTGCCGCCAATTTGAAGAACCCTTGGCAGACCACAAAGCTTGCATTCGCATCAGAATGATGAAAAAGGGGTGAAGGCTGGTAGCTGAATACACTGAAGAGTTTTGAGACCTTGCCTGCAGAATGGACTGGCCAGAAAACATCCTAGTGAGCTGGTTGAAAGACGGCCTGAATGGCGACTTCTACCATGCCTGCATGGCTCAAGGGACCCCAGACTGCCTGCCCGACTGGTACTTCCTGGCTGAAGAAGCAGAGATCAACATGGCCAGAAACCAGTACTGAGGGGAAAGAGCCTGGAAGAGATCCCCACCCCAGGGGAAGTGAGAACCATTCAAGCCACAACCCCCCCTGTTATCGAGGTCTGCCTGCTTCAAATGCGGGAAGGAGGGGCACCATGCAACTGAGTGTCGTTCAAAAACTCCTGCTCGAAAGCCAGAATGCCTGTCCAGAGAAAAGCCTGTGAAAACAACCCCCCCCCCAAGGAAAAGACAACGCACTGAGAAGTGGAGAGGCCACAGAATTTCGCCTCCTTGCAAAATTGGGGGAAGGAACTCCGGCATCTCCTGGGAAGGAACCTGGCACGTCCAAGAGCAACCCTGAAGATGACCCACTGGTAAACGAACCAATTAAGCCACTCACCCTGCCCCTAAGGCTATTCGTCCTGAGCGGGGGGAGAAAGAGTGAAAATCTCAGCTCTCTTGGACTCAGGGTGCACCTAGTGTTTAATTAGTCCAACCCTGGTGAGACAATTGGGCATACACTTGTGAAAGCTAAAAAACCCCATCGCATTCTGCCAGTTAGACGGGTCCGTCGCAGGGGGGAACTGGCCATTTTTGCCACAGAACCCCTGGACATAGCAATGGGGACTCGTGATGAGAGTCTCACTTTCATTGTGGCACCTGGAATGGAATGGCCACTAGTCCTGGGACTCACCTGGCTAAGGAAATGGAACCCCAGAGTTAACTGGGAACCCTAAGGTTCCAATGAGGAGTGACCGGACCACATGGCTGAAGGGAAGAAATGGGAGGAAATCCAAACAAAGAAACAGCTGTGGCTGGGAGAGCTGCGCTAATGCAGGACATTTCCAGGGAATATAAGTATTTAGCTGAAGTGTTCAATGAAGAGAGCTCCGAAGCTCCCCACCACCACTGTGCTACAGACTAAGCCATTGAGATCCTCCCAGGCGCTAAACTACCAAAGCCCAAGATGTATAGCATGTTCCCCAGAGAACTCGAGGAATTGTGGATCTTCATAGATGGCTAGGGGATTCATCGAACCACACGACCAAAAAGCGCAGCCCCAGTGTTAGTCTGAGAAAATAAAGATGGGTCTTTGTGCTTATGTGTGGACTTTAGAAACTTGAACACTATAAGTGTAGAGAATGTGTACCTCCTTCCCCTCATGAAGGACATGTTAGCCAAGGGTAAAATCTTTTCAAAACTGGACCTAAGAGAGGCTTACTACCAAATCAGGATTAGGAAAGGGGATGAATGGAAAACAGTTTTTAACATCCCCTTGTTACCAATTTGAAGAGCTTCTGTTTGGACTGCAAGGGACTCCCGCTGTGTTCATGCAACTCATAAACGAGGTGCTCCTTGAGCACCTATACAAAGGGGTTCTGGTGTATTTAGATGGCATTTTAATATACATTGAAACAAAAACTGAGCATGTAAAACTTGTCCAGGCAGTCCTAAATAAGCTCTGTGCCACTAAGCTTTATGCAAAACTGTCTAAATGTGAGTTCCACAAGGATAAAATAGATTATCTGGGATACCAGATATCCCACAAGGGCGTGGCAATGGACTCAGGGAAAGTATATGCGGTGATTGACTGGACTCCTTCCCACACGTGCAAGCAACTGCAGAGTTTCCTGGGGTTTGCAAACTTCTATTCACAATTTATCCTGGCTTTTGCACAAATTGCACTCCCCATCACTAATCTTTTGACAACAAAAGTGGGGGCCAAGCCAAAGCCGAGGCAACCCTTAAACTGGACTATACCAGGCGGCATTCAAGAAATTGAAACAATTATTCTCAGTTGAGCCAATTTTGAAGCACCCAGACACAGAAAAACCTTTCAACATACAGGCAGATGCCAGCGATGTGGCTGTTGGGGTAGTCCTACTCCAAGAAAACAAACAGGGCGCTGCACGTACACCTCTAAAAAACAGATACTGAACAGAGATGGGCCATCTGGGAGAAAGAGGCATATGCAGTGCGATAGAATCTCCTTACCTGGAGACATTTCCTAGAGGGGAACAAAATCCCCTTTGAAGTGTGGACTGATCATAAGAATCTGGAGGCTCTTAATACCTTGCGAAAATTCTCTCCAAAACAAGCGTGTTGTGTTCAATATTTTAAACATTTCGACTTCAGCCTCAAATATTTTCCTGGGGGAAGAAATTTTCTAGCAGATGCGTTGTCTAGAAAACCACAGTATAATAGTGATAAGCCCGAGGTGATCAAACTCCTGCTCCCAACCGGCAGCCAAGATGATAAACAGGATGCAAGCTAAAAAAGTCCCCCTAGCAGACAATGCAGGCATTCAAACAAGCCCTACTAAATCCCCATTATTACCCTTTCCTGTTTTTCTGCAACCCCTTAGTTTATAATTCTAGCTCTGACACCTATCTGCCCTGTGCTTTGATTTACCTTTGGGGAATGTGTAAAGGGGGAGGGTCATCTGGTTTTTCTCAGTTCTGAAGCCTCCGGAGAGAAGTGCCTGGGAACAGTCCCTTATCTCCTTCTCAGGATGATCATCTTGACAACATCTTCACACCTGTGCATTGACTCATTCAACATCAGACTGAGGGGAGGGGTTTCTAATTCCTAAATCCTAATAGAGTCTGCTTTGCTTTTGTCTTGCAATCATTTCCTTTCACTAAAAGGTTTCTTTTGAAATGCTGCTGTTTCAAGAGTCAGTACTTTCTTGATTTGGGGAGTAGACCTTACACAGACTTTAATGGACAATGGATGCCTCGGAATTTATTTCAGGGGACATATTACTTGGAATCTTAACACACAATATATGTTAAAAGTAATAAAAAGCATTTCCAAAAGGTAGTTTTAAGAAAAGAAGTCATCTTATTTCTTCTGCAAAAGTTCAGACATTATGAAAAGCAAATAGTTTCAAAGGAAAAAATAGATAACTGAGTGACAAAATAATAAATAAAACTGTGCATGGCAGTAGAGGCTGGTTTTCTCTGGGCTGGGAAGTTAAACATGGTCAGGATGTAATGAAGGTGGTAAATTAGACCAATTTTTATTTTTTTTAAATAATCTGGAGGTAGGTAATGGGAAATTCCTTCTATATAGTGCAAATGTTTCTCAATTTTGGCAACTTTAAGATATGTGATTTCAACTCCCAGAATTCCCCAAGCCAAGTTTATTCTGGCAGCTGAAGTCCATATATCTTAAACTTGGCAAGATTGAGAAATATCACTCTATACTAGTAGACATTTTCCAAGATTCAGGAGTTTTATATACTAATCTGAAAATTGTCTTAGAAATGGGGAGAAAATTGACAGAAGATGGTCCTCAAATACGTAACTGACTGATGTATTATACTTCATCTAGGTTACAATATATCATAGTAAATGAAATGTAAATATAGAAACAGGCAGGATTTTTACTCATAATGACTGCATGACCTTTTGAAATTATAATTGTAAAGAATGAACTGTATGTACTTCTGTAAAATTTCCATGAGTGATGCACAATTTAATTTTTATGTATGGATTAAAAATAACATAGTAATATGAGTTTTAATAACATTTTTATTCCATGCTGAGGTTGAAGGATCTAATGTGAGAGAGAAATTAGAATAATGCTTTTTAAAAAAGGAAAGAAAAATGAGATTTTGTTTTTGAGCAAATGAATATTTGCAGTTTTTGAGAACTTTAGAATATAAACAGTGAGGGAAAATGGTATGTTACTTATGCTACTAATAATGGTCACTCAAAGCAGTATAGTATATGGAAATAAAGAGAAATGTGAGGATCATGATAAATTATTATCATACATATGAATTATAAACATTTGGCTAGTTTAACATAGCAATTATATAATATGTACATGAAGGCCGATCAGATAACATTTTCAGTTCTTGTAGGCTTATAACATATATTTGTTCTGTCCCCGTCTCACACACTCACACAAACAGACAGCCAGGGGTTAAATAAACTGGCAGACAACAAATTCTTTCGATAAGAGGATTGGCAGCAACCCAGTAGCTGCTTGCCAAGACTTTACTCATAAACAAGATACACACAGTTCAATAATTGTCAAGTCCAGTCCGTAATTAAATCCAAGGCAGATAATGTTGTTTCCAAAGATGCAATGTGACTTGATAGTAGTTAGTTTTGTCCATCACAGAGTCTGAATGGCCACCTCACTTCCTTTTATACTAATTTATTAATTTAATTTATAAATAAATAAATAAAATACCGTGGGGTGTGGTCCAGTGACTCAGCTTAATCTCTGGCACGCCTCTTGTTCTGTTCTGCGTGCTTATCTCTGCGACGCTGCCAAGGATCCAGCCAAGACTCATCTCCCTCATTACTGTCCACCTGTGGCTGCGTGGACATGGTTGGCCCTGGGCCTATCTCTTGACCTTCGGCAGACACCGAAGGCATTGCCAGAGAGGAGGGTCCTGGAGAGGGAGGCCTTGCCAACTCCTCTCCTTCACTCTCAGAGTCCTCTCCTGCCGATGACACAGGCTCAGGTAACAGAGCCACAACAATATTCCTACTTATCAAAGCTTCTTATAGGTACAATATTAATTCACTGAATAATTAGAAGTTTAGAATTATACTATAGTAGCTAGTTAGATAACTGAAACTGTTATTTGTTCTAGTGAGTGAAATATTTGAGAATTATGGAAATCTGAAAACTATACAACTAATTATTACTGTTGTGTTCCCAAGTGTAGAAATAATAAAATACAATGACCATCTAACAAAATAATACAATTGGACTTCCGGTTGGTGACTCATGGCGATATGGCATGGTAACAGTGATCGCTCCTTCCCCCTGCCACTTAACACTGCATTTTGGGGACCCTTCGAGGCGTGGAAGCCTGGAGGGCTTCACAGACAATAGTGGGGCTTCGGTGAGTCGAGTGGTGGAGCGCAAACCCACCCGGCGGTACCGATATCCACTGTCAAACCAACGAGGCGCGTCTGCCTGTTAATGGCAGACCCGAAGCCACGATAGCTAACGAGACAGGAAGCAAGAATTCCGGGAAAGAGAGTCTGAGTGCACTCGTAACCACTTCTTCTAGAGCACGCCTGAGATCGGCAAGAATTTTGTCGGCTGGGTCGGATCGAAAGGTCTTATAGGAGGAAAAAGCGGCGATTGAAAAAAAGAGGAGGATTTGACAGCTGAGAGGATTGCAGACAGGCTGGCAAGAAACAAGAAGGAGAGATCGGCAAGCGGAACAGCGGCGCTACCTGATTTGGATGTAACTTGCTGTATGGATCGAGAGAGAGAGCTCTAAAGACGTAGGAAAGAGATTTTGCTGATTGGAAAGGAGAACGACTGGAAATTAGGACCGGAAGTGCAACCATACTTGATACCAACGAGAAGAACAACGAAGAGCTAGAGAGGAAAGAAGGAGCATCAGGAAGAGACAAACGGAATAACTAAACTCATTTTCATAAGAAGCGAGAAATAAAACGGGTGATATCAAATTATTATACTTTCCTGCACAGACTTTAATAAGTGTGGTTTCTGAAGGGACTAAGAAGAACTGAATAAAAATTTGTACCTACATAGATTATTATTAATTTTAATTTAGTCTAAATTTACAATATATTTATATCTACACTCTTTTCTTTATACATTTAAAATATTTAAAGTATTTATATATTTAAAGTATTTAAAGTATCAATATAACATAGCTAATATATTTACAAAGTTGAATATAAATCTTATTGCATTAAATAATTAGTATATTATAAGGTTATATATTTGCATAATCATATTAGGATCTACTCTCTTTTCTTGTTTTCCTTCTTTTTTTTTTTGATTGTTATGTGCATAGATTGACTACATTGCCTAATATTATTAAGGATTAATTTTTAAACAGTGATCTATTTTATAATATTAATTAATTAATTGTTTACTGATTGGCTATTGAGCATTAACTTATTGGCCTCCTGCTGACTATATATACGTGTACTGAGAGCTTTTTTATAAATTGAGAATTTAATTAATTGATAATTAGGACTTAAGCTAAATAAGAAATATTGTCTCTAAATACTGACTAGCTACCAAAAGCTAATTAGTTGGTAGCACGGTGGAGAAATTGATTGATTGTGCCATTTGATATTTGTCCTGCAAATTGGGAATATTTCAAAATAATTCCTAGCCCTGTCAATCTAAGTAAAGGGAAAGATAATTAGTGGATGATTATTTGGAGGAACATAGAAAAGATAGTCAGAGAATAGGCGAAAGTGCTGAGGGAGATGATAAGTCTTGCATCCACTGTGGCAAAAACAGGAAAGAAAGTAACCTCTAGCCTCTCAAACCCCACAATTACAATGTCGTCCCCTGCAACCCAAAAGTCGATAGAAGGGCTATCAAAAATTGAGAAATCATCAGTGATTCCAACCATGCAAGCGATGCAGTCGTCATTAGCAATGATTCAAGAGACAATGCTCTTGATGCAAGAGAAGATGTCTAGCAATCACCAAGAATTGAAAACAGACATTCAAGGCATTGACCAGAAAATGAGTGACATACAACAAGCTATAAAAAAGAATGAACAGAGAATACAAAAAATGGAATCTAAGATTGAACAACAAGAGAAGAACCTGGAGACAGTAGATCAAAAATTAATGGCCCAGAACAGGGATCTGGAAGATTCGATTACGCAGCTGGAAATGGATAGAGCTTCTTTCTATCTGCATTTCCAAAATATTGCAAAAGATAAGGACAAAAACTTGGGCCAAGTAATGGCAGAATTAATAGCGGAGTTTCTTCAACAGGATACAGACGACATAATAAAAGAACTGGACGAGGTGTACAGGGTACAGATGAACTACGCTAGACGGAACAAACTACCCAGAGAGGTACACATAAGATTTGCATGGAAGAAAGTTAAGGACATCTTTTATAAAATGGTAAAGGAAGAACCCATTAACTATAAGGAAAGGGAGGTGGTTGTCTTGAAGCAAGTGCCGAGGAGGGTGAGAGAACAACGAAGAGACTATAGATTCTTCGCCATACAGCTGAATAAAAGGAATGTACTCTTCAGATGGACCTTGCCAGAGGGTATGCTGGTTACATGGCAAGGGAAGAAAATTAAAATAAACAGCCTGGTAGAGGCTCAAGAATTCCTAGACCAACTGAGAGGGTTAGAAGATGAACAGAGTAGCAAGGAGGAATTGGAAGCAGCTACCACAGAAGAGGAACTCACCCAAAGAAAATCCAAAGAAGGGACCCCGGAGGAGAAAGAGAGTTTAGAGGAGAAAGAGAAGGAAGAGAAAGAAAGTAGACAAGCAGGGAAGAAACAAAGACCACAAAGAGCGGTCCGAGCAAACACCAACCTTAAATTTAAGTAAAACAACACAAGACAAGGATGGATGATTGGAAAATCCTATCGATCAATGTAAATGGACTTAATGATTATAAAAAAAGAAAAATTTTCTTTTAACAAATTAGTCACACAAAATGTAGACATAGTCTGTCTCCAGGAGGTACATATTAAACAAGAAGACAAAAAATATTTGGAACATAAAAAATTGGGGAATCTTTATACCTCCTTAGCCATGAAGAAGAAGAGAGGGGTGGCACTATATATCAAAAAAGAAATAAAAACAGAATTGAAATATGCAAATCCAAAAGGTAGACTACTAGTAGTTGAAATTAAGAGAGGCAACTCTTCAATATTAATAGCAGCGATCTACGCTCCGAACAAAAATTTGAAAGATTTTTATAATAAAATGCGAGAAATAATAAGGAGAATGGATAATAATAATATTTGCATCATTGGGGACTTCAACGGAATGGTAGACGCAAATAAAGATCATAAAAGACCCAGAGTCCAAAAGAAAAAAAGGAAAAATTTACCAAAAACCTTCTTCGACTTAGTGGATGAACTGAATCTCGTAGACATTTGGTGAACATTACACCCAAATAAAAGACAGTACACTTTCTATTCCAATCCTAATAAATCATGGTCTAGAATAGATACGATGTGGGTGAGTAGGAATATGGGAATGGACATTGTATCAGCAGAGATCTTACCCAACACCTGGGCAGACCATAACCCACTGGAAATTAGATGGAAGAGTAGATACAAGAGAAAGAACACGAGATGGAGAATGAACATACAATCCCTATGAGACAAAAAAAAGTTAAAGGGGAGCTAACAAACTTTTTTTTTAATTGAAAAAGTTTTTCAAATACAGATTTTCCCCCCTTTTTCTCCCCTCCTCCCTAACCCCCCTCCCCCTCCGGCTTCTCCAGAATAAAACCCAAATTAATAACAGATTATATAATACTTTACCATCCTTTTTACTCCACCCCCCCATATGCTGACCCTTTCTTTCTAACAATATTATTATATCCCCCTTATACTATACATTTCAAAGCAAGATTCAGCTGTAAAATTATATAATAAATCCTAATTTGGCAATTTCAACTCATAATCTATCCATATCCTCCTCTCCCATACATATATCTCTTAATTCAAATCTTTTACGTATATTAATATAACATAACATCCTTTTTCCTAAACTAAACAATCAGTAAGCTAGCCTATCTCCACCCACTTTCCTGCAGGTCTACCATACATAATATTTTCAATATCTTTGTTCTTCTGCCCACACCACTAAAAAATATTTCCATATATAGATAAAATCCTCAAATGACTTTAAACTTGTAATCCATATGGTATCTTCTGTAATGTCTTTCAACTGGATTGTTAATTCCATCACCCATGTTAGGGTAACATCAAATTCTAGTTCCAACAGTATGTTCAGTATCTTCAATTACCATCTGCCCCCATCAATAATAAATGTTTTCGTATATAAAAAACCACCCGAGTGACTTTATATTTATATTCCATATAGTGTCTTCTGTAATGTCTTTCATCTAGATTATTAATTCCAACCACCGTATTAGGGTAACAACCAGATCTTCTGCATGCCCCAGTCCCATAGTTCTCTTGCCTTGTAGCTCAGCATAAACGTAATCCATTTGTCAAAGAGTCCAAAATAGAAAGTTCCAATCCACTCAATTAAAGGCCATCTTCCACATCCCAAAAACACAGCACTGCAGAGATCTGTCACTCTCCTCAAAATAGTATAAACCAATACTTTCCCTCAACTATATTTTCATGTATTTAATCGTCTCTTAAGTAACTGGCATTACACTGTTGTTTAGTCTAAAAAATTTTATTTTTGTAAGACCTGCTTCTTCTTTTCTTAACTTTCTAGGAGTAGTATATCAACTGATTGATTTCCATGCTGGTCTGTAACTTGATAAGTCATCACATTAGAATCCAAAGTCGCCTCTCTTGTATTTATAGGTAATCCAACTATAATCTCTAAAGGAGAATCCAAAAGCGGCTCATCCACAAAAGCCTCTGTAACTTGTTGTTTTTCCATTACCTCTACCTCCATCTGCTTAGCCTGGGTTTCAATCTCTTGTTGATTTTGCTTTTCTTTATTCCCCTCGTGTATTATACATGGAGATGTTGAATCCATTTTAAGAACCTTATAATAAAATTATTCTGCTTTTTCAACAGTATTTAGTTGATATCTTTCTCCTTGATATCTCAATATTATTCCAACTGGAGCATCCCACCTAAATAGGATGTTTTGTTTCTTTAGCTCAGTCACCAAAATCCAAAATCCTTTCTATCTTTTAACATCTTGGGCAGCAGCTCTTTAAATATCCAAATCTTCCTTCCGTGCATTTCAAGAGTGGAGTTAAAAGACGTTTGCACAATATCATTTCTTATTCCTTTATCGGTAAAGCAAATCACCACATCTCTAGGCAACTGCCTTTGCTTTGCCACCCAAGAATTTGCTCTGTAGGCCTTATCCATCTTACAGGATACCTCTTCAGGATTAACCTTTAAAATCCCAGCCAGAATTTCAGCAGACATCTTTCTCAAATCTTCTCTTTTATCTTCCTGTATTCCCCTAATTCTGACCGCAAATTCCATAAATCTGAATTGCATCATTATGACTTCATTTTCAATCCTTTGTTTTATATTATCTGCATTGTAAGTCCTATAGTCAGCTTCCTTTATTTTTGACTCTACTTCTAAGCTATTTTCTTGAATCATTGTTAAATCATTTTCAATTCTTTGTATTTTATTATCCAAATTATGAATCTTATAATCAACTTCCTTCATATTAGACTCTATTTCTGAATTAAACTCTTTATCCATCTTTATCATTGCGTCTAAGAAACTTATCATATGTTGCTTGAATTTATCATACTTTTGTTGAACCAATTCTTTAATTTCCTGTCTAAATTTTTCAAGGTTCTGGTTCACAATCTCATCGTGTCTTGCCATCTCCTCCAATACAAATTGTGTTAGATCTTTAAAGCCA
This sequence comes from Arizona elegans, assembly GCA_022577455.1. Lineage (NCBI taxonomy): Eukaryota > Metazoa > Chordata > Lepidosauria > Squamata > Colubridae > Arizona > Arizona elegans. The sequence continues at coordinate 68,801,979 of JAKOOJ010000004.1, read as the reverse complement.
TTCCTCTGCATCTGCAAGCTCAAAACTTGTTCATGTGGTTTATAAATTTATTATTTAAATTTATTTATTATTTAAATTTCTATACCGCCCTTCTCCTTTCGGACTCAGGGCGGTGAACAGCCAAGATTAAAAACATCTGTACAAACATCAGTTAAAAAATAAGTTAAAATAATTTATAAAATTTGGCCTATAATTTAAAAACTTGTCAATTAAAATCAATATTAAAATATTAAAACTAATCCTAAAATCAAGACAGACCAGCTAACTGAAAAAAATGAGTTTTTAGGGCCTGACGAAAAATCCGAAGGTCGGAGACCACTCGTATCTCTGGGGGTAGATTGTTCCATAGGGTAGGTGCCACCACAGAGAAGGCTCTCCTCCTGGGGGTCGTCAGCCGGCATTGTCTGGCCAACGGCACCCTGAGGAGGCCCTCTCTGTGGGAGCGAACCGGCCGGTGGGAGGCTATTGGTGGCAGAAGGCAGTCCCGTAAGTACCCTGGCCCTAAGCCATGGAGCGCTTTAAAGGTGATCACCAACACCTTGAAGCGCACCCGGAAGTCCACCGGAAGCCAATGCAGCTCGCGCAGGAGAGGAGTCACATGGGAGCGCCCCGTCGCTCCCATAATCCCCCACGCAGCCGCATTCTGCACCAGTTGGAGCCTCCGGGTGTACCCCAAGGGGAGCCCCATGTAGAGAGCGTTACAATAGTCCAGACGAGAGGTGACGAGTGCTTGAGTGACCGTGCGTAGGGAGTCCCGGTCCAGAAAGGGGCGCAACTGGCGTATCAGGCGAACCTGACAAAAAGCCCCCCTGGCCACAGCTTGGTTGTCTGGCTTTGTGAGTTTTAACGCCATCCTGCCACATAAGCAGATTTTTTTTCCTTTTAAAGAAGAAAACTTCTCTCCAAACAATATCAATATCAAGTCTCTAAGAAGGAAGAAGCATGAAATAAGAATTTTTCTCTTCAGTTCTAGCCAGCGCTGTTGTCTCAGTTACTTTGTAACATATTAAACTAGTCAAACGGAAGGACTTTCGCTTTCAGCTTTCTTCTCAAGCCTCAGCCAGTCGCCATTTTAAACTTTCTTTTTTCCCCCCTTCCACTCTTCTTTACTTTTAAAGTCAGTCTTAGGGTTGTTAGAAGTACTTGCAATTTAGGGTCCCAGGTCCGGATTTCATCCTACTTGTTCAGAGAGTCTGTTAATTTTCATTAGTTGGTCTGGTCCCATTGCCTGGCTCTGCAAAGCGCAGAGTTCTCCCGAAGCCCAGAGCAGCGGTGAGGAAAATAGGGAGCCTCATCCTGCTTCCTCCCCAGAGGTAAAAAAGAACTCTGGGGACTTCGCAGAGGGCTCTACCTGCCCTTGCCGGCTCTGTCTCACGTTTCCTTACGGAAATGGAGTTTTTTGAGCCGCCTTTCAGCTGTGAAGGCGGCTCTTTACAGGCGACGGGGCTGGCGGTCTCAAAGGACCGTCTGGAGGCGACGGAAGCCAAACCGGAAGCTAGCAAACTTTTTTGAAGAAAATGAAAAAGAACCAATGGACCGGGGAATAATCTGGGATACAATGAAGGCCTATTTAAGAGGCCTAATGATAGCATACGGAGCATATAGAAATAAAGAGAGGAGAGAAGCTCAAAGAACATTGCTAGAAGAACTGGCAAAGGCAGAGAAAGAGGCACAACAAAACCCTGATAATGAAACAATAAAAGAAAATTGGATGACCATTTGTCATAAATTAAATATAATGGATCAAGAAAAACTAGCATACGAAATTAAGAGAACAAAACAATATTACTTTGAGAACGCCAATAAACCAGGCAGATGGTTGTCCTATAGAATTAAAAAAAAGAGAGAGAAAGGAATTATTTTCCAATTAGAGGACCCGGAAGGCCATATTGTAACTAAGGAGGAAGAAAAACTGGAAATAGCATGCGAATACTATGCGTCTTTATATAAAGAAGAAGATATTCCCAAAGAAAAAGTAAAACAATATCTATTGGAGGAGGGAATGCCACAGATCAGAGAGGAGGAAAAAGAGATGTTGAATAAAGAGATTACATTAACAGAGCTAAAGACAGCAATTGCCAAACTGAAAAAGAATAAATCTCCGGGCCCGGATGGATACCCAGGGGAATTATATAAAAACTTAGAATTAGAAGACATTCTACTTCCAAGAATGCTTGAAATTTTTAATGAGGCCCTACTGAAAAATAAAATACCAGAATCCTGGAGAGAGACTCATATTACACTCCTACCAAAAGAAGGAACGGATACCAAATTGATACAGAATTATAGGTCAATTCCTCTTCTCAATATTGATTATAAAATATATATGAGCATATTAGCGGAAAGATTAAAAAGAATCCTCAATAAGATAATACATAGTGATCAGAATGGATTCCTCCCAGGGAGGCAAATTAGAAATAACACAAGGACGATTTTGGATGTGATAGAATATTATGAGGAACACCCGGACAAAGAGGTGGCATTAGTTTTTTTAGACGCCCAGAAGGCCTTCGACAATTTGAATTGGGAGTTTATAAAGCAACAAATTAATATAATGGGATTTGGACAAAATTTTGCAAACACAATAAACACAATTTACGAGAAGCAAAGGGCTAACATCTTAGTAAACGGCGAACTCACTAAAACCTTTCAGATCAGTAAAGGAGTGAGACAGGGATATCCAATGTCACCACTTCTGTATATATTGGCACTAGAAGTGTTACTAAAGAAGATTAGAGAGAATGGCCAAATTAAAGGGTTCAAAATCAGGAAGGAAACATATAAAGTCCAAGCGTTCGCAGATGATGTTGTTCTAATCATGGAAGAACCGGTGGAAACAGGCATACAAATATTGGAAGTACTTGACAAGTATGGAGAAGTAGCGGGGCTCAAATTAAACAAATCTAAAACCAAAATGCTCACCAAAAATATGATGAAAAATCAGAAAGAAGTCCTGGAGGAATCCATGGGAATACAAATTGTGAAGAAAGTTAAATATCTGGGAGTGTGGATTTCAACACAACACAACAAAATATTTGGCCCTCAAGAGGACAATTATGTCCCTTTGGTAAAAAGCATAAAATAAGACTTAGAGAAGTGGGGGAAGCTCCAGATATCCTTCTTAGGGAGGATAGCGACAATTAAAATGAGTGTCTTACCTAAATTGTTGTATCTGTTTCAAACGGCGCCAATTAAATTAGATAAAAAAATTTTCAGAGAATTTAATGCCATCATCAGGAAATTTATTTGGGGAGGAAAAAAGCCAAGAATAGCAATTAAGAGTTTACAAGATAAAAAAGACAGAGGGCTTGGACTACCTATTTGGGAAACTTATCATAAAGCAGCAATTCTAGTTTGGCTAAAAGATTGGGCGACCTTGGCGAACAAAAGAATTTTAACGTTAGAAGGGCATGATCTTCAGAAAGGCTGGCATGCCTTTCTATGGGAAACAGGGAAAAAAACAAAAACACACTTTAATAAACACAAATTGAGGGATATATTGAAGTTAACCTGGGAAGAAATAAGACGAAAACACTATACTAAAATCCCCAGTTGGCTCTCAACTATGGAGGCGATAATATACCCAAACGTTCTGGAACTTGGTAAAACAGTGAAATACAAAGAAATATTAGATGAGGCAGGAAATCTCAAAACAATAGAACAGTTAAAAGAACAAGGCACTCACATAGAATGGTGGACATACGCACAGATAAATCAAGGTATAAAAAGGATAAAGAACAATACGATATAGAAACAGGTAGCAAAGATTTTGATAAGATTTGGATGGGCACGGACAATAAATTACTGACTAAATTGTACAATTATTTGGTAGAATATGACTTGATGGAGGAGGTGGTTAAAGTCCCAATGTTAGCATGGGCCAAAAATATTGGGAAAAATATAAATTTGGAAGAATGGGACTAAATATGGAATAACAACATTAGACTCACCAAGGCAACCACCTACAAGGAGAACCAGTATAAGATGATTATACTGCACCTAGCACCAGCTAGGATTGCCAAAATTTATCCCAACTTAAGTCCAAAGTGTTGGAAGTGCGGGCATCAGCAAGGCACTTTTTACCATTGCTGGTGGACCTGCCCTCAAGCAAAAAAAAATTGGAAGATGATTGGCAATTGGCTGTCAGAAATAATAGGTGAAACTTTTCAATTAGATCCTAAAATAGTAGCTTGCTCCCTATGTCAATCATAGTTATGGGAGAAATGTGACACAGTAAGAAAAGAGACCGGTTCACTGTGAGACCTGCTACTCACTCTCTTACAGTGTAACGGCCCCACTTCCAACTGAACATCACTGCAGGGACATACATTGAGACGAACTTAATTCAGAAACAGATATAGAAAAATAGAATAGCATTATCAAGGCATCTATCACATTCTAGTTTTCTTGGTATTTCAGGTCTATACATGATTGAAATCTATGGGTTTTTTTAATTAACAAGTTTTACAGAACCAAGTGCTTCTCAATGAAATATTAACAATGTTTAGATTCTGTCTTCAACACTAACAATTTGTACTGATATAAAAAGATGTAAATATCATTTTAATGTCATTTTGATATTGACTTATATGCTATAAATAAAGTAGCTTTGATTTAATACTAGTATAAATTGAAATTATAAAGCTTATTTGTCTAAGATTTTTAATACAATCCCCATTCTTCCTAACCATGTATACACATATTTACATATATATAATAAAGATTCTGTTATAGTGTTTTAGGATCAAATTTATTTCAGAGATTTGATCAGCTAAGAAATGTAAATGGAGTTGGTAGTAATTATGGGGTGATTAATTAACACATAGAATTGCATGGGCACATGTAAAATTCATCCAGGTCCCTAACTGAAGAATCAAATTGTGTAAGCACATACCTGCTTGCTGTGTAGTCTGCAGTGTCTGCGGACTTGGTTGTGCACTGTACTGAACTGAGGCCATAGGTCGATACTGCTGAGTTGTTGAGGTAGGACATTGACCAGAAGAAGAAGAATATACAGGCATCTGTGAAATAAGTACTACATTTTTATAAGCTTTCCAAAAAGCCAACCCACCCACAAAGTATTCAAAATTATTTATAAAATGGGGATCTTTTACATAGTAAGTGTAATAAGGCAGTGGTACAGACAGAAGCAATAATAAATGGTAAACAACAAATGCATATAACTTGAATTTTATGAAGTATAGAAAATATTCTATTAATATCATAGGTTGGCAGACAGATGAAATCCTCAAACAGAGAAAAATATAGCTGTACAGAACTGAAAATATAACGCTTAAAATATGCAATTTGCTTTCCCAAGACTTTCTATGACTTTGGAACTATATTTTATTAAACCAATATTAGGTTACATAAATATCACAGGTAAAATTGCAAGGGTAAAATGCTGTTGGGTTGATCATCAATGGGAGAACTCAAATAAAAAATAGTAAGAAGGAGAAATGAATCTCTTGAAATATTTTTTTAAAAAAAATAACAAACATTGTTTGGAAAGAATGATCTCAGAACAAAGTCGTATAAGACAGCAATGGAAGGAGAGATGAGGTCATAATAAAAGTTCTGGATAAAATGCTATCCAGTTTTTAAAGCAATTTTTATTACTTCCAGGTGGGAATTTTCTTGATAAAGAAATTAGAATTGGTAAATTCTAATTTATGCACTATTTGTTTATCAAATTCTTATGACACCTACCTCACCAAAAGTGTGTAGTGTAGTGTAGTCTTTATTGTTATTGTACATCATATATACAACAAAATTGGTTTAGCCTCTCTGGGGCAACCCATAACAAAAAAAAATACAAAACAACATAAATAGTATAGAGAATAATCCCTATACAAGTAATTGGGGAAAAAAGACTAGTCATACGTCTCTGTATGTGCGTGGAGTGATTGTGATTGTGTTTAAAAGTCTGACAGCCTATGGGTAGAAGCTGTTTTTAAACCTGTTTGTCAGGCTGGCTATGCTTTGATGTCTTCTGCCCGATGATAGAAGCAAAAAGAGACACTGGCCAGGTGCAATGGTGGATTTCTTCCGGTTCAGGTGAACAAAGCGCGTGCAAAGCACGTGTGCGAAGCAAACCGGTTGTAACACCGGTTGAAACCCACCACTGACACTGTGTGAATCATTCCTAAGTATCTTCCTTACTCTGCTGAAACAGCGAGACCTGGTGATATCATCTAGTGGTGTTAGATGGCAACCGATGGTTTCTTATGCCAAATTGATCACTCTCTGGTAGTGCCTTCCTGTCTGCAGCTGTTAGACCAGCATACCATACTGTTATACAGTATCTGAGGACACTTTCTATCGTAGACCAATAGAGAGAAGTCATCAGCCATTGTTCCACCTGATTTTTCTGCAGGATTCTAAGGTAATGGTCTCTGTTGAGCCTTACTAACCACCAGGGATGTGTTGTTTTTCCAGGTGAGATCTTGACTAATGGGCATTCCAGTGGTGAAATGTAAAATTTGTTACTACCGGTTCTGTGGGCATGGCTTGGGGGAGAATATGACTGAGTGGGCGTGGTCAACTTTTTTAAAAAAAACTTTTAAAACCATTTTTTCTACAACCTCTTCGGCTGAAGAGGTTGTAAAAAATGCTTTTAAAGCCTCTGATGATCCCAGCTGACTTGCCTGATCGGCAGAGGCTTTCTTTTTTTTAAAAAAAGTCTCTGACGATCCCAGCTGACTTGCCTGATCGGCAGAGGCTTTTTTTCCTTTTAAAAACATTTTTTTCTATAACCTCTTCAGCCAAAGAGGTTGTAGAAAAAATGCTTTTAATTTTTTTTTTTAAAAAAAGCCTCTGATGATTGTGCAGCTCAGCTGGGCAATGAGAGGGGGCAGGGATTTTTGCTACCAGTTCTCCGAACCACCCGCCTCCATCACTACCAGATCGGGCGATCCGGTCCGAACTGGGAGCATTTCACCCCTGGAGCACTCCCAAGAATTTAAAAGAGGAAACCCTCTCCACACAGCCCCCCTAGATATAGAGTGGGGCAGGTTCCTCTCTGTGCTTCTGGAAATCTAGCATCATCTCCTTTGTCTTGCTAGTATTTAGATTTAAGTTGTTTTTTGAACACCATATGGATACCTTCTAGATTTCTTCCCTATATGCTGATTCGCCCCCTCCAGTTATAAGCCCCAACACCATTGTGTCATCTGCAAACTTTATTATGGTGTTAAATAGATTCGAGGATATGAGACTTATGTATACAGCGAGTACAAGAACGGGCTGAGCATGCAGCCCTGATGGGAGCCTGTTTTGATCTTCAGGATGGAAGATGTCAGAGACCCAACTCTTATTGTTTGTGGACAGTCCGTCAGGAAGTCTTTGGTCCAGTCACAAACAAGGGGAGGGAAATTCAGGTCAGTCAGCTTTTCAGTAAGAATGTTTGGTAAGATGGTATTAAAGCCCGAACTGTAGTCTGTAAAAAACATTTCGACATAGTTCCCAAATTTCTTGCAGTATGTAAAGCAGTGACGATGGCGTCTTCTGTTGACCTGTTGCTTCTATAAGCAAACTGGTGTTGATCAAAATTTAGTGGAAGACAGGACCTGAGGTGTTGTAGAAACAGTCTCTCAAAGCACTTCATCACTATAGACATCAGTGCAATGGGTCTATAGTCATTCAGGCTGTTTATGGCTGCTTTCTTCAGAACTGGAATGATTGTGGCTGCTTTCAAACAAGATGGAACTCTAGCCAATTGCAGGGAGATGTTAAAAATCCTTGTCAGGACCCGTTAATTGGTCAGTGCAGGGTTTTACCACTTTCCCTAGGACTCTGTCTGGACCTACAGCTTTGTTGGGATTTACGGCCTTCAGCACAGTTCTGACTTGATGTTCATGCATGGTTAGTGGCTGGAGATTAGAGGGCCTTTGAGCTAGAGCCACAGAGACAGGTATTTTAACCTCAAAGCAGGCAAAGAAACTGTTTTCATCATATTTCCCTTATAATTGGTTACATGTTGCAACCCCTGCCACACCTGTTTTGGGTTATTATCTGCCAAATGCTTCTCCTTACATACATATTGTTTGTGACTCTATGTCATATCAGCCACATACTTAACATATGTCTTGACAAAGTTATAATTAAAGTTAGAAAGGTGCCTGAAATTCAAATTAACCTGTATTTAGAATGTAATGGCATAAAGTCAGGGATCATCATAATAATTAATGCCTTAATTACATATTTTCATAGTTAGGTGAACTGAACTTTTCTATATTTTTTTATATTTGAAAAGTACATTCAAAATCAGAGACCAAAAAAAGAAAAGAATATTAGATGTTTCTGCTTTCATCATACTATGTACAAATTACCTGAAAGAAAAAAACTCAGATATATTTCATTATTACAATATGTATTCTTAGAAAATTATAAATTGGTAGCCTACACAAAGCAATTTATATTTCATAAAGAAAAATATAAACTGAAATCAATTTAAATACTATTATCCACAGGAAAATTATTTTTGAAATTGATTGGAAAAGAATGCATTTGTTGTTTATTTATTTAGTGATTTATCTGTCCAGCCATTGATCATTTTTAAGGATTCTATTGCTGGATAAAGTACTTGGTGAGTAAAAATCCTATAATCTCAAAGGATTAATAGTTAACTTCTAATAGTGACCAAACATTCATAACTTTCTCAAGAAATGACATTTAAAATAATTAAATGATTTAAAGCAAAGTGATCAACAATGGAATGGAATCTTAGCAATAGAGATTCTATTAAGTTTTACAGATTCGATAATTAACTGTGGTTTTGTAAATTCTGCCAAATGGACATTCATGTTCAGTTTCTGATGGATCTATCAGAAACTGAACATGTATTTAATACGGATAGTCAAGATGAGATTATAACTTCAATTGTTGCAAAGTTTTGTTTCCTAGTTCTTTGGAGGGCTATAGTTTTGGACACCATAGTGGGTGTAGTTCAGTGGTGGGTTGCTACTGGTTCTTCCCGGTTCTTGCGAACTGGTAGTGGAAATTTTCATTAGTTCGGAGAACCGGTAAATACTACCTCTGCCTGGCCCCGCCCCGCCCCCAATCTATTTGCTGCCTCCCAAGTCCCAGCTGATTGGCTAGAAGGAAAAAATCAGAGCTCACTTGACAAACAAGAGGAAAAAAAAACAAGACACCTTAGCTTTAAATTGAGAAGCCAAGAAGCCTCCCAACTGATCGGCTAGAACCGATCCGCTCCTTGTAAACCACTCAGTGGTGGTAGATTGGCAATTGAGGACAAGCTGCCTGAAAGTGGTTTCCGATGCTCTTTGTGGTGGTAGAGCGGTAAAAAACTATTTAAACTCTTGCAGCAGAGCTTCAAAGGGCCGCCCTATAGCTGATCAGCAGTAAAAGGCAGTATGATGGTAGACTGGTGCACTCCACAAATAAATGGGTAGATCAGTATGCTCCAAAAACAAATGGGTAGACCGGTATGCTCCAAAAACAGATGGGTATGGCTCTGCAAGCAATTAAAAGCCTGGTAGACCAGTACCTCTGCTAAATCCTAAAGAATTGTCACATGACCATCAAACTATGCCCACAAAATAAGCCACACCCACAGAACCGGTAGTAAAAATTTTTTAGAACTGGTGTAGTTTATTAAATTATGTGCTCAAATCATCTTAAATGTATTTCTGTGTATACATTATATTGTATGTATACTGTATATACAGTCTGCTATTGATCCAGATGAGCAGTCTGAATATAAACTGCATAAATTCATTTCAATTTTATTTCTAATCAAAAGGCCTCAAAGCATAAATGAACAAGTTAACAAACAAATGATGTATTACCCATTTTGCAATTTGCTATATATGAATGAAATCAAAGGAAACATATAAAGAATTTCACATTTTTATTATATTTTAAGGACCAGAAAATCATGATTACACTTATCTTTAGTTTAGACTCTTGACATATTAGAATTATATTATTTAGAAGCATCTAGGATACTGTTTGATCTAATTCTTTTGTACTTGCACTTATATGCATAAAACTAAGGGCAAGAACAAGTTATTTGGTAAAGTTTTGCCAATCATCTGTTAGCTCAACACCATGTTCCTCAGGGTTTATTATATTTAGTAGAAAAAGACAGTTAAACTGTCTCCAGAGGGTAAAAAAAATATGTTGTTAGAAGCAGGAATGAAAAAATAGAAATTATTAGTTATGTTTGTGATCAACACCACCACCTGAGTAAGATGCTTGAGTTGGTTGATCAGGTTAGAGACATTTAGATCTTTTAGCAATGAAGCTGCCCTGAGCTGAGATTAGGGATGGGAAGGGCCTTCACCAAGGATATAATTGACTTCTGTATCCTTCTGAAAATAATACATTAAACATAGTTAGAACAACTTTGTAATGGTTTACCTCATACCTGCAAAACCATTTTCAAAAGATGGATCTGGAAGATTTAAACTCAACCTCTGATATTCTGCAACTTTCAATTTTCTTCTGCACTCTTCAATTTCAGTTTAAAGTCATTAGTAAAAATGGTCATTTTACCACTTCATCACATCTAAATGAAAATCTCCAACAACTGATGATCATTCTTGACAAACTGCTGCATTAAGAGTACCTGTGCCATGATTATTGTAAATGTCTGGACATTAATAAATTCTATTAAAAAAAGAACAGCATAATGCTTTTATCCAAAGGAAAGTGATCCTGAATTTAAGATATTTCCCCAACAAAAAGCAGACTAAATAAGTAGCTCTAAATATATCTGTTAGGAAATGATAATTACCTAACTTGTTGGGTTGGCAATATATAAACCCTCAATATAGCTTTAAGACTGTATTGCTATATTGCATCATACTGTGTCCTGATTGGTTTGCTCTGTAGCCAATGTCCTTAAGAGGGAGTTTGAAAGACAGTTTGTTTCTTTTTGCTGATCGTTACTGCTCTTTACTGCCCTTTGCTGTGTTTGCTACTGTTTGCAACTGTTTATTGTGTATGACTACAACGATTGGTAAAAAGACTTTGTTATGGGATTATCCCTGGACTATTGTTTTACTATCTACTGCTTTATCTGTGTATGACCTGGACTGTTTATTGGATTGTGCCTTATTACTATTTCCTGAAAGTAAACACAACTCAGCATATCTGTGTGTTGGCTGTGTTTATTCGCAACTGCTCTCAATTGCTTTCATGTGCACACCCTTGCTACTCAAAGGGTTATTCTGCAAATTCTTTAACAATATCTCACAAACTGCCCAGTTTCCCTACTTGTTATCACTTATTATTTATTTATTTAATTAATTTTTATACTGCCCTTCTCCCGAAGGACTCAGGGTGGTGAACAGTTAAAATAACATACATATAAAATGTGAATATAAAATGATTAAGCCAATTTGGTTCATCGGTTAAGAATCTTCAGCATAAAGATTTAGAACAATTAGAAGAGATTTATGCCAGCCCGGCTTTGTGAAATAGAAAGGTCTTAAGTGCACGACGGAAAGTACGAAGATCTGGGATCATTTGTATCCCTGGGGGTAAATATTAGAATCTATTGCAGGTTTTTTTTTCTGAGGGGTTCTTGGTGCTCTCTGAGCTTGCTTGTTTTCTTGCAGATGTTTTATTACCCAAATTAGGTAACCTCATCAGTGCTAGTAAAGAATTCTGTTTGCTGTCAGTTTATATTCTAGTGGCTGGCCTGTCAGTGTTGGTCTTAGAGAGTCTTTGATTGAGCTGTTTGCTGTTGGCTTCTTTGGAAATTTCTACCTTGGGGTATTGTTTGCTTGATTGTTGGTCTGATGTTAACCTTGGAGTTAATCTATGCTGATCTAGATGCTGATTGTTTTTTTTTCCTGCCTTGTGTAAAATTTTACATAGAGAGAACAGACACATGCACACACATCCCAGCCAACAAAAGACAAAAGTTCCACTCCAGGGAAAGAGAACAAATACTCAATATTAATAATTCAGTTAGTAACTATTGACAATATGAATTCTCTATACTATAAGGAATTCAATTTATAATATTATTGATTCTCCCTTGGTATTTAAACATAAAACCATTTTGTCTCACAAACTTTTCTTTTGTACTTATATATTCAAATAAATGCACACTGATATAGAGGCATTCTGAAGTAAATTCTGCAGGAGTCAATTGTCTTACTCCTAGGGATGTATGCTCAACCAATTGTTGTACTGAGGATGAATCAATTTAGAAGACATAGTGGTAATGATGTAAATATGAGGAAACAATACAAGTTCCTCCAATGGCTCTTATTTCCTAGTGAAAATGCTTAGAATTTCTCATCCTTTTCAGTCAGCATGCTTGTCTGACTTCCTTCTCAATATATTGTTTTCATATGTACAGAGTGCTTGTTATGGGGAACTTCTCAATACATGGAAGTGTTAATGATTAAGGAGCCTGATTTTCTATAATCCTCATTAGTATGAGGAGATTCCATGGAAGGAGAATTTTTCAGTTGGAAATATTCATACTCAGCCTATGCAGATAAGAGTAATATGTTATAGATTCTAATTCTGTTGGAAGCACAGGAGAAGTTTCTCTTCCTCTCAGGACTATTAGTATTTGTTTTTTACCTGCTCTTTTTTTTTTTTTTTTTTTTTTGCCAATGCTAGCTTTAACTTAATCTCAGTTGATGCAAGAGCATTTCACCTAATTCATGGATATTTATTTGAGGAAAAAAACCCTTTCTTTTCTATTTAATTATTTGGAATGATAAATATTTATTGCTAAGTGAATCCCCTGATTATTTTCATTTCATTTTCATTTCATCTCTTTGCTGAAGTGTTTCAAATTGTTACTTTCATTTTGAAAATGTTACTTTCATAAACTGTAGGTAGAACAAAAAAATTGCTGGATATGTCTATGTTCATTTGGTTAGTCTGGAAATCATTTTCCTTCTTAATCTTTATATCAAATTTGTTTGGCTGTTAATTTCAATAATTAATAAGAATAAAATGTATATTAATATTAATGTAAATAATGTTAATGTATATTAATAAGAATCAACATATATTCTATATAAATATATATAGAAATGTGTATTTTCCCTCATTCGTATTTAAGAATAAACTTTGAAATTAATTTGCATATATGTTTATTGAATTTTGAAACAATATCCCATTTGGAATTTGCTTCTTAGCTATGTCTCATGTTGTGAGCATGAAGACTGCATTCTCAATATCTGTCTTCTTTTGGAGTGAAAGGAGTGGTTATTATAACCACTTTGGACCCCCCCCCTACCATGTTCCACTCATGCCCTCGCTGGCAGGAGAGACTGAGCACCATTTGAAAGAACTGAGGGATTTTTTGTATACCAACGGGGAGGATAGAACACTGTTCCCGTTAACTTCTTGTAACGGGACTGGCCGTCGTGAGAGGATGGTTGGCCATTAGCCTCTGTTGGAGAAAAGGAACATTGGACCTTCTCCCTGTTGTGAGAGGACAGTGGAGTCCAGCTCTATAAATGGACATTTTGTGATCCTTGTGCTCAGTTATCCCTTTGGACTATGATAGACCCCCGGACTGGCCTTTCTTTCCCATCTTTGGTTCGGTTGATGCTCCAAAAAGCCGACCTTCTCGCGCTGCGAGACTCCCCCCTCTCGCAGGCCTGGCCCTCCACATTATCGAGGGCCTATCTTGATGACGGGCTTTGGAACCCCGAGAGATGGCATGTAGCGAAGAGGGGGTTGAGGGGTTTTTTAGTTAAATTTTTAAAGAAAATTTTAAGGGGACCCGGGAGGGAGGGAGGGGGTTGTAAAAGCGGACCTGGGGGGGTCCAGATAGCGACTGAGTGGGATGATGGGTCGATTAGTTGCGGCAGGAGGGTCGCGAAAGGAAATTTAACCGGGGACCAGGGGGATGACAGGAAGGGCTGTGAAATTGAGATAATGAGTGGGAGGGGCAGGTATGACGGACGCAGGGGGTCATATCAAGTGTCGGGGGTGCGCATATGCTGTTTACGAGCGATTGCACACTCCGGCCCCCAATGCGTGACTCGTGTCCTGGGTTGTGTAGAGTCTCAGGCCCATGGTCCGCGGCTGATGTTGTGTAATGCCAGGTTGGTGGTTAATAAAGCCCCCCTCATTTGTGATCTTATTTTGGAGGGGAGTGCGGACCTGGCAGGTATTACGGAGACCTGGTTGGGCCAGGAGGGGGGGTCCCCCTCATTGAGATGTGCCCGCCAGGTTTCCGTGCATTTCATCAGCCAAGGGCCCAGGGGACGGGTGGGGGAGTGGCAGTGATTATTAGGGAGAGTCTTTGTCCGAGGGAGACCACTGTTCCTCAGATAGCCGGATGTGAGTCCCTTTGTGTGAAGTGGGGCTGTGGGGTGCAGATGGGTTTGCTGACTACGTACCTGGCTCCCTGCCACGTGGCAGCGACCCTGCCCGAGCTACTCGACATCATTGCCGGGGTGGCGGTTGATACCCTCAGACTTATCGTCATGGGGGATTTCAACCTTCCATCCGCGGGTGAGGTGTCAGAGGCGGCTCGGGAGTTCATGGCTTCCATGACGGCCATGGACCTGACCCAGTTAGTTCAAGGCCCAACTCACATAGGAGGACACACTCTGGACCTGATTTTTGTCTCTGGTCAGTGGTTGAATGATCTTGATAGAGGGGACCTAGATATTAAACCCTTGTCATGGACAGATCATTCGCTCCTCCAACTAGACTTTCCTACCGCCTTCCCCCGCCACAGGGAGACGGAGCCAACTAGATGGTTCCGTCCCAGGCGCCTGATGGACCCCGAAAGGTTCCTGACGGAGCTTGGGCCGTTCCCTGAGACCCTAACACACGACTCGACTGAAGAGCTGGTGGCCGCCTGGGAAAGGGCGGCTGCTGGAGCTTTGGACCGCATCGTGCCTTTGCGGCCTCTGACCCGATGCCGATCTCAATTGGCTCCTTGGTTCTCTGAGGAGCTGAGAGAGATGAAGCGTCGGAAAAGACGCCTAGAGAGCATTTGGAGGACTAGTCAATCCAATTCCGACCGGACACAGGTGAGGTCTTATATCAAGACCTACCTAGTGACGATAAAAGCGGCAAAGTCTAACCATTTTTCCGCTCTTATCGCATCTGCAGAGAACCGCCCAGCCGCCTTGTTTAGGGTGACCCACTCCCTTCTTCGGGGGGGGGGGGAGTGCGGGAAGATCCCTTGCAGGGTCGTGCTGAGGATTTTGTGCAATTCCTGCATGATAAAGTCGCTCGGATTTGGGATGGCTTGGACTCCGACTGGATGAGTCCACGGGAGGAGACGAGGGCAGGTCTTGAGAATGTTATCTGGGAGGAGTTTGACCCTGTGACTCCCGAGGATGTGGACAGGGTTCTGGGTAAGATTAGTGCCGCCACGTGTTTTTTGGACCTGTGTCCCTCCTGGTTGGTGCTGGCCTCCCGGGAGCTTACACGAGGCTGGCTCCAGGGGATTATAAGTGCTTCCTTGAATGAGGGTGCCTTTCCTGCCACTTTGAAAGAGGCGGTAGTGAGGCCCCTCCTCAAGAAGCCTTCCCTGGACACGGCTGAATTAGCCAACTATCGTCCAGTCTCCAACCTTCGTTTTGTAGGGAAGGTTGTTGAGAGCGTGGTGGCACGACAACTTCCCCGGCACCTGGATGAAGCTATCTATCTGGACCCGTACCAGTCGGGCTTCAGGCAGGGGTACAGCACAGAAACGGCATTGGTCGCGTTGGTGGATGATCTCTGGAGGGCTCGGGACAGGGGTTGCTCCTCTGTCCTAGTCCTATTAGATCTCTCAGCGGCTTTTGATACCATCGACCATGGTATCATGCTGCAGCGGTTGAGGGGGTTAGGAATAGGGGGCACCGTTCTGCGGTGGTTCTCCTCCTTCCTCTCCGACCGCTCGCAGTTTGTGTTGGCAGGGGGACAGAGGTCGACCTCGAGGCATCTCGCATGGGGAGTGCTGCAGGGGTCGGTCCTCTCGCCTCTCCTGTTCAACATTTATGTGAAGCCGCTGGGTGAGATCATCCGTGGTTTTGGGGTGAAGTGTCATCTGTACGCTGACGATACTCAGCTGTACATCTCCACCCCAGACCACCCCAATGATGCCCTTGATGTGATGTCCCGCTGCCTGGAGGCCGTGCGGGCCTGGATGGGGAGGAACAGGCTCAGACTCAACCCCTCCAAGACCGAGTGGCTGTGGCTTCCAGCGCCCCGATATAGTCAGCAGGTGCCATCGCTGACTATTGGGGGTGAATCTTTGCCCCCCACAGAGAGGGCTCGCAATCTGGGTGTCCTCCTGGACGCACGGCTGTCTTAGAAGAGCACATGACGGCCGTGGCCAGGGGGGCCTTTTATCAGGTTCGCCTGATTCACCAGTTGCAGCCCTTTTTGGATCGGGATGCCTTGCGCACGGTCACTCACGCCCTTGTCACCTCCCAGTTGGACTATTGTAATGCTCTCTACATGGGGCTCCCCTTGAAGAGCACTCGGAGGCTCCAACTGGTCCAGAATGCGGCCACGCGGGTGGTTATGGGTGCAACTCGTTGCGCCCACGTGACACCCTTCCTGCGTGAGCTGCACTGGCTCCCAGTGGTCTTCCGGGTGCGATTCAAGGTGTTGGTTACCACCTTTAAAGCACTCCATGGCATAGGACCCGGGTACCTTCGAGACCGACTTCTGCCACCAATAGCCTCCCACCGACCAGTCCGCTCCCACAGAGAGGGTCTCCTCAGGGTGCCATCGGCCAAGTTATGTCGGCTGGCGACACCCAGGGGGAGGGCCTTCTCTGTGGGAGCCCCAGCCCTGTGGAATGAACTGCCCCCGGAAATACATAAGATCTCCGACCTCCGGGTGTTTCGCTGCACTTTGAAGACCCTGTTGTTCCGCCAGGCCGGGCTATTAACATAACGTTTTAAATTGGGGTATTTTAAATTTCTGGGATTTTAATTGGAGCCTAATTATTTAATGATTTTAAATTTTAATTGTTGTTTTGGTTCTGTGTTTTAAATAGGCTGTACACCGCCCTGAGTCCTTCGGGAGAAGGGCGGTATAGAAATAAAATTATTATTATTATTATTATTATTATTATTATTATTAGAATCAATATGAATTAGAAGCTTTTGCTTCTTGATTTCCTCAAAATAATTTTCTCTTGATTTGTTTAAAACAGATTAACAGAGTTGGAAAGGTCATCTAGTCCAACCCCCCCCCCCTCAAGCAGGAGACCCTACACCATTTTTGACAAATGCAGTCCAATCTTTTCTTGAAAGTCTCAAGTGATGAAGCTCCCACAACTTCCGAATGCAAGCTGTTCCATTGGTTGATTGTTCTCATGGTCAGAAAGTTCCTCCTCATTTCTAGGTTGAATTTCTCCTTGGTCAGTTTCCATCCATTATTCCTTATCTGGCCTTCAGGTGCTTTAGAAAACAACTTGACCCCCTCGTCTCTGTGGCAGCCCCTCAAGTATTGGAAGACTGCTATTATGTCTCCCCTGGTCCTTTTCTTCACTAGATTAGCCATGCCCAGTTCATGTAACCATTCTTCATATGTTTTAGTCTCCAGTCCCCTAATCATCCTGGTTGTCTCCTCTGCACTTTTTTTAAGAGTCTCAACATCTTTTTTATAGTGTGGTAAAACTGGATGCAGTACTCTAGGTGTGGTCCAGAGGTGGGTTTTAGCAGGTTCTGACCAGTTCTAGAGAACCAATAGTGAAAATTTGGAATAATTTGGAGACCTGATAGTAAAAATTCTGACTGGCCCCGCCTCCATTTATTCTCTGCCTCCCAAGTCTCAGCTGATTGGGAGGAAATGGGATTTTGCAATAACCTTCCCCTGGATTGGGGAGGGAATGGAGATTTTACAGTATCCTTCCCCTGGAGTGGGGTGGGAATGGAGATTTTACAGTATCCTTCCCCTGCCAAGCCCACCAAGCCATGCCCATCATGCCATGCCACGCCCACCAAGCCACACCCAGAGAACTGGTAGTAAAAATTTTTGAAACCCACCACTGGTGTGGTCTTTTTTTTTTTATTGAAAAGTTTTATAAGAAATACAAACATTTTCACCCCCCCACCCCGCCTTCCCGTCCCTCCCCCCACCCCCCTCCCTAGACTTCCCAGAACAAGCACAGGGTATAGCATTCACAAATCAAAAACTAAAATATGCTGACAAATTATTACATTTCATATTCTCCCTAGGTCCTTAACTCCTTATAACTCAAAAAAACAAAAACAAAAACCAGATATAAACTACTTAAAATTATTTCATTCATAAGCTATATGAATCTTCTTATTCGGATATTTCTTCTGTATATAATCAATCCATCTTCTCCATTCTGATATATATCTCTCATTTGAATGGTCTTTAAGATATGATGAAATCTTTACCATTTCTGCCAAATGCACAACTTTTAATGTCCATTCCTCAATGGTGGGTGGATCTTCCTTCTTCCAGTACTGTGCCACCAGTAACCTGGCAGCCGTTATTAAGTTCAAAACTAACTTAGTCTCTATTACAGTACAATCCGTAACTATTCCCAACAGAAAGAACTGTGGTGTGAATTTAATTTTTTTCTTCAAAATGTTTTGAATAATCCACCATATTTTTATCCAAAAAGCCTTATTTTTTTTAAATGTCCACCATATATGGAAATATGTAGCATCTTCACACTCACATCACCAACACTTGGGTTGTAAGTTTGGATACATACAAGCTAGTTTTTTTGGATCTAAATGTCATCTATAAAACATCTTGTAAAAATTCTCCCTTAGATTTTGTGCTTGTGTAAATCTTACATTTCTAACCCATATCTTTTCCCATGTTTCCATCATTATTGGTTCACCTACATTTTGTGCCCATTTTATCATACAGTCCTTAACTAAATTTGTTTCTGAATCTATTTCCACTAATGCATTATACAACCTTTTTATATGCATTTGACCTTTATCTCTTATTTGCTTTATCAAATTCTCATCCTGCTGCAAAATACCAGTTTTTTGATCTTCTCTCCATCTGGCCAGCAACTGTCCATACTGAAACCAAGTCTTAATAATCCCTTCTTCTCTTAATTGCTCCATAGATTTTAATTGTAATCTGACTCCTTCCTTATAGAGGAGATCCTTCTATGTAATCTTATCTTGCTTTTTCCTCTAAATTTATGTTCTCTATCACGTGTCTGGGTGCTGTCCATATTGGTAACCTATCATTTAATTTATATTTATACTTTTTCCAGACACGTAATAGAGCATTTCTTAATATATGACTTTTAAAAATCTTATCTACTTTCTTATCAAACACTAAGTAAGCACGCCAGCCATATACCAAACCATATCCTTCAATATTCAATATTTCTTCCTCCGTTAGGTTTATCCAGTCTGTGATTGCTGAGAGGGCAGCGGCTTCATAGTACAATCTTAAATTGGGCATCTTAAGGCCACCTCTTTCACGAGTATCTTGCAATATCTTTTGTTTAACTCGTGGTTTCTTCCCTGCCCAGACAAATTTATTTATGCCCTTCTGCCATTCCTTCAAGTTTTCATCTTTTTTAAGTATAGGTATCATTTGAAAAAGAAATAAAAATTTTGGTAAAATATTCATTTTTACAGCAGCTATCCTTCCCAGCAAAGACAGTTGCAGTTTTTTCCAGTTATCCATCTCTTTCTGTATTTTGTGCCATAATGATTCATAGTTGTACTGATATAATTTCATATTTGCAGTCATAATATAAACCCCCAGATATTTAACCTTCTTAACTACTTCAAATCCTGTTAATCTTTCTATCTCTTCTTTTTGGCTCCTAACCATATTTTTAGCTATTATTTTTGTTTTAGCTGCATTTATTTTAAAACCAGATACTTGTCCATATAAGCAGGTTATATCCATCGAGGCTGTAATCAATTGTACCAGTTGGGTTAAGGTAACAACCAGGTCATCCGCAAATGCACGTAACTTGTACTCATGCTGTCTGATTTTAATTCCCTTTATTGTATTCATCTCGCGTATCTTGTTTAATAAAATTTCCAGCGTCAAAACAAACAATAACGGAGACAAGGGACAACCTTGCCTTGTTCCTTTTTCTATGTTAAAAGCATCTGTTAAACCACCATTAACTATTATTTGCGCTGTTTGTTTTTGATATATTGCCTTAATAGATTGTACAAATTGTTCTCCAAATTGCATCCTTTCTATTAATTTTTGTAAAAATTGCCAATTCAATCTATCAAAGGCTTTCTCAGCATTCAAAAACACTAGCACTGTGGGGACCTGGTTGTTCCTTCCCAGATACTCTAATAAATTAACAATTTGCCTTACATTACTCTTCATTTGTCTACCATTTATAAAACCAGTTTGATCATGATGAATCATTTGCTGCATGACTATCATTAATCTATTTGCCAACATTTTAACAAATATCTTATAGTCTGTATTTAATAATGAAATCGGCCTATAATTTTTAGGAGCTTTACCCACTTTCAACTGCTTAATTGCCAACACAATTTCCTCGGAAGTTATCAATTGATATAAACTATCCCTCTGCTCATTTGAAATTGTGTAAATATTCTCTTTCTGCAAATATCTATTTATATCTATATCTTTAATTTTATCACCAGTATACAGCCTCGAATAAAACTCTAAAAAAGATTTTTTAATCAGTTGTTGCTCATAAACCTCTTTACCCTTATATTTTATTTTATCTATTGTCCTTGATTTTTGCTTTTTCCTTAACAAATATGCTAACCACCTGCCTGGTTTATTGGCATTGTAAAAAGTATTATGCTTTGCATATCGTAAATTAGTTGCCACTTGATCTGCTATTAACATATTAAATTGACTTCTCAATAAATTGATTGCCTCTTTGATTTTCTTATCTATTGGATTAGCTATTAAAGCCCGTTCCTGTTTACTAATCTCATCTTCTAATTCTTTTCTTTTCGCCCCCTGTTTCTTTCTGTATTTATTATTCAAATATATCAAAATTCCTCGCATATATGCTTTACTTGCATCCCATACCATTTCCATAGATGTGCCCTTTTGCATATTCATAACAAAAAATTCTTTCATAAATTTTTTACACTCTTTTACATTTTCTTCATACCTAAACAAATTATCATTTAACCTCCAGGACCTCCTGGGCCCTTTCCCATACTCCAATTCCAGCCAAACTGGACTATGGTCTGTCAATGTTCTTGAGCAAATCTTCATATTCTTCACCCTAGATAAAAGATCATTAGTAATTAATATAAAATGAATCCTTGAAAAGGAATGATGTCTGTCTGAGAAAAAAGTAAAATCTTTTTCTTCCGGGTTTCTTTCACGCCAAATATCTTTCAACTCCCAATCATCCATTATTTCCCAAAACGCTTTGGGCAATTTTGTTCTTGTTAACACATTTTGTTTAGGTCCCTTCTTGTCTTTTTTAACATCCAAAACACCATTCCAGTCCCCTAACAGGATACAAGTTTTATATGCCCACTGTGTCAATTTCGAGTGTAGTAAATTATAAAAATTTTCTTGTTGTTGATTCGGGGCATAAACTCCAATTACAAGTATTTTTTTCTCCTTTTATTAAAAGTTCTATTGCTAAAAATCTTCCTTGGTCATCTGCTTCAATTAATTTAGCAACTAAGTCTCTTTTCAGATATATAACTATTCCATTTTTCTTTTCTGGTGCTGCTGCTACATAATGTGTACCAAGTCTTGCATTTATCAAATATTTTTGATCTTGTATTCTTATATGAGTCTCTTGTAAGCAAATTACTTCGTTCTTAAATTGCTTAAGATAGTGAAATATTTTTCTTCTTTTCTGTGGAGAATTCAAGCCGTTAACGTTCCAAGTCAAAAATCTAGTTCCCATCTCTGGGCCTTTGGAGCCTCTGGAGCAAATCCTGATGATCTGATCTCATTTGACTTTTAGGTCTTGCTCCCCCCACTGCTCCTGTTTTAGTAGTATCTTGGATCATTTCTTGAGTTACCATCTGGGATTGTTGCTGTCTTAATTCTTCCTTAAGTCTAGCTGTCACCGATCTGGTCTGTCTTTGATACTTTGATTCCTGCGATAAATCAATTAGCGCCAACTCTTGAGCTGCCATTTGAATTTGTAATATTTCTTCTTGACCAGCCAAAGCTCTCCCCTGAACTATTGTCAGTAACTCTTCTGTTTCACCTTCCATTACTTACTTCTTTCTTTTGCCTTCTGGTGATTTAGTTGATTTGGGTGTGCCAGCCTTTAATACATTAATATAAAAATCTCTTGCTTTCCAAATTGTATTATGCCTCTCTCCTGAGTAAGTCACCACTAGTCCAGTTGGCACCTCCCATCTGTACTGTATCTGGCGTTTTCTCAGTTCATCCACCAGAAAAGCATACTCCCTTCTAGCTCTCAAGATCTTAGGGGGGATTTCTTTCATTGTCATCACTTCCTGGCTTTCCACCCGAAGCTTGTTTTTAAAAGTAGCCTGTAAGATTTCATTACGTACTCTCCTTGTAGTAAAGTATATCATAATGTCTCTTGGTAAATGTTTCTGTCTAGCAACCCAGGAATTAACGCGGCACGGCTTGTCAATCTGCCAGCCCAGGTCATTTTTTTACTCCCCCACCAGCCTCTGGCCAACTGTGGTGGGGCTGGGAGCATGCACATGAGTGGGGAGACTCTCCTCAAGTGAGCACCTAGCCGCCCTGCATGTGCCTTTGCTGCACTTTGGCCAAGCCCGGACACTCACTTGAGGAGTGTCTCCCTGCTTGTGTGCATGCTTCCGGCCCCGCCACAGGTGGCCAGGGGGTTGTGAGAGGAGGAGGGAGAGGAGGAGGAACAGGGAAGCCTCTACCATGGCTTGTGCTTGTTTCTCAGCCAGCCCGGATTTCCAAAAAGAAGAAAGAAAAGGAGTAGTGAAGAGCCCTAAGGAGAGCTCACCAGCTTTCCGAAGGGGGGGGGAGAAGAGGCACAGAGATAGGGAGCAAGCGTGTCAGAGGAAAAACCTCTTAGTATTTTGCTGCAACTAATTGATTTAGTTTGCATGGTTTGAATGAACCAATCAGAGCACAGCTTCCTGGCTCTGAGTTTCCTGTGCTTTCCAATGGCTACTTGGTCAGTATATAAGTAGCAGCAGAATTACAGCCACTTCAGATCCTCAGAGAGAGCCTCTCACGCAGACTCTCAGAGAGACGCTGAGAAACACAGAGAGAGAGAGAACAGCTGTGAGCTGAGACAGCTGAGAACAGCCGAGAGCCTCCAGAGCTGAAGTCACTGCAAAGAGCTGAGTCACTGCCTTGCTCCTGAGAAGACTTGCAGGAGAGGACTGACAAACAACACGGAGAACCTCCCACGTTTTGGGATGAAGACTAGAGCAAATGGACTTTGCTAAGAGGAGAATCTTTTAGGCTGTTGATGCCTTTTTGTAGGTTTACTTTTATGTGTTTTGTATTATTAAACTAGTTACCTTTTAAAGACTCCTCTCTCAACTTGCATGCTTTTAGTGTGTTTGTGTGCATATCGGGTCACGGTCCATTCAAACCTAAAACCCCTCCTTCACAAAGTGCAAGATACAGACACACACATACACACAGACCCAGAGAGACACACACAGAGAGAGGGAGACCAGCTGACGGGTGAGTGTTTTTTGGTGTAGGGCCCTCTGGCTTTCTCCAAGCCTGATCCTCAGGGTGGGCGTGCAAGGTGGGGCCAGCCCTTTTTCCCTGAGCTTCTTAAAGCTGCAGCTGGGCGTTGTGAGCCCATCCCCCTTTCCGTCATCCCATCCTCCCTGATCCCATTCCCATCCCACCAGCCCTCATGTTAGTCGGTCGTGGCTGGGTTGGGGCCAGTGTCTCAGGGTGGAGAGCAGGTTGCACATCTCCCCAAGCGACCGAGGCATGCACAGCACCAACATGGCCAGAAGAAGCTCCAGCAAAAATGAGGCACCGGTGAATCAGCCCTGGCTGCTTCTCCATCCCCTGCTCAGGCCAGGTCAGAAGTGACTGGGAGGGGAGGGTGAAGGGCGGGGCCAACCAGTGATGGGATAGAGAGCCGCAGCAGAGGAGCCAAAGAGGCAGATGTGGCTCCAGAGCCTGGGTAGCCGACACTCGGCCTAGGCTATAAGAAGATTGCCAAGACCCTGAAACTGAGCTGCAGGATGGTGGCCAAGACCATACAGCAGTTTAACAGGACAGGTTCCACTCAGAACAGGCCTCGTCATGGTTGACCAAAGAAGTTGAGTGCCCATGCTCAGTGTCATATCCAGAAGTTGGCTTTGGGAAATAGATGTATGAGTGCTGCCAGCATTGCTGCAGAGGTTGAAGGGGTGGGTGGTCATTCTGTCAGTGCTCAGATCATACGCCACACGCTGCATCAAATTGGTCTGCAGGGCTGTCATCCCAGAAGGAAGCCTCTTCTAAAGATGATGCACAAGAAATCCCGCAAACGGTTTGCTACAGACAAGCAGACTTAGGACATGAATTCCTGGAACCATGTCCTGTGGTCCGATGAGTCCAAGATAAACTTTTTTAAAATTTTTTTATTAAGTTGCATAGTAATACAATACATGAACTATCTGTTAGACAGTGTTAATATAAATACAGATTGAATACATTCTTAATTTATTATATCTCATATTTTACTCCCTTATTTAGGTATCTAAGTTCCTTTTCCTTTCTTTATTCTATCTTCCAACCATTTGTACCATAGTCCCCACACCGTATAATATTCCGATTCCTCTTTCTCATCAATCTCATATGTTAATTTACACATCTCAGCGCGTTCTAAAATTTTCCAAATTAAATGCTCTTCTGGTGATATTCCTTTTTCTTTCCAATACTGTGCATATGTTATTCTGGCTGCCGTGATAATGTGTATAATTAAGTATCTCTTTCTCTTCTCATATGTCCTCTTTAGAACTCCCAGGAGAAAGGTTTCAGGTGCCAAATCTATATTTTTTCAAACACTTCCTGGATCCAAATTTGAATTTTTTTCCAATATTTGATTGCTTCAGGGCATGTCCACCACATATGGAAAAAGGTATCCTGTTGGTGGTCACATTTCCAGCAATTTGGTCTCAAATTTGGATAAATTTTGGCTAATCTTGAGGGAGCTAAGTGCCATCTGTACAGCGTTTTATACTGATTTTCTTTTCTTTTCTTTCTTTTTTATTTAAAGTTTTACAAATACATTTTCTCCCCAATTTCCCCCCCCCCCCAAAACCCCCCATACCCTCCCTAGCCCTCCCCTTTTCCCCCCCAGGACTTCCACAATATGAAATCCTAATCGAAAAATACATTTTATAAAACTTAAACCCCTCCACCCCCTATATACTATTTATACCTTCATAAAACTCAATTAATTTGTCTCTACATAATACATTCATTCAGCTAAAAGCTATCTGATATTTCTTAGTTTGATATTTATTCTGCACATAATCTATCCACTTTTTCCACTCCCATACATAAGTCTCTTGAGTTCAGTCTTTTAAATATGCTGAAATCTTTGCCATCTCCGCAAAACTAGCCATCTTCAAAGTCCATTCTTCAATAGTGGGCATAGCTTCATTTTTCCAAAATTGACCTATCAGTAATCTCGCTGCTGTCACCATATACAATATCAACTTTGTTTCGCCCAATGTAAAACCCTTAACTATACCCAATAAAAACAATTGTGGAGAAAACTGAAGTTTTTTCTTCAAAACATTTTGCATAACCCACCAAATTTTTATCCAAAAAGCCTTAACTTTCTTACAAGTCCACCACATATGGTAATATGTGGCATCTAAGCAATCACATCTCCAGCATTTTGGTTGAACATTAGGATACATACACGATAACTTCTTAGGATCTAGGTGCCACCTATAAAACATTTTATAAAAATTTTCCCTCAAATTCTGCGACTGTGTAAATTTAACATTCTGGACCCATATTTTTTCCCATGTTTCCAACATCACTGGTTCTGCAAAATTTTGTGCCCACTTTATCATACAATCTTTAACCAATTCATTTTCCAAGTCCCTTTCTAGCAAAACATTATAAACCCTCTTAATATGCATTGGACCTTTCTCTTTTATATGTCTAACCAATTCTTCTTCATGCATCGTTATACCAGTTTTTTGATCTTCTTTCCATCTCAATTGAAGTTGATTATACTGTAACCAAGTTAGGTTAATCCCTTCTTCCAACAGCGTTTCTAATGTCTTTAACTGCAATCTACCCCCATCCATAAAAAGAACTTCTTTGTATAAAACCCCCCCGAGTGACATTATATTTGTATTCCACATGATATGACCAAGATCCAGCCATAAAGGTATTTTGTAATCCCATTTAAATCGGTGCTTCTTCCAAACTCTCATCAAAGAATTCCTAAGTATGTGGCTTTTAAATACTTTATCCACTTTATTCTCATAAAATAAATATGCATGCCAACCAAATTCAAGATCATGACTTTCTATATTCAATATTCCAGTCTTTATCCTTCCAAACCAATCACTTGCTTGCGTCAAAGCTGCTGCTTCATAATACAATTGTAGATTTGGAAGTTTAAGGCCTCCCCTTTCTGGAGCATCTTGCATTATTTTCAGTTTGACTCTCGGCTTTTTCTCATTCCAAACAAACTTATTCAGTCCATTTTGCCATTCTCTCAATTCTTATCACTTTTAAGCACTGGAATCATTTGAAACAAAAAAAGAAATCTAGGCAAAACATTCATCTTAACTGCTGCTATTCTTCCAAGCAACGACAGCTGCAGTTTTTTCCAAGTCTCCATATCCTTTTGTACCTCTCGCCACAACACCTCATAATTATTTTGAAGTAATTTTATATTTAAGTCTGCAACTTGAACTCCTAGATATTTAACTTTTGATACTATTTCAAAACCTGCCTTGCTTTCAAGTTCCTGCTTCCGATCTTGTGTCATATTTTTAACAATCATCTTAGTCTTTTTCTAGTTCAACCTAAATCCTGATATCATACCATATTCGTTTATAATGTCTTTCACCTGGATTATTGATTCCATTGGCTGTGTTAGGGTAACAACCAGATCATCTGCAAATGCCCTGGTCCTGTAATCCTCATGCCTAATAGCTATGCCATGTAATAAGTTTGAGTCCCATATTGTATTCAATAAGACTTCTAATGTTAAAATAAATAACAATGGGGATAGCGGACAACCTTGTCTTGTGCCTTTTTCAATACTAAAATTTGTAGTCAGACTTCCATTAATAATAATTTGTGCCGTTTGCTGTTGATAGATTGCTGAAACCGCCTGTATAAACTGATCCCCAAAGTCCATTTTTCTCAGAGTCTTTAATAGAAAGTTCCAATCCACTCTATCAAAGGCCTTCTCCACATCCAAAAACACCAGCACTGCAGATATCTGTTTATTCTTCTCAAGATAGTCCAATAAATTTATTATTTGCCTTACATTATCTTTCATGTATCTGCCTTCTATAAATCCTGCTTGGTCATGATGAATCACCTCCTGAATAACTGGCATTAATCTGTTGGCTAATACTTTTGCAAAAATTTTATAATCATTGTTCAGAAGAGATATTAGTCTATAATTCTCAGGTTTTTTAAGACCTGCTTGCTCTTTCAGTATCAATGAAATATAGGCTGATTTCCATGAAGGAGGTATTTTACCCCCTTGTTGTATACTACAAAATAAGTCTTTAAGATGTTCAGTCATTTCTGCTTGTAAAGTTTTATAGTATACCGCAGTTAAGCCATCTGTCCCTGGCGCTTTGGCTGTTTTCAATTGTTTAATTGCGACAATAATCTCCTCAGCTCTAATTAATTGACTCATTCTTTCTTTTTGATCACTAGAAATTTTTATAACTCTTTTTTCTTCTAAGTATTTATCTATAAGTCCAGTCTTTATTTCATCTTTAGCATATAATTTAGTATGATAATCTAAAAAAGCTTCTTTAATCAGTTTTTGTTGAAAAATTTCCTTCCCTCCAATGTCAATACTGCCAATAACCCGTGTACTCTGACGCTTCCTCAATGTGTAGGCCAGCCATCTGCCCGGTTTATTAGCGTTACAGAATGTATTATGTTTCACAAATTGTAAATTAGTTGCTGTTTGCTCGGCCCTCTTGGAACGTCTCAGAACAACTGTCCAGTCTTCTTCTGTTTCGTCCTCGTCCTCACTTTCGTCGCTAGCGTCAGGATCCGTGACTTGCGAAGACAGAACATCGGGTTGAGAAGAATCAGTGGAATCTTGATCATCAATCTGCGTGGCATCAGCAGTATCATCTCTAGGAAAATAAACTCCAGGATCATTGGAATGAATCCTGGACCAGTCAATATCTTCTTCAAAATTAGCAGATTGGGAAATCACAATTGCATGTTTAGAGTCAATAAATCTGCTCCATTTTGAGTTATCATCAATACCCATAAATCTCAGTCTCTTTGCTGCTGGACTTCCTTTTCTTCTTTGAGCTAAGGGAATGTTCACCATAGCATATGAACCAAAAATATGAATGTTTTTAAGATCGGGCTTGTAGCCATACAACATGAAGAAAGGAGTCTGATTTGTTACACTGCTCCAAGTACGGTTGACAATGTAATTTGCATACTTGATAGCTTCACCCCAGTATATCATATCAAGGTTGGCATCTTCTAGGAGACAACGCATCATGGTTTGCAGTACCCCTTGTCTTTGCTCTGCGACTCCATTATGAGCCGGTGTGTAAGGTGCCGACGTCTGATGAACAATTCCATTCTTACGCATCCAGTCCTGGAAACGCTGAGACATGAATTCAGCACCACGATCACTCTGGATTCTGGCGATTCTGAACTTGGTGTTTGGTAGAAACAAGGGTTGCAAAGTCTTTAAAGATCTGAAAAGTCTCTGATTTTTCTTTCATAGGATATACATATCCATATCTAGAGTAATTATCAACAATTGTTAGAAAATATTTTCTACCACCAAATGATGGCGGGAATGGACCAACTATGTCAATGTGAACCAAATCAAAAATGCGTGTTGACAGGCGTGTAGCGTGTTTGGGAATGGCTGCTGCTTTGGATTTGGCCTTTTTGCAGACAGCACAATCCAAAAACACCTTACACCCCTTTAGATCCAAACCTTTTGCGAACTCCAGCATCTTCCTAAGAACACGGAAACTGGCATGCCCCAATCTTCTATGCCATTTATGGATACACCTGGAATGCAAAGGTTTACCTGTTAGTGAATTCTCAACATTAACATTTTTATGCGGAACCTCAGGCTTGCTCTGAGCAACCTGTTTACCAATTCTCTTTTTGTTGGCTTTAGGAGCCTTTGGAATAGCAACAGGATCTCCCTCTGGAGCATCTCTCTCTGGGCCTGCACTCTCCCTTTTTGGAGTTTACATACTTGCCTGTATTTGTGGTTTAGGCTTTGGCTTTAAGTAATAAACACCACCAATTAATATGGTTTCAGCAACAATATCTCCATTTTTAACTATGTAACTTGCTTTTTCAAGGTGGTGAACTTGGAACTTTAACATTCTAGACAAGTGACACTGACTAAGCAAGTTACTGGTTGCTGTTGATATGTAATAAACATCAGGAATGAATGCATTGAGCTCTTCAACATAAACAGTTCCTTTTCCTTTGAACTGATAAGGATGATTTGAAAAATAATAAAGTTCACATAGTTCTGGTTCAGGCTCGTGCATTTCTGTGAAAAGTTCCTTTCTGTAGGTAACATGCAATGCTGCACCACTGTCCAAAGTCCACAGGAGTCGTCTGTCGTACTCTGGTTGAGGTTGTGGATCATTGGTTAAAGCCAACGTGGTGAGTGGAGTTTGTGGATCACGCCGGGGACCACGACGACCTTGTCTTCTGCCTCTGCCTCTGCCTCTGGAGTCTGTTCCTCTGGGCTGGTATATGACGGGAGCTGGAACTCGTTGGGGACAATCCCGGGTGGCATGTCCCACACGATTGCTGGTGTTGCACCTTGGCATCCTTGGAGCGTAGGTCCTTCCTTGGAAGGGGCACCTAGCTGGAGCTCTTGATGCGGGTGGTCCTCTCAAGTGTGGCGTGGCCAACATGAATGCCTCTTCTTCAATTAAAAGTCTACAGACATTGTCCACTGTGCGTTGAGCAATTGGGACTTGGTTAATTTTTGTAACAGCATCTTTCCATTCATAATTCAAAGAGTTAATAATGATGCTGATCATTTGAATATCTTCAATGTTATGGCCTCTTTCTCTCAATTCTGTTCTCAGACCTTTCAGTTTGGTCAAATGTCCTCCAATTTGTTCACCGGGTTTCAATCTCGAACCGTGGAGTTCAGACATGAGTAAACATGAAGATTCAATTGAGATAGGCCTGTAGCAATTTTCCAATTCAGCCCAAATTTGTCGGGCTGTTGTATTTGGTGGAAAAGTGACCTGCAGTTCAGTATCCATGGACATCAATAATGTTGTGCGAGCCCTTATCGCTAGATCTCGTATTGCAAAATCCCATGGTTGTCCAGGAGGGTTAAATACCATACAGTGAGTGCCTTCTCTAAGAAGGAATAGTGTAATCTCACTGACCCAGGCTTTGTAATTGTGTCCTGACATTTTTAGTTTTGACTCACCAGTTAGTGGAGAGACAGAAAATGCCTGGTAAGGAGCCTCATTTGGTACGCTGGCTGTGCTGGCGGAAATGCCTGTGGTATTTGCTGTGCCTGTTGTGGACCTAAGAATGTTCTTGGTTGTGCCATTGGAGGTGGGCCAGGAGGTGGACCTATTTGCACTTGTGGCTGGGGCACATATGCAGGCATTTGTAGCTGCTGTGGCTGATGCACTGGAATCTGCTGTATTCCAGTTGCCATTTGTGCTTGATCTGCAATATTGGCATGACCTGCTGGAGATGCAATCATTTGCCTTTGCTTCATAAAGTTTAATTGTGTTCCATCTAAAAGGACACCAAAACCGCCAGGGGGTGTTTGAGTTTGGGCCTGTGGAAACACTTGTGGCATTTCAGCTTCCTGTAGTAAATTACTTTCGCCAGCAGATGGTGCTGCACCTTTAGCTTCGGGCAGCCCAGTTACAAGGAATGATTGCGTGGCAGGTTTATATGTAACTTGATCAGGGAGACTTTCATGTGACGTATGCAGTGCTCTCTGCCTTAATTGGCCTGACACAGAATCCACCAGGGGGAGTGTCTTTGGCTCCGAGGAAGAAGACAATATGGCGCTTTTTGAAAATCTTAAGTCACTAGATTCTTCCTTATCTTGCTCAAGCATAGATATAGCCATTTTTGCCTGGGATAGCTCCTGTTCATAGAATTTTATACGGTCACGAAAGGCTTTCATAGCCAGCTCATCCAGGGTGAGCTTCGAGCTTCGAGGAGAATAATGAATTGTTTCTCTCTCTGCGTGGGAGTAATTTTGCTCGGCAGTTTGCTTTAGCCTTGCACCGAGCATTACAAATTCAGAAGGTTCTGGGGAGACAGTTTGAGAGCTGGCATAATCAGAAGAAGACGTTACTGACCTCAGTTCCAGTACATTATCTTCAAAAGCAGCTTCTGTCTTATCTCCCTCCATTTCTGTTCCCACGGCTTCTTCTTGTTCCAGGCGTGTGGCTTTAGCAAGGGGCTGGAAATCTGAAAACCTCCTTTCTGTTTCAGCTTCCAAATAGGATAAAGCTCTGTGCTTCATTTTTTCCTTTTTCTTCTGTTTCGGCATCTTAGCAATATAATTAGCGTACCTCAGTAGCTAAAAGCTAATTGCCTATGCGCTCTTATCAGAAATAACAAAACAAGGAAAAAAGCCATAAATCAACCGTCCGAGTGCTAGCAGATGTCAGGGCATTTATTAATCCCATGTTTGGCTCTGGGAAAAATCACCCTGGTTTAGAGGAGATGGATCGTGGCTTATTCCAAGTTGCAATATTCTGATAAAGAAACGCGAAGAAAAGTTTCTAATAAAACTCATTTATTTGTTATAAAGAAAATAAAACACCTCACTAACTAAGAAAGATAATTGCTACATTTTTGAAAATAAATCGGGCCAGCTGCCTTTCAGCAACCGGCACTCCCGTGGCATGAGAACAAAGGGAAGAGTGTGAAGGAATGTGAAAGAATGCGGACATGCGTAGTAAAATACTGATAAGGAACTTGGCAAACTACAGTAAGTCTATTAGTCCAAAAATAATGAAGCTCAGCTGGGAAATAAAATAACGCAGTGACACTCCCTCCCTTCCTTCTTCTACTCATCCCTCCATCCATCCATCCATCCATATATATCTCATTCACTTTCCCTTCCCTTCTCTTCCCTTCCCTCCCTCCCTTTCTTTCTTTCTTTCTCTTTCTTTCTTTCTCCCTTCCCACTTTTTCTTTCTTTTTCTTTCTTGTCTTCTTTCTCTCTCTCTCTCTTTCCCCCTCCCTTTGGATGAAGCTGGCATACTTACCACCTCCCCCTGCTCTTCGCTTCCTGTTCATTATCAGGGAGGCACGATCAGATACAGGGGAGCTTCCATCCCTCCCCTTATTTCTCCTAATAAGCCCCTGAAACCATTTGGCTACAGCACCTCCCCCAATCCCTGCGATCAGTCGCACCATGCTTCTGACTGCCAGCATTGGCAGCTAGCTGATTAGCTGGCAGCTAATTGACCTGGGTGGCCAAAAGCCCGGGACAAAAATATGGTGTTGAATGGGCCATGCCAAAGCGCGTGGGACAGAGAGGCCGTGGCCCATTGGCCAGGGCAAATGAATGAGGGCATTTCAGCCAAGGAGAAAAGCTAGCAGTGAATGCCCAAAGGCGGAACCCTGGCAGAGAAGCAGGCGAGACCAAGGATAGGAGCCAAAAAGTCTTATTTTTCCTGTTTGCAGCTTCAATCCATATGCTTTTTCACTGCATTTATTTTATATACAGTATAGGGTTTTTAAAATTATTATTTCTACCCTTGATCTTCTATTCCTGATTCATGTATTTTTTTAATATGCTCCCTTTTCCCGCAGTAAAATCCTCCTTTCCTGCCTTCGTTTATGGCCAATTTCCATTCGTGACTTCAATTTACTAATCAATTTGTTCCCTGCCACTTTCTCTGTAAACTCTTGTTCTACTTTTGTTTGTACATATATTCTTTGTCTCCATTTCCTAAGCTTTTCTTTTTCTTTTGCTTATGGTGAGGTCTTATATCAAGACTTACCTAGTGTCGATAAAAGCGGCAAAATCTAACCATTTTTCCACTCTTATCACATCTGCAGAGAACCGCCCAGCCGCCTTGTTTAGGATGACCCACTCCCTTCTTCGGGGGGGAGTGCGGGAAGATCCCTTGCAGGGTCGAGCTGAGGATTTTGTGCAATTCCTGCATGATAAAGTCGTTCGGATTCGGGAAGGCTTGGACTCCGACTGGGTGAGTCTAGGGGAGGAGACGAGGGTAGGTCTTGAGAATATTATCTGGGAGGAGTTTGATCCTGTGGCTCCCAAGGATGTGGACAGGGTTCTGGGTAGGATTAGTGCCGCCACATGTTTATTGGACCCGTGTCCCTCCTGGTTGGTACTGGCCTCCCGGGAGCTTACACGAGGCTGGCTCCAGGGGATTATAAGTGCTTCTCTGAGTGAGGGTGCCTTTCCCGCTGCCTTGAAAGAGGCGGTGGTGAGGCCCCCTCCTCAAGAAGCCTTCCCTGGACACGGCTGAATTAGCCAACTACCGTCCAGTCTCCAACCTTCGTTTTGTGGCGAAGGTTGTTGAGAGTGTGGTGGCACGACAATTGCCCGGGCACCTGGATGAAGCTATCTATCTGGACCCGTACCAGTCGGGCTTCAGGCAGGGGTACAACACAGAAACGGCATTGGTCGCATTGGTGGATGATCTCTGGAGGGCTTGGGACAGGGGTTGCTCCTCTGTCCTGGTCCTGTTAAATCTCTCAGCGGCTTTTGATACCATCGACCATGGTATCATGCTGCAGCGGTTGAGGGGGTTAGGAATAGGGGGGACCGTTTTACGGTGGTTCTCCTCCTTCCTCTCTGACCGCTCACAGTTCGTATTGACAGGGGGGCAGAGGTTGACTTCGAGGCGCCTTGCATGGGTTCTCTCGCCCCTTCTGTTCAACATTTATGTGAAGCCGCTGGGTGAGATCATCCATGGTTTTGGGGTGAGAGTCTATCTGTACGCTGATGATACTCAGCTGTACATCTCCACCCCAGACCACCCCAACGATGCCCTTGATGTGATGTCTCACTGCCTGGAGGCCATGCGGGTCTGGATGGGGAGAAAGAGGCTCAGACCCAACCCCTCCAAGACCGAGTGGCTGTGGATCCCGGCGTCGCGATATAGTCAGCTGGTGCCATCACTGACTATTGGGGGTGAATCTTTACCCCCCACAGAGAGGGCCCGCAATCTGGGCGTCCTCCTGGACACACGGCTGTCTTTAGAAGAACATATGACGGCTGTGGCCAGGGGGGCTTTTTATCAGGTTCACCTGATCCGCCAGTTGCAGCCCTTTCTGGACTGCGACGCCTTGCGCACAGTCACTCACGCCCTTGTCACCTCCCGACTGGACTACTGCAATGCTCTCTACATGGGGTTCCCCTTGAAAAGCACCCGGAGGCTCCAACTGGTCCAGAATGCGGCCGTGCGGGTGGTTATGGGCGCAACTCGTTGTGCCCACGTGACACCCCTCCTGCGCGAGCTGCACTGGCTCCCAGTGGTCTTCCGGGTACGATTCAAGGTGTTGGTTACCACCTTTAAAGCACTCCATGGCATTGGACCTGGATACCTTCGAGACCGTCTTCTGCCACCAGTAGCCTCCCACCGGCCAGTTCGCTCCCACAGAGAGGGTCTCCTCAGGGTGCCATCAGCCAAATTATGTCGGCTGGTGACACCCAGGGGGAGGGCCTTCTCTGTGGGAGCCCCTGCCCTTTAGAATGATCTGCCCCCAGAAATTCGTAAAATCTCTGATCTCCGTGTGTTTCGCTGTGCCCTCAAAACCATGTTGTTCCGCCAGGCTGGGCTATCAATGTAAAGATTTTAATTGGTTTTAAATGGGATTTTATATTTGGGGTTTTATAAATTGGGCCTATTATTTAATAATTTTAATTATTTTTAAATTTTGTCTGTCTTTGTGTTTTTAATTAGGCTGTACACCGCCCTGAGTCCTTCGGGAGAAGGGCAGTATAGAAATAAAATTAATCAATAAAATAAAATAATAATAAATGGTCTCCTGTTCAGTGTTGCTAAAGCCCTCCTTTATTCTTTATTCTACCATTAGCAATAGTATTAGCAATAGCATTTAAGACTTATATACTCCTCCATGGTGCTTTACAGCACTCTCTGATGTTTTACAAATGTCAGCAGGACAAGAAACAATGGTTGGACTAACTGAAGAGAGAAGCAACCTGGAATTAAGGAGAAACTATCTAACGGTGAGGCCAATTAACCAGTGGATCAGCTTGCCTTCAGAATCATGGGCTCTCCATCACTTAAGAAGAGTCGAGACTCATGATAGCGAACCTATGGCACATGTGCCAGAGGTGGCACGCAGTGCTGTCTCTGATGGCATGTGAGCTTTTGCACCAGTTCAGTTCCGCTGCGCATGTGCCTCCTGCCAGCCAGCTGGTCTTCAGGTCTCTGCTGCACATCTGCGGGGAGGAGCGGTGCACATGCATGTGCAAGGCGCATGCAGGGGCAGTGTGCACATGTGGGGGGGCATGCATGCACAGGGGGGCAGAGGGCATGCAGGGTGCTGTGTGCTGTGTGCGCATGAACAGGGGACGCATGTTCAGGGGGCACACGTTCATTGTATTTGGGGGGTTCAGGCACGCGTGCATGCATTCACGCACACATGCACGCACGCTTTGGGCACTCGATCCAGAAAAGGTTCGCCATCACTGGTCTAGACAGTCACTTATCTGAAATAGTAAAGGTTCTGCTGCTTGAGCAGGGAGCTGGACCAGAACACCTCCAAGTTCCCTTCCAGCTCTATTCTATTCTATATTCAGCAATAATCTGCCCCCAATAATTTGGTTTCTCATTTTACTGATCTTGCAAGGATGGAAAGCTGAGTCAATTTTGACTCCATCAGGTTCAAACTCCAGGCTATAGGCAGTTTGATCCTGATGGAAAGGCTCTGGAGCCTGGGGAAAGTGAAAAACGGGCCTTCCAGTCCCACCAGAAGTCAGCAAATGGGCCGTTTCCGGCCTCTGGAGAACATCCAGGGGGTAGATAAGTCTATTTTCACCCTCCCCAGGCTCCTGGAAAGGCTCTAGAGCCTGCGGAGAGTGAAAAACGGGCCTTCCGGTCCCACCGGAAGTTGGCAAATGGGCTGTTTCCTGACTTCCGGGGAGCCCAGAAGGCCCAAAAATCAGCTGGCTGAGCTAGGGCAACTCTCATGTGCCCACCGATATGGCTCCGTGTGCCACCTGTGGCACACGTGCCATAGGTTCGCCATCTTGGTCCTATCTATTTAGAGGGAAGATGTTGAAAAATATCTAATTTTCTACCTTTATAATGCACCCAGATAATGAAACATAATTATTGGATTCCAAGCTTTCATTTAAAAAATCTGATGTTCTACATAACTATTAATCCTCATGTGGAGGAAGATACATAATATATGGTCCGTGGCTGAGAAACCAATATACATTCCTTCTCTTAAATTCTACTTCCCTGGATTTGAAATGTGAGTGGAAATGGAATGATTTTCAACTTTTTTCAGTACTGAATATTCATTATAGAAAGGCTTGCATGCCAAATACTTATGCTCAGTAAACAAATACACACCAAATCTGATAAATACTAGTTACCTGTTTTAGACAGCTTGCCATTACTCCTGTTACTTGATGAGCTATCTCCTCTTTTCAGAACAGTTATTCACCAAAACTTGCTGTCTTCATTACAGCTGTCTTCAAATTGCGACTGGAACTGTCTGAGACTGTACTGCTCCATGGCCTCTGGTAATCAGTCCATTTCAATTCATTATCTGTACTGCTTTGCCGACTACCAGATGTCTTCCCTGTACTATTTCTATTATCCCTATGACATCAAGGAACACAAAGACAATACAGAACCAAATACTTAGATCAACTTCATTCTTCCTTAACTTAGTTCTAAGGAAAATCTCAACAAGATCAATTGAAGCTGGTATGTATATGCCAGGGGATGGAAGTGAATTACTTAGTTCAGACAGTGTAACAATAAAATCAGGATATTTAGCAAGCCATTTGTGGCTAGTCAGAGGGACAGCACAACTTTTACTTGTGCTGTGTTTGTTTCTTAATACCAATTTTAGTATTACAATTGCATTGTTGTTTTTTAAGAATCATAAAAAATACAGCTACGTTTGCTATTTGCTAGTTTGGCTGAGACAAAAAATAAGCAAAAAAGATCAGAACTATGAAATTTATGCTCAGAAGTACTTATATTAGAGAATAATATATGTAAACAAATTCCAGGAATTAAGGTCAGCAGATTTAGAAAATGCTCAAATTGGAAAGCACTGCTATAGAGAGTTACAAATAAAAATATGCAAATGTTATTGTGTATTTTTAATTAAATGCAAATAGAGTTAAAAGTACTTGGAATCAAAGACGTTTGAATTTTGCAAGAATAAAACTTATCCACACCTAGTCATAGCCCACTCTATAAAAGTTTAACATAGTTTAAAAGTTAAATAATTGCTAGATATTGGAAATTAAATGTTGACTTAAAATTAGAATGAAACATGGAAATTTGCATTATATGATAAATTGACTTGTGATATTAAAATTAGAAGTGGTATATATAAAGAAAATGTTTTTTGGAACACTTGGCAACCATTTGTGGATTTTGCACTTGGGAGATTGGATGAATCGGCACCAGTACCTTATCAAAGAGATTTCTGGAAGAATTGAAGACTTCAAGTTCCTAAAACTTCCTTTCCGTTTGTATAGCACGTTGGGGGGAAAAAATTTTTTCTTTCCTTACTTTGATTTTTTGTATTGATTTTTTTCCCTTTCTGTTATTCTTTAACAATAAAAATATAATAAAAAATTTAAAAAAATAAAAAAAATAAAAGTTAAATAGTTTTGTATTTCACTTTAAAATTTCATGTTTGTATGTTTGTTTTGTTTTTCATTCTCTATTTTCAGTATGAATTTGGTCTCTTTAAACGAATACAAAATACAAGAATTCATAATATAAAACTGTAAATATGTATTTAAATTCAAACTGCATACCTGAAGAGCTGTCTTCTTTTGACAGTTTCATTGTACATACTATTATCCAAGATCCTGATAAAAATGAATAAAAGAATTACAGAGTTGGAAGGGACTTCGGAGATCTTCTAGTCCAATCCCCTGCTCAAGCAGGAGACCCTATACCAGTGGCGAACCTTTTACTCACCGAGTGCCAAACAGGTACACACTTCGCTTACGTGCTGCTCTTCCCCTGTGCGCTCTGCGCACAACTACACCATCTGCACATGTGCATGGCTTTTGTGCATGCCTCCCGTATGCTGCGCATGCAACCACACTATCTGTGCATGCACGCAGCTTTCACGAAGCTCCCCGTGCGCTGCATGTGCAATTGCACCATCTGCGCATGTGCATGGCTTTTGCTTGCACAATGCATGCACATGAATGCCATCTGTGCATGTGTGTGCTGCGCACAGGTACTCACATGCGCATGCACAAATGCGCACGCATGCACAGGAGAGGTCCGAAGACCAGCTAGGCGCAACGAAGGCCCAAACAACAGCTGGGGCGTGGGCGCATGCATACCTGCAGGTGAATTGGGCGATAGCTCATGTGCCCAGAAAGATGGCTCTGCGTGCCACTTCAGGCATACGTGCCACAGGTTCGCCATCACGGCCCTCTACTATTCCAGATAAGTGGTTGTCCAGTCTCTTCTTAAAAATCTCCAGTGATGGAGCACCCACACCTTCTGAAGGCAAGTCATTCCACTGGTTAATTGTTCTTGCCATTAGAAAATTTCTTCTTAGTTTCAGGTTGGTTCCCTCCTTGATTAGTTTCCATCTATTCTTACTTGTCTTGCCTTTTAGTGCTGTGGAAAATATGTTGACTCCCTCTTCTGAACAATCGGAACAATTTTGAGCAAACCAGAACAATCTTGAACTCAAAACCGTAGAAATGGTGGTAGAGTTTAGGAGAAACCCTCCTATACTACCACCTCTTACAATACTAGACAACACAGTATCAACAGTAGAGACCTTCACATTTCTAGGTTTTATCATATCTCAAGACTTAAAATGGACACCTAATATCAAAAACGTCATCAAAAAAGCACAGCAAAGGATGTTCTTTCTGCACCAACTCAGAAAGCTCAAACTGCCCAAAGAGCTGCTGATTCAGTTCTACAGAGGAATTATTGAGTCTGTCATCTGCATCTCTATAACTATGTGGTTTGGCTCTGCAGCCAAACAAGACAGACACAGACTTTAACGGTGCTCTGTAGGGCGACCCGGGGGTCCAATAACTGAGGCGAGACCAGGCTAAGTCAAACAGGAACACTTTATTTCTAACAACAGCTGTAGAGGCTTGGATTAAACAGAACCGAGAACAAGGAGTTTGACAGCTATTTATACTGTAGCTGTCAAACTAAACAACCAATAGGAGGGCAACATTCTCCCGCCTGAAAGTCCGTGCGCCTAAGCCAATCAGGGACGCCCGTCGTAAGTCGAGGACTTAACACCCCTTCCCCCCTGGATGGAGCAGGCGTAGTCGGCCAGATACGCAGGGCGCCTGCGCGTTCGACTAGATCTACGTAGTTCAAGGGTGGCTGCCGGAGTAGTTGGCGGTGCTTGTATCACCGGTGGAACTCCCGGCGACTCGTCTGGAACACCCGAGTCGGCCTCGTCGTTGGATAGCTGGCCAGGTTCATCAAGTAAGTTGGGCTCTGGGGGCGCGTTTGAGTTAGGGACAGTTGGTGAACAGTTAGAGGTTGGAACTGTTGCGGGCTCATCCAGGCCGGCTGAGTTATCTGGATGGGATGTCAACGGGCTCTGATTTGATTCAGATGGCGGTGCCAGAGCCGGCCATCGGGTAATCGGATTTGGTAGGAATAGGGGCCAGTGTTCTGCTCAATGGTTCCCGGTAGCCATTTGGGTTCGCCCCCAAAGTTCTGGGCATAAACTGAGTCGCCGACATTAAAACTGCGGTGTCGACTGGTTGAGTCAGGGGGTTTCTCTGGAGAGTAGGCAGGGTGCAAGCGGTCGAGGTCGGTGCGGAGACGTCTGCCCATTAGAAGTTCTGCGGGGCTCCTGTTGGTAGAAGGGCATGGAGTTACGTGTTGTGCCAACAGGTATCGGGCCACTTTCTCCTGCCAGTCCCCATGGGTGAAACGGGAGAGGGTCTCTTTGGCTGACCTCACGGCCCTTTCTGCCAAACCATTGCTGGCAGGGCAAAATGGTGCCACCCTGGCGTGGCGTATCCCATGTCCTGCTAGGAAGACCTGGAAGGCAGCAGATGCTAGTTGCGGGCCGTTGTCCGAAACGATGACATCGGGCAACCCGTGGGTGGCAAAAAGTCTTTGCAAGGCCCTGATTAGGGCGGCCGAGGTGGTTGATGCCATGGCAACTATCTCCCCCCACTTTGAGTAGGCATCGACCACTACTAGGAAGGTCTGCCCATGGAAAGGTCTGGCAAAGTCCACATGGATTCGTGACCAGGGCGACTTTGGCATTTCCCACTCTTTGACTGGAGCAGTGGGGGCTGCTGGTCGGGACAGTTGGCAAGGCTGGCACCCTGCGACCCACAGAGTGGCCGCTTGATCAAAATTTGGCCACCAGATGTAACTGCGCCCTAGAGACTTCATCCTAACTATCCCCGGGTGTCCCTCATGCAGGGATTCCAAAACTCGCTGCTGGAGTTTGGCAGGCACTACTACTCTACTTCCCCACAGCAGACACCCTCGCTGTACAGACAACTCATGCTGTCTGACGTGGTATGGCTTGAACTCAGGACCTACATTTCCAGGAGGCCATCCCCTACGCACCCAGTCCAAAACCCTGCGGAGGATGGGGTCCTTAGTAGAGTGGGAAGCAATGTCGGAGGCAGAGAGTGGCAGGTGCAGGGATTCAAGGAGGAGGACCTGAGAAGTAGGAGAGGGGTCATAGACAGAGATGGGCAGGGGGCAGCGGCTGAGGGCATCTGCATGTGGCAGAAACTTGCCAGGGCGAAAAACGAGAGAATACAAGTAAGCGGCTAGGAATTCAACCCAGCGTGACATGCGGGGGGAGAGGACCTGGGGAGTTGCGATGTTGCCAGCCAGGATGCCTAAGAGGGGTTTGTGATCTGTGACTAGGGTGAAATGCCGACCGTAAATGTAGTCATGGAAACGCTTGACGGCTGCCACAGCGGCCAGCGCTTCCTTGTCGATTTGGCCATAATTGCGCTCAGTTGAGGAGAGCGTCCTGGAATAAAAGGCAATGGGGGCCTCAGTGCCGTTTGGGAGGGAGTGGCTTAAAACGGCCCCGATTCCGAAGGGGGAGGCGTCGGCAGCAAGAACTAAGGGAAGGCTGTCAGAGTATTGCACCAAAACGGCATCGGATGACAGGAGGGATTTGACAGCCTCAAAGGAGGATGCCTCCCGGGGGCCCCAGCGCCAGGGGGATTTCTTATCCAACAGACGGTGCAGGGGTTCGGCAACAGTGGCCTTGTGTGGCAAGAAGGTGCTGTAAAAATTTAAAAGCCCGAGGAAGGCTTGTAAGTCGGTTTTGTTGCCAGGGGTGGGGTCCCGCTTGATGGCAGCTGTCTTTGAAGGGGAGGGATGTATGCCGGAGGCATCTATCAAAAACCCTAAGAATTCAACCTGGGGCACCCCGAGTCTACATTTAGCCTTCTTAAGCTTGAGGCCAGCCGTTTGGAAACGGCGTAGGACTGTCCTTAGCTTGTCCTTAAGTTCTGACTGACTAGAGGCAGAGATGATGATGTCATCAAAATATGGAACGACTCCTGGCAGCCCCTGCAGGAGTCACTCCATAAGGCTCTGGAAAATGCCAGGAGCCACACTAATGCCAAACTGGAGGCGGTGGCATTTAAATGCCCCCCGGTGGGTAACTATGGTCTGGGCTGCAGCCGTGGCAGGATCAACGGGGAGTTGCTGATAGGCTTGCGCCATGTCCAGCTTGGCAAAAATGGAGCCATTGCCCAGTGAGTGCAACAAGTGTTGCACTACAGGTACTGGATAAGGGTGGGCTTGGAGGGCCTTATTTACTGTATTTTTATAGTCCGCGCAGATGCGGACAGACCCATCTGGCTTGATAGGTAGGACTATGGGGGTCTCCCAGGGGGCATGATCGGTGGGTTCTAGAATGCCCTGTGCAATAAGTTTGTCTAACTCTTTATCCACCAGAGGTTTGAGTGCAAATGGCACCCTTCTGGGCTTTAATCTAACGGGGGCTACTTTTGGGTCTAAATTGAGGGAGATGGGAGATCCCTTATATTTACCTAAGTCGTCGTTGAAAACGTCTGCGAATTCGGCCATGAGATCCTCAAAGTTATCGGGGCGTACTGAATGGATGCCAGTTATGCCAAGTCCTAAGGCACCAAACCAGTCAAGCCCCAGTAGGCTGGGCAGTGGGTCTCGTACGATGATCAAGGGAAGTTTGCCAGTGAAGGTCTTGTGTTCCACTAGGAGCTTGGCGCCGCCCATGACAGGAATGAAATTCCCTTGATAGTCCCGGAGGCGTACTTGGCATGGTTGAAGGGCGCGTTTTTGAATATTCGGTGCCACTTGTTTAAGGGTGTGCCAAGAGATTAGAGATTTGGAAGACCCCGTGTCGACCTCCATCTGGCAGGGGGTTCCTTCTATGGTGATCGTCATGTAGATTTTCTTGTTGGCACCGACTCTGAATTGGCGGGCAGACACTGCAGGAGCGTTGTTACTCTTTGAAACGGCAAAACAGTCACCGCTTGGCTTAGGTGTTTTTTGGAATGGTCGTCTGGAGGCGTTCAGCTGCGTGCTCTGCAAATTAGCCCGGCAGACTCTTGCCAGATGCCCCTTTTTTCCACATCTGCGGCAGATGGTGGTTTTAAAACGACAAGCCGCTCGGGGATGCATTTCACCGCAGCCTTGACAGGGAGACCCTGCGAAGTCCTTGTCTGAGGTATTTCTATTGCCCTTGGAGGTTTTGAGGCGGCTAACCTCCTCCTCCTCCTCCTTGATCACCTCAGAGTCTGTCTCTTCCGAATGGACAGTGTTGGGCTTGGTGGCAGGAGCAGCGGCTTGCGATTTACGAATTTCTAGGGTAGATCTGCTAGATAATTCGCAAGCCTGAGCCTCCTCTATGGCAGTCACAAGGGTAATTTCTTTCTTCTCTAACAAATGGCGTTGTATTCTTAAGTCTTTTACGCCACAAACGAACTGCTCCAGGAGGGAGTCTTCAAGCTGGGCAAATTCGCAGTTCAAGGCGGCAGTCCTGAGGGAGGCCATGTAGTGATTGATGGATTCCCCCTCAGCTTGAAGAATCTGTCTGAAAGCGAACCTTCGAGCTATCCGCGATGGTGTGGGTTCGTAGTGGCTCTTGAGTTTGTCCCTCAGGACTTCCCACGACACTGTCTGGACAGGGACTGGGGCTAGCAGGGCCAGCGCGACGGCAAACATTTCGGGACGGCAGGCATTTAAAAAGTGCGCCCTTTTCCGGCTGCTGGACAGCCCTGTATAGTCGTTCGCTTCCAGGAAGCACTCGAATCTAGCCTCGTATGAGTTCCAGGTTTCTGTGGCTGGGTTGAAAGGAGCGAATGTTGGGGGTGCCATCCTGATAAGGACGGGTTCTGTTTCTGTGAGGAATTTGTCTTCACAAACGACGTCTCGTCGTTTAGTGACTCAGCTAGCGCCTTGGCTTAGCGCTAGTGACTTCAGCTGTTGATTACCTGTCTCCTCACGCCCGGGATCCCACCTTCGTCGCCAGAGCTCTGTAGGGCGACCCGGGGGTCCAATAACTGAGGCGAGACCAGGCTAAGTCAAACAGGAACACTTTATTTCTAACAACAGCTGTAGAGGCTTGGATTAAACAGAACCGAGAACAAGGAGTTTGACAGCTATTTATACTGTAGCTGTCAAACTAAACAACCAATAGGAGGGCAACATTCTCCCGCCTGAAAGTCCGTGCGCCTAAGCCAATCAGGGACGCCCGTCGTAAGTCGAGGACTTAACAAACGGATAATTAGAACTGCAGAAAAAACAGTTGCTACCAACCTGCCTTCCATTGAGGACCTATATATTTACACCAGTCAAAACGAGGGCTGTGAAAATATCTACAGACCCCTCACATCCTGGACATAAATTATTCCAACTTCTATTCTCAAAATGACACTATAGGGTATTGCACACCAGAACAACTAAACACAAGAACAATTTTTTGGACTAAGACTGTATTACTATTATTCTTCTCATCCTTCCTAGTACCTATCTCCTCCCATTTATGACTATAACCATGTTGCTTCTTTACAATTTACACATGCTGTATCTTTACAATTTATATTGTTTT
Source organism: Arizona elegans (assembly GCA_022577455.1). Lineage (NCBI taxonomy): Eukaryota > Metazoa > Chordata > Lepidosauria > Squamata > Colubridae > Arizona > Arizona elegans. Next base: position 68,757,651 of record JAKOOJ010000004.1, on the reverse strand, counting down.
ATTTGTTTCCTAGTATGATTTGATTGCTTATTAGTAACCTATGATTATCCCTAAGTATAGTATCTGATAATTCTTGATGAATGTATTTTATTTTTCTTTATCTACACCGAGAGCATATGCACCAAAGACAAATTCCTTGTGTGTCCAATCACACTTGGCTAATAAAGAATTCTATTCTATTCTATTCTTTGTGGCAGCCCCTCTATATTGGAACACTACTATAATGTCACACCTTCTTTTCACTAGATAAACAAACCTGCAACCATGCTTCATATGTTTTAACCTCCAGCCCCTCAATCTTCTTTGTCATTCTTCTCTGCACTCTTTCCCGAGTCTCTAAATCTTTTTTATAATATGATGACCAAAACTGCATGCACTATTCCAAGTGTGGTCTAACCCACGCATTATAAAGTGGTACTAATACTTCTTGATTTTCTCTCTCTTTTAATGTAACCTAGGATTGTGTTGGCTTTTCTGGCTGCCGCCACATACTGTTAACTTGTATTTAAGTGACCATCCACTAGGACTCCAATATCTCTTTTACAGTAACTGCTATTGAGCCAAGTTTCACCTAATCGGTACCAAGAAACTTTGGGTTATTTTTTTTTTTTGCCTAAGTCTAAAACCTACTTTTCTCTACATGGAATTTCATTTTGTTAAATGAAAATGAAAAGAAAATAATTGTTTTTTTAAAATTAATAATGGATACATACATGATACTTCTAATACCATAGCCACATTTTTTCACTATTGTTTTGCTACCTGTAAATGTGACCATAAACACCTTTTGTTACTTTCTTACTTTTCAATAAGCTCCTTTTTATTAGATTTGTTAACTACAAAGACTCGATAAGAAAATGCATCAAAGTGACACAAGAATACATTTTTATAGTATTAGGACATTTATTACTTTTAATAATAAAAATAATAAAGAGTATTTTTTTTTCATAATTAAAGAAATTTCTTTGTATCTAAGAAAATGTGGCATATTTATTTTGGTCTAACGTTGAACTTTATCTAGCCTTTCTTCTGAAATTCAATATCTCATACAGATTATCTTCACAAGGAATAAAGTAAAATAGCTACCAGGTTACCGTAGCCGCGCGGGTGATTATGGGCGCAGCTCGTTACGCCCATGTAACATCTCTCCTACGCGAGCTGCACTGGCTCCCGGTGGTCTTCCGGGTGCGATTCAAGGTGTTAGTTATCACCTTTAAAGCACTCCATGGCTTAGGACCTGGGTACCTACGAGACCATCTTTTGCCACCAATAGCCTCCCACCGACCAGTTCGTTCTCACAGGGAGGGACTACTCAGGGTACCATCAATCAAATTATGTCGACTGGTGACTCCCAGGGGGAGGGCCTTCTCTGTGAGGGCTCCAACCCTTTGGAATGAACTGCCCCCGGAGATACGGAATATCCCTGATCTCCGTGCTTTCCGCCGTGCCCTCAAGACCCTGATGTTCCAACAGGCGGGGCTAAACATATGAACATGTGAATGATTTTTTAAATGTTATCTAATTCTGGGTTTTATTTAATTGACCAAACTAAGTAATAATTTTAATTAGCAATTTTATGATGTTTGTGTGTCTATATTTTTCTTGACTGTACACCGTCTTGAGTCCTATGGGAGAAAGGCGGTATAGAAATATAATAAATAAATAAATAAATAAACAAACAAACAAACAAACAAACAAATAAATAAATACAAAAGAATTGAGATTAGAATTATGGAAATTTGTAAACTCCTATTCATTTTAATGGTATTTCTCTGCATGCACATTAATATTCAGCCATTGTAAGAAATCATGAGAAATCATTTAGACAGATTTAGAAATCATTTGCAATAAAATGCTTGGGTGATGCTTATATATTCTGTAAAAGATATTTCCCTATTATTAGAAATAAACATATATGCTAAATTTAATATAAAATATGTATATATTTACCTGTTATCCATAAAAAGATTTTCATGAGAGCAAACTGAAAAACAGAAGGAAAACAATTTGGATTTAATTCTTGAGTTACTACTTACAGTACACACACACACACACACACCACATCTCTGAAATGCAGATTTACTTTCCATTTTAAGTGCTATGAACTTGCAGCCCATGCATGACAGACAAGCAATACCAGAAATTTGCTTTAGAAAAGATCTGATTAGAACAATTTTTGTGAATTAGTCTATATTAGAATTATTTTATTTCAGAAAAGATCATATGAATATAAGGTACTTATACATTTATTTAGAAGCCATGACACAGAGCTACTTTTCTTTTTTTTATTGAAAAAGTTTTCAAATACAAGTTTTTCCCCCTTCCCCCCCCTCTTCCCTAACCCCCCCTCACCACCCATCCCCCCCGTGACTTCTTCACAACAATAGGCTATTTTATAACTAATTACATACATAATATCTTTCCTTTCCCTTACTCCCTCCTCAGAATACTGACCCTTAGCATATTATTCTTATAACTCCCATTTTAACGATAATCTGCCCTTTTTCTCCTCCCCTAAACTTATAATGTATTATTACAATTTAACATTTAATCTTTTATGTATATTAATATAACATTTTAAAGCGGCCTTCTCCCTACATCCAAATTTAACATTTATTCAGTTCTATCCAATTCCTCCACTCCCCTAAATATATGACTTAAAGATCCTTTTTCTTAGACTAATCAATGAGTAAACTAACCTATTTCAACCCTTCAATTCCTACAAAATCATGCAATACAATTCTAAATTTAACCCACTGCCCACTTTACTAAAATATACACATATCTATATATGCATTCCATTTTTAAAAAAAAAAGACAATAACTTTAAATTTATAATCCATATAATATCTTCTTTGATGTCTTTCCACTGGATCGTTAAATCCATCACCCATAATAGGGTAAAATAACATGCTGGTGCAACAGTTTGTTCAAAATCTTCAATCATCTTCTGCCCCCATCAGTAGTAGATATCCTCGTGTATATATAAAAGTAACAACAACCACCCGAGTGACATTATAATTATATCCATATAGTTATAGTTGTGGTATTCATCAGGATTGTTGATTCCCATCATCCTAATGGATAACAACCAGATCTTCTGCATGCCCCAGCGTGACTCTCTTGCCTTGTAACTCAAAATAATCATAATATATTCACCAGTAAAAGAAATCCAGAGTAGATAATTCAAATCCAACAAGGTAAGGCTCTTTTCACATCCCAAAATCACGGCATTACAGAGATCTGCCACAATCCTCAGGATAGTATTAAACAATTGATCGCCTCCACTATCTTATCAGATGTTCATTCATTTTTCAAAGTCCCTGGCTTCACTGTTGCTTGGTTTAGAAATTGCTGTTTCTATGAGATCTATTTCTTTTCTTTTTCTTTTGCGGGTTGAATTTCCATCCTCGTTTCGTGCCTACCACTTGTGTATCGGCTGATCGATTTTCATCCTGCTTTGTGAATTGATCTTGTTGGGTTAGTTTTATCATCTCATCTTTCTTCTCCATCACTTGTATATCAACTGATTGATTTGCGCACTTGTCTGTGACTTGATGGTTCATCACATTGGAGTCGGATGACACTGCTCTCTTATTTATAGACAGTCCAGCTGGGGTATCCAGAGAGTCCAAAGACAACTTATCCACCACAGCCTCTGTAATTTGGTATTTTCTTTTTGTTTCCAACTCCTTTTGCTTATCCTGTATTATGCCTAAAGATGTTAAATTCATTTTTAAAATTTTTTGATAAAATTCTTCCGCTTTTTCAACAGTGTTCAGTTGATATCTTACTCCTTGGTGTCTCAATATTAAACCAACTGGGGCATTCCACCTAAATAGGATATTTCTTTTTTTTAACTCAGTCACTAGAAAGCCAAATTTCTTCCTCTCCATTAACATCTTAGTCGGGAGCTCCTTAAAAATCCAAATCTTTCTTCCATGAAATTGCAAAGTAGAATTAAAAGAGTTCTGCACAATATTATTCCTAATTTCTTTATCTGTAAAATAGATCACCACATCTCTAGGCAATTGCCTTTGCTTTGCCAACCAGGAGTTTATTCTGTAAATTCTATCAATCCTGCAATACACTTCATCAGGTTGAACCTTTAAAATCCCAGCCAGAATTTCAGAAGATATTTTCCTTAAGTCATCTCTATTATTTTCCTGCAAACCTCTCAGTCTAATTGCATATTCTGTAAAATTATATTGAATCATTAAAACTTCTCTTTCAATCCTCTGTTGCACATTTTCTTCATTGCCAGTCTTTTGGTCAACCTCCATTTTAGGTTTGTCTTCTGAGCTATTATCCTGAATGTTTGCCAAATCCTTTTTAATTTTTTGAATCATGTCATCCAAATTCTCCTCAGTTTCCTTCATTTTAGACTCTAATAATTTAGTCTTTGCATCCACCCGAATCAAAAAGTCTGATAAACCATTAGCTGTTTTTAAAATCTTTCGATTCAAAAAGTCAAACTTTGATTTCACCAGTTCACCAATTTCTTTAATTTCCTGCTTAAATTTTTCGAGTTGCTGGTTCACAATCTCATCCCTTCTTACAATCTCTTCAAGAAGAAAGTCTATTATATTAAAATCAGGTTTCTGACATTGGAGAGTTAAAACTTATTGGTGTAATTTATTAATGGGGGAGATTCCCCCCCCCCTGTTTGTCTAGCTGTGTGAGTCCCGGTGCCATTTCCCACACAGACAAGATTTAGTGGAAAAGAGAGAGAGAAAAAAAAGGCTTGTTTCCAACCAAGATCAATATCAAATCCCCAGGAAAAAAAAGGAAAAAAAACAAGAGTGAGAGTGAGGTTTTGCCTTCAATTACAGCCAGAGGTATTCATTCCGCTACTTTGTAATAGAAAATGGAAGGACTTTCCCTTTCAGCCTCTCTTCAATCCGCAACTTTCAGCCCTTCTCCAGCCAGGGCAGACGCCATTTTAAAAGATTCTTTTTCCCCCCTTCCTCTCATCTTTTCTCTTAGTTTTTTTTAAAGGGTAAAATACTTGCGATTCAGTATTAAGGGTCCAGCTCGCCTTTTCTTTGATTATTCTGTTAAATTCGCAGGCTTGCTCTTGACGCCTGGCTCTGCATAAGCAGAGGTCTCCCAAAGCCCGGAGCAGCGGCAGGGGATATGGGGCTTCTCATCCGCTCCGTCCCAAAAGTAAAAAAAAAACTTTTGGGACTCTGCAGAGAGTTCTACCCGCCCCTGCCAGCTCTATCTCCGTTTCCTCTTGGAAACGGAGTTTTTTCGAGCCACCATTCCACTGTGAAGGCGGCTCTGACAGGCAATGGAAGCGGACGATCCCAAAGGAACGTCTGGCGGCGGCCAGCAGCAAACCAGAGCTACTTTTCTGATATAGTGCTCATATAAGGCTGCAAATTACAATAATTAGTCATGCATTTTACCCAGTTCAAATCAATACCATAAGTAAGTTGCAACTAACATAACTTTTAAAGAAATTTATGATTCAACTGTCTCTGGATTAAAGTCAAGCATTGGATGAGGAAAAAAAGAAACAGAATAAATGCTGTATGCAGAATAGTAAAACTGAGAGAAATTAAATCTATAACTATACAACAATTATATTTATATATCTACATTTTTATATAGAATAAAAAAGGTCTTTTTGTTTTCCTTAAGAATCATTTGATTAAAAAAATCATCTCATTGGCAAGAACATTTTACTGTAGCAATGTCTATATAGAAAAATAAGTCTATGCTCATTGTTATATGACCATTTCTCACTCCTTTTTGACTTTTAGTTTCACATTCATGAAGCCTGCGGTAGATGATTTTTGGAATTGCAGTAAATCTGAACAAGAGAGTGTGTGTGTAAGAGAATTAGCTGAATGGCATTAGCGGGACATATCAAATTCTACTGCTATAAAAATCCATTCATTTTGTAAATTTCCACTTTTTGACAGGATAAATAGAAAAATTATTCATGAAAGAGTAATGATAAATCACAGAAAACATTCATATTTATTTCTAGTTCTGTCTTGTGAAAAAACATATGGTTTAGACATTCAAATAAATTCAAATAATATTGAGGAAGGAACCTATGACGCTTCATTCTAGCAGATCATTCATTTGTAATAAACCATTACAATGATTTCATTTCACAATGTAATATAGTATGTATGATGTTCCACAGACAGAGTGTAACTTCCCTGTTCAAATATTCCATTGTTATTTCTACTAATGGTACAAATTCTATATCAGATTTCCCATAGGGGATGAACTACAGCAGTAGAACTAATAACAGTTTTAGTTCAGGAAACTAAAAGCAGTGTCTACATTTAAGTAGTTTAGAACATGAACAGAAAAATATATTCAATCCTTGTTCCTATGAATAATTATCTCAGTTAATTTGTTTAGAATAGCTGATTTTGTTGAATTAATTTTTATTTCTCTTGTAAGACAAAACATAATTCCTCTAACTAAAAGTAAAAAGTAATTCTCTACCCTAATGGTAATAATTTTCAAGAAGACATGCTTTTTTTTTTCATTGTCAGTGAAAGGAAAAGGAACGGGCCAAAAAAGAGGAAGCAAATTAATTATTATCATATTGAAATTCACTTTGCTTTTTTATATGCAGCATATCCATTTGCTTCCTGCTAAATATTATTGTAGTATAGCAAGTACTAACTAATAGTACTGTTACATTTCTTGCTCGCCAGTCACAAATATAGGGAAATATAGCATAGAAAGTTGAATATGTTTATAAATGTATTTCTTAAATTTCTAAAGAAATTCCCCCCACTAAAAATGTATTCTTCAAACATGATTTTCCTTCCCATATTTTTATATCCATAGATATTGGCTTTTATGTATGTAATTTCATTTGATATTTCTTAAAATCAAAATAGAACCTGTATAAAACAGGTAAGTAGTTTAAATGAACCTAAATGGAACATGGAACTTATAAAGAAAATAATTAAAGAGAATACGGAAAATAATTATTTCAGAAGAACATAAGGAGAATGTAATGATTTGAAAATAATATGTTCACTTGGTATTCAGGCATGAACTTGACAGTTTATTTACTGTAAAATCAAAAAAGAAAACAATCAACATTCAAGAAATAGCATAAAAGTCTAACTTGTATTAACACAGAGTTGTTTTAGGACCCACACATATCAGCAGGATTATTTATACATGAAACTCTCACTAATTTCAGTGAATGTTAAGTGGAACTTCCTTAGATTGTTATCAGATGAATGAATGTATATACTCTGTGTGTGTATGTGTGTGTGTGTATATTTATATAATTCTTTACTTCTATCTTTGCTTTGAAACATCATTATCCCAGGCTTATTCCACTTAAATAAACTTTCCTAGTGATTTGATAGTACCATTCCACCATGAAGTAAAAGGACTTTCATATTGACTTGGGGACTGCCATAATACCTATTTCCTACTTCCATTCAGACAGATTATAAAACATCTTGGAAATGAAGTCTAATTTATTCTTGTCACATGTAAATGCCTCACCCACACAAGCAGGTACACATAGCCCAGGGCTGCAAGGGTTAACTCACACAATCCATACATCCACCTCCCCCCTAGACCACTCCTTACCTCAGTCTCCGCCCCCCAGGTACTTAAGGTTGTCCCACACTGCTCCTGATGTTCTTGCTGATGATTGCTGTAATGAGAAGACCATTGTTAATAAACCGCTATATGATTAAATACTAATGAGTCTATGTCTGTTACTGGGTCCCATCCTCAAGATTAGCAACAAGATGGTAGCAGAGGATGGTTTAATGACCCAATAACGAGAAGATATGCAAAAAGAACAAATTGCAACCGAAGAAAAGAAGAACCCAAATACCCAAACACGAACCAAAAGAATGGCGGCACAGCTGTCCCCTCATGGCAACCTCCCGGTGGGAACACCAGAGAGACCCAAAGCCAAGGCCAGCCCCGAAACTGCAACGATGGACAACGGAAAGGGGACCGGAGATCAGATCAGCCAAGAAACCGATGCACAAGAGAGCAACAAACTCCAACTCGACATACTGAAACTGCTGAAATCACCTATGGCCGATGAGGACCTCATCGCGAACCTCCAGAGCCTGATCCAAGACCATGGAGCAGCGAGAGGAGACCACGACCAAAGCCCAGAACCTGATGACCACGGCTCAGTAAGAAACTCACCCCCAGCCGAAGCCCCGACCGACAACGAAGAACCCGATCTCGCACCAAATTTTGAATGGCGGCCATCTTTGTACGAGCAGCCTGCCAAGATGGCTGACCACCGACCAATCGAAGGCCGAGATTCAAAATGGCCGGCGCGAAAAACATGCACCCCCCAAACCAGCGAGGAAGATGAGCCCTATGGGGATGAGGAGTCTGACCCAGGCCTCGAGACACCCCCAACCGAGCGGCAGATCGAACAGGCCATAAGGACCCTCACTGCCGCCTTCGGCTCAGAACTAAAAATCCCCAAGAACAAGCCAAAAGCGCAAAAGGGGACCAGGGGCGAAGGGGAGAAGCGCCGAGCCACCCATGCGAGGGAAGCGCCGATGCCAGCCCACCGACATCACTGCACCCCACGAGAACGCGACAACACCCATCACAGAGGCCACGGTCGCCGGAGCGCAGAGGCCGGACCAGATACTCACCGCTGATGCAGGACCACCCGAGCCGACTGGATCTCCTTCCAGACGACATTGCGACGACCCGACCACCCTCGACTCACCGCTGGACTCACAAAGTCGAAGCCGAGGCCTACCCGACTGAGAGAGACCTCTGTGCGGGAGCTACAGCAACGAGAACCTCCTCCTCCGACTGCAGAGCTGAAATGGACTTCGTGCATGCACAGTTTCGCCTAGAGGAAGAAAGAGAAAAAAAAGTGCAGAGAGGACTTTTAAAACTTCCAGCGAGTATCCCCATGCCATATTGCGGCTACAGACACATTCAGAACCATGGACAGCCGCCTGCTGTAAGTAATTTAACTAATAATACAGGGAATTTACCAAATGATTTCCCAAAGTTAAGGATGGATGGGTCTAACCTCCTGGAGTGGAGCCAACAGCTCCAGGTTGTTTTTTTAGGAAAAATTTATTGTTCTTTATTACTAACCCCCCAGAAAGGCTATGGACTTTTGAACTGGATTGCCTGCACCACAAGGCTTTTTACTTACTAATTTCCAGTATTTCTCCCACCATATACCCCAGTGTCAAACGGTATCAGAATTAATGCAAAAAATGTTTGGGCTTTTCTACAGTGAGAGCGTGACAACCACAACCAGAATTTCTAAAGAATTCTATTCTGCCAGAATTAGGCCAGGGGCTTCTATGAGTGAACACCTGCTAGGGTTAAACGCTACCAGGGCTGAGTTACACCTGAGAGGAGAAATTGTGTCAGACCAAACCATGAAGAGCGTGATAGTTAATTCCCTAGACCCCACCTGGGATAACTTTATCACACACTTAGATTCACAAAACCTGGGACACCTATCCATTGACAGCCTAACCAACAGGTTGATAGCAGAAGATAATCTGAGGAAGAGCCGCCCCACATCACGCAGAGAGCACAGGCCCATAAAGAAAGTAGACTTTCAGGATAGGCAAGAGGACACAGCAGAATGCTACAATTGTGGGTCCAGAAGCCACTACAGAAGGGACTGCCCCAGAAACTTCAGGGAAAGGGACAGACATGAGCACAGGGCCAGACATCCGGAGAGACAATCAACAGACAATAAATATAGACGTAGGGACTCTCCCAATCCAAGGGATAGATGGGGAAACAGGGACAGTTCCAGAGACAGACGAACTGGGTCGCTATATGGGGTAGGGAAACACACCCTAGTGACACACCAAGATAGAGAGGACTCCATGTGGCTTATAGATTCAGGAGCCACCAATCACTCCACATATAACATGCAGATACTCTCTTCGTTCACAGAAGAGGACTTCCTAGTCAAGGTAGCCAACCAGAGTAATATCCAGGTAACTGGGAAGGGAAACACTTACCTGCCAGGGATAGGAAAAGTAGAGGGGGTATTGCTGGTCCCAGAGATACCTCACAACATTTTAGCTGCCCTCAAACTAAGCAAAGAATCAGGGATAGAGATAACCTTCAAGGGAGGAACAGCCCTCATGAGTAGGAATGGGAAGGACATAGGAGACGTAGTAGTTAAAGGAGAGCTACCATGCCTACATACCGATAGCAACAACGTACATAGTATAAACACCAACATAGAGACAGAGATAGATGAGACAAACACAGAACCAGAAGAAGACAAAACCAATAGCATAGATGAAGGGGGCCAGGGAAATAGGGTTGCCAACGCACACGAACACAACCCACGCAGTCAGAGGAAACCCAATACAGGCAAGCCCATCCACGATGATTGTGCCCACCTGTTACACCGAAAGTTGGGGCATGCTAGCTTCCCTATTATCCAAAAAATGACCAAATGTACTGAAGGTATCAAAGTAAAGGACTGTAAAAATTATCTCGAGTGTTCGATCTGTAAATGCTCAAAGCTAAAAACCAAGCCTAGGCCCAAGAAGGCAATGCGCACCACCAGTCACATTTTTAACCTAGTACACATGGACTTAGTGAGGCCCCTAAGGCCATCCATAAAATATAGAAAAAGGTACTTCCTCACCATCGTGGATGACTACAGTCGCTACCGTTTTGTGTACACATTAAACCACAAAAGCGAGGTGTATCAGAAATTTAAAGAGTTCTACAAGAGGGTAGAAGTTCAACATAACACTCTGATAAAGCAAATAATGACCGACAGAGGATCAGAGTTCCTCTCGAGGGATTTCACACATTGGCTCAAGTCTAAGGGGATACTACACTACACGTCATCACCGTTTTTGGCCTTCCAAAATGGGGTGGCGGAACAAAGGAATTCCACCCTACAAACCATGGTTAAGTGCACGTTAGAAGATGTGATGTCAGAGACCTTAGTGTATTCCAACTACACGCTCAACAGACTATGGTCTAGCGTGATTGACAAAACCCCATACGAGTTGATGTACAATAGGAAGCCACAAATAGGACACCTACATGTATTTGGAGTAACGGCTGATGTACACATACCGAAACAACTACGCCATAAGGGGGACAAGATATCCAGAAGGCTTAGGTTTATGGGTTACGAACCAGGCACTAAGGGATTCAGGTTTGTAGATAGCAACAATAGGTTCATTGTGTCCAGGACAGCTGTGTTCCATGAACAAGCGAACTGGTCCAAAATACACCTCAACAAAAAATACTCCCCAGACAGGAGCTAGATCATAATACGCAGGACCAGGCCAAACAAAACACAATATATAGCGGGAGAGAAAGGAGACCCAAATCCATTCACCAGGAAGTAAAAATCAGTGAATGGAAGGGAGACCACCCCAAAATAAAGATAGATACACTCACACAGAAGGAGGCAAGATACTTGCACAACACCGAATCGACCCCAAACAGACCGGTTAGGGCGAGCAGGAACCAGTTGCCCAAAAGGCTTGAAGACTATGTACTCCACATACACACCAACCCAATCACTCCAAACTCGTACGAGGAGGTGCTCAAACTCCCCCAGGAAGAAAAATTAAAATGGGAGTCAGCCATGGAAAAAGAAATGAACAGTCTCAAAGAGTTAGATGTGTTCACACCTGCCAAAGTCCCCGAAGATAAGTCCCCAATAGAAACCAGGTGGATCTTTAAGATCAAAACGCTAGAAAGTGGCAAGACACTGTACAAGGCCCAGCTGGTGGCTCAAGGGTTTGTCCAAAAATACCCAGAAGGCTATACTGAAACCTACTCACCCACCGTGAGAGCAGAGAGCATTAAAAGTGCCTTAGTAATCACGTCCATCCTAGGTCTGGAAGTATATCAGTTCGATGTGCAGACTGCATACCTACATGCCAAACTGGACAAGGAGATCTACGTCAAGGCACCACACAGCAGGGACACACGCAAGGATGACACATGGCTACTCAATAAGAGCTTGTATGGTTTGAAGCAGTCTGGGAAACGGTGGTACAAGTGCCTGGTCAAGGTGCTCGAAACAAAGGGCTTCACTGCAACTCCAGCAGACAACTGCTTCTTCGTCAGGAAAGATGATGGTTCCCTAGAATACGTACTCATCTACGTGGATGATATACTGTACATTGGCAAATACAAAGAAAAGTGTGACTCCTTCACTAGCAAGCTAGGTGAACATTTCTCACTAAAGTCCCTAGGGAAAATAAACAAATATCTGGGTGTACAAATCAACAAAACACCCAAGGGGTTTCGCTTGTCTCAAAAAGAAAAGATCATTGAACTCCTCCACAAGTGTAACATGGCAGATGCCAAACAAAGTGAAACCCCCATGCAGCCAGACTTTGTCAAAAACATGTACGGCGAAGCACCCAAATTCAAGGACAATACACTCTACAGGTCAACTATAGGGTCGCTCTTGTACATTGCCAATTGGACCAGGCCCGACATTGCCCTATCTGTCAACTTACTGTCCAGACACGTGGGCAAACCCACCGTGTACCACTGGAAAGCAGTCAAGAGGGTACTCAGATACCTGAAGTACAGTTCAGATGCATGCCTATGCCTAGAGCCGGATGCACTCGATGGACCAATTCTCACCTGCTACGCGGATGCCGATTGGGCAGGAGATGTAAAGAGCAGGAAGAGCACTTCAGGTTACGTGTTCTTCCTCAACAACAACCTGTACATTGGTACACGGGCAAGCAAAATCTAGTAGCCATGTCGACCACCGAGGCAGAGTACATATGTCTATCCAAGGCAGCCAATAACTTGACGTGGTTCGATGATTTACTTGCCAGCAACTGGGCCGAACCCGCCTACCCTATAACTATCCACGAGGATAACAAGACAGCTATTGAAATATCTGGGGCAGATGCCATAGGCCAAAGATCCAGGCACATAGATATAAAGCACAAACACGTGAGACAACTATCAAAAATAGGGTTCATCAAGGCCACGCATTGTGACACCGAAGAACAAACTGCGGATATATTAACGAAACCTTTGCAGAGCAAGCAACATGCATACCTAGTGTCCAAACTATGCGTTCTCCTCTGTACTCTTCCCCAAGAGCAAAGCGCACGCATGCAGGTTAGGCATTTAGAGGGGGATTTGTCACGTGTAAATGCCTCACCCACACAAGCAGGTACACATAGCCCAGGGCTGCAAGGGTTAACTCACACAATCCATACATCCACCTCCCCCCTAGACCACTCCTTACCTCAGTCTTCACCCCCCAGGTACTTAAGGTTGTCCCACACTGCTCCTGATGTTTTTGCTGATGATTGCTGTAATAAGAAGACCATTGTTAATAAACGGCTATATGATTAAATACTAATGAGTCTATGTCTGGGTCCGATCCTCAAGATTAGCAACAATTCTGAATAAATCCCATTACACTAAAGTTTACCTACCCGCTCCAGCTGCAGACAAATTCTGATAATAAAACTGTTTTCGAATTGCAAGTAGATAAAGTAGTTTTACGTCAGCTTTGGTTAACCAATTCCCTTCCCCCCCTCACCTCAACAAATAGCTTTGATTTTTGTACAAGCTTCTTTTTTACTATTGGACAAAAGCAAGTCTTCTCTTCAGAGTTGATCATCTGCCAAACAATGTAATCAGTTCAGTGGTAATACCAAAGTATTGTGTTAAAAACCATTATGGGTAACTTGGGGCAGACAAATATATACAGACAAAGGAATATACAACGTACTCTTTCTGATTAGTCAATTTGCTAAATTAATTCAGTATTGTCTGTGCTGACTGGCAATGCATCTCTGGAGTGTATTAGTTATCTCTCAATCTGACAATATTCGGACTTGGGATATTGTATATATACATTTTACCATGAATTGTCTATTTACTGAACATGTAATCATTATCATGCTGCAACAATGTATGACTAATTATGAAACAAAATGCTTTAGTTAAAATAGACTTGAAGCACATACAGACTAAATATAGACTTGAAGCATATATATATATATATAGGATTCTTACAAGATAAAAAAAATAGATATTGTGAATTTACTATGAAAGTGCTCCAACAATTAACCATGAATGATTGTTGAACTAGGCGTGACTTTTTTTTTTAATATAATTTTTATTAATATATTCTATACACCAATACACAAATAAAATGTACAATCCTGCCACCATGGTATAATGTGATTACATTGTCCATAAGTATAAAGTCATTCCTTTATACATACATATTTGCCATCATATATATACATCATCATATATCTATTCTATCCCACCTTTTCTGGACCCAACCGTACCATACTTTCCAACTGTTATAAAATTCTGAATCTTTTTTACCATTGATCAATCTAGTTGATCTATCTGATTCTGCACACTCATTAATTTTATATATTATTTTCAAATCTATCGGTAAGTATTGATTTTAACAATTAACCACGAATGATTGTTGAACTAGGCGTGACTTCTGCTGACTCCATGTACATATTAAAATGTATTTTTGCCAGTAATACTGAAGTCTGGAGATTTTTGACTTTCTATTGTAGTCTGCAATTATGGCAGTTCCTGCCATGATTGTCATTTGCCAATTCATTCTTAGCTATTACTAAAACAGTGCATCAGTAAAATAATCGACTTTTTCTGTAGATAATTTGAGAAATCTATTGATTTAATAACTTATTTATGTCAAAAATGCACATTACTGTAAGGAGTAGGTAGTTAATGACTACTAATAAATCTTTCAGACATTCCTTTCCAAACTGCCTCATATGCACATAGAGACAAAGTAGCAATAATAATATCATTAATCTTATCTAATACAATCAAGATCAAGTGAGGTACTAATACCACTCTATAAAGCCCTAGTAAGACCACACTTGGAGTACTGCATCCAGTTTTGGTCACCACACTATAAAAAAGGTGTTGAGACTCTAGAAAAAGTGCAGAGGAGAGCAACCAGGATGATTAAGGGACTGGAGACTAAAACATATGAAGAACAGTTACATGAACTGAGCATGGCTAGTCTAGTGAAGAGAAGGACCAGGGGAGACATGATAGCAGTGTTCCAATACTTGAGGGGCTGCCACAGAGAGGAAGGGGTCAAGCTGTTTTCCAAAGCACCTGAAGGCCAGACAAGGGATAATGGATGGAAACTGACCAAGGAGAGATTCAACCTAGAAATGAGGAGGAACTTTCTGACAGTGAGAAATGCTGTGTCCAGGCTACACTCCGGTCCGCACCCAACACAGACGCCGCTGAGCCCTGATTGGCTGACACGAAGCCGGTGCAAATATATAAAAAGCTGTCAAACACGCTGACAGCCACTGTTGTTGTTGTTGTTGTTATTGTTATTATTATTGTTGTTGTTGTTTAGACTTCTATACCACTTCATAGTGCTTTATAGCCCTCTCTAAGCGGTTTACAAAGTTTACAAAGTTAGCATATAGCATATTGCATATTAGCATATTGCATTAGCATTAGCATATTGCCCCCAACAATCTGGGTCCCCATTTTACCCACCTTGGAAGGATGGAAGGCTGAGTCAACCTTGAGCCGGTGAGATTTGATCTGCTGACCTGCTGAACTAGCAGTCAGCTGAAGTAGCTGCAGTACTGCAGTCTAACCACTGCACCACCTTGGCTCTTATTGTTGTTCCCATTAGCTGAGCAGCCGAGCAGCTGCGCTAGCTGTCAAACTAGCGAACATATTAGCACTTTACTGTTAAACAATAAAACCTGTTAGCCTTTGCCATAACATCTCGCCTCAGTCTGTAAGTCCCTAACAGCTGGCAACGAAGGTGAGATCGTCATCCCAACCTGAGGTGCAGACATGAGAGCTGACGCGAACAAGTCACTAAGCTGAACTGTCACCACAAGAGCTGAAGCCACAAACAGCGATGAAAGATCATCTGATGCTGCCTTAACAAACAACTGAGTTCCCTGTGGAGAATGACAGCCTTGCCTGTTTTTGCTGCTTTTAATCCTGCAGAAGAATCCTGGGATACCTACCTAGAAAAATTTGAATGCTTTCTATTGGCAAATAACTATATTGGCATTTCGAATGATAGGAAAAAAGCTTATTTTCTATCCTACCGCGGGAATGAGGTATTCAAAACAGCAAAGAATTTACTAGCCCCTCAGAAATTGCATACCATACCTTGGGATGTAATTTCTGAGAGCTTGAGGAACCTTTACTCCCCCATTCCCTCTGTGAGGGGTGGAATTGGGCTAGGTGGTCTGGGTCGCCATCGAACTTCCCTCTGAACCGGGGTGGCTCCTCCCTCGCTGCCCTCTCCTCCCAGTACGGGGCTCTGTAAGTCTGGCCTCACTGATGGTCCTCTTCCTCATCTCTCATTCTAGGGTAGGGAGGTGCTGTCCCATCTAGGCTGCTCTGCTTGCTGGGCCAGGGGGGAACCCATGGATGCATTTTTGGGCTCCTTCTCCTTCTGCTAGGGAGGGGGGAAGGGCTGCGCTTCAGCCTACGGCCTCTCAGTTCAGCAGCCCAAACTGGTTCTCTCTTTTCCTTTGGTCTGCATGATGGCCCCTCCTCCCGAAGGATGGCATGGTCAAATTTCTTCTTCAATTCATCTATGGGGCTATTGAGTGGCTTCCTTGAAATTTCTTGGTGCTTGGCCTGCTGCCAGTCCCATAGCCAGTCTGCCCTCCCCAATTCACTTTGGGGTTTCCCCTTCTCCTGCACGTTCGGGAAAGGAAACTCAACCTCTGCGGCTTTTGGCAAAACCCCCGAGTACTTATCTGCCTTCTTCTTGGCTTGCAGCACGATCGTCTGACCTTGGCTATCTTGCAACTTTGCCGGGGGAGATGGGCAGGGTTGAGATTTCGTGACTTCCAAGCTGGCTGGAATCAAGGCTGGCTCTTTTCCAGTTGCCTGAATAAAACTTTCTTCAGCCATGGCGTCAGTTGGATATCTCCATTCACTCCGTACGTCTGGGAGGGAACTGGAGGATTGGAGGTCAGCCAGCTTGGCTTGGAAAGGAGTATCAGCTATCTATCAGGTTTCAATGTCATCTCAAATAAATTGCACTCCCAAACAATTAATCTTTGCTGAAATATTCCATTTATTGAGTATGACAGATCTGGCCCCGACTTCGTCGTAGCCAATACTAACCCTCTGACCCCCAAACCCTTCCCTTTCCGTTCCCTAATTCTCATCTTCTCATTGGCCATCTTCCAAGTCAGTCTCCCCAGCTTCTGACCTCACCCCACAGGAATGTTCCCCCCACCATCCCATCTCCTAGGGGATATTATCTACAGAGAAATAAGTAGGTGAAAAGTCAAGCCTCATCTTTTTATGGCAGCATCAGAATGCTGACAACTGAACTATCAAACAAGTCTGCCTCAGAAATACAACTAACCAATACCTCAAACTTTCCCGCCAAAATGGAGGCTGTCCATTCAGAAACAGCAAACATAGAGGGGAACACAGCTGAAGAAGACGAAGAAGAGGTCCACCGCCTCAAACTACCCAACAATAGGAGAGACAATAAAGAGAAGCAGACAACCCAGACTGCATGCCTAAACTGTGGGGGACAACACCTGAGAGCATCCTGCAAGTTCTGAAATACAGACTGCTTAAGATGTGGATGGAAGGGCCATCTGGCAAGAGTGTGTAGAGTTCCACAGCCAAATTCAAGGTCCATAGTTATGTTTTGACCAAGTCCCAAGTAGTTAGTATTAAATAGAAACAGTTAGAAAACAAACAGACTTTATTAGAACAGCTGAGAATTAACTCATTCTCAGTGTAGTTCAAATTAAATTAAACTAAACTAAAGCAAATTCTTCAAAACACCATTCCTCAGTTTATCACTGACCTTGGGATAATAAGGCAAACTGTCAAAGGCTTTTCTTGGCAAAAGTTCAGAAGCAGAAGATGCCGACAAGAAATGAATACAGTGAAACAAGAAGCAATTCTCTCAATGTTGTTTTCCAGCAAAGAGGCCAAGAGCCTTTGCTGGTCTTTTAAGCCTTATGGGAGGGGCCAATCATCTCTTGGATGGTATCCAAGGATGGAAGATGGTATCCCATATTAGCCAGGAAAGGGATCATTTGCGTGGAGGTGTGCTGCGATTTTTTGAACGTGAACTCTGCTACTGCCAAATAGTCCGACCAATTCTCTAGTTGCTGGTTCATGAAGCAGCGCAGGTATTGCTCCAGAATGCTGATAACTTTCTCAGTCCCACCATCGGTTTCCGGATGATGTGCCGATGACAAGCAGATTTTTACATCCAAGGCCATCATCAGCCCTTTCCAAAACTGGGCTGTACATTGAGACCCTCTGTCCGAAACGACCCTATCAGGTAGACTGTGCAGCTGGAAGATGTGTTGCATAAACATGTGGGCTGTGGCGCGAGCCATCGGTAACCCCCGACATGGGATGAAATGCACCATCTTCGTCAGCATGTCCACCACCATAAACACAGTTGTGAATCCAGACGACTGAGGCAAATCCATCAAGAAGTCCATGGAAATGGCACTCCAGGGTCTTTCTGATGTTGGCAATGGCTGAAACAGCCTTGGAGGGGCTCCCTTTGCTGACTTGGCCTGACGGCAGCAAACACAGGACGTGACATAAGCCTGGACATCATGTCGCAATCGGGGCCACCCAAAAGTGCGGAAAACTGGATATAATGTCTTAAAGAGGCCGAAGTGCCCCGTTGCAGGATTATCATAGCACTGAGACAAGATAAGTCCCTGGAGCGGCCCCATCAGCACGTAGAACCTGTCTCGATGTCGCAAAAGTTCCTCATGAAACATCCATGGAGACGCGGGCCCCACCTCTTCCTTCCGTTTCTCCACATAAGCATCATGCTGTTGCGCTTCCCGTATCTGAGCCCATAAATCCACTTGTTCCTGAACCACAGAGAAAGACTCTACAGGCAACACTGTCCGGAGTGGAAGTGGGTCTTTGATCTGGGAATACTTCGGTTTCCGCGAGAGTGCATCTGCCCTTTGGTTGCGACCACTGGGGATGTACATCACGTGGAAATTGAACCGGGCAAAGAAGAGGGACCACCAAATCTGCCATTGGTTCAGTTTCCGGGCAGTCTGTAGGAACTCCAAGTTTTTATGGTCTGTCTGGATTTCAATTTGATGCCAGGCCCCCTCCAGAAGATGTCTCCAGGCCTCAAAGGCCGTCTTAATTACCAGTAACTCCTTCTCCCAGATGGTGTAATTGCGCTCAGAAGGGTTGAGCTTCCGCGAATAATAGGCGCAAGGGAAGAGGGTACTGCTGGACGCGCGAGCCTGGAGCAACACCGCACCAACAGCAACATCCGATGCATCTGCTTCCACCACAAACAGATGGTGGGGGTCAGGATGCTTCAAGATAAGTTCCTTCATGAAGGCCTGGAATGCCTGCTGCTTGGGGATACCCCACAGGAACGGGACTTTTTTCTGCAGAAGCCAAATGAGGGGTGCTGTCAAGGCAGCAAAGCTGGAGATAAAAGTCTAATAGTAGTTGGCGAACCCGAGGAGGCGTTGGACATCCTTCACTTGTCGAGGAGGTTACCAACTACGCAAAGATTCCACCTTGCTCAGCTCCATGGCAATGCCCTCGGGAGAGATGTGATGTCCCAGGAACTCGATGGTGGACTGGAAAAACTGGCATTTCTCCAGTTTAGCATACAGATGATGCTCCTGAAGACATTGCAGGACCAGGCAGAGGTGCTGTTGGTGGCTCCCCAGGGAAGGAGAGTAGATCAGAATGTCGTACAAGTAAATGCTGACAAACTTGTCCAAGAGGTCCCTAAAAATGTCATTCATGAAATGTTGGAAGACAGCAGGAGCATTGGCCAGCCCAAATGGCATGACTGTATACTCAAAATATCCGTAACAGGTGCCGAACGCCATCTTCCATTCATCCCTGGGACGGATCCAAACAAGATTATAAACCCCTGGACTTCCGGTTTGCTTCCTGTCGCCGAAAGACGGTCCCGTTTTCGGACCGCCAGCCCCACTGCCTGTCAGAGCTGCTTCGATCGAGAGAAGAGGCTTGGAAGTTCCCGAATCCTGAAGGATTAGTGGAATAGAGTCGGCAAGAAGCAGGTTGAGCCCCTGTGAGCCCCAGATAGCTATCCTTTGCTTCTGGGGAGGAAACAGGCGTGGCTCCCTTTCAGTTTGCCGAGACTCCGGACAGCGTGGGACGAGTCTACCCAGCGTAGAACAAGGCGGCAGGATCAACCTTTTTATTGAAAACAAAGCAAATTCAAACGAACAGGGTGGAATAACAACTTGAACCACAAAACTGCAAGTATTACTAGCCCTGTGATTAATTTTAAAACAGAAGAGTGAATGAGTGAAAGTCTCTTGAAAATGGCGCCCGGCTTCAGCGTTAACGAGCTGAAAGCAAGAGTGGATTAGCAAAGTTATTTCAACAAGTTACAAAGTAGCACTGTCTGTAACAAGCGGAGGAAAAGAAAATCCTTTTTAAAAACAAGCCTGATTTTGCTTCAATTTCACCTTTAATTTGACTAAACCTGGGGGAATTTTTCAGAGGACTTTGTGGTGGAGGAAAGGGAAAAAGGATTTCCTTTTTTGGAAAAGCTAGACTATGTGGCAGGATGGCTTCTAAGCAGACTAAACAGGAAGTGAAGGCGGCAGGGGGGGGGTCCCCCACACATAAACCAGAACAGCAGCCTCCCAGCCAGCAGAGCCAGAAAAAAGAGATTGATCTTGGAAGTTTAAAGGATTTCATTACTCAGGCTTTGATGAGGCAAGATGAAAATTTGGATGAGAAGTTTAAAAAGTCACAACAGGAAATCAAGCAGGAGATTAAAGAAATTAAAGAGGTGGTGCAAGAAAAATATGACAAGGTGACCAAAAAATTAATGACTGTGGTGACTGGATTGTCAGAAGCAATATTAAAACAGATACTAAGGTGGAAGAATTTAGATCAGAAATGGATGTCAAAATGAAGGAGACTGATTATAAAATCTTTGATGCTGATAATAAAATGCAGAGGCTTGAAAATGAGATTACAATGATGCAGTTCAGACCTATGGAATTTGCCATAAGACTGAGAGACTTAAAAGAGAATGATAGACAAGACCTGAGACAGACTTATGCTGATGCTCTAGCTGTGCTGTTAAAGACTAGCCCTGAAGAGATTTTTTGCAAAATGGATAAAGTGTACAGAGTGAATTCGTGGGTGGCCAGACAAAGACAATTGCCAGAGATGTGGTGATATACTTTACAGATAGAAAAATGAGAAATGATATTTTGCAAAAGTCATTTCTCTCTGCTGTGCAAGTGGAGGGAAAGGAGATTGGAGTTTATAAAGAGCTACCACCTACGATGCTAAAAGATAGAAAGGACTTTGGATTTCTAGTGAATGAATTAAAAACAACAACAAATTCCATTTAGGTGGGATACTCCAACTGGTATAATCTTGAGGTATAAGGGAGAAAGATACCGATTAAATACTGTTGAGAAGGCGGAAGAATTCTATTCTAATGTCTTTAAAGAGAGCTCTATTGGGACCAATAGATCTGCAGGTCATGTGTCTGGAGCCAAGCCAAGCCCAAAACCACGGGAAAATGCAGGCCAGAGGTAATATAAAACTGAATGGCCTCCTGACTTCCGGTTGGCTCCGTGAGCTTTGAAGACACTCTTTTATGAGCGCCCGATTCCCGGTTCCATAAAAGCCCCCAAACAGCCGAAAAACAGCTGTCTGGAGGCTTGGAACCCTCTCCCCGGGCAAAGAGGAGAGAAGAGTCGACAGGCGGAGGTAGAGCCCCCCCCAAGTGCCCTAGGAGGAATCCTGGGGCGCGAAGGGTGTGGGCTCCCTATTGAAGCCTGTCAAGCTGCTCCGGACCAGGGACGACTCCGCAAAAGTGGAGCTAGAAGCTGCGACCAAAATCTGCTGGGAAAAAAAAAATGAGGGGACTTTTAACATCTTTACCTTGATTGCAGACAGAGCAAACCAGGAGAAAAAAGAAAAAAATTGCAAGTAAAACTCTAACTCCATTTTAAAATGCAGAAAATGGCGCCTGAGGGCCGGAGGAGGAAGCTACAAGGGAAAGTGCTTGTTACGCTTGTTAACGTTTGCAACATTGATACAGCTACTGGATTACACCTTAAGAGAAAGTTTTAAAGTGGAAGCACCTAGGAAAAGAATTTGGTACTGAGAAAAAGAATTTGATATTGACTTTAACTAAAATTTTGCTCTTATACTGTGTGGAAAATAGTTGGAATTGTCGACCTAATAGCTGGATAAATATAAAGTGGCTGAAATATGGCTGACAGCAGGGCTGGTGAATCAGCAAATTCTCAAGCTGTAACTGTTAAAGCTTTTCAAGAACTTCTAGAATCCTTTAATTCTGTGCTTTTGGATATAATTGAAAGAGCTTTTTCAAAAAACAGCTTGGAAAATTATAAGGAGTCGTTAGATGGGCAGCAGGAAATTTTTCAGAAGAGTCTGCCCTTGGAAGATCAAGAGACTGTTAGGACTGAAAGGCAGGCTGGCACAGCTGAAACAAAGAACTGGGTAGACGCTTCCATTCAACTGATAGAAAAGCAACAAATAGACTCTTTATTGCAAGCTGACAAACTTTATGGCAACAAATTTTGGCTATATGGACAAAGGAATGGATTGAAGGATTATACAAGCAAGAAGAGTCGAAATGGAGATCTCAAACTAGAAAAAGTGATTTCAAGAAGAGAGCGAGTATTTCAGAAACATCAACCTCAAATCAACATTTTAAAATTTTCAAAAATAAAATTGGGGGGAATGTTGAAAGAATTAATAAAAAAAAGAACTGGAAAAATATAGAAAGAAGAGAAGAATAGAAGATTAAGTATTTGCTTTCTCTCTCTCTCTCTCTTTGGGGAAGGAAGATTCTAGTAATGAACTGAGAAGTTTAATTACATTGGTATTACAGGCTATTTTAGGAATTGAAAATTTGAAAGATATCTTCCTGTAGATTTTGAAATCTGCATTTGGCAAATATGTGTTTTAATGGTATTAAGAGATTTTTAAAATGTTTAACGTAAGATTATATTATTTTAAAAGATATATGAGATAAATTGTGTAAGCTTTCAAGATGCCCAACTTTTTGAAGCAAAGAGGATTAATGTTAAATTCAGAATTCTATTACAAAATGATAATTAGTTTTGGACAGTAAAAGGGCTGCTTTCTAAAAAGTTGAGGTATTAACATTGGTTAATTGAAAACTTGAAAGATATCCTCTTGTAGATTTTGAAATTTATATTTGGTAAATAAGTGTTTTAAAGGTATTAAGAGATTTTTAAAATGTTTAACATATATTATGTTAACAGGTATATGAGATAAAATGTGTAAGATTTCAAGATACCCAATTTTTGGAAGGAAGAGGATTAATGTTAAATTCAGAATTTTATTAGGGAATAATGTTCAAAAAGAATGATGTTTGAGGGTATGGAAATGAAATTTACTTATGACATTTACTGTTTGTAATATTGCTAAAGTATTGGATTATACATCAAGAAAAAGTTTTTTTTTATAATTAGGATGAATGAATTTAACGTAATTGGTCTTGAGGTTTGATAAAAGGGAGGTTGATGAATTGGAGCAAGGGGAGTTAAAGAACGTGTGGGAGTTTTGAAATTTATAATTAGTTAGTTTATTTTAGCATATGTTTGTTAGATGCTATACCCTGTTTTTGCTCTGGGAAGTCAGGGGGGGTGGGGAGGATGGGATAAGGGTTGGGATGGGAAAAAAAAGTGGTGAATAGAGAAATGTTTTAACAGAAGAAAGTATCTACAATTAGAATATAGGAGTTGCTCAGATACTAAAGGAGGAGAATATTTCACAGCAAAGAAGTTAGAAAGGAGAGAGGAGGAGAGGGTAGGAAGAGGAGAGGGAGGGAGAGGAATGGAAGAAGGAGAGGAGGAAGGGAAGGGGACAGGAGTAGGAGTGAAGGCGAGAAGGGGGAAAAGAAGAGAGAAGTGGGGGAAAGGAAAAGGAAGTAGGATGAGGTGGGAGAGGAGGAAGGAGAAAGTAGGAGAGAAGAGGAGGGAGGGAAGGGAAAGAAAGGAGGAGAAGAAGGTTTGTTGTGGAATGAGG
This sequence comes from Arizona elegans, assembly GCA_022577455.1. NCBI lineage: Eukaryota > Metazoa > Chordata > Lepidosauria > Squamata > Colubridae > Arizona > Arizona elegans. Next base: position 68,733,603 of record JAKOOJ010000004.1, on the reverse strand, counting down.
GAAGAAAGAGAAGAAGAGCAACTCCAAATGCAATTAAAATGTCCTATTTTAATGCTTTCTTTAAGGGAAACATGCATTTATTATGTATAAGAAAATGTACACTTTCTATTATGTGGGGAGGGGGAAAGGGTGGGGGGGAGAAAATTGTTTGTATTTCTTATAAAACTTTTCAATAAAAAACAAAAAAACAAAAAACTGAATGGCCTCCTCATGAGACCCGATGGCCAGACGCAAGGGTTGCGTGATGGCTGTAATAGGCCCAGACAGAAGCACCCAGCCATCAATGGTCTCAACGAGCATGGGAGGATCCAATGGACACGAAACAATAATTGGCAATGCAATTAATGATAGGAAGAAATTTTTTTTTGTTACTATCAATTTAGAAGGTTCTCCATGTAAAAGGGAGCTGGACACAGTGTCCTCCATATCCCTGATGTCCTTGCAGACCATAAAGAAATTGATCCCTCTGATTTCAAAGAGCAAAATTCAACCAGCCCTTACCAAATTAAAAGATTACTAAGGCAGGCTCATCCCCACTCTGGGAACCTGCCCATTCCATATTCAGTATGGAAACTTTTCAGGACATCTTCCACTCATTATAGTGGAAGACCCAAGTCCTAGCCTTTTAGGCCTCGAATGGTTCCATTCACTGGGTCTCTCCATCTCAGGAATCCCCCATATTCAAGAATCCCTCCTGTCTGATCTCATCAAAGAGTTCAATACTGTCTTCACCTCAGGCCTGGGTAAATGCACAGGAAAATCTCTTTCCTTTAACATAGATCCCCAGGTGGCACCAATTCAAATTAAGCCCAGGCAAGTTCCTTTTGCCCTTAGAACAAAGGTAGATGCCACTTTAGATAAATTACTAGCACAGGGCATCCTCAAGGTGGTTGACCACTCCAAGTGGGAAACGCCAATAGTCACCCGTTAAGCCAGACGGATCCATGAGGATCTGTGCTGATTACAAATGCACGTGAATAAAGCCCTCCAAAACTATGCTTATCCTGTACTGGTGGTGCAGCATTTACTTCAATCCCTAGGACAGGGCAAAATTTTTGCCAAGTTAGACCATACCCAGGCCTATCAGCAAATCCCTGTAGACGCTGCCACAGTGGAGTTGCAAACAATAGTTACCCACAGATGGGCCTTTATATGCCATAGACTCCAATTTGGAGTCACTATAGCCCCTGGGATATTCCAATGCTTAATGGAGCAGTTACTCCAGGATATCCCAGGGGTTGTACCCTACTTCAATGACATCCTAGTGTCTGCTGAAAATCTCTCACAATTAATTGAACATTTATGAGTCGTCTTACAGAAATTTAAAAAGGCAGGGCTCACTTTAAAACAAGATAAATGTAAACTTGCTGTTAAGGAAGTGGAATTCTTGGGCTATAGGGTTGATGCCTCAGGCCTGCATCCAATCACTGCTAAAGTTAAGGCCATTCAGGAGGCTCTAGCTCCAAAAAACAAAATGGAGCTGCAGGCCTTTTTAGGCCTCATCAACTTTTATTGTGTATTTTTGCCCCACAAGGCATCAGTGGCAGAGCTCTTAAAGCGGCTTCTGGATCCTAAGAGACCTTGACTGTTGGGATCTCACGAAGCTGCTGCCTTCAAAGCAGTTAAACAACTGCTCACATCAGACAGCCTCTTCCTACAGTACAATGACCAAATGCCTCTAATACTAACATGCAATGCCTCCCCTTATGGCATAGGGGCGGTCCTAAGCCATAAATTACCAACAGGATTAGAGGCACCTATAGCCTATTTCTCATGTACCATGTTCCAAGCCGAAAGAAACTATGGGCAAGTCAATAAGGAAGCATTAGCTCTAGTTACGGAGGTTAAAAGGTTCCACAAATATTTGTATGGTCGCCATTTCATGCTGGCAACTGACCACAAACCTTTGCTAGGCATCCTTGCTGGAGACAGACAAATACCACAAATACTCTCCCCACGAATGACAAGGTGGATGGTATTTCTGGCTGCATATAATTACACCTTAGAACATCGGCCAGGGTGGCATCTTGCACATGCAGATGCCCTAAGCAGATGCCCGCTACCTATGGCAGTAGAAAATCCTGCACCTGTTAACACTGTGTTACTAATAGAGGATATGTCAAGCCCCTTGACAGCGGCAGACATGGCCAAACACTCTGCCAAAGTTAAAGACATATCCAGGGTTTTGGCCTGGGTTAGAAGAGGCTGGCTCTCAGATTCCTTGGGACCAGAATTTAAACAATACAAAGCAAGGCAAAATGAATTATCAACTATGAAAGGCTGTTTACTCTGGGGACATAGGGTAATCATCCCTAGAAAATTACGAAAACACATCCTGACAACTTTGCATGACAGCCACCCAGGAATCATATGTATGAAAACTCTGGCCGGGAGCTACATATGGTGGCCAAACTTAGTTCAAGAAATTGGTGACTGGGTCTCTGGGTATCAGTGATGCCAGGAATCAAGGGCAAATCCATCAAAGGCTTCCCCCACAGAGTGGGACAAACCAAGAGCCCCTTGGTCTTGCCTCCACATAGTCTTTGCAGGCCCTGTTCAGGGACAAATGTTTATAATTGGTGTGGACACCTATTCTAAATAGATGGAGGTCAAGCTGATGTCCTCCACTACATCAGAAGCAGTAATAAGAGCCCTCGAAAACTTGTTTGCCACTGATGGCATACCAGACTCTGATCTCTGATAATGGACCCCAGCTAACCTCAGGCCCCTTTGAGTTATACCTGGCAGGACTGGGCATCAGGCACATCCTCACAATCCCATTTCATCCAGCAACGGGCTGAAAGAGCTCTACGCTCTGTTAAAGAGGCTCTGGCAAAATTAGGCCCAGGGGACTGGAACACTAACATTTCAAAATATCTTTTAATGCAGCATGCCACACCATGCCCAGAAACAAATCAGAGTCCTGCTGAACTATTGATGGGGAGGAGAATAAAAACAAAACTGGACAAACTACATCCTACCTATTCTCCAGATCTGCCCAGGGACTCTACATCCAAAATTCAAACCTTCCAACCAGGTATATGCCAGAAATTATTCAGGCCAACCTCTCTGGCTAGCAGGGACAATCATGGAATTTACAGGCCCCAGATCTTACAATTTAGTGCTGGAGGATGGACGAATGTGGCGGTGCCACATAGACCAATTAAGGGGTCAATGGAGCCCAAAGGGAACAATTGCACACAGCAGATAATAGACCACGCCATTCAGATAAAAGTTTAATTACAGATGGGCCTATCGCAACTGATCCGGGAGATGAGGCAAGAGGTGCAACACGAAGCCTTTGCCATAACATCTCGCCTCAGTCTGTAAGTCCCTTCCAGGGACATAACAAGAACCAATGGAACAGCTTGCCTTCGGAAGTTGTGGGAGCTTCATCACTTGAGACTTTCAAGAAAATATTGGACTGCCATTTGTTAGAAATGGTATAGGGTCTCCTGTTTGAGCGGTGGGTTGGACTAGATGACCCAACTCTGTTAAATGTATTAAATCTGTTAATACCTTTAATTACATATTATCCAGTATGTGCACATATACAATAAACATACATTCTGTCTTTTTACTTGCCTCATTATAAACATAAAGACTTAGTTGCCAATTAGTAGGACATAAAACTAAAGAGAATATTATGAAACTTAGCATTTGTTGTAATTGAGTGATGTCATTTAGTTGAATCTGTTGATTATTAAGTCATATGTGAACCAGGAGTGAAATGCTACCGGTTAGCTCCAGTTCAGGAGAACTGGTAGCGATAAAAACTACTGGTTTGGGTGAACCAGTAGTAAAAAAAAAGCTACTGGTTCAGTCAAATCGGTAGTTAGCTAATGGTTCAGTCAAACCGGTAGTTAAAAAAACTTATGATCTACTTGTGTGAGCTTAAAAAACAAATGAAAGAATTTTTTGTTAACAATATGAATAAAGGAACCTCGATGGAGATGGTATGGGATGCGAGTAAGGCATACATGAGAGGAACATTAATTTTTTTGAACAATAAATATAGACTAAAACAACAAAACAGACGGAAAGAGATAGAGGAGGAAATTAAAAAGAAAGAACAATCGCTTATAACTAACCCGGGAGATAAAAAGGCAAAAGATATGATCAATATTTTAAGAGAGCAACTTAATATGTTATTGGCTGGGCAAGTAGCAACTAGCATACAATATGCCAGACATAATACATTTTGTAATGCTAATAAACCTGGGAGATGGTTGGCTTATACGATGAGGAAAAAACAAAAATCACGTGTTATAGATAAGATAGAATTTAGAGGTAAAGAAATTTATCAACATAATTTAATAAAAAAGGCTTTTTTGGAGTTTTATACAAAGTTATATGCTAAAGATGTGATTCAAGATGTTGATATTGATAGATATTTAAAGATGGAGATTCCTGAATTAACACTGGAACAGAGAGAGAGATTGAATCAGCCAATAACGTCCGAGGAAATTGTTGGGGCAATTAAACAATTAAAAATAGGTAAGGCTCCAGGAACAGATGGACTAACAGCTGTCTATTATAAACATTTACAATCTGAAATGTTAGAACCACTCAAAATTTTATTTAATAAAATACAAGTAGGAGGAGGAGTACCACCTTCCTGGAAAACAGCTTTTGTCTCACTAATTCCAAAGGAGGACCAAAACTCCATTAAACCTGAGAATTTCAGGCCAATTTCACTTCTGAATACTGATTATAAGATTTTTGCTAAGATATTGGCTAATAGATTAATGCCAGTTATGCAACAAATAATTCATAATGATCAATCAGGGTTTATAAAAGGGAGACAAATGAGATATAATGTTAGACAAATCGTAAACTTACTGGAATACTTGGAAAAAAATAATCAAGTCCCTGCAGCGTTTATATTTTTGGATGCAGAGAAGGCATTTGATCGTTTGAACTGGCAATTTTTGTTTAAAATAATAGAGAAAATGCATTTTGGGGAATATTTTACACAATCAATTAGAGCGATATATCAGCAGCAAACAGCACAAATTATAGTTAATGGAGGTTTAACAGAGGCTTTTAAAATTGAGAAAGGAACAAGGCAGGGGTGTCCTCTGTCCCCACTATTATTTATTCTGACTTTGGAGGTACTATTGAACAAGATACGGGACTCAGAAAAATTGAAGGGTATTGTAATTAGACAACAAGATTATAGATTAAGAGCATTTGCAGATGATTTGGTTATTACCTTATCCCAACCTATAGAGTCGGTTCCATATATATTGGATATAATTGATCAATATGGGAAAGTATCAGGATTTAAAGTTAACCCACATAAGACAAAGATGATAGTTAAAAATATGACTATACTGGAAAGAGATAAACTGGCAAGATTAACAGATTTTGAAATAGTTAAAAAGGTTAAATATCTAGGGGTATACATAGCAGCTTCAAATACAAAATTATACAAAAACAATTATGAGGTTCTTTGGCAGAAGGTACAGAAGAATATGGAAAATTGGAAAAAATTACAGTTGTCTTTATTGGGAAGAATTGCAGCAATTAAAATGAATGTCTTACCTAGATTTTTATTTTTGTTCCAAATGATACCTGTGCTTAAGAAAGATGAGAATCTGAGAGAATGGCAGAAAGGTGTTAATACTTTTATTTGGGCTGGGAAAAAACCCAGAATAAAAATGAAAATTATGCAAGATACACGTGAAAGAGGGGGTCTCAAAATGCCTAATTTAAGATTATATTATGAAGCAGCGGTTTTATCACAAATTAGTGATTGGTTTAATTTAACTGAGGGGAGAATTTTGAATTTAGAAGGTTATGACTTGTTATATGGATGGCATGCCTATTTGTTATATGACAAAAAAGTGGATAAAGTATTTAAGGCTCATATATTAAGAAATGCTTTGTTGAGGGTTTGGAAAAAATATCAATATAAGTTAAATTATAAGATACCTGTATGGGCAAATCCTAGACATGCAATAGAAAATATAAGTATAGAACAAAAACAGGAGGTGATTAACTATAAAGAGCTTCTTATTATGGAAAGCGGGGTAATGTATTTGAAATCTTTAGATACACTGAGAGAAGAAGGTATAATTTACACATGGTTTCAGTACGGTCAACTTCAAGCTAGATGGAAGGAAGATCAAAAAACTGGCTTTGTGCAAAATGAGGAGAATTTGGTAAAACAAATTAGAGATCAAAAACAAATGCATATTAAAAGGTTGTATAATGCTTTATTGGAAATAGATTCTGAGACGGAATTGGTTAAAGATTGTATGATTAAATGGGCACAAAATTTTCAAGAGCCAGTAATGATGGAGACTTGGGAAAAGATTTGGATTAGAAATGTGAAATTTACACAAGCACAAAATTTAAGAGAAAATTTTTATAAAATGTTCTATAGATGGCACTTAGATCCCAAAAAATTATCATGTATGTATCCTAATGTGCAAGCTAAATGTTGGAGATGTGATGATGCAACTTATTATCATATATGGTGGACTTGTAGAAAAATCAAAGCATTTTGGATAAAGATTTGGTGGGTGATGCAGAATATTTTTAAAAAGAGACTGAAATTTACTCCACAGTTGTTCTTAATGGGTATAACTACGGACTGTACAGTTGCAGAGACTAAATTGATTTTGAACTTGATAACAGCAGCAAGATTGTTGGTAGCACAACACTGGAAGAAGGACTTTTTGCCTACTATTGATGATTGGATATTGAAAGTAACTAATTTAGCTGAAATGGCTAAAATTTCAGCATATCTGAAGGATCACACACAAGAAAGGTATATACAGGACTGGAGAAGATGGATTGATTATATACAAAATAAGTATCAGACCAAAAAATATCAAATAGCTTATGAATGATTTCTTTTATTTGTATAAGAGCTATATAAGTGATATTAGAAGTATCATGTTTAAGAAATAAGATTTTATATATGGGGGGTTAAGAATTTTTTTTTTTAGGGGGTGTTAGTTTGATGATTGGTTATGTAATTTAGTTTATTGTTAAAGGTCAATAGAAATACCTTGTGTTCTGCTCTGGGAAGTCGGGGAGGGGGAGGGGGGTTGGGAGGGAGGGTTGTGGAGAAATTGTGTTTGTTTTAAAACTTTTTCAATAAAAAAAAAAAACTTATGATCTGACAATCACCTGTGCCGCCTGGTTTAGCTTTGCTAGAAAGCAGGATTTCCTGCTAAATCGTGCGGCACAGGTGATCGTCGGATCATAGTTTTTTTTAACTACCGGTTCGCCTGAACCAGTAGCTAACTACTGGTTCGCCTGAACGGGTAGCTTTTTAAACGTGCAGTGCACATTTGGTGCGCACTGGGCATGCGCATGCAGTGTTCTTTTGGTGTGCATGCACACGCCCAGCATGTACTTGGCACGCAGCGCGCCTAGCAAACTGGTAGCAAATCAGTTCAGATTTCACCCCTGATGTGAACATGTATGTATGTTGGATTCAGTAGTATCTTTATTGCAATAATTGATAAATTATACTATTATCTAGTTATTTAGGTACCACCCAACTCCAGAATGACTTTGGGCAGCTTAATAAGTAACAAAATAAGATAGAAACACAGTTCAAAATAAACAAACAAGATGGGGAATCTGGTTAAACCATGCAGAAAGATGTACAAAACATATCCAATGAGAGGGTTCTATTTCTTCTAAATCAAGGTTTAGGACAACAATCAGGGCTTTAAGGCCTTCCAGAATGTACTTCTTGGGTCCCAATACAGTAGATATATGTTTAATAAAAGAGATAAAGAGTATACCAGACTTGCTAGCTTACACCAGCTGGGCAGAAACCATAAAAAATGTCATTCAAACTACTGGACCGAATGCCACACAGGACTTTTGGATAACAAAATCAGCCCTTGGTAGTTTAGTGTCAGCCACTGCAGCTCACAAAGTAGAGATGTCCCAAGAACAAAATGTAAAGAACCTTGCAATTAGTTCAGTTATGGATGTATTTCTAAATTGGGATTGTTTATGTTTTTCACTTCACATAAACAAAAGGAGGAGCAAAGTATATATCAGAAAGAAGTATCTTCAATGCCAATTTTGAAAAATATTTCAGTATAGTTCAAAAATGATTTAAAAAGAGCTTTTCAAACCACATAGGAGGACAGTATTATCTGTTAATTATTAAAGCAGTCCGAGGGAGGCCACTGTTCCTCAGATAGCCGGATGTGAGTCCCTCCTTGTGAAGTGGGTTCGTGGGGTTCAGATGGGCCTGCTGACTGTGTACCTGGCTCCCTGCCACGTAGCAGCGGCCCTGCCCGAGCTGCTCGATGTGATAGCCGGGGTGGCGGTAGATACCCCCAGACTTATGGTTATGGGGGATTTTAACCTGCCGTCCGTCGGCAAGACATCAGAAGCGGCTCGGGAGTTCATGGCTTCCATGATGGCTATGGACCTGACTCAGGTAGTTCATGGCCCGACGCACACGGGGACACACTCTGGACCTGATTTTTGTCTCAGATCAGTGGCTGAATGATTTAGATATAGGGGATGTAGTCATCGAAACCTTGTCATGGTCTGATCATTCGCTCCTCTGACTGGATTTCTGTACCGCTGCCCCTCGCCGCAGGGAGGCGGAACCAGTCAGGTGGTTCCGCCCCAGGCGCCTGATGGATCCGGATGGATTCCAGAGGGAGCTTGGGCCATTTCCTGAGGTTCTAGCTCACGATTTGACCGAGGACCTGGTAGCCGCCTGGAATAGGGCGGCCGCCGGAACCTTGGATCGTGTCATGCCTTTGCGGCCTCTGACCTGATGCCAATCCCGTGTGGCTCCCTGGTTCTTCCAAGGAGCTCAGGGAAATGAAGCGCCAGAAAAGACACCTAGAGAGCAGTTGGAGGGCCAGCCGATCCGAATCCGATTGGTCACTGGTGAGGTCTCATATTAAGACCTACCTAGTGGCGATAAAAGCAGAAAAATCTGAGTATTTCTCCGCTCTTATCGTGTCATCAGATAATCAGCCACCCTGTTTAGGGTGACCCGCTCCCTATTCCATCAGGGAGCGAGGGACGATCCCTTACACGGAAGAGCTGAGGACTTTGTGCAATATCTGTATGACAAAATCGCTCAGATTTGGGTAGGATTGGACTCTGACTGGGTAGTTTCAGGCGGGGTGACGGAGGCAGGCCTTGAGAATGTCATTTGGGAGGAGTTTGACCCTGTGGCACCCGAGGACATGGACAGGATTCTGGGCAGGCTTAGCGTGGTCACATGTTTACTGGACCCGTGTCCCTCCTGGTTGGTACTGGCCTCCCGGGAGGTTACACGAGGCTGGCTCCAGGGTGTTATCAACGCTTCGTTGAGTGAAGGTCACTTCCCCACGGCCTTGAAAGAGGCGGTGGTGAGGCCTCTCCTCAAGAAGCCATCCCTGGATCCGGCAATATTGGCCAACTACCGTCTTGTCTCCAACCTTCACTTTCTGGCGAAGGTTGTTGAGAGTGTGGTGGCGCAACAGTTTCCCCAGTTCCTGGAGGAAACGGTTTATCTAGATCCGTTCCAGTCGGGTTTCAGGCCTGGGCACAGCACGGAAACGGCATTGGTCGCGTTGGTGTATGATCTCTGGAGGGCGTGGGACAGGGGTTGTTCATTTGTCCTGGTCCTATTAGATCTCTCAGCGGCTTTTGATACCATCGACCATGGTATCATGCTGCGCCGACTGGAGGGGTTGAGGATAGGGGGTTGCGGTGGTTCTCCTCCTTCCTCTCTGACCGGTCGCAGTTCGTGTTGACAGGGGGGCAGAGATCGACCTTGAGGCGCCTTGTGTGTGGGGTGCCGCAAGGGTAGGTTCTCTCGCCCCTTCTGTTCAACATTTATGTGAAGCCGCTGGGTGAGATAATTTGTGGTTTCGGGGTGAAGTGTCATCTGTACGCTGATGATACTCAGCTGTACATTTCCACCCCGGACCACCCCAACAATGCCCTTGATGTGATGTCCGGTGCCTGGAGGCCATGCGGATCTGGATGGGGAGAAACAGGCTCAGGCTCAATCCATCCAAAACCGAGTGGCTGTGGCTTCCGGCATCCCGATATAGTCAGCTGGTGCCATCGCTGGCTATTGGGGGCGTTGGCCCCCACAGAGAGGGCTCGCAACTTGGGTGTCCTCCTGGATACACGGCTGTCTTTGGAAGAGCATATGACAGCCGTGGTCAGGGGGGCTTTTTATTAGGTTCGCCTGATCCACCAGTTGCGTCCCTTTCTGGATTGGGATGCCTTACGCACGGTCACTCATGCCCTCGTCACGTCCCGCTTACTGTAATGCTCTCTACATGGGGCTCCCCTTGAGGAACACCCAGAGGCTCCAACTGGTCCAGAATGCGGCCGCGCAGGTGGTGATGGGGGCGACTCGACACTCCCATGTAACACCTCTCCTGCGCGAGCTGCACTGGTTGCCAGTGGTCTTCCGGGTGCGCTTCAAGGTCTTCCGGGTGCGGTAAAGGTTACCACCTTTAGAGCGCTCCATGGCTTTGGGCCCGGGTATTTACAAGACCGCCTTCTGCTGTCAGTAGCCTCCCACCGACCAGTACGCTCCCACAGAGAGGGGCTCTTCAGAGTTCCGTCGGCCAAACAAGGGCGGCTGGCAGCCCCCAGGGGGAGAGCTTTCTCTGTGGGGGCACCGACCCTCTGGAACGAGTTGCCCCTGGAGATATGGCAGATCCCGGATCTGTGCACTTTCCGCCCTGCCTTAAAGACGTTTTTGTTTCATCAAGCTGGGCTGACCTGACCATATTTTTTAAATTGTTTTAATTTTAAATTGCTAAATTATGGGTTTTTTAATATGGGGGTGTTTTAATTGTGAGCCAAATTAATTTAATTGGTTTTTAATATTGTTTTAATTTTTGTATTTTCTGTATTTTATCTGCTGGCTGTTCCCCGAGTCCTTTGGGAGAAGGGCGGTATACAAAATAAATAAATAAATAAATTAAATAATAATAATAACAATAATAATAATAATAATAATAATAATAATAAAGCAGTCTGCCCTTTTCAGATTTCTATGAAAACCTTTTGAAGTAAGTCTGCTTTAAGAGTCAGCCTGTTAATTTTAATGAATAAAGTCAGCCACATCCTTTTTTCTCTTTTCAATCCAATAGACAATCTTTTTCTTCTTAAAAATGAAAAGTAAATAAAAAATGCAGTTATTTTCTCCTTAGTTGAGAGTAAGCCTATTGCATTAAGTAGAATGTATGTTTTTAAATAGATATGTAAAGGATTGCATCACCAATACAGCAGTTCAGCTGGAATGAATAAATAATTCAGAAGTATCTCAGAAGAAACTTGTACCAGCAATTTTATCTGTCAAAACGCAAAAGTGAACACCACTGCAATGATCAAGTACAGTTATGCTTTTTTGTTTTCTTCCAACTTCTTTATGGTAAATAGTCTCTTATTTTAGCAATATAACAAGGCTCTTTAGTTACCTTCTTAATTGCTACAATTGCAAACATTCTTTAACTATAGAAAGTAAAACAGGTTACTGAACAATAACATCAGAAAGTCTAAGAAATTATATCCAGTGCTACATAGTTAGTAACATTAGAATGTGAGGAAGAGATACAAGACAAGGGAAATTGTTAATCAGCAACATCTCTTAGTAGGCATTTTTATAGCTACTTTTCATTAAAATCATTTTGAAGATTTTTAGATTTCTCTAACATAGCTGCTGTACTGAGAATTGAATCACTATTCTTTAAAATTTTAGTTAATTATTCAATAAAAAAGATATTGATTTAAGCATTTGTTAAAGGCTTCTACTAAAAATAATCAAATGATTGTTCTATAGAATTTCTTCTATATATCTATTAAAATGAAATGTCATCTGGGACACTTGTATTATATTTGGATGTACATCACTGAAAAGAATAGATCATCTGAGAAGCAGTTCAGAGTTTTAACTCTAAATTTTAATATGCAAATGTAAAGTTATACAAAAATGATGGTGATATGAGTCACCCTTCTTGAAGTATGTATAGTAGGATAAAATCTCATTAAATGGCCCTTTTCATCTGCCAGATGAGGAAGGGTTGTAGGCAGGGGTGGGTTCTACTTACCTTTACTACCGGTTTGTAATGGGGCTACGCACACGCATTCACTTTGCTCGTGTGCACACATGCTCTTCTGTGCAAGCGCAGAAATTTCTGCACATGCGTAGAAACATTTTGATGACGACGGGATAGAGCCTCCCACCGGTTTTACTACTGGTTCTATAGAACCGGTGCGAACCAGGGGCAACCCACCACTGGTTGTAGGTTTAATTTTTATCTCTTGCTACTCAGACAAGACCTAGGGACCACTTTAGGGGGTTGAAAAGGAAGCCTCTGCTCCAGTATTGTTCCTCTGTCTTCTCCTTTGTTCCACTATTAAGATTGTAAGCAGAAAATGTGTTAAGGAATATGCACAGAGTAACCCTTGAGTAGCAGGGTTGTGCACATGAGAAATGGCTGAGAGTGATTATGAATAAGCACTGTCAATACAGACACACTGAGTTGTGATATTCATTTACTTTTAGGAAAAAGCAAAGCAAAGTCCGATAAACAATCCAGGTCATACACAGATAAAGATAGTTAATTTGTCAATCCAGGGATATTCCAAGAACAAAGTCTTCTTACCAGTTGTTGTAGTCATATGCAATAAAACAGTTCTTTTTGGAGTTGCAAACAGGAACAAGTACATAAGTAAAACAATCAATAAAACAGTAGAAAAGAACAAGTTGCAATGATTAAGCAGTGATCATGCAGAGAGAACAGGCAGAGAGGAGCAGAGGTAGTAATAATAATGTAATAAGGACAATAAGCCATGATTCAAGCTTCCTCTTAAGTACACTGGCTACAGAGCTAGCCAATCAGAACACAGTATGATGCAATACAGCATTACATTACATTTTGACTGCAAACATGCATTGATGGCTTTTATATATTGCCAACCCAACCAGTTAGGCAATAGCCATTTCCTAACAAAATGTACAGCTTAGGGGAAAATATATATGCATTATTTTGTGAAAGGATTAGGTAATAATTACTCCCAATATCCAACTTTCCTTACTTGATATTCTGCAGGTGTATTAGACTACCAATCCTATATTTCACAGCCTGTATGGCCATTTGCTGAGATTTACGGAACTTCAGCCCACCTGACACTGTAGAATGCTGCAATGCATACAGATAAAGCTAAGCAGTGCAACTTAAAATCAAGGATTTTTTAACTAGAATGGCAAGGCTTCTTCCATAGTAGGGCTGACTATTTTCATATTCATCATGGGTAAAATGAGTTGAAAATGTTTCCTAATTTTTTTTGAAAAGTCTGTACCACATTTATGTGGCTAAACCTCCCGCATATACATTCATCTTAATTTAGCCAACAAATATTTTATAGTTGAAGATGGTTTCAAAACAGAAGGCTCATAGTTATAAAATATCAGCCAAACAATGTAGATGGCAGGCATGGCTCCTGTTTTCTAGATCACAGGGATAAAAAGGACGAGACTTATCTTACAGCATAGTGAGGGTAATTATAGAACTATCCTTTCTCTTTACTGGTGAATATTCTAGTCTTGCTGGAAAAAAAATGTTTTATTAATAGCCTATTAATGAATTACTATATTTTAAAAATCTGCAAAAATTTGCTATTTTTTTTCTCACTCTGTTGTTGGAAAAATGAGAATAAGCATGTTTAGTTTTTTTAAAAAAACCCACATCCTTTAAAAATCCCTATTGTACTCGCATAGGCAATCAGAGCTAATATGCCTGCTGTTGAGTCTGATAAACTCTACTTATATACAAATAAATCTAAATAAAAAAATAAACAAGCTTCCTTTTAAATCAGAGGTGTCAGTTTGAAGATTACAGTTTTCAACTCCATTTTGGTGGTCCCTAAACATTCATGAGCATAGCACTTAAATTTGATGGCAGAATCACCCCACAGTTTTAGGCCTGCCTCAGGTGTGAAAATCCACTGGGTGACCTTAGGCTAAGGTGACCAGATTTTAACATTGGTAAAGAGGGACATTGTGGGCGTGGCTTATTTTGTGGCTGTGGCTAGCTGGTCATGTGACTGGGTGGGCGTGGCTAGCTGGTCATGTGACCGGGTGGCCATGGCTATGTGTATAGGGTAAGGTGAACAGATTTTAACATTGGTAAGAGGGACACCATTGTGGGCGTGGCTTATTGTGTGGGCGTGGCTTGGAGGCCATGTGACTGGGTGGGCGTGGCTAGCTGGTCATGTGACCGGGTGGCCATGGCTGTGTGTATAGGGACTACTCAGAGGGCTGAAAAGTCATTTCTGACAGGTCCTCACACTTTTGACTGGTCCTCACACTTATGACCATCCTCACATTTATGCCCGTGCAGCATTCTTAACAACCATGTCACTCATTTCACAACTGCTTCTCTTCACCATGGTGACAAGATAGGGCAAAAAACGTAAAATGTGAGGACAGTCGTAAGTTCGAGGACTGGTCAAAAGTGCGAGGACCAGTCAAAAATAACTTTTTCAGCCCTCTGAGTAGTCCATATGCACAAAAGGACTAACCAGAGGGCTGAAAAAAGTCATTTCTGACAGGTCCTCACACTTTTGACTGGTCCTCACACTTATGACCATCCTCACATTTATGCCCGTGCAGCATTCTTAACAACCATGTCACTCATTTCACAACTGCTTCTCTTCACCATGATGACAAGATAGGGCAAAAATGTAAAATGTGAGGACAGTCATAAGTTCGAGGACTGGTCAAAAGTGCGAGGACCAGTCAAAAACAACTTTTTCAGCCCTCTGAGTAGTCCATATGCATAAAAGGATACAGTAATAGAGAGGGATGAAGGAAGGGAAGGGAAATTAGAGTAGGAGTGACGGTTAAGAGAGGGAGGAAGAGAGGAGGAGAAGGAGAAAGGAAGAGGAAGTAGGGAGGAGAAGAAGAGGAGGGGAAGAGAAAGTAAGAAGGAAAGAAAAGGGAGGTGGTAGGTTTGAGGAGAAAGATTGCTGTACAATAAAAAAAGATGAAAGGGAAGAAAGCCAACCCCAAACAAATATAAAGATATTAAGATAAAGAATGAATTGTTAAACTTTAAAGAATAAAAGAGAACAAATATGAATAAATAGCAATAATTAGAAACACACATACATACAATGTATTTTCTTTGAACAGAATATTTGGCTGGTTCACAAATTTAAACAGTGTTTAGTCATTTCAATTAAATTTACAATTTCTATATTTCCTTTTTGCCATATTTATTCCTCATCTATTTTTTTAAAAAAACAATTTTACCCTTCATCCTCATCTCTAATCTTAATCAAATTCAATTTTTCCCTTCTATTCTATTTTATACCCCTTCCCATTGTCATCTATTTTTATATCCATCCTCACATTGGTTAATTATGTAATTATGTAATACAGTTGTTTAATACAAATTCAACATTTTAATATAAATCAATTAGTTATATAACTATCTTTTTTGTATATTAATCAATATGAACATGAATATTCCAATTATTTCCATGCAATCCAATTTCTTACAAATCAATTAATTATACTTACCAATAATAATAAACCAAATAATTTCCCCCATATATTCCTCCAAACCACAACTTAACCATTTCTGCTTTCAACACAGTATACAATTAATAATATCTCAATTATTACAATTCCCTAGTTAAAAAGAGCTTTTTTTTCTTTTGTGTTTTAAAATCTTGAACTCTCCTCTTTTGCCCTAAATAATTTTCAATTGTTTGCACTTACCTTTTTTGGTGAGGAAAAGGAAAATAAATCTGCTGCCTAATTTTCCAACGTTGCAAGCAAACCGCAAAGCCAACAGCCTGTTTTACTTTCAGTTTCGTTTTGAGCTTGGTTTGCACAAAGAGGAAAAAAAAACTGAGCAATTTAGCAAGAGCAGAGCCCTGTGCAAATCAGCTGAGAGGGGGAAGCCGAGCTAATTAACGTAGGGCGGCCCTTTGAAGCCCCGCGGCAAGAGTTTAAACAGGTTTTTTCCCTCTAGCCATCAGCGGGGATTCAGGAGGCAGCCGGGAACCAGGAGGCAGAATGAAAAATCGGGACTTTTTTAAAACACCGCGGGACGCGGGACAAATTGCTCAAAAGCGGGACTGTCCCGCCAAAAGCGGGACGTCTGGTCACCTTACCTTAGGCCAGCCATTCTCTCAACCCAACACATCTCAAAGGGTTGTTATTGTGGGGAAAATAGGAGAAGGAAGGAGTATTAGATATATTCACCATTTTGTGTTAACTTGTAAAAATAATAAAAGTGGAAATAAAATAAAAAATAAAATAAATATTTTTTAAAAAAAAATAAAAAATAAAACAAAGACTTCTGTTTTGTCCTCCAAATGTTTTTGTCTTTTAAATCTATTTAAAACAAGATGGATTTTCCTGTTTTTTGGTCAAATGTAAGAAAAAATTATATCAAGCATGTTTGTGATGTTGTATCACCAGCCATATTCACTGCATGAGTTTTTTATACCTATGCCATACATCAGCAATGACTTATCAAACCAACCAAAAATGACAATTAAAGGAAACATAATTTTACCTCATATTTCCTGTAAACATTGTTTTATTTTTATCATGCCTTTATTATTTTTACAAATAACTCAAGGCAGCAAATATACCCTTTCTGTTTTTCCCACAACCTTGTGAGGTGGATTGAGCTGAATCAGGGTCATCCAGCCGGTTTTCATGACTAAAGTGGGATTAGAGTTACAGTCTCTTGGTTTCTAGACTGATGCCTTAACCAATAATCCAAACTGGCTCCCCATTTTTATTTAAAAATTAAAAATGCCCATTTCTAAATACAAACAACAGCACGCACTGCAAACAAAATCAAGATGGATATCTTTTGGTTCAAATCATCTTCCTCCACAGCCTGCTGCCACAAAGTGCAATCTTTACCAGAGTCAGAGAGGAATGATTCTGGCTGACTCTGATAAACTATAGCTCTGAAGAGGCAATTAAAACAACTATTCACATCTTGTGAAAGTATTTTCTCCTCACCTCTGATATTCTTATTCTGTTTCTTCAATTGATTTACTTCGTCTGTCATCTCTAAATGGATTGATTCTATTTTGCTGAGCATAGAAAAAATCCAGGGGGAAATATAAATTGAGTTGCTAAAAACTGCATTTAAGTAACTGTCAGCTGGAAAAAATAAATGTTCACCTAAACTAGCAATGCATGAGAATGAGTATTGCCTCACTCCTAAAATTTCCTGTGAATTACTAAATTAGGCTATGTAACATATCAGATGTCACACAAAATTATATTTATTTGGGAAGGGAGAGAGAGAGTTCTTTGTGAATCAATGAAGTTACTTATTCCCCGATGTGTCTTTGGCTCATCTAGTTTGGTAGTGCCTATTTTAATTGGCAGCAGCTCCAAAATATTTTTAGTAATTGCTTCCATTTTAACCTTGCATTAATTTGTATAATTTTTAATATAATAATGAACTGTTCTTAAGTGGCTATGTTATGTGGAATTTCTATTAGTTGAATCATGTGTTTTTCTGTCAATCAATTGCCATTTCCACGTTGTGAACTAAACATTATAGAAGCATTAGCAACTTTCTCAACTGGTCTTTGAGAATTGGTGATCTAAGGAAGAACTTTTTTTTTTACATCCAAGGTCCTCTTAACGAAGCAGAACTGATGACAATAATGCTTATGATAATTTATTAAATTTATATGCTGCCCAGATGATTTTAGGATTTGTTCAATATTGGTGTGTGTGGGAGTGATTTTACCTGAATATACTAAGTCTATCAAATAATTACTGTTAACTTCTAGTGGAAAATGGACGTTGGTCTTACCTGATACGTCCTTTCTCGATCAGGAGGAAATGGCTGTCAGGCTGGGGATAGATTCCTCTATGCAGCATGGGACCGAGTCTGCTAAATTTGAATAGCTCCACCCTCCTGGCCCACTGACGCAGACTGACATGTCTTCCTGTAACAAGAATTAATATCCACCCACTCCGCCAACCCCCCCGGGCCAGACCCAGAAGGGTGGGGCTGACTGCCATTTCCTCCTGATCAATAAAGGACGTATCAGGTAAAACCAACGTCCATTCTCCGGAAAGGAGGGAAATGGCAGTCAGGCTCGGGTCATACCAAAGCTGCATGTCCTCCAGGGAGGGATAGCTCCGGCCCAGAAAGCCGTTAAGAGTGATGCACTCCCTGCAGGACCCGAGGGCCAAAGGCCGCGTCTGCCGATGCAAACGTGTCCACTCGATAGTGCCGGATGAATGGCGAGATCATAATCCATGTGGCCGCCTGGCAGACTTCTTCCAGGGGAGCCTGAGTCACCCACGCTGCCGACGTGGCCGCACTCCTGGTCGAGTGAGCCGTGATGTGGTGGGGCACCGGGAGCTTCAGTTGTTGATAGGTCGTTGCTATGGTAGCCCTGATCCAGCGGCCCAGGGTAGGACCTTTGACGCGGGCAATGACTGATTCCGGTTGGAAAGAAATGAAGTGTGCTTCCGTTTTGCAGAGAGGAGCCGTCCTGGAGATGTAAATTTTCAAGGCCCTGCGAACATTGAGGGAGTGCCAAGAATGCTCCAGTCTATGTACTGGTTGTGGGCAAAAATCTGGGAGAACCAGCTCCTACGCTCGGTGGAAGAGGGAATTGACCTTAGGGAGGAAAGCCGGATCAAAGCGAAGGAGAACCCTGTCATTATGGAAGATACACAGGTCCCGGCGGATTGAGAGAGCTGCCAATTCTGAAATATGATGAGCTGAAGTGATCGCAAGGAGGAAGGATACTTTGAATGACAGGAAGTGCAAAGACACCTAGCGGAGAGGCTCGAATGGTGACGAAGTCAGCGCATTGAGAACCTTGTTAAGATTCCAGGTAGGGAATTGATGGATGATAGGTGGGCGCAGGTTAGTGGCCCCTCATAGGAAATTACGAATGAACGGGTGAAGAGAGAGTGAATCCGGTGAGCCGCAGGACAGGACCGAAGTGAGAGCTGCTAGTTGGCGGCGGAGAGTGTTCGGGGCCAAACCTGCCTCGAAACCGTCTTGAAGGACGGACAGGACATGAATGACCGAGATGGACATAGGATCAACATTGGAACACCTGCACCAGGATGAGAAGGAATTCCACATGGCCTCGTAAATGCGGTTCGTTGATGACCGGTGCACGGCCTGGATGGTGGAAATAACCCGGGAGGGGATGCAGGCTGCCGCTAAGAGGCGCCACTCAACCTCCAAGTGGTTAGCTGGAGCCAAGTGGGATCCAAGGGGCGTAGATTCCCCCTGAGTGAGGACCATCTTGGAGTCCAGGATGCGCCAATGGTTGGTGACCGATAGGGAGATCAAGTCTGCATACCAAGACTGTCTGGGCCAATGTCGTCCCTGAGTGGACCACTGACTTTGAGCCATGTGATGTTGCAGGTGGGCACCCCAACTGGAGAGGCTGGCATCTGTCATGAGTGAGAGGCGAAGAGGTTCTCTGTAACAGCTGCCCTTCGATATGGCGTCCAATGTCCACCACCGGAGAGATGAGATGACAGACTGAGGCAATCTCAGGCGCGTCATCGACGTGCTTTGTCCGGTCCATTGGTGTCGTAGGAGGAACCACTGCAACTCCCTGCTGTATAAGCGAGACCAGGGGACAATGCCGAATGTGGACACCATTTTGCCTAACAGGTGAGATAGTTTCAGGATTGAGGCCAAACCTTCCAATTTACATTGATTTGCTAGGGCCCGAAGACTGTCTTTTTTTTTTTTAATTGAAAAAGTTTTCAATTACAAATTTTTCCCCCTTTCCCCCCCTCCTCCCTAACCCCCCCTCACCACCCCATCCCCCCTGTGACTTCTTCAAAATAAAAACCTAGTACATAACAGATTATATAATATTTTAGCATCCCCTTACGCCCTCCTCCAAATACTGACCCTTACTTTTAGTGATATTATTAATATTATTACTTCCCCCTCTTACCATACACTTCAAAATAACATTCCATTATAACACTATATAATAACTTCTATTTTAACACAGTAACATTGTTATAACTCCCAATTTATCGATAATCTGCCCTTTTTTCTCCTCCCCCATACATATATCTGTATATTAATATAACATTTCAAAATAACCTTCCACTTTAAAACTATATAATAAATCCTACTTTAACATTTAATCTTTTGCATATATAACATTTCAAAGCAGCCTTCCCCATAAATTCTAGTTTTACATTTGTTCTACTCTATCCATTTCCTCCACTCCCATATATATGTCTCTTAAGCATCCCTTTTTTTTAATCTATACAATCAATACACTAGCCTATCTCCACCCACTTTCCTACAAGATTACCATGCACAACAATTCTTAATATCTTTATTTTTCTGCCCATCCTACTAAAGAAATATTCCCTTATATAAACAAAATCAATAACTTTAAATTTATAATCCATATAATATCTTCTTTGATGTCTTTCCACTGGATTGCTGACTCCATCATCCGGATTAGGGTAACATAACATCCCAGTTGCAACAGAATATTCAAAATCATCAGTTATCATCTGCCCCCATCAATAATGAATATCTTCACATATATGTAAAAAAAAGAAAACAACCACCCGAGTGACTTTATAATTATAATCCATATCTGTAATAGTGGCTTTCTTCAGGATTATTAATTCCCATTCTGATAATGGGGTAACATCCAGATCCTCTGCATGCCCCAGCGTCACTCTCTTGCCTTATAGCTCAACAATATAATACGTTAATCAATAAAAAAAAACCAAACCAAAAATAGATAATTCCAATCCAACAATTCATAGGCCCTTTTCACATCCCAAAATTACAGCATTGCAGAGGTCTGTCACTCTCCTCAGGATGATATCAACCACTACTTCGCCTCATCTATCTTTTCATATATTCAGTCATGTATTTTTTCAAGGTAACTGGCTTTACTGTTGCTTAGTTTAGAAATTTTTATTTTTGTGAGACCTATTTCTTTTTTTCCTTTCTTTTGGTGGGTTGGAACTCCATCCTGATTTCCTTCCTGCCAGTTGTGTATCGACTGGTCGATTTTCATTCTGTTTTATAACTTGATCCTGTTGGTTTTGTTTGTGTGACTCATATTTCTTTTCTGTAAGTTGTATATCAATTGATTGGTTTCCATGGTTGTCTATAACTTGGCGAGTTATCACGTTAGAATCCAATGCCACTTCTCTCTTATTTATAAATAATCCATCTGAAGTATCTGAAGAATCCAAAGGCAATTCATCTGCAAAAGCCTCTGTAACTCGGTATTTTTCCTTTATTTCTAGCTCCTTCTGCTTGTCTTGTGTTGTGCATAAAGATGTTAAGTTCATTTTTAAATTTTTTTGATAAAATTCTTCCGCTTTCTCAACAGTATTTAATTGATATCTTTCTCCTTGATATCTAAATATTATACCAACTGGAATATTCCATCTAAATAAGATATTTCTTCTTCTAAGCTCTGCCACCAAGAAGCCAAATTTCTTTCTTTCCAATAATATCTTAGGCGGGAGCTCCTTATAAATCCAAATCTTTCTTCCAAAAAATTGCAAAGTAGAATTAAAGGATTTCTGCACAATATTATTCCTTAAATCTTTATCTGTAAAATAAATCACCACATCTCTAGGCAATTGCCTTTGCTTTGCAATCCAGGAGTTTATTCTATAAACTCTATCAATCCTACAAAATACCTCCTCAGGTTGAACCTTTAAAATCCCAGCCAGAACTTCAGAAGATATTTTTCTTAAATCCTCTCTATTATTTTCCTGTAGTCCTCTCAGTCTGATCGCATATTCTGTAAAATTATGTTGCATCAATAAAACTTCCTTTTCAATACGTTACTGTATATTTTCTACATTACAATCAGCTTCCATTTCAGATTTTTCTTCTAAACTATTGTCTTGAGTATTTATCAAATCATTCTCTATTTTTTCTATTTTATTTTCCAAATTGTCTTCAATTTCCTCCACTTTGGACTCTAATAGATCAGTATTTGTATCCAGCCTGATCATAAATTCTGCAAAACCGTTAGCCATTTTTAAAATCTTTCGATGCAAAATATCAAACTTTAATTGCACCAATTCTTTAGTTTCCTGCTTAAATTTCTCAAAGTTCTGATTCATAATCTCATCCCTTCTTACAATCTCCTCCAAAAGAAATTCAATTATATTAAAGTCAGTTTTCTGAGACTGTAAGTTAAGAACTTGTTCATATAGTTTGTGGATGGGGGAATTCCCCCCCCCTGCTTGTTTATCCAGCTTTGTAAGCCTAAACGCCATATTTCCACACAGTCAAACTTTTTAGAAAAGAAAAAAAAAAAACCCCCAAACCTCTTTCCAAGCAGGATCAGTATCAAATCAAATTTCCAGGAAGGAGAGAACACAAAAGTGTAGCTTTTTCTTCAAATGTAGCCAGGAGCATTTATTCCGCTACTTTGTGGTTTAATAAGAAACAGAAGGACTTTCCCTTTTCAGCTTCCCTGCTCCAGTTTCGGCAGTAGCCATTTTAAAAGAGATTTTTTTTTATTTTAATGAATATCCTTTGCAAAATAAGTATTAATACTTGCAATTTAGGGTCCAGATCCAGATCCAAATCTCATCCTCTTTCATTAATCCGTTAGTTATCTTGGAAAGCTTGTCTTCGCAGCCTTGCTCTGCAAAAAGCAGAGGTCTCCCAACGCCCGGAGCAAACGGCAAGTGCTATAGGGAGCATCATCCGCTCGCCCCCAAGAGTAAAAAAAAAGACTCTGGGGGCTACGGAGATCTCTACCTACACTCACCTGCTCTGTCTCACATTTCCTCCTGGAAATGGAGTTTTTCGAGCCGCCTTTCCGCTGTGCAGGCGGCTCTTTACAGGCGAAGGGGCTGGCGGTCCCGAGGGACCGTCTAGTGGCTACGGAGAGCAAACCGGAAGCCGGCCCGAAGACTGTCTTGACGATCAGGAGAGAGAGACACCAAGGAGGACCCTGTGTCAATGTCCACCCCCAAATGCAGGATGTGGGTGGATGGGGAGAGGTGACTTTTAGACCAATTAATAGAGAACCTGTGACTTTGAATGAGAGAAAGAACAGTAGACAGGTCCCGACGGGCAGCCGGGAGGGAAGATGAGAGGATAAGAATATCATCTAAATAAAATTGAAGTTGGATGGGGATCGAACGAATATACCCTATCAGGGCGGCCATAAACTTTGTAAATACCCTAGGGGCTGAGGAAAGGCCAAAGGGCAAGGCCCTGTATTGGAAATGTTCCCCCTTGTAGTGAAAGTGGAGGAATTGGCCGTCAAATCAATGGAAGAGAGAAAATCCCCCGGCCTAACACACTCCAAGATAGAAAAGAGAGTGTGCATCTTGAACTGGTGATAGATTATATACCGGTTCAAGGCCTTGGGGTCTAGGATGGCCCTCCACCCCCCTGAGGATTTCCTGATGATAAACAGGCGGGAGTAAAACCCCCGACCCCGTTGCTCCGGGGGAACCCTTTGAATGGCTCTGATCGTGAGGAGATGCTCAATGGCCAAGAGACCAAAGCCTGCTTGGCCATGTCCTGAGAAACAGGGCATGTGAGGAAAACAGTTGGGGGAGGGAGTGGAATTCCAAATAAAGGCCAAATTTGATAGTGGACAGAACCCAGGTTGAGATGTCGAGGCCTGCCATTGGTCGTGAAAGAAAGACAAACAGCCACCAATAGGAAGGTCTGAGAGGGCCTTCTCCCCTCTTGGAGAAACATCCCCTCCCGCCCCGAAAGGGCTGCCGGGGCGGAAACTTGCCCCCTGATCTGAAATGAGAGCCAGGTTGCTGGGGCCTGGGCGGGACAGAATGCTGGTAGCGAGACTGGTATGAGTTGGAGTCTGAGGCCCGAAAGGACTGGTACTGAGGGAAGGTGGAGTAGCGTGCGTCCGCCCGTCTGTGGGTCAAAGGAAGAATCTTGCGCCTGTCCCTTGTTTCTACAAGGAGGGGTTCCAAGGGAGGACCAAACAGGCTACCAGTGGAGTATGGCGCCAATGCCAGCTGTCATTTGCTCATGTCTGCTTGCCAACTCCTGAGCTGGAGGAGACGGCGCGAGGTTACAGAGGAGCCGAGTGCCTTGACTGCAAATCTGGTCGCGTTTAGTGTTGCGTCGGCCAAGTATTCTAGGGCTGCCGAGATCTTGTTGAAGTCTTGATGGGCCCTAGTGGGGGATACGATCCTAGAGCTGCTTAAGCCAAAGAAGAGCAGCTCGATTGAAAAAAGAAGCTGATGTGGAGGCCCTGATCGACCAGGCCACTGCCTGATGACCCTTGATTAGTGTCTTTTCGGCGCGCTTGTCCTCCGGATGGAGAGAGTCGTCCGGGGGTCCGGTAGGGTGAACAGGATTGGAAAGAGCCACTATGGAGGGATCAATGGTTGGAGGTTGCAGGAGATCTGACAGGTTGGCTGCTGAGTTGTAAAGACATTTGTCCATGCTGTTGGAGCTGGGCCCAGCCCCAGGAAGAGACCATTGGTAATGAAGAACATCAATGAAAAGCTTAGGTGCCAGAATGGTTTCTGGATCAATCGTGGGCTCAGCAAATAAAGCTGAGGCTGGGTCAAGGGAGCTGTGTGCTGTCGAGGCTGACGGGACCTCCCCCAATCGTGTGGTTGCTATTGCCTTGAAAAGCAAAGAACGGAAAATCTGACTCCGGAAAACGCCTATGAAAGGAGATTGGTCAGGAATCAAACTCTCATCATCGGATAGGGCCGATTCCCGGGCCTCATCTGTCTCTGATATGGAACCCTGGTCAACTGAAGTGGGTGAACCAGCCTGCTCATGCTCTGACATGGAATCCTCCATGTCCCTGGTATGTTGGAGAGGCTGTGGGAGGGCAGATGTCTCCGCAGGCAAGCCCCCTTGTTGCAGGCATTGGGCTAGGCTTTGCCTGATGGCCCTGGCTAGAATGACCTCTAAGGCCTCTGGCAGCTGAAGAGATGCCTCCTGGGTAGGGATCGCTTGGGTGGCTGGAGCAGGTGAGTTGCCTTGGGGAATCTGAAGCTCAATACACCGTTTGAAATAAAGGCTCCTTCCCAGGTGGGGTAGGCGGTCCCTCAGGAGCGGGCTGGTCTGGGGACAGTTCCCTGGAGAGGTGGTCATCCTCCGCGGGGACAGGGGACCTTGTGTTAGAGGGAACACACAACCCAGGCCGAGGGGTCTCGGGTCTGGTCTGCAACTGGGCCTTGGAAAAGGCCTTCTCAAATGCCCTGTGCCAGCACTGCTCTTCCTTGGAAGAAGAAGGCATGGCTGAGGGAGCGGTGGTCTTTTTGCCCCTGGCCTTTTTGGCCTGCGGGGGCTGTCCCGAAGGACCCTCTATGAGTTCACTAGAGTGGTGGCGATGCCCTGAGGTGGAAGTCGTAGCTGGGCCCTTGCGCCTCATGGCATCTGCCATTTTGAAAGAGGCCGATGCTGACTTAAAATGGCCACTGCGAGAACATGGGGCCTAAAGCGAGCTGGCCGGAACGCAAAAACTCACAGTAAAATTACCCTTCAATCTGCCGGCCCCAGAAGGTGAGTTCTGAACAATCACTAGCCTCCTCCGCTAGCGGCGGTATAGGCAAAATGCCCCAATGCCTGGCAGTGGAATCGATGAAAAATTCTCTGAAAAAATCGATAGCGAGACGGCTAGGCTGGAAGACATGTCTATCCAGCATAGACCGAGTCGAAACACGGGCCAGGAGGGCGGAGCTATTCAAATTTAGCAGACTCGGTCCCATGCTGCATAGAGGAGTCTATCCCCAGCCGGACTGCCGGAGAATGTATATTTTGTTATGCCAGGTGAAAAATTCCTGATAACTGTATTCTAATCATAGAATGTCTCCAACAGAGGCTATGAAAATCTTTCATCAAAAGCTTGATTGTGAATCTTAAGATCTTCTTAGAATAGAATGAACTGGAAGGGACCTTAGAGGTCTTCTAGTTCAGCCCCCTGCTCAAGCAGGAGAATCTATATGATTTTAGATAAGTGACTGTGTAGACATCCAGTGATGGAGTGCCCATGATTTCTGCAGGAAGCTGTTCCACTGGTTGTCCTCAATGTTGAGAAGTTTCTCCTTAATTTCAGGTTGCTTCTCTCTTTGATCAATTTCCAACTATTATTTCTTGTCTTGCCCTCTGGTGCTTTGGAGAATAATGACTCCCTCTTCTTTGTGGTAGCTCCTCAAATACTGGAATATTGCTATCATGTCACCCCTAATTCTTCGTTTCTTTAGGTAGCCAAACCCAAATACTGCAGTCATTCTTTGTATGTTTTAGTCTCCAGGCCTTTGATCATCTTAGTTTCTCTTCTCTGAACTTTTTCCAAAGTCTCAACACCTTTTTTGTAGTATGGTGACCAAAATTGTTTGCAGTATTCGAGATGTGGTCTTACTAGGGTTTTATAAAGTGGTACTAGTACTTTATGTGATCTTGATTCTATGCCTCTGTTTATACAGCACAGGATTGAGCCTGAGTGGCATAGGAGGCTAATGCCTCCTACTAAGGCAGCATTTAACACCCAGCTGCCTGCAATTACTGCGAGTTCAATTCTCACCAGGCTCAAGGTCGACTCAGCCTTCCATCCTTTCTAAAGTGGTTAAAATGAGGACCCGGTTTGTGGGGGCAATAAGTTGACTTTGTATAAAATATACAAAAATATGAAGGCTATTGCTTAACGCATTGTAAGCTGCCCTGAGTCTCCAGAGAAGGGCGGCATATAAAAATAAAAATAAATAAATAAATAAAAATTAGCCTTTTTGGTGGCGACTGCACACTGCTGGCTCATATTCAAGTGATCATCCACTAGAACTCCAAGGTTCCTCTCAGTTACTGTTTTTGAGCCACATCTCGCCTAATCTGAAGTTATACCTTTGATTTTATACCTGCCTAAATGTAAAACTTTGCTTTTCTCCACATTGAAATTTATTTTGTTGGATAGGGCCCATTGTTCAAGTTTGTCAAGATCTTTTTGGATCCTGAGCTTGTCTTCTGGGATGTTGATTATTTCTGCCAGTTTAGTGTCATCTGCAAATTTGATGAGTTACCCTTCAATTTCCTCATCTAACTCATTTATGAATATATTGAAGAGTACCGGGCCTAAGACGGAGCTGAGAGCCTTAGTGATTTTTATGAGATTATGTTTTGAATCTTGAAAGATTACTCAACTGTTTTACTATTTTTACATATTATATCTTTAATTTCATTGATATGGGCTGAATAATTATTTGAAATGTATTGATTGATTTAGTCTAATTTCTACATTGCTCATCTCACCTGCATAATTCTAAATAAATAAAATAGTTAAAATTCCCCTGCACTTATTGAGTGTCACTATTGGAGATGAAGCTATCAATCAAATGAAGGATAATAAAATTAATAAAAAGAAGAAAGTACTGCCCAATAATGAGGTGCAATAATAAAGCAAGGTTAGTGGCACAAAGTTTTTCATAGATGAAAAAAGTGCACTATGATGGGATATTCGCGCATACAGTAAAGAGTGAAACATAAGGCTGACACTAGCTTTGGCAGCGGCACGTGGCCATAAAATTTGGCATTTTGACATAACCACTGCATTCCGCAATGCAGAATTAGAGGAACAAATTTACATGGTTCAAGCACCAGGGTATGAAAGTAAAAAGCATAACATGGTGTATAAATTAAACAAGACCATTTTTGGGCTGAAGCAGTCAGCCAGGAATTGGAATATATGTTTAGATACTGCATTGAAAGGTCTTGGGTTCAAGAGTTGCAAGGCTGATGGTTGCATATACACTTGAAAATTAAAAGGTGGGAATTGTCAACTATTAGCATTTGTGGATGATCTTTGTTTCATTGCAAAAGATGTATCACAGGTAAACAGATTTGCTAATAAGTTGGAGAATGTCACTGCGTTTTTGTATTTACCAGCAGAGCTTTTTATTTTTATTTTTTTATTTTATTTTGAATTTGTATACCGCCCTTCTCCCTGAGGACTCAGGGCGGTGAACAGCCAAATAAAAACATCAAATACAAATATTAAAATACAGTTAAAAATATATATATAAATTTGGCCCCATTAATTAAAACGATAAACAAAACAATTAAAAACACTTAAAAAGAATTAGGCCAGCCTGGCTTGTTGGAAAAAGAAGGTTTTAAGGGCCCGGCGGAAGGCACTGAGGTCATGGATTCTCCTTATCTCTGGGGGCAACTGATTCCAGAGGGTGGGTGCCCCCACAGAGAAGGCCCCCCCCTGGGGGATCACCTGCCTGCATTGTTTGGCTGATGGCACCCCGAGGAGGCCCTCTCTGTGGGAGCGCACGGGTCGATGGGAGGTCGTCGGGGGCAGCAGGCAGTCTCGAAGATAGCAAGACCCTATGCCATGGAGCGCTTTAAAGGTGATAACCAACACCTTGAAGCGCACCCGGAAGACCACCGGGAGCCAGTGCAGTTCACGCAGGAGCGGTGTTACATGGGAGCGCCACGCTGCTCCCGTCACTACCCGCGCTGCTGCGTTCTGGACCAGTTGGAGCCTCCGGGTGCTCTTCAAGGGGAGCACCATGTAGAGAGCGTTGCAGTAATCAAGGCGAGAGGTTACGAGGGCATGAGTGACTGTACACAGGGAATCCCGATCAAGAAAGGGCCACAACTGGTGGATCAGGCGAACCTGACAAAAGGTCCCCCTGGTTACAGCCATCAGATGTTCCTCCAAGAACAGCTGCGTATCCAGGAGGACTCCCAGATTGCGAGCCCTCTCTGTCGGGGCCAAAGACTCGCCCCCAATAGTCAGTGATGGAGTCAACTGACTATATCGGGATGCCGGGAACCACAGCTACTCAGTCTTGGAAGGGTTGAGCTTGAGCCTATTCCTCCCCATCCAGATCCGTACAGCCTCCAGGCACTGGGACATCACTTCAAGGGCATCGTTGGGGTGGCCTGGGGTGGAGATGTACAGCTGAGTGTCATCAGCGTACTGATGGTATCTCACCCCGAAGCCACGGATGATCTCGCCCAGCGGCTTCACATAAATGTTGAACAGGAGGGGCGAGAGGACCGATCCCTGCGGCACTCCACAGACGAGAGGCCTCAAGGTCGACCTCTGCCCCCCTGCCAACTGCGACCGGTCGGAGAGAAAGGAGGAGAACCACCGTAACACGGTGCCCCCCATCCCCAACTCTTCCAACCGGTGCAGCATGATACCATGGTCGATGGTATCAAAAGCCGCTGAGAGGTCTAACAGGACCAGAACAGAGGAGCAACCCCTATCCCGAGCCCTCCAGAGATCATCAACCAACGCGACCAATGCCGTTTCCGTGCTGTGCCCAGGCCTGAAACCAGACTGGAACGGATCCAGATAGGATGTTTCCTCCAGGAATTGTGGAAACTGTCACGCGACCACACTCTCAACAACCTTCGCCAGAAAGCGAAGGTTGGAGACAGGACGGTAGTTGGCCAATATTGCCGGATCCAGGGACGGCTTCTTGAGGAGAGGCCTCACCACCGCCTCTTTCAAGGCCACAGGAAAGTGACCCTCACTCAACGAAGCGTTGATAACACCCTGGAGCCAGCCTCGTGTAACCTCCCGGGAGGCCAGTACCAACCAGGAGGGACACGGGTTCAATAAACATGTGGACGCACTAAGTCTCCCCAAAATCCTGTCCACATCATCGGGAGTCACAGCATCAAACTCCTCCCAGATAACATTCTCAAGACTGTTCCACGTCACCCTGCCCTGATCTACCCAGTCAGAGTCCAAGTCCCCCCGGATCTGAGTGATTTTGTCATGCAGGTATTGTCCGAAATCCTCCGCCCTGCCTTCCAAGGGAACCCGCGCTCCCAGGTGGAGCAGGGAGCGGGTTACCCTGAACAGGGCAGCCGGACCATTTCCTGATGATGCAATAGAGGCGGAAAAGTAATTAAACTTTGCCGTCTTTATCGCCACTAGATAGGTCTTAATATGCGACCTTACCAGTGTTCGGTCAGATTCAGCGCGACTGGCCCTCCAACCACTCTCTAGGCGTCTTTTCCGGCGTTTCATCTCCCTCAGCTCCTCGGTGAACCAAGGAGCCGCGAGGGATCGACACCGGGTCAGAGGCCACAAAGGCACGACTCGATCCAAGGCCCCACCAGCCGCCCGATCCCAGGCAGCTACCAGGTCCTCGGCCGAGTCGTGTGCCAGATCATCAGGAATTGGCCCAAGCTCTGTCTGGAACCTATCAGGATCCATCAGGTGCCTGGGGCGGACCCATCTAATTGGGTCCGCCTCCCTGCGGCGGGGTGTAGCGGTACGAAAGTCCAGACGAAGGAGTGAGTGATCTGACCATGACAAGGGTTCCATGTCTATATCCCCTATAATAAGATCACTCAACCACTGGCCAGAGACAAAAATCAAGTCTAGAGTGTGTCCCCCCGCCCCGTGAGTGGGGCCATGAACTAACTGGGTCAGGTCCATGGCCGTCATGGAAGTCCTGAACTCCCGAGCCATCCCAGACGTTCCACCAACGGATGGCAAGTTGAAATCACCCATGACCATAAGCCTGGGTGTATCAACTGCCACCGTGGCTATCACGTCGAGTAGCTCAGGCAGGGCTGCTGCCACGCGGCAGGGAGCCAGGTACGCAAGCAGCAAGCCCATCTGAGCCCCATGACCCCATCTCACGAAGAGGGACTCACATCCGGCAATCTGAGGCACAGTGGTCTCCCTCAAACCAAGACCTTCTTTAATAATAACCGCCACCCCCCCGCCCCTCCCCTGGGCTCTTGGTTGATGGCATGCTCTGAAACCTAGTGGGCACATCTCGACCAGAGGGACTCCTCCCTCCGGTCCCAACCAGGTCTCCGTGATACCTGCCAGGTCCGCTCCCCCCTCCTGGATAAGATCGTGAATGAGGGGGGGCCTTATTTACCACAGACCTGGCGTTGCACAGCATCAGCCGCAGGCCCAGGTCCTGAGTATCTAAGCCACCTAGTATCCGAGAGGAGCCTTGGGGGCCGGGGCGCGCAATTGCTCTAAAACAGCGAGTGCGCGTCCCCAACACATGATGTGGCCCCCTGCTCCCGCCATATCTGCCCCTCCCAACCACCGTGCTGATGGTATTTCCCTCATTGGGTTAGCCCTCTGCCCCCTCCCCATTCCCTCGTCCAATGTCCTCCAAACCATTACCCCGTGCCGGGCTCGGCTCTGACCTTGGTGGATTACCCCCCCCATCCCCTTTGGTCGTCCTCCCGGTTCCCCTTAAAAAATTATTAAAAACCCTAATTAAAAAACCCCTTAATCCCTGCTTTGAAACATGCCACCTCTCAGGGCTCCAAAGCCCATCCTTGAGGTACGCCTTTGATAACGTGGAAGGCCATCGCCGCGAGAGGGGGGCATCTCGCAACGCAAGCAGGTCTGTCGAGGTATAAGCCATACATAGATGAGAGGTAAAAGTCTGATCAGGGGATTGATAAATAGTCTAAGGTATTGGAGCAAGATGGATCTCAGAGCCGGTAGGATGGACTCCACTGCCCTCTCACTGCAGTGGGAGGAGTCCCATGTCATTTCATCAAAATTGGAGGTAAGAATCCAAGCCACCCTCTCACGGTGGCTAGCACAGATGGAAAGGGCTTAGGAAAGTTAGATGGTCTATTCCTCTGCTGGTGAAAGGCAGCAACTCCCTCAGCTCCCGCATGACAATTGCCCAGATACCCTCCAGCTTGGGGCTCAAGATGAAAAAGGAGCCAAATCATAGAGGCATGATGATATTAAACGCGAGGGAGAGAAGATGTTCAAAAGGGAGGGATAACATACAGCTGGACACAATCTGGAGGCGGGAAGCCGAAGACCAAGTCATAGGCATGGGGCGGGGGAGAGATCAATCGAGGCGACTAGATGACCAGTTTTTAGGCCGCAGTTTTTAGCTCATTATTTCTGGACTGTCAGACTTTCCGTAGCTTGCCAATTTTTGTTATCAGTAAGCTAACTATGTATATCCGCATTCTTTCACTTGCTTCTTTACTTTTCTTTGTTCACTTGCCAAGAGAAGTCCGGCTACAGAGATGTAGCCGGTAGGAACTTTATTAAAATGTAACAATTTAATTATTTAGACTAGTAAGATGTTTTATTTTCTTCTTTACAATAAATATGAGTTTAATTAGAAGATGTATTCCGGTTTTATTTTTCAAGAGTATACACAAGGAAAGTGCCACGATCCAAGCAATTACCCCAGAGAGGTAACGGGGCTAATTACCGCTGACAATGGTAGTGGAGGATGGTTGATTTATGGCTTTTCCTTGCTTGTTACTTTGATAATTAGACCTCTAGGCTAGTTTAGCCAGATGATTATTTTTGCAACTGCGGAACGCTGATTAATTGTCTGCTAAGATGCCAAAAAAGAAGAAAAAAGGAAAAATGAAATTAAGACCACTCTTTGTAAATGATTTGATTGATTTTTCCAATGAAGAGGAGGCAGAAAGGAGGTTTTCAAGTTTCCAGCTGCTTGCCTCAGCCACCCGGCTAGAGGGAGCCGTAGGAGGAGAAGAAATGGATGAAATGCTCTTACAAAGGGTTCAGAAGGAAGATAAAGGTGAAGCACTACGACTGAGGTCAGTAACGCCCCCTTCCAATTATGCATGCTCTCAAACTGTCCTCCCAGAACCCGATTTTGAAATGCTTGGTGCAAAGCCAAAGTTTCTACAAACTGCCGAGCATTTTCACCCCCACGCAGAGACAGAAACAATTCATTATTCTCCTCAAAACTCTCAGCTCGCCCTGGATGAGCAAACTATAAAAGCCTATTATAACCATATAAAGTTTTTTGAACAGGAAGTATCCCAGGCAAAAATGGCTTTATCTATGTTTGAGCACGGTAAGAGAGAGTCTAGTGCTTTCAAAATCTCTAAAAACGCCATTTTGCCTACTTCTTCGGAGCCAAAGACACATCCCCTGGTGGATTTTGTGTCAGGCCAATCAGAACAGAGAGCTGTGCACACGTCACATGATCATTCCTATTCTCAACTTACAAATGCCACGTATGCAGAAAGAGCTGAGCTGCCCGAAACTAAAGTTGCAGCACCATCTGCTGGCGAAAGTAATTTCTCTAGTAAATTTGAGAGAGCAATTACAATTATTGCAGAAGACTCTATTAGAGATGTCTTTAACTCACTCAGAGATTCAGGCTGCAATGCCACAAGTGTCTCCACAGGTTCAATCTCCAGCACCCCCTGGTGGTGCTGGTGTCCTTTTAGATGGAACACAACAACGCTTAATGCAGCAAAGGCAAATGACTCCAGCAGGCCATGTTAATATTGCAGCTCAAATGCAACAGCCTCAACCACAAATGCATGCACAGGTGCCTCCAACTATACAACCAGGGCCAATTCCTGGTCCACCTCCAGCGCACAAGTGTCTTTACTTCCACAGCCAGCACCTCAAATGCGCATTCCTCAACAGGCACCTTCTGTTGCTCCACTGGCGGTGAGTGAAAATTAAAGATGTCAGGGCAGAATTACAAGGCTTGGGTCAGTGAGGTTGGACTTTTGCTACGTAGAGAAGGAACCCGCTGTATGGTGTTTAACCCTCCTGCCCAACCATGGACACCTGAAATAAGAGACTTAGAAACTAAAGCCTGCACAACATTATTGATGTTCATGGATACTGACTGCAGGTTACATTTCCGCCTGATGCAACGGCCCAACAAATTTGGGTCCAATTGGAAAATTGCTACAGGCCTGTTTCAATTGAGTCTTCATGTTTGCTCATGTCTGAATTCCATGGTTCGAGATTGAAACCTGGTGAACAAATTGGAGGACATTTGACCAAACTGAAAGGACTGAGAAAAGAATTAAGAGAAAGAGGCTATCCTATTGAAGATATTCAAATGATCAGTATTATCATTAATTCTTTGAACTATGAATGGAAAGATGCCATTACAAAGATTAACCAAGTGCCTATTGCTCAACGCACAGTGGACAATGTATGCAGACTTTTAATTGAAGAAGAAGCACTCATGTTAGTCACGCCACATTTGAGAGGACCACCCGCATCAAGAGCTCCAGCTAGGCGTCCCTTCCAAGGAAGGACCTACGCTCCAAGGATGCCAAGATGCTACATCTGTGATCGTGTGGGACATGCCACCCGGGATTGTCCCCAACGAGTTCCAGCTCCCGTCACATACCGGACCAGAGGAACAGATTCCAGAGGCAGAGGCAGAGGTGGAAGACAAGGTCGTCATGGTCCCCGGCGTGATCCACAAACTCCACTCGCCACATTGGCTTTAACCAATGATCCACAACCTCAACCAGAGTATGACAGACAACTCCTGTGGACTTTGGACAGTGGTGCAGCTTTGCATGTTTACTTACAGAAAAGAACTTTTCACAGAGATGCACGAGCCTGAACCTGAACTATGTGAACTTTATTCTTTTTCAAATCATCCTTGTCAGGTCAAAGGAAAAGGAACTGTTTATGTTGAAGAGCTCGATGCATTCATTCCTGATGTTTATTATATACCAACAGCAAGTAGTAATTTGCTTAGTCAGAGTCACTTGTCTAGAGCATTATAGTTCCAGGTTCACCACCTTGAAAAAGCAAGTTACATAGTTAAAGATGGAGATATTGTTGCTGAAACCATGTTAATTGGTGGTGTTTATTACTTAAAGCCTGTCACTGCGTTATTTTATTTACCAGTTGAGCTCATCATTTCTGGACTGTCAGACTTTCCGTAGCTTGCCAACTTCTTATCAGTAAGCTACGTGTATTCTTTCACTTGCTTCACACACTCTTTCCTTTGTTCTCTTGCCAGAGGTGTCAGCTGCTGAGAAAAGCAGCTGGCACGAACTATTTCAAAATGTAACAATTACTTTTCTTAGTGAGGTGTTTTATTTTCTTTATAACAAATAAATGAGTTTTATTAGAAAATATTTTCTTCGGGTTTTATTTCAGAATATTGCAACTTGGAGAAGCCATGATCCTCTAATTAAATCAGGGTGATTGTCCCAGAGCCAATGATGGGATTAATCAATGCCCTGACATCTGGTAGCAGATGGACGGTTGATTTATGGCTTTTTTCCTTGTTTGTTATTTATGATAAGAGCGCATAGGCAATTAGTTTTTAGCTACTGAGGTACGCTAATTATTTTTGCTAAGATGCCAAAACAGAAGAAAAAGGAAAAAATGAAGCCCAGAGCTTTATCCTCTTTGGAAGAAGAGCAGGAGATAGAAACACCCTCAAGATTCCAGCCTCTTGCTACAGCTACGCAATTGGAACAAAGAGGGGCCATGGGTGAGGAAGATCTGAAAATGCTTTCGGAAACACATCAAGGGAGAGATAACAGAACAGCTGTTTTTGAAGATAATGAATTGCGACTGAGGTCGGTAGCTTTTTCTTCTCAATTTGCATGCTATGAATCTATCCTCCCGGAGCCCTCAAATTATGATGTGCTTGGTGCTAGGCCAAGAAAGTTTCCACAAATGGCAAAGCTTTTTCACCCCTACGCAGAGAGAGAAATAATTCATTATTCTCCTCAAGGCCCTGAAATCACTCGGCGTGAGATGGCCATCAAATCCTATCATGAGCATGTAAAATATTATGAAAATGAACTGTCTCGATTTAAGAGGGATTTATTTATGCTTGAACAAGATAAGGCAGAACCTCGTGACTTAAGATTTTCAAAAAGCACCATTTTGTCTCCTTCCTCAGAGCCAAAGACACAGTCCCTGGTGGATTCTGTGTCAGGCCAATTAAGACAGAGAGCACTGCGCACGTCACATGAAAGTCTCCCTGAGGTTTACATATAAACCTGCCACGCAGTCATTTCTTGTAACTGGGCTGTCCAAAGCTAAAGGTGCAGCACCATCTGCTGGTGAAAGTAATTTACTACAGGAAGCTGAAATGCCACAAGTATTTCCACAGGCCCAAACTCAAAACACCCCCTGGTGGTGCTGATGTCTTTTTAGATGGAACACAACCAAGCTTAATGCAGTAAAGGCAAATGACTGCATCTCCAGCAGGTCATGCCAATATTGCAGCTCAAGCACAAATGGCAGCTGGAATACAGCAGATTCCAGTGCAACTGCCACAGCAGCTACAAATGCCTGCATATGTGCCACAGCCACAAGTACAAATAGGGCCAGCTCCTGGTCCACCTCCAATGGCACAACCAAGACCATTCTTAGGTCCACAACAGGCACAGCAAATACCACAGGCATTTCTGCCAGCACAGCCAGCATACCAAATGCAGGCTCCTTACCAGGCATTTTCTGTCTCTCCACTAACTGGTGAGTCAAAACTAAAAATGTCAGGACACAATTATAAAGCCTGGGTCAGTGAGATTACACTATTGCTTCTTAGAGAAGGCACTCACTGCATGATTTTCAACCCCCCTGCTCAGCCATGGAATTTTGCAATAAGAGATTTAGAGATTAGAGCTCGTACAACATTATTGATGTCCATGGATACTGAACTACAGGTCACTTTTCCACCAAATACAACAACCCAACAAATTTGGGCTGAATTGGAAAATTGCTACAGGCCTGTCTCCATTGAATCTTCATGTTTACTCATGTCTGAACTCCATGGTTCGAGATTGAAACCCGGTGAACAAATTGGAGGACATTTGACCAAACTGAAAGGAATCAGAACAGAATTGAGAGAAAGAGGCCATAATATTGAAGATATTCAAATGATCAGCATCATTATTAACTCTTTGAATTATGAATGGAAAGATGCTGTTACAAAAATTAACCAAGTCCCAATTGCTCAACGCACAGTGGACAATGTCTGTAGACTTTTAATTGAAGAAGAGGCATTCATGTTGGCCACGCCACATTTGAGAGGACCACCCGCATCAAGAGCTCCAGCTAGGCGCCCCTTCCGAGGAAGGACCTACGCTCCAAGGATGCCAAGGTGCAACACCTGCGATCGTGTGGGACATGCCACCCGGGATTGTCCCCAACGAGTTCCAGCTCCCGTCACGTACCAGCCCAGAGGAACAGATTCCAGAGGCAGAGGCAGAGGTGGAAGACAAGGTCACGTGATCCACAAGCTCCACTCGCCACATTGGCTTTAACCAATGATCCACAACCTCAATCAGAGTATGACAGACGACTCCTGTGGATTTTGGACAGTGGTGCAGCATTGCATGTTACCTACAGAAAGGAACTTTTCACAGAAATGCACGAGCCTGAACCAGAACTACGTGAACTTTATTCTTTTTCCAATCATCATCAGGTCAAAGGAAAAGGAACTGTTTATGTTGAAGAGCTCGATGCATTCATTCCTGATGTGTATTACATACCAACAGCAACCAGTAATTTGTTTAAAGTATTTACACCTGCAAAACCTCCAGCAAACAAAAAGGTCATTGGCACTCGATGGATCTACAGAATCAAAAAGAAGCCAAATGGTGAGTCATTATACAAAGCCAGACTTGTAGCTCAGGGTTTCGCTCAACGTTATCCTGAGGACTACACAAATACTTACTCACCGACAGTTCGAACTGAGAGTGTAAAAATTGCTTTAGCAACTGCAACTATCCTTGGTTTAGAAGTTTTCCAGTTTGATGTTGACACGGCTTATCCACATGCAGACCTAGATGAAGAGATCTACGTGAGAAGTCCTCCAGGATTCCGACAGCAAGAAGGGGATACCTGGTTTCTAAACAAAAGTCTTTATGGTCTGAAACAATCTGGTTTAATGTGGTACTTATGTCTTACTGACAAACTAAATTCAATGGGCTTTATTAAGTCCGAAACTGATGAGTGTGTGTTCACAAAAAGATCTAACAATGCATAGGAGATAGTTCTTGTTTATGTTGATGATATTGTTTATATTGGTCCAAATAAGCAAATGAGTGAGATTTTTGCCAAAGCTTTGCAGAGATACTTCACATTGAAATCATTAGGTCATATTAGCACTTATTTAGGTGTTCAGATTGACAAAACACAGAAGGGGTTTAGTCTTTCACAAGAGGATAAAATTGAATAAATTTTGCATCATTGCAACATGAAGGATGCTAACACAACAAAGACACCCATGCAAACAGATTTTCACAACTTGACACATGAAGCAAGTCATGAGTTCGAGGATCAAACACTTTATCGTTCAGTTATTGGGTCACTGTTGTATATTAGTAATTGGACCAGACCTGACATTGCACTTTGTGTTAATCTCTTGTCTCGACACGTAGGTAAGGCAAAACAGTTTCATTGGTCATGTATTAAGAAATTATTGAGATACCTAAAATACACTAAACATATGAAATTATTGTTAGAACCAACACATACTGATTATGCAGAATTATGTTGTTATGCAGATTCTGATTGGGCAAGTGATAAGAAATCACGTAAAAGTACTTCAGGTTATATGATGTTCTTAAATGGATGTCCTGTTTATTGGCAAGTACGTAAACAGAATTTTATTTCTTGTTCATCTACCGAAGCTGAATATGCTTGTGTTTCAGATGCATGCAATTCTCTAACTTGGTTTGATGCTTTAGTCACAGATATCTGGACACACCCGATCCGACCAATCACAGTGATGGAAGACAATGAATCGGTGGTTTATATTTCTGAATCACATTTCACAGGTTTTAGGTCCAGACACACTGACATCCGTTATCAAAATATAAAACAACTAGTGAAAAAAGGTTTTGTTAAAATGCAGTATGTATCTACACATGATCAGATTGCAGACATGCTCAACAAACCGCTTCCAGCAGCTCAACACAAGTATCTGCGTAAGAAGATGTGCCTTATTTGATGATCTACTTGATATTCGCTCAACTGGCAAAAGAAGGGGTTGTCACTGCGTTTTTGTATTTACTAGCAGAGCTCATTATTTCTGGACTGTCAGACTTTCCGTAGCTTGCCAATTTTTGTTATCAATAAGCTAACTATGTATATCTGCATTCTTTCACTTGCTTCTTCACTTTTCTTTGTTCTCTTGCCATGAGAAGTCCGGCTACAGAGATGTAGCCAGTAGGAACTTTATCAAAATGTAACAATTTAATTATTTAGACTAGTAAGTTGTTTTATTTTCTTCTTTACAATAAATATGAGTTTAATTAGAAGATGTATTCCGATTTTATTTTTCAAGAGTATACACAAGGAAAGTACCATGATCCAAGCAATTACCCCAGGAAGGTAACAGCGCAAATTGCCTCTGACAGAGAAGAAATTTGAATTAAAGAACTTGGGAGAAATACAAAATTATCTTGGTGTGGAGATAAAAAAAACTGAGAAAGGTGGTTATGTTCTCAGTCAAAGAAGAAAAAATGAACAGCTGTTGGAGAGATACAACATGAAGGATTATAATTCTGCTCCAACACCTATGAGTACAGATTTTCATAACAGTTTGGGTGAGGACAAAAGTGAAGCCTGTGATGAAGAGATATATCAGTCAGCAATAGAGAGCCTGTTATATCTGTCACAGTGGTCCAGACCAGACATAGCTTGTGCAGTTTGAGCATTTTGAGTAGCTTTACTGCTGCACCAACACAATTGCATTGGATGGGTGTAGAAAGGATTCTCAGGTATTTGAAGGCAACTGTGAATTTGGGTCTTCAAATACAGGACTCTGAAGAATTAAAATTGAAATGCTATGTTGATAGTGATTATGAAAATGATGTAAAAATCAGAAAGTCCAATTCTGGAATTTTAGTATTGTTTGGAGGGGCTTTAATTGGTTGGAAATCCAGGAAGCAAACAACTGAAGCCATCTCTACTGCAGAGGTAGAATTTGTTGCTTTATCTGATCTTTGTTCAGAGGTAACTAGATACATACAGCTGTTACAGGATTTAAATGTAAAGGTAAATGAAGCTGTAACAATCTATGAGGATAATGCTGCCTGCATTAAAATGGCAACAGGTAACAGAGTAAAAAAAAAAAAACAAGCATGTGGACATTGAATATTGTAATGTAAGAGAAGCCATCAAATGTAAATTGATTAGCTTGCTTCACTGTTCTTCAGAGGACAATTTGGCAGACATAATGATCAAGCCATTGGGAGGAGTGCACCATGAGAGGAATATTAAGTTATTTGGATTTATGTCTATTCCGGGCATGAATGGAGGAGTGTCAGTGTATTCAGTATTCAGTGACTGGCAGAGACATGGTAACAAAGTTAGCCAATGGGAGCTGAGAGAACAAGGAGCCTGGGCGTGGCTTAGTTGTGCTTCGCTCTGAGTGCTGTGCTGAGAACTGAAACTGAAACTAGTTTGCTGAATTGAAACTGAAACTGTTCTCTCCTCTGCCTGTAACTACTACCACTTTGCAAAAACTGCTTTTGGTACTGTATATTTATTTCATGTGTTATTACAGAAATAAAGAGAAGTTAATGAATCCTGCTGAAGTTACCTTTGTGTGCTTTCTGGATTTGATTGCTGTTGCAAACTTTGACATATTTTGTATTAAAAAACAAAATAATAGTAAAAAATAGTATCTGATGTTAAGTGACTTCAAAGTGCTAAAGATTGAAAGAGAATATACACTTTACCTTATCCTTTTGAATAAATTTATGAAAGCTCCAAAATCAAATCCTTTTGGAATTCTTTGTTTTGAATTGATTGTGTTTTTATTGTATTTAAAGTATTTTTTAGAGTAAAACATTTTTCAGTTTATTTTCTATTAATAAAAAACCCTTTAAAATACCCAATTCTAGAAACATTTATATAACAATATTTAAAATACTAATATCTTTTAATACAGAATTATACAATAAGCAGCACGCAGGGAACAGGTTTCTGCCAGATGCATACAAAAGCAAGCAAGTAAGCTTCATTTGCAGTAAAACATGATGCTAGGGAAATCTGAAACATTATCTTTTATCCAATGAAATATGTTTAAATGACTGCAAGATTAGGTAATTGCAAGATCAATTTAATCTCATTGAATTACCAACCCATCTTCCTTATGCTGTTATTTATCCATATTACTTTCAAAAGTTGCTTTATGTAGAATTTGGCCTATCTGCCTAAAGTCATAGAAGCAGATGCCAAAAGGTAACCAACTAGTTATTCCATTCATTTGGGGGCCTTCTGAACATTCCAAATCGCCCCCCAACATGCAGCATTTCTTGGTCAAGCAAAACTGCCCATGCAAACTGCCATTGCTAAAACGAACACATTTATGGCTTGGTATGATTCCACTGGATGCCAAAAGAAAACTATAGAAGGAGAGGGAAATACACAGGCAAGAAATGCAGCAGCAATAACAAAAGAATATCAAAAACATCAGTCAGCCCATTTCCAAAGTAACATTTAAAAAAAAAACAACTCTTGAACTGAGAACCAACCTGATTGTCTTCTTTATCAATACTACTGTTATCTCACTTCAAGATAAATCACTTCTGGGATTCTTCACCTTTTTCATCCTTTAAACGTTCAGAAAACCTTTGCTCTGGTCTGCCAGCAAAGTAAAACATATCAATAAAAACTCAATTTGTTTTGCTTTGAATTTTTCAGAACTATTTTTTTAAATGAAGGCATTTAGACCATAATTATTTTTGCTGATGTTCAGTACCAATGTTCAGTACCTGCTCTATTATAATAATGTTTTTTGTTGTTATTTAGGTGGCAAATTGATTTTTATGGAAGTGTTTAGTCTTGGTTGGCAATGATTGAAGTTCAAAAACAAAAACAAAAAACCAAGCGGTGTCAATTTGTATCTCCAGTCAACAAGACCTTCAAATGCAGACTTCCGGTTGGCTCCACTGACTTTGCTGACGCTCCTCCGTGGGCGCCCGATCCCCGGTACCATAAAAGCCCCAGAACAGAAAAATAGCTGTCTGGGACTTGGAAACCCTCTCCCTGGGCAAAGGGGAGAGAGAAGAGCCGACAGGCGGAAGTAGAGCCCCCCAAGCGTCTTAGGAGAAATCTGGGGGCACGAAGGGCGAGGGCTCCCTAGAAGTCTGTCAATCTGCTCCGGACCTGGGAAGACTCCGCTATTTAGCGGAGCTAGAAGCTGCGACCATCTCTGCCGATAACAAGTGAGGGGATTCTTAACATCTTTAATTGCTGCAGGCAGAAAAAGCCAGAAGAAATCAGACTGCAAGTATTTACACTTATAGCCTCCTTCGGAAGTAACAAATTAGCAATTTGCAACAAAATGGCGATTGAAGCTTGAAAGGGAAGGGCGGAGAAAGTGAAAGTTACAGAAAGTTTTGTTTTGCTAGTAGCCTCTTGCCTGGAAAGAACTGTTGTGTTGAGAAAAGGAGGATTTTAAACGTTAATTTATGACTGGGAAAAATCTTTGACTTTGATTAACTTTTCTTTTTGGCTTCTGATTAAAATATAACGATCAATTTAAACTGAAAATGGCCTCAAAATCTGTAAAGACTGTACCTATTAAAGGAACTGAGAGTGC
The DNA here is from genome assembly GCA_022577455.1 of Arizona elegans. Taxonomy (NCBI): domain Eukaryota; kingdom Metazoa; phylum Chordata; class Lepidosauria; order Squamata; family Colubridae; genus Arizona; species Arizona elegans. Next base: position 68,691,305 of record JAKOOJ010000004.1, on the reverse strand, counting down.
TGGAAGCTCCCCAGCTCATACTCCTAGATTGCAAGCCTCTGCCCCTCCAACAGACCCACAGACTTTAACGTTTGAGATGATACAAGAAGCCCTACAAGCCACACAAAACAAAATTGCTATTGTGATTAATGAAAAAATTAATGAAACTAATGAAAAAATTAATGAAACTAATGAAAAAATACAGTCTGTTTCAGATGAGATTTTAATTTGGAATCGGCAAATCAGAGAAGATATATTATTGGCATTTAAATGTTTGGCAGGTGATATTGAAATGGTGGATGATAAAGTTGAAGAAATTAAGCAATCTACGGAAATTTTGGATAATAAATTGGGAGAGACTCACAGCAGACTTGAGAGACCTGAAGTTGATGTAATGATGTTACAATACAGAGATATGGAATTTGCTTTAAGATTCAGAGGGGTGAAGGAGAATAAACAAGAGAATTTGAAAGAAATGATGTCAGAGACATTGGCACAGTTGCTGGGGGAGACAAAAACTGAGCTGGGCTGGCAGATTGACAAAGCATATTGTGTCAACTCTTGGGTGGCCAGACAGAAACATTTACCAAGAGACATTGTAATATATTTTACTACAAGGAGAGTATGCAATGAAATTTTACAGGCTACTTTTAAAAACAAGCTTCAGGTTGAAGGCCAGGAGGTGATGACAATGAAAGAAATCCCCCACAAGATCTTGAGAGCTAGAAGAGAGTATGCTTTTCTGGTGGATGAGTTGAAAAAATGCCAATTACACTACAGATGGGAGGTGCCAACCGGTTTAGTGGTGACGTATTCTGGAGAGAGATATCGGCTTAATACAATATGGAAAGCAAGAGATTTTTACATTAATGTATTAAAGGCTGGGACATCCAAATCACCAGAAGGAAAAAGAAAGAAGGAAGTAATGGAAGGAGAGAGAGAAGAGCTACTGACAGTAGTTCAGGGGGGAGTTTTGACTGGTCAAGAAGAACCACTACAAATTCAGATGGCTGTTCAAGATGTGGAGTTAATTGATATATTTGAAGAACCGAAGGATCAAAGACAGACCAGAGCAGCAACAGCTAAGGGTAAGGAAGAATTAAGACAGCAACAGCAACAACAACAACTGCAGATAGCAACCCAAGAAACTACTAAATCAGAAGCTGTGGGAGGAGCAAGACCTAAAGGTCAAATGAAGCAAGATCATCAGAAATTGCTCCAGACCCTTCAGAGGCCCAGAGATGGGAACTAGATTTTTGACCTGGAATGTCAATGGTCTGAATTCTCCACAGAAGAGAAGGAAAATATTTCACTATCTTAATAAATTTAAGAATAAAGTAATTTGTTTACAAGAGATTCATATTAGGATACAAGATCAAAAATATTTGACAAATGCATGATTATGTACACATTATGTTGCAGCAGCATCAGAGAAGAAAAATGGTATAGTTATATATGTGAAAAGAGACTTAATTGCAAAATTAGTTGAAGCGGATGATCAAGGAAGATTTTTAGCGATTGAACTTTTAATAAAAGGAGAAAAAACACTTGTAATTGGAGTATATGCCCCGAACCAACAACAAGAAAAATTTTATAACTTACTACACTCAAAGTTGACACAATGGAAATATAAAACTTGTATCCTATTGGGGGATTGGAATGGTGTTTTGGATGTAAAAAAAAATAAGAAGGGACCTAAACAAAATGTTTTAACAAGAGCAAACCAGAGATGATGGACGACTGGGAGTTGAGGGATATTTGGCGTGAAAGAAACCCAGAAGAAAAAGATTTTACTTTTTTCTCGGATAGACATCAATCTTTTTCAAGGATTGATTTTATATTCATTACTAATGATTTATTATCTAAGGTGGAGAACACGAAGATTTGTTCAAGAACATTGACAGACCATAGTCCAGTCTGGATGGAACTGGAGTATGGAAAAGGGCCTAGGAGGTCCTGGAGGTTAAATGATAATTTGTTTAGAGACGAAGAAAATGTAAAAGAGTGTAAAAAATTTATGAGATTTTTTTGCTATGAATATGCAAAAGGGTACATCTATGGAAATGGTATGGGATGCAAGTAAAGCCTATATGTGGGGAATTTTGAAATATCTGAATAATAAATATAGAAAGAAACAGGGGGCAAAAAGAAAAGAATTAGAAGAGGAGATTAATAAACAGGAACGGGCTTTAATAGCCAACCCAACAGATAAGAAAATTAAAGAGGCAATCAATTTATTGAAGGGTCAATTTAATATGTTAATAGCTGATCAAGTGGCAACCAATTTACAATATGCAAAACATAATACTTTTTGTAATGCTAATAAACCAGGCAGGTGGTTGGCATATTTGTTAAGGAAAAAGCAGAAAGCAAGGACAATAGAGAAAATAAAATACAAGGGTAAGGAGGTTTATGAGCAAGAATTGATTAAAAAAGCTTTTTCAGAGTTCTATTCAAGGCTGTATACTGGTGATAAAATTCAAGATATAGATATAGATAGATATCTGCAGAAAGAGAATATTTATATAACTTCAAAAGAGCAGAGTTATAGCTTAAATCAATTGATAACTTCCGAGGAAATTATATTTGCAATTAAGCAGTTGAAAGTGGGTAAAGCTCCAGGAACGGATGGTTTGACAGCTATTTATTATAAAAGTTTACAGGAGGAAATGGTGGAACCATTGAAGGAATTATTCAATAATATACAACAGGGAGGAGAGGTACCTCCAACTTGGAAGACAGCATTTATTTCGCTGATCCCAAAAGATGGGCAAGACTATACAGATCCTAAAAACTATAGGCCGATTTCACTTTTAAATACAGACTATAAGATTTTTGCTAGAATTTTAGCAAATAGATTAATGACAGTTATGCAGCAAATGATTCATCATGATCAAACTGGTTTTATAAATGGGAGACAAATGAAAAGTAATGTAAGGCAAATTATTAATTTATTAGAGTATTTGGGAAGGAATAACCAGGTCCCCGCAATGCTAGTTTTTTTGAATGCTGAAAAAGCTTTTGATAGATTGAATTGGCAATTTTTATTAAAACTAATAGAAAGGATGCAATTTGGAGAATATTTTACACAATCTATTAAGGCAATATATCAAAAACAAATAGCGCAAATAATAATCAATGGTGGTTTAACAGATAATTTTAATATAGAAAAAGGAACAAGACAAGGTTGTCCCTTGTCTCCGTTATTGTTTATTTTGACGCTGGAAATTCTATTAAATAAAATACAGGGGGAATACAATACAATTCCCTTGTACAAATACAAGGGAATTAGAATTAGACAGCATGAATATAAGCTACGAGCATTTGTGGATGACCTGGTGGTTACCTTAGCCCAACCAGTACAATCGATTACAACCTTGATGGATACAATCTGCTCATATGGACAAGTATCTGGTTTTAAAATAAATACAGCTAAAACAAAGATAATAGCTAAAAATATGGACAGAAGCCAGAAAGAAAGGTTAACAGTATTTGAAATAGTTAAGAAGGTTAAATATTTAGGGGTTTATATTATGACTGCAAATACGAAATTATATCAACATAATTATGAACCGTTATGGCAAAAAATACAGAAAGAGATGGAAAATTTGAAAAAATTGCAACTGTCTTTGCTGGGTAGGATAGCCGCTGTAAAAATGAATATCTTACCAAGATTTTTATTTCTTTTTCAAATGATACCTATACTCAAAAAAGATGAAAATCTGAAGGAATGGCAGAAGGGCATAAACAAGTTTGTGTGGGCAGGGAAGAAACCACGAGTTAATCAAAAGATAATGCAAGATACCCGAGAAAGAGGTGGTCTTAAAATGCCCAACTTAAGACTGTATTATGAAGCCGCTACCCTCTCAGCAATTACAGATTGGATAAATTTAACGGAGGAAAAGATACTGAATATTGAAGGGTATGGTCTGGTCTACGGCTGGCATGCTTATCTATTGTATGATAAGAAAGTAGATAAGACTTTTAAAAGTCACATATTAAGAAATGCTCTACTGCATGTCTGGAAAAAGTATAAATATAAACTAAAGGATAAGTTACCAATATGGACAGTACCCAGACACGCGATAGAGAATATAAATGTGGAGCAAAAGCAAGATAAGTTTACATATAAGGAACTCCTTTATAAGGAAGGAGTTAGATTACAATTAAAATCTATGGAGCAATTAAGAGAAGAAGGAATTATTAAGACTTGGTTTCAGTATGGTCAGCTGCAGGCCAGATGGAGAGAGGATCAAAAAACTGGTATTTTGCAGCAGGATGAGAATTTGATAAAGCAAATAAGAGATAAAAGTCGAATGCATATTAAAAGGTTGTATAATGTATTAGTGGAAATAGATTTGGAAACAGAGCTAGTCAAGGATTGTATGATAAAATGGGCACAAAACAATGTTGGATACATGGGAAAAGATATGGGTTAGAAATGTAAGATTCACACAAGCTCAAAACTTAAGAGAGAACTTTTACAAAATGTTTTATAGATGGCATTTAGACCCAAAAAAACTAGCCTGTATGTATCCAAATTTACAACCCAAGTGTTGGCGATGTGAGTGTGAAGATGCTACATATTTTCATATATGGTGGACTTGTAAAAAAATTAAGGCTTTTTGGATAAAAATATGGTGGATTATTCAAAATATTTTAAGGAAAAAAATTAAATTTACACCACAGTTTTTCTTGTTGGGAATAGTTACCGATTGTACTGTAATAGAGATTAAGTTGGTTTTGAATTTAATAACAGCTGCCAGGTTACTGGTGGCACAGTACTGGAAGAAGGAAGATCCACCTACCATTGAGGAATGGACATTAAAAGTTGTGCATTTGGCAGAGATGGCAAAAATTTCACCATATTTTAAAGATAATTCAAATGAAAGATACATATCAGAATGGAGATGGATTGACTATATACAAAAAAAAGTATCCGAACAAGAAGGTTCATATAGCTTATGAATGAAATATTTTTTAATATTTTATTTTTAAGTAGTCTATGTTTATAGTTTTTGAGTTATAAGGAGTTAAAGATTTAGGGAGAATATGAATGCAATAATTTGTTAGCATATTTTAGCTTTATGTTTGTGAATGCTATACCCTGTGCCTGTTCTGGGAAGTCTAGAGAGGGGGGTGGGGGGGAAGGAGGGGAGGAGGAAAGGGTGGGGGGGGAGAAAACGCTTGTATTTCTTTTTTTTTTATTGAAAAAGTTTTACAAATACAAAATTTTCCCCCTTTCCCTCCCCTCCTCCCTAACCCCCCTCACCCTCCCCTCACCCTGTGACTTCTTCATAGTAAAACCCAAATTCATAACAGATTATATAATACTTTACCATCTCCTTACTCCATCCGCATATGCTGACCCTTACTTTCTAATAAGATTATCATATCCCCCTTATACTATACATTTCAAAATAACTTTCTACTATAACATTATATAACTCCTAATTTAGCATAATAAATCAAATCTTTTATGTATATTAATCTGTCATTTCAAAACAACCTTCTGCTATAAAACTATATAATATATCCTAATTTAACATTTATTCAGTTCATAGTCTACCCATTTCCTTCACCCCCATCGTTATATCTCTTAACTCAAATCTTTTACATATATTCATATCTAAACATAATATCCCTTTTCTTAAGCTAAACAATCAATAAACTAACCTATCTCCACCCACTTTCCTACAAGACTACCATACTTAATAATTCTTAATATCTTTATTCTTCTGCCCACTCCACTAAAAAATATTCCCTTATGTAAATAAAATCCTCTTAAAAAGACTTTAGGCTTGTAATCCATATAATATCTTCTGTAATGTCTTTCAACTGGATTATAAAATCCATCACCTATAATAGGGTAACATCACATCCTAATTCCAACAGTATGTTCGGTATCTTCAATTACCATCTGCCCCCATCAATAGCAAATATCTTCATAAAAAAAACCAACAACCACCCGAGTGACTTTGTATTTGTATTCCATATAGTGTCTGTAGAGGTGTCTTTTATCCAAATTATTAATTCCAACCACCGTAATAGGGTAACAACCAGATCTTCTGCGTGCCCCAATCCCATAACTCTCTTGCCTTGTAACTCAGCATAAACGTAGTAAATTTATCAAAGAATCCAAAAAAAGATAATTCCAATCCATTCAGTTTAAGGCCCTTTTCACATCCCAAAAGTACAGCACTGCAGAAGTCTGTCACTCTCCTCAGGATAATGTAAACCAATACTTTGCCTCAGCTATCTTTTCATGTGTTCAATCATCTCTTAAATAACTGGCATTACACTGTTGTTTAGTTTAAAAGTTTTTGTTTTTGTGAGACCTGTTTCTTCTTTTCTTAACTTTTTGTGGGTTGGATCTCCATCCTGAGTTCCTTTCTGTGGATTGTATATCAACTATTTGGTTTTCAAGCTGATCTATAACTTGATCTTGTTGGTTTCACTTTTGTGGCTTAAATCTCCATTCTGGTTCTATAAATTCTATATCAACTGATTGATTTCCATGCTGGTTTGTGACTTGATAAGTCATTACATTAGATTCCAGAGCTGCCTCTTTTATATTAAATGGTCCAGCTGAGACCTCTGAAAGAGAATCCAAGAGCGGCTCATCTGTAGAGACCTCTGTAACTTGTTATTTCTTCATTACTTCCTCCTCCTTCTGCTTTTCTTGAATTTCTATCTCTTGTTGATTTTGCTTTTTAAGGACCTTGTAGTAAAATTCTTTCGCTTTTTCAACAGTATTTAACTGATACCTTTCTCCTTGATATCTCAATATTATACCAACTGGAACATCCCACCTGAATGAAATATTTTGTTTTTTAAGCTCAGTCATCAAAAGTCCAAATTTCTTTCTATCTTTTAACATCTTTGGTGGCAATTCTTTATATATCCAAATCTTTCTTCCATACAATTGTGGAGTAGAATTAAAGGATTTTTGCACAATATCATTTCTTATTTCTTTATCTGTGAAGTAAATCACCACATCTCTAGGCAGTTGCCTTTGCTTTGCAATCCAAGAATTTACTCTATAGACCTTGTCGATCTTACAAGATACCTCATCAGGATGAACCTTTAAAATCCCAGCCAGAATTTGAGCAGATATTTTTCTTAGATCATCTCTATTATTTTCCTGTAATCCTCTCATTCTGATCGCAAATTCTGTGAGCCTGTATTGCATCATTACAACTTCTCTTTCAATCCCTTGCTTTATATCTTCTGCATTGTAAGTCTCGTGACCAGCTTCCTTTTTAGACTTTACTTCTAGACTATTGTCTTGAATATTTATCAAATCATTTTCAATTCTTTGTATTTTATTGTCCAAATTATAAATCTTATCATCAACTTCCTCCATTTTAGACTCTAATAATTTGATATTTGTATCCATCTTTATAACAACTTCTGAAAAAGCATTAGTCACTGTTACAATCTTTCATTGCAGATTATCATACTTTAGTTGTATCATTTCTTTAATTTCCTGCCTTAATTTCTCAAATTTCTGGTTCATAGTCTCATGATATTTTGCCATTTGCTCCTGAAGAAATTCTTTTAAATTAAAACCATTCTGCAAAGTCTGTAGGCTCAGAGCTTGTTCATCTAATTGTGGATGGGGGAACATCCCCCCCCCCACTGCTTGTTTATCAGCCATCCTGCCACACAAAAGAGCTCTTTTTTTTTTAAAGAAAACTTTTCCCCAAACAAGATCAAATACAGATCTCCAAGAAAAAAGAAACTTAAAATGGATATTTTCCTTCTAGTCTAGCCGGCACTGTATATTTTGCTACTGTGTAGCTTATTATGGAAGGACTTTCACTTTCATTTTTTTTCTCAAGCCTCAGCAGTCGCCATTTTAAACTCATTTTTTCCGTTCAATTAGAAAGACTTGTAAAATCATTAAAAATACTTGCGGTTTAGGGTCCGAGGTACAAATCTCGCTCTCTTTAATTGGACCATCTGTTATTTTATTAGTTGGTCCAGTCCCGGCGCCTAGCTCTGCAAAAAGGCAGAGTCCTCCCGAAGCCCGGAGCAGCGGCGAGCGAAAATAGGGAGCCCCACTCTGCTCGTCCCCAAGAGTAAAAAAAAAACTCTGGGGACTTCGCAGAGGGCTCTGCTGCCCTCACCTGCTCTGGCTCACATTTCCATCAGGAAATGGAGTTTTTCGAGCCGCCTTTCAGATGTAAAGGCGGCTCTTTACAGGCAATGGGGCTGGCGGTCACGGAGGACCGTCTGGTGGCGACGGAAGCCAGACCGGAAGTCCAAAAAATGTTTGTATTTCTTATATAACTTTTTAATAATAATAATAAAAAAAGGACCTTCAAATGCGATAGTTCAGTGAAGTTTATCTAGATTGATAAGTAACAATAAAATTGATGGCAATGTTTTATATAATGCAAATTTATTACATTCAGCTGGTAACTAGAGGAGATGGGTTGACTGTTATTTTCTTTAAATAAATAATTATCCAGCTATTGAAATACTGTGGGGAAAAACCAAAATTGTCACATTGTATTGATTCAACAATTGATTTATATTCCATTCAGATGGCAATTAAATGGTCAGATATTATGAGTTGACAATTTCTATTTCAGAGGCTGAAATGAATTGTTCTGTTTTTTGACAACCTTGTTCACAAAGAATGTGAAGAGAGAAGAGTTTCTTTTTTCTTCAAGACTCTTTATTCTCCCTGCACAGTTTATTAATATCCCAAATTTTGCTCTTTTAACCAAAACTTTGTTAAGCAGCAGGTTCTTTTACAAAGTATAAAATACATTCTCACGTAATTTGCACTTTATTAATTCAGGAACATTAAAGGAAAATTGTGCACATAAGGCCCCCTTCTCTACTTTGCATATGTATCACTTCCACAAGCATTCACAAGAGACAGGATTGTCAAGGGAACTAAATATCTGAAGATCACATGGAACACTGTAATGCATTCCAATCTGTGTGGAAATTTCCTGCCAACATGAGCAGCATAATTTTTTTTAAAAAAAGCAAAAAAACTCAACCCAAATCTTGGTGGGGAGGGATCAAAATATGAAAACTAAAATGTTTACAGATTTTAAGGAAAACTCTTCTCTTTTACATACATACAAATCAAACTTAGTTTCAAAACAGCATTTGATATAGTAGGTTTTTTATTGCTTCCTTATTTTTTATCTCAGTTCTATTATTTTCTACTATTTCAGAATATAAACTTGTTGGTGAAATTTAGTAATATATATTGCACACTCTATTAATAATACCACACAACTTTTTATATTTTTAACATTGCATTTAGAAATAGAAAAAAATAAGAATAAATTAAGTTTGCAAATCAGCTGGTGATTGTTTTTAATACCTGTAGTTAATTAAACAATTTGATAATGCCACAACCAAATCCGATCAGTCTATCCAATTATTGCTATTAACAATTACATCATACTTGATGTAACAAAAAATGGCTGAATTTTTGGCATTTGTTTTTCACTTAATTTATACTTCGTTTTAGTTCTTAACTATTTTGTTGATAGTTAACTGCATTTTTATTCCAATACAGATAGCTAATTGCAAATACATTGTCTCCAGTGCTTTAATGGTAGCTATATGTTTCATTCTCTAAAAAAATCAAGGAAGCATTTATTCATATGCTTATAGTACTTAGTTCTTAGTTTAATGGAGAGAATACAGGAATGAGTACAGGAAAAAAAACCCAAATGAAGCAGAAGTTTTATTTCATATGCATTTGAAACAGCAAGCTAGATAGATTTCATATGACATGAATAATTAGTTGACCAAGCAACATTTAATTAAAATATGTTACCTGGAAGAGACAAATATCTGGATAAACTGTAATCAATTTGGAATTATATTGCAAATATGCACAGAGAAAAGTATAATGCTATTCCTCTATTAATCTATAGAAGCATAAAATCACACCAAAGAATCAGCAGAGTTTGAAATCAATATTGCAATACTCCATTTATAATTATGTCAAAATACTCAACATTATTGTGTATATAATTTACATTTGAATTGTTAAAATCAGTTCTAACATTACATGAAATATATATAAATATATACAAGTATTATAAATACAAATTGTATTATACTGCACCAATTTTTTAAAATCAATTTTTATTTTTTTTAAATTTATACATATCGTGTGAATGACACGATGTTTGAGTATCATACATTTCAATACATATAAACATATTCCTAATTATTATATTCCATTTTCCTTTTCATATTATTTACTCCTTTTACACAAAATTTTAATTTTCATATAAATATTAACTAGTATGCAATAACATCTAAACCGATATGCTTCAGCATCTGTTTTATCTTCCGTTATAGTTTCAATAGTATAACCCTCAAAAAAAAAAAAGAAAAAAGAAAGAAATTGTCCGTCTGTTTTCTTTTCTCCTATACACCATATTTCACTCATTTTTACAACATCCCTCTCCTTTCCTCTTTTTTCTCCTCCCTCTCTTCTCCCCTCTCCTTCTCGCTACTTCCCTCCTTCTTTCTCCTCTCCTTCCCTCTCTCCTTCTCTCCTTCTCCTGTCCCCTCTCTATTTCCCCTCTCTCTTCTTCTCCACTTCTATCTCCTTTCCTTTCTATTCTTCTCCTCCTGTCCCCTCTCTCCTTTCCCCTCGCTACCCTTACTCTTTCTTCCCTCCTCTCCTACTCCCTTCCACTCCACTCCATTTCCCTCTCTCTTTTCGTTGTTGCATAATATTCCCAATACCTATAGAATATGGTATATTTTCCAATTAATATCTCTTTCAACTAAAACCATACAGCTTCTTTAAATTGCATTCAAAAATCATAGAAACAGACTAAATCATTTACACATATATTGTTAATAATCATCATAATTATACTATCATCATAATATTAATTAATCATATTAATAATTTTATACACATCATACTAGTCACATATATATGCAACTGTAATATTACTCTTAATACTAATATCACTTTATTAATCAAACAGCATACCATCTAATTATCAGTTTCTTACATCCTCACATTTCAAGCTTACCATTATTTTCATTCTTTGTGTCTATTTTTCATATTTCTTTTCCTAACTTATTTAATTTTGTGATACATTGCTTTACATCCTTCCATTCTAAACTTCCACTAATATTCTTCTTTCTTTTTCCCCCTCCATATTATTATATTCAGAGATGATACTGTTTTATCATTCATATTCCCATTCTCTAACTCTTCCTTTCTATATATTTTAAAATTTATTTAATACACATAAATATATCTACTTTCACTTTACCTACATGAATCATACTTTATACACTTTTAATAATACCATCATTCAACCATATCATTCTAATATTAATATAATTACCATATAATGACATATCTTTAACTCTTTTTCTCCCCTTAACCATTATCTCTTATCCACATCCCTTCCTTTAATCCTATCTTTTTTTAATTTGTCTCCCCTGTTTTCCTCTTAAGCCTTTCATTCCATCTACTTCAAGGTTTATATTATGAATCCATAATTTAATTTTTCCTCCTTGCCCTGTCTTTCCCCACTGTTTAATTTGAGAGCTTTCTGTTCTAAATCCTATAATTGCCCCCCAAGCCTCTTCTTGTTCCTCCCATTTGTTTTTTAAATCTTTTAAAGTGTTTCCCCCATTTTTATTCCTCAATTCTTATTAATTTTAATAGTGTTACCTCCTTATTATCTTGTTTGCTGGTTTCTCAGTTCTAATTCTCCTTCTATTCCAGTTGATAATTCCATTTTTTCCTTCTTGTCCTGATCTTTGCTCTTCATCTCTTGTATACAATTTTCCAGTCTTCTATCTATACAATCCAATATTTCCACCATATCTCTGTGCAGTTCCAGGATAAGGTCCTTAATGTCTTTGTTATTTTGAGTTCTTAACTCCATTTTGTTTAGGTCTCCTCAATCTTCCATTCAGAAACCAGACATCCTAATCAAGTTTAAATGTCTCATCAATGTCCTGTTGGGACGGCCTCCTTTCATTATCCAAGAAAGAAAAACCCCAACTCCATTTTCATAGAGAAAGATAACTTTTACTGGATAAGAACTGAATGCAGTCAAAGAAAAGCAAGGTCTGAAGCAAAGGCACGAAAATCACATATAGAAAGCATCCTCCCCCAACTGTCCAGGGTAAATCATCCAATCCACAGGTTCTCCAGGGGTCATGTGGGAGCAAACATCTGGCAGTGTCATCCTCTTGCTATGCCATGACCATTGACCTTGAGACGTTATCAGCTTCAAAGAAAACGCTGCAGCAAAGATTCACTTTCTATTTCCTCCAGCTCGCTTCCCCCTCCCAAGAATCCCAAGAATTCCCCCCTCCCCCTGTTTCATGGCAGCCGAGCAAGTAAGCAATGAAAGAGCAGAGGCTGACATTCAGCCCCCCTGCAGAAGAGACATTATTCCTACAAGAAAAATAATGACATAAAAACAGATGACCGCACAAATAGAGTAAGAGATAAAACAGATTAAGGTTTATCAGGATATTTGGAGTGAAACAATTGCACTTTTTTTGGAGCACGAACATCCTGCTTATTTACCCATTCAGCCTTAGATAATGGGAAATGTTTCCAGGCCACCAAATACTACACCTTACCCCGATGCTTTCTAGAGTCTAAGAACTCTTTGACCTCAAAATGCTGTTCCCCTTCGATTAGTATGGGGATAGGAGGAGATTGTTGGTCTGGACATAAAGGGGACAAATGCTCCGGTTTTAGCAAACTTACATGAAACACTGGATGAATTCGCCTCAAATTTTTTGGTAACTACAATTGTACTGTGACTGGGTTAATGATCCGAACTACCGAAAAAGGACCCACATACTTGGGTCCAAGCTTTTTTGACTTTTGGGTAGTTTGCAAGTATTTGCTGGAGAGGTAAACCATATCACTAACTTTATAAATCCATGCTTGAACCCTCTTCTTATTGGCTTGGGCTTTATGAGCCCGATGTGCTTCATCCAGTGCCTTGCGAGTTACTGACCAAGTTGCATGTAACTGTTTGATCCAATCAACCAAAGAGGGGCTTTGTGGATTTTCCTGAGGCAATTCTGGAATGAGCACAAAATCTTGGCCAGAAGCCACCTTGAAAGGGGTAAACCCTGTGCTGCTATGTATGTTATAGGCCACCTCTGCAAACAGCAGTAAATCTGCCCAGTTATCTTGCTGATAATTTATGTAACATCTCAGATATTGTTCTAATACGGAATTGGTTCTCTCACAAGCCCCATTAGTTTGGGGGTGGTAGGTGGAGCTTAACCCTTGGGCGGAGCCTATCAACCCTAGGGACTCCTTCCAAAACTGGTAGGTAAATTGAATTCCTTGATCCAAAATTATACGTTCTGGAGCCCCATGTAACCTGTATACATGTTGGACAAACATTTTTGCAAGTGTTTTTGCAGAAGGAATCTTGGGCCATGGGATAAATGCACTTGTTTGGAAAACAAATCAGAAACCACCCAAATAACTGTGTCCCCCCACTTTCAGCCAATTCTACAATAAAATCCATGGAGATTTCCTTCCATGGGGCACCTGGTCTGGCAACACTTTGAAGCAGTCCAGGTGGCTTTCCAGGAGGCCTCTTGGCTGAAGCACACACGGGACAACTGGCCACATATGTCTCTATGTCCTTCTTGAGTGTGGGCTACCAGAATTGCCGCTTAACTAGATGTAATGTTTTCACAAACCCAAAATGCCCAGCAACTCTGGCATCATGAGTGTGCTGTAAAATTGTTGCTCTCAGACTGGCGGGAACATACAGCTTGGCTCCCACCCAAGCAAGTCCTTCCCGAAGTGTACATTCATTTGAATGGGCCAGAAACCACTCGTCAGTCTTTAGGGCCTCCTGTAGTTGCTTAGTCAAGTCATCTGACAAAGTTGGATCTGCTTTCGCCTGGGCTCTAGTGACTACTGGTGCAGCTAGTTGTATTGAGGGGATAATTGGCCGAATTACCTCCTCTCTAACACTATTGTATTGTGGCAGTCTAGAGAGGGCATCTGCCATGAAGTTCTTCCCTCCCGGAAGGTAGCGCAGGGAGAAATTATTGTTTGAAGTGTTGAGTCCAGCGGACTTTTGGGGACAGTTTACATGGCGTTTTCAAAGCTTCTAAGTTTTTGTGGTCAGTCCACACCTCAAATGGGTGCTTAGCTCCTTCAAGGAATTGTCTCCACGTTAACAGTGTCCAACGAACTGCAAAAGCCTCCTTCTCCCATATGGCCCATCTCTTCTCGGTCTCCGTTAGCTTACGAGAGGTATAGGCACAAGATTGCAGTTTTCCTTCTGCATTCGCTTGTAATAACACTGCCCCTATTGCTACGTCGCTGGCGTCAGCCTGGACAACAAAAGGGGCGTCCATGTCAGGATGTTTAAGGACCGGTTCAGCAAAAAACAGCCGTTTTAGTTTCTCAAACACCACCTGATAGTCCGTAGTCCATTCAAGGGGCCAGAGGGCTTTGGTTTCATTTCTCCTTTTGTCTTTGTAATTGGCAATGCGATATTGGCGAACAAGGGGATGAACTGTCTATAGAAGTTAGCAAATCCCAGGAAACTCTGTAGTTGTTTGCGGGTGCGTGGTGGGGCCCATTCCAAAACTGTCCGGAACTTTTCCAGATCCATCTCTATTCCCTCATGTGAGATACGGTATCCCAGATAGTCAATTTTGTTTTGGTGGAATTCGCACTTGGATAGTTTGGCATATAGTTCAGCAGCTCTAAGTTTTTTCAGGACGGTGCTCACCAACTTTACATGGTCATCCATGTTCTCGGTGTAGATAAGAATGTCATCCAAGTAGACCAGCACCCCCTTGTACAGGTGTTCATGAAGTACTTCATTGATTAATTTAAGCATCCCAGCAGGCAGTTAAAAACCGTTTTCCATTCATCCCCTTCCTTAATCCAAACCCTATAATAGGCCTCCTGTAAATCCAATTTGGTGAAAAATTTCCCCTTGCCTAGGTGGGCTAGCATGTCCTTCATGAGTGGCAGGAGGTAGACATCTACGCAAATGGTGTTAAGGTTTTTGTAGTCCAAGCGAAAGGACCCATCTTTCTTCTCCCGGAAAAGTATCGGCGCTGCCACCCGCGGCCTAGCCGGTTGGATAAAACCCCGTTTTAAGTTTTTGTCAATAAAGTCTTGTAGTTCCCCCAGCTCCCACCATCTGGCTTGCTCTGGTTCTTCTTCAAGCCGTAAATTTGCCATCCAGTCCGAGGCTCTCCCCCCCCCCCGGGTGAAAGGACGAAGCTGTTGAGCCGGCAGCTCCCATCTGGTCCTGGTCGCTGTCTTGATCAGACATTGTGTGTTCAGCCTCCTCGATAGTTTTCCAGGATGGCTGTTAAAAACAGACCTTGCTTAATGTCGGAATGGCCTCCTTTCATTATCCAAGAAAGAAAAACCCCAACTCCATTTTCATAGAGAAAGATAACTTTTACTGGATAAGAACTGAATGCAGTCAAAGAAAAGCAAGGTCTGAAGCAAAGGCACGAAAATCACATATAGAAAGCATCCTCCCCCAACTGTCCAGGGTAAATCATCCAATCCACAGGTTCTCCAGGGGTCATGTGGGAGCAAACATCTGGCAGTGTCATCCTCTTGCTATGCCATGACCATTGACCTTGAGACGTTATCAGCTTCAAAGAAAACGCTGCAGCAAAGATTCACTTTCTATTTTCTCCAGCTCGCTTACCCCTCCCAAGAATCCCAAGAGTTCCCCCTCCCCCCATTTCATGGCAGCCGAGCAAGTAAGCAATGAAAGAGCAGAGGCTGACATGTCCAATCAAATCAGTTAGTTACTTCAGGGATCATCCACTCCTCAAGTCATTTTTGTATATTCAATAGTATTTAGGGGTCCAGACACCAATTATTTTTTTTAATATTCCAGTCTCCAGTGGTTAGAAAATAAATATACATCGTTCAACAGTTATTTCCCTCCATTTCAATATTTGCTCCCGAGTCATAAAAATTTACTATCATCAGCAGATGGTGCTCTTTACTTTACCTCTCTGCGTTTCCTCTCTGCTTTTATTGTGACTTTGTTACTGTTCTACTTTTATTTTGACACACCCAGTTTATTTATCTTGCTTAGTTTATCTTATAGCTCCGTTATTTGAAGAAAAGGTAGGTTTATAGTTTCAGCATCTTAATATGCCTTCTTAATATCATGCCTTTTATTTTGGGGGTTCCATTCCCACTTAATTTTCTTTTTAAACAGATAGTTACTTCTTTAAATTTCCAATGTTTTTTTCCCACAATAGTTGCATGCCGCTGTAGCAAATTGTTCTAAGGTATTCCCCTTAAATTTTTTGTGCAGTCCAACTTCAGCTGTAAATCTTTTCTTACCCAGACGACACACCATTCAGCATTTCTCTACTCGTGCACAAACTTATGGTTTTGGCTGTTCCTCAGTTTCATGGCAGCCATTTTGACTGCCACTGCTCCTAGTCTTCAGATAAGGGGGTTTTCCGAGTCAGGGAGGGGAGATGCAGCTCCCTTTGACCTGCAAGGTGGTCCCCCTTTGCTTCACCACCCCTCCAAGGTGGCTATGACTTCTAGTGAAGCCCCCGGCAGAAAGAGCTTGGAACGGACCCACAGAAGTCACAGATCTCACTAGAAGTTCACCCGAAAGCTCCTACTGCACCAATTTTAAAAGCTCAGGTTTTAATAGGAATTCTGCTTAGATGTAATTTATGTAATAAACACAATTTTAAAAATTCGGGAGGGACAGACCCCGAAATCATGGACAGAAGCACTAATAACTCTTTTGCCAAAGGACGATAGCGATCTATCTCAGATTCAGAATTATAGGCCCATCTCACTTCTTAACGCGGATTATAAATTATTTGCAGCGGTTTTAGCAGAGAGACTCAAAGGGTTTCTTAACCAATTTATACATGAAGACCAAAATGGTTTCTTACCAGGCAGACAGATTAGAGATAACGTAAGAATAGTCATGAATGTTTTGGAATATTACGAAACCTATACTGATAAACAATTGGCCCTGGTATTCATGGATGCACATAAGGCCTTTGATCGTGTGAACTGGAGTTTTTTAATAGGTTTACTGCAACATATGCAATTTGGAGAAAGATTTATTCGGGCAATCCGTGCAATTTATTCGAAGCAGACTGCTAAAATTTCAATTAATGGTGATGTATCCGGTCAAATTGATATTGAGAAAGGAACTAGACAAGGGTGTCCACTTTCCCCGTTGCTATTTATTCTGTCATTAGAACCCTTATTGAGGGAAATTAGACGTAATATGGGGATAAAAGGTCTTTATATCCAAAATCAACAATATAAGGTGCAGGCTTATGCTGATGACATAGTATTTGTATTAGAAGATCCGTTGATATCGGGACCGTGTCTGACCCAGGAAATAGAAAAATATGGTAAGGTGGCGGGATTAAAAGTCAATAGGGAAAAAACTAAAATTATTGCCAAAAATTTAACAGTAAAGCAAGGGAAAGAATTAGAAGTGAATTTGGGGTTCCAAATTGTAAACAAACTAAAATATCTAGGCATTATTATATCAGCCAAATGCTCCACGATCAAAGAAGACAACTATCTGAACCTTCTCAAGAGAACAGGTCAGGATCTAGAGAAGTGGAAGAACATGCAGATATCCCTACTAGGTAGAATAGCAATTATTAAAACTTATATACTTCCGAAATGGATATACCTATTCTACACAGCACCAGTTAGACTGGATAACAATTTTTTTAAAAAATTAAACTCCTATGTCCTTAAATTCATTTGGCAAAATAGAAAACCCAGAATTAAACTTAATATGCTTCAAGAACTTAAAGAAAGAGGAGGATTTGGTGTTCCAAAATGGGAATACTACTATCAGGCCGCAAATTTAGTCTGGATTAGGGATTGGATATTGCTGAGAAGAAGGAGGTTGTTGATTTTGGAAGGTGAGGGATTACATCAAGGATGGCATTATTTTCTTTGGCAAAATAAAATCCCAAAGCACAGGTGCCTTGCACGACATTATGTGAGGAATATTCTAATTGAGTCGTGGAGGAAAATTAAGGATAAATTTTACTTTTCAGTCCCCTCCTGGCTGGTCCCATTCGAAGCTATAACGTATAGGCCTCTATATAACAAAGAAAATCACCTCTCTTACCGGGAACTTTTGGACCCCCATGGCAGTCTGAAAACAAGAAATGAGTTGGAGTTGCAGGGAAGACAACTGGATTGGTGGGCTTATGCCCAAATTTGCTCGAAATTTAAAAAAGATAGGGAACAAGTTGGTATTAATTTGAATCAGCATGATCTGGACAATATTATTCTAGGAAAAGAGGATAAAATGTTATCAAGGATATATAAACTTCTAATAGACTATTGGATAGGGGATGAAATAGTTAAAGATTCTATGATTGCCTGGGGGAGAAATATTGGTTATCCAATTGATTTGACCAAATGGGAAGAAATCTGGCTCAAACATATGAAACTCCTGTGGGCAACATCATATAAAGAAAATGTGTACAAGATGCTGTATAGATGGCACCTTCCACCTGCTCATCTTTCTAAAATGTATTCAAATCTCTCACCAAACTGTTGGAAGTGCGGGGAGATCGGCACCTATTTCCACATGTGGTGGACCTGTTCCAGGACGAGGGAATTCTGGAAAACCATACAGGTATGGATTATGGAAATCACAGGTTATAACCTAATTCTGAAACCAGAGTACTATCTACTGAACATTAGGCCAGATAATATAGGCACAAATATATGGTGTCTGTGTGTATTTATCACCACGTCAGCAAGAATATGTTTCGCCCAACATTGGAAGGGGAAAGACCTGCCGGCTGAAGATTTGATTCTGGAGAAAATTTTGGATTATGCGGAAGCCGACAGACTGACTAAAGCATTGCGAGATCAAAAGGACTCCGTATATTTCCAATGTTGGGACAAATGGTATGTTTGGTTGAACAACAGACACCCAAAAAGTCAAGTATAACCAGGACTATGTTTAATTTTTGTTAAATTTGACTGAAGCCTACATACCGTAGAAAGTGTAAATATTATGTAAAGTTTCTGTCGCGATCGTTTGTTTGACTATTCCTTTTTTGTTTGATGTACTGTTTTAAATAAATAAATTAAAAAAAATAAAAAAAATACCATAATTTTCCAAAATTGAAGCAAAAAAGATATATGAGCACCCAAGTAAAACAATGTATCCATATATTTCACCTGGTAGAACAGTTTACCAATACAATCATACTATTAGAAACACTGAAGGTAGAATGGAAGAAAAATTTTCATCCTACAGGGAAACATTATATATAATGTATATAATGAAATATAGCATATTTTCCAATGATTTTCTGCAGTTTCAGATGTGCAAGTTGTCAACTTATTTTATTCATCTTAAGACATTCCTACTTGCCTTTCTATGAAGATGTTTTATACAATTTATACTTTAAGCTATAATAATAATAAATATATAGTGCATTTTTAGTCCTCAAGGAATAGTGTAAGTTTACCTACATGAACTACTTTAAAACAAAGTTACAGCAGTCTGTGTTTTGGTGAAGTTTGAATAAAAGAAGTTCACAAAATGTACATAAGAAAGCAAAGAAGTGTCCCACAGGTTAATTCAATCCTTCATGAAATGAGGAAAATTACATGAGTAGCCAAGTAATTAATTTCATTTTTTAAAAGAGTATTAAATTTAGAATTTTGGAAGACTGAAAAATTATAGATTAGCTGTGCCAATCTCAAACTATATTATCAAACTAATTTAACATGAATCCCAGAAAGCTTATGAAGATGAGTGATTTATGTATTGCAAAATTTAATAGAACCAAGATGAAATATTTTCAAATTCTCTTCTTGGAAAACTTAAGATATGTCTTATTTTATTACATAAAATTCCGAACGTTTGATGGATATTATTTATACATTTAGAATAGAATGGGAAGAAAAAGAATGTATGCTTAAATATTTGTAGAATTTAAACAAGTCAACTGATAAGAAACAATGTAAATATCCACAGAAGATAAATGTCAAATTGAATATTACAGAAAATAGGCACAGGATGTTTCTTCATTCGTAAATCACTCCACTTTAATTGCTACTGGAAATGTAATAATCAATTATGCTCAAATGCATCACTTTTTTTTACATTCTGTGTCAGTATCATAACCCCCAATAGTTCTCAAGGTGATTCATTATAGAATAAAACTAATTTTAAATATCCCCCCCCCATCTGCCTTTCTGGTAAGTGTTATTAAGCACTATATTCCTACAAATTGAGTTTGCTATAAATACCTGCCATGATACCTCATGCTTCTGAAAATAACATATAATTTCTTTTTTTAGAATAATGTTGCAATGAGAGAAATATAAAGCTGGATGAGTCAATATAAAAATAGGTCTGTTTTTTTTTAAAGTAGGATACAGAATTTAATTGAATCTGAAAATCTGTCAGATCCCTAAGAGTGATACTGCCAATCAATTGGGAGAAGGGGGAGACTTGGATTCGATTTACTAGCATTGCCTGTGTCGACAGATATTTTACAACCTATATCCTGGTACCAAAGAGCCCTGAGATCCTCTTAACGTGGAGGAATGTTTATGATAGCCATGTGGGTTGTTTCACTTTAAAGGATAACGGTGTGAATACATGTTTGTTCAGGTTCTCAGGGAAACTAGTAAAGAAGGAGCGTTGGTCCTACCTGATACGTTCCTTCTCGTTGAGTGGAGACAGCAGCCAGTGTGGGTAGTGCTAGTCCAATCAGCATGGAGGACTGAGTCTGTCAATCATTGTTAGTTCCACCCTTGTTGCCGGGCAGGCCAGCTTTTGGCGAAGGATCGAGGACAGACTCGGCATGTGGTAAGAGAGAAAAGGACAGTAGGAAAGGAAGACCAATACAATCAAGCAAGGTCCAGCCAAAAAAAAAGAGATAGGGAGGGCCTGGCTGCTGTCTCCACTCAACGAGAAGGAACTTATCAGGTAGGACCAACGCTCCTTCTCCATTGAGAGTGGAGACAGCAGCCAGTGTGGGACATACCCAAGTTCACTGTCCCGGAGAAGGGGGGGAATTCCCGCTGCTCCGCAGCACCCTCCCCGGCAACGACCCTTTGCAGGACCCGGTGACCAAACGCAGCCTCTGCCGACGCAAACTGGTCCAGCTTGTAGTGTCTTATGAAAGGACCAGGCGAAGTCCACGTGGCAGCCCTACAAATCTCAAGTAAAGGAACTTGCGTTGCCCACGCTGCCATTGTAGCCGCGCTGCGGGTGGAATGAGCTGTCAATCTCATGGGAC
Source organism: Arizona elegans (assembly GCA_022577455.1). Classification (NCBI taxonomy): domain Eukaryota; kingdom Metazoa; phylum Chordata; class Lepidosauria; order Squamata; family Colubridae; genus Arizona; species Arizona elegans. Next base: position 68,670,035 of record JAKOOJ010000004.1, on the reverse strand, counting down.
GTGGAAGAGATCGAAGTTCGTAGGCCGAGGCAATAATCTGTTTGATCCAGCGACCAATGGTAAACAAGGAGATTTTACAATCTTGTGAGGTAGGTAAGAAGGAAACAAAGAGTGATTCCGAACAGCGAAAGGAAGCCGTCCTCTTCAGGTAGATACGTAACGCCCACCTGACATCAAGGGCGTGCCAACGTCGCTCCCGCAGGTGCACAGGATGAGGGCAGAAATTAGGCAGGATAAGCTCCTGTGAGCAGTGGAAGACCGAATTGATTTTTGGTACAAGAGTAGGATACAGGCGGAGGACAACTCGGTCCGCGTGGAAGACACAAAGGTCCGAGCGAGAAGATAAAGCTGCAATCTCAGATATGCGGCGGGCCGAAGTAATGGCTACCAAAAAGGCAACCTTGCAAGAAAGAAGCCGGAGACTGGTTGTACGCAGAGGTTCGTATAGCGAGCCCGTGAGCGACTCCAATACCAGCGGAAGGTCCCAAGTGGGATTTAATTTAATTTAATTTAATTTAATTTAATTTAATTTAATTTAATTTAATTTAATTTAATTTAATTTAATTTAATTTAATTATTTAATTTAATTTTATTTAATTTAATTTAATTTAATTTCCAATTTATATACCGCCCTTCTCCCTGAGGACTCAGGGCGGTGTACAGCCAAGATAAAAAACATAGAATACAAATATTAAAACATTTAAAAATATATATAAATTTTGGCCCAAAAGTTAAAAATCACAGACTAATTAAAAGAATTTAAAAATTTCTTCTTAAGCCAACCCGGCTTGCTGAAAAAGATGGGTTTTCAGGGAACGACGGAAGGCATTGAGGTTATGGATTCTCCTTATCTCCGGGGGCAACTGATTCCAGAGGGTGGGAGCCCCCACAGAGAAGGCCCTTCCCCCGGGGGCCACCAGTCTACATTGCTTGGCTGATGGCACCCTGAGGAGGCCCTCACTGTGGGAGCGCACGGGTCGATGGGAGGTCGTCGGTAGCAGCAGGTGGTCTCGCAGATAGCTAGGCCCTATGCCATGGAGCGCTTTAAAGGTGATAACCAACACCTTGAAGCGCACCCGGAAGACCACCGGGAGCCAGTGCAGCTCGCGCAGGAGCGGTGTTACATGGGATATCGGTGCAGCACGGGAGGACACAAATTCTTGGCACCCCGGAGAAAATGGTGGATCAAGGGGTGCTGAGCCAAGGACATCAAGGAGCCGCAGGTAAGCACGGAAGACAACGCGGCAACTTGCCGGCGTAGTGTGTTAGGAGAGAGCCCTTGAGAGAGGCCCTTCTGCAGAAACATCAGAATGTGCACTATAGAAAGCTGAAGAGAAGGCACACCGATTCGGCCACACCAGTCACAAAAGGCCCGCCAAGTGGCCGAATAAATACGGTCCGTAGACGGACGGAGAGAAGCTTGTAATGTTTGGATAATGTCTGCTGGGATGTTAACTGCCCTTAACGTGTCCCGCTTAACCTCCAAGCGGTCAGGTTGAGCCAGAGAAGGTCCGGGTGTGTGAGGGCACCCTGAGAGAGAGTGTCGATCTCGATAGGGATGCGCCACGATGGGGTCACCAAGAGGGACATGAGGTCAGCAAACCAGGGCCTCCGGGGCCAATGAGGAGCCACAAGGATCACTTCTGCCCGCTCGGATACAATCTTGCGTATGACCCTGGGGATGAGGGACGTCAGGGGGAAGGCGTACAGAAGACCCGACGGCCATGGAGACCGAAGTGCATCGATGGCGGCTGCCTGAGGGTTCGGATATCGGGAGAAGAACTGCGGGAGTTGAGTATTCTCGTGAGACGCGAACAGGTCGACCACTGGGCGACCAAAGCGAAGAGACAAGTCGTTGAAAATGCGCAGATGTAGGCGCCACTCCACATTGTCGATCCGTCGGCGACTCAGCCTGTCCGCTTGTGCATTCCATGCCCCGGAGATGTGTTCCGCCAGGATAGAGCAGAGGTGGCGTTCTGCCCAGAGTCCCAGTTTCAGAGCCACCGCGAGGAGGGATTTCGATCTGGTGCCCCCCAATCTGTTGAGATGCGCCTTTGCAGCGACGTTGTCCATTAAGACAAGAACGTGGGCACTGGTCACCAGGTGATGAAACGCTCTCAGGGCTAGGAAGATTGCCTGAAGCTCCAGCCAATTGATTGGTCGTCGAGAGTCCGAGGCCGTCCATGTTCCTTGAGCCAGATGGCCCTGGCAATGAGCTCCCCAGCCCAGGAGGCTGGCGTCCGTCGTCACCACCACCCTCTGGGGCTCGAGGAAGAAGCAACCTGCAGCGAGAGCAGGGGAACGCCACTACCTCAGGGACCAACAAACTGCAGGAGGGATCGGAACTGGCCTTGTCAAAGTGCCTCTGCCCCTTTTCTGCAACGGCAAAAGAAACCATTGGAGTTCCCTGGCATGCAGCTGGGCCCAGGGAACTATAGCTATGGCCGAAATCATTTTTCCCAATAGCTGGGATAAAACATACGGAGACACAACCCGACACCTCTCAACCCAGGAGACTAAGCTTCTCAGGCTATCTTGTCTATCGGGAGAAAGAAAAACTTTACCCTGGATAGTGTCGATCAGGGCCCCTAAATGGACTAAAGTAGGAGAAGGGGAAAGGTGACTCTTCTCCAAGTTAATAGAGAAACCATGAGCCGCCAGAGTCTCAACAGTGAGATGGACATCGACGATAGCTTGCTGGGCAGAGGTAGACAAAATCAGAATATCGTCAAGGTAACATAAAAGTCTAACCGAATTGAGTCGGAGGGAAGCAGCCAAAGCAGCCAGAACCTTAGTAAAGGTGCTGGGGGCAGAGGAAAGGACAAAGGGAAGGGCTCTATACTGATAATGCACCCCGTCATAACAAAAACGCAAAAACTGCCTATGGGAAGGTAGGATAGGGATGTGTAGGTAGGCCTCTGTCAGGTCAATGGAAGAGAGGAGATCGCCCCTCCGGACACCGTCAAGGATGGTCTTCAAGGATTGCATTTTAAATTTACGGTACACCACGTACCTGTTCAAATCCAGAATAGGTCTCCACCCCCCGCCCCCGATGATTTAGGGACTAGAAACACCCGGGAATAGAACCCCTTACCCTCCTGACCAGACGGAACCAGCTGGATAGCTTTAATGGACAGGAGGTGCTGAACTGCTGAGTCCATAAGGGACTTCCGTTCGGGAATACGAGAAATTGGACAGCAAACAAAGGTGTTGTGGGGAGTAGAAACAAATTTAATGGTCAGCCCTGATCTTAGCGTGGCCTGGACCCACTGGTCTGAAGTGGACCGCTCCCAAATGGCGGAAAAGAGGGCCAATCTACCGCCTATGGGAGGGCTAGAAATGAAATCAGCACCGGCGCCGGTAGGAACGACTCCCTCCCCCTCGAAAGGGGTGTCGAGAAACAAATGGTCTTCCCCGGAAGGACCTGTCCTGATAACCCTGTTGCCTGTTAGCAGAAGAAAGCGGCCTAGGTGAAGACAGGGAAGAAGGCCCCCCAGAGTCAGGACCTGTAAATTGTGGACGAGGTGGATATGGAGCAAAACGAGAGTCCCCTCTACAGAAAACTGGAGCCAGCACTTTTTTCTTTTCTTTAGTCTCGGTGAGGAAGGGTTCTAATGCATCCCCAAAGAGACGGGATCCACCGAAGGGAACAGAAGCGAGATGCCATTTATGACGGGCGTCCGCCTGCCAATGCCGGAGCCAGACCAAACGGCAAGCCGTGATGGAAGGTGACAAAGCCTTGGAGGCAAAGCGAGCGGCAATAAGTGTAGTGTCTGCTGAAAATTGTAAGGATGCAACGATCTTGTTCAGATCCTGCTTGACCCGTACATCGTCGGGTGGAAGCTTCTCTTGCAGCTGCCGTAGCCAGAGCAGAGTAGTCCGGTTAAAGAAGGACGCCGTGGTCGCAGTTCGGATGGCCCAGGAGGCCCCTTGATGGGCCCTCTGTAACACCAAGTCGGACCTGCGCTCGTCCGGACGAAGGGCTTCGTCAGGTTCGCCTGGGATGTTCACATTTGGCAATAAGGCGACGATGGGGGGATCCACCGAAGTAACTTGAAGGAGAGATTCCAAGTCCGCAGCCATTTGAAAGTTTCTACGGTCGTTGGCAGATGGAAGAACAGCCGCAGCTGGGGAAGACCACTGTCGCTTCACAACATCTAGGAAGAGCGGCGGAGTAGGTATAGATGTGATAGGCTTGACCGGTTCGGCGAATATGGGATCCAAAGGAGCAGCTGAAGAAGCTGGGGCCGGCTCCACCACAGGAGAAAACAAACGAGCCGTATTGACTGCCTTAAAGAGTAAGGATTTAAATAAGGACTGCGGAAACAGATCAGAAAAAGATGGTTGTTCTGGAGGGAGGTTTTCATCCTCCGACAGTCTTGAGTAACTCCCTTCAGCGTCAGCCAAGGTCGACAGCTGGCTGGAATGGGAATACGTAGGAGAGTCCAGTCTCCTCGTTTGCACCTCCTCCGAGGCAGACCGTTCTGGGGAAACCGAAACGGTTGATCTCACCGATCCTGCACGGCTGGAAAACCCGGAGCGGGATGCCAAAGACTTCTGCACAGCAGCCTCAATCATCAGTTGGAGTTGCTCTGGGGATAACTGAGCAGGAAGTTGCACCGGAGCTGAAGAAGCGGGAGGTGGCACGGCAGTGACATGAGACAGGCCCGGATCCGAAGAAACCGGTTGCAGGATGGCCTCAGAACCCCATAAGGCAGCTTTGGAGACGGTAACAGGGCAATCTTGGAGTGACAGCTGGTCTGGTGTGAGCGGTCTTGAACCAACCGCCGGAGCTGAGGCCTCCACCACCATGGCAGGCGTAACGGTAGTACTGGCCAGATTGGCGCAGGCCTTATCACAGAGTTTGGTCAGAACTCTATCACGCCTCTTTTCAGCTTTGGAAGTCAGGCCATGGTTGTGAGATCTGTGATGGGTCTGAGCCGAAGTTGTAACCGGGGATGGCTCCTGAGAGGCCTCCCGGGCTAAAGGTTGTGCAACATGTTCAGGTTGTGCGTGGCCCTGTGCAGTTTTGCCAGCCTTACGGCCGTGCTTAGACTTCTCCTGGGCCTTGGGCATAATTCCAGTTAGAAAGGCTCACAACGGTAGCAACGAAGAGGAGGCCACAAAGTTGCACAATAGTGGGAGCGTGAAAAACTCCACAGAAAAGGTAGCAGTGAAAGTGAGCTGGCAAGGGCAATAAGGGGGTGCAAACACCCCACTAGAGAGCCTTTGAAATAAGCACAACCACCCAGAGCCCATAGAAAAAGGCCAAACTCCAGCGCAATATGGGGGCGCCAACACCCCACTAGTGAGCCCTTGAAATAAGTGCAACCACCAATAGTTAATAGAAATGTCAACTCCACTTGCAGAATGCGCTGGAATGTGTATTTCCAGAGTAGCTCCAATCTATCACTGCGGTGCAAATACGATCCCCCAGATAGTAAGCAGGAAGTTCAATGGGGATATTGTGCCCAAATAACAGGCACCACCAAGGAGCAGTCCAGAAAAAAGCCGTTTAGATAAAGGGTGAAGAAAAAACGGCACGATAATGAAGGCTGTGTTCAAAGTGGCAGTAAATAGCTCTCAAAATGGCCGCTGCCCTTCCTTTGAAGGCAAAACAGTCCTGGCACAATCAAAATGGCCGCTGCTCTCACTGTGAAGCCAGACGAAGGAAGGCAATCAAAATGGCCACCGCAGCAACTGCAGGCACTCAACGAGGCTTCAAATGGCGTCTGTTTGAGAAGCGCTGTAATTTCGCTGCTGAAGCTTGTGCAGGGAGGCACACAATCACTAAGACGCCAAGCTGAAGGGAGCAGACAGTCCAAACTCCCTTATTAGGGAAACGTAAGGCAAACCCCCCCCCGGGGGGGTTTAAAACAAAAAGGAAGCCTCCCAGCCAGTTAGCAATAATAATAAAGTCCAATATTACCAGAGGCGAAGTCAGAAAACAGTCCGAAATTCAGTCAACCGTGAAAGGGGTGAAAACAGCAAACATAGTCAAGAAACAATCCGAAGTCAAAAAGCCAAAAAGCCACTAATTAAGCCAAATTAGCTAGAAATATGAGGAACTAAGACACCACACGCCTGTCCACTGAAGGACTGAGTCAAAAGCTGGCCTGCCCGGCAACAAGGGCGGAACTAACAATGATTGACAGACTCAGTCCTCCATGCTGATTGGACTAGCACTACCCACACTGGCTGCTGTCTCCACTCTCAATGGAGAAAATATCTTCACACTTGTGTATTGGCTAAAATCTGCATTCTGACTTAAAGGGAGGGGTCTCTACTGCTTTAATCCTACTTGTCTTGCCTGAGGGTATTCAGATCTTGCTTTAACTTGGTTGCTATTACTTCTGCTTAATAAAAGGATTCTTTTGAACTACCACGTTTCAAGAGTTTTTACTTTCTTAAGTTGGAAGAAGAGGCAATCCTTACAAAATCATTTATGGATTATAATTTTCTACATGATCTTGTACTATGTCTGAAGTTTGGATTTCTTTTACAATAAAGCTTTAACATACTTGTCCTAGGCTCTCTAGGTGGCTCAGTGGCTAAGATGCTGAGCTTGTCAATCAGAAAGGTTGACGGTTCAAATCCCTAGTACAGGTCTTCTGTGTGAGCAGGGGGTTGGACTAGATGACCTCCAAGGTCCCTTCCAATTCTGTTACTGTTAATTCATTATAGTGAATTATAATATTATTATAACAAAGACAGACTTTCTTAAATTAGATAAAAACTGCTATTGTTTTGTCCTGATTATTTTTATTATACTGATTGCTTCAGTTAATTTACTGATCTGCTCTTTTAATAATAGTTACAATAGATATAAGGTCACCTTTTAACCTTACTAACCTAAGGTTTCTTTGAATAATTTTGCATAACTTTGTTTCTTTCCTCTCTTTTTTAGATTATGCTTTTAAATGTACTAAAATAAAATAAAAATGAAGACTTCCTATGCATTAAAGAAACTTGCATATCCCCAAACAATTGTAGTGGGTCAAGCTATTGCTTCTCAACAATTACTGAATCAGTGGCTTGATCCCACTGTTTTTGGTTAAATTTAATTGATTTTAATTGGGTTGTTTTAAATTGCAGCCAAAATATTTAATTATTCTTAAACTGTTTTTAAATTTTATATGTTCTGTTTTATTCTGGCTGTTCACCGCCCTGAGTCCTGCTGGAGAAGGGTGGTATACAAATTAAAACAAATAAATAAATAAAATAAATAATTAAGCAAACATAAGAAGAAAATATGGTTCTAACCCATCATAGGCTTGACTATTCTGGGTATAAATCATAGGCTAAGTATACCTTTTCCAGCTTTCTGGTTCAAGCAAAATATTGGGATGGAACAATTATTACTATTTCATACTGCAGAGTTGGTGACATTCAATAAAATGCACATCCATTTGTGGGAAAAGAAATTGAATGTTTGTTGCCTTTCTTGTAGGGATTATAGGATTAAAGGACTAATAGAAGAAAGGAATAGCACATTTATCCTTTAATAAATCAGATTTATTAAAGTTGTCTCACTAAATGGATTTATTTCAATCTTGGTAAAGCCTGACTAATATTCGGCAGTTTAAATCTCACCGGCTCAAGTTTGACTCAGCCTTCCATCCTTCCGAAGTCTGAAATGAGGACCCAGATTGTTGGGGGCAATATGCTGACTCTGTAAACTGCTTAGAGAAGGCTGTAAAAGCACTATGAAGCGGTATATAAGTCTAAGTGCTATTGCTATTTGTCCATTTTACTTTTTGAATCTTCTTGTTCCTTTTTAAGAAGAAAAACAATGCTAATTATTTTGTTTAACACATAATGTAGTTCTCGACATATGGCCACAGTTGGAACAGGAATTAAACAATATGGCTAAGTGAGTTAAGTGAATTTTGATCCCCTGCAAGGACACTGCAATAGTTATAAGTGCAAGGACTGGCTATCTCCTACCAAGTTACTTTTTCAATGCCATCATTAACTTTGAACAATTTTTAAACACATGGTCATAAATTGAGGATTACCTGTAACTACAGGTAATCTAAACTGATGCCTCAATCAAACTTGTTCTCCTGTACTTACATGTAATTTACCTGTAACTACAGGAGAACAAGTTTGATTGAGGCATCAGTTTAGAAATCTAAATATCATGAGTTCTAGTCCCATTTTAGGCATGAAACCAATTGGATAACCAGTCACTCTCTTTCAGCACTATCTATCTTCCCATCCTCATTGTGTACAATATTTTAAATGTACAATCAGCCCGAGTACATACACAGTAAAAAGAAAATGGGCTTAACTGCTAAACTCCTGGCAATAAATTTAAAAGGGTAGGAGAAACCAGAAACATCACGGTGAGACCGGCTGGAAAAATAGCGGGCTCTGACAAGCTCCATGAAAATCCAACCAGACAAACTGATGTCGGGGGGTCCTATAGGGATGGTGAAGAAGGAGAGGTGCCTCGGACGACCAAGAGGAACAGGCAAGTTCCTCCAAAGGTCAGAGGCTGCTCTTTGAACCGGCGGCAGGGGTGGTGGCCATTGAAAAATGACCACTCTGAAGCTGGGGCAACCAGATTAATTTTTTTCTGCAGGAGCGGTGTCTGAACAGAGTGCTGGTACCAGTTGAGTTGAGCCAACTCACAGGTAAAAAAGACAATTTTTAATAACTTTAAAAGATGTCCCGGAATGGAAATGAGCGGCTAATTGGCACTTGGGAAAGTTAATGGAGGGAGAAGAACAAAGAGGAGGTTAAAATACCAAAGGCCAAGAAAGAAAATTTTACAACTGGATTTAAAATTGGATTTGGAAAAATAATAAAAGAAAAAGAAACCGGAGGGAAAGTACTTTTTATGTGGATTAAAAATATTTTTGATAGTTTTGATATTTAGTTGCTCTGAGAATATTGTGGATTTGAGAGAGACATCTGCTGGTGGAAAGAGAAAACTGCAATCTTGGTTGGAAGATAGAAGAGAAAATAACAGCTGTGACTTTGACTAATAAAAGATACAGAAACTGAGAACTTTTAAGGAGTTTTTCTGAACTGCTTGGTTTCAACTTTCAATGGTCATGGAAGATAATAAAGCTTTAACTTTGAGTGGATTGGATAAATATTTGAATTGAATACTATTTGGAAATAAAGAAACTATATGGACTTTAAAATTTTAATTAAATATAAATCAAAAGTTTTAACAACTTTTTAAAATTGACAATATGGAGTCTTGGATGTGTGAGGAATTAATTGAGATGTTTAAAAACATGCGTGAAAGTGTAATAAAAAGTCAGAAATTTTGCTGGAACACACAGAACAGGAAAAAGAGCATAAATGTGGAGCAAGAAAATAATATTGAAGGAAAAGGAATTGAATGCACAAAGCAGTTAGATGATTTCACTGGGATTAACAGTGGCAAAAAAGAGTGGATGTGGGGAATATCCTCCAAAAAAGAATCAATCAAAAGGAAAAGAAGAAAAGAGTGGAAAGAAATTAGGAGAAAGCTTGGGGAGAATTACTTGAGTACTATATCTAAAAGTGAAAAAAAATGATTCAGGAGAAAAGATATAATATATATCTTATATATACATTTAAAGATGTAATAAAAGAAAAATAAAAAAAAAGAAGAAGTTAAAAGAATGGAATAAAAAAAGGAAATTATTAAGAAGTGGAATTTTGGAGAGACCAAGAGAAAATGGTTAAAGAGGGGAAGAATAGTGGAAAGGAGGAAGGGAAATAAGATATATATTTGTAGATTTAAGAGAATTGTATTAATATTATTAATTGTGGGTCAAATAAATTAAAGGGTTTTAATGCAAGAAGTAAATATGATGATGTATATTGCTTATAGCAAAACAGAATAGCAGATGAAATATGAAATGGCAATGGAGTTTAATTATGAAGACAAGTTAAATTAAGAGATAAAATTGAAATGTTAAAAGTGGGATAGGGATTTTGAAAAATATATACTGTAAATGAAGAAATAAGATAATTAATTGATGTTATTGTAAGAAATTAGGAATTAAGGGCAGATAGTGATACTGTTTATGTATTATGTATTAAGAAGAGATTAAGATAAAATGTGGCTGATTAATTAAATTAAAGGGTTGCAATGTAAGAATTGAATATGATGATATATACTGTGTATAGTTAAAAAGTGGGATGGGGATTTTGATAAATATATTTTGCAAATGAAGAAATAAGATAATTAATTGATGTTATTGTAAGAAATTAGGAATTAAAGGGCGGATAGTGATACTGTTTATGTATTATGTATTAAGAAGAGATTAAGATAAAGAAATATGGAAAAAGACTATTATGGCCAAAATTGGAAATATGTAAAATGTACTTGAGGGTTTGGGCGGGGGGAGAAGAGAGATGAAATAACAAGATATGGTGAAAAATGATGAATTTGTGATAAAGAATTATATAAAAGGGATGAATTTGGAAAAAGTGGGAAGATTGGAATAGATTATGAAAATTAATATATATAATGTATAAGATGTGACCCGGTCAACACTCTATTCATAAAATATATATGATGAAAGAAAAATTTTAATAAAACTTTTTTACAAAAAAACACACCTTAAAATGGTGATATGGAAGCTATATTAGAAATAGAGAAAAAAAACTAATGTAATACAGAAATATTATTTATGATATTGTTATTCGCTACCCCGTCACCACTCTATTACTATTCTAAGGTTTTCTGTAGTTATAGTAGCTTATATCCCATTGAGTCTAAAAGCTGTGCTCTAGTATATTGTAAAGGAATTTAGTAAAGGAATTTTTTTTTTAAATTTGATTTATATGCCGCCCTTCTCCGGAGACTCAGGGTGGCTTACAATGCGTTAAGCAACAGCCTTCATACTTTTGTATATTTTTACAAAGTCAGTTTATTGCCCCCACAAACTGGGTCCTCAATTTACCTACCTTAGAAAGGATGGAAGGCTGAGTCAACTTTGAGCCTGGCAAGATTCGAACTTACTAATTGCAGACAGCTGGAGTTAAATTACAATGCATTAGTCTGCTGAGCTATCCAGGCTCCAGTATTTTGTAAAGGAATTTAGAGGTAGCCTTGGGGAAAGTATGAAAGAGCCATTAAAGGTGGAAGGAGGAAACAAGATATTAAGAAAGACCTCAGAAAAAATATTTACTCAGAGATTGAGGTAAGCATGAGAAATCAGCTCAAATTTATTCTAGATTGATTTTGTTTATGGATGGAGAGAAACATGGATAGGCTTTCAAGATTACACCAATAAAGTACCATTCCTGGACTCTTTAAGATGTCTTTTTCTTTATTAAGGTACCTTATGAGATAAACTGTAAAATTTTCAGTTACATGAAAGAGTAATCTATAATAAAAAGGCAACATTTCAAAAATAGAATGAAGTAAAAAAACACAACCAGATATTATAAGATAGCAGAGTACTTAAAAGCAGAATTATTAACAAGATCTGAGAAAGATAATTATGCAAGCTGAAGTTGTGACTTGAAAAAAATGGAGCTAGTAAAAGTCATATACATTCTACATACTTTCTACAACTGTCAGTTGCACATATATTTTTGATTTTCTATCTGCCAGTGTGCTAATTTGATGTAATTGATGCAGAACTTTCTGTATTTCTGTATTTGTTAATGCAATGAGGATATATGCATTAAAAATACAAATATTTTGATAGATATGATATAGTATTAAGGATTTTTAAGAAGTTGAATAAGATAAAAAATAATTATGCAAAGCAAATGAAACAAAAATTGGTATAGACTGTCCAATTTTACAATTAATTTTAGAAATTTGCTACTTGAAATTTAAGGAAAGGAAATACATAGAACAAGAAATATGGAAAATCATCTCATCTTTTGTTTCTTAAAGGGCATTTGGGTAATTAGACATCCATTTAATCATACCCATTCTCTTAAAATAAATTACAGAAAACATACAAAACATGCTTTTGGGATTCTTTCAAATTCCCTAAAATAAAATGAAAGGGAAATAAATCTAATAAAGTAGTTAAATAATGTTGTAGGTGATATGATTGGGAAAAAGAAGAATTAGAAGGGAACAATCTGCAACTTTCTGAGTCGTTTTCTGCCTCTCCCGTGAAGATCAACTGTGGCTAATTTTTGCTTTTGCTTTTCTATGTCCAGTTGGATCTAGCACATTTTAAAACTAAATAAACTTTCTGTAGAATTTCTCTCTGCACCAAATGTCATTCCATTCCATTGTGTTTTAGCGGAGTAATTATAAAAGAACAAATAAAGCCAGGGAGCGCAGGTAAGTAAGTCATTACATAGAATTGTTACATTCCCACAAACAACCCCTCTGGAATTCTGTTCACCCTTATCTACTGCCAATTTAGCAATGAAATTTGATTACATTTTTGTGTATTGGCTTGAGCAATAAATCTTCTTGACTGCAATTTAAGTTATGGTTCTGATTCTTTGGGCCTAACAGTAATCCTATTGATGGATTGAGAACCCTGAGCCTTTATATAATTCAACACTAAAATTTTATTGGTTTGTAATGACTAAAAGATTTAGAATTTCCTATAATTTGTAAAATTTACTAATCATATATGGCAACCTACAGGGGCAAAACATTTAGATTATGTACTGCTGACATGGAAATTTCTGATTTGGGGAAAAGGATAAGAAAAATACCCCAAAAGATTTTTATGAGACAAAAACATTTGCACTGAAAGAGAAAGAGTAAATTATGTCAGATCCTGTTGCTGTAATAATTACATATTTCTCATTTTAGATTTAAGAAAAACTATCTAATATACCGGTACTTCCAGCCAGAATCCGCTTTGCTAAAATAATACAAAGACTTTACATTCATTTCCTTACCTTAAATGAATAAATAAAGTTGCATAACTTTAATTTTGTATATGTAGAAATTTTATCAGGTAAGGAAATGAATGTAAAACAAATGTAAAAGTATTTATTAATTTCCTTCCTTACCTATGGAGTAACAAAAATAGATGTCATCTGCATATTAATGATAACCAGTTCAAAACCTCTAGGTGACTCTGCGATGGTTTCATTAGATATTGCAAGTATAAGGGACTAGATGAAGCTAGTTATCCAGTAATATCCCAGATTATGATAAAATAAAACAAATTTAATGATGATAACTGGAGCGCCGGGGAACTGCCAGAGGACTGGAAAAGAGCTGATGTAGTTCCCATCTTCAAAAAAGGAAAAAAAAATAGATCCTGGAAACTACAGACCTATCAGCCTGACCTCAGTACCAGGGAAGATTCTGGAAAAGATAATCAAGCAACGAATCAGCGAACACCTAGAAGCAAACGAAGTAATAACCAAAAGCCAACATGGGTTTGTCAAAAACAGATCATGCCAGACTAATTTTATTGCATTCTTTGACAAAGTGACAACATTAATTAAAAATTAATAGACCAGAGGAATACTGTCAATATAATTTACTTGGACTTCAGTAAGGCATTTGATAAAGTAGACCATAACCTACTACTAGATAAAGTAGAAAAATGTGGGTTAGACAACATCACAACCAGATGGATTCATAACTGGCTAACCAACTGCACTCAACATGTAGTCCTCAATGGAACTGCATCTACATGGAGGAAAGTATTCAGTGAAGTATTCAGGCTCTGTTTTAGGCCCAGTACTCTTCAACATCTTCATCAATGATTTGGACAAGGGATAGATGGGGAACTCATCAAATTTGCAGATGACACCAAACTGGCAGGAATACCCAACACTCCAGAAGATAGGCTTAAGATACAGAAAGATCTTGACAGACTCGAACATTGGGCCATGCAGAGGAAGGCAGAGATAGTCCTCAAGATACAACAACAATTGAGCCAAAAATTTTGGTTGCTAAGCAAGAGCATTGTTAAAGTGAGTTGTGACACATCTTACTCAATCCATCCTTAATTTACAACTGTCATGGCAAGCTGTCACCGATATCGTATGTCCATACCTAAGATTCTGGTCTCTCCCCACCCCATACCTGATCCTGATCCCCCACCGCCCACCATCTTAGGTACGGACATACGATATTGGTAATGGCTGGCCATGACGGTCATAAGTCAAGGATTGCCGTCAAATTGGAAAACAGTACAGGTAGTCCTCAATTTACAACCGTATCATATAGTGACTGTTCAAAGTTGCAATGCCACTGTTGTCCATTTTTCATGCTCATGACCATTGCAGAATCCCAATTGTCACATGTTTTACAGTTGGATGCATAGTAACTGATTCGCATTTATGACGGTCACAGCGTCCTGGGGTCATGTGACATGATATCCCTTTTGCAACCATCTGAAAAGCAAAGTCACTGGGGGAGCCAGCTTTGTTTAACTATCGTCTGACTGACTTAAACAACGATCCACTTAACAACAATGGCAAGACAGGTCATAAAGTGGGAGAAAGCTCACTGAACAGCTGTCTCCCTTAGCAACGTAGATTTGGAGAAGCCAGATTCACTTAGCGACTGTGTGACTAACTTAGCAACTGTTCAAGTTACAACGGCACTGGAAAAAGGGACTTATGACTGTTTTTCATACTTAATGACCATTACATCATGGCCAGGTAATCCAAATTCGGATGCTTGGCAACTGACTCTTACTTATGATGGTCTCAGTGTCCCAGAGTCACACGATCCCCTTTTGCAACCTGACCAACGAAGTCCATGGGGAAGCCAGATTCACTTAGCGATTGTGTGATTCACAAGCTGCAACCACTCATTTAACAACAGTGGCAAGATGGGCCGTAAAGTGGGAGAAAGTTCACTGAACAGCTATGTCCCTTAGCAACGGAGATTTGAGGCTCAATGGTGGACATACAATAAGTCGAGGGGTACCTTTCCCTTTCCCTTACCATTAATCTGGCAGGCCTTTGCTTTAAAATTCTGAATCTGGCCCACAGTGATTGACATCCATTGTTGGTGGATGGATTGAGTAAGATGAGTCGAAACTCACTTTAACAATGCTCCCTGCCCAGAATGTATCAGATTGGAGATGCTAACATTCAACCTGTGTTGAGTTCCGTTCCCTTCACACCAAGAGGTGAAGTAGTCAATTGTGAGAACAAAGGAAAGAAGTAACAATGCTCATGAAGAGGCTCTACCCTGTTCCAGGGGATATACAAACCAAATTCCAGGGATACACAAATCAAAGATGCCAGAATTGGAGGTTTATGATGTCTCTGAACAATATAAAAGGGATTCACATCTCCTTTCTTGTTTGTAGTTATTACCTGCATGTATCTTGTATATGTTTGGAACAGCTAACCATTTAAGCTTGATCAAGATTAAATGCTATTTTACTAAAAAAACAAAACAAAACAATGCTCTTGCTTAGCAACCAAAATTTTGGGCTCAATTGTTGTCGTAAGTCGAGAACTATCTCTGCCTTCCTCTACATGGCAGCCTTGCCTAGTAAACTCCTTCCCTTTTTTGGGAATTTCTCTTCTGTGTTAGAGGCACATCTAATTATATTAAGATGATATAAGGCCTCCTGCTGGAGCAGGGGTTTGGACTGGATGACCTCAGAGATCCCTTCCAACCCTGGATTGCTGCGCTGTGTCAAAGCACCCACTGAAGCTACGTCCAGTGCCAGGGTTTGTGGTCCTTCCTTCCTCTCCTTTTTCTCTCCCTCCCTGTTACTTCCGGGACCAACAGTGTGGTGTCGAATGGGCCATGGCGAAGCATGTGGGACAGAGGGACCGTAGCCGACTGGCCATGGCAAATGGACAGGGGCATGTCAGCCAAGGAGAAAAGCTAGACGAAAATCCCCCAAGGCGGAAGTCTGGCTGAGAAGTAGGCGTGGCCAAGGGTAGGAGACGAAAAGTCCTAAACCAAAATACAGAATGGGACCTTAATTCATAATTTTTTACAGCTGAGGAGAGTATTATCAGAGTCAAAGAGCATCTGATTCTCATTAAGAAACTATACCAATTAAGATTGCAGATGTGTTTTAAAATCACATTTCCATTTTTACAGCGTTATTTTAAAACTAAAAAAGCTGAATAAAGATTATTTGATTTTTTTAAAAAAAGATTGCAGATGTGGATTTCTTCAATGAATTTGTTCTTTATATAAAATAAACAACTGCACACAGAAAACTAAATATTGACAAGTAAACCAATTATAGGCTTGCATATATAGTCACTTAAATGCAGATTTTTTAAAAAAAGGTTTACTGGAATACCCTGCAGTAAAAGTTTCTCCTTCAGATACTTAAACTTCGGTTCTAAATCCATAGAACCGTAGAGCTTTATAACAAAATGAATAAGATTTTGAGACAAAGCAGATACTTAAAATCAAAGAAATAAATACTGATTTTGTGAGAATTAGATAGAAAACACATTGGTTTGGAAATCCAAAGATATGTTACATTTGGCATAGTTAATTAAGTTGAATAAATTTTCCATACTAATATTTCCTTTTGTAGTGTTCCACTACAAAGACAGAAATGGAGATTGTTTTAATTTTATTTATGGCAAGATTATAATTTGAGTTTTGAGGCTATAGTGAATAAAAAAAAAAAACTAATGATTTTAATTAACACTTTATAATAGTCCATTACAAAGCTTCAGTTCTAGAATCCATTACCAGTTTAATTTCAAGCTAATTAGTTTAGAGATTATATTACAGTAAAAAAAATAATGATAGAGTCATTATACATGATTCACTTTGCCTACATTTTGTGCTCAGGTGAATGAGGAATGAGGTTAGGGGAATGAGAAAGTATTCATGGAAAATCTTAGCTTATTGGATTTTATGTGATATTTTTATAGAGACTAAGGTATGAACGAAGAACAGAAAACCATTTATGTAATTAAGAAACAAGAAAAGTTTCACTGTTGCATTCATAAATAATAAAATAGTGGGCCCTTTTTCTTTCTGCCAAAATATTCATCAACAACTATTATTTTTTAATTCTGCTTAGAATATATGCAATATCATTTTGGAAAAGAAGATAATCTTTATAAACATCTTTACCATTACAACTGTTCTAACCTGCCGGCAGCCAGCAAAGTTGGCAGCAGAGTCAGACAGCGAGGATGTTGGGGAGGAACATGGGCCAGTCCTGGGGGCTGGGAAAAGCTCAGACGAGGGCTCTGCATTGGAGAGGGAGATAGACAGCAGTGAAGCAGACAAACAGCTGGAGCCCGTTCCCAGTGTGCACATGCACAGAGCTGCCAGAAGACAAGAACAATTCAGAAAGCCGGGTTGATTTGCGAGTAAAGCAACACCTTGGAGATGATTGGCCCGTCCCATAGGAAACAAAAGAGGAGCGAGCAGGGAGAGGGCTTTTGCAGGAAACAATTCATTCGTTTGGTAGTTTCAAGAGTAAAAAGTTCTGTCTGTGACTCTAAGAGACTCTGTGCCAAGTTTTGCCTTGACTCTGCGTTTGGAGACAAGTTATGTGGCAGCTTGCCAAGCGAGATAAGCTGTGTTGAGAAATATTCCTTTGAAAAATTGTTTGGACAAACCTTGCTGACTGTGAATGAAAGTAATTCACAGCCATGTAAATAAAAGATAGGGTTGCCAGGTCTGCTTCCAAAAAATAGCGGACAAGCGGGGTGGTGGTGGTGGTGGTGGTTTAAGTAGTAAAACAATAAGAAAAAATTTACAATTAAATTATATATTTTCTTACAAACATTAAAATAATCACTTCAAAAACTTTACTTAAAATTCAAAACATCAAATCTATTATAATAATATGTAAAATATTAAATTACATTTTACTTTGCTGCCGTGAGTATTTTTTATTTGACTGCGCAACTTTGATCAATTCTTTGTGTTTAAGGAATAATTCTTTAATTTCAGTACAACGTTGAGAAATATTAAAAAATATACAAAGTTCACTTCGAACTGATACAAGCAGTCGGTTACGTTCGTCAGTCCACAAATTTCCCATGACGCTGAAAATTCGTTCAACATTTGCATTTGATATTGGAATTGATGCACAATACTGGAACAGTTTCAGTAAACTCGAAGCTGGCTCTTTCTTGAAAAAGTACGTCCACTTATCAAGGAATGAATCGCCCTGCAGATGAACATAAACTTCTTCTAAGGCAGAAATTTCATCGAAGAGAGTGTTGGGTGGAAGTTCTTCTCGCCATGGTGATAATAACCAGATGTTCGTCATTTCTTCTAAAGTTGGGGGATTATTGCGATCAATTAGATTGAAACAATTTAGCATCTCATATACTGAATCAGTGAAATTATACCACTTTTCTAGGTACGCAATGGCTCTTTGATACACATTGATGGCTTCTTTCTTGAACTTTTGCACGGCATTCTCAGGCAAATGTTTTTTACGTAAGGCAAATAAAACTTTCATTCCAAAAAACTGCTCATCGTATTTTTTTGCAAAGAATCAGGCAGCTTACACATGATAATGTGAAGATCACATGCAAGAATTTTCTTGCTTTTCAGCTTCAGTAGGGTGTCTTGCATTATTGACATGAAGAAGTGCGTGAAATATAAATACAATTCTGAAATTGTTGGTTCATCGTCCTTTGCGAGTTCATTTTCCGGATCCAAAATAAGGTTCCAGATAACCTTATGGCACTCATCAGATCCAAGGGAAATAAAATACGATTTTAGTGGTATCCAGTTTAAAAGAAGTCTTTCGACTGCTTTAAACAAATTTAACCAACGTGTTGGAACATGGCGCAAAACTTCATGGAATTCTGACTCGCAAAACTCAAAAAATGATTTCAACTCTTCTCGTTTCTTTGCAGAATTCGAAAATTCGGCAATAACCTTCAGCACTACATTTTCGATATCAAAAGATAACTGCTTTAATGCATTTTTTGCGCTGTTGTGTAAAATGTGATTATTGCAATGAGCATTCGATCTTTGTCTCATTCTAACTTATGAAAAAAAAGACAAAACGCAATTCTCCTATCCTTATTCTCTTAGACTGTACAGCTTTAGATTGTGTACCATTTCATCATAAAGTTTTTGAATAAAAAAAGGTCCACAATTTTGTGAAAAAAAATAATGAACATAATGTGAAAAAAGTGGACTGTCCGCTCAAATAGTGGACACCTGGCAACTCTAATAAAAGAGGTTTTGCCAGGATCAATTCCTGCTTCCTGCTTTTTGAGGGAGCCTAGGTCAGAACAACAACTACCATTTGGCTATTGGATCAATATTACTTGTTGCATAATATATCCACAAAATATGAATTTTGCACCATCTGTGTATTTATGTTATAACAGAAATCCACATGGCGCAAACTACTAGGAGTTCAGTATGTTAGGTTACTTATTACCATGCTTATTGTCAGCTAAATTTTGAGTAGTGATTCCCCTATAGTCATACAATTGAAATTTCTATCACGTTAATTAAGAAACTGATTACACTGTGGATTTTAGCACCTAGAGTGGTAAAATAAAATTCTGGGGTTATAATATATTCGTAAAATGTATTCACTCTTAGCTAATAATTCTAATATTTATGGATTTAACCATTCCAGACTAGAGATTCCTATTAAAAGAAAAACTTTGATGTATGCATTGAACCTATCAGCAACCCTTTAAATCAAATGTGTTTTTTCTTAAAATCATGCACAAAGGGATATGTATTTTATGGCATGTACTACCATACATGCAAAATTGCTTTGTTGATTTCGCAGGATATTTTTACATTTTAAGAGGAGAAAAATGTAATTGATTGTTTGAGCCAAAAGGACTATTTTTAAATTAGAGTGGGAGAAAGAAGAAAAAGTAACAAGTACAAAGAGGAAAAAAAGGCTAATAAGAAATGTAGAAAAAAGGGATTAACTCTTTTGATTGATATGACTCATGTAACTAATTATCTTCAAAATGGCTATATATAAGGAGTGTTTTCTATTATTTGCTTTCATCCATCAATTTTCTTACAGGTACACTGTAAACCAAGTACACTGAATCATTCATAGAGAAAATTCATGCACTGATTTACATTTTAATCATTCAATAATTAAACAAAAATTAATCTGCATAGATCTGTTGCCTTCAATAACAAAACAGGACAATCTGTATCTACAAAAGTTTCCTAGGTCCAAAAAAGTGTCTGAAAAAACATTAAACTTGTAGAGTAGCACATAATCTGACACTGCATAATTAGAAATCAAGCATTTCTGTAAAGATGTGTAAATTATATCTCCCTAAGGTACAAATTAGCTTGAGACAAATAGATCAACAGCTGCATGATAGAAATAGGTAGCTATTTCCCTGTGAGCATGCTTAAAAGATCTACTCTTTAAGGTAAGGTTCACATACCTTATTTGCATCCACTCGCACATTTCCCCTCATACTAAGATACATCACTCCACACTGCCATTAGGATTTAAAAACATTCTGTTTCCTCCAATAGGACCCTTATTAAAAGGCTCATTGGCACAATGACATAAATGCTGCTCCTCAGAAACGGGGCAGATCTTGGATTTAAAACTGTGCAAAGAAATTTCTCAGTGTTCTCTACAAGCCATAAAATATTAGATCATTTAATATTTGCCTAGGTATTTTTATTTATGTGTGTTCAGTGTTTTAAGATATAAAAAGCAAGGAATACATTATTCAGGCTTTCCTTTCTATGACATCAAACTCTTATGAGATATCTGTTTTCCAAATAATCAGATGCCTTAAATTTATTTGCTATGCAAAGTGAATTAATTCAGACACAGTTAAAAGTTGAGAAGGAATGGTAACCCATATTGAAAAAAAAGAGTTTATACTAGTAAAGCATCCAATCTTGAAAAGGCCTATATAAAAGGGAGGGGAGTGAGTTGTTTGGAAATGCCATATTGTTTTAAAACATAGTCATTAAATGTACCATTACCCCATCATAGGCTGGACTATTCTGGGTATAAATCATATCTGTTCTTCCCAAAATAAGAAAGCGGGAAAATAACTTTTCATTGTAGAGTCACAATTCAGAATAATTTTCTTGTCCACTGAGTGATTTGCTTCAGGACATTTCCTGATTTTGGTGGTCTTCAGAATAAGATTGGGATTATCCAAGTGAGAATGAATGTGAAAAAAAATAATCACTCAATATATAAGAAATAGAATAAAAGAACAAAGAAACTCTTGGATATAATGAATAAAATGCATATAGGATTTTTAGGAAAGGAGAATCAGAAAGCAAAAAGGGGTAGCACTTACATTCGCATGTTGCTGGTCTTGTTGATAATTACAGATTTCCCAGTCTGATCCACATTGTGATCCATGCCAAAGTAAGCCGCCCCTCTGTGCACCAGCATTTGCTGATATGATGACATCTGGGGGAACTTTTTATAATGATTACTGGAACAAAACGTCAAAAGTTCAATATGATGCCGCCCTGACATGATGGAATAATAGCAGTCCATTTTTTAAACATTTGTAAAATCACACAGACTTTATTCTGAATTTTCTGCTATTCATTTATTTCAACTCATTTTCCAGTCATTCCAACAGTCAACATTTTATGTCAATTTTGGGTAGTTTGGGAAAATAGGCATAATTGTAAATTTAGTAATAAGAAGCCAAGTGAATGAATAACAGAAGTTTTGATTATATTTGAACATATCTGAAAATTTGACTTTTGAAATTAATGGTAATCACAAACAAATGAAAAATTTGTTTTTGATATAATTTATTATGCCAAAGCACTTAAGGAAGTGTAAAAGTTGTTGTCCTACTACAATTACACTTGGTAAGTAGATAGCCAGTTAGATAGGCAGGGCACTGGCCCTGGATTCTTTAATAATTACACTGTAAATTCAAATCCAAATCTAGTAATAGTACAGATATTTGAAGGATTCTTTTGACTAATCCTTTGAACTTGCGCCAGAGAACCCAAAAGGTGCTTACATCTTGGTTTCAAAGTTCCAATGGTCATTACCTTCCCATAGTTACATGACTGGGGTACCTAACAACTGGTCTGCATTTAGAGCCATTTACAGCATTTTGTGGCCATGTGAATCTGATTTATGATATTTTTTCTGAAAACCATAATTTATTTCCAGTTTTCAGCAAAAATGCCCCATATTAAACAATGAGTTCACTTAATACTGCAGCAATTGATTGTTGACCATACGTTGGCTTAACAACTGCTGTATAAAAGATTGTAAAATGAGACTGGTCAGATGATGAACCACTTTACAACTGTCACAACCTATGACTATAATGGGCAGGCTCAATTATAATTATAAAGCTGAGGACTAGCTGTAATAAAGTCAACATATACTGATTAAGGAATATATAACATTTCCTTTACTGTACACTGATAGAATTGCTTTGAGAATATATTTCTGATATATTTCAAGCAAAAGATGTCACAAAACAAGAAATGAGTACTGAAAACAAACTTACCTCTCATCACTAATAAAATCAATGATTTCCTGCTCCATTTTTAATAATACCATTCTATCCCTGTTAATAAAAGAAAAATAAATGTTTAAAAATTGAATCTGAAGAAAAGAAAAATAGGCAGCAATGTCTGAAATATTTCTGATACTACACCAAAGAAATTCAAAGTCTGAATTCTATTTATGAGTAGTGCAAATATGTTTAAGTTTCTTTCCTAATGAAACGATTCATTAAGTTTCCTATCCAAAGAAAGGAATGCAGGCCTAGTGTTCTTAGGATACATTGGAAAAAAGGATGTAGATTTTTTTTGTTCCTGAGTGAGGTATTTTACATAGATAGTAGTGCATATTCTATTATCCTTGTAAAAAATAAGAGTGTCTAACAAGACACTAATCTTCTTAATAATTATAATTTCTATCAACCCTCTGATTTCAGTATAGCTAAAAGTATGACATATCCCTTAGGCTGTACTGTTCAGAGAAGAGGATTATTGCTTGTTTTAAGACTGTTCTCCACAATTAAGTCTACTGTCATTATGTTCAAGTGTCAACACACAATCACAATGCACAAAATTTGGGTTTTGGGAGGTTAACAAAAAAGACTATTTCCAATTGACTTAATCATTCCAGCCAACTGACATTGTTCACTGAAGAAGCTAGGCTCAAAAATATTTTGGCAGCTTGGTTTAATGTCAAATGTCATGCAAAGATAAGAATAATTCTATGAAATGCTTTTATGGGAATTTGGGCAACAGTTGAGATTAGAGATGCAAAAGGAAAGTTCCTGTTCAACTAGTTACCCTTGATCTGTTTAATGACATTAATATTCTTCTTATGAAGATTTACTTGGCTCTAAGCATGCCTTTCTTCAGAAAAGATTTTTAAAAACTAGCTTTTCAAACAGACAAATGTCAGGATGATTTGTAACCCTATCAGGTGGATGATAGATAGTGGAATGTATCTGTAATCTTTTCCCTTATGTGCTATATCTCTATTTCATTTATTTTTTAAATAATGCTTTGAATATGGATGCCACTATGAGTTTTTGGATTTGGCATCCAATGAAAAATAGTATACGATTCCATGAGTACTCTTCCATGAACAAAAGACCTATTCCATCTAGAAAAATGTTTCTTATGTAGTAAAAAAATCTTAAAATGGAGAAATGATTCCAAATCTGGAGACATTATTTCTATTCCTATAAAATTTATCATGAGTTCCCCCAAAGATTTATTTTCCACCAGAAGTTATAGGTTAACCCTAGATATTTCTCTATGTTATTATTCATATTGTAACATAATTCCTGAATTAATGTACATTACATTACTATAAATTTTACTCTAACTTTTCCATGGAAAGTGATTTATTTATTTATTTGCACTGTTATTTGCACTGAACTCTTCATGATTACTTTTATTTTCAGGATATTCACATAACATGGAAAAACATGAGAGTTTCTCATGAAAAAACTGGAAACTATCAAATATTGCATACATTGTGTATTGCAAGCTGGCTTCAGATCTTCCTCCAAGCACTGTGTTACAAAAATATAATTCAAAGAATGAAAGAGCCCTGATGAGAAGGAAGATAAATGTTACAACACAAGAATTCTAATAAACAGTTTTGTTTGACAAGAGACACATAACTGCTACTAACACGGTAAAATTCGTGTTCATTTTCTCCTGTTCTTTCTATCTAAGGTATAGGATGGCATCTCTTTTATGTCCAGCAGACAATTTTCAGTATTCAGATTTTGATAAGAGCTATTTTTTTCTGAAACAACTCTCACAGCTAGCTATATTTGACAAACATTGCATATTTTTGAGCTACTTTTGTTTAGCAAGGCTGTTTGGGAATGCTATAGAAGTCTGTGTTTGTATGTGCTCTTATATGTAAATATGCATGTAAATAGCCAAATTTTGACCAAGAATGGCCAAATTTTGATAAAAGTAGGTTACAAGCCTTATAGTACATACTTATGATGCAGGTTTTGCTAAAATAAATGTTCTATACCTACAAATTGCTAAGAACCAAGCTATGCAAAAAAGGGAGAGAGAAACTGGGACTTACCGGGGGTTATTCTTTAATGTGTTAACTAGAAATTCATGCAAATCTATGCCTGTTGAATCTGTATATTCTTGGCTGCGGTCTGAAAAAACATACATTACTAATAGTTTCATTTTTAAAAAAATGAAAATAATCTAGCCATTGTGTGGAATAAAGTTTCTTTCTCTCCATCTGTCCTCTGTGGTGCCTGATTTATGAAATTTGTATCTTACATTAATAACATTTTAATAGCACAGGTGCTTAATTATAAGTACCAAGCACAACTGAATATTTAATATACAGTATTATGCTTTTAAAATAAATAAATTACAAACTGAAAATGATTGCATTCTGGAGATATCTGCATTTGCTTGAGCAAATGTAAAAGGAATGGGTAAATCAAGCCAAAATAGAAGATAGAATAACAAACATAAGTAGCTTTGGATTTGTTTGCATATTATACTATTCCAAATCTGCTGGTATTCACTATTGGATTATTATTGACTAGGGGATGGAGAAACAAAACATGGAAGCTCTTTCCCTAATTTGTTCACTGGACAGTCATATCCCCATTCACCTTTCCCCACCACAACCATGAAAGCAGAAATTAAAAAGCTAGCTATATAGCATGATTCTATCTCCATATTGTTAGAAAAAGAAAACAAAGCTGATGATTTGACTACTTCAACAAACAAATCATGGAAAAATATTCTGTATTGTAAGTGGAACCAAACATAAATGACAGCCATGGGCAATAGCATATAACTCACTTACTGCTAAACTACAAGCCTAGATTTTTTTCAGGACCAATGCTCTGTGTGTGTTATATGCATGCACATTTGGCTGTGTTTATCTGGTTGGATCTAAGATATATTAGAATAGCTAAAGAATTTCTACAAAAGTAGAATATCTAGAGAAATCAGTATTTTCTACTTAGAAAAACACAGTGAATGATGAATATACAGTATATTAAAATAAAACAGCAATAGCTCTTAAATTTATATACTGCTTCACAGTGCTTTACAGTCCTCTCTAGGCAGTTTACAGAGTCAGCATATTTTCCCCAACAATCTGGGTCCTCATTTAACCAATCTCAGGAAGATTGAAATCTGAGTCAACCTTGAGTTGCTGAGAATCGAAGTGCCGAACTGCTGGTAGCCGGCAGTGAGCAGAATTAGTCTGCAATACTGCATTCTAACCAGAGTCACAACGCCTCTTAAGAACACTTAATTTATAGTTTAAGGTAAGTTGGTTTTACATACACACACAAAATAGAGTACTTTGATTCTGTCAATGAAATAAATTGATTTCATTTTCCTGGAATTATCTATGAAATGTGTATCCTTTGAGTAAATTCATAAAAATATCCAGAATTTAGAACATAAGCATTATGTTTAAAACAGTTAAATATTTTGTATTCCAGATCTAGTTAGTTGTCATGAAAAAAAATGTTTGCATATCATAATAATATCCTAGAAGGCAATGAGGTGACCAAATGTGCAGTAAATGACAAAAATGTGTATAGATTCTAATTAGTGATATAGTGATATTAGTGGCATACATTACTGCTACTGTAGAGATTCAGTGTATTTATTTAAATTGGACTGTCAGCACATTAGTGCTAGATTGAAATAAACATTTCATTCAGGCAGCCTATGAATGATACCATCATTTGTCAGGACTGGATATTTCAAGTAGATAATTGTTTGTACTATTTATTTCTATGGCATTTTTATGCTGAAAGTTATCATAGTAATAGAACATGAATTTAAGCCATCAATAACATGCAAAATGAAAATATAATCATAAACTTTTTTAAAAATGAAGGTAAAATAAAATATTATGGACAAGGCAAATAAAGGGGCTGGGTTTTAACACATTTCTTTTTAATTGTAGCTATCACCACCCAATATACTTAGCTGAAAAGATAGCAAGTTCTGAATGAAGGACATTCCAAAAACTGGGATTTAAGTTTTTTTTTTCCTTGGATCATAAAAAGAAGTCACTACTGTGCACCTCAATCAGAGGATAAACTCACTGCAATTAGAACATTTTTAAGATAATCACCTCTACATATTTTTTTATATTTTACATATGTGACACAATTACGTTGTGTAATATGTTATGAAAAATTCTAAAAATGAGAAATAAATTGTCAAGAACGAAGTGGCAATGCTTCTGTTAAATAAGCGACAATATGTGCACAGCAAACTATTGCTGCATTATAATGTTCCTACGCTGGAGCACTTTCAATAATGGATAGAAAAGTCTACAAGCACAGGGTATAGGTTCCTCTAAGCAGCAACTGTTAATGTGTATTTTTCCTTCATTCCACACTGTCCCTGTCCTGCTTCCACTTCTCTTCTTAATATAAACTCTACTTAGGGATTTTAGTATCAGGTTGAAAATATGTAGATAGAATATATAATGCATTGACTAACAAATAATACTTTCTATTATACTATCGCTAATGCAGCTGAGCGATTTGCATATCATTTTTATGAAAAACATATGTTTTCAGTTTTGATGCTGCAATACAGCGGCATCTCTGTATGGTGAGAAAGAAAAGGAAGCTGATCTAAAAAACTTTTGGGAAAGATGAATGTATTCCTTAGAACAGAACAAATTCTTCCTCTTTATGTAATTATTTAAGTCTCTTTATATGGATGTATATTGTCAGAATTATTATTAAGATATCCTTTCAGCACATATTTTAGATAAAAAAAAGAGAGTTGTAAAGAGAATTTGTTTTGTATATCACATTTGTTATATACCAATCATATATGTATTCTACAGTTAATATATAAACTATACATATACTACAATCCCACAAACAAGTACAGAATATAAAAAATACAAACTAATTCAAATACAGACAAAAGCAAATACAAACATTCAAAATGTCTCCATGTGTAAATGACTAAATAATACTTTTGTTCACCTTTTGATAACATTCTTATCTTGGTTTTTTCACTGTTTCTATCTTTTTCTTTGTTTTTATCCTTCTCTTTTTCTTTCTCAGAATCATCTTTACTAGATTTATCCTCTTCTCGTAGGTTGGGGTAACTTGAAAGCTGTAGCTGTATTGATTCCTGTTGAAAAAAATATAATAATTTAGGGCCAGATTCAGGAAAACTGGCATGGCTTCCCAAATGCATAGGAAAGTGCAAGCTTAGAAAAGCTGGAGCCAAACAATATTTGATACACTTAATCTTAAGAAAATATAACATATTCTTAGGGATACTTTTTGGTTGGTTGGGTAGTATAGTATCACTAAGTATCATAATTTAGTCCATATTATTGAATTTCAGAATTTAGTTAAAGAAAAATAATGTATAGCTCTTCATTTGTTTGCAGTACATCCCAATAGATTCAATAAGAATCATTTTAAATAAAATGCCAAATAAAAGCATAAAGACATTATTCCTAGGATGTTAACTATGAAATTATTTATATTAAAATTACACTGAAATCAGCAGAATTCATCTCAGTGAAAATTGATTGAAAAATTTAATGGAAACATAAGACATTATTAAGTTTATTTATAAATACAGTGGGACATTTTAAATGAAGTGTACTTAAAATTAGGAATGTAATAATCAGAACTTGATAATATTCATATGTATGGTTAATTTTATTTTATACTAGGAATTATTAATGTGCTGTTTCTTGAAAAAGGCCTATTTTATACCTTAAACTAATATTGATGAATGAAAAAAATCCAAATTATGCCTAACCTTATTAATTAAAAAATTAAAATATAACATGATTGTATGCAGTGATCCTAAAGTTTTCTCAAATATTTAGCATGCTTCCATTTACATG
The DNA here is from genome assembly GCA_022577455.1 of Arizona elegans. Lineage (NCBI taxonomy): Eukaryota > Metazoa > Chordata > Lepidosauria > Squamata > Colubridae > Arizona > Arizona elegans. The sequence goes on along the minus strand of JAKOOJ010000004.1, from coordinate 68,641,839 downwards.
TATTTTGGAGTGGTGTCACAGAAGCTCTGTGCTAATTTTATTTGTATTAGCAATGCTTGAAGATGTACTTGAAGTTGTACGAATTTGAACCCAAATGTGCTTTTTGCTAAGTAAATTAGTTTATGAGATGGTATAATCATTTTTACAAATATTTACAAATTTAATCTATGCTCAATGTTTTTTCTTTTGAAAACATTTTTTATATTATGACGTGGTGGGGAAAGGAAGAACTAAATGCTTTTGCTGCCTATGAAGACAATCCAATACATGACTGTGAGCTAAGATTAATTGAAATGGAAAAAGTTTTAATTGACTTTGACATCTTCAGTTATTTATGCTGAAGTCAAAGTGATTCCTAAGTGCACTTGCTGTTTTACAAAAAAATAGGGGAAAAGACAGACTTTACAAACAGTTTAATACAAACATATAAGCATACTACATTGTACATATTCTATGTTATACATATAACATAACATCGCTATATAGTCTTTGCATTAGAAAAAACACACAGGAAAGCTGCAGAGTCGTGGAAAAATCTGGTGTTTGTTTCTTATATTTGTTTTTTATTGATTTTTTTCAATTCCAAAATTACAATGTTGATAAGTACATTCATACAACTTAGGCGTAGCGAACACAAAATGTTGAATTGCAGTAGTACACTAATAAACCAATATAACATTAGAGGCAACATTCCTTTTAAAATAAGGACAGATTGTGAGATCAGGTAAACTTTTATGATGAAGTAATACAGGTAAACAAGATTTTTCCTACATGTTTCAAGTTTATTAGATTTCTATACCATAGGAAAACCAAGGCAAATTTTCAAATATAATACAAACATCAGGTTTGTAGTACAATCCAAACTCTGTAGTTCTGGCAATGTACCATACATTCTTTGATGACTTAGACTCTGTGCTTTGTAAACTAACTAGGTAAACTAATAAGGAAAAATCCAACTTAACTTTAAAAATAATCCATTTCCATTGATATAACTCTTCCAGATTCCTTCAGTCAATGAAATGAATAGACTACTGATTTAGCTTTCCTATGCAAAATTCATCAGTTTTTAAACCAAGTAGTATATTTGTTAACTTATTATATGAAGCCAATTATCCTCAATATCCAGGCTTTGGTAGTAGAATATACTTAATCCTTGCATCCTTAACTTTTTGAGTGGCATGTCATGGTGAGTCAAACAGTAGTAAGGACCATAAGAAACAGCTTTGGGCCAATATAGAAAAGATGCTTGCTTCTAAACTTGCTAGTTTCTATAGAATATAACATTCTTTTTTTCATTTGTAGAGAAAACAGCAGAAACTGTCATGCAACATTTAGTACAATCTAATATATTTATATATTTCTCCTTTCAGATTCCATTTGAAATGATAGAAAATACAAATTAAATGCAGAACAAAAGCCATACATTTATAATAATGCAAGCTGAGCTAAATATTAGAATTGTTTTCAAAGTAACTACCCACAATTGATAAAAGAACCCATTGATTATTATACTGCATAAATATAATTTTAGAGCAGCAAGAGAATGTATAAAATCCCCACAGCTCATTAAGATATGGGACAGTGAATTTTGGTCATTCAAAAAACAAACAAACATACAGAGAAAAAAAAAACCTCTCCAGAGAAAAGTCCAGAGGAGAAGTAAATTTAAGTCATTTCAAGTTAATAAAGGAAACTTTTTAAAAAGTACACTTAACTGTGATTTGATTTTTGTGCTAACAGAAGTTTAACATTCATTTCCCCTTTCCTCTCCCTCCCTAGGGCTGATCTCATTCTTCAATTAATATCTGAATCTTCAAGTAAAAAATGTTGAGAAAAATAACTTTCTTTCAAGTAAGAAATAATTTCTTTTGGTTTCTGTGTTTGTTAAATTTATGTTTTTAAGCAAATAGAAATATAAGCATTTTGCAATAAGTGCTAAAAGAAAAATGGTCAAGATTCTGAAATATATATATATATATATATATATATATATATATATATATATATATATATATACATACACACTTAATTCATACAATACTACTACAAACTCATAAAATACATATTATGCGATATTGGAAGATTGGCTCCAGGAATCAGAAAAATAAACCATCTGGAATACAATGCACTTTTTTTATAGATTACTATTATTTGTAGGGTCAAAAATTGAGCTGTAACTATAAACTAAGACATGGGAAGCAATATGAAGATTTTGTATGACTTAGAAGCCAGAATGATTCAATCTTATAACTGGTGTATCCTTAAAAGAGATAGCCTTAGAGAAAATAACAATTGTAACTTTTTGAGGTGTTTTTTTAAAGTAATTAATCTGAATTCTTTTGAATTCCTTTCCATTTGTTGAAATTTTCAGGGGCTCTGGAAAAAAAGAGCAAATAACACCCTGTGATATACTGTTGATCTACTCATGTATATCAAAGAAATACACTAAAAACATTAAAAATAAGGTATGCTCATGTGAAAAGCCACTTTGATTCCCCCAAATTAAGAATTTCTTTTATAAATATACACCGTTATCATGCACAGGAAAAGAAAATTTATTCATGCAGCTTAGAAAACTGTTTTAGATACCTGATTGCCAGTGTCCGCTTCAAGATGAGGAAATGATTCTTCACAAACAGCAAGGCTTCGTACCAGTTTCCCCTTTCCTCCTGACTGAAATAGAGAAGTTAAATAATTTCTAAACAAATAATATAATAGTATGTATGTATATTTGTATTTGTACATGCGTGTATAGCTGATAAATGAGACTTTAGCAGTAAAAACTAAAAAAGAGATAAGCTGGTGTGCAAAATAAACTGCTCAGTTGCTCTAAGAATAATGGATGAATAATTGAAATTAGGATATCTGAAAAATAAATCAGTATTTTTGAAAAACTTGATTAAATTGCAATACAAACTTTCATCAAAATTTTGGATCTTCAAAACCATAATACTTATCTGCAACAAATTAATTGATATATTTATGTGGCTAAAATGAAATATCCCAGTCTTTAAAATAAGACAATATAGTTTGTCTCTTTTTATCTTTGAAAACTAGATATCTGTAAACATGAAAGCATCTATAAGCATGAAAGCATGGAGTTTGGCAAAAGAAGAAAAAATAAATATAATTTTTCCCTTAAATAGCAGAAACACACAAATCAATTCATTAAAAGACCAAAAAAACTGAACTGAGGCAAAAATTTAAAAAATAGCATTTGCAACCATAAATTAAATGAAAGTTATAAACTTTCATCATCAGCTGTGTGATGTAAATTTTCATCCAAGCACCTATCACAATTCTGAGCAACCAGACAAAAACTCTACCTTGGATCTCTTTTTCTGCTGGTTCTGGTTAGCACTTCGTAACTGTGAAAAGCAAGTGACAATACATTCAAATGTATTAGTAGAAAATATGCATAATAGAAATAATGGCATTTCATATGGTAGCTATCAAATAATTTGCCCTTATCTCCATCATTAATACTATTAAGGCATAAAGGTGTTTGTTTCTATGTTTGTAAATTTCTTTATAAGGGTCCAGATTAAAGAAAAGCTTCTGCATCTAATTTTCATCCTATTTCTTTCTTGTTATGTATGGCAATACGTTAGTGAATATTAGCAAATCTTTCAGAAGCATTCACATACTAAAATTTGAAAATGAACAAAGGGTATCTAAAATTATAACATCTAATAAAATTAAAATGCCAATTCTTATTACCTGGTCTGATTTGCCATATTCTTCTTTTTCATCTACTTCTGAACTTTCTGTTTTATTAAGAATGCAATTCTCTGGTTGAGAGAGAGATGAGTCTAGCTCATTTCCAGCTTCTAGTTTATCTTGCTCAGACATTCTCAGAGATTTAAAGAAAAAGTTTTGATGACCTAAAATGTCAAGTCATAAACAAACAATTGACAGGCAGAAATTTATATCACTTTATTTCCATTTTGTTGCATAATACAGCCCAACAGAATTCAATACAATTCACACAGTAAAAGATTGAAGAATTCTAGGTGAAGGCTAAAAAATTTAAAAATTAACAAATAGCTTAGATTAACTGAAGTAATAACAATAAAGAACAGAAAAATGAAGATATTGCTATTTCTCTTTCCTCATCTTTCATTCTACAGTTGCAAAACTTACACATGTAGAAGAACAGTTTTACTAGGAAGATGTTACCACAAAGTAATAGTAACCTATGCTCTTAGGTGTGGCAGAGCAAGAAATATACATTTTTCTATTAGACAATCTCTTTTTAAAAAGAAAAGGAATCAGCACATACCTACCATTCAATCATTCATAAGTGCACACATATGAAAGAAAAAATCTTGAAGAAATGATTCAATAAAAACATTAATTCTCCACTTGACATTAAAAATCTCATAGTCTTCACTGATAGGCGTCAAACTGACACCTCCGCTATAAAATTAAAAATCGGTTTTCAAACCCCATCTCATTCTCCCATACTGTTAAAATTCTCCCAGAAACTCTTGGCAGATGGCTCTCATGAAGATCTTAAAAAGAAAGGCTTTGCTCTCATTTCACAACAGTCATTTGTACAGAATCTCTGTAGCTTTTAAAATTAAAAATATTCATAAAATACTACTCTTACACTTCCATACTGATTGGTTGTCAAATATATCTAATGAATAATTTAGTATTTTTTGTTCTTCCCACCCACTATTTTAAAGAAAAAAATCATAAGAAAGAAAATATACTTTTTGTTTGTTATATTTGTTAAGACAATAAGTTCTTAACAAATTTTACTATTTGTCCTACTCTCTATATAATGATGGTTATTTGAGAGATATAAATTTTGTTGTGTTTCTTTTGTAAACAGTAATTCATATTGAAGAGATGCCTCTAATCTTTGTTTTGGTTTATTTTAAAAGAAAATATATAGAATACAGTGTGGTCAGAAATTCAGAAAATTGAGCATGGTTTTGTAAATCAACTAAGGAGTAAGAAGACTAAGAACACTCTTCCTTTCAAGGTTTGCAGTTCTCTTTGTATGAAAAGTGAGACAAATTAGCAATGAATGAAAATGTAAATTTATAACAATCAACAAGTCATTTTTATTAGCACATTGGGGTGTGTGTGGAATAATAACCTCTCTTTATAACTAATAAGCATTTATATCTGGAAATTAATATCTAGTTTCTTTCTTATAATTTTAAATAATTTAAAATATAAATTTAAATATAATTAGCATGAATTCTACAAATTGCATGATCTGGAATGTACACTAGCAATTATTTTCATGCAAAATCCACATGTATATTGATATAGGTACACACATAGACAAAATCTACTGCCATTAGATAGATAACAAAGATGTGAATTACCTTCAATAATAACTCTTGATACCTTCCGTTCAGGTACTGTTGCTCCTCATTGGTTAAATCCACACAAGTGATCGATGATAATGTGAATGCCATGACCCCATTAACAATTCAGGATGCCAGTTTCCATGCTGTTCCTTTATAGAATTTGAGAGAGCACTGTCATCAACCTGGCAAGAAAGGAAAAAAGGACAGAATAAAACCAATAATAAGAATTATAATCATAGTTAAAAATTAAAATAAATAAAATAAAATAATAAAATAAAGAGACCAGATTTCTAACCCTAATGATCAGCTTCAAGCAAATCACTTTCACAGCTTGATCCAGTTCCACCTGTCTCAAAAACTGCGTGCTTCTTCTCTAATGAAGGCTAGAGCAGGCTGTTCAACTCATAACAGCTCCTACGCATGGAGCTAAAATTAACAATTGTGAATTATGTGCCAAAGATTACTCATTTCAATTTTAACCTTTTTAGTAAATTCTAACACTTTATATGAAAAAAAATATTTTATGTTTGCTTCAATGGAAATCAATATTGTCCTTAAAGAAAAGAAGGATGTTGTCTGCTCTGTAAATGGAGCTACAAACTCAAATTGTTTTTAAAGAATAACAATAATACAAATGGCTGATTTAATAAGCTCAAAACACTGAAACAGTTCAAAGCAATTATAGTTATAAAATGGAAATTAGAAAGAATTTATAAGGATGTAAAGAAAAAAAAAAGATTACTGCAGAAAAGACAGAAATATCCTAGGTATTTGCTTGGCTAAAGTATGTGAGGGATTTAAAGGAAATTAAAAACATTAATAAAGTGTCACAATATCATGATTAGATTTTAGAGAATTTGATTTGGCAGTTGACTATTAACCCAGTCAACTGGCAAATATGAGAACATAAATATAGCATTTGTAACTCCTTAAACCAAATGTATCTTTTCCCAGGAATTTGCAGCAGCATAATCTCAGGAAAAGAACAGCTGCTTTAAGGAATTGCAGACATATTCACTTCTGCTTGTACTCCAAACAATGTCTCAAAGGTGCTTTTCCAAAACCTTCTCTTGGATGAGAAGCAAAATATAGTCAAAGAAAAAAACAAAGTCTAGTTGCCTTTGGGAAAAGCATCTTTGGGACAACTATGACCTGGATGAGAATCTCCATAGACATTTACACCAATGTTTGTTATACTGAATAAGAGATACTCCTATTAACAACGAAAATTGCCATTCTAGTTTTGAAAAAAATACATGGTGTATATTTATATAATGCTACTATGCCACTCATTATAACTTTTTTTCTTCAATTCAATCATTTCTTTGTGGGCACAACAAGGAAAACAATCTAAATATTTTACTATATTAGAAGAATTTTAATAAAAATATGGGAAAAGGTGAAGAAATAAACTTATACCCAAGTTCCTAAATGGGTGGTCCCACTGGAGATGGCAATCTACCCGACGGTTTATAATATAAAAAGAAATTGGACCTACAACATCCTGATGGATGGAAGAGGGAACTTAATATCAAGAAAGGAACTCCAAGTAAAAGGAATAGATATAGATTGGTGGTAATATGCCCAAATTCAAGCTAAATTCAGAAAAAAACAAACAAGAGTATGGTATTTACCAAACGACACAACCGTTAAGACTCCTTCTGGGTGTTGAAACAAAATTTATATCTAAGACCTATAATCTTTTGTTATCAAGTTATACAGCTGAGGAAATAGTAAAAGATACGATGATTGCCTGGGGAAGAAACTTAGGAAAACCGATGCAACTTGAAGAATGGCAGGGAATATGGAACAGATCAATGAAATTGACGTTATCAGTGGCATTGAAGGAGAACTTTTATAAAATGATCTATAGGTGGTACCTCCTACCAGACAGGATAGCTAAAATGTTCCCTGGATCCTCGGATAAATGTTGGAAGTGCAATTTGGTCAGGGGTATTTTCTTTCACCAGTGGTGGACCTGCCCTCAGATCAGGAAATTTTGGGAAAAGATTCAAAAATGGTTGAACGAGATAATAGGTGCAAGTTTCCCCCTAACTCCAGATTCTTACTTACTTGGAATCAAACTAAAAGACGTGGGCAAACAAGACTGGCATTTATTCATCCATATTACAACAGCTGCGAAAATGGCACTTGCCCAACCTTGGAAAAATGTAAATACACCATCAGATCAATTTATAATAAACAAGATATTGAATTGTGCCGAACTGGACAAATTAACGTATATCCTAAGAGACAAAAAAGAATCCATCTATTACAGCAATTGGGAACCCTGGTAATTATGGTTAAGGAAGAGGACAAATATAGAATAAATAACATAGTATTAAATATATACTTAATTATAATGAGATAACGTTTAGTATTTAAAATAGTCAACGCTAATTGAACAAAAGGATTTACCGGGATGTAACTATGAATAAGTATTTGGGGGTTCGATACGACCCCCGGTTAGTCCTTCTCTGTGGTTATCTTTATGTGTTGTGTTGTATACCCATATATATATTTGTTCAAAAATTACACTATATGTTTTTTTATCTGTAAATAATTAATAAAGATCTATTTAAAAAAAAATTCAATCATTTCTGACTCTCAGAAACTACCATGGCAAAGTTTTTTTCAGAAGTGGTTTGCCACTTTGCCTCCTTCCAAGGACTGAGAGAAAGTGACTAGGCCAAGGTTATCCAGTTGGCTTCGTGCCCAAGACAGGACCAGAACTCACAATCTTCCATGCTGATGCCTTAACTGCTATAGCAAACTGGCTCTTAGTTGCAACTTATATTGTGAATTGCAGCATCCACTATAAGATGCCTCAGGCATATTCAATATATAATATATTCTGATTTCCCCCTTTTTTAGATCTGGTGAGGCATAGCGTATTTCAATTTGAAACACTTGCTATTATACAAAAGCTGGTATAACTATATTTGCCAAGAATTAAAATCAAATTGATGACATTTTCATACAAACACACATATCAAGAAATTAGTTCAAATTTCTCACTAAAGTAGAAGAGTGAAAATAATTGAATATTTGAAGAGCCTAGACAAGTTTCTGATTGAGTTTCCAATTATATAGTCAAATTGAATTAAATATGTGTGAATTAAATTAACTCTCTTGATTAATTCATAAAACCAGACTAGTGTTTAAATAACTTAAGAGCAGAAATGGTAAGTCATACTTTTATACTCAATTAGTAAACTCCAAAATTACCCATACATGATAAGAAACAAAAACTTAAATCAATAATAGTATATTTTGTGGAGATATGGTTTTATGAATCTTACCATAAGATTTTTTAAAAAGTCTATTCAACACATCACAGAAAAGACATTAAATTATATGTAAAGCCTAGATTTTACAGCATTCCTGATCGTTTTTCATTCCCACACTACTAATATAAGGGTCAATTAATTAATCAATAATATTTATTTGACCAGCAAAAATTTAAAACAAAATTAAAAAGGAAATAAATGCAACAAATGCCACCATGAGCGTCCCTGACACAAGTGACATCAAGCTGGCCATGCCCACCCTGGCTCCCCGAGGTCAAACACAACCCTGATGCGGCCCTCAATAAAATCGAGTTTTACACCCCTGGTCTGTAAGATAGGCTTAATGTTCTGTTCCCAGAGCATCTGGCTTCTGGCTCCACTGGGAACAGCAGTTAAATTCTAGCAAACAGGTTTTCATACAGATCATTTATTTGGGTATCCTCAAAACATAGACTTACAATCATGGTGGGTCATGGTGAGATTCATCCTTATTTCATAATCTGTACCATTTCCTAGTGTAAAATGATGGTAGATCTGTTCCCCTGTTCAGAAAGCATGCTTCTCTCCTCCGTGGCAATTCATAATGGCCGGGCTTTGTTCTACAACCCAGGCAGAACTCCTCAGTGGCCAATCAGACACACAGACATGGTCACATGTCATGGACTACATTTTCCATAATGCAATCTCTCTCTACATCTCCCACAATGCAATCTCTTAAGGAGACAGCTCTTAATTCTTAAGGTAACTAATTCACTATAATTCACTATCTGAAACAGCACACTCCCCGCCTGGAATTATAAAATTCCACTACTAATTATTTAACTGAGATAAACAAAGGCACAGCAGAAAACAATGAAATGTAACTATCTAATTGACTAAAGTAAATAAGGTTATAGCATCAAACAATGCAAACTTAACTATCTAATTGACTAAAATAAGCAAATTATATAATCAAACAATGGAAGCAGTGAGGTAGATACAAGGCATGCAAAGCTTGAGGTTCGATCTTGAAGTTCTTCAAGTTCTTCCTTCGCAACAGTTCCAGGTCGGTGACTGGCCTGGTGTAGAGCTGCTTGGTAGAAGTCAGGGGGGGCCCCTAGCCGGTCGATACAAACCGGTCCTATGATGGCCCATCCAAGTCCTGTCTTGAGGGCACATGTTGGGCCTTTGACCACTGCCTGGTGAGGGAAGGCTTCGGGGACGTCCACTCCCAACAGGAGCAGGATTTCGGCTTCGGGATCTAGGGCAGGAAAGTGATTAGCAATGTGTCTCAGGTGAGGTATATTGCTTGCTACCTCTGGCATCACAATCTGGCTGCGATTATCTGGTAAAGAGTCCCATTCTAGCAGTGGTGGCAATGTGAATTTAGCACTCCCATCTATCGATTCTATGCAGAATCTGGTGGCTTTCCTCCCCGCCATGCGCTGTAACCCAGTACATGTTGAAATTGTGAATTGCGTTTCTTCATTTTGAATGTCAAAGCGGTCAAAGAAAGCTGATTTGGCTAACAATTGATTGCTCTGCATGTCCACTATCACATACATTTTCACAACTTCTTCTGGGTGTTCAGACTTTAGCTAGGTAGATCTGGTGGCATGAGCGAGGGGATGGTCAGCTGACCGTGGAGCAGGAGTTGGTCATGGTGTCATCTCATGGTCTAGATGCAGGGCAGTTGGGTGCTGGTTGCTTTGGCACAGGTAACAACTCACCTTTGCCGTGCAGGTTTTGGCTATGTGATCCTTAGATTCACAGCACTTGAAGCAAACTCTGTACTCTTTGATCAAATCCTTTCTTTCGTTCAGGGGTTTCTGGCGAAATTCTCTGCACCTGTTCAAGGTGTGCGAGGTCTTGTGCAGTGGACATAATAGATTTCCATTTGTTATCCAAGATTTAGGTTGAACTCTCTTTGAAGGTTCCTCATCTGAGTTCCTTGTGGGCAAGGTGACAACCTCTGTGTTATGCACTGACACAGAGGTTTTTTCCCTTGCGGCCTGCGCTGAGCTCTTGATCGAACCAAGGTTTTGATTGGTTCTTCTGCTGGCAGAGGTCCCTTGCATTCTAAGATTTTTATTTCGTGGCTCATTGTACCGCTTCGATATGTGGGCAACAAATGCTTTTTTTTTTTTTTGCAATTTTTTTAAAAAAAATTTAAAACACACAAATAAACATACAATACATCTTTTCGGAACAGAGCATTGATCCGGTCATAAATTTGTTCAACTTTTTGTTCATGTTTAACAGAATTTTATATATTCTATTTTTTCCATAACACTTATCACATATCTCAACTAGGCAACAAATTCTTGAAGGGTGGGTTTCTGCCAAGGTTCTTTACCTGTAATTATCAGCCAGGTTGATCCATGCGTCAACCAGTTCCGGTGGTAGTTTTTTTAATGATAGAACTTTGTGTCTTATACAGGTCGAGACAGCTAAGTCCCGGCAAGGTGGGATCCATTTGTGCTGACCACAGCTGTGTAAGGAGAGTGGAGAAATGCCATTCTTCTTGAGGGTTACTGAGGTCTATGACAGGGAAGTGATCGACCCGCTCTAGGAATGAGAACTCCATCATCGTAGGCGCACCATACCGCTCATCGAATGTTTCCCATGATAGCCTGAGGGCTTCAACTGGCTCATACAGTTTTGATGCATAGACCTCCTTTACTGCTCGTATTGATTGTGGGTCTAGCCCTGCTATCATATGGCCGAGTTCCTCGGCTGGCTCCAACCGTTCGCTCTTACTGGCGTTTACAAAAAGAAGCTTCCATAGCATATAATCTATGCCTGACTCGTCGGAGAACTCGTGCACTCCCCCAGATTCCAAGTTCATCCTTCTTCAGGATGTTGTAGTATCCTTTGGGACTTCAGGAGAGTTATATGATGAGGGGGGGTGGCAAGGTGCTCCTTATGGAGTTCGCTAGGACAGGATCATGTGCCAACGACAGCTGATAGTTCCCACAGAGTATTTATGGACAATTTCGTCTTCCCATGCCACAGGTGATGATAGTTCTTTTTGCAGGCAGGCAAGTTGAGAACTTTCATTGGGCCAGACGTCTGCACTCGGAATGCCTGACAGGTTTGGCAGGAACTCCTTAGCCTCCATGTTGAGGTTGTGTATTGCGGCTGTTTGTGTGCGTGCCTCCTGAGGTGCCTTCACTGCTGCTGATGGGTACTCTGGTTACCCCATATGTCTTGGTTTGTCGGGGTTGGTTGTCCACTTCCAAAGGAGGGGTCTCTTGGTCTGCATCTTACGATATCAGCCATCTGAGTAGTTCATAGAATCGGTGGTTGAGGTTCTTCACCTTGTCCCTGCTGCGGGGAGTTCTGGTCCTCAACATAGGCCTTGACACGCTCATTCAAGTTCCCCTTCTCTAACTGTCTAATTGAAGTTGAGTGAAGAGTGGTTAGCCTCCGCCTGTAAAGCTTCAGCCATTGCTACTTTACCCTGGGTCTCCCTTTCATACTTCAAATAGTCAAGTCTGGCCTGAACTTTAGCCATTTCCTCCTTTTGTCTGGCCTGAACTCTGGCCATTTCTTCTTCCTACAATTTCTCTTCCTTTGCCACACTCAAGGTTGGCTTGGCTGCCGCAGCTTCGGCTCATGCCTCGGCGGCCCGGGCAGTGAGACTCCTTGCTGTGGAGGCATGGGATGACTGATTGTGATGAGAAGATGCTTTGGAAGAATGGAAGGAGTCTGAGGCAGAAGACTGTTGTGAGACGCTGCTACCCGACCGAGACCGGGATGACTTGTAAGGGGAACTACTTGTGACCAATGAGATGATGCGTGTGAGCGATGGGCTGCTTTGGATTTGGCCTTCTCGCTCGCAGCTTTCTTGGAAGAATGAGCAGCAGACGCGTGTGAGCATTGGGGTGAGGAGGCTTCCTCCCTTGATGTGCTTTTCACCTGGAGTGTGGTGTGGAAGGAGTCCTTACAACCTTGAAATATCTTCCCACATTCTGCACTCAACATCTCTAAGCGTTGCATGTCCCCACGAGCTCTGGGTCTTCTAGCTGCTGCTGGATGTTGATGAGATGGCTTTCAGAACCCTTCCATTGTGTATAAAATTCATCCATTTTACTTACCGAGCAGATGCACTTGTGTGAAAGCTCATCCAGGGGTGTGTTGCAGATCTGTTGCAACTTCTCCCAATACCCTTTGTTGTGATGCTAATGCTTGTCTCAATCTTCCTTCAGCCTTGACTGCATAACATCAGTGAGCTTCCTACGTTGCCTGAGGTCATAGGTTCCCTGATGTGCTTCAGCCTCTTTCAAATTTTGGAGATCCAATTCTGGGTTTGTATCGAGGTTAAGTAAGGGGAGGATCATCATTTATGATGAGTCAGTTGCTTCTGCCATTATAAGACAAGACTCCTCGATGTCCAATACTTCATACATGGCAAGATTGGTTAGAAGGACCAATCTTCCACATATTAGAGGCCTCAGCCATGACTGGGAAAACTCAGGGGATTTCCTGGATACTTTAGGACCACTAGGGTGCGTTGTAAACTTTCGGAGGCGTCGCTGCAGTTCCTTTTTGACTAGGCTGCATTGCAAACTTTAGGATACGTCGTTGTAGTTCGCCTTTTGACCACTGGGGTGCATTGCAAACTTTAGGAGATGACATTGCAATTCGCTTTCTGAGCACTGGGGTGCATTGCAAACTTTAGGAGACGTTGCTGCAGTTCGCCTTCTGACCATTGGGATGCGTTGCAAACTTTAGGAGACGTTGTTGCAATTTGCAAAGCAATTGTCCGATTTGGGGACCCTAAGAAGCTTTTCTCGAACTTGGGTTCCTTTGGACTTTAATTGCTTGCCCTATAAAAGGGGGATTTAGCCTTCCAGTATTTTCTTCAAGCAAGATTCAAAGTAACAGAATGCACTTTAGCTGGATTGTTTCTCTGCATCAGATCTTTCCCTTACAAAATGACTTGCTCTTCAAATACAGATTGAGCTGGCTAGGCTGGGAGAAGCAGCTTATATCATGCAAATTCTAACTCCATGGAGGCCATGTGGCTTGGCTTGCTTTGTGCTAAAATAAGACTTTTTTTCTTTTTACTGCCAAGGTAAACTTCTAAAGCAACATACACACAAACTTTGCAAGGGTGATTCAAACATGCAGCCCTGGGTCCCTTTATAGCAGGGCAAACTTCTTAGTTAATACAAGAATGGTCTTTCCTCTTTGTTCCAAGAAAAGAAGAGGTGACTATCCATTCTCTGTCCTTTTACTGCCAGGCAGAATAATTTACTCAGTTAAATCCAAACGGAGTTTGGGATGCAAAGAGAAGGAAAGCAGATTTTATCACTTTCATAGCTAAGGAAAGGTCTCAATTAGATGCAGACAAAGTCTTTTTTATAAGTTGTGCGTAGAGAAGAGATGCACTTTTTTCTTCTTCTTCACTCAAACAGAAATCCATCATTGCTCCAAGAGAAAGAAAAGGAGGGGGTCAGGTAGTCTATGTCATTTTACTCTTCTGTTCCCAGAACATCTGGCTTCTGGCTCCAATGGGAACAGCAGTTAAATTCTAGCAAACATGTTTTCATACAGATCATTTATTTGGGTATCCTCAAAACATAGACTTACAATCATGGTGAGTCATGGTTAGTCCAGGTTCATCCTTATTTCATAATCTGTCCCATTTCCTACTATAAAATGACAGTAGATCTGTCCCCCTGTTCAGAAAGCATGCTTCTCTCCTCCATGGCAATTCATAATGGCTGGGCTTTGTTCTACAACCCAGGCAGAGAGCCTCAGTGGCCAATCAGACACACAGACATGATCACATGTCATGGACTGTATCTTTCTCTCTTTCCTCCTGCCCCCTCCTACCAGAGACCCCTGGATTCCCTCCCCAACCTTGCCTGTCTCATACAGGGACCACCCACACGAGAGATGTAGAGTTGGCCACACCCACTCAGTCACATAACACCTCCCCAGCCACGCCCACTCAGTCATTAGGAAGAACCAGTTGTTAAATTATTTGACTCCCACCACTGGTAGTAAAACCTTATTATTCAGGTTAAATTGCCATGTTGGTACTTTGTGATAAATAAGTGGGTTTTGGGTTGCAGTTTGGGCATTCGGTCACTAAAAGGTTCACCATAACTGTGCTACAGGGTTAGCTATAACCTACATAGCGAGAAAAAATAAGAAGGAACAACAGCAACAGATACTTGAACAAGAGTATAAAAGACTTAAAACTGATCTACAAAGAGAACCGCAGGGGGAAAAAAATTACAAATGGAAACAATAAAAAATAAATTAAATCTAATGGAAAAGGAAGGTTTGGCATAACAAATTAAAAGATCAAAACATTTTTTTTTTTGAAAATGCAAATAAACCGGCTGGAAATGGCTGGAGACCGCCACCATCGAAGGGATGCAATCACCTCCCTGGGAACGGGAATCCTGGCAGACGACGTGCCCCTGCCCGTCTTCTGAAATGGCAAAAGAAACCATTGGAGGTCCCTCAAGTGTAACCGGGCCCAGGGGACTATAGAAATGGCTGAAACCATTTTGCTCAATAGTTGGGACAGAAGTAAGGGAGATGCTTTCCTGTCCTTCTGTACCTTAGCCACAAGGGATTTCAACTTATCCTGGCGTTCCCGGGATAAATAAACCCTATCTTCAACAGAGTCAATAATTGCCCCCAAGTGGAGAATGCAGGTCGAGGGAGTTAGATGGCTTTTCTCCGTATTAATGGAGAAGCCGTGGGAGGTGACGGTCTGAACGGTCAACTGGAAGTCCAAACGTGCCAGTTGAGGAAAGCAAGACAAAATCAGAATGTCATCCAGGTAACACTGGAGATGAACTGAATGAACTCTGAGGGAAGCGGCCAAGGCCGCTAAAACTTTGGTAAAACTACGGGGAGCAGAGGAAAGCCCGAAGGGCAAAGCCCTGTACTGATAATGGGCCCCTGCATAACAAAAATGGAGAAACTTCCTATTGGAAGGAAGAATAGGCACATGAAGATAAGCTAGAGATCGATAGAGCAGAGGAGATCGCCCCTCCGAACACCATCTAATATAGTATGCAAGGATTGTATTTTGAACCTGCGGTATAGTACATAGCGGTTCTTAAGGTCCAGAATAGGTCTCCACCCGCCCGATGACTTGGGGACAAGAAACACACGTGAATAGAACCCCTGTCCTGCTTGATCTCCAAGCACCCATTGGATAGCCCTAATGGTGAGAAGATGCCTGATAGCCGAATCCATAAGGGATCGACGTTCGGTGTCATGAGAAAGCGGACAGCACAAAAAGGACAACGGGGGGTGGGGGGTGGGGGTGGAAAGGAATTCTATAGCCAACCCTGATTTTATGGTGGCCTGGATCCAACGATCAGAAGTCGTACGCTCCCAAACATTGGCAAAGAGGCCCAATCTGCCACCAATGCCACCAATCTGCAGTAGTATTAGCGACGGCGATGGATTGAACAACCTCCTCCCCCTCAAAAGGCCCATGTAGTCATGTAAGGTCTGCCCCTTGCTGACCTATCCTGAAACCCCTTCTGCCTGGGGACAAAACTACCTGTGTTATGAAACGAACCAGACCCCCCGTCCAATGCTCGAAACTGGGACTGAGGAGTATATGGTGAATAATGGGACTCTCCTCTACAGAAGACCGTAGGTAAGATTTTCCGTTTGTCCTTGGTTTCCACCAGGAAGGATTCTAATGGGTCCCCAAACAATTTGTTTCCCATAAAGGGAACAGAGGCCAGACGCCACTTACGTCTAGCATCGGCTTGCCAATGGTGGAGCCAAACTAGGTGATGGGCCGCTAAAGAGGCCAGGGATTTAGAAGCAAAACGAACAGCGTTCAAGGTAGCATCAGCCGAGAATTGCACCGCTGCTATGATTTTATTTATGTCCTGCTTCAATCTTTTGTCCTCGGGGGAGAGTTTGTCCTGGAGTTGTCGTAACCACAGCAGAATCGAACGGTTGAAAAATGAAGCGGCGGTAGCCGATCTAATGGCCCAGGCCGCTCCCTGATGTGCCTTCTGAAGGACCTGCTCCAACCGACGCTCCTCTGGACAAAGACCCTCCTCTGGATCTCCAGGAACAGATGCATTAGGCAGTAATGCTGCAATAGGAGCATCGATAGTGGGCACTTGAAGCAGAGAAGTCAAGTCCGGCAATACAGTGAAATTCTTACGGTCCGTGGGTGAAGGGACTGGAGCAGACCTAGGCGAAGACCACTGTTTTTGTATGACATCCAGGAAGAGTGGCGGCGTGGGATGGCAGTCACTGGTTTAGACGGTTCGGCAAATAAAGGATTTAGCGATCCAGGAACAGCTGGAAGATCGGGCTGTGCACTGGTTCCGAGCTGTGCCATATTCACTGCCTTAAACAGAAGAGATTTAAACAGGGCCTGAGGAAAGAGGCCTGTAAACGTCGGTTGGTCCGGAGGGAGAACCTCATCCTCAGTCAACTTCAGTTCTTGTGGTTCCACATCCCCAAAGGCCGAAGGCCGGCTGATATAGGAAGGGGCTGGGAAATCAGACCCAGCAATCAACAAGGCATCCTCATTGTCATCCCTGTCAGGAGACACGGATGGGTCCAATTGGACAGATCAGGCCGAAGTGTTCTTGTTGTTAGGAAAGAGATGTGCTGACAGGGATTGTTGTACAGCTGCAGCAATCATTGCTGGATATCTTCAAGCCGTAAACCGGTCTGCACTTGGTCATGGGCTGGGCCGGCTTCCACAGAAGCCCGAACCGGAGCAGAAGATGAAGAGGGCGCTGGCTCCCCAGTGTATGCGGGAGCAAATGCCTCTGTAGCACCCGTCAACCCCAGAATGGAGCAGTACCCCACAAGTCAGATGTCTGGATGGTCAACGGGCAATCTTGCAGAGGGGCAGCTGCCAGGTGGATGATGAGTCTCCACAATGCCAACACTCCAGAACTATGAAACTTTGATCAATTCATGACAGCCCTGCACCACTTCAAAGACCCCCTCGCCAATCGCAAAGCCCGCGACATTAGAGTCATAAAGCAAGGCGGCCATCCTGTAGCTGAATACACTGAGGAATTCCATGACCTGGTCAGCTGAGTCAACTGGCCAGAAGATATCCTAATCCGCTGATTCAAAGGTGGACTCAACCACGACCAGTACACTGCCTGTCTGGCCCCCAGTGCCCCTAACTGCCTGCATGAATGGTACCTGGTGGCAGAGAATGAAGGCTATTGCTTAACGCATTGTAAGCCGCCCTGAGTCTCCGGAGAAGGGCGGCATATAAATCAAATTAAAAAAAAAAAAAGAAGAAGAGGCAGAGATCAACATGACCCGAAACCAGTACTGCACCGGCAGGGTGCAGATCACCTGCCCAGGGAAAGTGAGAGTCATTAAAATCCCAAACCGCCATGGCACCATGGCCATCAGGTTGCTTTAACTGTGGGAAAGAGGGGCACTGTGCAGCAGAGTGCCATTCAAAAATCCTTGCCAGAAAGCTTCACCACCCATCAGGGGAGAAGCCTGCAAAAACCACCCCCTGAGGAAAAGAAACCGCATTGAGAAGTCGAAAGGCCATGGTGTTCTATTTCCCTCCAAAATCAGAGGAAGGAACTCCGGCGCCCCGAGAGGACCTGAGCTAGTCCGAAAGCAATCTGGAAGAGGACCGGCTGGTAAGTGACCCAATCGAACTGCTCACCCTCCCCTAAGACTTTTTATCCCCAACTGAGGGAAAGGGGAGGAAGTAGCAGCATTGCTGGACTCAGGGTGCACCCAATGCCTAATCAGCCCAACTCTGGTAGGGAAATTGGGAATTTACCTAAGGAAAATGTGCCATTGAGATCCTACCAGGGGCTAAACTTCCAAAATTGAAAATGTACTGCATGTCCCCCAGAGAATTAGACCAACTCAAAGTGTTTATCGACAAAAACCTAAAAAAGGGTTTCATTGAACCCACCCGACCCAAAATAGCAGCCCCAGTGTTAGCCAATAAAAAGAAGGATGGCACCTTTTGCCTGTGAGTGGACTACCGGAACCTGAACATGGTCAGCATGGAAAATATGTACCCATCCCCCCTATGAAGGACATGCTGGCACACCTCTCAAAAGGAAAAATCTTTTCAAAACTAGATTTATGAGAGGCATACTACCACATAGAATTAGGAAAGGGGATGAGTGGAAGACTGCTTTTAACATCCTGCTGGGGTGCTACAAATTTTAAGTACTCCCTTTCGGATTACAGGGAGCCCTTGCCATGTTTATGCAACTAATTAATGAAATGCTCCATGAACACTTATACAAAGGGGTCCTAGTTTACCTTGATGACATTTTAATTTACACTGAAACAAAAGCAAATCACATAAAACTAGTCTGAGCAGTCCTCATGAAACTCTAAGCCACCAAACTCTACGCAAAGCTCTCTAAATGTGAGTTTCACCAACAAAAAATTGACTACCTGGGCTATAGAATATCCCACAAGGGAGTAGGAATAGATCCACAAAAGGTAAAAGCACTCATAGATAGCCGCCCCAAAATCTCAAACAACTACAAAGCTTCCTAGGTTTCGCAAACTTCTACTGTCAGTTCATTCCAGCTTTTGCGAAAATCACCCTCCCCATTACTATCTTGTTAAAAACAAAAGGGGGGGGGACCTAAACCAAGGCAACCCCTTAACTGGACTATGGAATGCCAAGCATCATTCAAAAAACTTAAACAGCTATTCTCAGCTGAACCAGTTCTAAAACACCAGACCCAGAACAACCATTTGTCATCCAAGCAGATGCCAGGGACGTGGCAGTAACAGTCCTACTCCAAAAGAATAAACATCAACAATTGCAACCATGTGCATACACTTCCAAGAAATTGACAGAAACCAAGCAAAGGTGGGCTATATGCCATACAATGTGCCTTCCTCACATGGAGACATTTCCTAGAAGGGAACAAAATCCCTTTCAAAGTCTGGACTGATCATAAAACTCTAGAGGCCTTAAGACCCCACTAAAACTCTCCTCTAAACAAGTACGCTGGGCGCAATATTTTAAATGTTTTAATTTTACTCTCAAGTATCTCCCAGGGGGCAAAAACTTCCTAGCTGATGCCCTATCCAGACAACCCCAATACAACAGCAAAAAGAATGAAATTGTTAAACCTATGCTCCAAGCACCCTAGCTAGCTGCCAAAGTAATCACCCGAGCCCAAGCCAAAAAAGAACCACTTGCTGACAACGAATCAGCTGCCAATTTTAATGAGGCACTAATTAAGGATGATTGGTTCCAAGCTCACAAAAATATTTGCTTAATTAAAGACAGCTTAGGCTGGGTCGAGAACAAACTTTACATACCGGGAAGCTGAAGACTGGACCTCATGAAACGATGCCATGACTCCAAGATAGCTGGACATTTTGAATTTGTAAAAACCCTACATCACATCAAAAGACAATTCTGGTAGCCATCCCTTAAAAAAGACATTGCGAGCTACGTTGCTAGCTGCCCCACCTGCGCAAATGCAAAACAATGACAAGGAAAATCCTCAGGATTTTTACAAACTGTAGCAGATCCTTCAGCACCCTGGAGAGAGATTTCTATAGATTTTATAGTGGAGCTACCTGAAAGCACGGGAAACAGTTAGTTGTGTTGTAACAGACCTTTTTTTCAAAACAGGTCCATTTTATACCCTGCCAGAAGATCCCAACAGCCAAAGCATTAGCAAAAAATGTTTCTAGTGCACATTTTACCGCCTTCATGGAGCTCCCCAAGGGATTATCTCAGACAGGGGTGTTCAGTTCACTTCCAAATTTTGGCGGGCTTTTTAAAACCTGTTAGGCTCGGTCCAGGGGTTGTCCTCTTCACATCACACCCAGATGAGCTCTTGAGCACGATGAAAATAAGAGTTGATTTTAGGCATAAATGCCAGATCCAAACGCAGGACTACATGAGTATTGTAAAAAATGCAAAGGTCACTTCGAATAGAGAGAGCAGAAAGCTCAGACACTTGGCACGCAGATGTCACTGCCAGTAGAAAAACAAGCTTCAATGATAGGAATTTAAGACTGATGGATCCGATAGGTTTGAATGGAGTTGTAGTTAAGGCCTAGAGCACCAACATGAGATCCCACGTTGGATAATGATGTACAATGGATTGCCTACGATTAGAAGAACCTCGGAGAAAGGATCCAATCCACAGACGATGTGACAACAATCCATAGATCTCACAGGCAATTACAGTAGATAGTGCCGCCATCTAACAACTGAGTGTGGAGGGCGCTAAGCCTTTGTCTAGTCCAGATTGTAGGAAGTTGAGCACATCTGTGACTGATGTTGATATTGGATCAATATGAGAACTGGAGCACCATTGGCAAAACTTACGCCAAGTAGCATTGTAAATTTGGGTTGTGGAAGGTCTCCTGGAGGCCTGCATGGTATCAATGACTTTCCCTGAAACATTACCCCTCCTTAGGAGGACCCTCTCAAATGCCACACAGTCAACCGGAACCAGTCGGGATCTGGATGACAGACGACCCCTTGGCTGAGAGAGACCTTCTCCGGAGGGATCTTCCAAGGGCGTGACACTGATAGATTGACTAGATCAGTAAATCATGGTTGCCTCGGCCAGTAAGGCACCACTAGAAGTTCTGCCTTGTGACTTCCGGTTGGCAC
Organism: Arizona elegans; assembly: GCA_022577455.1. Lineage (NCBI taxonomy): Eukaryota > Metazoa > Chordata > Lepidosauria > Squamata > Colubridae > Arizona > Arizona elegans. The sequence continues at coordinate 68,620,624 of JAKOOJ010000004.1, read as the reverse complement.
TGCAGGCTCCGTGGATGGTCATTTATGACCGCCAGCCCTGCGTCTCCATTAAAGCCGCTTTGACAGCGCAAATCGGCTGTCTAGCGGCTGAAAAACTCTCTTTCAGGAAAAGAAGGAGAGGAGAGCCAGTGGGCGAGAGTAGAGACCCTCGAAAGTCCTCTGGATCATTCCCAGAGGCTTGGAGGGTGAGAGCTCCTCAGTCAGCCCGCCAAGAAGCTCCAGAGCCAGGACGACCCTGCAAAAGCAGGGCGAGAAGCCGCGATCTGATCCTGCTTTTAAAAGTGAGTTTGATTGATCCCAAGCGCAGGCAGAGTGGAAAACAGGAGAACAAGCCTTAAAAGTACAGAGCTTAACTCCAAAGTTACTTTGTTTCAATTTGAATCTTGAGCTGGAGGAGGAAGATGGCGTCTTTGTTAGGGCTTTGAAAGTGAAAGCCAAAAACTAAAGTGCTTGAGAACTTTGCGCTGGGAGAGTGGATTAGCTGCCTATTAACTGCTGGGAACTGAGAGTGCGGAGGGAAGAGGAAAAAACTACTCTGTCTGGTAAATTAGAAACTATAAATTAACATCTTTAAGGACTTTGTTGCTTTTAAAGAAAAGAGGGGGGGAGAAAAAAAATGGCTTCTAGACAAGTGAAACCAGGACTTGTTAAAGGAGGGGGAGGCTCTCCAGTTGTGTCAGTGGTGACACAGAAAGCACAACTTCCGGCTGATACACAGAGCCAGATCCAGAGTCAAGATGCAGCACTTAATGATTTTAAGGAAGCTATGAAGGAAGCCATGAATAATCAAGCAACAGCAATGAGAGAAGCAATGAACAATTTAACATTACTTGTTGAAGGGAAATTTAAGAAAATTGAGGAAGACATAAGCTCGATCAAAGGAGCAGTTGCAAAGGAACACGATAAAATAAGAGATGATATTGTTTTTGCTGTATCAGGACTCTCAACCCTTGTTATTCAGCTTGATGGGAAAGTTGAAGAAATTAATGAAGCCAACTTAAATTTGGAAAGCAAAATGGGTGATGTCATGACTAGAACAGAGAAAGTGGATGATGAACTGATAATGTTACAATACAGATCTATGGAGTTTGCTCTGAGATTGAGAGGCCTGAAGGAAAATAGCAAAGAAAATTTAAAAGACATTTGTGCTGATGCTATTGCGGAGATAATTAAAGAAAGACCAGAAGATGTGGCAATCCAAATTGATAAAATTTACAGGGTTAATTCCTGGGTGGCAAAACAAAGACAGCTGCCAAGAGACATGGTGATCTGCTTTACAACTAGGAGGATCAGAAATGAAATTCTACAAGCTTCTTACAAGAATAAAGTTCAGGTGGCTGGGCAGGAGGTGGTGGTTCTGAAAGAGATTCCCCCAAAGATGTTGAGAAGCAGGAAAGACTTTGGCTTTCTGGTAAATGAGTTGAGAAATCAACAAGTGGCATACAGATGGGACGTTCCAACTGGTCTAATAGTGACTTATAAAGGAGAAAGATACCAGTTAAACACAGTTTGGAAGGCAAAAGATTTTTATGTAAATGTTTTACAGGCTGGATACTCACCCTCACCAGGGGGGGGGGGGGAGGAAGAAAATGGAGAAGTTACAACAAGAAAAAGATGGAAAACAGATACAAACCTACGCTGAAGCTGCAGCTGGAGGAATTATTATGGAAGAAGATTTGGATTTTGGGGGCTTACCCCCAACTTTGGAACCACCTAAGAAGGGAGAGCCGAAAGCACAACGACTGACCTGATCAACTTATAAACTGCAACAACAAGAATCAAAAGGGCAACAATCTCAAGATCCATCTCAAGAAGTCCAAAAAACAGAAGCAGTGGGGGGAGCTAGGCCGAAGAGTAAGGTGGAGGAGGAGCTTCAGCTGATGCTTACAAGGCTTCGAAAGGCTAAAGATGGCAACTAAATTCCTATCTTGGAATGTTAATGGACTAAATTCACACAAAAAAGAAAGAAAGTATTTCACTACTTGAAACAATTTAACAACGATGTTATTTGCTTACAAGAAACACATATTAGTTTATCAGACCAAAAATATTTGATAAATTCAAGATTAGGTACAAATTTTGTGGCATCAGCGCCAGAGAAGAAAAATGGACGAGTCATATATGTAAGGAAAGGACTATCAGCTAAACTAATTGAGGCAGATGATCAAGGAAGATATATTGCAATTGAATTATTGACACAGTCTGAAAAAATGCTTCTTATTGGAATATATGCCCCTAACCAGCAACAAGACAAGTTTTATAAATTTTTACATACTAAAATAATACAGTGGGACTATAAATCTTTTATATTAATGGGTGATTGGAATGGAGTAATTGATACACAGAAAGATAAAAGAAGCTTATCAAAGACTTCAGCACGTGCAAAACTACCTAAATCTTTTTTTGATATGATGGAAGATATAGAACTGAGAGATATCTGGAGAGAATGTAACCTGGAGGAAAAAGATTTTACTTTTTTTTCTGATAGACACCAATCCTTCTCCAGGATTGATTTTATACTAATCACAAATGATTTTATTTCCAGGGTGAAGAAGACAAAGATATGTCCAAGAACTTTAACTGATCATAGTCCGATCTGGATTGAATTTGAACAGGAGAGGAGAGAAAGGAGGTCTTGGAGGTTGAATGAAAATTTATTTAGATATGAAGAAAATATGAAAGAGCTTCAAAAACAAATGAGAGAATTTTTTGTTATTAATATGAATAAGGGTACTTCTATGGAAATGGTCTGGGATGCTAGTAAGGCTTATATGAGGGGTATGTTAATACATATGAATAATAAATATAGACTAAAACAACAAAAGAAGCGGAAAGAGATAGAGGAAGAAATAAAAAAGAAAGAACAATTACTTATACTTAATCCAGGAGACAAGAAAGTAAAAGAAACAATAAATACTGTGAGTGGGAGAGGTAGATATGGCGAGAGCAGGGGGCCATATCGTGTTAGGGGAGCGCGCACTTGCTGTTTACGAGCAATGGTGTGCTCCGGCCCCCAAAGCTCCACCCGTCTCCGAGGTTGCATAGACTCTCAGGGCCCGGGCCTTCGGCTGATGCTGTGCAATGCCAGGTCCGTAGTAAATAAAGCCCCCCTCATTTGTGATCTTATTCAGGAGGGGGGTGCGGACCTGGCAGGTGTTACGGAGACCTGGTTGGGCCTGGAGGGGGGGGGTTCCCCTCATTGAAATGTGCCCTCCAGGTTTCCTTGCTTTCCATCAGCCGAGGTCACAGGGAGGGGCAGGGGGGTAGCGGTTATCATTAAGGAAGGTCTGAAACCGAGGAAGGCCACTGTCCCTCAGATGACCAGCTGTGAATCCCTCCTTGTGAAATGGGGCCACGGGGTTCAGATGGGTTTGCTGATCACGTACCTGGCTCCCTGCCACGTGGCAGCAGCCCTGCCCGAGCTACTTAACGTCATCGCCGCAGTGGCGGTTGATATCCTCAGGCTTATGGTCATGGGGGATTTCAACCTACTGTCCGTGGGCGAGGCGTCTGAGGTGGCTCAGGACAGTGGTTGAGTGATCTCGAGATAGGGGATATAGTCACCGAGCCCTTGTCATGGTCTGATCACTCTCTCCTTCGTCTCGACCTTCGAACCGCTACCGCAGGGAGGCGGAGCCGGTAAGATGGTTCCGCCCCAGGTGCCTGATGGAACCTGATAGGTTCCAGATGGAGCTTGGGCCATTCCCTGAGGCTCTGGCACATGCCTCGACTGGAGACCTAGTGGCCGCCTGGGATAGGGCGGCCGCTGGAGCTCTGGACTGGGTCGTGCCTTTGCGGCCTCTGACCCGGCGCCGATCTCATTGAGCTCCTTCGTTTACTGAGGAGCTGAGGGAGTTGAGGTGCCGGAAAAGACGCCTAGAGAGTAGTTGGAGGGCCAGTCGCTCTGAATCTGACCGGACACTGGTAAGATCTCATATTATGAATTACGTAGTGGCGATAAAAGCAACGAAATGTAGTTATTTTCCTGCTCTTATTGCGTCATCAGATAATCGCCCGGCTGCCCTGTTTAGGGTGACCCGCTCCCTGCTCCACCAGGAAGCGCGGGAGGACCCCTTGGAGGGTAGAGCCGAGGATTTTGTTCAATATCTGTATGACAAAATCACTCAGATTCGGGAAGATCTGGACTCTGACTGGGTAGTCTCAGGGGGAGGGACTGTGGCAGGTCTTGAGAATGTTATCTGGGATGAGTTTGATCCTGTGACCCCTGAGGACGTGGACAGGATTCTGGGTAGACTGAACGCAACCACTTGTTTATTGGACCCTCCTGGTTAGTGCTGGCTTCTCAGGAGGTGACACGAGGCTGGTTCCAGGGGATTATAAATGCTTCGTTGGGTGAGGGTGTCTTTCCTGCCGCCTTGAAAGAGGCGGTGGTGAGGCCTCTCAAGAAGCCTTCCCTGGACCCGGCAATGTTGCTAAATTATCATCCGGTCTCCAACCTTAGTTTTCTGGCGAAGGTTGTTGTGAGTGTGGTCGCGCAACAGCTCCCCCAGCACCTGGATGAAACGACGTATCTGGATCCGTTCCAGTCGGGCTTCAGGCCCGGGTACAGCACGGAAACGGCATTGGTCGCATTGGTTGATGATCTCTGGAGGGCTCGGGACAGGGGGGTGCTCCTCTGTCCTGGTCCTGTTAGACCTCTCAGCGGCTTTTGATACCATCGACCATGGTATCATGCTGCACCGGTTAGAAGAGTTAGGGATGGGAGGTACTGTGTTGTGGTGGTTCTCCTCCTTTCTCTCTGACTGGTCGCAGTCTGTGTTGACAGGAGGACAGAGGTCGACCCCGAGGCCCCTCATATGTGGGGTGCCGCAGGGGTCGGTTCTCTCGCCTCTCCTGTTCAACATTTATGTGAAGCCGCTGGGCGAGATCATCCGTGGTTTCGGGGTGGAGCACCATCAGTACCCTGACGACACCCAGCTGTACATCTCCACCCCAGATCACCCCAATGATGCTCTTGAAGTGATGTCCCGGTGCCTGGAGGCCGTACGGATCTGGATGGGGAGGAACAGGCTCAGGCTCAACCCATCCAAGACCGAGTGGCTGTGGTTTCCAATGTCCCGATATAGTCAGTTGATGCCATAACTGACTATTGGGGGCGAATCATTGGCCCCCACGGAGAGGGCTCGCAACTTGGGCTTCCTCCTGGATTCACGGCTGTCTTTAGAAGAGCACCTGACGGCCGTGACCGGGAGGATTTTTTATCAGGTTCGCCTGATTCGCCATTTGCGTCCCTTTCTGGATCGGGACTCGTTACGCACGGTCACTCATGCCCTCGTCACCTCCCGCCTGGACTATTGTAATGCTCTCTACATGGGGCTCCCCTTGAGGAGCACCCGGAGGCTCCAACTGGCGCAGAGTGCGGCCGCGCAGGTGGTAATGGGAGCGTCATGGCGCTCCCATGTGACACCTCTCCTGCGTGAGCTGCACTGGCTCCCGGTGGTCTTCCGGGTGCGCTTCAAGGTTTTGGTTACCACCTTCAAAGCGCTCCATGGTTTAGGACCTGGTTATCTACGGGACCATCTACTACCACCAATAGCCTCCCACCGGCCAGTACGCTCTCATAGAGAGGGACTCCTCCGGGTGTCGTCAGCCAAACAGTGTTGGCTGGCGACCCCTAGGGGGAGAGCCTTCTCTGTGGGGACACCTACCGTCTGGAATGAGCTCCCCCCAGAGATACGGAGGATTCCGGATCTGCGCACCTTCCGCCGCGCTGTGAAGACCTTTTTATTCCATCAAGCGGGCTTGGCCTAATCTCCTCCCTCTTTTAATATGTAAATTTTAATCTGTTTTTAAATTATTGGGGTGTTTTAATCTGTCTGGGCCAAAATGATTTAATTTGATTTTATCTAGTTTTAAATTTTGTGTATTTATGTATTTTATTGCTTGGCTGTTCACCGCCCTGAGTCCTTCGGGAGTAGGGCGGTATACAAATCAAATAAACTAAACTAAACTAAATATACTACGAGGGCAATTTAATTTGTTAATGGCTGATCAGGTGGCAACTGGTTTACAATATGCTAAAAATAATACATTTTGTAATTCCAATAAACCAGGTAGGTGGTTGGCCTACATGTTGAGGAAAAAACAGAAAGCACGAGTCATTAGTAAGATAGAATATAGAGGTAAGGAAGTTTATCAACAGAATATGATTAAAAAGACTTTTTTGGAATTTTATACAAAGTTATATGCTAGTGATTCAATAAAAGGTATAGATATAGATAGATATTTAAAGGAAGGGAATATTTTGGAATTAACGTTGGAACAGAAGGAAGGACTGAATCAACCAATAACTTCTGAGAAGATTATTGTGGCAATTAAGCAGTTAAAAATAGGGAAAGCTCCAGGAACAGATGGACTAACAGCTGTTTATTATAAGAACTTGCACCTTGAAATGGTAGAGCCGCTTAGAACTCTATTTTGTAAAATTCAATCATGAGGAGGAGTTCCACCCTCTTGGAGAACAGCTTTTGTTTCATTGATTCCGAAGGAAGATCAAAACTGTATCAAACCTGAAAATTTCAGGCCAATTTCACTTTTGAACACGGATTATAAAATTTTTGCTAAGATACTAGCGAATAGATTAATGCCAGTTATGCAACAAGTTATTCACAATGACCAATCAGGTTTTGTAAAAGGGAGACAGATGAAATATAATGTTAGGCAAATTATAAACTTATTGGAATATTTGGAGAAAAATAATCAGGTCCCTGCAGCATTTATATTTGTGGATGCAGAGAAAGCATTTTATCGATTGAACTGACAATTTCTGTTTAAAATAATAGAAAAAATGCACTTTGGGGAGTATTTCATACATTCAATAAGAGCAATATATCAGGAGCAAACAGTACAAATAATAGTTAATGGAGGTTTAACAGATGTGTTTAAAATTGAGAAAGGTATGAGGCAGGGCTGTCCTTTGTCGCCATTGTTGTTTATTTTAACTTTAGAAGTTTTGTTGAATAAGCTACATGATTCTGACAAAATAAAAGGAATTGTAATTAGACATCAGGATTATAGACTAAGAGCATTTGCAGACGACCTGGTTCTTACTTTATCTCAACCTATAGAAGCAGCTCCCTATATGTTGGATATCGTAGCTCAATATGGTAAAGTATCTGGATTTAAAGTAAATCTACACAAGACAAAGATGATAACTAAAAATTTATCTATAACTCAAAGAGAAGAGTTAGGGAGGATAACGGGGTTTGAAGTAGTTAAAAAGGTTAAGTATTTAGGAGTATATATTGCAGCCTCAAATACGAAACTGTACAAAAATAATTATGAAATTCTTTGGCAAAAAGTACAGAAAGAAATGGAAAAATGGAAAAAGTTACAACTATCACTACTGGGAAGGATAGCAGCAATAAAAATGAATGTACAGGATATACGTGAGAGAGGAGGTCTTAAAATGCCTAATTTAAGATTGTATTATGAAGCAGCAGCTTTATCACAAATTAGTGATTGGTTTAACTTAACTGAAGAAAGAATGTTAAACATAGAAGGTTATGATTTGTTATATGGATGGCATGCTTATTTGTTGTATGAAAAAAGGTGGATAAAGTGTTTAAGGGTCATATACTCAGAAATGCATTGTTGAGGGTTTGGAAAAAGTACCAATATAAGCTGAACTATAAGAGCTTCTTCTTTTTGAAAGGGTTAAGTCGCAACTGAAATCTCTAGATGAATTAAAAGAAGAAGGGATAATTTATACTTAGTTTCAGTATGGTCAGCTTCAAGCTAGATGGAGGGAGGATCAAAAAATTGGGGTTATGCAAAATGAGGAAAATTTCGTGAAACAGATTACAGATCAAAGTCAGATGCATATTAAAAGGTTGTATAATGCATTACTGGAAACAGACTCAGAAACAGAATTGGTTAAGGATTGTATGATAAAATGGGCACAAAACTTTCAGGAACCAGTGATGATGGAAACATGGGAAAAGATTTGGGTCAGAAATGTTAAATTTACGCAAGCACAAAATTTGAGAGAGAATTTTTATAAAATGTTTTATAGATGGCACTTAGATCCTAAAAAATTATCATGTATGTACTCGAACTTGCAAGCTAAATGTTGGAGATGTGAATGTAATGATGCAACCGGTTATTATATATGGTGGACGTGTAAGAAAATCAAGGCATTTTGGATAAAAATTTGGTGGGTGATGCAGAACATTTTGAAAAGAAGGTTGAAATTTATTCCTCAATTCTTTCTATTGGGTATAATTACGGACTGTACAGTTTCAGAGACTAAATTGATTTTGAACTTAATATCAACAGCTAGGCTGCTGGTAGCTCAATATTGGAAGAAGGACTCTTTGCCTACTATTGAAGAGTGGATATTGAAAGTAACAAGCCTAGCAGAAATGGCGAAAATCTCGGCGTATTTGAAGGACCACACACAAGAAAGATACGTATCGGAATGGAGAAGATGGATTGATTATATTCAAAATAAGTATCAGATAAGAAAATATCAAATAGCTTATGAATGTTAGCATTAGAAGTATTTGGTTATTTGTACTGGAGTTAAGGTTTCAGTGGGGGAGGCAGTACTTTGAGGATAAGTAGATTAATCTAGTTTATGTTTGATTAAATGAAATACCTTGTATTTTGCTCTGGGAAGTCGGGCAGAGGGGGGGATGAAGGGGGGGAAGGGGGGGAACATGGGGAAAAAAATTTCTGTATTTATTTTTTGTAAAACTTTTTAATAAAAAAAAAGTTCTGCTTTCTCGGAGCACATTTTTCGAAGAACCTGTGGTATGAGAGGAATTGGCGGATACGCATACAGAAGGCCTTGCGGCCAAGTGCAACAAACGGCGTCGCATCCTTCTGCCCCCGGAGATGGAAACCTTGACAGGAATCTTGGTAGTTGCGCATTTTCTGGGCAAGCAAACAGGTCAATAATTGGTTTTCCGAATATCAGAGTCAATTCTAGAAACAGCTGAGGGTGGAATCTCCACTCGGAAGGGTCGAGATGGCTCCTGCTCAGCCAATCTGCCTGAAGATTCGATGACCCCAAAGTGTGTTGAGCTATCAGAGGAAGAGTGTGTCGCTCTGCCCAGTTTATTAAGTATTTTGCTTCCTGCATAACTTGTTTTGACCGGGTGCCCCCCTGTCGGTTTATATGGGCCTTCGTAGCCATGTTGTCTGTTAATATCAAGACATGGCAACCCAAGACCTGGGCTTGGAAGTGACGAAGGGCGAGTCTCACTGCCAGTAGTTCCAACCAATTGATGCTTTGGCGACGTTCCGCCTGAGACCACTGTCCTTGTGCTACCTGTGAAAGGAGATGTGTGTCCCATCCATGAAGACTTGCATTGGTCGTTAGTGTGATGCAGTTGAGTTCTTGAAAGAAACAACCCTTTAGTAAGGCCGATGACGTCCACCATCGGAGAGACCGACGGACTTGAGATGGTATCTGCACCTTTGAGAGGGAAGTGCTGGTTCCCCGTCTCTGGAATGGTTACAGGAACCATTGTAAGGGGCGAGAATGGTGACGGGCGTATCCAATCGATAGAGTCGAGATCATCTTCCCCAACAAATGGAAGAGGAGCAGTAGCGAGACTAATCTTTGTGATAAGATCGATGACACAATCTCCTTTATACCGTGTTGTTGCTCTTGGCCCCTGACCAAATCTATCACCGCTTCAAGGTGGACTATTCAAGTGGTTGGTTGCAGGTGGTTCTTCTTTAGATTGATTGTGAAACTATGTTGTTGGAAGGTATGAATCATCATGTTGGTGTCCTTCACTGCCTGCGATGGACTGGACGACAGAATCAAAAAGTCATCCAGATAGCAAAGAAGTCGGATTGGGATAAGGTGGAAAGATGCTGCAACTGCTGCAATCAATTTCGTGAACGTCCTTGGTGCCGACGATAGACCGAATGGCATGGCCCTGTATTGGTTTGCATGCGCAAAGCACAGAAACTTCCCATGTCCTGGGTGAATTGGGACATGTAAATATGCCTCCTTTAAATCCACCGACTGTAGCAGATCGCCCTGTCGAACTGATGCCAGAATTAATTTGAGTGATTGCATCCTGAATCGCCTGTACAATATAAATTGATTTAATAGTTTGAGATTTAATATCCCTCTCCAATCCCCCAAGCTTTTCGGAACCAGAAAGAGGATGTAGTAAAACCCCCTCCCCTCCTCGGTCCTTGGCACCGGCTCGATAGCTTTGATGTGTAAAAGATGCCGAATCTCGTCCTCCATGAGTTGTTTCTTTACTTGGAGACGAGGAACCGGGCATTGAATATATCTGCTTGGGGGCTTGGAGAGGAATTCCAGAGTTAGTCCGAACTGTACTGTTCGTCGAATCCAAGCATCCGCTGATTCGGAGTCCCTTTGGCGGCAGAAGTGTTGTAGATGGCCACCAATTGGGGGTTGTGGCTGGGAGTCATTTTCCACAACGGAATGACCTTTGTCCGGTACCACGAAAGAATCTCTTGGACTGGGCCTGGCGTCTGCCCTGATCCCTGAATGTTTCACAGTCAGAATGTTGATAAAATCCCTGGGGATAAGATCTTTGGTAATAGGACCCAGCGGGTCCGGAATATAATGAAAGGGCTGACGGTAAGAGTAGGGTGCTGACCTGAAGTCTGGTCTCCACTGAGAGGAAGAAAGTACTTTTCGTTTATCACATCCTTCCAGTAAAGCTGGATCTAAAGCTTCTCCGAAAAGGTGTGACCCCTTATACGGAGCAGATGCAAGTTTCCATTTTGACTTGTTATCAGCTTTCCAGTGACGAAGCCACAAAAGTCTACACGTGGTTAGAGCTGAAGTTAAAGCCCTGGAAGCAAACTTCTCTGCATCCAATGATGCGTCTGCCAAATATTCAGTGGCAGCCACCATCTTATTAATATCTTGATGTAAATGTGCTGCCTCTGGCAGTATGCGGCTCTGCAATTGTCTGAGCCAAATAAGTGATGCTCTATTAAAAAACGAGGCAGAAGAGGCTGCCCGAATGGCCCAAGCAGCCGCCTGGTGGGCTTTTCTGAGAGACAACTCTGACTTCCGATCCTCCATCCTAAGACCCTCCACGATGTCATTAGACAAAATATGTTGTGGCCCCGCCCTCTGAGCCTGTCCCATCAGAGGAAGAAAGCTCCGAGCATGAGGAAGAGGAGTCAGCCAGGCCTCCCTCTCCAGGCCCCTCCCCTCTGGCATTGTCTCAGGTGCCGGCCGAGGGAGAGGAGATCAGCAGGGAGACAGCTGGTTCGTCTCAGAGTGACGATGAAACATCATTCCTGGATGCACGCCTCCGAAGGCGTGATAAACGATTGCAGCAGCTTAGGAGGCGTGCTAGGGATTAGAACTGAGTCACTGGACCACACCCCAGAGACTATATAATAGAGGGTAGTGGTCAGGGATCCTTGTGACGAACAAAAGCAAACCTTGGATAGTCACTAAAGCCTCGTCCGGAACTGCTGAGAGAAAGATTTAAAGTGTCGGACATTTGGACTCTTGAGTATTTAATCTTTCTGTTTTACTGTGAAAATAAAGTCACTTGGCAGACGGTGTGTCTATCGCTGCCAAGTGGGAGATAAGACCTGGGTGCGTTCCAAAGTGTTTCCTTAACCCTTGGCTGGCTGTGTTTGTGTGTGTGTGGGGACGGGGACAGATCAAAATAGCAGAGGAGGTATGACTAGCAACCGGAGCATCTACTGCCGGTAATTGTAGTAGATTGTCCAGAGAAGGAGCAGCACAATATATCCTTTTATCATGTGTGTTAGGACCAGCAAGGGATCCAGGTTGGGTCCATGGTTTCTGAATTACATCAGAAAACAAATGTGGACAAGGTATAAATTCTTGGTCAGCCTTGGGTAATCTAAATAGTTGCCCATGGATATTAGGTGGGTCAGAATCATAGGAAGAGGAAGATTCCTCCACACCCATATTAGTAGCTAACTTAGCTTTGTGCAGAAGCGATTTAAATATTAAAGGGCGAAATAACCCAACAAAAGCTGGTACATCGTTATCCATTTGCAGTTATTATCAGATAACTGCAAATGGTCATAAACCTCTTCATCCAGAGTAGAGCCCTCTACACAAGCAAAATCATGTTCAGAAGAATATGCAGTAGCATTATAGAACTGTATTGGCCTTTGATATGTAGAAGGATGTTCAGTGGACGGCAACCTGGTGCCCTGCTGAACAGTAACGGTCAAAATTTTTGAAATGGCGTCTGAAATGACTGATTGAACATCCAAATTTTGGTTAGGTTGCTGATCTTCACCTGCAGGAAGACCTGCAGAGGTAGGTGTGAAGGTGGCTTCCGGTAACTGGTGAACTACCCCAGAAGAACTGGGTGCGCCCAAACCCTGTGGAAAGGAAGATGTGGAGGGAACATCAAAGGTTGAGCCTCCAAACAGTTGCTGACTTGAAACCCCTTCTGTAGGAGTCAAGGCGGCCACTTCAGAATGTACCGGTAATTTATCAGTTTGCCTCCTTACTTTATCAAATTGGCGCTCCAACGTCCTGTGGCGCCTTTCTGCATCCTTATCACTACCTTTGGTTTTACTAGAAGGCTTAGCTTTATCCTTAGCCACTTTACTTTTAAAAGCTGTTTTAGCACTTTGAGCAGTTGAATACTTGGTTCTGTGCATTATGGGAGGTGTAGGCTCACCCTCAATATCAGATGATAAAGCAGAATCTGCCATAACTATGGTCTGCAAATTGCAGTTCAATTTGACAATTTTTAAAAAAATTTCGTTAAAGTTCAAGTTGCTAGTCCTGATCAAGTTGTTTTTTAAACAACTGAATAAGACCAAACTTTAAATTTCAGTATCATTCATAAATCAAACCTGTCTTCCTGGAGTCTTGCAAATTGACGTCTGTGTGAAATTTCTGGTCCTCAGATGGCACAAAGGAGAGACCAGCCAGAATTGACAGCAAAAGGAATGACAGATACAGGAACCCAGCACAGTGGGGACAGAGACCTCACAGCACTTCGCTTCGCCAGACTTGGCTTTAGTTCAGTACCTGAGCCTGTGGACAGCAAGTAAGGCTTGTAAATTAGTGCTTTTACAATGCAGCCGCCACGACTGACAGTTGAGCTGTCAGATTCAAAAATGGCGGGCGCGAGCTAAAACTGCTCCTCAGCGCCACTGCGGCTCAACAAGGAGGCTAGAAATTTGGCATGAAGGCTTCAATCGCCCTCTCAGCGCCGCAAAGCCGGTTCCTGAAGTGGAGTGTGACTTGATTATTCAGGCAGTGACTCCGAAGCTGCTCAGAATGATAGGGCTGCAGGGCAGAGCTGATTGATCTGGCAAGCCGGTGACCAGCCTCACACCAGTGGCAAACAAACACATGGAGGTGCCTCAGGAAGCAACCTCCGGCAAGCTGCAAAGAGAAATTGATGGCGGTGGAAGCGGTCTGGAGTCCCAGACACGCCAAGAACACCGCCAGCAGCTGAGGGGAAGCTTTTTATCAATCCCCAATCCACAAAACATTGCGCAGCCCTACCGGAACCTTAAAACAGTCCACAAATCAGTTTAAAAGTAAAGAAAAAATTATAGACTAACAGAAATTACTCCAAAAATATCTCTGATTAAATCAGAGAAATCTCACACCAGTCTGTTCAATAAGACTGAGTGAAAGACTGGAGCAGAGGGCGTAGCCAGACCAATGGAAATAGATTTGAACACCCAGTCTATCAAGTTAAGAATAAGTGAATACCCATGTGGATTGTCGGAGCAGCAAAGCTGGAAAATTGCCTTGTAAACCCAAATGGCCCAGGCAAAACACAGAGTTAAAAATGGCGCCCGCTGCAGCAGTGACTGAATCCAAGTCACATGGCTACAGAGCACTGATGGGGTTCAAATAATTTAACAATGGGTTATCTGACCTAATGACCAGATGGATAGGTGTGGCTGGGTGGGCATGTGATTGGGTGGGCATGGCCAACTTGACATCACTCACATTGAAGGGCGCTTCGCCTCACCAGGCCTCTTGTGACCGTGGGGATGCTGCAATGGTCATAAGTGTGAAAAATGATCAAAAGTAGCTTTTTTCAGTGCTATTGTCACTTTGGATGGTCACTAAATGAACTGTTGTAAGTCAAGAATTACCTGTACAAAAATACAAAATGCTTCTTTGCTTGCAAAAAGCTGCCCTAAATACCAATCATTAGATTAGAAATAGGGGAATACACATTGAAGATCAATGATACTCACAGCAATCACGGAAACCTAAACCAATTCTGTCTGAATACCTTTCTTTTCATCAGCAATGCCTGCAACCCGAAGTTACAAATCAGGCAGGGTGCCAGAGCACCTTGAGAAATTAAAATAATTAAAATGCAACAATAACTATCAACACCAATTCTTGCTCATAAAGTGAAACCCTTTAGCAGAGAGGTCATTTAAGCTCTCCAGAAAGTGGGTGGGCACACTTCGGCTACAAAATGCCAAGCTAAAGGGACAAATTAACAAAGTATATAGGGGACCAAAGTTCAAGTCACTGCCCACACAAGCTTGTCAATATCACAATAAAATTAGTACATGCCACAGATATCTAGAAACCAAGAAAATCCAGTTGGCTCTTGAAAAAGTACCTTTGGGACAACCATGACCTGGATGACTGAAGAATCCCCATAGACAAGAGACTCCTGTGCTCAGTGAACTGCCAAAGCACCCTTTCCCACCCAGGAGAAGCAATCTTTAGATCCATTTGCACCACTTAAAGATATCAGCTGGTCTCATTCACCTCACACGATATCCTAAGGAAATCATCCAGATTTAAGGAAAGATCACATGCCCCCAGAAAGACAGTAAAAAAAATCAGACCAAGTGCCAAGCTTGCATCCTGCTTCTTGGAAGTACACCCCAAAACCAGCCAGGAACCAGTAAAACAGTGTAAAAAGCTTAAAACAACCATTCCCCTTTAAGAAAGTCAAGCCCCTAATAAAGAAAAGTACCAGCAAAGAAAAAAATTCTGGAGAAGCTCAGGCTACAGAAAGTCTGGGCATACTGCTAATAACCATTAGCTGTTACAAAGTAACAAAGTGTCAGAGTTCCAGAAAAACCCAACTCCAATTAAAAACTCCAAGACAAGCATTTTCTCAAAGTTTCACATCTGGAGAAACCCGAATCTGAGAGTTCTGGGTGTTCTCTCAGTAAATCAAAACACCCCAAACCATCCCCTCACTCATCAGTCCATCACATGGTCCAATCACCATCCGGCCCATCTTGAGACATTACTCCAACCACTCCTGCTCCAGATGCAGGATTGTCCTGACCTTGACTGAAAAGAAGAATGCTATTTTGTCTAACTACATTCCCTCTACTAAATCCCCCCTCCTCCTCCACACACAAGAAGGTGGCAGCATGGAAGCTTCTGGTACTAATATGGCTTCCAAAGCTGACAGGCATCCCCACCCCCCAGAAGAAAAAGCCACATCCTGGAAAATAAAACAGACAAAACACAAAAGAAAGGGTTAACACATTGTACATCAAACTGCTTAACCCCCTCTCCCCCCTCCAGGAGAACCCTTTGGCTTCTCAGTAAATTTATCATGAAATTGTTTTACTAGTCTATCAGCTTTCACAGCCCAACTTTTCACCCAAGTAGCTTCAGATCCTTTCCAGTGTACCAAATACTGTAACCAACCAGGGGTGAAATGCTCCCGGTTGGGACCGGATCACCTGATCTGGTAGCGATGGAGGCAGGTGGTTCAGAGAACCGGTAGCAAAAATCCCTGCCTCTGCCCCCGTCCCCCATGCCCAGCTTTTTCTTTTAATTTTTAAAAGCATTTTTTTCTACAACCTCTTCGGCCGAAAAAATGCTTTTAAAAGT
Organism: Arizona elegans; assembly: GCA_022577455.1. NCBI lineage: Eukaryota > Metazoa > Chordata > Lepidosauria > Squamata > Colubridae > Arizona > Arizona elegans. Next base: position 68,604,807 of record JAKOOJ010000004.1, on the reverse strand, counting down.
AAAAAAAAAAAAAGCCTCTGATGATCGCGTGGCTCAGCTGGGATCGTTAAAGGGATCGTCAGCTGACGATCCCAGCTCAGTTGCCTGATCAGTAGAGGCTTTTTTTCTTTTAAATGCCTCTGACAATCCAAGCTGAGTTACCTGATCGGCAGAGGCCTTTAAAAGAAAAAAAAGCCTTTGCCAATCAGGAAACTCTGCTGGGATCGTCAAGAGTCTTTTGAAAGCATTTTTTTACAACCTCTTCACAGAAGAGGTTGTAAAAAAAATGGTTTTAAAAGGGAAAAAAATTGGCCATACCCACCCAGTCACATTACCCCACACACCAAGCCATGCCCACAAACCAGTAGTAACAAATTTTAGATTTCATCACTGAACCAACCCTGTGTAATCTAGAGTCAAGGATCTTCTTAAGTTCATAATAAGTCCACCTTTGTACTATCAAAGGTGGGGGGGGGAGCAACTGGTAATTGTCTTAAATGAGATGCTATTGCTGGTTTCAATAAGCTACTGTGAAATACTGGGTGCACTTTCCCTAATATGCGAGGGAGGTTAAGTTGGACAGTCACTGGGTTAATCATTTTCACTATAGGGAAGGGGCCTATGAATTTGGGTCCAAATTTCTTGCTAGGTAACCTCAATCTTAGGTATTGGTTGATAAATACACCTTATCTCCTATTCGGAAAGGTGGTTGGAGACACCGGCGTTACTCAGCATGGGCCTTATATTTTTCTGCTGATTCAGCTAAAGCTTTCTTAATATTTTCCCAACCCTTTTTTAATGAGGTTATCCATTCTGTTAGGGACATGGAAGTGGGTGGGCTCTCTAGGCAACTCAGGCATTGGCACAAAATCCATGCCAATAGTTATTTGAAAAGGGGTCAACCCACAACTACTATGTACTGATTATAAGCCACATCGGCGAACAGTAACAATTCCGCCCAGTTCTCTTGTTGATAGTTTACATAACGTATGATATATTGTTCTACCATGGCACTGGATCGTTCCGCGGATCCATTGGTAGCCAGATGGAAGTCCCTGGGATGACCCAATGGACCTCAGGAACTCTTTCCAGAACTTAGCAGTAAATTGGACCCCACGATCTGATATTATTTGCCACAGGACGCCATGAAGCCTGTAGATATGTTTCAGGAAAAGTTTTGCCAGCTTTTTGGCAGAAGGCAATCCGTTGCAGGCAGTAAAGTGTGCTTGCTTGGAGAATAAATCCACGACAGTCCAAATCACCATATTTCCCCTACTGTCCGGAAGTTTGATAACAAAGTCCACTGCAATCTCTTCCCAGTTTTGTGGGTTCGGCCATGGGCTGGAGAAACCCAGGGGGTTTCCCTGGTCTGGATTTCATGGTGCAGATTGCGCAGCTTTTTATGTAGTCCTCTACATTGGCTTTCATCCTTGACCACCATAATTGTCTTCTAGCTAAATGGAGAGTTTTTAAAAATATAAATTGGCCCCCTAGTCAAGAATCATGACTACACTTTAGCACCAGTAGTCTCATGCAACTGGGCACATAAATCTTACTGTCAGCCTTGGAAGCCATATTAGGCCAGAAGCTTCAATGCTGCCACCTCCTCATGTGTGGGAAAGTAGGAGGGGGGATTTAGGAGAGGGGAATTAGTAGACATAATAGCATTCTTCCTATCGGTCAGCGTGATCCAGCATCTGGAGGAGGAGTGGTCAGAGGCTGGGTCGAGGTGGAACAGATGTTGATTGGAGCATGTGATCGATTGAGGAGAAAGGGGGTGGTTTGGGGAGCTTTGAATTACTGAAGGAAAGCCCAGGCTTTTCAGATTCGGGATTTCCCAGATGTGCCAGTATACCTATTTCTAGTAAAGAGAACTTTGGAAAATGCCTGCTTCCGTGTCTTTACTGGGAGTCGGGGGTTTTCTGGAACGCTGACACTTACTCTCTTTCCAAGCCAATCCCTCACTCAAAGTTAAGTCCATCTGGTTTTCTTTAAACCATGTATCATTTGAGAGCGCCGCTTTTAGCTCTGCTGTCAGCTTGTCTTCGCGGAGGTTGGAACTGCACCGTGTTTGTGCTCTAGTGCGTACTTGGGCTGCTGGTTGGGTTTCAGAGATCTATCTCTTCTTGCTAGCTGTCAAACTGAGGCTTTCTGGACAAAGCATCCAACAATAAGTTTCCCCCCTCCCCCCCTTGGGATGTATTTTAGGTTGAAATTAAAGCATTTAAAATACTGACCCCAGCGAACTTGTTTGGGTGAAAGCTTCTGAGTGGTCTTCAGTGCCTTGAGGTTTTTATGGTCAGTCCACACTTTGAATGGCTCCTTTACCCCGTCTAGGAAGTGTCTCCAGGATAAGAGAGCCCATCAGACAGCAAAAACCTCTTTCTCCCATACCGCCCATCTGTGTTCAGTTTCTGTTAACTTTTTTGATACATAAGCACAAGGGATTAGTTCATTTTGAACACTCCTTTGTAGTAGAACAGCCGCTACCGCTACATCACTAGTGTCGGCTTGGACTATAAAGGGTTTATTTGGGTCAGGGTGCTGGAGGATCAGCTCCACCATGAATAGACTTTTTAAATGTTCAAAGGATTTCTGACAGTCCATTGTCCAATTGAGGAGTTGGCTAGGTTTTGGCTTGGTTGGAGATGGACCGGTTTTTAAAAGCTCAGTTAACAGGAGCGTGACTTCTGCAAAGGAAGGGATGAATTTTCTATAAAAATTTGAAAAACTCAGGAGGGTGGAACTGATGTCACGACGATACGACGGATGATCTGGGCGCTCCGAGATCACCGTCGATATCTCCGCTGCTGGACAGTCCAGTTTGGACCTCACCATCATGTAGGGACGGTGATAGTGGAGGGCACATCCTGTTGATCCCAGGGACATCGCAAAGTCCCTGGTTGATCTGGGAAAAGCCCTTTTTCCCGGCAGTGAAGAGGCAGCCATTAAGCTGCTGAAGTTAGGACAACTCCGGAACAGAAGAGAATGAGAGAAAGTGTGTCGACTTGGTGAGAGAGCTTTTAATTAGGTTAATTGAAAGAACACCCTGAGGTGAAAAGATAATTAAAATTGATGACAGAAGAAGTTAAGCGGAATTGAGCCTGAGTCTAAGGTAGTTTTTCCTATTTTGCAATTTATTTTTATTTGAGAATGTTTACGGAGGATTCTAATTTCTTTTAAATTGGACTGGACTGGACTGGATGGAAGATTTCCTTTTTATTTGTTTAACTGCTAAATTTTTAGTGCCTTTTTAGTTTAATACTATTTTGGCTTAGTTTTGCTAATTTTTTTTCTTTTCTCCATTTTTTTTTATTTTTTTATTTTTTTTTTTATATCATCTATAGGATATAGAGGGAAAGTGGAGGAAATAAGTAACACTGCCATCTAGTGGATTGGAACATTGTATTTTTTTTTTTATTGGCAAAAGAAAGTAGCAACTGTGTTACATTTCAAGGACTCTGAGCCTGCTCATAGATAAGATAGTTAGAAAAGCATCAAAGACTGTCTGCAGGACTGTTTACTCAGGTGCTCTTCTGGGAAACTATTATTGACAGGCGGCTAAGTTTCGAAAGAAGATTGCAGTGACTCTGGAAAGAGAGCTGTAAATACTTGGTGAGACCTGTAAAAGAACTTTTGGATATTACACAGTTGTGGACTTTTTTTTTTTAGATAGAAAGTTCTTTTTTTTTTTTTTTTTTTTTGCTTTTTTGGGGTATTATTTTTCTATTGCTCCACTTCTCCCTCTTTTAAATTTTTAAATTTTTGGTATATATTTTTCTTTTTCTTTCTTTTTTTCTCTCTTTTCTTTCTCCCCCTTTTTGATGGAAGATTATTAATGTGTCCAATATCCCTTCATTTAATTGGAATAGGGCATACAAGAACCTGAAGAAATTATTTTTTTATTCTTTTTTCTTCCCTTTTTTTCTTCCTTCTTCTCTTTGATTGGAGATTGTTAATTTGGTTTATATCCTTTTATTCAATCGGATTAGGGCAGGGATGGGCAATTGTGGCTCTTTTATAACCTGTGGACTTCAAATCCCAGAATTCCTGAGACAGTTGAAGTCCACAGATTGTAAAAAAGCCAGAATTGCCCACCTCTGGATTAGGGCATACAAGAGCCTGAAGATTTTGCTTTCTTTGGATCTTCCTTTTTTAAATTGTTATTTGAGATAATATCTGTCCTCCATAAAAACAGATTAAGGTATAGAAGAACCTGAAGATTTTTTGATTGTTTGAATATTTTGTAACCATTTCATAGAACTGAGTAAAAAGGCAGCAGCTATTAGTTCCTCTACATCGACTCCCTCTTCTTCACCATCGGGAGGACAATGATCAATACAGACGATGTTACAACAGGAAAAGGAGAGGGAACGCGAGAAGGAAAAGGATGTGACAATGCAAATGATTTTGCAAGGAATACAAAACATACAATCAAAAATAGTGATTATTGAACACAGTTCAAAAGATTGAACAAAGAACAGAAAAAACTGAAGAAAACGTGGAGAACATACAACAAATGATGAAGAAATATGAGGACAGACTTCAAAAAATCGAAGAAAAGGAAGAACAAAGAGATAAAAATTTGATATATGGATAGCAGATTGGATGAGGTTGAACGCAATAAGAGTGGACTAGGATGGGAGATGGACAAATCAGAATTCTACTTAAGATTTCAAAACATAGAAGAAGAAAAGGGAGAAAACTTGGCAGAAAAAATGATAGAAATTTTAGCAGAAGCATTAGGAATTACTAAGGAAAAGATGATGGATGGCATAGATGAGATATTTCGAGTATATACAAGATATGCAATGAGAAATAAACTACCAAGCGAAGTTCATATAAGATTCACCAAGAAATCAATTAAAACGCAAATATTGCAGATTATAAAAGAGGAAATACTGAAATATAAGGGCAAGGAAATTGTGGTTCTGAAACAAATACCGAGAAGAGTAAGGGAGATGAGAAGAGAATATCAATTCCTGATGAAAATATTGCTCCAGAAAGGTGTGAACTATAGATGGCTGATACCAGAAGGCCTGGTGTTTACATGGCAATTGCAAAGATTTAAAATAGACTCAACCCACCCCACCGCTGTGAGGCGAAACCGACTCATGGGTTCCGCCCCAGGCGCCTGATGGACCCTGATAGGTTCCTGACGGAGCTTGGGACATTTCCCACTGACCTATTGTGCGATTTGCCAGAGGCCCTGGTGGATGCCTAGGAATGGGCTGCCACCGGGGCGCTGGATTGAATCGCTCCCTTGCGGCCTCTCCTCCAACAGGGATCCCGGGCAGCTCCATGGTTTTCCGTGGAGCTCAGGGAAATGAAGTGTTGGAAGAGACGCCTAGAGGGCCGTTGGAGGTCTTCCCATTCTGAGTCTGACCGAACACAGTTAAGAACTCATATTAGGTTTTATCTTGTGGCAATGGAAGCGGCAAAACGTGACTATTTCGTTGCTCTCATTGCGTCTGCAGAAAATCGCCCAGCAGCCTTGTTCCGAGTGACCCGCTCCCTTCTCCATCAGGGAGCGAGGGAGGACCCTGGCCCTAGTAGCACAGCAGACTAAAGCACTGTTATTAACATCAGCTGCCTGCAATTACTGCAAGTTCAAATCTCACCAGGCTCAAGGTTGACTCAGCCTTCCATCCTTTCTAAGGTAGGTAAAATGAGGACCCAGATTTTGGGGGCAATAAACTGACTTTGTATAAAATATACAAAAGTATGAAGGCTATTACTTAACGCGTTGTAAGCCGCCCTGAGTCTCCAGAGAACGACGGCATATAAATCAAATCAAAAAAAGAAAAAAAAGGCAGTGCTGAGGATTTTGCGCAATTTCTGCAAGACAAAATCACTCAGATGGACGGGGTTGGACGCTGGGCGGGATCCGACGAGGGAATGGGAACTGATCTTGGTGGTGACATCTGGGTTGACTTTGATCCTGTTTCTATGGAGGAAATGGACAGGATTGTGGATAGATTGGGGGGCCTCCACATATTTACTGGACCCTTGTACCTCCTGGCTTGTTGCGGCAACCAGGGAGGTGACTGGAGACTGGATCCGGGCGATTATCAACGCTTCATTGAGAGATGGGGTCTTCCCTGCCTTACTCAAGGAGGCGGTGGTTTGTCCCCTCCTGAAGAAGCCAGCCCTGGATCCAGCCTCCTTGAACAACTTTCGTCCTGTCTCCAACCTTCGCTTTATAGCGAAGGTCGTTGAGTCTGTGGTGGCGTACCAGCTTCCATAATTCCTGGAGGAGACTGATTATCTAGACCCATACCAATCAGGCTTCAGGCACGGACACAGCACGGAAACGGCATTGGTTGCCCTGGTGAATGATCTCTGGCGGGCCCGGGATGGGGGTTATTCCTCCATCCTGGTGCTACTTGATCTCTCAGCGGCTTTTGATACCATCAACCATGGTATCTTACTGCGACGTCTCGGGGGGCTGGGGGTGGGGGGCACTGTTCTACAGTGATTCTCCTACTTCTCGGGCCGTTCGCAGTTTGTTTGGGCGGGGGGTCAGAGATCCTCCCTGAGGCCCCTCACTTGTGGGGTGCCACAGGGATCGGTTCTCTCCCCCCTGCTTTTTAACATCTATATGAAGCCGCTGGGTGAGATCTTTCAGGGTTTCGGGGTGCAGTATCATCAGTACGCTGATGATACCCAACTTTACATTTCCACCCCGGACCAACCTAGGGATGCCCTTTCTGTGATGTCTAAGTGCCTGGAGGCGGTACGGGTCTGGATGGGTAGGAACAGGCTCAGACTCAACCCCTCCAAGACAGAGTGGCTGTGGATACCGGCGTCCCATGATCTAGCTTCCCCATCACTGTCAATGGGAGGGGAGTGTCTTGCTCCCTCGGATAGGGTTCAAAATCTTGGCGTCCTCCTTGATTCACAGCTGTCTTTAATGGACCATCTAACGGCCGTGACAAGGGGGGCATTTGCACAGGTTCGCCTGGTGCGCCAGTTACGCCCTTTTCTAGACAGGGACACCCTCCGTACGGTCACTCATGCTCTCATTATCTCTCGGTTGGATTACTGCAATGCCCTCTACATGGGGCTGCCCTTGGGGTGTACCCGGAGGCTTCAACTGGTTCAGAATGCGGCCACGCGAGTAGTTACGGGTGCGTCCCACTATTCCCATATAACACCACTATTGCGGGAGCTGCACTGGTTGCCGGTCGTCCTCCGGATCCGCTTCAAGGTGCTGGTACTCACCTATAAAGCCCTATATGGCACGGGCACAGGGTATTTGCAGGATCACCTCCTACCAGCCTCCCACTGCTCAGTGCGCTCACATAGGGCTGCCCTCCTCCGTGTCCCCTCAGCTAGACAGTGTCGGCTAGCGGTACCCAGGATGAGGGCGTTCTCTGTGGCCGCACCGACCCTGTGGAATGGGTTGCCCATCGAGCTCCGGATGGCCCCGGACCTCCGCACCTTCCATGCCAACCTAACGACATGGCTCTTCCACCAACTTCCCTGATCTGCCGCGGATTTTAACTTGGGGATTTGGGGATTTTAAATTGGTTTTAATATTATTTAATTTTCACTTATTGTCGGGTTGTTCTATTGTTGTGAGCCACCTCGAGTCCTATGGGAGAAGGGCGGCATATAAATCTGACTAAAATAAAAAAAAATTGATAAAGCCAAAGCATTTTATGCTGAATATCTTAGAGAGAAAGAAATAGAGTTAAGAAGGGAAGAGTCACTGATCAAATTACAAAAGAAATGTCTAGCATCAATTGAAAAGGAAAAAGGCGCAGTAGGAGACTTCAATGGCATAGTAGATGAGAAAATGGATTATAATACACAGAAGGTAATAAAGCAAAGTAGAAAAATTCTGCCAAAATCTTTTTTTAAGATGATAGAGGAGACAAATTTAAAAGATGCATGGAGAGAAAGGAATGCAAAAAATAGAGAATATACTTTTTATTCTAACATACATTTATCATGGTCTAGAATAGATATGATATGGATGACAATGGAATTGATTTCTAATATAGAAGAAATTGACATAGAAGCAAATATCTGGGCAGACCATAATCCAATGACAGTGAGATGGAAAGGACAAAGGAGAAGGTCTAGATGGACTTTAAATAATACAGTATTAAAAGAAAAGGACTTTGTACAGAAAATGGAGAAAGAATTGGCTTTCTTTTTCAAAGAAAATAGAAAAGAGGACACATCAATGCAAAATCTTTGGGACACTATGAAAACTTATGCTAGAGGTCTGATAATTGACTATACAAGGAAAAGAAATATTAAGAAAAGGCAAGCTTATAAAACATTAGAGGATGATTACAAGAAATTTGAAAAAGAACTACAGAATTTCCCACAAAAGAAGGACATGAAAATAACAATGGACATAACTAAACATAAAATGGGATTAATGGAAAAAGAAGACCTAGCACAAAAAATTAAAAGTGCCAAACAATTATTTCGAAGATGCTAATAAACTAGGTAGATGGCTAGCATATAAACTGAAAAAAGAGAAAGAATCACAGAAAATAATACAGTTAGTGGATGACCAAGGACAAATTAGATTTGGGAATGAAGAGAAGAAAAATATCATACAAGATTATTATAAAACATTATATGAAAAAGAGAATGGGCGTTGGTCCTACCTGATACGCCTGTTCTCTCATGGATGGAAACATCAGTCAGCGATGAGTAGACTCCGTCAGCTAGCCAATCAGGACCGAGTCTGCATTTTGCTTAGGCCCCGCCCTTCCTTCCTGTCTCGTTTGTCGGCGAGGACCTCAATGCAGACTGTCGTGTCTCCAACTGAAACGAGAAAGAATTAGTGAACCCGCCCTCCCCAATGGCAGGTGGGTTGGCCCCAGACAGGGAGGGGCTGACTGACGTTTCCATCCACGAGAGAACGGACGTATCAGGTAGGACCAACGCCCATTCTCCTCCCCGATGAAAACATCAGTCAGTGATGGGACATACCAAAGCTTGATGTCCAGGGGACTTCCGGCGGTGACATCATCGTGAACGGGTGAGGAAACGGAGGCGTCGTTTCTGAAGCCCAAAAATTCTCCATTAGTTATTCTTTAAGGGCATTCCCGAACTTGGAGGGATCAGGAAAAGAAAGAGGAATTCGCAAAGACCCCTGGCATTGCGCTAGTGTCAGGGAGGACGAGCGATTCTTAAATTGGTGGAGAAGAAGTCGGCCTTTCTGGCAGACAGGAGGGATGGCGCCCGCCTAGATTGAAGTAAAGAGTGGAAAGCAATTTAAAGTGACAGTCAAAAGATCCCCTACAACAAAGGCGGTAAGCAGGAGAAGCGCGACTGAAGCGGGGGAGGAAAATTGGAAATACGACAGCGGCGGTATAAAGGAGAAAGTGGTTGAAATAAATACAGCGCGGAAGAGAGGGACCCATAGAATGACTAAGCAAATATAATGTGATGGAGAGGGAGCGCTTGAAGAAGGCGAAGGCAGACAAACTTGAGTGGAAGGAACAGGCTGTGGAATACGTGAGCATAGAAGCTCTGTTTGAACTTTGGATTTACAATGATTTAAATTTAAATTTAAAAGGACCTGAAAACTGAACGCAGAGACTGAAATACTGCAACTCGAGCGGAGGGAATAAGCTGTGGAATTTGTGAGCATAGATTTGCTTAGACTTTGGATTTATAAACCTCAAAAAAAATCTTGAAAATTGAATGCAGTGATTGAAAGACCGGGACTACAAAAACTGATACAGACAGACATAGATCACGACCTGACTTAAGACGAAAGTGAATACTATTCTTGGGGGAAAAAAGTTAATATTTAAAAGCTAATACGTTTAATATCTATAGAATTAGAATCATATATAAGCAATAATTTATATATATATATGTAAATTATATTGTGAAATTATAAAAGGTGATAAAAGAAAGATAAGGAATTGCTGTTAGAGAGATTGATTGGAATTTTGATATGAAATAGTGAATGAGCTGATTATACTCTTGAGATAGATAAATTGAGTGATTGAATAGATTGGTAATTAGAAAATTAAGAAAACTAAAAACTGTGATTGATGAATTAAATATAAGTAAACTGATTTGTATTGTGAATAGGAATTAACTGATTAAGTGGGGCAACTGGGAAATAATAGAAATAAGGCGTGTGGGAATAAGTGGTTGTGTGGGGGAAAAGGAAATTATTAAGAAATAATTTAAAACTTTATGTTAAGGTGAGAAAGTTTTACATGATTACTGAAAATGCCCACAACATCCACCATAACAAAAACAGGGAAAAAACCTATAACAAGCACGACAGTAATGACTGCCTCCCCACTACAACAAAAAACAATAGATAGCATGGTAGGAAAAGAAAAAGAAAAATTGGAAATGTCACCAAATGTAATACAGAATATGTTTCAAACGATTCAGGAATCACTACTCAAAACGCAAGAAAAAAATTGCGGAAAATCAGGAAGAAATGAGAACATTCCATGCAGAGATTAGAAATGAAATAGGAGAAGTTAAGGAGGACATTAAGACCATGAATGATAAAATTGGGGGTATCCAACAATCCATAGTAGAGAATGAACAGAAAATTAGAAAAGCAGAAAAGAAAATAGATCATGTAGAATTAAAAGTAGAAGCAATGGAACAAAAAACCTGTACAACTAAATAAAGAAATGTCGGGGACTTCCAGCGGAGGCGTAGGTCGTAACGGCATGAGAAAGGAGAGCTCTGCTTTCTCGTGGTGATTTTCTGTATTTCGGTGCCCGTAAAGGGGGTGATCGGTCTGGGTGAGGACCGGGAGAAAGAGAGCGACTTCAGAGGCGCGGTGTGGAGAGGTGCGATCTCGCATCGGACCTAGGAGAGCCCTTATTTCGGACATAGAAGAAGAAGGCCGATTCGGCAGATCCAGAGACCTGACGTCCCGAGCGTATAAGAACAGGAAGACAAGGAAGTGAAAGTGGTGAAATCTGGCAGCGAGAGCAGAGATCGAGTGTTAAAATTGTTTTCAGCATCGAGGGACTGACAAAAGAGGACGAGCTTTAAGGCCCAGAAGCACAGCAGAAAGAAGAAGTGGCGTAACGAGGGAGCAAGCGGCAAAGAATAAGACTTGCCAGAGTGACTCAGCGAAACCGGACTCTCAGGATTTGTGATAGTAAGTTTAAAGCTCTCCCTTTTTTGTTGGAAAAGAAAAGAGCATAGGACAGAGGATAAAGTAAGAATGGAGAACTGCGCTAAAGGAGAAGATTATTGGGGCAAAACAAAGTGACGAGTGACAGATAAGAAGAAATAGACTGATACTGTGACTGTGGCAACCATTTTGGACTATTGGAAAATACAAAAATAAAGAAGAACTCCTGTTAAAATTTTGAAAATTATTAAGGACATAAGGAGTGAATCTGAATAAGTTAAGACTGGATAGTGATATTTGAACTCAGTGATTGGATCTGGTGACTATAATCAACTGTTTGAAACAATTTTATAAGTGCAATATTTTATAATTAGATAACCTCATAACTTTTATGTTTTAAAAACTTTATAAATTCATATATACCTTTAACAGAATAATTATAGAAGATTAAGAGTATTAATTTTTACTAATGAATTGATTACTGTTTAGACTGTATTGTTCTCTTGTTCTCCTTCCCTCTTATTTTTCCCTTCATTTATTATTTAAATGGTTAAGTGAGTTCTTTAAAATCTTAGTAGTGTCAGATTAATTAATTATCAGGACTATTTGATTAGATTAGACCAGACGGTGACCTAATATTTTAGAGTTTATATTTCTATACTTATATTCATATTTATATTCATATTTTTTAAACTATAAATTTTAGAGTAAAATAAGGATTATAACAGATAGCAAATTAGTTCAAATTACATGAGATTAGAGTGGAAATTGATATTTATATATATTAACAACACACAATAATATTGGATGCTGATTTGGGAATATTTAGACAAAATATTAGAAAAACAACAGAAACTTTTGAACGATATGACATCAACAATAACAACGACAGGGAAAACTGGGAAAAAAACAATTTTAATACCAAGTGGAACGACGGCTTCCCCAATAGCACAAAAAACCTTAGATACTATGTTTCCAACTGGAAAGTTGGAAGTCCAGGAAGTTGAAGCGGTAAATATTGGAATAAATGAGTGGGTGGACCATAATCCAATATCAATAGAATGGAAAGGGCAAACACCAAAAAAAGGCAGATGGATGATGAAAGTACAAATAATCAAAGAGAAGGAATATATTGGTAAATTAGAAAAGGAACTCAAATGTTTTTTCAAAGACAACAATAAAGATCAGACATCCCTACAGAACCTATGGGACACCACAAAGGCTTATATTAGGGGTATAACTATTGCTTATAATAGTAAAAGGAAAAAAAAAAAGGAAAGGGAGTATAATATAAATCGCAATAAATAAATAAATAAATAAATAATAACATACAAGATGAAATTAAAAATTGGGGGGAAAAATTAGGTACCCACCCAGGAGACGATTAAATAAAAACTAACTGGATAACAGCCAAACACAAATTAAATCTGCTTGAACAGGAAAAGACTATTCATATATAAAACAAAATTATTTCGAGCAGGTGAATAAGCCAGGAAGATGGATGGCCTACAAATTAAGAAAAGAAACCGAGAAAAGGACTATACACCAATTACAAGATAAACAGGGCAATCTACAAAAAGGTACTGAAAGGAAAAAAGAGATAGCAATTCAATACTTCCAGGAATTATATAGCAAAGAGGAAGTATTGAATGGGAAAATAAAACAATATTTGGAAGAAGAAGGGCTCCCAGTAATTACGGAAGAGGATAGAGAGATGTTAAATAGAGAGATTACCAAAGAAGAATTACAGGAGGTAATTAAAGGACAGAAAAATAATAAAACTCCAGGAACGGATGGAATTCCAATAGAATTATACAAAAGTTTAGGTGAAATCTTGAAACCAATCCTCTTGGAACTTTATAATGAGGCTTTAAAGGAAGCAAAAATTCACTGATCCCAAAAGAAGAGGCAGACACCACTCAGATTAAAAATTATAGACCGATTTCATTATTAAATTCGGATTATAAAATTTTTATGAATTTATTGGCTAACAGAATTAAAACAATATTAAACCAGAAGATACATGCAGATCAGAACAGATTTTTACCAGGCCGGCAAATTAGAAATAATTTATGGACAGTCATGAATGTAATTGAATATTATGAAAAACATCCAGAAAAACAGGTAGCCCTGATTTTTCTGGACGCACAGAAGGCGTTTGACCGAGTCAATTGGAATTTTATGACCCAACAAATTAAAAATATGAAATTTGGTGAGAAATTCGAAGAATTAATTTTGTCAATTTATACTGAACAAAAGGCAAAAATACTAATTAACGGAGGAGCAACAAATTCTTTTGAAATAGGTAGTGGAGTAAGGCAGGGGTGTCCTCTCTTGCCGCTATTATTTATCTAGAAAATTTATCTAGTATTTATCTAGTATTATTTACTCTAGAAAACCTGCTTCGGAAAATTAGAGCAAATGGAGATGTAAGGGGGCTTAAAATAAAAGGAGAAGAATACAAGGTCCAAGCTTTCGCGGACGACCTTGTGTCCTTCTTAGAAGATCCAGTTTCAACAGAACCCAATCTAATGAAGGAAATTGAAAAATTTGGAAAAGTCGCAGGTTTGAAAATTAATAAGGATAAAACTAAAATATTAACCAAAAACCTAACAACGAAACAAATAGAGGAATTAGAGAAACAATCTGGGCTAAAAGTAGTTAAGAAAATTAAATATTTAGGAATAAACCTGACAAACAAGAATATGCATATAAAGGGAAACAATTACGATGGAATGATACATCAAATTGAAAACAATTTAGAAAGATGGGGAAAGTTAAATATTTAATTTTTAGGAAGGATAGCGGCTCTGAAGATGAACATCTTGCCTAGACTCCTCTACCTATTCCAGACTATTCCAGTGAAACTGGAGAAAAAATTCTTTATTAACTTAAATAAAATTACGTCTAAATTTTTATGGGAGGGCAAAAAACCCAGGATAAGCTTGAGCACACTACAGGATGATAAACTTAGAGGAGGTTTTGGTTTCCCGGTGTGGGAGAAATACTATAAGGCAGCAGGCCTGATATGGATAAAAGAGTGGGTTAACCTAGATAATCAACGATTATTAAAACTTGAAGGCCATGATTTAATAATGGGGTGGCATGCCTTCCTGTGGAATTCTGAGAACAAGACGTACCAACATTTTAATAATCATATAATTAGGAGAGCATTAATTGACATCTGGTTGGAGACAAAGAAAAAATGTTACAAGAAGGTCCCTGGGTGGTTTTCCACAGTGGAGGCGGCTATGCACCCCAATACTATAAATTATCATAGAATTATATGGTATAGGGATCTATTAGATTCAAATGGACTATTAAGAACACGCCAGGACCTCAGAGATGCGGGAATGGAATTTGATTGGTGGCCCTACCTTCAAGTACAAAATAGATATAGGAAAGACAGGGACGAAAGAGGAATTGATGTGAATCCTAATAGACTAGAAAATTTCTGGAAGTGAAAGAAGGGAAATTCATATCCAAAATACATAAATACTTATTAGAAATTGACTTAAATGAGAATATAATTAAAGGACAAATGGTTGCCTGGACTAGAAATATAGGTAAAAATATTCAACTAGAAGAATGGGAAAGGATTTGGGAAAACAACATCAAAATAACGAAATCAGTAACCTACAAGGAAAACCAATACAAAATGTGGTATAGGTGGCACCTTGCCCCTGCAAGGCTAGCACAAATGTACCCTAATTTGGATCCGAATTGTTGGAAATGTAAACAGGCCCGAGGAACTTATTATCATGTATGGTGGCTATGTCCCAAAATTAAGGTATTCTGGGGGAAAATCAGAATTTGGATATCACAAATTACAGGAGAAGAAATAGAATTAGACCCAGAGATTTTTTTATTAGGAATATATAAACAAAATATCAGAAAAGAAATGACATATTTGATACATCATATAATTATGGCAGCCAGAATAGCAATTGCACAAGTTTGGAAGACCGATCATTTGCTAACTGATCAGCAGATAATACAAAAAATATATGCATGTGCGGAATCAGATCAACTAACACTGAAATTAAAGGATAAGGAAAGCTCAAAGTATTTTAAGGTATGGGACAAGTGGTATGATTGGATTAAGCGAAAAGAAAGTGGATAAGGATATACGTAGTAAACCATATAGATAATCTTAATGAGTCCTAAATTTTACCTTTCTTTAATAGTGAATTTTAAATTGAGAACTGATAATTGAGAGGGTATTTCCATGCTTACTTCATATAAATACCAACAATGACTTCATCGTCAGGAAAATGAATATGGGACTAGGTTAAGAAATATATAATGTGTAGAGAAGAAGAATATATATCTAGATATGTAAAAGAATAGAAATGAAATGTCAAATATTTATTTTTTTATTTTATTTTATTTTGAATTTGTATACCGCCCTTCTACCTGAGGACTCAGGGCGCTGAACAGCCAAGTAAAAATATAAAGTACAAATATTAAAATACAATTAAAAAGACATATATAAATTTGGCCCCATTGATTAAAAACAATAAACAAAACAATTAAAAACATTTTAAAAAGTGTTAGGCCAGCCCGGCTTGCTGGAAAAAGAAGGTTTTAAGGGCACGGCGGAAGGCACCGAGGTCTTGAATTCTCCTTGTCTCTGGGGGCAGCTGATTCCAGAGGGTAGGTGCCCCCACAGAGAAGGCCCTCCCCCTGGGGGTCACCAGTCTACATTGTTTGCCTGATGGCACTCTGAGGAGGCCCTCTCTGTGGGAGCGCCCATCATATGATATGATCTATGTATATGAATATCTTATTATTGTTTTAATTGTTTTTATAATTGTTTGATAATTTAATAAAGTTTGTTTTAAATTTTAAAAAAATAAAGAAAGAAATGTCAGATTCATTAGCCATGCCTGAAATGGAAAAGGCCTCATATTTTTTGCGCTTTCAGAACATACCAGAGGAAAAAGATGAGGATCTAGAAGAAAAAATGGTGGAGATCATCTCAGGAATGACCCAAAAAGACCAAAAGGAAATAAAAGGACAACTGGAGGAAACATATTGTCTACAAACAAATTATATAAGGAGGTAATAGCGAGAGAAGTCCATGTTAAATTTTCAAAGAGATCTATTTAGGAGAAAGTCTACAGGAAATCCAGAGAAGAAACAGTGACTTATAATGATAAAGAAATCATAATTTTAAAACAGATACCCCGAAGAATAAGAAACATACGGCAGCAATATCAGTTCTTAACATCATTACTGATTAAGTATAAAATAATATATAGATGGTTGCCAATAGAGGGTATATATATAAAATAATGCAAAAAGTACTGGGAAAAAATATGTTGATGTTATACAATGAAGCCATGGAGAAAGCTAAAATTCCAAAGACATGGACAGAAGCAATAATCACAATCATTCCAAAAGAAGATACAGATCTCCAGCAAATTCAAAACTATAGACCTATCTCATTACTGAACACCGATTACAAAATATTTGCAGCCATTCTGGCAGAGCAAATTAAATTAGTACTAAATACATACATATATGCAGACCAAAATGGATTTTTGCCGGGACGCCAAATAAAAAACAACATGAGAATAATACTTAACACTCTAGAATACTATGAATCACATCCGGAAAAACAGGTTTCGTTGGTTTTCCTTGACGCCCAAAAAGCTTTTGATAACCAAAACTGGAAATTTATGATTAGACAATTACAAAATATGTAAATTGGGGAAAAATTTGGGAAAATTATAGAAGAAATTTATACTAACCAAACAGTAAGGATAATTATGAATGACGACATAACAGATAAAGTTACTATAACAAAAGGAGTCAGACAAAGCTGCCCACTCTCACCTTTATTGTACATACTATCATTGGAAATACTTCTGGAAAAAATTAGAGAAGATCAAGGAATTGAAGGTTTAAAAATTAATAAAGAAGAATACAAAGTCCAGGCCTTTGCTGATGACCTAGTGTTTATAACAGAAAACCCCATGGAATCTATACCAAATCTCTTTCAAAAAATAGAAGAATTTGGAGAAATGGCCGGACTGAAAATTAATAAAAGCAAATCGAAATTAATTGTAAAAAACCTTACGAAAAATCAAGAAAAAGAATTAACAGATAGTATACAAATCCAAACAATGAAAAAAATAAAATACTTAGGAATCTGGCTATCCACAAGAACTTCAGCAATAAAAGAAAATAATTATGACAAGCTAATAGAACAAACAAAGAAGGATTTAGAAAAATGGAAAAACTTACATATCTCATTTTTAAGAAGAATTTCGGCCATTAAAATGACTATACTGCCTAAATTTCTGTATCTGTTTCAGGTTACTCCAATAAAAATAGACAAATCGTTCTTTGAAAATTTGAATAAAATGACATCTAAATTTATATGGCAAGGGGAAAAGCCACGAATAAAATTTAAGCTGCTTCAGGATACAACAGATAGAGGAGGAGCTTCACTCCCAGATTGGGAGGCATATTATCAAGCAGCAGTACTGTCCTGGGTCAAAGACTGGATAGAATTAAAAAATCTTAGACCTTAACAATTGAGGGACACGAACTTCAAATTGGCTGGCACTCCTTTATGTGGGACGAAAAATACAAAACACATTCATACTTTAAAAGACACACAATAAGAAACTCATTATTACAAATTTGGCTGAAAATCAAAAAACAACACTATATGAAAATACCAAATTGGCTATCGCCAGTAGAATCAATTAGACACCCAAATTTAACAGATAAGACAAAAATAATTAGATATAAAGATTTAATTGACTATCAAGGTAAACTGAAGACAAAACAACAAGAGGAGACAGACATAGAAAGGGAAATAGATTGGTGGACGTACACCCAAATACAGTCTAAATATAGAGAACATATAAAAATATATGAAATTCATAAACAAAAACAAGAAATAGATAAAATTATACTAGATTCAGAAAATAAACTAATTAGCAAAATGTACAAATTTCTTTTACGCAAAATGGAAGAAGAGACAGTCAAGGAAACGATGATTAAATGGGCTCAAAACATCAAACATACAATAAACTTGGATAAATGGGAAAAGTTTTGGCAAGTAAACATAAAATTAACGAGCAGTGGCGTACAAGGAAAACCAACAGAAAATGTTTTATAGGTGGCACATGTCTCCAACTAGAATGGTAAAAATACAACCTAAAAATAGTCCGATCTGCTGGAAGTGTAAGAAGACACAAGAAACTTTCTATCATTTATGGTGGAATGCCCGGCAGCAAAGAAATTTTGGTCTAATATTAAAAAATGGTTGGAACAAATAACAGAAACACAGATAGACAAAGAACCAGAAACGTTTTTATTAGGAATCTTTAATAAATCATACCCTAAAGATATTAAATATCTCACAATTCACATACTAATTGCTGCAAGAATAATATACGCAAAAAATTGGAAACAAGAAAAAAAGCCAAACGAAACAGTATTAATAGAAAAACTTTTAGAATGCGCTGAAATGGATAGGTTAACCAAAGAGATATAAGAAAGAGAAGAATCAGATTACTATAAAATATGGAATAAATGGTATAATTGGTTAAAAACTAGAAATAAACAAAAAACCTAGAGGGGAAACATTACCGATATAGAAAATGTTATTATATTAAGGAGAGGTGAAGAAATATATAACAAGCAGAATGTCACTTTGAAACAATGCTTAAGAAGGAAACAAAATTTCTTTTGTTTATATGTTGTATAAATGTTTGTTGTGTGTATGTTACGTTATGTTTTTTTTTAATATTTATACTCTAATAAAAATTTATTTTAAAAAACAAAGCTTGATGTCCAGACGGGAGAGGAGAATAGTGGCTGAACCCACCTCAGGAGGGCAGAACTTGCTGCAATATGTGCCGGCCAAAAGAAGCATCTGACGATGCGTAGACATCCAGATGGTAGTGATGAATAAAGGCGTTGGAGTAGACCAGGTAGCAGCCTTGCAGACCTCATCCAGTGATGCTTGAGTCGCCCAGGCGGCCGAAGTGGCCGCACTCCGAGTAGAATGAGCGGTCACATTGCGAGGAACCCTCAGAGACTGCGCTTCATAGGCAGAGGAAATAGTGGCTCTGATCCAGCACCCCAGAGTCGGAGCAGACACCTTGGACCCTGGCTGAAATGAAACGAATAAGGCCTCTGTGCGACGAAATGAGGCCGTACGCACGATGTAAACCTTCAAGGCTCTGCACATGTCGAGAGTATGCCAAGTTTGTTCGAGGCGATATACCGGCTTTGGGCAGAAGGAAGGCAAAACGAGCTCTTGGGAGCGATGAAAAACGGAGTTAACTTTGGGAAGAAAGGTTGGATCAGTTCAGAGGACTACCTTGTCAAGATGGAACACACAGGCTTCCGGGTTTGACTGCCACCGGCGAAGACGGTCGCTTTTGAACGGCCGCCAGCCCTGCCGCCTGTAGAGCCGCCCCGAGTGAGGGAAGAGGCTTGAAAACTCCAGAATCCTGAGGATTTGAGGAGAAGAGCAAAGCAAGAAGCAGGTTGAGCCCCCGTGAACCCCGAGAAGTTTGCTACTGGGGAGGAAACGGGTGTGGCTCCCTTTTAACTTGCGGAGACTCCGGACGGCGTGGGACGACTCTGCTCGTCAGAGCAAGCCGGCTGCAGCAAACATTTAAACTGATGGGAAGATAACTTTGTTATAAAACAACCTCAACCCCCAAACCAAGAAACTGCAAGTATTTCTTCTCTTTTGAACTTTTGATTTGGGGAAAAGCTAGAGCGAGAGGAAACGGCTTGAAAAAGGCGCCGTTCCAGCGTTAACGAGCTGAAAGGGAGAGTGATTGCGCAGAACTATTCTAACAAGCTACATTGTAGCAGTGCCTGTTGCAAGCGAACGGAGAAGAGTGGAAAAGAAAAGAAAAATAAATTTGAGCTTGTCTCAATCTATTTAATTCTGGGGGACTTTTTCAAAGGATATTGTGGAGGTGCAAAGGAAAGGAAAAAAAAAAGATTTTCTTCTTTCAGAAAAGTTAATTTACGTGGCAAAATGGCTTCAAAGAAACAGGAAGGAAAGGTGGCAGGGGAGGGATCTCCCACCCACAAACCAGAACAGCAGCCCCCTCCCAGTCAGCAGAGGGAGGGAAAGGACTTTGATGTGCAAAGTTTAAAAGATTTTATTACCCAGGCTTTGGATGAAAAATTTCAAAAATCACAACAGGAAATGAAGAGGGAAATTAATGAATTTAAAGAGGCAATGAAAGAAAATTATGATAAGGTGTCAGATAAATTGTCAAAGGTGGTTTCTGACTTGGCAGAATCCATTACTAAAGTGGACTCCAAACTGGAAGAATTTAAATCAGAAGTCAATGTCAAAATGAAGGATGCTGATATTAAAATTGCAGATGTGGATAACAAAGTGGAGAGAGTCGAAAACGAAATCACAATGATACAGTTCCGATCCATGGAATTTGCTATTAGGCTTCGAGGAATTAAAGAGAATGATAGGCAAGATCTGAGACAGATTTGTTCTGATGCCTTGGCTGTATTGCTAAAAATTGATCCAGCAGATGTGGTCTATAAAATAGATAAAATTTACAGAGTGAATTCATGGGTTGCTAGACAAAGAAAATTGCCCAGAGATGTGGTGATATACTTTACTGATAGAAGAATAAGAAATGATATTTTGCAAAGATCCTTTCTTTCCTCTGTGCAAGTGGAGGGAGCTCAAATTGGAATTTATAAGGAATTACCACCTAAGATGTTAAAAGATCGAAAAGAGTACAGGTTCTTAGTGAATGAATTGCAAAAGCAAGAAATACCATTTCGGTGGGATGCCCCAACTGGTATAATTTTGAAATATAATGGAGAGAGACATCGATTGAATACTTTTCAGAAGGCGGAATATTTTTATTATAATATCCTTAAAGAAAGATCATCATCCCCACGTACATCTACATTGTTGGAGATAAAAAGTGATAAAGAAAAGCAATCTCAGCACGAGAGGGCACAACAGTCTAAGCAGATGGAACCAGTGGAAATGCAGGGTGCTACACAGGGAGGAGGCCTTTTGGAGGAATCATTGTCAGAACCTTCCCCGATTCTGTCAACTGGTGCTGTTTTGGATGAAGCTGGGATGCCTGAAGTTAAAGACCAGCGTATAACTCGTGCAATTTCCAAGCAGATAAAAGAAAAACGTGAAGCCATGGGAGGAGCTAGGCCGAAGACTTCAGAAGAAGTTAGGCAAAGCAGCTCATCGCTTCAGAAAGGTCAAGATGACAATTAGGCTCTTATCTTGGAATGTTAATGGACTAAATTCACCACAAAAAAGGAAGAAATTATTTACATATTTGAGACAATTTAATAATGACATAATTTGTTTACAAGAAACTCATATTCGAACTCAAGATCATAAATATTTGATAAATTCTAAATTAGGAACACACTTTATAGCTTCAACCTCGGAAAAAAAGAATGGTGTGGTTATTTATGTGAATAAAAGACTGTCCGCTAAAATTATAGAAGCAGATGAAGATGGTAGGTTTGTTGCAATTGAATTGCACACAGCAAATGGCCAAATTCTTTTGATTGGAATTTATGCTCCGAACCAACAACAGGATCATTTTTATAAGACTCTACATAATAAAATATTGCAATGGGACTATAGATCTATTCTAATAATGGGAGACTGGAATGGAGTAATTGATTCTAAATTAGATAAAAAAAGTTTGGCGAAATCAAGGATCAGACTGCCACAGACTTTTTTTGATATGAAAGAAGATTTGGAATTAAAGGATATCTGGAGAATATATAACCCAAAAGAACTGGACTATACTTTTTTTTCTGACAGACACAGATCTTTCTCCAGGATTGACTTTATCTTGTTATCAGATGATTTACTTATTAAAACAAAAAGAACAAAGATATTTCCAAGAACTTTAACTGATCATAGCTCTGTATGGATAGAAATCGAGATGGGAAAGTCTGAGAGAAGGTCATGGAGACTAAATGAAAATTTGTTCAGATATGAAAAAAATATAATAGAACTTAAAAAACAGATGAAAGAATTTTTTGAAATGAATTTGAATAAGGGTACCCCAATTGAAATAGTATGGGACGCGAGCAAAGCTTATATGAGAGGGGTACTTATTCATATGAACTTCAAACATAAACAGAATCGACAAAGGAAAAGACTTGAATTGGAAGCAGAAATAAAGAATAAGGAACAGTTACTTATTAAAAACCCAACAGATGAAAGAATACGTGGTGCTATAAAACTTTTGAAAGATCAGTTTCAAATGCTTTTGGCGGAACAAGTTGCAACAAATCTACAATATGCGAAGCATAATATGTTTTGTAATGCTAACAAACCGGGGAGATGGTTGGCTTATACCTTAAGGAAAAAGCAGAGTATACAGACTATTGAGAGTATTGACATTGGGGGGAAAGAAATTTTCCAACAAAAACTGATTAAAGAAGTCTTTGTAGATTACTACGTTAAATTATATGCTAAAGATGATATACAGAATGGACTTATAGAAAAATATCTAGAAGAGAAAAGAGTCTCAAAAATTACTAGCCAACAAAAAGAAAGAATGAATTACCCTATAACAGTTGAGGAAATAATTGCAGCAATTAAACAATTGAAAACAGCTAAAGCTCCTGGAACAGATGGATTGACAGCAGTGTATTATAAAACTTTACAAGCAGAAATGGTGGAACAACTTAGAGACTTATTTTGTAATATACAACAAGGGGGTAAAATACCCCCATCATGGAAATCAGCATATATTACTTTGATACCAAAAGAACAAGCAGGTCCTAAAAAACCGGAAAATTATAGACCAATATCTCTTCTAAATAATGACTATAAAATTTATGCAAAAGTATTAGCCAACAGATTGACGCCAGTAATTCGAGAGGTGATTAATGACGACCAAGCTGGGTTTATAGAGGGTAGATACATGAAGGATAATGTAAGGCAAGTTATAGATTTACTGGAATATCTTGAGAAGAATAAACAGATCTCTGCAGTGCTGGTTTTTTTGGATGCGGAGAAGGCCTTTGATAGAGTGGATTGGAATTTTCTACTAAAGACTTTAAAAAAAATGGGATTTGGAGACCAATTTATACAGGCGGTTTCAGCAATCTACCAAGAGCAAAAGGCACAGATTATTATTAATGGAAGTCTGACATCAGAGTTTAAAATCGAAAAAGGAACAAGACAGGGATGTCCGTTGTCCCCATTGTTGTTTATTTTAACACTAGAAGTCTTGCTAAATACAATAAGGGACTCTAATATCTTGAAAGGTATAATGATAAGGCAAGAGGATTACAGAATAAAGGCATTTGCAGATGATCTGGTCGTTACCCTAACACAGCCAATGGAATCAATAATCCAGATGAAGGACATTATACAAGACTATGGTAAAGTTTCAGGTTTTAGTCTGAACCAGAAAAAAACTAAGATGATAGTCAAAAATATGATACAAGATCGTAAACACGAGCTTGAAAGGAGGGCAGGTTTTGAGATTGTACCAAAGGTAAAATATCTAGGAGTTCAGGTTGCAGAATCAAATATGAAATTGTTTCAAAATAATTATGAGGTGTTGTGGTGAGAGGTGCAAAAAGACATGGAGACTTGGAAAAAACTGCAGCTGTCTTTACTTGGAAGAATAGCAGCAGTTAAGATGAACATTTTGCCAAGATTTCTTTTTTTGTTTCAAATGATTCCGGTGCTTAAAAATGATAAACAACTAAAAGTATGGCAAACTGGAGTGAACAAGTTTGTCTGGAACGAGAAAAAACCAAGAGTAAAATTGAAAATTATGCAAGATGCTCCAGAAAGGGGAGGTCTTAAACTTCCAAACCTACAGTTATATTATGATGCAGCAGCTTTGACTCAAGCAAGTGATTGGTTTGGAAGGAAAAAGACTGGAATACTAAACGCAGAAAGTTTTGATTTGGAATTTGGATGGCATGCTTATTTATTTTATGACAGCAAAGTGGATAAAGTATTTAAAAGCCATATACTTAGAGACTCTTTGTTGAGAGTTTGGAAGAAGCACCGACTCAAATGGGATTATAAAATACCGCTATGGCTGGATCTTGGTCATATTCTGTGGAATACAAGTATAATGTCACTCGGGGGGTTTTTATACAAAGAGGTTCTTTTTACAGATGCGGGCAGATGGCAGCTGAAGACATTACAGACACTGTTGGCTGAAGGGATTAATTTAACTTGGTTACAATATAATCAATTGCAATTGAGATGGAAAGAGGACCAAAGAACTGGTATTATGTTGCATGAGGAAGAATTGGTTAGACATATAAAAGAGAAAGGTCCAATGCATATTAAAAGGCTTTATAATGTTTTGTTAGAAAGGGATTCGGAAACTGAATTAGTTAAAGATTGTATGATTAAGTGGGCACAAAATTTTGAAGAACCAGTGATGTTGGAAACATGGGAAAAAATTTGGGTTCAGAATGTTAAATTTACACAGTCGCAGAATTTGAGGGAAAATTTTTACAAAATGTTTTATAGATGGCATTTAGATCCTAAGAAATTGTCGTGTATGTACCCTAATGTTCAGCCAAAATGTTGGAGGTGTGATTGTTTAGATGCTACATATTATCATATTTGGTGGACTTGTAAGAAAGTTAAGGCTTTTTGGATAAAAATTTGGTGGGTAATGCAGAATGTTTTAAAGAAAAAAATCCAATTTTCTCCACAATTGCTTTTATTGGGTATAGTTGAGGGTTTTACAGTGGATGAAATAAAGTTGATTTTGTATATGATTACAGCAGCGAGATTGTTGATAGGTAAATATTGGAAAAATGAAGCTCTGCCCACCGTAGAAGAATGGATTTTGAAGATGGCCAGCTTCGCGGAGATGGCGAAGATTTCAGCATACTTAAAAGATTGCTCACAAGAGACTTATGAATGTGGATGGAAAAAGTGGATAGATTATGTGCAGAACAAATACCAAACTAAGAAGTATCAAATAGCTTTTCATTGATAGTATTAATATTAAGATAGAAATAGTCGAACTATGTGAAGATGAAAAATGACATGGGGGTCGGGGGGGTTCAAGGTTTTTGTATAGGGGATAATGATATTCTATGGAAGTCTGGGGGGGAGGGGAGGGTCAGGGGGGGTTGGGGAGTTTGGGGAGGGTTAGGGGGGTGAAAATGGGGTGAAAATGTAATTGTAAAACTTTTACAATAAAAAAAAAGATGGAACACACACAATTCACGGCAGACCGACAGGCCGGC
The DNA here is from genome assembly GCA_022577455.1 of Arizona elegans. Lineage (NCBI taxonomy): Eukaryota > Metazoa > Chordata > Lepidosauria > Squamata > Colubridae > Arizona > Arizona elegans. The sequence goes on along the minus strand of JAKOOJ010000004.1, from coordinate 68,579,486 downwards.
CATTCCGGAAATACAATGAGCCGAGGTGACTGCGACTAGGAACGCCACCTTAAGGGAGAGATAACACAGAGAGACCTCTTGGAGAGGCTCGAAGGGAGCCTTGGTAAGGGCCACCAAAACCTTGTTGAGATCCCAAGTAGGGAAGCGGTGGATGACTGGCAGACGTAGATTGGTGGCTCCTCGTAAAAACTTGCACACCAAGGGATCCTTGGCAATGGTGGTGAGAGAGTCACAGGCTAGGACAGAAGAAATAGCTGCTGTCTGACGTCGCAGGGTGGATGGAGCGAGACCAGCGTCAAAACCCTCTTTTAGGAAGCCAATGATATGGCCACCGAAGGTGATGTGGGAACCACCCCCAATTGACGCACCACAGGGAAAAAACGCGCCACGTAGCCTCATAGATGCGGGTAGTAGATGCCTGCTGGGCAGACTGAATGGTAAGAATGGCTCTAGGAGGAATGTTAGCCCTGGTCAACAGCTCCCGCTCAGTCTCCAAATGGTTAATTGCAACCACTGGGGCTCGGGGTAGATCAGGTCTCCCTGGAAGAGGCAGATCTGGTCGTCGGGAATCCTCCATGGAGGTGCTACCGACAGGGCGATCAGGTCCGAGAACCAAGGCCTCCTGGGCCAATGCGGAGCGAGTAGGATCAGCTCCGCCCTTTCCTGTAGCAATTTGCGTAGAACTTTTGCAATGGGGGCAGGGGAGGAAAAGCATAGAGGAGTAGGCCTTTGGGCCAGGGAACCAGGAGCACATCCACTGCTTCCGCACCGGGGGACGGATACTTAGAAAAGAAAGATTTGAATAAAATAATGTTAAAATATATTTGACAGGGTAATAAGGCGAGGATAAAATTAAAATTGCTGCAAGATGCTAGAATAAGAGGTGGTTTTGGTTTGCCTGATTGGGAACTATATTACCAAGCAACAAATTTGATGTGGTTTAAAGAATGGATAATGTTAAGAAATATTAGGTTGTTGACTTTAGAAGGACATGACTTGTTGTTGGGCTGGCACGCTTTTTTATGGTACAAAGGCACAAAAACACAGGGGTACTTTAGAAGACATTTTATACGAGAGTTTTTGCTATTAAATTGGGAGAAGATTAAAAGACAACATTATTTAAAGATTCCAGTCTGGTTATCTACTATTGAAGCATTCTCATATTCAATAATATTTAGAAAGGAATGTTATTAGATATAGTGAATTATTGAATGAAAAGGGTGAACTTAAAACGAAGCAAGAATTAGAAGAACAGGATATAAAGATGGATTGGTTTTCGTATATGCAAATACATTCTAGATATGATAAAGACTGTAAGACAGAAGGTTTTTACAACAATTTGACTAACTTAGATAAAATCTTAACAGGTTCTGATGACTATGTAATTAAAAAATTTTATGGTTATTTATTAGAGGTAAAAATGGAAGAAGAACAAGTTAAAGAAACAATGATTGCATGGGGGAAAATTTTTGGTTATGAGATTGATTTAGAGAAATGGCAAAAATTGTGGTTGCAAAATTATAAAATGACAATGCTACAGCATACAAGGAAAATTTGTACAAGATGTTTTACAGGTGGCATCTACCCCCGGCAAGAATAGCCAGAATGTTCAAGAATAAATTGGAAAAGTGTTGGAAATGTCAGCAGATATCGGGCTCATATTACCAGATGTGGTGGACACGTGTAGAAGCTAAAAGATACTGGACTAAAATCCACACATGGCTGGAAAAAATGACAAGAACACACACAGACTTTAATCCAGAGATTTTTTTTAATTAGGGATTGTGCCAGAAATTTTATCAATGGCTAGATAATAAAACATGGAAATGAAATATGAAATATCAAATGAATGTTATAATATAATATTTGAAAATGATTTTTATGAAATGATAAAACCATAGTTAAATCAGATAATTTGTTAATTATGAATATGGTGAGGAAGCACAAAAGATTTGTAACCGACCAACACACTGTATGCAATTGTAAGGGATGATGGATTTATGTTTTATGTTTTAAAAATTTTTAAAAATTCAAAAAAAAATTGAAAAACCCAAGAAGCTTTGAAGTTGCCTCCGGGTTCGTGGGGGCTGCCAATCTAACACCACCTTCATTTTTTCTGGGTCCATTTTAATCCCTTGGTTACACACTCAGTATCCTAAGTAGTCCAAAGATTCCTTATGGAATTCGCATTTGGACAGCTTCACATAGAGTTTGGCCACTAAGAGTTTTTTCACCACTTGTCTTACTACCTTGACATGCTCGTCCATATTTTTGCTGAACATAAGAATGTCATCCAGGTAAACCAGGTATTCATGTAGCACTTCATTGATCAGTTGCATAAAAACTGCGGGGGGCCCTTGAACCCCAAAGGCCTGACCCGGAATTGGAAACTGCCCAGCGGGCGGTTAAAAGCTGTTTTCCATTCGCCTCCCTCCTTTATGCGGACTCTGTAATAGGCTTCCCTTAGATCTAGCTTGGTGAAAATCTTGCCTTTTGACCAGTGGTTCAGCAAGTCCTTCATTAGAGGTAGGGGGTAGATATTCTGTATGCAAATGCAGTTCACGCCCCTAAAGTCAATGCATAATCTCAGCCCCCCATCTTTCTTCTCTTTAAACAATATCGGGGCGGCCACTCTAGATTTCGCTGGCTCGATGAACCCTCTGGCTAGGTTTATGTCAATGTACTTCCTCAACTCGGTCATTTCAGCAGGTGTCATGGAGTACATCCTGGGTTTTGGCAACTTGGTTCCAGGTTATATTTCAATGGCACAATCCATGGTTCGATGAGGGGGGAGGATGCTACATTCCTCCTTGCTAAACACTTTGGCTAAATCCATATATTCCTTAGGAATCTGGGGTTCACCTGGAGGCATGTCTGAAACGGTGGCTGCTGTTTCTGGTGGCTAGCTCCTATGGGATGGCAGTCTCTTGGGAGGAGGGACAGGGGACATAGGCCCAATGCTAAATATGATTTTCCAGTATCCATCTTCCCATTTAATGGTGGGGGCCCATTTGTCAAGGTAAGCAAGGTCTAATATGATGATTTGGATATCTTTGGTGCTACTATAAATCGTGTAAGTTCATGATGTCTCCCAAATTCCAATCTAACCAGTTCAGTAATTTGGGTGATTGGGACTCCTCCAATTAACATCCCATCCACCTGTTCAAACTTAATTGGGCGCTTCAAGGCTCTTGTTTTGATCCCTAATTGTTCAACAATTGGAAGCCCAATTAAACATCTGGTATAGCCTGTATCTATTATTGGTGGTACTTCTCCTTGCTCCCGTTTCAGGCATCATCAGTTTCACTTTAATTGGAAAAGGGGATGGCCTAATTTACCATCGGGTCATCTTCTCTGCTAGCCTTGTCGGGAGGGATTTCTTTGGCCGGAGGTTCCTCGCTCTCTTTGATGGGGAGGGGAACCACTACAACTTGTTGGGCAAATTGACTGGTATCTGGGGGCTTTCGTGAAGCCCTTCTGCCTAAGGCAGCCATGGCCCGACATTGTCGTGGAACTGGTGCAGGGGCCAGACATTCAGAAGCTTGATGACCTGCTTGTCCACAACGATAGCATTTAATCATCCCTGCAGGTTGAGAAGTAGGGACTTCAGCAGGCTTTGAAAGTGGACATCTAGCCAAAGTCCTCCGGGACGGCTTCTTGGCTGGGGCTTTGGGGTGTGGATTAATTTCTCTATGGACATTGTAGACCAATCATGCAGTTGCTCAGGCACCCCTTCGCAGGCTGTTCTGACTTCCTGATCAATGGCTTCTTTAAAATAGTGTAGGATTATGTGGTCCGGCCAATGCCCAAGAATCCCTGCGACCTGTCTAAAGTCCCATACAAAGTCTCTGGTGGCCATGGGAGGATGTGGTTGTGGAACTGGCGCAGGGGCCAAATACTCGGAAGCCCGATGACTCATTTGTCCACAACGGTAGCACTTAATAGCCCCTGTAGGTTGAGAAGGAGGGTTCTCTGCAGGTTTAGGAAGAGGATATCTAGCCAAAGTCCTCCGGGGTAGCTTCTTTGATAAGGGTTTGCAGTGTGAGTAAATTTCTCTATTCAGAGCTATGGACATGGTGTACCAGTCCTGCAGTCGCTCTGGCACCCCTCAAACGCTACATCCTTTTCTGACTTCCTTGATCAATGGCTTCTTTAAAGTAGTGCAGGAGGATGCGGTCCAGCCAATAGACCAGATTCCCTGCAACCCGTCTAAAGTCCCATACAAAGTCTTTTATGGGTCGATTACCTTGCTTCATCACTTTTATTGTGGCTTCGTTCTCAGTGATCCTGTCATGGTCTTTGAATCTGGCCTGAGCAGCGCAACAAAACCTTCAGCATCTTTAGTTCAGCCACCCCCTCATTGTGCAGCTGGGCAATCCAGTCTGAAGTGTCCTCTTCATTCATGCCACCGGTTATTGGCGATACTAAGTCGTGATCAGTTTCGTATTGTTCTCCATACTGATCTATATTCCTTAGGAATCTGGAGTTTGCCTGGAGGCATGTCTAAAATGGTGGCTGCTGATTCGACTGAGGAAATAAGCCAATTTGGTAAGCTTACCATCAAAAGTAGCTCTAAAATGGGGTGGCAGTGGCCTTGCTGGTGGAATGGTCATGGCACTGGGCAGTGGGGCTGGGACCTGCTGGGGCACCACAGCAGGTGGCAGGGCATACATCAGTGGCTGAGCTGGAACCTGCGACGGCGCTGCCGCGGGATGTGCGATTGCAGCTGGGGGCAGGAAAGGGGCAGGCTGTTGCACTAGTTGTTGAGCTGCAGTGGGGGGGAGTCCCAGTCGGCTGCTGGATCAGACCCACTGCTGTGCTGGGATCGTTGGGGCATATTGGGCCCATGGGGGTCCCGGAAAAAATAGAGCAGAAGGTGCTAGTGCCCACTGGCACTGGACCCACCCCTGGCAGGGATAAAATCCCCAGCCTGGGGTAATAATTCCACAGGGGGTAGCAAGAAGGGCAGTTGGAGTGGGTAGGAGTCCCCATGCCAGCTGCGTCTGCTGTCTTCCCCTGCTCCTTGGGCTGGTTACGCTGCTCCGATCCCCCGGTCATCCCTGTCGGCATGGAAAGTTGCCGATGCCACCCTAGTTCCATTGTCAGGTCCTGAATCAGGAAAAATGAACATGGGTTGTATTAAGCTCAATCTCATTTGAGGTGGTTGGGACCACAGAGCATAGCTTCCCACTTCAAGCTGCTCAAAACGCTCCAGGAGACAGGTCAACAATTGACTTCAAGATAGAGGCAACAGGTTCCAGTCTCGGGAGTTTCCAGACCCCAAAGCTGGCACATCCCTCTATCTGGACTCGTGGGGTGACTTCAGGATGACTGGAACGGCATGCAGAGGTGATGACCACAGCTGGGGACAGTGAGACCCAGGGCCGGAGGTGGTACCCAGGGTCTCAGCAGTTTGATCAGAGTGCATCAGCAGCCGTTGCCTCCTGCCAGGCAGATCAGGATCCACAGGGCCCTGTATGGGTCCCAGGGTATTGGCCCCAGCAGGTTGCATGGGGTCCGCCCCGATTACAGGCAATGTTCAAAGGGAATCCTGACTGAGTGGCCTTGTTCCTAAGCCAAGCTATCAGCCATTTGGACCAGTATGTTCAGTTGTATCCTTCGCAGTAGGCATTGGTGCTAGCTGCCACAACGGTGCTGGAAAGTGAGGCTGCTGAGTGGGTGACGGACTTGCACAGCGAGCACACCAGAGAGTTGGCAAACATGGGTCTTTTCCTGGAAGTGCTTCGGCTTCAGTTTGAGGATGGGTCCCGTGTACAGCGGGTGAAAGGGGACCTCCTAGCATGGAAGCAAAGGGGCCGGCCAGTGGAGGAGTATGTGCGGGAATTCCACCAGGTTGCTGGCAAGTTGAGGTCCTGGCCGAAAAGGTTGTTGGTCCATCTGGGCTTGAACCATGATCTCCAGCAGGCCTGTGTTTACCGGGGTCTTCCGCCTCAGCTGCAACAATGGTTTCAAGCAGTCATCGAATTGGATGCGGGGTTACGGGAGTTCCATCCCATGGGGTACATAGGCCCTGGGCCCCAGAAAGACCGACCAGCAGAACGCATCTCATCTCCACTACCCTGGGGCCGACCCTGTTCGGCCTCCACTGCAGTGTTTTCAGTGTAACTAACTGGGACACTATGTCGCTGAATGCACAGCACCATTACCACAGTTACCATTGTTGGCTGGTGGCTCTGGCAAGACCGCAATGCCACCCCAACAGACCCCCCTAAAGATCCCGGGAAGCACAGCAGGTGGATTCCTCGGTGACAACCGCGGAGGAGAGAGAAGCGAAGGCAGCAGGGAAATTCCCAGCAGTGCCTTATGACAGTGAGGATGATGGCTTGGAGAACCCAATGGTAAGCAACACCATCTGTCCTTTCATCATTCCCATCACCATAGTGGGGTCCCAGTCAGGATGGTGTGTTGAGTACTGGACACTGATAGACAAAGGTGTACCCGATGCCTCATCGACCAAGCAATGGTTGTTACATTGGGGATATGAAGATGGCCAGGCCAGTTAGGTTTGAGCAAGTGGATGGTTCCTTGCTGTGGGGGGCTCCTGCTAAGCACCCCACAAAGTTGGGATTGGAGATGGGGAAGCATAGGGAAGTACTGAGATTCATTGTAGTTGCAAAGATGACAGAGTCTTATATTGAGCTTGTCCTGGCTAAATAAGTGGGGCCCCATGATATAGTGGGAAGGGCGGTACAGTTAACTGAGGATAGAAATACGCCCTAGTCCTCAATCCGGCTCCGGCTCCGAGAGATTGAGAGCGGGATGGGGGAGAGGTCTGGGGAGGCCCCAGAGAAGGAGGTGGCCCCTTCCCTCAGGACTACACCAACCTCACAGAAGTGTTTAGCGAGAAGGAATGTGGAACCCTACCTCCACACCATCAGACGGACTGTGGAATCGAACTGATACCCGGAGCCAAACTGCCGACGCTGAAAATGTACTCAATGCTGAAGAAGATGGGGGAACTCTGACGGTACATCGACAAGAACCTGGCTAGGGGATTTATCCAACCAGCCCAGTCGAGAGTATCCATTCCAGTGCTGTTCAGAGAAAAGAAAGATGGGACCCTGCGATTGTGTGTCGATTTCCATGATATCAACAGTGTGTGTTGCCTCTCATGAACGACATGTTTGCCCCTACCTGAAACTTACAACCTTGCTGGGGAATGTGCACAGCAGGTGTGGAAGGCTGGTCAGTGGGAGTGTGTTCTGCCCCAGCTATGGATCCCAAAGAACAAAGAACACACAAACTCTGAACAAAACTTAGTTTACTCAAATAACACAGTTTTAGCAAATGCCAGCTGTTAATAAGTGTTCTTAACAGCCTGCCAGAATTCCACAGATAAGATAATCAGAGTCTTACTAGAGTTGGCAGAAAGCCCAGAAGCAAGGTTGCAGAGACATCCCAACATGATGATTAGCAAACTAAAGTTGTTTCCTGCAGCTTTGCAAGCTGCAAGTTGCAAGCTGCGTACTTTCTTAAATAGGCTAAGGGAGTGGCCAATTAGCCCCAAGCCTTACTCTTAAGGAGACCTCCTCCTGAGGAACCACTTCTGCCTTTTGGCAGGTCTGCATGCCCGTGCATTGAGAAGAGGCTCCTCCTCTTCACTTAAAGGAGCCTCTGGAGGTTCTGAAGGCCCTGACTGAATCCCTGCTTCTGGCACCACATCTTCTTCAGCCTCCTTGCTGACCGACTCGAGCGCTGGCTGCACAGGCTGCTGGCGCAGTACACCAGCCTCGTCGTCGGGATCAGCAACAATCCGCGCAGGCCGCTGGCGGGCCACAACAATGTGGCCCCAGGTTATAAAACGCGCTGGGAGGCGAGAGCTCCCAGTACTGACTTTGCACGGAACTGTGTGTTACACTCCATGTGTACCAAGGCTCCAGCCTATGAATGGGGAGTAAAACCTGGATTATTTTTTTTAAATTTATTTTAAACACATTAAAAACACATTAAAAATCAAACATATACATAAAACAAAAAATAACACAAAAAAGAAAAATATCACTTTTCTTTACAGCTATACTACAGCGGTCTGCTCTTTCTATACATCAATATTTACATATATTTAAATATAAACTTATTTGACGTTCATTTTCTACTTTATATCATTTCTTCTTTACTAATAAAAGATCATACACATTTCCCCCCTCCTTTCTTCATTCATTTAACCTATTTCCTTATGTTTCAACCATTCATACTCCAAACCTTATAATACTTTGATTCTTCTTTCCCCTTAATTTCTTTAGTTAATTTATCTAATTCTGCACATTCTAGAATTTTTGTAATTAAATCCTCTTCCGTTGGTAGTGTTTCCTTCTTCCAATATTGTGCATATACAATACGTGCTGCAGTCAATATATGCAATATAAGATACTGTATTTCTTAAGTATAATTGTCTATTGAAATTCCTAACAGAAATTGTTCCAGTTTTCCCTCTATTGGATTCTGAATTATTTCTGCTATCCAAGTTTTGATTTTCTTCCAGAATTTTTGTGCCATTGTGCAGGTCCACCTTTGATGATAGTATGTTCCATAGCCAGTCTTGCATTTCCAACATTTCGGGGAGTTGGTAGGGAACATTTTCGCAATTCTGGCTGGTGGGAGGTGCCATCTATAAAACATTTTCATCTGGTTTTCCTTGTATGCCGTCGCAATTGTTAGTTTCATGTTTGTTTTCCACATCCTCTCCCACTTCTCTAGTTCTATCACATGGTTAATGTTTTGTGCCCATTTGATCATTGTGTCTTTCACTTTCCTCTACCATTTTATACCTAATAAGAAACTTGTATAGTCTACTTATTAGTTTTTGATCATTCCCTAGTATGATGTCTTTTTCTTTTTTTCTTTTTCTTTTATTTCAATTTGTATACCGCCCTACTCCCGAAGGACTCAGGGCGGTGAACAGCCATAGAATAAAACATATAAATACAAAATTTAAAATAAAGTAAAACAAATTAAATAATTTGGCTGAAAATTTAAAACCCCAATAATTTAAAACCAAATTTAAAATTTCCATTTAAAAAGGGGAAAAACTTAGGTCAGGCCAGCTTGATGAAATAAGAACGTCTTGAGCGCGTGACGGAAGGTATGCAGATCCGGGATCCTCCGTATCTCCAGGGGGAGCTCGTTCCAGATAGTAGGTGCCCCCACAGAGAAGGCTCTCCCCCTGGGGGCTGCCAGTCGACATTGTTTGGCCGATGGCATCCGGAGAAGCCCCTCTCTATGGGAGCATACTGGTCGATGGGAGGCTATTGGTGGTAGCAGGCGGTCCTGTAAATAACCAGGTCCTAAGCCATGGAGCGCTCTAAAGGTGATAATCAAGACCTTGAAGCGCACTCAGAAGACCACTGGGAGCCAGTGCAGCTTGTGCAGGAGAGGTGTTACATGGGAGTGCCATGTCGCTCCCATTATCACCCGCGTGGCCACACTCTGCGCCAGTTGGAGCCTCCGAGTGCTCCTCAAGGGGAGCCCCATGTAGAGAGCGTTACAATAGTCCAGACGGGAGGTGACGAGGGCATGAGTGACCGTCCATTTATAATCCCCTGGAGCCAGCCTCGCCTCACCTCCCGGGAAACCAGCACTAACCAGGAAGGGCACGGGTCCAACAAACATGTGGTTGCATTCAGTCTACCCAGAATCCTGTCCACGTCCTCAGGGGTCACAGGATCAAACTCATCCCAGATAACATTCACAGGACCTGCCTCCGTCATCCCCCCTGGATCTACCCAGTCGGAGTCCAGATCTTCCCGAATCTGAGTGATTTTGTCATACAGATACTGAACAAAATCCTCGGCTCTTCCCTCCAAGGGGTCCTCCCTCACTTCCTGGTGGAGCAGGGAGCGGGTCACCCTAAACAGGGCGGCCGGGCGATTATCTGATGATGCAATAAGAGCAGCAAAATGAGTACATTTTGCTGCTTTTATCACCACTAGGTAATTCTTAATATGAGATCTTACCAGTGTCCGGTCAGATTCAGCACGACTGGCCCTCCAACTACTCTCTAGGCGTCTTTTATGGCGCTTCATCTCCCTCAGCTCCTCAGTGAACCAAGGAGCCAGGTGAGATCGGTGCCGGGTCAGAGGCCGCAAAGGCACAACTCGATCCAGAGCTCCAGCGGCCGCCCTATCCCAGGCGGCCACTAGGTCTCCAGTCGAGGCGTGAGCCAGAACCTCAGGGATTGGCCCAAGCTCCACCTGGAACCTATCAGATTCCATCAGGCACCTGGGGTAGTACCATCTTATCGGTTCCGCCTCCCTGCAGCGGGGTGCAGCGGTTTGAAGGTCAAGGCAAAGGAGAGAGTGATCCGACCATGACAAGGGCTCGATGACTATATCCCCTATCTCAAGATCACTCAGCCACTGTCCAGAGACAAAAACCAAGTCCAGTGTGTTTCCCCCCATGTGTGTAGGGCCATGAATTAGCTGGGTCAGGTCCATAGCCGTCATGGAAGCCATGAACTCCTGAGCCACTTCAGATGCCTCACCCACGGACGGCAGGTTAAAATCCCCCATGACCATAAGTCTGGGGGTATCAACCGCCACCGCGGCGATAACATTGAGTAGCTCGGGCAGGACTGCTGCCATGTGGCAGGGAGCCAGGTACGTGATCAGCAAACCCATCTGATCCCCATGACCCCACTTCACAAGGAGGGTCTCACAACCGGCCGTCTGAGGAACAGTGGCCTCCCTCAGTCTAAGGCCTTCTCTAATAATAACCGCTACTCCTCCGCCCCTCCCCTGTGACCTCGGCTGATGGAATGTGTGGAAGCCTGGTGGGCACATTTCTACCAGAGGGACCCCTCCCTCCAGGCCCAACCAGGTCTCCGTAATACCCGCCAGGTCCGCTCCCCCCTCCTGAACAAGATCACAAATGAGGGGGGCTTTATTTACTACAGACCTGGCGTTGCACAATATCAGTCGAAGGCCGGGCCCTGAGGGTCTGTGCAACCTGGAGAACGAGTGGAGCCTTGGGGGCCGGAGCACGCTACCGCTTGAAGACAGCGGATGCGCGCTCCCTTAACATATGGCCCCCTGCTCCCGCCATATCTACCCCTCCCCCTCACAGTACCGATGGTAAAATCACAATCTGGACAAGTTTGACTCCCCCCATTTCCTCCGGATCTCCCACCCCCCGCCGTGCATAGTGGCCAGGCCCGACCTTCCCCTTGGTGGGTTATCCCCCAAACCCACAACCCTAGTTCCAATTTTACCCTCCCCGCCGGGACCCCTTAAAAATTTATCCAAAAATTTACATAAAAAACCCCTCAACCCCCTCTTCGCTGCATGCCACCTCTCTGGGTTCCAAGACCCAGAGGTAGGCCCTCGATAACGTGGAGGGCCAGGGTTGCGAGGGGGGAGGTCTCGCAATGCAAGAAGCTGTGCCCTTAAGTACATCTAAGCTCTGAGGTAGTGATAAGGTATGGCCAAGGGCTCCATGATAGTCCAAATTATCCTGAAAAAAGGCAGGTTGACCATAAATGGGAGAGTCTCCACTGTCCTCTCAACATCTCTTAATGATGTTATCTAATTATGTTTCTTCTAGTCGAACTTGACCTTTGTTTATATCCTCTGTGTACTTTGAATTTATGAATTAATTAATTAATTAATCTTCAGATACGTCCACCATTGCACTTCTCTTCCTAAGTCCAGTTCCAATTCGTTTCTAGTTTTTAATATTCCCCTCTTGGTTATTATGTCTCTATATCTAATTAATTTTGTCCAGTCTATTAAATTTGGATATGTTAAAATTTCCTCTGGGGAAATCCAAGATGGGATTTGTATATAATGTTTTTTAATTTTATTCCAAATTATTAGTAAAGAATTCCTAATTGTGCGTCTTCTAAAGTATCCATAAGTATTTTGTTTTCCTCCCCACAAATATGAGTGCCACCCTATAGTTAGATCATGTCCTTCTAATGTTAGCAGCCTTTTATTTTCCAATTCCATCCACTCCTTTATCCAAACTAATCCTGCTGCTTGATAGTTGGTCTCCCAATTTGGGAGGGCGGCTCCTCCTCTCTCTCTGGTACCTTGTAATACTTTTAACTTAATTCTATGCTTCTTTCCTTGCCAAATAAATTTTATAGTTAATCTATTTAATAAGTGGAAAAAAAATTTCCCCATTTTTATCGGAATAGTCTGGAAGAGAAATAAAATTTTGGGCAAAATGTTCATTTTTATTACTGCCACTCTTCCCATCCATGAAATCTGCAACTTTCTCCTGTTTTCCAAATCTTTCCTAATTTGCTCAGTTAATTTATCATAATTTTCTTTTTTAATTGAGAAACTTCTTGCCGTGAGCCAGATTCCCAAATATTTAATTCTTTTTGTTGCTTGGATATTCATAATCCTTTCTAATTCTGTCTCATGGTTTTTTGTAAGATTTTTAGTTAGTAATTTCGATTTATTCTTATTAATTTTTAACCCCGCTACTTCACCAAATTCTTCTATTTTTCTAATCAGTTTGGGGCCAGATTCTAAAGGTTCCTCAATTATAAAGACCATATCGTCTGCATATGCCTGGACTTTGTACTCCTCACTTTTAATTCTCAGGTCCTTTATTTCCTTATCTTCCCTAATTTTATTTAAAAGTGGCTCCAGTGCTAGAATAAAAAGAAGTGGGGAGAATGGGCAGCCTTGTCTTACTCCTTTTGTTATTTCAAAGCCTTTTGTCATATCCTGATTAACCAATACTGTGTGTGACCAACGATACGCTAAATAAATAAATAAATAACCAATGCCTTTGCCGTCTGTGTTGAATAAATTTTCACAATCATGTGTTCAAATTTTTGTCCATAGTCCAATTTCTGTATTAATTATATCATGAAATTCCAGTTCAAATTGTCAAAGTCCTTTTGCGTACCAAGGAAAACCAATGAAAATTGTTTTTCTGCGTGTACCTCATAATACTCTAGTATATCTACTATCATTCGTGTATTATTTTTGATTTGCCGTCCTAGGAGGAAACCACTTTGGTCCAAATGTATATGTTTGTTCAGAATCACTTTTAGTCTATCCGCAATTATTGACATAAATATTTTATAATCAGAATTTTTTTATATATATTTTTTTAATTTGATTTATATGCCGCTCTTCTCCGGAGACTCAGGGCGGCTTACAATGCATTAAGCAATAGCCTTCATCCTTTTGTATATTTATACAAAGTCAGCTTATTGCCCCCACAACTGGGTCCTCAATTTACCTACCTTAGAAAGGATGCAAGGCTGAGTCAACCTTGAGCCTGGCGAGATTCGAACCTGCAGTAATTGCAGGCAGCTGGTCTTAATAACAGGGTGCTTTAGATCACTGTACTACCAAGGCTCCTATTCAGTAGAGAGATAGGTCTGTAATTCTGTATTAGTTGTGGATCTGAATCCTCCTTATGAATCAATGTAATTAAAGCTTCTGACCAGGATTTGGGTGTTTTTGTCTCTTGCAATACTTCATTAAATATTTCTAACATAAATTAACATTTATTTCCTCTATATATCTCTGTATTTCAGTTTCATTTTTTTGTTCCTGAGTATACAGTCTAGAGAGGAAGTTATGTACTTTTTTCTTCTGTTTTGTAACACACTTCCCCTTCTTCATTCTTCAAATATTGTATCATTCTTTTTTCTTTTTCTTTTTTCAGTTTATAACTAGCCATCTACTTATTTTGTTTGCATGCTCAAAATGGGTTTTGCTGCCTTTATTTTCAGAGCAATTTCTTCCTGTGTAATCAAATTTAATTTGTATTTAGTTATTCTCCATTCCTCTTTAAATTTCTTATTTTGCGGATCTTTATATAGTTTTTCCTCTACTTTTTGGAGTTCTTCCTGTAATTTATTTTGTTGATATCTTTTCTATTTGTTCCTCTTTGCAGTATATGCAATTGACACCCCTCTAATGTAAGCTTTCAAAGGGTCCCAAAGATTTTGGGGTGAGATGTGTTCTTTTTTATTTATACTTAAGCTCCATCTCTTTTCCCTCTAGTTGTTTGTATTCTTTCTCCTTACATAAATACTGGCTTAGAGTCCATCTTTTGTATTTTTTTTTGTCCCTTCCAATGTATTATTATAGGGTTGTGGTCCGCCCATTCGTTTATTCCAATATCTATTTTTTCTATCTCCAATTGCAATTGCGCCGTCATCCAGGCCATATCGATCCTGGACCATGATTGGTGCGGGTGGGAATAGTATGTGTATTGTCTCTCTTCTTTATTAATTTCTCTCCATGTATCTTTTAAGCCTAATTCAGATATCATATTAAAAAACTCTTTTGGTAATGTTTCCTTTTTTTTTTTTTTTTGCTCTTATTATCACTATAGTAATCTTTTTTAGTGTCGACTATCGCGTTGTGATCTCCTATTATACATATATTTTCTATTTCTTGTTCTAATACTTTATCTTGTAATTTTTTATAAAAATCTTTTTGGTTTGTATTAGGGGCATAAATCACTACTAATAAGAATTGTTTCATTTCAGTATCTAATTTGATCATCAGAATTCTTCCCTCATCATCTGCATATTTCAATTCTGATTTTAATCTTTCTTTTATGTACACTGCTATTCCTCTTTTCTTTCTGTTGGGAGTGTGACACATATAGTTTTCCTAATTTCTTATTTTCCAATAGTTTTTGAAAGTCTTTCTTTATATGGACCTCTTGCAGGCAGATCACATCCATGTCTAATTTTTTTAATTTCGTAAATATCTGGGCTCTCTTTTTCTGAGCATTTAGGCCGTTAATATTCACTGAGAATAGAGATATTTTTTCTTCCATCTCTTACTGTACTTGACTTTTGGTGTTTCTTGTCTCTCTCTTAACTCTTCCTTTTGCTCCCTCTCTTTCTTCTCGTTCCTTTTCTCGGACTTTCTTTTGTTCTTCCTCTCTTTCTATTTCTTCCTGTTGTTCCTCCTCCTGACTTTTATCTTCTATTTCTTCCGTACTTTCTTGTTCTTCTTCTAGGTAATTTTTATAGAACTCCTGTGCTTTTTCTACTGTGTCAATTTTGAATTTTTTTTCTTGCCATGTAATAAGGATTCCTTCCGGCATGATCCAGCAGAACATTACTTTGTGTTGAATTAATTTGGATGTCAGGAAGTACTGACATCTGTCTTACTCAACTGTCTTTGATCCCGTACTCTTCGTGAGGTTTGCTTTAAGAAAATAATCTCTTTCCCATTGTACTTTATTTTTCCATCCCTTGATTTTTTTATATATTTCATTTCTTTGGGGTTTTTTGTTGCAAAATCTGATGTGTATGTCCCGTGGTAATCGGTGCCTTCTAATGTAGTTATTGTGTACTTGGTATGCTTCATCTATCGAGTCTTTTACTTCTATTTTGTCTTTCTGCATTATTTCCGCTATTATATCACACATTTTCTCTTCCAAATCTTCTTCTCTCTCTTCAGTGACATTCTGGAAGCGTAGGAAGAAGCAGGCTTTTTCCATTTCTAGGAAAGTAATTGAGTCAACCAGTTCTTTATTTTGTTGTTGTAATTTCTGTTCTGCCATTTCTAACTTTAAATCCAAATGTTTTACTTTATCTTCTATTTTTTTTTACTTTATGCTCGTTCTCTGCTACTGTCTGTTGAATATTCTCCATCTTCTCTTTCATACTTTTCAAATCATCCTTTAGCTCTCCTAGTTCATCTTTAATTTCTTGGTGATTTCTTCTGGCTTCCTCCTGGTGG
Source organism: Arizona elegans (assembly GCA_022577455.1). Taxonomy (NCBI): domain Eukaryota; kingdom Metazoa; phylum Chordata; class Lepidosauria; order Squamata; family Colubridae; genus Arizona; species Arizona elegans. The sequence goes on along the minus strand of JAKOOJ010000004.1, from coordinate 68,563,794 downwards.
TCTGCCATTTTTTCTTGTGATTTCAATAAAGTTTCTTGAATTGTTTGTAGCATATTTTGCATGCTACTCATAGTTGGTTCCATCTTGTCCTTTTCTTTTCCCAGCATGGATTCAATCGATAGCTGCATTGTAGGTGATGGCATTGCAGTTGTATTTACTATAGATTTCCCCCCCTTGTTTTCATTATTGTTGTTGTTCTTGACATTATTATATTTTTAGTCCAATTCCTCCACAATATCATAATTTTTTGGTATTACTTTACTTTGCAACGTTAGTACTCAGTTAGAACCTCTCTCAAATGTACCTTACAAACAACAATTATCAACTGTTATGCCTCTTCTCCCCTCTCTTTATACTGTATTTTTTAAAACCAATCCCTTTTTCACCAGTCTGATCTCCTTTAATTCTTACTCCTTTCTATAGAGCCTATAATTTTACTCCTTTCTTTAAAGCCTATAAATTTTGCTCATACAATCAGCAAAACAGATTTCCCCTTTTTCCCAATTACAAAAGTCTTTCAAAAATATTACTTAATAGTAACTACTTAAAAGTTACTTAGGATTACTTAAATCAAATTCGAAGCCAGAGGTTTTTTTTTTCAAGACGCCTTCCTCCGCTCCTTCCGTTCCTTATTGCATCAGATTGTCCAGATATTTTCCCCCTCACTCTTCACACCCCCATCCAATTCTTCCTTATTTCCAGTCCTACACAGTCTCAAACTTTGTTGTCATCCTTGTTATTTATAAATCCACAGTATTGAGTTGTTTTACTTACTTCTCTGGCTCTGACCAAAATCTCCTTTCCAAAACCAAATCAGATAGATCGTTCCAAAATCACCCACCAAGAGTATCCGTTAAAGCAAAGTCACCGTTTTGCAATTGTTCTCTCTTTTCTCCACCATCTCCTCTGTATCAATCCAGAAAGTCCAGTGTAATTACTTTGTATCTTGTTTCCGCTAAGTTGTTAACTTCTTTCGATCGTCTCCCGCCGAGCACCTTTCTCTGTAGTCGCCTCTCTAAATATTCTCTGCGACTCTCTTTTCAACGCCACCTTTGTTTTTCTGCCGTCCCACTAATTCTCTCTTCTTCCTTCCTCCCCCTTCAATCACTGTAGCTCAATCACTTGATACCATCGACCATAGTATCATGCTGTACCGGCTGGAGGGAATGGGAGTGGGAGGCACCGTGTTGCGGTGGTTCTATCTCTCCGACTGGTCGCAGTCTGTGCTGGCAGGGGGGCAGAGGTCGACCTCGAGGCACCTTGTTTGTGGGGTGCCACAAGGGTCGGTCCTCTCGCCACTCCTGTTCAACATTTATGTGAAGCCGCTGGGTGAGATCATCCGTGGATTTGGGGTGCGGTGCCATCTGTATGCTGATGATACAAATCCTTGTATAGGAGCCCCAAAAGGGCAGTTCCAGACCCGGGGAGTCCGGAACATTAAAGGGGAAGGTTTCAAGCTTCAGGCAAGGCGCTAGCGTCCCGGAGTGTGAAGCCGGACCCCTTAAATCCATCAGGGAAAAATCTGCCTTCTTAGGCAGATCGAAAGCGATGGCTGCCGCCTTTGAGAGGAAGTAAAGAGTGATTCCAGCTACAGTGGCCAGTGGCTGTGGCCAGGGGGGCTTTTTATCAGGTTCGCCTGATCCACCAGTTGCATCCCTTTCTGGACCGGGACTCCTTGTGCACAGTCACTCATGCCCTCTTCACTTCCCGTCTGGACTACTGTAATGCTATCTACATGGGACTCCCCTTGAAGAGCACTTGGAGGTTCCAACTGGTCCAGAATGTAGCCGTGCGGGTGATTATGGGAGCGACACGGCGCACCCATGTAACACCTCTCCTGCGCGAGCTGCACTGGCTCCCGGTGGTCTTCCGGGTATGATTCAAGGTGCTGGTTACCATCTTTAAAGCGCTCCATGGCTTAGGACCTGGGTAATTACGAGATTGCCTTCTGCCACCAATAGCCACCCACTGGCTAATACGCTTCCACAGAGAGTTTCTGTAAATTACATCTTATTTATGGGAGGAACACTCTTCATCTGGGAGCTCTGTCCAGTAGGGTTGAATCTCTGGCCTAGCTCTCCTCTTCCTCATAGCACATGAGCTCACATAAACCTCTCACTGTGGGATTATTGTCATTATTAATTGTAAAATTATAAAAGTCACAAAATTAAAAAATTAAATATTAAGTGAAAAGCAGACATTAATTATATGTCAGTTTGTTGTAAAAAAAAAAAAAGAAATCCAGAAGCACACACAGATAAACTGATGCAGCAGGATTCATTAACTTCTTTATATTCACAATAATACATGAAATAAATTTGCAATACTATCAACAGATTCACAGTTTCATTTCAGCTCAGATCAACAGACAAGTTCACACACACTGTGCTGGTTTCAGTTTCATTTGTCTGCACAGAATCATGAACCCAAGATCCTTCAATGCAGTATCTAAACATAAATTCCAATTCCTGGCTGACTGCTTCAGCCCATAAATGGCCTTGTTCAATTTGTACACCGTGTTAGGCTTTTTACTTTCATACCTTGGTGCTTGAACCATGTAAATATCTTCCTCTAATTCTGCATTGAAGAATGCACTAGTTATGTCAAAATGCCAAATTTCACAGCCATGTGCCACTGCCAATACTAGTGTGCGTCTTATGCTTCCACTCTTTACAGTTAGTGCAAATACCTCATCATAGTGCACATTTTTCATCTGTGAAAAACCTTGTGCCACTAACCTAACTTTATATTGTACCTCATTATTAGGCAGTACTTTTTTCTTGTATACCCACTTGCATCCTACAGCTTTCCTACTCTGTGGCAAAGTCATACATGTGAACATGTTATGTTCACCCATGGATTTCATTTTCTTGTCCATGTCTTCTTTCCACTTTACTTGTTCAAATTTAGGTAATGTCAACATTTCCTTATAGTTCCTTGGCTCATACCACGTTACATACTTTACTAGCAGAATACCTGTCAGGTGGAATCCCCTTGTTCCATCACTCTGACCTGCATGGCATTGACTGCTCCTGTGCTTCAACCGTCTCTTTCTCCATATCTTTTTCAGCTTCTCCTCCCTGAACTTTGACACCATCACTAAGTGAATTACCATCACTAAGTGAATCATTCCAAAAATTTGCATCAATTCTGTTCCAATTTTGCTCTGCAAAGCTTGCAGATCTTGAAATCACTATTCTTTTGCTCCCATCGCTAAAGCCATTTGAACCTGGCTCATAGCCCATAAACCTGAGCTTTCTAGCCTTCAGCTGTCCCTTTCTTCTAACTCCTTTTGGAATATGCACCCATGCATTGCTTCCAAAAACTCTTAAATGTGCCAGAGATGGCTTTCTCCCATATAGCAGTGCATATGGAATATCATTAATGGAGGAACTCCACAGCCTATTAATTAAATAGTTAGCAGTCAACATGGCTTCACCCCAATATGACCTGCTCAGACCAGAATCCTCCAGCAGTGAGTCCTTCATGGTTTGTAAGACTCCATTTCGCCTCTCAACAACATCATTCTCAGCTACTGTATGCAGATTTGTGTGTCTGTGTTTTATTCCCAACTGTCCCAACCATTGTTGAAAACTTGCTGACATGAATTCTGAACTTCTGTCCATTTGCAACTGACATACAGTACCTGTTGTTTATATCTTCTTTCTACAAAGCTTACCCATTGCTTAAATTTCTGGGGCACCTCTGTTTTACTCTTTAATAAATAGCAGAACTCAAACCTGCTGTAGTGATCTACAATGACCAGCATAAGCCTCTGCACCCCCAACAGACCCACAGACTTTAATGATTGAAATGATACAAGAAGCCTTAATAGCTACACAGACTAAACTTGCCACTGTGATTAACAAAAAAATTAATGAAATTAATGAAAAAATACAGGCTGTTTCAGAGAACATTTCAATTAGAAATCAGGAAATTAGGGAAGATATATTACTGGCATTTAAAGGTCTGGCAGGCAATACTGAAATATTGGATGACAAAGTTGAAGAAATTAAGCAATCTACAGAAATTTTGGATAATAAAGTAGCAGAGACTCAGAACAGAATTGAAAGGGCTGAAGCTGATGTAATTATGATTCAATGCAGGGATATGGAATTTGCTTTAAGAATAAGAGGGGTGAAGAAAAACAAACAAGAGAATTTGAAAGAAATGATGTCAGAGGCATTGGCACAGATGTTAGAGGAGAAGAAAGTGGAGTTAGGCTGGCAAATTGACAAGATATATCGTGTCAATTCGTGGGTAGCCAGACAGAAACATCTACCAAGAGACATTGTAATATACTTTACTACAAGGTGATTACGCAATGAAATTTTACAGGCTACCTTCAAAAACAAGCTTCAGGCGGAAGGCCAGGAGGTGATGACAATGAAAGAAATTCCTCCCAAAATGTTGAGAGCTAGAAGGGATTATGCCTTTCTGGTGGATGAACTGAAAAAGCGTGAGATACAGTATAGATGGGAAATGCCAGCCGGCTTAGTGGTGACATTCGGGAGAGAGATATCGCCTTAATACAATATGGAAAGCAAGAGATTTTTATCCTCTTTTATGCCCTGTGCACATACATTGTCATTTTTCTTTATGACACCTTCCATTTACAAATCTGGTCTCAAATTCTTGCTTGTCTAAACTAGAGACACTCAGCAAATTATGCTCCATTTCAGGCACACATAATATATCATTAAACCTTGTTTCCAAATATTGAATTTGCACACTGCCAATGACTTTAGCCTTCTGGCCATTTGCCAAGGCTACTGCATTTCCAGCTGTTGGATCCAACCTGTAAAACAATTTAGAATTATTAACAATTGTTTGACTTGCCCCACTATCAATCAACCATTTGTCTCTGCTATTGCAATAGCCAAATTTTGCAACAGAAATTTGTCCATCTTGCAATTTTCCTTGCAAATAATTATTGTCTTGCAAATAACTTTTTCTTTGCAAACAGCCCTTCTTTAAATGTGTTGTTTCACCACAAATGAAACACATCCGTTGTTGCTGTTCTTTCTGCTTGCAAAGTCTTTGCTGGGTTGTAATCTGATATCTTCTGCTGCTATTTATCTCTTTGCAGACATCTGGTCTGTTGCTAGGCTCCCTAGAGAAGCAAGTCAATGGAATTTTTGATTCTTCTCTCTCTACTCCTTTGGATCCCCACCTCAGGAAATCCTCCTCATGGCTCTTTCTATAATGGTGCTTGTTCTCCTCAGCAATCAAACAAACCTTTAAAGCCTCCAAACGCAACTCCTGCTCTGGTTTGCATTCAAATACTGCAGAAATAATGTCCCAGGTTTCATGAAGGCTGTTTATCACTAGCAGCACTTTCTGAGACTCAAGAATATTCATTTCACACTGCTCTAACTACACAAACAAAGTTTGCATTTGTATAAAATGCTGTTCCACAGATTCTCCTGGTTGCAAACTGGCTCTCTATAATTTTCTTGACAATTGTACAATATTTATTTATTTATTTATTTATTTATTTATTTATTTATTTATTTTTCATATTTGTATACCGCCCTACTCCTGAAGGACTCAGGGCGGTGAACACCCATAATAAATACAAATACATATAGAAGTAAAAAACTATTAAGAAACAGATTAAGTAATTTATGCTCAAAGATTAAGAACATCCAAATTTATCTAAAGAGGTTTAAAACCCAATTTAAAAGCTTGTTTAAAAGCCAAATTAAAAAGGGAGAGTTAGGCCAGACCAGCTTGTTGGAATAGAAATGTTTTCAGGGCACGGCGGAATATGCGTAAGTCTTGGATGTTTCGTAACTCCGGGGGAAGCCCGTTCCAGATGGTAGGTGCCCCCACAGAAAAGGCTCTCCCCCTGGGGGTCGTCAGTCGACATTGTTTAGCCGACGGCACCCTGAGGAGTCCCTCTCTATGGGAGCGAACTGGTCGGTGAGAGGCTATTGGTGGCAGGAGGCGGTCTCGTAAGTACCCTGGTCCTAAGCCATGGAGCGCTCTAAAGATAGTAACCAAAACCTTGAAGCGCACCCGGAAGACCACTGGGAGCCAGTGCAGCTCGCGCAGGAGGGGGGTTACATGAGAGCGCCACATTGCTCCCATTACCACCCGCGCGGCCACATTCTGGACCAGTTGGAGCCTTCAGGTGCTTCTCAAGGGGAGCCCCATGTAGAGAGCATTACAATAATCCAGGCGTGAGGTGACAAGGGCGTGAGTGACCGTGCGTAACGAGTCCCGATCCAGAAAGGGATGCAACTGGCGAATCAGGCGAACCTGATAAAAAGTCCTCCTGGCTACGGCTGTCATATGCTCTTCAAAAGACAGCCGTGAGTCCAGGAGGATGCCCAAGTTGCGAACCCCATCTGTGGGGGCCAACGACTCGCCCCCAATAGTCAGAGATGGCACCAACTGACTATATCGGGACGACGGAAACCACAGCCACTCGGTCTTGGATGGGTTGAGTCTGAGTTTGTTCCTCCCCATCCAGATCCGTACAGCCTCCAGGCACCGGGACATCACCTCGAGGGCATCATTGGGGTGGTCTGGGGTGGAGATGTACAGCTGGGTGTCATCAGCGTACTGATGGTACTTCACCCCAAAACCACGGATGATCTCACCCAGCGGCTTCACATAAATGTTGAATAGAAGGGGCGAGAGGACCAATCCTTGTGGCACCCCACATATAAGGGGCCTCGGGGTCGACCTCTGCCCCCCTGTCAACACAGACTGCGACCAGTCAGAGAGAAAGGAGGAGAACCACTGTAGAATAGTGCCCCCCACCCCCAACCCTTCCAACCGGTGGAGCATGATATCATGATCGATGGTATCAAAAGCCGCTGAGAGGTCTAGTAGGACCAGGACAGAGGAGCAACCCCTGTCCCGAGCCCTCCAGAGATCATCAACCAATGCGACCAATGCTGTCTCTGTGCTGTACCCGGGCCTGAATCCCGACCGGAACGGATCTAGATAATTCAATTCATCCAGGTACTGAGGCAGTTGTCGTGCAACCACACTCTTAACAACCTTTGCAACAAAGCGAAGGTTGGAGACAGGACGATAATTTGCTAATACAGCTGGATCCAGGGAGGGCTTCTTGAGGAGGGGCCTCACCACCGCCTCTTTCAAGACGGTAGGAAAGACACCCCCACTCAAAGAAGCATTTATAATCTCCTGGAGCCAGCCTCATGTCACCTCCCGGGAGGCCAGTACCAACCAGGATGGACACGGGTCCAATAAACATGTGGTCGCATTTAGTCTGTTCAGTATCCTGTCCACGCTTTCGGGAGTCACAGAATCAAACTCTTCCCAAATAATATTCTCAGGATCTGCCCCTGTCATCTCCTCTGGATCAATCCAGTCAGAGTCTAGCTGTTCACGAATCTGAGCAATTTTGTCATACAGATATTGTACAAAATCCTCAGCTCTACCCTCCAAGGGGTCTTCCCGCGTCTCTTGATGGAGCAGAGAGCGGGTCACCCTAAACAGGGCGGCTGGGCGATTATCTGATGACGCAATAGGAGTAGAAAAGTAGTTACTCTTCTCTACTCTTATCGCCACTAGGTAATTCTTAATATGAGATCTTACCAGTGTTCGGTCGGATTCAGAACGACTAGCCCTCCAACTGCTCTCTAGGCATCTTTTCCGGTGCTTCATCTCCCTCAGCTCCTCAGTATACCAAGGAGCCAGGTGAGACCGGCGCCGGGTCAGAGGCCGCAAAGGCACGACTCGGTCTAAAGCATCAGCCGCCGCCCTATCCCAGGCAGCCACTAAGTCCTCAGCCGAGTCGTGTGCTAGAACCTCAGGAAATGGCCCAAGCTCCATCTGGAATCTCTCAGGATCCATCAGGCGCCTGGGGCGGAACCACCTGGTCGGTTCTGCCTCCCTGTGGCGGGGTGTGGCGGTTCGAAGGTCCAGGCGAAGGAGGGAGTGATCTGACCATGACAAGGGTTCAATCACTATATCCCCTATCTCGAGATCACTCAACCACTGTCCAGAGACAAAAACAAGGTCCAGTGTGTGTCCCCCCATGTGAGTAGAGCCATAAATTAACTGGCTCAGGTCCATAGCCGTTATGGAAGCCATGAACTCCCGAGCCACCTCAGATGTCTCGCCAACTAATGACAGGTTAAAATCCCCCATGACCATAAGCCTGGGGGTGTCAACAGCCACCGCGGCTTTAACATCAAGCAGCTCAGGCAGGGCTGCTGCCACATGGCAGGGAGCCAGGTACGTGACTAGCAAGCCCAACTACACCCTATGACCCCACTTCACAAGAAGGGACTCACATCCAGCCGTCTGAGGAACAGTGGCCTCCCTTGGTCCAAGACCTTCGTTAATAACAACCGCCACCCCTCCGCCCCTCCCCTGAGACCTTGGCTGATGGAAAGCACGGAAACCTGGTGGGCACATATCAACAAGGGGGGCTCCCCCTTCCTGGCCCAACCAGGTCTCCGTAATACCCGCCAGGTCCGCACCCCCCTCCTGAATAAGATCACAAATGAGGGGGGCTTTATTTACCACGGACCTGGCGTTGCACAGCAACAGCCGAAGGCCTGGGGCCCGAGGTTCCGTACAACCTGGGGAACGAGAAGAGCTTTGAGGGTCGGAGCGCGCCACCGCTTGTAAACAGCGAGGACGCACTCCCGTAGGATGATGTGGCCCCCTGCTCCCGCCATATCTGCCCCTCCCACCTACAGTATCGATGTTATGGTCATCTGTATCGTAAGATCTAATCATCTCCTTGACCCCAGAGTTCACACCTCCCATGCCACGCCCTACGGCTGGCCCAGATACCCTCCCCCGCAGGTCTTCCCCCGAACCCACGTAATCTACCCCCCTCCCAGAATCCCTTAAAATCTTATTAAGAAATTTCCCTAAAAAACCCCATAACCCTCTTTTTGCTGTGTGCCATCTCTCCGGACTCCAAAGTCCGTCATCAAGATAGGCCCTCGATAAAGAAGAGGGCCAGACCTGTGAGAGGGGGGCATCTCGCAGTTTGAGGAGTTCTCCCAATGAGTACATTTTGTAGCTAGATAGTCTGTAGCTGGTAGGCATGTCCTAGTTATCCAGGGTCCTGTGGAGAGAGTATCAATTAGATACTCAGTATCAATTAGTATCAATTATCAATATTGCATGCTGACACACTCACATGCACATTTCTTATTTCAGCCAGACCTCCTCTGCAGTCTTTAAATCAGCTACATTGATAAACTGATCATCTTCTAAACTCAAGATAAGACATTGCTTTATCATGCTGCCTCTGATCTGCAGCTGCTAAGGGTGCCTGCTTTGGATTTACAACAATATCCCACAGCTCAGAAAACATTCCATCTTTGCAGCCCAAATAATATAGTTCTTCTGTCCCAAATGAGGCAGAGAAATCTCCTGAACTTCAACAGCAGCCATTCTGCAAAAATCTTATTTGCCTGGTTTCTCACACAGGCAGTCTTTCAGCTTAAATTACAATTCAGTCTTCTGTGTGCTCTGGGCCCATAACCTGTCAGAGTTTGTTGCAAAAAACAAATCCAGAAGCACACACAAATAAACTGATGCAGCAGGATTCATTAGCTTCCTTTATATTCACAATAATACATGAAGTAAATTTACAATACCATCTACAGATTCACAGTTTCATTTCAGCTCAATCAGCAGACAAGTTCAACCACACTGTGCTGGTTTCGGGTTTGTTTCTCTGCACAGAATCAGAAGCTGCAGACTAAGACATGTCCTGGCTCCAGTCTGTCTCAACTCCCAATTGGCTCACTTGTTGCTGTGCCTATTCATTGGCTGACCTTGTTACCATGTCATGAATATTCTGACATTATACTGGAGCCATCTTAATATTTTAACAATCCTCTGGGGTCCCCATGCTTAAGGATACAATGAAAAGGGATTAAGCCAGCTACACTTTGGGAGAAGCATGTTCCATACATTTGGGGCCACAGCACAAAAAGCTCATTCCCTAGGACCCAACAAGTGAAGCTAGCCAATAGAACCATGCTCCCTCTGCAGATATACAAAGTACTGCATATTTTCTAATACCCTGCAAAGGAAATCCAGTCATTAGGTTTTTTGTTCATCGTGTCTCTGAGACTGATTTATTTTAAGTGCGGTCTGTATAGTTATTTTATTATTAATTATACTGATATTTTCACAGATAACATTTTATTATTATTATTTTATTTTTTAAATTTTATTGAGTAGACAATATATCACAATTCAATCTTTTCAGTTTGGCAAACGTGTAGTCATACTATATGCTTATAAATGTGGTAACTAGTAGATTATGTAAATGATTTACAATTAAAACATAGGATATTTGTGAAATTAATACATTATAAATTATAATATAATGATACATAAGTTAAGTTGGTAGTTAAGCGTTGTCCCCCTTAGTAGTTAACTTTTGCATTTATTTTCCAACCACCCATACCACAAATCCCATACCGTATAAAATTCTGAATCCTCCTTCTCATTTAATACATGTTAATCTGCACATTTCTGCACATTCCAATATTTTATTGACTATGTGTTCCTCAGTTGGACAACTTTTCTCCTTCCAATGTTGTGCATAGGAAAGTCTCGCAGCTGTAACAATGTGGATAATTAAATATTTCTTCTTCTTCCCATATGCTCGTTTTAGTACTCCCAGGAGATAAATTTCTGGTAGGAAGTTAATATCCTCCTCTATTATTTCTTGGATCCATTTTCCAGAATTTCCTCGCTTCAGGACACGTCCACCACATATGGTAGAAGGTACCTTGCCAATGACCGCATTTCCAACATTTGGGGTTTTCACAGATAACATTTTAATGACACCATCATAGATTACATTTTTATGCAAATTAAGCTTTTTGAAATTAATTCATGCAGGATAATAGATACAATAACTTACAATGTGAATAATTGGCATAGGCTCCAAAAGTCTGAGACAAAGATCAAGATCATATAGTACACCAGCCGCTTGTTTCTTTTTTTTCCTGCCTATTTTCTAAAATTTCAAAAGCACAAGAGCTACCAAACCCTAATAGGGCAAGCAGGCTACATTCATCTTATTGGGACAGAAGTTGTGTAGCAGATCCTTGCAATCCCAATCCTCCCTAGATTAGGAGATATGTTGTTCATATCACAATCATAGTATTTTAAATAATATTAGTATTAATTAGAGAACCCTAATTGTCATAACAAAAGGAGCGTTGGTCCTACCTGATACGATCCTTCTCATTGATTGTAGGCAGCATCCAGGAATGGGTTGTTCTCGTCTGTCAGCCAATAAGACCACAAGTTTGTCAAAGCTGTAAGACACTCCCTCTGCCAACAGTCTCCAGCTTTTGGTGACAGTTAAGGGACAGACTCGACGTGATCAAAAAAACATACAAATATATGCAAAGACATGCGGATCTAGGGCCAGCCCTACACTAGGGTGGGACTGGATGCTGCCTACAATCAACGAGAAGGATCGTATCAGGTAGGACCAACGCTCCTTCTCCATCGTATTGTAGGCAGCATCCATGAATGGGACATACCAAAGCGGTCGTGTCCTTAAGGGTGGGCTCAGGCTTGGCCCGAGGTCCCCTCACCTGCATGCACTATCTGTAGCAACCTCCTACAAAAGGCTGCCTCAGCAAAGGAATAGGTGTCCAACTTATAGTTCCTAATAAAGGGCGATGGGGAGGACCAGATAGCAGCCCTGCAGACCTCCTCCAGAGATGCATGAGTGGCCCATGCCACACTTGTGGCCGGACTCCAGGTGGAGTGTGCCATAATATTTTTGGGCAATGGAAGGGCCTGCATGTGGTATGCCTTGGCGATAGACGCCCGGATCCATCGGCTCAGGGTCGAGGGAATGACCTTAGCCCCTAAGGTAGCCGGTTGGAAGGAGACAAAGAGCGACTCCGTCCTCCTGAATGAGGAGGTCCGCTTAATGTATATTCGGAGAGCTTGTCTAACATCTAGTGTATGCCACTTTTTCTCCAGGGGATGCCCTGGCCTGGGGCAGAAATCTGGAAGGATTAGCTCTTGGGCCCTGTGAAACCACGTATTCACTTTCAGGACAAAGGCAGGGTCCAAATGTAACACCACCCGGTTAGGGTGAAACACACAGAGGTCCGTCTGATGGAAACTGCCGCCATCTCGGAGATCCGCCTGGCCGAGGTAATGGCCACCAGGAACGCCACCTTGCAGGTCAAGAAGCACAGATTCGCCTCCCACAGTGGTTCGAACAGAACTCCGGTCAGTGCCTGCAGAACAGTGTTGAGGTCCCAAGTTGAAACGATGAACCACTGGGGGTCGCAGGTTCGTTGCGCCCCTGATGAACTTGCGGACAGAAAGGTGTTGAGCTAGAGACTCCAACCTACCGCAAGTCAGCACTGAAGACAATGCGGCCACCTGTCGCCTGATGGAATCGGGCGAAATATCCATGTTAAGCCTCACCTGTAAAAAACTCAGTAGCTGGGGCACAGTCACCTCAGTTGGAATCAGGCCAGATTGAGAATACCAGGAACAGAAGGCCTTTCAGGTGGCATCATAAATCCTGTTTGTGGACAGCCGCCTGGCAGCCTGCATGATGGCAATTACCTCGGAGGTGTAAGGATCGCCTCTCCTTCCAACTTAAGAAAGTACGAACTCTTGAAACGTAGTTGTTCAAAAGGATTCTTTTATTAAGCAGAAGTGAAAACCATCCAGCTAAAGCACAATCTGAATGCCCTTAGGCAAAGCAGTAGGATTAAAGTGGTAGAGACCCCTCCCTTTAGGTCAGAATGCAGATTTCAGCCAATACACAACTGTGAAGATGTTTTCTTTACTATTTCCTTTGAGAACCCGAACAAACATGCATTCCCACCACTTCCCTTTAAAGTGAGACAACCCACATGGCTATCATAAATTCCTGCAGGTAAAGGGAATCTCAGGCTTCCTTGGCGCCAGGATATAGGTTGTAAAATATCTGATGACACAGGCCATGCTAGTAAATCGAATCCAAGTCCCCCCTTCCTTCACTTGAATGGCAGTATCACTTTTAGGGATCTGACAGGAATAGTTGTCCCGGATCAGAGCGCTCCGCTCAAGCACCAGGCGGTCAACTGGAGCCACTGAGGGTCCAGGTGGACCAGTGCCCCCTGGCTGAGGGAGACTCTGCTCAATGGAATCCTCCAAGGTTGTCCACCGATAGGGCCACCAGGTCGGCAAACCAAGGGCGGCGAGGCCAGTGCGGGGCCAAAAGTAGGACTTCTGCTCATTCCGCTAGAATTTTCTGTACCACCCTGGGAATGAGGGGCACTGGAGGAAATGCATACAGGAACTCTGGTGGCCAGACGCTCCGGAGCGCATCAACACCTTCCGCCCTCGGAACTGCAAACCTGGTGAAATATCTCGGCAGCTGGGCGGTGTCCGGAGTTGCGAACAGGTCCACAGTCGGCTGGCCGAATCGCTCCACCAGTGCCTGAAACAAATTCGGATGCAGGCACCACTCTGCATGGTCAATTGTGGCCCTGCTGAGCCAATCTGCCTGTACATTGTCAGACTCTGCGATATGCTCCGCCCTCAGGGAGATGTGCAGCTGCTCTGCCCAGCCACAGAGTCTTTCCGCTTCTCTCATCAGGGTGTCCTGAAAGTGCTGGAGACCCAGATGAATTGCCCTAAGCTCCAGCCAATTTATATTATGTGTCAAATCATCCTGAGACCACTGGCCCTGTGTGACGCTACCTAGGCTGGCATCTGTTGTAACTAACTATCACTGACTCTGGTTCCTTAAAAAGGCAACCTCTGAAAAGTGCATCCAACTCCCACCACAGTATTTATTTATTTTATTTATTTTATTCAATTTGTATACCGCCCTTCTCCTAGTGGACTCAGGGCGGTGAACAGCCAAAACTAAAACACATACCAATACAAAATTTAAAATTATTAAAAGAATTACATGACTTTGGCCCAAATTTAAAACAATTCAAACTAAAACCCATTGACAATTTAAAAAGCTAAAAAACTAAAAAAGACTAAAAAGTGGCGGCGGGGGGGGGGGGGTTCACACCAGCCCTGCTTGATGGAAAAGAAAAGTTTTTAGGGCGCGGCAAAAGACCCGGAGATCTAATATCCTTCGTATCTCCGGGGCAAATCGTTCCAGCGGGCAGGAGCTGCCATAGAGAAGGCCCTCCCCCTGGGGGTCGCCAGCTGACATTGCCTGGCTGACGGCACAGTCCCTCTCTGTGGGAGCGTACTGGTCGGTGGGAGGCTATCGGCTGCAGAAGGCAGTCCCACAAATATCCAGGTCCTATGCCATGGAGCGCTTTAAAGGTGGTGACCAACACCTTGAAGCGCACCCAGAAGACCACTGGAAGCCAATGCAGCTCACGCAGGAGAGGTGTCACATGGGAATGCCCCCTCGCTCTCATAATCCCCCGCATGGCAGCATTCTGCACCAGTTGGAGCCTCCGGGTGCTCCTCAAGGGGAGCCCCATGTAGAGAGCATTGCAGTAGTCCAGGCAGGAAGTGACGAGTACCTGAGTGACTGTGCGTAAGGAGTCCCGATCCAGAAAGGGACGCAACTAGCGAATCAGGCGAACCTGATAAAAAGCCCCTCTGGCCACGGCCATCATATGCTCTTCTAAAGACAGCCGTGCATCCAGGAGGACGCCCAAGTTGCAAGCCCTGTCTGTGGGGGCCAATAACTTGCCCCCAATAGCCAGCGATGGCACCAGCTGGCTATATTGAGACACCGGAAGCCACAGCCACTCGGTCTTGAAAGGGTTGAGTCAAAGCCTGTTACTCGCCATCCAGATCCGCATGGCCTCCAGGCACTGGGACATCACTTTAAGGGTATCGTTGGAATGGCCTGGGGTGGAGATGTACAGCTGAGTATCATCAGCATACTGATGGAACTCCACCCCAAAGCCACGGATGATCTCACCCAGCACCTTCACAATAATGTTGAACAGAAGGGGCGAGAGGACCGACCCCTGAGGCACCCCACAAACAAGGCGCCTTGGGCTCGACCTCTGCCCCCCTGCCAACACCGACTGCGACTGGTCGGAGAGATAGGAGAACCACCACAAAAGGGTGCCCCCCACTCCCAGCCCCTCCATCTGGCGCAGCAGGATACCATGGTCGATGGTATCAAAAGCTGTTGAGAGATCTAACAGAACCAGGATAGAGGAGCAACCCCTATCCCGAGCCCTCCAGAGATCATCCACCAACGCGACCAATGCTGTTTCCGTGCTGTGCCTAGGCCTGAAGCTGGACTGGAGCGGATCCAGATAGACAGCTTCAACCAGGTACCCAGGAAGCTGTCGCACCACCACACTCTCAACAACCTTCACCAAGAAGGGAAGATTGGAGACCAGACGGTAGTTAGCCAAAACAGCCAGATCCAGAGCAGGTTCTTGAGGAGGGGCCTCACCACCCCCTCTTTCATGGCGGATGGCAAGACACCCAATGCAGTAGGAATGAAGAACCTCTCGGGAGAGTCTGACCGTAAGAGGCAAGGTACTCCTGCCTGATCTCTGATACAGGAAAAGGAACCATTGGAGGGCCCTAGAATGGAAACGTGCCCAAGGCACGATGGAGATGCAATATACCATCTTTCCCAGAAGCTGCAAAAGTGTGGAAAGAGAAGCGAACTGACTACTCTGGACCCCACTTATCAGGTCCCTAATGCTTGCTTGCCTCTCCTGAAAAAGATATATCCTGCACTCCAAGGTGTCTATCTCTACTCCTAAATGCAACAACCAATTTGTCGGTGTCAAATGACTCTTGTTGACATTAATCGAAAACCCATGATCCTGGAGCACTTGCATAGTTACTTCTAGGTCCCTATGAGCCTGGGACTCTGAGGTTAATTGAATCAAAATATTGTCCAGGTAGCATTGGAGGCGCACAGGGATAGCCCGGATGTGCGCCAATGCAGCAAGTAATTTGGTAAAACCCCGAGGCGTGGAAGACAGGCCAAAGGGCAGGGCCCTATACTGATAATGATGGGATCTATAACAGAAACGCAAATATTGTCTATGATCTGGATAGATGGGGACGTGAAGATAAGCCTCGATGAGGTCAATAGAAGTGAGGAAGTCGCCCTCCCTGACACTGTCCAAAATGGACTGAAGCGAATGCATTTTAAAGCGCTTGTACACAATACAGCGATTAAGTCTCTTAAGGTCCAAGATAGCCCTATACCTAACCCCCCCCCCCCGGATGCTCTGGGAATCATAAAAGGATGGAATAAAATCCCAAACCACACTGGGCCTCTGGCACTGGCTCAATCACCTGGATATCCAATAGGTGTTGGATAGCCGTGTCCATGAGGTCCCGCTTAACGCTGTTCCGAAGCAGGGCAGTTAATGAAAAACCCTGGGGGTGTGAAGAGGAACTCTAAGAAGAGGCCCGACCGGACCGTCTCCAGGACCCATGTATCCGTGGTTATGCTCTCCCATTGCCCGGCAAACAATGCCAGGCATCCCCCAATGGGAGAGCCAGAAAAGGAATTAGCATTGGCGTCTGAAAGGAAAGGGCGCTGAGACTGAATACTCCAGGGCTGCTTGCAACTTGTTCAAGTCCTGGTGAGCCTTCGTGTCTCCCAACGGGATCCGGTTCTGCAGCTGTTTCAGCCATATGAGGGATGCCCTATTAAAATAAGAAGCAGATGTGGCTGCCTTAATGGCCCAGGCAGCTGACTGGTGCGTCCTCTTGATCGCCTGCTCCGATTTCCTATCCTCAGGCCTGAGACCTTCCTCAGGGGCCTCAGGAATGACTGTGTGTGAAGTCAAAGCTGCCACAGGAGCATCTATTGATGGTAATGAGAGAGTTTGAGATAAGTCATTCTCAACATTATACAGCCACTTATCCAGTGAACCTGGGTTAGGCCCAATGGCTGGAGCGGACCACTGGCGTTTAACAACGTCCAGAAATAAGCGAGGGGATGGCACCACCTCTGTGACTTTAACTGGCTCAGAAAACAAGGAGCCGGAGGCTGTAGAAGGTCCTGGAACAGGTTCCCTAGAAGCTGGAACAAAGGGCATGTTAGTGTCCTTCTTCGCCTTGATTTAAGCAGAGCAAGCTTAAAAAGACCAGAGAACGCTGGCTGTTCAGGCAGCTGTTCCTCATCCTCAGAGAAATCCACGTCTCTGCCTGCCTCCTCACTAGAAACAGAAGAATGATGAGACTTGTAAGGAGAGCCATAGTCCTGCAATAAAACAGAGCCCCCCGCCTCAAAGGAATCCATGTGTGCAGTATGCTGACATTTGCCAGCAGAGTGCAAATAAATAGGCTGTGGTTACTTGCTGTCTGCTAGCAGCTAAGGCTCTGGTAACAGCTGCAGAAATAATGTCCTCCATGTTGGGAGGAAACTGTTTTACCCGCATATCAGGGATCATTTGTCTACTGGGAGTCTCTGTATTAGCCAGTCTAAGCCTGATAGGCTGTTGCCAGGCAGAATTAGCTTGAGCTGAGCACAGAGGAGCTTCACTATTGTAGGCAAATCTGTCTCTATTTGCTCGCTGGCGACCAATGTAATACAGGCTGCCTTTCAAATTCCTCTTGCAGGGCCACAGACTGTGAGGAAAAAAGGCGGGAATAGTTTCCCTCTCCAGAGTTTGCTGAGGGACCTAGTGGAGGGGATCAGCTTTCTTTAAGGCTTTGGCAATCTCTCGATCGATCGCCTTAGCTGTCCTTGCCGCCTCTAATTCCGAAGCCTTGGAGGGCTTTCTGGAGCTACTCTGGCATTTATCAGTTTTTGCCAGGGCTTTCCTGCCTGGCGGCCTCTGTCCCAATGCCCCAGCTGATCTGGTCTCCTCAGGGGCCAAGGGAGCCGGAGCTATGACAACCGCAATGTTCTCTGAGCGATTGACGGCAAGCGCGGCTTCTTCGGCCATTTTAAATTGCAACCCGGCCAAAAATCGCTCTGCTGCGATCAGCGCGGCAAATTAAGCAGCCTTGTGCTGTCAAGAGAAGTATGCTCGAAATCAAACAGGGACTCCTAAGCCTTCCCCACCTCAGTAAAGACGAAGGCAGGGTTATTTGGGCAGCCGCCCAGCGCTGGACTCAAATAACCACGCTCCGGTCACTCCTTCGGCTGTCAGATCTGTCAAAGCCAGAAAATACACAAGGCGCACCGAGCAGGAGACCAGCGCAGCCCTATTTATTTATTTATTTATATTATTAAATTTTTATACCGCCCTTCTCCTGCTGGATTCAGTGCAGTGAACAGCCAAAAATAAAAACATCACATACAAAATTTAAAATTTTAAAAAGAATTGAACAAATTTTGGCCCAATAAATTTAAAACACCCCAACTAAAATCAATTTACAGTTTAAAATATCTAAAAATATCTAAGGGGGAATTACACCAGCCCAGCTTGATGAAATAAAAAAGTTTTAAGGGCACGGCAAAAAGCACAGCGATCTGGTATCCTACGTATCTCTGGGGCAGGTCGTTCCAGAGGGCAGGTGCTGCCACAGAGAAGGCCCTCTCCCTGGGGGTCGCCAGCCGACATTGCCTGGCTGACGGCACCCTGAAGAGTCCCTCTCTGTGGAAGCGTACTGGCTAGTGGGAGGCTATCGGTGGCAGAAGGCGGTCCTATAAGTACACAGGCCCTAAGCCATGGAGCGCTTTAAAGATGATAACCAACATCTTGAAGTGCACCCGGAAGACCACCAGAAGCCAATGCAGCTCACGCAGGAGGGGTGTCACATGGGAGCGCCCCATAGCTCCCATAATCCCCGGCGCGGCCGCATTCTGCACCAGTTGGAGCCTCCGGGTGCTCCTCAAGGGGAGCCCCATGTAGAGAGTATTACAGTAGTCCAGGCGGGAAGTGACGAGTGCCTCAGTGACCGTGCGTAAGGAGTCCCGATCCAGAAAGGGACGCAACTGGCGAATCAGGCGAACCTGATAAAAAGCCCCCCTGGCCATGGCCATCGTATTATTATTATTATTATTATTATTATTATTATTAATTTAATTTGTATACCGCCCTTCTCCCAGAAGGGACTCAGGGCGGGGAACAGCCAAAATTAAAAAACATACAAATACAAAAGTTAAGATAATTAAAAAGAATTAAATCACTAGCTTCCCAATTTAAAACCCCCAAATCCATAAAATTTAAAATCCCAATTTAAAAAACTATTTAGGCTAGGCTGGCTTGATGGAATAAAAACGT
The DNA here is from genome assembly GCA_022577455.1 of Arizona elegans. NCBI lineage: Eukaryota > Metazoa > Chordata > Lepidosauria > Squamata > Colubridae > Arizona > Arizona elegans. Next base: position 68,544,661 of record JAKOOJ010000004.1, on the reverse strand, counting down.
CTTCAGGGCTTTACGGAAGGTCCGGAGGTCCGGGATCAATCGTATTCCAGGAGGCAGCTCATTCCACAGGGCAGGTGCCCCCACAGAGAAGGCTCTCCCCCTGGGGGCTGCCAGCCGACATTGCCTGACCCACGACACCCTGAAGAGGTCCTCTCTGTGAGAGCGTATTGGCCGGTGGGAGGTTATCGGTAGCAGCAGGCGGTCTCACAAATACCCTGGCCCTAAGCCATAGAGCACTTTAAAGATGAGAACCAACACCTTAAAGTGCACCCGGAAGACCACCGGGAGTCAATGCAGCTCGCACAGGAGAGGTGTTATGTGGGAGCGCCACGTTGCTCCCATAATCACCCGCGTGGCCGCATTCTGCACCAGCTGGAGCCTCCGGGTGCTCCTCAGGGGGAGCCCCATGTAGAGAGCGTTGCAGTAGTCCAGGCGTGATGTGACCAAGGCATGAGTGACTGTGCAAAAGGAGTCCCGATCCAGAAAGGGGCGCAACTGGCGTATCAGGCAAACCTGATAAAAAGCCCCCTGGCCACGGCCGTCATATGCTCTTCTAAAGACAGCCGTGTGTCCAGGAGGACGCCCAAGTTGCGAGCCCCCTCTGTGGGGGTCAGTGACTTGCCCCCAATAGCCAGCGATGGCACCAGCTGGCTATACCGGGACGCTGGCATCCACAGCCACTCGGTCTTGGAAGGGTTGAGCCGAAGCCTGTTCCTCCCCATCCAGACCCGCATGGCCTCCAGACACTGGGACATCACTTCGAGGGCATCATTGGAGTGGTCTGGGGTGGAGATGTACAGCTGAGTATCATCAGTGTACTGATGGAACTCCACCCCAAAACCACGGATGTTCTCGCCCAGCGGCTTCACATAAATGTTGAACAGGAGGGGTGAGAGGACCGACCCTTGCTGCACCCCGCAAGCAAGGCGCCTCGAGGTCGACTTCTGCCCCCCTGCCAACACAGACTGCGACCGGTCAGAGAGATAGGAGGAGAACCACCGTAAAACAGTGCCCCCCAACCCCAACCAGCGCAGCATGATACCATGGTCGATGGTATCAAAAGCCGCTGAGAGGTCTAACAGGACCAGAACAGAGGAACAACCCCTGTCCCGAGCCCTCCAGAAATCATCCACCAATGTGACCAATGCCGTCTCCGTGCTGTACCCAGGCCTGAAGCCGGACTGGCACGGATCTAGACAGATAGCTTCATCCAGGTACTGTGGGAGCTGTCGCGCCACAACACTCTCAACAACCTTCGCCACAAAGCAAAGGTTGGAGACTGGACAGTAGTTAGCCAAAATGAGGCTAGCGGCAATCGGAAGATCCATGCACGCTCCCCAGCCAGGAATCAAACCTCTGACTCGCCGGTGACAAGTCACGGTCCTTCACACCGGCAAAGCCGGCTCTACAAGCCAAAGCTGGGAGCAAGCAAAGTGCAATAAACACTTTCACTTGAACCAGCAATAAACCTAATAAACTGAAAAAGGAAATCAAAAAGGGATAAAAAGGCAGAAAAAATAGCTATCCAAGAATGGGTCAGATAGCCAAAACCACGTCTGTCTTAGACCAAGACCGAGTCAAAAGCTGGAGACCATTGGTAGAGGGACTGTCTTACAGCGGTCTTGTTGGCTGACAGACGAGGACAACCCATTCCTGGATGCTGCCTACAATACGATGGAGAACATGAACCTATCTGCACATCAGTCTGTATGCTAAAACTTTCACACAAAATGTATAGATTTTTTGTATGCATTGTCCTCGTATATTTTTATGTATTTTTTCTAACATGTTTATTTTTCTAAGCAAATTTCCCCAATGTAATGAGAAAACAGACTGAAATACATGTAGCTATGCTGCAGAACGGACGTTGACATACCTGAACGTCCCTTTTCAGAACGCTGCGACTCCAATCCATTGGCTGGGTTCTTCTCCATGTTGCTGGGAAAACTGAGTGCAGATTTTTCTCTCTCATCTGGCTGACCACGCCCACTCTGTCACTCCCACACCAGTCTTTCTTCACGAAGGCGCAGGAAACCATAAGTCTAGGAAATTGTAACAATAACAACAACAGATTAACAGGACTTCAGGAACAGGAAGCCCTAACAGGGTGGACATGGATTGGAGTCACAGCGTTCTGAAAAGGGACATTCAAGTATGTCAACATCCATTTTCCAGCACGCTGCTCCTCCAATCCATTGGCTGGGATCTACAAAAGCTCAACATCCTGGGCGGGAGGCTGACTGCTTCATGAGTCGTGGAAGGTGGCCACTTGCTGTAAAACTCTATGGCCAAATGAAGCCTCCGTCAAGGCAAAAGAATCAATCTTATAATGTCGTATGAAAGAAGAAGCCGATGCCCACGTGGCTACTCGGCAGATGTCAAGTATGGAAGCTTGTGTAGTCCAGGCCGCTGTTGTTACCGCACTACGGGTCGAATGTGCATAAATTCTGCCCGGGATTGGCCTGGCCTTGACGTCATATGCAGTCGAAATGCAGGCTTTAATCCAGCGACCAACTGTAGCCAACAACACCTTCTTCCCCATTGAGGAAGGGTGAAAGGACACTAGCAAAGCCTCCGTAAGTCGAAAGGATGCCGTTCATCTAATGTATCAACGTATGGCCCTCCTCACGTCCAGTGTGTGCCAACTCTTTTCTCGAGAATTCCGTGGATCGGGACAAAAATTCGGAATGATGAGCTCCTGGGCCCGGTGAAACCAGGAGTTCAATTTAGGTGTGAAGGAAGTGTCTAACCTCATCACCACCCTGTCCGAGTAGAATATGCAAAGGTCTTTACGGACTGACAAGGTCGTAAGCTCGGAAATTCGCCTCGCAGATGTGATGGCGAGTAGAAAGGTAAGTTTGAATGTGAGAAATTTAAGCAGGATGGAGCCCAGCGGTTCGAAGGGAGCAGAGGTAAGTGCCTGTAGCACCAGTGGCAAGTCCCAAGATGGATATCGATGGACTATCGGAGGAGATATGTTGGCGGCTCCGTGTAAAAACCCCTTGATATGAGGATTTTGTGACAGTGTTCAGTGTGGCTCACAAGAACCGTGGCGAGAGCCGCAACTTGTTGCCTCAAGGTAGCCGGGGCTAGGCCTTTGGACAACCCGTCCATCAAGAAATCCAACACATCAGGAATGTCGGCAGATGTGGGGTCCACATGGTGTGCTGAACACCAAACTGAAAATGCCCTCCACGACGCTTGATAAATACAAGTCGTGGAGGGGCGTCTGGACGACTGAATGACCTCTATCACCTTGTCGGAGAGCCTGTCCTTCCTCAGCAGGATCCTCTCAAGTGCCAGACAGTTAACTGGAGCCACTGAGGCTCCGGATGGGCGATGACCCCCTGGCTGAGAGAGATCACATGCTCAGGAATTGTCCACGGTGGAGAGACCGACAGGTTGACCAAGTCCGCATACCAGGGTCTGCGTGGCCAGAGAGGAGCCACCAATAGAATCTCTGCTTGCTCCACCAACAACTTCCGAACCACTCGTGGTATCAGGGGAAGGGGTGGGAAGGCATATAGCAGCCCGGGAGGCCACGGACATCTTAGGGCGTTGCAGCCTTCCGCACCCATGCACTGGTAGCGTGTGAAGAAATGAGGCAACTGTGCATTTTGAGGGGTGGCAAATAAGTCCACCAGAGGGCGTTTGAATTGGCGAACAATTTCTACGAAAATGTCAGGATGGAGCCTCCATTCGGCCGAGTCGATGCGTTCCCTGCTCAGCCAATCCGCTTGTGTGTTTGACACGCCGGAAATGTGATCCGCTTTCAGTGACGCTGTGTGGCGCTCTGCCCAGGCTATAAGACATTCAGCCTCGATCATCAGATTCTTGGGACGAGTGCCCCCTTCACGATTTATGTGGGCTTTGGTCGTCATGTTGTCTGTCCGGATCAACACATGCTGGCTCTCCAAGATGGGACGGAAGTGCCGCAGAGCGAGGTGAACAGCCCTCAACTCCAGCCAGTTGATGCTGTTCACCCTCTCTGATGGTGACCAACGACCTTGGACCACCTGATCTAAGAGGTGGGTACCCCAGCCGAGGCTTGCGTCTGATGTAAGGACAAGTCGATTGACCTCTAGGAACACACACCCCTCCTGGATCACCGGAGACGTCCACCAAGTTAGGGACAATTGCACTTGGGGAGGCAATAGAATCTGTGAGTGGGATGTGCTGTGTCCTGACTTCTGAAATGGTAGCAGAAGCCTCTGCAGGGGTCTCGTGTGTCTGCGTGCCCGGGGAACGATAGCGATACAGGATACCATCTTCCCCAACAGTTGGGACAGTTGAAGAAGAGGTACCTTCCCCTGGGTCTTTATCTGAGTCACCAAGGTCTTGATATTGTGGACTCTGTCTGGCGATAGGAACACCTGTCCTTTGGATGTATCGATCACCACCCCCAAATGTAGAAGACGCATAGTCGGTATGAGATGGTTCTTTTTGTAGTTGATTGTGAAGCCGTGACTTTGGAACCCCCGGATCACTGCTTCCATATCTGTCACGGCCTGAGATGGAGAAGAGGACAGGACGAGGATATCATCTAAATAACAGAGAAGACGTATCAGCCGGGACCATAGTGACGCCGCTATGACTGCCACCAGTTTGGTGAAAGTTCTGGGGGCAGAGGAAAGCTCAAAGGGCATCACACAGTACTGGAAGTGATGGTTGTCGTACTCGAATCTCAGGTACTTGCGATGCGCCGGGTGAATTGGGACATGTAAATAAGCCTCCCAAAGGTCCACGGACTGCAGAAGGTCATTGCGTCTGATGCAAGTCAGGATCGATACGAGAGACTGCATCTTGAACTTTCGATACAAGATGAATTTGTTTAGCTGTTTCAGGTTCAAGATGCCTCTGTGCCCCCCCCCCCCCCCGAACCCTTAGCCACCAGGAACAGGGAGGAGTAGAATCCAATCTTCTCTTCACCTTCAGGTACTGGTTCTATTGCTCTGATGGTCAGCAGATGAGAGATCTCTGCTTCCATCAATTGATGTTGTTGAAGGAGGTGGGGGACCGGGCAATGATGTAAACGACTGGGAGGGACCCCGAGAAATTCCAGACATAGTCCATGATGCACTGTGTGTTGGATCCACTCCTCTGGTGTTGAGAGAGCCCATTGATGGTGAAACTGCTGGAGGCGACCACCAATGGGATCTGATAGTTGAGAGTCATTTGCTCTTTTGGTGGAGCGGAAACCCCGCCTCGGAAAGGTCGTTTAGAGAATGTCTGCGCGTACGGTCTCAAAATGTGTGCCTGTCGGAACCATGGTCTGCACCTTGGGCAAACGGTCGCTGAGCGTAGGACCCACTGGGTCCTGAGACAGCCTGAAAGGGCTGGCACTGGCTGTAAGGTACATATCTGCGCTCCAGCCTGTGTTAGGAAGACGGAAGGATCTTTTGCTTCTCTTTATCTTCCACCAAGAGAGGCTCCAGCGATGCCCCAAACAAGGAAGGAGCCTTGAAAGCTGAAGAGGCCAATTTCCACTTTGCCTTTGAGTCAGCTTTCCAGTTTCGGAGCCAGAACAGACTCCGGTTGGTGACAGTGGACGCCAAGGCGCGGGAGGCAAACTTAGCGGCATTTAGAGAAACATCCGCTGAATACTCTGAAGCCGCAAATATTTTATTGATATCTTGATGAATGCTTGTCTTGTTGGGAGGGAGACACTCTTGTAGCTGACGGAGCCAGATCAATGATGCTCTATTAAAGAACAATGTCGCCGTAGCCGCCTTGATCGCCCAAGCGGCCGCCTGATGTGCCTTTCTAAAACCCAATTTGGCCTTTCGTTCCTCAGACTTTAAGCCATCCAAGACATCTGCAGAGATAACTGAAGGCGAAGAGAGGCTGGCAACTGGGGTATCCACAGATGGTAGCGCCAATATATCCTCCAACTCCAAAGCTGCACAATAAAGCTGCTTGTCCAACCCACTCGGGGCTGTCAAGGACCCAGGCTGTCCAAATGCAATTTGAACAACGTCCGTAAAAAGCGGTGGACAAGGTATAACATCCTTTTCTGGCTTGGACACCTGAAACAAGGCGTTATGTGGAGCTGCAGCCTGTTTAGTGCTGTCAGATGGGGAAGTTATCAAACCACATTGAGTAGTGACTTTTGCCTTGTGCAAAAGATTTAAAAACAGATGGTCGAAAAAGCCAGTGAACACAGCCTTATCAGGTAGGCCTTCATCCTCTGAGAATTCTAGGTCCTCAGGACCTTCAATAGCCTGGTCAGACTCCTCAGAAGATGTATAGTCTGCATGAGTCAAAGCAGGTGTTTTAGTAGGGTGAGTGGTGCGAACCTGAGCATGAAGGTTAGAAGTTGAAGGTTGTGCAGTGTTGGAGCCCTGTTAAAGTCCGGCCGCCAAAATCTTTGCCAAGGCATCTGATAGCATGGACTGCAAATCCAGCTGAGAGGTGGGTTCCTCCGGTTCCTCCAGAGCCCCGCTGCCGTTGGAGTAAAAGTCGCTTCAGAACACCTAGGTCGCACAGGCTGGTCAATTTGGGGTGCCAATGAGACATTAGGTAGGGACATTGAAACCCCCCTTGTAGATTGTAGATTTGAGACAGTAGGAGCCCGATGGCCACAACAATCAGAGGTTTCCGACTAAAACAGGGAGACACTATCCTTGGCTATAGACGGAGAGGGAGGCCCTACCACTTTCTCAGGACTGGTTAATGGGCCTTTGGCTTTCTTGACCTTCTCTAATAGTTTTTCAAGCGCCTTGTGGCGCCGCAGCTCAGGTTTAGTATGAGCCAAGGTCTGTGAATGAGATACTTTGGTTGATCTGGCAGAGGCCTTGGTCTTAGTCCGCTTGTGCCCCGCCCTATGTTGATCGTGGCTTATAGGAGGATCAAACTCCTGCTCCAGATCCGAAGACAATTCAGAATCCGCCATCTTTGTGTCACTAAGGGTGTAGTTAGTGAGGCGGGCCGCAAGTGAAAGTTTAGCTCCAACATCCAGTGGTAGCTGTCACTTATCTAGCCAACCAGTAATGGGGTCAAAGCGTATGCAGTGCCAGAAAGGCCTGACAATATCAAATAGCACGCACCAAGCCGGGCAGCCGCCCACAGCCTTCTATTACCCCCAAACCTGTCCTTTATCCAGGCACACTGGCAAGGCCCTCCACGAGCACCAGAAACGCCGCCTTAACAGCTCAATTAGTATTTCCACATCGGATCAATACCTCAATCGTCGAATTGCAGATCAAAAAATGGCGGCCGCCAGTGTCAAGTCCACCAAAATGGCACCCACAACTGTCAATTGGCCCGAAACAATCTCAAACGCCAATTTGTGGGTCCAAAATGGTGGCCGCCTGTACGAAATCCAACAATATGGCGGCCGCGACTTTCAAACTGTCCAAGCGGCCAGCGGTCCACAGGAAGGTCGAAAACTGCCGGGGCGCTATCAGGCTAGCCTGGACCTCAGAGTGTGCCAGTCAGCATTGGCATTGACTCCGGAGCCGCTCATAAGGTCGGAGCTGAGGCGCTCGTGGCTGTAGTGGCTCACTGGTATCCCAACGAGACATCGGCAGCTAAAGCGTCACGGATCCGCCCAGCCGGGTCGGAATCCAGATTGCTGCACAAAGTTAGTAAAAGGAGCGGAACGGACATTGCTTACCTGAATGTCCTTTCTTGGCGCGCTGATGGAGAATCCAAAGCGTGGGTAATGTTCATGGTGAGTTTGTCAGAGACTGAGTGTGTATCACTTTAAATTTCTTGCCTTGGTTCCGCCTCCTCTGCTCGACTGATGTCAGTTTAGTTCACGTAGATAGGGAAAAGCAGACTGTAGACCAGAGTCAGAGCCACCAGACCTGAATCCGTTAGGACAGGGTCAGTTGGATTCTCCATCAGCGCACCGAGAAAGGACATTCAGGTAAGCAATGTCCGTTCTCCAGCGCGCTGCTTAGAGAATCCAAAGTGTGGGATATACCCAAGCAAGTTCCTCAGGGGGGGCCATCAGGCAGGTCCGGGGTAAGCATGGAGGCAGCAACAGATTGTAATACTCGGCGACCAAAGGCATCGTCGGCCGCCACAAAGGAGTCAATCTTATAATGTTTAATGAATGGAGACAAGGTCGTCCAAGTGGCCGCTCTGCATATTTCAGAAACCGAGGCTTGAGTTGCCCACGCGGCAGATGTAGAAGCACTTCTAGTGGAATGTGGTAGGATTTTGCCCGGGAGCGGTTTACCCGACACAGTGTAGGCCTTGCAGATGCAGGCTTTCAGCCATCGTCCGATGGTAGTAGCGGAAACTTTCTGGCCAAGAGACGCCGGAAAAAAAAGACAAACAGGGCTTCCGAACGATGGAAGGTTGAGGTTCGCTTGATGTATCGACGTAAAGCCCTCCGAACGTCTAGAGTATGCCATTGGCCCTCCAACGGGTGTCTCGGATCCGGGCACAAATCCGGAAGGATCAGCTCCTGTTCGCGATGGAAGACCGAATTGACTTTCAGCAGAAAGGAAGGGTCCATCCGGAGGACCACTCGATTAGGGTGGAAAATGTACAAGTCATCGTGAACAGACAGGGCTGCCAATTCCGAAATTCATCTCGCTGATGTTATTGTGACCAGGAATACAACTTTGAGAGTAAGGAGACGTAATCCAACCGATCCCAAGAGTTCGAAGGGAGGAGACTTAAGGCCTGGAGCACAAGAGGAAGATCCCACGTAGGGTAACGATGAATACTGGGAGATTGGAGATTAGATGCCCCTCTCAGGAAGGACCTAATCCGCGGATTGCGAGAAAGGGGAATGTCAAAGCCGTTGGAAAGAACGGTGTCCAAGGCAGCCACGTGTCTGTGGAGCATGCTCGCCGCGAGACCTTTATCGAATCCAGCGTAAAGGAACTCCAAGAAGTCGGTCGTTGATGCAGAAGTTGGATCAGAGTGTCTAGAGGCGGACCAAGAACAGAAAGAACACCAGGTGGCATTGTAAATTCTTGTTGTAGAATGCCGTCTAGAGGCCTGGATGATGGAGATAACTCTTCCCGAAAGGTTGTCCTTGGTTAGGTGGATCTTCTCAAGTGCCAGACGGTCAACTGCAACCATTGGGGCTCTGGATGCAGTATGACCCCCTGGCTAAGAGAGATCTTGTGGTCTGGAATCTGCCATGGGAAGCCACCAAGAGGCTCATCAGATCGGCAAACCACGATCTGCGCGGCCAGTGAGGGGCGACTAGGACGTCCGCTTATTACAGGAGAACCTTCCGGATCACCCTCGGCAGGAACGGGACGGGGGTAAGGCATAGAGCAGGACCCGGGGCCATAGACAGAGGAGGGCGTCGATGCCTTCTGCCGTAGGGTACTGGAACCTCGAAAAGAACTTTGGCAGTTGAGCGTTGCTTGGATGCGTGAACAGATCGAGGATAGGACAGCCGAACCTGGTGGACAGCTCACGGAAAAGGGACGGATGGAAGTGCCACTCCGTGTGGTCGATTTGCTGTCAGCTGAGCCAATCTGCTTGACGGCTGTCGGTCCCGGAGATATGGTCCGCCGTCAAGGACAGAGTGTGCAGCTCTTCCCAAGTGAGAAGTCTGGTCGCCTCTGCCATCAAAGGCGCAGAGCGAGTCCCCCCTCGTGGTTTACGTGTGCCTTCGCAGTCAAGTTGTCCGTGAGGATTCGGACGTGTTGGCCCTCCACGAAGTGCAGAAGGGCGAGTCTGATCGCTCGAAGCTCCAACCAATTTATGTCATTGACCGCTTCTACCGGAGACCAGTGGCCTTGCGTGACGTGGGACCGGAGGTGAGCGCCCCAGCCCAGCAGGCTCATATCCGTAGTGACCGTCACTCGGGGTGGGACGTGGAACAAACTCCTGGAGAGCGCGGATGGCGTGGTCCATCAGAGTAGAGAATCGCATACTCCCGGAGGCAACTGGACTCGGAATCTGGAGTTGTTGCATCGTGTCTTCTGAAATGGTAAGAGGTACCATTGTAGAGGCCTGGAGTGGAACCTGGCCCAAGGAACAATGGATATACAAGATATCATCTTCCCCAATAGAGTCGAGAGAAGCAGCAACAGAACCCGTGGAAGCAACAAGATCTGGGAATGACATTGTTATGATGCAATTCCGGGCAATGGAATTTGCTATACGGCTTCGAGGAATTAGAGAAGAGGAGAGACAAGATTTGAGACAGATCTGTGCTGAAGCCCTAGCTGTGATTTTAAAAACTGATCCTGAGATGGTTTTTTGCAAAATAGATAAAATTTACAGAGTTAACTCGTGGGTGGCCAGACAAAGACAATTGCCTAGAGATGTGGTCATATATTTTACAGACAGAGCAATAAGAAATGATATCCTGCAAAAATCTTTTCTCACTTCTGTGCAAGTGAGCGGATCCAAGGTTACAGTTTACAAGGAGCTCCCACCTAAGATGTTGAAATCCAGAAAAGATTATGGTTTTCTTGTTAAAGAACTGCAGAATAATCAAATCCCATTTCGTTGGGACGCTCCAACTGGCATAATTTTGAGATATAAGGGAGAGAAACACCGTTTGAATACTGTGGAGAAGGCGGAGCAATTTTATACTGATATCTTTAAAGAAAGAACACCATCCCCACGCACATCTACAGTTTTGGAGATTAAAGAGAGTGATAAGAAGCAACTTCAAGAATTGCAACAACAATCTAAGCAGGAATCAGAGGAGTTGAAGGGCGCTGAAGGAGGTTTTCTGGATGAGCCCTTGCTGGAACCTTCTCCAATCTTGGAGCTGGCTTAGGCGGCTGAAGTCAAGGACCAGCGTATAACCCGAGCAAAAGCCAAGGAACTTAAACAAAAGTTACAGCAGGAAAGACAAGATCAAAAGGCTGGGGTTGTGGGGAATGCAGGACAGAAGATTTCGGATGAAATCCTAAGGTTCTGCGCTTTGCTCCAGAAAGAGAATGATGATGATTAAATGTTTATCTTGGAATGTGAATGGGTTGAATGTAATACAAAAAAGGAAGAAAGTATTTGCATATTTAAAACAACATAATAATGATATAATTTGCTTACAAGAAACGCATATTACAGCTCAAGATCAAAACTATTTGAAAAATTCCAAATTAGGAACACATTTTATATCTTCAACTAATCAAAAAAAGAATGGTGTGGTTATTTATGTAAATAAAAAACTAACAGCCAAACTTATAGAAGCTGATCAAGATGGTAGGTTTGTAGCAATTGAATTACTTTCTGCTAATAATCAAATTCTTTTGATAGGAATTTATGCTCCTAACCAACAACAGGACTATTTTTACAAAATGTTGCATACTAAAATACTTCAATGGGATTACAGATCTATTTTAATTATGGGAGATTGGAATGGAGTAATTGACTCTAAATTAGACAAAAAGACTTTGGCAAAGTCAAGAATTAGATTACCACAGACTTTTTTTGATATGAAAGAAGACCTGGAATTAAAAGATATTTGGAGAATACATAATCCAAAAGAACTGGACTATACTTTCTTCTCTGACAGACATAGATCCTTTTCCAGGATTGATTTTATCTTGTTGTCTGATGATCTACTTGTTAGGACAAAAAGAACAAAGATTCTGCCAAGAACTCTGACTGATCATAGCCCAGTGTGGATAGAAATTGAAACATGCAAGAATGAGAGACGCTCTTGGAGATTAAATGAAAACTTGTTCAGATATGAGAAAAATATAATAGAACTTAAAAAGTATTTGAAAGAGTTTTTTGAAATGAATTTGAATAAAGGCACCCCAATGGAAATTGTGTGGGACGCAAGCAAAGCTTATATGAGAGGGGTGCTTATATATATGAACTCTAAACATAGGTTGATTTGACAAAAGAAAAGACTTGAATTGGAAGCAGAAATAAAGAACAAAGAACAGTTACTTATTAAAAATCCAACAGATGAAAGAATACTTAGTGTTATAAAACTTCTGAAAGACCAATTCCAAATGCTTATAGCGGAACAAGTTGCAACAAATTTACAATATGCGAAGCATAATACATTCTGCAACGCTAATAAACCAGGCAGGTGGTTGGCTTACACATTAAGGAAGTATTTCTTCTCTTTTGAACTTTTGATTTGGGGAAAAGCTAGAGCGAGAGGAAACGGCTTGAAAAAGGCGCCGTTCCAGCGTTAACGAGCTGAAAGGGAGAGTGATTGCGCAGAACTATTCTAACAAGCTACATTGTAGCAGTGCCTGTTGCAAGCGAACGGAGAAGAGTGGAAAAGAAAAGAAAAATAAATTTGAGCTTGTCTCAATCTATTTAATTCTGGGGGACTTTTTCAAAGGATATTGTGGAGGTGCAAAGGAAAGGAAAAAAAAAAGATTTTCTTCTTTCAGAAAAGTTAATTTACGTGGCAAAATGGCTTCAAAGAAACAGGAAGGAAAGGTGGCAGGGGAGGGATCTCCCACCCACAAACCAGAACAGCAGCCCCCTCCCAGTCAGCAGAGGGAGGGAAAGGACTTTGATGTGCAAAGTTTAAAAGATTTTATTACCCAGGCTTTGGATGAAAAATTTCAAAAATCACAACAGGAAATGAAGAGGGAAATTAATGAATTTAAAGAGGCAATGAAAGAAAATTATGATAAGGTGTCAGATAAATTGTCAAAGGTGGTTTCTGACTTGGCAGAATCCATTACTAAAGTGGACTCCAAACTGGAAGAATTTAAATCAGAAGTCAATGTCAAAATGAAGGATGCTGATATTAAAATTGCAGATGTGGATAACAAAGTGGAGAGAGTCGAAAACGAAATCACAATGATACAGTTCCGATCCATGGAATTTGCTATTAGGCTTCGAGGAATTAAAGAGAATGATAGGCAAGATCTGAGACAGATTTGTTCTGATGCCTTGGCTGTATTGCTAAAAATTGATCCAGCAGATGTGGTCTATAAAATAGATAAAATTTACAGAGTGAATTCATGGGTTGCTAGACAAAGAAAATTGCCCAGAGATGTGGTGATATACTTTACTGATAGAAGAATAAGAAATGATATTTTGCAAAGATCCTTTCTTTCCTCTGTGCAAGTGGAGGGAGCTCAAATTGGAATTTATAAGGAATTACCACCTAAGATGTTAAAAGATCGAAAAGAGTACAGGTTCTTAGTGAATGAATTGCAAAAGCAAGAAATACCATTTCGGTGGGATGCCCCAACTGGTATAATTTTGAAATATAATGGAGAGAGACATCGATTGAATACTTTTCAGAAGGCGGAATATTTTTATTATAATATCCTTAAAGAAAGATCATCATCCCCACGTACATCTACATTGTTGGAGATAAAAAGTGATAAAGAAAAGCAATCTCAGCACGAGAGGGCACAACAGTCTAAGCAGATGGAACCAGTGGAAATGCAGGGTGCTACACAGGGAGGAGGCCTTTTGGAGGAATCATTGTCAGAACCTTCCCCGATTCTGTCAACTGGTGCTGTTTTGGATGAAGCTGGGATGCCTGAAGTTAAAGACCAGCGTATAACTCGTGCAATTTCCAAGCAGATAAAAGAAAAACGTGAAGCCATGGGAGGAGCTAGGCCGAAGACTTCAGAAGAAGTTAGGCAAAGCAGCTCATCGCTTCAGAAAGGTCAAGATGACAATTAGGCTCTTATCTTGGAATGTTAATGGACTAAATTCACCACAAAAAAGGAAGAAATTATTTACATATTTGAGACAATTTAATAATGACATAATTTGTTTACAAGAAACTCATATTCGAACTCAAGATCATAAATATTTGATAAATTCTAAATTAGGAACACACTTTATAGCTTCAACCTCGGAAAAAAAGAATGGTGTGGTTATTTATGTGAATAAAAGACTGTCCGCTAAAATTATAGAAGCAGATGAAGATGGTAGGTTTGTTGCAATTGAATTGCACACAGCAAATGGCCAAATTCTTTTGATTGGAATTTATGCTCCGAACCAACAACAGGATCATTTTTATAAGACTCTACATAATAAAATATTGCAATGGGACTATAGATCTATTCTAATAATGGGAGACTGGAATGGAGTAATTGATTCTAAATTAGATAAAAAAAGTTTGGCGAAATCAAGGATCAGACTGCCACAGACTTTTTTTGATATGAAAGAAGATTTGGAATTAAAGGATATCTGGAGAATATATAACCCAAAAGAACTGGACTATACTTTTTTTTCTGACAGACACAGATCTTTCTCCAGGATTGACTTTATCTTGTTATCAGATGATTTACTTATTAAAACAAAAAGAACAAAGATATTTCCAAGAACTTTAACTGATCATAGCTCTGTATGGATAGAAATCGAGATGGGAAAGTCTGAGAGAAGGTCATGGAGACTAAATGAAAATTTGTTCAGATATGAAAAAAATATAATAGAACTTAAAAAACAGATGAAAGAATTTTTTGAAATGAATTTGAATAAGGGTACCCCAATTGAAATAGTATGGGACGCGAGCAAAGCTTATATGAGAGGGGTACTTATTCATATGAACTTCAAACATAAACAGAATCGACAAAGGAAAAGACTTGAATTGGAAGCAGAAATAAAGAATAAGGAACAGTTACTTATTAAAAACCCAACAGATGAAAGAATACGTGGTGCTATAAAACTTTTGAAAGATCAGTTTCAAATGCTTTTGGCGGAACAAGTTGCAACAAATCTACAATATGCGAAGCATAATATGTTTTGTAATGCTAACAAACCGGGGAGATGGTTGGCTTATACCTTAAGGAAAAAGCAGAGTATACAGACTATTGAGAGTATTGACATTGGGGGGAAAGAAATTTTCCAACAAAAACTGATTAAAGAAGTCTTTGTAGATTACTACGTTAAATTATATGCTAAAGATGATATACAGAATGGACTTATAGAAAAATATCTAGAAGAGAAAAGAGTCTCAAAAATTACTAGCCAACAAAAAGAAAGAATGAATTACCCTATAACAGTTGAGGAAATAATTGCAGCAATTAAACAATTGAAAACAGCTAAAGCTCCTGGAACAGATGGATTGACAGCAGTGTATTATAAAACTTTACAAGCAGAAATGGTGGAACAACTTAGAGACTTATTTTGTAATATACAACAAGGGGGTAAAATACCCCCATCATGGAAATCAGCATATATTACTTTGATACCAAAAGAACAAGCAGGTCCTAAAAAACCGGAAAATTATAGACCAATATCTCTTCTAAATAATGACTATAAAATTTATGCAAAAGTATTAGCCAACAGATTGACGCCAGTAATTCGAGAGGTGATTAATGACGACCAAGCTGGGTTTATAGAGGGTAGATACATGAAGGATAATGTAAGGCAAGTTATAGATTTACTGGAATATCTTGAGAAGAATAAACAGATCTCTGCAGTGCTGGTTTTTTTGGATGCGGAGAAGGCCTTTGATAGAGTGGATTGGAATTTTCTACTAAAGACTTTAAAAAAAATGGGATTTGGAGACCAATTTATACAGGCGGTTTCAGCAATCTACCAAGAGCAAAAGGCACAGATTATTATTAATGGAAGTCTGACATCAGAGTTTAAAATCGAAAAAGGAACAAGACAGGGATGTCCACTGTCCCCATTGTTGTTTATCCTAACACTAGAAGTCTTGTTAAATACAATAAGGGATTCTAACACTTTGAAAGGTATAATGATAAGGCAAGAGGATTACAGAATAAAGGCATTTGCAGACGATCTGGTTGTTACCCTAACACAGCCAATGGAATCGATAATCCAGATGAAGGACATTATACAAGACTATGGTAAAGTTTCAGGTTTCAGATTGAATCAGAAAAAAACTAAGATGGTAGTTAAAAATATGACACAAGATCGTAAACTGGAGTTAGAAAGGAGGGCAGGTTTTGAGATTGTACCGAAGGTAAAATATCTAGGAGTTCAGGTTGCAGAATCAAATATGAAATTGTTTCAAAATAACTATGAGGTGTTGTGGCGAGAGGTGCAAAAAGATATGGAGACTTGGAAAAAACTGCAGCTGTCTTTACTTGGAAGAATAGCAGCAGTTAAGATGAACATTTTGCCAAGATTTCTTTTTTTGTTTCAAATGATTCCGGTGCTCAGAAATGATAAACAATTAAAAGTATGGCAAATTGGTGTGAACAAGTTTGTCTGGAACGAGAAAAAACCAAGAGTAAAAATGAAAATTATGCAAGACGTTCCAGAAAGGGGAGGTCTCAAACTTCCAAACCTACAATTATATTATGATGCAACAGCTTTGACTTTAGCAAGTGATTGGTTTGGAGGAAAAAAGACTGGAATACTAAACGCAGAAAGTTTTGATTTGGAATTTGGATGGCACGCTTACTTATTTTATGACAGTAAAGTGGACAAAGTATTCAAAAGCCATATACTTAGAGATTCTTTGTTGAGAGTTTGGAAGAAGCACCGAAACAACTGGAATTATAAAATACCGCTATGGCTGGATCTTGGTCATACCTTGTGGAATACAAATATAATGTCACTCGGGGGGTTTTTATATAAAGAGGTTCTTTTTACAGATGCGGGCAGATGGCAGCTGAAGACATTACAGACATTGTTGGCTGAAGGGATTAATTTAACTTGGTTACAATATAATCAATTGCAATTGAGATGGAAAGAGGACCAAAAAACTGGTATTATGATGTATGAGGAAGAATTAGTTAGACATATAAAAGAGAAAGGCCCAATGCATATTAAAAGACTTTATAATGTTTTGTTAGAAAGGGATTCAGAAATTGAATTAGTTAAAGACTGCATGATTAAGTGGGCACAAAATTTTGAGGAACCAGTGATGTTGGAAACATGGGAAAAAATTTGGGTTCAGAATGTTAAATTTACACAGTCGCAGAATCTGAGGGAAAATTTCTATAAAATGTTTTATAGATGGCATTTAGACCCCAAAAAATTGTCGTGTATGTACCCTAATGTGCAGCCTAAATGTTGGAGATGTGATTGCCTAGACGCTACATATTATCATGTTTGGTGGACCTGTAAGAAAGTTAAGGCTTTTTGGATAAAAATTTGGTGGGTCATGCAGAATGTTTTGAAGAAAAAAATTCAATTTTCTCCACAACTGTTTTTATTGGGTGTAGTTAAGGGTTTTACATTGGGTGAAACAAAATTGATATTGTACATGATAACCGCAGCAAGATTGTTGATAGGTAAATACTGGAAAAATGAAGTGCTGCCTACGATTGAGGAATGGACTTTGAAGATGGCCAGTTTTGCAGAGATGGCGAAGATCTCAGCATATTTAAAAGATTGTTCTCAAGAGACTTATGAATGGGAATGGAAGAAGTGGATAAATTATGTTCAGCATAAATATCAAACTAGGAAGTATCAAATAGCTTTTATTTGAAAATGTTATATCAAGATAGAAATATTTTAAGGTTGAGGATGAAAATCTGTTAGAAAATGTTATATTAAGATAGAAATATTTTAAGGTTGAGGATGAAAATTTGTTAGAAAATGTTATATTAAGATAGAAATATCTTTAAGGTAATCAGGATGAAAATTTATTTGAAAATGTTATATTAAGATAGAAATAGGTTAATGTAAGGAAGATGAAAATTTGTAAGGGGGAGGGAGGGGTTCAAGTTTTATATACAAAGGAGGGTTTTTTCCTTTTATCTGACATGAGTATACTAGGAAGTCTGGGGGGAGGGGAGGGTTAGGGTGGGTTAGGGAGGTGGGGAAGATTGGGGGGGTTGTGGGGGGGGGAAAAGGGGTGAAAATGTAACTGTAAAACTTTTGCAATAAAAAAAAAAAGATCTGGGAAACCAAGGATCGAATACTGAGATGACGGTCTTCCGACAGAAAAACCATGCCCAGCTGAGAGTCCAGGATCGCCCCTAGGTAAAGAATCCGGGTTGTTGGATGGAGATGACTCTTCTCTGTGTTCAGCGTGAACCCGTGCGATCGTAGAGAAAATGTCACCGACTCGAGATCCATTATTGCTTGGCTGGGCGACGACGACAGGATTAGGATATCATCCAGGTAGCAGTAGAGTCCGTCAGGGAGCAGCCGGAGAGAAGCGGCCACGGCTGTCAACATTTTCGTGAAGACCCGGGGTGCCGAGAGACCAAACGGCATGGCCCGGTACTGAAAATGCCAATTGTCATAGGTGAACCGGAGGAAGCGGCGATGCGTTGCATGGATGGGAATGTGCAGATAGGCTTCCTTCAGGTCGATGGAAGTCATCAGGTCTCCAGGATGAAGACAGTCCAATATCGACCGCAGCGTTTGCATTTTGAATTGATGGTACTTAATGAATTTGTTGAGCGCCTTCAAATCCAAAATTCCTCTCCATCCCCCCGAACTTTTGGGTGCCAGGAAAAAGACGGAGTAAAAGCCGGTCCCTTGGTGTTGTAGAGGGACCGCTTCTATGGCCCGGATGTCCAAGAGATGTTGTATCTCCGTCTCCATTAAGGACCGCTTCACTGGGTTGGATGGAACGGGGCATTGGGTGAATTTGGGAGGAGGGAGGGAACTGAATTCCAGCGTAAGTCCGAGAGATATAGTCTGCCGGACCCACGCATCCGTAGTGGATTGCTCCCATTGGGTCCTGAAAAGATGTAACCGTCCTCCAATGGGAGCCGATTGGAGGGAGTCATTTCCCCCTCCGGAAGGGGTGGTTGGCTGAGCCCTGGGGAGGTCTTTTGAAGGATGACTGGCGACGGCCCCTGTCCCGAAAGCTGGATCTATCAGGTGGTCTGTAAAAACCTTGATTTTGAGGACGGTACTGATAGGACCCGCTGGGTCCGGGATCCGCCCGAAAGGGCGGCCGCTGCGGGTATGGCGAGTAATGACGCCCCCCCCGTCTATAAGACGTCAGCATTACTTTCCTCTTGTCTTTATCCTCGACCAGGATGGGGTCGAGCGCTTCACAAACAGATTTGCCCCATTGAATAGGATGGAGGCCAGCTGCCATTTAGACTTATTGTCCGCCCACCACTGTTGAAGCCACAGGAGACGGCGAGAAGCGACTGTAGTGGCGAGGGAGCGGGAGGCGAACTTAGCCGTGTAAAGGGATGCGTCGGCAGAGTATTCCGCGGCCGCTACCAGTTTGTTGATGTTCTGGTGTAAAAGTTTGTCGTCATGAGGAAGGCGGTCCTGTAACTGGCGGAGCCAGATAAGAGAGGCGCGGCTGAAAAAGGACGCTGATGTTGCTGCCCTAATTGCCCAGGCAGCCGCTTGATGGTTTTTGCGCATAAGAGCTTCCGCTCTTTTGTCCTCAGTACACAACCTGTCCGCGACATCACTAGTCAGAACTGAGGACACCGTCAGCTGGGCCATGGGAGCGTCAACAGATGGTAGCTGTAGCATCTCCTGGAGATTAGGTGCAGAACAGTACAACTTCCTATCCAGGCCGCTGGGAGCTGGCAAGGAAGCGGGTAGGCCCCAAGGCTGTTGAATCACCTCCGTGAAAAGCTGGGGGCAGGGGATAAAGTCCTGAGCCGCAGCCTGAACATTGAAGAGGCCATCGGTAGGTAGGGAGGATGCGGGTACGGCTTGTTGGTTGGAGGGATCTGCCAAATTAGTGGAAACTTTGGCCTTGTGTAGCAGAGATTTAAACAAGGCAGGACGGAAAAGCCAGGTGAGCGGAGGTCTGTCCGGCAGGAGGCCTTCATCCTCTGAAAAATTCGACTCCCTATGGTCCTCCTCCTCCTAGTTAGAGTCCTCACTATGGGCAGAATCCTGGTAGTACTCATAGTCAAGGTAGCGACCAGAGGTGTTCACTGCTGGAAGCTGAGGAGGAGGTTGAGGATTCGGAGCGGTGGCCGGAGACCAGGCGCCTGAAGCCATTAGATTAGAAATGGTGGCTGCCACAATAGATTGGACGTCCAAAGGTAGATCAGGATGGACAGCCTCTCCTTGTCGGAGACCAGCAGCTGTGGGAATAAAGGGGCGACGCGTCCCGAGGATCGTTGAGGTGCTGGACCCACCACAGGTTGAGCGGCATCAGGGGAAATCCCAGCCGATTCAGAAGGTGAAACAGTCCTGTCCGAAGAGAGTTGAGGACCCGATTCCAATGGGGGCTGAGCGGCAGGCACAGGGCCGAAGACTGCGGGCAACGGCTTGGGATCAGCAGCCAAAGCCTTTTGCTGGGCCAGATGTAATTGGCGCTCCAGGGCGCGATGCCTCTGTTGTTCATCCTTGCTCTTAGAAGGTCCACTGGAGGTAGCCTGAGTGGCAGAAGCTGGTGGGGCGGAAGCGGCCCGCAAGGCACAGGACCGCGACTTAGCAGGTTTTGTGGCTGGGATAGGATCCACGACCGACTGCCCGTTAGAAAGGTCGAAGTCGGATGACAGGTCTGGATCTGCCATGGTAAGGATATAGCGGTCACTAAGTAAGGTGTTTTATTTTTTTTATTTTTATTTTTTTAGGGGAACAAACAGTTAATAGTTGGAGCCACTAATGGCAGTATAAGGCAATAATAGGTTGCCAATGGATGTTCTCCGGATCCAAGAGAAAGGCAAGCACTCCGCCCTCAAAGAGTCCTGGTAAGGCTTAGCTGTCCAGGGCTGACAGACCGCAGGCCCGAAATTAACAATCCAGTAACTTAAAAATGGCGTGAGGCAGATCGAGAGGCTCTTGCGCCTGCGCCAACGATGAATCAGGCACAGCTGCGGGAAGCGGCGAACCGCAAAGCCATTGCTTCCGTTGTATAAGGGGGATCCTCAGCAGGCACAGTTCCAGCGACGGACAAACGAGGCGGGAATCAATCTGCCTTTTAAAAGCGACGCGGTCAAGAAGAAAAAGGTGGCAATCAAATGCCGCTGACAGGAAACAAGAGTCCAAAATGGCGGCGGGCAGGAAAAGGCAAAAGCCCACCTCAGCTTCGCGGCAGTAATAACGGCAAACAATGGTCAGGGAAGGCAATTGGGGCGATGCCGCTGGGGGTCAATCAGCCACCGAGACCCTGAAACAGGGGCGCAAGCCGGCGGTCGCGCAGGCGATTCCGCACCAGAGGCTCGAATCGGGAGGAAAAAGCCCTAGGACGTGCTAGCAAGGCATCAGGGCTTCAAGCTAAGCGGTCCGAAATTTTAGCTGCTGAGTGTGCTCCAGCCGGTAGCAGGGACTCAGAGGCCACCAATCCAGTTAGTCAAAGCCGTAAGTAATTGGGAATCGACAGATGTTTTGCTGACTGGGAGTCAAACCCCAAGCCGGGCCAAGGCCCCGGGAGGACCCACCACCCCTCATAAACGTGAAGCAGTCCAATGTCAAGCCAGGCAAACAGTCCAGAAGTAAAGGGGAAATGAATAACGAAGAAGATAGAGAAAATCCAAAGCGAGGGTGAAAAAACAGATCGATGAGAATTGCCAGAGCAAGCCGAAGTTCAGTCTCGTCCACTCGACTGAGTGAAGTAAACTGACATCAGTCGAGCAGAGGAGGCGGAACCGAGGCAAGAAATTTAAAGTGATACACACTCAGCCTCTGACAAACTCACCATGAACATTACCCACGCTTTGGATTCTCCAAGCAGCGCTTTGGAGAACGGCCTGGAGCCCCAGATGCGTTACCGCCCCTTCACAGCTACAATAATCCCACGGAGCAGCTCCTTATACAGTAAAATAAGGTAGAACTAAGAGTTTAAAGAAATTAACGAAAATAACAAAAATTAGCTAAAATAATGTCAGCCAGAGAACTCTAATGAGAGAGAAGTAGAATTGACAAGTTTCCTCAGTCACTGAGTGAGAAAGACTGGTGTGGGAGTGTGGGAGTGGGCGTGGTCAGCCAGAGGAGAGAGAAAAATCTGCACTCAGTTTTCCCAACAACATGGAGAAAACCCAGCCAATGGATTGGAGGAGCAGCGTGCTGGAAAAATGTTTATCATTCATAGTGAGAAACAGCCCATGATTCCAAATATCCTTCTTCCAATTCACTTTTTTCTTTATATGAAGTCTATTTACTAACCTGGCATTCTCTATTATTAATTCTCCATTCCACTGAAATAGATTATGTGTATGCTATAAGGATATTTACATAAATCCTTATAGGTTTAAGGAATGTCTTAAAAATTATGGAGATGTTTTGCATACTCATTAAATAGTATCTGAACACAATATCTCTATAAATTGTAAAAAAAAATCAAATAATATTTATGTCCAAAATATTTTAAACAATGTTGTAACTGATAACATTTCTAAAGTAGTTTTAAAAATACAGCATAGGCAGAATACCAAAAAAGGAGATGGGGTTAAACTATAAAAATCTATTAAACAGATTTCTAGAATGCTAATAGATTTTTCATCATGATTAAGTTTAAATATGCATCATTCTTATCAAAGAGGCTATGAAAACCAACCATTTACTAAAGTAGAGTTATTTATCACATTTGCGAAAGGAACAAGATTTATCTATATCTGAAACAATGCAGGTATTCTATACCAGAGTTGTTCCAAGCATTGTTGCTATAGTAATAATTATACCAAAATTGGCACACAAAAAGACCAATAGTAATAGGAACGCTTGCCTAAATACATAGAAATTTTCAAGTTATCAGACCTGAATATTCTTACTTTGCAAAAAACCACCCTACTCAGAACTTCCTATATACTCAGACATTATCTTAACAGCTTGGTCCTTGGTTAACACTTGAACCAGTCCCAGACTGTGAATCAAATTGAAGACTAAATAATAATAATAATAACAACAGTAATAATAATAATATTTGTACATTTTTGAAAGCAAATATGCAAAAATGGAAAACAGTTCTAACAGCAAATGGGGAGAAAATTGGTGAAGTCAACATCAGATGAGGAATCTTCCAAGGGGACTCACTTTCACCACTACTGTTCAACATCACATTAATTCCACTGACAATAATCTTACGAAACACAAAACTGAGATACCAAATCTCAAGCCAACATGGCAAGATAAACCATCTACTATACATGGATGACTTAAAAATGTATGCGAAAAACCCCACTGAACTTAAATCAATACTCAACACAGTTCAACTGTTCATCAGCGACATCAAAATGAACTTTGGACTTGAAAAATGTGCTATATTATCCATGCAGCAAGGAAAAATGGAAAAAATAGAAGGAATAGAACTGGGAAATGGAAACATAGTAAAAGCATTAGCAAAGGATGATGGTTACAAATACCTAGGCATATTGGAAGCAGATAACATCTTGAATGGAAAAGTCAGAGTCAACGCAAAAGGAATACATCAGGACGGTCCGCAAAATATTAAAATCAAAGCTGAATGCTGGAAATATAATTAAAGCCATTAATACATGGGCAGTTCCAGTGATACGCTACTCAGCTGGAATCATCAACTGGAATTTGGCTGTACTGGAAAACTTGGACCAGAAAACGCGCAAACTTTTGAATATGTACCACGCTTTACATCCACAAAGTGACATCAACAGGCTATACCTGCCAAGAAAAATAGGGGACAGAGGACTATTGCAAATCCATCAAACTGTAGAAGAACAAAGTTTGAATGATTATGTGAACCAAAGTACAGAAAAATTGCTGCAGGCTGTGAAAATGGAGAACATTATAAAAACAACAGTAACAAAGGCAGAATATAAGGAAAAACAGCTGGATGACAGATTAAATAGATGGAAAACCAAAGCTTTGCATGGACAGCACTTGAAAAACATTGAAGGAAAATGTGATGACAACTTTACATGGGCATGGCTTAAGATGGGAATCATCAAGAAACAGAAGGTTTAATACTGGCTGCTCAAGAACAAGCACTACAAACTAATGCCATAAAAGCAAAGATACAAAAATCCACCTACAATCCAAACTGTCGACTTTGCAACAACAAAGTTGAAACTGTTTCACATTTAATATGTGAATGCAGCAAAATCACACAAACTGATTACAAAGCTAGGCACAACCAAGTTGCTGAATTAATCCACTGGTCATTATGTAAAAAATATGACTTTCCTGTATGCAAAAAGTCATGGGAACATAAAGTGGAAAAAGTTATAGAAAATGAGAAGGGGAAGGTGTTGTGGTATTTTCGAATACAGATGGATCATCACTTGGAACACAACACGCCAGATATCACAGTTGTCAAAAACCGAAACATACAATTTATTGACATCGTGGTACCAGAAAATGCCAGAGTCAAAGAAAAAGAACTAGAAAAAAATCATGAAATATCGTAACCTGGCCATTGAAACTACATGGCTATGGATGAAACATGTAATAGTGATATCCATTGTCATTGAGGCACTTGGTACCATGTCCAAGAATTTTATAAGATACATCAACAAATTGCAGCTTCCTGCAATAACACCAGCAGAATTGCAAAAAACTCCACTACTTGAACACCGTACCTCTTAAGAAGATACTTGGTTGACCTAGGACACTGGCAGCAACCCATATCAACCATTAGAACCAGTCAATGGTATTTGTGATGCATTTTTGAATGTTAAGTTGACAGAGTTTCATGTTTAATGAATAAAGTAAATAATAATAATAATAAATATTACCAGGCAGAACCAACAGCCAAGGGATTTCAATAAAGAATGAGGGCAACCGTGAAAGGAAAAACACCCAGAAAGTGATGTAACCGAACAAAGATTAATGGATCAAAGACGCTTCATCATCTGTAATAAAGTTTTCACAGATATGGAAATGCAACATCTAGAAATATTGGCTAAAAAGAAAACAACAAGTAATGATGAACACGCTGAAGAAACTGTTCCAACACCTGAACAAACTCACCAACCAGTGGAAGAAATCAACATACAGGATGAAAATCCTCCTGTGCAACAACTCGAAAGCGTAGAGCTAAGTGATCTAGTAAAAATGCTGAAAGAAAAGATTGAAAACCACATAAAAGAAAATAGAAAGAAAAAGACTACCTACCATTCGTGAGGTGCATAGCAAACGAGTGAAAGATCTACTAACTGCCATGAACAGCATTTTAACATCCATTCCATCCAGCACACCATATGAAAATGGTCGTTGGTACTTACCTGATACGCCTCTTCTCTGACTGTCGGGCACGGTAGTCAGGATGGGAGGAGACTTGGTTGAGTAGCGATTGGACCGGGTCTGCAGAATCAAAGAAGTCCCTCCTGCTGGCTGTGGCTGTCAGTTTTGAGACGAGGGCGTAGGTGCAGAAGACGTGTCTAGAATGATAAAGAAACAACATTAGAACTCCCGCCCCTCCCTGAGATAGTCTACGCCAGGGCCGGCCTCCATGTAAGGTGGGGCTGACTGCCATGCCCGACAGTCAGAGAAGAGGCGTATCAGGTAAGTACCAACGCCCATTCTCCTATAGTTGGGCATGGCAGTCAGGATGGGACATACCAAAGCCAGGTGTCCAGTCGGGAGGGAGCTTGGACCCCTTGGAGGACCCTTTGTCCAAATGCTGCATCCGCTGATGCGAATTTGTCCAAGCGGTAGTGGCAGATAAAGGGCGTCGGGGAAGCCCAGGTCGCTGCCCTGCAGATCTCGTCAATGGATGCCTGGGTGGACCAAGCGCCGATGTGGCCGCGCTCCGTGTGGAGTGAGCGATGACGTTGCGTGGGACTGGAAGAGAGCGAATCTCATAGGCAGTCGAAATGCAAGCCCTAATCCACTGCCCCAGAGTGGACGAAGAAATCTTTGATCCCAAAGACGCTGGCAGGAAGGACACGAACAATGCGTCAGAATGCCGGAAAGATGCTGTGCGGGAGATATACACCTTAATAGCCCGTCGGACATCGACGTTGTGCCAACGTTTTTCAAGGGGGTGCCGAGGTGAAGGGCAGAAATTTGGGAGCACCACTTCTTGGGCTCGGTGGAAAACCGAATTAACCTTCGGGATGAAGGAGGGATCCAGTCTCATCACCACTCTATCTTGGTGGAATAAGCAGAGCTCTTTACGAATGGAGAGGGCAGCCATTTCTGAAATTCGTCGGGCGGATGTAACCGCTAGTAGGAAGGCCATCTTGAAGGAAAGATGTCTCAGGGAAATGTCTCGTAGTGGCTCGAAAGGTGGACCTGTGAGTGCCGTCAGTACCATTGGTAGGTCTCACAAAGGGTACCTGTGAATCGTAGGTGGCTGGATGTTGGTGGATCCACATAGAAACTGGCGAATGAGTGGATTCCTGGAGATCGGGTCCGTTGAGCCAGATAAAACGGTAGAAAGAGCCGCCACCTGACGCTGTAATGTATTGGGTGATAGGCCAGAGACAAATCTGTCCTGAAGGAATTCGATAACTAGCATGACAGAGGCAGACCTAGGTGACTGGTGATGCTTGCAACACCATGACGAAAAGGCCCGCCAGGTAGCCTCATAAATACGGGTAGTTGAAGCACTCCGAGATGCTTGAATCGTGGATATGGCTCCCTTGGAGAGGGGAAGTGTGGTCAAGAGGCCCTGCTCAACCTCCACGCGGCGAGCTGGTACCAGTGTGGGTCCGGGTGTTCTAGCTGTCCCTGGAGTAGAACAATTTGATCATCCGGTATCCGCCATGGGCTTGCACCGAGAGAGAACTGAGGTTGGAAAACCAGGGACGTCGATTCCAGGATGGAGCAATTAGTATCACTTCTGCTCGTTCCTGTAGCAGCTTCTGTAACACCTTGGGTATGAGGTTGACCGGAGGAAAGGCATACAGAAGCTGGTTGGACGGCCAAGGACTCCGCAGAGCATCCACCGCCTCCGCTCCTGGACACGGGAACCTGGTAAAGAAGCGTGGGAGCTGGTGGATGGAAGCACTGGCGAAAAGGTCTACCGTTGGCAGTCACTTCTTGGCATACAGCAAAAAGAGGGTTATGGGGTTTTTTAGGGAAATTTCTTAATAAGATTTTAAGGGATTCTGAGAGGGGGGTAGATTACGTGGGTTCGGGGGAAGACCCGCGGGGGAGGGTATCTGGGCCAGCCGTAGGGCGTGGCATGGGAGGTGTGAACTCTGGGGTCAAGGAGATGATTACATCTTACGATACAGATGCCCATAACATCGATACTGTAGGTGGGAGGGGCAGATATGGCGGGAGCAGGGGGCCACATCATCCTACGGGAGTGCGTCCTCACTGTTTACAAGCGGTGGCGCGCTCCGACCCTCAAAGCTCTTCTCGTTCCCCAGGTTGTACGGAACCTCGGGCCCCAGGCCTTCGGCTGTTGCTGTGCAACGCCAGGTCCGTGGTAAATAAAGCCCCCCTCATTTGTGATCTTATTCAGGAGGGGGGTGCGGACCTGATAGGTATTACGGAGACCTGGTTGGGCCAGGAAGGGGGAGCCCCCCTTGTTGATATGTGCCCACCAGGTTTCCGTGCTTTCCATCAACCAAGGTCTCAGGGGAGGGGCGGAGGGGTGGCGGTTGTTATTAACGAAGGTCTTGGACCAAGGGAGGCCACTGTTCCTCAGACGGCTGGATGTGAGTCCCTTCTTGTGAAGTGGGGTCATAGGGTGCAGTTGGGCTTGCTAGTCACGTACCTGGCTCCCTGCCATGTGGCAGCAGCCCTGCCTGAGCTGCTTGATGTTATAGCCGCGGTGGCTGTTGACACCCCCAGACTTATGGTCATGGGGGATTTTAACCTGTCATCAGTTGGCGAGACATCTGAGGTGGCTCGGGAGTTCATGGCTTCCATGACGGCTATGGACCTGAGCCAGTTAATTTATGGCTCTACTCACATGGGGGGACACACACTGGACCTTGTTTTTGTCTCTGGACAGTGGTTGAGTGATCTCGAGATAGGGGATATAGTGATTGAACCCTTGTCATGGTCAGATCACTCCCTCCTTCGCCTGAACCTTCGAACTGCCACACCCCGCCGCACGGAGGCGGAACCGACCAGGTGGTTCCGCCCCAGGCGCCTGATGGATCCTGAGAGATTCCAGATGGAGCTTGGGCCATTTCCTGAGGTTCTAGCACACGACTCGGCTGAGGACTTAGTGGCTGCCTGGGATAGGGCGGCAGCTGATGATTTAGACCGAGTCATGCCTTTGCGGC
Source organism: Arizona elegans (assembly GCA_022577455.1). Taxonomy (NCBI): domain Eukaryota; kingdom Metazoa; phylum Chordata; class Lepidosauria; order Squamata; family Colubridae; genus Arizona; species Arizona elegans. Next base: position 68,516,825 of record JAKOOJ010000004.1, on the reverse strand, counting down.
CTCTGACCTGGCGCTGGTCTCACCTGGCTCCTTGGTATACTGAGGAGCTGAGGGAGATGAAGCGCCGGAAAAGACGCCTAGAGAGCAGTTGGAGGGCTAGTCGTTCTGAATCCGACCGAACACTGGTAAGATCTCATATTAAGAATTACCTAGTGGCGATAAGAGTAGAGAAGAGTAACTACTTTTCTACTCTTATTGCGTCATCAGATAATCGCCCAGCCGCCCTGTTTAGGGTGACCCGCTCTCTGCTCCATCAAGAGACGCGGGAAGACCCCTTGGAGGGTAGAGCTGAGGATTTTGTACGATATCTGTATGACAAAATTGCTCAGATTTGTGAACAGCTAGACTCTGACTGGATTGATCCAGAGGAGATGACAGGGGCAGGTCCTGAGAATATTATTTGGGAAGAGTTTGATCCTGTGACTCCCGAAAGCGTGGACAGGATACTGAACAGACTAAATGCGACCACATGTTTATTGGACCCGTGTCCATCCTGGTTGGTACTGGCCTCCCGGGAGGTGACACAAGGCTGGCTCCAGGAGATTATAAATGCTTCTTTGAGTGGGGGTGTCTTTCCCACCGTCTTGAAAGAGGCGGTGGTGAGGCCCCTCCTCAAGAAGCCCTCCCTGGATCCAGCTGTATTAGCAAATTATCGTCCTGTCTCCAACCTTCGCTTTGTTGCAAAGGTTGTTGAGAGTGTGGTTGCACGACAACTGCCTCAGTACCTGGATGAATCGAATTATCTAGATCCGTTCCGGTCGGGATTCAGGTCCGGGTACAGCACAGAGACAGCATTGGTCGCATTGGTTGATGATCTCTGGAGGGCTCGGGACAGGGGTTGCTCCTCTGTCCTGGTCCTACTAGACCTCTCAGCGGCTTTTGATACCATCAATCATGATATCATGCTCCACCGGTTGGAAGGGTTGGGGGTGGGGGGCACTGTTCTACAGTGGTTCTCCTCCTTTCTCTCTGACCGGTCGCACTCTGTGTTGACAGGGGGGCAGAGGTCGACCCCGAGGCCCCTTATATGTGGGGTGCCACAAGGATCGGTCCTCTCGCCCCTTCTATTCAACATTTATGTGAAGCCGCTGGGTGAGATCATCCGTGGTTTTGGGGTGAAGTACCATCAGTACGCTGATGACACCCAGCTGTACATCTCCACCCCAGACCACCCCAATGATGCCCTCGAGGTGATGTCCCGGTGCCTGGAGGCCGTACGGATCTGGATGGGGAGGAACAAACTCAGACTCAACCCATCCAAGACCGAGTGGCTGTGGTTTCCGTCGTCCCGATATAGTCAGTTGGTGCCATCTCTGACTATTGGGGGCGAGTCGTTGGCCCCCACAGATGGGGTTCGCAACTTGGGCATCCTCCTGGACTCACGGCTGTCTTTAGAAGAGCATATGACGGCCGTGGCCAGGAGGACTTTTTATCAGGTTCGCCTGATTCGCCAGTTGCATCCCTTTCTGGATCGGGACTCATTGCGCATGGTCACTCACGCCCTTGTCACCTCACGCCTGGATTATTGTAATGCTCTCTACATGGGGCTCCCCTTGAGAAGCACCCGAAGGCTCCAACTGGTCCAGAATGCGGCCGCGCAGGTGGTAATGGGAGCAATGTGGCGCTCTCATGTAACCCCCCTCCTGCGCGAGCTGCACTGGCTCCCAGTGGTCTTCCGGGTGCGCTTCAAGGTTTTGGTTACTATCTTTAGAGCGCTCCATGGCTCAGGACCAGGGTACTTACGAGACCGCCTCCTGCCACCAATAGCCTCTCACCGACCAGTTCGCTCCCATAGAGAGGGACTCCTCAGGGTGCCGTCGGCCAAACAATGTCGACTGACGGCCCCCAGGGGGAGAGCCTTTTCTGTGGGGGCACCTACCATCTGGAACGGGCTTCCCCCGGAGTTACGAAATATCCAAGACTTACGCATATTCCGCCGTGCCCTGAAAACATTTCTATTCCAACAAGCTGGTCTGGCCTAACTCTCCCTTTTTAATTTGGCTTTTAAACTAGCTTTTAAATTGGGTTTTAAACCTCTTTAGATAAATTTGGATGTTCTTAATTTTTGAGCATAAATTACTTAATCTGTTTCTTAATAGTTTTTTACTTCTATATGTATTTGTAATTTATTATGGCTGTTCACCGCCCTGAGTCCTTCGGGAGTAGGGCGGTATACAAATATGAAAAATAAATAAATAAATAAAAAATAAATAAATAAATAGCTGGGGAGGGAGCGACCACTCCGCGTTGTCCATTGTTGACCGACTGAGAACGTCGGCGGTCCGGAAACGGACCGCCGAGATGTGTGCTGCCTGTAATGAGGCCAAATCCTCTCCACCCAGGAACCTAGGCGTCATGCTTCCCGCATCAGAACCCTGGAACGGGTGCCTCCGAGCCTGTTTACATGCGCTTTGGCAGTTACATTGTCGGTTAGAACAAGGACATCTCGCTGAAGGACATGAGCTCTGAAGGCCTTCAAAGCGAGGAAGATAGTGCGTAGTTCTAGCACATTGATATTCATCTGTTGCTCCCGGGGGGACCATAGGCCCTGCGCTAGGTGAGGGCCCAGATGAGCTCCCCAGCCCAACAAACTGACATCTGTCGTGAGGAGGAGTTGCTGAGGTTCCCAAAACCTGGTGCCTTTGAGAAGTGCCGCCGATGTCCACCAGGAGAGAGACTGGAGCACTGGACGAGGTAGAACCAATCTTGTGGCCGAAATGTCCCTATGAGAGCGTTGAAAGGGAAGTAGTAGCCATTGTAAGTCCCGGCAGTGTAAACGCGCCCAAGGGACTATACCAAAGGTCGAAACCATTTTGCCAAGAAGGCGAGATAATGAAAGGAGGGAAGATGACCTCTGACTCCGTACACGGGTCGCTGGGTTCCTTAGGTTGTCAATTCGGTCAGGGGATAGAAAAACCTCCAAAGACAGAGTATCAATTACAGTCCCGAGGTGATGAATTCGGGTGGTAGGGGTTAAGTGGCTTTTATTCCAATTAACTGAGAACCCATGCCCCTGGAGAACCTGCAGGGTAGTAGCCAGATCTGTCTGTACTTGCTGTAATGATTGGCAATATGAGAACATCATCTAAATAAAAGGAAATCCTGAGTGGAATGGAAGAGAGATAGCCCATAAGAGCAGCCATTATTTTAGTAAAGGCTCTAGGGGCAGAGGACAAACCAAAGGGAAGGGCCCGGTACTGATAATGTTTACTATTATAACAGAAGCAGAGAAACCTACAATGTTCGGGAAGGATGGGAACATGGAGGTAAGCTTCTGTTAAGTCCACGGATGACAAAAAATCCCCTTCTCGAATACAAAGTAAAATAGTTTGTAGGGATTGCATCTTGAACTGGCGGTACGTTATGTACCGGTTCAAGGACTTTAAATCAAGGATAGGGCGCCAGTCTCCTGAAGATTTTTGTACGAGAAAAAGGCGAGAATAAAACCCCTGGCCTATTTCGTTAGAAGGTACTGGTTGAATGGCCCGAATAGTTAATAAGTGGTGGATGGCCGCTTCCACCTGGGCCCACTTAATCCTGTTAAGGGAGCCTGGACAACGTAAAAATCTACAAGGGGGGGGGGTGGAAACAAATTCGAGGGAAAGTCCATATCTAATAGTATTCTTTACCCAATCATCAGTAACCGTGGCCTCCCATGTACGGAAGAAAAGAGCCAAACGACCCCCGAGCCACAAAGGAGCTTGACACCTAGCGGGTCCTTCGGAAGGGACGCCCCCTACCCCCACCGAAGACCCTCCTGGGGGGAAATCTAGAGGCCTGTCTGACCTGGTTGTCTTGATGGAAAGGTCCCCTCTGCTGGTAGGAACGTTGTGATCTTTGCTGGTAAAAGCTGGAGTCGGAACCTCGAAAGGACTGAGCCCGAAAGGAACCAGATGAGCGGTTGTCCGATCGGCGAGACATCGCAGGCAAAATCTTTCGATGGTCCCTGGTCTCGATAAGAAGGGGTTCAAGGGAGGCCCCAAATAATTTGTCCTCCGCAAATGGTGATGAAGCCAGGCGCCACTTATTGCGAACGTCAGCTTGCCAATATTTTAACCAAAGTAACCGACGAGCTGTAACTGCGGAACCGATGGCCTTTGCGGAAAATCTAGCAGCATTCAAGGTGGCGTCAGCCGAAAACTCCACCGCTGCTAATATCTTATTTATATCCTGATGCGCTTGAACATCAGAAGGAGGAATGCGCCCTTGTAGTTGTTTCAACCAAAGGATTGAAGCTTGGTTAAAAAAGGACGCTGCTGTTGTCGCCTGGACTGACCAGGCTGCAGCCTGGTGGCCCTTGATGAGGGTCCATTCGGCCTTATGTTCTTCTGGGCACAGCGATTCTTCAGCCGGTCCTGAAGAGGAAGAGGGCGAGGAGAGAGCAGCCACCAGGGCATCCACTACTGGAATCTGCAAGAGAGAAGCATACTCCGCCGCTAAATTATATAAGCGCCTATCCAAGCTATTCGGAATTGGACCCGTACTGGGGTTCTTCCATTGCCTCTGCAACACATCTGCAAACAGCTTTGGGGCCGGAACGATTTCAGCTTGTACCGTAGGTTCTTCAAATAGGGAATTAGAAGTAACTGGTGCATCAGGCTGAGGCTGGGGTTTGGCAGCTGGAAGGCCCAACCCAGTTGTGATCTGTGCTTTATGCAATAATGAGCGAAACATCTGCGGGCGGAACAAGCCCACGAACGAGGGTTGATCGGGTTCCAGGCCCTCATCCTCAGACAAATCTTGATCAATAATGGCCTGTTCCTCGTCACCTGAAAGGGATCCCTGACTGTCTCCAGAGGGAGAAACTGCTCGCTCTGGGTTCTGAGTGGAGGCCTGTAAGGCCTGAGAACTGACCGAAGGAGTATGGCGACTCAGGTAATCCGACAGGAGAGGATGCCCTCTCCTGTAATCCCTGGGCAATGCCCTGTTTAATGGACTCCGCAATTAACTGGGCTAAGGCTGGAGTAATTTCTAAATTGTGGCCTTGGAAGGCCTGGTTCACATTATCCCTGGAAGCCTGGGAAACCGTTCCTGATTGCTGGACCGGTTGTGGAATGGTGGCTGGAGGAACCCCAGATGAGAATACAGCCAGTGTATCAGAAGTAATAGACTCCTCCGTGACAGAAATATCAGGTGATAGACTAGGCACCAGGGCAGATGGAGGATCGGCCTCCACAGGAATAAAGTCCACTATAGGCACTGGATCAGTTGAAGGGCCAGAATGTACTTTAGTGGAGGATGCTGCCTTGTTATAGGCCTTTTCTATGGCCTTGTGACGCCTCTCTTCATCTGTAGACATTGGGGCCTCTTGGGAGGTCTGGGTTCTAGGCTTCTTAATATGACTACTAGAGGCAGGTTCCCCTTCTAGGCCCCGCTGCTTATGGGAATGTTTCCCTTTGTTGTTTTTACCATTAGCCTTGGCGTCCGCCATTTTAAGAAGGCTATAAAATAGCCGCTTAACTCCCCGAGCAAGAAGAGGCCCACCATTGGCCCGTTAGGGCGGTAACTCACTGCGTATGAGGAAAAAACCTGAAACAGGCCGGAAATGTCCCCAGCAAGTGGTAGCCAGCCGGTCGAAGCACTGCAGAAAGCGCGGAATCCTCAACGCACTGTGAGGCAGCCGGTCGATGGAGCTGGGCCGCGCGGCAATATGCAGGAAATTAAGATCGACGAGGGTCTCTCCGGCGAAGTGCCAGCCAGCCGGCTTGGAACACTTAAGAGAGTGCCGCAATCGAGGAGCATAGAAGTACACCGGCAATTAGATTCGCCGTCCACTCGCACTCACGCCGCCACCAGAGCTCCCGAGGCCAAACGCGACGGAGTGAACTCGTGCACGTGGCCAAAATGATTGCCAGCCGGCAATCCTACCGCCGAGCAGTCTTCAGCGGAGCTAAAAAAGCTTCTCTCGCTGGAACAGGCTTTAAGTCAAACCGCAATTCAAAGAGGCTCCTTTTTTTTTTTTTTTTTTTTTTTGAAAGATTCGAAGAGCTGTCTCTAGACACAACTGGTCCTGACTCAACCGAGTCCAAAAACTGACAGCCACAGCCAGGAGGAGGGACTTCTTTGATTCTGAAGACCCGGTCCAATCGCTACTCAACCAAGTCTCCTCCCATCCTGACTGCCGTGCCCGACTATAGAAGAACAACCAATTAATGTATAGCATAGCCGCTATTATAATTGCAGAACTGGATTATAAAATGCCAAAAAATAAACCCCACTGGAACACCAAAGTGGAAAATTCAACTTGAAAATAAAATAAAAAAATTACGAGGGGATGTCAGCAATCTGAAGTACTTAAAACAAGGAAAACTAAATAACAAAAAGCTGAAAAATAGTTTACACAATAAATAAAATCTGGAAGTAAAAACAATAACGGAAATCATGGAAAGTCTTGTGGGACTTTCGAATACAGACAGATCATCACTTGGAACACAACACGCCAGATATCACAGTTATCAAAAACTGAAACGTACAATTTATTGACATTGTGGTACCAGGAGATGTCAGAGTCAAAGAAAAAGAACTGGAAAAAATCACAAAATATTGTGACCTGGCAATCGAAACTACATGGCTATGGATGAAACATGTAACAGTGATACCCATTGTCATTGGGGCACTTGGTACCATGTCCAAGAATTTTATAAAATACATCAACAAATTGCAGCTTCCTGCAATAACACTAGCAGAACTGCAAAAAACTGCTACTTGGAACATCATACATCTTAAGAAGGTACTTGGTTGATACCTAGGACACTGGCAGCAACCCGTATCAACCAATAGCACCAATGGTATTTGTGTCAATGGTATTTGTGATGCATTTTTTAATGTTCAGTTGACTGAGTTTCATGTTTAATGAATAAAGTAATAATAATAATAAAGTAATATATAATAATAATAATAATAATAATAATAATAATAATAATAATAATAGACAATTGGAGTTAGACAATTTGGACAGAAAAACAAGGAAGCTTATGACAATGAATCATGCCTTGCACCCTAAAAGTGATGTTGACTGATTATATTTACCAAGAGCAGAGGGTGGTCGAGGACTCCTACAAGTAAAGCAGACTGTGGAAGAAGAAAAATGCAGCTTAAATGATTACATCCAGAAAAGTGAAGAATCAATGATTAAGGAAATAAATAAAGGAGGCCTTCTAAAGACAACTAAAACAAAAGCAGAATATAAGAAAGAAGTAATTGAGCAGCGAGCTGAAAATTGGAAGAGCAAAGCTCTGCATGGCCAATACTTGAAAAATATTGAAGGCAAATCTGATCAGAAACTAACTTGGAACTGGTTAAGATCAGGAGTACTGAAAAAAGAAACAGAAAGTTTTATTTTGGCGTCTCGAGATCAAGCCCTGGAAATTGTGCCAGAAGTTTGGATTTTAGTACAGCAAAAACCAGTGGGAACATCAGGTTGAGAAAGTTTTAGAGAATGAGAAACTCAAGATCTTGTGGGAATTCAGGATTCAGACTGACAGGCACTTGGTCTACAACACATCTGACATAACAGTGACATAACTGTGCTGCTGTCACGGCAGTCAGGCATGTGTGTTACTTCGGTGCTGATTGGTAGGACCGAGTCTAGTGGAAGCTTTAGGCCCGCCTCTTCCTGCCTGGCTCCAGTTTTGAGATGAAAGTATTCAGTAGACTGGCGTGTCTATAGGGATAAAATGAGAGAGGTGAAAATGCCTCCCGCCCCCAGAATTTCCCAGTACCGACCAGGGTGGGGCTGACTGCCATGACAGCAGCACAGAGAAGGGGCGTATCAGGTAAGTACAACGCCCATTCTCCTATTGGCTGTCACGGCAGTCAGGCATGGGACATACCAAAGCTCCTGTCCTATAGGGTGGGTTCCGGTCGGACCCGTTGTAGAACTCTCCGTCCAAAGGCGGCATCAGCAGAAGCGTAGGTGTCGAGACGGTAATGCCAGATAAATGGGGTCACCAACGTCCATGTGGCCGCCCAACAAACTTCCTCCAGCGGAGCCTGTATAGCCCACGCCACGGATGTAGCGGAACTTCTGGTGGAATGCGCCATGATACGACATGGAACAGGCAAGGACTGTGACTCATATGCTGTGGCAATGGAAGCCCGTAACCAACGGCCCACAGTGGACGCTGAAACCCGGGCACCCATGGTGGAAGGCTGGAAGGAGATGAAAAGGGCTTCAGTCCTTCGGAAGGAAGATGTACGGGATAAATAAATTTTCAGAGCCCTGCGCACATCCAGGGTGTGCCAGACCTTTTCCAAGTGGTGGCGTGGTTGCAGACAAAAATTTGGAAGGATGAGTTCCTGGGACCTATGAAAGGTGGAATTAACCTTTGGGATGAATGCTGGATCCAAACGGAGCACGACCCTGTCCTTGTGGAAGATGCAGAGTTCAGAGCGAACTGATAGTGAAGCCAATTCCGATATCCGGTGTGCTGAGGTGATAGCCACCAAGAATGAAACCTTGAAGGATAAAAATTTCAAGCTGACCTCCCGGAGGGGTTCGAAGGGATGTTTTGTGAGTGCGGTAAGGACCTTGTTCAGGTCCCAGGTAGGGAACCTGTGAATTACTGGGGGACGTAGATTAGTGGCACCTCGTAAAAATGCCCGGATGAGAGGCTCCTTGGAGAGAGGAACTTCAGGACCGAAGGACAGAACCGATGACAAAGCCGCCACCTGTCGACGCAAAGTGTTGGGAGAAAGGCCCGAGGCGAAACCTTGATGTAGAAAATCCACCAGTTGAGCCACAGAAATAGATGACAGGTCAAGGTGATGTCTGGTACTCCAACGAAGAAATGATTTCCATGTGGAGTCGTAGATACGAGTGGTTGAAGGTCTGCGAGCTGCTAGGATGATAGGAATAGCTGCAGGGGAGATGTTTGCATTGATCAAACGTTGCCGCTCAACCTCCAGGCGGTCAGATGATAGACCTGGGGCTCTGGATGGATAAGAACACCCTGATATAGTGCGATTTGATTGTCCGGGATCTGCCACGGCGGAGCCACCGAGAGCGACACGATGTCCGCAAACCATGGTCTACGGGGCCAGTGAGGTGCCAGGAGAATGAGCTCCGCCCGTTCTCGCAACAGTTTGCGAATCACCTTGGCCACCAGAGGAAAGGGAGGAAACGCATAAAGCAGCAGGCCTTGAGGCCAAGGGCTGCGAAGAGCGTTCACTGCCTCTGCTCCCGTCGAGGGAAAATGGGAGTAAAAATGAGGCAGGAGACGGTTGCTGCTGAAGGCAAAGAGATCTACCTGTGGCATGCCGAACCGAAGGAAAAGTAGGTCGAAGAGATGGGGAGAAATGCTCCATTCTGTGTGGTCCACCCGGAGACGGCTGAGGGAGTCTGCCTGGGAGTTGTCCTTCCCAGCAATGTAGTCTGCCCGCAGTGAAATCAGGTGAACTTCGGCCCACAGGCCCAAGCGAAATGCCTCCTTCATCAGTGTCCTTGAGCAAGTTCTGCCCAGTCTGTTGATGTGAGCCTTGGCTGAGATGTTGTCCGTGAGGACCAAGACATCCCGGCCGCAGACCTGTGGAAGGAACCTTCGAAGAGCTAGGTAGACTGATCGCAGCTCGAGAACGTTGATGGAAAGCCGACATTCGCTCGTTGACCACAGGCCCTGTGTGGAATGAGATTCGAGGTGGGCTCCCCAGCCGCTGAGGCTTGCGTCGGTCGTTAGAACCAATCTCTGGGGTTCTTGGAATTTGCAGCCCTTGGTTATTGCTGGCGAAGTCCACCAATGGAGGGAAGTGACGACAGGAGGAGGAAGCTGAATCGTCCGCAAGGGTAGCGTGGAAGACCTCCGTTGGAAGGGGAGCAACAGCCACTGAAGCTCCCTGCTGTGGAGGCAAGACCAAGGAATGATCCCGTAAGCTGACACCATTTTCCCCAGCAGGGTGGAAAGATCCGCCAAGGAGGCTGATCTACGTTGTTGGATCCGGCTTGCTAGGGAAGACAAGCTGACTTGCCGGTCCTGGGACAAGGATACCTCAACTGTGTCAGTGTCAATAACCGCCCCCAAATGTTGAATGAGGGTAGCTGGCACTAAATGACTTTTAGTCCAATTTATAGAGAAGCCATGAAATTGCAATATGTGGACGGTACGATTGACATCGAAATTAGCCTGATTAGAAGAACGGGAAAGGATGATGATGTCATCCAAGCAGAACATGGCTCTGATGGGAATGGAAGAGATACGCGCCATAAGGGCAGCCATCACCTTGGTGAAAACCCTATGGGTGGAAGACAACCCAAAGGGTAGAGCCGTGTATTGAAAATGATGTCCATTATGGTAAAACTGGAGGAACTTGCGGTGGGCCGGATTAATTGGAATGTGGAGGTAGGCCTCTGTTAAGTCAATCGATGCCATGTAGTCACCTCGTCTAATCCCCAACAAAATGGTCTGAAGTGACTGCATTTTAAATCTGTGATACACAATGTGCCGGTTTAAGGACTTTAAGTCCAGTATGGCTCTCCATTCCCCAGATGATTTGGGAACAAGAAATAGTCGGGAATAGAAATCTTGTGACCGCTCGGCGGTAGGGACAGACTCAATGGCCTTAATGTCCAATAGGTGTTGTATAGCCGAATTGATGCGAGCAATCTTGATGTGATCCCGGGAGGGAGGACATCGCAAAAAGAATTTCGGGGGAGTAGAACGGAACTCCAAGGAGAGTCCGAAACGAATAGTGGACCTAACCCAGACCTCTGTGACAGTGTTGTCCCATCTGTCAGCGAATCGTGAAAGTCGGCCCCCTATTGAAAGGTCAAGGGAAGATCTATCGGGACCTGCAGAAGGGACGACCCCTACCCCCTCGGAAGGGTCGCTTAAACCCAAGTCTGGACCCCTGTCTAACCTGGTTGTCTGGGTGGAAGGAATCTCTGGATGAATAGGCACGTTGAGGTCACTGGTTGGTGAAGGAGGACTCTGAGTTGCGAAAGGAACGAAAAAGGGGTTGAGACCTGTTGTCCGGGCGACGATTCAGGGAAGGAAGTACCTTGCAGTGATCCTTAGTTTCCACGAGGAGTGGATCCAATTGAGATCCAAAAAGCTTCTCGCCAGAAAATGGGGAAGATGCCAATCGCCACTTGCTCCTGATGTCAGCTTGCCAGTTACAGAGCCACAAGAGGCGACGTGAGGTGACTGCGGACCCAATGGCCTTGGCAGAAAAATGGGCCGTGCTGAGAGTAGCGTCGGCGGAAAATTCGACAGCTGCTAAAATCTTATTCAGATCTTGATGAGAATGATGATCTGAAGCAGGCAAATGAGCCTGTAGTTGTATCAGCCAGAGGATCGTTGCTCTATTGAAAAATGATGCTGCCGAAGAAGCCTGCACCAACCACGCTGAGGCCTGATGTCCTTTGATCAAGGTCCGCTCAGGCCTTCTTTTCTTCCAGCCGTAGGCACTCTTCCAGTGGACCTGTGAGAGGAGAGGAAGAAGATAGAGCCAAAACAGGAGGGTCAATTGAAGGAATTTGCAATAGATGAGAAAATTCAGGAGCCATATTGAAAAGGCATTTATCCAGATTATTTGGAACTGGTCAGTACTTGGGAGGGACCATTGTCTGGTGACTACATCCGAAAATAATTTTGGAGCAGGGATCACTTCCTTTTGGACTGACGATTCCTGGAACAGTGAATTAGTTGGGTCTCTAGAAGTAGAAGCTGAAGCGTCTGTAGAAAAGGACAAAGAAGAAGAAGATGACCCCAGGCCCGTGACGATTTGGGCCTTGTGCAATAACGAGCGAAACATCTGCGGCCTGAAGAGGCCAATAAATGCAGGTTGGTCAGGTTCCAGGCTGTCATCATCTGACAGGTCCTGATCAGCCACAATTTCACCCTCTGAAAGGGAATCCTGGCTAACTGATTCATCAGGATCACCAGCCTCAGAGACAACTTCCACATCCTCCTGGCAGGAGATCCCTCTGGAGGGGAGAGGTTGGCTGGAATGAGCAGAAGCCTCAGAAGGGGGAACAGATTTTTGTTGAAGGCCTTGGGAAATACCTTAGCGAATGGCCTCTGAAATTATTGCAGCTAATGCAGGAGTAATCTCAGGAATGGATTGAGGAATCTGATTAGTAGTTAGGCTAGGAGGATCCTGAGAGTCCTGAATCATAAGCCCAGGGGACGCAGCAACCTCATGGTTCACAGGAAAAACGGAAGCTGCCTCTGAATTACAAATATCGCCCCCAATTACTGATCTGTCTGGTGATAAGGCCGGAGCAGGCCTCTGAGGAGGTAAATTTGAAGAGGCCTTATCTGCGGGAGAAACATTGGTCAGGGCCTCAGCCTGTTTAGGATTGCCCTGTAGGCCCGCAGCAGCCTGGGCCTTGTGAAATGCTCTTTCCATAGTCTTATGTCGCCTCTCCTCCTCCCACGACGGTTTGGATGAAGAAGAACGGGAAGAGGGCCCGGCGCTAATAGCCCTGGACTTGCTGGGGTGCCCCTTAGAAGTCCCCTCTTCAGGGTCCTCAACTCTGGGTCTCTTTCCCTTATCGCGGGCCTGGCGGGAAGGGCGTGCTCTAGAAGCGTCCGCCATTTTGAATTAACAGCCACGCGGTTCCACAAAGGCCTATTAGGTGAATTAGGGGTACCCAGTACTTGTGGTTGTGAGGAGGAGGTCGAAACAGGGTCCTTGCAATAGTCGCTAGCCAAATGGCTAAAAATGCGACTTGCGGCTGGTAGAGGCGAGTGCCAAACGCTGTTTGGGATGTAGAGCAATTAGCGGCGAAAAGGCTGCAGAGCTGGGCTCAGACACAGCGCGCTGCTTCTTATGCCAATTAAATTGCCCGGAACAGACCCCGATGTCCTTGCAAGGGGCTGCAATTAAAACCTCCGCAGCGATTTTAGCTTGCAGGAAAGCCGGGAGGCACAGCAGAGCGAACTCGCGCTTGCACCTAAATTAGCCACCGGAGCTCAGATAAAAAGCGAACAAAGCCAGGGAGCAAGCTAGAAGGAGAAAACAGTCCATTCCGAGTCAAAAGCCAGATTAAATTGATCAAATTAAGAGAATCCTATAGACACGATTTGTCCTGACAGACCGAGTCGAAAAACTGGAGCCAGGCAGGAAGAGGCGGGCCTAAAGCTTCCAGTAGACTCGGTCCTACCAATCAGCACCGAAGTAACACCCATGCCTGACTGCTGTGACAGCCAATAGGAGAAAAGTATGGTTCATTGACATTGCAATACCTGGTGATGCACAGATTGAAGATAAGCAGCAAGAAAAAAATCACAAAGTACCGGGACTTGCAAATTGAAATTGAGCGACTATGGAAAAAGAAATTGTGTGTTGTCCCGATTGTAATTGGGGCCCTTGGAGCAATACCCAAAGGGCTACCCCGCTATTTAGAAATTCTAAATTTACCGGATCTAAACATTTTGACTCTACAAAAAACCACCTTACTCGGAACAGTTTACATCCTCCGACGATACCTTAACAGTTCCTAGGTCCTTGGTTAGGACTTGAGCTGTTGAGCTATTAACCAGCCTCAAAGGCTCTGAATCTCACTAAAGATTAACCAATAATAATAATAAAAGGGCTACCCCGCTATTTAGAAATTCTAAATTTACCGGACTTGAACATTTTGACTCTACAAAAAACCACCTTACTCGGAACAGTTTACATCCTCCGACGATACCTTAACAGTTCCTAGGTCCTTGGTTAGGACTCGAGCTGCTGAGCTATTAATCAGCCTCAAAGGCTGTGAATCTCACTAAAGATTAAATAATAATAATAACAACAACAACAATATATTGTCAAAAATGAGAATGGGCGTTGGTCCTGTCTGAACACCATTTCTAGTAGACCTGGTAGAGAGCATCCAGGAATGGATAGTAGCTCTATATCTTCTGCATGTAGACTGAGCATGTGATCTTTATTTGCATATGTGGTCATTCCCCAGTTCGGCAAAGGCATAGCGATGAATAGAGTTGTAACCTGTAAAATAGTAGCCCCTCCTGGACTGTGGACCAGATGTAAGGGTGGGGCTGGATGCTGTCTACCAGGTCTACTAGAAGTGGCATTCATATAGGAGCATCCAGGAATGGGACATACCAAAGCCGGCCTGTCCCCTTTGGGCGGGAACAATCTGGTCCTAAAGACCTCAACACTATGAACCCGCTGGAGGACTCGCCTCACAAATGCCGCCTCTGCCAAGGCAAAGGACTCCAATTTATAGTGCCTAATAAATGGAGATGTGGAGGACCAGGTAGCCACTCAACACACTTCCTCAATAGAGGCCTGTGTCGCCCATGCTGCAATCATGGCCGCGCTCCTGGTGGAATGCGCTGTTATGTGCCTAGGTGTTGGTAGGTTCTGAACCTTGTATGCCTTGGCAATACAAGCTCTAATCCAATGACCCACCATAGAAGGAATGACTCTGTGTCCTAGTGTAGATGGTTGGAATGAGATAAACAAGGATTCCGTCTTCCTGAAGGAAGACATGTGTTTAATGTAGATACATAGGGCCCTTTTAACATATCCATCTCTGCTCTAGGGCATGTCTCGGCCCTGGGTAGAAGTTGGGCAAGATCAATTCCTGGGCTCTATGAAACCATGAATTGACTTTAGGAATTAAAGAAGGGTCAAACAGAGGACAAATGTGAGTACCTTCCTGATGACTGCCGGAATCAAGGCAAAGCGGGGAAATGCTTATAAAAGGCCGAGAGGCCATTGACAGTGTAGGGCATCAATCCCTTCCGCCCCCCGTAATCTGAACCTGCTGAAAAAACTCAGCAGGTGTTTTCTGGAGAGGCAAACAGATCTATAACCGGCCTCCCGTAACAAACTGTCAAGAGCTCCGACAGGAGTGCAAGTGGTACTGTGCCCATGTCCATGATGACCCATGCTAACTGTTGCAGGCTGTTCGGTCTCTCTGGGGAGAAAGAGACCATGCATACGGATGTATCTATTATGGCTCCCAGATGGAGCAATCTGGTGGCCAGAGAAAATTGACTTTTCCTGTTGTTTATTGGAAAGCCATGTTTTTGTAAGACTTGGATTGTGATCCTGAGGTCTGCCTTTGCCTGAACTGCTGACGAGGACTGAATCAGGATGTTGTCCATGTAACATTGGACCCTGATTTATATGGATCGAAGGTGGGCTGCCAGAGCTGCCAAGATCTTTGTAAAGGCACTTGGCGCTGAGGACAGGCCGAATGGCATGGCCTTGCATTGAGAGTGCCTTTCAACATAGGCGAAGTGGAGGAACTGTCTGTGAGCAGGTCTGATGAGTATATGGAGATATGCCTCTGTGAGGTCTATGGACATGAGGAAGTCGCCCTGTCATATACCTCCCAGAATTGATAGGAGTGACTGCATTTTGAAGCATTTGTTCTCCAGAAATTTGTTCAGATGTTTGAGGTCTAAAATAGCTCTGCACACCCCGGAGCTCTTTTGAACCAAAAACAGTATTGATGGTCATTTCATGTCAAGTGGTCTGGGGCTCTCAAGTCGACTATCACAGATTTTGATGAAATTTGGTGTGAACACACAAACACGTCCCCAATGAACATTGGTAAAGTGTTATGTTTGCCGATGCAATACTTGCAGAGATATAGTCATTTGTATGACCCCATACCACAGCATTCAACAGTATGACTGTGAGATTTCAGCAACTTTGAGACATATCTCCGGCAATATTTTGTTGAGAGTAACAAAACTTGGCCATCTTGTACAACTTGTTGTGTTCTATTAAACAAAATAATAAAACCATTCTCAAGAGCGATCTTCATCTAGATAATTGGGAGCAAAGTTGGCCGAAAATAACTGCAGTGCGAAAAAAGTTTGGCTTCTTATATCTCTGGAAGGAAAGATATGGGAAACATGAAACTTTGTGCGTAATAACTTAGCAACACAAGGTTGTCAAATATAAAATTTCATTCTCCAACTGCTTTCCAATAGTTCATAAATTGACTGTAAAGTTGACAGTTTTTGTAAAAATGCCAAAAATGGGACCCTTCTCATAACAACTCACCTGATAAAATACTGGGAAACACCAATATTTTCATGTACAATTGCTGTTATTAGATGTAGTGCCTTTTGATGTAGTGCCTTTGAATATAGCTAAATTTTGTTACACTGCCTGCAAAATTTGATTGCAGTGACAATCCATATCAATTGTTTAAAAAATCTTGCCTTTTATTTTATTTTGTTTTGTTTTTAATGCTTCTTATTTGTAATGCTGGTCTGTGACCATAATAAAAATTACTATTTTGTCATAATCAAACACTCCCTGAATGCACAAAATACATATATATACAGCTACACCAGGTGAAGTAGGCATTTTTAAAATACCAGCTTCAGCCCATCTCTAAGTGGTTCAAATCTAAATCAAATAGTATACTAATTGAAATGCAATAATAAAGCATTAGTAAAACAATAATGTAAGTGAAAAGGCTTTTAAAAGTAAGGAAAATTAATAATTCTTCCTGATTCTTGACACTGAAAAGGTCATCAGAATAATTCCAGGTGAGCTCAAATGGATGTTTCTCTTGGTAGTCTCTTATGATTTAAAAGAAAGGGCTGTCCAATGAAAAGTTTTCAATTTGCATATGAGTCACTAGGCAGACTTACTGGTGATTAAATGAAGGTATTATGAGTTAAAATATAAAATTCCAACTCATCTCAATAAAATCAGTCTGATAAAGCTGCCCAAAGTCAACTTGTAAAGGAGATGGGTGGCATAGAAATATAATAAATAAATAAAATAAATAAATTCACTTTTTATCACTTTTATAATAATCAAAACCATTCCTTTCTATCACTGCTTTAGCTTCTATCTAATGTACCTAGTTTATTTTTCCTAAATTCTTCTAAATTTAATTATAAACCAAAAAGATAATTAAGGAATTCGGTGGTTTTGAAACTGAATTAAATAAATAAATACATTTGGTTATGTTCAGAGTCCTTGTTTTCTGTCAATTTTCTGCTTTCTTTGTCCTTTTCTATAAAGAGTTCTGAGTTATCTGCTTTAGAAAGTTGGAAAAGAATTTATAAGATAAATAAAACAGACTAAAATCTTACATAAGATACATTCTGTCTGTCCATCCATCCAGTTTTTCTACTATTTATTTGTATTTACTTGTTAGATTTGTACTTATCTTTTTTCTGGAAACTCGAGAAAGCCTTAGCTTTACACTTCTATATTGTCTAATAGCCCTGTAGATATTTTGTGCTACAAGAGGATCATTGGCCAAATATCTTTTATAACTGACAGATTTGTATCTAAACTCTCTGTCCAAGGTCATGATATAAAAGACAAATATATTTCAGAAAAAAAACATTTTGGGGTTAAGAAGAAACCAAAGTGTAATAGGAAAAGGAAGTGTTAATTCATGTAATTATATTGATGTTGTATGATAGAATACGAAGACTCTTTTCTATTCTTCAGTCTCTTTACAAATAATTATTTCATGATGAAATTTAATCACCGTTATCGGTATTTCCTCTAATTCTAAAGTGCAAGAATTTCTAGAACTTTAATTTGGCAATAACAAAACAATTAAATTGAAATTTCTCTTCCATTCACATTTTATCTGTAAAGCCAAATATGAATTATAAATACATTGCTTCTGAGGAGATTAGGCATAAAAGAAATGCCAAATCCCTTTCAAAATAGCCACTGAAGCCTAAGAGTATATATTAAAAAGATGTAAGGAAAGGAAAACAGCTGTCAGATCTCTAAAAGTGATACAGCCATTCAATTGGGGGGAGGGGGGCTTGTATTCGATTTATTAGCATTGCCTGTGTCAACAGATATTTTACAACGTATATCTTGGGGCCAAATTGTCCTGAGATCTCCTTAACTTTGGGGAAGGGGCGTTGGCCCTACCTGATACGCATCTTCTCGTTGGGTGGAGACAGCAGCCAGCAATGGGTGTTCTCGCCTGTTCAGATTGAAGGATTGAGACTCTTGCAAAATTAAGCTCCTCCCTTGTTGCTAGGGATCTCCAGCTTTTTACAAAGATGAATAACAGCCTCGACGTCTCGGGAAAGGAAAGAAAGGTTAGTAAAGAAGACCAGACAGTCCAAGGGTGGGGCTGGCTGTTGTCTCCACCCAACGAGAAGGTGCATATCAGGTAGGACCAACGCCCCTTCTCCATTGTGGGTGGAGACAGCAGCCAGGAATGGGGGATACCAAAGCTTCATGTCCCAACTACGGGCAGGCCCCAGTCTGGTCCTATGTCTCTGCATCAGAATGAACCCACTGCAGAACCCTGTGGCCAAATGCCGCCTCCGCCGATGCAAACTGGTCCAGCTTATAGTGCCTCACAAAGGTCAAAGAAGACGTCCAAGTCGCTGCCCTGCAGATCTTGTTCAAGGACGCCTGTGTGGCCCAGGCCGCAGAAGTAGCTGCACTGCACATGGAATGCGCCATCAGACGTGATGGTCGTGGCAAGGATCGCAGTTCGTACACCTTGGCAATCGTCTGCCAAATCCATCTGCCAAGTGGTGGAGGAAGAGACCTTGGCACCTAAAGACACTGGAATAAAAGAAACAAACAAGGACTCTGTTCTGCGGATGGCAGCAGTCCTCTTGAGATAAATACGAAGGGCCCTCCGTACATCCAACGTGTGCCAGCGCCGTTCTAAAGGGCGAGCTGGATGCGGACAAAAATTTGGAAGGACCAAGTCCTGCGTGCGATGGAAAGTCATATTGACCTTTGGGATGAAGGTGGGGTCCATACAAAGGACCATGCGGTCAGAATGAAAAATGCAAAGGTCACTACATACAGAAAGGGTGGCAACTTCTGAAATTGGCCTGGCGGAGGTAATTGCCACCAAAAGGCGACTTTGCATGAAAGCGTACGAGGCTCCCGAAAGGGAGTTCAAAACAATGGTTAGATCCCAAGTGGGATATCTGTGTACCACTGGGGGATATAAGTTAGAGGCTCCCCACAGGAACCTATGTATGAGAGGGTGCTGGGACAGGGGAAAAAGGGACCCACAAGTGAGGACTGTAGAGATAGCCGCCACCTGGCTCCGTAGAGTATTGGGTAAAAGTCCTCTCGAGCCCATCCTGGGGAAAAATCAGGACGTGAACAATTGAGGCCTGAAGGACGGAAACCCCCATATGGTCACACCAAGCACAAAAAGTCCTCCAAGTGGCTGAATAAATGCGGTCCGTGGACAGCCTCCGGGACGCTTGGATGATCCGGATAGCCCTGGAGGGAATGTTGTCCTTACTCAAAACGCACCGCTCAAGCGCCAGGCAGTCATTTGCAGCCACTGAAGGTCCGGGTGGAGCAACGCCCTCTGGCTAAGCAAGTCCACAGGCTGAGGGACTCTTCAGGGAGGGGCCACCGACAATGATTTGAGGTTGGCCGGGACCAATGTGGTGCTAGAAGAATGACCTCCGCCCACTCCTCCAGAATCTTCTGTACCACTCGTGGAATGAGTGGCAATGGGGGAAAGGCGTAAAGAAGCCCCTTCGGCCAATGACCGCGAAGGGAATCCACTCCCTCTGCCCAAGGAACTGGAAAGCGAGTATAGAAGTGGGGGAGCTGAGCATTCTCCGGGGTAGCGAAGAAATCCACCTCTGGAGAACCAAAGAGGACCGACAGGTCCTGGAAGATCCACAGGTGAAATCGCCACTCTGCATGGTCGATAGTCTGGCGGCTGAGCCAGTCCGCTTGTACGTTGGCTGCCCCTGAGATGTGTTCCGCCATCAAAGATTGCAGGTGTCGCTCCACCCATAGACCCAGTCTGGAAGCCTCCGACATCAGGCCCATGGATCTGGTGCCCCCTTGGCAGTTTATGTGGACTTTTGTGGACACATTGTCGGTGATCACCAACACATGTTTGTTGGTCACCAATTGGCTGAAGTGTCTGAGGGCCAAATAGACCGCACACAGTTCTAACCAACTGATACTCCTGCGTTGGTCGTGGGCTGACCACAATCCCTGAGTGACCTGCATCTGAAGATGGGCCCCCCAACCGGAAAGACTGGCGTCCGTCGTCAATACAAGACGGTGAGGCTCGTAGAAGAACCACCCTTTGAAAATGACTGGAGACCTCCACCAGGTTAGGGACTGTCTGACGCTGGCAGGAACCCGGACCCTGGCTTGGGAATTGCCTTTGCCCGTCTTCTGAAAAGGCAAGAGAAACCATTGAGGGTCCCTCATATGAAGCCGAACCCATGGGGTAATGTGGATGGCCAAAACCATCTTACCCAGTAAGGTAGACAGCAAGGCCAGGGGAACCTTAAACTCCTTCTGAACTTTGATCACAATTTCTTTAAGGCTAACCTGTCGCTCCTGTGAAAGATAGACTCTACCTTCTAGGGAATCTATTACTGCACCCAAATGCAGAATAGGTGTCCACGCGACCATTTGACTTTTTGCTATAATAATAGAAAAGCCGTGCTGTTGAAGACAATGTATAGTTACTTGGAGATCCTCTAAGGAACGCTGTTCAGAAGAGGACTGAATTAAAATGTCATCCAAGTAACACTGAACCCGGACCAGGATGGCCCGAAGATGAGCCGCCAAGGCAGCTAATACCTTAGTAAAGGCAAGGGGAGCAGAAGACAATCCAAATGGTAAAGCACGGTATTGATAATGCGCATCGGCATAGTAAAACCGCAGATATTTGCAATGTGGGGAAAAGATGGGGATATGTAAATAAGCCTCAGTGAGGTCAACAGAAGTGAGGAAATTGCCCCTCCTGATGCCAGCCAAGATAGATTGAAGAGACTGGGCGTTGGTACTTACCTGATATGCCCCTTCTCTGACAGGCGGGCACGGCAGTCAGGATGGAAGGTGACCTGGGTGCGAGTTGTTTAGGACCGAGTCTGCAGAAAGAACGAAGCCCCGCCTCCTTGTTATAGCTGTCAGTTTTGAGACGAGGACGTACCGGCAGACTGACGTGTCTAGAATAAGATAAAGAAATACCATGAAAGGAACCCCCCCCCAGCCCCATCACACGGGGACGGCCCAGAAGGGTGGGGCTGACTGCTGTGCCCGCCTGTCAGAGAAGGGGCGTATCAGGTAAGTACCAATGCCCATTCTCCTAAAGGTGGGAATGGCAGTCAGGATGGGACATATCAAAGTCCTGAGTCCTGTAGGGAGGGAGATGGCCGGCCCCGTAGCTAGGAGACCTGATGGATGCCCTGGAGGACCCTCCTGCCGAAGGCTGCGTCCGCAGAGGCGTAAGTATCCAGACGATAATGCCTGATGAAGGCGGTAGGAGAGGCCCACGTGGCCACTCGGCAGATTTCTTCCATGGATGCCCGAGTAGACCAGGCGGATGATGTTGCAGCGCTTCTGGTGGAATGCGCCATGATGCCGCGAGGGATCGGAAGAGACTGCGAGTCGTAGGCTGCCGAAATGCAGGCCCGGATCCATCGGCCCAAGGTGGAGGATGAAATTCTGGAGCCCAAGGATGATGGAAGAAAGGAAACGAATAAAGCCTCAGTATGTCTGAACGAGGAAGTACGAGCAATGTAAATCTTAATGGCCTGTCATACATCCACGTGCCAGAGCTTTTCTCAGCGATGGTGCGGCCTCGGACAGAAATTTGGGAGATCTAATTCCTGGGATCTGTGGAATACAGTGTTAACTTTCGGAATAAACGAAGGGTCCAATCGAAGGACAACTCTGTCCGGGTGAATGATACAGAGTTCCTTGCGAATCGACAATGAAGCCATCTCCGAAATATGACGTTCGGAGGTGACTGCCACTAGGAAGGCCACTTTCAACGATAGAAGCCGAAGGGAGACCTCTCTCAAGGGTTCAAAGGGTGGCCTAAGAAGGGCCCCAAGGACCTTAGGAAGGTCCCACGACGGAAACCGATGTATTGCCGGTGGACGGAGGTTGGTAGCCCCCCGTAAGTATTGACGAATCAGGGGATGCCTGGAAATAGAATCCTTTGAACCACAGGAAAGGACTGAAGCGAGAGCCGCTACCTGGCGTCAGAGCGTATTAGGAGAGAGGCCTGCGACAAACCTCTCTTGAAGGAACTCCAGAACATGTTCCACCGATGATAAGGTAGGTAAAAGCTGATGCTTCCGGCACCAGGTAGAAAAGGCCCGCCAGGTAGCTTCATAAATTCGTGTAGTAGAGCTCCTAGATGCCTGAATGATGGCAATGACACCTGCGGAGAGAGGAATGCTCATCAAGCGGAGCCGCTCAGCCTCCAAGCGGTTAAGTGAAGCCATTGCGGGTCTGGATGAGTCAGATGACCCTGCAGAAGTACGATCCGGTCATCTGGTATCTGTCAAGGCTGTTGTATCGAGAGGGATCGCAGGTCCGCAAACTATAGGCGATGACTCCAAAAGGGTGCCAGAAGTATGACCTCCGCCTGTTCCTTTAGAAGTTTCCTGATGACCTTTGGAATTAGAGGAATTGGCAGAAAGGCGTACAGGAGGAGTCCAGGTGGCCATGTGCTGCATAGAGCATCCACCGCCTCCGCCCCCCCCGGAGTGGGAAACCTTGCAAAGAACCATGGAAGCTGGTGATTGGAGCCGGAGGCAAATAGGTCCACTGCAGGACGACCGAAGCGGACCGCCAACTCCCGGGTGAAGGCTCCATTCAGCTGGATCGATCGGACACCTGCTGAGAGAGTCCGCTGTCTGATTCTCCGTGTCCGAGATGTGTGCCGCCCTGATTGAGGCCAGATTGACTTCTGCCCAGGCCCCCAACTTGTGAGATTCATGCATTAGAGTCTGCGAGTCGGTGCCCCCGAGCCTGTTTACATGGGTCTTGGCCGAAACATTGTCAAGACAAGGATATCTCGGCCCTGGACCAGTTGCCGAAAACTCTGAAGGGCGAGAAAGATGCCCCAAAGCTCCAATATGTTGATGTTCATGGCTGCTTCGCGAGAGGACCATTGACCCTGTGCCAGATGGAACCCCAGATGAGCACCCCAACCCGAAAGACTGGCTTCTGTCATTAAGATCAGGAGGTGCGGATCACAGAACCTGCTGCCCCTGTATATCGCCTCAGATGTCCACCAAGTCAGAGACTGGAGCACGAGAGGCAGTAGAATCACCTGTACAGCGGATGAGCCTCTGCGGGACTGCTGAAAGGGGAGGAGGAACCATTGAAGGTCCCTGCTGTGTAGCCGTGACCAAGGGACAATCCCGAATGTAGACACCATTTTGCCGAGTAGACAAGACAATGTGAGAAGTTGAGCGTTGTCATACCCGGAAAGCTAATGCTATTATACTTGATATGCGCTCCGGGGAGAGAAACACCTCTGAGCTTATCGTACCAATTACAGCCACCAGGTGTTGGAGTCGAGTTGAGGGGGATAAGTGGCTTTTTCTCCAATTAACGGAAAACTCATGCTCCTGCAAAACCTGCAGGGTTAAACTTAAAACCCCGTTGGGCCTGACCCGAAGATCGGGACAAAATTAGAATATCATCAAGGTAAAATAAAACCCTAATAGGGAGATCGCTGAGATATGCCATGAGGGCTGCCATAATCTTTGTAAAAACCCTAGGGGCCGAGGACAACCCAAAGGGGAGGGCCCAGCATTGATAGTGATTCCTGTTATAACAAAAACAAAGGAATTGACGATATTCGGGAAGGATAGGAACTGAAGGTAAGCCTCTGTCAAATCAATTGATGATAAAAGGTCTCCTTCCCTGATGGAAAGCAAAATAGTCTGAAGGGAATGCATCTTGAACCGGCGATAAATTAAATACCAGTTCAAGGCTTTAAGATCCAGGATAGGGCGCCAATCCCCCGATGGTTTAAGAACTAAAAATAGGTGGGAATAAAACCCCTTCCCGAACTCCGGTCTAGGCACTGGCTGAATGGCCCTAGAGGCCAAAAGTTGCCTAATGGCCATTTCAACTCGGGCCCTCTTGACCCTATTAAGGGAAACAGGGCAACGCAAAAACAACTATGGAGGGTTAGACTTAAATTCAAGGGAAAGCCCGAATCTAAAAATATTTTTAACCCAATTATCCGAAATAGTGGAATCCCACTTAGAGGCAAAAAGGGCCAAACGCCCCCAATTACAGAAGAAGGGCGAAAACTAATGAGACCTCCTGAAGGGACGGCCACGTCCTCCACGAGGGGTTCTCCTGGGAAGATAAAGGGGACCCTGTCTAACCTGGTTATCCTGGTGGGTAGGTCCCCTGGGCTGATAGGAGCGCTGGTACCATTGTTGGTAAGGGACAGTGTCTGAGGTCCGAAAGGATGAAGGCCGAAAGGAACTCATCTGTCTGAAACGTCGAGAAAGTGATGGTAACACCTTACGGTGATCTTGGGTCTCGATTAGAAGTGGCTCCAGGGGAGCTCCAAACAGCTTGTCTCCTGCATACGGAGAGGATACGAGACGCCACTTATTGCGGATGTCGGCCTGCCAGTACTTTAACCAAAGCAACCGCCGGGAGTTAACAGCTGACCCAATGGCTTTTGCCGAGAAACGAGCGGCATTTAGAGTGGCGTCCGCTGAAAACTCGACCGCCGCCAGGATCTGGTGTGACTGGACATCTAAAGCCGGGATGCGGCTCTGCAACTGCTTCAACCAAAGGATGGAAGCTCTGTTAAAGAATGATGCCACAGATGCTGATGGCCCTTAATAAGAGACCTCTCAGCCTTTCTATCCTCCGGGTGCAGGGACTCCTCTGAAGGACCGGACAACGGAGATGGTGAAGCGAGGGCCACTATTGGAGCATCTACTGACAGAATCTGCAATAGGCTGGAATATTCTGTAGCCAGATTATAGAAGCTTCTATCAAATGAATTTGGTACCAGACCAGAACTTGGGAACTTCCACTGTCTCTGTAACACGTCCGAGAACAAATTGGGTGCTGGAATTGTTTCGATCAGAACCGAAGTTTCCTCACACAACGCAGTAGTGTGATCAGAACTAATGGAAGGGTCCTTAGGCTTAACAGCGGGGCTTCCCAAGCGGGTGGTGGTCTGCGCCTTAAACAATAGAGACCTAAACATCTGAGGACGAAACAGACCAATAAAAGAGGACTGATCGGGCTCTAGGCCCTCATCCTCTGATAAATCCTGGTCAATAATAGCCTCCTCTTCCACAGAAATAGATCTGTGGCTGTCCCGGGAGGGAGACACTGCCCGTTCCTGAATATGAGAAGCCTCCTCTAAGGGTTGAGATCTTATTGACAGTGCCTGATCATTAAGGTAGTCCAAGACACGAGAGGAAGCCCTTTCCTGCAGTCCCTGGACAATGCCTTGTCTAATAGAGTCTGCAATTAATGCAGCCAAAGCCAGAGAAATTGCCTGATCTGAAGCAGAAGTTGTTGGGGTCAGGGTATCTACCTGAACCAGAGATTGAGGAGTTGCCCCTTGGAGAGGCTGCTTTGGATCTGGGACACTAACAGTCTCTTCTTGTACTGCGGGAAACACATGCAGTGTCGGTAACTGGGACAATATCCTCCTGAAGAGACCTGTCAGGGGATAGTGGAGGCAAGTTAGGGGTCTGAGGTGAAACATCAGCCAATGGCACCGTTGGAGGTGGCAAGCTAGTCGAAGACGAAGGCACTGTAGAAGCAGGCTTGGTGTTAGGTGCATAATTAGAGGAAGCCTTATGAAAGGCTCACTCCATTTCCTTATGTCGCCGCTCTTCATCCTTAGTATATTTAAAGGATGAAGAGGGCCGATTCCCTGATGGCCTAGAGGAGCTGAGTCTTAGCCTTTTTACTGGGTTGAGTGCCCCAGGTTCCCTCTTCAGGATCGGGCTCCTGGGCTCTCTTCCCCTTGCTCTTGTGTGAGCGGGAAGCCATTTTTGAAATGGCGTCCGCCATTTTGTCTTCGCCCTGAAATGGCCGCTAAGTAGTAATTGCCTCCAATATAGGCTCAAATGAGCCACCACTGACTGCGCCCGCTGCCAAGGTGGAATCAACACTCGCTGCGCTTCAATTAGTCGAGCCGAGGGCGAGCCGCAGATTGCTAGCCAAGTGGCGTGAAAGCAATCGAAAAAACGGCGCGGAATGAACTTCGGGCCTCCCAGCTGCAGGGCAAAGCCCGAGTCGCAGCAGAAGCCAGGAGACGATGGAAGGAGTCTCCGGCGGGCGGCGGAGCAGGCTCGTGCACACCCAAGGGTCTGCCGTCCTGCAGCCCAAACCGTCTAGCGGTCTTCAGGGGATCCAGGCAAAAGCCGTTCATGCTGGAATGGTTGGTAACCGTGATAGAAGCAAGCAAAAAAACCTCGAAGAACAGCGAAGTCACTAGACACGTTTGTCCTACTCGACCGAGTCGAAAAAACTGACAGCTATAACAAGGAGGCGGGGCTTCATTCTTTCTGCAGACTCGGTCCTAAACAACTCGTACCCGGGTCACCTCCCATCCTGACTGCTGTTCCCGCCTTTAGGAGAATGTATTTTAAACCGTTTATAAACCACGTAATGGTTTAGTCTTTTAAGGTCCAGAATAGGTCTCCACCCACCCGGGGATTTGGGGACCAGAAAAAGGAGTAAAATCCTTGGCCCACCTGGTCCTCCAGCACCCGCTGGACAGCATGGATGTCCAGTAGGTGTTTCATGGCCAAATCCATGAGGGCCTTTTTGTGCCCGTCTTTAGAGACGGGGCAGCGAATAAAGAAACTCGGAGGGGTGGAGAGAAATTCAAGGGATAGATCAGATCTTACCATATCCCTGACCAGAGTCTGATGTGATAATGTCCCATCGGTCAGCAAATAGAGCTAGCCTGCCACTGATGGGGCCGTCAGACATGCAGCTATCGTTGGCAGCGGAAAGGACAGCTTCCTCTCCCTCAAAAGGGCCGCTTGCCAAGGGGAGTTCTACCTCTGTATTGCCTGTCTTGAGTCCCCCGCTGTCGAGGTAGGAAGGACCCCTGAGAACGGGAAGTTCCAGGGCCCCAGTTGGATCCCCTCACAGGAGGCCTATGGAAAAAGGGAGACAATCTTGTATATGGTGACAGCAGCGAGATTACTGATAGGTCAATATTGGAAAAATGATACTATGCCCACTATTGAAGAATGGACTTTGAAGATGGCCAGTTTTGCAGAGATGGCGAAGATTTCAGCATATTTAAAAGACCAAACTCAAGAGACTTATGTATGGGAGTGGAAAAAGTGGATAGACTATGTGCAGAATAAATATCAAACTAAGAAATATCAGATAGCTTTTAGCTGAATGAATGTATTATGCAGGGACAAATTTATGGAGTTTTATGAAGGTAAAGGGGTTTAAGTTTTATAAAATGTATTTTTCGATTAGGATTTTATATTGTGGAAGTCTTGGGGGGAAAGGGGAGGGTTAGGGAGGGCATGGGGGGCTTGGGGGGGGAATTGGGGAGAAAATGTATTTGTAAAACTTTTTAAATTAAAAAAAAGGAAAAAGGGAGACAATCGAGAGTAAGATTTGCATAGCGAAGAAGGCAATATCTTGCGTTTGTCTTTCAACTGTGGAATGGGTCCAAGGAAGAGCCAAATAAATTGCTCCCAATAAAGGGGGAAGATGCCAGGCGCTACTTATGATGGGTGTCCATCTGCCAATGTCAAAGCCAAACAAGTCGGCATGCCACCACCATGAATGCCAGCGACTTCGAAGTGAAGCGGGCAGAGTTGAGGGTGGCATTTGCAGAAAACTGGACTGCTGCGATGATTTTATTTAGGTCTTGCTGCAGTCTGGAGTCCTCAGGGAACAATTTGTTTTGGAGCTGACTCAACCAGAGTAATGTCGCCCTGTTAAAGAAGGCGGCTGTGGTGGCAGATTTAATTGCCCAAGCAGCGCCTAAGTGAGCCCACTGGAGAGTTTGATCGGAGTGGCGTTCCTCAGGGCGAAGACCTTGATCAGGGTCGCCCGGGATAGCAGCGTGAGGTAGTAATGCTGCAATAGGGGCATCAATCACGAGGATTTGGAGCAAAGAGGCCATGTCGGGAGCCACATTAAAGAAACGCCTGTCCAGGGAAGAAGGAGCCGGAGCATATCCAGGTGATGTCCACTGGCGCTGAATAATGTCCAGGAAAAGTGGAGGAGCTGGAATAGAATCAACAAGTTTAATTGGCTCAGAGAAAAGAGGATTAAATGACTTTGGGGGCATTGGAGGGATCTCTCCAGCAGCAGGTGGGACTAGTTGCGCCGTTTGAGACGCTTTAAAGAATAAGGACTTAAACACAGCCGGCGGGAAAATACCAGTAAAGGCCGGTTGTTCCGGCTCGAGAACCTCGTCCTCAGATAGATCCGGGTGGTCGAACTCATCAAGGTTTGATGAGCGAGATGTGTGCGAGAGAGGTGACAGCACCGATTCTGGGCAGGAAAGCTGATCATCCTGGATATCACGTGCAGGAGATGCAGAATCCGCAGATCTCACATAAGGATCATCACCCGGCCGTAGTTAGTCAGCTTCTAACGACATCTGTAGAGCCCTGGAAAAAATCTGTTGGAGATGATCAGGGAGCAATCCTTCTCTACTATGTGTTAGAGGGATTTCAGAAAGCCCAGGAGCTTGACCTGGGGAGGCTACCGTAGTCCCTTCAAGAGGGGGAGGAGGAGGAGGATTAGGTGCAGAAGGGACAGAAGGCCCCCACAATGCAGTAGTGGAAACTGAAATGGGGCAGTCCCGCAGAGAGACCCGGTCAGGTGCCATCACAGAATAAGGCATTTTAGAAGGCTCCTGTATAGTAGGGACCTTATTCCCACTGGCCTAATTACAGATCCTCTGCAAGGCCTGGTCCCTGCGCTTCTCATCCCTGGATGCAGCTGAGGTAAGGTTGCGAGGGGTCTGATGAGAATGAGAGCTCTTGCTCTTGGAGAGCCCGCCCTCTTTATCAGACTGGTCAGTAGACCCGGCCTTCCAGTCATGTTTAGATTTAGAAAGTGCCTTAGGCATCCTTAAAGCCAATAGAGAGACTAACCTCTGTCAAGATAAGGTCTGACAAAGTAATGTCAATTTGGCACTTCAAACAGCACTTCAAGTGTCACTTCAAAATGGCCGCCCAACAGTCAGCAAAAGGCAAATGGCCGCCTCAGCCTGAGGACAAAACTCAGGGTAGGATCTGTTCGCAGTCAATAGAGGGAAAACCTCCAAGCTAGATAGGTGCACCAATAGAGGTCTGCTGGGTCAGTTCATGGACCAGCTGCCAGGTCAGCTCGAAATAGGCCAGGGAGTACCAATCTCCATAAATCTAAAATGGTGCCGATCATGCAGGGAATAGAGCATGAAGCACCAAAGGTACTCAAAATGGCGGCCAACGGCTTGTAACGGAGCACAAAGCTCCTCACAACCCTGCAGCTGTCAATCACGGACAATGGAGCGTGAAGCTCCTGAGGCTCCAAACAGTCATCTGGCCAGTCAATGGAGCGCAAAGCTCCTGCAATCAATTCAGCACCAATCACCGGTAATGAAGCGCGGAGCTCCTGGAAGCCAAAGTCAGCTGTCCGCAAAGAGTGGAGCATGAAGCTCCTGACGTGGCAGATACAGCGGCTCCTGAATGCCAATTGATGGCGGCAAACGCCCTTTGTGACATTGCAGGCGGGAGAAACGGAAGTGCAAAGCTCCACTAGCAGTTCCGTTTACAAGATAGATGTTGCCAACAAGCTGCCCAACAGTCAATAACGAAGCCCCAGGCCTCTCACCACCAAGCCGCATGCTGGGAGCGTGAAGTTCCACTCAGCGCCAAAGCGCAACCCCCCTTGGAATGGCAAAGCGATCCAAGCTGCTCCGGAACGCCTGCAAGTTCAATGGAGCAATTAGTTGGTAAAATGGGGGTGGGGGGAATGTCCCCTCCCAAGCACTCAAGGCTGCAGGAAAAGGGAAACAATTCAGGGAAGGACAAAGTCCTCAACAACTCACTGTTCGTAGAAACTGGTTAAAGTCCAATAAGAGCAAAAAGAGTAAATTCCAATAAGGGCAAAAAATAACAATCAGGAAGGGTAAGGGAAGAGACACAGCCCGAGACGACTGTCCAGGCTGAAGGGCTGAGAAAAAAGCTGGAGATCCCTAGCAACAAGGGAGGAGCTTAATTTTGCAACAGTCTCAGTCCTTCAAGCTGAACAGTCAAGAACACCCATTCCTGGCTGCTGTCTCCACCCACAATGGAGAATGTTTATGACGACCATGTGGGCTGTTTCACTTTAAAAGATAACGGAGGATAATGATCGGAATACATGCTTATCCGGTTCTCAGGGCAATTAGTAAAGGGGCATTGGTCCTACCTGATACGCTCCCTCTCGGGGTGCGGGGAAGATCATCCAGAAGTGGGTGGTGCTCTGCTTCTCTGCTTGGAGACCGAGTAAATTTTTCTTGGCCACGCCTCCCTTGCCTGGGTCCTCCCCAGTTCGACGAGGGCGCAGCAACGATGATGAGGCTCACAACCTGTGAAAACAGTAACCCCTCCCGGACCAAGGACCAGACAGTCGCCAGGGTGGGGCTGGATGATCTTCCCCGCACCCCGAGAAGGAGCTTATCAGGTAGGACCAACGTCCCTTCTCCATTGTGGCAGGGAAGATCATCCAGAAGTGGGACTTACCAAAGCCGGTCAGTCGTACGGGTGGGAAGCAGTCTGGTCCAAAGTCCCCTGCTCCATGCGAGGCCCCGGAGGATCCACCGGAGTCCGGCTGTGCCAGCCGAAGCAAAGACCAAGAAGCGCAGCGATGCTCAAGGCCGCGGATGGACCTGAAGCCGCCTGCAAGGTCATGCCAGACTAACTGCAAATTCCCAGAAGTAATGAAGTGATCAAGATGTTGCAGAAGAAAACCTGGAACGTAACAACAAAACTCTACCTCCTTCAAGGGAGGAAGAGCCCATTATGTCAACTGGTCGAAACCGAATCTGGCCAAAGGGCCCAGCCCGTAATCCAACCAGCAGTGTCGTGGGTGAAGGGTCATGGAGCCATGCTGGGGAGTGATCCCCAGAATACCCCCGGAGATAAAGTGAGGGACAGCCTGAACCTGATTGTGGTGGGTCAGCATGTCTATCAGAACTGGGAGTTAGGAAGGGAAACCTGCGACCAACTCAATGGCGAGCAACCCACCACTACTATCAGGCAACCAGCGCCCTGCTCAAGTACAGCCGGGGCCCTCTAATGATGGGAACGGCAAGCCTGGACCACATGACCACTCTGAAGGCAGGTGGCCAAGGTCCCCTGTCCATTAGGCATCTAAGCCCTGTCCAGTGGGATGGGGAAACCCACAGACATGAAAGAGTAGAGCCAGTAAAGGTCGAATGTCTACACTGCACCCGTCGGCGAAGGCCGTTCGGGTAGTCGTCATAACAGGGCTGTGATAAGGCCGTCTAGATCCTATGAAGAACAGAGGTGTCCCGAGGAGGTAAGAGCCCCACGGGCCCCCTAGCCCTTGATTGATTGATTGATTGATTGATTGATTGATTGATTTATTTAATTAAAATTTGTATACCACCCTTCTCCTTTCGGACTCAGGGCGGTGAACAGCCAAAATAAGAACATTTGTACACAAAAGTTTAAATAATTATTAAAACTAATGAAATGAAATTTGGCCCATAATTTAAAACATATCGATTAAAAATCAATATCAAACGTTAAAACCAACATGGAATGATGCCGGCAGCCTCAAAGGACCCAGAGGTCCTGCCAATCCCCTGCCACGGAACCTTGTGCCCCAAGGGCCCAGAAGGGAACCATAAGGTGGATTTTAAGGGCAAGGAGACGGGCCACCAGGGATAAGCAGGGCCAATGGACTACCAATACCAGGTTCCAGAGGCGCTAAGTGTCCAACACGTAGATACTGTCCAGAGAACAGGGTCCCGAGTTAATCCGACCCCAGGCCTGATCAGTACAGAACTGTCCGTGAAAAGTGGGACGCACGAGAGCGTATGTTGGCTGGAGTTGCACGTCATAAACAACCACTTGAGGAACGGTAGGGAGCCAGGAGTTGAAGGCGTATGGCCCTCACACGGTGGAGGTAGCACACGGTGGAGAGAGGGTCCCGCCCCATCGACTAAAGCAGGTGGGAAGACCCGCCGCAAACCTGACTGGAATTAAGTGTTAGGACAGCAGCAAGGCAAGAGTCTGGTAGGCAGGTACCAGAAGTATAGACTGCCCTCTAAGGGTTCTCCAATCCCCCCTTCAGGGAGGAATCATATGCGGGAGTACTGAGTCCAGAAGAGGCCCGGCCAAAGAACTCCAGAACTGGAGCTGCCCAGAGCCAGTCCAGTCAGAGAGTCAGGAATTGGCTAGAGGAACTGATGCCAGACCGCCCTGGCACACTACGAACAGCTCCCCCATGGGATTGACGAAGGGAGAAGCCCTGTCGCAGACTGAAGGAACCAGCCATGATAATTGAAGGCCAGGGACCTGTAGAGCAACCCGCAGGAAGGCAGAGGAGGAGAACCACATGTCTCCTGTGCCAAGGCTCCCGTAAGCGCCCCTAGGAATCCCAGGGAGCTGGAACAGAATGGAGGAAGCTTGCACCATCGACTGGTAAGGTTAGAGGCTGCAGTGCTCTAGGGCTAGGATGCCAGAGTGGCTGATAGAGGGTCTGGCTGGGAGCTAGATGAAAGTCGCCCCCCACCCCAGATCTTGCTGATGGTCTACCCAGCAGAAGGAGTGAATCTGACTCTCAAGTGAGCCCGTGACTGTCCCCGTTCCAGAACCGTCAGAGGCATCTGAACTAGGTGCTTCCTCCGAGTTCAAAGGTTCCCATCGAGGATAGGAAAGAGGATAAGAGCCGTGCTGTTTGTACCGGGCAGGCTTGTACCTCCCGAACCTGCCAAAAAAGCTGGGTCAAGCGCCTCTTGAGGTGAGTGGGGGTTGGTAGCACAGGCTATCTGTCACTTACCTTATCAACGGCAGCCCATGTCGCGCCAGGTCAGAAGAATGGTCATTGCTGCAGAAGCACGCAAAAGGGCCGGCAGGCATGGCACAGCGTAAGCGGCCTCGACGAAGCTCAGCAACAGGTATAACCTAAGCGGTATAGGCCTGGAAACCATTGTACAGAGTTAGAATATTGCTCCCGACCGTGGTTGGGCCCTAGGTGTAACGACCCTGGTAGAAGGGAGGTTGGTGCCATCCTGAACACTCTCGTAACTTAGTGACCATGGGTGAACGGCTTCAGGCGCCAGACTTGCAAATGCTGCCAACTCCCAGCCCCTACGGCAAGCCCTGGAAGAGCCTCTGCTCTTTCCTCTGGAAAATCACAGACCTTCGCGCCTCCCTCCAAGGGGGGAACAAGCCGAAATGGCCACCGAGGTGGCTGCTGTTAGAGAAGGCTTATATACCGCCTCAGCCACCCTGCATAGTGGAAGGATTAAGCTCAGTTCCAAGAGGGCCTGTGGGTACAGAATGTAACCCTTCCCCGGGTACCGTATGGAAACCTCCCCATTATGAAAGGGAGTAAGGACTATCCCGGGTCACTGATATGCTGAGGAAGGGCTAGGTGACCAAGGAACCGTCGCATGTATGGACGGTGCCGACATCCCACATATGGAGGATCAAGGGTCTCGGGGGAGGTGCCCAAGAAGGCGATAACGATGCAGGCAGGGTGTGGACAAGACCACATCAGATCAGGTAAGGACATGAAGTGCTATGACAGGTGTCCATCTGATTGGAACTCCTGTGCAAGGGAGACTTTGTGGAGTGGCACCTGCAAGTACGCACAGCTCACAAAAGCGTGCTGCAGCTCTGAAAGGAATTATGGAAATTGGCTGAGAACC
Organism: Arizona elegans; assembly: GCA_022577455.1. Lineage (NCBI taxonomy): Eukaryota > Metazoa > Chordata > Lepidosauria > Squamata > Colubridae > Arizona > Arizona elegans. Next base: position 68,483,254 of record JAKOOJ010000004.1, on the reverse strand, counting down.
ACAGGGCTAGCCAGCCCGAGTAATCATGGAGGTGTGCCTCCCCAGATTGCAACCAGCATCACCAGGTCCCCCCCCCCACAGGGGAGTAGGACTGCAGTTCCAGGCATGGAGCAATTGGAACCTGTAGGACAAAGCAAATCAAATCAGTCAAATGCTTATGGTTGGGCGCCCCCTGGAGGCCGGCGCATTAGCCGGCACACTGGAGCAGGCAGAATCGGAATCTGAAAAGAGTCGTATGCAGGAGCAAACGGTTCGCTGGGAAAGGGAATTACCGCCCCCCCAAATCCTGTCATCCTAGGCGCCCCTGCTAGCTATGAGATATTAAAGGGGGCGTCGATGGCTGGCAGAGGAGGACTCAAAGAGGAACCCATGGTCCAAGGCCGACTGGTCAGGACCCAGTTTAACTTGCTCCCATTAGCAACTGCTGCACACGACTAGCGAGAAGAGCGGTTCTTGCTCCCCCCCCCAGCCGTGGCTATGAAGAGTGTCTCTCAATGCATAAATGCTGCCTGCGGGGAATGGTGGGAAGTCTGCCCCCCTGTCAACTTGCGCGGGAGCATTGACAAGACACAGCCAGCTAAGCGGCGATAAAAGCACCAAATTTTTCCCGCGTTTCTGCAGCGGGACGCCTGAGCTGTCTCACCACCACGAACGGCAAAATTCGTTACTCTCTGAAGCCCATGAGCCATTCCACAACTCAGCTTGGAAGAAGCTTCCACAACTGCGAGAGCTACCAGTTAGCCTCGTGCGGACGCACCGACAGGCTATGAGGGAGAGAGACCCAAATGGGCTCTCCCGCCCTGATTATCAGGTGCTGGAATCCTGCCATTACACTAACTAAGGGGGAAAGGCATTGATCGTATGAAAGGAGCGCCCCTTGACTCAGCAGCCGAGCGGCTGACTTAATCACCGAGGAAGCTATTCCATGAGGCAGCCTGGCTCTGAAGGAGCCCTGTCTTGTCCCTGAAGAGCCTGGTGGAACTGCCAAGTTAATTCCAAATATGAGTAGGAATGTTCGAAATTAGTCTGCCCGCGACGACTGGCCAAATGCCCATCGCTTCTGCTGATGAACCTCTACTGCCGACTTGCGGAATGGGCAGATTGGCCCAAAAAAATCCCTCCTGCCATCGCAATTATGCGCATGGCGCTATCTGAGGTAATGAATGCCAAGGGCGACATGCTCCAAGAGAGCACTTATATCCCGCTGTAAGGCGCTTGTCTCTATTAGTTACAGCAAGCCAGGGGAAAACGGATCATAGAGAACGCTCCTGTTCCTGCCTGAATGGGGCTCGGCACTAACAGAGATGCTTAGTGGCATAAGGCTGACTGGCTCGTCAGAGCGCTCCCGCCATCACCATATCATGGCGCTCGGCGCTAACAGTCACTTAGTGGCATAAGGCCAACAGCGCACCGGGAGCGCTCCCGTCACTGCTACCATGGCACACCGCGCTATCAGAGTCATTTTGTGGCTGAAGTCTCCTTTGTCGCCGGGAGCGCTCCTGCCCCTACTATTATGGCGCTCTGCTAGTAAACAACCTCAGGACATAAGGCAGACTGGCTTAAAAGGGCACCCCTGCCTGAGACGTGATTGTTAAGTAAGTTTTCCAAGGATCTTGCCCAATAATCACAGACACGATAGGCTTTGAGTTCAATGTATTTATTTACTCTATTTCTTTCTATTCAGGTACTCATTTGGAACTGGTCCTGGACTTCTGCGTACAGCCTTATATATGGAGGAGGTGGAGTCAGGGTAAGGAGGGGTTATGGGAAGGGCTAAGTGAGGGAGGAGGGATCAGTGGGTCAGTCTATGCAATGGTATATACACAGTTAGGCATTTACTCGTAACAAATCCCCCTCTAAATGCCTAACATTCGGGGTTGATTCTGTACCCAACATGGTCACCCCCAGTTTTGATGTGAGATATGTGTGTTGCTTGTTTGGTAATGGTTTCGTTAGAATGTCCGCGACTTGCTCAGAGGTTTCACAATGTATGGCCCTAATAAAACCTACATTTGATAACTGCCTGACATGCTTATGCTTGATGTCGATATGTCTGGACCTCTGACCCACTGCTTCTGCGTTGGAGATGTCTATGGCTGCTTTATTGTCCTCGTGGATAGTTATAGGGTGAGCCGGTTCGGTCCATATTTCAGAGAGCAGGTCATCGAACCACACTAAATTGTTAGCTGCCTTTGATAGGCAGATGTACTCTGCTTCTGCCGTGGATGTGGCAACCAGGTTCTGTTTGCCGGTATACCAGTATACTGGGCAGTTATTGATGAGGAACACGTAACCTGATGTGCTTTTCCTGCTCTTGGTATCACCTGCCCAGTCAGCGTCCGCATAGCAGGTCAGCGCCGGTTCTTTGGATTTGGATGGTTCCAGGCATAGGTACGCGTCTATGCTATGTTTCAGGTACCTGATTACTCGCTTCACCCCTTCCCAGTGGTATACCTTGGGTTCACTGACATGTCTGGATAATAAATTAACAGCTAAGCTGATATCGGGCCTTGTCCAATTGGCAATATACAGGAGGGATCCAATGACAGATCTATACAAGGTGTTGTCCTTAAATGACTCCCCCTCTTCGTGCATATGTTTCAAGAAGTCTGTTTGCATGGGGGTTTCGCATGACTTAGCGTCCCTCATGTTGCATCTATGTATAAGTTCTAATATTTTCTCCTTTTGAGAAACCTTGAACCCGTTCTCTGTTTTCTCAATTTGTACTCCTAGATATTTATTGACTTTCCCTAGGGTCTTGAGTGTGAATTGTTTCCCCAGTTCTCTGGCGAATTTATCGCAATTTTGCTTGTGCTGCCCCATGTACAGGATGTCGTCTACGTAAACGAGTGCGTATTCGACCGATGTGCCCTCCCTCTTGGCGAAGAGGCAGAGGTCTGCTGATGTGGCGGTAAAACCCATGTCCCTGAGTGTTTTGGCTAGGCATTCATACCATCTTTTCCCGGACTGTCTTAAACCGTACAAACTTTTGTTTAGTAGCCAAGTGACTCCCTCTTTCGCGCCTTTCCCTGGGGGTGCCCTGACATATATTTCTTTGTCTAACTTCGCATGGAGGTATGCAGTTTGAACGTCAAATTGGTAGACTTCTAGACCTAAGATAGATGCAACTACTAGGGCGCTTTTGACACTTTCTGCCCTAACTGTGGGTGAGTAGGTATCCGTGTAGTCGTCTGGATACCTTTGGGCGAACCCCTGAGTTACGAGTCTAGCCTTGTAGAGGGCCTTGTTGTCTTCGAGTTCCTTGATTTTGAAAACCCACTTCGTGCCTATGAGTGTCTTATCGGCTGGGACCTTAGAGGGGGTGTACACGTTCAGTTCGCGCAGGCTAGCCATCTCCCTTTCCATAGCTTGCTCCCACTTATCTCTCTCTACCTGTGGCAGACTAATGATTTCTTCGTATGAGTTGGGTGTTGTTCTATTTGGGTGAATGGACATGACATAATCTTCAAATCTCTTGGGCATTTTGTTTCTGTTGGGTCTGATAGGTCTCATGGGTCTTGTGTCGGTGTCGTGCATGTATTTGGCCTCCTTCTCTGTGACCGTGTCTATCTTGATGATGGGGTGGTCTTCCTTCCACCCCTTGGTGGCTACCTCATGGTGTCTTGGTCTTTGTCTGTCTTGTGTATTTGCTTCTAAAGTGATGGGTTTGCTTTTGTCCCTTGATTCGTTTGTGTCTTCCTGTCTGATGAGTGTCTCGTTGAGGTGTATCTTAGACCAGTTGGCGTTCTCGTGGAACACCGCTGTTCTGGATACGATGAACCTGTTGTCCCTGTCAATGAATCTATAGCCTTTTGTGCCTGGTTCGTACCCCATGAACCTTAATCTCCTGGAGACCTTGTCTCCTTTTTGCCTCAGTTGCCTGGGGATGTGCACATCCGCCATGACTCCAAATATGTGCAGGTGCGCAATCTTTGGTTTTCGGTTGTACATCACCTCATAAGGTGTTTTCCCTATTACGCTAGACCAGAGTCTGTTCAGCGTATAATTTGAGTAGTTGAGAGCTTCCGCCCAGAATGGCTGTCCTAACCCCGCATCCTCTAGGGCACATCTCATCATTGTTTGTAGGACTCCATTCCTCTTCTCTGCGACTCCATTTTGGAACGCGGAAAAGGGGGAAGTCTTGTAGTGTATTATCCCGTGCATCTTTGACCAGTTTGAGAATTCCCTCGATAAGAACTCAGACCCCCTATCTGTCATTATTTGCCTTATCTTTGTGTTGTGTTGCGTTTCCACTCTCTTATAAAACTCTTTAAATTTTTGGAATACCTCGTCTTTATGATTAATGGTATACACAAAGCCATAGCGGCTGTAGTCGTCCACTATTGTCAGAAAATATCTCCTTTTGTATTTTATAGAGGGCTTCATGGGGCCCACAATGTCCATATGTACCAGGTGGAAGATAGAATTGGTAGTACGGGTGGCTTTTCTAGGTCTGGGTTTGGTTTTTAACTTAGATGATTTACATATAGAACACTCTAAGTAGTTTTTGCAGTTTTTTATTTTCAAATCACTGGTACATTCTGTCATTTTTTGGATGACTGGGAAGCTGGCATGGCCCAATTTTCTATGTAGCAAATGGGCGCAGTTATCGTGAATGGGTTTGCCTATTAGCAATTTCCCTCTGTGTGTCGTGTTGTCTTCGGTGGGGTCGTCTTCCCTGCCCCCCTCTGCCTCAACGTGGGTGTTGACTTTATTCTCAGTGTTTTCTAGTTGGGCGATAACTTGGGTCTGGTTATTCCTTTTAGGGTGGAGGTATGTTAGCCCTCCATTAATGACTATTTTGCCGATGCTTTCCCTGTCTCTGGTCAGGTAGGCTTCTCCCTCTTTGAAGGTGATCTCTATGCCCATGTCCTTGCTCAGTTTAAGCGGTGCTAAAATGTTGTGGGGTATTTCGGGTATGAGTAATACCCCCTCTACTTTGCCTATTCCGCTTATGAACGTGTTTCCTCTCCCTGTCACTAGGACCTTGTTTTGATTGGCCACCTTAATGTGGTAGTTTTCCTCTGTGAATGAGGTCAGTATCTTTATGTCATGAGTTGTGTGGTTGGTGGCTCCCGAGTCGATGAGCCATGCTTCTCCTTCTCTGGTTTGTGAGTGTGTGTGTGTGTTCTCCCCGATCCCATACATGGACCCTGGTCGGCTCTCCCTAGAGCTGTCCCTACTTCCCCTTCTGTTCCTTGGGTCGGGGGAGTCTCTGCGCCTGTATCTGTTGTCTGATGGGGATCTATCGGGGAGCCCCGGCCTCCTGCCTTCCCTTTCCCTTTGGTAGGTGTGGTCCCTTCCCCTTGAATTTCTTGGGCAATCCCGTTTGTAGTGGTTCTTTGAGCCACAAGTGAAGCATTCTGGGTGGTCTAGGTTCCTGGTTTGGAACTCAACTTTCTTAGTTGGCCTGCTGTCCCTGCGGCTGATGGAGCGGTCCCTCCTTAAGCTATCTTCTGCTATTATCCTATTTGTCAGTGACTCGAGTGTGAGGTGGCCTAAGCTTATGCTATCCAGCTGCATTATAAAATTGTCCCAGCTGGAGTCCAGGGAGTTAATGACAATGCTCTTCATGCTCTCTTCGGATATATCCTCCCCTCTTTGTATCAGTTCAGTTCTTGTGGCATTCAGGTTCAGTATATGTTCACCCATGGGAGTCCCTGCTTTATGCCTGGCAGAGTGGAATTCCCTGGATATCCTTGCTGTGGTGGCAGTGCTTTTACTATAGAACAGATTAAATATTATCTGCTGTATCTCAGACACAGTCAGATAATGGCTTAGGCTGGGGTATACACCTGGTGGGATACTTGCTATAATTAAATAGTAAGCCCTGTGATGCAAGCAATCTGTTTCTAAAGTCCAAAGTTTTGTGGGGGGGTCATCAACTAAAAACAGTAGATCCTCTTTTAAAAATAAAACCTGGAGTTGGTGATTCCACTGCATAAGGTTCAATCCATCTAATTTAAGGGTGGGAAAGTTAGCTGGTAAATTCCCTGAGTTGTGTGATGAATTACTCACAGTCTGTTGCTGCCCATAGTGTCTCAGGTGAGGGAACTCACAATATGGCTTGGGTATGCAGTTTGCAGCTCTGTACAGACCTGGATTTATGTTCCCTCCTTCTCTTCTTGCTGGAGCCAACTGAGCATGTGCGAGGCCCATTTCGCTACTGTAGCCGATGGGGGAGTGGCTGGCTGTTGCTGCTCTTAGGCCTCGGCCTAGGCCTCCAGTTGGGGGTCCCATCTCACTCCTGGGGTGTCTGGCTTCATCTCTGGAGGCAGGCATCCATCGCTGGGCATCCGGATCCATGCAGGGAGCTGGAGAGAGTCGAGGAGGCGAGGCGGTCGTAAGTCGAGGACTTCTGGGGTTCTGAGGCGTGACGGCTGTGGTGGGCCCCGATCCTTGATTGCTGGTCCCTGGCCACGTGAGTAGGCCGGGCGGAGGCCGCATGGGGGTTGAGTAGCAGGTGTGGCCTCTTCCCCTCGGGCCTCTTATGCTTGGTGCTGCGGGTGCTGGGGTTCGAGTCCTGCCATCTGCATGATTCAAATGTAGTTGGTGCCTTGCGGTTGTCTTCGTGGGGGCTGGTCATCGTGTGGAGTATCTGGGGGTGTGTGCTATCATCGATGGCCCCCCCGTAGCCCCCTCGGTTCGCGGCAGTGTCTCTGGGGTGCGTGGCTGGCGTGAAGGGGTTGCGTGCAGGGCCTATCATGGCTGCTGGGGCCTCGGGTGTCTTTCTGGCTTCGAGCTCGGGAGGCGAGCTCCAGATGCCTTGGTGTGTCCCTTCTGGGGTGCCTTTGGCTGTTCCCCCATTTGTTCTGGGGTTTCTTTCATTTGGCGCCATTGGATTTGAATCCTGGCTCCCTATTGGTTGGTGGCCATCCCAAGATGGCCGCCCGGAGCATGGCTCGAAAATGGAACCGTTTGGCTCTTGGGCCTCTGCCAGGGGGTATCTCTGTCTTACCGGTCTGGCAGCCTCGTGGTCTTGCTCCTGGGGGCTCATCGCTGCTCCCTGGTCATCTAGAAGGTCCCGGAGCTTCGCGATGAGTTCATCCTTGCTTATGGAGGCGTCTATCATTTTCTGTACGATGTCCTTTAGTTCATCTCTCTCGGGTGATCTGTCTCTGGCGTGCCTGGCTGCACTTTCTTTTGTCCTCACGCTTCTGTTTGTTTGGTCCAGTTCCTCCATCTCCAAGGCAGTTGGGATTCTGGTGGTGGCACCTTCAGGTTCCCCCAGCTCTGCCATCAGCCTGGTGGTGGACCTTGTGTTCATCCTTCCTTCCATTTCCGATTTTGGTTCTGTTTATTGGGCACAACCATCCTCTGCTACCATTTTGTTAAGTAAGTTTTCCAAGGATCTTGCCCAATAATCACAGACACGATAGGCTTTGAGTTCAATGTATTTATTTACTCTATTTCTTTCTATTCAGGTACTCATTTGGAACTGGTCCTGGACTTCTGCGCACAGCCTTATATATGGAGGAGGTGGAGTCAGGGTAAGGAGGGGTTATGGGAAGGGCTAAGTGAGGGAGGAGGGATCAGTGGGTCAGTCTATGCAATGGTATATACACAGTTAGGCATTTACTCGTAACAGTGATGCCGCCAGGAGCGGCCGCCATGTTACCTTGTCCGATGGGCAGACAGCTCGTCAGAGCTCCCCTGCCATGGCCGCCCTAGTGTGAAGCGTAGAAGCCGCCCTACTGTGGCGGGAAAGGCAGACTGGCTCGAAATGAGCACTCCTGCCATGGCCTGAACTGCGCTGTTAACTCCCCTGCTCAATGAGCTAAGAGGGAGACCTCCCATAGAGTTGGGTCGTGTCTTTGGGTGGAAACGGGCAGACTTCTGCTGCGGCAATCGAGGCGCCCAAGGCGTCAGCCACTTTCCACTCACAATCAGGCAGACTGACTCATCTTGAGCGCTCCTGCCGCGGCTCCTGAGGCGTTGCCGCTGTCAGAATGCCTGGACAACAGGCAGCGACTGAGTCCCTCTCTGCATTTGCAGACAGATGCCAGGGGCGGCCCGGTCAAAGGCAAGCCCCCTCCGCTGGCGCGGGATCGGCAGGGACCTCGGCCAAATGTCAGGCCGGTAGGGAGGATTTCCAGCGGACCGCTGGCTAGCAACCATGGTTCGGTTTCAATTCCCATCGTGTTTCAGGTAATTAGGACTGGTGAGCCTCATTTTCTCAGTCTCATCTCGTGGAAGACTGAGTCGAACTGGGGAGGACCCAGGCAAGGGAGGTGTGGCCAAGAAAAATTTACTCGGTCTCCAAGCAGAGTACCACCCACTTCTGGATGATCTTCCCCACCACAATGGAGAAGAAAACATCTTCACACTTGTGTATTGGCTAAAATCTGCATTCTGGAAGGGTCTCTACTGCCTTAATCCTACTTTTCTTGCCTAAGAGTATTCACGTGTTGCTTTGAATCCATTGCTGTCACTTCTGCTTAATAAAAGGTTCCTTTTGAAATACTATGCTTCAAGAGTTTTTAATTTCTTAAGTTAGGAGAGGCAATCCTTACAATAGCATTTCTGTGTATGTGAAAGAGTGATGGGGGGGAGAGAATAAAAAATAATAAAGCTTCTAGCTATTACATTACCCTGGAAAATTTACTGAAAGAGTTGACCTGAAGAATACAACACAGCTAGATATCCAAGTGGACTGAAATGTCTTAGTTAATATCCAGAAGCTTTCATCAATCCAACAATTTTTTTTTAAAAAAATCCTATTTATCCTGAATCTTTTACAATAATTAAGTGTATTTCTACACCATTCTTCTGGACCTTAGAAACAAAATTGATCCATTATTTATTTCTTCTGACAACTTTCAATGTTGTCAAGCTCTTGTAGTTCCTGCAGCAATAAAATCCATCTGATATTAAGAGGAGGGGAAAAATACTGCTAGTAGCCTGGTACAACATAAAAAAATCAATCAATCTGCTCAGAGTACGTAGGCCCAGGAGCTCAATACCCAGGAAGAGGGCTGAAACAGAAGATGATTCCAAAGGGAAAAAAGAGTCATCGCCTTTTTTTTCTTTTTTAATCTTTTGAAATAGTTTCAACTCCACCCACAGTTGAACCACTGCTCTCCAATGCTTTGCTCTCAACTGCTTCTAAAACAGGGCTTTAGGCTACACCTACTCAAACAAGTGTAGAAGACAACTAATTCCTTAATTTTACTTTCCCACTATGAAAGAAGGTTAGAATAGTATTTATGCAATATTATTGTCTATAATGGCACTTACTTCTGTTTGTTGTCATTAAAAAGGTTTAAGGGCAATCTAGGAATAGCGAATCTCTATGCTTTCTTTTAACTGTCCAGGACAAAGACATTTTTCTCTTTCTTTCTACGCAATGGTGATGTAATTCCAGAATCATAGAGCTCTAATAACCTCTGTTTAAAATTTGGAAATTGACCTTAATCTTCGGCACCAATTCCTTGCATTTTATTACATTTGAAGTATGTATATTTAAACTGGGTTCCACTTAGCCTCCAAGATGGTTGTTTGTGATCCCAGCCAAATATAATCTCGTTTGCTCTGGTGCCAATTCTCATTTGTCAAGCTAAACTCCTCTGTTTAGAAATCACATTTATCTCCTATTCTTCAGTCTGAATCTACATTTGATATAGTTTTAGCTATTGGATTCATTTGAGCTGATAGAACCACATCTTTCATACAAGTTGTAAATATCAGACAAATGTGTCTGAAATTAAGAATTATGATTTAGTCATTTTAGCATTGTTTATGTAAAATTTAATCTGAGAACTCTAAGGATAGTTAAATCTTGTATCACTTATCTATTTATATAAGTAATCCATTAGCTAACCATTCCTTTGCAAAATTTAATAGCAAAAGCATGTTATAGATATCTTAAATGGATATACTGTTTAGATCATAAATAGCTACAGATCAGTGAAATTAATATCTGATAGGGATTAATGGCTATTTTCTGAATTTAAAATGATGTGTCTTATTACCAGAAATGAGTAAAAGTGGAAAATAAGTATTCTCCTTCCATCCTGCTTGAGGTCCCTACATACTGTTCAACTGGATGCCTACGGTGCAATACCTTTGCCCTGATCCAGCAAGATTATCTTCTATTTATAAAAAATATAGTCTTGAAAACAAAAAGTTTGACATCTTTTATCTAGTTAAATCTAATTTTATATATATAATATAGATGCTAGTTGGAGTATAGAATATTTACTCAATAGAATCAACCAAGTACAGTTGATTATTCTTGTTTTCTGTCTAAAAATATTCAATGTACTTTTGCCACTCATCATTTTTAAGCAACATTTTGATTTTGCTTTTTTATATTATAAAACCCAGGAAATATGAAAAACCCAGTAAAGAGAAAAAGGGCGTTGGTCCTACCTGATACGCCCGTTCTCTCCCGCGGGAGGGAACGGGAGGCAGCGCTGGGTAGGCTCAGTCAGTAGACCAATCAGGACCGGGTCTGCAATGAAGCTTAGCCCTGCCCTTCCTGCTGCTCTCTCCAGTTTATCGGCGAGGTAATCACTGCAGACTGTTGTGTGTTTCCTGCTGATAGAAAGAAAAGGTAAGTACAACCCACCCCGCCCCGACACCCGAAGGCGTAGCCCCAATAGGGAGGGGGCTGTCTGCCATTCCCTCCTGCGGGAGAGAATGGGCGTATCAGGTAGGACCAACGCCCTTTCTCCTCCCTGGTTGGGAACGGCAGGCAGCGCTGGGACATACCAAAGCTTGATGTCCAACGGGAGGGCAGTGCTCGGGCGAGCCTCAGATCAGGAAACATGGACCCGTTGCAGGACCCGTCTGCCGAACGCCGCATCAGCCAACGCGTAGACGTCCAGACGGTAGTGTCTAATAAAAGGTGTCAGGGTAGACCAAGTCGCCGACCTGCAGACTTCTTCCAAGGACGCTTGAGTAGCCCAAGCAGCGGAGGTGGCTGCACTCCTGGTGGAATGTGCAGTCACCCTGTTGGGAACCGCAAGCGATTGTGACTCGTAGGAAAAGGCAATTGTGGCCCGGATCCATCGGCCCAAGGTTGGAGCAGAAACCTTGGTTCCCATCGTAGTAGGTTGGAACGAGACGAATAAAGCTTCCTTCTTATGAAAAGAGGCAGAACGAGAAAGGTAGATCCGCAAGGCCCTGCGGACGTCGAGCTTGTGCCACATTTTCTCGAGCTGGTGAGACGGGCGAGGGCAAAAATTGGGCAAGGCGATTTCCTGCGATCGATGGTACACAGAGTTCACTTTGGGAAGGAACGTGGGGTCCAAACGGAGGACTACCTTGTCGTGATGGAAAACACATAAGTCTTGCCGGATTGACAAAGCGGCCAGCTCGGAGATGCGACGGGCGGATGTAACCGCCACCAAGAACGACACTTTAAAGGAGAGAAATTTCAAGGAAGTTGTCCGGAGAGGTTCGAAGGGCGATTGAGTGAGGGAGGACAAAACCTTTGAGAGATCCCAGGTAGGGAAATGGTGAATGACCGGAGGACTCAGGTTTGAAGTGCCCCGCAGAAATTGGCGGATCAAGGGATCCTTGGTAACAGTTGTCAGAGAAGCACATGCAGAGATGGAAGCCAAGGCCGCAACCTGATGCTTCAGAGTAGAGGGGGCAAGACCGGAGTCGAAGCCGTGCTGGAGAAAACCGATGACGTGCTCCACCGAAGGCAAAGTCGGGCAAACCTGGCGGGCCGAGCACGATGATGAAAAGGAGCGCCAGGTAGACTCGTAAATATGGGTGGTGGAAGGGCGCTGTGCGGCCTGGATGGTTCTAATGGCAGCAGGAGGAATATTGGCCCTCGTCAAGAATCCCCGCTCAGTCTCCAAACAGTTAGTTGTAGCCATTGGGGCTCGGGATGGACCAGAGCCCCTTGCAGAAGGCAAATTCGATCGTCCGGTATTCGCCAGGGACTGGCCGTGGACAGGGAGACCAAGTCCGAAAACCAGGGCCGGCGGGGCTAGTGTGGAGCTATGAGGACCAGCTCCGACTTCTCCGCTAGGAGTTTCCTGAGGACCTTGGCGATGAGTGGCAGGGGAGGGAAGGCATAAAGAAGCACCCCCCGAGGCCAGGGAAAGCGAAGGGCATCCACGCTTCTGCCCCTGGGGACGGAAATCTGGAAAGGAAACGAGGAACCTGATGGTTGATGTGGGAAGCGAACAAGTCTACCTCGGGAAGACCAAAGCGGTGAGAAAGCTCCAGGAAGAGATCAGGGTGAAGTTGCCATTCAGAATGGTCCACCAAATTGCGACTAAGAGAATCAGCCTGAATGTTAGACTTGCCAGAAATGTGAGAAGCCTTTAGAGAGGCTAAGTGAGACTCGGCCCAGAGGCCGAGTTGCAGGGATTCGTAGAAAAGGGACCTAGAGCGGGTACCACCCTGTCTATTAACATGGGCCTTGGCGGAGACATTATCAGTTAACACAAGAACGTGCTTACCCTGAAGCAAGGGAAGAAAATGACGTAAGGCGAGGAAAATTGCCCGTAATTCCAAAAGATTAATAGAAAAATCCCTCTCCGCTTCAGTCCAAAGACCCTGAACCATATGGGAATCTAAATGCGCACCCCAGCCGGAAAGGCTCGCATCAGTAGTAAGAACCGACCGATGAGGTTCCCTAAACAGGGTACCATTGGCAAGTGCCGAAGAAGACCACCACCTTAAGGAGTCCAAAACCTTCGAAGGAAGGGAAACCTTGCGCAATGAGGAAACAGACAGAGAACGCTGAAAGGGGAGGAGGAACCATTGGAGGCGCCTGCTATGCAAACGGGACCAGGGAACGATGTCGAAGGAGGACACCATTTTGCCCAGAAAACGAGAAAGGACGAGGACGGACACGGGCCGGCCTTCCAGGCATTGAGGAGCCAAGTCAGATAAGCTGGACTGGCGTGACGGTGAGAGAAATACCATAGATGAAACAGTGTCTATGACAGCCCCTAAATGCTGGAGACGGGTCGAGGGGGGTCAGAGAACTTTTGGCCCAATTGATTAGGAAACCATGAGATTCAAACAAACGGATAGAAGTTGAGACATCCTGCCGAGCCCCGGGAAGGGAGGAGGAGAGGATAAGAATATCATCCAGGTAGAATAAAATACGAATGGGGAGGGACCTAATATGGGCGACGAGGGCCGCCATCAACTTAGTAAAGACCCTGGGAGCCGAAGAGAGGCCAAAGGGAAGAGCCCTATATTGATAATGAGAGCCCTTAAAATAAAAACGGAGGAATTTGCGGTGGGGCGGAAAAATGGGGACGTGCAAATAGGCCTCGGTCAAGTCAACCGAGGCAAGGAAGTCACCCTCATGAATGCACTCCAAAATAGTTTGCAGGGAGTGCATCTTGAACCTGCGGTAGGTTATGAAGCGGTTCAATGACTTCAGGTCCAAAATGGCACGCCAGCCCCCAGAGGACTTGGGGATGAGAAACAGACGGGAGTAGAAACCGGACCTGCGCTCCGAAGGAGGAACAGGCTCGATGGCCCTGATCTGGAGAAGATGGGCAACAGCAGAAGCCATACAGGCACAGGAAGAAGGGTCCTGAGAAACCGAACAAGGGACAAAAACCCTAGGAGGGGAACAACTAAACTCCAAACGAAGACCCTCCCTAATGGTAGAACGAACCCAAACATCAGAGGTAGTGGCGTCCCAGGCATTGGAGAAAAGGGAAAGACGGCCACCCACCAGGGAGTCTGGAGGCCGATCAACGAGGCTTGCAGAAGGGGCGACCTTTGCCGCCACGGAATGGCCTTCTAGGGGGAAATCTAGAACTGGATCTGACCTGAAAGTCTTGATTTTGCAAACCCCTGGAGGAGAAGTTGCGAGAGGAGCGGTTGAAGAAGGAGCCACTGTCAGAGGGACGAAAGGACTGGTTCCGGTAGGCTGGTTGGCGAAAGTCCGACCTGTGAGACAAGACTGGAAAAACCTTCTTGTGATCTCTGGTCTCAACCAATATAGGATCGAGAGAAGAACCAAAAAGATTATTAGTCTCATAAGGGGCAGCTGCTAGGCGCCATTTATTCCTGGCATCGGCTTGCCAGTGGCGGAGCCAGAGGAGCCTCCTGGAGGAGACAGAAGATCCAATAGCCTTGGCTGCAAAACGGGCCGTGTTCAGGGTAGCATCGGCTGAGAATTCGACCGCAGCAAGAATTTTATTAATGTCCTGGTGAGAACGTGTGTCAGAAGCTGGAATGCGATCCTGCAGCTGCTTCAGCCAGAGAATGGAGGCGCTGTTGAAGAAAGATGCCGCCGAGGCGGTCCTTACCACCCATGCAGAAGCTTGATGTCCTTTAATTAGGGTTCGCTCGGCTCATTTGTCCTCAGGGCGCAGGGATTCTTCAGGAGGACCAGAAAGGTGGGTGGAAGAGGCTAAGGCTACAACTGGTGCATCCACTACTGGCACCTGTAATAAGTCAGAGAATTCATTAGTAACAGCATAAAGCTTCTTATCCTGAGAATTGGGCAAGGGGCCAGTGCCCGGGGAAGCCCATTGCCTCTTCACCACATCGGAGAAAAGTTTTGGTGCTTTTAAAGTGTCCACTCTGGCAGGCTGTTCTGCAAAAAGAGAAGCAGATGGATCATCAGAGGCTGAAGCAGTAGCCTGGGAAGCAGAAGCTGGTAACATTTTGGTAACAGAGAGAGCCTTGAAGAGTAAGGAGCGAAAAAGGTGGAATTTGAAAAGGCCAATGAAAGCTGGCTGGTCAGGCTCAAGGCCCTCATCATCAGACCACTCCTGGTCTAGGGCCAGGTCTTCAGCAGAAAGAGAGACCTGGCTAGCAGAGGTTGGGGAGGAAGGTCTGTCCAGATGGGGCGAATCCTCCCTCCTGTGCGACAAGTGGCTGACATGACTGGCACAATCCGACACCACCGACTCTGCACGCTGGTTGAGGCCTTCCGATATCCCCTGGCGAATCGCTGTTGCAATGAGGGAAGCCAGGGCAGGTGAAATTGTGGCAGGTAGAGAATCAGAACTGGCAGAGGGGGGAGGGGGGGAGGAGAAGGAGGGGGGAGGAGGAGGGGGCGGAGGAGGAGGAAAAGGAGGGGGTTGACAGTCAGAGAGAACTGGATCCCCTCGTACTTGTGAGTCAAGGCTGTGACGGTGGCCATCTTGGGGCAGCGTGGCAAACAAAATGGCTGCTGTGCTGGAAGAGGGAGAAGGCCTCGAGTCAAGTCGATCCGGAGAAAGTGATTCCCTGCAGGAGGCCTGGGGCTGGGCAAGACGGTGAGAGGCCTCAGAAAAGGGCTCCTGAAGAAAAGCCTGAGGAGGGGGGACCATGGCATCCTTGGAAGCCTGAAGCTCTGCCTTTTGGATGGCCCTTTCTAAGGCCCTATGCCTGCGTTGTTCATCTTTTGAGGCCTGAGCTGCTTTAGGCTGAGGGACAGAGGTCACCTTGTTCTTTTTGTGGCTGCGCTGCTGCCCTGAAGTCCCCTCCCCGGGATCGCTATTATGGTGTTTCCTGGAATTTTGGGAAGCAGCCCCATGCCCAGCTTTAGAGAAACGAGAATCTGCCATCTTGGCAATCAGGCTTTTGGTCAGGGGTAGAATGGAGGGAGGCCCAGTAGTACTCACTGCACTCCTCGTGCCAGGAGAAGAATTCGAACCAGCAAAATGCACAGATCAAGGCCAGCAAAGGATCTGTGAAGAGCTGCTAAGCAAAGGCTTTTAGAATGCAGCCAAGCCTCGCCCGAAGCAGCAATGGGGCGAGTACGGTGCAGGACAGGGCTACGGAGCGAACTCATGGGCCCAGCCTGAGGGACTGCTCGTTCGGCCGTCCGGGAGGCCGGAAGAATCCTTCAAGCCAAGAGGCTCAGCCTGATTGCCCTGGTAGTTCTTAAAAGAACTGTTGATGTAAAAGGATTTTTTTTTTTTTTTGCAAGGAAAGGCAGGAGACTAAACTGTCCAAGTCGACCGAGTTGATAAACTGGAGAGAGCAGCAGGAAGGGCGGGGCTAAGCTTCATTGCAGACCCGGTCCTGATTGGTCTACTGACTGAGCCTACCCAGCGCTGCCTGCCATTCCCAACCAGGGAGGAGAATAGCACTAAATATTATGACCGTATTTTAAATTTAAACCAAAGGAGATCTTTTGTCAAACATCAAACTGGAGTCTGAAACAAATGCATCTGGATTTTTATTTTGTGCCTTGATAATCATAGTCTCCTTTTAAAAGTTCTACATTTTTAAAAATTATTTTGTTATTCTGCTTTTACTATTTTAATCTTTTTTCTATAACAAGCCAGCATATGCCTGTTAAATGCTAGATCAGTTTAGTCTAATGGTTAAGGCATCAGCCTAGAAAGCAGAAGACCGTGAATTCAAGTTCCACCTTAACCATAAAAGCCAGTTGGATGACTTTGGACCAGTCATTCTATTTCAGCCCAACTCACCTCACAGGGTTGCTATTGTACAGAAAATAAGAGGAGGAAGGTATATTGCGTATGTTCACTACCTTAAGTTATTTGTAAAAATAAAGACAGGATACAAACAAATAAATAAAAATCCCACTGAAGTAGCATATAAACCTACCATAGACAAATAAATCAGAGAGAGAGATTGAAATTTAATCTGAATATAACTTTGTTTATAATTGCAACCAACCAACCTGTTTTAAATTGTACAGCACTGTACCATGAAAAAAAAAAGCATTGTTTTTCCCTGTAACATCTACCAATAAAAATGCAACTGTTCAATTTCATTAGCTGCTCTGAAGAATCAGGGAAATATTTTCCTTCACAAATTTATTTATGGTAGGTATTCTAGTCTCAGAGAGATTAAAAAAGATGGGGCAATTTCTTTTTGAAGCAGTCATGCATGCTGTCTATTTTTTCCCCTTAAAACCTGGCTTATTCTGCAGAATCCAATTGCCATATTACAAGATATATTCTAAGAGTTCCAGATTTATACAAAATCACAAAAGCATAATATTGCTCCAGTCTCAGTGTATATTTACTAAACAAATTCCATTACCTTAGTGGGAATTTATTTCCCAAAATTGTACCTCACTGCAGTTCAAAATTATAAAAGGTATATAGTCTGATGTTCTGATTATTAAAAATTCAAGCAAACAACTTTTCTCAAATATTAATAATTTTAAATACCCATTTTTAAGACAAAGAGGAGGGAAAAAACAGTATTGCTACATAAACAGATAATCTACACATTGGCATACCACTAACGTTCCACAATTACTAATTTAAAAAACTATATGTACCATATTTTCCGGCGTATAAGACGACTGGGCGTATAAGACGACCCCCAACTTTTCCTGTTAAAATATAGGGTTTGGGCTATACTCGCCATATAAGACTACCCCTCTTCCAACACACACCAAATAAAAATTAAAAAACATCAACTGCCTCAACACAATGTAAAAGCAGCTGTGCTAGACCCAAAATGGCCCCTGCAACTAGCAGGAACCTCACACAGCCACAAAAAGCCCAAAAAAACAATTTTCACACTTTACACACACACACACAACACAACACAACTGGCTCACCCACAATGTAAAAGCAGCTATGCTAGACCCAAAATGGCCCCTGCAACAAGCAGGAACCTCACACAGCCACAAAAAGCCCAAAAAACAACTTTCACACTTTACACACACACAACACAACACAACACAACTGGCTCATTCACAATGTAAAAGCAGCTGTGCTAGACCCAAAATGGCCCCTGCAACAAGCAGGAACCTCACACAGCCACAAAAAGCCCAAAAAAATCAACCTTCACACTTTACACACACAAAATTCCACATACAGCTTTGTGAGATTTTGTGTGTTTGTGTAGTTAGAGTGAAACACTACAGAAACATACCACATCTCAGAAAGCTGCACAAATATTATTTTATTTTTATTTTTATATGAAAACTAAATTTAAAACTTCCTAAACTTTAAATGGCTAGGTCTAAAAAAGAACAACTAAAAAAACCCCAATTAACTATTTTTTTAAAGCTCCCAAAGGGGAAAAAAACTTACCCAATAGAACAGGGGTCTCCAACCTTGGCAACTTTAAGACTTGTAGACTTCAACTCCCAGAATTCCTCAGTGAGCTTTGTTTTTACTGGCTGAGGAATTCTGGGAGTTGAAGTCCACAACTCCTGCCTGCATGTTTGCAGGCAGAGAGTGGCTTGCTGATGGAATGGATTCAGGCAAGCGAAGCAAGGCAAGCGTTGCGATTACCAGCTAAGGTAAGCAAGCTGGAGGGGGAAAATTTTTTCTTTTTACAGGGCTCTGGGCATCCCAGCTGAGTTGCCTGATTAGCAGGCAATGCAGCTGGGATGGTCAGAGCTTGGATCGATGGCTCTGGCGATCCCAGCTGCGATGCCCGATTGGCAGGCAACTCAGCTGGGATCGTCAGAGCTTGCGGAGTCACGTAAAAGGAAAAAAGTTTTTTCCTTTAACATGGCTCTGGCATCCCAGCTGAGTTGCCTGATTAGCAGGCAAAGCTGGGATCGTCAGAGCTTCGATCGCCAGAGCCATTTAAGGCTCGTTAGAGTCTTTTGGGCTGGTCTGCCTGGTTACAGGAGAACGACACCCGGTGTATAAGACGACCCCCGACTTTTGAGATGATTTTCATGTGTTAAAAAGTCGTCTTATACGCTGGAAAATACGGTATTTGTTACAATAATTTATCAAGAAAACATTATTGATAATAATTTACCACAGTCATGGTGAAATAATTTTATTTTATCATATTTATGGTATTTTGTTTTATAGCACAGCTAAGCATGCTATGCTTATGGAACAAATAAATATATGTAACTTCTTGCCTTTGTTCCAAAATGGAAGTGTGCCATTATCAAAACTTTGTTACTATTTTGGATTTCTTGAATAAAAGTTGTCCTCTCAGAAATGTTTTGTGTAGTTTACGTTTTTTCTACAATGTAATAAGCCAAAATCTGGGGAAATTATCATTTGTATATCTGAGTTTGTCTTCTGTTACAAAAATGTTTGCATTAGAGAAACATTTCTGTTTTCAAAAATGATATCCGTAATTCACTTGTACTGTAATTGAAGTGCTTTAGTTAGTGGAGTGCTAAATTCACGTTTAGGTATGCATTAAAGATAAAATGTTGCTGCCAAATAATTTAGCTGTAACAGAATTTTCAGCTACTTTCAGAAGCAGTATGAATTTTAGAAATGATTCAATATGTGTACCTTTCTTTTCTAAGAAAGATATGTGTTGTTCAGATTTCTCTTAATTTGAGTTATTTTTTCCTTTTCCTTTTTCTTTTGAACTCTATAACAGGATATCTAGACTGACCTTAAATCAGATCTCCGCATTCCCAACTCTTAGAAAAAGACATGTTCTTTAAAGACATTAAGGAGCTACAAGATAATGAGAAAGCTATCTCTCTTCTTCCAAAAATTCAGAGCTAACCTCTTCGGAAATACTATATATTTTTTCTTTAATATATGGCCCATCTTCCTTTAAGAAAAAAAAAAATTAAGGTCATCATTATTTCTCCAACAAACTCAAGCAAAAAGCTTTGAACATCCCCAAATATAAATTGTGGCTGCAAACTGCCACACCTAGAATATTCTAAATCATACAAGAAGACAGGAAACAGCTTCATAAATAATGGTTCATGCAGAGAGCTATCATATTTTATTTAAGAGCAAACAAATGGTTTGTAAGGCACAAAAGTACGTAAGCCTTAGCAGAAACTAACAGATTCAGTAATTTGACAAGGAATGCAGCAGTGGATACTTGTTAACACCATAATATCAATTATGTGATCAGTCTCTTTCTTTCATATCTACTGACTGTATGAGTTAATTTTTTTTAAAAAAAAAAATCTGCTTCAAATTGATTTTGGCTTATTAAGTAGCATACTTGCCAACCTTTTCTCTCAAAATTAATTTATGCTCTGCTTTTTCTACCAAATTACACATGTGTTTGGATGCATCATTAGCTTCTTCCTGGAGTAAAGATAAAGATTCCCCTCTCACATATGTGCTAGTTGTTTCCGACTCTAGGGGCAGTGCTCATCACTGTTTCAAAGCAAAAGAGCCAGCGCTGTCCGAAGACATCTCCGTGGTCATGTGGCCGGCATGACTAAACACCATAGACGCACGGAACATTGTTACCTTTCCACCAAAGGTGGTCCCTATTTTTCTACTTGCATTTTTATGTGCTTTCAAACTGGGTTTGAACTAGGTTGGCAGAAGCTGGGACAAGTAACAGGAGCTCACCCCATTACGTGACACTAGGGATTTGAGCTGCTGAACTGCCAACCTTTCAATTGACAAGCTCAGCATCTTAGCCACTGAGCCACCGCGTCCCTCATCTTCCTGGAATAAATAAGTAGAAATCCAATCATACTCAGTGATTACTGTTTCCATGCCAATTAGGAATGTCGGCAATCTAAAATACCTAGGGCAGGGGTGTCAAACACAAGACCCAGGGGCTGAATCCAGCCCACAGGATGCTTAAATCTGGCCCATGGGGCAACCTTGGAAACAGTGAAGGACTGGCCCCCAATGCCTCTGCCAGCAAAAATGGAGCTCGGGAGGGCTACATGCGGCCCTCCCTAGCTCTTCTTTCACTGGCAGAGGGTTGCAGGAGGCCATTGCAACTGAAAATGGAGCTCGTGCAACCCTCCCAAGCTAAGTTTTCGCTGGCAGAGGATTGCAGGAAGCCGTTGCAACCAAAAATGAAGCTCGGGAGCTTGTTTTCGCTGGCAGGCCCCCACAGGTGCCCCCAACATCAAGTTGCCCACCCTGGCCATGCCCACCCTGGTCCCCCAAGGTCAAACACAATCCTGATGCAGCCCTCAATGAAATCAAGTGTGACACCCCTGACCTTGGGCATGTGAAGATTGAAAAATGTTGCAACCTTACTGAAACAGAAAGCATGATGCCCAAGAGTTTTTCACACTAGCAATCAGACTTTTTTTCATCCAATTGTCCTTTTATCTAAAGATGATTAAAGTCCAACATTAAAGCATTGGAATAAACTAGATTTGGACAGAAAAAAAATAAATTTATTTGATGACTTGTTTCTGAAATCCTATAACATTCAATTCCGTGAAATTCCAAAGTTAATTAGATGATGGAATTTCACAAAATAAATTTCTCTATACTACTTTTGTATAAGTACTGAATCAATAGCTAACAATAATTTGGATTCCGTATGGATAATACAGATAATATTAATGCATAATAATGCAGAAAAGCAGGAAGATATTTCAAATTTGAAAATATTTACAGTATAATTAAATGAATATGATGTGGCAAGAAATATAGGGTAGAAAATATTATTATATGCCAGTTTATGTCAGAAATTTTAAAAAGTCCATTAGCCTTCATGATGAGTTCTAGAAGTATGGCAAAAGACTATAGATGTGGCCTTTATTTAGATGTAGAAATAATACTTAAATGTATAATACTATTATGCCTGTTTATGATTCTAGCGTTTTGCGTTTATCCTTCTATCGCTAAATCATTTCTTATGTATTGTTCTTACTGTTCTTCCTTCCCAAGAGGACCAGAAGAAAGGATCCCAGAACAAAAATATAAATTAATAAAAAAGCCATCCAAATTCTATAAATAATAACACTGTTTTGAAGAAATTTCATTTGCAAAAAGAAATTGTTCAAGGTCCAAGCAATTGTTTACAATTCTGGAGAAGCAGAAATGTCTTTTAGTTGTTTTAAAAAAGACATGAAGATGTCAGCTTCATTTTCACTGGCTAAGAGCCATAATTGAAAGAAATCTCTAATCCTTGCCATATTACCATGAAGTGAACTACAGACTTGTTCTTGAGAACAAGAACCCATCTTAATATGTGGGCTGGGTGGCACTGGCAGGTAATATTTTAAATAACAGAGCTCTAAGCCATCAGAACTTTAGTTCTAAGCCTTGGAGAGTAGTATCAGCATGTAAAATTAAACACAATGCCAGCTCAACTGCCTTGGGATAGTCATTTTCCCTCAGCTCTAGAAAGGAGGTAATGGCAAATTATTTCTCAAAAACCTTGCCAAGAAAAGCGCAGGGGGTATCCAAGAATCAGACCAGATTGAATAGAAGAAAAAATCAGCACATACTACTAGACCAGTAAACAGCTAAGCGAAGTAGCATTTTTAGGACCAATATTACATAGTTTTGTGTACTTGTTTATTTAATAATTTACAAGTAGTCCTTGACTTATGATCACAATTGTGTCTGGAATTTTGGTCCTAAGACATGGTGGTTGTAAGTTGAGTTGCCACATGATTGGATTTAATTTTGCAACAACTTGTATGATGGTCATTAACTGAGTCACCATGGTTGTTAAGTAAATTGCATGATTGTTAAGTGAGTTACATGGTTGTAAATCTGGGTACAGGTTATCCAATGGGCATTTTTTTGCCAGAAAAGGGCAAAATATGTTGCAAAATGTGGTCAACTAACTGTGGGGCTGCAGCAACTGTAACTTTAACAATGGGTTGTAAGTAAATTTTTGAATCCATTGTAACTTTGAATGATAAAGTGACTGGTCATAAATCAAGGCTTATGTATACTCACCTGCCTTTTATAGGCTATCTTGAAAGATAATTTCACATATTATACATTGCAGTTATGCAATCATCACTATTCTGTCATAAGTCACACTAAGTGGAGCTAGGTTCAGATACAGATATAGCTCACCAGTCAGTGACCACATGTAAACTTTCTTACTACAGAGTAGATCTGCACTTCTAGAGACAAATTGGAGTAACCTCCCCAATTTACACACCTGTGCTGCCTTACACAAACTAGAACGGACATTGCTTACCTGAACGTCCCTTCTCGACGCGCAGCTGGAGAATCCAAAGCTTCGGGTTGTTCAGTAGTTGGTAGCCTACACTGAATGTGTTCCTTTAAGAGATTTATCTTCAGACACGCCCACTTGCTCAACCGAGTCCCAGTTTTGTTCACAAAGTAAGGAGCAGTAGAGCGTAAGTAAGAAATGTTCAGCAGCCAAGCTGGGTGGGTTGGATTCTCCAGCTGCGCGTCGAGAAGGGACGTTCAGGTAAGCAACGTCCGTTCTCCAACGCGCAGCTTGGAGAATCCAAAGCTTCGGGATTTACCCAAGCAAGTTTACACAGGGAGGGTGACTGGCTGCTGCGCGTCGTCTGAAGAGTTGCATACAGCTTGGAGCACTCGGCGGCCAAAGGATGCCTCCGCTGAGGCAAATGAGTCCACCTTGTAGTGCCGGATGAAGGGATTCAAGGATGACCTGGTGGCCTCTCTGCAGATGTCAGAGATGGAGGCATTAGTGGCCCAGGCAGCCGTCGTGGCGGCGCTCCTGGTAGAATGTGGAAGAATCCTCTGTGGAATTGGTCTGTTCCGAACTGAATAAGCCTTGGAGATGCAGGACTTAATCCATCTCCCAATTGTTGTGGAAGAAACCTTCCGGCCCATGGAGGAGGGCAGAAAGGAAATGAAAAGCGATTCTGATTTCCGGAAATGCTCAGTTCGTTTAATATATCTGCGCAGGGCCCGTCGGACATCTAAGAGGTGCCAGTCTGCTTCCCGAGGATGTCGAGGTTCGGGGCAGAAGTCCGGTAGGATCAATTCCTGGGCTCGATGGAATGAGGAATTTATTTTAGGCAGGAATGAGGGGTCTAGTCTTAGAACCACGCGATTCGTGTGGAAGATACAGAGGTCGCTTCTCACGGACAGGGCAGCTAGTTCGGATATACGGCGAGCCGAAGTAATTGCGACCAGAAACGCCACCTTAAGTGTCAGAAAGCGGAGGCTGATGGAAGCGAGAGGCTCGAATGGAGGGTGCATGAGGGCCTGAAGGACCAGAGTCAAATCCCAGGTCGGGTAGCGATGTATAACAGGAGGGCGCAGGTTGGATGCCCCTTGCAGAAAGTCGCGAATCGTAGGGTCTTGGGAGAGAGGAAGCGTTGCAGAAGTCGAAAGGACCGTACTCAGTGCAGCAACCTGGCGACGAAGAGTGTTAGGCGCAAGGTGCTTGTCCATGCCCTGCTGAAGGAATCCCAACACTTCGGGAATGGAAGCAGACGTTGGATCCAGGTGGGACTTAGCACACCAGGAGCAGGAGGAGTTCCAGGTTGCATTATAAATGCGGCATGTTGACGGCCGTCTTGACACCTGAATCGTGGGGATCGCATTGCTAGGCACGTTGGCTCTCCTTAGCAAGATCTGTTCAAGCGCCAGGCGGTCAACTGCAACCACTGCGGGTCTGGGTGCAGAATGACCCCCTGGCTGAGGACGATCCTGTCCCCTGGAATCCTCCATGGCCGTGCCACTGACAGGTCCATCAGATCCGCAAACCAGGACCTCCGAGGCCAGTGGGGTGCGACCAGAACGACGTCTGCCCTGTCTGCTATTATCCTGCGGATCAGACGAGGAAGGAGTGGAAGAGGGGGAAAGGCATAGAGGAGACCCCTGGGCCAGGGAGAGGCGAGGGTGTCGACTCCCTCCGCCTGAGGGCACTGGTACCGGGTGAAGAACCTGGGGAGGTGAGTGTTGTCGCGGCTGACAAATAGATCGACTAGAGGCGTGCCGAATCTGCGGACAATCTCGGCGAAGAGATCTGGGTGAAGTCGCCACTCGGCGTGGTCCAAGTGTTGTCTGCTGAGCCAGTCCGCTGTGATGTTCGTGGTCCCTGCGATGTGCTCCGCCACAAGGGACAGGACGTGCGTCTCCGCCCAGATCAGCAGCAGGGTCGATTCCTCCATCAATGGACCCGAGCGAGTTCCCCCCTGGCGGTTCACATGCGCCTTTGCTGTTACATTGTCCGTGCGTATCAGGACATGGTGCCCCGACACAATCTGCTGGAACCGTTGGAGGGAGAGGCGGATCGCACGGAGCTCCAACCAGTTGATCCCGTTGCGACTCTCCTCTGCTGACCACGTTCCCTGGGCAACGTGAGATAGAAGATGACCTCCCCATCCCGTCAGGCTGGCGTCCGTTGTCACTACCAGGCGCTGTAGATTCTGGAAGTAGCTGCCCTGATGTAGGCTCTGGGAGGACCACCAGAGGAGAGACCTTGAGACCTCTTGTGGGAGGGATACTTGTGTGGAAGAGTTGCTTCTCCTGGCTCTCTGAAAAGGGAGGAGGAACCATTGGAGCTGGCGGGAATGGAATCTCACCCAAGGGACGACAGACAGGCAGGAAATCATTTTGCCTAGCAGTCGGGACAGGAGCAGCAAGGTCACCTTCCGAGAGGAGAGGACCTGGGATGTTAATGACTGGAGACTGGAACACCGATCTGTTGACAGGAACATCTGGCCCCTTACTGAATCTATTATTGTCCCGAGGTGAAGAATTCGAGTAGTGGGCTGCAATTGGCTCTTCGGAATGTTGAGGGAGAAGCCATGATGACGAAGGCAGCGACACACCACTTCTAGGTCTCGAGATGCCTGGGCCGGGGAGGGAGAGAGCACTAGGATATCGTCCAAGTAGCAGTGGAGCCGGACCGGATATTGATGTAGATGGGCCGCCACTGCTGCCAGGAGCTTCGTAAAGGTTCTTGGGGCAGAGGAGAGGCCGAAGGGCATTGCCCTGTATTGGTAATGCCTGTTGTTGTAGGCAAAGCGGAGGTAACAACGATGGGATGGACGTATGGGCACGTGGAGGTACGCCTCTTTCAGATCGATAGACGTCATCCAGTCCGCTTGCCGAATGGAAGCCAGTATCGAGCGGAGGGACTCCATCTTGAACTGGTGGTACACGATGAATTCGTTCAGCCTCTTGAGGTCTAAGATGCCCCTGTGACCTCCCGACGCTTTGGGGACCAGGAAGAAAATTGAGTAGAAGCCGGTCCCGCGATGATGGGGGGGGGACCGGTTCTATGGCTTGAATTTGGAGCAGATGATGGATTTCTGCCTCCATTAGTTGGCGCTTGTCCAGGTTGGACGAAATAGGGCATTGGACAAAGTGGGAAGGAGGGAGGGAGCGGAATTCCAGGGTGAGGCCCAGATGGACCGTCTGAAGCACCCAGGCATCCGTTGTCGAGACCTCCCATTGGGGAAGAAAATGAGCCAGACGGCCGCCAATGGGAAGATGGTGGCAGTCATTTTCCCCTTCTAAAGGCACGGGGGCCTGTGCCTCGGAAAGGCCGCTTGGGTGCTGGAGCCTTTCGTCCACGGTCCCTGAAGGCAGATCTATCGGAAGAACGGTCGAACCCTTGATAGTAGGGTCTGGAAGAGAAGGACCCGGGCGGGCCTGTGTCGGTACGAAAGGGCTGCCTGGTGGAGTATGACGAAGGTTTTCGATCTGCCCTTCGGTAAGAGGATGGCATTACCTTCCGTTTATCCTTGTCCTCAACAAGGATGGGGTCCAAGGCTTCCCCAAAGAGACGGGAACCTTTATATGGAGTTGAGGTGAGGCGCCATCTAGACTTGGCATCAGCTCTCCATTTCTTAAGCCATAATAAACGGCGAGACGTGACGGATGACACCAGGGCGCGCGAAGCAAACTTCACGGCATTGAGCGAAGCGTCCGCCGTATATTCGGTAGCCGCCACCAGTTTGTTGACATCTTGGCGGAGGCGGGAATCAGCTGGAGGGAGGCGCTCCTGGAGTTGGCGGAGCCAGATTAAGCAGGCACAGCTGAAGAAGGACGCCGAGGTGGCCGCCCTAACCGCCCAGGCGGCCGCATTGTGTGTACGCCGGAAGGTAAACTCAGCTTTCCGATCTTCAGAGCGCAAACCATCGGCGACATCGTTGGAAATTACGGAGGAAGCCGTTAGATTGGCCACAGGTGCGTCTACAGTTGGCAACTGAAGAAGGTCCTGGAGACTAGGTGCCGAAAAATAAAGTTTTTTGTCTAGCCCCGAGGGGGCGGGTAAGGAGGAAGGCGCGGACCAGGATCGTTGGACCACCTCAGAAAAGAGCTGTGGGCACGGAATGAAGTCCGCTTCCGGTTTGGGTGCCGTAAATAAGGCCTCATGTTGTTGAGAAATTTTTTGACAGTGTCACAGGCTCAACTGAGTGAACTAAACTGGGACTCGGTTGAGCAAGTGGGCGTGTCTGAAGATAAATCTCTTAAAGGAACACACTCAGTGTAGGCTACCAACTACTGAACAACCCGAAGCTTTGGATTCTCCAAGCTGCGCGTTGGAGAACACCCTGGAATTCCTGAACCTTGGAATTGGTTACTCATAGTGCCTCTAGTCAACTATAGGAGTGTGCTGTGGAGGACATGATACAAATAATGTCACATTGTAAAGTATACATACTTGCATCCAAATTCAGTGGTAGGATTTGCATTGTAATGCGATAGAAGATATATTTTATTTTTTATCACTGAGTTATCTGCCGATGACTATATATGTTTGCTTTGTGTGTAGGGGGATAAATATGACACTAAACTGCTGCAATGCTTGACTACTTATCTTTTAAATTAGCTTTTCTTCAATTTGGGAGGTACTAAACTGTACGTTCATCTGTTTCTGTAAAAATTCTATCATTCTGCATCAAAAAATAATTTTTAGTGTTTTTCACTTTGCTGCCATTAAATTCCATGCCTGTTCTGGAACTTTTCTTTCCTAACTACTGAAATCTCTGTCAGCATAAATTACAATAAAAATGCTAGTTTTACAAAATTGCTGTGTATTTCTCAGGCTTCCAGCCCTGACAGGGCTGTTGATTTTAATAGATTTATGTCTGCCCCTCAAAAACATACTAGTAATGTTAAAATCTTGTAAAAGTTTGATAATTCACTATATATGCCACAACCATGTATTATTTTTGTTTGCTCATTTATTTCAACGGAGATATTGACAGTAACTTCCCTCTCTGTATTATAAAACAGAAAGCCTATTTTCAAAGAGATTATTAGTTGAATTGATGGCCAATATGATAGGCCTGACCAATAGCCAGTCAGACTGACAGGCACTTTAATCAGCTCTGTGAAGAAAATGTTCCAGTTCCAGAAACCTAGAAGCCCTGAGGGAAACTGTTGCTGTTCCAAAGTGCATATAAACCTGTTGCATTCTCTTTGTGCTATAATTTACATGTGACAGTATTCCTCTGCTACAGGACACGAACAATCTCTAACACACATTCTGTTAGAAAGAAGTTCCCTGAGGATGGGCTCCAGCACGAATCACAAACCCTGAAATAAGCTCTTGGCCTTATTGCCATGCGCTCAAAAGCCCGATTGGGCTTATTATCAGGGGATGTCTTATTTTGGGGGAAACAGGATATATATGGTATACACACACAAACACGCACACACACACCCCAGGATAATATTAAAATGATTTGTTTCTTGAACATATTTTATTAATAGTTTCTATTTTTATTTTTAACTGAATTAATGATATATTGCAGTAGTGGGTTTCAAATCCCGGCACTACCGGTTCACTATTGGTAGTATACAGGTGCACGTGCTCGCTTTGCAAGCACACAGCGCTTCTGCACATAAGCAGAATGTTTTTGATGACGTCTGGGTGGGTGGGCAGAGCCTCCTGCCGCCACTACTACCAGTTCGCCCGAACCGGGGCGAACTGGGAGCAACCTACCACTGATATATTGCCAGCATATCTTTCATTAATGAAGAGGAAACGGAACAATTTGTATATGTATGTATGTGAATATATGTATACCCATAGGGTTTCATTTTATTTGATAGTACAGTCACACATGCAAGTTATACATAATGATTTAGTCATGAACATCAAAAGATTACCGAGCTGGTGTAAACCATTTATTTTTATTGTTTAGGTTACTACTATTTATTAATGGCATCCTATAATTCCCAAAAAGTTCCCTACTAAATTTATTTTTTTTTTAAATAAATCTTTTTGCAAAAAAAATATTGTATGTAATATTATGTACACCAGTTGTGAATATACAAGTTACGTCATCTAATTTATGTTAATAATTCGTCTTCTTTTAGTTTCCAAATTCTTCAGCCAACAGAATTCAAGATCACATTTTACTACTTAATATATCAGAAAAAATGAATATTTAGATTCAATAAATTTGAATGACTTAACTATAAGTACTTGAAAAAATGACTGATTTTCAGGCAATTTTGTTAAGAATTCTATGAACACAGGAAGTTGAAACATATTTAAGATCTCCATATAATATTTAACTGAAGCTAAAAAGTCAAGCACATGTGGAATTTCAATTGAGTTACTGTATTTTTTGGAGTATAAGACACTCCGGAGTAGGGGATTGAGCAGGAGTGGTGATTTGGACAGAGTACTGGTACCGGGTGAGTGATTGGCCAGCTTACAGGTAAAAAAAGAAATATTTTTAAATTGTTAAAAGAAGCCCCAGAGAAGAAACAGCAGCTAATGGGCGATAGGGAATGTTAATGGAGGGAGAAGAACAAAGCGGAAGTTTAAAGTGTCAAAGCCCAAATCGGAAATTGAGTTTTGGTTTACAATCTGTCTGGAAATATCTAAATTATTAGAAGAAGAAACTCAAAATAGTAGTGAAGAGGATTGGAAATAATTTTAAAACTTTTGAACATTGAAGGAAAAACAAAGAAAAGTTTAAAATTAAAGCGCTGCAGAGATTTTTTTAAAAAACTGGATTTGAATTTTAAAATTGGAATTTGAGGAACATTAAAATAAGATTGAAATTGGCAAATATTGGAGGACTTCCAGCGGCGACGTCACCGTGTTAGGGAAAAAGGGAACGGACCTCCGCTCTGCAAGTCCCTAATACCCCTGATTTGGGAGCCGATTTAGGGGAAACTCCGAGGACCTTGGAGAGGACAGCAATCCCTCCCAAGGTTCAGGAAAAACCCCTTAATCCTGATCGGGGGGAAAATCAGCCATTCCGGCTCGCCCGAAACGTTGACAGCTGATTAAGAGGGAACCGAAAATCAAATAAAAGAAGACATCGGTGGAAAGATTGGAAGAAAAAAGAACCCAAAAGGTACATTTATAATCTATAACGTGAGGATTAAAGGCGGAAGAAAGTAAACTCCAATCAAGAAGCGAAATATAGCTAAACAAGCTATATGGAATGGAAACTAAGTGGAGACGGAAGTCATCTTGACAGCGACAGCACACAAATTAACAACTGGCGAAATCGGAGGAAATCCAGAGGAAACCCAGTACGATAAAGTGAACCCAGAGAAAATTGAGATCTAGGATAATTTGCTGCAGAGGAGAGACGGGATTCAAGGAGAGAAAGAGAGAAATTTGACAGACTTTGCCCTCTGTGGAGACAGTGACGAGGCAATTAACAATCAGCAGATCCCAGAAGAGAGAGAGAGACAGAAAAAACTCTGTTTAAGTGGAAGCTAGCGATTTCTGGAACTAAATCAAATTAAATGTAACTTTTTCCTTTGGACATTTGGAGTTTTGGACGAGATTTGGGGGATTTTCAGATATTTGGACCAGGATTTTTTGAGAGGTGGACGTTTTTGAAACTTGGTGGATATTCAATTTAAAAGACAGTGGACGCTAGACATTGAAAGTAAATAGCAGAGAAAGTAAATCAGAAGGACACAAATTTGAAAAAGAAGAGAGTGACCTAGAGGAAGAAGAATCAACGGTGAAGTAAAATTAATTGCAATTAAACTTGATATTGAATCAGTGATTAAAAAGTAATAAATATATTGTTTTTGAAATCTCATATATAATTGTTAACTCAGTCTTATATCTACTCAGAGAATTACTTTGGCATTTAATTATCATCTTGTTTTTGTACATTTAAGTTTGAAGATTTATATTAGACAGATTAAGTAACTTAAGTATTGTAATTAAGGGTAATTGATATTTATAATAGTAATTAATAGTAATTTAAATAGGATACTAAATAATTAATTATAAAGACAATCAATTGATGAATTGCTGAAGCATTAGACTTTTCCCTCCCTCCCTCCCCTCTATACCCCTCCTTATTTTTAAAGATTAATTTGGACAAATAGTCATTAATATTTGAAGAATTTTGAAAAATATTGAAGGTGAAAGATAGAATTTATATATAAACTTATACATAGATAGTGATTGCGTGATAAGGAAATATATCTCAATTGCTTATTATCTTGGGACTACTGAAAACTATAAATTGAATTTAAATATCAATAGAAATATAACAGCCCAAATAGTAATCAGTATATGAAACTCTGGGAGAAGATAACACAAGAAATACTAATGGCAACTACGGGCTCAGCAACAATTACTACGTCAAGCAAGAAAATACCTCCAAACCAGATGATACTTACGGCCTCCCCAACACAGCAAAAATCAGTTGAAACCATGGAAAAGGATAAGGCAACCGCCACTCTTAGTATGCAAAACATCCACTCCGTACTAACGATGATCCAGGAAGGAATGAATAGAATGCAAGAGACCATGGTCCATAATCATGAAGACACAAGGAAAAACCACAAGGAACTAAGGACGGATGTGGGAGAGATAAAAGATAATATCTTTATTATTATTAAATTATTATATAATTATTAATTGGAATATATGCACCAAATCAGCAACAAGAAAGTTTCTGTAAGACTTTACATGCTAAATTAACACATTGGGATTACAAAACACATATAATGATGGGAGATTGGAATGGAGTTATGGATATTAAAAAGGACAAAAAGAGATCTCTGCAAAATATCCAAAATGTGCCAGATTGCCTAAATCCTTTTTTAATATGATGGAGGATATGGAGCTGAGAGATATTTGGCGTGAGAGGAATGGAGAAGAGAAAGATTTTACCTTTTTTTCTGATAGACATCAGTCATTTTCTAGGATTGACTTTATACTAATTTCTAATGATTTTCTTTCTAGGGTGAAGAAAACGAAAATATGTCCAAGAACATTAACAGATCATAGTCCAGTTTGGATGGAACATGAATATGAGAAGGGACCCAGGAAGTCATGGAGGCTGAACGAAAATTTGTTTAGATATGAGGGAAATGTGAAAGAATGTAAACACTTTATGAAAGAATTTTTTGTTATGAATATGCATAAAGGTACACCTATGGAGACGGTTTGGGATGCAAATAAAGCATATATGAGAGGTATTTTAATATACATGAATAACAAATATAGACATAAACAGGAAAGGAAACGGAAGGAGTTAGAAGAAGAAATAAAAACTAAAGAACAACTATTAATTCTAAACCCAACTGATAAGAAAATAAAAGAAGCAATTAATCTATTGCGAGGGCAATTTAATATGTTGATGGCAGATCAGGTGGCAACTAATTTGCAATATGCCAAACATAACTCTTTTTGTAATGTGAATAAGCCAGGCAGATGGTTGGCATATTTGCTTAGGAAAAAACAAAAGCTACATACTATAGAGAAAATAGAATATAAGGGTAAAGAGGTGCATCAGCAAAATATGATTAAAAAAGCATTTTCAGAATTCTATACGAAGTTATATACTAGTGATAAGATTCAAGGTACGGATATAGATAAATATTTACAGAGGGAGAATATTTCTATAATTTCAAAAGAGCAAAGGGAAGGTTTGAATCAATTGATAACCGTTAAAGAAATCATTTTAGCAATTAAGCAACTGAAGGTAGGAAAAGCCCCTGGCACGGATGGACTGACAGTGGCTTATTATAAAAATTTAAAGGCAGAAATGGTTGAACCACTTAAAGAATTGTTTAATAAAATACAGACTGGAGGACAAGTGTCTCCTTCCTGGAGAACAGCATTTATTTCCCTGATCCCAAAGGAGGATCAAGATCACACTCAACCAAAAAACTATAGGCCTATATCACTGTTAAATACAGATCGAACGTTGTCTTACCTGAACGTTCCTTCTCGGCGCGCTGATGGAGAATCCAAACAATGGGTTGTTCCTCAGTCTGATTGCTTGACTGGGTGAATGTTTCTTTAAGAAACGTCCTTGGCCACGCCTCCCTTGCCTGGCTAAGCTCCAGTTCATTCGCGAGGTCAACAGAAGAAGATGTGGTTCTGAAACAAACTAACATAAATACAAGGTAATGCAGTCCTGGCTACAAGCAGCCGAAGGGATGGGTTGGATTCTCCATCAGCGCGCCAAGAAGGAACGTTCAGGTAAGACAACGTTCGTTCTCCAGCGCGCTGCTTGGAGAATCCAAATAATGGGATATACCCAAGCTAGTCCGAATTAGGGTGGGCGGCTGCTTCATCCCGAGACGGAGCGTCCAGGACACACTGTAGCACTCTACGACCAAATGAAGCTTCAGCCGAAGCAAAGGAGTCAATTTTGTAATGCCTAACAAAAGGCGTCAAAGTAGTCCAAGTTGCGGCCCTACAAATGTCCAGGATGGTTGCCTGAGTAGCCCAAGCCGCGGATGTGGCCGCGCTACGGGTAGAGTGAGGCAGGATCCTTCCTGGCAGAGGAGCCCTCCTGGAGCGGTATGCTGTAACGATGCAGGCCTTGATCCAACGTCCAATCGTGGATGGTGAAACTTTCATGCCCAAGGTGGACGGATTGAAGGACAGGAACAAGGCTTCGGACTTACGGAAGGAGGCAGTCCTTTTTATGTACCGGCGGAGGGCTCTCTTCACGTCCAAAGTATGCCATTGTTGTTCCAGATGATGACTGGGAGCTGGACAAAAGTCAGGTAGAATCAGCTCTTGGGCACGGTGGAATGTAGAGTTTACTTTGGGTAGGAAAGAAGGATCTGTGCGAAGCACCACCTTGTTGGGATGGAAAACACAAAGGTCCGGTCGTACTGACAGTGCAGCCAGCTCGGAAACTCGTCTCGCTGAAGTGATCGCCACTAGGAAGGCAACCTTCATAGTCAGAAAACGAAGAGAAATGGAAGCCAGCGGCTCAAAAGGTGGTGACATGAGGGCAGATAATACCAATGGCAAGTCCCAAGTAGGGTACCGATGGATAGTAGGGGGTCGGAGGTTCGATGCTCCCCGTAAGAACGTCCGTATACGAGGATTTTGGGTTAAGGGCCGATCGTCCACCGGAGACAGAACCATGCTGAGAGCAGCTACCTGACGCCTTAGGGTATTCGGGGCAAGACCCCGGTCCAAACCCGCTTGTAGAAAAACAAGGACATCCGACGGAGAAGCCGTGGTGGGGTCCAGATGGGACTTGGCACCCCAGGCACAGAAGGCCCGCCATGTGGCATCGTAAATACGATTGGTAGATGCACGTCTGGCCGACTGCATAGTGTGGATCACGCAAGCCGGGATATTGTCCTTGGTCAGACGGATCCTCTCAAACGCCAGACGGTCAACTGCAACCACTGAGGGTCTGGGTGCAGTATGACCCCCTGGCTGAGAGATATCCGATTGTTGGGAATGTGCCAAGGACGGTTCGTCGAGAGGCTCTGGAGATCTGTGTACCAGGAGCGACGAGGCCAATTGGGGGCGACTAGAATGAGATCCGCCTTCTCCTCCAACAGCTTGCGAATAACCCGAGGAATGAGAGGTAGAGGGGGGAAAGCGTAGAGCAGGCCGAGAGGCCACTTGCTGCGGAGTGCGTCGCAACCTTCTGCTCCGGGGCAGGGAAACCGGGAGAAGAATCGGGGAAGGTGGGCATTCAGGTGTGTCGCAAACAGGTCGACTGTTGGGAGTCCGAATCGGTGCGATATCTCTCTGAATAAGCCCGGATCCAGGCGCCACTCCGCCTGATCTATCTGCGTCCGACTGAGCCAATCTGCCGTGATGTTTTCGACTCCGGATATGTGCTCGGCTGTCAAGGAGAGGATGGTCTTCTCTGCCCAAAGCAGCATTCTCATTGTCTCTTCCATCAGCCCTCTGGAGCGAGTGCCCCCCTCCCTGTTGATGTGGGCCTTTGTTGATGTATTGTCCGTTAGGACTAGAACATGACGCCCCTTCACCGATGACCTGAAGTGGCGGAGAGCGAGATGGACAGCTCGTAGTTCCAGCCAATTGATGTCGTGTCGTAAATCCCGGCTGGACCATCGACCCTGAGCAACCGATGACTGCAGATGGGCCCCCCAGCCGAACTGACTCGCGTCCGTCGTCAAGAGCAGGCGGCTGGGTTCCAGGAAGAAGGCGCCCCTCCTTACGGACTGAGACGTCCACCACTTGAGAGATAGCCGTACCTTAGTTGGCAGGACGACGGTGATGTTCGAGCATGCCCGGCGGGACCTCTGATAGGGCAGGAGGAACCATTGCAGGGGACGGCTGTGAAGACGAGCCCACGGGACAATCGAGATGCATGAAATTAGTTTGCCGAGTAGTTGAGACAGGGTGATTAGAGGTACGGACCTGAGAGCAAGAACCTTGGTCACCAATGATCGAATGCTGAGGATCCTGTCGGGGGATAGGAACACCCGACAACTGACAGAGTCTATGATCGCACCGAGATAGAGGATGCGAGTGGTTGGAGAGAGCTGACTTTTGACAAGGTTCAGGGAGAACCCGTGCTGTTGTAGCACAAGAGACA
Source organism: Arizona elegans (assembly GCA_022577455.1). NCBI lineage: Eukaryota > Metazoa > Chordata > Lepidosauria > Squamata > Colubridae > Arizona > Arizona elegans. The sequence continues at coordinate 68,447,991 of JAKOOJ010000004.1, read as the reverse complement.
CAACTCTCAGGTCGACGACAGCCTGATGGTGGGAGGCTGATAGAATGATGATGTCGTCCAGGTAGCACATGAGGCGAATGGGAATCTGACGCAGAGATGCCGCCAAGGCCGCCAGTAGCTTCGTGAAGGTCCGAGGGGCAGACGAGAGGCCAAATGGCATGGCCCGATACTGGAAGTGCCTGTTGGCATAGGCAAATCGAAGGAATCGTCGATGGGAAGGACGGATCGGGACATGCAGGTAAGCCTCTTTGAGATCGATGGATGTCATAAAGTCGCCCCGTCGGATACCTTGAAGGATCGATTTGAGCGACTGCATTTTGAAATGGTGGCATCTGACGAACCTGTTCAGTGCTTTCAGGTCTAAAATCCCTCTCCAGTCCCCGGAGGACTTCGGAACGAGAAAGAGGCGCGAGTAGAACCCGATTCTCTGTTGTTCCATGGGTACTGGTTCGATAGCGCAGATGTCTAGCAGATGTTGAATCTCTGCGTCCATTAACGCCCTCTTCTGCGGATTGCTCGGAAGAGGGCACTGAAGGAAGCGACTTGGAGGGCTGGAGAGGAAGTCCAAAGTGAGGCCGAACCTCACAGTCTGGAGAACCCAAGCATCTGTAGTGGAGGAAACCCATTGGGGAAGGAAATGAAGAAGCCGACCCCCAATGGGAAGGTCTGTGGTATAGTCACTTGCCACGTCTAAAGGGGCGATTGAAAGTCCCCCGATACTGGCGTCTGGCATTGGCCTGACCCCTGCCCCTATCGCGATAGGAAGATCGGTCAGATGTTCGGTCTCCGCCATGAGAATATTGTCTGGGATAGTAGGACCCACTGGGCCCGGAGTCAGTCCGAAAGGGCTGCCTGTGGGAATAAGGAGCGAATCTCCTGTCATGACGCCTATGGGAGGATGGCATAATTTTACGTTTATCCTTGTCCTCCACAAGGATGGGGTTTAATGCCTCCCCAAAGAGAAGAGAACCCTTGTAAGGGGCAGAAGCCAGCTTCCACTTCGACTTGAGGTCAGCCCTCCAGTGGCGGAGCCATAGCAGGCGTCGAGAGGTGACGTTTGATACAAGGGCTCGCGAAGAGAATTTAGCCGCATTCAAAGATGCGTCCGCGCAGTACTCGGTGGCTGCCACGATTTTATTAATATCGTGGTGGAGTCTGCTGTCGTCTGGTGGAAGCCGCTCTTGTAATTGACGCAACCATATAATTGTCGCGCGAGCAAAGAAGGAAGTTGAAGTTGCTGACCTGATGGACCAGGCAGCCGCCTGATGCGTTTTACGGAGAGAAAGTTCAGATTTCCTATCCTCAGCCTTGAGACCATCTAGGACATCATTGGAGATCAGGGACGAAGAAGTCAACTGGGCCACGGGTGCATCCACAGTTGGCAGTTCAATAAGGTTTTGTAAGGAGGGATCAGAACAGTACAGCCGCTTGTCCAGTCCCGTAGGAGCAGAGATGTACGCAGGTTGGGACCATGATCTCTGGACTACATCCGAGAATAACTCCGGACATGGGATGAAGTCCTCATCCGGCTTTTGCAATTGGAAGAGATCACCGTGCGGATTATGGTCAGGCTGTTGAGAAGGCTGAGAAGAAGGTACCCCCATGTTGGTGGTAATCTTAGCCTTGTGGAGCAAGGACTTAAACATGGAGGGGCGGAAAAGTCCTGTGAAGGAAGGTCTTTCCGGTTGTAGATCCTCGTCATCAGATAACTCCCCTTCTTCCAGCTCCTCTTCCTCCCATGGAGAATCCTCAGTCAGACAGGATTCAGGATAGTAAAGGTGGGAATGATGAAGGTCACCACACATCGGATTTCCAGCATGAGGAGCAAGGGTATGGGTTTGAGATCCTTGAATAGGAGCCAAAGCCAGAATACGAGACATGGTTTGGGATACCAGGTCCTGAATGTCACGAGACAGAGCAGGCTGAAGAGATTCAGAATGGCGGAGGCCAGCAGCCGTAGGTGTATATGTAGCTTCAGGTGCAGGGCGGCTAGGGAGCTTGTTGACCTGAGCACGTGGATCTGGAATTACGGGAGGAAAAGCTGTTTCTCTGAGATGTTGGACATTAGCACGCCCTTGCACAACGAGAGGAAGATCCTCAGTTGATGGGGTAGGCCTGTCAGGAGACAGCTGTCTATGAGTTGACTGAGCCCTTTGCTGGGCGAGAAGGTATTGTCTTTCGAAGGCCTTGCATTTGCGTTCCTCTGCTTTATCAGCTGCAGAAGCACGGGTGGCAGGGCGGGGGCTGGCGGATCTGGCCCTGACATCACGATGCTTGGTAGACTTGGCCGGGGCTTTTTTCTTCCTTGCCACAGGCGGGCTGCAGGCCTGATCTATTTCTGATGAAATGTCAGATTCAGCCATAACTAGGCCGTGGCCTGAATGAAATTTAAGGTTGATGAATTAATTGATGAAATTGATTAAACGAATTGATTTGAAATAGAAGGATTTTTTTTGAATTATTATTTATATATATATATATATATATATATATATATATATATATATATATATATATATATATATATATATATATATATATATATATATATATGTAGGTCTTTGGTTATTCGGGTCTTCTCCCACGTAAAATTGGAAGTGTCTTGGCGACGTTTCGACGAAGTCTCATTCGTCATCTTCAGGCTGGTGTTCTCGGCTTCGTGCTTCCAGGAGCAATGTGAGATCGCAGCTGTCTCTTCCTTTTAACTGCTAGTGGGGGTGTGAGCTGATTGGGTGGGAACTTGGCTGAATCAGCTCACACCCCCACTAGCAGTTAAAAGGAAGAGACAGCTGCGATCTCACATTGCTCCTGGAAGCACGAAGCCGAGAACACCAGCCTGAAGATGACGAATGAGACTTCGTCAAAACGTCGCCAAGACACTTCCAATTTTACGTGGGAGAAGACCCGAATAACCAAAGACCTACATACAAACACCCGCGAAAACCTGAGAAAACATATATATATATATATATATATATATATATATATATATATATATATATATATATGTATGTATATATATATATGTATATATATATATATTATTTTATTTTATTTTTTTAAGAAAACAACCACAGGAGACAATCACGTAGTATGGAGGAAGGAGGTGTCAGAACACCCAAGGCCGCTTCGCCCTAGTGCCGAAAACCAAGTGCTGCTTCAGATAATGGCGAAAACGTTGCTTGGATGAATAACGGCCAGCGCCCCAACCGCAATGGTGAGCGTTTTAATAATCCGCCAAACAAACAGAGAGAGCCAGCAGGATCTTCTCTGGAGCCGAGGTCTCCGGGTCTTTTAATGGCGGGAAGCAGCAGACAATTTAAAATGGCGCGTGGCCCGAATGCAACCGCCGAGCGCCGTTGAGGGAAGCTGTCAATCAAGGCGAAAAGGGCGCGAAGCTCGGATTAGCCGCTGAGCGCCGTAGAGCTGAGGCAGTTGACAGTAATCGAGAGCGAGTAGCAGGATCGCCCGTTCTAGCCTCCCAGCCTGCTAAACAGCTAGAAAAAAGGGTTGGTGCGAAGCAATGTCGTGGGGGTTTGCTGCAGCGATGTAGGGACCCCCTGCCACCAATTATAGTTGGGGCGGTGTGGAAAGCGGAGGTGGGAATTCCGGCAGTCCGGACCCCAATGCAGTGCCGGCGGCGATTTCAAATCACTCGGAGTTGCCGGATGGTAGTGCTCCGAGGAAAAGGGCGTTTAAGCAAACGGAGGGGAGCCCCCCCTGGAAAAGACCAGGTTTAACTCACCCTCCGTCGCAAGCCAAAGAACAGACAGTCCGATGAACCACAGATGACAATCAGTGAATCCACACCGCTCAGAATTAATAAGAGTGATTGAAAAATCCAAATAATAGGAAGTTTTTCAGCTAGAGCCAAGGAAAAACCCAGTCTCTTGTTTGACTGAGTGAATGAACTGGAGCTTAGCCAGGCAAGGGAGGAGTGGCCAAGGACGTTTCTTAAAGAAACATTCACCCAGTCAAGCAATCAGACTGAGGAACAACCCATTATTTGGATTCTCCAAGCAGCGCGCTGGAGAATATAAGATTTTTACTAAAATATTGGCAAATAGGTTGATGCCAGTTATGCAACAAATGATTCACAATGACCAAACCGGTTTTATTAATAGGCGATATATGAAGAGTAATTAATTTATTATTTATTTATTTATTTATTTACTTACTTACTTACTTACTTATTTATTATTTAATTTCTATACCGCCCTTCTCCAAATAGGACTCAGGGCGGTGCACAGCCAAGGTAAAAACAGAGCATACAAAATTTAAAAACAGTATTAAAATAATTAAATATTTGGCCGTAAATTAAAACAACCCAATTTAAAATCAATTTAAAATTTAACTCAAGCCAACCCAGCTAGTTGAAATAAATAGGTTTTCAGGGCCTGACGAAAAATCTGGAGGTCTGTTATTGTACGCAACTCTGGGGGAAGGTTGTTCCAGAGGGTGGGCACCGTCACAGAGAAGGCTCTCCCCCTGGGGGTCGCCAGCCGACATTGTCTGGCGGACGGCACCCTGAGGAGGCCCACTCTGTGCGAGCGTACTGGCCGGTGGGAGGCTATTGGTGGCAGAAGGCGGTCTCGTAAGTACCCCGGCCCTAAGCCATGGAGCGCTTTAAAGGTGGTCACCAACACCTTGAAGCGCACCCGGAAGACCACCGGAAGCCAGTGCAGCTCGCGCAGGAGAGGTGTCACATGGGAGCGCCTCGTCGCCCCCATAATCCCCCGCGCGGCCACGTTCTGGACCAGCTGGAGCCTCCGGGTGCACCCCAGGGGGAGCCCCATGTAGAGAGCGTTGCAGTAGTCCAGGCGGGAAGTGGCTAGTGCCTGAGTGACTGTGCGTAGAGAGTCCTGATCTAGAAAGGGACGTAACTGGTGTATCAGGCGAACCTGATAAAAAGCCCCCCTGGCCACGGCCGTCAAATGATCTTCTAAAGACAGCCGTGCGTCCAGGAGGACGCCCAAGTTACGAGCCCTCTCCGTGGGGGCGAGTGATTCGCCCCCAATAGTCAGCGATGGCGTCAGCTGGCTATATCGGGACGCTGGAAGCCACAGCCACTCGGTCTTGGAGGGGTTGAGTCGGAGCCTGTTTCTCCCCATCCAGGCCCGCACGGCCTCCAGGCACTGGGACATCACTTCAAGGGCATCGTTGGGGTGGCCTGGGGTGGAGATGTACAGCTGGGTGTCATCAGCGTACTGATGGAACTCCACCCCGAAGCCATGGATGATCTCACCCAGCGGCTTTACATAAATGTTGAACAGAAGGGGCGAGAGGACCGACCCTTGTGGCACCCCACAAGCAAGGTGCCTCGGGGTCGACCGCTGCCCCCCCCGTCAACACAGATTGCGACCGGTCAGAGAGGTAGGAGAACCATCACAAAACGGTGCCCCCCACCCCCAACCCCGCCAACTGGTACAACATGATACCATGGTCGATGGTATCAAAAGCCGCTGAGAGGTCTCACAGGACCAGGATAGAGGAGCAACCCCTATCCCGAGCCCTCCAGAGATTATCCACCAACGCGACCAATGCCGTTTCCGTGCTGTGCCCAGGCCGGAAGCCGGACTGGAGCGGGTCTAGATAGACAGCTTCATCCAGGTACCGGGGAAGCTGTTGCGCTACCACACTCTCAACAACCTTCGCAACGAAGCGAACGTTGGAGACTGGACGATAGTTAGCCAAAACAGCCGGATCCAGAGAGGGCTTCTTGAGGAGGGGCCTCACAACCGCTTCTTTCAAAGCAGCCGGCAGGGCCCCCTCACTCAAAGAAGCGTGAACAATCTTCTGGAGCCAGCCTCGTGTCACCTCCCGGGAAGCCAGTACCAACCAGGAGAGGCACGGGTCCAATAAACATGTGCTCACGTTCAGCCATCCCAGGACCCTGTCCATGTCCTCGGGAGCCACAGGATCAAACTCCCCCCAGATAACACTCTCAAGACCTGCCTCAGTCATCCCGTCCGGACATATCCAGTCAGAGGCCAGCCCTTCCTGAATCTGAGCGATTTTGTCATACAGATACTGCACAAAGTCCTCAGCTCGGCCCTGCAAGGAGTCATCCAGATGGAGGAGGGAGCGGGTCACCCTAAACAGGGCAGCCGGGCGATTATCTGATGACGCGATAAGAGCGGCAAAATAGTTAGATTTCGCAGCTTTTATCGCCACTAGGTAGGTCTTAATATGAGACCTCACCAGTGTTCGGTCGGATTCGGAGCGGCTGGTCCTCCAACTACTCTCCAGGCGTCTTTTCCAGCGCTTCATCTCCCTGAGCTCCTCGGAGAACCATGGAGCTAGGTGAGTTCGGTGCCGGGTCAGAGGCCGCAAAGGCACGACACGGTCCAAGGCCCCGGCAGCCGCACTATCCCAGGCGGCCACCAGGTCCTCAGCCGAGTCATGAGCCAGAGTCTCAGGAAATGGCCCAAGCTCCATCTGGAACCTATCAGGGGCCATCAGGCGCCTGGGGCGGAACCACATGGTCGGTCCCGCCTCCCTGCAGCGGGGTGCAGCGGTTAGAAAGTCCAGTCAAAGGAGCGAGTGGTCAGACCATGACAAGGGTTCGATGACTATATCCCCTGTATCAAGGCCACTCAACCACTGACCAGAGACAAAAACTAAGTCCAGAGTGTGTCCACCCATGTGAGTGGGGTCATGAATTAACTGAGTAAGGTCCATGGCCATCATGGAAGCCATGAACTCTCGAGCCACCTCAGATGTTTCGCCGACAGATGGCAGGTTGAAATCCCCCATGACTAAAAGTCTGGGGGTACCAACCGCCACCTCAGCTATGACGTTGAGCAGCTCGAGCAGGGCTGTTGCCACGCGGCAGGGAGCCAGGTACGTGATCAACAAGCCCATCTGTACTCCACGACCCCACTTCACAAAAAGGGACTCACATCCGGCTATCTGTGGAACAGTAGTCTCCCTCGGATCAAGACTTTCCTTTATAATAACCGCCACCCCCCCCGCCCCTGCCCTGAGCTCTCGGCTGATGGAATGCTCGGAAACCTGGTGGGCACATATCCACGAGGGGAACACCCCCCCCTCATGGCCCAACCAGGTCTCCGTAATACCCGCCAGGTCCGCTTCCCCCTCCTGAATAAGATCGCAAATGAGGGGGGCTTTATTTACCACGGACCTGGCATTGCACGACAGCAGCCGAAGGCTCGGGCCCTGAGTGTCTGAACAGCCTGGGGTACGAGAAGGGCTATGGGGACCGGGGCATGCCACCGCTTGAAGATAGCGAGTGCGCGCCCCACCACATGATGCGGCCCCCTGCTCCTGCCATATCTGCCCCTCCCACTCAACACATTGATAGAAAAGCCCTCGACAGAATGGACTCTGATATCCCCCTTACCCCCGGAATCCGCACCCTCCGTGGCCCCACTAACAGCTGGGCTGGACCCCTCCCCCCATGGGTTAACCCCCAAACCCACACAACCCTCCCGCCCCTTAAAATCCCTTAAAAATCTACCAAAAAGTTTCCCTAAAAAACCCCTCAATCCCCTTTTTGCAGCATGCCACCTCTCGGGGTGCCAAAACCCGTCATAAAGGTAGGCCCTTGATAAAGTGGAGGGCCACACCTGCGAGAGGGGGGAGTCTCGCAGAATAAGAAGTTCTGTTGGCGAATACATCTAATCAATCAGTTAATTAATGTAAGACAAATAGTTAATATATTGGAATATCTGGGTAAAAACAACCAGGTCCCTGCGGTGCTTATATTCTTAGATGCGGAGAAAGCGTTTGATCGATTGAACTGGAATTTTTTATTGAAAATAATTGAAAAGATGCGATTTGGAGAGTGTTTTATACAATCTATTAAGGCAATATACCAGCAACAAACGGCACAAGTAATAATTAATGGTAGTTTAATGGAAACTTTTAATATAGAAAAGGGAACAAGACAAGGATGTCCTTTATCTCCATTATTGTTTATTTTGACTCTGGAAGTTTTGTTGAATAAAATACGTGGTTCAGATAAAATACGGGGAATAAAAATTAGGCATGAGGATTATAGGGTACGAGCATTTGCAGATGACCTGGTTGTGACTTTGACCCAACCAATAAAATCAGTTACAGGTTTACTGGATATAATTAACCAATATGGACAAGTATCTGGATTTAAAATTAATGTAGGGAAAACAAAGATAATAATTAAAAATATGATTAAGAGTCAAAAAGAAGAAATAGAAAGAATAACAGGATTTGAATCAGTCAAGAAGGTTAAGTACTTAGGGGTGTATATTACGTCATTAAATGCGAAACTATATAACTATGAACTGTTGTAGCAAAAAATACAGAAAGACATGGAAAATTGGAAAAAAATGCAATTATCACTGCTGGGAAGGATAGCAGTGAAGATGAATATTTTACCAAAGTTTTTATTTCTTTTCCAAATGATACCAATATTGAGAAAAGATGGGAATTTGAACGAATGGCAGAAGGATATTACTAATTTTGTGTGGGTAGGAAAGAGACCAAGAATAAAACAAAAAATAATGCAAGATACACGTGAAAGAGGAGGTCTCAAAATGCCTAATTTAAGATTGTATTACGAGGCAACTGTGCTTTCAGTAATTAGTGATTAGATTAATCCAACAGAAGAGAGAATATTGAATATTGAAGGGTATGATTTGTTATATTTCATTTCATTTCATTTATTTAAATTTCTATACCGCCCTTCTCCAATATAGGACTCAGGGCGGTGCACAGCCAAAGTAAAAACAAGACATAGAAAATCTAAAAACTGATTAAAATAATTAGATAATTTGGCCGTAATTAAAAACAATTCCAATTTAAAATAGTTTAAAAATTTGACTCAAGCCAGCCCAGCTAGTTGGAATAAATGGGTTTTCAGGGCCCGACGAAAAATCCGGAGGTCTGTTATTGTACGTAACTCTGGGGGAGGTTGTTCCAGAGGGTGGGCGCCGCCACAGAGAAGGCTCTCCCCCCGGGGGTCGCCAGCCGACATTGTCTGGCGGATGGCACCCTGAGGAGGCCCACTCTGTGCGAGCGTACTGGCCGGTGGGAGGCTATTGGTGGCAGAAGGCGGTCTCGTAAGTACCCCGGCCCTAAGCCATGGAGCGCTTTAAAGGTGGTCACCAACACCTTGAAGCGCACCCGGAAGACCACCGGGAGCCAGTGCAGCTCGCGCAGGAGAGGTGTCACATGGGAGCGCCTCGTCGCCCCCATAATCCCCCGCGCGGCCGCGTTCTGGACCAGCTGGAGCCTCCGGGTGCACCCCAGGGGGAGCCCCATGTAGAGAGCGTTACAGTAGTGGATGGCATGCATGTTTATTATATGATAAAAAAGTGGATAAGAATTTTAAAAGTTATATATTAAGAAATGCACTATTACGTGTATGGAAAAAGTATCAATATAAATTAAATAATAAATTACCTATATGGACAATACCTAGACATATGATAGAGAATATAAGTGTGGAACAGAAACAAGATATGATTACTTATAAAGAGCTTCTTATCTTGGAAAGAGGTACATTGCAATTAAAGTCTCTAGAGCAGCGGTTCTCAACCTGGGGGTCGCGACCCCTTTGGGGGTCAAACGGCCATTTCACAGGGGTCGCCAAAGCCCTCTCTCGCCCCCCCCCCCACGTCTTCACTCACCCTCACCCTCTGCCTCTGTTGGATCGCCCGGTCGCCGTTCGCTTACCCCGCCCACTCCCAATCTATTGCTGCCTCCGGAGTCCCAGCTGATGGCTAAGGGAAAAAAAACTTTAAATTCTTGCCATGGGGCTTCAAAGAGCTAGCTGCAAAGAGGTAAATTCCTGGAGCAGATTTTTTTCCCTCTAGCTATGCTGAAAAAGCGAAATTGAAAGTAAGCAGGCTGCAACGTGACAAAATGAGGCAAAGAGATTTCTTTTTCTTTTTCCTCACCAAAAAAGGTAAGTGCAAAACTGCAAACAATGGGAAATTTAGGGCAAAAGAGGAGAGTTCCAAGATTTTAAAACACAAAAGAAAAAAAAGCTCTATTTAACTAGGGAATTGTAATAATTGAGATACTATTAATTGATTAAGTTGTGGTTTGGAGGAATATATGGGGGAAATTATTTGGTTTATTATTATTGGTAAATATAATTAATTGATGTGTAAGAAATTGGATTGCATGGAAATAATTGGAATATTCATATTCATATTGATTAATATACAAAAAAGATAGTTATATAACTAATTGATTTATATTAAAATGTTGAATTTGTATTAAACAACTGTATTACATAATTAACCAATGTGAGGATGGATATAAAAATAGATGACAATGCGAAGGGGTATAATATAGAATATAAGGGAAAAATTGAATTTGATTAAGATTAGAGATGAGGATGAAGGGTAATATTGTTTTTTTTTTTTTAATAGATGAGGAATAAATATAGTAAAAAGGAAATATAGAAATTGTAAACTTAATTGAAATGACTAAATACTGTGTTGGAAGAAATATCCTTCTGGGTTCTGCTCCAAATGGGGAAAAATACACTGGAAACATGGAGACTGCTTGGAAAGATGTTTTAATGGTGGACAGGATCACATGGCTTGATGGCGCCCATTGTGTTAGTTTTTGTTGGTATTGTGTTGCAAATGTCCTTTGACAAAGGATTGACTTTCTGCCTCTGGCCCATTAACAAAGGGTGGGGGGCAGGAAGGTGGGAGCTGCTTTGTCTGTAAAATATGCTTCTCCATTTCTCATCCAGGGAAATATAATATGCCTTTTTAATATTTCCCAAAATATTTCATTCTTCTAGGAAAGGGGTGGGTGCTAACCTCCTACAACTGTTTAAATTTGTGAACCGGCCAAATACTCTGTTCAAAGAAAATATGTTGTATGTTTGTATATGTGTTTCTAATTATTGCTATTTATTGCTATTTGTTCTCTTTTATTCTTTAAAGTTTAACAATTCATTCTTTATTTTAATATCTTAATATTTGTTTGGGGTTGGCTTTCTTCCCTTTCATCTTTTTTATTGTACAGCAATCTTTCTCCTCAAACCTACCACCTCTGTCTTTTCTTTCTTACTTACTTTCTCTTCCTCTCCTCTTCTTCTTCTCCCTACTTCCTCTTTCTTTCTCTTTATCCTCCTCTCTTCCTTCCTCTCTTACCTTCACTCCTACTCTAATTTCCCTTCCCTTCCTTCATCCCTCTCTATTGCTGTATCCTTTTATGCATATGGACTACTCAGAGGGCTGAAAAAGTTATTTTTGTCTGGTCCTCGCACTTTTGACCAGTCCTCAAACTTACGACTGTCCTCACAATTTACGTTTTTGCGCTATCTTGTCACCATGGTGAAGAGAAGCAGTTGTGAAATGAGTGACACGGTTGTTAAGAATGGTACAATGGGCATAAATGATCATCAGTCATAACTGCGAAGACCGGTCAAAAGTGCGAGGACCTGCCAGAAATCACATTTTTCAGCCCTCTGGGTAGTCCTTTTGTGCACAGGGACTACTCAGAGGGCTGAAAAAGTTATTTTTGACTGGTCCTTGCACTTTTGACCAGTCCTCGAATTTACGACTATCCTCACATTTTACGTTTTTTGCCCTATCTTATACCATGTTGAAGAGAAGCAGTTGTGAAATGAGTGACATGGTTGTTAAGAATGCTGTACAGGCATAAATGTGAGGATGGTCATAAGTGTGAGGACCAGTCAAAAGTGCAAGGACCTCTCAGAAATGACTTTTTTCAGCCCTCTGAGTAGTCCCTATACATATAGCCATGGCCACCCGGTCACATGACCAGCTAACCACGCCCACCCAGTCACATGACCTCCAAGCCACACCCATAAAATAAGCGACGCCCACAGTAAAAAAAATTTAGAACCCACCCTTGGTTGGGGGTCACCACAACATGAGGAACTGTATTAAAGGGTCGCGGCATTAGGAAGGTTGAGAACCACTGCTCTAGAGGTATTAAAGGAAGAAAGGAAGATTCAATCTTGGTTTCAGTATGGACAATTGTATACTAGATGGAAAAAAGATCAAAAAATTGGTATTTTGCAAAAGGAAGAAAATTTAAAAGAACAAATCAGGGATCAAAGTCCAATTCATATTAAAAGATTGTATAATGCATTGATAGAAATAGATTCAGAAACAGAGTTGGTGAAGGATTGTATGATAAAATGGGCACAAAACTTTGGGGAATCAATAACTATGGATGTATGGGAGAAAATATGGGTTAGAAATGTAAAATTTACTCAAGCCCAAAACCTGAGAGAAAATTTTTACAAAATGTTTTATAGATGGCATTTAGATCCCAAAAGTTAGCTTGTATGTATCCGAGTTTACAATCTACGTGTTGGAGATGTAAAAGTGATGATGCAACGTATTTTCATATATGGTGGACATGTAAGAAAATTAAGGCATTTTGGATTAAGATATGGTGGATTATACAAAATATTCTTAAAAGGAAGATAAAATTTACTCCACAGTTGTTTTTATTGGGCATAACTGTAGATTGTACAGTTATAGAGACTAATCTGATTTTGAATTTAATAACTGCAGCCAGACTTTTGGTGGCGCAATATTGAAAGAAGGAAGAATTACCTACTATTGAAGAATGGACATTAAAAGTAGCTAATTTGGCGGAGATGGCTAAAATTTCTGCATATTTGAAAGATCGTTCGAATGAAAGATACGTACTGGAATGGAGAAGATGGATTGATAATATACAAAACAAATATGGGACTAAAAAGTTGTGAATAGCTTATGAATGAAATATTTAGATGATTTTTCTTTTTATCCTGACATTTTGGTACCTACGGGGGAGTTCAAGAGTAAGGGGAAGTTAAGAGTTTATAGTCAGTTTGTTTATGTTAGATTATGTTTGTTAAATGCAATACCCTGTATTTTGCTCTGGGAAGTCGGGGGAAGGGGAGGGAGAAGGGAATGGGCGGGGGAAGGATGGGGGAAATTTGTAAAACATTTTAAAATTTTTCAATAAAAAAAAGATAGTATCAAGAACATGGATGAGAAGATAGGAAAGATACAACAGAACATAGAGGAAAATGAGCAGAGGATCCATAAGGTGGAAGAGAGAATAGAACATACAGATAAGAGAATGGAAAGGATGGAATACAACCAAGTGACAACAAATAAGGAACTGGAGGACTCGTTATCATATCTCGAGATGGAGAAGGCATCCTTCTATTTAAGATTTCAAAACGTAAAAGAGTAAAAGGATGAAGACTTAGGAGAAATCATGACTGAGATACTTTCAGAAGTGACCCAGAGGGACAAGGAAGAGATACGAAGTAGAATAGATGAATAGAGTTCACACGAATTACGCACAGAGAAACAAGTTACCCAAAGAAATACACATCAGATTCACCAAAAAATCTATAAAAGAAGAGATCTATAGGAAGATGAGAGACAACTATGTATAGGGGAAAAGAAATTTTAACCTTCAAACAGATACCAAAAAGGACAAGGGACCAAAGAAGGAACTACAACTTTCTAACCGCACAGTTGAATAAATTTAAGATAAAATTTCACTGGCTAATGCCGGAGGGCCTACTAATCTCCTGGGAAGACAGAAAATATAGAATTGATAATTTAGAAAAAGCACAGGATTTTTTCAACCAGCACTTTGTATTGGAAGAGGAGCAGGAGAGCAGAGAAGAACAAGAACTCAAGAGGCAAGAGGAACGGTGGACCGAAAAAGAAGAAAGAGACCAAGAAGAGAAAAGAGCGGAGAGAGAAAGAATGGAGAGAGAAGGAGCGAGGGAAAAGACGCAAGAATCACTAGGAACACAAAAAGATTGAAAACAACAAATCAATAAACAAATAGAGATGGAAAGAGAGCTAAAATTATCTCAATTAATATAAACTTAATTCGCCAGCCAAAAGAAAACAGAATTTACAAAACTTCAAAAGCTGGAAATGGATATCATTACTCTTCAAGAAGTACACATTAAAAGACAGCATCAAAAACTATTGGAAAATTAAAAATTAGGAATATTATACGCATCTTTAGGAGACCAAAAAGAGAGAGGAGTTACAATATATGTAGAGAAACACTTATAAACAAAACAAATATATACAGATACAGAAGGACGCATTTTAATAATAGAAATACAAACAGAATCTAAATTATTAATATCTATATATGCACCCAATGGAAACCAAAGTGACTTTTTAAAGAAATTACATAATATAACTAAAGACCTGGAATACGAAACTATCTGCATGGTAGGAGATTTCAATGCAATTATGAACATAGAAAAAGATTATCGGAGCAATAAAAAAAATAAAACCAGAAAGAAAATACTACCGGATTCCTTTAAAGACATGATCAATGAATTACGCTTGCACGATGTATGGAGAGAGGCAAACAAACAAATAAAACAGTATACATATTATTCGAACCCACATCAGTCATGGTCCAGGATCGACATGGCCTGGATGACTTCAGACCTCAGAGAGGAGATAAAGGACATCGAAATAATATTGAATACTTGGGCAGACCATAACCCCATTAAAATAGTATGGAAAGGATATCGAAAGCAAAAGAGATGGATGTTGGATACGGGAACAATAAAAGATAAGGAATATATACAGATGATTGAGAAAGAAACTAAAATGTTTCTTCAAATAAATACTAAAGAACAGACATCGCTCCAGAATCTATGGGACACAATTAAAGCCTATATAAGAGGTCTCACTATTGCGTATATGGCCCAAAAAAACAAAGAGAAACAACAGACAAGGAATAATCTACTAGAAGAACTTAGAATATACGAATTAGAACTGCAGAAACAACCCCATAATAAAACAATAAAAGAAAAATTAAACCTCGCTAAACATAAAATTAACCTAATTACGCAAACAGAAATTGCACAGAAAATCAAACTAGCAAAAGAGAAACATTTTGTGTATGCAAACAAAATGGGGCGCTGGCTAGCGTACAAACTAAAAAAAAAGAAAAAGAAAGGAGAACAATATTTCAGTTACAGGATGAAACAGGACAAACATACGAATCTAGATAAAAAATGCATAAAGATTTTTTTCAAAATCTCTACAAACAAGAAGAGATTCAGGATGAAGATATTAAGGAATATTTACATAAAACAAACATGACAAAATTAGAGGAGATCCATAGAGAAGCATTAAATAGACCAATTACGACAACCGAGCTGGTAGAAGCAAGGAAAAAGCAGAAGAATAACAAGGTTCCAGGTCCGGACAGAATACCAACAGAATTTTATAAAAAATGTCAACACGCAATCGATGAGCTACTACTTCAAGTCCTCAATGAAGCAGAATGCTATTAGAAGCAGAAATCCCCAAATCCTGGACCAAAACCATTATCACACTCATCCCCAAAGAAGATACGGACCCCACACAAGTTAAAAATTATAGACCGATTTCATTGCTCAATGTGGACTACAAATTGTTCATGTTGGTCATAACACAAAGACTGAAAATAATTATTCATAAATACATACATGCAGATCAAAACGGCTTTGTCCTAAGAAGAGAGATTAAAAATAACATGAGAACAATTATCAATGTCCTGGAATATTACGAGAAAAAAGTTGATAAAGTGGTAGCCTTAATTTTTTTATACGCACAGAAGGCATTCGATAATTTAAACTGGAATTTCCTCATATTACAACTAGAGGCCATGGATTTCGGCGACAAATTCTGCATATGATTAGAAAAGTATACTCTTTCCAAGCGGCCAAAATTATGATTAATGGGGACATGACTGATAATTTGGACATAAAAAAGGTGTAAGGCAGGGTTGTCCTTTATCTCCACTACTGTTCATAATCTCATTGGAAATACTATTAAATGAAGTTAGGAAGGATGACGAAATAAAAGGTCTGAGAACACGAAAAAAAGAGTATAAATTACAAGCCTTCCCTGACAACGTGGTATTTATATTGGAGCAACCAGAAACAACAGGAATCAAACTCTTAGCGAAGAGAGAGGAATATGGAAGAGTGGCGGGGCTCAAAATCAACAAACAAAAAACTAAAGCACTGACAAAGAATTTGACAAAGGTACAGGAGACAAAATTAGAAGACAAACTAGGAATACAAATTGTAAAGAAAGTAAAATATCTAGGAATTTGGCTCACCGCTTCGCATCCATAAAATTTATTTATTTATTTATTTATTTATTTATTTATTTATTTATTTATTGCGATTTATATGCCGCCATTCTCCTGAAGGACTCAGGGCGGCTTATAACAATCAATAATACAAATCACAAAATAACAAAATAAGTTAAAAACCCCTTAAAAGCCATATTTACAATTATTACAGTTTGTGCTGTAATAACACAAGTAGAGTAGATTACTCTACTTTTTTCAAGTAACTCCAATTTGGCCAGGAAAGGATTTCTTTAAAGACCTTAATAAAATAATAACAAAATTCATTTGGAATGGGAAAAAGGCCAGAATTAAAATAAAGTGTTTGCAAGATACTCGAGAAAAGGGAGGATTAGGCCTACTGGACTGGGAGTTATACTACAAAGCAGCATCTTTAAATTGGATAAGGGACTGGATAAACCTCAAAGATAAAAGAACGCTACTCCTAGAGGGATTTGAATTACAACGTGGCTGGCACGCCTTCGTGTGGGAGGGAAAGGACAAGCAACACCAATACTTTCAACAACATATTATTAGGGGATCACTGTACAAAACATGGCAAGAGATTAGAAAGCATTACACTAAAACTCCACAATGGTTATCGACTATGGAAGCACTAATCTACCCCAATGCCATGGACATAGAGAAAATGAGAAGTTATAAAGAATTATTGGACAATGGAGATTTACAAAGAAGACAAGAATTAAAAAATCAGGGTTTAGACATTGATTGGTGGCCATATTTGCAAATAGAATCAAGATATAAAACAAATCGGACACAATTCGGATTTCAAAACGAACCAAATGAATTAGATAAAATATTACAAGGTACAAATGGGAAAATGATAACCAAAATTTATAAGTATTTAATAAATTACAAATTAGAAGAGGTGGTGGTTAAAGAAAATATGATATTCTCCATTGTAGTGGTGGCAGCATCCAGGAAAGGGTTGTCCTTGTACGCTAGCAAATGGGACTGAGACTGTCAAGTTGCGAGGTCACGCCTCCACCAACAGTCCCCAGCTTTGTCTTAGTCCTAGCTGTGGACAGGCGTGTTTTTTCCTAGGTCTCTCTTTCCTGGATGACTTTGGCTAATTTTATTTTATTTGTTTTGTGATTTTTCCTTTTTTCTGATCTAGTTTAGTCGAGTGACAGCTGACTACATTAGAGTGTAGCATGTCACCTTTCTTCCAGCAGGCTGTGCCTTGGCACGGGTCGCTGAAGGCTGCTTAGCAGCGAGTCAGCCCACCGGCCGGTGAGTCTGACAAGGCAGCCTAGGCTGACCCTAGAGCCCTCTCCACCAGGGCTTTGAATTCTGGCTCGGCGGCAAGTTCCACGCTCCACTTCGAGCCGAAGAGCAGCAGGGCTGTCAGAAGAGCCCTGAACTCTTTGCAAGCCGCTGGACTTTGCTGAGTCCTTGCCCTGTTGTGGGCAGCCTGCCTTTGCCCCGCTAGCGGTCAGCAGACCAGAGGACCGATTCCCAAGCCTCTGCTTGATTGCAGGTACGCTTGGAAGCCGCCGTGGCTGCAGAGAAGGCAGCCTTTTATCCCAGCTGTTCGGCGGATCGCTAAAATGGCGGACGTGGCTCCCAGGACCAGCAGCGGAGTCGCTAGGCAGATGGAAGGTGAGGAACAGAGGGAGGCTCCCAGGGAAACCGCTGACATGACAGAGACCTCGGGCTCGAGGTCTGCCAGCAGAATGGCAGCCGCAAAGATCTCCAAGAGATCGCGGCGGACAGCGAAGCCCTCAAAGGCTGCAGAAAAAGATGCAGTCAGGTGTCAGAGGGCTTTGGAAAAGGAGATTGCCAGGGCTTCTGACTTTGGGAGAGAGGTCCCTCAGGGGTTGACAGCAACTTCTTCCTGCCATTATCAGGAGCAGCAGTTGGTTACTGAGAATTTTGACAGCAGATTTATGCAGCCCTTGTCGCCAGTTGGCACTGCTGAGCAGTCTTTAAACAGCAATCTGCCCAGCAACAGAGCTCCATCTAGTTCCCTCCCTGATCCCTGTGGCATGGCAACAGCCTCCTAAACGCAAGCCATTGCCTGCTGGGATTCCAGTGGCCCAGCCTTCTGTGCAGATTCCCTCTGGGGATAATCAGCAAGGTCAATTTCCACTTAATATGGAAACCATTATTTCTGAAGCAATAGAGAGGGGCATAACTGCGGGGCTGCAGCTTAGACACAGCCACAGCCGCAGGGAGGCTTCCCTTCGCTCTGAAGTTTCTCAGCCTGTAGAAGTGCCCCTTAAAGGGCAGCTATCAGGTGACCTGACCCACTCTTGGAGTGCTTATTCCCCTATTTCTTCAGAGGCTTCTGAGGTGCAGGAGGACATGGAGGAAGAACCCGAGCTCTCAGAGGATGAGGGACTATCCCCTGATCAACCCTCAGTTGTTGGGCTCTTTCGCCCTCATTTGTTTAAGTCACTACTATATAAGGCCTCCAATACAGCTCATCTGGCAGGTCATTTGCCCTCAGTGAATCCTCCGGCAGACTGAAGCCAGTCCAGTGGGGCCTTATTTTCTGAACCCAAGGCTGAGGAGGAGGTGGTTCCTGCGCCTCCATTATTTACTGTCACTGTGAGTAGACAGTGGGTCTCACTCGGGACTGGTGCCAACCCCAGTTCCCTGGATAGGCGCTTTTTTAACATGGCCCCAGAATTATTTCAGGCTCTATAGGTGCCGGCTGTGGATGGACCTATTGCAGCACTGATGTCTTCAGCGGTCCTGTCAGATACCCCAGAGGAGGCCCTTCGGCCGGAGGACAGACGGGCGGAGCAGTCCATCAAAAAGGTACATCAGTCGGCAGCGTGGGCCATGAAGGCCTCAACAGCAGCATCTTTGTTTAATCGAGCCTGTGGCTGAGGCAGCTTCAGGACAGAATTCCGCTGACCGAATTGCGAGCCCATCAGGATCTCAATAAATTGTCGGCCGCCTTAGAGTTTTCAGCTGATGCCACCCTGGCGGCAGCAAGGTTTGCCTCAAAGGCCATCGCTTCCTCCATGGCCTCCAGGAGGCTCCTCTGGCTCCCTCACTGGCAGACGAATGCCAAACAAAAGTGGCGGCTGGCATCTGCTCCTTTTTTGGGAAAGCAGCTGTTTGGTGACTCGCTGGAGCCACTGCTCATCGAGACCAAAGAAAAACATAAGGTCTTTCCTTCCCTAGCACAATGGACAGATTCCCGACCTGCTCCATACCCTTGGAGCCAGTCCTTCCAGGGGGTGGTGGTTCCTTTAGGGCGCAGCGCCCGTTCCACCCTAGGCAAGGTCAACCCCAGGATAGGGCTGGGAAGTTTTTTGGTGTTTTTAAAATTTGATTTATATGCCAACCTTTTCCGGAGACTCAGGGCGGCTTACAATGCGTTAAGCAATAACCTTCATACTTTTGTATATTTATACAAAGTCAGCTTATTGCCCCCACAAACTGGGTCCTCAATTTACCTACCTTAGAAAGGATGGAAGGCTGAGTCAATCTTGAGCCTGGTGAGATTTGAACTTACAGTAATTGCAGACAGCTGGTGTTAATCACAATGCTATCAGTCTGCTGAGCCACCAGGCCCTTTCAGGCAGTTCCCATCTAGGCGGTCCTTTCAAGGGGGAGGGAGCCGTCCTTACCGACGCCAACGTTAGTTGCCTCACAAACCCTCCCATTGGGGGATGCCTGGCCTTATTTGCCGGGTGTTGGGAGGGTATCACAACGGATGCATGGGTCTTGGAGACGGTCCGCTCGGGCCTCTCCTTGGAGTTCCTCTCCACTCCCCCGAGGTTTTTCATCTCTTGCCCTGTTTCGGGTAATCCGGTTAAACGGAATCTCATGGAAACTGCTATTCAGCACCTATTGGACATCCTTGCTGTTCAGCCAGTTCCTGAGTCTGAGCACAGGATGGGATTTTATTCCATCCTCTTTGTGATTCCGAAAGCCTCGGGGGGGGGGGGAGGTATAGAGCTATTCTGGACCTCAAAAGACTGAATCGCTACATCACCTACAAGCAGTTCAAGATGCATTCCCTTAAGTCCATCTTAGACGGCGTCAGGGAGGGCGACTACCTCACTTCAATCGATCTCACCAAGGCTTACTTGCACATCCCCATTTTGCCATGTCACAGGAAGTATCTCCGGTTCTGTTACTCAGGCCGACATTATGAGTATAGGGCCTTGCCCTTTGGGCTGTCGTCAACGCCAAGGGTTTTCACAAAAGTGTTGGCAGCTTTAGCTGCCCATCTGCGAGCTCATCCCATGCGTCTCCAGTGCTATCTGGGTAACATTCTTATACAATGCTCTTCTCACGAGCACGCATGTATCGATCTTAAGGTCACCATGCGAGTGCTTCAGGAGCATGGGTTTTCTGTTAATCTAAAAAAGAGTCATTTAATTCCTACCACTTGACTTCTTCATCTGGGGGCAGAGATCGATACCATTGAGTGCAGGGTGTATCTGTCCCAGGAGCGTCAAGCAAGCTTGTGGACCTGGTCCTCCTTGTTTCTAGGGCACACGTTGTGCCCTTGGCTACGCTGTCGAAGCTTCTGGGCAAGATGGTGTCCTGCATTTCAGTTGTACCATGGGCACGGTTAAACGCTAGGCCCCTTCAGTGGTTTCTCCTCCCTTATCAGAGGGCAGGCACTGGTTCATCCCTCTACAAAGTTAGTGTGCCCCCTAAGGTGTTATGTTCCCTAGAATGGTGGGTCTCCCAGGTGATTACCAAGAGTTGCACGTTTCAAGACCCGGAGAGGCTGACGGTGACAACCGATGCCAGTCTTTATGGCTGGGGAGCCCACCTATGGGAGAGGGTGGCCCAGGGCAGGTGGTCCCAGTCAGACTTGGCCCATAATATTAATTGGTTAGAACTTAGGGCAGTCCACTGGCCCTTCAGGAGTTCCAGGATCTGGTGGTTGGTAGGCCTATTCTAGTTCTCACGGACAATGTGGCCACCAAAGCCCACATTAACTGGCAAGGTGGCACTCAGTCCAGGGTCCTTATGGACGAGGCTGAGCGGATCTGTCTGTGGGCAGAGCAGCTCCAGATCTCCTTACGAGCAGAGCACATTGCAGGAACGGCCAATGTTCAGGCAGATTGGCTTAGCAGGGCCACCACTGACCACGCAGAGTGGCGCCTACATTCGGATTTGTTTCAGGAACTGACGGAGCGTTTCGGTCGACCGAAAGTGGACCTCTTCGCCTCCCCGGACAATGCTCACCTGGACAGATTCTTTGCAAGGTTTGCGGTTCCTGGAGTGGAGAGTATCGACGTGCTTCGCAGCCCTTGGCCGGCAGAGCTGCTCCACGCCTTCCTGCCGCTGCCCCTCCTACAGAGAGTGGTAAGGAAGATTCTTGCAGAGCGGGCGGAGGTGATCCTGGTCGCTCCACATTGGCCTCGGCGGCCTTGGTTTGCCGACTTGGTGACACTTTCGGTGGCCAGACCTTGGAGGATACCGCCGGACAGAGTTTCCCTCACCCAGGGGTCATTGGTCTACCCGGATCCTCAGTGGCTCCAATTGACCACCTGGCATTTGAGCGGCAGGCTCTGAGCCAGGACAACTATCCCTCCCAGGTCACTGACACCATCCAGGCCTCCCGGAGGGCTTCAACCAACAGAATTTACGATGCCACTTGGCGTGCCTTCTGCTCTTGGTGCGGAAAGTCGGGTATTGACCCAACTCAGGTGACTGTGCCCCAGATTCTTCACTTTCTGCAAGTGGGCCTGAACCAGGGGCTCCTGCCTAACACACTCCAGCACCAGGTGGTGGCGCTGTCTTCTGTCTTCTCCTGTAGTGGGCTGGATTCTTTGGCTCGTCATGAGAACATTCAGAGGTTTAAGGGCGCAGTGAATCTCCAGCCTCCGGTGGTGCACCGATTCCCGACCTGGGACCTTATCAAGGTGCTACAGGCTCTGATGGAGGACCCCTTTGAGCCCCTGCGAGACACCCCTTTGAGATATCTGTCATTCAAAGTGTCATTTCTGGTCGCCATAACCTCCGCCAGAAGGATCTCAGAACTGGCATCTCTATCTGTCTGACCAGATTTGTGTGTCTTTCATACCAACTGGGTGGTGTTATGTTTGGACCCTTCATTTCTACCAAAGGTTAATTCATGGTTTCACAGGGCCCAGGAGCTGGTGCTCCCTAACTTTTGTCCCAATCCAGGGCATGTGCTGAACATAAGTGGCACACATTAGACGTGCGGAGGGCACTCCGGATTTATATAAAGTGGATTTCTTCATTCCGGAAGATGGAGTCTCTTTTTGTTTCATTTCAACTGGCCTCCTTGGGGGCCAAGGTCACTCCTTCGACCCTGGGCCGTTGGATTTGGGCGTGTATCGCCAAATCTTATGAGATGCAGGCCCTTCCACTGCCCAAGAGCATTACAGCACACTCCACCTGGAGTGCGGCAACAAGTGCAGCATGGGCCACTCAGGCCTCTCTGGAGGAAGTTTGCCATGCTGCTACCTGATCCTCCCCGTCCCCCTTTATCAGGCACTATAAAGTTGATGCCTATGCCTCTGCGGAGGCGGCATTTGGGAGGCGGGTCATCCAGCGGGTGCACACTGATGGGGGGATCTAGGGCCGGGCTTCTGCCCACCCGTAAGGACAGCACCGCTTTGATATGTCCCTTTGCTGGATGCTGCCACCACAATGGAGAAGGAACGTTGGTCTTACCTGATACGATCCTTCTCATTGAGTGGTGGCAGCATCCAGCCCCACCCTGTTTCGGAGCTGGCCCTGGTCCGCTGGTTGGTGGTTGGCTCTGTTGTTTGTTTTTTAACTGTTTCTTCCTTGTTTCTGAGTCAACACACGCCGAGACTGTCGCTATTCCTTCAACAAAGCTGGGGACCGTTGGTGGAGGGGTGTCCTTGCAACTTGACAGTCTCAGTCCCATTCGTTAGTGTACAAGGACAACCCTTTCCTGGATGCTGCCACCACTCAATGAGAAGGATCATATCAGGTAAGACCAACGTTCCATTTGGGCCAAAAACATAGGATATAACATTCAATTGGATAATTGGGAAAAACTGTGGAAGACAAATTATAAGCTGACAATGTCTATACCCTATAAGGAAAACCTTTACAAAATGTTCTACCGATGGCACCTCCCTCCGGTGCGTCTGGCCAAGATGTTCCCAAATACATCTCCAATGTGTTGGAAATGTAAATTGCAGAAAGGGACATATTATCATCTCTGGTGGTCATGCCGAAAGGCAAAACAATATTGGCAAGAAATTAAGACAATGATTGAAGAAATTATAAAACAAAAGCTAGAAATGAGGCCAGAAACCTTTCTACTGGGAATAATTACAGCACAATACACCAAAGAAATAAAATATCTGATTATCCATATCCTCACAGCAGCACGCATACTATTTGCCCAAAATTGGAAATCTGAGCAGTTACCGACAGAAGATAAAATAATTGCTAAAATTACAGAATGTGCAGAAATGGACAGGCTTACAAAAGAACTAAATGTCCTTCCAACTTAAGAAAGTACGAACTCTTGAAACGTAGTTGTTCAAAAGGATTCTTTTATTAAGCAGAAGTGAAAACCATCCAGCTAAAGCACAATCTGAATGCCCTTAGGCAAAGCAGTAGGATTAAAGTGGTAGAGACCCCTCCCTTTAAGTCAGAATGCAGATTTCAGCCAATACACAAG
This sequence comes from Arizona elegans, assembly GCA_022577455.1. Classification (NCBI taxonomy): domain Eukaryota; kingdom Metazoa; phylum Chordata; class Lepidosauria; order Squamata; family Colubridae; genus Arizona; species Arizona elegans. The sequence goes on along the minus strand of JAKOOJ010000004.1, from coordinate 68,424,248 downwards.
TGTGAAGATGTTTTCTTTACTATTTCCTTTGAGAACCCGAACAAACATGCATTCCCACCTCTACCCTTTAAAGTGAGACAACGCACATGGCTATCATAAAATTTCCTGCAGGTAAAGGGAATCTCAGGCTTCCTTGGCGCCAGGATATAGGTTGTAAAATATCTGATTTTATCTTCATTTAGCATTTAGCATAAATTATCATTTAGCAACAGCCATTACTGTTGAAGAACCCTTGCATAAGCCTGATGATGGCAGATAAGATTCTGCCGAAACATTGCCAAGATACTCTCAATCTTACACCCGAATACACCAAGACTTACATACCTGTACCCATGAAAATCTACGAAAACAAATATGTTTGTCTACGAAAAAATATATACTATATATATAAAGGAATGGAAAATTGGGTTTATATACTTAAGTAAATTGTAGTATTATATTATTTAGTTAAGTTGGAAAAAAAGAAATGGAAAAGAGGGAAGGAAATGGGTTATTTATGCAAGTGTATGAAAATTAAGATTTATAATTGGAATAATGGAATCTAGGGAAATTATGTGGAAACTGATAAAAAAGAAATGAAAAAGAGGGATAATTGTAAAGCTGCTGAATACTAAATATCTATGACTGGAATGATGGAATATAGGGAAAATATTTGAAATTATATTGTATTGTGAAAAAGAAGTAATGGGAGAATATTTGAATAAGATAATTTAGAGTTAGGTTTTAGATTTTAGAAAAATGATTGATTTCAATTTAAAGGATTTCAATTTGAAAAAAATAAAGAGAGGTGGAAAAAGAAAAATTGATTAAGATTATAGATTACAGCAAATGGTAATATTATTTATATATTAGAAGAAATAGAAGGAAAATAAAATAAAAAATTAGAGAGAAAGAATTTTATAGCGAAAAGTGAAATATATAAAATGGGGTTTGAGAAACTAAAAGTGAAATTGTGACTCGGCCAATACTCTTCAGAAAAAATGCATTGTTTGTTTGTATGTATGTTTGAAAAAAAATAAAAAACTTTTATATAAAAAAAGACACTCCTTAGTTTCTGGGGTAGAAAATAGAGGGGAAAAAAGCTTCAGCACATTAGTTTGCTGGTTGTGACTGTGCGCATTGGGGCTGATGAGCAGCTTCAAAAGCACAGCTGATCATCAGAGGGAGCTCCAGTGAGTAAAGCAGGCAAAGCGTGAAGCAGTAAGACAAGGCAGCAGCTGTTCCGGGTTGCCATTTTGGGCCCCATGCCTCACATTTTCAGCCTCCAGATACTCTGTTTGAGAGGAGTTCAAGGCTATGGAGATGGCCAAATCACCGCCCGAACATGCAACGCGCAGAGGCCAAAAATTGGGTGTGCGGAGACCTAAAACGGACGTTGACTTACCTGAACATCCCTTCTCGGCGCGCTGCTGGAGAATCCAAATGTTGGGTTATTCCTCATCTTGATTGCTAGACTGGGTGAATGTTTCTTTAAGAAACGTCCTTGGCCACTCCTCCTTCGCTTGGCTGAGCTCCAGTTTATTCACGAAGACAAAGAGAGGACGGTGCTGCCAAACAAACAAAGAAGGTAAAAAACCACCCAGTCCCACAGAACGCAGCCAAAGGGGTGGGTTGGATTCTCCGGCAGCGCAACAAGAAGGGACGTTCAGGTAAGTCAACGTCCATTCTCCAGCGTGCTGCTTGGAGAATCCAAGTGTTGGGATATACCCAAGCTAGTCAGATGACGGGAGGGCAGCTGCATGATCCTGGGTGGAATAATCAAGAACCGACTGCAGCACCTGCTGACCAAAGGATGCCTCAGCCGAGGCAAAGGAGTCTATCTTGTAGTGTCTAATAAATGGTGTCAAAGAAGTCCACGTCACAGCTCTACGAATGTCTGTGATGGATGCCTGGGTAGCCCAAGCAGCTGATGTAGCCGCACTTCTGGTGGAATTAGGTAAGATTCTCCCCGGCAGTGATTTCTTCTGGGTGCAATATGCTGTCGCGATGCAGGCCTTAATCCAACGACCAATCGTGGACGATGAAACCTTCTTGCCCAACGTAGATGGATTGAAGGACAGGAATAAGGCTTCAGACTTACGGAAGGATGCTGTCCGCTTGATGTATCGACGCAGGGCCCTCCTAACTTCCAAGGTATGCCATTGCTGTTCGAGATGGTGTCTAGGGTCCGGACAAAAGTCAGGTAGAACCAACTCCTGGGCTCAGTGATACGGAGAATTTATCTTGGATAGAAAGGAGGGATCCGTTCAAAGTATCCACCTTGTTGTGGAAAATGCAAAGGTTGACCCGCACTGACAACGCTGCAAGTTCAGAGACCCTTCTTGCCGAGGTAATCGCCATAAGGAAGGCGACCTTGAGTGTCAGGAACTGAAGGGAAATCGACGCCAGAGGTTCAAACGGAGGTGACATCAGAGCGTTAAGGACCAATGAAAGGTCCCACGTTGGATATCGGTGGATTGTAGCGGGCCGGAGATTGGATGCCCCTCTCAAGAAGGTCCGTATTCGGGAGTGTTGAATCAAAGGCCGATCATTGTCCACAGACAAGACAGTGTTTAAGGCTGCCACTTGTCACCGCAGAGTGTCAGGGGCGAGTCCCCTGTCTAAACTATCCTGCCAAAAACACGAGAACATAAGAGACAGACACTGTCGTAGGGTCTTGATGAGTCCGGGAGCACCAGGAACAGAACGAGCGCCAGGTGGCATCGTAGATACGATTTGTAGAAGGGCGTCTGGTGGATTGCATAGTGTGAATCACACGCATCGGGATGTTGTCTTTTTTTAGACGGATCCTCTCAAACGCCAGACGGTCAACTGCAACCATTGCGGGTCTGGGTGCAGTATGACTCCGACTGATATCGTCGTTGGGGATGTGCAAGGGGCGCTCCACCGACAAGTTCAAGAGATCCGCATATCAGGGTCAACGCGGCCAATTGGGAGTGACCAGGATGAGATCCGCCTTCTCCGTCAACAGCTTGCGAATCACTCGTGGGATGAGTGGCAGAGGATGAGCGTAAAGGAGCCCCTGGGGCCACATGCTTCAAAGTGCTTCGCAACCCTCTACTCCAGGACAGGGGAACCGGGAGAAGAAGCGGGGCAGTTGTGCATTTAGCGGGTGAGCAAAGAGGTCGACAGTTGGTAGACCGAATCTCCTCGAAAAGTCCTGGAACAACAATGGATGGAGGCACCACTCCACCTAATCTATTTGGGTCTGGCTGGGCCAATCCGCCTGGATGTTGTCTGCGCCAGATATGTGTTCCGCCGTCAGAGACAGAACATGCTACTCCGCCCAATTCAGCATCCTCGTCGCCTCGTCCATTAGGAGTCTGGAACAAGTTCCGCCTTCCCTGTTCACGTGTGCTTTCATTGTTGTATTGTCCGTAAGAACCAGCACCGTCACAGAGGACTGGAAATGGTGTAGGGCGAGGTGGACTGCCCGCAGCTCCAACCAGTTTATGTCGTGTTGTAACTCCCACATGGACCAGTGACTCTGAGCGACTGAAGACCGCAGGTGAGCACGCAAGCCGAACATGCTCGCATCCGTTGTGATGGTAATCCAGATGGGTTCCTGAAAATAACAGCCCTTCCATATGGCTGGTGAGAGCCACTACCTCAGGGACAAGCGGACCGCCACCGGGAGGACTACCTTGGCGTTCGAACTGGCCCGGTGAGACCTCTGATAAGGCAGAAGGTACCACTGAAGTGGTCGACTGTGAGACGGACCCACGGGATGATTGCGATGCATATTAGTTTGCTGAGCAATTGGGACAATGTGATCAGGGGAACGGATCTGAGCGAGAACACCTGAGTCACTAATGATCTTATGCTGCGAATCCTGTCGGGAGATAGGAATACATGGCCGCTGACCGGGTCTATGACAGGTCCAAGGTGGAGAATCCGGGTGGTGGGCAGGAGCTGACTCTTGTCTAGGTTCAGGGAAAAACCGTGCTGTTGCAAGGGACGAGACACGGTCCGTAGCTCGACCACAGCCAGATCCCGTGTGGAAGACAGAATGCTGATGTTGTCCAGGTAGCACATTACTCTGATGGGGATCTGCCGTAGGGAGGCAGCCACCGTCGCTAACAGCTTCGTGAAGGTCCGAGGGGCAAACGACAGGCCAAACGGCATGGCCCGATATTGGAAGTGTCGGTTTGAGTAGGCAAACCGCAGGAATCATTGATGAGAGGGACGAATCGGGACATGCAGATAAGCCTCCTTGAGGTCGATTGATGTCATAAAGTTCCCCCGTCGGATGCCCTGCAGGATCGACTTGAGGGACTGCATTTTGAAGTGATGATACCTGACAAATTTGTTTAAGGCCTTTAGGTCCAAGATCCCCCTCCAGCCCCCAGAAGACTTTGGCACGAGAAAGAGGAGTGAATAGAACCGGAGCCCCGTTGTTCTACTGGCACAGATTCGATTGCGCAGATGTCGAGCAGATGTTGAACCTCTCTGTCCATCAGTCGCCTCTTCTCTGGATTGCCCGATACTGGGCAGGGAATGAAGCGGTTCAGAGGGCTGGAGAGGAAGTTCAACGTGAGGCCGAACCTCACCGTTTGGAGGACCCAAGCATCGGTCGTGGAGGATTCCCACTGGGGTAAGAAGTGGATGAGACGACCGCCAATGGGTAGATTTGCGTGGTAGTCACTTGCCCCTTCTGAATGATCGGCTGCCGGTTCCACGGAACTGTCACCTGGCGTTATGCTGACCTCTGCCCCGATCCCGGTAGACAGGTCTGTCAGCAGACCGATCGAAGCCCTGGGAGTATTGCCTAGGAAAATAGGACCCGCTGGGTCCAGACTCAGTCCGAAAGGACTATCTCTGGGAATAAGGAATATATCTCCTATCCTGTCGTCTGAAGGAGGATGGCATAATTTTACGTTTATCCTTATCCTCTACTAGTATCGGGTCCAAAGCATCTCCAAAGAGAAAGGAACCCTTAAAGGGAGCAGATGTCGCTTCCACTTTGATTTGAGATTGGCCCTCCAATGTTGAAGCCAAAGGAGGCGCCGAGAGGTGACGGTAGAAACAAGAGCTCTAGAAGCAAACTTGGCCGCATTCAAGGATGCGTCTGCCGAATATTCAGTGGCTGCCACTATTTTATTTATGTCCTGGTGGAGCCTGCTGTTGTCAGGTGGTAATCGCTCTTGCAGTTGGCGCAACCAAATAAGAGATGCGCAAGCAAAGAAGGATGTAGATGTTGCTGCCCTGATGGCCCAGGCTGCCGCCTGATGCGTCTTACGGAAAGACAGTTCAGCCTTCCTGTCCTCCGTTCTGAGACCATCAAGCACATCATTGGAGATGATGGAAGAAGACGTTAATTGAGCCACAGGGGCATCCACTATAGGCAGTTGGATCAGATTTTGTAAAGTAGAGTCCGAACAATACAACTTTTTATCCAAGCCATTTGGAGCCGAGATGTAAGCTGGTTGGGTCCATGATTTTTGGACCACCTCCGTGAACAGTTCAGGGCATGGAATAAAATCTTGTTCAGACTTGGGCAGCTGAAACAAGTCATCATGGGGATGAGGGTCCGCCTGTTGCGATGACTGTGTGCTCGAAACTCCCATATTTGTGGTAAGTTGGGCCTTGTGGAGCAAGGATTTGAACATGGAAAGGCGGAAGAGGCCCGTGAAGGAAGGCCTATCGGGAGCAAGGTCCTCATCCTCAGACAACTCAATCTCTTCAGGGTCTTCCTCATCCCACACGGAGTCAGTGAGAGGAAATTCCACGATATGAATAGCCACGATGCAGATCGTCATATGTCTGAGGTAATGGTGAATGCATAACTGGCATGGAAAGACCATGGAGACCTTGGTGAGGAGCTGTTGTCAAGATCCTAGAGATTGTCTGAGACAATAGGTCCTGGATATCTTGAGAGAGCGCCGGTTGTAGGCCTTCAGCAGGACGGAGTCCAGCAGCGGTCGGGGTGAAAGAAGCCTCTAGAACGGGACGACCCCGATGATGAGTAGCATGAGCGCTGTGTTCCGAGGAAGCAGGTGAAAAGGCGGACTCCCAGAGGACCGTAACTTCAGTTGAACTATGGGTGGCAACAGGAGGTTCCTGTGACACTTGGGAAGGCTTGTCAGGAGACATCTGACGGTTAGAGGACTGAGCCCTCTGCTGAGCAAGAAGGTATTGTTTCTCAAATGCTTTGTGCCTTCTCTCCTCAGCCTTGTCAGCTGCTGCCGAGGGCTTGGTGGGATGAGGACTGGCAGAACGTGCCCTAGTAGCTCGATGTTTGGAGTTCTTGGCAGGAGCCTTGGAATGTTTCTTGGCCTCGGGCGGGCTATAGGAGTGTTCGAGGTCGGATGACAGATCAGACTCCGCCATCAAGACGAGTTAATCCAGAACGTAAATTGATGGAGTAAGTTGAAAGAAATCGAATAGTAATAATTATTTTTTTTTTAATCAGGAAGCAACCACGAATAAAAAATGCAGATTGCCGACAGGAGATGGCAGTCAGATGAGTCATTGAAGGCCAGTCAAGGCAACCACAGGTCACAACAAACGATGCAGGGATATATTGGCCAAGCAGGTGTCAGAGCACCTCTGAAAGCTGCTTCACAAAGGCTCCTCACCAGGCAAGTCAATCCAAGGCAGGATAGCAGAACAAAAACAGTGATTTCAAAATGCGCTCCCTGCTGCCTCGGGTAACTTTTAGAAAGAAAATGGCAGGCGGCAATGATTGAAGACAAAATGGTGCGCGGCTCGTATTTTGCCGCTCAGCGCCTCCGCGGAGTGAGGGAGCCGAAAAGGAAAGGTGCACGAGGCAGTAACAAGCTCACTCAGCACAGCGAAGCCTTCAATGAAGGAGTTTGCCGCTTTACTAATAGGCAGGGACTCCTGGCCGCCTTGAAGATTGTAAGAGCGGTGTGGATGGCAGAGGTGGTTCTCCCGACAAGCCGGAAACCAACGCACCCGTCAGCAAGAACAATCACTCAGAGATGCCGCAAAAGGTATAGTTCCGAGGACGCTGCAATTAGCAAATGACGGGGGGGGAGCCCGCTTGGTGGCCCAGGGGCAACTCACCCACCGCCAGCAGCTGAGGTAATCAGGAGATGTCCGACGAACAGCTGAGTCAACTTTGAAAAACAATCCACACCGCCTGAAGAAATACAACAGAAAATTGCTTGGAAAATCCAAATAAAGGTTAAATTCTTCAGCCTGATTGCTAGAGCCAAGGGAAAAAACCAGTCTCTCGCTCAACTGAGTGAATAAACTGGAGCTCAGCCGAGCGAAGGAGGAGTGGCCAAGGACGTTTCTTAAAGAAACATTCACCCAGTCTAGCAATCAAGATGAGGAATAACCCAACATTTGGATTCTCCAAGCAGCGCGCTGGAGAATGTGATGTGCAGAAGCTGAAAATGCAATGTGTGGACACGGCAATGTGCTTCAGCTTTCAAATGGAGCGTTTGGAGGCTGAAAACACAAGTGCGGAGCCCAAAACCACAAGCCATTGTCTGTGGCAATCTCTGCAGCCAGGAAGAGGACACGCAGAGGCCCAAGGATGGGGGCCAGCGGGTGGGCAGGGCTACCTTCATAGTATAAGACACACCCAAATTTTCAGCCTCTTTTAGGGGAGGGGGAAGTGCATCTTATACTCCAAAAAGTAAGGTAGTTTCATCTCCAAGTACTCTTTTTAAACATACTGAGAAAACTCATTTAGATAACTAGCATCCTCAGTTTTTAAGAACATTTCTTATGGCCGAGTGATAATTCTCTTATTACACATTAAGCTTTCCAGTGAATGTTGTCTTTTAGTTTAAGGAATCTCTTTCAACAGAAGAATGGCAAGTTTTGCCACATTTCTATTGTAACTTGCCTATGTCTGCTATGGAAGGTTCAGTACCTTCTTAAGATGATGTGCTTTATTGGTATGGATACCACAGCATGAAGTGAAACTGGCTGAATCATCTTCTAACCTTCCAGTCATGTCTTGGCACTGAACCTAAAAACTATCTGTAATTGGTGGAATGCCAAATACAGGATACAATATTAAGGAGTAGAAATCTGAATCCTGTAATAATTCAGCAAGAGTTCAGGCAGAACAATCCATTCTCAAAAGACAAACCAGAAAATCAGGAGCCCTGTTTTGAAAACAGCCCTAAACGTTAATAGGGAGTTCCAGTTCTTCAGATTGAATCACTTCAATATGGATTGTGATAAAATTGGTCTTCAAGTCTTCTTTGTCTCAATTCCAAAATACTAGTTATTTAAATTATGACAGAATAATTATTAAAAATGAAAAAAAAAATCAGTAAGCAATCCTGGAAATACAGAAACAAAAAAACAGTTTTTGGCTTGTTTAACAGTAGCATTTTCAATCCATTACCTCTCTAGTTAGAAAAAAGACTAAATTGAAACTCTACAACCAAATATACCAAAAGTCTGATTGGGCATGAATTAGATCCTATATTATTAGGAAACTTTCTGAAATGTGGTAGTATTTTCTAAGGTTTGATTTTAAGCTGTCTTATTGCAAAAACAACTGTACTATTCCTTTAGACTAATCTTCCAGCAGAGGAGTATTTTGCATATGTTATGAAAAAGATGAACATTCAAATGAATCTGCTGTGTAGCTCTTTATTCGCTTGCAAATCAGGAAAAAAAGAGCATGGCTAAATATACCATTTTGGGTTTTAACTAGTTCTTTTAAATTAGGAAAAATATGATAGAGACAAGAAAAAGCTAACCAGGCTTCCGGTTTGGCTTCTGTCGCCACCAGATGGTCTTTTGAGACCGCCAGCCCCGTCGCCCGTAAAGAGCCGCCTTTACAGCTGAAAGGCGGCTCGAAAAACTCAATTTCCTTAAGGAAATGTGAGATAGAGCCGGCGAGGGCAGGTAGAGCCCTCTGCGAAGTCCCCAGAGTTCTTTTTTACTTCTGGGGAGGAAGCAGGATGAGGCTCCCTATTTTCGCTCGCCGCTGCTCCGGGCTTCGGGAGAACTCTGCGTTTTGCAGAGCCAGGCGATGGGACCAGACCAATTAATGAAATTAACAGATCGTCTGAACAAGTAGGATGAAATCTGGATCCGGGATCCCAAATTGCAAGTATTTTTTTTTATTGAAAAAGTTTTTGAATACAAATTTTCCCCCCCATTTTTCTCCCCCCCTCCACCCTAACCCCCCCTCACCACCCATCCCCCCCTGTGACTTCTTCACAACAAAGACCTAATTCATAACATTATATAATATTTTACCATCCCCTTACTCCCTCCTCTAAATACTGACCCTTACTTGCTAATAATATTATTAATATTGTTACTTCCCCCTTTTACCATACATTTCAAAATAACATTCTACTGTAACATTGTATAACTTCTAATTTATAACTTATAATATTATTGTAACTCCCAATTTAGCAATAATCTGCCCTTTTTCTCCTCCTCCATACTTATATTTGTATATTAATACAACATTTCAAAACAACCTTTCACTTTAAAACTATATAATAAATCCTACTTTAACATTTAATCTTTTGTGTATATTAATATAACATTTCAAAGCAGCCTACCCCATAAATCCTAATTTAACATTTATTCAACTCTATCCATTTGCTCCACTCCCCTAAATATATCACTTAAACATCCCTTTTCTTAAACTAGACAATCAGTAAACTAACCTATTTCCACCCACTTTCCTACAAAATTGCCATGCACAACAATTCTTAATATCTTTAATCCACTGCCCACTCTGCTAATATATATATATATATTCCGTTATATAAAAAAAGTCAATGACTTTAAATTTATAATCCATATAATATCTTCTTTGATGTCTTTCCACTGGATTGTTGAGTCCATCATCCATATTAGGATAACATAGCATCCTGGTGCAACAGTTTGTTCAAAATCCTCAGTCATCATCTGCCCCCATCAGTAATGAATATCCTCATATATATATAAAAGAAAAAAACAACCACCCGAGTGACATTATGATTATATTCCATATAGTTGTAATTGTGGCTTTCATCAGGATTATTAATTCCCATCATCCTAATGGGTAACAACCAGATCTTCTGCGTGCCCCAGCATAGCTCTCTTGCCTTATAGCTCAAGATAATTATAATATATTTATCAATAAAAGAAAGAAATCCAAAATAGATAATTCAAATCCAACAATTTAAGGCTCTTTTCACATCCCAAAATTACGGCATTGCAGAGATCTGTCACTCTCCTCAGGATAATATTAACCAATACTTTGCCTCCACTATCTTTTCATATATTCATTCATTTTTTTAAAATAACTGGCTTCACTGTTGCTTAATTTAGAAATTTCTATTTTTGTGAGACCTATTTCTTTTTTTCTTTTCTTTTTGTGGGTTTAATCTCCATCCTGGTTTCCTTTCTACAAGTTGTATATCAACTGATCGGTTTTCATTCTGCTTTATAACTTGATCTTGTTGGTTTTGCTTTTGTGTCTCATATTTCTTTTTTATCAATTGTGTATCAGCTAATTGGTTTCCATACTTGTCTGTGACTTGATGAATCATCACGTTAGAGTCCGATGCCACTTCTCTCGTATTTGTAGATAATCCAGCTGAGGTGTCTAAAGAATCCAAAGGCAGTTTGTCCACAGCAGCCTCTATAATTCAAGGTTTTCCCTTTATTTCCAATTCCTTCTGCTTATCCTGTATTGTGCCTAAAGATGTTAAGTTCATTTTCAAGATTTTTTGATAAAATTCTTCCGCTTTTTCAACAGTATTTAGTTGGTATCTTTCTCCTTGATATCTCAATATTATACCAACTGGAGCGTCCCACCTGAATAGAATATTTCTTTTTTTTAGCTCAGTCACCAGAAAACCAAATTTCTTCCTTTCCAATAACATCTTAGGCGGGAGCTCTTTGTAAATCCAAATCTTTCTTCCAAACAATTGCAAAGTAGAATTGAAAGAATTTTACACAATATTATTTCTTATATCTTTATCTGTAAAATAAATCACCACATCTCTAGGCAATTGCCTTTGCTTTGCAATCCAGGAATTTATTCTATAAACTTTGTCAATCCTACAAAATACTTCCTCAGGTTGAACCTTTAAGATCCCAGCCAGAATTTCAGAAGACATTTTCCTTAAATCATCTCTGTCATTTTCCTGCAGTCCTCTGAGTCTAATTGCATATTCAGTAAAATTATATTGCATCATTAAAACTTCTCTTTCAATCCGTTGTTGTATGTTTTCTGCATTACAAGACTTTTGATCAGCCTCCATTTTAGGTTTTTCTTCTGAGCTGTTGTCTTGAGTGTTTGTCAAATCATTTTCAATTTTTTGTATTCTATTATCCAAATTGTCCTCAATTTCTTCCACTTTAGACTCTAATAAGTTAGTATTTGCATCCAACTTGATCATAAATTCTGCAAAACCATTAGCCATTTTTATAATTTTTCGGTCCAAAATATCAAACTTTGATTGCACTAATTCTTTAATTTCCTGCTTAAATTTTTCAAAGTTCTGATTCACAATCTCATCCCTTCTTACAATCTCCTCCAAGAGAAATTCAATTATATTAAAATCAGTTTTCTGAGACTGGAGATTTAGAACTTGTTCATGTAATTTATTAATGGGGGAATCCCCCCCCCACTGCTTGTTTGTCCGGCTTTGCAAGCTTTAATGCCATATTTCCACACAGACAAACTATTTTTTAAAAAAGAAAAGAGAGGCAAAGAAGAAAAAAAAACTTCTTTCCAACCAAGATCAATATCAGAATTCCAGGAAGAACAAAACACAAAAGTAGAGCTTTATCTTCAATTGTAGCCAGAAGTATTTATTCCGCTACTTTGTATCTTAATAGAAAACAGAAGGACTCTCCCTTTCAGCCCCTTCTCAAGCCTCGGCAGTTGCCATTTTTAAAAATTCTTTTTCTCCTTTTCCTTTTCCTTCTTCAATAATTGTTATAAAATAGATGAAATACTTGCGATTCAGGGTCACAGCTCCAGCTCATATCCTTTTTAATTGTTCTGTTAGTTTTTGTAGGCTTGATCTTGTTGCCTAGCTCTGCATAAGCAGAGGTCTCCCAAAGCCCGGAGCGACGGCAAGGGAAATAGGGAGCCTCATCTGCTTCGTCCCCAAAAGTAAAAAAAAAACTTTGGGGGCTAGGCAGAGAGCTCTACCTGCCCCCGCCGGCTCTATCTCCATTTCCACATGGAAATTGAGTTTTTTCGAGCCGCCTTTCAGTTGTAAAGGTGGCTCTTTACAGGCAATGGAGCGGCGATCCCAAGGGATCGTCTAGCGGCGGCAAGAAGCAAACCGGAAGTCCCCAAATTGCAAGTATTTTTAACAACCCTAAGATTGATTTTAAAAGTAAAGAAGAGTGAAAGGGGGAAAAAAGAAAGTTTAAAATGGCGACTGGCTGAGGCTTGAGAAGAAAGCCGAAAGCCAAAGTCCTTCCGTTTGAATAGTTTAATAGGTTACAAAGTAACTGAAACAATAGCGCTGGCTAGAAGTCAAGAGAAAAATTTTTATTTCATGCCTCTTTCTTCTTAGTGACTTGATATTGATATTTCTTGGAGAGAAGTCTTTCTCTATAAAGGGGAAAAATCTGTTTGTGGGGCAGGATAGCGTTAAAACTGACAAAGCCAGAGAACCAAGCTCGGGGGGGGGCTCCCCCATTTATAAACCACATGAACAAGTTGTAAGCTTGCAGATGCAGAAGAATGGCTTTACAGACCTAAAGGAATTTGTATTGGAGGAGATGGCAAGACATGATAAGATTGTGAATCAGAACCTCGAAAAACTTAGACAGGAAAATAAAGAGTTGGTTCAACAAAAGTATAATATTCTGAAGCAACATATGAAAAGTTTCTTAGAAGCAATTATGAAGATGGATAAACTTATAAATTCAGAAATAGAGTCTAAAATGAAGGAAGTTGATGATAAGATTTATAATTTGGATAATAAAATATAAAGAATTGAAAATGATTTAATAAGGATTCAAGAAAAATGCTCAGAAGTAGAGTTTAAAAAAATAAAGGAAGCTGACTACAAGACTTACAATGCAGATAATATAAAACAAACGATTGAAAATGAAGCCACAATGATGCAATTCAGACTCATGGAATTTGCGGTGAGAATTAGGGGAATACAGGAAAACAAAAGAGAAGATTTGAGAAAGATGTCTGCTGAAGTTCTGGCTGTGATTTTAAAGGTTAGTCCTGAAGAGGTATCCTGCAAGATTGATAAGGCTTACAGAGCTAATTCTTGGGTGGCAAAGCAAAGGCAGCTGCCTAGAGATGTGGCGATTTACTTTACTGATAAAGAAATAAGAAATGATATTGTGCAAAAGTCTTTTAATTCTACTCTTGAAATGCATGGAAGGAAGATTTGGATATTTAAAGAGCTGCCGCCCAAGATGTTAAAAGATAGAAAGGATTTTGGATTTTTGGTGACTGAGCTAAAGAAACAAAACATCCCATTTAGGTGGGATGCTCCAGTTGGTATAATATTGAGATATCAAGGAGAAAGATATCAACTAAATACTGTTGAAAAAGCAGAAGAATTTTACTATAAAGTTCTTAAAATGGATTCAACATCTCCATGTATAACACATGAAGCGAATAAAGAAAAGCAAAATCAACAAGAGATTGAAATTCAGGCTAAGCAGATGGAGGTGGAGGTAATGGAAAAACAACAAGTTACAGAGGCTTTTTTGGACGAGCCGCTTTTGGACTCTCCCTCAGAGGTTATAGTTGGATTACCTATAATTACAAGAGAGGCGGCTTTGGATTCTAATGTGATGACTTATCAAGTTACAGACCAGCATGGAAATCAATCAGCTGATATACAAGTCCTAGAAAGCCAACCAGGATGGAGATCTAAACCACAAAAAGTTAAAAAAAAAAAAAAGCAGGTTCTACAAAACTAAAAAAATTTAGACTAAACAACAGTTTAATGCCTGTTACTTAAGAGACAATTAAATTCATGAAAATATAGTTGAGGCAAAGTGTTGGTTTACACTATTTTGAGGAGAATGACAGATCTCTGCAGTGCTGTGCTTTTGGGATGTGGAAGATGGCCTTTAATTGAGTAGATTGGAACTTTCTATTTTGGACTCTTTGACAAATGGATTAGGTTTATGCTGAGCTATAAGGCAAGAGAACTATGGGATTGGAGCAGGCAGAAGATCTGGTTGTTACCCTAACACGGTGGTTGGAATTAATAATCTAGATGAAAGACATTACAGAAGACACTATATGGAATATAAATATAAAGTCACTCGGGTGGTTTTTTTTATATATGAAAACATTTATTATTGATGGGGGCAGATGGTAACTGAAGATACTGAACATACTGTTGGAATTAGAATTTGATGTTACCCTAACATGGGTGATCGAATTAACAATCCAGTTGAAAGACATTATAGAAGACATCACATGGATTACAAGCTTAAAGTAATTTGAGGATTTTATTTACATATGGAAATATCTTTTTAGTGGTGTGGGCAGAAGAACAAAGATATTAAAAATATTATGTATGGTAGGCCTGTAGGAAAGTGGGTGGAGTTGGGTTAGCTTACTGATTGTTTAGTTTAGGAAAAGGGATGTTATGTTATACTAATATATGTAAAAGACTTGAATTAAGAGATATATGTATGAAGGAGGAGGAAATGGGTAGATTATGAGTTGAAATGGCCAAATTAGGATTTATGATATAATTTTACAGCTGAATGTTGCTCTGAAATGTATAGTATAGGGGGGATATAATAATATTGTTAGAAAGAAAGGGTTAGTATATGAGGGGTGGAGTAAAAGGATGGTAAAGTATTATATAATCTGTTATTAATTTGGGTTTTATTTTGGAGAAGCCACAGGGGGAGGAGGGGAGGAGGGGTTAGGGAGGAGGGGGGAAAAGGGGGGAGAAATTTGTATTTGAAAAACTTTTTCAATTAAAAAAAAAAGAAAAAGCTAACCACACAGCCTTTTGTCTTTTGAGTGATTTCTCAAAAGTTCACTAAAGTTTGTTCATTAGGCTCCAATACTCCAAAAGGATTTCACTCTCAAAAGTATCTCTATATTGTTGTTGATACTCATGAAATTGTTTTACTATACTCACATTTGAATTATAGCATTTCCTTGTGCTTCAAAAAAAGAAAAAAGGAAAATAAAATTATGAATTATGCAACAAAAGCAATCAAGTACATACAGTCTGAAAATAACTGAAAACACAGTAATGCTTTTTATAATGTTAAAGATACAAACATGATAATTTAGTGTTATTGTTCTAGTATAATATGTTACTGTGTTTTACTTATTAATGGATAAACATTATGTTTAGGGTAAATCTAGGGTAAATCAACTGAACTTGGATCCTATTAAATAATGTGAACAGCTATAATGTGTCTAATACATGCCAAAGAGGAAAACTTTCACATCAATTTGTATTTGAACTATTATTGTTGGTGTAAATAACGTCTTTGCACTCCAATTTTTGAGGAAAAAACCATAAACAATATATTCAAAACAAAAATATTACAACTATGTTGGTAAACACATATGGATATGCTATTCAAATCACTTTGGTCTACTGAAAAAATATTGTACAAAAGAATCTTACCACTTTTCAATTTAGATTCACATATAATCAAAAAAGAAGAAAAAGAAGAAAAAAGGAAAAACCAGAATCAATAAATCCAAAGGCATTGTATGCAAATGTTAATCAAACATATATTAATGCAGCACTGAAAAAAGTGCACATTAACAATGAAACAATATATTTAATTAGCACAGGTTAATTAAGCCAAAAATTAACCCAATAACTTAACCAAGGAATTGTGCTAGAGGAAGGGACTGTAGACCCTCTATCTATTTGGTCACAATCTTTCATACATATTTTTGTTTCATTTTGCTTTTTAAAATTAAAGAAAAAAAGTGTATAATCTCAGGAAAGATGAATTTTACTGGAAATACATTTAAGTGCTTGGATTCTATCAATTTTACCTTACTGTACTCCAATCCCCCAACACCACACTTTCAATTATCCATATACAAACCCACTATAATCTATTATTCATTTTCCCGCATATAAAATATGGGCAAGGCTGTACTATCAATGATTGATTCATTGATGCTAAAAACTTAGATGTAATTGAACAACTTAAAATTGCATCAAGTGAGAAAGTATAAATTAAAAGATATAAATATAACGCTTTCTATTCTTATTCTTCTTGTGCTATATCTGTCATCGGATGTTGGTGATCATGTTGGCAATCCTATTTTTGTCAATAGCCATATGAAAAACTGCTACTGAGTTTTGTCCAAACCAGTCCCTTAGGTTTTGAAGCCATGATGTTTTCTTCTTCTGCCTGGACCTCGTTTGCTTCAATCTTTCCCTGGAGGATTAAGTGAAGGATGCCATATTTTTCTAGGTGTCGCATCACATGTCCAAAATATTCTAACTTTCACTTTTTAATGGCTTTGATTATTTCCCTTTACTTTCCCAGGCGGCATATCACCCCCTCATTTGTGATTTTGTTAATCCAGTTTATACGTAACAGTCATTTAAATCCACATTTTAAATGCTTCTAGTTTCTTCAAGTGATTTTCTGTCAGAGACCAACTCTCTACTCCGTAGAGCAGGATAGAAAAGATGTAACATCTGACAAGCCTGATTTTCAGTTTTAGGCTGTTGCAATATTTTCAGGATCAGACTCAATAATTAAAGTAAGAATAGTATGTTTAAATAAAGCTCTGTTTAATCACAGATGGCATTCTATATTCACTGAATATTCACAAATAGAAGCACTGAAAAATGGCATACAGCTCCTTATATATACAAGGGGAGGAGCTAGATATGGGAGTGGTTAGACATACATACATTAAGCAATGGAAATAAGTTAACTCTTGATATACTGTACAGATACTATTTACATGATGGAGAATAAAGCATTTACTTGTGACAAATCCCCCTCTAAATGCTGATTCGACATATGACAATAATTACATTCAGATTCAGAACAATATAAAACTTGTAGCTTGGTAGTTAAGTATTTGTGTTGTTTAGAAGGTAAAGGTTTTGTCAAGATGTCAGCTATTTGCTCTGATGTTTCACAATGAATAGCTTTAATAAATCCGTCTTGTGATAGTTGCCTTACATGTTTGAATTTTATATCTATATGTCTAGATCGCTGTCCAATAGCATCAGATCTAAATATTTCAATGGCAGCTTTGTTATCTTCATGTATGATATAAGGCAATGAAGGTTTTTTCCAAATATTAGACAATAAATCATTAAACCATACTAGGTTATTTGATGCTTTAGACAGACAAACATATTCTGCCTCAGTAGTTGATGTAGCTACCAAATCTTGCTTACCAGTGTACCAGTAAACTGGGCAGCCGTTAAGGAAAAATATATAGCCAGATGTACTTTTTCTACAAGTGACATCACCAGCCCAATCTGCATCTGCATAACATGTGAGAATGGGTTCATTTGTATTGGGTTCTAATAACAAGCAGAAGTCTAAGCTATTTTTTAAGTATCTTAATATCCTCTTGACAGCTTCCCAATGGTATGATAATGGTTTACTGACATGTCTGGATAATAAGTTAAGGGGTAAAGCAATATCAGGTCTAGTCCAGTTAGAGATATAGAGAAGAGAGCCGATAACAGACCTATACAATGTGTTATCTTTAAATTCTGGAGATGACTCATCAGTGTTTCTTAGAAAATCAGTCTGCATGGGAGTATCACATGGTTTGGCATCATTTAGGTTACATTTGTTTAAGAGTTCTCTAATTTTATCCCTTTGGGAAAGTTTGAATCCCTTCTTTGTTTTGCTGATTTGAACACCAAGATATTTGTTTACTTTCCCTAATGATTTTAAGGAAAAGTGTTCATTGAGTTTTGTTACAAAAGTTTCTCTCCTTTTTGTATCTTTGCCTATATATAGAATATCATCAACATAAATCAATACAAATTCTGGAGAATCACCTTCACTCTTAACAAAGAAACAATTGTCAGCAGTAGTGGCAACAAAGTTCATAGTTTTAAGTACTTTGACCAAACATTCATACCATTGCTTGCCAGATTGTTTCAATCCGTATAGACTTTTGTTTAATAGCCATATATCATTTTTGTTTGTATATTGACTATGAGGAGCTCTTACATATATATCTTTATCTAATTTGGCATGTAAATATGCAGTTTGTATATCATATTGAAATACCTCGAGATTAAGTGCTCATGCTATAACTAGAGCTGTTTTAACACTCTCAGTTCTTACAGTAGGAGAGTAAGTGTCTGTATAATCCTCAGGATATTTTTGAGCATAACCTTGTGCGACTAGTCTGGCTTTATACAGTGTGTTACCTCCTTCCAAATTCTTAATTTTATATATCCACCTGGTACCAATAATAGTCTTATCCCTTGGGGCTTGTGTGGGTGTAAAAACATTCAATTCTTGTAAGCTATTCATCTCCTTGGTCATTGCTGATTCCCACTTTTCTCTTTCTTTGGGGGGAAGTTTCAGCACTTCTTCATAAGTGTTTGGTGTTACTATTTCTCCATTCATATACATTACATAATCTTTGTATTTATTAGGCACCTGATTTCTGTTAGTTCTGGTTGTTCTCACTGGTATACTATCATTGTCATGTAAATACCTTGCTTCCTTTTTTGTTACTGAATCAGTTTTTATTTTGTGTTGACTATTTGTCCATGTTCTAACTTTGTTTTTGCGTGTGCTGTTATTGTTTTTCTTTTCAATATTCTTATTTTGATGTTCAGTGTCTGAATTGGTGTTTGGGAATATTTCATTAAGGTGTATTTTGGACCAATTGGCCTGTTCATGAAATACTGCTGTTCTTGAAATTATGAATCTGTTATTGTTATCAATAAATCTGTATCCTTTTGTGCCTGTTTCGTATCCCATGAATTTAAGTCTTCTGGATACGTTTTCACCTTTACGCCTTAATTGTTTAGGTATATGTACGTCTGCAGTGACTCCAAATATATGCATGTGTGTTAACTTAGGTTTCCTACCGTACATCACTTCATATGGTGTTTTATTCACTATGCTGGACCAAGTCCTATTTTGGGTGTAATTGGAAAATTGTAAAGCTTCTGACCAGAATTGTTTACCTAAACCAGCATCTTCTAATGTGGATCTAATCATGGTTTGTAGTGTCGAGTTCTTTCTCTCTACCACTCCGTTCTGGAATGCAGAGAAAGGACTAGATGTGTAATGCAACATCCCTTTATCTTTTAGCCATCGTGAGAATTCGTTTGACATGAACTCACATCCTCTGTCATAATTTGTTTTATTCTAATGTTGTGTTGTGTCTCTGTGCATTTGTAAAATTCTTTGAATTTCTGAAATGTTTCATCCTTATGTCTTAATGTGTAGACAAACCCATAACGACTATAGTCATCCACAATGGTTAGGAAATAGCGTTTTTTATATGTGATTGATGGTGTCAATGGGCCAACTAAGTCCATGTGTACTAATTCAAAGATTTGTTTGGTTGACCTGGTTGATTTTTTGGGCCTGGGGCTAGTTTTGAGTTTTGTGGATTTACACACTGAGCATTCTAGGTAGTTTTTACAGTTTTTTATTTTAACACCATCAGCATGTTCAATCATTTTTTTGTACTACAGGAAAACTAGCATGTCCTAATTTTCTATGTAAGATATGAGCACATTCATCATGAATGGGTTTGCCTATATTAGGTCTTTTATCATTGGATGGGTTTTTGTTGTTATGAACTACCTCATGTTCCTCATTATCACTATTACTATTTTCTTCGTTATTTATGTCATTGTCATCCTCTATGTTGGAATCAATATTGTGTAAACATTTTTCATTTGTTATTAAGTAAGGTAAGCCTCCTTTTACAATGACAGTACCTACGCTTGTTTCATTTTTCTTTAAAGCTGCATTCCCTTTTGAAAAGACTATGTTTATGCCAGATTTTCTGCTTAGTTTTATTGCACTAAGTATGTTATGAGGTATTTCAGGTATTAACAATACCCCCTCTATTTTTCCTAGGCCAGGTAAGATTGTATTTCCTCTACCTATGACTTGGACCTTCCCTTGATTAGCTACTTTGATTACAAATTTATCTTCAACAAACGAAGATAATATATTTTTGTTGTGTGTAGTGTGATTTGTTGCACCAGAGTCAATGAGCCAATCGTTATCTTCTGGTCTATGTATGTTGTTGTTGTTGTGTTTGTTCAGTCCATTCAATGAACCAGATTTTCTATCTCTTGAATCATCTCTACCCCCTCTATGTTCCTTATAGATGGGTGGACTACTATATCTATGTCTGTCAGTGGATGACTGTCTGTTGTGATATCTATCTCTATGATCTGTCCTATGTTTATCTCTGAGAAATTTAGGACAATCTCTTCTATTATGCTCCTTGGACCCACAATTATGGCATTTGATTGGTTCATGGTACCTTTCTTGAAATGCCACTTTCTTATATTGCTTATGCTTTATGTGATTATTATAACGATTTCTTCTCGAATTGTCTTCAGCTATCAACCTATTAGAAAGGTTTTCTATGGATAAATACCCTAAATTGATTGTATCTAAATGGGATATATAATTATTCCAAGATGGGTCTAATGAATTGATAATAACACTTTTCATTGTTTGATCTGAAATTATTTCTCCTCTTAGTTGTAATTCTGCTCTGACTTTGTTTAAGTATATTAAATGTTCACTTATGGTGACCCCAGATTTTAACCTGGCTGAAAAGAAATCCTTAGACATTCTTGTTGTAGTGGCTACACTATCACTGTGAAACAGCTTAAACATGCATTGAACAATTTCTGATACAGTTAGATTTGACTTAATACTATGATACATAGCAGGAGATATACTGGATATTAGTAAGAAAAATGCTCTATGGTGTAGGCAGTCCAATCTTAAAGTCCAAGGTCTTTTTGGAGGGTTAGTAATGAAAAACAATAAATTTTCTTTCATAAAGACAACTTGGAGCTGTTGGCACCACTCTTGTAAATTAACACCATCTACCCTCAGTTTTGGGAAATCATTGGGTAAATTCCCAATGTTGTTAGCTCCATTATTTACAACTGGAGGAAGTCCATGGTCTTCTAAGTGTTGGTAACCGCAGAATGGCATGGGGATGCTAGCGACGACTTTAAATGGCAGTCTCTGTCTTTCTCTTGCTTCGAAGCTGTCTGTGTAGCTTTGCACATGCGCATTGTCCATTTCACTCCTGAAGTCATGGTGAAAGGTTCTCGTCGCTGCAGCTCCCTCGCATTGTTCTTCTTCGGAAGACTCGGTCTCTGGTTCAGCCTTGGGAGTCCTGGTGGCGATGGGAGTCCTTTTATTGAGAGCGCTGGTCTCTGGAATTGTTTGCGGCGTAGGTTGGTATCTGCAGGGCTCTCTGGGTTCAGGCGTCGATGCTTTCGCTGTCTGCATAGAGGCGTGCGATCTTCGGGAAGTTCGTTTACTCACTGTTCTTCCTTTTGTTTTTTTACTGCAGTTTTTCGCTGATTCTTTAGTTATTTTCAATTTTGACCCAAAAGTTGCAAAAAGTGTTTTCATTGCAGACTCTACTTGATTTTCTATTGATTCTTCTTCAGTCTCTGTGTCAGACTCTTCTGATGTATGGATCTTTTCTCTTTTGTTTTTTGCATCAAGTAAGTCCTTTCGCGCCAGATATTTTGAATCTTGTCTTCTGATTGGCTCTTCATCGCTTAGACTGAAGGTTCGTTGAAACCAAGATGGCTGCCATTCAAAATTTTGCGCGGTTGTTCTTCTCCTTCGTTGCATTTTTGTCTGTAGACAAATCGCTCACCTTTTTTGAGTCTTTATTTTCATCTGTAACAATGTGCTTTTCTCTCGCTGCTCCGCTTTTTTTCAGTTGCGTATTCATCAATTATTTCTTGTTCTGCTTCCATTTCTTTAGTATATGCCCTGGTGTTGGGTCTTATTTTTTTGCTTTTTGATTTTTCTCTCTCAGACATTGTTGAATTTTTTATTGAGTTAATTAACCATCCTCTGCTACCAAATTGTTGCAATATTTTCAGGATCAGACTCAATAATTAAAGTAAGAATAGTATGTTTAAATAAAGCTCTGTTTAATCACAGATGGCATTCTATATTCACTGAATATTCACAAATAGAAGCACTGAAAAATGGCATACAGCTTCTTATATATACAAGGGGAGGAGCTAGATATGGGAGTGGTTAGACATACATACATTAAGCAATGGAAATAAGTTAACTCTTGATATACTGTAGATACTATTTACATGATGGAGAATAAAGCATTTACTTGTGACATAGGCTTATGTCATGACTGCAGAAAACCTTTTTCATTTTGAAGAAAACTGTGCGAGCTTTCTCTATTTTTGTCTTTACTTCACTGATCAAGTCCCAGCTTTCATGTAAATTAAAACCGAGGTACATGATCCTTTCAACTTTTTCTAATGGTATTCCTTCCGAATTTATCAGTGGTAAATTAATGGGTTGTTTGCTGACAACCATGATCTTGGTTTTTGAGGTGTTAAGCTTCAAACCATATTTTTCAGATATTTCTGAGACTCTGTTGATAAGGAGCTGAAGGTCTTCATGCTTACTGGCAAGCAGAACTGTATCATCAGCATATCTTAAATTGTTGATCTGAACACCTTTTACTTTGAGGCCAGCATCAATGTTTTCCAATGCTTCCTTGAAAATTGACTCTGAGTAGATATTAAATAACAGTGGAGACAGAATATAGCCCTGTCTGACCGCTCTTCATATTTCTACATCATCTGAGTATTTTTGGCCTAGTCTCACATTTGCTACCTGATGCCAATATAGATTCTTTATGATTCGGATATCTTTGTCTTCTAATTCCACTTGTTTCAGGATTTGTAATAGTTTGCTGTGTCTTATTTTATCAAATGCTTTTTCAAAATCGATGAAGCCCATATAAACATTGTGATTGACATCTCTACAACGCTGTACAAGAACTTGAATGCTGAATAAGGCATCTTGTGTACCAAGATTGTTTCTGAAACCAAATTGTGTGTTACTTAGACACGTCTCAATTTTGTTGTATATTCTTATGTGAATTTTCCTCAGGAATATTTTCAGGGCATGACTCATTAAGCTTATTGTTCTGTACATGATACATTTCTTTGCATTTATTTTTGGGGGGATTGTCACAAAGGTTGACTTTAGCCAATCATTTGGTATCTTTCCTGTTTCATATATTCGATTGAAGAGCTGCAGTAAAAATTTCTTCCCATTGTCTTCCAGCAATTTTAAAATTTCTACTGGGATATCATCAGGTCTGGTGGCTTTTCTTATTTTTGCTATTTTTATTGCGTGTTCAACCTCCTCCATAGTGATGTTTGGTCCAGTTGTTATACTTCCCATATCAATATCATCCCTAGTGTCCTCAAAAAGTTCTCCAATATATTCCTTCCATCTTTTTAGTTTTTCATCCTCATTCAAGATGATTTCCCCTTCTTGTCAGCTAAGTTGTTGGTTTTCTTTTTGTAGACACCTGCTGCTTCTTTCACTTTTTTGTATAAGTTGAAATTATCATGAATACACTGTCTCTATTTCTTTGCATCTCTTTGCAAACCACTTTTCTTTTGCCAGTCCAATTTTTCTTCTAATTGTTTTCTGCAATTCATTGTATTTTTCTTTGTTTTTATTTTTATAAGTGTCTTTCATCCATGAGATGAAGAATTTCATCCATTATCCATTGTTATTTCTTGTGGTATTTCTCTCTTTCTTTTGAGTTTGTTACCTCTACTATTGCATTTTAAATTTATTCCAATTTCACTTCTACATCTTCATTATTTAGGTTGTTGGTTTCTCTTAAATGAATTTCTAGTTCTTCTTTTATCTTATCTCCATGTTTAATGATGAAGACATTGTCAATTCTTGGTTTAGGAGGATTCGGGTTTTTCATCTTTTTTAATTTAAGCTGGACTTTGGCAAGTGGTAAATTATGACCGGATGGTACATCTCCGCCTGGGTATGTCTTTGCTGATTTTACTGAGTTTCTAAATCTTTTGTTTATTGTAAAATAGTCAATTTGGTTCCTTACTATATTATTTCGTGTATCTGCCAGTGATCTCCAGGTGTACGCTTTCTATAGAAGTTATCATTTAGTATACACATATTTCCCAAGTTGCTATATTTTAAAAAGTATACTTATAGAATTTTATATAAAATCTTCAACCAATTAATAAGATCAGACTTTTTTCGAGTTCATAATACTTTTCATATTTTTACAAAAAGGTTTAAATTAAATTAAACCAATGTTTCATAAATGTTAATAATTTCTTGCAATCCAGTTCTTTCCAACAGCTTAAGATATTTTCAGAAGTAAATAATATTTTAAAAGTGCATTTTGTAACAAAAGTTCCCACTATCAAAAACACTGACTTATCTCTCTTAGGTACTTAGTTTTCACATCCTTATTTCTTGTGCTGCAAACATTCAAAGCATTTTAACTGGGCCCAATGAAAAATGGTAAAAACCATTTTAAAAAGTGAACAAGATCTGTTGCTACAGACAGAATCTTAGTTTCCAGATGCATGAATTCCTCATTTTAAATAATAATTTCATATTTATTTTTAATAAAAATATTAAAATCGTATATACACAAAAAAAAACTATCTTAGTGAAAGTAATGTGTCTTACTGAGTAAAATAATTTACAAGGACTAATGACTTATAGGAATTTACAATTATTTGCACTTATGGTTTCTAAAGAGTTTCGTAGGCTGTATATTTAGAGAAAAAAAACTTGCTAGCATTTCTCCAAAAAATTCAATTGGAGTGTTATGTATCTGAGTCAACAATAGTTCACCTATATTATGTAGACCTTTTTTTTAGGACGCTTACTTCTTTGGCATGTAAGTATTGTATGATTGCATGTTAAAAAAATAGAATACTCTTTCTGTGCAAAATATTTCTAAGACTGTTCTTTATATGCATATATTTAAAAAATTAAACTAAGCTTTTGACCAAGATAGCTGATGATCAAGGAAAATATACAATTTGATACTTTAGGCTAGGTTAGAATAAATCATGTTCTATAATCGGTAAGGAAAACTGCTGTAAATTCCATTTGATGACTGAATTTCCCACTCAAATTTGTTTAGTGTTTTCATATGTAGACAATATAAACAGCAAGTAGACATATATTTCAATAGTCAATTAATCACCTGATATATTCTAGGAAATATGACATACTCATTTTCTTGGATGTTTGAATTTAGACTTTGATGCCATTTAAGTTCCAAACTCAGCATGTCCACATTTTATTTTTCATATCTGACAGTTTGTTCTCCATTATATAAATATAACTTTATTTCAGTTAATACCAAGATCTTTCTTGAACTTTACAGGATTATATTTTTTTTCCATGAATATAGGACTTACATACAAAAATAACCAATTCCTTATGTAATTCCTTATATAATTCAAAATGGCAAATTCTTTTAACAATATATTCATTATGGCTTCTTTTTCTGGAAAATAATCATTTGAAAAGATAAATTGGGAAGAACAAATTCTACTGTCTGTTTTAAATAGTATATCTTTGATCAGTTTCACCAGATTGTCTATATATCTTAATATATTCAGAGTTCAGAACAACTTCATAATACATATAGTGCCATACTTCTATGTGAAAGACTTTACTTTCAGATATATGGATGGAACCTAAGAAATTTGCTTGAGCAATGAAATCTTGTTTGGATTGCTTACATTAATTAAACAAGCATGCACAATTCAAGGTACTATTTCAAACTATTAAAATGTTAAGCATTTTGCGAAATACAACTACTATAAACAAATCCATACATTTTATTTTCATACATAATGCATTTTATATCCATACATAATGCATTTTAATAAATTTATAAGGATGTTATTTTATCAATTAATATCACTAGGAGTTGTTGACTATTTTCTGCAAATATCAAAATAATGATGAATTATATGAAATAAGTAACTTGTAATACTACATAGGTATAATATGTGACTACATCATTTATTTAAATATCAGGCATTTCTTTCACACTTAAAACAACTTTCACAAATACGTTTATTTTATTATTTAATGGAGCCATTTTATAACATTTTATTAGTTCAGACTCAAGAAATAATACATTTTACAACTTAAATTGTTTTATAATATAAAATTGATATATATCTTTTAGAAGACTCAAACTTTTTTTTCTGTATTTTATGTTTTCTCCAAGTACTAAACTTCTTTCATTTAGTTCTTATGCACCTTCCTTGCTCCCAGCAAAGATTTACTTAAAAGACATATAAAATACCCAGCCATTATTTTAACACTATAAATCATATATTATAGTAGCAGAATTTAAATAATGATTCACTATGTTCCACAGACAGCTTTTACCTTTAGGGGTTTTTTTTAGTAGTCATAGCCAATCATCACTCTCCTCTTCCATTATGCTTCTTTATGGCAGACTGAGATGCTTCTTCATTAAGTAGCATTACAAAGAGAACACACCTGAACTCAGAAGTAGAGCATGCTCTGACAGTGCTAATGCTACAGTTCTCAAGTTAACAGGGCTCAGTTGGAAACAGAGTGAAGTCATTGAAAAATTAGTAATTTGCAAACCTAATTTGGTACACTACCTTACCTTAAAAACAGCATGTAGTTGTTGGGTTTTTTTTGAATGACAGAGTTAGAAAGTAGTTTGAATCAAACAAATTACTAAAAATATAAAACACTAATATCATTCTTAGAGTTTATGAGTGTTGTATTTTTAACCAATGGATTAGCAGTAGATAATCTGTTCTAAATGGACATAAAAATAACATATTTGCTCTCCAACTTTTAAAAAACTGGACAGAAGTAACACTGATAGATTTACATCAAATGAAAAGATAAAAGCACACTTTAAGGAAATATTGCATAGCTTATATCAGTTGGCATAGTTTAGTTGGATAAGCTCTCAGCATGAACTTAGATATATGGGAGGTGACAAAATGAACCCATGCTTTTTATTTATATATATATAAACAAAGCATCTGACACAATTTAGACTCTCAGAACAAATGTATAGCATGACAGCAATGAAGGAATTGCAAGCAATGAACACTGCAGACAGCCTGCCAATTTCAAATACTTAAATGAGATGCAGAAAGCTTCACCTCCATGACATCATAAGGATGCTAACCCAAATATGCTACTTCTTACCATATCAAAACACAGCTGTTTAGTAATACAGTTATCTGACAAACAATGTGTGTTGTTTTATTAGACTTCTGTCTACCTTAAGTAAATGCTTCACTGACTTTTTTGGCATTTTAAGCTACATTTAGAAGCAGAGAGGAAAAAATGTAATAATAATCACAACAATAATCATGTTAGGAAATATTTGTAACCATTTTAATGTTAAAGGAATTATTTGAAATTTGCCTACATGTAATTTCAGAAGTTATAATAAAAAAGAGGCAACAAATTTAACTTCAAATGTTAAATAACACAACACTGATATATATTGAATCTTAACTGCAAGCAAATCAGGCTGAAAGTCACTTATTTCCATAACATTTGCCTGTTTATCAGATACTTTGAATGTTGTTCCTAAATTATCTATCTTCTATTATTTACGATAGAATGACCATAGATGCAAAAAGTGCCTTACATGCAAGATAAAAATCTGGTAGCAATGAGCCTGGAGATATGTGGTGCAGAATCTTTTGCTCAGCTGGTAAACTTTTTATCAATGTTTCTTCGTTCTTTTTTAAAAAAATTAGTTTTGAAACGCACATATTTGAATTCAAAGTCATCTTAATGGTAGACATATCTTTCAAAACGAACCACCTAAGTATTCTGAACATTCAAGGAACAGTAATGTACTGCTATTTCAAAACCCTTAGGTTATATATGACATGCTAAAACAGTGCGTCAGACAGACTTAGATTCAGTTCACAAGTCTCTTTTCCCTGCTCGTGTGTCAGACGAGGTGACCAAATCGAAACAAGCAGACATAGCAAAGACAGGACAAGAAAGCATAGGCTGTTACAAATGGTACAGAAAAAATAACATGCGGCAGGCACGTAGATATAGGTTGTTGGGGGCGGGAAGTGTCTTGGTTTTACCTTGAGTGAACACACTGGATATGGCTCCAGTGTCTTGATGAAATTGGACTTTAGCTGCAGTCAAGAATTCTCTTACAATACTCTTGTTTTCCTGTAAAGCATGGTCTACTCCCGCCTCTTTCTTCCTGGGTTAGAGAGGTGTTACTCCTGATTTCTTGGCGCTCTTTCTCCGGGGCTGGTGTCTTACTGTGCGCCTCTTTGTACCAGTGTGTACTGCTCACTTCTTCGGCTGCAGGCTATGATTCTGATTATTATGAAGACTACAGTAATCTCTCCCTGTGCTTTCCTCAGATTTCTCTAGAGATAGCGTTTATTGTCTCTTCCTAGATCCCGCCGAGCCGGCAGGTTCATCTGTCCCCTCTCAGAGCCTTTCTTAACCCTCTGCTTTGGCTTCTTCGATCGTCGCAAAGTCTCCCCTTTCCTGTCCATACGCTTTCCTCACCCCTCTTCTTTTGTCTGTCCTGTCCGCTTCCCACTCTCTAGCCCAATCCTTTGGCAGTGTGTGGCTGGCTGAGTCTCGCGTCCCTTCTAACGCTTTGTCTCACTTCACTACTATCTGCTTGCGAGTCCCAACTCTGCCTCTTCTTCCATCTCTTCCTCAGCCTCGCTTCTTCCCGCCCACACAGCGGACCAGAGATAACATGCTGGTCGCTCTCCCACTTTGTCGGCTCGGCGCCCTTTGCTCTCTTGCGCGTCCGTTCATTCTGCCAGAGCAGCAGCGGCGACAACGAAGAGTGACTCCGCCGCTATTGGGATGGATGAACAGACCGAGGAATAACCTCCCTTTTTGTTAACTCCATAATCGGAGGTCCACATGGCAAAGCTAGCTCCTGCTTGCCAGTCCGCCTTGCGCGCGTGTTTGTGTGTGTGTGTGTGTGTGTGTGTGTGTGTGTGCCCGCGCACACGCGCGCATTTAGCGGCATCCATCCGTCCCCCTCTCGTTCTCCAGCTGTACACGCGCCCGCCCATCCTCAACCTAAAGCTGAGACACAAAGCATGTGAACACACTAATCAGGAAATCCATTAATCTTTGCAGTTCCTCCCGCTCGGTTATATCTTCATGTTCTCTTCTCCCATCCCACAAATCTATAAACCCTCCTTCTACCAGAATATTAAAATAGAATTTTTATTTTAAATCTATTATTTCTTCTTCTTGTTTTTCCTCCCACCCCCAAATAAAATAACATTGTATTTCGTTTGATTTGCCCGAGTTTTATATACCGGTAAGTGTAGTGGGGGACAGTCACCATCTGTTTTCATTGGAAGATAGATAATATTTTCTAATAATAGCTATTTTAAATTCATAATTTTGTTTTAAAAGATAGCAACTACATAATGAAACACTTGAGTTCCATGGCATTGTTTGTACTGAATCTGAGAGATACAAGATGCTTGGTGTAATGTTTTTTAAATGATAAATAAACATCAAATAATCTATGTAGAATATTTGATGTTCAGGAGCAGCGCAGTTCTATAATGAGTTTAGTTCTTAAATTTGGTCTTGCAATTGATCTAGTCAATCTTTTCACGAGCTAACCTAGAAGAAAGTTGTATTACTGCTGTTTAAGTATATTGAATTGTGGGGAAGTTTCCCCCGAGAATTCGAATTTCCCGGCTGGGAGGGCATCGCCGGTGTGAGGAAAGAATTTGCAATCAAAACGAGCTGCGTGCAAGCGAGGTTTCTTTATTTTTCAGGAAGTCCGATCTAGCCGTGGCGAGGATCAGCGTTCCTGGGTGGGCCGACAACAATATGAGGTAAGCATACATTTTTATACGTTATTTTACAATGAAAGTTCTTTGTTTTCTTTTGTTCTTTTGTGTGTGTCCCTTTTGTGTGTGTGCTTGCTGATCCTCTTGTGTTTTCTTATTCTAGTTTCCTTGAGTTACTTAATGCTGGGTGAAGCTTCAGTTCAAGTGTTATCTGGGCACGTGTTCCTGTCCTTCCTATTGCTCTGTCTTTCACTCTAAACTAATATTGTTATCAAATGCCCTTACACCGGGCTTAACTTTTATCAGATCGCTGGGCTATTGCTTAAATCTTCTTTCCTTGCCCTGAGCTAATAATCCCTTTGTTTGCTCTCCTCGTTTCTGCTGTTTCAATAGTTTCTTCCTTAGCATATGCTGGGTCTTTGTGTTATTTTGTGAGTCCTCTTTTGTTCTATAATAGCCCTGATGTTCTTGTGTTCCATCTTGGGAAGGTCGTTTTTCTAAACATATGTATGGTTTTATTCTTTTGAGCTGATCCTGCATTCTGATTACTGTGGAGTTTATATATTTATACTGATCTGGCACTACCTTGGTGGTGTTCCCATCCCACAATCCATACTTTTTTTTTATTTTTTATTTTTTGGTGTTACATAGGTGTTTCTCTATCTTCCTCTTCGTTAGCCGGATCTTGATCTAAGTAAATTTGATACTCATGGTCAATCTGGACCATCATGAGGGCTGTTTGATTATTTCCTGCCTTTTGCTGGGAACAGTTCAGCTTACAAGTCCTTTTGCAGCTGAGGCAGAGAGGGATGCAGTGATAGAGACAACACATGAGGCCTTCCAGTACACAGATAGTGACTATACGGGTTAGGACAATTTTGAGCCGAGAGAAGTCTGGTAACCACGAAAAGAGCCAAGAGAAGTCTAGAGATGACTGGCTATGGCCAATATTCTATGCCAGTTCCTCCAGGTGCTTGACTTCTGTGTCTACAATTTTTAAGTTTTGTTCCAAGTCAAAACAGCACAACCCTTTAAATTCTTCGCAGCCATGGTTGTTTTTTAATAGTAAGTAATCAATTGCTGCTCGATTCTCAGGGGGTGGCCTCCCTGACTTGTCTCAATTCTCAATTCTCAATTTAGGGCATCCAATGCATGGGAAGTCGAATTTAGACCTTTTGCTAGGGTGCATGCCAGGCTATTCAGGTTTCTAGAATTCCGAATTGCTAGTCCTGGTACTCCCACTAGTGATATAGCCAATGAGTCATATTCTGCTTTGGTGAGTAGGCTCATCTGAGAGTCACAGTCTGCCTCTAGGGAATGAAAAGCCTTCCTGTGTCATCTCTGTAGTGATGGCATTAGCATGGTTAGTTTCCCTAGGGCGCAGGGGCCTCCTGTCAAGTTAGCCAGTAGATATGAGTAGGCTTGTAGGCCACATAAGATGAACCAACCATGAGGCAGCCTTCGGTAATTATAAGAGAAGGGAATCTGCTCTGTATTATTGCATTTTAGTTCTGTATTGTTTAAATTAATGCAATTTCCATCTCCCATCTTGCTACATCCCTGGATTTTAAAACACCAAGATGAGGTGGAAATGGCAGCCACATGGAGGGTATACATGTCCTGCTCTTTTTCTCTGGAAATGTTGCCTCACTCCTAAATGGTTGAATATGATGGTGTAATATGAAGGTGTCTAAGCCTAGTGTCGTTGAGTATTGCTCAGAGTCCCATTGCTACTCTCATTAAACATGTCTTTAGGATGTCTTTCACCGATCTTCCTCCTGCTAGACAGAACTCTGTGGTGTTAAGTATTTCCCTTGCTAAGTATTCCCAGATGTTTCCCTTTTCTGGGATGAGATTTGGTTCTAGGAATGCTGTTGCTTGGGTTACAATCAGTAATATACAATATAGGTTATATAACATGCATATAACAAATTTCCCCTTTTCCATTGTGCAACTTGATCCCTCCCCCCTTTTTGATTAATAACTAATATTTAAAAAAACAAAGAAAAAAATGTAAATATATATAAAGATAATCAGAAAGGTGCTAACAAAACAGTTATTACTATTCAAGTTCGTTGTGTTCAAAAAATGCTTGCAATGTCCATTGATCTGTGTCTGGGTTTCTCTTCAGTTTGATTGGAGGGATTGCTGGGCTGTTGTCCACCATTGCTGGTTTGGCGTGTGTCCAGAGTATCCAGCTGTCCTTCTCTGCTACTCTGATGGCTGTCTGGGTTGCTAGTAGAACTTGGTAAGGTCCTGTCCACTTGGGTTGCAGTGGTTGCAATTCCTTGTGAAGGATTTTATCCACACCCAATCACCTGGCTCAAATGGGTGCAGGTTTTCTTCCAGAGGTAGCGCCTCTGTTAAGGTACTCTGCGTCCACAGGTCCTGTAGTCTCCTATGCAGGGCTGAAAGGTATGAAGAGAGAACCATATCCCCCCTTTCCAGGCTGAGGGACTGTGGGTCGAGGCCTTGTAGTATGTCAGGTGGGCGCCCAAAAAGAATCTCAAAAGGGGAGATTCCCATATCCCTTCTTGGTCTTGTTCTTATATAGAATAAGGCAATGGGCAAGACTTGTGGCCAAGAGAGGTGTGTCTCCTGACAGAGCTTGCCCAGTAGTGTTTTTATCTCCCTGTTAACCCTTTCAATGCTGCTAGAAGAAGTTGGCAAGTAAGGGTAATGGAGGTTTTGGGTTATGCCTAAAGCTTGGAATATATATGTGAGGACCTGTGCTATGAAATGTTTTCCTCTGTCCATATCTAGGACTTTTATTACTCCGAATCTGGGCACTATATCTTTAATGAGGTGTCTGGCAGTTTCCAGGGCTGTGGCGTGACGACATGGAAAGCTTCCACTCAGCGTATCAGTTGGTCTCTACATACAAGGGCATATTGGTATCCGTTTGCTTTAGGTAATTGGATATAATCCATCTGTACTCTTTCAAAGGGTGTTTGTGCCCATGGCCTGCCCCCTTCATGAATGCTCTTTTTTGTGGAGCTATTGTTGGCTTGGTATGTTTGGCAGCTGCTAGTTACTCTGGTTGCTTCTGTGTATATACCTGGTGCATGCCATACTCTCCTGGCGGCACCAACTATTGCTTGAGTCCCGCAGTGACCTTTTGTATGTAGCCTCTGACAAAATAAGCATATGAGGCGATGTGGGGCAATAGGTCTACCATCTGGGACTCTCCAAAAGCCTTCTGAAAATGTTGCCCCTAATTTATTCTCCCACATCTGTGTTTCTCCCTCCTCCAGGAAGTCCCTGTACTGTATTTCCGGGTCAACTCTTATTGTTGCGGCAGTAATATTATAGGGGAGGGGTCCTGTAGCTACCCACTTGGCTGTTGTATCAGCATATTGGTTTCCTTTAGTGATCGGAGAGTCATCTGTTTGATGGGCTCTACAATGGATGACTGCAATCGCCTTAGGCAGATGGATAGCTTGCAATAGTTTGGAGACTTGGGTGGCAGGTAGAATTTGTTTTCCTGGTGATGTTAGGAACTCCTTTGCTTCCACAAGGCTCCAGTGGCATGGCAGACTCCAAATGCATATTTGGAGTCTGTATAAATATTAGCAGATAGACCCTTAGCTGTTTCACAAGCTTTTGTTAGCACAATAAATTCTGCTGCTTGTGCACTATGTGAGGGGGCTAATGGTTCTGCCCAAACAATCTCATGGAAGGAAACTACTGCAGCCCCTGCAACTCTTTTGTCCTCATGAATATATGAGGAGCCATCTGTAAAAAGCTCGAGGTCTGGAGTTGGGCCAAAAGTCTGGATTGTCTAGTGGAATGTCCATTAAATCAGGGCGTGGTAATTCCGCATCCTGTATTAGATGTAGACATTCATGGAGGTTATCATCAGATTGGTCTATAGGCAAAAGGGTAGTAGGATTTAGGGTGCTACACCGTTCAAAAGTGATGTGATTGGAAGTAAATAATTCTGCTTCATATTGTGCCAGCCATTGTTGTGTAAAGGCTTGTGTTAGTAATTTTAAAAGGATGGCGAATACTTCATGGGGCACCTTTAGGGTCAGTGACTGTCCAAGGACCAGATGTTTTGTCCGTTTTACTAGTTCAACAGTGGCTGCTATTGCCCTTAAGCAAGGGAGTGTACCCTGTGCTACTAGATCCAATTTTACTGAGTAGTAAGCCACTGGTCGTTGAGTTGGGCCAAAAGTCTGTGTCAGGACCCCTGATGCTATTCCTAATTTCTCGTGAATAAACAAGGTGAATGGCTTGTGAATGGCTAATGCAGGATGCTAGGGTTTATTTTATTTTCTTTATATGTTGGTTCTAGGGATTTAGACCATTCTATGGGGTCTGGCATGTCCTTAGTGGTTAGTTGTATTAAAGATTTTGCCAGTTCCCCAAATGATGGAATCCAGAGGCGACAGAATCCCAGTACCCGCAGGAGGGCTCTCACCTGTCTCTTTCTGCGGGGATTTTTCATTGCTAATATGATTTCAATACTGCTTGGAGCTAGTTTCCTTATCCCTGGTGCTATAATATAACCTAGATAGGTTACTTCCTATTTGAGGTACTGCAATTTTGATGGGGAGGCTTTATGTCCCCTCAGCCAGGGATTGCAATAGGTGCAGTGTATCTCTTTTGCATGCCTGCTCGTTCTTTGAGGCGAGCAGGAGATCATCTACATATTGAATCAGGGCCGACCCAGAGGGCAATGAGATGGAGGATAAGTCTGCCTTTAAAATATGTGAGAATAAGATGGGGGATTCGGTGTAACCCTGGGGTAAGCAGGTCCATGTATATTGTTGTTCTTCCCAGGTGAAAGCGAAAAGGTACTATGAGTTTATGTCCACCAAAATGCTAAAAAAAGTAGAGCATAGGTCTATGACAATAAAATGGGTGGCCGAAGCCGGCACTTCTGTAATTATCGTGGCCGGGTTGGGCACTATTGGCACCCGGGGAATTACATGTGAATTAATAACTCTCAAATCATGAACAAATCTAAAGATTGGGTTTCCATCTTTGACCACTGTGGATTTCTTTACGGGAAAAATTGGGGTATTGCATGGGGAGGTGCATTTACACGAAACTCCCTGTTCTAGATAGGCATCTATTAATTTGTGTATTGGCTGGATGGCTTCAGCTTGAATCTTGTAGTGGGGAATGCATGGGGGAGCTCCAGGTTTTACTTGTATTGTGACTGGAGTGGCTCCTTTTAGGAGTCCTACCTCTGTTGCGTCCCATTCCCATAAAGAGGAAGGTAAGGCTGCCAAATCCACATGTAATGATGTGCATTGAGTAGCTAGTAGGAAAGTTTTCTTTCCTGGGATGTCTAGGGCAAGACCCCCTTTTCCACCTGATGTTTGCTCCTAATTTACATAGGAGGTCTCTTCCAAGGAGAGAGACTGGAGATTGGGGGCCTATGGTGAAAGAGTATTTTAATGAGAAGGGACCTAATTCAACTGCTATGTCGTTTGTGAACTCTACAGGACCTAATTCTACTATGAATAACTTTTCCTCCTACTCCCATTATGTTATCGTGAGTCCCAGGTTTTATTGAGTCTCTGTGTGGTGGTTTGACAATTAAAGAGGCAGTAGCCCCGGTGTCCACCAAGCAGTCATATTCTTTTCCCCCTATGAGAAGGGAAATCATGGGCTGTCCTTCTGGACCGTTCCTTAGGGGAATGGCTAGTCCTTGGAAGGTAGCAGAGAATTCTCCCTCGTCTGTCCCTAGTCATAAAGCTCATGGGTTGCTTTCCCTTTCCATTTCCCAGTGAGTATTGTTCGGATTAGTTCATTTGTTGCAATAAAATGGGTTATTTCTTGGTATGGGCGCTGTTGGCGGTTCCCTGTGGTAGTTGTTTCTCTGTTCCTCTTGATTAAATGGATTATCCCTTTGTCTAAAGTCCCTGGGTGGTCCCCGGTGTTGGTGGCAGGAGAAGGGTTGATTACAGTCCCGACTTGAATGTCCTAATTCCCCACATCTAAAACAGTGGCGGCGTTTGTACGGTGGGCATCCCGTTTTCTCACACCTTACACATCGCTGCCAGTTTTCAGAAAACCACCTTTGGGCTTGCCTGTTGTTACTGTGCATGGCAGCAAATACCTGCATTTCCTCGTGTCTCTCTGTCCTTCTTCTCCTTTCTCTCTCTATTTCCTTCCTTTCCTTCTTCCTTGAGTTTGTCTCTCTGGTCATAAATGAAATTGGCAATTCTGAAATATCTAAAGTGGACCAGTTAGACCAGTGGTAGTCAACCTGGTCCCTACCACCCACTAGTGGGCGTTCCAGCTTTCATGGTGGGCGGTAGGGGTTTTATCCGATACTGAAGCATTTTCCTTTTTTTAAATTTAATTGACTTTTTTTAAAAAAAATAATAGCATTATTTAAAATCATTTTCATTAGGTTTTCATAAAATTCCCCGTGACAATTTAAATTTCTGAAAATATACTATTTGTATCGCCCGTGCATAAGTTTAGTTCACGTTACATAAGTGAAACTAAATGGCGCTATAGTGTGACGGCAAACAAAAAAGCGTCATCTGTCAGCCTCTGCCTTTACTGCTTTGGCTGCCATGGTAATGGGAGGGGGGAGAGCTAGGTAGCATGGGGGGGGAATGTGCTGGAGGAATTGAAAGCGATAGTTAAGCTGCCGGAGTGCATCTTTAAAGCTGCTATCGGGTCAACGGTCATGGCATTCCTGATTGATGATGCTGCCAGACGTGCTTCCACCTGACCCCTGGGAGACCTTTGGATTGAATGATTTATGGTGGACAGTGGGAGGGGATGCTTTCTATATGCAATTTTCGCACTTTTTACCTTAGATTCTGCTTTTCCTTGGTTGTGATCACTTCATTTTTCTAGTAAAAGTACCTTTCTCTATAAACAATGGAGTTTGGGTCATTCTTTCCTGGACTTTGAAGGAAGCATATCTGACATTAAGCAGAATCTCTTCTCCAGCCATCCCGGATAAACACCGAGGGGACTGAACCCAAAATATGTCTGACCAAGAGAGTGAAGGAGACCAGATGGGAGTTTCTGGCTCTACGATAACTTCACTTCAAGTGGAGAAGGAAGCTGCAGAATGGATGGAAAAAATTCGGCTGAGAGAGGAGCCAGAGGAAGCTAGATGGTCAAGGGGAGTAGGAAGGTTGCCAGACCTGGGGAGGACCCCCCAAGGAGTAACCAGCTCCAGACCTAGTAAGGGAGAGGCAGTGCGGCTGCAAGAGCAAAAGGAGAGCCTCATGATTGCTCAGGCGATGCAACTCCTCCGCGATGCCGAGGAAAGCCGGAAAAACCGTGAGTCTTATGTATTCCCTGTGGGGAAGGGAGGAGACTACCCCAGACTGGATCCAGAAGAGACAGCCTGTGGGGGAGAGGAAGAGGAAGCTGGGGAAGAAACATCTCAGGCTTCTGGAGCTCAAGTGAGGGATGCAGAAGCCCAGGGACCCCCAGGCTTGCAGGCCCCACCCCGCAGATGCAAAAAGCCAAAAATTCCCCCCCAACCGGAAAATATGATGGGAATCCAAAGACCTTGGGGCTTTTCTTGATCCAAGTGTGGAACTACATGCAGGACTGGGAGGGAGGATTACTGATCAGATGCGGCACGAGTGAGATGCGTCACGAATGTCTTAGAGGGAGTAGCAGCTGAATGGATGGTGGTCCTCCACAATAATAACTCTCCCTTGCTGAGGAATTACAACCTGTTCATGGGGGCTCTTAGGAGGCTGTTTGAAGACTATCTAGCTGAGTGGAAAGCGAGACTCCGAATGAAGGGTATCCAGCAGGGCCGGAGATCGGTGGCAGAATACACTCAAGAATTTCGCGAACTGGCACCCTACATGACAGGGTGGTCAGAAGCGGCCCTACTGGAGAGTTTCAAGGACAGACTGAATGAAGACATATACAAAGACTAGAGCACGGGGGGGTCCCCGAAGATTTGCAGACTTGGTACGTAGTAGCTGAGGATGTGGAGATTGAGCTGGCCCGAAGCCGACTCCGAGGAGGCCGTGCAGGGGACCCGTCATCCTCCTTCTACCACAAAGGAGCGCCAAAGACGGGCACGGGGAGAGTGGAATTCAAACCCAAATTGAAGCCCTTCACATGCTTCAAATGTAGAAAGGAAGGCCATCAGGCCCCCGAATGTTTCTCCAAGCCAGTGCCAAAATCTACTGGCTCGGGACCAAAGAAGGCTGACAAAGCATCTGCAAAACCTTGAGAAACCGCCCTGAAAGGAGAAGTCGTTGAGTTCACTCCCCGAAACCAGGGTGAGTTGGGAACTCCGATCACCACGGACGACAGTGGGACGGACTCCAATTCCGATGATCTGGTGAGTCACACTGAGGGCCCCATGCTCATCCCTATAGAAATAAGGGTGCCGTCCACAGGGACACATGCACAGATGTTAGCCTTATTAGACTCTGGGTGCACCAGGTGCATAATCAGCCCGAAAGTAGTGGAGAAAATGGGCCTGAGGCTAAAAACGTTAAAAAGGCCCATTGCGTTCTGTCAGTTGGACGGATCGATTGCAGGAGGGGGCCCAGCCAGCTT
The DNA here is from genome assembly GCA_022577455.1 of Arizona elegans. Taxonomy (NCBI): domain Eukaryota; kingdom Metazoa; phylum Chordata; class Lepidosauria; order Squamata; family Colubridae; genus Arizona; species Arizona elegans. Next base: position 68,385,963 of record JAKOOJ010000004.1, on the reverse strand, counting down.
TGTGACCGAACCCATTGAAATGCAATTGGGGAATCACGTAGAGACCCTCAGGTTTATTGTGGCCCCTGGCATGGAACGACCCCTCATACTTGGACTGCCCTGGCTCTGTAGCTGGAACCCACATGTTAACTGGAAGATGGGGATTTTGTGCATTCGCACCGGAAACCCGAGACTAGAGAGGGAAGAATCCCCCCTGGAGGACAGAGTAGAACATGAAAGGGTGGAAGTGGCAATAGACCACATTGAAGGGGAGGAGAAGATTCCAAAGGAGTATTGGGATCTCTGAGAAGTTTTTAGTGAAAGGGCCTTGGATTTGCTGTCCCCCGCCACAGAGCTACGGACTGTACCATTGAAATACTCCCCGGGGTGAAACTCCCTAAGCCAAAGATCTACCCCATGACCCCTTGAGAACTAGGGAATTGTGAAACTTCATTGATAAAAACCTAGAATGGGGTTTTATCTAACCAGCCAGACCAAGAGTGGCGGCCCCGGTACTGTTTGGGGAAAAGAAAGATGGCTCCTTTTGTTTGGTAGTTGATTATAGGAACCTCAACGCCATTTGCATGGAAAACGTCTACCCCTTGCCGCTCATGAAGGACATGCTAGCACACTTAGGGAAGGGGGAAATCTTCACCAAACTTGACTTACGAGAGGCATACTACAGGGTGAGAATTAAGGAAGGGGATGAATGGAAAATGGCATTTAACTGCCCACTGGGATGTTTCCAGTTTCGAGTGCTCCCTTTTGGACTACAAGTAGCCCCTGCTGTGTTCATGCAATTGATTAATGAAGTACTGCATGAGCACCTGTATAAGGGGGTGCTGGTCTATTTGGATGACATTCTTATCTACTCTGAGAACATGGACGACCATGTGAAATTGGTGCGAACTGTCCTGAAAAAGCTCAGGGCTGCTGAATTATGTGCCAAGCTCTCTAAGTGCGAGTTCCACCAAAGCAAAATTGACTATCTTAGATATCGCATATTGCATGAGGGAATAGAGAAGGACCCTGGAAAAGTTCGGGCTGTATTGGAATGGACCGCGCCACACACCCTCAAACAACTACAGAGCTTCCTAGGATTTGCTAACTTCTATAGACAGTTCATCCCCTCGTTCACCAAAATTGCACTGCCAATAACAAATCTTCTGAAAACAAAAGGTGAAGTAAAACCAAAGCCATCACTGGCCTTTGAATGGACTATGGACTGTCAGGCAGCATTTGAAAAGTTGAAACGGTTGTTTGCTGCTGAACCAGTCCTCAAACATCCGGACATGGAAGAGCCTTTTGTAGTACAGGCTGACGCGAGCGACGTGGCAGTAGGAGCAGTACTTCTGCAAAAGAACACAGAAGGGACATTACAATCCTGTGCCTATACATCTCGCAAATTGTCAGAGACCGAAAGGAGATGGGCCATATGGGAGAAGGAAACTTTTGCAGTGTGATGGACATTGTTAACGTGGAGACAATTTCTTGAAGGAGCTAAGCATCCTTTTGAAGTTTGGACTGATCATAAAAATCTGGAGGCGTTGAAAACACCGCGTAAACTCACCAAAGCAAGCTCGTTGGGCTCAGCACTTCAACCACTTCAATTTCACTCTACGCTACATTCCTGGTGGAAAGAACTTCATGGCGGATGCACTTTCCAGATTTCCTCAATACAACAGAAGTGGAGGAAGAAGTGGTTCGGCGTATCATCCCTTTGACACAACTTGCAGCACCAGTGACTACCAGAGCACAGGCAAGGGCTGATCCAGCCCTCTCAGGCGATTTGCTTCAAAAACTACAAGAAACTCTAAAAACTGACAAGTGGTTTCAAACCCACTCGAATGAATGTACACTCCGTGATGGACTAGCTTGGATTGGGGCCAAATTGTATGTTCCTGCCAGTTTAAGAGTAACAGTGTTGCAGCACGCTCATGACGCCAAGGCGGCGGGACACTTTGGATTTGTTAAAACTCTCTACATCCCCTTGAGGAGCACCCGGAGGCTCCAGCTGGTCCAGAACGCAGCAGCACAGGTAGTGACGGGAGCAGCATGGCGCTCCCATGTAACACCGCTCCTGCGCGAGCTGCACTGGCTCCCGGTGGTCTTCCGGGTGTGCTTCAAGGTGCTGGTTATCACCTTCAAAGCGCTCCATGGCATAGGGCCTAGCTATCTTCGAGACCGCCTGCTGCTACCGACGACCTCCCATCGACCCGTGCGCTCCCACAGAGAGGGCCTCCTCAGGGTGCCATCAGCCAGACAGTGTAGGCTGATGACCCCCAGGGGGAGGGCCTTCTCTGCGGGGGCACCTACCCTCTGGAATCAGCTCCCCCCAGAGATAAGGAGAATACAGGACCTCAGTGCCTTCCGTCGTGCCCTTAAAGCCCATTTTTTCAAACAAGCCGGGCTGGTTTAAGATGAAATTTTTAACTGTTTTTAAATGTTTTAAACGTTTTAATTGGTAATGAGTTTTAATTGGGCCAAATTTATATATCTTTTAATTGTTTTTTAATATTTGTCCTGCATGTTTTTTAATTTTGGCTGTACACCGCCCTGAGTCCTCAGGGAGAAGGGCGGTATAGAAATTCAATAATAAATAAATAAATAAATAAATAAATAAAAGACAATTCTGGTGGCCCGCACTCAAAAAGGACATAGAGGCATATGTAGCTAGCTGTCCGGTGTGTGCCTCAGCTAAGAGACTTCTGGGGAAGCCACCAGGTTTACTTCAAAGTGTGGCAAGGCCAAATGCCCCTTGAAAAGAGATATCCATGGATTTTATTGTAGACTTACCGGAGAGTGGGGGGTGCACAGTCATTTGATGGACTGTGGACCCGGAGAGGTTCCGGACGGAGCTTGGGCCATTTCCTGAGGCTCTGGCCCACGACTCGACTGAAGAACTAGTGGCTGCCTGGCATAGGGCAGCTACTGGGGCTTTGGACTGCATTGTGCCTTTGAGGCCTCTGACTCGGCACCGATCTCAATTGGCTCCTTGGGTCTTCGAGGAGCTGAGAGAGTTGAAGCACTGGAAAAGACGCCTGGAGAACGGTTGGAGGGCCAGCCATTCCGAATCTGACCGAACACTGGTGAGGTCTCATATTAAGACCTACTTAGTGGCGATCAAAGCGGCAAAATTTAATTATTTTTCCACTCTGATTGGGTCTGCGTATAACTGCTCAGCCACCCTGTTTAGGGTGATCTGCTCCCTTCTCCATACGGGAGCGTGGGATGTCCCCTTGCAGGATAGGGCTGAGGACTTTGTGCAATATTTGCATGACAAAATCGCTCAGATTCGAGAGGGCTTGGACTCTTGACTGGATGGGTTCAGATGGGATGACGGAGGCAGGTCTTGAGAATGTTAGCTGGGAGGAGTTTGACCTTGTGACTCTGGAGGACGTGGACAGGGTCTTGGGTAGGCTGAATGCAACCACATGTTTGCTGGACCCGTGTCCCTCCTGGTTGGTGCTGGCTTCCCGGGAGGTTACACGAGGCTGGCTCCAGGGGATTATTAATGCTTCTTTGAGTGAGGGTTTCTTTCCCGCCGCTTTGAAAGAGGCAGTGGTGAGGCCCCTCCTCAAGAAGCCTTCTCTGGACCCGTCTGTTTTATCAAATTATCGTCCTGTCTCCATCCTTCATTTTGTGGTGAAGGTTGTTGAGAGTGTGGTGGCACGACAGCTTCCTCAGCACCTGGATGAAGCGGATTATCTGGATCTGTTCCAGTTGGGTTTCAGGCCTGGGTATAGCACAGAAACGGCATTGGTCACATTGGTCGATGATCTCTGGAGGGCTCGGGACAGGGGCTGTTCCTCTGTTCTGGTCCTGTTAGATCTCTCAGTGACTTTTGATACCATCGACCATGGTATCATGCTGTGCCGGCTGGAGGGGTTAGGCATGGGGGGCACCGTTATGCGGTGGTTCGCTTCCTTCCTCTCCGGCCATACGCAGTCTGTGTTGGTGGGGGGAGAGGTTGACCCCAAGGCGCCTAGTCTGTGGGGTGCCACAGGGGTTAGTCCTCTCGCCCCTCCTGTTCAACATTTATGTGAAGCCGCTGGGCGAGATCATCTGTGGCTTTGGGATGGATTTCCATCAATATGTTGATGACACTCAGCTGTACATTTCCACCCTGGGCCACCCCAATGATGCCCTTGAAGTGATGTCCTGGTGCCTGGAAGCTGTATGGATCTGGATGGGGAGGAACAAGCTCAGACTTAACCCTTCCAAGACCGAGTGGCTGTGGTTTCTGGTGTCCCGTCATAGTCAGTTGACTCCATCACTGACTATTTGGAGTGAGGTCTTGACCCCCTCGGAGAGGGCTCACAACTTGGGTGTCCTCCTGGACTTGCAGCTGTCCCTGGAAGACCATCTGACGGCTGTGGCCAGGGGGGCTTTTTATCAGGTTCGCCTGATTTACCAGTTGTGTCCCTTTCTGGATCGGGACTCCTTACGCACAGTCACTCATGCCCTGGTCACTGGACTATTGTAACACTCTCTACATGGGGCTCTCCTTGAAGAGCACCCGGAGGCACCAACTGGTCCAGAATGCGGCCGTGCAGGTAATTATGGGAGTGGCCCGACGCTTCCATGCAATACCGCTCTTGCGCGAGCTGCACTGGCTCCTGGTGGTCTTCCGGGTGCAATTCAAGGTGTTGGTTGCCACTTTTGAAGCGCTCCATGGCATGGGCCCTGGGTATCTACGAAACCGCCCTCTGCCACCGATAGCCTCCCATCGACTGGTACGCTCACACAGAGAGGGGCTCCTTCGGGTGCCATCAGATAGACAATGCCGGCTGACGACCCCCAGGGGGACAGCATTATCTGTGAGGGCCCCTACCCTCTGGAATGAGCTGCTCCCGGAGATTCGTAGGATTACTGACCTGCATACCTTTCGCCATGCCCTAAAAACATTACTATTCCAACAAGCAGGGCTGGCCTAAATAATAATAATAATATTTTTACTATTTTAATGGGTTGTTTTATTAGAATTTTCAGCCAATTGATTTAATTGTTTTGACTTGTTTTTAATTTTTCTATTGTCATGGTTTTATTTCTGGCTGTACACCGCCCTGACTGCTTTTTGAGAAGGGTGGTATAGAAATTTAATAAAATAAATAAATAAATTTGGGTAGTAACTTATTTATTTTCCAAACAAGTGCACTTCATCCCTTGTTCTAAAATCCCTTCAGCTAAAACCCTTGCAAAATTGTTTATTCAACATGTCTATCGATTACATGGGGCTCCAAAGCATATAATCTCGGACAGGGGTGTGAAATTTACCTCCACCTCCCTAGGTGGAGTTAATAGGCTCCACCTAGGGGTTAAGCTCCACCCACCATCCCCAGACAATTGGGTTCTTGTGAAAGAACCAATTCCGTGTTAGAACAGTACCCAAGATGTTACATAAATTACCAGCAAGGCAACTGGGTTGATTTATTGACATTTGCGGAGGTGGCGTATAATAACTCCATACATAGCAGCACTGGTTTCACTCCGTTTAAGGTGGCTTCTGGTCAAGAGTTTGTGCCAATCCCAGAGCTACCACAGGATAACCCACAGAACCCCTCTTTGATTGAGTGGATCGAACAGCTACGAGGTTCATGGGCAGTAACTTGAAAAGCTCTAGATGACGCGCACCGAGCACATAAAGCCCAAGCTGACAAAAGGAGGTGCCCGGCACACACTTACAAAGTGGGTGATATGGTTTATCTTTCCACCAAATATTTACAGACTCCCCAGAAATCAAAAAAGCTCAGCCCAAGTATGTGGGCCCTTTCCCAATTACTAGACTCATCAACCCAGTCACAGTTGAATTGGAATTGCCAAAAAATTTGAGACGTATCCACCCTGTCTTTCATGTTAGCTTGCTGAAACCGGAACATTCGTCCCCTTTGCGTCCAAACCAGGACTCTCCTCTGGTCCCCATACTGATAGAAGGGGAGCAACATTTTGAAGTTAAGGAGATCTTGGACTCTAGGAAGCATCATGGTAAAGTGCAGAATCTGGTGGCCTGGAAGCATTTCCCATTATCTCAAGCTGAATGGGTGAATAAACATGAGGTCCGGGTGTCAAAGAAAGTACAGTTGTTTCACACCAAATATCCTGATAAACCTTAACATTTATGTTGTCCTGTTTTCTTGTCCTGTTTAGGACTAACATCTCTTCTGCAGAGGGGCCGAATGTCAGCCTCCGCTTTCACTGCTTTGGCTGCCATGGTAACAGGAGGGGGGAGAGCTAGGTAGCATGGGGGGGAAGCGTGCTGGAGGAATCAAAAGCAATAGTTAAGCTGCCGGACTGCATCTTTGAAGCTGCTATTGGGTCAACGGTCGTGGCATTCCTGATTGATGACGCTGCCAGACGTGTGCTTCCACCTGACCCTGGGAGACCTTTGGATTGGATGATTTATGGTGGACAGTGGGAGGGGATGATTTCTATATGCAATTTTCGTGCTTTTTGCCTTAGATTCTGCTTTTCCTTGGTTGCGATCACTTCATTTTCTAGTAAAAGTACCTTTCTCTACAAACAATGGAGTTTGGGTCATTTTTTCCTGGACTTTGAAGGAAGCATATCTGACATCGTCCCAGAATAGCTCGCACATCTCCCCCCACACCACCCAGCTGTAACAGACAAGCAGAGCTGGTAGCTGGCACCCTCCCCAAAATCCAATCTATGATGCGCAAGAGACATGCGCAGACGATGATACACGATGCAGGTTCTTTTGTTTGCGGTCGCACTGGTCAGTATGCAGTTAGATTTGTGAGAATGAGCACGTGCCTACAGCTTCAAACAAAATATTGTGAAATATTGTGAGCCCATGTCTCAAAAAAAGAAATATGCTCATGGCTATTTGTCAGAGTATCTGAAGATGGGTTTCATAGAATCTGTTGTAAATAAACAACATCCAATGTGTTTATTGTGTCATAAAACACTATCCAATGAGGCAATGAAGCCAAGTCGATTGCGAAGCATCCAAATGATAAGGACAAGCCCATTAAATATTTTCAGGAAATATATAAAAAAATTCAAAATCGTTCAACAATCGTTGCATCATTTAAGAAACAACATGCTGCGAACGAAGATGGATTAATTGCCGTTTATTGCGTTTCACAATTAATTGTAAAAAGTGGTAAAAGCTATAATATTGGAGAAACTGTAATAATACCCTCCATAAAAGAATTTATCTCAACAGTAATGCATCAGGATATACCTGAAATTTTAAAAACATTGCCCCTAAGCGATAGCACATTAAAGCGACGAATTGAAGAAATGGCTGTTAATGTTGAAAAAAAATGTATAAGTATTCTCCAAAACTCTTCATTTTCCATGCAATTGGAGGAGTCTACCATTGCAGATAATAATGCTCTATTGATGGCATATGTATGTTATTTTGATGGAAACAATACATTACAAGAAGAAATGCTATTCGCAGTAAATCTCATTACAGATACAAGAGGATTATCTATATTTAATACTGTGAAATCATACTTTACAAAAAATAATATTCCTTTGAATAATATTGTTGCATGTGTTACTGATGGAGCACCATCAATGGTAGGTCGTTATCGGGGATTTGTTGCTTATTTGAAGGAAGAAGTGCCAAATGTTTTATGTATTCATTGTGTGGTGTACAGACAACATCTTGTAGGAAAACATCTAAGTACAAGTCTCCATTCATCATTAACTATAATAATTCGAGCCATAAACAAGATCAAATCTAATTCAAAAACTGATAGAGTGTTTTGACAGCTTTGCCAGGACAATAATGAAGATTTTATTACATTACTTTTGCACACAGAAGTTCGGTGGCTGTCAAAGGGTACATCTTTGGCTCGTTTTGTAGCATTATATGATAGTATCATACAATTTTATGAAATAAAATAATAATGAGACCAATCTGTGTCAACAGTTAAGAACAGTAAAGAATGATGCCTTTTATTTGGCAGATATTTTCAAGAGATTTAATGATGTCAATTTGCACCTATAAAACTCTTATAGGTTGCCAATATATTGTGTCATTATTTATTGACAAACTTGAACTACTTCGTTATAATCTATTGAAGAGAGAATTTCAACAGTTTCCTGGATTATCATCTATAAAAATTGATGTAACTCCAGAGCAGTGGTGGGTTGCTCCTGGTTCGCACCGGTTCCCACGAGCCAGTAGCGGTGATGATATGACGTCACCAAACCGGTTCTCCCCCCCCCGTGCCTCCACTCCCCCGCATTATTCTTACCCTTTATTTGGCCCCACTCCCAATCTATTGCTGCAGTCCCAGCTGATGGCTAGAGGGAAAAAAATTGGTTAAACTTTTGCTGCGGGGTTTCAAAGGGCCGCCCTACAGCTGCTTAGTGTTAAAAGAAAACAAATGAGTAGCTATGCTAGGGAAAAAATGAAACTGAAAGTAATGCAGGCTCTGCTGCAATGTGACAAAATGAGGAAGGGAGACATTTCTTTTTCTTTTTGCTCACCAAAAAAGGTAGGTGCAAACAATGGGAAATTTAGGGAAAAAGAGGAGAGTTCAAGATTTTAAAACACAAAAGAAAAAGAGCTCTATTTAACTAGGGAATTGTAATAATTGAGATACTATTAATTGTATATTGTGTTGAAAGCAGAAATGGTTAAATTGTGGTTTGGAGGAATATATGGGGGAAATTATTTGGTTTATTATTATTGGTAAATATAATTAATTGATTTGTAAGAAATTGGATTGCATGGAAATAATTGGAATATTCATGTTCATATTGATTAATATACAAAAAAGACAGTTATATAACTAATTGATTTATATTAAAATGTTGAATTTGTATTAAACAACTATAATATTACATAATTAACCAATGTGAGGATGGATATAAAAATAGATGACAATGGGAAGGGGTATAATATAGAATAGAAGGGAAAAATTGAATTTGATTAAGATTAGAGATGAAGATGAAGGGTAATATTGGTTTTTTAAAAAAATAGATGAGGAATAAATATGGCAAAAAGGAATTATAGAAATTGTAAATTTAATTGAAATGACTAAACACTGTTTAAATTTGTGAACCGGCCAAATACTCTGTTCAAAGAAAATATATTGTATGTTTGCATGTGTGTTTCTAATTACTGCTATTTATTCATATTTGTTTTGTTTTATTCTTTAAAGTTTAACAATTCATTCTTTATCTTAATGTCTTTATATTTGTTTGGGGTTGCCTTTCTTCCCTTTCATCTTTTTTATTGTACAGCAATCTTTCTCCTCAAACCTACCACCTCTCTCTTTTCTTTCCTTCTTACTTTCTCTTCCCCCCTCTTCTTCTCCTCCCTACTTCCTCTTCCTTTCTCCTTCTCCTCCTCTCTTCCTCCCTCTCTTACCCTCACTCCTACTCTAATTTCCCTTCCCTTCCTTCCTCCTTTCTCTTCCTTCCTTCTCTTCTCCTTCCTTCATCCTTCTCTATTGCTGTATCCTTTTGTAATATTCATACTCAGAGGGCTGAAAAAGTTATTTTTGACTGGTCCTTTCACTTTTGACCAGTCCTCGAACTTACGACTGTCCTCACATTTTACGTTTTTCCCCCTATCTTGTCACCATGGTGAAGAGAAGCAGTTGTGAAATGAGTGACACGGTTGTTAAGAATGCTACAATGGGCATAAATGATGACCAGTCATAGGTGCAAGGACCGGTCAAAAGTGCGAAGACCTGTCAGAAATCACTTTTTTAAGCCCTCTGGGTAGTCCTTTTGTGCATATGGATATTGACAGATTCAGTAGCCACCTCAACAAACTTAAATTGGACATGGAAAAATGATTTGACCATATTTTGAAATTGAAGGTGCATGACTGGATGAAAAATCCTTTTACCGCAAATATTGAAGAGGCTGATTCAACTTGCCAAGAAGAACTGTTAGAAATTAGATACGATGAAGAAAGTAAACATAAATTTGATAGTGGAGGATATGAAAACCTATGGCAAAATAAAAAAATGCCTGTCTTATATCCAAATGTGTGGGAAATGATATTCAGTTTATTGATAGCTTTCCCTACCTCATATCTTGTGGAATCAGGCTTTAGTGCTGTTAATCATATTATGACCAAAGAAAGAAACCGTCTGAATATTTCCGAAAGAGGAGACCTTCGTTTGTTCCTTACAAAAATTGAGCCAGATATTCAGTATTTAGTTTCGCAGCATCAGCCTTAGGGATCTCATTAATAATTTAATTAATTAAATGTAATTTCATCAGACTTCATGCTTCTATGTATGCAAATATAAATAAAAAGATAGATTTAACTACAGTAAGTTGTTTTATAAAGATTTATTCTGCCAAACTTAGCAAAATTCCAACATAAAGTATTTGGTAAGTAATTATTATATGCTTTAACTTGCTGTAACTCTGCTTTATAAATTTTATAAAGTAAAGTTACTTCCCTACTTTATAAATCACCATTACTGTGGAACCGGTGGGCAGTTAGAAAATTTTACTGCTAACAGAGATACAAAAGTGGGTGGTAGGTATAAAAAGGTTGACTACCCCTGAACTAGAGCATACAAAACATTTGCTAGGCCAATTCTTTTTTTTTTTTATTGAAAAAGTTTTTCAAATACAAATTTTTCCCCCTTTCCCCCTCCCCTCTACCCTAACCCCCCCTCCCCCTCCCCTCCCCCTGTGGCTTCTCCAAAATAAAACCCAAATTAATAACAGATTATATAATACTTTACCATTCTTTTGTACCACCCCCCATATACTAACCCTTTCTTTCTAACAATATCATTATATCCCCCTTATACTATACATTTCAAAGCAACATTCAAAGCAACTTTCAGCTGTAAAACTATATAATAAATCCTAATTTAGCAATTTCAACTCATAATCTATCCATTTCCTCCTCCCCCATACATATATCTCTTAATTCAAATCTTTTACGTATATTGATATAACATAACATCCCTTCTCCTAAACTAAACAATCAGTAAACTAACCTATCTCCACCCACTTTCCTACAGGTCTACATACATAATATTTTCAATATCTTTATTCTTCTGCCCATTCCACTAAAAAGAAAACTTATTTACATATATATATATAATCCTCAATTGACTTTAAGATTGTAATCCATATGATATCTTCTGTAATGTCTCACAGCTGGATTGTTAATTCCATTACCCATGTTAGGGTAACATCACATCCTAATTCCAACAGTATGTTCGGTATCTTCAATTACCATCTACCCCCATCAATAGTAAATATTTTCATATATAAAAAAAACCACCCGAGTGACTTTATATTTATATTCCATATAGTGTCGTCTATAATGTCTTCCATTTAGATTATTAATTCCAACCACTGTGTTGGGGTAACAGTCAGATCTTCTGCATGCCCCAATCCCATAGTTCTCTTGCCTTATAGCTCAGCATAAACGTAATCCATTTGTCAAAGAATCCAAAATAGAAAATTCCAATCCACTCAATTTATGGCCATCTTCACATCCCAAGAGTACAGCATTACAGAGATCTGTCACTCTCCTCAGGATAATATAAACCAATACTTTGCCTCAACTAAGTTTCTAAATATTCAATCGTCTCTTGAGTAACTGGCATTACACTGTTGTTTGGTCTGAAGGTTTTTATTTTTGTAGGACCTGCTTCTTCTTTTCTTAACTTTTTGTGGCTTAGATCTTCATCCTGGTTTCTTTTCTATGAGTTGTATATCAACTATTTGGTTTCCATGCTGGTCTGTAGCTTGATAAGTCATCACATTAGAATCCAAAGCCGCCTCTCTTGTATTTATAGGTAATCCAACTATAGCCTCCGAAGGAGAATCCAGAAGCGGCTCATCCACAAAAGCCTCTGTAACTTGTTGTTTTTCCGTTACCTCCACCTCCATCTGCTTAGCCTGAATTTCAATCTCTTGTTGATTTTGCCTTTCTTTATTCCCCTCGTGTATTATACGTGGAGATGTTAAACCCATTTTAAAAACCTTATAGTAAAATTCTTCCACTTTTTCAACAGTATTTAATTGATATCGTTCTCCTTGATATCTCAATATTATACCAACTGGGACATCCCACCTGAATGGGATGTTTTGTTTCTTTAGTTCAGTCACCAAAAATCCAAAATCTTTTCTACCTTTTAACATCTTAGGCGGTAGTTCTTTAAATATCCAGATCTTCCTTCCATGCATTTCAAGAGTGGAGTTGAAAGACTTTTGCACAATATCATTTCTTATTTCTTTATCAGTAAAGTAAATCACCACATCTCTAGGCAACTGCCTTTGCTTTGCCACCCAAGAATTAACTCTGTAGGCCTTATCAATCTTGCAGGATACATCTTCAGGGCTAACCTTTAAAATCCCAGCCAGAACTTCAGCAGACATCTTTCTCAAATCTTGTCTTTTATCTTCCTGTATTCCCCTAATTCTAACCGCAAATTCCATGAGTCTGAATTGCATTATTGTGGTTTCATTTTCAATCCTTTGTTTTATATTATCTACATTGTAAGTCTTATAGTCAGCTTCCTTTATTTTTTTAAACTCTACTTCTGAGCTTTTTTCTTGAATCCTTATTAAATCATTTTCAATTCTTTGTACTTTATTATCCAAATTATAAATCTTATCATCAACTTCCTTAGTATCTATTTTTGAATTTATAATTTCATCCATCTTCAAAATTATTTCTATAAAACTTTTCATATGTTGCTTCAGAATATCATACTTTTGTTGAATCAACTTTTTAATTTCCTGTCTAAAATTTTCAGGATTCAAATTCACAGTCTTATCATGTCTTGCCATCTCCTCCAGTAAAAATTTCTTTAGGTCTATGAAGCCATTCTTCTGCATCTGCAAACTTTCAACTTGTTCATACGATTTATAAATGGGAGAGCCCCCCCACCACATGGCTTGGTTATCTGGCTTTGTCAGTTTTAACGCCATCCTGCCACACAAAAGATTTTTTTTCCTTTTTCCTTTTAAAGAAAAAGACTTCTCTCCAAACAATATCAATAACAAGTCTCTAAGAAGGAAGAAACATGAAATAAGAATTTTTTCTCTCACTTCTAACCAGCACTTTTGCTAGATACTTTGTAACTTTGTAACTTTGTAACATTATAAGCTATTCAAACGGAAGGATTTTCACTTTCAGCTTTTCTCAAGCCTCAGCCAGTCGCCATTTTAAACTCTCCTTTTTCCTCCTTTCACTCTTCTTTAACTTTAAAATCAGTCTTGGGGTTAGAATACTTGCAGTTTAGGATCCCCGATCCAAATTTCATCCTGTTTGTTCAGATGATCTGTTAATTTCATTGATTTGTCCGGTCCCAGCGCTTGGCTCTGCAAAAAGGCAGAGTTCGCCCGGAGCAGCGGCGAGCGGAAATAGGGAGCCACAACCTGCTCATCCCCAAGAGTAAAAAAAAAACTCTGGGGACTTCACAGAGGGCTCTACCTGCCCTCGCCTGCTCTGTCTCACATTTCCTTCAGGAAATGAGTTTTTCGAGCCGCCTTTCAGATGTAAAGGCGGCTCTTTACAGGCAACGGGGCTGGCGGTCTCAGAGGACCGTCTGGTGGCGACGGAAGCCAGACCGGAAGCCGCTAGGCCAATTCTTGAATACAGCTCATCTGTCTGGAACCCGCACTGCATATTGGACATAAATACAATCGAGAGAGGTCCAAAGATATTTTACGAGAAGAGTCCTCCATTCTTCTAACCGCAGAGAGACTTCAAATTTCAGGCTTAGACGACTTAGAACTACCCTGACTTCAGTCTGACCTAAGCATAGTACATAAAATTATCTGCTACAATGTCCTTCTGTCAATGATTACTTCAGCTTCAATCACAACAATACACAAACAAATAATAGATACAAACTCAAGGTAAACCGCTCCAAACTCGATTGCAGAAAATATGACTTCAGTAACAGAGTGGTCGATGCCTGGAATGCTCTACTTGACTCTGTGGTTTTTTTTCCCTAAACCCCCAAAACTTTAACCTTAATCTGTCTACTGTTGACCTCACATCATTCCTAAGAGGTCTGTAAGGGGCGTGCATAAGTGCACCAGTGTGCCTACTGTCCCTGTCCTAATATTCCTTTTTATTTACTCTTTTCATGTATTCAAATAATGTTTATACTTTTATCTGTTATCTTATATATGCTTGACAAATAAACTTATGATTATGATTATGACTGCAATATACTTGTAGGATGGAAACACCACCAAGGCAGTGCCAGATCAGTATAAACGTATAAACTCCACAGTAATTAGAATGCAAGATCAGCTCAAAAGAATAAAACCATACACATGTTTAGAAAAACGACCTTCCCAAGATTGGAACACAGGAATATCAGGACTATTATAGAACAAAAGAGGACTCACAAAATAACAAAAAGACCCAGAATATGCTAAGGAAGAAACTATTGAAACAGCAGAAACTAGGAGAGCAAACAAGTTAAAAGTTTGAGGTTTTAAATTTGTCAGGGCCAAAATTATCTAATTTGATTTTATTCTACTTTTAAATTTTGTATGTATGTGTTTTATTGTTTGGCTGTGCACCGCCCTGAGTCCTTCGGGAGTAGGGCGGTATAGAAATTAAATAAAATAAATAAATAAATAAAGCGATGATTAGCTCAGGGCAAGGAAAGAGGATTTAAGCAATAGCCCAGCGATCTGATAAAAGTTAAGCCGGGCGTAAAGGCATTTGATAACAACATTAGTTTAGAGTGAAAGACAGAGCAATAGGAAGGACAGGAACACATGCCCAGATAACACTTGAACTGAAGCCTCACCCAGCATTAAATAAATCAAGGAAACTAGAATAAGAAAACACAAGAGGATCAGCAAGCACACACACAAAAGGGACACACACAAAAGAACAAAAGAAAACAAAGAACTTTCATTATAAAATAAAGTATAAAAATGTATATACCGGTCACAAGCCGTGACCGGTAGGATAGAGAAAGCAAGGGGGGATTGCCGAACATCGGACTTTCTGCCTAAAGGGAACGAAAGCCAAGCGGACTGAAACGTGTGAAGGGGGTAATAAAACAGTAAAAGGGAATCCCGATGTGTCTAGCCCAGATGCGGAGATAGTGTGAGGAGGTGCCAGTACTCACTGCTGGAGGCAGCAGGTCCTCCCGGATCCCCTTTTTGGATCCGAAAACCTACGGCGACTTCCCTAAGGAAGGGCCCCATACTTCATAAGGAAATTGAAGTCCTTTCCAGAGCCTTATCTCTGAAAACTGACGGTGGGCCACCTGGCTAAATCAAAGTGATCCTTCTACCAAAAGGGTGATGGGTAGCGGTAGTTCGCGGGTGGCAGGAACCCCCTTGGGAGAATTGCTCGAGACCTGAGATGGCAGGCAAATGCCCTGTCACAAGTAAATGCCTTATTCTTTATTATGTAAATAGTACATGACCAGGATATCAGGGGTTAACTTATTCTTCACTACTTAATATATTCATACTTAACCACTCCTATATCTAGCTCCACCCCTTGTATATATAAGGAGCTGTATGCTTTCCTTCTGAGCTTCTATCTGTGAATATTCAGTGTATATAGAATGCCTTCTGTAAATAAACAGTGCTTTATTTGAATATCTAATTCTTAAACTACTTATTGAGTCTGATCCTGAAAATATCGTAACAATTTGGTAGCAGAGGATGGTTAGATTGACTCAATAAAACTTTAAATATGTCTGAGAGAGAAAACTCCAGAAACAAAAGAGAAAGACCCAACACCAGGGCATACAGTAAAGAAATGGAAGCAGATCAAGAAAAGATCGATAAACCCACGACTATGACACCAAAAGAAACTGAAGACTACACTACAAACAACAAGGAAATAATTGATGGAATGGATGAACAAAAAGAGAACGAGTTGAAAGGCAGCCCCCTCGGATCAGAGGTACTGAAACTGCTGAAACTCAACGCGAAATTCCAAAACGTAATAAAGAACAGCGGAACAGCGAAAAAAAGGAGTATCGTAACAGATGATCCCAAAAATCCAAAAATGGTGAGCGAATCATCTACAAAAAAAGGAATAATGAAAGAAAAGACCAACGGTCCCGCTCAAAATTTTGAATGGCAGCCATCTTGTTTTCAACCGATCACAAAAAAGAGCGAAGCAGAGTCAATCAGAGTACATCATTCAAAATCTTTGGCGCGAAAGGATTCACATAATAAAAAAAAGAAAAAAGAAAAACTTTACTTTTCAGAAAATTCTGATACAGACTCAGAAGAAATACCTATCGAACTAAAAGTCAAATCAGCTATAAGAACTCTTTTTACAACATTCGGTCCAGGACTGAAAATTACAAAAGAACCGACAAAAGATGGCAATCGAGAAACAGGGAGAGAACAAGCAAGAAAGCAAACGTCTCGGAGTCTGCCCGCTTCTCCTCAATCAACGAGAGCACCGATACCTGAGCCCAGAGAACCTTGCAAATACCACCCCACGCCGCAGACGATGTCAGAAAACAGCGATCTCAACAAGAGTCATCGCAACAGAAAGACACGAGCTTCTGCCGCCGCCTGGACACCGAAGATCGAGCCAGAGACTGAATCATCGGAAGAAGAGCGCTACGAGGGAGCTGCAGCGACGAGAACCTCTCCCGACAGCTTCAGGAGTGAAATGAACAACGCGCATGTGCAACACTACACAGACAACTTCGGGGGACATGAAGAACAGAGAGAACCATTCAGAATCGTCGCAAGCATACCCACGCCATTTTGTAACTTTCAACATTTGCAAGACCAGGGACTGCCTCCAGTTGTAAGTAATGGATCCAACAATATTGAGAATTTGCCCAATGATTTCCCAAAACTGAGAATAGATGGCATTAATTTGCAAGAATGGTGTCAGCAGCTCCAGGTTGTCTTTCTAAAAGAAAACTTATTATTTTTTATCACTAATCCCCCAAAAAGACCTTGGACTCTAAAATTAGACTGTCTGCACCATAGGGCATTTTTCTTATTAATTTCCAGTATATCTCCTGCCATGTACCACAGTATTAAGCAAAATCTAACTGTATCAGAAATTATTCAATGCATGTTTAAATTGTTTCACAGTGAAAGTGTACCCACTACAACAAGAATGTCTAAAGATTTCTTCTCAGCTAGGATAAAGCCAGGGGTTACCATAAGTGAACATTTAATATCTTTAAACAAAATTAGAACAGAACTGCATTTAAGGGGGGAAATAATTTCAGATCAAACAATGAAGAGTGTTATCATTAACTCACTAGACCCATCGTGGGATAACTATATATCTCATTTAGACACAATCAATTTAGGATATTTATCCATAGAAAGTCTATCTAACAAGCTAATATCTGAAGATAATTCAAGGAGAAGTCGTTGTAACAATCACATGGAACATAAACAATATAAGAGGGTAGTTTCTCAAGAAAGATATCATGAACCAATAGGATGCCACAACGGTGGATCCAAAGAACATAATAGGAGAGACTGTCCAAAACTCCTCAGAAATAGAAAAAATCCTGACTACAGAAATAGGTATCAAAACAGACAGTCATCAATTGATAGACATAGATATAGAAGTCCACCCATCTATAGGGAACATAGAGGGGGCAGAGATAACTCAAAAGATAGAAAGTCTGGTTCACTGAATGGGTTAAACAAACATGACAGCACTAACATACAACAGACAGAGGACAATGATTGGCTTATCGATTCTGGAGCAACCAACCACACTACAAATAATAAAAATATACTATCTTCATTTGTAGAGGATAAATTCGTAATTAAGGTAGCTAATCAAGAGAAGGTTCAAGTCATAGGTAGAGGAAATATAACCTTACCTGGCCTAGGAAAAATAGAGGGGGTATTGTTAATACCTGAAATACCTCATAACATACTTAGTGCAATAAAACTAAGCATAGATTCTGGCATAAATATTGTGTTCTCGAAAGGAAAAGCAACATTAGAGAAAAACAGAACAAACATAGGTACTGTGATTATTAAAGGAGGTCTACCTCATCTAATGACAAAAGAAAAATGGTTACACAACATTGATTCCAACATGGAAGATAACAATAACATAGACAACGAAAGCAGTAGCAATAGTGACAATGAGGAACATGAGATTATCCATAATCACAAAGACACACCCAACAACAAAATACCTAATATTGGTAAACCAATTCATGATGAATGTGCTCATGTCTTACATAGGAAATTAGGACATGCCAGTTTTCCTGTAGTTCAAAAGATGACTGAACATGCTGAAGGTGTTAAAATAAAAAACTGTAAAAACTATTTGGAATGCTCAGTATGTAAATCTACAAAACTCAAAACTAGCTCCAAACCCAAAAAGTCAACAAGATCAACCAACAAAATTTTTGATTTGGTACACATGGACCTAGTTGTTCCATTAACACCATCAATCACATATAGAAAACGTTATTTCCTAACCATCGTGGACGACTATAGTCGTTATGGCTTTGTCTATACACTAAAGCACAAAGATGAAACTTTTCAGAAATTTAAGGAGTTTTACAAACGTACAGAAACACAACATAATATTAGAATAAAACAAATTATGACAGATAGGGGATGTGAATTCATGTCAAAAGAATTCTCCCAATGGCTTAAAGACAAAGGGATGTTGCATTACACATCTAGCCCTTTCTCTGCATTCCAAAATGGAGTGGCAGAGAGAAAGAACTCGACATTACAAACCATGATTAGATGCACATTAGAAGATGCTGGCTTAGGAAAACAATTCTGGTCAGAAGCGTTACAATATTCCAATTATACACAAAATAGAACTTGGTCCAGCATTGTTAACAAGACACCATATGAAATGATGTATAATAGGAAACCCAAAATAGCTCATATGCACATATTTGGAGTCACTGCAGACGTACACATACCTAAGCAATTAAGACGTAAAGGTGAAAACGTATCTAGGAGACTCAGGTTCATGGGTTACGAAACAGGCACAAAAGGGTACAGATTTATCGATAATAATAACAGATTTATAGTATCCAGAACGGCTGTATTCCATGAACAGGCCAACTGGTCTAAAATACATCTTAATGAAATTTTCCCGAACAACTATACAAACACTAAACACCAAGAGGAAAGAACTGGAGAAGAATACAATCACAACATACATAAAAATAAAAACAGAACATGGACTAACAGTCAATACAAAATAAAGACAGATTCATTAACAAAAAAGGAAGCTAGGTATTTACATGACAATGATAGTAAACCAAAAAGAACAATCAGGAATAACAGAAACCAAATACCAAACAAATACAAAGATTATATAATGTATACGGATGGAGAAACATCAACACCAAACACATACGAGGAAGTGCTAAAACTTCCCCCTGAAGAAAAGGAAAAGTGGGAATCAGCCATGACTAAAGAGATGGATAGTTTGCAGAAATTAAATGTATTCACACCTACACATGCACCTAAAGATAAAACTGTTATTGGTACTAGGTAGATATATAAAATCAAAAACTTAGAAGGAGGCAACACCTTATACAAAGCTAGACTAGTTGCTCAAGGTTATGCACAAAAATATCCCGAGGATTACACGGATACATACTCTCCCACAGTAAGAACTGAGAGTGTTAAAACTGCACTGGTCATAGCATCAGCACTTAACCTTGATGTATTCCAATACGACATACAGACTGCATATCTACATGCAAAATTAGATAAAGAGATATATGTAAGAGCGCCTCACAGTCAATATACGAACAAAAATGAAACGTGGTTATTAAATAAAAGTTTATATGGGTTGAAACAATCTGGCAAAAGATGGTATGAATGTTTAGTCAAAATGCTCAAAACTATGAATTTTAATGCCACTACTGCTGATAACTGTTTCTTTGTTAAAAAAGAGGATGACTCTTTAGAATTCGTGTTAATTTATGTGGATGATATTTTGTATATAGGTAAACACAAAGAGAAGAGAGAAACATTTGTAACGAAACTAAATGAACATTTCTCTTTGAAGTCATTAGGTAAGGTAAATAAGTATCTTGGAGTTCAAATTAGTAAAACAAAAAGGGGATTCAAACTTTCTCAAAGAGATAAGATTATAGATCTTCTGAACAAATGTAACTTAAATAATGCTAAGCCATGTGACACTCCCATGCAAACTGATTTCTTGAGAAACACAGATGAGTCATCCCCTGAATTTAAAGATAATACACTTTACAGATCAGTCATCGGTTCCCTTCTATATATTTCCAATTGGACTAGACCTGATATTGCTTTGCCTCTCAACTTGTTGTCTAGACACGTCAGCAAACCATTATTATATCATTGGGAAGCTGTCAAGAGAATATTAAGATATTTAAAGAATAGTTTAGATTTCTGTTTATTATTGGAACCTAATAATGTGAAAGAGCCCATCCTCACGTGTTATGCCGATGCGGATTGGGCTGGTGATACCACATGTAGAAAAAGCACATCTGGCTATATATTTTTCCTTAACGATTGTCCAGTTTACTGGTACACTGGTAAACAAGATTTAGTAGCCACCTCAACGACTGAGGCAGAATATGTTTGTCTAAAGCCTCAAATAACCTCGTATGGTTTAATGATTTATTGTCAAACACTTGGAAGAAACCTTCATTACCATTTATCATACACGAAGATAACAAGGCTGCTATTGAAATATCTAGATCTCATGCTATTGGACAAAGGTCCAGACATATAGATATAAAATTCAAACATGTGAGGCAGTTATCTCAGGATGGATTTATTAAAGCAGTTCATTGCGAAACATCAGAGCAAATAGCTGACATATTGACAAAGCCTTTGCCTTCTAAGCAGCATAAATACTTGACTTCTAAGTTACAAGTTTTATATTGTTCTGAATCTGAATGTAATTGTTGTAATATATCGAATCGGCATTTAGAGGGGGATTTGTCACAAGTAAATGCCTTATTCTTTATTATGTAAATAGTACATGACCAGGATATTAGGGGTTAACTTATTCTTCACTACTTAATATATTCATACTTAACCACTCCTATATCTAGCTCCACCCCTTGTATATATAAGGAGCTGTATGCTTTCCTTCTGAGCTTCTATCTGTGAATATTCAGTGTATATAGAATGCCTTCTGTAAATAAACAGTGCTTTATTTGAATATCTAATTCTTAAACTACTTATTGAGTCTGATCCTGAAAATATCGTAACATGCCCATTTTGAGTGGCATGAATAAGAAGAGAGCAGGAAAATTGTGTCAAAAATGGGTTTTGCTTAGAGATGAAACTGGGAAACAAATTTGGCCTGAAAGCGGTACTTTCGAGATTAAAACACTAAAGCACTTAGAGAAAAAATAAAACCCAGCCACCTACTCTTTTGGTATTGTTAGGCTGAACTATCAAAAAGAAAAAACCAGGCAAGTAATAACTCACCAGCCAACCCTGAGGAGATGGTTGAGATAAAAATCATGCCCCCCCTAATATGCAAACCTGTGCCAGGACAACAAAGAGGTCAATATAACTATGTCTTAGCACACAACCCCTTTTTGGCCTCAGATTTAGTAATTTGGAAAAAGGATGCCCCAGCCTTCAGGGCTGATCTAAAAACAGTGATCCAAATGCTAAAAGCAATCATAGATAGCCACAATCCATCATGGGAAGACATGACACAATTGTTACATGTATTCTTAACCAAAGATGAGCTATTAAAATTGTTTGAGAAATCCGATCAGGTCGCCAAGCAGCCAGTTATCGAACCCCCGGGCTAAGCAGCCCCACCTCCCTGACTGGGATTATAATGATAATGCCCACTAGGTCACATACACCAGGGCCAAAGAAAATCTGATGGAGGTTCTGGAGGAAATTGGAAGGAAACCATTAAATTCATCTGAATTCCAAAGAATAACCCAGAGAGACCACGAAAATCCAGATGCCGTCTGGGTCTGACTCTCAGAGGCAGTGTCCACCCATGCTCACCTAGATTTGGGTTGCCAGAAAGATTAGAGGATATAAGCCTCTGCATTTGTTGACCAATCTGCCCCAGATATAAAAGGACACTTCCATAGAATAGTGTCTAACTTTTTATACCTACCACTCACTTTTGTATCTCTGTTAGTAGTAAAAAATTTTAACCGCCTACTGGTTCCACAGTAATGGTGATTTATAAAGTAGGGAAGTGACTTTACTTTATAAAATTTATAAAGCAGAGTTACAGCAAGTTAAAGCATATAATAATAATTACTTACCAAATACTTTATGTCGGACTTTTGCTAAATTTGGCAGAATAAATCTTTATAAAACAACTTACTGTAGTTAAATCTATCTTTTTATTTATATTTGCATACATAGAAGCATGAAGTCTGATGAAATGACATTTAATTAATTAAATTATTAATGAGATCCCTGAGGCTGAGGCTGTGAAACTAAATACTGGATATCTGGCTCAATTTTTGTAAGGAACAAACAAAGGTCTCCTCTTTCGGAAATATTCAGGCGGTTTCTTTCTTTGGTCATAATATGATTAACAGCACTAAAGCCTGATTCCACAAGATATGAGGTAGGGAAAGCTATCAATAAACTGAATATCATTTCCCACACATTTGGATATAAGACAGGCATTTTTTTATTTTGCCATAGGTTTTCATATCCTCCATTATCAAATTTATGTTTACTTTCTTCATCATATCTAATTTCTAACAGTTCTTCTTGGCAAGTTGAATCAGCCTCTTCAATGTTTGCGGTAAAAGGATTTTTCATCCAGTCATGCACCTTCAATTTCAAAATATGGTCAAATCATTTTTCCATGTCCAATTTAAGTTTGTTGAGGTGGCTACTGAATCTGTCAATATCTTCTGGAGTTACATCATCTTTTATAGATGATAATTCAGGAAACTGTTGAAATTCTCTCTTTAGTAGATTATAACGAAGTAGTTCAAGTTTGTCAATAAATAATGACAAAATACTTTGGCAACCTATAAGAGTTTTATTAGCTCCTTGAAGCTGCAAATTGACATCTCTTGAAAATATCTGCCAAATAAAAGGCATCATTCTTTACTGTTTTTAACTGTTGACACAGATTGGTCTCATTATTACTTTCAAAAAATTGTATGACACTATCATATAATGCTACAAAACGAGCCAAAGATGTACCCTTTGACAGCCACCGAACTTCTGTGTGCAAAAGTAACGTAATAAAATCTTCATTATTGTCCTGGCAAAGCTGTCAAAACACTCTATCAGTTTTTGAATTGGATTTGATTTTGTTTATGCCTCGAATTATTATAGTTAATGATGAATGGAGACTTGTACTTAGATGTTTTCCTACAAGATGTTGTCTGTACACCACACAATGAATACATAAAACATTTGGCACTTCTTCCTTCAAATAAGCAACAAATCCCCGATAACGACCTACCATTGATGATGCTCCATCAGTAGCACATGCAACAATATTCCAATTAAATTGGAATTGTTTTAATTACGGCCAAAATATTTAATTATTTTAAACAGTTTTTAGATTTTGTATGTCTTGTTTTTACTTTGGCTGTTCACCGCCCTGAGTCCTATATTGGAGAAGGGCAGTATAGAAATTTAAACAAATAAACAAATAAATAATAAAATAAATATTATTCAAAGGAATATTATTTTTTGTAAAGTATGATTTCACAGTATTAAATATAGAAAATCCTCTTGTATATGTAATGAGATTTACTGCGAATAGCATTTCTTCTCGTAATGTATTGTTTTCATCAAAATAACGTACATATGCCATATGCCGCGTGGGTGATTATGGGAGCGACATGGCGCTCCCATAGAACACCTCTCCTGCGCGAGCTGCACTGGCTCCTGGTGGTCTTCCAGGTGCGCTTCAAGGTGTTGGTTCTCACCTTTAAAGCGCTCCATGGCTTAGGGCCAGGGTATTTACGAGACCGCCTTCTGCTACTGATAACCTCCCACTGGCCAATACACTCTCACAGAGAGGGGCTCCTCAGGGTGCCGTCGGTCAAGCAATTTGGCTGGCGGCCCCCAGGGGGAGAGCCTTCTCTGTGGGAGCACCCGCCCTCTGGAATGAGCTACCTCCCGGAATACGGCTGATTCCGGATCTCTTCACTTTCCGTAAGGCCCTGAAGACGTTTTTATTTCAGCAAGCCGGCCTGGCCTGAATAGGTTTTATGGGTTAGTTTTTTAATTGTATAGCTAGGGGTTTTAAATTGGGGCGGCCGTTTAATTTAATTTATTTTTAATTATTTTAACTTTTAAATTGTATGTTTTTTTAATTTTCGGCTGTTCACTGCCCTGAGTCCCTTTGGGAAGAAGGACGGGATATAAATTTAATAAATAAATAAATAAAGCATTATTATCTGCAATGGTAGACTCGTCCAATTGCATGGAAAATGAAGAGTTTTGGAGAATACTTATAAGTTTTTTTTTCAACATTAAGTGCCATTTCCTCAATTCGTTGCTTTACTGTGCTATCGCTTAGGGGCAATGTTTTTAAAATTTCAGGAATATCCTGATGCATTACTGTTGAGATAAATTCTTTTATAAAGGGTATTATTACAGTTTCTCCAATATTATAGCTTTTGCCACTTTTTGCAATTAATTGTGAAATGCAATAAGCGGCAATTAATCCATCTTCGTTCGCAGCATGTTGTTTCTTAAATGATGCAACGATTGTTGAACGATTTTGAAATTTTTTATATATTTCCTGAAAATATTCAATGGGCTTGTCCTGGATGCTTTGTAGAAAGATGTTCTCGCAATCGACTTGGCTTCATTGCCTCATTGGATAGTGTTTTATGACACAATAAACACATTGGATGTTGTTTATTTACAACAGATTCTATGAAATCCATCTTCAGGTACTCTGGCAAATAGCCACAAGCGTATTTCTTTTTTTGAGACATGGGCTCACAATATTTCACAATATTTTGTTTGAAGCTGTAGGCATGTGCTCACTCTCACAAATCTAACTGCGTACTGACCAATGTGACCGCAAACAAAAGAGCCTGCGCCGTGTATCATCATCTGTGCATGTCTCTCGCGCATCGTAGATTGGGTGGGAGGGTGCCGGCTACCAGCTCTGCTTGTCTGTTACAGCTGGGTTGTGTGGGGGGAGATGTGCGAGCTATTCTGGGGCGAGGCTCTTTTGTTTGCGGTCGCACTATAGTGCCATTTAGTTTCATTTACATAACGTGAACTAAACTTATGCGTGGGCGATACAAATAGTATATTTTCAGAAATTTAAATTGTCACAGGGAATTTTATGAAAACCTAATGAAAATGTTTTTAAATAATGCTATGAAAATTTGTTAAAATTCAATTAAATTTTAAAAAAAGGAAAGTGCTTCAGTATCGGACAAAACCCCTACCACCTACCATGAAAGCTGGAACGCCCACTAGTGGGCGGTAGAGACCAGGTTGACTACCACTGCTCTAGTTAGTAGTACAACATTACCAGAGAAGAATCTACGCAAGATTAGATTAACAACTTTTCTGGTTTTGTGGGGTATTAATGGTATGTAAAGTTTAATGATTCTTTTGAGTTCGTGTAAAAAAATGTTGTAATGGGCACTAACTTTAGCAAACCATCAATTTAGAAAAAAAATAATTGATTTATCATTTTTGCAACACACAGATATATCATTTATTTAGTCAACTGAATACTTTCAGTATGCTCATTTTGTAACCAGTCAAAGGAAGGCTTTCACCTCCTTTTGCTAGCAGATAATATGTAGCAAAATAATAGCTATGCTATAATAGCCATATCTAGACAACTATATCTAATTGCTAAGGGTCAATACAGAAAACCCAGCAAACCAGTTGCTGGAAAAACACATTTTGTAGTGAATGAGCTGTCACATCTCACTTCAGCAATCTAAAAGGAGATAGAATTAATAATTATGGTTATTCACATTCAGTGATTTAATCATATGAATGATAAATAGAAAGCAATCATAAAATACTAACACAGTTTTCTTCCCTTTTGCTGAGATTATTATGTAAAAAAAAGTTTACTTTGATAAAACATTGGAGCTTGTTAAATTGTTTGTGTGTGATTTATGGCTAGAGGATCAGTCTCCCAGAGCTGAGATAGTCAACTATTTCATAAAGACTTTTACAAAACAAAACAAAACTACAATATCCCCGGAGGATCCTTAGAAATCAACACCTGCATTTTAGGCAATTTTTTTTTTAAAGTGTGATCCCCATAAGCAGATACTTGGTATACTTCTAGTTATTGGAGGCATTCAGCCAATAATACCAAAAGCTGCCAGCATTAATGTACCTACTGACAGGGCTTGCATTTGGCAACAAAGAAGCAATCATAAATAAGACTTGCTTATATTGAATTCTTCCGGATTGTAATTCTGGGGAAAATGAATTTTATTAGATGAAATATTACTCTTTTATTTTTATTACAGAATATTATTTTAAAACGTATTTCTACCATTTGTTAACTTACTTACAAAATTTTCAGTTGCATAGTTGTAATTTGAAGACTGCCTGTACACAGACACAAACACATGCACAATTTTTCATAATCTAATTACAAATTACTATTAATATCTATATTTTCCTTCTTCAAGAAATAAAATAAGTCCAGGAAAAAGATTTGACAAGATTTTGGTTAGCAAGATTTTTTCTCTCTTCAGATGAAGAAGAGTATTAGAATAGAATGAGCTGGAAGGGATCTTGGAGGTCTTCTAGTCCAGCCCCTGCTCAAGCAGGAGATCCTATACCAATTCAGACAAGTGACTATCCAGTCTCTTCTTTAAAACATCCAGTGATGGAGGGCCCATGATTTCTGGAGGCAAGCTGTTCCACTCATTAATTGTCCTTACTGTTAGGAAGTTTCTCCTTAATTCCAGGTTGCTTCTTTCTTTGATTAGTTTCCAACCATTATTTCTTGTCCTGCCCTCTGGTGCTTTAGAGAATAATTTGACCCCCTCTTCTTTGTGGCAGTCCTTTAAATACTGGAATACTGCTATCATGTCATCCCTAATTCTTCTTTTCTTTAGACTAGCCAAACCCAAATCCTGCAGCCATTCTTCGTATATTTTTGTCTCTAGGCCTTTGATCACCTTAGTTGCTCTTCTCTGAACTTTTTCCAAATTCTCAACATCTTTTTTGTAGTATGGTATCCAAAACTGGATGCAGTATTCCACATGTGATTATTAAGGTTTTATAAAGTGGTTCTAATACTTCATGTGATCTTGATTCTATGCCTGCTTATACAACCCAGGATGGTATTAGCTTTTTTGGCTGCTGCTGCACACTGCTGGCTCATGTTCAAGAAGCTCAAGCTCACATCTTTAAGCAGAAAATATAGTTATATAAAACTCATAAAGTTTCATTAGCAGAAATTCACTATTAGTAGAATCACGAAAAGTTAATAATTAGACAAAACTGAAAATATCCAAGAAGCAAGTTATTAATTTCTGGTAATATAATAAAATTCATATCTAGAATCCCTATTATTTTATCTCAAAATTGCAAAATAAATACAAGAAATTTTTTTTAGGATTACAGTACTATATTTATAGTTTTAAATTTTAAATAATTACAAATCATAATATGTATCAGAGGATCAGTGGAATACCTATAGTCTTGTACTGCCATCAGCAATTATCACTAATAATTAATCTGAATTTAAATATTGACATAAAAATCTATAAAACCCTTTTAGCTTTACCTAGAAGAGTCTCAATATTCTTCCATTATAGTTGTGGTCCTAAAACCTGTAATCAGAGTTTATGTGCTACTTTTATATATTTTTATATTAAAAATTGTAAGTTTGGGGTTAACTCTGTTATTACTTGTATTGTACTAACTATTGTATCTGTTAAATAAAACAATCTATTTTATTATATTGACCTTTCTGACCTAAACCATTTTGGAAATTTAATATAGTTTAGAATTTTGAGCCAATCAAATATCCAACATGCCAATATACCAAACTGAATATTTTTTTAAAAATTACAATATAAATTGACAAGGCTGCTTCTTTAAAAGATAGAAAAGATGTCACTTCCTACTGGAAAACACACAGAGACCCAAAAAATTGCAATGGACTTCATAGTTGAGCTCCTTGACAGTGGGGGTAACTGGGTTATTTGGACTGTCATTGATTTATTCTCCAAGCAAGCACACTTCACTGCCTGCAGCGGATTACCATCGGCTAAGAAACTAGTGAAGCTGTTTGTGAAACACATCTACAGGCTACATGGAGTCCCTAAGAGAATAATATCGGACCGTGGGGTCCAGTTTACCACTATACTGGAAGGAGTTTCTGCGATCCATTGGGTCGTCCCAGGGACTTAGCTCAGCTTTTCACCTGTCGACTAACGGATTGGCTGAAAAATTGAACTCAATGGTGGAGCAATACATTAGATGTTACGTTAATTATCAACAGGAGAACTGGGCGGACTTGCTACCATTCGCAGAAGTGGCTTATAATAATGCAGTACACACCAGTACTGGGTTGACTCCTTTTCAGATAACTACAGGCATGGATTTTGTGCTGATGCCTGAGTTGCCTAGAGAGCCGCCTACTTTTATGTCCCTAACGGAGTGGATGACCTCACTGAGAAAAGCTTGGGAGAATACAATAAAAAGCTTTAGCGGAGTCAGTGGAACAATATAAGGCCCAGGCCGACAAATGCCCGTCCTGGGGCGTGTCCATGGCTGTGGCTTAGAAGACATTGTCTTCGCCTCTCTGCAGCATATGGAAAATGAAAATAAAATAAACAGCATTTTTAAAGTCCGATAACAACTAATTGCGTTATTGAAGAGTTCCTGTTTTAGTTGGATTAAGATTGATGTGGTAAGCCACCCTGAACTGCTTTTAATTGAGGCTTTTTTTAAAAGTGCTTTCCCTTCGGGGAATAAAAGTGAGCAGAGGGGGTGATGAAACAGTGAAACAATGGTTTAAAGAGGTCTGAAAAACAATAAATTTGAATTTAATTGTGAGCTGAACGTCCGCAGGGTGAAGGGCAGCAAATTAAGCTTTATGGCTATGTTTGAACAAGATAAAAATAAGATATATGAGAGCTGCCTGAATGTTGGAGTCGACATAAACGTGGAGAACAGGAACATTTTTTTTTTTTTTTGGAATAGCCGAATATTTAAATGGCTTGTTTGTGGGATCGTCTGAAAATTTGAAAGCAATTATCCTTTTTTTTTTTTTGAAGATGCTGTGAAAATTGTGGACTAAAAGTTAAAAAAGTTTTAAAGTAATCTAAAGCATGTTTGCTGTTTGACGTTCGCAGCAGGCAATATGGCGCTGAGGAGTGTAACTGATCTTGATTAACGTGACTACAGGAATTTCACTGTTTGTATTTTACACTGCCTCTGGCACAAGAAGCAATTGTAAGCAAGCCTTCAATAATTTGGACTTTCAACTTTTTTAAATTTGGGACTCTTTAATGCTTTATTTGTCATCTCTGGCTCCTTAAAGTGAAAGTAAAATAATCCCAAGTCCTTCTGAAAAGACCCTTCTCAGTATCTGTGGTACAGAACTGATGGTTAAAGATTTTCCTCTACAACAATTCAACATTTTAAATACAAGTTGATGACCCATTGATTTTGTGAATAAGGTTATAGAAATATTTGGTCAAAAATTATAGGAGTTATTATGATGGATACATCTAAAGATGAATCGGTGCGATCTAAGGTCAAACAGATTTCTCAAGCTAGTATTGACTCAGCTCAAATTGTGTTGGCATTAAACAAATTAAGTGATAAAATTGAAATAATGGATACAGAATTTCAAAAAATACATTTAAAAATGGATGAAGAAAAGAAGGAAAGATCCAATCAGCTGGAACAAATTGTTCAAGAAATTAATGTTAATTTTGCTAAATACACAGCAGAAGTAACAGTGATAAAAGATAATGTAGATCAACTACAAGTGCAAACAAAAAAAATTGATAAGCAAATAACTGAAATCTTTTTTAAAAATGAAAAACAGGATAGAAGAATATGTATTCTGGAAGAAGAAGTTATAAGAGGCATAGTGGAAGAAAAAGTGGACAATGTTAAACAACGTGTTTTGAAATGGCTTAATGAACTTGGATTGGATAAAAATTTTACAACTACAGATTTGATAAGTGTCTATCGAATTGGATTTAGAAGACAACGTGAAATAATAAGAAATGTTTTGGTGAGATTTGCAAGTGTTAATGATAAATTACAAGTAATGGCAAAAATTAGAGAAAATGATGATGCTGTGCTGAAGATTGAGGGGAAACAGGTCCAAGTCTTTCAAGATATCTCAAGAGAGGAAACATCGTGGAGATATTATCTGAAGCCAATTACAATTGGAGACCACCACAGCAAATGAATTTTTTTTATAAAAATAGAATGCATATATTTACAATAGAAACAGATGTGGTTCAATACTTCCATGAGCTTGGCTTTTTGGAAAAAGAGGAAGAACAAAGTGAATTAAGATCACAATTACTCAAAATGGGTGGAATTGAAGTATATACATCAACACCAGAGGAAGAAGGAGGAGCGGTCGGAGGTTTAGGTCCAAAACCAAAGAGGAAAAGAAAACCAACGAAAGATATTTCTCCATCCTTGGCGGAGGTACAGAAAAAAAGTCGAGATCTTACTGGTGAAGGAATGGAAAGGATGATTACATTGGACTCTGAACATAAAAGGGAAGATGAGCCCGAGTGCGGGGATGAAGAACCTGTAGTTGTTCAATTGAAACCAGAATTATGCCAATGAAGAGACGACCCAGCTGATGGACGGGGTCCCCTCTCCCCCACTCTTGGAAACGAGGCGTGTCTTAATGAAGACGGTGGGAGATGAAGATTTTATGTGGTTGTGTGTTATGTTAGTTTTTGTTTTATGTTGTTTGCATGTTTTATATTATTATTTTTTTATTATTATTATTATTTTTATGTTATGTGTTGTCTATATATATTTGTTTGGGTTTTGGGTCACGGAAAGGAAAAAGAGGGAATAGTTAAAATTAAAAATATTAATGGGGGTAATTAAGGTAATGACTTGGAATGTTAAAGGTACTGGGAATCAGATTAAGAGAAGACGTTTAGAATTTAAGATTAAAAGAGATTCTCCTGACATACTTTTTATGCAAGAAAAGGTATTTAATTCATATTTAAGAATTGACTATATTTTTGTATCCAAGAATCTGATGG
This sequence comes from Arizona elegans, assembly GCA_022577455.1. NCBI lineage: Eukaryota > Metazoa > Chordata > Lepidosauria > Squamata > Colubridae > Arizona > Arizona elegans. The sequence continues at coordinate 68,354,875 of JAKOOJ010000004.1, read as the reverse complement.
ATAACGTGGATAATATGGATGTTGGAATATTTAAAACTCTGACCACGCAGAATTGTTACTAGAATTAGATATGTTTTTGGAGAAAAAAGAAAATTGTTGGAGATATGATGAAAAATTGTATAAAAACGAGGGAGATAAGAATTGTATTCTTAAGAAATGGGACGAAAATTGGGATTGGAATGGGGAATTGGGGAAGTCAATTATGGAACAGTTTGGGACACAATGAAAGCAATTTTTAGAGGAGAAAGTATTAAATTATCAAGTAGGAAGTATAAGAATTATAAAGTAAAAATAGAGGAAAAGAAGAAATTGATAAAAGAACTGGAAAATAGATTTCTAGTGACTAAGGATAGGAAATTATGGGAGGAACTTAAAAAAATGAAAAATAAACAAATAGCAGAAGATACAGAAATAGTTAAAAAAATTAAGCTATTTAAAAAGAGAATTTTTTGAATATGGTAATAAAAATTCAAAATTATTAGCAAGAATGGCGAAAGATAAAAAAGAAAAAAGAGAAATAGGTATCCTAATAGATGAAAAAGGTAAGAGTTGTTATAAAAAATTAGAGAAATGTGAAATTGTTAAAAAGTTTTTTCAAGAATTATATTTTAAAAAAGAAATTGATAATTGTAAATTAAAAAATTTCTTAGAAAAATATGGTCAGAAGAAAATTGATAATAAATATAAAGAAAAAATGGAAAAGGATATTACCTCTGAGGAAATTAAAGATGTGATTCAGAAGCTAAAACTTGGAAAATCTCCAGGTAAGGATGGGTTACCAGCAGAATTTTATAAAGAGTTTAAAGAAATTTTGATCCCAAAACTATAGAAATTGTATAATAAGATATTACATGGAGCTGATATTCCCATGTCCTGGAATAGAACAATTATATCCTTAATCCCGAAACCAGGTAAAGATTTAGAAAAGATTGAATCCTATTGGCCCATTTCCTTGATTAACTAAGATGCTAAGATATTTACTGCAATTGTAGCAAATAGATTGAATAATTTTATAGATAAATATATAAACCATAATCAAGTAGGTTTTGTTAAAGGGCGTTATATGTGTGATTTCGTTAGAAGAGTATTAAATGTTATTGATATTGCCTTGGATATTTTTAAAGACTTTGATTCTATACAATGGGATATTATAAAAGAAATGATTTCTGCATTAGGATTTGGTAATAAATTTATTCATATTATTTCCAAATTGTACCAGAGGGGTACTGTAAGGATCGCCTCTCCTTCCAACTTAAGAAAGTATGAACTCTTGAAACGTAGTTGTTCAAAAGGATTCTCTTATTAAGCAGAAGTGAAAACCATCCAGCTAAAGCACAATCTGAATGACCTTAGGCAAAGCAGTAGGATTAAAGTGGTAGAGACCCCTCCCTTTAGGTCAGAATGCAGATTTCAGCCAATACACAAGTGTGAAGATGTTTTCTTTACTATTTCCTTTGAGAACCCGAACAAACATGCATTCCCACCACTTCCCTTTAAAGTGAGACAACCCACATGGCTATCATATAAATTCCTGCAGGTAAAGGGAATCTCAGGCTTGCTTGGCGCCAGGATATAGGTTGTAAAATATCTGATGACACAGGCCATGCTAGTAAATCGAATCCACGTCCCCCCTTCCTTCACTTGAATGGCAGTATCACTTTTAGGGATCTGACATGCTACCCTCCTTAGAAAACAAAAGGGTCCACCTGTAAAAAAAAACAACAACAAATATACACAAGATTTCAAGATTTCATGATAGTAGATCAACAAGTTTTGTTAGGGTATTGGGAGTGAAATTTTCTCAGTAAGATTGGAACCCTAACGTGGTGTTTAGCGACCCATTCATTGTGTGCTGATGGTAAATGTTTCCAAGCAACTAAGTATTGGACTTTCCCTCTGTGGATCCTAGAATCAAGGATTTCCTTGATTTCGAAGTGTTGTTCACCTTCAATCATGATGGGAACAGGTGGTGTAGATGCAGGTGGTCTGAGGGATGAGATTACTTCTCGTTTGAGTAAACTGATATGGAATACTGGGTGGATCTGCCTGAGTGTCTTTGGAAGAAGTAGTTCAACTGCTACTGGATTGATGATTCTAGTGATGGGGAAAGGTCCAATGAACTTTGATCCTAGTTTCTTTGATGGTTGTAATGATTTCAAGAATTTTGTAGATAAGTATACTCTGTCTCCAATATGAAAAGGTTTGGGTTCCATCCTTTTCTTGTCAGCTTGAATCTTAAAAGCTTCTCTAGCTTCCTGTAAGACTAATCTAACCACTGGCCACGTGTTTTGCAAATTATCCATCCACTCCTTAAGTGAGGGGATGGTGGGTTCTTCTGTGGGTAGTTCAGGCATGGGGCTGAAATCCTGGCCTGTTGCTACTCTAAAAGGGATAAAACCAGTGCTTGAATGTACAGCATTATTAAACGCAACTTCAGCAAAAGGCAAAAGTTCGGTCCAGTTATCCTGTTGAAAATTAATGAAACATCTTAAATATTGTTCTAGTACCGAGTTCAAAATTTCAGAATTACCATTAGTACATGGATGAAAAGATGTGCTCAACCCCTGGCCAGTACCAAGTAAGCCCAAAAACGCCCTCCAAAAGTTGGAGGTGAATTGAGCCCCTCTGTCGGAGATGATCCTTTGTGGAGCACCATGAAGTCGATAAATGTGTATTAGGAATAGTTTGGCTAAACTTTTAGCAGTTGGGATCTTTTGGCAGGGTATAAAATGTGCCTGTTTTGAAAATAGGTCTGTCACAACCCAAATAACAGTATTTCCCTCACTGTTTGGCAATTCCATGATGAAATCCATAGCGATCTCTCTCCAAGGCGCTGCAGGTTCAGCTACCTTCTGCAATAGACCTGGGAATTTCCCCTGACGTCTTTTTGCTGCTGCACAAATGGGGCAGCTAGCTACATAGCTTTCTATGTCCTTTTTTAGTGATGGCCACCAAAATTGTCTTTTAAAATTAGGTGTAAAGTTTTCACAAACCCCAAATGTCCAGCTAATTTGGAGTCATGGCACCGTACCATTAAGCATAGTCTTTGGCTTGCAGGGACATACAACTTCCCCCACACCCAAGCCAAGTCTTCTTTCATCAGACAGCTGGATTTGTTGTTCAAAAACCATTCATCAGTGGCCAATGCTTGTTTAAAATTTTGGTTGATGTCATTGTCTGTCACTGTTTCTTGTTTTTTCTGGGATCTGGTGACTACTTTAGCAGCTAGTTGACTGTTTTGTACTATAAGTTTGATTACGTCTGACCTTGCACGAATATATTGCGGTTTTCTGGATAGCGCATCCGCCAGAAAGTTTTTCCCCCTGGGAGGTATTTTAGAGTAAAATCAAACCGTTTAAAGTACTGAGCCCATCATACTTGTTTTGGGGAGAGTTTCCTTGGGGTCTTTAGGGCTTCTAGATTTTTATGATCAGTCCAGACTTCAAAAGGGGTCTTACTGCCTTCTAGGAAGTGCCGCCAGGTTAACAATGCCCAACGAACTGCATACGCCTCTTTCTCCCAAATAGCTCACCTTTGCTCAGTCTCATTCAACTTTTTGGATGTGTAAGCGCAGGGTTGTAGTTGGTCTTGCTCATTCTTCTGAAGCAGGACCGCTCCTATTGCCACATCGCTGGCATCTGCTTGTATGACAAATGGTTTCTCCATGTCCGGGTGTTGTAGAATTGGTTCTGCTGAGAACAGCCGTTTAAGTTTTTCAAATGCTGCCTGGCATTCCATAGTCCAGTTCAATGGTTGCTTTGGTTTAGGGTTGTCCTCCCCCTTTGTTTTTAAGAGCTTGGTGATGGGGAGGGCAATCTGAGCGAACGCAGGGATAAACTGGCGGTAAAAGTTGGCAAACCCCAGGAAGCTCTGTAACTGTTTACGTGTGCGTGGAGGGTCCCAATCAAGTACAGCCTGCACTTTTAGAGGATCCATCTCAACCCCCTGGTGTGAAATGCGGTGTCCCAAATAGTCAATCTTCTCTTGATGGAATTCACATTTGGAAAGTTTGGCATAAAGTTTGGCAGCGCGGAGTTTGTTTAAAACTGCCCTGACTAGTTTTACATGTTCTGCTTTGGTCTCGGTATAGATTAAAATGTCGTCCAAATAGACCAGAACTCCCTTATATAAATGCTGATGCAGCACTTTTTTTTTTTTTAATTTGATTTATATGCCGCCCTTCTCCGGAGACTCAGGGCGGCTTACAATGCATTAAGCAATAGCCTTCATTCTTTTTGTATATTTTATACAAAGTCAGCTTATTGCCCCCACAAACTGGGTCCTCATTTCACCTACCTTAGAAAGGATGGAAGGCTGAGTCAATCTTGAGCCTTGGAGAGATTCGAACCAGCAGAAATTGCAGGCAGCTGTGTTAATAACAGGGTGCACTAAACCACTGTACTATCAAGGCTCTTCATTTATTAACTGCATAAACACTGCAGGGGCTCCTTGTAACCCAAAGTGGAGCACCTTGAATTGGTAGCAGCCGAGGGGGGTGTTAAATGCCGTTTTCCACTCATCCCCTTCCTTAATTCTGACACGGTAGTAAGCCTCCCTTAAGTCCAGCTTTGAAAAATTTTTCCCTTTAGCGAGGTGTGCTAACATATCTTTCATAAGGGGGAGAGGATACACGTTCTGCACACTGATAGTATTAAGGTTTCGATAGTCAACACATAAGCGTTTTGAACCATCTTTTTTCTCTCTAAACAACACTGGGGCTGCAATTTTTGGTCGGGCTGGCTCGATGAAACCCCTTGCTAGGTTTTTCAAACATGCATTCCCACCACTTCCCTTTAATTTGAGACAACCCACATGGCTATCATATAAATTCCTGCAGGTAAAGGGAATCTCAGGCTTCCTTGGCGCCAGGATATAGATTGTAAAATATCTGATGACACAGGCCATGCTAGTAAATCGAATCCAAGTCCCTCCCTCCTTCACTTGAATGGCAGTATCACTTTTAGGGATCTGACAGGTACTGCAAGAGTGAAGGTAAATGGTATATTTACACAAGATATAAATTTGGAAGCAGGGACAAGACAGGGTTGTCCCCTGTCTCCGACCCTATTTTTATTAGCAATGGAAATTTTAACAACTTTGATTGAAGAGGATTCAGAATTAATAGGTTATAAAGGCATCAAAGTTAACTTATATGCAGATGACACTCTTGTCATTTTAAATAACATTACAAATGATATAAAAAGAGTTCAAATACATTTGGAAGAATTTGAAGATATGACTGGTTTGAAAGTAAATTGGGCAAAATCAGAATTATTAATGGAAATTGATAGGGAAAACAAATTAGAAAAATTACAAAATCAATTTGGAATTAGGATAAAGGATAATTTAAGATATTTAGGTATTATACTTTCAGTTAAAATTAAAAATTTAATTACTATGTCTAACATTACTATGTCTAAAATATGACATAGTAATAAAAGAAATTGAAGAGAAAATTGGGAAATATAAAAAACTAAAGTTATCTTGGTTTGATAGAGTAGCTTTATGTAAAATGATGTTACTTCCTAAATTTAACTTTTTATTTGAGATGCTTCCGATTTTTTTAACCGAGAAGGACATTGAAGTATATCAAAAAAAATTAGATAAATTTTGTAATGGGGATAAAAAACCAAGATTGATTAAGAAAATGTGGTATCAGAACCAAAAACAAGGTGGTTTAGGAATTCCAAGATTATTAAACTATTATACAGCATTTAATATAAAAACAGTAGTAAAAATTTTAAAAGGAGATGTTAAACTTTGGGGTAGTTTGGAAATGAAGGAAATAAAGAAGTTTGGTTACAAATGGTTTTTGGAAAATTTTAAAGGTAAGGTTAAAATTTGTAATTATTGGTTAAATAGTTTGACTAAAAATTGGGACAGAGTAGCAAAAAAATTAATACCAGACGCATTGTATTTAGGTAAACTGAAAGAGAATTGCCCAATGAAATTAAATAGTAACAGAGAGAGGATTATAATAGAAGAGAAAGTGGAAACAATTAGTGAATGGTTGAAATTTATAGAAAATGAAATGAGGAAAGAGGAAATTTATGGAAAATTAAACATTAATTGGTTTGAAAGACTTCAAATGAATAAATGGAATAGGAAATGCAAAGAAAGGAATAATGAGAGTAGAAAGGAAACGGAATTTGAAAATTTGACATCTCGAATAATAAAAGATGAAATTGGGCCAAAGGGATTAGTTAGCAAAATTTATAAAATTATTAACTTTGATAATAATTCACAAAGGGTAATGAAAGAGAATTGGGTAAAAGAACTGGGTATTGAAATTTCTGATCAAAATTGGAATATGAACTGGGTTAGTAGAATAATGAGGACATTATCAATAAGGATTAAAGAACATAATTATAAAGTTATTTGGAAGTGGTATTTGACCCCAATAAGACTTTTTCAAATGGATAATAAAGTGGATAAAATGTGTTAGAGATGTAAAGTGGAACTCGGGACATATGCTCATATGTGGTGTAAATGTAATGGGGTTGAACTTTTTTGGTCTGGGATAGAAAATGAAATATTTGAAATGATTAAGAAGAGGGTCAAATTGAAATTGGAAACCATATTATTATTAATATTGAATGAAACAACATTAACAACTGGAGAAAGAGAATTGGTGAAGATTTTGGTTATAATGGGGAGAATTATAATTGCTAGATATTGGAAATTAAATGTTGACTTAAAATTAGAAGAATGGTACAATGAAACATGGAAATTTGCATTAAATGATAAATTGACTTGTGATATTAAAATTAGAAATGGTATATATAAAGAAAATGTTTTTTGGAACACTTGGCAACCATTTGTGGACTTTGCACTTGGGAGATTGGATGAATCGGCACCAGTACCTTATCAAAGAGATTTCTGGAAGAATTGAAGACTTCAATTTCCTAAAACTTCCTTTCCGTTTGTATAGCACGTTGGGGGGGAAAAAATTTTCTTTCCTTACTATTGATTTTTGTATTGATTTTTTTTCCTTTCTGTTATTCTTTAACAATAAAAATATAATAATTTTTTTTTAAAAAAAAAGAAATAAAATACCATTTTGGATAAGTAAAATATCTAACTTGAGTACCTAAAGTTTTTATTTTAAATAAAAATGCTCTCTGGATAAGAAAAGTGCTTGAATGGAGCATTTAAACAATGTTTAAAAATAAAATGAAAGGCTGAATATTACAATGAAAAAAAAACCAAAACGCCGGTCCCTCCAACCACCGTTCCGAATAGACGATAAGGTGTATTTGTCAACCAAGTACCTAAGATTGAGGGTACCCCAGCAAGATGTTTGGACCCAAATTCATAGGTCCCTTCCTTATAGTGAAAGTTATTAACACAGTGACTGTCCAGCTTAGACTCCCTCGCATTTTAGGGAAAGTACACCCCGTTTTCCACAATAGCTTATTGAGACCGGTCAGAAAACCTACCCTAAGACCCTTGTCAGCTGCTCCACCCCCTCCTTTGCTGGTGCAAGGGGAGACTCATTATGAGGTAAAGAAAATCATGGACTCTAGACTCTACAGAGGTCGCTTACAATATTTGGTGCATTGGAAAGGCTACCCTTTGGTTGAAGCTACTTGGGTTAAGAGTTGGGATTTAAATGCTGATATGCTCGTGAAACAGTTTCACGACAAATTTCCTGACAAACTGAAAGGTCCTCCTGGCGGGGGGGAGAGGGGGTTAAAGGGATTGGTGCTAGGCGTTAACCCCTTCTTTTGTGTTTTGTCTGGAGGAGATGGTTCTTTTTGCAGGTGGGGACGCCTGTCAGTTTTGGAAGCCATATTAGGCCGGAAGCTCCAATGCTGCCACCTTCTCATGTGTGGGAAAGTAGGAGAGGAGGTTAGTAGGCATAATAGCATTCTTCCTGTCGGTCAAGGTCAGGGCGATCCTGCATCTGGAGAAGGAATGGTCAGGGGGCTGGATCGGGATGGAACGGACGTTGATTGGAGCATGTGACAGCCTGGGTGGAAAAGGAAATGGTTTTGGGAGCTTTGGCTTACTGAGGGAAAACCCAGGCTTTTCAGATTCGGGATTTCCCCAGATGTGCCAGTTTGCCTATTCTAGTAAAGAGGACTTTGGAAAATGCTTGCTTCCGCGTCTTTACTTGGAGTTGGTTTTTTTCTGGAACGCTGACAATTAGGGAAATGTAAAGAACATGATGTTGGCCTATCCTTGCCTTAATATTTTGGATACAAAAATATTAAAAATAATAAGAAATGTTGATACTGGATTTATATATTGTAGCTAATAAATGATAGATGACTGTAGGGAAAATGTCAAGCCTACTGAATGGGAATCAATTATAATTTGCACACATAGCGAGTATGGACTCGACTGTATCTTATTATATGATGGAAATGCACTCTGGTGAACTTTAGAATGTACTTAGATTATCCTGGCAAGAAAATACCATTTTCTTAAATATGAGGACTTCATATGAGTTGTCAAGGAAACAACCCATGCTTTAGAACAAAACTATGGTGAACCAATCCATCTAGTTCAATAATGTATTTATTGACTAGAAGCAGCTTTCCAGTGTTTATTTGTTTACTTTCTTACAAGTGGCAATGCAATCAACCCAATATAAAAATATAACTCTCAACAGCCATCCAATCACTATTGGATTATGTGTCAGCCATCCACTTATAGAGAAAGGTCTCATATTTGGAATGTGAGCAATGTTTGAGGGTGCTCTGCAAGCTGGTCATAGAATATTTCTCTCCATCTCAAATAAATTTAACAATGCTAGATTATTATGCATATCTTAAATACTTCTCCGTCCCCTAATAGTTATCCTGTTTTTTGCAGTGTGTAAATAGTAATTATTTTTCTTCATGCTCTGATATAAAGAAATCAGAATATAGGTTTTTAAAAAAATATTTAGAAACTCAGAAAAATCACTAATCCATTAAAATAAGGTCAGATTTTTAAAAAGGGAAAAGATTTGACTTTCGCTACTATTGTCTCTTTTTGGAAGACATAGTCATTGCTACACAAAATGGATTTCTTGATTCTTATTTTGTTTGTGAGTCAGTAATTATTTCTCACTACAAAACATTATTTAATATATTTCATATTTTCAACAAATGGATAGGCTTGTTTAGATATTTTTTCTATTGTATTTCATATCTCACAAATATAGGTGCCTGAAACTGATTTCGCAACTCTTCCAATGAAGTTCTAGATGGTTGTTGGATAATCCTAAAATTTTTGAAAAGTTATTCTCAGTTCTTACTTAGGCCCTTTGAAAACCAATGAAAATGTAGACTTTTTAGGATGATTAACAATTGCCTCATTATCATTATCTTTTGGACTCAATTTGACAAGAATATATGAAACTGCTTGTTTCTTATAGGACTGTGCCGCCTTGTCTAATGCCTTCTTGACGTTCTCCCAGGTTTCTCTCAGCATTGCCATCCAATAGGTCAAGCTAACTGAGGAAGGGGGTTCCCTTGGATACTCTGGCATGGGGACGAAATCCATACCGCTCACTATCTTAAATGGGGTTAGTCCTGTGCTACTGTGGACAGCATTGTTATATACGACCTCCACAAAGGATAGGAGGTCCGCCCAGTTCAATTGTTGATAGTCAACGTAGCACCTCAGGTACCGCTCTATCATGGCATTCAATCTCTCCGCCCGCCCCCCCATTGGTGCTCGGGTGAAACGCTGAGCTGAGGCCTTGGGATGATTCTATGGATCGGAGGAATTCCCTCCAGAATTTCGCTGTAAACTGGACACCTCGATCGGAGATGATTCTTCTGGGTACTCCGTGCAGCGGTAGTTGTGTTTCAGGAACAGTTTGGCCAACTGGTGGGCTGAGGGTAATCCGCTGCAGGGTACAAAATGTGCCTGTTTGGAGAATAAGTCTATTACAGTCCAGATCACTGTGTTTCCACCGCTCCTTGGCAGCTGTACTATGAAATCCATAGCAATCTCCTCCCATGGTCTTAACGGTTCAGCTACTGACTGCAGCAGCCCGGGAGGTCTTCCTGGTCGGGTTTTCATTGTGGCACAGATGGTACAACTTTTTGGTTGTACCCACCTGCTGAGTCACCAGCAGGGGAATCTACTTCTCTGAACCTAAAGCTGAGGGCGAGGTGGTCCCCTCCCCGCAGTTGTTTGTAGATGTGGTAAGCAGACCGTGAACAACTCCAGGGGCAGGAGTAAATCCTTGCTCCCTGGACAAATGATTCTTCAACATGGCCTCAGAGTTGTCTCCGACACTTCAGGTACCAGCGGTAGATGGCCAGTGGTCTCCTTAGTCACTGCATCTGTTCTGACGGATGCCCCAGAAGAGGCCCTTTGGCCAGAGGATAGACGTAATGAGCAATCCCTGAAGAAGGCTCACCAGTCGGCAACATGGGCCATAAAGGCTTCAATGGCTGCGTCCTTTTTTAACTGGGCCGCCTTGATGTGGCTAAGACAATTGCAGGACAAAATCCCTATGTCTGACATTAGACTCCACCAGGACCTGAATACATTATCTGTGGCTCTGGATTTCTCAATTGATGCGACACTGGGAGCAGCGCGATTTGCCTCCAAGGCCATTGCTTCATCTGTGGCGTCCAGGCACCTTCTTTGGCTCCTCCAGTGGCAGGCGGATGCCAAGCAAAAGTTGCGACTTGTTGCTGTCCCGTTCTCCAGGAAACATCTGTTTGGAGAGTCACTGGAACCGCTGCTCGAGGAAACGAAGGAGAAATGTAAGGTCCTCCCATCTCTTTCCAGGTGGACAGATCCACACCCTTCCCCTTATTACAAACACCAGTCTTTCAGGGGACAGAAAGAGGGGTTTGGTTCAGTCAGGGCTCAGTGCCCCTTCCAACCCAGGCAGGATCAGCATCAGGAAAATTTAAACAGCTCCCTTCCAGAGCCCTTTCAAGGGGGAGGGAGCTGTCCCTTCCAATGCCAGCGATAATTACCTCACTGACCCTCCCATTGGGGGACACCTGGCGTCCTTTGCTGGGCAATGGGAGGGCATTACTACGGATGCATGGGTTTTAGATACGGTCCATTCGGGCCTATCTCTAGAGTTCCTCTTTGCTCCCCGGAGGTTTTTCATCTCTTGCCCTGTTTCGGGCAATTCGATCAAACAATGCCTCATGGAAACTGCTATCCAACACCTTTTGGATATACATGCTATTCAACCAGTTCCAGAGGCCAAACGGGGGCTACTCCATCCTCTCTGTGATTCCAAAAGCCTCAGGGGGGTATAGGGCAATTCTAGACCTCAAACGTTTGAACCGCTGTATTATTTACAGACGGTTCAAGATGCATTCTCTTAAGTCCATTCTGGATGGCATCAGGGAGGGCGACTTCCTCACATTTATAGATTTAACTGAGGCTTATTTGCATATCCCCATTTGTCAGGGTCATAGGAAGTATCTCTGCTTCTGTTATGCCGGCCGGCATTTTCAATATCGAGCCTTGTCCTTTGGCCTCTCCTCAGTGCCTAGGTGTTTACGAAAGTGTTGGCGGTTATAGCTGCTCACCTTCGGGCTCGTCCCGTGTGCGTCCAGTGTTATCTGGATGACATCGTGATCCAATCATCCTCTAGGGAACAAGCGTGTGTGGACACCGATGTCACCATGCAGGTGCTTCAGGAGCATGGTTTTTCTTTGAATCGGCAGAAGAGTCAATTTGACACCAACGACATGGCTGCTGCATTTGGGAGCGGAGATTGACACCATTGCATGAAGGGTATTCCTTTCCCAGGAACGCCAGGCCAGCCTGGTTGAGCTCGTTAATCACGTCAAAGGGTCTCACTCGGTGCCCCTTGTGACGTTTTCGTGGCTTCTGGGCAAGATGGTGTCCTGCATTTTAATTGTGCCATGGGCATGCTTGCATGACAGGTCAATTCAGTGGTTCCTTCTCCCCTATCAGAGGGCAGGTACCAGCACTTCTCTGCACAAGGTTAGGTTACCTCCTGTGACATTGCATTCCCTGGAGTGGTAGGTTTCCCCGGCACTGACTGATGGTTGTGTCTTTAAGGAACCTGATTGCTTTAAGTAACGACTGATGCCAGTCTCTATGGTTGGGGGGCTCACCTACAGGATAGGGTGGCTCAGGACAGGTGGTCTCTGGGAGACTTAGCCCACAACATTAATTGGCTGGAGCTCAGGGCAGTCCATTTGGCTCTTAGGGAGTTCCAAGACCTAGTGTCTGGCAGGCCTTTACTCATTCTGATTGACAATGTCACCGCTAAGGCTCATATTAACCGGCAAAGGGGAACCCAGTCTAGGGCCCTTATGGATGAAGCGGAACGGCTTTGTCTTTGGACGGAGAGCCTCCAGATTTCATTGAGGGCGGAGCACATTGCAGGGACTGCCAACATTCAGGCAGATTGGCTCAGCAGGGCCACAATTAACCACGCGGAGTGGCGCCTGCATCCAGATTTGTTTCAGGAGCTGGCGGAGCACTTTGGACAGCCGATGGTGGACCTCTTCACCACCCCGGACAATGCTCACCTGGACAGACTCTTCACAAGGTTTGTGGTTCTGGGAGCGGAAAACATTGATGCACTTCGCAACCCTTGGCTGGCAGTGCTGCTCTACGCCTTTCCACCGCTTCCCCTCATCCCGAGGGCCAATATACTTATCTTGGAATTGTTTTTTTCCAGTGCAGGAGGTTGGACTCCGCACCATCAATACCTTTCTCAAAAGGTTAGAGCAGGAGCAAGCCTTGTATCTAAATTAAGTAAACGAATCCAACCAACCTCCATTTTACCTCTTCGTAAAGTCTTTTAGGCTAAACTTGTTCCGATCATGCTCTACGGTGCTGAAATTTGGGGTCTTACAGAGGCCCCCATATTAGAGAGAACTCAAAATAATCTGTTAAGGAGGATGCTTGGGGTAAACAATTCCACTTCAGCTGCAGCCGTCAGAGCTGAATTGGGATATTTCTCACTGTACACCTATACAATCACTAGGGCGGTAGCCTACTGGCTAAAAATGACCCAGGTGGATGCCAGCAGACTCCCTAAAATATGTCTAGAGGAACAGCAGATTTCAAATCCTCAAAGGTATTCCTGGCTAACCCGGCTGTTGGAAATATTGAACCGATATGGCGTAGGGTTCCCGTTGTGTGACACACTGAACCAAGTTAAACAACGGATTAAAGATATACATGGGCAAATGGATATGGCAACCCTTTCAACTAATCATTCCCTTAAACTGCTGACAGCAGTTAAAACAACTTTCACCCTGGAAAAGTATTTATATTTAGAAATGCCATCAGTGGAGAGACAGTTGTTTGTTAAGTTTAGATTCGAACTTCTAGATACTAACGTTAGATTCGGCCGTTATTGGAAAATCCCATATGACAAAAGAATATGCATATGTGGGGTAAACGTCGTGGAGGACACGGCGCATATAATATTCGAATGTAGTCTCTATCAGGAAGTTAGAAATCAATATCTGTCCCCAATTATAAATAAATTTCCCCACTGGAATATAAGCCAAAAATTAGCATTTCTGTTGAGGGCTGACTCTCCTCCCCTGGTAAGAGCGATCACTCGATACCTGAAAAGGTTGACGGCAATACGAGCCAGTTATATCAAGGAAAATTTTATCGATTGTAAGAAAGATGAGCTCAGTTAGAGAGGAGCTATCCTATTTGGGTTATCTAGTCTTCTAGTCTTGGCAACTTAGCTATTGAAATTTGATATGGTAAAATTTTAATGTCATCTATCATATATTTTTAGATTGCTATTTTTGTAACTGTTTTATCTTTTTCCCTTTTTCTTTTCTGTTTTGTTTGAAAAGGCCTTCGGGCTATTCAATAAACTATACTACTATAAACCCTCATCCCGAGGGTGGTACGGAAGATACTTGGAGAACGGGTGAGATGATCCTGATTGCTCCGCACTAGCCATGGTGCCCTTGGTTTGCCGACTTGGTGGCTCTTTCCGTGGCCAGACCCTGGAGGATGCCGCTGGACAGAGTCTCTCTCACCCAGGGTGCACTGGTCCACCTGGACCCTCAGTGGCTCCAGTTGACCACCTGGTGTTTGAGCGGCAGACTCTGAGCCAGAGCAACTATTCCGCCGAGGTTATTGCCATCATTCAGGCCTCTAGGCCTTTATGATGCCACTTGGAGGGCATTTTGTTCCTGGTGTAGTAAGTTGGGTCTGGACCCAACCTTAGTGACAGTGCCGCACATTCTCCAGTTTCTGCACATGGGTCTGCACAGGGGGCTTTCCCCCAACACTCTACGTCGCTAGGTGGTGGCTCTCTCCTCCATTTTGTCCTGTGGGGGTCTGGATTCCTTGTCCCGCCATCCGAACATTCGCAGGTTCCTCAGGGATGCTGCAAATATTAGGCCTCCGGTGATTCACCGGTTTCCGACATGGGACCTCTCCAAGGTGCTGCAGGCCCTGATGGCGGGTCCCTTTGAGCCCCTACGTGAAGCATCCTTGTGCTTCCTGTCACTCAAAGTAGTCTTCCTGGTTGCCATAACCTCGGCCAGGAGGATTTCTGAATTGGCGGCTCTTTCGGTTCGCCTGGACCTGTGTGTATTTCATGACAACAGGGTGGTGTTACGTTTGGACCCTTCTTTTCTACCTAAAGTTAATTCATGGTTTCACAGGGTGCAGGAGCTGGTGCTCCCCAATTTTTGTCCCACCCCAGTGCATGCGCTGGAATGTAAGTGGCACACGTTAGACGTGCGGAGAGCACTCCGGATATATTTAAAGTGGACCTCTTCCTTCAGGAGGATGGAGTCTCTCTTTGTTTCATTTCAACCGGCCTCCTTGGGGGCCAAGGTCTCCTCTTCGACCCTGGGCCATTGGATTTGGGCATGTATCGCCAAATCTTATGAGATGCAGGCTCTTCCACCTCCCAAGAATATTACGGCACACTCCACAAGGAGTGCGGCCACAAGTGCGGCACGGGCTACTCAGGCCTCCCTAGAGGAGTTTGCTATGTCGCTACCTGGTCTTCACCTTCCCCATTTATCAGACCCTATAAGTTAGATATCTATGCCTCAGCTGAGACGGCCTTTGGGGGGCAGGTCCTCCAATGAGTGCATGCCAGTGAGGGGACCTAGGGCCAGGCTGCAGCCCACCCATAAGGACAGCACGCTTTGGTATGTCCCATTTCTGGCACCACTACGATGGAGAAGGAACATTGGTCTTACCTAATACGATCCTTCTCGTTGAGTGGTGGCAGCATCCAGCCCCACCCTGGTCAGGATCTGGCCTAGGTCCTTTCGGGGAGGGCGGTTTGCTTGTTTGACTTCTTGTGTTTTTTTTTTCCTGGTCATCACACATCGAGGCTGTTGCGATTCCTTCGCCAAAAGCTGGGGACTGTTGGTGTAGGCGGGTCCTCGCAACTTTGACAGTCTCAATCCTATTAGCTAAGAGACGATGACAACCCATTTCTGGATGCTGCCACCCCTCAACGAGAAGGATCGTATCAGGTAAGACCAACATTCCTTCTCAAAGAAGTCAATATTCTATTCACTGAAGGCAGAGAGGAAAGAAATGAATGTTTTTTTCCTTCAAATGTACTATGGGTGTCCTCTATTTACAATCACTATGGAGCCCAAAATGTTGTTAAGTGAGACACTTGTTAAAGGAATTTTGCCTCATTTTACAACCTTTCTTGCCACAATTGTTAAGTGAATCAATGCAATTGTTAAATTAATAACATGGCTATTAAATGAATCTGGTTGTCCTCGGGATAGTGCAACCTTCATAAATACATGCAAATTGCCAAGAGCAAGAATTTTGATCATATGGCCATGGGGATGCTGCAATGCTTGTAAATATGAAAAATGATAATAGGTCACTTTTTTCAGTGGTTTTTAACTTCACTAAATGAACTGTTGTAAGTCGATGACTACCTGTAATGTACTACTGAAACAACACTGTTTACTCATTAAGGTATTATAAACTATTACTGCTAAAATAGCATTGAGTACTCTCCAAACAACTGTAATATCTTGGTATAAAATGTATACTTAGGTTTTCTAAAACTATCACTTTATAAGATACCATGTTTCCCTCCCCAAAAATCAGTCCTAGTGACGGAGTGGGCGTGGTCAGCACAGGAGGCAGCCCTTCCCTTCTCCAGTCACCTCAGGGCTTTTCGACCCCTTAATCCAATCAGCTGAGCTGCTCAGGCCGCCATTCATAGCTGATTTGCAAGTGCCACTCCGGCCGACGCCTCCAGCAAGTACGGCCACTTTTGCCATCGATTGTGGCCACTTCTGCAACAGGAGGCCAAGTGATGTGCCCCATGTGCCTAGCGCCGGCCTTCCGAAGGATACTGTAGCAACAGCTATCCACAATTTTTTTACTTTTATTTCGTCCCACCCGTACCGGGCCATGTGGGTCAGGACAAAATAAGGGTTAAAAAATTGTGGATAGTTGCTGCTACCCTTCGGAAGGCCGGCGCAAGGCGTGAGTCTCCTGCTGCAGAAGCGGCTGCGCCCGAAGAGCGCTTTTGGGAGAGAAAGCAAAAGCAAAGCGATCACTTGCAAACTCCCACCCCTCTCCTGTCTCTCTGCTGGGCGACTTTCAGCAACCCCAGATGCCCAAAGCCTGTGCCTACCCGGCTCCCTTTTCCACAGTGCCCAGCTCTTTATTGAGGGCGATGGCAGGTGGGATGGAGGAGAAGTGAGATCTATGGAGCAAGACAGAGCTCACTCCTCTTGCTGTCTCTTCTCCCCTTCTCACCAGGCATGGCAGGGCTTCCTGCCCCTGCCCAAATTGGATGCAAGGAGGGGTGGGGCTGGGTAGACATGCAATGTGTCTTACCTGTCTTGTAGCTCCATTGTGTGTCTTGCCGTTGACTGCAGGCAAACATGTAGGGTAAAAAATAATGAGTTCAATCAAACTTTTTGAACTCGCGAGAAGTTTGGTTTTACCCTACAATGTGTTTGCCTGTAGACAATGGCAAGACATGCGACATAGCTGCAAGGCAGGTAAGATGTGAGTCTCATATCTCCCTGGCCCCACCCCTCCCCACCTGCCACCCCCAAAATTGCATCCAATTTGGGCAGGGGCAGGAAGACCTGCCATGCCCAACAAGAGGGGAAGAAGAGACGGCAAGATGCGTCACACTTCTCCCCCGCCCTACCTGTCACTCCCCCTCAACAAAGAGATGGCAGGGAAGGGCAACAGCTAGGCTGCTGTTACGATATCATTGGTGTGTGTGGAGCCATCTTACCTGCCTTGCAGCTCTGTCGCGTGTCTTGCCGTTGTCTGTAGGCAAACATAGGTAAAAAAAAAACTCACGAGTTCAATCAAACTTCTTGAATTTGCGAGAAGTTTGGTTTTACCCTACAACGTGTTTGCCTGCAGACAAAGGCGAGACATGTGACAGAGCTGCAAGACAGGTAAGACGCGCATCTCCGCAGCCCCTTTATCGAGGGGGGAGAAGAGACAGCAAGAGGAGCGAGCCCCATCTTGCTCCACACATCTTGCTTCTCCCCTGCCCCACATGTCACCCCCCTCGGGTGCTGTGGAAAAGGGAGCTGGGATGCAAGGCTTTGGGCATTTGGGGCTGCCCAGGTCAACTGGCAGAGAGGCGGGAACGGGGCAGGAGTTTGCAGGCAAGGGGGATAGATGGAAGGGAGGTGGGCTAGTACCAAGAATACCGGGGAGATTCCCACCTTTGGTTGCCCCAACAAACAGCTGATGAGCAGACAGCTGATGAACTATTTCATGTACTTCAATAAAATTATCAAAAAAAATAGAACTATTTGACATTTTTAAAAAAAATTACTAATGGTATCTTTTGGGATTGGGGTAGAAATCTTTGGGTAGACAGTTCTCTCAAACTGCAAGTAATCTTCAATCTTCTGTACCTCAAGCATTTTGTCATAATAGATTTTCATTTTAATGGTACATTTTCATTTGTAACATTATTTCAAATTAAATAACACTAGTGACTTCCAGCATTATTTACATGCTACCTTAATTATAAGGATCTGCATTTCACTGGAAACAGGTACTCCCACCCCTTTCCTTCACTCAGAATTGGTTAAAATACAAGACAAATGTATTTTCTGTTATGTAAAAGCTCATGATGAATTAGCCCAGATAAATTCTTTTTTATAATGCACATGTAGACTGAGTTCCAAACATACTTGAAAATTAAGGAACAGGAGAAATAAAACTAGGTGCCTTTTTTTTGAAATTTGTGACAAACATAAATTAAATATCTTTAAAACTAGAAATTTCTTTTTACTTGTAGCACATATGGCAATTTTGTCCTGGCAATTTTCTTAGGAAAGACTGTTAGATATTTAGATAGGGAGATAACATAAATTGACAGTAATCTTTGCATTCACTGTTCCCATTGGACATCATGTCAGCCAGACTCTCACAAATATATATAGAGGGATCACTGAACAGTGATCACTGAACAGCGCAGAGCTTCCTTGCAGAAATACAACATTAACATTATAACATTAACATTATAACCAGAATGCGGCCGCGCGGGTGGTTATGGGCGCAACCCGTTGTGCCCGCGTGACACCCCTCCTGCGCGAGCTGCACTGGCTCCCAGTGGTCTTCCAGGTGCAATTCAAGGTGTTGGTTACCACCTTTAAAGCGCTCCATGGCATAGGACCCGGGTACCTTCGAGACCGTCTTCTGCCACCAATAGCCTCCCACCGGCCAGTCCGCTCCAACAAAGAGGGTCTCCTCAGGGTGCCATCAGCCAAGTTATGTCGGCTGGTGACACCCAGGGGGAGGGCCTTCTCTGTAGGAGCCCCAGCCCTGTGGAATGAACTGCCCCCGGAAATATGTAAGATCTCCGACCTCCGGGTGTTTCGTTGCGCATTGAAGACCCTGTTGTTCCGCCAGGCCGGGCTATCAACATAATAATTTTAATTGGGGCATTTTAAATTTTTGGGGTTTTAATCCGGCCAAATTTATTTAATTATTTTAATTTTTAATCATTGTTGTGTCTTGTGTTTTTAAATTGGCTGTACACCGCCCTGAGTCCTTCGGGAGAAGGGGGGTATAGAAATAAAATTATTATTATTATTATTATTATTATTATTATTATTATTATTATTATTATTATTATTTTTACTACTACTACTACTACTACTACTACTACTACTACTACTACTACTACACTGTTTTAGGGAGCCAGGAAAAGAGCGATTCCTTACAGATCATATTACAGCAAACAACGTAAGATTGGATAGTAAATTACAGTAATAATTTTAGGTAGAATTTGGATCTGTATTGAATTATGGGAGCTTCAAAAAAAACCCAAATATAAAGTGGACAAATCTACTCATTTGCATAAACCAATTTAATATGAAAAGATATTCCCATCATAGAAAGGAGTAAGTTGATTGTACCAATAGCTATTAAAGATAAGAAGCCTCCAAAGGGAGGAAAGCAGAGGTGGAAATGGTATCTCATTATTCCAAACATGGTTGATTTTTTTCCCCCATTAAAATGTGGCACTCACTTTTTGGAATGTCATTTCCCAGAGGTTAGATTGGTCCAGACCTTGTTGACCTTTCATAAGATCTTAAAAACACCTGAACATGGTACATATGTAGCTTCAAAAACAGAGTCATATTGTGGCATAAAATTTGCCCTAGAAGAAAGGCCAGCAAATATGTAGGAACTAACTAAGTAGCATAGGGGGAAAGGGATTACTGCAGTAGTGGGATTCAGCCAATCCGGTCCAGTTCGCCTGAACTGGTAGCGCTGGACACCTGGCCATGCCCCTTGCCCCTCCCAGCCACGCCCCTTGCCCCTTCTAACCACTTGCCTCGGATGAGGCTGGTATGTCCAACAATGGCTTTGACTGGGCTCCCACTGCTGGTCAAGTCCAAGGAGGTGGTGTGCCCCATTGGCCCTGGATAGCGGGGCTCACTTGCGAATTGGAGGTGGCTGCAGCAGTTTTGGGACTCCCAAGCAGCTCCAGCAAGGCTTCACACGTCCTCTGGAGCCTCTCTGGTTGCCCAAGACAGCGCTTTAAGCACCAACACTGTCTCAGGTACTGGGCTCCCCCCATCGCTTCATTGCCATCACCCTCTCTCCAAACCACTTTGCTCCCAGCATCCTGGCTGGGAGGCCACTTGCCCACATGACCAGGAAGCTGCATGGCCAAACTGACTGGGAAGCCACATGGCTGCACTGACTGGGAGGCAGGCCACTGGCCACTGGCCCCTACTATTTCCCACTATTTCCTGTTTCCTGGTTGAATGCTCTCCTCCCAGGCCTCTTGCCAATGGCTTCCCAGCTTCTCCTTGTAGCACTTTTGCCTTCCAAGGCTTCTCCTTGTAGCAATTTGGCTTCCAAGGCTTCTCCTTGTAGCAATTTTGAAATCCAGCACCTCTTCTCTGGCTGCCGAACCTGAGCACTCTTGAAATCCAAGAATGCTGGATTTCAAAATAAAAGCCAAGGAGCTCAGTGCTACAAGGAGAAGTTCCAGGAAGCCATCAGCAAGTATCACAGGCCATTGCTGGAGCTGAATGGGCTGTTGTTGGTCCAGGAAGACTCTGAGGACGCCACCTTGACTGCCTCCTCTGCATGAGCTACCAGCCTGGCAAACTCTTGGACGAGCAGAGGAAGCATCGAAATTGACTGTACAACAGCCTGGCAGGTAGGGCAGTCACTTTTGGGGGGTGGGAAGGGGGAGAATGGTGAGTAGAGGACTGGCAAGGAAAGGGAGGTAAAAGGCAAGTCCTTCACTGCTACCTCTATCTGGGCCGGAGTGCTCAGACCGAGCTTTGAAAAGTAACTTTTCAAAACAAAGGAGGCGAGGGAGGGAAGAAACGGGACATAGTAACTGCAGGATTAATTGAAAGTTAAAAGGCATCTCGTGGTTAAAATTGCCACCACCTTTCCTAAAGTGGTTTGAAACAACCATGAGGGTTGTGGTAGTTCGGGAATAACGAGAGGCACAAGCAAGCAAGTGACAACAGCTCTTTAATATACAGTGAGACTTCAGCAAAAACTCTGAGGCTGCAGCCCTCCTTATATACAATCCTGGAGAGGCTATCAGCCAATCAGCAACTTAGGCAGATTTGAAACTCCTGCTGAAATGTATCAATACATAACAAGGGTAGAATGGAGTGCAAATGAAGTTTCTAAACTGCACATGCTCTCACCACAAACCATGTTCCTGGGCTTCTCAGCAGGATCTCCCTGGACTCAACAGAGCCAATTTGGCTTGTCTGCTACTGCTATTAAGCGTGGTTTCACCCAGTTTATATGTGTACTTTTGCTTTTTCTTGCCTAAGAAAAACCAAAGTTTTTCTTTGGTTGTAAGACTTTATTTTTCTCTACACTGAATTTCATTTTGTTAGATAGGGTCCAGTGTTCAAGTCTGTCAAGATCCATCTGGATCTTTTTTTTTTTTATTTGAAAAGTTTTACAAATACATTTTCTCCCCAGTTTCCCCCCCCAAACCCTCCCTAACCTTCCCCTTTCCCCCCCAAGACTTCCACAAGATAAAATCCTAATCAAAAATACATTTTATGAAACTTAAACCCCTCCACCCCCTGTATACTATTTATACCTTCATAAAACTCAATTAATCTATCCCTACATAATACATTCAGCTAAAAGCTATCTGATATTTCCTGGTTTGATATTTATTCTGCACATAATCTATCCACTTTTTCCACTCCCATACATAAATCTCTTGAGTTCGGTCTTTTAGATATGCTGAAATCTTCGCCATCTCTACAAAACTGGCCATCTTCAAGGTCCATTCTTCAATAGTGGGCATAGCATCATTTTTCCAATATTGACCTATCAATAATCTCGCTGCTGTCACCATATGCAATATCAGCTTTGTTTCACCCAATGTAAAACCCTTAACAGTTGTGGAGAAAACTGAAGTTTTTTCTTCAAAACATTTTGCATAACCCACCAAATTTTTATCCAAAAAGCCTTCACTTTCTTACAAGTCCACCACATATGATAATATGTGGCATCTAAGCAATCACATCTCCAGCATTTTGGTTGAATATTAGGATACATACACGATAATTTCTTAGGATCTAAATGCCACCTATAAAACATTTTATAAAAATTTTCCCTCAAATTCTGCGACTGTGTAAATTTAACATTCTGGACCCATATTTTTTCCCATGTTTCCAACATCACTGGTTCTGCAAAATTTTGTGCCCATTTTATCATACAATCTTTAACCAGTTCATTTTCCGAATCTCTTTCTAACAAGACATTAGAAACCCTCTTAATATGCATTGGACCTTTCTCTTTTATATGTCTAACCAATTCTTCTTCATGCATCATTATACCAGTTTTTTGATCTTCTTTCCATCTCAGTTGAAGTTGATTATACTGTAACCAAGTTAAATTAATCCCTTCTTCCAACAGTATTTCTAATGTCTTTAGTTGCCATCTGCCCCCATCCATAAAAAGAACTTCTTTGTATAACCCCCCCCACCGAGTGACATTATATTTGTATTCCACATGATATGACCAAGATCCAGCCATAACGGTATTTTGTAATCCCATTTGAATCGGTGCTTCTTCCAAACTCTCATCAAAGAATTCCTAAGTATGTGGCTTTTGAATACTTTATCCACTTTGTTCTCATAGAATAAATATGCATGCCAACCAAATTCAAGGTCATGACTTTCTAGGTTCAATATTCCAGTCTTTATCCTTCCAAACCAGTCACTTGCTTGCGTCAAAGCTGCTGCTTCATAATACAATTGTAGATTTGGAAGTTTAAGGCCTCCCCTTTCTGGAACATCTTGCATAATTTTCAGTTTAACTCTTGGCTTTTTCTCATTCCAGACAAACTTATTCAGTCCATTTTGCCATTCACTCAATTGCTTACCACTTTTAAGCACCGGAATCATTTTGAACAAAAAGAGAAATCTAGGCGAAACGTTCATCTTAACTGCTGCTATTCTTCCAAGCAAGGACAGCTGCAGTTTTTTCCAGATCTCCATATCCTTTTGTATCTCTCGCCACAACACCTCATAATTATTTTGAAATAATTTTGTATTTGAATCTGCAACTTGAACTCCTAAATATTTAACTTTTGATACTATTTCAAAGCCTGCTTTTCTTTCAAGTTCCTGCTTACAATCATCTTAGTCTTTTTCTGGTTCAGTCTAAATCCTGATATCATGCCATATTCTTTTATAATGTCTTTCATCTGAATTATTGATTCCATCGGCTGTGTTAGGGTAACAACCAGATCATCTGCAAATGC
This sequence comes from Arizona elegans, assembly GCA_022577455.1. Taxonomy (NCBI): domain Eukaryota; kingdom Metazoa; phylum Chordata; class Lepidosauria; order Squamata; family Colubridae; genus Arizona; species Arizona elegans. Next base: position 68,331,687 of record JAKOOJ010000004.1, on the reverse strand, counting down.
CCTGGTCCTATAATCCTCATGCCTAATAGCTATGCCATGTAATAAGTTTGAATCCCGTATTGTATTCAACAAGACTTCTAATGTTAGAATAAATAACAATGGGGATAGTGGACAACCTTGTCTTGTTCCTTTTTCAATAATAAAATTTGTAGTCAGACTTCCATTAATAATAATTTGAGCCGTTTGTTGTTGATAAATTGCTGAAACCATCTGTATAAACTGATCCCCAAAGTCCATTTTTCTCAAAGTCTTTAATAGAAAATTCCAATCCACTCTATCAAAAGCCTTCTCCGCATCCAAAAACACCAGCACTGCAGATATCTGTTTATTCTTCTCAAGATAGTCCAATAAATTTATTATTTGCCTAACATTAACCTTCATGTATCTGCCTTCTATAAATCCTGCTTGGTCATGATGAATCACCTCTTGAATAACTGGCATTAACCTGTTGGCTAATACTTTTGCAAAAATTTTGTAATCATTGTTCAGAAGAGATATTGGTCTAAAATTCTCAGGTTTTTTAGGACCTGCTTGCTCTTTCGGTATCAATGAAATATAAGCTGCTTTCCATGAAGGAGGTATTTTACCCCCTTGTTGTATATTACAAAATAAATCTTTAAGATGTTCAATCATTTCTGCTTGTAAAGTTTTATAATACACCACAGTTAAACCATCCGTCCCTGGTGCTTTAGCTGTTTTCAATTGTTTAATTGCGGCAATAATCTCCTCAACTGTTATTGGTTGGCTCATTCTTTCCTTTTGATCACTAGAAATTTTCATAACTCTTCTTTCTTCTAGATATTTATCTATAAATCCAGTCTTTATATCATCTTTAGCATATAATTTGATATAGTAATCTAGAGGCGTTGTGAGAGACGAAGGCGATGGTGGCCTTGATGGCGGGGCTAGTGACGGAGGGGATTCCAGCAGCCTGTTTCTGGCTTTGGGTAGTGAGTGGGAGACCCCTTCAGGAAGATCCTGGCGGCTGCAGAGGACCTGGAGGCCTCCGAGGAAAGTATTGGAGGCTGGGACATGGCATTGGGTTATGCTACCAGGAAGAACTGGGGGTTTGTACCTGGAAGAACTGGGGGAGAAAGGGCTGGTGGCCGGCGGAGGGGTTTTTCTTCCTGTTGCATGATGCCAGCCCTTCTCTCGCCCCGCCCCCCCCCTCCCGCACCTTGTTTAGGCCATGAAATGGGCTACCATCTGGCCCCAGCTAAAGGGGTTTCTCCCTCCTCCCCTTTCCCTCGTCTGTTTTGTGTCTCCTACTGGAACTATCATATTGGTACGACTATAAAGAGCAGGGACTATCATCTTTAACCCCCGGATGAACTGACTGACTGAACTATAAATCACTTTCTCCAACCTCAGGATAACCATTGTGGTAACCACCGAGGGGGTCGTTTCTTTTACATCATGAATTCACCACCGGATGGATGGAGCATTTCTATCTTTAGGGCTATTTAAGGGCCTCCCACCATGAGAGGGCGGGCTGGATGTCATTCTCCATTTGGTTGAAACTGTGAAAGACCCCTCAAACTGTCATGAGAGGACAGTGTATTTACCAGTGGAGCCTCATGGCTGTGTGTTACATCTGATTTTGGGATTACCAAATGGACCCCTGATTACGATCTCCGCCTCCCTCGTTGTAACCTAAGATGTATACTACCTGTGATCTTCTTGCACTGCGAGATTCCCCCCTCTCACAGATCTGGCCCTCCACATTATTGAGGGCCTACCTCAAGGACAGGTTTGGGGACCCAGAGAGGTAGCATATGAAAACCAGGGGGTTGAGGGGTTTTTTATCAAATTTTTTTAGTTAAAATTTTAAGGGGTCCCAGGGACAGGGAGGGTCGAATTAGAACTCGGGTTGTGGGTTTGGGGGAAAACCCACAAGGGGGAGGGTCAGGTCTGGCCTCGAAGTGCGGCGAGGGGGGTGGGGGATCTGGGGTCGAGGGGGGGTCAGAGCTCATCTGGATAGTGTTTCAAACATCAATACTGTGGGTGGGAGGGGTAGATATGGCGGGCGCAGGGGGCCATATCATGTTAGGGGAGTGCGCACTCGCTGTTTACGAGCGATGGTGTGCTCCAGCCCCCAAGGCTCTACCCGTTCCCCAGGTTGCATAGACCCTCAGGGCCCAGGCCTTCGGCTGATGTTATGCAATGCCAGGTCCGTAGTAAATAAACCCCCCCTCATTTGTGATCTTATTCAGGAGGGGGGTGCAGACCTGGCAGGTATTACGGAGACCTGGTTGGGCCAAGGGGGGGGTTCCCCTCATTGAAATGTTCCCACCAGGTTTCCGCACATTCCATCAGCCAAGGTCACAGGGAGGGGCGGGGGGGTAGCGGTTATCATTAAAGATGGTCTGAGACCGAGGGAGGCCACTGTTCCTCAGACGGCCGGCTGTGAATCCCTCCTTGTGAAATGGGGTCACGGGATTCAGAGGGGTTTGCTGATCACGTACCTGGCTCCCTGCCACGTGGCAGCAGCCCTGCCTGAGCTACTCAACGTCATTGCCGCGGTGGCGGTTGATATCCCTAGGCTTATGGTCATGGGGGATTTCAACCTGCCATCCATGGGTGAGGCGTCTGAGGTGCCTCAGGAGTTCATGGCTTCCATGACGGCCATGGACCTGACCCAGTTAATTCATGGCCCTTACCCACATGGGAGGAAACACGCTGGATCTGGTTTTTGTCTCTGGACAGTGGTTGAGTGATCTTGAGATAGGGGATATAGTCATCGAGCCCTTGTCATGGTCTGATCACTCTCTCCTTCGTCTCGACCTTCGAACCGCTGCACCCCATCGCAGGGAGGCGGAGCCAGTAAGATGGTTCTGCCCCAGGTGCCTGATGGAGCCTGATAGGTTCCAGATGGAGCTTGGGCCATTTCCTGAGGCTATGGCAAACGCCTCGACTAGAGACCTAGTGGCCGCCTGGGATAGGGCAGCCGCTGGAGCTCTGGATCGGGTCATGCCTTTGCGGTCTCTGACCCGGCGCCGATCTCATTTGGCTCCTAGGTTTACTGAGGAGCTGAGAGAGTTGAAGCGCCAGAAAAGACGCCTAGAAGGTAGTTGGACGGCCAGTCTTTCTGAATCGGACCGGACACTGGTAAAATCTCATATTAGGAATTACCTAGTGGCGATAAAAGCAGCGAAATGTAGCTATTTTGCTGCTCTTATTGCATCATCAGATAACCGCCCAGCCGCCCCGTTTAGGGTGACCCACTCTCTGCTCCACCAGGAAGCGCGGGAGGACCCCTTGGAGGGTAGAGCCGAGGATTTTGTTCAGTATCTGCATGACAAAATCACTCAGATCCGGGAAGATCTGGACTCCGACTGGGTAGTCTCAGGGGGAGGGACTGGGGCAGGTCTTGAGAATGTTATCTGGGATGAGTTTGATCCTGTGACCCCTGAGGACGTGGACAGGATTCTGGGCAGACTGAACGCGACCACTTGTTTATTGGACCCGTGTCCCTCCTGGTTAGTGCTGGCTTCCCAGGAGGTGACGCGAGGCTGGCTCCAGGGGATTATAAATGCTTCGTTGGGTGAGGGTGACTTCCCCGCCACCTTGAAAAAGGTGGTGGTGAGGCGCTTCTCCTCAAGAAGCCTTCCCTGGACCCAGCAATGTTGGTTAATTATCGTCCGGTCTTCAACCTTCATTTTGTGGCGAAGGTTGTCAAGAGTATGGTTGCGCAACAGCTCCCCCAGCACCTGGATGAAACGACGTATCTGGATCAGTTCCAGTCGTGCTTCAGGCCCGGGTACAGCACAGAAACGGCATTGGTCGCGTTGGTAGATGATCTCTGGAGGGCTCGGGACAGGGGGTGCTCCTCTGTCCTGGTCCTGTTAGACCTCTCAGTGGCTTTTGATACCATCGACCATGGTATCATGCTGCACCGGTTGGAAGAGTTAGGGGTGGGGGGCACTGTATTACGGTGGTTCTCCTCCTTTCTTTCTGACCGGTTGCAGTCTGTGTTGGCAGGGGGGCAGAGGTCGACCCCAAGGCCCCTTATATGTGGGGTGCCACAAGGGTCGGTCCTCTCGCCCCTTTTGTTCAACATTTATGTAAAGCCGCTGGGTGAGATCATCCGTGGTTTCGGGGTGAAGTACCACCAGTACGCTGATGACACCCAGCTGTACATCTCCACCCCAGACCACCCCAACGATGCCCTTGAAGTGATGTCCCGGTGTCTGGAGGCCGTGTGGATCTGGATGGGGAGGAACAGGCTCAGACTCAACTCATCCAAGACCGAGTGGCTGTGGTTTCTGACGTCCCGATATAGTCAGTTGACGCCCTCGCTGACTATTGGGGGCGAATCATTGGCCCCCACGGAGAGGGCTCGCAACTTGGGCGTCCTCCTGGACTCACGGCTGTCTTTAGAAGAGCATTTGACAGCTGTGACCGGGAGGATTTTTCATCAGGTTCGCCTGATTCGCCAGTTGCGTCCCTTTCTGGATTGGGACTCCCTACACACAGTCACTCATGCTCTCGTCACTTCCCGCCTGGACTATTGTAACCCTCTCTACATGGGCTCCCCTTGAGGAGCACCCGGAGGCTCCAACTGGCACAGAGTGCGGCCGCGCAGGTGGTTATGGGAGCAACATAGCGCTCCCATGTGACACCTCTCCTGCGCGAGCTGCACTGGCTCCCGGTGGTCTTCCGGGTGCGCTTCAAGGTTTTGGTCACCACCTTTAGAGCGCTCCATGGCTTAGGACCTGGTTATTTACTGGACCGCCTACTACCACCAACAGCCTCCCACCGGCCGGTACGCTCTCATAGAGAGGGACTCCTCTGGGTGCCGTCAGCCAAACAATGTCGACTGGCAGCCCCTAGGGGGTGGGCCTTCTCTGTGGGGGCACCTAATGTTTGGAATGAGCTCCCCCCGGAGATACGAAGGATCCTGGACCTGCGCACCTTCCGCCGCGCTGTGAAGACCTTTTTATTCCACCAGGTGGGCTTGGCCTAATCCTTTCCCTCTTTTTTAATATGTACATTTTAATTTGTTTTAAATTATTGGGGTGTTTTAATTTGTTAGGGCCAAAACTATTTAATTCAATTTTATCTGGTTTTTTAAATTTTTTGTATCTATGTATTTTATTGTTTGGCTCTTCACCGCCCTGAGTCCTTCGGGAGTAGGGCGGTATACAAATCAAATAAATAAATAAATAAATAAATAAATAAATAAATAAATAAATAATAATAATAATGAAAGCTTCTTTGATTAATTTTTGTTGAAAAATTCCCTTCCCTCCACTCTCAATGCTACCAATGACCCGTGTACTCTGACGCTTCCTCAATGTGTAAGCCAGTCATCTGCCCGGTTGCAAAATGTGTTATGTTTCGCAAATTGTAAATTAGTTACTGTTTGTTCCGCCATAAGCATATGAAATTGATCTTTCAAAAGTTTTATGGCTCCTCGTATTCTTTCATCTGTTGGATTTTTTATAAGTAACTGTTCTTTCTTCTTTATCTCTACTTCCATTTCCAATCTTTTCTTTTGTTGGTTTAATCTATGTTTAGAATTCATATAAATGAGTAACCCCCTCATATATGCCTTACTCGCATCCCACACAATTTCAATAGGGGTACCCTTATTCAAATTCATTTCAAAAAATTCTTTCATTTGCTTTTTAAGTTCATTTACATTTTTTCATATCTAAACAAATTTTCATTTACTCTCCATGATCTTCTCTCAGTCTTTCCCATTTCAATTTCTATCCATACCAGGCTATGGTCAGTTAGAGTCCTTGGAAAAATCTTTGGTTTTTTTGTTTTTACAAGTAAATCAGATGATAATAAGATAAAATCAATCCTGGAGAAAGATCTGTGCCTGTCTGAGAAGAAAGTAAAGTCCAAATCTTTTGGGTTATGTATTCTCCAAATATCTTTTAGTTCCAAATCTTCTTTCATATCAAAGAAAGTGTGTGGCAATTTAATCCTTGACTTTGCCATACTCTTTTTATCTATTTTGGGATCAATTACTCCATTCCAATCTCCCATAATTAAAATAGATCTGTAATCCCATTGCAGTATTTTAGAATACAATATTTTATAAAAATTTTCTTGTTGATTAGGAGCATAAATTCCAATCACCAAAATTGACCATTTTCTGTATAAAGTTCAATTGCTATAAACCTCCCAAAATCATCTGCTTCTATAATTTTAGCTGACAATCTTTTATTTATATAAATCACTACTCCATTCTTTTTTTCCGAGTTAGAAGCTATAAATTGTGTTCCTAATCTAGAATTTATTAAGTATTTTTGATCTTGTATTCGAATATGAGTTTCTTGTAGGCAAATAATATCTTTGTTAAACTGTCTCAGATAATTAAATAATTTCTTCCTTTTCTGTGGTGAATTTAGTCCATTCATATTCCAAGATAAAAACTTAATTGTCATCTGGAGCCTCTTGAAGCAATAAGAACATTTGCTGAAGGCTTTCTTCCAAGTTGATAGTCTTCGGCTTAGCTCCCCCCATGGCTTCACATGCTTGTGTTACTTAACTCCCTTCTTGTCTTGTTGTGGCTTGGACCTCTCCTGTTGTTGTTTTTCTTTGAATTGCTTATAAGCTGCTCGAGTTATACGCTGATCTTTAGCTTCACACATCCAGACCAGGTCCAAAGCCATTTCTCTTGTATTCTTAGCTGATCCAGTTACAGTTTCCAGAGGGAGATCTAACAGGGGTTCATCCAGAAATCCCCTTGTAGCTCCCTGGATTTCCATTGCCTCCTGCTCCATCTGTTTACACTGCTCTTCAGTCTCTTGTTCAAACTGCTTCTCCTCATCACTCTCCTTTACCTCCAACACTGAAGATGTACGTGGGGATTATGTGCCTGTTTTAAAAACTGTAGAATAAAATTCTTCCGCTTTCTCAACAGTATTTAATCTATATCTTTCTCCTTCATACCTCAATATTATGCCGGTTGGAGCATCCCATCTGAATGGGATTTGCTGTTTCTTTAGTTCAGACACTAAAAATCCAAAGTCCTTTCTATCTTTTAACATCTTAGGTGGCAACTCTTTATAAACTCCAATTTCCCTTCCATCCACTTGCACAATAGAAACAAAGGACCTTTGCAGAATATCATTTCTTATTCTTCTATCTGTAAAGTATATCACCACATCTCTAGGCAATTGTCTCTGTTTAGCCACCCAAGAATTCACTCTGTAAGTTTTATCCATCTTACAAAAAATCTCTTCAGGGCTAATCTTTAACATCACAACTAAAGCATCAGCACAAATCCTTCTCAGGCCTTCTCTAGTATTCTCTTTTATACCTCTGAGTCTTATAGCAAATTCCATAGACCTGAATTGCATCATTGTCACCTCATTTTCAATCCTTTGCATTTTGTTGTCAACATTAAAAATTTTATGGTCAGCCTCCTTCATTTTAGCATCTACTGCAGATTTGTATTCCTCCACTTTTTTATCAGTTTGCACAACTGCAGCTGACAAACCAGTCACCACTGTCATTAACTTTTTGGTCACCTTGTCATATTTTTCTTGAACCACCTCTTTGATTTCTTTAATCTCCTGCTTAATTTCCTGTTGAGATTTTTTAAACTTCTCATCCATATTTTCATCTTGCCTCATCAAAGCCTGAGCAATAAACTCTTTCAAACTTTCAAGATCAATCTCCTTTCTCTGGCTCTGCTGGCTAGAAGGCTGTTGTTGTGGCTTATGCGTGAGGGATCCCCCCCCCCCGCCGCCTTCGTTTCTTGCTTAGACTGTTTAGAGGACATTCTGCCATGTAGTCTAACTTTTTCAAAGAAGGAAGTCTTTTTTCCCCTTCTTCCTCCGCAGAATCCTCTAAAAAATTCCCCCAGGTTTGATCAGATTAAAGATGAAATTAAATCAGAATCAGGCTTACTTTAAGAAAATTTCCCTTTCTCTTCAGTTGTTACAAGCAGTGATACTTTGTAGTGTATTAAAATAACTATGCAAATCCACTTTCGCTTTCAGCTTTCCCTAGCGCTGAAGCCGGGCGCCATTTTCACGAAACTTTCAGTCTCTCACTTAAATTTAAGCACAGGGCTAGCACGGCACAGCACAGATACTTGCGATTTTGAGGTTCAAGTCCCGATTTCACCCAGTTCAATTAGGAAATTCTCTTTGTTTTTGCTTGTAAGGATGGTCATGCCGTCTCGTTCTACAGATGTAGAATCATCCCTGAGGTCTGGAGCTTCGGCGAGCTGGATAGGGAGCCTCACCCCAGAAGCAAAAAAAGGCAATCTGGGGGCTTCACAGGGGCTCAATCAAGATCCATCTGGATCTTGAGCCTATCTTGTAGGGTGTTGGCAATTCCTGCCAGTTTAGCATCATCCACAAATTTGGTAAGATCCCCTTCTATTCCCTCATCTAAATCATTTATGAAGATATTGAAGAGCACTGGGCCTAGGACAGAACCTTGTGTACCCCACTGCTTACTTCCCTGCATGTAGATGTAGTACCATCAAGGACTTCTCATTGAGTATGGTTTATCAGCCAGTTACAAATCCATCTGATGGTGATGTTATCTATCCCACTTTTTTCTATCTTACCAAGAAGTTGGTTGTGGTCTACTTTGTTGAATGCCTTGCTGAAGTCTAAGTATATTATGCCCACAGTATTTCGCTGATCTACTAATTTAGTCACTATGTTGAAGAAGGAAATAATATTGGTTTGGCTTGATTTATTTTTAACAAACCCATGTTGACTTCTAGTTATTACTTTACTTGTCTCCAGATTTTGGCAGATCTGTTTTTTTAATTATCTTTTTCAGTATCTTCCCGGGTATTGATGTTAGGCTGATTGGTCTGTAGTTTCCTGGGTCTGGGGTGTTTTTTTTTCCTTTTCCTTTTTTGAAAATGGGAAGCATCAGTTCTTTTCCAGTCCTGTGGTAGTTCCCTGGTGCTCCAGGGTTTTTGGAAGATGTGGTACAGTGGTCCTGAGATGACATCTACCACCTTCTTTAGAACTCTGGGATGTAATCCATCAGGTCCTGGTGATTTGTATTCATTAAGATCAGACACATGTTCTCTTACCATATTTTTGCTTATTTTAACTTTTATTTCTAGTCTGTCTTTTACAATTATATTTTGGTAGGTTGGCCTATAGTTTCTTTTTGTGTGAAGATCAATGCAAAGAATGAGTTAAGCAGCTCTGCCTTCTCTCTGCTGCCTGTTACTTCCATGCTGTCTTCTCTTTTTAGTGGACTGGCTGTTTCCTTGATTTTTTTTCTTGTTATTTATATGTTGGAAGAACTTTTTATTATCTTTGATTTTTGTTGTTCATTCTGAGCCTTTGGTTTCCTGGCTTCATCTTTGCAGATTCTGGCTTTTTGCTAATATCCTGCCTTAGTTATGTGTTCTTTCCATTTTTTGTACTTGTCCTTTTTGTCTTTCAATTTGTCAGAGAGATCTTCATGCAGTCATGCTGGTTTCTTCTTGGATTTCTTGCTGATCTGGACTGTTATGATAATAGTTTTCAGGGTTTCCCAAGCTTCTTGAGTTGTTTTCCACTTAAGGATTTTCATCCACATACAAACAAACAATGCATTTTTTCTGAACAGAGTATTGGCCGAGCCAAAATTTGTACCACTTTTAGTTTCTCAAACATCATTTTATATATTTCACTTTTCGCCATAAAATTCTTTCTCTCTAATATTTTGTTTTATTTTTCTTCTATTTCTTCTAATATATAAACAATATTACCATTCGCCCTAATCTCTAATCTTGATCAATTTTTCTTTTTCCACTCCTCTCTTTACTTTTTTCAAATTGAAACCCTTTAAATTGAAATCAATCATTTTTCTAAAATCTAAACCTAACTCTAAATTATCTTATTCAAATATTCTCCCATTATTCCCTTTTCACAATATAATATAATTTCAAATATTTTCTATATTTGAAATATATATAATGATGGAATCTATATTCCATCATTCCAATCATAAATATTTAGTATTCAGCAGTTTTACATCTATCCTTCTTTTCCATGTCTTCTTTTTTAAATCAGTTTCCACATATTTTCCCTATTAAAAACATTCCAAATATTATAATCACATTTATTAAACTTACTACCATTCATTTATAGTTGTAAATCTTACTATCCTTTATCCCATCCTCTTATTTTCTTCTTTTTCCCTTTCCCTCCTAATTTTAAAGCCCCTTGTTCTCCTAGTTTGCCTTGTATTTCCAGCTGCTCTCCTCCTTTTTCCCCTATTCACCTTTCTTGCTTTACCTCTGTTAATCCCAGTGTAATCATTTGAATTTTTTATATTTTGTCTCTTCCCCTCTTCTTTCTCTCCTTGTCTCTTTCTAACCCCTCTATTTTTATCATTGTTAATCCCAATGTGATCTTTAAAATTCATCTTTATGTCTAACTTGGTGGTTCTCCTCCTATCTTTTCGACCGGTCGCAGTCTGTGTTGGCAAGGGGGCAGAGATCGACCTCAAGGCGCCTTGTTTGTGGGGTGCCGCAAGGGTCGGTCCTCTCGCCTCTCCTGTTCAACATTTCTGTGAAGCCACTGGGTGAGATTATCTGTGGTTTTGGGATGCAGTGCCATCTGTATGCTGATGACCCTCAGCTGTACGTCTCCACCCCAGATCACCCCAAAGATTCCCTTGAAGTGTTGTCCCGGTGCCTGGAGGCCGTGCAGGTCTGGATGGGGAGGAACAGGCTCCGACTCAACCCTTTCAAGACTGAGTGGCTGTGGTTGCCGGCGTCCCAATATAGCCAGCTGGTGCCATCGCTGGCTATTGGGGGCGAGTCATTGGCCCCCACGGAGAGGGCTCATAACTTGGGCATCCTCCTGGATGCACGGCTGTCTTTAGAAGAGCATATGTTGGCCGTGGCCAGGGCTGGGGTTTATCAGGTTCCCCTGATACACCAGTTGCTCCCCTTTCTGGATTGGGACTCCTTATGCACGGTCACTCACGCCCTCGTCATTTCCCGCCTGGACTACTGTAATGCTGTCTACATAGGGCTCCCCTTGAGGAGCACCCGGAGGCTCCAACTGGTCCAGAATGTGGCCGCGCGGGTGATTGTGGGGGCGACATGGCGCTCCCATGTAACACCTCTCCTGCTCGAGCTGCACTGGCTCCCGGTGGTCTTCCAGGTGCGCTTCAAGGTTGTTGTTTTTTTAATTTGATTTATATGCCGCCCTTCTCCGGAGACTCAGGGTGGCTTACAATGTGCTCAGCAATTAGTTCTCACCTTTAAAGCGCTCCATGGCTTAGGGCCTCGGTATCTACGAGACCACCTTCTGCCATCGATAACCTCCCACCGGCCAATATGCTCCCACAGAGAGAGTCTCCTCAGGGTGCCATCAGTCAAGCAATGTCGACTGGCGGCCCCCAGGGGGAGAGCCTTCTTGGTGGGGGCACCCGCCCTCTGGAAGGAGCTACCCCCAGGGATATGACTGATCCCGGACCTCCGTACTTTCCGCTGGGCCCTGAAGACTTTTCTATTTCAACAAGCCGGGCTGTCTTAACATTTTTAACTGGTTAATTTTATGGGTAAATGGTTTTAAATTGGGGAAGCCAAATTAATCATGTTTTAAATTATTTTAATTTCCATATTGTATGTATTTTAATCTTGGCTGTTCACCGCCCTGAGTCCTTCGGGAGAAGGGCGGTATAAAAATTTAATAAATAATAATAATAATAAATAATAACCTTTTCCCCTTTCCTTTTCTTCCCTTTATTTGTTTCTTTTTTCCCATTAATTTTCTCCTAAGTCTTCTCTTTTTTTCATTGTACTCCCACCATAATCATTTAGTTTTTCATAATCAATATCTTTATTTTTAATACTACTTTCTTGCTTCTCATTCTTGGTTTTTTCCACTTGGGTATGTCCAAGCACAGTCTCTGGTTCATCCAGTTTAGGTTTTTCATGCATCATTGTAAACATTTCATTTATTTCCACTTTGAATAATATGTGCATCGTTTTAATCATTTCAATTACTTCCTGTGTCATTTTGTTGTTTCTAAATTGTCTTTATTCCAGTTTTAAGTTTTGTTATGTTCCACTTTCTTTGAATGTCAAGATCAAACAGCTTAAACAAATCCTCCTCAAAAGCAAATCCTCCTCAGAAGTTCCCACCACTCTTATCACTTTAAGAATTTTTTTTCCAAAATACAAGTTAACCGTTGTAATGTATCTTTCTGCCTATAGATGTCTCTCCAATTCACACTTCCAGTCAACACGTTAAAAAAAAAAATCCAATTTATTTATTAAATCCACGTTGCCAATATTTGCTAATTTCAATCTTCTTATTATTATTTTAATGTTCCCCAAGTTCCAATTTTAAAATCCAAATCCAAATCCAGTTTTAAAAAAAGAACTCTGTTGCAAAGTTCCAAAGTTTTAAAATTATTTCCAATCCTCTTCACCACTATTTCGGGTTTCTTCTTCTAGTAATTTAGATATCTCCACACAAATTCCAAACCAAAACTCAATTTCTGATTCGGGCTTTGACACTTTAAACTCCTGCTTTGTTCTTCTCTCTCCATTAACATTCCCCACCCCCCATTAGCTGCTGTTTCTTCGCTGGAGCTTCTTTTAACAATTTAAAAATATTTCTTTTTTACCTGTGAGCTGGCCAATCACTCACCTAGTACCAGTACTCTGTCCAAATCACCACTCCTGCTCAAAGCTTTAGTCCGGTTGTCCCAGTTTAGTGACAACTGCAATGGCCACCGCCACCACCGCTGAGTTGAAGTGTTTCCTCCGATCTCTGAGGAACTTGCCTGTTCCTCTTGGTCTTCTTCTCCATCCCTACAGGACAGATCTGGTCCAAAGACCCCCCGACAGCGGCTTGTCAGCCTGGATTTTTGCAAGTCTCATCAGAGCCCACTATTCCCTGACTGAATCGCTGTGACGCTTGTTTGTATGTGTGTTCGAAAAAAATAAAAAACTTATTTAAAAAAAAGGATTTTCATCCAAGGAATCTTTCCCAAGTTCTCTCTGACCTCTTTTAAAGTCTAGGACTCTGGTAATATTGTGTTCTATTGTTTGTGTTTGTGTTATATTGAATTTTAGTATGACATGGTCACTCTCACCCAAGATTCCTGCAATTTCAACTCCCTCTATCACTTCTTCTCTGTTTGTAAGAATTAAGTCCAGTATGGCTGTCCCTCTAGTTCCGTCCTCTACATTTTTGACAACAAAGTTGTCAGCTAGGTTGGTTACAAACCTATTTGACGTCTAATTTGGTGAAGAATTAGTCTTCCAATTGATGTCAGGGTAATTGAAGTCCCCCATTACTATTCTAGTGTGTTTCCTACATACAGTATATTTGTTAGTTGGTTAGCAAAAATGACATCAATTTTTTCTGCTTGATTGGATGGTCTATACGGCCATGTCATTCTTTTTTTCTTTTATATTATTGGAATATCTTTTATATATGGGAATGCATATCCCATATGCATTCTAGGAGGTTTTGTCTTTGATTTCATGCATTTCTGTAGCAATATAGTGGTCTTTTACATGCAATGCAACTCTTCCTCCTCTTTTAAGGGGTCTGGATTTTTTAAACAGTTTGTATCCTTCTATCCAGTATGTTTTAGTCATGGGTTTCTTCCCACCAGGTTTCTGTTATTCCAACTATATCCTATCTACCTTCATGTATTGATAGTTCACGTTCACCCTGTTTCCCCCCCAGACATTCTGCATTTGTATATAGGCACTTGATATCTTTATGTCTGACTCTGGGTATGCTTCCTATGTTTCCATTTTGGTGTTTGTGTTTGTCTTCCTTCACATCCCTCCTTACTTCATTATTTTACTTGTTTTCTAGGGGTTTTTGCTTAGAATTATGTCCTGGAGATCCTAAAGATTGGTCACCCTCCCCCTCAATTTTAGTTTAAAGTCCTCCTGATAAGTTGAACCAGTCATTTTTCAAAACCATTCTTTCCAGTCTGTGAGGAGCAGCCCATCCCTTGCCAAAAGTCCATCATGAGGATAGTACAGACTATGGTCCAGAAATCCAAAGTTTTTTTGGCGACACCAATCCTTTAACCAATGGTTCACTTCTAAAATTCTTTGTTCTCTTACCAGATGTTGACCTTTCGTTGGCAGTACAGATGAAAAACTACTTGTGCATCTAAGTCCTTGGCTTTCTTGCCTAGCTGCTCGTAATCATTCAATATTGTTTTCAAGTCCTTTTTTGTGTCATTCGTCCCTACATGTAGTAGTAAAAAAGGGTAGTAATCTGTGTGTCAGATCCCTAAAAGTCATACTGCCATTCAAGTGGAGGAAGGGGGGACTTGGATTCGATTTACTAGCATGGCCTGTGTCATCAGATATTTTACAACCTATATCCTGGCGCCAAGGAAGCCTGAGATTCCCTTTACCTGCAGGAATTTTTATGATAGCCATGTGGGTTGTCTCACTTTAAAAAGTAGTGGTGGGAATGCATGTTTGTTCAGATTTTCAAAGGAAATAGTAAAGAAAACATCTTCATACGTGTATTGGCTGAAATCTGCATTCTGACTTAAAGGAAGGGGTCTCTACCACTTTAATCCTACTGCTTTGCCTAAGGGCATTCATATTGTGCTTTAGCTGGATGGTTTTCACTTCTGCTTAATAAAAGAATCCTTTTGAACAACTACGTTTCAAGAGTTCGTACTTTCTTAAGTTGGAAGGAGAGGCGATCCTTACAGAAAACACAAACTGCAAAATGGTCCACCCAGAGAAGCAATCTTCGCTCTACTGAGGGGACCTTGCAAACCATGTCTGAACAAAGCAGAGAGCTGGGAGAAACCGATTGCTGGGGAGAGACAGCAACCGCCACCCAGTCAGATGCCTGTCTCGTGCAACCCATCGGAGAGGATGAGGTAACCCTGTGGAATCCGGAAAAACCCCACTGGTCGATTGGCATTGGGAAGAAAGATGGCTGGGATGAGAGAACCAGAGGAGTCACCCTCAACCGTGGCAATTGAAAACCGGAGTGGAAACTGGAACTAGAAGCCCTTACTGACCAGGGGGGGCTGACCGAAGCACCCCTGAGGGAGGACTATCTGAAGAGGCATATAACCCAATTGGTGATGGAGACTTTGGAAAATCTTAACATCCGAAGGGAGCCAGGACAACAACCAAAGAGCACTGAAAGGGCAGCAGTCATGGATGATGCCAGGAGAGGCACCCCCCTCCTGGAGCCCGCCTATCGAGCAGATGGTACAGCAGCAGCGGGAGAAGACCCAGCAAACCCTCCCCCCCAGGCAGCACGCACACCGGTGCCCATTCCCAACCAACCCCAGGCTCCTCAACTGGAAAGAAAAACTCCCCCTCTTGGGGTGAAGTTTGATGGGAATCCGCAACAATTAGGATTCTTTGTGGCACATGTGCTCCCCTACATGTAAGAGTATGGGTGTGATTTCCGAAACCAAGGCTCCCGAGTGCGAGTTGTGACCCTAGCCCTAGAGGGTGCCACAGCCAGATGGATGGTGACCCTACATAACGCCAACGCACCAGAACTGCGGAATTTCGACCGTTTCATGATGGCCCTGCGACGTCGGTTTGAGGACCCACTGGCAGATCGCAAAGCACGCGACCGCATTAAGGTGGTGAGGCAGGGGCGATGGCCAGTAGCAGAGTATACTGAAGAATTCTGGGACCTCGCGTGTCGTGTGCACTGGCTGGAAGATATTTTGGTGAGCTGTTTCAAGGACGGACTGAGTGATGATCTATACAATGTCTGCATGGCCCGCGGGGCACCGAATGACCCACATGAATGGGTCACCGCCAAAGAAGCTGAGATCGATATGGCCAGAAACCAGTATCGAGCGGGGCGAGCATGGAAGAAATCCTCACCCCAATGGAAGCAGGAGCCCCACAAACCACAAACCGCATTCTCCCCGAGATCTTCAGCCTGTTTCAAGTGTGGAAAAGAAGCACTGAGCTGCAGAATGTCATTCGCAAACACCCGCCCGGAACCACCCACCGGGGGATGGTCCTGAAAAACCGGGTCGGCATGGGAAGGAGACTGCTCTGAGGAGCAGGGAGACCGTAGATGTCCCATCCCCTCCCCTCTTTGGGGAAGAAATCCTGGCATCTGAACAGGAGGAATCACACTCGTTCGGAAGCGATCCAGATGATGAGCCACTGGTAAGCAAACCAATTAAACCACTTACCCTCCCCTTAAGACTATTTATCCCAAACCAGGACAGGGAGATAAGTATCCCCACCCTAGTGGATTCAGGGTACACCTGTTGTTTGATCAGCCCAACCTTAGTAGGGAAGTTAGGGATTAATGTAAGAAAGCTGAAAACCCCCATTGCTTTCTGCCAATTAGATGGGTCAATAGCAGGAGGGGAGCCAGCTTCTCTGGCCACCGTGCCTCTACATATAGGCATTGGAAGCCACAAGGAAAGGCTTACCTTTATACTGGCACCTGGCATGGAATGGCCATTGGTTCTGGGCCTTGCGTAGCTAAAAAGATGGAACCCACAAATCAATTGGAAACAAGGCATCATAAAATTTCAGAGGAAGGTGACTTTTGCTGAGTATCCACATAAAGGACTTGAGGGGGCAGAGAATCGAGAAACAGCCATGCCTGGTCACGCCACACCAACTGAGGGCATACCCATAGAATACAAGGATTTAGCTGAGGTTTTTAGTGAAAAAGCCTCAGATGAGCTCCCCCCTCCACTGCGCCACTGACTGTGCAATAGAAATCTTACCCAGCGCGAAACTCCCTAAACCCAAGATGTACAGCATGTTACCCAGGGAGTTGGAAGAGCTGAGAACATTCATTGAGAAAAACCTAGCAAGGGGTTTCATCGAGCCAGCCCGACCAAAAATTGCAGCTCCAGTGTTGTTTAGAGAGAAAAAAGATGGCTCAAAACACCTATGTGTTGACTTTCGAAACCTTAATACTATCAGTGTGCAGAACATGTATCCTCTCCCCCTTATGAAAGATATGTTAGCACACCTCGCTAAAGGGAAAATTTTTTCAAAGCTGGACTTAAGGGAGGCTTACTACCGTATCAGAATTAAGGAAGGGGATGAGTGGAAAATGGCATTTAACACCCCTCTTGGATGCTACCAATTCAAGGTGCTCCACTTTGGGTTGCAAGGAGCTCCTGCAGTGTTTATGCAGTTAATAAATGAAGTGCTGCATCAGCAATTATATAAGGGGGTTCTGGTCTATTTGGACGACATTTTAATCTATACCGAGACCAAAGCAGAACATGTAAAACTAGTCAGGGCAGTTTTAAACAAACTCCGCGCTGCCAAACTTTATGCCAAACTTTCCAAATGTGAATTCCATCAAGAGAAGATCGACTATTTGGGATACCGCATTTCACACCAGGGGATTGAGATGGATCCTCTAAAAGTGCAGGCTGTACTTGGGACCCTCCACGCACATGTAAACAATTACAGAGCTTCCTGGGGTTTGCCAACTTTTACCGCCAGTTTATCCCTGCGCTCGCTCAGATTGCCCTCCCCATCATCAAGCTCTTAAAAACAAAGGGGGAGGACAACCCTAAACCAAAGCAACCATTGAATTGGACTATGGAATGCCAGGCAGCATTTGAAAAACTTAAACGGCTGTTCTCAGCAGAACCAATTCTGCAACACCCGGACACGGAGAAACCATTTGTCATACAAGCAGATGCCAGCGATGTGGCAATAGGAGCAGTCCTGCTTCAGAAGAATGAGCAAGACCAACTACAACCCTGCGCTTACACATCCAAAAAATTGAATGAGACTGAGCAAAGGTGGGCTATTTGGGAGAAAGAGGTGTATGCAGTTCGTTGGGCATTGTTAACCTGGCGGCACTTACTAGAAGGCAGTAAGACCCCTTTTGAAGTCTGGACTGATCATAAAAATCTAGAACCCTAAAGACCCCAAGGAAACTCTCCCCAAAACAAGTACGATGGGCTCAGTACTTTAAACGGTTTGATTTTACTCTAAAATACCTCCCGGGGGGGGGAACTTTCTGGCGGATGCGCTATCCAGAAAACCACAATACATTAGTGCAAAGTCAGATGTAATCAAACCTATAGTACAAAACAATCAACTAGCCGCTAAAGTAGTCACCAGATCCCAGGAAAAACAAGAAACAGTGACAGACAATGACATCACCCAAAATTTTAAACAAGCATTGGCCACTGATGAATGGTTTTTGGACAACAAATCCAGTTGTCTGATGAAAGAAGACTTGACTTGGGTGTGGGGGAAGTTGTATGTCCCTGCAAGCCAAAGACTATGCTTAATGGTACTGTGCCATGACTCCAAATTAGCTGGACATTTGGGGTTTGTGAAAATTTTACACCTAATTAAAAGACAATTTTGGTGGCCATCACTTTGAAATCAAGGAAATCCTTGATTCTAGGATCCACAGAGGGAAAATCCAATACTTAATTGCTTGGAAACATTTACCATCAGCACACAATGAATGGGTCGCTAAACACCACGTTAGGGTTCCAATCTTACTGAGAAAATTTCACTCCCAATACCCTAACAAACCTTGTTGATCTACTATCATGAAATATTGAAATCTTGTGTATATTTGTTCGTTTTGTTTTTTTTTTTACAGGTGGATCCTTTTGTTTTCTAAGGAGGATAGCATGTCAGATCCCTAAAAGTGATACTGCCATTCAAGTGGAGGAAGGGGGGACTTGGATTCGATTTACTAGCATGGCCTGTGTCATCAGATATTTTACAACCTATATCCTGGCACCAAGGAAGCCTGAGATTCCCTTTACCTGCAGGAATTTTTATGATAGCCATGTGCGTTGTCTCACTTTAAAGGGAAGTGGTGGGAATGCATGTTTGTTCGGGTTCTCAAAAGAAATAGTAAAGAAAACATCTTCACACTTGTGTATTGGCTGAAATCTGCATTCTGACTTAAAGGGAGGGGTCTCTACCCCTTTAATCCTACTGCTTTGCCTAAGGGCATTCATATTGTGCTTTAGCTGGATGGTTTTCATTCTGCTTAATAAAAGAATCCTTTTGAACAACTACGTTTCAAGAGTTCATACTTTCTTAAATTGGAAGGAGAGGCGATCCTTACACTGTGGGCCTAATTATTTTCATTAGGTTCTCAGCCACATCCTTGATTTTTGCTCCAGGGAGATAGCATACCTCCCTTGATTGTTTGTCTGGTCTGCAGATGGCTGATTCTGTTCCTTTGAGAATAGAATCTCCTATTACCAACACCCACCTTCCTTTTTTAGGGGTGCAGTCTGAATGTTTTTCTGTTTATCCCACGTGAGTTTGTTGATGTGACTTTTTTAGGGATATTGGATGATGTCTCTTTTCTAAGTGTTTGCATGTTTTCTTTAAGGGGAAGGTTGAGGGTCTGAGTATTCTTAAGTAGGGGGAGAAATTGGTTTCTCCCCCTACTTAATGGGGCTGCTTCTAATTGGGTTAGATTGGGCAGCAGAGTTTTGTTAGATGTGGTGCTTCTTTCTTTGATTATTGTATTTCCTTTTATGTGTGACATACCTCCATTTGTCTTCCTCCTATCAGCAGGGTCAAATCCTCTGGGAGATATTTGTTCATTATTTGGTTCAATTTGGGCGCCTTTGAAAACCTTGGCTGATCGAAGCCTGCATGAATTATGTCATATGCAAGGCTTTTGCTGATGTCTCAAAAGCTGCTGCTCTTAGTATGCATCTGCAGATGCACCACTTCACTTTGCTAAAGACTGTTATAATCCTTATTCTTCATTGTGCATGAAAGAAAGTGTCTGGATAAGTCAAATCTGGAACTTGGAGCAACTTCCAAACAGCTACCTAAGACCTACCTAAAAATGATGTGATAGCCTTAATAATTTGGAATGGGATATTTTATAGATTTTTGTACACATAAACAGACATACTTCACCGCCACTGAAATCAGTGTTGATTTTTCTTAAGCCATTAAACTCAGAAAAATTACCTGATTCTGTTTCAGATAGCTTTTTGAATATGTGTAAAGCAAGCTAAATATAATTGCATTATTAATCAAATTTGTATTATTATTTACCAGTGCTACAGAGAATTGAAGGTACAAGTACTCAGTATTAATTAATTTAAAGTGGGAGAATAGATGAATCTTGCAATGGATTGACTAGGATTTACGTTGTGGGTAATTGTTTTCCTTTTGTCATGCATCTGCTACATAATCATTTCTAAGCCATTGGTAAAAATTAAAAATACTTTAAGTTAAAAAAAAACATTAATGGCCATGTAAATAGAAAATTCCATCACCTTGCTATACACATTTCTAAGGGCTAAAAATATATGTTTAAGTACATCTTAAGGCTAACATATGCTAATCTGCTTAAAGTCTACAAGAGAAAAGGAGGGATGTGAAAAACACAAAGAACAGAATTGGATAAGAAACTAAGAATTTGGATCTAAAGAATTCCAGGTATAGATAACAGCCTAGCAAATCCAACTTTGAATAATTTCCTAATGTTCATGGATAATATGAGAGGACAGAAACACAGAGATTACCTAATAAAAATTTGTTACAGCATTCTCAACAAATGGCTATCTAGTTGCTCTGTAAGAACCAGCCTCTCCCCCCTTCCAAGAAATACGAACTCTTGAAAACTTTGTATTTCAAAAGGAACCTTTTATTGAAAAGAGATGAAAGCAAGTCAAAATTCAAAGCAGGCTCTGAGGTCCCTCAGGGCATACAGTCCAGGACAAAGGGAATTAGGAACCCCACCCCACCATCCGATGTGGATTCCTACCAATCTGCCGGTGTGAAGATGATATCGTACCAGCCTCTCTGAGAAACAGATAAGAAGAGCTTCTTAGGGCCATTTTGCAATCCACATATCCCCCCCCCCCGCCTCCTCATACAAAAACGGTTATAAATCAGGTTAAAGTTTATACAAAGAGGACCAGGGAGGAAATAGGATACTTAGGATACATAGGAAAGAGAACTAGATGTGACAAATCCAAATCCCCCCCTTCTTTCATGAAGAATGGCAGTACACAGATCTGACATATTGCCCTCCTCAGAAAAATGGAAAATCCACCTAGAAAGACATAAAACATATATTAAGATTTAGGATGGTTTGTGAGGGTATTTCAGTGGAATTTCCTTAACAGTGTGGGGGGGCTTTTACGTGTTTTTTGGCTACCCATTCGTTCTGAGAGGATGGTAGGTGTTTCCATGCCACTAAATATTGTATGACGCCGTGGTAAGTGCATGAGTCAAAGATATCTTTAATTTCAAAATGTTGTTCTTCTTCCACCATAATGAGGGTTGGAGGTGTGGGCAAAGGGGGTCTGACTTTTGAAGGGATTTCTAGTTTGAGTAGGCTGCAGTGAAACACTGGATGAACCTCCCTAAGTGTCTTAGGAAAGAGGAGTTCTACTATAACAGAGTTAATGATTCTGGTGATGGGAAATGGGCCAATGAATTTTGGTCCCAGTTTCTTAGAGGGCTGTAATGATTGTAGGAACTTTGTGGATAAATATATGTGGTCCCCAATCTTGAATGGTTTGGGTTCACAGCGTTTCTTATCAGCTTGAATTTTAAAAGCTGCTCTAGCCTCTTGTAGGGCTAGTCTGACCACTGGCCAAGTGGTTTGTAGGTTGTTTATCCACTCCTTAAGGGAGGGGATGTCAGATTCTTTAGCTGGTAGCTCTGGCATGGGGTTGAATTCTTGTCCTGTGGCTACCTGAAATGGGGTGAAGCCAGTGCTACTGTGTACAGAGGTGAAGGGTGAGTGGGAGACATCTGCCAGTAGGCCACAGGGAAGGCTAGAGGCAGGAATTGGCACATCCCCTGACCCAAGGTGAAGGGTGAGCGGGAGGCCCCAGGGAAGGCCCCAGGCTGGAACTGGTACCTTACCTTAGCAGGCAGCTGTGGTGAGCAGAGCAGACGAGGTGTGGAGATCATCTGGGCCACGTGGTCGGCATGGTAGGCCATAGCAAAGGCAGACAAGTGGGCCAAGAAATGGAGATCAGCTGGGCCGCATGATTTGGGCAAATGAGTGAACGAAGGAGCCAGAGTGTAGCTGACGCAGGCATGACTCTAGCCACTAGCTAAGGTGGACGAGGTGAGATAGGGTGGGGTGGGGCAGGGCGGGCAGGGCCAGCCAGTGGTGGGATTTGCCGGTTTGCTGAACTGCACAGAATTGTAACAACCAGTTCACCCAAACTGGTTTGAACTGGCAGGAGACCACCTCTGATCCTTCCTAATTAGGACGCTGTGTTAAAATATAGTCACTCAAGTTAGATCTGATAGAGCTGCCACTTTGCTGCAGGTTTTCCAATTTATTAAAAGTGATAGATTATATTCTAGTATCCCTGCTGTTTAAAATTTGGGTGAATTCAGTGGTAACTGTTTAACAGAAAATGAATTCCACACTTCTAAACTTAGTGAGAAGAATTTGGCAGTATTGTGGTTTGCTGATGATACAATAGTACTTTTGCTTACATATGTTGACCTCAGGAGAAGCCTGAAGCCCTTAGTAAAATTCTGAAGGAGAATGGGTTGGAAATGTATGAATAAAATTATGCCTTTCTCTGTCTACTAATCACAAACACAATTCGCAAATCGGAAATAATAAAATAAAATAAGATACTGAGATGTGATTTTTCAAGCCTGCAGAGCCTTGTAGGAATAAATTAGAGTCCTTTCTGCTAAAGCCAAATATAGTATTTGGGCTTTTTTCACTTCAAAGAAGTGCAGTGTAAACTGTTGCCATGAAGCTTTTCAAAGGAGCAACTATTTCTCAAAAATTGTATGGTGCACAGATATGCACTTATCATGCTTTCAAAGACATTGTTCAAATGAGGTTCCAACAAGAATGCTTCTAAGTTCCGTGCTACATTTCAAATGCTTTAATCTTCCTGAAAATTGCCACACATTTGCCAAGTCTCTTACTGATTTAGTTCCTGGTTTCTAATAGCTTGTTGGCCCTATTAATTTCCTTGTTAACTTTATAACCAAGGGGAAATTTTCAAAAATCTCAGCTGACCCATGTTATTGCAGTCTTCTGTGCTGCCCCTACATTTAAAGAGAACTAAAGCTGAAAACTGTCAAAGCATCTTTGACATTTGAATGGCAGGCAGATAAGGGTGTAGAACCAATTTTCAATACTGGATTCCAAATTATAAGTCTTGAGACTTCTGGGGTGGTGCCACGCTGGTGTGGTGCAGGGGAACTAGACTCTATTTTCCCTGCCTGATTTTCTGTGTTTTGGAAGCCAGTAACGGCAAAGCAGGTCCTTGGAGGGGACAGCTATAGTGAGAGGAACATCCAGAGGTGACGGGGAGAGGACCAATCCCCCATTATGAAGGGTGAGAGCCCTGAAAACCAGTGCAGAAGAGATCAGCTGTCAAGGTGAGGTCCAGAGACATGGTGGCCCAACAAAGATATGAGAGGAAGCAGAAAGTGAGAAGCATCAGAAGTATTGGCAGATAGGAAAAAGAAAAAACATGGGACACCAAACTATCTCTCTGGTGGGTGGGATTTACAAAAACTATTGAATAGAAGTGGAGGTGGTGGCACCTTAGCAATGGGAGCGGAGAAGGAAGAAGACGAAATTGTTGTGCATTGGCGAGGAGGGAAAGTGGATGTGAGTATGGATTGAACAGTTGATACCTTGGAAACAGTGTTTCAAGAGACAAAAACCTGTAGTGAAACCCAGCAGGAAGAAAGAAAAGGCTACCTTTCGGGGACAGTGGTGATTGAAATGGAGGAAAGTAAAGAAAGTGAAGAGAAGAACAGTGACAGTGACAATGCAAATTGAAGGCAGCCACCATTCTGGAAGCAGTGAACAAGGAAGTTGTGGAGTGAACAGAGAGACTGAAGACAAAGAACTGTGGTAACTTAAATGACTTTGAAGGAGACCTGTTCTTAAACAGTTGTATATTGTGAACACCCTGGATATTTCAAACTTTTACTGTATATTCTAAATACTTAGATAAGCCCCAAAGAGACTTACTACTGACATATTTACATTGAATTATTAACTCTAAACTTTAATAGTTTATAGAAATATATTGCTTTTTCTGATTTCAAACTTTAGATTGATTTTATATTTAAATGAATTAATTAGTCTTAAATACCTACTGTTGATTAATAATTGAATACATAGAGATCCTTATATTTACTCATAGGTATAATAGTTATAAGAAATTTTAAGAAATTGGATGTTAATACTGTACTATTATTTTAAAGGAAGGTTTAGAGTAAAAAAGGTGATAATTGATGGTATTGTGGAATAATTTTTTCAAAAATTTTAAAATGGCAAATACATTCACAGTAACTAAAGTGGCAAAAAACAACAACAAACCAATGTCAATGACATCTTCTCCAGCAGGGCAAAGTTAATTACAGATATGACGTGCAGTGAAAAACTAGAGCCAACACCAATCCTGCAAAGTCTGCAATCTTCACTAAATATGATTCAGGAGTTTATGATAAAAACACAGGAATCAATAACAAATAATCATGAGGATATGAAGAGTGAATTAGGAGAAGTAAAAGAAACTGGATAATAGAATGGGAAAAATCAAGATTCAATAACTAAAAATGAACAGAAAATAAAAGCGATAGAAGTAAGAATGGATCAAACTGAAAAGAAATTAGAAGAAACTGAAGAAAGATTGACAGTGGCAAACAGATTTAGTAGAGGCAATTACTCATTTGGAATTAGAGAGCTCTTCCTTCTACTTGAGGTTCCAAAATATCACAGAAACAAGATATGAAGATCTACACAAATTGATAACAGACATTCTAGCTGACCCACTACAAATAGATAAAAATGAATTAAGGAACAACATTGATGAAGTATATAGGGTGCAAATGAATTATGCTAGCAGACACAGACTACCACGAGAGATACATATAAGGTTTGTGAAAAGAGCAGTCAGAGATGAAGTTTATAGAAGAACGAGGGATGACCAGTTGACTTACAAAGGAAGAGAGGTTATAACCCTCAGATACCAAAGAGAGTAAGAGAGAAACGAAGAGATTACCAGTTCCTTACAACACAATTAATAAAAAATAAAATAATGTTTTGCTGGTTGATGCCAGAAGGATTGCTAATAACATGGCAGGAGAAGAAAATAAGGATAGACACAATGGATAAGGTCCAGGAATTTTATGCACGATATATAGAGGAAGAATTGGACAGCAGAGAAGAACTGGAAACCCAAAGTCAAGAAGAACAACAGCTAGAGGAAAAGGGACTGGAACAAGATATGAGAGAGAGAAGTGATACTGAGACCCAGGAAAGAGAAGGAATGAGAACAAGAAACCAAAGGGAAACGAGACAAAGGAGAGAAATAAGGGTGACAAATAAGTAGTGGAATGGAGGAAGAAGTGACATTACTTTTGGTTAACATAAATGTATTAAACTCACCGATAAAGAGAAGACAAGTAATTGCTAAACTCCAAAAACAAAACACAGACATTATATGTTTACAGGAGGTCCATATGAAAAAAGGAGAAGGTAATTTTTTGGAAGCCCCTAAATTAGTAAATATTTTTGGTAAAGTATTTTTGGCCCTAATAGAAGTAAGGAAAAGAGGAATCACAGTCTATATAAAAGATTGGTTAAAACCCAAACAAATATATGCAGACAAAGAGGGAAGAACGTTATTGGTTGGAGTACTAATAAAACAAAAAAGAACATTAATTGCAGTTATATATGCACCAAACACAAAACAGAAAGAATATTACAGCAAATTACATAAACAAATTGTAGAACTGGAAATAGATAATGTATGCGTATTAGGAGATTTCAACGCGGTGGTTGATCCCATAAAAGACTACAAATCAGGAAGTAAAAAAAAATTATGAAAGGAGAACATTACCAAAGATATTCTTTGAAATGACCCAAGAGTTAAATCTGAAAGAGATTTGGAGAGAAATTAACTCACAAAAAAATCAATATACATATTTTTCCAACCCACATAACTCATGGTCCCAGATAGACATGGTCTGGATGGATTCAGAAACAGGAAAAACCATAGAGGAAATAGAGATAAAACTGAATACCTGGGCAGATCATAACCCGATAATAGTCAAATGGAAGGGGGAGGAAAAAAGAAAAAAGAGATGGATCATGAATCAAAGGATAACAAAAGAAAAAAATTATGTTCAACACATAGAATTAGGGTTATTCCTACAGGAAAATTGGAGTGAACAAACAACTATACAAAACCTGTGGGACACAACTAAAGCTTACATCCAGGGCCTTACAATAGCATATACTATACAAAGAAATAAAAAGAAAAGAAAACAATATGTAGAATTGCAAGAGAAATTGGGAAAATTAGAAGATAAAATGCAGAAAGAACCCACAACCAGGAAATTAGAGATGAAAAAGAGATAATTAAACATAGATTTAAGCTAATTACACAAGAAGAAATAGCGCAAAAAATTAGAGCAACCAAACAAAACTACTTTGAAAATGCTAACAAACCAAGAAGATGGTTGGCCTATAAATTAAAATAAGAAAAAGAAAAGAAATTAATCCAACAACTAGAAGATGAAAAAGGCATAGCACATGATCGGAAGGAAGAAAAGGGAAATATAGCAGTAAAATACTACCAAAATTTATATAGTCGGAAGAACATAGAGGAAGATGACATTAAAAGATATTTACAGCAGAGAAACCTCCCAACCTTACCAAAAAACATGAAAGCAACATTAGACAAAAAAATAATGTTAGCATTAAAAACGGCAATCCTAAAACAAAAAAGCAATAAAACACCGGGTCCAGATGGAATTCCAGTGAAATTTTACAAAGAATTACAAAGACCACTGGAGAATTTAATATTACAAACATATAACGAAGTACTAGAGCGAGCAATGATACCAAAATCTTGGATGGAGGCCCTGATAACCTTAATTCCCAAAGACAATGTGGAAAAAAAAATCCCAAATTATAGGCCAATCTCGCTGCTGAATGTAGAATATTACGAAATACATCTAGAGAAACAGGCAGCTTTGATATTCCTTGATGCACAAAAAGCATTTGACAATTTAAATTGGGATTTTTTAATTAACCAACTAGGAGTAATGAATTTTGGCAAGAAATTTATTAGAACAATTAAAGCAATATACTAAAACCAGAAAGCAAAAATATTATTAAATGGAGAAACAACAGAAGGCTTCAGCATAACAAAAGGAGTTAGACAGGGATGTCCCCTATCTCCTCTGTTATTTATTTTTTCAAAAGAAACACTGTTGGAACAAATTAGACAGAATCGGAAAATCAAAGGATTAAAAATTAGAGGACAAGAATATAAAGTACAGGCATTCACTGATGACTTGGCATTTATTATAGAAAAACCCTTAGAGATGGGATTAATACTATTACAGGATATAAACCAATTTGGCAAAGTGGCGGGGCTCAAAATAAATAAAGAGAAAAACTAAAATAATAACCAAAAATTTAACCAAAAGAAAAAATGAAGAACTAGAGGAGAAAATGGGAATTTTAAGAGCAAAAAAATTTAAATATCTGGGAATATGGCTGTCAGCAAAATGTAGTACGATAAAAGAGGATACTTATAATACACTGGTAAAACAGATACAAAAAGATTTGGAAAATTGAAACAAATTACAGATATCACTAATTGGCAGAATTTCAACAATTAAAATGAACATATTACCCAAATTGCTAAACCTGTTTTAAACAATACCAGTAAGATTAGAGAATAATTTTTCGAACAAATAAACAAAATAATATCCAAATTTTTATGGGCAGGTAAAAAAACCTCGTATTAAATTCAAACTGTTACAAGATAGTAGGAACCATGGAGGTTTCGGCCTCCCAGACTGGGAGCTCTACTACCAGGCAGCAGTGCTGACATGGTTAAGAGATTGGATTCAACTCAAAAACAAAAGAATATTAGTATTAGAAGAACATGATCTCCAACTAGGTTGACATGGGTTTCTATGGGAAGGTAAAAATAAAACACATTAATATTTTCAGAGGCATATA
This sequence comes from Arizona elegans, assembly GCA_022577455.1. NCBI lineage: Eukaryota > Metazoa > Chordata > Lepidosauria > Squamata > Colubridae > Arizona > Arizona elegans. Next base: position 68,303,785 of record JAKOOJ010000004.1, on the reverse strand, counting down.
ATAAGGAATTATCTATACAATGTCTGGGTACAGATTAAAAAACACCAGTATATGAAAATCCCAAATTGGCTATCAACAATGGAGGCAATGACACACCCAAACACAATAGACATCAGTAAAATGATAAGATACTCAGAAATTTTAGACGAGAAAGGAGAATTAAAATCAGTGCAAACATTGAAAACACAAGGAATAAATATAGAATGGTGGCTTTATCTACAAATCATAACAAGACTAAAAAAGGATCAAGAACAATTTGGCATATATGAAAAACAATTGGAGTTGGATAAAATTTTATTAGGAACAGAAGGAAAAATGATTATAAAATTATATAAATTTCTACTAAGATATAAAATGGAGGAGGAAGTTGTAAAAGAAATGATGATTAGTTGGGGAAAGAATTTCAGCCACAGCATAGAATTAGAACAGTGGGACAAACTATGGGAAAGGAACTACAAACTCACAACAGCAGTTGCCTACAAAGAAAACCTCTATAAAATGTTTTATAGGTGGCATTTGCCACTAGCGAGATTGGCAAAAATGTATCCCAATTTATCACCTAATTGTTGGAGATGCAACCATAAATCTGGAACATTCTACCACATGTGGTGGACGTGCCCCATCACAAGGAAGTATTGGTGTCAAATTCAAAAATGGTTGGAAGAAATTACAAAGCAAAAAATAGATTTGAAACCTGAATTGTTTTTATTAGGAATACTGGACCCGAAAATGAACAAAAACCTTCATTATATTGCACATACTTACCGCAGCAAGAATCACATTTGCAAAAAATGGAAACAAAAAAAATGTACCCTCAGACGAAACAGTAATCATGAAAATTCTAGAATGCGCAGAGATGGATAAAATGACTATGGAGTTGAAAGAGAGAGAGGATTCAGAATATTATGAAATATGGAATAAAATGTACAGTTGGCTCAAAAATAGAAATCAGAACAAGAAATGTTTAACTTAATATTGATGAAACTTAAAGTAACTGAAAAACATTAAATAAAGACATGTAAATATAAATAAATATAAATGTGTAGATAAGAACAATGAATATTATAATGTGTGTGTGTGCGTATATATATATATGTTGGAGTAATGCAATTATCTTACTATTGAGTAGTAAATAGAAATGATAGAATAGAGAACTACAAAAGTAAAATACGTAAATCGATATGAAATGTTGTAAAATTACCATTAATGTTATGTAATGTTCAATACATTATGTCTGGACATGTTTTGTTTTTATATATGTGTGATTGTTTTTTGTGTTGTTTTTAAAGACAAACTGTTTAATAAAAAATATTTTTTAAAAACAAATTATAAATCTGTTCTACCTGTAACTATTTATTCATGTGCGATTGTCTTTTTATAGCTTTTTCCTAGGCTCATAGATAGGAAATGCAAGAGGTCTCCACTCATTTACTGTGAGATGCTATCTTTCTGTTCAGAATTAAACTAAGACTTTATTGTATTTTTGTATTGTTCTCTCTACATTAATTTACAAGCAGACATCCCATTACCATTTACTAACAAAATCCATTGTCTAATGAGGAAACGTTGGTCCATTCTACATGCAATAGTAGAAGTTTCTATCTATAGTGATTTCCTTAAGAAGGCATAAGATGTTCTATTTTTGATTAAATTGTTTTTTCCATTTTACCGCACTCATATTTTACTCAATTTCTATTTTATCTTACCTACAGTACTATTTTACTGTATTTATTTAATTTTTCCCCTTTCCTCTTTTTTTAAGTCTTAATTATGTTTTATATGAATGTATGTATGTATGTATGTATGTACCATATTTTTTGGAGTATAAGATGCACTGGAGTATAAAATGCAACTTAGTTTTTGGGGACGAAAATAAGAAAAGAGCTGATTGGCAGGTGGATAGGCCTCCCGGAATACATCCAATTAGCTGTTCCCAGAGGTGAATTTTAGCAACAGGTTCGTTGGTTGTGAGCTCTGTGCCTTGCTTTTTTTTCAGCCTCTGAAACTTCGGAAACTCTTTTAAAAAATCTTCTTTTTCTGCCTCTGAAAGCCTCCGAAACAGGGCTTCAGAAAAAAAGCCTCTGAAACAAAGTTGAAGCTCTGTTTCGGAAGCTTTTTTCTGAAGGTTCCTTTCAGAGGCTTTTTTTTCTGAAGCTCTGTTTGGAGGCTTTTTTCTGAAGCTCTGTTTGGAGGCTTTTTTTTCTGAAGCTTCGTTTCTGAGGCTTTTTTTCTGAAGCTCTGTTTGGAGGCTTTTTTCTGAAGCTTCATTTCTGAGGCTTTTTTCAGCCTCTGAAACCTCTGTTTGAGAGGCTGGGTGAGGCTACATTTGGAGTATTAGACACACCCAGATTTTCACCCTCTTTTTTGGGAGAAAAAGGTGTGTCTTATACTCCGAAAAATTTGGTATATATCATATTTTTCAGACTATAAGATGCACCGGAGTATATGACACACCAAGAATTCGAAGAGGTAAACAAGAAAAAAAAAGGTTTTTGCCTTCCCTGGCCCCCAGGAGCACTCTGCAGGCCTCCCAAACCCTCTGCATGTCCTATTTTTGTGAAAAATGGGCCTGTTTTTAGCAAAAAAGGACGTTGGTCTTACCTGACAAGTTTCTTCTCAGTGCGCTGCGGGGATTAACTCAAATCCTATTGCCAGAGACTGGGTTGATAGAATTCCTTGGCCATGCCTCTCTTGCCCGGCTGAGCCTTAGTTTTTCGATGAAGTCATGTCAGAGCAGCAGACCGGCACCTGTAGAGAGATAAATGCCGCCCGGACCCCTGGACCTGGATGGTCGGCAGGGCGGGTCTTGGAGTCTCCCGCAGCATACTGAGAAGAGACGTGTCAGGTAAGACCAATGTCCTTTCTCCAGCACGCTGCTTGGAGACTCCAAGCAAGGGATATACCCAAGCATGAACTAGGGGAGGGAGACCGGCCAGTCCCTGTTCCCGTGGTGGCATGCACTCTCTGCAGAACTCTATGCCCAAAAGACGCCTCAGTCGAGGCATACATATCTGGTTTATAATGTCGAATAAAGGGTGATGGCGATGACCAGATCACCGCCCTATAGATGTCTACTATCAGAGCTTGCGTGGCCCAAGCAGCAGAGGTGGCCACACTCCTAGTGGAGTGAGCCATAATTCATCTTGGGACAGGCTGAGTCTGCATCTCATAGGCCTTGGAAATGCAGGCCTTCAACCAACGGCCAATGGTAGAAGAAGTCACCTTCGTGCCCATGGTTGCAGGCTGGAAGGACACAAACAGAGATTCTGTCCTCCGAAAGGAAGAAGTACATTTAATGTACCTGTACAGAGCTCTCCTGACATCCAGGGTATGCCAGCATTCCTCCACGGGATGATGGGGACTGGGGCAAAAATTAGGCAAGATGAGCTCCTGGGCTCAGTGAAACCAGGAATGCACCTTTGGCAGGAACAAAGGAGCCAAGTGAAGGAGGCTTCCGGTTTGCTGTTTGTCCCCACCGGATGCTCCTTCGGGATCGTCGTACCCACTGCCTGTAAAGAGCCGCCTTTATAGCAGAATGGCAGCTCGAAAAAACTCCGTTTCCATTAGGAAACGGAGATAGAGCCGGCTGGGGTGGGTAGAGTCCTCTGCCTAATCCCAAAAGTTTTTTATTTACTTTTGGGATGGAGCGGAAGAGACTCCCCGTATCCCCAGCCGATGCTCCGGGCTCTGGGAGATCTCTGCTACACGCAGAGCTAGGTGGCAAAAGCAAGCCTGTAAACTTGTTAAATTAATTAAAGAAGACGTGAGCTGGACCTCTGATCCTGAAGCGCAAGTATTCTTTTTATTTTAGAAAAGTTACTGAAGTTCTTTAAGAAGCGAAAGGAAAAAAGATTTTTAAAATGGCGATTGCTGAGGCTTGAAGAGAGGCTGAAAGGGAAAGTCCTTCTGTTTTCTATTACAAAGTAGCGGAATGAATACTTCTGGCTGTAATTGAAAGCAAAACCTCACTCTCACTCTTGTTTTTTTTCTTGTTTTTTTCCTGGGGATCTGATATTGATCTTGGTTGGAAACAAGCTTTTTTTCCCCTCTTTTCCACTAAATCTTGTCTGTGTGGAAAATGGCACTGGGACTTAGACAGTTAGACAAACAGCCAGCGGAGGGGAATTCCCCCCTTAACAAATTACATCAACAAGTTCTAACTCTCCAGTTTCAGAAACCTGACTTTAATATAATAGAATTTCTTCTTGAAGAGATTGTAAGAAGGGATGAGATTGTGAACCAGCAACTTGAAAAATTTAAGCAGGAAATTAAAGAAATTGGTGAATTGGTGAAATCAAAGTTTGACTTTTTGAATCGAAAGATTTTAAAAACAGCTAACGGTTTATCAGACTTTCTGATTCAGTTGGATGCAAAGACTAAATTATTAGAGTCTAAAATGAAAGAAACTGAGGAGAATTTGGATGACAAGATTCAAAAAAATTGACTTCCGGTTTGCTGCTGGCCGCCGCCAGACGTTCCTCTGGGATCGTCAGCTCCCTCTGCCTGTATAGAGCCGCCGTTACAGCGGATGGCGGCTCGAAAAAACTCCGTTTCCAAGAGGAAACGGAGAGAGAGCCGGCAGGGGTGGGTAGAACTCCCCGCAGAGTCCCAAAAGTTTTTTTTTTTAACTTTTGGGACGGAGCGGATGAGAAGCCCCATATCCCCTGCCGCTGCTCCGGGCTTTGGGAGACCTCTGCCTATGCAGAGCCAGGCGTCAAGAGCAAGCCTGTGAATCTAAAAGAATAATTAAAGAAATGAAGAACTGGACCCTTAATACTGAACCGTAAGTATTTCACCCTTTCAAAAACTATTTAAAAGAAAAGAGCAGAGGAAAAGAGGGAAAAAGAGCCTTCTAAAATGGCGTCTGCTGTGGCTGGAGAAGGGCTAAAAGGGAAAGTCCTTCCGTTTTTCATTATTACAATGTAGCGGAATAAATATCATTGGCTACATTTCTAGAGAAACCTCGCTCCTGTGCGGCTCAGAAGTTTTTTTTAATGAGGGAAAGTCTTTTTGTTTTCTATTTCTTCTCTTATTTTTGCTAAATCTTGTCTGTGTGGGAAATGGCATCAGGACTTATACAGCTGGACAAACAGGGGGGGGGAATTTCCCCCCTTAAGAAATTGCGCCAACAAATTTCAACTCTCCAGCGTCAGAAACCCGATTTTAATATATTAGAATTTATCCTTGAAGAGATTGTAAGAAGGGATGAGATTGTGAATCAGCAACTTGAAAAATTTAAGCAGGAAATTAAAGAAATTGGTGAATTGGTGAAATCAGAGTCTGACTTCTTGAATAAAAAGATTTCAAAAGTTGCTAATGGTTTATCAGGCTTTCTGATTCGGATGGAGGCAAAGACTGAATTATTAGAGACTAAAATGAAGGAAGTCGAGGAGAATTTGGATGACATGACTCAAAAAATTAAAAAGGATTTGATAAACATTCAGGATAATAGCTTGGAAGACAAATCTAAAATGGAGACTGACCAAAAGATTGGTAATGAGGAAAATGTACAACAGAGGATTGAAAGAGAAGTTTTAATGATTCAATATAATTTTACAGAATATGCAATTAGATTGAGAGGTCTGCAGGAAAATAATAGAGATGATTTAAGGAAAGTATCTTCTGAAATTCTGGCTGGGATCTTAAAGGTTCAACCTGATGAAGTGTATTGCAGGATTGATAGAATTTATAGAATAAACTCCTGGTGGGCAAAGCAAAGGCAACTGCCTAGAGATGTGGTGATCTATTTTACAGATAAAGAAATTAGGAATAATATTGTGCAGAACTCTTTTAATTCCAATTTGCAATTTCATGGAAGAAAGATTTGGATTTTCAAGGAGCTCCCGCCCAAGATGTTAATGGAGAGGAAGAAATTTGGCTTTTTAGTGACTGAATTAAAAAAAAGAAATATCCTATTCAGGTGGGACATCCCAGCTGGTTTAATATTGAGATATCAAGGCGTAAGATATCAATTGCACACTGTTGAAAAAGCGGAAGATTTTTATCAAAAAATTCTAAAAATGAATTTAACACCTTTAGGCATAATACAGGATAAGCAAAAGGAGTTGGAAATAAAAGGAAAACATCAAATTACAGAGGCTGTGATGGATAAATTGTCTTTGGACTCCTTGGAGACCCCAGCTGGACTGTTTATAAATAAGAGAGCAGTGTCATCCGAACCCAAGGTGATGAATCATCAAGTCACAGACAAGTGCGCAAATCAATCAGTTGATATACAAGTGATGGAGAAGAAAGATGAGATGATAAAATTAACCCAACAAGAACAATCCACAAAGCAGAATGAAAATCAACCAGCAGATATACAATTGGTAAGCAAGAAAAGAGGATGGAAATTCAACCCGAAAAAGAAAAAGAAAAGAAACAGATCTTATAGAAACAGCAATTTCCAAACTAAGCAACAGTGAAGCCAGGCGCTTTAAAAAATGAATGAATATTAGAAAAGACAGTGGTGGCGAACAATTGTCTGATACTATCCTGAGGATTGTGGCAGATCTCTGCAAGGCCATGATTTTGGGAAGTGGAAAGAGCCTCACTTTGTTGGATTTGAATCATCTAATTTTTTCTTATTTACTTTTTTTTTCTCTTGGAAATATATTATAACTACTTTGAGTTATAAGGCAGGAGAGTTTTGCTGGGGCATGCAGAAGATCTGGATGTTACTCAGTAGGATGACGGGAATTAACAATCCTGATGAATACCACAACTATAACCATACGGATATATTCATAATTATAATGTCACTCGGGTGGTTGTTTTTACTTTTATACAGGTGTGAGGATATCTACTACTGATGGGGGCAGAAGATGACTGAAGATTTTGAACAAACTGTTGCACCAGCATGTTATTTTACCCTATTATGGGTGATGGATTTAACAATCTAGTGGAAAGACATCAAAGAAGATATTATATGGATTATAAACTTAAAGTTATTGTCTTTTCTCTTTTTACATAATGAAATGCATATATAGATATGTGTATATCTTAGTAAAGTGGGCAGTTGATTATATTTAGAATCGTATTGCATGATTTTGTAGGAATTGAAGGGCTGAAATAGGTTAGTTTACTGATTGTTATAAAATGGGATGCATATATAGATATGTGTATATTCTAGTAAAGTGGGTAGTGGATTATATTTAGAATTGTATTGTCTGATTTCAAGTCATATATTTAGAGGAGTGGAGGAAGTGGACAGAATTGAACAAATTTGGTTGCAGGGAGAAGGCCGATTTAAAATGTTATATTAATATATATAAAAGATTAAAGGTTAATTTGTAATAATACTCAATAAGTTTAGGGGAGGAGAAAAAGGGCAGATTACCGTAAAAATGGGAGTTATAAGATTAACAAGTTAAGGGTCAGTATTCCGAGAAGGGATTAAGGGAAAGGGAAGATATTATGTATGTAACTAGTTATGAAATAGCCTATTGTTGTGAAGAAGTCACAGGGGGGGATGGGTGGTGAGGGGGGGTTAGGGAAGGGGGGGGGAAGGGGGAAAAACTTGTATTTGAAAACTTTTTCAATTAAAAAAAAAAGGAGCCAAGTGAAGGACGACCCAATCTGCATGAAAAATGCGGAGGTCCACTCTTACAGACAAGGGCACCAATTCAGATATCCTCCTGGCAGATGTCAGCGCCATAATGAACGCCACCTTCAGTGTCAAATGTTGGAGACTAGAGGTCTTTAAGGGCTCAAAAAGAGTTGAAGTGAGAGCCTGAAGCACTAAGGCCAGGTCCCAGGTAGGGTAGCGATGCACCACTGGCGGTCTCAAGTTAGCAGCTCCCTTCAGAAAACTACATATTCTGGGGTGGTGAGTAAGGGGTTGGGTGTTCTCCCCAGCCAACACCCTGGCCAGTGCTGCGACCTGTCTCTTAAGGGTGTTGAAGATAACTCTCTATCAAGTCCGGCTTGCAGAAATTCCAGCACCTCAGGAATCAAGGGGTCAAGGTGCTGCAAGGAACACCAGTGACAAACCGCCCTCCAGGTGACATCATAAATCTGGTTCATGAAAGGTCGTCTGGATGCCTGGATGGTCCAGATGACCTTCTCTGACAGCTTGTCTTTCCTCAGGAGACACCTCTCAGGTGCCAGGTGGTCAGCTGGAGCCACTGAGGCTCCAGATATAGAATAACCCCCTGGCTGAGAGATATCCTGTCCCAGGGAATCCGCCAGGGGCAGGGCACCAAGAGGCTGACTAGGTCCGCGAACCAGGGATGTCTGGGCCAATGCGGAGCCAGTAGTAGGACTTCTGCCTTCTCCTCCAATATCTTCCAAATGACCCTTGGGATGAGGGGAATCAGGGGGAAAGCATAAAGCAGCCCCTGAGGACAGGGACTGCAGAGAGCATTGGTCCCCTCTGCCCCCAGGGTCGCCTGGAAAAGAACCTCGGTAGCTGGGCATTGGATGGCTGGCCAAACAGATCTACCACTGGTTGACTGAATCTCTCGCACACCTCTTTGAAGAGATCCGGGTGCAGACGCCACTCTGAGTGGTCCAGGGTTGTCCTGCTCAGCCAGTCCGCCTGCATGTTCGTTACTCTGGGGATGTGCTCTGCCCTGATGGAGTGAACGTGTCTCTCTGCCAAGAGACCCAGCTTCTCCACCTCTGCTATGAGGGACCTGGATCGGGTGTCTCACTCCTGATTTATGTGGGCTTTCGTGGCCACATTGTCCATCAGAATGAGAATGCGCCAGCCTGATACTGCCTCCCGGAAGTGGCATAAGGCCAGGTGAACCGCCCTTAGCTCCAGCTAGTTGATGCTGTTCTGGAGCTCTGCTGGGGACCACCTGCCCTGAACCACCTGGGAATGGAGGTGGGCTCCCCAACCGAATAGACTTGCGTGTGAAATTATTGTGATGCGCTGGCTCACCCTGTAGGTGCAACCCTGCTGCAGGGCTGGGAAGGCCCACCAGTGCAGTGATCTCAACACCCTTTGGGTGAGTCTCACTTTAAGACACGACTTGTTCTTGCCAGCCTTCTGATGTGGTAGAAGGAACCACTGCAGTGCCTGGGAATGCAACCTCGCCCAGGGGACTATGGACAGGCACAAAATCATCTTCCCCAATAGTTGGGAGAGAAGGTTTAAAGGCACCAACTGCAGAGCCACTATCCCGGCCACTAAGGACTGCAGACTTTCCAGTTGGTCTGGTGAGAGAAATACTTGGCTGGAGGAGGAGTCTATTACCGTGCCCACGTGAAGAAGACTGGTAGATGGAACCAGATGGCTCTTTTTGAAATTGACCATGAAGACATGATCTTGAAGAAGCCATACCATGGTCTGGACCTCCTGTTCCACCTGTGAGGCTGATCTGGACTGGATCAAAATATCATCCAGGTAACACTGTAGACGAAAGGGGAGCGTCCTGATGTGGGCTGCGACCACTGCCAGAACCCCGTGAAGATCCTGGGGGCCGATGACAGGCCAAATGGCAGGGCCCAGTATTGGAAATGGTGCCCTCCATATGAGAACCCGAGGAACTTGCGATGACAGAGACAGATTGGCACGTGCAGATAGGCCTCCTTGAGGTCTATGGAGGTCAGCATGTTGTCCTCCCTGATATAGCCTAAGATGGATTGCAGAGACTGCATCTTGAATCAGTGATAGATCACATAGGCATTCAATTTTTTAAAGTCCAAAATTCCCCTCCAGCCCCCCGAACTTTTGGGCACCAGGAACAGGATTGAGTAAAATCCTTGGCCCTCCTGGCCATCCAGAACTGGCTTGATAGCATTGATCTCCAACAGATGCTGGATCTCGGTTTCCATCAGCTGATGTTTTTCAGCATTCATGGGTATTTTGCAACGAATTTGGGGGGGTTGGGGGGGTTGGATAGGAATTCCAGTGCAAGGCCCAATCGCATGTCTGGAGAACCCACACATCCGTCGTGATTTCCCCCTATTGGCCCACGAAATTGTAAGCAGCCGCCAATGGTAAACATGTTGGGATAGTCATTTCCCACGACGAAAGGAGCAACCTCCTGATCCACAAAATGGCTGCTTGATTGGAGCCTGCCATATGCCCCTGTTATGAAAGAACAACCAATCCAGAAGTAAGGCAAGGCCCTACAATCTGCCCTCCGGTGTAATTTATTCCAATTTTCCAAATCTTTTTGTATTTGTTTTATCAGTGTATTATAATTATCCTCTTTTATTGTGCTACATTTTGCTGATAGCCATACTCCCAGGTATTTAATTTTCTTGGCTCTTAAAATTCCTATTTTCTCCTCTAATTCTTCATTTTGTCTTTTAGTTAAGTTTTTGGTTAATATTTTAGTTTTCTCTTTCTTTATTTTAAGCCCTGCCACTTTGCCAAATTGATTTATATCTTGTAATAGTATTGATCCCGTCTCTAAAGACTCTTCTATAATAAATGACAAGTCATCAGCAAAGGCCTGTATTTTATATTCTTGTTCTCTAATATATATTAAATCTGTTAAGGATATTGGTGTTGTGTTACCAACCAGCAAAGTAAATGCACAAGGAAATGTTACTGAGAGCAATGAATAAGAGATATGCAAACTGGTTTATCAAAAGCTTACTTTATAGTAGAAAAACAATCTCATAGTCTTTAAACAAATTCCAAGCCTTTGCCAGTAAATCAGTCCAGTAGTTACAGATATCTTCTTACCAAACAAACAGTAGTTGGTTAGAATAACAAACTCACACTGTTCACAAATCATGATGGTAGCAGATCCACCCAACCATAATTAGCAGAATGTTAGCAACTCTTCACTATGGCAGCATATCATACTCTGGCAGCATATCACATCAGCAAATGAATACGTTACAGTAGCTTTCTTAAATACTCTCATAACCAGTCATTACCTAATTACAGCATGACTCAGCATTACAATGAATTAGCAAGAAAAACTTTAAAGTCACATAATACATTTACAGATTAAAATTACAGTACACATATATTGCCTGGACAACTTTTTAGGCTCAAACCATATCCTAACATTCTCCCCTTTGGACAGGTCAATACATACAGTTAGATTCTTAATCCATATCTTTCACAACACGTTTTATGTTTTATAGCACCTTGCGCTTTGGTAAAATTATCAGCAATATTGTCTTCCAACATACAATATTCCAACTAAACCATGTTGCTTTGGATACACTGACGAACATTCAGATACCGAATGTCAGTATACTTAGATCTAGTTTTAACTGCTAAATTTGTTGCTATTTTAATAGCAGCTTGGTTGTCCTCATGTATTACAATTGGATAATCCATCTTTAAACCAATATCCATCATTAGTTGCTTGTAATAGATTAAGTCGGTACAAACTAGTGACAAACATGAGAATTCTGCCTCCATAGTAGATAGACTAATATGTTTTTGACGAATTGATTTCCAGCCAATCAAACAATTGTCTAACATGATAGCTATACCCGATGTGGACTTTCTGGTGATCACATCAGTAGCAAAACTGGCATCAGCATATGCACTGAATACTAAATCATTGTTAGGTTCCAGATACAATGCATAATGCATTGTCATTTTCAGATACCTTAATATACACTTTGCGGCCTGCCAATGCTTATCCATTGGCTCTGCATTATATCTCGCCAATTGGTTTACTCCAAATGAAATATCAGGTCTTGACCAATTGCTTATATAAGATAAACTACCTATAAGAGACTGGTAGATCTTCTTACTAAATTTAGGACTTCGGATTTCACCTTGTTGAAAATCCTGTGCCATAGGCGTTTTAGCTGGCTTACATAGCTCCATACCATAACGTTTTAACATTTGGCTTATTTTGCTAGATTGAGATATTTTATAACCTCTAGCTGTTTTATTGATATCTAAACCCAAATAATGCCTAATATTTCCTAAACTTCTGGTCTTAAATTTGGTTTGTAACTGTTTAACAATATCTATGGCTTCTTTGTCAGTTTTGGTTATTATGGCTATATCATCTGTAAACAATAACAAAAATGATACTACACCATTATTTTCTCTTTTAAAGAGACATTTATCTGCTATACCTTCATGAAAACCAATCTTATTTAGCTCTTTCACTATACATTGGTTCCACTCAAACCCTGATTGTCTCAAACCATAAAGGCTTTTATTTAACTTCCAACAATCAGTGTGGTTTTGTGTTTCAACTCCTAAAGGCTTCCTCATATAGATGGTGTGTCTTAATGGAACATGCAAGTATGCTGTCTCTGCATCTATATGGTTAATACTGTATTTATGCTTAGCAGCCCACACTAGCATTGTTCTTAAAGTACTAGCACATAAACTAGGAGCAACCTCATCGAAATCCTGTTCGGTCTGAGAAAAACCTTGAGCTACAAGGCGAGCTTTATGGGTTAGTGTCTCATCTATGCTTTGCTTAATTTTGTAAACCCATCTACAACCTATTAATTTTTCACCAGGTGGCAATTTCACAGTTTCGTAAACACCTAACTTAGTTAAAGAATTAATTTCCTTACTCATTGCCTCCTTCCAAGCATTTTGCTCCTTTTCAGGAGAAAGCTTGATATCTTCATAACTTGAAGGTTCAATGTTAACCTGGCAAACTACGGTTGCTTTATATCGATCAGGTGGATGCCTTTCCCTAGTAGATCTCCTAGGTAATACAGGACTTACAACAGATGGTTCATCTGACTCCTCCCCTAAAACTACCTCCTCTAAACCTACTTCCTGTTCTTCATCCTTGATAGAGGATTTTACATCATCTAAATCCTCAGGAATATCATCAGGAATATGATGCTCTATGTTGCATAAATTTGAGGATCAGACTCAATAAATGATCAGGAACAAAGTATTCAAAACAAAGTACTATTTATTTACAGTAGGCAATCTATATTCTCTGAATATTGCAGATAGAAGCAAGAAGGAGGTGCGTACATCCCCTTTTTATAACAATGAGGCGGAGTTATAGGTAGGAGTGGTTACATATGAATACATTAAGAAAGGAAGGGTGGATTAACCCCTGATGTTCTATGAACATATATTATCTCCATTTGAGAATAAGGCATTTACTCGTGACAAATCCCCCTCTAAATGCCGATTTGACATACAACAGTAATTATACTCAGATTCAGAACAATATAAAACTTGTAGTTTTGAAGTTAAATAATTGTGTTGTTTTGATTGCAAAGGCTTAGTCAGTATGTCAGCTATTTGTTCTGAGGTTTCGCAATGAATAGCTTTAATGAATCCATCTTGAGATAATTGTCTTACATGTTTGAATTTAATATCTATATGTCTAGATCTTTGACCAATAGCATCAGACCTAGATATCTCTATAGCAGCTTTGTTATCTTCATGTATAATAAAAGGTAATGAAGGGCTCTTCCAGACATCTGATAACAAATAATTAAACCATACAAGATTATTAGAGGCTTTAGACAAACAAACATATTCTCCCTCAGTAGTTGATGTGGCTACTAGATCTTGTTTCCCAGTATACCAGTAGACTGGACAATTGTTAAGAAAAAATACATAGCCTGAAGTGCTTTTTCTGCACTTAGTGTCACCTGCCCAATCTGCATCAGCGTAACAAGTGAGAATGGGTTCATTAACATTGTTGGGTTCCAACAGTAGACAGAAGTCTAAGCTGTGCTTCAGATATCTTAGTATTCGTTTAATGGCCTCCCAATGATACATTAAGGGTTTACTAACATATCTAGATAATAAATTAAGGGGTAGAGCAATATCAGGTCTAGTCCAATTAGATATATACAAAAGGGAACCAATAACTGATCTGTAAAATGTATTATCTTTAAATTCAGGGGATGACTCATTCATGTTTCTTAAAAAATCAGCTTGCATTGGAGTATCACAAGGCTTTGCATCATTTAAATTACATTTATTCAGGAGTTCTATAATTTTATCTTTTTGAGATAATTTAAATCCCTTTTTTGTCTTGCTGATTTAAACTCCAAGATATTTATTTACTTTTCCTAGTGATTTCAAAGAAAAATGTTCATTCAGTTTCGTTACAAATGTATCTCTTTTCTCTTTATGTTTACCAATATATAAAATGTCATCCACATAAATTAACACAAATTCTAGTGAACCACCATCCTTTCTGACAAAGAAACAATTGTCTGCAGTTGTAGCATTGAAATTCATAGTTTTGAGTACATTGACCAAACATTCATACCAACGTTTGCCGGATTGTTTTAGTCCGTACAAACTTTTGTTAATAATAATAATAATAATAATAATTTTATTTCTATACCGCCCTTCTCCCGAAGGACTCAGGGCGGTGTACAGCCTATTTAAAAACACAGACAAAACAGCAGTATAAAATTTAAAATAATTAAATAGGTGGCTCAAATTTAAAACCCCAATAAATTTAAATACCCAATTTAAAACTATTGTGTTGATAGTCCGGCTTGGCGGAACAACAGGGTCTTCAATGCGCAGCGAAACGCCCGGAGGTCGGAGATCTTACGAATTTCCGGGGGCAGTTCATTCCATAGGGCTGGGGCTCCCACAGAGAAGGCCCTCCCCCTGGGTGTCGCCAGCCGACATAACTTGGCTGATGGCACCCTGAGGAGACCCTCTCTGTGGGAACGGACTGGTCGGTGGGAGGCTATTGGTGGCAGAAGACGGTCTCGGAGGTACCCGGGTCCTATGCCATGGAGCGCTTTAAAGGTGGTAACCAACACCTTGAATCGCACCCGGAAGACCACTGGGAGCCAGTGCAGCTCGCGCAGGAGGGGTGTCACATGGGCACAGCGGGACACGCCCATAACCACCCGCGCGGCCGCATTCTGGACCAGTTGGAGCCTCCGAGTGCTCTTCAAGGGGAGCCCCATGTAGAGAGCATTGCAATAGTCCAACCGGGAGGTGACAAGGGCGTGAGTGACCGTGCGCAAGGCGTCCCGATCCAGAAAGGGCTGCAACTGGCGAATCAGGCGAACCTGATAAAAGGCCCCCCTGGCCACGGCCGTCATGTGCTCTTCTAAAGACAGCCGTGTGTCCAGGAGGACACCCAGATTGCGAGCCCTCTCTGTGGGGGGCAAGGATTCACCCCCAATAGTCAGCGATGGCACCTGCTGACTATATCGGGGCGCCGGAAGCCACAGCCACTCGGTCTTGGAGGGGTTGAGTCTGAGCCTGTTCCTCCCCATCCAGGCCCGCACGGCCTCCAGGCAGCGGGACATCACATCAAGGGCATCGTTGGGGTGGTCTGGGGTGGAGATGTACAGCTGAGTATCATCAGCGTACAGATGGCATTTCACCCCAAAACCACGGATGATCTCACCCAGCGGCTTCACATAAATGTTGAACAGGAGAGGCGAGAGGACCGACCCTTGCGGCACTCCCCATGCGAGATGCCTCGAGGTCGACCTCTGCCCCCCTGCCAACACAAACTGCGAGCGGTCGGAGAGGAAGGAAGAGAACCACCGCAGAACGGTGCCCCCTATTCCTAACCCCCTCAACCGCTGCAGCATGATACCATGGTCGATGGTATCAAAAGCCGCTGAGAGGTCTAATAGGACTAGGACAGAGGAACAACCCCTGTCCCGAGCCCTCCAGAGATCATCCACCAACGCGACCAATGCCGTTTCTGTGCTGTACCCCTGCCTGAAGCCCGACTGGTACGTGTCTAGATAGATAGCTTCATCCAGGTGCCGGGGAAGTTGTCGTGCCACCACGCTCTCAACAACCTTCGCCACAAAACGAAGGTTGGAGACTGGACGATAGTTGGCTAATTCAGCCGGGTCCAGGGAAGGCTTCTTGAGGAGGGGCCTCACTACCGCCTCTTTCAAGGCGGCAGGAAAGGCACCCTCACTCAAAGAAGCACCTATAATCCCCTGGAGCCAGCCTCGTGTAACCTCCCGGGAGGCCAGTACCAACCAGGAGGGACACGGGTCCAATAAACACGTGGCGGCACTAATCTTACCCAGAACCCTGTCCACATCCTCGGGAGCCACAGGATCAAACTCCTCCCAGATAACATTCTCAAGACCTGCCCCGGTCTCCTCCCGTGGACTCATCCAATCGGAGTCCAAGCCATCCCGAATCCGAGCGACTTTATCGTGCAGGAATTGCACAAAGTCCTCAGCACGACCCTGCAAGGGATCTTCCCGCACTCCCCCCCGAAGAAGGGAGTGGGTCACCCTAAACAGGGCGGCTGGGCGGTTCTCTGCAGATGCGATAAGAGCGGAAAAATGGTTAGACTTTGCCGCTTTTATCGCCACTAGGTAGGTCTTGATATAAGACCTCACCTGTGTCCGGTCGGAGTCGGATTGGCTAGTCCTCCAAATGCTCTCTAGGCGTCTTTTCCGACGCTTCATCTCTCTCAGCTCCTCTGAGAACCAAGGAGCTAATTGAGATCGGCATCGGGTCAGAGGCCACAAAGGCACGACACGGTCCAAAGCTCCAGCGGCCGCCCTTTCCCAGGCGGCCACCAGCTCTTCAGTCGAGTCGTGTGTTAGTGTCTCAGGAAACGGCCCAAGCTCCATCAGGAACCTTTCAGGATCCATCAGGCGCCTGGGACGGAACCATCTAGTCGGTTCCGTCTCCCTGCGGTGGGGGGAGGCAGTAGGAAAGTCTAGTTGAAGGAGTGAATGATCTGTCCATGACAAGGGTTTAATATCTAGGTCCCCTCTACCAAGATCATTCAACCACTGACCAGAGATAAAAATCAGGTCTAGAGTGTGACCCCCTATGTGAGTGGGGCCTTGAACTAACTGGGTCAGGTCCAAGGCCGTCATGGAAGCCATGAACTCCCGAGCCACTTCTGACGCCTCACCTGCAGATGGAAGGTTGAAATCCCCCATGACAATAAGTCTGGGGGTATCGACCGCCACCCCAGCAATGACGTCGAGTAGCTCGGGCAGGGTCGCTGCCACGTGGCAGGGAGCCAGGTACGTAGTCAGCAAACCCATCTGCACCCCATGGCCCCACTTCACACAAAGGGACTCACATCCGGCTATCTGAGGAACAGTGGTCTCCCTCGGACAAAGACTCTCCCTAATGATCACCGCCACTCCCCCACCCCTCCCCTGGGCCCTTGGCTGATGAAATGCACGGAAACCTGGCGGGCACATCTCTACGAGGGGGACCCCCCCCTCTTGGCCCAACCAGGTCTCCGTAATACCTGCCAGGTCTGCACCCCCCTCCAAAATAAGATCACAGATGAGGGGGGCCTTGTTAACCACCGACCTGGCATTACATAACATCAGCCGCGGACCCTGGGCCTGAGGCTCTACACAACCCAGGACACGAGTTACGCATTGGGGGCCGGAGTGCGCAATCGCTCGGAGACAGCGCGTGCGCACCCCCGACACTTGATACGACCCCCTGCACCCGTCATACCTGCCCCTCCCACTCAAGATTTCAATTACACAGCCCTTTCTATCGTCCCCCTGCCCCCCGGTTAAATTTCCTTTCGCGACCCCTCTGCTGCAGCTAATCAACCCATCATCCCGCACAGTCGCTATCTGGACCCCCCCAGGTCCACTTTTACAACCCCCACCCGTCCTCCCGGGTCCCTTTAAAATTTTCCTTAAAAATTTTGCTAAAAAACCCCTCAGCCCCCTCTTTGCTGCATGCCATCTCTCGGGGTCCCAAAGCCCGTCATCAAGATAGGCCCTCGATAACGTGGAGGGCCAGGCCTGCGAGAGGGGGGAGTCTCGCAGCACAAGAAGGTCAATTTTTTGGAGCATCAATCGAACCAAAGATGGGAAAAGAAAGCCAGTCCAGGAATCTGTCATGGTCCAAGGGATAACTGAGCATAAAGGTCACACAATATCCATTTATAGGGCTGGACTCCACTGTCCTCTCACGACAGGGAGAAGGTCCAATGTTCTTTTTCTCCAATGGAGGCTGATGGCCAACCATCCTCTCACGACGGCCGGTCCCGTTACAAAGTTAACAGGAGCAATAACCAAGTTTCATTCCTATTTGTATATTGACTATGAGGGGCTCTTACATATATCTTTTTATCAAGCTTTGCGTGTAAGTATGCAGTTTGTATGTCATATTGAAAGACATCAAGTGCGGAGGCTATAACTAAAGCTGTCTTAACACTTTCAGTCCTTACAGTGGGAGAATATGTATCTGTATAATCCTCAGGATACTTTTGAGCATAACCCTGTGCAACTAATCTAGTTTTATATAATGTGTTGCCTTCTTCCAGATTTTTAATTTTGAATATCCACCTGGTGCCTATAATTGTTTTGTCCTTTGGTGCAGGTGTTGGTGTGAATACATTTAATTCTCGTAAACTGTCCATTTCTTTGGCCATAGCTAATTCCCATTTTTTTCTTTCTTCAATGGGAAGTTTTAATACTTCCTCGTATGTGTTGGGTGTTGATGCTTCATTATTTATATACATTACGTAGTCCTTATATTTGCTTGGTACTTGATTTCTGTTACTCCTAATTGTTTTTTCTGATTTACTATCGTTATCGTGTAAATATCTTGCTTCCTTTTTAGTTAATGAATCTGTTTTTATTCTGGGGTGATTATGCTCTTCCTTTTCTGTCCTATCTTGGTTTTTAATGTCTGTCTTTGTGATGGGAAATATTTCATTAAGATGTATCTTAATTGTCCTGTTCATGAAATACAGCTGTTCTAGAAACTGTGAATTTGTTATTATTATCAATAAATCTGTATCCTTTTGTACCTGTTTCATATCCCATGAATCTAAGTCTTCTGGATACATTATCTCCTTTACGTCTCAATTGTTTTGGTATGTGTACATCCGCTGTAACTCCAAATATGTGCATGTGGGTTATTTTAGGTTTTTTATCGTACATTAATTCATATGGTGTTTTGTTTATGACACTAGACCAGGTTCTGTTTAGAGTATAATTGGAATATAATAAGGCTTCTGACCAGAATTGTTTTCCTAAGCCAGCATCTTCTAATGTACATCTAATCATGGTTTGTAGTGTCGAGTTTTTTCGTTCTGCCACTCCATTTTGGAATGCAGAAAATGGGCTAGATGTAAAGTGTAACATTCCTTTGTCTTTTAGCCATTGGGAGAATTATTTTGACATGAATTCAGATCCCCTGTCTGTCATGATTTGTTTTATTTTAATATTGTGTTGTGTTTCTACACGTTTGTAAAATTCTTTAAATCTTTGAAATGTTTCATCTTTGTGTTTTAAAGTATAGACAAATCCATAACAACTATAGTCATCTACAATAGCAAGAAAATACCGTTTTCTATATGTGATTGATGGGGTTAATGGGCCAACTAGGTCCATATGTACCAGATCAAAAGTGTGATTAGATGATCTTGTTGCTTTTTTTGGTCTAGGGTTTAGTTCTGAGTTTTGAGGATTTACATACTGAACATTCCAAATAATTTTTACAATTTTTTATTTTAACACCTTCAGCATGTTCAATCATTTTCTGTATTACAGGAAAGCTAGCATGTCCTAATTTTCTATGTAATATATGTGCACATTCATCATGAATTGGTTTTCCAATTGTTGGTTTTTTGTTATTGAGTGTATCACCAATAGATGTATTTTCGTGATTATGATTTGTTTCATGTTCCTCATTGTCACTATTACTGATGTTTTCATTCTCTATGTTAATGTCATTTTCCATGTTTGAATCAATGTTGTGTAGCCATTTTTCTTCTGTAATTAAATATGGTAGGCCTCCTTTGATAATCACATTACCTAAATTTGTTTTGTTTTTCTTTAGAGTTGCTTTTCCCTTTGAGAACACTATATTTATGTCAGAGTCCCTGCTTAGCTTTATTACACTAAGTATGTTATGAGGTATTTCGGGTATTAATAATACCCCCTCTATTTTCCCTAGGCCAGGTAAATTTACACTTCCTTTCCCAATAACTTGGACTTCTTCTTGATTGGCTACCTTGATTACAAATTTATCTTCTATGAAGGAAGATAGTATTTTCTTGTTATGTGTTGTGTGATTAGTTGCCCCAGAATCAATGAGCCAAGCATTATCTTTTGAATTTTGCTTGTTGGTTATGGTATGTTTATCTAATCCGTTTAATGATCCAGACTTCCTATCTCTTGAGTTATCTCTGCCCCCTCTATGTTCTCTAAAATTTGGTGAGTGTCTATACCTGTATCTATCAATAGATGATTGTCTGTTGTGATATCTGTTTCTATAGTCTTGTTTTTGTCTTTCTCTAAGAAACTTAGGACAATCTCTTCTACAATGTTCTTTGGATCCACAGTTATAACATTCAATTGATTCTCTATGTTTTTCTTGAAATACTACTCTCTTAGTCTGTCTATGTTCCATGTATGTACTTCTGCAGCTTCTTCTTAAATTATCCTCAGCTATTAGTCTATTCGATAAGTTCTCTATGGATAGGTATCCCAAATTAATTGTGTCTAAATGTGATATGTAGTTATCCCATGATGAGTCTAATGAGTTAATGATAACACTTTTCATTGTTTGGTCTGATATTATTTCTCCCCTTAAATGAAGTTCTGCTCTGATTTTGTTTAGTGATATTAAATGTTCACTTACAGTAGTCCCAGGTTTTATCCTGGCTGAGAAGAAATCTTTAGACATTCTCGTTGTAGTTGCTACACTTTCACTATGAAACAATTTAAACATGCAATGAATTATTTCTGAGACAGTCAGATTATGCTTAATACTATGATGCATAGCAGGAGATATGCTAGATATTAATAAGTAGAATGCTCTGTGATGCAGGCAGTCCAATTTTAGAGTCCAAGGTTTTTTGGGAGGGTTAGTTATAAAAAATAATAAATTCTCTTTTAGGAAAACAACCTGAAGTTGTTGACACCATTCTTGTAAATTAATACCGTCTATTCTCAATTTTGGGAAATCATTAGGCAAGTTCCCAATATTATTCATTGCATTACTTACAACTGGAGGCTGTCCATGATCTTGTAAATGTTGAAAGTTGCAGAATGGTGTAGGAATGCTTGCAATCAGTCTGAACAGTTCTCTCTGTTCTTCATGGCCTCTGTAGTTGTCTGCGTGTGTTTGCGCATGCGCGTTGTTCATTTCGTCCCTGAAGCTGTCGGAAGAGGTTCTCGCCGCTGTGGCTCTTTCGTAGCGCTCTTCCTCTGATGACTCGGTCTCCGATTCGACTTTGGGTGTCCAGGCGACGATTGGCGCTTGCTTCCTTTCACCGAAGTTGTCCTGGTTGAGGTCTCTGGCACTTGGAATCATCTGCGGTGTTGGCAAGTATTTGCAAGGTTCTCTGGATTCAGGAGTTGGTGTTCTTGCCGTCCGGGTAGAAGCGGGTGGATTCTGAGACATTTGCTTGCTTGCTTGCCTTTTCTTTATTTTTTGATTGGCAGCTTTCGTTGATTTATTTGTTATTTTCAGATTTGGGCCAAAGGTTGCAAAAAGTGTTTTCAAGGCTGATTCTATTTGCAGCTCGATTGGAGTTTCTTCGATGTCTGTATCAGATTCTTCTGAAGAGTAGAATTTTTCTTTTTTACTTTTCACACTGTGCAGGGCTTTTCACGCTAGACATTTTGAATTCTGTTTTCTGATTGGCTCTGCTTTGCTCATCTTAGTGGTTTGTTGAAACCAAGATGGCTGCCATTCAAAATTTTGCGCGGGACCGTTAGTCTTTCTCTTTGTTATATTTTCATCTACAGGCAATTCGCTCACCGTTTTGAGGTCTTTAGATTCAGTTGCTACGATGTGATTTTCTCTCGCTGCTCCGCTGACTTTTATGATGTCTTGGAGGTTCGCGATGAGGTTTTTGTCGTCTTTTTGGTTTTTCAGCAGTCTCAGTATCTCTGATCTGAGATCGTTGTTTTCTATTTCGTTCTCTTCTTGGTCATCAGATTCACCGATTACTTCTTCGTTGTCTGTAGTGCAGTCTTCAGATTCTTTTGTTATTATAGTTGTAGATTCATCGATCATTTCTTGATCTGTTTCCATTTCTTTATTATGTGCCCTGGTGTTGGGTCTTTCTCTTTTATTTCTGGAGTTTTCTTTCTTAGGCATGTCTATTTTTATTGAGTCAGTTAACCATCCTCTGCTACCATTTTGTTGCATAAATTTGAGGATCAGACTCAATAAATGATCAGGAACAAAGTATTCAAAACAAAGTACTATTTATTTACAGTAGGCATTCTATATTATCTGAATATTGCAGATAGAAGCAAGAAGGAGGTGCGTACATCCCCTTTTTATAACAATGAGGCAGAGTTATAGGTAGGAGTGGTTACATATGAATACATTAAGAAAGGAAGGGTGGATTAACCCCTGATGTTCTACAAACATATATTATCTCCATTTGAGAATAAGGCATTTACTCGTGACACTCTATACCAACAGTATTATTATCATGTCTATAATCTGTACACTCTAGTTTATCCCATCCTTCGTGCTCTAGAAATTTAGCACTTGCGCTACGATAAACACTAGTAGTTCCCTGTGCCCAAAATCTAAAAGATCTATGATTTGATTCATAGCCAATGAAAATCATTTTTCTGGCTCTCTGTTGATCCTTTCTCCTTAAACTAGATGGAATATGTACCCAAGCTGGGGTTCCAAATGTGTGTAAGTAACTAAGATTTGGTTTCCTCCCATGCCATAAGGTGAATGGTATTTCACCTGTAGAGGAATGAACCACGTTGTTTAACACATGGTTAGCACTCATAACAGCCTCACCCCATAAATTTTCAGCCAAACCAGAATCTGCCAACATAGTTCTAGTCATGGCTTGTAATGTTTGATCTCATCTCCCGATATACGAATTGTGTTGTGGTCTGTATGGCGCAGACCATTTATACTGGATCCCTGCATCCTGCAAAAACTTTTCCAACCTTTGGTTGGTAAATTCTGTACCATTATCAGTCACTAAGCATTTAACCTTAAATTTCTGTTTCCTTTCCACAAAATGTAGCCAGTTGTTAATATGCTGGAATGTTTCACTTTTTGTTTTCATTAAATAACAGAATCTGTATCTTGAATAATGGTCTACTATGCTTAGAATATAGCAGGCACCTCCTATGCTGGGTTTCTTGGGTCCAATTAGGTCTACAAACACTACCTCTAATGGCTTTTTGGTTTTAAAACCATTAACACAGTTTGCTGGTGTTACCCTACTTTTTTGCTGACTACAGGCATTGCCATTCAGATATTTACTACATGCATGTAGTTTTATCCCTTCAGATAACTGAACTGTTTTCTTTAACGTCCTGAAATTTAAATGCCCAAGTCTCCGGTGTAACAGATGAATACATTCATCATGTGGTTTAACATTCATATAAACAGACTTAGACTTAGCCACCAATACTGGGTTATCCCTTAAAATAAATAAATCATTTTCTAAACTTGCAGTAACAATCTTGCCATCTTTCTCAATAAAACATTTATCATTTTTAAATGTTACTATAAACCCAAATTGCAATAATGATTTAACAGATAATAAATTGAATTTTAACCCAGGAATATATAACATAGGCAATGGTTCATTACTAAATGACCAACGAGCAACACCCTCTCCAGTTACCTTAACCTTCCAGCCATTTGCTAGTTTAACATGTTGGTTACTCTTCTCCATTTTAACAAAAAAAATTCTATTTTTAGAAATTGATTGAGAAGCACCACTGTCAACAACCCAACAATCCTGGTTAACATCAGTAGTTGAACTGGATATAGCTAAATTACAACCCTTCTTGGATCTAGTATTGTCCCTAACAGACATTTTTTTATTCTTACAATACTTAGCTATATGCCCTTTAGCCCCACAAGCAAAACAACGTTTTACAAAATAGGCAGTTGAATACATTTTTTCTTCTTTTGGTTGTTGCACTCTCAATTGATTCCTTTCTTGTCTTCTTTTGGATTCTTCCAATAACCTACCGGTTATGCCAGCCAATGTCAGTTCATCTCTGGACAAAACCTCTAACGAAGAAACATAGTCGTCATAACTATCATCCAAAGAAGAAAGAATTATATAAACTTGCTGTAGTTCTGAGAAAACAAGTTCCTTTTCATGCAGCTCCTGGAAAATTCTGGTCATGGATTCCAAATGAGCCATCATATCTCCATCTTTAAGAAGATGTCGTTTAAATAATCTCCGTGTGAGATAAATATGAGCACCCACAGAGTCACGAACATATAGTCTCTTCAACTTGGTCCAACACCTAGCAGCAGACTCTTCGCCACGAATATGGACAAGCTGCTGGTCACCCAGTGTTAGTCCAATAATGCAAAGAGCTCATTCATTGTCTCTGTTAAACTTGGCTAATTTCTTTGCATCTTCCTCATCAGCAGGATCCCATGCTGTTACATCTGGTGGATTATTAATTATGTCCCACAGTCCTTCTCTATGCAAAAGTAGATTACATTTTGTAGACCAGGATACATAGTTTGTTCCATCCAGCCGGGTTATCATGGAAAAATTTGCTGCTTGTTCTAGTGCCATTTTCACTTGGATTGTATATCACAAACACAATTTGTACTATTCACATTGACTCTCAGTTTAGCTCTTAACAATCCTAATTAGTTCTGGTTGGCTCTGGGCCCATAACCAATGTTAAGGATATTGGTGTTATGTTACCAACCAGCAGAGTAAATGCACAAGAAAACGTTACTGAGAGCAATGAATAAGAGATATGCAAACAGGTTTATCAAAAGCTTACTTTATAGTAGAAAAACAATCTCATAGTCTTTAAACAAATTCCAAGTCTTTGCCAGTAAATCAGTCCAGTAGTTACAGATACCTTTTTACCAAACAAACAGTAGTTGGTTAGAATAACAAACTCACTCTGTTCACAAACCATCTGCTACAATGGTAGCAGATCCATCCAACCATGATTAGCAGAATGTTAGCAACTCCTCACTATGGCAGCATATCATACTCTGGTAGCATATCACATCAGCAAGTGAATAGGTTACAGTAGCTTTCTTAAATACTCTCATAACCAGTCATTACCTAATTACAGCATGACTCAGCATTACAATGAATCAGCAAGAAAAACTTTAAAGTCACATAATACATTTACAGATTAAAGTTACAGTACACATATATTGCCTGGACATATATTGTTTGTTAGGCTCAAACCATATCCTAACAAAATCCATCTTTCAACCTCTAATTATAGTTTTTATTCTATTATTTAGAGATGTGTATCCTTATTTCTACTTCTATTCTAACTTTTAATCAGGCCCCCATTATATTTAAAAAAAACATTTCATTTCTATCCATTATCTCTTGCCCATTTTAATATTTCAATTCTTGTTTGTTTTTTGGCATGCCTCCCATACTCCTCTCTTGGGTCTTTGTCTCTATCTGCATCTACATTTTACTATTTAGTCTGAGTACTCTCCCATCTCTATCATCTTATGCTGCCAGGCTTCCAGAGTACCTTCCCAAACCCCTATCTCTCTTTCAAAAGTATCTTCCCATTCCATTTTTAATGGGGAGAACTCAGCATGAGAGCACGGAGACCCACTCCTCACATCTGATCTTGCTGCGACATCAGCCAGAAGTCAGTCCATTTGTTGTTAGACTAACAGTTAGTCTGAAATGACATGATGTTCACTTGAAAATGTATATGAAATGTCATTAAATTAGCATGTAGCTTGCCTTTTGCCTGTCTGCTATCTTTTATAGGATCAATAAAGAATGGCACTAATGTAATTTATCATTTGAGATATATAAATCCTTCTTTCAATAGCAGTTTTTTCCTGGAAAAAGTAGATCAGTAGTGTTCATATTTTTCCCCTTAGCAAATTGCCTGCATTTCAAGATTGCAATAAAAAGGTCTCATGTTTGCAGGTACCTGGCCAATGTAGCCTTGAACCAACCAATAGATGAAACACAGTGAAGTTGGGGCTGAATAATTTAAATGACCTATTCTCCATTGTGGGTGGAGACAGCAGCCAGGATGGGTGTGGTCATCTGTTAGGCCGATAGACTGAGCCCATCAAATTTGCTAAGTCCCGCCCTTGTCACCGGGCAGACCCAGCTTTTGGCTCAGTCTGTCAGCCTAGACAGGCGTGTGGGACTGATCCTCTTGATCCTTTCTACCTTTCCTGGCTGTTTTCTTGCCTTCTGATAAATTTTTTTTTTTTTCTATTGTCTTCTTGGCTTGACTCGGATTGTGACCTGGACCTCTTTGGATGTCGATTGCACTTCTTCAGTAAGCAGGGAAGTAGGTTGTTTCTCCCATTCCCCAGTAGCTGGCTTTGCCGGCTGCTTGTGGGGGGGGGGGAACCTTTCCCTTAGGTTTAATTGGGGGATTCCCTTGAGCCTTCGTGGAGTGTCCGCGCTCCCTTTACAACCCCTCCTGATCGTTGTGGGTCCCACAGAGTATTCTAGCCGTCTGTGGAGCTTCGCGCCCCCTTCCGAATCTCCCGGCGGCCATTTTGGAATTCAAAGTGGAGTTTAACGCTCCCGACGGCATCGAGGGAAGCAGCTAGTCTCTTCCCTTCGACCACCAGCTTCTTTATTGACTAAGCGTGCCTCGGGGCTATTTCGCTGCGCTAGACCGCTGGGGGGAGGCAACGGCCTAGGCGCCATTCCTCCTGAGTTGCTGGTGCGGCGGAGGCCATTTCTGGCGCGAAAACTAATTCTGGCATTCTTCTAATTGGCTCTCCATTAACAGTGCCCTTGTCATCATTTTAAATTGATTGCCTGGCCTTACGTTGGGGGTAACTTTTCTGGTGGAGCTTCGCGCCCACCCTTCCCCCCCCGTGGTGGACACATTACCTACAAAACGTGCGCTCTGACGTGGGGTTTCGCGCCCCCCCTCCCGCCCTTGTCTCCATATACGGGCTGTTACTGGTGCTTCCTACACATCCTAGTGCCAATCAAAGTGCTGGGCCATCACAGGTGGAGTTTTTTCTGCGCTCCCAACAGCTGTATTCTGAACTAATCCACTGCACTTGGTTCTTAACAATTATTTGGCCTTTGGGGTAGCCTACTCGTTGTCATCATGCCTAAAGCCTCCCACAAATCTAAACATGGCCGTAAGGCAGGAAGTCCCGATTCTCATCATCATCATCGACGGGACATCCCGGCTGCCAAGGGCGCCTCCTCTAGGACTTCTTCCAAGCTGAACCCTCCTCAGCCTCGCAGCAAGGCGAATACTCCTCTCCTCCCTTCCCGGGCGGAAGCCCGCAGGGACAAAGTTCTACAAAAGATCTGCGCCAAGGCCAGCGGTGTTCAGTCGGTAGACAACGAGGCTTCCTCCGCCTCGCCTCGTGCTTCTACACAATGTGATGCCGGTGCACAAGGGGACCATCTCTCCCTTCAGGACTGTCCTGCGGTCATTGAGACAACCGGCCTGTGGGGTTCGTCTACTTCACCGACTGTGGCTCCTTCAACGGAAGCCCCCCCAGCTCCAGCTTCTGGAGAGGCCGTGCCAGCCGGAGCACAACATCAATTCTTTCCGTCCCCAGAACAAATACAACAGATGATCACTGCAGCGGTTCAACAGTCGTTGGCATCGCATTTTCAGCCCTCTAGTAGGGCAGGCTCGGTGCGCTCAGTCATCTCCCCGGCTAGGGAGGATAGAGAGCAGGATGACGCATTGTCTGTCAACGCTCCGGACTCCCCTGTTTCTTCTATGGCAAGCGGGTCTCCTTCCCAGGTGACTGATGAGACCCACGACCTGGAGCTCTCAGAGGATGAGGACCTTCCTCCTGAACAGCCCGCCTTTACGGGTCTTTTTCCCCAGGCCTTGTTTAAGTCGCTGTTACATAAGGCCATTGCTATGGCCCAGCTTGGTTCCCCTTCACCACTGCCAACTTCTACTACGAACCCCAAGAGTACCTTGAGTCCTCTCTTCGCAGAACCATCTAGGACTGTAGATTCCATTCCTATGCCTCCCTTATTTCTTGATGTGATTAAGAAACAGTGGTCTGCGCCGAGCTCTGCGCTGACGCCTACAGCAGCTGATCGTCGGAACTTTAGTATCGCTCCGGACCTAGACTTACTTCTCCAGATTCCGTCTGTTGACGCCCCCGTGGCTGCCCTCCTCCCTCACTCGGCGGTTCCCGGTGACCCGGAGGAAGGACTTCGTCCGGAGGAGCGCCGTGCTGAACATGTGTTACAACGAGCTCACCAAAGTGCTTCCTGGGCCATCCGAGCAGCTTCTACGGCCTCCTTTTTTAATCGGACAACTCTTTTATGGCTTTGTCAATTACAAGAGTCTTTGTCTACGGAGGATGTCCGGGTGCGGCAGGACTTAAACAAGATTATTGCCGCCACACAGTTCTCAGCGGACGCAACCTTGAATACTGCTCGCTTTGCGGCCAAGGCTCTAGCTTCTGCGGTTACTGCGCGCCGATTGGTTTGGCTGCGTTACTGGCAGGCCGACGCTAGGCACAAATGGCATCTGGCGTCGGTTCCTTTTGCGGGCTCAAAACTGTTCGGGGACTCCCTCGATCCCTTCCTCTCGGAGACAAAGGACAAGAAGAAGTTTCTTCCGGTTGTTTTTCGCAGGGGGGATTCTAGGTTTCGTCCATACCCGTCTCGCCCCCAATCTCGCCTCTATGAGGGGCCTTCCACTTCCTCTTCCTTCTCTAGGTCGCAGGGGAATTTTCAACCTAGACAACGGGGCGTTCAGGATAGACCTGCCAGAGGTAGGACTTTTGTGCCCAAACGGCCCTTTCGAGGGGGAGGAGGTCGTTTCTCCGGTCGCCGTCGTTAAGTGCATCCCGGACCCTCCCATAGGGGGCAGATTGGCCCTTTTTGTCCCCGTTTGGGAAGGTTCCACATCAGACAAATGGGTTCTGGCCACCTTACGATCCGGGTTGGCCATTGAGTTTGTCTCTCCCCCTCCGAGGTCCTTTGTTTGCTGCCCACTTTCTAACGATATCCAGAAACGATCCCTTATGGATTTGGCGGTTCAACACCTCCTTTTGATCAGGGCTATTCAACCAGTTCCAGTGTTGGAGCGGGGCATGGGATTTTACTCCCGTGTCTTCCTTGTTCCCAAGTCCTCGGGGGGGTGGAGACCTATTCTGGACCTCAAGCGGCTCAACCGATTTGTCCGATACCGAAAGTTTAAAATGCACTCCCTTAGATCTATTTTGGACGGTGTCAGGAGGGGCGATCTCCTCTCTTCCATAGACCTTACAGAGGCCTATCTCCACATACCCATCCTCCCTGCCCATAGGAAGTTTCTTAGATTCTGTTACGGGGGCCACCATTATCAGTATCGGGCCATGCCCTTTGGCCTTTCCTCTGCTCCTCGTACCTTTACCAAGGTACTGGCGGCACTGGCAGCTTCCCTTAGGGCTAGGTCTGTTCGTCTCCAATGTTATCTGGACGACATACTAATTTTGTCTCCTACTCCTCAACAAGCGGCTGCTGATTTACAATTCACCCTCCAATCCCTTTCCGCCCACGGGTTTTCAGTTAACTTGGAGAAAAGTCAATTGGTCCCCTCCACTAGTTTGGTTCACTTGGGGGCTCTGATAGATTCTGTTACAGGGAAGGTCTTCCTCTCGGACGAGAGGCAGGAAAGTTTGCGATCCCTTGTCGCCACCGTTGAGCATTCTTCTTTTTCCTCTCCCTTAATCCTGTCCCGACTCCTGGGTAAGATGATTTCCGCCATTTCATTAGTTCCTTGGGCCCAATTGCACGCTAGGGAACTCCAATGGTTCCTGTTGCCTTTGCAAAAGGCGGGTAGGGGTACTTCTCCCGTGAGGGTTTCTGTCCCTAGGAAGGTGATTAGGTCTCTGAGGTGGTGGCGGTCTCCAGCACTTTCTCGAGGTTGTTTTTTCTTTGATCCACAGAGAGTGGTGGTAACAACGGACGCCAGTCTCCAGGGTTGGGGTGCTCATTGTCGGGGTCACCTGACCCAGGGCGTTTGGACAACCGCCGAGTCCCGTCGTTCCATCAACTGGCTGGAACATCGTCTCGTCTCCAACTCTCACGTTTTGGTCCTCACGGACAACATCACAGCGAAGGCCCATGTCAACCGCCAGGGAGGCACGCGGTCTCGCTCTCTGATGTCGGAGGCGTTACGGTTGGGACTCTGGTCGGAGATCCATCTGGCTTCGTTATGGGCAGAACACATCTCCGGGGTCACCAATCTACAGGCCGACTGGCTCAGCCGTCGTCATCTAGATCATGCGGAGTGGCGTCTCAACCCTCGTCTCTTCCGACAGATCACGACTCATTTCGGGGTGCCGGTCCTCGACCTCTTTGCCACGTCGGACAATGCTCAGCTGCCACGTTTCATGTCCCGATTCCCGTCGCCTCAGGCAGAGGCCGTCGATGCTCTCCGCTCCCCATGGCCACACGGTCTCCTATATGCCTTTCCTCCGGTTTCCCTGATTCCCCGGGTGATTCGCAAGTTGCTGATGGAGCAGGCGGAGATCGTTCTTGTGGCCCCATATTGGCCGCGCAGACCTTGGTTTGCGGACCTAGTGTCTTTGTCGATAACCCAACCGTGGCAGTTACCTCAACCGCAGGACGCTCTAACCCAAGGAACCTTGACACATCCAGACTTACGATGGCTCCGTCTGACCGCTTGGCGCTTGAGCGGTATGCGCTTGGGGAAATTAACATCCCTCCTGACGTGATCTCCGTGATTCAGGCGTCGAGACGGCCATCTACGGACCGGATTTATTCGGCCACTTGGAAGGCCTTTTGTGCTTGGTGTAATACAGCGGGGATTCTTCCCCTACAGGCTTCAATAGTTAATATTTTAGTTTTCTTAAAGGAAGGCCTTCGCAAAGGATTGTCTCCCAACACGTTACGAAGACAGGTGGCTGCTCTTTCTTCGGTCCTTACATTTGGTTCCTTGTCTTCTTTGACACAGCACCCTTTGATCCATCGATTCCTGCGAGGGGCTACAAATCTCTGCCCTCCTGTGTTGCACAGGTATCCCACTTGGGACCTCTCCATCGTCCTTAATTCCCTTACTTCAGCCCCGTACGAGCCCTTGCGTACAGCTAGCCTCCGACTTTTGACCTGCAAGGTTTCATTTTTGGTTGCTATCACCTCGGCCCGACGTATTTCCGAACTGGCTGCCCTCTCAATCCGGGAGGACCTCTGTGTTCCATTCCGACCGGGTGGTTCTCCGTCTGGACCCAACTTTTGTGCCTAAAGTTAATACCACCTTTCATCGCATGCAGGAACTTATCCTGCCCAACTTTTGTCCTCGTCCAGCCCACAGGTTGGAGCGACGATGGCACCTTTTGGATGTTCGTCGGGCTCTGCGGATTTACATTAAACGGACAGCGGATTTCCGCAAAACAGAATCCCTTTTTGTCTCCTTTTTACCGGTATCCTTGGGCGGCAAGGTCTCTTCTCCGACTATTGGGCGTTGGATTCGCCAGACAATAGCCAAGGCATACGAATTGCGCTCTCTACCGAGACCTCCTCGACTGACGGCGCATTCTACCCGAAGCGCCGCTACGTCGGCTGCCTGGGCAACTCAGGCTTCATTGCTTGAAATATGCAGAGCGGCCACGTGGACTTCGCCTTCTCCATTCATTCAACATTACAAACTTGACAAATTTGCCTCAGCAGATGCCGCCTTTGGTCGTAGAGTATTACAGAGGGTTGTTTCCGGGGAGGGTACTTCGGACCAGACTGGTCCCACCCGATTGTAGGGACGTGGATCTTTGGTATGTCCCATCCTGGCTGCTGTCTCCACCCACAATGGAGAAGGGGCGTTGGTCCTACCTGAGACGCACCTTCTCGTTGGGTGGAGACAGCAGCCAGACCCTCCCTCTCTTTCGCCAGTCTGGCCTTTTTGGATTTCTTACCTATCTTTCCTCCTGAACCTGTTCTTGGTGTCCCACACGCCGAGCCTGTCTTCTTGTCCTCGCCAAAAGCTGGGTCTGCCCGGTGACAAGGGCGGGACTTAGCAAATTTGATGGGCTCAGTCTATCGGCCTAACAGATGACCACACCCATCCTGGCTGCTGTCTCCACCCAACGAGAAGGTGCGTCTCAGGTAGGACCAACGCCCCTTTTATCACTATTTACCATTATTCATCATGCTTGGCTGCAATTTATTATCTCAAACCAATTTCCCTTTATTATATTGAAAGGATTAGAGCAGTGTAGAGAGTGCACTTAACACAACTTTTCATATTCCTTGCTGCTGAGAGAAGCTCTATTGTGACCTAATGCTCTATCTGCATAGATAAAGCCTCCAGGCTAGTTGCCAAGCTTAAATAAGTAACTTGCTATAACTTTAAAAATGTGTATTCTGCCTGTTGTAATGATCTAATGTGAGATAGTGCCCGCTAACACAGCTTTAGGCTATATGCCAGAAAATGTATTCCTTTCCCCTTTCTAAGTCCGTTGTTTCAGAGGACTGAGAAAATCCTGAAAATCATGGATAGAAATTATGTTTCTAACACTATGACGATCTGTGCAAGCTGTGTAAACTATAAGAAGTTTGAAAAAAGTTTTGTTTTGTTTTTTGCGCGCCTGCTTTTCTCTCCTTGCCTTACTGTTTAAGGGGGGAGATAAAGGTTGCCCAGCTTTAATCTTGATCAATAATAAAGCTGAATATCAGATTACCATGTGTTCAGAGTTTCATTGGATTAATTCAGATTCTGAGCTGCACAAAAAACCTAACAATATAAATGATATTTGTGATCCTTCATGATTTTTGGAGGAAATATATACTTTCCAGGTCTAATTAAGAATTTATTTCATTCGAGATTTATTCAAAAACTGTAACTGATTGTTGACACCATCAGCTGCTTCATATACATTCAGGAATGTCAGTGTGTAATGTGATATAATTTCTCTTTGGTATTATGATGTCATGATATTTATTACCCAGTATTGACTGACTATGAATAGTAATGCAGCTATTTCATCACTGCTCTTTTTAATTACCCTAAAATCATGATAGACAGTATAGATGTGACTGAGAACAGAAAAATATTGAATAAAGTTGAAGAAAAGTTATCAAGCATATTTTATTCCTGTTCTCTCTCTTTGGACATTCCATATTGAGAATTGAATCTCGTAAGACTACCAGCCATAGATTTATTCATTGTGCACTAAATTAACATTGGTAGATGCAGGATTCAAATTTTGCTTTAGAAATGAACTTGCTATATACTTTTACCTTTTATCATTTTTTCAGTATGAGTAACTTTACCTGACAAATGGTTTGCTCTAATATTAATTTATAGTAATTGAAATATAGTATTTGAAGTTCTAAAAGTATTGGATATGCCACTTTGAAAAGTTATCACCGGGGCAATTTTGCATATCTTCTAAAATTGTAAGTTACTCTCATTGATAGCCATTCTTATAAAAATGTGAAATGTATCAGACAAAACAGATTGCAGTGTCTCTCGTACACAGTTTCTAGATAAATATCATCCAATTGAGGAATACATAGACATTTCAAAATAAGTTGTCGCAATTACAACCAAGATATATTTGTTTGCTATCCTTAATAGTCTAATTCCACATATAAACTGAACCAATCTTCCTTCTTTCTTTTCTTCCCTCCCTCCCTCCCTCCCTCCCTCCTTCCTTCCTTCCTTTTTTCTTTCCCCCCTCCCTCTTATTATTTACTATGTTTATATCCATCAACTATAAGCCACTAATTGTGCAACTTTAGAAATTAATTATGTAACTTTAGAAATTCTTTTACAATATCTCTGCTCAGCATTGTTTTTTTTCTTGTGCATCCTATATAACTTGTAAATATTAAACATAAACATGCTTCCTTATGACATTAAGGAATATATTGTTTTCTATGTCATATATCATTTTCTTGTCAATGTTATAAAAATGGTATAATATTCCTCCTAGAATAACTTTCTCTTTTTTTTAGTTCAGTCTAGTGCAGGGGTGTCAAACTTGCATCGTCACAGCGGCATCACGTGACATAACATGACTTTTTCCCCTTTCGCTACACCGGCTGTGGACATGCCCAGCACATGACGCATGCAGCCCCCAGGCCACGAGTTTAACACTCTGGTCTAGTGTATACAAGTAGTCCTCAGCTGACAACCAGTCTGTCAGATCCCTAAAAGTGATACAGCCATTCAATTGGGAGAAGGGGGAGACTTGGATTCGATTTACTAGCATTGCCTGTGTCTGTTGTGGCTCCGTTACTTGAGCCTGTGTCATCAGCAGGAGAGGACTCAGAGTGAAGGAGAGAAGTTGGCAAGGCCTCCCTCTCCAAGACTCTCCTCTCTGGCAATGCCTTCGGTGTCCGCCGAAGGACAAGAGATAGAGCCGGAGCCAAGCATGTCCACGCAGCCACAGATGGACTGTGATGAGGGTAATGAGTCTTGGCTGGATCCACGCCAGTGTTGCAGAGATAAGCGCGTGCAACGGAAGAAAAGGTGTGCCCAAGATTAGGCTGAGTCACTGGACCACGCCCCACAGGATATAAAAGGGAGCGTGGTGGCCAGTCAAACCTTGTGACGAACAAAGCTGAAAGCTTCCACGCCATTCTGCATTGCCGGACTTTTTGCTATAGACTTTGCTGGATTATCTCTGGACTTGATTGACTCCGTAATTATTGAGCTGTTTCTTTTGATGTACCAGGATTGGGGAGAAGTTATCTGTCCTCTTCGTAAATAATAAACTCTTGGCAGGCAGCCACTAGGTTGTTGCCAAGTTCCGTTATCATAAGGAAAAGGATTTTGCCAGCTGGTTTGGTCTTTAACTCTTGAACGTCTGTTGGTGTGTGTGCATGTGGTTGGGGACAGAACAGTGTTAACAGATATTTTACAACCTATATCCTGGCGCCAAAGAATCCTGAGATCCCCTTAACATTTTTATGACAGCCATGTGGGCTGTTTCACTTTAAAGAAAAAAGGAGAAACTATGTGAATACATACTTATCCGGTTCTCAGGACAGCTGGTAAAGAAAACATCTTCACACTTGTATATTGTGTATTGGCTAAAATCTGCATTCTGGCTTAAGTAAGAGGTCTCTACTGTTTTAATCCTGCTTGTCCTTTAATCCTATTTAATCCTACTGAATTCAGACCTTGCTTTGAATTAATTGCTGTCACTTCTGCTTAATAAAAGGGTCCTTTTGAAATAATACGTTTCAAGAGTTTTTACTTTCTTAAGTTGGAAGGAGAGACAATCCTTACACAGTCATTTAACAACTATTCACAGTCACAATGATGATAGAATGAGTTATGGTCTGGCTGTGGTAAAACATCATTCTGCGCCCTCCCCGAGTCATATGACCATGTTTTTTGGTTCTTGGCAACCTGTTTGCGTTTATGACCAGTTCCCATATGACCATACTGATCTGATTGCCATTTTTTTTGCAAAAAGTTTTTTATGTTTTTTCAAAACATACAAATTATATCTTTTCAGAACAGAGCTTTGATCTGGTCATCAATTTGTTCAATTTTTTGTCATCTTTAACAAAATTTTATCTATTCTATTTTGCCATAATACTTATTTCTTAATCTTAAATCACATATTCAACTAATACCATCTTAAAAGAAAAATTAACACATATTCACTTAATCAAGACAATTACCCTTCTACTAACCCACCTTGAATCTTAATTCAATTAATAACTCATACATTTCAATACTATTCAAACATATTTATATTTCATGATGCTCATAAAATCTTTATTCCATAATTACTTTATCAAATTTAAATCTTATCTTTAATGTAAAGAATATAGCAATTTAACATTTAAAAATAGTTCTCAGTTCAAATAATGCTATTTAATGTAATTTCCCAATTATCCCAAATTCTATCTATTAAACCATCCCATTTATGTAACACCAATTAAGTAATTTTTGTTTAAAAATCATAATCATATATTATTTCAATTTTCTTTTCTTTTTTACTAAAGTAAAAAATGTTCAAATTATTACAATTATTACACATATTTAAGCAATATCCCAATTATTGTAGCTGTCAATTTTCTAATTTAACCTTTTCTTTTATCCTTCCACTGTTAATCCCAGTGTATTCATCTTTACTCCACTGTTAATCCCAGTGTAATCATCTTTATTTTTCTCACTGTTAACCCCAGTGTAATCATTTTTGTTCCACTGTTAATCCAGTGTAATTACCTTTATTTTTCTCACTATTAATCCCAGCATAATCATCTTTAACTTTTGTAAATATATTATTAAAAGTATTCAAACTATAACAATTGTTATAGATATTTAAACAGTATCCCAATTATTATAACCATCAATTTTCTCAAGTAGTACTTGAGAAATATCTAACATCTTAATAAAAAATTGGTTCATTATGTCCATTGCTATATTTTCTTTTAATATAGTCTAATTTACATACATTTTAGCTTCAATTTCTATTTCATTTCTAAATGTCTGTAACATATTTCTTCTAATATTTATTAATCTCAGTATAGTCATTTTATAAATCCAAGTCCTGGACTTTTTTAATTTCCTTAATATTTTCCAACCTTTTATTCTTTTGTCATTAACTATTAATCCCCATGTAATCATCACTATATTGTTAATCTCACTATAGTCATCATTATGTTATTTTTCAATATAATCTCGAGACTTCCTTTTTATTATTACTATTCACATATACAATTATGTATTCATATTTAATCACAATGTCTTTATCTTCTTTATTTTCCACTTCTATGTCTTATTTCTCCATCTTCATTGTCCACTCATGTATACTCCATTTCAAATTTTATATCCTTGACTTTTTGTCCTTTATGGCACATTATAGTTATTTCTCTTATTTTCATTCTCCAAGTTAAATAGTTATTCCAATTATACAAGTTATACAAGGGTTTCTTTCCCGCCGCTTTGAAAGAGGCGGTGGTGAGGCCCCTCCTCAAGAAGCCTTCCCTGGACCTGGCTGTTTTATCAAATTATCGTCCTGTCTCCAACCTTCGTTTTGTGGTGAAGGTTGTTGAGAGTGTGGTGGCACGACAGCTTCCTCAGCACCTGGATGAAGCGGATTATCTGGATCTGTTCCAGTCGGGTTTTAGGCCTGGGTATAGCATGGAAATGGCATTGGTTGCATTGGTCGATGATCTCTGGAGGGCTCGGGACAGGGACTGTTCCTCTGTCCTGGTCCTGTTAGATCTCTCAGCGGCTTTTGATACCATCGACCATGCACCAGCTGGAGGGGTTAGGAGTGGGGGGCACCGTTATGCGATGGTTCGCCTCCTTCCTCTCCGGCCGTACACAGTCTGTGTTGGCAGGGGGGCAAAGGTTGACCCCAAGGCGCCTAGTCTGTGGGGTGCCACAGGGGTTGGTCCCTTTGCCCCTTCAACATTTATGTGAAGCCACTGGGCGAGATCATCCATGGCTTTGGGGTGGATTTTCATCAGTACACCGATGACACTCAGCTGTACATTTCCACCCAGGGCCACCCCAATGATGCCCTTAAAGTGATGTCCCGGTGCCTGGAACCTGTACGGATCTGGATGGGGAGGAACAAGCTCAGACTTAACCCTTCCAAGACCGAGTGGCTGTGGTTTCTGGTGTCCCGTCATAGTCAGTTGACTCCATCACTGACTATTGGGGATGAGATCTTGACCCCCTCAGAGAGGGCTCGCAACTTGGGTGTCCTCCTGGACTCGCAGCTGTCCCTGGAAGACCATCTGACGGCTGTGGCCAGGGGGACTTTTTATCAAGTTCACCTGATTTACCAGTTGCATCCCTTTCTGGATCGGGACTCCTTACGCACAGTCACTCACACCCTGGTCACTTCCCGTCTGGACTATTGTAATGCTCTTTACATGGGGCTCCCCTTGAAGAGCACCCGGAGGCTCCAACTGGTCCAGAATGCGGCCGCGCGGGTAATTATGGGAGCGACCTGATGCTCCCATGTAACACCGCTCCTGCGTGAGATGCACTAGCTCCCGGTGGTCTTCCGGGTGCAATTCAAGGTGTTGTTCGGTATCTACGAGACCGCCTTCTGCCACCAATAGCCTCCCATCGACCGGTTCGCTCCCACAGAGAGGGGTTCCTCCGGGTGCCATCAGCTAGACAATGCCAGCTGATGACCCCCAGGGGGAGAGCATTCTCTGTGGGGGCCCCTACCCTCTGGAATGAGCTGGCCCCGGAGATTCATAGGATTACCGACCTGTGATTACTATTCCAACAAGCAGGGCTGGCCTAAATAATAATAATATTTTTACTATTTTAATGGGTTGTTTTATTAGAATTTTTGGCCAATTGATTTAATTGTTTTAACTTGTTTTTAATTTTTCTATTGTCATAGTTTTATTTCTGGCTGTACACCGCCCTGAGCCCTTCGGGAGAAGGGCGGTATAGAACTTTTTTTAAAAAAAAAAAAAAGTTCCATTGTGTTCCCTTCTATTTTTTTTTTAGTCCTCTAAAAGTGAAACCCCTTATAGACAAGAAAATCCTCCTCCACAAATTATCACAGTTGTTATCTGTGAAGTTCACAATTTTCCAAAACAAAGAACCAAGTTACAATATTCCTTTTTACTCCAGATGGTGTCTCTCTGCAATCCACAATTTCCAATTGCTTAACAAATATCCATTTTGTTGCAATTACATCACAATCTTACTTAGCTTCTCTTTTTCTTTTTCTTTTTCAGTTTAAAAATACCAAATCATATTTAAAGTCCAGTCCAAATTTAAGTAGCTCTTCTCACTTATTTTTTATTTTTTCCCCCTTTTATTTATACATCACTTTTTTTCTTGTCTTTTCAAAGCTTATTATCCATTCTTTTTGGGTTTTTTGCAGTTTAAAAAAGAAAGGGGGAAAAAGGGTCTCTTTATTTCTTTCCAATCGTTTGACCATATCTAATTGTTTAAAGTTTTCAAATAGTTTGTTCAAAAGTCAATTTTCAATTGGGTTTTTATCTCTTCAAAGTTACATTTCAAAATCTACTTTCCCCCATGCTCCTTAGCCGTTATTACACATTGAAGGTCTTGTAATTGTAAGATGTTTATCTTGTTGTTATTCAAGCCTGAGTTGGCTGTCACTCACCCGGCTTCAAAAAGACTCCGTTCCATTTCTTTCTTCTCTCCAGCTCTACACTTAATCTGGTTGTCCCAGCTTCGTGGCAGCCGCCATGGCTGCCACCCCCCGCCACCGACTCACAGAGAGTTCCCTCTGACCTCCAAGGAACTTGCCTGTTACTCTCGGTTGTCTGAGGTGCCTCTCTTTCTTCCCCGTCCCTACAAGATGGTTCGAGTCTGAAGACCCATCGACAGCGGTTCGGCAGCCGGGGTTTTCGTGGCGCTCATCAGAGTCTGCTAATTCCCCGACTGTCTCGCCGCAACACCAAACTGGAAGTCCTGGTTGCCATTTTCAATTTTCTTTGCCTGCTTCCCAACAGGGAAGATTGCAAATGGAGGGGACTTTGGATTTGAGATCTGTTCCCCCTGTGTGCCAAAGGGATTATCCTTCCTCTCCTTGCAAGGAAGTAAAATCCTCCCAAGTGATGAAGAAAAAGACCTCAAATTTGAAGATAATGATGGTGAAAACCAGCATTCTGTGGCTTTCAGAACAGTAGCGCTTTGCTAGCACTTTCCCTTACTCCCCAAAGGGGAAATGCTAGTAAATGCCAGCATTATGGAAGACTCAGCATGCTGGCATTCACTAGCATTTACTCCTCCCCTTCAGAAGGCTGAGAAATGGAAATCACTTACCACGCTGGAGGAACAGACCTCAAATCTAAGAAAAATGTTACCAAATACTAGCACTTTTGTGATTATTCTTCCTGGTGGAGCAGGGAGTGTGCCTGGGTCTCCAAGATATGGTGGGAGGCGTGAGTCTCCCACCATACCTTGCCTGGGAGAAGGCAGATGCTCTTCCCAGTGTTCCATTTAATGACTGCAACTAGAAAAACAAGGATTGCAGTCATGATGATCACATGATACGTTGCTTAAAAATTGTTTTGTTCAATTATCATGATTCCAAGCCCAGTTGTTCTGGGATTGTATCCTTTATCCCTGTATCCTTGGGATTTTTTGATAACACCCTCATTCACATAATATTCTACTTTGAGTTTGCTTTCTGAGATTAGCCAAATACTGCAAGATACTGTTGCTTGTTCAGACTGTTGAATGCATTATTTTGGTTACTTTGCAATAATTCCCCATCACTAACTTTTAGGTTTTCACATAAAACCATTCTAAACCATCTGGAGTGCAAAGGAACATCTGCTGCTCATTAAATAGATATTGTCTTACATAATCATTTTTTTTAAAAGCTTGTAACACCTGATTTCAGTCATTAAGTCATATTAAATTATATTACGTAATGATATCAGGATTTTTATCTACTTATAATTCTTTCTTATTAAGTTAGAAGCTCATCATTGGTTTCATTAGAAGTCTCTTTAGATAGGATCTGTATATTTCTTGAGTCTTAAAATCTTTGTCCAGGTGTTTACAACTTGCATGAATTATTCCTTGATCATATTTTGTTCTGCATTTGTTGCAAATTAATTAAAAACAATTATTTCATTAAATTCTATGCTTCCAAGACTTAAGAATGTCTCTGATTTTTAAGATTCTTACCTGTTGATTGTTCTTACAGATTAACAGAATGGGAAGGGACTTTGTAGGTCGTCCAGTCTAACCCCCCACCCAAGCAGAGGAACCTACACCATTTCTGGCAAATGGCAGCCCAATCTCTTCCTGAAAGCCTCCAGTGATGAAGTTCCCACAACTTCCAAAGGCAAGCTGTTCCATTGGTTGATTGTTCTCATTGTCAGAAAATTTCTTTTTATTTCTCCTTGCTCTGTTTCCATCCATTATTCCTTGTCTGGCTTTCAGGTGCCTTGGAAAATAGCTTGACCCCTTCCTGTCTGTGGCAGCTCCTCTAATATTGGAACACTGTTATCATATCTCCCATAGTCCTTCTCTTCACTAGACTAGCCCTACCCAGTTCCTATAACCTTTCTTTATATGTTTTAGTCTCCAGTCCCCTAATCTTCCTGGTTGTTCTCTGCACTTTTTCTAGAGTCTCAATGTCAGGTGTGCTTCCTTCAAAGTCCAGGAAAGAATAAGCCAAACTCCATTATTTATAGAGTAATGTACTTTTACTAGAAAATGAAGTGAACGCAACCAAGGAAAAGCTGAAACTAAAGTAATAGGCGTGAAAATTGCATATAGAAAGCATCCCCTCCCACTGTCCATCATCAATCACCCAATCCAAAGGTCTTCCAGAGGTCAGGTGGAAGCACGTCTGGCATCGTCATCAAATGAGGACCCAGTTTGTGGGGGCAATAAGCTGACTTTGTATAAATATACAAAAGTATGAAGGCTATTGCTTAATGCATTGTAAGCCGCCCTGAGTCTCCGGAGAAGGGCGGCATATAAATCAAATTAAAAAAAAAAAATCAGGAATGCGATGACGGTTGACCCGATAGCCACTTCGGAGATTAGGTTTTGTTTCTTCAAAAATCCTCCAGCACGCTTCCCCCTCACGCTCTCTAATTCTCCCCCTCCCATTTCTTATGACAGCCAAAGCAGTAAAGGCGGAGGCTGACATTCGGCCCCTCCAGAGAAAAGACGTTAGTCCTAAACAGGGAAAAGAAAAGGAAGAAAAGAAAAATTGCAATATAGACATTAAGGTTTATCAGGATATTTGGTATGAAACAACTGTACTTTCTTTGGTGCCTGGACATCACATTTGTTCACCCACTCAGCTTGAGACAAAGGAAAATGTTTCCAGGCCACCAGATATTGCACTTTACCGTGGTGCTTCCTAGAGTCTAAAATTTCTTTGACTTCAAAATGTTGTTCCCCTTCTATCAGTATGGGGACCGGAGGGGAATCTTGGTCCAGTCGTAAAGGGGACGAGTGTTCTGGTTTCAACAAGCTAACATGAAACACACGGTGGATTCGTCTCAAAGTTTTGGCAACTCCAATTCAACTGTTACTGGATTAATAAGTCTAGTGATCAGGAAAGGACCCACATACTTGGGTCCAAGCTTTTTTGATTTCTGTGAAGTCTGTAAGTATTTGGTGGAAAGATAAACCCTGTCACCCACTTTATACACATGTGCCGGGGACCGTTTTTTATCAGCTTGGGTCTTATGCGCTCGGTGTGCATCATCTAGGGCTTTTCGAGTTATGGCCCAAGTGCTCCGTAGCTGTTCGATCCACTCAATCAAAGATGGGTTTTGTGGGGTGTCTTGTGGTAGCTCAGGGATTGGCACAAATTCCTGACCAGATGCTACCTTAAACGGAGTGAAACCGGTGCTGCTATGTATGGAGTTGTTGTATGCCACCTCCACAAATGGCAATAGGTCCACCCAGTTGTCTTGCTGGTAATTTACATAACATCTCAGGTACTGTTCTAACACAGCATTGGTCCTCTCACAAGCCCCATTTGTCAGGTTTCGTTGCTATCTTAAATAAACTTCATTCTCAAATGCAAAGTCTCTAATGAATCTTTTTTCTTTATTTAAGAATAGAAAACGACATGCCTGAACTCTGTTGCAGCCAAGATTGGCACCTCCTTCCAAACCCCTCCCTTTCCGTTCTTCAACCCCTATGTCTCATTGGCCACCATGCAGATCCATCTCTTCGTCCCATGCACTTTCTTTTCACAGGAATTTCCCCCCTCCCTCTGTTTCCCAAGTAACGCTATCTGCTGAAGAGCCAGGAACTAGGTGAAAGTTCATCCCAGCATTAAAGCAGGTCTTTCTGTATCCT
Organism: Arizona elegans; assembly: GCA_022577455.1. Classification (NCBI taxonomy): domain Eukaryota; kingdom Metazoa; phylum Chordata; class Lepidosauria; order Squamata; family Colubridae; genus Arizona; species Arizona elegans. Next base: position 68,261,275 of record JAKOOJ010000004.1, on the reverse strand, counting down.
TCATTGATTTCATGTCAGCAGTGAAAAAGATCATAATTTGGAACGCTGACATCCGGCCCCTCTCCCTTCACTTCTCTGACGTAACCTGCCCCATAGGAAAAACACAACAAGATAAGTATCATTATCCCCTTCCTTGCTGCGAACCCCCCCTCCCGGCTTTCCCGGGTGGTCTGCATGGAATTTTGCTATAAGGCGGTCAGCTTGAACGTTTGAACTCTTCACCCAGGAAGCCTCTGACAACGGATAGCCCTTCCATTTAATTAAGTATTGGAGGCGCCCCCTGTGCCATCTTGAGTCAAGAATTTGCTGCACTTCGTAATGAGTTTGGTCCCCAACAACCAGGGGCCCAGGGGGCTCACGTGGCGTCGGCCTTAAGGTAGACCCCACTACAGGTTTCAGAAGGCTACTGTGAAAAACGGGGTGAATCTTCCCCAAGAGCCGTGGCAACTGCAGTTGTACTGTAACGGGGTTGATTATTTTTACTATAGGGAACGGTCCTATAAATTTCGGGCCTAATTTCTTACTCGGGAGTCTAAGTTTCAAGTACTTGGTGGAAAGGTAGACTTTCTCTCCCAACTGAAATGATCTTTGGGGAGTTCGGTGCTTGTCTGCTTGTTTCTTATAAGATTGAGCCGCCTTGGCCAATGCCCTCTTAACATTCTCCCAAGTTTCTCTCAACATTGCCATCCAGTCAGTCAAGCTGACTGAGGAAGGGGGCTCCCTTGGGTACTCTGGCATGGGGACAAAATCCATGCCACTCACTACTTTAAACGGGGTTAGCCCCGTGCTGCTGTGGACAGCATTATTATATGCGACCTCCGCAAAAGATAGGAGGTCTGCCCAATTGGACTGCTGGTAGTCTACGTAGCATCTTAAATACTGTTCTATCATAGTGTTCAGTCTTTCTGCCCCCCCATTGGTGCTCGAGTGAAATGCTGAGCTGAGCCCTTGGGATGACCCTATGGATCATAGGAACTCCCTCCAGAACTTTGCTGTGAACTGGACCCCTCGGTCGGAGATGATTCTCCTGGGGACTCCATGCAGACGGTAGATGTGTTTCAGGAACAGTTTGGATAACTGACGGGCTGAGGGCAGTCCGCTACAAGGAATGAAGTGTGCCTGTTTGGAGAATAAGTCTATTACAGTCCAGATCACTGTATTCCCACTGCTCTTCGATAGGTCTACTATGAAGTCCATCGCAATCTCCTCCCATGGTCTTGTCAGCTCAGCTACTGGTTGCAACAGTCCAGGTGGGCAACCTGGTCCTGTTTTCATCGTGGCACAAATGGTGCAGCTTTTTACATAACTGTCCATGTCCTTTCTCATGTGGGGCCACCAGAACTGCCTTCGTACTAGGTGCAGAGTCTTTAGGAATCCGAAGTGTCCTGCTGGTTTAACGTCATGACTCCTCTTGAGGATCAGAGTGCGTAAAGCCTGTGGGACATAGAGCTTTGTCCCTTTCCATGCTAGGTTGTCTCTTTTTGTCAAGAGATGTTGATTGTCTCGGAACCAGGGGTCTGTCAGTGTTTCATTTTTTAATTTTGCAGTTAAGTCACTTGCAAGTTGGCCCTGCTGGTCATGTTGTTGCTGTCTGGTGATCACTTGAGCTGCTGCTTGGGTGGAGGGGATGATAACATTCACTACTTGCTCCCGCTCACTGTTGTATTGGGGCATTCGGGAGAGGGCATCAGCCAGGAAATTCCTCCCTCCTGGGATGTGCTTAAGCTCAAAATTGAAACGATTGAAGTATTGAACCCACCGGACTTGCCTGGACGACAGTTTCCGTGCGGTTTTTAGGGCCTCCAGGTTTTTATGATCCAGTCCAGATTTCAAACGGTTTCTGGCCTCCCTCTAGTAGGTGCCGCCAGGTCAACAACGCCCATCTTACTGCGAACGCTTCCTTCTCCCACGCCGCCCATCGCCTCTCTGTGTCGGTGAGTTTACGGGAGCTGTAGGCGCAGGGTTGTAAATCACCTTGACTGTTCTTTTGGAGTAACACGGCTCCTACTGCCACATCACTTGCGTCTGCTTGGATGACGAAAGGTTGTTCAGGATCAGGGTGTTTTAAGACAGGTTCTTTCGCAAACATTCCCTTTAGCGTCTCGAATGCCTGTTGGCAGGTCAGGTCCCACTGCAGGGGTTGTCCCGGGTGGGGTTTTGTCGCTGGGCTTCCTGTCTTTAGGAGGTCCGTCAAAGGTTTGGCAATTTTTGCGAATGAGGGGATGAATTGTCTGTAAAAGTTCGCGAAGCCTAGGAAGCTTTGCAGTTGTCTGTGGGTGCGAGGGGGCTGCCATTGTAGAACTGATTGGACCTTGGCTGGGTCCATTTCTATCCCCTCGTTTGATACTCGGTAGCCTATTTAGTCTAGTTGTGATTAATGGAAATCGCATTTTGACAGTTTGACATACAGGTTTGCCCTCAGCAGTTTTTTCAGTACTTGGCGGACGAGGGGTATGTGTTCGTCTATGGTCTCCGTGTAGATGAGAATATCGTCCAGGTAGACGAGGACCCCTTTGTATAGGTGCTCATGTAGAACTTCATTTATCAACTGCATGAACACTGCCGGGGCTCCTTGCAATCCAAAGGGCATTACCTTAAACTGGAAACTACCCAGGGGGCAGTTGAATGCTGTTTTCCATTCATCTCCTGCCTTGATGCATACTTGGTAATAAGCTTCTCGAAGGTCTAGTTTGGTGAAAACTTTTCCTTTAGCTAGGTGGGCTAGCATGTCCTTCATGAGGGGGAGGGGGTATAAGTTGTGTACGCAAACAGCGTTGATACTTCGAAAATCGACTACCAGTCTCATAGAGCCGTCCTTTTTCTCTTTAAACAGGACCAGCGCCGCTACCCTTGGTTTTACTGGCTCAATAAATCCCCTTCGTAAGTTCTTGTCTATGTAGTCTCACATTTCCTGCATTTCATGGGGCGTCATGGCATACATTTTAGGTTTGGGTAGTTTCGCTCCCGGGATAATCTCGATGGCACAATCGGTCTCGCGGTGGGGGGGCAGAATGTCACACTTGGCCTCGCTGAATACTCTGCAAGGTCTTGGTACTCCTCTGGGATCTGATCTGCATTACAAACGCTGGTGGGTGCGGCCGCCAATTGCTTTGCTGTACCTTCTGGGAGGGACCCTTGTGTTGGTGGTGTTTTCTTCTGCAGTGGTGGGCTGCTTTGGGGTGCCAGCGTGGGAGGGAATTCTTCTGGTCGGGGCAGCAGGGGTTGGGGGCCCTTTGCTACCCTCAGCCTGCAGGTCCCCTCTTGCCACCAAATGATTGGGCCCCATTTGTCCAACCACGAGAGTCCCAATATGATGGGTATGTCATCTTGGGGGCTATTATGAAATGGATCGTTCCCAGTGATCTGCTAGTTCCAGTCTCAGGGGTTCAGTCAAGTGTGTGGCGTACGCTCCCCCCACTAGGGACCTATCAACTTGCTCAAAGCGAATTGGTTGAGCTTTTTAGCTCGGATTCCCAATTTTAGGACTGTGGGTAGGTTAATTAGGCACCTTGTGCTACCAGAGTCTATTAGGGCTTGGAAAGTCCCTTGGGCCCCTGTTTTGGGGGCTGTTAGGCGTATAGGGAAAAGGAAAGGATGGACGGGTGCACTCACCATCGGGTCATCCTCGCCTTCGTCCTCCGTGTCATAGGGTTCAGGGGATTGATCTTCCTCATCTGGGATTCTTCTGGTTTCGGTCAGGTGAGCGAAAAACTCCGGGATTTGGGAAGCTTTCCGTGGTACGTGGGTGGCGCGCTTGGGCCCTCGTTCCGGTCGTGCTTTGGGCGGTGGAGCTGGTCCCAGCCTAGGGGTTCCACATCTTGCTGCTATGTGGCCGCTTCCCCCACATCTGTAGCATTTCAGTGGGCTCTGTGGGGCAGATAGCCTCTGGGTGGGCTGTGATGTTGGGGTGATGTTGCCCCTGGCTCAGCTGGCCCCTCTCCTTTCCATCTGGTGGTTTCAACATGTCGTTCGCCCGCAGCCCTCTGTCAACTTTTATTGCTAACCGGAACCATTCAGAGAGTCGGTTTGGGATGTCTCGATAAGCAGTCACTTGGGAAATTCTCTTATCTAGGCTTGTTCTAAAAAAGTACACCAGCAATCGCTCTGGTAGGGGAGGCAGTGTCCCAATAATTCTCCTGAATTCATGGACATGCTGTCTGATAGGCTTCCCCTTCTGCATTAGGTTTCTTAGCTCGTCTTCCACATAGGGGTCCTCCTCTTCCTCCTCATAACGGGCTCTCAATAGTTGCAAGAACCCATCCGCATCTTGCAGCTGGGGGGCCCTGTTTTTGTAGAGGGATGCTGACCACCTCTTTGCTTCTCCCTCCAGCCCTTCCGAGATAGCATTCACTAGGGCTCTGGGGAAAGGATAGAGGTGTCCAAAACCCTCTATGTATATCTCAGCTGAATCGAGGAATTGGGCAAGGTTGTCTGGGTCACCATCGAACTTCCCTCTGAACTGGGGTGGTTCGTCTCTCTCTACCTCTCCTCTCTGTGCTGAGCTCTGTAGGGCCGGCCTTGGTGTTGATAGTCCTCTGCCTCGTCTCTCATGCTGGGGTAGGGAGGTGCTGCCTCATCTAGGCTTCGCTGCTTGCTGGGAGAGGGGGGAACCATGGATGCATCGTTGGGCTCCTCCTCCTCCTCCTGCTGTGGAGGGGGGAAGGGCTGCGCCTTGGCCTACAGCCTCTTGGATCAACAGCCCAGACTGGTTCTCTCTTTTCTTTGGGTCTGCAGGATGGCCCCTCCCCCTGAAGGGTGGCACAGTCAAATTTCTCTTTCAACTCATCTATGGGGCTTTCGAGTGGCTTCCTCAGAATTTCTTGGTGCTTAGTTTGTTTTCTAGCTTGTTCCCATTCCCATAACCAGGATGCCCTGCCCAATTCACTTAAAGGTTTCCCTTTGTCTTTCATGTTTGGAAAGGGAAATTCAGCCTCAGAGGATTTTGGCACAGTCCCTGGGTACTTATCTGGCTCACGCTTCTTTGTTTGAAGTTTTGCCGATAGGGAAGGCGGGGAGAGTTGAGCCTTCGTACTTTCCAAACTGGCTGGGATCACGGCTGATTCTCCTCCTCCCGTTGCTTGAAGCAGGCTTTCCTCCAAGAACTTGGCTTCAGCCATAGTGTCCAGAGACAATCTCCAGTCCGACCAGACGTCTGGGAGGGAACGGCACGATTTAGAGTCAGCCAGCCTGGCTTTGGAGGAATCTTGGCTGTCTGTCAGGTTTCGTTGCTATCTTAAATAAATTTCATTCTCAAACGCAAAGTCTCTAATGAATCTTTTTTCTTTATTTAAGAATAGAAAATGACATGCCTGAACTCTGTTGCAGCCAAGATTGGCACCTCCTTCCAAACCCCTCCCTTTCCGTTCTTCAACCCTTATGTCTCATTGGCCACCATGCAGATCCATCTCTTCATCCCATGCACTTTCTTTTCACAGGAATTTCCCCGCTCCCTCTGTTTCCCAAGTAACGCTATCTGCTGAAGAGCCAGGAACTAGGTGAAAGTTCATCCCAGCATTAAAGCAGGTCTTTCTGTATCCTTCATTGATTTCATGTCAGCGGTGAAAAAGATCATAATTTGGAACGCTGACACCATTAGTATGGGGGTGGTGGGCGGAGCTTAGCCCTTGGGCGGAGCCTATCAACCTTAAAAACTCCTTCCAAAAGTTGGAAGTGAATTGTACACCCCTGTCTGAAATTATACATTTTGGAGCTCCATGTAATCGGTAAATATGACGAATAAACAGTTTTGCAAGAGTTTTGGCTGAAGGGATTTTAGAGCAGGGGATGAATTGCACTTGTTTCGAAAACAAATCCGTTACTGCCCAAATGACCATGCACCCTTCACTCTCTGGTAGGTCAACAATAAAATCCATGGATATTTCCTTCCAAGGGGCATCCGGCCTTGCCACACTCTGCAGTAAACCGGGTGGCTTCCCCGGAGGTCTTTTAGCTGAGGCACACACCGGACAACTAGCCACATATGCCTCTATGTCCTTTTTGAGTGAAGGCCACCAAAATTGTCTTTTAACAAGATGTAGAGTTTTAACAAACCCAAAGTATCCCGCTGCCTTGGCATCATGAGTGTACTGTAATACTGTTAGTCTTAAACTATCAGGGACATACAATTTTGCCCCTATCCAAACTAGACCATCACGGAGTATACGTTCATTTGAATGAGTTTTAAACCATTCGTCAGTTTTTAGGGCTTCTTGCAGTTTCTGAAGTAGGTCACCAGAAAGGGCTGGATCGGCCCTCGCCTGCGCTCTGGTAGTCATTGGCGCTGCCAGTTGTGTCGAAGGGTTGATGGGTCGAACCACTTCTTTCTTGGTACTGTTGTATTAAGGCAATCTGGAAAGTGCATCTGCCATGAAGTTCTTTCCACCAGGAATGTAGCGTAGAGTGAAATTGAAGCGGTTGAAGTGCTGGGCCCAACGAGCTTGCTTTGGTGACAGTTTACGCGGTGTTTTCAACGCCTCCAGATTTTTATGATCAGTCCAAACTTCAAAAGGATGCTTTGCTCCTTCCAGAAATTGTCTCCATGTTAACAATGCCCATCGCACCACAAAAGCCTCTTTTTCCCATATGGCCCATCTTCTCTCAGTTTCTGATAATTTACGGGACGTGTAAACACAGGGTTGTAATTCCCCTTCTGCGTTCTTTTGCAGAAGTACTGCTCCCACAGCCACGTCACTCATGTCAGCCTGTACTACAAAAGGCTCTTCCATGTCTGGATGTTTGAGGACTGGTTCAGCAGCAAACAATCGTTTCAACTTTTTGAAGGCTGCTTGACAGTCCATAGTCCATTCAAAAGGTCATGAGGGCCTTAGTTTTGTCTCACCTTTAGTTTTCAGAAGATTTGTTATTGGCAGTGCAATTTTTGCAAATGAGGGGATAAACTGTCTATAGAAATTCGCAAATCCCAGGAAACTCTGTAGTTGTTTGCGGGTGCGTGGGGTGGCCCATTCCAATATGACCCGAACCTTTCCAGGGTCCATCTCTATCCCCTCATGCAATATGGATATCCAAGATAGTCAATTTTGCTTTGATGGAACTCGCACTTAAAAAGTTTGGCATATAGTTCAGCAGCCCTGAGTTTTTCCAGGACCATTCACACCAACTTCACATGGTCGTCCATGTTCTCTGAGTAGATAAGAATGTCGTCCAAGTAGACCAGGACCCCCTTAAACAGGTGCTCATGCAGTACTTCGTTAATCAATTGCATGAACACAGCAGGGGCTCCCTGTAGTCCAAACAGGAGCACTCTAAACTGGAAACATCCAAATGGGCAACTAAATGCTGTCTTCCATTCATCCCCCTCTTTAATTCTCACTCGGTAGTATGCCTCCTGTAAGTCAAGTTTGATGAAGATTTTCCCCTTCCCTAGGTGAGGTACTTCATGAGTGGTAGGGGGTAAACATTTTCCATGCAAATCGCATTCAGATTTCTATAATCAACTATCAAGCGAAAGGAGCCATCCTTTTCTTGGAACAATACCGGTGCCGCCACCTTTGGTCTGGCAGGTTGGATAAACCCCCGTTCTAGATTTTTATCAATAAAGTTTTGCAATTCCCCTAATTCTTGAGGGGTCATGGGGTAGATTTTTGGCTTAGGGAGCTTCACACCTGGGAGTATTTCAATGGTACAGTCCTTAGCTCTGTGGGGAGGCAGTACATCCGAGGCCTTTTCACTAAAACTTCACAAAGATCCCAATACTCTTTTGGAATCTTCTCCTCCCCTTCAATGTGGCCTACTGCCACTTCTGCCCTTTCGGGTTCTATCCTGTTCTCCGGGGGGGGCGGGGTTCCCTCTCTAATCTCGGTTTTCCAGTGCAGTTTTCCTATAGCCACTTCAGAGATTAGGTTTCGTTTCTTCAAAAATCCTCCAGCAAGCTTCCCCCACACTTTCTCTAATTCTTCCCCTCCCGTTTCTTATGGCAGCCAAAGCAGTAAAGGCGGAGGCTGACACTCAACATCTTTTTTATAGTGTGGTGACCAAAACTGGATGCAGTATTCTAGGTGTGGTCTTATTAAGGCTTTATAGAGTGATATTAGTACTTCACTTGATCTTGATTGTATCCCTCTGTTAATGCAGTTTCAGATTGCATTGGTTTTTTTGCTTGCCGCTGCACATGGTTGGCTCATGTTTAATTGGTTGCCCACTAGGTCTCCAAGATCCCTCACACAGTTATTGCTATTAAGTCTGGTTTCACCCAATATACATGTATACTTTTGGTTTTTCTTGTCTAAATGTAAGACTTCTTCTATTCCCTCATCTAAGTTGTTTATGAAGATATTGAAGAGTACTGGGCCTAAAACGGAACCTTGTGGTACCACACTGCTTACTTCCCTCCATGTAGACATAGACCCTTTAAGGACTACTCGTTGAGTACGGTTTGTCAGCCAGTTATTCATTTACTTGTCTCTACATTGAATTTCATTTTGTTAGATAGGGCCCAGTGTTCAAGTCTGTCAAGATCCATCTGGATCTTGAGCCTATCTTCTAGGGTGTTAGTTATACCTGCCAACTTAGTATCTTATGCAAATTTGGTAAATTCCCTTTCTATTCCCTCATCTAAACCATTTATGAAGATATTGAAGAGTACTGGGCCTAAGATGGAACCTTGTGGCACTCCACTGCTTACTTCCCTTCATGTAGACTTAGATCCAATAAGGATCTAAGTACAGTTTGTCAGCCAGTTGCGAATCCATCTGGTAGTGATGCTATCTATCCCACTTTTTTTTAGCTTACCAAGAAGTAGGTTGTGGTCTACTTTGTTGAATGCCTTGCTGAAGTCTAAGTATTTTATGTCCATAGTATTTTGCTGGTCTACTAATTTAGTCACTATGTTGAAGAATGAAAGAAGATTGTTTTTTAACAAACCTGTGCTGACTGCTAGTTATTACTTTACTCATTTCTAGATGTTGGCAGATCTGTTTTTTTATTATCTTCTCCAGTATCGTTGGAATTGATGTTAGGCTGATTGGTCTGTAGTTTCCTGGATCTGTTTTTCCCCCCCTTTTTGAAGATGGGAATCACAAAAGCTCTTTTCCAGTCCTCTGATAGTTCCCTGGTGCTCCAGGATCCTGGTTCTGAGATGACATCTGCCAGCTCATTTAGAACTGTGGGATGTAATCCATCAGGTCCTGGTGATTTTTATTCATCAAGATCAGACAGGTGTTCTCTTACTATTTTTCTTTGTTTATTTTAACTTTTATTTCTAGTCTGTCTTTTACAGTTATGTTTTTGGTAGGTTGGGCTATAATTTCTTTTTGCGTGAAGACCGATGCAAAAAATGAGTTAAGCAACTCTGCTTTCTCTCTGTTGCCTGTTACTTCCTTGCCAATTTCACACTTTAGTAGACCGACTGTTTCCTTGATTTTTTCTTGTTATTTATATGTTGTTGTTTTTTTACAATTTATTATTATTACAGTCTTAGACCAGAACATATTAGACCAGAACATATTTATATGTTGGAAGAAACTTCTTTTTATTATCTTTGACTTTTGTTGTAAATCTTTGTTCATTCTGAGCCTTTGCTTTCCTGACTTTGTCTTTGAAGATTCTGGCTATCTGTTGGTATTCTGCCTTGCTTGTGTCTCCCTCTTTCCATTTTTTGTACTTGTCGTTCAATTTGTCAGAGAGATCTTTGTGCAACAATTCTGGTTTCTTCTTGGATTTCTTGTTTTTCTTTCTCAGTGGTATTGTGCTGGTCTGGGTTTTCATGATCACATTTTTCAGAGTTTCCCAAGCTTCTTGAGTTGTTTTCCCCTTTAAGATTTTCATCCAAGGAATCTTTCCCAAGTTCTCTCTGAGTTTATTAAAATCAGCTCTTTTAAAATCTAAGACTCTGGTATCATTATGTTCTATTGCTTGTGTTTGTGTTATGTTGAACTTTAGTGTGACATAGTCACTCTCACCCAAGTTTCCTGCAGTTTCAACTCCCTTTATAATTTCTTTTTTGTTTGTAAGAATTAAGTCCAGTATGGCTGTCCCTCTAGTTCCCTCCTCTACCTTTTGGACAACAAAGTTATCAGCTAGGTTGGTTAGGAATCTATTTGACTTCTAATTTGGTGCAGAATTAGTCTTCCATTTGATATCAAGGTAAATGAAGTCCCCATTACTATTGTAGTGTGTTTCCTATATATATTTGTTAGGGCATCTATTTTTTCTGCTTGATTGGGTGGCCTATAGTACACACCTATAGCCATGTCATTTTTTTTTCTTTTATATTGACCCATGTGCATTCTAGAAGGTTTTCATCTTTGGTTTCATGCATTTCTGTAGCAATATAGTGGTCCTTTACATTCAGGTTCTCAGCCATATCTTTTATTTTACTCCAGGGAGACAACATACTTCTCTGGATTGACTGTCTGGTCTATAGATGGCTGATTCTGTTTCCTTGAGAATTGAATCTCCTATCACCAACACTTGCCTTTCTTTCCTAGGGAGTTTTGGGGTATTTTTCTATATATCACAGAAGCATTTGATGGTGTTACATTTTTAGAGACATTTACTGATACTTCTTTTCTACGTGTCTGCATGTTTTCTTCCAGGGAGAGTCCATGAAATCGATTGCTTAGCAATAGTTGGGCTGCATCAGAATGGGTTGGGTTGGGCAGGGGTTTTGTACTAAGTGTTAGGGTTCCAAGTAACACTCCCAACGAAAGAAGACTCCGAGGCTAGAAGTTCCTCAAAGTTCCATTTTATTAAAGATGTCATATTGGCACATCTGGGAAAACCCGAATCTGAAAGCTTCCAGGTTTTCCCCACCCAAAAGAAAATCCAAGTCCCTTCCCCTGCACCCACATGTCTATCACATGGTCCAATCAATGCACCGTCCCAACTGGAGATGCCTCCCAGTCACGCCACTCCAGGTGCAGGCAGAATGTCCTTGAGTCCCAGAGAATATAATGTTATTATGGCTAGATATCTCTACAACTCCATGCAATCTCCCCTCCCAGTTTCCCACAACACTAAGTGTGGCAGCCTTGAAGATCCAAAGAAAAAGATGGCCTCCAGGACTGACACTAGCTTTGTGTTTTTTTTTCTGTGAGTGACATGTTTACATCTGTCTTTTTCTTCCTCTAAGGAGTCAATTCTTTTAGAAGTTGTTTGATCATTGTTATGTTCAATTTGGGCATATTTTTCTTGCAGGCTTTGGAGTTTCTCATTTTGTAGATTGAGTTTCAGAGTGGTTAGAGTTTCTTCTAGTCCAGGGGTGTCAAGCTCAAGGCCTGGAGGCCAGATCCAGCCTGCAGGGTGGTTAGATATGGCCCATGGGCCTGCCCTGGAAAAAGCAAAGGACCAGCTCACGGTACCTCTGACGGTGAAAATAGAGCAAAGGACCAGCTCCGTTTTTGCTGATAGAGGGCTATAGGAGACCATCGTGGCCCAAAACAGAGCCCGGGAGGGCCGTCTTGGCTGAAAATGGAGCCTGAATGAGTGACATCAAGTTGGCCACATCCATCCTGGCCATGCCCCCCCCCCAGTCCGCCCTGAGGTCAAACACAACCCTGATGCAGCCTTCAATGAAATTGAGTTTGACACCCCTGCTCTAGACCCTTTACTTTTTCATCTAGCAGCTTGATTAGTTTACATTTGGTACATATATAGTTTGGGGATTCTATGGGCATAAGTGTATATGTGGAACATGTTCTGCAGATCACAATAGTATCAGTTTCTTTTTCCATGAGTGAATTTTTAAAAAATTGAAAATGAAAGTGTAGAAGGTTTTACCATAGATATTTAATAGGGAAAAATGTCCAGTTTAGAATTTTGATATTCTAACAGATCATTTAAAATTTGTGGGGGAAAGTCTAGCTAAAAATGTAAAGTTCTAAGAGTTTTTAAGGATTTAAAGTTATATAGTTCAAAATTGTCTAGTTTAAAATTTAAAGTTCTAGCAGATCATTTAAATTATCCAATTTTAAAATTTTCAGTGTTGAGTGGGCTTAAGTGCAATGTTCATTCTTAACCTATCCTTGGAATGTTCTATACTATAATTATCCCTTTCCTCCCTTCCCTTTTATGATCCTTTCCCTCCCTGCCTTAATTAATCGGGTGGGCTTAATTTACCTCTTTCTTCTCTGCTGAACTTGCAATTGTCTACTTGCCTTTGATTTTTTTTTTTTTGCCTTGTGTCCTATGTTGTCTTTTTATCCTCTCTTCCTACTTGCTTTTCTCCTGCCACTCCTGTGTATTCAGCTCTCCCTGCTTTTCTCAGTTCATGGAGCCCCCCACCCCCACCCCCATCTGTTGGTCTGCTGCGCTGCTTTGTTGCCATTCTCAGTCACCAGTTCACTGATCCCCTTTGCTGAAATGCTCCACTGACAGCCTCCAGTTCCACCAATGCTCTCCTGTTGCTTTCCATGCTCCTCCCTGCATTGCTCTCATGATCTGCTTTGTTGTGCTGTTTCTTGCTGCTGGCTCTCCTTTCGGTTGCTCTGCCTCTGCTCTTGGCTCCTTGGCCATGTGGCTCCAGTTTGCACTACTTCTTGCAGCAAACAGGACTGCCTTGAAGGCCTACAGTGAGATCGTTTCTTGTCTCCTCTCTATAGCCAGTTCTCCTCCTCCCCCCTGCTCCTCTCTCTCACTGGCTTGCCTTTTTCTTCTCTGACGGTCATCTCTTTGTCCTCAGTCAGCTCGCCTCTCTGCCCCACGGATGATTTTCCTCCCTGCTTCAAAGCTGGGCCCCACTTGCTCACTGGCTCTCCTCCTTGTTTTCCTTGTTCTCATACAGAAGGTTGCTAAAATCTGGAAATATATGTATTAAGGCTGCAAACAATTTGCCACATCTCAATGTATATAAAGGTAAAGTATTTATTTATTTATTAGGTTTAGATTGTGCTTTTAACTGAGGAGATCAAAGCTCCTCAGCTTTATACATTTATTAAATTTATATGCCACCCATCTTGCAGTTCAGGGTGACCCTAGTGCTTTCTCTTTCTCTAAAGTTTCCATAGGCACATAGTACATAGAATAACAAGATTGGAAGGAACTTGGACATCTTCTAGTCCAACCCCCCTTTTGAGCAAGAAACCTTATACCATTCCAAACAAATGGTTGTCCAATCTTTTCTTGGAAACCTCCAGTGACGGAGTACCACAATTTCTGGAGTCAAGCCATTCCATAATGCCTGATTAGAAAATAGTGAAGATACCAGAATGGAATTATTTGAATTTCAGGCAAGTTAAATTTACATAGGCTGGCAGAAACCCCATTTACCTTCCCCACATTGGTATCAATGTCTTAATTATATTCAAAACTTCCAACATTCTGGTTTAAATCTTCATTACACAATACAGATATCTAAAACAAATAAGTAAACCAGTATAGCCAGTGCCAATACTTAATTTAGTAAATTTAAACACATAGTTTCCTGGGATTATAAAAGTGGTAAGAAAAATTTAAAAAAGAAAGAAACATTACCAAAAGAATTTTTCAATATGGCCACGGAAATAAATTCTAGACATCTAGGGTTTTTTTTTTAGTTCATTGCAAATGTGATTTTTCTTTTCTTAAAGCAAGCAAGGAAAAATCATTCAAATTTATATTGTTCAGCTGCTTTTAATGCAAACAGAGCAGAATATACATTGACACTACAACAGACAACTACAAAGAACTAGAAAAAACAAAGCTGCCAAAAGAAAGAGGAGAATTTCATAATTTTAGAGAAATTGCTTATGAAAAGGAACATCTTGAAAAGGGGAAAAAGTTAGCATGTTGCAAAAAGCAAACAATTATGAGAACATGACAGAAAAAGAAAGACAGGAAATGCATTTTAAAAGTTCAGTCTTAATTTTCACTCTTGAAACTCATTTTCATTTGAGGCTTTTCAAAATAGTGAGTATGCATATAGCATGTGGTCTAAGATTTTTTGGGGGGATGTTGAGTTTATTTATTTGATGAAACTTCTGTTTTTGTGCACTTTTATCTACATCTTGAAATCAGCAGCAACTTTCAGAAGACAATCATGCCTGTGTCGGATTGCTTTGTTAAGGCTCCATAAAATTGCATTCTCTTTGTTAGATCGAAGGATCTAGCCCAATAACTCTCAGTACAACACAATAGCTGGTATAGCTTATTTATTTGTAAGTGAAGGTATGATATAGGCCCAAGCATATATGTATCTGACCTTACATCTGTGCCTTACAGATATTCGACTGGATCTGGGGGAGGTGCCCTTGTGGATGGACTCTTATACCCAGAGGGAGGAGTCAAAGGTAAGGTGGGGTTGTGGGGATGATGGGTTTGAGTGAGTTAACCCATGCTGAACCACGATGTGGGGATCTGTACAAGGGTTAGACATTTTATTTGACAAAACCCCCTCTAAATGTCTAACTGATGGTAGGCCTTGAGCATCTATATATACATATATATGTTTCACATGTACCTACATAATTTTGACATTAGGTAGGTATGTTGTTTGTATTGTAGTGGTTTGGTGAGAATGTCCGCTGTTTGTTCCTCGGTTTCACAATGGATGGCCTTGATGAAACCAATTTCTGAAAGTTGCCTGACGTGTTTGCACTTAATGTCTATATGGCGTGACCTTTGGCCAACAGGGTTGGCCTTGGATATTTCAATGGCGGCTTTGTTATCTTCGTGGATGACAATGGGATATGACGGTTCTGCCCAGACATCATAGAGTAGGTCGTCGAACCAGGTTAGGTTGTTAGTGGCTTTGGACATGCACACAAACTCCACCTCAGTGGTGGAAGTGGCCACTAGCTTTTGTTTGCCCGTATACCAGTGTATGGGGCTATAGTTGAGGAAGAAAACATATCCAGACGTGCTCTTTCTGCTTTTGATGTCTCCTGCCCAGTCAGCATTTCATACGGTGTCTTGTTAATTATGCTGGACCATAGTCTGTTTAGCGTGTAGTTGGAGTAAAGGAGAGCTTCTGACCAAAAGCCTGACCCATCCATGCATCTTCTAAAACGCATCTCACCGTAGTTTGGAGGACTCCATTTCTGCGTTCTACCACCCCGTTCTGGAAGGCCAAGAACGGGGAAGTGGTGAAGCACAACACGCCGCGTAACTTTAACCATTTTGAGAAATCCCTGGACATGAACACAGAGCCGCGGTCTGTCATTATTTGCTTGACCCTGGTGTTGTGTTGAACCTCTACCCTCTTGTAAAACTCTCTGAATTTCTGGAACGCCTTGTTTTTCTGCTTAATGGACTACAGAAAACCATAATGGCTAAAATCATCTACAATGGTTAAAAAGAACCTTTCTTTGTATCTGATAGAGGGCTTCAGTGGGCCTACCAGGTCCATATGTATTAAATGGAAAATGGAGTCAGTGGTGTGTCCTGACTTCTTTGGTCTTGGCTTAACCTTAAGTTTCAAACACTTACAAACAGAGGATTCGAGGTAATTTTCACGGCTTTTTACTTTTAAACCTTCTGTACAATCAACCGGGAAACCAATGTGACCCACCCTTCTGTGGAGGAAGTGGGCGCAATTGTCGTGAACAGGTTTCCCAATGGAAAACTTATCATCCCTAGGCAATTTACAACCATTATCAACATCCTTAGTGGTTGTCTGATTGACCCCCTCTATTTCGCCTATCCTTGGTATGAATATGTTCCCTTTGCCTACTACCCTGGCGTTGTTCAGGTTTGCTACCTTTATCATGAAATCCACTTCAGTAAAGGAAATGAATAGTTTAGTATTAATGGCTGTATGATTGGTAGCTCCTGAATCTATGAGCCAGATGTTTTCTTTCTCCTCCTGGCTGAAAATAAACTCCCCGTTTCTAAAGCCGTATACGGAATCCATGTTGCTATCTCAGGAGTTGTCCCTGTGTTCTCTTTTCCGTCTGGGGCTAGGGGACCCTCTACGTCCTCGTCCGCCTGTGGGTCTACGGTCTGGTGAATGTCTCCCTTGGTACCTTTGTCTGGAATCAGATCTTTCCCTGCGTTGGTTGTACCCTCTATCTCTGGTCCCTTCTGAAGTGGTTTCTAGAGCCACATAAGAAGCATTTGGGTATGCTGTTTACTCTATCCTGAAATTCCACTCTCTTGGCTGGCCTGTGGTCTTTGCAGGACAGGCTGCAGTCCCTTCTTAGGTTGTCCTCAGCGGTCAACTGATTGGTGAAGCTATCTAGTGAGATATTCTCTATGCTCAGGCTATCTAGTTGGGTGATAAAATTGTCCCAGCTGGAGTCTAGTGAGTTGATGATGATCCTCATCATACTCTCTTCTGTAATGGTCTCATCTCTCTGTAACAGTTCAGCTCTAGTGGCATTTAGTTTTAGGAGATGTTCACTCATGGATATCCCAGGCCTAAGCCTGGCAGAGTGAAAATCCCTTGAGATCCTGGTGGTGGTTGCCCTGCTCTTACTGTAAAACAAACCATAAAGTTTTTGCATTATTTCAGATACAGTCATGTGATTGCCAATACTAAGGTTTATAGCAGGTGCGATACTTGCCAATAACAGACAATAGGCTTTGTGATGTATGCAGTCAGTTTCAAAAGACCATGGTTTCTTTGGAGATCTTGAGATCAGGAACAGTACATTCTCCCTCATGAATATGATCTGAAGTTGTTGGTTCCACTCCAGAAGGTTCCTCCCATCCAGTTGTAGCTTGGGAAAACCATTGGGTAAAGTCCCAGAATTATGAGAGCTGCTACTCACAAATGGCAGCTGTCCGTGGTCCTGAATGTGGGGAAATTCACAGTAAGGGACTGGTATGTTAGCAGTCAGGTTAAAAAAACAGGCTGCTATTTTTTTTTCTTAATTGGAAGGTACTGCGCATGCACGCTCATTCTTCGTTGGAAGCCATCGAGTGAGGAGCTCGCAGCCGCGGCTCCTGAAGCTAGGCCCAGCCCTGCTAGGGGAACATTGAACTCACCCCTGGGGTCTCGGAACTGGACGGTGGAGGTCTGGATTTGGGCCTGAGTCGCTGGATTCTCGTTGTACATCGGCAGGAGGCTCGGCTGTCAAGTTTCGAGGTCGTCTCAAATAAATTGCATTTCAAACAAGGTCTTTGAAGAAAAACTCCTATTTATTAAGCACAACATTCTAATCTGACTCCAAACGAAGGCAACACTGACTTCCAGCCCCAAAACCCTCCCTTTCTGTTCCCCACTCCCCTACACTCATTGGCCATCTTCCAAGTCATTCTACCCCTAATCTACTCCAGCTCAAAGGAATTCCCCCCTCCCATCTCATCTCGTAGGGGATATTATCTCCAGGGAAAATAAGTAGGTGAAAAGTCAAATGTCCCTTTCCAGATGCCTTCGCTTCTCCTTCTTATGTCAACACTAGAGTAAATGCAGGTTGAAGTGCTGACATCCGGCCCCTCCCCCTTCATTTTTCCAGGGTGGCCTGTGTAAGACAAACAACAAGTTAAGTACCGTTACCCCGTCCGGGGGTGTGTGTCCCGCCCCCTCCCACCTTGCCCGGGTGATCTGCATGGAACTTGGCTATAAGGCAGTCAGCTTGGATGTTTCTGCTTTTCACCCAGGAAGCCTCTGACAAGGGGCAACCCTTCCACTTGATTAAGTATTGGAGGTGACCCCGTGCCACCTCGAATCAGGCTCATAGTAGTTGTAAGAACCCATCTGTGTCTTGCAGTTGGGGGGCCCTCTTCTTGTAGAGAGCTGCTGACCACCTCCTTGCTTATCCCTCCAACCCTTCTGAAACGGCACTCACTAGGGCTCTGGGAAATGGGTAGAGGTGTCCATAGCACTCGATGTAGATCTCAGCTGTGTCGAGGAATTGCGCTAGCTGGTCTGGATCACCATCGAACCTCCCTCTGAAACGGGGTGGGTCCTCCCTTGCTGCCCTCTCCTCCCACTGCGGGACTCTGTAAGCCTGCCCTCAGTGCCGTTGGTCCTCTTCCTCATCTCTCATTCTAGGGTAGGGAGGTGATGTCCTATACAGGCTGCTCTGCTTGCTGTGTAAGGGAGGAACCCATGGATGCATCTTTGGGCTCCTTCTCCTTCTGCTCGGGGTGGGGGGGTGGGAAGGGCTGTGCTTCAATCTACAGCCTCTCGGTTCAGCAGCCCAAACTGGCTCCCTCTTCTCCTTTGGCTTGCATGATGGCCCCTCCTCCCGAAGGATGGCACAGTCAAATTTCTCCTTCAATTCATCTATGGGGCTCTCAAGTGGCTTCCCTGAGGCTTTTTGGTGCCTGGCCTGCTGCTAGTCCCATAGCCAGTCTGCCCTCCCCAATTCACTTAGGGATTTCCCCTTTCCCTGAACGTTCGGGGAGGGAAACTCAGCCTCTGTGGATTTTGGCAAAACCCCCGAATACTCATCTTTTCTCTTCTTAGGTTGTAGCACGATCATCTGACCTTGGCTGTCTTGCAGCTTCGATGGAGGAGGGAGGGATTGAGGTCCTGTAGCATCCAAGCTGGCTGGGATCAAGACTGGCTCTTTTCCAGATGCCTGAATTAAGCTCTCCTTGGAAAGTTTACTTTCTGCCATGACATCCGGGCTGCATCTCCATTCACTCCATACATCTGGAAGGGAGCTGGAAGTTTGGAGGTCAGCCAGCTTGGCTTGGAAAGGAGTGTTGGCTTTCTGTCAAGTTTCGAGGTCATCTCAAATAAATTGCATTTCAAATAAGGTCTTTGAAGAAAAACTCCTATTTATTAAGCACAACATTCTAACCTGACTCCAAACGAAACCAACACTGACTTCCAGCCCCAAAACCCTACCTTTCCGTTCCCCACTCCCATGCACTCATTGGCCATCTTCCAAGTCATTCTACCCCTAATCTACTCCAGCTCAAAGGCATACCCCCCCACCTATCTCATCTCGTAGGGGATATTATCTCCAGGGAAAATAAGTAGGTGAAAAGTCAAACGTCCCTTTCCAGATGCCTTCGCTTCTCCTTCTGTTTTTTCTTTTTTTTTTTATTGAAAAGTTTTATAAAAAACAAAAATTTTCTTCCCCCCATATTCCCCCCACCCTTTCCCTCCCCTCATCCCACCCTCCCCACCAGACTTCCCAGAGCAAAATACAAGGTGTTTCATTTAACAATCATAAACTAGATTAACCTACTTATCCTTAGACTACTAACTCCCCCCCGAAACCTTAACTCCACTATAGATAACAAAATACTTCTAATACTTAACGTTTATTCCTAAGATATTTGATATTTTCTTGTCTGATACTTATTTTGAATATAGTCAATCCATCTTCTCCATTCCAATACATATCTTTCTTATGTATAGTCCTTCAAGTACACTGAGATTTTCGCCATTTTTGCTAGGTTCGTTATTTTCAGTATCCACTCTTCAATAGTAGGCAAAGAGTCCTTCTTCCAATATTATGCTACCAACAGCCTAGCTGCTGATATTAGATTCAAAATCAATTTAGTCTCTAATACCGTACAGTGCATAGTTATACCCAATAGGAACAATTGAGGAGTAAATTTCAACCTTCTTTTCAGAATATTCTGCATCACCCACCAAATTTTTATCCAAAATGCCTTGATTTTCTTACAGGTCCACCATGTATGATAATAGGTTGCATCATTACATTCACATCTCCAACATTTAGCTTGTAAATTAGAGTACATTCGCTTCTCCTTCTTATGTCAGCACTAGAGTAAATGCAGGTTGAAGTGCTGACACCGGGAAGCTCATGGTCACCGAATGAGGCTCCCAGAAGGCTGGCTGGGCGGTCGGCATGACGGTCGGTTCTGGATCAGAGGCGTCGGTTGTGGAGCGGGTCAGGAAGCCCAGTGGAGGCTGCAGCGCCGGTAAGGAGCCTGCTTGGCTTCTGGGTCTTGGGGCTTACGGCGGTAGCGAGGTAGGCGGGAGGATCAAAGAGCGTCGCGGGACTGGTGTCGGGGCTGCGGTCGTTGCGGTCGGGGCTATTGTTGAGGAAGAAAACATATCCAGACGTGCTCTTTCTGCTTTTGATGTCTCCTGCCCAGTCAGCGTCTGCGTAGCATGATAATTTTGGTTCTTTAGAGGCATCGGGTTCGAGACATAAGTACGCATCAGAGCTGTATTTTAAGTATTTGAGTAGTTTCTTAATGGCATCCCAATGGTAAGTGGTGGGTTGGCTGACATGTCTGGATAAAAGGTTGACTGGTAGTGCAGTATCAGGCCTTGTCCAGTTTGCTATGTATAACAGTGAACCTATGGTGGATCTGTACAGTTTGTTGTCCGTGAATGGTTCCACCTCATTTTACATGTTTTTTAGGAAGTCCGGCTGCATGGGGATCTCGCTAGGCTTGGTTTCCGACATGTTGCATCTATGTAGCAGTTCTATGATCTTCTCCTTTTGGGAGAGTCGGAAGCCTTAGTCTGTCTTGGTGATATGGATTCCCAAATATTTGTCAACTGTCCCCAGGGACTTGAGTGAGAAATGTTTCTTTAGCTCAGCAGCAAAATCGTCACATTTGGATTTCTGTTTTCCAATATACAATATGTTGTCCACATAAACAAGAACATTTTCAATTGAACCGTATTCCCTCTTTACAAAAAAACATTTATCTGCTGAGGTAGCCATAAAACCCATTGACTTAAGGGTCCTAGCTAGGCAGTCATACCATCTCTTGCCGGACTGTCTAAGGCTGTACAGGCTCTTGTTTAGGAGCCATGTTTTGCCGTCCCTATCCTCAATTCCTGGTGGGGCCTTAACATAAATCCTTTTATCTAATTTAGCGTGTAGGTATGCTGTTTGGACATCAAATTGGTATACCCCAAGTCCTAAAATGGAAGCTATCACTAGGGCACTCTTAACGCTCTCGGCCCTGACAGTGGGAGAATAGGTGTCGGTGTAATCATCTGGGTATTTCTGTGCAAAACCTTGGGCTACTAATCTCGCCTTGTATAGCACCTTGTTGTCTTCTAAAGGTTTAATTTTGTAAACCCACCTTGTCCCAATTGGTGTTTTGTACTTTGGTGCTCTGGCTGGTGTATATACCTGTAAGTCCCTGAGGCTACTCATCTCCCTTGCCGTGGCTTGTTCCCATTTTTCCTTTTCCTTTTGGGGTCGTTTGAGTACTTTCTCATATGAGTTAGGAGTGATGTTGTCTGTCTGTATGGAAATAATATAGTCTTCGAATCTTTTGGGTGTTTTGTTCCTATTTGCTCTGACTGGCCTGTCTGGTAGTGTGTCATCCTCATGTAGGCATTTTGCTTCCTTATCTGTGAGCTTGTCGAGTCTTAATGTTGGGTGCCCTTCCTTCCATTCCTTGATCTTAACTTCGTGATGTCTTGCTCTATGTGTTTTGTGTTCTCTTGCTTTGTCTATGTCCTGATCCCTCTCTTCCTGTCTGTATTTGGACTGGTCTCGTCCAAAGAAAATATCGTTTGAGTATATTTTCGACCAGTTGGAGTGCTCGTGAAAGTCTGCTGATCGTGATACTATGAATCTATTATTGTTGTCTATGAACCTAAAACCCTTTGTCCCTGATTCATATCCCATGAACCTTAGTCTCTTGTCCCTTTTTCATCTTAATTGCTTGGGTAGGTGGACATTGGCGGCGATGCCGAATACATGCAAATGGGCCAGGTTGGGTTTCCTTTTGTACATCATTTCGTATGATGTACAAACATTTTTTGGCAGGAAATGGATTGCAGCCTAATCCAAATATATTCAGACTGAGGGCTCTTTGTAATTGTTTGTTGAGTGTAAAAGCAGTTTGTGCATAAAACCCAGTTAAATGTATTTTAAAAAATATTTTATTCTATCTTGTTCTTAAACACAAACTATGAGATAAATAGTCTAGACTTGTTGTAGCACGTCTACATCATTAGAGAATGGTATCCCTATATAGAAATCCTTGTTTTACTGGAGAAATTTATTTATTAATTCATTTATAATTTATTCATCAATTTATCTTTCACCCACTTCACAGATTGTAGCTGAAAAATTCCTTTTTTAAATATTTTTATTACTGTTTATTACTTTAATTACCTTTAAGGGTCTTGTGTCACATAATCAAAGATTCCACTGCCCCTTTCTCTACAAAATTTTTCATATCTCACAGTTTTAGGTTTGAGCTAACCGGTTATTACAACCGGCAGCAGCCCAACCCTGGACTCAACATCTTTTTTATAGTGTGGTGACCAAGACTGGATGTAATATTCTAGGTGTGATCTTCCTAAGGCTTTATAGACTGGTATTAGCATCTCCCTTGATCTTGATTGTAGCCCTCTGTGGCTTTTTTTTTCGATGCCACTGCACATGATTGGCTCATGTTTAATTGGCTGTCCATTAAGACTCCAAAATCCCTCACAGAGTTACTGCTATTAGGCCTGGTTTCACCCAGTATACATGTATACTTTTGGTTTTTCTTGTCTAAGTGTAAGACTTTACTTTTCTCTACAAGTTCAAGTCTGTCAAGATCCACCTGGATCTTGAGCCTATCATCTAGGGCTGTGATGGCGAACCTATGGCATGCGTGCCACAGCTGGCACGCAGAGCTCTCTTTGCGGGCATGTGAGCCGTCGGCCAGTTCAGCTCCACGGCACATGCGTGTGTGAGCCTCCCACCAGCCTCCTGATTTTCGGGATGCGAAAGGGCAGGGCGCATGCAGGAGACAGTGGTATGTGCAGGGGTTGCAGCCGCATGGGGCGGGGAGCAGCACATGCATTCTGGAAGTGCAGAAACGGGCCCTTTTCCAGCCTTTAGAGGTCCTCCAGAGCAAGAGGGAGGCTGTTTTCACCTTCCCAGAGGCTCAAAGAAAGCCTCCAGAGCAGGGGTGAAATGCTACAGGATCGGACTGGATCGGCCATCGAGTTGGCCATGCCCACTCAGTCACAGGACACCCCACCACCAAGCCACGCCCACAGAACCGATAGGGAAAAATTTTAGATTTCACCCCTGCTCCAGAGCCTGGAGAGGGTGAGAAACGGGCCTACTGGAAGTCCGGAATCGGGCCCAGTTCTGGCCTCCAGAGCCCGGGGGAGGCCATTTTCCTCCTCCCAGAGGCTCAAGGAAAGCCTCCGGGGCCTGGGGAGGGCAAAAATGCACCCCCTGTTGTGGTGTAGGTTGCTAAAATGTTTGAATCCCACCCCTCGTGCACATGCGCGGGAGTCGTATGCACATGGGTGGGGGTTGGGGAGTCAGGCGTGCATGCATGGGTGGGCATGTATTGCATTATGGGTGCCAGCAGGCATGCACACTGTTGTGCGCACACACGCTTTTGGCACACAAAGAGAAAAAGATTAGCCATCACTGATCTAAGATGTTGTTTATTTCTGCCAGTGTAGTATCATCTGTAATATTTGATAAGTTCCCCTTCTGTTCCCTCATCTAAGTCATTTATGAAGATATTGAAGAGCATTGGACCTAAGATGGAACCTTGTGGTACCCCACTGCTTACTTCCCTCCATGTAGTCATAGTATCATTAAGGACTACTCATTGAGTATGGTTTGTCAGCCAGCTACAAATCCATCTGATGGTCATACTATCTATCCCACTTTTTTCTAGCTTACCAAGAAGTAGGTTGTGTTAACCTTGTGAAATGCCTTGCTGAAGTCTAAGTATACTATGTCCACAGCATTTCGCTGGTCTACTAATTTAGTCACTATGTCAAAGAATGAAATAAGATTGGTTTGGCATGATCTGTTTTTAATAAACCCGTGCTGACTTCTAGTTATTACTTTACTCATTTCTCAATGTTTGCAAATCTGTTTTTTGATTATCTTTTCCAGTACCAATACCAATCCCAGGTATTGATGTTAGGCTGATTGGTCTGTAGTTTTCTGGGTCTGTTTCCTGGTGCTACAGGATTTTTGAAAGATATGGTACAGTGGTTCTGAGATGACATTTACCAGCTCCTTTAGAACTCTGGGATGTAATCCGTCAGGCCCCAGTGATTTATATTCATCAAGACAGACAGGTGTTCTCTTACAATTTTTTTTTGTTTATTTTAACTTTTATTTCTAGTCTGTCTTTTACAGTTATTTTTATATCTTTTACAGTTATGTTTAGATGTGAGTGTATGTACTGTTGGCTTCTTGATCATATAACCAACCGTTTCCAATATTACAGTGGCTGTAGTGTAGACTGGTTCATTGGTTTGAGTTATAGGAATAGTAGGAATTATCATGTGGGATCTATTGGCATCTTCTACCATACTATCTTATCATACTTCTCCACTGAGTCTTGATAAGCAATCTTGAGGGTTGGCTTAAGTAGTTTATCCATGCCTCATATCAGCATTTTTGGTGTGTTGACAGTAATGTTCCAGTTTCATGTTGTCATAGCCCTGTTGTAGCCTGCGTCTGAGGAGGAGGATGAGACAATGCTAGGGCTGATGAAAGAATGACTGGAGAAACAGGATGAGGCAGTTCTAGATCCCTCAGGCCTGGGAAGGGTCACCAGTGAGGGAGAGTGAGCACAGTTGGACCAGGGGAATGGGGAGGACAGGACAGGCAGTGGAGCAGAGGAGCTCTGGTGATGAGCAATTATCTCCCCCCCCCCCAATCCCAGAGCACGGACAATGGAGAAGAGGCGGGATCAGCACAGGGCAACAATTTGGGAGGAGTGTGGCCCATCCCTCTTCACAAGGCTCACCTGGGGAATGAGATTTAAAGAGATGCTGTTGAGAGGAGGTTTGTCAGGAAAAAGCCTTGCTTTTTCCTTCTGATACTATGCAATTCTTTTAACCAGATCTCAAACCTACAATTTTTGTCCTCTTTATTGGTTCCAAATATAATAATAGTCAAAAAGAATATACACATCTTTAACACACAGCAATAGATTCAAGGTAATATTAATTTTGCTTTCAGCACAATATGTGCAAATACAAGACAAAACCCCATGAGGAAATTATTATCATCTGAGCTGCATCTTCCACAGCTCTCATTAAACATATTCTTAAGGTATTATTTCTTAGAATCTTTAGAATCCAAAAAGATTCTAAAAAGTTATTGTAATCATAATATTATTTTAAGATCACAGGAAACTAAACTCATGCTATTTATATTCACTTTTATGAGGACAAGCTTATCATCAAGAGATCATGTAAATCAATTTAATCAACTTCTTATAAAAGAAGAACTACTGTTTTGGGACCACAGGAAAATTCTTCCCTATAATCTCCAGTCAGTATATAACTTCAAAAGGAGCAATAGCATCTGAATCAAATAGTTTAAATAGTTTCTTAAATTGAAGAAAATGTCAAGAAGCATTTTGAGATCAATGCCTTTTAAAAGAAAATTTATGAAATGTTGAAAAATGTCTTCCTCAACCAAGGCCACAATAAAGGATACCAACAAATTACCATTTAAATAACAATCTTATTTAACCTTTCCATTTGTTGATTTTTCTTTGTATCACAATATATAGGTATGCCCATTTCCACCCCTTCCAATATCTCCAGATACCCAGCAGCAACAGCACTTAACCTTTCAAAAAGAGGGTATAATGCATGTATAATGCATGTTGATTTAAATTATTACTCTGCTGCACTAATTCTTTGAGCTGCTATTTTCCTTGCCTGTTCTTTGAACCCTGTTCAACACGGTTACTAGATCTGAATTATTAAAGAGATTCTAAAAACAGCCAGTGAAAGTCTGTCAGGAGATTCAAGTCATTTGAACAATACCAGATCATCTAGAAAGAAGTCTTTCTAACTTTCAAATCTTTTTCTGCTTCCCCCTCCCCATGTCTAATTCCTATTTTTATTATTTTTACAAATAACTCAAAGTGGCAAACATATCTAGACAACCGACACCTCCTTCAATTTCTCCATGATAACAATCCCGTGAGGTGAGCTGAGAGAGATTAACAGGCCCAGTTTGGATAAAAGGTATACTTTGTTTGATGAAAATCAAACAAGCAGAGGCAGCAATAGGCAGTGGCGATCCCTGTAGCCTGGAACAGCTGATAGGCAGTATTCTGGGAGAAAGATCCAACTGCCAATCAACTACTTATGCTACATCAGGCTGTGCTGAAGCTGACCAGGCTATTTGCTGTTTGCAGAGGCTGAAGGGTGGGGGCCGGCAGGTGGACAGGGCTTCAGCAACATTCACTCTATAAGACACACAGACATTCCACCCACTTTTTTTTGGGGGGGGGGAGAAGTGCAACTTATACACCGAAAAATATGGTACTTTTGTGCAGGCCCTCTTAATGATGTACTGAAGTGCATCCCTGGCATATCATTCACAAGTTAAATATGATATACATGGTGACTAACGAAATTGGGTTATAAACCTGGATGATGCAGGTAGCCCTTGACTTACAAGTTTGTTTAGTGACCATTTGAAGTTACAATGACTATTTTTTACACAACCATTGGTCACATGATCAAAATTCAGACGCTTGGTAACTGACTCATATTTATTTTATTTTTTTTCAAAAAAGTTTTCAAAATGTAGTTTTAATTACATTTGGGGTTGCTTTTCTACCCTCTCTTTTCTCTCTTTTCACAACAAATCTCCTTTTTCTTTTTCCCCTCCCTCCCTCCCTCCTCTCCTCTTCTCCTTTTTTCCTCCTCCTTTCCTCTCCTCCCCCCTTCCTCTCCCCCACTCCTCCCCTCTTTTCCCTCTTTCTCACCTTCTCTCCTGCTCTTGTCCCCATCCTTTCTTCCTCTCCTTCCCCTTTTTTCCATTCCTCTCTCTCCCTTTCTTCTTCTGTCCCTCTCCTCTTTCCTTTCTTCTTTGTTGTGCAATATTTTCTTTATTTGGTATCTGAGCAACTCCAATTTTCTAATAATGTATACTTTCTTTTCAATTTCTTTCCCATTTTACCCAATCTATCATTTCATAATTGTACATTTATATTTATAATCTTCTTTCTTCCCCCCTCCATCCTCCTTTTCCATTTACTCTGATGTCATCTGAGTTTCTATTTCTTTTTTATCTTATCCCTCATTTAACTTTCTATTATCTATATCATTTATCTATCAAATTTTATTCATATTTCTTTTCTATCCATACGTAGAATCTTTCCCATTTCTTGAAATACACCAATTCCTCTTTATTTTTTATTCTTAGCATCAATCTGTTCATTTACGCACAGTCTAAAATCTTTTTTATTACTTTACCTTCTGAAGGAACTTTCTCTGTCTTCCAATTTTGTGCAAATACAATTCTTGCTGCTGTTATTACATGTATAATTAATCAATTACATGTATAATTAATTACATGTATAATTAATGTTATACATGTATAATCTTTGCTATATTTTTCTGGCAAAATATCCAATAGAAAAATCTCTGGCTTTAATTCTATACGTTTATGTAACATTTCCTCAACCATATCTGTATTCTAGACCAATAATTTTTTTCCTTCCATACATGACCATCACATATGATAATATGATCCCGGCAAATGCAAACATTTCCAGCATTTAGCTGATTTATCTTTAAACATTTTTGCTAGTCTTTCTGGTGACATATGCCATCTATAAAACATTTTATATAGATTTTCTTTATATGCAATTGCCATAGTCAATTTATAATTCCTTTCCCATAGTTGTTGCCATTTCTCTAATTCTATTGCATAACCAAAGTTTTTCCCCCATGTTATCATTGTCTCTTTTACTTCATCTTCTAATCTAATCTTTAGTAGATAATTATACCTTTTAATCATTTTTCATCCTTTCCAGTCATTATATGATCCAACTCTGATTCTCCCAAATTAAAACCATATTGTTTCAAATCTTTATTATATCTTGATTGTATCTGCACTTGTGCATACCAATCAATCTCAATCCCTTGTTTTTTTAAATCTTGTTTCTCTTTTAGTTCTCCCTTCTCTGTTAAAACGTCCTTATATCTAACAGTATTGTCCATGTTTATCATATTTGAATGTGTCAACACTTCTATTGTTGAAAGCCACATTGGTATTTCCATATAATGTTTTTCTTTCACTCTCTCCCATACTGTTAACAAGCCATTTCTTACACAGTGTCTCTGAAAGTATCCATATATCCTATTTTTTTCCATACCATAAGAAAGCATGCCCACCTAGTTGCAAATCATGTCCTTTCAAAGTCAATAGTCTTGTATTTCTCAATAGAATCCATTCTTTAACCCAAGTTAACATCGCCGCTTGATGATAAAGTTCCCAGTTTTGTAGACCAAAACCTCCTCTAGTCCTAGCATCTTGAAGCAGTTTAATATTAATTCTTGCTTTCTTTCCTTGCCATATATATTTCCACATCATTTTATTCAAACTTTCAAAATATTTTTTCTCCAGCTTTATTGGAATTGTTTGAAAAAAGAACAAAATTCTTGGTAGTACATTCATTTTGATTGGTGCTATTCTTCCCATTAATGATAGTTGTAGATTTTTCCATTTTTCCAAGTCTGTTTCAATTTGATTTCTCAGTTTATAGTAGTTATCTTCCTTCACTGTGATACATCTTGAGGTTAATTGGATGCCCAAGTATTTCACTTTCTTCACTATTTGAATATCTAATTTCTCCATTAATTTTTTTTTTTTTTTTCTCTCATATTTTTAACTATAATTTTTGTTTTATTTTTATTTATTTTCAATCCAGCTACTTCTCCATACTCCTCTATTTGCTTCATTAGCTTTGGACCCTTTTCTATAGGTTCCTCCATAATAAATACTAAATCATCTGCAAATGCTTGTATTCTTCTCTTTTAATTTTCATTCCTTTTATTTCTTTATCTTGCCTTATTTTTCTGTTTAAAATTTCTAGCGTCAAGATAAATAACAATGGAGATAACAGACATCCTTGTCTAGTTCCTTTTCTGATATCTACTTTCTCTGTCATTTCACCATTTATTACCTTTGCCGATTGGTCTTTATATATAGTCTTAACCATATTAATGAATCTATCATCAAAGTCCATCTTTTGTAATTATATAATCATAAATGCCAATTCACATTGTCAAATGCTTTCTGCGCATGTAAAAATAACAATGCCATTTGTTTCTCTGAATGTATCTCATAATATTCCAATGTATCCAATATAATTTGTATATTGTCTCTAATTTGCCTTTTAGGCAAAAAACCATTTTGGTCTGAATGTATGAGTTCATTTAGTAACCTTTTCAATCTTTCTGCCATAATTGATGCAAATATGTTGTAATCTGCATTTAATAGTGAAATTGGTCTATAACTCTTTATTTGTTGTAAATCTTCTTTTGGTATTTGAGTTATATATGCCTCTATCCATGAGTTTGGTACCTTGGCTTCTATTAATAAGTCATTAAATACTTGTAACATTGTATCACTTAGTACATATTGCAATTTTTTTATATAGCTCTGCTGGTAGTTCATCTGGTCCCGTTTTTTTTTCCATTTTTCTGCCTTTTAATTCCCTCCACTAATTCCATCGTATTGTTTCTTCTAGTGCTTTTTAAAATTTTTCTGGTATTTTGGAGTCATTGCTTTTTCCAAATATTGTTCTATTTTCTCTTCTGATATCTGTTCTTGTTGATATAATTTCTTATAATATTCCTCAATTATTTTTTTCTTTTCCTCATTTCGATGACATATCTTCCCATCTTGATCTAAGAATTGAGTTATCAGTTTCCTTTCTTTTTCCTTTTTCCTTTTATATGCCAGCCATCTTCCTGGTTTATTTGCATTTAAAAAAAATGCTTTGTTGATTTTATTTTCCTTGCCAAGTCTTCACTCTCAATTAAGTTCAGTTTGGTTTTCTAAGTCCATTAAATTTTTAATTTTTTTGTCTTGTGGGTTTTTTTGCAATTCTTTCTCTTCCAATTTCTTTTGAGGTTGTCTATTCTGTTTATTTTTTCCCCATATAAATCATTATCAAGCCCCTTATATATGCTTTACTAGTATCCCATGTGTTTTGTAATGATGTATCTTCTTTTTTGTTTTCTTTAAAGAAAAAAGTCAATTCTTTTTCCATATATTGTATAAAGTCTTTCTCATTTAATAAGCTTTGATGAGATATCCATCTCATTCTTTTTCTTTGTCTTTTCCAAATCATCATTATTGGATTGTGATCTGCCCATATATTTGCTTCTATATCAATGTAGTGCAGTGGTTAGAATGCAGTACTGCAGGCTAACTTACTGGTCACTCCAGGAGTTTGATCCTACCGGCTCAAGGTTTACTTACCTTTCCATCCTTCCAAGATAGGTAAAATGAGGACCCAGTTTTTTGGGGGCAATATGCTGAATCTGTAAACCACTTAGAGAGGGTGGTGCTATTGCTATGTCATGTAGAAAGAGTAGAAGGTGTGGGCTCAGAGTTAGATCTCCTTCTACTTTAATTTTATCTTTATATTGTTTCTATTTCACTTAGGTAATAATAATGAGTGTGTATAATAGCCAGTGGTGATACACATTTCATGATTATTCTTTGCTTTATGACAAAGATGAAAGAAATATGCTTAACAACCCTAAAATATCATAATTATATTACTTGTCATTTTATTACTTCAATAGAAATAGTAAATCTTAAAAATTGAAGTAAACCATCCTTTAAAAAGAATGATATAGAATCACAGAACAATGAAGTAGGAAGGGATCACCACAATTTTAGCTCAGTTTCTCAACCTCAGCAGCTTTAAATTGTATAAACTTCAACTTTCAGAATTCCCCAAACACTACAGTCTTCACATTTTAAAATTGATAAGGTTGAGTAAAACTGCTCTCATTCAACCCTCTGCAATGTAAAGGAAATGCAGTTAAGTTACTGTATTTTCCAGCGTATAAGACAACTGGGCATATAAGACGACCCCCGAATTTTCCTGTTAAAATATAAGGTTTGGGCTATACTCACCGTATAAGACTACCCCTCTTCCAACGCACACCAAATAAAAATTAAAAAACATCAACTGGCTCACCCACAATGTAAAAGCAGCTGTGCTAGACCCAAAATGGTCCCTGCAACAAACAGGAACCTCACACAGCCACAAAAAGCCCAAAAAAACAACTTTCACACTTTACACACACACAACACAACACAACACAACTGGCTCACCCACAATGTAAAAGCAGCTGTGCTAGACCCAAAATGGCCCCTGAAACAAGCAGGAACCTCACACAGCCACAAAAAGCCCAAAAAAACAACTTTCACGCTTTACACACACACAACACAACACAACACAACTGGCTCACCCACAATGTAAAAGCAGCTGTGCTAGACCCAAAATGGCTCCTGAAACAAGCAGGAACATCACACAGCCGCAAAAAGCCCAAAAACCCAACTTTCACACTTTACACACACAAAATTCCACATACAGCTTTGTGAGATTTTGTGTGTTTGTGTAGTTAGAGTGAAACACTACAAAAACATACTAAATTTCAGAAATATTATTTTATTTTATTTTTATTTTTATATGAAAGCTAAATTTAAAACTTCCTAAACTTTAAATGGCTAGGTCTAAAAAAGAACAACTAAAAAAAAACCCAATTAACTATTTTTTTAAAGATCCCAAAGGGGAAAAAAACTTACCCAATAGAACAGGGGTCTCCAACCTTGGACCTTTAAGACTTGTAGACTTCAACTCCCAGAATTCCTCAGCCAGCTTTGTTTTGCTGGCTGAGGAATTCTGGGAGTTGAAGTCCACAACTCCCTGCCTGCTTGATTGCAGGCAGGGAGTTGCTTGCTGATGGAATGGATTCAGGCAAGCGAAGCAAGGCAAGCGAAGCAAGGCAAGCAGCTAAGGTAAGCAAGCTGGAGGGGGAAAACTTTTTTCCTTCTCCATGGCTCTGGCGATCCCAGCTGAGTTGCCTGATTAGCAGATTGTCAGAGCTTGGATCGTCAGAGCCATGTGAAAGGAGAAAAGTTTTTTCTTTCTCCATGGCTCTGGTGATCCCAACTGAGTTGCCTGATTAGCAGATCATCAGGGCTTGGATCGTCAGAGCCATGTGAAAGGAGAAAAGTTTTTTCCTTCTCCATGGCTCTGGCGATCCCAACTGAGTTGCCTGATTAGCAGATGGTCAGGGCTTGGATCGTCAGAGCCATTTAAGGCTTGTCAGAGTCTTTCGGGCTGGTCTGCCTGGTTACAGGAGAACAACACCCGGCGTATAAGATGACCCCCGACTTTTGAGAAGATTTTCATGTGTTAAAAAGTCGTCTTATACGCCGGAAAATACAGTATTCTTGAGAGATGGCTGCCAAGATTCTTTCTGAGAACTTTCAAAAATGGATAACTCACAATTTCCATATGTAGAATATTAATATAATATGTTGTACAGATCTTACATCAGCAAGATTTTCTTTATATTTAATGAAATCTAAGTCATTGCAAATTATAGGATTGTTTTTGTTCGTAATTTCTGTGACAATGATATCCCTTTACGTTTCTGAACAGTAATATTATGGCTCCCCTCAATCATTTATCCAGATGGAACATCTCAACTTCCTCTATCATCCAAATTTCCTATACCATCTATGTTGCATCTGTTCTAAGCTGTTAATATTCAAACTTGGAAATTTGATGGCCATAATCAAAAACAAGATTTGATCTCACCAGTGTGGAGCACAGAATGGAGTTAGCTCTTCTAGCAATTAGAAGAGGGAGGGCAGAGATCCACCCCGAGGCCCCTTAATTTTGGGGTGCCTCAGGGGTCGGTTCTCTCCCCACTGCTCTTTAACATCTATATGAAGCCACTGGGTGAGATCATTCGTGGCTTTGGGGTGAGATATCATCAATATGCTGATGATACCCAATTATCCACCCCAGACCACCCCGGAGATGCCCTTTCCGTGATGTCCCGTTGTCTGGAGGAGGTACGGGCATGGATGGGCAGAAACAGACTCAAACTCAATCCCTCTAAGACTGAGTGGCTGTGGATGCCGCCATCTCGGGTTTCAGAGGCTCCATCACTTTTGATAGATGGGGAAAAACTTGCACCCGTTGATAGGGCTCGCAACTTGGGTGTCCTCCTGGATGCTCGGCTATCCCTAGAAGACCATCTAACAGCCATGACCAGGGGGGCCTTCGCACAGGTTTGCCTGGTGCGCCAGTTGCGCCCTTTCCTGGACCAAGATGACCTTCGCACAGTCACTCATGCCCTAGTTACTTCCCGCTTGGATTACTGCAATTCCCTCTACATGGGCCTGCCCCTGAGATGCACCCGGAGACTCCAGCTGATCCAGAATGCAGCTGTACGGGTTGTTATGGGAGCCCCTTGTTACTCCCATATAACACCCCTCCTGCATGAGCTGCACTGGTTACCAGTGGTTCTCCGGGTCCACTTCAAGGTGCTAGTCCTCACCTATAAGGCCCTTCATGACTTAGGTCCGGGATATTTGCATGACCTTCTCCTGCCTGCCTCTCACCGTCCTGTTCGCTCACATAGGGCCGCTCTCCTCAGGGTTCCGATGGCGAGTCAATGTCACCTTGCTGTGCCCAGGGGTAGGGCATTCTCTGTGGGTGCTCCCACCCTCTGGAATGAATTGCCTACTGAGCTCCGGACGGCTCCTGATCTCCGCTCCTTCCGCCGGGACTTGAAGACTTGGCTTTTCAAACAAATAGGCTGAGACTGATTCCGGGCTTTATTATTTACTACTAATTAATTATTTGGATTAAATTATGCTTTTATTGTACTTGTTTCTTAACTTGTGTTCGCTGCCCTGAGTCCTTTGGGAGAATGGCGGCATATAAATACATTAAATAAATAAATAAATAAATAAAGAAATAAATAAATAAATAAATAAATAATATGATTTTTGTAGTGGTAACGTTTGGTGAAAGTTGGATTGTCAGCAAAATTGTATAAAGAAATATTGATACTTTTGATTTGTAGTGCTGGTGAAATTTGTTAACCAATCTGTTGGACCTCTTACATAATTTAGGAAAGTGAAGGCAAGAATTATTGGAAATGACCCATATGCTTGGAAAAATCAAAGGCTATTTAAAATGGTGGGAAAGATGCTACCTCTGTTAATACAGGCATGAGCTTATAAGTCAAAGATGCAGTAATATACAGATAATACTGGCAAAACTATATCCATCAATCAGAAACAATTGTATATTAATGGAATTATTGAACAATATTGCTCTCTTTACAAGAGCCACCTAAATTCACAATTCAATGTGAGTGTGGGCCTTTATTGATAAGTATGTATATATTTTTATTTTCCCTGTGCATAATATTTTATATGTTGAACAATATATATTCTGATAAGATGATTTATGAATCATTTTATTCTAGTCATCCCTCTATTGCTATGCCAACACATTTTTATGTTCCATGAGGAAATAATGTAGGTTACTTTAATTGCACACGATATTGGAATTAGCCTGACTATAGCAATTATGTGATCATACAGTATATGCATTGGACTATCAAAGACAAGGAATATAATAAGCTTGGAAATATAAAATGACACTTGCAAAAACATATCCCAGATATAAGTAAATATAAGAATATAATTGATTCTAAATTCCACTTTGATACAACCCATCTCAATTCTAAGATCACATACACGAGGAGCTGGGGATAGAAGGAAGCTCTAAGAATTTTAATAATGCTTTCTATTTCTTTCTCATGGCCCTTTTTATTGTATTTTATTTCATATATAAACTCTTAAATATATGAGAGTATATATTTATATTCCAAGAGTTTGGAATATACTGTATTTTATGTAATTTAAATCTGATTTTAATTTAGTCAGTTTAAATGAAATTAAGCCTTTGCTTTATGTATCTTTATACTCATGTTAAAATGGTGCCTCCAATGTCTTTAAGGATTTTGTGCAATATTTCAGCAGTTCCTAGCACCGCACTCTTCTGGACTCCGTTCCTGGAATCTATTGAAGCCAGCTTAGGAGCAGAGGCCCAAGTGCTCTTATCACCTCTGGAAAACTGTGGCCCTTAGTTACCACATTATCTCCACTCCCTCCTTCAGGGCCTGGCACTTCTTCAGTTTCTCATACTCTTTCTTCCTGATGTCATGTGACATTGCTATATCTATCACCATTGCTGTCTTCTGGTCTTTGTTTTCTGCTATGATGTCTGGTTGATTCATCATTACCTAACTGTCTGGATCTGGAAGTGGAAGTACCACAGAATCTTATATATTTTTTTCTGCATGACTGTCTGTAGAATCTCCTGTCTGGACTTAATAGGGCCTAACCCATATTCTGTACATACTGTCAGCTACTTCATTATTCTGTTTAGTGTATGCTTTTCCTGCCTGCCTCTCTTACATCCTGCAGTGATGTTTTTCAGGCCTTTCTGCAGTCTTCTCCTTGGATCCTGTCTAGGGTAGCAGGCCCTGGCTTCTATGCATCTGGTGCTTACTGCCAATATGCTGCTATGATCAGCACCTCAGTGCTGTCTTTTAGCCCAGCCTTTCCACACATTGGTAAGACTTCTCAATGTCTGCCATTTCATTTATCTGTCGATGATTTATTCCATGCATGGTCTTTTCTTGCCATGCACTTCCTCTGCTTGGTCTTTCTCACACATCTGCTGCTGCCTC
Organism: Arizona elegans; assembly: GCA_022577455.1. Lineage (NCBI taxonomy): Eukaryota > Metazoa > Chordata > Lepidosauria > Squamata > Colubridae > Arizona > Arizona elegans. The sequence continues at coordinate 68,225,958 of JAKOOJ010000004.1, read as the reverse complement.
AGGCATCCTCCTGGATGCTTTTGACTTGTCCAGAACAATGGTTTTGACACTCACCAGACCCTGTCTCATATGTGTGTGTGTGTGTGTGTGTGTGTGTGTGTGCAAACTGTGTGATCGTAACTGACGTTTTTCTATGAAAAGAGGCAAAGGTGTATTCTGATTGGTCGACACTGTTGTTGTATTCTGATTGGCTGATGACGTAGCTGTATTTTGATTGGGTGGAAGCGCTGTTGGTAGGTTGTGGGTCGATGGATAAGTTATGCTGGAACTAGTGGCAACACAGGCCTTTTGATGAACCTTTGATCTATGGTTTATATTTTGTGTTAAGATTCATCTATCTATGAGAGCAGGTTTCCAAATAGTAGGCAGACGGGAAGTGTTATCACGTTTATTTATACAGTATGGTCTTTTCTCTATTTCAATGGCTTCTCTGATTATTCTGCCATTGAGATGTTCTATTTTTGCAACTGTTTTTGTGTTATTAAAGTTAATATTATGTCCTGTGGCATTTATGTGTTGTACTAATGATGATGTGTGTTCTTTCTTTTTTACTGAGTTTTTATGTTCCTCGATGTGTACACTCATTCTTCTGTTGGTCTGTCCAATATATGTTGAGGGGCAGGAAGCACACGGGATTTCGTATATGCCTTGATCTTCTAATTCTATTTTGTCTTTAGGGTTTCTCAGAATAGACGATATCTTTCTATCTGTGCAAAATATGGTTTTGATGTTGTGTCTATGCAGTACTTTCCTAATTTTATCCGTTGTTCCTTTTATATAGGGCAAGATGGCTTTCCCATTGTTTTGTTCCTCTTGTTGATTTCTGTCTGGGTGTTGCATGCTGGATCATACTGATGATTTTATTTCTACAGAACCCATTTGATGTCAGTACGTTAGTTAATGTATATAATTCTGTTTGTAAATGTGCTTCATCAGCCAGATGTTTAGTTCTTGTGGTTAATGTTTTGGCAACAGAGTTTATTTGTGCTGGATGGTGATGTGATTTAGCGTTGAGATAGCGGTTTGTATGTGTCTTCTTTTGATAGATGGTATGTCCTAAGGTGCCATCAGATTTTTTATAAATTAATACATCGAAGAAAGGTAACTGATTTTCTGATTCTATCTCCATGGTGAACTTTATTTTGAGATGGAGGCTGTTCAAATATACTACGAATGTTTCCAGTTTATCTCTTCCATGCGGCCAGATCACAAAAGTGTCATCAACATATCTAAGCCGCAATTTTGGCTTGTTAACAGTTTTTTCTAAAGCATTGGTTTCAAAATCTTCCATGAAAAGATTAGCGATGACCGGTGATAATGGTGATCCCATTGGTGCACCTTCTATTTGTTTATATCTCTGTCCTCTGTGTATGAAATATGTGTTGGATAAACAATGTTTTGTTAAATCTGCGATATGTTTCGGTAGTTGATATTTGTTTTTAATTGATGACATGGCTTCTTTGACAGGTATTTGTGTGAATAGTGATACAACATCGAAGCTTACAAGTAAGTCATTTTCTTTTATGTGTTGCTTTTTCATTATTTGTATGAAATGGTATGAATTCTGTACATATGAAGGAGCAGATTCTGTATAAGGTTGTAGATGTTTGGCTAGATATTTGGCTAGATTTTGTAACGGTGAGCCTATGGAACTTACTATGGGTCTAAGAGGTATTCCATCTTTGTGTATTTTTGGAGGCCATACAGTTTTGGACATTTTGATGATTTTTCTCTGGGAATAATTGTTTCTTGGATTTCTTTACTTATAGTACTTGATTTTATCTTTATCCTCGTGGTTTTTTCTAGATATGTTGTTGGGTCTGTGTTTATGGGTTTATGTGTGGCATCTTGAAGTAAGTCAGATAGTTTCTTTTCATAGTCCACTGTGTTCATTACTACTGTTGCATTGCCTTTATCTGCTGGTAATATCATTATGCTATTATCATTTTTTAAAACTTGCAGTGCTTTTTGTTCTTCTTTTGATAAGTTGCTTTTAGGTGGTTTACTAGTGTGTAGAATGTTGGTGACATCATGTCTAACTTTATCAGCATCATCAGCACTGAGTTTCTTTAAGCAGGTTTCAACTTCACATATGATGGTTTCTATTGAGATTTTCTTAGGTGCCACTGCAAAGTTAAAGCCTTTTGCTAAGATATTCGTTTCTGCTGTTGTTAGCTCTCTATTGGAAACATTGTATACTACTTGTTTTAAATGATGCTGTGCTGTGGTTAGAGATTTTTTATGTTTTAATTTCTTAAATTTCTTTAAATGTCTGTAAGTTTTATGAGTGGTTTCTATTTCAGATCTCCAGATGGCAAGTTGTTTTGTTTTATCCCATAATATGGGGTGAATAGTATTGCTTATCTTTAAGTATATTTGGGTTATTCGGGTTTTCTCCCGCGTAAAATTGGAAGTGTCTTGGCGATGTTTCGATGAAGTCTCATTCGTCATCTTCAGGCTGGTGTTTTCGGCTTCGTGCTTCTAGGAGCAATGTGTGATCACAGCTGTTTCTTCCTTTTAACTGCCAGTGGGGGTGTGAACTGATTGGGTGGGAGCTTGGCTGTGTTCTGATTGGGTGGAGGTGTGTTCTGATTGGTTGGGGGCTTGGCTGTGCTCTGATTGGATGGGGGGTTGGCTGTGCTCTGATTGGTTGGGGGTGTGTTCTGTTTAGATGGGGACTTGGTTGTGCTCGAGTTAGTCTGAGTTGCAGGGGGATTTGAGCTGGTGAGCTGCATTGCTGTTGTTTGGCTTCGTGTTCATCATCGTGCCACATCTTCATGGTGGGTGTCAGTTTGCTTCATGTATGGATTGGAGGAGTTTGAAGTTGGCTAATGATGCAGCTGTGGTCTGGCTTCTGGTTTGTGGTTGTGCCTCATCAATCGGTTTGGGTTTGGGTTTACTTTTTGCATGGATGTGTGGTGGTGACATCCTGTGTGGTTTTCGTGAGTGTGGGCTTGGTGTCATTCTTTATGTTAGGGACTCGTTTGTCAATAAGGGCGGGTTTCCAAATGGCTGGTAGGTGGGAGGTATCTTCTCGTTTATTCATGCTGTGTGGGCATTTTTCTATCTCGATGGCTTCTCTGATTATTCTGTTGTTAAAGTGTTCAGTCTTTAAAAAGACCAGATAGTTCTGGTCTTTTTAAAGTCAATTTCATGTCCTGTGGCTTTAAGGTGTTGGGCCAGGGAAGAAGTTGGTTCCTCTTTTCTGACTGAGTTCTTGTGTTCTTCAGTGCGTGCACTTATTCTTCTGTTGGTTTGTCCGATGTATGTGGTGGGGCAGGTGGGGCATGGGATTTCATATATTCCTTGATTTTCTAACTCAATTTTGTCTTTGGAGACAAAATTGAATTAGAAAATCATTTTATCTGTGGTGCCTTTGATGTAAGGAAGGAGGGCGATGCCGTTGTCCTGTTCTGTTCTCGGTTCTTGGGGGGTGTCTCCCCTTGGATTAGGTTAGTAATTGTTCAAGTATGTTTTCTTCTCTTATCGTAGGCAAACTGCTTACTTGCTGTCTGGAAAAGTCTAGAACTAGTGAATTGTGATTTCACTGAGCTATGGCAGTGTTCTGTCCCCGTCTCACACACGCACATAGTCAGCCAGGAGTTAAAATAAACTTGCAGACAATAATTTCCTTCGATAACAGAATTGGCAGCAGCCCAGTAGCTGCCTGCCAAAAACTTTACTCGCAGAGGGAGGTGTTTCTCCTCCATCAGATAAACCAAAATAAATTCACAAAGCCAAAGAATTGTCAAGTCCAGTCCATAATAAATCCAAGGAAGGCAGATAACGAAGTTCCAGAGACACAGTATGACTTGCTAGCTGTTCAGTTTTGTCCGTCACAAAGCCTGAATGGCCACCACACCCCCTTTTATCCCCTGTGGGGTGTGGTCCAGTGACTCAGCCTAATCTCTAGCATGCCTCCTTCTCTGCTGCATGTGCTTGTCTTTCCGATGCTGGCAGGGATCCAGCCAAGATTTATCTCCATCACTGTCTAACTGTGGCTGCTCAGAGATGCCTGGCTCCTGGCCTATCTCTTCTCCTTCGGGAGACACCTGAGACATTGCCAGAGAGGAGGGTCCTGGAGAGGGAGGCCTTGCCAACTCCTCTCCTTCACTTTTGGAGTCTTCTCCCTCCGATAAGACAGGCTCGGGGATCGGAGTCACAACAGGCAGCATTTTGAAAATCTTGGTTTACGTAGGAAAATACCAGGCTGAGGAGAAATATATATATATTGGAAAAGGTTAAAATCTCAGGTGTTTTTCCACGTCATTAAAAGTCTGTTAGTTGAAATACTTAAAATCTTGGCTAAATCCCAGCTTAACCAACACTTTAAAAGTTCTCCTAAAGGCGGGAATGGCAGTCAGGTTGGGAGGTGACCCGGATGTGAGTTAATTAGGACCGAGTCTGCAGAACAAGCGAAGCCCGTCCTCCTTGCCATAGCTGTCAATTTTTTCAACTCTGTCGAGTAGAACAAATGTGTCTAGAGCCTTCTCTATTGCTTCGTAGTTTTCGGCTTCTATTTCCAACAGACAACAGCGATTCCAGCGTGAACGGCTTTTTTTTTTTTGCCTGACTCCACTGAAGACCGCTAGACTATTGGTCTGCCAGCCGGCAGACCCTTCGGCGCGCATGAGCCTGCTTTGCTGCGTCCGCCGGAGACTCTTCCACCTTCTCCTGGCGTCGGCTGCGACTCGGGCTTTGCCCTGCAGCTGGGAGGCGCGAGGTTCATTCTGTGCCATTTACGATCGTGTCAACGCCATTTGGCTAGTGATCTTTCTTTTGCCCTCGGCTCGACTAAGTGGATCACAGCGGGATCGAAGCCGCCTGTACATTATGGGTGAAGTGAGTGGCGGCTTCTTTGAGGATTTCTCAGTACTCGGCTGCCATTTTAGGGATAGCGCAAAATGGCGGATGCCATTTCAAAGAAGGCTTCCTGCTCTAACTTTAGTAAGGGAAAGAGGACCCAAGAGCACAATCCTGGAGAGGGACCCTCAGGGTCCCAGGGTAGCAAGAGGTCTAGGATTCAGAGCTCCTCTAAACATCAGGGAAACAGTCCTCTTCTTCATCAAAATATACTAAGGATGAAGAGCGATGTTATAAGGCAATGGAGCAAGCCTTCAACAAGGCTGCTTCTAATCCCGGGGGAGACAACAGGCTTTCTTCTGCAGTGCCTGCTGCTACGGCCTTACCTACCCCGATTTTGCCCTTGCCTACTGTTTCCTCTCAATCCTCTAATTTACCTCCACTTTCTCCTGACATTTCACTTCAGGAAGATAATGACTTAGTCTCCGATGCTATCTCAGTGTTTCCCTCCTCACACAGAGAGACTTCTAGTGCCCCACCGGCTGACCAGCCTCTTCAAAGGGCAGTACCTCAATCTCAGGTTCCAGTAATTCCTCTGGCCCCAGCAACCTCTGCTCCAGATCAGGCACTTTCTCCAGCTTTAGCCCAATTAATTGCGGACTCTATCCAACAGGGCATTGCCCAGGGCCTACAGGAGAGGGCTTCCTCTCGTGTTTCAGAATATCTCAATGATTAGGCCCTGTCAATCAGGTCTCAACCCTTGGAGGAGGCATCCCATCTCCAGGAACGAGCAGTTTCTCCTTCCCGGGACAGCCACGGATCTGTTTCAGGGGAGGAAGAAGCTATAATTGACCAGGATTTGTCTGAGGACGAGGATCTAGAGCCTGATCAGCCCTCCTTTGTGGGTCTGTTCTGCCCTCAGATGTTTAGGTCCGTACTGTTTAAGGCGCAGACCACCACCCACTTAGGGAGCCCCGCTCCCAAACCTAAGGACACTTCTGTTAATTCTGATCCCACTGCCGCATTGTTTGAAGAGCCTTCTGTCCTGACTGAAACAATTCCAGCGCCCAAGTTGTTTTCTGACGTGTTGCAGAGGCAGTGGAAGTTCCCAAGTTCTGGCCCTGTCCCGAACCCCCTTGATAAGAGATTCTACAACCTGGCTATCGATTATTCCGGCTTGTTGCAGATTCTGTTAGTTGACGCCCCAGTAGTGGCTCTCACCTCACCATCTCCATTGTCTGGTCCTTCGGAAGAGTCTCTGTGACCTGAAAATAGAAAGGCCAAGAGATCCCTTATTAAGGGACATCAAGCTTCGGCCTGATCAGTGCAAGTGGCATCAGTGGCCTCCTTTTTCAACAGAGCTTCAATCCTTTGGCTGAAACAGTTACAAGGCCGCATCCCTGCCTCAGATGTCCAATCATACCAGGACATAAATAAGATCCTGGCGGCAGTGGAATTTTCAGCGGACGCCACTCTAAATGCCACTTGTTTCTCGGCCAAGGCCATTGGGTCAATAGTCACATCTCGGCGGTTGCTTTGGCTAAAGAACTGACAAGATGACATCCATAATAAGTGGTGACTCGCATTCTCGCCATATGCGGGGGACAAGCTGTTTGGAGCTCCCTTAGAGCCACTGTTAATCGAAACCCAAGACCACCGTAAGGTGTTACCAGCTATTTCTCTGCGTTCTGATTCCAGACAGACGGGTTCCTTTCGAACTTCGTCCTTTCTGACCTCCGACACTGGCTTTTACCAGCACCGGTATCAACGCTCCTATCAGCCCAGGGGACCTGCCCACCAGGATAACCAGGTTAGACAGGGCCCTTGTTATCCCCCCAAGAGAATCCCTCGGGGAGGTAGAGGCCATCCCTTCCAGAGGTCTCATTAGTTTTCCTCCTTCTTCGGTGATTGGAGAACGTTTGGCTTCTTTCGCCTCCAAGTGGGACTCCACTATTTCCAATAATTGGGTGAAAAATGTTATTAGATTCAGACTTCCCCTTGAATTTAAGTCCAGACCTCCACAGTTATTTTTGCGTTGCCCTGTTTTCCTTAATAGACTCAAGAGGGTCTGGGTGGAAGCAGCCATTAGGCACCTTTTAACATCAAGGGCCATTCAACCAGTTCCCAGATCTGACTTTGGCAAGGGGTTTTATCCCTGGTTGTTTTTAGTTCAGAAACCCTCTGGGGACTGGCGTCCTATCCTGGATCTTAAATCCTTGAACTGGCACTTAATATATCGCCGATTCAAGATGCAATCCCTGCAGACTATTTTGCTTTACATCCAGGAGGGAGACCTATTGTCATCAATTGATTTAACAGAGGCTTACCTTCATGTCCCTATCCTTCCCGAACACCGTCAATTTCTTCATTTTTATTATAATGGGAATCATTATCAATACCAGGCCCTTCCCTTTGGGTTGTACTCTGCTCGTAGGGTTTTTACAAAGATTATGGCAGCTCTTATGGCCTATCTCAGTGGCCTTCCAATTAGAGTTTTATTTTACTCGATGATATTTTGATTTTGTCCCAATCCCCTAGTAAGGCCCAAAGGGATTTAAATTTAACCCTGCGGGTTTTGCAAGAACTTGGGTTTTCTGTAAATTGGAGGAAAAGCCATTTAACCCCCTCCACTCGACTCCAACACCTGGGGGCTATAATTGATATGATCAGTTCAGAGGTTTTTCTCTCCCCAGACCGCATATCGAGTATAATTTCATTGGCTTCCCAGGTGCAACGCCAAAGTTCAACTTCTCTCCTCGCCTTGTCTTGTCTACTCGGCAAAATGGTGTCTATGTTCGGGATCGTCCCTTGGTCGCGGCTGCACAGCAGGGACCTTCAGTGGTTCCTATGTCCCTTTCAACAGTCCCGCAGGAGCTCATCCGCTACATGGGTGATATTACCTCCTCTCATGCTCCAGTCGCTGACTTGGTGGACCTCCGAGGCGATGTACAAAGGCAGCAAGTTCCGCAAGCCTCAGCGATTGATCTTAACAACAGACGCCAGCTGTCGGGTTGGGGCGCTCATCTCGGACCCCATCTGGCACAGGATCAGTGGTTGCTTCACGAGGCAAACATGAACATCAACGTTCTGGAACTTCGAGCCATCTTTCTCACCCTGCAACGTTTTCAGCCATAGGTCCGTGGCTGGGACATTCTCATCCTGATGGACAATGTCTTGGCCAAGGCCCATGTAAACAGGCTCGGAGGCACCCGATCGCGGAATCTAATGCACGAAGCCCACAACCTCGGTGCCTGGGTGGAAGTCAAACTGGCCTCGATCAAGGCTGCACACATTTCGGGGACGGAGAATCGGGCAGCAGATTCTCTCAGCAGGTCCCCAATCGACCTGGCCGAGTGGAGCCTTCACCCGGGTCTGTTCCAGGAGTTGACGGGCCGCTTCGGTTTGCCAGCAGTAGACCTGTTTGCCTCGGCATCAAATCACCAGCTGCCGCGGTTCTTTACCAAATTCCCCTCCCTGGGGGCAGAGGCGGTGGATGCTCTGTGCAGCACGTGGACTCCCGGCCTCCTTCTGTACGCCTTTCCACCAATTCCCCTAATTCCTTATATCATCAGGAAGCTTCTACAGGAACTCATCCTTCTGGCTCCCTTTTGGAGTCGCCGCTCCTGGTTTGCAGATCTGCAATTCCTCTCAGTACAGCAACCTTGGCAGATTCCGGACGACCGGATCGTTCTCCTGCAGGGACCTCTGACTCATCCAGATCCACAATGGTTCCGCTTAACCGCTTGGAGGCTGAGAGGCTCCACATGACGGGGATTCCTCTCTCTGCAGGGGTTATTACCATCATTCAAGCCTCCAGGAGAGACTCAACTACACGAATTTATGAGGCTACCTGGCGGTCCTTCTCTACGTGGTGTCAGAAGCGTCACCTGTTACCTACCTTAGCATTGGTGGTTCAAGTCTTGGAGTTCCTTCAAGAAGGGTTTATATCCAGCCTCTCTCCTAATACGCTCCGACGCCAGGTAGCAGCTCTATCTTCAGTTCTCTCCTGTGGTTCGAAGGACCCAATTTCCAGGCATCCCCTGATTCGCCAATACTTACGGGGGGCTACCAATCTCTGTCCTCCAACCATACATCGGTTTCCATCGTGGGATCTTCCTAAAGTCCTTTCGGCCCTCACTAAAGCACCCTTTAAGCCCTTGAGAGAAGTCTCCCTTCGGTACCTATCGTTGAAAGTGGCCTTCCTAGTGGCAGTCACCTCCACCCGCTGTATTTCGGAGATGGCCTCATTGTCGATTTGCAAGGAATTCTGCATCATTTACCCGGACAGGGTCATCCTTCGTTTGGACCCGTCCTTCATTCTGAAGGTTAATTCTGTAATTCTCTTCCGATTCCTCGCAGCATCACGGCACACTCCACCAGGAGCCCCGCTACATCAGTTGTCTGGTCCACTCAGGCATCCGTGGAGGAAATCTGCTGGGCAGCCACGTGGGCCTCTCCTACCTTCTTCATCCGGCACTATCGTCTGGATACTTACGCCTCTGCAGATGCAGCCTTCGGCAGGAGGGTTCTTCAGGGCGTCCATCGGGTCTCCTAACTTCAGGGCCGGCCCTCTCCCTCCCGACAGGACACAGGACTTTGGTATGTCCATCCTGACTGCCGTTCCCACCTTTATTTTTATTTATTTAATTTATTTATTTTATTTTATTTCTATACCGTCCTTCTCCTGCAGGACTCAGGGCGGTGTATAGCCAAGATAAAACATTGCATATAAAATTTAAAAACAGTTTAAAAAACAATTAAATAATTTTGGCCCAAGATTTAAAACAACCTAATTAAAACCGAATTCAATTAAAACTGAGAGGATGGGATCAAGCCAGCCCGGCTAGATGGAATAAGTGTGTTTTCATTCTCTTTAGGAGAATGGGCATTGGCTCTTACCTGATACGCCCCTTCTCTGACAGGCGGGCACGGCAGTCAGCCCCTCCCTTCTGGGCCATCCCTGTTTGATGGGCTTGGGAGGGGGGGGATACTTTTAATGTTGTATGCTTATTTCATTCTAGACACGTCCGTCTGCAGATACGTCCTCGTCTCAAAACTGACAGCTATGGCAGGAGGCGGGGCTTCGCTTGTTCTGCAGACTCAGTCCGAATTAACTCACATCTGGGTTCACCTCCCATCCTGACTGCCATGCCCGCCTGTCAGAGAAGGGGCGTATCAGGTAAGAGCCAACGCTCATTTTCTTTTTGACTTCCAAAAAGAAAACTTTTAAAGCGTTGGTTAGGATTTTAGCTAGAGTTTCAAAAGACATTACAAAGTGTTTTGTTGGGATTTTGGAGGATTTTAAGGTGGGATTTTAGCCAAGATTTTAAGTATTTCAACTAACAGACTTTTAATCACGCGGGAAAACACCCGAGATTTTAACTTTTTACATACACACACCCGTGAAAACTTGAGAAGACACACACACACACACACACACACACACACAAATACTCTGTGTGTATATTTTGATTTAAATAATACACACACACACGTGTAAAATTTAAATCCACTCATGGAAAAAGAAACTGATACTGTTGTGATCTGCAAAACATGATCCTTGTATACCCATAGAAAACCCAAACTATATATACACCAAATGTAAATTAATCAAGTTACTAGATGAAAAAATAAAGGATCTGGAGGAAACTCTAATCACTCTGAAACTCAACCTACAAAATGAGAAACCCCAAACCTTGCAAGAAGAATATGCCCAAACTGAACATAATATTTATTTATTTATTTATTTATTTATTGGTTCAATTTATATGCATTCCTTCTCCGGAGACTCAAGGCGGCTTACAATGCATTAAGCAATAGCCTTCATACTTTTGTATATACTTGTTTAGTAGGGCTTTTGGTTATAATATTGACCAAACTTCTAAAAGAATTGACCCCTTAGAGCAGCGGTTCTCAACCTGGGGGTCGCGACCCCTTTGGGGGTCGAACGGCCATTTCACAGGGGTCGCCAAAGCCCTCTCTCGCCCCCCCCACGCCTTCATTCACCCTCACCCTCTGCCTCTGTTGGATCGCCCGGTCGCCGTTCGCTTACCCCGCCCACTCCCAATCTATTGCTGCCTCCGGAGTCCCAGCTGGTGGCTTGAGGGAAAAATAACTTTAAATTCTTGCCGCGAGGCTTCAAAGAGCTAGCTGCAAAGAGGTAAATTCCTGGAGCAAATTTTTCCCCCCTAGCTATGCTGAGAAGGGAAATTGAAACTAACGTGACAAAATGAGGCAGAGAGATTTCTTTTTCTTTTTCCTCACCAAAAAAGGTAGGAGCAAAACTGCAAACAACGAGAAATTTAGGGCAAGATTTTAGGGCAAGATTTTAAAACACAAAAGAAAAAAAGCTCTATTTAGGGAATTGTAATAATTGAGATGCTATTAATTGGATATTATGTTGAAAGCAGAAATGGTTGTGGTTTGGAGGAATATATGGGGGAAATTATTTGGTTTATTAGTATTGGTAAATAAAATTAATTGATTTGTAAGAAATTGGATTGCATGGAAATAATTGGAATATTCATGTTCATATTGATTAATATACAAAAAAGATAGTTATATAACTAATTGATTTATATTAAAATGTTGAATTTGTATTAAACAACTGTATTACATAATTAACCAATGTGAGGATGGATATAAAAATAGATGACAATGGGAAGGGGTATAATATAGAATAGAAGGGAAAAATTGAATTTGATTAAGATTAGAGATGAGGATGAAGGGTAATATTGGTTTTTTAAAAAAATAGATGAGGAATAAATATGGTAAAAAGGAAATATAGAAATTGTAAATTTAATTGAAATGACTAAATACTGTGTTGGAAGAAATATCCTTCTGGGTTCTGCTCCAAGTGGGGAAAAAGACACTGGAAACATGGAGACTGCTTGGAAAGATGGTTTAATGGTGGACAGGATCACATGGCTTGATGGGGCCCATTGTGTTAGTTTCTGTTGCTATCGTGTTGCAAATGTCCTTTGACAAAGGATTGACTTTCTGCCTCTGGCCCATTAACAAAGGGTGGGGGGGCAGGAAGGTGGGAGCTGCTTTGTCTGTAAAATATGCTTCTCCATTTCTCATCCAGGGAAATATAATATTCTGCCTTTTTAATATTTCCCAAAATATTTCATTCTTCTAGGAAAGGGGTGGGTGCTAACCTCCTACAACTGTTTAAATTTGTGAACCAGCCAAATACTCTGTTCAAAGAAAATACGTTGTATGTTTGTATGTGTGTTTCTAATTATTGCTATTTATTCCTATTTGTTCTCTTTTATTCTTTAAAGTTTAACAATTCATTCTTTATCTTAATATCTTAATATTTGTTTGGGGTTGGCTTTCTTCCCTTTCATCTTTTTTATTGTACAGCAATCTTTCTCCTCAAACCTACCACCTCTGTCTTTTCTTACTTTCTCTTTCCCCCCTCTTCTTCTTCTCCCTACTTCCTCTTTCTTTCTCCTTTTCCTCCTCTCTTCCTCCCTCTCTTACCTTCACCCCTCCTCTAATTTTCCTTCCCTTCCTTCATCCCTCTCTATTGCTGTATCCTTTTATGCATATGGACTACTCAGAGGGCTGAAAAAGTTATTTTTGACTGGTCCTCGCACTTTTGACCAGTCCTCGAACTTACGACTGTCCTCACAATTTATGTTTTTGCCCTATCTTGTCACCATGGTGAAGAGAAGCAGTTGTGAAATGAGTGACACAGTTGTTAAGAATGGTACAATGGGCATAAATGATGACCAGTCATAACTGCGAAGACCGGTCAAAAGTGCGAGGACCTGTCAGAAATCACTTTTTTCAGCCCTCTGGATAGTCCTTTTGTGCACAGGGACTACTCAGAGGGCTGAAAAAGTTATTTTTGACTGGTCCTCGCACTTTTGACCAGTCCTCGAATTTACGACTGTCCTCACATTTTATGTTTTTTGCCCTATCTTATAGCATGCTGAAGAGAAGCAGTTGTGAAATGAGTGACATGGTTGTTAAGAATGCTGCACAGGCATAAATGTGAGGATGGTCATAAGTGTGAGGACCAGTCAAAAGTGCGAGGACCTGTCAGAAATGACTTTTTTCAGCCCTCTGAGTAGTCCCTATACACATAGCCATGGCCATCTGGTCACATGACTAGCTAGCCACGCCCACCCAGTCATATGACCTCCAAGCCACGCTCACAAAATAAGCCACGCCCACAGAACCGGTAGTAAAAAAAATTAGAACCCACCCCTGGTTGGGGTTCACCACAACATGAGGAACTGTATTAAAGGGTCGCGGCATTAGGAAGGTTGAGAACCACTGCCTTAGAGGAAGAAGAAGACAGATGGATACTCATAGAAAAAAATACAAACCTAGTACAAAACCCCTGTCCAACCCAACCCACTCTGATGCAGCCCCACTGGTGTTAAGCAATCGATTTCAATGACTCTCCCTGGAATAAAACATGCAGACATATAGAAAAGAAGCATCATCAAATGTCCCTAAAAAAATAGCACCATCAAATGTTTCTGTGATAGAAAAATATCCCAAACCTTCCTAGGGGAAAAAAGGCAAGTGTTGGTGATAGGAGATTCAATTCTCAAGGGAACTGTTAACCTTCCAAATAATATGTCCCCTGAAATAAAATCCAAAGCATCTATTATCCATTCAAGTCTGTTTATTAAGAACATATCAAATTGGCAAGGATTTAGTGTAATTCCAACTCTGGCCATGATCTGGAATTACACCCAATAAAAAGCAAAAGTATGAAACATCCTCCCTGAGTCACAATCTTCAATCAATTCTCAGTCCATCAGTCCAGTCACTCCAAACTCTACCTTCCTCCAGCTGCAGGCATCTTCTCTGTTCCTACGGAAAAGAATGTCAGCTAGACATAACATTCCCTCTTTATCTCTATAAACCCCGTCTCAACATCTAGGGAGTGGTGAGCCTGAAGCCTTTTAACAAGCTCCTGTGAAAAACCAGATGCACTTTCCCTAACAGACGAGGGAGCTTAAGTTTCACTGTGACTGGGTTAATTACCTTAAAATTTTCAAAAGGACATAAAAACTTTGGTCCTAACTTCCCTGAAGGCCATTGCAATTTCAAATATTTGGCAGACAGATCAACTCTATCCCCCACTCTAAACTGTGGTTGCTGGGAGCGGTGTTTGTCAGCTTGAGCTTTATAGAGTTTGTAGCTTCCGCTAAAGCCCGCTTACTGTTTTCCCAGGAATCTTTCAAAAAGTCCATCCATTCGTTTATTGACATGGATGAGGAGGGTTCTCTGGGTAACTCCTGCATAGGAACAAATTCCATTCCAGTGTTAATTTTAAATGGAGTCAAACCCATGCTACTGTGCACTGCTACCTCAGCGAACAGTAACAATTCTGGTCAATTTGACTGTTGGTAATTTACATAGCATCTCAAATATTGCCCAATCATTGCATTCAGGCATTTTGCCACCCCATTCATACTCAGATGGAATCCAGAACTTAACCCCTGTGTACCACCTAATTCAGAATATACATACTAATTGAATTCTCAGAGGCATAGGGAGAGAGGGAGAGGGTGGGGGAGGGAGAGGGAGAGAGGGAGAGAGAGAGAGATTCAATTCAATTCCAGTCTTGGTTGAATTAATAGGGATTCAAACCAGTTTTAAAAGACCAATATTCAAAATTTACCATTTAGAATTAGATAGATACATCTATTAATTTTATTTTTTCCTATATTTTGAATTTTCAAGAGCCTATTGCAACGAGTTGAGAACTTTAAGAAAACTATTTTTAAGAACAGGTTTAACAGGCTTAAATACAGAAGAAATCCTCCTCCATATAGATCAGTCAGCCAATTTGAATTTTTAATAAAGTTTACATTTCTTAAAGCTCTAATAAAATCATAATTGTAATGGGGAAAAATGTTGTACCATAAAAGGAGACAATCCATTGAATGTGCAATAGGCAGGGGTCAAAGCCATAAAAAGCAACAGATCAAATTCAACAAACTATTAAACAATCCATACTGACATCCTGACATTACATTTTTTCCATGGTGATGCTTCGCAATTCCTTGTTGTTGGGATTTCCCTTACTTCTTGCCAGGAACTGAGAGTGTGCTGTGCCTTTAAATTTTCCTTCTGACCACTCCCCCCTGGCTCCGTGCTCTCCAGTTTATTTCTCTCAGTTCTTAGTGTAGGAACGTGAGTGTAGTTTCTCTCACCTTAGTGAGATTTTGCCTTGTATTTAGTTAGTTCTTTTTTTGTATATAGTGTATATAGTTAGTGTATTTAGATCAATTTTTGTCTTAAGAGTGGGAGCGATATTCAAAGGAAGGCTGCTGTGGAGGCAGCGAGCCTGTGGCTGCAGCCGTGGGCGTCGCTAGATCCTTAGCTTGACTGCCCAGGCTTGAAATTGCAGCGAACGGAGTTTTCTCGTATTGGAGACTCTGACAGCTTAATTGCTGTGTTTTCTTGGCCGCCGGCGCGTGGTTTGGGTCCGCTGGTCCACTGGTCACCCCACCGCCACCATTTCGCTCCCTCAGTAGTTGGCGGCAGCAGAGTACCTGCTTGGGGACCCGAGTGCAAACTCTGCCTGATCCCTTGCCTCGCGGCGCTTAAGGGACTACTGTCTCTTGCGCCCTGTTTGTTAGCCGGTGATCAGCGTTTTTCGAGCTTGGTGGCTGCGAGGGCTGGATTGCGGAGCCGTTGGAATTCACGCCCTTTTTCCTAGCAACAATTTGTGGGCACTTTGAAGCGAGGCTGCGCATTCAGGGACTGGGTGCCCCTGGCGCTTTCTTTGAGGATCTT
Organism: Arizona elegans; assembly: GCA_022577455.1. Lineage (NCBI taxonomy): Eukaryota > Metazoa > Chordata > Lepidosauria > Squamata > Colubridae > Arizona > Arizona elegans. Next base: position 68,210,382 of record JAKOOJ010000004.1, on the reverse strand, counting down.
AAAGTCGAAGACTGCTTTGTGAATATATAATTTCTCTTATCGGAAGTTCGCGCCAATTTTTTTTGGCACCATGGAGGCGCTGGCGGCCATCTTGGAAGGGAAAGTCTAGCCCCCTTTTGAATATGGTGACTAGAACTGGGCATTTAGGCCACGATTCTCTCTTTTTTCCTTTCAGGCTTGCCTCCCTTGGGAACGCCTGGTCAACACCTGGTCTTCTGCCTTGATTAATCCTCATGGCTGACCAGGAGTTCTCGTCAGACCCAGAACAGGCCCCCATCGCTCCTAGGCCAAAAAAGACCTCCAAAAAGAGGCCTAAGGCACAGACTTTGAATCCTTCTGTTAGCCAGCCTTTGACTTCTGGTCAGCCTTCCAGTGACCCTTCCACTATAGGCAGGGAAGAACAGCGGAGGCACAAGGCTCTAGAAAAACAGTTTACCAGAGCCCAGAATCAAGCTCAACTCAGAGGGGAGGTGGTTCAGGAGCCCTCCATCACCCAACACGATCTGGGATCGGATTTGGCCCCTCAGCCATCGCAAGACATGCCCTCTCTGCCTGCTCAGGACTCCGGGTTGAGTAATAGGCCGGGACCCTCAGCAACCTTTACTCCCACGGCTGCTGGTCTCCGTCCTCAGGAGAGTTTTGGGTGGCCTCCCCACCTGGATTTTCAAGCCCTTTTTACAGATGCCCTCGCCAAGGCAATTACTTCTGGCCTTCAGCAAGGGTGTCCGAACCAGTTTGGGTTTCCAGGGTCACAGATGCCAGTGCCCCCTATGTCAGCATGTGTACATCCTTCTCCCTTACCACCACCTCCCCCTCCTCCTCCTCCTCCTCCTCCTAGGCCAACTGTGCTTAAGGTTCCCTTAGAGACTCCTAGTGAGAATTCATCCTCTGTTGATGGAGAGCAGTTGGAGCCTGAATTTTCTGATGATGAGGACATGGTGCCAGAGAAGCCGGCCTTCACCACCCTGTTCCGGCCTGCCGTGTTTAAGACCTTACTCAGGAAAGCTAAATATGGGCACGATCGTTAACCCGAATGTTCAGGGGTCGACTGATGCCCAACCTCATGGCGAACTTTTCACAGTGCCTACTCCAGATCACAATTATATACCGTGTCCTGATCTGTTCAAGGACGTGATTAAGGAACAGTGGGATTCGCCGGGGGTTCTGTCTGCTCCTAGTGGCCACGATAAAAAACTCTACTGTGCTGATCCATCTCTGGACAGTCTTCTTAGCCTTCCCTCAGTAGACCCCCCTGTAGTTAGCCTCTCTTCCTCAGCTGTTTTGTCTTCGGACGCTGTGGAGGTGTTGAAATCTGATTAATGCAAAGCGGAGGTTTTCTTCAGGAAGACGCACCAGGCTGCGGCTTGGGCGGTGAAAGCTGCAACTTCCGTGTCTTTCTTTAACAGAGCCACTTTAATCTGGCTTCGCCAGTTGCAAGAGAGGTTGCCCCTGGAGGATACCAGACTTAACCAAGATCTTAATAAACTTAATAAACTAATGGCTGCGACAGAGTACTCAGCATCCTTGGATGCGGCCAGGTTTGCGGCCAGAGCTATGGCATCCTCCGTTATGTCACGCAGACTGCTGTGGCTTAAACCTTGGAAGGCTGATTCCAAATCAAAATGGAGGTTAGCCTCTGCCCTTTATCAAGGATCTTCTCTGTTTGGGGCTGCTTTAGACCCAATCTTAGTAGAGGGGAAAGACAAAAGGGAGGTATTGCCCGTCACTTACAGTAGACAGGAGCGCAGGTTTACACCTTATAGTCAACGGCAGCCCTTTCGGCAGGAGTCAGGACCCAGGGGGTCCTACTATAATAGACAGTTTTCCCAGGGGTTTGACCGTTTCCCTGGTAGACAGGGAGGTAGTGACAGGGGGAGATTCCAATCTCCGTCCAGATGGCCATTTAGGGTTGCAGGTCCCCGTTCCAGTAAGAGGGGAAAATGACTCCCTCAATCGCATTCCCATTGGGGCCCGTCTCCTTCACTTTCTGTCCCAATGGGAGACCTCCACCTCCGATCCTTGGATTCATCGCACAGTGGGGGTAGGTCTGACGCTAGAATTTCATACCATTCCCAAAAATATTTTTGTTCGTTCCCCAGTGTTCCAACGAAGGGACAAACAGAACAATCTCAGCACAGAAATACAATATCTGCTACAAATAAGGGCAATAGAGGAGGTTCCACCTTTGCAGGAAGTGAAAGGAGTCTAATCGATCCTTTTTTTTGGTACCAAAGGCCTCTGGGGGGGTGGAGGGCCATCTTGAATCTCAAGCACCTCAACAAGTTCATCCGGTACAAGAGATTCAAGATGCAGTCCCTCAAAACCATCCTGGCGTGTATTCAGAAAGGAGACGTGATGACTTCCATCGACTTGCAGGAGGCATACTTACATGTTCCGATACACCGTTCCCACCACAAGTACCTCCGTTTTATGTACAACAGCCGACATTATCAATACCGGGCAATGCCATTCGGTCTGTTGTCTGCTCCGAGGGTGTTCACCAAACTGTTAGCTGCAGTTGTGGCCATTATTTGGTTGATTCCCATCCGTATATTATGCTATCTCGACGACATTTTAATTTTGTCCACTTCCCCCCTCCAAGCACAACAGGACATGCAGAGGGTCTGTCGGATCCTAGAACTTCATGGCTTCTCTTTAAACCACAAGAAGAGCCACCTAACCCCGACCAGGTCCATCATCCACCTTGGAACCCAGATCGACTCGGAGGCGCTTCAGATATTCCTTTCGGAAGAGCGGCAGAGGAACATCAAGGACTTGGTCCGGCATATCTATCATTGAGGTGAGTGTCTCTGATAAACTTATCTCGGTTGCTCGGCAAGTTTATTTCCTGTTTAGATGTAGTTCCGTGGGCTCGCCATCACTTGAGGCCACTCCAGTGGTTCCTCCTACCATTCCAGAGACGGGGCCAGGGTTCTTCCAAGATCGCAGTGTCGCTCCCGGATCAGGTACGTGTATCTCTCCAGTGGTGGACGTCGGGGGCCCTGTCCAAAGGTTGCCACTTCCACGTGGTCTCCAGGTTAGTGGTCACCACAGATGCAAGTCTTGCCGGCTGGGGGGTCATCTCAACTCTCAAATGGTCCAAGGGATCTGGAGATATCAGATTCTCAGGACAATATCAACGTTTTGGAATTGAGGGCTGTGCGTCTGGCACTGCTACATTTTCAACAGGTCCTGCTTCATCGTCATGTCCTTGTCCTCACGGACAACATGTCAGCAAAAGCCCACATAAATCGGGAGGGGGGCACACAGTCCCTTTCTCTCATCTGGGAGGCGGAGACATTATTGGACTGGGCGGAAATTCATCTGTTGTCTCTTAGGGTGGAGCATATTTCGGGAACAGCGAACAGCACGGCGGACTGGCTGAGCAGACGGCAACTGGACCCGTGGGAGTGGCGGCTGCATCCCGACCTGTTTCGGGAGCTGACACATCGGTTCGGTCTCCCTCTAGTAGACCTCTTCGCCCATCAGGACAACGCACAGTTGCCAAGGTTTGTCACACGGTTCCCTTGCCGGGGAGCCAAAGCCTGCAATGCTCTGAGGTGTCAGTGGCCTCCGGGTCTGCTATATACCTTCCCCCCCATCCCGCTGATCCCGAGGGTGATCCGCAAACTGTTGTTGGAGAAGGCAGATCTGCTGTTGGTCGCTCCTCACTGGCCTTGGCATCCCTGGTTCGCCGACCTGGTGAACCTTTCCGTGGACCGGCCATGGCGCATTCCTCCGGACCAGGTATCGCTCAACCAAGGGGCTGTTCTTCATCCAAACCCCCAGTGGCTACAATTAGCCGTATGGCACTTGAGCGGGTCCGTCTGAGGAAAGATAACATCTCAGAGGACGCCATCCACACCATTCAGGCAGCCAGACGCCCGTCCACCATTCGAATTTATGATGCCTCCTGGAAGGCTTTTTGCCTTTGGTGTGCCTCCCGACATACTGACCCTATGTCTGCTTCTGTTTCTGAGATCATAGACTTCCTCCAAGCGGGTCTCGCTAAAGGTCTAGCCCCCTCCACTCTCAAAAGACAAGTGGCTGCCTTAGCAACTGTTCTGGGTCCGGGGGATTCTGGTTCGCTCACCCTAGACTCCTGTATAAGAAGTTTCTTGAGGGGTGCCACGAATCTCTGACCTCCGCCCATTCGTAGATACCCCACCTGGGACTTGACACTTGTTTTGAGAGCTCTTACTGTTGCCTCTTTTGAGCCCCTGGCCTCAGTTAGCCTCTGTTTTTTGACTCTGAAGCTGGCCTTTCTATTGGCCATCACGTCAGCTCGGAGAGTATTGGAACTGGCGGCCCTCTCCATTCGTAATTACCTATGTGTTTTTAAGCCCAATATGGTTGTCCTCAGACTTGATCTCTCCTTTGTTCCCAAAATCAATTCCGTATTTCACAGACAACAGGAAATCATCCTCCCTGACTTTTGTCCCCAACCTCGTCATCCCTTAGAGACCCAGTGGCACACACTGGATGTCAGGCGTGCCTTACGCCGATATATTGCCCGCACTAAAGCTTTTCATAAGTCGGAGCCGCTGTTGGTGTCTTTCCATCCTGCTACATTGGGCCAAAAGGTGTCATCTCAAACTGTGGCTAGATGGATCAAGGTTTATATATCCTTGGCTTATAGCACTCAAGACAGACAATTACCTGGGCGTATTTGGGCACATTCTACACGCAGCGCAGCAACGTCAGCCGCATGGTCTACTCAAGCGTCCATCCTGGACATTTGCCGTGCAGCCACGTGGACGTCGCTTTCTCCTTTCGTGCGGCATTACAAGATCGATACCTTTGCCTCGGCGGACACCTCCTTTGGCCGCAGGGTATTGCAGTCTGTCCACTCCCCTGGGACCCTGGGCCCAGGCAGCCTCCCTCCCAGTAGATGGGTGCTTGGGCATATCCCAACAACAAGGAATTGCGAAGCATCGCCATGGAAAATGGACGTTGACTCACCTGAACGTTCCTTTTCTTGGCGATGCTGAGCAATTCATCCCTCCTCTCAGGCTGCCTGGGATAGGGAGAGGGTCTTTTGAGTTTCTTCTTTAGGTCACAGCTCCTATGTAAATCCTTCGAGAAATAAACTGGAGAGCATGGAGCCAGGGGGGAGTGGTCAGAAGGAAAATTTAAAGGCACAGCACACTCTCAGTTCCTGGCAAGAAGCAAGGGAAATCCCAACAACAAGGAATTGCTCAGCATCACCAAGAAAAGGAACGTTCAGGTGAGTCAACATCCATTCTCTTCAATCGTTTCAGAAATTAACTTTGCCTGGTATCAATAACTAGTTCTCTGTCAATGATCATATCCATTTACCTTCCTTGAAAACAGCAATGCTCCCACTGACAAATTCTTCCTGGCTTCCTTGAAACAGTTCCTCATTTCCCTCCCGAATGCCTCCTAACAAGTAGCATGAATGGCAATGTTTTCTTCAGCAATCTGGGCAGAAATGTAAGAGGTAGAGCATTGCAGTGAAGTCAGAATTGCCTTCTTGATATAATAGGGAAGGCCCAACCAGGGAAACAGGACCAGACTGCCAGATTCTAGGCACTGTGTTAATCTAGCACCTATTGTCAGTTGTAACATTTTGACAATCAGCTGTTCAGTTCATATTGCCCAATGAAATATCCATATGAGTATGCATTATGTATATATGTGGGCTATTCTACTCCACCAAGCACAACAATATAAATAGCCTGCAGTTTTATTAATATAAAGACTTCCTACTTTTTTGTTTTTTATTTACTGAAAGATCTATGTAAGTGATAAAGCATGGATACAGCTTGGATTTTAAGAGTTAAAACTTATATTTTCCCAAATAGGAAGTTAACAAGCATTGTTGGTAGTTCTTTTCATCAGGACAATTAAATCATGCCAAGTTTTTATTAAAATCCCAGGTGCAACATAATAAGAATGTTGCACATATGCATATAAGAAAATTTAATTTGCCTATATGAAAATATACTTGAACCTATCTAAGACTGGCCTGGCCTGGCCTCTCCCCCTTATTCAAGAAAGTAAAGACTCTTGAAACTTGGCATTTCAAAAGGAACCTTTTATTGAATAGAGGTGATAGCAGGGCAAAAAGAAAGCAGGCTCCAAGGAATTAGAAACTCCTCCCAAATGTCCAATGTGAATTCAGCCAATCCACAGGTACGAAGACGTTATTGTACTGGCCGCTCTGAAAAAGTGATAAGGAAATGTACCCAGGGTCATCTTCCACCGGCTCTCGAGCGATGAAATCCACATGGCCCTCCCTCCCTTTGCATTCCCCGAAAGGTGTAAAAATGCCAGGGTGCTTAGGCACCAGGCTATATGTTTTCTGAGGTTTTTACGGGTGTTTGTATGTAGGTCTTTGGTTATTCGGGTTTTCTCCCGCGTAAAATTGGAAGTGTCTTGACGATGTTTCGACAAAGTCTCATTCATCAACTTCAGGCTGGTGTTTTCGGCTTTGTGCTTCTAGGAGCAATGTGTGATTGCAGCTGTTTCTTCCTTTTAACTGCCAGTGGGGGTGTGAACTGATTGGGTGGGAGCTTGGCTGTGTTCTGATTGGGTGGAGGTGTGTTCTGATTAGTTGGGGGCTTGGCTGTGCTCTGATTGGATGAGGGGTTGGCTGTGCTCTGATTGGCTGGGGGTGTGTTCTGTTTGGGTGGGGACTTGGTTGTGCTCGGGTTAGTCTGAGTTGCAGGGGGATTTGAGCTGGTGAGCTGCGTTGCTGTTGTTTGGCTTTGCATTTGTGGTCGTGCCACATCTTCATGGTGGGTGTCAGTCTGCTTCATGTATGGATTGGAGGGGTTTAAAGTGGCTAATGATGCAGCTGCGGTCTGGCTTCTGGTCCGTGGTCATGCCTCATCATCGATGTGGGTTTGAGTCTGCTTTCCACATGGATGTGTGATGGTGACATCCTGTGTGGCCCTCGTGAGTGTGGGTCTGGTGTCATTCCTCATGTTAGGGACTTGTTTGTCAATAAGGGTGGGTTTCCAAATGGCTGGTAGGTGGGAGGTATCATCTCGTTTATTCATGCTGTGTGGGCATTTTTCTATCTCGATGGCTTCTCTGATTATTCTGTTGTTAAAGTGTTCAGTTTTGGCGATAGTTCTGGTCTTTTAAAAGTCAATTTCATGTCCTGTGGCTTTAAGGGGTTGGACCGGGGAAGAAGTTGGTTCCTCTTTTTTGACTGAGTTCTTGTGTTCTTCAATGCGTGCAATTATTCTTCTGTTGGTTTGTCTGATGTGTGTGGTGGGGCAGGCGGTGCATGGGATTTCATATACTCCTTGATTTTCTAACTCAATTTTGTCTTTGGGGTTTCTTAGGATGGTGGATATTTTTCGGTTGTGCAGAATGCTGTCTTGATGTTGTGTTTGTGGAGAATCTTGCTGATTCTGTCTGTGGTGCCTTTTATGTATGGGAGGAGGGCTTTGCCATTTTCTTGTTCTCTGCCTTGGACTTTAGTGGGGGTTTCTTTTTGGATTAAGTTGGTAATCTTATTTCTTTGGAATCCATTGGATGTTAGTACGTTAGTGAGAGTGTGTAGTTCGGTTTTTAGGTGTTGTTCCTCAGCTAAGCATTTTGTTCTGGAGATGAGTGTCTTGGCTATGGAATTGATCTGTGTGAGAGTGCATGCAGATAGCAGTTTGTGTGTGTTTTCTTCTGGTAGATGGTGTGTCCTAGGGAGCTATTGGATTTCCTGTAGACTAAGACATCCAGGAAGGGAAGTTGGTTGTTAGCTTCTGTTTCCATGGTGAACTGTATTTTGGGATGTAGGCTGTTCAGGTGTGTGAAGAAGTTGTCCAGTTTTTCTTTTCCGTGTGGCCAGATTATGAAGGTGTCGTCTACATATCTGAGCCAGAGTTTGGGTTTGTTTTGGGATTTTTCTAGAGCTTGGGTTTCAAAGTGTTCCATGTAGAGGTTAGCAATAACAGGTGAGAGAGGTGAGTGCCAATGAAAGAAGCCTTGACAGCTATCCAAAACAAATATAACCCCCCAAGCACATCCTAGATCTGACCAACCACTGCCTATCCAACACATACTTCATCTATAATGGACAAAAATACAAACAAATAGAAGGAGCACCCATGGGATCAACCCTCTCACCTGTCATTGCAAAAGTCATGGAATCAATCATTAACCGATCCATTACCCTCCACCTAGAAACAAACAGCCTACTCTGTAATAAACAATTTGGTTTCAGAAAAAAAATTATCCTGTAATCTACAACATCTACACTGCAACAATATATGGATTACAAATCTCGATCAGGGCAAAGCAATAGACGCAATTTACATAAATTTCTGTAAAGCCTTTGATTCAGTGGTACATGACAAACTACTTCTAAAATTAAAATCTTATGGCACCATAGGATAGCAGAGTTCCTGTCAAACAGACAACAAGTGGTCAAAATAGGGAGCACCCTATCAAATCCTGCACCTGTTAATAGCAGTGTCCCCCAAGGCAGCATTCTAGGACCAACACTCTTCATACTATACGTAAATGACCTTTGCAATCATATTATAAGCAACTGTGTTTGCTTCGTCGATGATGTAAAAATATTTAACACCACAGACAATGCTGCTACCCTTCGAAAAGACCTTGACTTTGTATCAGAATGGTCAAACAATTGACAACTTCAAATCTCAACCAACAAATGCTCTGTCTTACACATTGGCAAAAAAAATCAGAACATAAAATACATACTGGGTGGACACCATCTTGTAGATGACCCTCGAATGTCAAGGACCTTGGAGTACTCATATCTAATGATCTAAATGCCAAAGCCCATTGTAACAACATTGCCAAAAAGGCATTAAGAGTTGTAAACCCAATCTTGTGTAGCTTCTTCTCCGGTAATACCACACTACTAACCAGAGCATACAATACATTTGCTAGACCAATTCTCGAATACAGCTCATCTGTCTGGAACCTGCACTACATATCGGACATTAATACAATTGAATGTGTCCAGAAATATTTCACAAGAAGAGTCCTCCACTCCTATGCTCACAACAAAATGCCTTATGCTATCAGACTTGAAATTCTAGGCTTGGAAAACTTAGAACCACGCCGCCTTCAATATGACCTAATCATAGCTGATAAAATTATCTGCTACAATGTCCTACCTGTCAATGACTACTTCAGCTTCAACCACAACAATACACGTGCACAGAACATATATATTACCTAATATGTTCTTGACAAATAAAATAAAATAAATAAATAAAATTAAAAAAAAATATTGCAGGAAACAGAATATATATATAAGAAAGAAGTAATAAGGAAAGAAGTAATTTAAAAAACCCTAACCCTGAAGAACGACAGATACACGGATACACAGATCTGATATACTGCCCTCCTTAGAAAAAAGGATAATCCACCTGGAAAGAAACAAGAAAAACATATGTGGTTTAGTTGGATATTTTAGGTGGAATTTCCTTAAGAGTGTGGGGGCTTTTATGGGTTTCTTGGCCATCTACTCATTTTGAGATGGTGGCAAATGTTTCCATGAGACTAAGTATTGTGTGGAGCCATGTTGCATGCATGAGTTCAGGATTTCCTTAATCTCAAAGGGTTGTTCTCCTTCTATCATAAGGGGGATCAGAGGTGTGGGCATAGATTGCTTGATATGAGAGGTAATCTCTGGTTTGAGTAGGCTACAATAGAACACTGGATGTACTTGTCTAAGTGTCTTGGAGAGAAGTAATTCAATTGTGACAGGATTTATCACCCTAATGATTGGGAAAGGACCTATGAATTTTGGACCTAGTTTCTTAGAGGGCTGTAGTAATTGCAAGAATTTTGTAGATAGATAGACTCTATCTCCCACTTTGAATGGTTTTGGTTCGGTTCTCTTTTCGTCTGCCTGAGTTTTGAAGGTGGCCCTGGTTTCCTAGAAGGTCATCCTTAAGTAGGGCTTCCTTAAATGCCTGAGTGGTAGCATTGTCGGTAGGGGGCCCTTGTTTTCCCTGTGCTCTGGTGATTACTTTAGCTGCCAGCTAAAGGGCTTTGAGTAGAGATTTGATTACTTCGGTCTTTGTGCTATTGTATTGGGGTTTTCTGGAGAGGATGTCTGCCAGAAAGTTTTTTTCCCCTGGGAAGTATTTTAGTGTGAAATCAAACCGTTTAAAGTATTATGCCCAATGCACCTGTTTGGGGGAAAGTTTTCATGGGGTTTTAAGGGCTTCTAGGTTTTTGTGATCAGTCCAGACCTCAAAAGGGATTTTGTTACCGTCTAGGAAATCTCTTCAAGTTAGGAAAGCCCAATGTATGGCATAAACCTCCTTCTCCCAGATGGCCCATCTCTGCTCTGTTTCAGTTAATTTTTGGGAGGTGTAGGCACATGGCAGCAGTTGGTTGTGTTTATTCTTTTGGAGAAAAAAAGCTCTGACTGCTACATCGCTGGCGTCTGCTTGTATGACGAACAGTTTTTCTGGGTCTGGGTGTTTCAAAATGGGTTTGGCAGAAAACAGCTGTTTAAATTTCTCAAACTGAGCTTAGTATTCCATTGTCCAATTTAGTGGTTGCCTTGGCTTTGGTTTGGCTTCCCCTTTTGTTTTTAGCAGGTTTGTTATGGGGAGGGTGATTTTTGCAAATGCTGGAATGAATTGGTGGTAGAAGTTGGCAAACCCCAAAAAACTTTGTAACTGTTTCCGTGTGTGGGGGGGCTGCCAATTGATTACTGCTTGCACTTTTTGTGGGTCTATCCCCTCATGGGAAATTTGATACCCTACGTAGTTTATTTTCTCCTGGTGGAACTCACATTTGGAGAGTTTTGTATAGAGTTTGGCTGCTCTGAGTTTATTCAGGACTGCACAGACTAATTTTACGTGCTCTGCCTTTGTTTCTGTGTATATTAAAATGTCATAAAGGTAAACCAAAACTCCTTTGTATAAATGTTCGTGAAGCACCTCGTTTATCAATTGCATAAAAATGTCTGGGGAACCTGTAATCCAAGCGGGAGTACTTTAACTTGGTAGAAACCCAGTGGGGTATTGAATGCAGTTTTCCATTCATCCCTTTCCTTATTATGATGCAATAATAGGTCTCTCATAAATCCAGCTTAGAGAAAATTTTCCCCTTTGACAGGTGTCCTTCATGAGGGGGAGGGGGTACATATTTTCTATGCTCACTGTGTTTAAAATATGGTAGTCCATGTAAAGTGCCATCTTTTTTTTGTGGAACTATACTGGGGCTGCATTTTCTGGCTGGATAGGTTTGATGAACCCCTTTTCTAGGTTTTTGTCAATGAAAGCTCTTAGTTCACCACATTCTTGGGGGGACATGCTGTACATTTTTGGTTTTGGAAGTTTAACCCCTGGTAATATTTAGATGGCATAATCGATGACCCAATGTGTGTGTGTGAGGGGGATTTGTCAGAGCTTTCTTTGCTAAAAACCTCGGCTAGATCCCTGTATTCTTTTGGGATGCCCTGGGTTGGCATGGACCAGCCGGGCATTGCTGTTTTATTGCTCCCCCCCTTTCCCGGGGTTTTCTCTATTTCATCTGCAAATGTCATGTGTCCCTGGAATCTTACAGACCCCTTCTTCCAATTTACTTTGCGGTTCCATTTCCTCAACCATGTGAGGTTCCATTACAGGCACTATGATAAACATCAGCATTTTGTCATAGCTTCCCATGTTTATTTGCAAAGGTTCGATAGCAAAAATGGCTGGTTCCCCTCTGCTACTGTCCCATCTAGCTGGCAGAAGGTGATGGGGATTTTCAGTTTCTTTAGGTGGATCCCCAATTTCCCCACCAGGGCTGGGTTAATTAGGCACCAGGTGCAACCTGAGTCCAATAATGCTGAAACTTCACATGGGTCATCTTCCCAGGGTCATCTTGGGTGGTCCTCCAGGTGCGATTCAAGGTGTTGGTGACCACCTTTAGAGCGCTCCATGGCTTAGGACCTGGATACTTACGAGACCGCCTTCTGCCACCGAGAGCCTCCCACCGGCCAGTACGCTCCCACAGAGAGGGGCTCCTCCGGGTGCCGTCGCCCAAACAATGTCGACTGGCAGCCCCCAGGGGGAGAGCTTTCTCTGTGGGAGCATCTGCCCTCTGGAACGAGCTCCCCCCGGAGATATGGATGATTCCGGATCTATGTACTTTCCATCGGGCCCTCAAAACTTTTTTATTTCATCAAACCGGGCTGGGCTAACTCTCCAATGGTGTAATTTTAATTTTAAATGGGGGATTTTAACTGTCGGGCCAAATTGTTTAATATATTTCTAAATTGTTTTTAAATTTTGTATTCTATGTTTTTTATCTATGGCTGTTCACTGCCCTGAGTCCTTTGGGAGAAGGGCGGTATATAAATTTAAATATTAAATTAAATTAAATATTAAATCTTCCACCGGCTCTCGAGTAATGAAATTCACTCCCTCCCTTTGCATTCCCCAAAAGGTGCAAAAATGTCTGGACGCTTAGGCACCAGGCTGTAAGTTAGAAGGCTAGAAGTTATAAATCAATATATTGCAGGATACAGGATAATATAAGAAGGAAGTAATAAGGAAAGAAGTAATTAACCCCCCCACTTCCCCTGAAGAATGGCAGATACATGGATACACGGATCTGACAATAACCATGTATAGACATGACATCAGGCACTCTTTTCATTCCCCTTATTTCCCCTTTTCTTATATTTTACATGATTTTAGATAATTTTTGAATCCTTGGAATATGAAAGCTTCAGTGAGCTTAAAGGGAGAATGAATGCAGTACAAATATATACATTTTTCCTCATTCATTAAAAAATCAATATATGCTGTAAAATTAGCTATTGTAATAGTTAACTTTTGCAACAGCAACTTGGCCATCTTGCAATTTTCCTTGCAAACAGTTCCTGTCTTGCAAATAATTTTTCCTTTGCAAACTTTAAATGAGTTTTTTCATCACAAATGAAGCACCACCTCTGTTGCTGGGCTTTCTGCTTGCAAAGTCTTTGCTGGGCTGTAATCTGATATCTTCTACTGCTACTTATCTCTCTGCAGACATCTTGACTGTTGCTGGCTCCCTGGAGACAGCCAGTCTATGGAATTTTTTTTTAAAAAAAAATTGATTTATATGCCGCCCTTCTCCGGAGACTCAGGGCGGCTTACAATGCATTAAGCAATAGCCTTCATACTTTTGTATATTTATACAAAGTCAGCTTATTGCCCCCACAAACTAGGTCCTCATTTCACCTACCTTAGAAAGGATGGAAGGCTGAGTCAACCTTGAGCCTTGGAGAGATTCGAACCAGCAATAAATTGCAGGCAGCTGTGTTAATAACAGGGTGCGTAGACCACTGTACTATCAAATTTTCTGTTCTTCTCGCTTTTTTTTTTAATTTGATTTTTATTATAACATATAGTGATACACTCAATACATTTTCGGTTCATTGGTGGAATTATATACATATATACATCTACATGCATTATTACTTGTCTTTTATTTGATATTGTTTCTTGAAGCTAAATTTAATTTCAAAAGACTTAAAGATAATAGTGCTCAAATCTCTAAGACTAAATGTAATACTGTTCATATGGATTTTGTTGATTAATTAATACTTAATCTCTATACTCTATTTCCTTCTTTATTTCTTTTCCCCATCCATTTGTACCACATGTCCCACACACTATAAAATTCCGAATCTTCTCTGTCATTAATTTCTGAAGTCAATTTGTTCATTTCGGCGCACTCCAGTATTTTCCCAATAACATGTTCTTAAGGTGGTATTTGTTTTTCTTTCCAATACTGGGCAAAGGAAATTCTAGCGGCTGTCAGAATATGTATAATTAAGTACTTTTTCTTTTTTGCATATTCAATTTTCAAAATTCCCAGGAGAAAGGCTTTTGGTTCGAAATCAAAATTTTCTTTTATTATTTCTCTAATCCACATCCATATCACCCTCCAGAATTTTTGTGCCTGATTACAAGTCCACCAGCAGTGATAGAAAGTACCCTGCTGATGGTCACATTTCCAACATTTAGGGCTCGAATTGGGGTAGATCTTCGCTATCCTAGCTGGGGCCATATGCCATCTATAAAACAGCTTGTATTGGTTTTCCTTGTAAGCTGTCGCCTTTGTCATTTTCAGATTATTATTCCATATTGAATCCCATTCATTCAGATTTATATTCTGTCCGATATTTTTGGCCCATGCTAACATCGGTTCTTTAACTACTCTGCCATATTGTACTCCAATAAGTAATTATATAATTTAGCTAGAATTTTGTCATCCATACCCATCCATATCTTGTCAAATCCATTTATGCTCGTCTCAATGCCAAATTCCTCCTTATCTTTTTTATATCAGGATTTAATTTGGTTATATGGCCAACAGTCTATAGAAGTACCTTGTTCCATCAATTCTTCCCTTGTTTTAAGATTCCCTCCCCCATCTAATAATTCATTGTATCTGACCATTTTACCCATTTCTAATACATTTGGATATATTATAGCCTCCATGGTGGAAAGCCATCACGGAATTTTCCTATAGTGCTTCTGTCTCATCTCTCCCCATATTTGTATCAAGATCTCCCTTATTTTATGCCTATGGAAATAAGTTTTCATCTTCTTCCCAGTATCCCAGAGATATGTATGCCAACCCTTCTGGAGATCATGCCCTTCTAAAGTTAACAGTCTTTTATTTCTCAGGGTTGCCCAATCTTTCAGCCATACTAGGTTTGCAGCTTTTTGATATAACTCCCATTTAGGTAATCCGAAACCCCCTCTTTCCTTCCTGTCCTGTAAATTCCTAATTATTATTCTTGGTTTCTTTCCCTCCCAAATAAATTTTCTGATGATGCTATTGAGCTCCAAAAAATTTTTTTTATCTAATTTAACAGGGACCATTTGGAATAGATACAATAACTTGGGTAATATGCTCATTTTTATTGCCGCAATTCTACCTAATAATGATATCTGTAGTCCTCCCCACTTTTCTAGATCCTGTTTAATATTTCTAATCAATGGTAAATAATTATCCTCTCTGACGGCCAAGCACCTTCATGAAATCCACACCCCCAGGTATTTTACCTTCTTGGCGGTTTGGATCTCCATTGATTCTTCCAGTGCTTTTTTTCTTACCTCCATCATATTTTTTGTTAATAATTTAGTTTTGGATTTATTTAATTTAAGGCCTGCTACCTCTCCGTAATTGCCCAATTCTTCCAAAATTTTAGTGCCTGATTCTAATGGTTCTTCCATAATTAATACCACATAATCTGCCTAGAGATGTGGTCATATATTTTACAGATAGAGCAATAAGGAATGATATCCTGCAAAAATCTTTTCTCACTTCTGTGCAAGTGGGCGGATCGAAGATCACAGTTTACAAGGAGCTTCCGCCTAAGATGTTGAAATCCAGAAAAGATTTTGGCTTTCTTGTTAAAGAATTGCAGAATAATCAGATCCCATTTCGTTGGGACGCTCCAACTGGCATAATTTTGAGATATAAGGGAGAGAAATACCGTTTGAATACTGTGGAGAAGGCGGAGCAATTTTATACTGAGATCTTTAAAGAAAGAACACCATCCCCACGTACATCTATAGTTTTGGAGATTAAGGAGAGTGATAAGAAGCAACTTCAAGAACCGCAACAACAATCTAAGCAGGAATCAGAGGAGTTGAAGGACGCTGAAGGAGGTTTCCTGGATGAGCCTGTGCTGGAACCTTCTCCAATCTTGGAGCCGGCTTGGATGGCTGAAGTCAAGGACCAGCGTATAACCCAAGCAAAATCCAAGCAACTTAAAGAAAAGTTACAGCAGGAAAGACAAGATGAAAAGGCTGGGGCCGTGGGGAATGCAGGACAGAAGATTTCAGATGAAATCCGATTATTCTGTTCTCTGCTCCAGAAAGAGAATAATGATGATTAAATGTTTATCTTGGAATGTGAATGGGTTGAATGCAACACAGAAAAGGAAGAAAGTATTTGCATATTTAAAACAACATAATAATGATATAATCTGTCTACAAGAAACGCATATTACAGTTCAAGATCAAAACTATTTGAAAAATTCCAAATTAGGAACACATTTTATATCTTCAACTAACCAAAAAAAGAATGGTGTGGTTATTTATGTAAATAAAAAATTAACAGCCAAACTTATAGAAGCTGATCAAGATGGCAGGTTTGTAGCAATTGAATTACTTTCTGCTAATAGTCAAATTCTTTTGATAGGAATTTATGCTCCTAATCAACAACAGGACTATTTTTATAAAATGCTACATACTAAAATACTACAATGGGATTATAGATCTATTTTAATTATGGGAGATTGGAATGGAGTAATTGATTCCAAATTAGATAAAAAGACTTTGGCGAAGTCAAGGATTAGATTACCACAGACCTTTTTTGATATGAAAGAAGACTTGGAATTAAAAGATATTTGGAGAATACATAACCCAAAAGAACTGGATTATACTTTCTTTTCTGATAGACATAGATCCTTCTCTAGGATTGATTTCATTTTGTTGTCAGATGACTTACTTGTTAGGACAAAAAGAACAAAGATTCTGCCAAGAACTTTGACTGATCATAGCCCAGTATGGATAGAAATTGAGACATGCAAGACTGAGAGACGCTCTTGGAGATTAAATGAAAACTTGTTCAGATATGAAAAAAATAAAATAGAACTTAAAAACTATTTGAAAGAGTTTTTTGAAATGAATCTGAATAAAGGCACCCCAATGGAAATTGTGTGGGACGCAAGCAAAGCTTACATGAGAGGGGTGCTTATTCATATGAACTCTAAACATAGATTGACCCGACAAAAGAAAAGACTTGAATTGGAAGCAGAAATAAAGAATAAAGAACAGTTACTTATCAAAAACCCAACAGATGAAAGAATACGTGGTGTCATAAAACTTTTGAAAGATCAATTCCAAATGCTTATAGCGGAACAAGTTGCAACAAATCTACAATACGCGAAGCATAACACATTCTGCAATGCCAATAAACCGGGCAGGTGGTTGGCCTATACACTGAGGAAGAAACAGAGCATACGGACTATTGATAGTATTGATATCGGAGGGAAAGAAGTTTTTCAACAGAAATTAATAAAAGAAGCCTTTCTTGAATATTACACTAAACTATATGCCAGAGAGGAGGTGCAGAATGGACTTATAGAAAAATACTTAGACAATAAAAGAGTTACAAAAATTACTGAGCAACAAAAGGAAAGAATGAACTATCCTATAACAGAGGAGGAGATAATAGCAGCAATAAAACAATTAAAAACAGCTAAAGCTCCTGGAACAGATGGTCTGACTGCAGTGTACTATAAAACTTTGCAGGCAGAAATGGTGGAACAACTCAGAGACTTATTTTGTAATATACAACAAGGGGGAAAAGTACCCCCATCATGGACTACAGCTTATATTTCTTTGATACCAAAAGAACAAGGTGGTCCCAAAAAACCAGAGAATTACAGACCAATATCTCTTTTGAATACGGATTATAAAATTTATGCAAAAGTACTAGCCAACAGATTGATGCCAGTAATTCAAAAGGTGATTCATGATGATCAAGCGGGATTTATTGAGGGTAGGCACATGAATGACAATGTAAGGCAAGTAATAGATTTATTGGAATATCTTGAGAAGAATAAACAGATCCCTGCAGTGCTGGTTTTTTGGATGCAGAGAAGGCCTTTGATAAAGTGGACTGGAATTTTCTACTCAAGACTTTAAAAAGGATGGACTTTGGGGACCAATTTATACAGGCGGTCTCAGCAATTTATCAAGATCAAAAAGCACAGATTATTATTAATGGAAGTTTGACAACAGAGTTTAAAATCGAAAAAGGAACAAGACAGGGGTGTCCGTTGTCCCCATTGTTGTTTATTTTAACATTAGAAGTCTTGTTAAACACAATAAGGGACTCTAATACCTTGAAAGGTATAACGATAAGGCAAGAGGATTACAGAATAAAGGCATTTGCAGATGATCTGGTTGTTACCCTAACACAGCCAATGGAATCAATAATCCAGATGAAGGACATTATACAAGACTATGGTAAAGTTTCAGGTTTTAGATTGAACCAGAAAAAAACTAAGATGGTAGTCAAAAATATGACACAAGATCGTAAACATGAGCTTGAAAGGAGGGCAGGTTTTGAGATTGTACCAAAGGTAAAATATCTAGGAGTTCAGGTTGCAGAATCAAATATGAAATTGTTTCAAAATAATTATGAGGTGTTGTGGCGAGAGGTGCAAAAAGATATGGAGACTTGGAAAAAACTGCAGCTGTCTTTACTTGGAAGAATAGCAGCAGTTAAGATGAATATTTTGCCAAGATTTCTTTTTTTGT
Organism: Arizona elegans; assembly: GCA_022577455.1. NCBI lineage: Eukaryota > Metazoa > Chordata > Lepidosauria > Squamata > Colubridae > Arizona > Arizona elegans. Next base: position 68,192,095 of record JAKOOJ010000004.1, on the reverse strand, counting down.
TTCAAATGATTCCGGTGCTCAAAAATGATAAACAACTAAAAGTATGGCAAACTGGAGTGAACAAGTTTGTCTGGAACGAGAAAAAACCAAGAGTAAAATTGAAAATTATGCAAGACGTTCCAGAAAGGGGAGGTCTCAAACTTCCAAACCTACAGTTATATTATGATGCAGCAGCTTTGACTTTAGCAAGTGATTGGTTTGGAGGAAAAAAGTCTGGAATATTAAATGCAGAAAGTTTTGATTTGGAACTTGGATGGCACGCCTACTTATTTTATGATAGTAAAGTGGACAAAGTATTTAAAAGCCACATACTTAGAGATTCTTTGTTGAGAGTTTGGAAGAAGCACCGAATCAATTGGGATTATAAAATACCGCTATGGCTGGATCTTGGTCATACTTTGTGGAATACAAATATAATGTCACTCGGGGGGGTTTTATATAAAGAGGTTCTTTTTACAGATGCGGGCAGAAGGCAGCTGAAGACATTACAGACATTTTTGGCTGAAGGGATTAATCTAACTTGGTTACAATATAATCAATTGCAATTGAGATGGAAAGAGGACCAAAAAACTGGTATTATGGAGTATGAGGAAGAATTGGTCAGACATATAAAAGAGAAAGGTCCAATGCATATTAAAAGACTTTATAATGTTCTGTTAGAAAGGGATTTAGAAACTGAACTAGTTAAAGATTGTATGATTAAGTGGGCACAAAATTTTGAGGAACCAGTGATGTTGGAAACATGGGAAAAAATTTGGGTTCAGAATGTTAAATTTACACAGTCGCAGAATTTGAGGGAAAATTTTCATAAAATGTTTTATAGATGGCATTTAGACCCCAAAAAATTGTCGTGTATGTACCCTAATGTGCAGCCTAAATGTTGGAGATGTGATTGTTTGGATGCTACATATTATCACGTTTGGTGGACCTGTAAGAAAGTTAAGGCCTTTTGGATAAAAATTTGGTGGGTCATGCAAAATATTTTGAAGAAAAAAATTCAATTTTCTCCACAATTGTTTTTATTGGGTATAGCTAAGGGTTTTACATTGGGTGAAACAAAACTGATATTGTATATGATAACAGCAGCAAGATTGTTGATAGGTAAATACTGGAAAAATGAAGCGCTGCCTACGATTGAGGAATGGACTTTGAAGATGGCCAGTTTCGCAGAGATGGCGAAGATTTCAGCATATCTAAAAGATTGTTCACAAGAGACTTATGAATGGGAATGGAAGAGGTGGATAGATTATGTTCAGAACAAATATCAAACTAGGAAGTATCAAATAGCTTTTATTTGAGAATGTTATATTAAGATAGAAATATTTTAAGGTAAAGAGGATGAAAAATTTATTTCAAAATGTTATATTAAGATAGAAATATTTTAAGGTAATGAAGATGAAAATTTTTAAGGGGGAGGGAGGGGTTCAAGTTTTATATACAAATGAGGGTTTTTCCTTCTACTTGATATGAGTATACTGTGTGGAAGTCTGGGGGGGAGGGGAGGGTTAGGGTGGGTTAGGGAGGTTGGGAAGTTTGGGGTGGGATGAGGGGGGGAAAAAGGGGTGAAAATGTAATTGTAAAACTTTTGCAATAAAAAAAAAAACCACATAATCTGCGAATGCCTGTGTCTTATATATCTCTTTTCTGATTGTTAAACCCTTTATTTCATTATTGTTCCTAATCTTTCTCAAAAGTACTTCTAGTGCTAAAATAAATAAAAGTGGGGATAGAGGGCACCCTTGTCGGACTCCTTTTCTAATTTGAAAAGCCTTAGTTAATTCTCCTTTCAGTAATATGTTAGCCTTTTGTTTTTGATAGATTGTGGATATCGTATTGACAAAATTTGATCCGAATTCCATTTGGATAATTTGTTGTTTCATAAATTGCCAATTAAGATTGTCGAATGCCTTTTGGGCGTCGACAAAGACCAATGCCATTTCTTTGTTCGGGTGTTCCTCATAGTATACTAATATGTCTATTATCATCCTTGTATTATTCCTGATTTGCCTCCCAGGGAGGAATCCATTTTGATCACAGTGTATTAATTTATTCAAAATTATTTTTAGCCTTCCTGCTAAGATGCCCATATAAATTTTGTAGTCCGTATTCAGGAGGGAGATCAGTCTATAATTTTTAATTAATTTTGGATCTTCTCCTTCTTTTTGGAGGAGAGTAATATATGCCTCTCTCCATGATTCTGGAATTTTGGATTCTGTTAGGGCCTCATTATAAATTTCTAACAGCTTTGGTAATAAAATTTCCTCCAAATCCGAATTTTTATAGAATTCCCCTGGAAATCCATCTGGGCCTGGGGATTTGTTCTTTTTAAGTTTTGATATTACCGTCCTTAATTCTGTCATCGTTATTTCTTTATTAAGTATTTCTTTATCCTCTTCCCCGATCTTTGGGAGACTTTCTTTTGACAAGTATTGGACCATCTTTTCGTTGGGGATTTGTTCTTCCGCATACAGAGCCGCATAATACTCTCGGGCAATCTCCAATTTATCTTCCTGTTTATTGTTAAGGTGGCCTTCCGGGTCTTCCAATTGATGAATTATGCCTTTCTTTTTTTCTTTTTTTAACCTGTAGGACAGCCACCTGCCCGGTTTGTTTGCATTTTCAAAATAATATTGTTTGGTTCGTTTCATTTTGTACACCAGTTCCTCTTGATCAATAATATTTAATTTGTGCCATATAACCCTCCAATTCTCTTTAACAACCTTATTATCTGGTTTTTGTTGTAGTTCCCTCTCAGCTTTCCCTAATTCTTCCATCAGTGCCTTCTGCCTCTCTCTTCTTTCCTTATTCCTATATGCACTATACGATATTGCTAGTCCTCTTATGTACGCTTTCATTGTATCCCATATGACACCTCGAGATGTTACTTTTCATTTACTTCAAAAAATAGATTTAATTCTTTTTTTACTTTCTCAACATTTTTCTTGTCCTTTAGAAATTGATTATTTAATCTCCATCTTGTATTTCTTCTCTTGTGCGTACATTCCCATTTAACCTCTAATGGATTATGGTCTGCCCAAATGTTGGGCATAATTTCTGTTGACTTAATATCTAAACCTATATCTCTGCTTACCCACATAATAATAATAATAATAATAATAATAATAATAATAATAATAATAATAATAATAATTTTATTTCTATACCGCCCTTCTCCCGAAGGACTCAGGGCGGTGTACAGCCTATTTAAAAATACAAGACAAAACAGCAGTTAAATATTAAAATGATTAAATAGATTTCGCTCAATTTAAATCCCCAGAAATTTAAAATACCCTAATTTAAAATTATTATGTTGATAGGCCAGCCTGGCAGAACAACAGGGTCTTCAGTGCACAGCGAAACACCCGGAGGTCGGAGATCTTACGTATTTCCAGGGGCAGTTCATTCCACAGGGCTGGGGCTCCCACAGAGAAGGCCCTCTCCCTGGGTGTCACCAGCCGACATAACTTGGCCGATGGCACCCTGAGGAGACCCTCTCTGTGGGAGCGGACTGGCAGGTGGGAGGCTATTGGTGGCAGAAGACTGTCTCGAAGGTACCTGGATCCTATGCCATGGAGTGCTTTAAAGGTGGTAACACCTTGAATCGCACCCAGAAGACCACTGGGAGCCAGTGCAGTTCGCGCAGGAGGGGTGTCACGTGGGCACAACGAGTTGCGCCCATAACCACCCGCGCGGCCGCATTCTGGACCAGTTGGAGCCTCCAAGTGCTCTTTAAGGGGAGCCCCATGTAGAGAGCATTACAGTAGTCCAACCGGGAGGTAACAAGGGCATGAGTGACCGTGCGCAGGGCATCCTGGTCCAGAAAGGGCTGCAACTGGCGAATCAGGCGAACCTGATAAAAGGCCCCCCTGGCCACGGCCGTCATATGCTCTTCTAAAGACAGCCGTGCGTCCAGGAGGACACCCAGATTGCGAGCCCTCTCTGTGGGCGGCAAAGATTTCACCCCCAATAGTCAGCAATGGCACCTGCTGACTATATCGGGGTGCCGGAAGCCACAGCCACTCGGTCTTGGAGGGGTTGAGTCTGAGCCTGTTCCTCCCCATCCAGACCTGCACGGCCTCCAGGCAGCGAGACATCACATCAAGGGCATCGTTTGGGTGGTCTGGGGTGGAGATGTACAGCTGACTATCATCAACGTACAGATGACACTTCACCCCAAAACCACGGATGATCTCGCCCAGCAGCTTCACATAAATGTTGAACAGGAGGGGCGAGAGGACCGACCCTTGCGGCACTCCCTATGCGAGACACCTCGAGGTCGACCTCTACCCCCCTGCCAACACAAACTGTGAGCGGTCGGAGAGGAAGGAGGAGAACCACCGCAAAACAGTGCCCCCTATTCCTAACCCCCTCAACCGCTGCAGCATGATACCATGGTCGATGGTATCAAAAGCCACTGAGGTCTAATAGGACTAGGACAGAGGAGCAACCCCTGTCCCGAGCCCTCCATCATCCACCAACGCGACCAATGCCGTTTTTGTGCTGTACCCCTGCCTGAAGCCCGACTGGCACGGGTCTAGATAGATAGCTTCATCCAGATGCCGGGGAAGTTGTCGTGCCACCACGCTCTCAGCAATCTTCGCCACAAAACGGAAGTTGGAGACTGGACGATAGTTGGCTAATTCAGCCGGGTCCAGGGAAGGCTTCTTGAGGAGTGGCCTTACTACCGCCTCTTTCAAGGCGGCAGGAAAGGCACCCTCACTCAGAGAAGCACTTATAATTCCCTGGAGCCAGCCTCGTGTAACCTCCCAGGAGGCCAGTACCAACCAGGAGGGACACGGGTCCAATAAACACGTGGCGGCACTAATCTTACCCAGAACTCTGTCCACATCCTCGGGAGTTACAGGATCAAACTCCTCCCAGATAACATTCTCATCATATCAATCCTGGACCAAGATTTTTTAGGATTAGAATAATATGTATACTGCCTCTTATGTGGGTGCAGAACCCGCCAAATATCCACTAGATTGAGTTCTTCTACCATATCAAAAAATGATTTTGGTAAATTTTTCCTCTTTTTCTTTTTACCTTTGGTCTCCTTATAATCTCTATTCGAATCTATTACCCCATTAAAATCCCCAATTATGCAAATCTTGCTCTTATCCATCATGCTTAATCTCTCTCCTAATTTTTTATAAAAGTCTCCTAAGTTTTCATTCGGAGCATAAATTGCTGTTAATAAAATTGGATAATTGCCTCTTTTAACTTCCACCATTAATATCCTTCCCTTCGGGTCTGCATATTTTAGTTAGGCTTTTATTTCCTTCTTGATGTACAATGCTACTCCCCTCTTCTTTTTGTCAGCTAGAGATGCATAAAGATTCCCCAATTTCTTATATTCCAAATATTTTTGATTTTCCTTTTTAATATGAACCTCTTGAAGACACACTACATCCATATTTTGTTTAGCTAATTTTGTAAAAAAAAAAATAAAATTCTCTTTTTGTTATCATTCAGGCCATTTACGTTAATCGATATCAATTTCCAATCATCCCTCTCTTAATTCTTGTATACTATCCTAATACTTCTTGACGTGTGTAACTCTTTGTGGTCTTCGGTCTTTCTTTGTCTCTTTACTATCCTTATCTTCCTCCTCCTTTTCCTTCGATGTCCCTTCTTTCTCTCTTTTCTGCTGGGTTGCTTCTTCTTCAGATGTTATCGCCTCTAACTCCTCTTTACTGCTTTGATCCTCTTCAGACACTCATAATTGATCCAAGAACTCTTGAGCTGCTACTAAGCTATCTATCTTAACTTTATTCCCTTGCCACGTGATCCACATGCCTTCCGGTAAAATCCACCTAAAGAGGATATTCCTTTTATTTAATTGAGTAGCCAAAAACCTATAATCTCTCCTTATCTACCTTACCCTCCTTGGAATTTGTTTCAATATAATCACCTCCTTTCCCTTGTACATGACTGGTTCATCTCTTGCCATACTATAGAAGATATCCTTTACCTTCTTCCTTGCGAATCTTATATGCATCTCCCTTGGCAATTTATTTCTTCATGCATAATTTGTCTGGACCCTATATGCCTCATCAATTTCCTTTATAATATCCAATTTATCTTGTTGCAACACCACAGCAATTAATTCCGCCATCACCTGGCCCAGATCTTCTTCCTTATCTTCCGCAATGTTTTGGAAACGGAGATAGAAGGAGGCTCGATCAATTTCCAATTGGGTAATTGAGTCTGCCAATTCCCTATTCTGTGCCATCAGTTTTTGGTCAACTGTATCTAAATTTTTTTCCTGTTGTTCCATTTTAACTTCCATCTTTTTAATCTTCTGTGTATTGGTTTGTATCGATTCCTGTATACCAATCATTTTTTGATCTAATGCCCTAATATCTGTCTTCAATTCAGTATGGTTACTAGACATTTTTTCTTGCATCATAATCATCGTGTCCTGTATTGCTGTCAGTGTTGATTGCATTGCTTGCATTGTGGGTATCATTCCTGATTTCTCCATTTTAGAGAGACCTTCAGTCAATTTCTGTATAGCAGGTGATGTCGTTGTGATCGTGGGATTTGAGGGTGTTTTCTTTCCTGTTTTTGTCACCGTGGATGAGAGGCTCGTCATCTCCTTTAATACCTTTTTCTGTTTTCTTATTATCTTTTCAATGTTTTTCCAGATTGTCATCCACCAATATTTAACTGCCTCTATCAAATGTATTTATATTAAATCGTTCCCCCCCGTTCCACTATTCAATATTGTTTAGTAATACAATAATTCAGATTTTTATCATTTGCACAAATCTATCTTGTAATAAATCACTTATTAATCAATTAATATTTAAACTAATTTGAACTAAGATAACCTTCTCACCTGCTATCACTACTTAAGCAAATGAGCTTTACCTATCCTTATTTAACACTTAAGCACTGATGACTTTCTAATATATCTTGAGTAATCTAAGTACACATATAAATAATTAATTAATTATGCAATCTCAATATTCAATATTTTAAGTTATAAAAAACTAATCAAAATTAAGAATCAATAATTGAAAGAAGAAGAAAGGAGGAGAAGAAAAGAAAAAATCCAATTATAGAATATAAAAGATTATAGAGTGTATAAATTCCTTAATAAAAAAATCTAAAAAATACTTAATAAATTTTAAATAAGTTCACAATTAATTTAGGTTGTCTGAAATGGAATATGTAATATATATATATATAATATTGATATAGATATATAATTGTAGATATATAGATTTTCTAATGTTTTTTTGTTGTTGTTATTTGCCCAACTCGTTAATTAATTGATTGCTCAATAACTTCTCTCAATCATAAAAGAGCAAAAGGGAAAAGCAACCAAAAATATAAAAAAGTTCTTTTACAATGATGCAGCAGGCACGCTTTGCTGTATAATCCGCTTCGCGTTGCTCTTAAGTTCAATCACTCTCCATTTGCATTGTCATTCAGATTTCATCAGCCATGTTATCTTCCCCAAGTGCTCCTTCTCACTCTCTCAGCTCAAGACAATCTTATTATTAGTCTTGACAATTGCCGCACTTCCGAAATCCAGTTTCCTTTATTCAAATAGTCTATTCCACACTCTCAGCTTTCAAAGTTTATTTGCTCAAAACAAAATATCAATCCAATCCCCTGGAAGCGCCGTCTCCCGTTCTAAAAGTATCCTCAGTCTCACCAGCTCGTCTGCGATCTCGCCTCCCACCGATCTCCTCCAGCCTCACAATCACCACCAATTCCTTCCAGGATCCTTCTTATCCGACGCAGCCAGCACAATCCAATTAAACTCACTCCGAGCGTGTTCAGGGGAGAGTAGGTACGAATGATAATAGGCACCAACTTCTCTGAAATCTTCTTGCTTCCTGTCTTTTGTTGGCTATCACAGCTTCAAGTCTGCCATTTAAGGCAGACGCGCCATATTAGTTTGACAACGGCAGTCGGTCCAGCAGAGAGTGCTTGCTCCTCACCGCTCTGCCTGCTGACACCCCGCTATTGTCCGCGTAGCTCTCCGAGCTCCCACGCCTCGAAGGGACCCCAAAACACGACGAAAAAGTGGCGCTGCAAGCAGCGATCGCTGTCACAGCCCATATCGCTGGGATTCACCAACCGGAAGTCTCGGAATTTTCTGTTCTTCTCTCTCTGTGCCCCACCTCAGGAATTCCTCCTTGTGGCTCTTTCTATAATGGCGCTTGTTCTCCTCAGCAATCAAACAAGCCTTTAAAGCCTCCAAACGTAACTCCTGCTCTGGCTTGTACTCAAACACTGCAGAAACAATGTTCCAAGTTTCAGTAAGACTGTTTAACACTGGCAGCACCTTCTGAGACTCAGGAAACTGCATGCCCCGCTGTTCCAATTCCACAAATAAAGTTTGCATTTGTACAAAATGCTGTTCCACAGATTCTACTGGTTGCAAACTGGCTCTGTATAATTTTCTTGATAATTGTACAATATTGCATGCTGACACACTCACATGCACATTTCTTAATTTCAGCCAGACCTCCTTTGCAGTCTTTAAATCAGCTACATTGATAAACTGATCATCTTCTAAATTCAAGATGATTGCTTTATCATGCTGCCTCTGATCTGCAGCTGAAAAAGGCACCTGTGATGGATTAATAACCAAATAACAGCAAAATACTTTTATATACACATTCTTATATACTGGTTATTTACTCTATCAGTATTTTCTAGAAAGATTTATTCTATATATATCTAATTATCCAACACTATATCAATCTATAAATTATATATGCTAGCTTACTCTAAAGTTATATGATATCTAATATGGTTGATAATATTCTTAAATTATTTTATCTGTCCATAGTTACTATCAATATACAGTTCTTATCTCTCAATATTTTATCATCGCTTTAAATCTCAATCAATATCTATCTTTATATACATTTATAAATAACTTTAAATTATTCACTTAGTCTTTAAATCTATAATCTATAATTCATTAATCTATTACAATTTACTTTTTCTATTCTTTCTTATTGTTTATAATTATTATCAGTGTTCAAATATATCAATTGATTGCTTTTATCACTCCAACAGTTATAATTATTCTTGTTTCTTATTTCTTTCTCAAAACTGTTTCTTCCTGTCATCCAGTCTCTGTGTAAATCTATATGAGGCAATGTTGCATCAGTCTTACTCAGTTCTTTAATCAAGTCTTCACTTCCACATGATATCACCTTTTCTTTCCTTATTTGCTTCTATATCTCCAATAGTCCGATTTTCACAGTTATAATATTTCAAAAATATAATTCCTTTAAAGTTGTAATAATAGTCAATCTCCTACTGGCTATCCTCGTATTCTCCAATCTCCACTTCTCCACGCTCTGCTTTTCACAATCTTTGTATCACTGTCGGAAGTCCGAGGAGTATGCTTTGGGTTGAGTGATGGTGGAGATATCTGCGTAGCATTCAATTTCTCCTTGTTCGCTGCTTTGCTCGGACATCATTGCAAGGTCCCCATAGTAGAGCAAAATGTGCTTCTCCAGATTGATCTAGTTTGCAGAGTCTGCTTTCTGTAAGGATTTGCCGCTCCTCCTTTCCCAAGAAAGTATAGACTCTTGAAACGTGGTATTTTAAAGGGAACCTTTTATTGAGAAGAAGTGATAGCAGAACAGGTGAAGCAGACTCTAAATTCTCTCCCAAACTGCACAGTTAGAAATAGGGCTCTAGAATCCATCCCTCCAGTTTGAATGTGGATTTCAGGCAATCCACAGGTGTGAAGATGTTTATTGTAATTTACCAGATAAGATGTTTATTGTAATTTACCAGAGCCAGATAAGGATCTGTTCCTATGGTCTTCTGCTTTCAACCAACTGACACAATCCACATGGTCCTCCCTCCTTATTTCATTTCCAAAAGGTGAGAACATTGCAGGGCACTTAGGAAAAAGGTTATAAAATACAGCTTATCCCCATGCTCCCCCCTCCCTTCATATGAATGGCAATATCAAATCAGGGGTCTGACAGACATTCTCTTATCCAAAATAATTATTTTCTTGGAGGTTGTCTGGGCTCAAGCTCAAGCTCATTTTCTTGTGCCCTAAATTGTGTGTGGCACAGATGTAATCTCCAAAGAGAATGAAGTTTATATGCAACTCTGAAATATAGCTGTAATATAATTATTGGGAACCTTGCTGTAGCCCAATGCCATATCTCTTTCTTCTGAATGCTCTATGATTTCCTTTCTTTATCACATTCTGGTTCCTTACTCTTTTTGATGTTTCAGATTAAGGGAATTGCAAATAATCTTGCTTTTTCTACTTGCTATGATTGAAACATTCTTTAAATATAACATAGCTCTAATTTGTTGGTAGTAGCCTATGGGTTAACTTCTATTTATTGTTGTGTGACATACAAAGATTTAGTACTCTTGCATTATGCACATAGCTTGCTTGAGTTCTTCAATGTTTGCTAAGATATCTATTTGTTCCTCTTGTAGCATCTAGAACAAAAGTAATAAGCAGATTGTGTTCAAATCCCTTTTTTGCTTGGGTACAATCTGCTGGGCACTGCTCCAATAAGGTCAAAGATGAAGTGGAAGAGCCCCATCTCTATCACTCCAAGCTCCAGTGAACGATTCTGGCTAGCATTCAACTTTTTTTTTTTATTGCAAAAGTTTTACAATTACATTTTCACCCCATTTCCCCCCCCCTCAACCCACCCCAAACTCCCCAACCTCATCCTCCCTAACCCTCCCCAACCCTCCCCTCCCCCCGGACTTCCACAGAGTATGCTCACATCAAACCCCCCCCTTTATATTAAACTTGAACCCCTCCATCCCCCATATAATTTTTCATCTTCACTAAGTTAAAATATTTCTATCTTAATATAACATTTTCAATTAAAAGCTATTTGATACTTCCTGGTTTGATATTTGTTCTGCACATAATCTATCCACTTTTTCCATTCCCATTCCTAAGTCTCTTGTGAACAATCTTTTAGGGATGCTGAAATCTTCGCCATCTGTGCAAAACTGACCATCTTCAAAGTCCATTCCTCAATAGTGGCCAAAGCTTCATTTTTCCAGTATTTACCTATCAATAATCTCGCTGCTGTTATCATATACAATATCAACTTTGTTTCTCCCAATGTAAAACCCTTAATTATACCCAGTAAGAACAATTGTGGAGAAAATTGAATTTTTTTCTTCAAAACATTCTGCATAACCCACCAAATTTTTATCCAAAAAGCCTTAACTTTCTTACAAGTCCACCAGACATGGTAATATGTAGCATCTAAACAATCACATCTCCAACATTTTGGCTGAACATTAGGGTACATGCATGACAATTTCTTAGGATCTAAATGCCATCTATAAAACATTTTATAGAAAGTTTCCCTCAGGTTCTGTGATTGTGTAAGTTTAACATTCTGAACCCAAATTTTTTCCCATGTTTCCAACATCACTGGTTCTTCAAAATTTTGTGCCCACTTAATCATACAATCTTTAACCAATTCAGTTTCTGAATCCCTTTCTAACAAGACATTGTAAAGTCTTATTTGCATTGGACCTTTCTCTTTTATATGTCTAACCAATTCTTCCTCATGCAACATAATACCAGTTTTTTGGTCCTCTTTCCATCTCAGTTGAAGTTGATTATACTGCAACCAAGTTAAATTAATCCCTTCGTCCAACAGTGTCTCTAATGTCTTCAACTGCCATCTGCCCGCATCTGTGAAAAGAACCTCTTTGTATAAAAACCCCCCGAGTGACATTATATTTGTATTCCAAATAATATGACCAAGATCCAGCCATAGCGGTATTTTATAATCCCATTTGAGTCGGTGCTTCTTCCAAACTCTCATCAACGAGTCTCTAAGTGTGTGGCTTTTAAATACTTTATCCACTTTATTTTCATAAAATAGGTAAGCATGCCATCCAAATTCAAGATTAAAACTTTCTATATTCAATATTCCAGTCTTTTTCCTTCCAAACCAATCACTTGCTTGAGATAAAGCTGCTGCTTCATAATATAACTGTAGGTTTGGAAGTTTAAGACCTCCCCGTTCTGGAACATCTTGCATAATTTTCAATTTCACTCTCGGTTTTTTCTCGTTCCAGACAAACTTATTCACTCTACTTTGCCATTCTTTCAATTGTTTATCACTTTTAAGCACCGGAATCATTTGAAACAAAAAAAGAAATCTTGGCAAAATATTCATCTTAACTGCTGCTATTCTTCCAAGTAAAGACAGCTGCAGTTTTTTCCAAGTCTTCATATCTTTCTGCACATCTCGCCACAACACCTCATAATTATTTTGAAACAGTTTCATATTTGATTCTGCAATCTGAACTCCTAGATATTTAACCTTTGGTACGATCTCAAAACCTGCCCTCCTTTCAAGTTCGTGTTTTCGATCTTGTGTCATATTTTTAACTATCATCTTAGGTTTTTTTTCTGGTTCAATCTAAAACCTGAAACTATACCATAGTCTTGTATAATGTCTTTCATCTGGATTATTGATTCCATCGGCTGTGTTAGGGTAACAACCAGATCATCTGTGAATGCCTTTATTCTGTAGTCCTCTTGCCTTATCACTATACCTTTCAAGATATTAGAGTCCCGTATTGTATTCAACAAGACTTCTAGTGTTAAAATAAATAACAATGGGGATAACGGACAACCTTGTCTTGTTCCTTTTTCAATATTAAAATCTGTTGTCAAACTTCCATTAATAATAATCTGTGCCTTTTGCTCTTGGTAAATTGCTGAAACCGCCTGTATAAATTGGTCCCCAAAGTCCATCTTTTTTAAAGTCTTTAATAGGAAATTCCAGTCCACTCTATCAAAGGCCTTTTCCGCATCCAAAAAGACCAGCACTGCAGGTATCTGTTTATTCCTCTCAAAATATTCCAATAAATCTATTACTTGCCTTACATTATCCTTCATGTATCTGCCCTCAATAAATCCCGCTTGATCATCATGAATCACCCCTTGGATTACTGGCATCAACCTGTTGGCTAGTACTTTTGCGTATATTTTATAGTCATTATTCAAAAGAGATATTGGGCTATAGTTCTCCGGTTTTTTAGGACCTGCTTGCTCTTTTGGTATCAAAGAAATATAAGCTGTTTTCCATGATGGGGGTATTTTACCCCATTGTTGTATGTTGCAAAATAAGTCTCTGAGTTGTTCCACCATTTCTGCTTGCAAAGTTTTATAATACACTGCAGTCAAACCATCCGTTCCAGGATCTTTAGCTGTTTTTAATTGTTTGATTGCTGCTACTATCTCCTCCTCTGTTATAGGATAGTTCAGTCTTTCCTTTTGTTGATTAGTAATTTTTGTGACTCTTTTATTATCTAAATATTTATCTATAAGTCCATTCTGCATATCATCTTTGGCATATAATTTGGTATAATAATCTACAAAGGCTTCTTTAATTAATTTTTGTTGAAAAATTTCTTTCCCTCCAATATCAATACTATCAATAGTCCGTATGCTCTGCTTCTTCCTTAGTGTATAGGCCAACCATCTGCCCAGTTTATTGGCGTTACAAAATGTATTATGCTTCTCATATTGTAAATTTGTTGCAACTTGTTCCGCCATAAGCATTTGGAATTGATCTTTCAAAAGTTTTATAGCACCACGTATTCTTTCATCTGTTGGATTTTTAATAAGTAGCTGTTCTTTATTCTTTATTTCTGCTTCCAGTTCATATCTTTTCTTTTGTCGATTCAGTCTATGTTTAGAATTCATATGAATGAGTGCCCCTCTCATATACGCTTTACTCGCATCCCACACAATTTCAATTGGGGTGCCCTTATTCAAGTTTATTTCAAAAAATTCTTTCAGCTGCTTTTTAAGTTCTATTATATTTTTTTCATATCTGAACAAGTTTTCATTTAGTCTCCATGATCGTCTCTCAGTCTTGCCCATCTCAATTTCTATCCATACTGGGCTATGGTCGGTCAAAGTTCTTGAAAAAATCTTTGTTCTTTTTGTCTTAACAAGTAGATCACCTGATAACAAAATAAAATCAATCCTAGAGAAGGATCTATGTGTATCAGAAAAAAAAGTATAGTCCAATTCTTTTGGGTTATGTATTCTCCAGATATCTTTTAATTCCAAATCTTCTTTCATATCGAAAAAAGTCTGTGGTAATCCTTGATTTCGCCAGACTCTTTTTATCTAGTTTGGAATCAATAATCCTGTTGTTGGTTAGGAGCATAAATTCCAATCAGAAGAATTTGGCCGTTTACTGTATGCAGTTCAATTGCTATAAACCTACCATCTTCATCTGCTTCTATAATTTTAGCTGTCAGTCTTTTATTTACATAAATAACCACACCATTCTTTTTTTCCAAAGTTGAAGCTATAAAATGTGTTCCTAATTTTGAATTTATCAAGTATTTTTGATCTTGAGTTCTAATATGAGTTTCTTGTAAACAAATTATATCATTATTAAATTGTTTCAAATATGTAAATAACTTCTTCCTTTTCTGTAGTGAATTCAGCCCATTCACATTCCAAGATAAACACTTAATTGTCATCTTCATCTTTTTGAAGCGACGAACACAATAGCCGAAGATCTTCCGAAATCTTCGGTTTTGCTCCCCCCATGGCTTCACTTTCTTGTGTAGTACTCTTAGCTCCCTTTTTGTATTGTCTTTCCTGTTGTTGCTTTCCTTTAAGTTGCTTAGATTTTGCACGAGTTATACGCTGGTCTTTGACTTCAACCATCCGAGCCGGGTCCAAAATTGGGGAAGATTCTAACAGGTGCTCCTCCAGAAAACCTCCTGTAGCACCCTGCGTTTCCACTGGCTCCACCTACTTTTCTTCTATCACTTGCTGAGGTTGCTTCTTATCTCCAGCACTGTGGATGTACGTGGAGATGGTGATATCTCTTTAAAAACAGTAAAATAGAAATGTTCCGCCTTCTCAACAGTGTTCAACTGATGTCTTTCTTCATTGTATTTCAGAATTATACCAGTTGGGGCATCCCACCGGTATGGTACTTGTTGTTTTTTCAGTTCATTCACTAGGAAACCAAAGTCTTTTCTATCTTTTAACATTTTAGGTGGCAATTCTTTATAAACTCCTATTTGAGCTCCCTCCACTTGCACGGAGGAAAGAAAAGATTTTTGCAAGATATCATTTCTTATTGTTCTATCTGTGAAATATATCACCACATCTTTAGGCAATTGTCTTTGTCTGGCCACCCAGGAATTCACTCTGTAAATTTTGTCTATTTTATAAAAAACCTCTTCAGGATTAATTTTTAATAACACAGCCAAAGCATCAGCACAGATCTGTCTCAGGTCCTGTCTGTCATTCTCTCTAATACCTTATAGCGCCTTATAGCGAATTCCATGGCCCTGAATTGCATCATTGTAATTTCGTTTTCAACTCTCTGCATTTTATCATCCACATCAGAAATTTTATAGTCAGTATCCTTAATTTTAACATTGACTTCTGATTTAAATTCTTCCAATTTGGAATCCACTTTAATAATAATTTCTGACAGGCCAGACACCACATTCGATATTTTTTTAGTCACCTTGCCATAATCCTGCTTCACCACATTTTTAATTTCATTAATTTCCTGCATAATTTCCTGTTTAGATTTTTGAAATTTATCATCTATTTCCTGTTGAGATTTTTGAAATTTATCATCCAAAGCCTGAGTAATAAATTCTTTTAAACTTTCAAAATCAAAGTCTTTTTTCTGGGTCAGTTGAGCAGGAGGAAGCTGCTGTTCATGTTTGTGTGTGGGGGATCCCCCCCCCTGCTGCCTTTCCTTCCTGCTTCTTAGAAGCCAACCTGCCACGTAGGTTAGATTTTCTGAAAAAGGAGATCCTTTTTCCTTTTCCACCACCACAAAGTCCTCTGAAAAAATCCCCCAGGTTTAATCAAATTGGGGATAGGAACTAAACTGAAGCAAGCTCAGATTTAAAAAAAAGAATTTTTTCCTCTTCTCCTGTTCCTCCTTATTACAGGCAGCGCAACTTTGTAACAGATTGTAAGAGCCTTGGTAGTACAGGGGTTTAAGGCACTCTGTTATTAAGCTGGTTATTAAGACCAGCTGCCTGCAATTACTGCAGGGTTCGAATCTCGCCAAGGCTCAAGGTTGACTCAGCCTTCCATCCTTTCTAAGGTAGGTGAAATGAGGACCCAGTTGTGGGGGCAATAAGCTGACTTTGTATAAATATACAAAAGGATGAAGGCTATTGCTGAGCACATTGTAAGCCGCCCTGAGACTTCGGAGAAGGGCGGCATATAAATCAAATTTAAAAAAAAAAAAGATTAAAGTAACTTCACAAATCCACTCTCACTCTCAGCTTGTTAACTCTGCAGCTGGGTGCCATTTTTTTCCAAACCACTTTCACTCATTCGCGCTTTTACTTAAATTAAAAAGTCACCAAAGCAATAATACTTGTGATTTCCAGGTTTGAGGGTTCAAGTTGATATTTCCGCTAATTGTTAAGGTTGGTTTCATTCAATTTAAATGTTTGCTGCAGCCGGCTTGCTCTGCAGAAGGCAGAGTCGTCCCACGCCGTCCGGAGTCTCAGCAAGTTGAAAGGGAGCCGCGCCTGTTTCCTCCCCAGTAGCGATTTTCTGGGGGCTCACAGGGGCTCAACCTGTACCTTGCCTACTCAGCTCCTGCAATCCTACAGATTTCGGAGTTTTCAAGCCGCTTCGATATCGAAGCGGCTCTTACAGGCGGCGGGGCTGGCGGTCCTTAAGAAGGGACCGTCTTCACCGGAGGCAAGCAAACCCGCTAGCATTCAACTTTTCTTTTAGTTTTAGGGTTCAGGAATTGTTTATCATTGTTTGGGATTTTTATCTTTTGGGAGAGCAATCAAAACTTCACTGTGGGTTTATCTATTAAGATATTTTCAACTTATCCACTTACCTGTTGATTATTATTAACTGCTCCAATATTGCTATCACTGTTTCAGCAGTCAATAGACTGTCTAGCAACAATGTCATTAAACAGTAGGTCATTGTCTCTTTTAGGGTATTTCATCCAGCTCTACAGTCTGCTCCTACAAGAACACAGAGCCAGGAAGACAGGTGTTGTTGCACTACAAATCATGGTCCTCAAAATATTCTTGATTCAGAGAGGAGAAAAGAGAATGCAAATCATCATATGAGTCAGGAGTTACTCTTGTTCTTTTGCTGAAAGCAGTTTATCTTCAGTTCTTTAGATGCTTTGATATGCTTCAGATTACAGTGGATATTCTCTCTCTCTCTCTTTTTCTTATCCTATGGAGCTATTACACGGTATTATTATTACTTCATTTTTTTAAAAAAAATGTCCATCTGTTCATGTAAAAAAAATAAAATCTAGCTGTTTATATTCTACGAGTATTCTGCGAGTAAAATAAAGTATAGCATTTCACCAGTCCAGTGATTCAGATTCAGATTCAGAGGAGAGCTCTAAAATCATTATCTCCTACTGCAGAAATTTTTATTTTAGTAGCATTGTTATTAATTATTTTCTGTTCTATGACAGAAATTTTAAAATTATGTCTTCCATTCTTTTGGCTGAGTAAGCTGTAACTGAGACACTATGTGGACAATATTTTTTGTCTGATCAAGAAAAATTGCATTCCGGCACGCAGAATACATATCTATGTCTGGTAGTAATCAATCAGATGAGATCATAGCAAGGCCTAAGTGAAGCTCCAGCAGAAAAAGTAAAATGCATTAACTAAAGATTTGCCTTTCTTATATTCTTTCCTCTTAATTAAAAAGTCATTAAAGTATTTTGAGGTTGTTCTGCAATTGCCAGTTCAGGAGGATTTTTCTCCAGCTTAACTCTATATTACTAGTAGATGCTCATTTTCTGTTTAATATTTTTTCCACTAGAAAAGAATTGACAGACAACTCCAGAACTATTGACTAATTGAGATTCAAGATCCAGTTTAGGTTTTTGGCTAAAATAAATATATTGATGTCCTTGCTATCATCCATCAACTGAAATGAGAATATTAAAATCATTTATAGGAATCTAGAATATTCTTTTCCCAATTTGGTACACTTTTAATTTAATTTAATTTAATTTCCAATTTATATACCGCCCTTCTCCCTGAAGACTCAGGGCGGTGTACAGCCAAGATAAAAAACATAGAATACAAATATTAAAACATTTAAAACTATATATAAATTTGGGCCGAAAGTTAATTTCTTCAATTAGGGTTAATGGGCTTTGTAATTCATTTGGAGGATTATAAAATTAAGACAGTGCACCGTATAGTACCATAGTCAAGGCTATGGTTTTCTCATTTGCAATGTATGGATATGAAAGTTAGACCATAAGGAAGGTTTAGCATCAAAGAATTCAGGCCTTTGAACTATGGTGCTGGAGAAGATTTCTGTGAGTCCCTTGGACTGCCAGGCGATCAAACCAGACAGTCCTAGAAGAGATCAACCCTGACTGCTCTTTAGAAGGCCAGATCCTGAAGAGGAAACTCAAATACTTTGGCCACTTAATGAGAAGGAAGGACCAGTGATGGGATTCAGTCAGTTCGCACCACTTTGGGAGAACTAGTTGTTAACTTTCTGAACAGTTTGGCAAACTGGTTGTTGGAAGAAATCATTAGGGCAGAGAACCGGTTGTTAAATTACTTGAATCCCACCACTGGGAAGGACTCACTGGAGAAGAGCCTAATGCTGGAAATGATTGAGGGCAAAAGAAGAAGGGGACGACAGAGAATGAGGTGGTTGGATGGAGTCACTGAAGCAGTTGGCATGTGCTTAAATGGTCTCTGGGGAATGGTGAAGGACAGGAAGGCCTGGAGAAAAGTTGTCCATGGGATCATGATGGGTCAGACATGACTTCACAACTAACAACAACAACAAAATGAAGACACTGGAAGAACATTTAAGGTTCATTTGGAATCCTTTGAACCATATCAGTTAATACAAGGATATTTAGAACAGAAAAGAAGATAAAATATTGGGTTTTTCCCCCATTTTAATAAGAATGAATTTAACTCACATTTGTCAAGTAATGCAGAAGTCAATACAGTATACACTTACCTTTGGGATTTTGCCGTTCTGTAAACATTGTGAGGTGGTGTTCTCCAGGCACAAAACCTGTATGTACACCAATATGAGCCTTAAGGAAGATTTCAAACAGAAAGGTATGTGTTAGAGGAAAGTATTTATTCAAGTTGTTATAATAGGAAAAAATACCCACAAAATGAGACTTAGATAACATTTAAATGTATGTATGCAGTGGTGGGATTCAGCCAGTTCATACCAGTTCAGGAGAATCATTTGTTAACTTTCTGAGCAGTTCAGCAAACCAGTTGTTGGAAGAAATTTCCTTCCAACAGTCTTTTGTTTTTCCCACTTTACAGGGCTAATCTTGTCAGGAAGGCAGGAAGAAAACATTCTGGTGTGCCTCTGTGTTACTTCTAGACTAATCCTTATCTTTATTGCCCTGCTTAAGTGTTTTCAGAAACTGCCTCTCCTGCTTTGTAGCAGCTAATAATTCTTGGCAGTATGCCTAGACTACCTGGAGCCACTTCTCTGGAGACTTTTTGTTTTGTTTGACAGGGGCTTGACTTTTTAAAAAAGCTTTTTACACTGCTTGTGGTGTACCTTTGGGGTGTGTACTTCCAAGAGGCAGGATGCAAGCTTGGCGCTTGGTCTGATTTTTTTTACTGCCTTTCTGAGCTTCAGGGTGGAAGATTTTATTTATTTTTTATTTTCAATTTATATACCGCCCTTCTCCCTGAGGACTCAGGGCGGTGCACAGTCAGAATTAAAAACATGAAATACAAATATTAAAAACAATTAAAATCTATATAAATTTGGCCCAAAAATTTAAAAACCACAAACCAATTAAACATTTAAAAATTTAAAAAATTTCTTCCTAAGCCAGCCCGGCTTGCTGGAAAAAGTGGGTATGTAAAGGATGTAAAGGAATCAACCCATACTGTGGACGATCCATCAGGAAATCATTGAGAGGAGCTCAGTCACAAGTGACGGGAGGGAAATTCAGGTCAGTCAGCTTTTCGATGAGAATGCCTGGTAAGATGGTATTAAAAGTCTATAAAAAGCATTCTAACATAATTCCCAGATTTCTCAAGGTGGCTTAGTGCAATATGTAGAGCAATGGCAATGGCATCCCCTGTTGACCTGTTGCTTCTATAAGCAAACTGGTGTTGATCAAAATTTGGTGGAAGACAGGACCTGAGGTGTTGTAGGACCAGTCTCTCAAAGACTTCATCACTATAGATGTCAGTGCAATAGGTCTATGGTCATTCAGGCTGTTTATGGCTGCTTTCTTCAGAACTGGGATAATTGTGGCTGATTTCGAGCATGATGGGACTCTAGCCTGTTGCAGGGAGACATTAAAAATCCTTGTCAGGACCCCTGTTAATTGGTCAGCACAGGTTTTTACCACTTTCCCTAGCACCTAATCTGGACCTGCAGCTTTGTTGGGATTTACAGCCTTCAGCACAGCTCTCACTTCATATGAGTGAGAGGGTGAGTGGCTGGAGGTTAGAGGGCCTTTAGGCTAGAGCCACAGAGACAGGTCTTTTGACCTCAAAGTGGGTGAAGAAGCTATTTAGCTCCTCCACCAGCAGGGCATCATCATTCGCTATTTTTTTTGTATTGCCCTTATAATTGGTTAGGTGTTGTAGCCTCTGACACACCTGTCTTGAGTTATTATCTTCCAGATGCTTCTCTATCTTTTGTTTGTATTTCTGTTTAGCCACCTTTATGCCTCTCCTCAAGTTTGCCCTGGCCTTATTGTATTCGTCTTCATTTCCTGCCTTGAAGGTGAAGTTTTGGGCTCTCAGAAGTGATTGTACCTCTGCTGACATCCAAGGTTCATGATTACTGTAAACTCTGATGCGCTTATTCACTGTTACATTGTCTGTGCATGTTTTAATGTAAGAGAGTACAGTATCAGTGAATTCTTGCAGCTCCAAATGTTCAAATATAGTCCACTCAGTAGTCTCAAAGCAGTCCTGCAACTGGCAGAGTGCTCCCTCCAGCCAGATTTTAACAATTTTCCTGACTGGCCGTATCCTTTTCCTAAGGGGGATATTGTTAGGGTGCATGTAAAAAGTATTTGTTGCTTGTGCAACGAGCAGAGCAGAAACACACAGGGAAGGAGATAAACATGCAGCTCGTGTGAGAAAAATACTTTATATACAAGATAATAAGCAGTCTCGGTGTAGGTAAAACAGTCCAAGGTCATAAACAGTAAATCAGTCCAGTAAGTATCTTCCCTTACCAAAGCAAACAGACTTTAGTAACTCTCGGTATACAGTACCATATAACAATCCAGTCTAACACCAATCAGCAGCAAAACGCAGAAAGCAACAGGAACAATCAGGAGCAAAGAACGCTTCTCTGCGCTGCTTATTTATGCACTGTAGCCTAATTACAGGGTTCAGCAAACTCTGATTACGTGGCTCAATTGTTTCTTAAAGAAACAGATATATTGCCTGACCAACAAGTTAGGAGTAAGCTACAAGCTGAACCTAACATTCTCCCCATTGGGCAGGACAATATACACAATAGATACAGAAACAAAAATACACATCCAAATCATACATTGTACAGTGGTATCAGTTACATTTCAGATTCTTAATCCAAATCTTTCACAACAATTGGTGTGTTTAATGGCACCTTGCGCTTTGGTAAAATTATTGGCAATATTGTCCTCTGATGCGCAATATTCCAATGTAATCATATTATCCTTAACACATTGTCGAACATTCAGATAATGTATATCAGTATATTTAGTCCTTGTCTTTACAGCAAGAGTCGTTGCCATTGTAATGGCTGCCTGGTTATCTTCATCAACCGGAATAGGATAGTCCATTTTGAATCCAATATCTTCCATCAACTGTTTATAATAAATCAGTTCAGTACATGTAAGTGATAGACAAGAAAACTCCGCTTCCATGGTAGACAAACTGATGTGTTTCTGGCGAATTGATCTCCATCCAATCAGGCAGTTATCCAACATGATTGCTATTCCAGATGTAGATTTTCTGGCAAAACTGGCATCAGCATATGCCTTTAACACCATATTGGCATTTGGTTCTAGATACATAGCAAAATGTAACGTTCTTTTAAGATATCTAAGAATACGTTTTGCAGCATGCCAATGCCTATCAGTAGGCTCTGAACTATATTGTGCTAGTTGATTAACACTAAAAGCTATATCAGGCCGTGTCCAGTTGCTCAAATACGACAAACTGCCTATTAATGATTGATACAGTTCTTTACTGAACTGTGGACTCTGCAAACTATCCTGCTGGAATTCTTGTGTCATAGGAGTCTTGGCAGGTTTACATAATTCCATCCCATATTTTTCCAACAATTTGCAGATTTTATTAGATTGTGAAATTTTAAATCCTCTAGATGTTTTCAGGATATCCAGCCCTAGATAATGCCGTATATGTCCTAGATTTCTAAGTTTAAATTTTGTTTGCAACTGACCGATAATCTCTCTGGCCTCAGCGTCAGTTTTGGTAATTATGGCAATGTCGTCTGTAAAGAGTAACAAGAATGAAACACATCCATCCTGTTCTTTTTTAAACAGACATTTATCTGCTACGCCCTCATAGAACCCAATGTTATGTAATTCCTGCACTATACATTGGTTCCACTCGTAACCTGATTGCCTTAAACCATATAGGCTTTTTTGTAGCCTCCAACACTCAGTGCTATCCTGTGTATCATAACCAGGAGGTTTTTTCATATATATTGTATACCTCAACGGAGCGTTCAAGTAAGCTGTCTCGACATCTATATGAGTAATAGAGCATTTATTTCTAGCTGCCCAAACCAGCATCGTTCTCAAAGTGCTCGCTCGTAAACTTGGAGCAAAAACCTCATCATAGTCTCTATCTGTCTGTGAGAACCCTTGTGCAACAAGCCGAGCTTTATGGGTTACTACCCCATCTACACTTTTCTTTACCTTGTAGACCCACCTACAGCCTATAAGTTTCTCATTTGGTGGTATTCTTACAACTTCATAGACACCAAGCCTCTTCAATGAATCAATTTCTCTATCCATTGCCTCTTGCCAGGCTTTTTGCTCCTTTTCTGGATATAATTTTATATCATGATAACTGGATGGTTCGATATCTACTTGGCAAACCACTGTGGCTTTATAGCGATCTGGTGGATACCGGTCCCTGGAAGATCGTCTAGGCATAATAGGACTAACATCAGGTATATTGGGTTTATCCTCCCCTAACCCTGATTCCTGTTCCTGTTCTTCAACCTTAATAGATGGTTTATCATCCATCTCAGATGAACTATCATCAGGAATATGGTCTACCTTAACATCCACATCTGTAAAACCATAGTCTGCTTTTTCTAACCTGTCCCAGCCTTCATGTTCTAGGAATTTAGCACTAGCGCTACACAAAACTTTTGTTGTTCCTTTTTCCCAGAACCTATAGGACCTATGGTTAGCCTCATAGCCAACAAAAATCATTTTCTTTGCTCTCTGTTGGTCCTTCCTTCTCCGACTAACCGGTATATGCACCCAGGCTGGTTCACCAAAAGTATGTATATAACTTAAATCAGGCTTCCTCCTGTGCCATAAAGTAAAAGGAATTTTTCCTGTAAAGGAGTGCACCACATTATTTAAAATATGATTGGCACATAGTTTTGCTTCTCCCCACAATTTATCAGGTAAACAAGCATCAGCCAGCATAGTCCTAGTCATAGCTTGTAGGGTCTGGCCTCTTCGTTCTATATATGCATTATGTTCCGGCCGAAAAGGGGCAGAACGTTTATGCTGTATCCCAGCATCCTTCAAAAACTTAGCCAACTGATGGTTAGTAAACTGAGTTCCATTGTCAGTAACAATGCATTTCACCATTTCACAAAGACTACCTCCAAAGTTTTAGTTGTTTGAAACCCATTGCAGCAGTTTGCAGGTGTAACTTTACTTTTATGCTGGTTACAAGTATTACAGTTCAGGTATTTGCTGCAAGCCCTTAACTTAATGCCTTTAGACTGCTTAACAGTCGAATGCAACAACCTGAAATTCAAATGACCAAGCCTTTTATGTAGTAAATGTACGCATTCATCATGTGGCTTTATATTTCCAAATTTAGCTTTTGACTGAACTAACAGTAATGACTTATCCCTAATAACAAATAAGTCGTTTTCTAATTCTGCAGTAACTACAGTGCCTTCACATTCCAGCAAACATTTGTTGTTTTTAAAAGTTACTGTAAACCCAGAATGTAGTAATGACTTTACAGATAAAAGGTTATATTTCAAACTAGGGATATAAAGCATGGGTAAAGGGTGCTTACTAATAGAACATTGAACAAGTCCCTCCCCAGCTACAGTCACATTCCAGCCATTAGCTAATTTGATCTTTTTAGTACTTTTCTTCATGTTTAGAAACAGTTTTCTGTTTTTTGTAATGGATTGAGAGGCACCGCTATCAATCACCCACCAATCATCTCTTATATTAATAGATGAACTGGTTGCTAAATTACACCCTTTCCTGGGTTTAGCAGAGTTTCTAGCAGACACTTTCTTATTTTTACAATATTTTGCAATGTGCCCCTTAGCCCCACATGCATAACAGTGTTTAACAATATTGACATTCTCATATACAGCTTCCACTTTTGGTTGCTGTTGCATCCTTAACTGGTCTCGTTCTTGCCTACGTTTGGCCTCATCAAGTAACCTACCAGTTATACTGGCCAATGTTAGTTCATCTCTAGACAATACTTCTAATGATGAAACAAAAGAGTCATAACTGTCATCCAATGATGAAAGAATAATATAAACTTGCTGCAGTTCAGTAAACACAAGGTCTTTCTCATGTAGCTCCTGGAAAAGCCCTGTCATGGAGTCCAGGTGAGCCATCACGTCTCCTCCTTTCTGAAGATGTAAGCGAAATAATTTCTGTGTCAGGTAGATATGGACACCCACAGAGTCACGAACGTAGAGCTTCTTTAGCTTTGTCCAACACCTCGCAGCAGACTCTTCGCCCTGGAAATGCACAAGTTGATGGTCTCCCAGTGTCAGGCCAATGATGCATAAAGCACGCTCGTTGTCCCTGTGAAACTTCGCTATCTTTTTGGCATCTTCTTCGTCAGCAGCATTCAATGCAGTTATGTCCGGTGGATTATTAACCATGTCCCACAGTCCTTCCTTTCGCAAAAGTAGACAGCATTTTGTGACCAGGTAACATAGTTTGTACCATCCAACCGCGTTATGGTAGAATAACTTGTACCTTGCTCAAAAGCCATCATCTTGACTACTACACCCACTGCCTGCACTTCTCACTTCCTAAAGAGAAATTAAAGAGCCCTGGAAGGTTCTGGGCCCATAACCAATGTTAGGGTGCATGTAAAAAGTATTTGTTGCTTGTGCAACGAGCAGAGCAGAAACACACAGGGAAGGAGATAAACGTGCAGCTCGTGTGAGAAAAATACTTTATATACAAGATAATAAGCAGTCTCAGTGTAGGTAAAACAGTCCAAGGTCATAAACAGTAAATCAGTCCAGTAAGTATCTTCCCTTACCAAAGCAAACAGACTTTAGTAACTCTCGGTATACAGTACCATATAACAATCCAGTCTAACACCAATCAGCAGCAAAACGCAGAAAGCAACAGGAACAATCAGGAGCAAAGAACGCTTCTCTGCGCTGCTTATTTATGCACTGTAGCCTAATTACAGGGTTCAGCAAACCCTGATTACGTGGCTCAATTGTTTCTTAAAGAAACAGATATATTGCCTGACCAACAAGTTAGGAGTAAGCTACAAGCTGAACCTAACAGATATACTTTGGACACAGTAGCAAAGAGATGTGGTAAGATGTACCCAGATGGGAGAGGGGGATTGCTCTATATGCCTGTCTTAAGTTTGAGAACATATGGTCTAGAGCAGTGATGACTAACCTTTTTGCCGTCACGTGCCAAAAGTGGGAGCGCGGGGAGTCAAGTGCACGTGTGCCCACACCCATAATTCAATACACCACCTCTCCACATGCCTGTGTGTGTGCCCCCCTGCTTTTGGTACATGATGGCACGGTGGGCACGATAGGCCCATTTTGCACTCTTCCCAGGCTCCAGAGGCTTTCTAAGAGTCTGGGGAGGGAGAAAATGGCCTTCCCCACCCCCCAGAGGCCCTCCCCTCCAGAGGCCAGAAACAGCCCTTTCCCGACTTCCAGTGAGCCCAGAATGCCCGAAAATTAGGTTGCCAGCACATGCATGCACACTGGAGCTGAGCTAGGGAAACGCTCCCGTGCTCACAGATATGGCTCCGCATTCTACCTGTGGCATGCGTGCCATAGGTTTGCCATCACGGGTCTAGAGTGTTCTTACCTCTGGTGGTACACTGCACATACTGCACAAACTTAGGGAGAACAGATTTTAGACAGCTTGATTAAAATCCCCAGCCCAACAAAGCACTTACCCCTCAGGGTAAGTGGCATCATAGTTCATGTATCTATTTGTTCTGGTAATTGATTTAACAAGGGCAGCTGCTGTAAGCTCTGGCAATGAGCCAGACAGGGTTTTTTTTCTTTCCTTGTGTTTTAGTTAAAAAGGATTTAAACAATTGTGATTTAATTATTTGTATTATGTTTGGATTGCTGGTGCTGGCCATGAGGCGAGGCAGATGTTGGGGTGTAGCTGGCCTGGCTGCGGAGGCCCTGAGGTAAGTCAGTGCAGTCAGTGTAAGTTGGATGGAGGCAACTCCATCCCCCCTGCCTCATGAGCAAACAGAAGTAGTGGGCCTCCCATAAATAGAAAAAAATAAGACAGGACATGACTGGGGACAGAGCTGACATCGCAGCAAGAATGGCAAGCTTTGACAGGGCTCTGTGTTAAACTGCCATGTTCTACCTGACAGGAGGTACAATTGGACTCAGTTGGACCCAAGCCACCTTGGAGAGGTGGTGGAGGCAGAGGGAGAAGTTTCATCAATCACAGGGAGCCTGCAAACTCACTGTTTGATCCCAGAAAACTCCTCATCCTGGCAGGGGGAAAAGATAGCCATTAAGCTGGGCGGACGGAGGCTGTGACAGCTCCAATGAAAGAGCAATAAAGAAGATGAGCAGAAAACAGTGTATGTGATCTGGGTGAGCTATTCTTAATTTCCAACTCCTGTTGAGGAATTTACCCCAGAAATCAACTTCTTTCTGAAAACGAGACTCTAAAAGAGAGGAGGTGATCTTTATTCACCCCTCTGGAATGGCAATGACTAAACACATGAACTGCTGAGAGACCCGAGCAAAGGAAAAGAAAACATTTGGTAAAAATATATCTTTAATGGGTTTCAGTTTTAGGTGGCTTGCTTGTGGATATTTCACCAGTTTTATGGATACTTAAGATACTTTTTGATATATAGTATACATTGTAGAAGTTTGTATACAACAAACTTTGTAGAAGTGAAAGTTTTAAAGTGGATTCGGTGAAAGTGGAGAAATAGAGTAAGGATGCCACCTGCTGGTGGAACCTGTCAAGTAAAGGGAGAAGACCTTGAACAGTCTGATGCAATACAAAAAGGCTTGGATTCCTTAGAACTGAATTGAGCTGATACACTTAATTGGGTCCTGTCCTGTGGAATTAACACTTGCAAACTGCTTACACTGGATACTTAGAAACAAATGGGGAAGACATAGAAAATTGTCCTTGAGATCATTTGACTCTTTGTGGATTACAAATACATTGGACAGCATGAAATTGGGATTTAACTTGAAGCTAAGTGGAAATTTTTTGAACTGCTGAATAGAGGTGATGTGCAACTATTGGGATTCTTGGCGGATTACAAATGTCATTTCTTATAAGAAAATAAGTGAATTAAGAGGGATATTGAAGAGGCTACTTGGACATTCTAGATACAATCTCTGTGGAATTTAGAGTTAAAATTAAAGTTAAAAGATTGTGAAATTATTTGACAACTGAAAGGGAGGGGAAAATTGTTGGGGAAAGAACATTACTGGTTAATATTAAAAAGGGCACAAAGAGGATGTGGATAATTTGGGAGAAATTTGAAGGGTAATTGGGCACCTTATTTATTTATTTATTTATTTTGTTGCATTTCTATGCCACCTGAGGGACTCTGGGTGGCTTACAACAGAGAATAAAACAATGCAACAATATCCCATACAAAAGTTAAAAGAAGACATTCAAACATTAAAACGTTAAAACATATACACTTCAATTTGTGGCCAGGTCTCGCAAGTTCACTATAACAAGATCAACGGCCCCAGGCCTGCCGGAAAAACCAGGTCTTCACCGCTTTCCGGAAGGCCAATAGGGTGGGGGTGGTCCGGACTTCAGGAGGTAATTGGTTTCAGAGAGCCAGGGCAGCCACAGAGAAGGCCCTCCCCCGCGAGCCCGCCAGCCGACATTGTTTAGCTGACGGGACCTGGAGGAGACCAACTCTGTGGGATTTTATCAGTCGCTGGGAGCTATATGGTAGAAGGCGGTCTCGAAGATAGCCTGGTCCTGAGCAATGTAGGGCTTTAAAGATAATAACCAACACCTTGAATTGCGCCCGGAGACCGATAGGGAGCCAATGCAGCTTGCAGAGAATTGGTGTAATGTGGGTGTATCTAGGTGCACCCACTATAACTCACGCGGCTGCATTCTGGACCAACTGTAGTCTCCGAACACTTTTCAAGGGTAGCCCCATGTAGAGCGCGTTGCAATAGTCCAACCGTGAGGTGACAAGGGCATGAGTGACTGTGAGGAGAGCCTCCTGATCCAAGTAGGGTCACAATTGGTGCACCAGACGAACCTGTGCAAAGGTCCCCCTAGCTACAGCTGTCAGATGTTGTTCCAATCTCAGCTGTGAGTCTAGAAGGACACCCAAATTGTGAGCCTGTTCTGAGGGGGGCACTTTCTCTCCCCCCAGAACCAAGGATGGACAATCGACATAGTCTTTAGAGGGCAATACCCAGAACCATTCGGTCTTGTCTGGGTAAGTCTGAGCCTGTTGACTCCCATCCAGATCCTCACAGCCTCCAGGCATCAGCACATCACATCTACTGCCTCACTAAATTGAGGAGGGGTGGAGATATACAACTGGGTATCATCAGCATATTACTGATATCCCACCCCATGTCGTCAGATGATTTCACCCAGTGGTTTCATGTAGATGTTAAATAGGAGGGGAGAGAGGACCGAGCCCTGAGGCATCCCGCAGACAAGGGGCCTAGGGGATGACCTCTGTCCTCCTACCAGCACCGACTGTGATTGACCAGAGAGATAGGAGGTGAACCACCGCAACACGGTGCCTCCCACTCCCAGCTCTCTTAGTCACCCCAGAAGGATACCATGGTCAATGGTATCGAAAGCTGCTGAGAGGTCAAGTAGCACCAAGATAGAGGAATGACCCCTGTCTCGGGCTCACCAGAAATCATCCATCAGCCTGACCAAGGCAGTTTCCGTGCTGTAGCCAGGCCTGAAGCCGGACTGAAAAGGGTCCAGATAATCTGTTTCATCCAATGACCGCAGGAGCTGAAGTGCCACCACCTTCTCTACAACCTTTCCGACAAAGGGTAGGTTGGAGACTGGATGAAAGTTTTTTAATTCTGCTGGGTCCAGGGAAGGCTTCTTGAGGAGGGGCCTTACAACCGCTTCCTTTAATGGCTGCAGGAAGGACCCCTCCCTCAAGTACACATTAACTAAAGCCTGGAGCCAGCCTCGGGTCATCTCCTTGCTGGCCGAAACCAGCCAGGAGGGGCATAGGTCCAACAAATAAGTGGAGGAGCTCATCACCCCTACAGCCTTGTCCACTTCCTCAGGAGTCACTGGCTCAAATTCCTCCCAGACAATAAGACTAAGACCCGCCCCCATCATCTCGGTTGGTATTGCCCAATCAGAGTCCAGGTCCATCCAAATCTGAGTGATTTTATCCAACAGAAACTGCACAAATTCCTCAGCTCTACCCTGCAAGGGTCCTCCGTTACCCCAACCTTAAGGAGGGAGCAAGTTACCCTAAATAGGGCAGCTGGGCAAGAATCCATGGATGCAATAAGTACGGGAAAATGTGAACATTTTGCCACCCGTATTGCCACTAAGTAAGTCCTAACAAAGGCTCTCAAAAGTGTTTGGTCGAATTCGGATTTACTGGTTATCTAAAATTGCTGATAAATTGATAAGGTTCAAAATGTCAAATTCAAACCTATCTAAATTAGGCGGGGGGACTGGATCAGCACCATCATCTGCCTCATCATCAGCAATGTCAAGTCCTTCAATCCAAGGGTCAATAGAAAGTTTCATCCAGCAGGAAAAAATGAATATAATTCAAAAAGATATGCAAACATTGTTCCAATTGCTATAAGAGGCCATAACCAAGAACCATAATGAAATAAAGAGTCAAGAGAATCGAGATCAAGGGAAATTATGGATGAAAAACTGGGGACTTTTCAACAGACGCTAACCAAAAATGAAAAAAAGATTAAAATAATTGAAGAAAAGTAGAAAAACAAGTAGAAAAAAACCCCAAAGGAAATGAATCAGAGACTAACACAGGCCAAAAAGGAACTCAAAGGAACTGTAATCCAGTTGCAAATGGAAAAGGCTGAACACTTCTTGGGGTTTCAGAATATTGAGGAAGGGAAAGAAGAAAACATATCTGAGTTGATATCTATTGGCTCAAACATTATAGATAACAATGCCCAAGATGAGGCCAGAGATAGATGAAGTGTTCAGAATTCACACTAGCTATGCTAAAAAGAAGAAATTCCCAAGGGAGGTACATGCAGTGGTGGGATTCTGCCGGTTCTAGGGGGTTCGGCCGAACCATTTGTTAAATTGCAGGCTCGCCCCGCCCCTTGCCCCGCCCCTCTGCACCACTATTTATTTCCAATAAATAGTGGTGGGCGAGGGGCGGGCGAGCCAGCAATTTAACAAACGGTTCGGTGTTTTTTTGTAATTTTATTGGCCCACGGAGCTTCAGCATAGGCTAATTAACCCTTGATTAGATCGGCTCCCGACTCTCAGCTGATTTGCTCTCAGCTGTTTTGCTCAGGGCTCTGCTGCTTGCTGGAGCAGATTTTTTTCCCCCTAGCTATGCTGAAAAATGAAACTGAAAGTAAAGCAGGCTGTTGGCTTTGCTGTTGCTGCAACGTTGGAAAATTAGGCAGGCAGATTTCTTTTCTTTTTCCTCACCAAAAAAGGTAGGTGCAAACAATGGGAAATTTAGGGAAAAAGAGGAGCGTTCAAGATTTTAAAACACAAAAGAAAAAAAGCTCTATTTAACTAGGGAATTGTAATAATTGAGATACTATTAATTGTATATTGTGTTGAAAGCAGAAATTGTTAAGTTGTGGTTTGGAGGAATATATGGGGGAAATTATTTGGTTTATTATTATTGGTAAATATAATTAATTGATTTGTAAGAAATTGGATTGCATGGAAATAATTGGAATATTCATGTTCATATTGATTAATATACAAAAAAGGTACTTATATAACTAATTGATTTATATTAAAATGTTGAATTTATATTAAACAACTAATATTACATAATTAACCAATGTGAGGATGGATATAAAAATAGATGACAATGGGAAGGGGCATAATATAGAATAGAAGGGAAAAATTGAATTTGATTAAGATCAGAGATGAGGATGAAGGGTAATATTGGTTTTTTACAAAAATAGATGAGGAATAAATATGGCAAAAGGGAAATATAGAAATTGTAAATTTAATTGAAATGACTAAACACTGTTTAAATTTGTGAACCGGCCAAATACTCTGTTCAAAGAAAATACATTGTATGTTTGTATGTGTGTTTCTAATTATTGTTATTTATTCATATTTGTTCTCTTTTATTCTTTAAAATTTAACAATTCATTCTTTATCTTAATATCTTTATATTTGTGTGGGGTTGGCTTTCTTCTCTTTCATCTTTTTTATTGTACAGCAATCTTTCTCCTCAAACCTACCACCTCTCTCTTTTCTTTCCTTCTTACTTTCTCTTCCTCCCCCTCTTCTCCTCCCTACTTTCTCTTCCTTTCTCCTTCTCCTCCTCTCTTCCTCCCTCTCTTACCCTCATTCCTACTCTAATTTCCCTTCCCTTCCTTCATCCCTCTCTATTGTTGTATCCTTTTATGCATATGGACTACTCAGAGGGCTGAAAAAGTTATTTCTGACTGGTCCTCGCACTTTTGACCAGTCCTCGAACGTACAACTGTCCTCACATTTTACGTTTTTGCCCTATCTTGTCACCATGGTGAAGAGAAGCAGTTGTGAAATGAGTGACACGGTTGTTAAGAATGCTACAATGGGCATAAATGATGACCAGTCATAAGTGTGAAGACCGGTCAAAAGTGCGAGGACCTGTCAGAAATCACTTTTTTCAGTCCTCTGGGTAGTCCTTTTGTGCATATGGACTACTCAGAGGGCTGAAAAAGTTATTTTTGACTGGTCCTCGCACTTTTGACCAGTCCTTGAACTGTCGTCACATTTTACATTTTTGCCCTATCTTGTCACCATGATGAAGAGAAGCAGTTGTGAAATGAGTGACACAGTTGTTAAGAATGCCGCAACGGGCATAAATGTGAGGATGGTCATAGGTGCAAGGACCAGTCAAAAGTGCGAGGACCAGTCAGAAATGACTTTTTTCAGCCTTCTGTAGTCCCTATGCAGATAGCCACGCCCACAGGTCACATAACCAGCTAGCCACGCCCACCCAGTCACCTGACCAGCTAGCCATGCCACACAGTCATATGACCACCAAGCCACACCTCCCCCACTAAGCCACGCCCACAGAACCAGTTGTTAAAAAAATTGAATCCCACCACTGGGTACATGTAAGATTCATGGGAAAAAAACCAATAAGAGCAGAAATTATTTAAAAAAATAAAAGAGGAAACCCTAAAATATAAAGGAAGAGCTATTATGGTTCTAAAGCAAGTACCCAGAAGAGTTAGAGACCTGCGGAAGCAATATCAATTTCTGACAGGACAGTTGATCAAACACCAAGTAAACTTTAGATGGCTGATACCAGAGGGAATTTTGGTTACCTGGAATGATAGAAGACACAGACTGGACTCTCCAGATAGTGCAAATGAATTATACAACTATTACTTTAAGCCACAGGAGCAACAAACAAGAAGAGAGGAAGGAGAAAATAGAAGACAAGTGGAATTAATGATACATGAAACTATGACTAAGCAATAAGAAGGAAGTAAAGTTTATTTTTTATTTTTCTTATTTCTTTATTTTTATTTTGATTTATATGCCGCCCTTCTCCAGAGACTCAGGGCGGCTTACAAGGCATTAAGCAATAGTCTCCATACTTTTGTATATTTTATACAAAGTCAGTTTATTGCCCCTACAAACCGGTTCCTCATTTTACCTACCTTAGAAAGGATGAAAGGCTGAGTCAACCTTGAGCCTGGTGAGAATTGAACTCACAGTAATTGCAGGCAGCTGGAAACTACATACTACCTTTAACAACAGTAGCATTAGTAGCATTAGTCTGCTGCGCCACTCAGGCTCCTCTGTTGAACAAAACAAAAAAGCAGAATGAGAAGGAGTAAAAACAAAGGAGCAAAAGAAAGAACAACTAGAACAGCAAAACCCACTTATAAGTGACGTAATGAAAGAAGAAACAAACCTACTATCAATTAACATAAATGAATTAAATTCTCCCATGAAGAGGAGAAGACTCTTTACAAAACTGCAAAAATTGACTTAAACATAATTTGCCTACAAGAAGTACACATCAAAAGACAGTATAATAAACTCTCAGAGTACTCCAAAATTGGGAAACTATATTTCTTGCTGGTACAACAAAAGAAAGGGGGTGGTTGTTGGCACAACAAAAGGGCTGGCATATAAACTAAAGAAAAGAAAAGAAAAAAAAGCTTGATAGATAAGAAAGGTACATTACAACATCAAAATGACAGGAAAAAATAATAATTTAGAACTATTATGAAAATCTGTAGGAACTATCGAAGGATAAAATAAAATGATACCTCGAAAGGCTAGATTACCTAACGTCCCTGAAGAAATAAGATCTACATTAAATGAAAGGATAACAACATTTGACAGAGGCAATTAAGAGACAGAAGAATAATAAATCACCAGGACAGATGGCCTACTGGCAGAATTCTTTAAACAACTACAAGATTCCTTGGGATTATTACTGCTGGAAGTTTACAATGAAGTCTTGTTAGAAGCTAAAATAACAAAATCCTGGATGGAAGCAAATATCACTCTCATACCTGAAGGAATCAATGTCCAGTCATTTGCAGGGTGCAAAAATGTCTGACTGACTACTCAGTCTTTATTGCCTTTTTATACAGTTTTTCCAAGCAGCAAAAGGCAAAGAAGCAACAGCGTTTTTATTGGTAGATTCCCCTCGACCTCCTTAAGAACATATCAACCGGGGCAGTGTTCTGCAACATCCTGGTGGTGAAGATAAGACAAAATAATGTAGGTCAGAGTGAGATAATGTAGGCATGTGAGGCACATAGGCATCTGAGGCGTGGCAGTGTGCTGCTCACAACTTCCCTATGGCCCCTCATCTCTACATCTCACTCTGTTTTGTTTTGTTAGGAAAGGCATAATCATATGAGGAGTTGGTACAAGGGTCATAATCAGGAAAGGAAAATCCCTGCAGTTCCTTATACAAGGCATAAACCTGACCCAGAGGCAGCCTAGGAGAGGGTTTGGGGCAAAATGCAGTGATACATATGCTACAAAAAGAAGGAAGACACTGAACAAAACAGCATCCACCAATCAAAATGGCACAAATGATGACTGAATAACGTAGGATATTTCCCAATAAGCCTGTAGGTAGTCAAGACCAAAGGCTTTCCCACCCAGATCCTAAATTATCAATTTTTAAATCAGAGGCCAAATTGTGTAAAATATTAAGCTGATGCTGAATGGTCCATGACTCATCCGAAATGTTGAAACAACACATTCCTTCAAAACTTTCACAACCCAGATGCTGGCACAGAAGCAAATAATCAACAGCAGCATGATTTTGAAGAATAGCCTTTCTCAAGGCTTGCAGCTCATGATTGATTGCTGAGATAGCTGAAGAAGTAGCATTAATTGTTTTTGCTAAATTACATGCAACAGCATTAATGTTAAGGTGAGTGCAAGCAGCAAGTGCCGGCACATCCACTATAGACACAGCCAGTGCTACGTATTATGCTTTATTAAATAAGGCTGCTTCAAAATCACAAGTGCTATCTAGCATGACCCCATACCGAAGACGACTTGAGTGAAGTTGTTGTTTGGAAACCAAAACAGGAATCAGCCGGCTAAGACAACACTGTACTTTGCTAGTTGCTATGAGCTGCAAGCCTAGCAGGAATATAATTAAAGGTTTCTTGGCCACATGTAAAAAACCACCCTTGAGGTAGCCAAACATGGGCATAATTAAAGGAAGTCTCTTCAAAAGCTGTACAGTTTAAAACAGGTGAACTAATGCGAAGACAGTGAGGTTTTTTGCTTGAAGAAGTACAGTTAACTACTTTTACACGTTATATTTTCAGGGCTCGCTACCACTAGGGTATGCAAATCGATTGCATTAGGGGGTGGATAATATGCAGCTACCCCCCAACTAGAAATAGTCCCATAGTTAAAGTTCCATTTTAATAAAAACCTACTCAAGCCAGTAAAGTTTTGAATTACTGCAGCAGGGGTACAGACAGGGATTAAACATGTAGAAAGCAAATTTTCCATATCATACACTTCAGACAAGCAAAAAGCATCAATTTTTGTGATATTTGTGAGCTGCATACATAGCAGTGGTGGGTTCCTTCCAGTTCGGTCCGGTCCGGTTCAGCCGAGCCGGTAGCCGTGACGATATGACATCACCAAACCAGTTCTCCCCCCCGCCCTCCCACCCCCACCCCCCACGTTATTCTTACCTTTTATTTGGTCCCACCCCCAATCTATTGCTGCCTCCTGAGTCCCAGCTGATGACTAGAGGGAAAAAAACTGTTTAAACTCTTGCCGTGGGGCTTCAAAGGGCCGTCCTACAGCTGATCAGTGTTAAAAGCAAACAAATGAGTTGGGTCGTAAGTGCGAGGACTTGGTCGTAATGCAAGGACCTTCCAAAATGACTGACCAGCTAGCCACACCCACCTAGTCACAAAACCTCTAAGCCACACCCACAAAATAAGCCACGCCCACAGAACCAGTAGTAAAAAAATTTAGAACCCACCCCTGTTTTGTTTCATTCGTTTTTTGAGTGAATGTTTGGATGGGATGACAGCTGCTGTTGCCAAAGTACAATTATTAACAATCAAACACAAACAAATTATGGCTAAGGAATTTGCAAATTTTAAAACCGCAAAATGGCAGCGCACAAATTCTCGGGGGTTTGTTCTACTTGTTGCTGCTGCAGCACTGCCTGCGCTTTGGTGGTCAAATTCTTCACATCTCCCCATGTCACTGGATGACTGGCTTGATGGGATTGCATTGGTCGTTTCACTGTCTGTAGAGTCATCTTTGCCATCTCTGGGACCGGATTTGGGGGTTGGTGCTACGGCATCCTTGGCTGGGCGAACACAATGTGCTGGAATCCACAAAAGTCCTGTAGGAGCAAGCACAGCAGCATAGCCTCGCCCCCAAGTAATCAGAGGGACCAGCCCCAACCATGTTTTGTCTGGTAATGCCCAATAATATACTAGAGGGGGAGGCAAGCTTGTTTTCTGTTGAAAGTGTCTCTGATAAGCGGTCGAATGCTCCACAATGGCTTGACCTATTGAATTATAGGGAAAACCATGGGTAAGAACAATATTCCAGATTGTACAAAATTGCAAAAAAACCTGCGAAGAGTAGGCAGGCCCATTATCTGTTTTTAAAGAAGAGGGCTTGCCCAAAGCCGTAATGGCCGAAAAAAGATGAGAAATAACATGATTAGCTGTTTCCCCTCATTGAGGCATAGCCCAAAGTGCTCTGGAATAGGTATCAATAGATAAATGAATATATTTCCAGGGAGCTAAAGAGGGAACATGGGTAACATCCATTTGCCATAGTTGATTAGAGGTGAAACCATGGGGATTAACTCCTGTGTCCCCCAAGGGGGATGCCCCAGAACATTGGGGACAGGATGAAACAATTTGCTTAGCTTGATCGAGTGGAATATGGCAAGCTTGTGCCAGCCCCCTGGCATTTTGATGGAAAAAAGAATGACTAAAAAACGGATCTGCGAACAAAGTGGGTAATCTTTAGGCAAATGATATGAAATACAACCAACATAGTCAGTTAAAGTTATTCTGAAAATAAAAGTGAAAATCAGATTTCGGGATAGAAAGAACAATATTCATTAAATCGGTCCCATTTCTATGACAAGCCCAAGTGCGCCCCAATAATTTCAGCAATGGCTTGGATAAATGGCAGAACACTTTGGGATGGTGTATGGGGTAAATAAAGCCATTCAATACAATATACTTTTTGCTTTTCTAAAACAGCCAACACTCCTGTAGGCAGCTTACTAGTAGGGATTATTAAAAGAGCTAACTGACAATCTTTATGAGGAATTCGGTCCACAAACTGAGTACTCAAGATGTCATTAAGTTGCTCAACTGTAGCGAGTGCTGCAGGTGAAATTATAATGAGGTCTCCAGGCTGTTTTCCTTTGGTCAATAAATCAAATAATGGACTAAGTAAATGTGTAGGCAAAGAAAAATATGGGCGAACCCAATTGATGGTGCCCAGCAATTGTTGCAAATTAACCAATGAAATAACTTTGGGTAGGCTCAAGCAAGGAAAAGCCGGAGCAGAATAAGATTGCAACACAAAGAGAATGCAACTGTATTTTTTCCAGGGCAATTTGCAATCCATAGCCACATAAATCATTTTGTATTTCGGAAAAGCAGTTAGATTGTATTTTTGGGGCTCCAATTAAAATGTAATCATATAATGATATTTTTTATTTATTTATTTATTTGATTTGATTTGTAGACTGCCCTATCTCCATAGGACTCAGGGCAGCTCACAACAATTAACATCAAACCAGATAAAAACATATTAAAATACAAATTAAACGTATGTTAAAACTCATTAAAATAATCAAACCCCATCAGTGGGCAATTTAAACAGCCATGTTTTTAGTTCGTGGAGGAAAGTACGAAGGTCAGGGGCCAACCGGAGCCCCAGGGGAGTTGATTCCAAAGGGTGGGCGTGCCCACAGAGAAAGCTCTACTTCTGGGGGCTGCCAGCCAACATTGTCTAGCCAACAGCACCTTGAGTAGGCCCTCCCTTGAGAAGGCACGGGATGATGGGAAGCTGTTGCTGGTTGCAGACGGTCCGACAAATATCCTGGGCCTAAGCCATGTAGGGCTTTATAGGTCATCACCAGCACCTTGAATCTCACCCGGAGGGCAACCGGCAACCAATGCAAGTCGCGCGGGAGAGGTATAACATGGGAGTATCGGGACCCTCCCATCACAACCCGCGCAGCCGCATTCTGTACCAGCTGAAGCCTCCGAGTGGTCTTCAAGGGCAGCCCCAAGTAGAGAGCATTGCAGTAGTCAATACGGGAGGTGATTAGCACACGAGTAACTGTGCATAGGGCATCTCGGTCCAAATAGGGGCGCAACTGGCGCACCAGGCGAATCTGGGCAAACGCCTCCCTGGTCACAGCTGTTATATGATCTTCTAAACTCAGCCGTGAGTCCAGGAGGACACCCAAGTTGCGTGCCCTGTCTACAAAGGGCAAAACTTCACCCCCTATAGCCAAAGATGGAACCTCTCTATCGGACCGAGATGCCGATACCCACAGCCGCTCGGTCTTGGCAGGGTTGAGCCGAAGCCTGTTCCTCCCCATCCAGACCCACACCACTTCCAGGCACTGGGACATCACATCGAGGGCATCACTGGACTGATTCGGGGTGGGTATAAAAAGCTGGGTATCATCAGCAAGGTAGCAGGAAAGCTTCCCTCCTCCAAGGAAGCAGTTATCACTGCCTGGATCCAGTCACGTGTCATCTCCTGAGCTAAATAAACTAGCCAGGAGGGGCATGGATCCAGTACACACGTGGTCGCACTCAGCTTCCCCATGATCCTGTCCACTTCCTCAGGAGTAACAGGATTGAACTCCTCCCAAATGACAAGACCCGCTGCCTCCCCATCATCTGACCCTGTCCAGTCAGAGTCCAAGCCATCCCGAATCTGAGCGATTTTGTCCAGCAGATGCTGACTAAACTCCTCGGCTTGCCCTCGCAAAGGGTCCTCCCCACCCTCTGATTCAAGAGGGAGTGGGACACTCTAAACAGGGCAGCTCGGCAATTATCTGTGGACGTGATGATATTGGAGAAGTAGCGATGCTTTGCCACCGCCAGCTCCACCAGGTAAGATCGTGTGAACGACCTCAGCTGTGCTCGGACAGATTCAGAATGACTGGTTCTCCAACAGCTCTCTAGGCCTCTCCTACGGCGCTTCATCCCCCGGAGCTCCCCGATAAACCAAGGAGCCAACCGAGATCTGCATCGAGTCAGAGGCTGCAAAGGCACGACACGGTCGAGAGCCCACTGGCCGCCTCATCCCAGGCATCCACCAGGGCCGCGACCGGGGCGTGGGAGAGAGAGAGAGGTATCCTTCCATCTGGAACCTCTCCGGGTCCATCAGGCACCTGGGGCGGAACCAGGAGGTTGGTTCTGCATCCCAGTGAGGAGGGGTGGCATAATGGATGTCAGGGCATTGATTAATCCCATCTTTGGCTCTGGGACAATCACCCTGATTAATTAGAGGATGGGTTGTGGCTTCTCCAAATTGCAATATTCTGAAAATAAAACCCGAAGAAAGTATTTTCTAATAAAACTCATTTATTTGTTATAAAGAAAATAAAACATCTCACTAACTAAGAAAAGTAATTGTTACATTTTGAAATAGTTCGTGCCGGCTATTTCTTAGCCGGACCTTTCTGGCAAGAGAACAAAGGAAAGAGTGTGAAGGAATGTGGGTGGATGCGGAAACACGTAGTTTATTGATAAGAAGTTGGCAAGCTATGGAAATAATGAGCTCAGCTGGTAAATAAAATAACGCAGTGATAATGGAAGCCTAGCCGAAGGAGATAGTGATTGGTCCATGACAGGGGGTAAATAGCAAAAATTCCTCCACCAAACTCAGCCCACCACTGTTCCGAGATAAAAACAAGATCAGAAGTGTGCCCCCCCATGAGTCGGGCCCTGAATAATCTGAGTCAGGCTCATGGCTGCCATGGAAACCATGAACTCCCAAGCCACGCCCGACCCCCCCGCCTAGGGAAGGCAGATTGAAGTCCCCCAGTACAATAAGTCTGGGAAACTCCACCATCAGCCCCAACAGGGCATGAGTAGCCCGGGCAGGGCTGTTGTTACGCAGCTGGGAGACAGGTACGCAATCAACAGGCCCAACTGCCCTTGCGGGTCCCATCTCGCGAGGAGGGCCTCACACCCGTGAGGAACAGTGGGGAACAGTGACCTCCCGCAGACTAAAGTCTTCCCAAATAACAACCGCCACCCCTCCTCCCCTACCCTGGGCCCTCAGCTAGTGTAGCACCCGAAAACCTGGTGGGCAGAGTTCTGTCAGAGGGACACCTCCCTCTGAGCCCAACCAGGTTTCCGTAATGCAAGCCAGGTCTGTGTTTTCCTTCTCAATCAACTCAGGAATGAGGGGACCACAGACCTGGCATTAAAATGCCAGCCTGAGCCTAGTGATCCCCTCTCTCAAACCCCCAGGAAGTTGGATGGAACCAAGAGGGTCGGAGCATGTCACCACTCAAAGATAGCGAGGGCAAGCTGCCAGATTTTGATACGACCCTCGGTTCATCCATCTGCCTCCATTCCCCATCGCAACCGGGATCAGAGCTCTGACCCTTTCCCCCGGGGCACCCGAGGATCCCAGCCCGCTCCAACCCCACCCCTACCCATCCATGGCCTGGATTGCCATTGGTCCGGAGGAGCCCCCCCCCAGCAGCCTGCCGGATATCATAACCCTCCCCCCTCTCCAATCCCCTTAAAAACTTAGATAAAAAACTATATAAAGCCCCCTTATTAAAACCCCTAGAACCCGTATGCCACCTCTTGGGATCCCAAGACCCATCATTAAGGTAGATCATTGACAGTCCAGCAGACCACTCCCAGGAATGGGGGGCATTCTCCAGGGCAACCAAATCCGCGCTCGCATATGTCAAAACCATCCTTAGTCATAGAAATGGGTACGCCCATGACGAGTGGAGGCATGACCAAATCCACCCCAGCAGTAGGAACCTTCATCCCCAGGCGCCCTCTCACGGCAGCCAGGAATGACCAAAGATAATAATCCTCGCCGCCCTCTCACCGCATCAAGGTCCCTATATCCGCTGGGCAATCCCTTGAGGTGGGAGCTGCCAGTCCTTACTGCCCTCTCACCACAGTATGGCTCAGTCCTGAAAAAAAAACAGCCACCTTTTCACGGCGGTGGGCATCAGCACCTCAGGGACTGACCATTTCAAGGCTGAAAAAGAGAAAGTCCAGGGCATTTGATGACACTTCCAGCCCGGGTGGCTGTAGCATAAGGTCCAGGGGCAAAAGGGCGATAGTGATGACAAGTCCAGGCATAGCCCTCAACTGCCCAAATCCCCCAGACCCCTCAGCCGGTAAAGCCGGCATCCAGCACACCAACAGAAGCTATGGTAACAGGGTCAAGCCAGCTGAAAGAGCCCAAGGCCCAAAAACGCTGGCTCACCCCCGCCACAGCGAGTCCAGGGGGACGAGTCCACAGTTCCACAGCCATAACAATGACAAAAAGGCAACAAGGCAGGACCCTGGCGCACAGCTCCTCCTAGCTCTCCTGGCTCGGTATCTCTCAGCATCTCTCCCACCAAGCCCCATCAGGGGAGAGCGTCCCATTGCCGCGCCGTCGGCAGCCTGCTGTCCATCCGCCGTCCCCTCCTCAACTTGCACAGCTAACTCGCGGCAAAAAAATGCCGCCCAAACGGCCCCCACTGATCATCATAGACCGCCAGGCTCCACTCCACTCCACTCACCGGGCGGTCCCATGGGAGAACTTCTGCCGCATTGCTGGCAGCCTCCCAGCTGTTCGCCAGCTTGCCCGGCAGATTCACGGTGAAAACCGCCAACCAAAGGCCCCACCAACTGCCGGACTGCCACTCATCCCTTGTCGCTCCCTGGAGCCCATCGGAGTTCGTCGGGGTCCCATGGAAGGGGCTTCTGAGGATCTGCCGGAACTGCCCAAGCCCCAGGTACCTCCTAATCAACCATGCTGGGGGTCGAAGCCAAAAGACCCTTCAGAATCTCCATATTTTGCCTGAGCTGACCCACTCCCAGCAGACGCTCAGCAAACCGTGGCGGCCGTTTCCCAAGCACCGGAAATACCAAAGCCAATGGATTATGTTTGCGAAAAGGGGCTAATGCCGCAGCAACATAAAGTTGACATAATGTGGGACTATTCAACATTCCCTGTGGTAAAACCGTCCAGTGATAACGCTTATTAGGTTCTAAATGATTCACCGCAGGCACCGTAAATGCAAACTTTTCCTGATCAGAGGGGCATAAAGGAATAGAAAAGAAACAATCCTTTAAGTCAATTACCATCACTTCATGATCTTGTGGAATCAAATTAGGATCGGGCATCCCGCACTGCAAGGGGCCCATAGATTGAATACAGGCATGAATGGCTTGGAGATCATGCAAAAAACGCCACTTGCCACTTTTTTTTTTATCACAAACACAGGGGTATTCCATGGACTAGTGGATGGCACAACATGACCAGCAAGCAGCTGATCTTTTACCAACTGGTGGAGAGCTGTCAATTTGTCATGTGACATGGGCCATTCATCAATCCACACCGGCTCTTTAACCATCCAAGTCAATGGGAGGGCAGTAGTCTCAGTCCTCCAAAGTGAGGGTGGCCCCCAATTTACTGAGCAGGTCGCGCCCCCAAAGGCTGACATGAATATCTAATATAAAGGGGTAGACCTGAATGATCAAATCTGAATTAGGCAAGTAAGCTGAAAGAAATCATGCACTTTGACATGCACTTTGACGACCCCCCCCCCCCAACACACACACTTGGGCAGGGCTCAGTTGGCCAGGCAGCAGGCCACTGCTTGGCAGAGACCACTGAAACATCCGCTCCAATGTCAAAATCCCCTCAAATGGTCCCGTCAACACAATGATCTGATGGGGCCGTTGGAATTTGTTCAGGGTAGTGATGGCAGCTATGATAGAAGTGACCAGATTAATAGAACTAAAGCCTCTTTCCCCTCTCTCCTTTTGCTCTCCCCCTGCCGGGACAAAATAAGGCAAAAGCAGGAGTTGAGCAGGGTTAGTATAAATGGGCAAAATTTGGGGCAAATTGGTCCACAATTGAATGTTAATAATCCCGGTATAATCTGAATCTATCACTCCAGGAATGACAAAATACCGTTTTTACCCATGCTTGACCACGGAAGGACAAGCCCTACATAATTTTTTGGTAAGGGGCCTGATAATTGGGATAGAATCACCTGAACCTCCCCAGGAAATTTAAAATTCACTTCCTCTTGCAGTATCAAATCAATACCGACACTACCTTTTGTAGCTGCAGGATATTTTCTATTGTTGATTTGTTGTCTCTGTTTGGACTGGGGCCAGAGACCGGCCCAGTCAATTGTTTCCCGACTGACACACACTCACCCAATGATAACTCTTCTGACACTTTGGACATTTTGTTTTTGTTTTTGATCCCTGATGGAAGTGGGGGCGAGATGTTGCAGACAACCCCCCCCCCGGATTTCGACATTTCCTTTTAAAATGACCAGGTTTGTCACAATTGTAACACTTTCCTTGAGGCTTGCTGTCTTGTGATAAAGCTGCCACTAACAAATTGGTTTGGTAAGAGAACGTTCCTATATCTTGACACACTTTAATCATATCTGCCAAATCAGGATTTTTTCCCAGACCAGCAATTGCCCTTTGGCACTCAGAAGTGGTGTTGTCCTTTGCCAGCCTCATCAGCAGCTCATATTGAGCTTTGGGATTGTCTATCTGTTGCCGTAAAGCATCCTGCAATCTGTTAATAAAATTAGGATACGGCTCAGTAGCCTTCTGCCTGATATTAGAGAAGGTTTGTTGAGGTTTGCCAGAAATGGGCACTTTTCCAAAGGCTCGATAAGCGCATTCAGAAGAAACTTGTAAAGTGGCAGCTGGTAAAACAATCTGGGCATCAACTGGGGCAAAGGAGCCAGACCCATACAATTGATCAGGAATGAATGCCCCCTCCCCCGAGTGGAGGGCACACATGGCACATTGGTGTTTAAAGTCACTATCCCAAACTACATATTGCACTGGAATAAGCAACATGCGAAAGATAGTTTTCCAATCTTCAGGTACTAGGATATGATTTCTCATAGTGGCTTCCAACATGCCCTGCATATAGGTACTTCCCAACTACATATCTCTAATTCCTTTTCTAAGTTCTGTTAATACGACAGAGGGCGATGTTCCACTACTTGAGCCCCATTCTGATCTACTTGTCCCGTAACGTGTACTGGACAAACAGAAAGCATATCAGCAATTTTTTCTATATTTCGCCCTCACCTCCCCAACTAATTGTTCCTCTAAAACCTGCCTTATGGGGGTGTACAGTGGCCTTGGAGATGCAATAGAACTAGCCCCTTTAGGAGGAGCTGATGATTCAATTGGAGATGGTTTCGGAGTGACAATTTTCACTTGGTTATAATCAGGCAGGGGGCTTGTAATCAATTGTTGCCCTGCTGAAGCATTGGAGCCAAATTTTTCCACTGCTTGATAGCATTGATACCATCGATGTAGTATTTGTACTGGAGCCCAGGGTTCAAGTTATAAAGTATGCCCTATCTTTGTCCAATCTCGTAAACGGAGTGTCCCCCGTTCTGGATACTAAGGACAATGTTTTCCTATCTCTTCCACCAGCTTCCTTATGTCAGCCTCAGGCGCCGTCATGCCAAACTTATGCAACAG
This sequence comes from Arizona elegans, assembly GCA_022577455.1. Classification (NCBI taxonomy): domain Eukaryota; kingdom Metazoa; phylum Chordata; class Lepidosauria; order Squamata; family Colubridae; genus Arizona; species Arizona elegans. Next base: position 68,147,226 of record JAKOOJ010000004.1, on the reverse strand, counting down.
GAATAGGAGTTTCTGCACATGTGTTTGCTGGTGTTGAGATAGATTGCAACCCATACTTACCACTGAGGGATGCCGGAGGATGAAAGGTGCACCAGGGGTCTATTCCAGACAATGATAAATATGTTGGCTGTTGCTTCCCACGGGGGGATGTCCCTATTCTTGGGTGCCAGATGAAGGAATCAATGTCCCGTCATTTGCAGGGTGCAAAGATGTCTGACTGACTGCACACTCTTTATTGCTTTTTATACAGTTTTTCCAAGCAGCAAAAGGCAAAGAAGCAACAGTGTTTTTATTGGTAAAACACCCTTGCCCCCCTTAAGAACATATGAACCAGGGGCAGTGTTCTGCAACATCCTAGTGGGGAAGACAAGACAAAATAATGTAGGTCAGAGTGAGATAATGCAGACATGTGAGGCACATAGGCATCTGAGGCATGGCAGTGTGCTGCTCACAACCTCCCTATGGCCGCTCATCTCTACACATACCAAAAGAAGATGAAGATTAAAAACTATAGACTCATTCATTTCTAAATGTGGACTATAAAATCTATACATCAATAATAGCTGAAATATTGAAAGATTACTAAATGACTGTATACATTTAGACCAGAATGGTTTCCTGCCGAATAGACAAATTAAAAACAAAATGAGAATAATTTTGAACACATTGGAATATTATGAAGCACATCTGGAAAAACAAATTGCGCTAATGTTTCTAGATGTGCAGAAAGCATTTGACAATGTAAACTGGCAATTTATGATACTGCCCATTCTTTCTTTCTTTTCTTTCTTTTATTAGATCCTCCCGGTCACAGCTGTCAAGTGCTCTGAATCCAGGAGGACACCCAAGTTGCGAGCCCTCTCCATGGGGGCCAGCGATTCGCCCCCAATAGTCAGCGATGGCGTCAACTGACTATATCGGGACGTCGGAAACCACAGCCACTCGGTCTTGGATGGGTTGAGCCTGAGCCTGTTCCTCCCCATCCAGATCCGCTCGGCTTCCAGACACCGGGACATCACTTCAAGGGCATCGTTGGGGTGGTCCGGGGTGGAGATGTACAGCTGGGTGTCATCAGCGTACTGGTGGTACTTCACCCCAAAACCACGGATGATCTCGCCCAGTGGCTTTACATAAATGTTGAACCAAAGGGGCGTGAGGACCGACCCTTGTGGCACCCCATATATGAGGGGCCTTGGGGTCGACCTCTGCCCCCCTGCCAACACAGACTGCAACCGGTCAGAGAGAAAGGAGGAGAACCACCGTAATACAGTGCCCCCCACCCCTAACTCTTCCAACCGGTGCAGTATGATACCATGGTCAATGGTATCAAAAGCCACTGAGAGGTCTAATAGGACCAGGACAGAGGAGCAGCCCCTGTCCCAAGCCCTCCAGAGATCATCAACCAACACGACCAATGCTGTTTCCGTGCTGTACCCAGGCCTGAAGCCCGACTGGAACAGATCCAGATACGTCGTTTCATCCAGGTACTGGGGGAGCTGTCACGCAACCACACTCAAAACAACCTTCACAACAAAGCGAAGGTTGGAGACTGGACGATAGTTAGCCAACACTGCTGGGTCAAGGAAGGCTTCTTGAGGAGAGGCCTCACCACCGCCTCTTTCAGGGTGGCAGGGAAGTCACCCTCACCCAACGAAGCATTTATAATCCTCTGGAGCCAGCCTCGCGTCACCTCCCGGGAAGTCCACCCAGAATCCTGTCCAGATCATCAGGGGTCACAGGATCAAACTCATCCCAGATAACATTATCAAGACCTGCCTCAGTCAACCCCCCTGGAACTACCCAGTCGGAGTCCAGATCTTCCCGAATCTGTCATACAGATATTTAGTTTGAGTTTTTTAGTTTTATTTGATTTGTATACCGCCCTACTCCCGAAGGACTCAGGGCGGTGAACAGCCAACAATAAAATACATAGATACACAAAATTTAAAAACCCAATAAAATCAAATTAAATTATTTGGCCCAGACAAATTAAAACACCCCGATAATTTAAAAACAGATTAAAATTTAAATATTTAAAAAGGGAAGAGATTAGGCCAAGCCCGCTTGATGGAATAAAAAGGTCTTCACAGCACGGCGGAAGGAGCGCAGATCCGGGATCCTCCGTATCTCCGGGGGGAGCTCATTCCAGATAGTAGGTGCCCCCACAGAGAAGGCTCTCCCCCTAGGGGCCGCCAGTCGACACTATTTGGCTGACGGCACCCGGAGGAGTCCCTCTCTATGAGAGCGTACTGGCCGGTGGGAGGCTATTGGTGGAAGTAGGCGGTCCCGTAGATAACCAGGTCCTAAGCCATGGAGCGCTTTAAAGGTGGTAACCAAAACCTTGAAGCACACCCGGAAGACCACCGGGAGCCAGTGCAGCTCGCGCAGGAGAGGTGTTACATGGGAGCGCCATGTCGCTCCCATTACCACCTGCGCGGCCGCACTCTGCGCCAGTTGGAGCCTCCGGGTGCTCCTCAAGGGGAGCCCCATGTAGAGAACATTACAATAGTCCAGGCGGGAGGTGACGAGGGCATGAGTGACCATGCGTAACGAGTCCCGATCCAGAAAGGGACGCAACTGGCGAATCAGGCGAACCTGATAAAAAATCCTCCCGGTCACGGCCGTCAAATGCTCTTCTAAAGACAGCCGTGAGTCCAGGAGGACGCTCAAGTTGCGAGCCCTCTCCGTGGGGGCCAATGATTCGCCCCCAATAGTCAGTGATGGCGTCAACTGACTATATTGGGATGTCGGAAACCACAGCCACTCGGTCTTGGATGGATTGAGCCTGAGCTTGTTCCTCCCCATCCAGATCCGTACGGCCTCCAGGCACCGGGACATCACTTGAAGGGCATCGTTGGGGTGATCCGGGGTGGAGATGTACAGCTGAGTGTCGTCAGCGTACTGATGGTACTCCACCCCGAAACCACGGATGATCTCGCCCAGCGGCTTCACATAAATGTTGAACAGGAGAGGCAAGAGGATCGACCCTTGCTGCACCCCACATATGAGGGGCCTCGGGGTCGACCTCTGTCCCCCTGCCAACACAGACTGCAACCGGTCAGAGAGACAGGAGGAGAACCACCACAACACAGTGCCTCCCACCCCTAACTCTTCCAGCCGGTGCAGCATGATACCATGGTCGATGGTATCAAAAGCCGCTGAGAGATCTAACAGGACCAGGACAGAGGAGCACCCTCTGTCCCGAGCCCTCCAGAGATCATTAACCAATGCGACCAATGCCGTTTCCGTGCTGTACCCGGGCCTGAAGCCCGACTGGAACGGATCCAGATACGTCATTTCATCCAGGTGCTGGGGGAGCTGTTGCGCAACCACACTCTCAACAACCTTCACCACAAAACGAAGGTTGGAGACCGGACGATAATTTACCAACATTGCCGGGTCCAGGGAAGACTTCTTGAGGAGAGGCCTCACCACCGCCTCTTTCAAGGCGGCAGGAAAGACACCCTCACCCAACAAAGCATTTATAATCCCCTGGAACCAGCCTCGTGTCACCTCCCGAGAAGCCAGCACTAACCAGGAGGGACACGGGTCCAATAAACAAGTGGTCACGTTCAGTCTACCCAGAATCCTGTCCACGTCCTCAGGGGTCACAGGATCAAACTCATCCCAGATAACATTCTCAAGACCTGCCCCAGTCCCTCCCCCTGAGACTACCCAGTCGGAGTCCAGATCTTCCCGAATCTGAGCAATTTTGTCATACAGATATTGAACAAAATCCTCGGCTCTACCCTCCAAGGGGTCCTCCCGCGCTTCCTGGTGGAGCAGGGAGCGGGTCATCCTAAACAGGGCGGCCGGGCGATTATCTGATGACGCAATAAGAGCAGCAAAGTAGCTACATTTCGCTGCTTTTATCGCCACTAGGTAATTCCTAATATGAGATCTTACCAGTGTCCGGTCAGATTCAGAAAGACTGGCCCTCCAACTACTCTCTAGGCGTCTTTTCCGGTGCTTCAACTCCCTCAGCTCCTCAGTGAACCAAGGAGCTAAATGAGATCGGCGCCGGGTCAGAGGCCGCAAAGACACGACCCGATCCAGAGCTCCAGCGGCCGCCCTATCCCAGGCGGCCACTAGGTCTCCAGTCGAGGTGTGTGCCAGAGCCTCAGGGAATGGCCCAAGCTCCATCTGGAACCTATCAGGTTCCATCAGGCGTCTGGGGCAGAACCATCTTACCGGCTCCGCCTCCCTGCGGCGGGGTGTAGCGGTTCGAAGGTCGAGACAAAGGAGAGAGTGATCAGACCATGACAAGGGCTATTGAACAAAATCCTTGTCTCTACCCTCCAAGGGGTCCTCCCGCGCTTCTTGGTGGAGCAGGGAGCGGGTCACCCTAAACAGAGCAGCCGGGCGATTATCTGATGACGCAATAAGAGCAGCAAAATATGTACATTTTGCTGCTTTTATTGCCACTAGGTAATTCTTAATATGAGATCTTACCAGTGTCTGGTCGGATTCAGAAAGACTGGCCCTCCAACTACTCTCTAGGTGTCTTTTTCGGCGCTTCATCTCCCTCAGCTCCTCAGTGAACCAAGGAGCTAGGTGAGATCAGCGCCGGCCATTATCCCCCTTATTATTTATTTTGACTCTGAAGTGTTAAATAAAAGAATCCGTCAAGATATAAAAATAAAAGGCATGGAGATAAAAAGAAAAATACGAACTACAAACTTTTGCAGATGATTTGGTTTTCATTATAGAGGAAATGCAAGAAACTGGACCCAAAATAATAAAGAAAATAGAAGACTATGGTGACTTTGCAGGTTTGAAAATAAATGAGAAAATTTTAGTTAAGAATCTTACAAAGGCAAAACATAATACATTTTGTAATGCCAATAAACCGGGGAGGGGGTTGGCTTACACATTGAGAAAACACGCAGAGTACTCGGACTATTGGGAGTATTGAGTATAAAGGAAAGGAAGTATTTCAACAAAGACTAATTAAAGAAGCCGTTTTAGATTATTATACCAAACTATATGCTAAAGATGATATACAGAATGAACTTATAAATAAATACCTAGAAGATAAGAGAGTTATAAAAATTTCTAATAATCAAAAGGAAAGAACGAGTTTACCAATAACAGCTGAGGAGATTATTGTTGCTATTAAACAACTGAAAACAGCTAAAGCTCCAGGAACAGATGGTTTAATTGCGGTGTATTATAAAACTTTACAAGCAGAAATGATTGAACATCTTAAAGATTTATTTTGTAGTATACAACAAGGGGGGAAAATACCCCCTTCATGGAAAGCAGCTTTTGTTTCTTTGATACCGAAAGAGGAGGCAGGTTCTACAAAACCGGAAAATTTTAGACCAATATCTCTCCTGAATACGGATTATAAAATTTTTGCAAAAGTATTAGCCAACAGATTAATGCCAGTTATTCAAGAGGTGATTCATTATGACCAAGCAGGATTTATTGAAGGCAGATATATGAAGGATAATGTGAGGCAAATTATAGATTTATTGGAATATCTTGAGAAGAATAAACAGATCTCTGCAATGCTGGTGTTTTTGGACGTGGAGAAGGCCTTTGATCAAGTGAATTGGAACTTTCTATTAAAGGCTTTAAAAAAGATGGACTTTGGGGATCAGTTTGTACAGGCGGTTGCAGCAATTTACCAAGAACAAACACCACAAATTATTATTAATGGAAGTTTAACAACAAATTTTAATATAGAAAAAGGCACAAGACAAAGCTGTCCGTTATCCCCGTTATTGTTTATTCTAACTTTAGAAGTCTTGTTGAATACAATACGGGACTCGAGCATTTTGAAAGGAATAGTGATAAGGCAAGAGGATTACAGAACAAGGGCTTTTGCAGATGATCTGGTTGTTACACTAACACAGCCGATGGAATCAATAATCCAGATGAAAGACATTATAGAAGAATATGGTATGGTATCAGGATTTAGACTGAACCAGAAAAAAACCAAGATGATAGTTAAAAATATAACAGTTGATCAAAAGAAGGAACTGGAAAGGAAGGAAGGCTTTGAAATAGTATCAAAGGTGAGATATCTAGGAGTTCAAGTTGCAGATTCAAACATAAAACTGTTTCAAAATAATTATGAGGTGTTGTGGCGAAAGGTACAAAAGTATATGGAAACCTGGAAAAAACTGCAGCTGTCTCTACTTGGTAGAATAGCAGCAATTAAAATAAATGTTCTACCTAGATTTTTATTTTTGTTTTAAATGATTCCGGTGTTTAAGAGTGACAAATACTTGATGGAATGGCAAAAAGGAGTGAATAAGTTTGTTTGGAATGAGAAAAAGCCAAGAGTTAAATTGAAAATTATGCAAGATGTTCGTGAAAGGGGTGGTCTTAAACTTCCAAACCTGCGACTGTATTATGAAGCTGCAGTGTTTACACAAGCAAGTGACTGGTTTGGAAGGACAAAGACTGGAATATTGAATATAGAAAGTCACGATCTTGAATTTGGTTGGCATGCATATTTATTTTATGAAAACAAGGTGGATAAAGTATTCAATAGTCATATACTTAGAAGCTCCTTGATGAGAGTATGGAAGAAGCACCGACTCAAATAGGATTATAAAATACCATTGTGGTTGGATCTTGGTCACATTATACGGAATATAAATTTAAAGTCACTCGTGGGTTTTTTATATAAAGAAGTACTTTTTAATGATGGGGGCAGATGGCAACTAAAGACATTGAACACACTGTTGGAAGAAGGAATTAATTTAACTTGGTTGCAGTATAATCAACGTCAATTGAGATGGAGAGAAGATAAAAAAACTGGTATAATGTTGCATGAAGAAGAATTGGTTAGACAGATAAAAGAGAAAGGCCCAATGCATATTAAGAGGGTTTATAATGTTTTGTTAGAAAGAGATTTAGAAAATGAATTGGTTAAAGATTGTATGATAAAATGGGTGCAAAATTTTGGAGAACCAGTTATGATGGAAACTTGGGAAAAAATATGGGTTCAGAATGTTAAGTTTACACAGTCACAGAATTTAAGGGAAAATTTTTATAAAATGTTTTATAGGTGGCATTTAGATCCTAAGAAATTGTCATGTATGTATCCTAATGTTCAACCGAAATGTTGGAGATGTGATTGCTTAGATGCTACATGTTATCATATATGGTGGACATGCAAGAAAGCCAAGGTTTTTTGGATAAAAATTTGGTGGGTTATGCAAAATGTTTTAAAGAAAAAAATTCAATTTTCTCCTCATCTGTTTTTACTGGGTATAGTTAAGGGTTTTTCAGTGGGTGAAACAAAATTGATATTGTATATGGTGACAGCAGCTAGGTTATTGATTGGTCAATATTGGAAAAGGGTTGATATGCCTACAATTCAAGAATGGACTTTGAAGATGGCCAGTTTTGCAGAAATGGCGAAGATATCAGCATACTTAAAAGACCGGACTCAAGAGACTTATGTATGGGAATGGAAGAAATGGATAGATTATGTGCAGAATAAATACCAAACTAGGAAGTATCAAATAGCTTTTAGCTAAATGTTGTGTAGAAATGTATATTTTATAGGGGGCAAAATAGTTTACTGCTAAGTAGAATTGTATAGTGCACAGTGGGGACAATAGAAGGGTGGTAAAGTATGATATAATATAAGGTGGATGGATTTCACCTTGGGGAAGTAATGGGGAGGGAGGGTTAGGGAGGGATGGGGGGGACATGGGGGAAAAATGATGTTTGTAAAACTTTTTCAATAAAAAGAATCTTACAAAGGAACAGAAAAAAGATCGAATGGAAAAGATAGACATTCAGATAGTTAAAAAAGTAAAATATTTGGGAATCCACCTGTCAGCAAGATGTGTAATGGAAAAGAAGGCAATTACTTAAAATTCAAACTAGAATCAAACTAGATCTGGAAAAGTGGAAAAATTTGTAATTATCACTGTTAAGAAGAATAGCCACTATTAAAATGAATATCTTACTGAGACTGTTATACCTGTTCCAAACAATCCCAATAAAGCTAGAAAGGAAATATTTTGAGGAACTAAATAGAATGATAACCAATTTTATATGGAAAGGTAGAAAGGCAAGAATTTGGTGAAATTAATGCAAGACTCTCCAATAGAGTAATTTTTGGGTTACCAAATTGGGAATTATATTATCAAGTAGCTGTCGTTACTTGGCTAAAGGAATGGATAACTCTGAGACATAGACTATTACTTGTACTGGAGGGACACGATTTACAACTACGGTGGCATGCATTTCTATGGTATGAGAAATACAAAACAGATAAATACTTACAGGGACATTACATTAGAAATTGCTCAGTATGAGAAAAAATCAAGGAAAAACACTATTTGAAAATACCAGTCCTGTTCTCCATGATGGAGTCACTAACATACCTAAATGTGATGGTATGGGGAAAATTGTAAGATACAAAGATATTTTTAGTGGGAAGGGGGAATTGAAAAACAAACCAGAATTGAATAGCCAACGGATAACTTTAGCATGGTAGCTGCATGTACAGATACAATCTAGATGTTATAAAGATGTTAAAACATATGGTTTTTATAAATAACTAATAGAATTGGATCAAATCTTAATAGGACCAGAGGAGAAACTGATTTAAAAATTTTACAATTATTTATTGACTATTAGAATGGAAGAGGAGCAAGTAAAAGAAACCATGATAGCATGGGCTAAAGGTTTTTGGATATTCTAAGGATTTGGACAAATGGCAAAAGTTGTGGGACAGAAACTATAAATTGACAACGTCCACTGCATATAAAGAAAACTTATACAAAATGTTTTATAGATGGCACTTCCCCCCAGCAAGATTAGCTAGAATGTTTAAGAATATGTCTGCCACAGTGGTGGGTTGCTACCGGTTCGCACCAGTTCAGGAGAACCGGTAGTAAAAATATTTAGTCGCTCGCAGAACCGGTAGCAATGGCAGGCTGGCCACGCCCCCGAACCGGTTGCCCAGTCGCCTCTCGGTTGCCCCGACCGCCATGTTCATCGCCACCATGTTCTTCACGCATGCGCATCCCATTGCCTTGTAACTCAAATGGGATGTGCATACGCGAAGAACAAGGCGGTGATGGCAGCAGCTTTCCTTCAGAGAAAGCTTCCCAGCAGCAGCGGTTGGCTGGGGGCCACTCTGGACCAGCCGCCACGGAAGGTAAGCAGCCGAACAAAGAGGTGGTGGTGGGGGAGGAAGTAGGCAAGCGGGCCTGGCTATGGGACTGCCGGGAAGGGCGCATGGAAGGCAGGCAAGCATGTCAGGGCCGCCCGGCAGTAGGGAAGGGAGCTAGCAGCCTACTCCCTTCCCTGCAGCCTGGCATGCTTGTCTGCCTTCCATGTGGCCTTCCCAGCGGTCCCCCACACCTTTGCCTTCCGAGGTCGGGACACACATGTGGCCTGTGACAGGAGACATGCCACTTCCAGCCCAGCCCGGCCAGTGGGTGGGTTGGCGGCCTTTCAGGGAGATGGAGCTGTTGCGATGCAGCTGAGAGGGGCGGCGGCAGCGGCAGTGGCAGTGCAAGCGGATTTCCCAGGGCTGCTGCACATGTGCACCGCATGTGAAAGAAGGCAGTCACCACAAAAGCCATGCAGAAAAAGTCCCGGGAAGTTCCGTGTCTCCCTGCTGCCGCTGCCGCCGCCGCCGATACATGAAAAGCCATACATGAAAAGTTTCGGGGCATTGAAACTCCCGTTTCAACCCCTGCCCTGCCTCTGCCTGCCACAGCCTGAAGCTCCTGTTTTGGGTGCTGGGAGGCGTCACACAGGTGGTAAGACTTGGTAACCCCGGTGAAGCTGGTCTGCACGCAGTATTCCTCGGCCGGGCTGCCGCTCATGTTCGTGGTCACCACGGTGGCGTTAAATGCAGAATTGACGAACTCGGGCATGCAGTGCTGGAGCCACCCGCTCTGCTCATCTGCGCACTCGTCCATGGTGCTGCCGCACGGCCCGATCAGCAGCAGCAAGAGCAGCCCAAGGTTTAAGCGGACGTCCATCCCCGTGACTTCCCTTCCCCCTCCGAAGCTGAGAAGCGCCACTTCCCGCAAAAGCAGGTCACCTGCCTGCTCCTTCCTCTCTCCTGTCTCCTGAGGAAAAGAGGGCCGCGGCTCGCTGCAGCAGCGCTCTCACATCCACCGAGTGTGCGGCCAGGCATTTTCTCTCGGGTCTCCCAGTCTCACTCTCCTAGACTTTGAAGGAGGGCGGGAGAGAGAGAATGAGAGAGAGAGAGAGAGAGAGAGAGAGAGAGAGAGAGAGAGAGAGAAAGAAAATGAGAGAAAGAGAAAAAAAGAAAGAAGAAAGGAGAGACAAGAAAGAAAAAGAGACAAAGAAAGAAGGGAAGGAAGGGAGAGAGAAAAGAAAGAATGAAAGAAAAAGAGACAAAAAAACAAAGGAAGAGAAAGGAAGAGAAAGGAAGGAAGGGAGAGAAAGAGAAAAAAGAAAGAAAGAAAAAGAAAGAAAGAGAAAGAAAGAAAGAAAGAAAGAGAGGAAGGAAGAGACAAGAAAGAAGGAAGGAAGAGGAAGGGAGAGAGAGGGAGAGAGAGAGAGAAAGAAAGAAGAGGAAGGAAGGAACACAAACCCTGGCCCTAGACGTGGCTTCAGAAGATGCTTTGAAACAGAACAGCAATCTAGGGCTGGAAGGGACCTTAGAGGCCATCTAGTCCACCCCCCTGCTCCAGCAGGAAATCTTACATGGCCTGGATTATTTTGGTGCCTCTATCAGAGAGGAAAATTGTCAGAAAGGAGAAGGAGTTTACTAGGACAAGGCTGCTATGCAGAGGAAGGCAGAGATAGTCCTTGGTTTATGACCAGAATTGAGCCCAAAATTTTGGTTGCTAAGCAAGAGCGTTGTTAAGTGAGTTTCACCACATTTTACTCAATCCATGATCTCTCCTGGCTCTAACAGTCATGTGCAAGTTAGGGAAGAACATCTGAAGGTGTGTGTAATGTTCTAAATGTATAGAAGTTATAGTTAAATGTATAGCAGAAAGTGGACTCTGGGTGTGTTTTTCCAAATGTAGTAAGTGAGGTTGAATATGTATAGTTTTAGTGTGTGTATGTGTACATACACATATAGTATATATAGTAAATAATGTATCTTTTTGTGTGCCTATACACCATACATATATAATATGTATGTACATATATGGCAATGTACATAAGATTAAATAGTATATTTTGGATGTTCAGTAGTAGTAAATAAATAGACAGGGAAATTGTATCTCGTTGAGGCCTTTGAGGTGAGGAGAGGCCAGGCACCCTAATGATAACCCTTGACATGAGTGACATCAAGCTGGCCACTCCTACCCAGTCACATGACCACCCAGCTATGCCCACCCAGTCACATGACCACCAAGCCACACCCACACAGTCACGTGACCACCAAGCCATGCCCACCAAATAAGCCACGCCCACAGAACCAGTAGTAAAAAAATTTAGAACCCACCCCTAGTCTGCCATGTGTTGGAAGTGTAACCACACCCCGGGCTCATATTACCACATGTGGTGGAGATGTCCAAAAGCAAAAAAAATACTGGCCACACCTGGCTAGAAAAAATTATAAAGGAACATGGTATGTGTCTACACACATACACCCACCCACACATCACTATATGTACAGTATGTATGCATGTATAAATGGATATAAAAAAAAAACAAAGGAAGCTTGAAAAATGAAAATGTAACAAAAATTAAATGGGCAAATTTGTCCATCTCTCAGTTTTTGTCCAGATAATAAACTGTTTTTGAAACTTCTACATTCTGAAAATTGTTTGCAATATTGAACTGGAACGGTGGTTGAAGGAAAACAAAGTCTAAACCTATTTCAGGGTTGCACAAGCATACAAATATCCCTTTGCATCCAGTTTAGGCATGAGACTTCCTAAAAGCCTTAGCTATTTTGTTCTATTGCAATGGTCCCCTACCTTTCTGGCTTGGTGGACCAGTGTGGGGATGGGGAGAGGGGATGAGTCAAATATATAGTCTCTTAAAGTATGAGAGAGGAATACCAGGACCGGGTGGAGGTGTTTGGGGAGGAGTGTGACGTGCTATCCCGTCACCAACACACGGAGTGCGCAATTGAAATCCTGCCAGGGGCAAACCTACCCAAGCCCAAGATGTACTCCATGACCCTTAAGGAGCTGCAGAAGCTGCAGGAGTACATCAACAAGAACCTAGCCAGGGGTCTCATCCAGCTAGCTAAATCTCATGTGGCAGCCCCAGTCCTGTTTAAAGAAAAGATGGAATGATGAGATTATGCATAGACTTTAGGACGATCAATGGAGTATGCATGGAAAACATGTACCCCCTCCCCCTAATAAAGGACATGCTGACTCACCTAGGCAAGGGGAAGATATTTACCAAATTAGATTTGAGGGAAGTGTGTTATCATGTCAGAATCAGAGAGGGAGACGAATGGAAGACAGTGTTTAACCGTCAAAACTATTTGTATTCCTTCTTGGGAAATAGAAGCCTTTAAGTTGTCACTCCTAGCATTCTTTCGTGTCTTCATGAGGACATGAGGCTTGCATTAGGGTATTAGCCTATGAACTACAAGGCTCTTGAAGGTGAACACATGAGACTGTGCTCAATTTGATTTAAGAATTGTTATCTCTGGCCTCTGTGAGATGCTCTTCACATTTTATAGCCTTGATTATAGTGAAATAACTTCATTCACGATGGGCAAAGAAAATGCAGACTTAGAAGTTCCTTTCTATTTGTCAAAGCAATTTACCACTGTTTGACCATCATGGGTGATTTATACAGCACTCAAGGACTTTATATTTTCATCTTTTCATCTTCTCTATTTTATTGAGATTTACAAACTTTATACTAACACTTCAGTTAAAAATAGCTTCTTTCTCAGATGCATGTAAACTTGTCTTTAACATTTGTCTTTCTAAATATATTTCTCATTTGACATTTCAGTTCCAATAATACATCACTTATGCAAGCCTGGTATTTGTATTTTGAATTATTCTGAACAGATGAAGCACTGGTTGAGAGGCAAAAAATTCTCTAAACACCTGTCAATCCCTTTAGGTTCTGGAGCTGAAAACAAATTCAGCCATAACTATGCCATTCCTACATTTTTCGGTTAGAACTGAGTTAGATAACAATTCTGTCATCAACTGAGATGTAGAAGGAAGAAGTAAAAAAATAGCTGTACTTGAAGACACAGTGCCTACTTTTTATGTTTATAAAATAGCAAAATATCATTTAAAACAATAACTTTTTTTGTATTTGTGAAACTCAGATGAAGATCAGAGAACGTTTTATTATTTATTTATTTTTAAATTACAGGACATGACATACACAAACACAAAACATATATTCCCTTTTTACAACAGTTTTGTAGCGGTAATCTTGTTTACATTTTCCCCTTCTTTAAATATATTTTCCTTATTGTCCCATTATCCCATATTTCTTTATATACTCCTTCACATATAATACAATAGCTATAAATTACAAACATTTATCCATTTGTGACCTGTCCTCATTCATTTTTATTTGCTATTTCTAATCTCCAGCCAGTTGTATTATTTGTTCCACACTACATAGTAATCTGTGTCTTCTTTTTCTTTTATTTCCTTTGTTAATTTGTACATCTCAGCACAGTCCAGAATTTTCCTTATCCGTTCTTCCTCAGTTGGTGTCTTATCATTTTTCCAGTTCTGTGCATATGATATCCTTGCAGCCGTTATTATGTGTAAAATTAGATAATGTATTTCTTTAACATATTTCCTAGTAAATATTCCCAACAGAAATGTCTCCAATTTCCAATCTATGGGTTGATTAGTTATTTCTTCCAACCATTTTCTGATTTTGGCCCAGTACTTTTTTGCAAAAGGGCATGTCCACTATAGATGGTAATACATTCCGTAAGTCTGTTTACACTTCCAGCATATTAGTGAACTGTTTGGAAACATCTTAGCAAGCCTTGCTGGAGGAAGGTGCCATCTGTAAAATATCTTAAACTGGTTTTCCTTGAATGCCGTAGACATAGTCAATTTTAAATTTGTTTGCCACATTTTTCCCAATCTCTCCAGTTCTATATTACATCTGAAATTTTTTGCCCATTTAATCATTGTTTTCTTAACAACTTCATCTTCCATCGTATATCTTAATAGGTATTTATATATTTTACTAATTAATTTTTCCTCTGTTCCCTGTATAATTTTATCCAGTTCTTGCTGATCCATTTGTATTTCATATAGTTTTATGTCCTCTTTATATTTAGACTGAATTTGTGTATATGTCCACCAATCAATCTCCCTGCCTAAGTCTTGTTCTGATTCTTGTTTCGTTTTCAAATTCCCCTGTCTTTTAGCAAATCCTTATATCTAATTACCTTATCTATATTAATTAAATTTGGATCTTTCAATGCTTCCACTGTGGATAGCCACGTTGGAATTTTTGTATAGTATTGTTTCTTTATTTTTTGCCAAAACTGTAATAGTGCATTCCTTAATTTATGCCTTTGGAAATAGCTATGCGTTTTATGTTTTTCATCCCATAGGAATGCATGCCATCCTACTGACAGATAAATCCCTCTATAGTTAAAACCCTTTTGTTTCTTAATTCCATCCAGTCTTTTAACCAAGTTAAGATAGATGCATCATAATATATTTCCCACTCTGGAAGTGCTAATCCCCCTTTGTCTTTCGTATCTTGTAAAAGTTTTAATTTAATCCTGGGTTTTTTCCCTCCATATAAATTTGGTAATTAATTTGTTTAAAGTTTCAAAAAATATTTTCCCTAATTTTATTGAAGTGACTTGGAACAAAAATAATATTTTTGGCAATACATTCATTTTGATCGTAGCATTCCTACCTAAAAATGAAATCAGTAAATTTTTCCAATTTTTTTAGACCTTTTTTATTTGCTATAATATTTTATCATAATTATCCTCCTTGATTGAGGAACACTTAGCTGTGAGCCAAATTCCTAAATATTTTATTTTCTTGGTTATTTGCATTTTTATTTTCCCTTCCAATTCAATTTCTTGTCTCTTCATGAGATTTTTGATTATTAATTTAGATTTATTTTTATTTATCTTGAGTCCCGCTACCTCACCAAATTCTTCTATTTTTTGAATCAATTTGGGTCCAGTTTCCAATGGGTCTTCCAATATAAATACCAAATCATCAGCGAATGCTTGGACCTTATATTCTTCTTCTTTAATTAATTTTTAAACTCTTTATTTCTTGATCTTCTCTAATTTTTATCAAAAGTGTTTCTAATGTTGGAATAAATAGAAGAGGAGAGAGTGGGCAACCTTGTCTTACTCCTTTAATTATATCAGTTTTTTCAGTAATATCATCATTCATAATTACCCTAGCTGTTTGTTTAGTATAAATTTTCTCCACCATTCTTTCAAATTTTGTCCCAAATTCTTTTTTTTTTGAATTTTTTTTATTTTTAAACATAAAAACACTATCATTCAATACAATCATAGAGAGTGTGTCGATCGGTTAAAATTCTTTTGTGCATAATCCCATATCCAAAATTACAATTATTTAATTTCTCTTATTTAACAACTTTATATAACCCTTTATATTATTATTCTCATCAAACAATTATTTAACAAAGGCTTAATTCCCATAAGAAAACATTTCATATATTTTGTCATTACCTTAATTTTATATTTCAAACTTCATCTCCATGTTTTATTATCTAGCCATTGGTAAAACAAATCCCATATCAAATAATATTGTTTATCTTCCTGTTCTCTAATTTCAAATGTCAATTTACTCATTTCAGCACATTCCATAATTTTCTTAATAACTTCATCATCAGTAGGTATCTTCTCTCCTTTCCAATTTTTAGCAAATACAATTCTAGCCGCTGTCAAAACGTTCACAATCAAGTATCTCAGTTCTGTAGTATTCATTTCTGGTAAAATGCCTAATAAAAATATCTCTGGTTTAAAGTCAATGTGTTTCTTTGTCATTTTTTCCAACCATGTGTGGATTTTAGTCCAATATCTTTTAGCTTCTGCACATGTCCACCACATATGGTAATATGACCCAGGAGTCTGATGACATTTCCAACATTTCTCCGATTTGTTCTTGAACATTCTGGCTATTCTCGTCAGGGGTAAATGCCACCTGTAAAACATCTTATACAAATTCTCCTTATATGCTATAGAGATTGTCATTTTATAATTTTACAACCACAATTTATGCCATTTGTCTAAATCAATCCCATAGCCAAAATTTTCCCCCCATGCTATCATTGTTTCTTTAACTTGTTCTTCTCCCAATTTTACCTCTAATAAGTAACCATATAATTTTTTGATTACATAGTCATCAGAACCCATCAAAATCTTATCTAAGTTGGTCAAAACATTATAAAAAACTTCTTGTTTAAGATCTTCTTCATATCTAGAACGTATTTGTAAAAAAGGAAAACTAATCCATCTTAAAACCTTGTTCCTTCAGTTCTTGCTTCAATTTAAGTTCACCCTTTTCATCCATTAATTCACTATATCTAACAATTTGTTCCCTTCTAAATACTACTGAATATGAAAATGCTTCAATCGTTGATACCCAGACTGGAATTTTCAAATAGTGTTGTTTTTTAATCTTCTCCCAATTTAATAACAAAGCCTCACATATATGATGTCTTCTAAAATACCCCTGTATTTTTGTTCCTTTATACCATAAAAATGCATGCCACCCCATCAACAAACCATGACCTTCTAAATTCAATAATCTAGTATTTCTTAACATTATCCATTCTTTAATCCACATCAAACTTGTCGCTTGGTAATAAAGTTAGGTAACCCAAAACCCTCTCTTATTTTAGCATCTTGTAATAGCTTTAGTTTTATCCTCACCTTCTTTCCCTGCCAAATGTATTTTAACACTATTTTATTCAATTCTTCAAAAAAGTCTTTCCCCAACCTAATTGGGATTGTCTGGAACAAATATAAAATTATAGGCAAAATATTCATCTTAATAGTTGATATCCTTCCAATCAAAGAAAGCTGTAAATTTTCCCATTTCGCCAAATCTGTCCCTATCTGTTGTTTAAGTTTATTATAATTATTTTCTTTAAGCGTGCTACATCTTGCTGTAAAGTGTATCCCCAAATATTTGACTTTATTTGTGACCTGCATCTTTGATACATCCGCCAATTCTTCTTTTTGCTTTACCAACATACTTTTAGTCAAAATCTTCGTTTTGTCTTTTTTTTTAATTGAAAAGTTTTATAGGAAATACAAACATTTTCTCCCCCCTGCCCTTCCCCCCTCCCTCCCCCCTTACCCTCCCACCCAGCCGCCCTCACCCTTCCCCCCACCCCCCTCCCTTGACTTCCCAGAACAAGCACAGGGTATAGCATCCACAAACATAAAACTAAAATATGCTAACGAATTGTTGACTTCAAATTCTTTCTAGGTCTTTAACTCCTTATAACTCAAAACACTATAAACATAAGCTAAAAGTTAAAAATGTTTCACTCATACGCTATATGAATCTTCTTAGTCTGATACTTGTTTTGAATATAGTCAATCCATCTTCTCCATTCTGTTATGTATCTTTCGTTTGAATAGTCTTTAAGGTATGATGAAATTTTTGCCATTTCTGCCAAATGCACAACATTTAATGTCCATTCCTCAATAGTAGGTGAATCTTCCTTCTTCCAATACTGTGCCACCAGTAACCTGACAGCTGTTATTAAATTCAAAACCAACTTAGTTTCTATTACAGTACAATCCGTAACTATTCCCAACAAAAAAAACTGTGGTGTAAATTTAATCATTTTCTTTAAAATATTTTGCATAATTCACCATATTTTTATCCAAAAAGCCTTAATTTTTTTACATGTCCACCATATATGAATCTTCACATTCACATCACCAACACTTAGGTTGTAAGTTTGGATACATACAGGCTAGGGTTTTTTTGATCTAAATGCCATCTATAAAAGTTCTCTCTTAAGTTTTGGGTTTGTGTAAATCTTACATTTCTAACCCATATCTTTTCCCATTTTTCCATCATTATTGGTTCTCCTATGTTTTGTGCCCATTTTATCATACAGTCCTTGACTAGCTCTGTTTCTGAATCTATTTCCACTAACACATTATACAACCTTTTTATATGCATTTGACTTTTGTCTCATATTTGTTTTATCAAATTCTCATCCTGTTGCGAAATACCAATTTTTTGATCTTCTCTCCACCTGGCCTGCAGCTGCCCATATTGAAACCAAGTTCTAACTATTCCTTCTTCTCTTAATTGCTCCATAGGTTTTAGTTGTAGTCTAACTCCCTTCTTTATAAAGGAATTCTTTGTATGTAGTCTTACTTTGCTTTTGCTCCACATTTATATTCTCTATCGCGTGTCTGGGTACTGTCCATATTGGTAACTTATCATTTAATTTATATTGATACTTTTTC
This sequence comes from Arizona elegans, assembly GCA_022577455.1. Classification (NCBI taxonomy): domain Eukaryota; kingdom Metazoa; phylum Chordata; class Lepidosauria; order Squamata; family Colubridae; genus Arizona; species Arizona elegans. The sequence goes on along the minus strand of JAKOOJ010000004.1, from coordinate 68,128,850 downwards.
CAGACACAATAGAGCATTTCTTAATATAGGACTTTTAAAAGTCCTATCTACTTTCTTGTCATACAATAAATAAGCATGCCAGCCATAGACCAGACCATATCCTTCAATATTTAATATCCTTTCCTCCGTTAAATTTATCCAATCAGTAATTGCTGAGAGGCAGCGGCTTCGTAGTACAATCTTAAATTGGGCATTTTAAGACCTCCTCTTTCTCGTGTACCTTGCATTATCTTTTGATTTACCAGTGTTTTTTTCCCTGCCCAAACAAATTTATTTATGTCCTTCTGCCATTCCTTCAAATTTTCATCTTTTTTAAGTATAGGTATCGTTTGAAAAAAAAATAAAAACCTTGGTAAAACATTCATTTTACTGCAGCTATCCTTCCCAGCAAAGACAGTTGTAGTTTTTTCCAATTTTCCATCTCTTTCTGTATTTTTTGCCATAACGGTTCATAGTTGTGCTGATATAATTTCGTATTTGTAGTCATAATATAAACCCCTAAATATTTAACCTTCTTAACTATCTCAAATCCTGTTACCCGTTCTATCTCTTCTTTTTGGCTTCTAGTCATATTTTTAGCTATTATCTTTGTTTTAGCTGTATTTATTTTAAAACCAGATACTTGTCTATATAAGTTAATTATATCCATCAAGGCTGTAATCGATTGTACTGGTTGGGCTAAGGTAACAACCAGGTCATCCGCAAATGCCCATAGCTTATACTCATGCTATCTAATTTTAATTCCCTTTATTGTATCCGTCCCACATATTTTACTCAGTAAGATTTCCAGCGTCAAAATAAACAATAATGGAGACAGGGGACAACCTTGCCTTGTTCCTTTTTCTATATTAAAAATATCTGTTAAGCCACCATTGATTATTATTTGCACTGTTTGTTTTTGATATATTGCCTTAATAGATTGTATAAAATGTCCTCCAAGTTGCATCCTTTCTATTAATTTTAATAAAAAATGCCAATTCAATCTATCAAAGGCTTTCTCAGCATCCAAAAATACTAGCACTGCAGGGACCTGGTTGTTCCTTCCCAAATACTCTAGTAAATTAACAACTTGCCTTACATTACTTTTCATTTGTCTACCATTTATAAAACCAGTTTGATCATGATGAATCATTTGCTGCATAACTGTCATTAATCTATTTGCTAATATTTTAGCAAAAATCTTATAATCTGTATTTAAAAGTGAAATCGGCCTATAGTTTTTTGGATCTGTATGATCCTGACCCTCTTTTGGGATCAAAGAAATAAAAGCTGTCTTCCAAGTTGGAGGTACCTCTCCTCCCTGTTGTATATTATTGAATAATTCCTTCAGTGGTTCCACCATTTCCTCCTGTAAACTTTTAGAGTAAACAGCTGTCAAACCATCCGTCCCAGGGTTTTTAACCACTTTCACCTGCATAATTGCAAACAAAATTTCCTCGGAAGTTATCAATTGATTTAAACCATCCCTCTGCTCTTTTGAAGTTATGTAAATGTTTTCTTTCTGCAAATATCTATCTATATCTATATCTTGAATTTTCTCACTGGCATACAGCCGTGAATAAAACTCTTGGGAGTGGAAGTGAATAAAACTCTTGGGAGTGGGAGTGAATAAAACTGTTGGGAGTGGAAGGTATTCATTGGCGGCCTATCATCGTGGAATTGCTCCAGTTGGAGATCCCTGTAGAGATCTGGAAACCTGGGAGTATGAACTGTGTGAACTATGTGAACTGTGTGACGGTTGGAAGACCTCAGGGAGACCGTAAGGGCTGGATGCTGTGGAGGAATGGCTGCTTGGTCACCCTTGTACTGTCTCATGTTCCCCTGTGGCCTAGTTTCAGGCATTATTATGGTCACCTGCCATCCGGACTGATTCCGCCCGCTCCAAAATACCCTCCTCTGGATCCATCTTATTCTCTCTTTGATATTGCCATCAGTCTGATTCCTTGTCTCGGCTCTGTATTCCATTCTATGCCTTTTGCCGTAAGGAGAGTTCTTAGCCTCTGGGCTGCGGGTACTGAGGGAGCCGGTTCCCTACTGCTGTTCTACTACCATTTCAGTGCCAGGAGCTTCGCGCTCCATTGCCTTGCCATTTGGTGCTGTTTGGAGCTGTTTTTTTGCTGGGAGCTTCGCACTTCATAGGCTGAACCTGGGAGCTGTTTTCTGCTGGTCAGGAGCTTCGCACTCCATTGATAATCCATTGGCCACCATTTTGTTTGTTCAGCTCTGTGGCCTGACCATTGGGTGCCATTTTGAGACCTTCAGGAGCCTTGTATTCCCTGGTCTACTACTCGACTCTATTGCACATTGTGTGCACTTTTGATAGTGCATTGCGCTTGGCAGCGAGCATTGTGCCTGGACAGGATCTCCTTATTCAGATGCCTTTCTAGTTTAAGGAGGGTTATTATTTATAATAATTACAGCACTAACTGCTCTGAGTGCCTTTTATTCTGAGGTGGCCATTTTGTATTACTGTCTTCGGGCAGCCATTTTAAGAAGCCAATTTGCCATTTCATTGACTAACCTCCTCCCTAGAGGGCGCAGAGCTTTCATATTAGCATAAAGATGCCTAAGGCACTTGCTAAATCCAAGCATGGCCAGAAGGCCGGGTCTACTGACCACTCTGATAGAGAGCCTTCGAGAGCAGACACGGGCTTCTCAGGCTATTTCTGGTGTAGGCGTGTCCTCCAATGTCAAGGGGTCTCATTCTCTTTTTTTATTATTTAAAAAGTTTTAACAATCATTACAACAATTTTCCGTAGCTGCTATTAAATTCAAAACCAACTTAGTTTCTGTTACAGTACAATCCGTAACTATTCCCAACAAAAAAAACTGTGGTGTAAATTTAATCTTTTTCTTTAAAATATTTTGCATAATCCACCATATTTTTATCTAAAAAGCCTTAATTTTTTTTACATGTCCACCATATATGATAATACATGGCATCATCACATTCACATCTCCAACACTTAGATTGCAAACTTGGATACATACAGGCTAGCTTTTTGGGATCTAGAGGCCATCTATAAAACATTTTATAAAAATTTTCTCTTAGGTTTTGGGCTTGCGTAAACTTTACATTTCTAACCCATATTTTTTCCCATGTTTCCATCATTATGGTTCTTCAATATTTTGTGCCCACTTTATCATACAGTCCTTAACTAACTCCATTTCTGAATTTATTTCTACCAACGCATTATACCACCTTTTTATGTGCATTTGACTTCGATCTCTAATCTGTTTTACCAAATTCTCCTCATTTTGCAGAAAACCAATTTTCTGATCTTCTCTCCATCTAATTTGCAACTGTACATATTGAAACCATGTTCGAATTGTCCTTTCTTCTCTTAGTTGATTCAAAGATTTTAATTGTAGTATACCTCTTTCCTTGTTAAGAAGCTCTTTATATGTAATCACATCCTGCCTTTGCTCTACACTTATATTCTCTATCACGTGTCTGGGTATTGCCCACAATGGTAACTTCTCGTTTACTTTATACTTATACTTTTTCCAGACACGCAATAGAGCATTCTTTAATATATGACTTTTAAAAGTCTTGTCCACTTTCTTATCATATAATAAATAAGCATGCCACCCGAAAACCAAATCAAATCCCTCAATATTCAATATTCTTTCTTCTGTTAAATTCATCCAATCACTCATTGCTAATAGGACAGCTGCCTCATAATATAGTCTTAAGTTAGGCATTTTGAGACCTCCTCTTTCACATATATCCTGCATTATTTTTTGTTTTATTCTCGGTCTCTTCTCTGCCCAAACAAAATTATTAATACCCTTCTGCCGTGTCTTCAAATTCTCATCTTTTTTAAGTATTGGTATCATTTGAAAAAGAAACAAAAACTTAGGCAAAACATTCATTTTTACTGCTGCTATTCTTCCTAACAAGGATAGTTGTAATTTTTTCCAGTTTTCCATCTCTCTCTGTATTTTTTGCCACAATGAATCATAATTATACTTAAATAATTTCGCACTTGATGTCATAATATAGACCCCTAAATACTTAACTATTTTTACAATTTCAAATCCTATTAGTCTTTCTACTTCTTCTTTTTGATTTGTAGTCATATTTTTAGTTATTATCTTCATTTTCGCTGCATTTATTTTAAATCCAGATACTTGTCCATATTGACTAATTATATCCATTAGACCTACAACCGACTGTAATGGTTGGGTTAAACTAACAACCAAGTCATCTGCGAATGCTCGTAATCTATAGTCATACTGCCTAATCTTAATTCCACTTATTTTGTCCGACTGATGTATCTTACTTAACAAAAATTCCAAAGTCAAGATAAACAATAATGGAGACAAAGGGCATCTTTGTCTTGTTCCTTTTTCTATATTAAAAGTATCTGTTAAACTACCATTAATTATTATTTGCGCTGTTTGTTTCTGATATATTGCCTTAATAGATTTTGTGAAATGTTCTCCAAACTGCATCTTTTCTATTATTTTCAATAAAAATTGCCAATTCAATCGATCAAATGCTTTCTCCGCATCAAGAAATATCAGCACTGCAGGGATTTGGTTGTTCTTCCCCAAATACTCCAATAGGTTAACGACTTGCCTTACATTACTCTTCATTTGTCTACCATTTATAAAACCAGTTTGATCATTATGAATCATTTGTTGCATGACTGTCATTAACCTATTTGCTAATATTTTAGCAAAAATCTTGTAATCTGTATTTAAGAGTGATATGGGCCCATAATTTGGCTGGGCGTGGTCTTGCTCCTCCTTTGGAATCAGAGAAATATAAGTTGTCCTCCAAGATGGGGGTACATCTCCTCCAGATTGTATATTAGTAAATAATTCTTTGAGTGGTCCCACCATTTCTAACTGCAAATGTTTATAATAAGCAGCTGTCAAGCCATCCGTTCCAGGAGCTTTACCCACTTTCAACTGCTTAATTGCAAACATAATCTCTTCAGTGGTTATTGGTTGATTTAAACTCTCCCTTTGCTCTTTTGTAATTGTAGGAATATTCTCTTTCTGTAAATATCTATCTATATCTGTACCTTGAATTTTATCACTAGCATACAACCTTGTATAAAATTCTAAAAATGCTTTTTTAATCATATTTTGCTGATAAACCTCTTTACCTTTATATTCTATTTTCTCTATAGTCCGTGACTTTTATTTTTTCCTTAACAAATATGCTAATCACCTCCCTTGTTTATTAGCATTACAAAAAATATGTTTAGTATATTGCAAATTAGTTGCGACCTGATCTGCCATTAACATATTAAATTGCCCTCGCAATAAATTAATTGCCTCTTTTATTTTCTTATCTGCTAGATTCAATATCAAAGCTTGTTCTTTTTTTCTAATTTCCTCTTCTAAATCCTTCCTCTTTTTTTCCTGTTTGCGTCTATATTTATTATTCAAATATATCAAAATGCCTCTCATATATGCTTTACTTGCATCCCAAACCATTTCCATAGATGTACCCTTATGCATATTTATGATAAAGAATTCTTTCATAAATTTTTTACATTCTTTTACATTTTCCTCATATTTAAACAGATTTTCATTTAACCTCCAAGACCTCTTAGATCCCCTTCCATACTCTAATTCCATCCAAACTGGACTATGATCCGTTAAAACTCTTGGACAAATCTTCGTCTTCTTCACCCTGGAAAAGAGATCATTTGTAATTAATATAAAATCAATCCTGGAGAAAGATTGATGTCTATCAGAAAAAAAGGTAAAGTCTTTTTCTTTGGGGTTTCTCTCTCGCCAAATATCTCTCAGCTCCATATCCTCTATCATTTCAAAAAACGATTTTGGCTATCTGGCACACGTTGAAATGTTCTGCAAGAGCCCCTTCTTATCTTTTTTAGTGTCCAAAACTCCATTCCAATCACCCAATAAAATACATGATTTATAATCCCATTGTAGTAACTTGGAATGTAAAAGCTTATAAAATTTTTCCTGTTGTTGTTCGGTGCGTAGACTCCAATTAAAAGTATTTTTTCTCCTTTTATTAAAAGTTCAATTGCTATAAATCTTCCTTGATCATCTGCTTCAATTAATTTGGCAATTAAGTCTTTTTTTAGGTTATATAATTATACCATTCTTCTTCTCGGGAGCAGATGCAACAAAATGTATACCTAACCTTGCATTTATTAAGTACTTTTGATCTTTACTTCTAATATGAGTCTCTTGTAAACAAATTACATCATTTTTAAACTGTTTCAAATAATGAAATATTTTTCTCCTCTTTTGTGGTGAATTTAGGCCATTAACGTTCCAGGTCAAAAATCTAGTTGCCATTCTTGGCCCCCTGAAGCATTTGGAGCATATGCTGGAAATCTCCATGCATTTTACTTTTTGGCCTTGCTCCTCCCACTGCTTCTGTTTTTGTAGTATCTTGAATCATTTGAAGTTGCTGCACTCTTAATTCTTCTTGACACTTGGCTGCCATTCGAGTCTGTCTTTGATCCTTAGGTTCTTCTATCTCCAAAGCTTGAACAGTAGTCGAAAATTGTATTAATTCTTCTTGAATAATCAAATCACCCTTTTGGGCCTGTGCCAACAATTCTTCTTTCTCCCCCTTTCTTGCCCCCTCTATTTCTGTCTTCCTTCTAGCTTCCTGGGGCTGTGGGCATCCACCCTTTAATATATTGGTATAGAAATCTCTTGCCTTCCACACTGAATTGAGACAATATCTTTCTCCTGAATAATTCACCACTAGACCAGCTGGAACTTCCCATCTATACTGTATCTGAGGTTTCTCAGTTCTTCCACCAGAAAGGAATAATCCTTTCTGGCTCTCAACATTTTGGGGGGAATTTCTTTCAATGTTAAAACCTCCTGCCCCTGCACTTGAAGCTTATTTTTAAAAGTGACTTGTAGGATTTCATTGCGTAGTCTCCTTGTTGTAAAATAAACTACAATGTCTCTTGGTAGATGTTTCTGTCTGGCCACCCATGAATTGACACAATAAATTTTGTCAATTTGCCATTCAAGATTTGCTTTTTGATCTTCCATTATCTGTGCAAATGCTTCTGAAAAGATCTCTCTCAAATTCTCTTGCTTATTTTCCTTGAGGCCTCTTATTCTCAGAGCAAATTCCATGTCGCTATATTGTATCATTATCACATCAGCCTCTGCTCTCTCCATCTTGTCCTGGACCTACCCCATTTTATTTTCCAAGTTCTCATTAGACTGCTTAATTTCTTCCACTTTTTCATCTATTGCTTCAATATGTCCTGCCAATCCTTATACTGCCATGATAATATCGTCTCTAATTTCTTGGTTTCATTTTTGACTTGAGCTATCTCTTCAGCAACCTCTCGAGTTTGCTCCTGAAACATTGAAGCAATTTTTTTTTCTGTAACAGAGGCTTGTATTTTGAGGGCTTCCTGCAACATTTCAAATGTTAATATTGTTGGTTCCGTTGGAACAGAGAGAGATTGCAATCTGAACGTTTGAGTTGGCGAAGTCCCAGCATTTTTGGGGACAATAGCCTTAATTTGTTTTGAAGCCATTTTTAGTTTCCAATTTAAATTTAATCAGCTGCCAGAACAATAAATCCACCAAATCCAGAAATCAGTCTTTAAATAATATCAATCCTTTGTAAAGAAATCACTGCTGTAATCTTTGATCTTCTCCTTTTTTTTAAAGCACAAATCTCTAATTTTGAACAAGGGCTGCCAACACTAAAAGAAACTTCCTTTTTAACTTTTGCTTTCACGCCCCATTAAAGTTCAATCGCCATCTTGGTTTCACTTTCTCCCCTTAATAAGTCAGAAGGAAGTAATACACATTTGGAGTTAAAGTTCAGTACTTGCAGATCTAATCTCTCCTGAGTTTGCTCAGACTACTTCCGAATGATGTTTATTCCAAGCATTGTTTGCAGGGGTGGTCGCAGCATCTTCTTCTGCTTAAAGCAGAAACGTCCCGGATCCGGAGCTCTGTTGGGCTTCCAGGGAGCTCTCACCCTTCGAGCCCCAGAATTGTTCCTGGGGCTCCTTGGGGAGCTCCACCTACGCCCATCTGCTCTCTTCCTCCCCTTTTCCCGGGGAGAAAGTTTCCAAGCCGCTAGACAGCTGATTTGCGCTGTCCTAGTGGCTTTACGAGATCACGGGGCTGGCACTCAAGAAAAGAGCATCCTCGGCTCCTGCGGTACCACCAGAAGTCCAAGGGGTCTCATTCTCATCGAACCTCTTGCAGCCTCACCTCAGCTGCAACTAGAGATGAGAGGCGCAGGGACCAGGCCTTGCAGAGAATCTGCAACAAAGCCAGTAAAAATAAGGACACTGCATTGCAGGAGATTCCCCATGTCCTCTCCCAGGTAGTGCCACCTGACCAAGTTTCTCTATGAGACTGTCCCATTTCTGTGTCAATTAATGCATTGTGGGGACCTTCGGTGCTATCAGCCTCTGCCCCCCCTCCTGCTCCGTCCCTTCATGTAAGGGCTATGGCAACTGACACTGGTCACACACCTGGACTGTCTGAAACCTCTATAACTCATACTAGAGAAATTTTGCTCCCTGATCATCTTCAACAGATTTTTTCCAGGGCTCTACAGATGTCGTTGGAAGCGGGATACCTTCAGCAGGGTGACGATCCTTATGTGAGAGTTGGGGACTCTGCCTCTCCTGAGAGAGACATCCAGGATGATCAGCCTCTCTCGCACACATCTCGCCCAGCTAACCTAGACGAGCTCGATCACCCAGAACCGGATCTGTCGGAGGATGAGGGGCTCGAGCCGGAACAACTGGCTTTTACCAGTTTTTTCCCTCCGGCAGTTTTTAAATCCTTACTCTCTAAAGCATCTCAAGCAGTGCAAATAAGTCCACCAGCTACCGGAGAGGCCCCTTCCACCTCTCAAAAGTTGTTTAACCCACTTTTCTCTGAGCCAACTAAACCTGTTGATTCTATTCCAGCTCCTCCACTCTTCTTGGACATTATTCAACACCTGGATCCGCTCCGGCTCCCTCTTCCCTGGAGAAATGTTTCTTTAATGTGGCTCCTGACATGGCATCTCTGCTCCATGTTTCTGCGATTTATGCCCCTATTGCAGCATTACTACCTCACACTGCCATCCCGGGTGAACCTGATGAGGGTTTTCACCCTGAGGAACGCCGCTCTGATCAAACCCTCCAACGGGCTCACTTGGGAGCTGCTTGGACGATTAAATCTGCCACCACAGCCTCCTTTAACAGGGCGATGTTGTTTTGGTTGAGTCAGCTTCAAAGCAAATTGCCCCCTGAGGACTCCAGGCTGCAACACGATCTAAATAAAATCATCGCAGCAGTCCAGTATTCAGCAGATGCCACCCTCAACTCTGCACGCTTCGCTTCAAAATCTATGTCTTCAATGGTGGCAGCACGTCGTCTTGTTTGGCTTCGACATTGGCAGGCAGACGCCCGTCACAAGTGGTGCTTGGCGTCTTCCTCCTTTATGGGGGGCAATTTATTTGGCTCTTCTTTGGACCCATTTCTCATAGAGTCAAAAGACAAATGCAAAATATTGCCTTCTTCACAGCGTAAATCTGCACTAGATTCTCTCCCTTTTTTCGCAGGCCTTCTGTGAGGGGATCCGATTGGGGTGCTGGAACTTCCCATTCTCAGGGGTCCTTCGTGCCTAGACAGCAGGGGACCCAGGACAGGCCATATAGAGGTAGACCTCCACCTGGCGAGCGGCCCTTTCGAGGGGGAGGAAGCCATCCTTTCCGCCGCCAACGATAGCTGCATGTCTGACGGCCCCATCAATGGCAGGCTAGCCTTTTTTGCTGACCGATGGGACATTCTCACATCAGACTCTTGGGTCAGGGATACGGTAAGATCTGGTCTATCCCTTGAATTTCTCTCCATCCCTCCAAGCTTCTTCATTCGCTGTCCCATTTCTAAAGACAGGCATAAAAAGGCCCTCATGGATTTGGCCGTGAAACACCTACTGGACATTCATGCCATCTAGCAAGTGCCAGTGGATCAGGTGGGCCAAGGGTTTTATTCCCTACTCTTTCTGGTTCCCAAGTCCTTGGGCGGGTGGAGACCTATTCTGGACCTTAAAAGACTGAACCATTATGTAGTTTACAAGCGGTTCAAAATGCAGTCTCTTCAATCTATCTTGGTTGGCATCAGGAAGGGCGACTTCCTCACTTCTATTGACCTCACTGAGGCCTGAAAAGATATTCCCATCTTTTCCCCACATCGCAAATATCTGCGGTTTTATTATGCCGGGATGCATTATCAGAACCGTGCTTTACCATTTGGTTTGTCTTCTACTCTCCGTGCCTTTACTAAGGTACTGGCTGCCTTGGCGGCTCATCTTCGGGCCATTCCTGTCCGTGTCCAATGTTACTTGGATGATATTTTAATTCAGTCCTCTTCTGAACATCTTTCCTTAGAGGATCACCAAGTAACTATGCATTGTCTCTGAGAATATGGTTTCTCGATTAATATAGCAAAAAGTCAATTGGTCCCGTCGACACGGATTCTGCATTTGGGGGCAGTAATAGATTCCCTGGAGGGTAGGGTCTATCTTTCCCTAGAGCGACAGGTGAGCCTTAAGGAACTTGTTCTTAAAGTTCAGAAAGAGTGTAAGGTTTCCCTGGCCTTGTTGTCTACCCTACTGGACATGGTTTCAGCCATCCACATTACCCTGTAGGCTCGCCTTCATGCAAGGACCTTCACTGATTTTTTTTGCCCTTTCAGAAGGCAGGCAAGGACAATTCTCATGCCAGGGCCCGGGTTCCCCCCAGTGTCAGAAGGTCCCTAACCTGGTGGAGGTCTCCAGCCATTTCCAAAGGGCGGCTCTTCCACGAGCCTCGCCGTCTCGTATTGACAACGGACACCAGCCTGTACGGTTGGGGGGCCCATCTTCAGACGCAGGTCGCTCAGGGATTGTGGTCAGCACGCAATCAATGCTGGAACATCAATTGGACAGAGCTACGTGCAGTCTATTTGGCCCTCAGACACTTCAGCGGACTAGTGATGGTCCTTACCAACAATGTAGCCACAAAGGCCCACATAAACCACCAAGGGGGCACCAGATCCATGGGCCTGATGTCGGAGGCTTCTAGACAGGGTCTATGGGCGGAGCAGCACCTACTTTCTCTGATGGTGGAACACATATCGGGGACAGCCAACGTACAAGTGGACTGGCTCAGCCACCAGACTATTGTCCATGCGGAGTGGTGTCTCCATCCTTCAATATTCCAGGATCTGTCAAGCCTCTTTGGCTTTCCAGAAGTGGATCTCTTCGCTACCCCGGAGAATGCTCAGCTTCCCCACTTCTATGCTCACTTTCCAGCTCCTTGGGCAGAGGGAGTGGATGCTCTTCGCTATCATTGGCCGAAAGAACTTTATGCCTTTCCCCCATTGCCACTCATTCCACGAGTGGTACAGAAGATACTGGAGGAGCGGGCGGAGGTCATTCTTCTAGTGCCACACTGGCCCCGGCGGTCTTGGTTGGCCGACCTCAAATCATTGTCAGTGGGCCCTCCCTGGAGGGTCCCTCAGCCTGGGGACTTGCTCACCCAGGGGGTGTTGATCCATCCGGACCTTCAGTGGCTCCAACTGACTGCCTGGCACTTGAGCGGTGTGCTTTGAGTGCAGACAACATTCCCTCCAGGGTTATCCGGACCATTCAAGCGTCTTGGAGACCATCTACAGACCGCATTTATTCGGTCACTTGGCGGGCCTTTTGTGATTGGTGTTGCCATATGGGGGTTCCTGTCCTTCAGGCCTCAATTGTCCATATCCTGATTTTTCTCCAGGATGGACTCGAGAGGGGACTTTCGCCCAATACGCTGCGACAGCAGGTGGCAGCTATATCTACGGTCCTCACTTATGGGAATCTTCACCTCCTCAAGGGCCTCATTAAATATCTCCAGCATTATCCCTTCCAATATTTCTTGTGCGCTTTTATATAGTTCAACAGGTATCCCGTCTGGGCCTGGAGATTTGTTGTTTTTTTGTTTTCTCAATGCAACTTCAAATTCTGTCGCGGTTATTTGTCTAACATTTCCTTTTGCTCTTCAGTGATTTTATTCATATTTATTGCCTCTATATATTATTTAACTTTATCTTCTGCTATATCCTCTTGTAAATATAGCTTTGAGAATTTTTTTTGTATTATTTTCTTTTTTTCTTCCCATCGATATTGTACTGTCCCACTATTGTCTTGTAATTGATGTATTATTCTTTTTGTTTTTTCCTGCTTTAATTTATATGCTAACCATCGACCAGTTTTGTTCGCGTATTCAAAATAGTTTTGTTTCACCATCTTGATTTTTTGTGCCATTTCTTTTTGTGTTGTCAAATTAATTTTATGTTTTATAATATTTCATTTTTCTTTTATCTTGTTATTTTGAGGTTCTTTCTGTAGTTCATATTCTACTTTTTAAAGTTTTTCCTGTAATCTTTCTTGTTGATGTTTCCTTATTTTTCTTAGCTTTATATGCTATTGTCAATCGATGAATATAAGCTTTTGTAGTGTCCCATAAATTTGTGTTGAAGTATAAAAAGTAATGTCAACTCTTTTTCTAGCATCTGTCTATATTCTTTATCTTTACACAAACTTTGATTCATTGTCCATCTCTTTTTTTGTTTTTGTCCTTTCTATTTTATGATTATTGGGTTATGATCTGTCCAGTCATTGATTCCTATTTCTATTTCATCTATCCCATTTTGTAGTTCTGCTGTTGTCCAGGCCATATCAATCCTGGACCAGGATTGTTGCTGGTGTGAGTAAAATGTGTATTGATTATCTGTCCTGTGTGTTTCTCACCATATGTCATGAAGGTTAAGTTCTGATTGCATGCCAAAAAATGATTTTAGTAATATGTTTTTCTTCTTTTTCTTCTTGTTACTTGTATAATCTTTTTTAGTATCAACTATTGCATTAAAATCCCCAATTATACAGACGTTTTCATATTCCAAATCCGTTAATTTTTTTTGTATATCTTTTTTAAAAAATTATGTTGGTTTTTATTTGGTGCATATATTGCTATAAGTAAAGTTTGTTTTTGCTCCACTTCTAATTCTAGCATTAAGATTCTGCCCTCTTCATCTGAATATATTAATTTTGATTTTATATTGCTTTTATAAGGCAATTCCTCTTTTCTTTTTTTGTGTGAGTGTTGTGTACAGTGTCCCTATTTTTGCATTCTCTAACAATTTTCTGTATTTCTTTTTAATGTGTACTTCCTGTAAACACATCACATCTGCCTCCAATTTCCGTAATTTAACAAATGTTTGCGTTCTTTTTCTTGGTATATTTAGACCATTTATATTTACAGAAAATAATTTAATTGTCTCACCCATTTCTTACTTAAGCTGTTTTTTGTATTTCTTGTCTCTCTTAACACCCTTCCTCTTGTGCCTTCTCTTTCTATTTGTTCTCTTTCTTGTGTCTTTTTTACCTCTCTTTCTCATTCTATTTCCTCTATCAGATCTTCTTCCTGGCTTCTACTCTCTGGCTTTTCCCTGCTTTCTTGTTCGTCTTCCTGTGTAAAGTGATGATTATAAAAGTCCTGTGCTTTCTCCAGTGTGTCTATCTTATTTTTTTTTCTTGCCAAGTTATGAGTATGCCTTCTGGCACCAACCACCTGAACATAACCTTATATCTTGTTAATTGGGTTGTTAAAAATTGATACTGTTGTCTCTGGTTTCGTATCCTGCGTGGTATTTGCTTCAGTGTTATAATTTCTTTATCCTTATATATTATTGATTTTTTCTTGGGTTTTTTTTTGTATATTTCATCCTTTATTGTTCGTTTGGTGGACCTTACATGAACCTCTCTCGCCAATCGGTGTCTCTGTGCATAATTTGTATGCCCTTATAAATTTCTTCTATATAACTTCTTATTTCTTGCTTATACTTTTGCAATACCTTGGTCAGTATCTCCTCCATTTTCTCTCCCAGATCCTCTTCTTTTTCTTCCCAAATATTTTGAAAATGTAAATAATACGATGCTTTCTCCATCTCCAGAAATGCAACTGACTCGGCCAGCATTCTATTCACTTGCATTGTCTTCTGTTCCATCATTTCCATTTTACTTTCCACTGGGTCCATTTCTCTCTGTCCATATTCTCTGCTCGTTTTCTATTATTGCTTGTTGAATAATCCTATTTTGTCATTCATGTTTTTAATATTATGTTTCATTTCTCCAATTTCATTTTTAATTTCTTTGTGATGTGTTTTTGTCTTCTCATGATTGTCCGCTATTGCCTCTTGTGTCTTCATCATTGTTTCCTGAATCATTTGCAGAGTAACTTGCATACTCTGAGAATCCAATGCCGGCTCAGATTTTCCTTTTCCCAGCATAGTGTCTATTGTTCTTTGATTTGAAGGTGACGCTGTTATGGGAGTCGGATTTGTAACTATTTTTTCCCCCTGCTTTAGTTATGGTCACAGTGCTCGTCATTTTTATCACCTGGGTAATATTCCTCCACAATAGCAAATAACAATTAATAGCTAAATATTTTGTAGTTCAAATTTTTTCTCAATCAATCTAAATGCACTCTAAAATTATCTTATAGATATGCTCTATATCTATCTAATTAATTAACAATATGTAAATATTTCTTCTGTATATAAAGTTAAATCTTTTCTTATTCTAAAGTTATATAATATGATTTATAATATATCTTAATATATAAAGCTCTTTAATTCTAACCGATATCAATATACCATATACAATTCTTGGATCTTAAGGTTTTATCACCATGCTAAATCTATATCATTGTATATATACATTTATGAATAAATTTAAATGGTCATCTTCATCTATATTTCATTACTCTTCATCTATATTTCATTACACTACTACAGGTACTTTCTCAATTCAATTGCTTATTATTTATAATTATTCAAATATATGAATTCATTACCTTTTATCACTCCAATGTTTATATTTTATATTTATAAACTTTCTTATATATATATTTTGTTTTTTCTTTCTCCAGACCACTTCTTCTTAATACTCAGTCTCTGCTTGTTATCTGTCTGCTGCAATATTGCATCAGTCTTGTTTTTAAACACTCAGTTCTTTAATTAAATCCACAAATCTTCAAGATGTCTCCTCTTCTTTCTTTCTTTAACCTCTTTATATCCAATGTTCCATTATTCCACTATTCTCATTTAAAATGTTCCAGAACTATATATCAGTTAAAGATATAATTCTTTTTTCATCAAGCCAGGCTGGCTTAAGATATTTTTAAATTTTTAATTTTTAATTGGTTTGTCATTTTAAACTGGGGCCAAATTAATATATATTCTTTTAATTGTTCTTAATGTTTGTATTGTATGTTTTTATCTGGCTGTACACCGCTGAGTCCCTCAGGAGAAGGTGCGGTATATAAATTTGAAATAAAATAAAATAAAAATAAATAAAAATAATAATGTTCAGTCTCCAAAACTAGAAAAAAACTCAGTAGTTTATGTAAAGTTTCTCCATTTTCTCAAGTCTGTTTTTAATCCTTATGGTATATTTTTCACTCCCTTCAGCTATCAATCCTCGTGTTCTTGAGTCCCCGCTTCTTGCTATCCTTTAAGTCCTGTCACAGTTAGTTTTAATCCTTTGCATTTTATAAACTCCTCTGTTTGGGCTCTTCACTTCTTTATGCTAATCTCGCTCCGATCTGTCATTTCACTCTCCGCTCTACTATATTTTAGTTGCCACTTTTCCAGACGCGCCCCTTCTTTCTCTTAGAGCTTCACTATTTTTGCGCCTTCATTCCATCAAGTATTTCTCACCTCTTTCTGGGGTTTCTCATCCGCCAACCGATGCTGTTGTTTTCCACTCTTCACTTCCTTCTCGTGCAGCAGTCATTGCTCCCGATCAGCCTTAAAGGCCGATTCCTTCTCCCCTGGCTTAAAGAGGATTGCCCCTATCCGCTTGAGTGATTGCTTTTCACTTGGTGTCTTCAGAGCTTCCTCGTTGATTTCCCGATCTCTCTGGGTTAACGGGCTCCTTGCGGAGAATTTTCAGGATTTGGGTATGGAGCTCCGTTCCCCCGCCTGCTCCGTAATGACGTCACCTCCGGAAGTCCAGGGAACATTTTAAACAGGAAAGAATTATATATGAAAAACAAATATATAGTCAGTTAAAAGTATGAGAGAAGAAGTATTTCTTACTTATGTATTAATTTTGTTTACCATCCATCTCACCATGAGGCAACTCTGGGTGGCTTACAACATTAAAAGCAGTAAAATATTTAGACAGATTAACAGAGTTGGAAGGGACCTTGTAGGTCATCTAGTCCAACCCCCTGCCCAAGCAGGAGACCCTACACCATTTCTGACAAATGGCAGTCCAATCGCTTCCTGAAAGCTTCCAGTGATGAAGCTCCCACAACTTCCAAAGGCAAGCTGTTCCATTGTGGCCCCCCACTGATTACTTCCCTCCATGTAGACTTAGACCCATTAAGGACTACTCATTGAGTACGGTTTATCAGCCAGTTGCGAATCCATCTGGTGGTGATGCTATGTATCCCACTTTTTGCTAGCTTAAAAAGAAGTAAGTTTTGGTCTACTTTCTTAAATGCCTTGCAGAAGTCTAAGTATATTATGCTCACAATATTTCGCTGGTCTACTAATTTAGTCACTATGTTGAAGAATGAAATGAAATTGGTTTGGCATGATCTGTTTTTAACCAACCCATGCTGACTGCTAGTTGTTACTTTACTTGTTTCTAATGCTGGCAGGTTTGTTTTTAAAAATCTTTTCCAGTATCTTCCCGGGTATTGATGTTAGGCTGATTGGTCTGTAGTTTCCTGTGTCAGTTTTTTTTCCTTTTTTGAAGATGGGAACCACATCAGCTCTTTTCTAGTCTTCTGGTAGTTCCCCGGTGCTCCAGGATTTTTGAAAGATGTGGTGCAGTGGTTCTGAGATGACCTCTGCCAGCTCCTTTAGAATTCTGGGGTGTAATCAGTCAGGTCCCGGTGATTTGTGATCATCAAGGTCAGGCAGATGTTCTCTTACTATTTTTTTTTGCTTATTTTAACTTTTATTTCTAGTCTTTAACAGTTTATGTTTTTGCTAGGTTGGGCTATAGTTTCGTTTTGCAGGAAGACCAATGCAAAAATGAGTTAACCAGCTTTGCTTTCTCTCTGTTGCCTGTTACTTCCTTGCCATCTTCTCTCTTTACTGAACCAATTGTTTCCTTGATTTTTTTCTTGTTGGCCCGCCAGCAGCCTGCATGGATTGTGGCTGATCCCGATGACGAGGAGGCTGGTGTGGTGTCGTGCCAGCACCTGTGCAGCCGGCGCTCGAGTCGAACAGCGAGGAGGCTGAAGAGGATGTGGTGCCAGAGGTAGAGACTCAGCCAGGGCCTTCAAAACCTCCAGAGGCTCCTTCAAGTGAAGAGAGTGAAGTGGAGGAGCTTCTTCTCAATGCTCAAGCAAGCAGAGCTGCTAAAAGGCAGGAGTGGTTAGTCAGGAGGAGGTCTCCTCGAGAGTAAGGCTTGGGGTTCATTGGCCACTCCCTTAGCCTATTTAAGTCCGCACACAGATAGCAAATGTTGCTGGAGAGCAACATAAGAGCAATTTAAGAGTGAGTTTTTTGGTTTCTGGGCTGATTGCCAACCCTTGTTGGACTTTGTTTAATCTCTGTAATTCATAGCAGGCTGATAGGACATTTGTGGTTAAAGCCTGTATTTTGAAAGGCGTCTGTTTGTATTGGAGCTGTGTGCTACACTTCTTGGGACCCATAGCTGGGGCAGAACAGTTATTTATATTTTGGAAGAAACTTTTTTTATTATCTTTGACTTTTGTTGTAAGTCTTTGTTCATTCGTCTTTGCAAATTCTGGCTATCTGCTGATATTCTGCTTTAGTTGTGTGTCCCTCTTTCCATTTTATGTACTTGTTCTTTTTTGTCTTTCAGTCTGTCAGAGAGATCTTTGTGCAGCCGTGCTGGTTTCTTCTTGGATGTCTTGTTTTTCTTTCTCAGTGGTATTGTGTTGGTATGGGCTTTTATGATTGTACTTTTCAGAGTTTCCCAGGATTCTTGAGTTGTTTTTCCCTTTAGGGATTTTCATCCAAGGAATCTTTCCCAAGTTCTCTCTGAGTTTATTAAAGTTAATTCTTTTAAAAACTAAGACTCTGGTGTCATTATGTTCTATTGCTTATGTTTGTATTATGCTGAATTCTAGTATCTCTCACCCAAGCTTCCTGCAGTTTCAATGCCCTCTATCACTTCTCTGTTTGTAAGAATTAAGTCCAGTATGGCTATCCCTCTAATTCCCTCCTCTATCTTTTGGACAACAAAATTGTCAACTAGGTTGGTTAGGAATCTATTTCATTTCTCACTTGGTGCAGAATTAGTTTTCCAATTGATATCAGGGTAATTGAAGTCCCCCATTACTATTGTAGTGTGTTTCCTACATATATTTGTTAGTTGGTTGGCAAAAAGGACATCTATTTTTTCTGCTTGATTGGGTGGCCTATAATATGTACCTATGGCCATGTCATTCTTTTTTCCTTTTATATTGACCCATATGCATTCTAGGAGGTTTTCATCTTTGGTTTCAAGCATTTCTGCAGCAATATAGTGGTCCTTTACATACAGTGCGACTCCGCCTCTTTTATGGGGTCTGATTTTTTTGAACAGTTGGTACCCTTCTATCAGTATGTTCCAGTCGTGGGTTTCATCCCACCAAATTTCTGCTATTCCAACTATATCATATCTACTGTAAGAAAGTAAAAACTCTTGAAATGTAGTATTTCAAAAGGACTCTTTTATTAAGCAGAAGTGACAGCAATGGATTCAAAGCAACGTCTGAATACCCTTAGGCAAGACAAATAGATTAAAGCAGTAGAGACCCCTCCCTTAAGCCAGAATGCAAATTTTGGCCAATACACAAGTGTGAAGATGTTTTCTTTACCAGCTGCCGTGAGAACCAGATAAGTAGATATTCACATCATTTCTCCTTTATCCTTTAAAGTGAAACAGCCCACATGGCTGTCATAAACATTCCTTAATATTAAGGGGATCTCAGGGCTCTTTGGTGCCAGGATATAGATTGTAAAATATCTGTTGACACAGGCAATGCTAGTAAATTGAATCCAAGGCCCCCATTCTCCCAATTGAATGGCAGTATCACTTTTAGGGATCTGACATGCTGCCTTCCTTAGAGGAAGAAAGGATCCACCTATGAAAAGATATAAATGAAAACAACCCATTATAGGTTTGTTAGGGTATTGAGAGTGAAATTTTCTCATTAAGGTTTGAGCCCTAACATGGTGTTTAGCGACCCATTCGTTGAGGGTAAACGTTTCCAAACAACTAAGTATTGGATTTTCTCTCTGTGGATCCTAGAGTCAAGGATTTCCTTGATTTCAAAGTGTTGTTCACCTTCAATCATGATGGGAACAGGTGATGTAGATGCAGGTAGTCTGAGGCATGAGATTATCTCTCGCTTGAGTAAACTAATGTGGAATATTGGGTGGACTTGCCTAAGTGTCTTTGGAAGGAGTCACTGGATTGATGACCCTAGTGATAGGGAAAGGTCCAATGAACTTTGGCCCTAATTTTCTTTGATGGTTGTAATGATTTCAGGATTTTGTAGATAAGTATACTCTATCCCCAACATGGAAAGGTTTGGATTCCACTCTTTTCTTGTCAGCTTGAATTTTAAAAGTCTCTCTAGCTTCTTTTAAAGCTAATCTAACTATTGGCCGCCATGTGTTTTATAAAGTATCCATCCACTTCTTAAATGAGGGAATGGTGGGCTCTTCTGTGGGTAGTTCAGGCATGGGGCTGAAATCCTGGCCTGTTGCTACTCTAAAAGGGGTAAAACCAGTACTTGACTGTACAGAGTTATTAAATGCAACTTCAGCAAAAGGTAAGTTCAGTCCAGTTAGCCTGTTGAAAATTAACAAAACATCTTAGATATTGTTCTAGTACCGAGTTAGTTCTCTCACAAGTTCCATTAGTACATGCATGATGCGATGAGCTCAACCCCTGGGGAGTGCCAAGTAAGCTCAAAAATGCCCTTCAAATTTGGAGGTGAATTGAATCTATCAGAGATGATTCTTTGTGGAACTCCATGAAGCTGATAAATGTGTATTAGGAATAATTTGGCTAAATTTTTAGCAGTTGGGATCTTTTGGCAAGGTATTCCCTGCACTTTCTGGCAGTTCTACAATAAAATCCATAGCAATCTCTCCATGGCACTGGAGATTCGGCTACTTTCTGAAAGAGTCCTGGGGTTTTCCCCTGATGTCTTTTTGCTGCTGCACAAATGGGGCAGCTAGCTACATAGTTTTCTATGTCCTTTTTTAGTTATGGCCATCAAAATTGTCTTTTAATTAGGTGTAAAGTTTTCACAAAGCCAAAGTGTCCAGCTAATTTGGAGTCATGGCACCTTGTCATTAAGCGTAGTCTTTGGCTAGCTGGAACATACAACTTTCCTCCCACTCAAGCTAAATCTTTCATCAGACAGATAGATTTGTGGTTCAAAAACCATTCATTGATGGCCAACGATTGTTTAAAAGTTTGGGTGGTGTCATTGTCCATCAACATTTCTTATTTTGCCTGGGATCTGGTGATTACTTTAGTGGCCAGTCGATTGTTTTGTACTATGTGTTTGATTACGTCTGGCTTTGCACTATTGTATTGCAGTTTTCTAGATAGCGCATCTGCAGAAAGTTTTTCCCCTGGGGAGGTATTTGAGTGTAAAATCAAATCATTTAAAGTACTGATCTCATCGTACTTGTTTTAGCGAGAGCTTTAGGGCTTCTAAATTTTTGTGTTCAGTCCAGACTTCAAAAGGGATCTTCCTCCCCTCTAGGAAATGTCTCCAGGTTAAAAGTGCCCAATGAACTGCATAAGGCTCTTTCTCCCAAATGGCCCACCTTTGTTCAGTCTCATTCAACATTCTGGATGTGTAAGCGCATGGTTGTAGCTGGTCTTGCTCATTTTTCTGAAGCAGGATGGCCCCTATTGCCACTTTGCTGGCTTCTACTTGTATGACGAATGGTTTCTCTGTGTCTTGGTGCTTTAGAATTGGTTCTGCTGAGAACAGCCTTTTAAATTTTTCAAATGCAGCTTGGCATTCCATTGTCCAGTTCAAAGGCTGCTTCAGTTTTGGGATGTGCTGCCCCTTTGTTTTTAAGAGCTTGGTAATGGGGAGGGCAATCTGAGTGAAAACGGGGATAAACTGGCAATAAAAGTTGGTGAATTCCAGGAAGCTTTGTAACTGGTTACACATGTGGGGTGGTTCCCAATCAAGTACAGCCTGCACTTTTTGAGGGTCCATTTCTATGCCTTAGGGTGAAATGTGGTACCCCAAATAGTCAATCTTCTCTTGGTAGAATTCACATTTAGAGGGTTTAGCATAATGTTTGGTGGAGCGGAGTTTGTTTAAAACAGCCCTGACTAGTTTTACATGTTTTGCTTTGGTCTCAGAATATATTAAAATATCAACCAAGTAGACCAGGACTCCCTTATACAAATGCTCATGTAGCATTTTGTTTATATAATTGCATAAACACTGCGGGGGCCCC
The DNA here is from genome assembly GCA_022577455.1 of Arizona elegans. NCBI lineage: Eukaryota > Metazoa > Chordata > Lepidosauria > Squamata > Colubridae > Arizona > Arizona elegans. The sequence continues at coordinate 68,107,368 of JAKOOJ010000004.1, read as the reverse complement.
TTTGAATTGGTAGCACCCAAGTTGGGTATTAAATGCCATTTTCCACTTGTCTCCCTCCTTAATTCTGATTCAGTAGTAAGCCTCCTTTAAGTCCAACTTTGAAAAATATTCCCTTTAGCAAGGTGTGCTAGCATATCTTTCATAAGGGGGTGGGGTATATGTTCTCCACTCTGATTGTATTTAAATTTCTAAAATCCACACAGAGACATTTTGAGCCATCTTTTTTTCCCTCTAAATAACACTGGGGCTGTGATTTTTGGTTGGGCTGGCTCGATTAAACCCCTTGCTAGGTTTTTCTCAATGAATGCTCTCAGTTCTTCCAGCTCCCTTGGGGACATGCTGTACATCCTGGGTTTAGGGAGTTTGGCGCCATGTAAGATTTCTATCACACAGTCAGAGGAGTGGTGGGGGAGGAGCTCATCCAAGGCTTTTTTGTATTCTTTGGGTATGCCCTTGGTTGGCATGGTGTAAGCAGGTATGGCTGTTTCTCGGTGTTCTGCCTCCTTAGTTTCTTTATGTAGATTCTCAGCAAAAGTCACATGCATCTGAAATTTTATGATGCCTTGCTTCCAATTAATTTTGGGGTTCCATTTTTTTCAGCCATGCAAGGCCCAAGACTAATGGCCATTCCATGCCAGGTGCCACTATAAATATAAGTATTTCTTCATGGCTCCCAATGCTGATTTGTAGAGGCTCAGTGGCAAAAGAAGCTGGCTCCCACCCTGCTACTGACCCATCTAGTTGGCAAAAAGTGATGGGGTTTTTCAGCTTTCTTACATTAATCCTCAACTTCCTTACTAGGGTTGGGCTGATCAAGCAGTGGGTGCACCCTGAGTCCAAAGTGGAGATATTTATCTCCCTGTCCTGTTTCGGGATAAATAGTCTTAAGGGGAGGGTAAGCAGCTTAATTGGCTTGCTTACTAGTGGTTCATCCTCTGGATCACTTCCGAATGAGTGTGATTCCTCCTGCTGAGATGCCGGAGTATCCTCCCCAAAGAGGGGAGGGGATGGAAGCTCTACGATTTCCCTGCTCTTCAGGGCAATCTCCTTCCCATGCTGGCCAGGTTTCGCAAGTGTCCCCCCCACCCTTGTGGGCATTCTGGTTTCCAAATGGGTGTTTGAGAACAACACTCTGCAGCTCGGTGCCCCTCCTTTCCACACTTGAAACAGGCTGAGGATTTTGGAGAAAATGCGGCTTGTGGTTTCAGGGGCTCTTGCTTCCGTTGGGGTGAGGATTTCTTCCACACTCACCCTGATCGGTACTGGTTTCTGGCCATATCGATCTCAGCTTCTTTGGCGGAGAGGTACCACTCATGTAAGTGATTCAGTGTGCCTTGGGCCACGCAGGCATTTTATAGATCATCACTCAGCCCATTCTTGAAATAGCTTACCAGAATGTCCTCTAGCCAGTTCACACACAACATGCGAGGTCCCAGAATTCTTCAGTATACTCTTCTGCAGGCCGCCGTCCCTGCTTCACCACCTTAATGCGGTTGCGTGCTTTGCGATCTGTGAGGGGGTCCTCGAAACATCATCACAGGGCAATCATGAAATAGTCAAAGTCCCACAGTTCTGGTGCATTGGCATTATGCAAGGTCACCATCCATCTGGCAGCAGCTCCCTCCAAGTTTAGGGTAACAACTCGCACTTGGGATCCTTGGGTTTGGAAATCATGCCCATACTCTTTCATGTAGGTGAGCATGTGTGCCACAAATAATCCTAATTGTTGTGGATCCCCATCAAACTTCACCCCAAGGGAGGGAATTTTTCTTTCCAGTTGTGGGGCTCGGGGCTGATTGGGAATGGATGCCAGTGCATGTGCTCCCGAGGAGGGAGGGTTTGGTAGATCCTCTGCCACTGCTGCTGTGCCATCTGATCAATTGGCAGGCTCCAGAGGGGGGTGGCTTCCTGGCATCTTTCGCGGCTGCTGCCCTTTCAGAGCTCCTTGGCTATCGTTCTGGCTAACCTTGCATGTTCAGATTTTCCAAAGTTTCCATCACCAATTGGGTTATATGCCTCTTCAGACAATCCTCTCTCATTGGTGCTTTGGTTAGTTCCCCCTGGTCAGAAAGGGCTTCTGGCTCCAATTTCCACCCTGGTTTTCAATTACCGCAGCTAAGGGTGATTCCTCTGGTTCTCCCATCCCAGCTGCCTTTATTCCTAATGCCAATTGACCAGTGGGGCTTTTTAGGATCCTTCAGGGTTACCTCATCCTCTCCGATTGGGTGCAAGAAGCAAGCATCCGGCTGGGTGATGGTTGATTTCTCTCCCCAGCATTCAGCTTCTCCCTGTTCCCTGTTTTGTTCGGACATGGTTTGCAGAATCCCCTCAGTAGAGCGAAGATTGTTTCTCTGGGTTGACCATTTTGCAGACATTGCTTTCTGTAAGGATTGCCTCTCCCTCTAGCTCAGCGGTTCTCAACCTGGGGATCGCGACCCCTTTGGGGGTCGAACAGCCATTTCACAGAGGTCGCCAAAGCCCTCTCTCGCCCCCCCACGCCTTCACTCCCCCTCACTCTCTGCTCTGTTGGATCGCCGGCCGTTCGCTTACCCCACCCACTCCCAAACTATTGCTGCCTCTTGAGTCCCAGCTGATGGCTAGAGGAAAAATAACTGTATAAATTCTTGCCACGGGGCTTCAAAGGGCCGCCCTATAGCCAGTGGTGCAGCCGAACCATTTGTTAAATTGCTGGCTTGCCCCGCCCCTCCGCACCACTATTTATTGCCAATAAATAGTGGTGGGCGAGGGGCGGGTGAGCCAGCAATTTAACAAATGGTTTGGTGTTTTTTTGTAATTTTATTGGCCCGCGGAGCTTCAGCATAAGCTAATTAGCCCTTGATTAGATCGGCTCCCGGCTCTCAGTTGATTTGCTCTCAACTGTTTTGCTCAGGGCTCTGCTACTTGCTGGAGCAGATTTGTTTTCCCCCTAGCTATGCTGAAAAACAAAACTGAAAGTAAAGAGGCTCTTGGCTTTGCTGTTGCTACAAGTTGGAAAATTAGGCAGGCAGATTTCTTTTCTTTTTCCTCACCAAAAAAGGTAGGTGCAAACAATGAGAAATTTAGGGAAAAAGAGGAGAGTTCAAGATTTTAAAACACAAAAGAAAAAAAGCTCTATTTTATTTATTTATTTATTATTTATTTATTTTATATTTCTATACCTCCTTTCTCCCATAGGACTCAAGGCGGTGTACAGTCAAGAAAAATATAGACACACAAACATCATAAAATTGCTAATTAAAATTATTACTTAGTTTGGTCAATTAAATAAAACCCAGAATTAGATAACATTTAAAAAATCATTGACATGTTTGTATGTTTAGCCCCGCCTGTTGGAACATTAGGGTCTTGAGGGCACAGCGGAAAGCACGGAGATCAGAGATATTCCGTATCTCTGGGGGCAGTTCATTCCAAAGGGTTGGAGACCCCACAGAGAAGGCCCTCCCCCTGGGAGTCGCCAGTTGACATAATTTGACTGACGGTACCCTGAGTAGTCCCTCCCTGTGAGAACGAACTGGTCAGTGGGAGGCTATTGGTGGCAAAAGACGGTCTCGTAGGTACCCAGGTCTTAAGCCATGGAGTGCTTTAAAGGTGATAACTAACACCTTGAATCGCACCCGGAAGACCACCGGGAGCCAGTGCAGCTCGCGTAGGAGAGATGTTACATGGGCGTAATGAGCTGCGCCCATAATCACCCGCGCGGCTACGTTCTGGACCAGTTGGAGCCTCCGGGTGCTTTTCAAGGGGAGCCCCATGTAGAGAGCATTACAGTAGTCCATACGGGAGGTAACTAGGGCGTGAGTGACCATGCGCAAAGCGTCCCAATCCAGAAAGGGACGCAACTGGCGGATCAGGCGAACCTGATAAAAGGCACCCCTGGCCACGGCCATCAAATCATCTTCTAAAGATAACCATGAATCCAGGAGGACACCCAAGTTGCGGGCCCTCTCTGTGGGGAGCAAGATCTCATCCCCTATTGTCAGTGATGGTACTAGCTGACTATACCGGGACGCCGGAAGCCACAGCCACTCGGTCTTGGAAGGGTTGAGTCTGAGCTTGTTTCTCCCCATCCAAATCCGCATGGCCTCCAGGCAACGGGACATCACAGCAAGGGCATCATTGGGGTGGTCTGGGGTGGAGATGTATAGCTGTGTGTCATCAGCATACTGATGAACACTCACCCCAAAACCATGGATGATCTCGCCTAGCGGTTTTACATAAATGTTGAACAGAAGGGGTGAGAGGACTGACCCTTGCGGCACTCCACAAATAAGGTGCCTCGAGGTCGATCTCTGCCCCGCTGCCAACACAAACTGCGAACGGTCAGAGAGGAAGGAGGAGAACCACCGAAGCACGGTGCCCCCTATTCCTAACCCCTCCAGCCGGTGCAGTAAGATACCATGGTCGATGGTATCAAAAGCCACTGAGAGATCTAATAGGACCAGGATAGAGGAGCAACCTCTGTCCCGAGCCCTCCAGAGATCATCCACCAACGCGACCAATGCCGTTTCCGTGCTGTATCGTGACCTGAAGCCCGACTGGAACGGATCCAGATAGACAACTTCATCCAGGTATCGGGGTAGTTGTCGCGCCACCACACTCTCAACAACCTTCGCAACAAAGCGAAGATTGGAGCCTGGACAATAATTTGATAATATAGCCGGGTCCAGGGAAGGCTTCTTGAGGAGGGGCTTCACAACCGCCTCTGTCAAGGCGGCAGGAAAGACACCCTCACTCGGAGAAGCATTTATAATCCCCTGGAGCCAACCTCGTGTAACCTCCCGGGAGGCCAGTACCAACCAGGAGGGACACGGGTCCAATAAACATGTGGCAGCGTTAAACTTGCCCAGAATCCTGTCCACGTCCTCAGGAGCCACAGAGTCAAACTCTTCCCAGATAACACTCTCAAGACCTGCCCCTGTTTCCTCCCCTGGATCTACCCAATCGGAGTCCAGGCCTTCCCGAATCTGAGCAACTTTATCATGCAGGAATTGTACAAAATCCTCAACTCGACCCTTTAAGGGATCTTCCCGTACCCCCACCTGAAGTAGGGAGTGGGTCACCCTAAACAGTGCAGCTGGGCGGTTCTCTGCAGATGCAATAAGAGCAGAGAAGTAGCTAGACTTCGCCGCTCTTATCGCCACTAGGTAGGTCTTAATATAAGATCTCACCTGTGTTCGGTCAGATTCAGATCGGCTTGTCCTCCAATTGCTCTCCAGGCATCTTTTCCTTGGAAAACCAAGGAGCTAGATGAGATTGGCATCGGGTCAGAGGCCGCAAAGGCAGAACGCGGTCCAAGGCCCCAGTAGCCGCCCTGTCCCAGGCGACCACCAGGTCCTCAGTCGAGTTGTGAGCCAGAGTCTCAGGAAATGGCCCAAGCTCCATCAGGAACCTTTCGGGGTCCATCAGGCGCCTGGGACGGAACCATTTGGTTCGTTCCGTCTCCCTGCGGTGGGTGGAAGTGACTTGAAAGTCCATGTGAAGGAGAGAATGATCAGACCATGACAAGGGCTTGATGTCTATATCCCCTATTCTTAGATCATTCAGCCACTGATCAGAGACAAAAATCAAGTCCAGAGTGTGATTCCCCAAGTGGGTGGGGCCTTGAACATCATCGTCCTCTCACGACGATGGGAAGTCTTGTGGTTGTAGTAAGTCCATCCAAAGGAGGTGGGGGTAGAGGTCTCAAAGGGTCATCCTCTCACAGCGACCAAACCATTTGAAACAAACAAAGAAGGTCTATCTCCCCATAATCCAAGACTCTCGATGTCTGTATCTCCTCCAGTCCTGATACCAGTGATGGCCGAGGATTAGATCAAAAAAGTAAGGCAGAGCCACTGGACAAAGTATTTAGGGTTAAATAATCAGGGTAATCTTGGGGAATAGGTGGTAAATAAAGCTGCAGATCGATCTAAGATTGCAAGTTAACGCTGATCTAATAGATCTAGATCTGATAAAGGAGAGAGGGACAGTTGAGGGGGAGAGTAAGTCATCATCTCCTGTTTGTAATCCTCAGTTCCTATCCATCCCCTTGCTCAGGCTACTTAGTTCAATTAGTTTAATAAGTCTTCAGAGTTTCAAGAAAGAGGAGTGCAACAGATCCCTAGAGGTTGAAGGGATCCTAACATTTATAGCCTTTGCAGCATTGCCCTCTCCTCTATTAACAACAAGGGCTTCCTTGCAGCCTCCTGGTGTTGCCGTCGCCGTCGCTGCCATTAGCGCCATTCCCCTCGCCATTGTGCTAACCCCTCTTGCCATAGACATCATCGCCGCCGTGTTGCTACATGCAGCGCCTATTAGCCCAGGCATCATTATCAACACCCTATCCGGAGTCGCTGTTGCCACCGTCTTGCCAACCATTTCATCAGCTGTATTAGACTCAGTGGTTTACCCGGTCATGACAGCCAGGCTTTGATGTTGACATTCTCCCCACTGCCCTCAGTCTTTTTACTGACAAACAGCTGATCTTCGGGCTCGGCTCGGGTTTTATCCTTGGGCTCCATCCACAGCTCTATTGAGCCGAAAATACCTCAGCATGCTGGGAGGGGGGGTCTGTGGATGGTTAATTGACCCCCACACTCTTGAAAATGTCAAAACATCTCCCTCCTAGCCTCGGAGTTTCAGCTCTGAGCTGCCATTTTGTTTTGCAACTGTCAACGGAATCCGGAATATTTAACTAGGGAATTGTAATAATTGAGATACTATTAATTGTATATTGTGTTGAAAGCAGAAATGGTTAAGTTGTGGTTTGGAGAAATATATGGGGGAAATTATTTGGTTTATTATTATTGGTAAATATAATTAATTGATTTGTAAGAAATTGGATTGCATGGAAATAATTGGAATATTCATGTTCATATCGATTAATATACAAAAAAGGTAGTTATATAACTAATTGATTTATATTAAAATGTTGAATTTATATTAAACAACTGTAATATTACATAATTAACCAATGTGAGGATGGATATAAAAATAGATGACAATGGGAAGGGGTATAATATAGAATAGAAGGGAAAAATTGAATTTGATTAAGATTAGAGATGAGGATGAAGGGTAATACTGGTTTTTTACAAAAATAGATGAGGAATAAATATGGCAAAAAAGAAATATAGAAATTGTAAATTTAATTGAAATGACTAAACACTGTTTAAATTTGTGAACCGCCCAAATACTCTGTTCAAAGAAAATACATTGTATGTTTGTATGTGTGTTTCTAATTATTGTTATTTATTCATATTTGTTCTCTTTTATTCTTTAAAGTTTAACAATTCATTCTTTATCTTAATATCTTTATATATGTTTGGGATTGGCTTTCTTCCGTTTCATCTTTTTTATTGTACAGCAATCTTTCTCCTCAAACCTACCACCTCTCTCTTTTCTTTCCTTCTTACTTTCTCTTCCTCCCCCTCTTCTTCTCCTCCCTACTTCCTCTTCCTTTCTCCTTCTCCTCCTCTCTTCCTCCCTCTCTTACCCTCACTCCTACTCTAATTTCCCTTCCCTTCCTTCATCCCTCTCTATTGCTGTATCCTTTTATGCATATGGACTACTCAGAGGGCTGAAAAAGTTATTTCTGACTGGTTCTCGCACTTTTGACCAGTCCTTGAACTTACAATTGTCCTCACATTTTACGTTTTTGCCCTATCTTGTCACCATGGTGAAGAGAAGCAGTTGTGAAATGAGTGACACGGTTGTTAAGAATGCTACAATGGGCATAAATGATGACCAGTCATAAGTGCGAAGATCAGTCAAAAGTGCGAGGACCTGTCAGAAATCACTTTTTTTTTAATTGAAAAAGTTTTCAATTACAAATTTTCCCCCTTTCCCCCCCCCCCTCCCTAACCACCCCTCACCACCCCTTCCCCACTGTGACTTCTTCAAAATAAAAACCTAATACATAACAGATTATATATTTTACCATCCCCTTACTCCCCACTCCAAATACTGACCCTTACTTCTAGTAATATTATTAATATTATTACTTCCCCCTCTTACCAAACACTTCAAAATAACATTCCATTACAACACTATATGATAACTTCTGATCTAACACAGTAATATTATTATAACTCCCAATTTATCGATAGTCTGCCCTTTTTTTCCCCTTCCCCATACTTATATCTATATATTAATATAACATTTCACAACAACCTTCCATTTTAAAACTATATAATAAATCCTACTTTAACATTTAATCTTTTGCGTATATTAATATAACATTTCAAAACAGCCTTTCCCATGAATTCTAGTTTTACATTTGTTCTACTCTATCCATTTCCTCCACTCCCATATATATATATCTTAAACATCCCTTTTTTTAATCTATACAATCAATACACTAGCCTGTCTCCACCCACTTTCCTACAAGATTCTGAAGAATCCAAAGGCAATTCATCTGCAAAGGCCTCTATAACTCGATATTTTTCCTTTATTTCTAGCTCCTTCTGCTTGTCTTGTGTTGTGCGTAAAGATGTTAAATTCATTTTTAAAATTTTTTGATAAAATTTTTCCGCTTTTTCAACAGTATTTAATTGATATCTTTCTCCTTGATATCTCAATATTATATCAACTGGGATATTCCATCTGAATAAAATATTTTTTTTCTTAAGCTCAGCCACCAAGAAGCCAAATTTCTTTCTTTCCAATAATATCTTAGGCGGGAGCTCTTTATAAATCCAAATCTTTCTTCCAAAAAATTGCAAAGTAGACTTAAAGGATTTCTGCACAATATTATTCCTTAAATCTTTATCTGTAAAATAAATCACCACATCTCTAGGCAATTGCCTTTGCTTTGCAGTCCAGGAGTTTATTCTATAAACTCTATCGATCCTACAAAGTACCTCCTCAGGTTGAACCTTTAAAATCCCAGCCAGAACTTCAGAAGATATTTTTCTTAAACCCTCTCTGTTATTTTCCTCTAATCCTCTCAGTCTGATTGCATATTCAGTAAAATTATGTTGCATCAATAAAACTTCCTTTTCAATACGTTGCTGTATATTTTCTACATTACAATCAGCTTCCATTTCAGATTTTTCTTCTAAACTATTGTCTTGAGTATTTATCAAATCATTCTCAATTTTTTCTATTTTATTTTCCAAATTGTCTTCAATTTCCTCCACTTTAGACTCTAATAGATTAGTATTTGTATCCAGCCTAATCATAAATTCTGAGAGACCATTAGCCATTTTTAAAATCTTTCGATGCAAAATATCAAACTTTAATTGCACCAATTCTTTAGTTTCCTTTAGAAATTTAGTTTAAATTTCTCAAAATTCTGATTCATAATCTCATCCCTTCTTACAGTCTCCTCCAAAAGAAATTCAATTATATTAAAATCAGTTTTCTGAGACTGTAAGTTAAGAACTTGTTCATATAATTTGTGGATGGGGGAATCCCCCCCCCCTGCTTGTTTATCCAGCTTTATAAGCCTAAACGCCATATTTCCACACAGGCAAACTTTTTAGAAAAGAAAGAGAAAAAAAAAACCCAAACCTCTTTCCAAACAGGATCAGTATCAAATCAAATCTCCAGGAAGGAGAAAACACAAAAGTATAGCTTTTTCTTCAAATGTAGCCAGGAGCATTTATTCTGCTACTTTGTAGCTTAATAAGAGACGGAAGGACTTTCCCTTTTCAGCTTCCCTGCTCCAGTTTCGGCAGTCGCCATTTTAAAAGCTCTTTTTTACTTTATTGAATATCCTTTGCAAAATCAGTATTAATACTTGCAATTTAGGGTCCAGATCCAGATCCAGATCTCATCCTCTTTGATTCAACTGTTGATTATCTTGGAAAGCTTGTCTTCGCAGCCTTGCTCTGCAGAAAGCAGAGGTCTCCCAACACCCGGAGCAAACGGCGAGTGCTATAGGGAGCGTCATCCGCTCGCCCCCAGGAGTAAAAAGAAAAAAACTCTGGGGACTACGGAGAGCTCTACCTACACTCACCTGCTCTGCTCACATTTCCTCCTGGAAATGGAGTTTTTCGAGCCGCCCTTCCGCTGTACAGGCGGCTCTTTACAGGCGAAGGGGCTGGCGGTCCCGAGGGACAATCTGGTGGCTACGAAGAGCAAACCGGAAGTCAGAAATCACTTTTTTCAGCCCTCTGGGTAGTCCTTTTGTGCACATGGACTACTCAGAAGGCTGAAAAAGTTATTTTTGACTAGTCCTCGCACTTTTGACCAGATCTCGAATTTACGACTATCCTCACATTTTACGTTTTTTGCCCTATCTTATCACCATGGTGAAAAGAAGCAGTTGTGAAATGAGTGACATGGTTGTTAAGAAAGGTGCACAGGCATAAATGTGAGGACGGTCATAAGTGTGAGGACCAGTCAAAAGTACGAGGACCTGTCAGAAATGACTTTTTTCAGCCCTCTGAGTAGTCCCTATACACACAGCCATGGCCACCCGGTCACATGACCAGCTAGCCACGCCCACCCAGTCACATGACCTCCAAGCCACGCCCACAAGATAAGCCACGCCCACAGAACTGGTAAAAAAATTTAGAACCCACCCCTGGTTGGGGGTCACCACAACATGAGGAACTGTATTAAAGGGTCGTGGCATTAGGAAGGTTGAGAACCTCTGCTCTAGCTTAAGAAAGTGAAGGAACCTTTAATTAAGCAGAAGTGACAGCAATGGATTCAAAGCAACATCTGAATATCCTTAGGCAAGACAAGTAGGATTAAAGCAGTAGAGACCCCTCCCCTTAGCCAGAATGCATATTTTAGCCAATACACAAGTTTGAAGATGTTTTCTTTACCAGCTACCCTGAGAACTGGATAAGTATGTATTTCCATTGCTATTTTCCATTATCCATTAAAATGAAACATTCCACATGGCCGTCATAAACATTCCCCAAAGTTAAGGAGATCTCAGAATGCTTTGGTGCCAGGATATAGGTTGTAAAATATCAGTTGACACAGGCAATGCTAATAAATTGAACCCAAGGCCCCCTTTCTCCCCCTTTCTCCCAATTGAATGGATCTGACACTTTTAGGGATCTGACACTGCAGTAGCTCTGCCTAATTAGACACACCATAGGTCATCACATTTTGTTCCCGACCCAACTCCAACTTGCTCCTCCATACCACATTTGGTAACCATGGTCAGCTCCAAGCAGACAATGATCAGTTAGTCCAGCAAGTGGCCTTTTTGACTGCACAGGTTGCACAAATGCAAGCAGCCAGGCCACACCACAAATGCCTTGTAGCTATGCCGGATAAGTTTAATGGCTTGCTGGCCCAAATTTCAGTGGTTTTTTGGGCAATGCCAGCTTTATATGAGCCTTTGGCCTGAGGACTTCCCCACTGACTGGGATAAGTTGGGGTTTTTGATCAACATTTTGTCAGGGTCACTGCCGTGTTGGGTGACACCTCTGCTGACCCAGCCCAACCCGCTGTTGGATAATTATGCTGAGTTTTGCCGTCAGCTAAGGGCCATGTTTGAGGACCCTGTTAGGGCCCAAATGGCTAACAGGCAGTTGAATGAGTTGCGGCAGAGGCGTGGCTCACTTGCTGACTATATTGCTGACTTCTGGGTGGTTTCCCAGGACCTGCAATGAAACGAGATGGTGCTTATGGACCAGTTTCAGGAAGATCTTTTGTCAGAGCTCCTGGATTAGCTGGCATGCACTGAATGCACACTGCAGGAGTTCATGAAACTATGCCTCTGCATCGACAAAAGGCTCCATCAGTGACAGGTGTGACAATGGATGGAGGCCATGCCCACACTCATTAAGGCAGTGCTGCCATTGGTACTGCCACCTGATGAGCCAATGCAATTGGGGGCTGCATGACCTCGCCTGACCCAAGCCAAAAAGGATTGGTACCGCCATGAAGACCTTTGCCTGTATTGTGGTGGCCAAGACCATATGACAGCCAAGTGTCCTGCTAAGGCATCCAAAGCAGCAGAAGGAGAAACAGCAGGAAACGGGCATAGCCCAGCTACAGGGCTCCATAGGTTGGGCTCAAGGGGCAATGGGCCAACCATCTCTACCACAGACAACTTTTGTGAAGCACCACATGTTATCAGTGAGTGTATTGTGCCAGGTCAGGAAGCAGTGGAGATTCAGGCCCTGGTGGACTTGGCGGCCATGGCCAACTTCATGGACTTCATGGCAAAATACTTTCTGCACAGTGGTCCATCCCCCAGCAGCAGGTGTCACCACCAGTCTTGGGGGAAATGATTGATGGTCAGCCCCTTCACTGAGGCCCTGTAGTTGCCGTGACCATGTGCATTGGATCACATGCGGAATAAACTCTGTTCTATGTTGCTGTAGTGCCGCACTTCCCAGTGGTGCTGGGACTGGAGTGATTATGGGCTCATGATCCGCAGATCATCTGGTCATCTGGGGCAGTGCAGTTCCCCAGCAAGAAGTGTGCCACCCATTGCCTGCAAGCCTGCACAGGGGATGTGATTACATCCCCTGGAATGAACTGCTCCCGGAAATATGTAAGATCTCCGACCTCCGGGTGTTTCACTGCGCACTGAAGACCCTGTTGTTCTGCCAGGCCAGGCTATAAACATAATAATTTTAAATTGGGGTATTTTAAATTTTCGGGGTTTTAAACCAGGCCAAATCTATTAATTATTTTAATTTTTAATCATTGTTTGGTCTTGTGTTTTTAAATTGGCTGTACACCACCCTGAGTCCTTCGGGAGAAGGGCGGTATAAAAATATTATTATTATTATTATTATTATTATTATTATTATTATTATTATTATTATTATTACACATGTGGACCTGGACCTACCCATGGAGTCGGTAGATTATGTTGAGGTGTTTGGGGAAAAGGAGGCGGATCAGTTGCCCCCGCAGCAGTTTTATTTATTTTATTGAATTTATATACTGCCCTACTCCCGAAGGACTCAGGGCAGTGAACAACCATAGAATAAAACATATAAATACAACATTTAAAATAAGATAAAATGAATTAAATAATTTGGCTGAACAACTTTAAAACCCCAATAATTTAAAACCAAATTTAAAATTTCCATTTAAAAAGGGGAAAGACTTAGGTCAGGCCAGTTTGATGAAATAAAGGAAAGAATCTAGAATGATGAAATGATGAAATAAAGGAAAGAATCTCTAGAAAGGCTGCCTGATTGATTTGGTGCCTAATGCCAAATTGCCAGTATGTTGGATTTAGTCCCTGTCAGAACCGCAGTTGGTGGTGTTACAGGACTTTATCAAGAAGAATCTCCAGAAGGTGTTTATCTGCCCTTCTACCTCCTTATTGGCTGCACCAGTGCTCTTCATCAAGAAGAAGTCAGGGGAGCTGCATCTGTTCTATGATTATCGTAAATTGTATGTGATCACAGTACAGAACCAGTACCATCTTCCCCTCATCCCTGAACTCATTGAGCGACTTCATCAAGCCAAGATCTTCATGAAGCTGGACCTGCAGGGAGCCTACAACTTGGTCCGAGTTTGTGCCACAACGAGTGGAAGTTGGCCTTCCAGATGTGTTATGGTCGCTTTGAATATACCGTGATACTGTTCAGATTGACCAACATACTTGGCGTGTTCATGCATTTTATGCATGATGTCTTCTGCGACTTGCTGGATCTGTTCATGGGCATCTATCTTGACGACATCCTGGTCTACTTGTCATGCCTGCAGGAACACTGGAAATAAGAGCAGCTGGTGTTATGATTGTGGGACAGCCACCTATTTGCAAAGCAAGAGAAATGCCAGTTTGCACAAACCACAGTCGTCTTTCTGGGCCATCGTATCTCATCTGCTGGGGTGGAGATGGACCCGGAGAAAGTCGAGTCATTGCAGGCATGGCAACCTCCACAGCGGGTCAGAAATGTGCAGCATTGGGGTTCGCGAACTATTACCACATATTTGTTCCCCACTTGGCTGCCTTGACTGTTCCACTTTCTAATCTGCTCAAGAAAAGGGGAAGTTCCATTGGGGTGCTGAGGAACAGGGAGTATTTGATGCCCTGAAGGCTGCCTTCGCCTCTGAGCCCATCCTAAAAAATCCTGATTGGTTCCAGCCATTTGTGGTGGAGACGGATGCATCAGATGTAGCCATTGGGGCAGTGCTCCTACAGGCCTATGCCCCCACAGGCACCTTGTTCCCTTGTGCTTATTATTCCTTGAAGCTTGGCTCCAGAGTGCAATTATACTATATGGGACAAGGAGCTGTTGGTGGTTAAAGTTGCCTTTGAGACATGGTGGCACCATCTGGAGGGGGCCCGCCATCAGGCTGAGGTTTGGATGGACTATCACAACCTGGAACATTGATGGACAGTCTGGATGCTGAACCAGTGCCAGGTGCGATGGTTGCTATTTTTTGTCCAATTTGACTTTTGGGTGACCAATATTCTGAGCAGGCAGAAACAGCATGCTGATGTGCTGTCCTAGAAGCCCGAGTACACCCAAAGAGAGGACAAAATCCCACCTCGAACGGTGATTCCATTGGAGCAGTTTGCAGCCACTGAGGAGCCTGTGGACCTCGAGGTTAGGATTTGGGAGGCGCAGCGGCAGGATCCATTTGTGGTGGCTTGTCGTCAAGACTTGGATAGTGACGGGAAACTGGAGACACCTTAGGCATATACTGAGGACTTGTTGCAGTTCTATCACTGCATCTATATGTCTGGAGGACCCCTTCGTGACCTCATTCTGTGACAGTATCATGACAGCCTGGCAGCAGGTCACTTTGGAGTCTTCAAAATGTTGCACCTCGTCTCCAGGATGTTTTGGTCGCCATGACTCCGGTATAATTTGTTGGGATATGTGGCATCGTGCGGGATCTGTCGACAGGCGAAGTATGCTACTGGTGCACCCCTTGGTCTCTTGCAGCTGCTACCCATTTACTTATTTATTTATTGATTTGATTTGATTTGATTTCTATACCGTCCTACTCCCGAAGGACTCAGGGCGGTGCACAGCCAAACAATAAAATACATACATACAAAATTTAAAAGTGGAATTAAAATCAAATTAAATAGTTTTGGCCCAGACAAATTAAAACCCCAATCAATTTAAAACCTATTTTAAAATTTGAATATATAAAATACTAAAAATATTAAAAAATTAAAAATCTTTTATAAAAGAGGGAGAAAATTAGGCCAGGCCCGCCTGGTGAAATAAAAAGGTCTTTAAGACACGGCGGAAGGTGCGCAGATCCAGGATCCTCCGTATCTCCAGGGGGAGCTCGTTCCAGATAGTAGGTGCCCCCACAGAGAAGGCTCTCCCCCTGGGGGCTGCCAGTCGGCATTGTTTGGCCGACGGCACCCGGAGGAGCCCCTCTCTATGGGAGCGTACCGGCCGGTGGTCAGCTATTGGTGGTAGTAGGCGGTCCCGCAAGTACCCAGGTCCTGAGCCATGGAGCGCTTTAAAGGTGGTAACCAAAACCTTGAAGCGCACCTGGAAAACCACCGGGAGCCAGTGCAGCTCGCGCAGGAGGGGTGTTACATGGGAATGCCATGTCGCTCCCATTATCACCCGCGTGGCTGCACTCTGCGCCAGTTGGAGCCTCCGGGTGCTCCTCAAGGGGAGCCTCATGTAGAGAGCGTTGGAGTAGTCTAGGCGGGAAGTGACGAGGGCATGAGTGACTGTGTGTAGGGAGTCCCGATCCAGGAAGGGACGCAACTGGCGAATCAGGCGAACCTGATGAAAAATCCTCCCAGTCACAGCTGTCAAGTGCTCTTCTAAAGACAGCCCTGAATCCAGGAGGACACCCAAGTTGTGAGCCCTCTCCATGGGGGCCAGCGATTCGCCCCCAATAGTCAGTAATGGCACCATCTGACTATATCGGGACGTCGGAAACCACAGCCACTCGGTCTTGGATGGGTTGAGCTTGAGCCTATTCCTCCCCATCCAGATCCGCACGGCCTGCAGGCACCGGGACATCACTTCAAGGGCATTGTTGGGGTGATCTGGGGTGGAGATGTACAGCTGGGTGTCGTCAGCGTACTGGTGGTTCTTCCATCCAAAACCATGGATGATCTCACCCAGCGGCTTCACATAAATGTTGAACAGGAGGGGCGAGAGGACCGACCCTTGTGGCACCCGCATATGAGGGGCCTCGGGGTCGACCTCTGCCCCCCTGTCAACACAGACTGCGACCGGTCAGAGAGAAAGGAGGAGAACCACTGCAACACAGTGCCTCCCACCCCAACTCTTCCAACCGGTGCAGCATGATACCATGGTGGATGGTATCAAAAGCTTCTGAGAGATCTAACAGGACCAGGACAGAGGAGCACCCTCTGTCCCGAGCCCTCCAGAGATCATCTACCAACGCAACCAATGCCGTTTCCGTGCTGTACCCGGGCCTGAAGCCTGACGAATGGATCCAGATACGACGTTTCATCCAGGTGCTGGGGAAGCTTTTGCACAACCACACTCTCAACAACCTTCGCTACAAAGCGAAGGTTGGAGACCGGACGATAGTTTACCAACATTGCCGGGTCCAGGGAAGGCTTCTTGAGGAGAGGCCTCACCACCGCCTCTTTAAAGGCGGCGGGAAAGTCACGCTCACCCAAGGAAGCATTTATAATCCCCTGGACCCAGCCTCGTGTCACCTCCCGGGAAGCCAGCACTAACCAGAAAGGACACGGGTCCAATAAACAAGTGGTCGCGTTCAGTCTGCCCAGAATCCTGTCCATGTCCTCAGGAGTCACAGGATCAAACTCATCCCAGATAACATTCTCAAGATCTGCCCCAGTCTCTCCCCCTGAGACTACCCAGTCAGAGTCCAAATCTTCCTGAATCTGAGTGATTTTGTCATACAGATACTGAACAAAATCCTCGGCTCTACCCTCCAAGGGATCCTCCCGCGCTTCCTGGTGGAGCAGGGAGCAGGTCACACTAAAGAGGGCGGCCGGGCGGTTATCTGATGATGCAATAAGAGCAGCAAAATAGCTACATTTCGCTGCTTTTATTGCCACTAAGTAATTCCTAATATGGGATCTTACTAGTGTCCAGTCAGATTCAGAAAGACTGGCCCTCCAACTACTCTCTAGGCATCTTTTCCGGTGCTCCAACTCCCTCAGCTCCTCAGTAAACCAAGAAGTCAATTGAGATCGGCGCCAGGTCAGAGGCCGCAAAGACACGACCCGATCCAGAGCTCCAGCGGCCACCCTATCCCAGGCGGCCACTAGGTCTCCAGTCGAGGCGTGTGCCAGAGCCTCAGGAAATGGCCCAAGCTCCATCTGGAACCTATCAGGTTCCATCAGGCACCTGGGGCGGAACCATCTTACTAGCTCCGCCTCCCTGCGGCGGGGTGCAGCGTTTCGAAGGTCGAGATGAAGGAGAGAGTGATCTGACCATGACAAGGGTTCGGTAACTATATCCCCTATCTCAAGATCCCTCAACCACTGTCCAGAGACAAAAACCAGATCCAGCGTGTTTCCCCCCCATGAATTAACTGGGTCAGGTCCATAGCTATCATGGAAGCCATGAACTCCCGAGCCACCTCAGACGTCTCACCCACGGACGGCAGGTTGAAATCCCCCATGACCATAAGCCTAGGGGTATCAACCGCCACCACGGCGATGACGTTGAGTAGCTCGGGCAGGGCTGTTGCCACGTGACAGGGAGCCAGGTATGTGATCAGCAAACCCATCTGAACCCCATGACCCCATTTCACAAAAAGGGATTCACAGCTGGCCGTCTGAGGAACAGTGGCCTTCCTCGGTCTCAGACCTTCTTTAATAATAACCGCTAACCCCCCCTCCCCTCCCCTGTGACCTCGGCTGATGGAATGCTTGGAAACCTGGTGGGCACATTTCAACGAGGGGACCCCCCCTCCTGGCCCAACCAGGTCTCCGTAACACCTGCCAGGTCCGCACCCCCCTCCTGAGCAAGATCACAAATGAGGGGGGCTTTGTTTACTACGGACCTGGCATTGCACAGCATTAGCCGGAGGCCTGGGTCCTGAGGGTCTATCCAGCCTGAGGAGCGAGTAGAGCCTTGGGGGCCGGAGCACACCACTGCTCGTAAACAGCGAGTGCGCACTCCCCTATCACGATATGGCCCCCTGCTCCCGCCATTTCTACCCCTCCCACCTACAGTACTGATGTTCAGAAAACTATCCGGACAAGATCTAACCCCCCCTTGACCCCAGGTCCCCCACCCCCCACACCGCGCTTCACTGCCAGACCCGACCCTCCCCCTTGTGGGTTATCCCCCATACCCACAGCCCAAATTCCAATCTGACCCTCCCCTTCCCTGGGACCCCTTAATAATTTGACTAAAACTTCAATAGAAAACCCCTCAATCCCCTAGTTTTCACATGCCACCTCTCTGGGTCCCAAAACCCGTCCTTGAGGTGGGCCCTCGATAGTGAGGAGGGCCACATCTGCGAGATGGGGGAATCTTGCAGCGCAAGAAGATCCGCTGTCGTGTATATCTCCAAGATGCAGCGATGGAGGCACGGAGCTCAAACAGGGGACTTCACAAAAGATGTAACACAGCCATTTGATCATTGATGTACTATTGGTATCTCTACTGTCCTCCCACAATAGTAGGAGGGTCCTGATTATCTCATCCAATGGGAACGGCCTCCGGCCCACCCTCTCACGGCAGGGCCCCCAGGGGGCCGTAGATCGAAAAAACTTCTCCGACAGACGAGACTCATGATGTAATAGAGGACCCCTCAACAGTTGCATCAATTGGCTGACCCATGGTCAGAGGAAGAGTTTATCAGTCTATCAGTCAGTCAGTGAGTCACATCACGGGCAAAGATGGGAAATCCTTGGCATAGTCTTATACTCAAGAAAGTATGCCAGAAAGAACCTGGGAATGGTCTTGTTGGACTTCATAACTGAGTTGTCCCCATTGAAGTGTGCCATAACCATCTTGGTGGTGGTGGACATGCTCACCAAGATGGCTCATTTCATTCCATGTGTGGGTCTTCCTACCACATGGGTGATGGCCCAGTTATTCATTGCCCATGTGTTTTGGCTGCATGGGTTATTGGACTGAGTAGTGTCAGACCAGGGAGTGCAATTTACGGCATGCTTTTGGCAGACCTTGCTCATGGAACTGCAGGTACAAGTGTGTCTGTTGTCACGCTTGTAGCTGCAAGCATGTTGACCCATCACCCCAAAACTGATGGGGGCATAGAGAGAATGAATGTCATCTTGGAACAGTACCTCCACTGTTCAGCAACACCCAACAGGACAATTGGGCAAAGGTGCTGGCTGTGGCGGAGTTCGCCTACAACAATGTTCAGCATGCATCTACCTGTGTGTCCCCATTCTTCACCAGTTACGGCTTCATCTGACCCCCTGGTTCTGGCCGTGAATATGTTCCTCCAAGAGTGGTTTGGAACCAGTTGGAGAAAGCCAAGGAGGACAAATGCTTTGTGGACTGGCATCATTAAGACATCCCTCTGTTAGATGTGGGCAATCGGGTTTGGCTTCCCGTGTGATACCTGCCAATGGTGTGGCCATCGAAAAAACTTGATCACTGCTACTTGTGTTCAACCATTTCAGGTCGAAGTGATGATCAATCCTGTGGTGTTTCACTTATCCCTGCCACGGACCATGTGGGCTAGCACCAGTATCGGCCGACAGTCCCCATTGGCTGGCTCCACCACCGCCAGGACCAGTAGCCTCTCAGGAAGAGTGGAGTATGAACTAGATAGCATTCAAGATTCCTGCCGGTTGCAGGGCCGGTTTCAGTACCTTGTGGCATGGAAATGTTATGGACCAGAGGACTTCACCTGTGTTGATGCTACAGATGTCCATGCCCTTTGTCTGGTTCATGACTTCCACACCTGGTTCCCACAATGTCCCAGTCCGCATGGTCCCAGGGGAGGGGGTCCTGGGGGGGATAGTATAATGCCCCCATTGGAATCTGAATCTGCATGGGAAGATGAGCTGTCTTGTGAGGCTTGCCAGTTTGCCTGCTTCACTGAACTTCTTGCTCTAGTTACTGTTTAGCTAACCTAGTTTATTGGGATGCTGGCCCTGGTTAATGTTTGGGCTAACCTGGCTTATTGGACTGCTGTCCCTGGTTGCTGTTTGGTTAACCTGTCTTACTGGACTATTTGCAGCCAGAGGCTTCTGAAGATGCATGTGAGAGCTTTGCTCCAGGACTTGTAGTGAATGTTTGGGGGCACAGATGGAGCAATAAAGGGGAGTTAGTTCTCTTTTCTGGTTGTCTTGCTTTTGTGCTATGCCCCCGCCTGGCACCACCTATACCACCTGTACGTCTAGTTTGGTGAACAGCTTCCCCTTTGGCAAGTGGGCTAGCATGTTCTTCATGAGGGGCAGTGGGTAGGTGTTTTCCATGCATACCGCATTAATTACTCTAAAATCCATGCATAATCTCATCAACCCATCTTTTTTCTCCTTGAAGAGGACTGGAGCAGATACACTGGATTTAGCTGGCTGTATGAAACCCCAGGCTAAGTTAGGGTTGATGTAGTCTCTTAATTCTGTCATCTCCCTCAAGGTCATGGAGTTCATCTTTGGCTTAGGCAATTTAGCCTGTGGCACGAATTCTATGGCAGTCTATGGGGAAGTGGAACAGTAGGGCATTGCATTCTTCTTTGCTAAACACTCCCACCAAGTCCCAGTATTTCCTCAGAATCTGGGGGCTTCCTGGCTGTGTCTCTGCGGTGGCTGCTTTCTCGCCTTCTGGCTGTCTGACTGATTCTTCCACATACACAAAGTTGGGAGGGGGCAGGGGGCCAAGCTCCAATTTTAATTTCTGGTAGCCATCTTCCCACAAGATGGTCGTACTCCACTTGTCCAACTAGGCTAGCCCAGGATGACCATCTCGGTCAATTTTTGGCACCACCATGAACTGGATAAGCTCTCATTTCTAGCCATACGGGCTTGGTAATCAGGGTGGCAGGAGTTCCCGCAGTCAATGATCCATCAATTTGTTCAAAGTGTATGGGGCTGGTTAAAGGTCTCATCCAGATGCCTAGCTTCTGACAGAGGGGAAGGCTGATCAGGCACCAGGTACACTCCATGTCTATGATGACCTCTATTTCAACCTCAGCTCCTGTTCTAGGCACACTAATTTCAATTTAATAATGAACAGATGGATGGCTTCACTTATGATTGGGTCATCCTCATTGTCATCGTCACTGTCACCTGCGGCCAGTGGTGGGGCTTCTCGATCTGGAGTTTCCCCCTCCTTTTCGATAGGAGGGGTGACCTCAATGGCCTGGTGGACAAATTTTCCAATCTCCATGGGTTTCCACAATCGCTTTTAGGGTCTTTTTGCCACCACAGGGGACCTTGTCTGTGGTACCGGGGCCAGTGCGAGACATTCTGACACTTGATAGCCTTGTTGGCCACACCAAAGCACTTGATTGATGTCATTGGGGACCCCTTGGGCTGTTCTTCCAGTTGGCAGAAAACAAATCATTGGCCGAGCTGTCTCTTGGACTTCTTCTCCGGTGCCTCTTTTAGGTGTGGGTGGAGCTCGAGGTTTATGGCCACTGCCATTCGGTACTAGTTGTGTATGTGGTCCAGAATGCCTTGGCAATGCAGGCAGTGTGCAGATGCTGAACCAGGCCCTCCTTGAAATATTACTCTAGGAGGTATTCGGGCCAGTACAGTAATTTTCCAGCAAGCCTCTGAAACTCTGACATATTCTTTGGCTGGGCGGTCCCTCTGCCTGAGAGCCTTAATTTCTGTCTCCACTTTCTTTTCCTGGGCCCATGTCCTCAAACCTCTTCCTCAGCTCCTATAGGAATTCATCAATGTCCCCAGCTCGGGAGCATCTTCATCATGCAGCTGGGCCACCCATTCCACAGTTTCTCCACCCAGGTTCTCAGTTATTGCAATATTCATCTCTTGATCTCTACGGTAGTTTTCTCCACAGTGATCAATGTGAGCCCACACCCAGTTTAGGTAAAAATTGAACTTTTCTGGGTTCCCATCAAAGCCAGCACTGAAGTGAAGTGGAGTGGCCAAACGAGCTGGAGGGGGAGGTGATGGTGGCACCACTGGGGCAAGTGTTGGTGTCCACTGGGCTTGGATCCAGCCATGCTGTGGGTAGTAAGCCAACCAGGTGGCACCTGCCATGCTGACAGCTGCTGAGGTTACCCCAGCTGGCCAGCTGGTCTCTGGCTGGTTTGAACCACGGTTTGTAGCAGTGGGCTGGCTGCATGGATTGTAGCAGTGGTCAACCAGTGTCAGCTGGGAAGACTTAGTCACAGGCTGGACTGTGCTGATGGGAGTGATGGGGGAGTCACAGCCTGAGTAGATTGGGTCTCCAAGGGGGGAAACATCAAAGTTGGAGGGTTCGGGACCACTCTCCCTGGCTCAGGTTGTTGCTGGTGCCTGACATCTCTGAAGGTCAGCTGTCCAAGTCTCCCTGGCAGCAATCCTAGGGTTTGGCAATGGGTGGCATGTTACCTCCAATCTCCAGACTCACTGAGGTTCAGGGGACCAATCGACCTCCACTCCAGGATTGTAGTTCTTGCCTCTTTCTCCACCTGGAAGAGGTCCTGAGTGACCAGATTTCGGTGCGGACTTTAGGCATCCACCTAGTGCACAATCTCTGTCACTACTTCCTCCATTCGCTGGACCTCCAAGGGGTTCGGCACGCTCACTAAGGCACCTCCACAAGCTCTGTAGGTGCCTGTGGCTTCTTCATTTTTTCTTCCATCTTCTCTGAGTCTTCCTGCTGCCTGGGTAGACTGGGTAAGCAGTGCCTCTGGTTGGAGCTTGAGATTTAGCAGAGTCAGTTTAATGTCAGGGTTCCAAGTAATAGTTCCACATCAAGCAAAACTCCAAGGCAGGTAGATTCTTCAAAGAAAACTTTATTGGAAACATATATCATTGGCACAGATCTCGTGAAAACTGATTCTGAAGGGTCTTGCAGTTTTTCACCTAATTAAAAGTAAAGATCTGGTAGTACAGCTCCCAGTCTGGCAGCCAAAATCCCCCTTATTTTTGGTGTCTTGTAGCATTTTCAGTTTGATTCTTGGTTTTTTGCCTTGCCAGACGAACTTTAGAATCAATTTGTTTAAGTCCTCAAATAATTTTTTCCCTAGTTTTTCAGGGTTGCTTGAAATAAAAATAACAATTTCAGTAGGATATTCATTTTTGTTGTGGCTATCCTTCTGACTAGGAACAACTGTAGGTTTCTCCATTTTTCCAAATCTGTCTTTATTTGTTGTAATAATTTAATGTAGTTGTCTTCTTTTATGGTTATGTATCTTACTGTTAACCAAATTCCCAAGTATTTAACTTTTTTAATTATCTGTATGTCCATCTTTTCCATCAGTTCATTTTTCTGTTTGTTTGTAAGATTCTTTGTAAAAATCTTAGTCTTTTCCTTGTTTATTTTTAATCCTGCCATCTCGCCAAACTCTTCTATTCTTTTTATTAATTTGGGTCCCGTTTCTAGGGATTCCTCCAAAATGAATACTAAGTCGTCTGCAAATGCTTGTACTTTGTAGTGCTCTCTTTTTTATTTCCAAACCTTTTACTTCTCTGATCTTTCTAAGTAAAACTTACAGGGTTAGTATGAATAATAGAGGAGATAGTGGACATCCTTGCCTTGTGCCTTTACTTATGCTAAAATTTTCTGATATCTCCTCATTTACTATCACTTTCACAGTTTGTTTGGAATATATTGCTTGGACTGTATTTATGAAGTTTTTGCTAAAGTCCATACCTTTCAGTTGTAGTGTCATAAACTGCCAGCTCATATTATCAAAGTTTTGTTTCCACATCCAGAAAAGTCAACACTAGCTGTTTTTCAGAATAGGCTTCATAATATTCCAATACATTCAAGATAATCCTCATATTATTTTTCAGTTGTCTTTTAGGTAGGAAACCATTCTAGTCAGGATGTATAAATTTGTTTAAGAATCTTTTTAATTTCTCTGAAATTATAGAGGCATATATTTTATAGTCTACATTTAATAACGATATTGGTCTGTAGTTTTTTATCTGTTGGGGATCTGTATCTTCTTTTGATATTAAATGTAATGTATGCTTCTGTCCATGTTTTGGGGAGCTTGGCTTCGTTATAGACCTCCAGCATTAACAGTTCTAATATCACTTGTAGATTTTTATAGAGTTCTGCCAGAAGCCCATGTGGTCCAGATGTTTTATTGGTTGTTTTTTTTTTGTCTTTGTCTTTTAATTGCTTCTGTTATTTCCATTGTCATTATTCTTTCATTTAACATTACTCTCACTGTGGATTTCAAGCCAACAGGTCCACTACTGATATGGTATTTTCCCTTAGACAGTTGCAGGAGAAATGCAGGGAACAAAGACAGGCTTTTGACTTTATGAAGGCTTTTGACTTGGTTAGCAGGGATGGCCTTTATAAAATTCTCCCCAAGATTGGATGTCCACCTCAGCTCCTCAACATCATCAGGTCCTTTCATGAGGAAATGAAAGGCACTGTAGTTTTTGATGGCTTAACTTCAGATTCCTTTGATATTCGAAGTGGAGTGAAGCAGGGCTGTGTCCTCATGCCAACTTTATTCGGGATCTTTTTTGCTGTCATGCTGAAACATGCTTTTGGAACTGCAACAGAGAGTATTTACCTCCGGACCAGATCAGACAGAAAACTCTTTAATCTCTCTAGATTGAGAGCAAAGTCTAAAGTCCAGCTGAAATGCTTATGGGATTTCCTCTTTGCTGATGATGCTGCCATCACTGCTCACTCTGCTGAAGAACTTCAACAATTTATGGACAATTTTAGCAAGGCCTGCCAAGACTTGCTAAACAATTGGACTAACAATCAGTCTGAAAAAAACACAAGTCATGGGTCAGGACGTGGATTCACCTCCCTGTATTACAATCTCTGGACAAGAACTGGAGGTCGTCCATGACTTTGTGTACCTCGGCTCAACTATCTCTGACACTCTCTCTTTAGATACTGAGCTGTTTATTTACCAATAAACGTATTAGTAAAGCGGCCACCACATTTTCCAGACTTACAAAGAGAGCATGGCTTAATAAGAAGCTGACGGAACATACAAAGATCCAGGTCTATAGAGCCTGCGTCCTGAGCAAACTCTTGTACTGCAGTGAGTCTTGGACACTCTATGCACAGCAGCAGAGAAAGTTGAACACCTTTCATATGCGCTGTCTCCGACGAATTCTTGGCATCACATGGCAGGACAAAGTTCCAAATAGCGCAGTCTTGGAACATGTTGGAATTTCTAGCATGTATACACTATTGAAACAGCAATGTTTACACTGGCTGGGGCATGCTGTGAGAATGGCTGATGTTCAGATTCCAAAAGATCTCCTGTATGGAGAATTAGTGCAGGGAAAGCGCCTCAGAGGGAGACCACAGCTGCGATATAAGGATATCTGTAAGAGGGACCTAAAGGCCCTGGGAATGGACATTAACAACTGGGAAACCTTGACCTCCGATCATTCAGCTTGGAGGCTAAAGACACAGCATGGCCTTCTCCAATTCGAAGAAACACTTGTTCGGCAGGCTGAGGCAAAGAGGCAGTCCCGGAACCAGCGAAATCTGGGACTGGGCAGGGGACAGAATGTATCTGCCCTCGGTGTGGAAGGGATTGCCACTCTCGAATTGGCCTTTTTAGTGACACTAGATGCTGTTTTAGGACCTCTTTTCAGAGCACGATACCATAATCTCTTGAGACTGAAGGATGCCAATGATGAACATTGCTCCCACTGTGTCTGGTATTTTAGGTAGACCAGCTTTTTCCAAATATTGTTTTATTTTAAACAAAAATGGAGGACTTAAAACAAAAGAAGAAATGAGCAAGCAAGGGATCAATATAACGTGGTATTCATATGTGCAAATACAGTCTAGATTTGAGAAAGATGTTAAATTATAGGATTTTTATGAAGAATTAATGGAGTTAGATAAAATCCTAACAGGAATAGACGAGAGGGCAATAAAGAAATTGTATATTTATCTGTTGGGTATGAATTTGGAGGGGAGGAACAAGTAAAAGAGACAATGATAGCATGGGTGAAAAACTTTGGTTATGCAATAGAATTGGATAAATCACAGAAATTGTGGGATAGGAATTATAATTTAACTATGTCAACTGCATATAAAGAGAATTTGTATAAGATGTTTTACAGATGGCATTTACCACCGGCGAGGTTGGCAAAGATGTTTAAAGATAAATCAGCTAAATGTTGGAAGTGTCACTAACTACCTGGATCTTATCATATGTGGGGGACATGTGAAGAAGCAAAAAAGTACTGGAAAAAAATTAAGACATGGTTGAAAGAGTTGATACAACAACGTATTGAGTTGAAACCAGAAATATTTATGTTAGGACTTTTACCAGAAACCTATAATAAAGAGAATGTATATTTAATTATTCATGTATTAACTGCAGCTAGAATTGTATTTGCACAACATTGGAAAAGTGGAGAGATTCCTATTAGTTTAGTTTAGTTTAGTTTATTTGATTTGTATACCGCCCTACTCCTGAAGGACTCAGGGCGGTGAACAGCCAACAATAAAATACATAGATACAAAAAATTTAAAACCAGAATAAAATCAAATTAAATCATTTTGGCCCAGACAGATTAAAACACCCCAATAATTTAAAAACAGATTAAAATTTACATATTTAAAAAGGGAGAGATTAGGCCAAGCCCGCCTGATGGAATAAAAAGGTCTTCACAGCACGGCGGAAGGAGCGCAGATCCAGGATCCTCCGTATCTCCGGGGGGAGCTCATTCCAGATGGTAGGTGCCCCCACAGAGAAGGCTCTCCCCCTAGGGGCCGCCAGTCGACACTGTTTGGCTGACGGCACCCGGAGGAGTCCCTCTCTATGGGAGCGTACCGGCCGGTGGTCAGCTATTGGTGGTAGTAGGCGGTCCCGCAAGTACCCAGGTCCTGAGCCATGGAGCGCTTTAAAGGTGGTAACCAAAACCTTGAAGCGCACCCGGAAGACCACCGGGAGCCAGTGCAGCTCGCACAGGAGAGGTGTTAAATGGGAGCGCCATGTCGCTGAGTGATCTAACAGGACCAGGACAGAGGAGCACCCCCTGTCCCGAGACCTCCAGAGATCATCAACCAACGCGACCAATGCCGTTTCTGTGCTGTACCCGGGCCTGAAGCCCAACTGGAATGGATCCAGATACGTCGTTTCATCCAGGTCCTGGGGGAGCTGTTGCGCAACCACACTCTCAACAACCTTTGCCACAAAACGAAGGTTGGAGACCGGACGATAATTTACCAACATTGCCGGGTCCAGGGAAGACTTCTTGAGGAGAGGCCTCACCACCGCCTCTTTCAAGGCAGCAGGAAAGACACCCTCACCCAACAAAGCATTTATAATCCCTTGGAACCAGCCTCGTGTCACCTCCCGAGAAGCTAGCACTAACCAGGAGGGACACGGGTCCAATAAACAAGTGGTCACGTTCAGTCTACCCAGAATCCTGTCCACGTCCTCAGGGGTCACAGGATCAAACTCATCCCAGATAACATTCTCAAGACCTGCCCCCGTCCCTCCCCCTGAGACTACCCAGTCGGAGTCCAGATCTTCCCGAATCTGAGTGATTTTGTCATACAGATATTGAACAAAATCCTCGGCTCTACCCTCCAAGGGGTCCTCCCGCGCTTCCTGGTGGAGCAGGGAGCGGGTCACCCTAAACAGGGCGGCCGGGTGATTATCTGATGATGCAATAAGAGCAGCAAAATAGCTACATTTTGCTGCTTTTATCGCCACTAGGTAATTCCTAATATGAGATCTTACCAGTGTCCGGTCAGATTCAGAAAGACTGGCCCTCCAACTACTCTCTAAGCATCTTTTCTGGTGCTTCAACACCCTCAGCTCCTCAGTGAACCAAGGAGCTAAATGAGATCGGCGCCGGGTCAGAGGCCGCAAAGGCACGACCCAGTCCAGAACTCCAGCGCCCGCCCTATCCCAGGCGGCCACTAGGTCTCCAGTCGAGGCGTGTGCCAGAGCCTCAGGGAGTGGCCCAAGCTCCATCTGGAACCTATCAGGTTCCATCAGGCACCTGGGGCGGAACCGTCTTACCGGCTCCGCCTCCCTGTGGCGGGGTGTAGCAGTTCGAAGGTCGAGACGAAGGAGAGAGTGATCAGACCATGACAAGGGCTCGGTGACTTTATCCCCTATCTCAAGATCCCTCAACCACTGTCCAGAGACAAAAACCAGATCCAGCGTGTTTCCCCCCGCGTGGGTAGGGCCATGAATTAACTGGGTCAGGTCCATGGCTGTCATGGAAGCCATGAACTCCCGAGCCACCTCAGATGCCTCACCGATGGACGGCAAGTTGAAATCCCCCATGACCATAAGCCTAGGGGTCTCAACCGCCACCGCGGCAATGACGCTGAGTAGCTCGGGCAGGGCTGCTGCCACGTGGCAGGGAGCCAGGTATGTGATCAGCAAATCCATCTGAACCCCATGACCCCATTTCACGAGGGATTCACAGCCAGCCGTCTGAGGAACAGTGGCCTCCCTCGGTCTCAGACCTTCATTAATAATAACCGCTAACCCCCCCACCCCTACCCTGCAGCCTCGGCTGATGGAATGCGCGGAAACCTGGTGGGCACATTTCAACGAGAGGGACCCCCCCTCTTGGCCCAACCAGGTTTCCGTAATACCTGCCAGGTCCGCTCCCCACTCCTGAACAAGATCACAAATGAGGGGGGCTTTATTTACTACAGACCTGGCATTGCATAACATCAGATGGAGGCCAGGGCCCTGAGGATCTGCGCCACCTGGAGAACGAGTGGAGCTTTGGGGGCCGGAGCGCACCACTGCTCGAAGACAGCGGGCACGTGCTCCCCTAACGCGATATGGCCCCCTGCTCCCGCCATATCTACCCCTCCCACCCACAGTACTGATGGTAAAAACCTCATCCGGATGAACTTTAGCCCCCCTCTTGATCCCGGGCCCCCCACCCCCCGTGCCGTGCTCCACAGCCATACCTGGCCCTCCCCTATGGCCTATCCCCCATACCCATGGCCTTACTTCTGATCCAACCCTCCCCCCCCAGAACCCCTTAAGACATTCGTTAAAACTTTATATAAAAATCCCCTCAACCCCCTCTTCGCGACATTCCACCTCTCTGGGTTCCAAAGCCCTTCATCGAGGTAGGCCTTCGATAACGTGGAAGGCCAGGCTTGCGAGAGGGGGGATTCTCGCAAGGCAAAGAGCTCAGCCGGTGAATACATTCCTACAAGTCCGCCTGGGGAGATGGAATAAGGCTAAGGATTCAATGATGGTACATTTAAAGGTCCAGGAGAGACAGTTCACCATTTTGGCGCGGATCAAAACCGGGACTCCACTGTCCTCTCATAGCAGTGGAGAGGAGTCTCAAGCCGATGCCCCGAAAAGCAATGACCAAGCCACCCTCTCACGGCGGCTGGTATCGACAGGTCTAATTCTAACTCTCTTCTATTTAAGAGAAGGTGATAAGGAAAATATTAGAATGTGCAGAAATGAATAGATTTACATTAGCAATTAAAGAGAAAGAGCAAACTGAATATTGTATGATATGGGAAGTATTTTATCAATGGTTGGAGAATAAAAATGGAGCTTGGAAATGAAGGAGACTAAAAATAAGTAGAAAATATATTAAGAAAGAGTTATAAATGAGATGAAAATTGTTAGTATATGTATGAAGAGAATAATGATATTTGATGTTAATAGGGTAGTATTATTGAAAGATGCTGAAGAAAATGGAAAATTTTACAATATTTAAATATGTAATATACTTAACATATTATAAAATTAATGTTAATGTGAAAAATGAGGAACGATGTAGCACAGAGATGTATATTATAGCCGGGGTGGCGGTGGAAACCCCCAGACTTATTGTTATGGGGGATTTTAACCTGCCATCCGCTGGTGAGATGTCGGAGACGGCTCGGGAGTTCATGGCTTCCATGACGGCCATGGACCTGACCCAGGTAGTTCAAGGCCCCACCCATTTGGGGAATCACACTCTGGACTTGATTTTTGTCTCTGATCAGTGGCTGAATGATCTAAAAATAGGGGATATAGACATCAAGCCCTTGTCATGGTCTGATCATTCTCTCCTTCACATGGACTTTCAAGTCACTTCCACCCACCGCAGGGAGACGGAACCAACCAAATGGTTCCGTCCCAGGCACCTGATGGACCCCGAAAGGTTCCTGATGGAGCTTCGACCATTTCCTGAGACTCTGGCTCATGACTCGACTGAGGACCTGGTGGTCGCCTGGGACAGGGCAGCTACTGCGGCCTTGGATCGCGTCGTGCCTTTGCAGCCTCTGACCTGATGCCGATCTCGTCTAGCTCCTTGGTTTTCCGAGGAGCTGAGAGAGATGAAGCGTCGGAAAAGATGCCTGGAGAGCGATTGGAGGACAAGCCGATCTGAATCTGACCGAACACAGGTGAGATCTTATATTAAGACCTACCTAGTGGCGATAAGAGCAGCGAAGTGTAGCTACTTCTCCACTCTTATTGCATCTGCAGAGAACCGCCCAGCCGCGCTGTTTAGGGTGACCCGCTCCCTACTTCAGGTGGGGGTACGGGAAGATCCCTTAAAGGGTCGAGCTGAGGATTTTGTACAATTCCTGCATGATAAAGTCGCTCAGATTCGGGAAGGCCTGGACTCCGATTGGGTAGATCCAGGGGAGGAGACAGGGGCAGGTCTTGAGAGCGTTATCTGGGAAGAGTTTGACTCTGTGACTCCTGAGGATGTGGACAGGATTCTGGGCAAGCTTAACGCTGCCACATGTTTATTGGACCCGTGTCCCTCCTGGTTGGTACTGGCCTCCCGGGAGGTTACACGAGGCTGGCTCCAGGGGATTATAAAGGCTTCTCTGAGTGAGGATATCTTTCCTGCTGCCTTGAAAGAGGCGGTTGTGAAGCCCTTCCTCAAGAAGCCTTCCCTGGACCCGGCTATATTATCAAATCATCGTCCAGTCTCCAATCTTCGCTTTGTTGCGAAGATTGTTGAGAGTGTGGTGGCGCAACAGCTACCCCGATACCTGGATGAAGTTGTCTATCTGGATCCGTTCCAGTCGGGCTTCAGGTCACGATACAGCACGGAAACGGCATTGGTCGCGTTGGTGCATGATCTCTGGAGGGCTCGGGACAGAGGTTGCTCCTCTATCCTGGTCCTATTAGATCTCTCAGCAGCTTTTGATACCATCGACCATGGTATCTTACTGCACCGGCTGGAGGGGTTAGGAGTAGGGGGCACCGTGCTTCGGTGATTCTCCTCCTTCCTCTCTGACCGTTTGCAGTTTGTGTTAGCAGGGGGGCAGAGGTTGACCTCGAGGCACCTTATTTGTGGAGTGCCGCAAGGGTCAGTCCTCTCACCCCTTCTGTTCAACATTTATGTAAAACCGCTAGGCGAGATCATCTGTGGTTTCGGGGTGAGTGTTCATCAGTATGCTGATGACACACAGCTATACATCTCCACCCCAGACCACCCCAATGATTCCCTTGCTGTGATGTCCCATTGCCTGGAGGCCGTGCGAATCTGGATGGGGAGAAACAAGCTCAGACTCAACCCCTCCAAGACCGAGTGGCTGTGGCTTCCGGCATCCCGGTATAGTCAGCTGCTACCATCACTGACAATAGGGGATGAGATCTTGCTCCCCACAGAGAGGGCCTGCAACTTGGGTGTCCTCCTGGATTCACAGCTATCTTTAGAAGATCATTTGATGGCCGTGGCCAGGGGTGCCTTTTATCAGGTTCGCCTGATCCACCAGTTGCGTCCCTTTCTGGATTGGGACGCCTTGCGCATGGTCACTCATGCCCTAGTTACCTCCCGTATGGACTACTGTAATACTCTCTACATGGGGCTCCCCTTGAAAAGCATCCGGAGGCTCCAACTGGTCCAGAACATAGCCGCGCGGGTGATTATGGATGCAGCTCGTTACGCCCATGTAACACCTCTCCTACGCGAGCTGCACTGGCTCCCGGTGGTCTTCTGGGTGCGATTCAAGGTGTTAATTATCACCTTTAAAGCGCTCCATGGCTTAGGACCTGGGTACCTACGAGACCGTCTTTTGCCACCAATAGCCTCCCACCGACCAGTTCGTTCTCACAGGGAGGGACTACTCAGGGTACTGTCAGTCAAATTATGTCGACTAGTGACTCCCAGGGGGAGGGCCTTATCTGTGAGGGCTCCAACCCTTTGGAATGAACTGCCCCTGGAGATACGGAATATCCCTGATCTCCGTGCTTTCCGCCGTGCCCTCAAGACCCTGATGTTCCAACAGGCGGGGCTAAACATATGAACATGTGAATGATTTTTTAAATGTGATCTAATTCTGGGTTTTATTTAATTGACCAAACTAAGTAATTTTTTTTTTTAATTTGATTTATATGCTGCCCTTCTCCGGAGACTCAGGGCGGCTTACAATGCGTTAAGCAACAGCCTTCATCCTTTTGTATAGTTTATACAAAGTCAGCTTATTGCCCCCACAAACTGGGTCCTCATTTCACCTACCTTAGAAAGGATGGAAGGCTGAGTCAACCTTGAGCCTTGGAGAGATTCAAACCAGCAGAAATTGCAGGCAGTGTGTTAATAACAGGGTGCATTAAACCACTGTACCATCAAGGCTCTTTTTAATAATTAATAATTATTAATAAATAATTAATAATTTTAATTAGCAATTTTATGTTTGTGTGTCTATATTTTTCTTGACTGTACACCGCCTTGAGTCCCATGGGAGAAAGGCAATATAGAAATATAATAAATAAATAAATAAATAAATAAATAAATAAATAAATAAATAAATAAATATATTCAGATGACACACTGCATAAGGAAAGATGGAATGTTGTATATTTGTTTTGTTTTAAAAAAATAAAAATGTATATTAAAAAAACAAATATTGTTTTATTGTATCTTCTGCCATTTTTTCTTGACTAGAGAAAAAATAGGGTTTCCCAAAAAAAATCCTGGATTATTTTCTTTTTGTCTTCATTGAGGTAATGGAGAATCACCTTCTCGTCTATAAATTTGTGTATCATTTTCTTCTTTCTCTTTTTTCAATTTGTTATGCTAGCCATCTACCTGGCTTATTTGTGTTTTCACAAAAGTTTTGTTTCACCATTTTAATTTTTTGTGCCATTTCATCTTATACTTTTAGGTTCAGTTTATGTTTTATTAGATAATTTTCTCTTTTCTCTTATTTTTTTGGGGGTCATTCTGGAATTCTGTCTCCAATTTTTTAAGCTCTTTCTTTAGTGTATTTTGCTGTTGTTTCCTTTTCTTACTTTTTCCTGTATATATGTTATCATTAACCCTCGGATGTATGCTTTTGCCATGTCCCAAACAGTTTGCAGTGATGTTTCTTCTTTTCTATTTTCTTTGAAGAAAAATTCCATTTCTTTTCCCATCATTTGTGCAAACTCCTTATCTTTTCAAACAGTTTAATTCAGTGTCCATCTCAGTTTCTTCCTTTGTCTCTTCCATGTAACTTTTATAGAGTTATGGTTTCTATATCTACCTCTTGAACATCTGTCCTTGTTTCTGACGTCATCCACACCATGTCTATTCTCAACCATGATTGATGTCTATTCGAGTAAAATGTATATAGATTTGTCTTTGGGTTTTGCTCTCTCCATATATCTGTAGGCCTATTTCTTGTATCATTTCAAAAAAGGTTTTTGGAAGTGTCTTTCTCTTTTTTTATTTTTATTTTTATTGCTTCTATAATCTTTTGGCATCCACAATTGCATTAAAGTCCCCTATCATACATATATTTTCGTGGTCCATTTCAATTATCTTTTTATGAAGTCTTTTGTAGAACTCTTCCTGTTTATTGTTTGGAGCGTATATTGCAATCAAAAGGATCTGTTTCTGGTTTATTAGCACCTCCACCATTATTATTCTCCCTTCTTCATCTGCATATATTTGTTTGACTTTTAACGATTAACATATAATGCCACCCCCCTTTTCTTTTTGATGTGCTAATGCCGAATATAGTTTCCCGATTTTGGGGTATTCCAAATTATATCGAATTTTAATCTTTGTAGTTTTGTGAAGAGTTTTTTCCTTTTCATGGGGGAGTTCAGTCCATCTATGTTAATAGATAATGTCTTTACTTCTTCTTCCATCTTTTCATTTGTATATAAATCTTACCCTTCTAGTTGTTCTTATTTCTCTCTGTCCTTTTATTCTTGCACCTCATTCTACCTGCTCCTTTTTGACCTTCTCTCTTTCTTCTTGATCTAAGCCTTTTTCTTCTATTTGTACCTCATCTTGACTTTTACTTTCTATCTCCTCTCTGCTTTCTTGTTCTTCATTTGTGCTAAAATGCGGTTTAAAGTACTTTATCTAATGCAGGGGTCTGCAACCTGTGGGACCCATTTCCCACAGAAAAGAAAGCACTGGGAGCCACAAAACCTGGGTGGACATGGCCAACTCAACATCATTCCCACCCAGTCACATGACCCCCCCCCCAGCCACATTGACCCAGGTTTTGTGGCTCCCAGTGCTTTCTCTGGGAAATGCATCTCTCTCCCCCCTCCCTTTCTTTATTTCTTTATTTCTTTTTCTTTTTCTCCCCCTTCTCTCTCTCTCATTTGTTTCCCTCTCTTTTCCCTCTCTTTCATTCTGTCCCTCCATCATTTTCTCATTTCTCTCTCTCTTTCTCTCCCCTTTTCTCTCTCTCTCACTCACTCACTCACTCTTTCTCTTCTTCTCAGCGCCGTTCAGCTGGAGAACTAAAGAAGCTCAGGGCAGCAGGAAAAAAGGGCTGGCCTGCCAAACCTTGCATGGCCACCCCAGGAATCATGCTCGGAGGGAGCCAGCATGCCCACGCCAAAGAAGTTGCCTGTCAGCCGGTCAACCTGCCCATTCCGTGCACTTCGCTGCACTTTGGCCGAGCCTGGCTGCTCGCTTGAGGGTATCCCCATTGATGCGCATCCTCCTGACCCCGCAACAGCTGGATAGGGGATCAATTGGGAAGGAAGAGGGTTGTGAAGACTTCTGGCTGATGTTGCGGCGATATTGGATGTGAGGAGCGGGTCTCCGCACTCCCATTCTGAGTTATCCACGTTAGAAGGCTCCAAAAGTAGCTAAAGCCACCTGGAGGGGTGGTGAAGAAAAGAGGGGCACACTGCAAGTCGCGGAGAGTTGCAATATCTCCTGCTTGTTTGAGGGTTTTTTTCCCCTCTCCTTCAGGATGAGAAGAAGAGGCAGCCAAAATACTGTGAAGCTGGGATAGCCAAGGCAACAAAGAAAGTTCAGGAGTGGTGTAAATGAACAGTGAATCGAACTTTTTTCCTCAAAACTTAACCTTAAAAAGAAAAGAGGGGGAAAATCTGAAAGAGACTCTTAACTATTTATTAAAGCGGCAAATAATCACATAGAGAAAAACTACAGACCTGAAAGAAAAGAACTAAGAGAGGAAAAGTTACAAATTTCAAAGCACAAAAAATTGGATTGCTAAATTGAGTAGGTGTTATTTTGGAAAGGCATTTCATAATGCTGGATCTATCTACTTTAATAATTGACTTTGCTCTTATAAATCAAATTTAAATTGGATTTAATAGCTGTTAGAACTGAGACAACACTGAAACCTAAGCTGAGAGTGCCATCTATTCACGAAGGAAAATATATCATACTCTACAACCCTGGGAAAATTTTTGATTAGAAAAGTAAACAACATTTATTTGGAGAACTGTAGTGACATTTACTGTTCTCTACTTATCTACCTTATGACTATGGGAGGTTCAACATGAGAACAAGGAAGATACTTAAGTAAAGCAATTTTTGAATGCTATTAAACTTATAGAGGGGACATAAGGAGATATTTGGAGAGTTTCCTGGGTTACCTGAACATTTGATTGAATAACCCTGCGATATAAAAGAACTGTGACTATACTATTCTTTGAGGAGCAACATTAGGCCTGGACATATGGTTGTTGAACTATTGAGTAAAAGTGGATCTTATTAAAATAAGATGAGATGCTCCATATGGGGGAAATGAGTGGAAGTGCAAAAGAAATTGTCAGGTGTGCTTCCTTCAAAGTCCAGGAAAGAATGACCCAAACTCCATGTTTTATAGAGGAAGGTACTTTTACTAGAAATGAAGTGAATGCAACCATGGCTAAGCTGAAATTAAAGCAATAGGTGCGAAAAGTGCATATAGAAAGCATCCCCTTCCACTGCCAATCGTAAATCATCCAATCCAAAGGTCTCCCAGGGTCAGGTGGAAGCATGTCTGGCAGCGTCGTCAATCAGGAATGCCAGGACAGTTACCCAATAGCCACTCCAAGGATTCAGTTTCATTTCTTCCGAAGCCACGCCCCTCCTCTAGCACGCTTTCCCCCCCCCCAAGCTCCCTAACTCTCCCCCCTCCCAGTTCCTATGGCAGCCAAAGCAGCAAAAGCGGAGGCTGACATTCGGCCCCTCTGCAGAAGAGATGTTAGTTCTAAACAGGGAAGAGAAAAAATGCAACACAGAAATTACGGTTTATCAGGGTATTTGGTATGAAACAATTGTACTTTCCTGGGCGTCCGGACATCACGTTTATTCACCCATTCAGCTTGAGATAAAAGAAAATGTTTCCAGGCCACCAGATATTGTACTTTACCTTGGTGTTTCCTAGAGTCTAGAATTTCCTTAACTTCAAAATGTTGTTCCCCCTCTATCAGTTTAGGGACCCGGAGAGAACTTTGGTCCGGGCGCAAAGAGGACGAGTGTTCTGGTTTCAAGCTGACATGAAATACAGGGTGTATTTGTCTCAGAATTTTTGGCAATTCCAATTCAACTGTTACTGGGTTTATGAGTCTAGTGATTCGGAAAGGACCCACAAGCTTGGGTCCAAGTTTTTTTTTGATTTCTGGGAAGTCTGTAAATATTTGGTGGAAAGATAAACCCTGTCACCCACTTGGTACACTTTGTGCTGAGGACCTTTTTTTGTCAGCCTGGGTTTTATGTGCTCAATGTGTGTCATCTAAAGCTTTTCGAGTTACTGCCCGAGTACCCCGTAACTGTTCTATTCACTCAATCAAAGAGGGGTTCTGTCGGTCATCCTGTGGTAGCTCGGGGATTGGCACAAACTCCTGACCAGACGCTACTTTAAACGGAGTGAATCCAGTGCTGCTATGTATGGAGTTATTGTACGCCACCTCTGCAAATGGCAATAGGTCCACCCAATTATCTTGCTCGTAATTTACGTAACATCTCAAGATTCTCTCACAAGCCCCATTAGTTTGGGGGTGGTGGGCGGAGCTTAACCCCTGGGCGGAGCCTATCAACTTTAAAAACTCCTTCCAAAAGTGGGAAGTAAATTGTACACCCCTGTCTGAAATTATACTTTTGGAGCCCCATGTAATCGGTAAACATGACGAATAAACAATTTTGCAAAGGTTTTAGCTGAAGGGATTTTAGAACAGGGGATGAAATGCACTTGTTTGGAAAAACAGGTCCATTACCGCCCAAATGACGGTGCAGCCTTCACTTTCTGGTAGGTCCACAATAAAATCCAGGGATATTTCTTTCCAAGGGGCATTCAGACTTGCCACACTCTGAAGCAAACTGGGCGGTTTCCCCGGAGGTCTCTTAGCCGAGGCACACACCAGACAACTAGCTACATATGCCTCTGTACTTTTTGAGTGCAGGCCACCAAAATTGTCTTTTAACGAGATGTAGAGTTTTAACAAATCCAAAATGGCCTGCCGCCTTGGCATCATGAGCGTACTGCAACACTGTTACTCTTAAACTGACAGGAACATATAATTTTGCCCCAATCCAAGATAGACCATCACAGAGTGTACATTCATTTGAATGGGTTTTAAACCATTCGTCGGTTCTCAAAGCATCTTTCAGTTTCTGAAGTAACTTGCCCGAGAGGGCTGGATCGGTCTTCGCCTGTGCCCTGGTAGTCATTGGCGCTGCTAGTTGTGTCAAAGGGATGATAGGACAAACCACTTTCTCCTTGGTGCTGTTGTATTGAGGCAATCTGGAAAGTGCATTTGCCATGAAGTTCTTTCCACCAGGAAGGTATTGTAGAGTGAAATTAAAATGGTTAAAGTGCTGGGCCCAATGGGCTTGCTTTGGCGACAGTTTACGCGGTATTTTTAATGCCTCCAGGTTTTTATGGTCAGTCCAAACTTCAAAAGGGTGCTTTGCTCCTAGAAATTGTCTCCACGTTAACAACGCCCATCGCACTGCAAAAGCTTCCTTTTCCCATATGGCCCATCTTCTCTTGGTTTCTGATAATTTACATGATGTGTAAGCACAGGATTGTAAATCCCCTTTTCCGTTCTTCTGCAGAAGTACTGCTCCCACAGCCACGTTGCTCGCGTCAGCCTGTACTACAAAAGGTTCTTCCATGTCCAGATGTTTGAGGACTGGTTCAGCAGCAAACAATCGTTTCAACTTTTCGAAGGCCGCTTGACAGTCCATAGTCCATTCAAGAGGTCATGAGGGCCTTGGTTTTGCCTCACCTTTAGTTTTCAGGAGATTTGTTATTGGCAGTGCAATTTTTGCAAACGAGGGGATAAACTGTCTATAGAAGTTCGCAAATCCCAGGAAACTCTGTAGTTGTTTGCGGGTGCATGGGGCGGCCCATTCCAATACAGCCCAAACTTTTCCAGGGTCCATTTCTATCCCCTCATGCGATATGCGATATCCAAGATAGTCAATTTTGCTTTGGTGGAACTCGCACTTAGAAAGTTTGGCATATAGTTCAGCAGCCCTGAGTTTTTTCAGGACTGTTCACATGGTCATCCATGTTCTCTGAGTAGATAAGAATGTCTTATCTACTTATTGTCAGGTGTGCTTCCTTCAAAGTCCAGGAAAGAATGACCCAAACTCCATGTTTTATAGAGGAAGGTACTTTTACTAGAAATGAAGTGAACGCAACCATGGCTAAGCTGAAATTAAAGCAATAGGTGTGAAAAGTGCATATAGAAAGCATCTCCTCCCACTGTCCATCGTAAATCATCCAATCCAAAGGTGTCCCAGGGTCAGGTGGAAACACGTCTGGCAGCGTCATCAATCAGGAATGCCAGGACGGTTACCCGATAGCCACTCCAAGGATTCAGTTTCGTTTCTTCCAAAGCCACGCCCCTCCTCCAGCACGTTTCCCCCCCCCAAGCTCCCTAACTCTCCCCCCTCCCAGTTCCTATGGCAGCCAAAGCAGCAAAAGCAGAGGCTGATAGAAATATTGTTGATGTTCAAAAGCATTAAGGACTCTATGACAAAGAACTTTAGAGAGATAAACAATTTAATGCAAAGCATAGATGGTAAAATAGAAAATATTCTAAGGTGTTGTAAATGACCACACACACAAAGGGTGAAGATATATGTGGTGTCTTTATTGCCTTACATAGTGACATTATATAGTTTGTTACTTTCAGCTACAGAACACTTGTCAGCATCTCATTGGCTCACAAAAGTCTTCCAGTAACTATAAGATCTTTGGTTAACCATTACTGCTTTGCTTAAGCACTTATAATGTTTAGCTATAGTTAAAGTATAACATATCCCATTTCCTCCTCTGTTGCTCTTCTTATTTACAGATTTAGGGTCTTATTTCTAATGTCATTTCCTGGCACCTACGTGCATGTAACCTTCCTTATCTTTGCCTTCGAGATTAGGAAAATTCCTGCACGCATGCAAACTCCTACATGTCCCCTCTTTTTATTTAATTTTGAGGGAACAAAGATTTTTGTATATATTTTGTATATTTCACTGAGAGTGAAATTGAAAATTATGCAAGATGTTCCAGAAAGGGGAGGCCTTAAACTTCCAAACCTACAGCTATATTATGAAGCAGCAGCTTTGACTCTAGCAAGTGATTGGTTTGGAAGGAAAAAGACTGGAATAATGAATATAGAAAGTTTTGATCTTGAATTTGGATGGCATGCTTACTTATTTTATGACAACAAAATGGATAAAGTATTTAAAAGCCATATACTTAGAGATTCTTTGATGAGAGTTTGGAAGAAGCACCGATTCAAATGGGATTATAAAATACCACTATGGCTGGATCTTGGTCATATTATGTGGAATACAAATATAATGTCACTCGGGGGGTTTTTATACAAAGAGGTTCTTTTTATAGATGCGGGCAGATGGCAGTTGAAGACACTACAGACACTGTTGGACGAAGGGATTAACTTAACTTGGTTACAATATAATCAACTACAATTGAGATGGAAAGAGGACCAAAAAACTGGTATTATGTTGCATGAGGAAGAATTGGTTAGACACATTAAAGAGAAAGGTCCAATGCATATTAAAAGGCTTTATAATGTTTTGTTAGAAAGGGATTCAGAAACTGAACTGGTTAAAGATTGTATGATTAAGTGGGCACAAAATTTTGAGGAACCAGTGATGTTGGAAACATGGGAAAAAATTTGGGTTCAGAATGTTAAATTCACACAGTCGCAGAATTTGAGGGAAAATTTCTATAAAAT
The DNA here is from genome assembly GCA_022577455.1 of Arizona elegans. Classification (NCBI taxonomy): domain Eukaryota; kingdom Metazoa; phylum Chordata; class Lepidosauria; order Squamata; family Colubridae; genus Arizona; species Arizona elegans. The sequence continues at coordinate 68,067,072 of JAKOOJ010000004.1, read as the reverse complement.
GTTTTATAGATGGCATTTAGACCCAAAAAAATTGTCGTGAATGTACCCTAATGTTCAGCCAAAATGTTGGAGATGTGATTGTTTAGATGCTACATATTACCATGTTTGGTGGACCTGTAGGAAAGTTAAGGCTTTTTGGATAAAAATTTGGTGGGTCATGCAGAATGTTTTGAAGAAAAAAATTCAATTTTCTCCACAATTGTTTTTATTGGGTATAGTTAAGGGTTTTACATTGGGTGAAACAAAATTGATATTGTACATGATAACAGCAGCAAGATTGTTGATAGGTAAATACTGGAAAAATGAAGCTTTGCCTACGATCGAGGAATGGACTTTGAAGATGGCCAGTTTTGCAGAGGTGGCGAAGATTTCAGCATATTTAAAAGATTGTTCACAAGAGATTTATGAATGGGAATGGAAAAAGTGGATAGATTATGTTCAGATTATGTTCAGAATAAATATCAAACTAGGAAGTATCAAATAGCTTTTATTTGAAAATGTTATATTAAGATAGAAATATTTTAATGTAATGAAGATGAAAATTTATAAGGGGGAGGGAGGGGTTCAAGTTTTATATAAGTTTTATACAAAGGAGGGTTGTTGTTTTTTTTACCTGATATGAGTATACTGTGCGGAAGTCCGGGGGGAGGGGAGGGTTAGGGTGGGTTAGGGAGGTTGGGAAGTTTGGGGTAGGTTGTGGGGGGGGGAAAGGGGTGAAAATGTAATTGTAAAACTTTTGCAATAAAAAAAAAGATTTTTGTATATATCGCAGCCATGTTGACCTCTTCTCTTCTGTTGGCTCCAAGGGGATTCCCCCAGTTCTAGCAGGAGATTGCCTTTCTCCATGCAGTCTTTGGGGCTTCCCCTCTACTTTCGTCAACCCCTCCAGGATTAACTTTGACCATTGAAGGTCTCCAGCCAGGTGAAATCAGATGGGAGTAACAGAGCCCTATTTCCTCCATCCGCTTCACTGTGATGTCACTACCGGAAGTCTGTAAAACAGTTACCTATATCCCAATGTTCCTGCCGACCAGTGGCTCCCAAAGCTGCTGCCTTTGCAGCAACGATGGGGATGGGACAGGATGGGGGCAGCCGGGCAAGTTTTGTAGCAGCCACATGCTACAAAGTTTTCTGGGCTGGGCAGCCCCCTTTTTGCTGGCCAGCAGCTCCCAAAGCCACCCCTTTTGCAGAGTGGTGGGAACAGTGGGGGGGGCAACTTCACCCTCTCCATCACCACTATCCTCTCCTGACAAGGCCACCGCTACCATCTCCTGCAGCTGCCGCTACCCCTCTCAGCCCTAGCTCAGTGGCTGCAGTGTCTCCCTAAAGAGCCAGCCGCTGTCAGCCTTTCCTTTGGAGGTTTGTGGAAGATCTACCTTGCTGATGCTGACAGCGGGGGAATGAGACCCATTGCACTCAGCTGAAAAGCCCAGGGGACATGGTGAGGTTCACTCGACTTTTGGGCCTGGCGCGCTTAGCCTTGGGGGATGCACCGCTTTCTTCCTTCTCCTCCTGCTGCTGCTGCTCTGGAGCTCACCGGATCACTTCGTCCCAGAATAGGTGTGTGTGAAAGAGAATATTTGTGTGTGTGTATGTTAGAGAGAGAGAGAGAAGAAAGAAAGAAGGAGACAAAGAAAGAGAAAGAAAGAAAAAGGAAGTCTGGTATGTGTGTCAAGAGAGAGAGAGAGAGAGAGAGAGAAGAAAGAAAAAAGGAAGGAAGGAAGGGAGAAAGAGACAAGAAAGAAAGAAGAAGGAAGGAAGGTAGGAAGGAAGGAAGGGGAAGGTAGATAGAAAGATGAGAAAGAAAAAGAAAAAGGGAGGGAGGGAGGGAGAGAGAGAGAGAACTGTGTTATTATTTTTAATTGTTCCATTATTTATCATATGTTAATATTTTACACTGTCCCTGTAGGGAATAAGGGAATTCAAAAATAAAATAGTAATGAAGGAAATAGTAATAAACTTGTTATTCTATTGTATAATATATGTTATGCCGCTATAAAAGTATTTTCCTTTTAAGCATTTATTTGTTAAGCATTTATAGTACATGTACCTATGTAAAACATATGCATGAAATCAATTATATCCTTCCTGCATTAAGATCTAAATCCTTCATAAATCCTTTTTCTTTCTTAAATTCCACCCCCTTTTCTCCAGGAATTGGTACATAACTCAAACTACAAGAACAATCCACACACCTTTTGTGCAGTTAATAGGGGACCAATTAGTGGCCAATTAGGAAGACAAAAGGAAGGAATCTGTCTGTTGCAGGGGGATGTAGATCTAGGTTAGAGTATATTACTGAGTTTTACAATGTAGTTAGATTATATGCTTTGTGGAAACAACGGGTTATTTAGGACCCTCTGGAGGGTCACCCCTCTGTCAGGGACTCTGTTAAGTTAGGGAGAATCTCCCAGGCGCCATCGGACACTCTTCGATCCGAGGGACTTCCTGTGATGCAGGACTCCGGCAGCAGTGATCGACACCTCCAAGAACCACTTGTAAGGGGAAAAACCAGGCCAGTCTTCAGCCGGCCGGCGGAGGGAAAAGCCTAGCAGGCAAGTATTGGGGAACGGGAAAATAGGGGAACATCCCTCCCTGTAGACAGGGACAGAGGAGAGGCCTGATCACCCTCTCTTTAGGCAAAGGTGGGTGGAACAATTTGAGTGTGATGCAAAAGGCTACTGCGGTTCCCAAAGGTGACTGTCGAGTGTCCAGCACCCTGGGCCAGTAGAAAGTGTGTGGCGTTCGCAGTTCCCAGTGGAGACTGTGATTTTCCGGGTCCCTGAGTCGGACGTGGACATGTGAAATAAAACCCATTGTGTTACCCCGACAGGAATGGACCCCTTACCTTTCTCTCATACCTTTTCCTCATTTGTCTTGTCTGGATCCCCGGGAGAACCATGGGAGGTGGTGGTAGTGTGCCCCTAACCCCATTAGAATGTATGTTGAGACATTTTAAGGATGCATATGTATCTCAAGACTACGGCATTAAGTGGAGCAGGCAAAAATTATGGACTTTTTGTGAAATAGACTGGCCGGACCTTAAATTTGGCTGGCCTGATAGGGAAACTTTTGACCCCTCCATAGCTGTCAGAGTACATCAGATAGTTTTCCACCCCCACCGAAGGACACCCCGATCAGGCACCTTACATTGATGTGTGGCTTAATAATCTTCAAAGACCACCCCCCTGGATCCAGAAGAAGCCGGCTTCTAGTGTCCTGCACTGTAACCCCCCCAGGGAAAGAAAGCCCCCCCCGTTCTCCCCAGCTGCCCTCAGGAATTGCCCCAGCCGCCACCCTACATCCTTCAGTCTGCAGCTAGTAGACCCCCGGCTTCGGGAACTCCCCAAATGCCCTCCTCTCTAGGAGGGGAAGATGTTGCCTGGCAGCAAGCTCGAGTTGACTCCATAATGAAACATTTCGATAAGTTAGGAATAACCACCCCAAAAGAAGGAGCAGGCCAATCCATGCAGACTGACCTTTCGATGGCTAGCCCAGTCACTAAGGCAGAAGAAGAGAAGGAAGAGGAAAAGGAAGAACTGATAGGAGCAATCGGGGGAACAGAAAAGGAAGAGGAGCTCATAGCCGAGCGCAGAAGGTTGAAAACCGAAGAGGCGGCATTGATTGCTCCCCTAAGGCGAGTGGCTCAATTAGTAATGAAAGATAATAATACCGTTATGGTCCCACTGTTCCAGCACATTCCATTCACCACCTCTGATCTCCTTAATTGGAAACTGCATTACGGCCCTTTCAGTGAAAAGCCTAAGGAAGTCACCGAGTTGGTAAAGACGATTTTAGATACCCACAATCCCACCTGGCGGGACCTCCAGCAATTAATGGGGATGCTGTTTAATCCAAAGGAGAGGAAGAAGATCCGGAATGCGGTGCCGACAGTCCTAAAGCCCTCCTTATCTTCCACTTCTGGCATGACGCTGGAACATTGGGTCGAGGGAAACTTCCCATCGACCGAGCCAAAGTGGAACCCTTATGACGCAGATGATTTAAACTCCCTCCGAGACTATCAAAACATTGATAGTGATTGCTTATACAAGCAATCAAACTTGCTGGAAGACCTGCTACAAATATGTCCAAACCCTCCCTGGTAACGCAAGGAATTACTGAAAGCCCAGAGGCGTTCTACACCCGTCTGCTCGAGGCTTATCAAATGTACAACCCCATGGATCCCACCCAGCCTGAAAATGCCCGAATGCTGACAATGGCCTTTATATCCCAGAGTGCTCCAGACATACGGAGAAAACTACAAAGGCTGGAAGGAGCCCTAGGAAAATCTAGGGAAATTGATGGAAGTAGCCTGAAAGACGTTCGTGAACCATGACAAGGTGGAAGAGAGGAAACAGGATCAGAAGATGCAGAGGAAGGCCAAACTCTTGGCGGCTGCCATGATGGGGCCCCTACGTGGACAGGGAGGCAGTAGAGGCTGGGGATTCCAAGGGGGATTGGGACAAAACCAATGTGCCATATGCAAAAAGGAAGGCCATTGGAAGGGTGAGTGCCCAGAGAAGGATAGGGAGGAGCCGAGAGAAGGAAGACGCGGTGGATTTGTGAGAAATTACAGAGGCACACGTGGACGCAGCCAAGGAGGAAGAGGGAAGGGACCTCCGTTTTCTGGAACCCCCCTCATAGGTCTGGCAGAAGCAGAGGAATGGGACTGAGACTGACCGGGTTCAGACCGCCTCCCAGAACCTATGGTCTGTTTAAAAATAGGAAGCAAATCCATCCCCTTCCTTGTGGACTGCTTGCTACTTAAAGGAGAAACTTTGACTCTTGCTTCCTAAATTGGATTGCCTTGAAGAAAAACTAAAGAGATTTGACTTTAGATGCACTTAATTTGACTTTGGACTACTGATGGATGGTTGGAAAGAAGGAATTATTTGGAACAATTAAAACTGCTGATTAATGGCATGTTAATAAGAGGGAAGGATGTAGCAGCGGAAGAAGACAAGATAATACAGTATATGGAACACAAAAGAACTAAGTCTTTTAGTCTTTACAAGCTTACTGATATTGGAATCGAAAAGGAAAAAAAGAGCTTGGACAGAATAGAGAAAGGAAAAAACTGGAATATATTGGGTAGCAAGTTGAGAAAAGTATTATAGTCTGATTAAGATGGATATAAATGCTTTTTAGGTAATTGATGTTTAATAATGTAAGGAGAAGATATCCTCTTTCTTTTTTTTTTTCTTTTTTCTCTTTCTTTTCTTTCTTTTTCCCCATTTTCTTTTTTATCTTATTCCTCCCTTTTTTCTTTTCTTTTTTCTTGTTTCCTTTCTTTTTTTTTGAAACTTTCTTTTTAATATTTGCTTGCCATACTCTTATCCTTTTCTTCTCCCTTTTTCTTTCCTTTTTTACTTTTCCTTTTTATTATTGAGAGAAATGTTTTTAAGGTGGGAAAAATGTGATGATAGAAGAATTATAATAAATATGAAAATGATGAATGAATTTTTGATTGTTAACAAGAATTGCTGATAGACTTAATAACTACAGAAAATTGTTTTTTTAAAAAAAAGTTTAGTGAAATGAAGCTTTGAATATTAACAAGAATTGTTTATAGAGTTTATGATTATTTTTTTAAAAGCGAGAAATGTTACCATAGAAAAACCATAAGAAATGTGAAGATTGGGGGGGGGGAATTATCTTAAATATTAATAAGAGTCTTAATGGTTACAGAAAATTGATTCCAAAATGGATTGGAATACTGTTTGTTCTTTGTATAGTAAATAAGAGAATGGGAATGAATTTTTGAATAAATTTAAAGAAAATTAATAGGAGAAAACAGGAGAGAAGATAGATATTAAAATGTATCATTATTTTTAATTGGTAAGTTAAAATAAAATACTATGAATCACTTAATTAAATGGAAATTAGGAGTGAAAAGAAGTACAATCTGGGTGATTAGATGAATAAAACTAAATTGTGAACTAGTCAAATATAAGATTAGGAGTGGAGGGAAGCATTCCTGGAGAACAGCTGATTAATCTGTGAACCAGCTAAAAATAAACTTAGGAGGAGAAGAGGAGAAAATACTGGAGAGCAGTTAGAGCTAAACTGTGAACCAGTTAAATATAAGGTAAGGAGTGGAGGTAAGCATCCCTGGAAAACAGCTGATTAAGCCGTTATCCAGCTAAAAATAAAACTAGGAGGAGTGGAGGAGAAAATGTTGGAGAGCAGTTAAAACCAAACTGTGATCCAGTCATTAAACAAGGTTAGGAGTGGAGGGAAGCATCCCTGGAAATTAGCTAACCAAGCTGTAATCCAGTTAAAAATAAACCTAGGAGGAGTGAAGGAGATATCGTAGAAGTTAATTTTAAAGTGAATTGATTTTGAAATGTTTGTAAGAGAGGAATAAAATACTTTGTGTTGGTTTTTAGATGCAATTTTGAAGAAATACTGATTGAATTTGGGTCTTTGAAGTAAGGGAAATATATGAAATATTGATTGTTAAAATGATAAATGAATATTATAAAAAGCTGTCTAGATTTGGAATTTAAGATCAAGGGTGATACTTAATAGAATGTTAAATGTTAGAACAAAATGTTAGATTGAATGGAAAATTGGGTTTAGAACTTTTTTTTCCTTTTTTTCCTTTTTTTTCCCCTTTTTTTAATTTGATTTATATGCCGCCCTTCTGCAGAGACTCAGGGCGGCTTACAGTGCGTTAAGCAATAGCCTTCATACTTTTGTATATTTTATACAAAGTCAGCTTATTGCCCCCACAAACTGGGTTCTCAATTTACCTACCTTAGAAAGGATGGAAGGTTGAGTCAACCTTGAGCCTGGCAAGATTCAAACTTACTTTAATTGCAGACAGCTGGTGTTAAATTACAGTGCTTTTAGTCTGCAGAGCTATCCAGGCTCTTATTTTTTCTTCTTCTTTTTTTCTTTAAGATGGTAATGGATGAAATTTGGAACCTATGCTTATTTTATACTCGATCAAACTTTTGCTCTAAAAAGATATGTTTTATGTTTTATGTCTAAAATAAATAAAAAACATTTTTCAAAAAAAGAAAAAAGATTCTAATCCCAATTGAGTCCCAGTGGAATACCCCAATACTACCAATTCCCAAGGGAGATGGGAAGTACAGGCCTACACAGGATTTAAGGGTGGTCAACAAGGCCACAGTGACTATGCATCTGATAGTGCCCAACCCTTATATCATTTTGGGACTGATTCCTCAAACGGTTGGATGGTTCTCTGTAATCGACTTGAAGCATGCTTTCTTCACTATTCCAATACATGAGAAGAGCCGCCACTTATTCGCCTTCGAGTAGGAAAACCCAGCCTCCGGACGTAAACAGCAGTACGCCTGGACCCGCTTACCCCAAGGATTCAAGAACTCCCCGACGCTGTTCGGGGCAGCCCTCGCAAGGGATTTAGAGGCCCTGGTGATCCCACCCTCAGATGTTGCACTTCAGTATGTGGACAATCTATTAGTAACGGGTCAAACGGCTGAAGACTGTTGGCACAATACCAATGAGTTGCTCCACCTTTTGCAGGACTGTGGCTATAAAGCATCAAGGAAAAAGACCCAGTTAGCGCTGACAAAAGTAAGATACCTCGGATATGACATACAGCAAGGAAAAAGGACTTTGGGCCACGAGAGAAAGGAGGCTATCTGTCAGCTCCCCATCCCCAAGACTAGAAAGGACTTAAGGGGATTTCTGGGAGTGGCAGGCTTTTGCCGAATTTGGATCCCCAACTTCACTCTGATTGTGAAACCCCTTTATGAGGCCACCAGAGGAAGTGACAGGGAACCTCTGCAATGGGAAAAAGAGGAAGAGAAAAGTTTGACAATCCTTAAGATAGCTCTAATGCAAGCCCCGTCCTTAGGGCTCCCTGATTTGGAAAAACCATCCCAGCTGTTTGTAGATACAAAGCAGAATGTAGCAGTAGGCGTTCTCACTCAGAAATTGGGAACATGGCACTGCCCAGTGGTTTATCTATCTAAACAGCTGGATAATGTGTCAAAGGGCTGGCCTGCCTGTCTGAAGGCCCTGGCAGGCACTGTATTGTCAACTCATGAAGCTAGTGAACTGACATTTGGTCAGGAATTGGACATTTATACTTTCCATGCCCTCAAAACTGTTAGAGATGAAAGGACACCTATGGCTCACCAACCCCAGAATATTGAAGTACCAAGGCCTGATAACCCATAATCCAATGATCAAGTTAATCCTGTCCAACGCTTTAAATCCAGCCACATTGTTGCCCAAGCCTGACTTGGACTCCACTCATGACTGTATTCAAACAATTGAGGAAACATATGCCATCCGCCCCGATATGACTGATGTCCCGCTGGGTGACCCAGATTTTACCTTGTATACGGATGGCACTAGCTTTGTGCAAAATGGAATAAGAATAAATGGAATAAGCAGGCTGTTGTGTCCCTGGAAGAAGTATGGGAAGCTGAACCCCTCCCCCCAGGCACAAGTGCTCAGCTAGCAGAATTACACACCCTGATCAGAGCCTTGGAGCTCTCAAAGGACAAGCGCATTAACATTTACACAGACTCCAAGTATGCCTTTCTGACAGTGCAGGTCCACGGGGCCCTATACAAGGAACAAGGCCTTATTACGGCTGGGGGATGAGATATTAAGTACGGGCCTCAAATATTATGCTTATTGAACAGTGTTTGAGCCCCCAGAGAAGTGGCAGTTATGCACTGTAGAAGACATCAAAAAGGTGCATCCGAAATTCATCAAGGCAATGCAAAAGCCGACCAAGAAGCCAAATGGGCAGCATTGAAGCCACTGACTATCCAGGCCAATTGTTTAACTTTGTGGGTCCCAGAAACACGAACACAGTCCTACTTACTCACTGGAGGAATTGAAACAGGCCAAGGAACTGGATGCTATGCTAGAAGATGGGTGGTGGATTTTACTTGACCAACGCGTCTTTGTCCCAGGTCACATGGCATGGGATGCTGTTAGACAGGTCCATGGTCAAGTACACATGGGAAAGACCGCGTTATGAGTGCCCTACTTCGAGAGGTTTACATTAACAAAATACATAGTATCATGGCAAATGTATGTGCCTGGTGTGAGACATGTGCAGCCAATAACCCAAGGCAAGGACCCCAGCCACCCCCGGGCCATCAACCAAGAGGGAGCTACCCATTTGACTCGCTCATGATTAACTTCACTGACATGCCACGTGCAGGCCCTTTTCGAGTATTGCTGGTTATCATCTGTACCTACACTGGTTGGCCAGAGTGCATCCTGACTCGAACAAAGAAAGCTGCTGAAGTCAGCAGGGCCTTACTGCAAGTTATAATACCTCATTATGGCCTATCCTCCAGGATCCTGTCAGACAACGGCCCAGAATTCATTCACAAGGCAACTCAGAACATTGCCTCCATGCTAGACATTACCTGGAAACTTCATTGTAGCTTCCATGCACCTTCAGGAGGCAGTGTGGAGAAGGCTAATCGCACCATCAAAGAAAAATTGGCTAAAATTTGTCAGGAGATCCACCTGAGGTGGCCAGATACCCTAAGCATGGCCCTAGTCGCAGTATGATGTACTCCAAGAAAAGGGTTATTTGTCTTCCCCTTTGAATTATTATATGGGAGGGTTCCGAACCTCGTTCGACCCCATGTTCAAAACACATGCCAAATTGCAGATACCGTTAAATTGAAACAACTGCAGATCCTTAATGCCGTGGTCCAGAGACTACAGCAATATGTTTTGACTTGTAAACCCCATTTACTAGTTACTTCAACCCACAATATACGTCCGGGACAAGATGTCTGGATAAAAGATTGGAAATGGGAGGTGTTGAGCCCAAAATGAAAAGGACCGTATACTGTTGTTATGTGTTCTCCCCTTGCTGTTAAGGTGGCTGAAATCAAGCCGTGGATCCATTGGTCCCGAGTTAAGCTTGCTTCCCCCACCCGCCGGGAAGTAGAGAATGATCCTGCCCAACCCTTAAAACTTACCATAAGGCCAACTTGTGGTACAAACATCCATAAGGCCAACAGGAAACTCTCTCCTTCTGTTGACACCCCAAATGGGAGAGGAAGACACAGTGGAAGTGACCCCTGCCGGTGTCTCTCCAGAAGCAGACACCCTTTGCACGGGCAACCATTACAACATCCCCTGGCGGCTGAGGTCCCATACTCGCAAGTCATGATATTATTGACTAAAGGGGGGTGGCCTTGGAGGCTAGCCAAAGAATGTGGGAACTGGCATGTATTAGAAAGGGCCTGATGCCAACTATCTGGGTCGTGGTAGTACTGCTCCTGATTAGTATTGTTATTAATTCCATGTACCTATATAAGGTATTGTTCCTTAAGAGGGGGAATGAGGAGGGAGCTATTTGTTCAGAACAAATATCAAACTAGGAAGTATCAAATAGCTTTTATTTGAAAATGTTATATTAAGATAGAAATATTTTAATGTAATGAAGATGAAAATTTATAAGGGGGAGGGAGGGGTTCAAGTTTTATATAAGTTTTATACAAAGGAGGGTTTTGTTTTTTGTTTTTTTGTTTTTTTATCTGATATGAGTATACTGTGCGGAAGTCCGGGGGGAGGGGAGGGTTAGGGTGGGTTAGGGAGGTTGGGAAGTTTGGGGTGGGTTGAGGGGGGGGAAGGGGTGAAAATGTAATTGTAAAACTTTTGCAATAAAAAAAAGAAACAAAAATAAAATAAAATAAAATAGATAATATAAGAAATTGGATTGCATGGAAATAATTGGAATATTCATGTTCATATTTATTAATATACAAAAAAGGTAGTTATATAACTAACTGATTTATATTAAAATGTTGAATTTGTATTAAACAACTGTATTACATAATTAACCAATGTGAGGATGGATATAAAAATAGATGACAATGGGAAGGGGTATAATATAGAATAGAAGGGAAGAATTGAATTTGATTAAGATTAGAGATGAGGATGAAGGGTAATATTGGTTTTTTTAAAAAATAGATGAGGAATAAATATGGTAAAAAGGAAATATAGAAATTGTAAATTTAATTGAAATGACTAAATACTGTGTTGGAAGAAATATCCTTCTGGGTTCTGCTCCAAGTGGGGAAAAAGACAGTGGAAACATGGAGACTGCTTGGAAAAATGGTTTAATGGTGGACAGGATCACATGGCTTGATGGGGCCCATTGTGTTAGTTTCTGTTGCTATTGTGTTGCAAATGTCCTTTGACAAAGGATTGACTTTCTGCCTCTGGCCCATTAACAAAGGGTGGGGGGCAGGAAGGTGGGAGCTGCTTTGTCTGTAAAATATGCTTCTCCATTTCTCATCCAGGGAAATATAATATTCTGCCTTTTTAATATTTCCCAAAATATTTCATTCTTCTAGGAAAGGGGTGGGTGCTAACCTCCTACAACTGTTTAAATTTGTGAACCAGCCAAATACTCTGTTCAAAGAAAATACATTGTATGTTTGTATGCGTGTTTCTAATTATTGCTATTTATTGCTATTTGTTCTCTTTTATTCTTTAAAGTTTAACAATTCATTCTTTATCTTAATATCTTAATATTTGTTTGGGGTTGGCTTTTTTCCCTTTCATCTTTTTTATTGTACAGCAATCTTTCTCCTCAAACCTACCACCTCTGTCTTTTCTTTCTTACTTAACTTTCTCTTCCCCACCCTCTTCTTCTTCTCCCTACTTCCTCTTTCTTTCTCCTTCTCCTCCTCTCTTCCTCCCTCTCTTACCTTCATTCCTTCTCTAATTTCCCTTTCCTTTCTTCATCCCTCTCTATTGCTGTATCCTTTTATGCATATGGACTACTCAGAGGGCTGAAAAAGTTATTATTGACTGGTCCTCGCACTTTTGACCAGTCCTCAAACTTACAACTGTCCTCACAATTTACATTTTTGCCCTATCTTGTCACCATGGTGAAGAGAAGCAGTTGTGAAATGAGTGACACGGTTGTTAAAAATGGTACAATGGGCATAAATGATGACCATGATAAGGGCATAAATGATGATAACTGCGAAGACCGGTCAAAAGTGCGAGGACCTGTCAGAAATCACATTTTTCAGCCCTCTGGGTAGTCCTTTTGTGTACAGGGTCTACTCAGAGGGCTGAAAAAGTTATTTTTGACTGGTCCTCGCACTTTTGACCAGTCCTCGAATTTACGACTGTCCTCAAATTTTACGTTTTTTGCCCTATCTTATACCATGTTGAAGAGAAGCAGTTGTGAAATGAGTGACATGGTTGTTAAGAATGCTGCACAGGCATAAATGTGAGGATGGTCATAAGTGTGAGGACCAGTCAAAAGTGCGAGGACCTGTCAGAAATGACTTTTTTCAGCCCTCTGAGTAGTCCCTATACATATAGCCATGGCCACCCGGTCACATGACTAGCTAGCCACGCCCACTCAGTCACATGACCTCCAAGCCATGCCCACAAAATAAGCCACGCCCACAGAGCCGGTAGTAAAAAAATTTAGAACCCACCCCTGGTTGGGGGTCACCACAACATGAGGAACTGTATTAAAGGGTCGTGACATTAGGAAGGTTGAGAACCACTGCTCTATACTATGTAATATGTATGTACACATATGGCATATATATTTAGGATTAAATAGTGTATTTTGGATGTTCAGTAGTAGTAAATAAATAGACAGGGAAATTGCATCTCGTTGCGGCCTTTGAGGCAAGGAGAGGCCAGGCAAGGTGCTCCTTGATGTAAGTGATATAAAGCTGGCCACGCCCACCCAGTCACATGACCATCAAGCCACCCCCATCAAGCTATGCCCACAGAACCAGTAGTAAAAAAAAATTGAATTCTACCACTGGCACAGGGGAGGTCCTGGTCCAGAGCCTCTTTGAAATGGTGGATGAAGAGGCATTCTGGCCAGTCTCCTAGTTTCCCTGTCACTGTCCAGAACTCCCAGACAAGTTCTTTCACAGGCTATCCCCCTCTGCTTTAGGTCCTTGATTTTGGCCTCTGCCTCTTGTCCCTGGGCACTGTCTTTGAATCAGGTCCTTAGCAGTTGCAAGAATTCATCAGCATCATCCAGTTCAGGGGCTCCCCTGTCGTGTAATTGGGCTATCTACTCAGCTGTTTTCCTGTCCATGTTGTCTAGTTAGAAACTAGTTATCTGGCAGCTTTCCAAATGAGATAAGATTTGTGTTGATAAATATTCCTCTGAAAGACTGTTTGCCAAGCCTTGTTGACTGTGAATGAAAGGAATTCACAGTCGAGTAAATAAAAGGGGTTTTGCCAGGACCAAGTCTCTGCTTCATGTTTTTTAAGGAAGCCTAGGTCAGAACAGGACCTATCCCTGGCAGAGGTAGAATCCCCATCCAGAGGTGATCTGGTCCACAGGGGGCAGCCAAAGGGGTGGTTGGTGAGAAGGGCTGCCCTACCTCGGCAGACCTATGGCTTCCCTCTGCATTCCCAGACTGGGCTGGTCCAGAGGCCCTGGCTGCTGGCTGGTAATGGCTATGCCTCCGCTGGAAATTTGGTAGCCAAATAGTCCAGGTAGGTTTTGTGGAAATCGCACTTTGATACCGATTCCACAAAAGTCAATGCAGAGCCTCACAACGCCCCCACCCCACCATCTTTTTTTTTTTAAAGAGCACCAGGGCCACCACTTTGGACTTTGCAGACTGGATGAAGCCTTGCTCCAGATTGGCATCTATGTACTTCCTCAATTCATCCATTTCTTTTGGAGTCATGGAGTAGATTTTTGGCTTGGGTAATTTAGTCCCCTGGCACAAACTCTACTGCGCAGTCAGTTGAATGATGAGAGGTGAAGGGATTATTATAATTTCTGTCTCAGTGCGTTGCATAGTCTATGAACCATTAAATTCACTAGCTTGATATTTGTCATAATTTTTTAATATGTCTCAAAATTTATGGGGATTCAAACTCAGTGTCTGCATTCTTCCTTACTTTTTACATAACCTTTGTGGTTATGAATGTATCTTCAATATTGGCTGGGCCCATGTTGTTTTGCTTATATATTTAAACAAAATATTTAAAATAATTTTAAAAACATAAATAATACTGATATCTTAATTATGAAATTATTCTATTATGGAAATCTATGCTACCATAGAAAATAAGCAGTTGTGTCCTTTCTATTTATAGATTGATAAGTTAATATATCTTAACCTGTGGCCCATGTAAAATATGTTCTGTACTACTGGGAAGGGGACTGTCAGAATTTGCAAGATGTTTGTACAACTTGTTTGTAATTGAAGTCTTTGTTTCATGTGTTTTCAATGTACATTCAAAAAAGGCCTTCCATTTTTTGAGACTTCATTCAGATGCATATGATTCCCCTTCCTCTAGATAATATGGTTTGTCAGACCATATTATCAAATTTAATAAAAGGCAATTCTTGTTGGACCCAACAGACCTCAGGAATTCTCTCCAGAACTTGGTTGTAAACTGGACTCCTTGGTCTGAGATGATGCTGGGTATTCCATGCAGGCGGTAGATGTGTTTGATGAATTGCTTAGCTAATTTCTTCACGGACAGTATCTAGAGCAAGCAGTGAAATGGACTTGTTTAGAGAACAAATCAAAAACTGTCCAAATTACTGAGTTCTCCCCACTTTCTGGGAGTTCAACTATGAAGTCCATTGTGATTTCTTCCCAAGTTCTGCTGGGGCTTGTTGAAGGAGTGCAGGCAGTTTTCCAGGACTTGTTTTCATTGCAGCACATTTATTTTATTTTATTAAATTTCTATACTGCCCTTCTCCCGAAGGACTCAGGGCGGTGAACAGCCAAGAAATAAAACACAGAAATACAAAATTTAAAATAGATTAAAACAGATTAAACAATTTGGCTAAATATTAAAATATCCCATAATTAAACAAATTAAAATTAGTGTTTAAAATTTAAATTTTAAAATTTTAAAAGGGAGAAGATTTAGGCCAGGCCAGCTTGATGGAATAAAAACGTTTTAAGCGCGCGACGGAAGGTGCGCAGATCCGGGATCCTCCGTATCTCCGGGGGGAGCTCGTTCCAGATCGTAGGTGCCCCCACAGAGAAGGCCTGCACTCCTTCAACAAGTGGCAAGCCAGTCGACATTGTTTGGCCGATGGCACCCGAAGGAGCCCCTCACTATGGGAGCATACTGGCCGGTGGGAGGCTATGGCCTGGCCTAAATCTTCTCCTTTTTAAAATTTTTGAACTTTAAATTTAAATTTTAAACACGAATTTGAATTTGTCTAATTATGGGATATTTTTAAAATTTAGCCAAACTGTTTAATCTGTTTTAACCTATTTTAAATTTTGTATTTTCTGTGTTTTTATCTTTTGGCTGTTCACCTCCCTGAGTCCTTCGGGAGAAGGGCGGTATAGAAATCTAATAAAACTAAACCAAACTAAAAACTAAAACTATTGGTGGTAGCAGGCGGTCCCGTAGGTAACCAGGTCCTAAGCCATGGAGCGCTTTAACCAAAACCTTGAAGCGCACTCGGAAGACCACCGGGAGCCAGTGCAGCTCACGCAGGAGAGGTGTTACATGGGAGCTCCACATTGCTCCCATAAGCACCTGCGCAGCCACACTCTGCGCCAGTTGGAGCCTCCGAGTGCACCTCAAGGGGAGCCCCATGTAGAGAGCGTTACAATAGTCCAGACGAGAGGTGATGAGGGCATGAGTCACCGTGTGTAGGGAGTCCCGATCTAGAAAGGGACGCAACTGGCGGATCAGGCGAACCTGATGAAAAATCCTCCCGGTCACGGCCGTCAAGTGCTCTTCTAGAGACAGCCGTGAATCCAGGAGGATGCCCAAGTTGCGAGCCCTTTCCATGGGGGCCAATGATTCGCCCCCAATAGTCAGCGATGGCACCAGCTGACTATATCGGGACGTCAGAAACCACAGCCACTCAGTCTTGGATGGGTTGAGCCTGAGCCTGTTCCTCCCCATCCAGATCCGTATGGCCTCCAGGCACCGGGACATCACTTCAAGGGCATCGTTGGGGTGGTCCGGGGTGGAGATGTACAGCTGGGTGTCGTCAGCGTACTGATGGTACTTCACCCCGAAACCACGGATGATCTCGCCCAGCGGCTTTACATAAATGTTGAACAAAAGGGGTGAGAGGACCGATCCCTGCGTCACCCCACATATGAGGGGCCTCAGGGTCGACCTCTGCCCCCCTGTCAACACAGACTGCGACCGGTCGGAGAGAAAGGAGGAGAACCACCGTAATACGGTGCCTCCAACCCCCAACACTTCCAACCGGTGCAGCATGATACCATGGTCAATGGTATCAAAAGCCACTGAGAGATCTAACAGGACCAAGACAGAGGAGCAACCCCTGTCCCGAGCCTTCCAGAGATCATCAACCAACGCGACCAATGCCGTTTCCGTGCTGTACCCAGGCCTGAAACCCGACTGGAACGGATCTAGATACGACATTTCATCCAGGTACTGGGGAAGCTGTCGTGCAACCACACTATAGTATAGTATAGTATAGCCAATACTGCCGGGTCCAGGGAGGGCTTCTTGAGGAGAGGCCTCACCACCGCCTCCTTCAAGGTGGCGGGGAAGGTACCCTCACCCAATGAAGCATTTATAATCCCCTGGAACCAGCCTCGCGTCACCTCCCGGGAAGCCAGTACTAACCAGGAGGGACACGGGTCCAACAAACGTGGTCGCCTTCAGTCTACCCAGAATCCTGTCCACGTCATCTGGGGTCACAGGATCAAACTCGTCCCAGATAACATTCTCAAGACCTCCCCCCGTCACCCTTGCTGGACCTACCCAGTCGGAGTCCAAACCTTCCCAAATCTGAGTGATTTTGTCCTCGGCTCTTCCCTCCAAGGGGTCCTCCCGCGCTTCCTGGTGGAGCAGGGAACGAGTCACCCTAAACGGGGCGGCCAGGCGATTATTTGATGACGCAATAAGAGCAGCACAATGAGTACATTTTGCTGCTTTTATCGCCACTAGGTAAGTCTTAATATGAGATCTTACCAGTGTCCGGTCCGATTCAGAAAGACTAGCCCTCCAACTACTCTCTAGGCATCTTTTCCGGCGCTTCATCTCCCCCAGCTCCTCGGTAAACCAAGGAGCCAGGTGAGAACAGCACCGGGTCAGAGGCCGCAAAGGCACGACTCGATCCAGAGCTCCAGCGGCCGCTCTATCCCAAGCGGCCACTAGGTCTCCAGTCGAGGCGTGTGCAAGATCCTCGGGGATTGGCCCAAGCTCCCTTTGGAACCTATCAGGTTCCATCAGGCACCTGGGGCGGTACCATCTTACCGGTTCCGCCTCCCTGCGGCGGGGTACCGCAGTTTGAAGGTCAAGGCGAAGGAGAGAGTGATCTGACCATGACAAGGGCTCAATGACTATGTCCCCTATCTCAAGATCACTCAACCACTATCCAGAGACAAAAACCAGGTCCAGTGTGTTTCCCCCCCCCCCCCCCCGTGTGTAGGGCCATGAATTAGCTGGATCAGGTCCATGGCCATCATGGAAGCCATGAACTCCCGAGCCACCTCAGATGCCTCACCCGCAGACGGCAGGTTGAAATCCCCCATGACCATAAGTCTGGGGGTATCAACCGCCACCGCGGCGATAACATTGAGTAGCTCGGGCAAGGCTGCAGCCACGTACATGATCAACAAGCCAGGTACATGATCAACAAGCCCATCTGAACCCCATGACCCCACTTCACAAGGAGGGACTCACAACCGGCTGTCTGAGGAACAGTGGTCTCCCTCGGCCTAAGGCCTTCACTAATAATAACCGCTACTCCCCTCCCCTCCCCTGAGGCCTCGGCTGATGGAATGCATGGAAGCCTGGTAGGCACATTTCTACCAGAGGGACCCCTCCCTCCGGGCCCAACCAGGTCTCCGTAATACCCGCCAGGTCCACTCCCCCCTCCTGAATAAGATCACAAATGAGGGGGGCTTTATTTACTACAGACCTGGCATTGCACAACATCAGTCGAAGGCCCGGGCCCTGAGGGTCTGTGCAACCTGGAGAACGAGTGGAGCTATGGGGGCCGGAGCGCCCTACCGCTTGAAGACAGCGGGTGCGTGCTCCCTTAACATGATATGGCCCCCTACTCCTGCCATATCTACCCCTCCCACTCACAGTACCAATGATGGAAACACAGTCTGGACAAGCTTGACCCCCCCTGTTACCCCCAGATCCCCCCCACCCCCGCCGCACATCCTGGCCCGGTCCAACCCTCCCCTAAGTGGGTTATCCCCCAAACCCACAACCCTAGTCCCTGTCCAACTCCCCTCCCCCCTCCCCAAACCCCTTAAAAGTTTGGACAAAGACAGTTTTAAAAAATCCTGCAGCCCCCTCTTTGTGGCATGCCACCTCTCGGGGTTCCAAAGCCCGTCATCAAGGTAGGCCCTCGATAGAGTGGAGGGCCAAGACTGCGAGAGGGGGGAGTCTCGCAGACCAAGAAGGTCCGCTGCTGAGTACATCTTAGCCAAACGGGTAGCACGACCATATCCTAAGGGTCTATAAAAGGACCAGGGGAGAAGACGAAGAAATGGGGGATCTAGAAACATATTTACAAGACCAAGTCCACTGTCCCCTCACAACAAGGGACAAAGTCCAGAACCAAGACTACCACAATCCAAGCGGGGCAATAGATCCTACCACCCTCTCACGGTGATTAAGTCAGCTGGTCGGCCCCCTCTTGTGGTGAGATGGCAGCGATGGACCAATGAAACAGACAGTGTCCGGGCGTCAGGTCCAAAAACCACCCTCTCACAGTGGTTGGTCCGGTGGTCAAGTCCCCTCCGCTGACAGAGTACATATATGTAAAATCATCCCGGTTCAGCCCCCAGGGGCCCCGACATCAGGCCACCCTCTCACTGTGGTCAACTGATGTCCAGCCCCTCAGCCGACGGGATGCAGCAATGTACCGTCTTTCCATTTCAGATGGAATAGCCCTCTCCATAGTCAGGGGGGTTTAGATGGTATGAGCATAGCCAGGTGAGTCCTACGGGCTAACAGCTGGTGTAATTGGGCACGGTAGTTAAGGGGGACGCTGGAGGAGAGGAGAGAGAAATGGGGCAAAAAGTGGGGCAGTTGTCTCAAGCCCCCAGCCCTCGTGCAATCACAGTTTGAGGCCTCCTAGGCCTGGGAAAACATCTCACACCAGGTCCTAGCCCCAGCCCTGGTTGCAAGTCTCCCACTCTTGATGTTTCATTTCGTTACGTTGCCCCCCGCACTCCAACTCGAGTTCCAAAGGGGGGGAGGGTCGCCAGCATCCTCCTGTTGTTCCATTGCCACCCCCATCTCCAACTCCGGGGGGGGGTGTTTGCCAGCGCCCTAGATACTTCGTTTTCTCCTCCCCTCCAACTCCGGGGGGGGGTTGCCAGCGCCCTTGATGTTTCATTTTCGTTTTCTCCCCCCCCCACTCCGAGGGGGGGTTGCCAACGCCCTCTGCATCATCGTCGCTGGCGCCAAACAAGCCTGGCGGCATCTCAAAGATCTTCGGGGGTGCCCGACACGTCGTACCGCTCTTCGGGCAACCCCCCTCACCATTCAAACATCCAGGCGGCCTCCGGCTGCGGAAAACACCGACGCCACCCAGCTGAGCCGCCCGCCGCTCCTGACATCGCTCTCCCTCGCTGCTCAGTCACGGAGAGGGAAAAAACCCTCTCCATGCTGCCAGGGAGCTCCCCCAACCGGTCCTGGGGTCTCAGATCTCCAAAACGACCCCCAAAGGACCCAAAAGATAGGTCGGCGCCCTGTCCTCAGATTGCAATCTCAGCGGGCGCCGCCATCTTGGACATGCACAGAAGACCAGCACATGTGGCACAGCTTCTTATGTAGTCTTCCACTACTGCTTTCATTTTTGGCCACCAGAATTGTCTCCTAGTGAGGTGTAAGGTCTTTAGGAATCCAAAGTGTCCTGCCAGTTTGGAGTCATGGCTACGCTGGAGTACTTTGAGTCTCAGACTTGTGGGGACATACAATTTGGATCCCCTCCATGCTAGTTCCTCTCTCATGGTCAAATTGTCTGTATTGCCAGCTGGTAGTGCCGCTTTCAATTTAGCTGTCAATCCATCCCGGTTTGGGTCAGGTGGTCGCCTGGCTTGGCTCCTGGTGGTGACTTAGGCAGCTGATTGTATGGAGGGAATGATGGCATGGACTACTCCCCCTCAGCAGCTGTCAAATTGAGGTTTTCTTTTTTTTTTTTTAATAAAAAGTTTTTATTTTCTGATCAAACGAGTATACAATATAAACATTCATTCAAACTATCATCAAGAAAAAGAAAAAAAAATCAATCCTTGGTAAACTCAATCTTCAACCCCTCCTCACCACCCACCACCCCGACTTCCCAGAACAAAAACAGGGCATAGATTTCACCAAACATTCGCTAAAATAAACTAGCTAACTGCAAGATTTAATAACTCCCAAAACCCCTTAACTCCCCTTTTATAATTTCATCAACCTCCCTTTTTATAAACTCAAAATAGCGTATAATCCAATAACTCTAAGAGTTTTAAAACCTTTAACAAATATTAAACATTCAAACCTTAAAAATTCTCTTAATATATCAGTAAAGTATTCAATTGATTTGCAAAAACATTTTCCCCCTCTTACTTTTTTCAAAGTTCAGATATTTTGAAATCTCATAACAGAAAATAAACCTTAGGTATTCACTAATTAAATTTCTACATTTTTTAAATTTCTAAATTTCCCCCCTTCATTATTCCTCCCTCCAACTTTTAAAATTTTAAAAGATAATCATCAACATAATTAACCATTAATACATAAACTAAAAAACCAAAAAAGATTAATCTTACATTCAACCATTAATGCATCATATTTAAAAATCAATATTTAACTTTATACTTTTTCCCCCTCAGTAGTTATAACACCTAAAACATAATCATTTTTAACCATAAGTAGAACAACTGCAAAGCCAAAAGAAAAGGTTAATCTTCCATTCTTGCTTTCTTTTTATATTTTTTCCAGTCTTTCTGCATCCCTCCTACTTCTATTTTGAGGAGGTTTTTCATTTTAATTTGAGGTTGATGTAACTTCAAAGATTGTCCCCTTTTTGAGAAAATTTCCTCTGATTTAGAGCCCCCAAATCGCCTCTTCTTGCTTATATAAATCAGTTCATTCCTTCGCCTGTAGGACCAAAGTTTGTCAAGAGTTTGTGAAAAAAAGTTCAGTTGTTTCTTTTCTATTAAATGTATAAATGCCACTGGCAAATCTCCTTCATCTTCTGAAACCTCGAAAGTCTGGTCATTTACTACTTTTTTCCAAACCAAGTCATAATTTTGAAAGATTCTATCAATTTTTCCAAAAAGAGCAGAGAATAAGCTCGAAAATTCTTGAGAAGATTCTTCCACCTTCTCTGCTGCAATCAGAATATCTCCTGAATTGTCATCATGCTCCGTACTTGTTTTTGTCTCCTCAGTCATTTCTGTTGTTATCCCTTTAAGAATTGCTATTTGATTACTTATAGCTGCAGTATGATTATTCATGGCTTCTTTTATAAATTCTGTAATGGAAACTTCCGGGTTGGCTCCGCAGCGCCATTGACGGTCTTTTTAGACCGCCGCCCCCGCGATCCCGTTGAGCCGTTCTGACAGCGTTAATCAGCTGTCAAACGGCTTGAAAATCTCCCCTTCGGGAAAAGAAGGGGAGGAGAGCAGGTGGGTGAGGGTAGAGCTCCCCGAAAACCCCTGGATTAATTCCAGGGGTTAGGAGGGCGAGAGCTCCCCGTTCAGCCCACTGAAGCTCCGGATCCGGGGGGACTCTGTTTTTTTTTTACAGAGCTAGGCGTTGCGTCCAATTTCTGCTGTCAAACAGAAGATTAAATGATCTCAAAAAAGCAGGCAGAACAGAAGCAGGAGGACAAGCTTTTTGCAAGTATAATACTTAACTCCGGGGATACAATGTTTCTAATTGGATTTTCTGAGCTGGAAGTAAAGATGGCGTTTCTTTGTTGCGATTTTAAAAGTGAAAGTTAGAAAGGAAAGTTTTTGCTAATAGACTCGTGCTCAGAGACTGGCTTTAAGTTGCTGGAATAGATTTTGAAGAGCTGTTTGGGAAAAGATTATTTCGTTTGGTGATTTATAAAGAAATTGCTGAAAGCTGCTCAAAAGGATGGCTCTGACTTTATGATTTTCTGGTTGTGGGAAGAAAGAAAATCTTTTTAAAATAAAATGGCTTCTAAGAAAGAAGATCCTGAAAGTGCTGGAAGCTATTTGGAGGTCTCAGAAATACAGTTGTCTGATTTACAGAGTTATAAGGATTTTGATGCAAAATTTACAGAATTTATAAATTGAGGTTTTCTTGATAGGGCAACTGCCCTGGAATGTATTTCAGCTCAAATTTTAAGCATCTGAAGTATTGAGCCCAGTATTGAGCCCAGTATTGGACTTGTTTCAGAGACAATTTTCTGGGAGTCTTTAGGGCCTTAAGGTTTTTGTGATCAGTCTAGACCTCGAAAGGCACTTTTCCCTCCTCTAGGAAATGTCTCCAAGAGAATAGGGCCCAGCAAACAGTGTAGGCTTCTTCATCCCAGATGGCCCACCATCTCAGTGTCATTGAATTTTTTGGACTCATAGGCACAGGGAAACAGTTGTCCTTTGTTGTTTCTTTGAAGGAGTACCGCAGCTACTGACACATTGCTAGCATCAGCTTGTATGATGAATTGTTGCTCTGGGTCTGGGTGCTGCAGGATCAGTTCCTGGGCAAAGTCTTTTTAAGTTTTCAAAGGCTTTTTGACAATCCATTGTCCAAGTGATTGGCTGGGTTGGCTTTTGTTTCATCAGCGGAGACTCCATTTTCAATAGTTCTGTTAGTGGTAGGACCACTCGCGAAAGCCAGGATGAACTGTCTATAACTTTGACGTTGTCTACTGGTGCGTGGGGGTTGCCAATCGAATACTGCTTTCACTTTCCCTCATTCAGTCCTTTTCTTTGTCCATATAGCCAGAGTTTGTTGCCATAAAGATTGCCAACTTGCAATAAAGAGACTATTTATTGCTTTTCTGTCAATTGAATGGAAACGTCCACCAAAGCCTTTGTTTCAACTGTGCCAGTCTGCCTTTTAATCCTGACCATCTCTTGATCTTCCAGAAACAAATTCCTCTGAATAATTTCCTGCTGTCCCTCTAACAACTGCTTATATTTTCCCAAGCTGTTTTTTTGAAAAAGCCCTTTCAATTGTATCCAACAGGGCAGAAGTAAAAGAGTCTAGAAGTTCTTGAAAAACCTGAACAGTCACGGCTTGGGAATTTGCTGATTCACCAGCCCTATTGTCAGCCATATTTCAGCCACTTTGTATTCATCCAACTATCAGGACAACAATTCAACTCTTTTCCATACAGTATAAAAACAAGATTTTAGTTAAAGTCAGTACCAAATTCTTTCCCTCAATACCAAATTCTTTTCCTGGACGCTTCCACTTTAAAACTTTCTCTTAAAGTGTAATCCAATAGCCGTAACACTGTTGCAAATGTTAACAAGCCTTAACAAGCACTTTCCCTGGTAGTTTCCTCCTCCCGCCCTCAGGCGCCATTTTCTGCATTTTAAAACGGAGTTAAAGTGTTATTTGCAAGTTTTCCTTTTTGTTTTCTCCTGATTTGCTCTGTCTGCGATCAAAGTAAAGATGTTAAAAGTCCCCCCGTTGATTTTCAGCAGATTTTGGTCGCGGCTTTTAGCTCCGCTTTGGCGGAGTCGTCTCTGGTCCGGAGCAGCTTGACTTTCTTAAAGGGGAAGGGTTGTTTTAAGATTTTTACACCGCTGTTGGGAGGAAATACCTGTTGGAGTTCTTCCAACCAGGGTGCAATGATCAGCACTTTGAAGAAATAATTGAATAACAAAGCAGAAGTTTTTAATGACAAGGAACCAAGATGAGAGGCATTCAGCAAGGCTTATTGGCTAGCTAGAAAGATTGACATTCAAACGTGAGTTTACATACCCTTTCTGACTTTTGGTCTAAAACTGGTTTTTGGTGAAGTTTAATTCTGTGCTTGGTGATGTTTAATCCTGTGTTTAGTGATGAGATAATGCTCCCTATTCAGCTTTGTTTGGAAGGAAAAATGTTAATCCCTGTTCCTGAAAAGAAGCAGCTTTGGAAATCTGACTAGTTCTGTGTCTATTTGTTCTGGTAATTGGTTTAACAAGCAACAGATATTCTATTTGCTCCTTTGCTTCATTCTGGAGAGCTTAAATAACCTCTCTGTTAAAGGGTTTTACTTTATGAGCAAGAGTTGGCTGCTGATAGTTATCATTGCATTTTAACTATTTTAATTCCTCAAGGTGCTCTGGCACCTTCCCTGATTTGTAACTCCAGTTTGCAGGTATTTCTAATCTAATGAGTGGTATTTAGGGCAGCTTTTTGCAAGCAAAGAAGCTTTTTGTATTTTTGTACAGGTAATTTTTGACTTATAGCAATTACAATGGCACTGAAAAAAGTGACTTATGACCGTTTTTCACACTTACAACCATTGCAGGAAACTGTCATTAGAGCAAAGAAGTGATGCCACATGACCACCTGGCTACACCCACCCGGTCACATGAAGCACCGCAGTTGTGAAATGAGTGACACAGTTGTTAAGAATGCTGCAACGGGCATAAATGATGAGCAATCATAAGTGCAAGGACCTGTCAAAAGTGCAAGGACCTGTCAGAAATCACTTTTTTCAGCCCTCTGGGTAGTCCTTTTGTGCATATGGACTACTCAGAGGGCTGAAAAAGTTTTTTTTTGACCAGTCCTCGCACTTTTGATCAGTCCTCGCACTTACGACTGTCCTCACATTTTACGTTTTTCACCCTATCTTGTCACCATGGTGAAGAGAAGCAGTTGTGAAATGAGTCACACGTTGTTAAGAATGCTGCAACGGGATAAATGTGAGGATGGTCATAAG
Source organism: Arizona elegans (assembly GCA_022577455.1). Lineage (NCBI taxonomy): Eukaryota > Metazoa > Chordata > Lepidosauria > Squamata > Colubridae > Arizona > Arizona elegans. The sequence continues at coordinate 68,042,261 of JAKOOJ010000004.1, read as the reverse complement.
TGTGAGGACCAGTCAAAAGTACGAGAACCGGTCAGAAATGACTTTTTTCAACCCTCTGAGTAGTCCCTATACACATAGCCCTATATACACCCGGTCACATGATCAGCTAGCCACACCCACCTGGTCACATGACCCCCCCCCCAAGCCACACCCACCCAAATAAGCTACGCCCACAGAACTGGTTGTTAAAAAAATTGACTGGCTATGATGCATGCTTTCCATTAGAGGAGCAATAACTTTAATTGGAAATGAAAGGGGTGGAAGGGGTGGAAGGTTTTAAGTAAAGCTATGCGGTCTGAATTGTGAAATTCCAGATGACCAGTAGATGGGAGCAAAGAATGAGAACCTCTATCTCTTCTCCTCTGAATTAATATTTAAAACAAATTCTCTATTATCAAACTGAATAAGAACCAGTAGATAAATGTAACTCCAATAGTAATTGCTACAATTGTCTCTTGTACGATTGATTCAATCATGTAATTATGACATGTACAATATCCAAAAGTACACCTGCCACTGACTTTGCTTACAAAAATTTAATTTGATTCTTGTGTGGAGGATCATTAATCCAATGATGCCATTTGATATGGAATGTCTGTGTTTTATTCATCAATTACCTTAGAAAAAAAGAAAATATGCTAGAAATATAATTTGATTTCTGTGTCTCTCTGAATAGTTCCCCCTTCCTTAAATCCTTTGACTACTGCTCTCCACTTACCATTCTGTCCTCACTTTATTTTCTTTTTCTCCTTTTCAACCTGTTCCTTTATTTTTGCCTCCCTTTGAGGTTTGTTAAAGTTTTTCCCTTTGGTTTTGCTGTATTTCATTGCCACCAAGTCTATGATTGTATATTGCAACTCTTGAAATTTGACAAAACATCTTTGCTGAGTAAGAGAAAAATTGCCATTTTGATGCCTAGTGCTATTATATACAGAGTGGATAAATGTATCACCACCAAGCCAATTCAGATGCAATTTTACAAGACAGCATGAGAGAACAGGTACCATTTTGAAGCTTGGACATTTTTTTTACTAGATTGTTCAATTTTACTAGAAATATGATGGAAAATTGTACAGAAGTACAATTTTAGTCAGTCCTTCTGTCAGATCTCTATCACGATACTGCCATTCAAGTGGGGAGGGGACCCCAGATCCTTTTACTTACTTATTGCTCTCATCCTGTTTTCCTATGTATCCTGAAATTCTCTAGTTTATAACTTTTACCCTATTCTGCCCTGTGCTTTGATTTACCTTGGGGGATGTACAAGAGGGGAGGGCCATCTGTTTTCTTTCAGTTTGGAAGCCTCACAGAAGAAACACATGGGAACTGAAATGTATTGGCTGGATCAAGGACGATGGACAATGCAAAGATCATGTAATTAACCGTTTATTAACAACAGCTGGGCTAACTGCCACAGCTATAACTGAAACTGCTTGGAACTCTGCCTGACAGCTCTTATCTAGCCAGCTGTCAGGCGGCTTAACCAATCAACGAACAGAATGTTACTTTAACCAATCAACGAACAGAATGTTACTTCCTACTTCAGCAGACTTAATACATTGCACCCCTTTCCACCTGGATGGCGCATGTGTAGTCCTGGAGGTATGCCGGTCGGTGCTGGCTTCTGGTCGAATGTCTTAACCCTGCCTCACTCACAGACTCTTGCGAGGAATTACTTTCCCCAGCAGTTCTAATAACTACAGGTACATTACTGCTTTCGACCTATGTTTCAATTTTTCCCTCGGGGTTTGTATAGTCCAAAGTAATCTGTCGGCTCAAAATTTGCTGCTCAGCGTCTGGTAGCTTCTCAGCTTCTGGTATGCCCCTTAACCCCTGGCTGAAACTTTCTCCTGCCTGGTTCTCTCTTTCTGTTATATCGTGTTCAGTACCCCATCTGACCCGTAGCTGGTTTTGGTAACGTCTCCAAACCTTGCCTTGTCCCATATCAACCTTATATGAGCATGGACCTGTAATATCCACCACCTTACCTGGTAACCATAACAGCTGACCTCCATAATTCCTGGCATACACTTTATCACCCACACCAAAAGGTTTAGATGTCCTACTTGAATCCAAAGGCTTGGCAGGGACGTAACGGGGGTGTAACCTATCTAAAATTGTATGCAGCTGGCAACCCATCAGTAATTCTGCCGGACTCCGATTGGTAACCTGACAAGGGGTGGTGTGTTGCACTAACATATACTCCGCTATACGGTCATGCCATTTCCCTGGTCCCATGCGGCCTAATGCCTCCTTTGCGGATCTCACAGCCCTTTCTGCAAGGCCATTACTGGCCGGGTGGTAAGGAGAGATAAAGGCATGCCTGATACCTAATTGGGCAAGGAACAACTCAAATGTGGTAGAAGTTAATTGGGGCCCATTATCTGACACCAATAGGTTGGGCAACCCGTGGGTTGAGAATAGTGTACGAAGGGCCTTTATGACGGCCTCTGAGGATGTTGAGTGCATAAGTATCAATTCAATCCATTTAGAGTACGCGTCAACCACCACTAAAAAAATTTGACCATGAAATGGCGCCGCAAAGTCTATATGAAGGTGGAACCACAGGCCAGCGGGGTCTTCCCATTCCCTGAGCTCACCCTTAGGGGGCATTGGCCGAGACTCTTGACAAGGGCGGCAAGTGGCCACCCAGTCGGTGATACATTGATCAAGAGTAGGCCACCAGATATAGGCTCTAGCTAGAGCCTTCATTCGGACTATTCCTGGATCTCCAGAATGCAATGATTTTAACACAGAATCCCGTAAAGATTTTGGAATCATCACCCTGTGTCCCCACAGTAATAATTCCATGGTAGATAATTCCGTTTTACGGATAGTGTACGGTTTCCACTTCATGTCCACGGGCCCTTGTGGCCACCCCCTTAGCACCCAGTCCATGACTGTGCAGATCTCTGGATCGCAGGATGAAACTCAAGCAATGTCAGCCGCCGTCAAAACGAAAGGTGAGTCTTCAATCATCAAGACTGACGAGGTGGGAGCTGGGTCAGACAGCAACGTTGGCACGGGGCACCGTCTGAGGGCGTCAGCATGGGCCAGATTCATGCCTGGCACGTACAGAAGCGTGTAGTCGTAGGCGGATAAAAACACAGACCACCTGGGGGACTTCCGGTTTGCTGTTTGTCCCCGCTGGACGCTCCTTTGGGATCGTCGCACCCACTGCCTGTAAAGAGCCACCTTTATAGCGGAATGGCGGCTCGAAAAAAAGTCCGTTTCCATGAGGAAACGGAGATAGAGCAGGCTGGGGTGGGTTGAGTCCTCTGCCTAATCCCAAAAGTTTTTTTTTTACTTTTGGGACGGAGCGGAAGAGACTCCCCGTATCCCCAGCCGATGCTCCGGGCTCTGGGAGATCTCTGCTACATGCAGAGCTAAGGGGCAAAAGCAAGCCTGTAAATTTGTTAAATCAACTCAAGAAGACGTCAGTTGGACCTCTGATCCTGAAGCGCAAGTATTCTTCTTATTGGAAAAGTTATTGAAGTTGTTTAAGAAATGAAAGGAAAAAAGATTTTTAAAATGGCGATTGCTGCTGCGACTGCTGCGGCTTGAAGAGAGGCTGAAAGGGAAAGTCCTTCCGTTTTCTATTACAAAGTAGCGGAATGAATACTTCTGGCCGTAATTGAGGCAAAACCTCACTCTCACTCTTGCTTTTTTTTTCTTTTTTTTTTTCTTGGGGATCTGATATTGATCTTGGTTGGAAACAAGCTTTTTTTTTTTTCTCTTTTCCACTAAATCTTGTCTGTGTGGGAAATGGCACCGGGACTCACACAGCTAGACAAACGGGGGGGGGGGGAATCTCCCCCATTAATAAATTACACCAACAAGTTTTAACTCTCCAGTGTCAGAAACCTGATTTTAATATAATAGAATTTCTTCTTGAAGAGATTGTAAGAAGGGATGAGATTGTGAACCAGCAACTCGAAAAATTTAACCAGGAAATTAAAGAAATTGGTGAACTGGTGAAATCAAAGTTTGACTTTTTGAATCGAAAGATTTTAAAAACAGCTAATGGTTTATCAGACTTTCTGATTCTGGTGGATGCAAAGACTAAATTATTAGAGTCTAAAATGAAGGAAACTGAGGAGAATTTGGATGACAAGATTCAAAAAATTAAAAAGGATTTGGTAAACATTCAGGATAATAGCTCAGAAGACAAACCTAAAATGGAGGTTGACCAAAAGACTGGTAATGAAGAAAATGTGCAACAGAGGATTGAAAGAGAAGTTTTAATGATTCAATATAATTTTACAGAATATGCAATTAGACTGAGAGGTTTGCAGGAAAATAATAGAGATGACTTAAGGAAAATATCTTCTGAAATTCTGGCTGGGATTTTAAAGGTTCAACCTGATGAAGTGTATTGCAGGATTGATAGAATTTACAGAATAAACTCCTGGTTGGCAAAGCAAAGGCAATTGCCTAGAGATGTGGTGATCTATTTTACAGATAAAGAAATTAGGAATAATATTGTGCAGAACTCTTTTAATTCTACTTTGCAATTTCATGGAAGAAAGATTTGGATTTTTAAGGAGCTCCCGACTAAGATGTTAATGGAGAGGAAGAAATTTGGCTTTCTAGTGACTGAGTTAAAAAAAAGAAATATCCTATTTAGGTGGAATGCCCCAGTTGGTTTAATATTGAGACACCAAGGAGTAAGATATCAACTGAACACTGTTGAAAAAGCGGAAGAATTTTATCAAAAAATTTTAAAAATGAATTTAACATCTTTAGGCATAATACAGGATAAGCAAAAGGAGTTGGAAACAAAAAGAAAATACCAAATTACAGAGGCTGTGGTGGATAAGTTGTCTTTGGACTCTCTGGATACCCCAGCTGGACTGTCTATAAATAAGAGAGCAGTGTCATCCGACTCCAATGTGATGAACCATCAAGTCACAGACAAGTGCGCAAATCAACCAGTTGATATACAAGTGATGGAGAAGAAAGATGAGATGATAAAACTAACCCAACAAGATCAACCCACAAAGCAGAATGAAAATCGATCAGCCGATACACAATTGGTAGGCACGAAACGAGGATGGAAATTCAACCCGCAAAAGAAAAAGAAAAGAAATAGATCTCATAGAAACAGCAGTTTCTAAACCAAGCAACAGTGAAGCCAGGGACTTTAAAAAATGAATGAACATCTGAAAAGATAGTGGAGGTGAACAATTGTTTAATACTATCCTGAGGATTGTGGCAGATCTCTGTAATGCCGTGATTTTGGGATGTGAAAAGAGCCTTACCTTGTTGGATTTGAATTATCTACTCTGGATTTCTTTTACTGGTAAATATATTATAATCATTTTGAGTTACAAGGCAAGAGAGTCACGCTGGGGCATGCAGAAGATATGGTTGTTACCCATTAGGATGATGGGAATCAACAATCCTGATGAATACCACAACTATAACTATATGGATATAATTATAATGTCACTCGGGTGGTTGTTTTTACTTTTATATATATATACGAGGATATCTACTACTGATGGGGACAGAAGATGATTGAAGATTTTGAACAAACTGTTGCACCAGCATGTTATTTTACCCTATTATGGGTGATGGATTTAACGATCCAGCGGAAAGACATCAAAGAAGATATTATATGGATTATAAATTTAAAGTTATTGTCTTTTTTCTTTTTATAAAATGGAATGCATATATAGATATGTGTATATTTTAGTAAAGTGGGCAGTGGGTTATATTTAGAATAGTATTGCATGATTTTGTAGGAATTGAAGGGTTGAAATAGGTTAGTTTACTGATTGATTAGTCTAAGAAAAAGGATCCTTAAGTCATATATTTAGGGGAGTGGAGGAATTGGATAGAACTGAATAAATGTTAAATTTGGATGTAGGGAGAAGGCCGCTTTAAAATGTTATATTAATATATATAAAAGATTAAATGTTAAATTGTAATAATACACTATAAGTTTAGGGGAGGAGAAAAAGGGCAGATTATCGTAAAAATGGGAGTTATAAGAATAATATGCTAAGGGTCAGTATTCTGAGGAGGGAGTAAGGGAAAGGAAAGATATTATGTATGTAATTAGTTATGAAATAGCCTATTGTTGTGAAGAAGTCACAGGGGGGATGGGTGGTGAGGGGGGGTTAGGGAAGAGGGGGGGAAAAAGGGGGAAAAACTTGTATTTGAAAACTTTTTCAATAAAAAAAAAACACAGACCACCTGGTGAATCTGGGGGATAGGAATTGTGGAGTTTGACAGTCAGCTGCTAGTAGACCAAGCAGAGGCTTATGATCCGTCACTAGTGTAAAAGGTCGACCATATAGGTAATGATGAAACCGCTTGACTCCAGCTACCAATGCTAGAGCCTCCTTGTCTAGCTGTGAATAATTTCACTCTGCTGAAGCCAAAGTCCAGGAGAAAAATGCAATGGGGGCTTCACGGCCATCAGGGAAACAGTGACTTAAGACTGCTCCCACCCCATAAGGAGAAGCATCACATGCTAGTATGAGGGGTAGGGACTTGCAGTAGTGAGCGAGGACAGAGTTTGAAACGAGTATACGTTTGACATTAGTAAATGCAGTGGCTGCAGTTGAATCCCAGTTCCAACATGTTCCCCGGTTCAGCAAACGATGTAAAGGTTCCACAATAGATGCCTTGTGTGGTATGAAAATTGCATAAAAGTTTAAAAGGCCTAAGAAGGCTTGAAGTTCGGCCTTGTTGGTGGGAACAGGGGCATGTAAAATAGCGTTCATCTTAGACTCTGTAGGATGTATACCCTTACCATCAATTAGGAAACCCAAGAACTCGATTTTGGAAGCAGCTACAATACATTTGCTTCGCTTAACTTTGAGCCCCACCCTCTGGAATTTGGTTAGAACCAATCTGAGCCTTTTAAGGAGTTTGGTGGTGCTGGTGGCTGATAATAATACATCGTCAAAGTATGGTACAACCCCGGGAATTCCATGAAGTAAACGCTCCATCATGCTCTGGAAGATTCCTGGGACGACTGAAACCCCAAATTGGAGGCGGCGGCAATGGAAAGCACCCCGGTGTGTCACTATAGTTTGTGCGTCCGCTGTTTGGTCATCCACAGGCTGTACTAAGTCTAATTTAGCAAATACGGAGCCACTACCCAAGGAGTGCAAAAAATGTTGCACAACAGGAATGGGGTATGCGTGCGCCTGTAATGCACGATTAATTGTTGCTTGGTAATCTGCACAGATGCGCACTGAACCATCCACCTTCATGGCAATAACAATGGGGGTCTCCCATGGTAGATACTCAACAGGCTCCAGGATACGTTGTGCTATTAATTTGTCAAATTCAGCATCCACCTTTGGTCGCAAAGCAAATGGTACTCTTCGCGGCTTAAGGCGGCGAGGCTGCACTTGAGGGTCGAGACTGAACAAAACCGGTTGTCCGGTGTATTTTCCTAATTCCTCAGGGAAAACTGAGGGGAATTCATTACATAACATGTCCAGTTCAAATGATGAGATGGCATTAACCCCTTGTATAGTTAGACCTAATGCATCGAACCAATTAAGGCCCAACAGGTGGGGAATTTTCCTTCAACAATGACTAGTGATAATAATCCACTAAACTTCTTAAATTGTACTCGGAATGTGCCATTTCCGACAATCAGAATGTTGGCTCCTTGGCAATCTTTTAGCAGGAGATGGCAGGGGTCTAGTTGTCGTTTAGCCAGTTTCGGAACTAGTCGTTTAATTGTACTCCTGACACCAAGGATGTAGCGGAGCTGGAATCAACTTCCATGGTGAACAGTTTCCGTTCGATGAATACTGTAAGATGAATCTTCTGCTGGCTCAACATACTTGGTGGTGTTACTAAATTCACATCAGAAGAAGATTGTTGGTTACTATTATGAACTTTAGACGGATTAGGACCATATTGTCGCCCCCCATCCTGCGGCACACGTGATTCGAACTGTGGCTGAGGGGCTCTGCATACTCTGGTGAGATGACCTTTGCGGCCGCAGCGGCGGCACTCTGCGTTTTTAAAATGGCAATTAGCGCACAGGTGATTTCCTCTGCAGCTGAAACATGCGTTCGGCCCCCTTGACATGCTAGTTGGGCCAGAGTTTTGTTTTCTAGACTCTTGAAGATGGCATACTTCAAAGTCACCATCAGAATCTGACAGATTCTCATTTGTTTCATTTACAGACGATGAGTCTTTTTCTGTCTTAGGTGTAGTATACCCACGGGGCAACTCGGCTAGTGACAATGCTGCCAGTTCTGCAGCACACGCCTCATCCAACGCCATTTGAAATGTGAGGTCATGATTTGCAATCAGACACCTTTTAAGACTTTGGTCCCTGACCCCACTGACAAGTCTATCTAGGAGATAATCTTCTAAATCAAAGAATTCACAATGCCTGGCCACCCTCCTCAGAGCCGCAATATATTGATTAATAATCTCTCCAGGGGCCTGATCACGATGGTAAAAGTGTTGGCGGTGGGCTATTCTTGAGGGGGCTGGTGCATAATGTTTTTTTAATTTTTTTATAAAGTCTTCCCATGTTTCCGAATGTACAGATTGTGGAGCCATTAATGTCATTGCAGTATCAAACATTTCAGTACCACAGAAACTTAGGAAATAAGCGCGTTTGCGCTCAGGCATCAGCTTTGTATAATCATTTGCAATTAAAAAACATTCAAAATGTGCCAAATAAGCCTCCCACGTCTCTGCACTGGGATTGAAAGGAGGAAAGGTCTGTGCGGACGCCATTTCCTCTTCTTTTTTTCCCCCCCAACTGACTCACGTTTTGCTTCTTCAGTTTAAATCTCTCTTGTTTCCTTATTACTATGACCGGTAGATCAACCAGTTGATCCTCGTCGCCAGCTGAAATGTATTGGCTGGATCAAGGACGATGGACAATGCAAAGATCATGTAATTAACCATTTATTAACAACAGCTGGGCTAACTGCCACAGCTATAACTGAAACTGCTTGGAACTCTGCCTGACAGCTCTTATCTAGCCAGCTGTCAGGCGGTTTAACCAATCAACGAAGAGAATGTTACTTTAACCAATCAACGAACAGAATGTTACTTCCTACTTCAGCAGACTTAATACATTGCAGGAACGAATTTTTATCTCTTTCTCAGGACGACCATTTCCACAATATCTTCGCACCTGTGGATTGGCTCATTTAACATCAAACTGAGAAGAGGGGTTTCTAACCACTTTATTCTAATGGAATTCCCTGGAGGAAATCCTATACGTTGGGTTTGTAAAGACCCTTCATTTGACCAAAAGAGTTCTGGTGGCCTAAGATGAAGAAAGACATAGAAAACTTTGTAAACCAGCTGCCTAGTTTGTGCCCATGAAGTGATTGCCAGGGAAGACTCCTGTGGCCAACCCTAGCAGACCATGGGAGGAAATTGCCATGGATTTCATAGTGGAATTACCAGAGAGTAATGGAAGCACTGAAACATGGACTGTGGTGACTGTTTTCAAAGCAAGCACACTTCATCGCATGTCCCAAGCTTCCCTCGGCCTAGATTCTGGCCAAAATGTTCATGCAGCACATCTACCGGCTGCATGGAGTCCCAAGGTGCATAATTCAAGGTGCAATTTACAGCAAAGTTCTAGTGGGAGTTCCTAAAGCAAATAGGATCAGCTCAGTTCAGACCCAATGGGATTGCAGAATGAACTAATGCAATAGTGAAGCATGTCTACGTTGCTAGGTAAACTATCAGCAAACCAATTGGGTGGAGCTCAATCACCAATTGGGTGGAGCTCACCTTTTGCAAAAGTGGCTTATAATAACTTGGTGCAAAGTAGCACTGGATTCACCCCTTCTAAAGTGACCACGAGAATTGAGTTTGTGCCATTGCCAGAGTTTCCAAGGAAATCTCCTCCCTCAGTAACAATAGCTGAATGGATGGATTCCCTGAAAGCTGCTTGGGGAAGTGCAGAAACCCCGGAATAAAACCAGGGAGTCACAAAACAGACAGGCAGATTGGAAAGGAGCCTCTCAGAAGTTCAGGGTTGGGGAGAAAGTTTACCTTGCTAAATACTTGAAGCTGAATCAACCTTGTAAGAAGCAGGGTCTTAAGTATATTGGTTCATTCCCCAACTGTTTAGTAATAAATCCAGTTACAGTAGAGTTACACGTTTCTCAGATGAGTCCACCCATCTTTTTTTTTAAACTTTTCCAGGATCTTCCCAGATATTAATGTGAAGCTGATTGGTATGTAGTTTCCTGGATCTGTTTTTGTTTTCAGATGATATATATATGTAGTATTTCAAATTGTCCACCCCCTATCTGACACTAAATATCACCACTGCTATACCACTAGGAAATCTGAAAAGGGGAATGAAATTACCATTAGTTATCTAATGTGCTCTGATCTTTATGTCTGTGGTGGAACTACAGACTATTCAGTGAATCATTATATTATTTTATGATAATTTTCCATAGGAATCACTTTTGTCTTAGTATTTTTTTTTCTTCTATTCGGTGGATAGGACCATTTTGACATCCTTAGGGCCCTATACAGAACCATTCAATCCTTATGGATTTGCTTTAATTGAAAAGAGAGCCTTCAGTTATGGATTGATGAATTACAGCATTTCTTGGCTGAGTTTATTTTATATGTGTTAATCATACATTCTGTTGCACACCATTATCATTTGCATCTAATTTCTTTTTTAACATATAAAAATATACTCAATTGTATATGAAAACCATGGAACTATCTTTTTCATTGTATTAATTCAACTAACAGAAATGGAATCTATATATTTAAATGTGCCATTCCTCTCTCCCCACTCCATCTTGAAAGAATATTTCTTAGTCAAGCACTATAACCCATTATTGTATCATTACCTTCTAACAAATTCTGGGCTTTAATTTTTATATTTCTAAAGGGACAAAAATATATGGTCCAATTCTGATTGAAAAGAGTTGGATAGAAATGAATGCTGACAGCCATGTTATCTCAAATGCAACTTCTTTTACAGAAAACTTTTAACATTTTAAAAAGCATGCTTTAAAAATAAAAGGAATGGAGCCATTTTGTTTGCAGTTAGAGAAGCCAGCAACAAAAGAAAAAAAAAACATGTAACCCACAATAAGCTGAACATAAAATGCCCAGCTTGCAAGTTCCGTTCCCATTTCTCATGCTGTTTGATGAATAGATTTCTTGAAGATTGTTTCAGTTGTTCAGCACATTTTCTGCACACTCTCCCTGGGATTGCTACAGCAGTTCACTTGCAATTAAACTGTAAGTCTATTACAATAACAATAAAAAAAAAAGAATCCTGCTGGCTGCCATAATAAAAAACAAAGGATAGAAAATATGGGCTATCAATAGTCAGTAATTTAAGGAGTAATAACTTCCATATTTAAGTAATAAGTAAGGAGTAATAACTTTAAACTATTTAAATAATAGTTTAACTGGATGTATACATCATTAGATTCATCTTGTCAGATTCTTAAAAGTGATACTGCCATTCAATTGGGAGAAGGGGCAGGGACTTATAAGGACGTCCGCTGGGGATTGGCTAATCCTCCGGTGGGAGATTTAAAGAACTGTCATTGGGCGGCTGACATGATCAGATTCCGGCAATTCCTGAGAGGCAATAACATCAGGGATGCCGATGACGACCGCAAGAAGGGCATTTTCCTGGCAAACTGCAGCACTGATGTCCTCGAGATGGCCATCGACCTGGTGGCACCAAGGGACATCGAGGAATTGCCATGGACAGACCTTCAAATTCTGCAGGACCACTATGCCCCAATGGGAACATCAGTGGCTAATCGATTCACCTTCCACCAGAGGGATCAAAAGGAAGGTGAAACCATCAAGGAATTCGTGGCTGCCCTGCGCCCAATCGCAGCCAGCTGTGAATTCGATCACGTGGACAATGCCATAGCTGACCACGTGGTTTTTGGCATGAGGGACAGGGCCCTACAAAAAAAGTTCTTGAGCAAGAAGAAGCTTGTGCTCAAGGACGTGGTGGAGGAAGCTACGGCCTCCCAGACCTCTGAGAGAGCAGCAGCCGCAGTGGATTCCACTGGATCGGATCAGAATCCGATGAAGAATCGGCCGTGCACAAGGTCTCCAGACCCCCAAAGCGGGAAACCGCTTAGAAAAGCGACCGGGGGGAGCGCTGTGCCAGCTGCAGAGGGGACCACGCCAGAGCCAACTGCAAGTGGAGGGATGCAACCTGCAGACGTTGCAACAGAAGGGGTCACATCGCTGAAGCTTGCAGAGCTGAGGAGCCAGCCCCGGAGCCATCCAGCCACCGGCCATGCGAAAATCAGGAGGACAACGTGAGGTCATCCAAACGGTCCTCCTACCAGTCCAGATGCGGTGAGAGTGACGGGAACCGGAGGAGAGCGGTGCATCAGACAACCATAGACTTCTCCGACAATGACACCGCCACCAAGTGCCACGTGACCATACACTTGGAAGGAACCCCATGTTCCATGGAGGTAGATTCAGGCTCAATCTACTCCATTATGGACTAGCAACATCTTAAGCGCATCAAGCCAGACATCCGCAAGAAGGACCTGAAACCCCTATGCTCCAGGCTAGTCGATTTTGGAGGAAACCCCATCGGAGTCCTGGGAAGAACCTCACTACAAACCTCTTTCCGCGAGTTCCAAGGCAACCTCCCCATCACCATCATCGAGCACAGCCACCCGACCCTGCTGGGCATGGAGTGATTCAAGCCATTAGGGCTCGGGATCAGAGGGGTTAATCAGATTCGGCAGGATGAACTCGACACCCTCCTCGAAGAGTTCAAGGAAGTCTTCGATGGTAAGCTGGGGAAATTTGTGGGGAAGCCCATTTCCTTTAATCTTGATAAGGCAATTACACCCATTAGACTTAAGCCCCACAGAGTTCCATTTGCCTTAAGGCCCAAAGTAGATGCTCAGCTAGATAAGCTGATAGCCCAAGGTGTTTTGGAACCAATCGATCATGCGGCATGGGAGACGCCCATTGTGACCCCCATGAAGCATGATGGATCTGTGCGCATCTGTGCTGACTATAAGTGTTCGATCAACAAGGCCCTGTCACAGAGCGCATACCCAGTTCCAGTGGTGCAACATCTGCTGCATTCACTTGGGAGTGGGACAATATTCGCCAAACTGGACCTGGCCCAGGCTTAACAGCAACTGCCAGTAGACGAAAAAACTGCGGAGGCTCAAACCATTGTCACACACAGAGGCGCATTTAAATGTAACCGTCTCCAATTTGGAGTCAGCGCAGCCCCAGGAATTTTTCAATCAATGATGGAACGCCTTCTCCAAGGCATTCCAGGGGTGGTGCCATACTTCAATGATGTCTTAATCTCCGGGCACTCTAAAACCCAACTACTTGAGCGACTAAAACAAGTTTTACAGCGCTTTAAGGAGAAAGGTTTAAGAGTCAGGAGAGACAAGTGCATCATTGAGGTCCAGGAGGTCGAGTTCCTGGGCTATCTCATAGATGGCACTGGCATCCACCCCACCAAAGCAAAAGTTAGGGCAATCCACGAAGCTCCAGCCCCCAAAAACAAAGCAGAGCTTCAAGCCTTTTTGGGACTACTGAATTTTTACAGTGTCTTCTTAAAACAAAAGGCAACAGCTGCTGAACCGCTCCATCGCCTGCTAGGGAAAGCGGTACCGTGGAGATGGGGGACAGAAGAGGAAGCAGCTTTCAAGACCATCAAAGGCTCCTCTCCTCAGACAGCGTGCTCATCCAATATCGCGAGATGCTTCCACTACTGCTGACCTGCGATGCATCACCATACGGGATTGGCGCAGTCCTCAGCCACCAACTTCCCAATGGTTCTGAGGCACCCATCGCCTATTTCTCCAAGACGATGTCCAGCACCGAGAGGAACTATAGCCAGCTGGACAAGGAAGCCTTGGCCATTGTGGCTGGCATCAAGCGTTTCCATGAGTACCTGTATGGCAGAAGCTTCATGGTCATCACAGACCACAAGCCACTGTTGGGATTGTTAGCAGGCGACAAACCCACACCCGGCTACATGTCGCCCAGGATGACATGCTGGGCCATCTTCCTTGCTGGGTACTCATACAAACTAATCCACAGACCAGGCAAGACCATCGGAAACGCCGACGCCCTGAGCCGATGCCCATCTCAGGAGCCAGTGGTGGACCCCGCCCCCACACTCAGACTATTTCACATTGATAATGACCCCATTTGCCCAGTCACCTCTGCAGATGTGGCAGCGCAGACCCAGAAGGACAAAACTCTCAAACAGGTACTCTCCTGGGTCCTGCGGGGGTGGCCAACAGAGAGGGTGACAGAAGAATTTATCCCATTCATCAGGAAGCAGCAAGAACTAACCACAATGAAGGGCTACATCCTCTGGGGTGACAGGGTTGTGATTCCCCAGGCACTCCAGCAGAATACCCTAGAGACACTGCACAAGGGGCACCCTCGCATCGTGCGCATGAAGGGGTTGGCACGAAGCTATGTGTGATGGCCCACATTAGACAAAGACATTGAGACCTGGGTGGCTAGATGTGACCCGTGCCAGGAATCCCAGCCAGCACCACCCCGCGCCCACTCATACGAATGGGAGATGCCCAGCAGCCCGTGGTCAAGGATCCACATCGATTTCGCGGGGCCGATGAGTGGAAAATATCTCCTCATCGTGGTGGATGCCTTCTCGAAATGGCTGGAGGTCGTGCCCATGGCATCTACAACAACAGAGGCCACCACAAGGGCACTCCGGAGGCTTTTTGCAACGCACGGGCTACCGGATGTACTCATATCCGATAATGGGCCACAGCTCACCTCCAAGCCCATGGAGATATTCCTGGCAGGACTTGGGCATCCGCCATGGCCTGATTGCCCCCTACAGACTGGCTGGAAATGGGCAGGCTAAGAGGATGGTGAGGCTCACGAAGGAAGCCCTCACCAAAATGGGCACCGGCGACTGGCAAGAGAGAATTGACCAGTTCCTCCTAACCTAGCACATCACGCCGCATGCAACGATGCGGAAAAGCCCGGCTGAGCTGCTGATGGGGAGAAGACTGAGGTCACATCTGGATCGACTGCACTCCCAGTACAACCCAGAGGTGCAATCAGATGCCAGCCACCCGCCCCGCACCTTCACCACAGGAGATCCGGTTTTTGCGCTTAATTTTCACGGGTTTCCAAAGTGGCTGAAAGGCAAGATCGAGAGCTCAACCGGCCCGAAGTCCTACAGAGTGGAACTGGAAGATGGACAGGTCTGTAGACGTCACATCGACCAGCTCCGGAAAAGGTGGAGGGGAATGGGAAGAAACCAGCCTGATGAGGTAGGCTGACCACAACCCGACGAGGTAGGCCTACAACACCCCGACGAGGCCGACCAATGCCACTACCGCGAGCTGAAATCCAGAGCAGTAGACCGGTACCCACGGCCTGAGGGATGTCGACACCAACCCAGCGAGGAGGGCACCCGCCATCCCAGCAAGAGAGACCTCCATCGCAGCATTGAGGTAGACTGGGGGCTATGCAAGGGGAAAGAGCCACACACCCCCAGCAAGGGCGACAAACAACACCCCAGCCAGGGAGACCTCCATCTCAGACGAGTAGACCGGGGACAACTAGGCGAGGAGGGCATACAACACCCCAGCAGAGCCAGCAAGCTCTGGTGAGGGAGACCTCCACCACCAACCCGACCAGGTCGACCAGCACCAACCCACGAAGTCGACCTGCACGAACCCGACAGAGGAGGCGAACACCACCCCGGCAAGGTCAACCACGACCAACATCAACATCATCGGGAGCCACAGAAGTCTAAAATAACACCAGTGGACTTATCGGGCTTCGGACGGCACCCACCGGACAGCAGTGATGTCCAACCGTGAGGTTCCAGAGAATCCAGGTGAGGGAAGGACCGGCGACACCAGCAGGAAAATCCAGACGCTGCGGCCGGAGGTGCGGGGACAGGTCCCGCACACTCGACGGCCGGACTCCGGGCTGCCCCAGGACAGGAGCTTCGCCCACCCAGGTCAGCGGCGAAGCTCGGAGTGAACTGCGCAGGTCTTCTAGGTCCGTCAGGCGTCCCACCTACCTGCGTGAGTTCGTTACGCATATTGACTTTGATGGACAGCTTTCAGACTAAGTGGGGAGGAGTGTTACATCCTTATAAGGACATCCGCTGGGGATTGGCTAATCCTCCGGCGGGAGATTTAAAGAACTGTCATTGGGTGGCTGAGCCTGCCGGAGCGTATTTAAAGAGCCCCAGCAGCACAGCCGCTTGTCTTATTTTTGTACTTGAATAAAGTGCTGAATGGACCAGAGCTGGTCGCGTCTTTCTTTCCCAGATCTCTGTTTCATAACCCTGGAGAATCCTGAAAAGCCCTGCTGGTCAATTGGCATCGGGAAGAAAGATAGCTGGGATGAGAGAACCAGAGGAGTCACCCTCAGCCGCGATAACCGAAAACCGGGGTGGAAGCTGGAACTAGAAGCCCTCGCTGACCAGGGGGAACTAACCGAAGCACCACTGAAGGTGGAACATCTGAAGAGGCATATAACCCAATTGGTGATGGAAACTTTATAAAATCTCAACATCCAAGGGGAGCCAGGACGACAGCCAATAAATGCTGAAAGGGCAGCAGCTGCGGATGATGCCAAGGTAGGCACCCCCTCCTTTGGAGACTGCCTATCGAGCAGATGGTGCAGTAGCAGTGGCAGAAGACCCAGCAAACCCTCCCCTCCAGGCAGCACGTGCACTGCCTGGAGGGGAGCCCCGAGCTCCCACAACTGGAAAGAGAAACTCCCTCCCTTGGGGTGAAGTTTGATGGCGATCCACAACAATTCAGATTCTTTGTGGCACACATGCTCACCGACATGCAAGACTATGGATATGATTTCCAAACCCAAGGATCCTGAGTGCAAGTTGTGTCCTAGCCCTGGAGGGTGCCGCTGCCAGATAGACAGTGACCCTACATAACACCGATGCACGAGAACTGTGGGATTTCAACTGTTTCATGATGGCCCTGTGACGATGGTTTGAGGACCCTCTTGCAGATCACAAAGCACGCGATCACATTAAGGTGGTGAAGCAGGGGCAACGGCCAGTAGCAGAGTATATTGAAGAATTCTGGGACATCGCGTGTTGTGTGAACTGGCCAGAGGATATTTTGGTGAGCTGTTTCAAGGATGGGTTGAGTGATGATCTATACAATGCCTGCATGGCCCAAGGCGCACCGAATCACCTACACGAATGGTACATCACCACCAAAGAAGCCGAGATCGATATGGCCAAAAACCAGTACCAAGAGGGGCGAGTATGGAAGAAATCCCCACCCCAATGGAAGCAAGAGCCCCTCAATCCACAAACTGCATTTTCTCCAAAATCCTCAGCCTGTTTCAAGTGTGAAAAAGAGGGGCACCAAGCTGCAGAGTGTTGTTCGCAAACACCTGCCCGGAAACACCCGCCAGGGTGGAAACTTTCAAAACCTGGCCAGCATGGGAAGGAGACTGCCCTGAGGAGCAGAGAGATCATAGAATTTCCATCCCCACTTTGGGGAGGAAACCCTGGCATCTCAGCAGGAGGAATGACACTCATTCAGAAGCAATCCAGAAGATGAACCACTGGTAAGCAAACGAATTAAACTGTTTATAATGTCACTCGGGGGGGGGGGTTTATACAAAGAGGTTCTTTTTACAGATGCGGGCATATGGCAGCTGAAGACATTACAGACATTGTTGGCTGAAGGGATTAATTTAACTTGGTTACAATATAATCAACTGCAATTGAGATGGAAAGAGGACCAAAAAACTGGTATTATGATGCATGAGGAAGAATTGGTTAGACATATAAAAGAGAAAGGTCCAATGCATATTAAAAGACTTTATAATGTTTTGTTAGAAAGGGATTCAGAAACTGAATTGGTTAAAGATTGTATGATTAAGTGGGCACAAAATTTTGAGGAACCAATGATGTTGGAAACATGGGAAAAAATTTGGGTTCAGAATGTTAAATTTACACAGTCACAGAATTTGAGGGAAAATTTTTATAAAATGTTTTATAGATGGCATTTAGACCCCAAAAATTGTCGTGTATGTACCCTAATGTTCAGCCTAAATGTTGGAGATGTAATTGTTTAGATGCTACATATTATCATGTTTGGTGGACCTGTAGCAAAGTCAAGGTTTTTTGGATAAAAATTTGGTGGGTCATGCAGAATGTTTTGAAGAAAAAAATTCAATTTTCTCCACAATTGTTTTTATTGGGTATAGTTAAGGGTTTTACATTGGGTGAAACAAAATTGATATTGTACATGATAACAGCAGCAAGATTGTTGATAGGTAAATACTGGAAAAATGAAGCATTGACCACGATCAAGGAATGGACTTTGAAGATGGCCAGTTTTGCAGAGATGGCGAAGATTTCAGCATACTTAAAAGATTGTTCACAAGAGACTTATGAATGGGAATGGAAAAAGTGGATAGATTATGTTCAGAACAAATATCAAACTAGGAAGTATCAAATAGCTTTTATTTGAAAATGTTATATTAAGATAGAAATATTTTAATGTAATGAAGATGAAAACTTATAAGGGGGAGGGAGGGGTTCAAGTTTTATATAAGTTCTATACAAAGGAGGGTTTTTCCTTTTATCTGATATGAGTATATTGTGTGGAAGTCCGGGGGGGAGGGGAGGGTTAGGGTAGGTTAGGGAGGTTGGGAAGTTTGGGGTGGGTTGAGGGGGGGGGGAAAGGGGTGAAAATGTAATTGTAAAACTTTTGCAATAAAAAAAAAAAGAGGGGCACCAAGCTGCAGAGTGTTGTTCGCAAACACCTGCCCGGAAACACCCGCCAGGGTGGAAACTTTCAAAACCTGGCCAGCATGGGAAGGAGACTGCCCTGAGGAGCAGAGAGATCATAGAATTTCCATCCCCACTTTGGGGAGGAAACCCTGGCATCTCAGCAGGAGGAACGACACTCATTCAGAAGCAATCCAGAAGATGAACCACTGGTAAGCAAACGAATTAAACTGTTTACCCTCTCCTTAATACTATTTATCCCAAACTGAGACAGGGAGATAAATATCTCTGCTTTAGTGAACTCAGGGTGCACTCGCTTTTTGATCAGCCCAACCCTAGTAGGGGGGTTAGGGATTAATGTAAGAAAGCTGAAAACCCCCATCACTTTCTGCCAACTAGATGGGTCAATAGCTTCTTTTGCCACCGAGCCGCTACATATAGACATCAGGAGCCACGAGGAAATACTTACATTTATAATGGCACCTGGCATTGAATGGCTGTTAGTCTTGGGCCTTGCATGGCTGAAAAAATGGACCCCCAAAATTAATTGGAAGCATAAAATTTCAGATGCACTTGACTTTTGCGGAGAATCCATATAAAGAAACTGAGGGGGCAGAGCACTGAGAAACAGCCATGCCCGGTCACACCACACCAATCGAAGGCATATGCATAGAATACAAGGATTTGGCTGAAGTTTTTAGCAAAAAACCCTCAGAAGAACTCCCCCCCCCACCATGCCACTGATTGTGTGATAAAAATCTTACCCTAAGGTGCTAAACTCCCTAAACCCAAGATGTGCCCAAGGGATCTGGAAGAACTGAGAACATTTATTGTGAAAAACCTAGCAAGGAGTTTCATCAAGCCAACCCAACCAAAAATCGCAGCTCCAGTGTTATCTAGAGAAAAAAAAGATGGCTCAAATCATCTTGATTTTAGGAATTTAAATACAATCAGTGTGGAGAACATGCTCCCCCTCCCCCTCATGAAAGATATGTTAGCACACCTTACTAAAGGGAAAATTTTTTCAAAGCTGGACTTAAGGGAGGCTTACTACCGTGTCAGAATTAAGAAGGGGGATGAGTGGAAAATGGCATTTAACACCCCCCTGGGGTGCTACTAATTCAAGGTGCTCCCCTTTGGGTTACAAGTGCCCCCCGCAGTGTTTATGCAATTAATAAATGAAGTGCTACATCATCATTTCTATAAGAGGGTCCTGGTCTACTTGGTTGACATTTTAATATATACTGAGACCAAAGCAGAACATGTAAAACTAGTCAGGGCTGTCTTAAACAAACTCCGCTCTGCCAAACTTTATGCTAAACTTTCTAAACATGAATTCCACCAAGAGAAAATTGACTATTTGGGATACTGCATTTCACACCAGGGCATAGAAATGGACCGTCCAAAAGTGCAGGCTGTACTTGATTGGGAACCACCACGCATGTGGTGGGTTCCTGGGATTCACCAATTTATAAACGGCCAGTTTATCCCTGCTTTCACTCAAATTGCCCTCCCCATTACCAAGCTCTTAAAAACAAAGGGGGAGGGCAACCCTAAACCGAAGCAGTCTTTGAACTGGACAATGGAATGCCAAGCAGCATTTGAAAAACTTAAATGACTGTCCTCAGCAGAACCAATCCTTAAAACACCCAGACACAGAGAAACCATTTGACATACAAGCAGATGCCAGCAATGTTGCAATAGGAGCAGTCCTGTTTCATTTTTCTGAAAGACCAGCTACAACCATGCGCTTACACATCCAAAAAGAAGCAGGTTCTACAAAACTAAAAAACTTTAAACTAAACAACAGTCTAATGCCAGTTATTGAAGAGATGATTAAATATAATAAGTGGGATTTATAGATGGCTGATATATGAAAATATAATTGAGGCAAATTATTGACTTATACTATTTTGAGGAGAGTGGCAGATCTCTGCAGTGCTGGTGCTTTTGGGATGTGGAAGATGGCCTCTGATTGAGTGGATTGGAGCTTTCTATTTTGGACTCTTTGAAAAATGGATTACGTATATGCTGAGCTATAAGGCAAGAGAACTATGGGATTGGGGCATGCAGAAGATCTGGTTGTTACCCCAATGTGGTGGTTGGAATCAATAATCTAGATAAAAGACACTACAGAAGATACCATATGGAATATAAATATAAAGTCACTCGGGTGGTTTTTTATATACAAAAATACTTACTATTGATGGGGGCAGATGGTAATGGAAGATACTGAATACTGTTGGAAGCTGAACCTGATGTTACCCTAATATGGGTGATGGAATTAATAATCTAGTTGAAAGACGTTATAGAAGACACTATATGGATTATAAATTTAAAGTCACTTGAGGATTTTATTTATATATGGAAATATTTTTTAGTTGTGTGGTGCGGGCAGAAGAACAAAGATATTAAAAATATTATGTATGGTAGACCTGTAGGAAAATGGGTGGAGATGGGTTAGGTTACTGATTGTTTAGTTTAGGGAAAGGGATGTTATGTTTAGATAAACATAAAAAAATTTGAATTAGGAGATATATGTATGGGGGAGGAAATGGGTAGATTATAAATTGAGTACATGTCAAATTAGGATTTATTATATAGTTTTATAGCTGAAGGTTGCTTTGAAATGTATAGTATAGGGGAGATATAATAACAATGTTAGAAAGAAATGCTTAGCATGTGGGGGATGGTGTAAAAGGATGGCAAAGTATTATATAATTTGATATCAATCTGGATTTTATTTTTGGAGAAGCCATGGGGGGTGGGGAGGGTGAGGGGGGGTTAGGGAGGAGGAGGGGGAAAAAGGGGGGAAAATTTGTATTTGAAAAACTTTTTCAATTAAAAAAAAAGACAATTTTGGTGGCCATCACTAAAAAAAGGACATAAAAAACTATGTAGCTAGCTGCCCCATTTGTGCAGCAGCAAAAAGACGTCAGGGGAAAACCCCAGGTCCTTGCAGAAAGGAGCTGAGCCTTCAGTGCCATAGAGAGCTCCAGTGCTATGGATTTCATTGTAGAATTGCCAGACAGTGCGGGAAATACTGTTATTTGGGTCATGACAGACCTGTTTTCAAAACAGGCACATTTTATACCTTGCCAAAAGATCCCAACTGCTAAAAGTTTAGCCAAATTATTCCTAATACACATTTATCTGCTTCATGGAGCTCCACAAAGGATCATCTCCGACAGAGGAGTTCAATTCACCTCCAAATTTTGGAGGGCATTTTTGAACTTACTTGGTACTGGCCAGGAGTTGAGCTCTTCACATCATGTGTATACTACCGGCACTTCTGAGAGTGGAATTGGGTTCTAGAACAATATTTAAGATGTTTTATTAATTTTCAACAGGATAACTGGACTGAACTTTTACCTTTTGCTGAAGTTGCATTTAATAATTCTGTACATTCAAGCACTGATTTTACCCAGGGGTGAAATTCTCCCAGTTCGGTCCGGCTTGGGCGAGTAGGTAGCGATGGCGGCAGGCAGTTCGGAGAACCGGTAGCAAAAATCCCTCCCCACCCCCAGCCTCCAGCTTTCTTACCTTTGCATGCCTGCCTTGCTTCGCTTGCTGTAATCCCTGCAATCCATTGCATCAGCAAGCAACTGAATCTCTCTGCCTGCAATCAAGCTCATCAGTGAGCAGCTCTTTCTGTCTGCCTGCTTGCCTGCCTGCAAGTTTTTTTCCCATTTGGGAGCTTTAAAAAAATAGTTAATTGGGGTTTTTCTTAGTCGTTCTTTTTTTAGACCTAGCCATTTAAAATTTGGGAAGTTTTAAATTTAGCTGGTTTTATATAAAAATAAAATAAAATAAAATAATATTTGTGCAGCTTTCTGAGATTTTGTGTGTTTCTGTAGTGTTTCATTCTAACTACACAAACACACAAAATCTCACAAAACTGTATGTGGAATTTTGTGTGTGTAAAGTGTGAAAGTTGGTTTTTTGGACTTTTTGTGTCTGTGTGAGGTTCTGGCTTGTTGCAGGGGCCATTTTGCCCCTGCTTTTACATTGTGGCTGAGCCAGTTGTGTTGTGTTATGTTGTGTGTGTGTAAAGTGTGAAAGTTGGTTTTTTGGTCTTTTTGTGGCTGTGTGAGGTTCCTGCTTGTTGCAGAGGCCACTTTGGGTCTAGCATAGCTGCTTTTACATTGGGTGACCCAGTTGTGTTGTGTTGGGTGTGTGTAAAGTGTGAAAGTTGGTTTTTTGGACTTTTTGTGGCTGTGTGAGGTTCCGGCTTGTTGCAGGGGCTATTTTGCCCCTGCTTTTACATTGTGGGTGAGCCAGTTGTGTTGTGTTGTGTTGTGTGTGTGTAAAGTGTGAAAGTTGTTTTTTGGGGCTTTTTGTGGCTGTGTGAGGTTTCTGCTTGTTACAGGGGCCATTTTGGGTCTAGCACAGCTCCTTTTACATTGGGTGAGCCAGTTGTATTGTGTTGTGTTTTGTGTGTGTGTGTGTAAAGTGTGAAAGTTGGTTTTTTGGACTTTTTGTGTCTGTGTGAGATTCCTGCTTGTTGCAGGGGCCATTTTGGGTCTAGCACAGCTGATTTTACATTGTGGGTGAACGAGTTGTGTTGTGTTTTATAGGTTAAAAAAGGGCAAAGAAGTGATGTTGACTCAGCCACGCCCACCTGACCAACAAGCCACACCAACCCAGTCACCTGACCACCAAGTCCCGCCCACTAATTAAGCCATGCCCACAGAACCGGTAGCAAAAATTTTTAGATTTCCCCCCTGGTTTTATCCCTTTTAGAGTAGCAACAGGCCAGGATTTCAGCCCCATGCCTGAACTACCCACAAAAGACCCCACCATCTCCTCACTTAAGGAACGGATGGATAATTTGCAAAACACATGGCAAGTGGTTAGATTAGCCTTAAAGGAAGCTAGAGAGGCTTTTAAAATTCAAGCTGACAAGAAAAGGATGGAACCCAAAACTTTCCATGTTGGAGATAGAGGAGATTTTTTCAGCTGTCAGAGCAGGGTTTCAGGAAAAGCAACAAAAAGGAAATCTCACTAGGGTAGAAATAGCAGAGAGTCTCCAAGCTTTTCTTGTCATACAGATGGTTAATCCCCATGGACAAGAGCAATATCAGTGGAATCCTTTGCCATATAAAGTTTTGAGAGAGCTAAGGAAAGGAATCACAGAGACAGGTTTGTGTTTCACCTATAATACTGGGATGGTGGAAGGAATAAACCATGAATATATTTTGATTCCTGAAGATTGGAAGCGAGTTTTTCTAATGATTTTGACTTCAATAAAATATGTTGTTTTCAATAGAGCTAAAAAGAGTTTTTTCCTATAGTCATGTCTCCGCCTCCTGTCTCTTATCTGCAGTTCCAGAGTCAAAGCAGATAATGCTGGGTTAATTTAATCACTCAGGAGTCTGTGGAATTTAAATTTACTTTGGAGACTCTGGTTTTAGTGGGTCTTATCTTACCTTGATCAATTGCTAAATTTTATTTGGTATATCATTGTATGGATGATTTTTTTATATATATAATTTTTTATTAAAGAAAAAACAATACATTAAAACAACATACAAAACAAACAAACATCAATTCAGTCCAATGACTGACTCTTAGAAGTTACTACCACGGTGGGTTATTTTTCGTCTTTCTATTTGTATCAATATCTACAGTCACCTGTTTACATGGTTAAATATGTATATATATATTTGACTCCATATTTACTTCTATGCCTTTCTATTAAATAGTCGAAAATTATCTTTATATTCCTATTTTTGCCTCCAGCCAGCTGTACCATCTTTGCCATACTAAGTAGTAATCAGTATCGTCTTTCTCTTGTATTTCTTTTGTGAGCTTATCTAATTCTGCACATTCTGTAATTTTAGCTATTATTTTATCTTCAGTAGGTAACTGTTCGGATTTCCAATGTTGGGCAAAGAGTATACGTGCTGCTGTGAGGATATGGATGATCAGATATTTTATTTCTTTGGTATATTTTGCTGTAATTATTCCCAATAAAAAGGTTTCCGGCCTCATTTCAAGTTTTTGTTTCGTGATTTCTTCAATCATTGTTTTAATTTGCTGCCAGTATTGTTTTGCCTTACGGCATGACCACCAGAGATGATAATAAGTCCCTTTCTGTGATTTACATTTCCAGCACAACGGAGATGTATTTGGGAACATCTTGGCTAGGCGCGCCGGTGGAAGGTGCCATCGGTAGAACATCTTGTAAAGGTTTTCCTTGTAGGGTATGGACAGTGTCATCTTATAATTTATCTTCCACAAATTCTCCCACTTATCCAATTCTATAGTATATCCTATATTTTTGGAGATTCGGGATGAAGACATTAAAGAATATTTATGTAAAACAAATATCACAAAACTAGAGGAGTCCCATAGAGAAGCACTAAATAGACCAATTACGATGTCTGAGCTGGTGGAAGCAAGGAAAAAGCAAAAAAACAATAAGGTTCCAGGTCCGGACGGAATACCAACGGAGTATGGATGATATTTTAATTGTTCAAAAATATAACTTAATTGGTTTTCTGAAATATAAAATGGTTTATGTATCTATGGATTGTAAATTGCATCAGAATAAATACATCTGCACGTTTCTTATCTGTACTTAGGACATAAACTGTTGCAGTTTTTCCTGCTCCGGCTTTTCCTTATTTAAAGTTACCAAAAGCTAAGGATAAAGCTTATTTAACATTTGTTTCACTAAATTGTACAAATACTGTACCTCCGAAAGGAGATGGAGATTGTATATTTTCTTTTTTTTTGGAAAATTCAATAAAGTATTTAAAAAAATAAATAAATAAAGTTACCAAAAGTTATTTCTTTAGTAAATTTGCAATAATTGCTGGGTACTATTAATTGGGTCGGCTCATAATTTTTGTTACCTATGCATTTACTTAATCCATTATTTGAATTATTGACTAAAATGATAAAAGCCAAGCGATTTAATTATAGTTTCATCTGTAGTATGTGCTACAGTTGAGAAAATTAATAACATCTTGAGTATTTAATTTATGGATTGAATCTCTCATAGAGATTGTCAGTTATTTCTTCATATTTCCTCCTAATAAAAATATTGGGAGTCTTAGAACAGCAAAAAGTATATTGTATTGAATGGTTTTATTTGCCTCATTACCATCAAAAATGTTTTACCCTTGTTGAAAGATGAGAAAAGCAGAAACTTAGGCAGAGTTTCAGCCCTCATTTTTATCAATGGGCCATTAAGAAGCTGAAGCCACCTTATATTCCACAACAAAGGAAGGACGAAATTACAGGGACCAGCAACATTTAAAGCAGATTTGGGACACAGGAAAGAAAAGCAAACACCCAAGAAGGAAACGAAATCAAGTTAACTAAGTTAAAGTAACTAGAATTTTTAACACATGAGGAAAGGAGAAAAACACAGAAATAGCAAGCTGAATAATTATAGGGAATGAACAATTACAAAGGGCTAGGAAAAACAGAGAGTAGACTATAAAACAATTATTTATTAAGAATTTCAAAAGACTTTAAAGGGTCACATAGAAAATCAAAAGACATTTTAGGATATAAAAAAGGGTTATTCTTACAGTTTAAACAGGCTAGCCTCGAAACGCTGTGTTTGCATTTATTTCTTGTCTGCCTTCCTATAAACAATAAACTGATTCTATTCTCAAGCAGCTGGACGCAGCACCAAATGGCTTACAGTAACAGCTCTTGACAGCAAACGCACAGTTCAATTAAAGACTGTTATTCTCCCCATTCATGCAAATATGTGGGGGAGAGATTTGATGTTGCAGTCTCAAGCAGCTGACCTCCAATCATTTTGAAGCAATCTCCCAGCCGGGAGGGAAAGGTTTCTTTTTCATTCCTTTAAAGGGAAAGGCTTCTTTTCCTTTTCAACACACTTATTTAAGCTATTGCTGAAATTATAACCTTGGGGCATACTCGAACTTGTCAAAGAAATGGAATTGATTTAATAAATATCATTCTTTCTATCTTAAAATCTGACTTTCAATTTTATTTTTAGAATAATTTATTTCTTCAGTGGGTTTTAATTGACTATGTAGGATGTTTTCCTTCTCCATTATCGCAAACTCTTTGCTTTTCTGATGGGGGAGGAACGAGAGGAGTGATTGCTTATAAAGATCCTCATGAGGACATCTGGAAAGTTTCCTCTCAACATTCAAAATTGTCTGTTTTTATTTTAGCTTTCCACATTTTTTCTTAACAGCTTTTTATTCTAATCTCCGACTATCAGTATATGTGTCAACTGATTTTAATCTCCCTAGTGCATATGTTACACTATCTTTGGATGATGATCTTCTGTCTCTCTTTTTGACATTACAGCAAGTTTTGCAAATTAGAATCAAATTTATATTGCACATATTAGGAGTCATCAGTCTTTCCCAGGTATGTTATCAGAAGGAAATGTCTTCATTGCAGACAACGAAGAAGCATGTTTTATCTGTTACTCCATGGGAAAGTAATTCTCTGTTTCATCAAAATGCCAAGGCTCTTGCAAAATAATTTCACATTCCTTTAGATCATGCTAGAGCGATTATACAATGTTCTCAAATTACTCCATCTCCTTCTATTGGGGTGAATCCAAGAGGGCTTAAAGCAAACAACTTTGGCTACTTTTTCTTATTTTATATGGGCTACTCCTCAGAAAGGAGAAGCTACTAAACATGTTATTAAGCATTATATTTGAACCATTCACTGTCATGGACCTACCTTCTACATTAGAAACAGACAATGGTCTTGCATATTGTAGTCGTTCCTTTGCTGAATTTTGTGGTACATGGCAAATTAAACATCTTTTTGGCATAATTTTTAATTCTACAGGGCAAGCCGTAGTGGAACATGTGAATTATACATTAAAATCTGCTTTAGACAAACATAAATAAACGGGGAATTCCTATAGGTCTCCCTGGTAAACAGGATTGGTTAAATAAAGTTCTGTTTACTCTGAATCATCTTAATATCACAAATTTATCAACTCCAGTAGATGATCATTTTGGAAGTAGAATAAGTCATCCCCAGCCACAGGTAATGTATAGGTTATTGCCTAACCCTGAATGGCATGGACCTGTTCCCTTATTGACATGGGGAAGGGGATATGCTGCTGTGGTTATGCCTACAGGTCCAGGTGTGGATCCCTGTTAGGTGTGTGAAACCGTGGAAGGATGGCGTGGCACCAAGGACTGAAAAACCCAATCCTACTCAGCCTGCAGAACCCTCAGCAGAATCGGGACTGAGCACCTCACCAGGCTCATCAAGTGACCTGGGGACAAAAACTCTCTCTGCTCAATCGACAAAATTGCTACAGGAAAAGGACGTACTGCAAACACCAGAGAACTTTTTAGTAGCAGCTTTTGCTTGTTTAAATGCTAATTCTGTAACTATTATAATGTGTATTATTTTTATGTGTATTTTCCCTCTTTGCGCGGCTACAATGACTTTGCAACATGGAATTCCAGAACAAGGTCTTTGGGATCAAAATTACTATATATGGGATATGCAAAATGTCTCTTGATTAGTAAACAGGACACATGCCAGAGGAGGACTTTTAATACATGCTATTCCTTTTCATGAAACTGGATGGAATCAACATCCTTGGATCCAAAATGAAAATGTTAATTATCCTATTTAGTTATGCTTTAGATATTATTTTAGCAGTTAAGGGTGGTGTATGTGCTTTGATTCATTCACATTGTTGTAAGTATGTTACTGATTATAAAGCAAATATTTCAGCTACAATTGAGCACCCCCCATCCAATCAGAGCACAGCCAAACCCCCATCCAATCAGAACACACCTCTGCCCAATCAGAACACAGCCAAGCTCCCACCCAATCATTCACACCCCCACTGGCAGTTAAAAGGAAGAAACAGCTGCGATC
This sequence comes from Arizona elegans, assembly GCA_022577455.1. Lineage (NCBI taxonomy): Eukaryota > Metazoa > Chordata > Lepidosauria > Squamata > Colubridae > Arizona > Arizona elegans. The sequence continues at coordinate 68,013,673 of JAKOOJ010000004.1, read as the reverse complement.
ACACACATTGCTCCTAGAAGCACAAAGCCGAGAACACCAGCCTGAAGATGATGAATGAGACTTCATCGAAACGTTGCCAAGAAACCTCCAATTTTACGCGGGAGAAAACCCGAATAACCAAAGACCTACATACAAACACCCGCGAAAACCTTTTCTAAAACCCTTCGAAAAAAGAACAAAGTAAATATTTGACCATTACAGGGAGCAGTCATAAAATCAGGATGTAGCTGATTGATGAGGCCTTATGCGGCCGAAATAGATCTATCTTAGTCTCCCTTAAAGACTTGCAGCAGACAACATAATGCTGCTTAAATGTCTGATAAAGCCTAGAAAATAGTGATTTGGGATGTCAACTTAACTATGGCAATACAAACATTTTGATTTACATAGGAAAAACCCTGGCTAGAACAGTAATACACATATAGACCTACCAAAAAAGAACAAAATAATGGGTCACCTGTATGTGTTTATGAGAGCTGTTTTAGCTGTAATTTGAAGGATAAATATTACATTTTGCAATTTACTTCTTTATTTTCCCCTGAAACTCCCTGGTGGAATTTAGTTGTAAGAAGTTGTTGGTTAGGGTTAATTTCCCCACCAGGATTGCTTCTCAGTAGCAGTCCTTTGATGTACAGTAACAGTCCTTTGATTTAAAAAACAAAATTAGGAGTTTTTTTACCCAAACATCTTTGCATTAATGGTATAGTATAGCCTTTATTGTCATTCTACAACAAGTATTCAATGAAATTGGTTTTAGCCTCACTGGTGCAATCCATGACAAAAAACTGCAAACAACATAAATAATATAAGGAATAATCCTTATGCAAGTAATTGGGGGGGGGGGGGAGAAAAAGAAAGAAACTAATCTTATGTGCATGGAGTGTTTGTGGTTGTGTTTAAGAGTCTGATAGCCCAAAGATAGAAACTATTTTTAAATCTATTGGTTCGTGCCCTCTGCCTGAGAGTGAGCGGCTGGTGATGGAAGGAATAGGAGGGAAGGAAAGAGAAAGGGCAGAAGGCACAGGTTGTGTGTGTAGTGGGAAGTGAGTTGAGGTGGTGGCAGTGCCACATAGGTCTGGGGAGAGTCAGCTGGAGTTGCAGTATTGCTGGAGTCCTGGGATCCACGCACGTGGCTTCAATTCATTGGAACGTCCAGTGGCCTTGGCTGTCTTCGGCAGCATAACACAGCCTTGGGAAGACAAGTCAGTTGAAGCTGTGGGGCTTGGCAGAATCAGAGTATGCAGCTCCAGCTGATGAGCGCTGCCTGCAAAGGCCAGCCAAATGGTGGTGGTGAGGCTGGAACAGCGGCGGATGCCAGAGCTCTGCCTGAACCTGTGTGATGTGCCTGAAAGAAAGAAAAAGAGGAGGAGGCAGGGAGAGAGGAGAAGAGATTAAAGGAGAGGGTTTCAGCAGGAAAAACAGACAAGTGAGAGGGTCAAAATGTGGAGGGTCAAAATAGGGAGAAGAGGAGAAGCTTCTGTGGGGCAAGACTGAGGGAGAGTTTGAGTGAAAGGAAGGCAAGCAGGGGAATCAACAAAGGAGCAGAAGCAGAATTTCCAGTTGAGGTTGCAGCACCAAACATATCTCCATGTTCGCCTGGCTCCGGAAAGTTTAAAAAGCCCTTCATTGTCAGATCAGAACTTTTGCTCAGCCCAAGGCATATCTCACAACTGGTGGTAAAAATGAATTCACTGAGAAAAATTCTTTTGAGTCAGATTTGAAAAACATATCCATGTTTGCCTGTTCCTCTGCCTCCAGAAAGCTTAAAAATCCATTCACTGTCAGATTCGAGATTTTCTTGATAGAACTCAATTCAGCCAGAAAATTTATTTTGATATAGAGTTCAAATTGTGAGATATTCCTTGGGCTAACTCCTGAGTAAAAGTTCTGATCTGATAGTGAAGGGCTTTTTAAATTCTCCGGAGCCAGGCGAACATGGAGATATGTTTGGTTTTGAACTCTCAGCTCTGGGTGGAAACTCAAGTTCTCTAGCTACCACCAATTATGTTCTACCAACAATTATATGCCTTGATTAACTCCTGAAAAGCTCAGATCTTACAAGGAAGGGCTTTCCAGAGGCAGGGGAACATTTAAGCTTTCGGGAGGCAGGGGAATGTGTAGAAGCTTTTGTTTTTCAAATCTGGCTAAAAAGAGATGTTCTAGATGAATGGAGTTCTACCACTTATTCTGAGCTATTCCTTGGGCTAACTCCTAAGAGGTGTATTTTTTAATCTTTCCGGACCCAGGCGAATATGGAGATATGTTTGTTTTTCAACTGAACCTGGGTGGTAAGGTTTCTGGCTGAGGGACAGGTCGGATCTGGAAATGGAGCGGTTTGTAAGCTTTTCACAGCCAGTTGTGAGATATTCCTTATTTAACTCCTGAGCAAAAGCTTAGATTTGAAGGGGTTCTTTACGGAGCCAAGCAAACATGGAGGTGTTAGTTTCTCAAATCGGAGCTCTAGGAGGAAATTCAAGTTATATAGCTACAACCAGTTATACCAACAATTTTGAGAAATGCCTTTTTCCTGAGGAGAAACGCGAATCTTACAAAGAAGGGACTTTTAAGCTTTATTTTAAGCAGGGGAACATGGAAAAACTTTTATTGGAGATAAAAGTGGAGATGTGTTCAAATCGGATATCTGGCTGGAAACTGGCTGAATTGAACTCTACCACCAATTCAGAGGTATTCCTGGGGCTCATAGAAAGTTCTAATCTGACAAGCATGGGATTTTAATAGGTCTCCGGAGTGGAGTGGCTGAATTGAGCTCTACTATCGAGATATTCCATCGACTAACTCCTCAGGGAAAGATGTCATCTGAAATAAATAAAGGAGATTTTAAGCTTTCCGGAGCCAGGCAAACGGGGAGATTTCTTTGTTTCTGACATCTGAGCTCTGGTTCAAAACCAAAAGGTTTCTGGCTCAGGGACTGATCGGATCTGGAAATGGAGTGGTTTGTAAGCTTTCCACAGCCGCGGGATCTCTGATACCTGATTGTTTCAATTCTGACCTCTGAGTGAAAACTCAGGTTCTCTGGCTGAATTTCCTTCCACCAATTCTGATAGTCCTTGAGCTAACTCCTCAGGGAAAGTTCTTATCGGAGAAAGAAGGTGTTCTTTTAATTATTCCGGAGCCAGGCGAATATGGAGATATGTTTGTTTTATAACTCTGAACCTTGGTGGTAACTCCAGTTCTCTGGCTGAATTTAGTTGTACCACCAATTCTGAGTTAGTCCTTGCGCGAAGTCAATGAAGGGCTTTTTAAACTTTCCGGAGCTAGGCAAATCGTTATATTTTTCAACTCTGAGCTCGGGGTGGAAACTCAAGGTTTCTGGCTCAGAGAAAGTTGGGATCTGAAAGAAGTGGGGTGATTGTAACCTTTCCACAGCCAGGGAATCTCTCATAAGTTTTTGTTTCAAATCAGAGCTCTGAGGGAAAACTCAGCTTTTCTGGCTGAATGTTATTCCACGCGCTAACTCCTCAGGGAAAGTTGTGACAAGGAAGGTGTTTTTTATCGGATCTTTTCAACTCTGAACCTGGGTGGAAACTCAAGTTCTGCGGCTGAATTTAGATATAGCACCAATTCTGAGATAGTACTAGAGCTCACGTTAAGTTCTGATATAACAATGAAGGGGTTCTTTAGATTTCCGAAGCCAGACGAACATGTAGATGTGTTTCTTTTTCTAAGCGGAGTTCTCGGTGGAAACACAAGTTATTTGGCTGAATTGCACTCTACCACCATTTGTGAAGTTTTCCTTGGGCTGAGCAAAAGTTCTGATCTGACAATGAAGGGCTTTTTAAGCTTTCTGGAGCTAGGCGAACATGGGGATATCTTTGGCTGAATTGAGTTCTACCACCAATTGTATTCCTTGGGCTAACTCCCCAGGGAAAGACGTGACAATGAGTTTCTTTTTATTTTTCAAATCTGGCCCAAATTAATTTTCTGCATGAATTCAGTTCTACCACCAATTCTATTCCTTCTGTTAACTGCTCAGGGAAAGTTCCAATGTGACTACTAGTAAGATGTTTTTAATTGTTTCTTTTCAACACTGAACCTGGGTGGTAACTCAAGTTCTGTGACTGAATTTAGTGGTTCCACCAATTGTGAGATAGCACTTGGGCCAGCTCCTCAGGAAAAGGTATCATCTGACAAGAAAGGGGCTTTTAATCTTTCCGGAGGAACATTTTCTGCATGGATTCAATTCTACCACCAATTCTCAGATATTCCTTGGGTTAACTGCTCAGGAATAGACCTAACAATGAAGTCTTTTTAATCTTTCCGGAACCAGGGACACATGGAAGTTTTTTATTTTTCAAAACTGTAGCTCTATTCTGGCTGAATTGAGCTCTACTATCGAGATATTCCATCGACTAACTCCTCAGGGAAAGATGTCATCTGAAATAAATAAAGGAGATTTTAAGCTTTCCGGAGCCAGGCAAACGGGGAGATTTCTTTGTTTCTGACATCTGAGCTCTGGTTCAAAACCAAAAGGTTTCTGGCTCAGGGACTGATCGGATCTGGAAATGGAGTGGTTTGTAAGCTTTCCACAGCCGCGGGATCTCTGATACCTGATTGTTTCAATTCTGACCTCTGAGTGAAAACTCAGGTTCTCTGGCTGAATTTCCTTCCACCAATTCTGATAGTCCTTGAGCTAACTCCTCAGGGAAAGTTCTTATCGGAGAAAGAAGGTGTTCTTTTAATTATTCCGGAGCCAGGCGAATATGGAGATATGTTTGTTTTATAACTCTGAACCTTGGTGGTAACTCCAGTTCTGTGGCTGAATTTAGTTGTACCACCAATTCTGAGTTAGTCCTTGCGCGAAGTCAATGAAGGGCTTTTTAAACTTTCCGGAGCTAGGCAAATCGTTATATTTTTCAACTCTGAGCTCGGGGTGGAAACTCAAGGTTTCTGGCTCAGAGAAAGTTGGGATCTGAAAGAAATGGGGTGATTGTAACCTTTCCACAGCCAGGGAATCTCTCATAAGTTTTTGTTTCAAATCAGAGCTCTGAGGGAAAACTCAGCTTTTCTGGCTGAATGTTATTCCACGCGCTAACTCCTCAGGGAAAGTTGTGACAAGGAAGGTGTTTTTTATCGGATCTTTTCAACTCTGAACCTGGCTGGAAACTCAAGTTCTGCGGCTGAATTTAGATATAGCACCAATTCTGAGATAGTACTAGAGCTCACGTTAAGTTCTGATATAACAATGAAGGGGTTCTTTAGATTTCCGAAGCCAGACGAACATGTAGATGTGTTTCTTTTTCTAAGCGGAGTTCTCGGTGGAAACACAAGTTATTTGGCTAAATTGCACTCTACCACCAATTGTGAAGTTTTCCTTGGGCTGAGCAAAAGTTCTGATCTGACAATGAAGGGCTTTTTAAGCTTTCTGGAGCTAGGCGAACATGGGGATATCTTTGGCTGAATTGAGTTCTACCACCAATTGTATTCCTTGGGCTAACTCCCCAGGGAAAGACGTGACAATGAGTTTCTTTTTATTTTTCAAATCTGGCCCAAATTAATTTTCTGCTGGAATTCAGTTCTACCACCAATTCTATTCCTTCGGTTAACTGCTCAGGGAAAGTTCCAATGTGACTACTAGTAAGATGTTTTTAATTGTTTCTTTTCAACACTGAACCTGGGTGGTAACTCAAGTTCTGTGACTGAATTTAGTGGTTCCACCAATTGTGAGATAGCACTTGGGCCAGCTCCTCAGGAAAAGGTATCATCTGACAAGAAAGGGGCTTTTAATCTTTCCGGAGGAACATTTTCTGCATGGATTCAATTCTACCACCAATTCTCAGATATTTCTTGGGTTAACTGCTCAGGAATAGACCTAACAATGAAGTCTTTTTAATCTTTCCGGAACCAGGGACACATGGAAGTTTTTTATTTTTCAAAACTGTAGCTCTATTCTGGCTGAATTGAGCTCTACTATCGAGATATTCCATCGACTAACTCCTCAGGGAAAGATGTCATCTGAAATAAATAAAGGAGATTTTAAGCTTTCCGGAGCCAGGCAAACGGGGAGATTTCTTTGTTTCTGACATCTGAGCTCTGGTTCAAAACCAAAAGGTTTCTGGCTCAGGGACTGATCGGATCTGGAAATGGAGTGGTTTGTAAGCTTTCCACAGCCGCGGGATCTCTGATACCTGATTGTTTCAATTCTGACCTCTGAGTGAAAACTCAGGTTCTCTGGCTGAATTTCCTTCCACCAATTCTGATAGTCCTTGAGCTAACTCCTCAGGGAAAGTTCTTATCGGAGAAAGAAGGTGTTCTTTTAATTATTCCGGAGCCAGGCGAATATGGAGATATGTTTGTTTTATAACTCTGAACCTTGGTGGTAACTCCAGTTCTGTGGCTGAATTTAGTTGTACCACCAATTCTGAGTTAGTCCTTGCGCGAAGTCAATGAAGGGCTTTTTAAACTTTCCGGAGCTAGGCAAATCGTTATATTTTTCAACTCTGAGCTCGGGGTGGAAACTCAAGGTTTCTGGCTCAGAGAAAGTTGGGATCTGAAAGAAATGGGGTGATTGTAACCTTTCCACAGCCAGGGAATCTCTCATAAGTTTTTGTTTCAAATCAGAGCTCTGAGGGAAAACTCAGCTTTTCTGGCTGAATGTTATTCCACGCGCTAACTCCTCAGGGAAAGTTGTGACAAGGAAGGTGTTTTTTATCGGATCTTTTCAACTCTGAACCTGGCTGGAAACTCAAGTTCTGCGGCTGAATTTAGATATAGCACCAATTCTGAGATAGTACTAGAGCTCACGTTAAGTTCTGATATAACAATGAAGGGGTTCTTTAGATTTCCGAAGCCAGACGAACATGTAGATGTGTTTCTTTTTCTAAGCGGAGTTCTCGGTGGAAACACAAGTTATTTGGCTAAATTGCACTCTACCACCAATTGTGAAGTTTTCCTTGGGCTGAGCAAAAGTTCTGATCTGACAATGAAGGGCTTTTTAAGCTTTCTGGAGCTAGGCGAACATGGGGATATCTTTGGCTGAATTGAGTTCTACCACCAATTGTATTCCTTGGGCTAACTCCCCAGGGAAAGACGTGACAATGAGTTTCTTTTTATTTTTCAAATCTGGCCCAAATTAATTTTCTGCTGGAATTCAGTTCTACCACCAATTCTATTCCTTCGGTTAACTGCTCAGGGAAAGTTCCAATGTGACTACTAGTAAGATGTTTTTAATTGTTTCTTTTCAACACTGAACCTGGGTGGTAACTCAAGTTCTGTGACTGAATTTAGTGGTTCCACCAATTGTGAGATAGCACTTGGGCCAGCTCCTCAGGAAAAGGTATCATCTGACAAGAAAGGGGCTTTTAATCTTTCCGGAGGAACATTTTCTGCATGGATTCAATTCTACCACCAATTCTCAGATATTCCTTGGGTTAACTGCTCAGGAATAGACCTAACAATGAAGTCTTTTTAATCTTTCCGGAACCAGGGACACATGGAAGTTTTTTATTTTTCAAAACTGTAGCTCTATTCTGGCTGAATTGAGCTCTACTATCGAGATATTCCATCGACTAACTCCTCAGGGAAAGATGTCATCTGAAATAAATAAACGAGATTTTAAGCTTTCCGGAGCCAGGCAAACGGGGAGATTTCTTTGTTTCTGACATCTGAGCTCTGGTTCAAAACCAAAAGGTTTCTGGCTCAGGGACTGATCGGATCTGGAAATGGCGTGGTTTGTAAGCTTTCCACAGTCGCGGGATCTCTGATACCTGATTGTTTCAATTCTGACCTCTGAGTGAAAACTCAGGTTCTCTGGCTGAATTTCCTTCCACCAATTCTGATAGTCCTTGAGCTAACTCCTCAGGGAAAGTTCTTATCGGAGAAAGAAGGTGTTCTTTTAATTATTCCGGAGCCAGGCGAATATGGAGATATGTTTGTTTTATAACTCTGAACCTTGGTGGTAACTCCAGTTCTGTGGCTGAATTTAGTTGTACCACCAATTCTGAGTTAGTCCTTGCGCGAAGTCAATGAAGGGCTTTTTAAACTTTCCGGAGCTAGGCAAATCGTTATATTTTTCAACTCTGAGCTCGGGGTGGAAACTCAAGGTTTCTGGCTCAGAGAAAGTTGGGATCTGAAAGAAATGGGGTGATTGTAACCTTTCCACAGCCAGGGAATCTCTCATAAGTTTTTGTTTCAAATCAGAGCTCTGAGGGAAAGCTCAGCTTTTCTGGCTGAATGTTATTCCACGCGCTAACTCCTCAGGGAAAGTTGTGACAAGGAAGGTGTTTTTTATCGGATCTTTTCAACTCTGAACCTGGCTGGAAACTCAAGTTCTGCGGCTGAATTTAGATATAGCACCAATTCTGAGATAGTACTAGAACTCACGTTAAGTTCTGATATAACAATGAAGGGGTTCTTTAGATTTCCGAAGCCAGACGAACATGTAGATGTGTTTCTTTTTCTAAGCGGAGTTCTCGGTGGAAACACAAGTTATTTGGCTGAATTGCACTCTACCACCAATTGTGAAGTTTTCCTTGGGCTGAGCAAAAGTTCTGATCTGACAATGAAGGGCTTTTTAAGCTTTCTGGAGCTAGGCGAACATGGGGATATCTTTGGCTGAATTGAGTTCTACCACCAATTGTATTCCTTGGGCTAACTCCCCAGGGAAAGACGTGACAATGAGTTTCTTTTTATTTTTCAAATCTGGCCCAAATTAATTTTCTGCTGGAATTCAGTTCTACCACCAATTCTATTCCTTCGGTTAACTGCTCAGGGAAAGTTCCAATGTGACTACTAGTAAGATGTTTTTAATTGTTTCTTTTCAACACTGAACCTGGGTGGTAACTCAAGTTCTGTGACTGAATTTAGTGGTTCCACCAATTGTGAGATAGCACTTGGGCCAGCTCCTCAGGAAAAGGTATCATCTGACAAGAAAGGGGCTTTTAATCTTTCCGGAGGAACATTTTCTGCATGGATTCAATTCTACCACCAATTCTCAGATATTCCTTGGGTTAACTGCTCAGGAATAGACCTAACAATGAAGTCTTTTTAATCTTTCCGGAACCAGGGACACATGGAAGTTTTTTATTTTTCAAAACTGTAGCTCTATTCTGGCTGAATTGAGCTCTACTATCGAGATATTCCATCGACTAACTCCTCAGGGAAAGATGTCATCTGAAATAAATAAACGAGATTTTAAGCTTTCCGGAGCCAGGCAAACGGGGAGATTTCTTTGTTTCTGACATCTGAGCTCTGGTTCAAAACCAAAAGGTTTCTGGCTCAGGGACTGATCGGATCTGGAAATGGCGTGGTTTGTAAGCTTTCCACAGTCGCGGGATCTCTGATACCTGATTGTTTCAATTCTGACCTCTGAGTGAAAACTCAGGTTCTCTGGCTGAATTTCCTTCCACCAATTCTGATAGTCCTTGAGCTAACTCCTCAGGGAAAGTTCTTATCGGAGAAAGAAGGTGTTCTTTTAATTATTCCGGAGCCAGGCGAATATGGAGATATGTTTGTTTTATAACTCTGAACCTTGGTGGTAACTCCAGTTCTGTGGCTGAATTTAGTTGTACCACCAATTCTGAGTTAGTCCTTGCGCGAAGTCAATGAAGGGCTTTTTAAACTTTCCGGAGCTAGGCAAATCGTTATATTTTTCAACTCTGAGCTCGGGGTGGAAACTCAAGGTTTCTGGCTCAGAGAAAGTTGGGATCTGAAAGAAATGGGGTGATTGTAACCTTTCCACAGCCAGGGAATCTCTCATAAGTTTTTGTTTCAAATCAGAGCTCTGAGGGAAAGCTCAGCTTTTCTGGCTGAATGTTATTCCACGCGCTAACTCCTCAGGGAAAGTTGTGACAAGGAAGGTGTTTTTTATCGGATCTTTTCAACTCTGAACCTGGCTGGAAACTCAAGTTCTGCGGCTGAATTTAGATATAGCACCAATTCTGACATAGTACTAGAACTCACGTTAAGTTCTGATATAACAATGAAGGGGTTCTTTAGATTTCCGAAGCCAGACGAACATGTAGATGTGTTTCTTTTTCTAAGCGGAGTTCTCGGTGGAAACAGAAGTTATTTGGCTGAATTGCACTCTACCACCAATTGTGAAGTTTTCCTTGGGCTGAGCAAAAGTTCTGATCTGACAATGAAGGGCTTTTTAAGCTTTCTGGAGCTAGGCGAACATGGGGATATCTTTGGCTGAATTGAGTTCTACCACCAATTGTATTCCTTGGGCTAACTCCCCAGGGAAAGACGTGACAATGAGTTTCTTTTTATTTTTCAAATCTGGCCCAAATTAATTTTCTGCTGGAATTCAGTTCTACCACCAATTCTATTCCTTCGGTTAACTGCTCAGGGAAAGTTCCAATGTGACTACTAGTAAGATGTTTTTAATTGTTTCTTTTCAACACTGAACCTGGGTGGTAACTCAAGTTCTGTGACTGAATTTAGTGGTTCCACCAATTGTGAGATAGCACTTGGGCCAGCTCCTCAGGAAAAGGTATCATCTGACAAGAAAGGGGCTTTTAATCTTTCCGGAGGAACATTTTCTGCATGGATTCAATTCTACCACCAATTCTCAGATATTCCTTGGGTTAACTGCTCAGGAATAGACCTAACAATGAAGTCTTTTTAATCTTTCCGGAACCAGGGACACATGGAAGTTTTTTATTTTTCAAAACTGTAGCTCTATTCTGGCTGAATTGAGCTCTACTATCGAGATATTCCATCGACTAACTCCTCAGGGAAAGATGTCATCTGAAATAAATAAAGGAGATTTTAAGCTTTCCGGAGCCAGGCAAACGGGGAGATTTCTTTGTTTCTGACATCTGAGCTCTGGTTCAAAACCAAAAGGTTTCTGGCTCAGGGACTGATCGGATCTGGAAATGGCGTGGTTTGTAAGCTTTCCACAGTCGCGGGATCTCTGATACCTGATTCTTTCAATTCTGACCTCTGAGTGAAAACTCAGGTTCTCTGGCTGAATTTCCTTCCACCAATTCTGATAGTCCTTGAGCTAACTCCTCAGGGAAAGTTCTTATCGGAGAAAGAAGGTGTTCTTTTAATTATTCCGGAGCCAGGCGAATATGGAGATATGTTTGTTTTATAACTCTGAACCTTGGTGGTAACTCCAGTTCTGTGGCTGAATTTAGTTGTACCACCAATTCTGAGTTAGTCCTTGCGCGAAGTCAATGAAGGGCGTTTTAAACTTTCCGGAGCTAGGCAAATCGTTATATTTTTCAACTCTGAGCTCGGGGTGGAAACTCAAGGTTTCTGGCTCAGAGAAAGTTGGGATCTGAAAGAAGTGGGGTGATTGTAACCTTTCCACAGCCAGGGAATCTCTCATAAGTTTTTGTTTCAAATCAGAGCTCTGAGGGAAAACTCAGCTTTTCTGGCTGAATGTTATTCCACGCGCTAACTCCTCAGGGAAAGTTGTGACAAGGAAGGTGTTTTTTATCGGATCTTTTCAACTCTGAACCTGGCTGGAAACTCAAGTTCTGCGGCTGAATTTAGATATAGCACCAATTCTGAGATAGTACTAGAGCTCACGTTAAGTTCTGATATAACAATGAAGGGGTTCTTTAGATTTCCGAAGCCAGACGAACATGTAGATGTGTTTCTTTTTCTAAGCGGAGTTCTCGGTGGAAACACAAGTTATTTGGCTGAATTGCACTCTACCACCAATTGTGAAGTTTTCCTTGGGCTGAGCAAAAGTTCTGATCTGACAATGAAGGGCTTTTTAAGCTTTCTGGAGCTAGGCGAACATGGGGATATCTTTGGCTGAATTGAGTTCTACCACCAATTGTATTCCTTGGGCTAACTCCCCAGGGAAAGACGTGACAATGAGTTTCTTTTTATTTTTCAAATCTGGCCCAAATTAATTTTCTGCTGGAATTCAGTTCTACCACCAATTCTATTCCTTCGGTTAACTGCTCAGGGAAAGTTCCAATGTGACTACTAGTAAGATGTTTTTAATTGTTTCTTTTCAACACTGAACCTGGGTGGTAACTCAAGTTCTGTGACTGAATTTAGTGGTTCCACCAATTGTGAGATAGCACTTGGGCCAGCTCCTCAGGAAAAGGTATCATCTGACAAGAAAGGGGCTTTTAATCTTTCCGGAGGAACATTTTCTGCATGGATTCAATTCTACCACCAATTCTCAGATATTCCTTGGGTTAACTGCTCAGGAATAGACCTAACAATGAAGTCTTTTTAATCTTTCCGGAACCAGGGACACATGGAAGTTTTTTATTTTTCAAAACTGTAGCTCTATTCTGGCTGAATTGAGCTCTACTATCGAGATATTCCATCGACTAACTCCTCAGGGAAAGATGTCATCTGAAATAAATAAAGGAGATTTTAAGCTTTCCGGAGCCAGGCAAACGGGGAGATTTCTTTGTTTCTGACATCTGAGCTCTGGTTCAAAACCAAAAGGTTTCTGGCTCAGGGACTGATCGGATCTGGAAATGGCGTGGTTTGTAAGCTTTCCACAGTCGCGGGATCTCTGATACCTGATTCTTTCAATTCTGACCTCTGAGTGAAAACTCAGGTTCTCTGGCTGAATTTCCTTCCACCAATTCTGATAGTCCTTGAGCTAACTCCTCAGGGAAAGTTCTTATCGGAGAAAGAAGGTGTTCTTTTAATTATTCCGGAGCCAGGCGAATATGGAGATATGTTTGTTTTATAACTCTGAACCTTGGTGGTAACTCCAGTTCTGTGGCTGAATTTAGTTGTACCACCAATTCTGAGTTAGTCCTTGCGCGAAGTCAATGAAGGGCGTTTTAAACTTTCCGGAGCTAGGCAAATCGTTATATTTTTCAACTCTGAGCTCGGGGTGGAAACTCAAGGTTTCTGGCTCAGAGAAAGTTGGGATCTGAAAGAAGTGGGGTGATTGTAACCTTTCCACAGCCAGGGAATCTCTCATAAGTTTTTGTTTCAAATCAGAGCTCTGAGGGAAAACTCAGCTTTTCTGGCTGAATGTTATTCCACGCGCTAACTCCTCAGGGAAAGTTGTGACAAGGAAGGTGTTTTTTATCGGATCTTTTCAACTCTGAACCTGGCTGGAAACTCAAGTTCTGCGGCTGAATTTAGATATAGCACCAATTCTGAGATAGTACTAGAGCTCACGTTAAGTTCTGATATAACAATGAAGGGGTTCTTTAGATTTCCGAAGCCAGACGAACATGTAGATGTGTTTCTTTTTCTAAGCGGAGTTCTCGGTGGAAACACAAGTTATTTGGCTAAATTGCACTCTACCACCAATTGTGAAGTTTTCCTTGGGCTGAGCAAAAGTTCTGATCTGACAATGAAGGGCTTTTTAAGCTTTCTGGAGCTAGGCGAACATGGGGATATCTTTGGCTGAATTGAGTTCTACCACCAATTGTATTCCTTGGGCTAACTCCCCAGGGAAAGACGTGACAATGAGTTTCTTTTTATTTTTCAAATCTGGCCCAAATTAATTTTCTGCTGGAATTCAGTTCTACCACCAATTCTATTCCTTCGGTTAACTGCTCAGGGAAAGTTCCAATGTGACTACTAGTAAGATGTTTTTAATTGTTTCTTTTCAACACTGAACCTGGGTGGTAACTCAAGTTCTGTGACTGAATTTAGTGGTTCCACCAATTGTGAGATAGCACTTGGGCCAGCTCCTCAGGAAAAGGTATCATCTGACAAGAAAGGGGCTTTTAATCTTTCCGGAGGAACATTTTCTGCATGGATTCAATTCTACCACCAATTCTCAGATATTCCTTGGGTTAACTGCTCAGGAATAGACCTAACAATGAAGTCTTTTTAATCTTTCCGGAACCAGGGACACATGGAAGTTTTTTATTTTTCAAAACTGTAGCTCTATTCTGGCTGAATTGAGCTCTACTATCGAGATATTCCATCGACTAACTCCTCAGGGAAAGATGTCATCTGAAATAAATAAAGGAGATTTTAAGCTTTCCGGAGCCAGGCAAACGGGGAGATTTCTTTGTTTCTGACATCTGAGCTCTGGTTCAAAACCAAAAGGTTTCTGGCTCAGGGACTGATCGGATCTGGAAATGGCGTGGTTTGTAAGCTTTCCACAGTCGCGGGATCTCTGATACCTGATTCTTTCAATTCTGACCTCTGAGTGAAAACTCAGGTTCTCTGGCTGAATTTCCTTCCACCAATTCTGATAGTCCTTGAGCTAACTCCTCAGGGAAAGTTCTTATCGGAGAAAGAAGGTGTTCTTTTAATTATTCCGGAGCCAGGCGAATATGGAGATATGTTTGTTTTATAACTCTGAACCTTGGTGGTAACTCCAGTTCTGTGGCTGAATTTAGTTGTACCACCAATTCTGAGTTAGTCCTTGCGCGAAGTCAATGAAGGGCTTTTTAAACTTTCCGGAGCTAGGCAAATCGTTATATTTTTCAACTCTGAGCTCGGGGTGGAAACTCAAGGTTTCTGGCTCAGAGAAAGTTGGGATCTGAAAGAAATGGGGTGATTGTAACCTTTCCACAGCCAGGGAATCTCTCATAAGTTTTTGTTTCAAATCAGAGCTCTGAGGGAAAGCTCAGCTTTTCTGGCTGAATGTTATTCCACGCGCTAACTCCTCAGGGAAAGTTGTGACAAGGAAGGTGTTTTTTATCGGATCTTTTCAACTCTGAACCTGGCTGGAAACTCAAGTTCTGCGGCTGAATTTAGATATAGCACCAATTCTGACATAGTACTAGAACTCACGTTAAGTTCTGATATAACAATGAAGGGGTTCTTTAGATTTCCGAAGCCAGACGAACATGTAGATGTGTTTCTTTTTCTAAGCGGAGTTCTCGGTGGAAACAGAAGTTATTTGGCTGAATTGCACTCTACCACCAATTGTGAAGTTTTCCTTGGGCTGAGCAAAAGTTCTGATCTGACAATGAAGGGCTTTTTAAGCTTTCTGGAGCTAGGCGAACATGGGGATATCTTTGGCTGAATTGAGTTCTACCACCAATTGTATTCCTTGGGCTAACTCCCCAGGGAAAGACGTGACAATGAGTTTCTTTTTATTTTTCAAATCTGGCCCAAATTAATTTTCTGCTGGAATTCAGTTCTACCACCAATTCTATTCCTTCGGTTAACTGCTCAGGGAAAGTTCCAATGTGACTACTAGTAAGATGTTTTTAATTGTTTCTTTTCAACACTGAACCTGGGTGGTAACTCAAGTTCTGTGACTGAATTTAGTGGTTCCACCAATTGTGAGATAGCACTTGGGCCAGCTCCTCAGGAAAAGGTATCATCTGACAAGAAAGGGGCTTTTAATCTTTCCGGAGGAACATTTTCTGCATGGATTCAATTCTACCACCAATTCTCAGATATTCCTTGGGTTAACTGCTCAGGAATAGACCTAACAATGAAGTCTTTTTAATCTTTCCGGAACCAGGGACACATGGAAGTTTTTTATTTTTCAAAACTGTAGCTCTATTCTGGCTGAATTGAGCTCTACTATCGAGATATTCCATCGACTAACTCCTCAGGGAAAGATGTCATCTGAAATAAATAAAGGAGATTTTAAGCTTTCCGGAGCCAGGCAAACGGGGAGATTTCTTTGTTTCTGACATCTGAGCTCTGGTTCAAAACCAAAAGGTTTCTGGCTCAGGGACTGATCGGATCTGGAAATGGCGTGGTTTGTAAGCTTTCCACAGTCGCGGGATCTCTGATACCTGATTCTTTCAATTCTGACCTCTGAGTGAAAACTCAGGTTCTCTGGCTGAATTTCCTTCCACCAATTCTGATAGTCCTTGAGCTAACTCCTCAGGGAAAGTTCTTATCGGAGAAAGAAGGTGTTCTTTTAATTATTCCGGAGCCAGGCGAATATGGAGATATGTTTGTTTTATAACTCTGAACCTTGGTGGTAACTCCAGTTCTGTGGCTGAATTTAGTTGTACCACCAATTCTGAGTTAGTCCTTGCGCGAAGTCAATGAAGGGCGTTTTAAACTTTCCGGAGCTAGGCAAATCGTTATATTTTTCAACTCTGAGCTCGGGGTGGAAACTCAAGGTTTCTGGCTCAGAGAAAGTTGGGATCTGAAAGAAATGGGGTGATTGTAACCTTTCCACAGCCAGGGAATCTCTCATAAGTTTTTGTTTCAAATCAGAGCTCTGAGGGAAAGCTCAGCTTTTCTGGCTGAATGTTATTCCACGCGCTAACTCCTCAGGGAAAGTTGTGACAAGGAAGGTGTTTTTTATCGGATCTTTTCAACTCTGAACCTGGCTGGAAACTCAAGTTCTGCGGCTGAATTTAGATATAGCACCAATTCTGACATAGTACTAGAACTCACGTTAAGTTCTGATATAACAATGAAGGGGTTCTTTAGATTTCCGAAGCCAGACGAACATGTAGATGTGTTTCTTTTTCTAAGCGGAGTTCTCGGTGGAAACAGAAGTTATTTGGCTGAATTGCACTCTACCACCAATTGTGAAGTTTTCCTTGGGCTGAGCAAAAGTTCTGATCTGACAATGAAGGGCTTTTTAAGCTTTCTGGAGCTAGGCGAACATGGGGATATCTTTGGCTGAATTGAGTT
Organism: Arizona elegans; assembly: GCA_022577455.1. Taxonomy (NCBI): domain Eukaryota; kingdom Metazoa; phylum Chordata; class Lepidosauria; order Squamata; family Colubridae; genus Arizona; species Arizona elegans. Next base: position 67,997,200 of record JAKOOJ010000004.1, on the reverse strand, counting down.
CTACCACCAATTGTATTCCTTGGGCTAACTCCCCAGGGAAAGACGTGACAATGAGTTTCTTTTTATTTTTCAAATCTGGCCCAAATTAATTTTCTGCTGGAATTCAGTTCTACCACCAATTCTATTCCTTCGGTTAACTGCTCAGGGAAAGTTCCAATGTGACTACTAGTAAGATGTTTTTAATTGTTTCTTTTCAACACTGAACCTGGGTGGTAACTCAAGTTCTGTGACTGAATTTAGTGGTTCCACCAATTGTGAGATAGCACTTGGGCCAGCTCCTCAGGAAAAGGTATCATCTGACAAGAAAGGGGCTTTTAATCTTTCCGGAGGAACATTTTCTGCATGGATTCAATTCTACCACCAATTCTCAGATATTCCTTGGGTTAACTGCTCAGGAATAGACCTAACAATGAAGTCTTTTTAATCTTTCCGGAACCAGGGACACATGGAAGTTTTTTATTTTTCAAAACTGTAGCTCTATTCTGGCTGAATTGAGCTCTACTATCGAGATATTCCATCGACTAACTCCTCAGGGAAAGATGTCATCTGAAATAAATAAAGGAGATTTTAAGCTTTCCGGAGCCAGGCAAACGGGGAGATTTCTTTGTTTCTGACATCTGAGCTCTGGTTCAAAACCAAAAGGTTTCTGGCTCAGGGACTGATCGGATCTGGAAATGGCGTGGTTTGTAAGCTTTCCACAGTCGCGGGATCTCTGATACCTGATTCTTTCAATTCTGACCTCTGAGTGAAAACTCAGGTTCTCTGGCTGAATTTCCTTCCACCAATTCTGATAGTCCTTGAGCTAACTCCTCAGGGAAAGTTCTTATCGGAGAAAGAAGGTGTTCTTTTAATTATTCCGGAGCCAGGCGAATATGGAGATATGTTTGTTTTATAACTCTGAACCTTGGTGGTAACTCCAGTTCTGTGGCTGAATTTAGTTGTACCACCAATTCTGAGTTAGTCCTTGCGCGAAGTCAATGAAGGGCGTTTTAAACTTTCCGGAGCTAGGCAAATCGTTATATTTTTCAACTCTGAGCTCGGGGTGGAAACTCAAGGTTTCTGGCTCAGAGAAAGTTGGGATCTGAAAGAAGTGGGGTGATTGTAACCTTTCCACAGCCAGGGAATCTCTCATAAGTTTTTGTTTCAAATCAGAGCTCTGAGGGAAAACTCAGCTTTTCTGGCTGAATGTTATTCCACGCGCTAACTCCTCAGGGAAAGTTGTGACAAGGAAGGTGTTTTTTATCGGATCTTTTCAACTCTGAACCTGGGTGGAAACTCAAGTTCTGCGGCTGAATTTAGATATAGCACCAATTCTGAGATAGTACTAGAGCTCACGTTAAGTTCTGATATAACAATGAAGGGGTTCTTTAGATTTCCGAAGCCAGACGAACATGTAGATGTGTTTCTTTTTCTAAGCGGAGTTTTTCGGTGGAAACACAAGTTATTTGGCTGAATTGCACTCTACCACCAATTGTGAAGTTTTCCTTGGGCTGAGCAAAAGTTCTGATCTGACAATGAAGGGCTTTTTAAGCTTTCTGGAGCTAGGCGAACATGGGGATATCTTTGGCTGAATTGAGTTCTACCACCAATTGTATTCCTTGGGCTAACTCCCCAGGGAAAGACGTGACAATGAGTTTCTTTTTATTTTTCAAATCTGGCCCAAATTAATTTTCTGCTGGAATTCAGTTCTACCACCAATTCTATTCCTTCGGTTAACTGCTCAGGGAAAGTTCCAATGTGACTACTAGTAAGATGTTTTTAATTGTTTCTTTTCAACACTGAACCTGGGTGGTAACTCAAGTTCTGTGACTGAATTTAGTGGTTCCACCAATTGTGAGATAGCACTTGGGCCAGCTCCTCAGGAAAAGGTATCATCTGACAAGAAAGGGGCTTTTAATCTTTCCGGAGGAACATTTTCTGCATGGATTCAATTCTACCACCAATTCTCAGATATTTCTTGGGTTAACTGCTCAGGAATAGACCTAACAATGAAGTCTTTTTAATCTTTCCGGAACCAGGGACACATGGAAGTTTTTTATTTTTCAAAACTGTAGCTCTATTCTGGCTGAATTGAGCTCTACTATCGAGATATTCCATCGACTAACTCCTCAGGGAAAGATGTCATCTGAAATAAATAAAGGAGATTTTAAGCTTTCCGGAGCCAGGCAAACGGGGAGATTTCTTTGTTTCTGACATCTGAGCTCTGGTTCAAAACCAAAAGGTTTCTGGCTCAGGGACTGATCGGATCTGGAAATGGCGTGGTTTGTAAGCTTTCCACAGCCGCGGGATCTCTGATACCTGATTGTTTCAATTCTGACCTCTGAGTGAAAACTCAGGTTCTCTGGCTGAATTTCCTTCCACCAATTCTGATAGTCCTTGAGCTAACTCCTCAGGGAAAGTTCTTATCGGAGAAAGAAGGTGTTCTTTTAATTATTCCGGAGCCAGGCGAATATGGAGATATGTTTGTTTTATAACTCTGAACCTTGGTGGTAACTCCAGTTCTGTGGCTGAATTTAGTTGTACCACCAATTCTGAGTTAGTCCTTGCGCGAAGTCAATGAAGGGCTTTTTAAACTTTCCGGAGCTAGGCAAATCGTTATATTTTTCAACTCTGAGCTCGGGGTGGAAACTCAAGGTTTCTGGCTCAGAGAAAGTTGGGATCTGAAAGAAATGGGGTGATTGTAACCTTTCCACAGCCAGGGAATCTCTCATAAGTTTTTGTTTCAAATCAGAGCTCTGAGGGAAAACTCAGCTTTTCTGGCTGAATGTTATTCCACGCGCTAACTCCTCAGGGAAAGTTGTGACAAGGAAGGTGTTTTTTATCGGATCTTTTCAACTCTGAACCTGGCTGGAAACTCAAGTTCTGCGGCTGAATTTAGATATAGCACCAATTCTGAGATAGTACTAGAGCTCACGTTAAGTTCTGATATAACAATGAAGGGGTTCTTTAGATTTCCGAAGCCAGACGAACATGTAGATGTGTTTCTTTTTCTAAGCGGAGTTCTCGGTGGAAACACAAGTTATTTGGCTAAATTGCACTCTACCACCAATTGTGAAGTTTTCCTTGGGCTGAGCAAAAGTTCTGATCTGACAATGAAGGGCTTTTTAAGCTTTCTGGAGCTAGGCGAACATGGGGATATCTTTGGCTGAATTGAGTTCTACCACCAATTGTATTCCTTGGGCTAACTCCCCAGGGAAAGACGTGACAATGAGTTTCTTTTTATTTTTCAAATCTGGCCCAAATTAATTTTCTGCTGGAATTCAGTTCTACCACCAATTCTATTCCTTCGGTTAACTGCTCAGGGAAAGTTCCAATGTGACTACTAGTAAGATGTTTTTAATTGTTTCTTTTCAACACTGAACCTGGGTGGTAACTCAAGTTCTGTGACTGAATTTAGTGGTTCCACCAATTGTGAGATAGCACTTGGGCCAGCTCCTCAGGAAAAGGTATCATCTGACAAGAAAGGGGCTTTTAATCTTTCCGGAGGAACATTTTCTGCATGGATTCAATTCTACCACCAATTCTCAGATATTCCTTGGGTTAACTGCTCAGGAATAGACCTAACAATGAAGTCTTTTTAATCTTTCCGGAACCAGGGACACATGGAAGTTTTTTATTTTTCAAAACTGTAGCTCTATTCTGGCTGAATTGAGCTCTACTATCGAGATATTCCATCGACTAACTCCTCAGGGAAAGATGTCATCTGAAATAAATAAAGGAGATTTTAAGCTTTCCGGAGCCAGGCAAACGGGGAGATTTCTTTGTTTCTGACATCTGAGCTCTGGTTCAAAACCAAAAGGTTTCTGGCTCAGGGACTGATCGGATCTGGAAATGGCGTGGTTTGTAAGCTTTCCACAGTCGCGGGATCTCTGATACCTGATTCTTTCAATTCTGACCTCTGAGTGAAAACTCAGGTTCTCTGGCTGAATTTCCTTCCACCAATTCTGATAGTCCTTGAGCTAACTCCTCAGGGAAAGTTCTTATCGGAGAAAGAAGGTGTTCTTTTAATTATTCCGGAGCCAGGCGAATATGGAGATATGTTTGTTTTATAACTCTGAACCTTGGTGGTAACTCCAGTTCTGTGGCTGAATTTAGTTGTACCACCAATTCTGAGTTAGTCCTTGCGCGAAGTCAATGAAGGGCTTTTTAAACTTTCCGGAGCTAGGCAAATCGTTATATTTTTCAACTCTGAGCTCGGGGTGGAAACTCAAGGTTTCTGGCTCAGAGAAAGTTGGGATCTGAAAGAAGTGGGGTGATTGTAACCTTTCCACAGCCAGGGAATCTCTCATAAGTTTTTGTTTCAAATCAGAGCTCTGAGGGAAAACTCAGCTTTTCTGGCTGAATGTTATTCCACGCGCTAACTCCTCAGGGAAAGTTGTGACAAGGAAGGTGTTTTTTATCGGATCTTTTCAACTCTGAACCTGGGTGGAAACTCAAGTTCTGCGGCTGAATTTAGATATAGCACCAATTCTGAGATAGTACTAGAGCTCACGTTAAGTTCTGATATAACAATGAAGGGGTTCTTTAGATTTCCGAAGCCAGACGAACATGTAGATGTGTTTCTTTTTCTAAGCGGAGTTTTTCGGTGGAAACACAAGTTATTTGGCTGAATTGCACTCTACCACCAATTGTGAAGTTTTCCTTGGGCTGAGCAAAAGTTCTGATCTGACAATGAAGGGCTTTTTAAGCTTTCTGGAGCTAGGCGAACATGGGGATATCTTTGGCTGAATTGAGTTCTACCACCAATTGTATTCCTTGGGCTAACTCCCCAGGGAAAGACGTGACAATGAGTTTCTTTTTATTTTTCAAATCTGGCCCAAATTAATTTTCTGCATGAATTCAGTTCTACCACCAATTCTATTCCTTCGGTTAACTGCTCAGGGAAAGTTCCAATGTGACTACTAGTAAGATGTTTTTAATTGTTTCTTTTCAACACTGAACCTGGGTGGTAACTCAAGTTCTGTGACTGAATTTAGTGGTTCCACCAATTGTGAGATAGCACTTGGGCCAGCTCCTCAGGAAAAGGTATCATCTGACAAGAAAGGGGCTTTTAATCTTTCCGGAGGAAAATTTTCTGCATGGATTCAATTCTACCACCAATTCTCAGATATTCCTTGGGTTAACTGCTCAGGAATAGACCTAACAATGAAGTCTTTTTAATCTTTCCGGAACCAGGGACACATGGAAGTTTTTTATTTTTCAAAACTGTAGCTCTATTCTGGCTGAATTGAGCTCTACTATCGAGATATTCCATCGACTAACTCCTCAGGGAAAGATGTCATCTGAAATAAATAAAGGGGATTTTAAGCTTTCCGGAGCCAGGCAAACGGGGAGATTTCTTTGTTTCTGACATCTGAGCTCTGGTTCAAAACCAAAAGGTTTCTGGCTCAGGGACTGATCGGATCTGGAAATGGAGTGTTTTGTAAGCTTTCCACAGTCGCGGGATCTCTGATACCTGATTGTTTCAATTCTGACCTCTGAGTGAAAACTCAGGTTCTCTGGCTGAATTTCCTTCCACCAATTCTGATAGTCCTTGAGCTAACTCCTCAGGGAAAGTTCTTATCGGAGAAAGAAGGGGTTCTTTTAATTATTCCGGAGCCAGGCGAATATGGAGATATGTTTGTTTTATAACTCTGAACCTTGGTGGTAACTCCAGTTCTGTGGCTGAATTTAGTTGTACCACCAATTCTGAGTTAGTCCTTGCGCGAAGTCAATGAAGGGCTTTTTAAACTTTCCGGAGCTAGGCAAATCGTTATATTTTTCAACTCTGAGCTCGGGGTGGAAACTCAAGGTTTCTGGCTCAGAGAAAGTTGGGATCTGAAAGAAATGGGGTGATTGTAACCTTTCCACAGCCAGGGAATCTCTCATAAGTTTTTGTTTCAAATCAGAGCTCTGAGGGAAAACTCAGCTTTTCTGGCTGAATGTTATTCCACGCGCTAACTCCTCAGGGAAAGTTGTGACAAGGAAGGTGTTTTTTATCGGATCTTTTCAACTCTGAACCTGGCTGGAAACTCAAGTTCTGCGGCTGAATTTAGATATAGCACCAATTCTGAGATAGTACTAGAGCTCACGTTAAGTTCTGATATAACAATGAAGGGGTTCTTTAGATTTCCGAAGCCAGACGAACATGTAGATGTGTTTCTTTTTCTAAGCGGCGTTCTCGGTGGAAACACAAGTTATTTGGCTGAATTGCACTCTACCACCAATTGTGAAGTTTTCCTTGGGCTGAGCAAAAGTTCTGATCTGACAATGAAGGGCTTTTTAAGCTTTCTGGAGCTAGGCGAACATGGGGATATCTTTGGCTGAATTGAGTTCTACCACCAATTGTATTCCTTGGGCTAACTCCCCAGGGAAAGACGTGACAATGAGTTTCGTTTTATTTTTCAAATCTGGCCCAAATTAATTTTCTGCATGAATTCAGTTCTACCACCAATTCTATTCCTTCGGTTAACTGCTCAGGGAAAGTTCCAATGTGACTACTAGTAAGATGTTTTTAATTGTTTCTTTTCAACACTGAACCTGGGTGGTAACTCAAGTTCTGTGACTGAATTTAGTGGTTCCACCAATTGTGAGATAGCACTTGGGCCAGCTCCTCAGGAAAAGGTATCATCTGACAAGAAAGGGGCTTTTAATCTTTCCGGAGGAACATTTTCTGCATGGATTCAATTCTACCACCAATTCTCAGATATTCCTTGGGTTAACTGCTCAGGATTAGACCTAACAATGAAGTCTTTTTAATCTTTCCGGAACCAGGGACACATGGAAGTTTTTTATTTTTCAAAACTGTAGCTGTATTCTGGCTGAATTGAGCTCTACTATCGAGATATTCCATCGACTAACTCCTCAGGGGAAGATGTCATCTGAAATAAATAAAGGGGATTTTAAGCTTTCCGGAGCCAGGCAAACGGGGAGATTTCTTTGATTCTGACATCTGAGCTCTGGTTCAAAACCAAAAGGTTTCTTGCTCAGGGACTGATCGGATCTGGAAATGGAGTGGTTTGTAAGCTTTCCACAGCCGCGGGATCTCTGATACCTGATTGTTTCAATTCTGACCTCTGAGTGAAAACTCAGGTTCTCTGGCTGAATTTCCTTCCACCAATTCTGATAGTCCTTGAGCTAACTCCTCAGGGAAAGTTCTTATCGGAGAAAGAAGGTGTTCTTTTAATTATTCCGGAGCCAGGCGAATATGGAGATATGTTTGTTTTATAACTCTGAACCTTGGTGGTAACTCCAGTTCTGTGGCTGAATTTAGTTGTACCACCAATTCTGAGTTAGTCCTTGCGCGAAGTCAATGAAGGGCTTTTTAAACTTTCCGGAGAGAGGCAAATCGTTATATTTTTCAACTCTGAGCTCGGGGTGGAAACTCAAGGTTTCTGGCTCAGAGAAAGTTGGGATCTGAAAGAAGTGGGGTGATTGTAACCTTTCCACAGCCAGGGAATCTCTCATAAGTTTTTGTTTCAAATCAGAGCTCTGAGGGAAAACTCAGCTTTTCTGGCTGAATGTTATTCCACGCGCTAACTCTTCAGGGAAAGTTGTGACAAGGAAGGTGTTTTTTATCGGATCTTTTCAACTCTGAACCTGGCTGGAAACTCAAGTTCTGCGGCTGAATTTAGATATAGCACCAATTCTGAGATAGTACTAGAGCTCACGTTAAGTTCTGATATAACAATGAAGGGGTTCTTTAGATTTCCGAAGCCAGACGAACATGTAGATGTGTTTCTTTTTCTAAGCGGAGTTCTCGGTGGAAACACAAGTTATTTGGCTGAATTGCACTCTACCACCAATTGTGAAGTTTTCCTTGGGCTGAGCAAAAGTTCTGATCTGACAATGAAGGGCTTTTTAAGCTTTCTGGAGCTAGGCGAACATGGGGATATCTTTGGCTGAATTGAGTTCTACCACCAATTGTATTCCTTGGGCTAACTCCCCAGGGAAAGACGTGACAATGAGTTTCTTTTTATTTTTCAAATCTGGCCCAAATTAATTTTCTGCATGAATTCAGTTCTACCACCAATTCTATTCCTTCGGTTAACTGCTCAAGGAAAGTTCCAATGTGACTACTAGTAAGATGTTTTTAATTGTTTCTTTTCAACACTGAACCTGGGTGGTAACTCAAGTTCTGTGACTTAATTTAGTGGTTCCACCAATTGTGAGATAGCACTTGGGCCAGCTCCTCAGGAAAAGGTATCATCTGACAAGAAAGGGGCTTTTAATCTTTCCGGAGGAACATTTTCTGCATGGATTCAATTCTACCACCAATTCTCAGATATTCCTTGGGTTAACTGCTCAGGATTAGACCTAACAATGAAGTCTTTTTAATCTTTCCGGAACCAGGGACACATGGAAGTTTTTTATTTTTCAAAACTGTAGCTGTATTCTGGCTGAATTGAGCTCTACTATCGAGATATTCCATCGACTAACTCCTCAGGGAAAGATGTCATCTGAAATAAATAAAGGAGATTTTAAGCTTTCCGGAGCCAGGCAAACGGGGAGATTTCTTTGTTTCTGACATCTGAGCTCTGGTTCAAAACCAAAAGGTTTCTTGCTCAGGGACTGATCGGATCTGGAAATGGAGTGGTTTGTAAGCTTTCCACAGCCGCGGGATCTCTGATACCTGATTGTTTCAATTCTGACCTCTGAGTGAAAACTCAGGTTCTCTGGCTGAATTTCCTTCCACCAATTCTGATAGTCCTTGAGCTAACTCCTCAGGGAAAGTTCTTATCGGAGAAAGAAGGGGTTCTTTTAATTATTCCGGAGCCAGGCGAATATGGAGATATGTTTGTTTTATAACTCTGAACCTTGGTGGTAACTCCAGTTCTGTGGCTGAATTTAGTTGTACCACCAATTCTGAGTTAGTCCTTGCGCGAAGTCAATGAAGGGCTTTTTAAACTTTCCGGAGCTAGGCAAATCGTTATATTTTTCAACTCTGAGCTCGGGGTGGAAACTCAAGGTTTCTGGCTCAGAGAAAGTTGGGATCTGAAAGAAGTGGGGTGATTGTAACCTTTCCACAGCCAGGGAATCTCTCATAAGTTTTTGTTTCAAATCAGAGCTCTGAGGGAAAACTCAGCTTTTCTGGCTGAATGTTATTCCACGCGCTAACTCTTCAGGGAAAGTTGTGACAAGGAAGGTGTTTTTTATCGGATCTTTTCAACTCTGAACCTGGCTGGAAACTCAAGTTCTGCGGCTGAATTTAGATATAGCACCAATTCTGAGATAGTACTAGAGCTCACGTTAAGTTCTGATATAACAATGAAGGGGTTCTTTAGATTTCCGAAGCCAGACGAACATGTAGATGTGTTTCTTTTTCTAAGCGGAGTTCTCGGTGGAAACACAAGTTATTTGGCTGAATTGCACTCTACCACCAATTGTGAAGTTTTCCTTGGGCTGAGCAAAAGTTCTGATCTGACAATGAAGGGCTTTTTAAGCTTTCTGGAGCTAGGCGAACATGGGGATATCTTTGGCTGAATTGAGTTCTACCACCAATTGTATTCCTTGGGCTAACTCCCCAGGGAAAGACGTGACAATGAGTTTCTTTTTATTTTTCAAATCTGGCCCAAATTAATTTTCTGCATGAATTCAGTTCTACCACCAATTCTATTCCTTCGGTTAACTGCTCAGGGAAAGTTCCAATGTGACTACTAGTAAGATGTTTTTAATTGTTTCTTTTCAACACTGAACCTGGGTGGTAACTCAAGTTCTGTGACTGAATTTAGTGGTTCCACCAATTGTGAGATAGCACTTGGGCCAGCTCCTCAGGAAAAGGTATCATCTGACAAGAAAGGGGCTTTTAATCTTTCCGGAGGAACATTTTCTGCATGGATTCAATTCTACCACCAATTCTCAGATATTCCTTGGGTTAACTGCTCAGGAATAGACCTAACAATGAAGTCTTTTTAATCTTTCCGGAACCAGGGACACATGGAAGTTTTTTATTTTTCAAAACTGTAGCTCTATTCTGGCTGAATTGAGCTCTACTATCGAGATATTCCATCGACTAACTCCTCAGGGAAAGATGTCATCTGAAATAAATAAAGGAGATTTTAAGCTTTCCGGAGCCAGGCAAACGGGGAGATTTCTTTGTTTCTGACATCTGAGCTCTGGTTCAAAACCAAAAGGTTTCTGGCTCAGGGACTGATCGGATCTGGAAATGGCGTGGTTTGTAAGCTTTCCACAGTCGCGGGATCTCTGATACCTGATTCTTTCAATTCTGACCTCTGAGTGAAAACTCAGGTTCTCTGGCTGAATTTCCTTCCACCAATTCTGATAGTCCTTGAGCTAACTCCTCAGGGAAAGTTCTTATCGGAGAAAGAAGGTGTTCTTTTAATTATTCCGGAGCCAGGCGAATATGGAGATATGTTTGTTTTATAACTCTGAACCTTGGTGGTAACTCCAGTTCTGTGGCTGAATTTAGTTGTACCACCAATTCTGAGTTAGTCCTTGCGCGAAGTCAATGAAGGGCTTTTTAAACTTTCCGGAGCTAGGCAAATCGTTATATTTTTCAACTCTGAGCTCGGGGTGGAAACTCAAGGTTTCTGGCTCAGAGAAAGTTGGGATCTGAAAGAAGTGGGGTGATTGTAACCTTTCCACAGCCAGGGAATCTCTCATAAGTTTTTGTTTCAAATCAGAGCTCTGAGGGAAAACTCAGCTTTTCTGGCTGAATGTTATTCCACGCGCTAACTCCTCAGGGAAAGTTGTGACAAGGAAGGTGTTTTTTATCGGATCTTTTCAACTCTGAACCTGGGTGGAAACTCAAGTTCTGCGGCTGAATTTAGATATAGCACCAATTCTGAGATAGTACTAGAGCTCACGTTAAGTTCTGATATAACAATGAAGGGGTTCTTTAGATTTCCGAAGCCAGACGAACATGTAGATGTGTTTCTTTTTCTAAGCGGAGTTTTTCGGTGGAAACACAAGTTATTTGGCTGAATTGCACTCTACCACCAATTGTGAAGTTTTCCTTGGGCTGAGCAAAAGTTCTGATCTGACAATGAAGGGCTTTTTAAGCTTTCTGGAGCTAGGCGAACATGGGGATATCTTTGGCTGAATTGAGTTCTACCACCAATTGTATTCCTTGGGCTAACTCCCCAGGGAAAGACGTGACAATGAGTTTCTTTTTATTTTTCAAATCTGGCCCAAATTAATTTTCTGCATGAATTCAGTTCTACCACCAATTCTATTCCTTCGGTTAACTGCTCAGGGAAAGTTCCAATGTGACTACTAGTAAGATGTTTTTAATTGTTTCTTTTCAACACTGAACCTGGGTGGTAACTCAAGTTCTGTGACTGAATTTAGTGGTTCCACCAATTGTGAGATAGCACTTGGGCCAGCTCCTCAGGAAAAGGTATCATCTGACAAGAAAGGGGCTTTTAATCTTTCCGGAGGAAAATTTTCTGCATGGATTCAATTCTACCACCAATTCTCAGATATTCCTTGGGTTAACTGCTCAGGAATAGACCTAACAATGAAGTCTTTTTAATCTTTCCGGAACCAGGGACACATGGAAGTTTTTTATTTTTCAAAACTGTAGCTCTATTCTGGCTGAATTGAGCTCTACTATCGAGATATTCCATCGACTAACTCCTCAGGGAAAGATGTCATCTGAAATAAATAAAGGGGATTTTAAGCTTTCCGGAGCCAGGCAAACGGGGAGATTTCTTTGTTTCTGACATCTGAGCTCTGGTTCAAAACCAAAAGGTTTCTGGCTCAGGGACTGATCGGATCTGGAAATGGAGTGTTTTGTAAGCTTTCCACAGTCGCGGGATCTCTGATACCTGATTGTTTCAATTCTGACCTCTGAGTGAAAACTCAGGTTCTCTGGCTGAATTTCCTTCCACCAATTCTGATAGTCCTTGAGCTAACTCCTCAGGGAAAGTTCTTATCGGAGAAAGAAGGGGTTCTTTTAATTATTCCGGAGCCAGGCGAATATGGAGATATGTTTGTTTTATAACTCTGAACCTTGGTGGTAACTCCAGTTCTGTGGCTGAATTTAGTTGTACCACCAATTCTGAGTTAGTCCTTGCGCGAAGTCAATGAAGGGCTTTTTAAACTTTCCGGAGCTAGGCAAATCGTTATATTTTTCAACTCTGAGCTCGGGGTGGAAACTCAAGGTTTCTGGCTCAGAGAAAGTTGGGATCTGAAAGAAATGGGGTGATTGTAACCTTTCCACAGCCAGGGAATCTCTCATAAGTTTTTGTTTCAAATCAGAGCTCTGAGGGAAAACTCAGCTTTTCTGGCTGAATGTTATTCCACGCGCTAACTCCTCAGGGAAAGTTGTGACAAGGAAGGTGTTTTTTATCGGATCTTTTCAACTCTGAACCTGGCTGGAAACTCAAGTTCTGCGGCTGAATTTAGATATAGCACCAATTCTGAGATAGTACTAGAGCTCACGTTAAGTTCTGATATAACAATGAAGGGGTTCTTTAGATTTCCGAAGCCAGACGAACATGTAGATGTGTTTCTTTTTCTAAGCGGCGTTCTCGGTGGAAACACAAGTTATTTGGCTGAATTGCACTCTACCACCAATTGTGAAGTTTTCCTTGGGCTGAGCAAAAGTTCTGATCTGACAATGAAGGGCTTTTTAAGCTTTCTGGAGCTAGGCGAACATGGGGATATCTTTGGCTGAATTGAGTTCTACCACCAATTGTATTCCTTGGGCTAACTCCCCAGGGAAAGACGTGACAATGAGTTTCGTTTTATTTTTCAAATCTGGCCCAAATTAATTTTCTGCATGAATTCAGTTCTACCACCAATTCTATTCCTTCGGTTAACTGCTCAGGGAAAGTTCCAATGTGACTACTAGTAAGATGTTTTTAATTGTTTCTTTTCAACACTGAACCTGGGTGGTAACTCAAGTTCTGTGACTGAATTTAGTGGTTCCACCAATTGTGAGATAGCACTTGGGCCAGCTCCTCAGGAAAAGGTATCATCTGACAAGAAAGGGGCTTTTAATCTTTCCGGAGGAACATTTTCTGCATGGATTCAATTCTACCACCAATTCTCAGATATTCCTTGGGTTAACTGCTCAGGATTAGACCTAACAATGAAGTCTTTTTAATCTTTCCGGAACCAGGGACACATGGAAGTTTTTTATTTTTCAAAACTGTAGCTGTATTCTGGCTGAATTGAGCTCTACTATCGAGATATTCCATCGACTAACTCCTCAGGGGAAGATGTCATCTGAAATAAATAAAGGGGATTTTAAGCTTTCCGGAGCCAGGCAAACGGGGAGATTTCTTTGATTCTGACATCTGAGCTCTGGTTCAAAACCAAAAGGTTTCTTGCTCAGGGACTGATCGGATCTGGAAATGGAGTGGTTTGTAAGCTTTCCACAGCCGCGGGATCTCTGATACCTGATTGTTTCAATTCTGACCTCTGAGTGAAAACTCAGGTTCTCTGGCTGAATTTCCTTCCACCAATTCTGATAGTCCTTGAGCTAACTCCTCAGGGAAAGTTCTTATCGGAGAAAGAAGGTGTTCTTTTAATTATTCCGGAGCCAGGCGAATATGGAGATATGTTTGTTTTATAACTCTGAACCTTGGTGGTAACTCCAGTTCTGTGGCTGAATTTAGTTGTACCACCAATTCTGAGTTAGTCCTTGCGCGAAGTCAATGAAGGGCTTTTTAAACTTTCCGGAGAGAGGCAAATCGTTATATTTTTCAACTCTGAGCTCGGGGTGGAAACTCAAGGTTTCTGGCTCAGAGAAAGTTGGGATCTGAAAGAAGTGGGGTGATTGTAACCTTTCCACAGCCAGGGAATCTCTCATAAGTTTTTGTTTCAAATCAGAGCTCTGAGGGAAAACTCAGCTTTTCTGGCTGAATGTTATTCCACGCGCTAACTCTTCAGGGAAAGTTGTGACAAGGAAGGTGTTTTTTATCGGATCTTTTCAACTCTGAACCTGGCTGGAAACTCAAGTTCTGCGGCTGAATTTAGATATAGCACCAATTCTGAGATAGTACTAGAGCTCACGTTAAGTTCTGATATAACAATGAAGGGGTTCTTTAGATTTCCGAAGCCAGACGAACATGTAGATGTGTTTCTTTTTCTAAGCGGAGTTCTCGGTGGAAACACAAGTTATTTGGCTGAATTGCACTCTACCACCAATTGTGAAGTTTTCCTTGGGCTGAGCAAAAGTTCTGATCTGACAATGAAGGGCTTTTTAAGCTTTCTGGAGCTAGGCGAACATGGGGATATCTTTGGCTGAATTGAGTTCTACCACCAATTGTATTCCTTGGGCTAACTCCCCAGGGAAAGACGTGACAATGAGTTTCTTTTTATTTTTCAAATCTGGCCCAAATTAATTTTCTGCATGAATTCAGTTCTACCACCAATTCTATTCCTTCGGTTAACTGCTCAAGGAAAGTTCCAATGTGACTACTAGTAAGATGTTTTTAATTGTTTCTTTTCAACACTGAACCTGGGTGGTAACTCAAGTTCTGTGACTTAATTTAGTGGTTCCACCAATTGTGAGATAGCACTTGGGCCAGCTCCTCAGGAAAAGGTATCATCTGACAAGAAAGGGGCTTTTAATCTTTCCGGAGGAACATTTTCTGCATGGATTCAATTCTACCACCAATTCTCAGATATTCCTTGGGTTAACTGCTCAGGATTAGACCTAACAATGAAGTCTTTTTAATCTTTCCGGAACCAGGGACACATGGAAGTTTTTTATTTTTCAAAACTGTAGCTGTATTCTGGCTGAATTGAGCTCTACTATCGAGATATTCCATCGACTAACTCCTCAGGGAAAGATGTCATCTGAAATAAATAAAGGAGATTTTAAGCTTTCCGGAGCCAGGCAAACGGGGAGATTTCTTTGTTTCTGACATCTGAGCTCTGGTTCAAAACCAAAAGGTTTCTTGCTCAGGGACTGATCGGATCTGGAAATGGAGTGGTTTGTAAGCTTTCCACAGCCGCGGGATCTCTGATACCTGATTGTTTCAATTCTGACCTCTGAGTGAAAACTCAGGTTCTCTGGCTGAATTTCCTTCCACCAATTCTGATAGTCCTTGAGCTAACTCCTCAGGGAAAGTTCTTATCGGAGAAAGAAGGGGTTCTTTTAATTATTCCGGAGCCAGGCGAATATGGAGATATGTTTGTTTTATAACTCTGAACCTTGGTGGTAACTCCAGTTCTGTGGCTGAATTTAGTTGTACCACCAATTCTGAGTTAGTCCTTGCGCGAAGTCAATGAAGGGCTTTTTAAACTTTCCGGAGCTAGGCAAATCGTTATATTTTTCAACTCTGAGCTCGGGGTGGAAACTCAAGGTTTCTGGCTCAGAGAAAGTTGGGATCTGAAAGAAGTGGGGTGATTGTAACCTTTCCACAGCCAGGGAATCTCTCATAAGTTTTTGTTTCAAATCAGAGCTCTGAGGGAAAACTCAGCTTTTCTGGCTGAATGTTATTCCACGCGCTAACTCTTCAGGGAAAGTTGTGACAAGGAAGGTGTTTTTTATCGGATCTTTTCAACTCTGAACCTGGCTGGAAACTCAAGTTCTGCGGCTGAATTTAGATATAGCACCAATTCTGAGATAGTACTAGAGCTCACGTTAAGTTCTGATATAACAATGAAGGGGTTCTTTAGATTTCCGAAGCCAGACGAACATGTAGATGTGTTTCTTTTTCTAAGCGGAGTTCTCGGTGGAAACACAAGTTATTTGGCTGAATTGCACTCTACCACCAATTGTGAAGTTTTCCTTGGGCTGAGCAAAAGTTCTGATCTGACAATGAAGGGCTTTTTAAGCTTTCTGGAGCTAGGCGAACATGGGGATATCTTTGGCTGAATTGAGTTCTACCACCAATTGTATTCCTTGGGCTAACTCCCCAGGGAAAGACGTGACAATGAGTTTCTTTTTATTTTTCAAATCTGGCCCAAATTAATTTTCTGCATGAATTCAGTTCTACCACCAATTCTATTCCTTCGGTTAACTGCTCAGGGAAAGTTCCAATGTGACTACTAGTAAGATGTTTTTAATTGTTTCTTTTCAACACTGAACCTGGGTGGTAACTCAAGTTCTGTGACTGAATTTAGTGGTTCCACCAATTGTGAGATAGCACTTGGGCCAGCTCCTCAGGAAAAGGTATCATCTGACAAGAAAGGGGCTTTTAATCTTTCCGGAGGAAAATTTTCTGCATGGATTCAATTCTACCACCAATTCTCAGATATTCCTTGGGTTAACTGCTCAGGAATAGACCTAACAATGAAGTCTTTTTAATCTTTCCGGAACCAGGGACACATGGAAGTTTTTTATTTTTCAAAACTGTAGCTCTATTCTGGCTGAATTGAGCTCTACTATCGAGATATTCCATCGACTAACTCCTCAGGGAAAGATGTCATCTGAAATAAATAAAGGGGATTTTAAGCTTTCCGGAGCCAGGCAAACGGGGAGATTTCTTTGATTCTGACATCTGAGCTCTGGTTCAAAACCAAAAGGTTTCTTGCTCAGGGACTGATCGGATCTGGAAATGGAGTGGTTTGTAAGCTTTCCACAGCCGCGGGATCTCTGATACCTGATTGTTTCAATTCTGACCTCTGAGTGAAAACTCAGGTTCTCTGGCTGAATTTCCTTCCACCAATTCTGATAGTCCTTGAGCTAACTCCTCAGGGAAAGTTCTTATCGGAGAAAGAAGGTGTTCTTTTAATTATTCCGGAGCCAGGCGAATATGGAGATATGTTTGTTTTATAACTCTGAACCTTGGTGGTAACTCCAGTTCTGTGGCTGAATTTAGTTGTACCACCAATTCTGAGTTAGTCCTTGCGCGAAGTCAATGAAGGGCTTTTTAAACTTTCCGGAGAGAGGCAAATCGTTATATTTTTCAACTCTGAGCTCGGGGTGGAAACTCAAGGTTTCTGGCTCAGAGAAAGTTGGGATCTGAAAGAAGTGGGGTGATTGTAACCTTTCCACAGCCAGGGAATCTCTCATAAGTTTTTGTTTCAAATCAGAGCTCTGAGGGAAAACTCAGCTTTTCTGGCTGAATGTTATTCCACGCGCTAACTCTTCAGGGAAAGTTGTGACAAGGAAGGTGTTTTTTATCGGATCTTTTCAACTCTGAACCTGGCTGGAAACTCAAGTTCTGCGGCTGAATTTAGATATAGCACCAATTCTGAGATAGTACTAGAGCTCACGTTAAGTTCTGATATAACAATGAAGGGGTTCTTTAGATTTCCGAAGCCAGACGAACATGTAGATGTGTTTCTTTTTCTAAGCGGAGTTCTCGGTGGAAACACAAGTTATTTGGCTGAATTGCACTCTACCACCAATTGTGAAGTTTTCCTTGGGCTGAGCAAAAGTTCTGATCTGACAATGAAGGGCTTTTTAAGCTTTCTGGAGCTAGGCGAACATGGGGATATCTTTGGCTGAATTGAGTTCTACCACCAATTGTATTCCTTGGGCTAACTCCCCAGGGAAAGACGTGACAATGAGTTTCTTTTTATTTTTCAAATCTGGCCCAAATTAATTTTCTGCATGAATTCAGTTCTACCACCAATTCTATTCCTTCGGTTAACTGCTCAAGGAAAGTTCCAATGTGACTACTAGTAAGATGTTTTTAATTGTTTCTTTTCAACACTGAACCTGGGTGGTAACTCAAGTTCTGTGACTTAATTTAGTGGTTCCACCAATTGTGAGATAGCACTTGGGCCAGCTCCTCAGGAAAAGGTATCATCTGACAAGAAAGGGGCTTTTAATCTTTCCGGAGGAACATTTTCTGCATGGATTCAATTCTACCACCAATTCTCAGATATTCCTTGGGTTAACTGCTCAGGATTAGACCTAACAATGAAGTCTTTTTAATCTTTCCGGAACCAGGGACACATGGAAGTTTTTTATTTTTCAAAACTGTAGCTGTATTCTGGCTGAATTGAGCTCTACTATCGAGATATTCCATCGACTAACTCCTCAGGGAAAGATGTCATCTGAAATAAATAAAGGAGATTTTAAGCTTTCCGGAGCCAGGCAAACGGGGAGATTTCTTTGTTTCTGACATCTGAGCTCTGGTTCAAAACCAAAAGGTTTCTTGCTCAGGGACTGATCGGATCTGGAAATGGAGTGGTTTGTAAGCTTTCCACAGCCGCGGGATCTCTGATACCTGATTGTTTCAATTCTGACCTCTGAGTGAAAACTCAGGTTCTCTGGCTGAATTTCCTTCCACCAATTCTGATAGTCCTTGAGCTAACTCCTCAGGGAAAGTTCTTATCGGAGAAAGAAGGGGTTCTTTTAATTATTCCGGAGCCAGGCGAATATGGAGATATGTTTGTTTTATAACTCTGAACCTTGGTGGTAACTCCAGTTCTGTGGCTGAATTTAGTTGTACCACCAATTCTGAGTTAGTCCTTGCGCGAAGTCAATGAAGGGCTTTTTAAACTTTCCGGAGCTAGGCAAATCGTTATATTTTTCAACTCTGAGCTCGGGGTGGAAACTCAAGGTTTCTGGCTCAGAGAAAGTTGGGATCTGAAAGAAGTGGGGTGATTGTAACCTTTCCACAGCCAGGGAATCTCTCATAAGTTTTTGTTTCAAATCAGAGCTCTGAGGGAAAACTCAGCTTTTCTGGCTGAATGTTATTCCACGCGCTAACTCTTCAGGGAAAGTTGTGACAAGGAAGGTGTTTTTTATCGGATCTTTTCAACTCTGAACCTGGCTGGAAACTCAAGTTCTGCGGCTGAATTTAGATATAGCACCAATTCTGAGATAGTACTAGAGCTCACGTTAAGTTCTGATATAACAATGAAGGGGTTCTTTAGATTTCCGAAGCCAGACGAACATGTAGATGTGTTTCTTTTTCTAAGCGGAGTTCTCGGTGGAAACACAAGTTATTTGGCTGAATTGCACTCTACCACCAATTGTGAAGTTTTCCTTGGGCTGAGCAAAAGTTCTGATCTGACAATGAAGGGCTTTTTAAGCTTTCTGGAGCTAGGCGAACATGGGGATATCTTTGGCTGAATTGAGTTCTACCACCAATTGTATTCCTTGGGCTAACTCCCCAGGGAAAGACGTGACAATGAGTTTCTTTTTATTTTTCAAATCTGGCCCAAATTAATTTTCTGCATGAATTCAGTTCTACCACCAATTCTATTCCTTCGGTTAACTGCTCAGGGAAAGTTCCAATGTGACTACTAGTAAGATGTTTTTAATTGTTTCTTTTCAACACTGAACCTGGGTGGTAACTCAAGTTCTGTGACTGAATTTAGTGGTTCCACCAATTGTGAGATAGCACTTGGGCCAGCTCCTCAGGAAAAGGTATCATCTGACAAGAAAGGGGCTTTTAATCTTTCCGGAGGAAAATTTTCTGCATGGATTCAATTCTACCACCAATTCTCAGATATTCCTTGGGTTAACTGCTCAGGAATAGACCTAACAATGAAGTCTTTTTAATCTTTCCGGAACCAGGGACACATGGAAGTTTTTTATTTTTCAAAACTGTAGCTCTATTCTGGCTGAATTGAGCTCTACTATCGAGATATTCCATCGACTAACTCCTCAGGGAAAGATGTCATCTGAAATAAATAAAGGGGATTTTAAGCTTTCCGGAGCCAGGCAAACGGGGAGATTTCTTTGTTTCTGACATCTGAGCTCTGGTTCAAAACCAAAAGGTTTCTGGCTCAGGGACTGATCGGATCTGGAAATGGAGTGTTTTGTAAGCTTTCCACAGTCGCGGGATCTCTGATACCTGATTGTTTCAATTCTGACCTCTGAGTGAAAACTCAGGTTCTCTGGCTGAATTTCCTTCCACCAATTCTGATAGTCCTTGAGCTAACTCCTCAGGGAAAGTTCTTATCGGAGAAAGAAGGGGTTCTTTTAATTATTCCGGAGCCAGGCGAATATGGAGATATGTTTGTTTTATAACTCTGAACCTTGGTGGTAACTCCAGTTCTGTGGCTGAATTTAGTTGTACCACCAATTCTGAGTTAGTCCTTGCGCGAAGTCAATGAAGGGCTTTTTAAACTTTCCGGAGCTAGGCAAATCGTTATATTTTTCAACTCTGAGCTCGGGGTGGAAACTCAAGGTTTCTGGCTCAGAGAAAGTTGGGATCTGAAAGAAATGGGGTGATTGTAACCTTTCCACAGCCAGGGAATCTCTCATAAGTTTTTGTTTCAAATCAGAGCTCTGAGGGAAAACTCAGCTTTTCTGGCTGAATGTTATTCCACGCGCTAACTCCTCAGGGAAAGTTGTGACAAGGAAGGTGTTTTTTATCGGATCTTTTCAACTCTGAACCTGGCTGGAAACTCAAGTTCTGCGGCTGAATTTAGATATAGCACCAATTCTGAGATAGTACTAGAGCTCACGTTAAGTTCTGATATAACAATGAAGGGGTTCTTTAGATTTCCGAAGCCAGACGAACATGTAGATGTGTTTCTTTTTCTAAGCGGCGTTCTCGGTGGAAACACAAGTTATTTGGCTGAATTGCACTCTACCACCAATTGTGAAGTTTTCCTTGGGCTGAGCAAAAGTTCTGATCTGACAATGAAGGGCTTTTTAAGCTTTCTGGAGCTAGGCGAACATGGGGATATCTTTGGCTGAATTGAGTTCTACCACCAATTGTATTCCTTGGGCTAACTCCCCAGGGAAAGACGTGACAATGAGTTTCTTTTTATTTTTCAAATCTGGCCCAAATTAATTTTCTGCATGAATTCAGTTCTACCACCAATTCTATTCCTTCGGTTAACTGCTCAGGGAAAGTTCCAATGTGACTACTAGTAAGATGTTTTTAATTGTTTCTTTTCAACACTGAACCTGGGTGGTAACTCAAGTTCTGTGACTGAATTTAGTGGTTCCACCAATTGTGAGATAGCACTTGGGCCAGCTCCTCAGGAAAAGGTATCATCTGACAAGAAAGGGGCTTTTAATCTTTCCGGAGGAACATTTTCTGCATGGATTCAATTCTACCACCAATTCTCAGATATTCCTTGGGTTAACTGCTCAGGATTAGACCTAACAATGAAGTCTTTTTAATCTTTCCGGAACCAGGGACACATGGAAGTTTTTTATTTTTCAAAACTGTAGCTGTATTCTGGCTGAATTGAGCTCTACTATCGAGATATTCCATCGACTAACTCCTCAGGGGAAGATGTCATCTGAAATAAATAAAGGGGATTTTAAGCTTTCCGGAGCCAGGCAAACGGGGAGATTTCTTTGATTCTGACATCTGAGCTCTGGTTCAAAACCAAAAGGTTTCTTGCTCAGGGACTGATCGGATCTGGAAATGGAGTGGTTTGTAAGCTTTCCACAGCCGCGGGATCTCTGATACCTGATTGTTTCAATTCTGACCTCTGAGTGAAAACTCAGGTTCTCTGGCTGAATTTCCTTCCACCAATTCTGATAGTCCTTGAGCTAACTCCTCAGGGAAAGTTCTTATCGGAGAAAGAAGGTGTTCTTTTAATTATTCCGGAGCCAGGCGAATATGGAGATATGTTTGTTTTATAACTCTGAACCTTGGTGGTAACTCCAGTTCTGTGGCTGAATTTAGTTGTACCACCAATTCTGAGTTAGTCCTTGCGCGAAGTCAATGAAGGGCTTTTTAAACTTTCCGGAGCTAGGCAAATCGTTATATTTTTCAACTCTGAGCTCGGGGTGGAAACTCAAGGTTTCTGGCTCAGAGAAAGTTGGGATCTGAAAGAAGTGGGGTGATTGTAACCTTTCCACAGCCAGGGAATCTCTCATAAGTTTTTGTTTCAAATCAGAGCTCTGAGGGAAAACTCAGCTTTTCTGGCTGAATGTTATTCCACGCGCTAACTCTTCAGGGAAAGTTGTGACAAGGAAGGTGTTTTTTATCGGATCTTTTCAACTCTGAACCTGGCTGGAAACTCAAGTTCTGCGGCTGAATTTAGATATAGCACCAATTCTGAGATAGTACTAGAGCTCACGTTAAGTTCTGATATAACAATGAAGGGGTTCTTTAGATTTCCGAAGCCAGACGAACATGTAGATGTGTTTCTTTTTCTAAGCGGAGTTCTCGGTGGAAACACAAGTTATTTGGCTGAATTGCACTCTACCACCAATTGTGAAGTTTTCCTTGGGCTGAGCAAAAGTTCTGACCTGACAATGAAGGGCTTTTTAAGCTTTCTGGAGCTAGGCGAACATGGGGATATCTTTGGCTGAATTGAGTTCTACCACCAATTGTATTCCTTGGGCTAACTCCCCAGGGAAAGACGTGACAATGAGTTTCTTTTTATTTTTCAAATCTGGCCCAAATTAATTTTCTGCATGAATTCAGTTCTACCACCAATTCTATTCCTTCGGTTAACTGCTCAAGGAAAGTTCCAATGTGACTACTAGTAAGATGTTTTTAATTGTTTCTTTTCAACACTGAACCTGGGTGGTAACTCAAGTTCTGTGACTTAATTTAGTGGTTCCACCAATTGTGAGATAGCACTTGGGCCAGCTCCTCAGGAAAAGGTATCATCTGACAAGAAAGGGGCTTTTAATCTTTCCGGAGGAACATTTTCTGCATGGATTCAATTCTACCACCAATTCTCAGATATTCCTTGGGTTAACTGCTCAGGATTAGACCTAACAATGAAGTCTTTTTAATCTTTCCGGAACCAGGGACACATGGAAGTTTTTTATTTTTCAAAACTGTAGCTGTATTCTGGCTGAATTGAGCTCTACTATCGAGATATTCCATCGACTAACTCCTCAGGGAAAGATGTCATCTGAAATAAATAAAGGAGATTTTAAGCTTTCCGGAGCCAGGCAAACGGGGAGATTTCTTTGTTTCTGACATCTGAGCTCTGGTTCAAAACCAAAAGGTTTCTTGCTCAGGGACTGATCGGATCTGGAAATGGAGTGGTTTGTAAGCTTTCCACAGCCGCGGGATCTCTGATACCTGATTGTTTCAATTCTGACCTCTGAGTGAAAACTCAGGTTCTCTGGCTGAATTTCCTTCCACCAATTCTGATAGTCCTTGAGCTAACTCCTCAGGGAAAGTTCTTATCGGAGAAAGAAGGGGTTCTTTTAATTATTCCGGAGCCAGGCGAATATGGAGATATGTTTGTTTTATAACTCTGAACCTTGGTGGTAACTCCAGTTCTGTGGCTGAATTTAGTTGTACCACCAATTCTGAGTTAGTCCTTGCGCGAAGTCAATGAAGGGCTTTTTAAACTTTCCGGAGCTAGGCAAATCGTTATATTTTTCAACTCTGAGCTCGGGGTGGAAACTCAAGGTTTCTGGCTCAGAGAAAGTTGGGATCTGAAAGAAGTGGGGTGATTGTAACCTTTCCACAGCCAGGGAATCTCTCATAAGTTTTTGTTTCAAATCAGAGCTCTGAGGGAAAACTCAGCTTTTCTGGCTGAATGTTATTCCACGCGCTAACTCTTCAGGGAAAGTTGTGACAAGGAAGGTGTTTTTTATCGGATCTTTTCAACTCTGAACCTGGCTGGAAACTCAAGTTCTGCGGCTGAATTTAGATATAGCACCAATTCTGAGATAGTACTAGAGCTCACGTTAAGTTCTGATATAACAATGAAGGGGTTCTTTAGATTTCCGAAGCCAGACGAACATGTAGATGTGTTTCTTTTTCTAAGCGGAGTTCTCGGTGGAAACACAAGTTATTTGGCTGAATTGCACTCTACCACCAATTGTGAAGTTTTCCTTGGGCTGAGCAAAAGTTCTGATCTGACAATGAAGGGCTTTTTAAGCTTTCTGGAGCTAGGCGAACATGGGGATATCTTTGGCTGAATTGAGTTCTACCACCAATTGTATTCCTTGGGCTAACTCCCCAGGGAAAGACGTGACAATGAGTTTCTTTTTATTTTTCAAATCTGGCCCAAATTAATTTTCTGCATGAATTCAGTTCTACCACCAATTCTATTCCTTCGGTTAACTGCTCAGGGAAAGTTCCAATGTGACTACTAGTAAGATGTTTTTAATTGTTTCTTTTCAACACTGAACCTGGGTGGTAACTCAAGTTCTGTGACTGAATTTAGTGGTTCCACCAATTGTGAGATAGCACTTGGGCCAGCTCCTCAGGAAAAGGTATCATCTGACAAGAAAGGGGCTTTTAATCTTTCCGGAGGAACATGGAGAAATTTTCTGCATGGATTCAATTCTACCACCAATTCTCAGATATTCCTTGGGTTAACTGCTCAGGAATGGACCTAACAATGAAGTCTTTTTTAATCTTTCCGGAACCAGGGACACATGGAAGTTTTTTATTTTTCAAAACTTCTCAATTCTGGCTGAATTGAGCTCTACTATCGAGATATTCCTTCGACTAACTCCTCAGGGAAAGATGTCATCTGAAATAAATAAAGGAGATTTTAAGCTTTCCGGAGCCAGGCAAACGGGGAGATTTCTTTGTTTCTGACATCTGAGCTCTGGTTCAAAACCAAAAGGTTTCTGGCTCAGGGACTGATCGGATCTGGAAATGGAGTGGTTTGTAAGCTTTCCACAGCCGCGGGATCTCTGATACCTGACTGTTTCAATTCTGAGCTCTGAGTGAAAACTCAGGTTCTCTGGCTGAATTTCCTTCCAACAATTCAGATAGTCCTTGAGCTAACTCCTCAGGGAAAGTTCTTATCGGAGAAAGAAGGTGTTCTTTTAATTATTCCGGAGCCAGGTAAATATGGAGATATGTTTGTTTTATAACTCTGAACCTTGGTGATAACTCCAGTTCTGTGGCTGAATTTAGTTGTACCACCAATTCTGAGTTAGTCCTTGCGCGAAGTCAATGAAGGGCTTTTTAAACTTTCCGGAGCTAGGCAAATCGTTATATTTTTCAACTCTGAGCTCGGAGTGGAAACTCAAGGTTTCTGGCTCAGAGAAAGTTGGGATCTGAAAGAAATGGGGTGATTGTAACCTTTCCACCGCCAGGGAATCTTTCACAAGTTTTTGAATCAAATCAGAGCTCTGAGGGAAAACTCAGCTTTTCTGGCTGAATTTTATTCCATGCGCTAACTCCTCGGGGAAAGTTGTGACAAGGAAGGTGTTTTTTATCGGATCTTTTCAACTCTGAACCTGGGTGGAAACTCAAGTTCTGCGGCTGAATTTAGATATAGCACCAATTCTGAGATAGTACTAGAGCTCACGTTAAGTTCTGATATAACAATGAAGGGGTTCTTTAGATTTCCGAAGCCAGACGAACATGTAGATGTGTTTCTTTTTCTAAGCGGAGTTCTCAGTGGAAACACAAGTTATTTGGCTGAGTTGCACTCTACCACCAATTGTGAAGTTTTCCTTGGGCTGAGCAGAAGTTCTGATCTGACAATGAAGGGCTTTTTAAGCTTTCTGGAGCTAGGCGAACATGGGGATATCTTTGGCTGAATTGAGTTCTACCTCCAATTCTATTCTTTCTAACTGCTCAGGGAAAGTTCCAATGTGACTACTAGTAAGATGTTTTTAATTGTTTCTTTTCAACACTGAATCTGGGTGGTAACTCAAGTTCTGTGACTGAATTTAGTGGTTCCACCAATTGTGAGATAGCACTTGGGCCAGCTCCTCAGGAAAAGGTATCATCTGACAAGAAAGGGGCTTTTAATCTTTCCGGAGGAACATGGAGAAATTTTCTGCATGGATTCAATTCTACCACCAATTCTCAGATATTCCTTGGGTTAACTGCTCAGGAATGGACCTAACAATGAACTCTTTTTTAATCTTTCCGGAACCAGGGACACATGGAAGTTTTTTAATTTTCAAAACTTCTCAATTCTGGCTGAATTGAGCTCTACTATCGAGATATTCCTTCGACTAACTCCTCAGGGAAAGATGTCATGTGAAATAAATAAGGGAGATTTTAAGCTTTCCGGAGCCAGGCAAACGGGGAGATTTCTTTGTTTCTGACATCTGAGCTCTGGTTCAAAACCAAAAGGTTTCTGGCTCAGGGACTGATCGGATCTGGAAATGGAGTGGTTTGTAAGCTTTCCACAGCCGCGGGATCTCTGATACCTGATTGTTTCAATTCTGAGCTCTGAGTGAAAACTCAGGTTCTCTGGCTGAATTTCCTTCCACCAATTCAGATAGTCCTTGAGCTAACTCCTCAGGGAAAGTTCTTATCGGAGAAAGAAGGTGTTCTTTTAATTATTCCGGAGCCAGGCGAATATGGAGATATGTTTGTTTTATAACTCTGAACCTTGGTGGTAACTCCAGTTCTGTGGCTGAATTTAGTTGTACCACCAATTCTGAGTTAGTCCTTGCGCGAAGTCAATGAAGGGCTTTTTAAACTTTCCGGAGCTAGGCAAATCGTTATATTTTTCAACTCTGAGCTCGGGGTGGAAACTCAAGGTTTCTGGCTCACAGAAAGTTGGGATCTGAAAGAAGTGGGGTGATTGTAACCTTTCCACAGCCAGGGAATCTCTCATAAGTTTTTGTTTCAAATCAGAGCTCTGAGGGAAAACTCAGCTTTTCTGGCTGAATGTTATTCCACGCGCTAACTCTTCAGGGAAAGTTGTGACAAGGAAGGTGTTTTTTATCGGATCTTTTCAACTCTGAACCTGGCTGGAAACTCAAGTTCTGCGGCTGAATTTAGATATAGCACCAATTCTGAGATAGTACTAGAGCTCACGTTAAGTTCTGATATAACAATGAAGGGGTTCTTTAGATTTCCGAAGCCAGACGAACATGTAGATGTGTTTCTTTTTCTAAGCGGAGTTCTCGGTGGAAACACAAGTTATTTGGCTGAATTGCACTCTACCACCAATTGTGAAGTTTTCCTTGGGCTGAGCAAAAGTTCTGATCTGACAATGAAGGGCTTTTTAAGCTTTCTGGAGCTAGGCGAACATGGGGATATCTTTGGCTGAATTGAGTTCTACCACCAATTGTATTCCTTGGGCTAACTCCCCAGGGAAAGACGTGACAATGAGTTTCTTTTTATTTTTCAAATCTGGCCCTAATTAATTTTCTGCATGAATTCAGTTCTACCACCAATTCTATTCCTTCGGTTAACTGCTCAAGGAAAGTTCCAATGTGACTACTAGTAAGATGTTTTTAATTGTTTCTTTTCAACACTGAACCTGGGTGGTAACTCAAGTTCTGTGACTTAATTTAGTGGTTCCACCAATTGTGAGATAGCACTTGGGCCAGCTCCTCAGGAAAAGGTAT
This sequence comes from Arizona elegans, assembly GCA_022577455.1. Lineage (NCBI taxonomy): Eukaryota > Metazoa > Chordata > Lepidosauria > Squamata > Colubridae > Arizona > Arizona elegans. Next base: position 67,970,178 of record JAKOOJ010000004.1, on the reverse strand, counting down.
CATCTGACAAGAAAGGGGCTTTTAATCTTTCCGGAGGAACATTTTCTGCATGGATTCAATTCTACCACCAATTCTCAGATATTCCTTGGGTTAACTGCTCAGGATTAGACCTAACAATGAAGTCTTTTTAATCTTTCCGGAACCAGGGACACATGGAAGTTTTTTATTTTTCAAAACTGTAGCTGTATTCTGGCTGAATTGAGCTCTACTATCGAGATATTCCATCGACTAACTCCTCAGGGAAAGATGTCATCGGAAATAAATAAACGAGATTTTAAGCTTTCCGGAGCCAGGCAAACGGGGAGATTTCTTTGTTTCTGACATCTGAGCTCTGGTTCAAAACCAAAAGGTTTCTTGCTCAGGGACTGATCGGATCTGGAAATGGAGTGGTTTGTAAGCTTTCCACAGCCGCGGGATCTCTGATACCTGATTGTTTCAATTCTGACCTCTGAGTGAAAACTCAGGTTCTCTGGCTGAATTTCCTTCCACCAATTCTGATAGTCCTTGAGCTAACTCCTCAGGGAAAGTTCTTATCGGAGAAAGAAGGGGTTCTTTTAATTATTCCGGAGCCAGGCGAATATGGAGATATGTTTGTTTTATAACTCTGAACCTTGGTGGTAACTCCAGTTCTGTGGCTGAATTTAGTTGTACCACCAATTCTGAGTTAGTCCTTGCGCGAAGTCAATGAAGGGCTTTTTAAACTTTCCGGAGCTAGGCAAATCGTTATATTTTTCAACTCTGAGCTCGGGGTGGAAACTCAAGGTTTCTGGCTCAGAGAAAGTTGGGATCTGAAAGAAGTGGGGTGATTGTAACCTTTCCACAGCCAGGGAATCTTTCACAAGTTTTTGAATCAAATCAGAGCTCTGAGGGAAAACTCAGCTTTTCTGGCTGAATTTTATTCCATGCGCTAACTCCTCGGGGAAAGTTGTGACAAGGAAGGTGTTTTTTATCGGATCTTTTCAACTCTGAACCTGGGTGGAAACTCAAGTTCTGCGGCTGAATTTAGATATAGCACCAATTCTGAGATAGTACTAGAGCTCACGTTAAGTTCTGATATAACAATGAAGGGGTTCTTTAGATTTCCGAAGCCAGACGAACATGTAGATGTGTTTCTTTTTCTAAGCGGAGTTCTCAGTGGAAACACAAGTTATTTGGCTGAGTTGCACTCTACCACCAATTGTGAAGTTTTCCTTGGGCTGAGCAGAAGTTCTGATCTGACAATGAAGGGCTTTTTAAGCTTTCTGGAGCTAGGCGAACATGGGGATATCTTTGGCTGAATTGAGTTCTACCTCCAATTCTATTCTTTCTAACTGCTCAGGGAAAGTTCCAATGTGACTACTAGTAAGATGTTTTTAATTGTTTCTTTTCAACACTGAATCTGGGTGGTAACTCAAGTTCTGTGACTGAATTTAGTGGTTCCACCAATTGTGAGATAGCACTTGGGCCAGCTCCTCAGGAAAAGGTATCATCTGACAAGAAAGGGGCTTTTAATCTTTCCGGAGGAACATGGAGAAATTTTCTGCATGGATTCAATTCTACCACCAATTCTCAGATATTCCTTGGGTTAACTGCTCAGGAATGGACCTAACAATGAACTCTTTTTTAATCTTTCCGGAACCAGGGACACATGGAAGTTTTTTAATTTTCAAAACTTCTCAATTCTGGCTGAATTGAGCTCTACTATCGAGATATTCCTTCGACTAACTCCTCAGGGAAAGATGTCATGTGAAATAAATAAGGGAGATTTTAAGCTTTCCGGAGCCAGGCAAACGGGGAGATTTCTTTGTTTCTGACATCTGAGCTCTGGTTCAAAACCAAAAGGTTTCTGGCTCAGGGACTGATCGGATCTGGAAATGGAGTGGTTTGTAAGCTTTCCACAGCCGCGGGATCTCTGATACCTGATTGTTTCAATTCTGAGCTCTGAGTGAAAACTCAGGTTCTCTGGCTGAATTTCCTTCCACCAATTCTGATAGTCCTTGAGCTAACTCCTCAGGGAAAGTTCTTATCGGAGAAAGAAGGGGTTCTTTTAATTATTCCGGAGCCAGGCGAATATGGAGATATGTTTGTTTTATAACTCTGAACCTTGGTGGTAACTCCAGTTCTGTGGCTGAATTTAGTTGTACCACCAATTCTGAGTTAGTCCTTGCGCGAAGTCAATGAAGGGCTTTTTAAACTTTCCGGAGCTAGGCAAATCGTTATATTTTTCAACTCTGAGCTCGGGGTGGAAACTCAAGGTTTCTGGCTCAGAGAAAGTTGGGATCTGAAAGAAGTGGGGTGATTGTAACCTTTCCACAGCCAGGGAATCTCTCATAAGTTTTTGTTTCAAATCAGAGCTCTGAGGGAAAACTCAGCTTTTCTGGCTGAATGTTATTCCACGCGCTAACTCTTCAGGGAAAGTTGTGACAAGGAAGGTGTTTTTTATCGGATCTTTTCAACTCTGAACCTGGCTGGAAACTCAAGTTCTGCGGCTGAATTTAGATATAGCACCAATTCTGAGATAGTACTAGAGCTCACGTTAAGTTCTGATATAACAATGAAGGGGTTCTTTAGATTTCCGAAGCCAGACGAACATGTAGATGTGTTTCTTTTTCTAAGCGGAGTTCTCGGTGGAAACACAAGTTATTTGGCTGAATTGCACTCTACCACCAATTGTGAAGTTTTCCTTGGGCTGAGCAAAAGTTCTGATCTGACAATGAAGGGCTTTTTAAGCTTTCTGGAGCTAGGCGAACATGGGGATATCTTTGGCTGAATTGAGTTCTACCACCAATTGTATTCCTTGGGCTAACTCCCCAGGGAAAGACGTGACAATGAGTTTCTTTTTATTTTTCAAATCTGGCCCAAATTAATTTTCTGCATGAATTCAGTTCTACCACCAATTCTATTCCTTCGGTTAACTGCTCAGGGAAAGTTCCAATGTGACTACTAGTAAGATGTTTTTAATTGTTTCTTTTCAACACTGAACCTGGGTGGTAACTCAAGTTCTGTGACTGAATTTAGTGGTTCCACCAATTGTGAGATAGCACTTGGGCCAGCTCCTCAGGAAAAGGTATCATCTGACAAGAAAGGGGCTTTTAATCTTTCCGGAGGAACATGGAGAAATTTTCTGCATGGATTCAATTCTACCACCAATTCTCAGATATTCCTTGGGTTAACTGCTCAGGAATGGACCTAACAATGAAGTCTTTTTTAATCTTTCCGGAACCAGGGACACATGGAAGTTTTTTATTTTTCAAAACTTCTCAATTCTGGCTGAATTGAGCTCTACTATCGAGATATTCCTTCGACTAACTCCTCAGGGAAAGATGTCATCTGAAATAAATAAAGGAGATTTTAAGCTTTCCGGAGCCAGGCAAACGGGGAGATTTCTTTGTTTCTGACATCTGAGCTCTGGTTCAAAACCAAAAGGTTTCTGGCTCAGGGACTGATCGGATCTGGAAATGGAGTGGTTTGTAAGCTTTCCACAGCCGCGGGATCTCTGATACCTGACTGTTTCAATTCTGAGCTCTGAGTGAAAACTCAGGTTCTCTGGCTGAATTTCCTTCCAACAATTCAGATAGTCCTTGAGCTAACTCCTCAGGGAAAGTTCTTATCGGAGAAAGAAGGTGTTCTTTTAATTATTCCGGAGCCAGGTAAATATGGAGATATGTTTGTTTTATAACTCTGAACCTTGGTGGTAACTCCAGTTCTGTGGCTGAATTTAGTTGTACCACCAATTCTGAGTTAGTCCTTGCGCGAAGTCAATGAAGGGCTTTTTAAACTTTCCGGAGCTAGGCAAATCGTTATATTTTTCAACTCTGAGCTCGGAGTGGAAACTCAAGGTTTCTGGCTCAGAGAAAGTTGGGATCTGAAAGAAATGGGGTGATTGTAACCTTTCCACCGCCAGGGAATCTTTCACAAGTTTTTGAATCAAATCAGAGCTCTGAGGGAAAACTCAGCTTTTCTGGCTGAATTTTATTCCATGCGCTAACTCCTCGGGGAAAGTTGTGACAAGGAAGGTGTTTTTTATCGGATCTTTTCAACTCTGAACCTGGGTGGAAACTCAAGTTCTGCGGCTGAATTTAGATATAGCACCAATTCTGAGATAGTACTAGAGCTCACGTTAAGTTCTGATATAACAATGAAGGGGTTCTTTAGATTTCCGAAGCCAGACGAACATGTAGATGTGTTTCTTTTTCTAAGCGGAGTTCTCAGTGGAAACACAAGTTATTTGGCTGAGTTGCACTCTACCACCAATTGTGAAGTTTTCCTTGGGCTGAGCAGAAGTTCTGATCTGACAATGAAGGGCTTTTTAAGCTTTCTGGAGCTAGGCGAACATGGGGATATCTTTGGCTGAATTGAGTTCTACCTCCAATTCTATTCTTTCTAACTGCTCAGGGAAAGTTCCAATGTGACTACTAGTAAGATGTTTTTAATTGTTTCTTTTCAACACTGAATCTGGGTGGTAACTCAAGTTCTGTGACTGAATTTAGTGGTTCCACCAATTGTGAGATAGCACTTGGGCCAGCTCCTCAGGAAAAGGTATCATCTGACAAGAAAGGGGCTTTTAATCTTTCCGGAGGAACATGGAGAAATTTTCTGCATGGATTCAATTCTACCACCAATTCTCAGATATTCCTTGGGTTAACTGCTCAGGAATGGACCTAACAATGAACTCTTTTTTAATCTTTCCGGAACCAGGGACACATGGAAGTTTTTTAATTTTCAAAACTTCTCAATTCTGGCTGAATTGAGCTCTACTATCGAGATATTCCTTCGACTAACTCCTCAGGGAAAGATGTCATCTGAAATAAATAAAGGAGATTTTAAGCTTTCCGGAGCCAGGCAAACGGGGAGATTTCTTTGTTTCTGACATCTGAGCTCTGGTTCAAAACCAAAAGGTTTCTGGCTCAGGGACTGATCGGATCTGGAAATGGAGTGGTTTGTAAGCTTTCCACAGCCGCGGGATCTCTGATACCTGACTGTTTCAATTCTGAGCTCTGAGTGAAAACTCAGGTTCTCTGGCTGAATTTCCTTCCAACAATTCAGATAGTCCTTGAGCTAACTCCTCAGGGAAAGTTCTTATCGGAGAAAGAAGGTGTTCTTTTAATTATTCCGGAGCCAGGTAAATATGGAGATATGTTTGTTTTATAACTCTGAACCTTGGTGGTAACTCCAGTTCTGTGGCTGAATTTAGTTGTACCACCAATTCTGAGTTAGTCCTTGCGCGAAGTCAATGAAGGGCTTTTTAAACTTTCCGGAGCTAGGCAAATCGTTATATTTTTCAACTCTGAGCTCGGAGTGGAAACTCAAGGTTTCTGGCTCAGAGAAAGTTGGGATCTGAAAGAAATGGGGTGATTGTAACCTTTCCACCGCCAGGGAATCTTTCACAAGTTTTTGAATCAAATCAGAGCTCTGAGGGAAAACTCAGCTTTTCTGGCTGAATTTTATTCCATGCGCTAACTCCTCGGGGAAAGTTGTGACAAGGAAGGTGTTTTTTATCGGATCTTTTCAACTCTGAACCTGGGTGGAAACTCAAGTTCTGCGGCTGAATTTAGATATAGCACCAATTCTGAGATAGTACTAGAGCTCACGTTAAGTTCTGATATAACAATGAAGGGGTTCTTTAGATTTCCGAAGCCAGACGAACATGTAGATGTGTTTCTTTTTCTAAGCGGAGTTCTCAGTGGAAACACAAGTTATTTGGCTGAGTTGCACTCTACCACCAATTGTGAAGTTTTCCTTGGGCTGAGCAGAAGTTCTGATCTGACAATGAAGGGCTTTTTAAGCTTTCTGGAGCTAGGCGAACATGGGGATATCTTTGGCTGAATTGAGTTCTACCTCCAATTCTATTCTTTCTAACTGCTCAGGGAAAGTTCCAATGTGACTACTAGTAAGATGTTTTTAATTGTTTCTTTTCAACACTGAATCTGGGTGGTAACTCAAGTTCTGTGACTGAATTTAGTGGTTCCACCAATTGTGAGATAGCACTTGGGCCAGCTCCTCAGGAAAAGGTATCATCTGACAAGAAAGGGGCTTTTAATCTTTCCGGAGGAACATGGAGAAATTTTCTGCATGGATTCAATTCTACCACCAATTCTCAGATATTCCTTGGGTTAACTGCTCAGGAATGGACCTAACAATGAACTCTTTTTTAATCTTTCCGGAACCAGGGACACATGGAAGTTATTTAATTTTCAAAACTTCTCAATTCTGGCTGAATTGAGCTCTACTATCGAGATATTCCTTCGACTAACTCCTCAGGGAAAGATGTCATGTGAAATAAATAAGGGAGATTTTAAGCTTTCCGGAGCCAGGCAAACGGGGAGATTTCTTTGTTTCTGACATCTGAGCTCTGGTTCAAAACAAAAAGGTTTCTGGCTCAGGGACTGATCGGATCTGGAAATGGAGTGGTTTGTAAGCTTTCCACAGCCGCGGGATCTCTGATACCTGATTGTTTCAATTCTGAGCTCTGAGTGAAAACTCAGGTTCTCTGGCTGAATTTCCTTCCACCAATTCAGATAGTCCTTGAGCTAACTCCTCAGGGAAAGTTCTTATCGGAGAAAGAAGGTGTTCTTTTAATTATTCCGGAGCCAGGCGAATATGGAGATATGTTTGTTTTATAACTCTGAACCTTGGTGGTAACTCCAGTTCTGTGGCTGAATTTAGTTGTACCACCAATTCTGAGTTAGTCCTTGCGCGAAGTCAATGAAGGGCTTTTTAAACTTTCCGGAGCTAGGCAAATCGTTATATTTTTCAACTCTGAGCTCGGGGTGGAAACTCAAGGTTTCTGGCTCAGAGAAAATTGGGATCTGAAAGAAATGGGGTGATTGTAACCTTTCCACCGCCAAGGAATCTTTCACAAGTTTTTGTTTCAAATCAGAGCTCTGAGGGAAAACTCAGCTTTTCTGGCTGAATTTTATTCCATGCGCTAACTCCTCGGGGAAAGTTGTGACAAGGAAGGTGTTTTTTATCGGATCTTTTCAACTCTGAACCTGGCTGGAAACTCAAGTTCTGCGGCTGAATTTAGATATAGCACCAATTCTGAGATAGTACTAGAGCTCACGTTAAGTTCTGATAGAACAATGAAGGGGTTCTTTAGTTTCCGAAGCCAGACGAACATGTAGATGTGTTTCTTTTTCTAAGCGGAGTTCTCGGTGGAAACACAAGTTATTTGGCTGAATTGCACTCTACCACCAATTGTGAAGTTTTCCTTGGGCTGAGCAAAAGTTCTGATCTGACAATGAAGGGCTTTTTAAGCTTTCTGGAGCTAGGCGAACATGGGGATATCTTTGGCTGAATTGAGTTCTACCACCAATTGTATTCCTTGGGCTAACTCCCCAGGGAAAGACGTGACAATGAGTTTCTTTTTTTTTTTCAAATCTGGCCCAAATTAATTTTCTGCATGAATTCAGTTCTACCACCAATTCTATTCCTTCGGTTAACTGCTCAGGGAAAGTTCCAATGTGACTACTAGTAAGATGTTTTTAATTGTTTCTTTTCAACACTGAATCTGGGTGGTAACTCAAGTTCTGTGACTGAATTTAGTGGTTCCACCAATTGTGAGATAGCACTTGGGCCAGCTCCTCAGGAAAAGGTATCATCTGACAAGAAAGGGGCTTTTAATCTTTCCGGAGGAACATGGAGAAATTTTCTGCATGGATTCAATTCTACCACCAATTCTCAGATATTCCTTGGGTTAACTGCTCAGGAATGGACCTAACAATGAACTCTTTTTTAATCTTTCCGGAACCAGGGACACATGGAAGTTTTTTAATTTTCAAAACTTCTCAATTCTGGCTGAATTGAGCTCTACTATCGAGATATTCCTTCGACTAACTCCTCAGGGAAAGATGTCATGTGAAATAAATAAAGGAGATTTTAAGCTTTCCGGAGCCAGGCAAACGGGGAGATTTCTTTGTTTCTGACATCTGAGCTCTGGTTCAAAACCAAAAGGTTTCTGGCTCAGGGACTGATCGGATCTGGAAATGGAGTGGTTTGTAAGCTTTCCACAGCCGCGGGATCTCTGATACCTGATTGTTTCAATTCTGAGCTCTGAGTGAAAACTCAGGTTCTCTGGCTGAATTTCCTTCCACCAATTCAGATAGTCCTTGAGCTAACTCCTCAGGGAAAGTTCTTATCGGAGAAAGAAGGTGTTCTTTTAATTATTCCGGAGCCAGGCGAATATGGAGATATGTTTGTTTTATAACTCTGAACCTTGGTGGTAACTCCAGTTCTGTGGCTGAATTTAGTTGTACCACCAATTCTGAGTTAGTCCTTGCGCGAAGTCAATGAAGGGCTTTTTAAACTTTCCGGAGCTAGGCAAATCGTTATATTTTTCAACTCTGAGCTCGGGGTGGAAACTCAAGGTTTCTGGCTCAAAGAAAGTTGGGATCTGAAAGAAATGGGGTGATTGTAACCTTTCCACCGCGAGGGAATCTTTCACAAGTTTTTGTTTCAAATCAGAGCTCTGAGGGAAAACTCAGCTTTTCTGGCTGAATTTTATTCCATGCGCTAACTCCTCGGGGAAAGTTGTGACAAGGAAGGTGTTTTTTATCGGATCTTTTCAACTCTGAACCTGGGTGGAAACTCAAGTTCTGCGGCTGAATTTAGATATAGCACCAATTCTGAGATAGTACTAGAGCTCACGTTAAGTTCTGATATAACAATGAAGGGGTTCTTTAGTTTCCGAAGCCAGACGAACATGTAGATGTGTTTCTTTTTCTAAGCGGAGTTCTCGGTGGAAACACAAGTTATTTGGCTGAATTGCACTCTACCACCAATTGTGAAGTTTTCCTTGGGCTGAGCAAAAGTTCTGATCTGACAATGAAGGGCTTTTTAAGCTTACTGGAGCTAGGCGAACATGGGGATATCTTTGGCTGAATTGAGTTCTACCACCAATTGTATTCCTTGGGCTAACTCCCCAGGGAAAGACGTGACAATGAGTTTCTTTTTATTTTTCAAATCTGGCCCAAATTAATTTTCTGCATGAATTCAGTTCTACCACCAATTCTATTCCTTCGGTTAACTGCTCAGGGAAAGTTCCAATGTGACTACTAGTAAGATGTTTTTAATTGTTTCTTTTCAACACTGAACCTGGGTGGTAACTCAAGTTCTGTGACTGAATTTAGTGGTTCCACCAATTGTGAGATAGCACTTGGGCCAGCTCCTCAGGAAAAGGTATCATCTGACAAGAAAGGGGCTTTTAATCTTTCCGGAGGAACATGGAGAAATTTTCTGCATGGATTCAATTCTACCACCAATTCTCAGATATTCCTTGGGTTAACTGCTCAGGAATGGACCTAACAATGAACTCTTTTTTAATCTTTCCGGAACCAGGGACACATGGAAGTTTTTTAATTTTCAAAACTTCTCAATTCTGGCTGAATTGAGCTCTACTATCGAGATATTCCTTCGACTAACTCCTCAGGGAAAGATGTCATGTGAAATAAATAAAGGAGATTTTAAGCTTTCCGGAGCCAGGCAAACGGGGAGATTTCTTTGTTTCTGACATCTGAGCTCTGGTTCAAAACCAAAAGGTTTCTGGCTCAGGGACTGATCGGATCTGGAAATGGAGTGGTTTGTAAGCTTTCCACAGCCGCGGGATCTCTGATACCTGATTGTTTCAATTCTGAGCTCTGTGAAAACTCAGGTTCTCTGGCTGAATTTCCTTCCACCAATTCTGATACTCCTTGAGCTAACTCCTCAGGGAAAGTTCTTATCGGAGAAAGAAGGTGTTCTTTTAATTATTCCGGAGCCAGGCGAATATGGAGATATGTTTGTTTTATAACTCTGAACCTTGGTGGTAACTCCAGTTCTGTGGCTGAATTTAGTTGTACCACCAATTCTGAGTTAGTCCTTGCGCGAAGTCAATGAAGGGCTTTTTAAACTTTCCGGAGCTAGGCAAATCGTTATATTTTTCAACTCTGAGCTCGGGGTGGAAACTCAAGGTTTCTGGCTCAGAGAAAGTTGGGATCTGAAAGAAATGGGGTGATTGTAACCTTTCCACAGCCAGGGAATCTCTCATAAGTTTTTGTTTCAAATCAGAGCTCTGAGGGAAAACTCAGCTTTTCTGGCTGAATGTTATTCCACGCGCTAATTCCTCAGGGAAAGTTGTGACAAGGAAGGTGTTTTTATCGGATCTTTTCAACTCTGAACCTGGGTGGAAACTCAAGTTCTGCGGCTGAATTTAGATATAGCACCAATTCTGAGATAGTACTAGAGCTCACGTTAAGTTCTGATATAACAATGAAGGGGTTCTTTAGATTTCCGAAGCCAGACGAACATGTAGATGTGTTTCTTTTTCTAAGCGGAGTTCTCGGTGGAAACACAAGTTATTTGGCTGAATTGCACTCTACCACCAATTGTGAAGTTTTCCTTGGGCAGAGCAAAAGTTCTGATCTGACAATGAAGGGCTTTTTAAGCTTTCTGGAGCTAGGCGAACATGGGGATATCTTTGGCTGAATTGAGTTCTACCACCTATTCTATTCCTAGGGCTAACTGCTCACTGAAAGTTGCTATGTGACAAGTAAGGTCTTTTTGTTTCTTTTCAACACTGAACCTGTGTGGTAACTCAAGAAATTTTCTGCATGGATTCAATTCTACCACCAATTCTCAGATATTCCTTGGGTTAACTGCTCAGGAATAGACCTAACAATGAAGTCTTTTTTAATCCTTCCGGAACCAGGGACACATGGAAGTTTTTTATTTTTCAAAACTGTAGCTCTATTCTGGCTGAATTGAGTTCTACCACCAACTGTATTCCTTGGGCTAACTCCCCAGGGAAAGACGTGACAATGAGTTTCTTTTTATTTTTCAAATCTGGCCCAAATTAATTTTCTGCATGGATTCAATTCTACCACCAATTCTCAGATACTCCTTGGGTTAACTGCTCAGGAATGGACCTAACAATGAAGACTTTTTTAATCTTTCCGGAACCAGGGACACATGGAAGTTTTTTATTTTTCAAAACTGTAGCTCTATTCTGGCTGAATTGAGCTCTACTATCGAGATATTCCTTCGACTAACTCCTCAGGGAAAGATGTCATCTGAAATAAATAAAGGAGATTTTAAGCTTTCCGGAGCCAGGCAAACGGGGAGATTTCTTTGTTTCTGACATCTGAGCTCTGGTTCAAAACCAAAAGGTTTCTGTCTCAGGGACTGATCGGATCTGGAAATGGAGTAGTTTGTAAGCTTTCCACAGCCGCGGGATCTCTGATACCTGATTGTTTCAATTCTGAGCTCTGAGTGAAAACTCAGGTTCTCTGGCTGATTTTCCTTCCACCAATTCTGATAGTCCTTGAGCTAACTCCTCAGGGAAAGTTCTTATCGGAGAAAGAAGGTGTTCTTTTAATTATTCCGGAGCCAGGCGAATATGGAGATATGTTTGTTTTATAACTCTGAACCTTGGTGGTAACTCCAGTTCTGTGGCTGAATTTAGTTGTACCACCAATTCTGAGTTAGTCCTTGCGCGAAGTCAATGAAGGGCTTTTTAAACTTTCCGGAGCTAGGCAAATCGTTATATTTTTCAACTCTGAGCTCGGGGTGGAAACTCAAGGTTTCTGGCTCAGAGAAAGTTGGGATCTGAAAGAAATGGGGTGATTGTAACCCTTCCACAGCCAGGGAATCTCTCATAAGTTTTTGTTTCAAATCAGAGCTCTGAGGGAAAACAGCTTTTCTGGCTGAATTTTATTCCATGCGCTAACTCCTCAGGGAAAGTTGTGACAAGGAAGGTGTTTTTTATCGGATCTTTTCAACTCTGAACCTGGGTGGAAACTCAAGTTCTGCGGCTGAATTTAGATATAGCACCAATTCTGAGATAGTACTAGAGCTAATTCCTCACGTTAAGTTCTGATATAACAATGAAGGGGTTCTTTAGATTTCCGAAGCCAGACGAACATGTAGATGTGTTTCTTTTTCTAAGCGGAGTTCTCGGTGGAAACACAAGTTATTTGGCTGAATTGCACTCTACCACCAATTGTGAAGTTTTCCTTGGGCTGAGCAGAAGTTCTGATCTGACAATGAAGGGCGTTTTAAGCTTTCTGGAGCTAGGCGAACATGGGGATATCTTTGGCTGAATTGAGTTCTACCACCAATTGTATTCCTTGGGCTAACTCCCCAGGGAAAGAGTTTCTTTTTATTTTTCAAATCTGGCCCAAATTAATTTTCTGCATGAATTCAGTTCTACCACCAATTCTACTCCTTCGGTTAACTGCTCAGGGAAAGTTCCAATGTGACTACTAGTAAGATGTTTTTAATTGTTTCTTTTCAACACTGAACCTGGGTGGTAACTCAAGTTTTGTGACTGAATTTAGTGGTTCCACCAATTGTGAGATAGCACTTGGGCCAGCTCCTCAGGAAAAGGTATCATCTGACAAGAAAGGGGCTTTTAATCTTTCCGGAGGAACATGGAGAAATTTTCTGCATGGATTCAATTCTACCACCAATTCTCAGATATTCCTTGGGTTAACTGCTCAGGAATGGACCTAACAATGAAGTCTTTTTTAATCTTTCCGGAACCAGGGACACATGGAAGTTTTTTATTTTTCAAAACTGTAGCTCTATTCTGGCTGAATTGAGCTCTACTATCGAGATATTCCTTCGACTAACTCCTCAGGGAAAGATGTCATCTGAAATAAATAAAGGAGATTTTAAGCTTTCCGGAGCCAGGCAAACGGGGAGATTTCTTTGTTTCTGACATCTGAGCTCTGGTTCAAAACCAAAAGGTTTCTGGCTCAGGGACTGATCGGATCTGGAAATGGAGTGGTTTGTAAGCTTTCCACAGCCGCGGGATCTCTGATACCTGATTGTTTCAATTCTGAGCTCTGTGAAAACTCAGGTTCTCTGGCTGAATTTCCTTCCACCAATTCTGATACTCCTTGAGCTAACTCCTCAGGGAAAGTTCTTATCGGAGAAAGAAGGTGTTCTTTTAATTATTCCGGAGCCAGGCGAATATGGAGATATGTTTGTTTTATAACTCTGAACCTTGGTGGTAACTCCAGTTCTGTGGCTGAATTTAGTTGTACCACCAATTCTGAGTTAGTCCTTGCGCGAAGTCAATGAAGGGCTTTTTAAACTTTCCGGAGCTAGGCAAATCGTTATATTTTTCAACTCTGAGCTCGGGGTGGAAACTCAAGGTTTCTGGCTCAGAGAAAGTTGGGATCTGAAAGAAATGGGGTGATTGTAACCTTTCCACAGCCAGGGAATCTCTCATAAGTTTTTGTTTCAAATCAGAGCTCTGAGGGAAAACTCAGCTTTTCTGGCTGAATGTTATTCCACGCGCTAATTCCTCAGGGAAAGTTGTGACAAGGAAGGTGTTTTTATCGGATCTTTTCAACTCTGAACCTGGGTGGAAACTCAAGTTCTGCGGCTGAATTTAGATATAGCACCAATTCTGAGATAGTACTAGAGCTCACGTTAAGTTCTGATATAACAATGAAGGGGTTCTTTAGATTTCCGAAGCCAGACGAACATGTAGATGTGTTTCTTTTTCTAAGCGGAGTTCTCGGTGGAAACACAAGTTATTTGGCTGAATTGCACTCTACCACCAATTGTGAAGTTTTCCTTGGGCAGAGCAAAAGTTCTGATCTGACAATGAAGGGCTTTTTAAGCTTTCTGGAGCTAGGCGAACATGGGGATATCTTTGGCTGAATTGAGTTCTACCACCTATTCTATTCCTAGGGCTAACTGCTCACTGAAAGTTGCTATGTGACAAGTAAGGTCTTTTTGTTTCTTTTCAACACTGAACCTGTGTGGTAACTCAAGAAATTTTCTGCATGGATTCAATTCTACCACCAATTCTCAGATATTCCTTGGGTTAACTGCTCAGGAATAGACCTAACAATGAAGTCTTTTTTAATCCTTCCGGAACCAGGGACACATGGAAGTTTTTTATTTTTCAAAACTGTAGCTCTATTCTGGCTGAATTGAGTTCTACCACCAACTGTATTCCTTGGGCTAACTCCCCAGGGAAAGACGTGACAATGAGTTTCTTTTTATTTTTCAAATCTGGCCCAAATTAATTTTCTGCATGGATTCAATTCTACCACCAATTCTCAGATACTCCTTGGGTTAACTGCTCAGGAATGGACCTAACAATGAAGACTTTTTTAATCTTTCCGGAACCAGGGACACATGGAAGTTTTTTATTTTTCAAAACTGTAGCTCTATTCTGGCTGAATTGAGCTCTACTATCGAGATATTCCTTCGACTAACTCCTCAGGGAAAGATGTCATCTGAAATAAATAAAGGAGATTTTAAGCTTTCCGGAGCCAGGCAAACGGGGAGATTTCTTTGTTTCTGACATCTGAGCTCTGGTTCAAAACCAAAAGGTTTCTGTCTCAGGGACTGATCGGATCTGGAAATGGAGTAGTTTGTAAGCTTTCCACAGCCGCGGGATCTCTGATACCTGATTGTTTCAATTCTGAGCTCTGAGTGAAAACTCAGGTTCTCTGGCTGATTTTCCTTCCACCAATTCTGATAGTCCTTGAGCTAACTCCTCAGGGAAAGTTCTTATCGGAGAAAGAAGGTGTTCTTTTAATTATTCCGGAGCCAGGCGAATATGGAGATATGTTTGTTTTATAACTCTGAACCTTGGTGGTAACTCCAGTTCTGTGGCTGAATTTAGTTGTACCACCAATTCTGAGTTAGTCCTTGCGCGAAGTCAATGAAGGGCTTTTTAAACTTTCCGGAGCTAGGCAAATCGTTATATTTTTCAACTCTGAGCTCGGGGTGGAAACTCAAGGTTTCTGGCTCAGAGAAAGTTGGGATCTGAAAGAAATGGGGTGATTGTAACCCTTCCACAGCCAGGGAATCTCTCATAAGTTTTTGTTTCAAATCAGAGCTCTGAGGGAAAACAGCTTTTCTGGCTGAATTTTATTCCATGCGCTAACTCCTCAGGGAAAGTTGTGACAAGGAAGGTGTTTTTTATCGGATCTTTTCAACTCTGAACCTGGGTGGAAACTCAAGTTCTGCGGCTGAATTTAGATATAGCACCAATTCTGAGATAGTACTAGAGCTAATTCCTCACGTTAAGTTCTGATATAACAATGAAGGGGTTCTTTAGATTTCCGAAGCCAGACGAACATGTAGATGTGTTTCTTTTTCTAAGCGGAGTTCTCGGTGGAAACACAAGTTATTTGGCTGAATTGCACTCTACCACCAATTGTGAAGTTTTCCTTGGGCTGAGCAGAAGTTCTGATCTGACAATGAAGGGCGTTTTAAGCTTTCTGGAGCTAGGCGAACATGGGGATATCTTTGGCTGAATTGAGTTCTACCACCAATTGTATTCCTTGGGCTAACTCCCCAGGGAAAGAGTTTCTTTTTATTTTTCAAATCTGGCCCAAATTAATTTTCTGCATGAATTCAGTTCTACCACCAATTCTACTCCTTCGGTTAACTGCTCAGGGAAAGTTCCAATGTGACTACTAGTAAGATGTTTTTAATTGTTTCTTTTCAACACTGAACCTGGGTGGTAACTCAAGTTTTGTGACTGAATTTAGTGGTTCCACCAATTGTGAGATAGCACTTGGGCCAGCTCCTCAGGAAAAGGTATCATCTGACAAGAAAGGGGCTTTTAATCTTTCCGGAGGAACATGGAGAAATTTTCTGCATGGATTCAATTCTACCACCAATTCTCAGATATTCCTTGGGTTAACTGCTCAGGAATGGACCTAACAATGAAGTCTTTTTTAATCTTTCCGGAACCAGGGACACATGGAAGTTTTTTATTTTTCAAAACTGTAGCTCTATTCTGGCTGAATTGAGCTCTACTATCGAGATATTCCTTCGACTAACTCCTCAGGGAAAGATGTCATCTGAAATAAATAAAGGAGATTTTAAGCTTTCCGGAGCCAGGCAAACGGGGAGCTTTCTTTGTTTCTGACATCTGAGCTCTGGTTCAAAACCAAAAGGTTTCTGGCTCAGGGACTGATCGGATCTGGAAATGGAGTAGTTTGTAAGCTTTCCACAGCCGCGGGATCTCTGATACCTGCTTGTTTCAATTCTGAGCTCTGAGTGAAAACTCAGGTTCTCTGGCTGAATTTCCTTCCATCAATTCTGATAGTCCTTGAGCTAACTCCTCAGGGAAAGTTCTTATCGGAGAAAGAAGGTGTTTTTTTAATTATTCCGGAGCCAGGCGAATATGGAGATATGTTTGTTTTATAACTCTGAACGTTGGTGGTAACTCCAGTTCTGTGGCTGAATTTAGTTGTACCACCAATTCTGAGTTAGTCCTTGCGCGAAGTCAATGAAGGGCTTTTTAAACTTTCCGGAGCTAGGCAAATCGTTATATTTTTCAACTCTGAGCTCGGGGTGGAAACTCAAGGTTTCTGGTTCAGAGAAAGTTGGGATCTGAAAGAAATGGGGTGATTGTAACCTTTCCACAGCCAGGGAATCTCTCATAAGTTTTTGTTTCAAATCAGAGCTCTGAGGGAAAACTCAGTTTTTCTGGCTGAATTTTATACCATGCGCTAACTCCTCAGGGAAAGTTGTGACAAGGAAGGTGTTTTTTATCGGATCTTTTCAACTCTGAACCTGGGTGGAAACTCAAGTTCTGCGGCTGAATTTAGATATAGCACCAATTCTGAGATAGTACTAGAGCTCACGTTAAGTTCTGATATAACAATGAAGGGGTTCTTTATATTTCCGGAGCCAGACGAACATGTAGATATGTTTCTTTTTCTAAGCGGAGTTCTCGGTGGAAACACAAGTTATTTGGCTGAATTGCACTCTACCACCAATTGTGAAGTTTTCCTTGGGCTGAGCAGAAGTTCTGATCTGACAATGAAGGGCTTTTTAAGCTTTCTGGAGCTAGGCGAACATGGGGATATCTTTGGCTGAATTGAGTTCTACCACCAATTGTATTCCTTGGGCTAACTCCCCAGGGAAAGAGTTTCTTTTTATCTTTCAAATCTGGCCCAAATTAATTTTCTGCATGAATTCAGTTCTACCACCAATTCTATTCCTTCGGTTAACTGCTCAGGGAAAGTTCCAATGTGACTACTAGTAAGATGTTTTTAATTGTTTCTTTTCAACACTGAACCTGGGTGGTAACTCAAGTTCTGTGACTGAATTTAGTGGTTCCACCAATTGTGAGATAGCACTTGGGCCAGCTCCTCAGGAAAAGGTATCATCTGACAAGAAAGGGGCTTTTAATCTTTCCGGAGGAACATGGAGAAGCTTTTGATTTTCAACTTCGCTAAAAAGAGATTTTCTGGCTGAATTGAGTTCTACCACCAATTCTATTCCTAGGGCTAACTGCTCAGGGAAAGTTCCTATGTGACAAGTAAGGTGTTTTTGTTTCTTTTCAACACTGAACCTGTGTGGTAACTCAAGAAATTTTCTGCATGGATTCAATTCTACCACCAATTCTCAGATATTCCTTGGGTTAACTGCTCAGGAATGGACCTAACAATGAAGTCTTTTTTAATCTTTCCGGAACCAGGGACACATGGAAGTTTTTTATTTTTCAAAACTGTAGCTCTATTCTGGCTGAATTGAGCTCTACTATCGAGATATTCCTTCGACTAACTCCTCAGGGAAAGATGTCATCTGAAATAAATAAAGGAGATTTTAAGCTTTCCGGAGCCAGGCAAACGGGGAGCTTTCTTTGTTTCTGACATCTGAGCTCTGGTTCAAAACCAAAAGGTTTCTGGCTCAGGGACTGATCGGATCTGGAAATGGAGTAGTTTGTAAGCTTTCCACAGCCGCGGGATCTCTGATACCTGCTTGTTTCAATTCTGAGCTCTGAGTGAAAACTCAGGTTCTCTGGCTGAATTTCCTTCCATCAATTCTGATAGTCCTTGAGCTAACTCCTCAGGGAAAGTTCTTATCGGAGAAAGAAGGTGTTTTTTTAATTATTCCGGAGCCAGGCGAATATGGAGATATGTTTGTTTTATAACTCTGAACGTTGGTGGTAACTCCAGTTCTGTGGCTGAATTTAGTTGTACCACCAATTCTGAGTTAGTCCTTGCGCGAAGTCAATGAAGGGCTTTTTAAACTTTCCGGAGCTAGGCAAATCGTTATATTTTTCAACTCTGAGCTCGGGGTGGAAACTCAAGGTTTCTGGTTCAGAGAAAGTTGGGATCTGAAAGAAATGGGGTGATTGTAACCTTTCCACAGCCAGGGAATCTCTCATAAGTTTTTGTTTCAAATCAGAGCTCTGAGGGAAAACTCAGTTTTTCTGGCTGAATTTTATACCATGCGCTAACTCCTCAGGGAAAGTTGTGACAAGGAAGGTGTTTTTTATCGGATCTTTTCAACTCTGAACCTGGGTGGAAACTCAAGTTCTGCGGCTGAATTTAGATATAGCACCAATTCTGAGATAGTACTAGAGCTCACGTTAAGTTCTGATATAACAATGAAGGGGTTCTTTATATTTCCGGAGCCAGACGAACATGTAGATATGTTTCTTTTTCTAAGCGGAGTTCTCGGTGGAAACACAAGTTATTTGGCTGAATTGCACTCTACCACCAATTGTGAAGTTTTCCTTGGGCTGAGCAGAAGTTCTGATCTGACAATGAAGGGCTTTTTAAGCTTTCTGGAGCTAGGCGAACATGGGGATATCTTTGGCTGAATTGAGTTCTACCACCAATTGTATTCCTTGGGCTAACTCCCCAGGGAAAGAGTTTCTTTTTATCTTTCAAATCTGGCCCAAATTAATTTTCTGCATGAATTCAGTTCTACCACCAATTCTATTCCTTCGGTTAACTGCTCAGGGAAAGTTCCAATGTGACTACTAGTAAGATGTTTTTAATTGTTTCTTTTCAACACTGAACCTGGGTGGTAACTCAAGTTCTGTGACTGAATTTAGTGGTTCCACCAATTGTGAGATAGCACTTGGGCCAGCTCCTCAGGAAAAGGTATCATCTGACAAGAAAGGGGCTTTTAATCTTTCCGGAGGAACATGGAGAAGCTTTTGATTTTCAACTTCGCTAAAAAGAGATTTTCTGGCTGAATTGAGTTCTACCACCAATTCTATTCCTAGGGCTAACTGCTCAGGGAAAGTTCCTATGTGACAAGTAAGGTGTTTTTGTTTCTTTTCAACACTGAACCTGTGTGGTAACTCAAGAAATTTTCTGCATGGATTCAATTCTACCACCAATTCTCAGATATTCCTTGGGTTAACTGCTCAGGAATGGACCTAACAATGAAGTCTTTTTTAATCTTTCCGGAACCAGGGACACATGGAAGTTTTTTATTTTTCAAAACTGTAGCTCTATTCTGGCTGAATTGAGCTCTACTATCGAGATATTCCTTCGACTAACTCCTCAGGGAAAGATGTCATCTGAAATAAATAAAGGAGATTTTAAG
The DNA here is from genome assembly GCA_022577455.1 of Arizona elegans. Taxonomy (NCBI): domain Eukaryota; kingdom Metazoa; phylum Chordata; class Lepidosauria; order Squamata; family Colubridae; genus Arizona; species Arizona elegans. Next base: position 67,950,891 of record JAKOOJ010000004.1, on the reverse strand, counting down.
CTTTCCGGAGCCAGGCAAACGGGGAGCTTTCTTTGTTTCTGACATCTGAGCTCTGGTTCAAAACCAAAAGGTTTCTGGCTCAGGGACTGATCGGATCTGGAAATGGAGTAGTTTGTAAGCTTTCCACAGCCGCGGGATCTCTGATACCTGATTGTTTCAATTCTGAGCTCTGAGTGAAAACTCAGGTTCTCTGGCTGAATTTCCTTCCATCAATTCTGATAGTCCTTGAGCTAACTCCTCAGGGAAAGTTCTTATCGGAGAAAGAAGGTGTTTTTTTAATTATTCCGGAGCCAGGCGAATATGGAGATATGTTTGTTTTATAACTCTGAACGTTGGTGGTAACTCCAGTTCTGTGGCTGAATTTAGTTGTACCACCAATTCTGAGTTAGTCCTTGCGCGAAGTCAATGAAGGGCTTTTTAAACTTTCCGGAGCTAGGCAAATCGTTATATTTTTCAACTCTGAGCTCGGGGTGGAAACTCAAGGTTTCTGGTTCAGAGAAAGTTGGGATCTGAAAGAAATGGGGTGATTGTAACCTTTCCACAGCCAGGGAATCTCTCATAAGTTTTTGTTTCAAATCAGAGCTCTGAGGGAAAACTCAGTTTTTCTGGCTGAATTTTATACCATGCGCTAACTCCTCAGGGAAAGTTGTGACAAGGAAGGTGTTTTTTATCGGATCTTTTCAACTCTGAACCTGGGTGGAAACTCAAGTTCTGCGGCTGAATTTAGATATAGCACCAATTCTGAGATAGTACTAGAGCTCACGTTAAGTTCTGATATAACAATGAAGGGGTTCTTTATATTTCCGGAGCCAGACGAACATGTAGATATGTTTCTTTTTCTAAGCGGAGTTCTCGGTGGAAACACAAGTTATTTGGCTGAATTGCACTCTACCACCAATTGTGAAGTTTTCCTTGGGCTGAGCAGAAGTTCTGATCTGACAATGAAGGGCTTTTTAAGCTTTCTGGAGCTAGGCGAACATGGGGATATCTTTGGCTGAATTGAGTTCTACCACCAATTGTATTCCTTGGGCTAACTCCCCAGGGAAAGAGTTTCTTTTTATCTTTCAAATCTGGCCCAAATTAATTTTCTGCATGAATTCAGTTCTACCACCAATTCTATTCCTTCGGTTAACTGCTCAGGGAAAGTTCCAATGTGACTACTAGTAAGATGTTTTTAATTGTTTCTTTTCAACACTGAACCTGGGTGGTAACTCAAGTTCTGTGACTGAATTTAGTGGTTCCACCAATTGTGAGATAGCACTTGGGCCAGCTCCTCAGGAAAAGGTATCATCTGACAAGAAAGGGGCTTTTAATCTTTCCGGAGGAACATGGAGAAGCTTTTGATTTTCAACTTCGCTAAAAAGAGATTTTCTGGCTGAATTGAGTTCTACCACCAATTCTATTCCTAGGGCTAACTGCTCAGGGAAAGTTCCTATGTGACAAGTAAGGTGTTTTTGTTTCTTTTCAACACTGAACCTGTGTGGTAACTCAAGAAATTTTCTGCATGGATTCAATTCTACCACCAATTCTCAGATATTCCTTGGGTTAACTGCTCAGGAATGGACCTAACAATGAAGTCTTTTTTAATCTTTCCGGAACCAGGGACACATGGAAGTTTTTTATTTTTCAAAACTGTAGCTCTATTCTGGCTGAATTGAGCTCTACTATCGAGATATTCCTTCGACTAACTCCTCAGGGAAAGATGTCATCTGAAATAAATAAAGGAGATTTTAAGCTTTCCGGAGCCAGGCAAACGGGGAGATTACTTTGTTTCTGACATCTGAGCTCTGGTTCAAAACTAAAAGGTTTCTGGCTCAGGGACTGATCGGATCTGGAAATGGAGTGGCTTGTAAGCTTTCCGCAGCCACGGGATCTCTGATACCTGATTGTTTCAATTCTGAGCTCTGAGTGAAAACTCAGGTTCTCTGGCTGAATTTCCTTCCACCAATTCTGATAGTCCTTGAGCTAACTCCTCAGGGAAAGTTCTTATCGGAGAAAGAAGGTGTTCTTTTAATTATTCCGGAGCCAGGCGAATATGGAGATATGTTTGTTTTATAACTCTGAACCTTGGTGGTAACTCCAGTTCTGTGGCTGAATTTAGTTGTACCACCAATTCTGAGTTAGTCCTTGCGCGAAGTCAATGAAGGGCTTTTTAAACTTTCCGGAGCTAGGCAAATCGTTATATTTTTCAACTCTGAGCTCGGGGTGGAAACTCAAGGTTTCTGGCTCAGAGAAAGTTGGGATCTGAAAGAAATGGGGTGATTGTAACCCTTCCACAGCCAGGGAATCTCTCATGTTTTTGTTTCAAATCAGAGCTCTGAGGGAAAACTCAGCTTTTCTGGCTGAATTTTATTCCATGCGCTAACTCCTCAGGGAAAGTTGTGACAAGGAAGGTGTTTTTTATCGGATCTTTTCAACTCTGAACCTGGGTGGAAACTCAAGTTCTGCGGCTGAATTTAGATATAGCACCAATTCTGATAGTACTAGAGCTAATTCCTCACGTTAAGTTCTGATATAACAATGAAGGGGTTCTTTAGATTTCCGAAGCCAGACGAACATGTAGATGTGTTTCTTTTTCTAAGCGGAGTTCTCGGTGGAAACACAAGTTATTTGGCTGAATTGCACTCTACCACCAATTGTGAAGTTTTCCTTGGGCTGAGCAGAAGTTCTGATCTGACAATGAAGGGCTTTTTAAGCTTTCTGGAGCTAGGCGAACATGGGGATATCTTTGGCTGAATTGAGTTCTACCACCAATTGTATTCCTTGGGCTAACTCCCCAGGGAAAGAGTTTCTTTTTATTTTTCAAATCTGGCCCAAATTAATTTTCTGCATGAATTCAGTTCTACCACCAATTCTATTCCTTCGGTTAACTGCTCAGGGAAAGTTCCAATGTGACTACTAGTAAGATGTTTTTAATTGTTTCTTTTCAACACTGAACCTGGGTGGTAACTCAAGTTCTGTGACTGAATTTAGTGGTTCCACCAATTGTGAGATAGCACTTGGGCCAGCTCCTCAGGAAAAGTTATCATCTGACAAGAAAGGGGCTTTTAATCTTTCCGGAGGAACATGGAGATGCTTTTGATTTTCAACTTCGCTAAAAAGAGATTTTCTGGCTGAATTGAGTTCTACCACCAATTCTATTCCTAGGGCTAACTGCTCAGGGAAAGTTGCTATGTGACAAGTAAGGTGTTTTTGTTTCTTTTCAACACTGAACCTGTGTGGTAACTCAAGAAATTTTCTGCATGGATTCAATTCTACCACCAATTCTCAGATATTCCTTGGGTTAACTGCTCAGGAATAGACCTAACAATGAAGTCTTTTTTAATCCTTCCGGAACCAGGGATACATGGAAGTTTTTTATTTTTCAAAACTGTAGCTCTATTCTGGCTGAATTGAGTTCTACCACCAATTGTATTCCTTGGGCTAACTCCCCAGGGAAAGACGTGACAATGAGTTTCTTTTTATTTTTCAAATCTGGCCCAAATTAATTTTCTGCATGAATTCAGTTCTACCACCAATTCTACTCCTTCGGTTAACTGCTCAGGGAAAGTTCCAATGTGACTACTAGTAAGATGTTTTTAATTGTTTCTTTTCAACACTGAACCTGGGTGGTAACTCAAATTTTGTGACTGAATTTAGTGGTTCCACCAATTGTGAGATAGCACTTGGGCCAGCTCCTCAGGAAAAGGTATCATCTGACAAGAATGGGGCTTTTAATCTTTCCGGAGGAACATGGAGAAATTTTCTGCATGGATTCAATTCTACCACCAATTCTCAGATATTCCTTGGGTTAACTGCTCAGGAATGGACCTAACAATGAAGTCTTTTTTAATCTTTCCGGAACCAGGGACACATGGAAGTTTTTTATTTTTCAAAACTGTAGCTCTATTCTGGCTGAATTGAGCTCTACTATCGAGATATTCCTTCGACTAACTCCTCAGGGAAAGATGTCATCTGAAATAAATAAAGGAGATTTTAAGCTTTCCGGAGCCAGGCAAACGGGGAGATTACTTTGTTTCTGACATCTGAACTCTGGTTCAAAACTAAAAGGTTTCTGGCTCAGGGACTGATCGGATCTGGAAATGGAGTGGCTTGTAAGCTTTCCGCAGCCACGGGATCTCTGATACCTGATTGTTTCAATTCTGAGCTCTGAGTGAAAACTCAGATTCTCTGGCTGAATTTCCTTCCACCAATTCTGATAGTCCTTGAGCTAACTCCTCAGGGAAAGTTCTTATCGGAGAAAGAAGGTGTTCTTTTAATTATTCCGGAGCCAGGCGAATATGGAGATATGTTTGTTTTATAACTCTGAACCTTGGTGGTAACTCCAGTTCTGTGGCTGAATTTAGTTGTACCACCAATTCTGAGTTAGTCCTTGCGCGAAGTCAATGAAGGGCTTTTTAAACTTTCCGGAGCTAGGCAAATCGTTATATTTTTCAACTCTGAGCTCGGGGTGGAAACTCAAGGTTTCTGGCTCAGAGAAAGTTGGGATCTGAAAGAAATGGGGTGATTGTAACCTTTCCACAGCCAGGGAATCTCTCATAAGTTTTTGTTTCAAATCAGAGCTCTGAGGGAAAACTCTGCTTTTCTGGCTGAATTGAGTACCACCAATTTTATTCCATGCACTAACTCCTCAGGGAAAGTTGTGACAAGGAAGGTGTTTTTTATCGGATCTTTTCAACTCTGAACCTGGGTGGAAACTCAAGTTCTGCGGCTGAATTTAGATGTAGCACCAATTCTGAGATAGTACTTGAGCTAACTCCTCACGTTAAGTTCTGATATAACAATGAAGGGGTTCTTTATATTTCCGGAGCCAGACGAACATGCAGATGTGTTTCTTTTTCAAAGCGGAGCTCTGGGTGGAAACTGAAGTTAAACATGGGGATATGTTTGGCTGAATTGAGCTACCACCAATTGTATTCCTTGGGCTAACTCCTCAGGAAAGACGTGACAATGAGTTTTTTTTTTACTTTTCAAATCTGGCCCCAAAATAAATTTTCTGCATGAATTCAGTTCTACCACCAATTCTATTCCTTCGGCTAACTGCTCAGGGAAAGTTCCAATGTGACTTGTAAGATGTTTTTAATTGTTTCTTTTCAACACTGAACCTGGGTGTATCCAAATTTACAACCCAAGTGTTGGCGATTTGAGTGTGAAGATGCTACATATTTTCATATATGGTGGACATGTAAAAAAATTAAGGCCTTTTGGATTAAAATATGGTGGATTATTCAAAATATTTTAAGGAAAAAAATTCAATTTACACCACATTTTTTTTTTGTTGGGAATAGTCACGGATTGTACTGTAATAGAGACTACGTTGGTTTTGAATTTAATAACAGCTGCCAGGTTACTGGTGGCACAGTACTGGAAGAAAGAAGATCCACCTACCATTGAGGAATGGACATTAAAAGTTGTGCATCTGGCTGAGATGGCAAAAATTTCATCATATCTTAAAGATCATTCAAATGAAAGATACATATCAGAATGGAGAAGATGGATTGACTATATGCAAAAAAAGTACCCGAACAAGAAGATTCATATAGCTTATGAATGAAATATTTTTAAGTAGTTTATGTTTATAGTTTTTGAGCTATAAGGAGTTAAAGACCTAGGGAGAATATGAATGCAATAATTTGTTAGCATATTTCAGCTTTATGTTTGTGAATGCTATACCCTGTGCCTGTTCTGGGAAGTCTAGGGAGGGGGGTTTGGGGGGTAGGAGGGAGGGGAAAGGGTGGGGGGGGAATGTTTGTATTTCTTATAAAACTTTTCAATAAAAAAATAACTTTTTCAGCCCTCTGAGTAGTCCATATGCATAAAAGGATACAGCAATAGAGAGGTATGAAGGAAGGGAAGGGAAATTAGAGTAGGAGTGAGGGTAAGAGAGGAAGAAAGGAGGAGAAGGAGAAAGGAAGAGGAAGTAGGGAGGGAAAGAAGAGGGGGGAAGAGAAAGTAAGAAGGAAAGAAAAGAGAAGGTGGTAGGTTTGAGAAGAAAGATTGCTGTACAATAAAAAAGATGAAAGGGAAGAAAACCAACCCCAAACAAATATAAAGATATTACGATAAAGAATGAATTGTTAAACTTTAAAGAATAAAAGAGAACAAATATGGATAAATAGCAATAATTAGAAACACACATACAAACATGCAATGTATTTTCTTTGAACAGAGTATTTGGCTGGTTCACAAATTTAAACAGTGTTTAGTCATTTCAATTAAATTTACAATTTCTATATTTCCTTTTTGCCATATTTATTTCTCATCTATTTTTTTAAAAAAACCAATATTACCTTTCATCCTCATCTCTAATCTTAATCAATTTCAATTTTTCCCTTCTATATTATACCCCTTCACATTGTCATCTATTTTTATATCCATCCTCACATTGGTTAATTACGTAATTATGTAATACAGTTGTTTAATACAAATTCAACATTTTAATATAAATCAATTAGTTATATAACTATCTTTTTTGTATATTAATCAATATGAACATGAATATTCCAATTGTTTCCATGCAATCCAATTTCTTACAAATCAAATAATTATATTTACCAATAATAATAAACCAAATAATTTCCCCCATATATTCCTCCAAACCACAACTTAACCATTTCTGCTTTCAACACAATATACAATTAATAGTATCTCAATTATTATAATTCCCTAGTCAACTAGAGCTTTTTTTCTTTTGTGTTTTAAAATCTTGAACCTCCTCTTTTGCCCTAAATTTCCCATTGTTTGCAGTTTTGCACCTACCTTTTTTGGTGAGGAAAAAGAAAAAGAAATCTCTTCTCTGCCTCATTTTGTCATGTTGCAGCAAAGACCCTGCTTTACTTTCAGTTTCACTTTTTCAGCATAGCTAGGGAAAAAATCTGCTCCAGCAATTTACCTCTTTGCAGCTAGCTAGCAACAGAGCCCTCCGCAAAACAGCTGAGAGCAAATCAGCTGAGTCGGGAGGCTGATCAAATCAACTTATGGTAATTAACCTATGCTGAAGCTGAAAGGGGCTGTTTTTTCTATTTTTGCAGGCACCGGTCTACTCATTTGTTTTCTTTTAACACTGATCAGCTGTAAGGCTCCACTGCAAGAATTTAAACAGTTTTTTTCTCTCTAGCCGTCAGCTGGGAATCAGGAGGCAGCAATAGATTGGGAGTGGGCAGGGTAAGTGAACGGTGACCTGCGATCCAACAGAGGCAGTGGGTACGGGTGAGTGAAGGAGTGAGGGGGGGCGAGAGAGGGCTTTGGCGACCCCTGTGAAATGGCCGTTCGACCCCCAAAGGAGTCGCGGCCCCCAGGTTGAGAACCGCTGTACTAGAGGCTAAACTTCCAAAACCGAAAATGTACTGCATGTCCCTCAAAGAACTAGACGAACTCAGAGCATTTATTGACAAAAATCTAAAAAGGGGTTTCATCGAACCCACCCAACCAAAAATAGCAGCCCCAGTGTTATTCCGCGAAAAGAAAGATGGCACCTTACGCTTGTGAATGGACTACCGGAACCCGAACACTATCTGCGTGGGAAATATGTACCCACTTCCCCTTATGAAGGACATACTGGCACACTTCTCTAAAGGAAAAAACTTTTAAAAGCTAGATTTACGAGAGGCATACTACTGCATCAGAATTAGGAAAGGGGATGAGTGGAAGACTGTTTTTAACACCCCGCTGGGGTGCTACCAATTTAAAGTACTGCCTTTTGGATTATAGGGAGCCCCTACCGTGTTTATGCAACTAATTAATGAAGTGCTCCATGAACATTTTATACAAAGGGGTCCTAATTTACCTTCGTGACATTTTAATTGACACTGAAACAAAAGCAGAGCACATAAAACTAGTCTGAGCAGTCCTCACGAAACTCAAAGCCGCCAAACTCTATGCAAAACTCTCTAAATGTGAGTTCCACCAACAAAAAATTGACTACCTGGGCTCTAGAATATCCCATGATGGAGTAGAAATGGATCCACAAAAGGTAAAAGCAGTCATTGATTGGGAGCTGCCCCAAAACCGCAAACAACTACAAACCTTCCTGGGTTTTGCAAACTTTACCGTCAGTTCATTCCAGCTTTTGCGAAAATCACCCTCCCCATTGCTTGTTAAAAACAAAATGGTGGGGGGACCTAAATCAAGGCAACCCCTTAACTGGACTATGGAATGCCAAGCAGCATTTGAAAAACTTAAACAGCTATTCTCAGCCAAACCAGTCCTAAAAAACCCAGGGCCAGAACAATCATTTGTCATCCAAGCAGATGCCAGCAATGTGTCAGCAGGAGCAGTCCTACTCCAAAAGAATAAACATGAACAACAGCAACCATGTGCATACACTTCCAAAAAATTGACAGAAATCGAGCAAAGGTGGGCTATATGGGAGAAGGAGGCATATGCCATATGATGGGCCCTCCTAACATGAAGACATTTCCTAGAAGGGAACAAAATCCCCTTTGAAGTCTAGACTGATCATAAAAATCTAGAGGCTTTATAACTCTCCCCTAAACAAATACGCTGGGCACAATATTTTAAACATTTTAATTTTACTCTCAAGTATCTCCCAGAGGGGAAAAATTTCCTAGCTCAGTGGTTCTCAACCTTCCTAATGTCACGACCCTTTAATACAGTTCCTCATGTTGTGGTGACCCCCAACCAGGGGTGGGTTCTAAATTTTTTTACTACCGGTTCTGTGGGCGTGGCTTATTTTGTGGGTGTGGCTTGGAGGTCATGTGACCGAGTGGGCGTGGCTAGATGGTCATGTGACCGAGTGGCCATGGCTATGTGTATAGGGACTACTCAGAGGGCTGAAAAAAGTCATTTCTGACAGGTCCTCGCACTTTTGACTGGTCCTCACACTTATGACCATCCTCACATTTATGTCTGTGCAGCATTCTTAACAACCATGTCACTCATTTCACAACTGCTTCTCTTCAACATGGTATAAGATAGGGCAAAAAACGTAAAATGTGAGGACAGTCGTAAATTCAAGGACTGGTCAAAAGTGCGAGGACCAGTCAAAAATAACTTTTTCAGCCCTCTGAGTAGTCCCTGTGCACAAAAGGACTACCCAGAGGGCTGAAAAATGTGATTTCTAACAGGTCCTCGCACTTTTTTTATTGAAAAAGTTTTCAAATACAAGTTTTCCCCCCTTTCCCCCCCCCCTCTTCCCTAACCCCCCCTCTCCACCCATCCCCCCCTGTGACTTCTTCACAACAATAGGCTATTTCATAACTAGTTACATACATAATATCTTTCCTTTCCCTTACTCCCTCCTCAGAATACTGACCCTTAGCATATTATTCTTATAACTCCCATTTTTACGATAATCTGCCCTTTTTCTCCTCCCCTAAACTTATAGTATATTATTACAATTTAACATTTAGTCTTTTATATATATTAATAATATAACATTTTAAGGCGGCCTTCTCCCTACATCCAAATTTAACATTTATTCAGTTCTATCCAGTTCCTCCACTCCCCAAACTAACCTATTTCAACCCTTCAATTCCTGCAAGATCATGCAATACAATTCTAAATATAATCCACTGCCCACTATATGCATTCCATTTTGAAAAAAAAAAAAAAAGACAATAACTTTAAATTTATAATCCATATACTATCTTCTTTGGTGTCTTTCCACTGGATTGTTAATTCCATCACCCATAATAGGGTAAAGTAACATGCTGATGCAACAGTTTGTTCAAAGTCTTCAATCATCTTCTTCCCCCATCAGTAGTAGATATCCTCGCATCTATATAAAAGTAAAAACAACCACCCGAGTGACATTATAATTATATCCATATGGTTATAGTTGTGGTATTCATCAGGATTGTTAATTCCCATCATCCTAATGAGTAACATCCAGATCTTCTGCATGCCCCGGCGTAACTCTCCTGCCTTGTAACTCAAAATAATTATAATATATTTACCAATAAAAAAAAAAAAAAATCCAGAGTAGATGATTCAAATCCAACAAGGTGAGGCTCTTTTCACATCCCAAAATCACGGCATTGCAGAGATCTGCCACAATCCTCAGGATACTATTAAACAATTGTTCGCCTCCACTATCTTTTCAAATATTCATTCATTTTTTAAAGTCCCTGGCTCCACTGTTGCATGGTTTAGAAACTGCTGTTTCTATGAGATCTATTTCTTTTCTTTTTCTTTTGCGGGTTGAATTTCCATCCTCGTTTCTTGCCTACCGATTGTGTGTCGGCTGGTCGATTTTCATTCTGCTTTATGGGTTGTTCTTGTTGGGTTAGTTTTATCATCTCATCTTTCTTCTCCGTCACTTGTATGTCAACTGATTGATTTGCGCACTTGTCTGTGACTTGATGGTTCATCAGCTTGGTGTCGGATGACACTACTCTCTTATTTATAGACAGTCCAGCTGGGGTATCCAGGGAGTCCAAAGACAATTTATCTGCCACAGCCTCTGTAATTTGATATTTTCCTTTTGTTTCCAACTCCTTTTGCTTATCCTGTATTATGCCTAAAGATGTTAAATTCATTTTTAAAATTTTTTGATAAAAATCTTCCGCTTTTTCAACAGTGTTCAATTGATATCTTGCTCCTTGATATCTCAATATTAAACCAACTGGCGTGTCCCACCTGAATAGGATATTTCTTTTTTTTAACTCAGTCACTAGAAAGCCAAATTTCTTCCTTTCCATTAGCATTTTAGTCGGGAGCTCCTTAAAAATCCAAATCTTTCTTCCATGAAATTGCAAAGTAGAATTAAAAGAGTTCTGCACAATATTATTCCTAATTTCTTTATCTGTAAAATAGATCACCACATCTCTAGGCAACTGCCTTTGCTTTGCCAACCAGGAGTTAATTCTGTAAATTCTATCAATCCTGCAAAACACTTCATCAGGTTGAACCTTTAAAATCCCAGCCAGAATTTCAGAAGATATTTTCCTTAAGTCATCTCTATTATTTTCCTGCAGGCCTCTCAGTCTAATTGCGTATTCTGTAAAATTATATTGAATCATTAAAACTTCTCTTTCAATCCTCTGTTGCACATTTTCTCCATTACCAGTCTTTTGGTCAACCTCCATTTTAGATTTGTCTTCTGGACTATTATCCTGAATGTTTACCAAATCCTTTTTAATTTTTTGAATCTTGTCATCCAAATTCTCCTCCGTTTCCTTCATTTTAGACTCTAATAATTTAGTCTTTGCGTCCACCCGAATCAGAAAATCTGATAAACCATTAGCTGATTTTAAAATCTTTTGATTCAAAAAGTCAAACTTTGATTTCACCAATTCACCAATTTCTTTAATTTCCTGGTTAAATTTTTCAAGTTGCTGGTTCATAATCTCATCCCTTCTTACAATCTCTTCAAGGAGAAATTCTATTATATTAAAATCAGGTTTCTGACACTGGAGAGTTACAATTTGTTGGTGCAGTTTCTTAATGGGGGAAGTTCCCCCCCCCGTTTGTCCAGCTGTGTAAGTCCCGATGCCATTTCCCACACAGACAAGATTTAGCAAAAAAGAGAGAAAAAATAGAAAACGGAAGGACTTTCCCTTAAAAAAACAAAAAAAAAACTTCGTTTCAATCAACAGCAAGAGAAGACACAGGAGCGAGGTTTTATCTACAAATGTAGCCAGTGATATTTATTCCGCTACATTGTAGTAATAAGAAACGGAAGGACTTTCCCTTTCAGCCCTTCTCCAGCCACGGCAGACGCCATTTTAAAAGGCTATTTTTCCCCCTTTCCTCTCCTCTTTTCTCTTAAATAGTTTTTTAAAGGGTAAAATACTTGCGATTCAGTATTAAGGGTCCAGCTCGCCTTTTCTTTGATTATTCTGTTAAGTTCGCAGGCTTGCTCTTGACGCCTGGCTCTGCATAAGCAGAGGTCTCCCAACGCCCGGAGCAGCGGCAGGGGATATGGGGCTTCTCATCCGCTCTGTCCCAAAAGTAAAAAAAAAACTTTTGGGACTCTGCAGAGAGTTCTACCCACCCCTGCCGGCTCTATCTCTGTTTCCTCTTGGAAACGGAGTTTTTTCGAGCCGCCATTCCGCTGTGAAGGCGGCTCTGACAGGCAATGGAAGCTGACGATCCCAAAGGAACGTCTGGCGGCGGCCAGCAGCAAACCGGAAGTCAGGTCCTCGCACTTTTGACCGGTCTTTGCAGTTATCATCTTTTATGCCCATATCATGGTCATCATTTATGCCCATTGTACCATTCTTAACAACCGTGTCACTCATTTCACAACTGCTTCTCTTCACCATGATGACAAGATAGGGCAAAAACATAAATTGTTGAGGACAGTCGTAAGTTCGAGGACTGGTCAAAAGTGCGAGGACCAGTCAAAAATAACTTTTTCAGCCCTCTGAGTAGTCCATATGCATAAAAGGATACAGCAATAGAGAGGGATGAAGGAAGGGAAGGGAAATTAGAATAGGAGTGAAGGTAAGAGAGGGAGGAAGAGAGGAGGAGAAGGAGAAAGAAAGAGGAAGTAGGGAGAAGAAGAAGAGGGGGGGAGAGAAAGTAAGTAAGAAAGAAAAGACAGAGGTGGTAGGTTTGAGGAGAAAGATTGCTGTACAATAAAAAAGATGAAAGGGAAGAAAGCCAACCCCAAACAAATATTAAGATATTAAGATAAAGAATGAATTGTTAAACTTTAAAGAATAAAAGAGAACAAATAGCAATAAATAGCAATAATTAGAAACACACATACAAACATACAACGTATTTTCTTTGAACAGAGTATTTGGCCGGTTCACAAATTTAAACAGTTGTAGGAGGTTAGCACCCACCCCTTTCCTAGAAGAATGAAATATTTTGGGAAATATTAAAAAGGCAGAATATTATATTTCCCTGGATGAGAAATGGAGAAGCATATTTTACAGACAAAGCAGCTCCCACCTTCCTGCCCCCCACCCTTTGTTAATGGGCCAGAGGCAGAAAGTCAATCCTTTGTCAAAGGATATTTGCAACACAATAGCAACAGAAACTAACACAATGGGCCCCATCAAGCCATGTGATCCTGTCCACCATTAAACCATCTTTCCAAGCAGTCTCCATGTTTCCAGTGTCTTTTTCCCCACTTGGAGCAGAACCCAGAAGGATATTTCTTCCAACACAGTATTTAGTCGTTTCAATTAAATTTACAATTTCTGTATTTCCTTTTTACCATATTTATTCCTCATCTATTTTTTTAAAAAACCAATATTACCCTTCATCCTCATCGCTAATCTTAATCAAATTCAATTTTTCCCTTCTATTCTATATTATATTCCTTCCCATTGTCATCTATTTTTATATCCATCCTCACATTGGTTAATTATGTAATACAGTTGTTTAATACAAATTCAACATTTTAATATAAATCAATTAGTTATATAACTACCTTTTTTGTATATTAATCAATATGAACATGAATATTCCAATTGTTTCCATGCAATCCAATCTCTTAATTAATTAAATCAATTAATTATATTTACCAATAATAATAAACCAAATAATTTCCCCCATATATTCCTCCAAACCACAACTTAACCATTTCTGCTTTCAACACAATATGCAATTAATAGTATCTCAATTATTACAATTCCCTAGTTAAATAGAGCTTTTTTTCTTCTGTGTTTTAAAATCTTGAACCTCCTCTTGCCCTAAATTTCCCATTGTTTGCAGTTTCGCACCTACCTTTTTTGGTGAGGAAAAAGAAATCTCTCTGCCTCATTTTGTCACATTCACCAAAGACCCTGCTTACTTTCAATTTCCCTTTTTCAGCATAGCTAGGAGAAAAGAAATCTGCTCCAGGAATTTACCTCTTTGCAGCTAGCTAGCAACAGAGCCCTCTGCAAAACAGCTGAGAGTAGGGCGGCTCTTTGAAGCCCCGCAGCAAGAATTTAAAGTTTATTTCCCTCTAGCCACCAGCTGGGACTCCGGAGGCAGCAATAGATTGGGAGTGGGCGGGGTAAGCGAACGGCGACCGGGCGATCCAGCAGAGGCAGAGGGTGAGGGTGAGTGAAGGCGTGGGGGGGGGCGAGAGAGGGCTTTGGTGACCCCTGTGAAATGGCCGTTTGACCCCCAAAGGGGTCGCGACCCCCAGGTTGAGAACCGCTGTCCTAGCTGATGCCCTATCCAGAAAACCCCAATATAACAGCAAAAAGACTGAAATTGTTAAACCTATGGTCCAAGCACCCCTGCCAGCTGTTAAAGTAATCATCCGAGCACAAGCCAAAAAAGAACTACTTGCTGACTACGAATCAGTTGCCAAATTTAAGGAGGAACTAATTAAGGATGACTGGTTCCAAACTCACAAAAATATTTGCTTAATTAAAGACGGATTAGCCTAGGTAGAGAACAAACTTTACGTACCGGCAAGCTGAGGACTGGACCTCATGAAATGATGCCATGACTTCAAGATGGCTAGACATTTGGGGTTTGTGGTGATCCCTTAAAAAAGACATTGAGAGCAAGTGCTATCTGCCCCATCTGCGCAGCTGCAAAACGACAATAAGGAAAATCCCCAGGATTTTTACAAACTGTAGCAGACCCTTCAGCACTCTGGAGAGATATTTCTATGGATTTTATAGTGGAGCTACCTGAAAGCGTGGGAAACACAGTTATTTGGGTTGTGACGGACCTTTTTTCAAAACAGGTCCATTTTGTACCCTACCAGAAGATCCCAACAGCCAAGGCATTAGCAAAAATGTTTCTAGTGCACATTTATCGCCTCCATGGAGCTCCCCAATGGATTATCTCAGACAAGGGTGTTCCGTTCACTTCCAAATTTTGGTGGGCTTTTTAAAACCTGTTACGCTCTGCCCAGGGGTTGTCCTCTTCGCATCACCCCCAGACAAACGGGGGTGGGGTGGAGAGGATCAAGTGTTAGAACAATATTTAAGGTGTTTTATTAACTACCAACAGGACAATTGGACTGACCTTCTGCCATTTGCTGAAGTAGTTTACAATAACTCTGTACACAGTAGCACTGGTTTCACCCCATTTCAGGTAGCCACAGGACAAGAATTCAACCCCATGCCAGAGCTGCCCACTAAAGAACCTGACATTCTCTCCCTTAAGGAGTGGATAAACAACTTACAAGCCACATGGCCAGTAGTCAGACTAGCTCTACAAGATGCTAGAGCAGCTTTTAAAGCTCAAGCAGATAAAAAATGCAGTGAACCTAAACCTTTCAAGGTTGGAGACCTTGTTTATTTATTTATTTATTTATTTATTTATTTATTTATTTATTTATTATATATAAATATATAATATATAGGGAGCCAGTGCAGCTTGCGTAGGAGAGGTGTTACATGGGCGTAATGAGCTGTGCCCATAATCACCAGCGCGGCTACATTCTGGACCAGTTGGAGCCTCCGGGTGCTTTTCAAGGGGAGCCCCATGTAGAGAGCATTACAGTAGTCCATACAGGAGGTAACTAGGGCATGAGTGTCCGTGCGCAAGCGTCCCGATCCAGAAAGGGATGCAACTGGCGGATCAGGCGAACCTGATAAAAGGCACCCCTGGCCATGGCCGTCAAATGATCTTCTAAAGATAACCGTGAATCCAGGAGGACACCCAAGTTGCGGGCCCTCTCTGTGGGGAGCAAGATCTCATCCCCTATTGTCAGTGATGGTACCAGCTGACTATACCAGGACGCCGGAAGCCACAGCCACTCGGTCTTGGAGGGGTTGAGTCTGAGCTTGTTTCTCCCCATCCAGATCCGCACGGCCTCCAGGCAACGGGACATCACAGCAAGGGCATCATTGGGGTGGTCTGGGGTGGAGATGTATAGCTGTGTGTCATCAGCATACTGATGAACACTCACCCCAAAACCACGGATGATCTCGCCTAGCGGTTTTACATAAATGTTGAACAGAAGGGGTGAGAGGACCGACCCTTACCCACAAATAAGGTGCCTCGAGGTTGACCTCTGCCCCCCTGCCAACACAAACTGCGAACGGTCAGAGAGGAAGGAGGAGAACCATCGAAGCACTGTGCCCCCTATTCCTAACCCCTCCAGCCGGTGCAGTAAGATACCATGGTCGATGGTATCAAAAGCCGCTGAGAGATCTAATAGGACCAGGATAGAGGAGCAACCTCTGTCCCGAGCCCTCCAGAGATCATCCACCAATGCGACCAATGCCGTTTCCATGCTGTATCATGACCTGAAGCCCGACTGGAACGGATCCAGATAGACAACTTCATCCAGGTATCGGAGTAGTTGTCACACCACCACACTCAACAACCTTTGCAACAAAGCGGAGATTGGAGACTGGACGATAATTTGATAATATAGCCGGGTCCAGGGAAGGCTTCTTGAGGAGGGGCTTCACAACCGCCTCTTTCAAGGCGGCGGGAAAGACACCCTCACTCAGAGAAGCATTTTTAATCCCCTGGAGCCAGCCTTGTGTAACCTCCCGGGAGGCCAGTACCAACCAGGAGGGACATGGGTCCAATAAACATGTGGCAGCATTAAGCTTGCCCAGAATCCTGTCCACGTCCTCAGGAGCCACAGAGTCAAACTCTTCCCAGATAACGCTCTCAAGACCTGCCCCCGTCTCCTCCCCTGGATCTACCCAATCGGAGTCCAGGCCTTCCCGAATCTGAGCGACTTTATCATGCAGGAATTGTACAAAATCCTCAGCTCGACCCTTTAAGGGATCTTCCCGTACCCCCACCTGAAGTAGGGAGCGGGTCACCCTAAACAGCGCAGCTGGGCGGTTCTCTGCAGATGCAATAAGAGCGGAGAAGTAGCTAGACTTCGCCGCTCTTATCGCCACTAGGTAGGTCTTAATATAAGATCTCACCTGTGTTCGGTCAGATTCAGATTGGCTTGTCCTCCAATTGCTCTCCAGGCATCTTTTCCGACGCTTCATCTCTCTCAGCTCCTCGGAAAACCAAGGAGCTAGACGAGATTGGCATCGGGTCAGAGGCCACAAAGGCACGACGCGGTCCAAGGCCCCAGTAGCCGCCCTGTCCCAGGCGACCACCAGGTCCTCAGTCGAGTTGTGAGCCAGAGTCTCAGGAAATGGCCCAAGCTCCATCAGGAACCTTTCGGGGTCCATCAGGCGCCTGGGACGGAACCATTTGGTTGGTTCCGTCTCCCTGCGGTGGGTGGAAGTGACTTGAAAGTCCATGTGAAGGAGAGAATGATCAGAACATGACAAGGGCTTGATGTCTATATCCCCTATTCTTAGATCATTCAGCCACTGACCAGAGACAAAAATCAAGTCCAGAGTGTGATTCCCCAAGTGGAATTATCCACAAATGATCCTACAATCATTACAGCCCTGTAAGAAACTGGGACCAAAATTAATTGGCCCATTTCCCATCACCAGAATCATTAACCCTGTTATGGTAGAACCCCTCCTTCCTAAAATTCTTCGTCAGGTTCATCCAGTGTTTCACTGCAGCCTACTCAAACCAGAAATCACTTCGAAGATCTGACCGCTTGTACCCACACCTCCAACCCCCATTATGGTGGAAGAACAACATTTTTAAATTAAAGATATCCTACCCTCCTCCCAAAATGAATGGGTAGCCAAAAAACATGTAAAAGTTCCTAGTCTGTTAAGGAAATTCCACCTGAAATACTCTCACAAACCATCCTAATTCTTAATGTATTATATGTTTATGTCCTTCCAGGTGGATTTTCCATTTTTCTGAGGAGGGCAATATATCAGATCCGGGTAGCTGCCATTCTTCGGTGGAAGAAGAGGGGGATTTGGATTTATCACATTTAGTTTTTTTTCCTGTGTATCCTAAGTAACCTATTTCTTGCCTGGTCTTTTTTATATAACCTTTAACCAGATTTATAACCATTGCCTGGCACCTAAAAGGAGAATTCTCACCTCTTGGGAAATGAGAGGGCAGGGGCATGTAGATTGCAACACCGGAAGATGGCCCTGAGAAACTCTCCTTATTTGTTTCTCAGAGAGGCTGGTACAATAACAATTTCACACCTGAAGATTGGTGGGAATCCACATCAAACAGTGGAGAGGGGTTCCTAATTTCCTTTATTCTGAATTGTGTGCCCTGAGAGACCTCAGAGCCTGCTTTGAATTTTTACTTGCTTTCATCCCTTTTCAATAAAAGGTTCTTTTTGAAATACAAAGTTTTCAAGAGTCTATACTTTCTCGAAGGGGGGGGGAGAGGCTGGTCCTTTCAGTAATTGAAATTACTAATTTAACAACTGTAGTGATTCATTTAACAACTGTGACAAGAAAGGTCATAAAATGGGACAAAAAAATCACTTAACAATTGTCTCACTTAGCAAAAGAATTTTTTACTTCAATTGCATTTGTAAATCGAAAAATACTTTTTTTTAACTTTTAAAAGCACTTTTTCGGCCGAAGAGGTTATAGAAAAAATGCTTTTAAAAATTAAAAAAAAAAGCCTCCGATGATCGCGCGGCTCAGCTGGGCATGGGGGTGGAACAGGGATTTTTGCTACCGGTTCTCCGAACCACCCGTAGCCATCGCTACTGGATCAGGCGATCCAGTCTGAACTGGGAGCATTTCAGCCCTGGTATATACTGTATATGATTTTCAATGTGGTTTATAGTATAGCATTACATACATTTTACCTGTGTCTCCCCATCACATATTTTCACTGTTTATGATACTGGCAGAATCACAACATTCCTTCACCACATGCCTGGTTTTCCACTTTCCGTTTTTTAACCTCTCATTTCCCCCAGTTTGGATACTTAGATAAACCCTATTATCCAAGGAGTAGAAAAAGTGAATGTTTGAAGTTATTTAAGGGAGACTTAATTTCTTGAGAAATGCATGCAAGGTGAAGGTATTATCTTTATATTAAGTCTAAAACCTGTTTATTATTTTTTTATCTCAGTTCTAGCTTTGTTTTGCTTCTCTTAATCTGCTTTGTATTAATCTTTCTATCCCACCTCTTGTGTGAAACCGACGTCTCATAATTTCAACTGGTGTACATAAATGTTTTCTCCTCTTGACCCTTCATGTCAATAGTTCAGTTGGCACTTAAAAAACCTGGCACTTCTTTCATACATTCCATCATTATTGACACTTTCAATATATTTGCGTTAAAATGTTATCCAAAAGCCAGTTCAAAATAAAATACAAGAACATATTACCAAAATCATCTGAGTTATGGCACAGCAGCAGAAAAATCTATCATAATTACCTTACTGATTCCATTATACATTTTTTAAACAAAAACTGACGTTTTCCAAATTTTGTGTTGTTTGTTAATATAAAAGCTCTAGCAAGAAAACCTTCAATCATGCTTTCCTAGATACTGATGTAAGCAAATCATAAAGAAACACAGAGACTGATATAGCAAAGCTAATGATAATGTAGAGGATTGATGCCCAACATAGATGTTATCTTACATATAAAATCCTAGATTGATCTTAAATATTGTTTGATACATGTCTCCGATCTGAGAGATGAATCATTATCCAACTAGTCTACATCATCTTCCCAGAATTATGTAATTGATCAGCAGTCACTAGACAGAGAATGACAGGTTTTATTTCTTGTGAAGGGCCTTTCTCTTTACCCCTCTCCTAGTTAAAATAAAAAGTATAAAAAGGTGATTTGGATTTTGTTTCCTAAAGTTCAGAAATACAGTGGCATCATCACAATCACATCTCCAACACTTAGTTTGCAAATTCGGATACATACAAGCTAACTTTTTAGGATCTAAATGCCATCTATAAAACATTTTATAAAAAATTTCTCTTAAATTTTGTGCTTGCGTAAATTTCACATTTCTAACCCATATTTTTTCCCAAGTTTCCATCATTATTGGTTCCTGAATATTTTGTGCCCATTTTATTATGCAATTCTTAACTAATTCCGTTTCTGAATCTATTTCTATCAATATATTATATAATCTTTTTATATGCATTTGGCCGTGATCTCTAATTTGTTTTACCAAATTTTCCTCGTTCTGCATGATACCAATTCTCTGGTCTTCTTTCCATCTAGCTTGCAATTGTCCATACTGAAACCAAGTTTGAATTATCCTTTCTTCTTTTAATGCATTTAAAGGCTTTAACTGCAATGTACCCCCTTCCATTTTAAGAAGCTCTTTATAGATAATCACCTCTTGCTTTTGTTCTACACTTATATTCTCTATCGCATGTCTGGGTATTGCCCATATAGGTATCTTATAATTTAACTTGTATTGATACTTTTTCCAAACTCGTAACAAGGCATTCCTTAACATATGGCTTTTAAAGGTCTTATCCACCTTATCATATAATAAATAAGCATGCCAACCATATAACAAATCATATCCTTCAATATTCAATATTCTTTCTTCTGTTGAATTAATCCAGTCACTAATTATTGATAGGACAGCTGCTTCATAGTATAATCTTAAATTAGGCATTTTAAGATCTCCTCTTTCACGTATATCTTGCATTATTTTTAACTTTATTGTCAGTCTTCTCCCTGCCCAAACAAAATTATTAATACCCTTCTGCCATTCCCTCAAGTTTTCATCTTTCTTGAGTATTGGTATAGTTTGGAACAAAAATAAAAACCTGGGTAAAACATTGATTTTTATTGCTGCTATTCTTCCCAACAAAGGTAATTGTAATTTTCCCCAATTCTCCATTTCTTTCTGTATTTTTTGCCATAACAATTCATAATTATTTTTATATAATTTTACATTTGAAGCTGTAATATATACCCCAAATATTAACCTTTTTTACTATTTCAAATCCTGTTAATCTTTCTAGTTCTTCTTTTTGCTTTACTGTCATATTTTTAGTTATTATCTTTGTTTTTTGTTTTAAATCCAGTTATTTATTATTGTTATTTATTTTAAATCCAGATATTTGTCCATTGGCTAATTGGCTAATTATAATCATTAAACCTGTAACTGATTGTACTGGTTGAGTTAAAGTAACAACCAAGTCATCTGCGAATGCTCTTAGTCTATAATCATGTCTAATTTTAATTCCCCTTATTTTATTTGACCCTCGTATTTTATTCAATAAAAGTTCCAAAGTTAAAATAAACAATAATGGTGATAAAGGGCACCCCTTTTTCAATTTTAAAAGTTTCTATTAAACCACCATTAATTATTATTTGTGCTGGTTGTCTCTGATATATTGCCCTAATAGATTGTATAAAGTACTTTCCAAACTGCATCTTTTTTATTATTTTCAATAAAAATTGCCAATTCAATCGATCAAATGCCTTCTCCGCATCCAAAAAAATAAGCGCTGCAGGGACTTGGTTGTTTCTTTCCAAATATTCTAATAAATTTACAATTTGTCTTACATTACTTTTCATTTGTCTCCCACTTATAAATCCAGATTGATCATTATGAATCATTTGTTGCAAAACTATCATTAACCTATTTGCTAATATTTTAGCAAAAATCTTATAATCAGTATTTAAAAGTGATATTGGCCTATAATTTTTAGGTTGACTACAATCTTGGTCCTCCTTTGGAAACAATGAAATAAAAGCTATTCTCCAGGATGGGGGTACATCTCCTCCAACTTGAATCTTACTAAATAATTCCTTAAGCGGTTCTACCATTTCTAACTGCAAAATTTTATAATAAACAGCTGTCAGTCCATCTGTGCCTGGAGCTTTACCCCCTTTTAACTGTTTAATTGCTAAAATAATTTCCTCCGAAGTTATTGGTTGGTTCCTTTGCTCTGGTGTAACTACAGGAATATTCTCCTCCTGTAAATTTCTATCTATGTCTTTACCTTGAATTGTATCACTAGCATATAACTTTGTATAAAATTCTAAAAAATCTTTTTTAATCATATTTTGTTGATATACCCCTTTACCTTTGTATTCTATTTTTTCTATGGTACGTAGCTTTTGTTTTTTCCTTAACAAATAAGCTAACCATCTACCTGGTTTATTCGCATTACAGAAAGTATTATGTTTAGCATATTGTAAATTAGTTGCCACTTGGTCTGCCATCAACATGTTGAACTGCCCTCGCAACAAATTTATTGTTTCCTTTATTTTCTTATCTGTTGGATTCAATATAAGTGCCTGCTCTTTCTTTTTTATTTCCTCTTCTAAGTCCCTCCATTTCTTTTCTTGTCTACATCTATATTTATTATTCAAATGTATTAAGGGTCCTCTCTTATATTCTTTACTTGCACCCTAAACCATTTCCATAGGTGTACCCTTATGCATATTCATAACAAAAAATTCTTTCATTTGTTTTTTACATTCTTTCACATTTTCCTCATATCTAAACAAATTTTCATTTATCCTCCAAGACCTTCTAACTCCCTTTTCCTGCTGTAATTCCATCCACACCGGGCTATGATCAGTAAAAGCTCTTGAACATATCTTCGTCCTCTTCACCCTAGAAAAAAAAATCATTAGTGATTAGTATAAAATCAATCCTAGAAAAAGATTGGTGTCTATCAGAAAAAAAAGTAAAATCCTTTTCTTTGACATTTCGTTCTCGCCAGATATCTCTCAGCTCCATATCATCCATCATGTTAAAAAAAGATTTAGGCAATCTTGCACGGTTTTGGGTATTTTGAAGTAATCCTTTTTTGTCCTTTTGAGTATCCAGTACTCCATTCCAATCACCCATTAATATACACGATTTATAATCCCATTGTATTATTTTGGTATGCAAAAGCTTATAAAATTTTTCATGCTGTTGATTGGGAGCATATACTCCAATTAAAAGTGTTTTCTTCCCTTCTATTAGAAATTCAATTGCAATGTATCTTCCTTGAACATCTGCCTCAATTAGTTTGGCTGTTAAATCTGTCTTTAGGTATATAACTATACCATTTTTCATCTCTGGAGCAGATGCAACAAAATGTGTTCCCAATCTTGAATTTATCAAATATTTTTGGTCTGTCACTCATATGTGTTTCTTGTAGACAAATTACATTGTTTTTAAATCGTTTCAGATAGTGAAATATTTTCTTTCTCTTTTGTGGTGCATTTAAACCATTGACATTCCAGGTCAAAAATTTAGTTGCCATTCTTGGCACCTTGAAGCTTCTGGAGCGCCAGCTGAAGATCCTCCTGCACCTTTCTCTTCAGCCTTGCTCCTCCCACTGCTTCTGTTTTTGTAGCTTCTGGAGCTTTCATTTGGGTTTGCTGTATGTCTTGTTCTCTTCGTTTAGCTGCAGCTCGAGTCTGTCTTTGATCTTTTGGTTCTTCTCTTTTTTCTGCTACTTCCAAAGGTTGAACAGTACCAAAAAGTTGCAGTAAATCTTCTTCAATAAGCGAAGTCTCTCGGCTTCTGGTTTGCTCTCCGTTGCTGCCAGACGGTCCCTTGGGACTGCCAGCCCCATCGCTTGTAAAGAGCCGCCTTTACAACGGAAAGGTGGCTCGAAAAACTCCATTTCCATAAGGAAATGTGAGATAGAGCAGGTGAGGGCAGGTAGAGCTCTCTGCGAAGTCCCCAGAGTTTTTTTTTTTAACTCTTGGGGACAAAGCAGATGAGGCTCCCTATTTCCCTCGCCGCCGCTCCGGGCTTTGGGAGACCTCTGCCTTTTTGCAGAGCCAGGCGACGAGAACAAGCCTTTTGAAGAAAATTAACAGATTGCTCAATTAAAGAGGATGAGATCTGGACCTGTGACCCTAAATCGCAAGTATTTTCATTTACTTTACAAAAGATATTGAAGAAAGGAAAAAAGGTTTTTAAAATGGCAACTGCCGAGGCTTGAGAAGGGAAAGCTGAAAGGGAAAGTCCTTCCGTTTCTTAATAAGCTACAAAGTAGCAGAATAAATACTGCTGGCTACAATTGAAGAAAAAGTTCTATTTTTATGTTTTCTTTTTCCTGGAGATCTGATACTGATCTTGTTTGGAAAGAAGCTTTCTTTTTTTTTTTCCTTTACTTTTCTTAAAAAAGAGTTTGTCTGTGTGGAAATATGGCGTTTAAACTAACAAAGCCAGACAAACAAGCAGTGGGGGGGGGGATTCCCCCATTTACAAACTACATGAACCTGTTTTAAACCTACAGACTCAGAAAACTGATTTTAATTTAATTGAATTTCTTTTGGAGGAGATTGTAAGAAGGGATGAGATTGTGAACCAGAACCTTGAAAAATTCCAGTAGGAAATTAAAGAATTGGTACAATTAAAGTATGATAATTTGCAATGAAAGATTGTAAAAGTGACTAACGCTTTTTCAGAAATTGCGATGAAGTTGGATACAAATATTAATTTATTAGAGTCAAAAATGGAGGAAATTGATGACAAGATTTATAATTTGGACAATAAAATACAAAGAATTGAAAATGATTTGATAAATACTCAAGACAATGGCTTAGAAGAAAAATCTAAAATGGAAGCTGATCATAAGACTTCAATGTAGAAAATATAAAACAACGGATTGAAAAAGAAGTTTTAATGATGCAACACAGCTTCACAGAATTTGCGATCAGATTGAGAGGATTACAGGAAAATAACAGAGATGGTTTAAGGAAAATATCTGCTGAAATTTTGGCTGGGATTTTAAAGGTTCATCCTGAGGAAGTATTTTGCAGGATTGACAGAGTCTACAGAGTAAATTCTTGGACTGCAAAGCAAAGGCAACTGCCTAGAGATGTGGTCATTTACTTTACAGATAAAGAAATAAGAAATAATATTGTGCAAAAATCTTTTAACTCTATTTTACAACTGTATGGAAGAAAGATTTGGATATATAAAGAGTTACCGCCCAAGATGTTATTGGATAGAAAGAAATTTGGATTTCTGGTGACTGAGCTTAAAAAACAAAATATTTTATTTAAGTGGGATCTTCCAGTTGGTATAATATTGAGATATCAAGGAGAAAGATACCAATTAAATACTGTTGAAAAAGCGGAAGAATTTTATTATAAGACTTTGAAAATGAGCTCAATATTCTCATGCACAACACAAGATAAGCAGAAGGAGTTGGAAATAATGGAAAAACATCGAGTTACAGAGGTCTTTGTAGATGAATTGCCTTTGGATCCTTTAGATGTTTCAGTCGGATTACCTATAAATAAGAGAGAAGCGGCATTAGATTCTAATGTGATGACCCATCAAGTCACAGACAAGCATGGAAATCAAGTAGTTGATACACAACTTATAGAAAAGAAATATGAATGGCGATCTAAGCCACAAAAGCAAAACCAACAAGATCAAGTTATAGATCAGAATGAAAACCGAACAGTTGATATACAACTCGTAGAAAGGAAATTAGGATGGAGACCAAACCCACAAAAAGTCAAGAAAAAAAGAAATAGGTCTCACAAAAATAAAATTTTTTAAACCAGGCAACAGTGAAGCCAGTTATCTAAAAGAGGATTGAATACATGAAAAGACAGTTGAGGCGAAGTATTGGTTAATATTATCCTGAGGAGAGTGACAGACCTATGCAATGCCGTAATTTTGGGATGTTAAAAGGGCCTTAAATTGTTGGATTGGAATTATCTATTTTGGATTCTTTGATATATATATTACGTTTATGTTGAGTTATATGGCAAGAGAGCTACGTTGGGGCACGCAGAAGATCTGGTTGTTACCCCATTATGATGGTTGGAATTAATAATCTTGAAGAAAGCCACTACTACAGATACTATATGGAATACAATTATAATGTCACTTGGGTGGTTGTTTTCTTTTTTTTATATATACATGAAGATATTTATTATTGATGGGGGCAGATGATAACTGAGGATTCCGAACATTCTGTTGGAATTAGGATGTTATGTTACCCTAATATGGGTGATGGAGTTAACAATCCGGTGGAAAGACATTAAAGAAGATATTATATGGATTACAAGTTTAAAGCTATTGATTTTATCTATATAAGGGAATATTTTTTTTTTAGTAGGGTGGGCAGAAGAATAAAGATATTAAGAATTGTTATGTATGGAAATTTTGTAGGGAAGTGGGTGGAGACAGGCTAGTTTACTGATTGTTTAGTTTAAGAAAAGGAATGTTTAAGAGATATACTTATGGGAGTGGAGGAAATGGACAGACTATGAGTTGAATAAATGTTAAATTAGGATTTATTATATAGTTTTATAGTGGAAGGCTGCTTTGAAATGTTATATTAATATACACAAAAGATTAAACGTTAAATTAGGATTTATTATATAGTCTTAAAGTGGTAGGTTGTTTTGAAATGTTATATTAATATATATATATAAGGTTTGATTTAAGAGATATATGTATGGGGAGGAGAAAAAGATTATTGTTAAATTGGGAGTTATAATAATATGACTATGCTAAATTAGAAGTTAACACATAATGTTATAGTAGAATGTTATTTTGAAATGTATAGTAAAAGGGGGATATAATAATATTATTAGAAAGAAAGGGTCAGTATTTGGGGGATGGAGTAATGGGATGGTAAAGTATTATATAATCTGTTATGAATTTGGATTTTACTTTGAAGAAGTCACAGGGGGAGGGGTGGAGAGGGGGGGTTAGGGAGGAGGGGGGAGAAAAAAGGGGGAAAAATCTGTATTTGAATAAGCGAAGTCTCTCCTGCAGCTTGTGGCTGTTTACTTTCCTTCTGTCCCTGTATTGCCAGCTCATCTTTTCTTCTCCTCATTTCCGGAGATGATGGGCATCCAGCCTTTAATACATTAGTATAAAAATCTTTTACCTTCCAAATTGTGTTAAGGCGATGCCTTTCTCCCATGTAATTCATCACCAGTCCAGCTGGAATATCCCATCTAAACTGAATCTGTCGATTTCTAAGTTCATCCATCAAAAAAGCAAACTCCTTTCTATTCTCAACATTTTTGGGGGGATTTCTTTCAGTACTAAAACCTCTTGTCCTGCCAATCCACCTTGGTCTGAACTTCATCCATTTTATTTTCCAAATTCACATTAGACCGATTAATTTACTCTTTCATCCAACAATTCAATGTGTTTTGCCAGACCCTGAAATGCCATTACTATATCTTCTCTTATTTCCTTATTCCGAGTTTGGATAACCTCTTTAATTTCAGCCATCTCATCAGACACTCCCTTAATTTTCCCCTCTAAAACAGAGGTTTGTTGATTAAAAGCCTCCTGTAAAGACTCCTATAGAGCTTCCAAAGTCAATATTTGTGGGTTGAAGTAGACAAAGATTGTAGTTTTGATGGTTGTGCTGGTGATCCTCCAGCACTTTTAAAGCCAGATTTTGTTTGCTTAGAAGCCATTTTTAACTTTCAATTTATACTTCTTACAGCAACCAAATCAGTAAGTCCAATTGTTTTTAAATCTTTTGTAAGTATTATAGTTTATTTAAAGTCCAAACTGTAATCTTTCCACTTTAAATCTTTCTTTCTTTAGTATAGAGTCCAATAATCTTGAAGTGCCTTAAAAGCGCTAACGATGTTAACAATCACTTTCACTATAACTTTCACTTTTTCCATGGCCTGTTACAGTTCAGGCGCCATTTTTCCTTTCCTTTTTAAAGATCTTAGAAGGAAGAAATATAGATACAGATTTAAAGTTCAATACTTGCAGTTGCTAGGACTCCTGTTTTTGTTCTGCCTGCTTTGAGATTATTTTGAAACTGAGTGTGGATTGCAGGGGTGGTTGCGGCGTCTTGTTCTGCTTAAAGCAGAAAAGTCCTGGATCCGGAGCTCAGTCGGGCTACCAGGGAGCTCTCACCCTCCAAGCCCCAGAATTACTCCTAGGGCTTTTGGGGAGCTCTACCTTTGTCCGGCTGCTTGCCTTCCTCTCTTCTCCTGAGGGGAAAATTTCCAAATCGCTAGACAGCTGATTTGCGCTCTTAGCGGTTTTAATGAGATCCCGGGGCTGACGATCCAAAAGGAACATCTGCCAGCACCTGCAGTACCACCGGAGGTCCTATAGTTTCACATTTTTATAGAAACAAAGAAGAATGAAAAATAGTTAAAGGAAAATATTTGCCTAATCTGGTTTATCCGTATATAACAAATCATGTGATAGCTGTATTCTGTTGCAATGTACACTTACAGCTGACTAAAAGTTAAAAAGAAAACCCCAAGATTGCCTGCCCAAACTTTTGAGAACTGAAGTTATAATTTCAAAACATCTTACTCTGAAATAATTTGCTCAAGAATTTATGCACTTCAGTGGCCTTTTTCTGCCTCCTCTTCAGTCACTGAGGTAAGACACAAGGTGAGAAACAAAGGAGCTGTCTTGGGTGCAATTATAGGAATCTGCTCCTTAGCAAGGCTGAAATAATGCAGTTAAAAGTATAAGATGAAGCTTTTTCATTTAAACAAGCTTATGATTCACCAGGCTTTATTAATTCTGATATGTTCCTGCATAATATTTTCAATTTTTATAATTTATACCAATCTTATTTTATTTTTATTTTTTATCATTAGCTCCCTTGGTAATGTCAGCAGAAGAACAATAAGTTTATACAATATTTGTGTGAAAAAGCTTGATAGCATGGTTTTCAGTCTGCCCTCCACTGGAGACTTTTTAAAAACTATAATACGGACCTGTTTTTAATCGCTTTTGTACAGTATTCAGAAGCACATTCCCACTGTTTTATATAATATATCCCCAATCTAAGATTTAATGTATAAATATTTATTAACACTTTTGTATTCCTGTCTTAGGATAACTGATGTATTGTAAGAAACATGAAATATATTTATTTCTTGTTCTTCCATTTTTTTAATGGTAAAATTATACTCTAGGCTGCTACTATAAAAGTGAGATTTATTTATTCAGATCACTATTTACTAGTAAGGTTTATTCCTTTCACAGGGTTATTAGTAATTTATACTAGAATTTCAGTAATTAAAATAAAGGATTAAAAATTTATTCCTTTCTCCCTTACTTTTAGCTTTTATGAAATTGAAAGAGGACACAGAACATTTGGACAGGTAGCAAATGGTGCCAGATATACGACACATCTGAAAAAATTATATGAGCTACATCAGTTGATAGTGTGTTTCTGGGTATAGTTCAAAGTATGGTTGTTCCCTTTAAAGCTCTATATGGCTTGGGATTGGGGTTACTTGAGGAACTGTCTTTTTCCAAGAGTCTCTGTCCATCCAATTCAATCCAGATTGACTGTGTTGCCAAAGACATTTGAATGGCAGGAACTAGAAGATGGACTTCCTCTGCTGTAGCCCCTGCTTTGTGGAACATTCTCCACTTGGAAATAAGTATGACCTCCACCCTGTTGGCCTTTTACAAGGCTCGAAAAATTTAACTACGTACCCAGGCCTGGAATGTATTAATGGCCCCATTTCTGGCTTTTACTGTTAATTGGTTAATTATCTTAGCTACTGTATATTCTATAGTTTTTAATTGTTTTAGCTGTTTTAGAATTATTAAGCCACTCACTTGGTCAATATGCCAGCTATAAAAACTGACTGACTGAATGGGTCAATAAATTAAAATTTTTTGCAGGCTGCAAAAGAATACCAGGCAGGCATAACAGCTGTTTTGCAGTTAGCAGAGTAGCAGTAGCACTGGAGCTGGCAGTATTAGCAGTGATATAGAGAAGTCCAGAGTATCTTTTGGTGGCAGTAGTAAATTTATTACTTTTTAAAAAATGCTGGTGGGCTGCAAAAGGTTTCTTGGCTGGGCACATGCCTCCTTTATGTCATGCAGGCATGAACTATATTTAAAAGCAGGATGTTTGTTATGGATTTAAGATAAACAACTCTAGTAGAATCTTATTTTAATTGCAGCATGAGATTCTTGTTCCTTTCAAAATCTTGAAAACAGAGTAAATTGGTTAAATAAATGTAATTATTTTTATTTATCCACGTTTGTAGCTTAAGCTTCTTTAGACATCCCAAGAAAAATAGGTTGCACAGGATCATCTTTGTATATACAGAGGCACATGTAATGAGGTAGGATAAAGGCAAATTGCAGGGGACAAATGAACTTTTAGCATTTCAAAAAACAACACAATTAGATAAGCCAGAAGTAAAATATCAAAATGTCAAGTGTACATCCCCAATGAATACTTTACAAGCTAAGCTTTGAATGATTCAATAAAAATATGCTGATTTATTTTTATCGTATTCTGGAATAACATATTGATTTTTGAGATTGTTAGTATATTTAAGGAACTTAATATAAGAAACCACGATTGGTTTGCCGAAATCTCAGCTTCAAAAACAGTGTCAAAGAAGGTGCTCTAGCTTCAAAAACATACATTAGTTATAGTGAAATATAAAATATCTAAGTATAATTTTCAAACTATTTTACGCAGTTTATTTTCCACTTACAATTTACAATGCTTTAAAGAAAATGTATTGGTAACTAAAAGCAAACCCAATATAATATAGAAATTCTATTTACTCTTATAGTTTATCAGACTTGTGCCATTTTGTTTTAGATGAATTATTTAGTATTTATGTGGAAATATTTGGTGTAGGTAAATTAGTACATAAATTGAATTTCACTAAAATCTAATTCTGTTAATTTACTGTTGTAGAAGCTTGCCACTTTCTCAACAAGTCTGATATAGCCAAAATTCAATTGAGAAAATATATATTTTGGAGCATTAATAGGAAAGGAAGTTATCAACCATTCCAATACAGTGAGGTACATTAGCTGAACTAGAAATTTAATATGCTTATTGCAAATTACTCTTAGTTATAACAAGCAATGTTTCTTTTCTGATATGTTATTGCTGTGGATAATATGGCTGTTGTGGATAAGGGTATCCAGGTTGCTGTGGTCCTGGATAAGAAGCTTGTCCAGGATTTTGGTACCCAGGTGATGGTGCATATGGAAGATTGTATTGGCCATACATATAAGGATTATAGGTCAATGGCAAAGGCATCTGGCAATATCTGTGAAAACAAAACAAAAAAGCATATTTTATTAGAATGAAGACATTTCCATGCTTTGACTTATCCCAAAAATCTTAGACAATGAAGAAATAATCTTCATTGCATAAAGCTATTAAACTAAACGCTGAACAATCTACACATGAAAGTATCTAATCTAATCATCATGCAAGAACTAGTAAGTGAACCTCTATTACCAAACTTAGCAATGAAAGAAGGTCATAACATTAATCAAAAAAATATGCATATGGGCAAAATATAATTTAAACATTTTCATATGGATTTTTACAAGTACAAGTAAGCTTCACTTATAATCATAGTGGAATCTGCCAATTACAGTTATGATAGTTATAAAGCAGATCATCATATGGCCAACCTAATTTTTTTTGCAGCAGTCATTAAGCAAATCCATTGTTTACTATGGGCATTTTTTTTGCCAAAAACTGGAGACAAAATAAATGTTATAAATCATAGTCAAGTGACAGCAGGACACTGCAAACAGACATACAGAACAGTTCCTGAGCAGCCAAAACATCGTCACATGATTGAGGTTAGGGGGAACGGCATTAGAACTTTAGAACTGGGTCATAAGTATCTTTTGGGGATTTGATGTAACTTCAACCAGTCACTAAGGATAATTGAGAACTACCTGTACTACTTTATTTCTGGCTTAGATCAGCCCTTATACAACACATTTGTAAGTTACTAAGCCAAACACTTTTTTTAAACAATATAGATAGTGAGAGGAAAATACGTTGTGGAAAATAAAAATATATTATTAGCCTGTTATTCATAATTTACATAAACATTTATGTAATTTTTTTAAATATAAAAAAATCATCTATACAAAGTCAGCTTATCGCCCTCATAAACCGGGTCCTCATTTTACCTATCTCGAAAGGATGGAAAGCTGAGTCAACCTTGAGTGGTGAGATTTGAACTTGCAGTAATTGCAGGCAGCTGGTGCTATTTAACAGCACTTTAGTCTGCTGCGCCACCAAGGCTGGTTTTAAGTCTAGGACTACTTGTATTCTTTTTAAGAAATGCTTATTAATCAGCATATTGTGCTATAGGTCCTATATATTTTCCTTAAAACATTTTTTTCTCTTCTTATATTTTCCCATAAGACCAGGTCCCACTTTTATTTTTTGGATCAGCTAAGTATTGATCCACTGGTTGCCATAGGAATTAACCAACTGGCTTGTTTCTCAAGCCTGATGTGAGCTGGGAAAAAGTCCCTTTGATAGAACTTGATCTATCAAAGACCAAGTATCTTTGGTGTCTTGGTGCCTTAACACTAAACCAAACTGGCTCTTTCTTCCAAACTATTATTGGAACTAAAACTATTTAATACATAAATCTATTATGTTCAATATTAGCGCC
This sequence comes from Arizona elegans, assembly GCA_022577455.1. NCBI lineage: Eukaryota > Metazoa > Chordata > Lepidosauria > Squamata > Colubridae > Arizona > Arizona elegans. Next base: position 67,918,825 of record JAKOOJ010000004.1, on the reverse strand, counting down.
ACTAAGTTCATAAGTGTCTTAACTGTATATGTTAGAACTCCCAAGTAGACAGGTAGGAAATAAGACCAGGTGAGTAATTCTGGTTTACTGTAAGGCTACATTAATAGAGTTTAGCAAATCTGAAGATACAAATTTTCCACTGCTATTTTTAACCACCTGATCAATTAGCACTGAACTGTTAATTTATTGGGGTCTCCTCCATCTTGTCTGATTGTTTCCTAGGCAGCTTCTCTTCCCTTTGTTTCCCAAGGTCATTCACACATTCCATTATAATATGACATTAATTAGTTCACATCTTTGCAAACTTACCCAGGATATCCTGGATAGGTTGGATAAGGTGGCCCCTGGGCTTGTGAAGGTGTTACATTAGCTGCAGGACCCACAGGAGCAGGTGATATCCCAGTAGTTGCTGAACCAGGAGCAGTGACTACAGATGCTGTAGAAATTGCTGGTGGAGGAGGACGTGCTGGTGGCTGTGGTTTACTAGACTAAACAACAAAATTATACATAATCTAAGTTATATTTTATATTTATGGCAATTGTAGTCATGAAAGGCTGACTAAAAATACAAACAGCATTATGTAATTGTCACACAATGAGAAAAAATTATTTAAATCGATTCCTTTTAAATATCTAAAAGAAGCCTTTCTTAAATTACTTATTTAAATAAAGATTGCCAAGGATGATCCTTCATTTTTCTTATCTAGTTAGTAAATCTGAGAAAATATAACTGAGAGCAATTTATAGCATCACAAAATAGATTATATTGTAAATTGCAAATACAGTAGCTTTAATCTACAAAATGATACATAATATTCACAATTGTTATCAAGCTTCTGACATAATGGCAATATTAGTTATCCACTTCACTGTTCCTGTGTCCTATCAATCATCCTTTCTCTTTTGCCTGGCCCACCTCTGCCATCACCACATAATCAATCTATGTAGCCTAGAATTTTGTTAGAAAAACCAAAACTCAAATCTCAAAATTATCAATTATCAAGAAGACAAGAATAGTTTTCAAATGCTATTTTGATTAAAGAGAAACATGGCATTATCTTTTCTTTTCTTTTTTTCTGTCTCTTATCTACCTGGGCTGTGAATAGGTTCTTTTTCATCTGTGTTTTTCAATATATAGTATTCAGTATACAAGGCTGCTCTTCCAATTCACTGAATTTACTGAATCAGAGGAAGCACAAAACAATAACTTTACTGTTGATTTACTTACCACATTGGTTCGGGGAGCTGGAGTTGGAGTAGAGGATACAGAGGGCTTGTTTCCCCCAGAGGGAACAGTTTGATATGCAGGCACAGAAGGAAAAGAAGGAGCACTGGGTTCTCTGGCAATAGTCTGTTGCAAATCTCTTTTAAAAAAAAAGCATAATAAAAATGGAAGCTGAACACGGAGCATTAGAGCTTTAGCCTACTATAGAACACCTGGGATGTACCGTGTTTCCCTGAAAATAAGACAGGGTCTTATTTTCTTTTGGGCTTCAAAATAAGCACTTGGACTTATTTTTGGGAGATCTTACTTTTTAAAAGTGCTACCGCTGGTCCCGCTCTCTCCGGGATGCTGTCTGTTCCCCAGAAGCAGCAATGGAAGGGAAAGGGGGGTGGGGAGAGAAGGGAAAGAAGTGATTCCAGAAGCAGCAATGGAAAGGAAAGGGGGCAGTGGGGAGAAGGGAAAGAAACGATCTTAGAAGCATCAGTGAAAAGGAAGAGACTGGGAGGGTGGGAAGGGAAAGAAGCGATCCCAGAAGCAGCAATGGAAGGGAAAGAAATGGGGTGGGGTGGGGTGGAATAGGCATGCAGGCTGGCACTCAGCATCCCAAAGGTGGTGCGGGTGAGGTGACACAGGCAGCTGCTCCTGAAGGGACCCTGGCAGGCTGGTGGCGCTCAGAACGTTTTTGGAGGTTTTCAATCTGGGATGATTCAAGCCGGCCAGGCAGGAGCAGTCCTGCAGTGCTGCTGAGCGCAGCGCTGCAGGAGGGCAAAGAGGCCAGCAACAGCATGGGCAGCCGCTTGGCTATTTAATGATTTGTGGATTTCAACTCCCAGAACTTTCCACAGCCACCACCACCCCCATCACTCCTTCCCCCTTTCTGGGTTGGGGTAGCTCACACCCACCAAGTCCGTTGAGGTTAGAAGTTTGATTGCACCCCTCGTGGGAGCTCCATCAGCTGAGCCAGCAAGGGCTGGGAGCTGCCTCTCATTCTGTCTCTCTGCGGAGGCCTCCCAGTGCAATGCTCTGCCACAGCTTTGGAGCAAACCTCCGTCTTCCCTGCGGAGAATTGCAAGGCTGGAGGCTTCGCCTTGTTCCAATCAGCAGCAAAATCTGCTCCCCATTTTTCTGCCGACTGTTCTATCCTTGGGGAGCTCTGCAGAGACACACATCCCAAAAATGCTCCCTCCGAAGCCTTCAGCCTTGCAATCCTGCACAGGGGAAGGCAGAGGTCTGCTCCAAAGCTGTGGCAGAGCCTTGACTGGGAGGCCTCCACAGAGAGACAGAATAAGAGGCAGCTCCTGGCCCGTGCTGGCTCAGCTGATCCACGGGCCGCAATTAAGGTGCCGAGCTTCCATAAGGGAAGGGAAGGGCTGCCTCCTGTGCTGCCCATGCCCACCACTTCACTAGGGCTTATTTTTGGGGGAGAGCGTATATTTACACCCGCCCCAAAAATCAGGCTTGGCTTTATTTTCAGGACATGTCGTATTTTTGGGGTAACACGGTATTTTGTATTGAGATCTTGGTTTCAGTGTCCGAGAGGGAAAACTACAAATTTATATTCATTCCAAGTCAAGTCCTAATTAAATTCACCTTCATTTAGCCAGAGCCAAGCATAATTAGATTTAGGGTCTCACAGAAAAGTGTTTTTCTTGCATGAAAAGGTATTTAAGAGATACAAAAATATAACTTTTTAAAGGAATCTTAATAATTCTATAAAATAATATTAAAGCAATACTCCAGACTTAAAACATTAGGTTTTGTTTCATGCACTGCTTTTTCACCTACAAAAGATGTTCTGTTTATGTTCCCCAACTCTCAAAATGGAATACAGTATATTTATAAGCATAAATAGTAGGCACAGTGGAAGGTATGCAGAAAAGGAAAGTTCCATGTTGAATCTAGAGAACTAGGCTTCTCAATCTATATTCATAAAATCTGATGGCTAACAGTATATATTTTATGAATAGCAGCATACGTTAAATATATGCAATGGTAAAATATGGGGGAAATTCAGTTAAAAAAATAATATAATGGTAACACTAATGTATAGCTATTTCAAGACCAGAGATGGGAAAGTTGTGACCCACCAATTGTTGAGGTTTAAGAACAAGCAAATATGGATGGGCAGGGCTGATGTTGTGGCAATACGGTGGTGATTTAGCTAAGCCAGCTGAATTTTACTGTCAGGAGGCCCCCCAGGGGGCCAAAAGTCACCCCAGAGAGGTGACGAAGAAGAGCTGACACTGCATGGATCGCGAGGAAGAAAGCAATTCCTTGCAGGTCCGGAGGAAGCCCTCAAACCGGCAGGAGAAGAAGACTGCCATTATGGCCAGACCAAGCTGGAACAGCCCATTAGAAAAAGTTACTGAGAAAGACTGAGCAACAGCATGAGTGATCTGGGTGAGATTTTTTTCTTTTCTAACCCCTGGGTAGAATTTCCCCCTCAATTTCTTTTCTTTTTTGAGAATATGACTCAAGAGGGAGAGGCATGGTGTTCTTTTTCCTCCTCCCCAAAGCTTAGCGGCGACTAAGATTCTGAGCCTTTGACAGATCCGGAAAAACAATGAAAATATTGAAATGCTTTGAACTATACTTTGAACTATTGTGGATTACAAATTGAACTAGCAAAGTGGTGAAGAGAAACAGTTTGGAATTTTTTTGAGACCAAGTAGATAATTTCTCTTTTGTTTATTCTTTTTCCTCTTTTTTCGTTCCTGAACTGGCTAGATATTGCAAATAGTTTGTTTTGTGTCTCTCCCCTTCTTTGGGATTATAAATATATTCAACAGTGAACTGAGATCTATAAAGTCTTGGGGAATTGGTGGGCCTTGTGGATTACAAATATCTACTATTGAGAGAAGAAGAATACCCCTAAACCAGTGGTGAAATGCAGCCGGTTCTCTCCGGCTCCAGCAAACTGGTAGCGCTGGTGGCGGAAGACTCTGCCCACCTGGCCAGATGTCATCATGTCCCATTTTTATGCTCTGCACTTGTGCAGAAGGTCCTCACATGTGCAGACATGTCACGCATGAGCAAAGCGCGTGCACGCTCCCATTTGCGAACCGGTAGCGAAGATAAGTGGATTTCATCCCTGCCGTAAACTGTTTACTACAAATATAATTAACAAAGTGAAATAGAGAAGCAGCTGTGAACTTTGAACAATGAACTGAGAGTTACAATGTCTTGGGGAATTGGTGGGCCTTGTGGATTCTAGATACTAATTACTGAGAGAAGGAGAAGAAAGAAAAATAATTATTTGCAAAGAAGCATTTGACGCCACTACAGGAGTAATTCTTGGATTGATCTGGTAGATTATAAAAATTATAAGATTGTGATACTGGTGGGAAATTGGAAGAGAAAAGTGTGTTCTTTCCTGGGTTTAAAATGTGGGGGGGGGGAGTCAGAAGTTGGTGGGGGATTAGGAGATTATTGTGGTGTATTTTACTAAATTAATACAATTAGAATATAATTCTAATTGATACAAGCAGAAATGCCAAGTAATCCAAACCTAAACAAATTAGCACATCTGCAACATCATCTGCAACATCAAACAATGCCGACTGGCGGCCCCCAGGGGGAGAGCCTTCTCTGCGCGGGCACCTGCCATCTGGAACGAGCTCCCCCTGGAGATACGGAGGATTCAAGACTTACGCATCTTCTGCCGCGCCCTAAAAACGTTTTTATTCCAACAGGCTGGTCTGGCCTAACTCTCCTTTTAAATTAGCTTTTAAATTGGCTTTTAAATTGGGTATTAAAATTTCTTTTAGATAAATTGGATGTTTTTAATCTCTGAGCCTAAATTATTTAATCTGTTTCTAATAGTTTTTAACTTTTGTATGTCTTTGTATTTTATTTTTGGATGTTCACCGCCCTGAGCCCTACGAGAGTAGTGCGATATACAAATATGAAAAATAAATAAATAAATAAATAAATAAATCTGCAATATCAGCAGCAGCATCAAGTCCATCAAATCAAAGATCAATAGAGAGCATGTTACAAGTAGAAAAATCAAATTCATTCCAAAAAGATCTGATGATTATGTTCCAATCTTTACAGGAGGCAATAACAAAGAATCATAATGAAGTGAAGAGTGAGTTGGGAGAGGTGAAAGAAATAATACACGATATGAATGGAAGAATAGGGAATTTCCAACAGATGATAGAAAAAATGAACAAAGGATTCAGGTAATAGAAGAAAAATCAGAACAAGCGGAGAAAAAAAAATGGAGGAAATGAACCAAAGGCTTTCTATTCCCTCATCTAAGTCACTTATGAAGATATTGAAGAGTACTGAGCCTAAGTAGGAACCTTGTGGCACCCTTTTGCTTACTTCTCTCCATGTAGACTTAGACCCATTAAGGACTACTCGTTGAGGATGGTTTGTCAGCCAGTTGTGAATCCATCTGGTAATGAAGCCATCTATCCCACTTTTTTCTAGCTTACGAAGAAGTAGGTTGTGGTCTACTTTGTTGAATGCCTTGCTGAAGTCAAAGTATATTATGGCCACAGTATTTCACTGGTCTACTAATTTAGTCACTATGTTGAAGAATGAAATAAGATTGGTTTGGCATGATCTGTTATTAACAAACCTGTGCTGACTGCTAGTTATTACTTTACTCGTTTCTAGGTGTTGGCAGATCTGTTTTTTTATTATCTTTTTCAGTATCTTCCCGGGTATTGATGTTAGGCTGATTGGTCTGTAGTTTCCTGGGTCTGTTTTTTCCCCTTTTTTGAAGATGGGAAGCACATCAGCTCTTTTCCAGTCCTGTGGTAGTTCCCCAGTGTTCCAGGATTTTTGAAAGATGTGGTGCAATGGTTCTGACATGACATCTGCCAGCTCCTTTAGGACTCTGAGATGTAATCTATCCAGTCCTGGTGATTTGTATTTATCAAGATCAGACAGGTGTCCTCTTACTATTTTTTGGCTTATTTTAACTTTTATTTCCAGTCTGTTTTTTAGAGTTATGTTCCTGGTAGATTGGGCTATAGTTTCTTTTTGCATGAAGACTGATGCAAAATATGAGTTAAGCAGCTCTGCTTTCTCTCTGTTGCCTGTTACTTCCTTGCTGTCTTCTCTCTTTAGTGGACTGTTTGTTTCCTTGATTGGTAGTTCCCCAGTGTTCCAGGATTTTTGAAAGATGTGGTGCAATGGTTCTGATATGACATCTGCAGATGACCTGGCATTTATTCAAGAAGAACCACAAGAATCTGGACCCAAGTTAATAAAAATGGTAGCAGAGTATGGTGAAGTTGCAGGACTGAAAATAAATAAAGAGAAAACTAAAATACTAGTTAAAAATGTCACAGAGAAACAAACAAAGAAAAAAGGAGTTGGTGGAGAAGATAGACATTCAGATAGTTAAGAAAGTTAAGAATTCAGCTAACAGCAAGATGCGCAACTATTAAAGAAGATAATTATTAAAACAAATTAAATTGTCAACTCGCGAAGCATTCCTGACCTGCTCTCGAGTTGCCATAGGCAGGGGGATGGGGAATCAAAAATCACACTTCAGTCAAATGAAAGCACATTCCAGCCAGCCACGTCAATGTCATATCCACATAGACTCACAGTGGCTGGAGGGAGGGAGCTCTACAACCCGCGAAATTGCTTCGTTGGAGAATGTGACTGATGATATACCTTGTGGGGGGAGGGGGAAACAGGGTCAGAGCCAGGACATGAATTAAGTGAGGTCAGAGTTGGCTTCACTTGGTCCGTGCCAACATGAATCTCCTAATAAATAACTGGATTTCTTTTGAAGCTTGGCTTGATGCTCATGATTTAATTAGGGCATCGGTCAGAACCCTGACAGCAAGCCAACTCTCTCAAAACTAATCAAAATGACCAGGACTCCTGAGCCCCTGGCTCTCCAGTCGCTCCCCGACACCTAGAGAAACTCAGGCTACCATGGCAGAGGGCGGATTATCCAAAGAGAGCTCCAGGCGTCCCAGAAAGAGGCAGAACTTGCCTCCACCCAGGGACTAGGATCCAGCAGCCCAATCGGAATTGGAGTGCAGCCCTCCCTGACCATCAAAGCCAAGACAGCCAAGATGGCTATTGCAGCAACTGAAACAAAAAGGGATGAGTATTGATGGGAAAAAGTCCCTAAAGCAGCTGTGGTTGAGCTCTCCCACTCTAGCGCCCAGGGCTAGGGAAAACCGCTGAGCGAGCTAAGAAGAGTGGAATGGATGAGGGACTGGAAACAGGCCAGACTCCCAAAAACTCTGGTAGAACCCTTGGGGAGATCCATAGAGCACCTGAGGGAGGAATTTGACCAAGCCACCCTTCGTGATGAGGGGCCATCATGCCACCCAAAAGAGAGGGGGGTTACAACTGAGCCCTTTTAAGTGAGGAGGCACAGACATGAACACAGCCATCCTTCTCCATCCACCAAAAGGAGAATGAGCCCGAGGCTGCAGCCAGTTCCTCCCCCATGCAAAAGGCAAGCCACCCAATGTAGGTTGCCCCTCCCTTCTCTACAAACTAGAGCCAAGAGAGACCACCAAACACACCAAATGCAGGAAAACAGGGGCCAACATGATGAGGGAGGAGCAATGCTGAACGAGCCATCCCGATTCAGGGGGAATTGATTGATGCGGACTCAGACCAGCTGGCTCTATTCCTTGACTTGGCTGGAGTCAACATACAGTGCTATGGACACTGCTACCCATCCCACAGAGCCATGGTGAATACCATTGCTGAAGGGCTAGAGGGAGAAGCAAAGGAATGGCTAGCAGCCCTCCACAACAGGAGAGCCCCCCAGCTGCAAGATATTGACCACTTCCTACAAGAGCTAGAAGCCAGATTTGAGGAGATAGAGGAGGATCAGTACACAGAGAATGAGCTCCGAAACCTAAAGCAGAGTGGGTGATCCATTAAGGATGAATTCCTTAACCCATGAATTCAGGAGAGTCGTGGGAAGGCTACCCCCTTTGTCAGAGCGGCTATCAGTTCACTTATTCAGAACAAGCCTGGATAAGCAAATTGCCCAAGTAACCACCTATCGGGACATCCCAAACCGACTCTCTGAGTGGTTCTGAGTAGCCATAAAAGTTGATGGTGGATTGCGCGCCAATGACATGAGAAAGCAAACGGACACCAAGGAGAGAGGACAACCAGATTAGAGACCATCCGGCCGACGGGAGGCCGCAACACCACAGCCAAGACCAATTCTCCCATGAAGCCAGCTGAAATGCTACAGATGCAGAGGGATAGGCCACACTGCATGGGCATGCATGATCCCAACTCCGAAACCCAAGCCAGAGCCACCACCCAGGGCATGACCAGAACGAGGCCCCAGGCATGCCGCTGATATGTCCCAAAGAGCCCTCCAGACTGCAGAGGTTCCTCCCCACCCAGCCAAAGGGGGGGGGGAACTCCAGCAAATGACAACCAATCGCCGGATCCCTATGACAGTGAGGATGAAGGTGAAAATGACCCAATGGTGAGTGAACCGATCTCAATATGCCTCACAGCTCCAAAAACAAGAACCCAGGGTACCTTTCTGTTGTGACTCCGACCCCCGAGCCCGTCTTATTGGAGGGAGAAGACTCCAAAGGTGAAGGAGAGGAGTTGGCCAGGCCTCCCTCTCCAGGACCCTCCTCTCTGGCAATGCCTCAGGTGTCTCCCAAAGGAGAAGAGATTGGCCAGGAGCCAGGTATTTCCAAGCAGTCGCAGTTGGACAGTGACGGAGATAAGTCTTGGCTGGATCCACACCAGTGCCGGAGAGACAAGCGCACGCAGCAGAAAAGGAGGCATGCCAGAGATTAAGCTGAGTCACTGGACCACACACCACAGGGGATAAAAGGGGGTGTGGTGGCCATTGAGGCTCTGTGACGGACAAAACTAAACAACTAGCGAGTCGCATTGTATCTCTGAAACTACGTTATCTGCCTGCCTTGGATTTAATACGGACTGGACTTGACAATTCTTTGACTTTGTGTATTTGTTTTGGTTTATCTGTCGGAGGAGGAACACCTCCCTCTGTGAGTAAAGTTCTTGGCAAGCAGCTACTGGGTTGCTGCCAATCCTGTTATCGAAGGAATTTATTGTCTGCAAGTTTTATTTAACCCCCTGGCTGACTGTTTGTGTGTGTGTGTGAGACGGGGACAGAACACTTTCAAGCCCTAATAGACTCAGGCTGCTTGATTAATGCTTGATAGATGCTTGATTAACCTAACAACCCTGAAACTGAGGATTAGAGCAAAAAGTCTGGCACACCTGATCAGGTTCAAAGAGGTTGATGATTCCCTATTGTGGGGAGCCTACGCCACCCACCTAATCAAACCAGTGAAGCTAGAGCTAGTGAACTACTGGGAAGCAATACGATTCATAATAGCCCCCCAAATGACAGACGCTGGAGCTGAAAAAGAAGGGGGTAGTTTTGTCAAACTTCCACCCCCAGAAATAGCGGTGAAAAAGCACAAAGCTGAAAGAGACCTGAACAAGAATTTTGAACTGTTTGGAGAATTGGAAACTAAAATGCTAAAAGAGAAAAATCAGATTGGTTAACCTAAAGACTATACTAATTGGAAATTGCTGAATTAAAACTTTAATTGGGATTTTGAAACTTGCTCCGGAACTTTAAAGGGGGAAAGAAATGGTGTATGCAAGTTAAAGGAGAGGCGTAGAAGAGAAATAGAGCAACAGCTACATCTGGCTAGAAAAAACCCATAGGGAAAGTGAAAGAAAGTAGGGAAAAGAAAGTGTGAATAATAACTTGACCTTGGGCAGCTTATTGGAAAACATTGTTATAATACTGTCACAAGACTTAGATAAGCTGCCTGCACCTGGAAATTGTTTATAAAGAGAACAACAGAGACAGAGAGTGGAAACAGTGTAAGGTGTTAACACTGTAGCTCCTTGACTGGATATGGACTTTAGCAATTGAACAACTGAGCAACTGGAACTGGGAAATAATAGAGGTTGTCTACCAGATAAATGAAGACTTTTACATTTCAACCATCAGCTCTTCTCCTTGGGATTTATAACTTGTTGAATATAATTGCGGAGTCTTGGTGGGCCTTTATGGATTACAATTTGATGAGCCCTCATGGATTATAATTTATAACTTTGTGGATTATAACACACAAGTGATTAAAAAGAAAGAAAGAAGAAAGAAAACAACCCCCGTTGAAGAAAATTTGAATTATGGATATTTTGGATGTGAAATATAGCACCTAAAAGCAGAAAGTGACTTGAGGTTTGAAAATAAGAACTGGGAATAAGAAACAAGATTGTTGGACTATACTAGGTATATTTTATAAATTGAATATAGTGGAGTATAATTGTGTTTGACTTATAGTATTATTGATTGTTGGGTTATTGATTGGTTGTTTCTATTAAATAATAAGTATCTAAAATATTTGACTACTTTAAATTATCAAAATTACAAATAACATAAATTCAAGTAAAACAGGGAAGAAAACTCCATCATCTGCACTATCAGCATCATCGGCAGAATTTAGTCCAGCAAGTCAGCGCTCTATAGACACCATGTTGCAGAATGAAAAATTAAATGTCTTTCAGTCAGAAATGAAAAATATAATTCAATCACTACAGAAATCATTACAAGGAGCCATGGCTAAGAATCATGAGGATATGGCAGATAGGATTCAAAACAAAAATGCCGTATTTTTCGGAGTATAAGACATACTGGAGTATAAGACCGCAGCTTAGTTTTTGGGGAGGAAAATAGGGGGGAAAAACCTGCCTACCAGGTATTCATCTGGCTAGCGTCCTTAGTCTAGTCAGCTTCAGCACATTAGTTTGCTGGTTTTGAATGGGCGCATGCTTTTTTTTTGTTTTTTTTTTTTTAAATATTTATTAACATAAACAGACGTAAAACGCAAATACATACGAACACATATACATTAACACCGTACTAGAACAAAAATGAAATAAGAAGTCTATCGACTAGCTCTTAAGAAACTCTCGCATCAGTGGTTAGTTTCTATTTCCCTTATTTTTCCTTTATCTTACAGTTTTCGGATTAATTTGCTTTCACTTTGATATACCTTATACATTTTGAGCTATATCTTTCTACAGTCATGTTAACCATTTGTTTATACCATCATACAACTCTTCTCATGTGACTGGTTCTATGTTTCTTGATTTGAGTTCTCCTGATATCCTATGTTGTTGGCCCTATCCTTCCCTCTAGCCATAGGTACCATCTTTGCCAAACTAAATAATAATCGGTATCCTCTTTTTCTTGAAGCTCCTTAGTGAGCTTATCCATCTCCGCACATTCGGTTATTTTTGCGATTATTTTTTCCTCTGTTGGTAATAGTTCGGATTTCCAATTTTGAGCGTACACTATACGTGCCGCTGTCAAAATGTGAATGGTAAGATATTTTATCTCTTTAGTATATTGTGGTGTAGTCATTCCAAATAGGAAAAATTCTGGTTTCATTTCTACTTTTTGCCTTATTATTTCTTCAATTATTCTCTTAATCTCCTGCCAGTAGTGTTGTGCCTTCCTGCACGACCACCAGAGATGGTAGTATGTCCCCTTTTGTGTCTTGCATTTCCAACACATTGGTGATGTACTTGGAAACATTTTAGCCAAACGTGCCGGTGGGAGATGCCATCTATAGAATATCTTGTATAGATTTTCTTTGTATGGGATTGACATTGTCATTTTAAGATTTTCTGCCCATAGTTTATCCCATCTGTCCAATTCTATATTGTGACCTATATTTCTTGCCCAACTTATTATGTTTTCTTTCACCGTTTCCTCCTCTAATTTGTATTTTATTAAATATCCATAGATTTTTGATATCATTTTCTCATCCTTGCCTTTTAATATTTTATCCAATTCGTTCGGTTTACTTTGGAATCCATATTGTGTCCGGTCTGCCTTAAATCTTGATTCTATTTGGAAATATGGCCACCACTCAATAGTTATACCCTGTCTTTCCAATTCTTGTCTCGTATATAAGTCTCCTTCACTATTCAGCAACTCTTGGTATTTCCTCATCTTTTCTATTTCTATAGTATTTGGGTAGATTAGTGCTTCCATGGGTGACCACCATCGCGGGATTTTACTATAGTGTTGTCTTCTGATACCTTGCCACGTTTTGTACAGTGAACCTCTGATTAAATGTCTCTGAAAGTACCCATGTTGCTTGTCTGTACCTTCCCACAAAAAGGCGTGCCAACCTCGACTCAAGTCAAATCCCTCTAAATATAGAGTTCTCCTGTCTAATAGGTCAATCCATTCTCTAATCCAATTTAACGACGACGCCTTATAGTATAACTCCCAATCTGGTAAACCAAGGCCTCCCTTCTCCTTTGTGTCCTGTAAGCATTTCATTTTGATTCTGGCCTTCTTTCCTTGCCATATGAATTTCCTTATCGTCTTGTTAAGATCTTTAAAAAAGTCTTTTCCTGGGCCAATTGGTATTACTTGAAAGAGGTAGAGGAGTCTTGGTAGTACGTTCATTTTGACTGACGCTATTCTACCTAAAAATGACAGTTGGACCTTATTCCATCTTTCCAAATCTTTTTTAATTTGTTTCATCAATTTAACATAGTTATCTTCTCTAATAGTTGTTACTTTTGTGGTGAGCCAGATTCCCAGGTATTTTACTTTCTTTACAATTTGTATTCCTAATTCCTCTTCTAGTTTTCCCTCTTGTGTCGTTGTCATATTTTTAGTCGGAACTTTGGTTTTTTGCCTGTTAATTTTAAGTCCCGCCACCTTGCCATATTCTTCTATCTTCTCTAATAGTTTAATTCCTACTTCTTCTGGTTGTTCCACTATGAAGACCACGTCGTCTGCGAAGGCCTGTAATTTAAAATCCTCTTTCCGAATCCTCAGTCCTTTTATTTCTTCTTCTTTTCTTACTTCGTTTAGAAGGACTTCCAATGAGATTATAAACAATAGGGGCGATAGCGGACATCCTTGTCTTACCCCTTTTTGTATATTTATTTTTTCAGTCATGTCCCCATTGATTGTAATTCTCGCTGTCTGAGAAGAATATACTTTCTTAATCATTTTTAAAAATTTGTCGCCAAAATCCATAGTCTCTAATTGTGCTATAAGAAATTTCCAATTCAAATTGTCGAACGCCTTTTGCGCATCGAGAAAGATTAAGGCTACCTGTTTGTTAATTTTTTGCTCGTAATACTCTAAAACGTTTATTATTGTCCTCATATTATTTTTTATCTGCCTCCTTGGGATGAAGCCGTTTTGGTCGGGATGTATATAATTATGTATAATTGTTTTCAGTCTCTGTGCTATGATTGTCGTGAATAGCTTGTAGTCAACATTTAACAGTGAGATAGGTCTATAATTTTGGACCTTAGTCGGGTCTGTATCTTCCTTGGGGATAAGTGAGATGATGGTTTCAGCCCAAGATTTAGGTGTTTCTGCTTCCAGTAATGCCTCATTGAGGACCTGTAGTAGTAATTCATCTATTGCAGACTGGCAGTTTTTATAAAATTCCATTGGAATTCCGTCTGGACCTGGGACCTTGTTGTTCTTCTGTTTCTTTCGGGCTTCCATCAACTCCATCATTGTTATCGGTTTATTTAATATATCTCTGTGGGTTTCCTCCAATTTTGGGATATTTGCCTTTTGTAGATATTTCCTAATATCTTGGTCTTGAATCTCATCTTGTGAGTAGAGGTTTTGATAGAATTCCTTAACTATACGCTTTTTGTCGTGGTTCATATTATATGTTTGACCTGTTTCATCTTGCAACTGATATATTATTCTCTTTTCTCTCTCTTTCTTCAGTTTATACGCCAGCCAACGACCTGTTTTATTTGCATGTTCGAAATATTTCTGTTTGGCCGTTTTCATTTTCTGTGCGATTTCTGTTTGCGTGATTAAATTCAATTTATGTTTAGTGAGGTTCAGTTTTGCCCTTGTTGTTTTATCTTCAGGATTTTCCTGTAATTGTGACTCATATATGCTGAGTTCTTCTAATAGGTTCTTCCTCTTTTGTTGTTTGTCTTTATTTTTTTTTGCTGTATATGCTATTGTGAGGCCTCTTATATAGGCCTTAGTAGTGTCCCACAGGTTCTGTACTGAGGTTTGTTCCTTTATATTTATTTGGTAAAATATTTTTAGTTCACTCTCCATCATCTGTACATACTCCTTCTCTTTTATTATTCCAGTGTCCATCATCCACCTCTTCTGTTTGCGTTGTCCTTTCCATATTATTTTTATAGGGTTGTGATCTGCCCATGTATTCGTCATGATTTCAATATCTTGTAATTCTTTTCTGAGATCTGGCGTCATCCAGGCCATGTCGATCCGCGACCATGACTGGTGTGAATTTGAGTAGAAAGTGTATTGTTTAGTTTGTTTGTTGGCCTCTCTCCACCCATCATATAGTTGTAATTCTTCAGTCATGTCCTTAAATGTGTCCGGTAAGGTTTTCTTTCTGGTCTTCGTTTGTTTATTACTTTTATAATCTTCTTGTATATTCACGATTGCATTAAAATCCCCGACAATGCAGATGTTCTCGTACTCCAGGTCTTTGATTATATTGTGTAATTTCTTATAAAATTCCCTCTGGTTTCCATTAGGTGCATAAATAGATGCTAGCAGTATTATCTTTGTTTCTGTTTGTATTTCCGTGATTAAAATACGCCCTTCCGTATCTGTGTATATCTGTTTTGCTTTTAAGTAATTTCTGACATATGTTGCCACTCCTCTCTTTTTACTATCTCCTAGGGATGTATACAGTCTTCCTAATTTCTGGTTCTCCAACAGTATTTGTTGTTGTCTTTTAATATGTACTTCTTGTAGTGTTACAATATCAAAGTCCAATTTTTGCAGTTTGGTAAATATATGTTTCCTTTTCCTTGGCGAATTGAGTCCATTTATATTAATTGATATGATTTTGATTTCTCCTTCCATCTCTATCCGGTTTATTTGTTCGTTATTTTCAACTTTGTTGTGTTTCTGGTGACTCTTTGAGTCTTTTCCCTCGCTCCCTCTCTCTCCATTCTTTCTCTCTCTAGTCTTTTTGTGTCTCCCAGGTCTTTTTCTTCTCTCTCCGTCCACTGTATCTCTTGTTTCCTAGCTTCCGTTTCTCTGCTTGTCTCCTGTTCCTCTTCGCTAGTGAAATGCTGTTCGAAGAATTCTTGAGCCTTTTCTAAATTGTCAATCCTATACTTTCTTTCATCCCAGGAGATAAGCAGGCCCTCCGGTAGTAACCAGCGGAATTTTATTTTAAATTTATTTAGCTGGGTGGTTAGAAAATTATAATTTCTTCTTTGGTCCCTTGTTCTTCTCGGTATTTGTTTGAGAGTTAAAATTTCTCTTCCCTTATGCGTGATTGTCTCTTCTCTCATTTTCCTATAGATCTCTTCCTTAAGAGATTTCTTCGTAAATCTTATGTGAATTTCTTTGGGTAGTTTATTTCTCCTTGCGTAGTTCGTATACACCCTGTATATTTCATCGATTCCGTTTCACAGTTCTTCCTTGTCGATCTGGGTTGCCTTTGCCAACATCTCAGTCATTATTTCACTTAGGTCCTCCTCCTTTTGTTCTTCTACATTTTGAAACCGTAGGTAGAACGAGGCCTTTTCCATTTCCAGATAAGTTAATGCGTCCTCAGTTTCCTTATTAAATGCCCCCTGATCTTGCTCCATTCTTTCCATTCTATTGGTCGTATATTCTATTTTTTCTTCCACCTTATGGATCCTCTGCTTGTTTTCCGCTATATTTTGTTGGATTTGTTCTATCTTCTCGTCCATATTTTTGATGTTATCTTTTATTTCACTCACATCTGCCCTCAGTTCTTCGTGGTTTTTCCTTGTTTCTTCGTGGTTATGTGCCATGGTTTCCTGCATCCTGTTCATGCCCTCCTGAATCATTGCTAATGCAGAGTGAATGTTCTGTATGTTGAGGGGAGAGCTGGTCTTCTCCTTTTCTGTAGTTTCAATTACTTTTTGTTGAGCTGGCGAGGCCATAAGTATCATTTGACTCGGTGGTGTTTTCTTACTTATTTTAGTTGTTATTGTACTAGTAGTTGCCATTATTATCCCTTTTTTAATTAATTCCCAGACTTTCATATACTAATCGATAATTCTAAATCTGGTTCTTGAGATTATACCCAAGTTTGATTTTCACTTTTCAAAGATTCTTTCTAGCTTCCTCCGTTCTTATGAGACAGTAGCGTGGGAAACTAAAGGAGAGGGTTGAGGGAAAAGTGAATATTCTAGCAATCCATCAGTTGATTGTCTCTAATATTAAATATTTAAATATTTGTATATTTGTTGTACTAATAAATAGGAATCAGTTTCTATTTGTTTCAAATTTCTTTCAGACAATAAAAAATTGTGATTATTTTAAATATAATTGATATGCTGTGAACTAAATCTTTAACTCTATATATATATAAATCAAATTGATATATCACTTAATATACTAATTATCCACCTCGTGTATATAAAGTTATACTATGCAATCATATATCACCGTAAATGGATTCCCTAAGCAGTTGTATATATATATATATCTTACTTCTCTAATTTATCTAATTTATTCTAATTTATCTAGCATACATTTATAAATATACTTTTTTACTTTTTTGTAGTTATAATAAGTATCTAAGTCTTTGATTCTAGGTATATAGAGACAAATTAACAGACCAATGATTCACTTAATAAATACAAAATAATACCATGCAATCATATAAGAATAAATTTCCAATATAGTGAATGTATATATATAGATATTACTTCTTAATCACTCTTGGCAATTGCTAAATAGTCTTATTAACAACTTGTATCCTTGCAGATCTCGTAATAAATGTCTGATTATAGTCCAAGTCCTCTTCCTTTCTGCTGCCAGTTATCTCTTAATATATCTATATAATATCCAATTATTCCAAAATCCTCAGTTCAAATCTTCACCGGAGGTAAACGGTAGAAAAAACAATATTATAAATCCAATATATTCCACGTCCGTTCGTACTTTATTCCTCCCTTTTATATTATCCAATACACACCGATTGTGTGCCGAAATTATCAAATGTCTGTTTCTCTCTATAACTCAAACCAATAATCCCGTTATCTTATTGTTCGATTATGGAATTAACTTAGTCCTATTAGGAAAGCCTTTATCCAAACTATCCAGTAGATATCAGCAACAATGTTGTAAGTTCCGCTGTGTTCTCTCTGCTGGCACTCAATATGGCTTCTCCATCTTTTCCTCTAGGGATATCCGGGGCTCTAGTAATCCTCCCGTCAAGTCTTTTGAGCTTTCTGAGACTTTCACTCTCACAATTTCTTATTATGCAGTTATAAATAACGATCCCATACTTCGATCGGCCAGTTTCCCTCTGGATTCTTTCCGATTTCACTGGCTACCGGATTACGCGCTGTCCCTTTCAATGTGGATTCCTCCCTCCACTCCGCTTGTCAGTCGCCATTTCTCTCTCTTATCTATTACTCGAGGCTTCCTTCCACCCGCTTTCCTTCGACAGTTAGAAAGTGTAAATATACCTTTTCAATCTCTAATCCTCACTTCTATTTCCACCGATGCTTTCTTTTTCGATCTTTTCTTCCCTCTTAGCAGCTGTCACCCTTTCTGGCCAGCCGGGTGGCTGGTTCTTCCTCGTTCCGAGTTGAGGGAGTTTTCCTGAACCTTCAGGGGGATTGCTGTCCTCCCCGAGGTCCTCGGAAGTTTCCCTTTCTTCTATCGACCTCTACAGGGTCGATAGC
The DNA here is from genome assembly GCA_022577455.1 of Arizona elegans. Taxonomy (NCBI): domain Eukaryota; kingdom Metazoa; phylum Chordata; class Lepidosauria; order Squamata; family Colubridae; genus Arizona; species Arizona elegans. The sequence goes on along the minus strand of JAKOOJ010000004.1, from coordinate 67,900,914 downwards.
GCCTAAATCGGCGCTCGAAGCGAGGATATTAGGGGCTTTGGGAACGGAGAACCATTCCTTTCGTCCCTAACCCGCTGACGTCACCGCCGGAAGTCTGAATGGGCGCATGCTTTTTATCCCCTGCTTGGGGATAAAAAACAAATTCTAAAGCACAGCTGAGAGGGAGCAGCAATGAGAAAAGCAGGCAAAGCACTGAGATTGCTTCACTTGCTAGTGCCTCATTAGGGCTGAAAAAAAGCTTCTAAAGCACAGCTGAGAGTCGGAGGGAGCAGGCAAAGTATTGGAAGATTGCTAGTGCCTTGTTAGGGCTGAAAAAAAGCTTCTAAAACACAGCTGACCCCACGTTAGGGCTGAAAAAAAGCTTCTAAAACACAGCTGAGAGTCGGAAGGAGCAGGCAAAGTATTGGAAGATTGCTAGTGCCTTGTTAGGGCTGAAAAAAAGCTTCTAAAACACAGCTGAGAGTTGAAGGGAGCAAGCAAAGCCTGCAGAAGATTGCGTCACTCGCTAGCGCCTCATTAGGGCTGAAAAAAAACTTCAAAAAAGCTACATTCAGAGTATAAGACGCACCCAAATTTTCAGCCTTTTTTTGGGGGGGGGGAAGTGTGTCTTATACTCCGAAAAATATGGTAGGAACAAAAAATGGAAGATAAAATAGACAACATCCAGCAAATAATTACTAAAAATGAACAACGGATCCAGAAAGTGGAAGAAAAGGCAGAGCAAACAGATAAGAAAGTAGAAGAGATGGAGAACAGATTAATTAAGGTAGATAATGATCTTGAACGATTCATAATCATGTTGGAGATGGATAAGGCAGAATATTTCTTAAGACTCCAAAATGTTGAGGAGGAAAAGGGAGAAGATCTTGCGGAGATAATGGCATAATTATTGGCAGAGGCGCTGGAAATAGACAAACAGGAAGCTCACTATGGGATGGAAGAAATATTTAGAGCATATACAAGCTATGCGAGAAGAAACAAGCTTCCCAGAGAGGTACACGTGAGATTTTAAAAGAAGGCAATGAGAACGGAAATACTCCAAAGAGTAAGAGATGCACCATTGAAATACAAAGGAAGAGAAATAGTTTTGAAGCTGATACCCAGAAGAGTAAGAGACACAAGAAAACAGTACCAATTTTTGGGACTTCCAGTTGGCATCGCGGCAACCCAGACGATGGAATAGCGGGGCTCTCAGGAGCCCCGCAAAAACCCCATCTGATATGCCGCCGCCGGCAGGTCTACAGACCTACCCTGTCCTGAAGGGACAGGAGGAAAGAGAGGGACCCCTTGGTCGGCCGAGAGGAACAGACAAGTTCCTCGGGGCCGGAGGATTACCCTCTGAGTCGGCAGTGACTGAATGACAGCCATGGCGACTGCCTCAAAGCTGTGACAACTGGGAAAGCAATGTGCAGGAGGAGAAGCAAGGCGAGAGCAAACTGTTTGGAAGCTGGGTAAATTTTACCCTGCCGGGAACAGCGTTAAAAGTCGATCTTGACAGGAGAGCCCCTAGCCTTAAATAGCGGCTACAGACTGTGGGGGCAAGAAGATTTAGACAAGATATGTGCTGGAGGAAGAGACCCATTTGTGAACTATCTTTAATGTGGATTTTTATGAAATGGCTGTTGTTGGCAACTATAAAACTTTGAAACTTTTCGTTATTGATATGGATTACTTTTGGAGAGAAAAGGAGGGAGGAGGCATTGAGCAGAAACTCTTTGAAACAATCGGAAAAGCCAAGCGGAGAATTGTATATTGTCTAAATGGAGTCGTGTCGTGGAGAAATGAAAGTTTAAACCTGTGGATTACTTTTGAATTAACCCAGACACAATGTATCTTGCTACCTAAGTTGGTCTGCTATGAAAACAACCAAGGAGGTCCAACTTTGGGGATTTCTAATTTGTTTATTGGTGGTATTAAGGAAAGAAAGAACAAATAAGAAATAAGACAGAACAATTTAAATTGACTAAGCAGACGTGGCAGAGGAAGCTAAAATGGTTGCCTATCAAGAAGAAATGAAAGTGTAAATTGTGGACTGCTTGTTATTTAAAGGAGAAACTTTGACTCTTGCTTTCCTGATTGGATTATTTTGAAGGAAAAAAAAGTTTGATTTTAGATGTATTTAATCCGTTTTTGGACTACCTATGGAGGAATTAATTGGACAATTAAAACTGTTGATTAAAGGCGTGGCAACAAAAGGAAAGAGCGTAGAATCGGAAGAGGATATGAGAATACCATATTGGGAACAAAAAACAACTAAACTTCTTAGTTTTTATAATTTTATTGACATTGGAATTGAAAAGAAAAAAAATTGGGTAGCAAGACGAAAAATACTATAGTCTAATTAAAACGGATGTAAATGTTTTTTGTCTAATTGATGTCTAAATAATGTAAGGAGGAGACTTCCTCTTTCTTCTTTTACTCTGTTACTTCTCTTTTTTCCTTTTTTAAATTTACTTTATTACTCTTTTATTTTATTCCTCTCTTTATTTTTTTTTTGTGAAATTCTTTTTTTATCCTTTTTGCCATACCTTTATTTTTTTTTTCTCTTCTCCCTTTCTCTTTCCCTTTTTACTTTTTATTACTGTTATTAAGAGAAGTGATTTTTAAGATGGGAAAAATGTGATTTTAGAAAAACTATAAGAAACATGAAGAATATGGATGAATTTTTGATTATTAATAAGAATTGCTGATAGATTCAATGATTATAGAAACTTGCTTCTTTAAAAGGGATTAAAATATTGTTCTTTATAGAAAAAAAAAAGAAAATGTGAATGAAGCCTTTACCAATAAGAATTGTTTATAGATTTTATATGTTGATTTACATAGAAAAACAAGGAGCAAATATGAAATGGGAGAAATTTTAATAAAATCAATAGTGCAGGAGAGAGTAGGAGAGAAGATATATATTAAAATGCATTATTATTTTATTTTGACAGGGAAGGGTGATTTTGGGGATCAGATGATCAAAACTAAATTGTGAATTAGTTAATAGATGATTAGGCTGTGAACCAACCAAAAATAAACCTAGGAGGAGCGGAGGAGATAAATGCTGGAGAGCAGTTAGAGCCAAACTGTGAACCAGTTAAATGTAAGGTAAGGAGTGGAGGTAAGCACCACTGGAAAACAGCTGAAAAGCCGTTATCCAGCTAAAAATAAACCTAGGAGGAGTGAAGGAGAAAATGTTGGAATGCAGTTAAAATCAAACTGTGATCCAGCCAACAAATAAGGTTAGGAGTGGAGGAATATCTCTGCAAAACAGCCAATTAAGCTGCAATCCAGCGAAAAATAAAACTAGGAGGAGTGAAGGAGATATCTTTGAAGAATAGTTACTGATTTTGAAATGTTTTTAAGAGAGGAATAAAATATTATATGTTGATTACTAGATGTGATTTAAAAGAAATATTGACTTGAATCTGTGTCTTTGAAGTAAGGAGAATATATAAAATACTAATTGTTAAAATGATAAATGAATATTATAAAGAGCTGTTTAGATTTGAATTTTAAGATTTAGGGTGATTACATAATAAAATGTTAAATGCTAGAATAAGATGTTAAATTGAATGACAAAAATTGGATTTAGACTTGTTTTGTTTTTTCTTGTGGTTTTTTTTTTCTTCTCTTTTTTTCTTTTTCCGTTAAGATGTTAATTGATGAAATTTGGAATTTATACTTATTTTATACCGGATCCAAACCTTTGCTCTAAAAAGATGTTGTTTTATGTTTTATGTTAAAAATAAATTTAAAAATTTTCAAAAAAAGAAAAGAAAAGAAAAGAGTATCAATTTTTGACAAGACAATTGATTAAATATGAGGTAAACTTTAGATGGCTAATGTCCGAGGGAATATTGGTGACTTGGAAGGGAAAAAGACATGGATTAGACATGGTGGAGAGTGCACAACAATTCTACAATCAGTACTTCACAGCACATGAAGTAGAAGAGAAAAGGGAGCAAGCAGAGATGTTGGGAGCGACAGCAAAAGGAAATACACAACAAGAAGGAATTGACACAGAGGAAAAAGAGAGAAGGGAAAGAGAAGAGAAAGACAGAAAGAACAGAGAGAAATAAGATCAACTAGGACAACAAAACCTATCTATAAGTAAACAATGGAAGAAGGAATAAAATTGTTATCAATCAATATAAATGGACTAAACTTATCAATGAAAAGAAAAAGGATTTTCAATAAATTAGAGAAATTAAAATTAAATTTAATCTGCCTTCAAGAAGTCCAAATCAAAAAACAAGATAGTAAGCTATTAAGAGTATCCCAAATTTCGGTAATTATATTTTGCATTAGCACGGCAAAAGAAAAGAGGGGTGGGTCTTTTAAAGAAACAATTGTTAAAGAAACAATAAAGGCTAGACAAATTTTTGCAGATGAAGAGGGGAGAATATTGATGGTGGAAGTAATAATAAACTAAAAACAGATATTGCTGATAGGGATATATGCACCTAATAATAAACAAGATGAGTTTTATGGGAAACTACACAAGAAAATTATAGAATTGGAATAGGAAAATATGTGTGTGATAGGAGACTTTAATGCAATTGTAGATACAGAACTTGACTATGAGCAGTAAAATAGGTAAACAAGCCAGGAAAACACTTCCAAAAACTTTTTTCAAAATGATGGAGAAAATAGGAACGCAAGATTTTTCTTATCTTAAGAAAAATCAATATTCATTCTATTCAAATAGGCTTAAATCCTAGTCCAGAATAGATATGGTATGGATGACATCAGAATTGGAAGCATGTGGTGCAAGAGATAGAACCTAATGTTTGGGCAGATCACAATCCAATGAAAGTTGTATAGAAAGGACAAAACAGAAAATGGAGATGGATGTTAAATCAAGCAGTACTGCAAGAAAAAGAATTCATACCAAAGATGAAAAAAGAATTGGATTTTTTCTTCAAAGAGAACAGGAAGGAAGAGACCTCCCTACAAATTGTATGGGATACTGTTAAAGCATATACCTGGGAATTACCTATAACATACATGGGAAAGGGAAAAAAAGGAGAAGAAACAAAATAAGATAACGTTAGAAGAAGAATATAAAAGATTGGAATTAGAATTACAAAGAGAACCACAAAAAAAAAAAAAAAGGAATTGAAAAACCGAATAGATATAATAAAACATAAAATGAACTTATTAGATAAAGAACTGGCATATAAAATTAAAAGTGCAAAACAAAACTTTTTTGAAAATGTGAATAAGCCTGGAAGATGGTTGGCATATAAAATGAAAAGAGAGAGAGAAAATTGATACATTGATTAATTGATGAGAAAGGTTCTCATCAATCAAAGCTTCACTATCAGAATGAGGAGAAAAAAGCTATTATAAGAGAGTATTAAAAGAGGGACTTCCGGCGGTGACGTGGAAAAGGTGAAGAAACAGGCCCCGTTTCTGGAACCCAAAAACTCTCTCTCAGAAGCTCTTTCAGGGCATTCTCGATCCTGTAGGGATCGGGAAACAAAAGGGGAAGCTCCGAAGCCCCTGGGCGACATGCTATCGCCAGAGAGGATAAAGGACAAACCCTTTAAAGCTGGTGGAGAGGAAGTTGGCCTTTAAAGCAGATAGGAGCAATGGCAGCCATGTAGAGGAAGCAAAGAGTGAAGACAGCAGTTTTGAGTTTTGGCAGATCGAAATAGACCCAGAAGGAGGAATCGGAAAATACGGAGAAGTGCGGAGTGAGGTGGGCGCAAAAAAGATGGACTAGCAAGCAGTGGCGGATTAAAGGGGAAGCACAACAGGAGAGAAAAGAGAACAGCGCGAGGGAAGGAGGATCCCAGGGAGTGAGTCAGCAGAATCGGAGGAGAAACAGTGACAGAGTTAAGACCCCGAGATGGAGACAGAGAGAATTAGAGAGGGCTAAAAACCAGAGAAACTAAATAATTCTAAAAGGTAAAGAAGAAATTAAGGAACTTTTGAAAAATTTGTGGGACTTAAAGTGTGATTGGTGACTGTAACGGACTTAAGGAGAGAGACTAAGACTGGAAAGAGGACTGACGTTATTGCACGATAGAAAATAACCACAATTACAACTAGAAGCAAGGGAAGGAGAAGGGAAGGAGCATCAAACAACAACAAAGAAAGAATAAAACATGTACTCTTATTCCTATATACAAAAATATACTGCTCAAAAAAATAAAGAGAACACAAGCAGAAGACTTCCGAGATCTGAATGAATGAAGTAGCCTTATTAAATACTTTGTTCTTTACATACAGTAGTTTATACACTGCTCAAATAACTAAAGAGAACACAAAACTACTGTATGTAATGAACAAAGTATTTAATAAGGCTACTTCATTCATTCAGATCTCGGATGTCTTCTGCTTGTGTTCCCTTTATTTTTTTGTGCAGTGTATATACATAAACAGTAAAGTAAGGGGGGAAGGGATTGTATTACAGTTATAATTATTTATTGCATTGTGAATTTATAAAATTTGAAAAGGCGGAATATTATAGAGGATAAGGAATTAAAGAAGAAAAGGTCCTTATTAATTTTATAATTATGAAATATAAAAGAAAAGTAAATTAACTATAACTACATTGATTGAAAATATTGTAAAGTAATAATTGATAATTTGCAAATTGTATTGTGATATTGTTAGAGTGTCATAGTGCTATACTATAGTGTATATTTGGATAAATAGATAAATTGAGAATAAGTGGAAATGTATATAAGATAAAGATAAAGGTACGTGTATCTAAAATTGTGTTGAATAAGCAAAAGGTAGAGAAAAAAGTATAAGTATATCCAAAAAAAAAACCCCAAAAAAATAAAAAAAAAACCCAGGGGGAGAAAGAATAACGATTAATATTTATATGTTAGTGTGGGAAAACTTCACACGAGCATTAAAAATGTCAACTATAACCACTATAGCGAAAACAGGAAAAAAAACCCCAACTGTTGTAAATCCTACAACAACAGTGGCATCTCTGCTACAGCAATGAGAATGTTTCATGCAGAAATCAAAAACAAAATAGGAGAAGTAAAAGAGGACATTAAAAATATGAATGATAAAATTGGGGATATCCAACAAACAATAACAGGAAACGAACAAAGAATTAAAAAAGCAGAAACCAAAATAGTCCAAATAGAGACAAAAGTGGAGGCAATGGAGCAAAAAGCTTTTCAACTAAATAAGGAATTGTCTGACTCAATAGCAATGTTTGAGATGAAGAAAGCTTTATACTTGTTGCGCTTTCAAATATAATAGAAGAAAAAGATGAAGATCTGATAGAAAAAATGGCGGAGATAGTGTCAGAAATAATACAAAGAGACAAGTCAGAAATAAAAGGACAGTTGGACGAAATATACCGGGTACATAGTAATTACATAAGAAGACATCAATTGGCGATGGAAGTGCATTTAGATTTTTAAAATGAACAATTAGAGATGAAGTATACAGAAAATCAAGAGAAGAAACTTTGACATACAAGGGTAAAGAAATAATTTTAAAACAAATACTTTGAAGAATTAGAAACCAACACCAACAATACCAGTTCTTAACAACCGAATTGATCAGATATAAAATAATGTTTAGATGGCTAACACTGGATGGGATTTTAATCACATGGCAAGACAAAAAGTATAAAGTAGACACAGTAGAGAAAGCAAGAGAATTCTATAACTTGCACTTTACACAGGAAGAGGAGCAGGAAAGTAAAGAAGAAACAGAAAGTAGAAGCCAGGAGGAAGAGCAAATAGAAGAAGTGGAACAAGAGAGAGAAGTAAGAAAGAGTCAAGAAAAAGAACGAGAGGAAAGAGAAGGTGCGAAAGCAAAAAGACGGATGGAGACAAGACACACCAAAAAACAGCTACACTAAGTAATAGAAGAGGCAATTAAACTTCTCTCGGTAAACATAAATGGATTTAAATGCACCAAAGAAAAGAATGCAAACATTTACAAAACTACAAAAATTAGAAGCAGATGTGATATACCTCCAGGAGGTACATATCAAAAAAGGATACCAAAAACTATTAGAAAATCCCAAATTAGGAAAACTATATACATCTCTGATGCAAAAAAAAGAGAGGAGTAGCGGTTTATATAAAAGAAAGGCTAGAATCGAAATTAATATATGCAGATGAGGAAGGAAGAACTGTGATGGTCGAGTTAGAAAAAAGAAAAAACCACTATTAGTAGTAATATATGCCCCTAACCAAAATCATCAGGAATTTTTAAAGGAATACACAAAAAATATTAGAATTAGAATATGAAAATATCTGCCTAATTGGAGATTATAACGCTATAGTAGATGCCAAAAAAGATTACAAAAGTGGTAAGAAAAAAAAAAAAGAAAAACTTCCAAAAGAATTCTTCAATATGGCTGCAGAAATAAATCTGAGAGATGTTTGGAGGGAAACACATGAAGATGAGAATCAATATACATTTTACTGTCATCCACACCAATCCTGGTCTAGAATCGATATGGCTTGGATGACTGCGGATATTAGGACAGGGGTAGAAACAATAAAGATAGGAGTAAATGAATGGGCAGATCACAATCCAATACTCATAAAGTGGAAGGGGAAAAAAAGATTTAGGAGATGGACAATAAATCAAAAAATATGTAAAGAAAAAGGATTTAAACAAATGCTAGAAAAGGAATTAGAATCATTTTTTAAGATAAATAAAAGAGAGGATACTTCCTTACAAAATACTTGGGATACAACAAAAGCATACATAAGAGGATTGACAATTGCATATATAGGGAAGAAAAATAAAGAGAGGAGACAACAACTAGACAAACTATATGAAGAATTAAAAAACACAGAATATAAACTACAAAAAGATCCCCAAAATAAAACAATAAAAGAGGAATGGAATATAATCAAACATAAATTAAATTTGATAAATCAAAAAGAAATAGCCCAGAAAATAAAAATGGCAAAACAAAACTATGTTGAGTTTGCGAATAAAACAGGCAGATGGTTGGCATATAAATTGAAAAAAGAAAAAAGATAAAAGAATGATATACCAACTCGGAGACGAAAAAGGGGAAATTCAATATAGAAGAGAAACTAAAAAGAAAATTATTCAGACATTCTTTTCAAATTTATACAAACAAGAAGAAGTAGAGGAGGAAAAAGTAAAACAGTATATAGAAGGATCAGAAATAGCAACAATCACAGAAGAACAAAGAGAAATATTAAACGGACTGATAACTAAACTTGAATTTGAATTGGCACCGAAAAAAAAAACCCAATAAAACACTGGGCCAGACGGGCTACTGCTGGAATTATACAAAAACGTATAGGAAATATTGGGAGAAACCATGTTAGAGCTATATAATGAGGCTTTGGAAAAGGCAAAAATTCCGACAACCTGGACAGAGGCAATAATTACTATTTTTCTGTTGACAGTTGCAAAACAAAATGGCAGCTCGGAGCTGAAACTCCGAGGATAGGAGGGAGATTATTTTGATATTTTCAAGAGTGTGGGGGTCAATTAACCATCCATAGACCCCCCGCTCCCAGCAAGCTGAGGTATTTTCGGCTCAATAGAGCCGTGGATGGAGCCCAAGGATAAAACCCGAGGCGAGCCCGAAGATCAGCTGTTCGTCGGTGAAAAGACTAAGGGCGGCACAGAGGACATCAACATCAAAGCCTGGCTGTCATGACCGGGTCAACCACTGAGTCTAATACAGCTGATGAAATGGTTGGTGAGACGGTGGCAACAGCGACTCCGGATAGGGTGTTGATAATGATGCCTGGGCTAATAGGCGCTGCATGTAGCAACATGGCGGCAATGACTACGGCAAGGGGGGTTACCACAATGGCGAGGGAAATGGCACTAACGGCAGTGACGGGGACGGCAACACCAGGAGGCTGCAAGGAAGCCCTCGTTGTTAATAGAGGAGAGGGCAATGCTGCAAAGGCTATAAATGTTAGGATCCCTTCAACCTCTAGGGATCTGTTGCACTCCTCTTTCTTGAAACTCTGAGGACTTATTAAACTAATGAACTAAGTAGCCTGAGCAAGGTGACGGATAGGGACTGAGGATTACAAACTGGAGATGATGACTTACTCTCCTCCTCAACTGTCCCTCTCTCCTTTATTAGATCTAGGTCTATTACGACCACTCAGCGTTAACTTGCAATCTTAGATCAATCTGCAGCTTTATTTACCACCTATTCCCCAAGATTACCCTGATTATTTAACCCTAGGTACTTTGTCCAGTGGTTCTGCCTTCTTTTTTGATCTAATCCTCGGCCATCGCTGGTATCAGGACTGGAGGAGATACAGACATCGAGTGTCTTGGATTATGGGGAGATAGACCATCTTCTCTTTGTTTGTTTCAAATGGTTTGGTTGCCGTGAGAGGGCGACCCTTTGAGACCTCTACCCCCACCTCCTTTGGATGGACTTACTACAACCACAAGACTTCCCATCGTCGTGAGAGGGTGATGATGTTCCGATGTATTGACATTTGTAACATACTGGTCTTCCTTTAACATCTATTTCCTCCCTTATTTTAAATTACCTGTCATAACCATCTCTAACACTCTTAGAAGAAAACGATCCTTCATCTCCTTCAACTTGCTCCTATCTTCGATGGATTCAACTGCAGAGCTCCTTGCACTGTGAGATTTCCCCCTCTTGCACGTCTGGCCCTCTCAGTTATCAAGGGCCGCCCTTGAGGACGGGTTTTGGAACCCCGAGAGGTGGTTTGCAAAAAACCGACGGCTTTGGGGTTTTTTAGATAAATCTTTAAGTTCTATTTTAAGGGGTTCTGGGAGGGATTGTGGGAATGGATCTGGGGGGATCCATAAATCCACTGAAAGGGGTATTGGGTCTGATGATGGTGGTGGGGAGGATGGGGACAGAAATCTGACAAGGATGCAGGGAGATGAAGCAATGGGCATTAGTATAGTAAGTGGGAGGGGCAGATATGACGGCTGCAGGGGGCCATATTATTTTTCGGGAGTGCGCACTCGATGTTTACAAGTGATTGCACACTCCGACCCCCAAAGCATTGCTCATTTCCCGGGTTGTTCAGAGTCTCAGGCCCTGAGTCTACGGCTGATGTTGTGTAATGCCAGGTCAGTGGTAAATAAAGCACCCCTCATTCATGATTTTATTTCAGAGGGGGGTGCTGACCTGGCAGGGATTACGGAGACCTGGTTAGGCCAGGAGGGAGGAGTTCCCCTTGTGGAAATGTGCCCGCCAGGTTTCCGTGCATTCCATCAGCCAAGGATTCAGGGAAGGGGTAGGGGAATGGCAGCAATCATTAGAGAAAGTCTTTGCCCGAGGGAGGCCACTGTTTCTCAGATAGCCGGATGTGAGTCCCTCCTTGTAAAGTGGGGTTGGGGGATTCAGATGGGCCTGATTGCGTACCTGGCTCCCTGCCACGTAACAGCGATCCTTCCTGAGCTGCTCGATATTATAGCCGGGGTGGCGGTGGAAACCCCCAGACTTATTGTTATGGGGGATTTTAACCTGCCACCCGCTGGTGAGATGTCGGAGACGGCTCGGGAGTTCATGGCTTCCATGACGGCCATGGACCTGACCCAGGTAGTTCAAGGCCCCACCCACTTGGGGAATCACACTCTGGACTTGATTTTTGTCTCTGATCAGTGGCTGAATGATCTAAGAGTAGGGGATATAGACATCAAGCCCTTGTCATGGTCTGATCATTCTCTCCTTCACATGGACTTTCAAGTCACTTCCACCCACCGCAGGGAGACGGAACCAACCAAATGGTTCCGTCCCAGGCGCCTGATGGACCCTGAAAGGTTCCTGACGGAGCTTGGGCCATTTCCTGAAACTCTGGTTCACGACTCGACTGAGGACCTGGTGGTCGCCTGGGACAGGGCAGCTACTGGGGCCTTGGACCGTGTCGTGCCTCTGACCTGATGCCGATCTCGTCTAGCTCCTTGGTTTTCCGAGGAGCTGAGAGAGATGAAGTGTCGGAAAAGACGCCTGGAGAGTAATTGGAGGACAAGCCAATCTGAATCTGACCGAACACAGGTGAGATCTTATATTAAGACCTACCTAGTGGCGATAAGAGCGGCGAAGTGTAGCTACTTCTCCACTCTTATTGCATCTGCAGAGAACCGCCCAGCTGCGCTGTTTAGCGCTCTTACTTCAGGTGGGGGTACGGGAAGATCCCTTACAGGGTCGAGCTGAGGATTTTGTACAATTCCTGCATGATAAAGTTGCTCAGATTCGAGATGGCCTGGACTCCGATCGGGTAGATCCAGGGGAGGAGACAGGGGTAGGTCTTCAGAGTGTTATCTGGGAAGAGTTTGACTCTGTGGCTCCTGAGGACGTGGACAGGATTCTGGGCAAGCTTAACGCTGCCACATGTTTATTGGACCCATGTCCCTCCTGGTTGGTACTGGCCTCCCGGGAGGTTACATGCTCCAGGGGATTATAAATGCTTCTCTGAGTGAGGGTATCTTTCCCGCTGCCTTGAAAGAGGCGGTTGTGAAGTCCCTCCTCAAGAAGCCTTCCCTGGACCCGGCTATATTATCAAATTATCGTCCAGTCTCCAATCTTCGCTTTGTTGCAAAGGTTGTTGAGACTGTGGTGGCGCGACAACTACCCCGATACCTGGATGAAGTTGACTATCTGGATCCGTTCCAGTCGGGCTTCAGGTCACGATACAGCACGGAAATGGCATTGGTTGCTTTGGTTGATGATCTCTGGAGGGCTCGGGACAGAGGTTGCTCCTCTATCCTGGTCCTATTAGATCTCTCAGTGGCTTTTGATACCATCGACCATGGTATCTTACTGCACTGGCTGGAGGGGTTAGGGGGCACTGTGCTTCGGTGGTTCTCCTCCTTCCTCTCTGACCGTTTGCAGTTTGTGTTGGCAGGAGGGCAGAGGTCGACCTCGAGGCATCTTATTTGTGAGGTGCTGCAAGGGTCAGTCCTCTCACCCCTTCTGTTCAACATTTATGTAAAACTGCTAGGCGAGATCATCCGTGGTTTCGGGGTGAGTGTTCATCAGTATGCTGATGACACACAGCTATACATCTCCATCCCAGACCACCCTAATGATGCCCTTGCTGTGATGTCCCATTGCCTGGAGGCCGTGCGGATCTGGATGGGGAGAAACAAGCTCAGACTCAACCCCTCCAAGACCAGTGGCTGTGGCTTCTGGCGTCCCGGTATAGTCAGCTGGTACCATCACTGACAATTGGGGATGAGATCTTGCTCCCCACAGAGAGGGCCCGCAACTTGGGTGTCCTCCTGGATTCATGGCTATCTTTAGAAGATCATTTGATGGCCATGGCCAGGGGTGCCTTTTATCAGGTTCGCCTGATCCGCCAGTTGTGTCCCTTTCTGGATCGGGACGCCTTGCGCACGGTCACTCATACCCTAGTCACCTCCCGTATGAGAGCACTGTAATGCTCTCTACATGGGGCTCCCCTTGAAAAGCACCCGGAAGCTCCAACTGGTCCAGAATGTAGCCGCTCAGGTGATTATAAGCGCAGCTCGTTGTGCCCATGTAACACCTCTCCTACGCGAGCTGCACTGGCTCCCGGTGGTCTTCTGGGTGTGATTCAAGGTGTTAGTTATCACCTTTAAAGCGCTCCATGACTTAGGACCTGGGTACCTATAGCCTCCCACCGACCAGTTTGTTCTCACAGGGACTACTCAGGGTACCGTCAGTCAAATTATGCCGACTGGCGACTCCCACGGGGAGGGTCTTCTCTGTGAGGGCTCCAACCCTTTGGAATGAACTGCCCCCTGAGATACGAAATATCCCTGATCTCCGTGCTTTCCGCCGTGCCCTCAAAACCCTGATGTTCCAACAGGCGGGGCTAAACATATGAACATGTGAATGTTTTTAAAATGTTATCTAGTTTTAGGTTCTATTTAATTGGGCCAAACTATGTTATAATAATAATTTTAATTAGCAATTTTATGATGTTTGTGTATCTATATTTTTCTTGACTGTACACCGCCTTGAGTCCTATGGGAGAAAGGTGGTGTAGAAATATAATAAATAAATAAATAAATATTATACTCAAAGAAGATATGGATCACCAGTTAATTCAAAACTACAGACCAATCTCCTTGCTAAATACAGATTACAAGATATTTGCAGTAATTATAGCTGAAAGAATTAAAAAAGTATTAAATAATCATATACACTCGGACCAAAATGACGCCAGGCCGACAAATCAAGAATAATATGAGAATAATAATAAACACATTAGAGTATTATGAATCACACCCGGAAAAACAAGCTTCATTGGTTTTTCTTGATGCCCAAAAAGCATTTGATAATCTAAATTGGAAATTTCTAATGGGGCAACTAAAAATTATGCAATTCGGGACAAAATTTGAAAAAATTATAGGGGAAATTTATATAAAACAAACGGCAAGAATAATTATGAACGATGACACCACTGACCAATTCGGCATAACAAAAGGGGTTAGGCAGGGATGCCCACTTTCTCCACTATTGTATATCTTTACATTGGAGATCCTTTTAAAAAAGGTCAGGGAAGACCAAGAAATTAAAGGGCTAAGGATAAGGAGAGAAGAATACAAGGTTCAGGCCTTCGCTGACGATCTTGTGTTTATAATAGAAAAACCACTAGAGTCAGCACCAAAATTGTTTAAGAAATTAGAAGAATTTGGAGAAGTGGCAGGATTAAAAATAAATCAAAATTAATCAAAATTAATAACAAAAAAACTCACAAAGGAACAAGAAAGAGTTAGAGAACATAATACAAATTCAAACAACTAGGAAAATAAAATACCTAGGATTTGGCTATCGGCAAGATGTTCGTCAATAAAAGAAAACAATTACGATAAATTAATAACACAGATAAAGAAAGATTTAGACAATTGGAGAAATTTACAGATATCACTAATGGGAAGGATCTCTACCATTAAAATGAACATGTTACCAAAACTTTTATTTTTATTTCAGGTTATACCAATAAAATTGGATTTTTTTTTGGGTGGGGGGAGGAAACATTGAATAAAATAACATCCAAATTTATATGGCAGGGGAAGTGCCCACAAATTAAACTTAAATTACTACAGGACACAGAAGACAGGAGGAACAGCATTCCCAGAATGGGAAATTTATTATCAAGCGGCTGGTTTATCCTGGTTAAAAGAATGGATGAATTAAAAAATAATAACAATTGAAGGGCATGAAATACAAGTGGGTTGGCATTCATTCCTCTGGGATGGAAAACACAAAACACATACCTATTTCAAAATACATATAATAAGGAATGCGCTACTACAAACCTGGTTAAAAATTAAAAAACAGCACTACATGAAAATACCGATCTGGCTCTCACCATTAGAAGCAGTAAGATATCCAAATTTAACAGAATTTTAAAAAGTAATAAGATATAAAGATCTAATAGAACAACAAGGAAAATTGAAACCAAAACAAGAGTTGGAATTGGATTTAAATAGAGAAATTGACTGGTGGACTTAAACACAAATCCAATCTAAATATAAAGAACATACAAAAACGTATGAAATTCAAAGAGAGAAACAAGAATTAGACAAAATTATATTAGAATCAGAAGAAAAGAATTAGCAAAACTTATAAATTTTTACTACAATATAAAATGGAGGAAGAAATAGTGAAGAATACAATAATCAAATGGGCGCAAAATTTTAATATACAATAGATCTGGAGAAATGGGAAACAATGTGGCAAGTGAATGCAAAATTAACACTATTGGCGGCATTAAAGGAAAATCAGCTGAAGATGTTTTACAGATGGCATCTGTCACCGACAAGACTTGCAAAGATATACCCGAACAATAGTGCAACATGTTGGAAATGTAAAAAATCCCAAGGAACATATTATCATTTATGGTGGACGTGTCCGGCAGCAAAAAAAATTTGGGCACATATTAAGAAATGAATAGAACAAATAACAGAACAACAAATAGAAAGGAAGCCAGAAACATTCTTGTTGGGAATTTTTACAAAACCATATTCCAAAGAAATAAAATATTTGATGCTACACATCTTAACAGCAGAATGAATAACATATGCAAAAAATTGGAAACAGGAAAGAACTCCAACTGCGGAAGAACTGATAGATAAGATTTTAGAATGCGCTGAGATGGACAGATTAACAAAAGAAATTAAGGAAAAAGAAGAGACAGACTATTATAGAATATGGGATAAATGGTATAATTGGCTCAAGACTAGAAATAAAGAATAATAATTATAAGGAGAGAAGATTAGAAGTACAATATATATATATAACAAATGTACAGAGTGGAATAAAAATATATATAACATGAATGTAGAAATGTATAATATTAAAGATATAATTAAAATATATAGGGGGAGGAAAAAAAAGGAAAATGAGGGGAAGAAGGAGTAATAGATTAAGATATAAGGAAAGAAGAACAAAGTAACAGATGGAAGACCACTATGAAAAATGCTTAAAAATGATAAGATACCTATACGTTGTATGTTGTGTAAAAATGTATGTTATAATAAAATTACATTTTTTTTAAAAAAAAGAGAGTACTAAAAGAAATTGTTTGATAAGGAGGAAATTTTGGGGAAAAAAGACAATACCTGGAACAATCTGAACTTCCCAAGGTATCAGATATAATTAAGGATATGGTGAATGGTGAATGAACGGATAACCGTTCTCTTAATTGCTTCTGTCACTTCCATCATGGATAACCATGATGGAAGTGACAGAAGCAATTAAGAGACCGAAAAATAATAAAACACCAGGGCCCGATGGGCTACCAGCAGAATTCTACAAACAACTAGAAGTGATTGTGGAAGTTTATAAAGAAGTGAACTTCCGGTTTGCTGCTGGCCGCCGCCAGACGTTCCTCTGGGATCGTCAGCTCCCTCTGCCTGTATAGAGCCGCCGTTACAGCGGATGGCGGCTCGAAAAAACTCCGTTTCCAAGAGGAAACGGAGAGAGAGCCGGCAGGGGTGGGTAGAACTCCCCGCAGAGTCCCAAAAGTTTTTTTTTTAACTTTTGGGACGGAGCGGATGAGAAGCCCCATATCCCCTGCCGCTGCTCCGGGCTTTGGGAGACCTCTGCCTATGCAGAGCCAGGCGTCAAGAGCAAGCCTGTGAATCTAAAAGAATAATTAAAGAAATGAAGAACTGGACCCTTAATACTGAACCGCAAGTATCTCACCCTTTCAAAAACTATTTAAAAGAAAAGAGCAGAGGAAAAGAGGGAAAAAGAGCCTTCTAAAATGGCGTCTGCTGTGGCTGGAGAAGGGCTAAAAGGGAAAGTCCTTCCGTTTTTCATTATTACAATGTAGCGGAATAAATATCATTGGCTACATTTCTAGAGAAACCTCGCTCCTGTGCTGCTCAGAAGTTTTTTTTAATGAGGGAAAGTCTTTTTGTTTTCTATTTCTTCTCTTATTTTTGCTAAATCTTGTCTGTGTGGGAAATGGCATCAGGACTTATACAGCTGGACAAACAGGGGGGGGGGAATTTCCCCCCTTAAGAAATTGCGCCAACAAATTTCAACTCTCCAGCGTCAGAAACCCGATTTTAATATATTAGAATTTATCCTTGAAGAGATTGTAAGAAGGGATGAGATTGTGAATCAGCAACTTGAAAAATTTAAGCAGGAAATTAAAGAAATTGGTGAATTGGTGAAATCAGAGTCTGACTTCTTGAATAAAAAGATTTCAAAAGTTGCTAATGGTTTATCAGGCTTTCTGATTCGGATGGAGGCAAAGACTGAATTATTAGAGACTAAAATGAAGGAAGTTGAGGAGAACTTGGATGACATGACTCAAAAAATTAAAAAGGATTTGATAAACATTCAGGATAATAGCTTGGAAGACAAATCTAAAATGGAGACTGACCAAAAGATTGGTAATGAGGAAAATGTACAACAGAGGATTGAAAGAGAAGTTTTAATGATTCAATATAACTTTACAGAATATGCAATTAGATTGAGAGGTCTGCAGGAAAATAATAGAGATGATTTAAGGAAAGTATCTTCTGAAATTCTGGCTGGGATCTTAAAGGTTCAACCTGATGAAGTGTATTGCAGGATTGATAGAATTTATAGAATAAACTCCTGGTGGGCAAAGCAAAGGCAACTGCCTAGAGATGTGGTGATCTATTTTACAGATAAAGAAATTAGGAATAATATTGTGCAGAACTCTTTTAATTCCAATTTGCAATTTCATGGAAGAAAGATTTGGATTTTCAAGGAGCTCCCGCCCAAGATGTTAATGGAGAGGAAGAAATTTGGCTTTTTAGTGACTGAATTAAAAAAAAGAAATATCCTATTCAGGTGGGACATCCCAGTTGGTTTAATATTGAGATATCAAGGCGTAAGATATCAATTGCACACTGTTGAAAAAGCGGAAGATTTTTATCAAAAAATTCTAAAAATGAATTTAACACCTTTAGGCATAATACAGGATAAGCAAAAGGAGTTGGAAATAAAAGGAAAACATCAAATTACAGAGGCTGTGATGGATAAATTGTCTTTGGACTCCTTGGAGACCCCAGCTGGACTGTTTATAAATAAGAGAGCAGTGTCATCCGAACCCAAGGTGATGAATCATCAAGTCACAGACAAGTGCGCAAATCAATCAGTTGATATACAAGTGATGGAGAAGAAAGATGAGATGATAAAATTAACCCAACAAGAACAATCCACAAAGCAGAATGAAAATCAACCAGCAGATATACAATTAGTAAGCAAGAAAAGAGGATGGAAATTCAACCCGAAAAAGAAAAAGAAAAGAAACAGATCTTATAGAAACAGCAATTTCCAAACTAAGCAACAGTGAAGCCAGGTGCTTTAAAAAATGAATGAATATTAGAAAAGACAGTGGTGGCGAACAATTGTCTGATACTATCCTGAGGATTGTGGCAGATCTCTGCAAGGCCATGATTTTGGGAAGTGGAAAGAGCCTCACTTTGTTGGATTTGAATCATCTAATTTTTTCTTATTTACCTTTTTTTTCTCTTGGAAATATATTATAACTACTTTGAGTTATAAGGCAGGAGAGTTTTGCCGGGGCATGCAGAAGATCTGGATGTTACTCAGTAGGATGACGGGAATTAACAATCCTGATGAATACCACAACTATAACCATACGGATATATTCATAACTATAATGTCACTCGGGTGGTTGTTTTTACTTTTATACAGGTGTGAGGATAACTACTACTGATGGGGGCAGAAGATGACTGAAGATTTTGAACAAACTGTTGCACCAGCATGTTATTTTACCCTATTATGGGTGATGGATTTAACAATCTAGTGGAAAGACATCAAAGAAGATATTATATGGATCATAAACTTAAAGTTATTGTCTTTTCTCTTTTTACATAATGAAATGCATATATAGATATGTGTATATCTTAGTAAAGTGGGCAGTTGATTATATTTAGAATCGTATTGCATGATTTTGTAGGAATTGAAGGGCTGAAATAGGTTAGTTTACTGATTGTTATAAAATGGGATGCATATATAGATATGTGTATATTCTAGTAAAGTGGGTAGTGGATTATATTTAGAATTGTATTGTCTGATTTCAAGTCATATATTTAGAGGAGTGGAGGAAGTGGACAGAATTGAATAAATTTGGTTGCAGGGAGAAGGCCGATTTTAAAATGTTATATTAATATATATAAAAGATTAAAGGTTAATTTGTAATAATACTCAATAAGTTTAGGGGAGGAGAAAAAGGGCAGATTACCGTAAAAATGGGAGTTATAAGATTAACAAGTTAAGGGTCAGTATTCCGAGAAGGGATTAAGGGAAAGGGAAGATATTATGTATGTAACTAGTTATGAAATAGCCTATTGTTGTGAAGAAGTCACAGGGGGGGTTGGGTGGAAAGGGTGGGTTAGGGAAGAGGGGGGGGGGAAAGGGGGAAAAACTTGTATTTGAAAACTTTTTCAATAAAAAATAAAAAAAAAAAAAAGAAGAAGTATTACTAGAAGCAAAAATATGAAACTCATGGATAGAAGCAAGTATTACCCTCATACCGAAAGGTGACTCAGATTTAACACAGATAAAGAATTATAGGCCAATATCCTTATTGAATGCGGACTATAAAATATATGCTTCAATAACAGCAGAGAGATTAAAAAATATTTGAATGAATTTATACATCCAGATCAGAATGAATTTCTCCCAAAGAGACAGATTAAAAATAATATGAGAATGATTTCAAATATATTGGACTATTATGAGACACCCTGGAAAACAAATGGCATTGATGTTCCTAGATGCACAGAAAGCATTTGACAACGTTAACTGGCAATTCATGATAGCACAACTAAAATATATGGGCTTTGGGGAGAGATTTATTAATATGATTAAAGTAATATATTGTAAACAATCAGCCAAGGTGTAAATGGAGACATGATAGAGAACTTCGATATCAAGAAAGGCACTAGACAGACTGTCTCTACTGCTATTCACCAGGAAAATTCGGCAAGATGAAGAAATAAAAGTAATGGAAACAAAAAAAGAGAATTACAAATTTACAGGCATCCATAGATGACTTAGTCTTCATACTAGAAGACCCCCTAGAAACTGGACCGAAACTAATAAAAAAAAACAGAATATGGGAAAGTAGCAGGACTGAAAATAAATAGGGATAAAACAAAGATTCTAGTTAAGAACCTCACAGATACGCAAAAAAGAGTGTTAATGGAAAGAATTAAAATACAGATAGTTAAAAATGTGAAGTACTTAAGAATACAACTAACATCAAAATGTGCAACAATTAAAGAGGATAATTACATGAAATTTATGAGGCAAATTAAATTAGACCTGGAGAAATGGAAAGATCTACAATTGTTATGATCAGGAAGAATAGCCACTATAAAAATAAACATTTTACCAAGACTACTATACCTATTTCAAACAATACCAATAAAACTGGAGAAAAAATATTTTGAAAAATTAAATAAAACAATATTAAAATATGTATGGTTAGGAAAGAAAGCAAGGTTTGAAAATGTTGCAGAAAACCAAAAAGAGACTACCAGATTGGGAATTGTACTACCAGGCCTCAGTAGTCACATGAGTGAAAGAATGGATCAGTTTGAGACTTGCAAGATTATTAACATTAGAAGGGCATGACCTTCAACTAGGCTGGCACGCTTTCTTATGGTATGGGAAAAATAAGATACACACCTACTACGTTAGACACTATGTTAGGAATGCATTGTTATCAGTCTGGTTTAAGATAAAAGAACAACACTACTTGAAAATACCAATCTGGTTTTCCACTATGGAGGCATTGGTACATCCTAATGTTATTAACATGGAAAAAAAATCATAAGATATAAAGATATTTTGAATGACAAAGAGGAACTAAAAACCAAACAGGAACTTAGTAGCCAAGGGACAGATACTGCATGGTGGCCACATATGCAGACACAATCCCGCTACAAGAAAGATGCTAAAATGTATTGTTTTATTATTTATTTATTTATTATTAAAATTTATATGCCACCCTTCTCCCGGAGGACTCGGGGTGGCTCACAACCATCAAGTAAAGTAAAAACAATAACAATAACAATAAATAAAGTTAAAAAATACAATTAAAATCCCATAATTAATTAAAAACTCCCAAACAGATCAGACAGTTTGTTTAAAAAGCCATGTCTTCAGGTCTTTGTGGAAAGAATGGAGGTCAGGGGCTGTCTGGAGCCCAGTGGGTAACTCGTTCCAGAGGGTTGGTGCGGCCACAGAGAACGCCCTCATCCTGGGCGCCGTCAGCCAATATTGTCTGGCAGACGGCACCCGGAGGAGGGAAGTCCTATGTGAGCGCACTGGACGGTGGGAGGCCGGTAGGAGGTGCTCCTGCAAGTACCCCGGCCCCATGCCATGAAGGGCTTTATAGGTAAGTACCAGCACCTTGAAGCAGACCCGAAGGACCACCGGCAATCAGTGCAGCTCACGCAGGAGAGGTGTTACCCGGGAGTAACGGGAAGCTCCCATAACAACCCGCGCGGCCACATTCTGGACCAGTTGTAGCCTCCGGGTGCACCCCAAGGGCAGCCCCATGTAGAGAGCGTTGCAGTAGTCCAAACAAGAGATAACAAGAGCATGAGTGACTGTACATCCCTATATAGGAAGGGTCACACTGGCGCATCAGGCGAACCTGTGCAAAAGCCCCCCTGGAAACGGCCGTCAGATGATCCACTAAGGACAGCCGTGAATCCAGGAGGACACCAAGGTTGCGAACCGTATCAGAGGGAGTCAACAACTCCCCTCCCATCAAAAGTGATGGGGCCATTAGATCCTGGGATGCCGGCATCCACAGCCACTCCGTCTTGGAGGGGTTGAGTCTGAGCCTGTTCCTGCCCATCCAAACCCCCACCACCTCCAGGCACTTAGACATCATGGAAAGGGCATCCCTGGATTGGTTTTAATAACTAATTAACAGAATTAGATGACAAACTGATAAAGAAACTAGATTGTTACCTATTAAATATTAAACCTGAAAGTGAGCAGGTAAAGGAGACAATGATTGCCTGGGCTAAAATTTTTGGATATGCAATAGAATTAGATAAATGGCAGAAACTATGGGATAGAAATATTAAATTGACTATGTCAACTGCATATAAGGAAAATTTGTATAAAACGTTTTATAGATGGCATTTTGCACCGGCAAGATTGGCAAAAATGTAGAAAGACAAATCTGCTAAATGTTGGAAGTGTAATCAATCGCCTGGTTCAGATTATTATATGTGGTGGACATACCCAAAAGCTAAAAAATATTGGATGAAAATACATATTTGGTTGGGAAAAAATTACAAAGCAACATACAGATTTGAAACCAGAGATATTTTTGTTGGGCATTCTACCAGAAAAATATCTGGTCTTGTATATATTAACTACAACTAGAATTGTATTTGTACAACAATGGAAAAATGATGAGATTCCATCTGAGGGGAATGTAATTAAGAAAATATTAGAATGTGCAGAAATGGATAGATTAACACTTACTATTAAGGATTAAGAAGAAACTGAATATTTTTTGAGATGAGATATATTCTATCAATGGCTAGACAATAGAAACAGGAGTTAGAAAGGAGGAGATAAAAAAAGAGGAAATGTTAATGTGAAAGTTGTTGAATAAGATGATGTTAAGTATTATCGTTATTATATTATTAT
This sequence comes from Arizona elegans, assembly GCA_022577455.1. Taxonomy (NCBI): domain Eukaryota; kingdom Metazoa; phylum Chordata; class Lepidosauria; order Squamata; family Colubridae; genus Arizona; species Arizona elegans. Next base: position 67,877,810 of record JAKOOJ010000004.1, on the reverse strand, counting down.
ATCATTAATATTATGATGATGAATACTACAACAAACATGTGGATTATGATTGTTTAAAAATAACTGTACCCAGATCACACACTGTTTGATGGAAATTGAATGTTATATAAATAAAATAAATAAAACACGTTTTTTAAAAAAAGTGATCTGGAAAACCCCCAGGACTGCTGCAACCGGTGGCAGAGCCGACGAGACAATGGGAGGAAATTGCAATGGACTTTATAGTGGAGTTGCCAAAGAGCGGGGGGAACACTGTGATCTGGACTGTGATTGACTTATTCTCCAAGCAGGCACACATCATACCCTGCAGCGGACTACCCTCAGTCCACCAGCTGTTCCTGAAGCACATATACCGTCTGCATGGAGTGCCACAAAGAATTAACTCAGACAGAGGGGTTCAGTTCATGGCTAAGCTCTGGAGGGAGTTCCTGCTGTCCATTGGGTCGTCCCAGGGCCTTAGCTCGGACTTTCATCTTAGCACAAATGGAGGGGGGCAGAGAGAATGAATGCACTGGTAGAACAGTAACTGAGGTGTTACGTGAACTATCAGCAGTCCAATTGGGCAGATCTCCTGCCTTTTGCTGAGGTCGTGTACAATAATGCTGTTCACAGTAGCACGGGACTAACCCCATTCAAAGTAGAGAGCAGCGAGAATCCAGAAGCGGCGCAGTGTGACTGGCTGGGAAAATGCCGGGCTCCAACGAGCCTGATGAAATCCAGCCAGACGAACTGTCACCGAGGGAGTCTTCGGACCGAAACTGTCCTGTAGGGACAGTGAAGAAGGAGAGGCAGCTCAGTGTCTAAAGAAGGCAGGCAAGTCCCTTGGATAGCCTGAGAAACTCTTCGATCCGGTGACAGGGGCGGCGATCAGGGTGAATCGCTATGAAGCTGGAGCCTCTGGAGCAAGTGATGTGCAGGAGGGAAGATTTGGACAGAGTGTTGGTGCTGGGCGAGTGATTGGCCATCCATAGACAATAAAAAGAACTTCAATTATTTTAAACTATTAAAATTACCCCAGCGTGAAAATAGTGGCTAAATAGCAACCGGGGGTGGGGTGGGGGGGAGATGGCGGATGTAGAGAGAAAATGGGAATGACAAACACGCCATAGAAGAACTGGACCTAAAAGTGATTGATAAATGGAAATGTAAATTTGGAATTTGGATTTAATTTGGACTGGATTAGAAACTGATTGGTTGTATATAAAGGTGAAAGAAGAACTGGAAAACTGGCCTTTTCTCTTTTTTGACTCGGTAAAAACAGATGTGGATTACAAATAAAATGGTGATTTTTTAACTAGCTGAGTGGAACGGTGGATTATAGAGAGACATCTGTAGGAGAAAGAAGAGCATAACATGGAATTGTCTGTTTTGAGAAAACCTTTGAAGAAGCGAGGGAAAAAAATAAAACCTTGAATTTTTAAAATGATAACTGGTGAGAACTAAGGACGATATATTTTGTCTACAAGAGGATAGACTTTGATGATTAAAAAAGAAGGACCTTAATGCGACTTAAAACTGGAATAATATCAACCCGGAAAAAATTAAATGGAACAGGAACTTAACGAACTGATAAAGACAATGTGTTTAGAAATAAAGGAAATAATTATTAATTTGCATGGAAAATTGAAATTTGAGGATGTAAAGACTGAGCTAGAATGCACTGAAGATGAAAAGGAAATGACTAATGAGAAACAAAAAAGAGAGATGGATAACGAAGAAGACAAAGAGATTGACTATGGAAAATTTAACAATTGTAATATTAAGTATGGACAAAAAAAAGAAACAAAGAAGGAAAAGAGGGTGGAATAAGAAAAATATAAAAAATTTAAATGATTACACTGGGATTTACTGTGGAAATATAAGAAAGAGGGAAAAGAGATGGAGAATAATAGGAAATAAAGGACAAAATAAAAGATTTTATGATTTCAAAATACAAAATAAATATACTGGGATTAACAATAAAAAGACACAAAAAAGGAAAGAGAAAGGAGAAACAATGGGAAATATAGGGCAGGAATTCTAAAATACAAAAGAAAGAAAGAAGAAGGAAAAAGAAAAGGCAAAGAGGGAAAAGAGGATGGAGGAGAAGAAAAAATATTAAAAATATAAATGATTACAATGGAATTTACAGTGGAAATATAGGAAAGGGAAAAGGGATGGAAAACAATGGGAAATAAAGGGCAAAGATTTCATGATTTTAAAACACAAAATAAATACATTGGGATTAACAATGAAAAGATACGAAGGGAAGGAAAAGCAGAAACAATGGGAAATATAGGGCAGAAAAGGAGAAAGACAGAAAGAAATGAAAATATATTCAGTGTAAAATTTAATAGATGAGTTTAATGTCAGAAAAAAGATAAAACAGTGATATTAAATGATTTTAAAATAAGTGGAGTATAGAGCTGTATGAAATAAAGGGAATAAGATGTATACTCTATATTTTAAGTTTTAAATATGCTCTACTGAAAACTGGAGAAACTGCAATAAATGTCATATGCTTAATAATATTGGAGGTCTATAGAATTATAGGTTTTAATAATATGAATAAACTTGTTGGGGGAAATGGAATAATTGGAATATTTCAAACTACATGTCTGAAACAATCAAAAAGAGAAAAAAAGGCAAATTAAGAATATTTTAAGAAGGACTGGGTAAAATGAGAAATGATTAAGATGCGCTTTATAAATATATATTTGAATAAGTGGAAATATATTGTTAAGATATTTTGAGAAATATATTCAACAATTGAAGTTGAATGTAAAACTGAATGAAATTGAAATGATAAAAATGATTTAAATGTTATATTTGCAAGAAGTAAAGCCGGAAAAATATATTGGTAAAAGTAAAAAAGACAAAGGATTAGAAGATTGTTTGAGTAAAGATTTGAAGGAAAAAAGGGAACAAGATGAAATATACTGTTAATAATTAAAAGGACAAGGGATCGGGACTGCCTGGACTCCACAGTGGAAAATATTAAATTGAAAATGAATACAGCAATATTTATTTATTTATTTATTTATTTATTTTTCATATTTGTATACCGCCCTACTCCCGAAGGACTCAGGGCGGTGAACAGCCATAATAATTACAAATACATATAGAAGTTAAAAACTATTAAAAAACAGATTAAGTAATTTGGCTCAAAGATTAAAACATCCAAATTTATCTAAAAGAGGTCTAAAACCTGATTTAAAAACCAATTTAAAAGCCAATTTAAAAGGGAGAGTTAGGCCAGACCAGCTTGTTGGAATAGAAACGTTTTCAGGGCACGGCGGAATATGCGTAAGTCTTGGATGTTTCGTAACTCCGGGGGAAGCCCGTTCCAGATGGTAGGTGCCCCCACAGAAAAGGCTCTCCCCCTGGGGGCCGTCAGTCGACATTGTTTGGCCGACGGCACCCTGAGGAGTCCCTCTCTATGGGAGCGAACTGGTCGGTGAGAGGCTATTGGTGGCAGGAGGCGGTCTCGTAAGTACCCTGGTCCTGAGCCATGGAGCGCTCTAAAGATAGTAACCAAAACCTTGAAGCGCACCCGGAAGACCACTGGGAGCCAGTGCAGCTCGCGCAGGACGGGGGTTACATGAGAGTGCCACATTGCTCCCATTACCACCTGCGCGGCCGCATTCTGGACCAGTTGGAGCCTTCAGGTGCTTCTCAAGGGGAGCCCCATGTAGAGAGCATTACAATAATCCAGGCGTGAGGTGACAAGGGCGTGAGTGACCGTGCGCAACGAGTCCCGATCCAGAAAGGGATGCAACTGGCGAATCAGGCGAACCTGATAAAAAGTCCTCCTGGCCACGGCCGTCATATGCTCTTCTAAAGACAGCCGCGAGTCCAGGAGGATGCCCAAGTTGCAAACCCCATCTGTGGGGGCCAACGACTCGCCCCCAATAGTCAGAGATGGCGCCAACTGACTATATCGGGACGACGGAAACCACAGCCACTCGGTCTTGGATGGGTTGAGTCTGAGTTTGTTCCTCCCCATCCAGATCCGTACGGCCTCCAGGCACCGGGACATCACCTCGAGGGCATCATTGGGGTGGTCTGGGGTGGAGATGTACAGCTGGGTGTCATCAGCGTACTGATGGTACTTCACCCCAAAACCACGGATGATCTCACCCAGTGGCTTCACATAAATGTTGAATAGAAGGGGCGAGAGGACCGATCCTTGTGGCACCCCACATATAAGGGGCCTCGGGGTCGACCTCTGCCCCCGTCAACACAGACTGCGACCGGTCAGAGAGAAAGGAGGAGAACCACTGTAGAACAGTGCCCCCCACCCCCAACCCTTCCAACCGGTGCAGCATGATATCATGATCGATGGTATCAAAAGCCGCTGAGAGGTCTAGTAGGACCAGGACAGAGGAGCAACCCCTGTCCCGAGCCCTCCAGAGATCATCAACCAATGCGACCAATGCTGTCTCTGTGCTGTACCCGGGCCTGAATCCCGACTGGAACGGATCTAGATAATTCGATTCATCCAGGTACTGAGGCAGTTGTCGTGCAACCACACTCTCAACAACCTTTGCAACAAAGCGAAGGTTGGAGACAGGACGATAATTTGCTAATACAGCTGGATCCAGGGAGGACTTCTTGAGGAGGGGCCTCACCACCGCCTCTTTCAAGACGGTGGGAAAGACACCCCCACTCAAAGAAGCATTTATAATCTCCTGAAGCCAGCCTCGCGTCACCTCCCGGGAGGCCAGTATCAACCAGGATGGACACGGGCCCAATAAACATGTGGTCGCATTTAGTCTGTTCAGTATCCTGTCCACGCTTTCGGGAGTCACAGGATCAAACTCTTCCCAAATAATATTCTCAGGACCTGCCCCTGTCATCTCCTCTGGATCAATCCAGTCAGAGTCTAGCTGTTCACGAATCTGAGCAATTTTGTCATACAGATATTGTACAAAATCCTCAGCTCTACCCTCCAAGGGGTCTTCCCACGTCTCTTGATGGAGCAGAGAGCGGGTCACCCTAAACAGGGCGGCTGAGCGATTATCTGATGACGCAATAAGAGTAGAAAAGTAGTTACTCTTCTCTACTCTTATCGCCACTAGTTAATTCTTAATATGAGATCTTACCAGTGTTCGGTCGGATTCAGAACGACTAGCCCTCCAACTGCTCTCTAGGCGTCTTTTCCGGCGCTTCATCTCCCTCAGCTCCTCAGTATACCAAGGAGCCAGGTGAGACCGGCGCCGGGTCAGAGGCCGCAAAGGCACGACTCGGTCTAAAGCATCAGCCGCCGCCCTATCCCAGGCGGCCACTAAGTCCTCAGCCGAGTCGTGTGCTAGAACCTCAGGAAATGGCCAAAGCTCCATCTGGAATCTCTCAGGATCCATCAGGCGCCTGGGGCGGAACCACCTGGTCGGTTCCGCCTCCCTGCGACGGGGTGTGGCGGTTCAAAGGTCCAGGCGAAGGAGGGAGTAATCTGACCATGACAAGAGTTCAATCACTATATCCCCTATCTCGAGATCACTCAACCACTGTCCAGAGACAAAAACAAGGTCCAGTGTGTGTCCCCCCATGTGAGTAGAGCCATAAATTAACTGGCTCAGGTCCATAGCCGTCATGGAAGCCATGAACTCCCGAGCCACCTCAGATGTCTCGCCAACTGATGACAGGTTAACATCCCCCATGACCATAAGCCTGAGGGTGTCAACAGCCACCGCGGCTATAACATCAAGCAGCTCAGGCAGGGCTGCTGCCACATGGCAGGGAGCCAGGTACGTGACTAGCAAGCCCAACTGCACCCTATGACCCCACTTCACAAGAAGGGACTCACATCCAGCCGTTTGAGGAACAGTGGCCTCCCTTGGTCCAAGACCTTCGTTAATAACAACCGCCACCCCTCCGCCCCTCCCCTGAGACCTTGGTTGATGGAAAGCACGGAAACCTGGTGGGCACATATCAACAAGGGGGGCTCCCCCTACCTGGCCCAACCAGGTCTCCGTAATACCCGTCAGGTCCGCACCCCTCCCCGAATAAGATCACAAATGAGGGGGGCTTTATTTACCACGGACCTGGCGTTGCACAGCATCAGCCGAAGGCCTGGGGCCCGAGGTTCCGTACAACCTGGGGAACGAGAAGAGCTTTGGGGGTTGGAGCGCGCCACCGCTTGTAAACAGCGAGGACGCACTCCCGTAGGATGATGTGGCCCCCTGCTCCCGCCATATCTGCCCCTCCCACCTACAGTATCGATGTTATGGGCATCTGTATCGTAAGATCTAATCATCTCCTTGACCCCAGAGTTCACACCTCCCATGCCACGCCCTACGGCTGGCCCAGATACCCTCCCCCACGGGTCTTCCCCCGAACCCACGTAATCTACCCCCCTCCCAGAATCCCTTAAAATCTTATTAAGAAATTTCCCTAAAAAACCCCATAACCCTCTTTTTGCTGTATGCCATCTCTCCGGACTCCAAAGTCCATCATCGAGATAGGCCCTCGATAAAGAAGAGGGCCAGACCTGCGAGAGGGGGGCATCTCGCAGTTTGAGGAGTTCTCCCAATGAGTACATTTTGTAGCTAGATAGTCTATAGCTGGTAGGCATGTCCTAGTTTTACAGGGTCCTGTGGAGAGAGTATCAATTAGAGGTACAAGTCATTTTAGTCCCGCTGAACTCTCATATCAGCGGTAGAAAGAGCCATTTTGAACTCAGATGTGAACAACGATCACCCTCTCACAGCAACCAGATATAAGGGAGAAAAACAGCAGCTATAGTCCTGTTCTTTCAATGTTGTACCTAGGCATAGATGGAATAGCCAATCCTTGAGATTAGAGATACGGATAGTCTGTGGGAAATATATATAGTAGGCGAAAATCCAGGGAGACTCAGATGAAATAAAAGTAAGGAAATTCTCATCCTGATATACAGGAAACAACAAACCTGGATAGCAAATGATTCACAAAAAAGCCGAATATCCGGTCATAAAAGGGCGATAGGAGATAAAAATACAGGAGGGGAGATGGAATAAGGCAGTCACTTTGTAGAAGCAAAGCCCCCATGATAGACATAACAATCATTTGTAATCTCCTTAGCTTTCTTTAGGTCTTTTATGTATGAAGGTTTAACCCCCCCCCCTATAGAAAGAGAGGGGGGAGGCCTCTGGGAGGTAATCCAGAGCTGGCCTAACAATGGAAGGATTGGCACCTTTCCATTGCCCAGGAGATCAGTTGAAAATAAATAAGAAAGGTCCCTATTCTCCTTTCTGAGGCCTCTTTGGTCTCTAAATTGCTTTGGTTTTTGCTGCCTGTAACCGCCAACTGTAACTGCTATTTCGGGCGCCATTTTGGAATTTTAAACTGCCACCACCATCGGCCTCCTCCGCTCTGATTTCGCCCACTGCTGGCCTCTGCAGGCAACCTCCAATCTTGCCAAGTGTCTAACGAAGTCAGCCCAGGGTGCCAGACAGTCATCGCAGCCGTATATCGCCATCCATCCGGTAGCCTCTGATGAATGTAGGGCCGGCTGTCACGAAGCTATCGGCTCAAATTTGCTGACTCAAATCCCACCAGCACCGCCCGTCTCATTATAAGCTGTTTCAGAGAGCGAAGCCACAAAACTGCTCTCCTAGATGGTCTTCCGGAGCCAAAAACGCTCCCATCTGATTGGCAAATCAGCCCTCTCAACACACCATGGGCCATAGATGGGTAATTGGCCCTAAGGACCCCCAACTGTCAGGACATTACCCCCGTAAAACCGGAGCTCCATCGGGAGTCGCCATCTTGGGCATGTGCGAGGGTTCTAATAGAGAGAGATGAAGGAGGAGAAGAGAGGTGGAAGGGAGGAAGAAGGAGAGAGAGGGATGGAAGAGTAGGGAGGAAGGAAGGGAAGGGAAATTTGGAGTAGGAGAGAAGGTAAGATGGGGGAGAAGAAGGAGGAGAAGGAGAAGGGAAGGGGAAGTAGAGAAGAGAAGAAGAGGATGGGGAAAGAAAGTAGGAAGGGATAGGGAAGAGGGAGAGGGTAGGTTTGAGGAGAAAGATTGCTGTACAATAAAAAAGATGAAGTGGAAGAAAGGCAGTGCCGAACAAACAAATATAAATATATTAAGATAAAGAATGAACTGTTTAAGAATAAAAGAGAATAAATATGAATAAGCAGTAAAGTTACAATTTAGGGACAAATGAAGTTGGTGTTTATGTATGCAAGTATAGAAATATTGAGATATGTTTAAAAAGGGGGAGGGGAAGATATTTTGGCAAGAACTGTAACTGAGTAAAATGTATTTGAATTTGATTAATTGTATAAGATAAGAAACGGCCAACACTGTTAAAAAAAAAAGATGTGGGTGAATGTGGGAGAGGAGAAAAAAACCAATAAAACTTGTTTTTTTTAAAAAAATCTGCCATTCCTGATTCTTGGACTGTGCAGCCTGTGACTTCCTCAGTAGAGGAACTGGGACTTAAATTATTGTTCTGGAAACAAAAGCCTCCAGAATCATAGTTGTGTGAAAGGAGAACTATCATCTCCCATCCCATCCCACACATCCCATCCTCATCGCCAATGGAAAGTGTGTGTGTAGGAACACAGACAAGAAGCCAAACTTCCAGCATCAATGTTTATTCTAGATAATGACTCAGTAAAACCAACATGCAATTTCCGGCTGACAGCCCCTTTTAAAGGAAAACTGTCAGCCTTTAACCAATAACTTTAAAATATGTCCCACACTTGTGTGGCAGAAGGAAAGCCTCTGCTCACGCCTGCGCAGACATAACACATAGGTGTTCTCTCAATTAGAAAATTTCCCCAAAAGGTATTTATAGCTACCCACACTAGAATTAATATTAAGACAAATAGATTTAACACTGTCAGGATGAGACCATATGATTTGTTATGTGTGGTCCTCCCACCCACTTTACCTGAAAGAAAGATTAGAAACCATAAGGACTTTGAACAATCCAGAAAGTACCTGAAGAACTACCAACCCCTTACTTTCTTCTGTGGGCTCTGGGCCCTCAATAAGGTCATGCATTGTATACAGGCAGTGGAGGAAATCCTAGCTAATGAGACTGGGGAGTTTTGTTTTTTTTTTATTGCTGCACAAAAGAACAAGAAGCCATTCGGAAAATGATAGTTCACAATAGGATGGCTCTAGATATGGTATTGGCATCCTAAGGAGGTATGTGTGCATTACTTGGAAAACAATGCTGTGTGCACATAATAACAGCTGCAAGGATTGTCTATGCACAAAATTGGAAAGTAGAGAAAATACCTCTGGAAGAAGAGGTAATAAATTTTTTTTAGATTGTGCAGAAATGAATAGATGAACCCTGATGATTAAGGATAGAGAAGACTCAGAATATTTCAAAATATGGAATTATTTTTATCATAGGCTGGACAAGAGATACAAATGATTAATTATATAAGTATGTATAAATATGTGATGAGTAGAATATTATGTTAGTGAGAATTGATACAATGGATTGGATAAGGATCAAGATAGAAGAAATAACAACTATATAGAAGAAGAAAGACCTTTGGAAGATAACACCGTAATGTCGCAGGGAAGAGATAACTGATGTATTAAATGTATGTTTGTTTAAAAAATAAAAAACTTTAAAAAAACAAAGTAGTGAGCAGCATGGACTTTGTCCCAATGCCAGAATATCCAAGGCATCCCTCCTCCTCAGTCAGCTTGACAGACTGGCTGTCAATGCTGAAAACCGCATGGGAAAATGTCAAGAAAGCAGTAGCTAAAGTGGCACAGACATATAAAAAACAGGCAGGCAAACACCGAACCCTGCAAAGGCCATTCCAGCTGAGGGAAAAGGTCTACCTCTCCACAAAGTACTTGAGGTTAAAACTCCCCAGCAAGAAGCTGGGACCCAAGTTCATGGGGCCATTCCTCATAGTGAAGATTATCAACCCGGTCACAATGCAATTAAAATTGCTCCAACTGCCAGGGAAAATACACCTGATATTCCATAGCAGACTTTTAAAACCCATGGTTGGGTCGACCCTGAGGCCAATACCCCGTGAGCTCCCGGACCCAGTGGTCATAGGGGGTCAAACCCATTATCAGGTGCAATGCATCCTCGACTCGAGGTGGCACAGGAGACAGCTCCAATACCTAATCAAGTGGAAGAGCTACCCTTTATCAGAGGCATCTTGGGTAAAAAGCAGAAACATCCAAGCTGTCTGCCTCATAGCTAAATTCCATGGAGACAACTCAACAAAGCCTGGGGGGATTGCAGCTCTAAAATCTATACCTATACTCAAACTGTTTTTGCCTTGCACAGGTCGCCTTCAGGAAATAAAGGAAGCCTAATGTCAATTTGCAAAGTATTCCTGACCTGTCTCAGCGTTGAGGAACTTGCACTTCAATCAAGACAAAGCACATTCCAGCCAGCCATGTCAAAGTTATTGCTTAACGCATTGTAAGCCGCCCTGAGTCTCCGGAGAAGGGCGGCATATAAATTAAAAAAAAAAAAAAAGTCATATCCACACAGACTCACAGTGGCCGGAGAGAGGGACCTCTACAACCTGTGAAATTGTTTTTTTGGATAATGTGACTGATGACACAGGATCACAGGGTCAGAGAGAAACAGGGTCAGAGCCAGGATGCGAATTAAGTGAAGTCAGAGTTGGCTTCACTTGGTCCATGCTGACATGAAGCTCCTAATAAATACCTGGATTTCTATTGAAGCTTGGCTTGAGGCTCATGAATTAGGGCATCAATTGGAACCCTGACACAAATTAAATTTGGAGAAATGGAGAAACCTACAGCTACTGTGTTTCTCCAGAAAGACGACCCATCTTGAAAAGAAGCCCTATCACGTTTTTGAGCGTATGCAATCAAATTAAGCCCCACCAAAAAAAAATAGCCCTAATTAAGACCCCACCCACCCCGGGGTGCAAGGGTTGAGATGAGGCACACAGGTAAAAAATAAGCTAGGGTGGGGATGGGGGGTGGAGCTGCCATACTAACCAGGCCTTGCATACCCCAACATCTGACTCACCTTCTTCTGTGGCTGCTTGCCGCCACTCGCACACGTCACCCTGGCCTCAGTTTCTCTTTCAGATGCCTTCTGGAAGGCATTTGAAGGTGAAATGGAGGCCAGGGTGACACATGAGAGTGGCGGCAAGCAGCCACAGAAGTGGGCCAGCGGTGGGCTCCTGCTAGGTGGGGCTGTCGGTGCCACCGCCGCAAGGTGAGTCAATAATTAGAACCCTCCAAAAAGAAGGCCTAGCAGTTTTTTTCAAGGGTCAAAAGAAAATAAGACCCGGCCTTCTTTTTGGAGAAACACGGTATTCTTAATAGGAAGGATAGTTACAATAAAAACGAACATTTTGCTGAGACTGTTATTCTTATTTCAAACAATTCTGATAAAATTAGAAAAAAAATTCTTTGAAGAACTAAACAAAATTATACTAAAATATATTTAGCAAGGGAAAAAAGCAAGAATAAGGTTGAAACTTCTACAAGATAGTAAACTTAAAGGGGGCTTTGGGTTGCCAAACTTAAAGGGGGCTTTGGGTTGTTTTGGGTTGCCAGAAAGCTATATTATCAGGCTTCTGCACATGTCTGGGTGAAGGAATGGGTAAATTTGAGACATAAAAGATTATTAACTCTGGAGGGACATGATCTCCAACTGGGGCAGTATGCCTTTTTATGGTATGGGAAAAATAAAATACATGGATATTTTCAAAGACACCTTGTTAGAAATGCACTATTGTTAGTATCGAGGGAAAAGTAAAGAAATACACTACATGAAAATACCAGTCTGGCTCTCCACGATGGAGGCACTGATACATCTAAACGTGATTAATATGGAAAAAATTGTAAGTTATAAGGATAATACCTTGAATGATAAAGGGGACAGTCTAAACAAAAACTGACTAATCAAGGGATGGATTTAGCATGGTGGCCACACGTGCAAATACAATCAAGTTATGAGAAAGATGCAAGAATATATAGTTTCTATAAAGAACCAACAGAACTAGACCAGATATTGCTAGGGACAGATGAAAAATTAATTTAAAAAATGTATAGCTACTAATTGAGCATTAAAATGGAAGAAAAGCAAGTGAAAGAAAAAATGATAAGATGGGCTGAAAACTTTGGTTACTCAATAAAATTAGATAAGTGGCAGAAATTGTGGGATAGAAACTGTAAACTAACAATGTCAATGGCCTATAAGAAAAATGTATATAAAATGTTTTATAGGTGGCATTTACCACCAGCGAGGTTAGCAAAGATATTTGGAAACTTATCAGCTAAATAATGGAAATGTAATCAGATATTATCATATGTGGTGGACATGCCCAAAGGCAAAAAAATATTGGACTAAAATACATACTTGGTTAGAAAAAATGATAAAGCAACACATAATTTGAAACCAGAAATATTTCTGCAGGGGATATTACCAGAACCGTACAATAAAGGGAATACATGCTTAATTTTGCATGTAGAAATGGCAGCAAGAATAGTGTTTGCGCAGCAATGGAAAAATGATGAGGTCCTGACAGATGAAAGTGTAATAAAAATATTAGAATGTGTTGAGATGGATAGATTAACAGTTAAGATAAAAGAAAAAGAAGAAACAGAATATTTTTAAAATGGGATTTATTATACCAATAGTTAACTAACAGAAACAGAAGTTAGAAACTAAAAAGAATTTTAAAAGATAATAAAAATTTGTATTGAAAATATTGCATGTAATATTTTGTGATTAATATTGATGTTTAAGATTACTAATAGGATTATGGTTATTGTTGTATCTCTACTTAAAATTAATTGTGTCCAGACAACATGCTGTTCAGATAGACATGGAATTTATTATGTTTTTAAAGAAAAAATGTACCAATAAAACATATATTCAAAAAAAAAAAAAAAAAAAAAAGAACAAGCAAACATTGTGTACAAATATCAATGACTAAACAGGGTCACAATTGTCCTCAAGATCTGTCACATAAAAATACATATACTGCTTAATCAACTTAATTGGATTAATTGCATATTAGTTGCTTTTATCTCGAGGATAACCAAGAAAATACCTGATCTAATTTAGAAAACATTCTATAATTCTCTTACAAAAACATAAATAATGATTCTATAATTAACCAACATCTTGATAATTGTAAAAAAGAAGCATTAGCTATTATTCTTCAGCTCAGCTATTATTGACAAATCTGTATTATGTGAAACAACATTCAGTTTAAGTTGTTTTAATTACAAAACTCTCTTTCCTTAAAAGCAGCAGCCAGAAGCAAGTATTTTTTACAATATTTGTAAAGGCTTACTTCAGAAGTTCATCTCTTTCTGTTTTGCGGGCAAACACAATGTCACTGCATTTGTTTTGGAATTTCAAAAGGATTTCAGTCAATTCATTATAGAACTGGAAAGGAAAAAAACAATGCAAATATTCATACGTACCACACATTCACACATTAGATGTATAAATTTATGTATAGGCATACATAGATATAAATTTATTTTAATGGCAGAAAAATATATTGGTGAAAACATTTTATATAATTGTAGTTTTATCAATATGAAATAGATAATTTGATGGAACTAATACCAAGCCAATCTGCAAAATAAACAAATAAAATGGTTCAATTAAAATGTATTGAAGAATGTGTTATATAAAAGCTCTTCTAGATATTACTTCCTACCATGCAGAGTGTTTTAAATTTAATTGGAATTTTAATTGGTCATGGAAAACAGAATAAATCATGGTATGTAAACTTTGTAATACTATCCAAAGTAACACTATTATCTTGATTATTGAAAGCATTTCTCTCCATCATTCATCAATCAATTTATAATTTTAATAGACACTGAATATCATATCCTTTTTTAACTACATTATATTCCCATTTGCAGTAATTAATTATGTCTGTCTGTCTGTCTATTTAATGCCAAGAACATGACATGCTAACCTTGCTGAAATGGGATTTCTATTTTCCAGAAAGAAACCTTACAAAAATAAATATTGTATGACACAGATGGTGCATCTTGATGTATGAACTAATTGAAAACCAGGAAGGTACCATCAAACTATGTATTCCATAATGACAAAAGCATTTTCTAGAATTGGCTCCTAAGATTTGTTATTCTCACAAATTGTCTATTATCTTCTTATATCCTCTAACAGGTAGATAGATTTTTATTAATCTAAGTTATCTTACTAACTTTGCTTAAATTTTCCTATTATCCTTTTATTCTATTTTGCTCTAGTTTCTGTCTGATAAAAGTATGATGCTACAAAATATCCTTTAACATCTAGCAAAATCTGCAATTCAAAACTGGTATTCTTGCAATACATGATCCATATATTCATTCAAGGGCTTTTCCAAGTTGTTTATTGAACATTACGCTCTATTAAGTTTTTGAAAACCAGAAATAAAACACATCTATTGAGATGTTATTAGTCTTGTGGACTCTTCTGTTACCATACCTTTGTGCCTTCTTTTAAGTTGGCTGTAAGTTCCACAAAGTTGTCATTAGCTATAGCTAAATTCTTCAGAACCTCTTCCCTTAAATTGGATTCATTATTTGACTGCTTCATCTTAGAAAATTCTTGATGAGAATTCTAAACATGAAACAGGATAAGATATAAGAAACCAAGTGCACGGTATTTTGTTCCCTCAACTTGGAAGTAAAGATTCTCTGTTGGAATAATAATTTAATATTACCATCTCAGTAAAAAGCTACATCAGATTATGCCAGGTTTTTGCTTTAAAACACTTTTAAATAATTACCTGAATGGTATTGAGCAGCTCCTCCTGTTTTTTCAGGGTCTCCTGTACTTTATGAGTAAGACCACCATAAAGATTATCCAATTCTGTGACAGAAATGGCTTCTTCATTTAAAGCACCATCCTGTGCTAGTGCTATTAGGAATTTAGATGTCATGTCAAAGTTTACTGACTTGAGATCATTCTCGAATTGCTCTCTCTGCTTTTTTACTTCATCCAGACTAGCTAGCAATGATTTTAGGATCAGAACTACCTAATAAAAGAAAATAAATTAGAAATAAAATTAGACATAGTTTTTTATATTAATACTTTTATTATATATATATTGCTTAAGAATATGACAGCAATGCTGAGCCTAAATACAATTCAAATTAAAACCTTGGGAGTTCTTATCTGCATCATAAATGAAACGAAGATTAAGACTGTTGAATCTCAGAAATAGATTTATTCTGCATAAAAACAGAGAATTTTATATGGAACACCTGTTGGGCCATCTCTATTTAGTTAAATAGAACTGTTTTATACAATTTTTGGAAGTTATTTAGGTGCTTTTTAGCAACAAGGGAAAATTTAAATGCATAAACTGTCTATAATATTTTTGTGAGTATGATGATGCACAAGTAGTTGATTAAATAAATAACTCATCTTCATACATGAAAAACCAATTGTATATATCAGTATCATATTACCATGAAAATAATACCTAACTATAATCAGAAGCAATTAGAGGATGAAAAGAATTAGAGTAAACAGAACCAGTGTGATTTATTGTTAGAACTGGCAGTTCTAACTTAAAGTTCCCCCTGTAAGCCTCAAAAGCTTACTGGATGATGTCTTTGGGGAAGTCACTTTCTCTCACAACAGCATACCTCATAGGATTGTTTTTTGGGGAGGCAGGGATGCTAGTGTGTAACTCTGAATTGTTGAAAAGGCAAAACATAAAGCTAATAAATAAAGAACATCTCCATTAGAGAGAGAGAGAGAGAGAGAGAGAGAGAGAGAGAGAGAGAGAGAGAGAGAGAGGGAGGGAGGGAGGGAGGGAGAGAGAGTATTCCTTTGGGTCACTGTTGACTTCTGGTTACACATTATAAAATCATTACGAGATGAATCTATGAAAGCAGTATTCATAAACTGTGGTTCTGATATTTAAAACTCATTTTTAATAGATCAAAGTACTTTAAATCAAACAGTGATAATTATGAACCAACTAGAGGATCTAACTACTCACTGTGTGAGATTAATAATATGTTAAATATGTGCATGGTTTAGAGAGTGAAAGGAACAGGCAAGCGGGCAGAAAGAGGAAACAGATAAGAGGATCCAGACTGTTCTCTTTTCTTCGGTGGAGCCAGAATATAGGTATAATAAAAAAAAAAAAAACATTGTTTATGTTACATGGTCCTAGTATCATTAGGGGGGAGGAAAGCATGGTATCCAGGTTGTAAAATGGAATTTCAAAGTGTTTGAAAGTAGAGTCATCCCATATTATCAGATGCTACAATTTGGCTGTCACTATATGATTTATATTGCTTTCTTTACATAATATATAAGGTATATAGCAGTGATGGCGAATCTTTTTGGCATTGCGTGCCAAAAGTCTGAGCATGTGAGCGCTCTCGTGCTCCCGCATGCCGGCACCCATAATGAAATGTGCACCCCCATTTGCGCATGCGCACAGGACACACCCCCATGCTCCCCCTGTGCATGCGCCCCGCACTGCGCATGCGCATCCCCAAGCATGCCCCCCCTCTGTGTTCTTAATGGAAGACAACTAAGTACCGGCCCATTCCAGGGCGAGACAGTCGTTCCCTGGCCAGCACATGGCGCTGCCAAGATGGCGGGGCCAAGTGTGCTGCCAGGGAAGCTCTGAACTGCGGCTTGCCTGGGTTCCTTTCTGCTGGGAGCCACCGTTCCCTGGCTTGGTGTGGCACTCCCACCTGACCCCCACCACTGCGCTGCCTGCAGTTGGGCCCGTCACCCAACCCCCGTCACATCTGCTGCCGCCAGCCAAGCCAACACCGGGGAAGGAGCAGCAGGTGGGGCAGCCAGCTGCCCAGCCAGCAAATGCTGCCCCGTGTACTTGATCCGGCTGGTTGCTCTTGCTCTTGCCCTTCCCCCTGCAGCTCCCAGCAGGGAGGAGCCCAAGCAAGCTGCCACACGGTTGGGGCCGAGAGCACTTCTGCTGTATGCCACCATCCCTTCTCCAGGGAAGAAGCGAGCTGCCAGAGGAGCAGAGAGCTGGTCAGGCAGCCTCCTCTGATCCAGCTGGCCTGCTCGCCATGATGCTGGCAACAGCGGTGGCTTGCTTTTGTTCCCCGAGCGCAGTGCATAAACTTTCCCCATGCTTCCCAAACTTTGGTGCGGGGTGAGGACGGGCGGGAGGCAGAGAGGAAGAAAAAGGCAGCTGCTATGCCTCGGGGCTCCAGGGAGAGTTGAGGGTTAACTTTTCAGCATTCTACGATCCAAACCTAACTGTCTTCTCTGTCCCAAGGATACACACACACATACTTCTGCTCCTTCCCCGGCGTTGACTCAGGAACACAACTGCAAAACCCGTCTGGAGTCAAGAGGGGATTTCAAGACAGAGACATGGTAATCTCCCTGCATCCTCCTTGGCTTGCAATAGATGGCTCGGGTGGGGCGCAAGAAGGCGAAGCCGGTAGAAGTGGCTGCTGAGCGCAGGGTGTATGTGTGTGTGTCCTTGAGACGCGGAGAAGCCAGTTGGGTTTGGATCACAGGATGGGGAGTGCTGAAAAGTTAACTCTCTCTCTCTCTCCCCCCCCCTCCCTCATTCCCCTCTCCCCCCCTCTCTCTTTTCCTCCCAAAAAATCATTTGGCAAATAAGCACCCCGGTCCTGATCTCTCCTGAGTAGCTTTCAGACATGAACACATGTTAATTTACAGGCGTCTCTACTTTCAGCAACCCTATCCAGCCACTGGTGGGACAGTGGGGGGGGGGGGGGGATCTGCAGAAAGTCAAGGGTTAACTTTTCAGCATTCCACGATCCAAACCTAACTGGCTTCTTCACGTCCCAAGGAGACACACACACACACACTTCTGCTCCTTTCCGAGCGTTGACTCAGGGACACAACTGCGAAACCGTCTGGAGTCGAGGGGGGATTTCAAGACAGGGACACAATCATCTCCCCGCATCCTCCTCGGCTTGCAACAGATGGCTCGGGCGGGACGCAAGAAAGTGAAGCCGATCGAAGTGGCTGCTGAGCGCAGGGTGTGTGTGTGTGTCCTTGGGACGCAGAGAAGCCAGAGAAAAAGGGCAACAGTGGCTCCTCCTCCTCACCTTCCAGCCTCACCATAAAACATGGGGTTTGCCTTACCGGGGGGGGGGGGAGAAAAAGTCCTGGTGGGGGGGGAATCCTCTTTGCAGAGGCAATGGCGGCTCTTCCTCCCTCTGCCAGCCTCACCGTAAATCTCGGGGTTTGCCTTACGGGGGGGGGGGGGGGAGAAAGGTCCTGGGGGGGAAAACGTCTGTGGTGCCAGTGACTCTAGCCACACTCTGAAGAATTGGAGCCGGTCAGGCAATTTCCAGCATAGTCTACACTGGCGGGGTGCAGGGCTTGCCTACATAACTTTGCCAGCAAAGTGCCAGCAGCAGAAGGCCGTTTGTGCCAGCAAAGAGACAGTGGCGCCGGCAAACTTATGTAGGAAAGCCCCATGCCCCAGCTCCGGGTATCTGCAGAGCTGAGCATCTGGCATCCTGCTTCTCTGGGCACCACCTTGCACACGGCTGATCGGCACTCCAACGGAGTTTTTCCGGAGTGTGGCTCCAATCACTGGCACCACAGACGTCTCTCCCACCAGCACTTTTCTCCAGCCCCTGCCTTCTTCCCCCACAATAAGGCAAACCCTGAGAGTTACAGCGAGGCTAGCAGGGGGAGGAGGAGGAGGAGCTGCTCCTGCATCTACAAAGAGGATTTGCCCCCAACCAGGACCTTTCTCTCCCCCCAAGGCAAACCCCGAAATTAACAGCGAAGCTGGCAGGAGGAGGAAGAGGAGGAGCCTCCGCCTCTGCAAACAGCATTCCCCTCTTTCTCCCCCACCCCCCATAAGGCAAACCTCAAGCAAAGGTTTGCTGGCACGAATGGCCTCCAATGTGGATCTCAGGAAGCGGCTGTCAATCGCATGGGCGGTGCGCATGCGTGCTAAAAGAAGCTGCCAGTGGGCATGCGTATGCCGGGAAATAAACTTCTGGTTTCAGGTTCACGCATACACATCAGCCACCTAGTCTTCTGGTTACTGGCGATCATGCGTGTGGGATGATCAGCTGGCCAGCTGATCTTCTGGTTTCTGGCACAGCCGCCTGCGTGAAGTTCGGCTGATCGTCGCATGCGCATGCACACCAGTAACCAGAAGACTAGCTGGCCGGTGCGCATGCGTGTGCCAGAAATCCGGAAGAGGACCGGCCATCACTGTGCGTGCCAGGCAATATGACTCCGCGTGCCACCAGTGGCACACGTGCCATAGGTTCGCCATCATGGGTATATAGCCTATAGCCTTGCTTAAACCAGGATTCTTTTGTGTTCTGTTGGCCAAGAATTAGTGTTGCATGTCTCCAAATGCTTTAATTTCTTATTTAACTTGGTGTTTTCCCACAACAAATGTAATCATTAAAATTTTTCTTTCATACCTCACTCCCTTGTATTGTTTTTGCTGGATTTGCTGATGGAATGGCTGCATTAAGTTCTTGTTCTGATTTACATAACAATGAAATTGTATCTCGATGAGATTGGTACCGTTCCTTAACCTGTTTGTCAGCTTGTACTGCTTTATCCAGTACATTACGGAAATTGGTTCCTTCTACAAAAAAAGCCAAAAGAAAAATTTGCAGCTAAAATATGACATCTTACTAATTAGCAATACAGTGAATTGTTAAGCCCTTATCAACCACTTACAATCAAGAAAGCAATATTCTCACAGTCTCTTTAGTCAGATAAAAGGAAAAATGGCTACAGCATCTTAGAAATTGAATTATTTTACTTTATCAACTTATATCTTAATGTAACACTTCCTTGATATCTTTACATTTCTTCCTATTAGTCTCTTGACACAAAAATGTTGCTAAAATTCACCTGCTAAGGAGGAATACACTTCTGTTCT
This sequence comes from Arizona elegans, assembly GCA_022577455.1. NCBI lineage: Eukaryota > Metazoa > Chordata > Lepidosauria > Squamata > Colubridae > Arizona > Arizona elegans. The sequence goes on along the minus strand of JAKOOJ010000004.1, from coordinate 67,857,988 downwards.
GGCTCTCCATTAGTTTGAAAATATACATTCCCAGATTCTGGGATATTGATTGTGTGAATTGGTTACTAATACTTTATTAAATTGGTAGTTCCATAGAATCTGATTGTGTCAGAGTCAGTTGTAATATATTCTTCCCAATGTTGGAAAACATGGTTTCACATATCTTTGTGGTTGATTTTAAAGGCTTTATTAAATTATGACAGATGTCATATAACCTAGATGCCCTACTGTGCTTTCTTCTAGCAATCATTATAAAGACACAAAGTTTCTATTCAGATGCTTGCTCAAAAATTAAAATTCTACACTAATTCTACACCATTTGAACGTTCACAAGAATGGTTATTTGAAATTCAAATTTATTTAGAGACATATAACCCAGTTTTGGAGTGGTGGTGCTTCTATTTTCTAAACTGTATTTTCTTGTCATGAAAACAAAACATTTGAGATAGCATAACAGAACTTGAAACAGACAACTCCACCCTCATTTTTCATCTGAGGATCCTAATCCATACTGAACACCATCTGCCAAAAACTGGGCAATGGGATGTTGTTTTATAAATAAACATTTTAAAAATCAAATCCCACAATAAGTTATTAGAAGCACAATACTTTTAAAAATATGTGCTTGTTAAAATACTGAAAAACTATTAAACATTTGAATAGTATTAAGAAAGAAAGCCAACAATTGAAACCCAATAAAGGCAAAGATATTTAATCCATTTATTCTTAGTTGATGTTTTATTTATTCAAGCCCTGTTTGCAGTTGAATTATAAATACTTCCTGGAAATATTAGCATAAAAGTAGGCAATATTTAATTTTTTTCTAAAATTGAAATTAATCAACATTAAAATATTGTAATAATCATTTACTAAGGCAAGTCTTTATTGGCTATCCTTACATTACGAATACAAGGATCAAAATAAATTAATATCTAGCTCTCTGAAATATAAAAGCAAAAGTATTAGTATCAATTTATTATATACACTAATAATTTATCAACATCTTGTACTGTCAGTATCTATAATCTGTATCCTGACTCAACGTAATCAATTCAGATTGGAACCGAAACATATCTTCTATTAAATTCAAGTCTAATATAAGTTTGTTCCTGTTTTCAGACTGTTTCTTCTACTGTGCTCTCTTACCTACCTGTTTCAATGTTGTAGCAATATATTTGGGGATAAAAATCATGACAGAAAGAGATTCATGCCAATTTCTATGTATTAAGCAACCTAGTGTAAAGATCAAATATACAATAATATATTACCTGCCCTCAAAGACTTGTATAAATCATTTGATGGTGTTCTTTGCCAACGTTCCTTGAATTTGTTTTTCAACTCATTGTCTGTTGCTTCTTCTTCATCCAATATCCTTAATGACTTTCATTGTTTTTAAAAAAACAATTAAAATAATTTTAATTCACATTTTAATGGACTGTTGCCAGCATGTTGGTTTAAATTATCTCCCATTAATAGTTATGACTTAAGCTGGTGATTTAACAAAGAATTAACTTAAAACCTAAATAATGTATATCTAAATTAAATATCATGCTTTGCAATTATATCAGCCAGGTGTTATCTGAACAATAAAATATCAGGGTTAATACTTCTTAAACTGGTTCTCTCACCTACTAAATAAATATTGCAATTCCCATAAATTAAATTAGAAACATTTAACTCAGTAAAATGTGAAAATTTACTCATTCTACCAAGAAAAAGACACGTGATTTCTTAATACTATAATTATTATTGCAAACATACCTCATCCAGAATCTCTCTATTTCTCTGCAACAATTCAGGAAGATCTTTCATCAACTGATCTATTGCTTCAATGCCTCCCTGTTCAATCACTGACTTAGACTTCTGTAGAATGGATTGTGGAATACTATCTCCAGAAACATCTTCAATAGCAGCAGGAAGATTAAGGGATGCTAGCACTCTAGATGAGATTATATTACTTCAGTTTACCATCTTGCAGTCACTTCACAACAAACATACAGCTTAAACAAGTCAATATAGTGCTTTATCCTGATGCTAATTTTTACATCAACATAACATTACCAGCATCTTTACTGTTAAGAAAGACTTGTTTTGACGGGGAGTATAAGGAATTCAACTATATATGAATTTCAATTGCATACCAATCAAAAAAGCTATTGGGAGAAACATTTTAAAAAACTGGATTTTTATTTTATAAATTGATTTTCTTGTTTGAGTTCAAAATGGCATACATAAAAGAAGGAGCAACTATCTGGAGAGGGGACAAATGGCCATCAGAGTCTCATTCCCAATCCAATGTCTGAAATCAAAGGGTCTTTACTATGGTATTAATACAGTATATCAACATTTATCAACTTCAGTAGGTCTGCACTGCCAAATACTTTTCTGCTAATGCAAAATTTCTCTAGAACCTAGCAGACATCAAAATAATCATCTCACCCATTTGCCAAATTGGTAGCCTCTCTCATCTGGCCTATTGATCTATTAACCAAGTCTGCCTTTCTTTGGTTATAGACAGCAAGAGCTTGCTGTACTGCCATAGGAACCATCTTCTCAAACAAATCTATAAAGCAAAACACTACAATTAGTAAAACAGATTCATATTCTTGCCTTCTCATCATTATTTATCTGAAATTACTGGACTTTATGCTCCCCATTATCTTTTTTTCCAAAACAAGATCCACAAAGAATCAACATGTGAGCTTATTAGTAGTTTCACTTATACCCAAAAACATGAATAAAGAGGTCTGCACTAATGAACAAGATATTTGTTGCACTAATCAATAAGATACTACCACCTAAAATTCCAAGTAATATAATTTGAAGATGATCTAATTTTATTCTTACCCTATGAAACATTTGAACTATGGGATTATAGAGTAAAGCCAATGTTTTTTTAATGTGCATGTCTTGAAACTTACAGTACTTTTAATGTGAAAGCAATGTCACCAATGTCTAGCTCACATATTATAAGCTAGACATGTAACAGTGATCTTGTATCACCAAGAATGCAAACCTTACATATCTGTTTTCTTGGAACCTGCTTGATAATATTTCACATTGAGTTTTTAAAACAAAAAGATTACTAAAACTTTGTAGAAGACAGCAGATTATAGATTTCATTTGTATATTGTATATTCTTTGAAGCACACTTAACATATATACTTAAAACAAAATTGGTATTCGTTAAGAACATACAAAATGCTTCAAATACATGTACAGATACCGTTTTCCCAAAATAAGACCTATCCAAAAAATAAGCCCTAACATGTTTTTACATGTGCACCTAATATAAGCCCTACCCCCAAAATAAGCCCTACTTAAGAGCCTGCACAGCCGGCCAGTCACCCATTCTGCCTGGTTGCTCACAGTGCCATGGCCATGACATGAGGAAGGGTGGTGGTGGAACTGCACCAGCTTCCATTAGGGCTTCCGCAGCCAGGCCATCCATGCCCTGACACCTGCTTTGCAGTGGCCGAACCAGCAGTCATGTACAGCAGGAGCACACTCAGCCACCGGTCCACTTCTTCTGCTTGCTCACAGCTGCAACAGAGCAGGAGGCTGAGCGGTGTGATGGTGCCAAGGCCACGAGGTGAAGCAGGTGTCGGGGTGTGGATGGCCTGGCTGTGGAGGCCATGGTAAGCCGGTGCGGGACGCATTGGCCAGTTCCACTCTCCTTGCCTTGCCTTGGTAGCACTAGCATGTCGAGCAGCCTCCTGCCCTGCTGTGAACAAGCAGAAGTATGGCCTCCAGTACATGAAAAAGAAATAAGACACCTTCAGAAAATAAGCCCTAGTGCTTATTTTGGGGCCCAAAAGAAAATAAGACCCCGTCTTATTTTCAGGGAAACATTGATAGTTTAAAAATTTTAATGATATCAAATAATATACCTTTGAACTGATATGGACAATAAAACCAGTCCCCATTTGAAAAATACAAGTAAACATAAAGCTAATTCCACTCCCACTGGGTTAACATTCAAAAGGTAGACAACACAAACAACTTCATATTCCAAAATCAAAATGGGATTGCTGAAGTCATGTGCCCAATATTAGAATGCAGTTATAATCACACTTACCTGTAAATTTCTGACTCAGAGGGAGAGTAACGGGAGTTGCTTTCACAAGACTGACTTTTCCTATTGGCTCAAGATCTTTAAGATCAGGAACTCTATCGTGATAGATGAAGTCATTATCCTTTTTTGCAGCAGTAAGTGCACGGTTGATTTTGTCGGACAAGTCTTTAACGTTTATATATTCATCATAACGAGATGTCACTGTTTTTACAAGATCAGCAGCATGCTAAATTAGAAACAAAACAATCTGAAACTAAGAGTTTTGTAATAACTGAATGCAATATTTCTGTAATATTTCTGCATATTAACATCACTATTTGTCAAATTACAAAGATGGTATGCAGAACGAGTAGGGCTTTGTTCATGAATTGACATTTATATTTTACTCAGAATTTCCTAGCATATCTGTTTTGTTTTGTTGGATTTTGTTTTGGTTTTCCAAATGCCAGCTATGGTAAATGGCCAAGTACTAAAGAGTTTTTTCAATATAAGCTTCACAAGCTTCACAACAACAAATTATTTTGATTGTTTAATAATCAATTATTACTTGGACATCATATGCCAATTTTAAATGTCCAATTTAAATCTTACCCACTGAATGTAATAGATGGATAATTTATGCTGACAATGCTGTACTTCTGTGCCAAACTCCCATAAAATGAGAACAGCACTTCAAAATTTAGCTTCTTAGTATAGGATGACACTTTTAATCAACTATAGCAAGATAAAATATTAGTTTTTGTTAAATATAAATGCTGAATAAATGGCAAATCTGTGTTAGTAAATTATAAATAATGTTCAATCTAAATGCAGATGCAGGATAGTCTAACAGCCATCAAAGTTTTTGAGACTAAAGCTCTGATCTAAAGGCTGATGGTTCCCAAGTACTTACTCCAATTTTACCAAGTTGTAGCAGCAGACCTGATTAAGGTACAGATCAAAGCCTGTTTTTTACCAATTACATAGGGTCTTAAAACCTGGTTTTGTCTCAAGCCTGGGGGTTATTTTGTTTATAGAGAATGGGCGCTGTGCAGTTGCACTGTGTTTTTAATGGATATTTTTAGTTCAGGCTGTTTTGTTTTTGTTTGTGTTAACTTAATCACAGAGTTTGATTCTGTGACTCCGGAAAACGTGGACAAGATACTGGGCAGACTGAGCGCGGCCACATGTTTATTGGACCCGTGTCCCTCCTGGCTGGTGCTGGCCTCTCGAGAGGTTACACGAGGCTGGCTCCAGGGGATTATAAATGCTTCCTTGAGGGAGGGTGCATTCCCCGCCGCCTTGAAAGAGGCGGTGGTGAAGCCTCTCCTCAAGAAGCCTTCCCTGGACCCAGCAGTGTTGGCTAATTACCGTCCAGTCTCCAACCTTCGCTTCGTTGCAAAGGTTGTTGAGAGTGTGGTAGCGCGACAGCTTCCTCAGTATTTGGATGAATCGGCTTATCTAGATCCGTTCCAGTCGGGCTTCAGGCCTGGATACAGCACGGAAACGGCATTGGTCGCATTGGTAGATGATCTCTGGAGGGCCCGGGACAGGGGTTGCTCCTCTATCCTGGTCCTATTAGACCTCTCAGCGGCTTTTGATACCATCGACCATGATATCATGCTGCACAGGTTGGAAGAGCTAGGGGTGGGGGGCACCGTGTTACGGTGGTTCTCCTCCTTTCTTTCTGATCGGTTGCAGTCCATGTTGACAGGGGGGCAGAGGTCGACCCCGAGGCCCCTTGTATGTGGGGTGCCACAGGGATCGGTTCTCTTGCCCCTTCTGTTCAACATTTATGTGAAGCCGCTGGGTGAGATGATCCGTGGTTTTGGGGTGAAGTATCATCAGTATGCTGATGATACTCAGCTATACATCTCCACCCCGGATCACCCCAATGATGCCCTTGAAGTGATGTCCCCCACGGTGCCTGGAGGCTGTACGGATCTGGATGGGGAGGAACAGACTCAGGCTCAACCCATCCAAGACCGAGTGGCTGTGGTTTCCGACGTCCCGATATAGTCAGTTGGTGCCATCACTGACTATTGGGGACGAATCATTGCCCCCCACGGAGAGGGTTCACAACTTAGGCGTCCTCTTGGACTCACGACTGTCTTTAGAAGAGCACTTGACGGCTGTGGCCGGGAGGTCTTTTTATCAGGTTCGCCTGATTCGCCAGTTGCGTCCCTTTGTGGATCGGGACTCGTTAAATACGGTCACTCATGCCCTCGTCACTTCACGCCTGGACTACTGTAATGCTCTCTACATGGGGCTCCCCTTGAGGAGCACCCGGAGGCTCCAGCTGGTCCTGAATGCGGCCATGCGGGTAGTTATGGGAGCAGCATGGCGCTCCCATGTGGCTCCCCTCCTGCGCGAGCTGCACTGGCTCCCGGTGGTCTTCCGGGTGCGCTTCAAGGTCTTGGTTACCACCTTTAGAGCGCTCCATGGCTTAGGACCGGGGTACTTACGAGACCGCCTTCTGCCACCAATAGCCTCTCACCGCCCAGTACGCTCCCATAGAGAGGGGCTTCTCAGGGTGCCATCAGCTAAACAGTGTCGACTGGCGGCCCCCAGGGGGAGAGCCTTTTCTGTGAGGGCACCCACCATCTGGAACGAGCTCCCCCCAGAGATACAGAAGATCCCAGATCTGCGCACTTTCCGCTGTGCCCTCAAAACATTCCTGTTTCAGCAGGCCGGCCTGGCCTAACTTTCCCTTTATATTGCTTTTGATTTTGTTTTAAACTGGGATGTCTTGAATTATCTAGGACCAGAGTGTTTAGTATATTTTAATTGGTTTTTTAACGTTTGTATTATATGTATTTTTATCTTTCGCTGTTCACCGCCCTGAGTCCCTCGGGAATAGGGTGGTATATAAATTTAATAAATAAATAAATAAATAAACTTAGTATCATATTTTTTAAAAAGCCATCCAAGGTCTGCAAGAATGGGTGGCTATAATAAATTTAATAAAAAGAAATATCTTCAAGTTATTTTAGCATCTCTCAAAACATTGTGCTTAATCAATCCAACTGGCACAGAAATAGGGAATCCTCATTAGTTTCATCTCATTTTCTTTCCTTATTAATTGTGGAGCTTGAAAAAGCAAACCATAAGACAAAGAATTTTGGGTTATGAACATCTACAATATTTGATTAAGTTATTATACTTTTCTGCAAAAAAACCTAACTTTTCCTTTTGTCCAGATATCTTTTGCATCTAAGTGCTTTGATGCCTTAAATAATTTATCACCACCAGTCTTGGAGGATAATTTTACAGTACTGTATAATTGTATAATATTGTATGGGAGACCAAATCTGTTTTGTGCTACGGTGTAGTTTATTTATTTGTGCCACTCATGTCACTGTTTTGGAGTATCTAATATTTGTATTAGCAAGTATAGAGCAATTGTTTCTCTTGTGTGACAAAATATTTGTAGTGGCTTTTTGAATGTTCCAAGTGATATTTGAAGAATTAAGTTACTAATGAGTGATTCAGGTCCTCAGCAGCAAAAAATATAACTAACAACCATTTCCTTTGTTTAGAAATTTCTTACAGCCACTCTGAGTCTAGTGAAATATCTAAAGATCTTTGTCTGCCCATTTCCAAGTGCCTCCATTTTTCATACAGGATGCTTCATTTTTCTGAGATGTCCTACTTATTTCTAAGTGCTATCAATTGCTTCTATTAAATAGTAACACTGGTAAAATTATAAACTAATCTACACTGTGAAGCTCTCAGTAAATAAATTAAGATATTTCTTAGTGCAATTATAATTGAAGACTATTATTTCTTTCCTATGAAAAATGTTACTCACTTGCAATCTTGCGATTTCTTCACCAAATTTCTTCTGTTGCTTTGTCAGTACAGATTGATGGTACTCTGCATGGGCTTGCATTATGCAGTGTTTTGCAGCCAGAAGAGGGAACACCTCCTGGAAATAAAAATACTGACCAAGGGAAAAGTCCAACCACATAAACCATCACAGACAACATGGGATGCAGGAAGAAAAGGAAGAAGAACATGACATTAGACACACCCAATTAATATTTTAGATAAGGCCTGGGAGATGAAAGATACCAATAGGCAGGGATTATATTTAGTGGAATTATGAATATTAATCTGAACAGTTAAATTTAGGAAATGTTAATTTTTCTAAATCATCCCTTCCATCATTCAGGTTATCTTAGGAAGGATTAAGAATTCGTATATGCCTTAGGAACTAGGGCAAGGATACAGTAGCTTATACATTACATTTATGAACCCAAGTTACACAAATTATCTAGCCCTTAAACTATGAACAACTAGTTTATGTAAATCACCCAGTTAACGTTCTTGAGAAAAAATGATGAATTCAGTCCAAAGAGAAATGGGGTCACTAAATAAGCTTAAGCACATGATTACCTATAAAAGTGTAACGTGATCCTTATGGTAAAGATATATAGGAAAATTGCTAATTCGCCTAGATCAAGAAGATATTATTGTACAAGTGCCATATAATACAATCTTAATAAAGTTCTGAAAATTTTTTAATTACTTTACATGCAATAACTATCTAAAATGTTTCTATTTGTTATTTTATTGGAAATACTTGCCCTTCAAGAACATGAAAGTGAAGATACTTATCATCAGAATACCTTTTGGTATGTCTACTCATATAGCATTGCAAAAGATATCACTAAAAAGTGAAGATATCATATAAATATTAACAAAACTGCCAGCTAATAGTGAAGAAAAGGGGTTGAGTGTATCTATCACTTCTGCCTTTGGTCCATTTTCAAATAAATCTTTTTCTTTAAACACGCACATCCATTTCAAACTTGAATTTTATTGGCATCCTGAAGGTCAATTCTACTATCAATTTAACTCCTAATAGGCTAACTTATTTGTTTATATCCTGTCTTTATTAGTTTTACAAATAACTCAATGTGGTGAACATATCCAATAAACTTCATCTTCCAATTTCCCGACAACAAACCTGTAAGCTGAGTTGGGCTGAAAGAGTGTGACTGGACCAAGGTTACCCAGCTGGCTTTTATAGCTAAGTTGGCACTTGAACTCATGGTCTCTTCTTTCTAGCCTTGTGCCTTAAGCAGATACAAGTTTGATTGCTAATAAATCTTATACTTTGCATACTTTTTGTTACTTGAATTAGAGGGTCATAAATCAAGGTTTGGATGGCATGGTTACTTATGGTATGATAAAAGTAAAGTTAATGTTGATTTTAATAATCATTCTGTTAGCCGTGCCATACTAAGAGCTTGGAATAAATATAAAACAAAGCTCTCTACGAAGTTGCCTCTTTGGGTGTTACTCCAGGAAGCTTTCTTTAGAAAAGAAATGGTAAAGAAATGGCAAAAGGGCAAAGCCAGACTGGTTGATATATGGTAAAATTTTATCTTTCAACTCTGGTGACGCAATATTAAAGCCGAGGGAAGAACTTGAGTCAGAAGGTTATGTTTGCCATTGGTTTACTTATTAACAACTGAAAGAAAGATTTAAACTGGATAAAAAATGTTATTGATTTGACTTTGTTAAAAATGAATTGGAAACTTTATTATGTGGAACATATAATAATGAACATATTATCGCTAAGATCTATAAAATGTTATTGAAATTGAATTTGGAAAATGAACATGTAAAAATATTGTTTGATTCAGTGGGCAAGGAATTTTGGATATAATGTTATGCTTGAACAATGGGAATAATGGACGAAGGGTTTAAAATTTACATTAAATTATAATTAAAAAAATTTCTATAAGATAATGTATTCCTGATATTTAACACCAGATAAGTTATCTAAGATATAGAAAGGTATGTCAAATGAATGTTGGAAGTGTCAAAGTAAAAAAGGGACTTTTTATCATCTATGGTAGACATCCGATAAAGCAAGCAAACAAACAAACAAAAACAAATTGGAGTATGATCCATGTTTTAATACAGAAAAATTTGAAAATGAAGATAAAGATGAAACCAAATTTTTCCTTTTGAGTCTAATGGAAAAAGACCTAGAGAAAAAATTTAAAACTTTGTTACTATATATGTTGACAGCAGCAAGACTATTGTATGCACAAAAATGGAAGGACACTTCGATTCCTACCATGGACGAATGGTTGCAGAAGTTGATGGAGTTGGCTGAAATGGCAAAATTGATATTTTGATTAAAGAAAAGAATATAAGTACTTTTGTTTCCACTTGGAGACTGCTTCTGAACTTCGTGCTTGATGTGGAAAAGAATGAAACTTTGATTTTGGTGTTTACTGATTAGGCTGATAGATCCTTATAGTAATGGCTAGTTTATATTATTATGAAAAAACAAAAAGATGTTAATGCCTTATTTTACTGCAACAGAGTCAGAAGTCAATGCTTCTTTTTCCTTTTCCTAATCCTTCCTCACTTCTCTTCCCTCTCGTCCTCCCCACTGCTTTCCAATTTATTTTCATATATTGTATCTTATTTTATCTTATAACTCAATAAAAATGTTAAGTTGGAAGAAGTTGGTAAACTTCATCCCCCACAGTTTTTAATCAACAGTTTTATTTCACAGTGGGGAAAAAAGAAAGATAGTGACTGGACCAAGATTACCCAGCTGGCTTTTATAGCTAAGTTGGCACTTGAACTCATAGTTTCTTCTTTGTAGCCTTTTGCTTTAAGCACGTACAAGTTTGATTGCTAATAAATTTTACACTTTGAATACTTTTGCTGTAAAATAAGATAAGAAATGATTGAGAATCATTACTTAATATATTGAAAAGCGAAAGATATTTAAACTGCAGAAATATGTCCACAATTGATCAGCAGTGAAAAGCTATATTATTATTATTATTATTATTATTATTATTATTATTATTATTATTATTATTATTATTATTATTAAATATATTTCCCTCCCATTTCACCACAAGGTGACTCTATATTGCAATACTGATATATTGTGAAAGAAGAGTGTTAGTAAATTTTTGATGATAATATTTTCAACTGAACTTAGCAGTGCTGCTTATACGTATGCCCAAATAGCTATTTTAAGCAGGAAGATATATGTCTTCAAGTATACATATTCCAAGTTCAAACGTGTGCTATTGGTCCTGATAGTCTCTGCTGTCAGCAGCTATGCTATTATGACATATAACTGCATAAAATAACTTCTCAACTCCTGATAATTAAGTTTTTAAAAAGTGTTGCAAAATGAAGCACTCTGATAGCTCACTATAGCTTTTCCAAAATTAAATACAACAGTAAATTGTCTTAACCAAAGTCCTCATATTTTGTTTGAGAAATTTTCTTCACTCTTTTCCCAATTGCATCTTTTAAGCCCCAAATCAAGCCCGGTGTATCTCCCAACATCCAAAAAGATGATGGGATGTAGCAGAAGAACTCCGGCCAATGTCCACAGGATATTCTTATCGCTTTAAAAAACCATAATTAATTAATTATATCTCAAATTAAATGATATTTACAAGAGTAGAACATATAAATAAGTATACACTGAATTTTTATATGCAAACACTCATACAGACTCAAGCATTCAATTAACTCAGAATGTGAAATAAATATATTCTAAAAGAGTTCATTTGGCATTCTGTTTTCTGCTGTGTTTCTAAAAGCAACAAAATCAAGCAGTGACATCCTCGTATTAATTTGGGCCAATCCAATATTAGTTTCCTTGGTCACGTTAAGAACAGAGAAGTTTGAACTAATTAAGTGTGTTAAGTTGAAACCACATTTACTAAAGGAAGAAATAAACAATGTATCTAGAAAAATAATCACAAACATCCCATGTTATATTTAATTACAATAATTATATTTCTTATACAATAAACTTTTAGGTTAAATGTGGTAAGCTGGGAATGGATTTACGTGCTTTCTAAGAGGTACTGGGAATTATGTATTGGTTTCACACACACTGTAATTCAAAATTAACTGCATCTTTTCACCTCATTCCATAAGCCAAATGCTGTCTTCAGCACGAAATTACCAACCTTGGGTAAGGTATCCTTGTACTGGCACTGTTTGAATGCATCACCATAGTAATCAGCAGCTTGATTTGCAAGTTTAGCTATGATTGCATCTTTCATTTTATCTAAATAAAAAAGAACATGTGTCAGTTTTGAAAAATTGATCCAGTATTTTTACATGTGCAAAATCAGTGAGCTACATACTATTACCAGAATTTAAAGTTCTCCATTATTTTTATAAATCAAACAGCAACAATATAGAACTGTATACAATATTCTTTTTAAAAATAGTACTTAGATTTTAGTTGAAAACAAGACTTCTAGAAAATGCATAAAGCTAAATTATTTTTAAAAGCTTCCCTCAAACAATAAATTATTGAATGAAGCTCAAAGAAAAGAGATTTCCCTTCTATGAAGCAATCTTAATAGTAAAGTTCTTTTAAGATTTGCAAATTTTTAACTTTTGCACTGTTATGAACCATACACTTTAAATTAATGCATTCAAATAATACATACAGTATTGGTATGAATTCTGAACTGCAGTATAGGAATTTCAAATTACATCAAAAGTGATATATCACTAAATCTTCTGTGCTAGATACTGATATTGCAGGCTCCATAAAAGTATTGTTTTTAAAATATACCAGCCTTAATGTTATTTTATATATTTACAGACAAGACAGAAATAGAGAAAGGAACTTTATTCAAATGACTCTCTAAAACATATTACTGTTATATTGGTTTTGTTCTCAGATTTCACAAAATATATTCTAGCATTTTACTGTTATTAGGTGTTTAATAACATTTTTTAAAAGTTAGCTATCAACACCAGAAGCACTTTGGTGTAGTGGTTAAGACACCAGGCCTCAGCCATAAAAGGCAGCTGGGTGACTTGGGCCAGTCACTCTGTCTCAGCTCAATTCACCTCATAAGGTTGTTGCTGTGAGGAAAGGAAAATGTATTGGATATGTTTGCTGCTTTAGGTTTTTGTGACAATAGTAAAGGCAGGATACAAATAAATGTCTATTATATTTTTAAAAAAATGCATTTCAAGCAACAAAATAGGTTTCTATATTATTCATAAAATAAAGGGAAACAACTATAAAAGCAAAGATTTTAGATGTTATTGACTGTATCATCTGATGGCCATCCAGAAATGCATAGTACGCTAAGTTAATCATATACAATACAGGGGTGGGTTCCACTTACCTTTACTACTGGTTCGCAGTGGGCTCTGGCGCACTTCTGCGCATGCGCAGATCGCCGATGATCACGTCGTGGCAGGTGGGCAGTCTCCCGCCAGTTTTACTACCGGTTCTATAGAACCGGACAGAACCAGAAGCAACTCAGCACTGATACAATACTGATACGTATCAGTATTATCTGTATCTTTAAAGCTTTACTCTTTAAAAATCATTTAAATTATTTCCATTTTAATGTTGATTCTTCTATTTTTAAATGTTTCTTTTTATGTGTGTATTGTCTATTGTTTGTCACCCAGTTACTTACAAATTAGTAAGAGACAGGTAATCTTTAAATTCTTTAAATAAATGAATAAATACAAATTCCTTGAATCATCATTATATTTTGGCTTCGACTTTTAAATCGTTAAATTTTCCAGCATTCAATATAATTGAAAGTGCTCACTTAAAACTTTAAATTAAAAATATGTCCAATTTGAATAAATATACTAATACTCCCAATGATTTTAATTTCTGATAAAAATAAGGCTATAAAATCTATATATTTCCACTTTATATCACATACCTCTGGTAGCTTTCAGAAAAAAAACTTCTTGACCTTGAGCCAGCATGATAAGACTTAGTGTGCCAATTGTATCTGGAGAAATATCAACTGTAGGTTCTCGATTTAATGAAGAGAGGACGGTATCTTTAATGTGCTGGAAAGCACCACTAGCAAACTTGAGAAAATAATACATTTTATTATAGAAGCATGCTAAATACTATAGTGAAAAACACTACATACATAGACATTCCATTTAAGGAACTGTTCATTTAATTTAATTGGATGTGAATTGGGTGAGAAAGACTTAGGCTACTATAACAGGTTTTTACTGTATTTCTGCATCCAAGGTTGTTGGAACCTTATTGATGCCAATACAGTTTAAGTTAGCTGAGAAGAGGAAGTAGGTCTCAACCTTTTAAAGTTGATGGTATATTTGGAATTTTGAGGACATATTGTTGATGCTCCTTTAAAATGGCTACTAAGGATTTGTCAACTCACAAATAATTACTCTGTTTCCCCTAAAATAAGATATCCCCTGATAATAAGCCCAATCGGCCTTTTGAGCTCATGGCAATAAGGCCAAGCACTTATTTCAGGATTCAAAAAAATAAAATAAAACAGGGTCTTATTTTCGGGGAAACATGGTATCATTAGGATATAACTATTCATATAGCACATATTAGAATATAGTATTGCAATACTTTTATTATTTCTATTACCTATTTAGCATTCTCTATCAACCCTTCTAGCCTAAATCCTGTTTCAGTGTATGGGGCACAATTCCAAATTGAGCATGTAAACAAACATGGGTTTAATGATACCACAGAAATTTTCAGAAATATAAATTAACCTGAAGACTAGGGCTTTCTTTTGTGACATGCCAACTTTATTTTAATATAACAGTCAAGCAGAACAGGGATGCTGGTGATTTCAAAGGAAATCATTGTCACCATTCTTCATTTTGATACAGAGTATTCATCTTAGATCAGACCTAGGCATTTTATGGCCCCTGGGCCTCATTGGCCATTAGGCTGTCACTATCTGGCCGATGTGACAATAATATAAAATTAGAAATCAAATGTAAATAAATGTATATGATGCATGCAATACAACTGCATTATTTTTATTTTGAAGACAACTTCTTTTTTTTCAATTTACGTATGTACATGCATGCCTGCTCACCATCACAGCCCTATTGGTTCAGCCATGCACAACGATCCCAGTTTTTCATGTAGCCACTTGGAAAAATTAATTGCCCACCCGTATCATACATAGTTTTCCCAGGCTTATAGTACCGTGTTTCTCCAAAAATAAGACTGGGTCTTATATTTCTTGGAGCGCCAAAAAGGCACCGGGTCTTAGTTTCAGGGAGGTTTTATATTTTTCCCCCTTTTTTTCCCCGTACCGAGAAGGGTGGGGGCAGCGAGCTGCCCTCCCGCTTAGCACCTCCATGGCTCATTAAACAGCTGATCTGCCCTGCTTTCAAAGCCTGAACGTTGTCCACAAAACATCCGAGCTGAGCCTGCATGTCTTCACTAAACAGCTCTGCAAAACAAAATCAGCTGTTTAGCAAAGACACGCAGGCTCAGCTCAGCTGTTTTGCAGACGACATTCAGGCTTCGAAAAAGGCGGCAACTCTGCTGATCTGAGAATGCATGTCTTCTCTAAACAGCATTTTCCTGCCAAGCCTTCAGCGTTGCAATCCTGGGATATACTGAAGGCTTGGGGTGGGGAGCCTTTTCGGCGATCGGCAGGAAAATGGGGAAGGGTTTTTCCTGCCTGTCCTCCTTTTCTTAAACTGAGCACAGACTGAGAAAAGGAGGACAAGCAGGAAAATAATAATAATAATAATAATAATAATAATAATAATAATAATAATAATAATAATTTTATTTCTATACCGCCCTTCTCCCGAAGGACTCAGGGCGGTGTACAGCCTATTTAAAAACACAGACAAAACAACAGTATAAAATTTAAAATAATTAAATAGGTGGCTCAAATTTAAAACCCCAATAAATTTAAATACCCAATTTAAAACTATTGTGTTGATAGTCCGGCTTGGCGGAACAACAGGGTCTTCAATGCGCAGCGAAACGCCCGGAGGTCGGAGATCTTACGAATTTCCGGGGGCAGTTCATTCCATAGGGCTGGGGCTCCCACAGAGAAGGCCCTCCCCCTGGGTGTCGCCAGCCGACATAACTTGGCTGATGGCACCCTGAGGAGACCCTCTCTGTGGGAACGGACTGGTCGGTGGGAGGCTATTGGTGGCAGAAGACGGTCTCGGAGGTACCCGGGTCCTATGCCATGGAGCGCTTTAAAGGTGGTAACCAACACCTTGAATCGCACCCGGAAGACCACTGGGAGCCAGTGCAGCTCGCGCAGGAGGGGTGTCACATGGGCACAGCGGGACGCGCCCATAACCACCTGCGCGGCCGCATTCTGGACCAGTTGGAGCCTCCGAGTGCTCTTCAAGGGGAGCCCCATGTAGAGAGCATTGCAATAGTCCAACCGGGAGGTGACAAGGGCGTGAGTGACCGTGCGCAAGGCGTCCCGATCCAGAAAGGGCTGCAACTGGCGAATCAGGCGGACCTGATAAAAGGCCCCCCTGGCCACGGCCGTCATGTGCTCTTCTAAAGACAGCCGTGTGTCCAGGAGGACACCCAGATTGCGAGCCCTCTCTGTGGGGGGCAAGGATTCACCCCCAATAGTCAGCGATGGCACCTGCTGACTATATCGGGGCGCCGGAAGCCACAGCCACTCGGTCTTGGAGGGGTTGAGTCTGAGCCTGTTCCTCCCCATCCAGGCCCGCACGGCCTCCAGGCAGCGGGACATCACATCAAGGGCATCGTTGGGGTGGTCTGGGGTGGAGATGTACAGCTGAGTATCATCAGCGTACAGATGGCACTTCACCCCAAAACCACGGATGATCTCACCCAGCGGCTTCACATAAATGTTGAACAGGAGAGGCGAGAGGACCGACCCTTGCGGCACTCCCCATGCGAGATGCCTCGAGGTCGACCTCTGCCCCCCTGCCAACACAAACTGCGAGCGGTCGGAGAGGAAGGAAGAGAACCACCGCAGAACGGTGCCCCCTATTCCTAACCCCCTCAACCGCTGCAGCATGATACCATGGTCGATGGTATCAAAAGCCGCTGAGAGGTCTAATAGGACTACTACCCATTTTCCACTGAGCCTTCAGCGTTGCAATCCAGGGATACACTGAAGGCTGGGGAGAGAGCCTTATGGTAGAAGCAAAGTGCAGCCTTCCTTTTCAAGCAATCAAATGTTTGTGTGTGTGAGAGAGAGAGAGACAGAGAGAGAGAGAGAAAGAAAAACGACGAAGGGGAGTAACAAGAATTAATTAATTAATTAATTAATTAATTAATTAATTAATTTCATGTATTTATATGTTGCCCTTCTCCAGAAGGACTCAGGGCGAACACAAGTTAAAAAACATGTACAATAAAATCCCATTTTAAACCAAATTAACTAATAAATAATATAACCCAAAATCAGAGTCAGCCTATTTGCTTGAACAGCCAAGTCTTCAGGTCCCGATGGAAGGAGCGGAGATCAGGAGCCGTCCACAGCTCAGTAGGCAGTTTATTCCAGAGGGTGGGAGCATCCACAGAGAATGCCCTACCCCTGGGCGCCGCCAGACAACATTGGCTCGCTGTCAGAACCCTGAGGAGAGCAGCCCTATGTGAGCGAACAGGACGGTGAGAGGCAGGCAGGAGAAGGTCCTGCAAATATCCCAGACCTAAGTCATGTAGGGCCTTATAGGTGAGAACCAGCACCTTGAAGCGGACCCGGAAAACCACTGGTAACCTGTGCAGCTCACGCAGGAGAGGTGTTATATGAGAGTACAAGGAGTAACAACCTGTGCGGCTGCATTCTGGATCAGCTGGAGTCTCCAGGTGCATCTCAGGAGCAGGCCCACGTAGAGGGAATTGCAATAATCCAAGCGGGAAGTAACCAGGGCATGAGTGACAGTGTGAAGGTCATCTCGGTCCAGGAAAGGGAGCAACTGGCGCACCAGGCGAACCTGTGCGAAGGCCCCCCTGGTTACAGCTGTCAGGTGGTCTTCTAGGAACAGCCGAGCATCCAGGAGGACACTCAAGTTGCGAGCCCTATCAACGGGGGCAAGTTTTTCCCCATTTATCAAAAGTGATGGGGTTTCTGCAACCTGAGATGCCGGCATCCACAGCCACTCAGTCTTGGAGGGGTTGAGCCTGAGTCTGTTTCTACCCATCAGGCCCGCACCGCCTCCAGGCACGGGACATCACGGAAAGGGCATCTCTGGGGTGGTCTGGGGTGGAGATGTATAACTGGGTATCATCAGCATATTGATGATATCTCACCCCGAAGCCACGAATGATCTCACCCAGCGGCTTCATATAGATGTTAAAGAGCAGAGGGGAGAGAACTGACCCCTGAGACACCCCACAATTTAGGGGCCTCGGGGTGGACGTCTGCCCCCCACGCCCATACAAACTGCAAGCGACCTGAGAAATAGGAGGAGAGCCTCCCATCCCCAACCCCGCAAGTCAGTGCAGTAGGATACCATGGTCGATGGTATGAAAAGAAACATCTCCAGGCACCTGGAGAGACAAAACTCCCAGCCCTTGCTGGACCAGCTGATCCACAGGCCGCAGTTATGGGACCAAGGTGACTGGGAAGGGAAGGGCTGCCTTCTGGCTGGCCATGCCCACTCCCTTCACTAGGGCTTATTTTTGGGGTAGGCCTTATATTAGGCCCACTCAAAAAAAATCAGGGGAGGGCTTACTTTCAGGGTAGTCATATTTTAGGGGAAACATGGTACTGATTTTTTTAAAGCTACATTCCTAATGTTTGAACAAAACAACTTCCAAATTCTAATAATTAGTTAATCATAGAGAAGAATTATACCTGATAATATTTAGCAGCAGCTTTCATCCCTTCATCACTATCAAGATTCTGTTCTGATGCTATTTGACTGGCCAATGCTCCACAATTAAATAACACGCATGTTTTCTCATAGCCTAAACTTGCCAGAGCTGAAACAAAGTGCATACAAATCAACATTCTTATCTATAAATCAGAGAGTAATGGAGCCTGTAGTAATTAATAAAAGTGAAAACAATAATAAGTATATATCAATGAATCTGCAGATCTATGAAATTCATTAAATAATTTATACACAATTCTTTTTAAAAAAATCAAAATTAATATTAGATGATTTCCAGGTGATCTAGTTGCTAATAACTAACCTTAAACTTTTATGATTTGAGATGAAAATATTTAAATAATTGTTATTGCAGTCATATCATTGTGCTGTTTGCCTTTACAGGTTCTGGGTTAACACAACTAGCTTGATTTCCTGAAAAATAATGAAGATAGCTTCATTTTCAGTGGAGCTGACAACCACAGCAAAATGAGGAGCCAGAGAATGGATTGGCTCCTCAGAATTCCGGATCAAGGATATTGTGGTATTGGCAACAAGCACTCTATATAATCATTCCCCAAAATGAGATCAAAACATAGTGTCTCCAGCAGATTTTGGAGTTCTCCAAGTGAAAGCCTTCGCTGACAAAGT
The DNA here is from genome assembly GCA_022577455.1 of Arizona elegans. NCBI lineage: Eukaryota > Metazoa > Chordata > Lepidosauria > Squamata > Colubridae > Arizona > Arizona elegans. Next base: position 67,838,664 of record JAKOOJ010000004.1, on the reverse strand, counting down.
TGTAGTTCAGAGCAAGGAGTCTGTAATCCCCGGATTACGAGAATTCCTTTAGCGAACGTTCGAAGTTATGTGACCAGCACCCCCTAGCGTTTACGAACAAGGCCTGAAACTACAAATCTTGCAGTAACATGGCAATTGTTCATCATTACGAACAACTGCAGAGGCTCTGCAACATTCATTCTGAATGTTGTCAGCCGAAATGGAGCTTCTGAGGGGTGGATATGCTCCTCAGAAACCCAGTTCGCCTATCACAGACCTCACCCAGTTCGTTGCAGGCCGAAATGGAGCCTCCAGGGGTTGGATCTGGCCTCCGAGGCCCCATTCGGCCCTCCGCACAGCTGCTGTAGCCCGTTGCAGGGGATCTGGCCCCCGAAAGCTCGGATCCAGCCCCCGTAGGCTCCATTTTTTCCTGCAACGGTCCAGGGGAGGCCCGCAGCAGGTCAAACGGACCATTGGCAAGACACATGAGGCTGGCGAGGAGACTGCTTGCTAGATCTTCACAAGGTAAGTGACCCAACGTGGCACATTGCGGGGGAGAAGCAATTTGGGGAGCATGAGGTATTTCAGTGGATTGGGGAAGCCTTGGGTGGTCTTAGGCAAGTACCCTGTTCCATCAGAAGTCCATCCATGGCCTTTCCCACCCTGAAATACCCTATGTTACTTAACGAGTGTCCCATTTGATTAGTGAATGCCTTGGCTAAAGGAGGGAATGATCTCATTCAAGATATGAGATTCATTCCCATGAATCCTCGGGTTACAAATGGCATGGGTAGGTTACATTACATTCATAACTCAAGGACTACCTATATTTGCATACTTGGATTTCATAATCAGTTCCAGAAATTGAAACTGCTGGGACGAAGTGTGAGAGGCCTGGCTGCAACTATCCAAAGGTAATTAGTAGGGCAGCTCCACTCTCCCATCCCCAACCTAGCTTAACCTGTATTCCCTGGAGTGGGCGGGGTCTTAATTAGGGCTTATTTTGGGGTAGGGCTTATATTGGGTGCACATGTAAAAATCAAGGTAGGACTTACTTTCTGAGTAGGTCATATTTTCGGGGAAATGGTACGTGCTTTATAAACATTCAATATTTATACTGTTTGCTTTTGGGATATATGCCAATTGGAATAAAAACACCAATCTGACTATCAAAATACAAAATGATAATGTGGTTCAATTCTGGCTCTGGTCTGATTCTAGTTTCTTTCAACTGACAAAGCATAGAAAGTAGGTAATGAAAAGAAAAACCTGATAGGATATACAATATTTACACAGATAGATAATCACAAAGTGCCTCAACAACTCAAAACCTTTAGGGTTTGTGAACATAAAGAATATAGTTGCAAAATCAATAGAAAGTAGCCTTCTTAGCACAAATCAACTTCATAAGTATCATTCCAATGAAAATTTTAGGAAAACTAAGAAATCTTTTACCAACAAGAATATTATTCCATTCCAACACTGCTTGCTTCTAAGGATCAAAACAAAAATTATGCTCAAATTCATGAAGGAAGACACATGTCTCTTCTGCAGAATCAGTTAAAGTGACATTTAAATTAGAGTCACATAAGTGAGATGAGTGGTGTTGAAATTTAATAAATAAATAAGCAATTCTTTAAAAATATATTAAATTAGAATACTTATGAGAGGGTTAGATTTCATATATTTTGAATTCTGTAATAATTAATTACCAAGTTTAACAGATCCTCCAAACAGTGACCCCTTGTCAAAGGCATCTTTCCAGGTAAAAGTTACACAGATCTAAAAATATAAATAAAAACAGTAAATTAATTTCTAGCCTTAAGATAGATGTAAATATTCCAAAAATATTCCTTAAGCAGAAATACAAATGTCAAAAACAGTAAAAATCTGCACCTTATCATTATCTGATAATACATATGGATACAAGGAAGTTTTATGAGAAAATTTGATATATGATAAAGAAATGGGTATATTTTAAGTTCCTTTTACATCAATTATTTTATTATTATAACCAGAATTGGGTGTGCAGTTTTTGTTTTAAAACAATATACATTTATGCAATTCAATTAATTGGACTATTCTTAATTTTTGTAGAGTTAAGTACATACTGAAATTTTCTTGGGAAACTAATATATTCCAAAACAGTGATTGATATGTATCCGTGTGCTCCAAGAGTATTGTCACACTGTATAATAGATGTCTGTCCAAGGATGTCTTCACGACCTCACTTATTTAATTAGAAAAGTATGACTTAAAAGTATAGAATTCATTCAAAAGCAACTTTTTATTCCAAAGTCAACTACTCTCTTACATTTATTTATATATTTTTATTTATATTTAAAAACTTTAATACATTACCTGGTTTTCAGAAAATGGAAATTTTGGTTCTATGGAACACAGTTGATCATAGTATCTGAAATAAACAAATACCACCGTAAGTGTATATGTTGTTGCAAATATACCAGATGTTTGCAAATATACCACAAACCCATGAATGAGGTGGCTCTCTCTCTCTATATGAACACATAGCTTGACTTTTCTTTCCTCTCCCTCCCTCTCTCTGTATGTATGTATGTATATACATATATACATGAATGTACATATACCTTGTTTCCCCCAAAACAAGACATCCCCTAATAATAAGCCCAATCGGGCTTTTGAGCGCATGGCAATAAGACCAAGCATTTATTTCAGGGCAGGGTGGATAAAAATCAATGATTTTTTTAAAAAAATAAAAAAAAATCAGTTTTTTTTTATTTAAATCGGATTTTTTTGATTTAAATTTGATTTTTTTAAATAAAATGTTTTTTGAGGAAAATATATTACCATCCAAAGGTTATTCCATCATGAAATAAAGATTAGTTTTTTAATTATGTAGAATAAGGGTATAATATGTTTAATTTTTTTGGTAAATAAATTCCATTAATCCATTCACAATGTCATGCCCTTCCAGAGGTTGTTGTAAGATTATTGGGCAGTTTCTCTGCCTACAAAATATTATCACAGATGCTTGGTTTACTTTTGCAGTTCTCAAAACTGAATTTGACTCAGCAGAGATCACATGCCTCTTCTTCACAGCAAAAATGTTATAACATGAACAGAATTGAGAAAAAGACCTTAATCCTATTGTTCTACAAACCTATGAATACAGAATCAACCCCTTCAGTGCTAAGTTTCAAGAAGTTCAGTGAATAGAATAGAAACAATATTTTTCTGATTGTTTGGAGTGGAATAGATCTGCACAAGAAGAAAGTGAAACTAAGTGTGAGGAGGAAGGGGCAAGCAAGCAGTACAAAATGAAAGTGAAACTTTCTGAGCACAATACTGCACAGCCACAGACAGACAAGTCTTTGGATCTTTTTGTGTGTATGACCTGAGGTTTATCACATTCTTTCCTTGGAGGAAAAAAACTATAATGGCAGCAGGCCATAAAAGAGACCCAGTTTGGCAATATTTTAATGAAGTTCCTTTACCTATCGGTAAGGCAGGCATGAGTGCAAACTGCAAACACTGCAACAAAGAAATGCAAGGCCTGGTGGCCCGAATGAGGCAACATCATGAGAAGTGCTGTGATGAAGATGACCAAAGAAACACATTTGAACAGGCAGGATCTTCAGGTTGGTAAACATTTTTATTGAATCATATTTCTAAAGACTGCCTTGAACTGTCATGTTTGAGCAAAATTATATTTCTTATTATTACTGCATGTTACAGTTATGAAGAAAAGCAAATATTCCTTTTGGGGCAGTGCTGTGTATAATAAGCAGAAATTGTATAAACAATAAAATAACAGCATTGACTTTTTTGTTTAGGGGAATTCATGAATTCTGGAAACTATCCACCTTCAAGATCACCATCCTCCTGTTCTACAATTTCAGAGTTATCTATCCAGGACAGTGCTTCATTAGCATCATCATCATCAGACACCCACAGCCACATATCACTATCACCTAAAAGAAAGAAAAAACCCTTCCCTCCTGGAACCACCATAGATAAATTTGTGATAAAAACTAGCAGATTAGAAAAAGAGTTAATTGATGAAAAAATTGCCCAGTTTGTTTATGCAACGAACTCTTCTTTCTGTCTGACTGAGAACCCACATTTCACCCAGCAGAGCAGATGTTGCAGGGAAACTGCTGGATAAAGTATATGACAGAGAAATGGAGCAATGTGCAACAGCTCTGGAGGGTAAAATTGTTAACCTAAGTATTGATGGGTGGAGTAATGTCCACAATGATCCTATTGTATGTGCTTGTATAACAACAGAAGAAGGGAAAGTCTTCCTTGCACAAACAATTGATACGTCAGGAAATGCACACACAACAGAATACTTACAAGAAGTGGCAGTAAAAGCTTTAATAACATGTGAACAAAAATTCAAATGTCTAGTACGCAGTTTGGTCACAGACAATGCTGCAAATGTATCCAAGATGAGAAGAAATTTAGAAGAGCAGGAAGGGAATACAAAGCTAATACCATGTTTGCAGTGCTCATTTGCTGCACCTTTTAGCCAAAGACTTAAGTGTTCCAGAAATAAAGACTAATGTTGAAATTGCTAAATATTTCCGTAACAATCATTTTGCTGCAGCAGCTCTGAAAAGGATGGATGGAACCAAGCTAACACTTGGTTCACAAGATGTTAGATGGAACTCTGTGGTGGACTGTTTTGAGTAGTATATCAAGAACTGGCCTATTCTGATGACAGTTTGTGAAGAAAATCGAGATAAAATAGATGGCACTGTTACGGCCAAAATCCTCAACATTGGGCTTAAGAGAAATGTTGAACATATGCTGAGCATCCTGAAACCCATCTCTGAAGCTTTAAACAAAATACAGAAAAATAGCTGTTTTATTGCTGATGCTGTTGAAATTCGGAAGGAACTGAGTGAACATTTAAAAACAGAACTACACATGGACAGAATTAAATTACAAGCATTAAAAAAACGAATGGGACAAGTACTGTCTCCAGCTCATTTTTTGGCAAATATTGTCAATATCCAGTATCAGGGTCAAAACTTAAGTGTTGAGGAAGAGGAGTTAGCTATGACATGGGTATCCAGCAATCATCCATCTGTAATGCCAACTATAATAAACTTCAAAGCTAAAGGGGAACCATTCAAGAAATATATGTTTGCTGAAGATATTTTAAAGAAAGTCACACCAGTGAACTGGTGGAAGTCACTTAAGTACTTGGATTTAGAGACTGTTCAAGTAATGATTTCACTTTTAACAGCAGTAGCTTCTTCTGCAGGCGTTGAAAGAATATTCTCTTCCTTTGGACTCATTCATTCTAAATTGAGAAATCATTTGGGACCCGATAAAGCAGGAAAGCTTGTTTTTCTTTTCCAGATTATGAACAAAGAAGAAGATGAAGATGACGAGTGAGCTACAGAGGACAGTATTTAAGTTTTTCATGTGTAGGCTGGGCTGACAGTCTAAGTTTCTTAATATATATATATATATATTTTGTTTAGCCAAATTAGTTAACAAACATGGATGTTTGTTTAAGCAAATAACATATGCTGTAATGTTATTCTTTCAGTTGAATAAATCTATTTAAATTGTTATTATTAAGGTAATGATTATTTTTCTCCTTCCTAAGTACAACAGAAAAGTTATCCAAATATGAATGATTAACCTATTAAACTGGGGATAAAAAAACTAATATGAAAAGTTGTTATTCTAAAAATCTTCATCTACTTGCATATTAAAGTTATACCAGCAAGAATTAGTCTTTATGTAGAAAACTATGATTTAAATCAAGCCTTACTGACTAGTGATTTAAATCGTGATTTAAATCAGTTTGATTTAAATCAAATCCACCCTATTTCAGGGTTCAAAAAAATAGAAGACAGGATCTTATTTTTGGGGAAACACGGTACATACATACATATATTCAGAAAAGATTTTGTGTAGCCAATTTTTTTATGTATGATGAAAGTGCAGTACCTAATTATATCTATGTCTAATGTGTTTTAATTTTGTACTATTAATAAAAAACTTAAAAAAAAGAAAAAAAGAAAGTACGTGATTAATTAACTAGTATGTATTTTAAGTATGTCTGCTAGAGAGAAGTTCCCTGAAGATGGGCTTCAGCATGAGTTCAAAAGCTCAGAAGACAAAACCTCTGGTCCAGGTGACTGACTCAGACTGGATCCTGCAATATTATCCTAGGACATGTATATTTGCCTTCATTGTGCTATATCTTACAGCTGGTCCTCATTTAACAATTCATTCAGCAACTGTTCAAAATTAGGATGGTGCTGAATTAAAGGACTTACAACCAGTGCTCAAAGTTACAATCGTTCCAGCATACTCCACAGTCATGTGACTGCAATCTGGGCTCTTGGCAATCTGTTCAACTTTACGTGTTACCAAGACTCCACAATCATGTGATCCTCAGAAAGACTACAGAGAAGCCTGCAGGACAAACACAAATCACTACTGCAGGAATCCCTCTGGTTTTTGAGATCAGGCTGAAAAAGGTTGTTGAGTTCCATTTTGGGATACATCTTTTTACAGCCAGTTTCTTGGAAAGCAGAATGACAGCCTGCTGCCTGCTGCTGGCTGAAAATGTCCTTTATGAAAACCAAGCAGAATTTTAGTATGGGGCATTTTCACCATGGCATTTGTAGCCTTTTGCACATAGAGGGGAGTGGAACTGGCACGGTCAATGGGAGAAAAGATTTGAGCTTGCTTTTTATGGTACAATGTAGCAGTTCTCATCTCCATGTGCAAAAGGGAACTGCCATGCTGGGTTAAAGAAAGAAAGGTTGGATCTTTGGAATCTGAGTTTTGATTCTTCAACAGAGTCTAGGAATTCTCTTCTATTTACAGAGGAATGCTGCCCGTCCTCTTTCAGAAGATAGCTCTTTTATTCTAGCCTCTTAATGACCTATGTGACCACTAAGTGACTGCAACTGGAAAGGTGGAAGTGCAGTCACTGAACAAGCAGTCATACTGGTACCTCACTTAACAACTGCAACAACTTCCAGGCAAAATGTCAGGTGAACATGGGGTCATATGTGTTTTATCTTTCTGAAACGGGTATTTAATTGCAGCTTTCAGGCTATGTTCATGAAATATTTTTTTTCTTAGAATCTTATTGTCATCTTTAATAATTTGAACATTTTCTGATCTGAAATATTTTAGGCAAAATATTCTTAATTCATAGCAACCCTCATCAGCCTTTAGGCCATCAAATATTGTATTTCATTTCAGAAAATATTTCTTAACTAATTTGCAACATCATGGTTCGAACAGCTCAATAATTATTTTCTTCTACACTGAAACTCTCGCATTTTATTAGATTTTTTTTTTAAAAAAACATTTTTTTAAAAAAAATGAAGCTTGATTTTAATGTGCGACCAGTTTATCTACCAAGAGAAAAAGAGATAGATAGAGAAATACATCTTATCCATATGGAATACAACCAGGAAGTGCTACTACAGAAATTATTTCACTTTTTGACTGTAACATAAAGACAATATAAGGCACAAAAGCTCTTCTGACACCCTGGAAGAACTAGCAAGCCGTTATACCAAAATAGGATGAGGAGGCATTAAGTGGAAATATTAGAGTAGGCTTTGGACCTCCAACCATCCCCACTCCTGGGTTGATTCATTACAGATAGTCCTTAACCACAACTGAGTCCAAAATTCCCATTGCTAAGCAAGGCCATTAAGTGAGCTTTGCCCCATTTTACAATCTTTTTTGCCAAAATTGTTAAGCAAATTACTGCATTTTTTAAGTAAATTGGGCTTCTCCCATTGACTTTACTTGTCAGAAAGCAAGATGGGAAGGTTACAAATGATTATCATATGACCCTGGGACAGTGTCATAAAGACATAAATAACTAACCAAGTGACTGAATTTTGATCATGTGACCATGAAGATACTGCAACGGGATAAGCGTGAAAACCAATCATAAATCAATTTTTTCAGTGCCATTGTAACTTTGAATGGTCACTAAACAAATGGTTGTAAGTTGAGCTCCAGAAACCCCCACCGACAGCCCCGATCCCAGATAGTTCCTTTGAGACCCCGCAGTCTAGTTTTGACTGTGGTAGTGTAGAGCACATTCCTGTGATCTCAGGGGTACCACAAACCTCCCCGATTGATCCAGGGAAAGCTCTTTTTCCGGTGTCGGGGTAGCAGCCATTCATGGCTGCCAAGGCTGGGGCAGCTTGACAAAAGAGCGAGAGAAAGTGACAACGTATCGGATCAGTGAGAGCTTTCTATTACTAAATAATACAGAGAACACCCTGAGGGCAAATGGCTTTGAAGATTGCATCTAAGATGAGATAAGCGGCGAAGTTAAAGAAAGGGGGAAAAAAATTCTTTTTACCCTATTCGGCTATTTAGCTAAAGGACTTAATTGTTTAATTGCTTCACTTTCACTATTGACTGAGACCGAGACTGAATTGAAAGAGAGAAGCTTAGCAGGATTGGTAATCTTTGTCTGTTTTATTTTTTTAAGAGAAGAACTGGTGGATATTGGCTGGAGTATTTGATTGGATTCAAAGGTTTTTTTACTTTTTCTATTCCTTTAAAAACTTTAAAAACTTTTTTTTTTTTAGGTAATCTTTCTTAGTAGAAAGACAGGAGAGTGTACTGCCATCTGCTGGAGAAACTTGTTTTTATGTTTATTCAAGTTTACAGCTAAGAGCTACAGTGTAGACAAAACAAAGAGGCTGTATGCGAAGTTGATAAGACCTGTGAACAGTTGGAGAATGTGGTTTATTTGCACTGTTTAAACAGGTGCTTTGGCTGGTTCTTATGGAAACAGAAGCCTTGAAATAAGATACAAGGTCACTGTGCTCTGTAGAGCTGCTACTTGCTTTTTTTCCCCTGAACTATTGCTCTTAATATTGTGGCTTGACTAAAGTATCACTCTCTTAATGCTTTCTCTTTTTTCCCTTTGATTCTCATATTTTTGAGCTTTCTCTCTTTTTTTCTTTTTCTTTTTTTTCTCCGCCCCTTCTCACATTTGGATATAATTGTACTGGATTATGGTAATCAAGTACCTGAAGAACTTCTGGTTTTTGTTTTTGTTTTTTGTAATTGGTACCCTTATTTTTATTTTTTTGGCTTTTTTATTTTTTTGGTTTATTTTTCTTTTTTACTTCATTTTGCTGGATCTAAAGAATTATGGTTTGGAAGAACCAGAAGAGCTTGATTTGATCAAATTTTTTTTGTTCTTGATTTTTACCCCTTGATTTTTTTCTCCCCTTTTTTCTCCCTCATTTTTGGATTTTTTTTTCCTTTTGTTTTTTTTTCCTTTTTCTCCACTTGATTGGATTACAAAATGAGCAGAAAAGTAGCTACAGTGGGATCTGCTGCAACTACGCCTGCATCATCACCATCTGGTGGGCAAAGATCTATCCAGACAATGTTGCAACAAGAGAAAGATGAAGATAAAGAATCGCCAATACAAACAATTTTACAAACAGTACAAAGAATGGAACAACAACTGACTAAAGTGGAATAACAACTATCCAAGACAGATGAAAAAGTTCAAAGGACGGAACAACAGCTACTTAAGACAGATAAAAAAGTTCAAAGGATGGAACAACAGCTACTTAAGACAGATGAAAAAGTAGATAATATTCAGCAAACAATGGTGAATTATGAAAAAAGACTGTCAAAACTAGAGAAGAAGGAAGACCAAAAGGAAGAGAAAATAAAAGAAATTGAGAATAGACTGGGAGATGTGGAACTAGAAGCAAGTGGATTAATCGGATGGGAAATAGAAAAAGCAGAATTTTATTTAAGATTTCAAAATGTGGAAGAAGAAAAAGGAGAAAACCTTCCAGATGTGATGATTTCTCCTTCCAGATGTGATGATTGGGTTGCTCTCTGAAGCTTTAGAAACTACTAAAGAGAAGGTGATGGAAGGAGTTGACGAGATTTACCGAGTTTACACTAGATATGCTATACGTAAAAAACTCCCGAGAGGTACATATAAGATTTACTAAGAAATCGATTAAAGCACAAATTCTTCAAGCAACAAGAAAAAAAAACCTTGAAATACAAAGAAAAAGAAGTGGTGGTCTTGAGACAAATACCAAGAAAAGTAAGAGAGTTGAGAAGAGAGTACCAGTTTTTGACGAAAATATTGATGCAAAAAGGAATTAACTACAGATGGTTGACCATCTGTCAACCAGTTGAAGTTGTATGGCAACTTCAAAGATACCGGCTGAACACAATTGATAAAGCAAGAGCTTTCTATGACCAATTTCTTAGAGAAAAAGAAAAGGAAAAGCAATTTGAAATCCAACCTGTAGTCCCAATAAAATTTACAGAGGAAAAATTGGCAATACTCGAGTCAACAGAGGGAGCAGTTGGGGGAGCTATTCAACAAAAGGAACAATGTGAAGTAAGATCTACTAGAGCAACAAAACCTACATATAAAGTATGAATATGGAAGAAAGGAAATTAATTTCAATAAATATAAATGGACTTAATTCGGCTATTAAAAGAAAGTAAGTATTTCACAAATTAGAAAAACTAAAAGCTGATATAATTTGCTTACAAGAAGTACATATTAAAAAACAACACAAATACTTATTGACACAACCAAAACTTGGGAAAACCTTTTTATCCGTATCACAAAGCAAAAAAAGAGGAGTCGTATTATATATTAAAAATGCAATAGTGGCGGAACAAAAATATTCAGACTTAGAAAGTAGAATTTTGATGGTTGAAATAATTGATAACAATATGAAAATTCTTTTAATAGTAATATATGCTCCAAATGAAAATCAAAATGACTTTTCTAGAAGATTACATAATAAAATAATTGAAATGGAATAAGATAATATATGTGTGATGGGGGACTTCAATGGAATTGTGGATGAAGATTTGAATTACAAAACGAATAAGGCAACAAAACATACTAGAAAGATACTACCAAGATCCTTCTTTAAGATGATGGAGGAAATAAATATGAAAGATACATAGAGAGAAAGAAACAGAGAAAATAAACAATATACTTTCTACTCTGACAGACAGTCATCTTGGTCCAGATTAGATATGATATGGACAACAATGGATTTGTTGCTGAATATAGACTATGTGGAAATAGAAGCCAATTTATGGGCGGACCATAATCCTGTGATAATAACCTGGAAAGGACGAACAAGAAGATCTAGATGGACTTTAAATAATACAATATTAAAAGAGCAAGATTTTGTGCAGAAAATGGAAAGAGACCTGGCTTTCTTTTTTAAAGAAAATAAGAAAGAAGAGACATCGATACAAAACTGCTGGGATACAATGAAGGCATATGCCAGAGGAATAATTATAGACTACACAAGAAAAAGGAATGCAAAAAAAGGGCTAACGTCGAAATTATTAACCGATGATTACAAAAGGTTCGAAAAGGAACTCCAGAAAGATCCACACAAGAAGGATATTAAAATCAAAATGGATACAATAAAGCATAAAATGGATCTACTGGAGAAAGAAGAATTAGCCCCAAAATAAGTGCCAAACAAAACTATTTTGAAAATGTGAATAAACCAGGCAGATGGTTAGCTTATAAATTGAAAAAGGAAAGAGAATCGAGGAAAATAACACACTTAGTGGATGCACAAGGGCAAAGTAAATTTTGAAATAAAGAGATAATAATACAGACTTCCGGTTTGCTGCTGGCCGCCGCCAGACATTCCTCTGGGATCGTCAGCTTCCATTGCCTGTCAGAGCCGCCGTCACAGCGGAATGGCGGCTCGAAAAAACTCCGTTTCCAAGAGGAAACGGAGATAGAGCCGGCAGGGGTGGGTAGAACTCTCTGCAGAGTCCCAAAAGTTTTTTTTTTACTTTGGGGACGGAGCGGATGAGAAGCCCCATATCCCCTGCCGCTGCTCCGGGCTTTGGGAGATCTCTGCTTATGCAGAGCCAGGCGTCAAGAGCAAGCCTGCGAACTTAACAGAATACTCAAAGAAAATGCGAGCTGGACCCTTAATATTGAATCGCAAGTATTTTACTCTTTAAAAAATTACTTAAGAGAAAAGAGGAGAGGAAAGGGGGAAAAAGAGCTTTTTAAAATGGCGTCTGCCGTGGCTGGAGAAGGGCTGAAAGGGAAAGTCCTTCCGTTTCTTATTACTACAATGTAGCGGAATAAATATCACCGGCTACATTTGTAGATAAAACCTCGCTCCTGTGTCTCCTCTTGCTGTTGATTGAAAAGAAGTATTTTTTTTTTTTCCCCTAAGGGAAAGTCCTTCTGTTTTCTATTTTTTCTCTCTTTTTTTGCTAAATCTTGTCTGTGTGGGAAATGGCATCGGGACTTACACAGCTGGACAAACGGGGGGGGGGGGAACTTCCCCCATTAAGAAACTGCACCAACAAATTCTAACTCTCCAGTGTCAGAAACCTGATTTTAATATATTAGAATTTCTCCTTGAAGAGATTGTAAGAAGGGATGAGATTGTGAACCAGCAATTTGAAAAATTTAAGCAGGAAATTAAAGAAATTGGTGAATTGGTGAAATCAAAGTTTGACTTTTTGAATCAAAAGATTTTAAAATCAGCTAATGGTTTATCAGACTTTCTGATTCAGGTGGATGCAAAGACTAAATTATTAGAGTCTAAAATGAAGGAAACTGAGGAGAATTTGGATGACCTGACTCAAAAAATTAAAAAGGATTTGATAAACACTCAGGATAATAGCTCAGAAGACAAACCTAAAATGGAGGTTGACCAAAAGATTGGTAATGAAGAAAATGTGCAACAGAGGATTGAAAGAGAAGTTTTAATGATTCAATATAATTTTACAGAGTATGCAATTAGATTGAGAGGTTTGCAGGAAAATAATAGAGATGACCTAAGGAAAATATCTTCTGAAATTCTGGCTGGGATTTTAAAGGTTCAACCTGATGAAGTGTATTGCAGGATTGATAGAATTTACAGAATAAACTCCTGGTTGGCAAAGCAAAGGCAATTGCCTAGAGATGTGGTGATCTATTTTACAGATAAAGAAATTAGGAATAATATTGTGCAGAACTCTTTTAATTCTACTTTGCAATTTCATGGAAGAAGGATTTGGATTTTTAAGGAGCTCCCGACTAAAATGCTGATGGAGAGGAAGAAATTTGGCTTTCTAGTGTCTGAGTTAAAAAAAAGAAATATCCTATTCAGGTGGGACACCCCAGTTGGTTTAATATTGAGATATCAAGGAGTAAGATATCAATTGAACACTGTTGAAAAAGCGGAAGATTTTTATCAAAAAATTTTAAAAATAAATTTAACACCTTTAGGCATAATACAGGATAAGCAAAAGGAGCTGGAAACAAAAGGAAAATATCAAATTACAGAGACTGTTGCAGATAAATTGTCTTTGGATTCCCTGGATACCCCAGCTGGTCTGTCTATAAATAAGAGAGTAGTGTCATCCGACACCAAGCTGATGAACCATCAAGTCACAGACAAGTGCGCAAATCAATCAGTTGACATACAAGTGACGGAGAAGAAAGATGAGATGATAAAACTAACCCAACAAGAACAACCCATAAAGACTTCCGGTTTCCCCGTCTTCGGCGGCGACGGTGCTTTCTTTTAGCACCGCCACCCCCGCCGCTTGTAGAGCCGCTTCCCGATCGTGAAGCGGCTTGAAAACTTCAAAATCCCCAGGATTAATGAAGAAGAGGCAGCAGGGTACAGGTAGAGCCCCTGCAACCCCCCCAGGGAATTGTTTCTGGGGAGGAAACAGGCGCGGCTCCCTTACAACCTGCTGAGACTCCGGGCGGCGTGGGACGTCTTCTGCCTTTGCAGAACAAGCCGACTTCAGGAAACCTTTAAAGAGCGAGGAAATAAGCCAAATAAACACTTGAAATCCACTTGAACCCTGAAACTCTGAACTGCAAGTATTAGCCCTTTGCTGATTTTTATGCTGAAGTGAAAGTTTCGGAATGAGTGAAAGTGACTGAAAAAAATATGGCGCTCAGCAAATGAATCAGTGGGTGTGGATTGGTGAAGTTACCTTGTCTTCTATAAAGTTAAAAAGTTGCTACAAAGTTGCTCCGGCTGTAACAGAAATAAGAGGAAAATCTCTCCCTTTTACTTGTTTTTGCTGCACTATAGTTTTGCTTTGAGTAAATCTGGGGGACTTTCTTAGAAGGTTTTGTGGAGGTGGCAGAAGAGGCGGAACCTCCCTTTTTAGAAAAGCCAGCTTACGTGGCAGGATGGCTTCAAAGAAGCAGGAAGGCAAAACAGGGGGGGGATCCCCCCCACGTAAACAGAACACGCAGTCACAAGCTCAAAAAAAAGATCTGGACATGGGAGATTTAAAAGAATTCATTTCAAATATTTTGGATGAGAAATTTCAAGACATGGATGATAAAATAAATAAAATAGATGAAAAAATCCAAAAGTCACAACAGGAAATTATGCAGGAAATGCAGCAGAACCAAAAGATGGTGACCAAAAAAATAACGGATGTGGCGTCTGGCCTGGCAGGATTTATTATGAAAGTTGAGTCAAAAGTGGATGAATTTAAATTAGAAGTTAATGCTAAGTTGAAAAATAATGATCATAAATTTTTTGATGTTGATGACAAGATGCAGAGAGTTGAGAATGACATTGTTATGATGCAATTCCGGGCAATGGAATTTGCTATACGGCTTCGAGGAATTAGAGAAGAGGAGAGACAAGATTTGAGACAGATTTGTGCTGAAGCCCTAGCTGTGATTTTAAAAACTGATCCTGAGATGGTCTTTTGCAAAATAGATAAAATCTACAGAGTTAACTCGTGGGTGGCCAGACAAAGACAATTGCCCAGAGATGTGGTCATATATTTTACAGACAGAGCAATAAGAAATGATATCCTGCAAAAATCTTTCCTCACTTCTGTGCAAGTGAGTGGATCCAAGGTTACAGTTTACAAGGAGCTCCCACCTAAGATGTTGAAATCCAGAAAAGAATATGGTTTTCTTGTTAAAGAACTGCAGAATAATCAAATCCCATTTCGTTGGGACGCTCCAACTGGCATAATTTTGAGATATAAGGGAGAGAAACACCGCTTGAATACTGTGGAGAAGGCGGAGCAATTTTATACTGACATCTTTAAAGAAAGAACACCATCCCCACGCACATCTACAGTTTTGGAGATTAGAGAGAGTGATAAGAAGCAACCTCAAGAATTGCAACAATAATCTAAGCAGGAATCAGAGGAGTTGAAGGGCGCTGAAGGAGGTTTTCTGGATGAGCCCTTGCTGGAACCTTCTCCAATCTTGGAGCTGGCTTGGGCGGCTGAAGTTAAGGACCAGCGTATACCCCGAGCAAAAGCCAAGGAACTTAAACAAAAGTTACAGCAGGAAAGGCGAGATGAAGCTGGGGCTGTGGGGAATGCAGGACAGAAGATTTCGGATGAAATCCTAAGGTTCTGCGCTTCGCTCCAGAAAGAGAATGATGATGATTAAATGTTTATCTTGGAACGTAAATGGGCTGAATGTAACACAAAAAAGGAAGAAAGTATTTACATATTTAAAACAACATAATAATGATATAATCTGCTTACAAGAAACGCATATTACAGCTCAAGATCAAAACTATTTGAAAAATTCCAAATTAGGAACACATTTTATATCTTCAACTAACCAAAAAAAGAATGGTGTGGTTATTTATGTAAATAAAAAACTAACAGCCAAACTTATAGAAGCTGATCAAGATGGTAGGTTTGTAGCAATTGAATTGCTTTCTGCTAATAATCAAATTCTTTTGATAGGAATTTATGCTCCTAACCAACAACAGGACTATTTTTATAAAATGCTGCATACTAAAATACTCCAATGGGATTACAGATCTATTTTAATTATGGGAGATTGGAATGGAGTAATTGACTCTAAATTAGACAAAAAGACTTTGGCAAAGTCAAGAATTAGATTACCACAGACTTTTTTTGATATGAAAGAAGATCTGGAATTAAAAGATATTTGGAGAATACATAATCCAAAAGAATTGGACTATACTTTCTTTTCTGACAGACATAGATCTTTTTCCAGGATTGATTTTATTTTGTTGTCTGATGATCTACTTCTTAGGACAAAAAGAACAAAGATTCTGCCAAGAACTTTGACTGATCATAGCCCAGTGTGGATAGAAATTGAGACATGCAAGAATGAGAGACGCTCTTGGAGATTAAATGAAAACTTGTTCAGATATGAGAAAAATATAATAGAACTTAAAAAGTATTTGAAAGAGTTTTTTGAAATGAATTTGAATAAAGGCACCCCAATGGAAACTGTGTGGGACGCAAGCAAAGCTTATATGAGAGGGGTGCTTATATATATGAACTCCAAACATAGGTTGATTCGACAAAAGAAAAGACTTGAACTGGAAGCAGAAATAAAGAACAAAGAACAGTTACTTATTAAAAATCCAACAGATGAAAGAATACTTAGTGTTATAAAACTTTTGAAAGACCAATTCCAAATGCTTATAGCGGAACAAATTGCAACAAATTTACAATATGCGAAGCATAATACATTCTGCAATGCTAATAAACCAGGCAGGTGGTTGGCTTACACATTAAGGAAGAAACAGAGCGCACGGATTATTGATAGTGTTGATATTGGGGGGAAAGAAGTTTTTCAACAGAATTTAATAAAAGAAGCTTTTCTTCAATATTACACTAAACTATATGCCAGAGAGGAGGTGCAGAATGGACTTATAGAAAAATACTTAGACAACAAAAGAGTTACAAAAATTACTGAGCAACAAAAGGAAAGAATGGATTATCCTATAACAGAGGAGGAGATAATTGCAGCAATAAAACAATTAAAAACAGCCAAAGCTCCTGGAACGGATGGTCTGACAGCAGTGTATTATAAAACTTTGCAGGCAGAAATGGTGGAACAACTTAGAGACTTATTTTGTAATATACAACAAGGGGGAAAAGTACCCCCATCATGGACTACAGCTTATATTTCTTTGATACCAAAAGAGCAAGCAGGTCCCAAAAAACCGGAGAATTACAGACCAATATCTCTTTTGAATACGGATTATAAAATTTATGCAAAAGTATTAGCCAACAGACTGATGCCAGTAATTCAAAAGGTGATTCATGATGACCAAGCGGGATTTATTGAGGGTAGGCACATGAAGGACAATGTAAGGCAAGTAATAGACTTATTGGAATATCTTGAGAAGAATAAACAGATTCCTGCAGTGCTGGTTTTTCTGGATGCGGAGAAGGCCTTTGATAGAGTGGATTGGAATTTTCTATTAAAGACTTTAAAAAAGATGGACTTTGGGGACCAATTTATACAGGCGGTTTCAGCAATTTATCAAGAGCAAAAGGCACAGATCATTATCAATGGAAGCTTGACAACAGAGTTTAAAATTGAAAAAGGAACAAGACAGGGATGTCCACTGTCCCCATTGCTGTTTATTCTAACACTAGAAGTCTTGTTAAATACAATAAGGGACTCTAACACTTTGAAAGGTATAATGATAAGGCAAGAGGATTACAGAATAAAGGCATTTGCAGACGATCTGGTTGTTACCCTAGCACAGCCAATGGAATCGATAATCCAGATGAAGGACATTATACAAGACTATGGTAAAGTTTCAGGTTTCAGATTGAATCAGAAAAAAACTAAGATGGTAGTCAAAAATATGACACAAGATCGTAAACTGGAGTTAGAAAGGAGGGCAGGTTTTGAGATTGTACCAAAGGTAAAATATCTAGGAGTCCAGGTTGCAGAATCAAATATGAAATTGTTTCAAAATAACTATGAGGTGTTGTGGCGAGAGGTGCAAAAAGATATGGAGACTTGGAAAAAACTGCAGCTGTCTTTACTTGGAAGAATAGCAGCAGTTAAGATGAATATTTTGCCAAGATTTCTTTTTTTGTTTCAAATGATCCCGGTGCTCAGAAATGATAAGCAATTAAAAGTATGGCAAATTGGTGTGAACAAGTTTGTCTGGAACGAGAAAAAGCCAAGAGTAAAAATGAAAATTATGCAAGACGTTCCAGAAAGGGGAGGTCTAAAACTTCCAAACCTACAATTATATTATGATGCAACAGCTTTGACTTTAGTAAGTGATTGGTTTGGAGGAAAAAAGACTGGAATATTAAACGCAGAAAGTTTCGATTTGGAATTTGGATGGCACGCTTACTTATTTTATGACAGTAAAGTGGATAAAGTTTTTAAAAGCCATATACTTAGAGATTCTTTGTTGAGAGTTTGGAAGAAGCACCGAAACAAATGGAATTATAAAATACCGCTATGGCTGGATCTTGGTCATACCTTGTGGAATACAAATATAATGTCACTCGGGGGGTTTTTATATAAAGAGGTTCTTTTTACAGATGCGGGCAGATGGCAGCTGAAGACATTACAGACATTGTTGGCTGAAGGGATCAATTTAACCTGGTTACAATATAATCAATTGCAATTGAGATGGAAAGAGGACCAAAAAACTGGTATTATGATGTATGAGGAAGAATTAGTTAGACACATAAAAGAGAAAGGACCAATGCATATTAAAAGACTTTATAATGTTTTGTTAGAAAGGGATTCAGAATCTGAGCTAGTTAAAGACTGCATGATTAAGTGGGCACAAAATTTTGAGGAACCAGTGATGTTGGAAACATGGGAAAAAATTTGGGTTCAGAATGTTAAATTTACACAGTCGCAGAACCTGAGGGAAAATTTCTATAAAATGTTTTATAGATGGCATTTAGACCCCAAAAAATTGTCGTGTATGTATCCTAATGTGCAGCCTAAATGTTGGAGATGTGATTGCCTAGACGCTACATATTATCATGTTTGGTGGACCTATAAGAAAGTTAAGGCTTTTTGGATAAAAATTTGGTGGGTCATGCAGAATGTTTTGAAGAAAAAAATTCAGTTTTCTCCACAACTGTTCTTATTGGGTATAGTTAAGGGTTTTACATCGGGTGAAACAAAATTGATATTGTATATGATAACTGCAGCAAGATTGTTGATAGGCAAATACTGGAAAAATGAAGCGCTGCCTACGATTGAGGAATGGACTTTGAGGATGGCCAGTTTTGCAGAGATGGCGAAGATTTCAGCATATTTAAAAGACTGTTCTCAAGAGACTTATGAATGGGAATGGAAGAAGTGGATAGATTATGTTCAGCATAAATACCAAACTAGGAAGTACCAAATAGCTTTTATTTGAAAATGTTATATCAAGATAGAAATATTTTAAGGTCGAGGGTGAAAATTTGTTAGAAGATGTTATATTAAGACAGAAATATTTTTAAGGTTGAGGGTGAAAATTTGTTAGAAAATGTTATATTAAGATAGAAATATCTTTAAGGTAATCAGGATGAAAATTTATTTGAAAATGTTATACTAAGATAGAAATATTAATGTTAATGTAAGGAAGATGAAAATTTGTAAGGGGGAGGGAAGGGTTCAAGTTTTATATACAAAGGAGGGTTTTTTCCTTTTATCTGATATGAGTATACTAGGAAGTCTGGGGGGAGGGGAGGGTTAGGGTGGGTTAGGGAGGTTGGGAAGATTGGGGGGGGTTGTGGGGGGGGAAAAAAGGGGGTGAAAATGTAACTGTAAAACTTTTGCAATAAAAAAAAAAAGAATAACCCATAAAGCAGAATGAAAATCAACCAGCTGACATACAATTGGTAGGCAAGAAACGAGGATGGAAATTCAACCCGCAAAAGAAAAAGAAAAGAAATAGATCTCATAGAAAAAGCAGTTTCTAAACCATGCAATAGTGAAGCCAGGGACTTTAAAAAACGAATGAATATTTGAAAAGATAGTGGAGGCGAACAATTGTTTAATACTATCCTGAGGATTGTGGCAGATCACTGCAATGCCGTGATTTTGGGATGTGAAAAGAGCCTCACTTTGTTGGATTTGAATCATTTACTCTGGATTTTTTTTTTTTTTTTTGGTAAATATAATTATTTTGAGTTATAAGACAGGAGAGTTATGTCGGGGCATGCAGAAGATCTGGATGTTACTCAGTAGGATGATGGGAATTAACAATCCTGATGAATACCACAACTATAACTATATGGATATAATTATAATGTCACTCGGGTGGTTGTTTTTACTTTTATACAGATGCGAGGATATTTACTACTGATGGGGGCAGAAGATGATTGAAGATTTTGAATAAACTGTTGCACCAGCATGTTATTTTACCCTATTACGGGTGATGGATTTAACAATCCAGTGGAAAGACACCAAAGAAGATACTATATGGATTATAAATTTAAAGTTATTGTCTTTTTTCTTATTACAAAATGGAATGCATATATAGATATGTGTATATCTTACTAAAGTGGGCAGTGGATTATATTTAGAATTGTATTGCATGATTTTGTAGGAACTGAAGGGTTGAAATAGGTTAGTTTATTGATTGATTAGTTTATGAAAAAGGATCTTTAAGTCATATATTTAGGGGAGTGGAGGATTTAACAATCCAGTGGAAAGACACCAAAGAAGATATTACATGGATTATAAATTTAAAGTTATTGTCTTTTTTCTTTTTACAAAATGGAATGCATATATAGATATGTGTATATCTTAGTAAAATGGGCAGTGGATTATATTTAGAATTGTATTGTAGGATTTCAAGTCATATATTTAGGGGAGTGGAGGAATTGGATAGAATTGAATAAATGTTAAATTTGGATGTAGGGAGAAGGTCGCTTTAAAATGTTATATTAATATATATAAAAGATTAAATGTTAAATTGTAATAATATACTACAAGTTTAGGGGAGGAGAAAAAGGGCAGATTATCGTAAAAATGGGAGTTATAAGAATAATATGCTAAGGGTCAGTATTCTGAGGAGGGAGCAAGGGAAAGGAAAGATATTATGTATGTAACTAGTTATGAAATAGCCTATTGTTGTGCAGAAGTCACAGGGGGGGATGGGTGGAGAGGGGGGGTTAGGGAAGAGGGGGGGGAAAAGGGGGAAAACTTGTACTTGAAAACTTTTTCAATAAAAAAAAAAGAGATAATAATACAAGAGTTTTATAGACAACTATATAAAAGAGAGACAATAGAGGAGGAAAAAGTGCTAAAGTATCTATTAGAAGCAAAATTACCTCGGATTTGTAAAGATGTGGAGGAGATGTTGGAAAGAAACATAACGATGATGGAATTAACAGAAGCAATCAAGAAGCAAAAGAATGGGAAGGCGTCAGGGCCAGATGGTCTACCAGTTGAATACTACAGGATACTACAAGAATCTTTGACCCTTCCACTATTGGAGGTGATGAATGAAGTGATGACAAAGAAGCAAATACCTAAATCATGGACTGTGGCGTATATTACATTGATTCACAAAGAAGACACAGACCCACAACAAATCAAAAACTACAGGCCTATATCCTTGCTAAATTCGGACTATAACATTTTTGCTTCAATATTGGCGGAGAGACTTAAGAGATATTTGAATAATTTTATACATGCAGAACAAAATGGATTCCTATCAAAAAGACAAATTAGAGATAATATAAGAATAATTTTGGATACTTTAGAGTATTATGAAGCATATCCTGAAAAACAGATGGCTTTGGTATTTTTAGATGCACAAAAAGCTTTTGACAACATTAATTGGCGATTTATGATACTCCAAATGGAAAAGATGGGCTTTGGAAGGAAATTTATACAGGCAATTGAAGCTATTTATTTTAAACAGACAGCAAAAGTAATGATAAATGGAGAACTGACTGATCCCATTGAAATAGAAAAAGGCACTAGACAAGGATGCCCGCTGTCCCCATTGTTGTTTATTTTGACTTTAGAAGTTTTAAATAGATGCATCAGAGAAGAAAAAGAGATAAAAGGCATGAAAATCCGAAAAGAAGAATATAAACTTCAAGCCTTTGCAGATGATTTTGTCTTTATCATTGAAGAACCACTAACAATAATAAATAAATTGATAGAAACTGTTGGAGAATTTGGCAAAGTATGGCAAATGCTTTGAAGAATTTGGCAAGAATTTGGCAAAAAATATCATTGAAAATTAATAAAGATAAAACGAAGATAATGACTAGAAACATGTTGAAAAAGCAAAAAGAAGAATTGATGGAGGTTTCAAAAATGCAGGTTACAATCAAAGTAAAATATTTAGGGATATATTTAACACCAAGGTGTAGTGCACTCAAAGAAAATAACTATAATAAGCTTAAACAACAGATAGGGCAAGACTTGGCGAATTGGGTTATCTTGCAGTTATCTTTGATTGGTAGGATCTCAACTATTAAGATGAATATTCTGCCTAGAATTTTATTATTATTAATTTTATTAATTTAATTTGTATACCGTCCTTCTCCCAGAAGGGACTCAGGGCGGTGAACAGCCAAAATTAAAAAACATACAAATGCAAAAGTTAAGATAATTAAAAGAATTAAATCACTGGCTACTCAATTTAAAACCCCAAAATCCATAAAATTTAAAATCCCAATTAAAAACCATTTAGGCTAGGCCGGCTTGATGAAATAAAAACGTCTTCAGGGCTTTACGGAAGGTCCGGAGGTCCGGGATCAATCGTATTCCAGGAGGCAGCTCATTCCACACGGCGGGTGCCCCCACAGAGAAGGCTCGCCCCCTGGGGGCCGCCAGCCAACATTGCCTGACCGACGGCACCCCGAGGAGGCCCTCTCTGTGAGAGTGTATTGGCCGGTGGGAGGTTATCAGTAGCAGCAGGCGGTCTCGCAAATACCCTGGCCCTAAGCCATGGAGCGCTTTAAAGATGAGAACCAACACCTTAAAGCGCACCCGGAAGACCACCGGGAGCCAATGCAGCTCGCGCAGGAGAGGTGTTATGTGGGAGTGCCACGTCGCTCCCATAATCACCCGCGCGGCCGCATTCTGCACCAGCTGGAGCCTCTCAGGGGGAGCCCCATGTAGAGAGAATTACAGTAGTCCAGGCGTGACGTAACCAAGGCATGAGTGACTGTGCACAAGGAGTCCCAATCCAGAAAGGGGCGCAACTGGCGTATCAGGCGAACCTGATAAAAAGCCCCCCTGGCCACGGCCGTCATATGCTCTTGTAAAGACAGCCGTGTGTCCAGGAGGATGCCCAAGTTGCGAGCCCCCTCTGTGGGGGTCAGTGACTCGCCCCCAATAGCCAGCGATGGCGCCAGCTGGCTATACCGGGACGCCGGCATCCACAGCCACTCGGTCTTGGAAGGGTTGAGCCGAAGCCTGTTCCTCCCCATCCAGACCCGCACGGCCTCCAGACACTGGGACATCACTTCGAGGGGATCATTGGGGTGGTCTGGGGTGGAAATGTACAGCTGAGTGTCATCAGCGTACAGATGGCATCGCACCCCAAAACCACAGATGATCTCACCCAGCGGCTTCACATAAATGTTGAACAGGAGCGTCGAGAGGACCGACCCTTGCGACACCCCGCAAGCAAGGCGCCTCAAGGTCGACCTCTGCCCCCCTGCCAACACAGACTGCGACCGGTGAGATAGGAGGAGAACCACCGCAGCATGGTGCCTCCCACCCCCAATCCCTCCAGCCGGCGCAGCATGATACCATGGTCGATGGTATCAAAAGCCGCTGAACAGAGGAACAACCCCTGTCCCGAGCCCTCCAGAGATCATCCACCAATGCGACCAATGCCGTCTCCGTGCTGTACCCAGGCCTGAAGCCAGACTTTTGTACCTATTTCAGACAACTGGATTGGTTTTCATATATGCAAATATTTTCTAGATATAGAGAAGATCTCAAACAAGAAGGTTTTTATAATGTCTTGACTAATTTAGATAAGATTTTAATGGGCTCTGATGATCATATAATTAAAAAGTTGTATGGATACTTGTTAGAAGTAAAACTGAAAGAAGAACAAGTTAAAGAAACAATGATAGCGTAGGGGAAAAATTTTGGTTACGGTATTGATTTAGAGAAATGGCAAAAATTGTGGTCACATAATTGTCATTTATCTAGACATAAATGACAATGTCTACAGCTTATAAGGAGAATTTGTCTAAGGTATTTTACAGGTGGCATTTACCCCCGACGAGGATAGCCAGAATGTTCCAGAGTAAATCGGAGAAGTGTTGGAAGTGTCATCAGATTCCAGGATCCTATTACCACATGTGGTGGACATGCAGAGATGCTAAGAGATATTGGACTAAGATACACACATGGCTGGAAAAAATGACTAAGAGACATATTGATTTTAAATCAGAGATATTTTTATTAGGATCTTACCAGAGACATTCAATAAGGAATTGCAATATTTAATTGTGAATCTTTTAACAGCAGCTAGAATTGTATTTGCAAAAAATTGGAAAGGAGAAAGGATACCTACTGATGAAGAAATTATTAAGAAAATGATGGACTGTGGTGAAATGAGTAAAATGACATTTGAAATAAGAGAGCAAGAAGATAAACAATATTATTTGATATGGGATTTATTTTATCAATGGATGGATAATAAAAAATGGAGATAAACATGAAATATGTGGATGCTGAGATAAATTAAGTGAATTTCTTTTATATATATAAAGGAGGGACCTGAGGAGGGACCACAAAAGGATACAAACTGATCGATATACTGTCTGTAACTGTATGGAATGATGATGTTTTTATGTTTTATTCTTGTTTAAAAATAAAAAATTATTGAGAAAAAACAACAACAAATGGTTGTAAGTTGAAAACTACCTGTAAGGATTGCCTCTCTTTCCAACTTAAGAAAGTAAAAACTCCTGAAATGTAGGATTTCAAAAGGAAGCTTTTTATTAAGCAGAAGTGTCAGCAAGGAAATCAAAGCAAGGTCTGAATATCCTTAGGCAAGACAAGTAGGATTAAAGTAGTAGAGACCCCTCCCTTAAGTCAGAATACAGATTTTAGCCAATACACAAGTGTGAAGATGTTTTTTTACTAGCTGCCCTGAGAACCCAAATAAACATGTATGCACATCGTTATCCTTTAAAGTGAGACAGCCCACATGGCTGTCATAAACATTCCTCCACGTTAAGGGGATCTCAGGGCTCTTTGGCGCCAGAATATTGGTTGTAAAATATCTGTTGACACAGGCAACGCTAGTAAATCGAATCCAAGTCTCCCCTTCTCCCAATTGAATGGGAATATCACTTTTAGGGATCTGACATGCTACCTTCCTTAGAAAACGAAAGGGTCCACCTGTAAAAATATATATATAAGCAAAAATTTCATGATAGTATATTAACAAGGTTTGTTAGCATATTGGGAGTGAAATTTTCTCAGTAAGTTTGGAGCCCTAACATGGTGTTTAGCGACCCATTCGTTGTGGGCTGATGGTAAATGTTTCCAAGCAACTAAGTATTGGATTTTCCCTCTGTGGATCCTGGAGTCAAGGATTTCCTTGATTTCACCTTCAATCACGATGGGAATAGTTGGTGTTTTTTTTTCTACTTAGTTCATTGTCTCATACCATTTCAACTTTCTTTTCTTTTTTGTTCAATTCCAAATATATACTTAAAAATATTCCAATTATTACCATTTCCCTGATTATTTGAGACTATCCCAATTATTACATTCATCATACATACATATGTTAAATTGTTTAGTTAATATCACAAGTCTCTCTTCCCATTTTTGTATTTTTTTCTTTCCCTTTCTTTTCTTTTGTGCTTTAAATTCCTGAACTCTCTCCTTCCTTTTTATCTTTCCACTGTTAATCCCAGTGTAATCATTTTGTCTTTTAAAGTCATAAACTCTTTTGCCCTGTTTTGCCCTGCAATTTTGTATTCTTTCTCTTTTTCTTATTCACCCTCTTTTTCTTTGCATCTTTCCCCCTTTTCTGTTTCTTCTGTTATTAATCTTAATATAATCTCTGATATTCTTCTTTTTATTATTACTAGCCCCATAATCATTTAGGTTTCCATAGTCAGTCTCTTTGTCTTGCTTCTCCGTGATTATTTCCTTGTCAATCTGAATAAATTCTAAGTTTTTCTGATCATCAGGTTTTGGTTTTCCATGTAGTATTATAGTCATTTCCATTTTCATCATTTCCTTAAGTTCCTCCATTTTGTATTTTTTCAGTTAATATTATTTCAGTTTCGAATTGCGTTGTAATCCTCCTTCTTTAATCATCGAAGTCACACTTATAGACAACAAGCCTTCTTAAAGATTCACAGCTGTCTCTTTCAAAGTTCAAGGTTTATTAATATTCTTTTTTCCAAAACAGAAACTCAGTGTTGTAATGTTCCTTTTTTTTTGTCTGAAAAAAATCCACAATTGTAGTCAGCAACCTAGAAGAGTATCCATTTTGTTTGCAATCCACATTAAACAGTCTTTGCTTATTTAATTTTCCTTCTTCTTCATTTTCACTTTTATAAGCACGAAATCAGTTTAAAAACTGGGTCCAAATTTACACAGTCCAAATTCCAACTTTACTTTCCAATTCAATTTCAAATTAAAGTCTTTAACTAATCCTTTCTACTGCAGGCATTTCTTCCCTCTTTAAACTTCTTTTAAAGTTCACTAATTAGAGAAAAATCTTTCGGATTGTCAATTCTTCTGATTTTTTTTTAAAGCTCTCCAAATATTTGAATCCAACACACAATTTTTTAATCGGGTTTTTTTTTTCACTTTATAGCTTCCGCTTTACTCTTCTTCTTCCGTCCTTTCTCCACTCCTATTAGCCGCTGTTCAATCTCTAGGACTTTTATAGTTATTTTAAAAATAGTCCTTTCTCTCTCTCTCTCTCTCTTCTGCCTGTGATATAGCTGTCACTCACCCGGCATCGATATTCTGCTCACTTCTCCGTTCCTGCACTGCTTGATCTGATTGCCCCAGCTTAGTTGGCGGTCACAATGGCGCCCCCCCCCCCCACTGCAGAGTCAGGGAGAGTTTCCTCTGACCTCCGAAGAACTTGCCTGTTCCTCTGATGCCTCTCCTTCTTCCCTGTCCCTACAGGACAGGTCCGATCCAAAGACTCCTCTGCAGTGGTTCATCAGCCCGGGATTTTGCGAGGCTTGTCAGAGCCCGCTAATCTCCAACTGTCTCGCTGCAACGCTTCCAGTCGAAATCTTTGATGGTTGTAATGATTTCAGGAATTTTGTAGATAAATATACGCTGTCTCCAACATGAAAAGGTTTGGGTTCCATCCTTTTCTTGTCAGCTTGGTCTCGGCCTCCGGTAGCCCGTGTTCACCAAACCATGAGACACACTGTGGTTCAGCAAGGTACCTCGGTTTATTTAGTAACAACGGCTTTTCCAGGAAACCGGATTGCATAGAAGCAAGTTAAAAACGCGGCTAACAAAAACTCCCAGCGGCGCTTTTTATAGCGCGCATTGGCGCCGGGCAGCTGAGGCGCGTTTAAAGCTCCTGCTGCTCACTTCCGGGTGCGCGCTTATGATGTCATCTCTGCGCCGTCTTCTCGCCGATGCTGCTGTTGCTTGCTCGCTGCGCCGTCCTGATTCCCCTCGCGCACCCCGCTAACCACCCGTGCAATGTATGGTCCTATTCGCACCGGTATATCCTGTCACCATCACCCTGTGCTCCTTCCGCGCAACCCCCCCGGCCAACAGCTGTCTTTCATCGTTTCAACGGCTGTAGTGTTGAGTGCTGTTTGACGCTCGACAGGCGGCTCCCCCTACCAGGTCTCCGCCTAGGGGAGACAGAAAAGAAACACATGTTATCGGTTACGTTTTGGTTTCGGTTGTGGTTTTTGGGGGTTCTGTTTATGGTATTTTTTTAACAGCTTTGGAGCGTTTATATTGGTTAAGGGAACCCAGGACGCGTCTGACGTGGGATATCCCTTCCATCTGACCCCATAATCATCCGCGCGGCCGCATACTGGACCAGTTGGAGCCTCCGAGTACTCTTCAGCGGGAGCCCCATGTAGAGAGCATTACAGTAGTCCAGCCGAGAGGTAACATGGGCGTGAGTGACCATGCGCAAGGCATCCCGGTCCAGAAAGGGACACAACTGGCGAATCAGGCGAACCTGATAGAAGGCCCCCCTGGCCACGGCTGTCATATGCTCTTCTAAAGACAGCCGTGCGTCCAAGAGGACGCCCAGATTGCAAGCCATCTCTGTGGGGGCTAAAGATTCACCCCCTATAGACAGCGATGGCGTCAGCTGACTATACCGGGATGCTGGGAGCCACAGCCACTCGGTCTTGGAAGGGTTGAGTCTAAGCCTATTTCTTCCCATCCAGACCTGTACGGGCTCCAGGCAGCGGGACATCACGTCAAGGGCATCATTGGGGTGGTCTGGGGTGGAGATGTACAGCTGAATGTCATCAGCGTACTGATATACCCTCACCCCAAAACCATGGATGATCTCGCCCAGCGGCTTCACATAAATGTGGAACAGAAGGGGCGAGAGGACCGACCTTTGCGGCACCCCAGGTGAGGTAACCTCGAGGTCGACCTCTGCCCCCCTGCCAACACAAACTGCGAGCGGTTGGAGAGGAAGGAGGAGAACCACTACAACACGGTGCCCCCTATTCCTAACCCCCTCAACCGCTGCAGCATACCATGGTCAATGGTATCAAAAGGGCAAATACCAAAAAAAGGCAGATGGATGATGAACGTACAGACAATCAAAGAGAAGGAATATATTGGAAATATATTGGAAAATTAGAAAAGGAACTTAAATGGTTTTTCAAAGACAACAATAAAGATCAGACATCCCTACAGAATCTATGGGACACCACAAAGGCCTATATTAGGGGTATAACTATTGCTTATAATAGTAAAAGGAAAAAAGAAAAGGAAAGGAAGTATAATAACATACAAGATGAAATTAAAAATTGGGAAGAAAAATTAGGTGCCCATCCAGGAAACAATAAAATAAAAACTAACTGGATAACAGCCAAATACAAATTAAATCTGCTTGAACAGGAAGAGACTATTAATTCTTTGAAATAGATAAAACAAAACTATTTCGAGCAGGCGAATAAGCCAGGGAGATGGATGGCCTACAAATTAAGAAAAGAAACCAAGAAAAAGACTATACACCAACTACATGATAAACAGGCAATCTACAAAAAGGTACTGAAAGAAAAAAAGAGATAGCAATTCAATATTTCCAGGAATTATATAGCAAAGAGGAAGTATCGAATGGGAAAATAAAACGATATTTGGAAGAAGAAGGGCTCCCAGTAATTACAGAAGAGGATAGAGAGATGTTAAATAGGGAGTTTACCAAAGAAGAATTACAGGAGGTAATTAAAGGACAGAAAAATAATAAGACTCCAGGAACGGAAGGGATCCCAATAGAATTATATAAAAGTTTAGGTGAAATCTTGAACCCAATCCTCTTGGAAGTTTATAATGAGGCTTTAAAGGAAGCAAAAATTCCAGATACTTGGAGAGAAGCTTATATTTCATTGATTCCAAAAGAAGAGGCAGACACCACCCAGATTAAAAATTATAGACAGATTTCATTATTAAATTCGGATTATAAAATTTTTATGAATTTATTGGCTAACAGAATTAAAATAATATTAAACCGCAAGATACATGCAGATCAGAACGGATTTCTACCAGGCCGGCAAATTAGAAATAATTTAAGGACAGTTATGAATATAATTGAATATTATGAAAAACATCCGGAAAAACAGGTAGCCCTGATTTTTCTGGGCGCACAGAAGGCGTTTGACCGAGTCAATTGGAATTTTATGACCCAACAAATTAGAAACATGAAATTTGGTGAGAAATTCGAGAATTAATTTTGTCAATTTATACTAAACAAAAGGCAAGAATACTAATTAATGGAGAAGTAACAAATTCTTTTGAAATAGGTAGGGGAGTAAGGCAAGGGTGTCCTCTCTAGCCACTATTATTTATATTAACTCTAGAAAACCTGCTTTGGAAAATTAGCGCAAATGGAGATGTAAGGGGGCTTAAAATAAAAGGAGAAGAATACAAGGTCCAAGCTTTCGCTGATGACCTTGTGTTCTTCTTAGAAGACCCACTTTCAACAGAACCCAATTTAATGAAGGAAATTGAAAAATTTGGAAAAGTCGCAGGTTGAAAATTAATAAAGATAAGACTAAAATATTAACCAAAAACCTAACAACGAAACAAACAGAGGAATTAGAGAAACTATCTGGACTAAAAGTAGTTAAGAAAATAAAATATTTAGGAATAAACCTGACAAATAAGAGACTGACATAAAGAAAAACAATTACGATGGAATGATACATCAAATTGAAAACGATTTAGAAAGATGGGAAAAGTTAAATATTTCATTTTTAGGAAGGATAGCAGCTCTGAAGATGAACATCTTGCCGAGATTCCTCTACCTATTCCAGACTATCCCAGGGAAACTGGAGAAAAAATTCTTTATTAGTTTAAATAAAATTACATCTAAATTTTTATGGGAGGGCAAAAAACCCAGGATAAGCTTGAACACACTACAGGATGATAAACTTAGAGGAGGTTTTGGTTTCCCGGCGTGGGAGAAATACTATAAGGCAGCATGCCTGATATGGATAAAAGAGTGGGTTAACTTAGACAATCAGCGATTATTAAAATTTGAAGGCCATGATTTAATGATGGGGTGGCACACCTTCCTGTGGAATTCCGGGAACAAAACATATCAACGTTTTAATAATCATATAATTAGGAGAGCATTAATTGACATCTCGTTGGAGATAAAGAAAAAATGCTATACCATCCTGGGTGGTTTTCCTCACTGGAGGCGGCTATGCACCCCAATACTATAAATTTTCATAGAACTATACGATATAGGGACCTATTAGATTCAAATGGACTACTAAGAACACGCCAGGACCTCAGAGATGTGTGAATGGAATTGGATTGGTGGCCCTACCTTCAAGTACAAAATAGATATAGGAAAGACAGGGACGAAGGAGGAATTGATGTGAACCCCAATAGGCTAGATAAATTTCTGGAAGCGAAAGACGGGAAATTAATATCCAAAATATATAAATATTTACTAGAAATTGACTTAAACGAGAATATAATTAAAGGACAAATGGTTGCCTGGACCAGAAATATAGGTAAAAATATCCAACTAGAAGAATGGGAAAGGATTTGGGAAAACAACATCAAAATAATGAAATCTGTAACCTACAAGGAAAACCAATACAAAATGTGGTATAGGTGGCACCTTGCCCCTGCGAGACTAGCACAAATGTACCCTAATTTGGATCCGAATTGTTGAAAAGGTAAACAGGCCCGAGGAACGTTTTATCATGTATGGTGGCTATGTCCCAAAATCAAGGTATTCTGGGGGAAAATCAGAATTTGGATATCACAAATTACAGGAGAAGAAATAGAATTAGACCCAGATTTTTTTTTTATTAGGAATATATAAACAAAATATCAGAAAAGAAATGACATATTTGATACATCATATAATTAAAGCGGCCAGAATAGCAATTGCACAAGTTTGGAAGACTGATCATTTGCCAACTGACCAGCAGATAATACAAAAAATATATGCATGTGCGGAATCAGATCAACTAACACTGAAATTAAAGGATAAGGAAAGCTCAATGTATTTTAAAGTATGGGACAAGTGGTACGATTGGATTAAGTGAAAAGAAAGTGGATAAGGATATACGTAGTAAAGCATATAGATAATCTTGATGAGAACTAAATTTTACCTTTCTTTAATAGTGAACTTTAAACTAAGAACTGATAATTGAGAGTGTATTTCCATGCTTATTTCATATAAATACCAACAATGACCACCATCAGGAGAATGAATATGGGACTAGGTTATGAAATATATAATGTGTAGACAAGAAGAATATATATAGATATGTAAAAGAATAGAAATGAAATGTTAAGTATAGGATATGATCTATGTATATGAATATCTTATTATGGTTTTAATTGTTTTTATAATTGTTTGATAATTTAATAAAGTTTGTTTAAAAAAAAAAAAAAGAACAACCCCTGTCCCGAGCCCTCCAGAGATCATCAATTAATGCGACCAATGCCATTTCCGTGCTGTACCCCTGCCTGAAGCCCGACTGGTACGGGTCTAGATAGACAGCTTCATCCAGGTACCGGGGGAGCTGTCGTGCCACCACACTCTCAACAACCTTCGCCAAAAAACGAAGGTTGGAGACCAGACGATAATTTGATAATACAGCTGGGCCCAGGGAAGGCTTCTTGAGGAGAGGCCTCACCACCGCCTCTTTCAAGGTGGCAGGAAAGGCACCCTCACTCAAAAAAGCATTTATAATCCCCTGGAGCCAGCCTCATGTAACATCCCGATTGGCCAGTACCAACCAGGAGGGACACGGGTCCAGTAAACATGTGGCAGCACTAAGCTTACCCAGAATCCTGTCCACGTCCTCGGGAGCCACATGGTCAAACTCTTCCCAGATAATATTCTCAAGACCTACTCCCCCTGGACTCATCCAGTCAGTGTCCAAGCCTTCCCGAATCTGAGTGACTTTATAATGCAGGAATTGCGCAAAATCCTCAGCTTGACCCTGCAAGGGATCTTCCCGCGCTCTCTCCCAAAGAAGGGAGCGGGTCACCCTAAACAGAGCAGCTGGGCGATTCTCTGCAGATGCGATAAGAGCGGAAAAATAATTGGATTTTGCCGCTTTTATCACCACTAGGTAGGTCTTGATATAAGACCTCACCTGTGTTCGGTCAGAATCAGATTGACTAGTCTTCCAGAGGCTCTATAGGAGTCTTTTCCGACGCTTCATCTCTCTCAGCTGCTCGGGGAACCAAGGAGCCAATTGAGATCGGCATCGGGTCAGAGGCCGCAAAGGTACGACGCGGTCCAAAGCTCTGGCAGCTGCCCTCTCCCAGGCAGCCACCAGGTCTTCAGCCGAGTCATGTACCAGGGTCTCAGGAAATGGCCCAAGCTCTGTCAGGAACCTGTCAAGGTCCATCAGGCACCTGGGACGGAACCACCTAGTTGGTTCCATTTCCCTGCGGCGGGGGGTAGCGTCTCGAAAGTCTAAGTGAAGGAGAGAATGATCTGTCCATGACAAGGGCTTGACTATAGATCCCCTGTTCCTAGATCATTCAGCCACTGACCAGAGACAAAAATCAAGTCCAGAGTGTGACTCCCCGTGTGAGTGGGGCCTTGAACTAATTGGGTCAAGTCCATGGCCGTCATGGAAGCCATGAACTCCCAAGCCGCCTCTGACGCCTCACCGGCAGATGGCAGGTTGAAATCTCCCATGACTATAAGTCTGGGGGTATCCACTGCCACCCCGGCAATGATATTGAGCAGCTCGGGCAGGGCTGCCGCTACGTGGCAGGGAGCCAGGTATGCAGTCAGCAAGCCCATCTGCACCCCACGACCCCACTTCACAAACAGGGACTCACATCTGACTATCTGAGGAACAGTGGCCTCCCTCGGACAAAGACTTTCCCTAATAACCGCCGCCCCTCCCCCATCCCTCCCCGAGCCCTTGGCTAATGAAATGCACGGAACCCTGGTGGACACATTTCAACAAGGGGAACCTCCCTTCATGGCCCAACCAGGTCTCCATAATCCCTGCCAAGTCCGCACCCCCCTCTGTAATGAAATCACAAATGAGGGCTTTGTTAACCACCGACCTGGCATTACACAACATCAGCCGAGGACCCAGGGCCTGAGACTCTGTGCAACCCAGGGGACGAACCATGGATTGGGGGCCGGAGTGCGCAATCGCTCGCAAGCAGCGCGAGCGTACTCCCAAATCTTGATATGGCCCCCTGCGCCCGCCATACCTGCCCCTCCCACTCACTGTCTCAATTAAGCTGCCCTTCATTTCGCCCCCCGGCACCCCAATCAACCTTTTATCCCCATCCCCTCTGCTGCACCCATCTGACCCACCACCCATTCAGTGGCTATATGGACCCCCCCAGGTCCACCTCTACAGCCCCCTCCCCGGTCCCCTTAAAATTTTCATTAAAAATTTTGATAAAAAACCCCTCAACCCCCTCTTCGCCGCATGCCATCTCTCGGGGTTCCAAAACTTATCATCAAGATAGGCCCTCGGTAGTGTGGAGGGCCAGGTCTGCGAGAGGGGGGAGTCTCGCAGCGCTAGAAGATCGGTTGTAGAATACATCCATACAGGATTATTTTAGCAGCTAGTTGATTGTTTTGTACTATGGGTTTGATTACGTCTGACTTCACACTATTGTATTGCGGTTTTCTGGATAGTGCATCTGCCAGACAGTTTTTTCCCCCGGGAGGTATTTTAGAGTAAAATCAAACCATTTAAAGTACTGAGCCCATCGCACTTCTTTTGGGGAGAGTTTCCTTGGGGTCTTTAGGGCTTCTAAATTTTTATGATCAGTCTAGACTTCAAAAGGGGTCTTACTTCCTTATAGGAAACACCTCCAGGTTAACAGTGCCCAACAAACTGCATAAGCCTCTTTCTCCCAAATGGCCCACCTTTGCTAAGTCTCATTCAACTTTTTGGATGTGTAAGCGCATGGTTGTAGCTCGTCTTGCTCATTTTTCTGAAGCAGGACCGCGCCTATTGTCACATCGCTGGCATCTGCTTTTATGACAAATGGTTTTTCCGTGTCCTGGTGTTTTAGAATTGGTTCTGCTGAGAACAACCGTTTAAGTTTTCAAATGCCGCCTGGCATTTCAAAGGCTGCTTCGGTTGCCCTCCCCCTTCGTTTTTAAGAGCTTGGTAATGGGGAGGGCAATCTGAGCGAAAGCGGGGATAAAGTGGCGGTAAACATTGGCAAAACTCAGGAAACTTTGTAACTGTTTATGCGTGCGTGGAGGTTCCCAATCAAGTACAGCCTGCACTTTTTGAGGGTCCATTTCTACGCCCTGGTGTGAAATGTGGTACCCCAAATAGTCAATCTTCTCTTGTGGAATTCACATTTAGAAAGTTTAGCATAAAGTTTGGCAGAGCAGAGTTTGTTTAAAACTGCCCAGATTAGTTTTACATGTTCTGCTTTGGTCTCGGTATAGATTAAAATGTCGTCCAAGTAGACCAGGACCCCCTTATACAAATTCTGATGTAGCACATAATTTAATAACTGCATAAACACTGCACGGGCTCCTTGTAACCCAAAGGGAGCACCTTGAATTGGTAGCACCTGAGGGGGGTGTTAAATGCTATTTTCCACTCGTCCCCCTCCTTAATTCTGACACGGTAGTAAGCCTCCCTTAAGTCCAGCTTTGAAAAAGTTTCCCCTTTACCGAGGTATGCTATCATATCTTTCATAAGGGGGAGGGGATACATGTTCTCCACACTGATCGTATTCAGGTTTCTAAAATCAACACAGAGACGTTTTGAGCCATCTTTTTTTTCTCTACATAACACTGGAGCTGCGATTTTTGGTCGGGCTGGCTCGATGAAACCCCTTGCTGGGTTTTTCTCAATAAATGTTCTCAGCTCTTCCAACTCCCTCGGTGACATGCTGTACATCTTGGGTTTAGAGAGTTTAGTGCCAGGTATGTTTTCTATCGCACAGTCGGTGGCGCAGTGGGGAGGGAGCTCGTCTGAGGCTTTTTCGCTAAAAACTTCAGCCAAAGTTGGTGGCATGCCGCAAAGAGGGGGTTGCGGGGTTTTTTAAAATTGTCTCTGTTTAAACTTTTAAGGGGTCTGGGGAGCGGGGAGGGGGGTTGGATAGGAACTAGGGTTGTGGGTTTGGGGGATAACCCACCAAGGGGAGGGTTGGGCCAGACCAGGACGCGCGGCGGGGGTGGGGCGATCCGGGGGTAATGGGGGTGGTCAAGCTTGTCCAGACTGTGTTTCCACCATTGGTACTGTGAGTGAGAGGGGTAGATATGGCGGGAGCAGGGGGCCATATCATGTTAAGGGAGCACGCACCCGCTGTCTTCAAGCGGTAGGGCGGTCCGGCCCCCAAAGCTCTACTCGTTTTCCAGGTTGCAGAAACCCTCAGGGCCTGGGCCTTCGACTGATGTTGTGCAATGCCAGGTCTGTAGTAAATAAAGCCCCCCTCATTTGTGATCTTGTTCAGGAGGGGGGAGCGGACCTGGCGGGTATTACGGAGACCTGGTTGGGCCCGTGGGAGGGGTCCCTCTGGTAGAAATGTGCCCACCAGGCTTCCACGCATTCCATCAGCCAAGGCCACAGGGGAGGGGCGGGGGAGTAGCGATTATTATTAGAGAAGGCCTTAGGCGAGGGAGACCACTGTTCCTCAGACGGCCGGTTGTGAGTCCCTCCTTGTGAAGTGGGACCATGGGGTTCAGATAGGTTTGCTGATCACGTACTTGGCTCCCTGCCATGTGGCTGCAGCCCTGCCCGAGCTACTCAATGTTATCGCCGCAACTTATGATCATGAGGGATTTTAACCTGCCGTCCGTGGGTGAGGTATCTAAGGTGGCTCGGGAGTTCATGGCTTCCATGATGGCTCAGCTAATTCATGGCCCTACGCACATGGGGGGAAACACACTGGACCTGGTTTTTGTCTCTGGATAGTGGTTGAGTGATCTTGAGATAGGGGACATAGTCATTGAACTCTTGTCATGGTCGGATCACTCTCTCCTTCGCCTTGACCTTCGAACCGCGGTACCCCGCTGCACGGAGACGGAACCGGTAAGATGGTACCACCCCAGGTGCCTGATGGAACCTGATAGGTTCCAGATGGAGCTTGGGCCAATCCCCGAGGATCTTGCTCGCGCCTCGACTGGAGATCTAGTGGCCGCCTGGGATAGGGTGGCCGCTGGAGCTCTGGATCGAGTCGTGCCTTTGCGGCCTCTGACCCGGTGCCAATCTCACCTGGGTCCTTGGTTCACCGAGAAGCTGAGGGAGATGAAGTGCCGGAAAAGACGCCTAGAGAGTAGTTGGAGGGCTAGTCTTTCTGAATCGGACTGGACACTGGTAAGTTCTCATATTGAGAATTACCTAGTGGCGATAAAAGCAACAAAATGTACCCATTTTGCTGCTCTTATTGCGTCATCAGATAATCGCCCGGCCGCCCTGTTTAGGGTGACCCGCTCCCTGCTCCACCAGGAAACACGGGAGGACCCCTTGGAGGGAAGAGCCGAGGATTTTGTCCAATATCTGCATGACAAAATCACTCAGATTCGGGAAGGTCTGGACTCCGACTGGGTAGGTCCAGCGAGGGTGACGGAGGCAGGTCTTGAGAATGTTATCTGGGATGAGTTTGATCCTGTGACCCCAGATGACGTGGACAGGATTCTGGGTAGATTGAACGCGACCATATGTTTGTTGGACCCGTGTCCCTCCTGGTTAGTGTTGGCCTCTTGGGAGGTGACGCGAGGCTGGCTCCAGGGGATTATAAATGCTTCATTGGGTGAGGGTGCTTTCCCCGCCGCCTTGAAGGAGGCGGTGGTGAGGCCTCTCCTCAAGAAGCCTTCCCTGGACCCGGCAGTATAGACTAATTATCGTCCAGTCTCCAACCTTCACTTTGTTGCAAAGATTGTTGAGAATGTGGTTGTGCGACAGCTTCCCCAGTACCTGGATGAAACGTCATATCTAGATCCATTCCAGTCGGGTTCCAGGCCTGGGTACAGCACGGAAACTGCATTGGTCGCCTTGGTTGATGATCTCTGGAGGGCTCGGGACGGGGGTTGCTCCTCTGTCCTGGTCCTGTTAGATCTCTCAGCGGCTTTTGATACCATCGACCATGGTATCATGCTGCACTGGTTGGAAGAGTTGGGGGTGGGAGGCACCGTACTACGGTGATTCTCCTCCTTTCTCTCCGACCCGTCGCAGTCTGTGTTGACAGCGGGGCAGAGGTCGACCCCGAGGCCCCTCATATGTGGGGTGCCGCAGGGATCGGTCCTCTCGCCCCTTTTGTTCAATATTTATGTAAAGCCGCTGGGCGAGATCATCCGTGATTTCAGGGTGAAGTACCATCAGTACGCTGACGACACCCAGCTGTACATCTCCACCCCGGACCACCCCAACGATGCCCTTGAAATGATGTCCCGGTGCCTGGAGGCCGTAGGGATCTGGAGGGGAGAAACAAGCTCAGGCTTAACCCATCCAAGACTAAGTGGCTGTGGTTTCCGACGTCCCGATATAGTCAGCTGGTGCCATCGCTGACTATTGGGGGCGAATCATTGGCCCCCACGGAAAGGGCTCGCAACTTGGGCGTCCTCCTGGATTCACGGCTGTCTTTAGAAGAGCACTTGACAGCCGTGACCAGGAGGATTTTTCATCAGGTTCGCCTGATCTGCCAGTTGTGTCCCTTTCTAGATCGGGACTCTCCACACACAGTCACTCATGCCCTCGTCACCTCTTGTCTAGACTATTGTAACGCTTTCTACATGGGGCTCCCCTTGAGGTGCACTCGGAGGCTCCAACTGGTGCAGAGTGCGGCCGCGCGGGTGGTTATGGGAGCAACGTGGAGTTCCCAAAGCTTCCGGTGGTCTTCTGAGTGCGCGTCAAGGTTTTGGTTATCACCTTTAAAGCGCTCCATGGCTTAGGACCTGGTTATCTACGGGACCGCCTGCTACCACCAATAGCCTCCCACCGGCCAGTACGCTCCCATAGAGAGGGGCTCCTCTGGGTGCCGTCAGCCAAACAATGTTGACTGGCAGCCCGTAGGGGGAGAGCCTTCTCTGTGGGGGCACCTATGATCTGGAACGAGCTCCCCCTGGAGATATGGAGGATCCCGGATCTGCGTACCTTCCATCGCGTGCTTAAGACTTTTTTATTTCATCAAGCTGGCCTAGCCTAAATCTTCTCCCCTTTTTAAATGTAAATTTTAATTTGTTTTAAATTATGGGGTATTTTAAATTCAGCCAAATTATTTAATTCGTTTTTAACTTATTTTAAATTTTTGTATTTATGTGTTTTATCTTATGGCTGTTCACAGCCCTGAGTCCTTCGGGAGAAGGGCGATATAGAAATTTAATAAAATAAAAAAATAAAAAAATAAATCCTTGTATTCTATGGGTATGCTCTCAGTTGGCATGGTGTGACCAGGCATGGCTGTTTCTTGGTTCTCTGCCCCCTCAGTTCCTTTATGTGGATTCTCGGCAAAAGTCACGTGCATCTGAAATTTTATGATGCCTTGTTTCCAATTGATTTTGGGGTTCCATTTTTTCAGCCATGCAAGGCCCAAAACTAACAACCATTCCATGCCAGGTGTCACTATAAATGTAAGTATTTCCTCATAGTTTCCGATGCCTATATGTAGAGGCTCGGTGGCAAAAGAAGTTGGCTTTCCCCCTACTATTGACCCATCTAGTTGGCAGAAAGTGATGGGGTTTTTCAGCTTTCTCATGTTAATCCCCAACTGCCATTCTAGGGTTGGGCTGATCAAACAACAGGTGAACCCTGAGTCCACTAGAGCGGAGATATTTATCTCCCTGTCCCGGTTTGGGATAAGTAGTCTTAAGGGGAGGGTAAGCAGTTTAATTGGTTTGCTTACCAGTGGTTCATTTTCTGGATCGCTTCCGAATGAGTGTGATTCCTCCTGCTGAGATGTCAAGGTTTCCTCCCCAAAGAGGGGGGGGAATGGAAATTTTACAATCTCCCTGCTCCTCAGGGCAGTCTCATTCCCGTGCTGGCAGGTTTGGCAGGTTTCCCCCCCAGCGGGTGGTTCCAGGCGGGTGTTTTCGAATGACACAGCAGCTCAGTGCCCCTCTTTTCCACACTTGAAACAGGCTGAGGATTTCAGAGAAAATGCGGTTTGTGGTTTGAGGGGCTCTTGCTTCCATTTGAGTGGGGATTTCTTCCATGCTAGCCCCACTCGGTACTGGTTTCTGGCCATATCAATCTCAGCTTCTTCAGTGGTGATGTACCACTCATGTTGGTGATTCGGTGCACCGAATCATCACTCAGCCCATCCTTGAAACAACTCATTAAAATATCTTCTGGCCAGTTCACATGAGATGCAAGGTCCCGGAATTCTTCAGTATACTCTGCTACTGGCCGTCGCCCCTGCCTCAGCACCTTAATGCGGTCACATGCTTTGCGATCTGCTAGTGGGTCCTCAAACCGTCAATCAGGGCCAGCATGAAATGGTCGAAATCCCGCAGTTCTGGTGCATTGGTGTTATGCAGGGTCACCATCCATCTGACAGCAGCACCCTCTAAGGATAGGGTCACAACTCGCACTTGGAATCCTTGGGTTTGGAAATCATGCCCGTACTCTTGCATGTAAGTGAGCATATGTGCCACAAAGAATCCTAATTGCTGTGGATTCCCATCAAACTTCATCCCAAGGAAGGGAGTTTCTGTTTCCAGTTGCAGGACTTGGGGCTGGTTGGAAATGGGCGCTGGTGTGTGTGCTGCCGGGGGGGGGGGGTTGCTGGGTGTTGTGGCCCGTACATGGCCTGTGCAGCTAGTAGCTGATTCAGACAGCGAGGAGGCTGGTATGGTGCTGCACTAGCAGCTTGTGCAGCTGGCACTCAAGTCGGACAATGAGGAGGCTGGAGAAGATGTGGTGCCAGAGGCGGGGATTCAGTCAGGGCCTTCAGAACCTCTAGAAGCTCCCTTAAGTGAAGAGGAGGAGCCTCTTCTCGATGCACAGGCGCGCAGAGCTGCCAAAAGGCAGGAGTGGCTCCTCAGGAGGAGGTCTCCTCGAGAGTAAGGCTTGGGCCACTCCCTTAGCCTATTTAAGGAGGAACGCCGACTGAAGCAATTTGCAGGAAACAACTTTGTTCACATACCTTCGTGTCTTGTTTTGCTTATCTTATCAGCTTCCTGCAAATTGCTTCTGGGCTTCTGGGCATTCTGCCAACCACAGTCAGCTTTCAGTTATTATTCTTTGAATTCTTGGCGGCTGTTAATGCAGTTAATTAACAGCCGTTGTTGTAAAAGACTGATTTATTTAGTAAACCAAGGTTTGAACGGACTTTGTGTGTGCTGCATTCTTTGGGGTCCATAGCTGGGGCAGAACACTGGGTCTTCTCCTGCTGCTGCTGCGCCATCTGCTTAATAGGCGGACTCCAGAAGAGGGGTGCCTCCCCTGGCCTCATCCGTGACTGCTGCCCTTTCAGCGCTCTTTAGTTGTCGTCCTGTCTCTCCTCAGATGTTGAGATTTTTCAAAGTTTTCATCACCAATTGGATTATATGCCTCTTCAGACAATCCTCCCACAGTGGTGGTTCGATTAGTTCCCCCTGGTCAGCAAGGGCTTTTAGTTCTAGTTCCAGTTTCCACCCCGGTTTTTGGTTGCCATGGCTGAGGATGACTCCTCTGGTTCTCTCAACCCAGCTATCTTTCTTCCTGATGCCAATTGACCAGCAGGGCTTTTCAGGGTTCTCCATGGTTACCTCATCCTCTCCGATGGGTGTACGAAACAGGCATCCGACTGGGTGGCGGTTGTTTCCCCCCAGCATTCCACTTCTCCCAGTTCCCTGCTTCGTTCAGACATGGTTTGCAAGGTCCTCTCAGTAGAACAAGGATTGCTTCTCTGGGTTGACCGTTTTGCAGACCTTGCTTTCTGTAAGCATTGCCTCTCCTTCCAATTTAAGAAAGTAAAAACCCTTGAAACGTAGGATTTCAAAAGGAAGCTTTTTATTAAGCAGAAGTGACAGCAAGGAAATCAAAGCAAGGTCTGAATACCCTTAGGCAAGACAAGTAGTATTAAAGCAGTAGAGACCCCTCTCTTAAGTCAGAATGCAGATTTTAGCCAATACACAAGTGTGAAGATGTTTTTTTACTAGCTGCCCTGAGAACCCGAATAAACATGTATTCACATTGTTATCCTTTAAAGTGAGATAGCCCACATGGCTGTCATAAACATTCCTCCAAGTTAAGGGGATCTCAGGGCTCTTTGGCACCAGGATATAGGCTGTAAAATATCTGTTGACACAGGCAATGCTAGAAAATCGAATCCAAGTCTCCCCCTTCTCCCAAATGAATGGCAGTATCACTTTTAGGGATCTGACACTACCTGTTTAAACATCACGAGAGATTCACTGTTGATTATATTAGGAAATAATGAAAATATAACCCACTTTAATGCTGAAACTGCAAAATAGTTAAGTAGAGTCTTCCTAAAATGTTTCTGTACATGTAGGGTCCCCTTTTTTTCAGATCAATCAACTGTTAATCCATTGACCGATGGATTAGGAATTGACAAATCAGCTTGTCACCCAAGCATCCAGGTGGCTTTTATGCCTAAGGTGGAACAGAACTCACAGTCTCCCAGCTTTCAGCTTTTTGCCTTAAACACTAGACAAAATTGGATTTCTCTTTCCACTTCTTAGCAATGGAAAATTATTAAGTTTTATTTCAGTTAATATATAAACAGACCACACATCAATTTTTTATCTTATGGGATATTCTATTCTGTAAGTAAGCATTTCTGACTTTGGAATAGTTTATCTCTGAAGATTTTTTTAGAAAACCAATTTCCTGGAAGTATTTTCTGCACTCATGGTATTTTAAATGAATGTGCAATAGTTACAACTAAAATGTCTGTGCCATCATTAAGTTACCGTCTTGATTTTTATACTGAACTGATTTATTTATGACACAAAATAGTGGGCAAATGTATTATCTGCATTTCCATGCCATTCTTTCCAAAATTATTGTGATTACAAATCAGTGTCCCATGCTTATGAGACCATATGGTTGATTTAAGCATGGGTCACTGATCCATAATCCCAATAATTTTGGAACAGAGTGGCATAGAAATGCAGATAATACCTATGCCCACTATTTTGTGTCATAAATCAATAATCAAAGGAACTGAGTTAATTAGAAAATACGTTAAAGCTCAGACCATCTTAATAAGAACCAGTCTAGGTTTCTTCACACTACACGCATATTAATTTTTAGTAAGAAATATTCTTTAATGGAATTTTTTACGACACCCAATGTGCTGTACAAGATGTTTGACTTTTAGATGAGTAGCCTGCTGGACACCAATATTCATACTTTATCTATAATTTGCATACATTATATATAAATAATCTGTGTATAACAATGTATTTCATAAAGGTAATCATTTAGTAGAAAGACTTGAAAATTTAAGTAATATCAAATGTCATTTTTTCTAGTTTATATTAATCTACCCTAGATTTTCAGTTAGAAACATTTATCATTTAAATATAATCTTCAAACGGTCTCTAGAATACTATTGTTGTTGTAATTATTATTTAGCATATGATGAGAATATGAAAGAAGTAACTATATATACACATACTATATACAATTGCAGGAACATTATACTTGGCCTCCTTGTAAAATCATCATCCAGGAAACTAACACTTGCCAAATTAGTGACAATTCAAGAAATTTTATTGGAGTAACAATTTCAAAAACAGATTTAATTTCTACTTCATCAAATATACCATGTAATTCTATAAACTACATCTTCTGTGAACGCTTTCAAACAAGATAAGCTAATAAATAGAACTACAATCTAAAATTTCACAGAACAACCATTAAAGATAAAGGAAATTTGTACATATGGAGAACACATATACATAAATATCATAAAGAAATCTACAATCGCATAAACTTCCTGGTCAGTTTTCCCTATAAGGTAGTATAAGAGGGCCACTCCAGTTCTCTATTTATTTTTACATCTTTTGGCTAACTCATACATCCTTCAACAAATTTATGCATATAATTCAACTGTGAAGAATCAAGAATGAACTGGTTCCCAGAATGCCCAATATGTGGGTGGGTGGGTGGGACGGAGAACGCTGTGCCCATGTATTAGTCACAAAATAAATCCAGGAGGAAGAAAAAAAACGTAACCCAAAAGAACGGGGAGCATCACTCTGTCCGCATCTGCTTCTACTGCCCTAAGGATTGCCAAAGCATCAGGAATGAGCTCCTCTCTTTTATTCAAGATGTCCAGCGAAGACGCTCCTCAAGGATGGCAGGTTAAAGCGTCGGCTCTTTTATATTAACTCTCAGTCTGCTAATCCACACTCAACTACACAAAACCGATGTAATTCTCGTTATCATTTTTCTTTTTAAAGGCAGATAGAAGGGCTGTTTGGAAAGCATCCAAGCCGTCACCTCTACATTTACCCACCCACTGGTAGTGTGATGGCCAGTTTTTCGCCGCCAGGCGGGACCCACTGCACCTGGCTCCGCTCGAGGGTTGGCTCGGTTTACTTGCTTGCAACTTAGCCCACGCGCAGCCTCATTGCGGGTCCGCCAGCGGCCCCCCCACCTTCATCCGCGCGCCTCACCTCAGGAGGGTCTCCAGCGAGCTCTCGTGCTTGTCGAGCGAGCGCCCGAGCGCGCTCTTGCGCAGCTTATTGAGTTCCTCGGCGGCCCGGCAATGTTCGGCCTGAGATTCTCCACCCGGGTAGGTCTGCTGGATGAACTTGCAGAGAGGCTTTGCCAAGTCTACCTCCGAGGTTTTCTTTAGTTGCACGGTAATGAATGACGCCATCTTCTTCGTCCCTTTCTCGTTCACTTCTCGTTCCCACCCCCCCACTATTTATTTTTTACTTCGACTCGACGCTGCAGCAGATACTGCCTAACCGTTGTCCTCAACTCACTTCCTGATTCTACGTAAAAGTTCCGAGTCTCTATTGTACTCTCGGATCAACTACGTCATGCTCACGCGCCCGCAGTCGCAGTGACCTGGCTCCGCCTATTCCAAAGGATTTTACCGTAGCTCCACCCAGTCTCCTTTTACTTATTTATCCGGCTTTGCCCAGTATTTTGAAATGTTTCACTTTGTGAAACTTCTTGGTACTAATAAGTACAAAGAGGTGTAGGAAGCAGGTTAAGGAAAGATGGTTTTTCTTGCAAATAGCGGTGTTGGTGGCCTGTTTCATATAATCTGTAAATCCGAGGAAAGTTTCCGATGCAACAAAAGCAACCGCATATTGTCTTA
Source organism: Arizona elegans (assembly GCA_022577455.1). Taxonomy (NCBI): domain Eukaryota; kingdom Metazoa; phylum Chordata; class Lepidosauria; order Squamata; family Colubridae; genus Arizona; species Arizona elegans. Next base: position 67,794,065 of record JAKOOJ010000004.1, on the reverse strand, counting down.
TCTTAAAAAGAGTAAAATACTATATTACATCTGTTAATCTGGGAAGAAATCTTATGGACGGGGCTTTGGAATGACTACAGAAAGGATTGTACAGCTTTTTTACTGTAACTGTGGCATGCTCATTTTTTCCAATGTACACATTCGATGAAATGGTCTCTCTATATATTATAACCAAGTAAGATGTGCAATTATAGTTGGTACCTTGAGGTTCTTGTTATTGATGGATTGATTGAGCCAATCAATGTTGAGTCCTGGCAATTGCCTGAATTCGCATTTGTGGCCACAAGCATCCTGCAATCATGTGACCATGATGGTTTTGCTGAAAACTGGCATTTCTACTTTTCAGCAGAGCCTTAATCATAGCAACATTGGTTCACTTAACCCTGATGACAAAGGTCATAAAATCAGATTGGCCACGTGGGTATTGGAAGAAAATATATCCATCTGGTTCAAGCTGGGAGAAAGACACTGGAAACATGGAGGCAGGTTAGAAAGGTGGTTTATTGATAAAGCAGAACCACATGTGATTCTGGGCAGTTAACAAAATAGTTGAGAGTGGGTGGGTTTTATACTTCTTTGGGCTTTGTATTTGAGCTTCCTGTTCCTGTGCAAGAACCATGTCCTTTAATATTCTATTGGCTGTTGTCAGATTCCTATGGGGGTCATAGCTGGCTCTATAGGTAAAAGAGGAAATGCAAATCTCAGGTGCTTGTCTGAGCTAATCTGGTCAACCTCTGGTTTATTGTTTGTCTGAGCTCCCAGGTTTCTGTGACTTTGAAGTTTGGACTGCTCTGGGGGTGCAATGAAAGGGCTTGTGTTCTGAAAGGGTGGTGGGCAATTCCTATTGTGGCTAATGGCTTTTGTCCTGTATTAGATCTTGTGTGAGGGGCTGCTTCTAATCCTATCACTCTCTTTTGTTAGCTGTCAAAACTTTGCAGCAAACAGTTTTGAAATATCCTGTCTTGAATGGATTTCTGCCTGCAGTATTAGCTTTGCTTATGAATAGAGCCATCTGTATAGTTAGCTTCTTCTTTCAGTAAGCTCTTAAGTACCCGCATCTGTTGTGGGCTATTAAGAAAGACTTGGGGGCTGCTTCCTGCCTCTAAAAACATATGTCTCCATTTCTCATTTAGGGAAATATAATATTCTGCCTTTTTTAATATTCCTCAAAATATTTCATTCTTCGTGGGGGGGAGGGGGCTTCTCACATGGGTGACCCAAATTATGACTGTCATGAGTTATGACAATGATGGGCAGTTTCCGTTATGGTTATAACTTGACTACTTGTATTCTACTACTATTCTGCTTTTCATTATTCTCTTTTGCACTAAGCTAGGAAAGGCCACAAAGTACTTACTGTGCTGCTGAGTGAGCTATTTATAGTTATTGCACAATTCTAATATGTTACCAGCTCATCTTGCTCACTACATAAGAAAAATTGAAGAAGAGTGAATGTATAACTGAACAGGGCCTGGAGGGGAGTATATATTAATAAATTTATTCCGATCCCATTCATGACTTTGTACCTTGTGCAGCTGTTGAATTCTTTCAGCTTTAGGAAGAAAACATTTTAATACCAGTATTGTTAATGATAACTTAAGGTCCTTTATATTATGGGGCAAGGTAAAAGTACCGTTAAGGAAATGCAAATAGAAAAAAAATGTGACCATGATGTATTCATATCATGCTTGGGGGCAAATGGGGGGAAAAAAATCTAGGATTACATTTTAATTTTCCTTAGGCTGTGGAACAAAATGTTGTATACACCATCAGTATGAATTACCTGATGTTATAGATATTATATATTTTTCTACTTGTTTGGTCTGTTTTTATGATTTATTTTTTTATTGGTTTTAATGTTAGCTACCTAGAATTCTTGGGCGGGATGCGGTGGCTCAGTGACTAAGACGCTCAGTGGCTAAGACAAAAGGTAGGCAGTTCAGCAGTTTGAATCCCTAGTGCTGCATAACGGGGTGAGCTCCTGTTACTTGTCCCATCTTCTGCCAACCTAGCAGTTCAAAAGCACGTAAAAAATGCAAATAGAAAAATAGGGACCACTTTGGTGGGAAGATAACAGCTTTCTGTGTGCCTTTGGCGTTTAGTCCTGCCGGCCACATGACCACAGAGACGTCTTCGAACAGCGCTGGCTTTTGGCTTTGAAATGGAGATGAGCACCGCCCCCTAGAGTTGGGAACGACTAGCACATATGTGCAAGGGGAACCTTTACCTTTACCTAGTAAAGCACCCGTTCTTAGTGAATGGATGGCCATACAAATTGAATGAATGGATTATAAATAAACTTTGAATAATTGCAGCAAATGAAATTGTAGCTCAAGGAGACAACAATCTAGTGGCAAATCTCAATCATTTAAATTTATTTTTTATTGAGCACAACATTTCAGTCAGGTTAAATATGGCAACATAAGGTAAGGTATATCAAATACTGTGTACAAATTGTCAACTTACCCAAACAGCTTGATGCAAATAATATTTCTCCATTCTAAATGAAAAGGGTTAAGCCAGAATTCAGAGGAAAAGACACATGGATAATTATAATAAGCAAAAAATACAACTTCAAAATAAAACATGTCTTAAAAAATAATGTTGAGATTGGTAACAATTTGGCTACAATTTTTTGTTTGGTTAACAGCATTTGTCTATCCCCACCATCATCAGAATTCAGGTGGTTTATTCAAATATAAAATGCATACCTCTTCATTCTGGGGGTAAAGTGTTCCAAACCATCAGCGCATCAATAAAGAAGACTTTTCTATTTCACAATGCCTTCATCTTTGTTTTCTATCAAAGTTTATATCCTCTTCAGAAGATTACAGAAATAGGGTGTGAATGAGTTTATGACTCATCAGAATTAAATAATAATTTTTCTGTCTAAATTTTCTTTATATTGACAACCATCTCTTCTATTTGTTACAGTGAGTAGCCTTATTGAATGTCTAGTAATATTCTTAAAATTCTCATTCTGTTTGTCTCTTTGTACCCTAGTTAGTACAAATGATGCATTATACTGCAACAGATTTTGAATCAATATATCCAAACTCCACTGACTTAAAGAATATGTAAAAATCCAAGACCCAATAGTCTTCAAGTCGAAATTTCCACAATTTCAAACATCTTTTATTTGTAACATTGTGTCCATTGCAACTTCATTGTGATCACATGATTGCAATTTTCAATGCTCCCTGTCTGCTTCCCAGAAGTAAAGTCAATGGGGAAGCTGGCAAGAAGTCAGAAGTTATTCCAGCTCCTCTTGCTTTTATGCCTGCCCATGGTCATTCTGTTTATGTGTTTAGATAAGTAAATACTGACTTATTAAAAGTTCATTTGCTAATATAATTATTTTTCTATTTATCATATATATATTTATTATTTATTTATTTATTATTATATTTCTATACCGCCTTTCTCCCATAGGACTCAAGGTGGTGTACAGTCAAGAAAAATATAGATAAACAAACATCATAAAATTGCTAATTAAAATTATTATTATAACATAGTTTGGCACAATTAAATAGAACCTAAAATTAGATAACATTTTAAAAACATTCACATGTTCATATGTTTAGCCCCGCCTGTTGGAACATCAGGGTTTTGAGGGCACAGCAGAAAACATGGAGATCAGGGATATTTCGTATCTCGGGGGGCAGTTCATTTCAAAGGGTTGGAGCCCTCACAGAGAAGGCCCTCCCCCTGGGAGTCGCCAGTCGGCATAATTTGACTGACGGTATCCTGAGTAGTCCCTGTGAAAACGAACTGGTCAGTGGGAGGCTATTGGTGGCAAAAGACAGTCTCGTAGGTACCCAGGTCCTAAGCCCTGGAGCGCTTTAAAGGTGATAACTAACACCTTGAATCACACCCGGAAGACCACCGGGAGCCAGTGCAGCTCGCGTAGGAGAGGTGTTACATGGGCGCAACGAGCTGCGCCCATAATCACCTGAGCGGCTACATTCTGGACCAGTTGGAGCCTCCGGGTGCTTTTCAGGGGGAGCCCCATGTAGAGAGCATTACAGTAGTCCATATGGGAGGTGACTAGGGCATGAGTGACCATGCGCAAGGCGTCCCGATCCAGAAAGGGATGCAACTGGCAGATCAAACGAACCTGATAAAAGGCACCCCTGGCCACAGCTGTCAAATGATCTTCTAAAGATAGCCATGAATCCAGGAGGACACCCAAGTTGCGGGCCCTCTCTGTGGGGAGCAAGATCTCATCCCCAATTGTCAGTGATGGTACCAGCTGACTATACCGGGACACCGGAAGCCACAGCCACTCAGTCTTGGAGGGGTTGAGTCTGAGCTTGTTTCTCCCCATCCAGATCCGCACAGCCTCCAGGCAACGGGACATCACAGCAAGGGGGTGGTCTGGGGTAGAAATGTATAGCTGTGTCATCAGCGTACTGATGAACACTCACCCCGAAACCACGGATGATCTCGCCTAGCGGTTTTACATAAATGTTGAACAGAAGGGGTGAGAGGCCTGACCCTTGCAACACCCCACAAATAAGGTGCCTCGAGGTTGACCTCTGCCCCCCTGCCAACACAAACTGTGAATGGTCAGAGAGGAAGGAGGAGAACCATTGAAGCACGGTGCCCCCTATTCCTAACCCCTCCAGCCGGTGCAGTAAGATACCATGGTCGATGGTATCAAAAGCCGCTGAGAGATCTAATAGGACCAGGATAGAGGAGCAACCTCTGACCTTATATGACCTTAGAATATCATAGGACTGTCCAGCATTGGTGTAAAAAATGTGGTTAGCCTAAAATTTATTTCAGTCACATCACATAGACTTACCTTTCTCTCAAAGGAGTCACAGGGTTATCTATTAGAAATCTATCAGCAAGTTTGAATCCAGTAAGGAAGGATTGTTTCTGTTAAAATTATGGTTATTATGTAACAGTGTTCTGAGCATGTCTGCAAATTAATCTTTAGTTGCATGTGATAATCTAGAATGGTATTATATATTGCATTTATAATTTATATTTGTTTAATGTTATAGGTGGGTTTTTTAATTTATTGCTTGTTTTTCATGCTGTACACTGCCCAATGAATTGGATGGCCTTATAAATCGTAATAAATAAATAAGATTACATCAAACATTTTCAGTTCTGTTCTTATAAATTTATGGTACTTATTGCTTAGTTAACATTTTTATTCAATCATTGCATTAATTCAAAACACTTGAACTAAGTGTTTTAAGCAGCCAGATTAAAATACTTGCTGAAGGTATTAGCTGAGATTCAGTTTGTTATGCTATGTCTTATTAAAAGGGAATTTAGTCAAAATACATCCTCTTCAATTAATAACTACAAGTTCTTCAAATCTTATCATAATGATCTCCTGTATCTGATGATAAGCTGGTAATATTTCATCTGGGTAGAAACTATTAATAGAGTGATTGAAACTTATGTACTTGGTTGATATTAGGATGTTAGAATCTGATATTTGTGTACTATATGATAAAATGTTGCATGTTTCTGTTTTATATGCAATCCTGCAATCTTTAAATATTTTACATATATTTCAGAAAAAAATAATGAAACTTAAATCAGATTCAAGTTTCAGTAATGTTTCAGTAAGTCATCTTTGTTCTATGTATGTTCAATTAATATAATAATTATTAATATAAAGTTTTCATTTATATATAATAACATGCTTAATAAGGATGTTCACAAAAGACAAAAAAGAAGAAAAAAGAGAGAAGGGGCTTCTCCAGGTCCAAACAAAATAGCTCTGCTCAGAATTTCTCAGCATCTAGAAAATATGTATGGATCACATGTATAGCATGACAATTAAGTGGATATATAGCTCACTGAAAAATTAATTCTATGTCATTCCCATGAATTCTGATCCCATTGCAATCCAATTGTTGGCCATCTAAAATCCATTATCTGGCTTTATAATTCTCACATGATCCCCCACTGCTTAATTAAACTATAAATAATTTACTTACTAGTCTTTAATAAGAATGATAATTTGTCTTCAGATAGTTTCTTTTGAGCCAACTACAGATTTGGTTGATTCTAAAATATTTCAACAGTTAGAGAAGACTAAATGCAGACATGCTCCATATTCACAGCAATTGTTTGGTGTTGCCACCTTGGACCATTTCTTTTACTTAAGCTAGTATTTTTTAAAAATAGAAAATCCAACATACCAAATGTTAGGAAATCATCTGGGTCAAGATGCTATTCTAGATTATGGTGCAATGAATGCTTAGCAGTATCTTAATACAATAGAGCCATAGTTTTTAGCCAGGCTAAAAACTAGGAAAATGTTCCCATCCCGTCTGACATGAAAACTGGCTGGGTGAATTAGAGCCATCCCAACTCACATCACAGGATGATTGTTGTGAAAAAAATAGCAGAAGGGAGATATGTTCACTACTTTGATTTGAGTGGATTATAAAAAGAATAAAGGGAACATACTTTTTTTAATATAAATTTATTGTACTAGGCTTTAAAAAATACCTATCCAAGCCACCAGAGGGTGCCCCAAATCAATCAGGAAAAAAATGAAATATTTGCTTTAAAACAAAACAAAACATACTGATATGTAGGTGTCCAGGAATTAATTGTCAGCTTAAATGCATGTCAGTATATTAATTCATATAGTCATGTCAGCTTTATACTCATTACTTCTTCCAGACTAAGCAAAATAATACATTGAAATATTCTTCTGCCAACATTTGTTGTCTTCATTGTTACTCGATCATTGGTACATCTGATATTCTAATACAGACATGTTAAACTCAAGGTCCATGGGCCAGGTTTGGCCCATGATATGGTTAGACCTAGCCTGCTGGGCTGCCCTGCAGATGGCAAGGGGCTGGCCCCCACCATCTTGGCTCCGGCCCATCCTATGCAGGAGGTGCCAAGACCTTGGGGGCTGGCATGCAGCTGACATACATGTGATGAACACTGTCTTGCCCTGAAGGCTGACCACGTTCTGGCACCAGGAGGCCACTACGAAGTTGTAGTAGGGCAGTGTGCAGAGCCTCAGGAGCACCATGCCCATCACCAGTGCCTCCACCATCTCCATGGCCTGCTCTCTGGACCAGCTTCGCCTGCTGGCCCTGCAATCCACAAGTGCTTCCTTTCCACCGGAATGGCCCCGCCCCTGTGTGGGAAAGCCACAGCCACCAGCAGTGCTGTCACCCTCTCACCTCCCTAGCCACCAACCCTAGGGACTCCCTAGCCACCAACCCTGTTGCCCTCTCCCCTCGCATCATGCCTTTCTGAGTACAGCGGGAGGGAGGGAGGGAGGGAGGAAAGGAAATGAGAAGGAGAAGGAGGGAGACAGGGAAAGAAGGAAGGAAGGAGATGGGAGTGGGAGGGAGGAAGAGAGGAAGGAAGATGGAAATGAGAAGGAGGGAGGCAGGAAAGGGAGTGAGGACATGGGAATGAGAAGGAGGAAGAGGAGGGAGGGACATGGGAATGAGAGGAAGGAAGGAAGGGAAGAAAGCAAGTAAGGAGATGGGAATGAGAGGGGGAAGAAGGAAGGAAGATGGGAATGAGAAGGAGGGAGGAAGATGAGAATGGGAAGGAGGGAGGAAGATGAGAATGGGAAGGAGGGAGGAAGGAAGGAAAATGGGAATAAGGAGGGAGGCAGGGTAGGAGACAGGAAGGAAGGATGGAAGGATAGAGGGAGGGAGGTTGGAATGAGAAGGAGGGAGGATCTGAGGGAAATCCGGTCTTAACGCTTGGCCACCAGCAGCCCTGCTCCTCTCTTGTCATCCCTTTCTCCCCTTCTACTGGCCTCTCCTGGTGGTCTCCCATTCCATTGCTGAGGATGCTTTGCTTATAAAGCTGGTTCTCCTCGCATGAGGGAGTGGGTCTCGCTCTGACCCACACATTTTGCTTTCAGCTGCCACATGTCCCTTGGCTCTGTGCCCAGCTCCTAGGCCAGGGATGAGCAGGAGGCCAGCATTGGGTCAGGATTGGTGTGGGGACCTCCAGGCAGCCACCGTGAACAACCTAGATTTATATTTATAAGGTAATAGTAAACGAAAACTAAATGCTTTCCCTTGTTTTTCTAAAAAGATTTATTGCCTCTCTGATTTATTTTCAAAACAGAAAATAATCTATTTATAAATAAGATTTTCTTCCTTTTGATATTTTGTTAATAACTTAGTTTGTTTTTTTGTCAATTCACTTGGCCACACACAGCTGGCTTTCAGCATAAAATGGCTTATTTGTCAAAAACAAGCTATGACCTACAGAATGATTCACACCATACTTTAATAAACACTGCTTTAACCCCTTTCTGTTTGTGAAACTTTTCCTGAACAACTACATTCTTTTAAGGAGTTAAGGATAAACTCTACTGAATTGCAGTCCCCATTTGTTTTCCTCATTTACTGAATATTTTAGAACATGATGCTACTTGCAGTTGTAATAGTTAATGTTCTAGCATAGTTTGGGTGTGTGCACAACAAACAGGTTTAGTATGAATTTCAGGTTAGAAATACATGTTGAAATCATTTTACTTAAATTTAGTGCTTCACTGTTGTAATACTGGTCTTTATCAGAGAATCTATTAATCAGTAGAATTTCCTCAGATTCTGATTATAAACATTTAAGTATTATAATACTATGCTCCTAATTTAAATATATATATTCTTGATAATGTCTAAATGTCAGTAAAATAAGAACAAATTTAAAAAATTAACATTGCTTGACAAACTAGTCTTTAAAAAATATTTCCAGGAGAACTTTTATTTCCCATATTTTCCACTAGAATGTCTATGGAGATTCTCAGTCATCCAGGTCATGGTTGTCCCAAAGGTGCTTTTTTCAAGAGGCAACTGGACTTTTTGGTTTTACTTTGAAGACATTTTGCTTCTCATCCAAAAAGCTTCTTCAGCTCTGACTGGATGATGGGGAATGGAAGGATTTATACTCCTTGCAGACAACTAGACATTTGCAACATTTTAGCAGGTCATTAAGGTCATCTAGAGCAGTGGTTCTCAACCTTCCTAATGCCACGACCCTTTAATACAGTTCCTCATGTTGTGGTGACCCCCAACCAGGGGTGGGTTCTAAATTTTTTTACTACCGGTTCTGTGGGCATGGCTTATTTTGTGGGTGTAGCTTGGAGGTCATGTGACCGAGTGGCCATGGCTATGTGTATAGGGACTACTCAGAGGGCTGAAAAAAGTCATTTCTGACAGGTCCTCACACTTTTGACTGGTCCTCACACTTATGACCATCCTCACGTTTATGTCTGTGCAGCATTCTTAACAACCATGTCACTCATTTCACAACTGCTTCTCTTCAACATGGTGTAAGATAACGTAAAATGTGAGGACAGTCGTAAATTCGAGGACTGGTCAAAAGTGCGAAGACCAGTCAAAAATAACTTTTTCAGCCCTCTGAGTAGTCCCTGTGCACAAAAGGACTACCCAGAGGGCTGAAAAATGTGATTTCTAACAGGTCCTCGCACTTTTGACCGGTCTTCGCAGTTATCATCATTTATGCCCATATCATGGTCATCATTTATGCCCATTGTACCATTCTTAACAACCGTGTCACTCATTTCACAACTGCTTCTCTTCACCATGGTGACAAGATAGAGCAAAAACATAAATTGTGAGGACAGTCGTAAGTTCGAGGACTGGTCAAAAGTGCGAGGACCAGTCAAAAATAACTTTTTCAGCCCTCTGAGTAGTCCATATGCATAAAAGGATACAGCAATAGAGAGGGATGAAGGAAGGGAAGGGAAATTAGAGTAGGAGTGAAGGTAAGAGAGGGAGGAAGAGAGGAGGAGAAGGAGAAAGAAAGAGGAAGTAGGGAGAAGAAGAAGAGGGGGGGAAGAGAAAGTAAGTAAAAAAGAAAAGACAGAGGTGGTAGGTTTGAGGAGAAAGATTGCTGTACAATAAAAAAGATGAAAGGGAAGAAAGCCAACCCCAAACAAATATTAAGATATTAAGATAAAGAATGAATTGTTAAACTTTAAAGAATAAAAGAGAACAAATAGCAATAAATAGCAATAATTAGAAACATACATACAAACATACAACATATTTTCTTTGAACAGAGTATTTGGCCGGTTCACAAATTTAAACAGTTGTAGGAGGTTAGCACCCACCCCTTTCCTAGAAGAATGAAATATTTTGGGAAATATTAAAAAGGCAGAATATTATATTTCCCTGGATGAGAAATGGAGAAGCATATTTTACAGACAAAGCAGCTCCCACCTTCCTGCCCCCCACCCTTTGTTAATGGGCCAGAGGCAGAAAGTCAATCCTTTGTCAAAGGATATTTGCAACACAATAGCAACAGAAACTAATACAATGGGCCCCATCAAGCCATGTGATCCTGTCCACCATTAAACCATCTTTCCAAGCAGTCTCCATGTTTCCAGTGTCTTTTTCCCCACTTGGAGCAGAACCCAGAAGGATATTTCTTCCAACACAGTATTTAGTCATTTCAATTAAATTTACAATTTCTGTATTTCCTTTTTACCATATTTATTCCTCATCTATTTTTTTAAAAAACCAATATTACCCTTCATCCTCATCTCTAATCTTAATCAAATTCAATTTTTCCCTTCTATTCTATATTATACCCCTTCCCATTGTCATCTATTTTTATATCCATCCTCACATTGGTTAATTATGTAATACAGTTGTTTAATACAAATTCAATATTTTAATATAAATCAATTAGTTATATAACTACCTTTTTTGTATATTAATCAATATGAACATGAATATGCCAATTGTTTCCATGCAATCCAATTTCTTACAAATCAATTAATTATATTTACCAATAATAATAAACCAAATAATTTCCCCCATATATTCCTCCAAACCACAACGTAACCATTTCTGCTTTCAACACAATATGCAATTAATAGTATCTCAATTATTACAATTCCCTAGTTAAATAGAGCTTTTTTTCTTCTGTGTTTTAAAATCTTGAACCTCCTCTTGCTATAAATTTCCCATTGTTTGCAGTTTCGCACCTACCTTTTTTGGTGAGGAAAAAGAAATCTCTCTGCCTCATTTTGTCACGTTCACCAAAGACCCTGCTTACTTTCAATTTCCCTTTTTCAGCATAGCTAGGAGAAAAGAAATCTGCTCCAGGAATTTACCTCTTTGCAGCTAGCTAGCAACAGAGCCCTCTGCAAAACAGCTGAGAGTAGGGCGGCTCTTTGAAGCCCCGCAGCAAGAATTTAAAGTTTTTTCCCCTCTAGCCACCAGCTGGGACTCCGGAGGCAGCAATAGATTGGGAGTGGGTGGGGTAAGCGAACGGCGACCGGGCGATCCAGCAGAGGCAGAGGGTGAGGGTGAGTGAAGGCGTGGGGGGGGCAAGAGGGCTTTGGCAACCCCTGTGAAATGGCCGTTCGACCCCCAAAGGGGTCGTGACCCCCAGGTTGAGAACCGCTGATCTAGAGGTTTATCTATGTCATCAGGGTCACCTGAGTGGTGCAAATTGGTGTGGAGCCTTCTTGGAACTGTTTCCACTAGAATAAAAATTATTAAGAACCTAATGTTCTTAACATTAGGCCTAACTCCCCTCTTTTAAATTTTTTAAATTTTAAATTTTTTAATTTGTGATTTTATAAATTGGGTTTCGGGTTTAATAAATTGGGTTTATAAATCTGTGTTTCGGCCAAAATATTTAATAATTTTAAGGGATTTTTAATATTTGTATTATCTTGGCTGTTCACCGCCCTGAGTCCTTCGGGAGTAGGGCGGTATAGAAATTTGACTAAATAAATAAATAAATAAATAAATAAATAAATAAATAATGTTAACTTGGCAGAATAAATGTTAAATGAAAAGAATCATACATAATTATGCAAAGCTATATCTATATTCAGACAAATATCTGTATACACACAAAAGACAAGTAGCCAGATCATCAGATCATGTTAAGTTCTACGCAACTTAACATTAAGATTGAAGATGACCTTATACATCGAAGAAATGGAAAAATATACAACATTAAATTCATAAAGATCATACATTAAGTTGTATTTCTAAAGATCTATTGCTCAAGCCTATACACAAAAAAATAGACAACTAAGCTTCAATACTAGCTAACCACCAGATAAGGGACAACCGAATTCAAGAAGGGTTGGACTGGGACTGTTTGTGGGAATTCAATGAATCTAAGCTGATGACGCGCTTTAACTCAGCTCCCCAGCCTGCCTGCTCTTCTTCTATGTAAATTGCTGGAAGTGGACAAGCTGCAGATTCCAAGTGAAGACCACCATATATTAGGCAATTAGTATGGCTATTAGAGCATAATTGCAAATTATGAATTACAATATTAGATATCAGAAAAGACACAAAACTCTAATTTACTAGTACTTCCTTTTATTAAGAGAAAACTCCATTGCTTTCTCAAATTTTATGAAAAAATAATTTTAGTTTCTTATGAAGGGTCAGAAATCAGAAGAAAATCTTCCTCTATAGATAGATACAGGAGTCCATGGATGGAAACTTTCCAGTCAGTTGAGAGTACAGGAAAATTAGGAAATTCTCAAAAATAAAATGCTGGAAGTATGATGATATGCAATTATGGTGAAAAAAGTAATGGATAAGTTAAATAATTTTGGAGCTTGCAAAGGTTCTGACTCAGGTAATAGTTACAAGGAATTTATATAGAAAATAGAAGATGAGTGTAATCACCAGGAAGTGTTGCCGCAAATAGCTAATATCTATGACAGAAAATTAACCCCAAAATTAAAGAAACTTGGGTTTACTGGAGAAACTGAAAGCAATAAAAACCTTTTTTTGTCAGTAGTAAGAGAAACCTATTGCTAGGAGAAGATAAGTAACATAAGTAAGATAATAACAGGAGAGGTCAGAGATGCTTAGCTATTTTGCATCTGTCTTCTCCCATATCTTCCAATAGAACTAAATGGAACAATTGACAGAAAGAGAGTGCCAATTTAAGGTAAGTAAAAATTATTAAAAAGCACCTGGTTATTAAGAAGTTTAATTCTTCAGGACTAGAACAATTATGTGATCTGTGATTTTTGAGGACTTGCAAAGAATGGCCAGAAGACTGGAGAAAGTTACTTGTTTCTGCTATCATAATAGTCAAAAAAGAATAACAGGGACTAATTAATTAGATATCAATAACAGGCAAAACTCTGGAACAGAACAAAATGCTCTGGATGTGAACTTTTGTTTTAAAAAATGCATTGCTTGGCAAAAATCAGCATGTTCTTTATCATAATATTGAACTAGAACATGTTCTAGCTTACAAAAAAAATCCTAGGCCCTATAAACAGAAGTATGATACAAAATCAAGAAAAGTCATTTCTCTGTGTTGTGTGTTGGTCAGCTCACACTTAAAATATTGCATCCAGTTCAGGGCATTTGGCAAAATGGAACATGTTCAAAGGAGTGCAAGCACTGGGCCTGGTGGCTCAGCAGACTAATAGCATTGTGATTAACACCAGCTGTCTGCAATTACTGTAAGTTCAAATCTCACCAGGCTCAAGGTTGACTCAGCCTTCCATCCTTTCTAATGTAGGTAAATTGAAGACCCAGTTTGTGGGGGCAATAAGCTGACTTTGTATAAATATACAAAAGTATGAAGGCTATTGCTTAACGCATTGTAAGCTGCCCTGAGTCTCCGGAGAAGGGCAGCATATAAATCAAATAATAATAATAATAATAATAATAATAATAATAATAATAATAATAATAGGGGGCTTGAAAGACAAGGCATAGGAACAGCTGGAGATATTGAGTACCTTTAGATTGGAGAAAACCATGAGGAGACATGATAGCAGTTTTCAAATATCTAGCAACATAGATCATCTATGATCAAGGGTCATCATACAGAACAATTGTTCAAGGCTGCTCTAGCAGCATCTTAAAAATTAGTTTAAATTACACAGGTATCTTAAAATTAGCTTAAATTACAAAAAAGTAGATTTGATTAGGAGATTAACTATAACTTCATAATTGTAAGAGCTATTTGACTGTGTGACAGACTGCTTCAGAAGATTATGGGCTCTGTTAGGTTTAAACAAATTGAGTAGTCTAATATCAAGGAGTAGCAGATTTCTCAAAGGGCAGGGATTAGATGATTTCCAAGGTACTTTCCACTCCTTATATTCAATGCTCCATTTTCTAATAGCAAAAAGACACATTTTCTAAAAATACCATTATAAAGTCCTGCCTCTGACAGATTAAAACTCCCTTTCTATGACCCTATAGTCCGTATTCAGGATAGAGCAACTGGATGGAGCTGAGAGTTTACTGGATGGATGCCCTTCCTGAAGCCTACACGGAGTTCACAGCAGATATTTTTTCTTTGCACCCTTGGAAACATCTACCGCTATATAGGATTGAACTCTCAACCTTCCTAGTGGGAGGCTATCACGCCACTCTTCTCCAAAAGATTAAGAGAATATTATATTTAATTCTATAGAATTAAAGTGCAAGACAAAGAACTAGTTTGGTGTAGTGATTAAGGCACCAGGCTAGAAACTGGGAGACCATGAATTTTAGTTTCGCCTTAAGCACAAAGCCAGTTAGGTGAACTTGGCTAGTCATCCTCTTTTACCCTAGGAGTGAGGCAATGGCAACCTTGCCAAGAAAACTGCATTTGTCTAGTGAAACCAAATCTGGCTCTAGATTCTGCCTCAGTTTACCTTTCCAATAAGCAACTGAGTTGGAAGATCATTTAAAAGCAGTTTATTAGGGTACCCTGATAAAGTGGGTCTCTCTATGAAAAAAGGGAGAGAGAACCTTGAGCCCCACGTTTCCCTCTTTTTTATAATTAACATAACAAAGAAAATGCAAGAGAAAAGTTGGACAGAATAAAAGTAACATCGTCTTTGCATAGGTAATCATTTACATGTAGTCAAACATTACATATTTGTATCCCATAATAGCATACATGTTCATTAAAATGAGGTCTGATGTCAGAAGGGGCATAATTGTAAGAAAAAAGGTTTAGAGTTCACAAAAGAGATAAGACAGACCCCAAATTGTGCTAACAAACTTTTCTTATCTGGAGGTAATCTCCAACTTGTTTATCAGTTTAGGAATGTTAAAAGCTAATAAATCTGAACATCATTTTAAAAGGGAGAAAATAAATCAAATTAAAATATAAGGCTATGTTAGTTAACAAATAATAAAAGCCATGTTATTTGCCCCTCATAATCCCCCCTTTGATGCTAAAGGGCAAATAAAAGATGTCCTTTCAGCATCACCAAAAAGAAGGAAGTTTTGACCAACAGGATCAGGGACCAAATGCGCAAAAGAGTCCATTCAGGACAAAAAGGAATAAAAGCCTGGTAGAAACCAGTACACAAAAATCACATTGTACTGGGCAGGCATCCTGAGGAAAAAGAAAGAAAGCAAAATCCCTAATATATCAATCACAATAATAAACACCAAAAAATGGTGTCAGTTATGTCAAGACAGATACCCAGGAAGGAGGAAATGTCTTTAAAAAATGAAGAAGAAAAATAGGCAACAACACATATATTATAAAATATAGCCTAAGTTAAAATGCATAAAATAACCGTGTGCATGACAATAGTCATAACAATCAGAAGTAGTGAATGCACATACACCATGTATGTTTGCTGATAAAAAGCTAGGGCCATGTGAGGCCAAATAGCAATTAGAGACACAGGGAAGACTCCAGTAGGTAGTAAATTAATGGCATTGACACTAATATGGGCATAATTACAAGTAATACAGAAATGAGGAGGAGGACTATGCCAATTGAAGAGCCTCAAACCAGGCAAATACCATGCATAACATAACACAGTATAAAGAGCAGGCCCAAATACCCAAAATTAACCATCTTTTGGAGGTATTGTGGTGTTTCAATGCAGCAGAGACATTAGAAGTCCAAATTCAGTATGTCATATTCCCAACAAAAACGACCATTGTGTGGAGGGATATGCGATATATGCAAGAAGTATAGATCATCCTGTATCATCCTAGAGACTAAGAAATAAGATGCATCAAAAAAAAAAAAAGAGTTAAAGAACTCTCAATCAATGAATACCTCCGTACGTGGTATTCATATCCAGAAATCTGCTAGCTCTAAATATACAGCAAGGTAGAGGACATTTGAAGAGAGAGAAAAAAATAGCATTCAAAGTCAATAGCCCGGAAAAATATGGCATACTTCACTTAATCCTCCAAAGAAAGACTGAAGGCAAACGAGGTCCAGGCAAGAGAAGAAAATCATGGCTTTAAAATCTAAGGGACAAAACTCAGCAGCACTTTTTTGTGCGGCTGCTGATAAAAATAGGATCACCAACATGATCACCAACCATGTAAGGGTTGGTTCCTTTACATCTTTCACCCTGAAGCTCAGCACAGGCTCCCCTCAAGGCTGTGTGCTCAGCCCCTACCTATACTCACTATATACACATGACTGCATATCCTCTGATCCATCCAACATCATAATAAAGTTTGCAGACAACACAATGGTGCTGTGTCTCATAACATGGTTGGAGCCTTGGTAGTAAGGTGGTCTAAAGCACCCTGTTATTAAGACCAGCTGCCTGCAATTACTGCAGGTTCGAATCTCGCCAAGGCTCAAGGTTGACTCAGCCTTCCATCCTTTCTAAGGTAGATAAATTGAGGACCCAGTTGTGGGGGCAATAAACTGACTTTGTATAAATATACAAAAGGATGAAGGCTATTGCTTAGCATATTGTAAGCTGCCCTGAGTCTCCGGAGAAGGGCGGCATATAAATAAATTAAAAAAAAAAAAACTGGAGGGGACGAATCAGCATACAGGGCAGAAGTCCAGAAGGTATCCGCACGGTGCTCAAAAAAACAACTTACATCTAAACACTAGTAAGACAAAGTGCTAGATTTCCAAAAGCACAGAGAGGAACCTGCCCCACTGTATATCGAGGGGGGTGGGCTGTGTGGAGAGGGTTTCCTCTTTTAAATTCTTGGGAGTGTTTATTAGTCAAGATCTCACCTAGAAAAACAACACGTCCCTGGTGAATGGCAAGGCCAGCAGAGACTTCATGTTGTTTGTATTTTTTGTCATGGATTACACTAGTGAGGCTAAAATGAATTTTGTTGTATACATGATGTACAATGACAATAAAGGCTATACTATAGACATCTGATGACAGATATGGCACAACAACAAGAAGAAAGTCAATAGGTGACCTAGTTGTAATATTGGCTATCTTGTTTAGCATATTTCATGCTATGCAGTCCCTCTGTGCTATGGAGCAAGAAATCCTTTTGTAGAAAGAAAATGTAACTATAAGGTCAGTTATCCCCATAAGTTACTATCCCAACAATCTGCTACACTCTTCTGCAAGTATTCTTTGGAGGTTCACCAGATGGGTTTCTCTAAGGTGGAGTTAGCCCATAAATATATTTCAAATACATGGAGCATGAACAAGAAAGACATATAATAAATGAAAGCATACAAATAATCTATATAAATAAAAATGTAAATGTCCGTTTGTACATAACCGCACATCTCCAAAGATTCTTCACCGATTGCTTTCAAATTTTGGCACAACATTGCATTCGACTACGGGAGTATTTTTATATACCTATATTATATACATGTCACACCTGTGACAGGTAAAAACATGAAACACATTGGAAAACATTGAAAGACATTGACAAACATTGAAAAGCATTGAAAAACAGCGCCATCTGCTGGACGTAAAACAAACATGGCAGACTCCCAGCCCTGATTACGCTCAACAGATTTCTGCTCCTTATATTTAGACTCTCCATATTGCTTCCAAGAAACTGCACATTTGGAAGGCAGAGACGCCCGAGGGCCATATCCTGCCACCAGGCTCGGCAGGTAGGCAGCCAGCTCCCTGCCTGGAGCCCTCATAGCCGGCGCTTCTAGGGCTGGGTGGGGCCTGCCCGAGCTTGGCTCTGACCTCCCCCTCCCCCGGCCACCCCGCGAACTAGCCTCGCCCGCCGCTGTTGCCAATCCCCCTCGCCAGCCGTTCTCGGGGCTCCCTCCAAAGAACACTTGGCAACGAGGCTTCCTGGGTCCGAGCGGGAACCCTCCATCCCTTGCCTGGCCTGAATCATGCCTGGCTCAGTGCTACCATGGGCCCGGAGGTCAGAAAGACCAGCTGCTAACCAGCTTTGCGAATCTGGTCGGTGAGCGGGAGATGGAGGCAACTGGAGCCTCGGGGTCGCCTTTGACCAGCGCCACCTTTGATTCCCAGGTGGGCGCTCTGGCAGTTCACGGAGCCTACACGAAAATTTCAGCCTCTGGCAGAAAAGGGGTTCCAGGGAGGCTTTGCGAGGCGGAAACGGGCAGGAGGGAGGATGGCCGGCCCTCCTTTGTTTTGCCTGGAAGAGCGGGGTCCAGTGGGGTGTGCGTGACTCCTGGCTTTGCCGCTTTCTTCCTTCGGGCGGGAAGCCCCAAACCAGCCTCGAACCCCCACTGCATCCCCTCCCTCCCTTCCCTGCCCTGCTATGCGTCTCCCTGTCGAGTCCCCAGAGAACATCTGTGTAAGAAGGACGGAGGGGGCCCCCCGAGTTTCTGCTGTGGTGCGGAGAGCTGCGAAGGCCTAGCCTGAAAAGGTAAGGGCAATGGCAGGGGATGCAGAAGAGGCCGGGCCAGAGACAGAGATAAACAGAGAGAGAGAGAGACATAGAGAAATACAGAGAGATGGGGGGGGGAGAGAGAGACACATACAGAGATACAGAGAGAGAGGGTGGGAGAGAGAGAGACAGAAAGAGATACAGAAAGGGGGGAGAGAGAGACATAGAGAGATATGGGGAGAGAGAGACATAGATACAAAGAGAGAGGGGGAGACAGAGAGGGAGGATTTTGTGGTTCCCATTGTTTTTTAGCAACCAGTTCTCTGCCCTAATCACCAGCTGGGTAGGCGTGGCTTGGGGGCTGTCATGTGACTTATGAAAGTGAGTGACGTCGAGTTGGCCACGCCCACCAAATGTTTGTGGAGACTTTGGGATTTCAGCCTCACTCTTTTAGCTCAGCGGAAGCACCAGATTGGGCCACAGCAATGCGTGACCGGGTAGAGCTAGTTACATATAAACCAATACCCAAATGTTCACCATGACAATGTTCTGGTAAACTAGTATAGCATAGTATACTATGTACACATAGTATACATAGCATAGTATAGTCCTAGGACAAAGTTAATCAATCATATGGCAGTCCAGCAATGCTAATCTTGTAACTGAAATGGTGATCAGTTCGTGCAGCATCTGTAGTGATCAGCAGGAAAAAAGGTGTAACAAGATTCATTGTACAGTTTTCAGCAGTGTGGAGAACTGTTCTCAGCATCACATGCATTCTACTATTGTTTCGTCTTGTTTGTATTATATAGACATCATTAGTACTATTATATTGTATTGGTCCATAATGACATTGTCACTACCAGTTCAGGCACTTGACCCAGCAACCCCATTGCTGTAGGGGGCAAAAGACTCAAAAGACAACCTACAGAGTTACTCCTGCATGGCCCCATGGGAGTCTGGCAACCAATCAGAATATAAACTCAAATTCAAATCCCAACAGAGGATATAAATCTCTCACCCATGTGCCTTTTTGCCTCAAAACCATGTGGTCCTGTTCACCATTAAACCATCTTTTCAGGCAGTTTCCCTGTTTCTAGTGTCTTTCTCCCCACCCGGAAATGAACCCAGATGGACATTTCTTTCATCAATGTCTGCATTAGTATTCATCAGTTGTATTTTTTCTTATGAATATTTTGATGCTGCAAATTGCCAGATATCTTTTCAGAGTATGGACACCGAAAGGGATAAAGTAAATTTATATGTAATTAAATTTTACTGTCTTGTTTAATATTGAATAGTGCATAAGTCCTATGTATCCAGTACATTTCCAAGTTGAGAAAAAACTATGACTTGTACTTGGTTAAAACAATACTGTACATAAGGTTCCTCAACTCTTTTCCTTTCTCAGTATTTCCCCCCTCCCTCCACCAAAGTAGTCACTGCCACAAACTCTGAGCATCAAAATAAACCAACGAGTGCCTCAGTGTATTGCCCTACCGGAAGGAAAACTATTTTTTTCTGACGTAGGAATTTATTTAAATATTTTTTCAAGAAAGACTAAAATCATAATTTCATAGCTCTATCCTTTTAATGCATTATTCTGCTGTTCTTACTTCATCCGCACAAAGAAAAATACCGGCACAACATTAGGCTACTTAAATAGATCTCTCCTTCCCTAAGTGCCGAGATGCCAATAATAGAGCGCCAGGTTCCGAAAGAAAAAGAGCATAAAGGTGAGGGCGCATGTCCACGCAACTCGTTCAGGGGAAGCCCTTGCAGGAGGTCCGTCGCAAAGATGGTCTTTTAATGTGCGAGCGCATGCTCAGGCATAGATCTAAACCAGACGTGAGAACGAAAGGATTTAGAAAAGGGGACAGGCCACAATTTTGCGCAAGCGCAGGGAGAACGCTAGGAGCTCTTTGGACGGTGAGTCGTTCAAAAGAAGCGACGTTAGTAAAGCGTCGCTGAACGAAGGGAACGCGTGTAACTACGCGCGCGCCGAAAAGAGAGGATAAAGGCGGGTTCTCGGTGGAGTGAGTGGCGCCTCTGGCTGGCTAACGGTGGCTGGAACTGGTCGCAACTTCCACAGGACGGGGTGGAGGAGAGCCAGCAAAACATCTCTGATTTCGTTCTTGCTGTTCTTCGACTCAGCCTTGTTGCCTCGCCCGGTGTTGTCGCAGGGAGTATGAAAGTTCCGTTTTCGCCCCAGCCCCGAAGCAGCGGCTCTAGCCGATTACTATTTCCTCTGGACAGGAGGAACGGCCGCTATTGCTCACTGCGGTGAGAACTGGTGAGGTGGCCGGCAGCGCCTGAAGTCGAGGAGAGGCACAGACTCTATCTGTGGCGTTATTTGTCCGGCCCTGAGGGGCGCTCCTAGCCTTCTACGCTGTGTCTCACTGTTCCTGCTGTCGAGCCTCGTGAAGGGATTCTGCAAAGGCGAAACCTGATAAGACATTGTCATCCTCGGTTACTCCTCCAACTAAACTTTCTCTAGCTGTAGAGTTTTTTCTTCCCCCCCAGAATTTGTATTGCAATCCCTAGATTCTTTGTACGGAATTTGTATATTTCGGCGGCTCATGATGACAATGTTTTGTTCCTCAAAGACTGGTGTTAGTTTATAGTTAGTTTATAGTCAGTTATCTTTGGTGAAGGAAGGAAAACGAGACATTCCTCCACCCCCTTTCTGAGGTGCAGAAAACTTTCTTAATCTGTTTTATTACAATTTCTTGAGAAATTGTGATCCCTTTACACAGAATTCTCGAGCAGGAAAGTTTGGGTTGAATATACAATGGAGCATGGCAAAATGGATTATTTCTGTGAACAAGTACAACAAAAAGATGTGGGCCGCAGGTTGCAAGTTGGCCAGGAATTTCTGGAATATTTGAATGATCCCAGCATTTCTACTGATCTTGAGCAGGATCAGCACCGCCTTGATAAAGTAATCGATGAATTAACAAGATGGGTTAACTCTAGTAATTATAAGGTAATACTTGTACCTGATATAGATGTAATTCTGATTCTTGTTAGATATTGTGTTGCTCTTTCACTAAGCTCTCTGTCAGTGAAATGAATTTTTCAAATATTGGATTTTTGTCGTGTTCATTTTATCCTTTTACTTTGTAAAAATCCAGTTTTAACTCACTAACACTCAAATGTGTACATTCAATTGTTAGTAGTGAAGTTGTGTCCGACCCATCACAACCCCATGAACAACGTTCCTCCAGGCCTTCCTGTCCTCTACCATCCCCCGTAGTCCATTTAAGCTCACACCGACTGCTTCAATGACTCCATCCAGCCACCTCATTCTCTGTCGTCCCTTTCTCCTTTTGCCCTCAATTGTTTGCAGCATTAGGCTCTTCTCCAGTGAGTCCTTCCATCTCATTAGGTGGCCAAAGTATTTGAGTTTCATCTTCAGGATCTGGCCTTCTAAAGAGCAGTCTGGTTCAATAGACCAAGTATAAATATAACATTGGGTGAAATAATCCTAATATATGTGGGTTATTATTTTTCTTGAGAATACAAGTAGTTCTCAATGTATGACTGTATGTATTGGAGCCTGTCCAATAAGCTATGATAGTCCTAAAATGGTGTGGTTATATAATTGTTCTGATTTTATGACTTTTTTTGCAGCAATCATTAAGAGAACCAATAGTATGCAGTTTTACAAAAAAAAAAGGAAGTAAGTTGGTTTACAGGTCATATTCACAATGGGAAGCTGCAAATAGCTGTAAATGTAGACCATTTATGAAGCACCTGAAGTTTTGATCACATGACTGAAGGACCTCAACTATCAGAAATTCAAATCCAGGTGATAAGTAGTCCCAGGTAGATCTGTAATAACTTCAGATGGCCACTAAGTAATAAATTGAGGACTACTTGTATTACATTCATTTTCCTTATGGACTGACTATAAAAACTGCATGTTGTCATGTTAGAACTGTAATCCTTGCATATACTTTATTTAAGACTCTACTTGAACTTGGTAGAATTTGCAATCCATTAAACCAGAAACAAAGTACATTTTAGTCTAAAATTTTATATTTTTGCAATCAATGTAGTTACTTGGGGATATAGTGTTTCCAGAGGAGTCAGATATTTATTTAATAAGGATTTTTCATTTGTTAAAGAAGTCACTTTAATAGCTTTAATATATTCCCATTAAAACATAAATAGCAACAAAAATACTTTAAATAATATTAGATTGTAGACTATTCTATTTTGTGTTGTAGAAAATTCAGAATGACTCATACTTCAGATTTTCTAAGCAGATTTTTCTTGGTTGCCAGAATAGAAGTATTGATTTAGACACATTTAAAAAAAACCTCTGAGATTATCATAGAAAACTTCAGGATATTATTGTATTACTAGTAATAGAATATGTAGTTCTGTAGTATTGAGTGCTATCTTTTTGTTTACATTTTCGTCATTTGGTGGCAGTATTGCAGTACAATTCAGGTTTCTATTGATTCAAAGAATACTCCACAGATTAAGTTATATGTATATCACATAGATCACATAGTGAATAATTGACTCAAATTTAGAACATTATTAAACCTCTTGGAAATAAATGTAATGGTAATTTAGTGGGTGTTGTAAATACATTAATGAAAAAGACATTCTCAATCTATTTTAATATTTAAAATACTTTATTTATTTGGAATAACTATTTCCAAGTTCTGTATCTTATTACTGTTAATTGACTTTTTGAAAGTCAAATTGTAAAACCTTAATCTAGAAGACAGCAATGCAGCAAATTTTAATTACAATAATGAAATTCTTGTTGTATTTACATAATACAACATACAATTCTGTAAATAACCGATGTAAATAACATGATTCATGTCATTTGTTTAGTGACATTATTATGGATGGTATACTCCCCTATTTAATTGACTGTTGTTCTCCAAATTAACATGAGCAATAACAAGCACTTCTGCCCCAATTGCTTCATAACAATGAAGTTTCACTAATATATGCAAACTTAATAATAAACAGTTAAAAAAGTGAGTGAGAAGATGTGACCAAACTTTAATATATTGGCTAGAATAGAGTCATAGACTGTTGGTGAATACTGTGAAAGTACAGTTATTTGAAATTGATAGTGTTTCATTATCAAATAATTTGAGCTTTTTTTAAACACATAAAATGTTTGCTTTACAAAAAAATCAGACATCTTTTAAAATGACCTTGTTTTAAATGTTAAATGTTGTAATGATATATTTTTTATTTCTGTCAGGCTTTAAATATACATTTTATCATAAAGTTAGGAAGTGCTTTATACAATTTCTTTATACAATAGATAATGAATTTATTAAAATGAATTCATTAAAGCAGGGATCTCCAAATTGTGGACCGGTACCTGTTGTGACCCGGGCCGTGAAAGGAGTGAATCAGCACACGGAGCTTCATCTCTGCATGTGCAGATTCTAGGTTGCATGCATGAAACCATTTCCCCCCCCTCCTCCCTGCTACTGCTGTCCCCCCCCCCCCAAGTCCATAAAGCTAGAAAGATTGGGGATGTCTACATTAAAACATAATGGCTTATCCTGGCAGAATACCATTTCAGTTTTAGATTCATTGTGAATACTTAAAACTATGACTTATATTCATGGATAAATATGTATAAGATTATATACCTTGATTTCTGGTTTGGCGTCAGGCGAGACAGTCGGGGAATTAGCGTGCTCCGACGAGCTCCGTGAAAACCCCGGCTGACAAACCGCCGCCAATGGGTCTTTGGACCAGAACCGTCCTGCAGGGATGGGGAAGGAAGAGGGGCACCTCGGACGACCAAGAGGAACAGGCAAGTTCTCGAAGGTCGGAGGGAACTCTCTGTGACTCGGCGGCGGGGGGCGGCAGCCATGACGGCTGCCATGAAGCTGGGACAACCGGATCAAGTATTGAGTAGGAGGAAAATGGAACGGAATAGAGTTTTTTGAAGCCAGGTAAGTGACAGCCAACCCAGGCTTGAAATAACATCAAGGGAAACATCTTTTAACTACAAGACCTTTAGCGATAAAATAGCGACTAAGGAGCAAGGGGCCAAAGAAGATTTTGAAACATAATTTTAAAGAGTCAAAAACCCGATAGAAAATTGATTTTTGAATAAAACTACTTGGAAACGTTAAACATTGAGACATGGTTAAAGGATTGGAAAGAATTTAAATTTGGACCGGACTTTAAAAAAGATTTGATACTTTTAAAACTAAAAAGAAAAAAAGCCAAGTAAAACTATTACGGAACTGAAACAAAATGGATACTTGTTAAACAATTGAAAATTGTGGATTGCAGAGAGACACCTGGAATAAAAAGGAACATTGCAACTTGGTTTTTGTTTTGGAAAATTGTGAATTTAACAGATAACAACCATGAGAATTTGTGGAGGATGATTTCTTCGTCTGCAAGCGGCTTGACTTTGGGAAAAGAAAAGGGGAACCACAACGGAACTCTTATAATTGGGATAGCATTAACTTAAAAAGAATAAAATGGCGCAGGAATTAGGGAAGGAACAAATTGATGTATTTGACTTGGAACGGAAATAAATAAAATAATTAAAATGCTGCATGGAGGACAAAAATTGAGGACATTGAAGCTAAAATGAAGTATACGCAAGCAGACAAGAAAATGAAGAAACGACACAATGGCTGGAAATGAAGACAAAGACAATGTGATTAAATATGAATAAGTAATGTGCAGGTGGATAGTAATAATAAAAGGAGGTTTTTAGAGACTATATTGTGAATAACAATAGTTTTAAAGATAGGACACTGGGATAGTGTGATAGATGAGATAGGACACTGGGATTAACAGTGAAAGAATTGGGGAATATGGGGTAAGATAGAAAAGTCCAGGACTTTGATTTATAAAATAACTATATTGAGATTAATAATGGTCAACAGAAATTTGAGAAGAATATGTTACAGATACTTAAAATGAAAATATGGATGGAAGCTATAATGTATAAGAAATAGACTATATTAAAAGAAAATATATTAATAGGCATAATGAATCAATTTTTAGTAAGATGTTACATGGTATTACTTGAAAATAATTGATGACTATAAAAACTGGGATATTGTTTAAATACCTATAACAATTGCAATAATTTGAATATTTTCAACAAGTTTAATATTTTAATATTTTTAATATTTTTGATAATATAATTAAGCAAAAAAGAAAAGATTGAAATAATATAGGACTATGAATTACAAATAAGAACTACTTAAACTGGTTTTTATATAAATGGTATGGTTAAAGAGAGAATTGTGGGAAATAATTGGAAAATTGTTCTGTAGTTTTATTTGAATTAAGAACTGTTTCAATGTTAAACTGCTATATTTTTGGAATTAGAGATAGGATTTAAATTTGGTGAAGTAATAAGGAAATAAAGATTTAATGAGCATTTTACGAAGTAATAATAAATGTGAGGAAGTTTTAGAAAGGGAAATAATGTTTTGAAATATAAACATGTGACTTGTATTGTTGAGGATTTAGGCTAAGAATTATGAAATGTATTATCTTAGGAGATGCTAAATGTTAGTTAAATTTGCTTGTGGCTATTTAGAGATACTAGGCTAGTCCATGTTTTAACTCTTCCCCAGGTTCTGCCACTCTTTGTCCTACATATAAGTTTGATAGGAGCTGTTATTGATTTTAACAGTATTAAATTACTAGCTATGGGTGCGCAATGACTTACATGGTTAGGACGCTGGGTAAGCTCCTGTCACTCACTCCTGCCAACCCAGCAATTTGAAAGTGCGCAACTGCAAGTAGATAGATGGGTATCATTTCAATGGGCAGCTTAACAGGCACACAAAAGGAACCCCAACTGCATGACCCCTGGGCAATGGTAATAGATTAAGAACAATAATCTAATGAAGGGAGTGAGTGTACAATATTTGCCAAATCCAAATTAAGCATAATGTTCTAATGTAAAATACAAAATACATTAATTGATAAAAGTATTTTTTAAACCTGAACAATATCAAAACTTGTTGCAATTGGAAAGTTTTAAAAAGTAATTAATGAAGCTGTACTGAATTGACTTTGATTCAAATCAGTTCTAGCATATAGTTATAATTTAATTAATTTCTCTGTATCAAACCAGATTCAAAGTGGTGCCTTCTTTCCAATTTAAATTGATAACACTCGTTTTATAAGTATATAGTAGTAGTAGTCCTTGACTTACAACCATTTGTGTTTAGTGATTGTTCAAACGGCACTGAAAAAAATGACTGATGACCGTTGCAGCATTCTCACAGTCACATGATTAAAATTGGAGCTCTTGGCAACGGACTCATATTTATTACGATTGCAGTGTCCTGGGGTCATGTGATCACCATTTGTACCCTGATAAACAAAGTCAATGGGGAAGCCAGAGTCACTTAACTGTGTTACTAGCTTAACAACTGCAGTGATTCACTTATCGAATGTGGCAAGAAAGGTCATAAAATGGGGCAAAACTCACTTATTAACCATCTTGCTTAGCAATTTTGGGCTCAATTATGGCTGTAAGTCAAGGACTACCTGTACAAGATTAGCTGAATGAAATTTAATATAACAGATTTTCATTCTCAAATCTATATATTTGCCTTAAATGGTTGGGTGATTACTACAGTGTCTTTTTAATTCTTTAAATATGTTTCCATAGGTATCATTACTTGGATTAGAACTTCTAGGTGCCCTTGGTGAAAGACTATTAGGATGTTTCAGAACCTATGTAGGAACTGGTAAGTATTTTTTACATTTTTTCTGTAAAAAAAATTGTAAAAAAATAAGTTTTATCTTTTCCTCAATATTTTTTTAACTAGGGCTGTATATCACAAATTTATAATAATGGAGAAGGCATAGTAATAGATTTATATATAGAACACAGCTATTGCTGATTTATGACCACTTGTTGAACCACCAAATTTACAGTGATCTTGTTAAGGGTACTTTATAGCCTGAGTGTAAGGGCGCTTCTGATGACAATATACTGTTGCTATCAACAGACTATTACAACCACATGGCATCAGTATAGTATAAAAATCAACTAAAGCCTAAAGCTTAAGTAAATCAATAGACCCAGCAGCCCCAGAAGGAAAAACAGGAGTCATTTACAACATACAATGTAAGGATTGCAACAGCCACTACATAGTACAAACAGGCAGAACACTAACAGAGCACATCCATGAACATCAACTAGTAACCAGAAGACATGATGAAAGCTCCTTAATTTTACAACACATGGCCGGACTTAACAATACTATACTATTATAATACTATTGGGAAGCTGTGACCATCCTAAACCAAGTCAAGTCCCAAAACACTAGAGAATTCCTAAAAGGCACCTTGACAAGTCAGCCAGGAACATAGACATAAACCACATCTATACATTATTCAAAAAAGACAATCAACAAGCCAAAAAATGGGGGGAAAGACCAGAGGGAAAAAAGACCAGAACACCTCCTGACCAGCAATCAACAGATGAGCGAGATTAACATCAATATTAACATTAGACCAACAATCAAGCAGCAAACAATACCCAGTCAAGGAATTGCCAAACAAACAGTAAACAGCCCAACCAAAGAACCACCAAGACCACTCCCATTAACACTGACAGGGAAGGTCTATGACAATGTTGGTGAACCTTTTTGACACTGAGTGCCGAAATGGGAGAATGCAAACGGAGGGGGGGGAGCATCGGAAACCGGAAGAGCAGCTCCCTGGCGTGCATGTGCAGGAGCACCGGAAACTGGAACAGCAGTTCCCTGGCCTGCATGCGCACCATCACCTGATCTTCCTGTTTCTGGCATGACTATGTGCATGTGAAGACCAGCTGGCCAACGCGCATACATGCACCAGAAACTGGAAGCTTAGCTTCCCGGCGTGCACATGCAACCCAGAGAGCTTCTTTTCTGGCACTCCTATGCTGAAAAGACCAATTGGTCGGTGGACATGTGCGCGCCGGAACTCAGAAGAGCAATGGGTGACGGCTGGCATGCCTGGAGAGATGGCTTTGCATGCCACTTCCGGCACGCATGCCATAAGTTAACCATCACAGGTCTATGGCATCTGTAACATCATCAGTGCTAGTAGGGAATGGGGTTTCCTCTCATTTTATATTCTACTTTGGGCAATGAACATCTGCAAGAAAACAACGATGTTCAGAGAGCATCAAGGACTCCTAATTTAAATGTGAGTTCAGTCATATATTAAATCAGGCCAGTTAGGATCCATTTAGTTTGGTTCAACTCAGTTGGCTGCATAAGTAAAGGTTTATCAAATGTTTGCACTGTCCCCAGCAAAACCTCATAGGTTATCCAAGGATATTCTAGATTCTATCCTTCCACTTCCCCATCTTCTATTTCTAAGAACCTTTCCAAACATATTTATTTTCTAGTCTGTCTTCTATGCCCCCTGTATCTGAGTTTCTTGTTTCTTAAGGTTGTTAATGGTGTCAAGGATGTTTTATTTGGTTCTTCTTTTAGCCCACCTTTGCAATGGTCTCACTAAGCCTATTGGGCAATGTTGCATTTATGATTGTAATATTAAGGACTGAGACCTCACATTTTTATTTTCATATTGAATGCTACTGAGTCATCTTCTGGCTTGTAAAGTGGTTATTTTTGCTTTAAAAGTTGAAAAACAAATATATAATCAAATACAGATAGTCCTTGATTTATGATAACAATTGAGACAAGAATCTTCCGTTACTGAGTGAAGCAGTTATTTAATGAGATGCCATATAAGTACTTTTCTCAAAACCACAATCCTGGCATGCCTGGTTGCAGTTGTAAGCGAGTTCCTGGGTCATAAAGTGGACAGAATGAAAGATCTGCCTTTCAGAGATACTTGACCCCATTGGGGGAGAGGGGAATCCCTCTGGTGGGTAGGCCTTTAGCTTTCAAGGAGTTGAAAAGACTTGGTCGCAGAAGGACAAAATCTCTGGCTGGCAACCTTTTCATTCTAAATCAGGGGTCCGCAGGTCGCAGCCCACTACTAGACTATCAGCCATTTGGAACCCCGTCACGGAAGTGGTAAGTGAGCACGTATGTAAGCATATCCTCACTTGTGGGAGCAGCAGATGAGCACACATGGCTGCTGCTTGCATAAATGGCGCACGTGCGCATGACTACCACTCACGTGAAATGTCCCCTCTCTCCCCCACTGGTCCGCAAAGCCGGAAAGGTTGGGGAACTCTGCTCTAGATCAGTGGTCACCAACCGGTGGTCCGCGGACCACTGGTGCTCCGTGAGAAAATTTTGGTGGTCCGCAGAGAAATCTTTGCAAGGAGCCCAGTTGAAGTTTCCCGCGCCGCTCGTCCTTCAGCTCCCAGGGACAGGGTGAGGTCCTTCAGGCAGTTAGCTTGGCCACCTGTTAGCGGAGAGAAGCAGCTGAAGTCAACCCCAGCTTTGCTGTCTCATTGCGGATGCTAAATCGGCCCCCTGCAAACTCTCGTCTCTCGAGGAGCGCTCACTGAAGTGGCGCTGGAAGAGTTTGCAGGGGACCGATCTAGCGTCCGCAATGGACAGCAAAGCTAGGGTTGACTCTGGCTGCCTCCCTCTGCTGTAGTGCTTCCTGGACGCTGTTTACCGCTCTGAGCCCCAAGCACTCCAAGTCCCAAGCACTGCCTCATAGTCCCCCGCAGCAGCTGCCCTCCAACCAGTAGGTCAAGCCCAGCTCTGGGTCTTGTATGCCAAGCCGAGCCCTTCATCTACTTCAAGCCATCCCCCATCAGGGGACCCCACAAAGCCCTCGCTGCCCCTTCCATCCATCTGCCCCCGGCCAGCCTTTTGGAAATACTGGATCTTCGGAGGCTGGGTGGCTATTTAATTTCACAAAATATAAATTTCAAAACCTGCAGGAAGATATCCTTCAAATTTTCAATTAACCATTTTAATACCTCCATAACTTTTAAGAAGCAATCGTTTTTATATCCAAAACTAATTGTAAGAAAACACTTCCTTTATATCATTAGAATACTATCTTTAAAAATACCAATTTAATTAAGATTTTCAATTTATTACTAAAATCCTCCCCCCAAAAAGAATTAATCTTCTATTCTTCCCTTCTTTCTATTTTTTTCCCGTCCTTCTTTTTCAATAATTCTTTCAACATTGCTCCTCCCCCTAATTTTATTTTTGAAAATTTTTGAATTTTGATTTGAGGTTGATGTATCTTGAAAGCTCGCTCTCTTCTTGAAATCATTTTCTTCAGTTTAAAACCCCCATTTCGACTCTTCTTGCTTGTATAATCAATCAGTTCATTCCTTTGTCTATAAAGCCAAGAATTGTTACCATAAAGTTTATCAGCTTGCAATAAAGAGTTTACTTGTTGCTTTTCTATTAATTGAGTGGAAGCGTCTGCCAAGACCTGTGTTTCAACTGTGCCAACCTCCATTTCAATCCTGACAGCCTCTTTGTCCTCCAGAATCAAAATCCTCTGATTAATTTCCTCCTGTTTCACAGCCAACAAATCATTATAATTCTCCAAGCTATATTTTTGAAAAGTTCTTTCAATTGATTCCAAAAGAGCAGAGTTAAAGAGTCTAAAAGTTCTTGAAAAACCTTTACAGTCACAACTTGAAAATTTGCTGATTCACCAAACAGTGATCCTCCAGCCCTGATGTCAGCCATGTTTCAGTCTTCACTTTATTTTTATTCAGCTATCAGGTCGACAAATCCAACTATTTTCCACACAATATAAAGATGTAAATTAATTGAGGTCAATACCAAGTTCTTTTCCATGCCGCTTCCACTTTAAATCTTTTTCTTAGGGTGTAATCCAGTAGCTGTATCAATGTTACAAGCGTTAACAAGCGTTAACAAGCACTTTCACTTTTTCTTTTTCTTTTTCTTTTGCTTTCATGCCCTCAGGCGCCATTTTCTGCATTTTTAAACGGAGTTAAAGTGTTACTTGCGGTTTTGTTTTTTTTTTTTGTTTTTTTGTTCTCCTGATTTGCTCTGCCAGCACCCAAAGTCCAAATTCTTTATGATCCTTAAAATTGTGATGCTGGTGTGGACGCGATGCCTCCGTCTGCATGAAGCAGACTCGTCCTGGATTCGGAACAATGAAGGGCTTAGAGGGAGCTCACCCTGCAACACCCAGGCTTAAAAAGACAAACCTGGGGGTCTAGGGGAGCTCTACCCAAACTCTTCGGCTCTTCTCTCCCCCTTTTTCCCAGGGGGAGATTTTCAAGCCGCTGAACAGCCGGTTTTCGCTGTTCAAGTGGCTAACGAAATCACAGGGCTGGAGCTCCTAAAGGAGTGTCCGTTTGGCGATTGCGGAGCCACCAGAAGTCCAGATTGACCAAGCTTCTTGAGTGAAGGAACACAAAAGAGGTTTCCAGGCTGTGTGCCTGGACCAGACACTTTCTCTCAGGCCTCTCACCTGGAGGCCTCGCAGAAGCAGAGAGCTAGGCCCAAAAGGCAGCTGAGCCTCCCCCCCCCCGCTGCCAGTGGTCTGCGGGGTTTAAAATATGAACTTGGTGGTCCCTGAGGTCCAAAAGGTTGGGGACCTCTACTCTAGATGATACCTCTTTATGGGGAAAAAGAAAGTATGTACAATCAACAGAAACAAGAAACCCTATGACAATGTCTCTTTATAAGAGTTACAAAGTAAACTTGTGAAAGATTTGAAGATTTTTTAAAAAATACCAAACAGTGATGGAAGATTAAATCCTGCGATGCCATAGGAATTATTTAAAGATCAGAGCAAAAAGGCATATGGTAATATAAACATGGACTATTGATCAGGGATAAACTATTTGTTTGATATTTCTGGTAACTCCTAATGGAATTTTTGCTGATCTAGGATTGAAAATATAATGATTTATAAATTACACAGAGATAAAAGCTAGGTAATGGAAGAAGATGTTTTTCTACCTGTTACTTTAAAAGACAATAAAAAGTTAATATATTAGCTTCTTCTCCATATGATGGTGAGAAGTCACTTCTTTAATACTATTTTTGTTACTTTTTTCTTCTCTACTTTCTTTTCTTTTTAATGCATATTTTGAATTTTCTTTTTCTTCTAGCTTAGTTTGTATTAGTTTTTATTATAATTTTTAAAAACTTCAATAAAACTATTAAGCAAAAAGTGTAGCATTTACAACTAGAAATACAACTGGTGTACAATCAAGATTAGAACATCTTCATATGCCCTTTCTGTAATGTAATATGCCAGCAATGCTTCTTGGGATTTTACATGGAACAGATAGGATAACTTTTGTGCAAAATAATTAATGAACAAACATTTGTCAACAATTTTTCCATCAACCTCTCGAAACAAGGACAAGAGATATAAGAGCATTTTAGCCTCTCTTGTACTCCATTGCAAGTAAACATTTTGGAAAAAAGAAATTTTACTAGTACAATCGGGCAAGTAATTACTGAAGTACATCAAAAAGTTTCAAACTATTTCAGAAGGTCTCAGTGAACATAATGGATTAACATCTTAAAATCTATCATGTATCTTTAATCGATTTGTCTACAATTTAGTTGTACAGTTTAGTTGTACAGCTGATGAAATAAGTTTAGCTCAGAAAGGCATATGCCTTTTATTAAAATGTGTTAGTCTGAAAAAGGTGTTAAAGATTTCTGAGCTGAGGACCAGTTAAAATTGTATTTAACTGTAACTCTTCAACTGTTTACCATTCCACTGGTCTGTAAATTCAGTATTGCTTCTCCTGAGATCTGAATCTCTATCATTCTACAGTTGCATTTTTGACAGCTAAAATGATAAAAAATCAAATGAATGGTTGAGAAAAAATATCTGCAGTTTACTTGACTGTTACTTGTCAGCTTTGGAAGCCCTATTAGCACCAGATGCTTCCCTGCTGCCAACTTCTTGCGCTTGGGAAAGTAGGAGGGGGGATTTAGAGGAGTGATTGTAGTTAGACCTAATAGCATTCTTCCTTTTGGTCAAGGTCATGGTGTTTATGCACCTAGAGGAGGAGTGGTTGCAGGGATGGCTCGAGTTGGGATGGATGATGATGGGGCCATGTGACAGACTGATGGGTGCAGGGGCTGGATTTGGGGTTTTGATTTACTGAGGGAAAACCGGAACTCTCAGATTCGGGTTTTCCCAGATGTGCCAGTTTACCTTCTCTAATAAATGGAACTTTGAGAAATGCCTGCTTCGGAGTTTTTACTTGGAGTTACGGACTTGCTGGAACGCTGACATTATTAGATGGAATCACTAACTGATATAGGAAGAATTGGGCATATTGTTGGGCCACATGTAGTTTCTATGCCTTGATTTTTGAGAAATACTTCCTTAAACATTTAAAAATATATTTATGAAGTATAGTTTAGATGATTGTTTATAAGCAAAAGAGGATAAAATGCCTAGTAGGAAGTTACATGTACTTCACTTTGTTAAAAGTACTTCTTATTGATGTTCTAGAATCTGATCCAGATATTTATTTATAATAATAATTAGTGGTATTATTGTAAAAAAATAGATGTTACATGGTCATGTTTTGACTAAAGCTATGTCTCTTAATACTAAGATTAAAAGGAGTAATGGTTATTATTCATAAACTTTCTCAGAAAGGATGTGATCATTCAAATAAGACATTGCATGGTATTCTGAAAATAATTATGTCATCATTTTGCAGAGGGTGGTAAACATTGTTTTAACATTTGTATCTATAACAGAAATAAAATCAGTAGATTGAAAGTAGCAAATATCACTTAATTTCATTTAGATTTTTTTATTTAGACCTAAAATGTACCAATAGTATAAAAAAGTATTATTTATATGCCTGAAAATAAGATGTTCTCCCAGATATTTTTTAATGTATTTAAAAATAAAAACATTGAGGATATACATACAAAATTGGTTTTTAATGCCATTAGTTGCCTTGAATATTCCGATCAAGGAATTATAGGACAACTGAAATAATTAGAAAGGAAAGATGCTCAAGGCTCAGAGTTCCAGCCAGCAGGCTATGCATTGAGATAAACTTAGAAATATGTGCAATATATTTCTTTCCTAATTATTTTGTTAGATACATAGGCTTACATTGCAAAGCAGATGAGGGAGAGAAAAGTTAGGGTTTTACTCCTTTATATCGTGTAAGTTATAATGATACCATAGATCAGGGATGTCAAACTCAATATCATTGAGGGCTGCATCAGCATTATAGTTGCCTTCAAAGGCCCAGTAGCATGTCAGACTATGACGATTCACAGCGGCCAGGTGGGTGTATCTGGGTAGGCATGGCTGAGTGGTCACAGCTGGGTCGCTGTGGATGGGTGGGTGTGGCCGGCTCGATGCCTCTTACTGGACATGACTGATACAGGACAACTGGTTCGGGATGGAACAAGTCGCACCAACTAACTCGACGGGGGACAATTCAGTGTCCCACAAGCTCCTCACCTCCCCAAACTGCTGGCAGCCAAACGTGTGTGTGTGGGCACACACAACCCACATTCCACATTTGGGGACTTTTATCCACAGAGGAAGGAGAGGAACTTCTCCCCAAGCCCAGCATGATTAGCAGTTTGTAAGCTCAGAAATGGATAAAAGTCCAAGCTTGGAATGATGTGTGTGTGTGTGTGTGCACAGCACGCCAAAAGAGACGTTCTTCTCCAAATCCCAGACATCATTGGCATTTCCCTGTTGGTGCCCTCTCCCAGCAAAGCAGAAGGCAGAGGATGACACTGCTACATGTGGAAGCGCAGAGAAGAAAGTTTAATTGTTTGACTGTTGCAGTGTCCCAGGCTTATGTGATTGCCTTTTGTGACCTTCGGACAAGCAAAGTCAATGGAGAAGCCAAATTCACTTAACCTTATTACTAACTTAACAACTGCAATGATTCATTTAACAACTGTGGCAAGAAAGGTCATAAAATGGGGCAAAGCTTACTTAATAATGTCTCACTTAGCAACAGAAATGTTGTGGTCGTAAGTCTAGAATTATCTGTATACGTCTTAGTAAGAAATCTTGGCTAATTAAAATATGGTTGAAACAAAGTAAAACATAAACTTTTGACATAGAATTTCAAAATATTTTATTAAGATTGTTCATCACATAATGTATTTAGTCTTATTTTTATCCCCTAGTTCTCGTAGCATTGATGGATCGAATGGGAGATGCCAAAGACCACGTTCGAGAACAGGCACAGAATCTTATTTTGAAGTTAATGGACCAAGTAGCTCCACCAATGGTAGGAATTCTATAGAGAGGATTTTTCTATTAAATGTGAATTGTTCTGTTCTATTGAATTAAGCAGCACAATATCAATCAGCAATTTAAGAAGCCGGGTGGGATGTGGGGAATTTTGTGTTGTTGTTTTTTTCCTGGCTGAAGATATGTGATGGTCATTTATTTTGCCTCACTTCTCAGTTGGAAGCATGGGAAAGAAATAGAATTTTCCCAAGGGAGCTTCATAGGAAAAGGATCAAATCAATCTCAGATCCTACCAAAAGAAAAAATGGTAATAGCAATAGCACTTAGACTTATATACTGGTTACAATGCTTCACAACTCTCTAAAAGGAATACAGAGTCAGCATATTGCCCCCAACAATCTGGGTCCTCATTTTACTGAACTCGGAAGGATGGAAGTCTGAGTCAACCATGTGCCTGGTGAGATCCGAACTATCAAACTTCTGGCAGCCGGTGATCAGCAGAAGTAGCCTGCAGTACTGCATTCTAACCACCATAGCAGTTCTTAAGGGAGCAATAGTGACTTGGGTATATATCTATTATAGTTGTCTTCTTAGCAGAAGACCATGCTTACTTTCTTGGAATATACCGGTGATGGCAAATCTATGGAATATGTGGCCGAGGTAGCACACATAGCCATCTTTCTGGGCACACGAGGTGTCGGCCAACTCACCTGCAGCTGCGCATACGCACACACCCCTTCTGGTGTTTGCGCCTCTGGTACATATGCGCGCAATTCAGGGAACCCAGCTGGTCTTCGGAGCACTCCTATGCATGCGTGTGCATTTGCGCATGTGTATGAGAGTACTTGCATGCAGTGCATGCATGCGTAGACGGCGGACCTGTTCGGCATTCGGTGAATAAAGGTTCGCCACCACTGATATATATACCGTGTTTCCCTGAAAATAAGACAGGGTCTTATTTTCTTTTGACCCCCGAAATATGGCCTTGGCCTTATTATTGGGGAGGGGTGTCTTATTATTTTTCAGGTGCAGGAGACCCCTAAACATAGCCCGCTGCAGGGGGACTGATGCTGGAGCACCAACCAGCTGTTTTGCCGGTTCCGCTCAGGCCATTGCCTTGAGCAATTGTGGCAGCTTTTAATTTGCTTCCCGTGCAAACAGCACGAGGTGAGATAAGGCGGGGGGGCGAACGGTGGGGGAACATGCCCCGCGCACACCTGCCATACACCCGGAACGGCCTCACAGAGACCGCTCCCAGAAATGGTAGCTTGCGTGCCCCTTCTCTTAGTGGCGGCCGCAAACAAACTCTTGCCAGCCCTAGCCCTGTCGACCTGGAGGGAGGGATTCTGGTGCCAGAGCTCCGAGCAGTGGCCGGTGTGGGCTGTCTGCACAACCATGAAGCAGGATCTGTGTGGCTGGTTCTTGCCTGCAGCATTGCCAGCGAGGATCAGGTCAGAGCTGCTGCTGCTGCCGCCCGAGATCAGCAGGCTAGATTCAGTGAGCCGGACACATTGCTGCCACTTGGGAGAAGAGAGAGAGGAGGCGCTGCGAGAGAGCCCATTTCTGATGTTGTTCTTCTGAGGGGCAGCAGCATGTTCAGCTCCCCGAATCAGGCTTGGCAATCTCAGCCCGTGAGGGGTGGTGGCAGGTGGGGAGGGGTGGGGAGGCAGAGAAGCGAGAATTCTGCTGCTCGCCCAAACCCCAGATCTCCTGTTTGCCTTGCAGGCTCTTCAAGAGGAAGGCAATCAAGCTTTTGCAATCCAAGCCAGCGCTGCTTCTTCTGCTTCCCTTTCTTCCCCCCTGGAGCCGAAGCAGAGAACAAAAGGATGGCTGGGAATAGTTTAAAAGATAGAATCCAACATGCTGGTTCTCAGGTTACACACTGCTTGGAGTGGGAGGGCTGGGGCTTCTTCTCCTGCTCCCCTTTCCTCCCTTCCCCCAGCGGTGCTGATCTTGGGCAGCAGCGGCTCTGACCTGATCCTTGCTGACAATGCTGCAGGCAAGAACTGGCCACGCAGACAGCCCACACTGGCCACTGCTCGGAGCTCCGGCGCTAGTACCCCTCCCCCCAGGTTGACAGGGCTAGGGCTGGCAATAGTTTGTTTGCAGCTGCTCTTTGTGGCCGCCACTAAGAGAAGGGGCACGCAAGCTATGATTTGTGGGAGCGGCCTCCACGAGGCCATTCCAGGTGGATGGCAGATGTGCATGGGGCATGTTCCCCAACTGTTCGCCTCCCCCGCCTCGCCTCCTCACCTTATGCTGTTTGCACAGCAGCTGCGCATGCGTATAAGTTTTTTGGGGGGGGCTTATTTTCAAGGGGGGCTTATAGCAAGTGCGCGCGAAAGCCCAATTGGGCTTATTATCGGGACATGTCTTATTTTCAGGGAAACATGGTGTGTGTGTGTGTATATATGCATGTGTGTATATGCACATACAGACAAACATGTACAGAAGACAATTATTTTAAGAACTGTGCTGACTTTCCGGTTCATAAAATAGCAGAAAGTTGGTCTTGTCAAACTGATTACTATCTATTCCTATTAATGGAAACCACTGAACACTAGAATAAAAATTATTTAGAGAATTCTGAGTGATTCTATAAAGGAAAAGAGAGCAGGGGCAAAAGTGATGTTTTCATCTATATTCTGTTGAAGATAAAATAGATTAGTTAGTGTTATAATAAATTAGTATTATCAACAACTCTTTGGATTTCAAGTTCAAAGTTTACTCCCCAATATAAAGGATTCATAAGCAGTAATGGGTTGTATCTTTCAAAAGCTGAGAAAAATTATTTACTAAACATTAAGAACATGACTGCATGTGATATTTTTTTTACAAGAAATAAGTTTTAAAAGTGAAATAAAACTGGCTATTTAATTTTTTTTAAAAAGTCAGATGCCAATGGATGGATTGGGGAATCATGAATATGTACATTTTGTTGAAAACATCTGGTTGTTTTCAACAAAACAGTAAAAAAGAGTACAAAACGAGTGGTATAATTTGATAAGTTAATTGAAAGTCACTTACCCAGAGAGAAAATATGGCTATGCCTTTTTAAATCAACTCATTAAGTTCTCAAGAAGAGAGTTGTTGTGATAACGAACTATCTTGATATCAGTTGGGGAATTTAACTGGTTAAACGAGAAAGATTCAGCAGGTTTCTGATCTTTCTTGATACCAAATTAATTTTCAGAAAATGGAAGGAATAAATAAGGATTAAATTTAACTAAATTCTGAATTTAATTGTGACAAATAGAATTGATCAGTGGCTGAAGTGTCAGGAACCTAAGGGGAAGAAAACCAAATTATATAAGGATCTCAAGATAATTAGGGGAAAAATTGCTGAAAGTCAGTTGGACTTCAAGAAGGCAGACTTTAAAATATGATCAAAAACTGGAGAATATACTATGGCATGAAATTAAGAAATGGAAGGGGCGACCTTGAGAAATGAGGTAGTGAAAGCATAGCTATAAACAATGTTCATGAACATGAAAAATAGATTTAAGAGTCGTATAAGAAATTTTCAGCTATGACTTCTTGCTGGCTCTTTTCACATCCATGCAGGTATGCAAACAAAACAGTTTGTACTTGCCTTGCTGATAAGGAGCTGAATTAAGTGTTAGTTCTGATAGAAATAATTCTCATGAGACAATGAGATTGGCAAATTTGAATGAATAAAGGCACCCAAGAGAACTCTGGGAAGAAGCTGAAAAATAGATATCATGGAAATGAAAATTAATTTTATTTATTTATTTATTTATTTATTTATTTATTTGTCAACAAGTACAAGGAAACAGGAATCCGGAAGCGTCTCGGCAAGACTGGTTGGGAAAATACCAGGCTCCAATGAGCCTGGCGAAAACTCAGCCAGACAAACTGCCGTCGGGGGGTCTTCATACCAGAACTGTCCTGTAGGGACAGTGAAGAAGGAGAGGCATCTCGGTTGGCTAAAGAGGAACAGGCAAGTTCCTTGGAAAGCCAGAGAAAACTTTTCGATCCGACATCAGGGGACGGCGGCCATTGCGAACCGCCATGAAGCTGGGGCATCCGGAATAAGAATTGTGCAGGAGTTTACTGGAACCAGGTGAGTGATTGGCCAACTCACAGGTATTAAAAGAAAAATTGGAACTTTTAAAGTTACCCTGGCATGGAAACAGCAGTTAAATAGCATTGGGGGGAGACAATTAATAGAGAAGAGAGAAAGCGGAAGTGAAAAAAGCCCAAGACGAAATCTGATGCTTAAACTTTTAAATGTGGATATCGAATTTGGAGAGACTAAATTGAACATAAGAAAAAGAACCTCAAAAGAAAGGATTGGACATAACAGGATTGGACATAAACTATATAGACAATTTTGAATTTTGGAGGAAGATCAAAGAATGAGAAAGGATCGTAATAGAAAAGTTTGACCAAAGATTTTAATTAAACTTAAACTGGAATGTAAAGCTGGAATTTGGATTTTATGAATTTAGACTGGACTATAAATTGATTTGGTGTATATAAAGGCAAAAAAGAAGAAGAAAATTAAATTAGTAAAGATCGTTAAAGTGGATTGCAAATAAAATGGATACTTTTTTAGACAGCTGACTTGGATTGTGGATTGTAGAGAGACATCTTCAGGAGAAACAAGATCATTACAATACTAACATTTTATTTTGGAAAAAACGTGGAACTTCAAAAGCCATAACAGCCGTGAGAACTTCCAGGGAGAGTTTGTTTGTCTACAAGCGGTTTGACATTGATGATTAAAAAAGGAGGACTACAACGTGATTTCAAACTGGAATACATTTTACTTAGAAAGAACAAAATGGTGCAGGAACTTGAGGAAATGATGAAAATGAAGTACTTATCACTGAAAATGGAAATAAGAGAAATGACTACTGTCAGGTGTGCTTCCTTCAAAGTCCAGCAAAGAATGACCCAAACTCCATTGTTTATAGAGAAAGGTACTTTTACTAGAAAATGAAGTGAATGCAACCAAAGGAAAGCAGAATCTAAGGCAATAAGCGCGAAAATTGCATAT
The DNA here is from genome assembly GCA_022577455.1 of Arizona elegans. NCBI lineage: Eukaryota > Metazoa > Chordata > Lepidosauria > Squamata > Colubridae > Arizona > Arizona elegans. The sequence goes on along the minus strand of JAKOOJ010000004.1, from coordinate 67,753,415 downwards.
AGAAAGCATCCCCTCCTATTGTCCACCGTTAATCATCCAATCCAAAGGTCTCCCAGGGGTCAGGTGGAAGCATACGTCTGGCAGCGTCATCAATCAGGAATGCCATGACCGTTGACCCGACGGCAGCTTCAAAGATACAGTCCGGTGGCTTAACTATTGCTTTCGATTCCTCCAGCACACTTCCCCTCCCATGCTACCTAGCTCTCCCCCCCTCCCGTTACTATGGCAGCCAAAGCAGTAAAGGCAGAGGCTGACATTCGGCCCCTCTGCAGGAGAGAAGTTAGTCCTAAATAGGGAAAGAGAAAACAACACAACACAGAAATTAGGGTTTATCAGGATATTTGGTGTGAAACAACTGAACTTTCTTTGGCGCCCGGACATCACGTTTATTCACCCATTCAGCTTGAAATAATGGGAAATGCTTCCAGGCCACCAAATACTGCACTTTACCGTGATGCTTCCTAGAATCCAAAATTTCCTTAACTTCAAAATGTTGTTCCCCCTCTAATAGTATGGGGACCAGAGGAGAGTCCTGGTTCGGATGCAAAGGGGACAAATGTTCCGGTTTCAGTAAGCTAACATGAAACAGGGTGGATTCGTCTCAAATTTTTTGGCAATTCCAGTTCAACTGTGACTGGGTTGATGAGTCTAGTGATTGGGAAAGGCCCCACATACTTTGGTCCGAGCTTTTTTGATTTCTGGAGGTCTGTAAATATTTGGTGGAAAGATAACCACATCACCCACTTTGTAAATGTGTGCCGGGCACCTCTTTTTGTCAGCTTGGGCTTTATGTGCTCGATGTGCGTCATCTAAAGCTTTTAGAGTTACTGCCCAAGTACCCTGTAGTTGTTCGATCCACTCAATTAAAGAGGGGTTCTGTGGGTTATCCTGAGGTAGCTCTGGGATTGGCACAAACTCTTGGCCAGAGGCCACCTTAAATGGAGTGAAACCGGTGCTGCTGTGTATGGAGTTATTATACGCCACTTCCGCAAATGGCAATAAGTCCACCCAGTTATCTTGCTGATAATTTATGTAACATCTCAGGTACTGTTCTAACACGGCATTGGTTCTCTCACAAGCCCCATTTGTCTGGGGGTGGTGAACGGAGCTTAACCCCTGGGCGGAGCCTATTAACCCTAAAAACTCCTTCTAAAAGTTGGAGGTAAATTGCATACCCCTGTCCGAGATTATACGTTTTGTAATCGATAAACATGTTGAATAAACAATTTTGCAAGGGTTTTAGAACAAGGGATGAAATGCACCTGTTTGGAAAACAAATCCATTACTGCCCAAATGACTGTGCACCCCCCACTCTCCGGCAGGTCTACAATAAAATCCATGGATATTTCTTTCCAAGGAGCATTTGACCTTGCCACACTCTGAAGTAAACCAGGTGGCTTCCCCGGAGGTCTCTTAGCTGAGGCACACACCGGACAGCTAGCTACATATGCCTCTATGTCCTTCTTGAGTGCAGGCCACCAGAGTTGACTTTTAATGAGATGTAGAGTTTTAACAAATCCAAAGTGTCCCACCGTCTTGGCGTCATGAGCGTGCTGCAACACTGCTACTCTTAAACTGGCCGGAACATACAATTTGGCCCCAATCCAAGTTAGTCCATCACGGGATGTACATTCATTCGAGTGGGTTTGAAACCACTTGTCAGTCTTTAGAGCTTCTTGTAGTTTCTGAAGCAAATCGCCTGAGAGGGCTGGATCGGCCCTCGTCTGTGCTCTGGTAGTTACTGGTGCTGCTAGTTGTGTCACAGGTATGATAGGCCGAACCACTTCCTCCTTGGTACTGTTGTATTGAGGCAATCTGAAAAGTGCATCCGCCATGAAGTTCTTTCCACCAGGAAGGTAGCGTAAAGTGAAATTAAAACGGTTGAAGTGTTGAGCCCAGCGAGCTTGCTTTGGTGACAGCTTATGCGGTGTTTTCAAAGCCTCCAAGTTTTTATGGTCAGTCCAAAATTCAAAAGGATGCTTACCTCCTTCAAGAAATTGTCTCCACGTTAACAATGCCCATCGCACTGCAAAAGCTTCCTTCTCCCATATGGCTCATCTCCTTTCGGTCTCTGACAATTTGCGGGATGTAAAGGCATAGAGTTGTAATTTCCCTTCTGCATTCTTCTGCAGAAGTACTGCTCCTACTGCCACGTCGCTCGCATCAGCCTGTACTACAAAAGGCTCTTCCATGTCCGGATGTTTGAGGACTGGTTCAGCAGCAAACAACCGTTTCAACTTTTCGAATGCTGCCTACAGTCCATAGTCCATTCAAGGGCTCGTGAGGGCTTTGGTCTTACTTCACCTTTTGTTTTCAGAAGATTTGTTATTGGCAGCGCGATTTTGGCAAACGAGGGGATAAACTGTCTATAGAAGTTAGCAAATCCGAGGAAACTTTGTAGTTGTTTGCGGGTGCGTGGCGCAGCCCATTCCAATACTGCCCGAACTTTTCCAGGGTCCATCTCTATTCCCTCATGCAATATGCGATATCCAAGATAGTCAATTTTGCTTTGGTGGAATTCGCATTTAGGGAGTTTGGCATATAGTTCAGCAGCTCTGAGTTTTTTCAGGACAATTCGCACCAATTTCACATGGTCATGCATGTTCTCAGAGTAGATAAGAATGTCATCCAAGTAAACCAGCATCCGCTTATACAGGTGCTCATGCAGTACTTCGTTAATCAATTGCATGAATGTAGCAAGGGCTCCTTGTAGTCCAAAAGGGAGCACTCGAAACTGGAAACATCCCAGTGGGCAGTTAAACGCGGTTTTCCATTCATCCCCCTCCTTAATTCTCACTCTGTAGTATGCCTCTCGTAAATCCAGTTTGGTGAAAATTTTCCCCTTTCCTAAATGTGCTAGCATGTCCTTCATGAGCGGCAGGGGGTAAACGTTTTCCACTCAAATAGCGTTGATATTCCTATAACCAACTACCAAACGAAAGGAGCCATCTTTCTTTTCTCGGAACATTACAGGTGCCGCCACCCTTGGTCTGGCTGGTTGGATAAAACCCCATTCTAGGTTTTGGTGCTTAAAAGTGATAAACAACTGAAAGAATGGCAAAGTGGAATGAATAAGTTTGTCTGGAACGAGAAAAAACCGAGAGTGAAACTGAAAATTATGCAAGATGTTCCAGAAAGGGGAAGTCTTAAACTTCCAAACCTACAGTTATATTATGAAGCAGCAGCTTTGACTGAAGCAAGCGATTGGTTTGAAAGGAAAAAGACTGGAATATTGAATATAGAAAGTTTTGATCTTGAATTTGGATGGCATGCTTACTTATTTTATGAAAACAAAGTGGATAAAGTATTTAAAAGTCATATACTTAGAGACTCTTTGATGAGAGTTTGGAAGAACCACCGATTCAAATGGGATTATAAAATACCGTTATGGCTGGATCTTGGTCATATCATGAGGAATACAAATATAATGTCACTCGGGGGGGGGGTGTTTATATAAAGAAGTTCTTTTTACAGATGCGGGCAGATGGCAACTGAAGACATTAGAGACACTGTTGGATGAAGGGATTAATTTAACTTGGTTACAGTATAATCAACTTCAACTGAGATGGAAAGAGGACCAAAAAACTGATATTATGTTGCATGAGGAAGAATTGGTTAGACGTATAAAAGAGAAAGGTCCAATGCATATTAAAAGGCTTTATAATGTTTTGTTAGAAAGGGATTCAGAAACTGAATTGGTTAAAGATTGTATGATTAAGTGGGCACAAAATTTTGCAGAACCAGTGATGTTGGAAACATGGGAAAAAATTTGGGTTCAGAATGTTAAATTCACACAGTCGCAGAATTTGAGGGAAAATTTTTATAAAATGTTTTACAGATGGCATTTAGATCCTAAGAAATTGTCGTGTATGTACCCTAATGTTCAGCCAAAATGTTGGGGATGTGACTGCTTAGATGCTACATATTATCATGTTTGGTGGACTTGCAAGAAAGTTAAGGCTTTTTTGATAAAAATTTGGTGGGTCATGCAGAATGTTTTGAAGAAAAAAATTTAATTTTCTCCACAATTGTTTTTATTGGGTATAGTTAAGGGTTTTACATTGGGTGAAACTAAGTTGATATTGTATATGATAACAGCAGTGAGATTATTGATAGGTAAATTCTGGAAAAATGAAGCTTTGCCCACTATTGAAGAATGGACTTTGAAGATGGCCAGTTTCGCAGAGATGGCGAAGATATCAGCACATTTAAAAGATCGCTCACAAAAGACTTATGAATGGGAATGGAAAAAGTGGATAGATTATGTGCAGAACAAATATCAAACTAGGAAGTATCAAATAGCTTTTCACTGATAGTATTATATAAAGATAGAAATATTTGAATTTTGTGATAAAAATTATATGGGGGATGGAGGGGTTCAAGTTTTATATAAAGGGGATTTTGTTGGGAGTATATTCTGTGGAAGTCCGGGGGGAGGGGAGGGTTAGGGGGGTTAGGGAGGGTTAGGTTGGGTATTTTGGGGTGGGTTGGGGGGGGAAATGGGGTGAAAATGTAATTGTAAAACTTTTGCAATAAAAAAAACAAACCCCATTCTAGGTTTTTATCAATGAAGTTTCGCAATTCCCCTAGTTCTCGAGGGGTCATGGGGTAGATCTTTGGCTTAGGGAGCTTCACCCCGGGGAGTATTTCAATGGTACAGTCCGTAGCTCTGTGGGGGGGGAGGGTAGCACATCCGAGGCCTTTTCACTAAAAACTTCTCAGAGATCCCAATACTCCTTTGGAATCTTTTCCTCCCCTTCGATGTGGCCTATTGCCTTTCGTGTTCTACTCTGTCCTCCAGGGGGTTTTCTTCCCTCTCTTGTCTCGGTTTTCCGGTGTGAATGCGCACAACTCCCGTTTTCCAATTAACATGGTTCCATCTACGGAGCCAGGGCAGTCCAAGTATGAGGGGTCGTTGCATGGCAGGGGCCACAATAAACCTGAGGGTCTCTACGTGATCCCCCAATTGCATTTCAATGGGTTCGGTCACAAACCTGGCTGGGCCCCCTCCTGCAATCGATCCATCCAACTGAGAGAACGCAATGGGCCTTTTTAACGTTTTTAGCCTCAGGCCCATTTTCTCCACCACTTTCATGCTGATTATGCACCTGGTGCACCCAGAGTCTAATAGGGCTAACATCTGCGCATGTGCCCCTGTGGACGGCACCCTTATTTCTATGGGGATGAGCATGGGGCCCTCAGTGTGACTCACCAGACCATCTGAGTCGGAGGGAGTCCGTCCCGCTGTCGTCCGCGGTGGTCGGAGTTCCCAACTCACCCTGGTTTCAGGGAGTGAACTCAATGACTTCTCCTTTCAGGGCTGTTTCGCGAGCTTTTGCGGGTACTTTGTCAGCCTCCTTTGGTCCCGAGCCGGTAGATTTTGGCACTGGCTTGGAGAAACATTTTGCAGCCTGATGGCCTTCCTTTCCACATTTGAAACATGTGAAGGGCTTCGATTTTGATTTGAATTCCGCTCTCCCTGCGCCCGCCTTTGGCGCTCCTTTGCAGTAGAAGGGGGATGACGGGTCCCCTGCTCGGCCCCCTCGGAGTCGGCTTCGGGCCAGCTCAATTTCCACATCCTCAGCTACTACGTACCAACTCTGCAAGTCTTCAGAGACCCCCCCCCCATGCTCTACAGTCTTTGTATATGTCTTCATTCAGTCTGTCCTTGAAACTCTCCAGTAGGGCCGCTTCTGACCACCCTGTCATGTAGGGTGCCAGTTCGCGAAATTCTTGGGTGTATTCTGCCACCGATCTCCGGCTCTGCTGGATACCCTTTATTCTGAGTCTCGCTTTCCGCTCACCTAGGTGGTCTTCAAACCGCCTCCTAAGAGTCCCCATGAACAGGTTGTAATTCCTCAGCAAGGGAGAGTTATTATTGTGGAGGACCACCATTCATTCAGCTGCTACTCCCTCTAAGACATTTGTGACGCATCTCACTCGTGCCGCATCTGATCAGTAATCCTCCCCCCCAGTCCTGCATGTGGTTCCACACTTGGATCAAGAAAAGCCCTAAGGTCTTTAGATTCCCATCATATTTTCCGGTTGGGGGGGAATTTTTGGCTTTTTGCGTCTGCGGGGTGGGGCCTGCAAGCCTGGGGGTCCCTGGGCTTCTGCATCCCTCGCTTGAGCTCCAGAAGCCTGAGATGTTTCTTCCCCAGCTTCCTCTTCCTCTCCCCCACAGGCTGTCTCTTCTGGATCCAGTCTGGGGTAGTCTCCTCCCTTCCCCACAGGGAATACATAAGACTCATGGTTTTTCTGGCTTTCCTCGGCATCGCGGAGGAGTTGCATCGCCTGAGCAATCATGAGGCTCTCCTTTTGCTCTTGCAGCTGCACTGCCTCTCCCTTACTAGGTCTGGAGCTCGTTACTCCTTGGGGAGTCCTCCCCAGGTCCGGCAACCTTCCTACTCCCCTCGACCATCTAGCTTCCTCTGGCTCCTCTCTCAGCCGAATTTTTTCCATCCATTCTGCAGCTTCCTTCTTCGCTTGAAGTGAAGTTATAGTAGAGCCAGAAACTCCCATCTGGTCTCCTTCACTCTCTTGGTCAGACATATTTTGGGTTCAGCCCCCTCGGCGTTTATCCGGGATGGCTGGAGAAGAGATTCTGCTTAATGTCAGGTGTGCTTCCTTCAAAGTCCAGGAAAGAATGACCCAAACTCCATTGTTTATAGAGAAAGGTACTTTTACTAGAAGATGAAGTGAATGCAACCAAAGGAAAGCAGAATCTTTATCTTTATCTTTATTCAAATTTCTATACTGCCCTTCTCAGGACTCAGGGCGGTGAACAGCCAAAAAATAAAACATTTTATATACAAAAGTTAAAATAAATTTAAAATAATTAAATAAATTTGGCCCATTAATTTAAAACATTCCAATTAAAACCATATCAAAATTATTTAAAACCAATCATAAAATCAGGACAGCCCGGCTAACTGAAAAAATAGGTTTGAGAGCCCGACGTAAAGTCCAGAGGTCTGGGATCACTCGTATCTCTGGGGGTAGATTGTTCCAGAGGGTGGGTGCTACCACAGAGAAGGCTCTCCCCCTGGGGGTCGCCATCTAAGGCAATAAGCGTGAAAATTGCAGATAGAAAGCATCCCCTCCCACTGTCCACCGTAAATCATCCAATCCAAAGGTCTCCCAGGGGTCAGGTGGAAGCACACGTCTAGCAGCATCATCAATCAGGAATGCCACGACCGTTCACCCGACGGCAGCTTGAAAGATACAGTCCGATGGCTTAACTATCACTTTCGATTCCTCCAGCATGCTTCCCCTCCCATGCTACCTAGCTCTCCCCCCCTCTCGTTACTATGGTAGCCAAAGCAGTAAAGGCGGAGGCTGACAACTACAATGTTGTATGGAAAACTGAAATCGGATGATTTAAAGATTGATTTAGAGCACATTCAAGCTGACAAGTAAACAACCAATGAGAAGCAAGAAAAACAGACTGACTATAAAGAAGAAGACAAAGACAAAGAGATGGATCATAGAAAATTAAATGATTATGTGGGTAGTAATAATAAAAAGGAAAGTTTTAAAGATTACATTGAGATTAGCAATGAAAACAATAGAAAAGGGAGAAAGAGACAAGGAAAAAAGGGTGGAATAGAAAGAACAAAACAAAGTAAATGATTACACTGGGATTATCTGGAAATAAGAAAGAAGGAGAAGGGATGGAAAATAAGAGGAAATACAGGGCAAAATAGAGGAGCTCATGACTTTAAAACACAAAATGTTTATACTGAAATTAACAATGGAAAGAAAAGAAAAAGGGGAAAGATGGGAAATAATGGGAAATATAAGACAAAACAGGAGAGTTCAGGATTTTGAAGCACAAAAGAAAAGGGAAAGAAAAAGAAAAAATAAATAAAAACAAAGAAAAAGGGAAAGAAATGAAAGAGGAATATGTTGTATACATTTAGAATTGAAATATGAATTGAAGTAGGATTTATAGATGAAATAAATGATGGTAGAAAAATGAAATTGTGAGGTTAATTAAGTAATTAAAATAATGGAAAATTATATGGAAGTATGAATGATATTAAATAAATTTTCAGAAATATGTTTTATCTAAAATTAGAGAAATTGGAATAATTGGAATACTTTGAATTGCATTGTTGGAGTTTATAAAATGACAAGTTCTAAAAATATGAACAAATTTAATTAGGGAAATTTTAATAATTGGAAGGTGAAATGATATTGTATTTTGAAATAGTTAGATTGTGGTGAAAGTAGAAATAAAAATTGGAATAGTTTTAATTGCATTGTTGGAGTTTATAAAATGACAAGTTCTAAAAATATAAATAAATTTAATTAGGGAAATTGTAACAAATTGGAAGGAGAAATGATATTGTATTTTGAAATAGATTGTGATGAAAGAAGAAATGATTAAGATGTTGTTTGAAGAGGTACAAATATATATTTTTGACAAAGTATTTGAAAATTAGAGATAAATCTTACATAAGAGATATAAAGAAAAAACTTATATAATTAATTGATTTTTACTAAGATATTGGAGTGTATGATTTGGAACAAGACTTAAGGAAATACATGATATAAAATGTTTCTGATTTATTTGATATGAAATGAATGATTGTAATATTATGAATTATGTTAAATGAGATTTTAAGCTTAAGAGGTGTAATATAGAGAAGAAGGGAAAAATGGAATTTGGTTAAGATTAGAGTTAGGATGAATGGGTAATATTGATTTAATTTAAAAAAAGGAAGAAAGAAAGAAAGAAAGAAAATAGAGAGAATAAATATTATGGCAAAAAGAGAATATATAAATTATGTTGAAATGACTAAAAATTGTTTAAATTTGTGAACTGGCCAATACTCTGTTCAGAAAAAATACATTGTATGTGTGTCTGTCTGTATGTTAACAAAATTTTTAAACATAGCCATAAACACATAGAATGATTACATATAAATGGGGACAGTAGGACAAGGATGGTAGGCACGCTAGCGCACTTATGTACGCTCCCTTAGAGACCTCTTAAGAAACAGGAAAGGTCCATGGTAGACAGTTTAAGGTAAAAGGTATGGGGATTAGCGAGACTAACAACAGGATCAGGTAGAGTGTTCCAGACATTTCTACTGTATTGCAGAAGTCATATTTCCTACGATCAAGATTAGAGCGAATTACATTGAGTTTGAATCTATTGATAGCCCTTGTGTTATTACGGTTGAAATTAAAGTACTCATTTACAGGTAGGACGTTTTGGTAAATAATCTTATGAACTAAGCATAGGTTGGAACATAGACGACATAGTTCGAGGCTATCCAGATCTAAAATTTCAAGCCTGGTGGTATAGGAAATTTTATATCGAGCAGAAGATTTGAGTACTCTTCTAGTAAAATATCTCTGGACCCTCTCTAATGTATTGATGTCTGAAATAAAGTGAGGGTTCCAGGCAGGTGAACAGTATTCAAGTATAGGTCAGGCAAAGGTTTTATATGCCCTAGTTTGAAGTATAGCATTACCAGAGAGAAAACTTCATAAAATAAGATTGACAACTCTTAATGCCTTTTTTGCAATGATGTTACAGTGAGCTCTGGGACTTAGATCTTTTGATTTGATATGATGTGATATGATATGATATGATATTATGATATGATATGATAGCTAGTAACTAAAATAACAACATGGACTAGTGGCAATTGAATATGTATAATTGGATAGTCCAGAAAAAGGTAAGCCAGTGATCTTAGAAAGAATTTGAAAGAAGGCTTGTTAATTCATGGCAAGTGTGAAACTAGTCTCCAATTCCTAAGTATACAAGTAGTCCTCGACTTAACAACAGCTCATTTAGTTACAATGGCACTGAAAAAGTAACTTATGACTAATTTTCACACAACCATTGTAGCATCCCCATGATCACGTAATCAGGATTCATATGCTTGGCAACTGGTTCATGTTTATGATGATTGCAATGTCCCTGGGACACATGATCACCTTTTGCAACCTTCTGAAATGCAAAGTCAATGGGTAAATCAGATTTGCTTAACAACTGTGTTTCTAACTTAGCAACTGTGGTGATTCACTTAACAACTGGCAACAAAGGTTATAAAATGGGACAAAATTTATTTAACAAATGACTCACTTAGTAGAAGAAATTTTGGGCTCAATTGTGGTCATAAGTCTAGGACTACCTGTAGTTTGCTACATGGAAAAGAAGGATGATAGAAAGTAAATTCTAAAGACATAAAATATGGAATACTTTAAGAGGAGAATCATTCAGGCCCTACTCGTCTCACAGTTGGACTGTTTGCAATGCGCTCTACATGGGGCTACAGTTGGTGCAGAGTGTTGTAGTGCGAGCAATTCCTGGCCCTTGTAACATTACTGCTCCATGTGTTGTATTGGCTGCCAGTCTGTTTCCGAGTACAATTCAAGGTATTAGTAATCAGCTTTAAAACCATTCATGCTATAGGTCCAGGCTACTTGAGGGACCATCTCATCCCATTGGGATTGCCCCTCCCATTCATGCTGGCAGAGGAGGTATGCTCAGGCCCCATTGTCCTGTTTATATTTCCCAACCAGCAGGGTCAAGAAAAAAAACCTTATCTGCCATTATGCCTGCCCTCTGGAACATCTTCCCCTCCATAGTGTGAGGTCATACCCAACCCTCCTGATCTTTTGAGCCTAAAAAGGTAGCATCACAGTGGAGTTCCGTTGATAGATTAACAATAGATTTTACTCCCCCCCGCCATTCCCATCTGTAATTGGATCATAGCGTTTGTTGGTATTAATTTATATTTTTAGCATGCAGAGAGATAGAGAGATAGGTATGATTATGTGGTAAGATGGCTGGCCAATACATTTTATAAAGAAATAAAATATTTATCTATGGTAGCCAACATTCAAAAGCAAAATGGATTAGATTTTAGATTAATAAATTGTATTAAAAGACATAAACTTTCATGACCTGTAACTCATTTCATCATGGATGCAGTAGCTGAACTGATACAGGATTTAAATTGAAATTAGATAAAAGAAGGTAGACAAGGTGATTATGCAGCTGAAATTTACATACAAGACAGATTTCAAATACCTTACCAATTAACAATTTTAATATATTAAAACCCTATTCAGTGTGTTGACAGTTTTTGAGGTAGCCTAAAACCTCTTGGTGAGTTCAACAATTCTTTGTCAGTTGATTTGATAAAATTTATTTTTTTCCAAAATGGCTGCTTTCAGAGCTGTAATTCAATCTTGAGAATTTATTTTATTTATTTATTTTATTAATTTAATTTGTATACCGCCCTTCTCCCAGAAGGGACTCAGGGCGGTGAACAGCCAAAATTAAAAAACATACAAATACAAAAGTTAAGATAATTAAAAGAATTAAATAATTGGCTACCCAATTTAAAACCCCAAATCCATAAAATTTAAAATCCCAGTTAAAAACCATTTAGGCTAGGCCGGCTTGATGAAATAAAAACGTCTTCAGGGCTTTACGGAAGGTCCGGAGGTCCGGGATCAATCGTATTCCGGGAGGCAGCTCATTCCACAGGGCGGGTGCCCCCACAGAGAAGGCTCGCCCCCTGGGGGCCGCCAGCCGACATTGCCTGACCGACGGCACCCCGAGGAGGCCCTCTCTGTGAGAGCGTATTGGCCGGTGGGAGGTTATCGGTAGCAGCAGGCGGTCTCGCAAATACCCTGGCCCTAAGCCATGTTTTGATAGTGTCAAATTTGCCTTGGTGTCAAATTTGTGGGCATTAGTTCTTATGATTAATGTTTGTCATTTGTGGAATCCAGAGAGGCAGATAGTGATGTGAAACTGCTTTTAATCTTGTGTATGAAGTTATTGGCATCTGTGATGATGGTGTAAATAAAACAGAGTAGATATTTGAGTTCGTTGCAGGATCTGGTTCCCATATTAACATCATTATTTTTGTTTTTGGTGGATAGTTCAGTCTCATAAATGCCTGATTTAATTCCATCAGTTGAGCATCTGTGTCAACATATGTAGTTATGGGTGTATTCAAAGTCATAGGGACCGATGGGAAGACTTGCTATTTGATATCAGTGATGATATTCTTGATGACTCCCAATTCCTTGCAAATGAAGAATGTTAAGTGTATAATGTCTCTAAATTCATGATGGCTAAAATGCTGGTGTTAGGGAGATTGTCAGTCTTCTTAGGAAATTTACATAGTGGCTTTATGAAATCTGTGCTATAGCAGTGGTGTTATGTAGCTGGAAAGGCTGATGGTATAATGCCAGCCCTTCAAGAAACCTGACACCACAGGAACTCCAGGAATGCTACTTTATTAGTGTACTGTGTATTAACAGAAACTTGAAAGCTCATGCAAAACTTTCACTGCCCCTCTTTAAGGACAAGGTTAGGGCAGGGCTGTTCTGAGACTTTCACATTCTCCTGTCACGGCAGTCAGGATTGGGTAGGAGATCGGTTGCTGGCCAATCGGACCGAGTCTACTGGAAGCTTTTAGCTCCGCCTCCTCTAGCTTAGCTCCAGTTTTTCGACTCGGTCTGCCAGGACAACCGTGTCTATAGGTTTCTCTTCAAATTTGACTTCTTTTAGCTCCTTTTTGAACCTTGGAACGGACTTGACTTCGCCTCTCGCCTATTTCCTCAGCTAGTGGTTGCCTTAAATTCCAATTTGCTCGCAACCGCAACTTAATTAGATTGCCGCCGGCTGGCGGCTTCGTTGGCGCGCGCACGGGTTCACCCTGCCGCGTTTCCCGGCTTTCCCGCCTGATCGGCGGATGTTTAAATCTAGACCCCTGGCTTAGGGTCTCCTACTGGGCTTTCCCCGCCTTGAAGGCTGGCAGTGAGTGCTGCGTTCAGGGCTAATTATCCCAGCAGCCAAATTAGCGCTGATCTTCCCGCGTTCTCAAGCGGCGACGGAGGACCTTCACCCTAGCAGCCTCCTTCAAGCGCTTATTTTTCCCGCGCTCTCCGGACACAACGAGGAATTCCATTTTTATCCCTACGACGACAGCACACGCCGGGTCAGCGAACCTGCGGCTTCCCTGGAGCTTCCTGAACCGCCAATCTTAGAGCGTAAGTACTGGGGATTTTTTCCCTTCGGCTATTTTCCCTCATAAGCGGCCATTTTAACCAGTGTACCCCTTGCAAAATGGCGGACGCATCTAGATCGCGCCAAGGCCGCCGCCCTATGGCCAAAGGCAAACGTCCAGCTATGGACGATCCTGACGAGGGTACATCTCAGGGGACCTTAGCCAAAACCAGGAAATTAACAGTGCCACCTCCTCCCCTCCCGTTAGTGCACAAGCCTTCTAGGGAGGAGGAGAGAAGACACAAGGCTATTGAGAAAGCCTTTCTAAGGGCCCAGACCATTTCTTCTCCCGGTCCTGCTCCGGCCTGCCCAGAGGCCCTCCCTCTCCAGGCCTCCTCTACGGGAGATGCCCTTATCAGACCGGCCCCAGCACTATCTCCAGATCAGTCAGTCCATGAAGGATCTTCCTTCAATGTTGAAGTGGATTCCGTGTTTCCGGTGGCACAGGGGGAATCCAGGCCTCAAATTACTGATCAATCTATTGCCCAGTGCGCTGTGGATCTGTTACTTGGCCAAGCGCCCCATGTCCTTCCAGACATTCCTCCTGCCTTAGCTGTCCTGATATCTGATGCCATCCGCCTGGGCATCTCACAGGGCCTTCAACAAAGGACTGTCTCAGAGGCCTCGGCTCCTATTTGCTCCAATGCCTCCCAAAGGGATCTTTCTGGTGAGGTAGAGATGGCAGATATCAGGGAACCTGAAGAACCCGTAGAGTCAGTGAGCCATGATTCGCTATCTGAGGGTGACCCCATAGTGGACTATGACCTATCTGACGATGACGGCTTAGAGCCGGATCAGCCTTCCTTTATTGGATTATTCCGTCCACAAATGTTTCGTTCTTTGCTTTTCAAAGCTCAGAATGTAACCCGTTTGGGAGGTGCCGCTTCATCAATGGGCTCTTCTTCAACTGTGGCTGACCCAACCTCTGCCCTCTTCCAAGAACCTACTGTCCAGAAGGAAGTGGTGCCTGCCCCTAAACTTTTCTCCGAAGTGATTCTCCGTCAATGGTCCCTTCCGAGTTCGGGCCCTGTTCCCAACAATCTCGACAAACGGTTCTATAACATGGCTCCAGAATTTTTGCAACTACTTCAGGTCCCGTCTGTGGACGCACCTGTTTTGGCTCTGTCTTCCTCGTCTCCCCTTGCAGGTCCATCAGAGGAGTGTTTACGCCCAGAGGAGAAGAAAGCTGAGAGGACCTTGATTAAAGGCCATCAAGCATCAGCCTGGTCTGTGCAAGCTTCGTCAGCGGCATCCTTTTTTAATAGAGCCACAATCCTCTGGCTCCGGCAGCTCCAGGCTCGCTTGCCTTCTTCCGATCACCGCTCACACCAAGATCTCAACAAGATCATGGCTGCCATAGAGTTCTCCGCGGATGCCACCTTGAATGTGGCCCGTTTCTCCGCCAAGGCCATCGGGACTTCCATCACCTCTCGCCGTCTACTTTGGCTCCGCAACTGGCAGGCGGACATCCAAAATAAATGGCGTCTTGCATCCTCGCCCTTCGCTGGAGATAATCTCTTTGGTGCATAGCTTGACCCGCTCCTGGTGGAAACAAAGGACCACCGCAAGGTGTTGCCACCTCTCAATCGACGGCCCGACAACCGCACCCAATCTTTCTTTCGTCAATCTTCCTATCGAAACCCGGATTCCTTTCATGCAGCTCAACGACAGCAGCGTCCTTTCTCATCCAGAGGTCCTTCTTCTATGGATCAGCAGGTTAGACAGGGTCCCCGGGTCAATTTCAAGCGGCCCTTTCGAGGGGGACGGGGCCGTCCCTTCAGGAGGTCCCGCTAATGCAGTCTCCTCCCAAGCTATCGGGGGTCGCCTGTCCCACTTTGTTTCCCAATGGGGTTTCACTGTTTCCGATGCCTGGGTCAAATCTACGATTCGTTTTGGTCTATCCCTAGAATTCCTCTCCACTCCCCCGAAGCTTTTCCTCCAGTGTCCCTTTTCTTCGGACACTATCAAACGTGCTCGAATGGCCTCGGCCATTCAGTATTTATTGGAAATCAAGGCTATTCAACCGGTGCCCCTTTCCCAGCAGGGTCAGGGTTTCTATTCATGTCTCTTTCTTGTTCCTAAGGCTTCGGGGGGTTGGAGGGCGATTCTCGATCTGAAATCATTAAACCGACACTTAACATATCGTTGGTTTAAGATGCAATCCCTACAAACTATTCTCCTGGGCATCCGGGTCGGGGACTATATGACTTCCATTGATTTAACTGAGGCGTACCTCCACATTCCAATTCGGCCGGGCCACCGCAAATTTCTTAGATTTTGTTATAACGGAAGTCACTTCCAGTATACAGCTCTGCCCTTTGGGTAATCTTCGGCACTCAGAGTTTTTACTAAGATTATGGTGGCCCTTATGGCCCATGTCTCCTCCATCCCTATTAGAACCATGTTCTACCTGGATGATATTCTCATCCTTTCCCGATCCCCTGCCCAAGCTCAGAGGGACCTCGATATGACCATCCGTACTTTGCAGGATCATGGCTTCTCCATAAATTGGGCTAAGAGCCATTTAGTCCCCTCTATCCACATATAACACCTGGGGGCGGTTATCGACACGCTTTCTGAGCAGGTCTTTTTGTCCCAGGACCATCAATTAAGCCTGTCTTCTTTAGCAAATAGCATCCGGCTTCGCCGGTCGGCTTCCCTTTCTGACCTGTCAACGTTATTAGGCAAAATGGTATCTGCTTACGGGATCGTTCCTTGGTCTCGTCTCCACAGCAGGGAACTCCAATGGCTCATGCTGCCCTTCCAACGGGCTGCCTCCTCCACTTCCCCTCGGACAATTCCCCTTCCTCAGAGAGTGCTCGTTTCCCTGCAATGGTGGGTATCACCAGTTCTGTCCCGAGGAAGCAAGTTCCTGGAACCAAAACGGATTGTTGTCACCACTGACGCCAGTCTCCTGGGTTGGGGGGCCCATCTGAACTCCGTCACAACCCAAGGCCGCTGGACCCTGCAGGAGCAGTCTCTCAGCATCAATGTCCTCGAACTTCGGGCCGTCTACCTAGCCCTCCTCGAGTTCTTGCCCTACGTCCTAGGCCGGGATGTCTTGTCCTAACAGACAATATCTCCACAAAGGCTCACATCAATCGGATGGGCGGAACGCATTCCAGGATTTTAATGCAGGAGACTCACCGCCTAGGTCTCTGGGCCGAGGCCAATCTGAATTCACTTTGAGCAGATTATATTGCCGGAAAGGAAAACATCCAAGCAGATGCTCTGAGCCGCTCCTCCCTGGACCACACGGAATAGTCTCTGCCACCCAACCTCTTCTCGCGGCTAACGGAGCGTTTCGGCCTTCCTCAGGTGGACCTGTTTGCCAACTCCAACAATCGTCAGCTACCTTGGTTTTTCTCCTGCTTCCCGTCTCCGGGAGCGGAGTCGGTGGACGCTTTACGCAGTCCTTGGCCTCGGGGGGTCCTACTTTACGCCTTCCCCCCCTCTCCCTGATACCCAAGGTAGTCCGCAAGCTCTTGCTGGAAAAGGCAGAACTTCTTCTGCTTGCTCCTCACTGGCCCCGCAGGCCTTGGTTTGTGGATCTTGTGGCGCTGTCAGTCGCACCTCCGTGGCGCATTCCGGATGACCTGATCGTGTTACAGCAGGGCAGCATTTTCCACCCGGACCCTCAATCCTTTCAGCTGACCGCCTGGAGGTTGAGCGGCTCCGTTTAGCTGCTTCTAAGGTTTTGCCTCCGGCTATTTCCGTCATCCTAGCAGTTCGTCGACCGTCCACGACCCGTATTTACAACTCTACGTGGAGGTCTTTTCTGCGCTGGTGCTCCAAACACAACGTTGACCCTGCCTCGGCCTCGGTGGTTCAACTGTTAGATTTTCTGTTGACGGTTTCGCCTCTGGTCTAGCTCCTAATACCCTCCGTCGTCAAGTCGATGCACTTTCATCTGTCTTGGAATTCGTATCCAAATTTACTCTATCCAAGGACCCCCTTATTCGGGACTTCCTGAGGGGTGCCACAAACCTTCACCCGCCAGTCATCCACAGATTTCCAACATGGGACCTCAACAAAGTCCTCACAGCACTTACCAAATCGCCTTTCAAGCCTCTCCGTGATGTTAACTTGAAGTTCCTATCCTTCAAGGTCTCATTCCTGGTGGCGATTACTTCTGCCCGTCGAATATCGGAACCAGCTTCCCTTTCCGTCTGATCCGATCTCTGTTTATTCCACAAGGACAGGGTTGTGTTACGTTTAGACCTGGCATTCATCCCAAAAATCAATTCGACCTTCCACAGGTCTCAGGAGCTTGTGTTCCCCAATTTCTGCCCTTCCCCACGTCACCGACTTGAAAAGATTTGGCACACCCTAGATGTCCGCAGAGCTTTGAGGATTTATTTCGCACGTACCTCGACCTTCCGGAGGACTGAGAGCCTCTTCATTTCATTCCAACCTTCATCTATGGGATCCCAGGTCACCTCTACTACGGTTGGTCGTTGGCTTCGAGCTACCATCTCCACCGCTTACGAGGCGCAGTCCTTACCTGTTCCTCGACACATCACTGCGCACTCCATTAGAAGTGCTGCCACGTCGGCGGCATGGGCCACCCAAGCTCCGTGGGAAGAAATCTGCAAGGTGGCGACTTGGTCCTTGGTGACACTCTTCATAAGACATTACCGTTTGGACACCTACGCTTCGGCGGATGCTGCTTTTGGCAGAAGAGTTCTACAGAGCGTCCGACCAAATCCCTCCCTATAGGACATGTGGCTTTGGTATGTCCCAATCCTGACTGCCGTGACAGCCAGGGAGGAGAATGGGCGTTGTACTTACCTGATACGCCCCTTCTCTCTACGCTGTCACGGCAGTCAGTCCCACCCTGGTCGGTATACGGGGTGTGTGTATGGGGTGTGTGTGTGTCTCTCACCTCTCTGTTTTATTTCTATAGACATGACAGTCTGCTGGATACCTTCGCCTCAAAACTGGAGCTAAGCTAGAGGAGGCGGAGCTAAAAGCTTCCAGTAGACTCGGTCCGATTGGCCAGCAACCGATCTCCTACCCAATCCTGACTGCCGTGACAGTGTAGAGAGAAGGGGCGTATCAGGTAAGTACAACGCCCATTTTCTACTTCAATAGGACTGAGCAATCTTTTCAGCTCTCCCACTTCCTTCTCTAGATTTCTCTACCCATGAGGTCTGAGTACATCATCAATGAAACTTGACATTCCAGCTGTAATAGTACTGATACTTGAGACAGTGGGACAGCCCAGATTGCCTAGCGGCTTTAGGAAATTCTTTCTTCAGATTTCATAATAGTTTCTGATATGTTGCTATGGAAGTTTGAGGTTTGTACTCTGCAATGGTGGAGAATTGTTTCTTCGCTTACTGGATACAAATTATCTTTTTGGTCTATCTTAAGTTTAACTTTCTTACAGCTTACATGCAAAATATTAAGTGGTGCAGGAAACAAAAAATATGAGCTACTAAAATTTCAGACAGCATGTAGAAGAACTTCCAATCAAAACAGGATGATTCTAATCTCCTGCTCATTTGGAGACAGTTTTGATTTAAATAAGTGTCAATTATCTTAAAAAACACAGGTACTGGATTAAGACAATCATTACCAGAAGCAAACCATTACCTAGCACAGGGGTGTCAAACTGGCGGCCCGCAGACCAGATGCGTCATGCACAGGCCACGCCCATCCCAGCTTCGTGAAGGGAAAAATGTCATGAAACGGACGTTGGCTTACCTGAATGTCCCTTTTCTGCTCGCTGCAACAACATTCCTACTCCTGGGTATTCCTCACTCCTATTGGTTTGACTGAGTGCCAATCATTTTCCCTCTGTAGCTTGGTAACACCCACACTGTCTCCGCTTGGGCAGTCTTTTCACGAAGGCGTCCTCCAGATCAGACCAATACATCACAAGGAACAGGTAGACAGAGACCACCAGACCGGAGACGGGACACTAACCAGCTGCAGAGGGAACAAACGAGAAACCCCAACCCAAGGCCAGGAGATGGCAGGACCACGGGCGGGACGGAATGTCGCAGCGAGCAGAAAAGGGACGTCCAGGTAAGCCAACGTCCGTTTTCCTGACTTGCTGCTCTGACATTCCTACTCCTGGGACATACCCCAGCTCAAGTCCCAAGGGCGGGGGCCGAAGCCATCCCCTGGCCACGGCAGGAAATTACAGATTGGAAAACATGTCAGCAGAAGCATAAACATCCAACCGGTAATGTCAGACAAATGACAAAATCAGCGACCAGGTGGCCGCTCGACAAATATCATCTATGGATGCCTGGGTAGCCCAGGCAGCCGATGTGGCTGCACTATGAGTGGAATGGGGTAAAATGCCACCCGGAATCGGACTGCCCTCAAGTTCATACGCCTTAGCAATACAGGCCTTAAGCCATCGACCCACAGTTGCAGAAGAAACCTTCTGTCCCATCGATGATGGAAGGAAGGACACTAACAAGGAAGGAAGGAGACGGTGCATTTGATATAGCGCCGTAGGGGTCTACGCACGTCCAAAGTATGCCATCATTTTTCTAAAGGATGACGGGGATCCGGACAGAAATTTGGGAGAAAAATTTCCTGTGCCCTATGGAAATGGGAGTTAATCTTAGGCACGAATGCTGGGTCTAGCCGAAGAACCACACAGTCCGGATAAAAGATGCAAAGATCCTGCCAAATAGAAAGGGCTGCCATCTCAGAAACCCTGCGGCTGACGTCACCGCCAACAGAAAGGCCATTTTCAGTGTGAGTTAACATAACTTGGTGAACTGTAGGGGCTCAAATGGTGATGATGTTAAGGCTTGCAAGACCAGAGTAAGATCCCATGTGGGGAAGCGGTGCACCGTAGGTGGACGCAGGTTCGCTGCACCCTGGAGAAATGACCGAATCCTGGAGTCATGCGAGAGGGATTGTTGATAATCACCCACAAGAGCTATAGCCAGAGCGGCCACTTGATGTCTGAGCATTGATGGAGCCAGACCCTTGTTGAAGCCAGATTGAAGGAATTGGAGACCATCCGGAACAGTTGCTGATGTAGGGTCGACATGACAGGTAGCGCACCACTGCGCAAAGACATCCCATGATGCGTTGTAGATGCGTACGATGGATGGACGTCTGGCCGCTTGAATAGTAGATATCATTTCATTGGACAGGTGATCTTTTGTCAAACGGATCCTTTCAAGCGCCAGACGGCTAATCGGAGCCACCCTGGGTCTGGATGTTGCATGGCGCTCTGGCTTAAAGAAATTTGGTTGCAAAGAATGAGCCACAGAGGTTCGACTGACAGTGTCATCAGATCGGCGAACCACGCCCTTCGCAGCCAATGAGGCGCTACCAACAGAAGGTCTGCTTGTTCCGCAGTCAACTTCTGAATCTCGTTGGGAATGATCGGTACCAGAGGAAAGGCATAAAGGAGCCCTTGGGGCCACGGAGATCAAAAGACATCATGTCCTTCTGCGCCTGGTGTTGGGAAGTGGGAGAAATACCTTGGTAACTGTGTGTTTTGAGCTGTTGCAAAAAGGTCCAGAACTGGAAGTCCGAACCGACGAGAGAGGGCTTGAAACAGACGAGGATGCAGCATCCATTCCGACTGGTCCAAGCGACCCCTGCTGAGCCAGTCCGCTTGCAAGTTGACTGAGCCGGAAATATGTTCCGCCTTCAAGGAGAGGACATGCCGTTCTGCCCAGGACATTAGCCGTTCTGTCTCCTCCATCAATGATCGGATGCAAGTGCCCCCTTGATGGTTGAGATGGGCTTTCGTGGCCATATTGTTGGTTAATATCAGGACATGTTTGTAGAGCACTTGTTGACGGAAGTCTCGGTCATAAAAGGAAGCTCGGTCCGAAGAAGGGTAATAAGTTTGGGGTCCGGAACGTTGAAAATAGGGACCACTGGCCCCTGGTTCAGCACGAAAGGGCTGACGCGGATAAGGTGAATATCTGCAGTCAGGTCTCCTATACGAGGAAGGCAAAACCTTTTTCTTATCTCGTCCTTCAACTAATACAGGATTCAGGGATGCCCCAAAGAGGGAAGAACCCTTATAAGGTGCCGCCATGAGTCTCCATTTGGACTTCATGTCGGCCCTCCAATGACGGAGCCAAAGAAGTGAATTTAGCCGCATCCAGGGATGCATCCGCCAAATATTCACCTGCCACAACAATCTTGGACACATCCTGATGGAGCCTTGCTTCTTCTGGTGGTAACTTGTCACGAAGTTGGCGGAGCCAGATAATCGAGGCCCTGTTAAAAAATGAGGCTGAAGTCGCCGCTCGGATGGCCCAGGCAGCCGCCTGGTGGGTTTTGCGGAATGCCATCTCAGTTCGTTTGTCCTCCAATTTGAGGCCTTCACCGACATAACTGACAAGAACTGACTAGGATGTAAGGCTAGCCACAGGCTCGTCCACAGATGGTAATTGAAGCAAGGCATCGAGCTCAGGTGCTGAACAGAACAACTTATTGTCGAAACTATTAGGTCTGGAGAGGGATCCGGGATGCTCCCACGGCTTCTGGATTACCTGTGAGAAAAGGTCTGGACAGGGCACAAAGTCATAATCAGGCTTAGATACCAGAAATAGATTCCCAATGGGATCAGCCTGTGCTTGTGAAGTGGAAGGCTGGTCAAGCCCCAGGCCCATATTAGTGGCAACTTTAGTTTTATGAAGGAGCGACTTAAACAAGGAATGTCTAAATAACCCCTGAAAGGCTGGTTTATCCGGAACCATTTCCTCATCTTCTGAGAGTTCGAAGTCCTCTAGATAAGCATCCTCCCGGACAGAGTCCTCCAAGTGTCCAAAGGCCTGAACCGAAGGTTATGAAGGAGCAGGAGGAGCAGTACGGAGTGTGCTGGAGCCGCCCACTGGCGGAATATGACAGGTGGTTTGTTGCAACCCCGCCTGAAATATGCGAGTAATTGCTTGGGAAACTAAGGACTTGAAAATCCAAGGGCTGACCACAGCTATGCCCTTCCCCCACACGGAGGCCTGTAGCAGTTGGGGTGAACGTGGCCTCTGGAGGAGCATGAGATATCTGGGCAAGCAGGGGCGCAGAACCTGAATGGATGGACCTCGGCGGATCAAATCCTCCATGAACACAGGTCAAAGCAGGGTCCTGTGGCTCGACTGCCATGTTATTTAGTGGACAATCCACATTATCAGACTCATGAGGAGCCAAGGTATCAAGCACAGGGTGCTGCTCCACTGCAGCTTCAGATGTACTAGGGCTAGGGCCAGACTGCACAGGGCGCTTTGCCTTATTAAACTGACACTCTAGGGCATTATGCCTGCGTTGAGCATCCTTATCATCCCTCGTAAAAGTCGCGGTTGGCCTGGTGGCGTTTGGTTGAGCCACTGCTAGGGCTTTAATCCTCTTGCTTCTTGCAGGCTTGGGGGAAGGAGCCCTGGGTGGGGAGGGGACCTGTTCCAGGTCCGAAGAAAGGTCCTCATATGCCATAGCCCTTAAACACCCTGGTGATAAGGGACTAGGAAATTAGTGCTCCTGATAAACTCCCACGCAAAGGGGCCCCTCAAACAGAATTAAATCAGACTTCCCTTTGTAGTATCTGCCAAGGTGAAGAATGATGGTGGGAGGCAGGGCAATGCAAGAACCACGTCTGCAGCCCATCGCTTCGCTGACCACCTTGATAATGCAGGCCAGAAGGTGTTGCAGGCAGATGCCCAATGTCGCTGTGCTCAAAATGGCAGGCGGAGAAGTAGCGGCACAAAATGGCAGTCGCGAGCGGGAGATCCCCTCAGAAAACCGCCTTCACCGTTAAGGTTAAATGAGCTGACAGCCACGAGCCCAATATGCGGCAAAATAAACAGGCTCGATGTCTCTTGTTTTTGTCCTGCCGCCTCTCAGGCAAGGAAACAAATCTTTCTGGCGGGAAGAATCAACCACTGCGAAGCGTCCTCCCAACGAGCTGAGTATGCTGACAAGGCAGGAACTCAGATATCGCAAGTTAGGCGCCGAGGGCTGCAAGGGTGAAGGCAGTTCTGCCGGCACGCCAGACAACCAGCCCTACACCCACAGCAAATGGCTGCACAAGTTGTCAAAGGCAAGCCTCAGCAGCGCTGCTGTTAATTTAGGGCCTGGTAGATTTCCATCCATTGGTTGGTTTCCATCCATTGCTTCTTGTCCTGCCCTCAGGTGCTTTGGAGAATAGCTTGACCCCCTCTTCTTTGGGGCAGCCCCTGAGATATTGGAACTCTGCTATCATGTCTCCCCTAGTCCTTCTTTTCATCAAACTAACCATTCCCAGTTCCTGCAACCGTTCTTCATATGTTTTAGCCACCAGTCCGCTAAATCCTCTTTGTTGCTCTTCTCTGCACTCTTTCCAGAGTCTCCACATATTTTTTACATCGTGGCAACCAAAACTGGATTCAGGGCCTGGTGGCTCAGCAGACTAAAAGCATTGTGATTAACACCAGCTGTCTGCAATTACTGTAAGTTCGAATCTCACCAGGCTCAAGGTTGACTCAGCCTTCCATCCTTTCTAAGGTAGGTAAAATGAGGACCCAGTTTGTGGGGGCAATAAGCTGACTTTGTATAAATATACAAAAGTATGAAGGCTGTTGCTTAACGCATTGTAAGCCATCCTGAGTCTCAGGAGAAGGACGGCATATAAATCAAATAAAAAAAAAAATTAAACGAAGCGGCGGCTGGCGTCCCGGAGCCCCGGGCGTGCCAACTCACCCAGCGCCGAACTTCCGCTAATCCCATGACACGCAGCCCTCGAGACGATCTTAAACGCTGAATTTAAAGTTAACTAAGTAAAAAAACACTGAAATAATTAAAGTCGTGAAGAGCAAAGGCATTCAAGTCTAATCCAGTCAACTGAGTGAAAAGACTGCCCAAGCGGAGACAGTGTGGGCGTGACCGAGCTACAGAGGGAAAACGATTGGCACTCAATCGAACCAAATAGGAGTGAGGAATACCTAGAAGTAGGAATGTCGGAGCAGCGAGTTAGGAAAATGTCATGTGAAAGCAACGTGATGCCGCGAGTTCATGGTATAGCTATTGTATGTGTGCTGATTTGCGAATTTTGGCTTAGCTTTAACTTAAGGAAGGAAAGATAAGTTTTAAACTTTCATCTAGTAGCTTCTACTTGATTCTTTTAAAAAAGACTTTTTCCTTTCTAATAGATTTATATGTGTCAAAACCATTTGCTTTTACTTAAGATGATGAAGATATTTATTGTCTATGCTGGCAGTTGCCATTTGTCTTGAAAGAGGGTCCAACAGGCTGAAATAATGAATAGGATATGGATAGCTTGCTCCTTTATTACAGGGTGGAGAAAGCAAGTCTTATGAGGAAGTGTGAAGTATTGGGTCTACTGAGGTTCCAGTCATGTTCAAGAAGTGGCAGATCTGTTCTCTATTAAAACTTGGAGTAATGTAATGGCCAATTATTTTTAAAGAAAGGAAGCAAGGCTGAAACACCTGGTCCCTCCCTATTAGAGGTTTTGTTAATGCTTGCTTACTGAGTTTCTACAGCTCCCAAGAAGTTTAAAGTTTATTTCTTTATTAACGTTAGGTCCTGATTTTTTTCAGAATCTTAATATAAGTTCTTGTCTGTCCTGTATGTTCTGTGATACTTGTCCTGAGCAGGCTTACCTGAAAGTAATTTATATTGATTTCCTGGACAGTACTTTCACTACATTTTAAACTGTGAAGATGGGCGGCATATAAATTTCATAAGTAAATAAGCATCTAATGCTTTATAAATGTATTATTTACTTACTGTAAACTTGCTCTCTTAAAACTACCTGAAAGCGATGCCAAAGTTAATACAGTAGTAGGAATATAATTGTACTTCATCAAATTATTTCTATGGTGTAATAGAGTAGAGTAGAGTAAAGTAGAGTAGAGTAGAATAGGGAAAAAAAGAATAGATAAAATATAATTCTTTATTGGCCAAGTATGATTGGACACACAAGAAATTTGTCTTTGGTGCATATAAGTGTACATAAAAGAAAAAAAAATACATTTATCAAGAATCATAAGATACAACACTTAGTGATAGTCATAGGTTACTAATAAGCAATCAAATCATACTAGGAAACAAATAAAACAATATAAATTGTAGAGATACAAGCAACAAGGTTATAGTCATAAGTGGGAGGAGATACGTAATAGGAAGGGTGAGAAGAATAATAGTAATACAGTCTTAGTAAATAATTTGACAGTGTTGTGGGAATTAGTTGTTTAACAGAGTGATGGCGTTTGGGGAAAAACTCTCCTTGTGTCTAGTTGTTCTGGTGTGCAGTGCCCTATAGCTTCGGTTTGAGGGTAGAAGTTGAAACAATTTATGTCCAGGATGTGAGGGATCTGAAGATATTTTCACAGCCCTCTTTTTGACTGATGCAGTATACAGGTCCTCAATGGAAGACAGGTTGGTACTTGGTAGCAATTGTTTTTTTGCCATTCTAATTATCCGTTGAAGTTTATGTCTATCTTGTTTGGTTGCAGAGCCAAACCAGACAGTTATAGAGGTGCAGTTAACAGACTCAATAATTTCTCTGTAGAACTGAATCAGCAGCTCCTTAGGCAGTTTGAGCTTTCTGAGTTGGCGCAGAAAGAACATTCTTTGTTGTGCTTTTTTGATGACGTTTTTGATGTTAGGTGTCCATTTTAAGTCTTGAGGTATGATAGAAGCTAGAAACTTGAAGGTCTCTACTGTTGATACTATGTTATCTAGTATTGTAAGAGGTGGTAGTATAGGAAGGTTTCTTCTAAAATCTATCACCATTTCTACTGTTTTGAGTGTGTTTAGTTCAAGATTGTTTAGTTCAAGATTGTTCATAAGGCTAGTTGTTCAACCTCCCATCTGTAGGCAGATTCATTGTTGTCTCAAATGAGACCAATCACTGTTGTATCATCTGCAAACTTCAGTACTTTAACAGAGAGATCTTTTGAGATGCAGTCATTGGTGTAAGTGGAGAGAGCACAGAGCCCTGCGGGGCTCCTGTGCTAATTATACAGGTATCTGATGTGATTTTGTCTAGCTTCACCTGCTGTTTCCTGTCTGTTAGGAAGCTTATGATCCATTTACAAGTTTGGTCAGCTACCTGATTTAGTTTAGTTAGAAGAATATCTGGAATGATGGTATTGAATGCTGAGCACTGAAGTTGTTTTGGAATATATACACAGTATATATAGAGTACAGATAGTACTCTATCTGTATTTATTTTAAAAACATATTTTAAAAATTAAGAGCAATGTTAGCAAAGGCTAATGTAGTCCAAGTATACATGAAAGACTGTGTTTCTATTTCAGAATGATTTAAATACTGGGAGGATCTAAGTCATAAAATGCTGCAGTCTAAGAAATGTGCTATTGCTCACTGTGCAGCAGTTGCTAGGCAACCTTTTTCTTCTGAATGTCTGCTGAACAGCAGAGAATATAATGGCAGCATTGCAGCTAAAGGGAGTAGTTGCTAAAATTTGTTTGCTGTGATATTTCAAAGCAACCTAGTCTTGTAAGCTTCATGTTTATAGCATTAGCTGCCGTGATACAGCAAAGCTCCTAGGAAGTCCAGAATCATAAAGATAAAAATAAGAAAGGAATAAGGGCAGATTAATGGTGGAAAAATAGGTGGAAGCAAATGCATGTAGTCCAAATGATTTATTATAGAAGAATGATCCAGAGATCATCACACAAGCTCACTGAAGACTACAACCAGCATTGAAATTAGACAGTGGACAGAAATAGGAGCATAAACGTGCACAATAAATACATCAAGTTGTAATTTGTACATTAAAAATCTATTGTAAAGAAATTCAGAACCATTCTGCGTGGAAACCACAATGAGAAGATTTAGTTTAACAAAGAAAAATTAAGAGGAAATATTTATGTTTTCAACTACAATTATTTTGTTTGGATATTTATAAAACTGGATTTTAATTTATAATAGCTACTACGTATTTAGTGTTAAATATCCATTATCTTTTATTTTTTAATAGTTCATTTGGGAGCGGCTTGCTGCTGGCTTTAAACACAAGAACTATCGTTCACGAGAAGGCGTGTGTCTGTGTCTTGTTGCAACATTGAATGCGTATGTATTTTAATTTTATGAAAAAGCTCTTAAATTGTGTTAATAGTGGGACATTTTCTGAAATTTTGTACTATTTTAATATTCTAAACAGAAAACAGAATTTTCACTACTTCATACCTCATGTTTCCAGACATAAGGTTTCAATAATTAGATAATAGAACTGTTGATGTTATTGATTCTTTACATGATAGGGGAAAAATAATCTTGTTGCATTTTTGTTTTGTTTTCTTAGTTATGGTGCACACTCACTAATTCTCAGCAAACTGGTTCCACACTTATGTCTTTTGTCTGGAGACTCCAATAGTCAGGTAAGATTATTATAGTTGAGCATCACAACAAGCCCCTACAGAATTGATTTCTCTGTTGTTGATATTATCTCTGAAGAAAGATTACAAATGAGCAAGTAACTAGACAGACAGACAGATTCTATAAAATAATAGGAAAAGTTGGTTGTCCATGTTCTTATGGGCAGCTTTCCCAAGTTTTGGTTTTTCTAATGTATTTTATATTTTATACAATAGAAAGAAACTAGAGTATTTTTGTATTAATATAGCTTCTCTGATCATATCACAAAGGAATTAACTTAGTTCTTGTCCTGGATCTCTTATTCTAATAAACTTTTTAATTTGGAAATAACTTTTCCATCACACAGATGTGCATGGTTTTCAAACATGCTACATTTTATTTATATACACATATGTGTAAACACATGTTTTAGCAGAAATATTTGGGGGAATATTTTAAAAAGGTATACCACATGAAATAAATTTTAATTCTTATAAGATTGTTTAGCTTTCAGTTAACAAGTTGCTTTACAGTTATATCATTATGTAGTCTAAATTTGTATCCTGCATGAATTTAGCTGCTGTTTTATATGGAGATATCTTATTTCTTAATTCCATGGCACCAGACTATTTTAATTCAGTTCACTACGATGAACCAAACTGTGCTCTCAGAAGAATGCCTGTTGTGGAGGCATTAATATAAGAATTTACAGTTAGATAGGAATCAGTCATTTGAAGTCCATAGACAAACAGTTCTCAATATGTCTCACTCTAGCATCTTGGAGGTGTACAACACTTAAATAGGTTATTCTGGCTGGTCAATAAGTCTGCTTCCTTAAACAACATGTCTGAGAGAGGGTTCTGTTTGCCACTGATTGGCCTATGACCAATGACTGGATTTGGTCCCCCAAAAAAACCAACCCTGTACAGCACTGCCTAGTACACATTTGCCACTCAGAAAGTTAGTTACCTGCAGTTACCTATGGATTTGTGTATAGGTAGTCCTCCACTTACTAGTATAATTGAGCTTGCACATTACAGTAGTAAGCCATGACAATCGTAAGGCAGATCATCAGGTGATAGACCTGATTTTACAACTTTTTTTTTGCAGTAATTAAGCAAATTACCATGGTCATTAAGTGAATCTACAGCTGATAAGCAAGCACCATGTTTGTTAAACAAACCGTTTGTTTGCTATGGGGTGCAAACTGCAGTTATATAACTGTAAGATGCTGAAGCAGCCATAAATAGCAGACTTGAAATGCCATCATGTGACCACACGGGTTTGGAATGGCAATTATAAGTACCTTTTTGGGGAGTGTCTGTCATCACTTTGAACAATTTCTAAGGCATCATCATTGTTTTAGCCATTGTTTATCCACTGCAGGATGAAGAGCGGTTTCCAACCTGTCCTAAGCTTTCTTTTGCCAAATGGGCCCACAGTACTTGCTGATGTCGTTGATTCATCTTGTTTTACGTCTCTTTCATGGACGTTTTTTATCAAGTGGGATCCATTCTATGACTGCCTTGGTCCACCTGCCATCAGTTCTTCTATGTGACCAGCCCATTTCCATTTCAGTTCTTTTATTCTCTTGATGATACTGTATACTTTTGTTTGTTCTCTAATCATGTGCAGGTCTTTCTATCTTGTCTTGTAATGCTGAGCATGTGTTTTCCCATGGCTCTTTGTGCCACTCTTAGCTTTTGTATTGATTGTGAGTTTAGTTCCAGGCTTCGCTGACGTATGTTAGAGTAGGTAGCATACACTGATCAAAAACTTTTCTCTTCAGGCATAGTGGGAGGTTGTTCTTGAAAATTATGCTTAACTTGCTGAATGCCTGCCAACTCCATTTAACATGCCATTCAGTTTCCTTTATTGTATCACCCTCCATTGAGATCCATTGGCCAGGGTATTATATAGTGGTCTACTACATCTAGTTCTTCTCCAGATATAACAAAATTTCTTTCTTTGGTTAATTTATTAAACATAACCTCTCATTTTCAGGTTTATTTTTAAGCCAAATGGTTTTCCTGCTTTGTGCAGCTCATGTATGTATCTTTGTACTCTTATGAGTTAGGGTTAGGGTTAGGTCTTGTGAGAAGAGAACTATCAAGACTGATTCACCCTTTCATCTACATTTTCTCCTTCTCTCACAATTTGACAAAAAAAGGGAGGCAGTGATGGAATGGAATGCAAAGGTGGAGGGATGGTATCTAAGCAACTGAGGCATCTCTGGAAGTTTTCAAGGATGCAGAGCATGGCTAGCTGTTTTCTCATAAAATGAACAGAAGTGATTGGCGGACATAATGGACTATGGGTGATTCAGAGGGAAAGGAGGAAATAACTATACTTGCATTTGCAAGGGAAATCCAGAAATGGTTTCACTTCTGTGCCAATGTAGTTTTTCAGTAAAGTATTATACTCTTTGTAAAACATTGTCCCAGGAGTTTCTTTTTATGCAAATGCCAATTGGACAGTTGAAAACAAACAATATAATCTTCAAATCTTAAATGATTTAAATAGGCACTTTTGATTTTTATTCCAACTGTTGCCCAATCTAGTTTGCAAAATACTTCTTCAAGGCAAGCTGAGAAAAGGATAGGTGATATTGTATTGCCTTGTCATACACCTCATTCTAAGTTATTTCCACTTTAAGATAATTAAGTCAACTTATTGCCATTGTTTTTTCATATATTGATTGCAGTAAATTTATGTAAACAGTGTCTACCCTTTGATTGAGCAATGCATTAATTATTGCTTGTTGGAATACTGAGTCAAATGCCTTTTCGTAGTCAATGAAAGCCATGCCCAGAGGCAGGGTATACTCATTGCCTTTCAATGACTTGCTGGATGTGATCCATTGTGCTGTAACCACTTTTGAAACCTGCCTGCCCTTTTGGCTGTGTATCACTTAATGTTCTCAATATTATTTTTGCTATTTTCTTGATGAAAATCTTGTAGATGAAAGACTGATAGTTCTTTAAATCATCTTGGGCCCCTTTCTTGTA
The DNA here is from genome assembly GCA_022577455.1 of Arizona elegans. Lineage (NCBI taxonomy): Eukaryota > Metazoa > Chordata > Lepidosauria > Squamata > Colubridae > Arizona > Arizona elegans. The sequence goes on along the minus strand of JAKOOJ010000004.1, from coordinate 67,723,049 downwards.
TGTAAGAATCACTTCAGCATTTTTCCCTGCAACAGGTATTTTTTCTCCTCTGAGGCATCTCAAGTATAGTTTTGCTAGTATCTTGGGTAAACTATGACTGCCAGCTTTCAGCATTTCAGTTTCTAAGTAATCAGTCACAAGTTGAGGATTATGGTATATTGGATTAGTACTATGAATATGTGAAGAGAACTGGAAGCTGTCATTCTTACTTTGGATTATTATGTAATTGGTGTCATTTTCTTTGAATGGAATTCACTGTGGATTGATGGCCCAGTCAGAATTGGATAAATTGTGATTTTTAAATATAACTTGGCTTTTACAGAGGATTTTAAATTTTATGCTTTTGCTATACATCCTGTTTATAGTGTAAACTGCCAAAAGTCTATGATAGATTTGGAAGATTTTAAATGTGATATATAAGTAAAATAAATTGCAGTGGGCATTATAGTTACGCAGCATGATTTAATCAGTGATATTACAGTAATAGTGATACAAAGCATGTTTTCAACAAATAAAGGTAAATATTTTCTTTGTACTATATACTTTTATTGAGGAATCATATTTGTCTTGTGCAGATAGATAGTCTTCAGCTTATAACAGTTAATTTAATGATGGTTTGAAGTTATGATGCCATTGAAAAAGGTGACTTATGACCATTTTTCATAACTACAACTGTTTCAGCATCCCCGTGATTACATGATCCAGATTCAGATGCTTGTCAACTGACTCATATTTATGATAATTGTAATGTCTTGGGGTTATGTAATCACCTTTTGTGACCTCCTGACAAGCAGTGTCAATGAGGAAACCAGATTCACTTAATAACCATATTACTAACATCAACTGCAGTGATTCATTTAAAACTGAGGCAAGAAAGGTTGTAAATTGGGCAAAATTCAATTAACAAATGTCTCACTTAGCAATATAAATTTGGGACTCAATTGGGGTCTTAAGTCGAAGACTACCAAGATAGTTTATTTTAATATCTTTTCGATTTTAAAACAAATTATCGTCCTGTCTCCAACCTTCGCTTTGTTGCGAAGGTTTTTGAGAGTGTGGTTGCACGACACCAGCCTCAGTACCTGGATGAATCGACTTATCTAGATCCGTTCCAGTCGGGCTTCAGGCCCGGGTACAGCATGGAGACGGCATTGGTCGCCTTGGTTGATGATCTCTGGAGGGCTCGGGACAGGGGTTGCTCCTCTGTCCTGGTCCTATTAGACCTCTCAGCGGCTTTTGATACCATCGACCATGGTATCATGTTGCACCGGTTGGAAGGGTTGGGGGTGGGGGGGGCACTGTTTTACAGTGGTTCTCCTCCTTTCTCTCCGACCGGTCGCAGTCTGTGTTGACAGGGGGGCAGAGGTCGACCCCGAGGCCCCTTGTATGTGGGGTGCCGCAAGGATCGGTCCTCTCGCCCCTTTTGTTCAACATTTATGTGAAGCCGCTGGGTGAGATCATCTGTGGTTTTGGGGTGAAGTACCATCAGTACGCTGATGATACCCAGCTGTACATTTCCACCCCAGACCACCCCAACGATGCCCTTGAAGTGATGTCCCGGTGCCTGGAGGCCGTACGGATCTGGATGGGGAGAAACAGGCTCTGGCTCAACCCATCCAAGACCGAGTGGCTGTGGTTTCCGACGTCCCGATATAGTCAGCTGGTGCCATCGCTGACTATTGGGGGCGAAGCATTGGCCCCCACGGAGAGGGCTCGCAACTTGGGTGTCCTCCTGGATTCATGGCTGTCTTTAGAAGAGCACTTGATGGCCGTGACCGGGAGGATTTTTCATCAGGTCCGCCTGATCCGCCAGTTGCGTCCCTTTCTGGATCGGGACTCGTTACGCATGGTCACTCACGCCCTTGTCACCTCACGCCTGGACTATTGCAATGCTCTCTACATGGGGCTCCCCTTGAGGAGCACCCGGAGGCTCCAACTGGTCCAGAATGCGGCCGCGCAGGTGGTGACGGGAGCGATGTGGCGCTCCCATGTGACCACCCTCCTGCGCGAGCTGCACTGGCTCCTAGTGGTCTTCCGGGTGCGCTTCAAGGTTTTGGTTACCACCTTTAGAGCGCTCCATGGCTCAGGACCAGGGTACTTACGAGACTGCCTTCTGCCACCAGTAGCCTCTCACCGACCAGTTCGCTCCTATAGAGAGGGGCTCCTCAGGGTGCCGTCGGCCAAACAATGTCGACTGGCGGCCCCCAGGGGGAGAGCCTTCTCTGTGGGGGCACCTGCCATCTGGAATGAGCTCCCCCTGGAGATACGGAGGATCCAAGACTTACGCATCTTCCGCTGCGCCCTAAAAACATTTTTATTCCAACAGGCTGGTCTGGCCTAACTCTCCCTTTTAAATTGGGTTTAAAATGTTTTTAGATAAATTGGATGTCATAAATTTGTTTTTTGAGCCTAAATTATTTAATCTGTTTTTAATAGTTTTTAACTTTTGTATGTCTTTGTATTTTACCTTGGCTGTTCACCGCCCTGAGTCCTTCGGGGAGTAGGGCGATATACAAATATGATAAAATAAAATAATAAAAATAATAGATTTGTTGATGAGCACCTTTCATATTCACAGGTGAGAGACGCTGCAATTTTGGCACTTATGGAGATTTACAAACATGTAGGAGAAAAAGTAAGAGTGGATCTTAACAAGAGAGGAATTCCTGCTGCAAGGTGAGTTTAATACTTGTATTAAAGGCTATTACTACTACTTAATATATTTTATTATGATTATGTATGTATATTAAAATCCTTAATGAGATTTTATTCTCAAGCTGGTATAAAGATTTTTGGGGAAGTCAGTTGACCTCACATAGTGTCTGAAGACATTATTAATATAGGTCAGAACAATGTTATCCTATTTGCTAGTTTGTGGTTGAACAAGATGGCAAATATTTCTCCTGCATAAACAACCATTTTATCATGTTCTGCTTAATTAGAACAGGAATTCCTCAGAACTTATAATAGAAGCTATGTTAATCTATGGCAGCCAAAAATCAGGAGTCCAGTAGCACTTTTTCACATTAGCACATTTTTTTAGAAGACAATCTATAGCTCACTTTAACAGATGCATGAAATACAAGTACCATCTGATAGCAAACTATTTCAACTTCTGAGGACAAACTGTTATATAGGTCAAAGTAACCATTTCAAGTAAAGGAAACAAAAATGGCATCACAATTGTAAGAGAAATTGCTAAACTCACATCAAAGGTTTCATGTTATCTCAGAATGTCTCAACACAGTTGGATTTTAACTAGTGGTGGGCTGCAACCGGTTTAACAATAAATTCTCCTGAAAGCTCCCAGGAGTAGCCAAGAATGGGGGTTGATTTTTCTGTTTCTTGTTAAGTCCAAGCTGTCAATTTCTTTTGGCCACATCCTTGTCCTCCTCTTTTCTGCCCCAGTTTCAGCTCGGTCTTAACCTGAAGAGAGGTTTCAAGTGATTCCTGACCATTCCTAGGAATTTCAGACAGCGAGATCGTGAGTGGGGATCTTTTTGAAGGGTGGCTTGCTTTTAGCAGCTGCTTGTTGGCCCGTGGGAGCTCAGATTGCCAATTTCATCAGTGGGAGCGATATAGGGCTCCTCAAATTGAGCAGCGGAGCCAAGGAAAGTGTGCATGGCCTCACCTTGCCTCACCGGAGCGAGAAGGAGTCCCTGCCTAGTCTCGGCTAGGTACACTCAGCGGCCGAAGATCTCAGGAGAAGTAGAATCCCTGCCCAGTGGTCACTGGGCATATTCAAAAGCCACAGCCTCAGTGGAGGCTTGGTTACTTGGAGTCCCTGCCTAGTTGCAGCTAGGCACACTCATATTTGCCCTGCTAGCCTGGTAAGGCTTCAAGTGCCTGCCTAGTCTTGGCTAGGCATACTGTTTTCAGGAAGACCATTGGGCTTGCAGGAGATTGCAAGTGGTTGCAGTAAGGATTGCATTATTCAAATTGCAAAACGGAGGGAAGAACTCATAGAGCCAAGAAACAACTCTCCTGCAGTGCTTCGCTGGATAAAGAAACAACCCCCATTAAAGAAGCCTCTTCCCAATCTGGGGCCCAGGGGAAGCAGAAGCATTCTTAGGCTTCTGAAAAAGATGCCATCAGAAGGCATAAAGCTCTGGAGAGAGAAATTGGCAGAGCTGAGAAGGAATAGTCTCAGCAGGCCATTAATAGTGCTGCAGGAGAAAGTTCCCCGTCCTTTCTCTCCTGAGCTGTTGATGATTCAACAGCCTGTAATTACCCAGGCTTGGTCACCAGAGGGAGCAAGCGAGCATTCTTTTAACTTGTCTCCACATATTGATAATGTCATGGTCTTATATTCTACTTTCAGCCCAGCAACAGCTGCTGCAGTGCAGCCTTCCTCTTTCAGAAAAGAGGTTTCTGCAAGGTTTACACCAACTGTTGCAGGTTTGTGGCAAGGTGAGCACTGCATTTTGGAATTACCTGCTGAGATTAAATTATTAATAGCACAGATAGTCTCTCAGGCCATAAATTACAAAATATCCCTAGGCCTGTAGCCCCTCCAGTGAAGCCTTCTACCAGTCTTTCACAGGGTGTGCACTTAACAAGGGACCAGTCCTATTGGCAGGAGTCCCAATCACCCGATTAATCTTCTGATGGAGAGGATTCACTGATGCAAGAAGGGAGTCAAGGAGAGGCAGAATTATCAGAGGATGAGGGGTTAACCCCCGATGTGCCACTCTTCTCCGGCCTTTTCCCTCCTGCAATCTTCAAATCAATTCTGCGTAAGGCACAGGTGACTGTAGGGATGGGATTAGATCCCACTCTAGTCTCAAAGGGTCCCACGAGCCCCAGTAACCATCTCTTTTCTCATCAGCCACTGTACAGGAAGATGTTCCTGCCCCACAATTATTTATAGACGTGATGCAGCAACAATGGGAACAGCTAGGGTCGTTCCCAACTCCAAATGGCCTTGACCATCGCTTTTACAATCTGGCACCAGAATTGGAGAACCAACTACAATTGCCCAAGATAGATGCTTCAGTGGCATCGCTTGTCTCACCCGCACTAGTCTCCAGCGACATAGCGGAAGGGCTTAAGGCAGACAATAAGAAAGTAGAATTGACATTGCGCAAGGCGCACCAATCTTCAGCCTGGGCGATAAAGGCCACATCAGCAGCCTCATTTTTTAATCACACATCGTTGCTGTGGTCACAGCAGATGCAGCAGAGGGTTCTACCCAGCAAGACCAGGCTCCACCAGGAACTGAATAAGCTGATTGCTGCCACGCAATTCTCTGCAGATGCAACCTTATCCACAGCTAAGTATGCTTCTAGATCCCTAGCTGCCTCCGTAACATCGAGGATAGTGCTTTGGCTCCCCAGTTGGCAAGCGGATGCCATGTCCAAATGGCGACTGGCCTTGTCCCCTTATAGAACAGGTACCCTCTTTGGGGAGGCTCTGGAACTGGTTCTCATAGAAAATAAGGACAAGTGAAGAGTCCTTCCATCATCCTTTAAGAAGTCACTTTTTCTTTTTATGTATTGTCATTAGTATTAATATATATGTATCTTGTATATACGTAGTATTTGACTTTTATATGTTTAATAAAGCTTTGTTTTTAAAACCAAAAAAAAAGAAAAGAAAAGAAAAGAAAGGTGATTGACACACCACACCACATTATCGCAGGCCTTCATATCGGCCTGATTTGAGTCCTTCTTTTCAATAACACTTTTTTTCCCCGCCAACAGAGCATCAACCGGATAGGGCAGGGTTTCGCAACCAGCCCAGGCAGAACATCCAGAGCAAGAGGCCCTTTCGAGGGGCAGGAGGTTGCGCCTTTCATAGACCAAGATGACTACATAATCAAAGCCCCCATTGGAGGCTGATTGGCATTCTTTGGCCCCAGTGGGAGATGATTACGAGCGACCTCTGGGTCCTCAATATAGTGAGGCTCAGCCTCAGTTTGGACTTTCTCTCCCCTTCGCCAAACCACTTTGTTTGATGCCCCATACCACAAAGCAGTGAAAGGGAAGGCCTCATGGACACCGCCATCCAGCATTTGCTGGAGATTCAAGCAATCGAGGTGGTTTCAGAGAGCCTAAAGGGACGGGGGTTTTACTCCACCCTTTTCATGGTTCCAAAATCTTTGGGGGGCGGGGGGTGGAGAGCAATTTTAAACCTAGAGAAATTACATTTGTATCTGGTCTACAAAAGGTTCAAAATGAACTCCCTCACCTCCATCATAGAGGGAGTTCGGGAGGGTGACTTCCTGGCATCTATAGACCTTATGGAGGCTTACCTCCATGTGCCAATCCTCCCGGCACATCATCAATATCTATGCTTCTGCTTCAAACAGATTCATTACCAATACAGGTCATTGCCCTTCGAACTAGCGTCAGCACCCCGAGCCTTCACCAAGGTTCTAGCGGCACTGGCAGCTTACCTCCGGTCAATACCAATTCGTCTACAATGCTACTTAGACAATATTCTTGTGCAAGCATCCTCCTTCGACGAGGCCATGGTGGCACTGCAGACAACAATCACTGTTTTGCGACAGCACAGATTCTCCGTCAACCTCCCAAAGAGTCATCTGGTTCCAGTCATGAGGCTCTTGCATTTGGGGACGGAGATCGTCACCAGGCTGGGACAGGTTTTCCTCTCCCAGGACCGCAAGGACAACCTGACTTTCCTGATCTGGCAGGTAAGATCAGAACGATGGGTGCCAGTTGCCCTACTAGCTCGGTTGTTGGGGATGTTTGTGTCATGCATTTCAGTGCATTTCCTGGGTGAGACTGCACGCCAGGACCCTTCACTGGTTCCTGCTTCTGTACCAACGGTCAGGCAGCAGCAACTCAGGCACCAAGGTACGTATTCCCCCAGACGTGTTGTACTCCCTCCACTGGTGGATGTCTCCAGCGCTGGACAAGGGCTGCCTCTTCAAGGAGCCCAGCCGCATCCCGATTATATCAGATGCCAGCCTCTTTGGTTGGGGGTCCCATCGTCAAGGCCACATGGCTCAGGGCCGTTAGACTCCAGTGGACCTGACCCACAACATCAATTGGTTGGAGCTTTGGGTGGCACACCTTGACCTTCGCTCCTTCAGGAACATGCTCCAGCATCAATATGTCCTAATACTCACTGACGTGACGGTCAAGGCTCACATAAACCATCAGGGAGGCACCCACTCCAAGGACCTCAGGATGGAGGCAGAGAGCTTGGGGAGGAGGGCAGAGATGCACTTGCTCTCCCTCAAAGCGGAGCACATTGCAGGAATGACAAACACATAGGCAGACTGCCTCAGCAGGTCCATAATAGACAATGTGGAATGGAGACTGCATCCCAATCTTTTTCAGGAGCCGACCATGAGCTTTGGTCAGCCAGTGGTGGATCTGTTTGCTTCCCAGCAAAATGCTCAGCTATCTTGGTATTTTACCAGATTAACCCTTGGCCTTTCCACCTCTTCCCCTCATTCAGGGAGTCGTACAGAAGGTAATACTAGAGGGGATGGAAGTCCTACTTGTGGTCCCCCACTGGCCCAGGCGCCCGTGGTTTGCGGACCTAGTGGGACTTTCAGTTTCACGGCCCTGGAGAATTCCTCAGGAGAGGATCTCCATCAGCAAGGGGATCTTGCACCATCCTGAGCCTCAGTGGCTCAACTTGACAGTCTGGCACTTGAGAGGAGACTCCTGAGGAAGGACAGGTTCTCCTCCAAGGTCATTAGGATCAGTCAAGCTTCCCGCAGACCATCTACAAATCGTATTTACAATTCAACATGGACAGCCTTTACCAATTGGTGTATGGTGAGAACCCTTGACCCCACCTCAGCATCAGTGCCCCATATCCTCGGCTTTTTACAAGACAGTCTGGAGAGGGACCTGTCCCAGAACACCCTCCTTTGACAGATAGCAATGCTGTCCACGATCTTTAGTTGTGGGAAAAGGACATCCCTGGCTCCCAACCCAGTTCTTAAGACGATTCCTCAAAGGGGCGGTTAACCTCAAACCACCGGTAGTCCATAGATAACCCATGTCAGACTTATCTAAAGTACTACAGGCCCTGACATCAGCACCCTTCAAACCCTTGAGAACTGTGAGCTTAAGGTTCCACACCTTAAGGTCGCGGTTTTGGTGGCTATCATATCAGCCAGACACATTTCAGAACTGGCAGCTCTTTCAGCCCAGGAGAATTTGTGTGTATTCCATCCTAACAAGATAGTTCTCCGGATGGATCCCTCCTTCATTCCCAAGGTGAACTCCTGGTTCCATAGGCTCAGGAGATCATCTTGCCAGACTTCTGCCCAGGGCCTACCCATGCCCTGGAGTGAAGATGGCATACCTTGGATGTTAGGAAGGCCTCAAAATTTATCTCGTATCTAGATCCGTTCCAGTCGGGTTTCAGGCCTGGGTACAACACGGAAACGGCATTGGTCGCGTAGGTGGATGATCTCTGGAGGGCTCGGGACAGAGGTTGTTCCTCTGTCCTGGTCCTATTAGATCTCTCAGCGGCTTTTGATACCATCGACCATGGTATCATGCTGCACCGGTTGGAAGAGTTGGGGGTGGGAGGCACTGTATTACGGTGGTTCTCCTCCTTTCTCTCCGACTGGTCGCAGTCTGTATTGACAGGGGGGCAGAGGTCGACCCCGAGGCCCCTTATATGTGGGGTGCCACAAGGATCGGTCCTCTCGCCCCTTTTGTTCAACATTTATGTGAAGCCGCTGGGTGAGATCATCTGTGGTTTTGGGGTGAAGTACCATCAGTACGCTGATGATACCCAGCTGTACATCTCCACCCCAGACCACCCCAACGATGCCCTTGAAGTGATGTCCCGGTGCCTGGAGGCCGTACGGATCTGGATGGGGAGAAACAGGCTCTGGCTCAACCCATCCAAGACCGAGTGGCTGTGGTTTCCGACGTCCCGATATAGTCAGCTGGTGCCATCGCTGACTATTGGGGGCGAAGCATTGGCCCCCACGGAGAGGGCTCGCAACTTGGGTGTCCTCCTGGATTCATGGCTGTCTTTAGAAGAGCACTTGACGGCCGTGACCGGGAGGATTTTTCATCAGGTCCGCCTGATCCGCCAGTTGCGTCCCTTTCTGGATCGGGACTCGTTACGCACGGTCACTCACGCCCTTGTCACCTCACGCCTGGACTATTGCAATGCTCTCTACATGGGGCTCCCCTTGAGGAGCACTCGGAGGCTCCAACTGGCGCAGAGTGCGGCTGCGCGGGTGGTGATGGGAGCAACGTGGCGCTCCCATGTAACGCCTCTCCTGCGCAAGCTGCACTGGCTCCCGGTGGTCTTCCGAGTGCGCTTCAAGGTTTTGGTCATCACCTTCAGAGCGCTCCATGGCTTAGGACCTGGCTATTTATGGGACCGCCTGCTGCCACCAATAGCCTCCCACCGACCAGTACGCTCCCATAGAGAGGGGCTCCTCCGGGTGCCGTCGGCCAAACAATGTCGGCTGGCGGCCCCCAGGGGGAGAGCCTTCTCTGTGGGGGCACCTACGATCTGGAACGAGCTCCCCCCGGAGATACGGAGGATTCCGGATCTGCGTACCTTCCGTCGCACGCTTAAGACGTTCCTATTTCATCAAGCTGGCCTGACCTAAATTTTTTCCTCTTTTTAAATGGAAATTTTAGATTTGGTTTTAATTTATTGGGGTTTTAAAATGGTTCAGCCAAATTTATTTAATTAGTTTTATCTCTATTTTAAATTTTGTATCTATATGTTTTATTTTATGGCTGTTCACCACCCTGAGTCCTTCGGGAGTAGGGCGGTATACAAATTTAATAAAATGAAAATGAAATGAAAATCTCAAGAGGACATCCCACAGTCGGAGGACTGAGGCACTATTTGTATCATTCCACCCCTCATCTACAGATGCCAAGGTGACCTCATCAACCATAGGCCGTTGGCTGCGGGTTTGCATAGTGACAGCCTACCAGGTTCAGGCCTTACCAACATCTCGGGATGTGATGGCCCATTCCACCCGCAGTGCTGCCACCTCTGCGGCATGGGCAATGCAGGTCTCCATTGAGGACATATGCAGAGCTGCCATTTGGGCTTCCCCTTCACCCTTATTCACCATTATAAGGTTGATGTGTATGTCTCGGCTGAGGCGTCTTTTGGGCAGAGGGAGTTACGAGTACATAGGGATGCGACATGTACTGGCCAAGTGGTTTTCCACCCGTGACATTGGGTAGGCTTTGGTAAGTCCCATCCATGGCCACTTCTGGAAGCTTTCAGGAGAATGGGTGTTGGTCCTACCTGACACGCCCCTTCTCTGAGTAGGGGAGTGGCCAAGCCCCACCCTACAAACCGCTTGGGCCGTGGTCCAGTAATTAATGCTTGCCTTGTTTGAGATGTCTTTGCAGCTATGTCCTCACCGAAACTGGGCAGAGAGGAGGAGGACTGGGGCGTGGCCCAAAAGAAATTGACAGCTCGGTCTCAACAGGAAACAGACCAATCAACCCCCATCCTTGGCTACTCCTGGGACTACTCAGAGAAGGGGCGTGTCAGGTAGGACCAATGCCCATTCTGTGAGCATGTGCTTTGCATGCGCATGCGTGCTTTGCGCACGCGCCTAACTCGCATGCACACAGCGTTCATAATACAACAATTTGAAGCTCAACTGCTTACCTTCTATGGCAGCCCCGGTAAGTGGAACAGCGGAGGCATGGAAATCAGCTGTGCTGCGCGAATCAGCTGAGGCAGAAAGAAGGAAATATAGGACAGGGCGGGGGTGGGGGGGCGGGGCCAGCTGATCGTCAGAGTTACCTGTTCACCCGAACTGGTCTGAACTGGCAACAGCCCACCACTGATTTTAACACATTATAGTTAAGAGTACTTGTAATTCAGTTTATAACCTCCATTTACATAACCAACCTATGTTCCCCTCCTTCTCTTATTTCATCCCAATTTACATCTACATTAGTTTATTCATTGAATGTATCTGATAGAGAACCAGTTGTTAAGGAATCAGGTTAGAAACTGGGAGATTGTGAATTCTAGTCCGGCCTGGACATAAAGCAAGCTAGGTGATCTTGGATTAGTTACTTTTCTTAGTAGGAAGGAGGAAATGGCAAAGCAAAAATCTTACAAGGAAATTGCAGAAACTTGTCCAGGCAGTCTCTGAGTATTGGTCACGATTGATCAAAAGAAAAATAAATTGTATCTGATGTTAAAATTTGTTAGACTGAAAAAGTATTACAATTTTTTTCTGATTTGCATATTTTCTTTATTGAGAAAGTGGAATAGCCAAACATTTGAAAAACCTGACTTTTGTTTCTCTTGCAATTGGTTTGACAATTTTTGTTGGAGTCTAATATCTTTTGAATGCTATTGGAAAATAAGATTGCCTTAAATACTCAAAGAAATTCATAGGAAAATAAATATTGTTAAAACTTAGCCTTAACTATATGGATCTATAGGAATGATTTTCCAAAATCTTGGAGAGTAACAGAAGTGAAAGTAAAATCTAAAATAAAAATGCCTGTATGAAATATTGGGAAAGTTCTAATGGAGAAGTTCTAGTTAGATTATTCTAATAACTGAATAAAATTCCCTTTCCCTGAAAAGAATACCTCTATACATTAGAAACAATGTTGAACAATTTTACTAACCATTTTTCTCTTTTGCCATGAAAAAGCCAACTACTGATTCTATAGTACATTATTAGTCCCAAATGTAAATGTATGATAAATCAAAGCATATTTATTTTCTGTATCCAATTTTGAGAACTGTCGGGGGGTGAAATATATTCTAGTTTATTGATTTCAATTTCTATTCACTTTGGAGGCATAAATAAAACAACAATATGCATATGCTTAAGTACTTTAAACCTTGTAAAAGTAGAGTTATAAGCCATTATAAAGGAATTAAGTCCATAATTACACCATCAGTGTACTGTATCTGCATTGTAAGTAATAGTTGATATTTGCTATCAAGAAATCTCGCTTAGCATCCATATTCAGTTTACTGGCTTCAGAGAGTTAAGCTAATCAGGGATATGACTATGAATCCTGTGGTGGGGTGGGGCCAGTTAATTTTACAGTCTGAAACAATTTCAAAGTATATATATATGGAATAACAGTTATTTTTAGTAATGATACTATTAGGTCTATAAACTATTACTGTTTTCCTACAGGATGAGGAACTGACGTTTTTGAGATTTGAGCTCTATTTCTACATCCCACCAAAGAAGTGAAACTCCCCTCAGGCAACAGTTCTTTCAGCCAGAGTCAATGTTGATATGCTTTGACTCCAATATGATTATCATTGTGAAAAAAATTACAATAAATACAGATCGATTTATAATCATTTATTTAACAACAGTCCAAAATTACAACAATCTCAGAAAGGATGCTTCATGGTTCATAAAGCATTTTGGTCATTGTAAAATGTTGCAACCCCATCACTACCCTAGGTCATGTAATTGCAATCTGGATGCTTGGCATTGTATTCACTTATGATAGTTTGTCAAGCATCCTGCAATCATGTGATCACCATTTAGCAATCTTTTCTGCCAACTTCCTTAGAAAGTCAATGGGAAAGCCAAGAGGAAAGATTGCATGCTGTAGCCTGCTCAGAGGACTGTCTTATGTCTTGGCTCTGGCTGAAAGAACTGTTGCCTGAGGGGAGTTTCACTTCTTTGGTGGGATGTAGAAATAGAGCTCAAATCCCAAAAATGTCAGTTCCTCATCCTGTCAAAGGGGTTCCATTCCAGACATGGAGGAGAACTTAACTCCTTTGGACGGTACAGGCTCCATTCCTACACCCTGCTGAAGAAGTTCTCTTTTGTGCATGCAGGGGAGCTTAACACCTTCAGAAGACAGTTCTTCAGGCTAGTCTCCAGAAATGAGAGGAAGTTGAAATCTAAACAGCAGAGAGTCAGAAAGTAAGATGAGCCCAGAGCTCAGCTCAGTCAGATGGGGGAAGCCTGGCATAGTGTTTCTTGCTCAGGAACTGTAAATCCTGCTTGGATTTTGGCAGAGAGTATTTTCAGCTTCTTAACAAAAAATTGCAGTGGTAAGGAAAGGAATGTGGGTGCCTTAGGGGGGTGCTGCAGGCTGGGATAATTGACTCTCCATTCCAAGCTGACAATCTTGCTTGGATTTTGGCAGGGAGAATTTTCAGCTCCTAAGTTCTGAAAACACTTCCCGGTTCTCACCCACTCTCCTAAGACACCCACACTCCTTACCTGGGCCTCTGTCTGCTTAGCAACCTGCATGTTCATTTGACCACAACCAGAAGTATCAAGATTGTGGTCGTTGAGACAAGCAGTCGTGTAATGTCTTGCTTAATGATCACGTCACTAAACAATCAAGAGTCCAGTCCCATAAATTCAATAAAATATGTCCAGTCCCATAAATTAAGGACTACCTGTACGGTGGTGATTTTATCTAAATTTGGTATAAAGATGGCTTGGTCTGGTAATTTGTTTTGTTTTGTTTTGTTTGTTTTGTTTTAGGCAGGTTGATTTATTTTGATAATGACATTGCTATAATATAATATATAATATAATATAATGACTCCTGATGACGTGGACAGGATTCTGGGGAGACTTAGTGCGGCCACATGTTTATTGGACCCGTGTCCTTCCTGGTTAGTACTGGCTTCCCAGGAGGTTACACGAGGCTGGCTCCAGGGAATTATCAACGCTTCATTGAGTGAGAGTTACTTCCCCACTGCCTTGAAAGAGGCGGTGGTGAAGCCTCTCCTCAAGAAGCCTTCCCTGGACCCGGCAGTATTAGCCAACTACCGTCCTGTCTCCAACCTTCGCTTTGTGGCGAAGGTTGTTGAGAGTGTGGTCGCGTGACAGTTTCCACAATTCCTGGAGGAAACGTCTTATCTAGATCCGTTCCAGTCGGGTTTCAGGCCTGGGCACAGCACGGAAACGGCATTGGTCGCATTGGTAGATGATCTCTGGAGGGTGCGGGACAAGGGTTGCTCCTCTGTCCTAGGCCTGTTAGACCTCTCAGTGGCTTTTGTTACCCTCGACCATGGTATCATGCTGCACCGGTTGGAGGAGTTGGGGATGGGGGGCACCGTATTACGGTGGTTCTCCTCCTTTCTCTCAGACCGGTCCGTGTTGGCAGGGGGGCAGAGGTCGACCTCGAGGCTTCTCATTTGTGGAGTGCCTCAGGGGTCGGCCCTCTCGCCCCTTCTGTTCAACATTTATGTGAAGCCGCTGGGTGAGATCATCCGTGGCTTTGGGGTGAAGTATCATCAGTACGCTGATGACACCTATCTGTACATCTCCACCCCAGGCCACCCCAACGATGCCCTTAAAGTGATGTCCCAGTGCCTGGAGGCTGTGCAGATCTGGATGGGGAGGAACAGGCTCAAGCTCAACCCTTCCAAGACTGAGTGGCTGTGGTTCCCGGCATCCCGATATAGTCAGTTGACTCCATCGCTGACTATTGGGGGTGAATCGTTGGTCCCGGTGGAGAGAGCGCGCAATCTGGGAGTCCTCCTGGATACGCAGCTGTCCTTGGAGGAACATCTGATGGCTGTAGCCAGGGGGACCTTCTGTCAGGTCCGCCTGATTCGCCAGTTGCGGCCCTTTCTTGATCGGGATTCCCTGTGCACAGTCACTCACGCCCTCGTCACCTCGCACCTGGACTACTGCAACGCTCTCTACATGGGGCTCCCCTTGAGGAGCACTCGGAGGCTCCAACTGGTCCAGAATGCAGCCGTGCAGGTAATCACGGGAGCCGCCTGGCGCTCCCACATAACACAGCTCCTGCGCGAGCTGCACTGGCTCCCAGTGGTCTTCCGGGTACGTTTCAAGGTGTTGGTTACCACCTTTAAAGCGCTCCGTGGCATAGGACCTAGTTATCTTCGAGACCGCCTGCTGCTACTGATGACCTCCCACTGACCTGTGCACTCCCACAGAGAGGGCTTCCTTGGGGTGCCATCAGCCAAACAATGTAGGCTGGTGACCCCCAGGGGGAGGGCCTTCTCTGTGGGGGCACCTAACCTCTGGAACCAGCTGCCCCCTGAGATAAGCAGATTACAAGACCTCGGTGCCTTTCGCCGTGCCCTTAAAACTTTCTTTTTTCAGCAAGCCAGGCTGGCTTAATATATTGTTTAAATATTTTTAATTAGTTTGTTATTTTAAATTGGGGCCAAATTAATATATATCTTTTTAATTGTTTTTAATGTTTGTATTGTATGTTTTTTTATCTGGATGTACACCACCCTGAGTCCCTTGGGAGAAGGTGCGGTATATAAATTCGAAATAAAATAAAATAAATAAATATCAAGTAATGAAGAGAAGCTTTATACCACAAAAATTATTTATATGCTCTATTGAATTTCACTCTAATGCTACTTCAGAGAATAGACTAGGATTGTCTTTTAATTATTATCCCAACTCAAATTAAGTCAAACCCACTGGACTGTATAACCCAGGCTAACAGATATTATTGTAAACTATTCACATTCACATCTTAGAAATCAGAAAGTCTATTCAGAAAGTCTATTTCAACTTTGAATAATTGAAAACTATGGAAATCAATTTCAGAAGAAAGTACAGTCATGTGAAAAAGAAAGTGTATCATGTTATCAGTTCTTTTACAAAAAGAAAGCCAAAATGGAGAAGCCATGTGTGAAAAACTAAGTACATTCTTACTGCTTTCATAGGAATCAGAGGCTTAGTAACAGCCAGGTGCTGCTAATCAAGTGCTCTTAATCAATTGATCATCAGCAAGTGTGACTAATTCTATAAAAGCCAAAGTTCTATGAGTTTGCTGGTGTCCAGCATTGAGATGTGTGTTAACACACTGCCAAAGAGGAAATACATCAGCCATGATCTTAGAGAAGCAATTGTTGCTGCCCATCAATCTAGGCTATTTCCAAAGAATTTAAAGTCCATCATTTTATAATGAAGATTATTCAGAAGTGGAAAATATTCAAGATAGTTGTCAATCTTCCCAACTGAATGAATATGAATGTCCCAGCAAATTCACAAGGCCTGACCATGCAGTGGTCAAAAAATTTGCAAAAAAATCCAAGGGTTACATCTCGGATTCTGTAGGCATCAGTTAGCATCTTAAATGTTGAAGTTCATAATAAGACAATTAGAAATGCTAATTTCCAATGCTTAACGCATTGTAAACCGCCCTGAGTCTCCGGAGAAGGGCGGCATAAAGCAAAAAAAAAAAAAAGACTGAAGGTATGGTTTGTTTGGAAGAGTTGCCAGAATTAGAATCTTCTTTCTAAAAAGAACATGGCAGCATGGCTTAGGTTTGCAAAGTTGCATCTGAACATATCACAAGACTTTTGGGATACTGTCCTTTGGACATATGAGACCAAAGTGGAGATGTTTGGCCATATTTGGTGAAAACCAAACACAAACATTTCATACCAACTGTCAAGCAAAGTGGTGGAGGGGTGATGATTTGGGCTTGTTTTGCAGCCACAGGACCTGGGCACCTTGCAGTCATTGAGTCGACCATGAACAATTCTGTTTATCAAAGTATTCTAGAGTCAAATGTGAGGCCATCTGTCTGACAGCTAAAACGTGGCTGACATTGAGTCATGCAAGACAATGATGCCAAGCACACCAGAAAAAGTATAAAATAATGACTGAACAAAAAAAGAATCTAGATGTTGCAATGGTCCAGTTAAAGTCCAGAACACAACCCTCAACCCAATTGAAATGCTGTGGTGGGACCTCAAGAGATCTGTGCATGAACAAATGCCCCAAACCTCAATGAATTGAAGCAATGTTGTAAAGAAGAATGGTCCAAATTTCTACACAACAGTGTGAGAAACTAATAAAGTCATACAAAAAATTGTTGAAGTAATTATTTTTGTATGACTTTATTAGTCTCTTACATTGTTGTGGAGGAATTATTGCTGCTAAAATTAGCTATTGCTGCTAAAGGTGGTTCTACAAGCTACTGAATCATAGATACACCTCTGCTTAGATTTTCAGACATGATTTCCATTTTGACTTCCTTTTTGTAAAACAAATGATGACTTGGTATAATATATCATGTGTTGTTGTATTTGCCTACTTTTAAGAACTGCTAAGGATCAGATCATTTTTAATATGTCTTGATACATAGTAAACTCAAACATAGGGTACTTACTTTTTCACATGAGTCTATATTGTTTAGGGAATTTAGAGGCTTCAGTTTTGGACCACGTTGTCCTAAAAGCATCTACAAATTTTCATCTGCATCAAATAATTTATTTCTTACAAAATATGTTTAGAATCTGGCATTTTTAAGGCATTATGGTTGTGTTGGGTCTGGGTATCATTAAGAGAACTATTTTTAGAAATTTCTGATGTTAAGGATTGGATTCAAGGGATAAGAGGTATAAGTATTTTTGAAAAGGCAGATTCGCCATTCATCAAAAAAATGACTTCATACAGACTTTATGTTGTTTTTATGCATAGGTTTTATGTTGTTTTATTAGGTTAGAGAACTATTAATTTTATTTTTAAAAGTATATTTAGAAACATACTTGGCATTTGATTAATAAATGGCATATATCCATCTTTACTGCTTTTCTGTATTTGTGTATATATGTTTTGATATGTTGGGTAGCTGTATTTTTGCATGGGGGTTGTATTTTTCTGTGTGTGTGTGTGTGTGTGCGCATGCATATGTGTGTGTACAAAACTTGTTAAGACAAAAATATTCAAGAAAATAAAAGTCAGCATAATGATAGCAGTGATTATTGATAAGGAGAAATGATAGGGAGAAATTTCCTACAGTTAATGATACACACACACTCCCAGGTTCGGCTTATGGTAACTCGTTCATACACTCTCAGCCCTCGGAAATTGGCACACTCAAATCACTTTTAATTGAATACTGAGGCACAACTGGTTCTTTAGAATATATAGAGAGCCAATGAATTTAAAATAACAGCAATTTACTTGTTACAATGTACCGTAGTTTTTGGAGTATCAGACATTCTGGACTATAAGATACACCTACCATTTTTGGGAAGGGAAACAAGAAACATTTTTTTGCCTCTGCCTCCCAGCATCCATCAGGTATTCATCTGGCCCATTCACTGTGGCCTGTTCGCTGCCGCTGCTGTAGCCTGTTCGCCACTACCCATTTGCCACCGCCACCACGCCTGTTTGCCACTGACACGGCTTGTTTGGAGCAGCCCGTTTGAGACTGATACAGCCCATTCACCATCACCTGTTTGTTGCTGCCGTGGTGGTCCATTCGCCTCACCCATTCACTGCAGCCCGTTTGTCGTTGCCAACTTGCCCCATTTGCTGACACCGTGCCCCATTTGGTGTGGCCTGTTCACTGATGCCACAGCCCATTCGCCGCCACTACCGCGCCCCATTTGGCACAGCCCGTTTGGTGCGGCCCATTTGCTGCTGCCGTGGCCCGTTTACCACCACTCATTCGCTGCCACCAACATGCCTGTTTGCTGACGTCGCAGCCTGTTTGGAACGGTCTGTTTGGTGCTGCCTGTTCGCCAATGCCATAGCCATTCGCTGCCACCCATTCGCTGATGCCAACACGCCCCATTCTGTACGGCCCGTTTGGTGCGGCCCATTCGCTGCCGCCACGCCCTGTTCACCACCATCCATTTGACGATGATGCAGCCCATTTGGCGCAACCCGTTTGCCGCCACCACTGCCACAGCCAATTCTAGAACAGCTGATTGGTGCCACATCAGCCTTCTTTCCACACACCCACCCGCTGCAACATTCGCTGTATAAGACGCACTGAAATTTTCACTGACTCTTGGGAGGGTGGGGGAGTTCATTTTATCCAAGTCCTAGCCAGAGGTACAGACACTGCTAAGTCTGGGTCCAAAGATGACTCAAAGAGTAGGTGGGCTTGAGGACCCCTTTTATTTCCCAAAATCCTTGCTTTGTTCAGGTAATACTGTAGAAATTGGGGAGGATTTCCCATATGGTCAGGCCCAACTTCTTTTGTCTGATTCAGATGACATTTTTTCTTTTGTTTCCTTAAAGACACGACTCCTTCTTAAGTACTTTCCCTGAGGGAGGTAGACTCAGATTTGCTGGCTTCCGTCCCTCAACCTAGTTCAGAATATATGTACATGTGGATGAGTATATGTATGTGTATGTGCATGCATGTGCATATGTAAAAGAATAAATATATATACATTGTAACCACTAAAGTTATTTTAAATTCACTGAATCTTCAACACTTTGTATTATATCTTACAATATTGTATCATATAGTCATTAAAATTAATCTGGTACATTGGGTGGAGGGTTATTAAGTGGATTTTCTTTAAAGTTTATTCAGAAATTGTTGATATTTTAAGTGTATCCTTGGTATTTTCCCTGGTAAAATGTAAAGATTGTTATTTCACATCGTTATCTCATATTAACACTATAAACAGAATGTTTTCAAGATTAATAAGTATGAACCTATTGGCTAGTGCTAATCCTGTATCCCTGTTCTCTAATATACAAAATTGCATAATGAAACATGGGAAATTTGTTAATCTGTAATTTACATGTGCCCTATTGAATATATGTTTGAAAATGTACAGGTAGTCCTTGAAGTACTGAAGCCTGCCTATTACGGTCGTAATGTTAACTGAATCACATTGAATGAACAAGCCCCATCCCTCCACTCTCCAATGCATTCATTAATCAAATGTGTGGGTCATTAACTGCGCATGGGGTTCCTCAGGGGTAATGAAGACCTTGGGGAGGGGCTAGTTCAGCTGCCTCCAGCCACTCCCCACCCACTGAGATATCTCATGCTCAGTTCCCACCCCTTGGGGTCCCCACGGCTGCTTTAGCCTTCACCACCCATACCCCCTATTATCAATTGTTCACTTACCTTTTGAAGATTTCCAAAACTCCAGAACAGACTGGGCCACATAGCAGAAAAGCAGGGGAATTTTTCTCAGGTCTGACAAAGCTGGGGCTTTTTTCTTTTTAGATCTCACATTCTTATGCACACTCTTTTTTGCAACAGATGGACTCGTCTGTGAGAACTATTGCATCCCTGTAGGCCTCCTTTGGTTCCAGCCTGGGCACACAGCATCCTCTGTGTGTTGCTGGGTAACTATTCAAATGAGTCACTTTGGGGATTATAACCCGAAAACTAGTTTTGACTGGAGGAGGAGGAGGCAGGATGTGGGTGGTTGGGCAGCTGGCCAGGATGGCAGCAGGGAAACAGAGCCTCTCAGAACAGCACTGTTGCCAGGATAGCCGAGTCCCTCACAGGGAGCCGGATCAGTGCAGCTGTTGGGCGCCGGGCTGTCCACATTTGCTCACCTGTCCACGTTTGCTCACCTCTGGAGAGTCCAGTTTGGAAGAGGAAGAGGAGTTGGAACTGACCGGGAAGGCAGGCCAGGGGCTGAGGACAATGCTGTCCCAGGCCCCTCAGACATGAGGGAGGTGATTGATCAGATGGAGAGCCCCTTTGAACTGTTTCTTGCCTGGGACCTGTTTCTTGTCCTGAGGACTGCCCTTGTCTTGTGCCTGGACTCTACCTTGTGGATTGGTCTTGGAATCCTGGACCTTGCCCCATGAGTAGGCTGTGGGCTTTGTACTGTTGGGACTGTGTTTGGGAGACTGAGGGGGCTGCCTTCAGGGTAGTGTGGGGATGGAGCCTTACTGGTCATTGGAGGACTGTTGACTGGAAAATTCGTTGAGAGAAATAAAGAACTCTCTAGAGGCCTGCCTTGCCTTGACCATCTGGGTCATAACATGGTGCTTTGGGTGCTAGAACATGGGCTGAGCTCCCAAGCAGAAGGGAGCAGGCATCCCTACAGCTGCCCAGAGTCCCAAGAAAGTCCCATCCCTCAGGCGATCCTCAGTGTCCGCAGCTGCTTTTTTATCCACTAAATCTTTCCTGCGGATCAAACTGAAGCACTAAGTTCCGCATTTCTTCTGCTACACCTCACCAATTGCATTTCCCAGAGGCTCAAAGAGAGAAGGAGCTTGGCCTTCCCTGGCGGCAGTGCTGCTACAAAGGGCTTGGTTTCTCCAGCTGCCACTCTGACCAACCACCCACATCCCGCCTCCTCCTTCAGCCAAAACTAGCTTTTGGGCCGCAATCCCCAAAGTCATTCTTTTGACTCAGAAACCCAGCAGGACAGAGAAGACACCTGCAGCAGCGCCCAAGCTGGGATCAAAGGAGGCCTATGAGATCTTGCGTTCTCACAGACAATTCTATCTGTATGCAGAAAGGAACGTGTATAAAGACTTATGGCAGCAATGTCGTAACTTCAAACTGTTGCTAAATGACCTGTCATAACTTGAGGATTACCTTAAAAGTTTATAATTATGCATCTACCTTGTGCAGTATCACCTAAATTTAGAAAAGGCTTTGCTATGCAAACTAGCTCCAGAGCATATTCAGAGTCAAAAAGAAATAAATATGCACAAAATTCATCTTCTGATCAAACTCGAGTGAAATATATTTTCCAGTATTTTTCATTTTGTCTTAAACTTACTTTTACCCCTGAGATTTTATTAAGTTTTTTGTGCATAATATTTATTGATAGTCAAATTTATTGACCTTTTTAATTTTGAACTTGACTTTATACCATTGGGAAAAGTGAGAGTATGATGCTCTCTGCAGAGTTGAGTATAGAAAGAAAACTAGCTTTCCCCTACTTTATACTTATTAGATTTGTGGAGATTGGTGCTACCAAAAACAATGATTGGACAATATATTGTGCCAAAGTTTGCTAAATGTCAGTGTTTTTGAGAACACTGGACAATAATAGTGTACATGGCAGAGATACAATTAAAAATTACTGCTCTTGAAGAAACATTGCTGCCCATCTGTAGTTGCAAAATAAAATGTGGATAAGGTAGAAGGCTATTGGAACAATGTTCTGTGGGTGGATGAGACCAAAATAGAATCGGGTAGAATTTCAGGTAAATATCAAATAGAACTTTTTGGTTAAATGAAAATGTTTAACAAAAGACAAATATGGTATTCCACCAAAAGAACCTTATCCCATCTGTGAAACATTTGGTGGCAATATCATGGTTTGGGCCTACTTGTTTACCGCTCGTCTAGGATGGCTTGCTATCATTAATAAATTGTGAATTCCGAATTGTACTGGCAAATTCTACCAGAAAATGTCAAGATATCTGTCCATGAAGTGAAGCTTAAGAGAAAGTTATACAGCAAAACAACAACCCAAAACACACATTTCTACGATCAAAGAATTATTATAGCAGAAGAAAGTTAATATTCTGGAATAGCCAATCTTGACCTTAATCCTACAATAAGGTTGTGGAAATGGACAGTCTATTCAAGAAAGTGCACTATTATTCCTGATGTGAAACTGTTCTGTAAGATTAATGGGATAAAATACTTCCACGCTGATGTCTAAAATTAATAAACAATTATTGGAAATGTTTATACTGACATATTTCAGCATATTTTACTGTGAGAATGTATACCAGTTATGTGCTACTTGCTATTCGATATTAAGTAGCTCTTATTTTACAAAATTATAGATGTACTTTTTGGTTTTAATCTTACTTTAGATATAGACTAGGTTATCTTCACTATAATTTGTTAAACTGTACTACATTTAATTCTTGTGTTTGTAATGAAATTGTAAATTGTGGATATTACATTAAATTATAATCTAAAATAATAATTTGGATTTGGAAGGGAAAAGTGCAAAATGCTTATTTCGTTTGTATTTTTCAGATTGCAAACAATATTTATGAAATTTGATGAAGTAAAAAATAACGACAGTATGATTTCAAGCAGTATCAGTGGTGAGTATGTGACTTTGGTATTAAAAGGTAATAAATTATGTAACTTTGATATTAAAGATAATCAAATCTAAACGAATACGTAAAATGAATTTAGAGTCTATTATAACCTTAACAGTTTGTCACAAACATTAGATGTTAATTTATAAAGTTGAAGAAAGTGTGTACTCTTTAAATACATCATATAAACTTTATTGCTAGTATTTCTACATCTATAATAAGAAAGTCTTTATAAGATTCATATCAAAACTTCTTTCTTATTGATATCAAATAGAAATCCAAATCTTAGTAATTGATAGCAATTACTAAGTTAGCATGATTAAAACCTTACAGGCTTTAGAGCAGCGGTTCTCAACCTGGGGGTCGCGACCCCTTTGGGGGTCGAACGGCCATTTCACAGGGGTCGCCAAAGCCCTCGCTCGCCTCCCCCCCACGCCTTCATTCACCCTCACTCTCTGCTCTGTTGGATCGCTGGCCGTTCGCTTACCCCATCCACTCCCAATCTATTGCTGCCTCCTGAGTCCCAGCTGATGGCTAGAGGAAAAACAACTGTTTAAAATCTTGCCGCGGGGCTTCAAAGGGCCACCCTACATCTCATCAGTGTAAAAAGAAAAGTAATGAGAAGATCGGTGCCTGCAAAAATAGAAAAAAACAGCCCCTTTCAGCTTCAGCATAGGTTAATTACCATAAGTAGATTTGATCAGCCTCGGACTCTCAGCTGATTTGCTCTCAGCTGTTTTGCGGAGGGCTCTGTTGCTAGCTGCAAAGAGAGGAGCAGATTTTTTCCCCCTAGCTATGCTGAAAAATGAAACTGAAAGTAAAGCAGGGTTTTTGTTGCAACGTGACAAAATGAGGCAGAGAGATATTTCATTTTCTTTTTCCTCACCAAAAAAGGTAGGTGCAAAACTGCAAACAATGGGAAATTTAGGGCAAAAGAGGAGGTTCAAGATTTTAAAACACAAAAGAAAAAAAGCTCTATTTAACTAGGGAATTGTAATAATTGAGATACTATTAATTGTATATTGTGTTGAAAGCAGAAATGGTTAAGTTGTGGTTTGGACGAATGTATGGGGGAAATTATTTGGTTTATTATTATTGGTAAATATAATTAATTAATTTGTAAGAAATTAGATTGCATGGAAATGGAATATTCATGTTCATATTGATTGATATACAAAAAAGATAGTTATATAACTAATTGATTTATATTAAAATGTTGAATTTGTATTAAACAACTGTATTACATAATTACATAATTAACCAGTGTGAGGATGGATATAAAAATAGATGACAATGGGAAGGGGTATAATATAGAATAGAAGGGAAAAATTGAATTTGATTAAGATTAGAGATGAGGATGGAGGGTAATATTGGCTTTTTAAAAAAATAGATGAGGAATAAATATGGCAAAAAGAAAATATAGAAATTGTAAATTTAATTGAAATGACTAAACACTGTTTAAATTTGTGAACTGGCCAAATACTCTGTTCAAAGAAAATACATTGTATGTTTGTATGTGTGTTTCTAATTATTGCTATTTATTCATATTTGTTCTCTTTTATTCTTTAAAGTTTAACAAGTCATTCTTTATCTTAATATCTTTATATTTGTTTGGGGTTGGTTTTCTTCCCTTTCATCTTTTTTATTGTATAGCAATCTTTCTCCTCAAACCTACCACCTCTATCTTTTCTTTCC
The DNA here is from genome assembly GCA_022577455.1 of Arizona elegans. Taxonomy (NCBI): domain Eukaryota; kingdom Metazoa; phylum Chordata; class Lepidosauria; order Squamata; family Colubridae; genus Arizona; species Arizona elegans. Next base: position 67,698,673 of record JAKOOJ010000004.1, on the reverse strand, counting down.
TTCTTACTTTCTCTTCCCCCCCTCTTCTTCTCCTTCCTACTTCCTCTTCCTTTCTCCTTCTCCTCTTCTCTTCCTCCCTCTCTTACCCTCATTCCTATTCTAATTTCCCTTACCTTCCTTCATCCCTCTCTATTGCTGTATCCTTTTATGCATTTGGACTACTCAGAGGGCTGAAAAAGTTATTTTTGACTAGTCCTATCTTGTCACCATGGTGAAGAGAAGCAGTTGTGAAATGAATGACACGGTTGTTAAGAATGCTACAGTGGGCATGATGACCAGTCATAAGTGCGAAGACCGGACAAAAGTGCGAGGACCTGTCATAAATCACTTTTTTCAGCCCTCTGGGTAGTCCTTTTGTGCACATGGACTACTCAGAGGGCTGAAAAAGTTATTTTTGACTGGTCCTCGCACTTTTGGCCAGTCCTCGAATTTACGACTGTCCTCACATTTTACGTTTTTTGCCCTATCTTATCACCATGGTGAAGAGAAGCAGTTGTGAAATGACTGACATGGTTGTTAAGAATGCTGCACGTGCATAAATGTGAGGATGGTCATAAGTGTGAGGACCAGTCAAAAGTGCGAGGACCTGTCAGAAATGACTTTTTTCAGCCCTCTGGTTAGTCCCTATACACATAGCCATGGCCACCCGGTCACATGACCAGCTAGCCACGCCCACCCAGTCACATGACCTCCAAGCTATGCCCACAAAATAAGCCACGCCCACAGAACCGATAGTAAAAAATTTTAGAACCCACCCCTGGTTGGAGGTCACCAAACATGAGGAACTGTATTAAAGGGTCGCGGCATTAGGAAGGTTGAGAACCACTGCCTTAGAGTATCCTTTAAGATTATGTCAGTTTTTGTCCATACTGATTAATTTAAATTGATAATTTTCTGATTTTAAAGATTGATGACTGTTTTGAAATTTCATTATTTATTTAATGTTATGATTATTTGTACTCCTTGATGCTTCAGTTTTGCTTGTAATTTCTGAAGCATTAAAGATAGACATGTAACGTAGTATTTAATGGTTTGGATTTAGACCCAAGAAGGCTCAGGTTCAAATCCTCAGTGAAAGAGTTCATGGATGGTATTTATTCAAAGTCTTCAGTTTCCTCATTATAGTCCCGTGATGGCGAACCTATGGCATGGGTACCAGAGGTGGCACACAGAGCCCTCTCTATGGGCACTCACGCTGTCGCCCCAGCTCAACCAGCTGGTTGTCGGCTTTCTGAGGCGTGCATGTGCACTGGACAGCTGGTCATCAGGTTTCCAAGGCGCACATGCGTGCCGGCCAACTGGTCATCGTATTTCTGATGCTCTGGTGGGTGTGCGTGTGTGCATGTGCACGGGCATTTTGTGCCTAACATGTTCGCCATCACTGTTATAGCCCATCTAAAAAAAAAAAGTTATGGTATGAAACAGAGGGGACCCACAAGGATGTAGTTACAATTTTCCAGAGCATCTCCTCCTCAGGATGTAAATATAACAAGATATATAAAAAATAAGATAACACTATTATCTCACTGTTTCAGAAACTTTTTTTTGCACTTTGATCACTTTTACACAGTTTATGGAAAATCTTGCCTCTAACAGCTTATTTATATCAAACAAAGTACAAGTCTATACACTACTAAAACTCTAGTGTCTGTTTGATAGTTTTTAACCTTCAATTGGGATAAATTGGAAGATATACAGCAACAGTTATTGAACCAAAGTAACTCAAATAGCCTAGTTTACAGAATGCTAGAACCTGTGATTCTGATGCAAATTAAATTTGGGGAAGTTGTTGTCACTTCAGTACCAATGTGTTGCTGCTGTTCCTCACTGCTGCTGCAGTAAGCTGCAATCATGTGATCCTCATTCCTTGACAGCTTCCCACAAATTGATGGGGAAGCCAGAAGGAATTGATATGATTGCCAGTGCTGGTTACCACCTTCCTACTACCAATAGCAAAGTTTTTTCAAGGAGAAATTAGGTGGAGAAACTGGCAGGGAAGGTATTAAGTTCCTTGATAAGTCTCCTACTCCTTCTACGCATTTTCAACTAGTCTGTCAGTTTCTTTGTGCTCATGCTATGCCTAGCCACTCAAGCAACCTCTTGCTCTCTTTCCCATCTGGCAACAGCCATACCTGAGGGAAAGGAAAGGAGAAAAGAGAAAAGAGAGGGAAAGAAAAAGGGAAAGGTGTTTCCAATGGTCTCTACCAGCATTCCACAAGCAAAGTCAATGGGAAGTTTACACTCTGACAGGACCTGCAGCATGCCCAATCTGCTGGAGCAAGTTGGACAAATAAAGACGATTCCACAGTAGCCCAGTCCCAAGCCATGCAGGTCTTTAAGGTGACAACCAACACCTGGAATGGCACCTGGAAATACACTGGTGCCAGTGCAGCTCATGTAATAGTGGTGTTATATTGTGCAGTGTATCCAGCACCATTTACTACCTGTGCAGCCCTATTGTGCACCAGTTGAAGTTTCTGAATGGTTTTCAGAAGGACAGCATATGTACGGTGTGTTACAGTAATCTAAGTGAGAGGTTACAAGAGCATGGGAGATGGTGAGTAAGACCTTACCTTCTGATTGCTCCTTACTGAGAATTGCAATCTTCAAGATTGCCTCTTCTCCATAAGTGCACAAGTGTGCAAAGGTTGACTTGGGTCCTTCCTAGTCTCCCCTTAAAAATACAGGGAGCAAGACAGCCACCAAATAACCAGCTTTGATGGTAAAATCTGCTGTTCATCGACAGAAACAAAAGAGTCACCCAACATTCAGCATTCTATGTAGAAGGAATGTACGGAGAAGAAATTATTTATATTTTTAATGAGTTGTAGCCTGAAGAACAAAAAGGTTGTTTACCTTTTTCTTTCCAGTGCAATCTACTGATAGTGATTGAACCAATTTTATTATATTTTATCCCAAGAGTTCAAGAATTGATTAGACTGAGAGATAGTAACCCACTGCCTATTTTCCAGTGAATCATATGATTAGGGACGGATTTTAACATAGATCTTGGTTCTTGTATTTCAATTGGAATTATAAGCAATGTCCGCTTATTCAATTTGTTGCTGCATTATTTTTGCAATATATAAAAGAAGATTCTTATACCTTTTTTCTTAAGGGAAGCAGAGTCTCAATACATATGTGGGTGAAAGTACATAGACTGTCTAGATTTGAGTAAAAATCTCTGCAATTAAATTTGTAAGTCGACTACAGTATACAAATACATTGAAACTCTAGGTCCTAATTTAAATGGCTTGCTGAATTAAAGATGTAATTTGCAAACATATGTATGTCTTCTGAATTGTGCATTTATTTTATATTTGTAAAACTTTGGTGGGAAATGTATTCTATTTTTATGAATATCTATGAAATGGGAGTCTTGCTGGCAAGCAATGCAAGGCAGGCTTGCTCTTACTATGTGGTTGATTCAGATTTATGTCACTGGCTTTATCCAAACCAGTGGTACAGCTTTCTTTGAACAGAAAAGCCTTTGACTGTGTGCCTTTGACGTGATTGTTTACAACAGCCGGAGATAGTTGTGTACAATTGGAGACTGAGAACACAGAAGAAAAGCAACAGAAAGTGGGTGGGGGGAGCCAAACAAAAATATCATACATGTTCTATTTTTACCTTATATGATCAGTTTATTTTGCTGATCTTTTTTGCCTGTAATAAGATTTCACTATATTCTATTATACCAATTCAAATTAGATAATCATTTTGGTCATGTGACTAATCCTGATTATACATAAATCCTTAGGGATTGTAAGCAAGACATGTTTCCCAAACACATGCCTTCTGTTTTGATGATTGCATTAAAAGTCCTTGTGGAATGAATTTCATTGGTTATAAGCAGATTCTTCAAAGAAAAAAGGCAAGAGCAAAGGATAGAAATAAAGGAGGAGGGGAATCTTACTACAATACTGAAATGCCTCATTGGTGTATGCAGTAATCAGGTTTATTATAATAGATGGAAGGAGTTTCCTAAAACAAGTAGGACTTTTATTTTGAAATGGCATAGCAGCTGTTGCTTGTTGCAGTATAAAGCTGCAGATCTGACTGGGTCACACAGTGCTGTGTCTGTTTTCACACTGCACTGGATTGAGAGTGGCGCAGGAACATACAGTCTTGTACTGTATTTGGTTTCCTTGAAAAATCATTTAGTAATATTTTAACTGAGCAATGGCAGTTGGGGATGGTGAGTACCATTTTCAGTTTAAGTGTTTTTATTATTTAAACATAACATAATTGATCATTCAGCAATCAAAAAATTAACCTTATAGTTGATATAATTAATATTAAGATTTGAATTTGTTGTCTTGAATGTTGAAAACCCTCGCTAAGCATATCAAATGCATATTATACCATAATTTATTTAAGATTTTAACTATTTAAAATTAGGCTTAAGCAGATGTACAAGTAATATACATCTACCAGTAGAAAGCTCTATTTCTTTCAGATGTGCACCTGGTTTTATGTTCTGAGAAGCTGAACATATCATCTTACCTGGCTACAAATTAATGTAAACGTATCCTTACTTTATTGTGATACTATACTTGTCAAATAAAAAGGAGGATAATCTTTAAAGAACAAAGATATGTGAAAGTCCTGACCTAATAATTGTACAATTTGGATCTTATAGAGTAGGTTGTCATGGCCATCCTTACACAATCTACTTTGAGCATCTTGGCCAAATAAAAATTAAAATGTGTTAATTACTTTGTTTTAAATATGTTGTTCAGATATGCTATTCTTTAGACATTTCATGATGTTATGGACAGAGTATTGTTTCCTTTTATGGAATTTGATATATAATCTCCATATTTTATAAATACGTCAGCTTTAAGTTTATTCTGCATCTTATATTTGGTTCTCAAGATAATCTATTCATAGTTCAGTTTTCCAGGAGGAATAAATATGTTTGAAGGTGAAAGCATTGGATTATAGCTGGTACATATCTATTTGTGAAATGAGTTTTATTACTGTATGAATTCCCATGCAGTAGGAAATATTTATATTCCAGCACTTAGAAATTAAGAAAAACTTTGGTTTTTAATATTATTATATATACTGCCAGATCATTGACAGTTTATAAATGTATTTGTGTTGCAAGTTCATCTCCGCTTATGTAATTACAGCTGTTTAATTATGAGCTTTCTCAGTATAAGAAACCATCCTTTAATCTTTCTTATACTGGACAATCTGAAAACTTTTATGTATCTAACATTGCATAGATTGTTATGATAAATTTATAAAATATAATGTTCATATTTAGATTAACCATCATTTTGTGCTAGCTTTGCATGTGGAAAAGGTAATTTTTATGTTTTATACATTTCAGTAAAGTGGGATATTACTTCCTCTGTAACATATCTTAAAGCTTTCTGGAATACAGCTAGATTCTAAACAGTTTTATTAAACATTGTAAAGAGTACCTTTTTATAGATTTGCTTATTTGCATCATTTATAGACTCATTTTTAATCAAGACATTATTTACTTTAAATACAGTAGCTCAGTATGCTTGAATAACTATCATGGGCAAAAATATAATTGTTATGCCAAGTATTTGGTTTCTAAATGAAATAATGCAGCGTGATTTCAGGTAACATTGGTATGAAAATGTCTTGAGTAAATGTCAGATACAATTGCAATCCTTTAAAAGATTCTGTAAGCATATTGTAAATTGAATTGGAAAGTAATTAAGGAATTATCCACATATCCAGATAAATTATGGTCTTGGTAAAGAGACAGTTTGGTATATTGATAATGTGTTGAATTGGCACTCAAATGCAAATCCAAGATCAATTTGTACAATTTAAGATCCATCAGCAAGTTACGGTTTTGTTGAATATGAATTTGTTGGCACTTAATAGTTTTCTTTATTAGTGAGTTCAAATTCTGAATGTATATAAATTGATACTCTGTGTTTACCGTATTTTTTGGTAGTAATACAGGCCTTTCACTCAATTTGTTCTCACTTCAATTTTATCAGATAAATGTTAATGACTACACGAGAATCTTCTTATGGACTTCATAATTAATTAAATATTGTAACCTAACCCTTCTTAGTCCAATAATATAACCATCATACTAAATTGATTTTTATTGTAAATAGTTGGAAGGTTTAGATTTGTTGAAAAGGCATACATGTATTAATTCCTGGTCCAAATCATTTTAAATAACTGTTAAAATAGATTGTCCTATAACTTGCTATATTTAATATCAAATTGGAGTACATTTAACAAACTTCCTTGTCCTTTAAAAGTTAAAAAAATGAATTTCAAATAGATTGAAGTTATTACATACTTCTGTTTAGTGCTGACATATGCAAGGAGATATTCATACATTGTCCTTGACCTCATTTTTAAGGTCTTAAGTATGTTTAGTTTTTCCTGTTTGTAAGCAATCCATATTTCAATATTCTTCTGGACTGAAACAATTTCAAAATACTATTACTTCTGGCAGGAACAGCATTGTTAAAAGGAGAAAATATATTTAGCTCACCCACAGAATTATAAAAAATTAATGCACTATGTTGCAAAGAAAACCAAGCTAACTTCTAAAGGAGATTACTATGACAGTTGTAGCCACATTTCCCAAGATTTTCATACTAATAAAATAAAGACCTTACATAAAGAAATAAAGGGACTTGTTCCCTTTATTTCCTGTACCCTTCCTCTAATAGAAGATATCCTGAGAACTTTATATTCCCTAAAATTCTTTTATAAAGATCAAAATATTATATGAAAATACTTTGATTATGTAGTATTCAGTCTGAAACATTTTTAAAAAGTGGTATTTTTTAAATTTCAAGTAGCTTAATAATAATCTCATTACACACAACCTGTGAAAAATTCTCACCATACTTAAAAGACGTACCGTACTTTTTGGAGTATAAGACGCACTCCCCCCCCCCCCCCAAAAAAAGAGGGTGGAAATGTTGGTGTGTCTTATACACCGAATACAGCCATTTTTGGCCCCCCGAAATCTTGCCCTGCGGGTGCCATTTTTGTGAAAAACAGGCCCATTTTTTGCAAAAATGGGATGAACAGAGGGTTTGGGAGGCCTGCAGAGTGCTCCTGGGGCCTGGAGAGGGCAAAAATGGGTTGCACAGAGGGTTTGGGAGGCCCTTCCCAGCCCCCAGGAACACTCTGTAGGCCTCCCAAACCCTCTGCATGCCCTGTTTTTGTGAAAAATGGGCCTGTTTTTCACAAAAATGGCACCCGCGGGGCAAGATTTCGGGGAGGGGAAAAATGGCTGTATTCGGTGTATAAGACGCAGCAATATTTCCACCCTCTTTTTTTGGGGGGGGGAGTGCTTCTTATACTCCGAAAAGTACAGTACGTCTTTTTAAGTATGGTGAGAATTTTTCACAGGTTGTGTGTAATGAGATTATTATTAAGCTACTTGAAATTTAAAAAATACCACTTTTTAAAAATGTTTCAGCCTGAATACTATATAATTAAAGTATTTTCATACAATATTTTGATCTTTATAAAAGAATTTTAGGGAATATAAAGTTCTCAGGATATCTTCTACTACCCCCCCCTCCCCCCCGTGCATCTTATAGTCCAAAAAATACAGTATTTTTTCTGGAGTTAAAAATTCATAATAATTATTTGATTAAGCAGTGTGTTCTTTTTATGACCTGTGTGGGAAGCCACCTCCACTCCTAGAAGAATGAAATATTTTGAGGAATATTTAAAAAGGCAGAATATTATATTTTCCTAAATGAGAAATGGAAAAACATGTTCTTGGAGACAGAAAGCAACCCCCCTTTTCTTAATAGTCCCAGCAGATATTTAAGTGCATTCTGACTAGTGCTATGTTTAATGATTTTAATTATACCTCTGCTGATTACATTAGCTGTTTTGGCTTCTGTATGCTAGGTCATGCTTTATTTGTGGTCTATCAGGAAATACAATTTCTTCTCAAAAGTACTACTGTCAAACCAGGCACTACCTATGTTTGTTTTTTTTAAAATAATTTTTATTGAGTATAAATATTAAAAAAGACAAACATAACATATACACAACAAACATTTATACAACATATACACAAAAAGATTATGATTTCTTCTTAAGCATTTTTTCAAAGTGACATTCTACAATTCTACTTATAATATATTCCTTCACCTCTCCTTAATCTAATAACATTTTTTATATATACCGTATTTTCTGGCGTATAAGATGACTTTTTAACACATGAAAATCTTCTCAAAAGTCGGGGGTCATCTTATACGCCGGGTGTCGTTCTCCTGTAACCAGGCAGACCAGCCCGAAAGGCTCTGACGAGCCTTAAATGGCTCTGACGATCCCAGCTCTGACGGTCGATCCCAGCTCTGACGATCCCAGCTGAGTTCCCTGCAACTCAGCGGGGATCGCCAGAACCATGGCTCTGACGGTCCCAGCTCTGACGGTCAATCCCAGCTCTGATGATCCCAGCTGAGTTCCCTGCAACTCAGCTGGGATCGCCAGAAACCATGTAAAAGGAAAAAAGTTTTTTCCCTTTTACTATGACGATCCCAGCTCTGACGATCCCAGCTGAGTTCCCTGCAACTCAGTTGGGATCGCCAGAACCATGGCTCTGACGGTCCCAGCTCTGACGGTCGATTCCATCCCAGCTGAGTTCCCTGCAACTCAGCTGGGATGGCCAGAGCCATGTAAAAGTGAAAAAGTTTTCCCCCTCCAGCTTGCTTACCTTAGCTGCTAGTTGCAACGCTTGCCATGCTTCACTTGCCTGAATCTATTCCATCAGCAAGCAACTCCCTGCCTGCAATCAAGCAAGCAGGGAGTTGTGGACTTCAACTCCCAGAATTCCTCAGCCAGCAAAGCAAAGCTGCCTGAGGAATTCTGGGAGTTGAAGTCTACAAGTCTTAAAGTTGCCAAGGTTGGAGACCCCTGTTCTATTGGGTAAGTTTTTTTCCCCTTTGGGAGCTTTAAAAAAAATAGTCAATTGGGGTTTTTTTAGTTGTTCTTTTTTAGACCTAGCCATTTAAAGTTTAGGAAGTTTTAAATTTAGCTTTCATATAAAAATAAAAATAAAAATAAAATAAAATAAAATAAAATAATATTTCTGCAGCTTTCTGAGATTTAGTGTGTTTCTGTAGTGTTTCACTCTAACTACACAAACACACAAAATCTCACAAAGCTGTATGTGGAATTTTGTGTGTGTAGAGTGTGAAAGTTTTTTGGGGGCTTTTTGTGGCTGTGTGAGGTTCCTGCTTGTTGCAGGGGCCATTTTGGGACTAGCACAGCTGCTTTTACATTGTAGGTGAGCCAGTTGATGTTTTTTAATTTTTATTTGGTGTGCATTGGAAGAGGGGTAGTCTTATATGGCGAGTATAGCCCAAACCCTATATTTTAACAGGAAAAGTTGGGGGTCGTCTTATACGCCCAGTCGTCTTATACGCCGGAAAATACGGTATATTTAAATCGGTAATATTTCCCCCTATATTTTTTGTATATTTCTTGTTTTTAACCAATTATACCAATTATTCCATATTTTGTAATAATCTGATTCTTCTCTTTCTTGTAATTCTTTGGTTAACCTATCCATTTCAGCGCATTCTAAAAATTTTTCTATTACTTCTGTTTCACTTGGTGTTTTTTCTTGCTTCCAATTTTTTGCGTAGGTTATTCTTGCAGCAGTTAATATGTGAATTGTGAGATATTTGATATCTTTAGGGTACAATTTGTTAAAGATTCCTAATAAAAATGTTTCTGGTTCTTTTTCAATCTGTGCTTCTGTTATTTGTTCCAACCATTTTTTGATGTTAGACCAAAAGTTCTTTGCTGCCGGGCAAGTCCACCATAAATGATAGAAAGTCCCTTGTGTCTTTTTGCACTTCCAACAAATCGGACTATTTTTAGGTTGTATTTTTGCCAATCTGGTTGAAGACATATGCCACCTATAAAACATTTTCAGTTGGTTTTCCTTGTACGCCGTTGCTTTCGTTAAATTTAGATTTATCTGCCAAAACTTTTCCCATTTTTCCAAAGGTATTGTGTGTTTGATGTTTTGAGCCTACTTAATCATCGTTTCTTTGACTGTCTCTTCTTCCAATTTATAGCGTAGGAGAAATTTGTAAATTCTACTAATTAATTTATTTTCTGAATCTAATATAATTTTATCTATTTCTTGTTTTTGGTTATAAATTTCATATGTTTTTATAGGTTCTCTGTATTTGGATTGTATTTGAGTATAAGTCCGCCAATCTATTTCTCTGTGTAAGTCTGTCTCCAATTGTTGTTTTGTCTTTAATTTGCCTTGATAGTCAATCATATCTTTATATCTAATTATTTTTGTCTTCTCTGTTAAATTTGGGTGTCTGATTGATTCTGCTGGCGCTAGCCAATTTGGTATCTTCATATAATATTGTTTTTTAATTTTAAGCCAAATTTGTAGTAGTGGGTTTCTTATTGTGTGTCTTTTGAAATATGAATGTGTTTTGTATTTCTCATTCCACATAAAGGAGCAGGCACTCCCTATGTTATATTGGGAGGAGGGTTCTACTTAAGTGTTGAACTTTGCATTTCCTTCTGTAGAATAGCATTTTGTTAGGTAGAGACAGGATCCTTTTGAAACTTGAGGTTGCCTTCTTGAGGGGTTGGTTAACAATTCACTCCATCTTTGTGTCTTCTGCCATTTTGCTGAGTATCCTTAAGTCATTTGAAAAGTGTTAAAGCACCTGGGGCCAGGACAGAATCCTAAGATTCCTCACTGCATACCTTTTTACAGATACTTCATCTAGTATTGAATTATTTATACTTCTTGAACTTCAAAATATCCTAGTTTGAAATCATAAATTTTTCTTCATTGATTCTTTTGATGTTCCAATTTTCACAGTTGGGAAACTCTTGGCCTCAGTAATGTACCTTTGTTGTAAAAGCAGTGACTTTTACACCATTTAACATTTTGTGTAGATCTATTATAGTTTTTCTCCTGAGTAGAAGGTATCTCTATTTCATGATTATTATTATCCCTGTGAATGCTTGAGTTTAGGTAGACAAAGCTAACATTGTCTCAATTCCCCTGTCTCCTTATATTGAACTGACATTGCCTATTAATAGTGTTTTTTTATTTTATTTTATTTTTTATTTTTTTAATTTGATTTATATGCCGCCCTTCTCCGGAGACTCAGGGCGGCTTACAATGTGCTCAGCAATAGCCTTCATCCTTTTGTATATTTATACAAAGTCAGCTTATTACCCCCACAACTGGGTCCTCAATTTACCTACCTTAGAAAGGATGGAAGGCTGAGTCAACCTTGAGCCTTGGCGAGATTCGAACCTGCAGTAATTGCAGGCAGCTGGTCTTAATAACCAGCTTAATAACAGGGTGCCTTAGACCACTGTACTACCAAGGCTCGTGTTTGCTTTAATACTGAACAGCACCCTTTTCTTTTATCTCCAGCAGAAGATGTGGTCACTTATAGATATTAGAGTGGCATAATAGCTGATGTCAATATCTCTTAGAGTAATTTTAATTCCAACATTCATTTCATCTAGCCAATATTTCTCAGTATATGTTCAGCAAATAAGTTAAAAAAGATAAGAGTACATAGTGCACTCCTTTCCCAATTTTAAAATATTTAATTGCCCCCTCTTCTTTTTTAACAGTGCATTCCTCATCATCAGACAAATACCTTAATAGGCAGATAAATGAGGTAACCTGATATTATCCATGTGTTTAAAGATTATCCACTAATTTGTTGTCTACGCAGTCAATACATCAGTAAAACAAGCTAAACACATTTTGAAACTTCCTGGCTTTTTCCATTGTCTCTGTCATTAGCAATATTATCTTGGATGGCCTGCCTCTTCAGAATTCAATTTGCACATCTGTCAGTTCTTGTTTTGTGTACTATTAATATCTAAATTATAAAATCTTGAGTATTGCCACCTATTTTAGAGTTTTAAGCATTTCCTAACACTGACTTTTTGTTCTGGAAGAGAGCCAATGTTATTGGAATGGCACTGATCATTGACAGTTGGACTAAGTTCAGGTTTTCCCTAAAGCACAGAAGCTCTCCAAATACTTTGACCATTGTCACATTCTCAGCCCAACCTACTTGACTGGATTATTGTTTCAAGAAGAAAGCACTATCCATCTTGAATTTCTTAATGGACAATAAGATGCAAATCTATGCATATAGATCATTTCCAGTCTTTTAGGCAGTGCTGTGGTTTATATTCCTGTTTATAAGATGCAAGTACCATGTTTCCCCGAAAAAGTAAGGCCTCGCCCGATTTTTGGGGAGAAAAGCCTAACATCCGCCTTACCCTAAAAATAACCCCAGTGAAGGGAGTATGCATGGCCAGCACAGGAGACAGCCCTTCCCTCCCCAGTCACTCATGGCTGCTCGGCCCCTTAACTGCGGCCCGTGGATCAGCTAATCCAGCAAGTGCTGGTATTTTTGTGTCTCCAGGCGCCTGGAGATGTTTCTGGCACACTCTTGCCAGCCCTAGCCTTGCTCACAACATCAGGTGCAGTCAAGGGCTCCTCTCTTTCGCAGCTCACCTTGTGGCTATGGAGCAGGTGAGCACGGTTTGCACTCCACCAAACCTGGAGCTCAGGTGTTGCTCAGGCTGCTGCCACAATAAGGCAGAAAGTGGCCCATTGGTATTGGCTCCCCCTCCTTCTACCCAGCTGCTGCTGCTTGAGAAAAGGATGAAAAGGCAGAAAAGTTTGTGGGAAGCGTGTGCTTAAAGCATGTGCTTACAGTACAAGCAAAGCACAGCCTGTCCCTTTCAAGCAATCAAATGATGTGTGTATGTGAGAGAGAATGAGAGAGTGAGAGAGAAAGAGAAACGGCAGAGGAGAGTAAGAAGAATTTCAGGCAACGCTGTTTGAAAGGGTTTCCTCTCTGCCATTTCTCTTTCTCCCTCCCTCCCTCCCTCCCTCCCTCCCTCCCTCCCTCCCTCTCTCTCTCTCACACACATGGCCTCTGTGTGGTGAACCCTGCCTGGGCAATGCGAGAAATGAGTTCCGTCGCAGCACCTTCTCTCCTGCGTGAAGACAGCTGGGCTCGCGCCCCCGGAGCTCCGGTCTCCAGCTTGGCATTTTGGGGACTCAGCCATCCCAGCTAGTCCCCAAATCCCTACTGAGCAAACGGGAAGGCGACATGGGGATCGGCACTGGGCCATGAGTCCCAGGTTGCTGCTGCTGTCTGAGATCAGCAGGCCAGATTCGGTGAGCCAGACGCACTGCTGTCACCCGGGAGGAAAAGAAGGAGAGGAGGCACTGTGAGAGAATCCATTTCTCATGTTGTTCTCCCGGGTGGCAGCGGTGTGTTCCGCTCACCGAATCTGGCCTGCTGATCTCGACTGGTGAGGCAGGATGAATGAGTGACTGAGTGTGTGCCTGTCTGTTGGCTTCCAGCGCCAGAGAGTGCAGAGAAAGGAAGCAACCAGGCTGCTGTTGCCTTTCATTGGGGTTCTTGGAGTGAGATGGGGCTCCTCTTGCTGTCTTCTTCTCCCCCGTTGCCGGGCATGGCAGGGCTTCTTCCCCCTCACTTAGCCACCCACCCCCTTTATCGAGGGGGGTGGCAGGTGGGAAAGGGTGGGGCAGGGAAGAAGCAAGATGCAGGGAGCGAGACAGGTCTCCTCTTGCCATCTTCCTCCCCCCACTCGCCAGGCATGGCAGGGCTTCCTGCTCCTCGCTTAGCCACCATCCCCCACCCACCCGCTTTTTCTCTGCCTTTCAGTGTCGGCCGTCAAAAACGATTTTCTGCAGAAAAGCTTGCCCCACTCACCACCACCTAGGTGCCCTCGCTTCCTCCAAGCCTTTTTTTGCCTACCTGTACTTGATTTCTAGTTCCATTGCATTTCTTGCTGTTGTATGCAGGGGGGCTACTGTAAAAAGAAATTTCTCTTGAGAATTTGGAATTAATTGACTGAACTTTTTTAATGGTTACGGTTAGCCCTGTCTCATTCCACGCTCCCCAATGAAAGGCAACATCAGCCTGGCTGCTTCCCTTCCCTGCCCTTTGATGCTGGAAGCCAATTGACAGGCACACACTCAGTCACTTATTCCCCCCCCCCCGTCTCACCCTTGCTGGCCGAGATCAGCAGGCCAGATGCAGTGAGCTGAACACACTGCCACCAACCAAGAGGAGAAGAATGTGAGAAATGGCCGCTCTCACAGTGCCTCCTCTCTCTTTTTCCTCCCGGGTGGTGGCAATGCATCCGGCTCACCGAATCTGGCCTGCTGATCTTGGGTGGCAGTGGCAGCAGCTCTGACTCAATCCTGGCCGGCAATGCGCAAGGCAAGAATGGCCACGCCGATCCTGCTTTATGGCTGCGCAGACAGAGCCTGCATTGGCTACTGCTCGGAGCTCCGGAGCTGATCCCCCTCACCCCAGTCCCAGGTCAACAGGGCTAGGGCTGGCAAGAGTATGTCAGAAACATCTCCAGGCGCCAGAGAGATAGAACCTCCAGTCCTCGCTGGATGAGCTGATCCACGGGTCACAGTTAAGGGGCCAGGCCACCATAAGGTGATCGCGCTCGCCATCTCCTACACCTAAAAAAAAAAACCAAAAAAAAAAAAACAACCCCACCCTCCTTGAAAATAAGGCCAAGCACTTATTTTGGGGGTCAAAAGAAAATTGGACCCAGCCAGGGGTGAAATGCTCCTGGTTTGGACCGAATCGCCTGATCTGGTAGCGATGCTGTGGGTGGTTCTGAGAACTGGTAGGAAAAATCCCTGCCCCTCCCCACATGCCCAGATGAGCCGCACAATCATTTGATGGGGAGAAACAGGCTCCGACTCAACCCCTCCAAGACCGAGTGGCTGTGGCTTCCAGCGTCCCGGTATAGCCAGCTGACGCCATCACTGGCTATTGGGGGCGAATCACTCGCCCCCACGGAGAGGGCTCGTAACTTGGGCGTCCTCCTGGACGCATGGCTGTCTTTAGAAGATCATTTGACAGCCGTGGCCAGGGGGGCTTTTTATCAGGTTCGCCTGATACACCAGTTGCGCCCCTTTCTAGATCGGGACTCTCTACGCACAGTCACTCAGGCACTTGTCACTT
This sequence comes from Arizona elegans, assembly GCA_022577455.1. Classification (NCBI taxonomy): domain Eukaryota; kingdom Metazoa; phylum Chordata; class Lepidosauria; order Squamata; family Colubridae; genus Arizona; species Arizona elegans. Next base: position 67,683,638 of record JAKOOJ010000004.1, on the reverse strand, counting down.
CCCGTCTGGACTACTGCAACGCTCTCTACATGGGGCTCCCCCTGGGGTGCACCCGGAGGCTCCAGCTGGTCCAGAACGCGGCCATGTGGGGGATTATGGGGGCGACGAGGCGCTCCCATGTGACACCTCTCCTGCGCGAGCTGCACTGGCTCCCGTTGGTCTTCCGGGTGTGCTTCAAGGTGTTGGTGACCACCTTTTAAGCGCTCCATGGCTTAGGGCCGGGGTACTTATGAGACCGCCTTCTGCCACCAATAGCCTCCCACCGGCCAGTACGCTCGCACATAGTGGGCCTCCTCAGGGTGCCGTCCCGCCAGACAATGTCGGCTGGCGACCCCCAGGGGGAGAGCCTTCTCTGTGGTGGTGCTCACCCTCTGGAACAATCTCCCCACAGAGTTACATACAATAACAGACCTCCGGATTTTTCGTCGGGCCCTGAAAACCTATTTATTTCAACTAGCTGGGCTAGCTTGAGTTAAATTTTAAATTGATTTTAAATTGGGTTGTTTTAATTTACGGCCAAAATATTTAATTATTTTAAACTGTTTTTTTAAATTTTGTATGTTCTGTTTTTTACTTTGGCTGTTCACCGCCCTGAGTCCTATTTGGAGAAGGGTGGTATAGAAATGGAAACAAACAAATAAATAAATAAAACAATCATCAGAGGCTTTTTTTTTTACTTTTAAAAGCATTTTTTCTACAACCTCTTTGGCCGAAAAAACGCTTTTAAAAGTAAAAAAAAAAAAAAAGAACTTCTGATGATCACATGGCTCAGCTGGGAACGTCAGAGGCTTTTAAAAGCATTTTTTTCTGCAAACTCTTCAGGTTGTAGAAAAAATGCTTTTAAAAGTAAAAAAAAAAAGTTGGTCACGCCCACCCAGTTACATTACCACCCCCCACCAAGCCACACCCACAGAACCGGTAGTAACAAATTTTACATTTCACCACTGGACCCAGCCTTATTTTCGGGGAAACATGGTAGAGCTTTAACTGCATGAGACTGTTATGCAGATCTGCTGCAGTTTAGTATGATAGAAGCTGACTTAGCTTCTTTCAGATAAAAATAGAAAGGATAAAGATATAGAAAAGAAAAAGACTTAGGATAGTGTGTTTAAGCAGGAGTACTTTTTCTGATTTGCTGGATGGGCGAGGAAAATTTTTACATAAAACATTTTTTGGAAAATATATTGTACTAAATTACCTGGAAAATTCCTGCATATTCTAAGATCTGAGGCTACAGGGGATAAATTCCGTAACTTCTTACCCAGCAACTTCTGTTTCATTTTTAAATAGGTAAACTTTACAATGCAGGACATATAATTCTAGTTCAGTCCTAGTTCATCTCATTCTTTCAAATTAAATCATGTGTTAGAAGTCAGTTAAAAAGCATATTATTAAAAAAAGGACAATGTACAAATCAATAGTTCATGCTGGCTAAAATAACAAAAATACAGTTCTTAAATTGTTATCAATATATTCCATTGGCTCTTTGATTTGGCCAGGTCATGTTTAATAAATTCACCAAAGAAAGAAAAAAATATATATCTGGAGAATAATTTGATAAAAGCAATTTAAAATGAAATGGGAATAAAATATAATCTAAAATGAAATTGGAGTAAAATACAATAATTTAAGATATAGCCTAGTTAATACATTTCAATAGCATTATGGTAATTCTGAATTATTTTGATTAAAATTGTATATATTTTTGTGTATATTTTATGTATATTTTTGTGTATATTTTTATAAATTTGTGTATAAATTTGTGTGTATTTTAGTTAGGATATGCAATATTTCCTATTTCCCTTCTCTTTTTTCTTCATAACCAATTTGCTTAGCTTATTCTGAAAGATAGATTGATTATTAATATTTTTGTTTTTTGTCTGACGTAATGTACCACCCCTAGTTCTTTGGGGTTTACACTTTGTAAGGAAAGCATTCTGGGGCAAATGGGTTTTCTTTTCCAGTTCATACCAATTGTTTTTACAAATATTATACTGTGGTCTCATTCAAAGGAAATGTTAAATGTTAAATTGCTTTTCTAATTGATGGTGTGAAAATTAGTTATTTCTAAGTATATTTAACCTTTGTACAGTTAGTTAAAAGAGTTATAATAAAGCTATGCCTTGTAATTAGTTTACTGTATTGATTAGCCCTTGGGGCATTTCAAAGTGCATAGTTCCAGACACAAATTATTACTAAAATCTGATAAAAACAGTTTAAAATGGAATTAGATAAAATACTATTTAAAATGAAATAAGAACAAAATACGATTTAAAATGAAATTGGAATAAAATACAGTTTAAAATGAAATTGGAATAAAATACAATAATTTAATATATAGGTAAATAAAATACAATACAATTATATTTCAATGTCACCTCTACAATCTATCCCAATCAGTCCCACATATGCCGATCTCAACAAAAGCATTTTGCTCAAATACTGTGCTGTGTTAAATGTTGTCCCGAAATGCTTTTTCAAGAGGCAACTGGACTTTCTGATTTTTTCTTTGAAGATATTTCACTTCTCATCCAAGAAGCTTCTTCAGCTCTGGCTGGATGGTGGGGAATAGAAGGATTTATACTCATTGCAGACAGCTGGTTAGTGGTATTCTTTTAGAGAGTCATTGAGTAATTATCAATATTTCAATCTATTATTTTTTATGCCTGTCTCTATATTCTAAATATCATTCCTTTTGCTGCAAATTCAACACCAATAGTCATATTTATTGTACTTAGAAAACTTATATAGTTATAATAGTAATACACAAATTTAAATGGAGTTATAATTACCATTATTTCTCCCCTTTCTAATTTTTTATTATGTCATTGTCATATTTAGAAAATATCCCCTTTCTAATAATAATTTTACAAATAAAGCAATATTCATCTTAATTGTGTTTAACAAATTATACAATTCCAGTAATAATAACACATTTTTACTCTTCCATTATTATGTTGTTCAATAATCCAATATATTATTTGCATGCCAATCAAATTCTACATATCCTTCCTTTTACTACAAATAAGATATTACTAATAATATTTGTTACATTTTAACAAACTTATATAATTGTACTAATAATACCCATATTTATATTAAATTATAATCTTCAGTTTTCGCTTATTCAGTATTTCTGCATGTTATTTTTATAGCCCTCACCATATTGTTCAGACAAATTCAAAATTACCAGCATTAAGAGTAGATTCCCTTATTATTAATTCATAATTCATATATATTACATTGTTCCACTTTTCTCTAGCTTCCAACTCTATTTTAACTTGTCACGCTATTATTTTTAAGAAATACTCCATTTTCTTATTCATCATCTCTCACTCTCTTTAGAACTTTGATTTTCTGTTTCTTAGCTTGTCTTCCATATTCCTCTCTTGGATCCACTTTACCTGCTTCCGCTACTTGGTCAATCCTCTTAAATATTTCTCTCTTCTCTGCTCTATTCCATTGTCTAAATTTCAAATTATCTACTCTTTTCTCTCCCAAAAAAGGCTTCCTGTACTTCCAGTTCCCGTTTAACTTCCCTTAAAATATTCTCCCGTTGGTTTGTTTCATCAATCAGTCTTATTTTATTTTTATCTCCTTTCTCTCGTGTCTTCTTACTTGTTGTTTTATCTGTTCTGCTTTTCCAGCTGCTCTTTCAGTTAGCTCCTCCTCCTGAATGTCCTGATTTCTCCTTGTCTTTTGTGTAATAATTTCCAGCTTTTCATCTATTCTCTGCATTTTATTCATGATCTCCTCACATCTTCTTGTCAAAGTGTCTTTAACACCCTGAATTAATAATGCAATTTCTTCCCAAATTCCACGTATTTTTTAATTTTTATTTGTTTATTTCTTTTTGTCCAACAGTCCAATCTTGTTTTCCAACCTAAAATCACTTATCAGATGGTTCACTATCCAATGTCCAAAAGTCTTTGCATCCCAAAATTAAATCAATCCATTCCTCTAGTAATCCAAAAGTTGAAACTTCATAGCTCCCTCTGCCAAGTCCGTCTTATTTTGAAGTTTTTAGGGGTCTTTTTGGTAATAAAGTATTTTTAATCTCGCATTTGAATCTCCACAACCCAAGTCTTTCCAAAATTTTGGGGGTAGGTTGTACCTTCCTTTCACAACAGGTGGCACTCTTAAGTCACTTTTCAATCTTAATCTTCTTTATCCAATTTTAATACAATATTCCAAAGTTTAGTTGTAGTATTAGCTTTTTATATAAATAGTTCCAGTATTTTTAAATGCCTATCCAACATCAGTTCCTATACAATTTGAAAATCCAATTTTCTGTATTTTTACAGACTTTCTATTTTCCTTTAATTGTTTCCTCTTCCATTTCAAAGTAAATTTTATTCAAAATAGCTAGGTCACCACCACTTTAAAATAGTTATGAGTCTCTCTTTCCTGAATATTCTTTTGGGATTACACTCTAAATAAAAGGATTCTTCTCACCCAGTTCCAAGCACTGTTCACCAATTCCACTCCTGCACATTTCTTAGAAGTTAAGTTGTCTGTGGCTTTGTGGCAGCCATCTTAGGCTGCCTCTTCTCTCATCGTGGCATAAAGGAAGCCCTGGGGCTCTACAGGCAAGTTGCGTTCTCATCTGGAATTTCACAGGACACTCTTCCTTAGCTTCACCTTCCCTCCAAGAAGGTTTTGGGCTCTTTCCAGAGCCCACAAATAAGAAGAAGCCAGCGCAGGGACAGAGAGCTCCGTTCCCTTGAGACTGGTATCGCCACAACGTCACTTCCAATCTCCTGTGGTGTAGGGTTCTGATGACTTCCATTTTATGCTCCAATGGGTAATAGGAATCAAAATGTAAATATTGATCTGTGTGGTAGGTTTTTTATAAACTTCAATGTTAAGGCTTCTGTCTTCCTTAATGTGTACCACACAGTCCAGAAAGGTTAGACTATTTTTCTTAACATTTTCCCATGTAAATTTGATGTGTCTGTCCACAGTGTTGATATGTTTGGTGAACGCTTCCAATTCCTGTGTTTTAATCTTGACCCAAGTGTCGTCCAGATACCTATACCAGTGTGTGGGTGGAATTCCTGTGAAGGAATCTAAGGCTTTGGTTTCTACCTCCTCCATCTAGAGATTGGCCACAATGGGGGACACAGGTGATGGGAGACCACCAGGAGAGGTCAGGAGGAGGAGACAAAGGAATAGCTAAAGGGCAGCAGGACTGCTGGTGACCAAGTGCTAAGGCAGGACTTCCTTCCTTCCCTTCCTCCCTCCCTCCCTCCCTCCCTTTTCTTCTTTTTCCTTCTTCTCTTCATTCTCCTTTCTTCCTCCTTCCCCTCTTTCCTTCTTTTTCCTTCCTTGCTCTCTTTCCTCTTTCACTTTCTCCTTTCCTATCCCTTCTTGGATGCTCAAATGCAAAAGGGGAAACATTTCTCCTATTGTTTTGTTTTGCTAGCCCTCTGCCAGCAAAAACGGAGCTCCCCTGTTTTCAGCTAGGTCGGCCTGCAAACTTTTTCCAGCAAAAATGGAGCTGGGGATGGGGGCGTGATGGCTTCTTGTAGCCCTCTGCCAATGAAAATGGCTTTGTTTTCCCTCTGCCCTCTGCCAGCGAAAACAGCCATGACGGCTTCCTGTAGCCTTCTGCTGTTTTCACTGGCAGAGGTCTGCAGGAGACTGTCACGACTGAAAACAGAGCTTGGGAGGGCCGCACTTGGCTGTCCAAAACTCCATTTTCACCGGCAGAGGCACCATGAGTCGGTCCTTCAATGTTTCCAGGGCACCCCCACAGGCCAGATCTAAGCACTTTGTGGGCTGGATGAGGCATGTGGGCCTTAAGTTTGACACCCCTGATCTAGTGGTTAAGATACCAGGCTAGAAACCAGGAGACTGTGAGTTCTAGTTTAGTATGAAAGTCATCTGGGTGACTTTCGGCCAGTAACACACACTCCAACCCACTTCACAGGATTGTTGTTGTGGGGAAAATAACAAGAAAGAGTATTTGAGTATGTTAGCTGCCTTGAGTTGTTTATAAAAATAATGAAGGCAGTAATAAAGGCATAATAAAAGATGATTATTATGACATAACACCTTTATTTTGTACAACTTAAAATGGTCCCCACCTGCTATTTTTCTCACATCAATAACTCATGTGAGGGTGGGTTGTACTATGTGGCTAGCCCAAAGTCACCCAGCCAGCTTTCAGGCCTACGGAAGAACTAAACTGTTTTAAAATTTCTAATACAGTATCTTAACCGCTACACCAAACTAGCTCTCTTGTAAGGCTAGTTCTATTATTCTTACATGAGCCTACTATTTGGGGTAGAATATTTCTCAGTTCTCCCTGTTACACCGTTAATAAATGTACTGTTGAAAATTGTATTTGTTAATCCAGTATAGTATAGATAGTCCCTAACTTATGACCACAATTGAGCCCACAATTTAGATTGCTAAGTGAGACAGTTGTTAAATAGAATTTCTTGCCACAGTTGTTAAGTGAATCTAGTTTTCCTATTAACTTTGCTTGTCAGAAAGTGATAAAAGCTGATTATGTGGTCATAAATATAATCCAGTTGCCAAGCATCCAAATTCTGTTCATGTGACCATGGGGAAGATGCAATTGACATAAGTGTGAAAAATAGTCTTAAATCAATTTTTTCAGTACTGTTATGACTTCAAACAGTCACTAAATGAAAGGTTGGTGACTTGAGGCGACAGGGTGTCGGGTGAGTGATCGCTGCTCCCTTACACCCTTTATCACCACGTTTTGGGGACCCCTTAGGGGCGCAGGTCCCGGAGAGACCTGCGGACAAGAGAGAGAGTTGGGCGAGCGAGAGTGTGGGACGCAACCCCCCCCCCCCCCCCGCTGGACCCGGCAGCTCTGTCAAACCAATGCGGCGAGCCGGCCTTTTAATGGCAGGCCTGAAGCCGCAATAGCCAGCAAAAAGACGGGAGCTAAGAGGAAGATCTGAGGTGACGTGTCAGATCGGTTTCCACCGTTCCATACTTGGAAGCGTTTGGCGTGGAGAGAGGGGCCGGCGGAGTCGGGTGAGGAGAGATCGATCGTGTGAGGCGGCGACGAGAGTGGGAGCGGATTGCATTGGCGGAGACGCGACAAGCCGACCAGGAATACGCAAAGAGCAGTTTTACCGTTATAAAGAGCTCTGGAGATTGTGCCGAGAGGGAGAGGAGGGCGAGAGCTAATGCGGCTGGCGCTGTGATTGGAAGCGGAGTGGAAAGCAAATAAGAGCTTGTGTCTCGATTCTTCTAAATCTTTTTTTATTCCTGTGAGCACCGTAAAGAAACAGGAAGCGCGGCCATTATTGAGTGGAAGGAGGGAGTTGGCAGAAGATTGACAGGAGGACGATCTAGCAGAAGGATACACCATAGAGAACTGCCGGAACGCATTGGAAACGGGGTGAGTGGAGAGAAGAAGATTGAATTGCCTTCCATCACTCCTCTAAAACTAAGATACATACAATTGGTGACATTTTGACTTTCACTGCCTACGTTTTGTGATTAATTGATTATTCATTTCCAATATTGGAACTGTGATTGTGTTCTGAATAATAGTATTAATGGGAATTAATGATAAATGGTTAAGGAACATAGAGTATAGAATTTAAACACTGATCTTATCTCATTGCGATTGAATATATTTCCATGTCTATATATGTATATATAAGGGTTTAGATTTAAAATTAGCAAATTAATTACATAACTATAATTATTATATTTATATTTCCATATATAGTTAGTTAAAGCTATCTAGATATATTTATTTACATTTATTTATTATATAACATTTATCTCTATAGACAATATTAATTTATTTATCTATTAATCTATTTATATTAACGGCATATATTAGCTTCGAACATTGATATTTAAGACTCATATTAATTGTTATATTAAGATTTGAATCTAGCTATATAAATTACAATATCTATATCTATAAGGTTGGATTTAAGGAAGATAGTTTACCGAAGTGAGGAATTGATTCCAATTAAATAAGATAGCAAACCTCTCAATAGACTTAAAAAGAGGAATTGCTAAAGCAAGTAAGGTAATACCATTGAATGGTCATTTGGAAAAACATTGAGAAAATTATAAAAGAACAAAAGTTAACGCTGAAAGAAATGGCAACAATGACATCGACAGTCCTAAAATCAGTTAAAAAAGTTCCATCTAACCCTGTATTAACAACACTATCCCCGGTAATTCAGAAACCCTTGGAAGGCTTACAAAAGACAGATAAGCCACCGCAAACCCCAACCCTCCAAACAGTACAATCCTCTCTATTCCTGATTCAAGAGACCATGCTTGCAATGCAGGAGAAATTATTAAATAGTCACTCCGAGCTAAAAACAGATATTCATGTCTTGGACGCAAAAATGACTGAGATCCAGGCCTCTATCGCAAATAATGAAAGGAGAATACAAGATGTAGAACAGAGGATGGATCAAAGCGAGAAAAAAATAGACATGGTAGACCGGACTTACGCGCTACAACATAAAGAAATTGAAGAGTCCCTGCTACAGCTGGAAATGGATAAGGCCTCATACTATATCCGTCTCCAAAATATTTCTGAGGAGAAGGAGGAGGACTTAAGTGATAAAATAGCTGGGCTGATAGCTGATGTCCTCCAGCAGGACAAACAAGATATTATTAAAGAACTTGATGAGGTCTATAGGGTCCAAACGAATTATGTTAGAAGAAACAGACTACCCAGGGAGGTCCATGTGAAGTTTGCCAGGAAGAAAGTGAGGGATATTCTCAATATAGCGAGAGAAGAAAAGATTGAATTCCAAGGAAAGGAGGTGAATATCCTAAAACAGATTCCTAGGAGAGTGAGGGAGGTGAGGAAAAACTATAGGTTCCTGGCGAGCTACTTAAACAGAAGAAATCTCGTATTCCGATGGATTCTACCAGAGGGGATGATTGTATCATGGCAAGGAAGAAAAGTTAAAATCGACAGTCTGTCTGAAGCACAAGACTTTCTAGACCAAATAAGAGGAGGAGAAGAAGAACAGACCAGCAAAGGAGAGCTTGATACAGTAAACACGGAAGAAGAGACTTCGCAAGAGCAAACCACAAAAGAAGATATAGAGGAGGAGAAGAAAAAAGAAGAAGCGGAAGGACAAGGAAAAAAGACCAGACCAGTAAGAGCGGTTACCCTAAAGACAAACAAGAACTAGAACCCGGACACGAAATAAGAAATGGACGGCCTAAAAATCCTATCATTAAATGTCAATGGCTTGAATGACCATAAAAAGAGAAAAATAATCCTATCAAAACTGGCAAAACAGAATCCAGATATAATTTGTTTACAGGAGGTCCATATAAAAGAAAATGAGGCAAACTTCTTAGAATTCACTAAATTTGGCAAGCTATTTGTGTCATTAGCGGAGAAAAAGAAAAGGGGTGTGGCGATTTATGTGAAAAAGGGAATCGAGGCAGAATTAAAGCATAAGGATTCTAAAGGGAGAATCTTAATGGTAGAAATTAGGAGGGCCGATGCAAAAATGTTGTTGGTGGGAGTATACGCTCCAAATGAGAAACAGGGGCAATTTTATAAAAAAAACTACACGAACAACTAGGGAATTGGGCCCAGGTGGAAATATGTATGCTAGGCGATTTCAATGGAATTGTTAATCCCCTGAAAGATTACAAAAGTGGAGAGAAAAAAAGAAATAAAAGGTTACCCCTGCCAAAAAGTTTCTTTGATCTTGTTGATGAAATTAATTTAATAGATATATGGCGTACTCTACATCCCCACGACTCTCAATACACCTTTTTTTCAAATCCACAGAATTCTTGGTCCAGAATTGACATGATTTGGACTACTAGAAAACTAGGTTTAGAAATTAAGAAAGCAGACATAAGTACAAACACGTGGACTGACCATAAACTTCTGGAAATACATTGGCACTACACCAACAAGAGGTGACAACAAAGATGGAGTCTAAGATCCAATCTCTTGTATGATAAAGAATTTATAACAAAATTAAATGAAGAAATTAAACGTTTTTTTTATTTTTTATTGAAAAAGTTTTCAAATACAAGTTTTTCCCCCTTTCCCCCCCCCCCTCTTCCCTAACCCACCCTTTCCACCCAACCCCCCCTGTGACTTCTTCACAACAATAGGCTATTTCATAACTAGTTACATACATAATATCTTCCCTTTCCCTTAATCCCTTCTCGGAATACTGACCCTTAACTTGTTAATCTTATAACTCCCATTTTTACGGTAATCTGCCCTTTTTCTCCTCCCCTAAACTTATTGAGTATTATTACAAATTAACCTTTAATCTTTTATATATATTAATATAACATTTTAAATCGGCCTTCTCCCTGCAACCAAATTTATTCAATTCTGTCCACTTCCTCCACTCCTCTAAATATATGACTTGAAATCAGACAATACAATTCTAAATATAATCCACTACCCACTTTACTAAAATATACACATATCTATATATGCATCCCATTTTATAACAATCAGTAAACTAACCTATTTCAACCCTTCAATTCCTACAAAATCATGCAGTACAATTCTAAATATAATCAACTGCCCACATTACTAAGATATACACATATCTATATATGCATTTCATTATGTAAAAAGAGAAAAGACAATAACTTTAAGTTTATGATCCATATAATATCTTCTTTGATGTCTTTCCACTAGATTGTTAAATCCATCACCCATAATAGGGTAAAATAACATGCTGGTGCAACAGTTTGTTCAAAATCTTCAGTCATCTTCTGCCCCCATCAGTAGTAGATATCGTCACACCTGTATAAAAGTAAAAACAACCACCCGAATGACATTATAATTATGAATATATCTGTATGGTTATAGTTGTGGTATTCATCAGGATTGTTAATTCCCATCATCCTACTGAGTAACATCCAGATCTTCTGCATGCCCCGGCAAAACTCTCCTGCCTTATAACTCAAAGTAGTTATAATATATTTCCAAGAGAAAAAAAAGGTAAATAAGAAAAAATTAGATGATTCAAATCCAACAAAGTGAGGCTCTTTCCACATCCCAAAATCATGGCCTTGCAGAGATCTGCCACAATCCTCAGGATAGTATCAGACAATTGTTCGCCGCCACTATCTTTTCTAATATTCATTCATTTTTTAAAGCGCCTGGCTTCACTGTTGCTTAGTTTAGAAATTGCTGTTTCTATAAGATCTATTTCTTTTCTTTTTCTTTTTCGGGTTGAATTTCCATCCTCTTTTCTTGCCTACCAATTGTATATCTGCTGGTTGATTTTCATTCTGCTTTGTGGTTTGTTCTTGTTGGGTTAATTTTATCATCTCATCTTTCTTCTCCGTCACTTGTATATCAACTGATTGATTTGCGCACTTGTCTGTGACTTGATGATTCATCACCTTGGGTTCGGATGACACTGCTCTCTTATTTATAAACAGTCCAGCTGGGGTCTCCAGGGAGTCCAAAGACAATTTATCCATCACAGCCTCTGTAATTTGATGTTTTCCTTTTATTTCCAACTCCTTTTGCTTATCCTGTATTATGCCTAAAGGTGTTAAATTCATTTTTAGAATTTTTTGATAAAAATCTTCCGCTTTTTCAACAGTGTGCAATTGATATCTTACGCCTTGATATCTCAATATTAAACCAACTGGGATGTCCCACCTGAATAGGATATTTCTTTTTTTTAATTCAGTCACTAAAAAGCCAAATTTCTTCCTCTCCATTAACATCTTGGGCGGGAGCTCCTTGAAAATCCAAATCTTTCTTCCATGAAATTGCAAATTGGAATTAAAAGAGTTCTGCACAATATTATTCCTAATTTCTTTATCTGTAAAATAGATCACCACATCTCTAGGCAATTGCCTTTGCTTTGCCCACCAGGAGTTTATTCTATAAGTTCTATCAATCCTGCAATACACTTCATCAGGTTGAACCTTTAAGATCCCAGCCAGAATTTCAGAAGATACTTTCCTTAAATCATCTCTATTATTTTCCTGCAGACCTCTCAGTCTAATTGCATATTCTGTAAAATTATATTGAGTCATTAAAACTTCTCTTTCAATCCTCTGTTGTACATTTTCCTCATTACCAATCTTTTGGTCAGTCTCCATTTTAGATTTGTCTTCCAAGCTATTATCCTGAATGTTTATCAAATCCTTTTTAATTTTTTGAGACATGTCATCCAAATTCTCCTCGATTTCCTTCATTTTAGTCTCTAATAATTCAGTCTTTGCCTCCACCCGAATCAGAAAGCCTGATAAACCATTAGCAGCTTTTGAAATCTTTTTATTCAAGAAGTCAGACTTTGATTTCACCAATTCACCAATTTCTTTAATTTCCTGCTTAAATTTTTCAAGTTGCTGATTCACAATCTCATCCCTTCTTACAATCTCTTCAAGGATAAATTCTAATATATTAAAATCGGGTTTCTGACGCTGGAGAGTTGAAATTTGTTGGCGCAATTTCTTAAGGGGGGAAATTCCCCCCCCCCTGTTTGTCCAGCTGTGTAAGTCCTGATGCCATTTCCCACACAGACAAGATTTAGCAAAAATGAGAGAAGAAATAGAAAACAAAAAGACTTTCCCTCATTAAAAAAAACTTCTGAGCAGCACAGGAGCGAGGTTTTCTCTAGAAATGTAGCCAGTGATATTTATTCCGCTACATTGTAATAATGAGAAACGGAAGGACTTTCCCTTTTAGCCCTTCTCCAGCCACAGCAGACGCCATTTTAGAAGGCTCTTTTTCCCTCTTTTCCTCTGCTCTTTTCTTTTAAATAGTTTTTGAAAGGGTGAGATACTTGTGGTTCAGTATTAAGGGTCCAGTTCTTCATTTCTTTAATTATTCTTTTAGATTCACAGGCTTGCTCTTGACGCCTGGCTCTGCATAGGCAGAGGTCTCCCAAAGCCCGGAGCAGCGGCAGGGGATATGGGGCTTCTCATCCGCTCCGTCCCAAAAGTTAAAAAAAAAACTTTTGGGACTCTGCGGAGAGTTCTACCCACCCCTGCCGGCTCTATCTCCGTTTCCTCTTGGAAACGGAGTTTTTTCGAGCCGCCATCCGCTGTAACGGCGGCTCTATACAGGCAGAGGGAGCTGACGATCCCAGAGGAACGTCTGGCGGCGGCCAGCAGCAAACCGGAAGCCGGAAATTAAATGTTTTTTTATCGAGAACGGCAGGCAAGATATGGCGAAGGAAATTGTTTGGGACACCATGAAGGCGTATTTGAGAGGAGTAGCGATTTCGTACATGGCATATAAAAATAAGGAAGAAAGGAAAGTTAGAGACGACTATATGAAGAACTTAGAGGAAGCAGATAGCAAATTCCAAAAAACCCGGGAGATGAAATGGCCAAACAAAAATGGATGATGGCAAGACATAATCTTAACGTCCTGGACCAAAAAGAGCTGACACAAAAAATTAAGAGGATAAAACACTATCACTTTGAAAACGCCAACAAGTCGGGGAGATGGCTAGCTTATCGATTAAAAAAAGAACAGGAAAAAAATCAGATTCTTATATTAGAAGGTATCAAAGGGGACATTCTGACAAAAGAAACAGATAAGCTAGAAAGAGCGAGAAAGTTCTATGAAGCCTTATATAAAGAGGAAGTGATTGATCCAGACAAAATTGTACAATATTTGATGGAAGCCAAATTGCCACAGATACCAGAAGAAGAGAGAGAAATGTTAAACAATAAAATCACAATGGAGGAACTCAAATCTGCGCTTGCCAAAATAAAGAAAAATAAAACACCAGGCCCAGATGGCCTCCCGGGGGAAATTTATGTGAAATTTGAGGAAGAACTATTATTAGAATTGTTGGATATATATAATGAGGTGCTAGCGGGTACAAGAATCCCAGATTCCTGGAAGGAAACTTATATTACCCTCATTTTGAAAGAAGGTGCTGACCCAAAGCAGATAGTAAACTACAGGCCGATTTCTCTGTTAAACTCAGATTATAAATTATTCACTAGTATAATTGCGGAGAGACTAAAAAATTTTTTAAATGACTGGATTCATAGTGATCAGAAAGGATTCCTCCCTGGGAGGCAAATGAGGGACAATGTGAGGACAATAATAGACGTCATAGAATATTATGAACAACACCCGGAAAAACAGCTGGTGCTGGCGTTCCTGGACGCCCAAAAGGCGTTTGATAATTTAAATTGGAAATTTATGATTAATCAAATTGATTTGATGGGATTTGGCACAAATTTTAGAAAGATGATCGAAAATATATACAACAAACAGAGAGCAAGTATATTAATAAATGGGGATAAGACACGGATATTCTGGATACAAAAGGGAGTTAGACAGGGATGCCCCCTGTCCCCCTTACTCTTTATAATGGCGCTGGAAATTCTACTGAGAAAGATTAGAGACAACAAAGAAATTAAAGGATTACAAATTAAGAAGGAAATTTTTAAAACACAAGCCTTTGCGGATGACGTGGCCTTAATAATGGAAGATCCCTTAAAATCTGGTCCCAAGGTGCTCCAGGAAATACAACAGTATGGTGAAGTCGCTGGCTTTAAAATTAAGAAAACTAAAACTAAAATCTTAGTAAGAAATATGGCGGAGACGAACAAGAAACAATTAGAGAAGTCCTTGGAACTCCAAATAGCAAAGAAGGTAAAGTATTTGGGAATTTGGATTACTGTAAGATACTCCTCTTTAAAAGAGGATAATTATAGTCCATTACTACAAAAAATAAAACAGGACATAGATAGATGGAAGAAACTAAGACTATCCCTTACAGGTAAGATTTCAGCAATTAAAATGAATATTCTCCCCAAAATCATATTTCTGTTTCAGACTATCCCGGTGAATCTGGATAAAAAATATTTTCTAGAGATGGAAAGGAAGGTGCGAGACTTTTTGTGGGAAGGGAAGAAGGCAAGAATTGCTTATAAAACGCTGCAAGGGAAAAGAAATATGGGCGGCTTCGGATTACCGGATTGGCAATTATACCAGAAAGCGGCCAAATTAGTATGGATCAAAGACTGGGTCACACTACAAAATAAGAGAATTCTGACATTAGAAGGCCACGATCTACAGGCAGGCTGGCACGCTTATTTATGGAGCCCAAAGAATAAAAAGAAACCATATTTCCACAGACACAAATTAAGGGAGACTCTGATTCAAACATGGGAAGAAATCAGACAAAGGTTTTATACCAAAATTCCGATTTGGCTTTCAATTATGGAGGCGTTGATCGCTACTAACAAAAGAGATATTGGAAAATTTGGCACATACAAAGACATATTGGACGGAAATGGTACTCTTAGATCTCGAGAACTACTAAATAATCAAGGCTTTAACTTGGACTGGTGGAGTTACATGCAGTTAAGCTCTAGATATCAAAAAGATAGGGACCAATTTGGGATAGAGACGAAGTATAACAATTTGGATAAAATCATGTGGGGGATGGAAAAGAAAATGCTAGCCAGATTCTATAACTTTCTATTAGGAGAAGACAGAGCAGAAGGGATAGCTAGGAACCAACTTAGCATTTGGGAAAAAAATATCGGCCACAGAGTAAACTTCAATGATTGGGAGGAGGCCTGGAATAGAAATTATAATTTTATTAAATCAGCAACTTATAGGGAGAATCATTACAAAATATTCCACAGATGGTATCTAGCTCCAGCTAGATTAGCAAAAATATTTCCTAATGCCTCACGAATTTGTTGGAAGTGTGGAAAGGAGATTGGCACCTTCTTTCATATGTGGTGGTCCTGCTCAGAGACAAAGAAGTTCTGGACGAAAATACAAACTTGGCTACAGGAAATAGTGGAAGAGGATATAAAATTATCCCCAGAAATCTTCTTACTGGGAATGACGGGAGAAGGGCTCCATAAAGACAAAATACAATTAACGATTCACATCATAACAGCGGCTAGATTAACTTTTGCAAAATATTGGAAGGATAAACAAGTACCTCCAGAGACGACAATAATAAGTAAAATCTTGGAATGTGCAGAGATGGTGAAATTAACCAGTATGCTTAAAGATGAGGAGAACTCAAAATTTAAGGCAGTATGGGAAAGGTGGTATATATGGTGGAATAATAGAACATGACTATAAGGATATACTTATTTCTTAATAGTGATAGTTTTGAAGATACTTACTGTATATGCACTGTATATATGTAATTACACGACACCTCAGATGTTACCTGAGATTTGATATTTTCTCTTTTTATTTTGTAAAAAACTTTTTAAAAACCAATAAAGTATTTAAAAAAAAAAAAGAAAGGTTGTAAGTCAACATCTACTTGTAATGAGATATGAAACAAGGTTCTGGAATGTTCTGAGGATACCTTCATGAGTATTTTTTGCTGTTTCATGAATTGGGGGAGGGTGTTTCAACTGGAATTTAGCAAATTTTCTCTCACAAGAGCTTTGGCTTTTGATCAGGGTTTTGGGATTTTTTTAAAAAAAACAAAGATTTCACAGCCTGAAAAAGTCTTTTCCTTATGTTTTCTTTCCACTTTTTAAACTTCTATGGATATTTAGTTTAAACAGCTATTATACTTTCATGTTTTGTGCTTCTTAGCAATTTAAAATGAGAACTAAAAAGCATGTGAACTCTAAGAGAAATTTATTTAAATTCAATATTCTTTTTTGAAGGCATTTTAAACAACTTTTGCATTATGTAAAATTGATTCACTGTATTATTATTGCAGTTTTAGTCTAGATGGTGCAGCTTTTGATAATTTATTTTGAAAGTTAAACTTTAGTCATCTTTTTTTACAACTTGCATCAAGCTTAGAATCATAATTGTTACTTTTAAAGGTCCGTTAGCTGCTTTGCTCAAAGTATTTTATTTCATTTGGCCAAGTGTCAGGTATTTTAAGTATTATATATGAATATTTATGTTAAAACGTATTAATTATTTGAGATGTCATAATGTGATGTTCCAAAGATTAATTAAATGAAGTAACCTGTTCTAATTTTTAAAGTGTATTTATTTATCTTTTACCTAAACTTCCTAAGTCAGATAAGTTGTAAAATTTGGACCATTTGTAAATTCAAACTTTATGTAGATAGATGATTGAAAGCTATTTATTGCATTTGAAAATTGACTTGTATAGGAGGTTGTGATAGTGGTGACTTCAAAGAAATAGTGCTAATTTAAAATGAAAAATATCATTTTCTAATAAGTATCAGTGCTGTACTAAAACACTGACATGTGTTTTTAAGGCACTTTTAACTAATAATTAATAGAAACATGCAGAGAAAACTTATTTTGTTGCAAACTTTGAATAGTGGTCCTTTTCATTTTGGTTGGAAAGAAAAAAACTCTATAGACCAGTGATGGTGAACCTTTTCAGCACCAAGTGCCGAAAAGGGAGCGTGCATGATAAGTAAAATAGATAAATCAGAAAGTGGATTTTCTGGAACATAGAATGGATACCAGGGATTTATAGTATGAAAGAGATGGGGATAACTTTGCTGTGATGGAGCCACATATGAAAGAATTTCTACTAAAATTTCATGCTATCTCTGAAGAAGTTGGGGGAAATATAATGAGTAAAATAGTCCAAGCTTTGGCACAATTATTGAATTTTGAGGAAGAAAAGATGGATTGTCAGCTGACATGGGTTTCTTCAGCGTGCTTCCTATGCTATAGTAATGGGGAGGGGGGACATGGATATTTGAGATGGGGAAGTGAGCTGGTGTAGTCTGATGAGAACTGAAAGGGAGATTTGCACTCATGAAATATGGCGCTGCTGAAGGGAAGTGTTTACACTCGTGTCAAGGCCAATCGTCCTGACACTCCAGATGGGAGAAATATCTGAAGATGTGCTTTTCCACAACATCATACTGGACATTGATTGGACTCTCAGGGGAAGGGATTTGGGGTGACTTTCAATCTGTAACTTTCACACGTTTTGAATCAAATCTTGCCTTACTTTTGCTGCTATCACTTCAAACTTGGTAAAAGTACCTCCCCTCTAAATCAATGGAGTTGGGGGTTTTCTTTCTTGAGTTTTGAATAGAGGCAGGCCTGACATTAGGCAAGATCTGTTTTGTCAGCCAACCTGGAGACACCAGTGTACCATGGTGGCTGAGCACCTGATGTCGACCCACAGAAGTGACCAGGAAGAGTTTAGTTACCTGGGATCGACCTCTTGGCAAAGATGAGACAGAGAGGCTGGATGAACTGCAACTCGAAGAAAAGCCGGTTTCAGCCAAATGGTCGCTAGGTGTAGGACAGCTGGAAGACCCCGAGGAGCATCCACCTGGGGAGACCCTCACTAGAGGGCGTGGTGACTTTTCCCTGCCTAACTCTGACAAAGAGGACCTCATGCTAACCCATGCATTGCAATTGCTGCACGAAGCAGTCGAGAGCTGGAGAGCTCGGAAGGCCGTCGCCCAGAAGCCTGCCCTGCCATTGTATGGAGAGACCGACCAGGCAGCGGGAGGAGCGGCCACTTCTACAGCCACCATGGTAACCTCGGTTGCTCCACTGGGCAGCTCTGGCCAGCAGCTGCTTTGGCGGCTCAAGTCCCCCCAATGAGGGGCCGTTCCCCAGAGGTGATGAATTCCTAAAGTTCCTCCGCTGGGAGTAAAATACAGAAGGTTCCAAAATACAGATCCCAATACTTTGGGATTCTTCCTAGCCCAGATCTGGAATTACATGCAGGAATATGGAGAAGACTTGGGATCTGAGGCAGCCAAAGTGAGATGTGTCACCATGGCCCCGGAAGGAGCTGCAGCAGACTAGATGGTCACCCTTCACAGCAACAATGCCCCCAACTAAGGAACTATGACCAGTTTATGGTGTCCTTTCGTCAGAAGTTCAAAGACCCCCTGACACAGGGGTGTCAAACTGGATTTCTTTGACCACCTCATTTTTACCCTCCAATGTTACAAGGATAGGCTTAATGATGACCTGGCCAGAGACCGGCACTGTGGCAACCACAGTTGGAACAAATCCACACTCCCCGTTCCTAAGGATCCCCAAAGAGCTGTCAAAGGTGGGCCAGTGCCCAAACCTAGGTCCACAGCATGCTTCAGGTGTGGGAAGGAAGGGCACTGAGCAGCTGAGTGCTGTTCAGCCAAATCAAACCCCAACCTGCAGCTGCTGGGGGCAAGAAAGCTGAGAAGCAGCCACCGAGGCACTGTGAAACAGCCTTGAGGGGGGATGGAGGTTGTTGAGTTTACCCCTCCTTCCCAGGAGCTAGGAGCCCCAAACCTACCGGAGGAGAGTGAGACCAACTCTAACAATGATCCCTGGTAAATCAACATGTGACTTGCGTGACTATCCTAGTGGAGCTAAGAGTGCCATCGTCAGGCACCCAGGGGAAGATGCTGGCTCTTTTGGACTCAGGGTGCACCAGGTGTGTGATTAGCCCCGAGGGGGTTGAGAAACCGAGACTAAGAGGATCCATAGCCTTTTGCCAGCTGGATGGGTCAGTGGCGGGGTGGGGGGCAACTCACCTCATAATTGAACTGATGGAAATGTGGATGAGGAATCACAAAGAGACATTGAGTTTTGTTGTAGCCTCCAAAATGGAGAGGCCCCTCCTGTTTGGATTAACCTGGCTTCAAAAATGGAACCTCTTGTGAACTAGAGGAAGGAGCTTTTGAGAACCTGGTCCCAACCGGTGGGAAGACCGAGAGAAAAGCCCTCACTGAGGGCCAAGTTTACAAGGGAATTAGGAGCTGCAGTGCAAGAGCACATGGATGAAGAGGAGAAAATCCCAAAGGAATACTGGGACCTCAGGGAGGCATTCAGTGAGCGGGGCTCTGATGCGCTCCTGCCCCATCACCCCTCGGACTATAGCATAGAAATCCTCCCTGGGGCAAAGCTCCCCAAGCCAAAAATCTATGACCCCAATAGAATTGGATGAGCTGCGGGCCTTTATTGACAAGAACTTAAAGCGAGGTTTCATCCAACCAGCTAGGCTGCCATGGTGTTGTTTCATGAAAAGAAGATTGGGTCTCTTCGTCTTTGCATAGATTATAAAGTCTGAATGCTGTGTGTGTGGAGAATGTTTACCCGGTACTGCTAATGAAGGACATGATGGCACATTTGGCCAAAGGAAAAATATTTGGACTTGAGGGAAGCTTACTACAGAGTTCGCATTAAGGAGAGAGATGAATGGAAAACTGCCTTTAATTGCCCTCTAGGTTGCTTCCAGTTCAGAGTGATCCCATTCGGATTACAAGGGGCACCCATTGTTTTCATGCAATTAATGAATTAGGTGCTGCCTGAACATTTGTACAAAGGGGTCCTGGTCTACTTAGACGACATTCTCATATACATGGAGACTATGGAGGAGCATGTGAAGCTAGTGCGTGCAGTCCTGAATAAAAGTTGATGAATTGTATGCTAAATGTATGCCAAGTGTGAGTTTCACCAGGACAAGATTGACTGCTTGGGCTATCGCATATCACACGAGGGGATAGAGATGGACTCTGAAAAGGTGTGAGCAGTCCTGGAATGGGCACTCCCTCGCACTAGAAAGCAGTTTCCTGGGTTTTGCAAATTTTTATAGACAATTCATTCCTTCTTTTGCATTACTCATCACTAGCCTTTTGAAAACTAAGGGAGAATCCAAGCCTAAGGCTAGTTAGAAATATCTGAAGATGGGCTTTTCCACAACATCATACTGGATATGATGGACTCTCAGTGCTGAACCCTGGGGGAAGGGATTTGGGGTGACTCTGTAACTTTCGCATGTTTTGAATTAGATCTTGCCTTGCTTTTGCTGCTATCAAAGTAAAGATACCTCATCTCTAAATCAATGGAGTTGGGGGTTTTCTTTCTTGAGTTTTGAACGGAGGCAGGTCTGACATGGATGGTTAGGTAGATAAAGTTTATAGAATAAATTCTTATGCCACAGTCTGGGAAGTCTGTAATGATGTGCTCGTCTGTTTTGTTAAAAAGAATGATGTGATTGATCTCACATCATTCTTTTTAACAAAACAGACCAGCACATCATTTCAAGATTAAATTGCAGGTTTATAACGTAGAAATAGTTGTTTTGAAGGAAATCTCCATTAGAATATTGAGGAAAAGAAAAGCATATGCCTTCCTAAGAATTATTCTAAAAAAAGACAAACTGGAAGAAATTATACCAAGGTTTTTAGACTGAATTCTATAGAAAAAGTGAAAGATTTTCTTTTCATACCTAAACTGATTGTAGACACAAGAAGCAAGAATAATGGAGGATAAACTTGATAAAAAAAAATCAAATAAATCAAAGCCAATTAGTAGACTCAGGATGTCTGACCGAACATGATATTTTTATTCCAGATTTGCCAGTGTGGATGACTGAAGCTCTGTTTAAACAAAGGGATATATCTAAGTTTATTTAACAAAGAAGAAAAAAACCCAAGAATTAAAGTATAAATTATTGCAGGATGCTAAAGAAAGAAGAGGTTTGGATCTTCCAGATTTAAAACTGTATTTTGCTCGATGTTGTTTGGTTAGGATGAAAGAAAGGTAACCCTAAAGAATAAGAGATTATTGGGGCTTCCGGTTTCCTCGTCTTCGGCGACGACGGTGCCTTTTTTAAGCACCGCCAGCCCAGCCGCTTGTAGAGCCGCTTCCTGATCGTGAAGCGGCTTGAAAGCTTCAAAATCCCCAGGATTTTTGAAGAAGAGGCAGCAGGGCACAGGTCGAGCCCCTGCAACCCCCCCAGGGAATTGTTTCTGGGGAGGAAACAGGCGCGGCTCCCTCCCAACCTGCTGAGACTCCGGGCGGCGTGCGACGTCTCTGCTTTCGCAGAACAAGCCGGCTGCAGGAAACTTCAAAGAGAAAGGAAACAACCCAAACAAACAGCCGAAATCTACTTGAACCCTGAAACTCTGAATTGCAAGTATTAGCACTTTGCTGATCTTTTATTTTGAAGGGAAAACTTCTGAATGAGTGAAAGTGACTGGAAAAAATATGGCGTTCAGCATTAGAGTAAATGAATCAGCGAGTGTGGATTGGTGAAGTCATCTTGCTTTGTTACAAAGTTAATAAGTTACTATAAAGTTGCTTCGGCTGTAATAACAAGAACAAGAGGAAAATCTCTCCCTTTTATTTGACTTTGCTTCATCACAGTTTTGTCCTGATTAAATCTGGGGGACTTTTTTAGAAGGCTTTGTGGAGGTGGCAGAAGAAGAGGAACCTCCCTCTTCAGAAAAGCTAGCCTACGTGGCAGGATGGCTTCAAAGAAGCAGGAAGGCAAAACAGGGGGGGAATCCCCCACACGCAAACAGGACACGCAGTCACAAGCTCAGAAAAAAGATTTTGATATGGGAGATTTAAAAGAATTTATTTCAAAAATTCTGGATGATAAATTTCAAAAAGCTCAACAGGAAATAGATGATAAAATCCAAAAGTCTCAACAGGAAATTATGCAGGAAATGCAGCAGAACCAAAAGAAGGTGACCAAAAAAATAACAGATGTGGCGTCTGGCCTGGCAGGATTTATTATGAAAGTTGAGTCAAAAGTGGATGAATTTAAATCAGAAGTTAATGCTAAGATGAAAAATAATGATCATAAATTTTTTGATGTTGATAAGATGCAGAGAGTTGAGAACGAGATTGTCATGATGCAATTCCGGGCAATGGAATTCGCTATACGGCTTCGAGGAATTAGAGAAGAGGAGAGACAAGATTTGAGACAGGTCTGTGCTGAAGCCCTAGCTGTGATCTTAAAAGTTAACCCTGATATGGTTTTTTGTAAAATAGACAAAATTTACAGAGTCAATTCTTGGGTGGCCAGACAAAGACAATTGCCTAGAGATATGGTCATATATTTTACAGACATAGTAATAAGAAATGATATCCTGCAAAAATCTTTTCTTACTTCTGTGCAAGTGGGAGGATCGAAGATTACAGTTTATAAAGAGCTTCCACCTAAGATGTTAAAATCTAGAAAAGACTTTGGCTTTCTTGTTAAAGAACTGCAGAATAACCAGATTCCATTTCGTTGGGATGCTCCAACTGGTATAATTTTGAGATATAAGGGAGAGAGACACCGTTTGAATACGGTGGAGAAGGCGGAGCAATTTTATACTGATATCTTTAAAGAAAGAACACCATCCCCACGTACATCCACAGTTTTGGAGATTAAGGAGAGTGATAAGAAGCAACTTTAAGATCCGCAACAACAATCTAAGCAGGAATCAGAGGAGTTGAAGGGCGCTGAAGGAGGTTTCCTGGATGAGACTTTGCTGGAACCTTCTCCAATTTTGGAGCCGGTCTGGATGGCTGAAGTCAAGGACCAGCGTATAACCTGAGCAAAACTCAAGCAACTTAAAGAAAAGTTACAGCAGGAAAGACAAGATGAAAAGGGGGCAAAGACTATACAAGAGACTGGGGCCATGGGGAATGCAGGACAGAAGATTTCGGATGAAATCCGATTATTCTGTTCTTGGCTCCAGAAAGAGAATAATGATGATTAAATGTTTATCTTGGAATGTGAATGGGTTGAATGCAACACAGAAAAGGAAGAAAGTATTTGCATATTTAAAACAACATAATAATGACATAATTTGTTTACAAGAAACGCATATTACAGTTCAAGATCAAAATTATTTGAAAAATTCCAAATTAGGAACACATTTTATATCTTCAACTAACCAAAAAAAGAATGGTGTGGTTATTTATGTAAATAAAAAATTAACAGCCAAACTTATAGAAGCTGATCAAGATGGCAGGTTTGTAGCAATTGAATTACTTTCTGCTAATAGTCAAGTTCTTCTGATAGGAATTTATGCTCCCAATCAACAACAGGACTATTTTTATAAAATGCTACATACTAAAATACTACAATGGGATTATAGATCTATTTTAATTATGGGAGATTGGAATGGAGTAATTGATTCTAAACTAGATAAAAAGACTTTGGCGAAGTCAAGGATTAGACTACCACAGACTTTCTTTGATATGAAAGAAGATTTGGAGTTAAAAGATATTTGGAGAATACATAACCCAAAAGAACTGGATTATACTTTCTTCTCTGATAGACATAGATCCTTCTCTAGGATTGATTTCCTAGAGAATCAATTTTGTTGTCAGATGACTTACTTGTTAGGACAAAAAGAACAAAGATTCTGCCAAGAACTTTGACTGATCATAGTCCAGTGTGGATAGAAATTGAGACATGCAAGACTGAGAGACGCTCTTGGAGATTAAATGAAAACTTGTTCAGATATGAAAAAAATATAATAGAACTTTAAAAGTATTTGAAAGAGTTTTTTGAAATGAATTTGAATAAAGGCACTCCAATGGAGATTGTGTGGGACGCAAGCAAAGCATACATGAGAGGGGTGCTTTTTATATGAACTCTAAACATAGATTGATCCAACAAAAGAAAAGACTTGAATTGGAAGCAGAAATAAAGAATAAAGAACAGTTACTTATTAAAAATCCAACAGATGAAAGAACACGTGGTGTTATAAAACTTTTGAAAGATCAATTCCAAATGCTTATAGCGGAACAAGTTGCAA
Organism: Arizona elegans; assembly: GCA_022577455.1. Lineage (NCBI taxonomy): Eukaryota > Metazoa > Chordata > Lepidosauria > Squamata > Colubridae > Arizona > Arizona elegans. The sequence continues at coordinate 67,659,203 of JAKOOJ010000004.1, read as the reverse complement.
CAAATTTACAATACACGAAGCATAATACATTCTGCAATGCCAATAAACCGGGCAGGTGGTTGGCCTACACATTGAGGAAGAAACAGAGCATACGGACTATTGATAGTATCGATATCGGAGGGAAAGAAATTGTTCAACAGAAATTAATTAAAGAAGCCTTTCTTGAATATTACACTAAACTATATGCTAGAGAGGAGGTGCAGAATGGACTTATAGAAAAATATTTAGACGACAAAAGAGTTACAAAAATTACTGAGCAACAAAAGGAAAGAATGAATTATCCTATAACAGAGGAGGAGATAATAGCAGCAATAAAACAATTAAAAACAGCCAAAGCTCCTGGAACGGATGGTCTGACTGCAGTGTACTATAAAACTTTGCAGGCAGAAATGGTGGAACAACTCAGAGACTTATTTTGTAATATACAACAAGGGGGAAAAGTACCCCCATCATGGACTACAGCTTACATTTCTTTGATACCAAAAGAACAAGCAGGTCCCAAAAAAACGGAGAATTACAGACCAATATCTCTTTTGAATACGGATTATAAAATTTATGCAAAAGTACTAGCCAACAGACTGATGCCAGTAATTCAAAAGGTGATTCATGATGACCAAGCGGGATTTATTGAGGGTAGGCACATGAATGACAATGTAAGGCAAGTAATAGACTTATTGGAATATCTTGAGAAGAATAAACAGATCCCTGCAGTGCTGGTTTTCTTGGATGCAGAGAAGGCCTTTGATAAAGTGGACTGGAATTTTCTATTAAAGACTTTAAAAAAGATGGACTTTGGGGACCAATTTATACAGGCAGTCTCAGCAATTTATCAAGAGCAAAAGGCTCAGATTATTATTAATGGAAGTTTGACAACAGAGTTTAAAATCGAAAAAGGAACAAGACAGGGATGTCGTTGTCCCCATTGTTGTTTATTTTAACACTAGAAGTCTTGTTAAATACAATAAGGGACTCTAATATCTTGAAAGGTATAATGATAAGGCAAGAGGATTACAGAATAAAGGCATTTGCAGATGATCTGGTTGTTACCCTAACACAGCCAATGGAATCAATAATCCAGATGAAGGACATTATACAAGACTATGGTAAAGTTTCAGGTTTTAGATTGAACCAGAAAAAAACTAAGATGATAGTCAAAAATATGACACAAGATCGTAAACATGAGCTTGAAAGGAGGGCAGGTTTTGAGATTGTACCAAAGGTAAAATATCTAGGAGTTCAGGTTGCAGAATCAAATATGAAATTGTTTCAAAATAATTATGAGGTGTTGTGGCGAGAGGTGCAAAAAGACATGGAGACTTGGAAAAAACTGCAGCTGTCTTTACTTGGAAGAATAGCAGCAGTTAAGATGAATATTTTGCCAAGATTTCTCTTTTTGTTTCAAATGATTCCGGTGCTTAAAAATGATAAACAACTAAAAGTATGGCAAACTGGAGTGAACAAGTTTGTCTGGAACGAGAAAAAACCAAGAGTAAAATTGAAAATTATGCAAGATGTTCCAGAAAGGGGAGGTCTTAAACTTCCAAACCTACAGTTATATTATGATGCAGCAGCTTTGACTTTAACAAGTGATTGGTTTGGAGGAAAAAAGACTGGAATATTAAATGCAGAAAGTTTTGATTTGGAATTTGGATGGCACGCTTACTTATTTTATGACAACAAAGTGGATAAAGCATTTAAAAGCCATATACTTAGAGATTCTTTGTTGAGAGTTTGGAAGAAGCACCGACTCAAATGGGATTATAAAATACCGCTATGGTTGGATCTTGGTCATACTTTGTGGAATACAAATATAATGTCACTCGGGGGGGTTTTATACAAAGAGGTTCTTTTTACAGATGCGGGCAGATGGCAGTTGAAGACATTACAGACATTGTTGGCTGAAGGGATTAATTTAACTTGGTTACAATGTAATCAATTGCAATTGAGATGGAAAGAGGACCAAAAAATTGGTATTATGATGTATGAGGAAGAATTGGTCAGACACATAAAAGAGAAAGGTCCAATGCATATTAAAAGACTTTATAATGTTTTGTTAGAAAGGGATTCAGAAACTGAATTAGTTAAAGATCGTATGATTAAGTGGGCACAACATTTTGAGGAACCAGTGATGTTGGAAACATGGGAAAAAATTTGGGTTCAGAATGTTAAATTTACACAGTCGCAGAATTTGAGGGAAAATTTTTATAAAATGTTTTACAGATGGCATTTAGACCCCAAAAAATTGTCGTGAATGTACCCTAATGTGCAGCCTAAATGTTGGAGATGTGATTGTCAAGATGCTACATATTATCATGTTTGGTGGACCTGTAAGAAAGTTAAGGCTTTTTGGATAAAAATTTGGTGGGTCATGCAGAATGTTCTGAAGAAAAAAATTCAATTTTCTCCACAATTGTTTTTACTGGGTATAGTTAAGGGTTTTACATTGGGTGAAACAAAACTGATATTGTATATGATAACAGCAGCAAGATTGTTGATAGGTAAATACTGGAAAAATGAAGTGCTGCCCACGATTGAAGAATGGACTTTGAAGATGGCCAGTTTTGCAGAGATGGCGAAGATTTCAGCATATCTAAAAGATTGTTCACAAGAGACTTATGAATGGGAATGGAAGAGGTGAATAGATTACGTTCAGAACAAATATCAAACTAGGAAGTACCAAATAGCTTTTATTTGAAAATGTTATATTAAGATAGAAATATTTTAAGGTAATGAGGATGAAAAATTTATTTCAAAATGTTATATTAAGATATAAATACCTGAAGGTAATGAGAATGAAAATCTATTTGAAAATGTTATATTAAGATAGAAATAGGGGCTTCCGGTTTGCTGCTGGCCGCCGCCAGACGTTCCTTTGGGATCGTCAGCTTCCATTCCCTGTCAGAGCCGCCGTTACAGCGGATGGCGGCTCGAAAAAACTCCGTTTCCAAGAGGAAACGGAGATAGAGCCGGCAGGGGTGGGTAGAACTCTCCGCAGAGTCCCAAAAGTTTTTTTTTTAACTTTTGGGACGGAGCGGATGAGAAGCCCCATATCCCCTGCCGCTGCTCCGGGCTTTGGGAGACCTCTGCCTATGCAGAGCCAGGCGTCAAGAGCAAGCCTGCGAATTCAACAGAATAATTAAAGAAATGACGAGCTGGACCCTTAATACTGAACTGCAAGTATTTCACCCTTCCAAAATCTATCTAAGAGAAAAGAGGAGAGGAAAAGAGGGAAAAAGAATCTTTTAAAATGGCGTCTGCTGTGGCTGGAGAAGGGCTAAAAGGGAAAGTCCTTCCGTTTCTTCTTACTACAATGTAGCGGAATAAATATCACTAGCTACATTTGTAGATAAAACCTCGCTCCTGTGCTGTTGATTGAAAAGAAGTTTTTTTTTTCCTTTTTAAAGGGAAAGTTCTTTTGTTTTCTATTTCTTCTCTCTTTTTTGCTAAATCTTGTCTGTGTGGGAAATGGCATCGGGACTTACACAGCTGGACAAATGGGGGGGGAACTTCCCCTCTCAAGAAATTGCGCCAACAAATTTCAACTCTCCAGCGTCAGAAACCCGATTTTAATATATTAGAATTTATCCTTGAAGAGATTGTAAGAAGGGATGAGATTGTGAACCAGCAACTTGAAAAATTTAAGCAGGAAATTAAAGAAATTGGTGAATTGGTCAAATCAAAGTTTGACTTTTTGAATCAAAAGATTTTAAAAGCTGCTAATGGTTTATCAGGCTTTCTGATTCGGGTGGATGCAAAGACTAAATTATTAGAGTCTAAAATGAAGGAAATTGAGGAGAATTTGGATGACATGACTCAAAAAATTAAAAAGGATTTGATAAACATTCAGGATAATAGCTCGGAAGACAAATCTAAAATGGAGACTGACCAAAAGATTGGTAATGAAGAAAATGTACAACAGAGGATTGAAAGAGAAGTTTTAATGATTCAATATAATTTTACAGAATATGCAATTAGACTGAGAGGTTTGCAGGAAAATAATAGAGATGATCTAAGGAAAATATCTTCTGAAATTCTGGCTGGGATCTTAAAGGTTCAACCTGATGAAGTGTATTGTAGGATTGACAGAATTTACAGAATAAACTCCTGGTTGGCAAAGCAAAGGCAATTGCCTAGAGATGTGGTGATCTATTTTACAGATAAAGAAATTAGGAATAATATTGTGCAGAACTCTTTTAATTCTACCTTGCAATTTCATGGAAGAAAGATTTGGATTTTTAAGGAGCTCCCGCCCAAGATGTTAATGGAGAGGAAGAAATTTGGCTTTCTAGTGACTGAATTAAAAAAAAGAAATATCCTATTCAGGTGGGACACCCCAGTTGGCCTAATATTGAGATATCAAGGAATAAGATATCAATTGCATACTGTTGAAAAAGCGGAAGATTTTTATCAAAAAATTTTAAAAATGAATTTAATACCTTTAGGCATAATACAGGATAAGCAAAAGGAGTTGGAAACAAAAGGAAAACATCAAATTACAGAGGCTGTGATGGATAAATTGTCTTTGGACTCCCTGGATACCCCAGCTGGACTGTCTATAAATAAGAGAGCAGTGTCATCCGACTCCAACGTGATGAACCATCAAGTCACAGACAAGTGCGCAAATCAATCAGTTGATATACAAGTGATGGAGAAGAAAGATGAGATGATAAAACTAACCCAACAACAACAATACATAAAGCAGAATGAAAATCAACTAGCAGACACACAATTGGTAGGCAAGAAACGAGGATGGAAATTCAACCCGGAAAAGAAAAAGAAAAGAAATAGATCGCATAGAAACAGCAATTTCTAAACTATGCAACAGTGATGCCAGGGACTTTAAAAAATGAATGAATATTTGAAAAGATAGTGGAGGCGAACAATTGTCTGATACTATCCTGAGGATTGTGGCAGATCTCTGCAAGGCCATGATTTTGGGATGTGAAAAGGGCCTCACTTTGTTGGATTTGAATCATCTAAAATTTTTTTTTTTTTTTTTTTTTGTAAATATATTATAATCATTTTGAGTTATAAGGCAGGAGAGTCTCGCCGGGGCATGCAGAAGATCTGGATGTTACTCAGTAGGATGATGGGAATTAATAATCCTGATGAATACCACAACTATAACCATATGGATATAATTATAATTATAATGTCACTCGGGTGGTTGTTTTTGCTTTTATACAGATGCGAGGATATCTACTACTGATGGGGGCAGAAGATGACTGGAGATTTTGAACAAACTGTTGCACCAGCATGTTATTTTACCCTATTATGGGTGATGGATTTAACAATCCAGAGGAAAGACATCAAAGAAGATACTATATGGATTATAAATTTAAAGTTATTGTTTTTTCCTTTTTTACAAAATGGAATGCATATATAGATATGTGTATATCTTAGTAATGTGGGCAGTGGATTATATCTAGAATTGTACTGCATGATTTTGTAGGAATTGAAGGGTTGAAATAGGTTAGTTTACTGATTGATTAGTTTAAGAAAAAGGATTCTTAAGTCATATATTTAGGGGAGTGGAGGACTTAACAATTCAGTGGAAAGATACTAAAGAAGATATATTTTTTTCTCTTCTTTTTTTTTTCTTCTTTTTATAAAATGGGATGCATATATAGATATGTGTATATTTTAGTAAAGTGGGTAGTGGATTATATCTAGAATTGTACTGTATGATTTTAAGTCATATATTTAGAGGAGTGGAGGAATTGGACAGAATTGAATAAATGTTAAATTTGGATGCAGGGAGAAGGTCGATTTAAAGTGTTATATTAATATATATAAAAGATTAAAGGTTAAATTGTAATAATACTCAATAAGCTTAACATGTTAAGGGTCAGTACCTCGAGAAGGGATTAAGGGAAAGGAAAGATATTATGTATGTAACTAGTTATGAAATAGCCTATTGTTGTGAAGAAGTCATAGGGGGGGGTTGGGTGGAAAGGGTGGGTTAGGGAAGGGGGGGGAAAGGGGGAAAAACTTGTATTTGAAAACTTTTTCAATAAAAAAAAAAGATAGAAATAGGTTAATGTAATGAAGATGAAAATTTATAAGGGGGAGGGAGGGGTTCAAGTTTTACATATAAAGGAGGGCTTTTCCTTTTACTTGATATGTGTATACTGTGGTGAAGTCAGGGGGGAAGGGGAGGGTTAGGGTGGGTTAGGGAGGTTGGGAAGTTTGGGGTGGAATGAGGGGGGAAAAAGGGGTGAAAATGTAACTGTAAAACTTTTGCAATTAAAAAAAAAAGAATAAGAGATTATTAGGAGGGCAGAGCTGACTTCACATAGACTCAGTAAAATTGTGTGGTTTTCATGGGGCTCTGTGAAATCCTGCTGAATTCTACCCACCAGGACGCCAAAGTTACCTCAGAGAGGTGACGAAGATAGAAGGGACACTCCATTGATCACAAGGAGACCGCAATCTCCTTGTTTGATCCGGAGAAGCCTCTAAAACCAACAGGAGACGAAGAAGCCATTACGGCTAGACCGAGGCTGTGACAGCTCGACTGAAAAAGCAAAGGACAATTTAACAACAGTATGACTGAGCTGGGTGAGATTTTTCCAACTTCCATTGAGCAATTTGCCCCTGTAATAACCTCTAGTGAAAGTGGGACTCAAGAGAGAAGGAGGAGTTTCTCCTCAAGAATAGCGGCAGTGAAGACCATGAGCTGATGACAGATCCAGAAAAGGGAGAAAAGAATTGTATCAGAGAATAAATTTTAAAGCCAGAGGAAAACTGGACTGGTTGTTTTAGCAACTTTAATTGAATTAAAAAATACTAAAATACATTCAAAATGAAACTTTGACTTCTGGAACTTTTAAAAGAAGATCTTGGACATTTAGAAATCCAGAAGTAAAAGCAGAGAAATAGAGCAAGGGCCTCCTTCCCCTAATGGTGGAGAAGGACACCAAGGAGTGAAAAGACCTTGGCTACTGATAAGATTGTTATTGCACCTGCAAATTGTTTACATTTGACATTTGGAAACAGACAGTAAAAATTTTGAAACTTTTTGAACATTGTAACTCTGAACCTTTGTGGATTATAAATATACTGAGCAGTTTGAAGTTGGAAAACAGCGTTTATTTATTCTGAGACTAAGTGGATGGTGTTTTGATTACAAGATACTGTGGTTTACGAAACATTGGGGATTTGGTGGGCCTCTGTGGATTACAAATACTATTTGCCAAAAGAAGAAGAAACAGCAGCTGTTTTTAAAGAAACTCTTTGGATTAATTTACAGACTAACTTTGTGTATTACAATAGTAAAGAACTGTGAAGTTGTCTGGCGACCGGGAAAAAAAAGAAAAGGATACTTGGGTGAATTTCTTTTGGTAATATTTCAAAAGTGGGAAGAGGAGTTAGTTGGAGGTTTTGGATTATTCTAGTATTATTTTGAATTATTATTGTTTATCCTTTTTAAATTTACTAATACAGCTTAAAATGACAAGTACTCAAAACTTAACTAAAATAGGGGGGGAACTACGTCTGCACCATCAGCAGAAGCATCCAGTCCATCAAGTCAAAGATCAATAGACAGTCTGATACAACAAGAGAAAATGAATACAGTTCAAAAAGAGATGCAGTCAATGTTTCAATCGCTACAAATACAAAATAGGGATGAAAAAATAGGGAATTTTCAGCCGATGATAGTTAAAAGTGAACAAAAGATTAAGGTAATAGAAGAGAAATCAGAACAAGCAGAGAAAAAAGTGGATGAGATGAACCAAAGACTGACTCTGGCAAACAAAGAGTTAGAGGGAACAGTAATCATCTTAGAAATTGAGAAGGCTGAATATTTCCTGAGATTCCAGAATATTGATGAAGAAAAGGTCTCACTGACATGTTGGCAGAATTGTGGGTAGAGGCCTTGGAGATAAATAAGCAGGAGATGCTGGCCGAGATGGATGAAACATTTAGAATACATACGAGTTATGTGAGAAGAAATAAAGTCCCAAGAGAAGTACATGTGAAGTTTATCAAAAAGATAATAAGAGCTGAAATACTCAAAAAAGCAAGAGAGGAACCATTGAAACACAAAGGGAAAGAAATCATGGTCCTGAAACAGGTACCTAGAAGAGTAAGAGACCTATGGAAGCAGTATCAATTCCTGACAGGACAGTTGATTAAATACAATGTAAACTTTAGATGGTTGACACCTGAGGGAATATTAATTACTTGGAATGATAAAAGATACAGATTAGACTCTTTAGAAAATTTTAGAATTTTAGAAATTTTAGAATTTTAAAATTTTAGAAAAATCATACGATTTTTATGAACACCACTTCAGTTCATACGAGGAACAAGAGAGAAGAGAGGAATCGACTTCCGGCGGTGACGTCAGTGGGTTAGGGACGAAAGGAGTGGTTCTCCGTTCTCCAAGTCCCTAATATCTCCGATTTAGGAGCCGATTTAGGCACTATTGACCTCGGAGAGGTCAATAGAAAAAAGGGGAAACTCCGAGGACCTCGGGGAGGACAGCAATCCCCCCGAAGGTTCAGGAAATCCCCCTTAATCCTGATCGGGGAAAAACCAGCCGCCCCGGCTGGCCAGGAACGTTGACAGCTGACTAAGAGGGAAGCCAAAATCAAATAAAGAAGACTTCGGTGGAAAGATCTGGAAGAAAAAGAGCTCAAAAGGTATATTTTTATAATCCATAATGTGAGAATCGAAAGCGGAAGAAGATAAAACTCCAACTAAGAGGCAAATTTTCGCTAGATAAGCGGCGACTGAGAAATAAGCGGAGATGGACTCCATCTTGACAGTGACAGCGCACAAATTAACAACCGGCGAAATCGGAGGAAATCCAGGGGAAACTGAGGAGGAGAAAGTGATCCCAGAGAAGCTTGGATTTTGGATATTTTGCTACAGAGGAGAGGAGAGGCGGAATTTAAGGAGAGAAAGGATATATTTGATAGACTTTGCCCTTTGTGGAGGCGACAACGAGGCAAGTAACAAGCAGCTGATACCGGAAGAGGGAGTGGCAGAAAACTTTGTTTAAAGTGGAAGCTAGTAACTTTTGGAGTTAAATCAAACTAACCTAAGTGGAATATTTCTCTTTGGATTTTTGGACTTTTGGACTTTGGATATTTGGAGATTTGGACGAAAATTTGGACAGTACTTAGATATTGGGACTTGGACTATCTTTTCTTTTTTATCTCTTTTCTTTTTGAAAGGTGGACATTCTGGAGTTTTGGAGTTTTGGTGGACATTGGACATTCAATTTAAAAGTATTGGGACATTAGACTTTGGAAGTAAATAGACAATAAATAAGAAGGATACAAACTTGAAAAAAAAAGTGATTTGGAAGAAGAAGAAATAACTGTAAAGTATAATCAATTGTATTAAAAGCTGATAACAAATTAGTGATTAATAAGCACAAAAAGTATTAATATTTAATCTACTGTTTTTGAAATCTCATATATAACCTTATATACTACATATATAATTGTTGATTTAGTTACATATTTACTTTAAACATATACTTATATTAACTTCAGTGCTATATTTTATCTTGGTAGTTAAATATCACATTCTTTTTGTATGTTTAATTTTGAAAAATTATATTAGACAGATTAATTGAATCTAGGACTGTAATTAAGAGTAATTGATTTGATAAATAGTAATTAATAATAAGTTTAAATAAGACAGTAAGTAATTAATTATAAGGATAGTTAATTGATGAATTGATGAAGTATTAGACTTTTCCCTCACTCCCTCCCTTTATATTTCACCCCCACGTTTAGAGAGTAATATAGGCAAAATAGCCATCAAGAATTGAAGAACTCTGTAAAATATTGAAAAGTGAAAGAAAGAACTTATAGATAAATTTATAAATTTATATATAGACAGTGATAGTGTGATAAGGAAATTCACCCTAGTTGTTTATCTCCCTGGGATTATCGGGATTACTGAAAGCCACTAATCTAACATAAATACTAAAAGAAATATAACAGCCCAAATAGTAATCAGTATATGAAAATCTGGGAGAAGATAACAAAAGAAATACTAATGGCAACTACAAGTTCAACAACAATTACTAAGCTGAGTAAGAAAATACCATCAAACCAGATGATACTCACAGCCTCTCCAGCACAACAGAAAATAGCGGAATCTACGGAAAAAGATAAAGCATCCCCCACTCTTAGTATGCAAAACATCCATTCTGTACTAACGATGATCCAGGAAGGAATGAATAAAATGCAAGAGACTATAGCCCACAACCATGAAGAGACAAGGAAAAATCACGAGGAACTTAGGACGGATGTGGGAGAGATAAAGGATAATATTAGGAACATGGATGAGAAGATAGGAAAGATACAACACAAAATAGAGGAAAACGAACAGAGGATTTATAAGGCGGAGGAGAGAATAGAACATACGAATAAGAGAATGGAGAAGATGGAATACAACCAAGCAGCCATAAATAAAGACCTAAAGGACACCGTATCATATCTTGAGATGGAGAAGGCATCCTTCTATTTAAGGGTTCAGAATGTAGAAGAGCAAAAGGAGGAGGATCTAGGAGAAATCATGACTGAGATATTTTCAGAAGTGACCCAGAGGGACAAGGAGGAGATTCAAAGTGGAATAGATGAAATCTATAGGGTTCACACGAATTACGCCCGGAGAAATAAGTTACCAAAAGAAATACACATTAGATTCACAAAAAAATCGTTAAAAGAAGAGATCTATAGGAAAATGAGAGAGGAAACAGCTATGTATAAGGGAAAAGAAATTTTAACTCTCAAACAGATACCAAAAAGGACAAGGGACCAAAGAAGGAACTACAACTTTTTAACGGCGCAGTTGAATAAATTTAGAATAAAGTTCCGCTGGCTAATACCGGAGGGCCTACTAATCTCCTGGGAAGACAAAAAATACAGAATTGATAATGTAGAAAAAGCACAGGATTTCTTTGACCAACACTTCGTGCTGGAGGAGGAGCAGGAGAGCAGAGAAGAAGAGAGACTTAAGAGGCAAGAGGAACAGCGGACAGAGAAAGAAGAAAGAGACCAGGAAGAGGGGAGAAGATTGGAAAGAGAAAGAATGGAGAGAGAGGGAGCGAGGGAAAAGACGCAAACGATTACTAGAAACACAAAAAGACTGCAAACAACGAATAGATAAATAAAGAGAGATGGAAGGAGAGCTAAAACTTATTTCAATCAATATAAACAGACTTAACTCACCAGCTAAAAGAAAGCAGACATTCACAAAACTTCAAAAGCTAGAAATAGATATCATAACACTCCAAGAGGTACATTTCAAAAGACAGCATCAAAAACTATTGGACAACCAAAGATTAGGAAGGCTATATGCAGCTCTAGGAGACCAAAAAAAGAGAGGAGTCGTAATATATGTAAAGAAACACCTAAAAACAAAACAAATATATGCAGATACAGAAGGACGTATCTTAATAATAGAAATACAAACAGGATCCAAAACAATATTATTAATATCCATATATGCACCCAACGGAAACCAAAATGATTTTTTTAAAAAGCTACATAATATAATTAAAGACCTGGAATATGAAACTATCTGCATGGTAGGAGATTTCAATGCAATCATGGACATAGAAAAAGACTATCGGAGTAACAAACAAAGTAAAACCAGAAAGAAAACTCTACCGGAACCTTTCAAAGACATGATCAATGAATTACACCTACATGACGTATGGAGAGAGGCAAACACGCAAACAAAACAGTACACATACTATTCGAACCCACACCAGTCATGGTCTAGGATTGATATGGCCTGGATGACTTCAGACCTCAGAAAGGAGGTAAAAAATATCGAAATAGCAGTGAACACCTGGGCAGACCATAACCCCATTAAAATACTATGGAAAGGACATCGAAAGCAAAGGAGGTGGATGATGGATACGGGAATAATAAAAGATAAGGAATACATACAGATGATTGAGAAAGAGGTTAAAATGTTCCTACAAATAAATACTAAAGAACAGACATCGCTTCAAAACCTTTGGGACACAATTAAAGCATACATAAGAGGTCTTACAATTGCGTATATAGCTAAAAAAAATAAAGAGAAACAACAGTTAAGGAATAAGTTGTTAGAACAAATTAGAATATATGAATTAGAATTGCAGAAAGAGCCCCATAACAAAACAATAATAGAAAAATTAAACCTTACTAAACGTAGAATCAATCTGATTACACAGACAGAAATTGCTCAGAAAATCAAACTAGGAAAACAGAAACATTTTTAGTATGCAAATAAAACGGGGCGCTGGTTAGCGTATAAATTGAAAAAAGAAAAAGAAAGGAGAACAATATTTCAATTACAGGACGAAACAGGACAAATATACCATACCAATATAGACAAAAAACGCATAGTCAAAGATTTTTTTCAAAGTCTCTATAAGAAAGAAGAGATTCGGGATGAAGACATTAAGGAATATTTATGTAAAACAAACATCACAAAACTAGAGGAGTCCCATAGAGAAGCACTAAATAGACCAATTACGATGTCTGAGCTGGTGGAAGCAAGGAAAAAGCAAAAAAAACAATAAGGTTCCAGGTCGGGACGGAATACCAACGGAGTTTTATAAAAACTGTCAAAATGCAATGGATGAACTGTTACTCCAAGTCCTCAATGATGCATTATTAGAAGCAGAAATTCCCAAATCTTGGACTGAAACCATTATCACACTTATCCCCAAAGAAGACACAGACCCCACGCAAGTCAAAAATTACAGGCCGATTTCATTGCTCAATGCAGATTATAAACTCTTCATGTTGGTTATATCACATAGACTGAAAACAATTATTTATAAATATATACATACAGATCAGAATGGTTTTGTCCCAAGAAGACAGATCAAAAATAACATAAGAACAATTATCAACGTCCTGGAATATTATGAGAAAAGAATTGATAAACAAGTAGCCTTAATCTTTCTAGACGCTCAAAAGGCTTTTGACAATCTAAATTGGAACTTTCTCATATTGCAACTAGAAACTATGGAATTTGGTGCCAAATTTTTACATATGATTAGAAAAATATACTCCCTTCAAACGGCCAAAATTATGATTAATGGAGATATGACTGAAAATGTGGATATACAAAAGGGTGTGAGACAGAGTTGCCCTTTATCCCCACTACTGTTCATAATTTCATTGGAAATATTATTAAGTGAAGTTAGGAAAGATGCGGAAATAAAAGGTTTGAGAACACGGAAAGAAGAGTACAAATTGCAAGCCTTCGCTGACGATGTGGTGTTTATAATGGAGCAACCGGAAATAACAGGAACCAAACTCTTAGCGAAGATAGAGGAATACGGAAAAGTCGCAGGGTTTAAAATTAACAAACAAAAAACTAAAGTATTAACAAAGAATTTGACAAAGGCACAGGAGACAAAACTCGAAGACAAATTAGGAATACAAATTGTAAAGAGAGTAAAGTATCTAGGAATTTGGCTTACTGCAAAAGCAATAACAATTAGAGAAGACAATTATAACAAATTAATGAAACAAATTAGAAAAGATCTGGAAACGTGGAACAAATTACAACTGTCATTTTTGGGGAAAATTGCATCCATAAAAATGAATATATTGCCTAGATTACTTTACCTTTTTCAAGTAACCCCAATCTGGCTAGGAAAGAACTTTTTTAAGGACCTTAATAAAATAATAACAAAATTTATTTGGAATGGGAAAAGGGCCAGAATCAAAATAAAGTGTATGCAAGACTTTCGGGAAAAAGGCCTACCAGACTGGGAGTTATATTATAAAGCAGCATCGCTAAACTGGATAAGGGACTGGATAGACCTTAAGAATAAAAGAATGTTATCACTAGAGGGCTTTGAATTACAACGCGGATGGCACGCCTTTTTGTGGGAGGGAAAGGACAAGCTCCACGGATATTTCCAGCAACATATTATCAGAGAATCATTGTACAAAACATGGCAAGAGATTAGAAAACATTATACCAAAATTCCACGATGGCTATCGACAATGGAAGCACTAATATATCCTAATGCCATGGATATAGAGAAAATGAGGACCTATAAAGAACTACTGAACAGTGAAGGAGAATTACAAACAAGACAAGAATTACAAAATCAGGGTATAGACATTGATTGGTGGCCATACATGCAAATAGAATCAAGATACAAAACTGATCGGGCACAATTTGGATTCCAAAATGAACCAAATGAATTGGATAAAATACTACAAAGTACAGATGAGAAAATGATTACCAAAATTTATAAGTACCTACTAAAATACAAATTAGAAGAGGAAGTTGTCAAAGAGAATATGATAACATGGGCCAAAAATATAGGATATACTATAGAACTGGATAAGTGGGAGAATTTGTGGAAGATAAATTATAAGATGACACTGTCTATACCCTACAAGGAAAACCTTTACAAGATGTTCTACCGATGGCACCTTCCACCGGCGCGCCTAGCCAAGATGTTCCCAAATACATCTCCGTTGTGCTGGAAATGTAAATCACAGAAAGGGACTTATTATCATCTCTGGTGGTCATGCCGTAAGACAAAACAATACTGGCAGCAAATTAAAACAATGATTGAAGAAATCACGAAACAAAAACTTGAAATGAGGCCGGAAACCTTTTTATTGGGAATAATTACAGCAAAATATACCAAAGAAATAAAATATCTGATCATCCATATCCTCACAGCAGCACGTATACTCTTTGCCCAACATTGGAAATCCGAACAGTTACCTACTGAAGATAAAATAATAGCTAAAATTACAGAATGTGCAGAATTAGATAAGCTCACAAAAGAAATACAAGAGAAAGACGATAGTGATTACTATTTAGTATGGCAAAGATGGTACAGCTGGCTGGAGGCAAAAATAGGAATATAAAGATAATTTTCGACTATTTAATAGAAAGGCATAGAAGTAAATAAGGAGTCAATTATATATATACATATTTAACCATGTAAACAGGTGACTGTAGATATTGATACAAATAGAAAGACGAAAAATAACCCACCGTGGTAGTAACTTCTAAGAGTCAGTCATTGGACTGAATTGATGTTTGTTTGTTTTGTATGTTGTTTTAATGTATTGTTTTTTCTTTAATAAAAAACTATTAAAAAAAAGAGAAGAGAGGAATCAGTCAGTAAAGGATAAGAGGAATTAGTAGCAGAGGAAATGCACAACAAGAAGAAAGTGAAACTGAAAAAAAGAACGAGCAGAATGAGAAGGAGCAAGAGCAAAGGAACAGAGAGAAATAAGATCAACTAGAATGACAAGACCCATTTATAATTGAAACGATGGAAGAACTACAGCTATTGTCAATTAATACAAATGGGTTGAATTCAGCTATGAAAAGGAAACAAACTTTTACTAAATTACAAAAACTAAATTTAGATTTAATTTGTCTACAAGAGGTTCACATTAAAAATCAATATAACAAATTACTAGAACACCCCAAAATTAGGAAATTATATTTTTCATTAGCACAAAAAAGAAAAAAAGAAAAAAAAGAGGGGTGGTTTGATATATTAAAGAAACAATAAATGCCAGACAAATTTATACAGATGAAGATGGGAGAATTTTGATGGTGGAGGTAACAATAAACCATTAACATACTTTTGAACACGATATATGTACCAAATAATAAACAAGAATTTTATGAAAAACTTCATAAGAATATTATAGAAATGGACTATGAAAATATTTGTGTGGTAGGGGATTTTAATGCAATTGTAGATTCAAAACTTGACTACAAAAGCAATAAAGTAGGCAAAAAGATAAGAAAAATTCTTCCAAAAACTTTATTCAAAATGGCGGAAGAAGTATGTATTCAAGATATATGGAGAGAAAGAAATCCTAAGAAAAATCAATATACATTCTATTGAAATAGACAACAATCTTGGTCAAGAATAGATATGATATGGACGTCACTGGATTTAAAAGCATATGTGCAAGAGATAGAAATAAAATTGAATATATGGGCGAACCATAATCCAGTAAAAGTTAAGTGGAAAGGACAAAAGAAAAAAATTGAGATGAATGTTAAATCAATCCATATTAAAGGATAAAGAATTTACACAAACAGTGGAAAAAGAAATGGATTTCTTTTTTAAAGAGAATAAAAAAGAAGAGACTTCAATGCAAAATGTATGGGATACAACTAAAGTATATTTCCGGGGACTAGCCATAATTTACACAGGGAGAAAACAAAAAGAAACAATATCAAAAGACACTAGAAGAAGAACACAAAGTGTAGAATTAAACTTACAGAAAGAACCAGAAAAAAGAATCTAAAAAATCAAATAGAACTAATAAAACACAAATTGAATCTAATGGAAAAAGAAAAATTGGCACAAAAAATTAAAAGTGCAAAACAAAACCTCTTTGAAAATGCTAACAAACCCGGAAGATGGTTGGCATATAAACTAAAAAAAGAGAAGGGAAAGAAGCTGATATATAGATTGGTAGATGAGAAAGGAACTCTCCATTATCAAAATGAAAAGAAAAAGAAAATAATTCAGGATTTCTATGAAAATCTGTATGGTCAAGAAAAAATTGCAGAAGATAAAATAAAACAATATTTTAAGACTTTTTTATTTCATCAAACTGGCCTGGCCTAAATCATCTCCCCTTTTAAATATAAATTTTAATTTGTTTTAAATTATGAGGTATTTTAAATTCTGCCAAATTATTTAATTTGTTTTTAATATATTTTAAATCTTTGTATTTATGTGTTTTATCTTGTGGCTGTTCACTGCCCTGAGTCCTTCGGGAGAAGGGCGGTATAGAAATTTAATAAATAAATAAATAAAATAAATATTTGGAAAAAGCTGTATTACCTAAAGTGCCTGAAACAGTGAAAGGGATGTTACATGAAAGGATAATGATGATGGAACTAACAGAGGCAATCAAGAGAGAAAAGAATAATAAAACACCAGGACCAGATGGTCTACCGGCGGAATTTTACAAGTATTTACAAGACATTCTAGGACTGTCAATGTTGGAAATCTATAATGAAGTATTATTAGAAGGTAAGATACTAAATACTTGGACAAAAGCAAATATTATTCTTATACTGAAAGTAGATTCAGACTTAATGTAGATTAAAAATTATAGGCCAATATCACTGTTGAATGTTAGTTATAAAATATATGCCTCAATAATGGCCCCAGGCTCAGGGGTTTTCCTGGGGACCGCCGGACTCCCTGGTGAGCTTGGGGACGCTGCCAGAATTCCTTATTTGGCAGTGGTAGCGAAAGCGGCGTCAGCGATGGCTGCGGCTGCAATGGCGGCCGTCCGACGATGGCGGGGAGGAGAGCGTCGGCCGCCAACCCTGCTGAAGTGGTTGATGGGGTCAACGTGGCTAAGAAGAACATCGACCATCCGGGCCTGGCGAGGATTGGCGTGAGGGCTGCCCAGTCGATGGGTTAGTTCCTCACGGTCACTGGGAGGCCTCTGTTGGATTTTGGGGGCTGGGGGTGAGAGTTTTCTCCCCCCTATTTTTTTTTTAATTTTGATTTATATGCCGATCTTTTTGATTTATATGCCGATCATTTATATGAACGATTTTCCATCGTTCCCCTGACACTATGCCTATCTCGGACTGGTTGCCATTTACGGACTCACTGGCACTGAAGTTTGGCTCATATTCATCTGAGCCCTTCCCCCCCTGCCGTTAAGGGGACTGTAAATTGTGCTGGGAGGTTATGGGAGCAGGTGTATTTCTTCCATCCCACCAGCAGAGGGGACTGACCATCATATCAACCACCATGAGAGGGTGGTCTCTTGTGCCCCTCAGGCTGAGTCGGTATGGTACTATCTGCATTTCGCCAGCAAAGGGAATTGACTATCAGACCAACCACCGTGAGAGCGTGGTTGTGGATTATTAGACCAACCACTGTGAGAGGGTGGCTATGGACTTTAACCCCTTGTGCTGTGTTTGACATTGCAGTGGTTCACTACTTCCATCTCACCAGTAGAGGGGATTGACCATCAGACCAATCACTGTGAGAGGGTCGTTGGATTGTATCCCCCTTGAATTGTGTCAACTTGGCAAGAGATCCTGCCCACTGTGGTGAGGGGACAGTGGACTTTGGACCTTGGATTTTGGATTTTGGATGCCCCCATCTTATTTGTCCTCCCTGGACCTCTTATTTTCCATCTGGACCCTT
Source organism: Arizona elegans (assembly GCA_022577455.1). Classification (NCBI taxonomy): domain Eukaryota; kingdom Metazoa; phylum Chordata; class Lepidosauria; order Squamata; family Colubridae; genus Arizona; species Arizona elegans. Next base: position 67,641,043 of record JAKOOJ010000004.1, on the reverse strand, counting down.
GGGACATGGTCACTTACCCTCCTGTGGCAAGATGTATTCGGCAGCTGAGCTTCTTATTCTGTGAGACTCCCCCCTCTTGGAGGATTGGCCCTCCACTCAATCGAGGGCCTACCTCGATGACGGGTTTTGGAACCCTGAGAGGTGGCATGCAGCGAAGAGGGGGTTGAGGGGTTTTTTTAAATTGTCATTTTCCAATTTTTAAGGGGTTTTGGGATGGGAGAGGGTTGTTTGGCAAAGGATAGGGAGGGTGATTTGTTGGGGGGGCCAGGCCCGGCACAGGGTTGCGTTAGGGGAGGTGCGGAGCGGGGATCTGAGGGGGTGGGTGTTGGGAGGGAAGAGGGAGATGTCATCAGTACTGTGGGTGGGAGGGGCAGGTATGGTGGGAGCAGGGGGCCATATCATGTTGTAGGGGCACGTACCCGCTGTTTCCAAGTGGTAACGTGCTCCGGCTCCCAATGCTCTTCTCGTTCCCTGGGTTGTCCATTGCCTCAGAGCCTGGGTCTTAGGCTGATGTTGTGCAACGCCAGGTCCGTGATTAATAAAGCCCCCCTCATCTGTGAGTTGATTCAGGAGGGGGGAGCGGACCTGGCGGGTATTACAGAGACCTGGTTGGGCCAGGAAGGGGGGGTCCCCCTCGTAGAAATGTGCCCACTGGGTTTCCGCGCATTTCATCAGCCGAGGGCCCAGGGTAGGTGTGGGGGGTGGCGGTTATTGTAAAAGAAGGTCTTGATCCTAGGGAGGCCACTGTACCTCAGATAGCCGGCTGTGAGTCTCTCCTTGTGAAGTGGGGCCATGGGAGGCAGATGGGCCTGCTGGTTGCGTACCTGGCTCCTTGCTGCGTGGCAGTGGCCCTGTCCGAGCTCCTCAGCGTTATAGCCGGGGTGGCGGTTGATATCCCCAGGCTTTTAGTCATGGGGGATTTCAATCTGCCGTCCATCGGTGAAGCGTCTGAGGTGGCTCGGGAGTTCATGGCTTCCATGATGGCCATGGACCTGACCCAGTTAATTCAGGGCCCCACTCACATAGGAGGAAACACGCTGGACTTGGTTTTTGTCTCTGGTCAGTGGTTGAATGGCCTAGATACAGGGGATATAGTCTTTGAACCCTTGTCATGGTCAGACCATTCCCTCCTTAGACTTGACTTTCTGACCGCTACACCCCACCGTAGGGAGGCGGAACCGACCAGGTGGTTCCGCCCCAGGCGCCTGATGGATCCTGATAGGTTCCGAATGGAGCTTGGGCCATTTCCTGAGACTCTGGCTCACGACTTGATGGGAAAACCTGGTTGCCGCCTGGGATAGGGCGGCCACTGGTGCTTTAGATCGGGTCGTGCCTTTGCGTCCTCTGACCCGGCGCCGAATCTGCCCAGCTCCTTGGTTCTCCGAGGAGCTGAGGGCGATGAAGCGCTGGAAAAGATGCCTAGAGAGTAGTTGGAGGGCCAGTCACTCCGAATCTGACTGTATAGTAGTGAGGTCTTACATCAAGACCTACTTAGTGGCGATAAAGGTGGCGAAATGTAATTACTTTTTCGCTCTTATCGCGTCAGCAGATAATCGCCCAGCTGCCTTGTTTAGGGTGACCCGCTCCCTTCTCCATCTGGGAGCGCCGGAAGACCCCTTGCAAGGACGTGCTGAAGATTTTGCGCATTATCTGCACGATAAAGTCGCTCAAATTTGGGAAGGCTTGGACTCTGATTGGGTGGGTACAGGCGGGTTGTCAGAGGTGTGCCTTGAGACTGTTACCTGGGATGAGTTTGACCCTGTGACCCCCGAGGACGTGGACAGGATGCTGGGGTGGTTGAACGCAACCACATGTTTATTGGACCCGTGTCCCTCCTGGGTGGTGCTGGCTATCCGGGAGGTTACATGAGGCTGGCTCCAGAGGATTATAAACACTTCCTTGAGTGAGGGTTTCTTGCCTCCCGCCTTGAAAGAAGCGGTGGTGAGGCCCCTCCTCAAGAAGCCCTCTCTGTTTTGGCAAACTATCATCCAGTTTCCAACCTTCGCTTCTTGGCGAAGGTTGTTGAGAGTCTGGTTGCACGACAGCTCCCGCAGTACCTGGATGAAACCGTCTATCTAGATCCGTTCCAGTCCGGCCTCAGGCCCGGGTACAGCACGGAAATGGCATTGGTCGCGTTGGTAGATGATATCTGGAGGGCTCGGGACAGAGGTTGCTCCTCTGTTCTGGTCCTATTAGACCTCTCAGCGGCTTTTGATACCATCGACCATGGTATCATGCTGTGCCGGTTGGAAGGATTGGGAGTGGGAGGCACTGTCTTACGGTGGTTCTCCTCCTATCTCTCCGACCGGTTGCAGTCCGGGTTGGCTGGGGAGCAGAGGTCGACCTCAAGGAACCTGGTTTGTGGGGTGCAACAAGGGTCGGTCCTCTCGCCTCTCCTGTTCAGCATTTATGTGAAGCCGCTGGGCGAGATCATCCGTGGTTTTGGGGTGCAGTGCCATCTGTACGCTGATGACACTCAGCTGTACATCTCCATCCCAGACCACCCCAACGATGCCCTTGAAGTGATGTCCCGGTGCCTGGAGGCCGTGCAGGTCTGGATGGGGAGGAACAGGCTCCGACTCAACCCCTCCAAGACCGAGTGGCTGTGGCTGCCGGCGTCCCGATATAGTCAGCTGGTGCCATCGCTGACTATTAGGGGCGAGACATTGGCCCCCACGGAGAGGGCGCGTAACTTGGGTGTCCTCCTGGACGCACAGCTGTCTTTAGAAGAGCATATGACGGCCGTGGCCAGGGGGGCTTTCTATCAGGTTCGCCTGATACGCCAGTTGCGCCCCTTTCTGGATCGGGACTCCTTATGCACGGTCACTCATGTCCTCATCACTTCCTGCCTGGACTACTGCAATGCTCTCTACATGGGGCTCTCCTTGAGGAGCACTCAGAGGCTCCAACTGGTGCAGAATGCAGCCGCGGGGGTACTTATGGGGGCGACATGGCGCTCCCACGTGACACCTCTCCTGCGCGAGCTGCATTGGCTTCCAGTGGTCTTACGGGTGCGCTTCAAGGTATTGGTTCTCGTCTTCAAAGTGCTCCATGGCTGAGGGCCCGGTTATTTACGAGACCACCTTCTGCCACCGATAATCTCCCACCGGCCAACACGCTCCCATAGAGAGGGCCTCCTCAGGGTGCTGTCGGTCAGGCAATGTCGGCTGGCGACCCCCCGGGGAAGAGCCTTCTCTGTGGGGGCACCCGCCGTCTGGAACGAGCTATCCCCAGGGATACGACAGATCCCGGACCTCCGGACCTTCCGCCGGGCCCTGAAGACTTTTATTTCAGCAAGCCAGGCTGGATTAAACATTTTTTAATTGGGGAATTTTATGGGTAAGGGGTTTTTAAATTGGGGAAGCCAAATGATAAATTCAATTTTGTTTTATAGTATTTTAATGTTTGTATTGTGTGTTTTTAATTTTGGCTGTTCACCGCCCCGAGTCCTTCGGGAGAGGGGGCGGTAGAAAAATGTAATAAATAAATAAATAATAAATAAATTAATTAATTAATTAATTAATTAATTGAAAAGATTTTTGAATGAATTTATACATTCAGATCAGAATGGATTCTTACCTAAGAGAAAAATAATATGAGAGTCATCTTGAATTCACTGGAGCATTATGAAAAACATTATGAAAAACAAATGGCACTGATCTTTTTAGATGCACAAAAAGCTTTTGACACTGTAAATTGGCAATTCATGTTATTACAATTAAAATATATGGCCTTTGGTGATAAATTTACTAATATGATTAAGGCAATATACTCCAAAAAGACTGCAAAGGTGATGGTTAATGGGGACATGATAGAAAACTTTAAACAAAGGCACAAGGCAAGGATGCCCACTGTCCCCTTTACTATTTATATTGATGTTGGAAGTATTAAATAGAAATATTAGGCAAGATATAGAAATAAAAGGTATGCAAATAAAGAAAAAAAAATAGAAACTACAGGCATTTGCAGATGACCTGGTATTTATCTTAGAAAAACCACAAGAAACTGGACCTAAATTAATAAAAAAATAGAAGTATGGTGAAGTGGCAGGATTGAAAATAAACAAAGAAAAACCAAAATATTAGCTAAAAATCTTACAGATAAACAGAAAAAAGACAGAAGAAAACAGGCATCCAGATAATTAAGAAAGTAAAATATTTAGGAATTCAATTAACAGCAAGATGTGCTACCATTAAAGAAGACAATTACACTAAGCTGCAACAAATCAAATCAGACTTGGAGAAGTGGAAAAAATTACAACTATCCTTGATAGGAAGAATAGCTACTATAAAAATGAATATTTTGCCAAGATTACTGTGTTCTAAACAATACTGATAAAGCTGGAAAAAAATATTTTGAGGAATTAAATAAAACAATGTCAAAATACATTTGACAAGGGAAAAACCCAAGAATGAATCTGAAAATGTTACAAGGTTCCAAAAACAAAGGGGGTTTTGAGTTGCCAGATTGGGAGTTGTATTGTCAAGTCTCTGTACTTACATGGGTGAAAGAATGGATAAATCTGAGACAAAGACGATTATTAACATTGGAAGGACATGATCTTCAAATAGGGTGGCACGCTTTTTTATGGTGTGGGAAAAATAAAATACATAGATATTTTCAAAGACATTATTAGAAATGCACTATTGTTAGCAAAAATTGCACTATTGTGGGCAAAAATTAAAGAAAAACATTATTTGAAAATACCAGTCTGGCTCTCCACGGTGGAGGCACTGATACATCCAAATATTTTTAACATGGAAAATATTACAAAGTATAAGGGCATCTTGAATGAAAAAGGGGAACTTAAAACTAAGCAAGAATTGAACAGTCAAAGGATTGACTTAGCATGGTGGTCACGTGCAGTACAATCAAGATATGAGAAAGATGCTAAAATGACTAGCTTCTATAAAGAACCAACAGAACTAGACCAGGTATTAACAGTGACCAATGAAAAACTAATTTTAAAAAATCTATAGTTAGTTACTGAGCATTAAAATGGAAGAAGAGCAAGTAAAAGAAACTGATAGTATAGGCTAAGAATTTTGGTTATACTATAGAAGTTAGATAAATGGCAGATACTGTGGGACAGGAATTATAAACTAACAATGTCAACTGCATACAAAGAAAATTTATAAAAAATGTTTTATAGATGGAATTTTCTGCCAGCAGAAAATTGTCCGCTAAGTGTTTGAAATGTAATCAGATACCGGGTTCATATTATCAAATGGTGGACATACCCAAAGTCCAAAAAATCAGACAAAAATACAGATATGGCTAGAAAAAATAGTAAAGCAACATATAGATCTAAAGCCACAAATATTTCTGTTGGGTATTTTACCAGAAAAATATAATAAAGGGAATACATATTTAATTTTACATGTGTTAACATGTAGCAGCCAGAATTGTGTTTGCATAACAATGGAAAAATGAAGAGATCCCTACAGATGAAATTGTAATAATAAAAAAATATTAGAATGTGCAGAAATGGATAGATTAACACTTAAAATTAAGAAGGAAGAAACTGAATATTTTTTAACATGGGATTTGTTTTATCAATGGTTAAATAGCAGAAACAGAAGTTAGAAACTTAAAAGCGTAAGAGAAGAATTAATTACAATGAAGATGTACTAAAATGGATAAGTAAATATTATTATGTTTATTATTGATGTTAAGAATATTATTACTATTACCATTACTATATCTCAAAGACAATTGTACTCAGACAGCTTATATAGATTTTATAGTTTATATAGATACTATTTTTTTATGTTTTACATTATTAAAAAATAAAGAACCTTATATATATAAAAAAGATTAAGAGATTATTGGATTTGGAAAGTCATGAATTGAAGTTTGGACAGCATACCTATCTATGATATGATAAAGTTAAAATGAATGTGGATTTCAAGGATCACTTTATTAGGCAGGCCATTTATACAATTTGGAATAAATACAAAGAAAAGGTTTTTCTAAAATATCTCTGGATGTTACCCAAACATTTTTTTTAGAAAAGGAATGATAGTGAGTTACAATTGGTGAATTTATACTGAATAATATCCTTTGTTCAAAATTAATCACTTCTCAAATCAAAAGAAGACTTGGAACTAGAGGGTTGTAACTATCATTGATTTACCTATCTACAATTAAAAGAAAGGCTTACTCTGGATTTAAAAAAATGTGGTAAAATATATACAAATATATTTTAGTGCTCTCTAAATTAACACCAAACACAGCAGTACATATATCACATACTCAAACATAGACACACATACCACCTTCACATTTATCTTGCCAATACATTGATATAAAGTCCAAGTTCAAATATCAAGTATCTGATCTGTCCCCGTCCCCACACACACACACAAACACAGCCAGCCGAGGGTTAAGGAAACACTTTGGAACGCACCTAGGTCTTATCTCCCACTTGGCAGCGATAGACACACCATCTGCCAAGTGACTTTATTTTCACAAACAGAAAGATAAGATACTAACGTACAAAAAAGTCCAAGCAGAAATAATATTTCTCCCAGCAGTTCCGGACGAGGCTTTAGTGACTATCCAAGGTTTGCTTTTGTTCGTCACAAGGATCCCTGACCACTACCCTCTATTATATAGTCTCTGGGGTGTGGTCCAGTGACTCAGTTCTAATCCCTAGCATGCCTCCTAAGCTGCTGCAATCGTTTATCACGCCTTCGGAGGCGTGCGTCCAGGAATGATGTTTCATCGTCACTCTGAGACGAACCAGCTGTCTCCCTGCTGATCTCCTCTCCCTCGGCCGGCACCTGAGACAATGCCAGAGGGGAGGGGCCTGGAGAGGGAGGCCTGGCTGACTCCTCTTCCTCATGCTCGGAGCTTTCTTCCTCCGATGGGACAGGCTCAGAGGGCAGGGCCACAACACTATCCCCCACCGCAGGGCCCTTCCCCCGGGTCTGACAGTCGGGATGAGGTCGGGACGGGAACTGTTTGTGGAAAGCCCGCACCAGGTCAGGGGCCTGAACGGCAGACGCGTCCACCCAGGTGAAATCCTCGGGCCCGTACCCCTTCCAGGCGATGAGGTATTGGAAGCGCCCCTTCAGCCAACGGGAGTCCCGGATACTGTCCACCTCGTACGTCGAGGCGTCGTCCTCGTTGGCTGCGGCTGGGGGGGCAGGCGTCGGCGGGCGGTGCAGATGGCTCGCAGGGGCCTCAGGGACCATGAGGGACCGATGAAAAACAGGGTGGAGCCGCATGGAGCGGAGTAGAGTCAACCGGTAGGCCACCGGATTGATGACCACCTCGATAGGGAAGGGACCGATAAAGCATTGGGCCAGTTTCCTCACCGGCCGGTCCGTGGGGAGGTGTTTCGTGGACAACCACACCCGATCTCCTACTTCCAGCGGTGGCGTTGCCCGGCGGGCGCGATCGGCGAACTGTTTATAATCCTCTTTCGCCCGGATCAGCTGCCGCCGCACCAGTTGCTGCACCGCCTGCAGCTCCGAGAGGAAGTCCCGGGTCTTGGGAACGGGAGTCCATGAGGGTCAACAGGAAAAGCCGTGGATGGTATCCGACGTTGGCATGGAATGGGGTCATCTGGGTGGAGGTGTGTTGGGAGTTATTAAAAGCGAACTCCGCCAGGGGAAGGTACTCGGCCCAGTTGTCCTGCTGCTGGTTGACAAAACAGCAGAGGTACTGCTCCAGTATGCCGATGACCTTCTCCGTGCCCCCGTCAGTCTCTGGATGGTGCGACGACGACAGGCACACCTGCACCTCCAGCGCGGCCATCAGGCTTTTCCAGAAGCGGGCCGTGAACTGGGCCCCGCGGTCCGAAACCACCCGGTCCGGCAGGCCGTGGAGGCGGAAGATATGTTGCAGGAACAGGCGAGCCGTGGTGCGGGCCGAGGGCAGGCCGCGGCACGGAATGAAATGTGCCATCTTCGTGAGCGCATCCACCACCACGAGGACGGTCGTGTACGTAGCGGACAGGGGCAGGTCTGTCAGGAAGTCCATGGAGATGGCTCCCCATGGTCTCTCCGGTATCGGCAGCGGCTGAAGGAGTCCAGGAGGGGGGCTGGATGTGGCTTTGGCCTTTCGGCACGTCACACAGGACGTCACGTAGGCGTGCACGTCGTGCCGTACCCGAGGCCACCAAAAAGTCTACGTCACCAAGTTCAAAGTCTTAAAGAAGCCGAAGTGCCCCACCGTGGGGTTTTCATGGCACTGGTTCATGACGAGGGCTCGGAGCGGACTCGTGGGCACATACAGCCGACCCCGGTGTCTGAGCAAGCCCTCCTCCACGGTCCATGGGGACGCGGGGCCGACGTCCGCTCTCCGCTGCTGCAACCAGTCGTCCCGTCGCTGTGCTTCTAGCACCTGAGCCCGCAGGTCCACTGGTTCCTGGACCGCGGCCAAGGAGTCCGCTGGCAGCACCGTCCGGGGGGGGAAGGGAGTCCTTGGGGCAAAAGTATTCCGTCTTACAGGATAGCGCGTCCGCCCTCTGGTTGAGGTTGGTCGGAATGTATGTCACGTGGAAGTTGAACCGGGCGAAAAACAACGACCACCGGATCTGCCGCTGGTTCAACTTCCTGGTCGTGGTGAGGTGCTCCAGGTTCCGATGGTCCGTCCGCACCTCCACCTGGTGTTGGGCCCCCTCGAGGTGATGTCGCCAAGCCTCGAACGCGTCCTTGATGGCCAGCAACTCCTTTTCCCAGATGGTGTAGTTGCGCTCGGAAGGGTTGAGTTTCTGGGAGTAGTATGCACAGGGATAAAGAGTGCCGCCATCCACCGGAGCCTGTAGCAGCACCGCCCCAATCGCCACGTTGGACGCATCCGTCTCCACCACAAACGGACGGTGTGGATTGGGGTGCCTCAGGACTGGCTCCGTGAGGAAGGCCTGCTTGAGGACCTCGAAGGCCTGCTGCTGCGGGGTCCCCACTGGAACGGGACCTTCTTCCGAAGGAGCTGGGTCAACGGCAAGGTCAGGGTGGCGAAGCCCGGGATGAAGGTCCGATAGTAGTTGGCGAATCCCAATAGACGCTGGACGTCCTTCACCCGACGCTGGGGTTCCCAACTGCGCAAGGCCTCCACCTTGCGCGGGTCCATCGCGATGCCCTCGGGGGTGATGATGTGCCCGAGGAACTCTATGGAAGTCTGGAAGAAGTAGCATTTCTCCAACTTCGCATAGAGCTGGTCCTCCCGCAGGCGCTGCAGGACCTGGCGGACATGCTAGAGGTGACTTTCCGGGGTCCGGGAATAGATCAAAATTTCATCCAAGTAGATCACCACGAACCGATCCAGCATGTCCCGGAACACATCGTTCATCAAGTGCTGGAAGACCGCAGGGGCGTTGGTCAACCCGAACGGCATGACGGTATACTCGAAGTGTCCGTACCGAGTGCCGAACAACGTCTTCCACTCGTCCCCCTCTCTCACGTGCACCAGGTTGTAGGCCCCTCAGAGATCAAGCTTAGTGAACATCGAGGCCTCCCGCAACCTCTCCATCAGCTCCGGGATCAGCGGCAGGGGGTAGCGATTTCGCACTGTGATGGCATTCAAGCGCCGGTAGTCGCAACACAGGCGCAAGTCCCCCGTCTTCTTTTTCACGAAGAGGACCGGGGCCGAGAGCGGGGAGTCTTAGGCCGGATGAACCCACGGGCCAGGTTCTTTTCCAGAAAGTCCCGTAAGGTGGCCAGCTCGGGCTCCGACATGGAGTACAGGCGTCCCGAGGGCAGGGGCGCGTTGGGCATTAGGTCCACTGCACAGTCGTAGCGTCGGTGCAGGGGCAAGCGGTCCGCCTCCTTCTCGCTGAACACGTCGGCGAAGGGCGTCAGCTCCGGAGGCAAGGAGATGTTTGGGGCAGAGACATCCTGGCTGGCGCAGGTGTGGCGAAGGTGATCGACACACTGCAGGCTCGGGAACGAGATGGCGTTTCTCGACCACGCCACCTGAGGGTCATGTGCCCGAAGCCAGGCCATCCCCAGGACCAAGGGAAAGTGCAGATCCGCCATTACGTAAAACTGGATCGCCTCCTCGTGGTTCCCAATGGCGAGGCGCAAGGGCTGGGTAGCGGTTTTGATGGACCCCGCCACGAGTTCCCGCCCATCTATAGTCTCGACCCTCAACGGAGGGTCCACTGGAACCAAGGGGACTTTGCAATGGGCTACAAAGGCCTGGTCCATAAAGTTCATGGTGGCCCCCGAGTCCACCAGTGCATGCCCCTGGAGCCCCTCCGACCGGTTAGCCAACAACACCCGTGTGTTCAAAATCAGGTGCCGAGGGGGCTCACAGTCCACAGCCGCCGACTCTGGCGGGGCATGATCACGTGCCTGACCCAGAGTTTCCACCAGGCCTGGCCCGTTTCCCGACTGGTCACGCCGAGACTCCGGATCAGGCTTGAGCGGTCCACTCCGCTTCCGGGGACACGAGGCGGCAAAATGTCCCGCCTCACCGCAATAGAGGCACAACCCCCCTTGACGTCTCCGCATCCGCTCCTGGGCCGTCAGTTGAGGTCTGGCTGCTCCGAGCTCCATGGGCTCCTCAGCCATCTCCACAAAACGCTGTGCGGTCCGGAGCGCTGTCGGTGCGAAACGCGGGGGTGCCGACGCTGTCGGTGGTTCCGGAAGAGCCCGACGGGGCCATCGCCATTGCAGGCGGGCGTCGATGCGCAGGCATTGGGTCACCAGTGCATCGAGTGTCGGTGGGGCCTCCACACGAACCACCTCGTCCTGCATCTCGTCGGAAAGGCCGTCCTGGAAGGCGTCCATCAGCGCCGCCTCATTCCAAGCCGAATCCTGGCCTAGTAGTCGGAACTCTACAATATAGTCCTGCAGGGGCGCTTGCCTTGGCGGAGGTCCTTGATGCGCCTCGCTGCCGTCTGCACCCGGAGGGGGTCCTCAAACATGGTGCGCAGGTGTTGTAAAAAGCCCTGAAAGTCCAGGAGCAAGGGGCTATCTTGCAACAACAGGGGCGTGGCCCATCGGGCGGCAGTGCCAGAGAGGGAGCTGATAACAAATGCCACCCGAGCCCGGTCATCCGGAAAATCCTCCGGCCTCATCGCCATAAACAGTTGGCATTGTCCCAAGAAGGCCGGAAACATCTCCTGCTGCCCAGAAAACCTATCTGGCACGTTCACTGGGCATCTCGGACGGGAAGGGGGAGGAGGTGGAGCTGCAGGAGCATTTCCCAAAGCAAGTTGGGCAGTTAGCTGTGCTACTTGCTGTTGCAGAAGCTGATTGGCCTGCAGTATCTGCTGTAACTGCTGCTGCAGCTGTTGGTCCATCGTGGGTTAACGATGGAGTATGGGGGTGACGAACAAGATGATCTGTTCCCGTCCCCACACACACACAAACACAGCCAGCCGAGGGTTAAGGAAACACTTTGGAACGCACCTAGGTCTTATCTCCCACTTGGCAGCGATAGACACACCGTCTGCCAAGTGACTTTATTTTCACAAACAGAAAGATAAGATACTAACGTACAAAAAAGTCCAAGCAGAAATAATATTTCTCCCAGCAGTTCCGGACGAGGCTTTAGTGACTATCCAAGGTTTGCTTTTGTTCATCACAAGGATCCCTGACCACTACCCTCTATTATATAGTCTCTGGGGTGTGGTCCAGTGACTCAGTTCTAATCCCTAGAACGCCTCCTAAACTGCTGCAATCGTTTATCACGCCTTCGGAGGCGTGCGTCCAGGAATGATGTTTCATCGTCACTCTGAGACGAACCAGCTGTCTCCCTGCTGATCTCCTCTCCCTCGGCCGGCACCTGAGACAATGCCAGAGGGGAGGGGCCTGGAGAGGGAGGCCTGGCTGACTCCTCTTCCTCATGCTCGGAGCTTTCTTCCTCCGATGGGACAGGCTCAGAGGGCAGGGCCACAACAGTATCAAAAAATACAGTGGCGTGTAACAGTGACCAATTCTCTTTTATGTCTAGTTGTCATCTGTTGACCACAGCATCACACTCATCACTGACTTTTCTCTGTAGGCATGCCACTCCAAATGTATTTATTTATTTATTTTATTCGGCTTATATGCCGCCCTATCTCACAATGGACTCAGGGTGGCTCACAACAATAAAACACAAGCCACAATATAAAATAAAGACTAAAATCTAAAAAAAATTTAAAATTAATCCTTAAAACCAATTAAAACCCCATCACCAGTCCAGTCCACCAACCGAGAAGGCTCTACCCCTGGGGGCCGCCAACCGCCACTGTCTAGCCGACGGCACCCTGAGTAGGCCCTCTATGGGCGCGAATCAGGCGATGGGATATCCTTGCTGGCTGTAAGTGGTCCGCCAAATATCCTGGTCCTAAGCCATGTTGGGCTTTATAGGTTATCACCAGCACCTTGAATCTCACCCGGAGGGCAACCGGTAGCCAATGCAAACAGCGCAGGAGGGGTGTAACATGGGAGTATCGGGATTCTCCCATCACAACCCGTGCGGCTGCATTTTGCACCAGCTGAAGTCTCCGGGTGGTTCTCAAGGGCAGCCCCATGTAGAGAGCATTGCAGTAGTCAATCCGTGAGGTGACCAGCGCATGAGTAACTGTGCATAGGGCATCTCGGTCCAAGTAGGGACGCAACTGGTGCACCAGACGTATCTGGGCAAATGCCCCCCTGGTCACGGTCGTTATCTGGTCTTCTAAACTCAACCGTGAATCCAGAAGGACGCCCAAGTTGTGCACCCTGTCTACAGGGGGAAAAACTTCACCCCCTATAGTCAGCGATGGTACCTCTCCCCTGAACCGAGATGCCGGTACCCACAGCCACTCGGTCTTGGCCGGGTTGAGTTGCCATCTGTTTCTACCCATCCAGACCCGTACCGCTTCCAGGCACCGGGCCATCACATCAAGGGCATCACTGGGTTGGTTCGGGGTGGAAATATAAAGCTGAGTATCATCAGCGTACTGATGATACGTCACCCGAAACCACGAATGATCTCCCCTAGCGGTTTCATATAGATGTTGAACAGGAGGGGCGAGAGAACCGATCCCTGAGGCACTCCATAAGTGAGGGGCCTCAATGTCGATCTCTATCCCCCTGCCAACGGGTTGCGTTCGACCTGAGAGGTAGGAGAACCACCGTAGAACAGTGCCTCCCACTCCCAGCCCCTCGAGGCGACGCAGCAAGATACCGTGGTCGACAGTATCAAATGCCGCCGAAAGATCCAATAGGACCAGAACAGAGGAGTGACCTCTGTCCCGGGCCCTCCAGAGATCATCCACCAGTGCGACCAATGCCGTCTCTGTGCTGTACCATGCCTGAAACCCGATTGGTATGGGTCGAGGTAATCCGCTTCATCCAGGACCTGCGGGAGCTGACGTGCGACCACATTCTCAACAACCTTCGCTAAGAAACGAAGGTTGGAGACTGGACGAAAATGACTTAATACAGCTGGGTCCAAGGCCGGCTTCTTAAGGAGGGGCCTCACCACCGCCTCCTTCAAGATGGTCAGGAAGTTTCCCTCACTCAACGAAGCTGCTATCACCGCCTGGATCCAGCCTCGTGTCACCTCCCGGGCCGAATAGTCCAGCCAGGAGCGACATGGGTCCAACAAACAGGTGGCAGCACTCAGCTTCCCCATGATCCTGTCCACTTCCTCTGAGGTAACAGAATTGAACTCTTCCCAAAACACAGGACCCGCTGTCTAACCCCTGTCTGACTCTGTCCAGTCAGAGTCCAAGCCGTCCTGAATATGAGCGATTTTGTCCAACAGGTGCTGACCAAACACCTCGGCTCGTCCCTGTAAAGGATCGTCCCTCACCCTCTGATTTAAGAGGGAGCGGTACACCTTAAACAGGGCAGCCAGGTGATTCTCTGTGGACGCGATGACATCGGTGAAGTAGCGGCGTTTTGCTGCCGCCAACTCCACCAGGTCGGCCCGTGTCGCCGACCTTAATTGAAATCGGTCAGATTCGGAACGGCTGGCTCTCCAACAGCTCTCTAGGCCTCGTCTATGCCACTTCATCCCCCGAAGCTCCTCGATAAACCAGGGAGCCAATTGGGGTCTGCGACGAGTCAGAGGCTGCAAAGGAACGACCCAGTCCAGAGCCCCAGCAGCAGCCTCTTCCCAGGCCTCCACCAGGGTCGTGACCGGGGCGTGGGAGAGAGAGAGAGAGGGATCATCCCAAGCTCCTTCTGGAACCTCTCAGGGTCCGTCAGGCGCCTGGGGCAGAACCAGATGGTTGGTTCCGCCTCCCAGCGAGGACGGGCGGCGTAATGGAAGCCTAGCGGAGGAGATAATGATCGGTCCATGACGGGATAAATAGTAGGAGATTCCCCCACCGAACTCATCTCGCCACTGCTCCGAGACGAAAACCAGATCGGGCATGTGCCCCCACCCCAATGAGTCGGGTCTTGGGTAATCTGAGTCAGATCCATAGCTGCCATGGAAGCCATGAACTCCCGAGCCACACCCGACGCCACACCCAAGGACGACAGTTTGAAGTCCCCCAAAACAATAAGTCTGGGAAACTCCATCACCAGCCCCGAGAGGGCGTCGAGCAGCGCGGGCAGGGCTGTTGAAACACAGCGGGGAGACAGGTACGCAATTAATAGACCCAACTGACCAGACTGGCCCCACCTCATGAGGAGGGCCTCACATCCATCAATCTTAGGAGCAGTGACTTCCCATGGACTAAGGACCTCCCTAATAATCACCGCCACCCCCCCTCCCCTACCCTGGGCCCTTGGCTGGTGCAGCACCCGGAAACCTGGTGGGCACAATTCAGTCAGAGGGACACCCCCCTCTGAGCCCAACCAGGTTTCCGTAATGCATGCAAGGTCTGCGGTTTCCTCCTCAATCAAATCTCGAATGAGGGGAGCTTTATTGACTACAAACCTAGCATTAAAATAGACCAGCCTAAGCCGAGGGACCCAATCCCTCAAACCCCCAGGAGGTCGGATAGAACTAGGAGGGTCGGAGCGCGCCACCGCTCGAAGATAACAGGTGCGGGCTCCCAAAAACCGATACGGCCCTCCATTCCTCCATTCCTCCACCTACAGCCATTCCCCAGAGTGGGATGTATCAAACTGGCCCATCCCAGGAGATAGGAGCCTCCATTCCAGGGTGTCCTCCCACGACACTCGTGAATGATAGGAGGTGTTAGTCCTCGCCATCCTCTCACCACAGCAGGCTCCTGAGTCCAGTTGGGGTCACCCAAGGTAGGAACCTTCCGTCACTGCTGTCCTCTCACCATAGCATGACTCGGTTCCGATGGTAAATAAAGTCCACAGCCACCCTCTCACAGCGGCAGTGGATTTCTTCTCCGGGGCGGACCAGTCCAGGGCTACAATAAAAAGTCCGGGCAGATAGATGGTTCATTCCAAGCCATGTGGGTATGGTGGGGATATATCCCGGGGTGAAAATACTGGAGATAACAAATCCAGATCCAGGAAAGCCTTCAGTCGCCCCAATCCACCATCACACCGTGTCCAACATAGCCGGTATATATAACATACCCACAGAGGAATAGCAATTGGGGGGGGGGGTGTAAGCCAACATGCAAGAACCACAAGGTCCAAGGCATTGGCTCCACCCCCTCCCGATCGGTCCAACAAGCCAAGTTCTCAATCCTCGGTGCGGTGATGATAAGAAGCGGGGGTGGGGGGGAAGGCAACTGTAAACATAATGAAGCAAGGCCCCTCCAACATGTAGCATATCTCAGGGCTCCCAATTCTAGTTCGCCAGGCAACTCTCACCCGCCTAACTGCTCCAGGGGAGAGCCATGGTTGCCACGCTGTCGGTAGGCCTCCTGCCCTTCTGCCTGCTCGCCAGGTCCGACAAAGAGGTCCAAACTCTCCAGGCAACCCAACCTCGCCAGCCTGGGTCTGAACTCTCTGGGGAAGACTCCACCACGATGCCAACACTTCCATTCCATTCCTTCCTTCACTGTCTCTGATCGTAATCCCTAGCAAGCCCCCTCCTTTCAGAGCTCCTTTCAGAGCTATCTTCCTTTCAGAGCTATCTTCGCCGGCAAGCCTCCCTCCGCTCGCCGGCAGGTCTGCCCTCGCACGCCCAAGCAGCCAGCTGACCCGCGGCGAAAAGAACCATTGCGAAACTCAGAAGCGCCGTTCGAGCGATCCCAGCACCGAGCGGCATCTAGCGGACCCGCCCTGCAGCCTCCAAGAATCTAACCGAGGCCCCCGGACTCTCTAGGTCTTCCTGAGCTACCCATCCTGGGGTAGACCCCAGGAGACCGCACTCTTCGACCAGGACGCTCCCCAGCCATCACGACGGTTAGCAAGTTGCGGCGGCCATCTTACTTACATTGTTACCTGATCTCATGATGTAGAGACTAGTGGGAAAACATATTAAATCATCCAGTGTGGAGAACTTTTAAGGGATGCTAAAAACCTGGTCGCTGACTTTCCTGAGGAGCAGGTTCTTAGCTGTTCCTCAGATCATTATCAGGGATCATTTAAAAACTCAGGAATAATACCAACAATAAATTGTGAAGAATCTCAGTCCCCCACCTTTTTTTTTTCTCTAGATCTGGATCTCTGGATTAATTTGTGCTATGCAGAGTTTGAATCGAAATCTGTTTATTATAGAGAAGTATTACAAATAATGGCCATAATTTTGGTGATTATTTTTACTTTAAGGTTAATTAACTAGATCCCTCATTGTCTTAGAAATCTTTATGCCTGTCATGATTTCTGCATATACATCTTTCTTAGTGAGTGTTTTAAACAATTTCTTGAGAAACTATAATGTCATTATATAGAACTATGGGGGCAACCATTTCCATTCAATGTTATCTTCAGTACATTTTTATTTTCATTTCACTATGTTTAAAACAGGATATTGAATTCCTATGTTTTAAGGGTTAAAAGTGATCTGAAATGTTGCCTTCCAGAACATGTGCAAGGGCAAAGCACAGTTACCATGGAGACTGCTAGAATAATGTGTTTCCTGTCTTTCTCTTCCATTCTGATAGTAACATACTCCTGCATATAAAATGCTTAGAGCCGTATACCATTGGATGATTATCTGAAGGAAACATTTTTTTCTTTTTTGGATACACATTAAAATTGATATCAAATCCCATAACAGTATAAATATGGTTAAGTGATACAGAATTAATACTGATACAAGTCAATAATTTTCAAACGTTTTTTTAGCAGCACGTTTTTAAACATTCCTGTCTAAATCTAAAGTTACAATTTTAAAACACATTTTGCCAAACATAATAGGAATGTGTAGTTTTATTCTAGAATGATGTGGAATCTTTCTAGGGTGAAGCATATAGGAATTTCAAGAGTTCCATTAACGGTGAAAACCATAACTGAAAAAGATTTCAGAGAAAGAGTGTGTATGTCTGTGTCTGTGTGCACCACTCTAGGCTTTATACAATTCCATATCGGCCTCGCCCATCTTGTATATGATGAGAAACTACAGGTTGTTTTTTTTCATTTCATTTATGATCCTGCCAAAAATATTTTTTTTCTATAATTGAGTAATGAAATGTTCACATGATATTTAGAATACTAAGTTTTTAGAATATGGATGTAATTTGAAATAAAAAACTAAAGCATCAGGGAACAAACTGGAAAGAAATGTTATAAACCAGATGATACTTTCATCTGGTATCATATACCAGAAGACCTTTTAAGAAAATTATACCCTATCAGATAATCACAAAATAGAGTATGTAAATATTTGGGCATGGGAATGAATTTATTTCTGTGAAGAATTTTTCACCTTTTCATTTAGCAGTGACTACCAGCAGATGATGTCACCTTGCAGCTGATTGGCTATTTCAGTACCTAGTGCAGGCAAGAGACAGAAGGATGCCGGCACAAATCTCTGTGGTGAATCTGTGGTGTTTTTTCTCAGTTTTGTATGGAATATTTTGATAAATATTGAGATTATTCAACTATACGGCCATGTGAGCAAGTGGGAATATTTTAGTGCAAGGGCCGTTGAAGAGCTGTCAGAGGAATGAGGCGGCTGATCTGTAAACGGATCTGTGATTGTAAGTGTTAAAATCAGGGTGGAAAGAATTAGCAGGGAGTGTTCGTAGACACATTGTAGAAGGATTGTAGCAGAAATGGCAACTACGAGTAGTAGAAAAGCAGTGTTTTTCTTACAGATATGCTGAATTAAATTGAAAATGTAAACATTTACTTGGAATTACAGATTGTAAGTAGACAAGAAATGTATATCTAATGGATTTTTCCTTAGCTGCCAAAGATTAAACTTTAAAATGATAGATTCTATCATTTGCAAGCTTATTATATGAAATGAAATTGCATTTGTTGTTGTTGTTGTTTGTAGCCTTAAAGTGGCATTCCATTTGGTTGGATTTTTGCTATACTACAGCTGGAAATAATTTATTTTAAAACCAAAATAACATAGAGTTATGATGTTTTTCTTTTTAAAAACACCTTTCTAGATAAAAACTTTGACGATGAAGAATCAGTGGATGGAAACAGGCCATCTGCAACTGCCTCAGGTTTCAAGGTCCCTGCACCTAAAAAACCTGGAAATCCTTCAAATACAACAAGAAAGCCAGGATCTGCTGGTGGGCCCAAGGTTGTAGGTAAGGATAATTCAGACATCAGAATACTTTTATTTTGATTTAATCAGAATGATATTGAAGACCTTTAAATAATAATATATCATTCATAATTGCAGTATTTTGCAAGTCAAAAACTGAAATATCTTCAAAAGCTTAGGTCTTAGATGAAATAATGGCTTTCTATAATATAAATTATGTTACATTTTGAATGGATGCACTAGCTTTCTAAATCTTCGTGACTAGTAAGAAAAGCACACAATTAATTGCTATCATGTTAGAAATCATATGTTATGCAATTAATAAACATTGACATACTCCCATGTACAGAAATCTTCAAAATAAATAAAATAATCCTAATAATATATTAGGGAAAGGAAGAGAACCATAGAACAGACTATGTGAAATCTGTCATAGAGGTAGAGACATAGATCATAAATAGTTTTTTTAAAAAAATACTTTCATGTTTCAGTAAATTATGAGTTGCAGGTGTTTATTTATCTTCTTTTGAAATAGTTGAAAATAGAATTTGACAAAAATAGATATTTCCATTTCCAGATTATTTATTTGACCCACAAAACTAATAACTAAATGCAACTCAGATGTAATACTCATAGGTGATACTGAATGTATATTTAGCATATATTAATCTGCCAGATAAAAATATTTATTCTCTCATCCAATTTGCTTTTTCAATGTAGTTTTTAATAGTTGATGAAGGTGCATCATCATTTGAGTGGGGTATTACTCAGATGTTTTCAGGGTAAATCAAGAAGCATTTTAAAATAAGGTAAAAATGAATTTATGCTATTGGTGTTCATGTAAATATATGTTTTTCTGTATCTTGCCTTCTATTTACCTATCTACTAAACCTCAAATATTCTTTGTATAAGTCTGCAACAGCTATGTGTTTAACCAACATAAGGAAATGTTCTCGCATTTGGATATATGTTAGGTAAGGAAATATAAGTGGCTTGGCGTATTATTTATATTGTACATTATTTTGCTATTCTGCTGTTTTTGTTTTAGTATATTATGACAGTATTTAGTATATTATAAACTATGTATTATGACAAAATAAAATTATTTTCCAATGAAGCTTTCTCTAAATATATTGTATTACAATTCCTATTATCATTTCTTAGTAAAGTTTGAACCACTGGAAAAAAATTGTCTGCATTATCTGTGCACATAAATGCAGGAAAAATAAATTTATTTTTCTCTTAAAAATTACTGATGAGAAATAGTAGTCTAGAGAACACAAGAAGTTCTAAGGTTGCAAAAGTTGTAAAGCTGTTTCTAAAACTTTGCCCATGTCTTGGTGGATTCAGTCTCTAAATAAACAAAATATGCTCAAAAGTATGTATATAAAATAAAAGAGCCTCAGTGGTGCAATGGACTAAAGTGCTGTTAAGTGCTAGCACTTAGCTGCCAGCTGCCTGCAATTAGCGCAAGTTCGAATCTCACCAGGCTCAAGGTTGACTTAGGCTTTAATCCTTTCGAAGTAGGTAAATTGAGGACCCGGATTGTGGGGGCAATAAACCAACTTTGTATAGAACAAATACAGCTTGGGGGGGGGGGGCAAAAGCCCTAATAAGCAGGTATATACAAAAAAATATGCAGGTTATTGCTATAATGCATTGTAAGCCTCCCTGAGTCTACGGAGAAGGGCGGCATATAAATTAGACTAATAAATAAGTAGACTAATAAATATGAAAACTGTTTATTTTTCTGAGCTTATTTTCACTATTAAGCTATTTTCATGCTATTTATGTGTATGGAATGAAATTTTCATCTGTAAACATAGAGAAGTTTCATGATTGTTTACAATTTTAGGAAAAGATGGACAATTGTATCAACTCGTTGGAAGTTAAATATAGGAGCTAAATAATGTTGGTGTAAGGAAAATTATAGTAACTAGATTAAATTGCCACATCTGTATTTTTGAGGCAACATCGGGAAATTGTTTTTGCTAAACATTCAGTTTAGAATTTTTCTTAAGATTGTCAGAGAATAAACACTTTATATATTCTAACAGTGAAGTGACTGAGGAGATTGAGGGTTTCGCCAAGCGGAGGATGGGGCAGAGCTGCCTCTTCTTCATCCCTTCAGGCAGCGTCCATGTCCTCATTGCGCCAGGCAGACACGTTGGGGTGTGGCAGTATGGGTCAGGTATGGGTCCTGAGGGAGGGGAAACCCATCCCTGCGGCTGCCAGCGGCCATGCCACTGGTGGCCATGGCTTTCCAGTGCAAGGATGGTGGTATCAGTGATAGGGAAGCCTTGTGGACTTTGAGGCGAGGCCAGTGAGCAGGGCATGGAAGCTTGTCATGGCTCCGTGAGAGCCTGAGTCTGTGGAGGAGGACGAGCCAGAACTGGGGCCAACAGAGAGTGAGGGAGTATCGTTTGCTTTGGAGGAACTTGGGGAGGAGCAGGATGAGGCAGCCCCAGGTCCCTCGGGATTGGGACAGCTTGCCAGCAGAAAGGAACGACTGGAATGACCGAGAGACGGGGTAAGAAAGGGCAGACAGTGGAGATGAGGAGCGATGGAGCTCAGGCAATGAGCAAGGACCTCCCCCTCCTGATCCCCAAGCACGGAGAGTGGAGAGGAGGCAGGAACAGTGCAGGCTGACCTTAGGAGGAGAGTGCCACACCCCTCTTCACAAGGCACACCTGGGGACGGAGACTTGAGATGCTGTGGGGAGGGACACTTGTCGGGAACAAGCACTGAATTAATGGAGTTTTGTGTGCTATTGCCGACGTCTGGAGTTCGCTGGACTTCTTGCCTTATTGCTGCCTTGTTCCTTTGCTTCGTTGGACTCAATGCCTTGTTCCTTTGCCTCGGTAGACTTCGTGCCTTGAAGCCGTTGTGCTAACAGTGTTTTGCTGAATAAGTCACAGCCAGAAATTGCTGGAGGTGTGTGTGAGCGCTCCAGGATTTGCCAGAAATACACGAGCGTTTGGGGGAAAGTTGGAGCAATAAAGGGGAGTTGGAACTATCAACTGGCTGTATTGCCTCCGTGCCTTGCCCCGGGTCATCACAGCTCTGGTGTGGGCGTGGCACTGATCTATTCTACAACCTGGTGGTGGACATCTGGGCCAGAACATGGTTAGCCTTAGATCTGACTCACAGGGCTGCCCTGGAGCCAGTAACAGGCTGCCTCGCCCTTGCCTGCACCCCCCCCCCCCCCCGGGCATGCACACAGGAGGCAGTGAGTACACTACCGGTGGCGTGTTGGGTGAAAGAGAAACCCTCAGAATGCAGTCAGCCTGTGGGGCAAGACAGTCCCCAGAGATGCCAGGCTCCACACGCTCGCTCCTGTGCTCAACCAGGGTTGGGGCGAGAGTTTGAGTTTGACATGTCTGAATTAAACAAATGGTTGTAAGTTAAAAACTATCTGTATCTGTCCTCCAAGCTCCCAGAAAAGTCTCCAACAAATCTATTTCAGGCGATTCTCTTTCCCTCAAGTATAGATTTTCTGACCTTATACGAAGAGCATAAAATCTCCATTCTTCCAATTCATCAATGAAAATATTTTGGGACATCAATATTTAGCATTTTCAGACAAAACTGAGCATCTTTACATATTGAATCATTTTCTTTTATATCATATATACTCGTGTATAAGCCAAGTTTTTCAGCACATTTTTATGCTGAAAAAGCCCCCCTCGACTTATACTTGAGTGAGGTTGCTGGGACGGAAGTGGACCTGCTCCAGACAGCCATGGCAATTCTGCTCAGGGAGCCAGCAGAGAGAGAGAGAGAAAGATGCAGGCAGGGGTGGGGGGGAGAGAACCAAAAGCTTGTGCGCCGAGACCGAAGGCGCTGCTAGAAATTGGCTGCCAGTTCTCGGGGAAGAAATTAAAAAAAACACTATTATAGCTCCGCCTCTGAACCGCCGGGGAGCAAGGGCAGAGGAACAACCGCTTTGACTGCTCATCCTCAATTTGTCACCCTGCGCAGCCTCATGGAAAAACGCAGCTGCGGGGCAGGAAAGTCCACCAGACTGGCGAGGGCAGGATGGTGGCGTAGGCTTCAAAGGCTTCTTCTCCCCCACCTCAAGACTTGCCCCTATCTCTCGCACCCTTGGTGGGGAGGCTTTGTAGCCTTACTATGCATTTTAAGTGTATTCGCAAAGGAGACGGGCTCGTTCATATGTGCAATTACACATATTACACACTCCAGGCGCCTCTTTCCTTTCGGTGGAGTGGGGAAGAAATTCAAACTTCAGCCTCCTGGTACAGCGCGGGGCTTTGGGCAAAGGCTGGGGGGAAGGGCCTCTGGCTTGCTCGCTCTCT
This sequence comes from Arizona elegans, assembly GCA_022577455.1. Classification (NCBI taxonomy): domain Eukaryota; kingdom Metazoa; phylum Chordata; class Lepidosauria; order Squamata; family Colubridae; genus Arizona; species Arizona elegans. The sequence goes on along the minus strand of JAKOOJ010000004.1, from coordinate 67,618,247 downwards.
GTCTCTCTTCAGTCTAGATTGATGCAGGAAGAAGCTCACATTTCCCTTTCCAAGGCCGCTGTCGGAGAAGCTGGGCACCGGTGAGGGCTGGCTTTTTGCCTAGCTTTGTCCGGCTGTTGGGGGGGTGGAATGGACAGGGGCCTGGGGAGGAAGCCATGCTCCCCCGACAGCTGGACAAAACTATGCAAAAAGCCAGCCCTCACCAGCTTCTCCGACAGCGGGCTTGCAAAAGGCAGTGTGGCTCCGCCTGCAATCATGCTAGACTGGGGAGGGGGAACACAAGCAAGCACTGAGGAGACTGCGGGAGGGAAGCCAGGCCTCTCCTCTCACCCCATTAGCCAGCCTGCCAGCAGGAGGTGAATTGGTGGGCTTTATTGCGTTCTAGGCATTTCCCACCTGAACGGCACGCCGCATTTCAATGGGGGGAGGTGTTTGGGGAAGGCAATGGAGGAATGGGGGAGGGTGGCATTGCCAAATGAGGAGCAGCACTGGCAGACTTTCTAAGCCTAAAGCCAGAGAGGGAAGGAGGGTGGAAGAGAGATATCCAATCCAACCTCTGTATCTGAGAGAGAGGGAGAGGGAGAGAGATGTGGCTTCTTGGGGGTGCATTTTGGAGAAGTGTCAAGAGAAATACTAAAAGGGCAAGAAAAGAAAGAAAGAAAAAGAGAAAGAAAGAAAAAAGGAAAAGGAAGGGGGAGAGAGAGAAAAAAAAAAGAAAGAAAGAAAGAAGAGGAAGGAAGGAAGGGAACACAAACCCTGGCACTAGATGTGGCTTCAGAAGACGCTTTGATACCATATTGTTTTTGTTTACCCTCTTTTCTACTTACAGAGCTAGTTTACTGTTTTTCTTTGAATAAATATTCAAAAACATTTAACCTACTGATGCCTCAATTAATGTAATTTTATTGGTATCTATTTTTATTTTTGAAATTTACCAGTAGCTGCTGAATTTCCCACCCTAGGCTTATTACTCAAGTCAATAACTTTTCCCAGTTTTTTGTGGTAAAATTAGGTGCCTCGGCTTATATTCGGGTCAGCTTATACTTGAGTATATACGGTAACTTGCTTGTAATTCCAAAATATGCTTTCTAGTTATATTATACTTTGTTTTGTTCTCCATCTATTTTTGTGGTTGCAAAATGTAAATAAAATTTGCACAATAAGAACATTTCTTGTTATTTCAATAACATTTCAATAACGTTTCTCCAAATCTGGAATGTCTTAGTATATTCTTTAAACCATATTGTGATAACTTTCTGAGGTTGGCTAGTATCTTCATTTTGCAGAAAGTATGCTGAGAAATAGAACTGTGTTTAAGAAAGTTGAACTATGGACTTTCCAACTTTTAGATATGGGACTTTAAAATGTCTTGTTATCATATTTCATCTAGTATATTAGATGACAAATATTTTTTGCTATTTTCTACAAAAAAGCATTTTAGTCTCAGCATCCTGTGGGCCTTACTTGCTTAAACTACAAAATTCACTTTGCTGAAAAACTTAATCTTCTATTGTAGAAGAAAAAAACATAAGAGAAGAATAAAGATAATAGGATACTTAAGGTCTAACTTTAGTTGTTGGTGCTAAACAAACCTTCAAAATAAAGCATGAAGGGAAGTTTTAAAGATTGAGAGCTGACATTGAGTAAGGCTGTATGCTGTTTTAGAAGTTTCTGTTTTTTCATTACACTTTCCCCGCCCCCCAAAATAAGACATCCCCTTATAACAAGCCTCAATTGGGCTTTTGAGTGCATGGCAATAAGGCCAAGCACTTATTTCAGGGTTCAAAAAAATATGAGACAGTGTCTTATTTTTGGGAAAACACGGTACTAAAATCTAAAAATTTCTACTAAAAACTAGGAATTTCAAAGTGTCAGGTTTTTGTTCATTTGTTTATAAGTGGGTTTGTATTGTGTTGGGCATGTGTGTGTTTAGATATTTCTGGAGTATATTATATATATTTTATACACACACACACACACACAAAATCAAATTTATATTTCTCTGATAAAGAAATAAAAGGAGACTAGTATAGATCTATTTCAAGCTATTTAGCGCTCATCAGCTAGCCATATCCTTACTTGGATTCAAACTTGGGCTGCCTGCATGTTAGGAGATTTGAGGAGTTCTCCTCCCTCCATCATCTTGAGCCAGAGGAGAGATTAAGTGTTTTCTATTAAGTCTACCCCTGCATTTGGGAGGGAGCATACTGCATCTCTTTTGCCTTTCAACTCCAATCCAGGAGCCCTCAAGCAGTCGCATTCACAACAAACCATTTTATACCAAATTTATATTTCGCTGATAAAGAAATAAAGAGAGATTAATATAGATCTATTTCAAGCTATTTAGCTCTCATCAGCTAGCCATACCCTTACTGCCTGCATGTTAGGCAGTTGTATTAACCTCTAAGCCACAAATTCTCTTCCCTTCATCAGCTTGAGCCAGAGGAGAGATTTAAGTGTCTCGACCAGGTGTCTCGATAGAAAACACTTGTGTGTGTGTGTGTGTGTGTATAAGAGACAGACATCGCGATCTCAGGAACTTAAAATATATTACCCACTTAGTTTTCATTAGCCTCTGCTAACATCGTCAGAGTGTAAAAACTACCATTGAAGAGATATTCGCCTTTATATATCATTGATCAATTTGACCATTGCGCGCATGATAGGCCCATCCACCTGCTTCCCACCTATAACTAGCTCTGTCATTTTTACTTCAAATATGTTAATCGATGGAGGCTTAGCTCTTGTTGCTTCCTTCCGTATCGCACACCACTTGGGCTGCCCATCCCCATGGAATAACGCTGAGCTGTCAGATGTTGCTTTAACGTCATTCTTTCCGGCCTCCTCCCACACCAGCGTTCCTCCACCTCACAGACACATTTGATATAGCAAACAAATTTGTTTGTTGTTTTGCCTGTGATCATGTGACCGGCCCAGCTTGTTCCTCATTACCCATGTCTATTGTGGCTTGAAGCTGCTCCGCCAGGTTCCTCAGCATTTGTCCTGGGCTGGCTATACCTCCACAGGACAAATCTGCATGCCCAAGGGGGGTGGGTACCATCGATCTCTACTTCCCGATAGCACACACAAGAGTAACAAATCTGTGCCACCTTAAAATAGTCCCATTCCTGTTTGTCCCTCTGTCTACCTCACTTGTCTTATTTCTGAGAAAATGCTAGTATTTAGCAATATTTATGTAAAAGTTTGTATTTTATTAATGTCTTTGCCTTCTTAAATTGAAAATTAATTTTGAAAGTAATACATATATTTATTTTTTGATATTTTATATGAAAACCTTCCAGATATTTATTTATATACCTACAGAGTTTCATTGTTCTTCATCAGTACTTTTTATGCTTTGTGGTATAATCTGAAACAGTTTCAGAAATTGTTTTAATAGTTATGAAAGACAAGGGAATTGTACAGTACATAAATATAATTCTTAAAACATGTTTTCAAGAAGGGTTGCAAATCCACTGGTTTAACACAAAATGGTAGAATAGTTAATACTCATAAGTATTGCGAAAAAAAATAGAAAAAATAAAAGAAAAGCATTGCTTGATTCATGAAGGATGTAAGTAAACCAATCAGGCATCATCTTTATTTCACCTGAATGTTGTGTTCCTATCAATTACATCATTTAAACAGTCTTAGTATTCTCCTCTGGCCAATACTGAAGCAAGTGGTTCTGTACCTGTATTTTCATCTCTCTTCCTCCCTCCCTCTCAAATATATAACCTATTACTTCTGTTTTTCTTTTATGGACTCTGTTGACATTAAGGTAAGAGTATAATAGAAAAAAAATTAAGACAATGATAGCATCATTGGCATCCTTCAGTCTCAAGAGACTCTGGTATCGTGCTCTGGAAAGAGGTCCTAAAACAGCATCTAGTGTGACTAAAAAGGCCAATTCGAGAGTGGCAATCCCTTCCACACTGAGGGCAGATACATTCTGTCCCCTGCCCAGCCCCCAGATTTTGCTTGTTCCAGGACTGCCTCTTTGCCTCAGCCTGCCAAACAAGTGTCTCTTCGAATTGGAGAAGGCCATGCTAAGTCTTTATCCTCCAAGCTGAACGATCAGAAGTCAAAGTTTCCCAGTTGTTAATGTCCATTCCCAGGGACTTTAGGTCCCTCTTGCAGATATTGTTATATCGCAGCTGTGGACTCCCTCTGAGACGCTTTCCCTGCACTAATTCTCCATACAGGAGATCTTTCGGAATCTGACCATCAGCCATTCTCACGACGTGCCCAAGCCAGCGTAGACGTCGCTTTTTCAATAGTGTGTACATTCCAACACATTCCAAGACTGTGCTATTTGGAACTTTGTCTTGCCAGGTGAGGCCAAGAATTTGTCAAAGACAGCGCATATGAAAGGTGTTCAACTTTCTCTCCTGCTGTGCGTAAAAGGCCCAAGACTCATTGCAGTACAAGAATGTGCTCAGGGCACACTCAGGACATAGACCTGGATCTTTGTATCTTCCGTCAGCTTCTTATTAAGCCATGCTCTCTTTGTAAGTCTGGAAAATGTGGTGGCCACTTTACCAATACGTTTATTCAGCTCAGTATCTAAAGAGAGAGTGTCAGAGATAGTTGAGCTGAGGTACACAAAGTCATGGACGACCTCCAGTTTTTGTGCAGAGATTGTAATACAGGGAGGTGAATCCACGTCCTGACCCATGACTTGTGTTTTTTTCAGGCTGATTGTTAGTCCAAAGTTTTGGCAGGCCTTGCTAAAACTGTCCATATGTTGTTGAAGGTCTTCAGCAGAGTGAGCAGTGACAGCATCATCATCAGTGAAGAGAAAATCCCATAAGCATTTCATCTGGACTTTAGACTTTGCTCTCAATCTAAAGAGATTAAAGAGTTTTCCGTCTGATCTGGTCTGGAGGTAAACTGTTGGAACTGTTGCAGTTCCAAAAGCATATTTCAGCATGACAGCAAAAAAGAATAAAGTTGGCGCGAGGACACAGCCCTGCTTCACTCCACTTCGAATATCAAAGGAATCTGAACTTAAGCCATCAAAAACTACAATGTCCTTCATTTCCTCATGAAAGGAGCTGATGATGTTGAGGAGCTGAGATGGACATCCAAACTTGGGGAGAATTTTATAAAGGCTGTCCCTGCTAACCAAGTCAAAAGCCTTCGTAAGATCTATGAAGGCTGCGAAAAGTGGCTGTCTTTGTTCCCTGCATTTCTCCTGCAACTGTCTAAGGGAAAATACCATGTCAGTAGTGGACCTGTTGGCTCAAAACCCACACTGTGATTCTGGATAGACTCTCTCTGCAAGCACCTGGAGCCTCTTCAGTATGACACGGGCAAGCAGCTTCCCTACAACACTAAGAAGAGAGATGCCACGGTAGTTGTTACAGTCACCCCTGTCACCTTTGTTCTTGTACAGTGTGACGATATTTGCATCCTTCATGTCCTGTGGTACTCCACCTTCCCTCCAACAAAGACAGAAGATTTCATGCAGTTCAGTGGAGATGTTCTCTTTGCAGCACTTCAGAACTTCCACAGGGATGTTATCTTTCCCGGGTGCCTTGCCAGAGGCATGGCAGTCCAGGGCCGCATATAGTTCTTCTAAAGTTGGCTCACTGTCAAGCTCTTCCAAGACAGGCAAGCACTCAATGTTATTTAATGCTTCTTCATTTACCACATTTTCTCTGGAATATAACTCAGAGTAGTGCTGCACCCAGCGTGCCATCTGCTGTGCTCGGTCCTGGATAACCTCACCTGTAGCAGACTTCAGAGGGGCAGATTTCTTCTGTGTTGGACCTAAGGCCTGCTTGATGCCATCATACATCCCCTTGATGTTGCCTGTGTCAGCTGCTATCTGGATCCAAGAGCAAAGCTGTAGTCAATAATCGTTAGCACATTTCCTGGCGGTCTGTTGGACTTCGCTACGAGCAGCTCGCAGAACCTGTAGGTTGCGCTCACTGGAATAGGCTTTATATGCAATTAGAGCTCTCCTTTTTTGCTCGATAGCTGGTGTCAACTCCTCTGAATGGGCTTCAAGCCAATCTCCTGTCTTTCTGATCTCCTTACCAAATACTGACAAGGCGGTGTTATAAACAGCATTCTTGAAATATTCCTATCATTCAGATGCATTTACTTCAGCTGGGCCTGGGAGAGTTTCCTTGAGTGCTTGTGCAAATTCCTCCACTTTGCCCTGATTGTGGGTCTTGTTGATGTCAATTCGTGGTCTTCCTTCTTCGAGTGATGCAATCTCTTTGTTTGCAGTTTTATTCTGCTGCACACCAAGGAGTGTTCTGTATCGCAATCAGCACCCTGACAGCTGCGTGTGATTGTAATATTGGGGAGGTTGGAGCGCCTGGTAAGAATCAAGTCGAGCTGGTGCCAATGCTTCGATCTTGGATGTCTCCAAGAGACTCTGTGTTGAGGCTTTGTTTTAAAGTATATATTGCTAACGCAAAGACCATAATAGCAGCAAAATTCCAGCAATTGTTGGTCATTTTTGTTCATCTTTCCAACGCTGAACTGACCTAAACAAGTGGGCCAAGAACTATAATCAACTCCAACTCTGGCATTAAAATCGCCAAGGATAAACAGTAGTTCTTTCTCAGGGATTTTCTTGATAGGAGCAGCCAGATCATCGTAGAATTTGTCTTTGGATTCTACTGAAGATGATAGTGTTGGAGCATATGTGCTAATAAGAGTATCCAGCCCTGCTGATGAGTGGAGCTGCAAGGACAGAATTCTTTCACTTCATGCAACAGGTGGAGTAATGGATCCTAGTAGAGTGTTTCTGACTGTGAAGCCAACCCCATATTCCCTAGACTCGTTTGATGGTTTTTCCTGCCAAAAGAACAAGACGTTTTTCTCCTTAATAGATCCTGAGTCTAACAGTCTTGTCTCTTGAAGGGCAATGATGTCCATCTGCAGTCTGCTCAACTCCAGGTCAATGGCAGCTGTCTTACGTATGTCATCTCTCTCTTGTAAATCATCAGAAAGGCCGGGGGTCATTGTCAGAACATTCCAGGTGTCCAACTTTAGGGCTAAAGTTTTCTTATGTTTGTTGCATGGTGCAAAGTTATCGATCTGCTTGTTGGCTTTGGCCCTAAGCCCCACGCACCCTGTGAGGTTAACAGACCGTGGCAGGACAGCACCTTACTGGCTGGGGGCTGCCCAGCTTAAGGCGGGCGGTAGCTGCCCAATGAGGTACAATGACCTCTCCCACCAACAAAAGTGGCCCCTGGCATCACGCTCTACACCAATTAAGCAAAGATTTATAACTGTTAACTGCCACTTCCCGTGTTTTTTCAATGCTGTATGCAAAGCTGGAGTGTCGTCTCCAGAGCACAAGGCCTGGGTAGATTAATATGGAGAATAGACTGTTACCCAAGCAGCAGATCCCCCCTCTCCACATCACTGAAATAGTTTAATGGAACGGCAAAGCCAATACGATTAGTTCCAGCTGCATCGCAGGAGTTACCAGAACGTGATTGTACACAGTCACGAACTGCTTCCGGGACTCCGGCTCCGGATTTTGCCTCGAGGTTGACTCCTGAAGCCTTTTCCTTGTGGCTATATCTACTGAAGTAGTAGATATAGCCACAAGGCAGTGGAGGTTTGTAATCAGAGTTTCCCTTCTCCTAGAAGATGGTTCTGCCATTTTATCTGCCGTTGGGGCATAAAGCCCTCTTCCGCCTTCAAAACAGTTGACCATCTTCTCCTGTAACCCTGGATAGGGGCCCTTACGAGGTGCTATCAGCTGGGCCAGTTGGACTAAGGCCTAAAAGAGAGGTATTACTCCTCTAGCACTCCTCCTCACTCCAGGACTCCTGCTCCAGGTTTTGCCTCGAGGTTGACTCCTGAAGACTTTCCCATAGATGGGTATAGCCACAAGGCAGTGGAGGTTTGAGATCGGAGTTTTCCTTCTTCTACATAAGTTGCCTTCCAAGGCTAGCGGACACCATCTAACCAGTTTTTCTCACGCACACATCTAACAAGACTTCCCACTTATACTCAATCAAACAGCCACTCTCCCTTCCCCCTAGAAACAAGCACATTCATTCATGAGCTAAACTGGAGCACCTTCCTCCCTGCAGTCACATGATTCACTCACTCAAACAGACACCCCTCTTCCCCTTAAAACAAGCAGATTTACCCATGAGGAGAGCTGGAGAACTTTCCTCCCTGCAGTCACATGATTCACTCACTCAAACAGATACTCCCCTTCCCCCTAAAAAACAAGCAGATGTACCCATGAGGAGAGCAGGAGGACTTTCCTCCCTGCAGTCACATGATTCACTCCAGGGATGAAATGTAAAATTTGTTACTACTGGTTCTTGGGCGTGGCTTGGGGGGTAATGTGTCTGGGTTGGCATGGCCAACTTTTTTAAAAAAACTTTTCAAAGCATTTTTTCTTATGCTTTGAAAAGCCTCTGACGATCAGACAACTCAGCTGGGATTGTCAGAGACTTTTCAAAGCATTTTTTTTACCACCTCTTCGGCCAAGAGGTGGCAGAAAAAAATGCTTTAAAAAGCCTCTGATGATCCCAGTTGAGCCGTGCGATCATCAGAGGCTTTTTGTTCTTTTAAAAGCATTTTTTTTCGTAGGAAGAGGTTGTAGAAAAAATGCTTTTAAAAGTTAAAAAAAAAAGCCTCTGATGATTGTGCGGCTCAGCTGGGCATGGCGTAGGGATTTTTGCCACCGGTTCTCCAAACCACTCTCCGCCATCACTACCAGATCAGGCAATCAGTCCGAACCAGGAGCATTTCACCCCTGATTCTCTCTCTCAAACAGACACTTGCTAATGATAGCAAGTTTAGTTTTTTTTTTTTAACCAAACTTTATTAAATTATCAAACAATTATAAAAACAATTAAAACCATAATAAAATATTCATATGCATAGATCATATCTTATATTTGACATTTCATTTCTATTCTTTTACATATCTATATATATTCTTCTCCTCTACACATTATATATTTCATAACCTAGTCCCACATCCATCCTCATGACGGTGAAGTCATTGTTGGTATTTATATGAAATAAGCATGGGAATACACTACCAATTATCAGTTCTTAATTTAAAACTCACTATTAGAAAGAAAAGTAAAATTTAATACTCATCAAGATTATCTTTATACTTTACTAAGTATATCCTTATCCACTTTCTTTTTGCTTAATCCAATCGTACCACTTGTCCCATACCTTAAAATACTTTGAGCTTTCCTTATCCTTTAATTTCAGTGTTAGTTGATCTGATTCCGCACATGCATATATTTTTTGTATTATCTGTTGGTCGGTTGGCAAATGATCCGTCTTCCAAACTTGTGCAATTGCTATTCTGGACGCCGTAATTATATGATGTATCAAATATGTCATTTCTTTTCTAATATTTTGTTTATATATTAATAATAATAATAATAATAATAATAATAATAATAATAATAATTATTATTATTATTATTACTATTATTATTATTATTTTATTTCTATACCGCCCTTCTCCCGAAGGACTCAGGGCGGTGTACAGCCAATTTAAAAACACAAGACACAACAATGATTAAAAATTAAAATTATTATTTAAAATAATTAAATAAATTTGGCCGGATTAAAACCCCAAAAATTTAAAATGCCCCAATTAAAATTATTATGTTGATAGCCCGGCCTGGTGGAACAACAGGGTCTAATAAAAAAATCTCTGAGTCTAATTCTATTTCTTCTCCTGTAATTTGTGATATCCAAATTCTAATTTTCCCACAGTATGCCTTGATTTTGGGACATAGCCAGCATACGTGATAGAAAGTTCCTCGGGCCTGTTTACATTTCCAACATTTCGGGTCCAAATTAGGGTACATTTGTGCTAGTCTCGAGGGGGCAAGGTACCACCTATACCACATCTTGTATTGATTTTCCTTGTAAGTTACTGATTTTGTTATTCTAATGTTGTTTTCCCAAATCCTTTCCCACTCTTCTAGTTGAATATTTTTACCTATGTTTCTAGTCCAGGCAATCATTTGTCCTTTAATTATATTCTCATTTAAGTCAATTTCTAGTAAATATTTATATATTTTGGATATTAATTTCCCTTCTTTCGCTTCCAGAAATTTATCTAGCCTATTAGGGTTCACATCAATTCCTCCTTCGTCCCTGTCTTTCCTATACCTATTTTGTACTTGGAGGTAGGGCCACCAATCCAATTCTATTCCCACATCTCTAAGGTCCTGGCGTGTTCTTAATAGTCCATTTGAGTCTAGTAGGTCCCTATACCGTATAATTCTATGAAGAAATATAGTATTGGGGTGCATAGACGGCTCCACTGTGGAAAGCCACCCGGGAACCTTCGTATAGCATTTTTTCTTTATTTCCAACCAAGTGGCAATTAATGTTCTCCTAATTATATGATTGTTAAAGTGTTGGTATGTTTTGTTCCCGGTATTCCACAGGAAGGTGTGCCACCCCATCATTAAATCATGCCCTTCGAGTTTTAGTAACCGTTGATTGCCTAAATTAACCCACTCTTTTATCCATATCAGGCATGCTGCCTTGTAGTATTTCTCCCACGCCGGGAAACCAAAACCTCCTCTTAGTTTATCATCCTGTAGTATGTTCAAACTTATCCTGGGTTTTTTGCCCTCCCTTAGAAATTTAGACGTAATTTTATTTAAATTAATAAAGAATTTTTTCTCCAATTTCACTGGGACAGTTTGGAATAGGTAGAGGAGCCTGGGCAAGCTGTTCATCTTCAGAGCCGCTATCCTTCCTAAAAATGAAATGTTTAAATTTCCCCATCTTTCTAAATCATTTTCAATTTGATGTATCATTCCATCGTAATTGTTTTTCTTTATGTCAATATTCTTATTTGTCAGGTTTATTCCTAGATACTTTTTTTTCTTAACTACTTTTAGCCCAGATTGTTTCTCTAATTCCTCTATCTGTTTTGTTGTTAGGTTTTTGGTTAATATTTTAGTCTTATCCTTATTAATTTTCAAACCTGCGACTTTTCCAAATTTTTCAATTTCCTTCATTAGATTGGGTTCTGTTGATAGTGGGTCTTCTAAGAAGAACACAAGGTCGTCCACGAAAGCTTGGACCTTGTATTCTTCTCCTTTTATTTTAAGCCCTCTTACGTCTCCATTTGCTGTAATTCTTCGGAGCAGGTTTTCTAGGGTTAATATAAATAATAGCGGCGAGAGAGGGCACCCTTGCCTTACTCCCCTATCTATTCCAAAAAAAATTGTTACTTCTCCATTAATTAGTATTTTTGCCTTTTGTTTAGTATAAATTGACAAAATTAATTCTCCAAATTTCTCACCAAATTTCATGTTTTTAATTTGTTGGGTCATGAAGTTCCAATTGACTCGGTCAAATGCCCTTCTGTGCATCCAGAAAAATCAGGGCTACCTGTTTTTCCGGATGTTTTTCATAATATTCAATTACATTCATAACTGTCCTTAAATTATAATTTTCAATTTGGGTGGTGTCTGCCTCTTCTTTTGGGATCAATGAAATATAAGATTCTCTCCAAGTATCTGGTATTTTTGATTCTTTTAAAGCCTCATTGTAAACTTCCAGGAGGATTGGGTTCAAAGTTTCACCTAAACTTTTATATAATTTTACTGGGATCCCGTCCGTTCCTGGTGTCTTATTATTTTTCTGTCCTTTACCTCCTGCAATTCTTCTTTGGTAATCTCTCTATTTAACATCTTTCTATCCTCTTCCGCAATTACTGGGAGCCCTTCTTCTTCCAAATATTGTTTTATTTTCCCATTTGATACTTCCTCTTGGCTATATAATTCCTGAAAGTATTGAATTGCTATCTCTTTTTTCCTTTCAGTACCATTTTGTAGATTGCCCTGTTTATCTTGTAGTTGGTGTATAGTCCTTTTCTCTTTTTCTTTCCTTAATTTGTAGGCCATCCATCTCCCTGGCTTATTCGCCTGCTTGAAATAATTTTGTTTTATATATTTCAAAGAATTAATAGTTTTTTCCTGTTCAAGCAGATTCAATTTGTGTTTGGCTGTTATCCAGTTAGCTTTTATTTTATCGTCTCCTGGATGGGTACCTAATTTTTCTTCCCAATTTTTAATTTCATCTTGTATGTTATTATATTCCCTTTCCTTTTCTTTTTTCCTTTTACTATTATAAGCAATAGTTATACCCCTAATATAGGCCTTTGTGGTGTCCCATAAATTCTGTAGGGATGTCTGATCTTTATTGTTGTCTTTGAAAAACCATTTTAGTTCCTTTTCTAATTTTCCAATATATTCCTTCTCTTTAATTGTCTGTACATTCATCATCCATCTGCCTTTTTTTGGTACTTGCCCTTTCTATTCTATTGATATTGGATTATGGTCCGCCCACTCATTTATTCCGATATCTACCGCTTCAACTTCTTGGACTAAGATCTTAGAGATCCATATCATATCGATCCTTGACCAGGACTTGTATGGACTAGAATAATAGGTAAATTTCTGCTCCTTTGAATTCTGAAACCTCCAAATATCTATCAAATTTAGTTCTTCTGTTAGATTGAAAAATGTGTTAGGTAGTAGATTTCTCTTCTTTTTGTTATTTTGGTTACTTTTATAGTCTTTTTTCAAATCCGTTATTGCATTCAAATCTCCCAGTAAATAAATAGGCTCATTATTTTGTTCAATTATTTTCCCATGTACTTTTTGAAAAAATTCTTTTTGACCATTAGTTGGCGCGTATAATACTACCAACAATACTTTTCTATTCTTAATATTTATTTCTATTTACAAAATTCTTCCATCCAAATCAGCATATATCAATTTACTTTCTACCTTCTCCTTAACATACACTACTACTACTCTCTTTTTTCTTCAAGCAAAGATGTATATACCTTTCCTAATTTTTTACATTGCAAGTACTTTTCGTCCTGCTTTCTTATATGTGCTTCTTGTATGCATATTATATCTAATTTTTTTCTGATTAATTTCTTGAATATCTGATGTGTTTTAACTGTTGAATTGAGTCCATTAACATTTAATGAAATAATTTTTACATTCAAATCCATAGCCTAATCTGGATGTATTTCCTATTACTTCTTGTCTTTCTTCTTCGCTTCATTCATTGCTCTCATTGTTACTCCTCCTTCTTCCAATTTTTCACTTTCTTCCTGCGTCTCTTTTCTACTACTTCTCCCCTCAAAAGATCGATCTTGCTGTTCCGTGGCTTGTCTGGATCTGTTTATCCCTTCTATTTCTTCTCTTCTGCCATTGGTTCTTTCTGCCTCGATCACTTGGTCATGTAAGGTTTGTGCTTTTTCTATATTATCCACCTTTATCTTTTTCCCTTGCCACGTTACCAGCATCTCTTCTGGTATAATCCATCTGAAAAGGATTTGCTTTTCATTTAAAATCGATGCAAGAAATCCATACTCTCTCCTCCATTCTCTAATACGTCTCGGGATCTGTTTCAATGTAATGATTTCTTTTTGTTTGTAAAATATCGATTCATCTTTTATTATTTTGTATACTGTGTCTCTCACTTTCTTTCTTGCAAATCTTACGTGGACCTCTCGGGGGAGTTTTATTTTGTCTGGCATAGTTGGTGTGCACACGATATGCCTCTTCAAGTTCCTTCATTATTTCATCCTTATCCCATTGTAGTACTTTGCAAGTATTTCTGCCATTACTTCACATAGATCTTCATCTCTCTCTTCTTTAATATTTTGGAACCTCAAGTAAAACTCTGCTTTTTCCATTTCAAGTCGTGCCACCGTGCTTTCCAATTCTTTGTTAAGACAGTTCATTTTTCCATCTAATAATTCTATTTTCTCCTCTACCTGTTCTGTTTTCCCTTCTATCACAGTTATCCGTTGTTCGTTCTTTAAGATCAGTTCTTGGAATAAATCTACTTTTCCATCCAGCTTTTGAATGTTGTCCTTGATGGCATTTTTAACATCGTCTAAGTCTTTTCTGGTTTGTTCATAATTCTTTGCCATGCATTCCTGCATTTTTAACATTGTTTCCCTATGGATACTAGGGTTGTATGCACGGTCTGCATTGTCATAGTAGGAGTTTGTTTTTCAGATGGAAACATAGTATCTAAATTTTTTGTGCTATTGGGGAAGCCGTTGTTCCACTTGGTATTGAAATAGTTTTTTTCCCAGTTTTCCCTGTCATTGTTATAGTTGATGTCATATCGTTCAAAAGTTTATGTTGTTTTTCTAATATTTTGTCTATTATTTCCCAAATCAGCATCCAATATTATTGTTAGTATGTATAAGTATCAATTTCCACTCCAATCTCGTATAGTTTGAGCTAATTTGTTATCAGTTATAGTCCTTATTTTACTCTAAAATTTATAGTTTAAAAATATAAATATAGAAATATAAACTCTAAAGTACTAAGTCACAGTCTGATCTAATCTAATCAAATAGTCCTGATAGTTAATTAATCCAAAACTACTAAAATTTTAAACAACGCACTTAATCATTTAACCAATAAATGAAGGGAAAAATAAAAGGGAAGGAGAACAAGAGAGCAATACAGTCTAATCAGTAATCAATTCATTGGTAAAAATTAATACTCCTAATCTTCTATAATTATTCTATTAAGGCTCTAAATAAATTTATAAAGTTTTTAAGATATAACAGTTATGTGATTGTCTAATTATAAAATATTGGACTTATGAAATTATTCCAGTTATTTCTATTGTCTATATTTCAAACAATAGGTTATAGTTGTCACCCATTCCAATCACTGAGTTTGAATATCACTATCCAGTCTTAACTTATTCAAGTTCACTCCTTATATCCTAAGTAATTTTAAAAGTTTTAAAAGGAGCTCTTCTTTTGTTTTTATATTTTCTAATAGTCCAAAATGGCTGCCTCAGTCACAGTGTCAATCTATTCCTTTTTATCTGTCACTCTTCACTTTGTTTTGCCCCAATAATCTTCTCCTTCAGCGCAGTTCTCCGTTCAGCTTTATCAATTCAGCCCTCAATCCTATGTTCTTTTCTCTTCTAACAAAAAAGGGAGAGCTTTAAACTTACTGTCACAAATCTTAAAAATCCGGTTTTGCTGAGTCACTCTGGCAAGTCTTATTCTTTGCCGCTTCCTCCCTCGTTACGCCACTTCTTCTTTCTGCTACGCTTCTGGACTTTAAATCCCGTCCTCTTTCATTGGTCCCTCGGTACTAGAAACCACTTATAACACTCGATCTCTGCTCTCGCCGCCAAATTTCACCGCTCTCACTTCCTCGTCTTCCTGCTCTTAAACACTCGGGACATCTGGTCTCTGGCTCCACTGATTTGGCGTCCTTCTTCTACGTCCGAAGTAAGGACTCTCCTTGGTCCAATGAGAGATTGCACCTCTCCATACTGCACCTCTGAAGTCGCCCTCTTTCTCCCGGTCCTCACCCGGACCGATCGCCCCCTTTACGGGCACCGAAACACAGAAAATCGCCATGAGAAAGCGGAGCTCTCCTTTCTCGTGCCGCTACGACCTCCGCCTCCGCCGGAAGTCCGATAGCAAGTTTAGTTTTTAATACAGTAAAATGGGACAAAGAGAAAACAGAATTGGAAATTATTAATAGATATAATTATAATTATTAAATAGATATAATTATTAAATAGATATAATAGATATAATTACAAGCTACAACTATGCTAGGATCACACAATATCTACAACAGAATAAATCTACATTGTTGTTTACAGAAATTTACCAGAATAGATAAAATATAGTGTCTGAACCCAAGTCATGCATCGATGAAGCCAAGACATGTAATAAGAGAAAAAACAAACCTGGAATCTGGACTTAGAAGTTACACAAAGCTTACTTTGTTTTATGTTCTAGGAAACTTTTGGCTAATACAACTATTATTGCCTAATAAACTCTTATTTCCCTAAACATTTTAGTTATCTTCAGTAAGACAGTTATTTTATCCTACTTTTTCAATATAAATGATGTGATTTGTCTATGGAGATTCTCAGTCATCCAGGTCATGGTTGTCCCAAAGATGCTTTTTCAAGAGGCAACTGGACTTGTTTTTCTTTGAAGACATTTCATCCAAGAAGCTTCTTCAGCTCTGACTGGATGGTGGGGAATAAAATGTTGTGTCGGGGAAGATCATCCAGGAATGGGTGGAACTCTGCTTCTCTGCTTGGAGACCAAATGTATTTTTCTTGGCTATGCCTCCCTTCCCTGAGTTCCCTAGTTCGTCTCGGTCTTCCATGAATAGAGACTGAGAAACAGGAGGCTCACCCATTCCTGAATTTCTTCACCATAAGACATCCAAAACTTGAAATACCTTACTGAGCGAGGCTTGGCAATCACTGGCAAGCGATCTGGGGGGTTACTGGTCTGATGGTAACCCTCTTGTCCGGCTTAGAAATCAGCCAAGGTCCCTGCTGACCCCGCGCTTAGCGGAGGGGGCATTGCCTGCTAATGGGCTGCACCTGGGAAGAGTCTGTGAATGCAGAAAGGGACTCAGACCCTGCCTGGAGTCATCCAGGCATACTGATTGCAGCGAGCGCTGCTTGTGCCTCAAGAGCTGCGGCAGGAGTGCTCATGACGAGCCAGTCTGCCCGATTTGCAAGGTGGAAAGCGGCTGACAGGTTTGGCTCTATTATAGCTGTGGCAGGAGTGCTCATGACAAGCCAGTCTGCCTGATTTTCAAGGTGGAAAGCAGCTGACTCATTTGGAGCCATTATAGCCGCGGCAGGAGCGCTTCTTGCGAGTCAGTCTGCCTGTTACCACCTGGATAGCAGCTAATGCGTTAGGCACCATTGTAGCCACAGCGGGAGAGCTCTTCACGAGCCAGTCTGCCTGTTACTACCTGGACAGCAGCTGGTGCATTAGACGCCATTATAGCCATGGCAGGAGCGCTCTTTGCCAGCCAGGCTGCCCATTTATAACTGGAAAGTGGCTGGCGCGCTAGGTGCCATTGTAGCCGTGGCAGGAGCGCTCCTTGCAAACCAGGTTGCTGGAATTGCAAAAGAAAAATGGCTGTCGCATTCTGTGTCTTTAGAGTCGCAGCAAGAGAGCTTCTTACGAGTCAGTCTGCCCGATAATAACTAGAATGCGGCTGGCGCATTAGGCACCATCATAGCTGCAGCAGGAGAGCTATTTATGAGACACTCGGCCCGTTTTGCTTCCTGAAAGGCGGCGGACGTGTTCGGTGCCATCATAGCTGCGGCAGTAGAGCTCCCTCTGAGCCAGGCTGCCTAGTTCCAAGCCAAGAGAGGAGGCTTCCCCCTGAGCTCATCGAGCAGTGGAGCATTCAGAACAGTCACAGCCACGGTAGGAGCATGCCTTTACGACCGCGGTTGAAGAGCCCTGGCAAGCCAGTCTGCCCATCGGACAAGGTAATGTGGTAGATATACCTGGTGGCATTGCAGTGGTGGCAGGTGGTCTCCTCGAACCAGGTTGCCTTCCACCAAGGTGTGACACGGCAGAGGCGCCCTGCACCAGGTTAGCTGGAGCAGGGGAGATCCCTTTGGG
The DNA here is from genome assembly GCA_022577455.1 of Arizona elegans. NCBI lineage: Eukaryota > Metazoa > Chordata > Lepidosauria > Squamata > Colubridae > Arizona > Arizona elegans. The sequence continues at coordinate 67,600,801 of JAKOOJ010000004.1, read as the reverse complement.
TCAGTCTGCCTTGTAGCAGGCAATGTATCGGCGGACACTCCCAGCACTATGGTGGTCTCGATAGGAGAGCTCCTTTCACGCCAGTCTGCCTGATGACACATGTGTTAAACAACAGTTAGAGCCACAGTGGGAATGTTCAGGGTGAGATATAAAAAAGGCTGGAATTTTGGCGCCTTTAGAGCCGCGGCGCCGATTGTGCCTTGTTAGCTAGCCTGCTCAGCATTAACATGGTGGGCGGTCTTAGCACTGTTTGATTTCAGATGGCAATTGCTCCTAGAGAGTCAGTTTGCCTGGCTTCAGGTGGAGAGGGGTGAGTGATACACTTAGCACTATGGACAGACTAAATTGGAACGAAGGTCGCTCATAGGAATAGCTTCTGCCTAGTAATAGCAGGTTGCCTCATGTCACTGGAAACGTAGGGATAACCCTCTACCATCTGTCAGTGCCTTCTCATCATAATGTACTTATCAAGCTGCAGTCCCTAAGACGGTTTGGCAGCCTCGAGTATCAAAAGGCTCACTGGCCACCTTCTCGGGGCCCTGTGTAAATGTGGTCACTTTCCATTAATGGGTTGTGAACTGAAGTCCAGTCCACTATCACCAGCATATTATCACTCCTGGCCTCCAGGTGACACTAGACAGCAAGCTTTTCAAATTAGACCAATAGATCTCCTTTAACCTGAAGCAGGGTACCAACTTCCTCCAGGGAGACCTAGGCACTCCTGACACTTCTTCACTCCCTCAGTGGTGGAATACATCATGCAGGAGGAACAGAGCCAGGATTCGCTGGTGCCTAAATTATATCTTCTAAGGCAACTGCCCAGGAGATGACTGCACTTGGAGACATATGCACAGGGCCACTGGCCACAATTGGCATCTGCAATGCAGGGCGAAAAGGGGACTTAAGGTCTTCTTCCACATATCCTCCAGTCAGAGTGGATTCCTCTTCCGGGGAGATTCAAGATATCAGGTTAGTCACAGAGGATGATTTAGCCCCTTTATCATCGACCTCCACTGGACTCGCTGTCCAGTCTTATTGGGACTGTGTTCTGCAGGACTTTGGCCATGGCCAGCCTGGGATCAGGGTCAACCTTTCAGGCTCTTCGCGAAAGTCAATAAGATCTACCAGTATGTGGTTTCAGAACTGAATGTCTGGATTGAGGTCATTCCATCGCCCAACACTTTTGGACTGGGCTCCAGAGACTAGGCCATCCCAGGGGTGGAACCACCCATTCCCTGAAATGGGATGAGGACTACAATCGATAGCCACGACCTCACTGCACCCTTACAGTCGCCAAAGGTCGCTACCACAGTGGCAGCATTGGGCTAGGCCCCTCCATTCTACAGCGGGAGGCAGTTGGGTCTTAAGCAGGCATATGTTCGGTGCCTGGTCTATTACACCGGCAGTGGCTGCTCCTCCCTCTTCTTTACTTGTTCCTCCTCAAGAGAGCTATGACAGCATCAAAGGAGAATCCAACTGATGACAGAAGTTCACATCAGGAGGTAGCTGACCTTAGGGCCACTCAGTTGAGCCGCCGCCTCTTCCAGAGGGCATGTTTGTGGCCATGTCACTCGCCTCCTCAGTGCTGACTGGTCTTCTTCCCTAGCCTCAACATGGGTTGAGGATGGTTCAGGGTAAATGGAGCTTGGTCATGACTGGCAAGATCATGCCTGATGGTTGCAGACAACTCTGTCATCACTTTCCTCCTTCGCCTTGCAGGGCTTTTTTCTCCTTTTCGAGCCTGGAAACAGTGCTCGACTGCAGCAAATCTCAGGTGACCTTTCCAGTCCGGAAGACCAGTTGACGGCCAGTTTGGGGAAAAGGGACCACCAATTACCTCTCGGTAGGGGGTCATTTCAGAACCTGGGGGTTTCAACTCTCCCTCTGCCATTTTACTAGAGGTCGGCTGACTACAGTGATGCTCACCTCGGCCTCTTGACTGGCAGGAGAATACTACCACCGGTCCCTAGAGACCCATAGGGGTTGTAATCCTATTCATCCCTATTCGGGTCCTGAAGGTCTCGGGGGACCAGGGGGCAAATATCGCCTTCAGGGAACTCCTCTAGTTTCTACAGCTCCCATGCCATCTTCCGCAAAGAGGGTGACTCTAGCGATCTATCGGCATTCCTTCTAACTTTCTGGAAACTGACGTTTTACCAGGGCTTTAATATTCGGCCTCCCATCGGCGCCCTGGACACCCAGAGAATTGGTTCTACCTTTCCTCGCTTATTTGAGTGATGTCACTAAGGCGTCAATACTGTCTGGAGATCAGTTTCTTCTGGTTGTTTTCAGGCCTACTGGCGGGACAAGGATTACAATGGCCAATACAGGTGTTCCATGAGCAGGTCTTCTCACCATGCATGGAATATAGACAACTCCCCTATGCTAATTACCTCACTTGGGGGTTTTAGGGAACCCTCAGCTGTTGTTGTATATCTTCTCAGTTGGACTTGCTTAATTCAGCCTCACAGCCTCCCTAGGGCATGCCTTCAGTCCGTGCACTGAAACGGCCTCCGGCTTTACCAAGGTACCACAAGGGACCTTGACTATAGGGGTTGGGGTCCCTCATCCGGTACGACGGTTGTCCTGATCATTGGTTCCACGGGAGGTCATTTCACAGCTCCATCTGACCCAACTTCCCCCATGGGTGTGCACCGTCTGGGGAGGAGGATGCTCCAGCCCCACTAGCTAAAGGAGTGGTGTGTTGGCCTAGAGGTGGAGCTCTTGCCCCATGACCTCCAGGCTGCGAGTTCGATCCTGGGTTCAGGTGGATAGCCCTCTAACTGAGACCTTAGATCTCCTTGTATTGGGTCACTTCTTAGCGGACAGCATCTATTGGCCATGCCCAGTACGCTACAAGGGTTCTGGGGCTCTGTAACGAACCGATGTACCTTGCTTATCCATTTAGGCCTATCTGTACAGGTATTATAGTCCACCTTACGGGCTCCCATCCTCCAGGTCCTTTGGGCTGGCCTTGGATTGCCGGATCCTCTGCAGGGAGAGGCCCTTTGGGTCCTCAGGTAAGGAAGGTCCGTGCGGAGTGCATTGCACCATTGGGCTGGCATTCCCAGGCCACAGTGGGCCACATAGGACAACACTTATTTGTCACTGCCCCAGCTGGCTCCTATGGCCTATGACCACGGTCGCCTCCGATGGCCTCTCCACAGGTAGGCGGCAACAGGAGCGGGGGTAACACAGTACATTGTTAACCGCCGTGGGGGCAGTTTACCTTGCAGGTATCTGGGCTCCTGGTCGATCCTGGTCCACGGATTGGGCTGACCGCCCAGCGGTCCCAATGAGTCCTGGGCGGGGATAATTCTCCTCGAGAATGATTCCAGACATTTCAGGCTAGGCCATTCCACTAGCAGGCAATGCCGAACTGCCCAGTCGAGATTAGATTGGAAATCTGGCTGGAGCATTGACCTGCAGACGGGTTCGGATTTCTCAGGTTCTGGAGTTCTGCCGCTGCGGCCTGATCTCCTGTCTTCAGGTGGACTTTCCCAGCGGCCGCTAAGTGCAGGTACCTCGGGACAACAGGAGTGTGCAACTTCTCGTGGTGCTCGAGACCCTGGCGATATCTGACAGGCAGGTAGCCTTGGTAGTACAGTGCTACCAAGGCTCTGACAAGAGCCTTGGTAGTACAGTGGTCTAAAGCACCCTGTTATTAAGACCAGCTGCCTGCAATTACTGCAGGTTCGAATCTCACCAGGCTCAAGGTTGACTCAGCCTTCCATCCTTTCTAAGGTAGGTAAATTGAGGACCCAGTTGTGGGGGCAATAAGCTGACTTTGTATAAATATACAAAAGGATGAAGGCTATTGCTTAGCGCATTGTAGGCCACCCTGAATCTCCGGAGAAGGGCGGCATATAAATCAATTTAAAAAAAAAAGAAAAGGTAGCCTTCGGGACAGCCGGAGAGGAGTCATAGGCGATGTCCAAACCAGCAGAGAGGGGTTCTGGTTGGATCTCTCCCTCTTCCTGGGAGTATGCTAGGAGCCGCTGAATCCATAGCTCTTTTTGCCGCCTCTTGGCAGCGGTCTGATCCTTCTTGGCAGTTGACTTGTAGGCCTTGTAGGCCCGGGGATTTTGGCACATTGGCCTGACTGGGTCCTCCTCCCTTGGGGGAACGGAGTTCTTCCTTTTTCCTTTGATTCCAGGTATCTTCCAGTGGCACCATGGTTGATCCTTCACTTAGGGACGGCTGGGGTCGGTCGGGACTTGTCCCGCTGGCAAGCTTGTGGCCTTCCAAGGACTCATGCATCTCGGAGATTCCACTGGCGGCGCAGCCATGCCTATGGCACAGGAAGCAAGGTGTTTGGGCGGGGAGGTTGGTTGAGCTGTTGGTCTCCCTCATTCTGTTCCCCTCCGTCTCTGAGGGGTGTCGCTTGTTCTTTGGCTGTGTCTTGTCTGGGCGAGCCCTCTGGAGTGCTCATGCAGAGCAGGGGACTTCGGACCAGACTTCTTCCCTCCCATATGACTAACCGGCTTTGGTAAGTCCCATTCCTGGATGATCTTCCCCAACACAATGAAGATGGGGCATTGGTCCTACCTGATATGCTCCTTCTCAGGGTGCGGGAAAGATCAGCCCCACCCGGGTGACCGTCTGGTCCATCGTCTGGGAGGGGCTAATGTTTTCACAGGTCGTGAGCCCCTTCATCGCTGCGCTCTCGTTGAACTGGGGAACACCCAGGCAAGGGAGTTGTGGCCAAGAAAAATACACTCTTGTCTCCAAGCAGAGTTTTACCCATTCCTGGATGATCTTCCCCGCACCCTGAGAAGGAGCGTATCAGGTAGGACCAACGCCCCATTTACATTCCTTGCAGAATTATTTGCATTATTTGCATTCTTTTAGAGAGTCATTGAGGCCAATTGGAGGTTTATGTGTGTTCTTGGGGTCACCTGAGTAGTGCAAATGGATGTGGAACCTTGGAGCTGCTGAAAGGACTGTGTTGCAGATTGGAGATAGATGATGTCATATTCCTCCCCCGCTAAGAGTGGGCCATTTAGTTTTAACATAGATGACCTTTTTGACCCCTCTTTCAAACCAATGATCCTCTGTCCAAAATGTGGACTTTGATGTCTTGAAACAAGTGGCCTGTGTCTTTTAAATGCAGATGGACTGCTGAATTTAGTCCTGATGTGTTTGTTCTCCTATGTTGTGCCAATGCAGTGAGACATGTGCAGATCTGTACATAGGGGAAACAAAACAACCACTTCATAAACCATCCATCTGACTAGCTACCCCAAGAAAAGTTGCCATTCTCAGGAACTTTGAAATCCCAAAAGCAAAACTTTATTAGAGACACCATTCCGGTATGGAAGAATCAAAGTCAACTCTGGTTTTTCCCGTGCAATGCATGCATAGTTAAACAATAGCTTTTTTCCTCCTCATCCTTGGTTAGTCACATTATATTATGCATCGTTCTTTTGTTTTGAGAACTGTTCACTTTTCTGTCAGTCACTTGCATCAGTGGCTTTGGTGGGTTCTTGGCTCTCCCGGTCTATCTCTGGTGCATCTGCATTCTTTCTCCCTCCCCCCCCCACAAGTTCTTTGGCAACTTTGAATAGTGATAAGACCTAAACATTTCAAAAGCAGTTCAATCTTGACATGGCGTCGCCCTGTGGAAAAAGGGAGACCTGGAAAGATATCAAACATAGATTATTATCATTACTTAAGTTCCTTGAGCCTTCATTTCTCATCCTAGTTTTTGTGGGTGTTTTCTTCTCACTAACTGAAAAGTTTTCACATCCTGCTCTTTTGCCTGTTCTGCTTCTGATATAGGGTAGCCCTTCCGTTGTACCAGGTATTGCAGTTTCCCCTTATAGTACCTTGAATCTAGGATTCTGTTAATTTCATAATGGTCTTCCTCTCTCAGGAGGTGGTAGTTTCCATTCAATAGGTCTCAAGTTGGAATCTTTAACGAGCTTCAACAGACTGCAGTGGAACATCAGGTGAACTTTCAGTTAATAATTTTGGAAACTTTATCTCCACTTTAACCAGGTTAATGATGCCCACAATGGGAAAGGATCTATGTATTTAGGACCCAGTTTTTTACAGGGTTGCCTTAGTTTCAAGTACTTTGTGTACACATATAGTTTATCCCCAATCTTAAACTCCTTCTGGGGGAGCTCTCTTCCATTCTGCTTGTTTCTTCTGTGATTCTCCCGCTTTTGCTAAAGCTCTCTGCACCTTTCTCCAAGCTTCTCTTGTTTTGAAAATAAGCCCATTACGGTCCAGATCACTGTGCTTCCCCCACTCTGGCAATTCCAAAATAAAATCCATAGCAATCTCTTCCCATGGCTGGCTGAGGTCAGCAACCTGCTGTAGTAGCCCTGGGGTTTTTTGTGGCATTCATTTCATGAACATACATACTCATCACATAGCTCTCTATGTCATTTTTCATCTTAGGCGACCAGAACTGCCTTCTGTTGAGGTGGAAAGTCTTTACAAACCCAAAGCTGCCAGCTGATTTAACATCATGGCTTCAGTGTAAGATCTGGGTTCTCAGACTGGCCAAGACATACAGTTTGTCTCCCTTCCAGGCCAGATTCTCCCTCATTGTCAACACCTCTTGATGGGCTCTAAATCACTCATCTTCTTGTAGAGCTTCTTTCAGTTGACGAGTCAATTCCTCATCAGGCACCGGGGAGGTACCTGGGGGACTGCTGCTCTCTGAGGTTTTTGCTGACAGTTGCTTGGAGGGGATGATAGAATTAACTATCTCCTTCCGGGTGCTTTTGTACTGGGGCATCCAGGAGAATGCATCTGCCAAAAGGTTTTTCCTTCCAGGCAAGTACTTAAGCATAAAGTTGTATCAGTTAAAGTATTGAGCCCATTGTACTTGCTTTGGGGTCATCAAAGCAAGTACATCAAAGCAAGTACTATCAAAGCAAGTACAAGCTTCCTCGGGGTGATCAGTGACTAAATTCTTGTGGTCTGGCCATACTTCAAACGGGATTTTCCTTCCTTCCAGGAATTGCCTCCAGGTCAATAGTGACCATCAAACTCCTCCCACACCGCCCAACGTTTCTCTGTGTCAGTGAGTTGTAGGGTTATGTAGGCACATGGCTGCAGCCTTCTTTCGTGTTTTTTTGAAGTAGGACAACCCCCACTGCTACATCACTGGCTTTGGCTTGTATGATGAACAGTTCATCTGGGTGTTTAAGGATCAGTTTGGTGGCAAACAGTCACTTGAGCTTCTCAGAAGCAGCTTGGCAGTCCATGGTCTAGTTTAGCGGCTTTACTCTCCCCCCCACCAAGTTTTTATCAGTTCAGTGATCAGCAAAGTTATTTGGGCAAGTGAGGGGATAAACTGCCAGTAGAAGTTGGCAAAGCCCAAGAAACTTTGCAGTTGCTTTCTGAGTAGGGGGCCTGCCACTTCAGTATTGCCTTCACCTTTCCAGGGTCCATTTCTACTCCCTCATTTGACACCCGCTATAATCCAGGCTAGTTTTATGAAAATCACATTTCGATAGTTTGGCATCTAAGGAGTTTCCTCAGCACCTCCAATAATCATTTCACTTTTTCTTCTGTTAAGGATATTGTTGTTGTGTCCTAACATTCTCCCCTTTGGACAGGTCAATATATATAGTTTATATATATAGTTTAGATTCTTAATCCATAGCTTTCATAACATGTTTTATGTTTGATAGCACCTTGCGCTTTGGTAAAATTATCAGCAATATTGTCTTCCAACATACAATATTCCAACTTAACCATGTTGCTTTGGATAACTAACGAACATTCAGATACCGAATGTCAGTATACTTAGATCTAGTTTTAACTGCTAAATTTGTTGCCATTTTTATAGCAGCGTGGTTGTCTTCATGTATTACAATTGGATAATCCATCTTTAAACCAATATCCATCATTAGTTGTTTGTAATAAATCAGATCAGTACAAACCAGTGACAAACATGAGAATTCTGCCTCCATAGTAGATAGACTAATATGTTTTTGACGAATTGATTTCCAGCCAATCAAACAATTGTCTAACATGATAGCTATACCCGATGTGGACTTTCTGGTGGTCAAATCAAAACTGGCATCAGCATATGTGCTCAATACTAAATCATTGTTAGGTTCTAGATACAATGCATAATGCATTGTCATTTTCAGATACCTTAATATACGCTTTGCGGCCTGCCAATGCCTATCAGTTGGCTCTGCATTATATCTTGCTAATTGGTTTACTCCAAATGAAATATCAGGTCTTGACCAATTGCTTATATAAGATAGACTACCTATAAGAGACTGGTAGATCTCCTTACTAAATTTAGGACTTCGGATTTCTCCTTGTTGAAAATCCTGTGCCATAGGCGTTTTAGCTGGCTTACATAGCTCCATGCCATAACGTTTCAACATTTGGCTTATTTTGCTAGATTGAGATATTTTATAACCTCTAGCTGTTTGATTGATATCTAGACCCAAATAATGCCTAATATTTCCTACATTTCTGATTTTAAATTTGGTTTGTAACTGTTTAACAATATCTATGGCTTCCTTGTCAGTTTTAGTTATTATGGCTATATCATCTGTAAACAATAACAAAAATGATACTACACCATTATTCTCTCTTTTAAAGAGACACTTATCCGCTACACCTTCATGAAAACTGATCTTATTTAGCTCTTTAACTATACATTGGTTCCACTCAAACCCTGATTGTCTCAAACCATAAAGGCTTTTATTTAACTGCCAACAGTGTGGTTTTGTGTTTCAACTCCTAAAGGCTTCCTCATATAGATGGTGTGTCTCAATGGAGCATGCAAGTATGCTGTCTCTACATCTATATGGTTAATACTATATTTATACTTAGCCGCCCACACTAGCATTGTTCTTATAGTACTAGCACGTAAACTAGGAGCAAAAACCTCATCGAAATCCTTTTTGGTCTGAGAAAAACCTTGAGCTACAAGGCGAGCTTTATGGGTTACTGTCCCATCTATGCTTTTCTTAATTTTGTAAACCCATCTACAACCTATTAATTTTTCACCAGGTGGCAATTTCACAGTTTTTTAAACACCTAACTTAGTTAAAGAATTAATTTTTTTACTCATTGCCTCCTTCCAAGCATTCTGCTCCTTTTCAGGATAAAGCTTGATATCCTCATAACTTGAAGGTTCTATGTTAACCTGGCATACTACGGTTGCTTTATATCGATCAGGTGGATGCTTTTCCCTAGTAGATCTCCTAGGTAATACAGGACTTATTGCAGATGGTTCATCTGACTCCTCCCCTAAAACTACCTCCTCTAGACCTACTTCCTGTTCTTCATCTTTGATAGAGGATTCTACATCATCTAAATCTTCAGGAATATCATCAGGAATATGATGCTCTATACTAACAGTATTATTATCATGCCTATAATCTGCACGCTCTAGTTTATCCCATCCTTCGTGCTCTAGAAATTTAGCCCTTGCGCTATAGTAAACACTAGTAGTTCCCTGTGCCCAAAATCTAAAAGACCTATGATTTGATTCATAGCCAACGAAAAACATTTTTCTGGCTCTCTGTTGATCCTTTCTCCTTAAACTAGATGGAATATGTACCCAAGCTGGGACTCCAAATGTGTGTAAATAACTAAGATTTGGTTTCCTCCCATGCCATAAGGTGAATGGTATTTCACCCGTAGATGAATGAACCACGTTGTTTAACACATGGTTAGCACACATAACAGCCTCACCCCATAAATTTTCAGGCAAACCAGAATCTGCCAACATAGTTCTAGTCATGGCTTGTAATGTTTGACCTCTTCTCTCGATATACGAATTGTGTTGTGGTCTGTACGGAGCAGACCGTTTATGCTGGATCCCTGCATCCTGCAAAAACTTTTCCAACCTTTGGTTGGTAAATTCTGTACCATTATCAGTCACTAAACATTTAACCTTAAATTTCTGTTTCCTTTCCACAAAACGTAGCCAGTTGTTAATATGCTGGAATGTTTCACTTTTTGTTTTCATAAGATAACAGAATCCGTATCTTGAATAATAGTCTACTATGCTTAGAATATAGCAGCCACCTCCTATGCTGGGTTTTTTGGGTCCAATTAGGTCTACAAACACTACCTCTAATGGCTTTTTGGTTTTAAAACCATTAACATGGTTTGCTGGTGTCACCCTACTTTTTTGCTGACTACAGGCATTGCAATTCAGATATTTACTACATGCATGTAGTTTTATCCCTTCAGATAACTGAACTGTTTTCTTTAACGTCCTGCAATTTAAATGCCCAAGTCTCCTGTGTAACAGATGAATACATTCATCATGTGGTTTAACATTTATCAAGGGATTGAAAACCCCCTGGTTTTCTGAGTGGGACACCACAATCTCCATTCGGGCAGTGAAAGGGACAATGGCTCCACTTACCATCACCGCCCAATGGCCCTCCTTCCTGTATTGGAAGCAAGCTCTCATTGGTCATCATGGGTTCTCCTTGGGACCAAGGCAGGGGCTCCTGGGGTCCTCTGTTCCACCGAGTGTCTCTCATGGCTTCTCCGGGGTCAGTACTCACGTCCAGCATGCCTTTTGTGCTCTACCAGATCTAGCTCCACTGTAGTTGCCAGTAGGTACCAGGCATGGTGCTCATCCAGGATTTTTCGGGGCAGGCAGTTTTGGTACAGCTTCTACTCAGCCCATCTTGGAATTGATAGACCAGCAATTGCTCCGGCCACCCTCTCAACTTCCCCGTCAGGCTTCAGAATTCTCAGATGTATTCGGCCACCAGCCTAGTTCCTTGTGGGGTGGTCCAGATCTCTGCTTCTGCTCTAAGGGTCTGCGAGGAGTCCCTGAATCTGACCTGAAGCTTCTCCATAAAAGTGTCAACGTTCCCCAGCTCCTTCATCATGGAGGGATACCACCCAGGCCACTGCTTCCCTCTCCAGACTTGCGGTGATGGCGTTCATGCATGCATTGTCATCCGGATAGTCAGCCTCTTACCAGTCCAATGGCACCACGCTTGATTTAGAAAGTAAGCTAACTTCTCTGGCTACCCGCCAAACATCGCTCTCAAGGGAGAGGGTTCTCAGTTGTCCCAGATCAGCATGTAGCCCAGTAGCATTCCCAGTGCCTGTGGGATTTCTTGCGCCTACTGTCCCGCAGCACCCTGAAGTACTTCGGGTTGTCTCAGGGCCTCCTGGTGAGTATGGTTGTCCCTTGGGGACTTAGTCATTGATCCCAGCGTTGCCTGGTGCATTGATGCTGTTCCACACATCTCCATTCCGATAAACCTCTCATGGTTCCACTCAAGGGCTGTGGCGCACCGTCAGGTATTTTCAGAGTGCCACTCCATGGCCCTCTTGGCTTTCCACTTCGGTCCCCGAGTCACAGCCACCCCCAGTGGGATTAGTGGGAACTTGCCTCAGCGGCTTTTCCCACTGTGACCCACCTTGGTTCCTTCAGTTCAAGAAGGGGGTCTCCAGCTGCAGCTCCTTCCTCTTGCACCGGCGGCTGCTAGGTTTTCTCTGCTCACCCCGTGGATCGAGTCATGACCATTTGCATTCCAGAGTCCACTAGAGTTCCCACTGGCACTTCTTTTGACGGGACCGTCTCAACCTTTGCTGTGCCTCTGCTTTTTACTCTGCACCAGACATCGTTGTCTTTTCTCTCCTCACAGCACTCTCAGAGGTGACTGAGTAGGCTGCGCTGCGGTTGATAAAGGAGAATTGGTTTAATGTCAAAGTCTGACTAGCAACCCCAAGAAAAGTAGGCACTCTCAAGAATTTTGAAATCCCAAAAGCAAAACTTTATTGGAGACACAATTCCAGTACTGAAGAATCAAAGCCAACTCTGGTTTTTCCTGTGCAATGCATGCATAGTTAAACAATAGCTTTCTTTCTCCTCACCCTTGGTTAGTCACATTGTCCAATTAGGAATCTTTTGTTTTGAGAACTATTCACTTTTCTGTCAGAGACTTGCATCAGTGGCTTGGTGGGTTCTTGGTTCTCATGGTCTGTCTCTGGCGTGTCTGCATTCTTTCTCCCTTTCCCTCCTTTCAGTTCTTTGGCAAGTTTGAATAGCGAAAAGGCATTTCAAAAGTGGTTCAACCTTGACATGCATGGCGCAACATAGAAGAACAAATCCATCAGGACAAGATTCAGCAGTCCACCTGCATTTAAAAGACAAAGGCCACTCTTTGGAAGACAGCAGAGTCCATATTTTGGAGAGAGAGGACTACTGGTTTGAAAGAGGGGTCAAAAAGGCAATTTGGACATTCTCTCAACAGAAGGGAAGAGATATGATATCATCTATCTCCAATTTACAATACAGTCCACAGCTGTTTTAAGAAGGTTCCACACTCATTTGCACTACTCAGGTGATCCTGAGGACATAGATACACCTCCAAGTGGCCTCAACGGCTCTCTAAAATAGAGGTGTCAAACTGGGGGCCCTTGGACCAGATGCATCACATACAGGCCACGCCCATCTCGGCTCCACAAAGGCAAAAAAATGTCACAATACGTCACATCAGAGCTGAAGAAGTGTTGAGAAGTGAAATGTCTTCAAAGAAAAACAAGAAAGTCCAGTTGCCTCTTGGAAAAGCAGCTTTGGGACAACTATGATGTGATTATTTAACCAAGCTTTTTGTACTTACTGCTTTTCAGTTTGCTTATAGATAGTTCTCAATTTATAACCATTCATTTAGTGACCATTTAAAGTTATAACGACACTGAAAAAAGTGACATGACTGTTCTTCACACTTATGACCATTGCTGCATCCCCATGATCACATGATCGAAATTCAGATGCCTGGCAAGTGGCATCTATTTATAACCGTTGCAGTGTGCCAGGATCAGGTTATTATCTTTTGCAATTTCTGACAAGGAAAATCAATGGGAAAGTCAGATTCACTTAATAACCATGTTATTAATTTAACAATTACAACAATTCAGGTAACAACTGTGGCAAGAAAGGTTGTAAAATGAGGCAAAATTCATTTAACAACCGTCTTACATAGCAACAGAAATTTGAGGTTCAAATATGGTTGTAAGTCAAGGACTACCTGTATTATTTTAGCCTATGAAAAAGTATTTGTTTTTCAGTTTCACCCTGATTATACTATTGTATTCAATAAGTTGGCCTCTTGTGAATGATTGAAATTTCTTTGACCTTTATACAATATTTCTAGATATTTTTCATTAAAAACATTGTGTTCATTTTGTGATGGCTCTGATCCTATGTTGTTGTTTTTTTATTCCTTATAGCTATGGATGCTTTCCTTTGTGCTGCTTCATTCACATTTAACCATGAACATTTCATAGATGACATTAGTGGAATGGGTAGCAGAAATTATGCAAATTACTAAAACAATGTATGGATCCAATTCTGTTTTTCTGGGTGCAAAAACATACTACCTTGTCAAAGATTTTCATTAAAAATTCAAGTTATTCTTGTAAATACTAAAAAAATATCCTGTAGCTAGGATAACTTGATTGGTGTGATTCCTCTTTTTTGTTAAACGTAATTTAAAATCTTGGCTATGATAACTTTTATTGCTTGCAGGCACTATCAAGGAAGGAGGAGCTGGTGCTGTTGATGAAGATGATTTCATAAAGGCATTTACAGATGTTCCTGCTGTACAGGTAAAATGCTGTATTTTACCGACCTCGGAAGGATGGAAAGCTGAGTCAACTTTGAACCAGTCAGGATCAAACTCCAGGCTCTGGGCAGAATTCTAACCACCATGGCTCCTGTATGACTCCATAATTGTGGCATCACCAAAATGCTGATTCTGTTTGCAACCATTTGGAGAATGAATAGATTGGCCATGGCTAAACCACAATTTCTTTAACTGCAGTGCATTCAATATGATACAATGACATATTAAGCATACCAAAGCTAGTGACTGTTTTCGACAATATGGGCTTAGCACCAGAACAAATATTCTATACCATAAACAAACTTTGTATACCATAAATACAGTATCAATATTAACAAAGTGTATTTATCACACGAAGTATCCAGAGCACAAAAAAATGAGTTACACTACAAACTCATTCAATACTATCATTTATCTTAGTGTAAATCCTGGGAGAGTATATACACTCATTTATTTAGGGTTTACTATTTTAATCTTTCTGAATCCTGCACCCTTGATCAGTTATATCAAATTTGCAGTTCATTGCCAAAAGAAACATTTAAACCATGATATCCGGAAATAAAATAAACCCAGAATATACATTATAGAGTTGCTGCAAACAATTCTCACTCTATTATTTTCATCACCATAATATATCTAAAAACAAAAAACCTGCTTTGGTGGTCCTCGACTAACAACAGTTCATTTAGTGATCATTTGAAGTTACAACAGTACTGAAAAAAGTGATTTACAACCATTTTTGCAGCATTGCCATGGTCACATAATCAAAATTCAGACACTTTTCAATTGATTCATATTTTGTTGCAGTGTTCTAGGGTCATGTGATCACCTTTTGTGATCATCTGACAAACAAACAATGGGGAAGCCAGGTTCACATAACAGCTGTGTTGCTAACTTAACTGCAGTGATTCACTGAACAACTGTTGCAAGAAAGGTTGTAAAATGGGGAAAAATCCATTTAACAAATGTCTTGCTTAGCAATAAAGTTTGGGCTCAATTGTCATAAGTCAAGGACTACCTGTATAAAGGTAAATGAAATATATTATGTTCGCATTTTTACATAAGTATTTGAAGTTTTCACCCTCCAAAAATGTTGAGCTACAAAGTTGATAGATTACTCTTGCTCCTTTTACAATTTCTTAGTCTGAGAAAAGAGTGAAGATCGTTTTATCTGCTTTGTTGCTGAAAAGCTTGGAACACTTCTGCAGAACAGGACCAAGCCCCAAACATTTTCTACCATTCTTTTGAACTTAAATTTTAAAACTGGAGGCGGGGGTATGACTTTTTTTACTTTAAATTTAAAAGTGGAACTAGAAATACTCACTTGTCTGACCTAATGGGGAAGGGACAAGTGTGCAAAAAGATACTTTGAGTCAAAAGCCAAGCAGAAATTATGGCTCCCTGTCATTTATGAGAAACAGGGTAACACTTGTCTAAAATCAGAACTTAAAGCTTATCACATTTTGAGATTTAAAACTAGCAGTGAAATATTGGCACAAGAAGAAATGCAATTTCCAGGCCAGAAACATTTAAATAGGACTAAAGACTTTGGACTAATTCTGGCTATTCAGTGGAGTCAGGATAGGGAAGCTCCAAGAATTTCCAGTCAACTAGTAGGTGAGGAGGAACAACAGAGCAAAGGCTTCAGTTCAGCTCTGAAAATCTAGTTAAATGCTAAGATTAGAAGTATATTCCCATTGTGGCTCAGTAACAAGTAATTTACAAGGTTGAGAGAAGTCTTTGCTCCTTCATAACTGAGCAGTGCACATTCAGAAGCCCTCTTTTTAAGGGAGGGTAGGGGTCAGGGGTGAAATACTCCTGGTTTGGACCAGATCGCCCGATTGGTAGTGATGGCGGCGGGCAGTTCGGAGAACCGATAGTAAAAATCCCTGCCCCCCCCATGCCCAGCTGAGCTGCACAATCATCAGAGGCTTTTTTTTTTTACTTTTAAAATGCTTTTAAAAGTTAAAAAAAAGGCCTCCGATTATCGCGCGGCTCAGCTGGGATCATCAGAGGCTTTTCAAAGCATTTTTTTCTGCAGCCTCTTGGCCGAAAAGGTGGTAAAAAAAAAATGCTTTGAAAAGTCTCTGGCAACTCCCAGCTGAGTTGCCTGATCGGCAGAGAGGTATTTTTTAAAATGCCTCTCTGACAATCCCAACTGAGTTGCCTAATCGGCAGAGGCTTTTCAAAGCATTAGAAAAAATGCTTTACATTCAAAAGCATTTGAAAAGTTAAAAAAAAAAAGTTGGCCACGCCCACCCAGTCACATTAACCCCCCCAAGCCCCACCCACAGAACCGGTAGTAACAAATTTTATATTTCACCCCTGGTAGGAGTTCATCCAATTCATCAACACTGGACGATGAACTGTTCATATTAGTACTCAATTTCCTCTGGAATGTATTAATCCACAGATTTTTTTTCCTAGGTTTGATCTTCCAGGTCTTTTTCCTTACACCAAAATTTAATGATTATTATATAATTTAGAGAAATTCAGACAGTAATATAATTTCTCTAGTGTAATTTCAAAGTAACAGGTTTATTTTATCTATAAAGTTCTATTACATGGTAAACATGAAAATGATTATATGATGTATAAATAACTTTCCAAAAAATCACATTTTTATAGTATATAATAATTTAAAAATTACTTAAGAATTTATTTTCCTATGTTAATATATGCTCTTGTGGTATTAGGTTGCCCTCTCTTGGCTGCTGCAATATAAGCAAGTTGGCTTTTATACTAATATAAAAAGTTATGAAGTCACAATTTTTATCACAGCTGTGATAGTTGACTTTTCACAATTGTTTTATGTTAAGTAAGTCAGTATCCCAGAATATTTTGTGCATTTCACATTTTTATGTGCTACTTCCAGTTTTCTTGGGTATTTACTGAAACAGAATTATTATCTTTCTATCAGTGGTCATTTCATTGTATGTTTATTGTTGAAAAATGATATAACATTTACAGTTTCCTTATGATTTATTTCTACATTCTAAAAAATATGAACCACCTACTTATATTTTCTTATCAATATCCATATATTTTTCTTAAAATCCCTGTGTTGTACCAAAAAGCCAGATTCATTTCCAATTGCTTTCTCTCAGTTATGATATTGGATTTTACATTAATTGATTCATAGTTAAGAAAGGATTATCAAAACTATTAGCAAATAATTAATATTTGCTAATCATTGTCCTGTTCTTCATACTAAGAGATTTCGTGGAACTGTAAGGGTGTCACATTGGGCACTTCCAATTAATAAGCCATCCTGCAAAATAGAAGTCACAAGTGCAGCACCAGCTATAGGAGACAGTCTTACTTAACTGCTTAATTGTTTTCAATTATTTATTGGACAAGATATGGATTTGACTGGAAGTTTCCTTTTCAGATTTATTCTAGTCGTGAACTTGAAGAAACACTAAATAAAATCAGGGAAATCTTGTCAGATGATAAACACGATTGGGATCAGCGCACTAATGCGGTATATCTATTTTTTAAATTTTACATATTTTTAAATGTGATTATATAATTCATTATAGCATATTTGCATTTAGAAAAGTTAATATTCTTATTTGCTCTTTCACTATCCCAGCTTAAGAAGGTCAGGTCATTACTTGTTGCTGGAGCTGCGCAATATGATGGCTTTTTCCAGCATTTACGACTATTGGATGGAGCATTTAAATTATCTGCTAAAGATCTCAGATCACAGGTGGTTAGAGAAGCATGCATCACAGTAGCGTAAGTATAGATCAAGAAAACAAAGTGCCTTGCTGAATGTAACTGAATATTGAGAGTCCTGTTGGAAATATACCAGATGTGCCTTGGTTTTTTAAAATTTCTATACAGGTAGTCCTTTATTTATGACTATGACAAAACTTAATAATGCTTTGAATTAACAACAGCATTTGAAAGACCTATAGAGCACTTCTGACCATTGTAAAACATACCACTACCAAATTGTAGGAACATGATTGTGATCTGGATGCTTGGCACCCTGTTCACACTTATGACTGTTTTCCATCAATTGTGATCACCACTTGGCAATATTGTCTGCGGCTTCCCTGAAAGTCAAATGGGGAAGCTAGCAGAGATGGTTGCAAGCTACTGCCACCTGCCAAGAGGACTCCCTCTCCTCTCTGGGGGCTTTAGAAAGAGCTGTCTGCAATTCAAACAGACAGAGAACTGAAATTCTTTGACAGGGAGCTTTCAGCCAGCCTCCAGAAGTAAGACAGAACCAAAATCCATGCAGGATTTTTGTTCCCTGAGCAAAGAAGTATCACGTGCTTCAGGAAAATGGGGGAAGCCTGGTGCAGGCCATGCATAAGTTCACGCTGAAAATCTTGCTTGGATTTTTAGTGGAGAAGCAGTGCAATAAAGTAAGGATCATGGGCTGCCTCAGGGTAGAGAAGACCTTGCCAGGTAAGGAACAAGCTGTGTGTGTCTTTCCACTTGGGTTGAAAATCCTGTTTGGATTTTGCAGGGAAAATTTTCAGCTACTGAACAGAGAGACATTTGCATGCAGCTTGTACCAGTACTCTGAGAGCCTTCCCCATCCACCTCAAAGTTAAGTTAGCCCACTTAACAACTGCCATGACTTAAAACTATAATTCTGGCCTTAATTACAGTCATGAGTTGAGGACTACTTATAATAGGATTTAGCAGGTACCTGCTGGAAATGTTTGTGCTTGCACTCAGAGGATTAAAAAGTGTTTATTTTCTCATCTTCCTTCTTGTAATTCTAAATGTGCAAAGCATTAAAGTGCCTCGGTAAGGATAAGCTTCATATTAGATGGACACAGCTGGTTTTTATGAATAATATGAAGTATTTAGCTTTTTTAGAAGTAGGTGTTTATTAAGGAATCTGAAGTTGGCTTGTGTATGCTCCACTTCCTGTCATCCCTGCTTTAATTTAATGTTTCATATGGCTGAATGCATCATTCATAGAAGAGGACAATCCACACTTGGCCCCTAAATTTTGCTCTATATGTAGTTGCCCTAGATTTTAAAGATTTTGATTTATAATTTAATCACTATAGCAAATTTGAAGATACTGGATGGTATAAATATGTGTATGCATACAGGTAAATCCCAAATTACAAGTGAATGTTCGCTCGTAACTCTGAACGTTAGCGAACGTTCAAAGTTATGTGATAAGCGTCCCCTAGATTTACGAACAAGTCCCGAAATTATGAATATTGCAGCACCATGGCAGTTGTTCATTCTTACAAATGACCGCAGATGCTCTACAGCATTCACTCCGCCTGCCCCCCCCCCCCCGGGTCAGACTCAATTACTTTTCAAAGATCTCATTTCTATCAGTTTTTTTGCCTACTTTGTTACTTCAGGCTTTCAGTGCATTTGTAGAAAACAATCCTACGTAACATAAGATCATGCGAGATCAGTAATGTGATCTTGTGCTATTGATCTTGTGTAATCTCGCACTTTATGATTGTATGTGAATTGAGGCCTTGACGTTTGCATCGGAGGGAAGGCTTCGGTCCTTCAGGCCTTCCTCTGTTCGCAGTTTCCTTAACGAAGCCTGCAGAGAGATTATATTCCTGCAGGCTTTGGCAGCCCTTTGCAAAAAGCTTTTGTTGGCACCAGCAGAGCTTGGGAGGAGCGGGCACATCCCTCTGAAGCTCTGTTCCTACCAGCAAAGGCTTTTTGAAAAGGGCTGCCAAAGCCTAAAGGGATGCAATCCTCAGGCCCCTTGCCGACAAGAATGGAGGCCCAGAGGGCCGCTTGTGGCCTTCCGGACCTCCTTTCTCACCAGCGATCCACTTGAGGAGGCCTCTGGTGATGAAAAAGGAGACTCAGAGGCCTGCGCACAGCTTTCCAGGCTCCTTTCTCACCAGCGATCCACTTGACGAGGCCTCTGGTGATGAAAAAGGGTGTTCAAAAGGCTGCAATCAATTTTCTAGGCCTCCTTTATTGGCGGCAATCCGCTTGATGAGGCTCCTGTGATAAAAAAGGAAGGCCCGGAAAGCAGAAGCCCTTTTTTGTCCCTGGAGGCCTCGTCAAGCAGATCGCTGGTGAGAAAGGAGACATGAAGGCTGTACACGGCTCTCCGGGTGTCCTTTTTCATTACTGGAGGCCTCGTCAAACCCTTTGATGACAAGAAAGGAGGAAGCAGGCTGGAGTGGAGCCAGATCTTCATCAGGTAAGCCACCCGGCACAGCAGGATGGGGGGGTGGGGGGGAAGCAATTGTAGGGACCCCAGGGGAGGGAAAACAAGGTATCTGAGGGTCAGGGGAGGCCTTGGGTGGTCTGAAGTAGGTAGCCTGTTGCATCACTAGGCCACCCCATGGCCTTCCCCATTCCGAGATACCTCATGTGCACTTAACAAGCCGTGTATTCGATTAGCGAATGCATGTGCAAAAGCAGGGAGCGATCTCGTTCAAGGTACAAGATTCATTCCCACGAATCTTTGGGTTACGAATGGAATGGGAAGGTTCCATTACATTTGTAACTCGAGGACTACCTATATATAAAAATTATAGTCTGCCATTCTAGATTGAATTCCAACTTTATTGCAACTTTTAAAAATGATTTAAAAGTACTAAAAAACTCAGTAAATGGCATCTGTCTCAGGTGTTAATTATCTATTTAATCCAGCTGGGTCAAATAGTATTGAAATAACTATGTCTTCTTCTTGTGCCATATCCGTCATCGGACGTTGGCAATTATGTTGACAATCCTATTTTTGTCAACAGCTGCATGAAAAAGTGCTGCTGAGTTTTGTCCAAACCAGTCCCTTAGATTTTGAAGCCATTATGTTTTTCTTCTGCCTGAACCTCGTTTGCCTTCAATCTTTCCCTGGAGGATTAAGTGAAGGATGCTGTATTTTTCTGGGTGTCACATCACATGTCCAAAATATTCTAACTTTTGCTTTTTAATGGTTTTGATGATTTCCCTTTGCTTTCCCAGGCGGCTTATCACATTCTCATTTGTGATTTTGTTAACCTAGTTTATACGAAACAGCTGTCTGTAAATCCACATTTCAAATGCTTCTAGTTTCTTCAAGTGGTTTTCTGTCAGAGACCAACTCTACTCCGTAGAGCAGGATAGAAAAGATGTAACATCTAAACAAACCTGATTTTCAGTCTTAGGCTTATGTTGTGACTGCAGAAGACCTTTTTCATTTTGAAGAATGCTGTTCAAGCTTTCTCTATCCTTGTCTTTACTTCACTGATCATGTCCCAGCTTTCATGTAAATTAAAACTGAGGTATGTGATCCTTTCAACTTTTTCTAGTGGTATTCCTTCCGAATTTATTGGTGGTAAATTAATGGGTTGTTTGCTGACGACCATGATCTTGGTTTCTGAGGTGTCAAACCATATTTTTCAGATATTTCTGAGACACTGTTGATGAGGAGTCTTCATGCTTACTGGCAAGCAATAAGCATATATTTAATTGTAACATCAGTGTATCTTAAATTGTTGATCTGAACACTTTACTTTGAGGCCACATCAATGTTTTCCAGTGCTTCGTTGAAAATTGACTCAGAGTAGATATTAAACAACAGCGCAAACAGAATATAGCCTTGTACGACCCCTCTTCATATTTCTGCATCATCTGAGTATTTTTGGCCTAGTCTCACATTTGCTACCTGATGCCAACATTGATTCTTTATGATTTGGATATCTTTGTCATCTAGTCCCACTTGTTTCAGGATTTGTAATAGTTTGCTGGTCTTATTTTATCAAATGCTTTTTCAAAATCAAGCACATGTAAACACTGTGATTGACATCTCTACAGCGCTGTACAAGAACTTGAATGCTGAACAGGGCATCTCGTGTACCAAGATTGTTTCTGAAACCAAATTGTGTGTTACTTAAACACTCCTCAATTTAGTTGTATATTCTTGGGTGAATTATTCTCAGGAATATTTTCAGGGCATGACTCATTAAGCTTATTCTGTATTTGGTACACTTCTTTGCATTTATTTTTTTGGGATTGACACAAAAGTTGATTTTAGCCAATCATTTGGTATCTTTCCTGTTTCATATATTTGATTGAAGAGCTGCAGTAAAAATTTCTTCCCATTGTCTTCCAGCAATTTTAAAATTTCTGCTGAGATATCATCAGGTCCTGTAGCTTTTCTTGTTTTTGCTATTTTTATTGCATGTTCAATCTCCTCCATAGTGATGTTTGGTCCAGTTGTTATCCATCCCATATCAATATCATCCCTAGTGTCCTCAAAAAGTTCTTCAATATATTCCTTCCATCTTTTTAGTTTTTCATCCTACATCCAAGATGATTTCCCCCTCCTTGTCAACTAAATTGTTGATTTTCTTTGTGTAGACACCTGCTTCTTTCACTTTTTTGTGTAAGTTGAAATTATCATGAATACGTTCTCTCTCTTCTATTTCTTTGCATCTCTTTGCAAACCACTTTTCTTTTGCCTGACAAATTTTTCTTCTAATTGTTTTCTGCAATTCATTGTATTTTTCTTTGTTTTTATTTTTATAAAAATAAGATGAAGTATTTCATCCATCATCCACTGTTGTTTCTTGTGGTACCTCTCTCTTTGTTGTGAGTTTGTTACCTCTACTAATGCATTTTTAAATTTATTCCAATTCATTTCTACATCTTCATTATTTAGGTTGTTGGTTTCTCTTTAAGTGAATTTCTACTTCTTTTATCTTATCTCCATGTTTAATGATGGTCATTGTCAATTCTTGGTTTAGGAGGATTTGTGTTTTTCATCTTTTTTAGTTTTAGCTGGACTTCGGCAAGTAGTAGATTATGATCAGATGGTACATCTGCGCCTGGGTATGTCTTTGCTGATTTTACTGAGTTTCTAAATCTTTTGTTTATTGTAAAATAGTCAATTTGGTTCCTTACTATATTATTTTGTGTATCTGCCAGTGATCTCCAAGTGTAGAAGAGTCTTTTTGGTAACTTGAAAAAAATATTCATCACATATTGCCTATGATCCTTGCAGAAGTCTACAAATCTATCACCTCTACCATTTCTGGTTCCTAAACCAAAGTTTCCAACTACAGGAGCATCACTTCCTTCTCCCACTTTTGCATTGAAGTCCCCCATGAGTATTGTGATATCATTACTTTTTAGGGTTTTCAATACACTGCTTATATCGTCATAGAACTTCTCTAAATCCGCCTCATCACTGTCAGCTGTGGGAGCGTAAACTTGTATAACATTCAAATTTACTGGAGTACTGTTTATTTGGATCATCATCACTCTGTCAGATACAGGAATAAAGGACTTGATAAATTTATTTACAAAATTGTTTACTATTATAGATACTCCATTTTGATGATGTTTACTATTTTCCCCAGAGTAGTATAATCTCCTATTCCACACATTCCATTTTCTGGCCAGTGCATTTCACTCACTCCCAGTATGGAGATATTGTATTTGAACATTTCTTGGATAGTGTTGTGTGTTTTCCCAGATTCATAAAGGATTCTCAGGATCCACATTCCAATTTGTAGTTTTGGGTTTATCATGCTTCTAGCAGACCGGGAGAATCTTAGCACCCCTGGGGCCATTGTTAGGTTTTGCTGCCATTAACATGATTTTCCTAGGAAATGTATAGTGTAATAGTCTTCCGTTTGCTTTCTACACCGCTGTGCACACACTGTTCAAGTGGCTGCCACCACACCATGTGCTGTTCTTCTGAAGCCATTCTGACCAATGAGGTTTCCGCCTTCAGTCGATACTGATGAGCCAGCTGCCACTCACCAGGCTTATTGGTCCACGGGAAGTATTTGATTCCTTCCAACCCACCATTATAACATAAAAGGTATACTGGGTACGGGCCCCCAATCCACCACCCGGGGACACGTTCTGTGGGGGTTCCAGGATCCCCCTAAGAAAGAAACCTAACTGCCTGTTTGTGGCAGAAAGGCAAGATTAGGAATTGGGGGTGGGGGAGGAAAGAAGTCTAACTGCCTGTTTGGTGGAAGAAAGGCAGGATTAGGAATTAGATGAGACATTCCTAATTATGTCTACAGAAATTTATTTTCCTAGTGAAATATTGTCTTTCGGTTTTTGCAAATAGATCCAAAAATCCTTCGTAGAAGTGTATATTCATTGGATTAAGCATGGTGATTCTTTAAAATTACAATTACAATTTAATCATTGAATAAATGATTAAAGTGCACAACTAAAATTAACGTGAGATAAACAGGCATGGATTGCGGGAAAAATCCAACTAACATATAATAGTAACATATAGTAAAAGATTTAGGATACCAAAATGGATATTCTTGGTACAAAAAAAAAACAATAAATAAATAAACAAACAAACAAATAAATAATAAATAAGCAAGCAAGCAAGAAAGCAAGCAAGCAAACCAGCCTTCCTCAAGGACATTCCAAAAGGAGACCAACATTGAGAAGGCCAATAATAAGCAGAGCAGGGTTGCTACATACAATCCTAAAGTTCTATGGAAACCTACAAAAAAGATGTATTCTTTGAAACACTGAAAGGATATATTCTTTGAAACCAACTGGCATGGTTGGTTAATACAATATCTTGAATTTTATATAAGAAATGAAATTGGAACCAATAAAAATAGCATAAAGTTAGGTTACTAACTGTTGTAGCATCTAGTTCCACTTAATAGTTTTGCTGACATACTATTTATCTCTACTCATCTCAATATTTTCTTCCAAAACAAGTAATTATGCAAAAAGTTATGTTCATATTCTAATTAATTTAATATCTTTTTCATGTAACCATAATTTTCTTTTCCTTTTCTGTAGATTTATCCATTGTTCGTATGTCTTTGTGTGTGTGTGTGTTTCTGTTTGCTTACCATCTATTCTCTATATCAGTAATGGCTAACCTTTTCTAGACCATGTGCCCAAAGTGTGGCTGAACTCCCAAAATGCAATGTGTGCACGGCTCCCGCACATGCATGCATGGCATCCTGCATGCGCCCTGCGCATGCACGGCAGAGACCCAAAGACCAGCTGGCCAGTAGGTGCACGTGCATACCCAGTGGAGCTGAACAGGTGACTGCGTGCACACGTGCCATAGTTTCGCCATCACAGCTCTATATGAACAAATAACTTGAATGTATTTCCTACTGATTTGCCATTCATTTTTATATTCGGTCCTTCAGCCTATTCATTCTTGACTCCATTTCTAGTTGTTTCTCTATATACAATTTTTAAGTAGCTTATGCCCAATGCATTTAACTTTTTATTTTTCTAATACAGATAGTCCTTGACGTACAACTATAATTGAGCCCAAAATTTCTATTGCTAAGCGAGATAGTTAAATGAGTTTTGCTTCACTTTGCAACCTTTTTGCCACAGTTGTTAACAGTTATACATGGCTGTTAAGTGAATCTGGCTTCTCCATTGATTTTGTTTGCAGAAGGTCACAAAACAGTATCACATGACCTTGGGATACTGTAATCATAAATTTTGATCACATAATCATGGGGATGCTGCAATAGTCATAAGTGTGAAAAACTGTCATAAGTCATTTTTTCCAGTGCTGATGTAAGTATGAACAGTCACTAAATGAATTGTTGTAAGTTAGGACTACTATTTAATAAAATGGCAGAAGAATGCTGTTAAATACAGCAATTTTCATTTCTCTTGACAAATACTCACCTTGCTATTGCTGTATCTGAAATTACCAACAATATTCCAGGGTAATCGTCCACCTCATACATAGCATCTTTCAGTTCTCTTAAGCAAAGTATCACCATGGCATGGATTTCTAAAATAGGTCTATGTGTATCCACTATGACAAGGAATCTAGAATGAAAACTTAATTATTATTTTTGTAAAGTTTTTTATTTTCTTTTTTAAACACACAAACACATACAATACATCTTTTCTGAACAGAATATTGACCCGGTCTTAAATTTGTACAAATTTTTGTTCATCTTTAACACAATTTTATATGTTCAATTTTTGTCATAGCATTTATTTTTTCTAATTTTAAGAAAAATATTACCCTTTGTCTTAACTTCTAATCCTGATATGATTCAATTTTTCTTTTCCCTTCCTAAAGTTTGAACCCCTATATTTCAATTCACACAATGCCCAATTATTTCTTTAAATTCTCTTATTCTACTCACAAATGATTCTTTTATCTATTCCAAATAATACAATTCAACATATTAGTAGAAACCAATTAAATATAGATCTTAACCCAAATGTTCCAACTACAACAATTTTATATATTAAACTTATTCATATTTCTAAGTCTTATTTCAATTCTTAAACATCCATACATTTTGTCATTTCTTCATATTAACTTAATTCATTATTCCATTTATCATAATTTCCCTAATTAATTAAACATATTCAATAAAAAATCAATTAAGTATAAGTCTTAATTCAATGCCCCTAAATTTAAATTCATATCTTATTCCAATATCAAATAATTTTTATCAACTGTTCCAAATAATACACTTCAACATATTTATAAAAATCAATTAAATATAAATCTTATCTGATTAACTCATAATCCAATATCATTTCAGCTTTCTTTTTTTAGTTAAATTCCAGATATGTAGTTAAGAATATTCCAGTTGTTACATTTTCCTTAATTTAAAAATCTTCCAATTGTTATACTCATCATTCATCTATATGGTTTTAAATTACTTAGTTAATAACACAATTTCATCTTTTCTCTAATATTCATCCGTTTACCATATATTCCTCTTCCATTTCTTTCTCCCTTTCTATTTTAATTTTTTTTCTTTTTCTTCCCCTTCTTTTCCTTTGTGCTTTAAACTCCTGAATTCTCTTTTCCCTTTTTCTTATCTTTCCACTGTTAGTCCCAGTGTAATCATTTTGTTTTTTAAAATCATAGGCTCTTCTATTTTGCTATGCATTTCCCGTTGTTTTTCATCCCTTTCCCCATTTTCTTATTTTCCCACTGATAATCCTGGTGTAATCATTTAAGTTTTTTATATTCTTTCTACTCCACTCTCTTTTCCTTCTTTGTTTCTTTCCCCCTTTTCTATTTCTTCCATTGTTAATCCCAGTGTAATTTTTAAAGTTCTCCTTTTTATTATTACTACCCACATAATCATTTAATTTTCCATAATCAATCTCCTTGTCTTTGTCGTCTCCTTTATTGTCAGTCTCTCTTTCTTGCTTCTCATTAGTTCTTTCCTTATCAGCTTAAATATAGCCTAAGTCAATTTTTTTATCATCAAATTTCAGTTTTCCATGCAACATTGTAGTCATTTCCCTTATTTCCATTTTCAATGATAAGTACATCATTTTCATCATTTCCTTAAGTTCCTGCACCATTTTGTTCTTTCTAGATTGATATTATTCCAATTTGAAATTACGTTGTAATCCTCTTTTTTTAATCATCAGAGTGCTTATAGACAAACAAAGCCTCCTTAAAAATTCTCACAGCTGTTATTCCTTTCATAGTTTTTTCCAAAACAAAGATTCAGTGTTATAATAACTTTTTTTTCTCCTGAAGATAGCTCTCTACAATCCACAATTGCAATCAGCAGCCTAAAAAAGTATCCATTTTGTTTGCAATCCACTTTAACAGCCTTTACTTATTTAATTTTTCCTCTTCTTCTGTTTCACCTTTATAAGTACCAAATCAATTTAAAATTCAGTCCAGATTTGCAAAATCCAAATTCCAACTTTACATTCCAATTTAATTTCAATTTGGAGTCTTTAACCAGTCCTTTCTATTTTATTTATTTATTTATTTATTTTTCATATTTGTATACCGCCCTACTCCCGAAGGACTCAGGGCGGTGAACAGTCATAAATAAATACAAAGACATATAAAAGCTAAAGACTATTAAAAACAGATTAAATAATTTAGGCTCAAAAAATTAAAACCAAAACCGAACCCACGCAACCTATCCCCCTCCCAGAATCCCTTAAAATCTTATTAAGAAATTTCCCTAAAAAACCCCATAACCCTCTTTTTACTGTATGCCATCTCTCCGGACTCCAAAGTCCGTCATCGAGATAGGCCCTCGATAAAGAAGACGGCCAGACCTGCGAGAGGGGGGCATCTCGCAGTTTGAGGAGTTCTCCCAATGAGTACATTTTGTAGATAGATAGTCTATAGCTGGTAGGCATGTCCTAGTTATCCAGGGTCCTGTGGAGAGAGTATCAATCAGAGGTACAAGTCATTTTAGTCCCACTGATCTCTCACATCAGCGGTAGAAAAAAGCCATTTTGAACTCAGATGTAAACATCGATCACCCTCTCACGGCAACCAGATATAAGGGAGAAAAACAGCAGCTATAGTCCTGTTTTTTCAATGTTGTACCTAGGCACAGATGGAATAGCCAATCCTTGAGTTCAGAGACACAGATAGTCT
This sequence comes from Arizona elegans, assembly GCA_022577455.1. Taxonomy (NCBI): domain Eukaryota; kingdom Metazoa; phylum Chordata; class Lepidosauria; order Squamata; family Colubridae; genus Arizona; species Arizona elegans. The sequence continues at coordinate 67,572,898 of JAKOOJ010000004.1, read as the reverse complement.
GTGGGAAATATATAGTAGGCGAAAATCCAGGGAGACTCAGATGACATAAAAGTAGGGAAATTCTTATCCTGACATACAGGAAACAACAAACCTGGATAGCAAATGATCACATAAAGCCGAATATCCGGCCACAAAAGGGGCAACAGGAGATAAAAATACAGGAGGGGAGATGGAATAAGGCAGTCACTTTGCAGAAGCAAAGCCCCCTATGATAGACACAACAATCCTTTCTAATCTCCTTAGCCTTCTTCAGGTCTTTTATGTATAAAGGTTTAACCCCCCCCCCAATAGAAAGAGAGGGGGAAGGCCTCTGGGAGGCAATCCACGGTTGGCCCGACAATGAAAGGGTCGGCATCCCTCCGTCTCCCAGGAGTTTAGTTGAAAATAGATAAGCAGGTCCCTACTCTCCCGCTTGTGGCCTCTTTGGTCTTTAATTGCTCTGATTTCTGCCAGCTGTAACTGGCGTCTGTAACTGTCATTTCGGGAGCCATTTCGGGCGCCGTCATCACCACTGCCATCACCATCGGCCTCCGTGCCGACTCCACCCACCGCCAGCTTCCGCAGGCAACCTCCGATCTCGCCAAGGGTCCAATGGAGTCCAGCCCAGGGTGCCAGATGGCTACCGCAGCTGCACACCGCCATCCCTTCGGCAGCCTCCGATGAATGCAGGGGCCGGCCGCCACGGAGCTCTCAGCCCAGCTCGCCGTCTCATATCCCACCAGCACCGTCCGTCTCAGCATAAGCTGTTCCGGAGAGCGAAGCCACAAACCGCTCTCCCAAAAGGTCTTCCGGAGCCGAAAACGCTCCCATCGGATCGGCGAATCAGCCCTCTCATCACACCATGGGCCATAGGTGGGTAGTTGGCCCTAAGGACCCCCCAACCGCCAGGACATTACCCCTGCAAAACCGGAGCTTCATCGGGAGTCGCCATCTTGGGCATGCGCGAGGGCATAATTGTGGGTTTTTCTTCTTTCTTTAATCTTCCTTCCTTTAAAATTCCCAAATTAGATAAAGATCTTTTCGGGTTCTTAATTCTAGTTTTTTAAAGTTCTCCAAATAATTAAATCCAAAAAACCCAAATAATTTTCTGATCGGGTTTTGTCACTTTATAACTTCCGCTTTAATCTTCTTCTTCCACCCTTTCCCCACGCCTATTAACCACTGTTATATTGCTAAGACATTTATAATTATTTTATTATTATTATTTTTAAAAGTTTTTTATTATTTTTTTAAAACATAAACATAAAACACCTCTTTTCAAAACAAAGCTTTTGATCCGGTCACAAATTAATACAAATCACTAACAAATCTTAATTTTCAATTAACACAACTTAATATTTTACTCAGTTATTTCCCTCAAATCTGTCTATTTAACTATGCCATTATCCCCCAAAACCCGTTACTTAAATCTTAAATCCTAACCAATTATCATTCCCTTTTTCTCTTTCATTTGCTTAGATGGATATATTTTTAAAGTATAAATCATACATTATATGATAAATCATCCTCTTGGTCGTCCGAGATGCCCCTCCTTTTCCCCCGTTCCTGCAGGACGGTTCCGGTCTGAAGACCCATCAGTGATGGTTTGGCAGCCGGGGTTTTTGTGGGACTCATCAGAGCCCGCTATTTCCCCGACTGTCTCACCGCAACGCCAAACCGGAAGTCCTCCTACATTTATAATTATTTTAAAAAATCCTCTTTATTTATTTATTTATTTGTTTTAATTTGTATACCGCCCTTCTCCAGCGGGACTCAGGGTGGTGAACAGCCAAAACAAAAACAGAACATACAAAATTTAAAAACAATTTAAAAAATAATTAAATATTTTTGGCCACAATTTCAAACAACCCAATTAAAATCAATTAAATTTAACCGAAACGGTGGGATCAAGCCAGCCCGGCTACGTGAAATAAATAAGTTTTCAGGGCCCAACGAAAAGTCCGGAGGTCTGGTATTGTGCGTATCTCTGGGGGGAGGTTGTTCCAGAGGGCGGGCGCCGCCACAGAGAAGGCTCTCCCCCTGGGGGTCGCCAGCTGACATTGTCTGGTGGACGGCACCCTGAGGAGGCCCTCTCTGTGCAAGCGTACTGGCCGGTGGGAGGCTATTGGTGGCAGAAGGCGGTCTCTTTCTTCTGCCTATGGGCTAGTTGTCACTCACCCGACATCAATGTTCCACTCAATTCTCCTCTCCTGCACAATGCTTGGTCCGGTTGTCCCAGCTTATTGATGGTCACAATGGCCACTGCCCCCTATTGCAGAATCAAGGAGAGTTTCCTCTAACCTCTGAGGAACTTGCCTGTTCCTCTTGGTCTTCCAAGGTGCTGTTCTGCCCCAGCTACAGACCCCAAAGAATGCAGCACACATAAAGTCCGTACAAACCTTAGTTTACTAATTAAGGACTACTAATGAGCTTTCTTAGTAGTTGTACGAATTCAAGTACAGTTTGAATCAGTCTTTTCTGAACAAGAGCTGTTAATTTAACTTCATTAACAGCCAACAAGAATAATGACTCAATTCTGAGGCACAGTATTTCAGATAACCGTAATCTTACTGTGGTTGGCAGAATGCCCAGAAGCAATTTGCAGGAAAACTGACGAGAGAAGCAAGAGGTAATCAAATGTTTCTGGAATCAAGATGCGAAGGAATATGAACAAAGTTGTTTCCTGCAAATTGCATCAATTGTCGTCCTTCCTTAAATAGGCTAGGGGAGTGGCCAATTATTCCCAAGCCTTACTCTCGAGAGACCTCCTCCTGAGGAGCCAGTCCTGCCTTTTAACAGCTCTGTGCGCTCGTGCATCAAGAGGAGGCTCCTCCTCTTCTTCCTCTTCACTTATGGGAGCTTCTGGAGGTTTTAAAAGCCCTGGCTGAATTTCCGCCTCTGGCACCACATCTTCTCCAGCCTCCTCATTGTCTGACTCAAGTGCCAGCTGCACAGGCTGCTGGTGCATCACCACACCAGCCTCCTCGCTGTCAGAATCAGCTACTAGCTGCACAGGCCGCTGATGGGCCACAACAGGTACCTCTCCTTCTTCCCTGTCCCTACAAGACAGATCCGGTCCGAAGACCCCTCTGCAGCGGTTCATCAGTCCAGGATTTCCCAAGGCTCATCAGAGCCCGCTAATCCCCGACTGTCTCGCCGCGACGCTTCTGGTTGAATCCCTGAAAAGTTAATTTTTGAAGGGTTATATACATGTAATCCTTGACTTACAGTTCATTTAGTGACCGTTCAAAGTTACAATAGCGCTGAAAAAAGGTGACATGACCATTATGACCATTGCAGCATCCACATGGTCAGATGATCAAAATCTGGATGCTTGGCAACTGATTCACATATATGACGGTTGCAGTGCCCTAGGATCATGTGATCACCTTTTGCAATCTTCTGACAAGCACAGTCATTGGGAAAGCCAGATTCACTTAACAACTGTGTTACTAATTTAACCAGTGCAGTGATTCATTTAACAAATGTAGCAAGAAAAGTTGTAAAACAGGGCAAAACTCACTTAACAAATTTCTCACTTCGCAACATAAATTTTGGGCTCAATTGTCGTAAATCGACAACTACCTGTCCTTATTTTTTTAAAAAAGCATTCCATCATTCCTAGCTAGGTAGTGTTGACTGGCTAAGGTTGGGGAAGGAAATTTGGATTAAGATACATGCTGATGAAATCAAGTAGGAAAGTTCTTAAAAGGTTTATGTCAAATAATGGATTTTGGAAAATTAAATACTCTAGAAAGCATTTTGTGATATGAGGAGTTGTTAAAAAAAATTACATTGGAAGTTGAATGAATTTTAATAATTTGCTTTATTTCATTCTATGCAGCCATCTTTCTACAGTTCTGGGAAACAAATTTGACCATGGAGCAGAAGCCATTGTGCCTACTCTATTTAATCTGGTCCCTAATAGCGCCAAAGTAATGGCTACTTCTGGATGTGCAGCCATTAGATTTATTATCCGTGTGAGTATATTTCTGTTACTTTAAAAAGCTACTGCCAATTAGGCATATAACTTATTGATTACTAATCATCAAGCATTATTTTCAGCAAAATAAACTGTACATTTGCCGTAGACAGGGGTGTCAAACTCTTTTCATTGAAGGCTGCATGAGGGTTGTGATTGACCTCGGGGAGCTAGGTGGGTGTAGCCAGCATGACATCACTCATCTCAATGGTCCAAACTCCGGACCTAAACAAAACAGAAGCTTACTTGCTCTGGAACCAAACAAAGTGTTTCTTTAGGCCGAAGTCTTGGCACGAAATGAGTCTTGTAGCAAGTCTGTGGAAAAGTCAGCATTGGGAGCATTTGCCTTCCAGTGCTTTGTTATAGGCATCTTCCAGCCCCTGGGCACGACTCCACCCGGTAGCCAGGCTATCAGGTATGCCTCCTTTCAACACTCAAGAAAGAAAAACCCCAACTCCATTTTCATAGAGAGCGGTACTCTTACTGAGTATGAACTGAATGCAACCAAACAAAAGCAAAGTCTGAGGCAATAGGCACGAAAATCACATTTATTTATTTGTTTATTTATTATATTTCTATACCGCCTTCTCCTGTAGGACTCAAGGCGGTGTACAGCCAAGAAAAATATAGACACACAAACATCATAAAATTGCTAATTAAAATAATTACTTAGTTTGGCCAATTAAATAAAACCCAGAATTAGATAACATTTTAAAAAATCATTCACATGTTCATATGTTTAGCCCCACCTGTTGGAAAATCAAGGTCTTGGCATGGCGGAAAGCACGGAGATCAGGGATATTCCGTATCTTCGGGGGCAGTTCATTCCAAAGGGTTGGAGCCCTCACAGAGAAGGCCCTCCCCCTGGGAGTCGCCAGTCAGCATAATTTGACTGACAGTACCCTGAGTATTCCCTGTGAGAACGAACTGGTCGGTGGGAGGCTATTGGTGGCAAAAGACGGTCTCGTAGGTACCCAGGTCCTAAGCCATGGAGCGCTTTAAAGGTGATGACTAACACCTTGAATCGCACCCAGAAGACCACCGGGAGCCAGTGCAGCTCCTACAGGAGAAGTATTACATGGGCACAACGAGCTGCGCCCATAATCACCCACGCGGCTACATTCTGGACCAGCTGGAGCCTCCAGGTGCTCTTCAAGGGGAGCCCCATGTAGAGAGCATTACAGTAGTCCATATGGGAGGTGAGTAGGGCATGAGTGACCGTGCACAAGGCGTCCCGATCCAGAAAGGAACGCAACTGGCGGATCAGGTGAACCTGATAAAAGGCCCCCCTGGCCACGGCCGTCATGTGCTCTTCTAAAGATAGCCGTGAATCCAGGAGGACACCCATGTTGCGAGCCCTCTCTGTGGGGAGTAAGGTCTCATCCCCAATTGTCAGCGATGGTACCAGCTGACTATACCGGGACGCCGGAAGCCACAGCCACTCAGTCTTGGAGGGGTTGAGTTTGAGCTTGTTTCTCCCCATCCAGATCCGCACGGCCTCCAGGCAACGGGACATCACAGTAAGAGTATCATTGGGGTGGTCCGGGGTGGAGATGTATAGCTGTGTGTCATCAGCATACTCATGAACACTCACCCCGAAACCACGGATGATCTCGCCTAGCGGTTTTACATAAATGTTGAACAGAAGGGGTGAGAGGACTGACCCTTGCGGCAGCCCACAAATAAGGTGCCTCGAGGTCGACATCTGCCCTCTGCCAACACAAACTGCGAACGGTCAGAGAGGAAGGAGGAGAACCACCGAAGCACAGTGCCCCCTATTCCTAACCCTTCCAGCCGGTGCAGTAAGATACCATGGTTGATGGTATCAAAAGCTGCTGAGAGATCTAATAGGACGAGGACAGAGGAACAACCTCTGTCCCGAGCCCTCCAGATATCAACCAATGCGACCAATGCCGCTTCCGTGCTGTATCGTGGCCTGAAACCCGACTGGTACGGATCCAGATAGACAACTACATCCAGGTATCGGGGTAGTTGTCGTGCCACCACAGTCTCAACAACCTTCGCAACGAAGCGAAGATTGGAGACTGGACGATAATTTGATAATATAGCCAGATCCAGGGAAAGCTTCTTGAGGAGGGGCTTCACAACCGCCTCTTTCAAGGCAGCGGGAAAGACACCCTCACTCAGAGAAGCATTTATAATCCCCTGGAGCCAGCCTCGTGTAACCTCCCGGGAGGCCAGTACCAACCAGAAGGGACATGGGTCCAATAAACATGTGGCAGCACTAAGCTTGCCCAGAATCCTGTCCATATCCTCAGGAGCCACAGAGTCAAACTCTTCCCAGATAACACTCTCAGGACCTACCCTCGTCTCCTCCCCTGGATCTACCCAATCGGAGTCCAGGCCTTCCCGAATCTGAGCGACTTTATCATGCAGGAATTGCACAAAATCGTCCGCTCGACCCTGTAAGGGGTCTTCCCGCACCCCCACCTGAAGTAGGGAGCGGGTCACCCTAAACAGTGCAGCTGGGCGGTTCTCTGCAGATGCAATAAGAGCGGAGAAGTAGCTAGACTTTGCAGCTTTTATCGCCACTAGGTAGGTCTTAATATAAGATCTCACCTGTGTTCGGTCAGATTCAGATTCGGTCATCTGGGGTGCAGCTTTCGATGGTTCCATCCTCCTGGTATGCCACGACAGTTGACCTTGAGTGGTTATCAGCATGCTTCCCAGCTGCAGAGAAACGCTGAGGAAAACTTTCTCCCATTTACTCCACCAACTCATTTCCCCTCCCCCAGTTACAATGGCAGCCGATCAAGCAAGCAATATAAAGGCGGAGGCTGACATTCAGCCCTCCTGCAGAAGAGACATTATTCCTATAAGAAAAACAGAATAAGGGAAAATAAATTACATAAACAAGAACATAAGTAAAAACTCCAGGATTAAGGTTTATCAGGATATTTGGAATAAAACAATTGCAGCTGCTTCGGAGCCCTAACATCTCGCTTATATATCCATTCAGACTGAGCTAAAGGGAAATGTTTCCAGGCCAACAAGTACTGCACTTTACCGCGATGTTACCTCAAATCCAATATTTCTTTGACTTCAAAATGCTGTTCCTCTTCAATGAGTATGGTGACAGGAGGAGGTTCTTGGTCCGGATGCAAAGGGGATGAATGCTCTGGTTTCAGCAAACTAACATGAAACACTGGATGAATCCTTCGCAAGGTTTTAAGCAGCTTTAATTGCACCGTAACTGGGTTAACTATGCGTACGATAGGGAAAGGATCCACGTATTTGGGCCCAAGTTTTTTCGACTTTTGGGTAGTTTGCAAGTACTTGGTGGAAAGGAAAACCCTATCTCCTACCTTATCATCTCTACCCTGAATTCTTTTCTTATCAGCTTGGTTTTTATGAGCTTGGTGAGCCTCGTCCAGGGCCTTAGTGTTACAGACTAGGTACCACGTAGCTGTTCAATTCATTCAGTCAAAGAACATATCTGTGGGTTTTTCTGAGGCAACTCTGGGATGGGCACAAAGTCTTGCCCTGAGGCTACCTTAAATGGGGTAAACCCAGTACTGCTGTGTATAGAGTTATTATAGGCGACTTCTGCAAATGGCAGCAAGTCCGCCCAGTTATCTTGCTGATAATTTATGTAACATCTAAGGTATTGTTCCAACACTGAGTTAGTTCTTTCACAAGCCCCATTGGTCTGAGGGTGGTGGGCGGAGCTTAACCCCTGGGCAGAGCCTAACAACCCCAGGAACTCCTTCCAAAAGTGGGAGGTGAACTGGACCTCTGTCCGAGATTATTCGTTCTGGGGTCCCGTGTAATCTATAACATGTTGAACAAACAATTTAGCCAGAGTTTTAGCCGAAGGGAACTTGGAACATGGGATAAAATGCACTTGTTTAGAAAACAAATCAGTAACTACCGAAATGACTGTATTCCCTCCACTTTCGGGCAACTCAACAATAAAATTCATGGAGATCTCCTTCCATGGGGCTCCCGGCCTGGCTACACTCTGAAGTAACCCAGGGGTTTTCCCAGGAGTCTTCTTTGCTGTAGCACATATGGGGCAGCTCACCACGTAGGCTTCTATGTCTTTCTTCAGCGCCAGCCACCAGAATTGTCGTTTAACTAAATGTAATGTCTTCATGAAACCAAAATGCCCAGCGATTTTAGCATCATGGGCATATTGTAATACTGCCCCCCTCAGACTGGCAGGGATATACAGTTTGGCTCCCGCCCAGGCAAGACCCTCCCGAAGTGTACACTCATTGGAATGGGCTAAAATTCACTCATCAGTTTTTAGTGCTTTTTTTAACTACTTGCTCAAGTCGCCGGACAAGATTAGGTCCCTTTTCGCCAAGGCTCTGATAACCACTGATGCCACCAGCTGTTCCGTGGGGATAAAGGAACGAATCACTTCCTCTCGAACACTGTTGTATTCTCAAGAGGGCATCTGCCATAAAGTTCTTCCCTCCAGGAAGGTAACGCAGGGAGAAATTAAATCGGTTAAAGTGTTGGGCTCAGCGGACTTGCTTAGATGACAGTTTTCGTGGCATTTTAAAGGCCTCTTAAATTTTTGTGATCAGTCCACATCTCAAAGGGGTGTTTTGCCCCTTCCAGGAAATGCTCCACATTAACAGCCCCCAACGAACAGCAAAAGCCTCCTTCTTCCAGATGGCCCGTCTCCTCTCGGTCTCAGATAATTTCCGAGAGGTATAGGCATAGGGTTGCAAATTCCCCTCAGCATTTGCTTGGAGTAACACCGCCCTGACGGCCACATCGCTGGTGTTGGCCTGAACAACAAACGGCCTCCATGTCAGGATGTTTAAGGACTGGTTTGGCAGCAAACAGTCGTTTCAGTTTCTCAAAAGCCGCCTGACATTGCATAGTCCACTCGAGAGGCCGGAGGGTTTTGGTCTCCCCTCTCCTTTTGTTTTCAGAAGGTTAATAATTGGTAAGGCAATTTTTGCGAATGAGGGGATGAACTGCCGATAGAAGTTAGCAAAACCCAGGAAGCTTTGTAGTTGTTTACGAATACGTGGAGGAGCCCATTCCAACATGGCCCAATCCTTTTCTGGATCCATTTCTGTTCCCTCATGCGAAATACTGTACCCCAGTTAGTCAATTTTAGTCTGGTGGAATTTGAATTTTGACAGCTTAGTATATAGCTCAACAGCTCTAATTTTTTTCAGAACGGATCTCACCAGTTTTACGTGGTCGTCCATGGTCTTGGTGTAAATAAGAATGTCATCAAGGTAGACCAGCACCCCCTTGTAAAGGTGTTTGTGCAGTACTTCATTGATTAGTTGCGTGAACACTGCAGGGGCTCCTTGTAGTCCGAAAGGGAGCACCCTAAATTGGAAACATCCCAGCAGGCAGTTGAAAGTAGTTTTCCATTCATCACCTTCCTTAATCTGAACTCTATAATTCACCTCCCACAAGTCCAGCTTAGTAAAAATCTTTCCTTTGCCTTGGTGGGCTAGCATGTCCTTCATGAGGGGCAGTGGGTAGATGTTTTCTACGCAAATAGCATTCAGGTTCTTATAGTCAATCACCAGGTGGTAAGACCCATTCTTCTTCTCCCGGAATAGCAACAGGGCTGCTACACACGGCCTAGCCGGTTGGATGAAGCCGCGTTTTAGGTTTTTATCAATAAAGTCTCGTAGTTCCCCCAACTCTTGTGGGGTCATGGGATAGATCTTTGGTTTAGGGAGCTTTACCCCAGGAAGGATTTCTATACTACAGTGGCAGCACATCTGATGCCTTCTCATTAAACAACTCCCGGAGGTCCTGGTACTCTTTTGGGATCCTTTCCTCCCCCACAATGTGTTATGTTGCAGTTGCCACCCCCGACTCGCCACTTTGGCCACGCAATAGGGGTTCTGCCTTTTCTTCCCTTGCTGGTTAGAGCGGATGCGCAACACGCCATTCTTCCAACTTATGTGTGGGTCCATTTTTGGAGCCAGGGCAGCCCAAGTAGGAGGGGTCGTTCCATACCAGGGGCCACAATAAAGCTCAGAGTTTAGGTGATCCCCCATCCTCATCTCAATCAGTTCAGTTACAAAATGGGCTGCCTCCCCCAGCTACCGACCCATCTAGCTGACAGAATGCAATGGGCCTTATCATCGTTTTTAGTCTTAGACCCATCTCTTCACCAATTTCAGGGCTGATGACACACCTGGTGCATCCTGAATCTAGAAGGTCTAGCATCTTCCTGTGGGCTCCGGTGGATGGTACCTTTAGTTCTACTGAGATGGTCATGGGTCCCCCATTCTGACTTACCAGGAGGTTCTCGTCGGAATCGGTTTCGGTTTCGCTGTCCTCGGCGAGGGTTGGAGTTCCCAACTCACCCTGTTTTAGGAGAGCGAACTCAACGACTTCTACCACTTTTAGGGCAGTTTTGTGGGCGTTTTGTTGGCTCTCTTCCCTCCACTAGAGGTTGCCTTGGGTCCGGGCTTAGAGAAACACTCAGCTGCTCGGTGCCCCTCCTTTCCACATCTGAAGCACGTGGTGGACTTCGGCTTGGAGACCGCAGGTCCCACTGCGGCCTTTGGAGCCCCCTTGTGGGATGAGGAGGGTAGTTGGCTCCAGGTGCACCCACTGCGGAAACAATCTCTGGCCAATTGGATCTCCATGTCAGCAGCCAGCATGTACCAACTTTGCAGATCCCTAGGGGCCTCTCTGGAGCAGCAATCCTTGTAGACATCCTCATTAAGGCCATTCTTATAGCTTTCCAGCAGGGCTACTTCTGACCACCCTCTCGTGTAGGGCAACTCCTGGGTGTATTCCGCCACCAATCTCTGCTCCTGATGTATGGACTTCATTCTAATTCTCGCCCTTCGCTCAGCTAACGAGTCCTCAAAGCGCGTTTTGAGGGCTGCCATGAACTGGTCATAATTTCTCATCAGAGGGGAATCTTCATTATGGAGTCCCACCATCCACTCAGCTGCCACTCCCTCCAGGGCCTTGGTAACGCACCTCACGCATCGGGCATCTGAGGGGAAATCCTCCCCCCAGTCTTGCATGTGGTTCTACACTTCAGTTACAAAGAATTCCAGTCTTTTCAGATCTCGGCTGTATCCTACTGATAGCAAGGGAATTTTGGGCTTGCTTTGCCTCCATGGCAAGGCCTCCCCAGCAGAGGGCCCTGAACCGTAGCAGCCACTTGAGTTCCAGAGGCCTGAGCTGTCTCTTCCCGGGCTTGGGCCCTCTCTTCCACACAACAGCCACATCTGTTTCACCCCCGGGATGTTCATCCTCCCCCCTGGCAGGCAATGCATACCTTTCATGGGCTCTACAACTCTCACAAGCCTCTCTTAGTAGTTGCAAAGCCTGGGTGATCAGAAGATTTTCTTTCTGCTCTTCCTGCCAGGCAGCATCTCTGCCTCGGTGTCTGGTAGTCGTTACTTCTTGCGTGGGTCTTCTCCAGTTCCGGTAACCTCCCCACGCACAGTGACCATTTGGCTCTCTGTGCCTTTTCCTCAAGCTGTAAATCAGCCATCCACTCCGAAGCCTCCCAGCCGGGATGTGACAGGAAGAACCATTAGCTTCCATATCCTCCTGGCCGCTGTTTTGGTCAGACATTCTTTGCTCAGCCCCCACGGTAGTTTTCTGGGATGGCTGTTAATTGCAGACCTTGCTTAATGTCAGGTATGCCTCCTTTCAACACTCAAGAAAGAAAAACCCTGACTCCATTTTCATAGAGAAAGGTACTTTTTATTGAGTATGAACTGAATGCAACCAAAGAAAAGCAAAGTCTGAGGCAATAGGCACGAAAATCACATATAGAAAGCATCCTTAAAACCCTCCCCCAATCGTCCAGTCAGGATTATCCAATCCACATCTCCCCAAGGGGTCATGTGGGGTGCAGCTTCCGATGCTCCATCCTCATAGTATGCCATGACGGTTGACCTTGAGTGGTTATCAGCGCACTTCCCAGCTGCAGAGAAACACTGAGGGAAACTTTCTCCCATTTACTCCACCAGCTCACTTCCCCCACCCAGACATCCAGACAGTTCCCCCCTCCCCCTGTTACAATGGCAGATGAGCAAGCAAGCAATATAAAGGCGGAGGCTGATATATGCACAGCTTCTTGCCCAGCCGGAAGGTGGTTTTTTCTCCTCGGCGGCAGCTCCTCTGCTTTTGGCCTTGATCTGCTGTTCAGCGGCTGATCTCAGCAAGCTCCATGGTTCATTGTCAATTAGGTGAGCCTCGCCCGTCATCGCTGATGAGCTGGGCCGCAATCCGTGGCTAGAGAATGGCTCCCTGCCATGCCGCCAATCAGCTGACCTCTTTGCTTGCTGCTACAGGGGCTTACCTGACACTCGCCCACCACCCAACTTCCCCTAGGTATGGCATAACCCGGAGCAGGGTTTGACAGGCAGCTCTCCTCTACCAGGATTGAACCTAGAAAACGGTAAACACAGGAATTACATTAGCAGATCATCAGGTATGCCTATCTCCTTCCCCCCATGGTTTGTTGGGATATTGCTTGTGGAACCTTTGGATTAGCCGGGCTGCCCTCACATCTCTATCCACCATCCAGGAGGTGCCTGTCAATGGGTATCCCTTCTACCATACCAGGTATTGTAGTTTTCCCCTATGGATTTGGGAATCTAATACCTGGTCTACTTCATAATGGCCCTCACCCACCAATACTGGGCCCTGTGGTTGTGCCTGTAAGGGCTGGATGATGGGCTTCCTTATAAGCTTCAGCAGACTGCTGTGAAATACAGAGTGAATCCTTTCCCAATAGCCGGGAAAGTTTCAGCTGCACAGTGATTGCGTTGATCACCCTCACTATCGTGAAGGGTCCCAGGTACTTTGGGGCCAGTTTTTTACAAGGTACTTTCAAGCATAGGTACTTTGTACAGAGATACACCCTCTCCCCTACCCGAAAGGGCTTATGCAGATTTTGTCGGTCTGGCCCTTGTGGGTTTCAGCCACTTTCCTTAACACTGCCTTCACAATGCTCCATAACCTTTTAGAGTTTCCATCCACTCGTTTGGACTAGTAGAGGAAGGAGGGTCCTGAGGGTACTCAGGAATAGGAACAAACTCCACTCAGTCAAGGGCCGAGTGTTCCTTACGTCAGAGCGTCAACACAATATAAAGGAAATGGTTTCATCGATCTTATCACAAAAATTAATCCTGCTTCTTCTCCTTTCCCAATTGTTGGGGAAGATGATCTCGTGTCTATCGATTGTGCCATGGGCTCGCCACCATTCTTTTTTTTTTTTTTAAAGTGTTTTATTGTAAGAAATTATAATAATACAATTTTTATCCATCCGGTTACATAGTATGGAAAAAGAAATAAATGCAAATTACATATTACATATTATACATATGTAGATAGTCTTTGCAGACCAGATACATAGCAATACATAGCAATAAATAAAAAAGGAGAAAAGAATTGTGTTCTCATATCATTTTTAGCGTGTGTATATATATATATATATATGTATATATATATATATATAATCTTTTACAATAAATTAGTAAATACATAAATTTTGTCTCCTGCTTATCCGTGTAACCTCTCCTTGCCATATTATACTTCCTACCATCCATAATACATCTTCTCTTACTATTTCATTTTACTATTTCTTGTTCTGGTCTCTTTCCTTTTTATTTCAATTTCCTCTTCTCTAGCTACCCGTACCACTTGTCCCATACGCTGTAATAATCCGAATCTTCTCTGTCATTAATTTCTAATGTTAATTTATTCATCTCGGCACAATCCATTATTTTGCCGATTACTTGTTCCTTAGTTGGTATTTTTTTCTCTTTCCATTGTTGAGCGAAAGCGATTCTTGCTGCTGTTATTATATGCAGTGCCAAGTATTTCTTCTTTTTTGCCATTTCCGTCTTAAGGATTCCCAGGAGAAGTATTTTAGGATCTAATTCAAAGGTTTCACCTATTATTTCTGAAAGCCAATTGCCAATCATCTTCCAATACTTTTTTGCTTGAGAGCAGGTCCACCAGCAATGGTAAAAAGTACCTTGCTGGTGTGCACACTTCCAACACTTTGGGTTTGAGTTAGGGTAGATCTTAGCAATTCTAGCTGGTGCTAGGTGCCACCTATAAATCATCTTATACTGGTTCTCCTTGTAAGTGGTTGCCTTGGTGAGTTTTATATTGTTGTTCCATAATTGATCCCATTCTTCCAGATTTATATTTTTCCCAATGTTTTTTGCCCATGCTAGCATTGGGCCTTTAACTACTTCTTCCATCAGATCATATTCTACTAAATAGTTATATATTTTAGCTAATAATTTGTTATCTGTACCCATCCAAATTTTATCAAAATCTTTGCTTCCCATTTCTATGCCATATTGTTCTTTATCTTTTTTGTGTCTTGATTTTATCTGTGCGTATGTCCACCATTCAACACAAGTGCCTTGTTCTTTTAATTGTTCTAATGTTTTGAGGTTCCCTGCCTCATCTAGGATTTCTTTGTATTTTACAGTTTTGCCATAGTCCAGGACGTTTGGGTAAATTATCGCCTCCATGGTTGAGAGCCAGCTGGGAATTTTAGTGTAGTGTTTCCGTCTTATTTCTTCCCACGTTGACTTCAATATGTCCCTCAGTTTATGTTTATTGAAATATGTTTTGGTTTTTTTCCCCGTTTCCCATAAATAGGCGTGCCAACCCATCTGGAGATCATGCCCTTCTAATGTTAGAATTCTTTTGTTCGCTAACGTCGCCCATTCTTTTAACCAAACAAGAATTGCTGCTTTGTGATATGTTTCCCATATTGGTAATCCTAGCCCTCCTCTATTTTTTTTATCTTGTAAGCTCCTAATTGCTATTCTTGGTTTTTTCCCTCCCCATATAAACTTCCTAATAGCGGCATTAAGTTCACTGAAAATTTTTTTATCTAATTTAATTGGCGCTGTTTGGAACAAGAACAACAGTTTGGGTAGGATGCTCATTTTAATTGTCGCTATCCTCCCGAGGAAGGAAATTTGCAACTTCCCCCACTTCTCTAGATCTTGTTTTATGCTTTTTACCAGGGGGACATAATTGTCCTCTTTGAGGGCCAGATACTTTGTTGAGATCCATACTCCCAAATATTTGACTTTTTTCACAATTTGGATTCCCATAGATTCCTCCAGAACTTCTTTTTGGTTTTTCGTCATATTTTTAGTAAGCATTTTAGTTTTAGTTTTATTTAATTTGAGTCCTGCTACTTCTCCATATTTATCAAATGTTTCCAATATTTGTATACCTGTTTCGACCGGTTCTTCCATAATTAGGACAACGTCATCCGCAAACGCTTGAACTTTATATGTTTCCTTCCTTATTTTGAGCCCTTTGATTTGATCACTCTCTCTAATCTTCTTCAGTAGCACTTCTAGTGCCAGTATGTACAAAAGTGGTGACATTGGGCATCCCTGTCTTACTCCTTTGCTGATCTGAAATGTTTTGGTGAGTTCACCATTTACTAAGATATTGGCCCTTTGCTTCTCATAAATCGTATTTATTGTATTTGTAAAATTTTGTCCAAATCCCATTATGTTCAGTTGTTGCTTTATAAACTCCCAATTCAGATTGTCGAAGGCCTTCTGTGCATCTAAAAAGACTAATGCCACCTCTTTTTCCGGGTGTTCCTCATAATATTCTATCACATCCATAGTATTATTCCTTATTTGCCTCCCTGGGAGGAATCCATTCTGATCGCTATGTATTATCTTATTGAGAATTCTTTTTAATCTTTCCGCTAATATGTTCATGTATATTTTATAATCGATGTTGAGAAGTGAAATTGGCCTGTAATTCTGTATCAATTTGGTATCCGATCCCTCTTTTGGTAAGAGTATAATATAGGCCTCTCTCCAGGATTCTGGTATTTTGTTTTTCATTAGGGCCTCATTGAAAATTTGGAGCATTCTTGGGAGTAGAATGTCTTCTAATTCTAAATTTTTGTATAATTCCCCTGGGAATCCGTCCGGGCCCGGAGATTTGTTCTTTTTCAGTTTGGCAATTGCAGTCTTTAACTCTGTTAATGTAATCTCTTTGTTTAACATCTCTTTTTCCTCCTCTCCAATCTGTGGCATTCCCTCCTCCAATAAGTATTGTTTTACTTTCTCTTTAGATATATCTTCTTCCTTATATAAAGACGCATAAAAATCGTGTGCTATATCCAATTTTTTTTCTTCCTTAGTTGTGGTATGACCTTCGGTGTCTTCAAGTTGGAGAATAATTCCTTTCTCTCTCTCTTTTTTAATTCTGTAAGATAACCACCTTCCTGGCTTATTGGCGTTCTCGAAGTAATATTGTTTTGTTCTCTTAATATTATATGCAAGTTTTTCTTGATCCATTATATTTAATTTATGACGAATGGTCATCCAATTTACTTTTGTTATTTCATTGTCAGGGTTTTGTTGGGCCTCTTTCTCTGCCTTTGCCAGTTCTTGTAGCAATATTCTTTGAGTTTCTCTCCTCTCTTTATTTCTGAATGCTCCATAAGATATCATTAGGCCTCTTAAATAGGCCTTCATCGTATCCCAGATTATCCCTCAGTTCGTTTGTTCTTTTTCATTTTCTTCAAAAAAGATTTCTAATTCCCTCTTGACTTTGTCAATATTTTTTTTGTCTCACAAAAGTTGTGTGTTCATTCTCCATCTTGTATTTTTTCTCTTATATGTACTCTTCCATCTAATTTCCAGTGGATTATGATCTGCCCAGGTATTGGGTAAGATTTCCGCTGACGCAATGTCCATACCCAAGTTCCTGCTTACCCACATCATGTCTATTCTGGACCATGATTTATTGGGATTAGAATAGAAGGTATACTGTCTCTTATTAGGGTGTAGTGTTCGCCAGATATCTACAAGGTTTAATTCATCAACTAAGTCGAAGAAGGTTTTTGGTAAGTTTTTCCTTATTTTCTTTTGACCTCTGGGTCTTTTATGATCTTTGTACGCATTGGCCACTCCGTTAAAATCCCCAATAATGCAAATATTGTTGTTGTCCAGTCCTCTTATTATATCTCTTGTTTTGCTATAGAACTCTTTCAAGTTTTTGTTTGGGGCATAGATCGCTGCTATTAATATTGCCGAATTGCCCCTCTCAGTTTCAACAATTAGTAATCTGCCTTTGGGGTCTGCATATTTCAATTCTGTCTTCATCTCCTTTCTAATATATAGTACCACCCCTCTCTTTTTCTTCGTGGCTAGAGAGGTATACAGATTCCCCAGTTTTTTATATTCCAGATATTTTATGTGTTCTTGTTTAATATGTACCTCCTGAAGGCATACTATATCTGCATTTTGTGTGACTAATTTGTTAAAGAAGGTTTTTCTTTTTTTATGATCGTTAAGTCCATTTACATTAATTGATAAGATTTTCCAATCGTCCATCCTTTTTGCCTTCTTTTGATTTACTTAAATTTGATGTTGGTATTAGCTCGAACTGCCCTTTGAGGCCTTTGTTTCTTTTCTGCTTCTCTGCTTTCTTTCTCTTCCTTTTCTTTCTCGTCTAAGCTCTCTTTCCCCGTCAAAACCTCTTCTTGGGATCTTCTTTGGGTGAGTTCTTCTTCTGTAGTACCAGCTTCCAATTCCTCTTTACTACTTTGTTCGTCTTCTGACCCTCTCAGATGGTCAAGGAATTCTTGAGCCTCCACCAGACTATTTATTTTAATCCTCCTCCCTTGCCAGGTAATCAGCATACCCTCCGGCAAGGTCCATCTAAAAAGTATATTCCTTTTATTCAGCTGTGAGGCCAGGAATCTGTAGTCTCTTCTTTGTTCTCTCACCCTCCTCGGCACTTGCTTCAGGACAATCACCTCCTTTTCCTTGTAGTTGATCGGTTCTTCTTTTACCATTTTATAAAAGATATCCTTGACTTTCTTTCGTGCGAACCTTATGTGTACCTCTCTGGGTAGATTGTTCCGTCTGGCGTAGTTGGTCTGTATTCTATACACCTCATCCAGTTCTTTTATTATGTCGTTTGAATCCTGTTGGAGCACCTCCGCTATTAATTCGGCCATTACTTGGCTTAGATTTTCGTCCTTGTCTTCTATAACGTTTTGAAAACGCAGATAGAAAGAGGCCTTGTCCATTTCCAATTGTGTAATCGCTTCCTCCAGA
This sequence comes from Arizona elegans, assembly GCA_022577455.1. Taxonomy (NCBI): domain Eukaryota; kingdom Metazoa; phylum Chordata; class Lepidosauria; order Squamata; family Colubridae; genus Arizona; species Arizona elegans. The sequence goes on along the minus strand of JAKOOJ010000004.1, from coordinate 67,554,874 downwards.
TCCCTATTCTGGGCCATTAATTTTTGATCTACTGTTTCTAAGTCTTTCTCTTGTTGTTCCACTTTAGATTCTATTTTACCTATTCTCTGTTCGTTATTTAAAATGGCTTATTGTATGTCACCTATTTTCTGGTTGATGCCTTGTATGTCTGTTTTCATTTCCTGGTGATTATTAGTCATTTTCTCTTGCATTAAGAGCATTGTCTCTTGAATCATTGCTAGTGATGCCTGCATCGCTTGCATTGTTGGAATCACTGATGCCTTCTCAATTTTTGGTAGCCCTTCCATCGATTTTTGAGTTGCAGGGGACGACATTGTAATTGTGGGACTTGAAACGCTAGGGGTTACTTTCTTTCCTGTTTTTGCCACAGTGGATGCAAAACTTGTCATCTCCCTAAGCACTTTCGCCTGTTCTTTGACTATCCTTTCTATATTCCTCCACACTGTCATCCACTAGTTGACTTCCCTTGCTTAGTTAACAATACTAAAGAAGAGAGAATTTTGGAAGATATTCCCAATTCACAAGACAAGTGGAAATGGAGTTATTGACCTTTTCTCCGCTATGCTACCCTCAACTTGGCTTTATTGACTATTCCTTATTTGGGAGCTGCGTTTCTAGTTTGGCTCAATTCCTAATTAACAATTCATTAGATTCTCAAATCTTAGAAGAAAGGAAAAGAAAAAAAACCAAAAACCTTTCAATACCAATGTATATGATCAATAAAGTAATACTCAATATCCAATCAGTAAGCACTTAATTAATTGATGTTATAAATTAAATCACTATTTTGTAAAATTTATCCTTAATAATATTAGACACAATAATCAATCAATAGCCACTCTATGCACACAGCAATAAAAAATAGAAAAACCAGACAAAAAAAGTAGCTAATAAATAAGTGATAGATATATAAATAGGTAAATAGTTAGATAGGTATATATATAAATGGGTAAATAGATAGGTAGATAAGTAAAAAATAATAAGTTCTAATATGTCTATGCTAATATTTAAATATATTAATTTGATTCGTTATATTGTATTACTACTTTTAATACTCTGAATATCTATGTACTTTAAATACTTTAAATACTTATATAAATATTATAAATACTTTAAATGTGTAGAGAAAAAAAAAGGAAGAAGAATAAATATATATATATATATATTGTAGTTTTAGACTATTTTTAGAATAATAACAAAATGTATTAATATAGATTTAAATTCAGATCCTCTTAGTCCCTTCGAGTGCCACACTTATTAGAGTTTATGCTGGAAAGTACATTAGTTACTTCACCCTTCTGCTTCTCGCTTCTTCAGAATCTCCAACTCCTTGTAAAAGTAAGTTTAATTGTTCTGTTATTCTCTTCCTGGTGCTTCTTCTTTCCTCTCTAGCTCTTCGCTGTTCTTCTCGTTGCTATCAAGTATGGTTGCACTTCCGGTCCTAAATTTCCGGTCGTTCTCCTCTCCAGTCAGCAAAATCTCTTCCCCACGTCCTCCGAGCTCGATCTGTGCAGCAAATTAAATCCAAAAAAAAGGGGTAGTGCCGCTAGTCCGCTTGCCGATCTCTCCTCCTTCTTTCTTGCCGATCTGTCTGCGATCTCACTGTCAGTCCTCCTCCTCTCTTTCAGTCACCGCTTTTTTCCCTCTTTTGAGCCCTTCCACTCCGATCCAGCCAGCAAAGCTTTATCCGATCTTCCGATCCCAAGCGCACTCTGGGGTAAGTGGTTACTGATGCTCTCGCCTCTCTTTCCCGGAATCTTTGCTTCCCCTCTTGTTGGCTATCGTGGCTTCAGGTCTGCCATTAAGAGGCAGACGTGCCCCGTTAGCTTGACAGTGGGAATCGGTCGCGCCGGGTGGGTTTGCACTCCGCCACTCGACTCACCGAAGCCCCACTATAGTCCGCGAAGCCCTCCAAGCTTCCACGCCTCGAACGGTCCCCAAAACGTTGCATTAAGTGGCAGTGGGAGAGAGCGATCACTCTCACCACGCCATGACACCACGCGTCACCAACCGGAAGTCCGGGCTCGCCACCATTCTTGTCTGTTACAGTGATTCCTGTTACCATTCCAGAGACGGGGACGCAGCACTTCTCTGTCCAAAGTGCAGATACCATCTCAAGTCCGTCTGTCTCTCCGCTGGTGGACATCATCGGCCTTACTGAAAGGATGTGTATGTCAGGAACACAACCGTATCTTGCTAACGACCGATGCGAGCCTTTATGGATGGGGGGGCACATCTCCTATCGCAGGTGGCACAGGGTCAGTGGTCTCCAGTGGAACGTCGCCAAAGCATCAATTGGTTGGAACTGCGGGCAGTGAGACTCGCACTTTGTCATTTCTAGGCCCAGGTCTTGGATCGCCATGTCTTGATCCTAACAGACAATATGGCCACAAAGGCCCATATAAACCGACAGGGGGGCACCAGGTCCAAACAGCTTATGGACGAAGTGGAACGCTTACTGAACTGGGCAAAGAGGCACACTCTTTCAGTGACAGCGCAACACATTTCAGGGTCGTCAAATCTTCAAGCGGACTGGCTGAGCAGGAGCCATCTCGATCCATCCGAGTGGAGGCTTCGTCCTCAACTGTTTCTAGAATTATCTCTGATATTCGGAAACCCAGTGCTAGATCTGTTCGCTCGACCAGAAAATGCGCAACTACCAAGATTTTTCTTGAGATTCCCAGCTCCAGGGGCAGAAGAATGCGACACCCTTTGTTGCACATGGCCTCTAGGACTCCTATATGCGTATCCGCCAATTCCTCTCATACCACAAGTTCTTCGGAAACTGTGCACCGAGAATGCAGAGATTCTTCTGGTAGCACCTCACTGGCCGCGTCAGGCGTGGTTCGCCAATCTAGTAAATCTATCGGTGTTACATCCCTGGAAGATCCCTCCGGAGAAGGTCTCTCTCAGCCAGGGGGTCATCTGTCATCTAGACCCCAAGTGGCTCAGGTTGACCATCTGGCATTTGAGAGGGTCCTTTTGAGGAGGGACAATCTTTCAGGGAAAGTTATTGATACCATGCAGGCTTCCAAGAGACCTTCAACAACTTGAATTTACAACGCCTCGTGGTGTATTTTCTGTCAGTCGTGTGCCAGGTCTCATGTTGATCCGATGTCAGCATCCGTGTCGGATGTGCTCAACTTCTTACAATCTGGACGGCGGGTTGCCTGTTCATCTGGAGAGTGATTTCTACATGCTCTACTGCATATGCCTTCGTGAAAAGACTGAAGAGGGCTTGACCAGGCCAATGGAAAAAGTTTGAACACTCAGTCTCGAGCTAAGCAGGAAGTGATTACCCATGTGTGGATTGTCGTTGCAGCGAGTTGAAAAGGGATGTTCAGGTGAGCCAACGTCCATTCTCACACAGCACTCATTTCCTTGGTGACCTTCCTTCCCACAATGGAAGCAGGAGGCTGAGCATGGCGAGGAAGAGTGAGGTTTGGTTTCCTCCCTTCCGGAGGGGATCTCTTCCAGGAGTGGTTTGCATGGTACTGGTTTTGAGGTTGGTCTATTTCTGCTTCCTTAGCTGAGACACACCAACTGTGGAGGCTGACTGGGGCTCCACGGGCAACACAGGCATTGTACAGGTCATCGTTTAATCCATATTTGAACCAACTCATGAGTATTTCCTTTGGCCAATCTACGTGGCAAGTCAGATCACGAAACTCTTTGATGTACTCGGTGACTGGACAGCGCCCCTGTCTCATGTGCCTTATGCGGTCTCTAGCATTGCGGTGAGCTAGGGGGTCCTCAAATCTCCGTCTCATGGCTGTCATGAAACGAAATTCCGGAGCTCTAATGCATCTGCATTATGGAAGCTCATCATCCAATGTGCAGCTGATCCTTCTAGAGCCAGGGTGACAACCCTTTGGCGCCTTCTGTAGCAAGATCCCTCCCATACTCCTGCATGTAGGTCACTACGCGTGCAAGGAAAAATCCCAGTTGCTGGGGATTCCCATCGAATTTGACACCAAGAGGGGGCGCCTTCCATTCTAAGAGTAGAAGCCTCCTCTCATTGAGTCACAAGCCTTGCTTATGTTGAGACGTCTACTGGGCGGATCTTCCATGGTGGAAATGGTTTCATCAGGTGGTTTCAGCCAATTCCCCTGGGATTGGGAATCCCTTTCTTTCATCGGTAGTCCCCTTTTGTACTCCTAATTGGCCTGCAGTGTAAGCCTTGACATCCTGCATCCGCATGCCATGCATGGCCTCATAAGGTTCATGGCTTCCCTTAGGAGTTGGTTGGGCCAGTCTGGGGCTTCTTTCAGTTCATCATTGTCATAAAGGTCTTCCATCTCCTGCTTCCAAACAGGTCGTTGGCTCCCACCAGTGAGGGTGACATCTTTGGTTCTGCCACCCCAGCCTTCCATCTTCCCAACACCAATGGACTACCTCGGCTTGGCAGCAGTGCTTAAGGCAGTGTTCTCTTCAACACAGGCATTGAAGGCCTCAATTGAGATGTTGGGGGGGGGTTCTCCCCCAGTCTTCAGCCTCTTTGTGGTCACTGCCCTGGACAGACATCGTATGCACGATCCCCATGGTAGGGCTATTACCTCTCCGGATTGACCAGTTTGCAGTTCTTGCCTAATGTAAGGTCTTGCCTCTCCAATCTTCCCAAGAAAGCAGGACTCTTGAAACTGCAGTTGTTCCAAAAAGAGGTTTTATTGAAAGGTTTGTGATAACAGATTTAGGTAAGAACTGAAGCTTCTCATTTAAAACCAGCTATTTAAAGCAATGCTAACCAAACTCTTCCTACACTACATCATTGCAGGGAAACAGAAACAGAAACTTCATATAGAGATTAACATAGTAATGCAGGAAACAGAAACAGAAACTTCATATAAAGATTACTCCATTCCTCCCCACTCCCCACCAAAATGCTAGTGTCCCTGTAGAAATATCTGGTATCTAACAGCCGCTCATTATTTTGAATAGAGTTAGCCCCATGCTACTCTGAACAGCATTATTATACACGACCTCAGTGAAAGGCAAGAGGTCCACCCAATTGGACTGCTGATAGTTCACACAACACCTCAGGTACTATTCTACCATGGCGTTCAAATATTCTGCCCCCCCCCCATTGGTAGCCAGATGAAAAGCTGAGCTAAGGCCGTGGGACAGGGGTGTCAAACTCAAGGCCTGGGGCCTGGATCCGGCTCACGGGGTGCTTAGATGTGGCCCATGGAGCCGCCCTAGAAACAGCGAAGGACTGGCCCGCATTTCCTCTGCCGGTGAAAATGGAACTTAGGCACTCCATTTTCACTGGCAGAGTGCTCAGGCCCCCACAGGTACCCCCGATATGAGTGATGTTGAGTTGGCCATGCCCCCTCTGGCCACGCCCGCTCTGGCTCGAGGTCAGACACAAACCTGATGTGGCTCTCAATGAAATGGAGTTTGACACCCCTGCCCTGGGACGACCCAATAGACCGCAGGAACTCTTTCCAGAACTTAGCCGTGAACTGGACCCCTCTGTCTGAGATGATTCTTCGTGGTAATCCATGCAGGCGGTAGATATGTTTCAGGAACAGTTTAGCTACCTGGTGGTCTGAGGGTCCTCTGCTGCAGGGTATGAAGTGTGCCTGCTTGGAGAATAAGTCAATCACCGTCCAGATCACTGTATTTCCCCCACTCTTTGGCAACTCCACAATAAAGTCCATTGCAATTTCCTCCCATGGCCTTGTCGACTCTGCCACTGGTTGCAGCAGTCCAGCAGTTCATGGTAATTTTTTCATAGTGGCGCAGCTGGTGCAGCTTTTCACATAACTGTCCGCATCTCTTTTCATGCCGGGCCACCAGAATTTCCTCTGAGCTAAGTGTAAAGATGAACCCAAGATGCCCCGCCAATTGGACATTGTGGCTTCATTGGCGGATTAAGGTGCATAGGGACTCTGGAACATAGAGTTTTGTCCCTTTCCATGCTAGGTTGTTTCTTTTTGTCAAAATGTGTGGGTTGTCATGGAACCAGGGGTCTGCTAGCAGTTTGGTCTTGAGTTTTGTGGTTAGATTGCTTGCCGGGCAGTCTTGCCAATCGTGGCATTGTCTGGTGGTCACATGGGCTACTGTTTGGGTATGGGGAATGATGGCATTTACTACCTCCTCCCATTCACATTTGTACTGGGGCATGTGGGAAAGGGCATCAGCTAGGAAATTCCTTGCCTCGGTGATGTGTTTCAGCATGAAATTGAATCGGTTGAAGTATTGGGGCCAGCAGGCTTCTTTGGGCAATAATTTCTGTGGGGTTCTAAGGGCTCCAGATTTTTATGGTCAGTCCAGACTTCAAATGTTTTCTCCCCACCTTCCAGTAGGTGGTGCCAAGTTAGTAGTGGCCATTTTACCACAAAAGCTTCTTTTTCTCATGCAGCCCATTATCTCTCTGTGTCCATGAGTTTATGGGAGGTGTAGGCACAGGGCTGTAATTTTCCTTTGCTATTTCTTTGGAGTAGCACTACTCCCACTGTTGCTGGCATCTGCTTGGATGACGATGGATTATTCGGAGTCTGGATGCTTCAGCACCAGTTCCTAAGCAAAAAATCCTTTTAGTGTTTCGAATGTCTTTTCGCAGTTTAGATCCCACTGCAGGGGTTGTCCTGTGTGGGCTTCCTGTCTTGAGGAGGTCTGTCATGGGTTTGACAATCTTCGCAAAGGAGGGGATGAATTGCCTGTAAAAGTTTGTGAATCCTAGGAAACTTAATAGTTATCTGTGGGTGTAAGGGGTCTGCCAGCCTAGGATGGCTTGTACTTTGGCTCTAATCCCCAGTTTTTGGACCATGGCTAGGTTAATCAGGCATCAAGTGCAGCCTGAGTCTATTAGGTTTTGAAAAGGTCCCTGGGTCCCTGTTTTTGGGGCTGTGAGGCGTATAGGGAGGACGAAGGGATGGATTGGTTCACTCACCATTGGATCATCTTCACCTTCGTCCTCTCTGTCATAGAGATCCGGTGATTGGTCGTCGTTGGCTTCTTCGACTGAGTTAGGAGGGACCTATGGCCTGGAGGGCTTTTCGGGACATGTTGGTGGCACACCTTGGGCCTCGTTCCAGTCACACCCTGGGTGGTGGCTCTGGTTTGGTTTTCAGAGCTGGGGTATGCAGGCAGTGTGGCCCATCCCTCCGCATTTGTAGCATTTCAACTGGCTTCATGGGAGGTTGATTTTAGGGCCGCCTGTGTTGCAGTGATCTCTCGTCAGCCAGATGGTCTCCAGTCTGGTTAGCCTCTCTCCTTCAGTTGCTTCCGAATATCGTTTGCACGCAATCAGCAGTCAACTTTTATGGCCACTCGGAACCACTCACAGAGTCGGTTTGGAATGTCCCAATAGGCGGTTACCTGGGCAATTTGCTTGTCCAGGCTCATTCTGAAAAAGTGAACCAATAGTCATTCTGGCAAAGAGGGTAGATTCCTCATGTCTCTTCTGAATTCATGGATTGTTCCTTAATGGATCGCCCCCTCTGCTTTAGGTTTCGGAGCTCATCCTCCGCATATGGATCCTCCTCCGCATATGGTCCTCCTCCATCTCCTCAAATCTGGCTTCTAGCTCTTGAAGGAAATCATCATTGTCTTGCAGTTGGGGGGCTCTCCTCTTATGGAGGGTTGCTAGCCATTCCTTTGCTTCTCCCTCTAGCCCCCTGGCGATGGTATTCACCATGGCTCTGGTGATGGGTAGAGGTGGCCATAGCACTCTAGCTAAGTCAAGGAAAGAGCCAGTTAATCTGAGTCCCCATCAAATTTCCCCCTGAATCGTGGCAGTTCATTCACCCCTGCTTCTCCCTCACCCGTGTTCCTGCACTTGGTGTGTTTGGCAGTCTCTTTCAGCTCTGGTTCGGAGGGAAGGGAGGGGCCACCCCATTAGGCGGCTTGCCTTTTATGTGCAGGGACCACCAGCAGCAGCCTTGGGCACATTCTCCCTCTGGATAGTGGAGAAGGGGGGCTAGAGGGAGAATGTGCCCAAGGCTGCGTTCCTGTTTGCTTTTCCTTGCTTCACAGGGCTCAGCTGTAAACCCCCTCTCTTTTGGGCGGCATGACAGCCCCCATCCCAAAATTAGTTCATTCAAATTTCTCCCTCAGCTGTTCTACGGATCCCTCCAAGGGTTGCATCAGAGCTTTTGGGAGTCCAGCATGTTCCCAGTCCATCATGCATTCCACTCTTCCTAGCTTACTCAGGGGTTTCCCCCAGCCCTTGGCTCTGGGATGGGGGAGTTCAACCTCAGCCGCTTTAGGGATTTTTCCCCCAACTATACTCATCTTTTCTTGTTTCAGTCGCTGCAATGAGCCTCTCCACTTTGATGTCCAGGGAGGGCTGCAATTTGGCTTCGATTGGGCTGCTGTTTCCTGGAGTTCCTTAGGAGGGGGCAAGTTCTACGCCGCTCAGGGTTGCCTGGAGCAGGCTCTCTTCGAATAGTCTGCCCTCTGACATGGTAGCCTGAGTTTCTCTCCACACACCCCAGGTCTCGCGGAGCGGATGAAGAGTCTGGGGCTCAGGAATCCCAGTTGTGTTTATTAGGTTTGGGAGAGTTGGCTCGCTGTCAGGTTTCCGACATGCCCTAATTAAATCATGAGCCTCAAGCCAAGCTTCAAAAGAAATCCAGTTATTTATTAGGAGTTTCATGCCAGCAAGGACCAGGTGGAGCCAACTCTGACATCAGTTAATTCTCACTTTGCCTCTGACCCTGTTTTCCCTTCCCCCCAATATGCGTCATCAGTCACATTCCCCAACAAAGCAATTTTGCGGGTTGTTAAAGTCACTCCGGCCGCTGGGTTTCTATGGAGGCAACTTCGGAGTATCAGTTGGAATGTGCCTTATTTTGACTGAGATACCAACTCCTGTGAAGTTCACTTTCTCATCTCCCTTGCCTATGGAAACTTGAGAGCAGGTCAGGGATGCTTTACGAGGTGACAGTGGTCTTCCACTCATCGCTTTGCTTAATCTTCACCCAGTAATAGGCCTCTTGCAAGTACAATTTGGTGAAGATCCATCCTTTTGTCAAATGGGCTAACATGTCCTTCATAAGGGGAAGTTGTTACATGTTCTCTACGATGATGCCATTGATTCCCCTAAAATCAACACATTGGTGTAGTGTCCCATCCTTCTTCTCTTTGAAGAGCACAGGCACTGCAATCCGTGAGCGAGCCGGTTGGATGAAACCTCTAACCAAGTTCTTATCAATATACTGCCATAATTCCTCCTTTTCTTTGAGCATCATTGAATACAGTTTTGGCTTTAGCAGTTTCACCCCGGGTATGATCTCAGTGGCGCAATCAGTAGGGTGGTGAGGGGGTAGCATATCACACTCCTTCTCACTGAAAACCTCCACCAGGTCTGCATAAACCTGGGGAAAGGAGGGGCCTTCCCCGCTTGTTGGCTTTTCACCTCCCCTCCAATCCCATTCATGCAGAGGTGGCATGGGACTCCTCAACTTCCTATACCCACCTTCCCACCATATTGTGGGGGCCCACTTATCCAACCAGGCCAGTCCCATATAACTGATTCAGTCATTGTCGGTACCATGATGAATCGGATCACCTCCCAATGTTGCCCCAACTCTAGCCTCACCGGCTCCGTGACATGAGTATCCGGAACTTCACCCAACAAAGAACCATCTACCTGTTCAACTCTCATGGGCTTGGGCAACTCCCTCACCCGTATCCCTAACTCGGCCGCAACTACCTGGCTGATGAGAAACTGGGTGCACCCTGTATCTATCAGAGCCCCATACCTCCCACGTCATTCCGACTGGGCCCCCATTATAGTGATGGGAATGATGAAAGCCCGGATGGGGTCACTTATCATCGGGTCCCCTACCCCATCACTCTCACTGTCGTAGGAGGTCAGTTGGTACTCCCCCGCTGTTGTGGCCTCCCTGGACTTCTCGGAGGTTTTCCGCGTTACATTCGCTGCCTTCCCAGGAAATCCAGTCTTTGCCTGCTGATTTGGGGCTGGGCATTTGGCTGCCTGGTGATCCGGTTGATTGCACCGGAAGCACCGTATTGGTGACCAAGTAGCTCTCGTTAGCAGGACTGCAGCTGGACCAGAGGTCACCCGGGCAGAGCCAGTTGGTCTCTCCATAAAGCGCCAGGGTCCAGGACCCACATTCCCCTTGTGATGACATTCCCTCAGCTCTGCGTCCAGTTCCACAACCACCTGGTACCAGTTGCTAAGCCAGTGAGGGGGGCCTCAGTAAGCAGAAGCCTGGAGTAATGTACGGTCCAGCCATGCCTTGAATTGCTGGGCCTGATCAGCCTGGCGTTGATCTGACACCCCAGGTCCCGACCACTGTAGAGCTGGCTTAGGACCCACCGGTCTTGGCCTGCCACACTGGGACCCACTTGTCTCCCACTGTGGCAGTCGCTTGCGTTCCAGACCTGGCTATCCAAACAGTCCCCCCCAACAATGAGTTCTGCTCCAAGGCCTTCACCTGAAGTGCGTCCTGGACAAAACTAGAAACTACCCTCATGTGGAGCTTTGGGCTGGTCAACCGGAACCTGGCAGGCAGTGCCGGAGCCAGTAGCACTGCCGTCCGCTGCGTCTGCCACACCGCAGCCCCCTCCCCGTTCAAGTCCAGGCCAGGGAGGGCCATCATGGAAACTCGCTTCTCCAACCACTCCCATAGCACCTCCATAGTTTGGCTTCCTGGAGCAGTCAAGTAACTCCACTACCCCTCGTCATCATCTGTTAACCAAGCCTCTCTTGCCCCTCGGTCAGAGGGCCACCAAAGAAGCTTGGGGTTGGTGGCTGGAGCGCAATCCTCCCAGTCACTGACAAACTCTGCCACCACTCCTCCTATGGGGTCTGTTCCTGAACTGCATCTGCAACCTGCCAGGTCTCAGCTGGCTGCACCACCCTTTGCGACTCATGGCCAAAGGACCCATGCTCCTTTGGCCATACAACCAGTTGAGCCATTCCCACCATGCCCTTTGGCGTGAGCACCTCCTCCAGAGCAGGTTCCACCACAGCTCCCACATCAGCCCCTGGCGCCATCCCTTCCACTATCACCCCAATGCTCTCCTACCATCCTTTCAGGTGTCCAGGAACCTTCTAGTCAAACCAGTTCCATGTGGGGGGGGGGACAAGGAGGGGAAGGCACAAAAAGAAAAAAGAAAGGAGCACTGACTTCCTCTCAATGGTCCCAGCACTGGACCTAAACGAAACACAAGCTTGCTTGCTCTGGAACTAAACAAAAGGGTTTATTTAGGCCAAATAGGTATGTCTTGGCATGCAATGAGTCCGCAAAAAGTCCTTTGTAGCAAATCGGTGGAAAAGTCAGCACTAGGAGCATTCTCCTTCCAGTGCTTTTTATAGTTGTCTTCCAGCCCCTGGACATGCCTCCACCCAATAGCCAAGCACAGCTGCTTGCGTAGCCGGAAGGTGGTTTCTCCTCAGCAGTGGCTCCAATGCTGCAGCCTCAATCAGCAATTCAACAACCGGAAAACAGCTCCCCGGCTCACCACCAATCAGGTGGACCTTGCCCATTGCCACTGATTAGCTGCGCCCCAGTCAGCTGTTCGGTGGCCGGAGAATGGCTCCCTGCCGTACTGCTGACCAGCTGGCTTCTTTGCTCGCCGTTGCTGGCGCTTGTCCAATGCTTGCCCACCACACAACTTCCCCCCAGATATGGCAAACTCCAGAGCGGGGTTTGACAACTTGTGTCAAGGGGGCCTGTGGCGGCCTGAGCGTTCTGCCAGTGAAAATGGGCTCCTGAGCCCCATTTTCAGCCATTACGGCCTCCTGCAGCCCTTTGACAGTGAAAATGGAGCTCCTGAGCTTTGTTTTTGCTGGCAGAGGGCTGCAGGAGGCCATCACAGCCAAAAACAGAACCTGGGACGGCTGTGGGCTGCCCTCCCGACCTCCATTTTCTCTGGCAGCAGCACTGCAGGCTGGCTCATGGGCCTCGAGTTTGACACCCCTGATCTATGGTAATAACAAACAAACCCCAAATACAGGTAGTCCTTGACTTACCACCACAAATGGGACCAGAATTTGTGTTGTTCATTGGGTCACACCCAATTTTTTGACCTTTTTGCTATGGCTGTTAATCACGCAGTTGAGAAGTAAATAATGGTTGTTAAGTGAATCAAATGGTTGCTAAACAAATGATTGTAAGCTGAGGACCTATAAAATCAGAGTGGATAGCTTAAAATGAAGGTATAGGTTAGGTAGTTCTTGAGTTGTGACAGCAACTGGAACTGGAATTTCCATTGCGGTCAAAAAGTGTGCTGTCACATCACCACATTGTTTAGTGACAGCAATTCCTCTGGTCCCAATTACTGTCATTAAGTGAGGATAATGAGTTGCTAAGGGAGTACTTGAGCCATGGTGGCGCACTGGTTAGAATGCAGTTCTGCAGGCTTCTTCTGCTGGCTGCCAACAGTTCACCAGCTTAAGGTGGACTCAGCCTTCCATCCTTCCGAGGTTGGTAAAATGAGGACCCAGATTGTTGGGGGCAATACGCTGACTCTGTAAACTGCTTAGATATGGCTGCAAAGCACTGGGAAATGGTATATAAGTCAAAGTGCTATTGCTATTGCTCATCCCTCACAACTTCATGCCAGTTTCCAACAACTAGAGTCAGTGGGAAAGCTGGCAGGAAGCTGCAAACCCAGATACCTTGCAAGCAAGCAGATAGGTACCATATTTTCCCGGCGTATAAGACGACTGGGCGTATAAGACGACCCCCGACTTTTCCTGTTAAAATATAGGGTTTGGGCTATACTTGCCGTATAAGACAACCCCTCTTCCAACGCACACCAAATAAAAATTAAAAAACATCAACTGGCTCACCCACAATGTAAAAGCAGCTATGCTAGACCCAAAATGACTCCTGCAACAAGCAGGAACCTCACACAGCCACAAAAAGCCCAAAAAACCAACTTTCACACTTTACACACACAAAATTCCACATACAGCTTTGTGAGATTTTGTGTGTTTGTGTAGTTAGAGTGAAACACTACAGAAACACACTAAATCTCAGAAAGTTGCACAAATATTATTTTATTTTATTTTATTTTTATATGAAAACTAAATTTAAAACTTCCTAAACTTTAAACGGCTATGTCTAAAGAAGAACAACTAAAAAAAAACCCAATTAACTATTTTTTTTAAAGCTCCCAAAGGGGAAAAAAACTTACCCAATAGAACAGGGGTCTCCAACCTTGGCAACTTTAAGACTTGTAGACTTCAACTCCCAGAATTCCTCAGCCAGCTTTGTTTGCTGGCTGAGGAATTCTGGGAGTTGAAGTCCACAACTCCCTGCCTGCTTGATTGATTGGCTTGCTGATGGAATGAATTCAGGCAAGCAAAGCAAGGCAAGCGTTGCGACTAGCAGCTAAGGTAAGCAAGCTGGAGGGGGAAAACTTTTTTCCTTTTACATGGCTCTGGCGATCCCAGCTGCGTTGCCTGATTAGCAGGCAACTCAGCTGGGATCGTCAGAGCTTGGATCGCCAGAGCCATTTAAGGCTCGTCAGAGCCTTTTGGGCTGGTCTGCCTGGTTACAGGAGAATGACACCCGGCGTATAAGACAACCCCCGACTTTTGAGAAGATTTTCATGTGTTAAAAAGTCGTCTTATACGCCAGAAAATACAGTAAGTGAGAACCTGCTACTAGATGGGAAAGGGGCAAGGGAGTGCACAGGTGGACAGGAAGATTCAGTATAAGTGCAGTGGGGCTTGGAATGGCTGCTGCTGGTCAGCAAAATGGTGCAAATGGTGCAGCATGAGTTGGAGAAGTAGGAGCCGAGGTGGCGCAGTGGTTAGGGTGCAGTACTGCAGCTACCTCAGCTGACTGCTAGTTCAGCAGATCAGCGGATGAAATCTCACCGGCTCAAGGTTGACTCAGCCTTCCATCCTTCCAAGGGGTAAAATGGGTGGGTAAAATGGGTAAAATGAGGACCAAGATTGTTGGGGGCAATATGCTATTTAATATACTGTCTTTGGTGTAAGCTGCCCAGAGTCCTCTGAGAGTGGGCAGCATAGAAATATGAATAATAAAATAAATAAATAAAGGTGCATATATGAGAGCCATAGTTTGGGAGGCTGCCCAGAAATGTGTAAGGGGCATGATGTAAGTTGGGTATAATATGCAAGAGACCATGTAGATCACAGAGGATCCTGGAAGGTGTGCAAAAGATACCACGTGGGTTGGAGACAGTGCAAGGAAATACACGTGGTTGGTGCAAGCACTAAGGGGTTGGGAGAGGTGTGTAGGTGAGGTAGACTTATCCCAGTGACTTGCACCTTCTCTGCCAGCTTCCCGATTGAATTTCTAGAGGAATTAGTATGTTGTAGGTTATAAATGGTGATTATATAATCACAGGACATTTGTCCACCAGGTGTAAATGCGAACAGGTTGCCAAGCCCAGATCACAATCACTTCCCATGACTGAGGAATGCTGGGACAGAACACTAGGGACTATGGTAACAACCATATATTCAGTATTGTTATAATGTGGAACAATTGCTGCTACAAATGGTCGTAGGTTCAGGATTACCTGTAGTTTACATTAAGTGTGATGTCAATAAAGGTATACATGGAGTAACAATCCTCTCTAATCTGTTGATAAGATTCAATAATCTGTTGAATTGTCTGTTTCTGCTTAAGGAAACATTTATCCAGTAGAAATAAGCAGCAGTAAATTTTGAATAGGTATAGGAAGTGCTATTTCACAGGTACATTAAATGTGGAATTCATTGTCACCAGCTATAATTAGAGTCTTAGGCTAGTAATTAGGATTAAGACTAGTATTTAGACTTAGACTGGTACTTAGATTTAAAATGTACTAACCTTCTTCATGTGTAGTTTCCTTCTGAGAAACTATTGACTATAAAAGCTGAAGAGCAGAATGCTGTTATAAAATAGGTGATTGGCATGCATACCACATGATGGAAAGGTTATGGATTTCATATCCTATAGCTGAATTGCAGAGTTAGGCTGAACAGTTTTGATAGCCTTTATAAATCCCCTGGTATGATCTAATGGTGTACTCTAATTGGAACAAAAATGTATATTGATTAAAGTTAAAGATACCATTTGTTTAGCCTTCAGCATTTGTTGAATCCATTAATTAGCTGACAGAAATAGCAATGATAAAAGTCTAGAAATGTATAATTGATCATGTATGTTGTGTATTGTACTTTTATTTGCTTATTTTAAAAGCTCTGTGCTGTGTGCTGAGAAGCAATTGTGATGTTGTTCCTCCAGATGCATCTGGCATTATCTTGAGTAGTAGAATGTGGTTAGGAAGGACTAGAATATTTTCAGCTTTTTTAATAACATCGTTGTACCAGTCAGTATAGTTTATATATCTTTATTCATCATATATGTTTTACTTTATAGAAAACTAATTATAAGAGAAAAATATTGCCTAAATATTAATAGGAGTTCTGCTAGTTCTGAAAACTACTAGAATGGGTGTTGAGATGTTACAAATGTTGCATTTGAAAAACATTTGCTAATTACGTCAAGCAATAAATATAAAAAAGATGGGATTTTTTATTCTTAATGTTCTGCAATATTTCAGTCAGATTGCCCTCTATTTATATACATCGAATGTAGTACAAATGTAATAGAATAATATTTTTATATGTATGTAATTTAAATACTACCATCTGAAACTGGTTTATTAATTTATTTTATTTGGATTAAAAATTGGATTTATGCTCATTTGAAGTCCTTCTTTGAGAGAGGATTGTATATACTTTTAAATATAAACATTTAAAGAGCTGTTTTTAATATCTGAATTAAAACAGATTGAAATGTATCTGTCCAAGCCTTAAAACCTGTAAAAACATATTCTAACTAAACTGCAAATGAAGTAAAACAAGAGTCTTTATTATTTTGTGTTTTATTCCTTCATTTGTTTGTTAGACACTCAGAAATTGGTATATTGTGCAGAGATTAATTGATTAACATTGTTTCTGTTGAATCCATTCATAGATTTCAGGATATATATTTTTTCTTTTCAGCATACACATGTGCCAAGACTCATACCTTTAATAACCAGCAACTGTACCTCAAAATCTGTGGCAGTAAGGAGGTGAGGCTTTTGAATTTTAACTTTTGAATGTTACATTAACCAATATTAGAAAAATATGAATATCTCTAATACGATTTTAATTTTTGTAGCAGTGAAACATGAAACCTATCAGTATCAAAACTATAATCTGGTAAGCACTTACTCATGGTTAAGTCTCACAATGTTAGCAGGACATCACATGAGAAAACATGGATAAGAGGAGTGCCCTATAAATCTTAAAACACTAAAAATTATTGGTCTAGCAAAAAAACTGATGACTTTGAATTATGTTTGTATATACAGTTTGCTTTCAAAATGTTACATTTTTAGGCAAGAATTGTCAATTTTTCCTCCCTATAATCTAACATGAAGTGCATTTTAAGGAAAATTAATAAGCATACATTTCAAAATTTAATAAATGGAAATCAATATTAAGAATGACTTTTGCCATAAAATATAGTTACATCTAGGAGGGATATTTTTCTGAATTTGGATATAGGACTTTGCTGACAGTTAGTTATCAAGTTACAACAGTAATTGGGACCAGAATTTCCATTGCTAAGTGATGCGGTTCTAAAGAGCAATGTTACATGACACATCTTTGCTGTTCCTAATAAAAAAATAATGATTACATATTGAGTTGTATGGATCATCCAGATCTACTTCAAAGAAATGTATAATGACTAATCAGGGTTAACACTAAGGGATAGAATGCCTCCTTCTAAATTCAGTATAATTGTTTGTTTGTCAAATTTCCATATTTCTAGTAATTAAAATCTTTTAATATGTTAAAATCTTTACCTTTTGTAACTAATTCAAATAAATTTAGAATTGACTTTAAATCTTATATTTTCTAGGCGTTCTTTTGAATTTCTAGACCTATTGTTGCAAGAATGGCAAACCCATTCTTTGGAAAGGTATGATTTCTGCCTCTTTTTCAGTTCAGAAAAATGGTTCTTTATTTTCTCCTGTATTTTTAAAATACAAAAATATTTTGTTTGTTTCAGAACAACTATTAATCTTTTCTGAAAACATAATGTGATCTGGACTTGGGAGACTGTCTCTGTTTGTATCAGTATTTGTGTGTGAGTGTGTGTGTGTGTGTGTGAGAGAGAGAGAGAGAGAGAGAGAATTGTTCATATTGTTGCATGAATGAAAAGTATTTGAAAAAGTTTAATGAAAGTATTTGCAAAAGCAGTCTGTGAGCACTGTTTCAAAAATATATTTCAATTCCCTTAAATTGTAATGGTAAACTATACTGTAGTTGGTATGATATTTATTCAGAACCATGTATGTGATCTGATGAAAAAATGTTCTGTACTAGAAGAGCATTCCAACTCTGGGTGGCTCAAACTTAACATTGGAAGCTTTGTTTGTTACCTTCTTTTCCTTTAACTGTTCTCTATTTTCTCTTTCATTGATAGAGAAAGGATATGGAAAATAAATATATCAGCTTTCTCTGTGTAAATGTCTATGGAGATTCTCAGTCCAGGTCATGGTTGTCCCAAGGGTGTTTTTTTAAGAGGCAACTGAATTTTCTGCGGTTTTTTTTAAGCTTGTCCACCCCAAGGATAAAACACCCGGTCACAAGCTGAGCAATGTGGCATATGCAATACAATGCAATTAGCCATGTGAAGATCTGTACATTGGGGAAGCAAAACAACCACATCATATACTTTATATATGCACAACATAGGAGAACAAACCCATCAGGACAAGATTCAGCAGTCCATCTGCATTCAAAAGACAAAGGCCACTCTTTTGAAGATAGCAAAGTCCACATTTTTGACAGAGAAGACTGCTGGTTTGAAAGAGGGGTCAAAGAGGCCATCTATGTCAAAATTGAACAGCCCTCTCTCAACAGAGGGGGAGAGATACGACATCATCTATCTCCAGTATACAGCACAGTCTTTTCCACAGTTCCAATAAGGCTCCACGCCCATTTGCACTACTCAGATGACCCTGATGACACAGATAAAGCTTCAGGTAGCCTCAACGACTCTAAAAGAATACAACTGACCAGCTGTTTGCAAGGAGTATAAATCCTTCTATTCCCCACCATCCAGCCAGAGCTGAAGTAGCTTCTTGGATGAGAAGTGTAAAGTCTTCCAAAAAAAAAAAAAAGTCCAGTTGCTTCTTAAAATAGCACCTTTCTCTGTGTAGTTTTAATTAAATAATTAAATATGTCAGGAAAACGTTTTGGAACAGATATTGCCCCAAATATGTCAATTTTGAATTGTACTGCTAACAGGAACAGAAGTAGTAGTATTCTATATGTTACTGGAGTGCATTTAGCAGTTTTCCATATAATTTATACTTTCCTGATAATCTTTCCAGCTTTTAGATTAATTTAGTTTATGCAGGTTCATTGAAGTAATAAAATGTTTTTGTACTGGTTGATTCAGCTTTTTATATCTCCTGCAAAAAGAAAAAATAATTTATATAATTTATTATTGTTGATCACACAGTCAAATATTTAAACTGGATTTGGCATATTTGTCTCAGAATGTAAGCTGTTCCAAACTGCCTTTTGCAATTGACTGATGACTTCGTTAATGTTGATGGTGTTTGAGTGGTGCTCTATGTGTTTTGGAATTGCACCCAAGGCATCCATTTCTATTAGTACTAACTTGTTTTCTTTTTCCACAGTCATTCTACTTCTATTTGCAAGTCTTTGTATTTTGTGATATAATGATGTTTCGTTGCACAGTCAGCCAGATGTTTAGAATGAATTAAGATTCCACCTGTTGAGTCCTTCCCAAGGAACTGGGATAGAAAGATGTTGTTTGGTAATGTTAATTTATTATTGTGGTTGTCACACAGTCAGTTTAGATTGGATTTGGCATTTTTATCCACCTATCTAATCCTTCCAAAGGATCTGGAATAGACAGATGTTGTAATTTGATGGTGTTAAAAGTATTGTCATAGGTTGTAAGCTATTCCAAGTAAAGCTGCCATTTGCAATTGACTGATGGTGATTTCGTTAATGCCGATGCTGTTAAAGCAATGCTCCAAATGTTTTTTTAGTTGTTTTACTTCTATTTGCAAATTTTGTACTTTGTGATTTTCTCCAGTTCTTTCTTTTCTATCTGCTGTCTCCAGGTACTGCTGTGTCTACTATCCAGACTTTTTTTTTTGCCTAGGATGTACTTCTTGCTTAAGGGCAAATGGTGTTTTTTGTACATCTTCTAATGTATCATTTTTACTACTTTGTCATGCCGTTGTTTATAGTCAGTCTGTGTAGTTTGCTTATAGCAGCTAACTAGGTGGTCCACTGTTTCTTAAGTTTCTTTGCAGAAGCGGCATTTGCTGTCTATACTGCCTTCTCAATTCTGACTTTGTACACATTTGCTTTAAGGCTTGGTCTTGTGTGGCCTCAGTCTCTTCCTTCAACTTTCCTGCTCTAGCTATTGTCAGGTCTTGTTATTATCTACTTTGCCTGCTATTTTTATGTATTGCCCATGTATTGGCTTCAGTGGATTGTTCACACTTTTCTAATGCTCATTTTTAATGTACTGACAATGAAATGTTTTGCCCTGCCATCTCTCTTTTCTGGTCTTCATTTTATCTTTCTAGTAGGCAGGTTGCCCTCTCTAGAGTACTCTGAAAGCTTTCACTGTATAGAAGCTTCAGTGTATCTTCTTCATTATCCTGCAGATATTCTTCCAAAGCCCCCACCCCACCCTTTTTTTTTTCTTCAGCTATCTGGTGTTCTTGCAACATTCCATGCCCACCTATTTTCCTTCGTAAGTAAAGTGGATCAATATTGCTGTGGGCATGAAGGCCATGATTCATTTTAAGTATATTTTTATCTTCCTATCCAGGACTTTTAGTTCTGCTTCAGTCCAGTCCATATTTCCATCTATGTATCTAACTACTGGGATTGCTCAGGTGTTAATTGCATTGATCATATTTCTGCCACTGAGTTTGGATATTAAGTACTTCTTCACTTGCATGATGCATTCACTTCTAATCTTCTAATCTATTTGGTGTATTTGATATTGTCAGCTTGAAGGATGCCCAGGTATTTAGAGAGGGTTATAAAGCACTGTGAAGTGGTATATAAGTCTAAGTGCTATTGCTATTGCTATTTGTAGTGATAGTTTGCATCCAGACTCTTGACGTTATTTCTATAGGGCACCTTGATTCCTTCAGTTTTCACTATTTTTTCTCTTTACTGGTGAGGTGGCACATTTATCTAGTCCAGACTCCATTGTAATATCTTGGCTGTATATTTGGAAATTGAGCAGTGATTCTATTTCAGGTTGTGTTTTTCTACAGTTTCAGCTCATCCATATAAAAGGAGGTGGGATAGCTTGGCAGATGCTTTTGATGTTTAGTAGCCATGGTCTGACTTGTTCAGTATTATTGACAGAGGAATCAGTGCAGTTGCGAATTATTATTATGATTGATTGTACAGTCAACCAGATATTTAGAATAGATTTGGCATTCTTCCCAAGGTCTTGGGATAGGCAGATGTTGTTTGATGGTGTTGTTATCATTTCAAATTTGTTATAACTGGCTAACCCGAAGGCACTCTAATTTTAACAGCATCTCTTAATAAAATATGAAATCACATTTGTGATAATGATCATCTCAATCAAATATAGTGCTAAAATTGCTTTTTGCATTCAAAACATTAGATCTGTAACTGAAATCCTCTCTTCTAAAGAGAAACATTACTTTTATAGAAATTCAAATTTATTTTTGAATGGTAGCAGTTAAGCTTAGCTCTAATTTTTGTGAGTGATAGGCAAAGAATATTTCTTGGAAGATAATTTTTGCACACTCATATCTACATACCATTCCTTTCCTAGCTGACTCAAGATCACATTAATCCTTGTCAATTATTTTTTTTTTCTGGTTAATCTTTGTTTTTCATTTCCTTTCTAAGATATCCACCCTCATTAATTAATGATTACTATCTCAATAGGGTTTCTATCTAATTCTGGTGTTTTGCTACTTTCCCTTTTAAAAGTTATTTGTTTAACTTCTACCTCAGATAGTGGAGCAAATCCAAGTTGTTTTTGTAATCTACATGAGGTAGCTTAATTATATTTTTAAAAAGACTAAATATCTTCATTCAATACATTCTCTAGATTACTATACAAGTCTGAATCAAATTTTAAAAATTGACAATTTACATCCATTAAAGTGTTATGGATTTCATCTCTTTCACCCCTAATAGTTGGGATCATTGCCTTATCTTCCTTTTGTTTTAACCAAGATCTTACTAGATATTTCACCATTCTCCCATTATCTCTAACAGAAACATATTAACATTAATTCTATCTGCTATGATATGTTGCAGAATTGCTATCTTGCTAGAATTTCAATCTATAATCCTTGTCCTCGTGTAAACCAAGAACTTCTAAATTCTTTTCCAGTTTTCCTGCAGAACTCAGAGTAGACATATCTTGACTCCAAGATTTTATTATATCTACTCACTCGTTTTTTCCCAATGTTGCCCAAAAACAGGGAGATACTGTACTCTTTTATGTGTGGCCCAAGACAAATAATCAAATCAGTTTCATTGTCCATATTAGTCCAAGTACTAATTAGAGCCAATTAGCATCTGGATCTGGGTAAAGCTGGTCAGGTGCTACTCTCTTCTCAGAACTTTTTTGCATTCATTATCTAGCTTTTTCAAGAAACAGCAACTCCTCTGATAAAGTTAAGATAAATTAGAAGTAATATTTATTTCTGATTTTCTCTTACAGGCATGCAGCTGTTCTGCTTGAAACTATCAAGAAGGGCATTCATGATGCTGATGCTGAGGCAAGAGTGGAGGCACGAAAGTAAGATTAATTCAAAGTTTGGCCTAACTATGATAATTCTGAAAGTATTGATACTTTTTAGCAGAAAAGAATAACCCACAAATTTAGGAGAGGAGTTTCTGGGATTTATACATATTGTTGATTTTTAATGTTATATGTCGCCTGGAGTCATTGTGTGTTAGTTGGACGGTCACATAAATTTATTTAATAAACAAATAAATAGATTTATGTGACCACCCACTAACATACAATAATTCCAGGGAGCATACATAATAATATGTTTATAGTTATGGTTCTTTTCCATTCTAGCTATGGTTGGACTCACAGCTTTGTGATGTTGAGAGTTTTCTCATTTTTTAAAATGTTAAAAACTTTTTTTTTACTAGTGTTGGAAGATTGTTTCTGTTTCCAGAAATATTTTCCTTCCTCTAATAAATTTTATGTGATTTCTTTTAGGACTTATCTAGGCCTAAGAAATCATTTTCCTGGTGAGGCAGAAGTTCTGTATAATAGTCTTGAACCATCCTATCAAAGAAGTCTCCAGACTTACTTAAAGAATTCTGGTAGCATTGCATCACTTCCACAATCAGACAGGTCATCTTCCAGCTCACAAGAAAGTCTAAAGTAAGTGTCAATCTAGAAGAAAATACTTCTGCCCACAAGATCTGTATACAGTCTGCTTCAGATTAGAGCTTTTTTCTTGAACTTATTTCCACCTGCAGAATAAGAAACTTTAATATTGTCTATCTTGCAAGGAAGTCTAGACAAGAGGCACACCCAGAGATAGCAGCTCTAACTATTATTTCATTAACAGATTGCTTTAACAAAATATTGTAAATCTGAAAGTACATTTCTCACCACTTTCCTTTACATCCAAAAGAAATTAGGGAGAGTCTCTTCTGAATCATTTGTCCACAGTCCTTTGGAAGCTGCCTCTTATCTGACCTTTGCCTAGTCTACAGCTCTTACTCCTGCCTTCCAAGGCTATTTCCACATATTATTGCAGATAAAAATGTATTTTTAATGTAACATATCCTCACTGCCTTATTTAGATGGGCCCTATCTTTCACTGCGCATTCAATATTAGAATTATGTGAAAGTCTATAGCAGGTTTTGTGAAAATGTGAACTGAATTGAGCTGCTCAGGAAGGTGTTCCAAGATTTCCCCCCAAAAAAATTACAAAAACTATTGTTTTGCTTTTCTTTCAGTCGTCCCTTTTCTTCAAAATGGTCCACCTCCAGTTCTGCAAGTATGGCTAACAGAGGTAATTTGCTCAATGTACAAGGCCAGGTAGAAATTTTAGAAGTAACAGGTAAATCTCTTGAGGACTTTTTAAAGTATCAGCATGAGGTGGGAATCTTGATATGCAGTTTCTTGTTTTTCAGTTTCAAGTGGCAGCAAAGCTGCTCCGACCCTAGGAACACTGCAGAGGTCTTGTAGTGACATTGATGTTAATGCTGCCTCTGGGGCAAAGGCACGTCATGCTATCAATCAGCCATCGGGAACTGGTCGCTTAGCAACTGCTGGTCTACCTCCAGGATCATATGCTTCACTAGGTAGGGAACATGTTCAATATAAATAAACCACTTCTCAGAATTTTTTATGTATATTGAAATGATATTTTTCCCTTCATTTAGTTATAACAGTGAATTATCTAACTTGGTAAATAAAGACAATGAAGACATTTATTAATTCATAGTAAATAAGTTACTGAAACTATTTTTTCCATATTAGTCAGTGTTTTCTTGTTAGGTGTCTATAGAGATTCTCAGTCATCCAGATCATAGTTGTCCCAAAGATGCTTTTTCAAGAGGCAACTAGACTTTCTTGTTTTTCTTTGAAGACATTTCACTTCTCATCCAAGAAACTTCTTCAGTTCTGAAAAAGCTTCTTGGATGAGAAGTAAAACATCTTCAAAGAAAAACAAGAAAGTCCAGTTGTCTTTTGAAAAAGCACCTTTGGGTTTTCTTGTTAAGAAGTTTTGCAGCTAAAAATAACCTTCTAATTCAGAAAATATTTATAAAAATTAATACACATTTAACCTATTAACATGTTAATAGCATGTAGGGTGAACAAACTTGCAACTGGGATAAACTAACTTATATTTATCATATGCTTGGTCTCATAAGATGCTGGCATATGAATTTATTGAAGGGTTTTGTAATAATGTGAAAGGAAACAAGACAGCATGAGAAACTAGTTTAATAAATAAATATATTTCTTTTTAATGCCTCCAGTTAATAAAGTTAAGGGAAATTCATTACTCTTCTTGTGTTGAAAATTATATCATTTAATATTTTTCTCATTCTTATGTTAGTAACTGGAATTCTTACACAATGAAAATTATAAACTTTTATATTTTTTGCATGAAAGGGGAAATAAAACTCATACCAATTCTTTTTCGTATTAAGGTGCAGGCAATAAAATAAATATTATAAAAAATAAAATAGATATGAGCTATGAGGAGTGAAAATGTGTTGGTTTCAGTATAGTTTTTAAAATCTTAATCTATGTAGCTTTAATGTTTTAATATTTCAATTATTTTTCTAGGCCTTTTAAACTAATTTTAACAGGGTTTAATCACCCTTGCCTCTTTTTTAAATTTTAATTTTTTATATGCTTTTATATGCTGAGATTATCATGGAGGAGCAGCAACATCAGGAATGATTTCCTTCTTTGGTTTTATCAATGAACCAGGACTGATAAGATTGTTTGGACTTTTTACTATTTCAGTATAAGTATTTTTAATAGACTTGTGATAGTCAGGCAACAAAGAAGTAAACAGCAAAGCCCAGACTCCAAAGCTTACCCATAATGTTTGTGGCCAGCCTTTGTGGCCTCAGGACAGATAGGATATGATGGAGAAGCTGGTCTTACAGAGGCTCTTACTCCAAGTTGCTAACACCCCTCTGAACAGGGGCAGATGGCATAATAGGAAAGTGGTTTTGATCTCTCTATCCCAACTCTTACACTGTAGGGTATATTCCAATGAGCTAACAGAGATTTCTTGGCTTCCCAACAGACAAGACTGCAAAAGAATATTGCTAACCTTTGGGCAGATTGTTCTGCCATCAATGTTATTCAGGCTTGAAACCTCACTAAAGAAACTCTGTATTTGGCCAAGATGGATATTTCACACCACCCAAATTCAAATTCAAAAAGTCTGGGCAGAGAGCCAAGACAGTGAAGGAGGTCGACATCAACCTTAGGAATTCCAAAATACTAACAGCCAAACAAACAAGCCTTCAACTAACAAAATTAGAAAAAGATAAGGACAATAAAAAAGAATATTTAAACCTACACAACGGAAAGCTTTAGTTCATGGATGAGGAGGAAGAACTAATCCACCAATTTGCCATCCTTTGCCCAGGAGACCAAGAACTGATACTAAAGAAGATTGAAATAATTACCGTATTTTCCGGCGTATAAGATGACTGGGCATATAAGACGACCCCCAACTTTTCCTGTTAAAATGTAGGGTTTGGGCTATACTCACCATATAACACTACCCATCTTCCAACGCACACCAAATAAAAATTAAAAAACATCAACTGGCTCACCCACAATGTAAAAGCAGCTGTGCTAGACCCAAAATGGCCCCTGCAACAAGCAGGAACCTCACACAGCCACAAAAAGCCCCCCAAAAAAACAACTTTCACACTTTACACACACACACACACACACAACACAACACAACAGGCTCACCCACAATGTAAAAGCAGCTGTGCTAGACCCAAAATGACCCCTGCAACAAGCAGGAACCTCACACAGCCACAAAAAGCCCAAAAAAAAACCAACTTTCACACTTTACACACACAAAATTCCACATACAGCTTTGTGAGATTTTGTGTGTTTGTGTAGTTAGAGTGAAACACTACAGAAACACACTAAATCTCAGAAAGCTGCACAAATATTATTTTATTTTTATATGAAAACTAAATTTAAAACTTCCTAAACTTTAAATGGCTAGGTCTAAAAAAGAACAACTAAAAAAAAAACCAATTAACTATTTTTTTTAAAGCTCCCAAAGGGGGAAAAAACTTACCCAATAGAACAGGGGTTCCAACCTTGGCAACTTTAAGACTTGTAGACTTCAACTCCCAGAATTCCTCAACCAGCTTTGTTTTGCTGGCTGAGGAATTCTGGGAGTTGAAGTCCACAACTCCTGCCTGCTTGATTGCAGGCAGGGAGTGGCTTGCTGATGGAATGGATTCAGGCAAACGAAGCAAGGCAAGTGTTGCGATTAGCAGCTAAGGTAAGCAAGCTGGAGGGGGAAAACTTTTTTTCTTTTACAGGGCTCTGGGCTCTGGCGATCCCAGCTGTGTTGCCTGATTAGCAGGCAAAGCTGGGATCGTCAGAGCTTGGATCGCTAGAGCCATTTAAGGCTCATCAGAGTCTTTCTGGCTGGTCTGCCTGGTTACAGGAGAACGACACCCGGCGTATAAGACGACCCCCGACTTTTGAGAAGATTTTCATGTGTTAAAAAGTCGTCTTATACGCTGGAAAATACGGTAATCAAATGTTGAAATCGGCAACTAGTGCGTGAATGTTTTGCTTCCTTCTGGTAGCTCCTCTGTTGCTATCAAGTTCAGCTTTTGAAAGCACTCAAGTCCTAATAAATAAAAAGCGACCAGCCCCCCCCCCCCCAAAAAAAGGAAAGGGACATCCAACAGGACTTAATAGTACAAGTCCAAATTAACCACCCAGTAGGAAACTAGACAAGGAGAAGGAAAGCCGGAGTCCACTCCCTCTTGAAGAAACGTTAATCTTAGATCAAAAGCAGAGGAACACTGGCAATCAAGATAGCGGAGCAACAACAACAAGATTTGCAACTCACGAGGAGAAATACCGAACCTCACAATAACTGTGTCTATATGGGAAGCATAGTTAATATCGACCCAGCTCCAATGTCAAGTTGATATCCAGCATTCTTACCATTGATGTTACGAAACAGCCGACTAATCTGCAAACATCAACTCCATCAACTAATCAAGATGTAACAATACAGCCAACCAACCCATTTACAACAACAAAGCCAGCACTCCACACCTCCCCACCAGTATTTATAGAGAGATGGCATCTCCGATCACGCTTTGCTCGCACATGCGTGTGTGTGTGTGTGTGTGTGTGTAAAAAGTTAAAATCTCGGGTGTTTTCTCACGTCATTAAAAGTCTGTTAGTTGAAATACTTAAAATTTTGGCTAAAATACCATCTTAAAATCCTCCAAAATCCCAACAAAACACTTTGTAAGGTCTTTTGAAACTCTGACTAAAATCCTAACAAACACTTTAAAAGTTTTCTTTTTGGCAACGTTTCGACAAGCTCTCTAACTTGTCATCATCAGGCCCCTACTTTCAGTTTAGAAGCTTTGGGTAAGCTAAAAGTAGGGGAAAGTTAGAGAGCTTGTCGAAACGTTGCCAAAAAGAAAACTTTTAAAGCATTGGTTAGGATTTTAGCCAGAGTTTCAAAAGACCTTACAAAATGTTTTGTTGGGATTTTGGAGGATTTTAAGATGGGTTTTAAGCCAAGATGTAGTAAGCCCTCATAATAAAATTAGTCCTTCTCTTATAATTTTAAACGTTCTAACTTCTGTTTCTGTTAGTTAGCCATTGATAAAACAAATCCCATATTTCAAAATACTCCGTGTCTTTCTTCGCTTTAATTTCAAGTGTTAATCTATCCATTTCTGCACATTCTAGTATTTTTTTTAATTATCTTCTCTTCTGTAGGGATCTCCACACTTTTCCAATGTTGTGCAGATACAATTCTAGCTGCTGTTAACACATGTAGTATTAGATACATATTCCCTTTATTATATTTTTCTGGTATGATACCCAACAGAAATATTTCTGGTTTTAGATCTATATTTATTTTATTTATTGGTTCGATTTATAGACCGCCCTTTTCCGGAGACTCAGGGCTGCTTACAATGTGTTAAGCAATAGCCTTCATACTTTTGTATATACCTGCTTAGTAGGGCTTTTGCCCCCCCCCAAAGCGGTGTTCTTTTTTATACAAAGTCAGCTTATTGCCCCCACAAACCGGGTCCTCATTTTACCTACCTTCGAAAGGATGGAAGACTGAGTCAACCTTGAGCCTGGTGAGATTTGAACTTGCAGTAATTGCAGGCAGCTGGTGTTATCTTAACAGTGCTTTAGTCTGCTGCACCACCAAGGCTCTTTTATCTATATGTTCCTTTATCATTTTTTCTATTCAAGTATCTATTTTTCTCCAGTATGATTTTGCCTTTGGGCATGTCCATCACATGTGGTAGTATGAGCCCAGAATCTGATTACACTTCCAACATTTAGCAGATATATCTTTAAACATCTTAGCTAATCTTGCTGGTGGGAAGTGCCATCTGTAAAACATTTTGTATAAGTTTTCTTTGTATGCAGTAGACATTGTTAATTTATAATTTCTATCCCACAACTTTTGCCTTTTATCCAATTCTATAGAGCAGTGATAGCTAACCTTTTTGCCAACATGTGCCAAAAGAGGGGGGGGGAGATGGGGCAGTCTTGCAAGCATGTGCCCACACCCATAATTCAATGCCCCCCGCCCCCCACGCATGCATGCACGACCCCCCTTCACATGCAAAAAGTGCTCACCCACTTTTTGCATGTGATGGCAAAAAGGTTACTGGTGGGCCTGGAAGGCCTGTTTTTCACCCTTCTCAGGCTCCAGACACGTTCTTGCCCATTTCCCGACTTCTGGTGGGGCCAGAAGGCCCGAAAATCAGCTGGCCGGTGCACGCATATGCGCTGGAGCTGAACTCGGGCAGCACTCACGGGTCCACAAATATGTGCCACTTGTGGCACGCGTGCCATAAGTTCGCCAACACGGCTATAGAGTAACTAATGTTTTTAGCCCACACTATCATTGTTTCCTTTATTTGCTGTTTTTCCATTCTAATACTCAGTAGATAGTTATACATTTTTTAAAATTAGTTTCTCATCCGTTCCTGTTAGAATCTGGTCCAATTCTGTTGGTTCTTTATAAAAACCATATGTTTTAGCATCTTCATATCTTGATTGTATTTATACCTGCGGCTACCATGCTAAATCTACCCCTTGACTATTCAATTCCTGTTTGCTTTTGAATTCTCCTTTCTCATTCAGAATATCTTTATATCTTATTATTTTTTCTGTATCAATTACATTTGGATGTATCAGTGCCTCCATCGTGGAGAGTCAGACTGGTATTTTCAAATAGTGTTTTCCTTTTTTTTGCCTATACTAAAAACAGAGCATTTCTAATGTAGTGTCCTTGGAAATATTTGTGTATTTTATTTTTCCCATACCATAGAAAGGCATGGGAAAAACTGCCACCCCAGTTGCAAATTGTGTCCCTCCAAAGTTAATAATTATCTATGTCTCAAAGTTACCCATTCTTTTAGCCACATAAGTGCAGATGCCTGGTAATATAACTCCCAATCTGGCAACCCAAAGCCTCCTATATTATTAGAGTCTTGTAACAGTTTCAGACTTATTCTTGCTTTTTTAACCTTGCCAGATAAATTTTGATATTAATCTATTTCATTCCTCAAATTAAATAGATTAAGAAGAAGAATTTTCCAGCTTTATTGGAATTGTTTGGAACAGATATAATAATCTCGGGTAGAGTATTCATTTTAATGGTAGCTATTCTTCCTATCAGGTTTTTTCCTGCTGCAGGTTTTTCCACTTTTCCAAGTGAAGTTTAATTTGCTTTATCAATTTAGAGTAATTACCTTCTTTTATAGTTGCACATCTTGCTGATAAATAAATTCCCAGATATTTTACTTCCTTCACTATCTGAATATCTGTCTTTTCCATTAAATCTTTTTTTTTTTTGTTTATCTGTGAGGTTTTTGACTAGAATTTTAGTTTTCTCTTTGTTTACTTTTAATCCTGCAACTTCCCCATAGTCATCTATTTTCTTCATCAATTTGGATCCAGTTTCTTGCAGTTCCGCTATGATAAATAATAGGTCATGCCTGTAATTTGTATTTTTATTTTTTTTATCTCCATCCCTTTTATTTCTGTATCTTGCCGAATATTTCTATTTAGCACTTCCAATATAAAATTCAAAATTCACTTTCAAAATAAATAGTAAAAGGAACAATGGACATCCCTGTCTTGTGCCTTTTTAATATTAACATTCTCTGTTATGTCCCCATTTACAATCACTTTTGCAGTCTGTTTCATGTATTTTAATTGTAATATCATAAATTGCCAATTTACATTATCAAATGCTTTCTTCATGTCTAAAAAAATCAACACCATTTGTTTTTCAGGATGTGCTTCATAGTATTCCAATGTATTCAAAATTATTCTCATGTTGTTTTTAATTTGTCTCTTAGGCAAAAATCCATTTTGGTCTGGGTATATAAATTCGTTCAAAAATCTCTTTAATCTTTCAGCTATTATTGACACATAAATTTTATAATCTACATTTAGAAGTCAAATTGGTCTGTAATTTTTAATCTGCACTAAATCTGAATCTTCTTTTGGTATAAGAGTAATATTTGCTTCCATCCAAGATTTTGGTATCTTAGCTTCTAGCAAGACTTCATTATAGACTTCCAGTTTTGATGGTCCTAGTATGTCTTGTAGTTGTTTGTAAACTTCCGCTGGTAGGCTATCTGGTCCTGGTTTATTGTTCTTCTGTCTCTTAATCGTCTCTGTTAGTTCAAACATTGTTATATTTTCATTTAACATAGTTCTTACTACTTCAGGTACTTTAGGCAGCCTGGCTTTTTCCAAGTATTATTTTATTTTGTCCTCTGATAATTCCTCTTGATCATACAGATTTTCATAATACTTCTGGATTATCTTCTTTTTATTATCATTTTGGTGCTGAAGTATACCCTTCTCATCTACCAGACTTTGTATCTGTTTCTTTTCTTTCTCCTTTTTTATTTATATGCCAGCCACCTTTCTGGTTTGTTAGTGTTTTCAAAGAAATTATGTTTTACATTTTTAATTTTTTGTGCCAATTTTTCTTTTTCAATTAAACTTAATTTATGTTTTATTATTTCCATTTGATTTTTAAGATTTTTTTTTGTGGTTCTTTCTGTAGCTTTGATTCTAGTCTGTTATGCTCTTCTTCCAGTGTCTTTTTTTTTTTTTTTATTGCAAAAGTTTTACAATTACATTTTCACCCCTTTTTTTTCCCCCCCCCCGCTACCGCCCCCAAACTTCCCAACCTCCCTAACCCACCTTAACCCTCCCCTCCCCCCCGGGCTTCCTAATATACTCATATCAGATAAAAGGAAAAAACCCTCCTTTATATATAAGACTTAAACCCCTCCCTCCCCCTTACAAATTTTCATCTTCATTACCTTAACCTCTTTCTATCTTAATATAACGTTTTCAAATAAATTTTCCTCCTGATTACCTTAAAAATATTTCTATCATAATATAACATTTTCTAACAAATTTTCATCCTCAACCTTAAAAAATTTCTATCTTAATATAACATTTTCTAGCAAATTTTTATTCTCAACCCTAAAATATTACTATCTTGCTATAACATTTTTAAATAAAGGCTATTTGATACTTCCTAGTTTGATATTTATGCTGAACATAATCTATCCACTTCTTCCATTCCCATTCATAAGTCTCTTGAGAACAATCTTTTAAATATGCTGAAATCTTCGCCATCTCTGCAAAACTGGCCATCTTCAGAGTCCATTCCTCAATCGTAGGCAGCGCTTCATTTTTCCAGTATTTACCTATCAACAATCTTGCTGCAGTTATCATGTACAATATCAATTTTGTTTCACCCAGTGTAAAACCCTTAACTATACCCAATAAAAACACTTGTGCAGAAAATTGAATTTTTTTCTTCAAAACGTTCTGCATGACCCACCAAATTTTTATCCAAAAAGCCTTAACTTTCTTACAGGTCCACCAAACATGATAATATGTAGCGTCTAGGCAATCACATCTCCAACATTTAGGCTGGACATTAGGGTACATACACGACAATTTTTTAGGATCTAGATGCCATCTATAAAACATTTTGTAGAAATTTTCCCTCAAATTCTGCGACTGCGTAAATTTAACATTCTGAACCCAAATTTTTTCCCATGTTTCCAACATCACTGGTTCTTCAAAGTTTTGTGCCCACTTAATCATACAGTCTTTAACTAATTCAGTTTCTGAATCCCTTTCTAACAAAACATTATAAAGTCTTTTAATATGCATTGGACCTTTCTCTTTTATGTGTCTAACCAATTCTTCCTCATGCATCATAATACCAATTTTTTGGTCCTCTTTCCATCTCAATTGCAATTGATTATATTGTAACCAAGTTAAATTAATCCCTTCAGCCAACAATGTCTGTAATGTCTTCAGCTGCCATCTGCCCGCATCTGTAAAAAGAACCTCTTTGTATAAAAACCCCCCGAGTGACATTATATTTGTATTCCACAAGGTATGACCAAGATCCAGCCATAGCGGTATTTTATAATTCCAATTGTTTCGGTGCTTCTTCCAAACTCTCAGCAAAGAATCTCTAAGTATATGGCTTTTAAATACTTTATCCACTTTACTGTCGTAAAATAAGTAAGCGTGCCATCCAAACTCCAGATCAAAACTTTCTGCATTCAGTATTCCAGTCTTTTTTCCTCCAAACCAATCACTTGCTAAAGTCAGAGCTGCTGCATCATAATATAACCGTAGGTTTGGAAGTTTAAGACCTCCCCTTTCTGGAACATCTTGCATAATTTTCAATTTTACTCTTGGTTTTTTCTCGTTCCAGACAAACTTGTTCACTCCAGTTTGCCATACTTTTAGTTGTTTATCATTTTTGAGCACCGGGATCATTTGAAACAGAAAAAGAAATCTTGGCAAAATGTTCATCTTAACTGCTGCTATTCTTCCAAGTAAAGACAGCTGCAGTTTTTTCCAAGTCTCCATATCTTTTTGCACCTCTCGCCACAATACCTCATAGTTATTTTGAAACAATTTCATATTTGATTCTGCAACCTGAACTCCTAGATATTTTACCTTTGGTACAATCTCAAAACCTGCCCTCCTTTCTAACTCCACTTTACGATCTTGTGTCATATTTTTAACTACCATCTTAGTTTTTCTCTGATTCAATCTAAAACCTGAAACTTTACCATAGTCTTGTATAATGTCCTTCATCTGAATTATCGATTCCATTGGCTGTGTTAGGGTAACAACCAGATCGTCTGCAAATGCCTTTATTCTGTAATCCTCTTGCCTTATCATTATACCTTTCAAAGTGTTAGAGTCCCTTATTGTATTTAACAAGACTTCTAGTGTTAAAATGAACAACAGTGGGGACAGTGGACATCCCTGTCTTGTTCCTTTTTCAATTTTAAACTCTGTTGTCAAACTTCCATTAATAATGATCTGTGCCTTTTGCTCTTGATAAATTGCTGAGACCGCCTGTATATATTGGTCCCCAAAGCCCATCTTTTTTAAGGTCTTTAGTAGAAAATTCCAATCCACTCTGTCAAAGGCCTTCTCAGCATCCAGAAAAACCAGCACTGCAGGGATCTGTTTATTTTTCTCAAGATATTCCAATAAATCTATTACTTGCCTTACATTGTCCTTCATGTGCCTACCCTCAATAAATCCCGCTTGGTCATCATGGATCACCTTTTGAATTACTGGCATCAGTCTGTTGGCTAATACTTTTGCATAAATTTTATAATCCGTGTTCAAAAGAGATATTGGTCTGTAATTCTCCGGTTTTTTGGGACCTGCTTGCTCTTTTGGTATCAATGAAATATAAGCTGTAGTCCACGATGGAGGTACTTTTCCCCCTTGTTGTATGTTACAAAATAAATCTCTAAGTTGTTCCACCATTTCTGCCTGCAGAGTTTTATAATACACTGCAGTCAGACCATCCGTTCCAGGAGCTTTAGCTGTTTTTAATTGTTTTATTGCTGCTATTATCTCCTCCTCTGTTATAGGATAATCCATTCTTTCCTTTTGTTGTTCAGTGATTTTTGTAACTCTTTTATCGTCCAGATATTTTTCTATAAGTCCATTCTGCACCTCCTCTCTGGCATATAGTTTAGTGTAATATTGAAGAAAAGCTTCTTTTATTAAATTCTGTTGAAAAACTTCTTTCCCCCCAATATCAACACTATCAATAGTCCGTGTACTCTGTTTCTTCCTTAATGTGTAAGCCAACCACCTGCCTGGTTTATTAGCGTTGCAGAATGTATTATGCTTCGCATATTGTAGATTTGTTGCTACTTGTTCCGCTATAAGCATTTGAAATTGGTCTTTCAGAAGTTTTATAACACTAAGTATTCTTTCATCTGTTGGGTTTTTACTAAGTAGCTGTTCTTTGTCCTTTATTTCTGCTTCCAGTTCAAGTCTTTTCTTTTGTCGAATCAGCCTATGTTTAGAGTTCATGTATATAAGCACCCCTCTCATATAAGCTTTGCTTGCATCCCACACAATTTCCATTGGGGTGCCTTTATTCAAATTCATTTCAAAAAACTCTTTCAAATGCTTTTTGAGTTCTGTTATATTCTTCTCATATCTAAACAAATTTTCATTTAGTCTCCAAGAGCGTCTCTCAGTCTTGCATGTCTCAATTTCTATCCAGACTGGGCTATGATCAGTCAAAGTTCTTGGCAGAATCTTTGTTCTTTTTGTCCTAACAAGTAAATCATCAGACAGCAGAATAAAATCGATCCTGGAAAAGGATCTATGTCTATCAGAGAAGAAAGTATAGTCCAGTTCTTTTGGGTTATGTATTCTCCAAATATCTTTTAATTCCAAGTCTTCTTTCATATCAAAAAAAGTCTGTGGTAATCTAATTCTTGACTTTGCCAGAGTCTTTTTGTCTAATTTAGAATCAATTACTCCATTCCAATCTCCCATAATTAAAATAGATCTATAATCCCATTGAAGTATTTTAGTATGCAGCATTTTATAAAAATAGTCCTGTTGTTGATTAGGAGCATAAATTCCTATCAAGAGAATTGGATTATTAGCAGAAAATAATTCAATTGCTACAAACCTACCATCTTGATCAGCTTCTATAAGTTTGGCTGTTAATTTTTTATTTACGTAAATAACCACACCATTCTTTTTTTGGTTAGTTGAAGATATAAAATGTGTTCCTAATTTGGAGTTTTTCAAATAGTTTTGATCTTGAGCTGTAATATGCGTTTCTTGCAAGCAGATTATATCATTATTATGTTGTTTTAAATATGCAAATACTTTCTTCCTTTTTTGTGTTACATTCAACCCATTCACATTCCAAGATAAACATTTAATCATCATTCTCCTTCTGGAGCGAAGCGCAGAACTTTAGGATTTCATCTGAAATCTGTCCTGCATTTCCCACAGCCCCAGCCTTGTCTTGTCTCTCCTGCCGTAACTTTTCTTTCAGTTCCTTGGCCTTTGCTCGGGTTATACGCTGGTCCTTGACTTCAGCCGCCCAAGCCGGCTCCAAGATTGGAGAAGGTTCCAGCAAAGGCTCATCCAGAAAACCTCCTTCGGCACCCTTCAACTCTACTAATTCCTGCTTAGATTGTTGTTGCAATTCTTGAGATTGCTTCTTGTCACTCTCTTTAATCTCCAAAACTGTAGATGAGCGTGGGGATGGAGTTCTTTCTTTAAAAATATCATTATAAAATTGCTCCGCCTTCTCCACAGTATTCAAACGGTGTTTCTCTCCCTTATATCTCAAAATTATGCCAGTTGGGGCATCCCAACGAAATGGGATTTAATGGCAGTTTCCATTAAAAATTTTCTTGTTTATTGTCAAGAACACCTGTTTGTAATTCTTTGTTACTTCCACCATCAATATTCTCCTGTCGTCATCTGCATAAATTTGTTTAGCATTTATTGTTTCTTTAATATATAAGACCACTACCCCTTTTTTGTTGTTGTTGTTGTGCTAATGAAGAATATAATTTCCCAGTTTTGGGGTATTCTAAAAATTTGCTATATTGCCTTTTGATATGTACTTCTTGCAGGCAAATTATATCTAATTTCATTTTTTGCAATTTTGTAAGGATTATTCTCCTTTTCATGGGAGAATTTAGTCCATTTATATTAATCCTCAATAAATTTGTTTTTTCTTCCATTGTTTCACTTATATTCACTGCTATTCTAGTTGCTCTTGTTTCTCTCTGCTCTTTAGCTCTTGCTCCTTCTTGTTCTGCTCGCTTTTTTTGTTCAGTTTCACTTTCTTCTTGTTGTTTACTTGTGGTTTCTCCTGCCATTAATTCTTCTTGTCCTCTATCTTCTATTTCCTCTCTTCTCTCTTGTTCCTCATACGGGTTGAAATTTTAGTCATAGAATTCATATGCTTTATCTAGAGAATCTAGTCTGTGTCTTTTGTCATTCTACATGACCAAAATTTCTTATTTATAACTCTTCCTTAATATATTTTCTACTTATTTTTGGTCTCCTTTATTTCCAAACTCCATTTTTATTCTCCAACCATTGATAAAATACTTCCTATATCATATAATATTCAGTTTGCTGTTTCTCTTTAATTGCTAATGTTAATCTATTCATTTCTGCACATTCTAATATTTTCCTTATCACCTTCTCTTCAATAGGAATCTCTTAACTTTTCCAATGTTGTGCAAATGCAATTCTAGCTGCAGTTAATACATGAATAATTAAATATATATTCTCTTTATTATAGGTTTCTGGTAAAAGTCCTAACAGAAATATTTCTGGTTTCAACTCAATACATTGTATCATCTCTTCCAACCATGTCTTAATTTTTTTCCCAGTACGTCTTTGCTTCTTCACATGTTCACCACATATGATAATAAGATCCAGGTAACTGGTGACACTTCCAACATTTAGGTGATTTATCTTTAAACATGTTTGCCAGCCTCGCTGGTGGTAATTGCCATCTATAAAACATCTTATACAAATTCTCTTTATATGTGGTTGACATCTTTAATTTATAATTCCTATCCCACAGTTTCTATCACATAGCCAAAGTTTTTTGCCCATGCTATCATTGTCTCTTTTACTTGTTCCTCCTCCAGTTTCATACCCAATAGATAATTATACAATTTCTTTATTGCCCTCGCTTCTGTTCCTATTAGGATTTTGTCTAACTCTGTTAATTCTTTATAAACGCCCTGTAATTTAACATCTTTCTCATATCTAGACTGTATCTGTACATATGAATACCACATTATATTGATCCCTTGCTCGCTCATTTCTTCTTTTGTTTTAAGACCCCCATCTTAGTTTAAAATATCTTTATATCTTACATTTTTTCCCATATTAATAATATGTGGGTGAATCACTGCTTCCATTGTTGAAAGCCAAACTGGTATTCTCAGATAATATTGTTCTTTAATTTTCTCCCACACTAATAACGCATTCCTTATCTTCCTCCTTCCTTGTCTTTGAAAATATCCATGTACCGTATTTTCCGGCATATAAGACGACTGGGCGTATAAGACCACCCCCGATTTTTCCTGTTAAAATATAGGGTTTGGGCTATATTCGCCGTATAAGACTACCCCTCTTCCAATGCACACCAAATAAAAATTAAAAAACATCAGATTTGATTTCAATATGGTAATTTTAATTCAAATGCTTATGACATGCAGGTACTTAGCAGGAAAACTGTGACTTATAAACATAAGGCTGTTTGTCATCAAATATGTAAACATAAAACAGTGCAATTGGATTAAACTTTTCCTAATTTACTCTAAAGCTGAAAGGAAGGATAAGACAATAAACCCATGGGAGCTGCCGTGCTGTTTGTTTTCTAAGCTGTCAACCAAACTGGAACTGATGATGACAGGAAGAAGATAACAAACAATAGAGAGAGACCAAGTGTCGGGCAAGTCCCTGGCGAGTCAGCAACGCCCATCATAATTGCAAGCTATTTTTACAGGTTTTGCTGGTGTGATAGTTTCCCTTTAAAAGCCTTCAAAATCCTCCTGTTCGTCATCTGATATCATAATTACATCAATGACATCTTGTGATACATTTGTAAGGCAGTCATCGTATGGATCTAATTCCGTATCAGATGGTGTGGTCTCAGCTTCAGCTTCCTCTTCATCTTGCCACAAGTTGTCGTCCTCCATACCATCTAATGAATTTGATATGCCACACTTCTTGAAAGACTTGATTACTGTTTCTGCATCAATATCATTCTAGGCTTTTATGACAAACTTGCACAAAACATCCAACTGTGGAGCACACATGTTTCCTCCTTTTGTGAATGACTTTTCGCCGCTAACCATCCACTCATTCCACTGTTCTCGAATGCGATCTTTAAATGGCTTGTTTAGGCACACATCCAGTGGCTGTACCAACAATGTCAATCCTGCAGGAATAACTGCCGCATCTGTGTTTATTCTTGCAAGCCTTTGCTTGGTGCTGGGAGTTAAATGAGCCCTGAACATATCCCACACCAATAGACTACGTTTTTGAATAAGTCCACCTGGTTGCCTGCTCCATACATTATCAAGCCATAGCTTTACCCCTTCTTCAGCCATCCAGCCTTTTTCATTCACATGTACAAAACAACCAACAGGGAACTTGAGTTTCGGCATTGTTTTTCTTTTAAAAATAATCATTGGTCTCAGTTTGGAGCCATCAGCTGTGCATGCTAGTACCACTGTAAAACTGGACTTCTCATGTCCTGTTGTTTTAATTAAAATTGTTTTTTCACCTTTTGGATGGACAGTTTTATTTCCAACCATATCAAAATTCATTGGAGTTTCATCCATATTTCCGATACTACTTAACACATATCCATGTTTATTGTGCTGTTATATTACATATCGATGGAAACTATTTACTTTGGCATCAAGATCTACAGGTAATTTTTGTGCAATTTTCGTCTTTTGCCTCAGTACCATATTATGCCTTTCCAAGAATCTAGTATACCAGGATACAGTAGCCTTAAATCTGTTGCTGTAATCTGGGTTAGATTTGGCCCACTGAAGTTCAAACAAACATATTTTATTTCGTGTCACTACATAACCATTTTGGCGATGCTCATTCACCATGTCTGCTACATGTTTTTTGAGTTCTGGCCAATGTGGGGTGCCTCTTCTTAATGCACACTTACCCCTTGGCATACTCTTTAATGCTTTTTCATTTGCTTTCCAGTCCCGAACCATCTTTTCTGTTACTCCATCTTGTCTTGCAGCAGCACAGTTATTATGTTCCATGGCAAAGTTTACAACTTTAAGTTTGAAACTGGCTTCATATTTCCTTCTTCTTGCTGGTGGAGTCATGATGGGGTCTTGACTGTTAGCCATTTGTATACTGTACTGTATGTACTGGTGCTGTACTGTATGAAGCGGTACAGATACCTACGAGCAGGGGTGAAATCTAATTTTTTTTGCTACCGGTTCTGTGGACGGGGCTTAATTAGTGGGCGGGGCTTGGTGGTAAGGTGACTGAGTGGGCGGGGCTTGTTTGTCAGGTCACTTCTTTGCCCTTTTTTAACCTACAAAACACAACACAACACAACTGGCTCACCCACAATGTAAAAGCAGCTGTGCTAGACCCAAAATGGCCCCTGAAAGAAGCAGGAACCTAACACAGCCACAAAAAGCCCAAAAAAACAACTTTCACACTTTACACATACACAACACAACACAACTGGCTCACCCACAATGTAAAAGCAGCTGTGCTAGACCCAAAATGGCCCCTGCAGCAAGCAGGAACCTCACACAGCCACAAAAAACCCAAAAACCCAACTTTCACACTTTACACACACAAAATTCCAAATACAGTTTTGTGAGATTTTGTGTTTGTGTAGTTAGAGTGAAACACTACAGAAACACACTAAATCTCAGAAAGCTGCACAAATATTATTTTATTTTAATTTATTTTTATTTTTGTATGAAAGCAGCTAATTTTAAAACTTCCTAAACTTTAAATGGCTAGGTCTAAAAAAAGAATAACTAAAAAAAACCCCAATTAACTATTTTTTTAAAAGCTCCCAAAGGGGGAAAAAACCTACCCAATAGAAGGGATCTCCAACCTTGGCAACTTTAAGACTTGTAGACTTCAACTCCCGGAATTCCTCAGCCAGCAAAGCAAAGCTGGCTGAGGAATTCTGGGAGTTGAAGTCCACAACTCCCTGCCTCTTGATTGCAGGCAGGGAGATTCAGTTGCCTGCTGATGCAATGGATTGCAGGCAAGCGAAGCAAGGCAAGTGTTGCGACGAGCAGCTAAGGTAAGCAAGCTGGGGGCGGATTTTTGCTACCGATTAGCAGGCAACTCAGCTTGGATCGTCAGAGCCATTTAAAAGAAAAAACTTCTTTTCTTTTAAATGGCTCTGACGATCCCAGTTGAGTTGCCTGATTAGCAGGCAACTCAGCTGGGATGGTCAGAGCTTGGCTCGTCAGAGCCAGTTAAGGCTCGTCAGAGCCTTTCGGGCTGGTGTGCCTGGTTACAGGAGAACAACACCCAGCGTATAAGACGACCCCCAACTTTTGAGAAGATTTTCATGTGTTAAAAAGTCGTTTTATACGCCGGAAAATACGGTATCTTATTTTTCCCATACCATAAAAATTCATGCCCAGTTGTAAATCATGTCCTTCCAAGGTCAATGGTCTTATATTCCACGACACAATCCACTCTTCCATCCATGATAAAGTTGTTGCCTGGTAGTACAGTTCCCAGTTTGATAGTCCAAAACCTCCTCTATTTCTTATATCTTGCATCATTTTCAAACCAATTCTTGCTTTTTTCCCTTGCCAAATATACTTATGTATTATTTTGTTAAGTTCCTCAAAATATTAATATTAATATCTTTTCCAATTTTATCGGAATTGTCTGAAATAGATACAATAATCTTGGTAGTATATTCATTTTAATTGTTGCTACTCTATCTACCAAAGATTCTTCCACTTTTCCAGATCTACTTGGATTTGCTTCAACAATTTATAGTAGTTATCTTCCTTAATTGTTACACATCTTGCTGTCAGCTGTATCCCTAAGTATTTAATTTTCTTTACTATCTGAATATCTACACTTTTTACTAATTCATTTTTTTGTTTTTCTGTAGGATTTTTAACTAGAATCTTAGTTTTCTCTTTATTTATTTTCAGCCATGCTACTTCTCCATATTCTTCTCTTTTTTTATTAATTTGGGCCCTGTTTTTAATGGATCTTCTAAAATAAAGACTAAATCATCTGCAAACACCTGTAGTTTATATTGTTCCTTTTTAATCTCCATGCCTTTTATCTTTGTATCTTGTCTAATATTTCTATTTAATACTTCCAACATCAATATAAACAGTAATGGAGACAGTGAACATCCTTGTCTTGTGCCTTTCATAATCCTTACTTTCTCCGTCATATCTCCATTTACTATCATTTTTGCGGTTTGATTGTGATATATCGCCTTATTCATTTTAACAAATCTCTCCCCAAAGTCCATCTTTTCCAACTGTGCTAGCATAACTTGCCAATTCATGTTGTCAAATGCTTTTTGTGCATGACGATAAACGCCATTTGCTTCTCTGGATGTGTTTCATAATATTCCAAGGTGTTCAGAATTATTCTCATATTATCTTTAATTTGTCTCTTAGGTAAAAAACCATTTTGATCTGGATGTATGAATTGGTTTAAGAACAGTTTCAGTCTTTCTGCAATTATTGACGCAAATATTTTATAATCCGCATTTAACAAGGATATTGATCTGTAATTTTTTATTTGTTGTAAGTCTGCTTCTTCTTTCAGTATAAGGATAATATATGCTTCCATCCATGAATTCGGTACCTTTGCCTCTAACAAAAGAATAAATACTTAAATACTTCCAACATTGGTTTGCTTAAACTGTCAGGTGTGCCTCATTCAAAACTCAAGAAAGAAAAACCCCAACTCCATGTTTGTAGAGAAAGGTACTTTTACTGAGCATGAACTGAATGCAACAAAAAGAAAGCAAGATCTGAGGCGATAGGCACGAAAATTACATATTGAAAGTATTCCCAAATCCCTCCCCCCAAGGACCCTGACTGAATGTCCAATGCCCAGCTCCCCAAGGTGTCATGTGAGGTGCATCTTCAGATGGTCCCACCCATCTGGTATGCCAGAATAGTTGACTTTGACTGGTTATCAACAAGTCCATTCAGCTGCGCTGAAGATGATGAGAATATTCCTCCCTTTCCCTCCTTTTCGGTCACATCACGAGACATCACCAACTCACTTCTCCCTCCCAAATACCTATACATCCCCCCCCGCATTACTATGGCAGCCAGTAGCAAGCAAGCATCATAGAGGCTGACATTTGGCCCTCCTTCAGAAGAGACTTTAGATCTAGGAAACAAAACAAAATAAAATGGACAGGGTAGATACCTCCCAAATGTATCAAAATACAGATAATACATATAGAAGAATACAATTAAGGCTTATTGGGGTATTCAGAGTGGAATAACTATAAAAGTTTTGGAGCTCTGACATCTCTCTCATTCACCCATTCAGATTGAGAGAAAGGGAAATATTTCCAAGCCACCAAATACTGTACCTTCCCCCTATGTTTTCTAGAATCAAGGATCTCTTTGACATCAAAATGTTGCTCTCCTTCAATGAGGAGGGGAACTGGAGTGGGTGTTTGGTCCGGGCAAATCGAGGATGTATGTTCAGGTTTCAGTAAACTAACATGAAACACTGGATGGATCCTTCGGAGGGTTTTGGGTAGTTCTAACTGTACCATGACAGGGTTTACAACTCGTACAATAGGGAAAGGGCCTACATATTTAGGGCCAAGTTTTTTCTACTTTTGGGTACTTTGTAGGTACTTAGTGTAGAGGAAAACCCTATCCCCCACTTGATATTCCATTGGCATAGCTCTTTTCTTATCAGCCTGTTTTTTATGGGCTCGGTGAGCCTTGTCTAATGCCTTATGACTTACGGACCAGGTAAACTGAAGCTGCTCAAT
Organism: Arizona elegans; assembly: GCA_022577455.1. Classification (NCBI taxonomy): domain Eukaryota; kingdom Metazoa; phylum Chordata; class Lepidosauria; order Squamata; family Colubridae; genus Arizona; species Arizona elegans. The sequence goes on along the minus strand of JAKOOJ010000004.1, from coordinate 67,512,216 downwards.
CCTGTCCTTCAAGGAAGGGATTTGATGTTTTTCCTTCGGTAGTTCTGGGATGGGCACAAAGTCCTGACCAGATACGATCTTGAATGGGGTAAAACTGGTACTACTATGTATGGAGTTATTATAGGCGATCTCTGCAAATGGCAGTAAGTCTGACCAGTTATCTTGCTGAGATATTGTTCTAGCACTGAGTTAGCCCTTTCACAAGCCCCATTTGTCTGAGGATGGTGGGTGGAGCTTAGCCCTTGGATGGAGCCTAACAACTTCAGGAACTCTCTCCAGAAGTGGAGGCGAATTGAACCCCTCTGTCCATTATTTGTTCAGGAACACCATGTAACCTATACACATGTTGAATGAACAGTTTAGTCAACATCTTTGATGAGGGAATCTTGGGACATGGTACAAAGTGCACCTATTTGGAGAACAAATCTGTAATCACCCAAATGACTGTATTTCCACCACTTTCGGGTAGTTCAACAATAAAGTCGATGGGTATCTCCTTCCAAGGAGTTCCAGGCAAATTTGTTACTACCAGTTCTGTGGGTGTGGCTTGGTGGGGGGTAATGTGACTGGGTGGACATGGCCAACTTTTTTTTAAACCATTTTTTCTACAACTTCTTCAGCTGAAGAGGTTGTAAAAATGCTTTTAAAAGGCTCTGACGATCAGGCAACTCAGCTGGAATCGTCAGAGCCTTTTAAAAGCATTTTTTCTACAGAGATTGTAAAAAAAATGCTTTTAAAAGCCTCTGACGATCCCAACTGAGTCGCATGATCATCAGAGGCACTTTTTTTTTTACTTTTAAAAGCATTTTTTTTTTGGCCGAAGAGGTTGTAGAAAAAATGCTTTTAAATTTTTTTTAAAAAAGCCTCTAATGATTGCACTGCTCAGCTGGGCATGTGGGGGGGGGCAGGGATTTTTGCTACTGGTTCTCCAAACCACCCAGCGCCATCACATCAGGTGATCCGGTCCAAACCGGGAGAATTTCACCCCTGGCTCCAGCACTGGCAACGTTCTGGAGTAACCCAGGCGGCTTCCCAGGTGGCCTCTTTGCAGAAGCACATACAGGACAGCTAGCAATGTATGCCTCTATGTCCTTCTTTAAGGAGGGCCACCAGAGCTGTTGTTTAACTAAGTGTAATGTCTTCACAAACCCAAAATGCCCAGCGGCTTTTGTATTGTGGGATTGTTGTAACACTGCTCCTCTCAGGCTGGCAGGGATGTACAACTTGGCCCCCATCAATGCGAGACCATCACGAACAGTGCACTCGTTGGAGTGGGATATGAACCACTCATCAGTTTTTAGAGCTTCCTCTAACTCTCGCTTAAGTCGGATAGGTTCACATCCCCTTTCACCTCGGCTCTAGTGACAACAGGAGCAGCCAGCTGCTTCGAGGGAATAACCAGGCTGATTACTTCCGGCCATGTGCTATTGTATTGAGGCAATCTCGAGAGAGCATCTGCCATAAAGTTCTTTCCCCCAGGGAGGTAGCGCAGAGAGAAATTAAAGTGATTAAAGTGTTGTGCCCAATGGACTTGTTTGGTGACAACTTCCAGGGCATTTTTAGGACCTCTAGGTTCTTATGGTGTGTCCACACCTCAGAAGGGTGTTTCGCCCCTTCGAGGAAATGCCTCCAGGTTAACAGGGCCCAGCGGATAGCAAAATCCTCCTCCTCCCAGATTGCCAATCTCCTTTTGATTTCAGTTAATTCCCGGGAGGTGTAGGCGCAGGGTTGTAAAGTTCCATCAGCAATTGCTTGAAGTAGCACCGCCCTCACAGCCACATCACTGGCGTCAGCCTGGACTATGAAAGGGGCCTCCATATCGGAGTGCTTAAGGACAGGTTCGGCTGCAAATAATTGTTTCAGTTTCTCAAAAGCCGCCTGGCACTCCATGGTTCACTCGAGTGGCCGGCTAAGCTTTGGCTTAGCCTCTCCCTTTGTTTTTAGGAGGTTGGTTATTGGTAATGCAATTTTTGCAAACAAGGGATGAATTGTTAATAAAAGTTTGCAAAACCTAAGAAGCTTTGCAGCTGTTTGCGGGTGCATGGAGGCGCCCACTCCAGGACTGTCTGGACTTTCTCCAGATCTATTTCTATTCCCTCATTTGATATGCGGTAACCCAAATAGTAATTCTTACTCTGATGAAACTCACACTTCGACAATTTAGCATACAGCTCAGCAGCCCTGAGTTTTTTCAGGACTGACCGCACTATTTTCATGTGTTCAGCCATGGTCTCAATGTAAATAAGAACATCATCTAGGTAAACCAGGACCCCCTTGTAAAGATGTTCATGTAGAACCTCATTAATCAATTGCATGAACACCACCCGTACCCGCTGTAGTCCAAAGGGGAACACCCTAAACTGGGCAATTGAAGGCAGTTCTCCATTCGTGCTCTTCCTTAATTCAAACTCTGTAGTAAGCCTATCTCAAGTCCAGCTTAGTGAAAATCTTCCCCTTGGCCAGGTAAGCTAACATGTCCTTCATAAGGGGCAGCGGGTAAACATTTTCTACGCAAATGGCATTCAGATTTTTATAGTTGACACATAAGTGAAGAGAGCCATCTTTTCTTCTGGAATAGTACCGGGGCAGCCACTAATGGCCTAGCTACGAGTGGCTAGCTTGGATGAAGCCCCGTTTCAGGTTTTTATCAATACAATTTCACAGCTCCTCCAGCTCATGAGGGGTTATGGAGTAGATCTTTGGTTTAGGAAGTTTCACCCCTGGGAGGATTTCTATGCCGCAGTCCATGGGCCGATGGGATGGAAGCACATCTGACGCCTTCTCGCTGAATGCCTCCCTGAGGTCCCAGTATTCCTTAGGGATTTTCTCCTCCCCATTAATGTGCTTGGTCATTGCCGCTGCCAGCTCCTTCATGGCTTCGGCCATGCAGAAGGGGTTTCCCCCTTCCTTCCTCTGCTGGTTGGAGTGGATGCTCAACAAACCCTTCCTCCAATTCATATGAGGGTTCCATTTCCAGAGCCAGGGCAGGCCGAGCAAGAAGGGTCGTTTTCCAGAACGCTGCTACTACACTCCAGCATAGGGTTAAACCCTCATTTCTGCCAGCAACTGAGAGAACTTTTATTAAATTAACTTCCTACTCTGTGCTCTTACCACGCCCCTTTTGCACTCAGTTCCCCAGTCTTTCTCTCAGTTGCTGCCAGACTGAGAGGGTTTTTCTCTGTGCTCTGAGGTAAGCGTTACGCTTTTCTTTATTTTTGATTAGCCCCTTCTTTATTTTTCGGTTGATTTAGGTTTCCCAAATTCTTCTTTTTTCTCGTATTTCAGTTGCCTCCCTGCCTGTTTGCTGTCAGTCGGGTTCGTGCCTGGGAAACCAGGTCATCCCGAACGGTGCGCCTTTCGCGCCCACAGCTGCCGGTCTCTGTCCCTGCGGGGCGGACCCGGCTAAATCGTAAACCCAACAGAGTTTGGGGCTGAGGGCTTCGTTTACCGCCGCCGACTTTTGGTGTGAGGACAGGGCGGCGCAGCAACTTGGAGAGGCGGCTAGCGAGCGTGCTACCACCGCAGAGCCCTGCTGACGACCGTCCCGTCAGGTTGCTGCGGGCGGCGTTTTGATTGGAGTGCAGATCTCCCCACGAGCAGCTCCAGCACGTGTGGCCATTGGTGGAGGGTGCGGCGTGGCGGATGGTCGCTCGCCGCCCTCCGGCTGCGGGGAAATTGGCTTGAGACCCCTCCCAGGTGGCATCCCCGGTAGAGGCGCCAGGGGGTGAAATAAGGGCCTTGGGACAACGCGGCAGGACAGCTATCCCTTCTGGCACCGTGACTCTGCAGCCGCCATTTTGACTCTTGGGCGGCCGCCATTTTGCCTCGCCACGTGGAGCGCCCCTGCCGTTTAGGGCTGTTCGGCCATTTCAGGGTCTATTCTGTGCCGCCTCAAGGAGAGCCGCAACTCAGGCATTTCAAAAGGAAGGGGTTATCAACTGGCCCCAGCAAAACTGGCCCTGCAAAACTGGCCATCTTCAAAGTCCATTCCTCGATCGTGGGCAAAGCTTCATTTTTCCAGTATTTACCTATCAACAATCTTGCTGCTGTTATCATGTACTATATCAATTTTGTCTCACCCAATGTAAAACCCTTAACTATACCCAATAAAAACAATTGTGGAGAAAATTGAATTTTTTTCTTCAAAACATTCTGCATGACCCACCAAATTTTTATCCAAAAAGCCTTAACTTTCCCACAGGTCCACCAAACATGATAATATGTAACATCTAAACAATCACATCTCCAACATTTTGGCTGAACATTAGGGTATATACACGACAATTTTTTGGGGTCTAAATGCCATCTATAAAACATTTTATAAAAATTTTCCCTCAAATTCTGCGACTGTGTAAATTTAACATTCTGAACCCAAATTTTTTCCCATGTTTCCAACATCACTGGTTCCTCAAAGTTTTGTGCCCACTTAATCATACAATCTTTAACCAGTTCAGTTTCTGAATCCCTTTCTAACAAAACATTATAAAGCCTTTTAATATGCATTGGACCTTTCTCCTTAATGTGTCTAACCAATTCTTCCTCATGCAACATAATACCAGTTTTTTGGTCCTCTTTCCATCTCAATTGTAGTTGATTATATTGTAACCAAGTTAAATTAATCCCTTCATCCAACAGTGTCTGTAGTGTCTTCAACTGCCATCTGCCCGCATCTGTAAAAAGAACCTCTTTGTATAACACCCCCCCCCCCCGAGTGACATTATATTTGTATTCCACATAATATGACCAAGATCCAGCCATAGCGTTATTTTATAATCCCATTTGTATCGGTGCTTCTTCCAAACTCTCATCAAAGAGTCTCTAAGTATATGGCTTTTAAATACTTTATCCACTTTGTTGTCATAAAATAAGTACGCATGCCATCCGAATTCAAGATCAAAACTTTCTATATTCATTATTCCAGTCTTTTTCCTTCCAAACCAATCATTTGCTAGAGTCAAAGCTGCTGCTTCATAATATAGTTGTAGGTTTGGAAGTTTAAGACCTCCCCTTTCTGGAACATCTTGCATGATTTTCAATTTCACTCTCGGTTTTTTCCGAGACCAACTTATTCACTCCAGTTTGCCACACTTTTAGTTGTTTATCACTTTTAAGCACCGGAATCATTTGAAACAAAAAAAGAAATCTTGGCAAAATGTTCATCTTAACTGCTGCTATTCTTCCAAGTAAAGACAGCTGCAGTTTTTTCCAAGTCTCCATATCTTTCTGCACCTCTCGCCACAACACCTCATAATTATTTTGAAACAATTTCATATTTGATTCTGCAACTTGAACTCCTAGATATTTTACCTTTGGTACAATCTCAAAACCTGCCCTCCTTTCAAGCTCGTGTTTACGATCTTGTGTCATATTTTTGGCTATCATCTTGGTTTTTTTCTGGTTCAGTCTAAAACCTGAAACTTTACCATAGTCTTGTATAATGTCCTTCATCTGGATTAATGATTCCATTGGGTGTGTTAGGGTAACAACCAGATCATCTGCAAATGCCTTTATTCTGTAATCCTCTTGCCTTATCATTATACCTTTCAAGATATTAGAGTCCCGTATTGTATTTAACAAGACTTCTAGTGTTAAAATAAACAACAGGGGGATAACGGACATCCCTGTCTTGTTCCTTTTTCAATTTTAAACTCTGTTGTCAAACTTCCATTAATAATAATCTGTGCCTTTTGCTCTTTGTAAATTGCTGAAACCGCCTGTATAAATTGATCCCCAAAGTCCATCTTTTTTAAAGTCTTTAGTAGAAAGTTCCAGTCCACTCTATCAAAGGCCTTCTCTGCATCCAAGAAGACCAGCACTGCAGGGATCTGTTTATTCTTCTCAAGATATTCCAATAAATCTGTTACTTGCACATTGTCCTTCATGTATCTACCCTCGATAAATCCCGCTTGATCATCATGAATTACCTTTTGGATTACTGGCATCAACCTGTTGGCTAGTACTTTAGCATAAATTTTATAATCAATATTCAAAAGAGATATTGGTCTATAACTCTCCGGTTTTTTAGGACCTACTTGCTCTTTTGGTATCAAAGAAATATAAGCTGTTGTCCATGATGGAGGTATTTTACCCCCTTGATGAATATTACAAAATAAATCTTTAAGTTGTTCCACCATTTCTGCTTGCAAGGCTTTATAATACACTGCGGTCAAACCATCCGTTCCAGGAGCTTTAGCTGTTTTTAATTGTTTAATTCCTGCTATTATCTCCTCGTCTGTTATAGGATAATCCATTCTTTCCTTTTGTTGGTCAGTTATTTTTGTAATTCTTTTATTATCTAAGTATTTTTCTATAAGTCCATTCTGCACATCATCTTTAGCATATAATTTAGTATAATAGTCCACAAAAACTTCTTTAATTAATTTTTGTTGAAAGATTTCTTTCCCTCCAATGTCAATACTATCAATAGTCCGTACACTCTGCTTTTTCCTTAATGTATAGGCCAACCATCTGCCCGGCTTATTGGCATTACAAAATGTACTATACTTCGCATATTGTAAGTTTGTTGCAACTTGTTCTGCCATAAGCATTTGAAATTGGTCTTTCAAAAGTTTTATAACACCACGTATTCTGTCATCTGTTGGGTTTTTAATAAGTAGCTGTTCTTTATTCTTTATTTCTGCTTCCAATTCAGATCTTTTCTTTTGTCGAATCAATGTTTAGAGTTCATATAAATGAGCACCCCTCTCATATAAGCTTTGCTCGCATCCCACACAATTTCGATTGGGGTACCTTTATTCAAGTTTATTTCAAAAAATTCTTTCAAATGCTTTTTAAGTTCTATTATATTTTTTTCATATCTGAACAAGTTTTCATTTATTCTCCAGGAGCGTCGCTCAGTCTTACCCATCTCGATTTCTATCCATACTGGGCTATGGTCGGTCAAAGTTCTTGGGAAAATCTTTGTTCTTTTTGTCTTAACAAGTAAATCATCTGACAACAAAATAAAGTCAATCCTAGAGAAGGATCTATGTCTATCGGGAAAAAAAGTATAGTCCAATTCTTTTGGATTATGTATTCTCCAAATATCTTTTAATTCCAAATCTTCTTTCATGTCAAAGAAAGTCTGTGGCAGTCTGATCCTGGATTTCGCCAAACTCTTTTTGTCTAATTTAGAATCAATTACTCCATTCCAATCTCCCATAATTAAAATAGATCTATAGTCCCATTGCAGTATTTTAGTATGTAACATTTTATAGAAATGATCCTGTTGTTGGTTGGGAGCATAAATTCCAATCAAAAGAATTTGGCCATTTACTGTATGCAATTCAATTGCTATAAACCTACCATCTTCATCTGCTTCTATAATTTTAGCTGTTAGTCTTTTGTTTACATAAATAACCACACCATTCTTTTTTTGCGGAGTTGAAGATATAAAATGTGTTCCTAATTTAGAGTTTATCAAATATCTTTGATCTTGAGTTGTGATATGAGTTTCTTGTAAATAAATTATATCATTATTAAATTGTCTCAAGTATGCAAATAACTTCTTCCTTTTCTGTACCGAGTTCAACCCATTCACATTCCAGGATAAACACTTAAACATCATCTTTATCTTTCTGAAGCAACGAGCAGAATAACCGAATATCTTCCTGAATCTTCGGTCTTGCTCCCCCCATGACTTCAGTCTCTTGTGTGGTACTCTTAGCTCCCTTTTTATATTGTCTTTCCTGTTGTTGCATTTCTTTAAGTTGCTTGGATTTTGCACGAGTTATACGCTGATCCTTGACTTCAACCATCCGAACCGGGTCTAAGATTGGAGAAGATTCTAACAGGGGCTCCTCCAAATAACCTCCTACAGCACCCTGCGTTTCCTCTAACTCCACCTGCTTAACCTGTTCTTGCAATTCTTGTTGAGATTGCTTCTTGTCACTCTCCTTAATCTCCAGCACTGTAGATGTACGTGGAGATGGTGTTCTTTCTTTAAAGATAGTATTATAAAAATGATCCGCCTTCTCCACAGTATTCAAACGATATCTTTCTCCCTTGTACTTCAAAATTATGCCAGTTGGGGCATCCCACCGGAATGGTATCTCTTGTTTCTTCAATTCGTTTACTAGAAAGCCAAAATCTTTTCTAGCTTTCAGCATTTTGGGTGGTAGTTCTTTATAAACTCCAATTTGTGCGCCCCCCCCACTTGCACAGAGGTGAGAAAAGATTTTTGCAGGATATCATTTCTTATCGCTCTATCTGTAAAATATATCACCACATCTCTAGGCAATTGTCTTTGTCTGGCCACCCAGGAGTTCACTCTGTAAATTTTGTCTATTTTGTAAAAAACCACATCAGGATTAATTTTTAATATGACTGCCAAAGCCTCAGCACAAATCTGTCTCAAATCCTGTCGGTCATCCTCTCTGATTCCTCGAAGCCTTATAGCAAATTCCATTGCCCTGAATTGCATCATAACAATTTCGTTTTCGACTCTCTGCATTTTATCATCAACATCAGACGTTTTATAATCATTGTCTTTCATTTTAACATTGACTTCTGATTTAAATTCTTCCACTTTAGAATCCACTTTAATAATAAATTCTGCAAGGCCAGACGCCACATCTGTTATTTTTTTAGTCACCTTGCCATAATCCTGTTGCACCATGTCTTTAATTTCATTAATTTCCTGCATAATTTCATGTTGAGATTTTTGAAGTTTATCATCTATTTCCTGTTGAGATTTTTGAAATTTATCATCCAGAACCTGGGATATAAATTCTTTTAAGTTTTCAAAGTCAAAATTTTTCTGAGTTTGTTGAACAGAAGGAGGCTGTGATTCATGTTTGCGTGTGGGGGATCCCCCCCTACTCCCTTTCCTTCCTGCTTCTTTGAGGCCATCCTGCCACATAGGTTAGTTTTTCTAAAGAGGGAGATTCTCTTTCCCTTTCCTCCTCCACAAAGGCTTCTAAAAAAATCCCCCAGGTTTAGTCAGATAGAAGCTAGAATAAACAAACTCAGAATTTAAAGAAGCAGATTTTTTTCTTCTTCTCTTATTCCTCTGTATTACAGGCAGAGTAACTTTGTAACTAATCAAAGTAACTTCTTAGAATCACTTAGCTCGTTAGCTCGTTAGCTCAGCTGCTGGGCGCCATTTGTGAGTTCAAATTAATACTTCCCAAAGTCTTCTAAAAAAGTCCCCCAGTTTTAGTCAGATTGGAAGTGGAATTAGGCTAATACAAGCTCAGCTTGCTTTAAAAAAGATTTTTCCCCACTCTTCTCCTGTTTGCTTGCTACAAGCAACACAACAATGTAACTTGTTAGAGTATCTTTAAAAGATCACTCTCCCTTTCAGCTTGTTAACGCTGGAACGGCGCCATCTTTTCAAGCCGCTTCCACTCACTCTAATTTTTTCTCAGATTGGGAAGTCACAAAAGAAAGAAAATACTTGCAATTTCTTGGTTTCAGGGTTCAGGTTTTTTCCTCCGCTAGATAATAATGTTGATTTGAATCAATTTTTATGTTTGCTGCTGCCGGCTTGCTCTGCAGAAAGCAGAGTCGTCCCACACCGTCTGGAGTCTTCACAAGTTGAGAGGGAGTTGCGCCTGTTTCCTCCCCAGTAGCAAACTTCTGGGGGCTTACAGGGGCTCGACCTGCACCTTGCTTACTCTCTCCTTCAAATCCTACAGATTCTGGAGTTTCCAAGCCACTTCTCACGATTGAAGTGGCTCTACAAACGGCGGGGCTGGCGGACCTTAGAAAGGATCCGTCTTCACCGGGAGCCAGCAAAACAGGAAGTCGAGAGAACTTGTATTAAATTAACTTCCTACTCTGTGCTCTTACCACGCCCCTTTTGCACTCAGTTCCCCAGTCTTTCTCTCAGTTGCTGCCAGACTGAGAGGGTTTTTCTCTGTGCTCTGAGGTAAGTGTTACGCTTTTATTTATTTTTGATTAGCCCCTTCTTTATTTTTCGGTTGATTTAGGTTTCCCAAGTTTTTCTTTTTTCTCGTATTTCAGTTGCCTCTCTGCCTGTTTGCTGTCAGTCGGGTTCGTGCCTGGGAAACCAGGTCATCCCGACCGGTGCGCCTTTCGCGCCCACAGCTGCCGGTCTCTGTCCCTGCAGGGCGGACCCGGCTGAATCGTAAGCCCAACAGAGTTTGGGGCTGAGGGCTTCGCTTACCGCCGCCGACTTTTGGTGTGAGGACAGGGCGGTGCAGCGACTTGGAGAGGCGGCTAGCGAGCGTGCTACCGCCACGGAGCCCTGCTGACGACCGTCCTGTCAGGTTGCTGCGGGCGGCGTTTTGATTGGAGTGCAGATCTCCCCACGAGCAGCTCCAGCGCGTGTGGCCGTTGGTGGAGGGTGCGGCGTGGCGGATGGTCGCTCGCTGCCCTCCGGCTGCGGGGAAATCGGCTTGAGACCCCTCCCAGGTGGCGTCCCCGGTAGAGGCGCCAGGGGGTGAAATAAGGGCCTTGGGACAACGCGGCAGGACAGCTATCCCTTCTGGCACCGTGACTGCGCAGCCGCCATTTTGACTCTTGGGCAGCCGCCATTTTGTCTCGCCACATGGAGCGCCCCTGCCGTTTAGGGCTGTTCGGCCATTTCAGGGTCTATTCTGTGCCGCCTCAAGGAGAGCCGCAACTCAGGCATTTCATCAGGAAGGGGTTATCAACTGGCCCCACCAGCCTTTCACACCTTTTGGCTGGGGGGGTGACGAATTAACCGGCTATCCCCTCTACGAAGCCGGCTTTCCCCTCTGGCTCGGGCAAGGGCCCTGTAGATAACTAAGTTTTTTTGTTGATTTTAAGTTGATGGTGGGCTATGGCGTTGCCTTTCCTGAGGGGAAGATCGTCACTGCCCTTAATTCATATATCTTGAGATAAATTTAAAAAAAAAAAAGCCACGCCTCCTTGACACATAGGTGGGCGCCTGGCTTATATGATGGCGGATTCATCATTTTCCTCTGATATGGATCGGGAGGCCAGCCCGGTCAGATCGAGCAAATCTCGTAAGAAGCAGTCGGCCAAGCGGTCCACAGCGGGAGGCCACAAGTCCTGGTCTACTAAGTCCTCTTCTACGGCTGACAAGGATCAGCTCCGTCGTCATAAGGCCTTGGAGAAACAATGCGAGAAGGCCAGGCAGGCTTCGGCATCCTCGTCAGGCCGGGATACGGGGCTCACACAACAGGCATCTTGTGCTCCTTCAGATCCAGAGCGGAGGGCGGCCCAACCCATACCGTTGGCATTGCAGAAGGGTGTGTTCCAGTCGATGCCAGATGTCTCGATAGTGGGTCTGGATTCCTTCCCGCCTCCACGACGCCAGCCATCTGCCACTTTCACAACTACGGCGGCGGGGCTCTGCACTGTGGATCATCCCCTGCCCCCTTCTCAGTATGACTTCCAATCAATGCTTTCCACCACTTTGGCATCTATTATGGCGGCTGGCGCTCAAACAGCAGCAATGACTTCATCTGCGGGGACTTCCTCAGGAGGGTTGGGGACTGCGGGATCTCGCAGGACCCGCTCCCCCTCGCGACTGGAATCTGATTCATCTGAGGCTTCAGACCAGGAGGAGGAGGTGCCAGAGGACTTCGAGTTTTCGGAGGATGAAGGCCTACCTCCTGACTCCCCGGCTTTCACGGGTTTGTTCCGACCTGCATTATTCAGGTCTCTGCTTCACAAGGCCCGGTTGACAATGAATCTGGGGTCGGTGGGGGCTCAACCCCAGGAGTCCCAACCCGAGTCTGGCCCGCACGATGCCTTGTTCAAACAAGTCAAGCAGGAAAAGGACTTCATTCTGTGCCCTCAACTGTTCACGGATGTGTTGCAGGTGCCTTGGAGCGAACCTGGGTCGTCTACTGCGCCCAGTAACCTCGACAAGAAATTGTTCTGTTCGGCACCTGAGTTGGAAGCAATGTTGGACTTGCCCACTGTGGATGCTCTGGTGGCCAGCCTCACTTCTCAATCGATGGTCTCATCTGATCCTCTCGAAGGACTAAAATCTGAGGACAGGCATACCGAACTGGCTTTCCGGAGGTCACATCAGGCCGTAGCTTGGATGGTCAGGACGGCCACGGCCACGTCGTTCTTTAATCAAGCATCTCTGATATGGCTGCGTCAACTCCAAGAACAGCTTCTGCCGGAGGAAAGGTGTATGCATCATGATATCAATAAGATCATCGCAGCCACGGAATACTCAGCGGATGCCTCGCTGAACTCAGTCAAGTTTGCATCCTGGGCGATGGTGGCTTCCATCATGTCACGTCGCCTGTTCTGGCTACGCCCGTGGAAGACAGATGTCAAGGCCAAATGGAAGTTGGCGGCGGCTCCGTTTAAGGCCTCCAACCTGTTTGGCGCTGCTTTGGATCCGGTCCTGGTGGAGGACAAAGACAAACGAAAAATTATGCCTTCTTCTCGCAAGCAAGATAGGCGCTATACCCCGTACTCGCAGCCGCAGCCCTTTCGAGCTTATTCGGGGCAGGGAGGCCCTTCTACTTACAGACAACCTTTCCAGCAGTCCGACCGTTTCGCAGATAGGCAACGCTTCAGAGACTGTGGCAGACTTCAACCCGCTTCAAAGCGTCCCTACCGCGGGGCCAACTCTAAGCCCTTTCGCAGGGGCAAATGACCGACTCCCGGTCCCGTAGGCGGGTGACTTCAAGCCGTTCGTCACCAGTGGGACTGCTCCACGTCGGACGAGTGGGTCCGTCGCACGATTTCCGAAGGCCTCTCAATAGAATTTTTGGATCGCCCTCCTCACCGCCTCCTAAAATGTCTGTGCCCCTGTCCAAGGACTGTTGCAACCAGATGGCGGAGGAGATCTCACACCTCTTGGAGATCAGGGCAATATAACCGGTTCCGGCGGATCAACAAGGGACCGGATTCTATTCGGTCCTGTTTTTGGTGCCGAAGTCTTCGGGGGGTATCCGGGGGATTCTCAACCTCAAAGATTTGAATCATACGGTGCGTTACCATCAGTTCAAAATGCACTCCCTTCGCTCAATCCTGGCATCGATTCGTCCAAGGGACCTGATGCAGTCGGTGGACTTACGAGAGGCCTATCTGCATGTTCCGGTGCTTCCTTCGCATCGTCAATTTCTGCGCTTCGAGTATGCGGGCAGTCATTACCAATATTGTGCGATGCCGTTCGGACTCTCTTCCACCAAGTTGGTGGCGGTGGTGGCAGCAACGCTCAGTGCCATTCTGGTCAGAGCGCTCTGTTACCTGGACGATGTACTGGTCCTTTCTTCCTCCAGACAGAGAGCAGTGCAAGACATGGAGCAGGTGCTCTCGGCCTTCAGGGAGCACGGCTTCCCTATCAATCTGGACAAGAGCCACCTCATTCCCTCAACTTCGATTTTACATCTCGGGACAGTAATAGACTCTGGGAGGGGGCAGGTTTTCCTGTCAGAACACAGAGTGAGAAGCATCCTTTCATTCCTGGACCTGGTCTTGACCCAGAGGTTGGTGCCCCTGTTGACATTGTCCCGGTTGTTAGGGAAGATGGTGTCGTGCTTCCGCATTGTGCCATGGGCGCACAGACACTCTCGCCCGTTGCAATGGCTCCTGCTCCCCTTTCAGCGGGAAGGCAGTTCCAATTCAGCGAGGAAGGTGCTAGTCTCTCCGCGAGTTCGTCTATCACTATGTTGGTGGATGTCGACGGCCATTCGGAGGGGATGCAGCTTTCTGGAGCCGGACCGGATCGTGATCACCATCGATGCCAGTCTTCATGGCTGGGGAGCCCACCTGGTGCCCAAGTGGCCCAGGGACAGTGGACTCAGGCGGAACGCACTCACAGTATCAACTTGCTGGAGCTTCGAGCGATCTGCCTCGCTCTGCTACACTTCAGGTCCCTGATTCGCGGCCGTCACGTTCTGATACTCACGGACAACACGTCCGCCAAGGCGCACGTAAACTGCCAAGGGGGGACGAGGTCGCGGAGCTTGATGCTCGAGTCGGAGCGTCTGTTCAGCTGGGCGGAGCGTCATCTGGTATTGATTCATGCGGACCACATCTCCGAGATAGCCAACACTCGGGTGGACTGGCTCAGCAGGGAAGTGATTGATCAGGCCGAGTGGCAACTTCTTCCCAGTCTGTTTCAAGAAGCCTTGCTTCGCTTCGGGCGGCTTTGCCACCCCGGCCAACGCTCAACTTCCAAGGTTCATCTCTCGATTTCTGACGCCGCTCACAGAGGACACAGACGCACTACGATGCAGTTGGCCGGCCGGCCTTCTGTATGTCTTCCCGCCAGTGCCATTGATTCAGCAGGTGGTCCGGAAGTTGCTTGTGGAGAAGGCGGAGGTGCTGCTGGTGGCGCCATACTGGCCGCGCAGATCGTGGATCGCGGACCTCGTGGAGCTTTCGACGTTGGATCCGTGGCTGATTCCTCCTCATCGGATTGTGCTGCGTCAAGGGGCCATTCGACACCCCGAGCCCCAGTGGTTCCAGTTGGCCATCTGGCATTTGAACGCGTTATCCTGAGGAAGGGCCGTCTGCCCCACGAAGTGATCGGGACGATCCAGGCGGCCCGTCGACTTTCCACAACAAGAATTTACGAAGCCTCGTGGAGGGCCTTTTGCCGCTGGTGTGCGGTGACCCATGTGGATCCGACTTCCGCTATTATACAGGATGTTCTGGGCTTTCTCCAATTGGGATTGGGCAAAGGCCTGGCTCCGGCGACCCTTCAACGTCAGGTGGCAGCCCTGGCCACGGTGCTTTCCTTTCCTCCGTACACGTCTCTGTCGCATCACCTGTGAGTGAGAGGGTTTCAACATGGAGCTACGAACCTTAGGCCACCCACTGTTCACCGTTATCCCTCTTGGGATCTGGCGCTGGTTTTACAGGCCCTTACAGTTTCGCCGTTTGAGCCGCTAGGTTCTATTTCCTTGAAGTTTTTGTCGTTCAAAGTTGCCTTTCTGATAGCGATTACTTTGGCTCGGCGCATATCTGAGCTCTCGGCTTTGTCTGTCCGGAAGGATTTGTGTATCTTCCACGCTAACACTGTTGTTCTTCGGCTTGACCCTGCTTTTACCCCCAAAGTTAATTCCTGGTTTCACTGCTCGCAGGAACTGGTTCTTCCGGACTTCTGTCCATTGCCCAGACATCACCGTGAGGTTCTTTGGTACACGCTAGATGTTTGCAGAGCTCTGAGGCGTTACATTCGCAGGACGGAGTCATTTCGCAAGACGGAGGCGCTTTTTGTTTCGTTTCATCCAGCTTCTATGGGTCAGAAGGTGTCGTCGGCCACAATCGGACGTTGGATTAAGGCCTGCGTTTCCTCAGTTTATGAGAGGCAGGCACGCCCGGTGCCCATGAGAATTCAGTCTCATTCGACTCGGAGTGCTGCTACGTCGGCTGCCTGGGTTACCCAGGCATCGGTGTTGGACATCTGCAGAGCAGCCACATGGACCTCCTTGTCACCGTTCATTAGACACTATCACATTGACGCTTACGCTTCTGCGGAGGCGTCCTTTGGGCGGAGAGTTTTGCAGACTGTGGTTTCTGGCCCCTCTGAAGGGAGCAGTGTGTTGCCCGGCCCTGGGAATTAGGCTTGGGTATGTCCCTATGCTGGATTGTAGTAGCAGCGTTCCGGAAAATGGACGTTGTCTTACCTGAACGTCCTTTTTCGGAACACTGCGTATACACTCCATTTCCCCCCCCCCCCATTTGGTTTTATGTTTGTTTGTGAGTTTGGTTTCTGGTTGGTCTAATAAAGTTGATTTGTGTTTCACATGCTGTGTCTTCGTTCAAGACTGGGGAACTGAGTGCAAAAGGGGCGTGGTAAGAGCACAGAGTAGGAAGTTAATTTAATAAAAGTTCTCTCAGTTGCTGGCAGAAATGAGGGTTTAACCCTATGCTGGAGTGTATACACAGCGTTCCGAAAAAGGACGTTCAGGTAAGACAACGTCCATTCCATTCCAGGGGCTATGATAAAGCTCAAACTCTCAGTGGTCCCCCATCCACATCTCAACTGGTTCAGTCACAAAGTGGGCTGCCACCCCCTCCCCAGCTACTGACCCATCCAACTGGCAAAATGCTGTAGGCACTTTCATTGTCCTTAGTCTTAATCCCATCTTTTCTACCACTTCTGGGCTAATTACACACCTAGTACACCCAGAGTCCAAGAGGGTTAGCATCTTCCCCTGGGCGCCAGATGATGGCAGCCTTAACTCCACCAAGATGGTCATCTGACGTACCAGGTGGTCATTGTTAGTGTTGGTTTCGCTGTCCCCTGTGGGGTTCGGAGCTCCCAACTCCTTCAGGCCCAGGGGAGCGAACTCAATGATTTCCACTCCCTTCAGGGCTGTTTTGCAACTCTTTGCTAGTGGCTTGTTGGCTCTCTTCCCTCCAGCATGGTCAGCTGGAGGGAAGCTGTAGAGTCGGCTGGAGAGCTGCTGCAGCTCCCAATCTCCACTTCCAACTTCTGCCAGTAGATGGCACTCTGGCTCTGCTGCTCTCTCCTCCTAGCTCTTTCAGACTATATTTCCGGTTCAGCCTTTAAGCCAAATAAAATAAAATAACATAAAAAAGAAATAAAGGCAGCTTCTCCAATTATTATGGGGTTCAAAAACTTTATACAGTCCAATGATATATTTGAGATATCCAGTCCAGTTTATAGTATCTAATATTTTTACTCCTCCTTAAAAGTTCCTCCAGCCTCACTTCCAGTTTTAGAGCGGCTCAAAAATGCTCTCCTTGCCACTGCGCAGAGGGGTGGGGGAAAAAACCAAATCCATCTTCTTCTTGGAGTCCCACTTCCACCAGCTATTTCTCAGGGAGACTCTTAGTTCTACTCCTGATAAAAATTGTAAGTTGGAATTCTCTCACCCAGATCAATCACACTGAAAGTCGTTCACTTCAGCACTTCTCTTCTATGGTTGCCCCAGCTTTGGTCCAGTACACAATGTCCTTCATTTCCATTCTGTCAAGGTTAAGAGCCTTCTCTGAATTGATCAGGGAATTTGCAGGCTCCCTGAACTCAGCAGAGCATGCTCTTTTTTTCCTTGACCCCTCCAGGGTGATTCCAGCCCAAATGGACCATCCCAGCAGACGGATTTGGCGCTATCCCCCAGGAGCTTCCAGGAGACGCGTCGTCTTCGCCGCAATGCTAGCCATGCCCACGTAACCAAAATTTCTTCAGGTATCAGCCTGTTGTGGCCCCGCCCTCTGAGCCTGTCCCATCGGAGGAAGAAAGCTCCAAGCATGAGGAAGAGGAGTCAGCCAGGCCTCCCTCTCCAGGCCCCTCCCCTCTGGCATTGTCTCAGGTGCCAGCCGAGGGAGAGGAGATTAGTAGGGAGACAGCTGGTTCGTCTCAGAGTGATGAAGAAACATCATTCCTGGACGCACGCCTCCAAAGGTGTGATAAACGATTGCAGCAGTTTAGGAGGCGTGCTAGGGATTAGAACTGAGTCACTGGACCACACCCCAGAGACTATATAATAGAGGGTAGTGGTCAGGGATCCTTGTGACGAACAAAAGCAAACCTTGGATAGTCACTAAAGCCTCGTCCGGAACTGCTGAGAGAAAGATTTAAAGTGTCGGACATTTGGACTCTTGAGTATTTTATCTTTCTGTTTTACTGAGAAAATAAAGTCACTTGGCAGACGGTGTGTCTATCGCTGCCAAGTGGGAGATAAGATCTGGGTGCATTCCAAAGTGTTTCCTTAACCCTCGGCTGGCTGTGTTTGTGTGTGTGGGGGGACGGGGACAGATCACAGCCATCTGAAATTTATCTGATGTTTAATCAACTGTCCTGTCAGGAATTGGTATTGCTTCTGTAGGTCTCTTACTTTTCTGGGCACCTGTTTTAAAACCATGATCTCTCTCCCCTTATATTTCAACAGTTCATCTCTTACTTTTTAAAGCATTTCTGCTCTTGTTGTTTTTTGGATGAATCTGACATACACCTCCCTTGCGAGTTTCTTCTTTCTTGCATAACTAGTGTGTATTCTAAACATTCAATCGAACTCAGCCCTCATCTCCTGTTTCTTATCTATAGAGCCTGTGCCAATAACTCTGCCATCAATTCAGCTGGATCTTCCTCTTTTTCTTCTTCAATAGTCTGGAATCTCAGAAAATGTTTGGCCTTCTCCATTTGCAACTGAATTACAGTTCCCTCCAGTTCCTTATTAGCCTGCATTCATCTCTGTTTCATTTCCTCTATTTTTTTCTCTGTGTCAGGGTTCCGACCAATGCCCTAATTAAATTATGAACCTCAAGTCAAGCTTCAAAAGAAATTCAGTTATTTATTAGGAGCTTCATGTTGTCACGGACCAAGAAGCCAAATCTGACCTTGCTTAATTTGCATCTTGACTCTGACCCTGTTTCCCCTCCCCCAAGGTGTGTCATAAGTCACATTCCCCAATGAAGCAATTTTGTGGGTTGTAGAAGTCACTCCCTCTGGTCACTGTGGGTCACCCTGGAGATGACCTTGATGTTCCCCACTGGAATGTGCTTTGTTTTGACTGAAATGCAAGTTCCTTGATGCAGCTGCAAGACTCGATTCCCCATCCCCCTGCCTATGGGAACTCGAGAGCTAGTCAGGAATGCTTCGCAAGTTGACATTCGTCTTCCCTCATTTCCTCTAGGCGACTTGTGCAAAGCAAAAACAGTTGAGTACAGGTATAGATTTTAGAGGTGCAACACCCTCCTGCAGGCTTTGTTGGGTTGTCTTCATGGAATTTAGCTATGAAGTGGTCAGCTTGGATGTTTCTGCTCTTTATCCAAGACGCCTCTGATAAGGGGTAGCCCTTCCACTTGATTAGGTATTGGAGCTGTCTCCTGTGCCATCTTGAGTTGAGGTTGTGTTGCATCTCATAATGGGTTTGGCCCCCTATGATCACTGGGTTCGGGGGCTCACGGGGTAGTGGTCTCAGGGTTGACCCAACTGCAGGTTTTAAGAGGCTGCTATAATACCAGGTGTATCTTCCCTAGCAGTCGGGGCAATTTTAATTGCACTGTGACCAGGTTGATAATCTTCACTATGGGGAATCGCCCTATGAACTTGGGCCCCAGCTTTTTACTGGGGAGTTTTCACCTCAAGTATTTTGTGGAGAGGTAGACCTTTACCCCCAGCTGGAATGGCTGTTGTGGGGCCCAATATTTGTCAGCCTGTTTCATATAGATCTACGCCACTTTAGCTACTGCTTTTTGACATTTTCCCATGCTGCTTTTAGTGTTGCCGGCCAGTCTGTCAAGCTGACTGAGATGGGGGGGATCCCTTGGGTATTCTGGCATTGGAATGAAGTTCACTATTTTGAACGTAGTTAGTCCCATGCTACTGTGAGCAGCATTATTGTACGTAATCTCAGCAAAAGGCAGGAGGTCCGCCCAATTGGACTGCTGATAGTTCATGTAATACCTCAGTTACTGTTCTAACATAGTGTTCAGACATTCTGCCCCCCCCCCATTGGTAGATGGAAGAAAAGCTGAGCTAAGGCCCTGGGATGACCCAGTGGACCACAGGAACTCCCTCCAGAATTTAGGCATGAACTGGACCCCTCTGTCTGGGATGATTTTTCATGACACTCCATACAGGCGGTAGATGTGCTTCAGGAACAGGTTGGCTAGCTGGTGGGCTGAAGGTAGTCCGCTGCAGGGTATGAAGTGTGCCTGCTTAGAGAATAAGTCAATCACAGTCCAGATCACAATGTTCCCCCCGCTCTTTGGCAACTCCACTATAAAGTCCACTCCCATGGGCTCCTTGGCTCTGCCACTGGTTGCAGCTCTGTCACCAGTTGTGGGGGGTTTTCCTCGTTGCTTTTTCATAGTGGTGCAAATGGTGCAACTTTTCACATAACTGTCCATGTCTTTCTTCATGCCGGGCCACCAGAATTGCCTGCACAAAGTGTAAAGTCTTTAGGAACCCAAAGTGGCCCACTGATTTGTCATCATGGCTCCTCTGGAGGATTAAGGACTCTGGGACATAGAGTTTTGTCCCTTTCCCATGCTAGGTCCTATTTTTTTGTCAAGATATGTTGATTGTCATGGAACCAGTGGTCTGCTATTAGTTCGATTTTGAGTTTCATGGTTAGATGTCTTGCCGGTCACGGCATTGTCGTCTGGTGGTCACTTGGGCTGCTGTTTGGGTAGGGGTGATGATGATGTCTACTACCTCCTCCTGTTCACATTTGTACTGGGGCATGCAGGAGAGGGCATGAAATAGGAAATTCCTCCCACCTGGGATGTGCTTTAGACGAAATTGAATCGGTTGAAGTGTTGAGCCAAGCAGACTTGTTTGGGTGATAGTTTCCGCAGGATCTTAAGGTTTCTTTCCCCCTTCCAACAGGTGTCACCAGGTTAGCAGTGCCCATTTTACCGCAAAAACCTTTTTTCCCCATGCGGCTCATTGCCTCTTGTCCGTGAGTTTACAGGAGATGTAGGTACAGGGCTGTATTTTTCCTTATCCATTTCTTTGGAGTAGTACTGCTCCCACTGCCATGTCGCTGGCGTCTGCTTGGATGAGGAAGGGTTGTTCGGGGTCGGGATGCTTCAGCACCGGTTCCTTTGCGAAAAGTTCTTTTAGTGTTTCGAATGCCTTTTGGCAGATTAGGTCCCATTGTAGGGGTTGTCCCGGGCGGGGCTTCATCCCTGGGCTCCCTGTCTTTAGGAGGTCTGTCATGGGTTTGGCAATCTTTGCGAAGGAGGGGATGAATTATTATTATTAAATATAATTGCTTGTAAAAGTTTGCAGATCCTAGCAACTTGAGAGCAGGTCAGGAATGCTTCGCGAGTTGACACTCTGTTCTGATTTCTCTTCAATTGTTTTCATCTTTTCTTCGGTTTTGGCTAACATCTGCTGAAAATTCCTAATTTTTTCATCCATGCTTTCCATTTCTCCCTCTCTCCCATCTCTGTCTTCATCTCTCCCATCTCATTCTTCATTTCGTTGTGGTTCTTGGCTATAGCCTCTTGTAGTGATTGAAACAATGCTTACATATCTTTCTGGATTGTATTATTCATTTTCTTTTGCTGAATCATACTTTCTATGCACCTTTGGCTTGAGGGACTTGATGGTGCAGATGATGGTGCCAATGGGATTTCCCCCCCTAGTTTAGATAAATTTGAGTTTGACATTTTAAACTTTATTTATTTATTTATTTATTTATTTATTTATTTATTTATTTTTCATATTTGTATACCGCCCTACTCCCGAAGGACTCAGGGCGGTGAACAGCCATAATAATTACATATATATATAGAAGTTAAAAACTATTAAAAAACAGATTAAGTAATTTGGCTCAAAGATTAAAACATCCAAATTTATCTAAAAGAGGTCTAAAACCTGATTTAAAAGCCAATTAAAAAGGGAGAGTTAGGCCAGACCAGCTTGTTGGAATAGAAACGTTTTCAGGGCACGGCGGAATATGCGTAAGTCTTGGATGTTTCGTAACTCCGGGGGAAGCCCGTTCCAGATGGTAGGTGCCCCCACAGAAAAGGCTCTCCCCCTGGGGGCTGTCAGTCGACATTGTTTGGCCGATGGCACCCTGAGGAGTCCCTCTCTATGGGAGCGAACTGGTCGGTGAGAGGCTATTGGTGGCAGGAGGCGGTCTCGTAAGTACCCTGGTCCTGAGCCATGGAGCGCTCTAAAGATAGTAACCAAAATCTTGAAGCACACCCGGAAGACCACTGGGAGCCAGTGCAGCTCGCGCAGGAGGGGGGTTACATGAGAGCGCCACATTGCTCCCATTACCATTATATATATCAATATATCAATAACTTTAAAATAAATGCCCAACAATAATTCTAAATTCTCCCAAATCTTCCACCCCCTTTCATCCCCCCCCCTTTTTTTTGGGTTTTTTTTAAGTCAACAACCAACTTCAGTATTCTTTAACTTTAAGTTCCGCACAGTCTATGTCTGAATTAATCCAATAGGTTTCTTCAATTATTCCTCTTAATCTACTTATTCTTCTTTTTTAATATAATTTTAATTTTTTTAATATAAACTTATTCTTAGTTACTTATTCCTCTTATAGCAAATGGTATTTATAATCCACAAGGCCCATAAAAACCCCCAATAGTTATAAGTTGCCCTCTCCAGCCATTCAAAAGACCATCCACTTAGCTTCAAAATAAATCCAAGTTTCACACTGCCCAGTGTATTGGTAATCCACCTAGATTCAAAGAGTTTGAATGAGGCTCGCCCAGAGGAATCCTACTGCTTATATACAAGCTGAGATGTTGCATATAGGAAGAGAATACAAAAAAATTATAAAACTAAAGAAAAAAATTCCACCGCCTTAATTTGGGCAGAACTTGAACTGGCTGCTAAAAGTCATAACTCAGCAATATTCTGGCATTCAGTAGCAGGAGTTCTAAGGGAACGGAGATTTGCATTTTCTATACCAATCTCCGCTGAAGAATAGAAAAACTACTAACAAAGTCTGTTTGTCTCTAGCGAATATGTAGAGAAACACTCCTTGAAATCCTTCCCCCTTGGCTGCCGGTCTCTGTAAAAGAAATACAATCTATTATTAAATGTCTAAAGAGAAATAGAGCCCAGTTGAGAATTTTCTACCAGCAGAAATATTTAAGAACTTCACTGATTGGTGGAGTCCACTATTGGCTGGTCTTTTCACACATATAAATAATACCTACCAAATTCCAGTTGGCTGGAAGATGGCAATAGTGGTACCCATATACCTTTAATGGCGAACCTATGGCAGAGGTGGCACACAACGGCCTCTCTGTGGGCATGGGAGCCGTCGTTTCAGTTCAGCTCTGCCACGCATGCACATCCCACTGGCCAACTGGTCTTTGAATCCGCTGCGCATGCACGGGGGGAAGAGCGCATGAGGGAGGCTGCATGCACATGCATGGGGGCAAGGTGCATGCGGGGGTGGGCACGCATGCATGGGGCAGAGCGCATGACCGGGGGCCGCATGTACATTGCATTTTGGGGGTTCAGGCATGCATTCACATGCACGCTTTGGGCATTCAGTCTGGAAAAGGTTAGCCATCACTGCCATATACAAAAAAGACTATAAAAAGGATCCTAGTAATTACAGACCTATTAGCTTGATCAATATCATAGTAAAAATATATGTGAGGTTCCTTCTGAACAAAATGGAAATCTGGGCAGAGGAAAATCATATTCTTGTAGAAGAACAAGCAGACTTTAGACGAAGTCGATCTACCATTGACAACTGCTTTGTTCTGAACTATCTAATTGCCAAATATGCCTACAAGAGGAGACCCCTATATGCAGCCTTTATAGATCTCACAGCCGCATTTGATATGGTAAGTAGAGATGTACTATGGTGTAAACTGACAGGTCTTAAAATTGAACCCAGACTACTAATCCTGATTAAAGCCCTGTATACAGTATGTCACAAAAGTAAGTACACCCCCTCACATTTGTAAATATTTAAGTATATCTTTTCATGTGACAACACTGAAGAAATGACTCTTGGCTACAATGTAAAGAAGTGAGTATACAGCTTGTATAACAGTGTAAATATGCTGTCCCCTCAAAATAACACAACACGCAGCCATTAATGTGGTGGCAACAAAAGTGAGTACACCCCAAGTGATAATGTCCAAATGGCACCCAAGTAGCCGTTTTCTCTCCCTGATGTCATGTGACTTGTCAGTGTTACAAGGTCTCAGGTGTGAAGGGGGAGCAGGTGTGTTAAATTTGGTGGTTTTGCTCTCGCTCTCTCATACTGATCACTGGAAGTTCAACATGGCACCTCATGGCAATGAGCTCTCTGAGGATCTGAAAAAACAAATTGTTGCTCTATATAAAGATGGCCTGGGCTATAAGAAGATTGCCAAGACCTGAAACTGAGCTGCAGCACGGTGGCCAAGACCATACACTGGTTTAACAGGACAGGTTCCACTTAGAACAGGCCTCCCCATGGTCAACCAAAGAAGTTGAGTGCCCATGCTCAGCGTCATATCCAGAGGTTGGCTTTGGGAAATAGACATATGAGTGCTGCCAGCATTGCTGCAGAAATTGAAGGTTGGGGGGGTCAGCCTGTCAGTGCTCAAACCATACACCGCATGCTGCATCAAATTGGTCTGCAGGGCTGTTGTCCCAGAAGGAAGCCTCTTCTAAAGATGATGCAGAAGAAAGCCCACAAATGGTTTGCTGCAGACAAGCAGACTTAGGACATGGATTTCTGGAACCATGTCCTATGGTCCAATGAGACCAAGATAAACTTATTTGGTTCAGATGGTGTCAAGCATGTGTGGCGGCAACCAGCTGAGGAGTACAAAGACAAGTGTGTCTTGCCTACAGTCAAGCATGGTGGTGGGAATGTCATGGTCTGGGGCTGCATGACTGCTGCCGGCACTGGGGAGCTACAGTTCATTGAGGGAACCATGAATGCCAATGTGTACTGTGACATACTGAAGCAGAGCATGATCCCCTTTTGGAGACTGGACCGCAAGGCAGTATTCCAATATGATAATGACCCCAAACACATCCAAAACGACCACTGCCTTGCTAAAGAAGCTGAGGGTAAAGATGATGGACTGGCCAAGCAGGTCTCCTAAACCCTATTGAGCATCTGTGGGGCACCCTGAAATGGAAGCTGGAGATGTGCAAGGTCTCTGCCATTCACCAGTGCTAGAAAATAATGGTGGCCACACAAAATATTGACACTTTGGGCCCCATTTGGACATTATCACTTAAGGGTGTACTCACTTTTGTTGCTAACAGTTTAGACATTGATGGCTGTGTGTTGCATTATTTTGAGGGGACAGCACATTTATATTGTTATACAAGCTTTATACTCACTACTCTACATTGTAGCCAAGTGTCATTTTTTCAGTGTTGTCACATAAAAAGATATACTTAAATATTTACAAAATGTGAGGGGATGTACTCACTTCTGTGATATACTGTACAAATACTTGTTTGAAAGTGCGGTATGGGGTTAATGGAGCCTGACTGACAGGATTCACAAAAGCAGAGGGGTAAGGCAAGGGTGCATTTTAGCCCCATTACTATTTAATTTATACATCAATGACTTGCCAGGATTAATGAAAGACCTTACGATGCACATGGCAGTGATCCTAAATAGAAATTGTAACAACTTGCTCTATGCTGATAATATGATCCTATTATTGTACTCACAAGTAGGATTACGTAGGCTATTAAGGTGATTTAGTTACTACTGTCAGGATAACTCTCTAATTATTAGCAAATCCAAATAAAAAAATTATGGTGTTTGATCAACATAATCAGAGACATATATGGTAACTAGACGGGGAACCAATTGAACAGGTTAGCACCTTCATATATTTAGGCATAACTTTTTCCAAGACCAGATCTTGGGTTTATAACCCCCACAGAGTACACTTAGAGCAAAAGCTTGTTTGAATCTATTACTTAAATTAAAGAATCACAGTTACCCAGGCTCCCTAGTACCACTAATCAAAGTATATAAAGCTACGGTAATCCCCATGCTCCTATACGAAGCTGAGGTTTGGAGTTTACACTCTATTACAGCCTTAGAACAAACACAATCGCACCTAAGATGTATTTTGGGTGTAGACCCTAAGACATCTGCTGCAGCAGTCAGAGTTGAATTGGGAATCTACACAATTCATACACTGTCTAAATTTAGAATTTACAACTACTGGTTCAAAATTAATGAAATGAAGGCAGATAGATTCCCTAAGCTATGTCTGCTGGACCAGATAAAATTGCAACCACAAACCCTCTGGATTACTAAATGGACAAATTATATAAAGAGCTGTGGCCTCCCTGCCCACTGTGTAACAGGAGAAAAAAAAAAAAAAGAGTTGCCCAAAGAATCATGGATATAGAAGCTCAAAACTACATAGCCACACTTAGTAAAGCTGGTAGCCTGAAATAGCTGAGCAAATATAAATGTACCTTCCAAATGAACAACTATTTAAAATTACAACTGCCAAAACATCTCAGGAAGGCATTTACTCGAGCAAGAATCAAACAGCTTGATACAATGGTTAGATTTGGGAGATTCCATTTTATCCCATACAATGAATATACATTTGTGGAGCTGAAGAGATAGAAGATCTCACTCACATATTATTCAATTGCTGTTTGTATAAGGGGGCGAGAGATAAATACCTTGATTCATATATTAAACAGTCCCTCCCCAGTGGGAGGCCCATATTAAAACAACATACTTCATGTGTGGCCAGAATTTGAAAACAACATTTAATACAGCACAACTTCAGACTAAAATGGTCCAACTGAGATCAGCCTAGGTGGGCCTGATTGGGGTAGGTTTGCAGGTGTGATACAGAAATATAATTGTATGTCATTTTATTCTATTTTACATATTTTTTAAATATTTTATTGAAATTTATTATAATACAATACAATACAATCAGTCAGACAGTGTTACTTTTCTATACAGATTAGATCAATTCTTCCTTTATGTTTCATAGTTCCAAATTCATATATGTATCTTAAAATTTGTATTAACTTTCATCTTATTTGTTATTTGATTATCAATCCATCTGTACCAATCATCCCACACAGTATAGTATTCTGTATCCTCTTTTTCATTTAGTTCTAACGTTAATTTGTTCATTTCGGCACATTCTAAAACTTTCTGAATAATAAGTTCCTCTGGTGGTGTATCTTTTCCTTTCCAATATTGGGCATATGCTATTCTCGCTGCAGTGAGTATATGTATAATTCAATATCTTCTTTTTTTTCCATATTTGGTCTTTAGTATTCCCAGGAGAAATGTTTCAGGTATCAATTCAATTTTTTCATTAGTTGATTCTTGTAGCCAATTTTGTATTTTTCTCCAATACCTCTTTGCTTCTGGACAGGACCACCACATATGAAAGAAGGTACCTTGGTGATATCCACACTTCAAACATTTGGGGCTTACATTTGGATAAATTTTTGCTAATCTCGCGGATGCTAGGTGCCATCTGTATAACATTTTATATTGGTTTTCTTTGTATGTTGCCGCTTTTGTTAATTTATAGTTTCTATTCCAGATCGTTTTCCATTCATCCGAATTTATATTATGTCCAATATTTTTGGCCCATGCTGTCATTGGCTCTTTTTTTTTTTTTAATTTGATTTATATGCCGCCCTTCTCCGGAGACTCAGGGCGGCTTACAATGCGTTAAGCAATAGCCTTCATACTTTTGTATATTTATACAAAGTCAGCTTATTGCCCCCACAAACTGGGTCCTTATTTCACCTTCCTTAGAAAGGATGGAAGGCTGAGTCAACCTTGAGCCTTGGAGAGATTCGAACCAGCAGTAAATTGCAGGCAGCTGTGTTAATAACAGGGTGCGTAGACCACTGTACTATCAAGGCTCTTTTACTACCTCTTCCGCCCTGTCAAACTCTAATAAATAATTATATAGTCTGGATAATATTTTTTTTCCAGGCCTATCAATAATTTGTCTAATCTATTTGTTTCCACCTCAATACCAAATTCTTCTATATCTTTTTTGTATTTAGATTGGATCTGCAAATATGGCCACCAGTCAATATGTATTCCCTGCTCACCTAGGGATTGGTTACTTTTGAGGTTTCCTTGGTTGTCTAAAAGCTCTTTATAGCTAATCATTTTATTGATCTCTAATGTATTTGGGTATATCATGGCTTCCATTGTCGATATCCAGTTTGAGATTTTCATATATTGTTTTCTTCTAATTTCCTCCCATACTTGTATTAGGCTTCTCTTATCTTATGTCTATGGAAATACGTTTTAGTCTTTTTCTTTTCATTCCACAGGAAGGCATGCCACCCTTTTTGTAGATTGTGTCCTTCCAGGATCAAGATTCTTTTATTTCTTAAGTTAACCCATTCCCTTATCCATACTTTCCCCCTTGTCCGTGATTTGATTGATGAGGGTGGGTGCGGACCTGGCTTGCATCACGGAGACCTGGTTGGGCACAGAGGGAGGGGTTCCTCTCTCTGATCTATGCCCACCGGGTTTCCGAGTACTACACCAGCCGCGATTCCACGGGAGGGGTGGCGGGCTGGCGGTTGTCATCAGGGCAGGTCTTAGACCTAGGGAGGTCACTGTCCCTCAGATTGGCGGGTGTGAGTCCCTTCTGTTGAAATGGAGTACAGTCGGCTCTGTTGATTACATACCTGTTTCCCAGCTGCGTGTCTTCAGTCCTGCCCGCACTACTCAAAGTCTTAGCTGAATTGACAGTTGAGCTCCCCAACCTGATGGTTGTGGGAGATTTTAATCTTCCGTCAGCCGGCGAGACATCAGAGTTGATGCGGAAGTTCATGGCCTCCATGATGGCTATGGACCTGACTCAAGTTGTACAGGGCCCAACTCACAGCAGTGAACACACACTCGATCTGATTTTCATCTCTGGGCAGTGGATAAGTGCTCGGGGTAGGGGTGACCTTTCTGTGCTATTGCTGTCAAGGATCGACCATTCTCTCCTTCAGCTAGACTTTCCTTCCGCCAACCCCCACCACTGGGAGGTGGAACCGACTCATTGGTTCTGCCCCAGGCGCCTGATGGACCCTGATAGGTTCCTGACGGAGCTTGGGACATTTCCCACTGACCTATTCCGCGATTTGCCAGAGGTCCTGGTGGATGCCTGGGAACGGGTGGCCACCAGCGCACTGGATCGAATTGCTCCCTTGCAGCCTCTCCTCCGACAAGGATCCCGGGCAGTTCCATAGTTTTCTGTGGAGCTCAGGGAAATGAAGCGTCGAAAGAGACGCCTAGAGGGCCATTGGAGGTCTTCCTATTCCGAGTCTGACCGATCATAGTCAAGAACCCATATTAGGTCTTATTTTGTGGTGATGGAAGCGGCGAAACGTGACTATTTCGCTGCTCTCATTGCGTCTGCAGAAAATCTCCCAGCAGCCTTGTTCTGAGTGATCCGCTC
Source organism: Arizona elegans (assembly GCA_022577455.1). Lineage (NCBI taxonomy): Eukaryota > Metazoa > Chordata > Lepidosauria > Squamata > Colubridae > Arizona > Arizona elegans. The sequence goes on along the minus strand of JAKOOJ010000004.1, from coordinate 67,483,440 downwards.
CCTTCTCCATCAGAGAGCGAGGGAGGACCTCTTGCAAGGCAGTGCTGAGGATTTTGCACAATTTCTGCAAGACAAAATCTTTCAGATTCGGACGGGGTTAGACTTTGACTAGGAAGGATCCGACGAGGGGATGGGAACAGATCTTGGAGGTAACAGCTGGGTTGACTTTGATCCTGTTTCTATGGAGGAAGTGGACAGGATTATGGGTAGACTGGGGGCCTCCACATGTTTACTGGACCCTTGTCCCTCCTGGCTTGTTGCAGCAACCAGGGAAGTGACTGGAGACTGGATCCGGGCGATTATCAACGCTTCATTGAGAGATGGGGTCTTCCCCACCTTACTCAAGGAGGCGGTGGTTCATCTCTTCCTCAAGAAGCCTGCCCTGGATCCGCCATCCCTGAACAACTCTCATCCTGTCTCCAACCTTCACTTTATAGTGAAGGTTGTTGAGTCTGTGGTGGCATACCAGCTTCCGCAATTCCTGGAGGAGAGTGATCATCTAGACCCATACCAATCAGGCTTCAGGCACGGACATAGCACGGAAACGGCATTGGTTGCCCTGATGAATGATCTCTGGCAAGCCGGGATGGGGGTTATTCCTCCATCCTAGTGCTACTTGACCTCTCAGCAGCTTTTGATACCATTGACTATGGTATCTTACTGCAACGTCTCAGGGGGTTGGGGGTGGGGGGCACTGTTTTACAGTGGTTCTCCTCCTACCCCTCGGGCCGTACACAGTTTGGGCAGGGGGTCAGAGATTCTCCCCGAGGCTCCTCACTTGTGCGGTACTGCAGGGGTTGGTTCTCTCCCCCCTGTTCTTTAACATCTATATGAAGCCTGGGTGAGATCATTCGTGGTTTCGGGGGGCGGTATCATCAGTACACTGATGATACCCAACTTTACATCTCCATCCCGGACCAACCCGGCGATGTCCTTTCTGTGATGTCTATGTGCTTGGAGGCGGTACGGGTCTGTATGGACAGGCTTGGGCTCAACCCCTCCAAGACAGAGTGGCTGTGGATACCGGCGTCCCATGATCTAGCTCCTCCATCACTGTTGATGGGAGGGGAGTGTCTTGCTCCCTCGGAAAGGGTTCGTAATTTTGGCATTCTCCTTGATTCACAGCTGTCTTTAGTGGACCATCTAATGGCCGTGACAAGGGGGGCATTTGCAGAGGTTCGCCTATGCACCAGTTATGCCCTTTTCTAGACAGGGACGCCCTCCATACGGTCACTCACGCTCTCATTATCTCTCGGTTGGATTACTGCAATGCCCTCTACATGGGGCTGCCCTTGGTGTGCATCCGGAGGCTCCAACTGGTCCAGAATGCGGCCGCGCGAGTAGTTACGGGTGCGTCCCGCTACTCCCATATAACACCACTATTGCGCGAGCTGCACTGGTTGCCGGTGGTCCTCCGGATCCGCTTCAAGGTGCTGGTACTCATCTATAAAGCCCTTCATGGCATGGGCCCGGGGTACTTGCAGGATCACCTCCTACCGGCCTCCCACCGCCCAGTGCGCTCACATAGGGCTGCCCTCCTCCAGGTCCCCTCGGCAAGTCAGTGTCAGCTGGCGGTCCCCAAGATGAGGGTTCTCTGTGGTCGCACCGACCCTCTGGAATGGGTTGCCCACTGGGTTCCGGATGGCCCCCGACCTCTGCACCTTCCGCACTGACCTAAAGACATGGCTCTTTCAGCAACTTTCCTGATCTGCTGTGGATTTTAACTTGGGGATTTTAATTGGTTTTTAATATTATTTAATTTTTATCTATTGGGTTGTTTTATTGTTGTGAGCCACTCCGAGTCCTACGGGAGAAGGGCGGCATATAAATCTAACAAATAAATAAATAAATACTAGGGTGGGCGCTTTGTAATATATTTCCACATTGGGAGTCCAAAGCCTCCCCTACTTCTATTATCTTGTAATGATCCCAATTTAATTCTTGCTTTTTTCCCGGCCCAAATAAATTTCCTAATACTTTTATTAATTTCTGTAAAAAATATTGTCTAAGATAACGAGTATCATTTGGAATAGATATAATATTTTGGGCAGGATATTCATCTTTATCGATGCTATTCTGCCCAAAAGTGATAATTGCAGTTTCCCCCATTTTTCCATGTCCTGTTTTATTTTTTGAACTAGAGGTATATAGTTGTCTTCTTTTAAAGCTGAGCATCTCGCTGATATCCATATCCCTAAATATTTAATTTTTTTTACTGTTTGTAAGTCTAATTCCTTTTTTAATTCATTCTTCTGAGTTTCTGTTAAATTTTTCACCAGCATTTTGGTTTTCAATTTATTCAATTTAAATCCAGCTACCTCCCCATACCTTCCTATTTCCCCCAATAATCTCAGGCCATTTCTAAGGGTTCCTCTATAATGAGTACTACATCATCCGCAAAAGCCTGTGCCTTGTATTCCTCTCTCCTAATCTTTAAGCCTTTTATTTCACTGTTTTTTCTAATTCTATTTAATAAGGTTTCTAACATCAAAATGAATACTGTAACAATGGTGACAGTGGGCACCCTTGTCTTACACCTTTCTTAATTTGAAATGTATTCGTCATATCCCCATTTATTATTATTTTTGTCCTTTGTATTTTTATTTATTTATTTATTTATTTTTCATATTTGTATACCGTCCTACTCCCGAAGGACTCAGGGTGGTGAACAGCCATAATAAATACAAATACATACAGAAGTTAAAAAACTATTAAGAAACAGATTAAGTAATTTAGGCTCAAAGATTAAGAACATCCAAATTTATCTAAAGAGGTTTAAAACCCAATTTAAAAGCCAGTTTAAAAGTCAAATTAAAAAGGGAGAGTTAGGCCAGACCAGCTTGTTGGAATAGAAATGTTTTCATGGCACGGCGGAATATGCGTAAGTCTTGGATGTTTCATAACTCCGGGGGAAGCCCGTTCCAGATGGTAGGTGCCCCCACAGAAAAGGCTCTCCCCCTGGGGGCTGTCAGTCAACATTGTTTGGCCGACGGCACCCTGAGGAGTCCCCCTCTATGGGAGCGAACTGGTCGGTGAGAGGCTATTGGTGGCAGGAGGCAGTCTCGTAAGTACCCTGGTCCTAAGCCATGGAGCGCTCTAAAGATAGTAACCAAAACCTTGAAGCGCACCCGGAAGACCACTGGGAGCCAGTGCAGCTCACGCAGGAGGGGGGTTACATGAGAGCGCCACATTGCTCCCATTACCACCCGCGCGGCCGCATTCTGGACCAGTTGGAGCCTTCGGGTGCTTCTCAAGGGGAGCCCCATGTAGAGAGCATTACAATAATCCAGGCGTGAGGTGACAAGGGCGTGAGTGACCGTGCGTAACGAGTCCCGATCCAGAAAGGGATGTAACTGGCGAATCAGGCGAACCTGATAAAAAGTCCTCCTGGCTACGGCCGTCATATGCTCTTCAAAAGACAGCCGTGAGTCCAGGAGGATGCCCAAGTTGCGAACCCCATCTGTGGGGGCCAACGACTCGCCCCCAATAGTCAGAGATGGCGCCAACTGACTATATCGGGACGACGGAAACCACAGCCACTCGGTCTTGGATGGGTTGAGTCTGAGTTTGTTCCTCCCCATCCAGATCCGTACAGCCTCCAGGCACCGGGACATCACCTCGAGGGCATCATTGGGGTGGTCTGGGGTGGAAATGTACAGCTGGGTGTCATCAGCGTACTGATGGTACTTCACCCCAAAACCACGGATGATCTCACCCAGCGGCTTCACATAAATGTTGAATAAAAGGGGCGAGAGGACCGATCCTTGTGGCACCCCACATATAAGGGGCCTCGGGGTCGACCTCTGCCCCCCTGTCAACACAGACTGCGACCGGTCAGAGAGAAAGGAGGAGAACCACTGTAGAACAGTGCCCCCCACCCCTAACCCTTCCAACCGGTGCAGCATGATATCATGATCGATGGTATCAAAAGCCGCTGAGAGGTCTAGTAGGACCAGGACAGAGGAGCAACCCCTGTCCCGAGCAATTTTGTAAATTGTTTCTATCATTTTCTCAAAATTAGTTCCGAATTTCATTATTTTAATTTGCTCAATCATAAATTGCCAATTAAGATTGTCGAAAGCTTTTTGCACGTCTAGGAATACAAGGGCCATTTGTTTTTCCAGATGGGCTTCATAATATTCAAGGGTATCTACAACTATTTATCTATCTGGTAGGAAGCCATTCTGATCTGGGTGTATAATGGAATTTAATATCCTTTTCAGTCTTTCCACAATTATGTTCATGAAAATTTTATAGTCTGTGTTTAAGAGGGAAATCGGTCTATAATTTTTAATTTGTTTTTGGTCTGTACCTTCTTTTGGAAGTAATGTGATGTATGCTTCCCTCCACGATTCTTGTATTTTTGCTTCCAATAGGGCCTCGTTATATATCTCCAATAGCTTTGGTGTTATAATTTTGTCTAATTTTTTGTAGATTTCTCCTGGGAGACCATCTGGGCCTGGTGTTTTGTTATTTCTGAGTTTAGAAATTGCCACTCTTAATTCTTCAGTTATAATTTCTTTGTTTAACATTTCTCTCTCCTCCTCTCCTACTGGTGGGATCTTTTCCTCCATTAAATATTCTTCAATCTTTTTTATTAATACAGCCTCCTTATTATAGAGCTCTGTGAAATATTCTTGGGCTATTTTCATTTTATCCTCTTCTTTGTTCTGTAGGTTTCCCTTTGTGTCTTTCAGTTGTTGAATGATCCGCATTTCATGTTCTTTTTTTAATTTATAGGCCAACCATCTGCCCGTCTTGTTTGCATTCTCAAAGTAATATTGTTTAGATTGTCTAAGTTTATTTGCCATTTCCTCCTGGTCTAATATATTCATTTTATGCTTCAGTACTGTCAATTTCTCTTTAACCATTTTGTCTCCTGGGCTTAGTTGGAGTTTCTTTTCCATGTTTCCAATTTCTTCCTGGAGAATGTTATGTGCCTTCCATTTTTCTTTGTTTTTATGTGCATTGTATGATATTGTTATCCCCCTTAAGTAAGCTTTCATCGTATCCCATAGATTAATTAGGGAGGTATGTTGCTTTTTGTTTTCTTTAAAAAATAATCTCAGTTGTCCCGTTATCTTTTCTATATATTCCTTCTCTCTTAAAACTTGTAGATTTAGTCTCCATCTCCTGGTCTTCTTTCTTTTTGGGACTCTCCATTTTACTTCCAGGGGATTATGATCTGCCCATATGTTAGGATTAATTTCTACTATTTCCATTTCCATTTCCAATTCTTTGTTTGCCCATAACATATCTATTCTGGACCATGATGTTTGGAGGTTGGAATAGAAAGTGTACTTTCTCTTATTTGGGTGTAAGTTCCTACAGATATCTGTTAAATTTAGTTCTATCATATTGAAAAAAGTTTTAGGTAATCTGTCCCTTTTTTTTCTATTATCTTCACCACATTTATTTTTCTGTGTCTATTATCCCATTAAAGTCCCCCACTATGCAAATATTTCTGTATTCCATTTTAATTATCCGTTCATGTAATTTTTTATAATATTCTCCCTGTTTTTGTTGGGTGCATAAATTACTACTAATAATATTGGTAAATTTCCTTTCATTAATCTCATTTCCATCATTAATGTTCTTCCTTTGGGATCTATGTATTTTTGTTCAGCGACAATCCCACCCTTAATGTATATTGCAACCCCCCCCCCTTTTTTTTTTACTGCTAGTGCTGTGTATACTTTCCCTAATTTACTATATTCCAAGTATCTTTCATCTTGTTTCTGTATGTGAACCTCCTGAAGGCATATTATATCAATGTTTTGTTTGGCTAGTTTTGTGAACATCTGCCTCCTCTTTTTAATCTCATTCAATCCGTTTACATTAATCGATAATAATTTCCAATCTTCCATTTTTGGGGGGTTTCCCAATAAGAGTTAGTATTTATTTGCCCTTGTGACCTTTTGTGTTCTTGGTTTTTTTCCTTTTTGTGTCTGTTCTCTCTTTCTTCTGTGTCTTTCTTCTCCAAAGGTCCTTCTTTAGGGTCTTGTTGGTAAGAGGTATCTTCTTCCTGGATTATCGTCTCTGCTTCTTCCTTGTTACTTTGTTCTTCTTCCATTCCTATCAGTTGGTCTAGGAAGTCTTGCGCTATCACTAGATTGTCTATCTTTATTTTTTTCCCTTGCCACGTGATTAGCATTACTTCTGGCAGTGTCAATCTAAATAGGATATTTCTTTTATTTAGTTGCATAGCAAGGAAGTGGTAGTCTCTTCGTAGCTCCCTTACTCTCCTGGGGACTTGTTTCAACATTATGACCTCTTTCCCCTTGTACATCATCTGTTCTTCTCTGATTATATTGTATAGGATATCACAGACTTTTTTTCCTGGTAAATCTAATGTGGATCTCTCTTGGTAACTTGTGTCTTCTGGCATAATTTGTCTGGACTCAATATACCTCATCCAATTCTGTTATTATTTCTTGCTTGTCCCTCTGTAGGGCCTCTGAAATCATTTCTGCCATTACCTGTCCCAGATCTTCCTCTTTCCCTTCGGTTACGTTCTGAAATCTCAAGTAAAACGCCGCCCAGTCCATTTCTAATTGTATGATGGAATCTTCAAGTTCTCTGTTCTGGGCCATCAGTTTGTTGTCTACCTGTTCCAGTTTCCTTTCATTTTGTTCCACTTTGGTTTCTACATTTTTTATTTTTTGTTCATTTTTGTGGATTGAATCTTGGATGTCATTCACTTTGCCGTCCAAAATCTGGATATTTGTTTTCAGTTCATTATGATTACTGGACAGTTCTCCTGCATCTTTACCATCGTCTCCTGTATTAATGTTAAGGTGGTTTGCATGGCCTGCATCGTTGGAATTACAATAGATTTTTTCATCTTCGTTTGTCCTTATGTTGACCGTTGAGGGGGTGCCATGGTAATTGTTGGGTTTGATGTAGTTTTCTTTCCCGTCTTTAACGTTGTTGTGGAAAGACTTGTCATTTCTTTCGGTATCCTTCTCTGATCTCCCATAATCCTATCTCTATTTTTCCAAACTATCATCCACTGTTATTACTTGTTTGTCTTATTCTTGTTTTTCTTATTTTTACTTATGTTAGTCTATAATGTCCAACTAATGATCTTCCAGTATTTTAATCAATAGAGTGGTATCTATTAACCTATGCCTTATATTTTTTATCTCTTCTATTCTTATATTTTATATATTCTAAAATGACATATATTCACTAATTAAGTTAGAGTAGTCTTAAAGGTAATCTTAAATTTCTATGCAATAAAGTCTATATTTAAACATACAAAGAATAGATTAAATCAATATCAGAATCTATGTTTCAATTGATATTCAATTAATATTCTAATAGATTATAGATTTTATATTTAGTAGATTATACTTAATAATTAACAATTAGCTTTTTTTTCCCCCCTTTAATTTATATGCCGCCTTTCTCCGGAGACTCAGAGTGGCTTACAATGCGTTAAGCAATAGCCTTCATACTTTTGTATATTTATACAAAGTCAGTTTATTGCCCCCACAATCTGGGTCCTCATTTTACCTACCTTTGAAAGGAAGGAAGGCTGAGTCAACCTTGAGCCTGGTGGGATTTGAACTTGCAGTAATTGCAAGCAACAGATGTTAATAACAGTGCATTAGTCCACTGTGCTACTTCTCAAGTATTCACAAATTAATTAATTAATCACTCAATAAGTAGTATAGGAGAAGGGGAGGGGTAAGAGAATATCAAAAGAAAAGAGTAATTTATCTTAATAAGTATATTATTCAGAGGTTATTCCACACTGTTATATTAAAGTTCTTTTCAACATTCATACAACGACCTTTTCATAAGTCTTCGGGTTCTTGTGCTTTTCCAGCTATAGTTCTTAGAGTTCTAATGTCTTTTTAAATTATTTTTGATGTTCTTCTGTCACCACTCTGTCCTCTTGGTTTCTGTTTGAATATTAGTTCAAGTATAAGTCCAGCTGTCTTATAATAGTCCTTTCTTTCACAGTTCTTTCACAGTTCTAATATTCAATTCTTTTTCTATTTATATTCTACAATGGTGGCTCTTTCTGCTTCTTTTCTTTTCGGTCCCAGTCTTATCTCCTTCTATCTCTCAGCAACTCCAGCACTCCCTCCGGTTTGCTATTCACTCACAGATTTCACCAACTTTTCCTCTCCGTGCCTCTGCTGTACCAAAAGCATTGTTCCTCTTCGATGTCGTCTTGTCAGTTGAAATTATTCTGCTGATTCATTCTCCATCTGCCCAATCGCCGCTCGATTTCCTTCCATGAATCCTCTGTTCTGACAAGACCAATCTCACTACTCCAACTTCTTACGCCTTTACGGTGTTCCGGCAAAATTCCACTTCTAATACCATCTGCTCCGATCTTCTTCTCTCCCCGGCTATTTGTCAGCTTATCGCAGCCTTGAGTCTGCCATTTCAAAATGACAGACGCATTCGTGCTGGGTTAACAGAGGCATCCGTTCGAGCGGCAAGTGCTCGCCCCACGCTTTGCTGCTCTCTGGACTCCCTCTCTAGTTCACAATGCTCTCCAGGCTCTTGCCCCCTAAGGGTCCCCAAAACACGAAGAAATCCGGGGTTGAACAGCAGAAATCGCTCTCCTTCCATCGTCTCGCCACGAATCGCCAACCGGAAGTCCTGTTTTACATATTTATGTATTAAATTATTGTATTTTAGCCTATAACTGTTGTATTTTAGTCTACTGTTATTTTAAATTGTTTGTATAGGACTTTATTGGTAACATGTGTTCGAACTTATAGGCTAATTAATAAATAATAATAATAAAAATAAAAAATAAGATAGATATGAACCAGTGTGTTCAGTTTTCTGGAATAAAGTTTGCAATGCCTCACAGTTGGGATTGATGTCTTTTTTAAAAAAAACAGTTTTAAATGATATCAGTTCAATATATAAGCCTTAATTTAGAATTATACTAGTTGTCAGTGCGTACATCTGGGTTACAATGGTCAGATGTCCAGATCTGGATTGGTATAGTTTTTTGAAAGAAAAAGTGTGTATCATCTTTACCCTATAAGAAGGCAAGGATTTCTCCCCAAATACCTGTGAATTAGGGTAAGAAAATATTCTTACATTTGTGGCAACAAACAAACATGAATAGATCAAAATTATTTCAGATATACTTTTTAAAGTACTATTGTATCAGTTGGGTTCCCCTCTTCGTCATTAAGGCAAATGAAGATTTGAGGTTTTCCAGTCAGAAGCTGGAGAGAAGGAGAGCACCTTCCACTCAGCTCTCCATCCTGACTTTTTAAAAAGTTTTGTTGCTTCTGCTGGAAAAAGATAATGGAATAGGTGTTTTATGGGAATCAATTAATTTTATAAATTAAGTGTATTATTTTACAGGCAATTTGTATGAGCGTGTATATTTGCCTCATCACCCAGCCCCCTTTTTAAAATGGGATAGAATGTGACATAGGAAATATTTATTTGTATGGGACTTCTATGACTTCTAGAATGTGACATAGGAGGTATTTATTTGTATAGTCCCATCTATCTATGGGACTTCTCCTTGAAATAAATTTATTAGGTTAAAAGAGAGACTGCTAAGATTGGTTTCAAGTGGAAGTAGTATGTCTAAACTGATAATATTAGAAAACTAAGTATTGCATAAAAAAATCATGTGTATTCATTTATTGCCTATTTTTCACTTGGGGGCAGTTGTTTTTAGCATATTTTTTTGAAGTTAGCATGGTATATTATTCCACAAATGAAAAAGAACAAATATAACCTGAATAGATTTACAAGTAGTCTGTCACTTACAACAGTTCATTTAGTAACCGTTCAAAGTTACAATAGCATTGAAACAAGTGACTTATGAACATTTTTCATATTTACAACCTTTGCAGCATTCCCATGATAATATGGTCAAAATTCAGATGCTTATGGCAACTGGTTCATATTTATGACCGTTGCACCGCCCCAGGGTCATGTGATTACTTTTTGCAACTTTCTGATGAATAAAGTCAGTGGGGAAGCCAGATTCACTTAACAACCAGGTTGCCAATTTATCAACTGCAGTGATTAACTTAACAACTGTAGCAAGAAATGTTGTAAAATTGGGGAAAACTAACTTAACAAATTCTCACTTAACAACATAAATTTTGGGCTCCATTATGGACTACTTGTATTTTAATCATTGTCTCTCTTCTCTCCTAACCTTTAACATTAAAATTCTAGTTTAATGTATTTTATTGCCTCAGATTTTATAAACACTGATTCTTGTATATTTAAAAATATTATTATAACAAAATAATAGCCAAATCTTGGCTGTTTGTTGAACTACTCATGTTTAGTACTTAACTGATTTTTTTTAATTCCGTAAGGCTCTTCTTCTACTATCTTTATAGTAGTGAATTTTCTTTCTTCTTTAGGGCTGTGATCTCAAATAAATATATTTTAGTTCCACTAAAATCTGTGGAAGATTTTAGTCATAGGTAGCTTTAAGCCCCACTGATTTTCATTGAGATAAAGCATGCCTAACCAGGTTTAGATCCAGTCTATAAATCATATATGCAGATATGCAGCTCTATGTCCATGCTGCAAAAATAGTGTAGTCTGCCTCTTTTTTTAGCCTGAACTGTCAAATGTCTATAAGATATTATGATAACAGAGGTAATAATAAAATCTTTTTTTTAGCATCATTGGTACTGGATACTGTATTTCATTAATAATTCTGGAATTGCTTGTTTGCTAATGATTAGTATATGCATGTATTTAATATCTAAGTGTTTGTAAACTACTCATATCAATATGAGTATCACATTAATTGCCTTAATGAAGATTTTATAGTTCCTTGTCAGTACAGTTTGTCTAACATATTAAGTTTTCCTGTTTCTTTGCTTGCTATTCCAAAAAAGAGGATACTTCTGATAAGATGGATGGTAAGAGCCTGTTTTGTCTGACAGTTTCTAAAACAACTGATTTTGTGACTTCTGTACACATAACAAATTCAGCTTGAATAACACTCACCTGACTTCTAAATAATTTATTTATTTATTATTATTATTTATTAATTAAATTTCTATACCGCCCTTCTCCAAAAAGGACTCAGGGCGGTGCACAGCCAAAGTAAAAACAGAGCATACAAAATTTAAAAACAGTATTAAAATAATTAAATATTTTGGCCGTAAATTAAAACAACCCAATTTAAAATCAATTTAAAATTAAACTCAAGCCAGCCCAGCTAGTTGAAATAAATAGGTTTTCAGGGCCCGATGAAAAATCCGGAGGTCTGTTATTGTACGTAATTCTGGGGGAAGGTTGTTCCAGAGGGTGGGCGCCGTCACAGAAAAGGCTCTCCCCCTGGGGGTCGCCAGCCGACATTGTCTGGCGGACGGCACCCTGAGGAGGCCCACTCTGTGCGAGCGTACTGGCCGGTGGGAGGCTATTGGTGGCAGAAGGCGGTCTCGTAAGTACCCCGGCCCTAAGCCATGGAGCGCTTTAAAGGTGGTCACCAACACCTTGAAGCGCACCCAGAAGACCACTGGGAGCCAGTGCAGCTCGCGCAGGAGAGGTGTCACATGGGAGCGCCTCGTCGCCCCCATAATTCCCCCGCGCGGCCGCGTTCTGGACCAGCTGGAGCCTCCGGGTGCACCCCAGGGGGAGCCCCATGTAGAGAGCATTGCAGTAGTCCAGGCGGGAAGTGACTAGTGCCTGAGTGACTGGGTGTAGAGAGTCCCGATCTAGAAAGGGACACAACTGGCGTATCAGGCGAACCTGATAAAAAGCCCCCCTGGCCACGGCCGTCAAATGGTCTTCTAAAGACAGCTGTGCATCCAGGAGGACGCCCAAGTTATGAGCCCTCTCTGTGGGGGCGAGTGATTCACCCCCAATAGCCAGCGATGGCGTCAGCTGGCTATATCGGGATGCTGGAAGCCACAGACACTCGGTCTTGGAGGGGTTGAGTCGGAACCTGTTTCTCCCCATCCAGGCCCGCACGGCCTCCAGGCACTGGGACATCACTTCAGGGGCATCGTTGGGGTGGCCTGGGGTGGAGATGTACAGCTGGGTGTCATCAGCGTACTGATGGAACTCCACCCCGAAGCCACGGATGATCTCACCCAGCGGCTTAACATAAATGTTGAACAGAAGGGGCGAGAGGACCGACCCTTGTGGCACCCCACAAGCAAGGTGCCTCGGGGTCGACTGCTGTCCCCCCGTCAACACAGATTGCGAACGGTCAGAGAGGTAGGAGGAGAACCACCGCAAAACGGTGTCCCCTACCCCTAACCCCGCCAACCGGTGCAACATGATACCATGGTCGATAGTATCAAAAGCCGCTGAGAGGTCTAACATGACCAGGATAGAGGAGCAACCCCTATCCCGAGCCCTCCAGAGATCATCCACCAACGCGACCAATGCCGTTTCCGTGCTGTACCCAGGCCAGAAGCCGGACTGGAGCGGGTCTAGATAGACAGCTTCATCCAGGTACCGGGGAAGCTGTTGCACCACCACACTCTCAACAACCTTCGCAACGAAGCGAAGGTTGGAGACTGGACGATAGTTAGCCAAAACAGCCGGATCCAGGGAGGGTTTCTTGAGGAGGAGCCTCACAACCGCTTCTTTCAAAGCAGCCGGCAGGACCCCCTCACTCAAAGAAGCGTTAACAATCTTCTGGAGCCAGCCTCGTGTCACCTCCCGGGAAGCCAGTACCAACCAGGAGGGACACGGGTCCAATAAACATGTGGTCGCGTTCAGCCGTCCCAGGACCCTGTCCATGTCCTCGGGAGCCACAGGATCGAACTCCCCCCAGATAACACTCTCAAGACCTGCCTCAGTCATCCCGTCCGGACATACCCAGTCAGAGGCCAGCCCTTCCCGAATCTGAGCGATTTTGTCATACAGATACTGCACAAACTCCTCAGCTCGGCCCTGCAAGGGGTCATCCTGCGCTTCCAGATGGAGGAGGGAGCGGGTCACCCTAAACAGGGCGGCCGGGCGATTACCTGATGACGCGATAAGAGCGGCAAAATAGCTAGATTTCGCCGCTTTTATCGCCACTAGGTAGGTCTTAATATGAGACCTCACCAGTGTTCAATCGGATTCGGAGCGGCTGGTCCTCCAACTACTCTCCAGGCATCTTTTCCAGCGCTTCATCTCCCTGAGCTCCTCGGAGAACCAAGGAGCTAGGTGAGTTCGGTGCCGGGTCAGAGGAAACTAATCTTAGTACTTGAGCTACTAATAGTCAAATGAAGGGCATACCTTGATTTTTCTTACTATCAGCAAAGTAGTTGGATTTAAATTGCAATATTTAACCTTGTTTGTTTGTTAATGTATAACACATATAATTCATTTTTAACAACCATCTATTATTATTTTTTTAGTTCTGCTTTATAATTTTTAATTCTTTATTAATCATTATTATTGAATGGTTTTAAATAATGATTACTTTATATTCATTGTTTTATTGAACTGTTGTATGCCTCCCAAAATCACTTTCTGTGAGATAGGCACCCATATATATTTCATCCATCAATAAATAAATTTGATCAATAAAATAACCTCTAGTTTATAAATTTTATACATCTTGTGGCCTGTACCAAATGTAATTTTCAATATGTTAACTGATAGGGAAAAAAAGTCTGGTGATGTTTTAAATGTTTATTCTAAAATATGTTTTTGAGGACTACATTTCATTAAATGCAAGGAATGGAATGGAATTATGAGATTTGAGTGTGTGCATATGTGTGTGTGTGTGAATTAGTAGTCTATAATGACTTTAATTTTCTCATACATAATCTCAGTATATTGTATATATAATATAAAAGCAAGGCAGAAAGTTTTGCTTAATGAAAATTTTAGATTATAGAGCATGTGAAAAGTTTCAAAATAAAAAAGCTAGAAGAAGGTATAACCAAATATAATTCTAACTACATTTTAAAATAATGTGGTTCTATATAAACTGAATAAAGCTGTGGCATTGTAAAGGAATGCCAGAAAGTATGAAAAAATTGCCATTGTAGATTGTATAAAAATGTATAAAAATATTTGCAGTATCATGTAGAACTAATATATTTTGTGTCAGATCTTTTGGAATTCAAACATAACATGAACATATAGACTGATATGGAAAGGTATGCATAGGTGGGTGAGTGACTATGTATCTTAGTTCAAAAAAATTATTAATAAAATTATATTGGAGATTTTTTTCCATTCTGCAATGTGACTGTATTTGGTAAGATCTGTGATTAGAACAAATTATAGATTAAAAATATTTATGATAAAATGGGCAGGACCCAGTCTATATAAACAAGATTCTGATATAGCACAAATAAATAATTGTTTAATAAAAGTAAAGAGCTTACAAAGGTTTCCACTAATTGACAAAATAAGGGTAATACAATGGATGGCATTGAAGCTTAAAAGAAATGAAGGAATTGTTTGAAGAATCACAGCCCAAGTTTGTAAACTGGTCAAGAAGGTCTAGGAATTTTCTACATGATGGAAAGCTGTCAAATATGCAGTGTGTCACAGAACTGAGTACACCCCATCACATTTTATAAATATTTAAGTATATCTTTTTATGTGACAACACTGAAGAAACGACACTTGACTACAATGTAAAGTAATGAGTATACAGCTTATATAGTTTTTAATAGTTTTTAACTTCTATATGTATTTGTATTTATTATGGCTGTTCACCGCCCTGAGTCCTTCAGGAGTAGGGCGGTATACAAATATGAAAAATAAAAAATAAAATAAAATAAATATAACAATGTAAATGTGCTGCCCCTCAAAATAATGCAACACAAAGCCATTAATGTCTAAACTCCTGGCAACAAAAGTGAGTACACCCCTAAGTGATAATGTCCAAATGGGGCCAAAGTGCCAATATTTTGTGTGGCCACCATTATTTTCCAGCACTTCTTTAAACCTCTTGGGCATAGAGTTCACCAGAGCTTCACAGGTTGCCACTGGAGTCCTCTCCACACCTCCATGACGACGTCACAGAGCTGGTGGATGTTAGAGATCTTGCGCATCTACACCTTCCGTTTCAGGATGCCCCACAAATGCTCAATAAGGTTTAGGTCTGGAGATATGCTTGGCTAGTCAATCACCTTTACCCTCAGTTTCTCCAAAGGGGGATCATGCTCTGCTTCAGTATGTCACAGTACATGTTGGCATTCATGGTTCCCTCAATGTACTGCCCCAGTGTTGGCAGCACTCATGCAGCCCCAGACAATGACATTCCCACCACCATGGGAGGATGAAGGGGTTGTGCACATGCATGCCCACACCCATAATTCAATGCCCCCCATCCCCACGCATGTATGCACGACCCCCCCACCACCACCGGTCTCCCTGCTCCTGGCACACAAAGGTCCAATAGGCCAGTTTTTCTCTCTCACCTGGCTCCAGAGCCTCTCTAGGAATCTAGGGAAGGCGAAAATAGCCTTCCCCACCCCTCTGGAGGCTCTCCAGAGGCCAGAAACGGCCCGTTTGCCAACTTCCGGTGGGACAATAGGTGCCATAGGTTCAGCATCACGGGGCCTACACCATCTTTATATAGAGCAACAATTTGTTTTTTCAGAGCCTCAGAGAGTTCATTACCCTGTTGAACTTCCAGTGACCAGTATGAGAGAGTGAGAGCGATAACACCAAATACCTGCTCCCCCTTCTCACCTGAGACCTTGTAACACTAACAAGTCAGATGCCAGGGAGGGAAAATGGCTACTTGGGCCTCATTTGGACATTATTACTTAGGGGTGTACTCACTTTTGTTGCCAGCAGTTTAGACAATAATGGCCCTGTGTTGCATACATTTTGGGCTCAATTGTGGTCATAAATTGAGTGTCGAGCCCAGTCCCTGGCTCGACACATGATCCTATAGGGGAAGAGACCTGCAGGACACCATCACAAACCGCATCTGAAAGACCATAGCGATCCGAGGTGTACTGGTGATGGTGATGGGGCAGTTCACGAAGCATCGGGTGGGAGAGCGATGGAGTGGACTGGCATCTTCATAGTGATGACTCCCGATGACGGCAGCTGACATGTGCAGAGACAACGCGGAAAAGCAGGGAGATCTGTGTACCCTGTCAACCAGAACAGCTGAGAGGCGCTAATGGCACTAATAGGGACAAGGTGCAGGTACGGTGTGGTCTGTTTAAAAGGCGCTGGGAAGCAGACACTGTCAACGCCGATTTTGTAAGTTTACTACTCACCGCGCCTGGGACCAGTCTGTAGCAGGAAATAAACCTACTAGCCCAATCAGACAGCGTTTGTGGTGTTTTTAAGAGGCTACCTGCATAGGCATGGCTCAGCACGCAGAGATTGAGGACTACCTGTATTCTTTTTATTTACTATTAATTTTACATGAAATTTAATAATCCATCTATGTTACATAAAAACATGCAAAATATGAACAACGTATTTTTATAACAAACATAAACAGCAATATGTCTATGGAGATTCTCAGTCATCCAGATCATGGTTGTCCCAAAGGTACTTTTTTAAGAGGCAACTGGACTTTCTGGGTTTGTTTGTTTGTTTTTTTGAAGCTGTCTCGTTTCTCATCAAGAAGCTTCTTCAGATCTGGCTGAAGAATGGAAGTATGGAATGGAAGGATTCAAACTCCTTGCAGACAACTGGTCATTTGCATTCTTTTAGCAAGTTGTTAAGGCCATCTAGAGCAGCAGTGTCAAACTCAAATTCATTGAGGGCCACATCAGGGTTGTGTTTGACCTTGGTGGTGGGCCTGATCAGTTCGACATCACTCATGTCAGGGGTATCTGTGGCAGCCCGAGAGTTCTGCCAGCAAAAACAGAGTTAGGGAGGGCCGCCTGCAACCCTTTGCCAGCAAAAACAGAGGCACCATGGGCCAGTCCTTTGCTGTTTCCAGGGCAGCCCTGCAGGCCAGATCTAATCACCACGTGGGCCAGATCTGGCCCCTGGGCCTTGAGTTTGACAGCCTGACCTACAGGTTTATTTATGTTATCAGGGTAGTGATACCTGAATAGTGCAAATGGGTGTGGAGCGTTCTTGGAACTGTTGAAAAGATTGTGTTGTAGACTGGAGATAGATGATAGTCATATTTCTTCCCCCACTGTAGAGAGAGGGCTGTTCAGTTTTGACATAGATTACCTATTTGGCTTTTTTCAAACCAGCTCTCCTCTCTGTCCAAAATGTGAACTTTGCTGTCTTCAAGAGAGTGGCCTTTGTTTTTTAAATGCAGATGGACTGCTAAATCTTGTCCTGATGTGTTTGTTCTCCTATGTTGGGCCATGCATTTATGAAGTGGTTGTTTTGATTCCCCAATGTAAAGATCTGCACATAGCTCACTGGATTGTACTGCATGTACCAAATTGCTCAGTTTGCGTCTGGGTGTTTTATTCTTGGGGTGGACAAGCTTCTGTCTTAATGTATGCTTGGGTTTGAAGTGAACACATATGTTGTGTTGGCTGAAGATCCACCTGAGCTTTTCCAATATTCCTGCAGCTTTTTTCAAAGAAAAAACAGAAAGTCCAATTGCTTCTTGAAAAAGCAGCTTTGGATAAATAGTAGTATATCAGTATTGGATCCCTAGAAAGTGAAGGAGGTACTTTAATCTGTCACAGATAAATGCTGAATCTGCAGTCTGCACATTCCAGGTAACTATTCTAATCAAATCAAAGCAGTACATACAGTAGTCCCACAATTACACAGATTATAAAGAGATTATGCCATTTAATCAAAATATAATTATACTGGTATGCAACCAAACAGTAATTCAACCTACTGTTTCTAGTTAAAACTGTTGAAACCTATTAACAGCCATAAGGGAAGTATATGTCATGGTTTTAACATACATGTGCATGTACATATTCTATGGCTAGTTAAATTTTTGGAGTCTAAATGGAGAGGAGAATAAAAATGCTTCTAGTCTGCAGTAGACCAGAATGGAACGGAACAGAACAGAACAAGAGAAGAGAAGAGAAGAGAAGAGAAGAGAAGAGAAGAGAAGAGAAGAGAAGAGAAGAGAAGAGAATAGTTTATTGGCCACATGTGATTGGACATACAAGGAATTTGACTTCTGTGCATTTCTCTATCATAGAAAGCCTAAACATAAACAAATATTTGCCAGCCACAGCAGATTATGCCATGGGACTAAGCCCTATGACAGATTAAATGTCTCCATATCTATTCTAACCATCCTACAAGAACTAATAATGTCTTATAGAAAATAGGGAATCATAAATATATTTTTCAGAGTGAAGTTATTATTTTTGTTAAAAGTGCTCAAATAACTTTTTGTAAAACAGACAGTCCAGTCTTTTTGCTGAATGGACAAAACGTCTTCTGTGGCTGCTCGTGGCCAAACGCCATGTGGCTTGTCACACTGGTGCCACCGCTCATGACAGGAGGCTGCATGGTGTGTTGTACCATTGCGCGCGTGAGCAGTACCACTGACGCAATGTGCCAAGCGGTGTCCTGCCACAACTCTAGCATAAAGTCATTATAGCAGATGGAAAAGTATAGTACAAAATATATTAGGCAAATGGGCTGTCTAATCTCTTTTTAAAAGCCTCCAGTGATGGAGCACCCATAACTTTTGTAGGCAAGTCGTTTCACTGGTTTATGTCACAGAAAAGTTGACTGGATCTAAGGCAGTGGTTCTCAACCTTCCTAATGCCGCGACCCTTTAATACAGTTCCTCATGTTTTGGGGACCCCCAACCAGGGGTGGGTTCTAAATTTTTTTCTATCAGTTCTGTGGGCGTGGTTTATTTTGTGGGTGTGGCTTGGAGGTCATGTGACTGGGTAGGCATGGCTAGCTGGTCTTGTGACCGGGTGGCCATGGCTATGTGTATAGGGACTACTCAGAGGGCTGAAAAAAGTCATTTCTTACAGATCCTCGCACTTTTGACTGGTCCTCACACTTATGACCATCCTCACATTTATGCCTGTGCAGCATTCTTAACAACCATGTCACTCGTTTCACAACTGCTTCTCTTCACCATGGTGACAAGATAGGGCAAAAACGTAAAATGTGAGGACAGTTGTAAGTTCGAGGACTGGTCAAAAGTGCGAAGACCAGTCAAAAATAACTTTTTCAGCCTTCTGGGTAGTCCATATGCATAAAAGGATACAGCAATAGAGAGGGATGAAGGAAGGGAAGGGAAATAGGAATGAGGGTAAGAGAGGGAGGAAGAGAGGAGGAGAAGGAGAAAGGAAGAGGAAGTAGGGAGGAGAAGAAGAGGGGAGGGAAGAGAAAGTAAGAAGGAAAGAAAGGAGAGAGGTGGTAGGTTTGAGGAGAAAGATTGCTGTACAATAAAAAAGATGAAAGGGAAGAAAACCAACCCCAAACAAATATAAAGATATTAAGATAAAGAATGACTTGTTAAACTTTAAAGAATAAAAGAGAAGAAATATGAATAAATAGCAATAATTAGAAACACACATACAAACATACAATGTATTTTCTTTGAACCGAGTATTTGGGCGATTCACAAATTTAAACAGTGTTTAGTCATTTCAATTAAATTTACAATTTCTATATTTCCTTTTTGCCATATTTATTCCTCATCTATTTTTTTAAAAAACCAATATTACCCTTCATCCTCATCTCTAATCTTAATCGAATTCAATTTTTCCCTTCTATTCTATATTATACCCCTTCCCATTGTCATCTATTTTTATATCCATCCTCACATTGGTTAATTATGTAATTATGTAATAAAATTGTTTAATACAAATTCAACATTTTAATATAAATCAATTAGTTATATAACTCTTTTTTTGTATATTAATCAATATGAACATGAATATTCCAATTATTCCCATGCAATCCAATTTCTTACAAATCAATTAATTATATTTACCAATAATAATAAACCAAATAATTTTCCCCATATATTCCTCCAAACCACAATTTAACCATTTCTGCTTTCAACACAATATACAATTAATAGTAACTCAATTATTACAATTCCCTAGTCAAATAGAGCTTTTTTTCTTTTTTCTTTTAAAATCTTGAACCTCCTCTTTTGCCCTAAATTTCCCATTGTTTGCAGTTTTGCACCTACCTTTTTTGGTGAGGAAAAAGAAAAAGAAATCTCTCTCTGCCTCATTTTGTCACGTTGCAGCAAAGACCCTGCTTTACTTTCAGTTTCACTTTTTCAGCATAGCTAGGGGGGAAAAAAATCTGCTCCAGCAATTTACCTCTTTGCAGCTAGCTAGTAACAGAGCCCTCCGCAAAACAGCTGAGAGCAAATCAGCTGAAAGTCGGGAGGCTGATCAAATCAACTTATGGTAATTAACCCATGCTGAAGTTGAAAGTGGCTGTTTTTTCTATTTTTGCAGGCACCAGTCTACTCATTTGTTTTCTTATAACACTGATCAGCTGTAGGGCGGCCCTTTGAAGCTCCGTGGCAAGAATTTAAACAGTTTTTTTCCCTCTAGCCATCAGCTGGGATTCAAGAGGCAGCAATAGATTGGGAGTGGGCGGGGTAAGCGATCCAACAGAGGTAGAGGGTGAGGGTGAGTGAAGGCTGGGGGGGGCGAGAGAGGTCTTTGGCGACCCCTGTGAAATGGCCGTTCAACCCCCAAAGGGGTCGCGACCCCCAGGTTGAGAACCACTGATCTAAGGGATCATTTCATAGCAAAGTAGAGAGTAACACTATTCTTAAATATTTTTATATGCATTTGGGAAGCTAAACAATTATTGTTTATCAAATACAAAAAGAGCTTTTGTTTCGAATATCATGTTTTGATATTTTTTCCCATTTAGGAACAGCTTCTGAAGATGGTAAGACAATAAAAGATAAAATATATTTATCTTAATATTTCCATCATCATAAGCCATATTGTATGCTGACCATATAGTTCATTACATGGTCTTTGGGGTTATTTATTAATTTGCTTAGCTAATAACGCTTTGTTGCTGCTCTATCTATGTCTTTTTTTCAAATGCAGATTGGCAATAACATGTATCATTATCCATTATATTTTAAATGTATAAACTTTTTCATTTGCTTTGCTATTAAATTTTTTTTCTGTGAAACTTAACACACTGGTAGACATCCTCATGCTTTTGGGAAAAGGTGCTACTATTTACTGAAATTTATTTTGGCATCATGGTTATGTAACTAGATGTCAACATTCAATACCTGAGGTTTAGACTAAATATTGTCAAATGACAAAATATTTTTAAAGTACTAACATGAGATACACAAAATAATGATCAACAAATTTGAAGCTATCTCATTTGGAATACCTAATTTTTAATTACTTTTTAATGAAATGCAGACTAAATTCTTTATAAATAAAACAAATTTGCTGGTTGATACTTATTTAAAATTACATTAAAATTCACAAATTACAAATCAATTATGTAATATTATTTAAATTATATTTTATCCTAATTTACTTAAAGCAGTTTACATGATTCTTTCACATGTTAATTTCGTAAGTCTTTTGTGCATTTAGCCCAATTTTTTTCTGATTGACTCTGTCACCTAATGAACTTTATGATTTGAACTCAAATCCATGATCACTGTCAAAGATGGATGGATGGTAAAGTATGATATAATCTGTTATGAATTTGGGTTTTGTTATGAAGAAGTCACAGGGGAAGGGGAAGGGGAGGGTGAGGGGGGGTTAGGGAGGAGGGGGGGAAAGGGGGAAAATCTGTATTTGAAAAACTTTTTCAATAAAAAAAAAGATGGATGGATGGATGGATAGATAGATAGATAGATAGATAGATAGATAGATAGATATAGTGGATTATCAATAGAAAAGTGGTCTTTTTCTAAGTTTGGCTCCAACCTCTTCACAGGACAAGAGGACAAGTTGCTTTCATATATATTTCATAATTTTTGAAATTTTGACAGCAATTGACTACTTATCTAATATATGGTCATCTGACAATATTGAATCATTCAATAGACTTTTTACTTACTTCATTCTAAGCAATAAGACTTACAGAATGGATTTATTTTTATTGAAATAAAAATAATGATTGTTTGGTTATTTAACATCTTAACAAAATAGTGGCACATTGTATTCCCTCTGTTTACAGGTCAAACTATCTGCATTTACACACATTACAGTGAAGGGCAGAATTTCTGTCATTGCATGGATTTGAGTGTTTTAGTTATAGACCAAGTATATTGGGTATAAGAAACTTAATTTGATAACGTCATCAAGAATTGAATGAATACGGGCTCTCATCTCAGACAGTAGATTTTCCTCTGTGTCTGAGTAAACAATATATTTTTGTAGGAGACCTGAATGATTTGGTATCTTATGTGTGGAAAATTTTTGGTGTATTTGCTTTACTTGGTTTTTATATATATATATATATAATTTTGATACTAACCAAAGATGACACTAGGAAGTTTCAAACACTTGAGCAATTCAGTTTTGAGAATTGAAAAAGAAAATGTTGGCTCTTCAAGTTATTTTTAATCTATCCTGCTATTATTCAATAAAATGGAATTTTGTGAATAGTTTCAGAATGTTTTGGATTTTTAAAAAAAATAATAGAATATATATGTTTGTGTGTGTTTGTATAACCACACACACACACATGTTCATATGGATCAGGGGTGTCAAACTCAATTTCATTGAGGGCTGCATCAGGATTGTGTTTGACCTGGGGGGCTGGGGGGGCATGGCTGGGATGGGCGTGGCCAGCTCGATGTCACTTGTCAAGGCTCCGTTTTCAGGCGTGACGGCCTCCTGCAACTTTCTGCCAACAAAAACGGAGCCCAGGGAGCTCTGTTTCTCTGGCAGAGGCACCGTGGGCCAGTCCTTCACTGTTTCCAGAGCAGCCCCATGGGCCAGATCTAAGCGCCCTGTGGTGCTTAGGATCCGGCCTGCAGGCCTTGAGTTTGACACCCCTGATATAGATTGCTATCCAACTTCAATATGAGAGACAG
Organism: Arizona elegans; assembly: GCA_022577455.1. NCBI lineage: Eukaryota > Metazoa > Chordata > Lepidosauria > Squamata > Colubridae > Arizona > Arizona elegans. The sequence goes on along the minus strand of JAKOOJ010000004.1, from coordinate 67,460,576 downwards.
TATACACTTCAGTTTTGACATGTGTAACATATCTTACACTGCTTAAAATAAACAGTGTTTAAAATAATTTTTATTTTACTTTAAAATAGAAATTATAATAGATTATTTTATTCAATGTTTATATATTTAAGAGATACTAGTTGTATTCTTTCAGTGGTAAATGCAGGATAATATTAAAGCAGGAAAAAAGAAAATTGCTCTATCCGTTACCTATTAAATTATCACAAGTAAGATTTGCTAAGAGTTGAGAAGTAATGGAGCTGATTCATTATTTCAACTACACTGTAGCACTGTTTCTCTCCCAATTAACTAAATTACTTCTATATATATGAATTCCATTTTTTCTTTTTTTCTTTCTTTTATAGGACGTGTGCGAACCAAGCTTTCAACACCCTCTATTGGAGTGGGAAATTCAAAGGCAGATTCCAGGGGCCGGAGTCGAACAAAAGTTGTGTCTCAATCTCAACGTATGTATTGCTTGTCTCTCTCAACAATGTTTTAAACCCATAAATCTATTGTACATTCATTGGCCAAAGGATATGGTCAAAATATTTCTTCAGAAACACTACATACTGAGTTGTTGTTCTGTGCCATAGGTTCATCATCGCCAGACAAAAATGAAGGTATTTTTTTTTTCAATGTTTCGGGTCAGTAGTCTGCATGCTTTTGGAGTCTTCTATACTTTGTGTTGTGTTATTTTGAATAAGATATTCAGAAAAAGAAAATTAACCCTTTCAGTGTAGAATTTTTTAAACTTGATCTCTCTTCACTGGGAAATCTATAGTTATTTGAGCTTTAAACAGAAAGTAAGAGAGCAAAAAGTTAGTGGGTATCATTTCAATATCTGAAAACATTTTAATTAACTGCAATTTAAACATTAAAATTCAATCATTTAAATTCCATCCAAGTATATTGTTGCTACATTATGTAGAATTGAATGCATTATTTCAAAATTAATGAATCATTGGAATGTATTATTCAAACAAGTATATATTTCTAATTTGAGGAAAATAGAAGCATTGCTGAAAATAATGTTATTTTCTAAAATACAGAATGTATACTTTCAACCTCTTTTGTAAACTATTGCACATGAATGGCAAATACATTTACAAGCACAGGCAAATATCCCTTAAGAGTCTTATTGGAACGGTCTCTATATTTAATGTTTAACTTACAACTTCTTCCTTGTATCATAAACAATATTGAGTATTCTAATTGCCATTCTGTGCAATGGATGTAATTATTTTCTGTTTGCAATAATAGTATAGAAATAATGATTGCAAAAGTCTATCCTATACATATTAGTAAGTAATTGTAGTGGGGATAAAAATTCTGGGGTTTTTTTTCCTGCAGAATTCCGTATTTTGATTCTGAAATTGAATGTCTTGACAAATTAAATCACTTCAGCGGCAGTGGATTTTAAATACTGCATCTAATCTAAAATTCACTGTACTTATTTTCATGCCTATGGGTTCATGACTTTTCGGCTTATATTAGAGATGTCAAACTCGCGATGTGACTTGACATACCGTGACTTTCCCCCCCTTCGCTAAACTGGGGGTGGGTGTGGCCAGCACATGACGCATGGGCTGCGAGTTTGACAACCCTGGCTTACATCATTTTTAGGGGTTCTAAATTTACATTTCAAATGTACATACAGATATATTTGTCAAGTACATATATCTTTGTCAAGTAGCTATAACTGATTATTGCTCCTTGTTCCTTAAATGTAAAATAGCAATTCCAGAGATGGGTGGTGGTGGTGGTGGTGGTGTGGATATGTGTATTCAGATGACCTAATACTTATTCTAATGAAGAGACAAGTGAAAGTCTAGCATAATATAATAGTTATGTTGTACTATTTAGTTATTAATACTTGTGGCCAAATACTCTATCCCAGAGATAGTCAACTAAAGGCTTAGAGGTTAGGCTGCAAAGTTAAGCTGGGTAGATTTCTGGTATACCGACCACATTACTACCTGATAGGATTCTTTCCTTGAAGATGAGCTTGAAATTCCCTTGTCCTCTGTTGTTGGGCAATTTTAATTTTCATTCTGTAAGGATCATATCTAGTAAAGCTCAAGAATTAATGCATATTGTGGTTCAATATTTGTAAGTGGGCCCATGCTTGTCCTAAAACAGATATTTGTGATCAGAATATAGAGAGTGTTCCCACTATCATCAAACAATTCCTGGGACCTTTGAGACTGGACCTCTATAGAGCAAACAGACTGTTTTCAGATGGTCATCCCAGATCTCTCATAGCTATATTCAGCTGGTTTCCTGCACGTGCTGGGCGTTTTTCCAAAGACTCCAAGCACTTGATATGATTGTCCCCAGCAGCCTGTCTGTTGGTTAATTGCAGATTTTTCCCTTCCAAAGATGGGACAGCAAAACAAATCTGATTGAATGTGGGTATGAGCTCAATTTCAAGCTTACACCATTTCATGAGTAAGGGAAGTGAAACATCGTTCTCCAATATTGCATCATTAGGCTATTGATAAGACTTGTTTAGAGGACCTAGCTTCTGCTAGGAAAGGGCAACAAGTAAATCTGGCAACTAGGACCAATTAGCACTGCCAATTAATATTAAACATTGCCAATAAAGTCAGTGATATTCATCAGAATCTTGATTCTGAATAGGTGGTGGCCTGGACAATATCTGGCTATATTATATGGGTCTGTTTCTTACCTGTAAAATGGATATAGTGCTGTTTGTTGTCTCTAGCTATTTATGGGTTTGATTTTTGCCCCACCGTGACTCCTTAGGGGGTCTGAATTTAATGTATCATACTGGATGCAAGAGGTAATGTGGGAAACGCAATGAAAGCACTTTTGTAAGAAGCTATAGTACACTTTTTCCATAAGTTTTTCTTGGAACCATTTGTATTAGATAACAATTGCCAAATCTCCAACCTTCCCTTTGGGGGGAAGATTATGCAGATCCCATTGGATCTCCATAATCTGCTATAGAGCAGATTCAGTTTTGTTCAGTCAAGTTTCAGGCTTGGGTCTGAGACTGAAGCTTGGTTTGCTTTTACAGGTAGCCTTCATTATGATCTGGATGGAGAAGTATATTTCTTCTGGTTCTTTTATACTTTTCAGAACTCTTCAATACCATCAATCATGGTATTTTTCTGAGTAGCCTGCAGGGATTGAAGGCTGTAGGCACAATTTTATAGAAATTCTGTTTCTTATTCAATGGCTAATTCCAGACTCTGGCTATAAGAGCAATGAAACTTGGTGAAGTGTCAAAGTGCTCGATCTTCTTTCCCTAAAAATCCATGTCCAGATTTTCACACAGAGTCTAGAGACTCTGAGAGAGTCAGATAAAACAGGCTGAAGTTGAATCCATAAGAGATAAGTTATTGTTTATTCAACATGGATATCTAATGTCTCTTATATTGTCTGTTGATGAACGAACACTATCCCTAAAGGAGCAGACTCATGACTAGCAATCCTAGATTTATAGTTATTGCTAGAAGGGCAGGACTCCCTACGCACTGTCACTCAAGCACTTGTCACTTCCCGCCTGGACTACTGCAATGCTCTCTACATGGGGCTCTCCTTGGGGTGCACCCGGAGGCTGCAGTTGGTCCAGAATGCGGCCACATGGGGGCTTATGGGAGCGACGGGGCGCTCACATATAACACCTCTCCTGTGCGAGCTACACTGGCTTCCTGTGGTCTTCTGGGTGCGCTTCAAGGTGTTGGTGACCACCTTTAAAGCACTCCATGGCTTAGGGCCGGGGTATTTGCAAGACTGCCTTCTGCCGCCAATAGCCTCCCACCGACCGGTTCGCTCGCACAGAGAGGGCCTTCTCAGGTGCCGTCGGCCAGACAGTGTCGGCTGGTGACCCCCAGGGGGAGAGCCTTCTCTGTGACAGCACCTGCCCTCTGGAATGACCTGCCCCCTGAGATACACATGATATCAGACTTCCGGACTTTTCGTCGGGCCCTGAAAAGACACTTATTCCATCTAGCCGGGCTGGCTTGATCCCATCCTCCCAGTTTTTAAATTGATTTCGGTTTTAATTGGGTTGTTTTAAACTTGGGCCAAAATTATTTAATTGTTTTTTAAATTGCTTTTAAATTTTATATGCTATGTTTTATCCCGGCTGTACACCGCCCTGAGTCCCGCAGGAGAAGGGCGGTATAGAAATAAAATTAAATAAAATAAATAAAAATCATAAGGTACAACACTTAATGATAGTCATAGGGTACAAATAAGCAATCAAGAAACAATATCAATATAAACTGTAAGGATACAAGCAACAAAGTTACAGTCATACAGTCATAAATGGAAGGAGATGGGTGGTGGGAATGATGAGAAGATTAATAGTAGTGCAGACTTAGTAAATAGTTAAACAGTGTTGAGGGAATTATTTGTTTAGCAGAGTGATGGCGTTTGGGAAAAAACTGTTCTTGCGTTGTTCTAGTTGTTTTGGTGTGCAGTGCTCTATAGCATTGTTTTGAGGGTAGGAGTTGAAACAGCGAGGGATCTGTAAATATTTTCACAGCCCTCTTTTTGACTCGTGCAGTATACAGGTCCTCAATGGAAGGCAGGTTGGTAGCAATTGTTTTTTCTGCAGTTCTAATTATCCTCTGAAGTCTGTGTCTGTCTTGTTGGGTTGCAGAACCAAACCAGACAGTTATAGAAGCACTATAGATGACGGACTCAATAATTCCTCTGTAGAACTGTATCAGCGGCTCTTTGGGCAGTTTGAGCTTTCTGAGTTGGCGCAGAAAGAACATTCTTTGTTGTGCTTTTTTGATGAAGTTTTTGATGTTGGGTGTCCATTTTAGGTCTTGGGATATGGTAGAACCTAGACATTTGAAGGCCTCTACTGTTGATACTGTGTTGTCTAGTATTGTGAAAGGTGGAAGTATGGGAGGGTTTTTCTTAAAGTCTACCACTATTTTTACAGTTTTGAGTGTGTTCAGTTCCAGTTTGTTCCAGTCGCACCACAAGGCTAGTTGTTCAACCTCCCATCTGTATGCAGATTCATCATTGTCTCGAATGAGACCGATCAGCAGCTATTTTTCTCAAAATTACCCTGAAATTTTCCTGATTGGAAGCATTCCAAACTTTTAAGCTTGTGTCGAAATTTGAAAAAATGAAGCTTACGTTGAGTTTATGTGGAACAGCAGGTTCAAAGACTCACCTGTTTTTATCAGAGAAGGAGTAGGATTGGGTGGATATTTTCAACATTCATTTAAAGAAGCTTTTTACTCCTTGTTTGGTGCAGAAATCTAAATTAAAGCAATTCCACATATGATCACCACTTTGGGTAATTGATTATTCTGCCCAGGTGGGTGGATTTTTCTTAAGTTGTCTCTCTTCTATGAATATATCTAGCACAACTCCACTTACCAATGAAATCAAACATATTCATTACTCAATATAGAGATTATTTAGTCAAGATAATCAACGAAATATCCTTGAGACTAGCAAATCTTTACCCATGCCATCATACCCTCTGCATGTTTGCATTAATTCTGGCACAACTCATGTATCATTTATTAATGCCAGAATATTTACTTCAGTCAGTGGTTGGAGTCTTGTGGGTATATACCAGTAATGATAGAATTATCCTGCATATGCATAGTTTTGTACAGCAGTTTTCATTAAGAGTATAAGAAAACTAACAATATGGAAGCATAATTATTTTTTCTGTCATTATATTTACAAATGCATAAATTATTCAGATAATGATTCAACAAGTGCAGGTAGATATTTAAAAAATTGAACAGCCATATTTAGTTACTATTTCACTTTTGCATGAATGTCAGATATGGAATTCTTGTACATTATCCCTCTGTCCCTTTCATTTTCTTTCATTGGATTCTATAGAACAAAAAATATAATACTATTTTTCTGTGCCTATTAGACGTTTACTAATAACACTTTCTATTTTTCTATATCTATTAGACGCTTTCGTTAGAGCTTTCAACTGTTTGATGTGACATTTCAGTTAAATTCATTGCTTTACAGTTCTTTGTTCAAGAGCTGAAAAAAATGTAATTACCCAGCATCTGAGTTTGGCAGAAGCTACTTAAATGCACTGCTCTTAGCCCTAACCTTGTGACATATCTAGCTTTTTATATGAACTGACTAAAGCTTTTTTATTTCCATTCACCATTCATTATTAACCTGCTCTGCTCCCTCCCTCTTCATGGATTTTAAAACCTTGCCCTATTCCTGCCTTTACACTTGTTCAGGATCACAGTCTGCTAATCCAGAGTCTGGTGGTAAGGTTTTTTAGATTTTGTGTGTGCATTCTTGTTTGACCATCTATTCCAGGACTCTATTCAGCAGAAACACTATGTATTTGGGTATACAAGAAATATGTTTCAGGTCTAAAAATAGTAATCATACACGGAGAATCAAAACCACACAGAGAATAGCTCAACAGGAGGGATTAGGGACACATTTGTGATGCTATATGTTTTTTTCAATTATTTTAATCAAGGGAAAAATATTGGCACATATTTCAATCAAATATGCTTTATGTATGAAGATTCAGTTTATGGTCTGTATGATGTTCTCACAAATCTTCAAGTAAATAATTTGAAATAAGTAGTATTTTTAAAAGTATGGAGTTAATGCACAATTGCAGCCTTGTTAAAGATGTTACATATGCATTTGAAAAGAAAAAAAAATCAGATTTGATCCATTTTCGGTTGCTTTTTACAACCCTCATTACACATTACCCTGGGTGTTTAGAAATCATACCATGATTTGATGAATGGTAATCTAGGGAAATAGGAATAGGTTTGCATTCTCCAAATTATCTGAATGTTGTCCTAATTCCCTGATCAGTTTTAATACATTTTTAAAAGGTCTACAAAGCACATATTCTTATATCTGGTTTGATATATATCATTTTTCTGCTGCATAGATTCCTATATAAAAAGAACATATATTCAGTATTTCCCAAACTTCTGAAAACTGAGCTACATTCCTGTTTCTGAAACAAAAATTAGCAAAATCCCAATGGTTTTTTAGACAGCAAATGTTATACTCATTTAGTGAGGCAATAGGGCTGATTAAATGTATATATTTTGTCTCCTGTCAGAAATAAAGAAATACTTCTGTCTTAGTTCAGTTCAGTTCAGTTAAGATTTATCTGTCTTGTTGGATCTGCTTTGTTTTATACTAAAACCTTCAGAACTACCAAATGAACCCTGGTGCAAAAAACATTTCTCATTTATTCAGAAATATTTTAAATGTAGCAGACTATTTTTTTACAAAGAAGTTTACAAAGAAATATCAACAATTATGTTGATACTTTACCATTTTTGTTGATCTACTACAAAATCCCAAATGTTAATTAGTAAACTAGTTTTTGTAGCAACATTAGAACTATGTTGAATTTCATAAATCACATATAAGCATGAAAATGTGTACAGTTTGGGAATTGCTGTTCTATTACCACTGCATAAATAATGATCACATAACATTTGCCTGGAGCACTGCCTTGCCTCATCATCTTTTATGGGTTTTATTCTCTCTCCCTCCCACTCTCTCTCTCTCTCTCTCCACATACACACACATGCAGAGAGGGGGAGAGAGAGAGATTGGTGAAGTTTATATATGGACCGTCTTTAAATTGGTGAAGTCTTGATCATATTCTGCATATATTCCTCAAGATGATATTTTAAAAGCTTTTCACAGGAACTTGTAACTAGGCTGATAAAAATACGTATTTGCTGGTTTTTTTAATCAGAGGGTTTGCTTGCTGCTAGATCTGCATTTACATTCACAGTCAGTGTTCTGCTACAATGCCTGCTGAAGTCATGGTGAATCTTTAGGAAGATATGTATGCTTCATTTCCAAATTACAATAGTTAAACACTTCAAATTGCTCATAAATCCCTAGCTAGAAACACATTCCATCTCAAGCTTGTTCTTAGACTTCTTTTTAATTTTTTTATCAAGTTGCTTACAAATTACGTTCATGAAGTTGCTTTTATTTAATTTTACAATTATGCTGAAAAGACAAGGCTAATTTACCTAGAAGATTTTATTTTACAACACTGGAAACCTACAAGTTTCCTCCTTCTTTTATAGAGGCTTAAGGATCCAAAAATAAAAATACATTGGCTTATATTATAGTAGATTTTGTGAAATTATTGATTATTGCAGAGTTCTAACCAACAGCTTTGGTAAAAGTAAATTCATAAATACATGAATATTTGTATATAACTCAAAGCATTAATTTTGCTAAACACATGTTTTCTTGCTAATCTACTTCACCTCATAGGAATTCGGAACATGTTTACTAATTTCACCAGTCTCAGAACTGATTGAATAGTGGTAAAATTATATTCAAAAGTGGAATATGAGGAAAATAATGGCACCCAACAAATCATGTAAATTATGTTAGATCTATTTTGTTTCAAATGTATCAGAGTCGTGAAAATAGTAGTTGGTAATGATATTTATACTGGTAAGATTTTCCTAATATGTTTGGGGATAAAAAAAATGAGAATCATTTAATTTAATGTTAAAAAGCAAAACAATTAAATGCATTTTTGGACATGAATTGATAATACCTACTGACTAGATGTCAGATAATATACTTTTCTAGGTTATAAACAGTTTCTTCAAATTCTTCCAGGCAATTCAAACTTGTTCTACATAATAGAATTGTAACATGTTTCTTTGCCTTCAGCTGGAAGCCGTTCTGGTTCTCCTGGAAGAGTTTTGACTACAACTACACTTTCAACTATGAATAGAATATTAGTCAGCCCTGCAACAGCACAAAAACGGAGCAAGATTCCTCGAAGCCAAGGATGCAGCAGAGAAGCAAGTCCTTCAAGATTGTCTGTTGGTAAGTTTGTTCATTATAACCAGCAGAGGTTATGCTATTCTGTGTCGCACATAACGACTAAATATAGTAAAGACAAGCTATGCCTCATCTCACAAAAGTCTTGCACTATGCTACCAAAATAGTAATTTTCAGCAGCAGAATACCTCACACTAAGGCCTACAATTAGTCTGCTAAGCACAAATTCTGTCCTTTTCCTAAAATTTAGGCTAATCATTTCATCACCATCCGGATAAAATTATCATGCCATCTCTAACACACATGCATGCATACACACACCATGGCCTTGCAACACAGCACAGTCCTAGAATGACAGTCCTAGAACGAAAGAGCACACATTTCCTGAACATGTGACTAAAATGCTATTGATTCTGCTGTCAACGTTCCAGAAAAACCCAACTCCAATTAAAAGAGGCAAGCATTTTCTCAAAGTTCCATTTATTATACTGGCACATCTGGGAAAACCCGAATCTGAGAGTTCCGAATTTTCCCACAGTAAATCAAAATCCCCAAACCAAACCCTCACTCATCAGTCCATCACATGATCCAATCACCTTCCGTCCCATCTCAAGACATCACTCCAACCACTCCTCCTCCAGATGCAGGATTGTCCTGACTTTGACCAAAAGGAAGAATGCTATTTTGTCTAACTACATTCCCTCTACTAAATCCCCCCTCCTACTTTCCCACACACGAGAAGGTGGCAGCATGGAAGCTTCTGGTCTAATATGGCTTCCAAAGCTGACAGGCATCCCCTCCCCTGGAAGAAAAAACGCGCCCTGGAAAATAAAATAGACAAAACACAAAAGAAAGGGTTAACGCATTGTACATTAAACCCCCTTCCCCCCCCCTCCCCCCCAGAAGGACCCTTTGGCTTCTCAAGAAATTTACCATGAAATTGTTTCTAAACCCCAATGATGCCCTTGACGTGATGTCCCGGTTCCTGGAAGCTGTGCGGATCTGGATGGGGAGAAACAGGTTCAGACTCAACCCCTCCAAGACTGAGTGGCTGTGGTTTCCGGCGTCCCGATATAACCAGCTGATTCCATCTTTGACTATCAGGGATGAGATCTTGGCCCCCTCAAAGAGGGCTCGCAACTTGGGTGTCCTCCTGCATGCCCGGCTGTCCTTAGAAGATCATGTGATGGCTATGGCCAGGGAGACTTTTTATCAGGTTCACCTGATTTACCAGTTGCGTCCCTTCTGGACCGGGACCCCTTGTGCACGGTCACTCATGCCCTCATCACTACTGTACTACTGTAATGCTCTCTACATGGGGCTCCCCTTGAAGAGCACTTGGAGGTTCCAGCTGGTCCAGAATGTGATTATGGGAGCGACACAGTGCACCCATGTAACACCTCTCTTGCGCGAGCTGCATTGGCTCCCGGTGGTTTTCCGGGTGCGATACAAAGTGCTGGTTACTATCTTTAAAGCGCTCCTCAGGGTGCCATTGGTCAAACAATGCCGACTGGTGACCCCCAGGGGGAGAGCCTTCTCTGTGGGGGCACCTGCCCTCAAGACGCTATTATTTCATCAAGCTGGGCTGGCCTAAATACTAAATTTTAACGGGTTGTTTCTGTTTTTAACATGTGGCGGCCAGATTATTTAATATGTTTTTAAACTGTTTTTTAACTTTTATATATTTGTTGGTTTTATTTTTTGGCTGTGCACTGCCCTGAGTCCTTTGGGAGAAGGGCGGTATAAAAATTTAATTAATAAATAAATTAAATAAATAAATAAACTATCAGCTTTCACATGCCAACGTTTCACCCAAGTAGCTTCAGACAAAGGGTACCCTTTCCAGTGTACTAAACACTGTAACTGACCCCTGTGTAATAGATTACACAGAAGTCAAGGATCTTCTTAACTTTATAATGAGTCTCCCCTTGTACTATCAAAGGCAGAGGGAGAAGCAGTTGGTAAGGGTCTTAAATTAGATCCTATTGGTGGTTTCAATAAGCTACTGTGAAACACTGGATGCACTAATATGCGAGGGAGGTTAAATTGGATTTAATTGGATTAACTATAGGGTTAATCACTTTCACTATAAGGAAGGAACCTAAGAATTTGGGTCCAAATTTCTTGCTAGGTAGCCTCATTCTTAGGTATTTGGTTGACAAATACAAATATCTCCTATTCGGAAAGGTGGTTGGAGAGACCTGTGCTTGTCCGCTAAAGCTTTCTTAGTATTCTCCCACCCCTTTTTTAATGAGCCTATCCATTTTGTTAGGGACATGGAAGTTGGTGACTTTCTAAGCAACTCAGGCATTGGCACAAAATCCATGCCAGTAATTATTTGAAAAGGGGTCAACCCTGTACTACTAGGTACTGAATTATTATAAGCCACCTCAGCGAACAATAAAAATCCACCCAATTCTCTTGTTGATAGTTTATATAACATTGGATGTATTGTTCCACCATGGCATTGGATCGTTCTGCAGATCCGTTGGTAGCTGGATGGAAAGCTGAGCTAAGTCCCTGGGACGACCCAATGGACCTCAGGAACTCTTTCCAGAACTTAGCAGTAAATTGGACCCCACGATCTGATATTATTCACCATGGGACGCCATGAAGCCTGTAGATGTGCTTCACGAAAGGTTTTGCCAGCTTTTTGACCGAAGGTAATCCGTTGCAGGCAGGAAAGTGTGCCTGCTTGGAGAATAAATCCATGACAGTCCAAATCATTGTTTCCCCCCTCCCCACTGTTCGGGAGTTCGACAATAAAGTCCATTGCAATCTCTTCCCACGGTTTTATGGGTTCAGCCATGGACTGAAGAAACCCAGGGGGTTTCCCTGGTCTGGATTTCATGGTGCACAGATTGTGCAGCTTTTTACGTAGTCCTCTACATCAGTTTTCATCCTTGGCCATCAGAATTGTCTTCTAGCCAAATGGAGGGTTTTTAAAAATCCAAAGTGGCCCCCTAGTCGAGAATCATGACTACGCTTTAGCACCAGTAGTCTCATGCAGCTGGGCACATAAACCTTACTCCATTTCCAAGCCAATCCTTCCCTCAGAGTTAAGTCCATCTGGTTTTCTTTAAACCATGTATCGTTTGAGAGCACCGCTTTTAGCTCTGCTGTCAGCTTGTCTTGGGGGAGGTTGGAACCGCGCCACATTTGTGCTCTAGTGCATGCTTGGGCTGCTGGTTGGGTTTCAGAAATCATGGCATGTACTACCTCTTCTTGCCAGCTATCAAACTGGGGCTTTCTGGACAAAGCATCAGCCTATAGGTTCCCCCACCCCGAATGTATTTTAGGTTGAAATTGAAGTGTTTAAAATACTGAGCCCAGCAAACTTGTTTGGGGGAAAGCTTCAGTGCCTTTTCCCCCTCTATGAAGTGTCTCCAGGATAAGTGTTCTGTCCCCGTCCCACACACGCAACCCCACAGACAGCCCGGAGTTAATAAGCCACACGTCAAAGTCTTTGAAGATAAAGCTGGCAGCAACCCAGTGGCTAGCTGCCAAATCAGACTTTACTCACACAAAACAAAGATTAAACTGCAAGCATTCCGATAAAGCAGGCAAAGTTTCAACAATACAAGGATTAGTCCAAATGCAGTCCGACAAGGCAGGCAGAAGTCCAGTAACACAGAGATCATGGATTGTTTCTAGTTTTTGCTCATCGCAAACTGAACCGGCCACCACACCCACATTTATACCCTGTGGGGTGTGGTCCAGTGACTCAGCTAATCTCTGGCACGCCTTCCCATCTGCTGCGCATGCTTCTCCCTGCGCCGCTGTTGAGGATCCAGCCAGCACTTATCTCCTTCGTTGCTGTCCACCTGTGGCTGCGGGGAGGTGCTTGGCTCTGGGCCTATCTCTTGGCCTTCGGTGTCCTCTGGAGGCATTGCCAGAGAGGAGGGTCCTGGAGAGGGAGCCTTGCCAACTCCTCTCCCTCACTCTCAGAGTCTGCATCTGTCAATAGCCCAGGCTCAGGCAACGGAGCCACAACAATAAGAGAGCCCATCGCAACGCAAAAGCCTCTTTCTCCCATACCACCCATCTGCGTTCAGGGTCTGTTAACTTTTTTCACACGTAAGCAGAAGGTATTGTGGCCTGCGGAGCTGGCAGTGGAGTCAGACAGCGATGAGGCTGAGGAAGAACATGGGCCATGCAAACTACCCCTTTCCTAGCTAATATGGGATACCATCCTTGGTTTTTTCCCCTCACGCAACTCGACTCCCCGGTACCGGCGGCTAATGATTGTCTGAGTTGCAGGCCGTCCATCAGTTAGTGCAGTGATATCTAGAGAAAGCCAAAGAGGAGTATAAGAGAGTCGCGGACCGATCTTGGGCGACACTGTCATTGGCTGTGGGGGATCGGGTTTGGTTGTCCACTAGGCACCTTCTGTCAGACCTGCTGGTCAAGAAGCTAGACCACCGGTACCTTGGTCCGTTCCCTGTGGAGGCAGTTATTAACCCGGTCGCCTAGCGCCTGACCTTGCCACGTTCAATGCGTGTCCACCCAGTCTTTCATAGATCCCTCCTTGTCCCAGAACGACTAGTCTGTCCACTCCACCAACCTGACCGTCCCCAACCAGCGCCACGAGATGGAGATGAACCACCTGAGTACGAGGTTGCCAGCATTCGGGACTCCTGGTAGCTAAAAGGACGGTTCCAGTATGTCATTGAGTGGAAGGGATATGGGCCAGAGGACTTCACCTGGGAGGATGTGACCTCCGCACATGCACCTATCTTGATGAAAGCCTTCCATGACCAATTCCCGTCACGGCCGCATCCGGATCGTCAGACTTGGGGGAGTGGCCCTGCTGTGAGGGATAGTGTTGTAGTCCGCCAGCAACCTGAAGAGCTGGAAGCGGAGTCGGACAGTTATGAGGCTAAGGAAGAACATGGGCCAGTCCTGGAGGCTGGGGAAGGCCTAGATGAGGCTCTGCATCGGAGGCAGAGATGGGGCCAGGCCCATCAGAGAGTGATGTGCGGACTTTGGAGCCTCCAGAGGCTGACAGTAGAGAGGCAGAGGAAAAGGAGGAGCCTGTTCCTAGTGCACATATGAGAAGAGCTGCCAGAAGGCAGGAGCAGATAAAGCAGAGAGGACGACTCGGGAGTAGGACCAAGAGATGATTGGCCCCTCCCATAAGGCTTAAAAGACCAGCAGTGGCTCTTGGCCACTTTGCCGGAAAACAATGTTGAGAGAATTGCTTCTTGTTTCACTGTATTCATTTCTTATCGGCCTCTTCTGCTTCTGAACTTTTGCCAAAAAAAGCCTTTGGCAGTTTGCCTAATTATCCCATAGTCGGTGATAAACTGAGGAATGGTGTTTTGAAGAATTTGCTTTAATTTAGTTTGGACTACAGCTCATTCTCAGCTGTTCTAATAAAGTCTGTTTGTTTTTGAACTGTTTATATTTAATACTAACTACTTGGGCCTGGGTCACAACACAAGGCATTAATTCGTCTTGAGCGTTCCTTTGTAGTAGAACAGCCACTACCACCATGTCACTAGCATCGGCTTGGACTATAAAGGGTTTTTTGGGTCAGGGTGCTGGAGGATCGGCTCCACCACAAATAGGCATTTTAACTGTTCAAAGGATTTCTGAAAGTCCTTTGGACTTTCAGAAATCCAAGCGAGGGGTTGGCTAGGTTTTGGCAAGGGTTGGCGAGGAAAGTCCAAGCAAGGGGTTGGCTAGGTTTTGGCTTGGTTGGAGATGGACTGGTTTTTAGAAGCTCAGTTAATGGGAGTGCGACCTCTGCAAAGGCAGGGATGAATTGTCTATAAAAATTTGCAAAACCGAAAAAGCTTTGAAGTTGCTTCCAGGTTCGTGAGGGCTGCCAATCTGACACCGCCTTCACCTTTTCTGGGTCCATTTAGATCCCTTGGTTAGACCCTCGGTATCCTAGGTAGTCCAAAGATTCCTTGTGGAATTTGCATTTGGACAGGTTTGCATAGAGTTTGGCTCTGAGAGTTTTTTCAGCACTTGTCTGACTAGTTTGACGTGCTCTTCTGAATATAAGAATGTCATCCAGATAAACCAGGACCCCCTCATACAGGTGTTCATGTAGCACTTCATTGATCAGTTGCACGAAGACTGCGGGGCCCCTTGGAGTCCAAAAGGCATGACCCGGAATTGGAAACTGCCCAGCGGGCAGTTAAAAGCTGTTTTCCATTCATCTCCCTCCTTTATGCGGACTCTGTAATAGGCTTCCCTTAGATCTAGCTTGGTGAAAATCTTGCCTTTTGACAAGTGGTTCAGCAAGTCCTTCATTAGGGTAGGGGGTAGGTATTTTATATGCAAATGCAGTTCACGCCTTTAAAGTCAACACATAATCTCAGCTCCCCATCTTTCTTCTCTTTAAACAATATGGGGGTGGCCGCTTTAGATTTTGCTGGCTCGATGAACCCCTGGCCAAGTTGGTGTCAATGTACTTCCTCAACTTGGTCATTTCAGCAGGTGTCATGGAGTGCATCCTGGGTTTTGGCAACTTGACTCCAAGTTCTAATTCAATGGCACTGTCAGGCGTGCCTCCATTCAAAACTCAAGAAAGAAAAACCCCAACTCCATGTTTGTAGAGAAAGATACTTTTACTGAGTATGAACTGAATGCAGCGAAAGAAAAGCAAAGTCTGAGGCAATAGGTGTGAAAATTACATATTGAAAGCATCCCATATCCCTCCCTCCCAAGGACCCAGGTTGAGTGCCCAATCCACATTTCCCCAAGGTGTCATGTGGGGTACTTCTTCAGATGGCCCCATCTATCTGATATGCCGGAACAGTTGACTTTGACAGCTATCAGCTCTCTCTTCAGCTGCTATGAAGACAGGGAGAATTTTCCTCCCTTTTTCAAGACTTCTCCACCAGCTCACTTCCCTCCCTTCCAAATACCAGCAATGCCTCCTCCCTCCCATTACAATGGCAGCTGAAAGCAAGCAAGCATCATAGAGGCTGACAGGTACAAGCCGTGGCTCGATGAGGGGGGAGGATGTTACACTCCTCCTCACTAAACGTTTTGGCTAACTCTGTTTATTCCATAGGAATCTGGGGTTCTCCTGGAGGCATGTCTGAAATGGTGGCTGCTAGTTCTGGCGACTGGCTCCTATGGGTTGGCAGTCTCTTGGGAGGAGGGGCAGAGGGCAGAGGCCTGACAATTATGATCTTCCAGTATCCATCTTCCCATTTAATGGTGGGGGCTCATTTGTCAAGTCAAGCAAGGCCTAATATGATAGATTCTGACATCCTTGGTGCTACTATAAATTGTATAAATTCAGGATGTCTCCCAAATTCCAATCTAACCAGTTCAGTAATATGGGTGGCTGGGACTCCTCCAATTAACGTCTCATTCACCTGTTCAAACTTAATTGGGCGCTTTAAGGCTCCTGTTTTGATCCCTAATTCTTCAACAGTTGGAAGACCAATTAAACATCTGGTACAGCCTGTATCTATTATTGCTGGTACTTCTCCTTGCTCCCCAGTCTCAGGCACTACCAGTTTCACTTTAATTGAAAAAGAGGGGATGGCTGAACTCACCATTGGGTCATCTTCTCCGCTTGCCTCGTCGGGAGGGGCTTCTTTGGCCAGAGGTTCCTCACCCTCTTCGATGGGGAGGGGAACCTCTACAACTTGTCAGGCAAATTGACTGGTATCTGGGGGCTTTCATGAAGCCCTTCTGTCTTGGGCGGCCATGGCCAGATGTTCTTGTGGAACTGGCACAAGGGCCAGACACTCAGAAGCTTGATGACCCGCTTGTCCACAATGATAGCATTTAATCACCCCTGCAGGTTGAGTGGGAGGGACTTCAGTAGGCTTTGAAAATGGACGCCTAGCCAAAGTCTTCTGAGGTGGCTTCTTGGCTGGGGCTTTGCAGTGGGTGGATTTCTCTATCCAGAGCTATAGACATTGTATACCAGTTGTGCGGTCGCTAAGGCACCGCTTGGACTCTGCAGGCTTTCTTGACTTCCTGATCAATGGCTTCTTTAAAATAGTGTAGGAGTATGCGGTCCAGCCAATGTCCAAGATTCCCTGTGACTCGTCTTAAAGTCCCATACAAAGTCTTTTATGGGTCAATTACCATGCTTCATCACCTTTATTGTGGCTTCATTTTCATTGATCCGGTCTGGGTCTTCAAATCTGGCCCTGAGCAGCTCAACAAAACCATTGGCATCATTTAGTTCAGCAGCTTCCTCATTGTGCAGCTGGGCTATTCAATCAGCAGCATCCCCTTCATTCATCCCATCAGAAATCGCAGATACTAAGTCTTTATCTTTTTTATATTGCTCTCCATACTGATCTATATGAGCCCAGATTCGGCTGAGGAAGTAAGCCAGTATGGCAGGCTTACCATCAAATGTTGCTCTAAATCAGGGTGGCGGTTGCCTTGCTCTGGGATGGCATGGGCAGTGGGGCCGGGATCATTGGGACATGTTGGGCCCATGGTGATCCTTGGAAAAGTGAAGCAGAAAGTGCTGGCGTCCATTGGCACTGGACCCACCCCGGCCAGGATAGAAGGCAGCTGGCAGGGGGATGATCAAAAGAGCAGGGAAGAATTAGAGACGTCTAGCCTTCTAGGAAGAGAAATTGGAAGAAGTAGAAAGAAAGAAAAACTTACAAAAGAAACAAGAAAAAGAAAGGGTAGAAAGAGAAAGGAGCAAAAGGAAGGGTAGTAAGAGAGACTAGAAACACAAGAAGACAGATTAAACAGAGAATGGGAGAAGCAATTAAGCTTTTCTCGGTAAATATCAATGGATTAAATATTCCAAAGAAAAGGACACAAACATTTAATAAACTAAGGAAATTGGAAGCTGAAGTGATATGTCTCCAAGTGGTTCATATACAAAAAGGATATAGAAAATTATTAGAAAATAGAAAATTAGGAACACTATACACAACTTTAGCAGACAAAAAGAAAGCAGGTATTGCCATATATGTCAAGGAAAAAATAAAATCAAATTTAAGATATGCAGTGATGAGGGTAGAATTTTGGTGTTGAAATTGGAGATAGAACAAAAATAAATGCTACTCATAGTAATTTACGCGCCAAATAAAAATCAACAGCAATTCTTTAAAAAGAGATAAATAAGAGATTACTAGACTTGGATTATAAAAGGATTTGTATGATTGGGGATTTTAATTCTGTGGTGTAAATTGAGAGAGATTATAAAAGTATTAAAAAAAATAAGAAGAAAAGTGTATTACCGAGAGCCTTTTTTGACCTAGTATCTGAGTTCAATCTGCGAGATATATGGAGAGAGACACATAGAACACATAAACAATATATATTTTATTTATACCCACATCAATCGTGGTCCAGGATCGATATGGCCTGGACAACAGCAGAAATTCAAAATGAAATAGAAGAACTTGAAATAGGAGTAAATGATTGGGCAGACCACAATCCGATTACATTAAAATGGAAAGGCCAGAAACAAAATAAAAGATGGACAATGAACCAAAATTTGTGTAAAGATAAAAAATATAGACAGACGTTAGAGAGGGAATTGAAAATATTTTTTCAAATAAATAAAAAGGAGGATACTTCGATACAAAACTTGTGGGACACCACAAAAGCCTATATAAGGGAATTGACCATTGCATATAATTCTAAGAAAAATAAAGAAAAAAATGCAACTAGAAAGCTTGCGGGAACAATTTAAAAAAATAGAATATGAAGTACAAAAAGACCCACAAAATAAAAAGATAAAAGAAAAATGGAATATTATGAAACATAAGATTAATTTGATAACCCAGAAAGAAATAGCACAGAAAATTAGGATAGCGAAACAAAATTATTTCAAAAATGCGAATAAAACAGGCCAATGGCTAGCATACAAGTTAAGAAAAGAAAAAGGAAAGAAAATAATACAACAACTACAAGATGAAAATGGTATAATACAATGTAGGCGAGAAGAAAAAAAGGAAATAATACAAAACTGATGGATTAGCCCCCACTGATGTGCCGGGATCATTGGGACATGTTGGGTCCATGGTAATCCCTGGAAAATTGAAGCAGAAGGTGCTGGTTTCATTGGTACTGGACCCACCCCTGGTCGGGAAAGAATGCAGCTGGTAGTGGTGGCGGTCCCCATGCTGGCTGCGTCTGCTGTCTCCCTCCTGCTGTTTGGCCTGATTGCGTCAAGCCGCCCCTCCAGTCATCCCTGGCTGGATAGAAGGATGCCTGCGCCACGCTAGTGTTGTGGTCTGTCAGCGGTCTGTACAGCTAGAGGCTGATTCTGACAGTGAGAAGGCTGGTGTGGTGCTGCGCCAGCAGCCTGTGCAGCTGGCACTCAAGTCAGACAATGAGGAGGCTGGAGAAGATGTGGTGCCAGAGGCGGGGATTCAGCCAGGGCCTTCAGAGCCTCCAGAAGCTCCCATAAGTGAAGAGGAAGAAGAGGAGGAGCCTCTTCTCGATGCATGAGCACGTAGAGCTGTTAAAAGGCAGGAGTGGCTCCTCAGGAGGAGGTCTCCTCGAGAGTAAGGCTTGGGGCTAATTGGCCACTCCCCTAGCCTATTTAAGGAAGGACAACGACTGATGCAATTTGCAGGAAACAACTTCGTTCATATTCCTTCGCATCTTGATTCCAGATACATTTTGATTCAGCTCTTGTTTCTCTCATCAGTTTTCCTGCAAATTGTTTCTGGGCATTCTGCCAACCACAATAAGATTACGGTTATCTGACATACTGTGCCTCAGAACTGAGTTATTGTTCTTTGAATTCTTGTCGGCTGTTAATGAAGTTAAATTAACAGCCCTTGTTCAGAAAAGACTGATTTAAATTGTACTTGTTTTCGAACAACTACTAAGAAAGCTCATTAGTAGTCCTTAATTAGTAAACTAAGGTTTGTATGGACTTTGTGTGTGCTGCATTCTTTGGGATCCGTAGCTGGGGCAGAACAGTTAGTTTCTCCGCCTGGTCCTCGATCAGGAAAAGTGAGCATGGGTTGCGTTAAGCTCCATCTCACTTGAGGAGGTTGAGACCGGGGGCATAACTTCCCACTTCCATCTGCTCAAAACGCTCCGGGAGTCTGGTTAACGATTGGCTTCAAGACGGAGGCAACAAGTTCCAGTCCTGGGAATCTCCAGATCCCAAAGCTATCACACCTCTCCACTCTGGCTCGTGAATTGGATCAGACTGCCAACTTTTCCTTCGTGTCGGCTCTGCAGCTTCAATGGCTCACACCACTTCTTCAGAAAGAGAATACTGGGTCTCGATAAATCCTCCAGTATCTGTCCCCACGGCTCCCTCGGTGGTCTCCTCTTTCTCCTCCATCTTCACTGTGTCTTTGCACCACCTGAATTTTAGGTCGATGCTGGGGCTCAGCATCCTGGACAACCCCCTTTCAGGGTGCTGTTATGATTTTAGAGACTCAGGTTAATGTCAGTGTTCCAGAAAAACCCAACTCCAATTAAAAACTCAGAGGCAAGCATTTTCTCAAAGTTCCATTTATTAGAGTAGGTATACTGGCACATCTGGGAAAATCCGAATCTGAGAGTTCCGGGTTTTCCCTCAGTAAATCAAAATCCCTAAAACCAACCCCTGACTCATCAGTCCATCACATGAACCACCATCCGTCCCATCTCGAGACATCATTCCAACCACTCCTCCTCCAGACGCAGGATTGTCTTGACCTTGACCAAAAGGAAGAATGCTATTTTGTCTAACTACATTCCCTCTACTAAATCACCCCCTCCTACTTTCCCACACACAAGAAGATGGCAGCGTGGAAGCTTCTGGTCTCATATGGCTTCCAAAGCTGACATCTGCCTTTTCAGTTTTTGAGATTAGTATTGCATTGGGAGAAAAAAACCTAAATGTACATTTTTACAGATATCATTCAAGTTTATTTTAAAGCATAAACATAGGTTTTGTCCCTGTAGCTTAATATAATTAACCCTGTGATGGAACATGTTTGTAAGCACTACTTTTATCTTTTAAAAAACATGCAATTCTTAAAATTTTGAAAGTAATTATGAAACCACATTAATGTATATATCATTTTATCTAAATTGATAAACAAGTATATAGGTATAGTAATATCTATTTTTCCTGAAGATAGTTGTGTGTTTAATGTTGATTCATATGTCACTCAGCTATAACTAGTTTATCAAGTCAAGACGTTTTTCTGGAATTATCTCCTATATTCAGTGTAAGCAAAAATATATTAAATAATATAAGTAATAAATAGTGCTTTACGAATGCTCGGTATTATACAAAGTAAAAATACTTGGGATTGCATTAAAATGTGAATTTTTTCTGTATCTTTCCTTTTTTGTGCTGCTGTTGGTCTGTCCCCTGAATCATACTAGCTCGAGGTAGTCGCATTCCTCGACCTAGTGTGAGTCAGGGATGCAGTCGGGAAGCCAGTCGGGAAAGTAGCAGGGATACAAGCCCTGTCCGCTCTTTTGCACCCCTTGGTAAGTACATGGAGAGCTTATTATGCATGGTTGTTTGCTTCTGATTGTCTGCTAATATAAGATGAAGTAAAAATAACAAGTAAATATTTTTCTGTATAAAAGAACTGTGATTTGCCTACTTTGGCTGAAGAATTTATTCATCTGAAGAGCTTAAAAATTTCCTGTAGAATTTTAAGAGTAATTGCACAATCCAAAGGCACATACATAAGTATTTCTAAAGTTTTGTTGCATACATCAGTAATTTCTTCAGTATATATGTTTCTGATTAATTTTTATTAAACTGAAAATAATTTTAGCAGAAAGTCTGTCAAATCACAAATTCAAGTTTCAAAGTTCTTGTTAAATGCAGGGGAATGAAATTTGATGGGAAAAACTAATGATAGTCATTCATCTCAACTGTACACTGAGGTGTAGGTATATTTTTCGTTTCTATGATGCATAATTTTATTCATTACTTTTTTGTAACATATTACATTTGTTTTCATTTTTCCCTAAATATTAGATTTGTTTTGATTTGATCTCTGCTTAATATTTTAGATAATTGTTTAATGTAAAAGTCATTATTCATATGATTATAGTGATGGCAATGAAGATTCAAAGGACCTTGTATTTTGCTACCATGCAGAACTTGATGGCTTAGTTACTCAAAAAAATTATATAAATTTTTGAAAAAGATCAGACTGTAATTCTTATCAGGTTATTTTATGTCATATTGCTGCCATATAATGACAAATAACATAATCACATAACAGAAATAGAAGAATGATTAGTAATTTGAATATTTTTAATCACTACTTAATGGGCAAATCTTACATAAGCAATTCAAAATCTGTATTTCATTTTATGATTCTGGCACACTTTCCAGTGTTCATTCTTTTGAAAATGTAACATTCTAACCTGTTAACTGGCTCTTTACATCGTAAAGAGAAAATTGACTTTGAGTTTCTGATTTCTAATGAAATCAGATGAGTACTGAATTAACAAAAATATTCTTCCTTGTAGTTATATTTTAATGTAACAAGTTTAAGTGTTATTAATTAAAGCTATCAATATTTCTTTTTTTAAAAAATCCATAGTTTTTTACATCTTTTTCAGGAAAGATTTTTCAGGAAAAAAAGGCTTACAGCAGGTTTAAAATACTGTTTTAAAGCATCATGTTTTGTGTGTGAAATCCATCAGTACAATGGCACTGCTTGATACCTGCTTTTGAACTTATTTTAATTAACATCTCAAGATTTAGTTGCTTTTAATTCAGAAAAATTAAACACTAAACATTTAGTGTTTCTTTCTAATAAAAAGATACATAGAATCATAGGAATTGAATATACAACTATACATGTGCACACATAAAAATATAACGTTTGTTTTATACACATCTGTTAATTTTGACTGCAGCAGATTGTAATTTAAACAATGAAAAATAGTCACTGTGCTTTTGCTACCCTTGTTTTAATCAATTACGGCTAAATTGTTTTTATGATTTGCAAGATATACGATGAATTAAATCACATTAATTATGTATGTTATATCGCAAAATTTGAATCAATGCATTTTTATTTCAATATTCTTTACAAATTTAACAAGAACTTCAATAGTATTGTCTGTAAATTTCTAAGGTGAACAGCTGTCCTATATCCTTAGCTTCTGCAGTGTCTGCAATGAAGTGAATATTACTTAGAAACACTTAAACTAAATAAAAATTATAATAGTATTTTAACAACCAAGAATATGATTTCATGCCAAAATTTAAAACTGATTATTTCCAATTCCTGCATCTTCTTTATAAAATTATAAATTGCTTTGCACTTTATTAATCTTTTTAGGGTATAAGCAAGACTAGAAATGCTTTCTATAGGTAGTTCTTCACTTACAACCACAGTTGGGACTGGAACGTCCATTGCTAAATAAGGTGGTCATTGAGTTCAGCTGAGTTTACAGCCTTTTTTTTACCATGATCATTAAGTAAATTTGGCTTCCACTTCACTTGTTGGAAACCTTCACTTGTTGGAAAGGTTGCAGATAGTATAGAAATATAATAAATAATAATGGTGAGCATGTGATCCCAGGATACTGCAACCATTGTAATTACATGCCAGTTTTTATCACGTGACCACAGGGGTGCAGTAGTCATAAGTGTGAGAACTGGTCATGAGTCACTTTTTTCAATTCTGTCATAATTGCAAACAGCTACCAAACAGATGGGTGTAAGTCAGTGGTGGGTTCCTCCCGGTTCCGCCGAGCTGGTAGCGGTGACAATATGATGTAATTGAACTGGTTCTATCCTCCCCCACCCCCGTGTTATTTTTACCTTTTATTTGGCCCCACCCCCAATCTATTGCTGCCTCCTGAGTCCCAGCTGATGGCTAGAGGGAAAAAAACTGTTTAAACTCTTGCCGCAGGGCTTCAAAGGGCTGCCCTACAGCTGATCAATGTTAAAAGAAAACAAATGAGTAGACCAGTGCCTTCAAAAATACATGAGTGCCTGCAAAAATATATGAGTAGACCAGTGCCTGCAAAAATACATGAGTAGATCAGTGCCTGCAAAAATTCATGAGTAGATCAGTGCCTGCAAAAATAAATGGGTAGACCGGTGCCTGTAAAAATAAATGGGTAGATCGGTACGGTACCTCTGCTAAATCCTAAATAATTGTCATATGACCATCAAGCCATGCCCACAGAATCGGTAGTAAAAAAATTTAGAACCCACCCCTGGCAGGAGTCAAGGAGTAGTCTGGGGTTTTTTATAAAATAGTTCCAAGTGATATGTTCTGGATAGATGAAATATTACCATAGACAACCAGGAGAATTTAGACAAGACTTTTACACTCTAGTTTTTCATTCAGTAGCCACAAGAATATGTGAAATAATAGTACCCACTTAATCACTTACATGCCACTTAATCTATATATAAAGTAGCTAAGGAGCTAATTTTTAATTCTAAAAAATCACATGTATTTCATCACTTTGATTCATTTTGTGTGTAAATTGGCTGGTAGATGCAATCCTCATTGACCCAACCTTCTAAACCAGTTCTTGCATTCCACCTGCTTCAAAGGTGTCACTGTGAACAATCCCTGCCCAGAATGGTCATTTCGAGCTTGTAGCATTTTGCAATATAATTAAGCTTAGCTGAGCTGAAAAGTTTGGAAGGATAAGACGTGGCTAGCATTGGACTGTGAAGAAAGCTAGGATCTAGCCAAATAAGGTAGGAGAAATAAATTCCTCATGAATCCTGTAGCAATGAGTTCCATATTCTTGTCAGAAAAACAACATAGCAGTGCCCATAGGACTTTTACCTTTTGTCTTCCTTGTAGTTTGATCAATTACTACAGCTTTGATATCTTAGTAAATCCAATGAGAGAAATAATTATCTTTCCATCCCCAACATCACTTACAGTCATCCACTTCAAATAATCACAGAGTCCTGTACACATATTTATTTCAGCCACCAGCCTGATGTTGCCACTAACAGTATTTCTGAACAATTTTCAGTAGCACAGTTCTGAATATACCGTGGCAGAATTTGGACACAAGTGGTTGACCATAAGAGCTATAAGTTGTTTTAGATGTTCCACAACAAAGACTCTTTGTAATTTCACCCTTGGTTACTATTCACTATGTAAATCAGTCTCCAGAGGCAGGCTGATTTCTCACTTTGCCTAGAACTTGCTTCATTGCTCTCTCTGCAGTTTTCCTGTTCTGTATTATTATAATAACAGAGAGGGTTCATATGGTCCTGTTATTATAGCTTCCAGGCATCACTCCAGATCTACTGGTGCTCTCTACTCTCCAGATGTTTATGGGGCTACAGGTGAAGGATGAGTACTCTTTCCTATCATTTGTGCCATCATTCTGGATTAATTTTTACAATATTTGGTTTCCCATATAGTCTATTTTTATTGTTTTCTACATTAGCTTGTATTCATAATTTTGGGATAATTGAAGTATGTGAAACAATGCTTTCATTCCATATACCCTAAACGTTTTCTCCTCCTAATTTAAGGTGAATGTTGCCTTTTTTTGTTTCATTCTTTATTTCTAAAGCTTTATTAATGCATGTTGCTTTTACATACACAATGATACTGCTTATATTGACCAAGTTCCTTAATATGGTTCTTAATTTCTAAACCAGTAAAGACCAGACTGAACACATTTTAATAGGAGATTTATATAAGTTGTCAGTCTTTGAGTTCCTGTATAATTATCCTATCAATAGAATTTTGTTTTGATATTATAGAAGCCACAGAAAAATAATTATAAAATAACATGCATTTACATTTGCATTTAAGTGTCAACATTACAGTGCAATTCAATTTTATCAGAAAATTTTGGGAACTCAATTTGGTAAACATGGTTCTTTTCAGGGAGGACAAGGAGAAAATGATGACACATAGCTGACTTCATCATGTAAATGCTATAAGTTATATACTTAAATTGGATATTAGAAATTAGTATTAGATTGAACTTTCTTTGCAGTTTTTACTATAGCAAATCCTTAAAAATGTCATTTTCACCTCTAAAAATTAAGGTACTTTGGAAAAAATTAAGGAGAATTTTATCTGCAGATATAATTGCTTGATATGCATGTATTAACATTGTCTAGATTAGAGCCTATTACACTTCCTTGACTTAATAAATCAAATGTCATCTGGGATTAGTAGTAAGGAATCAAAAGGGATAGAATTTATATATTTCAGATATTTGTTCCTTTCCAAATAAATATTATATTTCCATTTTTTAAAACAATATATTAAACTTTCTAAGTCAAGTCAAATTAATTGTTTCTTTATGCTGTTTATTTCAGGTTTTGGAATTAGTCAATCAAGCCGATTGTCTTCATCAGTTAGTGCCATGCGTGTCTTAAACACAGGCTCAGATGTTGAAGAAGCAGTAGCAGATGCTTTGGTATGTTTTTGTGGGGATAACAAAGTAGGATTTTTATTTTCTTATGCTTTATTATATTATTGTCTAATTTGATTATTGATTCTGCCAAGTTAAATGATGCTCCTTTCCTAATAAATGTTACTCCATATCTTTTTTCTTTATATAAACATGTTTTTCTTAAGACTATATGTTCTCTGAAACCCAGGCTAACTTGTCTTCTACATGTTTTATAAAATAAAAGATAATGTCTTGCATGTAAATGTGTTGTATTCTGTGATACTGATGTGAGAGAGGATTATGCATAATTTTGCAGAGAGTAGTGTTAGCTACATATTATTACTTTAAAACAAATATAAATACAAATCACTGGCTGAGAAATCCAGCTGAGTTAATAAAATAATATTTTAATTAGGTATCATGACACATGTCACCTTTATAAGCCCTACTTCACATCTCAGTTTTTTTCCACTCTGCTCTTTGATCTCACAGTAATAATCTGATGGCTTCAACAGGAATTCAATTTATATCAAAACTGAATTCTTGTGCTGTAAATCATATTTCCCTCTCCCTCCCTTTGTGTGTATTTTGATTCTACCTGCTTAGCATATTTGCTAACAAGCTATTCAATGTTTATATTCATAACATTTGTTTTTTCTATAATGCTCTCAGCTGTTAGGAGACATTCGGACAAAGGTATAACTATTATTGTTTTCCTATTAATATTTATTTATTTATTTATTTATTTATTTATTTATTTATTTATTTATATCCCAAACTTTATAATATATAAACAAAACACTATTTTGATAAATAGGCTTTATATTCTGCATAAATGTTTTAAATTACCAAAAGATTCTAAATAGGTTTATATGGGTGTAAATGTAAATTAAATTTAAGTAAATTCCAGATATTTGTCTGTATGTTTTTTTTAAAGTAATGCAGCCCCAGCAGGACAAGCTATAATGTGAAATCACTAGAACATCTGCTGTGTTTTATCTCACCTATAGCAGTTATAATAATGACTGGGGAGAATGTAATTTTAATTAGATCTTTAGTTTAAATATTTCCTTTTGCAGTTAAATAACAATAAGCATTTCCTCTTTTTAGTGATGTCTGAAGATAATAGTAGGATCTGGAAAATTGAACATCTGAACTGACTGATAAAAGGTGCTTATTTTGCCATTGTTTATCTCATGATTTTTTCCTGTATAATAGAAAAAGCCAGTTCGAAGGAGGTATGAATCTTATGGAATGTACTCTGATGATGATGCTAACAGTGATGCTTCCAGTGCCTGCTCAGAAAGATCCTATAGCTCACGAAATGGCACAATACCCACCTACATGCGACAGACAGAAGATGTCGCTGAGGTCCTTAACCGCTGTGCAAGTTCCAACTGGTCAGAGAGAAAAGAAGGTCTTCTTGGTCTACAAAATTTATTAAAAAATCAGAGGACATTAAGGTAAGAAATTTATTTTCATTGTACTCAGATATATATATATATATATATATATATATATATATATATATATATATATATATATATTACTTTTAATAGTGCAGATTTTAGTCTCAATCTTATTAGTTGCTTTCAGTAGAAAACATATATTTATAATCTTAAATTATATTTATAAGACCACCTAACCCTAGATGACTTCAGGCAGCAAACAATAAAAATCAAGAATAAAAGCAATCAGAAAAAAAATGGTTAATGTGAAGGTACTTTCTGTAATCAATCTCATATATGCACCATCCTAGAGGAGTTCTGCACTCACCAAAGCCTGGGAGAAGAACTAGTTCTTCAAGGAGGAGAGGAGAGGAGAGATCATTCAGACCTCTATGTGCTGTTCCAGAGGGCATGCATTGTTACAGAAAAGCATGCTTATAGGTGGAGGGAGGGATCAATAATAGCAAACTGAAAAGTAGTCAGAGTGATCTGACCATGACAGAACTGGCAGTAATGTATCCCAGCTGTAAATCTCTTGTCCTAGACAAAAACTATATCCAATGTGCAATCTTTGGCGTGTCAGACCATTACCCTCCACCTTCCTTGGCCTTCCTGGCCAAGGAATCAATCCAACAATCACCCACACAGCTACAATCACAGCTGCTCTTGCTGTCAGACACTCAGCAGTCCAGTGTTTCATAATGCCACAAGTATCCAGAGTTAGTGCAAGTTCAACCCATTCCAGTTTTACTCAACAACCCCTAGTCTCAATCTATAGTGGCTTTCCAATCTAATAATCCAATCAGCTAAACCACAGGTCATTTCAGAAGTTGTTTCATAAAGTCCATGGGTGAAATCCAAAATGAGAGTCTGGACCTGGCTGTGAGAGATGTATGTCTGGATTATTGTAACGCTCTCTACATGGGGCTTCCCTTGAAGAGCACCCGGAGGCTCCAACTGGTCCAGAATGCGGCTGCGCGGGTAATTATGGGAGTGACCCAACGCTCCCATGTAACACCGCTCCTGCGCAAACTGCACTGGCTCCCGGTGGTCTTCCGGGTGCGATTCAAGGTGTTGGTTGCTCAATGGCATGGGCCCTGGGTATCTACAAGACCGCCTTCTGCCACCGATAGCCTCCCATTGACGGATATGCTTCCACAGAGAGGGGCTCCTCCGGGTGCCATCAGCTAGACAATGCCGGCTGACGACCCCCAGGGGGAGAGCATTCTCTATGTGGGGCCCTACCCTCTGGAATGAGCTGCCCCCGGAGATTCGTAGGATTACCGACCTGCGTACCTTTCGCCGTGCCCTAAAAACATTACTATTCCAACAAGCAGGGCTGGCCTAAATAATAAAAATATTTTTACTATTTTAATGGGTTGTTTTATTAGAATTTTCAGCCAATTGATTTAATTGTTTTAACTTGTTTTTAATTTTTTTATTGTCATAGTTTTATTTCTGGCTGTACACTGTCCTGAGTCCTTCGGGAGAAGGGCGGTATAGGAATTTAATAAAATAAATAAATAAATAAATAAATAAATATGCCCGGACAGCTGCAGGAGTCGGCAGTAACAGAAAAAATTACCTAAATACTTGCACTTTACCCTAAGCTTAATTTTTATACAGATATGATTTTCAGGGAAATTGAGGAATCTAAAACACATGCACAGATTTCACTCATTGTGATATTTAAGTTCAGAAAAAAATTAAATAACAATAAAGTAAGTTTTCCTAAGCTTGACTGCCATGTTGAAAGAATTCAGATAAGCACAGAGAAGAAGAGAAGAACAAACTCTTATGTTTAATGCTGCGCAGATGAGAGATTGCTTGAGTGATGGTAGTTTGGTAAACAAAACAAATTCAATACCCTCACTCTCCGCAACCTCCAATTGGCACTATATGTAGAATGATGATCTTACAATCTGTACTCAAAGGCATTGTTACATTATTTTTTTAAGCTCCTGTCAGAAAGTCACTTAATACAGTATTAAAGTTTGTATTAAAGCAGGAATGTATTTCAATCCATTGTTTTTGAAGCAATCAAGACCATTAATATAATACACATAATTATTATAATTACATAATTACTCAAATTATATAAATGCATCATAAATTACATCAATTAGGTAAATTTGCGTTTAACAGACACTCGGATCCAAAGGATATCCCATGTCTCCAAGTAGTCCATAAAATTGAACTTTTCACAGAGACAGGATCTAAGAAGATTTTCAGAACAAAAATGCTAGACAAGGAAAATGAAGCTATTACAAACACAGATGTTAACTTTCAATCCTGGGAAAGGGGATGAAGTAATCGTACTACCCAAGCCTATAAAAAACATTGATTGATCTAAGTATTACATACATTTTCTGAAATAAGCTAATTCAAATGCATAATTACATTTCAAATGTTCATGGTATTCCATGTTCAATCTATTATACTTAACATTGCCATGAATTTTGACTCATAACATTTTTCACAGCAGTAATTGTGTCATGGGATTTAATCCATATAGTCCATGGAACTGAAGAATGTTACAGTTCAAAGTCACCTCTGATAGCAAGAGTCAGAAGATATACTCATTTAAATTTGGTCTCTTTCTTAAAGTAGATTTGTGTATTGCAAAGCAACTAGCTCAGTTTGCTTCATTTTTTAAAAAAATGGACATTACTTCACTTGAAGGAAGACATTAGCCCTTTTGCAAATAAATTATTTGTAGGATTATTTTGTGGCCATCAAACAAAAGCAGATATTCTTGAAAGCAAGGGAATGAGAGAGGACAAAAGCAGCTTTTAGGTCCTGTGTATACAAAAATACTGAAAGTCAAAAGGATTCCCAAACACCACTCTATATAATAGCCTTATAAATCTAGTTTTTTTAATTTGAGAAGAGTGCAAGATCTGTAAAATCTATATGTCTCATTCTCTCCCACACCTATACAAGGCAGTCAGTACAAAATAGTAGGATGGTTTCTTCATCCTTTTTATTTGTATATGCAGGCAGAATTAATACAAGGCAGCAGCAGTTGCTTAAAATGAACCTTATATAACACGAAACACTCAATTATCAGTTAGATATTTGCCTATTCAGACATAGAGAATTCATTGCATTAAGGTGGGTATTATCAGTAACTTAAATTTTTACAGAAGTGTGATTTTTTCTGGTTTAGTCTTAGACTTTTGTTAAATAATGGAATTAGGTGCCAAGAGTCAGAGTAGGAAAAGCCTGTACCAGGAAATAGCTGATTTGTTTTAACAATACCCTGTTTCCCCCAAAATAAGACATCCCCTGATAATAAGTCCTATTAAGCTTTTGAGCGCATAGCAATAAGGCCAAGCACTTATTTCAGGGTTCAAAAAAATATAAGATAGGGTCTTATTGTCAGGAAAACACTCTACTATCATTTGCAACTGTTATTCACATGACCCAGTTTTCTCTATTTTCTGAGGTAAAAATAAGGATCCATTCTGAATTCTCTTCAGGAAGGGTCTTGATAGCTCAGGGACAGCATGGATGGAAAGAACAATGAGGCTCTTTATGTGACTTATCAAAAATTGCTGAAGGAATAACTATTTCTATTGTATTAAGGGTACCTCATAACGACTTTGCAAAGGGGAAAATGAGATTTAAAAAGCAATTTTTAGACAAGTATTGATACTCCTCAACTTACCATCATTTGTTTAGCCACTATTTAAATAGTCATAAGTGAACAGTGATTTATAGCCAGTTCCCGCACTTACAATTATCACAGCACATGATCAAAATTTGAATATATGGCAACTAGCATGTATTTATGACAATTACAGCATCCCAAAGTCATGTGATCTCCCAGCCAGTTTCCAACAAACAAAGCCAATGGGGAAGCCAGATTTGCTTAATGACAGTGGCTCATTTAACAACTGCAGTAATTTGCTTAACAATTATGCTAAAAAAGCTCATAAAAATCACTTGATTCACTTGACAACCACCTGAGCAATAAAACTATGGTTCCAGTTATGATCATAAGTCAAGGACTACCTGTAAAATGGCTTAAGAGGGCATATATGATAAATGTTTGAGGTGCTGACCCTGAAATAAAGCTTTTTTCTTTCAAAACAATAAGGGCATCTACTTATTCCATGCTGTCATTTTCCTTAAGGACATATGTGATAAAACATCAGTCCAACTCATATTTTCTGCAGAATCTTCTTTTAAGATTAGAATTAGAATATTCTCTATATACCGTATTTTCCCCAAAATACGACCTACTCAGAAAGTAAGTCCTAGCTTGATTTTTACATATGCGCCCAATATAAGCCCTACCCACCCCCAAAATTGCTTAGCGCATTGTAAGCTGCCCTGAGTCTCCGGAGAAGGGCGGCATATAAATCAATATTTTTTTAAAAAAAGCCCTAATTAAGACCCCACCCACTCCAGGGTGCACAGATAAAAATTAAGCTGGGGGGTGCACTACTACTTACCTTCAGATAGTTGCAACCAGGCCTCACACACCTTGGCCCATTTCTTTTGCTACAGGTGGCAAGGCTTTCCTGAAGGCCTTTCTAGCTGATAACAGAGCTCCAGATCGATCCAGAGCTCTGTTATTAGCTGCTGAGGCCTTCAGGAAAGCCTTACTGGCCTTGCCAGATGAAGAAGTTCCTGAAGACCTTTGATAGCGAAAAAGAGGCTGGAGGTGATGCGCACAAGTAAGGTGAGTCAGTGGACTATTTCCCCCCAAAAAATAAGATGTGGTGCCTTTTTTGATGGCAAAAAAATATATAAGATGGTCTTATTTTCGGGAAAACATGGTAGGTAAAACAGGGCAATGTATTATTAAAAATTCTTTGGATTTTATGAGATCATCAACAAATTATATTTTTAAAAAATGGAATTGCAAACATTTTTAAGTAAATTAGGACATAGATTTTTTGAAGTTCTTCACATCCCTCTGAAGTTTTACTAAAGTAATATTTTATCATTTTGGCAGTCGTGTTGAATTAAAAAGATTGTGTGAAATCTTCACGAGGATGTTTGCTGATCCTCATAGCAAGGTATGTATTTCCATTTTATTATTTACTAGGCATTATATAGATTAAAATTCTAAAAGCTTTGATTATTGGTGTGGCTTCACTCACAAAGCTAAATGATAAGATATAGGCCCATGGATTTCAAGTATTGATGTTCTTCTCCAATTACACAAGTCCAGGATTCCTAAATGCAAGATAGGACCTCACCAGATTCAGATAATTCTTGCTTAGAGACCAGTTACTTAATGACTGTTTGAAGTTACAATGGACTTTAAAAAAACCTCATTACAGTTCATTCCCAAAATCACAACCACTGCCACAGTCACCCACCCCTTGGTCATACAATTGCTTTTGGGGCATTTGGCAACCAGCTCAATTGAGAATCATTTGCAGCATCTTGCAGTCATGTGGCTGTCTTTTTTCTCCAGCAAAATTTGAGGAGAATAGATTTTTTAATTTACTAAATGACTATAGTGACTCACTTTATAATCGTTGCAAAATCAAATCAGATCACAGAGTGATCTATTTAACTACCACATGATTTACTGACTAAAATTCGAAGCCCATTTGAAGTTAAGTGAGGACTACCTATACATAGTGTGGACCTTACTTCACATTTAATTCACATCCATAAATCTAATGTAGAAACCTCAGAAGTGCTTAACTTATTATTCAAGTTATCTGTAATGTATGGGCAAATTATGTTTTCCCTTAAG
This sequence comes from Arizona elegans, assembly GCA_022577455.1. Taxonomy (NCBI): domain Eukaryota; kingdom Metazoa; phylum Chordata; class Lepidosauria; order Squamata; family Colubridae; genus Arizona; species Arizona elegans. The sequence goes on along the minus strand of JAKOOJ010000004.1, from coordinate 67,427,330 downwards.
TAGCAGTGGCTTGAGACTCCGGAAAGCATTTTGTTAAACCATTACGATATATATATATAAGATATATGTTATTTCCGGTTTGCTCATAAGCAAGAAATTGTGTAACTCAACTTTTTATGCTGTATCTTCTCAGAAATTCCTCTTGTCTTCTCCTTAATAAAAACAGATACAAATCATAGCTTCTCTCACCTTTGAATCATTTTGTTGTCTTTTTCAGGCCTTTATTCAATCCAGTTCTTCATTTCTTTTTTCTTTCCCCTGTTTTTAGAGTCTTCTAATTTCTTTTTAATATACAAAATGGATGTTTTCTTTGTCTTGTTTTGTCTCTGTGTAACATTGAGAATGAAGCATCTGCTGAAGAAAGAAACAAAAAAACCCAGTATCTTTTGGCCAAGCCAAGAAGAGAATCACTCAGTGAGTCTTTTTAGGGAGAATGCAGATATTAGTGGAACAATCAATAACTCCAAGCCCAATTATATGATATTTAGCAGAAGTCATAATATCAGTGTTGGGGCATTTCAAGCTTTCTGTTCTGCAGCAAGCCAACCCATTGGTTTGTGTACTTATCAAATAAAAATTGCAAAAGGAGGGGCTTGTGTTAGTCTGTTAGTTTGTGGTAGCCAAATTTTAGGCGGAATTTGATAGCAAACACCTTTCCAACTAGCAAATGTAGTAAAATGAGCTGTAACTGTGCACGTGATGTTTGTTCTGACCCGGCTCCCAAACATTACAACTACACTATTTGTAACTAAACGTTCCCTTTATTAGGAGTGCTAGCAACCCCGGCAAAGTGTCTCTCTCTCACAGCAGGCTAACAAAGTCTCTAAGTGCCGGTGGAAAGCAAAGCTTGTTCCCTTTCCCCCTGAAATGACTCCGATGCACCAGGAGTCTCTCTCTGTCTCACCACATGTGTAACAGAAGTCCTGGAAGGTGCGCTCTCTCTTTTCCCAGCAATAGACACACACACACACACTTTGAAGGCGCGCCCGATTCTCAGTGCCTCAGAATTCCGATACAGTTCCAGACAGGATTCAGAAGTTTGGACTATCAGTGGCTGACTGACAGGAAGACCAATAGTTGTCTGCCACACCTGTTCATCTCCACCCCCTGCCTTTTATCCCCAGAGCTAGGGTGGTGCTTAGCTAGCAACGGTGGCTCTTCCATCCCGACGACCAGTCCATAGAGTCCCGCTGCTCTCCTCTGCCATCCACACATCAGGCATGGGACCCAGCTGTTCCTCCTCTTCCTCATCAGCAATCTCCGGACCTGGGGACTATTGACTAATGGACAGCCCAGGCTCCACCTCTGTCTCTGTCTCTCTCAGTTCCAGTCCCCCTTCCCCCTCAGAGCTCTCAGATTGCCTTGATGCTGGTCCTGATTCCCACTCTGCCTCAGCTGCTGGAGGCCAGCAACTGACAGGCCACAACAATGTGACGCATCTAATGAAGTGAGCGACAGCTCATGAAAGGTTATGCCTTTTAATAAAAGGTAGTAATCAGAAAATCAGTAATTCCAGGCTGTTTTGCAAATCAAGTACAAATTGAAATTATTTCTTTCACCCACCATCACACGGCACTAAAGAGCTCTTCTCTTTCTCTCTCTCTCTCTCTCTCTCACACACACACACGTGTTAGATTTGATCAACAACTGAACACAAGGTACACGTGCTTCCAGTTAAAAATTAGATGTTCCTCTTTCCACATATTACCAATATATTCCCACTTTTCAGATTTAGAGGAAAGTAGAGGCTGTTAAGAGCAGGATTAAACAAACAGCCTTGTAGTCTTTTTTTTTTTCATTGCCCAACTAATTGGGGAGTAAAATTAATTATTTGATCTATATTTCCTAGCCTCTGGGGAGAAAATATTAAATCCTAAATAATAACTAGGTAAATACTAGATTTTGGAAATTGAATCAATTATATTTACTAATGGCTCTGTTTTCATTTAAGAATTTATAGCCATTTTTTTTCTTCAGATAAAGGTTTGCCTCAGAGGGAACATTGTTCTCCAACTGTTTGTAAGCCACCCAGAGTTGCTGCAACAGTGAGATGGACTGCATATTATCATAATCATAAGTTTATTTGTCGAGTATATATAAGATAACAGGTAAAAGTATAAACATAATTTGAATACATGAAAAGAGTAAGTAAAAAGGAATATTAGGACAGGGATAGTAGGCACGCTGGTGCACTTATGCACGCCCCTTACAGACCTCTTAGGAATGGGGTGAGGGAAACAGTAGACAGTTTAAGGTTAAAGTTTTGGGGGTTTGGAGAAGAAACTACAGAGTCAGGTAGTGCATTCCAGGCATTGACCACTCTGTTACTGAAGTCATATTTTCTGCAATCAAGTTTGGAGCAGTTTACCTTGAGTTTGTATCTATTATTAGCTCGTGTATTGTTGTGGTTGAAGCTGAAGTAGTCGTTGACAGGAAGGACATTGTGGCAGATAATTTTATGTACTATGCTTAGGTCAGATTGAAGTTGGCGTAGTTCTAAGTTGTCTAAACCCAAAATTTGGAGTCTGGTGGCATAAGGTATTTTATTGCAGTTAGAGGAATGGAGGACTCTTCTCATAAAATATCTCTGGACTCTCGATTGTATTTATGTCCGAAATGCAGTATGGGTTCCAGACAGATGAGCTGTATTCAAGAATTTTGACCACTTGTTATCTGTTTGACAGGAAGGCAGCTATCCATTTATGTAGGAGTCCAGAAATGCCATAGGATTTTAGTTTTAGAAGTAATTTGTCGTGTACCACTGAATCAAAAGCTGTACAGAAGTCTATGTAAACTGCGTCTGTTGCTTTGTCCTGGTCAAGATGTGTGGTCCATATGTTTTTGCAATGTAGTAGTTGTAGATTACAGGATAATTTTTTTCGGAAATCAAATTGTTTGTAGGAAAATAGGTTGTTTGTCTCTAGGTGTAGTGTAATAGATTGGTTAATGATTGATTCCATGACTTTGCAGGTGACGCAACATAAAGAGATTGGTCTGTAATTTTCAACTAGGCTAGGCTCTCCCTTTTTGAAGATAGGTATGACCTTGGCTTGTGACCATTGGTAGGGCAAGGTGCTGGTACTGAAAGATTTTTCAAAAATTATGCTTAGAGGTTCTGCAATTGCAGTGGAAAGCTTTTTTAAGAAGTATGCACATAGTCCATCAGGTCCAATAGATAGAGATGGTTGTAGATTGTGTATTGCCTTTCAACATTGTCTTCTGTAAAATCAATATGTATAAGATCACCGTAATCGTTGTAATTATCTGTAGTACGACTGGGAAATATGTGTATGTGTTGTTGCTGTTTACAAAGACTGAGCCGAAGAACGTGTTAAAGAGATTGGCTTTAACGGTTTCATCAATACAATCTTCATTGCTTGGTCCTTTTAGAGGTGGGATGGATCTCGAGTCTTTAAGTTTGTTTTTTACAAAATTATAGAAGGCAAGGGTGGATTTTGTGCGTAGAAGGTTTTCTTCTTGCTTGATGTGATAATTGGTGCATTCAGTCTTTATTTGTTGGCATAAGTTTTTGTAGCGGTTTTTGAAGTTAGCTACGTAGTTAGTTTTGTTTTTTCGCCAAAGAGATTTTTTTCTGGATTGTAATTTCCTTATTGTTATTGGTAGTTTATTTTTTCTAGTTTTGTGGGATATTAGTGGTACGTAAAGTTTATTGATTCTTTTGACTTCGCGCAAGAAAACGCTGTAATGGTCGTCAGCAATATTACAGCCAGAAAATAGAATTTGCCAATCAAGAGATGAGAGTTCATTGTCTATGAGATCACAGTTGGCTTTTTTAAAGTTATAACTGGGAATCCCATCATTATGATGATTTTTGAGAGGGCGTAAATTGAGACAAAAGTCAATCATGCTGTGGTCGCTGTTGGAGAATGGTTCTTTTATTTGTAGTCCATAAGTTGAATTTAAACTGTTGCAGAAGATGAGATCAAGGCAGTTGATCAAGTCCCAGATTAGTTACAGTATTGTACAGAATTGCATGCATAGGTTCAGTTGTACATTCATTTAAGGTCCAATTAATAAGTGGTAAGTTAAGGTCACCAAGAAAGATTATTAGGTGTTGGTAGGAGGCTGTCCAGGTTAGTAGTGAAGTTAACTTGTTTGCATGTTCAATGTCGTAATCTGGGGCTCTGAAACAAAGTAAGAATCGAAATGTGGTATTTAAGGACAGGTCGCAGATGATGGCAGATGACAGGTCTCAGGAAGAGCAGGTTTGCATGTAACTTGAATATTTTTTAGATGTAGGGACTTTTTGTAGAAGATAGCAACATCACCTGCTCTACGGATTTCATGATCTGACCAGTAAACATGATAGTCTCTTACTGTAGTAATGGAGTCAGGGAGGGATGTATTCAGCCATGTTTCACAGACAAATATAATGTCACATATAGGCGTATTCAGTAAGAGGAGGAATTCAGGTATTTTATTTACAACACTTCTTGCATTAAGTAGCTTGCATTTAAAGTCAGTAGTAGTAGTAGGAAACAAACAAAGAAAAAACTTCATTTGCCTTCATTAATGAAATAAAACACTGTTTTTTATAATAATCTATTTTTATTCCATTGCAAGAAGCTTCAATTTTCTTAGATTCCAAAATATTTCAAATAATATAATCACTTGCCTTTCTCCCCCTATGAATTTCAGTGGCTTGATCAGATTTTAGTAACTCCACTGTTAATTGCATCCTAACATTCTTTTTTCAGAATATCTGGGAGAAGTCAGAGTTGTGTTTTTATATTAGTGACTGTTCAAAGTTACAATGTCATTGGAAACAGTGACTTATGACCAGTTTTCACACTTAAAATCATTGTAACATCTCCATGGTCACATAATCAAAATTCAGGTGCTTGGCAGTTGGTATGTATTATGATGGTTGCAGTGTCCCACAGTCATATGTCATCATTATAACCTTCCTGTCCAGCTTCCAACAAGCAAAGTCAATGGGAGAAATCATATTCCCTTAACAACTGTATGATTCACTTAACAACCACATTGATTTATTTAACAACTGTGACAAAAAGGTCTTAAAATGAGGCAAACCTCACATAATTGCCTTGCTTAGAAACAGAAATTTTGAGATCAGTTGTGATCATAAGCCAAGGCTACCTGTATCCAGCCCAATCTAATATGCTAACCAAATGAAAGCCAAATTAAAACCCAGCTCTCTGAAATAAGTAGTAAATGACATTGCTTCTGCTGTTAAGTTTGCTGTTATAAAGTTTTCAGGATATTTGTTACCCTGCTGATATTATAAGTTTTGATGTAGACTAGCTTACAAAACTTCATATTTACTTAACTCTTGATTCAATAACTCTGTATGAAATAGCATTTGCATCAACAAACTTTCTAGATGTATTAAGTGATGCACGTTGGTGCTTTAATTGGGTTATTCAGCTTGACACTACATTTCTGATGAAGTATTATTAGTAAAAAGAATGTGATAACATCTTATTTTCATCATTTTGTTCTTAAGGACAATCAGAAGTTTAAATTCAGCATCACACCAAACAAACTTCCAAATGACTCTGTACTTGTTCTGTATTTATATTTCATTATTTAGTTATGACCCATCTTTCTACATAAAATTTACCCACAGTGCAGACATTTCTGAAAGAGGTTATAATTAAAACTTCTTGTTTACTGAATTCTCAGCAAAAGGGAGTTAATTACCCTAATTATACCTCACACTAAGCATCCATGCTGCATTTTGATATTTTGTCTTGCTAGTATTGTATTTCTAAGAACATCAACTTTGTAAGAACTAATATACCTAGGATAGACTTGCTCATGATCTTTTTTTACACTGTTTGATATTACAATCAGAAAAAATTTCCTAGGATAAGTAATCCATTATAACTGAATAATATATTGATTTTCAATTTTTTCCTTAATTCCTTCCTAATTTTTCACTTTACCAGTATTTCTTGCAAATAGCTCTGTGCCAATGGAATAAGAAACTCAGTATATGAAAACTGTAATACAATTAAGTTTGATGTACCAATTTTAGAGAAATGGTCGATAAATTGATACTTAAACCTATGGAAACTATTTCTTTCTCTACTCATACCCAGAAGGGTAGGAATAAGGCTTTACATTCAAGCTGTTGTAAATCTTACTTGCAAGATTTTTATTTTTTAATATTTTAGATATTATTTGCTGCACAAATGAAGGAAAAATGAAGAATTAAAGAGAAAAGCTTTACAAAGAGTACAAGCTTTATGGAGTGATTATAATCTTATTATGTGTAGTGTAGAATAAATGTAGGATAAAAATTGAGTCAACACGATGGTTTCTGCAAGAAATATTCCATCTCCACCCTGCTTCAAATGACTGGCATTTTCAATTTGCTCCTACTTTTTCTGATAATAAATATTTGAACAACAGTTGACATCAATGATGCTGAATTTTAATACTTGATGAATCTGATTTAATTCACTGGAAAAAGTTCTGCATTTTTGTTGTAAATTATTATACTTATAGATGCATTTTAACTTCTGCGAGCTTTTCTGTGTTTGCTAGAAATATAAGTCTTAGGTGTGTACCTTTAATTTGATCTGTTTATAGCAATCATTCTAAAAAAATTTGATAAGTCCTTTGGCTGTGTTTGAAGATGTTTATTGACTTAATTGTCTAATGGCACTTTGTTTTAGGAGCCCATAGGGCTCAGTAAAATATTTAAGCTTATATAGATAAGATAGATATAGATATATCAGATAAGTAGCTAAAATTCTGTTACTTGAAGCACCATGTCAGATTATTCAATTCTATAAATATTGCAAACAAGTTATTTTCTGCCATAGTAGAAAATAATAGACTTCAGTTCTATTGCATTTGTATCTACAGTATACCCCAAAATATGCACATCTACTTAAGATGTTATAATTTTAATAAATATGTATAGATTACAGTTCTTTAATTTAACTAAAGTTTGATGCTTGAATTGATGCACAGCCACATTTTAAAATTGCTCATAAAAAAAGCACTTTTCTTCCAATGATTTGATATTGAAAGAGAAAATTGGGGAAGAAGACAGAAGATAGATTGGTACTTACATGCTATTTAGGAATTTGATTCCAAAGATATTAATATTTTAACACATATAAATCCTTGTATCATAATTTTCTCATGCAGGAACTATGCAGATGGCAACTAATTTGTGTGTTTTATCTCCCCCCTCCCCCTCCCCCTTTTTTTCTTTTTGCATGCTGTCCTCTGTGTTGGAACTCTCTATAGAGAGTAAGTTGGATCAATATTCGTTAGAGCCCTGATTTTGTTGCATGATGGATACTAATCTTTCTCCCCTCTATTTTATACTTATAAAAATGTTTGTAGAATGTAGCTTTTGCACTTTATAAATTCCTGCAGCTATACAAATTATCCTGAAATGCTTTTGTATACAAATTAACTTTCCTTTTGTTTTTCTACTGCTATTGTGTATTGTGGTGACTGGCGCATCTTAATTTCATATCATCTAAGGAAGTATATTAAAAAGATCTAAAATGTTTTTCTCCACAGTCCAGTTGCAGATTTATATCCAGATTTGTTTATAGGAATACACGTATGCATGCATTAATATATACATACACACACATACATTCTTTGTCTGTGTACAGTGTGTATGTGGATTTTTACACATACAGACACCCTTTTGGCTATTCCATAGCTTGAATACCTTTTTTTTTTTTTTTTTTTTGCAAAATGCCATGAAATAAGCAATACTGAGCAGTGTATAAATTATGTTTATATTTAACTAATCTACAGTTAATACATATTATGAAGAAGGAACAGCATTGTTAGACAGTGACAGGTGTTGCAATTTTGAACATGAAATATGGTGAGTTGACATATTAAATATATATGAAATGATGCCTATCAGTACTGTTAAATGCATCACATGAATAATAAGTTGGAGATAAATTGACAGTTGAACTTAAGTCCCATTGAAAACAACAACAATTATGATCATAATTCAATTGAATTATACCAATATTAAGAATTAAGTTGGTCTGAATCCAATTTTGTTGCATCATTCTTTTTACTCAGTATAGCTATTATTTTTTGAGTACAGAGATGGATAACTGCAGTTTCCAAAACCCCTTACTGTAACCCATGGAAACCTTTTTGATCATGATTTTAGCATTTTGAGGTGAGAAACACAAGAAAAAAGTATTATAAAACTTAAATTTGCATAACTTAGATACATCCAAAGAATACCCCCCCACCTCAGTGTCCCTAGAGCAAGGCTTGCTCACATGTATGATTAGATCATGCCCACTTTGCCATTCCAGCTATAGAAACTACATCTGTTGTGTCCCTTGGGCCTCCTTAGGTTGCCAATTCATGTGTTAGTGGAAGGTTTTTCTAAAAAGTTAGGCTTTCTAATTCTCTACTACAGTAAGCCTCAATTTAATAAACATTCATTTGGCATAGTTCAAATTTACACAATCTAACCTACAACAAAAAGAAAGTTAAGTCAGTAAACCAGATAGCCAAATAATACATGTAATCAGAGTTCTGTACTGCTTCCATAGTTCTTGCATTCATTTTGGTTTGGAAGGCCTAGAACTGTGATGGCGAACCTATGGCATGTATACCACAGGTGGCACACTGAGCCATATTGGTGAGCGCGCGAGCTGAGCTCCAGTGTGCATGCGTGCGCTGGCCAGCTGATTTTCAGGTCTTCTGGGCCCACCAGAAGTCAGGAAACACGCTGTTTCTGGCCTCCGGAGGATCCCCAGGGGGGTGAGGAAGGCCCATTTTTCGCTCTCCCCAGGCTCCAGAGGCTTTCTAGGAGCCTGGGGTGGGTGAAAATGGCCTTCCCCACTTCCACCCCCCAGAGGCCCTCCAGAGGCCGGAAACGGTCTGTTTCCTGACTTCCAGTTCCACCAAAAATCCGGTGGCCCACCATGCCATCATGTGCCAAAAGCAGGGAGAGCACAGGGGATCGCATGCACAGGGGCGGGGCACATAGAATTATGGATGTGGGCACATGTGCACATGAGCCTTCCATGCTCCCCCCCACTTTTGGCACTCAATGGCAAAAAGGTTAGCCATCACTGGCCTAAAATGTGTTTTTCGCTATCACACATCTTCCGTTTACTTTCTGTAAAAAATGGGAGGGTTAAAAAAAACCTTACTCTAAGAGACTTGCAGCTTCAGTTGGAATTGTGCTAAACCAAGGTTTATTAAATTGAGGTTTACTGTGGTAGAAAATTGGAAAATCTAGCCTTTTTTATATACCTTCCTCCATAGTCCATTAAATTATAGTTTTCTGTACTACTTTATCTGAATATATTTAACTAGAGCTTAAAGCTGATCCTACAATAAAGCTTGGAATGAGTTATGACAGAGCTCCAACCCTAGATGGACAACTCATCCAAAATCCAAAGAGTCTTAACAAAATTGTGTCTGCATTATCCCAATTTTGCTTGCACTACGTAACAGCAGAGTCTGTAGTTTGCTGCTGTAAACAGCAAATATAGTTTAGTTTACTTCATTGTCATTGCACATGGTACAAAGAAATTAAATGCTGTCTTCAGTGTACACTATAACTATAAAAATAAAAACACAAACACACATCCTTTACATTACATATAATTGAAATTGAAAACCCGAAATTGCACTATACCATAAAATTCAATATGGTTATTGCCCTAGAATAGAAACTGTTTTTCAGAATATGTGTCCTTGTTTTTATTATCCTGTTCCGTCTGCCAGATGGTAATAGTTCCAAAAAAAGGTTGCCCAGGATGAGTTGGATCTTTAAGAATGTTTTGAACTTTTTTAAGGCAGCGGGAGCTGTAAGAGGAGGGGAGAGGGCAACCAATGATCCTCTGAGCATTGATGTTGACCCTCTGGAGTGCTGTCCTATCTGCCACTGTGCAATTTGCAAGCCATACACAGATGCAGCAAGTTAAAATACTCTCTATGGTGCAGCGGTAGAAGGCCACCAGCTGTTTTCATTCAGTTGTTGTTTCCTGAGAAGTCTCAGGTAGCATAATCTCTGCTGAGCCCTTTTGACCAGTGCTGCAATATGAGTGTCCCAGGTCAGGTCCTCTTTTATGATAACACCCAGAAACTTAAAACTGGCCACTTGCTCCCCTTAGTCTCCATTGATAAGCAAAATATAGACCCAAGATAAATATGAAATTACAACTGAAAACCACTGCCTTATTATGAAACCTAGATTTTAGGAATTGAGCAAAAGAACACCTCTTGTTAGTAGCTAGTTTCAACAGAAAGGTATAATATACTCACTGTGCGATTCTTTTTCTTCTACCTCATATGTTTTGGTTTTTTATTTTTTATTTATTTTTTTGTTTGCAGTAGGAATCAAAGTATTATTTTTATGCCTTTTATTCTTATTTGAAAGTTTGATTACTAATTCAGTACAAAGTGTAGCTAAGTATCTATATGGAAAAGGTAAAATTTCCTTATTGCAACTATACATTATTTAATCAACTTGTTTTCTGATTCAAGTACACCATTTTGGATCACCTTTATGATTTTATATAACTATTGTTTAGATACAAATACTTCCAAAAACTATGAAGATCAAGTTTCCAATTTTAAATTTTCTTCACAGTCTCCTGATTCTGTTCAATTACAGATTGTTATATTTCCATAATTATTGACATTTTTATAAACAATGCTGAAGTTAATTTGTAGGTGTATAGAGATCCTTTGTAAGACATTAATTTCATTCTTCCCTGCTTCAAATCTTACAGTGTACTATATTGAAGATAGTCATAAATTTGTTTCTTTAAAGAATTGTTGTAGCATCTTAGCTTTTTTATCTATATCCAGCATGTTTTCTATGCATACAAGACATAGTAGTATAAAACTATTTTCCAAATAGGAAAACAACATTTTTTATGGTTGTTCAGACTTTATTAAATATCATATTTGAATTAAATCTATAAAGAGTTGAATAAAAAAAAAGCAAGTTTATATGAAAAAGAGATAAATATTGTGACTGAGCAATATGAGAGAATATAAGATCTGTGAAAGTAGATAATTTATCACTAAAGCTGGGAAGATGTAGAGTTTTTCAGATCAGTTGTAATTAAAAGATCTAGTATGCTAAAATGAAGCATAGATCAAGTTCCCAAATTCAATGAAACAGAAAACACTAAAGTAGTGAGGAGGGAAGAAGAGAATTGCGCCAGTCATCACAGCATTTCTTTGCTCAGTGGTATTGCATGAAGTACTAATTTGCAGAAATACAAATATATTTCTGAATCACAAGATTCTGACAAGAAACAGGAGAGAATGTTTTCCTGCTTGGCTATGTATCATTGCCTCTATCTGCTTCTATGTGGTACTACATTATTTTGTGAGTTCAACACAGGCAAGCATCAACTCCTTTTCTTCCCTACTTTTTTTTCCCTTTTGTCCGCCCTTTTTCCCCCTACTGCAGGTGTTCAGCATGTTTTTGGAAACATTAGTAGATTTTATTCAAGTTCATAAAGAAGATCTACAGGATTGGCTATTTGTGCTGCTGACCCAGCTTCTGAAAAAAATGGGAGCTGACTTGTTGGGATCTGTGCAAGCAAAAGTTCAGAAGGCTTTAGATGTGACAAGGTAATAGATTAATATCAGAATAAAAATACACATTTTAAAATTTCTACATCTGTATTTCAGTTTTGCACCTTTTAGAACACAATAAAATAATCATATATATATGTCAGCATATTAGAGTGTAGAAAAAATAATAACATTTCTGTTTTCATAATATTGTCTTTCTGGTGATGTTTATATATTATGTACCTTTACAATGAATGAACTCAAATGCTTTGTCCAGTTTTAATTTTTTCTGTGTTTAGAAACCCATAATTTTTATATTATCTCTCACTGCTTACCTAGGCAAAGTACATGTATTTCCTGTTTTATGTCTAGTTTCTGAACATACTTTAAGTGTGATGAAGTGAAATTTAATTCTATTATTTCTTAGGGAATCATTTCCAAATGATCTTCAGTTCAGTATTTTAATGCGGTTTACTGTTGATCAGACCCAAACACCAAGTCTGAAGGTAAAAACTTAAAAAGCTTTACAATGTATGACATTCCATTCAATAATACTTTTGTCTTGTGTTATACATTTTGCGTTGTTGGTTTTCAATTAGTGGGTTTGTTTTTTTTTATAAAATTTCAGACAGTCAAGCCAGCATTGCAGGACCAGCTTCGTTCTTTCTGGAGCTCCAAGGTTTTTTTCTGAATTATTGCTTTTTTTAACCTATTTTACATTAAAATATTTCTATGCATCCATATACTGCTACTAACCTTTGCAAAGAATTTTGAGCATGCTGTTGTATACTTGATAACCAAGTATTATGTGGTCTCCTGAAACATTTGACAATGAATCCTATGAAAATTCCACAAAGTCCAACACAGTTTTAAAAAATTGTATGGCTGTCTAACACCAAGCTGATTATGCAAGCTCCCTCTGTCAAGTCTCTTCTAATTTTATGTTTGTAATTTCCCAATCTCCATTTAAAAGACTGAATATTTTGCAGTTGTAAAATGTTTTTGCATCTTCAAAATTTGAGTCATTTGCCTTTAAACTTTTATTATGAATATTGTATGATATTAATGATACATATTCAGATACTGAGATGTTGCTGAAAATATGTAAAAGTTGAAATATATAAACAACAAAAACTATTCTCCTGCAGATGACCAGTTGGAGAAACTTCAGACCTGAGTATATATATTGTGTATGCACAGCGAGACGTTTTGGGAAAATAACAAGCATATATGTAACCACTATTTTTCTCTGTCTGACATAGAGGTCTATTAATTGCTTTTCACAAGATGGCAGTTCTTTACTCCTGGATGCAGTGGTATCAAAGTTACAAACAAAAATATTTGTTAAAATGCAATGTTTATTATAAATGCTATAGAGAAAATCATGTTAACTATTTTGTTACAGCAAATCTTTAGATTTTTCTTTAGATTCAAACGTAAAGGAATAAAGTTTTTAAAACTGGGGGGAGCTACATTGGGGGATCCATGTGGGTGAATTGTTTGTTTGTTTGTTTGTTTGTTTGTCAAACATGTACAAGATAGTGGGTATAGGTATAAACATAAAGGAAGTAAGTACAGATAAATGGGAACAGTAGGGCAGGGATGGTAGGCACGCAGGTGCGTTTATGCACCTCTTTGTGGACCTCTTTGGAATGGGGTAAGGTCCACGGTAGACAGTTTGAGGTTGAAGCTGTGAGGGTTTGAGGCTGTAACAATGGAGTCGGGTAGAGCATTTCAGGTGTTGACCACTCTTGCTGAAGTCGTATTTTCTGCAATCGAGTTTGGAGCAGTTTACCTTGAGTTTGTATCTATCGTTTGCCTGTGTATTATTGTGGTTAAAGCTGACAGGTTCTAGCAGATAATTTTGTGTACTGTGCTTAGATCGGACGCAGGCAGCACAGGTCCAGATTGTCCAAGTCCAGAATTTCAAGTCTGGTGGCATAAGGGATTCTGTTGTGAGTAGAGGAGTGGAGTACTTTTCTTGTGAAATACCTCTGGACCCGCTCAATTGTATTAATGTCCGATATACAGTGTGGATTCCAGGCGGATGAACTGTATTCAAGAATTGGTCTGGCAAAGGTTTTGTATGCCCTAGTTAGCAGTACAATGTTACTGGAGAAGAAGCTTCGCAAGATTAGGTTAACAATTCTTTATGCAATACTGTTACAGTGAGCTCTGGGGCTTAGATCATTTGAGATGAGTACTTCTAGGTCCTTGACAAAGTGAGGGTTGTCTATGAGATCATTTCCACCCAACTTGTATTTGGTGTTCTGATTTTTTTTATTTTTTTTTTGCCAATGTGCAGGGTAGAGCATTTATTAGTTGAGATTTGGAGTTGCCAAATGCGTGACCATTCTGACACATAGTCATTGTTGCTTTGGAGGGCAGCAGCATTGTCAGTGGTGTTAAATAATTTTACGTCAGCAAAGAGGACACAGCTGCTTTTAATATGATCACATGGGTCATTGATGTAAGCAGAAAGACTATCGGTCCTAAAATGCTGCCGCTGTTAACAGGTGCCAGATTTGATTGGGCCCCCCCTATTCATTGACTATTCATTTTGACTATTCATTGCCTATTGGATAGGAAAGTGGCTACCACTTGTGCAGGGATCCAGAGAGGTCATAAGAATTTAATTTCAACAGTAGTTTGTCGTGCACCAAAGGCTTTACAGAAGTCTATGTAAATTGCATCTATTGCTTTACCCTGATCAAGATGTGTGGTCCAAATGTTTCTACAGTGTAGGAGTTGCAGATTACAGGACATTTTTTTAAAAAAACCAAACTGCTTGTTAGATACAAATTGTTTGTAGGAAAGTAGGTTGTTTGTCTCTAAGTGGAGGGTGATGGATTGGTTTATAATTGATTCCATAACTTTACAGGTGACACAACACAGTGAGATTGGTCTGTAATTATCCACTAGACTAGGGTCTCCCTTTTTAAAGATAGGTATAACTGTGACTAATGACCATAGGTCGGGCAAGGAGCTGGTTCTGAAGGATACCTCATAAATTGTGCATAGAGGTTCAGCTAGGGTAGTGACAAGCTTTTTCAAAAATAGGCACATAATCCATCAGATAATGGCACATAATCCAGGGCCAATAGATAGAGATGGCTTTAGGTTACGTAGTGCCGTTTCAACATTATCTACTGTAAAATCAATATGTACTAAATAGGATGTTGGTCTCACCTGGTACGCTCCTTCTCGTTGGATGGAGATAGCATCCAGGCATGGGTTGACCTCGTCTGCTAGCTGATTGAACTGAGTCTGTCAGAGCTGTGAGGACACACCTCCTTTACCAACAGTCCCCAACTTTTGGCAAATGAAGTGACAGACTTGACGTGTCTTGTTCTAAAGTTCTCCCCTTTGGATCAGGACCAGACGGTCTTCAGGGTGGGGCTGGATGCTATCTCCACCCAACGAAAAGGAGTGTATCAGGTAAGACCAACTCCCCTTCTCCATTGTGGTGGAGATAGCATCTAGGCATGGGACATTCAAAAGCTGGCTTGTCCTACGGGTGGGCCGCAGTCTGGTCCGAGGTCCCCTGATCAGAATGGACCCATTTCAGCCAAAGCAAAGACGTCCAGCTTGTAATGTCTGATGAAAGGGGACAGAGAGGAACATGTGGCTGCTCAACAAACCTCTTCAAAAGAGGCTTGCGTCGCCCATGCCACTATCGTGGCCGCACTCCTGGTGGAATGAGCTGTCACCCGCCGAGGCAACAGAAGGGCTTGGAGCTTGTAGGTCTTGGTGATATATGCCCAAATCCAGCCACCCACAGTCAATGGAGTGACCTTGTTGCCCAGGATAGAGGGCTGGAAGGACACAAAGAGGGACTCAGTCCTCCTGAAGGAGGAGGTCCTCTTAATATATATGCGGAGGGCCCTCCTCACGTCCAAGGCATGTACTGGCCTGAAGGGTCCTCCTCTTCTCCAGGGCATGTACTGGCCCTGAGCAGAAGTCGGGCAGTATAAGTTCCTGAGCCCTGTGGAACCAGGACAAAGGTTGGGGACAAAGGAAGAGTCCAACCGCAAAACCACCCTATTAGAATGGAAGATACAGAGATCTTTCCTGACAGAGAGGGCTGCCAGCTCTGAGATCCGTCTAGCCAATGTGATAGCTACCAGAAGGGCCACCTTGCCCTTAGGAAGCACAGTGTGGTCGATCTCAGTGGTTCGAACGGGGCCTCGATCAGCGAATGCAGTACCTTGGTCAGGTCCCATGTAGGGTACCCATGAACCATTGGAGGCCGTAGGTTCATTCTGTCCCTAATGAACCTGCGCACGGTCGGGTGCTGAGCGAGGGACTACAGAGCCCCACAAGAAAGGACCGAGGACAGGGCCACTACCTGATGACAGATGATGTTGGGAGTTAGCCCCTCCTAGAGAAACTCCAGTATCTGGGGCACGGATACCAATGCATGGTTCAAACCCAACCTGGAGCACCAAGAGCAGAAGGCTTTCCAGGACACATAATATATACGATTGGTGAAAGGCCTCCTGGAAGCCTGTATCATCTGGATAACTCTGGAAGAGTAGTTGCCCTGGCTCAGAAATCTCCACTCAAATGCCAGTCAGTCAGTTGGAGCCACTGTGGATCCGGGTGGACCAAGGCCCCCTGGCTGAGGGAGATTCTGTCCAGTGGTATCCTCCAGGGTCTGGCCACTGACAGGTTGACCAGGTCGGCAAACCATAGCTGTCTGGGCCAGTGGAGTGCAAGAAGCAGGAGCTCCATCTTTTCAGCCAATACCTTCCAGATCACCTTCAGAATCAGGGGAAGAGGAGGAAAGGCGTAGAGAAGTCCCCAGGGCCAAGGACTGCAAAGAGCCTGAGGGAATCCCTCTGCCCCCAGTACCGCAAACCTTGCAAAGAACTGGGCAGTTATGTGTTGTCCTGAGTGGTGAACAGGTCCATGACTGGCAGCCCAAAGCGATCCATCAACTTCTGAAATAAATTTGGATGCAGGCGCTACTCTGAGTGGTCAACTGTGGCCCTGGTGAGCCATTCTGCCTGCACATTTGCCACTCTGGAAATACGTTCCGCCCAGAGAGACAGATGATGCCTCTTCGCCCAGAGCATAGCTGTTCTGCCTCTTGCATAAGGGACCTGGAGTGGGTTCCCCCTTGGTGGTTTATATGGGCCTTGGTGGCCATATTGTCGGTCAGGATTAAGACGTGTTTATCCGACACTATGTACTGGAACTGCCTGAGGGCTAGGTGAACTGCCCTGAGTTCCAGCCAGTTTATATTGTGGTCCAGTTCTGCCTGTGACCACTGCTCCTGAACCATCCTGGACTGGAGATGTGCCCCACAACCAAAGAGGCTGGTGTCTGTAGTAACAGTCAGGTTCCTTGAATAGACTCCCTACTGAGATTGCCTAGGACCATGATAGCGAACCTATGGCATGCGTGCCACAGGTGGCATGTGGAGCCATATTATTGGGCACGCCAGCTCAGCTCTGGGGCGCATGCGTGTGCCGGCCAGCTGATTTTTGGGCCCTCTGGGCCCACCAGAAGTAGGGAAACAGGCTGTTTCCTGCCTCTGGAGGGCCTGGGGTGCGGGGAAGGCCCATTTTTCTTTCTTACCTAGCTCCAGATCCTCTATGCATCTGGGAAGGGCAAAAACAGCCTTTCCCACTCCTTTGGAGGCCCTATGGAGGCTGAAAGGGCCCATTTCCCGACTCCCAGTGGGACAGGAAGTGACTTTTTTCCTGCCCCAGCCTCCAGAGACTCCTAGAGAGGCTCTTAGAGACTCCTAGAGAGGCTCCTAGAGACTTCTAGAGAGGTTCTGGAGGCTGGGGACAGCAAAAAATGTCACTTCCTGTCCCACCAAGAGTTGGAAAATCGGCCCTTTCAGCCTCCGTAGGGCCTGCAAGGGAGTGGGAAAGGCTGTTTTAGCCCTTCCCAGATGCATAGAGAGGTTCTGGAACCAGATAAGAAAGAAAAACGGGCCTACCAGGCTACCATGTGCCAGGAGTGGGGGTGGGGTGGGGTGGTTGCATGCGCATGGGCACGTGCGTGCGCGACCCTTCCCCGTGCCCCCCTCTCTTGGCACGCAACGGCAAAAAAGTTAGCCATCACTGGCCTAGGAAGTCCACCACCAGAAGGAACAGATCATCCCCGGTGGAACCCTGACCTTGGATGGTGAATTGCTCCTGCCTGCCGTTTGATAAGGCATGAGGAACCACTGAAGAGATCTGGTGTGCAGGTGTGCCCAAGGCATGATGGAAATACAGGAAACCATCTTGCCCAGGAGCTGCGAGAGAAGGGCCAGGGGCACCGTTCATTCCCTTCTGATATGACTTACCAAGTCCTTTAGACTCATCTGATGTTCCTGGAAGAGGTAGACCTTGCACGCTAGAGGACTGTATCAGGATATTATCCAGGTAGCACTGGACGCACATGGGAAGAGTCCAGAGATGCGCCACTAATGCAGCTAACAGCTTCATGAACGTCCTGGGCGCCAATGACAGGCTGAAAGGCAGGGCCTTGTACTGGAAGTGTCGGCCAGCGTAATGGAAGCAGAGATATTGTCGATGCATTGGTAAAATGGGGACGTGCAGATAGGCCTCTGTCAAATCTATGGAGGTGAGGAAGTCGCCCTCTCTGACCCTCTCCAGAATGGACTGGAGTGACTGCATCTTGAACCACCTGTAGATTAGTACGCAATTCAGCCTTTTCAGGTCCAGAATTGCCCCCCACCCCCCAAGGTCTTTGGAATCACAAAGAGGATGGATTAGAATCCCATCCCTTATTGGTCCCCTGGAACCAGTTGGATTGCGCGAATATCCAACAGATGTTGAATAGCGGTTTCCATAAGGACCCTCTTCGACTTGTCCCTTGAAATGGGAAAATCGAAATATACAATTTTCTTATCACTCCCTCATCTGTTCCTGTTAATATCTTGTCTAATTCTGTCAATTCCATATAAAAGCCATATAATTTTGCATCTTTTTCATATTTGGATTGTATTTGCAGTTGTTTATACCACACCATATCAATCCCGTTTTTCCAAATCTTGTTTCGTTTTAAGTTCCCCCTTTTCTGACAAAATGTCCTTATATCTAACAATGTTTCCCATGTTATTAATAATATTTGGGTGGAGACTTCCGGTGGCTCCACGAAATGCCGACGGAGTTCCTTTTAGAAGCTCCAGTCCCGTGACTCTGTATAGCCGCTAGAACAGCGAAAATCAGTTGTCTAGCGGCTTTAAAACTCTCCCCCAGGGAAAAGGGGGAGAGAAGAGCAGAACGGTCTGGGTAGAGCTCCCCTAGACCCCCAGGCTTTTTTTTTAAGACTGGGGTTTGCAGGGTGAGAGCTCCCTGAAAGCCCTTCAAAGCTCTGGAGCCGGGACAAGTCTGCTTAAAAGCAGACTGAAGCGTCGCAACCACACCAGCAAAGCAATTAGAAGATTAAAAAGAATCTGGATTTTGGATTTTGGATGCTGGCAGAGTTAATCCAGGAGACTAAAAATGCAAGTATTGTATGTTAACTCCGTTTAAAAAGGGAAAGATGGTGCCTTCACTTATAAGTGAAAGTCCTTGTTAACATCAGTAACATTGTTAAAGCTATTGGGTTACTTAAGAAAAAGATTTAAAGTGGAAGTGGAATGGAAAAGACTATGGTATTGATTTTAACTAACTTACATCCCTAATTTGCCTGGAAATAATTTGAGTTAATGACCTGATAGCCAAATTAATACAAACATAAAGAGACAATTGAAAAATGGCTGAAATTAAAGATGGATTATATGAGTCAGCAAACCTACAAGTAGTGACTGTGAAGGATTTAAAAGACTTTTTAAAATCTTTTACTGCTGAGATAAGACAGATAATTAAAAGAACTATTCAAGATTTTAAATTGGGGAATAATAATGATTTGCTGGCTGGAAAAGAGGAAGAAATTAATTAGGACAATGTGCCTTTGGAGGACAAAAGAATTGTTGGGGCTAAAGTGGAGGTTATTAAACCGAAATCACAGGTTCTGGAGGAGGCTTCCATTCAATTAACTGAGAAACAGCAAGAAGACTCTTTACTGCAGGTTGATAAATATTTTGACAAGTTTTGGCTCTACAGACAGAATCAATATATAAGCAACGAACTGATGGATTACAAATGCAGGAAGAGTCGAAATGGGGGCTTCAAATTAAAGGAAACAACCCCAAGAAGAGAACGAATTCCTAAGACATACCAACTACAATTTCAAACCCAAAAATTTTTGAAAATAAAAGCAGGGGGAGGAGTAATTTTTTTTTTTTAATTTGATTTATATGCCGCCCTTCTCCGGAGACTCAGGACGGCTTACAATGCGTTAAGCAATAGCCTTCATACTTTTGTATATTTATACAAAGTCAGTTTATTGCCCCCACAAACTGCGTGCTCAATTTACCTACCTTAGAAAGGATGGAAGGCTGAGTCAACCTTGAGCCTGGGGAGATTCGAACTTGCAGTAATTGCAGGCAGCTGAATGTTATTAACAGGCCATTAGTCTGCTGCGCCACCAGGCTCCTCTACTTTCTGAAGAAGAAAGTATTATTGAAGAAGGACTGGAAAAAATATAGAAAGAAAGAAAGACTGGTTATATTTTGGAGATTGTCTCATGATGTTAAAAGTTTTAATTAAAGTTGGAGCAGGGGGAGGAGCAACGCTGAAGAAGAAAGTTATTGAAGAAGGACTGGGAAAAAATATAGAAAGAAAGAAAGACTGGTCATATTTTGGAGATTGTCTCATGATGTTAAAAGACTTAATTAAAGTTGGATAACTTTTGAATTTTATGGTAGTTTTAAGTATTGAAGTCTAAAGCTGGATAACTTAAAATTTAATGGATAACTTTTTGAATGTTTTGAAACATATTTTGAGAATGTTCTGCTAATGTATTAAGATATTTTAAAATGTTTAAAATAAGATTATGGGTTTTTTTTTATAAATGTGAAATGTGATAAGAGAATTTATAAAAGGAAGGTTGAAGTATAACTTTTAAAAGGGGAGTTAACAAGTGTGAGAGAGTTTTGGATTCTGTAATAGCTAGCATATTTTAGTTTATGTTTGTTAAATGCTGTATTCTGTTTTTGCTCTGGGAAGTCGGGGGGGAATTGGGGAGGGGGTTTGGGTGGGGATAAAATGATGAATGATAATTGATTGTGTAATGTTTGATTGTTTGAATATAAAAAATAAAAAACTTTTTGTTTTTTTAAAAATAATAATAATAATATTTGGGTGTATAAGTGCTTCTATTGTCAAAAGCCAAACTGGTATCTTCAAGTAATGTTGTTCTCTAATTTTCTCCCATACTAACAATAATCAGGGTTGATCTCCTCTAGGACTGACCGTTTGATCACCTTGCAGTCCAAGGGACTCGCAGGAGTCTTCTCCAGCACCATAGTTCAAAGGCCTCAATTCTTTAGTGCTCAGCCTTTCTTATGGTCTAACTTTCACAGCCATACATTGCAACTGAGAAAACCATAGCCTTGACTATACGCACTTTTGTTGGCAGGGTGATGTCTCTGCTATTTAGTATGCTGTCTAGATTTGCCATAGCTTTCCTCCCCAGGATCAAGCGTCTTTTAATTTCTTGGCTGCAGTCCCCATCTGCGGTGATCTTAGAGCCCAGGAAAATAAAATCTGTCACTATCTCCATTTCTTCCCCATCTATTTGCCAGGAATTGAGAGGGCCGGATACCATGATCTTAGTTTTCCTAATGTTGAGTTTCAAGCCAACTTTTGTACTCTCCTTCTTCATCAGCATCAAGAGGCTCTTTAGTTCCTCTTCGCTTTCTGCCATTAGAATGGTATCGTCTGCAAAACTGAGGTTGTTGATATTTCTCCCGGCAATCTTAACTCCAACTTTTGATTCATCTAGCCCCACTTTTCTCATGATGTGCTCTGCATATAAGTTAAATAGGCAGGGGGACAGTATACAGCCTTGCCGGACTCCTTTCCCAATTTTGAACTAATCAGTGGTTCTGTGTCCAGTTCTCACTGTTGCTTCTTGACCCGCATATAGGTTTCTCAAGAGAAAAATACTCCTCTAGGGTTTTTTTTCAGTTTGTCTTTTCTTTCTATTTCCCACATACGTTATTGCCAGTTCTCTGATATATGCTTTGGCTGGGTCCCATACATTTTGTAATGAGGTCTCTTCTTTTCCATTTTTTTTTTAAAAAAAATCAACTCCTTTCCTATATGCTGTAAAAATTCTTTTTCATTTAAAATTGTTTGATTCAATGTCCATCTTAATTTCTTTTTTTTTTTGTCCCTTCCATATAATTTTCATCTGCCCATATGCTTGTTTCAATGTTTATTTCTTGTATATTAGATAATAAGTCCTCTGACATCCACATCATATCAATTCTGGACCAAGACATATGTCTATTTGAATAAAATGTATATTGACTTTTCTCCGGAAATCTTCCTCGCCAAGCATCTTGAATACCTAATTCTTCTACTATTTTGAAAAAGATTTTTGGAAGTATTTGCCTAGCTTTCTTATTAATCTTGTTAGTTTTATAATCCAAGTCCACATCCACAATTGCATTTAAATTACCTACTATACATATGTTTTCATACTCCAATTCTATTATTTTCCTGTGTAGTTTACCATAGAAGTCTTCTTGGTTATCATTTGGTGCATATACTGTATAGCTACTAAAAGTATTTGTTTATAGTTCATCGTTACCTCCACCATTAATATCCTCCCTTCCTCATCCATGAAAATTGGTTTGGCCTTTATTACCTCCTTAATATACAAAACAACGCCTCTCTGATGTGTAAGCGGGGCATATAATTTCCCCATTTTAGGATATTCCCCAAAAAATGTTTGTTGTCTTTTAATGTGAACTTCCTGTAAACAAATTATATCCTGCTTTAGTTTTTCCAATTTATTAAAAGTTCTTTTTCTTTTTATTGCCGAATTCTGTCCATTTATGTTAATTGATGTTAATTTTATTTCTTCTTCCATGTTTTATTTATATGTGAATTTTGTTGCTCTAGTCATCCTTGTCTCTCTTGGTTCCTTTGCCCTTGCTCCTTCTCTTATTGCTATTTCATCCCAATCTTTGACAGCTTCTTTTTGTTGTTTATCTCTCTCTTCCATAAGTTCTTTCTGGTATCTCTCTCCTCTCAAAATCTCTCCTTCACTTGCGGTCCCAAGTATTGATCATAAAATTGTTCTGTTTTCTCTATCGAGTCTAGTCTGTGTCTTTGCTCCTGCCAAGTCACCAATACTCCTTTGGGTATCAGTCATCTAAAATTTATTCCTTTTTTAATTAAACATTTTCTCAGGAACTGATATTCTCTTCTCATGTCTCTAACTCTTCTTGGTATTTGTTTTAACACTACTATTTCTTTACTCTTGTATTTCATAGGGATGTTTCTTACTCTGTAAAATCACTGTTTTTATTGCTTTCTTAGTAAATCTAACATGCACTTCTCATTGTGTATCTTGTATGCACTCTAAATATTTCATCAGTGTCATTCAATATTCTTTCTTTGGTTTACTCCATCACTTCCACCAACAAATATGCCATTATCTCTGCTAAATTTTCCCCTTTCTCTTCTTCCATGTTCTGAAATCTCAAATAATAATCTGCTCAATCCACTTCTAAAGAGATAATTGTCTTCTCTTTATTTCTGTTTGCCGCTGTTAATCTATAATTCAGCTCTCCCATTCTTCTTTCTATTAATTCGGCTTTTTGTTCTACTTTTTGCATTCTTTGTTCATTTTTCTCCATGGTTCCTTGAACATTTTTTAATTCCCCTTCTACTTTCTCCATTCTCTCATCTAATTTGCCTATTCTTTCCTTCAAGTGTTCATGAAGAGCCTGTATCATATTCTTGAATTCTAATTGCATAGCATTGGCTTTTTTCTTGTTGTGCCATAGAATCTAATGTTCTCTGACCACAGGACTAAAAATTGCAGAGTATGACACTGAGGACAATGCTGATGTTGTTTTCTTCATCTTGTAATGTCTTAATATTTGTAATCCACCGAATATAGCTCATTGTATTTCCAAGCCAATTTATAACCAAATATAGGCCCACCAAAAAAAGCAGCAAAAAGCAAGGAGATAGAAAAAGAAAAATAGATAACCAGAGTAATAACAAAAATAAGAAAAAAGAGAAGCCAAAAAGCTTTGTAATCCAAATCCAAATCTCAGGGTTTTTCTTACTTCTTTTCTTCACGTTTTTCTTACCTTAATCCAAATTGCCTCAGAGAGAGAAAATATAAAATTTATAATCCAAATCGACTCCCAGGCTCCAAAATTACAGTTATTCCAACAGAAAGATTCATAGCTTTACCACAAGGCAGCAAAAAACTATCAGTAGAAAAAATAGAACAAGTAACAGCCACTTAAAAAGAAAAAAGTAAAAGTCTTATTTCAAAGTGCCACCAAAAAGAAAAGGGGGGGGGCATGGCTAGAGTCACAGCGAAATGACATGCTCCTGGGGAGCTGCCGAGGAAGCCATCGATATCTCCATTCCAGGTGGTCTCTTGGGACTGAAGCCATCTTGTAGGGATGGTGAGCAAGGGGAGCACATTCTGATGATCTCAGGAACTCGCAAATTCCCTGATTGATCTGGAAAAAGCTCCCTAAGCCAACAACTGAGAAGGCGGCCATTGTGAGTCACTATGAAGCTGGGGCAGTCACAGCAAGAGCGTGGAGAAAGTGTGACTGGTCTGGGTGAGACTTTTATCCTTTTGAAACTTCTTTTGAAACTTTTGTAAGAAGAACCTCCTTCGAAAAATAGAGGAGAAGAGAGGATGGCTTAAAAAGAAGAGGTAGATTTGGTTTTTTCCTTCCACCTCTGGAAGAACAGCGACGAAGAATGTGGAAGGAGCCAAAAGAATGAAGAAAGTAAAATTAAAAACTGGATTAGAAAGCCGTTTGAAGAGCAAAGTCAGAAAACCAGACTGGATATTCTAATTTTTAAATTGGGGATTAACAACCAATATAAAAGTGACTATAAGAACTCCTTTTTTTAAAAGGAAAAAGTTTCTTCTTCTTTTTTCTCTCTCTTTTTTTTTTTATCTCCCCATTGAACTGAACTGAGCATCTAGAGACAATTGTGAAAATTGGAAAACATTACAGCAAGGATGAGATGTGACCTTGGAAGCCTGTGAATTAAATTGATAAGAAGTTGTTTGGTTTGTTAGCGAGCGGAGCACTGGAAGCTTTGTTGTTGTTTTTCATCAGAATAGTGCAGCTCTTGGAACTTGAAAGGCAAAATAACAGAAACGAGTCAAGGGAAAATTCTTTTTTTTTCTTTTTGAGATCTAAGCAATTGTTGAGCCTAGTGTTTTTTGTTATCAACTCCTCCAGCCCCACAGTCGTAACAGTATTGTACAGGTTTTCATGTATAGGTTCAGTTGTGCATTCATTTAGGGTCTAATTAATAAGCAGCAAATTGAG
Source organism: Arizona elegans (assembly GCA_022577455.1). Classification (NCBI taxonomy): domain Eukaryota; kingdom Metazoa; phylum Chordata; class Lepidosauria; order Squamata; family Colubridae; genus Arizona; species Arizona elegans. The sequence continues at coordinate 67,402,387 of JAKOOJ010000004.1, read as the reverse complement.
ATCACCAAGAAAGATAAGTGTGGGTGTGGGCAGGAAGCTACCCACGTTAGTAGTGTAGTTAGCTTGTTCGTCTGACCAAGGTCGTAATCAGGAGCTCTATAAAATAGTAAGAAACGAACTGTGGTATTTAGGGACAATTTGCAGACAATGGTGTCAGGAAGATCTTTTTCAGACCTAGGGACTTTTTATAGAAGATAGCTACAACACCCCCTCTACGATTATCATGGTCAGACCAGAAAACGTGATAGTCACCTACTGTAATAATGGAGTCTGGAAAGGATACATTCAACCACGTCTCACAGACAAAAATAAGGTTGAATAGGGCCGCACTTAGAAGCAGGAGGAATTTAGGCATTTTGTTTACTAGGCTTCTTGCATTAATTAGTTCACATTTTAGGTCTGTAGGGGTGGACCTGGAGGAAGTTGGGGGCATGCATGCCTAGTTTTGGTTGATGGGGGGGGGGCAGTTGTCGGGCCAAGAGCCACTGATCTTGCTTTTGTACAGTCAGCACGGTAGTCTATGTACAGGTCAGTCTCTCCTTGGTCTGGCATCTTTTGAGCTCAGAGCAGAGCTTGCAGGTGCGGGCACTTTGCAATATGGACAGGTCGGGCCGCAAACTATGGTTTGTGCAGCTTTTGGCGAGTGAGTTTATTGTGGAAATGAATTTGCATTTGCTGGTTTCACTCTTGCAAATGACTCTGCAGAAAGGTGGGGCCACCAAGCCATCACTGTTCTTGAACTTGGGTCGTCGTGGGAAATATCGATTATTTTATCGGGAGCGATGGTTGATGCCTGGAAGTTGTTGATGGTGTCCGAACCTTTGTGATGTTGTCTGATTCGTTGGTGTCATCCAGTTCAAATAAGCTAGTGTTGGGACGCTTCTGTTTGCATTCAGTTGCACCTTTGACAAGGATGGAGATGTTACTAGCAGGATTAGTGATTTCTTGTGGCTTGGGTTGTTGAGTTGTGTCATGATTCTGGGATACTGGTGCTTCACTTTTCTGCATTTTGTCCTTTTCTTCAAGGGATGCTAGACCCGTTTCCAAAGTGTCCACACATTCAAGCAAAACAATGAATTTGTCAAGTCTGGGCTTGCAGGATGGGCAGAATAGTGGAGATACAAACTGGAAGGTTTATAGTAATGTTGATTGAAGAAACTGGGCTACACTTTTAATTAACCCCAAACACTTTAGTGGGCATATGAGTCACATAGGGAGCACTTCATGGTACTCTCGTCCTCCTCAAATGCTTCATCACAGACAAAGCACGTGAAGGAGTCAAGACTCATTGGTAGCAGTCCCCATCTTTTTTGGTGGGGGCTTGGCAGTGGAGTGTTTGCCAGTCATGATTGTCTGTGAAGGCGTTGGTGTGTTAAAGTTGTGGGTTTTTAAAAAAATTTAATTTATTATATATTTATTTATTCATTCATTCATTCATTCATTCATTCATTCATTCATTCATTTTTATGTTGCTGGGTTCTTCAGAGCAGCTAGTTTTTTAAAAAAAATTTTTAATGTGGCTGGGTTCTTCAGAGCAGCCAGTGGGAGCTTCGCCCTTCAAGTGGCTTGCCTCATCAGCTCTCGGGAAGTTGGCCTTCCTTTGTAGCGGTAGCCTGGCTCACTCCCTGGCTCTCCCTGGCTTCCCAGCTGTTTATTGCCATTAGTTAGTTTTATTATTACTTATCGCTGGAGGGACTCCTCGGATCGCCTCGGTTTCCGTCCCTGTTAGCCTCCAGAAGGGAATTGTCTTGCTGTTTGTTTGGCATCAGGGGCCTCTCTGATGTTACCAGCTAGCTCAGCTTCCTTCTTTTGGCCTCCAGTGGAGATTTGTTGCACCGATGGCTGGTGTTGAGGAACTACTCTGGTTCACCGATTGCTCACTAGATGGCTGCAAATCGGCTTGTTTTCTGCCCTTTTGGGTTCGTTTCTCAGTTTGTTTGGAGTCACAGGGTCCCCGGGATGATTCCCATGTCGGCAGCTGGATTTATGGTTGGTTTTTATGGTCTTATTTGTCTGAATCCTTTCACTGCTACTTTGTAGATCCCTAGGACCTAATCTATGTATTTTTTGTTACTTTCGTTGCTTCTACTCCTAACTATGAAATTGGTTACTGGTACTTTTCTCCCCTTTGGGCTCCCAACGGCATGGCTATGTGTCTGCCTTGGCCGCCATCTTGGGGATTCTCCTGATTTGTCCTGATTAAAAAATCCCTTTAACTGTGAGTTATATCTATGTGAATCATTGAAATTTTATTGCTAATTGCTAATTTTAGATATTTTATTTATTTTATTTTATTTTATTTCCAATTTATATACCGCCCTTCTCCCTGAGGACTCAGGGCGGTGTACAGCCAGAATTAAGAACATAAAATACAAATATTAAAAAACAGTTAAAATATGTATAAATTTGGCCCAAAAATTAAAAATCACAAACCAATTAAAAACATTTAAAAATTTCTTCTTAAGCCAGCCCGGCTTGCTGAAAAAAATGAATTTTAAGGGCACGGCAGAAAGCACTGAGGTCATGGATTCTCCTTATCTCTGGGGGCAACTGATTCCAGAGGGTAGGTGCCCCCACAGAGAAGCCCCCCCCCGGGGGTCACCAGCCTACATTGTTTGGCTGATGGCACCCCGAGGAGGCCCTCTCTGTGGGAGCGCACGGTTCGATGGGAGGTCGTCAGTAGCAGCAGATGGTCTCGAAGATAGCTAGGCCCTATGCCATGGAGTGCTTTAAAGGTGATAACCAACACCTTGAAGCGCACCTGGAAGACAACTGGGAGCCAGTGCAGCTCGCGCAGGATATGATATGAGGATATTATGTGTTTGCCTTCGCACACAAGCTTATATGAAAGTCTGGTACATTGCTATAACATTAACCAGAAATATTTCTAAATATGGGAAATGATACTACTACTTAATTTTACAAAGTGAAAGCAGAAAAATATACTGTAACTCTTATTTCTAAATATAACAAAATTTATATTATATTCCAAAAGTAAGCAAACTGTAGTAAATGTTTTCTAATTTTTCGCAATGCTCATGTTAGAAATTGACTCTATGGACTGCAAAATGTAGATGGCAACAAAAATAGTGTCAACAGCAAGTATGGTGTCCCTGGACAATGTCCTGAAAGTGGTGCAGGGCCAGGTATACTGCCCTGATCTCCAGCCAATTTATGTTGTTGGCGAGCTCCGCCTGTGTCCAACGACCCTGAGCCATATGAGACTGCAAGTGGGCACCCCAGCTGAAGAGGCTGGTGTCCGATGTAATTACTATCCTGCTGGGCTCCCGAAAGAGGCTGTCCTTGGACAGAGCTGGAGAAATCCACCATAGAAGTGATTGCAGGACCGATGAGGAGACCCCAATTCTGTGAGTTGCTGCTGCGTGATCGCTGGAATAGAAGCAGCAGCCATTGCAGGGCACTATGGAACACACAAAGCCATCTTCCCTAGCAACTGAGACAGGAGGGCAATAGGTACCATGCGCCTCTCTCGCACTTGGTTTACAAGGACCACCAAGATGTCCCGACACTCTTGGGACAGATATACCTTGCTCAACTTGGTGTCGATCCCTGCCCCGAGGAGTAGAATTCAAGTGGTGGGCACCTTTGTGAAATTTACCGAAAAGCTATGATCCTGCAGGACCGAAATTGTCGTTTGTACATCCTCTGCCACTTGTGATGGAGAAGAGGCCTGGATGAGGATATCGTCTAGATAGCACTGGAGCCTCACCGGGATGAATCTGAGGTGAGCTGCCAGTGCCGCCAGTACCATGGTGAAACACCTGGGTGCCGAGGCCAGGCCAAAGGGCAGTGCCCTGTACTGGAAATGGCCTTTCTCATACTGAAATCTCAGGAACCGGCGATGGGCCGGCAGTATCGGCACATCGGTATGCCTCTGTTAGATCGATGGGAAGCCAGGAAGTCGCCCTCCCGTATGCCCTCCAAGATGGACTGAAGGGAGCTCATTTTGAATTACCTGTAGACCAAATGGGTGTTCAGATTTTTTAGATCTAGAATCGCTCTCCACCCCCACCCCGAAGTCCTTGGAACGATGAATAGTATGGAATAAAATCCCTATCTCTTTGGTCCTCTGGGACCAAAGGCCTATGGACTGAATGTCCAACAGGTGTTGGATGGCCATCTCCATGAGGCCTCGTTTTGTTGTTTTTGGAGACAGGGCAATGCACAAAGTGATTCGGGGGTGTGGAGAGAAACTCCATTGTGAGGCCTAGCCTCACTGTGTTGAGTATCCAATTGTCCGTCGTGGTCTCCTCCCATCGGGCAGCAAAAAGAGTTAAATGGCTGCTGATGGGAGGGTTGGTCTAACAGTCACTTGGCTCTAGAGAAAGGATGACTTCCTGCTTTGCAGAAGGGCCGCCTGGCCTAAAATTGTTGCCTGGATCAGTCGCGAAATCCAGGTCTGTCTGGCTGACGGTCAGATCTTTGGGGAAAGTACCTCTGCTGTTGGGAAAAATCAAAGTCATGAGACCAAAGAGTAGGCCTACGGTAGTAGGGTGATAGGCGACGGTCCGCCCGCCTGAGTGTGGAAGGCAAAATCATCTTTCTCTCCTTGTTTTCAACAAGGATTGGTTCCAATTTAATTTATTTTCATTTAATTTAATTTCCAATTTATATACCGCCCTTCTCCCTGAGGACTCAGGGCGGTGTACAGCCAAGATAAAAAACATAGAATACAAATATTAAAACATTTAAAAATATATATAAATTTGGGCCGAAAGTTAAGAATCACAAACAATTAAAAGAATTTAAAAATTTCTTCTAAGCCAACCCGGCTTGTTGGAAAAGATGGGTTTTCAGGGAACGACGGAAGGCATTGAGGTCATGGATTCTTCTTATCTCCGGGGGCAACTGATTCCAGAGGGTAGGAGCCCCCACAGAGAAGGCCCTCCCCCTGGGGGCCACCAGCCTACATTGTTTGGCTGATGGCACCCTGAGAGGCCCTCTCTGTGGGAGCGCACGGGTCGATGGGAGGTCGTCGGTAGCAGCAGGTGGTCTCGGAGATAGCTAGGCCCTATGCCATGGAGTGCTTTAAAGGTGATAACCAACACCTTGAAGCGCACCCGGAAGACCACCGGGAGCCAGTGCAGCTCGCGCAGGAGTGGTGTTACATGGGAGCGCCATGTTGCTCCCATCACTACCCGCGCTGCTGCATTCTGGACCAGCTGGAGCCTCCGGGTGCTCTTCAAGGGGAGCCCCATGTAGAGAGCGTTGCAGTAGTCAAGGTGAGAGGTGACGAGGGCGTGAGTGACTGTGCACAAGGAATCCCGATCAAGAAACGGCCGCAACTGGCGAATCAGGCGAACCTGATAAAAGGTCCCCCTGGTAACAGCCGTCAGATGTTCCTCCAAAGACAGCTGCCTATCCAGGAGGACTCCCAGATTGCGAGCCCTTTCAGTGGGGGCCAAAGACTCGCCCCCAATAGTCAGCGATGGAGTCAACTGACTATATCGGGATGCCGGGAGCCACAGCCACTCAGTCTTGGAAGGGTTGAGCTTGAGCCTGTTCCTCCCCATCCAGATCCGCACAGCCTCCAGGCACTGGGACATCACTTCAAGGGCATCATTGGGGTGGCCTGGGGTGGAGATGTACAGCTGGGTGTCATCAGCGTACTGGTGGTATCTCACCCCAAAGCCACGGATGATCTCGCCCAGCGGCTTCACATAAATGTTGAACAGAAGGGTCGAGAGGACCGATCCCTGCGGCACTCCACAGATGAGAGGCCTCGAGGTCGACCTCTGCCCCCCTGCCAACACAAACTGCGACCGGTCGGAGAGAAAGGAGGAGAACCACCGCAACACGGTGCCTCCCACCCCCAACTCTTCCAGCCGGTGCAGCATGATACCATGGTCGATGGTATCAAAAGCCGCTGAGAGATCTAATAGGACCAGAACAGAGGAATAACCCCTGTCCCGAGCCCTCCAGATCCACCAACGCGACCAATGCCGTTTCCGTGCTGTGCCCAGACCTGAAACCCGACTGGAACGGATCTAGATAGGATGTTTCCTCCAGGAATTGCGGAAACTGTTGCACGACCACACTCTCAACAACCTTCGCAATGAAGCGAAGGTTGGAGACAGGACGATAGTTGGCCAATATTGCTGGATCCAGGGACGGCTTCTTGAGGAGAGGCCTCACCACCGCCTCTTTCAGGGCGGCGGGGAAGTGACCCTCACTCAACGAAGCATTAATGACGCCCTGGAGCCAGCCTCATGTAACCTCCCGGGAAGCCAGTACCAACCAGGAGGGACACGGGTCCAGTAAACATGTGGCCGCACTAAGTCTCCCCAAAATCCTATCCACATCATCGGGAGTCACAGCATCAAACTCGTCCCAGATAACATTCTCAAGACTGTTCCTCGTCACCCTGCCCTGATCTACCCAGTCAGAGTCCAGATCCCCCCGGATCTGAGCTATTTTGTCATACAGGTATTGTCCGAAATCCTCCGCCCTGCCTTCTAAGGGATCCTCCCGCACTCCCAGATGGAGCAGGGTGCGGGTCACCCTAAACAGGGCGGCCGGACGATTCCCTGATGACGCAATAGAGGCGGAAAAGTAGTTAGACTTTGCCGTCTTTATCGCCACTAGGTAGGCTTAATATGCGACCTTACCAGTGTTCGATCAGATTCAGCGAGACTGGCCCTCCAACCGCTCTCCAGGCATCTTTTCCGGCGCTTCATTTCCCTCAGCTCCTCAGTAAACCAAGGAGCCGCACGGGATCGGCATTGGGTCAGAGGCCGCAAAGGCACAACTCGGTCCAAGGCCCCACCAGCCGCCCGACCCCAGGCGGCTACCAGGTCCTCGGCCGAGTCATGTGCTAGATCCTCAGAAAATGGCCCAAGCTCCGTCTGGAACCTATCAGGATCCATCAGGCGCCTGGGGTGGATCCATCTAATTGGGTCCGCCTCCCTGTGGCGAGGGGTCGCGGTTCGAAGATCTAGGCGAAGGAGTGAGTGGTCAGTCCATGACAACGGTTCCATGTCTATATCCCCTATAACAAGACCACTCAACCACTGGCCAGAGACAAAAATCAGATCCAGAGTGTGACCTCCCCTGTGAGTAGGGCCATGAACTAACTGGGTCAGGTCCATGGCCGTCATGGAAGCCATGAACTCCCGAGCCACCTCAGACGTTTCACCGATGGATGGCAAGTTGAAATCACCCATGACTAAAAGCCTGGGTGTATCTACTGCCACTGTGGCTATCACGTCGAATAGCTCAGGTAGGGCTGTTGCCACGCGGCAGGGAGCCAGGTACGTAAGCAACAAGCCCATCTGAACCCCACGGCCCCACCTCACAAGGAGGGACTCACATCCGGCTATCTGAGGCACAGTGGTCTCCCTCGGACCCAGATCCTCGTTAATAATAACCGCCACCCCCCCCTCCCCTCCCCTGGGCCCTCGGCTGATGGAATGCTCTGAAGCCTGGTGGGCACATTTCAACCAGAGGGACACCACCCTCCGGGCCCAACCAGGTCTCCGTAATACCCGCCAGGTCCGCTCCTCCCTCTTGTATAAGATCGTGAATGAGGGGGGCCTTATTGACCACGGACCTGGCATTGCACAGCATCAGCCGAAGGCCCAGCTCCTGAGTATCTAAGCCACCTAGTATCCGAGCAGAGCCTTGGGGACCGGGCCAAGCAATTGCTCTCAAACAGCAAGTGCGAGCCCCCAACACCTGATGTGGTCCCCTGCTCCCGCCATATCTGCCCCTCCCGTTCACCGTGCCAATGGTACAGCCCTCATAGATATCGCCCCCCATCCCTTTTCCAATCCCTCGTCCAGTGCCTCCCGGATCATTACCCTGAGCCGGGCACGGCTCTGACCCTGGTGGATTTCCCCCCCCCATCCGCCATAGTCGTCTTCCCAGTATCTTTAAAAGAATAATTACAACCCCCTCCCCCAGAACCCCTTAAAATCTTTAAAAATTTCCCTAAAAAGCCCCATAAATTCTTCCTTGCTCCATGCCATCTCTCCGGACTCCAAAGTCCGTCATCGAGATAGGCCCTCGATAATGTGGGGGGCCAAACCTGCGAGAGGGGAGAATCTCGCAGGGCGAGGAGTTCCGACACCGAATACATATAGCCATCAGGGGAAACAGTCCAAGGGTGGGGGACCGCTGATGTTACAAGCGTAGGGAAAATTCCAGTCCATGGTCAGGCTGCCAAACTCCACTGTCCTCTCACGACAGTGGCTAAGGAGGTGCATATCATTCGGCCCCGAAAGTTTCCAGGGCGGCCGTCTCTCACCAGGCCAATCCATGGAGACTTTGATAGAAAACTCAAGGGTGAGGATAGCCATGTTCCGCCTCCTCAGGCCTCATGTCCATAGAACCAGTATCCCTCCTGGGATTAGCAGCATCAGGGAATCCAATATCCAGCTCAAAGGAGGTTTAAGTTCGTAAATGTTCGTCAAAGAAGTTCTACATGGTAGGGAATCCAGACAGGCCAGATGGAAATGGGGAAAAATTAGGAGTAGTTCAGCAGGAGTAGTTCAGCAAGATGGATGGGAAACTATGATCGTAATAGGCCAAAAGGCCAAACTCAGTCCGAAGGAAGGAGGGGGGGGGTTCAAACCGCATAAGTTTGTAGTCATTTTCCGGCCCCAATAACCCTCAACCTTCCATTCTAGTGGGTGAGCTCCCCTATTTCGTCCCCCCCATCCAGCTCACCCTGGGGGGGGGGGGTCCTCTGGGTCTCCCTGGAGGTAACCCTTCCCTCAAGGGTCATATACTCTCCAGTCACCCCAAAATCAAAACCACTGCTGAAGAGTCCTGGGCCGTCTGTCTGGAAGTCTGTAGGCGCTTGGGAGCCACCCCAACCTTAGGCGCCCCCGTCACGACCACCGCCATGGCCTCCGCAGTCCCCACCGCCATCGTCGCCATCGGCCCCCCCCACGGACGTCCCCGGCCGCCCCCTGCCTCCCAAGATCCACCTCGAGGCATCCAGGGGCGTGGGGAACCTCCGTAGGGGCCTCACAACGCCGATGTCGTCCAGGAGCTGCCGCCGCCGCCGCCATGATCGCCCACGACCGCTGCCGCCCGTGCCACTCCCCTGCAGGCCGCAGACCGCCGTCACCCACCGCCATCCTGACGTCATCCCCCTCAGCGCTGGGATGGTCCGGGGAGCTGCCAAAGCTCCCAACGGGCTCCTTAGATGTTGCTTCGCCCGGGCGGGGGGTCATAGATGTTTGAAATGACCCCCCTGAGCCCCCCCAAGCCGAGGCATCGCCCCCAAGAAGCCGAGACTCAGCATCGGAGCGCCATCTTGGGCATGCGCAGAAGAATTAAGACAAGGCTTCCCCAAAAAGTGTGCCACCTGAGTAAGGAGCAGAGGCCAGCCTCCATTTAAATCTGGCATCCGCTTGCCACTGACGGAGCCACAGCATCCGTCTGGATGTGACTGCTGAAGTTAGGGCCCTGGAGGCATACTTAACGGAGTTTAAGGTGGCATCCACATAGAATTGAGTGGCAGCTATTAATTTACTCACGTCCTGGTGAAGCCAAGTCTTGGGTGGTGGTATTCTCGATTGCATCTGGCTACACCAGAGCAATGAGGTACGATTAAAAAATGAAGCAGCCATGGCCGTTTTGATTGCCCAGGCAGCCACTTTGTGCGTTTTACACATGGACAGTTCAGATTGCTTGTCCTCGGCCTTTAATCGTTCTGCTATGTCCTCAGATAGGATGGCAGAGGGAGAGATGAGAGCTGCCACCAGCCTGTCCACTATTGGCAGCTGAAGTGCCTTGGAAAAATCAGAGGTCATATTGTAGAAACGTCTGTCATTCCCACTTGGGGAAGGGAATGACCTCGGGTGAGTCCATTGCTTTTGTACTATATCCCGGAAGAGCCTGGGGGTTGGAATCTCCTCCTGCTCTGCCATTGTCTCGGAGAAGAGTCCTGTGCCCTGATCCAGAGGCCCCAAGGGTGTATCTGATGGGGCTGTCTCCATTCCTAACTGAACAGTGGCTCTTGCTTAATGCAGTAGAGACTTAAATAAAGCAGGAGGAAATAGGCTTGTAAAGGATGGTGGGTCCAGAATAGATCCTCGTCCTCAGAGAGATCTATCTCCCTCTGGCTTTCTTCTCCCAGGAAGGATTCATCATATCCTGAGGATGGACTGGAAGAACGCTGGGCCTGCAGCGATGTCAGGTCTGCAGGGAGCTGGGCCTGCTGATTTAAAGGCATGGATGGGTCGGGTGCCCAGAATGCTGGATGGTGCTTCTGTTGTAAATCAGCAGAAATGCCATTAACAATGGCCTGAGAAATAATAAGCTTTAAGCTTTTTGGTAAATCATCCTTCAGGCTCTCACTAGGGTGTAGGCCAGCAGCCGTGGGCATGAATGTGGCTTCAGGTGCATAGTTTCCACTAATGGAAGGCTGCTGGCAGCTTGCTGAAGCAATGTAAGAGAAAACATCACTAATCTTCTCCTTGTTGCTATGCAGAACTGTTTGAGCAGATAACTCACTAGCGCCCTCTGGTGACCAAGCCTGTGGAACTGCAGCGCTAGATAGCACTAACTGTTCAGGCAATAAAGGGCGGGAATCTTCAGGAGCTGTCAAGGAGTAATCTGATAGCTTCCCCCGCACTGCCTCAGCTCTGGAGATTTGCCTTCTCCTGGCATCATTCTCCTGGCATCCTTTGAAGGCTTTTTGGCAGAAGGGGCTTTTGATCCCTGTTTCCATGGCAGCAGCTCTGCTAGCCACTTTTGCCCGGTCAGTTTTTTCACTAGCAGGCTTGGAATGATCCTCCATTTTGCTGTTGCAGCCCTACTAGGCAGCGCAATTCTGAGTCAAATGCTGCTGCTGCTGCAGTTTCAGGAGTATGCCTAGGATCCCCGAGGTAGTGACTCTCACCGCTCATGATCAAAGTGGGGCTGAAGGTGATGGCGGCAACGATGGGTGAGCCAGCACACACGCAGGCGGCTTCAAAGAAAGCTCGTGGCTCAGGCGGCACTGCTGGGATAAACCCAGGGGAACCAGCCAAGGCAAGGTAGCCTAGAGCCCAAAAACAGTCGGCGGCTGTGCCAGAGCCCTGGATTAGCCAGCACAATCTGCCTGTCAAAGCCGCCTTGCTGGCAATAGGAAAATGCACAGCAGCAAGCCACCGATCCTTCTGCAGTTGGCCGAAGTGCTTTAAATACAGCTGAGATGTTACAGATGGTTTTCATGTATGGAGAGTCCCAAGAAAGATAAAAAATGTCCAGTCCAATTGACCAGCCAATTCTGAAACATCTCTCTCGGGCTAGACTGAGTCAAAAACTGGAGCCAGAGAGAGAGAGAGGCAATGGGGCTTGGCTGCAATTTGATGAGTCAGTCTCTGGACAGAAAGGACATTGCCAATCCCATTCTTGGGCCCTCCCGCTATCACACAGGAGAAAGGACTATTACATTTTGTCATGCTTTTATGCACTGTTTCACATAACTACCTTTATCTGATGAGATTTAAATTAGATGAAATTGATCACATATGTCAGGTGTGCCTCCTTTCAATACTCAAGAAAGAAAACCCCCGACTCCATTTTCACAGAGAAATGTACTTTTACTGAGTATGAACTGAATGCAACCAAAGAAAAGCAAGGTCTGAGGCAATAGGCGCAAAAATCACATATAGAAAGCATCCTTAAAACCCTCCCCCCAATCGTCCAGTCAGGATTAGGATTTTGATCACATATGTCAGGTGTGCCTCCTTTCAATACTCAAGAAAGAAAACCCCCGACTCCATTTTCACAGAGAAATGTACTTTTACTGAGTATGAACTGAATGCAACCAAAGAAAAGCAAGGTCTGAGGCAATAGGCGCAAAAATCACATATAGAAAGCATCCTTAAAACCCTCCCCCCAATCGTCCAGTCAGGATTAGGATTTCTCCTAATCTTCTTTTCTCCACCAGCTCACTTACCCACTCCCAGACATCCAAACAGCTCTCCCCTCCCCCTTTTACAATGGCAGCTGAGCAAGCAAGCAATAAAAAGGTGGAGGCTGACATTCGGCCCTCCTGCAGAAGAGACATTATTCCTACAAGAAAAACAGAATAAAAGAATATAGATAATTACATAACCAGGAACATGAGAACAGCTCCAAGATTAAGATTTATCAGGATATTTGGAATAAAATAATTGCAGCTGCTTCAGAGCCCTAACATCTTGCTTATATATCCATTTAGACTGAGCTGAAGGGAAATGTTTCCAGGCCAACAAGTACTGCACTTTACTGCGATGTTACCTCAAATCCAATATTTCTTTGACTTCAAAATGCTGTTTCCTTTCAATGAGTATGGGGACAGGAGGAGGTTCTTGGTCCGGATGCAAAGGGGACGAATGCTCTGGTTTCAGCAAACTAATATGAAACACTGGATGAATCCTTTGCAAGGTTTTAAGCAGCTTTAATTGCACGTAACTGGGTTAACTATGTGTACGATAGGGAAAGGATCCACGTATTTGGGCCCAAGTTTTTTCAACTTTTGGATAGTTTGCAAGTACCTGGTGGAAAGGTACTTGCAAAGGTACCCTATCTCCTACTTTATAATCCCTACCCTGAAGTCTTTTCTTATCAGCTTGAATTTTATGAGCTTGGTGAGCCTCATCCAGGGCCTTACGTGTTACGGACCAAGTATCACGTAGCTGTTCAATCCATTCAGCCAAAGGAGGTATCTGTGGGTTTTCCTGAGGTAACTCCGGGATGGGCACAAAGTCTTGGCCAGAGGCTACCTTAAAGGGGGTAAACCCAGTACTGCTGTGTATAGAGTTATTATAGGTGATTTCTGCAAATGGCAACAAATCCGCCCAGTTATCTTGCTGATAATTTATGTAACATCTAAGGTATTGTTCCAACACTGAGTTAGTTCTTTCACAAGCCCCATTGGTCTGAGGGTGGTGGGCGGAGCTTAACCCCTGGGCAGAGCCTAACAACCCCAGGAACTCCTTCCAAAAGTGGGAGGTGAATTGGACCCCTCTGTCCAAGATTATTTGCTCTGGAGCCCCGTGTAGTCTGTACACATATTGGACAAACAATTTAGCCAGAGTTTTAGCCGAAGGGATCTTGGGACATGGGATAAAATGCACTTGTTTAGAAAACAAATCAGTAACCACCGAAATGACTGTATTCCCTCCACTTTCGGGCAACTCAACAATAAAATCCATGAAGATCTCCTTCCATGGGGCTCCCGGCCTGGCTACACTCTGGAGCAACCCAGGTGGTTTCCCAGGAGGCTTCTTTGCTGAAGCACACTTGGGGCAGCTCACCACGTAGGCTTCTATGTCTTTCTTCAGCGCCGGCCACCAGAATTGTCGTTTAAATAAATGTAATGTCTTCACGAAGCCAAAATGCCCAGCGATTTTAGCATCATAGGCATATTGTAATACTGTCCTCCTCAGGCTCGCGGGGACATACAGTTTGGCTCCCACCCAGGTGAGACCCTCCCGAAGTGTGCACTCATTGGAGTGGGCTAAAAACCACTCGTCAGTTTTTAGTGCTTCTTTCAACTGCTTGCTCAAGTCGCCGGCAAGGTTAGATCTACTTTTGCCTGGACTCTGGTAACCACTGGTGCCACCAGCTGTTTCGAGGGGATAACTGGACGAATTACTTCCTCTCAAACGCTATTGTATTGAGGCAGTCTTGAGAGGGCATCTGCCATAAAGTTTTTTCTTCCAGGAATATAGCACAGGGAGAAATTAAATCGGTTAAAGTGTTGGGCCCAGCGGACTTGCTTAGGCGACAATTTTCGTGGCGTTTTTAAAGCCTAAGTTTTTTTGATCAGTCCACACTTCAAAGGGGTGCTTCGCCTCCGTGGCAAGGCCTGCCTAGCAGGGGCCCTGAACTGCAGCAGTTTTGAGTTCCGGAGGCCTGAGCTGTCTCTTCCCGGGCTTGGGCTCTCTCTTCCACACAAGCATCAGCCTCTGTTTCATCCCCGGGGCATTCATCCTCTCCCCTGGCAGGCAATCTATACCTTTCACTTGCTCTACAACTCTCAGCAGCCTCTCTCAGAAGTTGCAAAGCCTTGGTTATCAGAAGATTTTCTTTCTGCTCTTGCTGCCAGGCAGCATCTCCGTCTCTGTCTGGTAGTTGTTACTCCTTGGGGAGTCTTTTCCAGCTCCGGTAACCTCTCCATGCCCAGCGACCATTTGTCTCTCTCCAGCTTTTCCTCCAGCTGTAAATCAGCCATCTACTCCGAAGCCTCCCAGCCGGGGTGTGACAGGGAGGTCACTGAACCAGCAGCTCCCATCTGCTCTTGGTCGCTGTCTTGGTCAGACATTCTTTGGTAGCTTTCCGGGATGGCTGTTAATTGCAGACCTTCAGGTGTGCCTCCTTTCAATACTCAAGAAAGAAAAACCCTGACTCCATTTTCATAGAGAAAGGTACTTTTACTTAGTATGAACTGAACGCAACCAAAAAAAAGCAAGGTCTGAGGCAATAGGCGCAAAAATTACATATAGAAAGCATCCTTAAAACCCTCCCCCCAATCATCCAGTCAGGATTATCCAATCCACATCCCCCCAGGTGTTATGTGGGGTGCAACTTCCGATGGTGCCATCCTCCTGGTATGCCACGACAGTTGACCTTGAGTGATTATCAGCGCTCTTCCCAGCTGCAAAGAAAACGCTGAGGAAAACTTTCTCCCCTTTTCTCCACCAGCTCACTTCCCCCCTCCCAGACATCCAAACAGCTCCCCGCTCCCGCTGTTACAATGGCAGCCGAGCAAGCAAGCAATAAAAAGGTGGAGGCTGACACATAGGATATGGTGATTGCTTAACTGAAGAATCTATATACACATAGTCGTTGACTATAACAGTAATGGAACCTTCTCATTAAGGTTGCATATGTGATACTTAAGTGAAATCGCCTTAGGGGAGGTCCAAAGGCTTAGCACACACTTAAGTCTGCCTGCCTACCAATACTTTCTCCCCCACCCCGATATCCCCATGCTCCACCTCCCATCCCTCAAGATCCCCACAGCTCTTGGACCTGCTTTCCCCTCATAGGGTATGCATAGGCATCCCACCCCCACAACTTTCTGCAGGTCTTAGGCCTGCTTCCCATCCCACTCGACCCATCTCCACCCTGCCTCTCATTACTCATCGTAGACCTTTTGAAGATCTCCAGAACTCCAGACTTGTAGAATTGTGGCTACTCCAAAATGGCAGCTGCTTTCTGCATGCAGCCAAATGGCCAAGGGATAAAGTGGTCTTAACAAGATTTGTGCAGTTTTACACAAAACTTCAGAGCTTTCTGCAGTGCTACGCAGAGTGCATTAGGGAAGCAGAGCAGACTGCAGCTGCATCCCAAAAGCACCTGCCATTCCTTGCAGCTACATCTAGCCACACAACTAAGGACACTGAGGGGTGGAGTGGCTTGTAAATGATGTGAGGACCAGAACTTCAGAGATCTTCAAACTATAAAGTGCGTGATGGGGATATGAAGTAGGCCCAAGGTCTGCAATGACCCAGTAGGACAAAATGAAGGAGATAGGCGGGGTGGGGTGGTACACTGCAGGGTAACTGCTATGAGTCAAGTGTGAATGACAGTGTGGGTGCTGCAGCAGCAGTAACTTCAAAATGGGATTTTTAGTGGCTATTGCATGTAACCCCTTCATGGATTACTGCCTTGTCGTGGCTAAGGGGCTTGCATAGCTAATGAAGCTATGAGCTATGCCATGCAGGGACACCCAAGACGGACAGGTCAAAGCAGAGTGTTCTGACAAAATGTGATCCACTGGAGAAGAAAATGGCAACCCACTCCAGTATCTTTGCCGTGAAAACCCCATGGACAGTATCAAAAGGAAAAAAGATATGATGCCAGAAGATGAGCCCCTCAGGTCAGAAGGTGTCCAGTATACTACTGGGGAAGAGCAGAGGGCTAGTACCAGTAGTGCCAGAAAGAGTGAAGCAACTGGGCCAAAGCTGAAAGGATGCTCAGCTGTGGATGCATCTGGTGGTGAAAGGAAAGTCTGATGCTGTAAAGATTTTTTCTCCCTAGGAACCTGGAATGTAAGATCCATGAATCAAGGCAAGATCAAACAAGAGATGAAAAGACTGAACATGGACATTTTAGGAATCAGCAAATTAAAATGGACAGGAATTGGTGAATTTAATTCAGATTACCATCAGGTATACCACTGTGGGCAAGAATCCCTCAGAAGAAATGGAGTAGCCTTCATAATCAATAAAAGAGTAGGAAAAGCAATACTAGGATACAATCCCCAAAATGACAGAATGATCTCTGTTCGAATCCAAGACAAACCATTCAGTATCACAGTAATCCAAGTCGATGCCCCAACCACTGGTGCTGAAGAGGATGAAATTGACTGGTTCTATGAAGTCCTACAGCACCTTATAGAATTAACACCAAAAAATGATGTCCTTATCATCATGGGGGATTGGAATGCTAAAGTAGGAAGCCA
Organism: Arizona elegans; assembly: GCA_022577455.1. NCBI lineage: Eukaryota > Metazoa > Chordata > Lepidosauria > Squamata > Colubridae > Arizona > Arizona elegans. The sequence continues at coordinate 67,385,973 of JAKOOJ010000004.1, read as the reverse complement.
AAAGATAACCGGAATAACAGGCAAGTTTGACCTTGGAGTACAAAATGAAGCAGGGCACAGGCTGATAGAATTCTGTCAAGATAATATAATGGTTATAGCAAACACTTTTCCAACAACCCAAGAGACGACTCTACACATGGACATCACCAGACAGTCAACACAGAAATCAGATTGACTATGTGCTCTGCAGCCAAAGATTGAGAAGCTCTATACAGTCAGTAAAAACAAGACCAGGAGCTGACTGTGGCTCCGATCATGAGCTTCTTATTGCAAAATTTAGACTTAAATTGAAGAAAGTAGGGAAAAGCACTAGGCCACTCAGGTATGAACTAAATCATATCTCTGATGAATATACAGTAGAGGTGACAAATAGATTTAAGGAATTGGATCTGATAGACAGAGTGCCTGAAGAACTATAGACGGAGAAGTACACATTAGAAAACAACATATAAAATTATTAGGATATCCAAAATTAGGAGTTTTATTCACTTCATTGATACAAAGTAAAAGAGGAGTAGCTCTATATATTAAAGAAAAATTAGAACCTAAATTATTCTTCAAAGATGAAGAAGGCAGGATTTTGATGGTGGAAATAAAAATGAATTTTAAACAAATACTTTTGATAGCGATATATGCACCAGCGAAAAACAAGAAGAATTTTATGGGAGATTACACAGGAAAATTTTAGAACTGGACTAGGAATACATATGTATAATGGGTGATTTTAATGCAGCAATAGATGTGGATTTGGACTATAAAACAATGAGGATAACCAAAAAGTCTAGAAAAATATTGCCAAAATCCTTTTTCATAATGATCGAAGAATTGAGGATATTTGGAGACAAAAATACTTGAAAGAAAAACAATTTACTTTTTATTCAAATAGGCATTTATCGTGGTCAAGGATAGATATGATATGGATGTCAACAGAACTCATAGACAATATACAAGAAGTGAATATAGGTTCAAACATTTGGGCGGATCATAATCCAATGACAATAATATGGAAAGGTCAAAAGAGAAAAACAAGGTGGACTTTGAATGCAACAATATTAAATGAAAAGGATTTCCAACAGTTTATGGGAAAAGAATTAGAGTTTTTCTTCAAAACAAATAAAAATGGAGATATATCATTTCAGAATGTATGGGATATGATGAAAGCCTATATTAGGGGTCTTGCAATAACATATTTGGGAAAAAAGAATAAAAGGAAAAGACAAAAACAGAAAGAATTGGAAGAGGATTATAAAAGTCTAGAGAAAGGGTTCCAAAAAGATATTCAAAATAAAACAAGACGTGATTGGAATTGAAAAAGCATGAAATAAACTTAAATGAACAAGAATTTTTAGCAAATAAATGGAAGAGGATTATAAAAGTCTAGAGAAAGGGTTCCAAAAAGATATTCAAAATAAAACAAGAAGTGATTGGAATTGAAAAAGCATGAAATAAACTTAAATGAACAAGAATTTTTAGCAAATAAATTAAGAGCATCAAAACAGAATTTCTTTGAAAATGCAAACAAACCAGGAAGATGGTTAGCATATAAAATAATAAATAAATAAATGGAAGGAGAAGAAAATAATAAAACATATACAAGATGAAGAGGGGAAATTACATTATAGAAATGAAGAAAAGAAGATAATAATTCAAAAATATTATGAAAAACATTATTATCAAGAGGAAACGTCAGAGGAAGAGATAATAAAAGATTTAGAAAATTCAGATTTACCTAAAATTACTGAACAATACAAGGGAATGTTAGAAGAAAGAATAACAATGATGGAATTAACAGAAGCAATTAAAAGACAAAAAAATGGGAAAGCACCAGGACCGGATGGCCTTCCAGCGGGACTTTATAAAACATTACAAGAAGTAATGAGTAATGTAATGCTGGAATTATTTAATGAACTCCTAATGAAAGCAAGAATGCCACAGTCATGGAGAGAGGCCTATGTAAGGAAGGAGAAGTAAATTTAGACTGTGCAGAAATGAATAAATTAACTTTGATGATTAAAAAAAGAGAGGATTCAGAATATTTTAAGATATGGGATCAAATTTATCATTGGTTAGAAAAGAGATAAAGACAAGTAAATCATTAGTCATATTTAAAAAATGGTATAATTAGGATATTGTACATTTGGAGATAATGAAGACAGAAGAAGCTACAAAAAGATGAAGTCATGGAGAAAACACCGAGATGTCGCATGGGAGGAAGGACTGATGTATTAAATGCTTGTTTGTGTATAAATTAAAAAAACTTTTTTTAAAAAAAGAGGTAGCAATTAAAATCATCCCGAAAAAAAAGAAAAGGAAGAAAGCAAAAAAATAAAGGTTGTCTGGGAAGCTTTGCAAATAGCTGAAGAAAGAAGGGAAGCAAAAGGCAAGGGAGAAAGAGAAAGATACACCCAATTGAATGCAGAATTCCAGAGAATAGCTAGAAGAGATAAGAATGCATTCTTAAATGAACAGTGCAAAGAAATTGAAGAAAACAATAGAATAGGGAGGACCAGAGATCTCTTTAAGAAAATTGAAGATATGAAGGGAATGCAAAGATCGGCATGATAAAGGACCAAAATGGCAGGGACCTATCAGAGGCAGAAGAAATTAAGAAGAAGTGGCAAAATTACACAGAAGAACTATACAAGAACGAGTTTAACATCCCTGATAACCACGATGGGGTGGTCACTGACCTCGAGCCAGACATCCTAGAATGTGAAGTCAAATGGGCCTTAGGAAATCTGAGCAACAACAAAGCTAGTGGAGGAGACAGTATTCCAGCTGAGCTATTCAAAAATCTTAAAAGACGATGCAGTAAAAGTGCTACACTCAATTTGCCAACAAATTTAGAAAACTCAACAGTGGCCACAGGATTGGAAAAGGTCAGTTTATATTCCAATTCCAAAGAAAGGCAATGCCAAAGAATGTTTAACTATCGCACCATTGCACTCATTTCACATGCTAGTAAAGTTATGCTTAAAATCCTACAAGTTAGGCTCCAGCAGTATGTGAATCGAGAACTACCAGAAGTACAGGCAGGATTTAGAAGAAGCAGAGGTACTAGAGATCAAATTGCCAACATATGCTGGATTATGGAGAAAACTAGGGAATTCCAGAAAAACATCTACTTCTGCTTCATTGACTATGCTAAAGCCTTTGATTGTGTAAATCACAACAAATTGTGGCAAGTTCTTAAAGAGATGGGAGTACCAGACCATCTTATTTGTCTCTTGAGAAACCTGTATGCGGGTCAAGAAGCAACAGTTAGAACTGGACACAGAACCACCGATTGATTCAAAATTGGAAAAGGAGTCCGGCAAGTCTGTATACTGTCGCCCTGCCTATTTAATTTATATGCAGAGCACATCATGAGAAAGGTGGAGCTAGATGAATCAAAAGTTGGAGTTAAGATTGCCGGGAGAAATATCAACAACCTCAGCTATGTTGATGATACCACTCTAATGGCAGAAAGGGAAGAGGAACTAAAGAGCCTCTTGATGAGGGTGAAGAAAGGGAATGCAAAAGTTGGCTTGAACCTCAACATTAAGAAAACTAAGATCATGGTAACCGGCCCTCTCAGTTCCTGGCAAATAGATGGGGAAGAAATGGAGATAGTGACAGATTTTATTTTCCTGGGCTCCAAGATCACCACAGATGGGGACTGCAGCCAAGAAATTAAAAGATGCTTGATCCTGGGGAGGAAAGCTATGGCAAATCTAGATAGCATACTAAATAGCAGAGACATCACCCTGCCAACAAAAGTGCATAAAGTCAAGGCGATGGTTTTCCCAGTTGCAATGTATGGCTGTGAAAGTTGTACCATAAGAAAGGCTGAGCACCAAAGAATTGAGGCTTTTGAACTATGGTGCTGGAGAAGACTCCCAAGTCCCTCCCCTGCAAGTCAAACTGGTCAGTCCTAGAGGAGATCAACTCTGACTGCTCTTTAGAAGGCCAGGTCCTGAAGATGAAACCGAAATACTTTGGCCACCTAATGAGAAGGAAGGACTCACTGGAGAAGAGCCTAATGCTGGGAAAGATTGGAGCAAAAGAAGAAGGGGATGGCAGAGAACAAGGTGGCTGGCTGGAGTTACTGAAGCAGTAGGCGTGAGCTTAAATGGATTCTGGGGGATGGTAGAGGACAGGAAGGCCTGGAGGAACGTTGTCCATGGGGTCATGATTGGTCAGACAAGACTTCGCAAGTAACAACAAATTGTATGTAAGGACTACATTGTTTTTTTAAATTAGATTATTTGTGCCAAAACTGCATATCTCTGAAAATAAACTTATTCTGTGTTCATTATTATATTTAGCAATATTATTGATCATATATATATATACATACATATTTATTATGGAATATCTATTCTTTAAAAAGTAGCATGCTGAATTGAATCGATCATCTAGTCCACTATTTTGTTTCTAACGACAACCAGCTGGAAGCCTATAGATAACTTGTATACAAGGCATAAGAGCAACAGTTTTCTCAGATTGTTTTACTCATTACACTGAGTTCAGATATATTTAGTGCAGCCCAAAATATTTTTTATATTTTATTGTGTTTACTAATCTAGGTGAAATGTTTATATGTGATATGCCATACCAGGGGTGGGTTCTACTTTACTACTGATTCGCAATGGGATCTCCTGCTGGTTTTACTACCGGTTCTTGCGAAGCAGTCTGAACCGGGGGCAACCCACCACTGTGCCATATGCTAAATAAATAAATTCTTCCAGCAGCATGTAGGCAAAACTTCTCTGTAGTGGATAGCTCCAAGTTACCAAAAAGTTACTATTGTAAATAATTTTGCCTTGAACTAGTGATGTGTTATCTGTAAGATTATATTTGAGGAATTTTTTGATGCAAATAGACAAAATTGTTAGAACAGTCATGTAAGGAATTAGGGACTTCCGGTGATGCTGTCAGGGCAGCACAAAGGGAAAAGGGCGAGCTCTGCTCTTTGACTCTGTTTCTTTCGTGTTGGGGGACCCTTCGAAGACGTGTTGAAGGCTTGAAGAGCTACACGAAACAGAGGGGAAGCCCAAGGGTTAGCGAGGTGGTGTGCAGGGCAAATGAATTAAAATTGATGATCTAGATAAAGCCCAAGAACTATATGATCAACTGATGGGGATGGAGGAAGATTCGAGCAGTAAAGAGAGGTTGGAAACACCTAGTTTAGAAGAACAAAGACAAGAATCCGGGGACAAAGATGTGGAAGAAGGAGCCAAAACAAAGAAGAGGAATCAAAATGAAGAAAGGAGTACGAGTACCAGACCACAGAGAATTACAAGAGCAAACAAAAACCAGAGATCCGCAGACAATTAAGACAATAGAAAAAGAAACTAAATTACTGTCAATAAACGTAAACGTAAATGGATTGAATGACCAGGTGAAAAGAAAAAAAATACTTACAAAACTAACAAAACAGAATGTATATGTATTGTGGGGGACTACAATGGGATAATAGATAGAAAAAAGGATTATATTAATGAGAAGGAAAAGGAATGTATTACCGAAAACGTTTTTCGATATGGCGGAAAAATTAAACTTGAATGATATATGGCAAACATTAAACCCCGAAGAGAACAAATTTACTTTTTATTCCAACCCGCATAAGTCCTTATCAAGAATAGATAAGATATGGACAAATAAAGAACTAAGTAAAGAAGTAGAAAATGTAGAGATTCTCCCAAACATTTGGGCAGATCATAACCCCATGAAAATAATATGGAAAGGTAAAAAAAAGAAAATCAGAAGATGGATATTAAACCCACAGATACTACAAGAGAAGGAATACATATAAAAGATTAATCAGGAATTGACCTTATTTCTAAAGGTAAATAATAAACAACACACTTCTTTGCAGAACCTATGGGACACAATAAAAACATACAAGAGGAATAACTGTAGCATATATGGCAAAAAGAAATAAAGAAAAACGGAAACAGCAGGATATATTAGTGAAAGAATTAGAACAGCTAGAAAAAAATTTCAAATAAGGCCAGATGATGTACAACTAATTGAAGAAGTAACATTAGTAAAACATAAATTAAACCTAATAGAACAAAGAGAACACGTTAAAAACATTAAATACGTGAAACAATACCAATTTGAGAACGCAAATAAGCCAGGGAGGTGGTTATCATAGAAAATTAAGAAAAGAAAAGGAAAGTAGAATAATCCACCAACTGCAGGAAAAGGTAGGGGATTTACAAATAAGGAAGAAGAAATTAAAAGGATTGCATTAAAATACTTTGAGAACTTATATACACAGGAGGAAACCGAGATAGAAAAAATAAATGACTGTTTAAAAGAGAAAAAGATGCCAATCATAGAGGAAGATAAGAGAATGCTGCTAAATAGGGAAATAACATTGACAGAGCTAAAAGAAGCAATTCAAAAACAAAAAAATAATAAGACCCCGGCATCAGATGGTTTACCAGGAGAATTTTACAAAAACATGAGGGAGCTATTAGAACCCATTCTTTTAGAACTGTATAATGAGGTCCTGTTGGAAGCAAAAATCCCTGTTTCATGGAGAGAAGCATATATCACAGTGATTATGGAAGAAGATACCAACCCAAATCAAATACAAAACTACAGGCCAATTTCACTTTTGAATGCAGACTACAAGATTTTTATGGCTATCATAGCAGGAAGGATGAAAAAAATACTAAATGAGATTATTCACTCTAACCAAAATGGTTTCTCCCTTTTAGACAAATTAGAGATAACACAAGAATAGTATTGAACATATTAAGAGTATTACGAGGTGCATCCAGAGAAACAAATTGCCCTTGTTTTTCTAGATGCGCAAAAAGCATTTGATAATTTAAATTGGAAATATATGATTAGTCAAATTAGAAAAATGAAATTCAGCGATAAATTTGAACAAATGGTTGAAGCAATTTATTCGTCTCAAAAAGGGGAAATTATAATAATAATAAATGGAGAAATTACAAAAACATTCGAAATAAAGAAAGGAGTCCGTCAGGGATTCCCACTGTCACCTCTGCTTTTTATTTTGACTTTAGAATCACTATTGATGAAAATTAGAGCAAATCCAGAGATTAAGGGAACCAAAATTAGAACGAAAGAATATAAATTAATGGCATTTGCAGATTATTTGGCTTTTTTTTTTTGGAAGACCCAAAGGAAACAGGATCAATATTATTACGGGAAATAGAAAAATATGGGGAAGTAGCAGGCCTTAAAATTAACAAGGCAAAAACAAAAATGATAGTCAAAAATTTAACAATACAACAGAAAAGAGAATTAGAGGGGAAATTAGGATTACAGAATGTGAGAAAAGTTAAATACCTTGGAATTTGGCTGACAGCGAGGTGTTCTTCAATCAAAGAAGACAACTACTAAAACTTATGCAACAAATTAAAATTGATTTGGAAAGATGGGGGGCATTAAATTTATCCTTACTGGATCGGATTGCAACGATTAAAATGAATATTCTTCCGAAATTGTTATATTTTTTCCAAACCATTCCCATAAAATTAGATAAGAAATTTTTTATAGAACTGAATCAAATTACAACAAAATTTACATGGGCGAAGAAAAAAGGAAGAATAAAATTATCAGACCTTCAGGATAATAGAAGTAGAAGTGGTTTAAGGCTCCCAGACTGGCGATTTTATTATCAGGCAGCAACTCTAGTTTGGATTAAAGAATGGATCTACTTGAGAAATAAAAGATTACTCACATTGGAATGACCTGATTTAAAAAAAGGATTGCATGCCTTCCTATGGGACAGAGAGAACAAATCTCATTCAAATTTTTTTCAACATAAAAGGGCCATCGGTCTTACCTGACACGCACCTTCTCTTTGGGTAGATAGAGCAGCCAGGCATGGGTTGTACTTGTCTGTTCAGATTGAAGGACTGAGTCTATCATAGTTGTTAAGTCCCGCCCTTGTTGCTAGGGGTTCCATCTTTTGGCGAAGACAAAGAAACAGACCCGATGTATGGGAGAAATGAAAGAGTTAGCAATGAAGACCAGACTGACAAAGAGTGGGGCTGGCTGCTGTCTCCACCCAACGAGAAGGTGTGTGTCAGATAAGACCAACGCCCCTTCTCCATTGTGGGTGGAGACAGCAGCCAGGCATGGGACATACCAAAGTTCACTGTCCCTAGGTACGGGCGGGCCCAGTCTGGTCAGAAGACTCCCTGCATTATGAACCCCTTGCAGCACTCTCTGTCCAAATGCCGCCTTGGTGGAGCACTTGTAGTGCTGAATAAAGGGAGAAGGGGAAGTCCAAGTCGCCGCCCTGCAGATCTCAAGCAAAGACACCTGCGTGGCCTAAGCTGTCGACGTAGCCGCACTGCAGGTAGAATGCACTGTCAGGAACGCAGTTCATAGGCCTTAGCAATCGTCTCCCGGATCCACCATCTGATGGTCGAGGAAGTCACCCTGCCACCTAAAGAGACTGGGAGAAACAACATAAACAAAGACTCCGTCCTGCGGAAGTCAGCAGTTCTCTTGAGATATACCTGGAGAGCCCTCCGGACGTCCAATGTATGCCACCGCCTTTCTAAGGGGTGGGCAGGGTGAGGGCAGAAGTCTGGAAGGATGAGTTCCTGCAATCGATGAAATGGTGTATTGATCTTAGGGACAAAGGTAGGGTCAAGGCGCAGAACCATTCGATCAGCGTGGAATACACAGACATCACTCCGCATAGAAAATGCAGCAATCTCTGAAATCCGCCTCACAGAAGTAATCGCCACCAAAAAGGCGACTTTACATAATAGAAGTCGGAGGCTGGTCATCCGTAAAGGCTCGTATGGGGCACCCGTAAGGGAGTTCAGAACCAGAGACAGGTTCCAAGTGGGATACCTGTGTACCACGGGGGGACATAAGTTAGTGGCTCCCCGTAGGAACCTATGTATAAGAGGGTGTTGGGATAAGGAGGTAAGGGACCCACAAGTCAGGACCGTTGAGATAGCCACCACCTGCCTCCAAAGCGTATTGGGTGAAAGTCCTCTGTTAAGCCCGTCCCGGAAAAAAACCAGGACCTGGACAACTGAGGCCTGAAGGGCAGAAACCCCCTTTTAGTCACCCCAATCACAAAAGGCCTGCCAAGTGGCTGAATAAATGCTGTCTGTGGATGGCCTCCGCGACGCCTGGATGGTCTGAAGAATGCTGGAGGGGATGTCCCTACTCAGGGCGCACCACTCTATTGCCAGGTGGTCAGTAGGAGCCACTGGGGATCCAAGTGGACCACTGCCCCCTGGCTGAGCGAGGCCACGCCCTGAGGAATCCTCCAGGGTGGGGCCACCAACAAAGTTTTTAGGTCTGCAAACCAGGACCTCCTTGGCCAATGAGGCGCCAGAAGAACGACTTCTGCCTGCTCCTGTAGGATCTTGCGTATGACCCTTGGGATGAGGGATATTGGCGGAAATGCATATTTATTTATTTATTTATTTAATTGATTAATTAATTAATTTCTATACCGCCCTTCTCCCGAAGGACTCAGGGCGGTGAACAGATTAAGATTTCATATACATATTTTATATATGTATATATATATATATATATATATATATATATATGTATATGTATATGTATATGTATATGTATATGTATATGTATATGTATATTTATTTATTTATTTCTTACTTCTTCATAGGGTTTATGTGTGTTTTTCTTCTAGCCAGGTTTGATATTGTGCAAAATCCTCAGCTCATCCTTGCAGAGGGTCTTCCCGGGCTCTCAGCTGGAGTAGAGAACAGGTAACCCTAAGGCGGCTGGGCGATTATCTGCCGATGCAATAAGAGCGGAAAAATAGTTACATTTTGCCGCTTTTATCGCCACTAAGTAGGTCTTAATATAAGATCTCACTAGTGTTCGGTCGCATTCGGAATGGCTGGTCCTCCAACTGCTCTCTAGGCGTCTTTTCCGGCGTTTCATCCCCCTCAGCTCATCAGAGAACCAAGGAGCTGGATAGGTTCGACGCCGGGTCAGAGGCCGCAAAGGCACGACCCGGTCTAAAGCACCAGTGGCCATCCTATCCCAGGACGCCACTAGGTCTTCAGCCGAGTCATGAGCCAAGGTCTCAGGAAATGGCCCAAGCTCCATCCGGAACCTATCAGGATCCATCAGGCGCCTGGTCCAACAGTCTGATGTAAGAGTCTTGAGGCAGGCGAGTAATAAATTCAGTGTGGGTAAGAAACTGGTTTCCCTTGCCCTCTCACGGCAGGGGGAAGGAGTTTAGTACTATCTCAGGATGGACAGAGGATAAAAATCTAGTCATCCTCTCACGGCTTGTTCTGAATGAGATGGTTGTAATAAATTTGTTGTTCTGTCTGCTCAAATGATGTCAGTAATTCGAAACTCCCTCAGCATCCACATTAATAGCTGCCCAGACAATTTATGACAAGAAGGTGGCTCAGTTGAAAATAAAGCCAAACAGTGAAGGTAGAATGATAATAGCTCCATTGGGGGGGGGGGGGGAGATGTATATAAAGAGGGAAGGTAGTCTAGGTGGTGAAAGTATAGTCTAGAGGCAGCTAGGTCAGTGTCAAAATCAAGGTGGTAATGTCTGGAGGCAGCTGGGTTAGGGGGTTGAGGCAGAGAATTGAGAAAGGTGGGGGAGACCTCCAAGGTGACCAGGTAGATAGTCTTTTGTCAACCTCTGGCCTCTCCTACTCTCGGCATATTGAATAGTCCTCTGCATATATTGCCAGGCTCCAGACTTTAGATTATAATGATGTCTTCCAATTTCAGCAAGGGTCTAAACACCTTGCGTGATTCAGGGCACTCAAGGTATTCCAGGGGTTAATAGTTTTTAGATTCCCTCTGATGACATTGCAAGCTGTCACTGGCCTTAGCTCAGGCCTCTCGAAGAGGTAGTCATTTCTGCCCCAGCAGTTATCGTTGGTGAGGGCAACTTCAGGTTTCCCGGCAAATCCCCAAACCAATTCAGAGCCCCCAGGGTGTCTAGGGCTCGACAGGGACTGCCATGGTGCCATTCATCGCCGCAGCCTGCTGCCATTGTTCCAATCGCCATTGCTTTAAGAATGGAGGAACTGATGTAACTGCCATTAACGGAACTGCTAGAGTTAGCCTCCCACGGTGCCTTCACATGCCAATATCTGCCCAGCTCCGATGATCCAGAGGGTGAGAGAAACCTCGTTGAGCTGGGAAAAGGCTCCCCTAGTTGGTGCTGGGGCTGAAGGGAGTTAAATCAGCCCCGGTGGACCTCCAAACGACCCAAAGCTGCCCCATCATCAAACGGAGATTAGGCGAGAGTTGCCATCTTGGCGCATGCGCAGAATGTTTTCATGCAGAATGTATAGGAGGCCTGGTGGCCATTGGGATCGAAGAGCATCCACAGCCTCCGCCTGAGGTGTTGAAAATTGTGAATAAAAACATGGAAGCTGGGCATTCGCTTGAATTGTGAACAAGTCGACCTCTGGGGTGCCAAACTGAGCCAATAGGTCCTTGAAAAGCGTTGGGTGCAGGTGCCACTCCGAGTGGTCAATATCCTGTCGACTCAGCCAGTCTGCCCACACATTGGACACCCCGGAGATGTGCTCTGCCTTCAAGAAGCAAAAGTGATGCTCTGCCCAGAGTCCCACTCTCTTGGCCTCCAACATAAGGGACCTGGACCTGGTGCCCCCCTGACAATTTATGTGCACTTTCACTGCAACATTTTCTGTGAGCACTAGCACATGGGTGCCGACAAGAAGGTACTGAAAAGTCTGGATAGCCAGAAATACTGCCCACAACTCCACCCAATTGATGTTCCGACGACTCTCAGAGGCACTCCACCTGCCCTGCACTACCTGCGACTGACAATGTGCTCCCCAGCCGAACAGCCGAACAGGCTGGCATCTGTTGTTACCACCAGTTTCTGGGGTTCGTAGAACTGGCAACCCTTGGCAATGGCTGGAGACCGCCGCCAGCTGAGGGATCTGAGTACCTCCTTAGGGACTGGAACCTTGATTGACGACATACCTCTTCCCGCCTTCCGAAATGGTAAAAGGAACCATTGGAGGTCTCTTTAATGCAAACGGGCCCAGGGAACGATGGAAATAGCTGAGATCATTTTGCCCAGGAGCTGTGAAAGTAGTGACGGGGATGCTCTCTTACAACTTTCAACCCTGGACACAAGGACCACTAGGCTATCCTGACGCTCCTGGGATAAATAAACTCTGCCCTCAACAGAATCAATCAATGTCCCCAAATGGAGCAGACACATGGAAGGAGTCAGATGACTCTTCTCCATATTAATGGAGAATCCATGGGAAGCTAGGACCTGAAGGGTTAACTGGAGGTCCTGGCGGGCTTGCTGAGTAGAGGTAGACAAACTTAAGATGTCGTCCAGATAAAACTGGAGACGAACAGATCTAACCCTGAGAAAAGCAACCAACGTCACTAAAACCTTGGTGAAACAATGGGGAGCGGAGGAAAGCCCAAAGGACAAGGCCAGATATTGATAATGGGCCCCCGTATAACAGAACCTAAGAAACTGTCTGTGACAGACTATGAGGATAGGAATATGTAGATAGGCCTCAGTGAGGTCAATAGAGGAGAGGAGGTTGCCCTTCCTAACACCGTCTAGGATGGAACGCAAAGACTGCATTTTGAACTGGCGATATACCACATAACGTTTCAAATGTTTAAAGTCCAGAATAGGTCTCCACCCCCTGATGATTTTGGGACAAGGAATACACGAGAATAAAAGCCCTGTCCCACCTGATCCTCAGGCACCCTTTGGATAGCCTTGATCGAGAGGAGATGCTGCACTGCCGAATCCATAAGGACTTGCCTATCACTATTATGAGAAAGCGGACAGCGTACAAAAAACATTGGGGGAGGGGAAAGGAATTCTATGGCCAATCCTGATCCTATAGTAGCCTGGACCCATCTATCAGATGTAATTCTCTCCCAAAGGTTGGTGAAGAGGGCCAATCTGCCACCAATGGGAGGATCTGAAATTCAGCAAGCGACGGCGTCTGAGCGAATGACCTCCTCCCCCACAAAAGGACCGTTTACTCGAAAAGGGTCTACCTCTTGAAGACCTGTTCTGGAAACCCCACTGTTTGGGAGTGAAAACCCCAGGAATCCCAGGAAAACAAGAGGAATCAACACCCCATTCCGGTCTCGAAACTGAAGACACTGGGAATACGGCAGAAAACCGGAGTCCCCTTTACGGTGAGCGGTAGGTAAGACCTTCCATTTATCCTTGGTCTCAATGTGGAAAGGCTCCAATGATTCCCCAAATAATTTAGTTCCCGTAAAGGAGACAGAGCCAAACATCACTTGTGTCTAGCGTCTGCCTGCCAATGGCAGAGCCAGATCAAATGGCAAGCAGCCACCGAAGAGGCTAGGGACCTAGCAGCAAAGCGGGACCTATTGAGGGTGGCATCAGCAGAGAATTGGACTGCCGCGACGATTTTGTTCAAATCCTGCCACAGTCTAGAGTCCTCAGGTGACAGCTTATCTTGCAACTGGCGCAACCACAATAAAGTTGTTCTGTTGAAAAAGGAAGCAGTGGTAGCCGATTGAATCACCCAGACAGCCCCTAGATGCGCCCGCTGAAGAACCTGGTCAGACCGACGCTCCTCAGGACGTAGCCCTTCATCCAGATCCCAGGGAATAGCAGCATTAGGTAGAAGAGCAGCGACCAGGGCATCCACGGTGGGCACCTGGAGGAGAGCTGCCAGGTCAGGTGCTACACTGAAATTTTTCCGGTCAGTTGAAGATGGGATTGGAGCCAACCCGGGCAAAGACCATGCTTTCTGATCACTTTGAGGAACAAAGGTGGTGCTGGAATGAAATCCACCGGTTTTGCAGGTTGCGCAAACAGAGGATTCAGAATCCCTTGAGAAGATGGAGGAACAGAACCAGATGAACAGGGACCCAGCTGGGCCGTATTAACCGCCTTGAACAACAAAGATTTGAAAAGGGCCTGCGGAAAAAGGCCAGTGAATGCGGGCTGCTCTGGGGGAAGACCCTCATCATCAGAGAGGTCCGGTTCCTCGGCTCAACCTCATCCAGAAACGATGGGCGGCTCACTAGGGAGGGAGCTGGGGAATCTGGATCCCCAGTAGACGAGTCCTCTTGGTACCCCTATCAGGGGAGGCAGGTGCAAGGGATTGCACAGAAGCTTCTCTGCTGAGAGGCAGGAGTCGAGCCGACAAAGACTGCTGAACAGCAACATCAATCATATGCTGAATGTCTGCAGGTGACAACAAGGTGCGAACGTGATCTTGAGCAGGTTCGACTCCAATGGGAGCCTGGACAGAAGAAGTTGCCGGACCTAAGTTGGAAATAGGAATGGAATCCAGAACCACCAGAAGGGCGGGAGATGTGGCCGACCCCCACAAATCAGAAGTTAGAATGGTCACCAGGCAGTCCTGGAGAGACACCTGGTCCAGAGTCACAACTTTAGTCCCTGTCCTAGTGGTCTCAAAGCCGGAAGGGCAAACACCTTCCATAGGGGTAGCTGACGGATGACCAGTAGCCTTGTCACAAAGTTTCTTTAGAGCCTTATCCTGGCATCTCTCATCTTTCAATAAAGCAGAAGAGTGCTTACTAGATTTGTGGTGAAAACAAGAGTCCTTGCCGTCTGAGACCTTGCTTGAAGGACAACAGCCCTTGGGCAGCCCTGAGCCTTGGGGACAGAGTCTCCTGGATTGGGGGCCAACTGCTCATTAGCTCTGGCCTTCCGGCCACACTTGGATTTAGATAAAGCTTTGGGCATGATCAATCAGTAGAGTTAGCACCAGGCCCCCAAATATTCTGGAGAAAAAAAGGCCGTCAAACAGCTTGCTGCTGTACAAAATGGCTGCCCAAGTGAGATGGCACATATCCTGCAGCAGACTAAACTGGCCGCCCTTCAAATATAAGCCCAGAAGCGACGCAGCCGCAATTGCCAAGGGACAAACAGGCACCAGACAGGTGAACCAGTGTGATAGTCCAGAATAATTAGACCTTTGGGATAGAACCCAGACCGCTTCTGTCAGAAAGGCACAGGCCGAAACCTGGAGGCCAGCTGATAAGCGCAATAGCACTATCCCAAATACTTTTGGCGGCAACAAAATGCCGATCGACAAAGGAAGGTTGTAACTGGAGCACGAAGCTCCTCTAAGTATGTTTGGCGGCAAAACAAAATGGGGCTGGCAAGAGAAGGCTGGAAGCGGGAGCGCAAAGCTCTCTAAAGGACTGCCATGCACAGCAATTCTAAAATGGAACTAAGACTCTCAAGGCCACCTCCGTTAAGACAGGATGGAGAATGCCGAAATTGGTGAAGCTGAGCAAGGCAGGCCGGCAAAAAAGCGGAGCATGAAGCTCTCTTTGGCCAATAATGTATCGGGCGGCAACTGTCAATCACAAGCTCAAAGGAGAGCCACTCACTCAAGCAGAGGGGAGCACGAAGCTCTGCTTTGTAAATAAAAGGCCAGAACCGCCCCAAGGCTGTCCGACAAGTTCTCAGGGGAGCACAAAGCTCCACATAATACCCCAGCTAGTGGGAGTGCGAAACTCCATGAAATCCAACAGTTAGCTCCCCCAGGAGCGCAAAGCTCCATGCCATTCTGGAATGCCTGCCTGTTCAACAGAGGGAAAAAAACAGATGGTAGAATACAGGGAGCTAGGGGAAAAAAAAAAACATCCCAAGCAGTCAAGCCGAAGCGAGCTGCCAGGGAAAAAAGGGCACAATCCACAAAATGGATCAGCTCTTTCACTCACAGTCAGAAGAGCAAAACACACAGTCCAAATTCCTAAGGAAATAAGCAGTCACGAAGCAGAGAAACAATCCCACACGCCTGTCCAGTCTGAAGGACTGAGTCAAAAGCTGGAAGCCCCTAGCAACAAGGGTGGGACTTAACAACTATGACAGACTCAGTCCTTCAATCTGAACAGACAAGTACAACCCATGCCTGGCTGCTGTCTCCACCCACAATGGAGAATACAAGAAGCTCTAATGCAAACATGGCATGAAATTAAGAAAAAACATTGCATGAAAATCCCTAATTGGGTTTCGACGATGGAAGCAATGATCCATCCTTAAGTAAAATGGTAAAATACAGCAAAATTTTAGATAATCAGGGGAATCTAAAAAGTAGGCAAGAATTGGAAGAACAGGGAATAAATATAGATTGGTGGCCTTATCTACAATTAAAATCAAGATATATAAAAGAAATGCCATTTCAAAGATGGCATTGAAATTCTACTAAAACAATTAGATAAAATATTGATTGCTCCAGATGAAAAATTAATAACCAAAATTTATAATTATTTACTAGAATTTGACAGAGCTGAAGACATAGTAAAAGAAGCTATGATAGCCTGGACTAGGAATATTGGACATAATATCGAACTAGAAGATTGGGAAATAATTTGGAACAAAAATTATAAATTAACCAGATTGGCAAAAAGAAACCAATATAAAATGTTTTACTGTTGGTACTTGGCACCCTCTAGACTGGCAAAAATATATCCAAATTTAAACCCCAATTGTTGGAAATATGGACAAAAGCAAGGTACCTTCTTTCACACATGGTGGTTATGCTCCGAAACAAAAAAAATATTGAATGAAAATACATAGTTGGATACAGAAAGTAACAGATTTCCAGATAGAATATACACCAGAATTGTTTCTTCTAGAAATAATGAAAAAGAATATGAAAAAACAACAACATATATTATTTTACATATGACAATGGTGGCAAGATTGGCATTTGCGCAATGTTGGAGAAGTTCAAACATACCTTCCAAAGATTTAATAATTAGAAAGATATTAGATTGCACCGAGATGGATAAAATGACATTGGAACTGAAAGGACTGATGGATTCGGATTTTTACGTAATATGGGAGAAATGTTATAATTGGATTGAAGTTAGAAAAAAAGGGAAATAACAGATAGTAGATTCTGTATAATTATATAGCGTATAGGAGAACATTAGTGTGATGATATGTAAATGGTCACAGTCATGCACAAGAGTTGAATAAGAATTGTTTAATTGTTAAAACCCAATTTAAAAAAAAAGAACAGTCATGTAAGCAATTGATATGAATAATTTATATGTTTCATATGGAAAAGATAATATTTTGAATCTTGGTGTTGCTGCGAATGGCTTTTCCCATCTATGTCTCTCAGAAATTAAACATTCATAATATGTATGCAAAGGAAAAGGACTTATTGGATCATTTTAGCAGAATATTTAAAGGAATTTATATACCAGAATTAAATCTTTTCTGTCCAGTAAACAGATGCATAAGAGAAATTATTTTTATATTTAATTCAAATCTATTAGAAGCTTATTGACGCATTCCATTCTGTATCTATTCCACATATATTCCAGTTTTCAGCTAGATGAAAACTGTTGCTAAAATTATCTAAAAACCTATCATCTTTTTAAAAAATCATTACAGACTTGGATATGTTTATGGTGCTAGGACATCTATTTTTGGCACTACTATATTTTTATAGCAATAGCATTTAGACTTATATACCGCTTCATAGTGCTTTTACAGCCCTCTCTAAGTGGTTTACAGAGTCAGCATATTGCCCCCAACAATCTGGGTCCTCATTTTAACCACCTCAGAAGGATGGAAGGCTGAGTCAACCTTGAGCTGGTGAGATTTGAACTGCCAAACTGGCAGCTAGCAGTCAGCTGAAGTAGCCTGCAGTACTGCACTCTAACCACTGCGCCACCTCGGCTCCATTATAATTTTTATTTCTTTTTTTTCTGAAATTTTTATTTGTTTCATTATATAAAAGAGGAGAAAAAGAAAAAAAAAGACATTGACTTCTGACTCTTAGCACAGTACAAGATAAAAACACGCCCTCCTCAACTTTTTTTTACACTATAACTAGCCATTTCTATAATGACAATTCTTTCTGATCAACAAAAGTCAAAGTTTTTTTTTTTATCACAAGCACAAAATCCAGAAGTGATAGCCAAGTGAAAATATACTGTATTTTCCTCTTTGAATAAAATAATCAATTTAACCATTCCTGCTTTAGCTTCCTTTTTATGGAAATAGTATGTATGTCTATTTGCACCTAATAATCTTTGTCTCTGTCACCATTTTTATTAACAAGATTCATTGTGTTCTTTATAATTCTTTGACTTTAAAGAAAGGGGAAAAAAACTCTTTTTTCTTCCTCACCCTTTTTTTAAAATGCTAAACGTTTTTAAAACACGTTTTAAGTCAAAACTTTCTAGTGCATTTTTTTCTTTGAATGCTTAACATGCAAACTTTAAACTTCAGTATTGCATTTAGATCCCTCCCTCCAAACTATCCTTATAGAATATTTTTTTTCTTTTATAAACATTCACACAGAGAGTTTTTCTTTAAACTGATACATTATTTTCTTTAACTTTCTCTTAAAATGGGTACTCTCAAATACATTTTCAATAAACTACTTTAGGTTAGATTACTTTGCCTACTTTAAGAATTACATATTCGGGACTTCCGGTTGGCTCCGCGAGCTTTGCTGACACGCCTCTGTGGGTGTCGGATCCCCGGCACCGTAAAAGCTGCCAGAACAGCCGAAAAAACAGCTGTCTGGCAGCTTGGAAACCTCTCCCCGGGCAAAGGGGAGAGAGGAGAGCCGACAGGCGGAGGTAGAGCCCCCCAAGTGCCCTAGGAGAAATCCTGGGGCGCGAAGGGTGAGAGCTCCCTAGAAGCCTGTCAATCTGCTCCGGACCTGGGACGACTCTGCTAATTAGCGGAGCTAGAAGCCGCGACCAATTTCTGCTGAATACAAATGAGGGATTTATATCTTGAATTGCTGCAGGCAGAACAAGCCAGGAGAAGTCAGACTGCAAGTATTTACATTTAACTCCAGTGTTTATAGCCTCCTTCAGAAGTAACAATTAAGCAATTTGCAACAAAATGGCGATTGAGGCTTGAAGAGGCGTGGATAGTGAAAGTTACAGGGAAGTTTCGTTTTGCTGGCAGCCTCTTGCCTGATAAGAACTTTTGTACTAAGAGAAGGAGGACTTTAATACGTTAATTTATGATTGGGGAAATCCTTTGACTTTGAGGAACTTTTCTTTTTGGCTTCTGACTAAAATATAAAGACTAATTACAGTATAGATGGGAGGTGCCAGCCGGCCTAGTGGTGACTTATTCGGGAGAGAGATATTGGCTTAACACAATATGGAAAGCAAGAGATTTTTATACCAACGTATTAAAGGCTGGGACACCCAAATCACCAGAAGGAAAAAGAAAGAAGGAAGTAATGGAAGGAGAGAGAGAGAAGAGCTACTGACAGTAGTTCAGGGGGGAGCTTCGACTGGTCAAGAAGAACCGTTACAAATCCAGATGGCTGTTCAAGATTTGGACTTAATTGACATATTAGAAGAATCAAAGGATCAAAGACAAACCAGAGCAGCAACAGCTAAGCGCAAGGAAGAATTAAGACAGCAACAACTTCAGATGGCAACCCAAGAAACTACCAAAACAGAAGTTGTGGGGGGAGCAAGACCTAAAGGTCAACTGAGGCAAGACCATCAGAAATTGCTCCAGATGCTTCAGAGGCCCAGAGATGGGAACTAGTTTTTTGACCTGGAATGTCAATGGTTTGAATTCTCCACAGAAGAGAAGGAAAATATTTCACTATCTTAAACAATTTAAGAATGAAGTAATTTGTTTACAAGAGACTCATGTCAGGATACAAGATCAAAAATATCTGATAAATTCAAGATTAGGTACACATTATGTAGCAGCAGCACCAGAGAAGAAAAACGGTATAGTTATATATTTGAAAAGAGACTTAATTGCTAAATTAGTTGAAGCGGATGATCAAGGAAGATTTTTAGCGATTGAACTTTTAATAAAAGGAGAAAAAATACTTGTAATTGGAGTTTATGCCCCGAATCAACAACAAGAAAAATTTTATAATTTACTACATTCAAAGTTGACACAATGGGGATATAAAACTTGCATCCTATTGGGGGACTGGAATGGTGTTTTGCACGTAAAGAAAGACAAGAAGGGACCCAAACAAAATGTTTTAACAAGAGCAAAATTGCCCAAACCATTTTGGGAGATGATGGACGACTGGGAGTTGAGGGATATTTGGCGTGAAAGAAACCCAGAAGAAAAAGATTTTACCTTTTTTTCAGATAGACACCAATCTTTTTCAAGAATCGATTTTATATTAATTACCAATGATCTCTTATCTAGGGTGAAGAATACAAAGATTTGCTCAAAAACATTGACAGGCCATAGTCCAGTTTGGCTGGAATTGGAGTATGGAAAAGGGCCTAGGAGGTCCTGGAGGTTAAATGATAACTTGTTTAGGTATGAAGAAAATGTAAAAGAGTGTAAAAAATTTATGAAAGAATTTTTTGCTATGAACATGCAAAAGGGTACATCTATGGAAATGATATGGGATGCAAGTAAAGCATATATGCGAGGAATTTTGATATATTTGAACAATAAATATAGAAAGAAACGGGGGGAAAAGAAAAGAACTAGAAGATAAGATTAGTAAACAGGAACGGGCTTTAATAGCCAACCCAACAGATAAGAAAATTAAAGAGGCAATTAATTTATTGAAGGGTCAATTTAATATGTTAATAGCAGATCAAGTGGCAACTAATTTACAATATGCAAAACATAATACTTTTTGTAACGCTAATAAACCAGGCAGGTGGTTAGCATATTTGTTAAGGAAAAAGCAGAAATCAAGGACAATAGAGAAAATAAAATATAAGGGTAAAGAGGTTTATGAGCAAGAATTGATTAAAAAATCTTTTTTAGAGTTTTATTCAAGGCTGTATACTGGTGATAAAATTAAAGATATAGATATAGATAGATATCTGCAGAAAGAGAACATTTATACAATTTCAAAAGAGCAGAGTGATAGCTTAAATCAATTGATAACCTCCGAGGAAATTTTGTTTGCAATTAAGCAATTGAAAGTGGGTAAAGCTCCTGGAACGGATGGTTTGACAGCCATTTATTATAAAAGCTTACAGGAAGAAATGATGGAACCATTGAAGGAATTATTTAATAATATACAACAGGGAGGAGGGGTACCTCCAACTTGGAAGACAGCATTTATTTCGTTGATTCCAAAAGATGGGCAAGACAATACAGATCCTAAAAACTAGGCCGATTTCACTTTTAAATACAGACTATAAGATTTTTGCTAAAATTTTAGCAGAGATTAATGACAGTTATGCAGCAAATGATTCATCATGATCAAACTGGTTTTATAAATGGTATACAAATGAAAAGCAATGTAAGACAAATTGTTAACTTATTAGAGTATCTGGGAAGAAACAACCAGGTCCCCGCAGTGCTAGTTTTTTTAGATGCTGAAAAAGCCTTTGATAGATTGAATTGGCAATTTTTATTAAAATTAATAGAAAGGATGCAACTTGGAGAACATTTTGTACAATCTATTAAGGTAATATATCAAAAACAAACAGCAAAAATAATAATTAATGGTGGTTTAACAGATATTTTTAATATAGAAAAAGGAACAAGGCAAGGCTGTCCCTTGTCTCCGTTATTGTTTATTTTGAAGCTGGAAATTTTATTAAGTAAAATACGTGGGACGGATACAATAAAGGGAATTAAAATTAGACAGCATGAGTACAAGCTACGAGCATTTGCGGATGACCTGGTTGTTACCTTAGCCCAACCGGTACAATCGATTACAGCCTTGATGGATATAATCTGCTCAAATGGATATGTATCTGGTTTTAAAATAAATACATAAATACAGGGAAAGATATGGGTTAGAAATGTAAGATTTACACAAGCTCAAAATTTAAGAGAGAACTTTTATAAAATGTTTTATAGATGGCATTTAGACCCAAAAAAACTAGCCTGTATGTATCCAAATTTACAACCTAAGTGCTGGCGATGAGAGTGTGAAGATGCTACATATTTTCATATATGGTGGACATGTAAAAAAATTAAGGCTTTTTGGATAAAAATATGGTGGATTATTCAAAATATTTTAAGGAAAAAAATTAAATTTACACCACAGTTCTTTTTGCTGGGAATAGTTACGGATTGTACTGTAATAGAGACGAAATTGGTTTTGAATTTAATAACAGCTGCCAGGTTACTGGTGGCACAGTACTGGAAGAAGGAAGATCCACCCACCATTGAGGAATGGACACTAAAAGTTGTGCATTTGGCTGAGATGGCAAAAATTTCATCATATCTTAAAGACCATTCAAATGAAAGATACATATCGGAATGGAGAAGATGGATTGACTATATACAAAAGAAGTATCCAAATAAGAAGATTCATATAGTTTATGAATGTAATATTTTTAAGTAGCTTATTTTTATAGTTTTTTGAGTTATAAGGAGTTAAAGATCTAGGGAAAATATGAATGCAATAATTTGTTAGCATATTTTAGTTTTACATTTGTGAATGTCTATACCCTGTGCTTGTTCTGGGAAGTCTAGGGAGGGGGGAGGAGGGGAAGGGTGGGGGGGAGAAAATGTTTGTATTTCTTATAAAACTTTTCAATAATAAAAAAAAGAATTACATATTCAAAAATCCATCCTAATTCCAGTTAACTCATTAAATTTAAGGCACTACTATATGTTTAATATCCTGTAGGATCCTAAAGCTGTTCTCAATTACACACACCTTAAATTATTTTAGAATTTCAGATGTAAAAGTAGCTTATTAATTAGCATCAAAAAAACTTCCATTTAGAAAAAACCTGGAACTATGCAGAAATATTTTCTGTAATTCTTTGCCTTTCTGCCGCATAACCTTTAAAGTTCTTTGAATTGTTTATTTTGCATTTTGAAGACAAAATATGCTTTTGAATTATACAAGTGTTATTGGTAAGGATTCTTGCTCAAGGTTCTATCAGCTAATTCACTGAAATGCTGTTTTTTATCCAATCCACTGATTTGCTGCTCTAAAAAATAATATTTCTGAATTGCTGCTATTAGCATCAACTAGCATTACTGTGTGGTTCTCAAGTAAAATAATTCCATTCTCATATGTTTGTCACTAGATATTATACTTTTCTGTATATTTGATTATTTTTATTTTTACAGGTGAAAGTTGCAATCCTTAAATACATAGAGACACTTGCACAACAGATGGACCCAGGAGATTTTGTAAATTCAAGTGAAACTCGTCTGGCTGTATCTCGAATTATTACTTGGACAACAGAACCCAAAAGTTCAGATGTTAGGAAGGTATTTCAAATTATGTTAACATGAGTAAAGTTATTTCTTAAGAACTTTCATTTATCATTTATTGTATTGAATTCTACATTAATATTTTAATATCAATAAAATGATATTGATTATCCATAATAATTTTGAAAAAAAAAATTATGTGTTTGTTGACTTTTGTGAAAGACAATAACCAGGCAGAATTTTGACCTAATATAATATAAACAGATGAATTTAAATCATGCAAATTTCTATTTAACTGATTTGGAAATATATTTGCCAATATATCGTATTTTTCGCTCCATAAGACACACTTTTTCCCCCAAAAGTGGGTGGAAATGTCAGTGTGTCGGTGCCAGTCCTTTGGTGAATAGCAGCTGGGGCATGGAGGGGGTTCCTTTTACGGTGCTGAACCCTGCCTCTTCTGTCTTTGTCATTGCCCGCCTCTTCTGTCTCTTTTCCGCAGTGCAGAGGTCAATAGGTAGAGGTGGCACATAAGAGGACACCTGTCTGTGGTCCTCTCAGGCTCCGCCCAATATGGTTTTTTCTTGTTTTCCTCCTCTAAACCTAGGTGCATCTTATGGTCAGGTGCATCTTATATATATATAAATTGTCATTGCATGAAATGTAATACATGAAGGTGCCTCCTTTGGAAGTAGAGTTATAAATATAAAGAATTACTCTTTATATTATGTGGCTTTCAAAAAAGTGGGTGTAACATATAGACCACAATGCACTCTTTAGCTATACATTGAGTATCAGAATCTGGTAGCGTATTTATTTATTTATTTATTTATTTTTCATATTTGTATACCGCCCTACTCCCGAAGGACTCAGGGCGGTGAACAGCCATAATAAATACAAATACATATAGAAGTTAAAAACTATTAAGAAACAGATTAAGTAATTTAGGCTCAAAGATTAAGAACATCCAAATTTATCTAAAGAGGTATACACATCTGTATACACATCTGGCGAGTTTGGAAACTCAATGACTAAATAAATTGCAGAGGCAGTGCATGTATGTTGCCTCCCTTCTTGAAATATATACCATGTTTCTCTGAAAATAAGACCTGGTCTTATTTTTATTTATTTTTTTTGTCACCAAAAAAGGCACCAGGAGATGTCTTCTACTGACTCATCTCGCCGCGGCGGCACTGACACCAGGAACCCGTTGTCAGCCCACTTCTTCTGTGGCCACTTGTAGCCATTTGCACACATCACCCTGGCTTCCGTTTCACCATCAGATGGCAAAACAGAGGCCAGGAGCGACAGGTGTATCAATCTGGACCTCGTTTCTCAACTGCAGAGGCCTTTCCTGAATTTTTACCCATGCGCCTCACTTCACCCCATGCACCACAGAATGGGCAGGGTCTTAACTATGGCATATTTTGGGAGTAGGGTTTATATTGGGCGCATGTGTAAAAATCAAGCTGGGGCTTATTTTCAGGATAGGTCTTATTTTCAGGGAAACACAGTACATCTGACTGTGCTACAAGCACAGCTATTCAGTGGGGAATTTGTTTAGTAATTAAACAGATGTGGAATGCAGAAAAATATTTGATTTTACTTGTCGGGGCATTCTGTTGTTACTGTTAACCTTTATCCTTGACCAGCACTTACCTACTGGTTAGGAAATGTGACCATGTGCGCCTCTTCTGCGCATGTGCAGAGGGTCAAAAATGGGACATCATGATGTCCCAGAGGGTGGACGGAGCCTCCCACCGCCAGCTCTACCGGCTCGCGCGAGCTGGATAGATACAGCTGGATTTCACCACTGTCTTTGACTCATCAAGCCATATTCTAGGAACTGACTAAATACATAGACTTTCTGAGACTGGCATTATTACAAGGGCTGTTCTAAAATCTTGCTCAATCCAGGCAGTCACCAGGAGTCAACAGTGACTGGAACATTCACTGCATTCCATACCCCCAATAAAAGGTGGCAGCTGCAATTTATTTGGAGACTAGTGCACATCTTTTCTGTATGTGTCTGGCTCCCAAGACCCATTACATTTACAGTAGATAATATTGAATCAGCATTATGTAATCTAAAGTCATTACTATCTACAGGACCAGATTGATTATGTGCTTTTTTCTTGAAAAAGCTTGCTACTGTCCTAGCTGAACCTTTGTGTACAATTTTTGAAGTATCGTTTCGAACTAGTTCTCTACCTGATCTATGGTCATCAGCTATAGTTACACTAATCTTTAAAAAGGGTGACCCTAGTTCAGTAGAAAATTATAGACCAATCTCTTTGTTCTGTGTTACATGCAAAGTTATGGAATCAATTATAAAACAATCCATCATTCACCACTTAGAAACAAACAACTTGTTACCTGACAAACAGTTTGGCTTTAGGGAAAATCTGTCCTGTAATTTAGCTTTTGCACTGTAAAAGCATCTGGATTACATGTCTTGATCAAGGTAAAGCTGCATATGCAATTTACATAGATTTTTGTAAGGCTTTGATACAGTAGTACAGGGATGTCAAAATAAGGCCCGGGGGCCAGATCTGGCCCACGGGGTGTTTAGATCTGGTCCATGGGGCTGACCTGGAAACCGCAGTGCCTCTGCCAGTGAAAATGGAGTTCGTGAGGGCTATGGGCAGCCCTCCTGAGCTCTGTTTTCACTGGCAGAGGGTTACAGGAGGCTGTTGCAGCCAAAAACGGAGCTCGGGAGCCCTTTTTCGCTGGCAGAGTGCTCAGGCCACCACAGGTGCCCTGACACGAGTGACATCGAACTGGCCACACCCACCCCGGCCCCCCAAGGTCAAACACAACCCTGATGCGGCTCTCAATGGAATCAAGTTTGACATCCCTGCAGTAGTACATGATAAGCTGCTGTTGAAATTAAACTCTTACTGCATTTCTGGACTTTTGCACAAGTGGATTGCTGCTTTCCTGTCTAATAGACTGCAGAAAATCAAAATAGGGAACTCGCTGTCTAATCCTGCATCAGTTAACAATGGTGTTCCTCATGGCAGTGTTTTAGGTCCCATGCTTTTTTTGTTCTATATCAACAATTTATGTGATCAACTGAAAAGCAATTGTGGCCTGTTTGCCGATGTCATAAAATCATTTAATACTATAGATAATTCTGTTGTTTTGCAAAGTGATCTCGACTATGTGTCTGAATGGTCAACTATTTGGCAACTTCAAATTTCGATTAATAAATGCTCTGTCTTACATATTGGTAAATATAATCAGAATGTCAAGTATAAGCTAGGTAGTATTGATCTAGCCGATGACCCTCACTTTGTCAAGGACCTAGGTGTACTTATTTCTGATGACCTATGTTCCAAAGTTCATTGTAACAGCGTTGCCAAAAAAGCATTAAGAATTGCAAATTTAATTTTGCGAAGCTTTTTTTCTGGAAATATCTTATTACTAATTAGACCTTATAAACATATGCTAGACCAATCTTAGAGCATTGTTCAACTGCTTGGAATCCCTACCATGTATCTGACATCAGTACAATCAAACAGGTTCAGAAATATTTTATGAGAAAAAATTTTCTTCTGTACACAATAGAATTCCCTATGCTACTAGGCTCAAAATTCTCAGTTTGGATAACTTAGAACTGGTCGCTTGTGGTCAGACCTAGATATTGCTATACAAAATTATACATAGTAATGCTTTACCTATAAATGACTTTTTTTGTTTTAATTGCAATAATACACGCTTTAAACTTAATGTATTGTTCTAAACTTGACTGTAAACAATATGAGTTCTGTAATAGAGTTGTCAAAGTCTGGAATGCTCTACCTGATCCAGTTGTCTCAGCTACAAATTTTCATAGTTTCGTTCTCAAATTGACTTCCGTGGACTTTACTTACTTAAGTGGTCAATAGAGGGGGCGTGCATAAGTGCACTAACGTGCCTATTGTCCCTGTCATTGTATTTTTCTTTTATTCTTGTTCTTGTTTTTGTTTGACAAATAATTAATTAATAAATAATTAAATAAACAAACAAACAAGCAAACAAACAAATGACAGCCAGGCTCTGCTGAATGAGGAAAAAAAATGATATTAGAATCTAACAAGCCTAATAACAGATTATACTCACATCACAGTCTAGTATGGTATATCGTACATGGACTACATTTCACTATAGAAGCTAGCAAAACACATATTATATGCTCCGTACATCATCGAATGTCATAAGAAGATGGCTTTATTCACACAACTTGTAGAGGTTTCTGATATCTGATTTCTTAAAAAGCTGAAGAACAAATACACAAGCCTTTTTTTAATGCCACCCAGTATGCAGTGAAACCCAGCCCATTTATTTTGGCAAAATGCTGTGGGTATCTTTTAAGGCTATAGTTGAAAATAAATGTACAGTAAGTGCTGATTTCAAAATTATTGAATATCAAATTCAAGGATTGAATGTATGTAACATTTTACAGAATGATTTATGTGGATCGACCCCTCCCAGAGTTTAGTAATTCTTTTACTGAAATATAAAGAACCCAAGAGGAAGAAAAAAAGTTAGCTTACTTGTATGTAATTATATTTTAAAATTTCATCATAATTTTAGAATTTCATAACGGAGGTATGTGTTATTGAAAGTCCAGGGAAGAAAAAAGAGCTTCATTGGATGTGAATATATTTTACAATTCCATAATTAAGAAATTATCAACAATTGTCCTTCAAGTCTGGTTTAATTATTGTATCATTTTTCTAGGCTGCACAATCAGTGCTGATTTCTCTTTTTGAACTCAATACCCCTGAATTTACAATGTTGTTGGGTGCTTTACCAAAAACATTCCAAGATGGTGCCACAAAGTTGCTTCACAGTCACCTTCGGAATACAGGCAATGGGGGACAGGTATATTTATAATCAGTTACAGTAGCTAGAGATAATTAAACTATGCTGAATTAACACATATATGCACTTAGTAGTCTTCTTTTATTATTGTTATTTTTATGTTAGTTTTCAAATTGGAACTTTGAGTCTTTATTCTAGAAAAATGCATGAAGCCTTCTTCAGAGATTTTTATATCATTATAGGTATAAATCCAGTAACAATGTTCAAAAGACTCATGAGGAATGTGTGTGTGTTTTATAGGGGCCCATGGGAAGCCCATTATCAAGGCCTGTTCCACGCTCACCAGCTAGTTGGTCTAGCCCCATCACTTCACCAACCAATACATCCCAGAACACATTATCACCAAGGTAAGATACTAAATATTAATTGAGAACCAGCACTGACTCTCACCCAACAAAAAGCTTTCACTGATAAAGATGAATTTGTTTCCACCAGGATTTTTCTTGAAGAATGGCAGAAATTGTTTTTCCCTGCAGAATCAGCCATTTCACAGAGTTCTGCATTTAATTCAGCTTTGTAACATTTAAATAACACTAAGTTTTCAACCAATTTAAATACAAATGTTAGGTTCAGCTTGCAGCTTACTCCTAACTTGTTGGTCAGGCAATGTATCTGTTTCTTTAAGAAACAACTGAGCCACGTAATCAGGGTTTGCTGAACCCTGTAATTAGGCTGCAGTGCATAAATAAGCAGCACAGAGAAGCGTTCGTTCTTCCTGCTTCTTTCTGGATCTTCCTGGTTCTACCTAGTTCTTCCTGAGTGATACCTGTTTGTATCCTGTTGCTTACTGAGTCTATTATATGGTACTGTATACCAAGAGTTACTAAAGTCTGTTTGCTTTGGTAAGGGAAGATACTTACTGGACTGATATTACTGTTTATGACCTTGGACTGTTTTACTTACACCGAGACTGCTTGTTACTTGTAGATAAACTATTTTTTCTCACACGAGCCGCACGTTTATCTCCTTCTCTGTGTGTTTCTGCTCTGCTCGTTGCACAAGCAACAAATACTTTTTACACACATCCTAACAACAAATATGAATTAACTGCAACATAATTTAATTTAAGAAAAATATAGTGACAGAATATTTAAAACATCAATTCCACAAAAATCCTATTGCTGCTTACCATATAATTCATTTATTTTGAAATATGTTCAATTTTATATAGTTCGTAAATTTCTTTGTCCCTTTCTTTTTCTCCTTTTCTTTCTTAGAAGTACTTTCAAATATTTTGTTAAAAGAAAAATATTAATTTGTCTCATTATTTGCCTGGTTACCCTTGTAAATCCCCACTATGAACAGCAGAATGTTTTCTTCCATACTTGTTCTTTGTGATCATATTTTATTTCTAAAATATTAACCCCATCTTAACTCTGTTACAATAGCTGCTCCTTGTCTAAATTTCTAATCTAGCAATGCTTTGCCACAGCTCGAAAAGAGGCATATATATGTAAATATTATTTCTAGCCTAATTACTTATTTTAATATAAGCACTCAACTATTTTAATATAAGCACTCAATTCCCATTGAGTTTTATGTACAAATTAACACATAGAAATATTCATTAGAGAATCATCAATTGCTGAAATTAAAACTGCTTCACAATATTTTTATTGCTGTTGTTTAATAGTGCATTTGATTACGATTCTGAAAATATGAATTCAGAAGATATATATAGTTCTCTCCGTGGAGTGACTGAAGCAATTCAGAACTTTAGCTTCCGCAGTCAGGAAGATATGAATGAACCTATGAAACGGGATTCAAAAAAAGAAGATGGTGATTCAGTAAGTATAATGGAAAAATCTGTAAATTGAAAAATAATCAGGGTCCATATCAGAGGTGGGTTTCAGCAGGTTCAGAAGAATGGTAGCAGAAATTTTGAGTAGTTCAGAGAACCGGTAGTAAAAATTCTGACTGGCCCCGTCCCCAGCTATTCTCTGCCTCCCAAGTCCCAGCTGATCGGGAAGAAATGGGGATTTTGCAGTATCCTTCCCTTGGAGTGGAGTGGGAACGGAAATTTTACAGTATCCTTCCCCTGCCATGCCCACCAAGCCACGCCCACCAAGCTATACTCATAGAACCAGTAGTAAAAAATGTTGAAACCCACCATTGGTCCATAATGATATATGCTTGGGTGCTTGTTTTTTTCAGCCCATATGCAAGAAAACAAAAGATGCATGTTCTTTGAGGTAAACATGGGGAATTAGCCCTAATTAAAAAAATATGCGGAGACATAATTATAAGAAAATTATTTTTAAGCCCTAGGCTTAAAAAATGCTTCTCATTTTGAATCCTTTTTATGTTTGCATTTACTGGCAATATGACCTGTTGATATAAATCTGTAAGGACAAACAAGCTTAAAACTGAAAAAGAATATATTTACATCAAATGAATCTTAGAATCATAAAAAACTGATGGCAGAAAAAGACCTACCATATTTTTCAGAGTATAAGATGCACTTGCCAGGAAGCCTGGCATCATGTTTACGAGATGGCAGCGTCCAGGAGGACTGAAGTGCTGCGTCTCTATCGGGCCTTGCAGCGAGAAAGCCAGGCTTTCAATGCCTACAGCTATAGGTAGGAAGATGAGGGGCATCTCGAGAGTGGAACCTTTGGTTCCAAGTCCCTTTTCTGCCCCCATGAAAATCACTCCCCAACCCAACCCAGCCACTCCAGTTAAATGTGCGTAGGATGATAGGGTTTGTTTTAAACGGATAAAAAGATCTGTGCTCCTCGTTATCAAAATCCAAGTAGAAATGAGGACGCTGCTGATCCTGATGCTGGTAGGCAGAGGCAGATTTTTTCCTCCCCCAAAATTAAGGTGCGCCTTATAGTCCGAAAAATACAGTAGTACTCCTTCAAATGCGCCCTTTGAATTTATTTTTCTCTTCTTTCTTTCTTTATTATTATTATATTTTTTTCTTAATTTTTGACAGTTGATGAATGAATGTTTGAATCCCATGATTCCCATCACATCAATGAATCCCAAGCATGTTTATACTCAGTTATTGGTGATTGACTCATTATTTCTGCTGGAAGTTGGTTCCAAGATTCCACTATTCTTTCTGGGAAATAATACATTCTAACTTTACTTTTGAACTTACCTCCTGTTTGTTTGAGGTTCTACTTTCATGTTCTTGATTTTTGGTTAATACTGAAAATACTGTCTTCTAGAATCTTCACACCCTTAATATGCTTAATGTTTCAATCATGCCCCCCGCTTTCCCTTCTGTCCTGCTAGCTGTACATATTATTTCCTCTAATCTTTCTTGATATGTTTTGTCCCTCAGACCCTGCACCATTTTTGTTGCCCATCTCAAGATTTGCTCAATCTTAGCAATATCCTTTTTTTAAGTGAGGTCTCCAGAACGTTTGGACATAGAATTCCAAATGGGCCTGACTAAAGCTCTATATAAGAGCCAAGGTGGCGCAGTGGTTAGAATACAGCACTGTAGGCTACTTCAGCTGACTGCTACCTGCAGTTTGGCAGTTCAAATCTCACTGGCTCAAGGTTGACTCAGCCTTCCATTCTTCCGAGGTCAGTAAAATGAGGACCTAGATTGTTGGGGGCAAAATGCTGACTCTGTAAACCGCTTAGAGAGGGCTGTAAAAGAACTATGAAGCAGTATATAAGTCTAACAGCTATTGTTCTATAGCAGGATTAGAATCTCGTTTTTCTTGCTGGTGATCCCTCTAGCAATGCACACTGTTTGCTCATTTTGTAGTCATCTGCTATGAGCATACCTAAACTCTTTTCTTCTGCTGCTCTGTCTAACACTGTACCCCCAATATTCTGCCAGATAATTGTTTTTCCCTAAGTACATGATCTTAGAGTTAGAAACATTACACCTGCAGTTTTCACAATTTGCCAGCAGTGCCAAATTTTCTTTGTTACAGATACCCCCAGGAATATCAACTCTATTTCACACTTTTGTTTTATCAGTAAAAAAGTCAAGCCTAGCAAATCCTATCTGCTTTATGTAAAGACCAACCTCTCCCCCCTTCCAAGAAAGTACGAACTCTTGAAAACTTTGTATTTCAAAAGGAACCTTTTATTGAAAAGGGATGAAAGCAAGTCAAAATTCAAAGCAAGCTCTGAGGTCCCTCAGGATATACAGTCCAGGATAAAGGGAATTAGGAACCCCACCCCACCGTCTGATGTGGATTCTCACCAATCTGCTGGTGTGAAGATGGTATCATACTGACCTCTCTGAGAAGCAGATAAGAAGAGCTTCTCAGGCCATCTTGCAATCCACACGTCCCCCCCTCCCCTCTCATTTCCCAGGAGGTGAGAATTCTCCAGGCATTTCTGGCGCCAGGCAACAGTTATAAATCAGATTAGAGTTTATTTGTATAAATAAGGACCAGGAAATAGGATATTTAGGATATATAGGAAAGAGAACTAAATGTGACAAATCCAAATTCCCCCTTCTTCCACGAAGAATGGCAGATACACAGATCTGACACTAGAACTGAACCTTGTGGTATACCGCTTGTGACTGATCCCTTTTCAAACCTTTCTCCATAAACAATCACACTCTGGGATCTATCCCTGAGCCAACTTCTAATCTATTGAACCACCCAGCGGTTAAACCCCAGCCTGTACATCTTTTTTGTGAGTTCATTATGTAGAACTATATCAGATGCTTTGCTAAAATCCAAATAGGATGTCCACAGCACAGTGTCACATTTGTGACATTTCTGTGGACATTTGTGACATAGTTTTAAAAAAATTAATCAGATTAGTTTGACATGATCTGGACATTATTTGCTCTCAGTAAAGTGATGCTGTTTTGAGTCCATCAAATTGTGAGGTTTTAATTTAGTTTAATTTAATTTTATAATTATTTTAGGACTTCAGCTACTACAGTTGTTAAGATCATTGGCCTATAGTTTCCAGCTTCTTCCCTATTCCCCTTCCTTTGGATAGGTACAATATTAGTTGTTTGCCAATCTTGGGAAATTTCACCCATTACAAAAGACTGGTTAAACAGACCAGTTAATGGTCTAACAAGCATCTAAAAGTTCCTTTAGAACTCTGGGATGAATAAAGGAGTGAAATCTACTTACCTTCCCTATTGGTTCAGAAGTGCATGCGCCGCCACTTCTAAAAACCCTGGGAAAGAACCTGCACAGCTAGGACTAGTATGATCCCCCAATCTGATTTTGTTACTGGCATCTACTTCTGAAAAGACTGAGCAGAAGTATTTGTTTAAATGGTTTGTTATAGCCAGGTCTCGCTTAACATAAGAATTATTTGCATTTTTAATTTTTGTGATTGCATAGTTTTTTCTCTCTATCAGCTACATTTCTGCTATTTTTTCAGATGTAAGTAAGATGGTAAAAGAGATAAAAACAGCATATTAGCAGATACATACATCTGATATGAACCAGATTAGAAATAATTTTCTTTTGCTTTTACTAATGCCTTAATCTTCTTGGTGAAGGGAACTAATTAAGGGGATTTGTTGATTAAGGATGATTAGGGGTGTGGAGGCTAAAACATATAAAGAACGGTTGCTGGAATTGAGTATGTCTAATTTAATGAAAAGAAGGAATAGTGGTGACATGATAGCAATGTTCCAATATCTAAGGGGCTGCAACGAAGAGGGGGTCAACCTATTTTCCAAAGCACCTGAAGGCAGGACAAGAAACAATGGATGGAAACTGATCAAGGAGAGAAGCAAGCTAAGGAAAAATTTCCTGACAGAATAATTAATCAGTGGAACACCTTTCCTCCAGAAGTTATGAATGCTCCAACACTGGAAGTTTTTAAGACGAGTTTGGACAACCATTTGTCTAAAATAGTATAGTTTTTCCTGCTTGAGCAGAAGACCTCCAAATTCCCTTCCAACTCTGTTATTCTGTATTTTATTCTGACTAATCTGCTTACCTTAATTTTTTAAAAACAATTTTGGATAATATTTTGAAAGTATCTGATGTTAAAACTGTTATCTAGTTCTGCAGATGATCTGTATATATTTTTATTAAATGTATGTGTATCTGTCTTTTTTAGATTTGCAGTGGGTCTGGAATAGTAGATCTACGAACAGGAACTGGTGTGACTGATACAGGCCGAACAGTTCTTGACAACAAAACCACATTGCTTAACACTATGCCTCCTCATTCCTCCCCACGATCACGTGATTATAATCCATACAATTATTCTGATAGTGTTGGTTCTTTTAATAAATCAGCTTTAAAAGAGGCTATGTTTGATGATGATGCAGATCAATTTCCTGATGGTAAGTTTGTCACAAACAGAATTGGGGAATGGGTATATTGAGAAGAAAATTAGAATTATTATATGAACTAAGGGAAATAAATTATATACATAGCAGGAAAATACGATATTCAAGAGCTTTATGTGAAAACAAAGTTTTATTTATTATAAAAATTAAATGTAACATCTGAGATGCATCTCTTAGCACTTCATTGCCAGATTTGTTCCCAAATAGGACATTGTATAATGATAGTAAACAAAAAACAATTGTACTAGTAGAATTTAATGGAATTAAATGGAACTTAAGAAAAAAGCTTCTTCCAGTAAAATAATAATAATAATAATAATAATAATAATAATAATAATAATAATAATAATAATAATAATTTTATTTCTATACCGCCCTTCTCCCGAAGGACTCAGGGCGGTGTACAGCCTATTTAAAAACACAAGACAAAACAACAGTTAAAAATTAAAATGATTAAATAGATTTGGCTCAATTAAAAACCCCAGAAATTTAAAATACCCCAATTTAAAATTATTATGTTGATAGGCCAGCCTGGCGGAACAACAGGGTCTTCAGTGCGCAGCGAAACACCCGGAGGTCGGAGATCTTACGTATTTCCAGGAGCAGTTCATTCCACAGGGCTGGGGCTCCCACAGAGAAGGCCCTCCCCCTGGGTGTCACCAGCCGACATAACTTGGCTGATGGCACCCTGAGGAGACCCTCTCTGTGGGAGCGGACTGGTCGGTGGGAGGCTATTGGTGGCAGAAGATGGTCTCAAAGGTACCCGGGTCCTATGCCATGGAGCGCTTTAAAGGTGGTAACCAACACCTTGAATCGCACCCAGAAGATCACTGGGAGCCAGTGCAGCTCGCGCAGGAGGGGTGTCACATGGGCACAACAAGTTGCGCCCATAACCACCCGCGCGGCCGCATTCTGGACCAGTTGGAGCCTCCGAGTGCTCTTCAAGGCGAGCCCCATGTAGAGAGCATTACAACAATCCAACCGGGAGGTAACAAGGGCATGAGTGACCGTGCGCAGGGCGTCCCGGTCCAGAAAGGGCTGCAACTGGCGAATCAGGCGAACCAGATAAAAGGCCCCCCTGGCCATGGCCGTCATATGCTCTTCTAAAGACAGGCGTGCGTCCAGGAGGACACCCAGATTGCGAGCCCTCTCTGTGGGGGGCAAAGATTCACCCCCAATAGTCAGCGATGGCACTTGCTGACTATATCGGGGCGCCAGAAGCCACAGCCACTCGGTCTTGGAGGGGTTGAGTCTGAGCCTGTTCCTCCCCATCCAGACCCGCACGGCCTCCAGGCAGCGAGACATCACATCAAGGGCATCGTTGGGGTGGTCTGGGGTGGAGATGTACAGCTGAGTATCATCAGCGTACAGATGACACTTCACCCCAAAACCTAAAGATCTAAAGATCTAAATCTTTGGTTCTTAAACTGGGGTGATTACCCTCAAGGAGTAATTTGGGAATATTTTCAGTTTGGGTTTGTTTGTGATTGCAGGTCCTGTTTGGGAGTGCCATTGCTAAGATGCTTGTGTAAAATAAATAGTCTGATATTTTTGTGGAAGTAATAACATCTTAGACCAGGAAAGGGTAAATAGGATAAAAAAAATTAAGAACTATTTGATGTGAGATCAAATTCTGGGACATGTATATTTATTTTCATCCATAAGAATGAATAGCCTAATAGGTAAGGATCTTAAAGTGATCACTGCAGAAACTTCATCTTCTTTTCTCCATTGATTTGGCCTTAAAAAGTATCTTCATTAATAGCACTCTATAGAAAGAGATGGTCCTCTTACTGTAGTCCTTTTTGCTTTTTTTTTTTTTTAAAAAAAGTCTTGACTCCCAGTGGGTGCTGAAGAGAACATCTTTGTCCATAGTAGGAGATTTTAATGATAAATGCCATATTTTGTAATAAAATATCAGGATTATGTTCCATTTTATGGTTTTTATCTATTGTTTCATAAATATTATACACCTTCACATGCAAAGTAAAAAGAATGGTTACTCTTTTTACTAATTAAATAATTTTACTTTTTCTTTTGGTATAGAACCTTCCCTGGACCATTCTGATCTAGTCGCAGAATTGCTAAAGGAATTATCAAACCATAATGAGAGAGCTGAAGAACGGAAAACTGCTCTATATGAGCTAATGAAATTGACTCAGGAGGAGTCTTTTGGTGTTTGGGATGAGCACTTCAAAACAATTCTTCTTTTGTTACTTGAAACTCTTGGCGACAAAGAGGTAAATCTCAAAATGGAGAAAGAAAAATCATATAACAGTTTTTTGCTTATCCTTTTAAATTTATAACTTGCCTTTATTTTCACACAACTCAAAGTGGCATACCTAATGTTCTGATATTCCCTTTTGGCCACAATAATAACATTGTGAGCTGTGTTGATCTGAAAGATAATAACTACAGCAAAATTTTCCATCAAGCTTTCATAACTATGGGATGACTAAAATCTGTTTTCCAGTCTAACACCTTAACTGCTATATCATTTTGGCTCTCTTGAATGTCCCTCTGGTATGGAAATTCTCAGTCATCCAGGTCATGGTTGTCCCAAAGATGCTTTTTCAAAGCTTTTTTGTTTCTCATCCAGAACTAAAGATGCTTCTTGGATGGGAAGCAAAAAGTCTTCAGGGAAACACAAAGGAAGTCAACTTGCCTTTTTAAAAAGCACCTTTAGGTCCCCCTTGAATTTATGTTAGGATTATGAACTTTAAAAACAGTGCATATTGCTTTTTATGTCTGTATTCTTTAATACAGACAATAGAATACACTTTTCAGCATCTCAGGTCCACAAAAGTAAAGTGTCTCTTAATAAAGTCACACCTTGCAGTTACAATAAGATTATAGCTTATTGTATCTTATATAGATATGGAGGATCCCGGATCTGCGCACCTTCTGCCGTGCTCTTAAAACCTTTTTATTCCACCAGGCGGGCCTGGCCTAATCTTTTCCCTCTTTTTAATTACACAAATTTTAATTGGTTTTTTAAATGATTGGGGTTTTAATACGTTTGGGCCAAATTTGTTTAATTCGATTTTACTTTGTTTTTAAATTTTGTATCTATGTATTTTTACTGTTTGGCTGTTCACCACCCTGAGTCCTTCGGGAGTAGGGTGGTATATAAATTAAATAAATAAATAATAATACTAATAGCTACTATTTTACTAAAATAATATGTAATGTATAAATATTAAATAAATCTATACTATTCATTATCAAATGCGGTTGTGAAGAAAGAACTTCAATGTTTGGAATAAAATTTCAAGAATGTAATACTATATAGTTCCATTATCAATAATAATGAGTTGGAAGTTATATGAGCAAAACTAATGAACATTCCTTAAACTTTCAGCATGCAATTAGAGCCCTGGCACTGAAAGTCTTAAGAGAGATTTTAAGACATCAACCAGCAAGGTTTAGAAATTATGCAGAACTCACAATAATGAAGACTTTAGAAGCTCATAAGGATCCTCATAAGGAGGTTTGTATACACCTTTGTAATAAACTTAAGAATGTGACTGAAGTAATAATATGGTATTCAGTGAAGAAGATAGAGAATATAGGCTATTTTTTCATAAGACAGATTTCAGGAATTTAAATGAGAAAATCATATTTCCTATTCAAAACTATTCAAATAATACAGATTTTTATGAACAGGAGACATAGAGACCTTTTAACACCTGCTTTAACAAGGTATGAACATTTTATAATCTTTGATCATGGACCTCTTTGCTAAACAAGATCCTTATTATTTTCCCAACAGCATATAATTGTGTATAAAGTTTAAATGCTTCTAGGAATATTATTGTCTGTTCTGTCAGTTTTATTATTAAATAATAATATCAATATATTCATTAGTTTTGTTTTTAAATGTTACAAGACAGAAAATGTGGCAATTAATTACATTTCTTCCTATGAATTCATTTTAATTAGAAATAATGAATTAAGATTTAGATGTAATAGAAATTTAAAAATATACATATCTCATATTTTCTAGAATTTTTTCATTGTAAAATTAGTATAGTTGCAAAGTCAATAAAAGTTGTTGTAAAATATTTCCTAGATATATTAGTTCATTCTTCCAACATATCCAGATAAAATTTCAAGTCTGAAGCTATATTGTTTAAATATTGATACTATTGGAATGCTGCTGTTGTGACAGAAATTTCTATTGTAAAACAAAATATATTGACATTTAATATTCTACATATTGTAATACTGTGTTTCCCGAAAACAAGACCTATTCAAAAAGTAAGGCCTAGCCCAATTTTTTTGGGTAGAAATCATATACGCCTTACCACAAAAATAAGCCCTAGTGAAGGTGGGCGTGGCCAGCACAGGAGGCAGCCCTTTCCTTCCCTGGTCATCTCATGGCTGCTCTTAACCGCAGCCTGATCCAGCAAGGGCTGGGAGTTCTGTCTCTCCGGATGCATGGAGATATTTCCAGCGCACTCTTGCTAACCCTAGCCCTGCCCATGGCGCCAGGCAATCTTGCAGCCAAGGGCCTCTCTGTTCTGCCAAGGACCCCTCTGTTCCACAGCTCACCTCGTGGCTATGGAGCAGGCGATAACCACAGTTTGAAAGGATTTCCTCTGCACCATTTCTCTTCTCTGCTTCACCCGCCTGCCCACCCACTGCATCTGGGCCTGCCGGGCACCATCCACCCCAAACCAAGCAGCGGGGAGGCTTCCAGACAGCACCTGTCTAGCGCCTGCCACCCTGGCAAATGCGAAGCTAAAGCAGGTGGGAGCCGCATGGGGCTCC
This sequence comes from Arizona elegans, assembly GCA_022577455.1. Classification (NCBI taxonomy): domain Eukaryota; kingdom Metazoa; phylum Chordata; class Lepidosauria; order Squamata; family Colubridae; genus Arizona; species Arizona elegans. The sequence goes on along the minus strand of JAKOOJ010000004.1, from coordinate 67,346,980 downwards.
TCCAATGGCCTTCCCACCCCTGCCCTGCTTGGGGGCGGCCCATACACAAGGTGTGAGTATGGGTTGAGTTTTGCATTTCACCTTCCTGCCTTTTGCAAATTTTTGTCTGCACAACAAAAGCAGCAGAAGCTGTCAAAGTCTTTCTTTCTCTCCCCCAAACTCCGTCAGAAATGAGTCTTTGTGAGCACCGCCACCACCTCTTGGAGCAGGACTCCACAAGGCTTGTTGTGCTGTTGCATGCACAAACAGCAGCACCGCCACAAGCTTTGTCATACTGGCACAGCTGGCGTCCTGCCACTCACTTAGCCACCTGCCCTCTTTATCAAGGGATGGGGCGGGGAAGAAGTGAGACGCATGGAGTGAAGCCGTTTCTTCTCCACCACCCCCCTTGCCAGTCCTGGCAGGGCTCCCTGCCTCTCGCTTAGCCACCCGCTCCCTTTTTTAAGGAGGATGGCAGGTGGGGCGGGGGAGAAAGGATATTCCCAACTCCCAGACCTACTGGCTTCTTCCCAGTAGCTCTTTCTCTGCCTTTCAGCATCGGCTGTCAAAAACAAGGATTTTTGGGCAGAAAATCTTGCCCCACTCACCACCACCCAGGTGCCCTTGCTTCTTCTTAGTCTTTCTTTGCTTACCAGTACTTGATTTCCAGCTCCGTCACATTTCTCGTCATTGTGTGCAGGGAGACAAGTTTGTGGGACAATGGTAAAAAAAAAACTTCTTGTGAGAAGTTAGAATTAATTGATTGAACTTTTTTTATGGTAGTCCCACAAACTTCTTTCCCTGCACACAATGGCAAGAAACACGATGGAGCTGGAAATCAAGTACCGGAAGGCAAAGAAAGGCTTGGAGGAAGCAAGGGCACCAGGGTGGTGGTGGGTGGGGCAAGCTTTTCTGCCAAAAAAAATCCTCGTTTTTGTCGGCCGACACTGAAAGGCAGAGAAAGAGCTACTGGGAAGAAGCCAGTTGGTCCAGGAGTTGGGAATACCCTTTCTCCCCTGCCCCACCACTCCCCACCTGCCACCCCCCTTGATAAAGGGGGTGGGTGGCTAAATGAGGGGCAGGAAGCCCTGCCATGCCCGGCAAGTGGGGGGGGGAAGAATTGGCAAAAAGAGTCCCATCTCACTCGACGTGCTCCAATGAAAAGCAATAGCAGCCTGGCTGCTTCCCTTCCCTGCCCTCTATGGCACTGGAAGCCAACTGACAGGCACATACTCAATCGCTCATTCATCCCTCTCTTTCTCTTTCCCACTCACCAGCCAAGATCAGCAGGCAGATTCGGTGAGTTGAACGCACCACAGCCGCCCGGGAGGAGAAGAATGTGAGAAATGGGCTCTCGCAGCGCTTCCTCTCCCTCTTTTCCTCATGGGCGGTGGCAGTGTGTCTGGCTCACCGAATCTGGCCTGCTGGCAGCGGCTCTGACCCGATCCTGGCCAGCAATGCTACGCACAAGAATTGGCCACACAGATCCCGCTTCATGGCTGCAAAGACAAAGGCTTCACCGGCCACTGCTCAGAGCTCCGGCACTGGTCCCACTCCCCCCAGTCCCATTTTGACAGGGCTAGGACTGGCAAGAGTGTGCCAGAAACATCTCCAGGCGCCAGAGTGACAGAACTTCCAGCCCTCAGCTGATCTGCGGGCCATGGGCAACAGTTAAGAGGCTGAGCAGCCTTGAGGTTATCGCGCTTGCTGCCTCCTGCAGCTCAAAAAAAAATAAGACCTCCCTGAAAATAAGGCCAAGCACTTATTTCGGGGGGCAAAAGAAAATAAGACCCAGTCTTATTTTGGGGGAAACATGGTACCATTTAAAAAAAAATAAAACTATGCAAGTATAATATTATTGGATTTCTATATTTTTCTTTAATTGATTAGGTGGTAAGATCAGCTGAAGAGGCTGCTACTATGCTGGCCACATCTATTAGTCCAGATCAATGCATCAAAGTACTTTGTCCCATCATTCAAACAGCAGATTATCCTATAAATCTGGCTGCAATCAAAATGCAGACCAAAGTTATTGAAAGAGTACCTAAAGAAATTCTTGCTCAGCTTTTGCCAGAGATAGTGCCAGGTTTAATACAGGTAAGAAGATACAGAATCATGAACAATGAAAAGAATGTTGCAAAACTATTTTTCCAACGTTTATTCAGTTTTTCAAGTAATCTTCTAACTTTATAGAATATTTTACTGAAATATATTTTTTTCAAACATGTTTTAGGATAATCAGTTTTATTTGGATTGATATGCATTTGAATTACTTCTTTTCTAGGGCTATGATAACTCTGAAAGCAGCGTTCGAAAGGCATGTGTCTTCTGCCTTGTAGCTATTCATGCAGTAATTGGTGATGAGCTGAAGCCACATCTTAATCAACTCACTGGCAGCAAAGTAAGTGACATGCTATTACAAGATCTGATTTTGACTTTTTCTAATCTGTGGAGATTCAAAAAAAAAAAAAAAGTGGTGGGGGGAGAGGGTCTTAGGACCAGAAATTTGTTCAGAATCTCAGTTTGGCTACTATTTAAATCTGGGACTCTGTTGTTCCTTTTATTTTTCATGAACTATATTGATATATATGGAAAATGAAATGTTATAAATAGACTGACATTATATAAATTAATATGGTTGTTGATATATTCATTATAAGTATTTGAATAAAACATAAATAGTTTAAAACTTTATAGCAAAATCATGGTAGCTTCATACAATTATATTATTTCTGACTGTAAATTGGAAAACTGATAGTTCAGCTCCTAATCCTGTATACAAAAGCATCTTATAGGCATGTAGAAAAACTAGAATATTATAGCTTTGTATTGTAAGATTTGTCTGTTACAGGGGTGGGTTCTAGATACCTTTACTACCAGTTCACAACAAGGCCGCGCACGTGCTTCTGATGTCATCACACACATGTCGGGATCAGTGGGCGGAGCCTCCCGCTGGTTTTACTACCGTTTCTATAGAAGTCAGATATCCAGTTCTTCAACAATAGTTTGAATTAGGAGAATTGGGGAAAGTACCATTCAAACCAGTTGTCTTCAGTAATTTGGAGCTATGTGGAATGATAGACGGCATTATTAAAAATGAGAATAATAAATTACATGTAATGATTTAATAAGCATGCTTGAAATAAAAGTTGCTAAAATGTTATAAAGAAAATACAAAGCATGAAAGCATCATAATATATCCACTGTTTGGTCTTACAGAATAAACATTGTGCTCATAAATTTGCTGCCCTTTTTTTCTCTTCAGTAATTAATTTCTGATTTAGAAAAAACAATAATTGCCATTATATCATAGATGAAATTTACCCTATAAAGCAAAATTAAACAGTTAATTAAATAGTTAATAGTTAATTAATAGTTAATTAAATAGAATGCAGAAAAGTTATCTTAACATTGAAATTTATGATCAATCTGTTGATAATATCCAATTACTGAGAGGCTTGTACAGTTTATTTATTATTTATTTATTTAATTTATTTATATATAAAATTTATTGGCTGTCCATCTTACTATAGGGTAATTCTGGGTGGCTTACAGTTACGTATAGTTAAAACATGAAAATTAGACATTAAACCAAGGAAAACATGGAGAGGGGAAGGCGGAGTGGGTGGGAAGTTGTATCTGTTATTAATCAACCACCTCCTTTGTGCTGTTCCCCCACTGGGGCCCCAAGCCAATCAGCAGAGTTACATCATTAGGCCCTTATGAAAAGATAGGAGGGTTGGGGCCAACCTCATATGTCTCCTCTGCCAGCCTAAGTGGTATGGGCCAATCCCAGTGGAGTGAGATTGGGATTGTATTCCATAGTATCAAGTAATATGCCAAACATACAGTATATTAAATTCTGAATAAAGAAAAATCTTATTTGGACAGAATTTTATGTCATCTTTTGTTTCAAACTTTTTTAATGGTCACTGCTATTTAAACAATTTTTAAATGCAATAATACTTATGTAGCTTGACCAAAGACCTTTAACCAGCTCTTCTATAAGCATTCAAAAAAACCTTTGAAATCAATTACAGGTAGTCCTCGAGTTACATTTATTTAATGACTGATGTTACAACGGCATTTGAAAAAAGTGACTTACGACCATTTTTCACACTTATGACCTTGCAGCATCCCTGTGGCCGCATGATTAAAATTCAGACTTTTGACAACTGGCATATATTATGACAGTTACAATGTCCCAGGGTCATATTATCACCTTTTGCAACCTTCTGTCAAGCAAAGTCAATTGAGAAATTCATTTAACAACTATGTTACTAACTTAATAACTGCAGTGATTCACTTAGCAACTGTGGCAAGAAAGATTGTAAAATGGAATAAATTAAGAATGATTTTCTTAGTAACAGAAATTTTGGGCTCAATTGTCGTAAGTAGATTTGATTAGACATGCATTTGACTGAAGAAAAAAATATTATTAGTCATGGAATTATAATTACAAATGATAGCTTTTCACTTATAAAAGTCATGCCACTCAGTGTAAAATACCTAAGCTCTTAGGAAAAAATAAGGAAGTAAAATCAATGAAATTGTGTTTTTAAATCAAGATTGTGATGTTGTTTTAAAAAGATCTTAATTAGTTATCACAATACTAAAAAGTTGAAAACAAATAATTGACATCTAAAGCATGTATCAGTGGTCTGGATATAAGATATAGGACCATATATCAATAGTATAGATATAAGAATAATGAGTTTCTTTTTATGTTTCCATCCATGAAGATTTAAACACTTCTGTTTTCAGTTTAAAATCAACCTATTTTCTTGTGCCATTGCTTTGCAAACTATGCTTTGTTAAACTATGGGCAGGATCAAAACATAATTTCAGATTTTGAAATTATCAAACAAACTACAGTTCTCCCAATTCAGAAGTCACAAATAATTACTTTAGAACTGAAAGCATCTATCTTTATACTGTAAATGTGAAGATGAAAAAAGGACTATTATTCCCTATCTGTCTGAATCATTAATTAAGTTATATTGTTATACAGTATATAATAAACTAAAACTATTTTGAGAATTGTTGCCAATAAACTTATTGTCCCTTAATCCTTTGAAAATACAACTATTGTATGTTTAATAGCTCTAATTAGGCTTCTTTCCTCTGTATATATCATTCCATTACAAATCTTTTTCATTGTTCTTCTACTGTTCGTTGTTCATTCACTGTTAGTTTAAAAAAAATTTAAAATCTAATATGAAATATGTTGTTGATACTAAACATGTTATTTACTAATTTAAATCTGCAGATGAAATTGTTGAATCTTTATATCAAGCGTGCACAAACAGGATCTGGAACAGGTGATGCCTCAGCAGATGTTCCAGGACAAAGCTAATAATCCTGAAATCCATCTTTTAACTAAGAGAAAAGACACATCAATAAAAGGAAAATTCTCAAATGCATTTTTGGAGCTTTTCTCCCTCTCAATCTTTTTCCCCCTAATGAAGGGCTGCTCAGCCTGCATATGACTGTTCCAGTAATTCCATATCCAAGGGAAAAGACAGTATTAATATCACTTGACTGAAGCAAATTATTTTTTTTAACTAACACATCGTGTTTTCTGTTTGCACTCGTCTGTGTGTCTTTCCATTTATGTTTATCAGTGTTAATATACATTTTCATTTTTCAAAAAAACTAATTAAAAGGAATGCTTTCAAGTCTAAATTTCCTCATTTTTGCTCAACTGCAAAGTAACATGGCTTTTCCTTCCTGGTTTTAATAATCATTTTTGCGGAGGGATGCTTCTGCTTGGATGCACAAAGTGGGAAGACAGAGAATGTTGGATTGAGCTGAACTGCAACTAGACCAGTCTCTATACCGAAGATACATCTTTATATATTATCATAATGCCAATAATATGAGCAGAAAGCAGTGTCCTTTTTTAAAAAAAAATTGATTTATATGCCGCCCTTCTCCGGAGACTCAGGGCAGCTTACAATGCGTTAAGCAATAGCCTTCATTCTTTTATATATTTATACAAAGTCATCTTATTGCCCCCACAAACTGGGTCCTCATTTTACCTACCTTAGAAAGGATGGAAGGCTGAGTCAACCTTGTGCCTGGTGGGATTTGAACTTACAGTAATTGCAGACAGCTGATGTTAATCACAATGCTTTTAGTCTGCTGAGCCACCAGGCCCATAAAGCTTGATTGATCAACCATTGAATGTTTGTTGTATAAACAAAAATTCAATGCAGATTAGGAGGACAACTCTGTCCTCCTATATGGAAATCTATATAGAATATAGTATTGCAAAACTGGATAGTATAGCATCTTGCTTTCCTAGATCAGGGTAAGCAAAATCACTTAATGGATATGAACCACCTGTATCATCTTCAAGCAAGATGGTTCAGAATAGAATGCTTTGTATAAGCATGCTTGGTATGTCTACCATTTGTCAGTAGAATACTTCCTCTCAGCCTAATTATTGAAACTAATACTTCTGTTAATCCCATTCACATAAGAATGTATGACAGTACTGCAGGAAACTGTTCCACAATGATACGTTGCAAGATTGGAGATTGGTGCGCTGATTATTTTAAAGAGAGGGGATGGGAAAACTCATGTATTACAGATCTTAAAACCACTGGTTTGGGAGTTTAATTTGAGTTGGAAAGTGGCCCTAAATTCATTGCATGGTTATCTTGAGATTATGTTGAACTGGTGTTATTGCAGCCATCTGGACTATAAGATATGGCAATGTTTTCAGGTTGTTTCTGTAACATTTTAAAAAGTTTATTGTGAATAATGCATCCTTATATTTATGGAATGAATAGTCAAAGAGAGAATGAAAATAAATCTATTTCTGTTTCTCAGACAAAAATACTAAGAGTCTTAGCTGGGGGATGAGAATAAGATCTGTATGCATCTCACAATACCTGGAATAACTCTTTGTTAAATTATCTTGTTTTAGGGATTGTATATTTACAGGAGAGATTATAGCAGTGCCAAGGATGTTAGGTTTTTCTGCTAGACTTAAGATTCTCTCTACCTCTTCAGGGTGAATACTTTTGACTAAGCTGCTATCCATAATGTCTTGTGAAAAACATTTGTCTATAAAATAATTATTTTTATTTTATTTTTCTTCTTTTGCTACTACAATATATGTTTAGAGTCTAATATCTTAACATGCAGTCAAATACTGTTTTTAAAAGAATTAATATCACAATTTGCTTATTACTTTGTAATTAACAGAATACTTGCAGCTATCTAATAAGAACTGACTTTTATCAGAAATTATTCTGACTGGAAAATATAAAATGTAATTATTGAAAATGCAATTTTCTGTTGCAAAAAGCTATTTGTGGAAAAAACTTTAGAAATAAATATAAGGGGGAAATTACATTATTCATCACTGGCTTTTTTAGCAGCTGCAAATCAGGAAAATAGTCTTTTCTTCCTCATTCTCTTATGCGTAACATTCTTGTTTTTACTGTTCAAGTACATTGTGTATTTATAGTACACTGCTTACCATTGTGGATATACAGGCAATAAAGTGTATATAGCATTACTTGAAAAATTAAATTTTGTATCTATCTGTTTTTCTACTTTTGTTTAGTGATATTGTAGGAGTAATACATTATAGTACTGGTAGTGACAGTTTATGTAAATATATTGCCTAGTTTTAAACTAAACCAACGAAAAAAGACAAGCAATAAAAAGCAATCCAGAAAATATAAGATTCTGTACTAAAACTAGTCCTATGTTGTTATTTTTTTAGACTAAAACTGGGCTTTACAATTTACAACCTAGTAGCTAGATAGCAGAAGAGCTACTTTGATATAATGGTTAAAGGCATCAAGCTACAATCTGGAAGACTATAAATTTTAATTCTGCATTAGATCAGCTTGATGATTTCAAACATTTTTGAAAATGGTAACAAGAAAACTATATGGACTTTTCCAGACAGTTGCTAGATTAGAAGTCAAGACTGCTTGAATGCACACGGGCACACAGGCACACACACAGACACACACACACACAGAGCTGGATAGCAAATACTGTAATTAAAGAATATCTGATGCTAAGTTACAAATTTGACACTTTGACAATATTAAAGAATAAAGCTAAAAATATGAGAAATTCCATTTATGACCATAAGATTCTTTAAAGAAGTTAACACCATTGAAAATATTTTTACACTGGAATGTTTAGTGCAGCAAATTCAAAATTTAATAACATACTATATTGCTGTATTTACCTGCTAAAATAGTCAATTATTGATCTCTGGAAATGCTGATAAGTATCCTGCAACAAACCGCATTAAGGATTATTTTTCATAAAGCATTAAACTTTCACAATGGCCTGGTTTGCCCCTAAATTATAATATTTGAACTTCATATTGAATAAAAAGCAAACTTGTTAAAATGGGGATGGAGGGTTCGTTCTAGAGTTCTTTCTTCAAGCTATGCCACACACTGAACACAAGGGAAGGTCTACTTCTCAAGACAATCATTCACCACAGAACCACAAAAGTTCTCAAGCACTGTCCCTCCAGAGGACAAAAGGGATTAATTTCCAGGTTTCTCCTTAATTCTAGACAGTTCTTCGGACTACAAGGGTCCCACCAAAGCCTCACAATCAGCTGGACATCGGTTGTTGCTAATTCAAATTCCCATTTCACTCCCCTTCCCCCCCCCCCCGCCCCAAGCCTAGACATTCTCATCAGAAATCTCTCTCTTAAATATTATACATTTGTTTAGTCTGCTGATTATTACATGAACATTGTTAGGCTAACCGTGATTTCTGGTGGAGAGATGCTTAGGTCTTTTTGCTTGTCTTCAAGCTTGTAACATTATATATAGCTAGATATTATTTATGTCCATGTGTCTATTGATGGTTAATTTGTTAGAGTGCCAGGCTTCTAGAAATGGAGCACAAATCTAGCACAACTCGCCACAGGATAACTCGCTGCCGGACAAGAGTTACACTAATATCAAAGAAATGGTAAAATAGAAAAATTAAAGCAAGGATGCCAAAGGAGGGACAAAATGAAATGTGAATGACAAAAATTAAAATATTTTTAAAATTATTTTAAATAATTAAATTGAATTATTAAATTGTCCTGCAGCAAATTGGCCTGGAGCAAGTTGGCCGCACTGATTTGGCCATGGTGAGTTGGCCCATTCTCCCTGGAAATTCTCTAGCATTTTGGACTTGACTTGGTTTAGGATGGTCAGTGTTTCCCAATTGAAACTATGATTAAGATTGTCGATATTGAATATAATATTCAATATAAATGAATAAATGATCTGTTTCATTTTCTGCTGTTTAGGGTTGCTGCAGTGAGGACCTTGAACAGCAGAAAAAGGAAACATGCGACATATTCCCCAAAAATGTATATCCACATAACTTTTATCAAAAAGTGCCTGATCACTCAACCCAATACAGCACAACCAACACAAGCCCTAAAAAGAATAACACATACATACATACATACATACATACATACATACATACATATACCTTGATCAATAAATCAACAGACATCAAGAAACCACCAACAGGAGAGGTGTGGCCAATGTCCCGGCAGAAAGACAGGCTCTTCGAGTGCTCTCAAGGACTTGTCAATATCTCCACTGTCCGAGGGTCCCCAGGGATCTAAGTCGTCTCGTAGCGATGACAAATAAGAGCACATACCGGTCAGCACAGGGAATTTGCAAAATCCCTAGAAAGACTGGAAGAAACTCCTCAATTCGGACAGTGAAGAAAGTGACCAAGAAGTTGCTACGAAGTGGGGGCAGCTACAACAACAAAAGAAGATCAGGAAAGACAGCATGTGACATGGAGGTGAGAGGGTCCTGATTTTGCCTTATTAAAGTTTCTCTTCAAACCCACCTGTAGAATTTACAAGGTGGAAAAGGCTAGCTAAAAGCGAGGAGTGAGAGCGGTATAAGCTCTTAACATCCACTAAATTGGCCGCGAAGCAAGTGAAACTAGAAACCTTTTTACTGTTTTATTGGTTTATTACTGAAGAAAGAATTTGGGGAATTTTAAACCTTTTTAAACTTAATAATAACTGGGACAATGAATTGAATTGGAGATGGAAATCCCATTTGAACAAATGATTTATTATAGAAAGGGATGGCTGTTAAAAGAATTTTGAATCAATTTTGAATCAACAAAGGAAAACAGAAGTTAAAGTGTGGTGTAATGTTAAAGGTTGACCTGCAGTGGGGAAAAGAAAAAGATTAAAAAAGAAAGAAAAGATTCTCTTTGAAGAAACCCCCAACAATAACTGACCTTGACATTTAGCTGAATGATAATTGAGCAGTTGAGAAGGAGAGACAGGCTTTTGAATTTATCTTTGAACTTTTTTCCTACTTTTGTTTTTCTATTTTGGACTTTGAATCTTACACAAACCTTCCTTTTTTCCCCTTGGGATGATTAGTTTATATATTTTACTATAAACTTTTTGAAGTGCTTTGTACTTTGTTCTGAGTTCTGCTGGTGGAAAGAAAAAGTTTTTATTCTTGACTTGTCTTATATTCAGAGACCTCTTTTCTTTTGACTGAACTTAATAGAGTCAGATTATTAAAAACTTTAGATTATGACATGAAGAGTCAGAAGAAAAATCTTTTCTTTTTTTCTTCTGGCTATCTGGTATTTGATTTTTGTCTCTCTTGTTTCTGTTGTCATTTTTGCTTTTTATTCTTTTGAATTTGTGCCAACTGGACAACTGGATTATTTTTTTTTCTTTTTTTGGTCGGTTCTCCCCCACATCCCCCCGCTTTTTTTTTCTTATATTTTACTTCTAAATTTTTATATGGGAGATTGGGAATTTTAAATTTTTGAAGGGAGGTGGTTGATTGTTTTTTGTTTTTTTCTCTAATTCAACCATCGGGTGGATTAGAAATTTGGATTATATATTATAATTTAATCATAAATGGATTATAAAATATTAAAATGAAGAACTTTACAGCCCACCTGCATCCTGCATCAAGTCCCTCAGCAGCAGAAACACAGAAAACAGCAGAGATGATGGAACTAAGAAATTTTATGCAATGGCTTCATGATGATATAAAACAAGAGATGAAAGAGATGATGGGGAAAAAAGAAGAGGACAAGGCTTGTGTTGAAGATCATAGGCCATGGAGATGCAGGTCTTGAGCCACCGAGCTATGGTTGCTGACGACACTCTGGAACCCAGAGAGGCAGGCTGGAAGGAAATGAATAAGGATTCCGACTTTTGAATCGAAGCAGTCCTGTCAATATACTTCTGTAGAGCCCTGCAGACATCCAGGGAGTGCCAGCGCTGTTCAGAGGGATGCCTGGGCTTGGGACAAAAATCAGGTAAGATCACCTCCTGGGCCCAGTGGAAGCAGGTGTTGACTTTTGGGAAAAAGGTGGGATCCAGCCAGAGGACCACCCGGTTGGAATGAAATACGCACAGATTGTCACGCACAGAGAGTGCCATCAACTCCGAGATGCGATGTGTGGAAGTGATGGCTACCAGGAAGGAAACTTTGAAAGTTAGAAGCTTTAATGAGGCCGATCCCAATGGTTTGAAGGGTGATTCTGTCAGGGCCCGTAAAACAAGGCGGAGGTCCCAGGAGGGGTACCTATGCACCGTAGGTGGCCGGAGTTTAGCTGCACCCCGTAGGAATGATCGGACACATGAGTGTTTGGACAGAGAGGGAGAAACTCTAGCAGCCAAAACAGTCGCAAGGGCGGCCACTTGCCGACGCAAGGTATTGACAGCGAGACCGGAGGCCAATCCGTCTTGAAGGAACTCTAAAACTCTGGAAATGGGTGCGGACACAGGAACTGTACTCCTCCTGGCGCACCAGCGAGTAAACGCAGACCAGGTCGCTTCGTAGATACGAACCGTAGTGCTACGGTGAGAGCCAAGAATAGTGCCAATCACTTCATTGAAAAGCGGTCCTGCTTCAGAATCTCCCTCTCAAGTTCCAAGCAGCTAGCTGGAACCACTGAGGGTTCGAGTGGTAAACGGCTCCCTGACGGAGAGAAACTTGATCCAGGGGAATCCGCCAAGGAGGGGTCGGGACAGACTCAGAAGATCCATGAACCAACTCCAGTGAGGCCAATATGGGGCAATGAAGATAACATCTGCACCCTCCTGCAGGACCTTCCTGAGAATCTTGGGAATCAAGTGTATCAGCGGAAAGGCGGAAAGCAGGAGAGGAGGCCATTGACATTGGAAGGCGTCAGTCCCCATGGCTCCCAGTGTCTAATACCTGGTGAAGAAACATGGGAGCTGCATGTTCATGGAACTGGCAAAGAGGTCCACTTGAGAATGTCTGAAGATGGTCATGATCTGTAGAAAAATCTCGGGAAGCAGTTGCCACTCCGCGGGATCGAGAGTAGTCCTGCTCAGCCAGTCCATGCATGTGTTGGAGACGCCGGAAATGTGCTCGGCATGAAGAGAGAGAAGATGAGTCTCCGCCCAGCGATCCAGTTCCACGGCCTCGCACATCAGGACTCTGGAGCGAGTGCCCCCTTGCCTGTTCACATAGGCCTTTGCTGTCACATTGTCCATTTGTAGAAGTACGTGATGGCCAGACAGCTGATGTTGGAAGTGACGGAGCGCCAGATGTGCGTCGCGCAACTCCAACCAATTGATGTCATTCTGAAGATCTCTGTGGGACCAGCAGCCCTGAGTGACATGGGATTGGAAGTGGGGCCCCCATCCAAACAGACTGGCATCTGTGGTGAGAACTAGATGTAGGAGTTCGTGGAAAAGGCTGCCTCTCTCGAGGGCAGGAGACCTCTACCATCGTAGAGATGCCAGAACCTTTTGAGGTACCCTGATCCGATGGGTCGAGGCACTGGTGCAGGATCGTTGACAGGGCAAGAGGAGCCACTGGAGGGGATGGGAGTGTAACCGCGCCCACAGAATGATGGACAAACAGGAGATCATGAGCCCCAACAATTGGGACAGAGAGAGAAGGGATACTGTCCTGAGGGACTGCACTTGCTTCACGGCCTGATGAATGATGACTATGCGCTCTGTAGAAAGGAAAACAAGACCAGAAACGGTGTTGATGCGAGCCCCTAAGTGGACGAGCTCTGTAGAGGGAGTGAGAAGACTTTTCTCCCAGTTGATGGTGAAGCCATGCTCCTGGAATGGTCTGAGTGACACCTGTAGATCGATTTCTGCCTGTTGGGACGAGGAAGAAAGAATTAGGATATCATCCAGGTAACAGAACAATCTGACCGGCCATGCTCTCAGATGCGTGGCTACAGCGTCCAAGAGCTTAGTGAAAGTGTAAGGGGCGGATGATAGACCAAAGGGTAACACTCGATATTGAAAATGAGCGCCATTATAACAGAACCTAAGAAATTTGCGATGAGCCAGCCTGATTGTTACTGTTAACCTTTGTCCTTGACCAGCAGTGAAATGCACTTACCTTCGCTACTGGTTAGGAAATATGACCATGTGTGCCTCTTCTGCGCATGCGCAGAGAGTAAAAAATGGGATATGATGACGTCCTAGCGGGTGGACGGAGCCTCCCGCCGCCAGCTCTACCGGCTCGTGCGAGCTGGATAAATCCAGCCGGATTTCACCGCTGTCCTTGACTCATCAGGCCCTATCCTGGGAACTAATTAAATACATAGACTTTCTGAGACTGGCATTATTACAAGGGCTGTTCTAAAATCTTGCTCAATCCAGGCAATCACCAGGAGTCAACAGTGACTGGAACATTCACTGCATTCCATACCCCCAATAAAAGGTTGCAGCTGCAATGCATCTGTAAATTGTTTCCAGAACAGACCATTGCGTGTCCCTAAAGCTACATTCACTTTCTTTAAATGGGTTCTGATATCACATTGCCCCTGCATTTTGGGTCAGTTTAGAAGAGAGCGTGAAGGAGAAGCTTAAACAAACAGCCAAGAGAGACGGGAGGATTTTTTGATTGGCTTAAAAAGAAAATAATTTTCCCCTTTAGTAAGTGTCTGATTCGTCAGCATACACTGCCCATAGGTTAGCGCCAAGCAATCACCGCCCGCGGTCCTTGCCTCAGCCGGAGGGAGGGCCGAATAAGAGGACATTGCCATCTGGTAGTGCGTGCTCTGCTATAGCCGTGTCCCCGCGTTGCAGCGCAGAAGGAAGGAGGCGGGGACGCCAACACCGGAACCGCTCATGCCCCTGGAGGAGTGAGCGGAGCCTGGTAGGCGGGGCACACGCGGTAACTGTGGCAGCAGCGTTGTCGCGGTGGGCGGTTCCCTTCGCTGCTGCTGTAGGCGGCTGCTGCAGTAGGCGGCGGTGCCTGAGCCACAGTTTCGACCCACAGGCTCGAAGAGACAGCCAGACATCGAGTAGGTTTGCCGTGCGAAGTTCAGGATGGGGTTGAAAACGGCAATCGCCGTAATCGTGTTGCCTCCAGCGAGCCTCACTTTCTCAGAGGAGAGAGGGCTCCCTCGGGGCTGAGGCGACCTCTTTTTCCTTGCCTGTTTTCGCCCTCGAGTGCGAAAGTCCGGCGTTGCTTTTCAGTTCTCTTTTCCCGACTCGGGCCGTACGCATTCCTGGCCCGCTGCCGCAGGTGGTGACTTTGCCACCACCTTTTGAAGTCACCGGTGGAAGATGGCGTGAGTGCTGAAGATGGACGAAGTAATTGAGTTCGGTCTGGCGCACGACTTCGATGCCAGCCTCTCCGGCATTGGGCAAGAGCTGGGCGCCGGCGCCTATAGCATGAGGTGGGTTTCCCGGAGGAAGAGACCGGGAGGCTCCTTTTGCCCCGGTTTCTTGGCGCTTTTGATGGGGAAGAAGAGCTTGCAGATGGTACTTCCCTTTCGGCGGAAGTTTGACTTTTCTGTTATGCTGAGGTAATTGTTTAATTGGAGCTTAGTTATGTAGCATGAAGCTGTATATTGTGCAATATTTACATTTTTGGTAAACTCAATGAATCCAAGCTCTGCAAGCTAAATAGGAAATCTTCACTTTGTTTGCAAATTGCAAATATTAAAGATTCTAACTACCAGCAAGAATGAGTCCTTACATTTAAAGTGCCTCTGTCATTTCAGATCTATCATGGCAGTGCCTATTAGTGGGCATCCACTCACCTGCTGCCCGCCACGTTCCCCACTTTGTTGTGTCACTGCCGCATCACCAGCCGTCCCATTAAAGTGAATGGGACTGTCGGTGAGTCAACAGCAGGTCAGGAGGAGCTGCTGCAAGACAGATGACAGTTGCTCTTTAAAAATTATGATTTAAATCAACTTGATTTAAATCAAGCCTTTTTACTATTGATTTAAATCATATTTAAATCAACTTGATTTAATTCCAAATCCACCCAGATACTCTTTTATGGTATTTTGAACATATACTACCACCTTGTGCCTTTTTTTTTCCTTTTTGCATTTTTTCTTTCATTATAACTGTTTTGTACTTATTTTTTTAATTTTTATTCATGTAAAATTTGTGTACAAAAATATTTTAAAAACATAGCATATTGTTCTGTTCTGACTATATTTGCCTTGAGCAAATGAAATGGGTCTAAACTTTTTCAGGGTGATTTCTGGATATAAGAAATGCAGGTAGTTTTGAACTTAAAACCATTTAAAAATAATTCAAAGTTATTATGGCCTCAGAAAAGTACCTTATGACCTGTTCTTGGATTTATGAGAGTTACTATCTCCAAAATTGTGCTATTTCAGTTTAGGCACTTGCCAACTGGCTCGATGTGTTGCAGAAACCTGTGGTCATGTGATCACAATTTGTGACCTTTTTTGCCACATTCATTGGAAAAGTTGGATTTGCTTAACAGCCATGTGGTTTGCTTAATAACCATAATAAAATTGTGTCTGGTCATATGATTCATTTTACAATTAAAACTCTGGTCCCAATTATGGTGTTGTGATAGAGGCAAATTAAGAAATAAATGACATTTATTTATTATTTATTAATACTATTTATCGTTTGGCACCTAGGTACTTGCAGAATTATTTTATCCAACTACGGTAGAAACTGCTAATGGTTCCCTGTTTTCATGAAGTGATTGAAGTTAAGACATCTAAACCCACCAACTCATTGCAACTGCTGTTACTAAAGGTTATATTAGTCCATGTAATAGTGTTCCAGAAGTTGGTTAAAATAGAGCTTTTTCAGAAGGCTTTAGAACGTTGATAGGATATTGTAATTTGTTTTCTGAGGTTTTCGCGGGTGTTTGTATGTAGGTCTTTGGTTATTTGGGTTTTCTCCCACATAAAATTGGAGGTGTCTTGGCGACGTTTCGACGAAGTCTCATTCATCATCTTCAGGCTGGTGTTTTCAGCTTCGTGCTTCTAGGAGCAAATTGTGATATTGTAATTGTGTATTCTTATGCTATATTGATTGTTTTTAATTTTACAATTATAGTCAGGTCAAATCAAAACACCTCACGAGGGCTACAACACATCAAAATTATTTTATTTATAATATTAAATTTATTGGTCGCCACACGATAGCAAATTGAGCACTAATAAAATTAGCTGAGGTTGAAGCCCTGATGAAATAAAACTTTCTTACCATGGATGGTTGATACTTTGTATTATATAATTATGATTTTTCTTATTAACCTGTAGATGACACATCTATAAATCTGATTTAAGAAATCATTTCATTCTAATTTCACATATCTTGTTCATTGTGATTTCAAAGTCTCCATGTAGCATGGAGCATGGAAAAGCCAAAATACCCTGCAATGGGAAAGTTAATTTCTATCACCCTAATTTCAGATGCCTAAATTTATCCAAACAGATGTTACAATATGGGAGTAATTGTTAATGACCTGAAAAGGTGACCTGATTTTTTTTTTACAAAAAAGTGTTAGCTATTATACTAATAGCATTAGTAGACCTTATTTTGTCTTGCCATTTTAATTTGAACCATAATTGTGAATTACATGAACTATTCATGAGCTGCTGTCCCTGCTCTTTATGTGTGCAGTATTAATAGTACATGGAAGTGACGAACTGATTGGAATATAGTTCATTTTTAGACTAGAATAACAGAGTTGGAAGGGACCTTGGAGATCTTCTAGCCCAGTGGTTCTCAACCTTCCTAATGCCGCAACCCTTTAATACAGTTCCTCATGTTGTGGTGACCCCCAACCAGGGGTGGGTTCTAAATTTTTTTATTTTATTTGTTTCAATTTGTATACCGCCCTTCTCCAGCAGGATTCAGGGCGGTGAACAGCCAGAATAAAAAACAGAACATACAAAATTTAAAAGTTTAAAATAATTAAATATTTTTGGCCGCAATTTTAATTTAATTTAATTTAATTTAATTTCCAATTTATATACCGCCCTTCTCCCTGAGGACTCAGGGCGGTGTACAGCCAAGATAAAAAACATAGAATACAAATATTAAAACATTTAAAAATATATATAAATTTTGGCCCGAAAGTTAAGAATCATAGACTAATTAAAAGAATTTAAAAATTTCTTCTTAAGCCAACCCGGCTTGCTGAAAAAGATGGGTTTTCAAGGAACGATGGAAGGTATTGAGGTCATGGATTCTCCTTATCTCTGGGGGCAACTGATTCCAGAGGGTGGGAGCCCCCACAGAGAAGCCCCTCCCCCTGGGGGCCACCAGCCTACACTGTTTGGCTGATGGCACCCCGAGGAGGCCCTCTCTGTGGGAGCGCACGGGTCGATGGGAGGTCGTTGGTAGCAGCAGGCGGTCTCGGAGATAGCTAGGCCCTATGCCATGGAGCGCTTTAAAGGTGATAACCAACACCTTGAAGTGCACCCGGAAGACCACTGGGAGCCAGTGCAGCTCGCGCAGGAGCGGTGTTACATGGGAGCGCCATGTTGCTCCCATCACTACCCGCACTGCTGCATTCTGGACCAGCTGGAGCCTCCGGGTGCTCTTCAAGGGGAGCCCCATGTAGAGAGCGTTGCAGTAGTCAAGGTGAGAGGTGACGAGGGCGTGAGTGACTGTGCACAAGGAATCCCGATCAAGAAAGGGCCGCAACTGGCGAATCAGGCGAACCTGATAAAAGCTCTCCCTGGTAACAGCCGTCAGATGTTCCTCCAAAGACAGCTGCCTATCCAGGAGGACTCCCAGATTGCGAGCCCTTTCAGTGGGGGCCAAAGACTCGCCCCCAATAGTCAGTGATGGAGTCAACTGACTATATCGGGATGCCGGGAGCCACAGCCACTCAGTCTTGGAAGGGTTGAGCTTGAGCCTGTTCCTCCCCATCCAGATCCGCACAGCCTCCAGGCACTGGGACATCACTTCAAGGGCATCGTTGGGGTGGCCTGGGGTGGAGATGTACAGCTGGGTGTCATCAGCGTACTGGTGGTATCTCACCCCAAAGCCACGGATGATCTCGCCCAGCGGCTTCACATAAATGTTGAACAGAAGGGGCGAGAGGACCGATCCCTGCGGCACTCCACAAATGAGAGGCCTCGAGGTCGACCTCTGCCCCCCTGCCAACACAAACTGCGACCGGTCGGAGAGAAAGGAGGAGAACCACCGCAACACAGTGCCTCCCACCCCCAACTCTTCCAGCCGGTGCAGCATGATACCATGGTCGATGGTATCAAAAGCCGCTGAGAGATCTAATAGGACCAGAACAGAGGAACAACCCCTGTACCGAGCCCTCCAGAGATCATCCACCAACGCGACCAATGCCATTTCCGTGCTGTGCCCAGACCTGAAACCCGACTGGAACGGATCTAGATAGGATGTTTCCTCCAGGAATTGTGGAAACTGTTGCGCGACCACACTCTCAACAACCTTCGCAATGAAGCGAAGGTTGGAGACAGGACGATAGTTAGCCAATATTGCTGGATCCAGGGACGGCTTCTTGAGGAGAGGCCTCACCACCGCCTCTTTCAGGGCAGCGGGGAAGTGACCCTCACTCAACGAAGCATTAATGACGCCCTGGAGCCAGCCTCGTGTAACCTCCCGGGAAGCCAGTACCAACCAGGAGGGACACGGGTCCAGTAAACATGTGGCCGCACTAAGTCTCCACAAAATCCTGTCCACATCATCGGGAGTCACAGCATCAAACTCCTCCCAGATAACATTCTCAAGACTGTTCCTCGTCACCCTGCCCCGATCTACCCAGTCAGAGTCCAAATCCCCCCGGATCTGAGCGATTTTGTCATACAGGTATTGTCCGAAATCCTCCGCCCTGCCTTCTAAGGGATCCTCCCGCACTCCCAGATGGAGCAGGGCACTGGTTACCCTAAACAGGGCAGCCGGACGATTCCCTGATGACGCAATAGAGGCGGAAAAGTAGTTAGACTTTGCCGTCTTTATTGCCACTAGATAGGCCTTAATATGCGACCTTACCAGTGTTCGATCAGATTCAGCGAGACTGGCCCTCCAACCGCTCTCCAGGCGTCTTTTCTGGCGCTTCATTTCCCTCAGCTCCTCAGTAAATCAAGGAGCCACATGGGATCGGCGTCGGGTCAGAGGCCGCAAAGGCACAACTCGGTCCAAGGCCCCACCAGCCGCCCGATCCCAGGCGGCCACCAGGTCCTCGGCCGAGTCATGTGCTAGATCCTCAGGAAATGGCCCAAGGTCCGTCTGGAACCTATTAGGATCCATCAGGCACCTGGGGCGGAGCCATCTAATTGGGTCCGCCTCCCTGCGGCGAGGGGCCGCGGTTCGAAGATCTAGGCGAAGGAGTGAGTGGTCAGTCCATGACAAGGGTTCCATGTCTATATCCCCTATAACAAGACCACTCAACCACTGGCCAGAGACAAAAATCAAGTCCAGAGTGTGACCTCCCCTGTGAGTAGGGCCATGAACTAACTGGGTCAGGTCCATGGCCGTCATGGAAGCCATGAACTCCCGAGCCACCTCAGACGTTTCACCGACGGATGGCAAGTTGAAATCACCCATGACTAAAAGCCTGGGTGTATCTACTGCCACCGTGGCTATCACGTTGAGTAGCTCAGGTAGGGCTGTTGCCACGCAGCAGGGAGCCAGGTACGTAAGCAACAAGCCCATCTGAACCCCACGGCCCCACCTCACAAGGAGGGACTCACATCCGGCTATCTGAGGCACAGTGGTCTCCCTCGGACCCAGATCCTCGTTAATAATAACCGCCACCCCCCCCGCCCCTCCCCTGGGCCCTCGGCTGATGGAATGCTCTGAAGCCTGGTGGGCACATTTCAACCAGAGGGACGCCACCCTCCGAGCCCAACCAGGTCTCCGTAATACCCGCCAGGTCCGCTCCTCCCTCTTGTATAAGATCGTGAATGAGGGGGGCCTTATTGACCACGGACCTGGCATTGCACAGCATCAGCCGAAGGCCCAGCTCCTGAGTATCTAAGCCACCTAGTATCCGAGCAGAGCCTTGGGGACCGGGGCAAGCAATTGCTCTCAGACAGCGAGTGCGAGCCCCCAACACCTGATGTGGTCCCCTGCTCCCGCCATATCTGCCCCTCCCATTCACCGTGCCGATGGTACAGCCCTCATAGATATTGTCCCCCATCCCTTTCCCAATCCCTCGTCCGGTGCCCCCCGGATCGTTACCCTGTGCCGGGCACAGCTCTGACCCTGGTGGATTTCCGCCCCCATCCGCCATAGTCGTCTTCCCAGTATCTTTAAAAGAATAATTACAAACTCTCCCCCCAGAACTCCTTAAAATCTTTAAAAATTTCCCTAAAAAGCCCCATAAATTCTTCCTTGCTCCATGCCATCTCTCCAGACTCCAAAGTCCGTCATCGAGATAGGCCCTCGATAATGTGGGGGGCCAAACCTGCGAGAGGGGAGAATCTCGCAGGGCGAGGAGTTCCGACACCGAATACATATAGTCATCAGGGGAAACAGTCCAAGGGTGGGGGACCGCTGATGTTACAAACATAGGGAAAATTCCAGTCCATGGTCAGGCCGTCAAGCTCCACTGTCCTCTCACGACAGTGGCTAAGGAGGTGCATATCATTCGAAAAATGATAATAAAACAAACCCAATTAAAATCAGTTAAATTTCACCAAAAACTGTGGGATCAAGCCAGCCCAGCTAGGTGAAATAAATAAGTTTTCAGGGCCCGACGAAAAGTCTGAGGTCTGGTATTGTACGTATCTCTGGGGGGAGGTTGTTCCAGAGGGCGGGTGCCGCCACAGAGAAGGCTCTCCCCCTGGGGGTCGCCAGCCAACACTGGCGGGTGGCACCCTGAGGAGGCCCTCTTTGTGCGAGCGTACTGGCCGGTGGGAGGCTATTGGTGGCAGAAGGCGGTCTCGTAGATACCCCGGCCCTAAGCCATGGAGCGCTTTAAAGGTGGTCACCAACACCTTGAAGCGCACCCGGAAGACCACCGGGAGCCAATGCAGCTCGCGCAGGAGAGGTGTCACATGGAAGCGCCCCGTCGCTTCCATAATCCCCTGCGCAGCCGCATTCTGGACCAGCTGGAGCCTCCGGGTGCACCCCAGGGGGAGCCCCATGTAAAGATCATTGCAGTACAGGCGGGAGGTGACGAATGCCTGAGTGACCGTGCATAGGGAGTCCCAATCTAGAAAGGGATGCAACTGGCATATCAGGTGAACATGATAAAAAGCCCCCCTGGCCACGGCTGTCATATGCTCTTCTAAAGACAGCCGTGCATCCAGGAGGATGCCCAAGTTGCGAGCCCTCTCCGTGGGGGCCAGTGATTCACCCCCAATAGCCAGCGATGGCACCAGCTGGCTATATCGGGACGCCGGAAGCCACAGCCACTCAGTCTTGGAAGGGTTGAGTCGGAGCCTGTTTCTCCCCATCCAGGCCCGCACGGCCTCCAGGCACTGGGACATCACTTCAAGGGCATCCTTGGGGTGGCCTGGGGTGGAGATGTAGAGCTGGGTGTCGTCAGCATACTGATGGAACTCCACCCTGAAGCCACGGATGATCTCACCCAGCAGCTTTATATAAATGTTGAACAGAAGGGGCGAGAGGACCAACCCTTGTGGCACCCCACAAAAAAGGTGCCTCGGGGTCGACTGCTGCCCCCCTGTCAACACAGATTGCGACCGGTCAGAGAGGTAGGAGGAGAACCACCGCAGAATGGTGCCCCCCACCCCAGCCCCTTCAACTGGTGCAACATGATACAATGGTCGATGCTGTCAAAAGCTGCTGAGAGATCTAACAGGACCAGGATAGAGGAGCAACCCCTCTCTCGAGCCCTCCAGAGATCATCCACCAACGTGACCAATGCCGTTTCCGTGCTGTGCCCAGGCCGGAAGCTGGACTGGAGCGGGTCTAGATAGACAGCTTCATCCAGGTACTGGGGAAGCTGCCGCGCCACCACACTCTCAACAACCTTCGCAACGAAGCGAGGGTTGGAGACTGGATGATAGTTAGCCAAAACAGCCGGATCCAGAGAGGGCTTCTTGAGGAGAGGCCTCACCACCGCTTCTTTCAAAGTGGCCAGCAGGACCCCCTCACTCAGAGAAGCGTTAACAATCCTCTGGAGCCAGCCTCATGTAACCTCCCGGGAAGCCAGTACCAACCAGGAGGGACACGGGTCCAATAAACATGGTCGCTTTCAGCCGTCCCAGGATCCTGTCCATGTCCTCGGGAGCCACAGGATCGAATTCCTCCCAGATAACGCTCTCAAGACCTGCCTCAGTCATCCCATCCGGACATACCCAGTCAGAGGCCATCCCTCCTGAATTTGAGCAATCTTGTCATGCAGATACTGCACAAAATCCTCAGCTCGACCCTGCAAGGTGTCATCCCGCACTCCCAGATGGAGGAGGGAGCGGGTCACCCTAAACAGGGCGGCTGGGCGATTATCTGATGACGCGATAAGAGCAGGGAAATAGCTGGATTTCGCTGCTTATATCGCCACTAGGTAGGTCTTAATATGAGACCTCACCAGTTTGGTCGGATTCGGAGCGGCTGGTCCTCCAACTACTCTCTAGGCATCTTTTCCGGTGCTTCATCTCCCTCAGCTCCTCGGAGAACCAAGGAGCTAGGTGAGTTCGGTGCCGGGTCAGAGGCCGCACCGGCATGACACGGTCCAAGGCCCTGGCGGCCGCACTATCCCAGGCGGCCACCAAGTCTTCAGCTGAGTCATAAGCCAGAGTCTCAGGGAATGGCCCAAGCTCCATCTGGAACCTATCAGGATCCATCAGGCGTCTGGGGCGGAACCACCTGGTCGGTCCCGCCCTCTGCAGCGAGGTGCAGCAGTTAGAAAGTCCAGTCGAAGGAGCGAGTGGTCAGACTATGACAAGGGTTCGATGACTATATCCCCTATATCAAGGCCACTTGACCACTGACCAGAGACAAAAACTAAGTCCAGAGTGTGTCCGCCCGTGTGAGTGGGGTCATGAATTAACTGAGTAAGGTCCATGGCCGTCATGGAAGCCATGAACTCTTGAGCCGCCTCAGACGTTTCGCCGATAGATGGCAGGTTGAAATCCCCCTTGACTACAAGTCTGGGGGTATCAACCGCCACCTCGGCTATGACGTTGAGCAGCTTGGGGAGGGCCGTTGCCACATGGCAGGGAGCCAGGTATGTGATCAACAAGCCCATCTGTACTCCATTAGCCCCACTTCACAAAAAGGGACTCACATCCGGCTATCTGTGGAACAGTGGTCTCCCTCAGATCCAGACCTTCCTTTATAATAACCGCCACACCCCCGCCCCTGCCCTGAGCCCTCGGCTGATGAAATGCACGGAAGCCTGGTGGGCACATATCCGCGAGGGGAACTCCCCCCTCCTGGCCCAACCAGGTCTCCGTAATGCCCGCTAGGTCCGCTTCCCCCTCCTGAATAAGATCGTGGATGAGGGGGGGCTTTATTAACAACGGACCTGGCATTGCACAACATCAGCCGAAGGCTCTGGCCCTGAGAATCTGGACAGCCTGGGGAACGAGAAAAGCATTGGGGACCGGAGTGCGCAATCGCTCTAAGATAGTGAGTGCGTACTCCCCAAATATGATGTGGCCCCCGGCTTCCACCATATCTGCCCCTCCCACTCACTATGCTGATGGAACAGCCCTCTCTAAGTTGAACTCCAACCCCCTCCCCGACATCCGGTTCTGCATCCCTAGTGTCGCAGCCCTCCACAGAGGCTGGTCTTGAACCCGATGGATTTCCCCCAAAACCCATCCTAATCCCCCCCGAACCCTTTAAAATTTTAGTTAAAAACCCACTTAAAAAACCCCTCAAACTCTTCTTTGCCGCATGCCATCTCTCAGGGCTCCAAAGCCTGTCATCAAGATAGGCCCTCGATAACGAAGAGGGCCAAACCTGCGAGGGGGGAATTTTGCAGAGCACGGAGTTCGTTCACCGAATACATCTGAACATCAAGGGGAGGTAATGACCCTTGGCCAATAACCGGTTTTACTACTGGTTCTGTGGGCGTGGCTTATTTTGTGGGCGTGGCTTGGAGGTCATGTGACTGGGTGGGCGTGGCTAGCTGGTCATGTGACTGGGTGGCCATGGCTATATGTATAGGGTCTACTCAGAGGGCTGAAAAAAGTCATTTCTGCCAGGTCCTCGGACTTTTGATTGATCCTCACACTTATGACCATCCTCACATTTATGCCTGTGCAGCATTCTTAACAACCATGTCACTCATTTCACAACTGCTTCTTTTCAACATAGTGATAAGATAGGGCAAAAAACGTAAAATGTGAGGACAGTCGTAAATTTGAGGACTGGTCAAAAGTGCGAGGACCAGTCAAAAATAACTTTTTCAGCCCTCTGAGTAGTCCCTGTGCACAAAAGGACTATCCAGAAGGCTGAAAAAAGTGATTTCTGACAGGTCCTCACACTTTTGACCGGTCTTCGCAGTTATGACTGGTTATCATTTATGCCCATTGTAGCATTCTTTTTTTTTTATTGAAAAAGTTTTTCAAATACAGATTTTTTCCCCTTTCCCCCCCTCCTCCCTAACCCCCCTCCCCCTGCCCTCCCCCTGTGGCTTCTCCAAAATAAAACCCAAATTAATAACAGATTATATAATACTTTACCATCCTTTTACTCCACCCCCCATATGCTGACCATTTCTTTCTAACAATATTATTATATCCCCCCTATACTATACATTTCAGAGCAACATTCAGCTGTAAAATTATATAATAAATCCTAATTTGGCAATTTCAACTCATAATCTACCCATTTCCTCTTCCTCCATACATATATCTTTTAATTCAAATCTTTTACGTATATTAATATCTGAACATAACATCCCTTTTCCTAACTGAACAATCAGTAAATTAACCTATCTCCACCCACTTTCCTACAGGTCTACCATACATAATATTTTTAATATCTTTGTTCTTCTGCCCACACCACTAAAAAATATTTCCACATATAATTAAAATCCTCAAATGTCTTTAAGTTTGTAATCCATATGATATCTTCTGTAATATCTTTCAACTAGATTATTAATTCCATCACCCATGTTAGGGTAACATCAAGTTCTAGTTCCAACACTATGTTCAGTATCTTCAATTAACATCTGCCCCCATCAATAATAAGTGTTTTCGTATATAAAAAACCACCCGAGTGACTTTATATTTATATTCCATATAGTATCTTCTGTAATGTCTTTCATCAAGATTATTAATTCCAACCACCGTGTTAGGGTAACAACCAGATCTTCTGCATGCCTCAATCCCATAGTTCTCTTGCCTTGTAGCTCAACATATACGTAATCCATTTGTCAAAGAGTCCAAAATAGAAAGTTCCAATCCATTCAATTAAAGGCCATCTTCCACATCCCAAAAGCACAGCACTGCAGAGATCTGTCATTCTTCTCAAAATAGTATAAACCAATACTTTGCCTCAGCTATATTTTCATGTATATTTAATCATCTCTTAAGTAACTGGCATTAGACTGTTGTCTAAAAATTTTTAGTTTTGTAGAACCTGCTTCTTCTTTTCTTAACTTTTTGTGGTTTAGATCTCCATTCTGGTTGCCTTTCTAGGACTTGTATATCAGTTGATTGATTTCCATGCTGGTCTGTAACTTGATAAGACATCACATTAGAATCCAAAGCCGCCTCTCTTATATTTATAGGTAATCCAACTATAACCTCTAAAGGAGAATCCAAAAGCGGCTCGTCCAAAAAGGCCTCTGTAACTTGTTGTTTTTCCATTACCTCCATCTCCATCTGCTTAGCCTGGGTTTCAATCTCTTGTTGATTTTGCTTTTCTTTATTCCCCTCGTGTGTTCCTGACACTGATGGCATACATGTTGAATCCATTTTAAGAACCTTGTAGTAAAATTCTTCCGCTTTTTCAACAGTATTTAGTTGATATCTTTCTCCTTGATATCTCAATATTATACCAACTGGAGCATCCCACCTAAATGGGATGTTTTGTTTCTTTAGCTCAGTCACCAAAAATCCAAAATCCTTTCTATCTTTTAACATCTTGGATGGCAGCTCTTTATATATCCAAATCTTCCTTCCATGCATTTCAAGAGTGGAGTTAAAAGACTTTTGCACAATATCGTTTCTTATTCCTTTATCAGTAAAGTAAATCAGCACATCTCTAGGCAACTGCCTTTGCTTTGCCACCCAAGAATTTGCTCTGTAGGCTTTATCAATCTTACAGGATACCTCTTCAGGACTAACCTTTAAAATCACAGCCAGAACTTCAGCAGACATCTTTCTCAAATCTTCTCTTTTATTTTCCTGTATTCCCCTAATTCTGACCGCAAATTCCATGAATCTGAATTGCATCATTGTGACTTCATTTTCAATCCTTTGTTTTATATTATCTGCATTGTAAGTCTTGTAGTCAGCTTCCTTTATTTTTTTAGACTCTACTTCTGAGCTTTTTTCTTGAATCATTGTTAAATCATTTTCAATTCTTTGTATTTTATTATCCAAATTATGAATCCTATAATCAACTTCCTTCATTTTAGACTCTATTTCTAAATTGATATCTTTATCCATCTTTATAATTGTTTCTAAGAAACTTTTCATATGTTGCTTCAGGTTATCATACTTTTGTTGAACCAATTCGTTAATTTCCTGTCTAAATTTTTCAAGGTTCTGGTTCACAATCTCATCATGTCTTGCCATCTCCTCCAATACAAATTCCTTTAGGTCTTTAAAGCCATACTTCTGCATCTGCAAGCTCAAAACTTGTTCATGTGGTTTATAAATGGGGGAGCCCCCCCCCCCACAGCTTGGTTGTCTGGCTTTGTCAGTTTTAACGCCATCCTGCCCCACAGACAAATTTTTTTTCCCCTTTATGGAAAAAGACTTCTCTCCAAACAATATCAATATCAATATCAAGTCTCTAAGAAGAAAGAAGCATGAAATAAGAATTTTTCTCTTCACTTCTAGCCAGCGCTATTGTTTCAGTTACTTTGTAACGTATTAAACTATTCAAACGGAAGGACTTTCGCTTTCGGCTTTCTTCTCCCAGCAGGCTGCGGAGTGGGTCAGGAGTGGGAACGATCCAGCTGGTCTGCCAGTCACTGAGTCGAGTAACTTTGGCCACGCCCTCTCTTGACTCTCATCTCCAGTTTCTTCGACTCAGTGGATCTGACCAGTCAAATTTCTGGGTGGTTCTCTCTCTCCTAATTCATTTGAGATAAGGATTTCTTTACCAATTACGTTGGTAAACTGGACACTCCAGTTTAAGGCTGGAAACGCCGCCGCCTCGTAACGCCGCCACCGCCACGCCGCCGCTGCTAGCGGATGCCTCGCCGATGCCCACGCAGCGCTCTATACCTGATCGGCTTCTCATTGTATTCAGCGGGCGATTTGAAGCTGTTCGGACGATTTGAGGCAGAGCAGAACCGCAGCGCCTTTTTCACACACCGCTCGAGTCTCGCAGCTGAGAGGCGCGAAACAGCGATCCGCGGTACTTCCGCATTTCCCTGCTGTCGCCGCTCAGGTAAAGCTCGGCTTCCAGGTAACTCCCCTGGGATCTAATCGTTAGCTAGCTCGCCCTTAGTGTTGCTGTTCTCCTTAGTGCAAGTTACAGCGACGGCCATTTTGGGAGTCCAGAAGCTCAGCGGCCATTTCTCGCCCTGACAATGGCTGGTTCTAGGTGGGAAAAATTAGCGGCGGCCATTTTGTGAGCTGGGAAGGCCTAATTCCCTCCGCAGTTATCACAACATCCCGTTGGGAAATTTCTCTGCCTTATCAAGTCTATAATCAACATAATGGCCACTCAAGACCATGATGATAAGGCTCATCATAGCCATAAGGCCACCTCCAAGTCTGCCTCTGGCAAAAGGTCACACCATACTGATTTGAAAGACCTCCAACGCAAACAAAAATCGCTAGAACAGCATTTCCAAATAGCTGAGCAGGATAAGCCTGAATATGTAGCTTCTTCTCCAAGGCCTCATTCTGAGGATTTAGACCAGGAGAATGAAGGAGACTTAAACTTATCTAGGGCCCTTTCTCCGGAAAGACCACAACATCATTCCACTAAGGCTTCACCTTCCAGGGGTCAGTCTAAAGGGGATCCTTTTGACTGTTCAGTGGCGCCCCGCAAGTCTCCAGCTTCTACTCCAGCAGGCATCTCTGATTCATTTACACTAGAAAGTCTCCCGGCTTCGGTGCAGCATCTGATCGCCAATGCCATTTCCCATGGGATTGCAGCGGGGATTAAACAACATCATTCTAATTCGATTGTTTCAGAAAGCCTACACTCCAGGAGAACCCGCGTTTCTCCTTCAGCGAGCCTCACTGGGTCTCCTGACCACTCGCCCACAAGGTCTAAGGACAGCGCTGACTTGGGTTTGGAGGAGGAACCACAGAGAGATACGGAGCTTTCTGATGATGAAGGGGCTTCGCCAGATGTCCCGGCCTTCACAGGACTCTTCCCACAAAGCCTGTTCAAATCTCTTCTGCATAAAGCCAAAATGACATCGGGCTTAGTAGACCAAACCCCTGCTCCTACTTCTTCTTCATCTGCTGGACAGGGCATATTCACTGAACCTGTGGCCGAGCAATTCTTTGTGCCAGCGCCGAAATTATTTACCGACATGGTTCAGAAACAGCTGTCAAGCCCAGCGGCCTTACCGACACCGAGTGGTACGGATCGTCGCAATTACAATATGGATCCGGCGCTCACTAACCTTCTGCAGGTACCTTCTATTGATGGCCCTGTAGCTGCCCTTGCATCCCCTTCCCCGTATGTATCTGGTGATGCCTCTGAAGGCCTTAAGCCTGAGGACAAAAAATTTGATTTGTCTTTCAAGAAGGCACACCAAGCCTCCACTTGGGCAATACAGGCCGCTTCTGCGGCCTCATTCTTTTCACGATCATCTCTATTGTGGCTCCAGCAGCTCCAAGATCGTTTGCCTTCTCACGAGGTCCGGGTCCATCAGGACCTCAATAAAATAATTGCGGCCACACAATTTGTTTCTTTTTTTTTTAATTTATTTATTTAAAACAGTACATCAAACAAAAAAGGAATAGTCAAACAAACGATCGCGACAGAAACTTTACATAATATTTACACTTTCTACGGTATGTAGGCTTCAGTCAAATTTAACAAAAATTAAACATAGTCCTGGTTATACTTGACTTTTTGGGTGTCTGTTGTTCAACCAAACATACCATTTGTCCCAACATTGGAAATATACGGAGTCCTTTTGATCTCGCAATGCTTTAGTCAGTCTGTCGGCTTCCGCATAATCCAAAATTTTCTCCAGAATCAAATCTTCAGCTGGCAGGTCTTTCCCCTTCCAATGTTGGGCGAAACATATTCTTGCTGACGTGGTGATAAATACACACAGACACCATATATTTGTGCCTATATTATCTGGCCTAATGTTCAGTAGATAGTACTCTGGTTTCAGAATTAGGTTATAACCTGTGATTTCCATAATCCATACCTGTATGGTTTTCCAGAATTCCCTCGTCCTGGAACAGGTCCACCACATGTGGAAATAGGTGCCGATCTCCCCGCACTTCCAACAGTTTGGTGAGAGATTTGAATACATTTTAGAAAGACGGGCAGGTGGAAGGTGCCATCTATACAGCATCTTGTACACATTTTCTTTATATGATGTTGCCCACAGGAGTTTCATATGTTTGAGCCAGATTTCTTCCCATTTGGTCAAATCAATTGGATAACCAATATTTCTCCCCCAGGCAATCACAGAATCTTTAACTATTTCATCCCCTATCCAATAGTCTATTAGAAGTTTATATATCCTTGATAACATTTTATCCTCTTTTCCTAGAATAATATTGTCCAGATCATGCTGATTCAAATTAATACCAACTTGTTCCCTATCTTTTTTAAATTTCGAGCAAATTTGGGCATAAGCCCACCAATCCAGTTGTCTTCCCTGCAACTCCAACTCATTTCTTGTTTTCAGACTGCCATGGGGGTCCAAAAGTTCCCGGTAAGAGAGGTGATTTTCTTTGTTATATAGAGGCCTATACGTTATAGCTTCGAGTGGGACCAGCCAGGAGGGGACTGAAAAGTAAAATTTATCCTTAATTTTCCTCCACGACTCAATTAGAATATTCCTCACATAATGTCCTGCAAGGCACCTGTGCTTTGGGATTTTATTTTGCCAAAGAAAATAATGCCATCCTTGATGTAATCCCTCACCTTCCAAAATCAACAACCTCCTTCTTCTCAGCAATATCCAATCCCTAATCCAGACTAAATTTGCGGCCTGATAGTAGTATTCCCATTTTGGAACACCAAATCCTCCTCTTTCTTTAAGTTCTTGAAGCATTTTAAGTTTAATTCTGGGTTTTCTATTTTGCCAAATGAATTTAAGGACATAGGAGTTTAATTTTTTAAAAAAATTGTTATCCAGTCTAACTGGTGCTGTGTAGAATAGGTATATCCATTTCGGAAGTATACAAGTTTTAATAATTGCTATTCTACCTAGTAGGGATATCTGCATGTTCTTCCACTTCTCTAGATCCTGACCTGTTCTCTTGAGAAGGTTCAGATAGTTGTCTTCTTTGATCGTGGAGCATTTGGCTGATATAATAATGCCTAGATATTTTAGTTTGTTTACAATTTGGAACCCCAAATTCACTTCTAATTCTTTCCCTTGCTTTACTGTTAAATTTTTGGCAATAATTTTAGTTTTTTCCCTCTTGACTTTTAATCCCGCCACCTTACCATATTTTTCTATTTCCTGAGTCAGACACGGTCCCAATACCAACGGATCTTCTAATACAAATACTATGTCATCAGCGTAAGCCTGCACCTTATATTGTTGATTTTGGATATAAAGACCTTTTATTCCCATATTACGTCTAATTTCCCTCAATAAGGGTTCTAATGACAGAATAAATAGCAATGGGGAAAGCGGACACCCTTGACTAGTTCCTTTCTCAATATCAATTTGACCGGATACATCACCATTAATTGAAATTTTAGCAGTCTGCTTCGAATAAATTGCACGGATTGCCCGAATAAATCTTTCTCCAAATTGCATATGTTGCAGTAAACCTATTAAAAAACTCCAGTTCACACGATCAAAGGCCTTATGTGCATCCATGAATACCAGGGCCAATTGTTTATCAGTATGGGTTTCGTAATATTCCAAAACATTCATGATTATTCTTACGTTATCTCTAATCTGTCTGCCTGGTAAGAAACCATTTTGGTCTTCATGTATAAATTGGTTAAGAAACCCTTTGAGTCTCTCTGCTAAAACCGCTGCAAATAATTTATAATCCGCGTTAAGAAGTGAAATGGGCGACTTCCGATTTCCTTGTCTTCGGCGGCGACGGTGCCTTTTTAAGCACCGCCAGCCCCGCCGCTCGTAGAGCCGCTTCTCGATTGTGAAGCGGCTTGAAAGCTTCAAAATCCTTAGGATTCTTGAAGAAGAGGCAGAGGGTACAGGTTGAGCCCCTGCAACCCCCCCAGGGAATTGTTTCTGGGGAGGAAACAGGCGCGGCTCCCTTTCAACCTGCTGAGACTCCGGGCGGCGTGGGACGTCTCTGCTTCCGCAGAACAAGCCGGCTGCAGGAAACTTTTAAAGAGCAAGGAAACAACCCAAATAAACACCTGAAATCTATGTGAACCCTGAAATTTTGAACTGCAAGTATTAGCACTTTGCTGATCTTTTATATTGAAGTGAAAATTTCTGAATGAGTGAAAGTGACTGGAGAAAATATGGCACTCAGCATTAGAGTAAATGAATCAGCGAGTGTGGATTGGTGAAGTCATCTTGCTTTGTTACAAAGTTAAAAAGTTGCTATAAAGTTGCTCCGGCTGTAACAGGAACAAGAGGAAAATCTCTCCCTTTTACTTGACTTTGCTGCATTATAGCTTTGCCCTGATTAAATCTGGGGGACCTTTTTAGAAGGCTTTGTGGAGGTGGCAGAAGAAGCGGAACCTCCCTCTTTAGAAAAGCTAGCTTACATGGCAGGATGGCTTCAAAGAAGCAGGAAGGCAAAACAGGGGGGGGATCCCCCACACGCAAACAGGACACGCAGTCACAAGCTCAGAAAAAAGATTTTGATATGGGAGATTTAAAAGAATTTATTTCAAAAATCTTGGATGACAAATTTCAAAAAGCTCAACAGGAAATAGATGATAAAATAAATAAAATAGATGATAAAATTCAAAAGTCTCAACAGGAAATTATGCAGGAAATGCAGCAGAACCAAAAGAAGGTGACCAAAAAAATAACAGATGTGGCGTCTGGCCTGGCAGGATTTATTATGAAAGTTGAGTCAAAAGTGGATGAATTTAAATCAGAAGTTAATGCCAAGATGAAAAATAATGATCATAAATTTTTTGATGTTGATGATAAGATGCAGAGAGTTGAGAACGAGATTGTCATGATGCAATTCCGGGCAATGGAATTTGCTATACGGCTTCAAGGAATTAGAGAAGAGGAGAGACAAGATTTGAGACAGATTTGTGCTGAAGCCCTAGCTGTGATCTTAAAAATTAATCCTGATATGGTTTTCTGTAAAATAGACAAAATTTACAGAGTCAACTCTTGGGTGGCCAGACAAAGACAATTGCCTAGAGATGTGGTCATATATTTTACAGACAAAGCAATAAGAAATGATATCCTGCAAAAATCTTTTCTCACTTCTGTGCAAGTGGGCGGATCCAAGATCACAGTTTATAAGGAGCTTCCACCTAAGATGTTGAAATCCGGAAAAGATTTTGGCTTTCTTGTTAAAGAATTGCAGAATAATCAGATCCCATTTCGTTGGGACGCTCCAACTGGCATAATTTTGAGATATAAGGGAGAGAAACACCGTTTGAATACTGTGGAGAAGGCGGAGCAATTTTATACTGAGATTTTTAAAGAAAGAACACCATCCCCACGTACATCTACAGTTTTGGAGATTAAGGAGAGTGATAAGAAGCAACTTCAAGAACCGCAACAACAATCTAAGCAGGAACCAGAGGAGTTGAAGGGCGCTGAAGGAGGTTTTCTGGATGAGCCTTTGCTGGAACCTTCTCCAATCTTGGAGCCGGCTTGGGTGGCTGAAGTCAAGGACCAGCGTATAACCCGAGCAAAATCCAAGCAACTTAAAGAAAAGTTACAGCAGGAAAGACAAGATGAAAAGGCTGGGGCCGTGGGGAATGTAGGACAGAAGATCTCGGATGAAATCCGAATATTCTGTTCTCTGCTCCAGAAAGAGAATAATGATGATTAAATGTTTATCTTGGAATGTGAATGGGTTGAATGCAACACAGAAAAGGAAGAAAGTATTTGCATATTTAAAACAACATAATAATGATATAATTTGCTTACAAGAAACGCATATTACAGCTCAAGATCAAAACTATTTGAAAAATTCCAAATTAGGAACACATTTTATATCTTCAACTAACCAAAAAAAGAATGGTGTGGTTATTTATGTAAATAAAAAATTAACAGCCAAACTTATAGAAGCTGATCAAGACGGCAGGTTTGTAGCAATTGAATTACTTTCTGCTAATAATCAAATTCTTTTGATAGGAATTTATGCTCCTAATCAACAACAGGAATATTTTTATAAAATGCTACATACTAAAATACTTCAATGGGATTATAGATCTATTTTAATTATGGGAGATTGGAATGGAGTAATTGACTCTAAATTAGACAAAAAGACTTTGGCGAAGTCAAGGATTAGATTACCACAGACCTTTTTTGATATGAAAGAAGACCTGGAATTAAAAGATATTTGGAGAATACATAACCCAAAAGAACTGGATTATACTTTCTTTTCTGACAGACATAGATCCTTCTCTAGGATTGATTTCATTTTGTTGTCAGATGATTTACTTGTTAGGACAAAAAGAACAAAGATTCTGCCAAGAACTTTGACTGATCATAGCCCAGTGTGGATAGAAATTGAGACATGCAAGACTGAGAGACGCTCTTGGAGATTAAATGAAAACTTGTTCAGATATGAAAAAAATATAATAGAACTTAAAAAGTATTTGAAAGAGTTTTTTGAAATGAATTTGAATAAAGGCACCCCAATGGAAATTGTGTGGGACGCAAGCAAAGCTTATATGAGAGGGGTGCTTATTCATATGAACTCTAAACATAGGTTGACCCGACAAAAGAAAAGACTTGAATTGGAAGCAGAAATAAAGAACAAAGAACAGTTACTTATTAAAAACCCAACAGATGAAAGAATACGTGGTGTCATAAAACTTCTGAAAGATCAATTCCAAATGCTTATAGCGGAACAAGTTGCAACAAATTTACAATACGCGAAGCATAATACATTCTGCAACGCCAATAAACCGGGCAGGTGGTTGGCCTACACATTAAGGAAGAAACAGAGCATACGGACTATTGATAGTATTGATATTGGAGGGAAAGAAGTTTTTCAACAGAAATTAATAAAAGAAGCCTTTCTTGAATATTACACTAAACTATATGCCAGAGAGGAGGTGCAGAATGGACTTATAGAAAAATACTTAGACAACAAAAGAGTTACAAAAATCACTGAGCAACAAAAGGAAAGAATGAATTATCCTATAACAGAGGAGGAGATAATAGCAGCAATAAAACAATTAAAAACAGCTAAAGCTCCTGGAACGGATGGTCTGACTGCAGTGTATTATAAAACTTTGCAGGCAGAAATGGTGGAACAACTTAGAGACTTATTTTGTAATATACAACAAGGGGGAAAAGTACCCCCATCATGGACTACAGCTTATATTTCTCTGATACCAAAAGAACAAGCAGGTCCCAAAAAACCAGAGAACTACAGACCAATATCTCTTTTGAATACGGATTACAAAATTTATGCAAAAGTATTAGCCAACAGATTGATGCCAGTAATTCAAAAGGTGATTCATGATAATCAAGCGGGATTTATTGAGGGTAGGCACATGAATGACAATGTAAGGCAAGTAATAGATTTATTGGAATATCTTGAAAAGAATAAACAGATCCCTGCAGTGCTGGTTTTTCTGGATGCAGAGAAGGCCTTTGATAAAGTGGACTGGAATTTTCTATTAAAGACTTTAAAAAGGATGGACTTTGGGGACCAATTTATACAGGCGGTCTCAGCAATTTATCAAGATCAAAAGGCACAGATTATTATTAATGGAAGTTTGACAACAGAGTTTAAAATCGAAAAAGGAACAAGACAGGGATGTCCGCTGTCCCCATTGTTGTTTATTTTAACACTAGAAGTCTTGTTAAATACAATAAGGGACTCTAATACTTTGAAAGGTATAATGATAAGGCAAGAGGATTACAGAATAAAGGCATTTGCAGATGATC
This sequence comes from Arizona elegans, assembly GCA_022577455.1. NCBI lineage: Eukaryota > Metazoa > Chordata > Lepidosauria > Squamata > Colubridae > Arizona > Arizona elegans. Next base: position 67,311,437 of record JAKOOJ010000004.1, on the reverse strand, counting down.
TGGTTGTTACCCTAGCACAGCCAATGGAATCAATAATCCAGATGAAGGACATTATACAAGACTATGGTAAAGTTTCAGGTTTTAGATTGAACCAGAAAAAAACTAAGATGGTAGTCAAAAATATGACACAAGATCGTAAACTTGAGCTTGAAAGGAGGGCAGGTTTTGAGATTGTACCAAAGGTAAAATATCTAGGAGTTCAGGTTGCAGAATCAAATATGAAATTGTTTCAAAATAATTATGAGGTGTTGTGGCGAGAGGTGCAAAAAGACATGGAGACTTGGAAAAAACTGCAGCTGTCTTTACTTGGAAGAATAGCAGCAGTTAAGATGAATATTTTGCCAAGATTTCTTTTTTTGTTTCAAATGATTCCGGTGCTCAAAAATGATAAACAACTAAAAGTATGGCAAATTGGAGTGAACAAGTTTGTCTGGAACGAGAAAAAACAAAGAGTAAAAATGAAAATTATGCAAGACGTTCCAGAAAGGGGAGGTCTTAAGCTTCCAAACCTACAGTTATATTATGATGCAGCAGCTTTGACTTTAGCAAGTGATTGGTTTGGAGGAAAAAAGACTGGAATATTAAATGCAGAAAGTTTCGATTTGGAATTTGGATGGCACGCTTACTTATTTTATGACAGTAAAGTGGACAAAGTATTCAAAAGCCACATACTCAGAGATTCTTTGTTGAGAGTTTGGAAGAAGCACCGAACCAATTGGGATTATAAAATACCGTTATGGCTGGATCTTGGTCATACTTTGTGGAATACAAATATAATGTCACTCGGGGGGTTTTTATATAAAGAGGTTCTTTTTACAGATGCGGGCAGATGGCAGCTGAAGACATTACAGACATTCTTGGCTGAAGAGATTAATCTAACTTGGTTACAATATAATCAATTGCAATTGAGATGGAAAGAGGACCAAAAAACTGGTATTATGGAGTATGAGGAAGAATTGGTCAGACATATAAAAGAGAAAGGCCCAATGCATATCAAAAGACTTTATAATGTTTTGTTAGAAAGGGATTCAGAAACTGAACTTGTTAAAGATTGCATGATTAAGTGGGCACAAAATTTTGAGGAACCAGTGATGTTGGAAACATGGGAAAAAATCTGGGTTCAGAATGTTAAATTTACACAGTCGCAGAATTTGAGGGAAAATTTTTATAAAATGTTTTACAGATGGCATTTAGACCCCAAAAAATTGTCGTGCATGTACCCTAATGTGCAGCCTAAATGTTGGAGATGTGACTGTCTAGATGCTACATATTATCACGTTTGGTGGACCTGTAAGAAAGTTAAGGCCTTTTGGATAAAAATTTGGTGGGTCATGCAGAATGTCTTGAAGAAAAAAATTCAATTTTCTCCACAATTGTTTTTACTGGGCATAGCTAAGGGTTTTACATTGGGTGAAACAAAACTGATATTGCATATGATAACAGCAGCAAGATTGTTGATAGGTAAATATTGGAAAAATGAAGTGCTGCCCACGATCGAGGAATGGACTTTGAAGATGGCTAGTTTTGCAGAGATGGCGAAGATTTCAGCATATCTAAAAGACTGTTCACAAGAGACTTATGAATGGGAATGGAAGAGGTGGATAGATTATGTTCAGAACAAATATCAAACTAGAAAGTATCAAATAGCTTTTATTTGAGAATGTTATATTAAGATAGAAATATTTTAAGGTAAAGAGGATGAAAAATTTATTTCAAAATGTTATATTAAGATAGAAATATTTTAAGGTAATGAAAATTTTTAAGGGGAGGGAAGGGTTCAAGTTTTATATACAAATGAGGGTTTTTCCTTCTACTTGATATGAGTATACTGTGTGGAAGTCTGGGGGAGAGGGGAGGGTTAGGGTGGGTTAGGGAGGTTGGGCAGTTGGGGGTGGGATGAGGGGGGAAAAAAAGGGGTGAAAATGTAATTGTAAAACTTTTGCAATTAAAAAAAAAAAGAAGTGAAATGGGCCTATAATTCTGAATCTGAGATAGATCGCTATCGTCCTTTGGCAAAAGAGTTATTAGACAGACCCCATGATTTCGGGGTCTGTCCCTCCCGAATTACCCCATTAAATAGTTCAGTCATATGCGTACCTAATGTTTCCCAAAGTGCTTTGTAATATTCAATTGGTAGGCCATCTGTACCGGGAGTTTTCCCTGTCTTTTGTTTTCCCATGACCCTTTCAATTTCCCTCTCCGTAATTTCTTCATCCAATACTTCCCTAGATAAGCTTGGTATTTTGGGTATGTCTGATTCCTCTAAGTATTTCTTTATTTCCTGCTCAGACTTATCTTCCTTACAATATAAATTAGTATAAAATTCCTGTGCAATTACTTTCTTCCCTTCTTCCCCTGTAATCCAATTGCCTTTCCCATCTCTCAAATTATGGATTCTGTTCTTTTCCTTTTCTTTATTTAGACGGTAAGTGAGCCACCTCCCTTGTTTATTTGCCCTTTCGAAGTATCTTTGCTTCATCCATCTTATTTTTTTCTCCAAATCCTGTTGATCTAATAAATTAATTTGGTGTCGTGCTACTTTCAAATTCATTTTAAATCCTATATTGCTTGGATCCTGCTGTAACATAGCCTCGCTTCTTACCAGGTCATCCAATAATTTATTACGCTCAGCCCTTTCCTTCTTTCGTTTCCCTGCCATATAGTTAATCACCAAACCACGAAACACAGCCTTCGCTGTGTCCCATACGTTGAAAGGGCATGCATCCTCCCTGTTATTTTCCTGAAAAAAAGAACCCCATCTCTTTCTTTAGGTGTTTTAAGAATGGCTCATCTTTAAAAACTCCTTTGTCCAATCTCCACTTAGGCCTTGTTTTCCAGCTTCCCCATGTTATCCAAAGAGGGTTGTGGTCTGCCCGCTCATTGACGCCTATTTCTGCTTTCTGTATCCCCTGACTCAATTCCCCTGACAACCACGCCGCATCTATCCACGACCTAGATGAGTGCCTGGCGGAGAAGTATGTATATTGTTTATCATCTGGGTGCTTTTCCCTCCAAATGTCTCTAAGTCCAAATTCTTCTTGTATTTGCTGCCAGATAAAAGGCAACCTTTTCTTTACCGTATTCTTTTCCCCTTCCTGCTTCCTCTTTCCAGATGTATAATCTTTGCTTTTATCCTCTATAGCATTAAAGTCTCCCACTACACAGATATGTGGGTAATCATATTCAACAAGTTTAGAGTGTAAGATCTGAAAAAAGACTTTCTGATTTCCATTAGGTGCGTATATACAAACCAATAAACATTTTTTATCACATATTTCTACCTCAACCATCAGCAGTCTCCGTCTGCAAAAATCAGCCTCGACTTTATGTGTTTTTGTACATAAATAGCTACTCCTCTTTTTTTTTGTTTCTGCTAGGGATGTATATAGTTGACCCAATTTGCTATAATTCAATAGGTAGAGGTGATCTCTTTTTATATGTACCTCTTGGAGGCATACTATATTCAAACGTGCTTTCATTAATTTAGTAAAAACCTTTTTCCTTTTATTTGGACTATTCAATCCATTGATATTCACAGACATTAGACGCATCTCTTCCCCCATCCCGTTTTCCTTATTACCCTTACTTGCCTTCTGCTTGAGGTTTCTTTTTTGATTGTCTTGTTTCAACACCCCTCTCTACCTGAGTCTGAGTTTGTCCTTTCCCTTTCTTCCTTTCACCTACTTGTTCTATTTCCCCTCTCTCTTCCTCCTCTGGTACTTCTTCCCCACTCTTGCTCTCTAACTCTTCTCCCACGACTGCTTCTGAGGGGTTCAAATGTCTAATAAAGAAATCTCTAGCGTCTCTAAGATTGTCGATTCTCACCCTTTTTTCCGCCCAAGTAAATAATAAACCTTCTGGGAGTAGCCACCTATATAATATTTTATGCTTTCTCAGTTGGGCCGTTAAAAAGTGATAATTGCGCCGTATTTCCCGAACCCGCCTAGGGAGTTGCCTCAAAAATATCAATTGTTTATCCTTATAGGTTACTGTTTTATCTCTAGCCTTCGCAATTACCTCTTCCCTAAGGGCTTTCTTAGATAGTCTGATATGAACCTCAGTTGGAAGTTTCTGTCTCCTGGCATAACTCGTGTGAACCCTAAACACATCGTCTATATCCCTCAAAACCTCTTCCTTTGTGATCTCCAAAGTCCCAGCCAGTATTTCTGCTACTATATCTCTTAATGGCTCCCCCCTTTCTTCCACCACATTTTGAATCCTCAAATAGAAAGATGATTTTTCCATTTCCAAAAAAATAATTTCCTCTTCGAAGGCCCTGCTCACCGCTATTTGTTCCCTTTCCTCTCCATCTTGTCTTTCCTCACATCGTCCCATCCTCCTTTCAATGTCTTGTTTTTTACTCTCCTGTTGCGTCGAGACCCCCTGAACACCTTCCAAGCTCTCATTCAACATTTTGATATCATTTCTAACGGCTCCCAACTCCCCTTTAATATCTAGTGTTAGGTCCTCTAAGTTTTTAGAAATAGCTTCTTGATTTTTGGTCATCACTTCATACATAGCCTGCAGCATGTTCTGTAAGCTTGCTAGCGATGGTGGTTTCCCTGCAGCAACCATATCATCCAGTGACCTGGCAGACGAAGGCGATGAGGTGGGTATAGCCGTAGCAGCGACCATAGGGAATGTCAAGACATTTTTCCCAGTTTTTGCGGTTACCACTGATGTTGCCGTTGACATTTTGATTGGAGGAATTTTTATCCAATGAGTTCCAAATAACAGGGGTAGTCAAGGGTAAGCAAGGTTTAAATTAATCAGGTGAGCAGTCTAATCGGTAGTAGGGGTAGTATTCAATACATAGTTCAGAGAGGAAAGAAAAGTAAGGGGAAAAAAAATCCAAAAAATATTACTCGGCAGAATTCTTCTCTTCCTCGGGTTGCTATACACAAGTTATAATAAAGATCTCCACTAGATGGGGGTATAGCGCTATTCTGCACACACACTCTTTAGTAAGCACGTTGAGAGGAAAAGGGGGTGGGGAAAGGGTAATAGATTTCTAGCAAAAAAATATAGCTGTTTGTTCAGTCACAGGTCCTCCCAAATCCTCTATAGAAAATATAAGAAAGAAGCAGGAGATCAGCCCAAAATCAATCACACCCTTCACCAGATACCGCTCACAACTCGATCCTTTTCAAATGTTCCATTCAGCCAGCACAGTTCAAAATCGGCTCCACAAGTAAGGAGTGGGACACATGTAGCCGCTATCCCGTCTTTGCTCCAACCAAACACAGGTCACTTTTCATAAATCTCACCACCTCAGCATATCCAGTGGGGCTCTCAGAAGAGTCAAAACACCGTCTCCATTAGCTCTTATTTAATTGAAGGTGTAGGGCGCCTTGTCCGTCGCGATCAGGTTTCCCTTCCTAAATGGGCAGTCATCGCTACGGAGCCGCCATTACTGGCGCTGCCTTCTCAGCCTGGGACAGGAGAGATTCGCTTTCACGTGCCGGATTGCCACTCCTAACACGCTCCTAGCTCCTCTCCGCTTGCGGCTGCCTCTCCGGGGCTGCCGCCGGCAAAACGAAGCCGCCCAGGTTAAGAAGTTGGCAAGATCGTGACAGGAGCTAACTCCAAATCCATCTTGCTGGCACGATGACCGGAACCGGAAACCGCCACACAATTTGTTTCTGATGCCACGCTCAATGCGTCTAAATACGCGTCCAGAGCACTGGCGGCCTCAATTACCTCGCGGCGACTATTATGGTTGCACCAGTGGCCCGCTGATCTCAAGGCCAAGGGGCGACTAGCCGCAAGTCCATATACTGGGCCCAGGTTATTTGGGGACGTTCTCGAACCCTTGTTGGTTGAGGACAAGGATAGGAAGAAGGTGCTACCATCTGTAACTAGACGAGCAGACAGGAGGGCTACCCCTTACTATCGCAAACAGTCTTACAGACCCTTTTCTCAGGAAGGTTCAGGGCAAAGGCAATATTCCCAGGACTCCTTTCGCCAACAGGAAAGGGGTTCCTTTCGGGACAAACCCAAGTCCTTTGGGCCCCCTAAGCAGCCATTTCGTGGGACTGGCAGCCGCCAGTTCCGACGCCAGAAATGACTCGGTCATCAGTCCTCCCATCGGGGGCAGACTGAGTCTATTTGCGGACAAATGGACCCAGATCACCACCGATCAATGGGTCCTACATACCATTCAATTCGGCCTACCGTTGGAATTTCTCTCCAGTCCCCCGACTCGTTTCATACCATGGCCTGTCTCTATCTCCCATCACAAGCGCAGCCTCATGGAGCTCGCCATTCGGCATCTGTTGGATATAAAAGCAGTGGAGGAGGTGCCCATCAACCAATGGAGCCAGGGGTATTACTCAATCCTATTCGTGGTTCCAAAATGCTCTGGGGACTGGAGAGCAATACTAAATTTAAAATCTTTAAATTCTCATCTGGTTTATTGGAGGTTCAAGATGAGCACTCTGAAATCAATTCTACAAGGGATCAGGCCAGGGGATTTCTTAGCATCCATAGACCTCTCCGAGGCCTACCTCCATATCCCAATATTACCGGCCCACCGACGATTCCTGAGGTTCAGCTACGCGGGGCGGCATTATCAATATCGCGCCCTACCATTCGGCCTGGCGTCGGCCCCACGCAGCTTCACCAAGGTGCTAGCAACTCTGATTGCTCACTTACGGTCGGTTCCAGTACGGCTCCAGGCCTACCTGGACAACATCCAGGCCCCATCCTTCTCAAAAGCTCAGGCAGACCTACAATTGACCATCCAGTTCCTTCAGGAACACGGCTTCTTGGTCAACTTCCACAAGAGCCAATTGCTTCCCCAAACTTGCCTCATCCACCTGGGGGCAGCGATCGACACAAGGAAGGGACAGGTGTTCCTGTCTCCGGAAAGGAAGCACAACTTACGTCTGATCATCCGTCAACTGCTTCTAGAACCGACAATGTCCATATTAGCACTATCTCAACTATTAGGGAAGCTGGCATCGTGTATAAACATTGTGCCTTGGGCTCGTCTGCACACGCGCAGCCTTCAATGGCTGCTTCTACCACATCAACGGAACAGGAATGCCGCTTCCAAGACCAGGATCAGGGTTCCCCTGGTCGTCAGATGATCGCTCCACTGGTGGCTATCACCAGCACTGGACCAGGGTTGCGTGTTCACGGACATTCATCCGACAGTCATCACCACGGATGCCAGTCTGCAGGGCTGGGGGGCACACTTGGGACGACAAGTAGCACAGGGCCTGTGGTCGCCCCAAGAGTCACAACTCAATATCAACCTCCTGGAGCTCTGTGCAATTCGCTTAGCTCTACGATCTTTCCAAGGGAGCATTCAACAACAACACATACTAATACTGACGGACAACGTGGCAGCGAAAGCACACATAAACCGTCAAGGAGGAACAAGGTCCCAAAAATTAATGCAGGAAGCTCTGCAGATAGGGCGGTGGGCAGAAACCCACCTACTCTCTCTGAGGGCCGACCACATAGCCGGCAAAGACAATCTGCAAGCGGACTTTCTGAGCTGGACCAAGATAGACGGATCAGAATGGCGCCTTCACCCCGACCTCTTTCGGGAAATCTGCCATCGATTCGGAATGCCTCTGGTGGACTTATTCGCAACCAAGGCGAATGCTCAACTTCCCCGTTTCTTTTCTCGATACCCGTCTCGGGAGGCGGAGGACACGGATGCCCTTCGCTGTGCATGGCCGAAGGGGATCCTTTATGCCTTCCCCCCAGTGGCTGTAATTCCACAGCTGATACGGCGAATAGTGGCAGAGGAGGCCGAAGTCATTGTGATAGCCCCTCATTGGCCAAGGAGGCCCTGGTTCTCGGACCTAGTCGCACTTTCGACATCGCGACCTTGGCGGATTCCTCCAGACCGAGTAGCACTCAGCCAGGGGCTCATCAACCATCCTGAACCCCAATGGCTCAACCTGACCGCCTGGCCGTTGAAGGGGACCTCCTGAGGGCCACATGATACTCGGAGGAAGTCATTGGTATCATGCAAGCGGACAGGAAGCGGTCAACCATCAGGATTTATAACATCACCTGGAAGGTATTTATTGGTTGGTGTGCTGCGCGCGGACTTAACCCTCTCTCCACTTCTGTTCCGCAGGTCCTGGATTTATTGCACTCTGGGTTCCGAAAAGGTCTGGCGCTCAACACTCTAAAACGCCATGTTGCCGCACTATCAACAGTGTTGTCACCCAGGGACGGTGTGCCATTATCTCACCACCCGTCCATTCACAGGTTCTTACGAGGGGTGCATAATCTTTGTCCCCCCGTAATTCACAGATATCCTTCTTGGGACCTGCCTAAGGTGCTGAAGGCTCTCACGGAACCACCCTTTGAGCCTTTGCGCACGGCCAGCTTAAGGTACCTTTCTTTCAAGGTTGCCTTCTTGGTAGCAATTACCTCCGCGCGCCGCATTTCGGAGCTGGCAGCGATGTCCATTAGACCTGACTTGTGTGTCATCCACTCAGACAGAGTGGTTTTCCGACTGGACCCCGCTTTCGTGCCTAAGGTGAACTCCCGCTTCCATCGGGAACAAGAGGTCATCCTTCCCAATTTCTGTCCCAGCCCTTCACATCCACTGGAACGCAGATGGCACACTCTGGATGTCCGCAGAGCCATTAAAATTTATATCTCGCGGACAGCGTCTTCACGGCGCTCCGAGACTCTGTTTGTGTCTTTCCAACCTACATCGTTAGGATCTCGGGTGTCTTCGGCCACTATTGGCCGATGGATCAGGGCTTGTATTGCAAAGACATATGAGGCACAGGCTGTTCAACCACCAGGACGCATTACTGCACACTCTACGCGTAGTGTTGCTACCACCGCAGCATGGGCCACGCAAGCCTCTCTCGACGAAATTTGCCGAGCAGCCACATGGACCACTCCTGTTCCTTTTATTAAACATTACCGTGTGGACGTCTTCGCGTCTACGGAGGCTTCATTCGGCAGGAGGGTTCTCCAACAGGTACATCTTGCCTCGAGGTCATCTACTTCGCAGGCTCCCCACCCATAAGAGCGACGAGCTTGGGTACATCCCACTCCTGACCCACTCCGCAGCCTGCTGGGAGAAGTGGCGTTGGACTTACCGTGAACGCCCTTTCTCCGGTGGCTGCGGAGTGGGTCAGCCCCACCCGCCTGCGTCTTTACTACCTGTTATTAACTGCTTGGCTGAGACTGTTTTGTAGATCTATCTTCGTCGAACAAACTGGAGACGAGAGTCAAGAGTGGGCGTGGCCAAAGTTACTCGACTCAGTGACTGGCAGACCAGCTGGATCGTTCCCACTCCTGACCCACTCCGCAGCCACCAGAGAAAGGGTGTTCACGGTAAGTCCAACGCCACTTCTCAAGCCTCAGCCAGTCGCCATTTTAAATTTTCTCTTTTCCCCCTTTCACTCTTCTTTACTTTTAAAATCAGTCTTAGGGTTGTTAGAGATACTTGTTTCCAGTGTCTTTTTCCCCACTTGGAGCAGAACCCAGAAGGATATTTCTTCCAACACAGTGTTTAGTCATTTCTATTAAATTTACAATTTCTATATTTCCTTTTTACCATATTTATTTCTCATCTGTTTTTTAAAAAAAACATTTTTACCCTTCATCCTCATCTCTAATCTTAATCAAATTCAATTTTTCCCTTCTATTCTATATTATACCCTTTCCCATTGTCATCTATTTTTATATCCATCCTCACATTGGTTAATTATGTAATTATGTAATACAGTTGTTTAATACAAATTCAACATTTTAATATAAATCAATTAGTTATATAACTATCTTTTTTGTATATTAATCAATATGAACATGAATATTCCAATTATTTCCATGCAACCCAATTTCTTACAAATCAATTAATTATATTTACCAATAATAATAAACCAAATAATTTCCCCCATATATTCCTCCAAATCACAACTTAACCATTTCTGCTTTCAACACAATATACAATTAATAGTATCTCAATTATTACAATTCCCTAGTTAAATAGAGCTTTTTTTTCTTTTGTGTTTTAAAATCTTGAATCTCCTCTTTTGCCCTAAATTTCCGATTGTTTGCAGTTTTGCACCTACCTTTTTTGGTGAGGAAAAAGGAAAAGAAATCTCTCTGCCTCATTTTGTCACATTGCAGCAAAGACCCTGCTTACTTTCAATTTCACTTTTTCAGCATAGCTAGGGGGAAAAAAATCTGCTCCAGGAATTTACCTCTTTGCAGCTAGCTAGCAACAGAGCCCTCCGCAAAACAGCTGAGAGTAGGGCGGCTCTTTGAAGCCCCACGGCAAGAATTTAAAGTTTTTTTCCCTCTAGCCATCAGCTGGGACTCCGGAGGCAGCAATAGATTGGGAGTGGGTGGGGTAAGCGAACGGCAATCGGCAATCCAACAGAGGCAGAGGGTGAGGGTGAGTGAAGGCGTGGGGGGGGCGAGAGCGGGCTTTGGCAACCCCTGTGAAATGGCCGTTCGACCCCCAAAGGGATCGCGACCCCCAGGTTGATAACCACTGTTCCATCCTAACCCCCCTCTTTAGGAAAAAGAGATTGTTAAAAGGTATGACTACCCAATACTTTTTCAGAACAGCAATGCATAATCAGCTAATCAAGCCACCATAGACCTTGCCAAATTCCTTGCCGGATGCGAGCTACTAACACAAGGACTTGAAAAGTTCTGAAAGCTATAGAGCCTGGTGTTCTTCTTTCCAAAACACCACCAGAGGCTTAGATTTTTCATATAGTGAGGAGATAGATTTAATAATTAAATGGCTCAGAATTGAATCTGCTGAGCATGCAAAATGACTTGACAATAAACTACCCTGAAACAGGCCTTAAAAAAATCTGGGACAGATTTGATGAATGCTATGGCTCAGCAGAAGCAGTGGAAAATGCACTGTTCAAAAGACTTGATAACTTTCCTAAAATACCTAACAGAGCCTATCAGAAACTTAGGGAACTTGGTGACTTACTAATGGAACCTCAAGTAGCTAAGTCAGAAGGTGATTTGCATTCCTTGACACAGTCAGAGGTGTCAACCCCATTATTCAAAAGTTACCCTATAACTTACAAGAGCCATGGATCACACATGGGTGAAAATACAAAAGAGAGTACAATGTTCCATTTCCCCCCTTTCTGTTTTTGTGGCCTTCATGTGCCAACAAGTTAAAACAAGAAATGATCTTAGCTTTGTCCTGTGCTGCTCCTTCAGAACATAATTCTCACAAGCCTCCAGTAGCAGTCCACAAAACTAATGTGACTCCTTCAGATTCCCTTCACAGGTCTGCCAGCTCCTCTCACATAAAAACTGAGATCAAAGATCCTGGTTAGCAGTGTCCTCTGCACCAGAAACCACATCTCCTAAAATGCAGGGCCTTCAGAGAAGTCTGTGGAAGACTGCAAAGCTTTCCTGAAAGCAAACATCATTTGCTACAAGTGCTGCTCATCAATCCCTCACTTTGCCAATAACTGTAAGGTCAGTGTAAAATGCATGGAATGTGGCAGTACAGGCCATAACACAGTTTTGCACCCAGGGCCAGCACCATGGATTTTACAACACAGTGACAGTGAGCAGGTTAGGGAGGAAGAACACACTGCTATAGCCACAACAGAAATCAATGCAAAATGCACAGAGGTCTGCACAGCGGCAAGTCCTGCTTCAAAATGAAAAGTCAGAGTCTACCCAGCAGGCCAAAGGGACAAAGCCATTAAGCTTTATGCTATTCTAGACGACAAACAGGTCTTTAATCAGCCTTCTTTGATGCCTTTGACATTAAAGGCCCCAGCCCTCCATATTTCTTAAAAACATGCACAGCGGGGAAAAGAGCATCTGATTATCAAGTCAAGTTGGTAGATGGGAAAAAATGCCTGACTTTACCAACTCTTATTGAATGCAACCAGATCCCTGACCATAGATCTGAAATCCCTACACCAGATGCAGCGATTCATCACCCACATTTGAACCACATAGCACATCTGATACCACTGCTCGATCCTCAGGCTCAGATAGTCTTGCTCCTAGGGAGAAATATTTTACAAGTCCACAAGGCAAGAGTTCAGATCAATGGTCCCCACAATGCTCCCTACTCAGAAATTAGAACTAGAGTGGGTCATTAATGGGAGATCATGTTTAGGAAGCATGCACAAACCAATATCTGTTAGCAGCATGCTGACAAGCACACTAGTGAATTGATATCCTTCTATTTTTCAGCCAAGCCACAACCAATTCTTCTTAAAAGAATTAGCACATTACCCATTTGCCTTGTCCCTTCATGGGCTCCTTTAGTGACAACCTCGCCTGTGACAGAGACCAAAGTCGTTTAAGCTGCACATGTGGTTTGCAAGCAAGAACATTTTCTGAAGGAAGAATGTTCAACACCTCACAGATCCCGGATGAATGGAGATTCTTCATCCAATGCAGAATCTGTGGGCAGCCTCACAGTAACAGAAGCAGTGATGTGCTCAAAGCCAAGCCATTGTCCAGATACCTTCTGACATGATTCAGGTCCCGTTGGTACCAAATGGTGCTGGATATAAATCAGATGACCTCAGCAATTCTAAGGGAGAAACTACAAATGGGATGCTACATTCTGGACTTAGATCACTGTCTTCCCAGAAACCTCATCAGAAACTGCAGTGGCACCATGTCATTGACAATCATATCAAGAAAAAAGCAATGGCAGTTCACCTAATGCTACCATCTCAGAACTCAAATACTGGTATTGGTTGATACCAAGCAGAGAGTATCATACCCTAGCATATAACTTTTATATATTGTTGCTCTCAAGCCTCATCTAGTGGCCAGAGTGACAAATATCCCCCAACATCTGGATCTGGATGGGGAGAAACAGGCTCAAGCTCAACCCATCCAAGACTGAGTGGCTGTGGCTTCCGGCGTCCCGATATAGTCAGGTGGTGCCATCTCTGACTATTGGGGGCGAATCGTTGGCCCCCACGGAGAGGGCTCGCAACTTAGGTGTCCTCCTGGATGCACAGCTGTCCTTAAAAGAACATGTGACAGCCTTGGCCAGGGGGGCTTTTTATCAGGTTCGCCTGATCCGCCAGTTGCGTCCCTTTCTGGATTGGGACTCCCTACGCGCAGTCACTCATGCCCTCGTCACTTCCCGCCTGGACTATTGTAATACTCTCTACATGGGGCTCCCCTTGAAGAGCACCCGGAGGCTCCAACTGATCCAGAATGTGGCCGCACGGGTGGTTATGGGAGCGTCATGGCGCTCCCATGTAACACCTGCGCGAGCTGCACTGGCTCCCGGTGGTCCTCCGGGTGCAATTCAAGGTATTGGTTACCACCTTTAGAGCGCTCCATGACCTAGGACCCGGGTATTTACAAGACCGCCTGCTGCTACCAATAGCCTCCCACCGGCCAACTCGCTCCCATAGAAAGGGGCTCCTCCGGGTGCCGTCAGCCAAGTAATGTAGGCTGCCGACCCCCAGGGGGAGAGCCTTCTCTGTGGCGGCTCCTGCCCTCTGGAACGAATTGCCCCCCGAGATGCAGAGGATTCCTGACTTACGCATCTTCCGCCGGGCCCTCAAGATGCTTTTATCTCAACAAGCCGGGCTGGCCTAATTTTTTAAATTTTAATTGTCAATTCTTAATTTTTTAAACATTTAATTGGGTAGTTTATTATAATTAGATATGGGCCAAATGATTTAATATTTTAAAACTGTTTTTAAATTTTATATTTTGTGTGTTTTATGTTGGCTGTACACTGCCCTGAGTCCCTTTGGGAGAAGGGTATATAAATAAAATAAATAAATAAATAAATAAATAAATAATAAACATATGATCTTTATATACTGTTGTTGCGCTCTAGATAAATAAATAAACATATGATCTTTATATACTGTTGTTGGTATTTTGTCTCTTCTGGCCGAAGAGACAAAATACCAAATACAGTAGGGCAAAAAAGTATTTAGTCAGCCACCAATTGTGCAAGTTCTCCCACTTAAAAAGATGAGAGAGGCCTGTAATTGACATCATAGGTAGATCTCAACTATGAGAGACAAAATGAGAAAACAAATCTAGACAATCACATTGTCTGATTTGGAAAGAATGTATTTGCAAATTATGGTGGAAAATAAGTATTTGGTCACCTACAAACAAGCAAAATTTCTGGCTCTCACAGACCTGTAACTTGGTCTTTAAGAGGCTCCTCTGTCCTCCACTCATTACCTGTATTAATGGCACCTGTTTGAACTTGTTATCAGTATAAAAGACACCTGTCCACAACCTCAAACAGTCACACTCCAAACATCACTATGGTGAAGACCAAAGAGCTGTCGAAGGACACCAGAAACAAAATTGTAGACCTGCACCAGGCTGGGAAGACTGAATCTGCAATAGGCAAGTAGCTTGGTGTGAAGAAATCAACTGTGGGAGCAATAATTAGAAAATGGAAGACATATAAGACCACTGATAATCTCCCTCGATCTGGGGCTCTATGCAAGATCTCACCCCGTGGGGTCAAAATGATCACAAGAATGGTGAGCAAAAATCCCAGAACCACTCGGGACCTAGTGAATGACCTGCAGAGAGCTGGGACCAATGTAACAAAGGCTACCGTCAGTAACACACTATGCCGCCAGGGACTCAGATCCTGCAGTGCCAGACATGTCCCCCTGCTTAAGCCAGTACATGTCCGGGCCCGTCTGAAGTTTGCTAAAGAGCATTTGGATGATCCAGAAGAGGATTGGGAGAATGTCATATGGACAGATGAAACCAAAGTAGAACTGTTTGGTAGAAACACAACTCGTCGTGTTTGGAGGAGAGAGAATGCTGAGTTGCATCCAAAGAACACCATACCTACTGTGAAACATGGGAGTGACAACATCATGCTTTGGGGCTGTTTCTCTGCAAAGGGACCAGGATGACTGAGCTGTGTACAGGAAAGAATGAATGGGGCCATGTATTGTGAGATTTTGAGTGCAAACCTCCTTCCATCAGCAAGGACATTGAAGATGAAATGTGGCTGGGTCTTTCAGCATGACAATGATCCCAAACACACCACCCGGGCAACGAAGGAGTGGCTTTGTAAGAAGCATTTCAAGGTCCTGGAGTGGCCTAGCCAGTCTCCAGATCTCAACCCCATAGAAAACCTTTGAAGGGAGTTGAAAGTCCGTGTTGCCCAGCGACAGCCCCAAAACATCACTGCCCTAGAGGAGATCTGCATGGAGGAATGGGCCAACATACCAGCAACAGTGTGTGCCAACCTTGTGAAGACTTACAGAAAACGTTTGACTGCTGTCATTGCCAACAAAGGATATATAACAAAGTATTGAGATGAACTTTTGATATTGACCAAATACTTATTTTCCACCATAATTTGCAAATAAATTCTTTCCAAAGCAGACAATGTGATTGTCTGGATTTGTTTTCTCATTTTGTCTCTCATAGTTGAGGTCTACCTATGATGTCAATTACAGGCCTCTCTCATCCTTTTAAGTGGGAGAACTTGCACAATTGGTGGCTGACTAAATACTTTTTTGCCCCACTGTATATTGTTTGAGCTGACCCAACCCATTTTACCCATCAGACCGCGCTCTCAAACTAAGTGCACACTGGGAAGCCAGATTCCATTTCCTTTAGCATTTGGAGAAGGCAGAAGCACAAAGAAACATCCATCTTAATCTGTGGCACATGGTCATCCAAGGACAAACCCACCTCCCCCCCCAACAGCATTGCTGATGAGATTTAAATTGCTTGTATTTATTAATTGTTATATTCAGCAATAACCTAATATTGTCTACCTTGTATTTGGTTCTGATTGTATGTATCCCTATTTTCCACAGTTTCACCATATCTTGTTCTTTCAATAAAGCATTCAGATTTATGCACACAGTCTGTTTTATTGGAGGATAGGTGGGTTTAGCTGTCAAGCTGCACACAGACTAACGTGGTGAGGACAGAACAGGTTAATTGTTCTGTCAGGAAATTTGCTTCTCTCCTTGATTAGTTTCCATCTACTGCTTCTTTTCCTGACCTCAGGTGCTTTGGAGAATATCTTGATTCCCTCTTCTTTGTGGCAACCCCTGAGATATCAGAACACTGCTATCTTGTCACCCCTATTGTGCTATCAGAACACTGCTATCATGTTTCCTGATCCAAGATGGCACTGTCGAAAGCTGCCTCGGTGAAATGCTCTCTAATGGTTTCTTTATTTTTTATTATTCTCTGACTCACTACAGATTTCATACTCACGAGACTATCTGCAGCTTTCTGTTATCTCACTCCACACACACATACACACCCATCTTTACAAAAGCAGAGGAGATTCTAACACAGGAAGAAGCAATTTCCCTGGAGCTATAGATTACCAAAAAACACAAACAGAGGAAATGGAGACGGAGATGGAGAGGTAAGCTAAGGAATAGGGGAAATAGAACTGCTCTGCCTTCAATCTTCCTGACAAATTTATGTTCACTAGCTAACAAGATGGATGAAATACTCCTTTTAAACAGATATTCACAGATATTCTGATATTCACAGCGAGCTGTCCTATGCTTTATTGAAACCTGGTTACATGATGATATTGATGACATCAGCATGCAGATTCCAGGGTTTCAGATACATAGAGCAGACAGAATTGCAGAATCATCTGGTAAAAAGAAGGGAGGAGGCTTATGCTTATATATCAACAACAGCTGGTCTCAGGATATAATTATAATATATAAATTCTGTGATGAAAACTTAGAGTCTTTACTTATCAACTGTAAACAATTTTACTGTCCATGCGAGCTCTCCTCATTTCTACTAATTGCTGTTTATGTCCCTCCACAAGTCTGTGTAAACAAGGCATTACAAGGCATCTAGTTGACCAGATTATGGAGGCTGAAGCCAAATACCCCAATTCACTAGCCATTATTTTGGGAGATCTAAACAAAGCCATCTTAAGGAAAGAGCTACCAAAATACTTTCAGCATGTCAATTGTTCCACTAGAGGCAAGAATATTTTAGACCATTGCTACACAACAGTAAAAGATGCTTACCTTTATCACAAGCAGTTGTGGGACACTATGATCATTACATGATTCACCTTGCAGGCAAAGACTTAAAACCACAAAACCACAATCCTGGACTGAGGAGGCAAAGTTAAAGCTACAGGCCTGCCTTGACTGCACTGATTGGAATGTTTTTGAAAGTACCTCTGCAGACTTAGATGAACACACAGATACTGTAACATCATACGTCAGCTTCTGTAAAGACCTATGTATACCGACCAGGAACTTGCAAATATACAGTAACAACAAACCTTGGTTCACAGCTAAACTTAAGCAGCTACGTCGTTCCAAAGAGGAAGACTACAGAAAAGGTGATAAAATGCTGTACAATCAGAATGTATTAACAAGGGGGATCAGAGCAGCAAAAAGAAGCTACTCTGAAAAGCTAAAGAATCAGTTCTCAACAAATAAACCAGCAAACGTGGAAAACTCTTAAAAATATCACTGGTTACGGCAAACCTCCTTCCCAGGCTTAAGGAAATCAACAACTGGCAGATGACCTGAACGTGTTTTACTGCAGGTTTGAAAGGAAACTACAGCCACCTATCTCCACAACTCCCATCTCAGACACACCAACAACAGCCAAGCCTCCTACAACTGACCCCATCTCAGACACACCAACAATAGCCAAACCTCCTACAACTGACCCCATCCCAGGGGTGAAATGCTCCCGTTTCGGACCAGATCGCCCGATCCGGTAGCAATGGTGGTGAGTAGTTCGGAGAACTGGTAGCAAAAATCCCTGCCCCCCTCCTTGCTTAAAAGTCTGTAGTGACCAGTTGGCCCCCATCTTCACTCGTATCTTCAATAAATCGCTAGAGATGTGCTATGAAGCAACCTTCTTGCTTCAAATGCTCTATTATCATCCCAGTGCTGAAGAAGCCCACCATCAAGGAACTGAATGACTACAGACTAGTTGCTCTAGTTATGAAAACCTTTGAAAGGCTAGTGCTGTCCCACTTGAAAACCATCATGGATCCGCTGTTAGACCCCCTGCAATTTGCATACCAAGCAAATAGATCAACAGATGATGCTGTTAATATGGTTCTGCACTACATTGTATAACATCTTGAATCTCCAAAGACCTATGCAACGGTCCTCTTTGTAGACTTTAGTTCAGCATTCAACACCATCATTCCAGACATTCTTCTAACTAAGCTAAACCAGCTAGCGGTACCTGAACACACTTGTAAGTGGATCATAAGGTTCCTAACAGACAGGAAGCAGCAGGTGAAGCTAAGCAGAATCACATCAGATACCTGTACAATTAGCACAGGGGCTCCACAAGGCTGTGTGCTCTCTCCACTTCTCTCTATATACCAATGACTGCATCTCAAACAATCCCTCTGTTAAACTACTGAAGTTTGCAGATGACACAACAATGATTGGTCTCATTCGAGACAATGATGAATCTGCATACAGACGGGAGGTTGAACAACTAGCCTTGTGGTGTGACCAGAACAATCTGGAACTGAACATACTCAAAACCATAAAAATGGTGGTAGACTTTAGGAGATACCCTCCCATACTACCACCTTTCACAATACTAGACAACACAGTATCAACAGTAGAGACCTTCAAATTTCTAGGTTCTACCATATCTCAAGACCTAAAATGGACACCTAACATCAAAAATGTCATCAAAAAAGCACAACAAAGAATGTTCTTTCTGCACCAACTCAGAAAGCTCAAATTGCCCAAGGAGCTGCTGATAAGTTCTACAAGGAATTATTGAGTCTGTCATCTGCACCTCTATAATTGTCTGGTTTGGTTCTGCAACCCAACAAGACAGACACAGACTTCAGAAGATAATTAGAACTGCAGAAAAAAACAATTACTATCAACCTGCCTTCCATTGAGGACCTGTATATGGCACGAATCAAAAAGAGGGCTGTGAAAATATTTACAGACCCCTCGCATCCTGAACTATTTCAACTCCTACTCTCAAAACGATGCTATAGAGCACTGCACACCAGAACAACTAGACTCAAGAACAGTTTTTTCCCAGACGTCATCACTTTGCTAAACAAATAATTCCCTCAACACTGTCAAACTAATTATTAAGTCTGCATTACTATTAATCTCATAGTTCCTATCACACATCTCCTCCCACTTATGACTGTATGACTGTAACCTTGTTGCTGGTATCATTATGATTTATATTGACTGTTTCCTAATATGATTTGATTGCTTATTTGTTCCCTATGACTATCATTAAGTATTGTACCTTATGATTCTTGACGAATGTATTTTTTCTTTTATGTACACTGAGAGTGTATGCACCAAGACAAATTCCTTGTGTGTCCAATCACATTTGGCCAATAAAGAATTCTAGTCTAGTCTAATCTAGTTTAGTCTAGTCTTTCTATTCTAATCTTTATTTTCATTAAACTAGACATAACCAATTCCAGCAACTGTTCTTGACATGTTTTAGCCTTCAATCCCCTAATCATCTTTGTTACTCTTCTTTGCACTCTTTCTAGAGTCTCAACATCTTTTTTACATCGGGATGACCACAACTGGATGCAGTATTCCAAGTGTGTCCTTACCAATACACTTATACATGTGTGTATTAACACTTCACATGATCTTGATTCTATTCCTCTGTTAATGCAGCCTAGAACTGGGTTGGCTTTTTTGGCAGCTATAGCACACTGCTGGCTCATATTTAAGTGATTGTCCAGTAGGACTCAAAGATTTCTCTCACAGTTACTACTATTGACCGAGGTACCACCTATACTGAACTTGTGCATTTGGTTTTTCCATGGCGATGCTACGCAATTCATCGTTGGGATTATCTCATTCCTGTTTGATAGGGGCTGAGAGTGTACTGTGCCTTTAAATCTTTCCTCTGGCCACTCCTCCCTGCTCTGTGGCTCATCAGTTATTTCTCTCAGCCTTAGTATAGGGACGTGAGTATAGTTCTCTCACATTTGTGAGATTTTGCCTTGTAGTTTTTTGCTGATATTGTGAATAGCTTTGTATATTTTTGTATATATTTGTATATAGTTTAGTTAGTGAGTTTAAATTTAGGCTTAGGAGCGTGAATGTGTGAGAAGCTGCTGCGCAGGCAGCTAGCCTTTAGCTGCTAACGTGGACGTCGCTGGGAAGCCGGCTTGACTGCCCCGTTTTAACTTGCAGCAATCGGAGCATCTTTTGAAGCTCCAGACAGCTTGACAGCTGTGTTTCTTGCTGCCGGTGTGCGTTTCGGGATTGCTGGCCCACTGGTTGTCCCTTCGCCGCCATTTCGCTCCCTCCTTAGTTGGTGGCTGCAGAGTTCCTGCTCGGGGACCCGA
This sequence comes from Arizona elegans, assembly GCA_022577455.1. Classification (NCBI taxonomy): domain Eukaryota; kingdom Metazoa; phylum Chordata; class Lepidosauria; order Squamata; family Colubridae; genus Arizona; species Arizona elegans. The sequence goes on along the minus strand of JAKOOJ010000004.1, from coordinate 67,291,150 downwards.
GTTCAAACTCTGCTTTGGAATTTGCCTCGCGGCGCTTACGGGACTGCTGTCTCTCGCGCCTTGGTTGCCAAGCCTTGAAGTGCCCTTTTTTAGTGCTGGCTGTTTGGAGAGAAGGAGCTGTTGGAGTTTCACGCGCTTTTTCTGAGCACCATTTTCTCTGATGTGAAGTTGTTGAGCCGTTTGAAAATCGGCACCATTTTGAAGCTTCTTTAAAGCGAGGCTGCGCTTTCAGGGACTGCCTGCCCCGGCGCCTTTACTCCAGACTTACCAAGAGTGACTTCTTTGTTGTGAATACAGACTTTGATTTTGGGACTTGGTGGATTTTCAGAAAAATACTTTATTGCCAGTTTAACTGTTGGGTCTGGAGACTGCAATCCTAAAGAAACTTGGTAGTCTTCTGTAAGGTTTGTCTACCCTTTTGCATCTGCTGTTGTGCCTGGGATTTTGCCATGGCTGATCAGAAATTTTCATCAGACCCTGAACAGGTTCCTGTTATCCCTAGGCCTAAGAAGACTTCCAAGAAAAAATCTAGCTGGCATTCCACCACTACAGGACATTCTTCCAGTGGTTCTTCTACCACAGGCAGGGAGGAGCAGAGAAGGCACAAAGCTCTGGAAAAACAATTTTCTAGAGCTCAGAAACAGGCTCAGCAACAGGGGAAGATAGTTGAGGAAACTACCCAGCAGATAGTGGAGGAGCAGGATTTGGATTTGCCCCCCCCCCAACATCCCAGATAGCAACTTCTGATCCCAGGGGATCCTTCCCTGGCCCCTCTCAAGAAGCCATACCAGAGGGTAGACCAGGACCTTCGGCTACCTTTACGCCCACTGCAGCTGGCCTCCGTCCCCCAGAGGGACTGGGTTGGCCCCCTCAATTGGACTTTCAAGCTCTGTTTACAGATGCTTTGGCCAAGGCCATTACTTCCGGCCTTCAACAAGAGAGGCTTCCTCAGGCGGGTTTGCCTGCCTGGCAGATGCCATTGCCACCTCCTCCCGTCTCAGCTCCTTTGCTCCATCCTCCCATGCCTCCCCCTCCTCCTCCCATTCCACCTCCTCCTCCAGTGCTAGCTCAAGTACCTCAAGCTCCAGCTGAATCACCTAGTGAGGACTCTTACACTGCTGAAAGAGATCACATTGAATCTGAATTTTCCGATGATGATGAGGCTCCCCCGGAGAGACCGGTGTTTACTACATTGTTCAGGCCTGCTGTATTTAAAACGTTGCTTAGGAAAGCTAAGGCTGCAACGAACATGGGCACGATTGGCCCAGGGGTCAGCTGGGTCACACCCTCATGGTGAACTTTTTGCCATACCCTCCCCTGAGCAGGACTTTATTCCATGTCCTGATCTGTTTAAGGAAGTGATTAAGAGGCAATGGGATTCACCAGGGGTACTATCTGCCCCTAGTGGACATGACAAAAAGCTCTATTGTACTGACCCGTCTCTGGAAGATCTTCTCAGTTTGCCTTCTGTAGATCCACCTGTCGTTAGTCTCTCCTCATCTGCTGTGCTGTCATCGGACGCTGTGGAGGTCTTGAAGTCCGACGAACGAAAGACTGAAATTGCCTTCTGGAAAACGCATCAGGCCGCAGCTTGGGCGGTGAAAGCCGCGACCTCCGCACCTTTCTTTAACAGAGCTACATTGATTTGGCTCCAGCAGTTGCAAGAAAGGTTGCCTCCTGAGGACACCAGGCTTAACCAAGACCTGAACAAGTTAGTGGCCGCTACAGAATATTCTGCGGATGCATCTTTGGATGTGGCCAGATTTGCGGCCAGAGCAATGGCGTCATCTATCACCTCACGCAGGCTTCTATGGCTCAAGCCCTGGAAAGCCGATTCCAAATCAAAATGGAAGCTGGCATCCTCCCCTTACCAAGGGTCCTCTCTCTTTGGAGCAGCTCTAGAGCCAATATTAGTAGAGGGGAAAGACAAAAAGAAGGTGTTACCTGTAATACTTAATAGACAAGAGCGCAGGTTTACCCCCTATAGCCAGAGACAGCCCTTTCGTGCGGACTCAGGACCCAGGGGGTCCTATTACAATAGATCGTCTTCACAAGGATATAACCGTTTCGCCAATAGACAGGGCAGTAGTGACAGAGGAAGATTCCAGTCCACCTCAAGATGACCTTTTAGAGGTTCTGGTCCCCGTTCCGCTAAACGGGGCAAATGACTCCCTCCCTCTCGCTCCCATTGGGGGGGTGGCTCCTTCATTTTCTGCCCCAGTGGGAGATCTCCACGTCCGATCCCTGGGTTCATCGGACTGTGGGAGCTGGACTAACTCTGGAATTTCATACAGTGCCCAAAATTTTTTTCATTCGTTCCCCAGTGTCCCGACACAAGGTCAAACAGGACAATCTCAGGGCAGAGATACAACACTTACTGGAAATAGGGGCAATTGAGAATGTCCCGACTTCTCAGGAAGGAAAAGGAGTCTATTCGATCCTATTTTTGGTACCAAAGTCCTCTGGGGGTGGAGGGCCATCTTGAATCTCAGACATCTCAACAAATTCATTCGATACAAGAGATTCAAGATGCAGTCCCTCAAAACCATCTTGGGTTGTATTCGGAAAGGGGACGTAATGACTTCGATCGATTTGCAGGAAGCATACCTACATGTCCCGATACACCCTCATCATCACAAGTACCTCAGATTTGTGTACACCGGACAGCATTACCAATACCGAGCGATGCCGTTCGGTTTCTGGTCCACCCCGAGGGTTTTCACCAAACTGTTAGCAGCAGTGGCGGCCACCATTCGGCAGATTCCCATCTGCATATTATGTTACCTATAAGACATTTTAATTTTGTCCAATTCTCTTCTCCAAGCGCAGCAGGACATGAGGACCGTTTGCTGGGTCCTGGAGCTCCATGGCTTTTCCATAAATCGCAGGAAGAGTCATCTTCTTCCTTCCAGGTCCATCGTCCATCTGGGTGCTTGGATCGACTCGGAGGCGCTCCAAGTTTTTCTGTCGGAGGAGCGGCAGCAGAACATCAGGGACTTGGTCCAGCATACCCTGGCTTTGAGGCGAGTGTCTGATAAACTTATCTCGGTTGCTTGGCAGGTTTATTTCTTGTTTAGAGATCGTGCCATGGGCTCACCGTCACTCGAGATCACTCCAGTGGTTCCTTCTGCCATTTCAGAGACTGGGCCAGGGTTCATCCAGGACTATAGTGTTGCTTCCAACTCAGGTACGTGTGTCCCTCAGGTGGTGGGCGTCGGGAGCCCTGGCAAAAGGTTGTCAATTTTATGTGCCCACCAGGATAGTTCTCACCACAGACGCGAACCTCTCCAGCTGGGGGGTCACCTGGAAAATCAGGTGGTCCAAGGAACCTGGACGCAGACAGACTCTCAGGACAATATCAATATTCTAGAGTTGAGAGCTGTGCGTCTGGCCCTGCTTCATTTTCAGCTGCCCCTATGTCACCGCCATATCCTTGTCCTCACGGACAACATGTCAGCAAAGGCTCACATAAACCGGGAGTGGGGCACCCAATCTCTCTCTCTTATGCGGGAGGCAGAAGCACTATTGGACTGGGTGGAGCTTCATCTGTTGTCTCTGAGGGCGGAGCATATTTCAGGGAAGGCGAACGTCAGGGCAGACTGGCTCAGCAGACAACGCCTGGATCCATTGGAGTGGAAGTTACATCCAGAGTTGTTTTGAGAGATGACTCAACGCTTCGGCTGGCCTCTGGTGGATCTCTTCGCCCATCAGGACAATGCTCAATTGCCCAGGTTTGTCACACGATTCCCTTGCCAGGGAGCCGAGGCCTACGATGCTCTGCGATGCCTGTGGCCGCTGGGCCTGCTTTATGCGTTTCCCCCCATTCCACTCATCCCGGGGGTGATCCGCAACCTGTTGCTGGAGAAGGCGGAGCTGCTTCTGGTCGCACCTCACTGGCCTCGGCGCCCCTGGTTCGCCGACCTGGTGAATCTCTCCGCGGAACCACCATGGCGCATCCCTCAGGCCCGACTATCGCTCAGCCAGGGAGCTGTACTCCATCCAAACACCCAGTGGCTACAATTAGCCATTTGGTGCTTGGGTGGATCCGCCTGAGAAAGGATAACATCTCAGGGGATGCCATTCGCTCTATCCAGGCTGCTAGACGTCCGTCAACTACTCGGATCTACGATGCCTCATGGAAGGCTTTCTGCCTATGGTGTGGCTCTCACCATATTGACCCTACGTCGGCAGAAGTTCCTGACATTATAGATTTCTTACAGGCGGGTTTAACGAGGGGTCTCGCTCCATCCACTCTCAAAAGACAAGTGCTGCCTTAGCAACGGTCCTGGGCCCAGGGGACTTGTGGTCTCTTACCCATGATCCCAGAATCAGGAGTTTTTTGCGGGGTGCCACTAATTTTCGTCCTCCGCCCATTCACAGATATCCCTCCTGGGACTTGTCTCTTGTTTTGAGGGCCCTCACTGTTTCTCCATTCGAACCCCTGGCATCAGTTAGCCTTCAGTTTTTGACCCTGAAATTGGCTTTCCTCCTTGCCATTACATCAACAAGGAGGGTTTCGGAACTGGCTGCCCTATCTATTCGCAGTGACCTATGTATATTTAGGCCCAATATGGTTATCCTCAGACTGGACCCTTCCTTTATCCCCAAAGTAAATTCCGTTTTCCATAGACAACAGGAAATTATCCTCCCTGATTTTTGTCCCCATCCTCGTCATCCATTAGAGACTCAGTGGCATACGCTTGATGTGCGGAGGGCCTTACGCAGATATATTGCCAGGACCGCTTCCTTCCGTAAGTCGGAGGCGCTCTTGGTTTCCTTCCATCCGGCATCCATGGGCCAAAAGGTGTCATCTCAGACTGTGGCCAGGTAGATTAAGGCATGCATCTCCTCGGCTACCTGGACGAATTTGGGCATATTCAACCCGCAGCGCTGCCACATTGGCTGCTTGGTCCACACAAGCTTCCATTCTTGACATCTGTCGGGTGGCTACATGGACATCGCTCTCTCCATTCATCCGGCATTACAAGCTCGACACCTTTGCTTCGGCAGAGGCCTCATTTGGCCGAAGGGTATTGCAGTATGTCCACTCCCCCGGGACCTAAGGGCCCAGCCAGCCTCCCTCCCACTAAAAGGGTGCTTGGGCATATCCCAACGATGAATTGCGTAGCATCGCCATGGAAAATGGACGTTGACTCATCTCAACGTTCCTTTTCTTGGCGACGCGAAGCAATTCATCCCACCTCTCAGGCTGTCTGGGATGGGGAGAGGGTTTCTTCTGTTTTGGCTTTAGATCACGACTTCTGTCGACCGACTTCGAGAAATAACTGACAAGCCACAGAGCAGGGAGGAGTGGCCAGAGGAAAGATTTAAAGGCACAGTATACTCTCAGCCCCTATCAAACAGGAATGAGATAATCCGAACGATGAATTGCGTAGCATCGCCAAGAAAAGGAACGTTCAGGTGAGTCAACGTCCATTTTCTTGCTTAAATGTAGAACTTCTTTTCACCATTGAATTTCATTTTTAGATAGCGCCCAATGTTCAAGTCTCTCAAGAGCCTTCTGAATCTTAAGTCTATCTTCTGGAGTGTTGGCTATTCCTGACAGCTTGGTGTCATGTGCAAATTTAATGAGTTCCCCATCTATCCCCTCATCCAAATAATTGATGAAGATGTTGAAGAATATTGGGCCTAAAACAGAGCCTTGGGGTACCTCACTGCATATTTCCCTCCATGTAGATGCCTTTCCATTGAGGACTGAGGTTACTGCTGTCTTTACTGGATGCATATTCAAGAATTTATTGTTTGAAAATGCTGTTTGCCTTGATTAATAAAATGTATAATTCGTATTCTCAAATAAAATGGGATAAATTGCATATCTTGCTAATGCAATATTTGGTTTTACTTTTTAGTTTTTCTTACCAATTGTTACAAGCTCAGTTATTGTCATTGAGAACTATTTTAGTATAGTATTAAGATAGCTATTATGAGGACTTCCGGTTTGTCTGCTCCCGACAAAAGACGGTCCCTTTTTTTTGGACCGCCAGCCCCGCTGCCTGTAGAGCTGCTTCGAACCAAAGAAACGGCTTGAAAACTCCTAAATCTGCAGGATTGAAGGAGGAGAGTGAGCAAGGAGCAGGTTGAGCCCCTGTGACACCCCAGAAAATCGCTACTGGGGAGGAAACAGGCGCGGCTCCCTTTCAACTTGCTGAGACTCCGGACGGCGTGGGACAACTCTGCCTTGCGCAGAGCAAGTCGGCTGCAGCAACTTCTCAATTTAAATGAAATTAACTTCAATAATTAGCGGAAACAACAACTTGAACCCTCAAACCTAGAAACTGCAAGTATTATTACTTTTGTGACTTTTTGACTCAAGTAAAAGTGCGAGTGAGTGAAAGCGGCTTGAAAAATGGCGCCCGGCTCCAGCGTTAACAAGCTGAGAGTGAGAGTGGATTTGTAATGTTATTTCAACTAGCTACAAAGTTGTGTTGCTTGTAACAAGGAGGAAAAAGAGAAAAGGAAAAATTCTTTTAAAATAAGCCTGAGCTTGCTCCAGCTCAAACTTTTTCTTCAACTTGATTAAACCTGGAGGATTTTTTTAGAGGACTTTGTGGTGGTGGAAAAGGGAAAAAGATCTCCTTTTTCAGAAAAGCTAGCCTACGTGGCAGAATGGTTTCTAAGAAACAGGAAGGAAAGGCAGCAGGGTGGGGATCCCCCACACATAAGTCGGAGCAGCAGCTTCCTCCCAGTCAGCAGAGTCAGAAAAAAGATTTTGATGTTGAAAGTTTAAAATATTTTATTACTCAGGCTCTGGATGATAAATTTCAAAAATCACAACAGGAAATTAAGCAGGAAATTAATGAAATTAAAAAGGTGGTGAAAGAGAATTATGACAAGGTGACTAATAAATTAATGAATGTGGTTTCTGGCCTGTCAGAGGCTATTATAAGAACGGATTCTAAGTTGGAAGAATTTAAATCAGAAATGAATGTTAAAATGAAGGACACTGATTACAAAATTTCTGATGTTGATGATAAAATGCAGAGAGTTGAAAACGAAATTACGATGATGCAGTTCAGGTCCATGGAGTTTGCCATAAGGCTTAGAGGTATTAAAGAGAATGATCAACAAGACCTGAGACAGATTTGTGCTGATGCTCTGGTGTGTTGTTAAAAATTAATTCTGAAGAGATTTTTTACAAAATAGACAAAATTTACAGAGTGAATTCATGGGTGGCCAGACAAAGACAACTGCCTAGAGATGTTGTGATATATTTTACAGACAGAAGATTGAGAAATGATATTTTGCAAAAGTCTTTTCTCTCTGCTGTGCAAGTGGAGGGAGCTCAGATTGGAATTTATAAAGAATTGCCACCTAAGATGTTAAAGGACAGAAAAGATTTTGGTTTTTTGGTGAATGAACTAAAAGAACAACAAATTCCATTCCGGTGGGATGCCCCAACTGGTATAATTTTGAGGTATAATGGAGAAAGACACCGATTAAATACTGTTGAGAAGGTGGAACACTTCTATTCTACTGTTCTTGAGAGATTACCATCCCCACATACATCCACTGTCTTGGAGATAAAGGAGAGCGACAAAGAGAAGCAACTTCAGCAAGAGATGGAAGAGCTGCCTAAACAGGTGGAACCAGAGGTAGTGGAATTGCAGGGTGCTACAGGAGGTTTTCTGGAGGAGCCCCTGTTAGAATCTTCTCCAATTTTGACTACAAGAGATGTGGCTTTGGACCCAGTCTGGATGGCTAAAGCTAAAGACCAGCATGTAGGACTTCCGGTTTCCTCGTCTTCGGCGGCGACGGTGCTTTCTTTTGGCACCGCCACCCCCGCCGCTTGTAGAGCCGCTTCCTGATTGCGAAGCGGCTCGAAATCTTCGAAATCCATAGGATTGAAGAAGAAGAGGCAGCAGGGCACAGGTAGAGCCCCTGCAACCCCCCCAGGGAACTGTTTCTGGGGAGGAAGCAGGCGCGGCTCCCTTACAACCTGCTGAAACTCCGGGCGGCGTGGGACGTCTTCTGCTTGTGCGGAACAAGCCGACCTCAGGAAACCTTTAAAGAGCGAGGAAATAACTCAAATAAACATCCGCAATCCACTTGAACCCTGAAACTTTGAACTGCAAGTATTAGTCCTTTGCTGAACTTTTTTACTGAAGTGAAAGTCTCGGAATGAGTGAAAGTGATTGAAAAAATATGGCGCTCAGCAAATGAATTAGTGGGTGTGGATTGGTGAAGTTATCTTGTCTTGCTACAAAGTTAAAAAGTTGTTACAGAGTTGCTCCGGCTGCAACAGAAATAAGAGGAAAATCTCTCCCTTTTACTTGTCTTTGCTGCATTATAGCTTTGCTTTGAGTAATTCTGGGGGACTTTTTTAGAAGGTATTGTGGAGGTGGCAGAAGAGGCGGACCCTCCCTTTTTAAGAAAGCTAGCTTACGTGGCAGGATGGCTTCAAAAAAGCAGGAAGGCAAAACAGGGGGGGGATCCCCCCCACGTAAGCAGGATACGCAGTCACAAGCCCAAAAAAAAGATTTGGATATGGGAGAATTAAAAGCATTCATCTCAAATATTTTGGATGAGAAATTTCAAGACATGGATGACAAAATAAATAAAATAGATGAAAAAATTCAAAAGTCACAACAGGAAATCATGCAGGAAATGCAGCAGAGCCAAAAGATGGTGACCAAAAAAATAACGGATGTGGCGTCTGGTCTGGCAGGATTTATTATGAAAGTTGAGACAAAAGTGGATGAATTTAAATTAGAAGTTAATGCTAAGATGAAAAATAATGATCATAAATTTTTTGATGTTGATGACAAGATGCAGAGAGTTGAGAATGATATTGTTATGATGCAATTTCTTGCAATGGAATTTGCTATAAGGCTTCGAGGAATTAGAGAAGAGGAGAGACAAGATTTGAGACAGATCTGTGCTGAAGCCCTAGCTGTGATTTTAAAAGTTGAACCTGAGATGGTTTTTTGCAAAATAGATAAAATCTATAGAGTTAACTCGTGGGTGGCCAGACAAAGACAACTGCCTAGAGATGTGGTCATATATTTTACAGATAGAGCAATAAGAAATGACATCTTGCAAAAATCTTTTCTCACTTCTGTGCAAGTGAGTGGATCCAAGATTACAGTTTACAAGGAGCTCCCACCCAAGATGTTGAAATCTAGAAAAGAGTATGGTTTTCTTGTTAAAGAACTGCAGAATAATCAAATCCCATTTCGTTGGGACGCCCCAACTGGCATAATTTTGAGATATAAGGGAAAGAAACACCGTCTGAATACTGTGGAGAAGGCGGAGCAATTTTATAATGACATCTTTAAAGAAAGAACTCCATCCCCACGCACATCTACAGTTTTGGAGATTAAAGAACAACAATCTAAGCAGGAATTAGCAGAGCTGAAGGGTGCTGAAGGAGGCTTTTTGGATGAGCCTTTGCTGGAACCTTCTCCAATCTCGGAGCTGGCTTGGGCGGCTGAAGTTAAGGATCAGCGTATAACTCGAGCAAAAGCCAAGGAACTTAAAGAAAAGTTACAGCAGGAGAGTCAAGACAAGGCTGGGGCTGTGGGAAAAGCAGGACAGAGGATCTCAGATGACATCCTAAGGTTCTGCGCTTCGCTCCAGAAGGAGAATAAGGATGATTAAATGTTTATCTTGGAATGTGAATGGGTTGAATGCAACACAAAAAAGGAAGAAAATATTTGCATATTTAAAACAACATAATAATGATATAATTTGTTTACAAGAAACGCATATTACAGTTCAAGATCAAAACTATTTGAAAAATTCCAAATTAGGAACACATTTTATATCCTCAACTAACCAAAAAAAGAATGGTGTGGTTATTTATGTAAACAAAAAATTAACAGCCAAACTTATAGAAGCTGATCAAGATGGTAGGTTTGTAGCAATTGAATTACTTTCTGCTAATAGTCAAATTCTTCTGATAGGAATTTATGCTCCTAATCAACAACAGGACTATTTTTATAAAATGCTGCATACTAAAATACTTCAATGGGATTATAGATCTATTTTAATTATGGGAGACTGGAATGGAGTAATTGACTCTAAATTAGATAAAAAGACTTTGGCAAAATCAAGAATTAGATTACCACAGACTTTTTTTGATATGAAAGAAGACCTGGAATTAAAAGATATTTGGAGAATACATAACCCAAAAGAACTGGACTATACTTTCTTTTCTGACAGACATAGATCCTTTTCCAGGATTGATTTTATTTTGTTGTCTGATGACTTACTTGTTAGGACAAAAAGAACAAAGATTCTGCCAAGAACCTTGACTGATCACAGTCCAGTCTGGATAGAAATTGAGACATGTAAGAATGAGAGACGTTCTTGGAGATTAAATGAAAACTTGTTTAGATATGAGAAAAATATAATAGAACTTAAAAAGCATCTGAAAGAGTTTTTTGAAATGAACTTGAACAAAGGCACCCCAATGGAAATTGTGTGGGACGCAAGCAAAGCTTATATGAGAGGGGTGCTTATATATATGAACTCTAAACATAAGCGGATTCGACAAAAGAAAAGACTTGAATTGGAAGCAGAAATAAAGGACAAAGAACAGTTACTTATTAAAAACCCAACAGATGAAAGAATACTTAGTGTTATAAAACTTCTGAAAGACCAATTCCAAATGCTTATAGCGGAACAAGTTGCAACAAACTTACAATATGCGAAGCATAATACATTCTGCAATGCTAATAAACCAGGCAGGTGGTTGGCTTACACATTAAGGAAGAAACAAAGCATACGGACTATTGATAGTGTTGATATTGGGGGGAAAGAAGTTTTTCAACAGAATTTAATAAAAGAAGCCTTTCTTCAATATTACACTAAACTATATGCCAGAGAGGAGGTGCAGAATGGACTTATAGAAAAATATTTGGACAATAAAAGAGTTATAAAAATCACTGAACAACAAAAGGAAAGAATGGATTATCCCATAACAGAGGAGGAGATAATAGCAGCAATAAAACAATTAAAAACAGCCAAAGCTCCTGGAACGGATGGTCTGACAGCAGTGTATTATAAAACTTTACAGGCAGAAATGGTGGAACAACTCAGAGACTTATTTTGCAACATACAACAAGGGGGAAAAGTACCTCCATCGTGGACTACAGCTTATATTTCTTTGATACCAAAAGAGCAAGCAGGTCCCAAAAAACCGGAGAATTACAGACCAATATCTCTTTTGAATACGGATTATAAAATTTACGCAAAAGTATTAGCCAACAGACTGATGCCAGTAATTCAAAAGGTGATTCATCATGACCAAGCGGGATTTATTGAGGGTAGGCACATGAAGGACAATGTAAGGCAAGTAATAGATTTATTGGAATATCTTGAGAAGAATAAACAGATCCCTGCAGTGCTGGTCTTTCTGGATGCAGAGAAGGCCTTTGATAGAGTGGATTGGAATTTTCTATTAAAGACATTAAAAAAGATGGACTTTGGGGACCAATATATACAGGCGGTCTCAGCAATTTATCAAGAGCAAAAGGCACAGATCATTATCAATGGAAGTCTGACAACAGAGTTTAAAATTGAAAAAGGTACAAGACAGGGATGTCCACTGTCCCCATTGTTGTTCATTTTAACACTAGAAGTCTTGTTAAATACAATAAGGGATTCTAACACATTGAAAGGTATAATGATAAGGCAAGAGGATTACAGAATAAAGGCATTTGCAGACGATCTGGTTGTTACCCTAACACAGCCAATGGAATCGATAATCCAGATGAAGGACATTATACAAGACTTTGGTAAAGTTTCAGGTTTCAGATTGAATCAGAGAAAAACTAAGATGGTAGTTAAAAATATGACACAAGATCGTAAACTGGAGTTAGAAAGGAGGGCAGGTTTTGAGATTGTACCAAAGGTAAAATATCTAGGAGTTCAGGTTGCAGAATCAAATATGAAATTGTTTCAAAATAACTATGAGGTGTTGTGGCGAGAGGTGCAAAAAGATATGGAGATTTGGAAAAAACTGCAGCTGTCTTTACTTGGAAGAATAGCAGCAGTTAAGATGAACATTTTGCCAAGATTTCTTTTTTTGTTTCAAATGATTCCGGTGCTCAAAAATGATAAACAACTAAAAGCATGGCAAACTGGTATCAATAAATTTGTCTGGAACGAGAAAAAACCAAGAGTAAAAATGAAAATTATGCAAGACATCCCAGAAAGGGGAGGTCTCAAACTTCCAAACCTACAATTATATTATGATGCAACAGCTTTGACTTTAGTAAGTGATTGGTTTGGAGGAAAAAAGACTGGAATATTGAATGCAGAAAGTTTTGATTTGGAATTTGGATGGCACGCTTACTTATTTTATGACAGCAAAGTGGATAAAGTATTTAAAAGCCATATACTTAGAGATTCTTTGCTGAGAGTTTGGAAGAAGCACCGAAACAACTGGAATTATAAAATACCGCTATGGCTGGATCTTGGTCATACCTTGTGGAATACAAATATAATGTCACTCGGGGGGTTTTTATATAAAGAGGTTCTTTTTACAGATGCGGGCAGATGGCAGCTGAAGACATTACAGACATTGTTGGCTGAAGGGATTAATTTAACTTGGTTACAATATAATCAACTGCAATTGAGATGGAAAGAGGACCAAAAAACTGGTATTATGATGTATGAGGAAGAATTAGTTAGACATATAAAAGAGAAAGGCCCAATGCATATTAAAAGACTTTATAATGTTTTGTTAGAAAGGGATTCAGAAACTGAACTAGTTAAAGACTGCATGGTTAAGTGGGCACAAAATTTTGAGGAACCAGTGATGTTGGAAACATGGGAAAAAATTTGGGTTCAGAATGTTAAATTTACACAGTCGCAGAATCTGCGGGAAAATTTCTATAAAATGTTTTATAGATGGCATTTAGATCCAAAAAAATTGTCGTGTATGTACCCTAGTGCCCAGCCTAAATGTTGGAGATGCGACTGCTTAGACGCTACATATTATCATGTTTGGTGGACCTGTAAGAAAGTTAAGGCTTTTTGGGTAAAAATTTGGTGGGTCATGCAGAATGTTTTGAAGAGAAAAATTCAATTTTCTCCACAACTGTTTTTATTGGGTATAGTTAAGGGTTTTACATTGGGGGAAACAAAAATGATATTGTACATGATAACTGCAGCAAGATTGTTGATAGGTAAATACTGGAAAAATGAAGCGCTGCCTTCGATTGAGGAATGGACTTTGAAGATGGCCAGTTTTGCGGAGATGGCGAAGGTTTCAGCATATTTAAAAGATTGTTCTCAAGAGACTTATGAATGGGAATGGAAGAAGTGGATAAATTATGTTCAGCATAAATATCAAACTAGGAAGTATCAAATAGCCTTTATTTAAAAATGTTATATAAGATAGAAACATTTTAGGGTTGAGGATAAAAATTTGTTAGAAAATGTTATATTAAGATAGAAATATTCTAAGGTTAAGGATGAAAATTTGTTAGAAAATGTTACATTATGATAGAAATATTTTTAAGGTAATCAGGATGAAAATTTATCTGAAAATGATATACCAAGATAGAAATAGGTTAATGTAATGAAGATGAAAATTTGTAAGGGGGAGGGAGGGGTTCAAGTTTTATATACAAAGGAGGGTTTTTTCCTTTTATCTGACATGAGCATACTAGGAAGTCTGGGGGGAGGGGAGGGTTAGGGCGGGCTGGGGAGGTTGGGAAGTTTGGGGGGGTAGGGGGGGGAAAAAGGGGGTGAAAATGTAATTGTAAAACTTTTGCAATAAAAAAAAAAAAAAAAAAAGACCAGCATGTAAGCCGAGCAATTTCTAAGCAACTTAAAGAAAAGCAACAATAGGAAAGACCTAAGGTACAACAATACAAGAAGGGAGTTAAGAGTACTACACAAGAAAGTGAAGCCATGGGGGGAGCAAAGCCGAAGACCTCGGAAGATATTCGGCAATTCTGCTTGTCGCTTCAAAAAAGTTTACATGACGATTAAGTTTTTATCCTGGAATGTGAATGGATTGAATTCATCACAGAAAAGGAAGAAATTATTTACATATTTGAGACAATTTAATAATGACATAATTTGTTTACAAGAAACTCATGTCAGAACACAACATCAAAAATACTTGATAAACTCAAAACTAGGAACACATTTTATAGCTTCAAATTTGGAAAAAAAGAATGGTGTGGTTATTTATATCAGCTGTCAGCTAAAATCATAGAAGCAGATGAAGGCGGCAGGTTCATAGCAATTGAACTGCACACAGTAATTGGCCAAATTCTAGTGATTGGAATTTATGCTCCTAACCAACAACAGGATCATTTCTACAAAACTTTGCACACCAAAATACTGCAATGGGATTATAGATCTATTTTGATCATGGGAGATTGGAATGGAGTAATTGATTCTAAAGTAGACAAAAAGAGTTTGCAAAATCAAGGATCAGACTACCACAGACTGTTTTTGACATGAAAGAAGATTTGGAATTAAAAGATATCTGGAAAATACATAACCAAAAGGAACTGGACTTTACTTTTTTCTCTGATAGACATAGATCTTTTTCTAGGATTGATTTTATTTTATTATCAGATGATTTACTTGTTAAGACAAAAAGAACAAAGATTTTTCCAAGAACTCTAACTGACCATAGCCCAGTATGGATAGAAATTGAGATTGGAAAGATTGAGAGAAGATCATGGAGATTAAATGAAAATTTGTTTAGATATGAAAAAAATATAACAGAACTTAAAAAGCAGCTGAAAGAATTTTTTGAAATGAATTTGAATAAGGGTACCCCAATTGAAATAGTGTGGGATGCAAGTAAAGCATGTATGAGAGGGGTACTCATTCATATGAACTCTAAACACAAATTGAACCGACAAAAGAAAAGATCTGAAATGGAAGCAGAAATAAAGAATAAAGAACAGTTACTTATTAAAAATCCAACAGATGAAAGAATACGTGGTGCTATAAAACTTCTGAAAGATCAATTTCAAATGCTTGTGGCGGAACAAACTGCAACAAATTTACAATATGCGAAGCACAATACATTTTGTAACACTAATAAACCGGGCAGATGGTTGGCTTACACTTTAAGGAAGAAGCAGAATATACGGACTATTGATAGCATTGATATTGGAGGGAAAGAAATCTTTCAACAAAAATTGATTAAAGAAGTCTTTGTAGATTATTATACTAAATTATATGCTAAAGATGATATGTAGAATGGACTTATAGAAAAATATTTAGAAAATAAAAGAGTCACAAAAATTACCAACCAACAAAAGGAAAGAATGAATTATCCTATAACAGTTGAGGAGATTACCGCGGCAATAAAACAACTGAAAACAGCTAAAGCTCCTGGAACGGATGGCTTAACTGCAGTGTATTATAAAACTTTGCAAGCAGAAATGGTTGAGCATCTTAGAGACTTATTTTGTAATATACAACAAGGGAGTAAAATACCCCCGTCATGGAAAACAGCTTATATTTCTTTGATACCAAAAGAGCAAGCAGGTCCTAAAAAACCTGAGAATTATAGACCAATATCTCTTCTGAATAATGATTATAAAATATATGCAAAAGTATTAGCCAACAGGTTGATGCCAGTTATTCAAGAGGTGATTCATGATGATCAAGCGGGATTTATAGAAGGTAGATATATGAAGGACAATGTAAGGCAAGTTATAGATTTACTGGAATATCTTGAAAAGAATAAACAGATCCCTGCAGTGCTGGTTTTCTTGGATGCGGAGAAGGCCTTTGATAGAGTGGACTGGAATTTTCTATTAAAGACTTTAAAAAAGATGGACTTTGGGGATCAATTTATACAAGCGGTTTCAGCAATTTACCAAGAACAAAAGGCACAGATTATTATTAATGGAAGTTTGACAACAGACTTTAATATTGAAAAAGGAACAAGACAGGGTTGTCCGTTATCCCCATTGTTATTTATTTTAACATTAGAAGTCTTGTTGAATATAATACGGGACTCGAGCACCTTGAAAGGAATATTGATAAGGCAAGAGGACTACAGAATAAGGGCATTTGCAGATGATCTGGTAGTTACCCTAACACAGCCGATGGAATCAATAATCCAGATGAAAGACATTATAGAACAATATGGTACAGTATCAGGATTTAGATTGAACCAGAAAAAAACTAAGATGATAGTTAAAAATATGACACAAGATCGAAAACAGGAACTTGAACGCAAGGCAGGTTTTTTTTTTAATTGAAAAAGTTTTTCAAATACAGATTTTTCCCCCTTTCCCCCCCCTCCTCCCTAACCCCCCTCCCCCTCCCCTCCCCCTGTGGCTTCTTCATAATAGAACCCAAATTCATAACAGATTGTATGGTACTTTACCATCCACTTACTCCATCCCCATATGCTGACCCTTTCTTTCTAATAAAATTATCATATCCCCCTTATACTATACTATACATTTCAAAGTGACATTCTACTATAACATTATCTAATAACTCCTAATTTAACATAGTAATATTATTATATCTCCCAATTTAACGATTTCTGCTCATAATCTACCCTTTTTCTACCCCCCATACATATATCTCTTAAATCAAATCTTTTATGTATATTAATATAACATTTCAAAGCAACCTTCCACTATAAAACTATATAATAAATCCTAATTTAACATTTATTCAGTTCAGCTACCCATTTCCTTCCCCACCATCATTATATCTCTTAACTCAAATCTTTTACATGTATTCAGATCTAAACATAATATCCCTTTTCTTTAAACTAAACAATCAATAACCTAACCTATCTCCACCCACTTTCCCACAAAATTACCATACTTAGTAATTCTTAATATCTTTATTCTTCTGCCCACTCCACTAGGAAAATATTCCCTTGTGTGAATAAAATCCTAAAAAGACTTTAAGCTTGTAATCCATATAATATCTTCTGTAATGTCTTTCAGCTGGATATTAAACTCCATCACCCATGTTAGGGTAACATCGCATCCTAATTCCAACAGTATCTTCGGTATCTTCAATTACCATCTGCCCCCATCAGTAACAAATATCTTCATATTAAAAAAAAAACAACAACAACAACCACCCGAGTGACTTTATATTTGTATTCCATATAATGTCTATAGAGGTGTCTTTTATCCAGATTATTAATTCCAACCACCGTAATAGGGTAACAACCAGATCTTCTGCATGCCCCAATCCAGTAACTCTCTTGCCATTTAACTCAGCATAAACGTAATATATTTATCAAAAAATCCAAAAAACGAAAAAGATATTTCCAATCCATTCAATTTAAGGCCTTTTTCACATCCCAAAAGTTCAGCACTACAGAGGTCTGTCACTCTCCTCAGGATAAAATAAACCAATACTTTGCCCATTATCTTTTCATATATTCAATCCTTTCTTAAATAGCTGGCATTACACTGTTGTTTAGTTTAAAAGTTTTTGTTTTTGTGAGACCTGCTTCTTCTTTTCTTGACTTTTTGTGGGTTGGATCTCCATCCTGAATTCCTTTCTGTAGATTGTGTATCGGCTATTTGGTTTTCCTGCTGATCTATAACTTGATCTTGTTGATTTTGCTTTTGTGGCTTAACTCTTTCTGGTTCTATAAATTGTATATCAACTGATTGATTTCCATGCTGGTTTGTGGCTTGATAAGTCATTACATTAGAATCCGGAACCGCCTCTCTTATATTAAATAGTCCAGCTGAGACCTCTGAGAGAGAATCCAAAAGTGGCTCATCTATGGAGACCTCTGTAACTCGTTGTCTCTTCATTACTTCCATCTCCTTCTGCTTTTCTTGAGTTTCTATCTCTTGTTGATTTTGCTTTTTAAGGACCTTGTAGTAAAAATCTTCCACTTGTTCAACAGTATTTAACTGATATCTTCCTCCTTGATATCTCAATATTAAACCCACTGGGACGTCCCACCTGAATAAAATATTTTGTTTTCTCAACTCAGTTACCAAAAGTCCAAATTTCTTTCTATCTCTTAACATCTTAGGCGGCAATTCTTTTTTTTTTTTTTTAATAAAAAGTTTTTATTTTCTGATCAAACAAGTATACAATATAAATAATCATTCAAACTATCATCAAGAAAAAGAAAAAAAAATCAATCCTTGGTAAACTCAATCTTCAACCCCTTCTCACCACCCCCCACCCCCGACTTCCCAGAACAAAAACAGGGCATAGATTTCACCAAACATTTGCTAAAATAAACTAGCTAACTGCAAGATTTAATAACTCCCAAGACCCCTTAACTCCCCTTTTACAATTTTATCAACCTCCCTTTTTATAGACTCAAAATAGCATATAATCCAATAACTCTAAGAGTTTTAAAACCATTAACAAATATTAAACATTCAAACCTTAAAAATTCTCTTAATATATCAGTAAAGTATTCAATTGATTTGCAAAAACATTTTTCCCCCTCCTACTTTTCTCAAAGTTCAGATATTTTGAAATATCATAACAAAAAATAAACCTTAGGTATTCACTAATTAAATTTCTACATTTTTTAAGTTTCTAAATTTCCCCCCTTCATTATTCCTCCCTCCAACTTTTAAAATTTTAAAAGATAATCATCAACATAATTAACCATTAATACATAAACTAGAAAACCAAAAAAGATTAATCTTACATTCAACCATTAATGCATCATATTTAAAAATCAATATTTAACTTTATACTTTTTCCCCCTCAGTAGTTATAACACCTAAAACATAATCATTTTTAACCATAAGTAGAACAACTGCAAAGCCAAAAGAAAAGGTTAATCTTCCATTCTTGCTTTCTTTTTATATTTTTTCCAGTCTTTCTGCATCCCTCCTACTTCTATTTTGAGGAGGTTTTTCATTTTAATTTGAGGTTGATGTAACGGCGAAGATTGTCCCCTTTTTGAGAAAATTTCCTCTGACTTAGAGCCCCCAAATCGCCTCTTCTTGCTTATATGAATCAGTTCATTCCTTCGTCTGTAGGACCAAAGTTTGTCAAGAGTTTGTGAAAAAAAGTTCAGTTGTTTCTTTTCTATTAAATGTATAAATGCCACTAGCAAATCTCCTTCATCTTCTGGAACTTCGAAAGTCTGGTCATTTACTACTTTTTTCCAAACCAAGTCATAATTTTGAAAGATTCTATCAATTTTTCCAAAAAGAGCAGAGAATAAGCTCGAAAATTCTTGAGAAGATTCTTCCACCTTCTCTGCTGCAATCAGAATATCTCCTGAATTGTCATCATGCTCCGTACTTGTTTTTGTCTCCTCAGTCATTTCTGTTGTTATCCCTTTAAGAATTGCTATTTGATTACTTATAGCTGCAGTATGATTATTCATGGCTTCTTTTATAAAGTCTGTAAATTCTGCATCAAAATCCTTATAACTCTGTAAATCAGACAACTGTTTCATTTCTGACACCTCCAAATAGCTTCCAGCACTTTCAAGATCTCCTTTCTTAGAAGCCATTTTATTTTAAAAAGATTTTCTTTCTTCCCACAACCATAAAATCATAAAGTCAGAGCCATCCTTTTGAGCAGCTTTCAGCAATTTCTTTATAAATCACCAAACGAAATAATCTTTTCCCAAACAGCTCTTCAAAATCTATTCCAGCAACTTAAAGCCAGTCTCTGAGCACGAGTCTATTAGCAAAAACTTTCCTTTCTTGGCGGCAATTCTTTATATATCCAAATTTTTCTCCCATACAGTTGTGGGGTAGAATTAAAAGATTTTTGCACAATATCATTTCTTATTTCTTTATCTGTAAAGTAAATCACCACATTTCTAGGCAATTGCCTTCGCTTTGCAATCCAAGAATTTACTCTATAGGCCTTATCAATTTTACAAGATACCTCCTCAGGATGAACCTTTAAAATCCTAGCCAGAACTCGAGCAGATATTTTTGTTAAATCATCACTGTTGTTTTCCTGTAAGCCTCTCATTCTGATCGCAAATTCTGTAAGCCTGTATTGCATCATTACAACTTCTCTTTCAATCCCTTGCTTTATATCTTCTGCGTTATAAGTCTCATGACCAGCTTCCTTTTTTGACTTTACTTCTAAACTATTATCTTGAATATTTATTAAATCATTTTCAATTCTTTGTATTTTATTGTCCAGATTATAAATCTTATCCTTTACTTCCTCCATTTTAGACTCTAGTAATTTGATATTTGTATCCAACTTTATAACAACTTCTGAAAAACCATTAGTCACTGTTACAATCTTTCATTGCAGGTTATCATACTTTAGTTGTATCATTTCTTTAATTTCCTGTCTTAATTTTTCAAATTTCTGGTTCACAGTCTCATAATATTTTGCTATTTCCTCCTGAAGAAATTCTTTTAAATTAAAACCATTCTGCAGAGTCTGTAGGCTCAGAACTTGTTCAGACAATTGTGAATGGGGGAGCACCCCCCCCCCCACTGCTTGTCTGTCAGGCTTTATAAGTTTTAGGGCCATCCTGCCAGCAAACTCTTTTTTTATATATATAAAAAGAAAACTTTTCCCCAAACAAGATCAAGTACAAATCTCCAAGAAAAAAGGAACTTAAAATAACTATTTTTCTTCCAAATTGAAACCAGCACTATATATTCTGCTACTTTGTAGCTGTTACAGAAAGACTCTCACTTTCGGCTTTCTTCTACTTCCCAAGCCTCAGCGGTTGCCATTTTAAAAAAAAAAATTTCCTTCACTCTAAAATGCTTATAAATTCTTTAAGGATACTTGCAATTTAGGGTCCCAAGTCCAAGTCTCGTCTTTTTTAAATTAATCCATCTGTTAGATTCATTGATTGATCCGGTTCCAGTGCCTAGCTCTGCAAAAAGGCAGAGTTCTCCCAAAGCCTGGAGCAGCGGCGAGCAGGAATAGGGAGCCACAATCTGCTTGTCCCCAAGAGTTAAAAAAGGACTCTAGGACTTCGCAGAGGGCTCTACCTGCCCTCGCCTGCTCTGACTCACATTTCCATCAGGAAATGGAGTTTTTCGAGCCGCCTTTCAGGTGTAAAGGCGGCTCTTTACAGGCATTGGGGCTGGTGGTCTCAGAGGACCGTCTGGCGGCAGCGGAAGCCAGACCGGAAGCCCGCAAGGCAGGTTTTGAGATTGTACCAAAGGTTAAATATCTAGGAGTCCAGGTTGCAGAATCAAATTTGAAATTGTTTCAAAATAATTATGAGGTACTGTGGCGAGAAGTGCAGAAAGATATGGAGTCTTGGAAAAAACTGCAGCTGTCTTTACTTGGAAGAATAGCAGCAGTTAAGATGAACATTTTGCCAAGATTTCTTTTTTTGTTTCAAATGATTCCGGTGCTTAAAAGTGATAAACAATTGAAAGAATGGCAAAGTGGACTGAATAAGTTTGTCTGGAACGAGAAAAAACCGAGAGTGAAATTGAAAATTATGCAAGATGTTCCAGAAAGGGAAAGTCTTAAACTTCCAAACCTACAATTATATTATGAAGCAGCAGCTTTGACTAAAGCAAGTGATTGGTTTGGAAGGAAAAAGACTGGAATATTGAATATAGAAAGCTTTGATCTTGAATTTGGTTGGCATGCTTACTTATTTTATGAAAACAAAGTGGATAAAGTATTTAAAAGCCATATACTTAGAGATTCTTTGATAAGAGTTTGGAAGAAGCACCGATTCAAATGGGATTACAAAATACCGTTATGGCTGGATCTTGGTCATATTATGTGGAATACAAATATAATGTCACTCGGGGGGTTTTTATATAAAGAGGTTCTTTTTACAGATGCGGGCAGATGGCAACTGAAGTCACTAGAGACACTGTTGGATGAAGGGATTAATCTAACTTGGTTACAGTATAATCAACTTCAATTGAGATGGAAAGAGGACCAAAAAATTGGTATTATGTTGCATGAGGAAGAATTGGTTAGACATATAAAAGAAAAAGGTCCGGCTTCCGGGTTGGCTCCGCAGCGCCATTGACGGTCTTTTTAGACCGCCGCCCCCGCGATCCCGTTGAGCCGTTCTGACAGCGTTAGTCAGCTGTCAAACAGCTTGAAAATCTCCCCTTCGGGAAAAGAAGGGGAGGAGAGCAGGTGGGTGAGGGTAGAGCTCCCCGAAAACCCCTGGATTAATTCCAGGGGTTAGGAGGGCGAGAGCTCCCCGTTCAGCCCACTGAAGCTCCGGATCTGGGGGGACTCTGTTTTTTTTACAGAGCTAGGCGTTGCGTCCAATTTCTGCTGTCAAACAGAAGATTAAATGATTTCAAAAAAGCAGGCGGAACAGAAGCCGGAGGACAAGCTTTTTGCAAGTATAATACTTAACTCCGGGGATACAATGTTTCTAATTGGATTTTCTGAGCTGGAAGTAAAGATGGCGTTTCTTTGTTGCGATTTTAAAAGTGAAAGTTAGAAAGGAAAGTTTTTGCTAATAGACTCATGCTCAGAGACTGGCTTTAAGTTGCTGGAATAGATTTTGAAGAGCTGTTTGGGAAAAGATTATTTCGTTTGGTGATTTATAAAGAAATTGCTGAAAGCTGCTCAAAAGGATGGCTCTGACTTTATGATTTTATGGTTGTGGGAAGAAAGAAAATCTTTTTAAAATAAAATGGCTTCTAAGAAAGGAGATCTTGAAAGTGCTGGAAGCTATTTGGAGGTGTCAGAAATGAAACAGTTGTCTGATTTACAGAGTTATAAGGATTTTGATGCAGAATTTACAGACTTTATAAAAGAAGCCATGAATAATCATACTGCAGCTATAAGTAACCAAATAGCAATTCTTAAAGGGATAACAACAGAAATGACTGAGGAGACAAAAACAAGTACGGAGCATGATGACAATTCAGGAGATATTCTGATTGCAGCAGAGAAGGTGGAAGAATCTTCTCAAGAATTTTCGAGCTTATTCTCTGCTCTTTTTGGAAAAATTGATAGAATCTTTCAAAATTATGACTTGGTTTGGAAAAAAGTAGTAAATGACCAGACTTTCGAAGTTCCAGAAGATGAAGGAGATTTGCTAGTGGCATTTATACATTTAATAGAAAAGAAACAACTGAACTTTTTTTCACAAACTCTTGACAAACTTTGGTCCTATAGGCGAAGGAATGAACTGATTTATATAAGCAAGAAGAGGCGATTTGGGGGCTCTAAGTCAGAGGAAATTTTCTCAAAAAGGGGACAATCTTCGCCGTTACATCAACCTCAAATTAAAATGAAAAACCTCCTCAAAATAGAAGTAGGAGGGATGCAGAAAGACTGGAAAAAATATAAAAAGAAAGCAAGAATGGAAGATTAACCTTTTCTTTTGGCTTTGCAGTTGTTCTACTTATGGTTAAAAATGATTATGTTTTAGGTGTTATAACTACTGAGGGGGAAAAAGTATAAAGTTAAATATTGATTTTTAAATATGATGCATTAATGGTTGAATGTAAGATTAATCTTTTTTGGTTTTCTAGTTTATGTATTAATGGTTAATTATGTTGATGATTATCTTTTAAAATTTTAAAAGTTGGAGGGAGGAATAATGAAGGGGGGAAATTTAGAAACTTAAAAAATGTAGAAATTTAATTAGTGAATACCTAAGGTTTATTTTTTGTTATGATATTTCAAAATATCTGAACTTTGAGAAAAGTAGGAGGGGGAAAAATGTTTTTGCAAATCAATTGAATACTTTACTGATATATTAAGAGAATTTTTAAGGTTTGAATGTTTAATATTTGTTAATGGTTTTAAAAATCTTAGAGTTATTGGATTATACGCTACTTTGAGTCTATAAAAAGGGAGGTTGATAAAATTGTAAAAGGGGAGTTAAGGGGTCTTGGGAGTTATTAAATCTTGCAGTTAGCTAGTTTATTTTAGCGAATGTTTGGTGAAATCTATGCCCTGTTTTTGTTCTGGGAAGTCGGGGGTGGGGGGTGGTGAGGAGGGGTTGAAGATTGAGTTTACCAAGGATTGATTTTTTTTTCTTTTTCTTGATGATAGTTTGAATGATTGTTTATATTGTATACTTGTTTGATCAGAAAATAAAAACTTTTTATTAAAAAAAAAAAAAAGAAAAGAAAAAGGTCCAATGCATATTAAAAGGCTTTAAAATGTTTTGTTAGAAAGGGATTCAGAAACTGAATTGGTTAAAGATTGTATGTTTAAGTGGGCACAAAATTTTGCAGAACCAGTAATGTTGGAACCAGTAATGTTGGAAGAAAATCTGGGTCCAGAATGTTAAATTTACACAGTCGCAGAATTTGAGGGAGAATTTTTATAAAATGTTTTATAGATGGCATCTAGACCCTAAGAAATTGTCGTGTATGTACCCTAATGTTCAACCAAAATGTTGGAGATGTGATTGCTTAGATGCTACATATTACCATGTTTGATGGACCTGTAAGAAAGTGAAGGCTTTTTGGATAAAAATTTGGTGGGTCATGCAGAATGTTTTGAAGAAAAAAATTCAGCTTTCTCCACAATTGTTTCTATTGGGTATAGTTAAGGGTTTTACATTGGGTGAAACAAAGTTGATATTATACATGATAACAGCTGCGAAATTACTGATAGGTCAATATTGGAAAAATGAAGCTCCGCCCACTATCGAGGAATGGACTTTGAAGATGGCCATCTTTGCAGAGATGGCGAAGATTTCAGCATATCTAAAAGATCACTCACAAGAGACTTATGAATGGGAATGGAAAAACTGGATAGATTATGTGCAGAATAAATATCAAACTAGGAAGTATCAGATAGCTTTTAACTGAAAGTGTTATATAGAGATAGAGATATTTGAACTTAGTGAAGACGAAAAAATATATTGGGGGTGGAGGGGTTCAAGTTTTATAAAAAGGGGATTTTGATTTGGATTATGTGGAAGTCCGGGGGGGAGGGGGGGTTAGGGAGGGTTGGGGGGGGGAAATGGGAGAAAATGTAATTGTAAAACTTTTTCAATTAAAAAAAAAGATAGCTATTATGGTTTATTCAGTAAATAACATTTAAATAATCCATGATTACATATCTGTAAATATGGCTGGATAATTGTATCATAGGTTTGATTGATCATTGTATCTCATATGTTAAATTCTGTTCTGCAGGTTTACATGCTAAGTTGTAAATAATAAATCTTATATTGTTCAACCAGTAAAATAAGTTTAGGTATGATCAGAAAATTACTATTGCATATACCGTATTTTTCAGACTATAAGATGCACCTGACTATAAGACGCACCTAGGTTTAGAGGAGGAAAACAAGAAAAAACTATTCTGAACCAAATGGTGTAGTAATATATTTAATAAAATATAGCAGAATAATATTTCAACCATGTAAAGTCAACAGCGGTATTAAGAACCATCATCACTGTCATTAACAAATGAGGAAGCTGCAAGCACTCTTCTAATTTTCTGGAAACCCCAAGAACTCATCATCGCTAGTGTCAGAATTTATGAAGCTCAGTTGCTCACAATCACTGATACCAGTTTCTTCGCTATCTTTATATATGATATCAACTTCAGTTCAATCTAAGGCATTGCTAATGCCACATTTTTTGAATGACCATGCAATGATTTTGTCCTTCACTGAGTGCCATGATGTTTTAACCCATTCACAAACTTGAGTGATAGTGGGCCTCCTCATTCATCCAGTAGGATCATGATTACCGGCAGCCATCCATTTGTTCCACTCTTCTTGCATATAGACTTTAAATGGTTTGTTGATGGAAACGTTGGCTGGTAAGACCCCCAGAAATTACAGCTAGTCTTCACTTCTTTAAATCTCTTCTTTGTGGTTTCGCTAATATGTGCTCTAAACTGGTCGAGCACTAATAAAGCAGTTTTTTTCAGAAGCCCTCCAGGACGTTTGGACCACACTTTTTCAACCCATACTCTCATTCCATTTTCGTCCATCCATCCTTTCTTATGAATATGCACAACAACTCCTTTTGGAATTACTTCTTTTGGAAAGGTTTTCCGTTTGAAAATTAACATCAGTGGCAATTTGGTGCTGTCTGCACAGCAGGACAACACAACCATATAATGTGTTTTCTCATGTTCTGAGGTTTTCACGGTTATGCTTTTGGCATCTTTCAGATCAACAGTCTTATTAGATGGCACATCATAGGTTAGTGGAACTTCATCCATATTCCCAATCTGGCCAATTTCAAAATTATTTTTCTTCCTAGTGTCTATTACAAATGTATGAAAAGACAAAATCTTAGATTCATACTCTTGGCATTTTTTTCACAATTCTAGTTTTGGTGTGCATAGCAAGGCCATATCACCTCATAAATCTGAAGCACCCTGATGGTGATCCAGTAAAATCCTGAATGCCTTTCTCTACAGCAATGCATTTTGCTTCATATATTACCATTTTTGTAGAAACTGCGAAGTCATTATTCTCGTGATGTGTGATCCATTCTCTCATGTCCACCTCTAACTGTGGCCACTTTGCAGCAAGCCCATGAAACTTGTGCTTACTGTTATCTTTTACTTTTTGCAGCTGATCCACCTGTTTCCTTACTCTCTTATCATTTCTTCAGTTGGAGGTGGTCCAAAATGTTTCTCCGCTGCTCTGTTTCCATATTCCTCAACATATTTCACTACTTCCAGTTTAAAAATATTTTTTTCTGCTTTGACATTCTTGTACTGGTATGTAATGTCAGGAGATACCATACTATTTTTCTGCAAGAAAGAACTATCGGTAGCTGAAACCATGTTCATACATTTGTATACAAGATACCAGTATATTATATACAGTACATGCCACATAAGCTCCTTACGAGGGAAATACAAGGAGCAGGGAAAGAAGAGAAAGGAGCCGCCTTCCCTCAAGCTGACTGCTCCATTGCCCATTTCTCTATTGCAGTGCAGCTTTTCTGCCCACAAAAGCCTCATCTTTGATGGCCAATGCCAAAGAAGAGAAAGAGTGGTGGGAAGAAGCCAGTCGGCCCGGAAGTTGGATAACCTTTCCTCCCCTGCTCTAAACTAACAATAGCAAGCTAAGAATTTTAGGACATTGGTGATTTTTTTCCTCCTGAAAAAAAAAAAAATCTAGCAATGTTATCTTTACAAAGACAAACAGGCAGGCTCTAGCATGCCTGCCCGTGTTAATAAAACACAGTCTGCCACCCCCCAAAATGCATCGATGGCTGAAGTGAGGAAGCCATACCACGCCCAACAATGGGGGGGGGGGGAAATGGATGGCAAGTGAAGTCCTATCTTGCCATATGCGCCCCAATGAAAGGCAGCAGCAACCCAGCAGCTTCTCTTGCCCGCCCTCTCCAGCGCTGGAAGCCAAGCTATACCTCTCTCTCACTCTGTGTCTCTGGGCTCACAGTCCACGCAGCCTAGGAAGGGCGCACTTGCAGCAGTGCGGCAAGCAGTGGTAGTGCGGCAGGTGGCAGCAGGGCATCCTCGGTGAACTGCTCAAGAAACAGGGCAGGCAGTCATAGAGCACGCCCAGGCCAGCCAGTGATGGGATCAGCTGATTCTCCGAACTGCATTTTAGCAGTGTTAATAACAAGCGGTTTGGCTGAACTGGCTGAATTCCACCTTGATGTTGCTGCCTAAACCGAGGAACGCTGGAGCCTTCGCAGTCAATTGGCAGTTGGATCGACCTCCCAGAATACCGCCAATCAGTTGCCTGTTGCCGCTGCCGCACCAACTCCCTCCCCTTCTCCCCAGGTATGGCAAACCTCCAGCTGATGCAACATTATCAGCTGGATATCAAATTTCCCAAAATATTTATATTTTATAAAAGGAGGGAGAAATAACTGGATTATATGTTTTTTTCCTCATCCTAGTGATGTTCTGGCACTTCCCATTTTTAAGCAAGAAGACTCTAGCCTTCCATCTGATAATGACACAAAACATCCACCATTTCAATATGTTATGTCTGCTGCAACGTCCCCAGCAATCAAACTGCATGATGAAACACTTACTTATTTAAATCAAGGTAAACATTTATCTTTTTTGTGAAGGGGAAGGGGATACATAACACACATACACATTGTATATTACTATATATGTATGTATATATGTATATATATATATATATATGTAGTCCTTTATTTATAACCAAAGCAGAGCCTGTCCATTACAGTTGTAACTCATGATGTTGATAATTGGGGTTACCCATGGGCCAGTCCGATTTTACTACCTTTTTTTGCACCAATCAAACAAATGTTGTGGTCATTAAGCAAACACTGTTGTTGTTAAACCCATGGTTCGTTAAGGGCCAGTTTTGCCAGAAACCAGAAGATAAATGTCAGGTCTCAGCAAAACTATTGTGAACTGGGACACTGAAAGGGCTCTAAATGTGGTTCGGTTGCTGAGTGTATGTATTCTCAAAAAGAAAAACACAGAAAACTGCAGTAGGATTAGCAAATTTAATTTAAATTTTTCTCTTTAAGTTGATTTAAAAAGAAATATATATATTTAAATGTTATGCATGTCACTATAGTATAAAATAACAATTAGTAGAAAATGTAGTTTTCCTGATTTGTTCAAAGTTGCTTTATTTGCTTTACTGTTACTAAATTAATAAAAAATTCTATGCATATATATTTAAATAATATATCAAATTGTTTCACTGAGGGTCACCTTAATATAATATTTTAATTCATATTTTTTATCTTAAAATTATTGCTAATTTTGTATTTTGTGACATAAATATACCATACTGTTTTGTAAAAAGATAGAAACAGTGGATTGAAGCCAGGTTCAATAATACTTGGGAAGACATTGGTGACAATTAACTTAATATTGCTATATATACTAATGATGACAAGTGTAAATCTCCTTATAATAAGAAACCAGTTTAAAAATGCATTCTGTTAATTGATTATGATGACCACAGTATTTTGGTTTCTTGCAGTTTCAATCTTTCATATTTAGAAACAAATAGCTGTTTATAGTTTGAAAAATTGTAATTGTATTCTTTTTGCTTTAATTGCATGTAGAATAGCTTTTAGTTGATCTTGCTGATAATGAAAGTTGTACAATTATCTAGATTTCAGAACATCTATGAATCTCAAATATAGCATTTATTTAGGTTGTGCCTAGGAAAAATAAAGTGGCTATTTATGTTCAAACATAGAGACAGAGCTGGAAAAAGTTTCTGAAGTGAAAGCCTTGCAAAAGATGTAACATTTTAAAATATTGCATTGTAAACATCTCTTTCTGTGTTTTACTGAGAACTACCATTTATTTAGTGAGTCTTATTGTCAAATACTAACCTACCATCTCAGTCTCTCTTCTTTTTTACCTCTTGAAAGAAGATTTTGAGAATTTGAGAGAGGAACCAGAACTAGTTTTTACACAATGTATTTTTCATTCCTGTTCTGCTTTGTTCTAAACCAGGGCTGTCAAACTCCCGGCCCATGAGCCAGATGCATGACACGCTAGCCACGTGCAGGCCTGGTTTAGCGAAGGGGAAAAAAGTCCTGATATATCATGCGACGTTGTGAATTTGACACCCCTGTTCTAAACAAAAAAGCAAATAGTATATCATATTTTTGTTATAATAAATGTAAATTGTTTTTAAAGAGAAACAATTTCTCTTTAACAAGTTGGTACAGAAATATTAAATATACATGCACACATATCTCCCTCTTTCTTTTTCCAATTGGAAGGTCAGTCCTATGAAATTCGGTTGTTAGATAATCGAAAAATGGGAGATATGCCTGAGATCAATGGGAAACTCATAAAGGTATGTTGGTAGCTCAACCTTGACTCTTGTTTCTTTTAAATTCTTTTATTGTCAGCTTTGCAGTAACATTTTGTTGCTCTGGGTATTAAAATTCCACAATGTGAGTATGGAGGAAGCTTCTGATATACTCTGATCTGCAGGAACAGGTTTGGGAAGAGAATGTTCCTCTTCCAGTATTTCTTCCAGATAACTTTATCAGGAGGGGAAAATAACATTGAAAGCAGCTACAAGCATGTGATTACATAGCTCTTTGTTTAAAAAGTTTTATTGGATTTTTATTTTTAAATATATATCAATATCAATACATTAACAGTGTGGCCTCTGGGTATAATTCATTTTGATACAAAAAGCAATAATAATAATAATAATAATAATAATAATAATAATAATATTTATTAGTTTTATATATATATATATGTTTATATATATAGTTTATATATATGTGTGTGTGTGTGTGTGTGTGTGTGTCTTAAGTTTTTGTGGGTGTGCATATGCAAAAAATTAAAATCTCGGGTGTTTTCCCGCGTCATTATAAATAAGTTGGTTAAAATATTTAAAATCCTGGTTAAAATCCCAGCTTAAAATCTTCTAAAAATCCTTACAGAGCACTCTGCAAGGTCCTTTAAAACATCAGCTAAGGTTTTAAAGGACCTTGCAGAGTGCTCTGTAAGGATTTTTAGAAGATTTTAAGCTGGGATTTTAACCAGGATTTTAAATATTTTAACCAACTTATTTATAATGACGCGGGAAAACACCTGAGATTTTAATTTTTTGCACATATATATATATATATATATATATATATATATATATATATATAATTATTAATAATAATAAGCGCATGGACAGCACTTGAAAAACATTGAAGTTTACATGGGCATGGCTTAAGATGGGAACCATCAAGAAAGAAACGGAAGGTTTAATACTCGCTGCTCAAGAACAAGCACTACAAACTAATGCCATGAAAGCAAAGATACAAAAATCCACCAACAATCCAAACTGCCGACTTTGCAACAACAAAGTTGAAACTGTTTCACATTTAATATGTGAATGCAGCAAAATCGCACAAACTGATTACAAAGCTAGACACGACCGAGTTGCTAAATTAATCCACTGGTCATTATGTAAAAAATACAACTTACCTGTATCCAAAAAGTCATGGGAGCATAAAGTAGAAAAAGTTTTAGAAAATGAGAAGGTGAAGATCGTGTGGGACTTTCGAATAAGACAGATCGTCATTTGGAACACAACACGCCAGATATCACAGTTGTCGAAAACCGAAACGTATAATTTATTGACATCACGATACCAGGAGATACCAAAGTTGAAGAAAAAGAACTGGAAAAAATCATGAAATGATCGCGACCTGGCCATCGAAACTACATGACTATGGATAAAACATGTAACAATGATACCCACTGTCATTGGGGCACTTGGTACCATGCCCAAGAATTTTACAAAACACATCAAGAAATTGCAGCTTCCTGCAATAACACAGCAGAACTGCAAAAAACTGCACTACTCGGAACATCACATATTTTAATATGATACTTGGTTGATACCTAAGACGCTTGCAGCAACCTATATCAACCATTAGCACCAGTCAATGGTATTTCTGACACATTTTTTTTAAAGTTTTTCAGTTTTATTTCTTATACACATAACATAAAATGTACCTTTTCTTATACATAATTATTTATTTATTTATTTATTGCAATTTATATGCCGCCTTTCTCCCTAGGGACTCAAGGCGGCTTACAAAATGACAACTTCAATACAAATCACAATACAATACCAAATTAAAATCGGTAACCCAATTAAAAAACGATTTAAAATTATACCAGTGTACCCCCAAACGGATCAGTTTAATTGGCGGAAGAGCCACGTCTTCAGCTCACGACGGAAGGAAAGAAGGTCGGGGGCTGTCCTGAGCTCAGTGGGCAATCCATTCCAGAGGGTCGGGGCTCCCACAGAGAACGCCCTCCCCCTGGGGGTCGTCAGCCGACACTGTTTGGCCGACGGCACCCTGAGGAGGCCGACTCTGTGAGAGCGCACAGGACGATGGGAGAACGGCTGGAGATGGTCCTGCAAGTACCCTGGGCCTAAGCCATGAAGGGCTTTATAGGTGAGCATAAGCACTTTGAAACGTATCCGGAGTGCCACCGGTAGCCAGTGCAGCTCACGCAGGAGAGGTGTTACACGGGAGTATCTAGACGCCCCCGTAACTACCCGCGCGGCTGCATTTTGGACTAGCTGAAGCCTCCGGACACATCCCAAGGGCAGCCCCATGTAGAGGATGTTACAGTAGTCCAACCTAGAGGTAACAAGGGCGTGAGTGACTGTGGCGAGGGCATCCCGGTCTAGGAACGGGCGCAACTGGCGCACAAGACAAACCTGTGCGAAGGCCCCCCTGGTTACGGCCGTCAGATGGTCATCTAAAGACAGCCGAGAATCCAGGAGGACACCCAAGTTGCGGACCCTATCAGAGGGAGCAAGGGTTTCACCTCTGATCATTAAGGATGGAACCTCCAGGTCCCGGGATGCCGGCATCCACAGCCACTCAGTCTTGGACGGGTTGAGTCTAAGCCTGTTCCTCCCCATCCAAACCCGCACCACTTCCAGGCAGTGGGACATCACGGAAAGGGCACCCCTAGGGTGGTCAGGGGTGGAGATGTAAAGCTGGGTATCATCAGCATATTGATGATACCTCACCCCAAAACCACGGATGATCTCACCCAGCGGTGTCATATAGATATTAAAGAGCAGAGGAGAGAGAACCGAACCCTGAGGCACCCCACAAGTGAGAGGCCTCCGGGAGGATCCCTGACCCCCTGCCCAAACAAACTGCAGACAGCCCAAGAGATAGGAGGAGAACCACCGTAAAACGGTGCCTCCTAACCCTATCCCCCTGAGCCGCTGCAGCAGGATACCATGGTCGATGGTATCGAACGCCGCTGAGAGGTCAAGAAGGACCAGGATGGAGGAGCAACCCCCATCCCTGGCCCTCCAGAGATCATTTACTAGGGCGACCAATGCCGTTTCCGTGCTGTGGCCACGCCTGAAACCAGATTGGTAAGGATCCAGGTAGTCAGTTTCCTCCAGGAATTGAGGGAATTGCTGTGCCACCACGGACTCAACAACCTTCGCTAAAAAGCGAAGGTTGGAGACTGGACGGTAGTTGTTAAGTACGTCAGGATCCAGGTTAGGCTTCTTAAGGAGGGGTTGAACCACTGCCTCTTTAAGCGCAGCGGGAAAGACCCCTTCCTTTAGTGAAGCGTTGACAATAGCCTGGATCCAGTCTCCAGTCACCTCCCTGGCTGCCGAAACAAGCCAGGAGGGACAAGGGTCCAGTAAGCATGTGGAAGACCCCAGCCTACCCATAATCCTGTCCACGTCATCCAATGAAACAGGCTCAAACTCAACCCAGATGTCTCCACCGAGACTAGGCCCTGTCACCTCAACGGACTCTGTCCAGTCGGAGTCCAACCCGGTCCGAATCTGAGTGATTTTATCTTGCAGAAACTGTGCAAAGTCCTCAGCACGGCCCTGTAAGGGGTCCTCCCTTGCTCCCTGATTAAGGAGGGAGTGGGTCACTCTAAACAGGGCTGCTGGGCGATTTTCTGCAGATGCAATGAGAGTGGCGAAATAGTTACGTTTCGCCACTTCCATCGCCACAAGATAAGACCTAATATGGGTTCTTAGTTGTGTTCGGTCGGACTCAGATTGGGAGGATCCAGGGGGGGCGACAAAAAATGGGGGAGGGAGAGACCCCAGGGAAGAGCAAGATGGATAACTATCACTTCCCCTCCGGCCAACTCCCCACCCCCCAGATCTTCTTCAGGACCACCTGCCCCGCAGTCATAGCCTGTCCTCGCTGGGCAGTTACAGCCCAGACCTTCCCGGCCTCTCATCTCCAGTGTCACATTCACCGCCATCAACAAGGCTGCCACAGTACCCGCTGCCTTAATCTCAGCGGATTCATCGGGGGGGCTAATGATCTTACAGCAGCCATAGCGCCTGTAGCCTCCCCTGATTAGATGTAAAATCGCCGAGTGTCTGCAGTGTTTAATAGCGCCGATCCGGCCAGTAAAACTCCAACGGCCTCAGCGCGATTGCAGGGCCGACGCCGCCCTCCCAGCGGCGCCCAGCTGATGCAATCCTCTCATCGCCGTCCCTGGGTCATCCGAGAGCCGTCTTCTGTCAGAGACGGCTCATTTGAACTGTCAAAGACTCAGCATATCGGGCAGGGGGCCGATGAGTGGAAAAACGGCTTTCCCCCGGTTTCCTGTCGCAACTCCTTTCTATTTCTTTTTTATCCTCTTCCTCATTTAACTTTCTATTATCTAAATCATTTATCTATCCTCTTATCTTCATATTTCTTTTCTAACCATATATAAAATCTTCCCCATGTCTTGAAATACACTGATTCCTCTTTATCTCTTATTCTTAAAGTTAATCTATTCATTTCCGCACAGCCTAAAATCTTTTTTATTACTTCACCTTCTGACGGAATTTTTTCTGTCTTCCCATTTTGTGCAAATACAATTCTTGCTGCTCTTATTATATGTATAGTTAAATACACATCTTCTTTACTATATCTCTCTGGGAGAATACCCCCCCAAAAATCTCTGGTTTTAATTCTATAGATTTATGTAATATTTCTTCCAACCATTTCTGTATTCTAGACCAATAGTTTTTTTGCTTCCAAACATGACCACCACATATGATAGTATGATCCCGGCAAATGCAAACATTTCCAACATTTGGTTGATTTATCCTTAAACATCTTTGCTAATCTTTCTGGTGGCATATGCCACCTATAAAACATTTTATATAGATTTTTGTTATATGCAGTTGCCATTGTCAATTTATAATTCCTTTCCCATAGTTGTTGCCATTTGTCTAATTCTATTGCATATCCAAAACTTTTCGCCCATGTTATCATTGTCTCTTTTACCTCTTCATCTTCCAATCTAATTTGCAACAAATAATTATACAATCTTTTAATCATTTTTTCATCTTTTCCAATCATTATCTGATCCAACTCTGATTTCCCCAAATTAAAACCATATTGTTTCAAGTCTTTATCATATCTTGATTGTATCTGCAGCCTTGTAAACCAGTCAATCTCAATCACTTGTTTTTCTAAGTCTTGTTTCTGTTTAATTCTCCCTTCTCTGTTAAAATGTCTTTATATCTTACAATCTTGTCCATGTTAATCATATTTGGGTGTGTCAACTCTTCTATTGTTGAAAGCCACGTTGGTACTTCCATATAATGTTTTTCTTTATTCTTTCCCATACTATCAACAAACCATTCCTTAAACAATGTCTCTGGAAGTATCCATGGATCCGATTTTTTCCATACCATAAGAAAGCATGCCATCCTAATTGTAAGTCATGTTCTTCCAAAGTCAATAGTCTTGTATTTCTCAATAAGATCCATTCTTTAATCCAAGTTAACATCACTGCTTGGTGATACAATTCCCAATTTGGTAGACCAAATCCTCCTTTAATTCTGGAATCTTGAAGTAATTTAAGGTTAATTCTCGCTTTTTTCCCTTGCCATATATATTTCCACATCATTTTATTCAAACTTTCAAAGTATTTTTTTCTCCAACTTTATTGGAATTGTTTGGGGGAAAAAGTCTTAGCAATACATTCATTTTGATTAATGCTATTCTCCCCATTAAAAATAATTGTAAATTTTTCCATTTTTCCAAATCTATTTCAATTTGATTTCTTAGTTTATAATAGTTATCTTCCTTCACTGTAATAGGTTAAGTGGATACCCAAATATTTCACTTTCTTCACTATTTGAATATCTAACTTCTCCATTAATTGCTTCTTTTGTTTTTCTCTAATATTTTTAACTATAATTTTTGTTTTACCTTTATTTTCAATCCAGCTATTTTTCCATATTCCTCTATTTGCTCAATTAACTTTGGACCCGTTTCTATTGGTTCTTCCATAATGAATACTAAATCATCCGCAAATGCTTGTAGCTTATACTCTTCTTTTTTAATTCTCATCCCTTTTATTTCTTTGTCTTGTCTTATTTTCCTGTTTAAAACTTCTAGGGTCAGAATAAATAATAGTGGAGATAACAGACATCCTTGTCCAGTTCCTTTTCTTATATCTACTTTCTCTGTCATTTCACCATTTATTATTACTTTAGCCGATTGGTCTTTATATATTGTCTTAACCATATTGATAAATCTGTCCCCAAAGTCCATCTTTTGTAATTGTAAAATTATAAATTGCCAATTCATGTTATCAAATGCTTTCTGTGTATCTAAAAATAACAATGCCATTTGTTTCTCTGAATGTGCCTCATAATATTCCAATGTATCCAAAATAATTCTTACATTGTCTCTAATTTGTCTTTTAGGCAAAAAACCATTTTGGTCTGGGTGAATAAATTCATTTATCTCTTCAATCTTTCCGCCATAATTGATGCAAATATTTTATAATTTGCATTTAATAGTGAAATTGGTCTATAATTCTTTATTTGTTGTAAATCAGTTTCTTCTTTTGGTATAAGAGTTATATATGCCTCCATCCATGAGTTCGGTGCCTTGGCTTCTATTAATAAATCATAAAATACTTGTAACAATATATTACTTAGTACATCTTGCAACTTTTTATATACTTCTGCTGGTAGCCCATCTGGTCTTGGGGTTTTTCCATTCTTTTGCCTTTTAATTCCCTCCATTAATTCCATCATTGATATTCTTTCTTCTAATGCTTTTTTAAATTGTTCTGGTATTTTAGGGGTCATTACTTTTTCCAAATATTGTTCTATCTTTTCTTCTGGTATCTGCTCTTGTTGATATAATTCCTTATAATATTTCTCAATTATTTTTTTCTTTTCCTCATTTCAGTAACATATCTTTCCCTCTTTATCTACTAGTTGAGTTATCAATTTCCTTTCTTTTTTCTTCTTCATCTTGTATGCCAGCCACCTTCCTGGTTTATTTGCATTTTTAAAAAAGTTTTGCTTTGATGCTTTTATTTTCCTTGCCAGATCTTCATTTTCTATTAAATTCATTTTCCAGTACGCTGCTCCTCCAATCCATAGGCTGGGATGTTCCTCACGTTGCTGGGGAAACTGAGTGCAGATTTTTTTCTCTCTTCTCTCCTTGGCTGACCACGCCCACCCTGGGTCCTCCACGTCAGTCTTTCTCACTCAGTTCTGAGGGAAACTTGTATTTGTCATCTCTCCTAGTTTGAATTGCATTGGCTGACCCTTTATTTTATTTTATTTTATTTTCGTTTAATCTAATTTTCTTTTTATTCGAATTGCGATCTCAGGAGCTGCTCCGTGGGATTGGTAAGGCTGCCAAAGGAGCGGTAATGAGTCTGGGGCTCCAGGCTGTTCCGCTCCTTTATTTGACTGTTATATTTCATCGCTGAGGCAGCGAGCCAGATTCCAACCTGGCTGGGCAGTTCCGTGCTTTATTTTAGCCGCCGGCGTCTCATTGACTTCCTGGTGAGCTGGGAAAGCCACGAGTGCCCCAGTTCCGTTTAGATCGGG
This sequence comes from Arizona elegans, assembly GCA_022577455.1. Classification (NCBI taxonomy): domain Eukaryota; kingdom Metazoa; phylum Chordata; class Lepidosauria; order Squamata; family Colubridae; genus Arizona; species Arizona elegans. Next base: position 67,254,003 of record JAKOOJ010000004.1, on the reverse strand, counting down.
CGGCTCCGGAGTCATTGCCTATGCTGCAGGCAAACTCTGAAGTCCAGGATGGCTCCCCAGCGATTTACTAGTGGCAGTTTCTACCTACAAGGGCAAACGGCAGTTGGGACAATTCAATTTCAGAGTGGCCGCCATTTTGGACTACTGTGAGTGGGCGGTCACCATTTTGGAGCCCTCATTGATGCTTGCCTGGATTCCGGCCGCCATTTGTGTGTCCCGTTTGTGACGGCCGCCATTTTGAGGGCACGTTACTGCCGTTACTGCACGTTACTGAAGTTTAATGAGCCATTAAACTGACAGCTGGCAGAATTTCTTTGTTTATTGCCAGTGTTTGAGCTGGGGAGCGGCTGTTCCGCCACCTTTTGGACGGCTTAGCCTGATTACCTGGAGGACTACAGCTGAGGCTTATTTGGCTGTTATTTGGCAGTTTAGACACCTAATCAGCCACTTTTCTTTCTGCCTTTGACATTGTGTTGCCTCAGGAGTCAAGTGACCTTTACTCCGGACATTCTTTATTTTTGTGCGCTCATTATTGATATGATGGCTGATTTGGATCTTTCATCAGACCTCGATCGAGAGACCAGTTCTCCTAGAACCTTGAGCCAGCACTCTGTTACGCGCAAATGTACTAAGTCCAAACATACCACTAAATCATCTGGAACTTCGTGTCCTTCGCGAACGGGATCCCAGCACAAATCTGAATTACAGCGCCATAAGGCACTAGAAAAACAGTTTGAGAGGGCCAGAAAAGCTCAAGGTCAGATGTCTTGTCCTGGGGTTTCAGAGGACTTGGGCTCTTCTTCCCACCACCTTTCTAAAGACAGTGTTTCTGTAGCCTCCTCAGCTGGATTCGTGGCTACTGACTGCCAACCTACAGCATCCTCGAATCTGAGATCCCTTCGCGGGGTTTCTACCTCTTTACCCAATGTTGCTTTGGCTCTTCAACCCAATCAACCTGCCAGGCCCAGAACATTGCCTTCAGCTACCTTCACTCCAGCTGCTGCCGGGTTGCGTCCAGAGGTGTCCTCCACCCAACTGGACTTACAATCATTGTTATCAGATATCTTGGCTAAGATTTTAACAGCCAGTTTGCAGCAGAGTACAGTGACCACACAACCTTCTATGGCACCCCAGGCACCGGCCATACAATTCAACCAACCAAGGCGCCTGCCCAGTGTCAAGAAGACTATGTATCATCTGAGGAATCTGACCAGGTGGAGGAATTTCCGGAGGACGTGGAATTCTCGGAGGACGAAGGCCTCCTGCCCAACAAACCGGTGTTTACTGGTCTTTTTTGACTGGCGGTTTTTAAGTCCCTCTTACACAAGGCTAAATTAACCACACAATTTGGCCTGCTGGCTCCTTCCTCTGCTGATGGTTCCGCTCCATCTTCGTCTACCCATGATGCTTTGTTCCACGTTTCCAAACCGGATAAGGACATTATTCCTTGTCCTCTGCTTTTTGCTGACGTGGTCCAGAGTGCCTTTAACCTGCCTGGAAACTTGACAGCTCCGAGCAGCTTAGACAAGCGACTTTACTGTGCGGCTTCAGAATTGGAGGATATCTTAGCCTTACCAGCAGTTGACGCGCAGTTGACGCGCCGGTGGCAAACCTCTCATCGTCTTCAGTGGTATCTGCTGACGTGATGGATGGTTTGAAATCCGATGAAAGAAAAACTGAGACGGGATTTCGAAAAGCACACCAGGCATGGGCGATCAAAGCGGCCACTGCAACTTCATTTTTTAACCGGGCGTCGTTGATTTGGCTCCGTAAGCTGCAGGAGCGTCTCCCGGCTACCGAGACCCGTATCCATCAAGACATCAATAAAATTGTTGCAGCTACGGAGTATTCTGCAGATGCTTCGTTAAATGCGGCCAAGTTTGCCGCTCGCTCTTTGGCTTCGACGGTCATCAATCGACGCCTGTTCTGGCTTCATAATTGGAAGGCTGATTCTAAAGCTAAATGGAAGCTTGCTTCCCCGACTTTCAAAGCCCCAGCCTTGTTCGGAGCAGCTTTAGAACCCCTTCTGGTGGAGGACAAGGAGAAACGTAAAATTCTTCCTTCTTCCTTTCGCAGACCGGACCGGAAGTATGTACCTTACAGTCAACGACAGCCCTTTCGGCCTTACTCGGGACCATCTGGGTCTTTCTCTCATCGACCCTTTGCCCAGGGAGGGGAACGCGTTCCGGACCGTCAACCATTCCAAGACCGTTCTCGCTTTCAAACAGCAAGTAAATGTCCTTTCCGGGGTGGAGGGTTCTGATTCTTCAAACATGGCAAATGACTCCAGTCTTTCAGGTCCCATTGGTGGTCGACTCCAGCAATTTTACCACCAATGGGAGCTTTCAACACCTGAGGAGTGGATCCGACGCACTGTGCGTCATGGTCTATGTCTCGAGTTCATCAGGGTACCTCCAAGTCGTTTTCGTCGTGGTCAGGTCTCGCACCTTCCCCACCACCAGCAGTTGATGGAGGTGGAGATTTCTGCTCTGATGTCCCTCAGGGCAGTAGAACCGATACCTGCAGGCCAAGAAATGACTGGCTTCTATTCCACTCTGTTCCTGGTGTCCAAGGCCTCGGAGGGTCACAGAGCCATCTTGAACCTGAAACAGCTCAACAAGTTCATCCTGTATCGCAGATTCAAGATGCAGTCGCTCTCGTCGATCCTCGCATGTATCAGGCGCAATGATCTCCTCCAATTGGTGGACTTTCGGGAAGCTTATTTGCACGTCCCGGTACACCTGGCACATCGCAGGTATCTGAGGTTCGAATACAATTCCCATCATTACCAGTACTGTGCAATGCCATTTGGACTCTCTTCCGCTCCCAGAACGTTCACAAAACTGGTTGCAGGGGTGGCCACGTCTCTGAGGACTCTACCGATCCGTCTACTATGCTACTTAGACGACATTCTTGTCCTCTCAACGTCTCCACTTCAGGCTTTGAGCGACATGGACGCTGTGTTAAAAGGGTTTCAGAGTCACGGTTTCACCATCAATTACAAGAAGAGTCCCAACCACCAGGATTCTTCATCTGGGAGCAGTGATAGATACGACCAAAGGCCAAGTCTTCTTGTCACCGGAACGAATACACGATATCAGGACATTAGTAACAACAGTACGGTCCAAGCGATCAGTACCTATTCTCCAGCTATCTCAACTGTTGGGGAAGATGGTGTCTTGTATCGCTATCGTTCCCTGGGCATGCAAACACATGAGACCACTGCAATGGTTTCTCCTGCCTTTTCAGAAGTCCAAGCACAGTACGTCTCCGTCGCCGGTTCACCTTCCATCTCAAGTACGGTTATCCCTGACGTGGTGAACGTCCCCTGCTCTTCTGGAAGGGTGTGTGTTCCTCAACGTCACCCGTCTCGTTCTGACATCAGATGCCAGTCTGGTGGGCTGGGGAGCTCACCTCTTAGATCAGGTTGTCCAGGGCCGTTGGTCACAGTCAGAGAAGGCGAACAGCATCAATTGGCTGGAATTGAGAGCTGTTCGCCTTGCTCTTCGTCACTTCCGTCCCATTCTGGAAGGTCAACACTTGTTGATACGGACAGATAACATGACAACCAAAGCGCATGTAAACTGAGAGGGGGGGACACGGTCCAAACGCTTGATGATCGAAGCGGAACATCTTCTGGCCTGGGCAGAACAACACACAGCGTCGCTAAGGGCCGATCATATTTCCGGAACTGCAAACACACAAGCAGACTGGCTCATCCGGGAACCTATCAACCCGGCTGAGTGGAGCTTCATCCGGACATTTTCAACAACATCGTTCGCCGGTTTGGTCGACCTCTCGTGGACTTATTCGCCACTGCTCAAAATACACAACTGCCCAGGTTCTTCACGAGATACCAGTATAGCGGGGCGGAAGGCTGCAATGCCCTTCGATATCCATGGCTGATCTTTGTTCTTGCCAGTTCATCAATATTCCTTCTGGAATCAACCATCTAAAATTTATTCCTCTCTATCAAACATTTCGTGAGAAATTGATATTCTTTTCTCAGATTTCTCACTCTTCTTGGAATTTGTTTCAGTGCAACTACTTCTCTCCCTTTGTGCTTTATCGTTGTGTTTCTCATCAATTGCAATATCTCTGTTCTCCATGTTTTCTGGGTGAATCTGACATTAATTTTCTCTAGGTAGATTATGTCTCATCGCGTATCTTGTGTGTACTCCATATATCTCATTGATTTCACTTAATATCCCTTCCTTACTTTCTTCCATTGCTTCTGCTAGTATCTGTGCAATTTTCTCTGCTAAATTTTCTCCCTTTTCTTCTTCAATGTTTTAAATAAAAATCAGCTTTATCCATATCCAGGGTTATAATTCTTTTTTCCTGATTTTTATCAGTAATTGTAAGTCCATCTCTTCAACTTTTTTTTCCGTTGCTTCTGCTTTTTCTTCCAATTGCTGCAATCGTTGTTCATTTTTCCCTATCATTTCTTTAACTTCTCTCAATTCTCCTTCCATTCTACCTTGTCTAATCTTGTTTTAAGATTATAAGATCTTCATATATAGTCTGTAGCATATTTTTTAATTCTGCGCTTATTTTCTCTTGCTGTGGTGTGGGTTCTGTTGTCTTTTGCCCAGTTGTACCAGATGCTGCAGATATTGATGGTGATGATGAATGTAGTGTTGTTTTCTTCATCTTGTTTTTTCAAATCTTACTGCCCAATTTATAATCCAAATATTCGATTTCTTCAAATTCAAGCTGCCCACTCAAACTCTTCAGGTTCTTGCTACCCTAATCCACATAGATTTAATCCATACTCCATATAGGAGGGAAAAAAGGTAGAAAGACTATCTGAAAAAAACACCAAAAAAATAAATAAATAAAAAGCAGCCAAGATGCCCCAAAAAGGCAAGAAGAAGAAAAAGAAAAGAAAAAGAAAAACAAGAGAGAAAAAAGATTTTTCAAATCTCACTACCTAATTTTATAATCCAAATACTCGATTTTTTTAAATTCAAAATACCCAGTCAGACTCTTTAGGTTCTTGATATCCTAATCCACATAGATTTGATCCATAAACCATACAAAAAGCCAAGAAAAATCAAACAGCCCAAAAGGACAAAAATAGAGGAAAAAAATAGAAAGAAAGAAAGAAAAGAAAAGATAAAACCAGGTCAGCACAAAAATGAAAATTCACTAGTCCAAAACCCAGGTGTTTGCCCAAAATATCCAACCAGGCAATAAAAAGATGAAAAAAATATATCTCCCCCCCAAAAATAAAAAAATAGAAAAAACAAAAACCCTGCCAATTAACTCTTTTAAGTCCAGGAAGAGGGAATTTCTACAAGAAAAATGGAAAAGGAAAAGGCACAAAAAGAGAAAAACCAGAAAGAAAAAATAATATTCCAAAATACCACTATTCCAAAATCTTGCAAAATTTATAACTCCATCAAGCGAAAGGAAAAAACAAGCAGCTTTCTTTCTTCTTCTTTTTCTTCTTCTATATCTTCCCCCTTCTGTTACAAAGTCAAAAAACCATTTCTTATCAAAATCTTCTTGCCAGTTTCCAAAACATCCCAAAGTTACTCCTTTCTCATCTTTTCCTTTGTCCAATATATCTCTTTAATTTCCTCTACAATCCGAAATAGTCTTAAAAGAGAAAAAAAAAAAACCCAGCTTCAAAACTTCAAACTCAACTTTTCAAGTTACAGTTCTTTAGCCAAAAATGCCTCTTTTCCCAATCTGCTTTCAATCCGTTAAAATTACTTTTTCAGCTTTTGTTAATTAGCTTTTATTAATGGCTTCCGCTTCTTCACAGCTCTTCCGGAGGTGGAGAGGTAGCCTTTTTCCACTCCCTCCCCTCTCTCTTTGTCAATTTTCTCAAGTAAAATAGTTTTAAAAGTTCAGGAGTTAAATATATAAAGGAATCTTGTTTCCAAAACCACAGTTTCTCACCCAGGTGATCACCTCGTTCTTTTTTCCTTCTCTTCTTGTGTGTGGCTGCCCGGCTTTTGACTGTCTTCCCTTGCTGCTTGGTCGGAGGCTGATGCAGACACTTCAGGGAACTTGCGACTTCCCTGATTGTGCCTGCCTGTGCCTGCATTATTCACTGTCCCTACAGGACAGCTATGATCCCTAAAGCAGCTGAGATATCAGCATTTTCCAGGAGCCCCGGAATTTGCTGTACCGCCGCTGGCACTGGCCACACCACTCCTTTGTGACACATTTTTAAATGTTCAGTTGTCTTGAGTTTCATGTTTAATGAATAAAAGAGAATAATAATAATTAATAATAATTGTTACACTAATCAAACAAAAAAATGGAAAACAGCAAATCGGAAGAACAACATCAGGCGAGGAATCTTCCAGGGGGACTCACTTTCACAACTACTGTTCAACATCGCATTAATTCCACTGACAATAATCCTACGAAACACAAAACTGGGATACCAAATCTCAAGCCAACATGGCAAGATAAATCATCTACTATACATGGATGACTTAAAAATGTATGCGAAAAGCCCCACTGAACGTAAATCAATATTCAGCACAGTTCAATTGTTTAGCAGCGACATCAAAATGAACTTTGGACTTGAAAAATGTGCTGTATGCACATGGAGCAAGGAAAAATGGAAAAAACAGAAGGAATAGAACTAGGAAATGGAAACATAGTGAAAGCATTAGCAAAGGATGATGGTTATAAATACCTAGGCATATTGGAAGCAGATAACATCTTGAATGGAAAAGCCAAAAGAGTCAACGCAAAAGGAATACATCAGGAGGGTCCGCAAAATATTAAAATCAAAACTGAATGCTGGAAACATAATTAAAGCCATTAATACATGGGCAGTGATACGGTACTCAGCTGGAATTATCAACTGGACTTTGGCTGAACTGGAAAACTTGGACTGGAAAATGCACAAACTTTTAAATATGTACCACCTTTTACATCCACGACGTGACATTGACAGCTGCCAAGAAAAATAGGGGACAGAGGACTATGGCAAATCCATCAAACTGTAGAAGAAGAAAAACAAAGTTTGAATGATTATTTTTCAAAGTTTGAAAAATTGCTGCAGGCTGTGAAAATGAAGAAATTATAAAAACATAAACAAAGGAAAAATATAAGGAAAAACAGCTGGATGACAGATTAAATAGATGGAAAACCAAAGCTTTGCATGGACAGCACTTGAAAAACATTGAAGGAAAATGTGATGACAACTTTACATGGGCATAACTTAAGATGGGAACCATCAAGAAAGAAATAAGCCTTGATAGTACAGTGGTTTAATGCAGCCTGTTATTAACACAGCTGCCTGCAATTTCTGCTGGTTCGAATCTCTCCAAGGCTCAAGGTTGACTCAGCCTTCCATCCTTTCTAAGGTAGGTGAAATGAGGACCCAGTTTGTGGGGGCAATAAGCTGACTTTGTATAAAAATATACAAAGTATGAAGGCTATTGCTTAACGCATTGTAAGCCGCCCTGAGTCTCCGTTACCTACCTTAGAAAGGATGGAAGGCTGAGTCAACCTTGAGCCTGGTGAGATTTGAACTTGCAGTAATTGCAGGCAGCTGATGTTAATAACAGTGCTTTAGTCTGCTGCACTACCAGGGCTTTAGTCTGTACAGGGCTTTAGTCTGCTGCGCTACCAGGGCTACTGTTTGATTGAGTGTAAGTGGGAAGTCTTGTTAGCTGTGTGCGTGGAAAAACCGGTTAGATGGTGTCTGCTAACCTTGGAAGGCAACTTATGTAGGAGAAGGAAAACTCCGATCTCAAACCTCCACTGCCTTGTGGCTATACCCATCTATGGGAAAGTCTTTAGGAGTCAACCTCGAGGCAAAATCTGGAGCCGGAGTCCCGGAAGCAGTTCGTGACTGTGCACAGTCACGTTCTGGTAACTCCTGGAACTAATTGTATCGGCTTTGCCGTTCCATTGGATTATTTCTGCGATGTGGAGAGGGGATATCTGCTGCTTGGGTCTATCCTCTATATTAATCTACCCAGGCCTCGTGCTCTGGAGAGGACACTCCAGCTTTGCATACAGCATTGAAACAACATGGGAAGTGGCAGTTAACGGTTATAAGTCTTTGCTTGATTGGCATAGAGCGTGACACCAGGGGCCACTTTCATTGGTGCGAGAGGTCATTGTACCTCATTGGGCCGCTACTGCCCGCCTTAAGCTGGGCAGCCCCCAGCCAGTAAGTTTCTGCCCCGCCACGGTCTGTTAACCTCACAAGGTGCATGGGGTTTAGGGTCAAAGCCGACAAGCAGATCGATAACTTTGCACCATGCAACAAATATAAGAAAACTTTAGCCCTGAAGTTGGGCACCTGGAATGTTCGGACAATGACTCCCGGCCTTTCTGACAATTTACAAGAGATAGATGACGTACATAAGACAGCTGCCATTGATATGGAGTTGAGCAGACTGCAGATGGACATCATTGCCCTTCAAGAGACAAGACTGTTAGACTCGGGATCTATTAAGGAGAAAAACTTCTCGTTCTTCTGACAGGGAAAACCATCAAACAAGTCTAGGGAATATGGGGTTGGCTTCATGGTCAGAAACACCCTACTAGGATTCATTACTCCACCTGCTGTATGAAGTGAAAGAATTCTGTCCCTGCAACTCCACCCATCAGCAGGGCTGGTTACTCTTATTAGCACACATGCTCTGACATTATCATTTTCAGTAGAATCCAAAGACAAATTCTACGACGATCTGGCTGCTACTGTTAAGAAAATCCCTGAGAAAGAACTACTGTTTATCCTTGGTGATTTTAATGCCAGAGTTGGAGCTGATTATAGTTCTTGGCCCACTTGTTTAGGTCAGTTCGGCGTCGGAAAGATGAATGAAAATGGCCAACGACTGCTGAAGTTTTGCTGCTACTATGATCTTTGCATTAGCAATACATACTTTAAAACAAAGCCTCAACACAGAGTCTCTTGGAGACATCCAAGATTGAAGCATTGGCACCAGCTCGACTTGATTCTTACCAGGCGCTCCAACCTCCCCAATATTACAATCACACGCAGCTATCAGGGTACTGATTGCGATACAGACCACTTCTTGGTGTGCAGCAGAATAAAACTGCAAACAAAGAGATTGCATCACTCGAAGAAGGAAGGAAGACCCTGCATTGGCATCAACAAGACCCTCAATCAGGGCAAAGTGGAGGAATTTGCACAAGCACTCAAGGAAACTCTCCCAGGCCCAGCTGAAGTAAATGCATCTGAACGATGGGAATATTTCAAGAATGCTGTTTATAACACCGCCTTGTCAGTATTTGGTAAGGAGATCAGAAAGACAGCAGATTGGTTTGAAGCCCATTCAGAGGAGTTGACGCCAGCCATCGAGGAAAAAAGGAGAGCTCTAATTGCATATAAAGCGTGTTCTAGTGAGCGCAACCTACAGGTTCTGCGAGCTACTCATAGCAAAGTCCAACAGACCGCCAGGAGATGTGCTAACGATTATTGGCTGCAGCTTTGCTCTCGGATCCAGATAGCAGCTGACACAGGCAACATCAAGGGAATGTAAGATGGCATCAAGCAGGCCTTAGGTCCAACACAGAAGAAATCTGCCCCTCTGAAGTCTGCTACAGGTGAGGTTATCCAGGACCGAGCACAGCAGATGGCACGCTGGGTGCAGCACTACTCTGAGTTATATTCCAGAGAAAATGTGGTAACTGAAGAAGCATTAAATAACATTGAGTGCCTGCCTGTCTTGGAGGAGCTTGACAGGGAACCAACTTTAGAAGAACTAAATGTGGCCCTGGACTCCCTTGCCTCTGGCAAGGCACCCGGGAAAGATAACATTCCTGCCGAAGTTCTGAAGTGCTGCAAAGAGAACATCTCCACTGAACTGCATGAAATCTTCTGTCTTTGTTGTAGGGAAGGTGGAGTACTACAGGACATGAAGGATGCAAATATCGTCACATTGTACAAGAACAAAGGTGACGGGTGACTGTAACAACTACCATGGCATCTCTCTTCTTAGTGTAGAAGGGAAGCTGCTTGCTTGTGTCGTACTGAAGAGGCTCCAGGTGCTTGCAGAGAGAGTCTATCCAGAATCACAGTGTGGATTTCGAGCCAACAGGTCCACTACTGACATGGTATTTTCCCTTAGACAGTTGCAGGAGAAATGCAGTCTTATTTTCTTGCTTTATTTGCCTGTTTTATCTTTTCCTCCATTCTTCCTGCTGTCTCCTCTTTCCTGGACTCTTTGATCTTCATTCATTATCAGTTGTAGGATATTTTCTATTTTCCCATTTATGCCTTGTTTTATTCTTTGTTTTCTGAATTACCTGATACAAATCTCACCATTACTCAGTAACCGAGTAACATTGAGTCTGCAGTCAGTTTTAATTTTCCCTGATATGTTGATCTCCAGATGGGTTGGGACTACACTTCCAAGAATTCCAGCTGACTCAAAGTAGCCCAATGTATATTAAAGGCACCAGGTCAGGGAAAAGAAAGTAATATTGATTCATAGATTAAATTATGAATGCCTGAGCACTTAAATCTGGTCATTGGAGCTGTAAATGTTCATTGCTTTATTGTATAAAAAACAGGTCCTTTGCCTCCTGGCAAATTGAGGTGACTTCTAACTCTTACAATGTAACTGAAACCTGTAAATTAGGGTTAGATTGTAGTAAAATAATTTAATGTATGTCTTAAGGCCTATGAACTTATTTTAATTGAGCTATAAGACAATGTTTTCATTTTGGTCCACATATAAATGGATGTTTTCTGGATTATTTTTCTCTATGAGAAAAGATTCTATACTTGTAATTATCACAGTCTGTTATTCTGGACCATCTGAAAGGAATTTGTACCTTTATATCTGAAAGGAATTTATATCTCCAGGTAAAAAGAGGTCGTCTTATTTTGTTAACTCATCCAATTTTTAAAAATTGAGAAATGTAGAATTGGCAACATTGACTACATTATTATAACTAAATTATTATTTGTATTCTATTTTTACTGGGGGAAGTTGATTTTTTTTTATATATTAGAGTATCATAAGAGTAATATTCCATGACAGAAGATTACAATACACTGAACATCAACAACTAGAAGGCTGGAAGTGGAATCGCCCTGGAGACCGATTACTTGATTTAGGTAAAATCATGACTTAAATTAATATCTTCATAAAAATAAACTGAGATCTGAGTTACTGTGAAATAGTAATATTTAAACACCCGGTTTTAATAATATATTGTACACTTAATTCTGTAAATTATAGTTTCATTTTGTGAGTTATTTAAAATCTGTTACAAAAATTAATAGACTCACTGGAAGACCTAAGAATAAAACTAAAAAAAAGATTTATGTATTTAAATAACATTTCTTATTTTTATTGTTTTAAAACATTGTTTGATTTTTCAATATTTTTCAATATTTTTTTATAGATATTCCTATGTCTGTTGTAATAATTGATATAAAAACAAATCAAAGCCAACTCAATGCAGTTGAGTTTTTATGGGATCCTGGAAAACGCACATCTGCCTTTATTCAGGTTTGAAATTATTATTTTAAATTGTCAGGTTCACAGAAGGGTAATTCTTTTAAAATAGTGGCTAACATTTTTGCATTGAGATCTAGGGCTCTCTTTTTTTCTTTTCTTTTTTATTTCTGATGGCCATAGTAGTATTCTAGAGATCTTAAATCTAGTAAAAATAATGGTTGTCCTTGTCATTTGGCATTCAAAAGTTTAATGCTTCTGAATCTTGAGTTCCATTTTTTAGCCTGGGTAATATCTGCAATAGCTTTATTTTTGATCTAATAATGTATATCATTTTTTTAAAAAAATACTAATTGCTTGGAATATATGATACAATGATTTATCTCCCTGTGGCAACACTTTCTAATTTAGTACAAAAATGTACTGTATATACTGTAAATCTAAAATGTATGTTAAATACAAAGAAACAGAACGTATCTTCGCATGTTACTTTGCTTTGATTATTATTATTTTTAGGTACACTGTATTAGCACAGAATTTACACCTCGGAAACATGGAGGTGAGAAAGGAGTTCCATTTAGAATACAGGTTGACACTTTTAAAGAAGCAGAAAATGGAGATTACAGTGATCATCTGCATTCAGCCAGCTGTCAAATCAAAGTGTTTAAAGTAAGAAAGTTAAATATATTTTTTGGAGTGACATAAAAAATGGCAATATGGAATTTATTTTTGTACTGATTCCTTCCTCCCTCCCTCCCTCCCTCCCTCCCTCCCTTCCTTCCTTCCTTCCTTCCTTTCTTCCTTTTTTGTTTTTAGCCAAAAGGGGCAGACAGAAAACAAAAAACAGATAGAGAAAAGATGGAGAAGCGAACTGCCCATGAAAAGGAAAAATACCAGCCTTCATATGATACTACAATTCTCAGTGAGGTAAAAATAATGAAATGCTTTATTTGTTAAGAGCAAACAATGATGCAAAGTATACCTGGCCTACTTTAAGCAGTAAGTTAGGTTTCAAAGGGTGGGGCTTAAGCAAAATATGTGTAAAGGCAAAGTTTATCTGGCAGTTGTAGATCACAATGAAACAGAAGACCTATAAGATTTAGGATCAAGAAAATAGGTACTCTGTTAAAGCATTTAGTTTTACTCATGGCTATCTAATGTACATATCTTAAAACCCAGTGCTAAAAATATTGTATTAGGATTTGTTTTTTCCTTGTCAGTTTGGAACTACAATTGTATTTAAAAGTTAATGGATTCATGGGCAGAGCCTCACTGGGCTTTTGTATTTCTTTTTATTTAAACACCAGTGAGTTTTCTATAACTTTCTAAAGATTGCATATGTTTTTAAAAGGCTTTAAAAAATTTTCCTCACTGTATAATGAAAAGAAATTGATCCACATCTTTGGTGTTTGTCCAGATGAGGCTTGAGCCTATAATTGAAGATGCAGTTGAACATGAGCAGAAAAAGTCCAGCAAGCGGACTTTGCCAGCAGACTACGGTGATTTTCTGGCAAAGCGAGGCAGTGTAAGGGACTTCTGCTTACTTTTCATTGTGCAAGCTATCTTGTGCAGTGTTAGATATAGGACCAATTTCTATCATCCATGATTGAAAACAAAATATTTTTCCTGGGCTGGCTTAATTATATTCACTTTTGTTTACTGCAAATTATTTCATACTTGTTTCTTAGTGAGAAATGCTTCCTAAATCTAACACCTAAGTAAAATGTTAGCAGGCCTGTAGCACTTATAAAAATCAAGAGCTGTAGTTTACACATAAAATGGCTGTGTTGAATAATAAACTGTGTTCTTGAAAGCCAATTTCTCATAAGTAATTAATGAAATCAGATATAGCATTAATTAATTAGTTGAGATGTATATTTCCTTATTTTGGCTTGCATGTTTTTTCAAACTGTTTCATCAAAATGGTTGCAGATCCTCTTGCCTTTTTGATTATATGCTTTCCATTTCTTGATTTTTTTTAATGTAAGAACTATAAAAATTCTTATACTTTGGTTGTATGTATGTTATATGTGCAAATCTGTACATTTTTTCACATTATTGAACAGGGCTAATATAATCCTCTTACAATAAAGGGGATTGTCTTAGAGTTAGAATGGAGGCTGTTTTAAGAATCAGTCTGCCTGAATAACAGGTCTTTTTATTGTGCTTGCACAATAAGAATAGAACTAAATATAAGTATATACAAATCCTCCTTACTGGTCCCATACATATGTTCCTGTAGCATGTCAATCCTGTCCATCCTTAAAGAGGCTAATGCTAGAGTATTGCTGTTCTCTTTTTATGATACCAGCTGCAATTCCTCGTCAATATTGTGTTACAGTAAAAACAATTCCAGAATCTTACCTTTTAAAAACAAATATTTTTTAATTGCACTATTACTTGAAGGAGATCAAGGTGACTATTTTCACCCACTGAATCTTGATAAATAAGTTTTGTTCCATAGCTTAAACTGAAATTTGATGAATATGATTTTTCAGTGACCTTAATGATTGATAAATTGAATTCTGAGTTCAACACGTAATACTTTTGTTCGATGGGGGGCTCTGCCAAAGTATTCTCTCCATTCAGTAGATTATATGTTTTGTGACCAAGAGCAATTTTCTTAATCGGATATAGCCAAGAATTCCTAGCTACTGTTTATGAGGAAATCAGTGAATTCTCTCCCATATACTCCAGAGAATAGTCAGATTTTACAAAGAGCATGATTTTAGTTTAACTACCTTGCTCATTTGACATAAAGTAATTTGATTGATGATTTTAGTAGAAAGATGTGGCCAGCGATTGGTGTATCCTTGAGATGGTCTTTACTGCTTCTGCCTTATCAATATGCCAAGTAGAGCAACTGCTACCTTTTGGGATGGTAAAAGCAAAATCCATGTACAGACAACAGAACTAAATTCAAAAGAAAAGTTCTTTTTCATAGGTCAGCTTTTGAATCTTGCGAACTTTGTATTTATAAAGAAATTAAAATTTCCAATGTTCTTAATGTATTCCTTCTTTTCCTATAGCTTTAGCATGGATGCTTTCTGAGATGAGGATTGTTGTAGTCAGATAATTATATACTGCTTCATTAAGTACATGGAATTGCAAATCTGCTTTGCCTAAGATAGCCAACAGTAAAAGCCCACCTGGGAAGTAATGAGCAATTTGCAAAGCTTTGCCTAGTCAAATGTGTTCTCTCAAGTGTAACTGTTCAACAAGGTAGGGAAAGCATGCACAGCATGGCTTCTGGAATTCTTTCCAATCCCTTAATAATAGCAACACTGCGACCACATGTGAGGAGTGAGGAGGAAGGAGATTTAGAATCAAGGAGTTAGCAATATTCTAAACCACACCATCTGACTCTTACACAGGGATATATGGGAAATTTCTTCCAGGATTTCTTTTTCTGCAGCTTCTCATCAAGTCCAACCGGTTTTTGAATTCATTTTTATTTTACCAGCTTCTGTCCCCACACTGGATTCGGTTCTGCTCTGTTCAGCATTTGGAGAGTTGTCACAATCAGATCCCCATTCATATTATTTCTTTCCAATACTCTGACGAGTTGGAAAGAATAAAAGGCTTAAATGCTATTAATGCATTTAAATATTTTCATTAACTTTAGTTTTTAAATGTATAGTGTTAAAGATAAGGTTATTTGATAATATTGATTTAATCTTGAGAAAAATGAATTTTAACTAAAAATTGAGGGTTTTTTCTCCAATGCATAGTATTGAGAAATTTATTTAATGGCAACCCTATTGTTAATATCTACTTACTTGCAATAATCTACATAGTATATACTATAAATTAAAATGTTATACATTGAATTTACTGCAATTGCCCTTTAACAGTATAATAAATATAAAATATAAACTCTACATTTCAAAATGGATTTAATGATACTTTTCATAACTCTCAGTTCTAATTTTATATTAAACCAAGAAAACTTTAAGAAGCATATCAAAAAATGAACAACCAGTGTCTTTGTAAGAAGTAATGTAAATGCCTACAAATAAGTTGTATTATAACTGGAATATATATTTATGTTGTCTGAAATACATAACTCCTTCTTGCTCATCAGCAATGAACAAAAAACTGTCAATACTCTAATGCTTTGCTATCAGTTATGTATTTGTTTTATTTAGTCACCATTTTTCATTGCTGAGGAGCAATAAGGTTTTATGTATAGAGATATGACAAGAAAGCGTATTGTTTATTTAGTAGTCATAGCAGGAGGATACAGTCCACTAGTCTTTCAAAAAATTTTGCTGAAAATGATGTTGCTGTTTCTTTAATTCAGCAAAAGGAAACGAGTGCACTCCAGATGTATAAACTCCAATTCCCTTTGTTAATGGTTTATGAGATTTGGAATCTAAAAAAGGTCTAAATCAATTAATGTCTCCTGAGAAAATATGTGAGAAGAATAGTAATAACTGGCAGCAGTTGCAATGTAATCTGTTCCTAATATAACATTGCACTGATATAGCAAGATTAGTTACATGTTTTGCATGATTCTCTACACATCTGCATCATATCCACAACTAACATGTAATTCACCACTTTGTAAAGTGGTGCATAAGCTCCATTTTTCCCATCTCAGGCAAAAACTGCTTACCATCAAGTCAGGTTGCAGCAATTTGCTCTGAGGTGCACACATAGCACTTGCCAGCAACTTCTTAAACATGTGTTTTTTCCCAAAATTCTACTGGAACTGTGTTTGGCAGCTTCAGGATTCTGGAGAGGCAGTTGCTCTAAGGAGTTACAGACAACTGCTCCCTATTAATCTGAAGCTCTGTGTGGTTAGATGAATTTCAGAGATTCACATTGTTACAGCCTCATTGTATAATATATTATTTCCTTCTCATTGAAGATTATAAGAATTTTATATTAAATAATGTACATATACTTAGTTTCTTGGTCCTTTTCTAAAGAGTCCCATTTGCATTTAAAATAATCAGTAATTTACTCTAACCAAGTCTCCAATTACATTTTAATCATATAGGGTTAAAAGATGACATCTGAGATTTTTAAAAAATATTCAGATAGTGAATTGATAGTCAGAATGCTTAAAATTATTTGTTGTAAAACTACCATTGTGTTTTCTCATTACTTTTTCCATAGATACTTCACTAATTCAGAGTACTTTTAGCATTTAAATATAGAGCTTTGACCATTTTTTTGCCAAATTGAATTTTTTTGGTAGCTAAATATCATGAGAGAACCAGTCTGTGTATAACCTAAAGAATAAAGACATTACTACCAAAGATCTTATAAATGCATGCACAAAAAATAAGAATATTATTTAATAAAAGGATTGAAGCTTGTAAAAGTTAATACAAGAACTAAATTCCTGAATGCAATCCTAATGGTAATGATTAAAGTGTTGTTTAATATTTTTCTTTATTCTAGTGCTCACCATGGCCTGATACGCCTGCATTTGTGAATACCCCTACCCCAAAACCAGCTTTTACTTCTTCTCCACACACTACTTACAGTATCCCAGACAGGTATATTTAACTTCTAAACTGATATGCCATATTAAATTAAGATTGAAGTTCAAGATAATATTAAATGTTATGGCAAAAATAAAATTGCCAGTCAGAAATTTCTACATAATTAATGTGATAGCATTCTTTGATTTAAATGTACTCCTGTACATCATTATATGATATGGTGCATCATCGAAATAAAGAGGTAATGGGAAGGGAGTTCCTGGCTAATTAAGCTCTTGAGGAAAAAGATTTCTTGCTACATTATGAAAATAAAGATTAAAGCAGTCTTATTGATGATGTGTTGATAGGACTTGGAGGCAAATAGTATGCCCTATCTGATTCTGTTAGATTAGAAGCTCATGGAATTGTTTTTTTTTTTTTTTTGTTTTATTTTTTTAGACAAACACACATACAAACATACAATGTATTTTCTTTGAACAGAGTATTTGGCCAGTTCACGAATTTAGACAATATTTAATAATTTCAATTAAATTTACAATTTCTATATTTCCTTTTTGCCATATTTATTCCTCATCTATTTTTTAAAAAATCAATATTACCCTTCATTCTCATCTCAAATCTTAATCAAATTCAATTTTTCTCTCCTATTCTATATTATACCTCTTCCCATTGTCATCCAACATTTTAGTATAAATTAGTTAATTATATAACTTTTTTTGTATATTAATATGAACATAAATAATCCAATTATTTCCATGCAATCCAATTTCTTACAAATCAATTAATTATATTTACCAATAATAATAAACCAAATAATTTTCCCTATATGTTCCTCCAAACCACAACTTAATCATTTCTCCTTTCCACACAATCTGCAGTTAAAGTATTTCAATTATTACAGTTTCCCTAATTAGATAGAGTTTTTCCCTTATGTTACTTATTTTCACATTTTAAGTTCTCCTAATAAACCAAATCGTTTTGCCCATATAGTCCTCCAAATCACAACTTAATCATTTTGCTTTCATCACAATATACAATTACAAATATTTCAATCATTACAATTTCCCTAATTAAATTTAAAAATATTCTAGCTGTTATCCAGGCTGCAATTTAATCCTTTCTACTTTCACCACCATATACCATTAAAGGTGTCAGTTGTTACAATTTATAATTATTCGTATTTCTAAAAAAGAAAATAATAAAAAAAAACTTATCTAGATTTCAAAAATATAAAAATAAATATTCCAATATTCAAAAATGAAATATTCATTTCATTTTTACAATTATATAATTTCCCATTTATTTCTTACTCCAATTCATATTTCAATTCTATTTTTATATAGCATCTTTCTCTTTCATTTCTTTTTTTCCCTTCCCATTTTTATTTTTGCCTTTTTCTTTCTCCTTTTTTCTTTTGTATTTTAAAATCTTGAATTCTCCTCTTTTGCCCTAAATTTCCCATTGTTTCCCATCTATTCCCACTATTTATCCCACTGTTTATCCCAGTGTAATCATTCTGTGTTTCACAGATCTGAACTCTTCTATTTTGCCCTGCCTTTCCTGTTATTTTTCATCCTTTTCCTCTCTTTTTTCTTTTCACTGTTAATCCCAGTGTAATCATTTAAGTTTTTTTATTCTTTCTATTCCACTCTTCTTTCCTTCTTTGTCTCTTTCTGCCCTTCCCATTTTTTCCATTGTTAATCCAAATGTTATCTCTAAAAACCTCATTTTTATTATTAATATTTACATATTCAATTAATTTTCCATAATTAATCTCATTGTCTTTATCTTCTTCTTTATTTTCAATCTCTGCTTCTCCATCTTTGTTTCCTTGTTAGCTTGAGCATGCTCTATCTCAATTTTTGGATCCTCAAGTTTCGATTCTCCATGTAACATTGTAATTATTCCTCTTATTTCTGCTTTTCACGACAAGTACATCATTTCCATCATTTCTCTAATTTCCTGGGCCATTTTGTTCTTTCTGATATTGCTCCAGTTATAAAAGTTAAGTTGTTTTCCTTTTTTTTTTTCAAAGTCAATTCATCTTAATTGTTTAACAAAATGTCCATTTTGTATCAATCCACATTAACAATCTAGCTTTTCTTCCCTTCTTTTTAGCTTTGAAAATATCAAGTCAATTTTTAGTCCAGTCCAAATTAAATAATACTTTCCCCCTCTTTTTTCCCCCTTTATTTATCTTTAAGTATACAATATTTCTGTTGCAAGGCTTAATGTCCTTAATATTCCAAAAAGAAAGGATCTATTTATTTTCTTTCCAATCCTTTAGCCAATTTTGGGGTTACTTCTTCTAATTCTTAAAATTTTCCAGATAATTTTATTCAAGAGTCAATTTTCGTTTTGGGTTTTTGTCCCTTTGAATTCCACTTACATCCTCTTTTTCTTCCCCTATGCCCGTTAGCCGCTAATTTTTACGGTAGGGGTTTCAGGTTTAAAAATTTGTTGTTGTTTTATTGTTGTTTCTCCTGTGGGTTGGCTGTCACTTACCCAGCTTCAAAAACTCTGTTGCAATCACCACTCCTGCTCAATACTTAGTCCGGTTGCCCCAGCTTCTTGACGCAATGGCTGCCAGCCCCGCTGCCGAATCAGAGAGAGATTCCTCTGACATTCAAGGAACTGGCCTGTTCCTCTTGGTCTTCCGAGGTGCCTCTCCTTCCCTACAGGACAGTTCCGGTCTGAAGACCCCTCGGCAGCAGTTCGTCAGTCCGGGTTTTCGCGGAGCTCATTGGAGCCCGCTAATTCCCCGACTGCCTCACCGTGACGCTTCCGGTAGACTCAAGATCATGGAATTGTTATGGGCTATCTCAGTGGTAAAATTCAAAAATTTTCCCTACCAGTTCTGTGGACATGACTTGGTGGTCATGTGACTGGGCAGGCATGGCTGCACAATTGACTCACACACAATGTAAAAGCAGCTGAACTTCACACAAAATGGCTCCTGCAACAAGCAGGAACCTCACAGACAATCAGACACAGCTGATTGTCTCACAGCTGATCAGTAGTAAAAAAATGCTTTAAAAAAGTAAAAAAAAATCCAATGATTGTCTGGCACAGCTGATTGTCGCACAACTAATCATTGGAACTATTTTTTTACTTTTTTAAGCCTTTTTTTTACTACTGGTTCGGGCGAATAGGTAGCAACAAAAAGTAAAAAAACAAGTTCTAACTGTTACGCGGCACAGCTGATTGTCGCACAGTTGATTGTCGGATCTTTTTAAAGCATTTTTTTATTACCCATTTGGCCGAACGGTAGCATTTTTTATTACCGATTTGGGCGAACTGGCCCAAACCGGTAGCATTTCACCCCTGGGCTATCTGCAAGGTTTGGAGATTTGAGACAGTACTTTACAGTCATTCCTCTCATTCCTTGAGTGGGCAGTTCTAGTCAGTATCGTTTAGACAGAACAGATCAAGCCCTGGGACACTTCAGTATGGTGTGCCTCAGGCTTGTTTCCCATCTCTCATTTGTTTAGTATCCATAAGGCACTCCTGAGACAGGGTTCTCCATTAGTTTTTCAATATGCTGACGCTGCTCATTTTATCTGCTAGGCTCAGGTGGAACTGTCTGTGTATCTGTGTCTGTATGAGAAAGAGGAAGAGAGAGATAGCGAGATCTCAAACTGGAATCTGAACACTCTGAGGGACTGGACAAGCTTAAGCAGATTGTTGAATCCTACCTAAACGGGGTTATTGCTGGTGCAGAAATCTGGTGATACAATGGATATTACATTATAGCTGTTGACATTAAGGGGTGATGTCAGCTTTTTCCTGACTCACAGCTCCTCTTACAGAAATAGCTGGAAGCCATGGTCAGAGGAGCCTTTGGTCAGCTTCACTAAATACAGCAATTTTCCCATTTCTTGGACCAAGAAGCAATGAAGACATTAACTGACACCTTTGTCAACTCAGCTAAATTATTGCAATTCATTATACCTGGGGTTGCCCTTGAAGTCAATTCAGAATTTGCAACTGGCAAGGAATCAATAAACCACTTACTGACTAATTTAGCAGGATTTCACCAATATTGCAGAGGCTGCACTGCTAACCAGTTGCTTCAATGCCCAATTCAAGGTATTGCTGATAAAGCCTTTTATGGTTTTGGCCCATATTATCTTTGAAAATATCTTCTGATAGAATCTGCCCACCCTACCCAGATACCTTTCTTAAGATGGTGATGGCATTCCGATAAGAAAATCACCCTATTAGTAACTCTAGATGTTATAGGTAGCCCTTGACGTTGTTGTTTTTGTTTTATTTCCAAAGTTAAAATATAAACAAAAAAGGGGAACAAGAACAAAACTAAACAAGACAAAAATGTGCATATTAGCAAAAGAACAAACACACATATAGATGTGTGGTATGGTAACCTAGAGGCCTCACAATCAGGAAGCTTGAATTGGATCCTAGATAGCGGCAGGCACAAAGAAACTGTCTGCTGTTACCTCTTTGTAGGCCTCAGGAAGGGCATCTGGCCAGTAAATGCTCAGCTCCATTCAGTCACTCCAACTCTGTCCCAATGCAAGGGATTGCCAGGTCATTAAAAATACAGAGATTGTCCTCCCAGTTGAATACAGATAAGTATATTTAAACAGTAGTAGTTTCCGCTCAGTTGTAAAACAGCTCCACAATTTATTAATTTCTACAGCTCTGTTCAACCAATTTGACTTACCATCTATCTACTATAAAAAAGAACAGTTAACAGAAGTTTTGCTGAACAGAAGTTTATCAAAGCTAAACTTCAAAGCCTTCTGTAAACACACTATTACTATATTTAACCTGCAGAAAGTCCACAACAACTTCTGATCTACCATAAGCCAATTAAAAATCAAATATCCTGATTCTGAATAATAAAATCTTTCCTTAAAATTATTGCTGTTGTAAATATCTCTTCAGCACTTGTTCAGGTTTTCCTGTGAATCGAAACAATCTCTTGACAATTGACTTCTAATTTCATAAAATAAGTCTGTTTCCATCAGGTTTTTTTTTAAAAAGGTTCAGATCATCACTCAATTTATCTTTAAGTTTTTTGAATCCTTGCCTCTTTCAGCCTCCTCCAACAAGCCTCTTATTCTCAAACAAAGCTCTTTCTCCAAACCACCCAATTGCAAGTCTGATTTAGCTGCTGTTACCTGCATTGTCATCCTTGGGTGTCATCCTTGGGTTGATTTAAAACTACTATAATTCATTAAATCTTTTATATGACTTTTCCTTTAGTGCTTGTAAATTGAAAAGCATTTTTTTCAAAGGTAGTCTTCAACATATTACCAGAATTTGGACCAGAATTTCTGTTGCTCTGTGATATGATAGTTAAGTTATCACGTGATAAACCCAATTTATGACCTTTTTACTGTGGTTTTAAAGTGAATCACATGATCATTAAGTGGATCTAGCTTTCCCATTTTATAAAAAGAAGAGAAAAAAAAAAGAAGAGAAAAAAAATATATCTTCTTTAGTATCTTTCCACTGAATTGTTAAGTCCTCCACTCCCCTAAATATATGACTTAAGAATCCTTTTTCTTAAACTAATCAATCAGTAAACTAACCTATTTCAACCCTTCAATTCCTACAAAATCATGCAGTACAATTCTAGATATAATCCACTGCCCACATTACTAAGATATACACATATCTATATATGCATTCCATTTTGTAAAAAAGGAAAAAACAATAACTTTAAATTTATAATCCATATAGTATCTTCTTTGATGTCTTTCCTCTGGATTGTTAAATCCATCACCCATAATAGGGTAAAATAACATGCTGGTGCAACAGTTTGTTCAAAATCTCCAGTCATCTTCTGCCCCCATCAGTAGTAGATATCCTCGCATCTGTATAAAAGCAAAAACAACCACCCGAGTGACATTATAATTATAATTATATCCATATGGTTATAGTTGTGGTATTCATCAGGATTATTAATTCCCATCATCCTACTGAGTAACATCCAGATCTTCTGCATGCCCCGGCGAGACTCTCCTGCCTTATAACTCAAAATGATTATAATATATTTACCAAAAAAAAAAAAAAAAAAAAAAATTTTTAGATGATTCAAATCCAACAAAGTGAGGCTCTTTTCACATCCCAAAATCATGGCCTTGCAGAGATCTGCCACAATCCTCAGGATAGTATCAGACAATTGTTCGCCTCCACTATCTTTTCAAATATTCATTCATTTTTTAAAGTCCCTGGCATCACTGTTGCATAGTTTAGAAATTGCTGTTTCTATGCGATCTATTTGTTTTCTTTTTCTTTTCCGGGTTGAATTTCCATCCTCGTTTCTTGCCTACCAATTGTTTGTCTGCTAGTTGATTTTCATTCTGCTTTATGTATTGTTGTTGTTGGGTTAGTTTTATCATCTCATCTTTCTTCTCCATCACTTGTATATCAACTGATTGATTTGCGCACTTGTCTGTGACTTGATGGTTCATCACGTTGGAGTCGGATGACACTGCTCTCTTATTTATAGACAGTCCAGCTGGGGTATCCAAGAAGTCCAAAGACAATTTATCCATCACAGCCTCTGTAATTTGATGTTTTCCTTTTGTTTCCAACTCCTTTTGCTTATCCTGTATTATGCCTAAAGGTGTTAAATTCATTTTTAAAATTTTTTGATAAAAATCTTCCGCTTTTTCAACAGTATGCAATTGATATCTTATTCCTTGATATCTCAATATTAGGCCAACTGGGGTGTCCCACCTGAATAGGATATTTCTTTTTTTTAATTCAGTCACTAGAAAGCCAAATTTCTTCCTCTCCATTAACATCTTGGGCGGGAGCTCCTTAAAAATCCAAATCTTTCTTCCATGAAATTGCAAGGTAGAATTAAAAGAGTTCTGCACAATATTATTCCTAATTTCTTTATCTGTAAAATAGATCACCACATCTCTAGGCAATTGCCTTTGCTTTGCCAACCAGGAGTTTATTCTGTAAATTCTATCAATCCTACAATACACTTCATCAGGTTGAACCTTTAAGATCCCAGCCAGAATTTCAGAAGATATTTTCCTTAGATCATCTCTATTATTTTCCTGCAAACCTCTCAGTCTAATTGCATATTCTGTAAAATTATATTGAATCATTAAAACTTCTCTTTCAATCCTCTGTTGTACATTTTCTTCATTACCAATCTTTTGGTCAGTCTCCATTTTAGATTTGTCTTCCGAACTATTATCCTGAATGTTTATCAAATCCTTTTTAATTTTTTGAGTCATGTCATCCAAATTCGCCTCAATTTCCTTCATTTTAGACTCTAATAATTTAGTCTTTGCATCCACCCGAATCAGAAAGCCTGATAAACCATTAGCAGCTTTTAAAATCTTTTGATTCAAAAAATCAAACTTTGATTTGACCAATTCACCAATTTCTTTAATTTCCTGCTTAAATTTTTCAAGT
The DNA here is from genome assembly GCA_022577455.1 of Arizona elegans. Lineage (NCBI taxonomy): Eukaryota > Metazoa > Chordata > Lepidosauria > Squamata > Colubridae > Arizona > Arizona elegans. The sequence continues at coordinate 67,229,720 of JAKOOJ010000004.1, read as the reverse complement.
TGCTGGTTCACAATCTCATCCCTTCTTACAATCTCTTCAAGGATAAATTCTAATATATTAAAATCGGGTTTCTGACGCTGGAGAGTTGAAATTTGTTGGCGCAATTTCTTGAGAGGGGAAGTTCCCCCCCCATTTGTCCAGCTGTGTAAGTCCCGATGCCATTTCCCACACAGACAAGATTTAGCAAAAAAGAGAGAAGAAATAGAAAACAAAAGAACTTTCCCTTAAAAAAGGAAAAAAAAAACTTCTTTTCAATCAACAGCACAGGAGCGAGGTTTTATCTACAAATGTAGCCAGTGATATTTATTCCGCTACATTGTAGTAAGAAGAAACGGAAGGACTTTCCCTTTTAGCCCTTCTCCAGCCAGAGCAGACGCCATTTTAAAAGATTCTTTTTCCCTCTTTTCCTCTCCTCTTTTCTCTTAGATAGATTTTGGAAAGGTGAAATACTTGCGGTTCAGTATTAAGGGTCCAGCTCGCATTTTCTTTGAGTATTCTGTAAAATTCGCAGGCTTGCTCTTGACGCCTGGCTCTGCATAAGCAGAGGTCTCCCAAAGCCCGGAGCAGCGGCAGGGGATATGGGGCTTCTCATCCGCTCCGTCCCAAAAGTTAAAAAAAAAACTTTTGGGACTCTGCGGAGAGTTCTACCCACCCCTGCCGGCTCTATCTCCGTTTCCTCTTGGAAACGGAGTTTTTTCGAGCCGCCATCCGCTGTAACGGCGGCTCTGACAGGGAATGGAAGCTGACGATCCCAAAGGAACGTCTGGCGGCGGCCAGCAGCAAACCGGAAGCCCATGATGATCTTAACTTTGAAGATGGGTTGTAAGTCACTTTTTCAGAGTCTATTGTAACTTTGATCCCTTGTTAAATGAATGGCCATAAATGAAGAACTAGCTACATTGTGATTTTTATTAATAGTGCTTAATGCTTTTCCCATTTTTTATTTATACAAATTTTTGGATTCTTATTAAGTTTATTTGCCACCTATCTTGCTGTGGGGCTACTCTAAGCAGCTTACAATAATAAAAAGGAAGAGATGAAAAGAGTATAAACCAAACAAATAAAATAATAGAAAAATAAAATGAACAATGAAAAAAAGAGAATTCTCCACCAAAAAGATGGGCTGATGGAGAGCAAGGGAGGTTTGTAGAGACTGCCATCAGTGCAGCAGCCACCTCCCACATTTGGTCACCAGGTTAACCAATAGAACCAGGTCTTCAGGTTCTGGCAGAAGGATTGCGGGGAGGGGGAAATCTTATCCTATTGGTTAAGATGCTCCAAAGGAAAGGCGCTGCAGCAGAGAAAGCTCTTTTAGATTTTGATAGTTGGAGCTCTTTGACCAACAGGATATTCTGCTGGCACAGATAGGATGAGCTTGCCTTAGTGGGACTGAATATTTCTTCAGGTAGTCTGGACGTCTGCCATTAAGAGCTTAAAGGTCATAACCCACCCTTTGAACTGCATTCGGAAGCAGACTGATAGCCAGTGAAATTTGCAGAGCAGAAGTAGATTTTGGGCCATCCTAAGAGCTCCAAAGACTGCTCTTATTGCTACACTTTGCACCAGCTGAAGCTTCAAATGGATTTCAAAGCACAGAACCTAGCGCAGAACACATTGCAATAGTTCAGAGGAGAGATGACTTGGGTTTGGCAACTGAGTGCAGGAAATTGTGATCCAGGAAAGTTTGCAGTAGGTACGCAGACTGGAGCTGTGCAAAAGCTTTCCTAGTCACCCCCATCAACTAGTCCAGGAGAATCCCTAAATTGCAAACTGGATCTAAATAGGGTATGCAGTCCCATCCTAACTAATGATGACAAAAATAAAATCTTGAGGCTCCATGCATCCATAGCAGTCTTCCCAGAATTCAGTTGAAGTCTTTGTCCCCCATCCAGATCCCTACAGCCTCCAAGCACCGTGATAGGGTAGAGAAAGCATCACTCAGGTCACCAGATATAGAGATGTAGAGCTGAGTATCAACAGCATATTGGTGATGTTTCAAGACATGGTGATAAATGATCTCACCCAATGGCTTTGTGGAGATGTTAAACAGGATAGGAGAGAGTATTGAGTCTTGTGGGGGACTGCTAATGAGCAGACTGGAGCTAGATTTCACTACTTACCAACAAAGATTGGGACTGACCTTGGAGAAGGGAGCTGAACCATGCAAAACTCTGCTGCCCAGCCCCCAATTCATGTAGCCAGCCCAAAAGTATATACAATGCTCAATGGGTATCAAAGGCCGCTAAGAGATCAAGGAGAATTGGAAATGTTGCATTACCCCACTCCCACCATGAGTGTGACCAAGACTGTCTTTTCAATCAGGCTAAATTCTGACTGAAAGGGGCCCAATAATTCCATTTCATCCAGGACCCCTGAAGCTGCCAATCAACTACCTTTTCTACCATCTTATCCAAATAGGGATGATGGGAGACTGGATGAAAGTTGTCAGGTGGGTTCAAATGATGGTTTTTAAGGAAAGGACAAACTAGTGCCTCCTTAAATCATCTCAGGAATGTCCCCTCATGCAAAGAATTTATCAGTGTATCAACCCACCTACCAGTGACATTTTCTGAAGGCTTTCACCAGCTAGGAGGGACAAAGGTCTAATTGACAGGTGATTGAATTGTCCATTAGATTGAACAGAGTCAAACTATTATTGGATTTTTATTGTAAGCAAGAGTCACAAGAAAAGTGGCATACAAATAAGTGGAAATAGATTTGCCTAACCAAATTCCATTAACACCAATATTTTTCTATTTTCAGCATGCCAAATGAAATTACCTTACAACCTATCTTAGATTGTTATAAGTTCTGTTTATGACAACCAAATGCTTCCAAAGAGATTATTAGTTTTATGTCGTTACTTTCAAGTAAGAAACTGTTTGCTATGGAAAAACAGCTAATAGGAAAGTAGTTCAGATATACCCTGCCCTGATTCCATAGATTTTTTTTTTAATTTTGTGATTTTCTTTTGTCACATTTCTGCCTATTTAGTAATTCATCATCTCCAAATCATCAAGGAGAAGGCATTTCCTTAGCAGGTGGTGAGGTAAGTGCCAATTTCTCATCTATCAAGAAATTTGCCATACTATTTTCAGATTTACTATCTTGAACATATCATAACATTGTATACTGCTTTTTCTCCTTTCTCCTTTTCTCCAGCAACTTCATCCATCAGGCACAATCCAGGAAACCCAGCAATGGCTGCTTAAACATAGATTTTCCACTTATACAAGGGTGTTTTCTAATTTCTCAGGTAGCTTAATATTTTATAGAGTTTGTTTTGTATTTTAAAAGTAAATAATGTAAGTTTCAATTCAACTTATTTGTATAATGATAGATTACATATCCAAAGTACTATGTTTCTGATTTAATTGTTATTTCTTTAGCAATCTATAAAAATGACCTTATTGCATCTAAAAGGGAGCGTTTTTCATGTATCTACAGAGTGAATTCAAAGATTTTGCTAAATACTTGCTACCAATATATTCAGTGGAGTGGAAGTTAAAATTATTTTTGGTTCTAATGTATATCATATTTCTTTACCATTTTATTGCCAATCCACTTTGTAAATAACCTCTACTTGGGTTCTCATCCTAAGGCTGAACAATCTTCAGCCTTGGCCGTGTCAGTCTATATCTGGTTAAGTGTCCTTTCTTTTCTGGACTATCAACGTGCTTGTCAAATAAAAGCTAAGGATTTGGTTATAAAAGTTAAGAGAGTTGAGTCTCCACAAAGCATAAATTCTGCATTATCCTAATCTCCAAGTGCCACACCATCTGCACCATCTGCACCATACCTTCAAGCAAATTGGTTGCTTCTATAGCATTCTCTTTAAAGTCCCTTTACTGTAAACTGATCATTATTCCATAGACAGCATCAGAAACAAAAAACAATGTCCTTCAATTTTACATAAGAAGAGAAAAATAGTTGATATCCCAGAATAAAGAATTAAAAAATAAACAGCACAGAATATAACGGGAGAAACTCATACTTTGAAAATTAAATATAACTATTTAAGAACTAAATAGAGACATTGGATAACAATTTCAACTAAAAAGTTTCAAGTAGCACTTGAAAGTTATTTTTCATACAGCATTTCCTTAAGTGCAACTAAAGAGAAATCCATTTTGATTACCTAAATAATGCATCTAGTTAAGGAGTTTTGATACCTATTGATATACTATAAAAATATGTATAGTTTATGAATGTATGTATTATTACTTTTTTTAAAAAAAAATTATTATATTTTTATTGTTAAAGAATAACAGAAAGGAAAAAAAATCAATACAAAAATCAATAGTAAGGAAAGAAAATTTTTTTTCCCCCAACGTGCTATACAAACGGAAAGGAAGTTTTAGGAAATTGAAGTCTTCAATTCTTCCAGAAATCTCTTTTATAAGGTACTGGTGCCAATTCATCCAATCTCCCAAGTGCAAAGTCCACAAATGGTTGCCAAGTGTTCCAAAAAACATTTTCTTTATATATATCACTTCTAATTTTAATATCACAGGTCAATTTATCATTTAATGCAAAGTTCCATGTTTCATTGTACCATTCTTCTAATTTTAAGTCAACATTTAATTTCCAATATCTAGCAATTATAATTCTCCCCATTATAACCAAAATCCTCACCAATTCTTTTTCTCCAGTTGTTAATGTTGTTTCATTCAATATTAATAATAATATGGTTTGCAATTTCAATTTGACCCTCTTCTTAATCATTTCAAATATTTCATTTTCTATCCTAGACCAAAAAAGTTCAACCCCATTACATTTACACCACATATGAGCATATATCCCGAGTTCCACTTTACATCTCCAACACATTTTATCCATTTGATCCATTTTATCCATTTATTATCCATTTGAAAAAGTCTTATTGGGGTCAAATACCACTTCCAAATAACTTTATAGTTATGTTCTTTAATCCTTATTGATAATGTCCTCATTATTCTACTAACCCAGTTCATATTCCAATTTTGATCAGAAATTTCAATACCCAGTTCTTTTACCCAATTCTCTTTCATTACTCTTTGTGAATTATTATCAAAGTTAATAATTTTATAAATTTTGCTAACTAATCCCTTGGCCCAATTTCATCTTTTATTATTCGAGATGTCAAATTTTCAAATTCCGTTTCCTTTCTACTCTCATCATTCCTTTCTTTGCATTTCCTATTCCATTTATTTGTTTGAAGTCTTTCAAACCAATTAATGTTTAATTTTCCATAAATTTCCTCTTTCCTCATTTCATTTTCTATAAATTTCAACCATTCACTAATTGTTTCCACTTTCTCTTCTATTATAATCCTCTCTCTGTTACTATTTAATTTCATTGGGCAATTCTCTTTCAGTTTACCTAAATACAATGCATCTGGTATTAATTTTTTTGCTACTCTGTCCCAATTTTTAGTCAAACTATTTAACCAATAATTACAAATTTTAACCTTACCTTTAAAATTTTCCAAAAACCATTTGTAACCAAACTTCTATATTTCCTTCATTTCCAAACTACCCCAAAGTTTAACATCTCCTTTTAAAATTTTTACTACTGTTTTTATATTAAATGCTCTATAATAGTTTAATAATTTTGGAATTCCTAAACCACCTTGTTTTTGGTTCTGATACCACATTTTCTTAATCAATCTTGGTTTTTTATCCCCATTACAAAATTTATCTAATTTTTTTTGATATACTTCAATGTCCTTCTCGGTTAAAAAAATCAGAAGCATCTCGAATAAAAAGTTAAATTTAGGAAGTAACATCATTTTACATAAAGCGACTCTACCAAACCAAGGTAACTTTAGTTTTTTATATTTCCCAATTTTCTCTTCAATTTCTTTTATTACTATGTCATAATTTAGTTTCTTTAAATTTTTAATTTTAAGTGAAAGTATAATACCTAAATATCTTAAATTATCCTTTATCCTAATTCCAAATTGATTTTGTAATTTTTCTAATTTGTTTTCCCTATCAATTTCCATTAATAATTCTGATTTTGCCCAATTTACTTTCAAACCAGTCATATCTTCAAATTCTTCCAAATGTATTTGAACTCTTTTTATATCATTTGTAATATTATTTAAAATGACAAGAGTGTCATCTGCATATAAATTAACTTTGATGCCTTTATAACCTATTAATTCTGAATCCTCTTCAATCAAAGTTGTTAAAATTTCCATTACTAATAAAAATAGGCTCGGAGACAGGGGACAACCCTGTCTTGTCCCTGCTTCCAAATTTATATCTTGTGTAAATATACCATTTACCTTCACTCTTGCCGTACCCCTCTGGTACAATTTGGAAATAATATGAATAAATTTATTACCAAATCCTAATGCAGAAATCATTTCTTTTATAGTATCCCATTGTATAGAATCAAAGGCTTTAAAAATATCCAAGGCAAGAATACCTATCTTATCACCATTATTCTCAGCAATATCAATAACATTTAATACTCTTCTAACTAAATCACACATATAACGCCCTTTAACAAAACCTACTTGATTATGGTTTATATATTTATTTATGTATGAATGTATGTATTATTACAACATGTATGCTATATTTCCACAGAACTGAGTTGCTTACAGTATTAATATACAAAGAGTAAAACCAAAGATCAGTCGGTATATTCTAAAATAACTTCGCTCCATTCTGGCTATAAAATTTTTTGACCATCAGTTCAGGAGCTCCACTATATCACTGACCCAGTCGGGGTGGAAATACATAACTGGGTGACCTCAGCTTATTAATATCTCACCGGTACTTGTGAATGACCTAATATCTCTTCCTGTGCTGGTGAATGACCTCTTCCAATAATCTCATATATATTAAACTATAGTTGAGGAGAAGACTGAGCCTTGCAGCAGGCAATAAAGAAATGATTAAGAACTTAACCTGTCCCCAATCAATATAACCAGCTATAACCAGCCACTCAGAAAGAACCATTCAGGAATAATGCCTCCCATTTCCAATCCTTGTAATCAGTCCAGATAAATACCATAGTTGGTGCTGAAGATTGCCTAGAAATGTAGCAGAACCAGGATAGCAGCATTGATTACACTACTCTTGCCAATGATCTTCAAAAAGTGTTCATTGTAACACCATAGCTGAATCTTGATTGAAAAGAGTTCAGCTAATCGGTTTCATCCAAAGGATGGTAGGAGACCTATTGATTGTCTAAAATAAGCCAGATCAGGTAGACCAAATCTGGAAACAGACTCCATAGGCAGCTAGAACTATAGTCCTATATAGGTTATAATAACAACCTTGCAAATCTGATTGTGTTTGTTCTCCCCTCCCTCTTATACCCCAACCAGTAAGGACAAGTCAGCCTAAGTGTTTTAATATCTCCCCAGGATTTATGAAATGCTCCTGTTTGTTAATGTTTGAGTATCTAAATATGGTATTTGCTTCAGGGTCTGTGTCTCTGCATTGGTAGAGTGATGATTTCTTGTCTTCCTATGTCTCTGCATTGATAGAAGTAATTTCTTGAAGAGTGACTATATTACAATCTCTTTCAAGGTGGGAGGTGGACTCAATGATTTATCAATGTGACCTTTCAGGCTACCAACCAGGTAGGATAGAAATCTAGTCCACCAACGCTGGAGCTAATAGAACAGAGTACCTTATATCTATCCTTAGCATTAACAAGTTCAAACCAATGTTAGATAACCCTCTAAGACCTCAATCATCTAAGCTGGATTTGTTCATCTAGCACAGTGATAGCTAAACTTTTTGCCATTGCATGCCAAAAGCGGGGGGAGCGCAGGGGGTCGCACATGTGTGTGCCCACACCCATAATTCAATGCCCCCTGCGCCCGCCCCTCGCACCCCCACCGCTTTTGGCATGCAATGGCATGGTGGGCCCAATAGGCCCGTTTTTTCGCCCTCCTCAGGGTCCAGAGGCTTTCTTTGCCCTCTGGGGAGGGCAAAGACAGCCTTTCCTGCCGCCCTGGAAGTCCTCCGGAGGCCGGAAACAGCCCATTTCCCGACTTCCAGTGGGCCTGAAAGGCCCAAAAATCAGCTGGCGCGCTGGAGCTGAGCTAGGGCAACGCTTGCGTGCCCACAGATATGGCTCCATCTGTCACCTGTGGCACGCATGCCATAGGTTTGCCATCACGGATCTAGCATCTAACTCTGAGCAAATTTATTTATCTTCCAGATTTTTAATTTACCCCAGTATACAATCTTCCAATTGTTTTACAGTATCACTGTAACACTGTCAAGTGGCTACCCATAGGTACAGAGTAGAGGTTATAGCTTTCTTCACCATTTCTATTGTCACAAAGTACATTTCAGTTACATTGACCACCAGGAAATCCCCCATTAATGGTTTCATGTTTATTGGGAATAACCAGTTGTTATTTTGTAGTGCTACCAATGAGCATACAACTGAAAACAGTTGCAAAATACACACAGAATATACATTATGTAAAAATAGGGGGGAGGGTGAAATCCTTCCCTCCACGTATGTGTGTGTAAGATATGCAAAATATGACAGCATAACATAACATTTGTATCTCTCTGTTCTGAGAGATTAAGGCAGCGTATGTGATTGTGATCAAAAAGTCAGTTTGGAATTTCATGCTTGGTCAAATATGTTTTTCTTCTCATGTCATCATTGCTCTAGGCATGTTTTTTGTTACTTCATCTTCTGGAACTCCTTGGTAAGGAGGTCCCATGGATCAGGTCCCATGGATGGATCTAAGAGACACTTGAAAAATCTTGGCAAATGGTCCCAACAATATTTTATTTCTAGCATCGAGTTTAAGAATTAGAAAGGAACAGGATCCATTAAATATCTAAGGCAGAGCAGTTGGATAGTTTCTTTTTCCCTGTGGAGGTTACTGGCATCAGATAAATTCATGTAAACAGAGAATGATTTGGCTATGAGAAAGGATTCTTTTTCATATGGGTATTATTGTTTGGCATATAGCAAAAAAATAATATTCATCTGTCTCTCCAGAGCCAGCTAAGTTTATCCACACAGAAGTAGGCAATTGTGTATGGGTTTTATTTCAGCTAAGTGTTTTTGACATGAAAGTTCTGAAATATCCACTGCTATGCTGTTTAAGCAAAACTAGTGTTAGCAGCTGTTACAGTTTTTTTAAAAAAATGAAAAAACTTAGTATGATATTTATTATGCCATTAATATAATCTTTATCATGTAATAATTATGTTTCTTACGTTTTTTTTTCTCTGTATTTTTCTGAAGTGTTTTAAGACATCTTGTAAGGGTGCTCTGAATTACCATAAAATATGCAGACTGATTGTTAATCATTGGTTTTAAATGAGTAAATTATGTTTGCTTAGAATTCCTTAAAGTCAATGTTTATATTCACAAAGGTTACCAGTAACGTAATTCAGAAATAGCATCATCTATATTTGAAAGACAGTTTTATTTTGTAAATTGATTTCTAGCCTTCTTTGTATACATTCTGAATGTCTTTGTAGGTGCTGATTTATTGAAGCTGACAAGAGAAGATCTGGTACAAATCTGTGGTCCTGCTGATGGAATTCGGCTATACAATGCACTTAAATCAAGGTAAATAGTTCATTGGTGTCAACTCTACCTATGTCAATTGTATAAAACATTCTGTCTTAGACTAGAGGGTTTGGGAGATGCTAATTTAGTTTTTCGATTGGCATATGCCTGTGTGAGCTCATGCAAGAATTGGAAGTACTGTGCTCAAAAGAAGAATGTTTTGTTGTACACCTTCAGGGCAGGCCACAGATATGATGCAGGCACTGATGAGCTCAAAGGTAGACTGTAAGACTGATAGCAATGCAGTTGGGCAGTTCTGATTTCTTGAAGATGGATGGGTTTGTTGCCAAGAGACAAACCTTCTCATTTAGGTGAGCTATAACCAAACTAAAGTTCTTGAGGTCATGGCTACTTACTAAATATTAACAATTGCAGATTTTCTATTTGTGAATTAAACTGGCATAATAGATTTTCTTAACTTGCTGTTACTTCTACTATGGTAGTTGTTTTACAAAAATTACACCAAACATCAATGTCTTACTTCTTTAATTTAAATGTAAAACTTAATTTATCAGTATTGGGATAACTTCAGTGGTTCTGAAATTGATTATGTGGCTAAACAATATCTGAAAAAATTTTAAGTAGTTCACAAAGAATAACATTAAAGTAATATAATAGAATGAGCATATATTCACAGTATTCTTCAAAAGAATATTTATTTCTTTACATTCTAGGTCTGTTAGGCCACGTCTAACAATCTATGTATGCCAAGAGCAGTCAAGAAGTATTCGACTGGAAAGGCAACAAGACTCAGGCAATGGAGAAAAGAATGGTGCACTATTTGGTATGTAATTTCTCTTGGTATCAAATATATTGTTCCTGTACCTTGGAATAATGTTCTTTATGTGTCGATTACAGATTTCTTTGAGGCATTGAAACCAGCCTTTTTAAAGAATTAAAAATATTTTAATCTTTTTTAGTGGGACAAATCTATTTTGAATTATATACTATATTGTTATAAATTATTTGTAACAGAACTTGCATTTGAAAAAGTACACAGAAGTGAGTTGTAGCTGGAGGTTCATATACTGGAATGCATAAATAGCTTTCAGTTTTCTAAAATACAATTCAGGTTTGCTATCCTGAAAACAAATCATGCCAAACTGATACTGCTTAATAGATGTATTAATGAGACTTAGATGAGACTAAAAAAGCTTCCAGGCAGGGGTGGAATGCTCCCGGTTCGGACCGGATTACCTGATCCGGTAGTGATGATGGTGGGTGGTTCGGAGAACCGGTAGCAAAAATCCCTGCCTCCCCCCGCCCCCTGCCCAGCTGAGCCACACGATCATCAGAGGCTTTTTTTTTTTTTACTTTTAAAAGCATTTTTTCTACAACTTCTTCCGCTGAAAAAATGCTTTTAAAAGTAAAAAAAAAGCCTCTGATGATCGCACAGCTCAGCTGGGATTGTCAGAGGCTTTTCAAAGCATTTTTTTCTGTAACCTCTTCTGAGGAAGTGGTGGTTAAAAAAATGTTTTGAAAAGGCTCTGTCGATCAGGTAACACAGCTGGGATTGTCAGAGCCTTTTCAAAGTATTTTTTAACCACCTCTTCCCCAGAAAAGGTTGCAGAAAAAAATGCTTTAAAAGTCTCTCTGACAATCCCAGCTGTGTTGCCTGATCGGCAGAGCCTTTTCAAAGACGATCAGGCAACTCAGCTGGGATCATCAGATAGACTTTTAAAGCATTTTTTTCTGCAACCTCTTCAGCGGAAGAGGTGGTTTAAAAAATGCTTTGAAAAGGCTCTGACGATCCCAGCTGTGTTGCCTGATCAGCAGAGCCTTTTCAAAGCATTTTTTTGCATTTGCAGAAAAAATGCTGTGAAAAGTTTAAAAAAAAAAAGTTGGCCATGCCCACCCAGTCACATTAACCCCCCCAAGCCACACCCACAGAACCGGTAGTAACAAATTTGACATTTCACCCCGTTTCTAATCCAGATAACCCTCTAACGAAAAATATAAAAACACATTCCCTTCAAACTTGATTGACAAGTAGCAAATTCTAAAAAAACAAGTTTGTTGGGATTTCTAGAGTTTCCTAATCTGATTATATTTGGCATCTTAATTCATCTTAGGTGAAGAATCAACTTTTCAGATTTATGGATAGTAGAAATTGAAGCAAATTATGGGTAACTCAAGGGAAAATATTTAAACTTGAAGCATTGGAAATACAGTTAGTTGAAGTAAATTAAATTTAGCAGAGACAAATATAAAGTGTAATAAAGAGATTGAAAGGAGATGTATACACTACAAGGCGTAATTAAGTATAGTGGTACTTAAAAGTTTGTGAACTCTCTTGAATTTTCAATATTTCTGCATAAATATAACCTAAAATGTGATTTGATCTCTATACAAGGTTTATGATCAGATAAAAAAAATCCAGTGAAACAAATGAGTAAAAAACATTTCTTGTTAATTTCTTTGTTGAGGAAAATGATCCAATGCCATATATTTGTACGTGGCAAAAATAGGTGAACCTTTGCCTTTAGTAACTGGTATGGCCTCATAGGCAGCAATAACTATCCAAATGTTGATCAATGCTGTACATCAGAAATTTTAATCAGAGATGAACTTCCTTGTACAAATTGGTCCTTTTGGTCTTTTCACATTTCTATAGGATACGACTTTGATTTTGTCTATTCCCAAACATCAACTTTCTTTTTCTTTAACTGTTTTTTGTCATAAAACATGTGTATTTTTTTATTGTTCTCTTGCTGCATGAGCGACTTTCTCTTGAACTTCAGTTCATGGGCAGATAACCTGACATTTCCCTGAATAATTTAGTGGTGCAGTTCAGAATCTATCAATGGTAGCAAAGGTTCAATGGCAGCAACGCAAGCTGAAACTATGATATTGCAACCATTTTTCACACATGGAATAAGGTTCTGGAATGAAGTGTTTGCCTTTTTGCCAAACAACACTTCGTTCAGGCAAAAAAGTTTGTTTTGATCTGACCACAGAATATTCTTCCACCAGCCTTATCCACATGGTCTTTTGTAAAACTATAGGCAGGCATCAGTGTTCTGTTTGGAGAGTAGTGGTTTAATTCTTGCAACTCTGGCATGCGCATATAGTTGTTCAATGTTTTCCTGATTGTGGTCTCATGAACACTGGTGTTTCCCAATGCAAGAGAAGCTTTTGGTTCCTTAAATATTACCTGGGTTTTTGAGACTTACTGGAGTAACACATGCTTTACTCTTGATGTGATCTTAATTGTTGTCCATTCCTGGGGAGGGTAACAATGGTGTTGAATTGTGTCCATTTATACACAATCTGCCTTTCAGTGGACTGGTGGAATTCAAATTCTCTGAAAAGAGTTTTGTAACAGGATGAACAACTGTTTTCCAGAGGTCCCGAGAAATCATTGTTTGACCTGTACCTTACTTCCATATATCTGTGTTGTGAAGATCAGACTTAGATGAATCCCCAGAATTCTATTATTTAGGTAAGGCAGGACTTTTACCACCAGATCTGATTATCATCATCCTAGAGCTTCACATACTTTTGCCATATACAGATATTGTATCATTTTTTCTCAATAATTCAATGAACAAATACAATATTTAACTAAATTATTTAGTTAGGTTCTCTTTATTTAGTTTGGGAGTTGTATGGATACAGAACACATTTTAGGTCATAGTTACAAAGAAAAATTAAAATTTCAGAAAGATTCACAAATTTATACTCATTACAAAACAGATGCCATTTTGAATAAATAAATATTTCAATATAATGTTTCAATGACAAAAGGAGCACGGTTGAATTAATAAGTGCAGTGTATTCAAATTTTGAGAAAAACATTTGGTCGAAAAACCTATAAAATCATATTCTGAGTGCTGTAGTGAGTATTTCCATAATGATTGAAAACATAAAGGGTAAATTATATAAAAGTATGTGGTGGAAGTTAAGCCATTCATTGAGAAATTTTTTTACACTTGTAAAAATAGAAATATTCTAGGAATAAAAATATTCTTCCACATGTTCTGTTGTTTCTTCCAGCCATATTGATCTAACTGCCTGTGAAATGAATTGACAGTTTTTTTGTATACTGCTTTGTCCTAAACAATCCTGTTTTATGTGGAACATCACAAACTACTACTTAGCCATCAGAATAACTTCAAAAAAATGCCCACTCCATTTCCAGACCAACTGGATCAGCAAAGCCTGAGAAAGAGGAGGAATATTAGATTTTAGATACTTATTAAAAAAGCACATAATAATAATAATAATAATAATAATAATAATAATAATAATAATAATATTAAGGAAGTAAATAAAGGAGGCCTTTTAAAGACAACTAAAACAAAAGCAGAATATAAGTAAGAAGTAATTGAGCAGCGAGCTGAAAATTGGAAACACAAGGCTCTGCATGGCCAATACTTGAAAAGTATTGAAGGCAAAGTTGACCAGAAACTAACTTGGAACTGGTTAAGATCAGGAGTACTGAAAAAAGAAACAGAAAGCTTTATTTTGGCAGCTCAAGAACAAGCCCTAGCCACAAACTGTATGAAGGCAAAAATTCAACATGTCACTACCAACAGCAAATGCCGCCTCTGCAATGAGAAAGAGGAGACAGTTGACCACCTGATTAGTAGGTGCAGCAAAATTTCACAAACTGACTACCTACAACGCCATGACCGTGTTGCTAAGATCATTCACTGGAAATTATGCCAGAAGTTTGGATTTGAGTACAGCAAAAACCACTGGGAACATCAGGTTGAGAAAGTTTTAGAGAATGAGAAACACAAGATCTTGTGGGACTTTAGGATTCAGACTGACAGGCACTTGGTCCACAACACACCTGACATAACAATAGTTGAAAAGAAAAAAGTATGGTTCATTGACATTGCAATACCTGGTGATGCACGAATTGAAGATAAGCAGCAAGAAAAAATCACAAAGTACCGGGACTTACAAATTGAAGTTAAGCGACTGTGGAAAAAGAAATCGTGTGTTGTCCCGATTGTAATTGGAGCCCTCGGAGCAATACCCGCTATTTAGAAATTCTAAATTTGCCGGACTTGAACATTTTGACTCTACAAAAAACCACCTTACTCGGAACAGTTTACATCCTCCGACGATACCTTAACAGTTCCTAGGTCCTTGGTTAGGACTCGAGCTGCTGAGCTATTAACCAGCCTCAAAGGTTGTGAATCTCACTAAAGATTAACCAATAAATAATAATAATAATAATAATAATAATAATAATAATAATAATAATAATAATACAGAAAAAATGAAATTTATGCCAGCTGAATCGTCACCCGGATTAACAAGGGTTCCATTGGATGCTATGGCTCCTGGGCATTCTACGCAAAATGAGTTACAGGGCTCAACTCCCTCTCCTAGGCAACCAGGGCATTGAGTTGACAAGCTACTGGAAGAAAAACCCAAAAAGCGAAAAATCTGGACCAGGGAAGAAAACACCTCTATTATGGAAGCTTACTATCAGTCTGAGCCAGCAAAACATGGATTTCAAAAAAGAATGTATCAGATTTGGAAGATGAACCATATGGACTGTGACACCAGTGAACAAAGGTTAATGGACCAACGACGTGTAATCCTAAACCACAAATTTTTCACTACAGAAGAATTAATAGCAATAGAAGAGAAAGCAATTAATGGTCTGAGTAGAACAACAAAGAAGAGTAACATCATGAATGATTTCCAGACTCAAAAGCAAATTGAGGAAGAAAGGGAAGAAGAGGATACTGAAATGGATGAAGATAAAGAAAAAGGAAGCAGCAAAGAACAAACACCAACAGATAGTGCTCAATTAGCTGGAAAAATAAAGCACCAAATGGAAGAGCTGAAAGAACACGTTTGCCAAAGCTGAACCAAGTGAACTGGAAAGAATTGAGAAATGTACTAAAAAAGGTCAATGAGGCTGTGCAAACTATTCGAACCACTACATTAGCCGAAACAAACCAACTGATGTATGCAGCAGCCGTCATAACCACCAAAGAACTGGGGTTGAAAATACAAAAGAACCAAAGAGGCAAGAAGGGGAAGTGGAAAGTGGAAGTGGAAAATTCGGTTAGAATTGAAGATCAAAAAAAGTACGTGGAAATTTGAGCAACTTGAAGAACCTAAGGCAAGGTCAGCTAAAGAACAAGCAGGTCAAAAGCAGCCTGGAAGCAAGATACGATCTGAGGAATAAGGAGATTGCAGTAGTAATTGAACAGCTGAAGCAGAGGGTTGTTGCCATCGCTGAAAAGATTAAAAGGTATGAAAACCGAGTAACTCAGTTCAAGGAAAACTCACAGTTCAGAGCAAATCAGCACCAATTTTATAAGAATTTAGAAAATGGAAACGGAGTAACAACAAATGAAAAGCTCTGAAATTCTGGAAGAATTTGTGGGAAAACAATAAGAAGCACAACAGAAATGCAAAATGGATCAAACAGGTTGAGGACTCTATTAAAGTGTATAAAATGGAAGACGTGAAAATAACAAAAGCAATGGTGCAAAGACAGTCAAGAAAAGTGAAGAACTGGAGTGCACCTGGACCGGATGAGCTGCATGGCTTCTGGTTAAAGGCACTTACAAGTCTGCACAAAAGATTGGCAACCCAGATGAACCAGATCCTAAAAACACCTGAAAATGATGGATGGATGACAACTGGAAGGACATTTTTGATCCAAAAAGATAAAGAAAAAGGAAAGGACCCTGGAAACAATAGGCCAATCACCTGTTTGCCAACAACATACAAGCTTCTTACTGGTATCATTGCAAACCAAATCTATGGATACCTGGAAAGAAATAACTTGCTTCCTGTAGAACAGAAAGGATGCTGCAAAAACTCAAGAGGAACAAAGGATCAATTGCTGATCGACAAGCTAATCCTAAAGAACTCAAAGAAAAGACGAACCAACCTGTTCATGGCTTGGATAGACTATAAGAAAGCATTTGATTCAGTTCCCCATAGCTGGATCAAGAAATGCCTGGAAATATTAGGCATCAGCAGCAACATACAAAAATTCATGGAATCTTCAATGAACCTCTGGAAAACAAAACTTATGGCTAATGAAGAAGAACTGGGTGAAGTTTTTTTGTTTTTTTTTATTTGATTTATATGCCGCCCTTCTCCGGAGACTCAGGGCGGCTTTACAATGCGGTAAGCAATAGCCTTCATTCTTTTGTATATTTTATACAAAGTCAGCTTATTGTCCCCACAAACTGGGTCCTCATTTCACCTACCTTAGAAAGGATGGAAGGCTGAGTCAACCTTGAGCCTTGGAGAGATTCGAATCAGCAGAAATTGCAGGCAGCTGTGTTAATAACAGGGTGCACTAAACCACTGTACTATCAAGGCTCTTAGTTGAGTCAAGTTGAAATTAAACGAGGCATTTTCCAGGGCGATTCCCTTTCACCCCTACTTTTTATACTCTCAATGCTACCACTGACAATCATTTTGAAGAAGATGAACTGTGGATACGAACTTGCAAAGAAAGGACTGAAAATCTCGCACTTGATGTACATGGATGATTTGAAGCTGTTTGGTAAAACAAAAGCTGAACTGAATTTATTAATTGAAAACACAAAAGAATTCAGCCAAGACATTGGTATGCAGTTTGGAATTGACAAATGTGCAACAATAGCAACCAAAGCAGGCAAGATCATAGAAGAGGATGGAATAGAACTAGAGAATGAAGAAATGATAAAGGCAATAAAATCAGAAGAAGGCTACAAGTACTTGGGGATTTTAGAAGCCTCTGATTTAATGCATAATAAAGTCAAGGAATTAACTTCAGCCAAGTACATTCGGCGAATTCGTAAGATATTAATGTCCAAATTGAGTGGAGGAAACATAAAAGCCATAAATACCTGGGCTATACCTGTGATTAGATACTCTGCAGGAATAATTGACTGGATCCAGATGGAGTTAGACAATTTGGACAGAAAAACAAGGAAGCTTATGACAATGAATCATGCCTTGCACCCTAAAAGTGATGTTGACCGATTATATTTACCAAGAGCAGAGGGTGGTCGAGGACTCCTACAAGTAAAGCAGACTGTGGAAGAAGAAAAACGCAGCTTGAATGATTACATCCAGAAAAGTGAAGAACCAATGATTAAGGAAGTAAATAAAGGAGGCCTTTTAAAGACAACTAAAACAAAAGCAGAATATAAGAAAGAAGTAATTGAGCAGCGAGCTGAAAATTGGAAACACAAAGCTCTGCATGGCCAATACTTGAAAAATATTGAAGGCAAAGCTGACCTGGAACTGGTTAAGATCAGGAGTACTGAAAAAAGAAACAGAAAGCTTTATTTTGGCAGCTCAAGAACAAGCCCTAGCCACAAACTGCATGAAGGCAAAAATTCAACATGTTACCACCAACAGCAAATGCCGCCTCTGCAATGAGAAAGAGGAGACAGTCGACCACCTGATTAGTGGGTACAGCAAAATTTCACAAACTGACTACCTACAACGCCATGACCGTGTTGCTAAGATCATTCACTGGAAATTATGCCAGAAGTTTGGATTTGAGTACAGCAAAAACCACTGGGAACATCAGGTTGAGAAAGTTTTAGAGAATGAGAAACTCAAGATCTTGTGGGACTTTAGGATTCAGACTGACAGGCACTTGGTCCACAATACACCTGACATAACAATAGTTGAAAAGAAAAAAGTATGGTTCATTGACATTGCAATACCTGGTGATGCACGAATTGAAGATAAGCAGCAAGAAAAAATCACAAAGTACCGGGACTTACAAATTGAAGTTGAGCAACTGTGGAAAAAGAAATCGTGTGTTGTCCCGATTGTAATTGGAGCCCTTGGAGCAATACCCAAAGGGCTACCCCACTATTTAGAAATTCTAAAATTGCCGGACTTGAACATTTTGACTCTACAAAAAACCACCTTACTTGAAACAGCTTACATCCTCCGACGATATCTTAATAGTTCCTAGGTCCTTGGTTAGGACTCAAGCTGCTGAGCTATTAACCAGCCTCAAAGGCTGTGAATCTCACTAAAGATTAACCAATAATAATAATTTTATTTCTATACCGCCCTTCTCCCGAAGGACTCAGGGTGGTGTACAGTCTATTTAAAAACACAAGACCAACATCAATTTAAAATTTAAAATTATTAAATAAATTTGGCTCCATTTAAAACCCCAGAAATTTAAAATACCCCAATTTAAAATTATCATGTCGATAGCTCGGCCTGGCGGAACAACGGGGTCTTCAGGGCACAGCGAAATACCCGGAGGTCAGGGATCTTACGTATTTCTGGGGGCAGTTCATTCCACAGGGCTGGGGCTCCCACAGAGAAGGCTCTTCCCCTGGGTGTCGCCAGCCGACATAACTTGGCCGATGGCACCCTGAGGAGACCTTCTCTGTGGGAGCGAACTGGCCGGTGGGAGGCTATTGGTGGCAGAAGTCGGTCTCGAAGGTACCCGGGTCCTATGCCATGGAGTGCTTTAAAGGTGGTAATCAGCACCTTGAATCGCACCCGGAAGACCACTGGGAGCCAGTGCAGCTCGCGCAGGAGGGGTGTCACATGGGCACAACGAGTTATGAGTTGTGGGGTGTCACATGGGCACAACATTATGAGATATTCATATATTCACTTCCAGATATAAGAATACACAGCAATAAATCTCCTTTCCCAAAGTGCAGGATTGTTTTCCGTCTTAAAAACTTACAGGAAAGATTCTGCTGTCCGTAGATGTGGCATTTGAAGTCAGGATTGATTACATTTGCACAGAGTAAGATCGTACATATTTATGGAACAAGGGGATGCTTTCACTTAGAAAAATATAGATTTATTTTATTTTTTTTACAAAAAGGCAAAGATCATGCCAGTCCATTTTCTCCTTTCATATATAGCATGGCTTAACTATAGTTCTTTCAATGGCTATTATACTATTTTAGAGTTTACTCTCTATTTCAAAAATTATTTGGAAAGAATATTTTGTTCTTTGGCTGAGTTCTATTTCAAGAATATTATGAAAGATAGTAATAATCTTCATTAATGTTTGGGCCATCTTTCAGCAGCTGACATTCAGATTTGAGGTTCTGCAGAACTTAATTCAAAGACTTCTACTTGAATTAAAGAGAAAGGAATATATGAAGTGCATCTGCAGGCTGTATGTTTCAAACATCAGTGTGCGGATCGAAATATAAAAATGGTTTTTAATGATCTCTGTGCTAGCAAGCTATGCTTCATAATACTTTTTTACTTAATACACAATTTTATAGAATAGAACACTAATAATTTAATAAAAGGAATAAAGAGGAATTTGTGTTTGAAGAGCTGTATTATGGGGTCTTTTAGAAGACCCTTTCTTAAGATATTTTTTTATTTTAGTTTACCATGCAATCTACTTGGAAGAAATGGCTGTCTCGGAAGTCACTCGCAAGCTTGCTTTGGTGTTCAATATTCCTTTACATCAAATTAATCAGGTTTACAGACAAGGTCCTACTGGTATCCATATTCTTGTCAGCGATCAGGTAAATTCCATTTTCCCCTCACTAACACACATTTTACATTTCAAAAATTCCAAAACAACACAATCAGTTTGTGCTTTCTTCCTGGCTTGGTTGCCACTGCTATTACAATTAAGGGTACGAATTCAAATTCTAAATGAAAGACAAGACAATCAACATACTAACCTTGTTTTTTATATTAAATTTATTTTTCATATAGTCTTAGTTAATATTTTGTTTTCCTTAAAATTCAAATGAATTGATCAAATTTTTAATATTACAATACAAACAATTCCTATTAGCTTAACTTTCACCCTATCAATTAAGCAAAAGAATAAAGCAAAAATCATTGGAAAATGATTCTACTTCTTAAAACTGTCTCAGTTCAGGAACAAATGGATTAATCATCAGTAACTCGTCCTTTGACTTAAAATGCTCAGACTATCACTTGTCTGATGTCTTCTTTGTGAATACCAGTGTCTCACTTTTGTTGCCATGTTTCTGAACATTCCAGGTTTATAGTATGTAATATGTGACCTTTATTTATAAATAAATATATCAGATCCATATAATAACTATAATATTTTGAAAAAAAAGCAATAAAAACTATGCATTATTAGATATTACTACACTTTTGACTAAATCAGAAAAGAATGTTAGTTCAAATGAGAAAAGAACATTACAGTTATTTGTGGGACTATTTGTTAACTTTTATGTAATATATTAAACTGATCTGACAATTGTCAACAAGGAATAGTATTTATAATCTTCCTCCCTAGATGGTCCAAAACTTTGAAGATGAGAGCTGCTTCTTCATTACCACAATAAAAGGTATGATGATAATCATGAAAACAAAGAAAATCAAACATTATTATCTGCCATATCTCTAATCATAGATTTTGTATTTATGAGATTTTTAACTATATTATATTAATAGAGTTTTCCAGAATTTATTTTTAAATCCTAGCTTTATATATAATGTTATATCAATTTAGCATGGGAATGAGTCTAGGTGAGCCCTAAACTCAAGTGCAGCCACAGAAAGATTGATTTATTGTATCATTCAAGCATGTCAAGTCATTATTAATCTTATATACATTTGTTAAACCTATGAACTGTGTTGTTTGCCTTGACACTTCTAAAAATTAACAAGTTAGAATTAGGAAAATAAATTCATCTTGACCCCTCTCAAATGAAATCAAAAGCTTCACCCTACCACACACAAGTTCTACCATTTAATAAGATTTCTCTTGGTATTTATACATCATATTTAGTCTGAAATGTGAATCATCTAAAATGGTGTACATAGAAACATTTTATGTCAGAGATACTGTTGTTATCTGTTATACTGTTTGATATTGCTGTATGGATTTATAAATGTCCCTTAAGGGCATGTTCCAAATGGATTTTTGCATGTCTTCACTGAGTTTTGCCCAAGAATTGCTGAAAAGAGCCACACTTTAAAAGATCTTTTTCCTATAATTATTACATTTAACCAAATGTTATAACCATAATATATTACCAAAATTAAATTTTAGTCCATTCCAATAAATAGTTCCTCAGACAGAAAAATGTTTAAAAATTATTGGAACATCAATATTAGTGTCAGTTACATTTGTGACGGATGATACTGAAAGGAGAGGAAAAATAGTAGAAAGAGGAAACCGGAGTACCACCCCAACTTCTTAGTTATTATTTTCATAATAAATTTACAAGTTTATATAAATAAATTTAAAAGTTAGTAATCTGTTTCTATAAAATCAAATGATAATTGTTCATTCACAAGTCATATACCCTGCTTTCCCAAAAATAAGACCTATCATGAAAATTTATTTAATTTATTTATTTATTTTATTAAATTTCTATACCGCCCTTCTCTTGAAGGACTCAGGGCGGTGAACAGCCACGAGATAAAACACATAAATACAAAAATTTAAAATGAATTAAAAACAAATTAAATAATTTGGCTGAATTTAAAATACCCCATAATTTAAAACAAATTAAAATTTACATTTAAAAAGGGGAGAAGACCTAGTATATTTTAGGGGTTTCCGGTGTGGTAGTGAGGTGTAGGAAGATGGGACACTGCCCTTTTTACCCGATTTTTTGCATCTGGAGACCGGCAGTGGTAAAGTTGGACCTTGTAGAGGACAGCAGAAGAAAAGGGAACATTCAGAGGTGATGGGGTGAAGGGCGATCCCCCATTGCGGAGAGCGGATTCCCTGAAATCCGGCACGGAAGAGACCAGCCGTTTCTCCGGCTAGGTCCAGAGGCGTGACAGCCCAAGTAAATGGCGAGGAAGTGAAAGAGGGAAAAACAGCAGGAAGTATCGGCAGTAAAAGTTTAAGCAAATAGAACACCATACTACTACCCTAAATTAAGGAAATCTGTCAAGAAGTGACCGAGTGAGTCTCCAAAGTGTGAAAAGTGACACCTAAGCAGTGGGAGCAGAAAAGAAAAAAGTAAGCAAAAAGACAGTATTGAATGGACTGAGAGTGAAAGTGTTTTGTGTATTGTGAATGGTGATCTGAAAGACTGCCGTGTTTAAAGACTGGAAGATTTGATGCAATAAAGACAGAGTTGTGAGATTTATGCTGAGAACAGATGAAAACAGATTTTACTTGGAAAGGAAAAAAGAAAGAGAAGAAGAAGAAGCTGTGGAGAAAGGACAGTGACTGCAATCTATTGATAGCAGCCATTTTTCATCTTGGAGAAACAAAAAACAGCAGCCTCCTTTTTTGACTAACTTTTTGATAACTTTGGAACTGGACTTAATTATAATTAATTGCCTATCTTCTACATATTTTATATATTTATACATTTATATATTTTCTATCAAATATTAGGAATTATTTCATCTCATATTAGGAATTACCTAGTGGCGATAAAAGCAGCGAAATGTAGCTATTTCGCTGCTCTTATTGCATCATCAGATAGTCGCCCGGCCGCCCTGTTTAGGGTGACCCGCTCCCTGCTCCACCAGGAAGCGGGGAGGACCCCTTGGAGAGTAGAGCCGAGGATTTTTTCAATATCTGTATGACAAAATCACTCAGATTCGGGAAGATCTGGACTCCGACTGGGTAGTCTCAGGGGGAGGGACTGGGGCAGGTCTTGAGAATGTTATCTGGTATGAGTTTGATCCTGTGACCCCTGAGGACATGGACAGGATTCCGGGTAGACTGAACGCGACCACTTGTTTATTGGACCCGTGTCCCTCCTGGTTAGTGCTGGCTTCCCGGGAGGTGACACGAGGCTGGCTCCAGGGGATTATAAATGCTTCGTTGGGTGAGGGTGACTTTCCTGCCACCTTGAAAGAGGCGGTGGTGATGCCTCTCCTCAAGAAGCCTTCCCTGGACCTGGCAACGTTGGTTAATTATCGTCTGGTCTCCAACCTTCGTTTTGTGGTGAAGGTTGTTGAGAGTGTGGTTGCGCAACAGTTCCCCCAGCACCTGGATGAAACAACGTATCTGGATCTGTTCCAGTCAGGCTTCAGGCCCGGGTACAGCACAGAAACGGCATTGGTCGCGATGGTAGATGATCTCTGGAGGGCTCAGGACAGGGGGTGCTCCTCTGTCCTGGTCCTGTTAGATATCTCAGCAGCTTTTGATATCATTGACCATGGTATCATGCTGCACTGGTTGGAAGAGTTAGGGGTGGGAGGCACTGTTTTGCGGTGGTTCTCCTCCTTTCTCTCTGACCGGTCGCAGTCTGTGTTGACAGGGGGACAGAGGTCAACCTCGAGGCCCCTCATCTGTGGGGTGCCACAAGGGTCGGTCCTCTCGCCTCTCCTGTTCAACATTTATGTGATGCTGCTGGGCGAGATCATCCGTGATTTCGGGGTGAAGTACCACCAGTACGCTAATGACACCCAACTGTACATCTCCACCCCAGATCACCCCAACGATGCCCTTGAAGTGATGTCCTGGTGCCTGGAGACCGTATGGATCTGGATGGGGAGGAACAGGCTCAGGCTCAACCCATCCAAGACCGAGTGGCTGTGCTTTCCGACGTCCTGATATAGTCAGTTGGCGCCATCACTGACTATTGGGGGCGAATCATTGGCCCCCATGGAGAAGGCTCGCAACTTGGGCATCCTCCTGGACTCACGGCTGTCTTTAGAAGAGCATTTGACGGCCTTGACTGGGAGGATTTTTCATCAGGTCCACCTGATTCACCAGTTGCGCCCCTTTCTGGATCGGGACTCCTTACGCACGGTCACTCATGCCCTCGTCACCTCCCGCCTGGACTATTGCAATGCTCTCCACATGGGGCTCCCCTTGAGGAGCACCGGGAGGCTCCATCTGGTGCAGAGTGCAGTCGCGCGGGTGGCAATGGGAGCGACATGGCGCTCCCATGTAACACCTCTCCTGCGCGAGCTGCACTGGCTCCCGGTGGTCTTCCGGGTGCGCTTCAAGGTTTTGGTTACCACCTTTAGAGCGCTCCATGGCTTAGGACCTGGTTACCTACGGGACCGCCTACTACCACCAATAGCCTCCCACCGGCCAGTACGCTTTCATAGAGAGGGACTCCTCCGGGTGCCGTCAGCCAAACAATGTCGACTGGCGGCCCCTAGGGGGAGAGCCTTCACTATGGGGGCACCTACTGTCTGGAATGAGCTCCCCCCGGAGATACGGAGAATCCCAGATCTGCGCACCTTCCACTGCGCTGTGAAGACCTTTTTATTCCACCAGGCGGGCTTGGCCTAATCTTTTCCCTCTTTTTAAAAATGTAAATTTTAATCTGTTTTTAAATTATTGGGGTGTTTTAATTTGTCTGGGCCAAAATGGTTTAATTCGATTTTATCTGTTTTTTTAAATTTTTTGTATCTATGTATTTTATTGTTTGGCTGTTCACCGCCCTGAGTCCTTTGGGAGTAGGGCAGTATACAAATCAAATAAACTAAATATATTCTAACATATTAATTTCTTTCCTTCCTTTTACCTATATATCTATACTTAGTTATAAAACATTTACTCTTTAATATATTGATTATAGATTTGGTTTTACTTCTTTGCGTACTATATATGTTGAATTGGAAGAAATTGTAGCTTAATTTAAGATATTATATGTTTAACACTAATAAGTAAAAATATTGCTGTGTATAATAGTTGATCAGTATATTAATGGTGGATAGAAAATAGAATTTACAGCTGGTCAGATTAAATTTGCATTTTACTTAGTATAACTTTTGGAGAGATAAAACCGGGGCAGTGATCTAGGTAGATCTTCTTACAACATAGGATTAAATTCTTTATGGTTCAGTGGAATATTTTTTTTCAAGAACTTAAAATGTCAAACACATCCACAGTTACAGTGGTTTAGTGCACTCTGTTATTAACACAGCTGCCTGCAATTTCTGCTGGTTCGAATCTCTCCAAGGCTCAAGGTTGACTCAGCCTTCCATCCTTTCTAAGGTAGGTGAAATGAGGACCCAGTTTGTGGGGGCAATAAGCTGACTTTGTATAAAATATACAAAAGTATGAAGGCTATTGCTTAACGCATTGTAAGCCGCCCTGAGTCTCCGGAGAAGGGCGGCATATAAATCAAAAAACAAACAAAAAAAAAACATTCTTTTGACATTTAAATCAAATTTAAAAAAAAAAACGGTAAAGAAGGCAACCCCAGTGACAGCCTCTCCAGCAGGACAAAAATTAATAACGGACATGCCAAATACTGAGAAACTAGGATCAGTTCCAACACTACAGAACATACAAATAGCATTAAACATGATACAGGAAGTAATGATGAAAACACAGGAGTCCATGAACAATCATCACGAAGAAATGAAAGTAGAAGTGGGTGATGTAAAGGGTAATATTAAAAAATTGGATGACAGAATGGGAAAGATTCAAGAAACAATAGCGAAAAACGAGCAAAAAATTACAATAGAGGCAAAGACAGAACAAACCAAAAAGAAGTTGGAATACACGGAGGAGAAATTAACAGCAGCAAACAGCTTGAGGAGACGATAATCCATTTAGAGTTAGAAAGATCTTCTTTCTACCTAAGATTTCAGAATGTAAAAGACAGCAAAGAAGATCATCTCTCTAACCTTACGACGGAAATACTGGTAGAGTCGCTACAAATGAATAAACATGAAATTCAAAACAATATAGATGAAGTATATCAAGTTCACACTAACTAAGCAACGACACAGACTTCCTCGTGAAGTTCACGTATAATTCACGAGAAAATCAACACAGGATGAAATTTACAGAAGAACGAGAGAAGAGCGATTAATATATAAGGGAAAGGAAATCATTACACTCAAACAATTATCGAGAAGGGTCCGAGACAAAAGAAGGAATTATTAGTTTCTCTCCTCAAAATTAATTAAACAAAGAATCATGTTTTGCTGGTTAGTTTCTGAAGGAATGTTGATATCCTGGCAGGAAAATAAAATAAAAATAGACACGATCGACAAAGCCCAGGAATTCTATGAACAATGTTTTGGAGAAGAATCGGATAGCAGAGAGGAACTTGAATCAAAGAGTCAAGAGGAACACCTGACAGAGGAAATTGAAACAGACCAAGAACAGAGAGAGACGACAAAACAAGGAATTCAAGAAAGAGAAGGAGTAAAGACAAGATATCAAAAGGAGATAAAACCGCGGAGAGAAACAAGAGCGACCAATAAGTAATAAGATGGAAGAAAAGGTGAATTTGTTTTCAGTTAACATAAATGGATTAAATTCACCCATAAAAAGAAGACAAGACAATAACTAAGTTACAAAAATTAAATATGGCTATCATATGCCTGCAGGAAGTGCACATACAAAAGGAAAAAAATCATATTTTGGAAAAATCATATTTTCCTAAACTAGGAAAATTATTTACATCATTAGCTGAATCGAAAAAATGGGGAATAGCAGCATATATAAAGGAATGGCTAAAACCTAAACAATTATTTGCCAAAAAAGGGGGAAGGACACTATTGATAGAAATTTATATAAAACAAAAAAGAGTGGTCATTGCAATTATATATGCACCAAACATAAGGCAGAAAGAATATTATAGCAAATTATATAAACAATTAGTAACACTAGAATTAGATAACATTTGTATATTAGGAGATTTTAATGGAGTTGTAGATCCCAAAAAAAGACTATAAACAGGAACAAAAAAGAATTATGAAAGGAAAATCTTACCAACTG
Organism: Arizona elegans; assembly: GCA_022577455.1. NCBI lineage: Eukaryota > Metazoa > Chordata > Lepidosauria > Squamata > Colubridae > Arizona > Arizona elegans. The sequence goes on along the minus strand of JAKOOJ010000004.1, from coordinate 67,202,581 downwards.
TATTTTTTGACATGGCCCAAGAACTAAACTTAAAAGATACATGGAGAGAAAATAATCTACAAAAGACTCAGTATACCTTCTCCAATCCCCATCACTCATGGTCCAGAATAGATATGGTGTGGATGGATCCAGAAACAGCAAAAGGAATATCAGAAATAGAAATTACAACGAATATCTGGGCGGACCATAGTCCAATAACAGTTGAATGGAAAGGAGAAGTAAAGAAGAAAGAGAGGTGGACCATAAACCAGAGGGTGATAAAAGAAAAAAACTATATTCAGTATGCAAAAAAAGAATTAGAATTATTTTTAAAAGAAAATTGGAATGAACAAACAACCACGTAAAAACTATGGGATACACTAAAAGCATTTGTGAGGGGTATATCCATTGCATACACAGCTCAAAGAAATAAAAGCAAAAAGAAACAACATATAGACCTGCAGGAAAAACTGGAAAAATTAGAACTTAAATTACAAGAACAACCTTTAAATCAGGAAATTAAAGAACAGAAAGAAATAACCAAACACAGCTTAAATTTAATTATATAGGAAGAGGGGCACAAAAGATTAGAGCAATCAGACAAAATTACTTTGAAAATGCTAACAAACCAGGTAGATGGCTGGCTCATAAATTGAAAAAAGAAAAAGAAAAGAAATTACTACAAAGGGACAGTACATTTCCAGAAAGACAAAATAAAAACCATAGCGATAACTACTTCCAAGCTCTGTATAGACAAGAAAAAATAGAGGAGAGCAACATTAAGAGATATTTGAGAGAAAGGAGCCATCCAATCATATCAGATTTAACTAAAGAAATATTAAATGGGAAGATAACAACATCTGAGTTAAAAAGGGCAATACGAAAACAAAAAAATAACAAAATGCCCAGATGGAATCCCGGCTGAATTTTATAAGAAATTCCAAGAATTATTAGATAATTTGTTATTGCAAACATACAATGAAGTATTGTAGAATGCAAAGATACCAAAATCCTGGACAGAAGCCTAATAACACTAATCCCCAAAAGCAACACCGAAAAACAGAAGATTCAGAATTATAGGCCAATCTCGTTGTTAAACGCCGATTATAAAATATTTATGGTCATAATAGCAGAGAGGATTAAAATTATACTAAATGAAATTATTAAATCAGACCAAAATGGTTTCTTCTTCCTAACAGATACATCAAAAACAACCCGAGAACTATAATAAGTGCACTTGAATATTATGAAGCCCACCCAGATAAGCAAGTAGCTCTGATATTCTTAGACATGCAGAAAGCTTTCAATAACCTGAAATGGGACTTTATGATTAACCAACTAATAGAAATGAATTGGGGGGAAAACTTTATAGAAATGATCATAGCGTTTTATTCGACCCAGAGAGCAAAAATAATTATAAATGGTGAATATACGGGAAGTTTCAATATAGAAAAAGGAGTACGACAGGGATTCTCTCTGTCCCCCCTATTATTCATTCTATCCACAGAAATACTAATGTCACAAATTAGAGAAAATTAGGACATAAAAGAATTAAAGTACGCATGCGCAAGATGGCAGCACTAGCTGAGATTGCGGCATGAGGATGGGCACTGACCTACCTTTTGGGACCCTTTGAGGGTCGCCCTGAAGACCTGACGACCCTGGTCTGGTTGGGGAAACTTCCTCCCATTCGGGGGATGGTTTTCTGCTCCCTCTTGAACATCGTAGTGGGAGCAGAGAGCACAGCGTCGGCAAGGCTCGGAAGCCTCGGAACAGCTGAGAGGCGGTGTGGCAGCGTTTTTCCCCTCCAGCTGGAGCTCACCGGGATTCGGAGCGGCGGCGGTGGCATTGCGCTGGGGGCGCCTACCACATGGACCCCAGGCCCTGGCTTTGTTGAGGTGCTGTTGGGGCCGCCGGTTCCCTGGAAAAATCTCAGGGACGCTGCCAGGATTTCTGTATGGCAGTGGGGGATGGTGACAACGGCAGCAACCGCAAAGACTTCCGGCTGGCTCTTGGCGGGAAGAGGAGCACCCTATGGCCTTGATGAGGGGCGCTAATGTGGCCAAGGACCATCTTTTCGAGCCAGGATAGACAATGACTGGGTGTGTTATTGAGGGGGGGCTCCATTTGGGTGTTTTAGAGTGCCCTCGGGAGCTGGGAGGGTTAAAGCGTAATCCCACCTCTTTCCATCTTTCCCCCCTTGGAACACCCCCTTCTCGGACTTGCTCCCTCTTTTGGCTTCACCTCACTGACACAAATAGCTCGCTCATTCCACCTGAGCCCTTCCCCTACTTGTGTGGAGGACTAATATCATCTGAACAGAAGCTGGTATATGACTCCATTCCACCAGCTGAGAGGACCAGCCAAGAGCCTAACCACCGTGAGAGGGTGGCTTGGGCTCTGGGCCTCACGGGCCGAGCTGGGATGGCATTAGCTATTTTGCACTTTGCACTTTGCACCTGCTGGCAGGGGAATGACCATCGGACAAACCGCCATGAGAGGGCGGATTGTGGATTTATATCCTGGGTGCTGCACTGTTTCTGTTGTACCATCATTCGGCACCTGCACTTTATACCTTGCTAGCAGAGGGACGGACCATCGAATCCACCATGAGAGGGCGGATTTTGGACCTATATTATGGGTGCTGAGTGCGCAAGTTGGACCATTACTTCCATCTCACCAATAGAGGGGGCAGACCATTGGGCCAAGCCACTGTGAGAGGGTGGTAGGACTTATCCCTCCCCCTCCTTGGACTATGTCAACCTGGAGACGGACTTCGCCTCTGTTGTGAGAGAACAGCGGACTGGGTCTTGAATCCTTTTGTGGCTCCTGCCTTCTTATGTTCTCCCTCGGACTTTTCTGTATGGACCCTTTAGGGGACAGTCACCCCATACCTGCAGCAAGATGTACGCAGCAGCGGAGCTTCTTGGTCTGCGAGATTCCCCCCTCTCGCAGGCTTGGCCCTCTACGTTATCGAGGGCCTATCTCGATGACGGATTTTGGAATCCCAAGAGGTGGCATGCCGCAAAGAGGGGGCTGAGGGGTTTTTTAAATTCGTCTTTGTGTAAATTTTTAAGGGGTTTGGGGAGTGGGGTAGGGAGGGAGGGTGATAGGTCAGGCTTGGCACAGGGGCACGAACTGGGAGGTGTGGAGCCGGGTGTGGAGGGGTTTAGTGTATTCCATCAGGACCATGGTTGGGAGGGGCAGATACGGCGGGAGCAGGGGACCATATTGTGTTAGGGGGGCACGCACCTGCTGTCTTTTCAAGCAGTGGCATGCCTCGGCCCCCAAGGCTCGTCTCATTTCCCAGGTTGTCCAGAGCTTCAGAGCCCAGGCCTTAGGCTGATGCTGTGCAATGCCAGGTCCATGGTTAATAAGGCCCCCCTCATCTGCGAGTTAATTCAGGAGGGGGGAGCGGACCTGGTGGGTATTACAGAGATCTGGCTGGGCCAAGATGGGGGTCTCCCTCGTAGAAATGTGCCCACCAGGTTTCCGAGCATTTCATCAGTTGAGGGCCCAGGGCAGGGGTGTGGGGGTGGCGGTTGTAATTAAGGAAAGTTTGATCCGAGGGAGACCACTGTACCACAGATAGCCGGATGTGAGTCTCTCCTGGTGAAGTGGGGCCATGGAATGCAGATGGGCCTGCTGATCACGTACCTGGCTCCCTGCCACGTGATAGTGGCCCGGCCCGAGCTTCTCAACGTTATTGCCGGAGTGGCGGTTGATACTCCCAGACTGGTGGTCATGGGGGATTTCAATCAGCCGTCGGCCGGTGAGGCGTCTGAGGTTGCCCAGGAGTTCATGGCTTCCATGACGGCCTTGGACCTGACACAACTAATTCATGGCCCTACTCACACGGGACGACACACTCTGGACTTAGTTTTTGTCTCTGGTCAGTGGTTGAATGGACAGGTTATAGGGGATATAGCTATTGAGCCCCTGTCATGATCTGACCATTCTCTCCTGAGGCTGGACTTTCTGACCGCTGCACCCCACCGCAGGGAGGTGGAACCGATTAGGTGGTTCCGCCCCAGGAGCCTGATGGATCTGGAGAGATTCCAGAGGAAGCTTGGGCCATTTCCTGAGGCTTTGGCTCACGATTCGACTGAAGATCTGGTGGCCGCCTGGGATAGGACAGCTGTCGGGGCTTTGGATCGTGTCGTGCCTTTGCGGCCTCTGACCTGACATCGCACCTGCCCAGCTCCTTGGTTCACCGAGGAGCTGAGGGGGATGAAATGCCGGAAAAGACGCCTAGAGAGTGGTTGAAGGGCCAGTCGCTCCGAATCCGATCGAACACTAATTAGGTCTCATATTAAGACCTATAAAAGCGGCAAAGTATGATTACTTTTCCACTCTTATTGCATCGGCAGATAACTGCCCAGTCGCCTTGTTTAGAGTGACCCGCTCCCTCCTACATCAGGGAGCACGGGAGGACCCCTTGCAAGGGCAGGCTGAGGATTTTGCATAGTATCTGCACGATAAAATCACTCAGATTCGGGAAGGCTTGGACTCTGACTGGGTAGATTCCGGTGGGGTGGCTGAGGAGGGTCTTGAGAATGTTATCTGGGATGAGTTCGATCCTGTGACTCCTGAGGACATGGACAGGATTCTGGGGAGGTTAAACACAACCACATGTTTACTGGACCCATGTCCCTCCTGGCTGGTACTGGCTACCCGGGAGGTTATGCGAGGCTGGCTCCAGAGGATTATAAGTGCTTCTTTGGGGGAGGGTTTCCTGCTGCCTGCTTTGAAAGAGGCAGTGGTGAGGCCCCTCCTTAAGAAGCCTTCTCTGGATCTGGCTGTTATGGCTAACTAAAGGTCTCCAACCTTTGCTTTATTGCGAAGGTTGTTGAGAGTGTGGTTGCGCAACAGCTCCCACAGTACCTGAATGAAACCTTCTATCTAGACCCGTGCCAGTCCGGCTTCAGGCCTGGGTATAGCACGGAAACGGCATTGGTTGCGTTGGTTGATGATCTCTGGAGGGCTTGGGACAGGGCTTGCTCCTCTGTTCTGGTCCTATTAGCTCTCTCAGCGGCTTTTGATACCATCGACCATGGTATCATGCTGCACCGGCTGGAGGGATTGGGGGTGGGAGGCACCGTGTTGCGGTGGTTCTCCTCCTATCTTTCTGACCTGTCGCAGTCTGTGTTGGCAGGGGGGCAGAGGTCGACCTCGAGGTGCCTTGTTTGTGTGGTGCCACAAGGGTCGGTCCTCTCGCCACTCCTTTCAACATTTATGTGAAGTCGCTGGGTGAGATCATCCGTGGATTTGGGGTGCGATGCCATCTGTACGCTGATGACACTCAGCTGTACATCTCCACCCCAAACCAGCCCAACGATGTCCTTGAAGTGATGTCCCAGTGTCTGGAGGCCGTGTGGGTCTGGATGGGGAGGAACAGGCTTCGACTCAATCCTTCCAAGACAGAGTGGTTGTGGATGCCGGCATCCCGATATAGTCAGCTGGTGCCATCGCTGGCTATTGGGGGCGAGTCATTGACCCCCACAGAGAGGGCTCGCAACTTGGGCGTCCTCCTGGACACACGGCTGTCTTTAGAAGAGCATATGACGGCCATGGCCAGGGGGGCTTTTTATCAGGTTCACCTGATACGCCAGTTGCGCCCCTTTCTGAGTCGGGATTCCTTATGCACAGTCCCTCATGCTCTCGTCACTTCTCGCCTGGACTACGCTAACGCTCTCTACATGGGGCTCCCCTTGAGGAGCACCCGGAGGCTCCAACTGGTCCAGAATGCGGCCGCGCGGATGATCATGGGAGCAACATGGCACTCCCATATAACACCTCTCTTGCACAAGCTGCACTGGCTCCCGGTGATCTTCCGGGTGAACTTCAAGGTGTTGGTTCTCACCTTTAAAGCGCTCAATGGCTTAGGGCCAGGGTATTTACGAGACTGCCTGCTGCTACCGATAACCTCCCACCGGCCAATTCACTCTCATAGAGAGGGCCTCCTCAGGGTGCCGTCAGTCAAGCAATGTCAGCTGGCGGTCCACAGGGGGAGAACCTTCTCTGTGGGAGCACCCGCCCTCTGGAACGAACTACCTCCCGGAATACAGCTGATTCCGGATCTCCACACTTTCCGTAAGGCCCTGAAGACGTTTTTATTTCAGCAAGCCGGCCTGGTCTGAATAGGTTTTATGGGTTAGTTTTTTAATTGTATTGCTAGGGGTTTTAATTTGGGGCGGCTGTTTAATTTAATTTATTTTTAATTATTTTAACTTTTATATTATATGTTATTTTAATTCTTGGCTGTTCACAGCCCTGAGTCCCTTCGGGGAGAAGGGCCGGATATAAATTTAATAAATAAATAAATAAATAAATAAAAATAAAAATTAAATCGCAGGAATATAAAGTCCAAGCATTTGCCGATGGCCTGGTATTCATTATTGGGGAACCCTTAGAATCTGGACAAATATTATTTGAAGATATAAACCAATTTGGTAAAGTGGCAGGGCTCAAAATAAACAAGGACAAAGCTAAAAGATTGACCAAAAACTTAACAAATAAACAGAATGAAAAATTAGAGGAGAAATTGGGGATTTCAAGAGTTTAAAAAATTAAATATCTAGGAATACAGATATCGGCAAAATGCACCACGATTAAAAAAAAGATAATTATTATACATTGCTACAAAAAATCCAAAAGGATCTAGAAATTTGGTCTAAATTGCAAATATTGTTGATTGGTAGAATTTCAACGATAAAAATGAGTATATTACTTAGACTGCTATACTTGTTTCAAACTATACCGATCAAATTAGAGAAAAATTTCTTTGAACAATTAAATAAAATTACATCAAAATTCGTCTGGTCAGGGAAGAAACCTCGCATCAAATTTAAAATATTGCAAGATAGTAGAAGTAGAGGCGGCTTTAGTTTCCCAAATTGGAAGCTCTATTATCAGGCCGCAGCACTAACATGGCTTAAAGAATGGATTCAGCTACAAAACAAACGAGTACTAACGATAGAAGGTCATGATCTCTAGATTGGTTGGCACAGTTTTCTCTGGGCTGGGAAAAATAAATATCATACATATTTCCAAAGACATTTATTAAGAAACGCTCCTTTACAAGTCTGGGAAAAAGTTAAGAAGGATCATTATACAAAAGTCCCAATCTGGCTATCAACTATGGAAGCAATATTACACCCAAACACACAGACTTGAGCAAAATGATAAGATATGCAGAACTACTTGATGAGAAAGGGGAATTAAAATCAATTTAAGATTGAAACAACAAGGATTAAATATGGAATGGTGGCTGTATTTACAAATAAAAACCAGATTCAAAAAGGTTCAGGAGCAATATGGCGTATACAGAGAACAATTGGATACAGATAACATTTTATTAGGATCGGGGGAAAAATGATCACAAAAATCTACAATTTCTTATTAAAATACAAAATGGAAGGCGAAACAGTAAAAGAAACAATGATCTGTTGGGCAAAAAACCTTGGGCACAATATAGAATTAGAAAAGTGGGACAAATTGTGGGATAGAAACTATAAATTAACAATGGCAGTAGCCTATAAAGAAAATTCGTATAAAATGTTCCATAGTTCGCACTTGGCACCAGCGAAATTGGCCAAAATGTTCCCAAATCTATCACCTAATTGTTGGAGATGTGGTTACAAATTAGGCACATACTACTATATGTGGTGGATGTGCCCCAAGATAAAAAAATGTTGGCGTAAAATTAAAAATTGACTGGAGGAAATTACCAAATTAAAAATGGAATTTAAACCAGAACTCTATTTATTAGGAATAATTAACCCAAAAATAGACAAATCTTTACAACATCTAATACTTCATATATTAACGGCAGCAAGGATTACTGTCGCACAGGGATGGAAACAAAATAATGTACCAGGAGAGGAAACAGTAATTTGAAAAATTCTACAATGTGCAGAAATGAATAAGATGACACTGGAAATTAAGGAGAGGGAAGAGTCGGAATATTATAGAGTGTGGAATAAACTATATGATTGGTTAGAAAAAAGAAATCAACATAACAATTTGGAATGTTAATTAAACCGGGTTAAAACTAGGAAGTGTAAATTGCTGAACAGTGTCAACTGGATAATGATGGTTTTGTAAATAGATACTAATGTAAATATAAGTACATAGATGAAAATTGAATAAGAATAGAGAATACATATCCATGTCAATACAGTAAACTGTAAAATAATATATGATGTAATGCTATATTTGTTACGTATTTTTAATGTATTTTTGTTTTTTCTTGTATTTTTCTTTGTCTTTAAAACTTAAAACCTCAATAAAAATTATTTTTTTAAAAAAAGAAAGAGACCTAGCATGTTTTCACATGTGTGCCTACATGTGAAACCCACACCGCCTCACTTTGTGGCCATGGCACCGGTCCATTGCTCAACTTCCTGCTTTGTTGTGGCCACGCACAAGCAGAAGTGGGCTGGTGCCCATGCGGTGTCCTGCTGGATGGGGCTGCCAGAGGTGGGTGTGGGTGATCTGACTGTGGGGGCCCTGAGGTAAGCCGGTGTGGGGTGAGTAGGGCAGCTCCCCCGCCTCGCAGCGGTGGCACTAGTGTGCCACACGGTCTCCTACCCTGCCATGAGCAAGCAGAAGTGGGCCTTCTGTACATGAAAAAAAAAACACCCCCAAAAATAAGCTCTAGTGCTTATTTTGGGGCCCAAAAGAAAATAAGACCTGGTCTTATTTTCAGGGAAATGTGGGTAGTAGCTTCAGGATTTTATGAGCCCATAGATTTGCAGAACAATTTTATGGGACCAAAAATCGTTATAAAGTATGATTTCCACCTTTTCATAGACATAAAATGTAAACATCATAAATTTTAATTAAGACATTGCATTAATATTATGAATTTCATTTTGTTATTGCTCATTATTTTTCTTTGCAGCTGAAAATGGTGAAGGTTTCCATATAATTTTGAAGTGATGTTGCCATATGTATGTCAAACTGATTCCAATTGAAAAATGAAGTCATCAAGAATGGCAAATAATATCAAGTGTCTTCAGAGATCTGATTTCACCATATAGAATGTTTCATATTGAAAACGCAAGTTGACCTTCTAATGAGCGGTTTAGTAAATGAACTTATCACTGCCATAGCCAATTTTCCTCATTAGAGATAGAAATGACCCAACAAGCATTGAAAAAAGCAAAGTGCATAGAAGTGTTTGCCCTTTCTTGAAACAAATAAAATAGGCAAGCTATGGCCAGTACCTTGAAGCATTACTGTTTCCTATTACACTGTATCTGGTTGAATGTAAACTAATATTGGGCATTTATCTTCCTGTGCCAGTTTGTTATTACTTGCTTGTGCTTTTATGTTGGTTTTATTTTTTGATGTTAGCAGAGCACATAGTAACTTGTGTGGAGATAAGTAATATGATAATAACAATCAGGTTTGGGATCTTGAGCATAAAGCTATCAAAACAACATTCTCTATATAATATGTGTATAAAGTGTGGATGTAAGAAGTGTAAATGTCAGAGCTTGTTAAAGTCCTAACCACATGAAAATTAAGCATGATCAAAGCATATTATCATTAGTATCTAACTGAGAAATTTATAAAATAAGATCTCTGAGGTACAGCATTTTGCTTTTCAACAAATTCCTTGAGAAAATTTGCCTATGCATCATGTTTTTAGTTTCTTGAATGATACACTCCTGCAGCTACGCTTTTTTTAAAAAAAATCTGTAAAATAATAGTGATTTGAAATTTCTTAATAGAGAAAAGGAAATGTAATTGTCACAAAAGTTCAATATTTGAAATTAAGCAAGGTTCCATAAACCAAACAATACTTTTAACAAAATATAGGTGCACTCCTGCATTTTCCCATGTTCATTCCCACGTGACAACTGTCCCTTTCTCTTTTTTCCTCTGGCTGTACTGGAAAGACCAGTCTTAGTGCCTATTCCATACAACCAAATACTTAACTAGCAGTTGCACATCTTAATGAACTGTACAAATGTTTTCAAATGTTACTGAAGATCATAGCATTCTAGAAAAATAAGATTTGACTCTTCTGGATTGTGTATTAATATATGTACTTGTTAGAAATTAAGACACAAAAAGGTAGATTACTTCAATACTTGCTTTTTAAATCAACTTAAATCTTGAATGCTGTAGTGAAAGGGTGAAAAGCACCGCATGTTAAGTAATGTTTTTTATTTCAATTCCATTTTTACTTATGCCTAAGTGAAGTGCTTGAACTATATAATTATTCTAAGAAAGTCAGTTAATTACTTGTATTTGGATGAATGTTCATTCCCTTATTTTTTCATGACCTACATTATTTTGCACTGATACGGAGGGAGCATAGTTTGTGAGCATAAATTGTTTTTGAGTTGTTCTTGCCTATAAATTATTTTTTATTGTACTTGAGTGTCTTCAGTTCACTTGATGTGTCATGTCAACACATTTTTAAATTTGTGGAGAATCTTCAAAAAATGTAAAAGTTGTACAATAGTTTTGTTCATTTGCATTTAATTAATGGCATCAGCAAATTGCTTTTTGTTTTTGGATATGATATATACATTTCAATTTCAGTAAAAACATTTTCCAATAATGTTGTAAATATTTTTCTTTCACTGTTTGCAGTCCATATTGAAAACATAGGTGCTGCTGAGATATATAATTTGGAGAAATGTGTCATCCCTTTCAGCTGGAACTAGAATGTGCCCTGGCTTATAAAAGAACTGTGCTCAATTGAATTGGATGTGCTGAATAACTTTTTTTAAAAAAAAATACTACTAAAGACTTGCCACAATAAGTTTTAAATGATTAAATTTAGATCTAACTATGAATGCCTTCATTCACTAGTAACCAGTACCAAATTTAAATTAAATATCTGTTTAATAATTTCAGTTTCATGAATCAGGCCATTTCTGGCCTCTGGAGGGTTTCCGGGGGTGGGGGGAGAAAGGTTGTTTTTGCCCTCCCCAGGCTCCTAGAAAGGCTCTGGACCCTGGGTAGAGCAAAAAATGGGCCTTCCAGTCCCACTGGAAGTCGGCAAATGGGCCGTTTCTGGCCTCCAGGGGGTGGGGAAGGCCGTTTTCGCCCTCCCCAGGCTCCTAGAAAGGCTCTGGAGCCTGGGGAGAGCGAAAACCAGGCCTTTGGGTCCCACCAGAAGTCGCAAACGGGCTGTTTCCGGCCTCCAGAGGGCATCTGGGGGTGTGGGGAAGGCCATTTTCACCCTCTCCAGGCTCCTAGAAAGGCTCTGGTGCCTGGGGAGAGTGAAAAATGGGCCTACTGGACCAACGGGCCATCACGCGCCAAAAGCAGGGGGAGCATGGGGGGTCACGCGTACATGCATGGGGGGGTGAGCCACATTGAATTATGAGTGTGGGTATACACACACACGCAAACCCCCCATACTACCCCTGCTTTTGGCACGCAATGGCAAAAAGGTTCGCCATCACTGCTCTATACAAATACAAAAACAATGTTTTTAATAAGATTGTTATTTTAAAATATTTTTATTTGTGTTTAAATCCTATAGATATTAGAATGCATTGCAAATCTGTTTTACCTTTTACCTGAATATAATACTTTCTTCGAATTCAGTGCTGAAGAAATTTGAGATGGTATATTCAATAACTTTCATTCTCTATCATGCTGTTTTCTTTATTTAAAAAAAAGCTTAAAAGTGGTTTATTTTTCCCAAATAAAACTTAACAAAAGTTTATTCCTTTGTACAAGAAAAATTTAAGGATATGGCAGAAAATTGGATTAGATTGATTACGTTGCTTAAACTGTGGCTTACTGGTATGTGAGAAACTTGTATTTATTGCTCTTCCTTCACAACTCCAAGGTGATTAGAAGTCTTTAACTGTAATTAATTGAAAGCAAAACCCAGTAAAGAAACCCTGGTTAAGTCTAATACTTTGTAAAACAAATATTAAATTGGTTTTAATTATTGAATTAGCCACAGTTTAAAATGATCAGTGATTGAAAATGGAAGCAAATATGTGATTTCTTTCCAGTTACAAGGGATGAATGAAAATAATGCCTCCATTGTTGTAAATTGCCAGATCAATTTACTGTACAAGTGCACAGTAAGCAGTGAGATGTTCTTTAGCATCTGCTCTTTCACTTCAGTGAGCAGGAAGCTGCTATGGAGAAAGTATACTTTGTTTTTTGTAAAATGGAAGCTTACTTGATTTAAGCATATTATAATTGAATTTTAATTGCCAAAGAAATCTTTCCCCAATTGAAACACTACTGTTTTTTTGTGGGGATTGTATGTTACAATGAGAAGTGTTGAATCAAAGACAATTGACAGATCACTCAGAGAAGTTGCTATCAAGTTTGACATTTCACAAGAAAACACAAATAGCATTATTGATAGTCTTAATACTGGAAGGCTTGTCAAGATGGTTTCCTCACATGCTGAAAGCAGAACTAAAAAGTTCAAGACTTGAAATTTGCCAGGAATTGTTGAGATGCTACAAGAATGAAACAGAAGAATTTATTCACAATATTGTGATGGCCATTGAAATGCAAGTTTGTCATTATAAATAAAAATATCAGTCCATGGATAATCTAATAAAGAAGAAGAAAAAATAAATAAAAATCAGAATCCAGACAAGCAAGAAAACTCATGGCTATTGTTTTCTTTGCTGCACAGATAGCGTTACTCACATAGATTTATTTGAACTTGGCACCACTTGATCAGATTGTAATACTCTGAATTTTAATCGGATCTCGCCATCTTAGCCATCATGTAGTCAAGAGTTGGTGCCAAATGACTTCCACATTTTCCCAAAATTGAAGGAGTATCTTCACAGATGTTTGCTTCCTGGGCTAATGTATTGTTAGGGGTTCTTGAACAGATTGTGACATTATTTTGTGATGGTTTTAAGAAATTCCTTTGTTGACACAAATTCATAATGAATGCTGATTATGTTGAGAAATACAGTGTATTCAGAAAGTATTCAGACCCCCTTCATTTGTAAATTTTTGTATGCTGATTTTGTAGCCTGATTCTACAGTTGTCGTAATTCATTTTTTCCTTATTAATCTACACTCAATACCCCATAATGGCTAAGCGAAAAAAGAATTTTAGAAATGTCTGTAACTTTATTAAAAAGAAAAAACGGAATTATCACATTGGCATAAGAAGTCATATCCTTCACTCAGTATTTTGTTGAAGCATCTTTGACAGCAATTACAGTCTCGACGCTTGTTGGGTATGACGCAACAAGCTTTGCACATCTGGATTGGGCGATTTTCTATCATTCTTCCTTGCAAATCTTCGCAAACTCAATCAGGTTGGATGACGACTGTCAGTGGACAGCCATTGTTGGGACCCTTCAGAAATGTTCAATAGGGTTCAAATCAGGGCTCTGGCTGGGCCACTCTAGGACATTCACAGAGTTGTCCCTAAGCTACTCCTTTGTTGTCTTGGCTGTGTGTTTAGGATTGTTGTCATGTTGGAAAATGAATCTTTAGCCCAGTCTGAGGTCTTGAGCTCTGTGGAACAGGTTTTCATTGATATCCCTGTACTTTGTTCCATTCAGCTTTCCCTCAACTCTGACCAGTCTCCTGTCTCTGCTGCTGAAAACACTCCCATAGCATGATGCTGCCACCACCATGCTTTACTGTTGGGATGCTATTAGGCAGGTGATGAGCAGTGCCTGGTTTCCTCCAGACAAAATGTTCAGAATTGAGGCCAAACAGTTCAAATCTTGGTTTCATCATACCAGAGAATCTTGTTCTTCACAATCCCGGTGCTTCAGGTGCTTTTTTTGCAAATAGCTGCAGGTTTTTCTCTTTCTCCAAGTCTAATTTGATTTGTTGTAACAATTTCATATAGTTATCTTTTTTAATAGTTGCACAATTTGCTATTAACTGAATTCTTTTTTTTAATTGAAAAGTTTTATAAGGAATACAAACATTTTCTCCCCCCCCACCCTTCCCCCCTCCCTCCCCCCTAACCCTTCCCAAATACTCTAGTAAGTTAACAATTTGCCTTACATTACTTTTCATTTGTCTACCATTTATAAAACCAGTTTGATCATGATGAATCATTTGCTGCATAACTGTCATTAATCTGCTTGCTAAGATTTTAGCAAAAATTTTATAATCTGTATTTAGAAGTGAAATCGGCCTATAATTTTTTGGATCTGTATAATCTTGACCTTCTTTTGGGATCAAAGAAATAAAAGCTGTCTTCCAAGTTGGAGGTACCTCTCCTCCCTGTTGTATATTATTAAATAATTCCTTCAGTGGTTCCACCATTTCCTCCTGTAAGCTTTTATAATAAACAGCTGTCAAACCATCCGTCCCAGGAGCTTTACCCACTTTCAACTGCTTAATTGCAAACAAAATTTCCTCGGAAGTTATCAGTTGATTTAAACTATCCTTCTGCTCTTTTGAAGTTGTGTAAATGTTTTCTTTCTGTAAATATCTATCTATATCTATATCTTGAATTTTATCACCGGCATACAGCCTTGAATAAAACTCTAAAAATGATTTTTTAATCAATTCTTGCTCATAAACCTCTTTACCCTTGTATTTTATTTTCTCTATAGTCCTTGATTTCTGTTTTTTCCTTAACATATATGCTAACCACCTACCTGGTTTATTAGCGTTACAGAAAGTATTATGTTTAGCATATTGTAAGTTAGTTGCCACTTGATCTGCTATTAACATATTAAATTGACCTTTCAGTAAATTAATTGCCTCTTTAATTTTCTTATCTGTTGGATTAACTATTAAAGCTCGTTCCTGTTTTCTAATCTCTTCTTCTAATTCTTTTCTTTTTTCCCCTGTTTTTTTCTATATTTATTATTCAGATATATCAAAATGCCTCGCATATACGCTTTACTTGCATCCCATACCATTTCCATAGATGTACCCTTTTGCATATTCATAACAAAAAATTCTTTCATAAATTTTTTACACTCTTTTACATTTTCTTCATATCTAAACAAATTATCATTTAACCTCCAGGACCTTCTAGGCCCTTTTCTATACTCCAGTTCCAACCAAACTGGACTATGGTCTGTCAATGTTCTTCAACAAAACTTCGTATTCTTCACCCTAGAAAAAAGGTCATTAGTAATTAGTATAAAATCAATCCTTGAAAAGGATTGATGACTATCTGAAAAGAAAGTAAACTCTTTTTCTTCTGGGTTTCTTTCATGCCAAATATCCCTCAACTCCCAATCGTCCATCATCTCCAAAAACGATTTGGGCAATCTTGCTTTTGTTAAAACATTTTGCTTGGGTCCCTTCTTGTCCTTTTTTACGTCCAAAACACCATTCTGGTCACCCAATAGGATACAAGTCTTGTATCCCCATTGTATTAACTTTGAATGTAGAAGATTATAAAATTTTCCCTGTTGTTGGTTTGGGGCATGTACTCCAATTAACAGTAATTGTTCTCCTTTTATTAAAAGTTCAATCGCTAAAAATCTTCCTTGATCATCTGCTTCAATTAATTTGGCAATTAAGTCTCTTTTCACATATATGACTATACCATTTTTCTTCTCTGGTGCTGCTGCTACATAGTCTTGTATTTGTCAAATATTTTTGATCTTGTATCCTAATATGAGTCTCTTGTAAACAAATTATTCTTAAATTGTTTAAGATAGTGAAATATTTTCCTCCTCTTCTGTGGTGAATTCAAACCATTGACATTCCAGGTTAAAAATCTAGTTCCCATCTCTGGGCCTCTGAAGCATCTGGAGCACTTTCTGATGGTCTTGCCTCATTTGACCTTTAGGTCTGGCTCCTTCCACTGCTTCTGTTTTGGTAGTTTCTTGAGTTGCCATCTGAAGTTGTTGCTGTCTTAATTCTTCCTTGCATTTAGCTGTTGCTGCTCTAGTCTGTCTTTGATCCTTTGGTTCTTCTGATATATCAATTAAATCCAAATCTTGAACAGCAATCTGGATCTGTAGCAATTCTTCTTGACTCGTCGAAACTCCCCCCTGGACTACTGTCATCAGCTCTTCTCTCTCTTCTTCCATTACTTCCTTCTTTCTTTTTCCTTCTGGTGATTTGGATGTCCCAGCCTTTAACACATTGGCGTAGAAATCTCTTGCTTTCCATATTGTATTAAGACGATATCTCTCTCCCGAATATGTGACCACTAGGCTGGCTGGCACTTCCCATCTATACTGTATTTCACGTTTTTTTCAGTTCATCCACCAGAAAGGCATAATCACTTCTAGCTCTCAACATTTTAAGAGGAATTTCTTTCATTGTCATCACCTCCTGGCCTTCCACCTGAAGCTTGTTTTTAAAGGTAGCCTGTAAAATTTCATTGCGTAATCTCCTTGTAGTAAAATATATTACAATGTCTCTTGGTAAATGTTTCTGTCTGGCCACCCACGAATTGACACGATATATCGTGTCAATCTGCCAGCCTAACTCCACTTTCGTCCCCCCCAACATCTGTGCCAATGCCTCTGACATCATTTCTTTCAAATTCTCTTGTTTGTTTTCCTTCACCCCTCTTATTCTTAAAGCAAATTCTATATCCCTGTATTGAATCATTGTTACATCAGCTTCAGCCCTTTCAATTCTATTCTGAGTCTCTCCTAATTTATTATCCAAAATTTCCGTAGATTGTTTAATTTCTTCAACTTTGTCATCCAATATTTCAATATTGCCTGTCAGACCTTTAAATGCCAGTAATATACCTTCCCTAATTTGCTGATTCCGAATTGAAATGTCCTCTGAAACAGCCTGTATTTTTTCATTAGTTTTATTAATTTTTTCATTAATCACAGTGGCAAGTTTACTCTGTGTGGCTATTAGGGCTTCTTGTATCATTTCAAATGTTAAAGTCTGTGGATCTGTTGGGGCGGCAGAGGCTTGCATTCTAGAAGTGTGAGCTGGGGAACTTCCAGCACTCCCAGTTCCTTTAATAGAAACAGTCTTTACAGGTTTTGAGGCCATTCTCAGTTTGGATTAATTTTTATATTTTAATCAGAAGCCAAAAGGAAAAGTTCATCAAAGTCAAAAGTTTTCCCCAATCTTAAATTGATGTCTTAAAATCCTCCTTCTCTCATTACAAAAGTTCTTTTCAGGCAAGAGGCTACCAGCAAAACGAAACTTTCCTTTAATTTTCATTTTCCACGCCCTTTCAAGCCTCAATCGCCATTTTGTTGCAAATTTACTAAATTGTTACTTCCGAAAGAGGCAATAAACATTGGAGTTAAGTTTGAATACTTGCAGTCTGACTTCTCCTGGCTTGTTCTGCCTGCAGCAATTCAGGATGTTGGAATTCCCCTCATTTGTTATTAGCAGAATTGGTCGTGGCTTCTTGCTCTGCTAATTAGCAGAGTTGACCCAGGTCCGGAGCAGATTGACAGGCTTCTAGGGAGCTCTCGCCCTTCGCGCCCCAGAATTTCTCCTAGGGCACTTGGGGGGCTCTACCTCTGCCTGTCGGCTCTCCTCTCTCCCCTTTGCCAGGGGAGAAGGTTTCCAAGCCTCCAGACAGCTGTTTTTCTGCTGTTCTGGAGGCTTTTACGGTGCCGGGGATCGGGCGCTCACAGAGGAGCGTCTACGAGGCGCGCGGAACCAACCGGAAGTTGCTATTAACTGAATTCTTAAGTATTTAACTTTCTTAACTATCTGAATATCTTCTCCACTAGCTTTTTTTTCTTTTCTTTCTCTGTAACATTTTTGATTAGTATTTTAGTTTTTATTCAGTCCTGCAACTTCACCATATTCTGCTATCATTTTATTAACTTGGGTCTAGTTTCTTGTGGTTCTTCTAGTACCTTAAACTCAAAAAGCCACTTGGACCTGTTTCCCACAGAAAACAAAACACCAGGAGCCAGAAAATCTGAGTGGGCATGGCCAACTCGACATCACACACTCCCAGTCACATGACACACACCCCAGCCTTGCCTACCCAGATTTTGTGGTTCCAGGTGTTTTCTTTTCTATGGGAAACAGGTATCTCTCTCTCCAACTCCCATCTCTCCCTCCCTCCCATCTCTTTCTCTCGCCCTCTCTCCCATCTCTATCTCCCTCCCCTTCCATCCCTCCCTCTCATCTTTCTCATATATCTCCCATCTTTCTCTCTCTTTCTCCCCATCTCTCTATCTCCCTCCCTCTCTCTTTCTCATCTCTATCATCTCTTTCCCCCCGTCTCTCCCTCATCTCTCTTTCTCATCTCTCTCTTCCCCCCACCTCTCTATGTCTCTCTCTCTGCCTCTATCTTTCTCTCTTTTTCTTTCTTGCTCTCTCTTGCTCTCTCCCTCCTTTCCTCAAAGGCAAAGTATGGGATGAATCACCCACCCCATCAACAAGGCAGCGTCCACTGAATCCTTGCAAAACCGGGCAAAGGCAGAGAGAGGGAAGCCGACAGAGTCGAATCGAGCTGAATCTCTCTCTCCCTCCCTCTCTCTCTTTCTCTCTCCCCCCAACTGCAGTAGGAAATGGTGGGCAGCTACTTCTGGCTTTGTTGGTGCTGGACGCATGACCTGCTTTCTGCCCTTAGAGCGGGGGTTGCCAGGGGCGAGTGGGGCATGGAATGGGCTCCAGGAGGAGGAGGGGACACAGTCTCCCCCATTGTGAAGTGTGCTTTCACTGTGCTGCGCAAGGCACTGCGAGAGCAACAGGCAGGCCATGGAGGGGATATTGGGTCTTCCTCATGCCCCATGCCAAAAGGAAAGCCATCTGGACTTCTCTGAAGCCCCCATACCCTCCCCCTGCTCCCTTCCCCTTCCCCCCCTTAATCCCACTTCGGGACAGAAGAGTGCGCGCTGGAAACACGTGTTGGGATGACCCTCCGGTGCTTGGCCCGCAACTCTCTGCCCTCCTCCAGGTCCAGCTTGCTGAGGAGGGGGGAGCAGCCCTGATGCCTCTGCTGCCCCCCCCTGGCCCCAGCCATCGCTGCCCAGCTTCCTCAAAGGTGCGGCACATTTCAAAAGTGGCAGCTCACATTGGAGGTGCAGAACAGTGGGACAGCTGCAAGAGCTAAGCCAGGCTTCTCCACTGTCCGACACGCCAATGGGGGCACTTCTGCAGGGCCACACACACACACGCACGCACACTGGGCTTTTGGGTTTGGCGCTGGGGAGGGGAGTGCTTCCCCACACCACCCCCTTTTTTCTCTTGGCTGCACCGACGGACGAGGAAGGCCAGGCTTGGGGGATGGCCCCACCCCACAAGATTTTCCCTCACCATTCTCTCCCAGCCCTCTTTGCTGGCGGCAACAGCAAATGTATCTGGCGGAATCCTGTTGCTGCGCAAAGGCAAGTACTTTGGGGCACTTCGCTCCCACACTAAGGCAACAGGGTGACAGCTCTTTCATCCCTCTGCCGCAACAGGGCCACAGGGAGCCGCAACTGAGGGGTGAAAGAGCCGCATGCGGTTCTAGAGCCACAGGTTGTCGACACTCGTTCTAGGATAAATAACAGGTCATCTGCAAATGCCTGTAATCTGTTTTTGTTTCCATTCCTTTTATTTCTGGGTATTGTCTGATGTTCTGGGTCTTGTCGGATGTTAATATAAATAGTAAGGGGGACAGAGGGCATCCTTGTCTCATGCCTTTCCTTATTTTAAAGTTCTCTGTCATGTCCCCATTAACCATCACTTTTGCAGTCTGTTTAGAATATATTGCCTTAATTATGTTGATAAATTTCTCCCCAAAATCCATATATTTTAATTGTAGTAACATAAATTGCCAATTTACGCTATCAAATGCGTTCTGTGCATCTAAAAATATTAGTGCATTTGTTTTTCGGAATGTACTTCATAATACTCCAGCGTGTTCAAGATAATTCTCATATTATTTTTAATTTGCCTTTTAGGTAGAAATCCATTCTGGTCTAACTGTATAAATTCATTCAAAAATCTTTTTAATCTCTCTGCAATTATTGAATGGTATATTTTGTAGTCTGCATTTAATAATGATATTGGCCTGTAATTTTTTATCTGTGTACTATATGATTCTTCTTTCGGTATTAAAGTTACATTTGCTTCCAACCAGGTATTTGGTATTTTGGCCTCTAACAGTACTTCATTATAAACTTCCAACACTGGCAAACCTAAAGAATCTTTTAAGAATTTATGAAGTTCTGGTAATCCATCTGGTCTTGGTGTTTTATTATTATTTTTTCTCTTGAAGCCTCTGTTCCATCATCGTTATCTTTTCATTTAACATAATCGTCACTATTTCAGGCACTTTGGGTAATTCAGCTTCTCCAAATATTGTTTTATTTTTTCTTCTGACACCTCTTGGTTATATAATTTTTCATAGTAATTCTGGATTATTTTCTTTTTCATTTCATTTTGATAGTGAAGGGTAGGTACCCTTTCCATCTAACAAACTGTATCAATTTTTTCTCTTTCTCCTTTTTCAGTTTATATGCTAACCATATTCCTGGTTTGTTGGCATTTTCAAAGTAGTTTTGTTTTGCTCTTTTAATTTTTTGTGTTAGTTCTACTGTTTCCATTAAATTAAGTTTGTGTTTTATTAGTTCCATTTGTTTTTTTAAATTTCTTTTCTGCGGTTCTTTCTGTAACTCTATTTCCAGTCTTTTATGTTCTTCTGCTCATCTTTGCATCTTTTTCTTGTTCTTTTTTGCTGTGTAGTTTATAATTAGTCGTAATATAGCGAATCCATCTTACTTTTTTCCTTTGATCTTTCCATTTTATTTTTATTGGTTTATGATCCTCCCATACATTAGTTTCAATTTTTATCTCTTGTACATTTGCTCTTAATTTCGGTGTCATCCATATCATATCCATTCAGTCCATCTATGTTAATTAATAACATCTTAAATTCTTCTTCAATCTTCTCACTTATATATAGGTCGTACTGTCCTAGTTGATCTTATTTCTTTCTATTCCTTTGTCTTTGCTCCTTCTCGTTCTACTTGTTCTATTTTCTTGGCCTCACTTTCTTCTTGCCGCATAGTATTTTCCACATTTACTGGTTCCTTGTTTCTTTTACATTCTGCTTCCTCTCCCCTTTTCTGTTCTTCAGTGGTGCCAAATTGATATTCATGGAATTCATGTGCTTTATCTAATGAGTCCAATCTATATCTTTTTTCATTCCAAGTTACTAATACTCTAGTGTCGACCATCTAAAATTTACGTATTTGATCAGCTGACCTGTCAGGAATTGTCTCCTTAAGTTTCTTACTCTTCTTGGCACCTGTTTCAACACCACAATTTCTTTGCCTTTATATCGCAATGGTTCATCTCTTGCTTTTTTGAGTATTTCAACTCTTTATCATCTTAACAAATCTGACATAATATTTTGGAGATTATGTCTTCTCACGTAACTTTTGTGTATTCCCCAAACTCAATCTTTGTCAATGGATCTCATCTGCAAGACAATGGGACCCATCTAGGATGAAACTCTAGTTTGTATTGCCTGTATTGTAAAAGTAGCTGCACACACATGCACACACAGAGAGACACACCATTCAGAATAAGACTGAAACTATTCCCTTCACTTACCTCCACACAAAGCTTCTCCTAGGTTGATTTTTGCTCTGTGGCACTAAAAGCCCAAGGAATCATATCTCCCTGCTAATTCCACGGGGGAGGAGGCAATCCCCCTCCTGCAATTCCCTCACTTGAAGAGATAGCAGAAAAAATGATATCCAAAACCCAAGCCCTGACCATGACTCACAAATGATGCTGCCCAGTTGCCCAGTAAAGAAAGATATATTGCGCTGGTGGTCTCATGAATAGAAGTCCCAGGGCTCATTGTGTGTAACACCAAAAACAAAACAAAAAAAAAAAACAACCTGGACATTGTACACTGGCTAACCTCAATTTGGACTCACAAATCCTGGATGCACTAAAGTAAGAACTTGGGCAGGTTCAGTAACCAACCCTTGGAAATGGGCAGCCTGTAATTTAAAGGAAAACCATGGCTGTGAAAAATTTTGGGACGTGTGCTTGCTTGAAACCTGACTGGAAGCTCACAGAAAGTAATATCTGAAATCTGAAATTAATTGGCATGGAAAATTGGATATTGTAAAATTCTTTCCAGAACTTTTCTCCTGGCTGCTAGACCTCCATGGTTGAAAGCTTTTTGGAAGCCACTGAAGGAATCCCTTTTTCTGTTGCCCTATCAATACCTTCCCCTTTGCATCAGAACAATTAAAATCACCCATTAAGGCTCCCTGACCTGATCAATTTTAATCTTTTGCCAAGAACTTATTTCAAAACTTACGCTTTGAAGAAAAAAAAAGTAGGGATTCTAGGAGGTTAGCACCCACCCCTTTCCTGGAAGAGGGAATATTTTGAAATATTATTTTGGGAAATATTAAAAAGGCAGAATATTATGTTTCCCTGTATGAGAAATGGAGAAGCATGTTTTTAAAGACAGAACAGCTCCCACCTTCCTGCTCCCATCCTTTTGTTAATGGGCCAGAGGCAGAAACTCAATCTTTGTCAATGGACCTCATCTGCAAGACAATAGGACCCATCTAGGACGAAACTCACCACATGGCACCTGGGAAGATTACATCAGCCAGCAAGGCTAGCTAAGACTCCCAGCCCCTGGAAGTCTGACAACCAGTCAGGATACTCTTTCTGGGCCTCAGGGAGTTCAAAACCAGAGAGAGCATAAAACCTGAAAACTTGCTGTATCTGTCCCTTTTTCTGTTCAGGAACTCAAGCCATGTGATCCTATCCACCATTAAACCATCTTTCCAAGCAGTCTCTATGTTTCCAGTGTCTTTTTCCCCACTTGGAGGAGAACCCAGAAAGATATTTCTTCCTACAATTTGGCGACACAGATGGGACTCTAAGCTAACCTAACCAATGGACCAGGCCCAGGTAAGCCTCCCTTGCTAGGAGCAGACCCATTGTGGGCATGTTTTCGTGGACCTTGGCCATTTGGAACTAGGTTTTAAAGGGGTTTTGAGTGTTGAGCTCAAAGGCTGCTTGGAAAGAAGGTGAGTACCTCTAAATTTTAATTTTAAAGCATGGAAAAGCATGGGAAATGTGTGTGTGCCTGCATGTGAGTGTGAGGGCCCTTCTCCCAATCACAGCTGGATCTTGCTTCCTCTGTGCATTTCCTAACTCCAGAAAGACTAACAGTCTGGAGAGCATGGGGGTTTTGCCAGAGCACAGGACCTTCTGTTAGGGAAGGAGGAAGTGTGTGTGTGGGATTCCACCCGTAAAACAGTCTATTTCACCTCTTTGAGTGACCTCTAGCCGCACCTCTGCCTACTGCTAGCTCCACTGAGCCATGACCGGTAGGATAGAGAAAGCAAGGGGGGGTCGCCAAATGTGGAACTTTCTGTTTAAAAGGAATGGAAGCCGAGTGAATGCCAAGCGAAAGTGAAAAGGGTAATAAAACTGTAGAAGGGAATCCTGGTGTGTCTAGCCCAGACGCGGAGATAGTGTGAGGAGGTGCCAGTACTCACTGCTGGGGGCAGCAGGTCCTCCCAGATCCCCTTTTTGGATCCGAAAACCTACGGCGAGTTCCCTAAAGAAGGGGCCCATACTTCGTAAGGGAATCAAAGTCCTTCCCAGAGCCTTTTCTCTGAAAACTGATGGTGGGTCACCTGGCTAAGTCAAAATGATCCTTCTACCAAAAGGGTCATGGGTAGCGGTAGTTCGCAGGTGGCAGGAACCCCCTGGGAGAATTGCTCGAGGCCTGGGATGCCAGGCGGATGCCCATTTTGAGTGGCATGAATAGGAAACCAGCAGGAAAATTGTGTCAAAAATGGGCTTTGCTAAGAGATAACACCGGGAGACAAATTTGGCTAAATAAAGGTACTTAAAAGAAAAGGGAAATATATAAATAGGAATGTGGTTGCGCAACAGCTTCCCCAGCACCTGGATGAAACGACGTATCTGGATCTGTTCCAGTCGGGCTTCAGGCCCGGGTATAGCACAGAAACGGCATTGGTCGCATTGGTAGATGATCTCTGGAGGGCTCGGGACAGGAGGCGCTCCTCTGTCCTGGTCCTGTTAGACCTCTCAGCGGCTTTTGATACCATCGACCATGGTATCATGCTGCACCGGTTGGAAGAGTTAGGGGTGGGGGGCACTATACTACGGTGGTTCTCCTCCTTTCTCTCCAGCCGGTTGCAGTCTGTGTTGGCAGGGGGGCAGAGGCCGACCCCGAGGCCCCTCATATGTGGGGTGCCACAAAGGTCAGTTCTCTCGCCCCTTTTGTTCAACGTTTATGAAAAACCGCTGGACGAGATCATCCGTGGTTTCGGGGTGAAGTACCACCAGTATGCTGATGACACCCAGCTGTACATCTCCACCCCGGACCACCCCAACGATGCCCTTGAAGTGATGTCTGGAGGCCGTGTGGATCTGGATGGGGAGGAACAGGCTCAGGTTCAACCCATCCAAGACCGAGTGGCTGTGGTTTCCGACGTCCCAATATAGTCAGTTGACGCCATCACTGACTATTGGGGGCGAACCGCTGGCCCCCACGGAGAGGGCTCGCAACTTGGGCGTCCTCCTGGATTCACGGCTGTCTTTAGAAGAGCACTTGACGGCCGTGACCGGGAGGATCTTTCATCAGGTTCACCTGATTCGCCAGTTGCGTCCCTTTCTGGATCGGGACTCCCTACACACAATCACTCATGCCCTCGTCACCTCCCGCCTGGACTATTGTAATGCTCTCTACATGGGGCTCCCCTTGAGGAGCACCCGGAGGCTCCAACTGGCGCAAAGTGCGGCCGCGCGAGTGGTTATGGGAGCAACATGGCGCTCCCATGTGACACCTCTCCTGCGCGAGCTGCACTGATTCCCGGTGGTCTTCTGGGTGCGCTTCAAGGTTTTGGTTACCATCTTTAGAGTGCTCCATGGCTTAGGACCTGGTTATTTACAGGACCGCCTACTACCACAAACAGCCTCCCACCGGCCGGTACGCTCTCATAGAGAGGGGCTCCTCCAGGTGCTGTCAGCCAAACAATGTCGACTGGCGGCCCCCAGGGGGAGGGCCTTCTCTGTGGGGGCACCTATCTGGAACAAGCTCCCCCCGGAGATACGGAGGATCCCGGATCTGCACACTTTCCGACGTGCTCTTAAGACCCTCCTATTCCAGCAGGCCGGCCTGGCCTAATTTTCTCCCCTTTTAAATTTTTTAAACTGAAATTTTAATTTGTTTTTAAATTATTGGGAATTTTAATTGTCTCAGGCGAAATTATTTAATTTGATTTTAGTTATGTTTTTTAACTTTTGTATTTATGTATTTTATTCTGTGCCTGTTCATCGCCCTGAGTCCTTCGGGAGTAGGGCGGTATACAAATCTAATGAAAGAAAGAAAGAAAGAAAGAAAGAAAGAAAGAAAGAAAGAAAGAAAGAAAGAAAGAAAGAAAGGATGGATGTTGGGGTTTTTTGTTTTGCTTGTTTGTTTGTCTCTTTCTCTGTCTTCTATGCAACCACGTGATATGTTTGTTAAGGTTTGTGCCTTCCCTAATTTAACTGAGATTTATGGTGGGAATGATCAGTGTGTGTGTAAATCTCAGAGTTCTGTTTTCTTCTCTTTGTCCTCCTTGGTTTTTATGTGTGTATGTCTAAGTCTTTGTGCGCCCCCGAGATAATTGTAACTGTAAAATGTATCTGATCCCTAGAGACAAGAATTTGAAATTGTTAGAGAGAAAAAAAGAAAAAGATTGGAGCAATGAAAAATGGGGGGGTTGAGAGAGAGAGAAAAGAAAGAAAGAGCCTTTGCCTTGTATTTGTCTGGTCAACAAGACAGAGTAAAGAGAACTTTTCATGTTATTTCTATTTTTTCCTCTCCTTCCTTCTCTGTATCTTAATGTAACAACTCAAGCTTATTAGGAAAAGTTTTAAGTTCATTTACAAGAAAAATCAGTCTTGCATTTACTGTATGTGTTTAAATGGGTTTACCTGTTCATCTCTTTCCTGAAGCATGTGAATCCATTTTTTTCTTATCTGTTGTGTCTCCATTTTGTTGAAACTGCATTATCTGTTTAGTAACTGCAATACTGGTGTGTTGTTTCTTTTCAAACTATGCCTGCAAGCTATCTACCCCATTCCCCCAATCTCTAATCCTGTGCGTAATCTTCCTGGGAAGATTACCCATAAAGGGGGGAGGGGACCCTGCTCTAATATCTTTCAGCCCTGCACAGATGACTCTGCAACTGTGGAAGCAGACCACATGGATCCAGATGCTGCCTCCAGGGGAGACCTTCCATCTGTTTGAATCCAGTTTCCACTGAAAGTCATCACAGCAACCAGAGTGGAACAGACCTTCCCAAGCCTGACTGACCAGCCTTACCACCAAGCATGCTACCCAGCACACATGAAAGAAAAGACCCTTAGATGTACACCTAAAGACCAAAAGATTCTTTTCTTTTTTTAATTTTAAAAACAAACTTTATTAGATTTAAAAAACAAAACATAAAACTTTATAAAACATTCACAACCTTAAAATACAATCAACAATATCAACAAACAAATAAGGTATATATAATGTATATAAGTACACATATATACAAGAATTTATTTTCCCTTTTTTTCCCTTAATGACAGTGTATAATTATTACTTTAAATTTCTTACTAAATTTTAACTTTACCTTCTTTTCCATTGATTTATCCACTCATACCAACTGTCCCATATCTTAAAATACTGAGAGTCTTCCTTATCTTTCAATTTCAACATTAGGCTATCCATTTCTGCACATGTGTAGATTTTTTGAATTATTTGCTTCTCCGTTGGCAATTGATCTGTTTTCCAGACTTGTACTAGAGCTAATCTAGCTGCTGTAATTATATGTAATAGTAGGTACTTTTTTTCCTTTCTAATGTTTTGTTTAAGCATTCCTAACAAAAAAAAAATCTGGTTCTAGCTCAATATCCTCTGCAATTATTTCTGATATCCAAATTTTAATTTTTATCCAATATTTTTTCATTTTTGGGCAAAGCCACCAGACATGGAAGAAGATTCCCTGTGCTTGCTTGCATTTCCAGCATGTTGGATTAAGGTTTGCATACATCCTCGCCAATCTCGCAGGGGCCAGATACCATCTGTACCACATCTTGTAGTGGTTCTCCTTATATGCTACGGATTTTGTTATTCTATAGTTGGTTTCCCATACCCTTTCCCATTCTTCTAATTGTATATTTTTGCCAATGTTCCTTGCCCAAGCTGTCATTTGTCCTTTAACTAAATTTTCTGCTAGGTCAAATTCTAATAAGTATTTGTATATCTTTGAAATCAAATTTCCATCCTTAGTTCCTAATAATTTATCTAGTCGGTTGGGATTTATGTCGATTCCTCCTTCCTCATTGTCTTTATTGTATCTAGTTTGTATTTGTAGGTAGGGCCACCAATCTATTTCTATGCCTTGTTCCCTGAGTTCCTGCCGTGTTTTTAATCTTCCTTGAGGATCCAGTAATTCTTTGTATCTTATTAATTTATGGGGGGGTTAGTGTGTTGGGGTGCATTGCCGCCTCCAATGCAGATATCCAGCCGGGAACCTTCATATAATGTTTATTTTTAATTTCGAGCCAGATGCCAATCAGTGAATTTCTTATTATATGATTTTTAAAATGTTTATTGGTTTTATTCCCGACGTTCCACAAGAAGGTGTGCCACCCCTTTAACAAATCGTGGCCTTCTAATTTTAATAGTCTATGATTCTCCAAATTGACCCACTCCTTAATCCATGTTAGGCTCACTGCCTTATAATATCTTTCCCACGCTGGTAAGGCAAAGCCCCCTCTGGATCTATCATCCTGTAATATATTTAAATTTATTCTTGGTTTTTTTCCCTCCCATACGAATTTTGATGTTATTCAAAATCGATTTTTATTCAAATTTGTAAAAAAGTTTTTCTCTAATTTAACTGGAATAGTTTGAAATAAGTAGAGGAGCCTCGGGAGTATATTCATCTTAATCGCCCCAATTCTTCCTAACAATGATAACTTTAGTTTCCCCCATCTTTCTAAATCATTTTTAATTTGTTGTACTAACTCTCCATAATTATTTTCTTTTATAGCTACATTCCTAGTTGTCAGATTAATACCTAAATATTTTATCCTCTTAACTACTTGTAATCCTGATTGTTTTTCTAACTCTTCTATTTGTTTTGCTGTTAAATTTTTAGTTAATATTTTAGTCTTATCCTTATTGACTTTTAAACCTGCCACCCTACCAAATTTCTCTATTTCCTCTGTTAATCTTATTTCCGTTTCTAATGGATCCTCTATGAAGAATACAAGGTCATCAGCAAACGCTTGGACCTTGTATTCTTCTCCTTTAACCTTAAGTCCTTTTATGTTTTTATTGAGTCTAATTCTTCTAAGTAGGTTTTCTAGCGTTAAAATAAAGAGTAGTGGAGAAAGTGGACACCCTTGCCGTACTCCTCTACTTATTTCAAAAAAAATTGTTAGTTCCCCATTTACTAGTATCCTTGCTCTCTACTTTGTGTATATTGAATCTATTATCTTTTCGAATTTCTCCCCGAATTTCATATTCTTTATTTGTTGTGTCATGAATCTCCAATTGACCCGATCAAACGCCTTTTGTGCATCCAGGAAGATCAGGACTACCTGTTTCTCTGGATGCACCTCATAGTATTCTATAACATTAATCACTGTCCTTATGTTATTTTTTATTTGTCTTGCCGGCAGGAATCCGTTCTGGTCCAAATTCTGTGATTTAATATTGTCTTTAATCTGTTTGCCATCAAATTCATAAAAATCTTGTAATCGGAATTTAGTAAAGAAATCGGCCTATAATTTTTTATTTGTGTTGTATCTGCCCCCTCCTTCGGGATTAGCAAGATGTATGCCTCCCTCCAAGATTCTGGTAGCTTTGCCTCTTTCAATGCCTCATCGTAGACCTCTAATAGTATCCAATTTAGTGATTCCCCTAATCCTTTATATAATTCTACTGGTAGCCCATCCGTTCCCGGGGTTTTATTGTTTTTTTGTTTCCTAATTGTTTTCTGTAGTTCCTCTATAGTAATCTCTCTATTGAGTATCTCTTCCTCTTCTTCCATTACTACTGGCATTCTCTCCTCTTTTAAATATGAATCTATTTCTTCTCTTGGGACCTTATCCTGTGTGTACAAATCTTGAAAGAATTGGGTTACTATCTCTTTCTTCTTTTCTAAGTTCTGACATAGCTTACCATCCTTATCCTGCAGTTGGTGAATTGTTCGTTTCTCTCTTTCTTTTCTTAATTTGTAAGCCATCCACCTCCCTGGTTTGTTTGCGTGTTCAAATTGATTTTGTTTTAAAAATTTCATTGTGTTGACATATTTTTCTTGCTCAAATAGATTCAATTTGTGTTTAGCTGCCATCCAATTGGTTCTTATTTGTTCATCCCCTGGCCTTTCCTGTAATTTCCCTTCCCAATTTTTGATCTCTTCTTGAATTTTATTATATTAATTTTCCTTCTTCTTTCTCTGTTTACTATTGCAGGCTATTGTTAGGCCTCTAATGTAAGCCTTTGTTGTATCCCACAGGTTTTGGAGGGATGTCTGATGTTTATTATTATCTTTGAAAAACCCCTTCAATTCTTTTTCTATCCTTTCAGTATACTCCTTTTCTTTCATTATCTGCACATTCATCATCCATCTGCTCCTTTTCTTTCTTTGCCCTCTCCATTCTATTATTATTGGGTTATGATCAGCCCAATCATTAGTCACGATCTCTACTGCTTCTATCTCCTGTATTAAACTTTTTGTAGTCCATGCCATGTCTATCCTTGACCAGGATTTATGGGGATTAGAATAATATGTGTACCTTTCCTCTTCTGGGTTATATAGTCTCCATATATCTACTAAATTTAGTTCTTCTGTTAAATTAAAAAATGTTTTGGCAGCAAATTTTTCTTTTTTTATTGATCTGATCACTCTTATAATCCTTTTTTGGATCCACAATTGCATTGAGATCTCCCAACAGGCAAACATTTTCTATATTTTGTTCTATAATCTTTTCATGCAGTTTTCGATAAAATTCTTTTTGTTCACTATTTGGCACATATGCAACCACTGATAACACACTTTTACTTTTGACTTTTACTTCAATCATCAAAATTCTTCCTATCTTATCTGCATATTTTAAATTACTTTCTATCTCTTCATTAACAAAAACTGCTATTCCTCTTTTCTTCTCATCTGCTAAGACTCTTTTCAATCCCCAGAAGAAAGCTTGAAGGACTATGGGGGAGGATGGAAATTCATTATAACGTTTTTTTTTTCTTGTCTCATTTATATAGTAATCAATCTAATGTACTCATGTAAGGATTGTATTTGCGAGTGGTTGCCGCAGCAAGTTATATACACTCTAGATTTCTGTCTGGTGGGGAGGAGAAATATGTCCAAAATGTTTGTATTGCCTGTATTGTAAAAGTAGCTGCACACACATGCACACACAGAGAGATACACCATTCAGAATAAGACTGAAACTATTCCCTTCACTTACCTCCACACAAAGCTTCTCCTAGGTTGATTTTTGCTCTGTGGCACTAAAAGCCCAAGGAGTCATATCTCCCTGCTAATTCCATGGGGGAGGAGGCAATCCCCCTCCTGCAATTCCCTCACTTGAAGAGATAGCAGAAAAAATGATATCCAAAACCCAAGCCCTGACCATGACTCACAAATGATGCTGCCCAGTTGCCCAGTAAAGAAAGATATATTGCGCTGGTGGTCTCATGAATAGAAGTCCCAGGGCTCATTGTGTGTAACACCAAAAACAAAACAAAAAAAAAAAAAAAACCTGGACATTGTACACTGGCTAACCTCAATTTGGACTCACAAATCCTGGATGCACTAAAGTAAGAACTTGGGCAGGTTCAGTAACCAACCCTTGGAAATGGGCAGCCTGTAATTTAAAGGAAACCATGGCTGTGAAAAATTTTGGGACGTGTGCTTGCTTGAAACCTGACTGGAAGCTCACAGAAAGTAATATCTGAAATCTGAAATTAATTGGCATGGAAAATTGGATATTGTAAAATTCTTTCCAGAACTTTTCTCCTGGCTGCTAGACCTCCATGGTTGAAAGCTTTTTGGAAGCCACTGAAGGAATCCCTTTTTCTGTTGCCCTATCAATACCTTCCCCTTTGCATCAGAACAATTAAAATCACCCATTAAGGCTCCCTGACCTGATCAATTTTAATCTTTTGCCAAGAACTTATTTCAAAACTCACGCTTTGAAGGAAAAAAAAGTAGGGATTCTAGGAGGTTAGCACCCACCCCTTTCCTGGAAGAGGGAATATTTTGAAATATTATTTTGGGAAATATTAAAAAGGCAGAATATTATGTTTCCCTGTATGAGAAATGGAGAAGCATGTTTTTAAAGACAGAACAGCTCCCACCTTCCTGCTCCCATCCTTTTGTTAATGGGCCAGAGGCAGAAACTCAATTTTTGTCAATGGACCTCATCTGCAAGACAATAGGACCCATCTAGGACGAAACTCACCACATGGCACCTGGGAAGATTACATCAGCCAGCAAGGCTAGCTAAGACTCCCAGCCCCTGGAAGTCTGACAACCAGTCAGGATACTCTTTCTGGGCCCCAGGAAGTTCAAAGCCAGAGAGAGCAAAAACCTGAAAACTTGCTGTATCTGTCCCTTTTTCTGTTCAGGAACTCAAGCCATGTGATCCTGTCCACCATTAAACCATCTTTCCAAGCAGTCTCCAGTGTCTTTTTCCCCACTTGGAGTAGAACCCAGAAGGATATTTCTTCCTACAGTTTCTTTCACCTATCCCAACTCACTTTTCACCTCATTGTGGTCTTTTGTTATAGCCTCCTGTAGAGATTGGAACATCATCATGTCTTTTTGGAGTGAATTTGATTTTTCTGATTGTAGCATACTTTCTATTGACCTTTGATTTGATGGGCTTGAAGCTGCAGATGTTAGTGCAGATGTTGTTTTCTTTCCTAATTTGCTTAAGTTTGGATTGCTTGCCATTTCTGCTTGTTTCTTTTAACCAAGTTAATTTAAAACTTTTAAAACCCAAATTTAAATTTAAAACCCAACCAGCTCCTGACCCCACTATTTTAATCTATTAGTAAACCAAGGAGAGAACATACTTTTCCCTTCAAATTTTCCACCAGTTTCACAATCTTTTAACTTTTATAATCCACAAAGTCTGTCCATAAATTAATCCCAAAGCGACGTAGGACACTTCTTTACAAACAATTGTTTTTCTTTCTTCTTCTCTCAGTAGTGTTTGTAATCAACAAGGCCCACCAATTCCCCAAAACATTATAGTTCTCAGTTAACTGTTAGATGTATTTATAATCCCAAAGTGTGGGAGGAAGTGGGAGGAAGAACAAAATACACTATTTGCAGTATCTAGCCAGCCTGGGAACAACAACAAAACAGAGCAGCAAATTGGATAAAAATTTGGTGGGTCATGCAGAATGTTCTGAAGAAAAAAATTCAATTTTCTCCACAATTGTTTTTACTGGGTATAGTTAAGGGTTTTACATTGGGTGAAACAAAACTGATATTGCATATGATAACAGCAGCAAGATTGTTGATAGGTAAATACTGGAAAAATGAAGCGCTGCCCACGATTGAGGAATGGACTTTGAAGATGGCCAGTTTTGCAGAGATGGCGAAGATTTCAGCATATTTAAAATATTGTTCACAAGAGACTTATGAATGGGAATGGAAGAGGTGGATAGATTATGTTCAGAACAAATATCAAACTAGGAAGTATCAAATAGCTTTTATTTGAAAAGGTTATATTAAGATAGAAATATTTTAAGGTAATGAGGATGAAAAATTTATTTGAAACTGTTATATTAAGATAAGAAATATTTTAAGGTAAGGAGGACGAGAATTTATGTGAAAATGTTATATTAAGATAGAAACAGCTTAATGTAATGATGATGAAAATTTATAAGGGGGAGGGAGGGGTTCAAGTTTTATATACAAAGGAGGGTTTTTCCTTTTATTTGATATGAGTATATTGTGTGGAAGTCTGGGGGAGAGGGGAGGGTTAGGGTGGGTTAGGGAGGTTGGGAAGTTTGGGCTGGGATGAGGGGGGAAAAAAAGGGGTGAAAATGTAATTGTAAAACTTTTGCAAAAAAAAAACAGAGCAGCAAAATAATCCACTTGGTAAAACAAATCCAAGCTGTTTCTCTGCTTCACTTTGCTAGTTACAGTATATTTGTAATCCACAATAATTCAAACCATTTCAATGTTTTCACAATGTATCTCCAAACCTTCAATGTAAACAGTTTGCAGATGTTATTTTGTTTCAGAATCCATTCTAAAAATAACTACCCCAGTCATAACAATCTTCTTCCTTTCACTTGTAATGTCTTCTCCAACCAGTAGATGTTGCTCTTACTCAATTTCTCCGTTTTTACTACAGTATTTATCTCAAACTGTCTAAAAGAAAACTTTTTTAGAGTCCATCCAAACTAAATAACCACAGAATCAGTTCCAATATTTTTTAAATGTAAAACACAAAAAAAGAAAGGGGCGGGAAGCCAGTCCAGGCTTTCCTGTAATTTAGTGCCTCTTTTTTTTTTTTTTTTGGATTTAAATAATTCAGGCTTTTTCCAGATCTGTCAAAGGTTCAGAATCTTAGTCACTACTAAGCTTTGGGGAGCGGAAAAAGGACACCCTGCCTCCCCCTCTTGAGTCTCACTCTCAAAAAAAGAAATTATTTTGGGGAAAGTTCCACCCAGAGGCTAGAAATATTCTTTCCCAGATTACTCATGCTGCTGCTCGGTCTTTCTCAATATCTTCTTCAGTCGGACTGTCCCGGCTTGGTCTGGCTGGTCATCTACTTCTGCCAGTTTGGTCATCCTCTGGACCTGCGAGGGGTTGTTTTCCTCCTTGCGATCCACAGAGTGTCCCCTCTACCTTTGCTAGCTCTCTAGGGTAACTTTTGGCCCCCTGGGGGCCTTCTGGCAGGTAGAATTCACCACCATATCTCCGTGATGTTAGCTCCGCCCTTTCTCCTGAATTTTGATCACATGACTGAGCCACTGCAAAAGTCTCAACTTTCAGAACCAGTCATAAGTTAATTTTTTTAGTACTATCATAACTTTGAATTTAGCCTGAGGACATATATTCTTCTGGATGGGCATTTACCTCTTTTGTCCGCAGTAATTCATTTTTATAGTAACATAAAATATTATTGCTCATCTAATTTTGATGAAATACAAAGGAAGGATAGTTAATGTAATGAAATACAAGATGGAAAACTGTATGTAATAAGAAAAAAATCCACATAAAAAAGCTGTTGTCTGTTGACAGTAAATATAAAGGCCCCTGTGCGAAAAGAAGTCATTCTAACACTCAGCTGCTAAATTCTAATTTCTAAGGAACATTGAAGAGCCATCTGCTGTCTGGTCTGCTCCATTCAGCCTTCCATTCAGCTCCACTGTTGCTTTCCCGGTTGATTTCTGCGGTGTTCTCAGGCTCTGCCTCACATGCTGCCCCGTGGTGCTGCTGGCTCTCTCCTCCCTGCTGCTCTGCTGCTTCTTTTTGCTCTGGAGCCACGTGGCTCCCGTTTGCTGTCTGTAGCACTGGGGACACTGCTTCCAGCAGCAAACAGGTCTGCCTGGATGGTCCCCAGAAAGCTTGTCTGTCCTGTCCTCTCTTCCCTTCCTCCCTGCTCTCACCGGCTCAATGATCCACAGGAAGTTCGCCTCTCCTCCCTTCTCCTCTTCCCTGTTTTGTTCTCTCACTGGCTCTCCTCTTTGTTCTTTGGTAGTCATGCTGCCCTTGGTCAGCTGGTCTCTCTGACCCATAGCTGTTTTTCATCCCTGCTTCACAGCTGGCCCCACTCACTCACTGGCTTGCCTCTTTATTCTCCACTACTTTGTTGCCTGAAATTGGTTTGCCTCTCTGCTCACCAACTGCTACCAAAGATTATTTCTAAGAACAATAAAAGTAATTTCACCAAAATGGGATGGGGTATAATTTTCAGACATACCGTATTTTTTGGAGTATAAAACGCACCTTTCCCCCCCACCTAAAACAGGGTGAAAATTTGGGTGCATCTTATACGCCGAATATACCCCCGCCCAGCCTCTGAAATAGAAGCTTCAGAGGCTGAAAACAGGCTCTGGAATAGAGGTTTCAGAGGCTGAAAAAAAGCCTCTCAAAAGGAGGTTTCAGAGGCTGAAAACAAGCTCTTGAAATGGAGGTTTCAGAGGCTGAACAAAGCCTCTTAAACGGAGGTTTCAGAGGCTGTAAAAGCAAGGTGCAGAGTTCACAACCAACAAACCTGTTGCTAAAGTTCACCTCTGGGAGCAGCTGATTCCCCAAGGCTGATCTACCCGCCAATTCCGGGAGGCCGAGCCACCTGCCAATCAGTTTTTTTCTCCTCCTCCTCCCCAAAAACTAAGGTGCTTCTTATATTCCGATGCATCTTATAATCCAAAAAATATGGTAATTTTGATAACTATTCCTTTGTGTTTTTTTCTGTCATTTCATAGCTATTGAATAACCAAAGACCAAAACTGACATGACATTTTAGAGTTTCCTTGTTAACATCAAATTATTTTTTTAAATATTTTTTTATTTTTTGAATATACATCAATACTAATACATGAACAGTGAGGCACCTGGGTATCATTCATTTAAATTCAGGTAGCAATGATAGTATTAATATTATTTAAATCATACTTATGTAATTATAATAATATTCTTATACATATTTATATTACAATATAACCCTTCATTATTTAAGTCTTCAACATTTTAGTTCCCCATTCTAATAACAATAACATTAGAACATACATAGTATCACCATCTTTCAACCACTAATCTTTGTGTCTAGCTATTATTTTTAATATATTATATTAAAATCGTGCATAGTAATATTCCCCCTATTTCTTGTGTCTGCCTCTATACTAGCTCCTAGTAAAGCCAAATCTTGTTTTACCAAACATTTCCTCTATCCATCATCTCTTGCCCATTTTAATATTTCAATTCTTATTTGTTTTTTGACTTGCCTCTCAAATTCCTTCCTTGGGTCTTCATCTCTGCTACCTCTTTCCTGGTTAGCTTAGATCAGTGATTCCCAACCTTTTTTTAGTCATGCCTCACCTAAGCATCTCTAAAATCCTGATGCCCCCCCTGTGACATATAATTTTTACTATTCAAAAAGTGAACTCCTACTCAGTGGAGGAAGCCTAAAAGGCCATTAACTTGGTTTAAACAAGGTTCCAAAGAACATGGCATCCATGAAAGAGAAAAATAAAAGAATGAAAGACAGTAGAAGTACCGAGGAACTTAAAAAATAATAGTATGAAGGGATATGAAAAAACAGCAAATAAAGTTTCAAAACTATAATAGAGAACTGAAATGCATAAATATAAAATAATTTTAATGAAAGCTTTTTCTGTAATACTTTGATCATATTACAAATTCAAAATACAATTTGAGCTCACCTCAAGATCATATTTACAATGCAATCCTATGCATGTCTACTCATAAGTAAGTACCATTGTCTTCAATGGGGCTTACTCCCGGGAAAATGTAGGATTGCAGCTTTAGTCTACTTAAATTAGTGAGATCCTTGTGCTTGATGCCTGCTGCAGAGAGATTATATATTAGGCTCCAATTTAGTCAGCTTCATTCTCAAGTCTCCAGTAGCAAATAATTTACAGCACTAAAGCCACATTCAACTAAATATGAAGAAGGGAACGGTAACAGCAGTTTTCTTTCAAAGTAAGTTGATTTTGGTTATTTAGTTTCTGTCTCATCACAAAGCCATGCCATTGTTCCTTTTATATTGAATAAAGTTTTAAAGTTTTTTCTCACATAAATGTGACAAAAACTTATGAAATGATGCAAATTATTAAAATAAAAAACTATTAAAAGAAGATGGTGCAGAAAGAGGGAAATTTAAAGAACGTTCTTAGCTTAATTTATGAATAAGTTTGTCATGAATGAAAAGGGGATTATAACCTATGATCCCCCTGCTCATTCACTCGGTTTGAACCTGCAGCTTAGTGGGGAAATGCTTTGGTAGTTCAGTAGGTGATCACACAGGCCTGGCAAGGCCCACGCATGCATGGCCCAGCCCCAGATTGTTCTGAGAGAAAAGTCTTGTAAAATACGGCCTGGGAAAACACAGACTAAAAATAACTGTAAATCTAACAATTTCTTACTTAAACTTGGGTCCTGGTTCTGTATCCTCACAGAATCCTTGCCGGACTCATTTCCCAATTTTCTACCAATCGGTGGTTCCGTGTCTAGTTCTCACTATTGCTTCTTGACCTGCATATAGGTTTCTTAAGAGACAAATAAGATAGTCTGGTACTCCCATCTCTTTAAGAACTTGCCACAATTTGTTGTGATCCACACAATCAAAGGCTTTAGCATAGTCAATGAAGCAGAAGTAGATGTTTTTCTGGAACTCCCTAGCTTTCTCCATGGTCCAGTTTATGTTGGCAATTTGATCTCTAGTTCCTCTGCCTCTTCGAAATCCTGCCTGTACTTCTGGTAGTTCTCGATCCACACACTGCTGGAGTCTAGCTTATAGGATTTTGAGCATAACTTTACTACCATGTGAAATTAGTGCAATAGTGCGATAGTTTGAAAATTCTTTGGGATTGCCTTTCTTTGGAATTGGAATATAAACCAACCTTTTCCAATCCTGTGGCCACTGTTAAGTTTTCCAAATTTGCTGGCAAATTGAGTGTAGCATTTTTACTGTATCGTCTTTTAAGATTTTGAATAGCTCAGCAGGAATACTGTCACCTCTACTAGCTTTGTTGTTGCTCATATTTCCTAAGGGTCATTTGACTTCACATTCTAGGATGTCAGTGACCACCCTATCGTAGTTTTCAGGGGTGTTAAGCTTGTTCTTGTATAGTTCTTTGTAGTTTTGCCACCTCTTCTTAATCTCTTTTGCCTCTATTAGGTCCCTGCCATTTTGGTCCTTTATCATGCCGATCTTTGCATGAAATGTTCCCTTCATATCTCAAATTTTCTTTCTTTCTTTTTTTTTGTAAATTTTTTTTTTTACAAAAACACATAATACATCAGTCCTTCTATGTGTCATCTCAGTGTTTCTTCAGTGATTTCCTCTTTTGTTGTTGTTGTTGTTGTTATTGGTTACTCTTTAGTGAGATTCACAGCCTTTGAGGCTGGTTAATAGCTCAGTAGCTCGAGTCCTAACCAAGGACCTATTATTATTATTATTTATTGGTTAATCTTTAGTGAGATTCACAGCCTTTGATGCTGGTTAATAGCTCAGCAGCTCGAGTCCTAACCAAGGACCTAGGAACTGTTAAGGTATCGTCGGAGGATGTAGGCTGTTCCGAGTAAGGTGGTTTTTTGTAGAGTCAAAATGTTCAAGTCCGGCAAATTTAGAATTTCTAAATAGCGGGGAAGCCCTTTGGGTATTGCTCCGAGGGCTCCAATTACAATCGGGACAACACACTATTATTATTATTATTATTATTATTATTATTATTATTATTATTATTATTTATTGGACTTATATGCTGCCCTCTCTCCAAAGGACTCAGGGCGGCTCACATCAGCGAAACAATCCCAATAAATACACATTAAAACATACTAAAACAGACTAAAACCAATTTAAAACAGTAGACCCCATCAGTCCAGGCTAGGGCGTTTAAACAGCCATGTCTTAAGCTCGCGGCGGAAGGTACGAAGGTCCTGGGCCAATCAAAGACCCAAGGGAAGTTGATTCCAGAGGCTGGGCACGCCCACAGAGAAGGCTCTACCCTTGGGGGTCGCCAGCCGACATTGTCTAGCTGATGGCACCCTGAGTAGGCCCTCTCTGTGAGAACGCACCGGGCGATGGGAGGTCGATGCTGGTTGCAGGTGGTCCGACAGATATCCTGGGCCTAAGCCATAAAGGTCAACACCAGCATCTTGAATCTCACCCGGAGGGCAACCGGCAACCAATGCAAGTCGCGCAGGAGAGGTGTAACATGGGAGTATCAGGATCCTCCCATCACAACCCGCGCAGCCGCATTCTGCACCAGCTGAAGCCTCCGAGTGGTCTTCACGGGCAGCCCCAGGTAGAGAGCATTGCAGTAATCAATCCGGGAGGTGACTAGCGCATGAGTGACTGTGCATAGGGCATCGTGGTCCAAGTATGGGCGCAACTGGCGCATCAGGTGAACCTGGGCAAACAGCCCCCTGGTCACGGCTGTT
Source organism: Arizona elegans (assembly GCA_022577455.1). NCBI lineage: Eukaryota > Metazoa > Chordata > Lepidosauria > Squamata > Colubridae > Arizona > Arizona elegans. Next base: position 67,163,546 of record JAKOOJ010000004.1, on the reverse strand, counting down.
ATATGCTCCTCCAAGCCCAGCCATGAATCCAGGAGGACACCCAAGTTGCGCCCCCTGTCTACAGGGGGCAACACCTCACCCCTTATAGTCAGAGATGGAACCTCTCGTTCGGTCCGCGATGCCGGTATCCACAGCCACTCGGTCTTGGCTGGGTTGAGCCGAAGCCTGTTCCTCCCCATCCAGAGTGATGTTACTCCTCCTATCTTCATTTCTTCCTTAATAATTTCCATTTCCCTGTTAAAACATTTCCCCCACAATACCATACATTTAATATAGCATTCTCATATTTAATTATTAATATCTTTATATCTCTTTTCTAATCAATCGTAAAATTTCCCCCATATCTTAAAATATTCCGTATCCTCTCTTTCTTTAATCATCAAAGTTAATCTATTCATCTCTGCACAATCTAGAATTTTTTTAATTACTTACCCCTCCAAAGGAATTTTCTCTGCTTTCCATCTTTGTGCAAATACTATCCTTGCTGCAGTTATTACATGTATAATCAAGTATATATTTTCTTTACTAATTTTTTCTAGTAGGATACCCAATAGGAACAGCTCAGGTTTTAAATCAATATGTTGTTGGGTCATTTCTTCTAACCATGTTTTAGTTCTGCTCCAATAGTCTCTAGCTTCTGGACATGTCTACCACATATGATAGTAAGATCCTGGTATTTGATGGCATTTCCAACATTTAGCTGATTTATCTTTAAACATTTTTGCCAATTTTTCCGGAGGCATATGCCATCTATAAAACATTTTATACTGATTCTCTTTATGTGCAGTGGACATTATTAGTTTATAGTTCCTTTCCCATAACTGTTGCCATCTGTCAAGCTCAATTGAATATCCAAAATTTTTTGCCCAAGCTATCATTGTTTCCTTTACTTGCTCTTCTTCTAATTCAATACTAAGCAGAAAGTTATAATTTTTAAAAATTATTTTATCCTCTGTTCCTGTGAGTATCCTATCCAAGTCTGTTATTTCTAAATAAAAACCATATAATTTTGCATCTTTTTCATATCGTTTGTATTTGCATGTGAGTATACCAATCCATCACAATCCCTTGTTTTTCTAGTTCTTGTTTCCCTTTCAATTTCCTCTTATCTATTAGTAAATCTTTGTATCTAAAAATATTTCTAAAATTAACAATATTTGGGTATATCAATGCTTCCATTGTTGATAACCATATTGAAATTTTCAAATAGTATTTGTCTCTAATCTTCTCCCACACTAATAACAATGCATTTTTTACATAGCGTCTATGAAAATACATATGCATCTTCTACCATACCATAAAAATGTCTGCCATCCCAATTGTAAATCATGTCCTTCCAAAGTTAATAGTCTTATATTTCTTAATTCGATCCCTTCTTTCATCAAAGTCAATGCTGCTGCCTGGTAATATAATTCCCAGTTCAGCAATCCAAATCCTCCCCGTATTCTTGCATCTTGTAGCATCTTTATATTAATTCTAGCTTTTTTCCCCTGCCATATGAACTTCCTCATTATTTTATTAAGATGTTGAAAATAAGTCTTTTCAATTTTTATTGGAATTGTCTGGAATAAAAACAATAATCTCGGTAGTATATTCATCTTAATTATTGCAATCTTTCCCGTAAGTGATATGAGAATTTGTCAATTTGTCTTTTTAAGTTATAAAAATTGTCCTCTTTTATTGTTACACATCTTGAAGTTAGTTGTATTCCTAAGTATTTCACTTTTTTCACAATTTATATATCTAATTTCTCCTTTAATTCTCTTTTTTATTTTTCTGCAGTATTTTTCACCAATATTTTTGTTTTTTCTTTATTTATTTTTAAACCTGCCACCTCTCCATATTCCTCTTTCTAATAGTTTAGGGCCTGTCCTTTGAGGCTCCTCCAGGATAAATACTAAGTCTTCCACAAAGGCTTGTAGTTTATATTCCTCTTTTTTGATTTTCATCCCTTCATTCCGTCTTATATTTCTATTTAGCACTTCTAAAGTCAACACAAATAACAATGGGGATAATGGTCATCCTTGCCTTGTTCCTTTTGTTATATTAACTTTTTCTGTCATCTCTCCGTTTATCATTATTTTAGCTGATTGTTTGTTATAGATAGTTTTTATAGTGTTCATAAATCTCTTCCCAAAGTAAATTATCTGTAATTGGTTTATCATAAACTGCCAATTCATGTTGTCAAAGGCTTTCTGTGCATCTAGAAACATCAGTGCTTTTTTTTTTTTTTTTTGAGTGTATCTCATAATATTCCAAGATATTCAAAATTATCCTCATATTGTTTCTAATTTGCCTTTTAGGTAGAAACCCATTTTGGTCCATATGAATAAATTCATTTAATAATCTCTTTAGTCTGTTTGCCATTATTGAAGTGAAAATCTTATAGTCCACATTTAATAATGAAATCAGTCTGTAGTTTTTTTATTAATTGCGAATCTGAATCTTCTTTAAATATAAGTGTAACATAGGCCTCCATCCACGAGTCTGGCATTTTTGCTTTCACTAAAAGTTCATTAAATATTGCTTAATACCTCTTGAAATGTCTTATATAATTCTGCTGGTAGTCCATCCAGACCTGGTGTTTTCCCATTTTTTTGTTTTTTAATCGCTTCTGTTAATTCCATCATTGTTATTTTTTCTTCTAACATCCCCTTATATTGTTCAGGTATTTTAGGTAAGTCTGATTCTTCTAAAAATTTTGTTATTTTCTCCTCAGATATTTTCTCTTGATAATAAAGTAATAATTTTGAATTATTCTCTTCTTTTCTTCACTTCTAAAATGTATTTTCCTCTTTTCATCTTCACAGTAGACCTGAAACTCCCACACCTTCTAGGGCAGTGATGACTAACCTTTTTTTTCCTCGGGTGCCAAAAGTGTATCGTGTGTGTGCACGTGCCCACACCCTCCTGTATGCCCCGCTCCCTGCACATGTGTGTGACCCCCACACATGCACATGAGACCCCTCTCCTCATGCGCATGTGCGCATGATCCCCCCTTTTGGCCTCACATCCCAAAACACACTGGGGGGGAGCCTTTGCCTCCCAAAACAGGGAGGGGGGAGAAAGCCTCCAAAATGGCTGGGGCAGGGAAGCCTTTGTCTCCCAAAATGGCTGGGAAGTGGGAGGAAGCATCCAAAATGGCTGGGAGGGGGGAAGCCTTTGCCTTCCAAAACGGCTGGGGGGGAAGCCTTTGCCTTCCAAAATGGCTGGGAATGGGGGGGAAAGCCTCCAAAACAGCTGGGAGGGGGGGAAAGCCTCCAAAACTGCTGGGGGGGGAAGCCTTTGCCTCCCAAAATGGCTGGAAAGCTTTTGCCTTCCAAAACGGCTGGGGGGGGGGAAAGCCTTGAAAACAGCTGGGGGGGAAGACTCCAAAACTGCTGGGGGGAAAGCCTTTGCCTCCCAAAACGGCTGGGAGGGGAAAAAAGCCTTTGCCTCCCAAAACGGCTAGGAGGAGGTAAAAAGCCTCACCTCCCAAAACAGAAAAACACTGCGAGGGGAGTCTCCAGAGATCTGGGAAGGCACAGGCAACAGAAAATGAGGAGAAAGGTAGGTCCCCCCACGCATGTGAGCGCGTCTCCTGCTTGCAGGAGAGACCCAGTAAGAGCCTGTAGTACAGTGGACTAAAGCACTGTTATTAACAGATTAACATCTGCTGCTTGCAATTACTTCAAGTTCAAATCTCACCAGGCTCAAGGTTGACTCAGCCTTCCATCCTTTCAAAGGTAGGTGAAATGAGGACCCATGTCAGAAGCTACTTGGGTGAAGAGTAGGGATGTTAGAGCAGAGAAGTTAGTCAGATATTCCATGACAAATATCCCCAGAAGCCAAAGAAACTGCCTGGTGATTGGGGGGAGGGGGGGTCAGTGATAATAGGAAATTAACCTGTCTATATTTGATATTTTCTAGGTATTCCTCAGTCACTAGGGAGATTCAACTCTCAACTTCAAATCGAACCTGGCAGAAGCCATTTTTCTGTTCCTCCATTGCCACACAGAGTGGGGATGGGGTGGGGAGGATGAAATGCATCACTAGACAAAACAGAACCAAGGTCATCTCTACAAGTGTACCTAAGAAAGATGTTTTTAGAGGAAGACCTTAGCCTCAGATTGCTAATTTGCATGGGTTCGTTAGTCAGGATCATAAAAGAGGCATTTTCAATCTTTGTATTCACTTGTAGCAATAATAGATGTTACAAAATTATTGTTAGATGATGACATAAGTACAGCTTTCTACCAGCTACTGCCTGTTCAACTCTCATAACATCTAGCTATCCTGGACTGTTACAATATTTTGAGGATCAGACTCAATGATGAATTCAGAAGCAATTTCTTCAGTTAAAGAAGTGTTTATTCATAATAGGCATTCTACTTATTCTTGTCAGATTTACAGTGAGAAGCAAGCATGAGGTAAAAGCACTCTCTATTTATATCAAAGGGGAGGAGTCAAGGAAGGGGTGATTACACATGAATACATTAAAGGAGGAGGAATAAATTAACCCTTTATATCCTGTACATATATACATATCTCTTGTTATAGAATAAGGCATTTACTTATGACAAATCCCCCTCTAAATGCCGATTCGACATATAACAATGATTGCATTCGGATTCAGAACTATATAGTACTTGTAATTTTGATGTCAAGTATTTGTGTTGTTTAGAAGGTAAAGGTTTAGTTAATATATCAGCTATTTGTTCTGAGGTTTCGCAGTGGATTGCTTTAATGAATCCATCCTGAGATAATTGTCTCACGTGTTTAAATTTGATATCTATATGTCTGGACCTTTGACCAATGGCGTCAGATCTTGATATTTCTATAGCCGCCTTATTATCTTCATGTATGACAAATGGTAGTATTGGATTCTTCCAAATATCAGATAATAAATCATTAAACCACACTAAATTATTTGAGGCTTTAGATAAACAGACGTATTCTGCCTCTGTTGTGGAAGTCGCTACTAAATCTTGTTTCCCAGTGTACCAGAATATTGGGCAATCATTTAAAAATAATACATAACCTGAGGTGCTCTTTCTACATTTGATGTCACCTGCCCAGTCTGCATCAGCGTAACTGGTGATAATAGGTTCTTTAATATTATTGGGTTCTAAGAGTAGGCAGAAATCCATGCTGTGTTTTAGATATCTTAGTATTCGTTTAACTGCTTCCCAATGATACATAAGTGGTTTACTTACATGTCTAGATAATAAATTAAGTGGCAGAGCTATATCAGGCCTGGTCCAATTAGATATATACAAGAGAGAACCAATAATTGATCTATATAATGTATTGTTCTCGAACTCAGGTGAAGATTCATCCATATTCCTTAGAAAATCAGTCTGCATAGGAGTATCGCAAGGTTTGGCATCTCTTAAATTGCATTTTTCCAGAAGTTCTATAATTTTATCTCTCTGGGATAATTTGAATCCCTTTCTTGTTTTATTGATTTGAACTCCAAGGTATTTGTTTACCCTTCCTAGCGACTTTAAAGAGAAATGTTCACTTAGCTTGGATACAAATAAGTCTTTCTTTTCTTTATGTTTGCCTATATACAAAATATCATCCACATAGATTAACACAAATTCTAATGATTCACCTTCCTTTCTAACAAAAAAGCAATTGTCTGCAGTTGTGGCTTTGAAATCCATATTTTTAAGCACGCTGACTAGACATTCATACCAACGCTTGCCGGATTGTTTTAATCCGTACAAGCTTTTGTTAAGTAACCAGGTCTCATTTCTATTTGTACATTGGCTATGAGGTGCCCTTACATATATCTCTTTGTCGAGCTTTGCATGTAAGTATGCAGTCTGCACATCATATTGAAAGACATCAAGATTGAGTATAGCCACTATGACTAAAGCTGTCTTAACACTTTCGGTTCTTACAGTGGGAGAGTATGTGTCAGTGTAATCCTCAAGATATTTTTGAGCGTAACCTTGTGCGACTAATCTAGCTTTATATAATTTATTACCCTCTTCTAAATCTTTGATTTTGAATATCCATCTGGTGCCTATAATTGTCTTGTTCTCAGGGGCAGGGACTGGTGTAAATACACCTAATTCACGCAAGCTGTTCATTTCTTTTGTTATGGCTAATTCCCATTTCTCTCTTTCTTCCATGGGAAGTTTCAACACTTCCTCGTATGTGTTAGGTGTTGGTGTCTCGTCATTCACACACATTATATAATCCTTATACTTATTGGGTAATTGTTTTCTGTTACACCTGATTGTTCTTATTGGAATGCTCTCATTATCGTGTAGATACCTTGCTTCCTTTTTGGTTAATGAATCTGTTTTTATCCTGGTATGGTTACCTGTCCATGTTTTGTTTTTGTCATCATGTGTGTTATGTTCATGTTTCTCTCTTTCTATTCTGTCTTGTTGTTCAATATTTGGTTTTGTATTTTGGATTATCTCGTTAAGATGTATCTTAGACCAGTTGGCCTGTTCATGAAATACTGCTGTTTTTGAGACTATGAATTTGTTATTACTGTCAATGAATCTATATCCTTTTGTGCCTGTTTCGTATCCCATGAATCTGAGCCTTCTGGATACGTTATCTCCCTTACGTCTTAATTGTTTTGGTATTTGTACGTCTGCTGTAACTCCAAATATGTGCATGTGTGATATTTTTGGTTTCCTATTGTACATCACTTCGTATGGTGTTTTATTTAGGATGCTAGACCAGGTCCTATTTTGGGTATAGTTTGAATATAGTAATGCTTCTGACCAGAATTGTTTTCCTAAACCAGCATCTTCTAATGTACATCTAATCATGGTTTGCAGTGTCGAGTTCTTTCGTTCTGCTGTACCATTCTGAAAAGCAGAAAATGGGCTAGTCGTGAAGTGTAGCATTCCTTTGTCTTTTATCCATTGTGAGAATTCTTTTGACATGAACTCGGATCCCCTATCTGTCATGATTTGTTTTATTTTGATATTGTGTTGTGTTTCTACACGTTTGTAAAATTCTTTGAATTTTTGGAAAGTTTCATCTTTGTGTTTTAAAGTATAAACAAATCCATAACGGCTATAGTCGTCTACAATAGTTAGGAAATATCTTTTTTTGTATGTGATGGATGGTGTTAATGGACCAACCAGATCCATATGTACCAGATCAAAAATTTGGTTAGAGGTCCTTGTTGCCCTCTTTGGTTTTGGGTTTGTTCTGAGTTTTGAGGATTTACATACTGAGCATTCCAAATAGTTTTTACAATCCTTTATTTTAACGCCATCAGCATGTTCAATCATTTTTTGTATTACAGGGAAACTTGCATGTCCCAATTTTCTATGCAACATGTGTGCACATTCATCATGAATTGGTTTGCCTATATTGGGTCTTTTGTTATTGTGTGTATCACTAGTGGGTGTGTCTTTGTGATTACAGTGTGTATTGGGTTCTTCATTGTCATTGTTGTTACTATGTTCACTGTCTATGTTGATGTCGTCATCAGTGTTTGTATTAATGTTATGCAACCATTTATCTTCTGTTACAAGGAAGGGTAGGCCCCCTTCGATAACTACACTATTCAATTTAGTCCCATCCTTTTCTAGTATTGCTTTTCCCCCAGAGAAGATTATATTTATGTTGGAATCTTGGCTTAATTTCACTGCACTAAGTATGTTATGTGATATTTCTGGTATCAACAATACCCCCTCTACTTTACCTAAACCAGGTATATTTACATCTCCTTTCCCTATGACTTGAACATTTTCTTGATTGGCTACTCTTATCATAAATTTATCATTTGTGAATGAAGACAGTATTTTCTTGTTATTTGTTGTATGATTAGTCGCCCCTGAATCTATGAGCCAAGTATTGTTTTTTGATTTTTGTGTGATGACATCGTTATGTTTATCTAATCCATTTAATGATCCTGATTTTCTGTCCCTTGAATTATCTCTATCCTTTCTGTGTTCTCTGTAGTTTGGGGAGTCTCTATATCTGTATCTATCAATAGATGATTGCCTGTCTTGATATCTACCCCTATAATCACGGTTTTGTCTTTCCCTATGAAACATGGGGCAATCTCCCTTAGAGTGTTTTCTGGATCCACAATTGTAACATTCAATTGTTTTTTGGTGATTCTCTTGGAAGATTACCCCTTTTGCCTGTCTGTGTTCTGTGTATGCATTGTATCTACTTTTCCTCAAATTATCTTCAGCTATTAACTTATTTGACAGACTTTCTATGGATAAGTATCCTAGATTGATTGAGTCTAAGTGTGATATGTAGTTATCCCATGATGAATCTAATGAGTTAAGGATAACGCTTTTCATTGTCTGTTCTGATATTATTTCTCCTCTTAGATGTAATTCTGCTCTGGTTTTGTTTAAGGATATTAAATGTTCACTTATGGTGGTTCCAGATCTTAATTTGGCTGAAAAGAAATCTTTAGACATTCTAGTGGTTGTTGCTACACTTTCACTATGAAACAATTTAAACATGCATTGAATTATTTCTGAAACAGTAAGATTATGCTTAATACTGTAGTACATGGCAGGTGATATGCTAGAAATTATTAAATAGAATGCTCTGTGATGCAGGCAGTCTATTTTTAGAGTCCAAGGTCTTTTGGGAGGATTGGTTATAAAAAATAATAAATTTTCTTTCATAAAGACAACCTGAATTTGTTGACACCATTCCTGTAAATTGATGCCATCAATTCTAAGTTTTGGGAAATCACTAGGTAGATTCCCAATATTACTATTCCCACTACTTACAACTGTGGGTAGTCCATGGTCCTGTAGATGTTGAAAATTGCAGAATGGTGTGGGTATTCTGCTGATGAGCTTGAAAGGTTCTCCTTCTTCATAAAGTTCATTGTAGTTCTCTGTGTTCATCTGCGCATGCGCGTTGGTCATTTCTTTGCTGAAGCCGCTGGGAGAGGTTCTCTTTGCTGTAGCTCCCTCGTAGTGCTCTCCTTCTGATGATTCGGTCTCCGGCTCGATCTTGGGTGTTCTGCTGGCAACTGTGGTTTGTCTCTTTTCTTTGGAGCTTTCTTGCTTGGAGTATTTTGTTCTTTGGATCGTTTGTGGTGTGGGGGAAATTTCGCAGGGCCCTCTGGGTTCAGGCGTCGTCATCATCGTTGTCCGGATCGAGTCGTGCAGGCTTTGAGGTGTCTGTTTATTTCTTCGTCTCTTTTGTATTTTTGCATTATTGGCTTTTATCGATTCTTTTGAAATTGTTAGACTTGTGCCAAACGTTTTAAATAGTTTTCTCATGGGTGTTTCGATTTCTTGTTCGGTGGATGATTCTTCTGTATCTGTTTCTGACTCTTCAGAAGAATAAATATATATTTTGCTATTTTTTGTGTTTTTTCGCGCCAGAGTTTTTGAATGATGCATTCTGATTGGTTCAGCCGTGTTCATTTCTGTGGCCAGTTGAAGAAAAGATGGCTGCCTTTCAAAATTTTGAGCGGGACCTCTGGTCTTGCTTCTGGTTATTTTTTCTTTCGTTGTAGGTTCGCTCACCATTTTTGTATTTTCGGGTTTGGCTTTTTCAATGTCTTTTTCTCTCGCTGCTCCGTTTTCTTCCAAGAAGCCTCGGAGTTCCGCGATGAGTTTGTGGTCATCTTTTTGACTTTTTATTAGCCTCAGTATCTCCGATCTGAGGTCTTTGTCTTTTATTTTGTTCTCTTCTTGATTGTCGGTTTCATCTGCTGTTTCTTCGATGTCTGTGGTGTTATCTTTCAGATTCTTTGATTGTTGTATTTATTGGTTCGTCGATCATTTCTTGATCTGTTTTTGTTTCTTTATCATTTGCCCTGGTATTGGGTCTTTCTTTTTTATTCTTGAGGTTTTCTTTCTTAGGCATGTTGGATTTTATTGAGTCAGTTCAACCATCGACTGCTACCAATTTATTACAATATTTTGAGGATCAGACTCAATGATGAATTCAGAAGCAATTTCTTCAGTTAAAGAAGTGTTTATTCATAATAGGCATTCTACTTATTCTTGTCAGATTTACAGTGAGAAGCAAGCATGAGGTAAAAGCACTCTCTATTTATATCAAAGGGGAGGAGTCAAGGAAGGGGGTGATTACACATGAATACATTAAAGGAGGAGGAATAAATTAACCCTTTATATCCTGTACATATATACATATCTCTTGTTATAGAATAAGGCATTTACTTATGACATATATACATATCTCTTGTTATAGAATAAGGCATTTACTTATGACATGGACATTCATTATCACTTGCATTCATAACATTCATTTTACAGATTAATAGATTGATACCTCCTGAAAATTTAAAATATCTTAACTCAGATCACATTTTACCAAAGATATCAATAGTAATGAATACGAATGGTTTTGTTGAGTCTACTTCAACTGATGATGGTTTCAATACATATTTACGTTATTTCTTTGGCATCATTATAAAGATAGTTTGCCTCCATTTTTTTCCAGGATATTTTTTCAACTTCTTAATTTAAATATACAGCTCCAGGATCTCTTAGTGGTCTATCCAATTTAGATGGGCACTTATCTTTTTTTTTCTATCTATCTGTCTATATCTATCTATCTATCTATCTATCTATCTATCTATCTATCTATCTATTTTTTTTAATGAAATTTTATTGAATTAAGAATATATTAAACTATAAACTATATACGGTTCGGCAATGTGTAGTCATATTGTATATTTACAAGTGCGGTATCTAATCAATTATCTAATTAATTATACAGTTTATACAAAAATTCTTATATATGAAATTAATTACTGTTTAATTAAAATATAATAATATATAGGATTAACTAATAGTTGTGTATTATTCCTCATGAGTATTAACTTTTGCATTTAATTTCCAACCACCTATACCACAAATCCCAGATCGTGTAAAATTCTGAATCCTCCTTTCCATTTAATACATATGTTAATCTGCACATTTCTGCGCAGTCAAGTATCTTATTGACTATCTGTTCCTCAGTTGGTCCTCTTTTCTCTTTCCAATATTTAGCATAGGAGAGTCTAGCAGCTGTAACAATATGAATAATCAAATATTTCTTGTCCTTACCAAATGTTCGTTTTAGGACTCCCAGGAGATAGATTTCCAGCAGAAAATTAATATCCTCATGTAATATTTCTTGGATCCATTTTTGTATTTTTTTCCAAAACTTCCTCGCTTCCGGACACGTCCACTACATGTGATAGAAGGTACCTTGGTGGTGGCCGCATTTCCAACACTTGGGGCTTGCATTTGGATAGATCTTAGCAATTCTAGATGATGCTAAGTACCATCTATATAGCATCTTATACTGATTCTCCTTATAGGTTGTTGCTCTCGTCAATTTAAGATTGCTATTCCATATTTCTTCCCAGTCATCAAGATTTATCTTGATTCGATGTTTTTCCCCAAGTGATCATTTGGTCTTTTAGTATTTCTCCTTCTCTGTCGTATTCGAGCAGGTAGGAGTATAATTTGGCTAATAGCTTGTTCTCACTACCTAGCCATACCTTATCCAAACCGTTTGTCCCCATCTCTATTCCCTTGTCTTGTTTATCTTTACTATATCGGGATTTAATTTGTAAATAAGGCCACCAATCAATATGGATCCCTTGCTCTTTTAATACCTCATTGGGTATAAGGTTACCACAATTATCTAAAATATCTTGATAGGTGACCATTTTCTCCCTACCTAACGTATTTGGATGGGTCAGTGTTAGATGGGCACTTATCTAGCCATGAAATTCTAGGTAGTAAAAAAGATGAACAAAGAATTGCATTAAACTAAATAAATAAATGAAAATGTATTGAGGCTTAGCAAAACCACATCTGTATTTGCAGATATCCCAAATACAACAATTGGGGAAAAAGTCAGGTCTTCACCGCCTTATAAAAACCAATACAATGGATTGGGGGTTGTCAAGAGGCTGTTCAGTAGAGCAGGTGTGATAACAAAAAAAGCATCCTGGAAACATATCCTTGTATCAGATCCCAGATATTTTACAGGGATGCTGGAATTTTGGTGGGAGGAAGTGGGGGGTAGGAATGGAGTGATTGATATATGAAGTGTCTGTTTCCTCCATTACTGTGCTAATCTATATATAAAGTTTCTGTTTTTGTTTTTTGCATTACTGTGTTAATTTATATATGAAGTTTCTTTTTCTGTTTCCCTGCAATCATGTAGTGTGGGAAGGGTTTGGTTAGCATTACTTTAAATAACTGGTTTTAAGTGAGAAGCTTCTGTTCTTGCCTAGATCTCTTGTTATCACAAACTTTCCAATAAAAGCTCCTTTTGGAACAACTGCAGTTTCAAGAGTCCTGCTTTCTTGGGAAGATTGGAGAGGCAAGACCTTACATTAAGCAAGAACTGCAAACTGGTCAACCTGGAGAGGTCCATAGGGACCGTACACAGCATGTCTGCCCAGAGCAGTGACCATGAAGAGGCTGAAGACTGGGGGAGAACCCTACCCACCAAAATCTCAATTGGATCGAGGAGAACATTGCCTCAAGCACCACTGCCAAGCTGAGGTGGTCCATCGGTGTTGGGAAGATGGAAGGCCTGGGTGGCAGAACCAAAGATGTCACCCTCATCTGTGGGAGCCAATGACCTGGTTGGAAGCAGGAGATGGGAGACCTTTATGAAAATGATGAACTAGAAGGAGTTCCAGACTGGCCTAACTAACTCCTGAAGAAAGCCATGAACCTCATGAGGCCACCCAGGCTTGCACTGCAAGCCAGTTAGGAGTACAAAAGGGGACTACCGATTCACAAAAGGGATCCCCAACCTCTGGGGCATTGGCTGAAACCGTGGGGGCTACTGATGAACCCATTTCCACCATGGAAGATCCGCCCAGGAGACATCTCAACGCAAAGCAAGGCTTGCAACTTGAGAGGAGGTTTCCACCCCTAGAACAGAAGGCTCTTGGTGTCAAATTTGATGGGAATCCCCAACAACTAGGATTTTTCCTCGCACATGTACTGACCTACATGCAGGTGTATAGGAGGGATCTCCCTACAGAAGGCGCCAAAGTCAGGGTTGTCACCCTGGCTCTAGAAGGATCAGCTGCATATTGGATGGTGAACCTCCATAATGCAGATGCATTGGAGCTCTGCAATTTCAATCGTTTCATGACAGCCCTGAGACGAAGATTTGAGGACTCCCTAGCCGACCGCAAGGCTAGAGACACATTAATGTCTAAGGCACATTAGACAGGACACCGTCCAGTCACCGAGTACATCGAAGAGTTTCATGATCTGACTTGCCACGTAGATTGGCCAGAGGAAATACATGTGTTGGTTCAAGGATGGCTTAAATGATGACGTGTACAAAGCCTGCGTTGCCCACAGAGCCCCAATCCGCCTGGACAGCTGGTGTGTCTTGGCTGAGGAAGCGGAAATTGACCTCGAAACCAGTTCTATGCAAACTGCTCCTGGAACAGATCCCTGCTGGAAGGCAGAAAACCAAAGCTCGCTCTGCCCTGCCGTGGGAAGGAAGGTCACTGCACAAATGAGTGCTGTATGAGAATGTCCACCTGAAAGAAGGTCGGAGGGAAACCCTTAAAGCCACCACCGCATTCCAAAGATATCACCTTGAAGACCCATGCAGTTGTTGAGGTCCCATCGGAATCAATTACGGTGCGAGGAACTCCAACCTCTCCAGTGGAGGAAACCAGTCAGTTGGAGAGCGACTACAAAGACCCTTTGGTGAGTGGGGTTAACCCTGTCACAGTGGAATTACAACTGCCTAAATCACCCCATTTTCCATTGTAGCTTATTGAAGCCTGAAGTCACCTCTGATCTTTGTCTGGCTACTACCCCTGTTCCGCCCCCTATTAGGGGGCGGAACAACATTTTGAGATTCAGGAAATTCTTGACTCTAGGAAATTCCACGGGACCACTCAGTACCTGGTTGCTTGGAAACACCTCCCCTTCTCACACAATAAATGGGTTCACAAAAACACATACCTGCCCCTAAATTAGTATGTATATTTCATCAATTATACCCTGACAAACCTTGTTGATTTTATGTTTTGTCTCCCCTTCCCTCTTTTGTTTTCTTTCCGGTGGACTTCCCGTTTTTCTAGGGGGTGGCATGTCGAGTCCCAGATATTTCTACAAGGACACTGGCATTTTGTGGGAGGAAGGGGGAAGGATTGGAGTGATCTGAATATGAAGTTTCTGTTTCCTGCATTACTGTGCTAATCTCTATATGAAGTTTCTGTTTCTCTGCAATGATGTGGTGTGGAAGGGGTTTGGTTAGCATTGCTTTAAATAGCTGGTTTTAAGTGAGAAGCTTCTGTTATTGCCTAGATTTCTTGTTTTCACAAACCTTTCAATAAAAGCTCCTTTTGGAACAACTGCAGTTTCAAGAGTCATGTTTTCTTGGGAAGATTGGAGAGGCAAGACCTTAATTATCAATTCGTTTGTTTCTGAGATGAATCCTATCTAGCAGGACATTAAAAACAGCCATTGAATCCCAAACTAAAGCTGATTTAGCATACAAGATGACAATGGATTTAAGTTCTCAATTGTCTTCCAGAGAAACATTATGATACATCCTTTTAAGATTTATTTGCGACCATGACAATGCTGAATCTTCTGTATAAATCATGTAATCCTCTCCTTAATCTATTCTATTTCAAAAAAAGTGATATTTTAAAAATTATCTTACTAGGTGCTTGCTTTTGTGAATACATCCCTTGATATATGGAAATTACCAGCCAATGTACATAGAGCTTCCTGAGACTATGATCTCAGGGAAGGGGGCTTCCAGCCAGTTGCAAAGTTTCTCCAATTTGTTAAGGAATGTTGAATTACTGGGTCAACATAAGCAAGAATTACGGGCCCAATGGTAAAAGAAAACTCAGGTCTGTATTAGTTGGAAACATGCAAAAGAGGCCTTCATTCTTTAGTGGATAGACAATGTTTAAGATGATGATGATTTGATATGAAATTCTCTACATACAAAGCCATTCACTGGCTTTGATTTGCTGAAAAGGGTGCCATGTTGAATCCTTGCTTGTTTTATGGGTGTTCTAATGATTCATAAGAATACACAAAGTTTAAGAAATTTTACAAACCTGGATTTTACAAACTTTTCTTGACTTTACTACATAAGTCAACATATGAGAAAATAAATTATAGTTAGTTAATAAGTTTTTTACATTTCAGGAGATTACTGAAGAATTTTTAAAGGTATTTTATTTTTTCAACTTATAGCAATTGGATTGTACATATCGGAATTAGCAACAAAATTAGCACCTATTTCCTAATGAGGAATGACCCTCCCCTACAAAAAACACATTTTATTTATTTATTTATTTATTGTTTATTTATTTATTTATTTATTTATTTATTTATTTATTTATTTATTCGATATACCACCCTACTCCCGAAGGACTCAGGGCAGTGAACAGCCAAACAGTAAAATACATAGATACAAAATTTAAAAACAAAGTAAAATCGAATTAAACAATTTGGCCCAAATAAATTAAAACACCCCAATCATTTAAAAACCGATTAAAATTTGCATAATTAAAAAAGGGAAAAGATTAGGCCAGGCCCGCCTGGTGGAATAAAAAGGTCTTAAGAGCGCGGTGGAAGGTGCACAGATCCGGGATCTTCCGTATCTCTGGGAGCAGCTCATTCCAGATAGTAGGTGCCCCCACAGAGAAGACTCTCCCCCTAGGAGCCGCCAGTCAACATTGTTTGGCCGACAGCACCCGGAGGAGCCCCTCTCTATGAGAGCGTACCGGCTAGTGGGAGGCTATTGGTGGTAGTAGGCGGTCCCGTAAATAACCAGGTCCTAAGCCACGGAACGCTCTAAAGGTGGTAACCAAAACCTTGAAGCGTACCCAGAAGACCACCGGGAGCCAGTGCAGCTCGTGCAGGAGAGGTGTTACATGGGAACGCCATGTCGCTCCCATTACCACCCGCGCGGCCGCACTCTGCGCCAGTTGGAGCCTCCGGGTGCTCAAGGGAAGCCCCATGTAGTCCAGGCGGGAGGTGATGAGGGCATGAGTGACCATGCGTAGGGAGTCCCGATCCAGAAACTGGCGAATTAGGCGAACCTGATGAAAAATCCTCCCAGTCACGGCCATCAAATGCTCTTCTAAAGACAGCCATGAATCCAGGAGGACACCCAAGTTGCGAACCCTCTCCGTGGGGGCCAATGATTCGCCCCCAATGATGGCGCCAACTGAATATATCAGGATGTCGGAAACCACAGCCACTCGGTCTTAGATGGGTTGAGCCTGAGCCTATTTTCCCCATCCAGATCCACACGGCCTCCAGGCACCGGGACATCACTTCAAGGGCATCGTTGGGGTGGTCCGGGGTGGAGATGTATAGCTGGGTGTCATCAGCGTACTGGTGGTACTTCACCTTGAAACCACGGATGAGCGAGAGGACCGACCCTTGCGGCACCCCACATATGAAGGGCCTCGGGGTCGACCTCTGCCCCCGTCAACACAGACTGCAACCGGTCAGAGAGAAAGGAGGAGAACCACTGCAACATAGTGCCTCCCACCCCTAACTCCTCCAACCGGTGCAGCATGATACCATGGTCGATGGTATCAAAAGCCGCTGAGAGATCTAACAGGACCAGGACAAAGGAGTACTCCGTCCCGAGCCCTCCAGAGATCATCTACCAACACGACCAATGCCATTTCTGTGCTGTACCCGGGCCTGAAGCTCGACTGGAACGGATCCAGATATGTCGTTTCATCCAGGTGCTGGGGGAACTGTTGCGCAACCATGCTCTCAACAACCTTCACCACAAAGCGAAAGTTGGAGACCAGACGATAATTAACTAACATTGCCGGGCCCAGGGAAGGCTTCTTGAGGAGGGGCCTCACCACCATCTCGTTCAAGGCAGCGGGAAAGTCACCCTCACCCAACGAAGCATTTGTAATCCCCTGGAGCCAACCTCGTGTCACCTCCCGGGAAGCCAGCACTAACCAGGAGGGACATGGGTCCAATAAACAAGTGGTTGCGTTCAGTCTGCCCAGAATCCTGTCCACGTCCTCAGGGGTCACAGGATCAAACTCATCACAGATAACCTTCTCAAGACCTGCCCCAGTCCCTCCCCCTGAGACTACCCAGTCGGAGTCCAAATCTTCCCAAATCTGAGTGATTTTGTCATACAGATACTGAACAAAATCCTCGGCTCTACCCTCCAAGGGGTCCTCCCGCGCTTCTGGTGGAGCAGGGAGTGGGTCACCCTAAACAGGATGGCCGGGCGGTTATCTGATAACGCAATAAGAGAAGCAAAATAACTACATTTCGCTGCTTTTATCGCCACTAGGTAATTCCTAATATGAGATCTTACCAGTGTCTGGTCCGATTCAGAAAGACTGGCCCTCCAACTACTCTCTAGGCATCTTTTCCGGTGCTTCAACTTCCTCAGCTCCTCAGTGAACCAAGGAGCCAAATGAGATCGGCGCCGGGTCAGAGGCCGCAAAGGCAGACATTAATTCCAATATTAGGTAACTCACCTACATAACTGAGACATGATTCAAAACAGCAGTGTAAGAAACAATAAGAAATAGAATGAATATAAATAAACGATAGCGTTATCTTTTCAATGGAACAAGCTTATATTCTGAACATTAATATTTTGAACTGGATAATAGTTAAATAATTTTAAAATTTTTAGGCTTCTTGGAAAATTATCACAAAAAGATAACAAGATCTGGAAATATTGTATCTATCTCAAACTATGCAGCAAATGGGGGCTATAGTCCAACATATATCCATTGGATTGGGGAAGGCTCTTGTATGATTTAATTTATAATTTAATTATTTATTATCCTGATTTTTATACAAGTAATTCAAGGATCTTTCCCCTTTTATTCCATCTTTTAAAATGTTATTCAATGTTTCTTGCAGAAAGGATAACCAACTTCTCTGATCCCCTAATATAAATCTTTTGTCTTTATATATTACATGAAAAGCAGAAATTGAACATGTGAAATATTTTGTTATTTTATATACCATTAAAGGTTTCCCTTGATGAATTTTGCATAAGTTAAAGACCTCTTATCAGAAAAAAATCAGAAAGAATTAGCACACTGATTGGTTGTATTTACATGTCATTCAGAAGTAAAAACCAACCACCCCCAACCTTTGTGAAATGACATCAGTGGTGGTATTCAGCCAGTTCTATCGGGTTCGGGCAAACCGCTAGCAGCAGTGGCGGGAGGCTCCGCCCGGACATCATCACATCCTGTTTTTGACACTCATGCACATGCAGGATGTGGCGTGTGCGCTCACATTTGTGAACTGGTAGGCAAGTGAAAACCACCCCTGAATGACAAGATACATTTAACATCTCTCTACACTCCCCCATCTCTCCTGCAAACACCCACCAGTCCTTGCAATTAATTACAATTTAGAATACTATATAAACCTAATTCTGGGTATGGGTATTTTAGTTCTAACTAACCATGTTCTTTGAACCCAATTGTTGGCTTTTATAACTTATGTTTTTGGGGTTAAGTGTTAATGCATAATGTACTGGTGCAGTGGTTACTACTTCCTTTGCATCAGGTATTGCTCAAACCACATTTCCATCAACAACAATCACACAATCAGCTGAATTTACATGACAGGCTGAGTCAAAATAAACCTTTATTTATGATTTAGTGTAAGAAGTGAGCCTAGGCAGTTAATAATGTCTAGTAATGCACTTTAAAAAAGGACATATCTTTTATTGTTTATTTTCTAGCTCATGCGTTTCAGCTAACAAAACTGAAGGAGTTAAAGGTTTAAGACATTTCTAATAAAAAGGCAAACAATAGCTATAGTCCCATTATATGTTAACCTATTATTAACCAAATCATAGGTCACTCAAACTCAAACTTTCCATGGAGAAAAGGCTTCATTTTGAACAGCATGCTGGCAATAGTAACATACAGTCATGGCCGTAAATGTTGGCACCCCTGAAATTTTTCCAGAAAATGAAGTATTTCTCACAGAAAAATATTGCAGTAACACATGTTTTGCTATACACATGTTTATTCCCTTTGTGTGTATTGGAACAAAACCAAAAAAAGGAGGAAAAAAAGCAAATTGGACATAATGTCACACAAAACTCCAAAAATGGGCTGGACAAAATCATTGGCACCTTTTCAAAATTGTGGATGAATAAGATTGTTTCAAGCATATGATGCTCCTTTAAACTCACCTGGGGCAAGTAACAGGTGTGGGCAATATAAAACTCATACCTGAAAGCAGATAAAAAGGAGAGAAGTTCACTTAGTCTTTGCATTGTGTGTCTGTGTGTGCCACACTAAGCATGGACAACAGAAAGAGGAGAAGAGAACTGTCTGAGGACTTGAGAACCAAAATTGTGGAAAAATATCACCAATCTCAAGGTTACAAGTCCATCTCCAGAGATCTAGATTTGCCTTTGTCCACAGTGTGCAACATTATCAAGAAGTTTGCAACCCATGGCACTGTAGCTAATCTCCCTGGGCGTGGACGGAAGAGAAAAATTGATGAAAGGTGCCAACGCAGGATAGTCCGGATGGTGGATAAGCAGCCCCAAACAAGTTCCAAAGCAATTCAAGCTGTCCTGCAGGCTCAGGGAGCATCAGTGTCAGTGCGAACTATCCGTCGACATTTAAATGAAATGAAACGCTATGGCAGGAGACCCAGGACGACCCCATTGCTGACACAGAGACATAAAAAAGCAAGACTACAGTTTGCCAACATGTACTTGAGTAAGCCAAAATCCTTCTGGGGAAACATCTTGTGGACAGATGAGACCAAGATAGAGCTTTTTGGTAAAGCACATCATTCTACTGTTTACCACAAAGGGAATGAGGCCTACAAAGAAAACACAGTACCTACAGTGAAATATGGTGGAGGTTCACTGATGTTTTGGGGTTGTTTTGCTGCCTCTAGCACTGGGTGCCTTGAATGTGTGTAAGGCATCATGAAATCTGAGGATTTAGTCAGAAAAAAATTATCAGAAATTTTTCAAAGGTCTGAATCTGGACAATGTACAAACTCAACTTGATATACTGCTTTTCTAAAGTTTAGCTTCTTTGGAGTTATATTAATTACTGGATGCATACAGTGAACCATAATGGTTTTGTTTTAACTCTAATTTAAAAAAATAACCAGCCATCTTACTTTTCTTCTGTGATTAAAGCCTTAGGTGTTAAACTATATGAAATTTTGAAAGGAAATCTTGTGGCATCTTTTAGATTCATTAAAATCACAAACTTCAATGGGTTTTTTTCCTCTGCACTCTCTTTTTAGCCAATTTAGAGTGCAATCCTATGGATCTCTACCTAGAAAAAAGCTCCAGGGACTGACTTCCAAATACAGGTAGTCCCCAACTTACAACCATAGGTGAGTCTGGCAATTATGGTTGTCAAACTTGATGGTCATAAAGCAGATCACCACATTATCTTTTTTGCAATGGTTGTTAAACATAGGCTATGGTCATAAATGAATGCAGCAGTCATTAAGCAAACCCATTGTTCGTTATTGGGAAACTGGAAGTAAACTCTGGTTTCAGGGGGGAAAAAAAGTCTTAGATTGAGATCAAATGCCCACAGAGCCCTACAAACAGCTGTAAAACATCCAAAATGTGGTCATGTGACTGCGAGGGGGATAGCCATCTTAGCTTTGGAATCAGATCATAAGATGAGGACTACATGTAAGTTTGAACTTGTAAGCTTGTAAACTCAGGGAGGGGTTCTACTTACCTTTACTACCGGTTCGCAACGGGATCGCACACATGTGCAGATTGCTTCTGATGACGTCAGGGTCAGTGGGCAAAGCCTCCTGCCAGTTTTACTACCAGTTCTATAGAACTGGTCTAAACCGGGGGCAACCCACCACTGATACAACTGCAGCTTCAGCTTCAGTAAGTGCTTGTGGCTCAAGACTTTACTTAAATGCAATGTGCTGTATAATACATAAAGAATCCTTTAAAATTATAGAGTTGTGTCTTTGTTTATTTAAAGGATTTATTTTCTATTCTTCATTTTAAAACTCTTTTCATGCAAAACAAATCACAAAAATCCATATCTCTCATCTGTCAAAATCCCATTTAAATCACGAGGCCTTTGTTCAGCAGAATGACAAGAAAAAGAAGAATTAGACTATTATAAAATATGGAATAATTGGTATAATTGGTTAAAAATTAGAAATATACAAAAAATATAGGGGCTATATTACCGATTGATACATATATATGTAATAAAAATATTATTAGATTACAGAAAGGTGAAGGAATATATTATAAGTAGAACTGTAGCACATCACTCTGAAAAAATGCTTAAGAAGAAATTATATTCTTTTTGTGTATATGTTGTATAAATGTTTGTTGTGTATATGTTATGTATGTCTTTTTTAATATATATTCAATAAAAAACTATTTTATAGAAAGAATGACTAGAAAAAATTGCTCAAAATGTTCCACATTGTTCTATTTTTACTTTGTTTAAACTTTCTTTTTATTGCTTTATTTTTTTATGATTGAGAGCCACCTAAAGTAGTCCCATAGTGGCGAAGAAATTTAATAATAATAATTTTTAAAAAAGGAAATAAAGAAAAACAGGGTTAAGCTGAAGGACAAGATAGAAAATTAATAGGACAAGTCAGGCATCTTATGAAGCTTGATAAAGACCTGAGGTATTTCTAAATCTGAGCTAAAGACGATGCATGGAAATACTTAGGAGCAATGGTGAATATTCGCTTCTTAACCTTCTTTACTTGTTAAAAGTCACTGTGTTCCATCTTCTACTTCCAGGAGTTCATCAAGGTATTCTACTACTTCACCCTAGGATATGTTATCAGAAAAAATAGGTTACTATTTTAAAAGTTTAGTTTTTGAGACAAATTTCTATTTAAAAATAAAATAAAATATAGAATTGACATTAATGCTGGAATAACCAGTTTGGTCTAATAATTAATTTTCTGGCCAGAAACCAGGAAACAGAGTTCTATTTCCACCTTAGGCGTGAAAACTGCTGGGTGACCTTGGCCTATCACTTTCTCCCAATTTCTCAAAGGTACTTTATTGTTTTTAATTTATCTAAAGCTTTCAAATGTAAAACTCTTTGAAAAGCTAGGCATACAACTTGACAGCAAGAACCCGTGAATGAAACAGAGGTTAGAAAAAGCAAAATGGCAAGGAAAAATGGCAATTATCATGGCAAAAAATTTACTTTTCCTTATATCTCTTTGATCTATCAAGAGATAATTGGAAATCATGCATAATTAGTTATATGGCAATATATTTTCATGGTCTATTTCTTTGCCATTAAAGGGGAGCTTGATATGTCACAATATAATACAGGTAGTCCTCAACTTACAACTATTCACTTAGTGGCTAAAAAGTGACTTGTTACCGTTTTTCACACTTACAATCATTGCAGCATCCCATGATTACATTATTCAGACTTTAGATGCTTGGCAACTGGCATGTATTTATGAAGGTTTGTATTTCCAGAATCATGTAATAAACTTTCTGATCTTCTGACAAGCAAAGTCAATGGGAAAGCCAGATTCATTTAACAACTATTTTACTAACTTAACAACTGTAGTGATTCACTTAACAACTGTGGCAAAAGCACATCAAATGGGGCAAAGTTCATTTAATGTCTTGCTTAGCAACATAAATTTTGGACTTAATTGTGGATGAAGTTGAGGACTACCTATAACTGTGATGGCGGACCTATAGCACGTGTGCCACAGGTGGCACGCAGCACCCTCTCTGTGGGCACACGAGTTGTTGCCTTAGTTCAGCTCCACTATACATGCGCACGCACCAGCAGCCAGCTGGTCATCGGATCTCTGGCATGCATGCGCGGGGAGCGTGAAGCATGTAGGGGCTGCGTGTGTATGCATGAGGGCGGGGTGCATGCGTGGGGCGTGCATGTAGGGGGCCATGTGTGCATGAACAGGGGGCAGGGGAATGTGTCAGGGACCTGCGTGCATGCACAGGGTGCGGGGCGCATGTGCGGAGGCCGTATGCACATTACATTTTGAGGGTTTTGGATTGCTTTAGGCACTCGCTCCGGAAAAGGTTAGCCATCACTGACCTATAGGCATGGAGAAATGCAAAAACATTGTGTTTTAATTTCAACATGTAAAATTCTTAAAAGCAAAGTCAGAAGCAGAAAAACAAGGGAGGGGGGTGTCATAACCAACATATAACCTGATCCTTAGTTTCTTTTCAAAATATTAATTTTGCTTCAGTCTACTTTACTTACTTCTTCATCATCCATCACATACTCTTTAGCAAATTCATACATTTCTTTTTGAAGCATTGTTATGTTGTAATATCGAATGGCTTCCTAGAAAAAGAGCAGCAAAACTATGTGTCATATTAAAAGCCGGACACTGTTTAAAGTCTCAAGGTCAACATGGCAAAAATATGGCTATTCTCATAGTATATGTCAATTCTAATCATGCTACTGCAGAAGTCTATAATTTTTGATAGACTTGTTAGCCAATTAAACAGAATACGCTACTTTTCTTTCTAGACTGTAATAGGCCAATATTTACTTACGGCTCTGGGGTGGAAATCTTCATCTGTGAGTCCCCATTTATCTTTATGATATTGGTAATAGACAAGATTCTGTTTCATAACTTCATCTTTCTGGTCGAAAAGCATGTAACTAGCAACACATGGAGCTGCATTCTTCAAATCATTCACTGAATTAAATATGCAATAAATCAAGTCAACTTCTCAGAAAGGTACTATTATATTATAACAACATACAGTATACAAATATAATATTTTATTAAACACTTTCATCTGAAATCAGATCTCATGACTGAAATGTGATGCATAGTAGGAGTGCAACTTCCCAACTAAAAATATTCCATTTTAGTATTAAAAATAAATATCCCATGTTAGTCTTAATATCAGAATTATGAGCTATGTATTCTTTCTCTCTTTTCTTCTGCCTTTTTAATTTCATAATGGTAATATGTTACAATTCAGCAGTGTCAAACTTGATTTCATTGAGGGCTGAATCAGTATTGTGGTTGTCCTCTGGGGGCTGGAGGGGAGGAGGAGGGACGTGGCCAGGGTGGTCACAGCTGATTGGGCGTGGTCAGCTTGACGTAGCTCACGTGGGTGGTGCTTGTCCGGGCCAGGCAGTGTTAGGGAGGGAATCCAGGAGTCTCTGGTGGGTGGGGAGGAGGAAGGAAGGTGAGGCGAGGCAGGGCAGCTACAGCCAGAAACCATTGGCCACTGCATGCTCACCCTTTTTGTGCATGGGGGAATGGTTTCAGGCTGTAGCCGCAGCCTGCTGTCCAGCTAGAAAGGCTGCGGTGCCAAGGAGTGTCGGATGCACGAGAGCGGCGTTTTGCCAGCAGGCCCAGCAGGAAGAGGGGGAGGGCACAGAGCTTCCCCACCTGCTATCAGACCCAACACTGGTAGTGGGGAAGCCTGGCTGGGCTTCCTGAAGCGTGGTGTGTGGCGGGGTAGGAAGCAGCACTAGTCCCAAGGCTGGAGGAAGAGGGCCATTCTGTGGGAAGTGGGCCTTTGAACCCTGGCCACCAGTTCAGGCAGCGCCCTACCGACTCACCCAGCCACTTATCAGATGCCTCCAAGTGTCCCCGTCTGTGCATGGGCGCCACTTTATAGAGCGGTGAAAGGTTTGCTACTGCCCCCTGCACCACCTCCTTTGGACTTGTTGAGGAAAGTCTTTGCAGAAGAGACACGGCAGGCGGGATCTGTCACTGGGGGTTGGCTTGCCTCACGGGGTTGTTGGGAGCACTGGAGGGCAGGAATTATGCAGATCCGAAGGGCAAGGGATGCGGGGCCCAGAGCTCACCTCACCCTCCCTGGCAATGGCGCTTGATACGGCTGAGCCAGGCCTTCTGGGAATGCCAGCTGAGCAGGGAATTTGCCTGCAACCCTCAACTCAGAACAGAGATGCAGCGGGGGGCTGCCTTCATACAAAATACAAATCCTCCTTGGTGGGGACATGGATGATGAGCCCTTCCCATGTTGTCTCTGCACATCCTTGTGATTGACAAGGCGGCAGTGCACCGCACCTCATTCTCTCCCTAACCAGGGGGCTGCCGCCACTACCACACAGAGAGCATGGGGGAGCATAAGGATTTCAGAGCAGCGGTTGGAGGGGCGCCCAGTTGGAGGGCTGGCACAGTGGGGACGGCAAGGAGGGGGCGACAGCCTCCTGGAGAGAGTGGACTGTTGACAACAGTGGCTGCATCTCCTCTGATTTGTGGGGAAGAGGAGGTGGCGGACAAGGGGTGAGCAATCGATGAGGCAACACTGGCCTCAGTGTTGGGGGTGGGCTGGACGTATGCGCAGGTGTGCTTCCTGTCCCCTGTGCACACACTGGGATGAGGTGGGACAGGTCTGTCCACGCATGCACACACTCCCTGTGCTCACGCACACCCTCTGGAATGGCGTGGCCTAGGCCGAAGTGACACAATTTCCAGGACAGCCGTGCGGGCTGGATCCAACCACGTTCTTGAGTTTGACACCCTGGGCCTGGAGTTTGACACCCCTGATTTAGGTAATCTCTTTGTAAAAGATGCAAAGCAAAGTGAGCTTTCATAGTGATTCAATTAGTGCCTTTAGAAAAATCAAAGGGATTCTCTACTATGGCAGGGGTCTCCAACGTTAAACACTCAAAGAGCCATTTGGACACGTTTTCCACAGAAATCACCAGGAGCCACAAAACCTGGGTGGTCATGGCCAACTTGATGTCACTCCCACCCAGTCACATGATGCCTCCAGCCACGCTTTCCCAGGTTATGTGGCTCCTGGTGTTTTCTTTTCTGTGGGAAACAGGTGTCTCTCTTTCTCTCTGTCTCTCTCTCTTTCTCTCTCTCCCTCTCTCCCATCTCACTCTTATCTCTCTCTGTGTGTGTGTGTGTTTCCTCTTGAACCATTTCCAAAAACAGTCGAGGGTTGGTGGGTTTTTTTTTTTTTTTTTTGCTGATATTCTTTCTTCTTCTTTGGGTGCTTTTTACCATATTTAAATCAAGAGTCATTTCAGGTTCCCAGATAAACTAAGTTCTTTCATCCCCATGCTGTGGCTCCCTGTCCGCTGAACACACCACTGGCTGGCCCCATCCATTGCCTTCCCCTTCCAGTCACTCCTCGCCTGGCCTGAGAAGTTAAGAGTGACGGTGGGGGATGGAGACTTGCTCCATATTCCAGAGCCGGAGCAAAACGCCCCTGTATGTGCCTTATCTCGCAGGCGCTTCTTCTGGCTCTTGTTGGTGCTGCGCACACTTTGGTCACTCGAGGACATGTGCAACTTGCTTTCCACCCTGAGACACTGGCTTGGTCTGTTGTTGCCACCTCCATAGTCTGCCCGCTACTCTCACAGTGCCTTGCACAGCACAGTTAAATTCAGCACGTTTCACAATGGGGAAGGTGGTGTCCCCTCCTTCTCCTGAAGCCCATTACGATGCAGAGCATCAGTCACAGCCAGGCTGGGCCAGTGTCTCAGGGCAGAGAGCAAGTCGCACATTTCCATGAGTGACTGAGATCCATGCAGCACCAACAAGTGTCGGAAGAAGCCCCTGCGAGATATGGCGAGTACAGGGGTGCTTTGCTCCCGCTCTGGAATATGGAGTGAGTCTCCATCCCCTGCCGTCACCCTTACCTTCTCAGATCAGCCGAGGAGTGACTGGGAGAGGAGGGCGAGGGGCTGAGCCAGCCAGTGGTGGGTTCAGCGGACAGGGAGCCACAGCAGGGGGGGTGAAAGAGCTGCATGCGGCTCTGGAGCCGCAGATTGCAGATACCCGTATTACGGTATATCATCCTGGGCAGAAGATATAACTCAACTACTGAGCAAAACTATTTTCTTCACAGCCAGTATCTATTGGGTAGTGTTGGGCTTCATGTTTTAATGATTGTGGTCTAGACAACCGTTCTGACCAGTCAAAATGGCTATTCAAAATCAGGCACAAACAAAGAACCAATCAGACACCAGCCCACACCAACTTGTACAAGTTGGAAACCAGCTTGGCTAAAGACAAAATGTAAGTCAGGGCACCTGACAAAAATGACAGGTCCCTGCTCAGTTGCCTGTGGTAGTAAACACTGAAGCTCAAAACTGCCTATAACTTGTAAAAATGGTTATATGTACTAATGGTATATGAATTACACATAGTAATAAACAGCACAGTCTTACATTAATTATAACAAATAACCTGACAGAATCTAATCCAGCATTCATGACATCAATATCTTAGATTTCTGAAATAACCAAGTCTTAATAAACTTTTGGAAAGCCATGAATATTGGAGGAGGGGGGAATCATCTTCACAGGCAAATGATTCTATAGTAGAGACTCCTGTAAAAAAAAATACCCACATTTGTACTGCTTACCACCAGAAGCAGACAAAATTGTGGATATGATTACATAATTGAAGCCCTGTCACTCTGAATAAATATTTATGGAAAAACAAGAACAGGTGGCTTCAATCGCATCTTGGCTTTTTAGCTCTCATCCAGACATCTTTGTTAGGGTCAGTTTCATCTTAAGAACAAAACTCTTAACTTACATTTATAATAGGCAAACTGCAAGTAGTGATACATAGTTGCCACAAATTTTTCAACAACGTAGCCCCCTATGACAGGTGTCAAATCAATTTCACATCTCAGTTTGCACTTAAGAACTTCAGTATAGTGATCTAAAAATAAAATCTGAACATTACTTAGTTTACTAATTGACTGTCAGAAACAATACTGTGAATTTAGATTACAACACTTGACACTTGAAAGTCAGTAGGATATGACAATGTTTAATTTTTGGGATGGAAAAAAATACTTAATAAACAAATGAGCATATATTCTCAAAATCACCTGACACTGGAATGACAAATTCATAGAAAAAGTCATCAGTAGTTTAACTATTAAAAATAATTCTGAATGTGTTAAGACTATGCAAGGTTTCAAATAATTATTCTGATTCATTTTCTTCTGATTGAGATACTAAAACTGAAAATACAGTGTTTGGAAAAAGGAAATCAAATTCAGAAAAAATATTGATTTTTTTCCTCCTCAGAATGTTGTTTCACCCCATCCAAATTATCCCTCACAAAACTTTCCCCACAAATTTAAATATGGGAATCTAAAAGAGAGAAATAGGAACATGCAAGGCTAAGTGAGTTTTAATTGGGCCAAATTTATATATCTTTTAATTGTTTTTTAATATTTGTCCGGCATGTTTTTTAATTCTGTCTGTACACCGCCCTGAGTCCTCAGGGAGAAGGGCGGTATAGAAATTCAATAATAAATAAATAAATAATAATTCTACTGTAGCTTCCTCAATCAAACCCTTCTGCCCTACCACTTATTTGCTTTATAAAAAAAAATCTGATATATTTTCATGAATCATGTTGTTAACTTGTACTAACTGCTTTTTCACTAATATAGCTGTATTTCCAATAATTGAGGTAATTAAACATTACACTAAATACTATGGTTTTGAATGCAATTTCAGTCAAAATTTGTTTTCAGATTGATTTCTTGATTGATTTTTTTCTCTCCAATCTAGATTTTAACTATTCATCGGCCTATTTTAGACCTTGTGAATAATGTGTCACTATATTGTAGGACTAATTCATACAATGCATACACTAAATAGGTAGGACAGAAAGAAAAATAACAATTTTGTGCAGAAGGAAAATGTTTCTTATATAATGTAATAAGTGATTATAAATATTATATTTAGGCTTCTTTTATATGGACATATGGAAATTCCTGCTTTCTATTTGCAGTGAAAACTTGATATTACAACCAAATTTAATTAAATATAAAATTGAAAATACATACTGTATATGTAGGCCTAATTTATGTTTAAACGAACTTCTTCATCTGCATAATCATCTGAATAACCATATTTATGTCAAATATGAATCACTTCATTTTTAATTCTTATTCTCACACTTCTCCTCTCCCTATTGGCTGAAAACTAATTATTATAAAGTGGGTGTGAAATTTAGAAAGTAAGGATTCTTTCAAGAAACCCTTTCATTAATATAGAATACAACTGACCACTTACCTGCAATAGATAGATAAAACTCCTTAAAATCTGTGATCTCTCGGGAGCCTTCGCAGGCAGCTATACAATCATCATAGGCTTTGTAGAAATCAGGAAGTGCCAGTTCCATGTCTGAAATTGAGGTCCTCCAGTTTTCTCCATTGTAGGCCCTAACTGCCCTGACAAAGACAATCTAAAAGGCAAGAAAAAACTGAAGGAATGTGACATACTTTTTATTTGAATGACCTAATTTTAATTTAATTTAATGATGGGCTGTATGCTAAAATAAAGCCAGGTCATGACACACACTTGAAAGTAAATCAGGAAGCCTGTAATTGCGGAGTGTGTCTGGCAAGAACAAAGAATCCTTATCTACAGGAAATATGTGTGTGTAAATCTTGTAACAATTCTTGGTAGTTAGAAAGCTGATAAAAGTAACAAGAGTTAGACAACTTGCAGTTGTTAGCTAACTATTAGGAATAGTGATGGCCTGCAGCCAATAAAATGTGTATTAGATAACACCTGGGGCATTCATTAGTCAAGGCTTAGGAATAGGGACATCTAGAGACCAATGGAACAAATTGTTCCAATAATTTTAGAATTATTTTAGAATTATTACTAAAAAGTTTATTAGATGATATTTCTTATTATCCTGCCTTGTCCCACTTAGTGAAAAAGTATAAAGCTTTCTTAATCCTTTGTTCTTGGTTCTTGGCAGGAGCCCTTTTCCTTGGCATACTCCAATAAAAAGCAAACAGAAAACCTGCACCTCGTGTCTGGCGTCCATCATTGGCTTCGGAACCAGGTTCAGACCCAAATTGGAGACAACAATAAGCTTATGAAACTTAAATTTTGCTTTGCTTTACTCTGTTTTTCTTGGGCACCAGATCCAAAGAGATCATTTCTCCAATACATAACTTATCAATTACATTTTTCCCCATGAAACTTACATTGCCTTAAATTTATGGAGTCTTCTAATAAAGTCCTGTATTAAAGAATTTGAATGTGATGGATTATCAAGGGACCAAAATTAGGCATTTTCAACAATTCATTTGTAAATTATTATAATAAAATTATAAAAATTATTATTTTTATATATTTTTACAGAATATAATAAAAATGTTCATAAACAAGGGTAGAAACTGTACCTCATACGATTTGATTTCTAAATCTTTAATATAGTCTTCAGCATCAGGCATACTTTTATAATATGCCATATTCCTTTTCATCATTTCATCATCTGGATGTTTCAGAAGAAATGTATGTGCGGCTGCAACAGCTTTTGGAAAATTGTTTGCCTAGTGAAAAAGGATTTGAAATTTTATGTATATATTTTTTATACAGAAGAGGCGATAGACATCATGATCTCTGGAACGTTTAAAAGTTTAATTTTTTTTATTTTAAAACTTGTGCTAAGCTTTCGTCGGCCCCTACCGACTTCGTCAGAGTGTAAAATCCCCATTGAGGAGCTGCTTGCTTTTATGTCGCGCGCTTAAGACGTTCCTATTTCATCAAGGTGGCCTGACCTAAATTTTTTCCTCTTTTTAAATGGAAATTTTAGATTTGGTTTTAATTTATTGGGGTTTTAAAATGGTTCAGCCAAATTTATTTAATTAGTTTTATCTCTATTTTAAATTTTGTATCTATATGTTTTATTTTATGGCTGTTCACCGCCCTGAGTCCTTCGGGAGTAGGGCAGTATACAAATTTAATAATAATTTAATATTTGCGAGACCGCCTGCTGCTACCGATAACCTCCCACCGGCCAATACGCTCTCACAGAGAGGGCCTCCTCGGGGTGCCGTCGGTCAGGCAATGTCGGCTGGCGGCCCCCAGGGGGCGAGCCTTCTCTGTGGGGGCACCCGCCCTGTGGAATGAGCTGCCTCCTGGAATACGATTGATCCCGGACCTCTGGACCTTCCGTAAAGCCCTGAAGACGTTTTTATTTCATCAAGCCGGCCTAGCCTAAATGGTTTTTAACTGGGATTTTAAATTTTATGGATTTGGGGTTTTAAATTGGGTAGCCAATTATTTAATTTTTTAATTATCTTAACTTTTGTATTTGTATGTTTTTTAATTTTGGCTGTTCACCGCCCTGAGTCCCTTCTGGGAGAAGGGCGGTATACAAATTAAATTAATAAATAAATAAATAAAAAATGAAAATGAAATGTAATGCTGATCAATTTGGTCATTGCCCGTGTAACAGGCCCACACCCTTGCCTTCCCCCTGTAATTATCTTTTTTTCTGCCTTAGTCATGCTGATGGATGACGATGCACTTTCCCCTGCCTCCTTCCCCATTGTGTGTTGCCTCTTTCTCTCCCTGCGGGGTAACACAGGGTTATCAGGCATTGCTTTGAAGGTATTTCTCCCAGCTCCCTCTCCCTCATTGTTATTGTCATTTGGATTTCCAAATGGCTGGTAGGCGGGAGGTATCATCTCATTTATTCATGCTGTATGGGTGTTTTTCTATCTCGATGGCCATGGAGTATATGAAATCCCATGCACCGCCTGTCCCACCACATACATCGGACAAACCAACAGAAGAATAAGTGCACGCATTGAAGAACACAAGAACTCAGTCAGAAAAGAGGACTTCTTCCCTGGTCCAACACCTTAAAGCCACAGGACATGAAATTGACTTTAAAAAGACCAGAACTGCCAAAACTGAACACTTTAACAACAGAATTATCAGAGAAGCCATCGAGATAGAAAAACACCCACACAGCATGAATAAACGAGATGATACCTACTAGCCATTTGGAAACCCGCCCTTATTGACAAACGAGTCCCTAACACGAGGAATGACACCAGACCCACACTCACGAGGGCCACACAGAATGGTGTGAATGTCACCACCACACATCCACGCGGAAAGCAGACTCAAACCCACACCAATGATGAGGCACGACCAGAAGCCAGACCGCAGCTGCATCATTAGCCACTTTAAACCCCTCCAATCCATACATGAAGCAGACTGACACCCACCATGAAGATGTGGCACGACCATGAATACGAAGCCAAACAACAGCAACACAGCTCACCAGCTCAAATCCCCCTGCAACTCAGACTAACCCGAGCACAACCAAGCCCCCACCCAAACAGAACACCCCCCATTCAATCAGATCACAGCCAAGCCCCCAACCAATCAGAACACACCTCCACCCAATCAGAACAGAGCCAAGCTCCCACCCAATCAGTTCACACCTCCACTAGCAGTTAAAAGGAAGAAACAGCTGTGATCACACATTGCTCCTAGAAGCACGAAGCCGAAAACACCAGCCTGCAAATGACGAATGAGACTTCATCGAAATGTCGCCAAGACACTTCCAATTTTACGTGGGAGAAAACCCGAATAACCAAAGACCTACATACAAACACCCACGAAACCCTCAGAAAACAAATATATATATATATATTATATATATATATATATATATATATATATATATATATATATATATATATAATTTATATATTTCATTTCATTTATATATTTATTTATATATCTTCTTTTATATATGTATGTCTATGTGTAATTGAAATTGAGATAAAAACCATAGTAATTAAGACAGTGTAATGTTTAATTTAATAAATTTTTATTATAGTTCAAAAAAACAAAAACAAATGTGTAATAGTTTTCTATCACGGTGTAACATCACCAAAATATCCATGTATATATATACAAATAATCAGAAAGTAAAAGTAGAAATTATTTACATATTCTTATATATTCTTGTATATGTCTATTCTTATAGATGGTGTAATGTTTAATCACCTACTTTGGGTGTCTTCAACCTGTGACTCCAGGGCCATATGCAACTCTTTCGTCCCCCTGCTGTGGCTCCCTGTCTGCTGAACCAACCACTGGCTGGCCCAGCCCCTCGACCTCCTCTCCCAGTCATTCCTTGCCTGACCTGAGAAGGTAAGGGCGATGGCGGGGGATGGAGACTCGCTCCATATTCCAAAGCGGGAGCAAAGCACTCCTGTACTCGCCATATCTCGTAGGTGCTTCTTCCAACACTTGTTGGTGCTGCACGGACCTCGGTCGCTCAGGGAGATGCACAACTTGCTCTCTGCCCCGAGATACCGGCCCAGCCTGGCTGTGACTGATACTCTGCATCGTAATGGGCTTCAGGAAAAGGAGGGGACACCATCTCCCCCATTTAGTTTTGTTGAATGAAATATACTGCAGTGCCATCTAGTGGCATAAAAGAAAAGACTTTGAATTGGCCATAAGACTTAAAGTTGAACTTGACAATGCTGGCTGAACTGATATGAAAACAGATGTTTAAGAGAGAAAGACATACTAAAAAGGAAAGAAGAGATTGGAGTGCTGACTTTCTTTTTATTTTTTGAACTTTTATTTTTATTTTTTTACTTTTTATCTGCTTTCTTAAGTCTTTTGAAATATTTTGTTTTGGAATTGGTGTTTTTAATCCCTCCCCCTCTCTTTTTTTTCTATTATTTGTTGGTGGGAGCAATATGTAGATAAGATCTTTTTTTTTTCCCTTTTCTTTTTCTGTTTCAGCGGAAAAAGAAGTATTTGTGGTTTGTTTAAAATATAAGAGAATTTGGATTAAGGCAAGAAGAGCTGAAGGATAACTGTTCAATAATTTTCATTTTTTCATTGTGCATTAGTTTTTGCTTCTTCTTTCTTTCTTTCTTTTTTTTGGCTTTTTCTTCAGGATTTTTTCTATTTTTTTCTCTTTTTCATTGATAGTATTTTTGGGCATTCCTTTTTTGGGGGCTGACTGGATTTTTCTTTTTCTTTTATTGTTTTTAATTTTTTCTAGTTCATCCACGGGATGGATTAGATACTTGGATTATAAATAGAAACTGTAAATGGATTATAAATTGGGTGCATATAACTTTAAGAGATGAAGAAATTTACAGCACATCTGCATTCAGCAGCAAGTCCCTCCATGACAGAATCACAAAAAAATCAGAAACGATGGATTTAAAAAATCTCATACAGATGCTTCACAACGATTTGAAAGAGGATTTAAAAGAAGTGAAGGAGATAATTGAGAAAAATGAAGAAAGAATTCAAACAGTAGAGGAAAAATTGGATTTGACAGAAAAGAAAGTGGAAGAACTAGAAGAAAAATTGACATCAGTGGATAAAAATCAAGAGAGAACAATTATTTCCCTCAAGATGGATTGTTCTGATAATTATTTAAGATTTCAAAATATAGAGGAAAAGAAAGGGGAAAATTTGCCAGATGTGATGGCAGAAATATTGGCAGAAGTGATGGAAGAACCTAAGGAGAAGATATTAAATGAGATTGACGAGGTATTTAGAGTACACAAGATATGCAATGAGAAATAAATTACTGAGAGAAGTTCATGTAAGATTCACAAAGAAAGCAATAAAAACAGATAAATAACAAGAAATACTGCAATGAAATATAAAGATAAAGAGATAGTAGTGTTGAGACAAATACCCAGAAGAATTAGAGATTTGAGGAAAGAATACCATTTCCTAACAAAACTTTTAATTACAAAAGGAGTGAGTTTTAGGTGGCTAATACCAGAAGGGATATTGGTGACATGGCAAGAACAAAGACATAGATTAGATTCTATTGAAAAAGCAAAATTATTTTATGAGCAATTTTGGGGACCATTAGATGATGGAAAATTGGGAGAAGCAAGAGAGACCAGATACCAAGAGGAAACTGTAAAAGAGAAAGAAGAAAGGATAAAAGAACAGGAAGAAAGAGCAATAAGAGAAGGAGCAAGATCAAAAGATGCAAAAGAACAAAGAGAGACAAGAGAGACAAGATTGAAAATTAGTAATAAGTAAAATATGGAAGAAACAAAAGCAATATCAATAAATGTAAATGGATTGAATTTGGCGATAAAAAGGAACAGAATCTTAAACAAACTAAATAGATTAAAGATGGACATTATATGTTTATAAGAAGTTCATATCAGAAAACAATACCCAAAATTATTAGAATATTCAAAATTAGGAGTTTTATTTACCTCATTGATACAACAAAGCAAAAGAGTAGTAGCATTATACATTAAAGAAAAATTAGAACCTAAGCCAATATTTGTGGATGAAGAAGGGAGGATTCTGATGGTGGAAGTAAGGATGAACTTTAAACAAATACTCTTAGTAATATTATATGCACCAAATGATAAACAAGAAGAATTCTATGGGAACTTACACAGAAAAATATTAGAATTGGAATATGAAAATATATGTATAATGGGCGACTTCAATGTTGTAATAGATGCTGATTTGGATTATAAAACAAAAAAAGTAAATAAGAAACCCAGAAAAACACTTTTGAAGACTCTTCACAATGATAGAGATGTATGGAGAAATAGACACTTGAAGGAAAAACAATATACCTTTTATTCAAATAGGCACATGTCATGGTATAGGATAGACATGATATAGATGTCAACAGACTTAATAGATAATGTACAAGAATTAAGCATTGAAACAAATATTTGGGCGGATTATAATCTAATTATAATAATATGGAAAGGACAAAAGAAAAAGTCTAGATGGAATTTGAACCAAATAATTTTAAATGAAAACGAATTTCAACAATTTATGGAAAAAGATCTGGAGTTTTTCTTTAAAATAAATAAAAAGGAGGATACATCACTTCAGAATGTATGGGATACTATGAAAGCATATATTAGAGGCCTGGCAATAACAAATTTGGGAAAAAAGAATAAAAAGAAAAGACAAACACAGAAGAAATTGGAAGAGGAGTATAAGAGGTTAGAGGATACACAAAATAAAGAAGTTTAAAAACAAATGGAACTGAGAAAACATGAAATAAACTTAATTGAACAAGAATTTTTGGCCTGTAAACTAAGGTCAGCTGAACAATTTTTTTTGAATATGCAAATAAGCCAGGTAGATGGTTGGCATATAAAATGAAAAAAGAAAAGGAGAAAATTTATCAACCAGCTACAAGATGAAAAAGGAATTATATGTTATAGAAATGAAGAAAAGAAAAAATAATTCAAAACTACTATGAGAGGCTATATAATCAAGGGATGATACCTGATGGAAAGATAAAACAGT
Organism: Arizona elegans; assembly: GCA_022577455.1. Classification (NCBI taxonomy): domain Eukaryota; kingdom Metazoa; phylum Chordata; class Lepidosauria; order Squamata; family Colubridae; genus Arizona; species Arizona elegans. The sequence continues at coordinate 67,127,533 of JAKOOJ010000004.1, read as the reverse complement.
TTTTAGAAAAATCTGACCTGCCTAAAATGCCTGAGCAATATAATGAAGCACTAAAAGAAAGAATAACGATGAAATTAATAGAAGCGATCAAAAAACAAAAAAAAAAAAAATGGGAAAACACGGGGCCTGGGTAGACCAGCAGAATTATATAAATCATTACAAGATGTGTTAAGCAATGTAATGCTGGAATTATTTAATGAGATTTTAGTGAAAGCAAAGATTCCAAACTCATGGATGGAGGCGTATGCTACACTTATACCTAAAGAAGATACAGACTTGAACAAGTTAAAAACTATAGACCAATCTCAATGTTGAATGTAGACTATAAGATCTTTGCTTCAATAATGGCAAATAGACTAAAAAGGTTGTTAAATGAATTTATTCATATGGCCCCAAATGGTTTCTTACCTAAAAGACAAATTAGAGATAATATGAGGACAATCTTGAATACCTTGGAATACTATGAAGCACATTCAGAAAAACAAATAGCAATGATATTTCTAGATGCACAGAAAGCGTTCAATAATGTGACTTGGCAATTTATGATAAAGCAATTACAGATGATGGACACCAGGATCATATGTGGTGGACGTATCCAGAAGCGAGAAATTATTGGATTAAAATTAAAACATGGTTAGAATAAATGATACAAAAACATATGGATTTAAAACCTGAACTGTTCCTATTGGGTATCTTATCAGAGAAATTTATTAAAGAAAATACATATTTGATTATACATGTTATAACTGCAGCGAGGATGGTATTTGCACAAAGATGGAAAACCCCTACAGAGGGAGAAGTAATTAAGAAAATATTGGATTGTGCAGAAATGAATAGATTGATTTTGACAATTAAAGAGAGGACTCTGAATACTTTAAGATATGGGGCAGTGGTGAAATGTAAAATTTGTTATTACCGGTTCTGTGGACATGGCTTGATGATGGTGGGGGTAATGTGACTGGGTGGGTGTGGCCAACTTTTTTTTTTTACTTTTAACACCATTTTTAAAAATGCTTTTAAAAGCCTCTGATGATCCCAGCTGAGTTGCCTGATCGGCAGAGGCTTTCTTCCTTTTAAAAGCCTGAGGATCCCAGCTGAGTTGCCTGATCGGCAGAGGCTTTTTTTCTTTTAAAAACATTTTTCTACAACTTCTTCAGCTGAAGAGGTTGTAGAAAAAATGCTTTTTAAAATAATAAAAAAAAAAGCCTCTGATGATTGCACTGCTCAGGTGGGCATGGGGGGGGGCAGGGATTTTTGCTACCGGTTCTCCAAACCACCCACCGCTATCGCTACCGGATTGGGTGATTCGGTCTGAACCGGGAGCATTTCACTCCTGATATAGGGGCAATTTTATCATTGGTTATAGAAGAGATATATATAGGATAATGTTGTAATGAAATAAGTGAAGAAGAAATGTGGGAGAAATGTTATAATAAATGAAATGATAATATTAAGATATGATAAATAGTGGAGTAGGAAGAAGACACAAAAGATGTACTCAGATGATACACTGAATGATTATGTATTGTATGTTTGTCTATAAAATAAAAAAAAAACTTTTATAAAAAAAAAACAAATCTTCCTTCCAGAAAAATATAAATGATTCAGCTATCATCTTCATCTGTTTATATATTTTGTTTCTTCTAAATGCATAGCAGTGAAAAATAATTAAACTTTTCCAATCCAGAGATGATTGGGGACAGGGAAAACATCTGTTGAATTTCTGCCTTCCTGTTTAAAAAGCCTCAATTTAACACATGGAAGAAAACTAGAGAGTGCAGAATGGCTTGTAATCAGAAAGATACGGATTTCATGAAAACTTTAGAAAGAGGGGGACGCAGAAGAAGGGCGCAACGTGGCAATGGGCTGCACGAACGAGCGGCTACCTTGAAGTAGGCGAACTGCAAGAACTTGTAAGGTTCGCGGCGCTGGAATTCTTCCAGGACTTCCCGGCTGGGCTGAGACTGACGGAAGGCCGGCAGCCCTTGCTTGCAGCGTTTCAGGCACTGCGTTCTGTGTAGCATGTCCCCGAAATAGCGCAGCTCCGGAAAACCTTCGAAACGGTCGGCCTCCTTTTCTTCCTCCATGCGGATAGAGCTACAGTTGAGGTGACAGAAGGCCTCGCTGTCCCGCAGAAGGCGATAGAGCCGCAGGCTCATCTCCAGATAACTCACGCTCTCGGGCCAGTTCTCGTTGCTGTATTGGTCCAGACCGTAACGGTAGGCAGACTCCAAGGGCATCAGCTCGTCGCGCGGGAAACTTCTGAAGCTGTAGCGCTCATACTGAGGCCGCGCCCCCACCCAGAGAAGGCAGAGAATGGCCACGAGTAGCCGGCGCTTCCACATCTTTCCCAATTTAGAGAACACCACGTAGCAAGAGGAAGAGAGAAAAAAAGTTCAGCCTTCCCGTTCGACTTCGAGAACCAGGCGGGGATCCTGAAGGATTGACGTACAGTTGAACCCCTCCTCCTGACGCGTGCTGGGAACGTCGCACATTTTGGGGAGAAACACATGGGGAAAACCAACTTGCCTTTATTCGAGGGATCTCTCTTAGGGGGATCGGCATAGTCGAGTACTTTAGGAAGCAACGTGCAAGAAGGCTGATCTTGTCCTAACTTTTATATCTCAAGGATGGATCTTTCTTGTCTTCTGCTTTTCCTCATAGAATAGAGATGGTTGGAGGCAACAACCATTCAAAGGGCGTGCTTCAAAAAAACCCGAAAATGAGTGTAAACATGTTGCTCTTTTTGTACAGATAGTCCTTGACCTACGACAACAATTGAGCCCCAAATTTTTGTGGGTAAGTGAAACATTTGTTAAATGAGTTTTACCCTTTTATAACCTTTCTTGCCACATTTGTTAAGTGAATCACTATATTTGTTTAATAACATGGTTGTTAAGTGAATTTGGCTTTCCCATTGCTTGTCAGAAAGTCACACAAAGTGATCATATGACCTCAGTACACCGCAACTGTCTTAAATATGAACCAGTTGCCAAACATCTGAATTCTGATCACATGACTATGGAGATGCTGCAATGGTATGCATGAAAAATGGTCATAAATCACTTTTTTCAGTGCCACAACCTTGAGTGGTCACTAAATGAACTGTTGTAAGTCAAGGACTATTTGTATTTATTTTCTGTTTAAACCAGTTTTAAACCAGTATTTCTCAGCTTCAATAAATTTAAGATGCATGAATTTCAACTCTTAAGTTTGAAATACACTGAATTAAATTAGTACCAACTACTTCTGGTGCTCTGAAGTTGAATCTGATTCCTAAAGGTTTACGACATCTCCTCTGATGCTCTCTAGAGCTATTGGACCACCACTGCCAGAATTCCCACTAGCCATGCTAAATAGGAAATCCTGGCACTTGTGATCAATTCATCTGGTGGACATATGCAATATTTGGAAAAATTCAGATGTATGTTAAGTAGCAAATTTTGCCTAACATCTCCTATTATCCCAAAGGTGTTTTTTCCAAAAGGCAAGTGTTGTGTTTGAACATTTCCTTTGAAAATGTTTAGCTTCTCATCAAGAAGCTTCTTCGGTTCTGACTGAATGGTGGGGAATGGAAGGTGTGGAACCTTCTTGATTTGGCTGAAAGGAGTCAGCAGTTTCAAGAAAGTTCCACACCCATTTGCATTCTGTAGATACAGATACAGTTTCTGATTCAGATGACTCTTGAGAATAGATAAACCTCCTAAGTGGCCTCGATGATTCTGTGAAACTAATAACTGACTTTCAGAGTCCTAATGAGTATTAATGAATGCTATTTTTTATACAAAAATATAAATCATTCCATTCTGCACCAGTCAGTTAGAACTGAAGAAGCTTCTTGAATGAGAATTGAAAACATTTTCTTTTTTTAAAACACAAGTTTTATTAAATTTTTCTTTTACATACCTATTTTGTGAACAGAGTGTTGACCGGGTCATATCTTATGCATCTTATAACATAGTTATATATTGATTTTATAGTCTATTCCAATCTTCCTTTGTTTTTTCCAAATACAATTTACATATTTCAGTTTCAGCCATAATATTCTTTTTCCCACTTCTTTATCTTTTCTTAATCTCTTCTTAATACACATTATATAAACAATATCACCATCCGCTCTTCAATTCCTAGTTTCTTAGTGTAACATCATCTTATTTCTCCATTTATAAAATATATTTCTCAGCGTCCTCACCACACTTTTTGGTTATAAACACTGTGCTTTATCATATTCAATTCTTACATTGAAACCCTTTAACTTAATTAACCTTCCACATCTTATCTTAATCTCTTCTTAGTACATAATAAACAATATCATTATCCGCCCTTAATTCCTGATTTCTTACTATAATATCAATTAATTATTTTATTTCATCATTTACAACATATTTTTTCAAAATCCCCATCACACTTTTTATCATTTAAATTTTGTCTCTTGATTTTAGTTATTTTCATAATTAAACCAAATTGCCACTTCATATTTCATCTGCTGTTCTATTTTACAATAAACAATATACATCATCATATTCGCTTCTACATTCACAGTTAATAATATTAATACAGTTCCCTTAGATCTACTAATATATATCTTATTTCCCTTGTCCTTTCCACTATACTTTCCCTTTTAACCATTTTCTCTTGGTGTCTCCAAAATTCCACTTCTTAAGAGTTTTCTCCTTTCATCCCAATCTCTTAACTTTTTCTTTTTCTTTTTTCTCTTTTTATATTTATTGTATCTTTTCTCCTGAATCCTTTTTCTCAGTCTATTACTTGCATAATTCTCCCCAAGTTTTTTCTTAATCTTTTTCCATTTCCTTCTCTTCCCTTTGATTGATTCTTTTTGGGGGGATATTCCCCCCATATCCACTCTTTTTTTGCCACTTTAAATCCCAGTGTAACCATCTAACTTTTTACATTTAATTCCTTTCAATATTATTTTCTTGCTTCTCATTTATATTTTTTTTCCTGTTTTGTATGTTCTAGCAAAATTTCTGACTTTTTGTTGCCCTTTAATGATTCACGCACCTTGTTTTTAAGCACCTCAATTAATTTCTCACACATCCAAGACTCCATATTGTCAATTTAGAAAATTATTAATATTTTAACTTATATTTAATTAAGATTTTGAAGTCCATATAATCTCTTTTTTATTTTCAAATGATATTCAGTTCAAATGTTTGTCCAATCCACTCCAATTTAAAGCTTTGTTATTTTCCACCTCCGTTGAAAGTCAAGACCATTTTATTCTCTTGTTCTCTGTTTCTCCATAGAGCAATAATTTTCACAATACCATAATTAGTAAAATTATCAATAGAATTGTTAGATAAAGTGAAAATTGTATGAACCTCAACACTTTAAAAACTCAAATTACAAAGCATACTACTGGAATATCAGTTTTCTATAAACAGAGTAAGATTTTGTTACAATTATTCATTGATGTTAAAGCATTACAGGTTGTCCACAACTTACAACAATTCATTTAATGAGCCATTCAAAGTTACAACCTCACTGGAAAAAGTGACTTGTGATCATTTTTCACACTTACAACCATTATAGCACTCCTGTGGTCATGTGATCAAAATTCAGCCGCTTGGCAACTGACTCATATTTATGATGGTTGCAGTGTCCTGGGGCCAAGTGATCACATTTTGCAAACTTCTGACAAGCAAAGTCAATAGGGAAACTAGATTCAAGCCAGATTCACTTCAGAACTGTGGCAAGAAATGTCATAAAATGGGGCAAATTCACTTAACTGTCACACTTACGAACAGAAATTTTGGGCTCCATTGGAATCGTAAGTTGAGAATTACTTGTATTAGTTAGTGTGATGACTCCCCCAGACGCTTCCCCAGATACCTCTCCAGATATCAGCTTGGAGGAAGATGAAGCAGTTCTGGGCTGATGATAAATTGATCGGTGAAGGAAACAAACCACACTTCATATTGTAATTTCTCCCACGGATGATTCCCCAAATACCTCTCCAGATGTCAGTTTGGAGGAGGATGAACCAGTCCCAGGCATATCGGGGTGGGGGGGGGAGAGTTGGTCCATGGCTCCAAGCAACCATCTGAAAGTGATTTGAGCCTACTTCTGCTGATCGCCGGCTGCCAGCAGTTTGGCAGATCGAATCTCACCAGGCTCAAGGTTAACTCAGCCTTCCATCCTTCCGAGGACAGTAAAATGTGGAACCAGATTGTTGGGGGCAATATGCTCACTCTGTAAACCACTTAGAGAGGGCTGTGAAGCACTATGAAGCGGTATATGCAAATATGTGCTATTGCTTTTTTTTTTATAAACGTTTTTTTTATTTTTTTAGACAAGCACACATACAAACATAAAATGTATTTTCTCTGAACAGAGTATTTGGCCGGTTCACAAATTTAAACAATATTTAGTCATTTCAATTAAGTTTACAATTTCTTTATTTCCTTTTTGCCATAGGTATTCCTTATCTATTTTTTTTTAACAAACCAATATTACCCTTCATTCTCATCTCTAATCTTAATCCTAATCAAATTCAATTTTTTCCTTCTATCTTTTTATACCCCTTCCCATTATCATCTATTTTTATATTTATCCTCACATTGGTTGGTTATGTAACATTACAATTGTTTAATATAAATCCAACATTTTAGTATAAATCATAACTATCTTTTTTTATATATTAATCAGTATGAACATAAATCTTCCAATTATTTCCATGCAATCGAATTTCTTACAAGTTAATTAGTTATATTTACCAATAGTAATAAACCAAATAGTTTCCCCCTTATGTTACTCATTAAACTGACCCAATAAACCAAATAATTTTGCCCAATAATCCTCCAAATCACAACTTATTCATTTCTACAGAAATTAAAAAAAAGAAAAACTTGTCATTATAAACTTGTAAATACAAGAAAAACTTGTATTTCAAAGATACAAAAACAAATATTCCAGTTATTAATAATTTCATTTGTACATTCCTATGGTTTCCCATTAGTTTCTTACTATTCATATTTCAATTCTAAATATATATAACATCTTTCTCTTTCATTTTTTTCTTTTTCTCCCTTCCCATTTTTATTTTTGCCTTTTTCTTTCTCCTTTTTTTCTTTTATATTTTAAAATCTTGAACTCTCCTCTTGCCCTAATTTCCCCTTGTTTCCCATCTCTTTTCTCCTTTTCTTATCTCCCCACTATTTATCCCACTGTTTATTCCAGTGTAATCATTCTGTATTTCACAAATCTGGAGTCTTCTATTTTTCTTTCTATGCTACCCTTCATTCCTTCTTTGTCTCTTTCTACCCTTTCTGTTTTTTCCATTGTTAATCCCAATGTAATCTCTAAAAACCTTCTTTTTATTATTACTATTTACATATTCAATTATTTTTCCCAAAGTAATCTCATTGTCTTTATCTTCTTTATATTCAGTCTCTGTGTCTTGTTTCTGTCTTTGTTTCCTTGTTAGCTTGAGCTCTATCTCAATTTTTGGATCCTCAAGTTTCGATTCTCCATGTAATATTGTAATTATTCCTTTTATTTCCACTTTCCACGTCGAGTACCTCATTTCCATCATTTCTCTAATTTCCTACACCATTTTGTTCTTTCTATGTTAATATTGTTCCATTTTAAAAGTTCTGTTGTTTCCTCTTTTTTTTTCTAAAATCAAGCCGCTTGCAAACAAAGCAATCCTCCCCAAAAGTTCTCACGACTATTATCACTGATACAGTTCAAAATTTTCCAAAACAAAGATTCCAAATTGCAATGCTCTTTTTTCTCCTGAAGATGTCTCTCTACAATCCACAATTCTATTAATTGTTTAACAAAGTATCCATTTGTATCAGTCCTCATTCACAATCTAGTTTCTTTTTTCTTCTTTTTAACTTTGAAAATACCAAATCAATTTTATAGTCCAGTCCAAATTAAACAAATACTTTTCGCTCTTTTTTTTCTCCTTTATTTTATCTTTAGGTATACAGCACTTCTGTTGTAGGGCTTAATATCCAATTATCTTTTATTTTTCTTAGCCTTAAAAAAGAAAGGATAAGATAATTTTATCCAAAAGTCAATTTTTTTTGGGGGGGGGAGTTTATTGTCCCTTTAAATTTTCTCCTTTTCTAGATTGAATCTCCTTTTTCTTCTTATTTCTAGATTGAATCAAAGTTTGGCTGAACTTTGTGCATTTGTATATAGGCACTTGATGTCTGACGTTGGGTACATTTCCTATGTCTCCTATTTGGTATTTAAATTAGATTAGATTAAGAGTTGGAAGGGACCTTGTAGCACAACCCCCCCCCCCAAACAGGAGACCCTATACCATTTCCAACAAATGGCAGTCCGATCTCTTTCTGAAAGCCTCCAGTGATGAAGCTCCCACAACTTCTGAAGGCAAGCTGTTCCAGTGGTGGGTTGCCCCCAGTTCAGACCGGTTCGCAAGAACCAGTAGTAAACCCGGTGGGAATCTCCGCCCATTGACCAGGACGTCATCATAAAAGATCTGCGCATGTGCACGGGTGCGATGAGAACCAGTAGCAAAGCTAAGTGGAATCTACCCCTGAGCTGTTCCATTGGTTGATTGTTCTCGCTGTCAGAAAATTTCTCCTTATTTCTAGGCTGAATCTCTGCTTGGTCAGTTTCCATCCATTATTCCTTGTCTAGCTTTCAGGGGCCTTGGAAAATAGCTTGACACCTTCCTCTCTGTGGCAGCCCCTCAAATATTGGAACACTGCTATCATGTCTCCCCTGGTCCTTCTCTTCACTAGACTAGCCATGCCCAGTTCCTGCAACCGTTCATTAATCTCCATTCCCCTAATCATCCTGGTTGCTCTTCTCGGCACTTTTTCTAGAGTCTCAACATCTTTTTTATAGTGTGGTGACCAAAACTGGATACAGTATTTTAGGTGTAACTAAGGCTTTATAGTGTTAGCTATTCCTGCCAGCTTAGTTTCATCTGCAAATTTGGTAAGTTCCCCTATTTGAGTTTTTCTTTCTTGCCATCTCTCCTTACCTCATTATTTGACTTGTTTTACAAGGGTTTTTGCTTGGAATTAGCTCCTGGAGATTGGTTCCCCTCCCCCTCAATTTTAGTTTAAAGCCCTCCTGATAAATTGAGCCAGTTGTTTTCCGAAAACATTCTTCCCAGTTTTTGTGAGTTGCAACCCATCCCTTACCAAAAGCCCACCATAGAGATAGTGCAGACCATGGTCCAGGAATCCAAAGTTTTTTTGGTGATACCAACCCTTTAGCTGGTGGTTCACTTCTAGAATCCCTTGTTCTCTTACCAGATGTTGTAGCATGTAGTAGTATAAAAGGATAATAATCTGTGGGCCTAATTATTTTGGTAAGGTTCTCAGCCACATCTTTGAGTTTTGCTCCAGGGAGACAGCATACCTCCCTAGATCATATGTAGGGTCTACAGATGGCTGGTTCTGTTCCTTTGAGAATAGAATCTTCTATCACCAACACTCACCTTCCTTTTTTAGGGGGTGCAGTCTGGGTGAGTTTGTGATGTGACTTTTTAGGGATATTAGATGATGTCTCTTTTCTAAGTTTTGCATGTTTTCTTTGAGGGGGAGGTTGTGGGTCTGAGTATTTTCAACTGGGGGAGAAATTGGTTGCTCATTTTTAATGGAGCTGCTTCTGATCCAAGAACACATAGAGCAGAGAAAAGGCAGGAGCAGTGAGGGTCAACTAGATTACTCATGAGGAGGCAGCCTTCCCCTCTTGATCAGCTGCACAGGATGCTGGCTATTTAGCATAGCAGACAGATGGAGATGATGGGAACAAAGTGTTTGTTTTCTTCCTGTTGTTCTTGCCTTGAACTTTGGATTGTATCTTTTCAGCTGTTTGCCTTGCCTTGCCTTTGCCAATGGACTGGCCTTTATCTTGGAACTTGCCTTTGCCTTGGAACTTGTTTTTGCCTAGTGGACTCACCTTTGCCTTGAGGACTAGTGTTGGTTTCATTTTAGTAGCCTGTGGAATTCTTTGAGTTGGTGCCAGCAGAGGGAATTGCTGGGGAATACCAATTCAGGCTTGGAAGCTTTAGTAAAGACTCTTTACACCCATGGTATGTATGCATGCATGAGTGGGACAGCACTCTGGTTATCCAGTTATCTGGTTAAACAATTGAATGTGAAAATACTTCGAATAGTTGTTCAATACAATTGAAAATACTTATATTTTATAATAAAGTATGTTTAGTACAACTGTTATGTTTATTGAATAAGGCATTACCATTCATAAAGGATTGTTTATTCATATGCTACCATGTTTTCCCGGTCTTATTTTCTGTTGAAACCCCCCCCAAAAAAATGGCTATGGCTTCTTTTTTTAGGGGTCTAATCACTGACTCATCTTGCGGCAACGGCACCGACAGCCCTGCCCAGCAGGAGCCCACTGCTAATCCACTTCTTTTGCAGCTGCTTGCCACTGCTCGCATGTGCCGCCTCCAGCCTCCATTTTGCCATCAGAGCCTTTCAGAAAGCTCTCTGCAGCTGAGAAACAGAATCCGGATTGACACCCTGGCTTCCGTTTTGCTGTCAGAGGCCTTCCAGAAAGCCCTCTGCAGCCAATAACAGTTCCAAATCAAATTTTTTCCTACCCAGACGGCAGAACCGGTCTGAACCGGTAGCATTTCACCCCTGCTTAACAGGTGTGGCAAGAAAGGTCATAAAATGGGATGAAATTTATCTAAAAAGTGTCTCGCTAATAAAAATTCTGCCTCAATTGTGCCCCTAAGTCAAGGACTGCCTGTAATAAACATTTTTCATAGTTTCTGCAAATTCTTTTCAATTCTGAAAGTCATTGTTTTTATATATAGAGAGATAAACAGACATAAATATATTCATATATTATGAATATGTTTTAAAAATCACAAAAGTACCATGTTTCCCCAAAAATATGACCTACCCTGGAAGTAAGTCATAGTTTGATTTTTACAAATGCACCCAATACAAGCTCTACCTCCAAAGCCCTAATTAAGAACCCGCCTACCCTGGGGTGCAGGGTATCAATCTGGAGCACTGTTATTGGCTGCAGAGGGCTTTCTGGAAGGCTCTGACACAGAAACGGAGGCTGGGGGCAATGCACATACCAATCTGGACCTCATTTCTTGGTTGCAGAGGGCTTTCCGGAAGCTCTGATGGTGAAACAGAGGCCAGAGGTGACACGCGCAAGTGGCGGCAAGCGGCCACAGAAGAAGTGGGCCTGCAAAGTGGGACAGGTGTCAGGGTGTGCAGGGCCTGGTAAGTAGGGCAGTTGAACCCTCCCATCCCCACCCTAGCTTAATTTTTACCCGTGCGCCTCGCCCCACCCCCTGCACCCCAGGATAGGCGGGTTCTTAATTAGGGCTTTGGAGGTAGAGCTTGTATTGGGTGCATTTGTAAAAATCAAACTATGACTTACCCAATTTTTGGGTAGGAAAAAATTTGATTGGTTCAGAGAACCAGTAGGGATAATTTTGATTGGCTCTGCCCACCTGCCCTCCCCCTCCTCTTACCTCTTCTATATTCTGTTGTTTATTAGCTCAGATGATTTGCGCAACAGAGTGATTGCCGCCTCAGTTGAGCTAAGAAACAGCAAATGAATCTTAATCTCATTTGCCCTCAGCTAGAATAATAAAGGGACACTTTCTGCCACTTTTTTCCTCCCCACCCCCCCAAGTAGGGAAAGGAATACTAGCTTTAATGAGATGTCTGGGTGTTCAGCCAAGAGCAATTGTCACTCCTTAAAATGTTGCGAAACTGCAAACCACCTTGCCTGAATTGAGAAACTGCCTCAAAAGAAACTGCCTTTTGCTTCTTCCGGAGCAAAAGCAGAGAGCCTCTTCCAGGGAAGATTTCTCTGTCTTCTATTTTTCTTTCACAGCAGAACAAAAAAGCCTCTTCCTGTGAAGGCTTTTCTAGTTCTTTATTCTGATTTTCTCCTTGAGCAAAAGAAAGCCCTTTCTAGTGAAGCAGTTCCACTGGTTAATTGTTCTCACTGTCAAGAAGTTTCTTCTTTTTTTCTGATAGACATCAATTTTTCTCAAGGATTGATTTTATATTAATTACAAATTATTTCTCTTCCAGAGTGAAGAAGATGAAGATTTGTCCAAGAGTTTTAGTTCATAGTTCAGTCTGGATGGAATTAGAGTATGGAAGGGGATCTAAGAGGTCTTGGAGGTTAAATGAAAATTTGTTTAGATATGAGGAATGTAAAAGAATGTAAAAAATTTATGAAAGAATTTTTTATTATAAATATGCATAAGGGTACATCTATGGAAATGGTATGGGATGCAAGTAAAGCATATATGAGAGGCATTTTGATATATTTGAATAATAAATATAAGAAAATAAAAGAGGCAATTAATTTATTGCGCGGGCAATTTAATATGTTTTTTTTAATTGAAAAGTTTTATAAGAAATACAAACAATTTTCTCCCCCTCTCCTTCTCCCTCTCCCCACATAATAGAAAATATACATTTTCTTATACATAATAAATCCTACATATACATGTTTCCCTTAAAGAAAGCATTAAAATAAAACATTTTAATTGCATTTGGAGTTGCTCTTCTTCTCTTTCTTCCCTCATTCCACAACAAACCTTCTTCTTCTCCTTCTTTCTTTCCCTTCCCTCCCTCCTCTTCTCTCCTACTTTCTCCTACCTCCTCTCCTACCTCATACTACTTCCTTTTCCTTTCCCCCACTTCTCTCTTCTTTTCCCTTCTCACCTTCACTCCTACTCCTGTCCCCTTCCCTTCCTCCTCTCCTTTCTTCCATTCCTCTCCCTCCCTCTCCTCTTCCTACCCTCTCCTCCTCTCTCCTTTCTAACTTCTTTGCTGTGAAATATTCTCCTCCTTTAGTATCTGAGCAACTTCTGTATTCTAATCGTAGATACTTTCTTCTATTAAAACATTTCTCTATTCACCACTTTTTTCCCACCCTCCCCACCCCACCCCGACTTCCCAGAGCAAAAACAGGGTATAGCGGGACTTCCGGTTTGCTGTTTGTCCCCGCTGGACGCTCCTTTGGGATCGTCGCACCCACTGCCTGTAAAGAGCCGCCTTTATAGCGGAATGGCGGCTCGAAAAAACTCCGTTTCCATGAGGAAACGGAGATAGAGCAGGCTGGGGTGGGTTGAGTCCTCTGCCTAATCCCAAAAGTTTTTTTTTTACTTTTGGGACGGAGCGGAAGAGACTCCCCGTATCCCCAGCCGATGCTCCGGGCTCTGGGAGATCTCTGCTACACGCAGAGCTAGGTGGCAAAAGCAAGCCTGTAAACTTGTTAAACTAATTAAAGAAGACGTGACCTGGATCGCTGACCCTGAGGCACAAGTATTTTTTTTTTCTTATTTTAGAAAAGTTACTGAAGTTGTTTAAGAAGTGAAAGGAAAAAAGATTTTTTAAAATGGCGATTGCTGAGGCTTGAAGAGAGGCTGAAAAGGGAAAGTCCTTCCGTTTTCTATTACAAAGTAGCGGAATGAATACTTCTGGCCGTAATTGAGGCAAAACCTCACTCTCACTCTTGCTTTTTTTTTCTTTTTTTTTTCCTGGGGATCTGATATTGATCTTGGTTGGAAACAAGCCTTTTTTTTTCTCTCTCTCTTTTCCACTAAATCTTGTCTGTGTGGGAAATGGCATCGGGACTTACACAGCTAGACAAACGGGGGGGGGGAATTTCCCCCATTAATAAATTACATCAACAAGTTGTAACTCTCTAGTGTCAGAAACCTGATTTTAATATAATAGAATTTCTTCTTGAAGAGATTGTAAGAAGGGATGAGATTGTGAACCAGCAACTTGAAAAATTTAAGCAGGAAATTAAAGAAATTGGTGAATTGGTGAAATCAAAGTTTGACTTTTTGAATCAAAAGATTTTAAATACAGCTAATGGTTTATCAGACTTTCTGATTCGGGTGGATGCAAAGACTAAATTATTAGAGTCTAAAATGAAGGAAACTGAGGAGAATTTGGATGACAAGATTCAAAAAATTAAAAAGGATTTGGTAAACATTCAGGATATTAGCTCAGAAGACAAACCTAAAATGGAGGTTGACCAAAAGACTGGTAATGAAGAAAATGTGCAACAGAGGATTGAAAGAGAAGTTTTAATGATTCAATATCATTTTACAGAATATGCAATTAGACTGAGAGGTCTGCAGGAAAATAATAGAGATGACTTAAGGAAAATATCTTCTGAAATTCAGGCTGGGATTTTAAAGGTTCAACCTGATGAAGTGTTTTGCAGGATTGATAGAATTTATAGAATAAACTCCTGGTTGGCAAAGCAAAGGCAATTGCCTAGAGATGTGGTGATTTATTTTACAGATAAAGAAATTAGGAATAATATTGTGCAGAACTCTTTTAATTCTACTTTGCAATTTCATGGAAGAAAGATTTGGATTTTTAAGGAGCTCCCGACTAAGATGCTAATGGAGAGGAAGAAATTTGGCTTTCTAGTGACTGAGTTAAAAAAAAGAAATATCCTATTTAGGTGGGATGCCCCAGTTGGTTTAATATTGAGACACCAAGGAGTAAGATATCAACTGAACACTGTTGAAAAAGCGGAAGAATTTTATCAAAAAATTTTAAAAATGAACTTAACATCTTTAGGCACAATACAGGATAAGCAAAAGGAGTTGGAAACAAAAGGAAAATATCAAATTACAGAGGCTGTGGTGGATAAATTGTCTTTGGACTCCCTGGATACCCCAGCTGGACTGTCTATAAATAAGAGAGCAGTGTCATCCGACTCCAATGTGATGAACCACCAAGTCACAGACAAGTGCGCAAATCAACCAGTTGATATACAAGTGATGGAGAAGAAAGATGACATGACAAAACTAACCCAACAAGATCAACTCATAAAGCAGAATGAAAATCGATCAGCCGATACACAATTGGTAGGCACGAAACGAGGATGGAAATTCAACCCGCAAAAGAAAAAGAAGAGAAATAGATCTCATAGAAACAGCAGTTTCTAAACCAAGCAACAGTGAAGCCAGGGACTTTAAAAAATGAATGAATATCTGAAAAGATAGTGGAGGCGAACAATTGTTTAATACTATCCTGAGGATTGTGGCAGATCTCTGTAATGCCGTGATTTTGGGATGTGAAAAGAGCTTTACCTTGTTGGATTTGAATTATCTACTCTGGATTTCTTTTACTGGTAAATATATTATAATTATTTTGAGTTACAAGGCAGGAGAGTTACGCTGGGGCATGCAGAAGATCTGGATGTTACCCATTAGGAGGATGGGAATCAACAATCCTGATGAACACCACAACTATAACTATATGGATATAATTATAATGTCACTCGGGTGGTTGTTTTTACTTTTATATATATACGAGGATATCTACTACTGATGGGGGCAGAAGATGATTGAAGATTTTGAACAAACTGTTGCACCAGCATGTTATTTTACCCTATTATGGGTGATGGATTTAACAATCCAGTGGAAAGACACCAAAGAAGATATTATATGGATTATAAATTTAAAGTTATTGTCTTTTTTCTTTTTACAAAATGGAATGCATATATAGATATATGTATATCTTAGTTAAGTGGGCAGTGGATTATATTTAGAATTGTATTGCATGATTTTGTAGGAATTGAAGGGTTAGGTTAGTTTACTGATTGATTAGTCTAAGAAAAAGGATCTTTAAGTCATATATTTAGGGGGGTGGAGGAATTGGATAGAACTGAATAAATGTTAAATTTGGATGTAGGGAGAAGGCCGCTTTAAAATGTCATATTAATATATATAAAAGATTAAATGTTAAATTGTAATAATACACTATAAGTTTAGGGGAGGAGAAAAAGGGCAGATTATCGTAAAAATTGGAGTTATAAGAATAATATGTTAAGGGTCAGTATTCTGAGGAGGGAGTAAGGGAAAGGAAAGATATTATGTATGTAATTAGTTATGAAATAGCCTATTGTTGTGAAGAAGTCACAGGGGGGGATGGGTGGTGAGGGGGGGTTAGGGAAGAGGGGGGGAAAGGGGGAAAAACTTGTATTTGAAAACTTTTTCAATAAAAAAAAAAACAGGGTATAGCATCTAACAAACATATGCTAAAATAAACTAACTAATTATAAAATTCAAAACTCCCACACGTTCTTTAACTCCCCTTGCTCCAATTCATCAACCTCCCTTTTATAAATTCTCACAACCAATTAAATTAAATTCATTCTTCCTAATTATAAAAAAAAACTTTTTCTTGATGTATAATCCAATACTTTAACAGTATTACAAACAGTAAAAATCATGAATAAATTCCATTTCCATACCCTCAAACATCATTCTTTTTGAACATTACTCCCTAATGAAATTCTGAATTTAACATTAATCTTCTTTCCTTCAGAAAAATTGGGCATCTTGAAATCTTACACATTTTATCTCATATATCTTTTAAAATAATATAATCTTATGTTAAACATTCTAAACATCTCTTAATAAAACACTTATTTAACACATTAAAACACTTATTTACCAAATATGAATTTCAAAATCTGCAGGAGGATATCTTTCAGATTTTCAGTTAACCATTTTAATACCTCTTAACTTTTTAAAAAGCAGCCCTTTTACTTATCCAAAACTAATTATCATTTTGTAATAGGATTCTGAATTTAACATTAATCCTCTTTGCTTCAAAAAGTTGGGCATCCTGCAAGCTTACACAATTTATCTCATATATCTTTTAAAATAATATAATCTTATGTTAAACATTTTAAAAATCTCTTAATACCATTAAAACACATATTTGCCAAATGCAAATTTCAAAATCTACAGGAAGATATCTTTCTTAATCTTCTGTTCTTCTCTTCTTTCTATATTTTTTCCAATCCTTTTTTTAAATAAATTCTTTCAACAGTCCCCCCAATTTTATTTTTGAAAATTTTAAAATGTTGATTTGAGGTTGATGTTTCTGAAATACTCGCTCTCTTCTTGAGGTCACGTTTTGTAATTTGAAATCCCCATTTCGACCCTTTTTGCTTGTATTATCATTCAGTCCAC
This sequence comes from Arizona elegans, assembly GCA_022577455.1. NCBI lineage: Eukaryota > Metazoa > Chordata > Lepidosauria > Squamata > Colubridae > Arizona > Arizona elegans. Next base: position 67,110,555 of record JAKOOJ010000004.1, on the reverse strand, counting down.
TCCTTTGTCCATATAGCCAAAATTAGTTGCCATAAAGATTGTCAGCTTGCAATAAAGTGTCTATTTGTTGCTTTTCTATCAATTGAATGGAAACGTCCGCCAAAATCATTGTTTCGACTGTGCCAGCCTGCCTTTCAATCCTGACAGCCTCTTGCTTTTCCAAAAACAAACTCCTCTGAGTAATTTCCTGCTGGCCCTCCAACAACTGCTTATGTTTTCCCAAGCTGTTTTTTGAAAAAGCTCTTTCAATTGTATCCAAAAGAGCAGAATAGAGATTCTTGAAAAACCTGAACAGTCACAGCTTGAGAATTTGCTGATCCCTCCAACAACTGCTTATGATTTTCCAAGCTGTTTTTTGAAAAAGCTCTTTCAATTGTGTCCAAAAGAGCAGAATTAAAAGAGTCTAGAAGTTCTTGAAAAACCTGAACAGTCACAGCTTGAGAATTTGTTGATTCACCAGCCCTGATGTCAGCCATATTTCAGCCACTTTGTAATCATCCAGCTATCAGGACGACAATTCCAATTATTTTCCACACAGTATAAAAGGAAGCTTTTAATTAAAGTCAGTACTAAATTCTTTTCCTCGATACCAAATTCTTTTCTTGGACGCTTCCACTTTAAAACTTTCTCTTAAGGTGTAATCCAGTAGCTGTATAACTATTGCAAACATTAACAAGTGTTAACAAGCACTTTCCCTAGTAGCTTCCTCCTCCCACTCTCAGACGCCATTTTCTGCATTTTAAAACGGAGTTAAAGTATTACTTGCAATTTTTCCCTTTTTTCTCCTGATTTGCTCTGTCTGCAATCAAAGTAAAGATGTTGAAAGTCCCCCCAGTTGTTTTCAGCAGATTTTGGTCGCGGCTTCTAGCTCCGCTTTAGCGGAGTCGTCCCTGGTCCGGAGCAGCTTGACAGGCTTCAATAGGGAGCCCACACCCTTTGTGCCCCAGGATTTCTCCTAGTGCACTTGGGGGGCTCTACCTCCGCCTGTCGGCTCTTCTCTCTCCCCTTTGCCCGGGGAGAGGGTTTTTCGCCGCCAGACAGCTGTTTTTCGGCTGTTCTGGTGGCATTTACGGTGCCGGGGATCGGGCGCTCATGAAGGAGCGTCAGCGAAGCTCACGGAGCCAACAGGAAGTCAGCAATTTAATATGTTAATGGCAGATCAGGTCGCAACTAATTTGCAATATGCTAAACATAATACTTTTTGTAATGCTAATAAACCAGGGAGGTGGTTAGCATATTTGTTAAGGAAAAAGCAAAAGTCACGGACCATAGAGAAAATAGAATATAAAGGTAAAGAGGTTTATCAGCAAAATATGATTAAAAAAGCATTTTTAGAATTTTATATGAGGTTGTATGCTGGTGATAAAATTCAAGGTACAGATATAGATACCTACAGAAGAGTATATTCCTACAATTACAAAAGAGTAAAGGGAGGGTTTAAATCAACCAATAACTACTGAGGAGATTATGTTTGCAATTAAGGAGTTGAAAGTGGATAAAGCTCCTGGGACAGATGGCTTGTCCGCTGCTTATTATAAACATTTGCAGTTAGAAATGGTGGGACCACTTAAAGAATTATTTACTAATATACAATCTGGAGGAGATGTACCTTGGAGGACATCTTATATTTCTTTGATTCCAAAGGAGGAGCAAGACCATACCCACCCAAAAAATTATAGGCCCATATCACTCTTAAATACAGATTACAAGATTTTTGCTAAAATATTAGCAAATAGGTTAATGACAGTCATGCAACAAATGATTCATAATGATCAAACTGGTTTTATAAATGGTAGACAAATGAAGAGTAATGTAAGGCAAGTTGTTAACTTATTGGAGTATTTGGGGAAGAACAACCAAATCCCTGCGGTGCTGATATTTCTTGATGCAGAGAAAGCATTTGATCGATTGAATTGTCAATTTTTATTGAAAATAATAGAAAAGATGCAGCTTGGGGAACATTTCACAAAATCTATTAAGGCAATATATCAGAAGCAAACAGTGCAAATAATAATTAATGGTAGATTAACAGACACTTTTAATATAGAAAAAGGAACAGGACAAGGATGCCCTTTGTCTCCATTATTGTTTATTCTGACTTTGGAATTTTTGTTAAGTAAGATACGTGAGTCGGACAAAATAAGTGGAATTAAGATTAGGCAGTATGACTATTGATTACGAGCATTCGCAGATGACTTGGTTGTTACTTTAACCCAACCATTACAGTCGGTTGTAGGTCTAATGGATATAATTAATCAATATGGACAAGTATCTGAATTTAAAATAAATACAGGGAAAACGAAGATAATAACTACAAATATGACTATAAAGCAAAAAGAACTAGAAAGACTAACAGGATTTGAAATTGTAAAAAAGGTTAAGTATTTAGGGGTTTATATTATGACATCAAATGCGAAATTATTTAAGTATAATTATGATCCATTGTGGCAAAAATACAAAGAGAGATGGAAAACTGGAAAAAAATTACAATTATCCTTGTTAGGAAGAATAGCAGCAGTAAAACTGAATGTTTTGCCTAAATTTTTGTTTCTTTTTCAAATGATACCAATACTTAAAAAAGATGAGAATTTGAAGATATGGCAGAAGGGTATTAATAATTTTGTTTGGGCAGGGAAGAGACTGAGAATAAAACAAAAAATAATGCAGGATATAGAGGAGGTCTCAAAATGCCTAACTTAAGACTTTATTATGAGGCAGCTTGTCTATCAGCAATGAGTGATTGGATGAATTTAACAGAAGAAAGAATATTGAATATCGAGGGATATGATTTGGTTTACAGGTGGCATGCTTATTTATTATATGATAAGAAAGTGGACAAGACTTTTAAAAGTCATATATTAAGGAATGCTCTATTGCGTGTCTGGAAAAAGTACAAGTATAAACTAAACGAGAAGTTACCATTGTGGGCAATACCCAGACATGCGATAGAGAATATAAGTATAGAGCAAAGGCAGGATGTGATTACATATAAAGAGCTTCTTAACAAGGAAAGAGGTATACTACAATTAAAATCTCTGAATCAACTAAGAGAAGAAAGGACAATTCGAACATGGTTTCAATATGTACAGTTGCAAGCTAGATGGAGAGAAGATCAGAAAATTGGTTTTCTGCAATATGAGGAGAATTTGGTAAAACAGATTAAAGTCAAATGCATATAAAAATGTTGTATAATGCGTTGCTAGAAATAGATTCAGAAACAGAGTTAGTTAAGGACTGTATGATAAGGTGGGCACAAAATATTGAAGAACCAATAATGATGGAAACATGGGAAAAAAATATGGGTCAGAAATGTGAAGTTCACGCAAGACCAAAACTTAAGAGAGAATTTTTACAAAATGTGATAAGTAAGTTTTCCAAGGATCTTGCCCAATAATCACAGACACGATAGGCTTTGAGTTCAATGTATTTATTTACTCTATTTCTTTCTATTCAGGTACTCATTTGGAACTGGTCCTGGACTTCTGCGCACCGCCTTATATATGGAGGAGGTGGAGTCAAGGTAAGGAGGGGTTATGGGAAGGGCTGAGTGAGGGAGGAGGGATCAGTGGGTCAGTCTATGCAATGGTGTATACACAGTTAGGCATTTACTCGTAACAAATCCCCCTCTAAATGCCTAACATTTGGGGTTGATTCTGTACTCAGCATGGTCACCCCTAGTTTTGATGTGAGATATGTGTGTTGCTTGTTTGGTAATGGTTTCGTTAGAATGTCCGCGACTTGCTCAGAGGTTTCACAATGTACGGTCCTAATAAAACCTACATTTGATAACTGCCTGACATGCTTATGCTTGATGTCAATATGTCTGGACCTCTGACCCACTGCTTCTGCGTTGGAGATGTCTATGGCTGCTTTATTGTCCTCGTGGATAGTTATAGGGTAAGCCGGTTCGGTCCATATTTCAGAGAGCAGGTCATCGAACCACACTAAATTGTTAGCTGCCTTTGATAGGCAGATGTACTCTGTTTCTGCCGTGGATGTGGCAACCAGGTTCTGTTTGCCGGTATACCAGTGTACCGGGCAGTTATTGATGAGGAACACGTAACCTGATGTGCTTTTCCTGCTCTTGGTATCACCTGCCCAGTCAGCGTCCGCATAGCAGGTCAGCGCCGGTTCTTTGGATTTGGATGGTTCCAGGCATAGGTATGCTATGCTATGTTTCAGGTACCTGATTACTCGCTTCACCCCTTCCCAGTGGTATACCTTGGGTTCACTGACATGTCTGGATAATAAATTAACAGCTAAGCTGATATTGGGCCTTGTCCAATTGGCAATATACAGGAGGGATCCAATGACAGATCTATATAAGGTGTTGTCCTTAAATGACTCCCCCTCTTCGTGCATATGTTTCAACAAGTCTGTTTGCATGGGGGTTTCGCATGACTTAGCGTCCCTCATGTTGCATCTATGTATAAGTTCTAATATTTTCTCCTTTTGAGAAACCTTGAACCCGTTCTCTGTTTTCTCGATTTGTACTCCTAGATACTTATTGACTTTCCCTAGGGTCTTGAGTGTGAATTGTTTCCCCAGTTCTCTGGCGAATTTATCGCAATTTTGCTTGTGCTGCCCCATGTACAGGATGTCGTCTACGTAAACGAGTGCGTATTCGACCGATGCGCCCTATCTCTTGGTGAAGAGGCAGAGGTCTGCTGATGTGGTGGTAAAACCCATGTCCCTGAGTGTTTTGGCTAGGCATTCATACCATCTTTTTCCGGACTGTCTTAAACCATACAAACTTTTGTTTAGTAGCCAAGTGACTCCCTCTTTCGTGCCTTTTGTGCCTGGTTCATACCCCATGAACCTTAATCTCCTGGAGACCTTGTCTCCTTTTCGCCTCAGTTGCCTGGGGATGTGCACATCCGCGGTGACTCCAAATATGTGCAGGTGCACAATCTTTGGTTTTCGGTCGTACATCACCTCATAAGGTGTTTTCTCTATTACGCTAGACCAGAGTCTGTTCAGCGTATAATTTGAGTAGTTGAGAGCTTCCGCCCAGAATGGCTGTCCTAACCCCGCATCCTCTAGGGCGCATCTCATCATTGTTTGTAGGACTCCATTCCTCTTCTCTGCGACTCCATTTTGGAACGCGGAAAAGGGGGAGGTCTTGTAGTGTATTATCCCGTGCATCTTTGACCAGTTCGAGAATTCCCTCGATAAGAACTCAGACCCCCTATCTGTCATTATTTGCCTTATCTTTGTGTTGTGTTGCGTTTCCACTCTCTTATAAAACTCTTTAAATTTTTGGAATACCTCGTCTTTATGATTAATGGTATACACAAAGCCATAGCGGCTGTAGTCGTCTACTATTGTCAGAAAATATCTCCTTTTGTATTTTATAGAGGGCTTCATGGGGCCCACAATGTCCATATGTACCAGGTGGAAGATAGAATTGGAAGTACAGGTGGCTTTTCTAGGTCTGGGTTTGGTTTTTAACTTAGATGATTTACATATAGAACACTCTAAGTAGTTTTTGCAGGTTTTTATTTTCAAATCACTGGTACATTCTGTCATTTTTTGGATGACTGGGAAGCTGGCATGGCCCAATTTTCTATGTAGCAAATGGGCGCAGTTATCGTGAATGGGTTTGCCTATTAGCAATTTCCCTCTGTGTGTTGTGTTGTCTTTGGTGGGGTCGTCTTCCCTGCCCCCCTCTGCCTCAACATGGGTGTTGACTTTATTCTCAGTGTTTTCTAGTTGGGCGATAACTTGGGTCTGGTTATTCTTTTTAGGGTGGAGGTACGTTAGCCCTCCATTAATGACTATTTTGCCGATGCTTTCCCTGTCTCTGGTCAGGTAGGCTTCTCCCTCTTTGAAGGTGGTCTCTATGCCCATGTCCTTGCTCAGTTTAAGCGGTGCTAAAATGTTGTGGGGTATTTCGGGTATGAGTAATACCCCCTCTACTTTGCCTATTCCGCTTATGAACGTGTTTCCTCTCCCTGTCACTAGGACCTTGTTTTGATTGGCCACCTTAATGTGGTAGTTTTCCTCTGTGAATGAGGTCAGTATCTTTATGTCATGAGTTGTGAGGTTGGTGGCTCCCGAGGAGAAGCCATGCTTCTCCTTCTCTGGTTTGTGAGTGTGTGTGTGTGTTCTCCCCGATCCCATACATGGACCCTGGTCGGCTCTCCCTAGCTGTCCCTACTTCCCCTTCTGTTCCTTGGGTCGGGGGAGTCTCTGCGCCTGTATCTGTTGTCTGATGAGGATCTATCGGGGAGCCCCGGCCTCCTGCCTTCCCTTTCCCTTTGGTAGGTGTGGTCCCTTCCCCTTGAGTTTCTTGGGCAATCCTGTTTGTAGTGGTCCTTTGAGCCACAAGTGAAGCATTCTGGATAGTCTAGGTTCCTGGTTTGGAACTCAACTTTCTTAGTTGGCCTTCTGTCCCTGCGGCTGATGGAGCGGTCCCTCCTTAAGCTATCTTCTGCTATTATCCTATTTGTCAGTGACTCGAGTGTGAGGTGGCCTAAGCCTATGCTATCCAGCTGCATTATAAAATTGTCCCAGCTGAAGTCCAGGGAGTTAATGACAATGCTCTTCATGCTCTCTTCGGATATATCCTCCCCCCTTTGTATCAGTTCAGTTCTTGTGGCATTCAGGTTCAGTATATGTTCACCCATGGGAGTCCCTGCTTTATGCCTGGCAGAGTGGAATTCCCTGGATATCCTTGCTGTGGTGGCAGCACTTTTACTATAGAACAGATTAAATATTCTCTGCTGTATCTCAGACACAGTCAGATAATGGCTTAGGCTGGGGTATACACCTGGTGGGATGCTTGTTATAGTTAAATAGTAAGCCCTGTGATGCAAGCAATCTGTTTCTAAAGTCCAAGGTTTTGTGGGGGGGGGGGGGGTCATCAACTGAAAACAGTAGATCCTCTTTTAAAAATAAAATCTGGAGTTGGTGATTCCACTGCATGAGGTTTGATCCATCTAATTTAAGAGTGGGAAAGTTAGCTGGTAAATTCCCTGAGTTGTGTGATGAATTACTCACAGTCTGTTGCTGCCCATGGTGTCTCAGGTGAGGGAACTCACAATATGGCTTGGGTATGCAGTTTGCAGCTCTGTACAGACTTGGATTTATGTTCTCTCCTTCTCTTCTTGCAGGAGCCGACTGAGCATGTGCGAGGCCCATTTCGCTACTGTAGCCGATGGGGGAGTAGCTGGCCATTGCTGCTCTTAGGCCTCGGCCTAGGCCTCCAGTTGGGGGTCCCATCTCACTCCTGGGGTGTCCGGCTTCATCTCTGGAGGCAGGCATCCATCGCTGGGTGTCCGGATCCATGCAGGGGGCTGGAGAGAGCTGAGGAGGCGAGGCGGTCGTAAGTCAAGGACTTCTGGAGTTCTGAGGCGTGGCGGCTGTGGTGGGTCCCGATCCTTGATTGCTGGTCCCTGGGCACGTGAGTAGGCCGGGCAGAGGCCGCATGGGGGTTGAGTAGCTGGGATGGCCTCTTCCCCTCAGGCCTCTTATGCTTGGTGTTGCGGGTGCTGGGTTCGAGTCCTGCCATCTGCATGATTCAAACGTAGTTGGTGCCCTGCGGTTGTCTTGGTGGGGGCTGGTCATCGTGTGGAGTATCTGGGTGTGTGTGCTATCATCGATGGCCCCCCCATAGCCCCCTCGGTTCGCGGCGGTATCTCTGAGGTGTGTGGCTATCGTGAAGCGGTTGCGTGCAGGGCCTATCGTGGCTGCTGGGGCCTCTGGTGTCTTTCTGGCTTCGAGCTCGGGAGGCGAGCTCCAGATGCCTTGGTGTGTCCCTTCTGGGGTGCCTTTGGCTGTTCCCCCATTTGTTCTGGGGTTTCTTTCATTTGGCGCCATTGGATTTGAATCCTGGCTCCCTATTGGTTGGCGGCCATCCCAAGATGGCCGCCGGGAGCATGGCGCGAAACTGGAACCGTTTGTGTCTTGGGCCTCTGCCAGGGGGTATCTCTGTCTTACCGGTCTGGCAGCCTCGTGGTCTTGCTCCTGGGGGCTAATCGCTGCTCCCTGGTCATCTAGAAGGTCCCGGAGCTTCGCGATGAGTTCATCCTTGCTTATGGAGGCGTCTATCATTTTCTGTATGATGTCCTTTAGTTCATCTCTCTCGGGTGATCTGTCTCTGGCGTGCCTGGCTGCACTTTCTTTTGGCCTCACGCTTCTGTTTGTTTGGTCCAGTTCCTCCATCTCCAAGGTAGTTGGGATTCTGGCGGTGGCACCTTCAGGTTCCCCCAGCTCTGCCATCAGCCTGGTGGTGGACCTTGTGTTCATCCTTCCTTCCATTTCCGATTTTGGTTCTGTTTATTGGGCATAACCGTCCTCTGCTACCATTTTGATAAGTAAGTTTTCCAAGGATCTTGCCCAATAATCACAGACACGATAGGCTTTGAGTTCAATGTATTTATTTACTCTATTTCTTTCTATTCAGGTACTCATTTGGAACTGGTCCTGGACTTCTGCGCACCGCCTTATATATGGAGGAGGTGGAGTCAAGGTAAGGAGGGGTTATGGGAAGGGCTGAGTGAGGGAGGAGGGATCAGTGGGTCAGTCTATGCAATGGTGTATACACAGTTAGGCATTTACTCGTAACAAAATGTTTTATAGATGGCATCTGGATCCTAAAAAGCTAGCCTGTATGTATCCAAGTGTGCAACCTAAGTGTTGGAGATGTGAATGTGATGATGCTACGTATTATCATATATGGTGGACATGTAAAAAAATTAAGGCATTTTGGATAAAAATATGGTGGATTATTCAAAATATTCTCAAAAAGAAGATAAAATTTACTCCACAGTTTTTTTCTGCTAGGCATAATTACAGATTGTACTGTTATAGAGACTAAGTTGATTTTAAATTTAATAACAGCAGCCAGACTCTTGGAGGTACAGTACGGGAAGAAGGAAGATTTGCCTACTATCGAAGAATGGACACTAAAAGTAGCGAATTTAGCAGAGATGGCCAAAATTTCAGCGTATTTGAAGGACCATACAAATGAAAGATATATATCGGAATGGAGAAGATGGATTGACTATATTCAAAACAAATATCAGACTAAAAAGTTACAAATAGCTTATGAATGAAACCTATATTTCCTTTTTGAATATGTTTAGTTAGTTGAAGGGGGAATTAAAGAGCAAGGGGAGTTTGGAGACTACAGAAAGTTAGATTATTTCAGCCTATGTTTGTTATGCTATAGCCTGTTTTTGCTCTGGGTAGTCCGGGGTGGGTGGGTAGGGGTAGAGGGGTTGGAGGGAGAAGGGGGATGGAGGGGTGGGAACAGGGAAAATTGTTGTAATGATTGTTAACACTTTTTAAATATAAAAAAAGAGAAGTTTCTTCTTAGTTTTAGGTTGCTTCTCTGTTTCTTCGGTTTCCATCCATTGCTTCTTGTTTTGCCTTCTGGTGCTTTGGAAAATACATTGCCCCCCTTTCTTTCTGGCAGCTCCTTAAAAGCCTGTTGCCTATCACACTCTTGGGCAAAGCATATGAGCCATTTCCTCCTTTCAGTGGTCCATGAAAGTACATCTATAGTATGTAGATAATAAAGTTGAAAAAAGGTGAACAACATTTTTACAGAACATAGATATGTTGATGCTGGGTGTGACAAGGAATGGCTGGGAGGGGAGGGGCCAGATGAGGCACCCCTTGACGTGAGTAACATTGAGTTAGCCATACCCACCCAGTCACATGACCACCAAGCCACACCTACAAAGCCACACCTACAGAACTGATAGGCAAAATTTTTAGATTTCACCACTGCTAAGTGAATCATTGCAACTGTTAGTAAGTGAATCTGGCTTCCCTATTGACTTTGCTTGTCAGAAGGTCATAAAAGGTGATCACATGATCCTGGGACATTTCAATTGTCATAAATGTGAACCAGTAGCCAAGAATCTGAATTTTGATCACATCACTTATGACCATTTTTCACAAGAACATTGCAGCCTCCCCATGTGAAAAATAAGTCACTCAGAAAGTCAGTCAAAATGGTTGGCAGTTCGGTGGTTCAAATCCCTAGTACAGGCCTCCTGTGTGGGCAGGGGGGTTGGACTAGATGACCTCCAAGGTCCCTTCCAACTCTGTTACTGTTAAATATTAAATGTCACTAACTGAATGGTTGTAAGTTGAAGGCTTACTGAACTTACTGTAACTGAAGCATGTTAATGTTTTAACATTGTTACGATGTTGATCACAAATACTTGATTCTTTTATTGAAATATTTCATTTTTATGCTAAAAATAATAAAGTACCAATATAATCTTATTTTCCATCTGATCCTTGGGACATGGTCACTTATCCTCTGTGGCAAGATGTATACGGCAGCTGAGCTTCTTGTTCTGCGAGACTCCCCCCTCTCGCAGAATTGGCCCTCCACTCTATCGAGGGCCTACCTCGATGATGGATTTTGGAATCCCGAGAGGTGGCATGCGGCAAAGAGGGGGTTGAGGGGTTTTTTAAAATTGTCATTTGCCAATCTTTTAAGGGGTTTTGGGAGGGGGGAGGGTTGTTTGGCAAAGGATAGGGAGGGTGATTTGTTGGGGAGGGGGCCAGGCCCGGCACAGGGTCACGCTAGGGGAGGTGCGGAGCAGGGATTGGAGGGGGTTGGTGTTGGTAGGGAGGAGGGCGATGTCATCAGGACCGTGGGTGAGAGGGGCAGGTATGATGGGAGCAGGGGGCCATATCATGTTGTGGGGGCACGTATCCGCTGTCTCCAAGCGGTGACATGCTCCGGCCCCCAATGCTCTTCTCGTTCCCTGGGTTGCCCGGAGTCTCAGAGCCTGGGTCTTAGGCTGATGCTGTGCAACGCCAGGTCCGTGGTTAATAAAGCCCCCCTCATTTGTGAGCTGATCCAGGAGAGGGGAGCGGACCTGGCGGGTATTACTGAGACCTGGTTGGGCCTGGAGGGGGGTCCCCCTCGTAGAAATGTGCCCACCGGGTTTCCGCGCATTTCATCAGCCAAGGGCCCAGGGTAGGGGTGGGGTGGTGGTGGTTATTGTAAAGGAAGGTCTTGATCCTAGGGAGGCCACTGTACCTCAGATAGCCGGTTGTGAGTCTCTCCTTGTGAAGTGGGGCCATGGGAGGCAGATGGGCCTGCTGGTTACGTACCTGGCTCCTTGCTGCGTGGCAGCGACCCTGCCCGAGCTCCTCAATGTTATAGCCGGGGTGGTGGTTGATACCCCCAGGCTTTTAGTCATGGGGGATTTCAACCTGCCGTCCATCGGTGAAGCATCTGAGGTGGCTCGGGAGTTCATGGCTTCCATGACAGCCATGGACCTAACCCAGTTAATTCACGGCCCCACTCACATAGGAGGAAACACGCTGGACTTGGTTTTCGTCTCTGGTCAGTGGTTGAATTGCTTAGATACAGGGGATATAGTTATTGAACCCTTGTCATGGTCAGACCATTCTCTCCTTAGACTTGACTTCCTGACCACTATGCCCCACCGCAGGGAGGCGGAACCGATCAGGTGGTTCCGCCCCAGGCGCCTGATGGATCCTGATAGGTTCCGAATGGAGCTTGGGCCATTTCCTGAGACTCTGGCGCGCGACTCGACGGAAGACCTGGTGGCCGCCTGGGATAGGGCGGCCGCTGGTGCTTTAGATCGGGTCGTGCCTTTGCGGCCTCTGACCCGGCGCCGAATCTGCCCAGCTCCTTGGTTCTCCGAGGAGCTGAGGGGGATGAAACGCCGGAAAAGACGCCTAGAGAGTAGTTGGAGGGCCAGTCGCTCCGAATCTGACCGTACACTAGTGAGGTCTTATATCAAGACCTACTTAGTGGCGATAAAGGCGGCAAAGTGTAATTACTTTTCCACTCTTATCGTGTCGGCAGAAAATCGCCCAGCTGCCTTGTTTAGCAAGGTCGTGCTGAGGATTTTGCGCATTATCTGCACAATAAAGTCGCTCAAATTCGGGAAGGCTTGGACTCTGACTGGGTAGGTACAGGCGGGTTGTCCGAGGTCTGTCTTGAGACGGTTATCTGGGATGAGTTTGATCCTGTGACTCCCAAGGACGTGGACAGGATGCTGGGGAGGTTGAACACAACCACATGTTTATTGGACCCGTGTCCCTCGTGGTTGGTGCTGGCTACCCGGGAGGTTACGCGAGGCTGGCTCCAGAGGATTATAAATGCTTCCTTGAGTGAGGGGTTCTTGCCTCCCGCCTTGAAAGAGGCGGTGGTGAGGCCCCTCCTCAAGAAGCCTTCTCTGGACCCAGCTGTTTTAGCAAACTATCATCCAGTTTCCAACCTTCGCTTCTTGGCAAAGGTTGTTGAGAGTGTGGTTGCGCGACAGCTCCCGCAGTACCTGGATGAAACCGTCTATCTAGATCCGTTCCAGTCCGGCTTTAGGCCCGGGTACAGCATGGAAACGGCATTGGTCGCGTTGGTTGATGATCTCTGGAGGGCTCGGGACAGAGGTTGCTCCTCTGTTCTGGTCCTATTAGACCTCTCAGCGGCTTTTGATACCATCGACCATGGTATCATGCTGCGCCGGTTGGAGGGGTTGGGAGTGGGAGGCACTGTTTTACGGTGGTTCTCCTCCTATCTCTCCAACCGGTCGCAGTCTGTGTTGGCTGGAGGGCAGAGGTCGACCTCAAGGCACTTGGTTTGTGGGGTGCCACAAGGGTCGGTCCTCTCGCCTCTCCTGTTCAACATTTATGTGAAGCCGCTGGGTGAGATCATCCGTGGTTTTGGGATGCAGTGCCATCTGTACGCTGATGACACCCAGCTGTACATCTCCACCCCAGACCACCCCAACGATGCCCTTGAAGTGATGTCCCGGTGCCTGGAGGCGGTGCGGGTCTGGATGGGGAGGAACAGGCTCCAGCTCAATCCCTCCAAGACTGAGTGGCTGTGGCTGCCGGCGTCCCGATATAGTCAGCTGGTGCCATCGCTGACTATCGGGGGCGAGACATTGGCCCCCACGGAGAGGGCGCGTAACTTGGGTGTCCTCCTGGACGCACAGCTGTCTTTAGAAGAGCATATGACGGCCGTGGCCAGGGGGGCTTTCTATCAGGTTCGCCTGATACGCCAGTTGCGCCCCTTTCTGGATCGGGACTCCTTATGCACGGTCACTCATGCCCTCGTTACTTCCCGCCTCGACTACTGCAACGCTCTCTACATGGGGCTCCCCTTGAGGAGCACTCGGAGGCTCCAACTGGTACAGAATGCAGCCGCGCGGGTACTTATGGGGGCGACATGGCGCTCCCACGTGACATCTCTCCTGCGCGAGCTGCATTGGCTTCCAGTGGTCTTCCGAGTGCGCTTCAAGGTGCTGGTTCTCATCTTCAAAGCGCTCCATGGCTTAGGACCCAGTTATCTACGAGACCACCTTCTGCCTCCGATAACCTCCCACCGGCCAACACGCTCCCACAGAGAGGGTCTCCTCAGGGTGCCGTCTGTCAGGCAATGTCGGCTGGCAACCCCCCGGGGAAGAGCCTTCTCTGTGGGGGCACCCGCCCTCTGGAATGAGCTACCCCCAGGGATATGACTAATCCCGGACCTCCGGACCTTCCGCCGGGCCCTGAAGACTTTTTTATTTCAGCAAGCCGGGCTGGGTTAAAAAAATTTTTTAATTGGGTGAATTTTATGGGTAACGGGGTTTTAAATTGTAGAAGCCTAAGATAATTTAATTTTGTTTTAATGTATTTTAATATTTGTATTGTGTGTTTTTAATTCTGGCTGTTCACCGCCCCGAGTCCTTCGGGAGAGGGGGCGGTATAGAAATTTAATAAATAATAATAATAATAATCAAAACAAAACCAAGAATAAATTTAAATTAAATAAACGTTCTTAAAAACTGGTATAGACAAAGCCCAAGAGTTAAGTTATTAAAAACAGTCTTAAAGCTTGTGTTTGCTGGTGGCTTATAGCAATAATTCAAAAGGAGCACATCTACTCTTCCTAGCTTGATTTCAAAGTTTGTTTCCTTTAAATCTCTTCCAAAAATGCAGAGCGTACATACTGCATTGAGAATACAGAACACCCCACAAACTGGGTGAACTCACAGCAAGCTTTTTTTAAAAAAGTGAGGAGTAATGGAGTTGTGGGAAGCCACCCTCCTTCTAGAAGAATGAAATATTTTGAGGAATATTAAAAAGCAGAATATTATATTTTCTTTAAGGAGAAATGGAGAAACATGCTCTTGGAGACAGAAAGCAACCCCCACTTTTCTTAATAGCCCCAGCAGATATTACAGGCACCTTTTAGAAATGCAGATTTGGTAATCCATTCAAGAAAGAATATTTTGAAACAAAGGCAGAATGGTAGGATTAGCTATCACCCAAGAGCCAAAACAGGACAAAAGCCATTAAGTCACAATAGGAATTACCCAACATCCTTTCAGAACATAAGCCCCTTCATTGCATCACCCTCAGAAACATCAACCAAACTTAGCTGAGATAAACACCTTGGAGTTGTCCTTTGCCTATAGAGCCAGCTATGACCCTTGCATAACCCCTACATGGCCCCATAAGAGTCTGACAACAGCCAATAGAATACATGTTCTTGCACAGAAACAGGAAACTCAAGTGCAAAGCACAAGAGAAGGTATAACCCCCCCTCAACTCCATGTGATCAGCTGCCAATGAACCTATGTGGTTCTGTTCATCAATAAATGAACCCTTTTTCCAATCAGCCTCCAGCTTCCATTTTGTCTCTAGTGCCTTTCTCCCAGCTTGGAACTGAACCAGATGGATATTTCTTTCCACAGAGTTAATACAGCTGGTATAGATGGAATTTGAAGCAAAGATCAGCAAGAGAAGCAGTATATAAAAAAAAAAAATAAAAAAAAAACCTTCCGGGGACTTCTGGGGCGACGTCACAATGTTGTGGTTCAAGAAAATGGAGCCCCGTTTTCTTGGACCAAATTTTCGTGTCTGGAAGCCGGTAGAGGCAAGACCCGACCTTGGAGGGGTCGGCTCTGTAGAAGGGACACTCTTGGGGTAATGGGGAGAAGCGCAATCTACTGTTACAGAAAGAGGAACCCCTTGAATTTCGGCGCAAAAGAGACCGCCTGTAATAGTTGGATCCGGAGATGTGGCGGCTTACCTGAAGGAAGCAAGGAGTGAAAAGCAGCGAGAAGCATCGGTTGTTAGAGACAGAATAGAGTGAGTTACTGGGCTGCTTCCCTAATCTGGCAGAATTTACAAACTGATTGACAAATGAGGCTCCAAAGGGGGAAAAAGCAGCGCTTTGGTGGTGGAGTGAAAGTTTGACAAGAGGAAAAAGGGTGATCGGAAGAGTTGAAAGATAAAGAACATTGGAACTGGTGAGAAAGAAAGATTGTGATTGAATCTGTGGTGATTGGGAGTGAATGACTGGAGATTGTGGACATTAAAACTGAAAAGACAAGGTTTGGAGAGTGAAGTGAAGTAACAGTGCATATTAACAGGAGCTGACATCTTGGACTTAGGACCTAGAAAGTAATAAACAGAAGAGCTGTGGACAGTGTAACGAAGTAGGAGAGTGAAAGAATTGCTTAAAACAGCAGATGATTTTGTATTGGGAAGATCAGTGGCCAGATGTGTATATTTTTTATATTGATTATCTAATAGCAAATATCAAGGTGTATACTTAGACTTTTTTATTATCTTTATTGTTATTATTCAACACCTAATTGATTTAGTATAAATAGATAAATGAACTAATCTATTAAATTTATAAACTTTACAGATTAAATTTATTGTATTGAATTTGATTCATAAAAGTTAGTTTTAAATAGTGTTATACTTCAATTTTTTCTTCTTGTCTTTGAGGTACTATATTTTAGTTTATTTAGGTATTATTAAATAAATTTAGAGTGAAATTATTGGTGGAATAGGATGGTAGGATTAATTATATAATTAATTATATTATCTAATTATTTGACTATCTTATTTAACTAACAGTAAAATCTAATCGATGGTAAACTAGGTGAGTAAGGTTATAGAAGCAAGAATTGTTATTGGAAAGGTAGCTTTTGGAGGAGAAAGGAATTAGATATTTTATGGTATTGTGGAAGAATTTTTTTGGGAAACTGGAGAAGGCAGAGAAGGCAGGGTTGGCAATGAATTTACAAAGTATGCAGACAACTATAAATATGATTCAGGAGGTGATTCTGAAAACCCAAGAATCGACTGGAAAAAATAATGAGGAACTAAAGCACGACATGGGTAAAGTAAAAGAGGATATTAGGAAACTAGATGATAGAATGGGAGAAATACAAGAGACAATCACCAAGAATGAGCAAAGAATAAAAACTATGGAAGTAAGAATGGAACAGACAGAGAAAAACTAGAGGAGACAGAAAAAAAAATTGATGGCAACGAACCGAGAACTCGAAGAGGTGATAACATATCTGGAAATGGTCAAATCCGCGTTCTACCTAAGATTCCAAAATATATTAGAAAATAAAGAGGAAGACCTCCTGAATCTCATGATTGAGTTGTTGCCGATAACTTGAGGATGGATAGGATTGATTTGCAAAATGGTATTGATGAATTGTACAGAGTGCATATGAACTATGCACGGTGACGTAAGTTGCCACGTGAGGTACATGTATGATTAAAAAAAAAACCCAATTAGGGATGAAATTTATAGGAGAACACGGGATACATTGCTGATATATAAAGGGAAAGAGATATTGACACTAAGGGAGCAAAGGCGAAACTACCACTTCCTCTCCTCCCAACTTGTGAAATATAAAATAATGTTCCATTGGCTTGTCCCAGAAGGCTTGCTAGTGATGTGGCAAGACAAAAAAATTAGGCTGGACACACCGGATAAGGCTCAGGAATTTTATGATCTGTACAGCAACAGATGAGGATATGGAGAGTGGGGAGGAGATAGAAGATAGAAGATAAAAGTCAGGAAGAAGAACGGAATTGGAAATTGAATCACAGGAGAGGACTGAAAGAGAACAACAGGGGCGAGTTCGAAGACACAAAGAGAAACGAGACTAAGGAAAGGAACTAGGGTAGGGGTCAGCAACCCGTGACTCCGAAGCCGCAAACGGCTCTTTAGGCCCTCTGCCATGACTCCCTGTCCCATCACTGGTTGGCCCTGCCCCTCACCCCTCTTATTTTTTGGACTCCAGCCCGAAACGGCAGGAAGCTAAGTCTGCCTTACGCGCAAGTGTAGCGCGAAGGCAGGTACAGGGCCACTTCATTCCTGCACTCTCCTCCCCTCTCCTCCTCTCATGAACCCTTGGCCAGCTGTGGCTGAGCCGGGAGCATGCGCACATGCAGGGAGACCCTCCTTAACTAAGCTACTTCCCACCCCACATGTGCCTTTCCTGAGCTTTGGTGCTTGCTTGAGAAGGGTCTTCCCATGTGTGCACATGCTCCCTTCTCAGCCACAGCTGTCCTGAGTGTCCTGAGAGGAGGAGGGAGAAGAGGGTCACCAGAGAGTGCAGGAGCGAAGCAATCATGTACCTTCCTTCGCTCCACATTTGCACATAAGGCAGCCTTCACTTCCTGCCGCTTCGGGCTGGAGTTTGCACCCTCCGCGCTCGGCTGAAGAGCTGCCGGGGGTGGGGGATGACATGGCAAGATGATGGCTGGAGCATTAGTGCAGGAGAAAAGCCATGTCCTGTTAAGACCCTCCTAAGAAGCAGCCGTGCATGCCTTTGCTGCACTTTGGCGCTTGCTTGAGGAGGGTCTCCCCGTGCATGCACACGCTCCTGGCTCAGCCACAGCTGGCCAGGGGGTTATGAGAGGAGAGGGGAGAAGGAGGACTGTCACCTGGAGGGGGGGGAGAGACACATACACACATACATACAGAGAGAGAGACATAGAGACACACACAGAGTGATACCTAGAGAGGGGGAGGTAAGAGATACAAAGGGAGAGAGACACAGAGGGGGGAAAAGAGGGGAAGATAGGGAAAGGCCATAGAATTGGAGAAATGGCAACAAGTTTGGGAAAGAAACTATAAACTATAAATGGCAACAGCTTATAAAGAAAATTTGTATAAGATGTTTTATAGATGGCATATGCCACCAGAAAGATTAGCTAACATGTTTAAAGATAAATCAGCTAAGTGTTGGAAATGTCACCAGTTGCCGGGATCATACTATCATATGTGGTAGTTGTGTAAAGAAGCAAAACATTATTGGGTGAAAATACAAACTTGGTTAGAGAGAATGTTGCAGCAACATATAGAGTTAAAGCCAGAGATATTCTTACTGGGAATTTTACCAGAGAATTACAGTAAAGAATATACATATTCAATTATTTATATAATAACAGTGGCTAGAATTGTATTTGCACAAAATTGGAAAGTAGATAAAATCTTGGAAGGAGAAATTATAAAGAAAATTTTAGAATGTGTAGAAATGAATTTATTAACATTGAGAATAAAAGATAAAGAGGAGTCGATGTATTTCAAGACATGGGGAAATTTTATGATTGGTTAGAAAGGAAATATGAATAAGGGTATAGAGATAAAATAGAGAACAGATGGGAGAAAACAATTAAAAAAATAGATACCCAGATGATGCCAAGTAAAAGGAGAAAAGGGAGGGGGGGGTAAAAGGGAAAAAACGTGAGATATTATAAAAATGTACACAAATGATGAAATAAAATTAAATTAATTGAATAAGAAATTGAAATGAGAATAAAGATAATTAGAAAATCGGGGCTGCTCGAATACCACTTTAGATTGAACTGAAAAGGGAAACAACAAGAGAGAGGGGAAGGAGTAGAGAGAACGGAAGGGAGAAGAGAGGAGAGGAGAGAAGAAAGAAGAAAGAAAAGGAGGGGAAGAAAAGGGAGGGGAAAGAGGAGTAGAAGAGATGGTTAACAGGGGGGAAGAAGAGAAGAGTGAGGGAAGGGAAGGGGAAGTAGGAAAGAGAAGGAGAGGAAGAAAGAAGAAAGTAAGAGGAGAAAGAGGAAGGAAGAGAAGAGGAGGAGAAGAGGAAAGGTTAGAGTAAAGGTAAATGATAAAAGAGCAGCCCCAAAAAATGAAAAATGAAAAATGAAAAATGAAATTTAAAAGATAAAGTGAATGAAAAATGATGGATAAATGACTGCACATGAAAATGTGTTTATGAGAAATAAAAATAAAAAAACTTTTTTAAAAAATGTGTGCCATCCCAATTGAAGATTGTGGCCTTCCAATGTTAATACTCTCTTATTTCTTAATTGAACCCAATCCTTTAGCCATGTTATTGCTTGATAATATAGTTCCCAATCAGGTAGGCCAAAGCCTCCTTTGGTTCTGGAGTCCTGAAGAAGTTTGTGTTTTATTCGGGCTTTTTTTTCCCAACCAAATAAATTTACCTATTATTCTATTCAATTGATCAAAAAAATACTGTCCCTAATCTTATTGGAATCGTTTGAAATAAATATAACAATTTTGGTAGTATATTCATTTTTATTACGGTAATTCTACCAACTAAAGATATCTGTAATTTTGCCCAAATGTCTAAATCTTTTTGTATTTGTTGTATCAATTTATCATAATTATCCTCTTTTAATGTAGCACATTTTGCCATTAACCAAATTCCCAGATATTTTACCTTTTTGACAATTTGGATCCCCAATTTCTCTTCCAATTCCTCATCTTGCCTTTTGGTACAATTCTTGGTTAATATCTTAGTTTTATCCTTGTTTATTTTAAATCCAGCCACTTTACCAAATTCTTCCACTTTATGAATCAAGATGGTTCCCGTCTCCAAAGGATCGCGTGATAAAAACCAGATCATCTGATAAAAACCAGATCATCTGCAAAAGCTTGAACTTTATATTCCTCCTGTTTAATTTCCAATTCTTTTATTATTTGATTTTGTCTAATTTGTATTAATAATATTTCCAATGATAGTATAAATAAGAGGGGTGACAAGGGACATCCCTGTCTTACCCCCTTAGTTATACTAATTCTCTCCGTTGTTTCCCCATTTATTATTATTTTAGCCGATTGCTTCGAATAGATTCTCTGATCATGTCTGTAAATTTCTCCCCAAAATTCATAATTTCCAATTGGTTAATAAGAAAGCTCCAGTTTAGATTATCTAAACTTTTTGAACATCTACAAACATTAATGCCAGCTGCTTATCCAGGTGGGCCTCATAGTATTCTAATGAATTCATAATCATTCTTGTATTGTTCCTTATATGTCTATTTGGCAAAAATCCATTTTGGTCCGAATCAATAATTTCATTTAATATTTTGTTGGTTCTTTCAGCAATTATGGTTACGAATATTTTGTAATCCACATTAAGTAACGAGATTGGCCTATAATACTTGATTTGCTGTGTATTTGTAGGATCTTTTGGGATAAGTGATATTAGCGCCTCCATCCATGTCTTTGGTAGTTTGGATTGCTCTAAAGCTTCATTGTATATGCTCAACAGTAACATTTCTAGTGGTCCCTGTATCTCTTTATAGAACTCAGAGGGGATACCATTAGGTCCTGGGGTTTTGTTATTTTTTTGATTCATGGTCCATCTTCCCCTTGTTTTTACTCTCCCTTTCCATTTTAATATCACTGGGCTATGATCTGCCCATGAATTTGATGCTATTTCTATCTCCTCTATATTTTTGCTTAGTTCTGAATCCATCTAAATCATATCTATCCTGGACCATGAATCATGTGGGTTAGAATTTTTTGTGTGGATTTTGTTCTCTCCAGATATCTTTTATATTCAACTCTTGCATCATGTCAACAAAAGTAGTCGGTAGTTTCTTCCTCTTCTTATTTTTTTTCCCTCATAGATAATCTTGTTTCGAGTCTACGACCACATTAAAATCTCCCAATAAGTACACATTTTCACTTTCCAATTCTATTATTTTTTTATGTAAATTATAGTAAAATTCCTCTTGTTTCGTATTTGGTGCATAGATATCTGCCAATAAAATCTTTTTTTGACTTATTTCAATTAATAAAAGTCTTCCTTCCTTATCAGCAAAAAATTGTCTCTGTTGTAACCAATCTTTAACTACTACTACTCTCTTTTTTTGTGATGCAAGAGCTGAATAAAATTTTCCTAATTTGGAGATTTATAATAAGTATCCTTGTTGTCTTTTAATATGGACTTTTTGCAAACATGCAATGTCCGTATTATATTTTTGAAGTCTGATAGAAACTGCCTCCTTTTGGCCAGAGAGTTTAAATCATTTATGTTAATCGAAGTTAATTTTATTTCTTCTTCCATTTTATCTTCTATTGATGGCCCTAGTTCAGGGGTCGGCAACCTTAAACACTCAAAGAGCCACTTGGACCAGTTTTCTACAGAAAAATACCACACATGGAGCCACAAAACCTGGGTGGGCATGGCCAACTCGATGTCACTCACTTCCACCCAGTCACATGACCCCTAGCCATGCCTACCCAGCCACAAAACCATTCTCTATGTCTCTCTCCCTCTCTCCCCTTCTTTCTGTATCTCTGTGTACCCAACATTCTTTGCCCATGCTATCATTGTTTCTTTTACTTCTTCATCTTCTAGTCTGATTCACAATAAATAATTATATAGTTTCTTAATCATTTTCTCATCTGTTCCTGTCAATATTTCATCCAGTTCTGATTTCCCCAAGTTAAAGCCATATTGTCTACGATCTGCTTCATATCTTGATTGTATTTGCAGTCTTGTATACCAATCTATCCCAATCCCTTTCTAGTTCGTGTTTTTGTTTCAGTTCTCCCCGATCAGTCAAGATGTCCTTATATCTAACAATATTGCCCAT
This sequence comes from Arizona elegans, assembly GCA_022577455.1. Classification (NCBI taxonomy): domain Eukaryota; kingdom Metazoa; phylum Chordata; class Lepidosauria; order Squamata; family Colubridae; genus Arizona; species Arizona elegans. Next base: position 67,088,913 of record JAKOOJ010000004.1, on the reverse strand, counting down.
ATTCACAATATTTGGGTATGTCACCGCTTCTATTGTAGAAAGCCACACTGGTATATTCTGATGTTTTTTTTTTCACTCTCTCCCACACTGATAACAAGCCATTTCTTATGTAGTGATGATAATAATAATAATAATAATAATAATAATAATAATAATAATAATAATAATAATAATAATAATAATAATTTTATTTCTATACCGCCCTTCTCCCGAAGGACTCAGCGCGGTGTACAGCCTATTTAAAAACACAAGACAAAACAGCAATTAAAATTTAAAATAAATAAATAATAAATTTGGCTCAAATTTAAAACCCCAGAAAATTTAAATACCCCAATTTAAAACTATTATGTTGATAGCCCGGCCTGGCGGAACAACAGGGTCTTCAGTGTGCAGCGAAACACCCGGAGGTTGGAGATCTTACGTATTTCCGGGGGCAGTTCGTTCCACAGGGCTGGGGCTCCCACAGAGAAGGTCCTCCCCCTGGGTGTCGCCAGCCGACATAACTTGGCCGATGGCACCCGGAGGAGACCCTCTCTGTGGGAGCAAACTGGTCGGTGGGAGGCTATTGGTGGCAGAAGACGGTCTCGGAGGTACCCGGGTCCTATGCCATGGAGCGCTTTAAAGGTGGTAACCAACACCTTGAATCGCACCCGGAAGACCAGTGCAGCTCGCGCAGGAGGGGTGTCACGTGGGCACGAGTTGCGCCCATAACCACCCGCACGGCTGCATTCTGGACCAGTTGGAGCCTCCAAGTGCTCTTCAAGGGGAGCCCCATGTAGAGAGCATTACAATAGTCCAACTGGGAAGTAACAAGGGTGTGAGTGATCGTGCGCAGGGTGTCCCGGTCCAGAAAGGGCTGCAACTGGCAAATCAGGCGAACCTGATAAAAGGCCCCCCTGGCCACGGCCGTCATATGCTCTTCTAAAAACAGCCGCGCGTCCAGGAGGACACCCAGATTGCGAGCCCTCTCTGTGGGGGGTAAAGATTCACCCCCAATAGTCAGCGATGGCACCTGCTGACTATATCGGGGCTCCGGGAGCCACAGCCACTCAGTCTTGGAGGGGTTGAGTCTGAGCCTGTTCCTCCCCATCCAAACCCGCATGGCCTCCAGGCAGCGAGACATCACTTCAAGGGCATTGTTGGGGTGGTCTGGGGTGGAGATGTACAGCTGAGTATCATCAGCGTACAGATGGCACTTCACCCCAAAACCACGGATGATCTCACCCAGCAGCTTCACATAAATGTTGAACAGGAGGGGCGAGAGGACCGACCCTTGCGGCACTCCCCATGTGAGGCCCCTCAAGGTCGACCTCTGTCCCCCTGCCAACACGAACTGTGAGCGGTTGGAGAGGAAGGAGAAGAACCACCGCAAAATGGTGCCCCCTATTCCTAACCTCCTCAATCGCTGCAGCATGATACCATGGTCGATGGTATCAAAAGCCGCTGAGAGATCTAATAGGACTAGGACAGAGGAGCAACCCCTGTCCCGAGCCCTCCAGAGATCATCCACCAACACAACCAATGCCGTTTCTGTGCTGTACCCCTGCCTGAAGCCCGACTGGTATGGGTCTAGATAGATAGCTTCATCCAGGTGCCGGTGAAGTTGTCGTGCCACCACGCTCTCAACAACCTTCGCCACAAAACGAAGGTTGGAGACTGGACGATAGTTGGCTAATTCAGCCGGGTCCAGGGAAGGCTTCTTGAGGAGGGGCCTCACTACCGCCTCTTTCAAGGCGGCAGGAAAGGCACCCTCACTCAAAGAAACACCTATAATCCCCTGGAGCCAGCCTCGTGTAACCTCCCGGGAGGCCAGTACCAACCAGGAGGGACACGGGTCCAATAAACACGTGGCGGCACTAATCTTACCCAGAACCCTGTCCACATCCTCGGGAGTCACAGGATCAAACTCCTCCCAGATAACATTCTCAAGACCTGCCCTCGTTTCCTCCTGTGGACTCATCCAATCGGAGTCCAAGCCATCCCGAATCTGAGCGACTTTATCGTGCAGGAATTGCACAAAATCCTCAGCACGACCCTGCAAGGGATCTTCCCGCACTCCCCCCCGAAGAAGGGAGTGGGTCACCCTAAACAGGGCGGCTGGGTGGTTCTCTGCAGATGCGATAAGAGCGAAAAAATGGTTAGATTTTGCCGCTTTTATCACCACTAGGTAGGTCTTGATATAAGACCTCACCTGTGTCCGGTCGGAATCGGATTGACTAGTCCTCCAAATGCTCTCTAGGCGTCTTTTCCGACGCTTCATCTCTCTCAGCTCCTCAGAGAACCAAGGAGCCAATTGAGATCGGCATCGGGTCAAAGGCCGCAAAGGCACGACGTGGTCCAAAGCTCCAGTGGCCGCCCTTTCCCAGGCGGCCACCAGCTCTTCAGTCGAGTCATGTGTTAGAGTCCCAGGAAACGGCCCAAGCTCCGTCAGGAACCTTTCGGGATCCATCAGGAGCCTGGGACGGAACCACCTGGTCGGTCTCCCTGCGGCGGGGGCAGGCAGTAGGAAAGTCTAATTGAAGGAGTGAATGACCTGTCCATGACAAGGGTTTGATATCTAGGTCCCCTCTACCAAGATCATTCAACCACTGACCAGAGACAAAAATCAAGTCCAGAGTGTGTCCCCCTATGTGAGTGGGACCTTGAACTAACTGGGTCAGGTCCATGGCCGTCATGGAAGCCATGAACTCCCGAGCCACCTCTGACGCCTCACCCACGGATGGAAAGTTGAAATCCCCCATAACAATAAGTCTGGGGGTATCAACCGCCACCCTGGCAATGACATCGAGTAGCTCGGGCAGGGTCGCTGCCATGTGGCAGGGAGCCAGGTACGTAGTCAGCAAACCCATCTGCACCCCACGGCCCCACTTCACACAAAGGGACTCACACCTGGCTATCTAAGGAACAGTGGTCTCCCTCGGACAAAGACCTTCCTTAATAATCACCACCACTCCCCCACCCCGCCCCTGGGCCCTTGGCTGATGAAATGCACGGAAACCTGGTGGGCACATCTCGACGAGGGGGACCCCCCCTCTTGGCCCAACCAGGTCTCCGTAATACCTGCCAGGTCTGCACCCCCCTCCAAAATAAGATCACAAATGAGGGGGGCTTTATTAACCACCGACCTGGCATTACATAACATCAGCCGCGGACCCTGGGCCTGAGGCTCTACACAACCCAGGACACGAGTCACGCAATGGGGGCCGGAGTGCACAATCACTCGGAGACAGAGCGTGCGCATCCCCAACACTTGATATGACCCCCCTGCTCCCGTCGTACCTGCCGCTTCCACTCATTATTTCAATTACACAGCCCTTTCTGTCATCCCCCTGCCCCCCGGTTAAATTTCCTTTCGCGACCCCTCTGTTGCAGCTAATCGACCCATCATCCCACGCAGTCACTATCTGGACCCCCCCCCCAGGTCCGCTTTTACAACCCCCTCCCACCCTCCCGGGTCCCCTTAAAATTTTCCTTAAAAATTTGGCTAAAAAACCCCTCAACCCCCTCTTCACTGCATGCCATCTCTCGGGGTCCCAAAGCCCGCCATCAAGATAGGCCCTCGATAACGTGGAGGGCCAGGCCTGCAAGAGGGGGGAGTCTCGCAGCGCAAGAAGGTCGGCTTTTTCGAGCATCAACCAAACCAAAGATGGGAAAAGTAAGGCCAGTCTGGGAATCTATCATAGTCCAAGGGATAACTGAGCATAAAAGGTCACAAAATATCCATTTATAGGGCTGGACTCCACTATCCTCTCATGACAGAGAGAAGGTCCAATGTTCTTTTTCTCCAACGGAGGCTAATAGCCAACCATCCTCTCATGATGGCCGGTCCCGTTACAAAGTTATCAGGAACAATGTTCTATCCTCTCCGTTGGGATGTGGAAAATCCCTCAGCTCTCTCAAATGTAGTGTCTTTGAAATGGGATGGCACACATTTTTATGGGAAGGAAAAAAACAAAACCCATACATATTTCCAGAGACATCTAGTGCAAAATGCTTTGCTAAATATTTGGGATAATATAAGGAAAAATCACTATATGAAAGTTCCAGTTTGGATTTCAACAATGGAAGCCATAATCTATCCCAATGTATTGGACATAAAGAAAGTAGTAAGATACTCTTTTAGATGAAATTGGAAACTTAAAATCAGAGCAGGATTCAAGAAATCAGGGAATTAAAATTAATTGGTGGCCATACCTGCAAATTAGAACAAAATATAAAAAAGACCGGGAACAACATGGTATATATACAGAACAATTGGAACTTGACAAGATACTATTAGGGACAGGGGAAAAATGATTACAAAAAAGTACAATTTTTTGTTAAAATTCAAAATGGAAGAAGAAACTGTGAAAGAGACAATGATTAGATGGATGAGAAATTTTGGTCAATTAGATCAATGGGATAAATTGTGGGAGAAAAACTACAAACTAACAATGTCAGCTGCTTATAAGGAGAACCTTTACAAAATGTTTTATCAATGGCATCTGCCACTAGTGAGATTGGCCAAGATGTTCTTGAACAGGTCCCCGGAATGTTGGAGGTATGGTCATAAACAAGGAACATTCTACCACATGTGGTGGACCTGCCCTAAAATTAGAAAATACTGGTGTAAGATTAGAAAGTGGCTGGAGGGGATAAAAGAACAGAGAATAGAGATGAAGCCGGAACTTTTTCTTTTGGGCATTTTTGAAGGGAAATGGAGAAAAAAATAAAATATATTAACTTGCAGTTAATATACACATATTAACTGCAAGTAGAATTGTCCTAGCACAGAACTGTAAAAAACCAGATATTCCTCCAGACCAAATTATAATAATAAAAATGTATGATTGTGCAGAAATGGACAGACAGTCCATGGAAATGAAGGAGAGGGAGGAAACTGAGTACTATCAAATTTGGAAGAGATTGATATTCCTGGCTTGAGAGGAGACAAAAAAATAAGGGATTATTTGTTAAATATAATATGTAGAAGGTAAAATTGTTGAAGAAATATAGGATATGAAATTGAACTATAAATAGAGGTAATTATAATCTAAATAAGGATGTAATTTAAGATAGAGATATATAGAATTAGAACTTTTGTAAATATGTTATAGGATATAACGATATAGAAAAGCTGTTATTAGTGGAAAATTTTTGTTATGTTGTTTTTCTGTTTTTTTCTTTCTTTCTGTATTGTACTTTTGCACTGTGTTTTAAATGTTGGAACTTCAATAAATACTATTTTAAAACGGGAAAAAAATACTTCCTGATGTTGTGGAATGATGCAACCAAAAACATTCCTAGTCAGTCAGAGACAGCTTTATTGCACAAGGTTCAGAGCCAGTTTTTTACATGAAGCTTTGAACCAAGAGAGAGTTTTGATACAGCGGTTTTATACATTTCCAAGACAAAGGATTCAGTGAGATCATACATTTTCCATATATGGTTAATCATGAGATTATACATCCGATTTTCCAAATATGGTTACATACACTGGATAATAAGTTCATCTAATTACTTAAAGCATTAATCTTAGTTTACAAAATTATCTTAGCCACACAACTTTTCTTACGTGCTCGGAGTTGCTAATGGGAGAGTTACTACTGTCCTTGGGTAAATTTATTGGATTAAGTAACTCTTTATAACATATAGGTCTGTGTCATTCACAGTGAGGTCACTCAGATGTTTTTCCATATGGCAGTCCTTTCCGTGACATCTAAGTCTCAGAAGATATATTACCACTTAATGGGGTTTAACTGTTTGTTAATGTAATTTCCAACAAGCACTTTCCTCTCTTATAATAATGTGAATAGAGAGGGTCCCTCAGAGTTCATGTATCTAAGCACATCTTCCCCTTAAAATAATGTGAATAGAGAGGGTCCCCCAGAGCCCATATATCTGACTCTGTATGATTCCTATTTTATTCACATTATTTCTTTTATCTACATTATTCCTTATTTGCTATATTTAACTCATTTCCCCCCTGTGGAAGTTTTTCCATGCATAAACTTCCATCACTTCCTACACAACACCCTATGTCCCTTAATACACAAAGCTAACATATAATATCCCACAACATATGACTAATCTAGGCAAGAGATAGGTATTTCTTGATCTTCACTCTATTAATCCTTGGAGGTACTTCCTCCATTCTTTTCCCAGACCCCATTTCGACATATGTGTCTGTTTCAGAAACTTTTTCTTCAAGAAAGTGCTCTGTCAAAACTAATTCCTTCGCAGTCTGTATCTCTTTCATTGCTCTGATAGATAGCTGTTTCAGCACAGGGATTGCACAAGGAATAAAAGCTAGGCCTGCCACAGCCATATCAACAAGAATCCAGCCGGATCCAGGCAACCAAGAAAACCACATGTCAGTTGTTTGTAACCTCTGACTTATCTTGGATGCCCTATCCTGCAATTCCTTGGCAACTTCCCTGACCACACTTGATCCACCCATATAGAAACAACAGTCCTACACACATACCTCCTCTCTCTGCGGTCAGGAGGTCTAAGGCACGTTGATTTTGTAGGACCACTGCTGCCAATGAATCTATCTGGTCTTGGACCTCCACCAAGGTTCCAGCAATTTGGTTCAGGCTTTCTTGTAATTCTTCTGATAATTGCTGAAACTGTATTACTGAGTGTGTTACACCACCTATACTGTTCCCACAGCAGTTCTTATACCCATGACTACTAATAGTGGGACTGTCAGGTTTCGGGGCTATCTTAAATAAACTTCATTCTCAAGTGCAAAGTCTCTAATGAATCACTTTTATTTTAAGAATAGCAGAATCCGACATTCCTGATTCAAGTTGCAGCCAAACTGGCCCCTCCTTCCAACCCCCTCCTCTTCCACTCTCCAACCCCAATGTCCCATTGGCCATCATGCAGATCCATCTCTACATCCCGGCATGTTCTTTTCACAGGAATGTGGCCCCCACCCTCGTCACCCAGGAAACACTATCTGTAACATTCAAAAAACTAGGTAAAAGTTCATCTCAGCAATAAATCAAGCTTCTGCTCTATGCTTCATCTTGTTCATGTCAGCGCTGGAAGAGAGCCTAATTTGGAACGCTGACATCTGGCCCCTCTCCCTTCACTTCTGCGACATCACCTATCCCACAGGGAAAAACACACAAGATTAGTCTCATCAGCCCCTCCTTGGCTGTGCACCCTCCCCGGCTTTCCCGGGTGGTCTGCATGGAATTTTGCTATAAGGCGGTCAGCTTGAATGTTTGCACTGTTCACCCAGGAAGCCTCTGACAATGGGTAACCCTTCCATTTAATTAAGTACTGAAGGCGCCCCCTGTGCAATCTTGAATCAAGAATCCACTGCACTTCGTAGTGCGTTTGGTCCCCAACAACCAGGGGCCCAGGGGGTTCACGTGGTATTGGCCTTAAAGTAGACCCCACTACAGGTTTTAGAAGGCTACTGTGAAAAACGGGGTGAATTTTCCCCAAAAGCCGTGGCAACTGCAATTGCACTGTAACGGGGTTGATTATTTTTATTATAGGAAATGGTCCTATAAATTTTGGGCCCAATTTCCTGCTCGGGAGTCTAAGTCTCAAGTACTTGGTGGAGAGGTAAACTTTCTCTCCCAGCTGAAATGATATTTGGGGAGTTCGGTGCTTGTCTGCCTGTTCCTTATAAGATTGAGCCGCCTTTGCCAGCGCCCTCTTAATATTCTCCCAAGTTTGTCTCAACATTGCCATCCAGTCGGTCAAACTGACTGAGGAAGGGGGCTCCCTCGGATATTCTGGCGTGGGAACAAAATCCATGCCACTCATTATTTTGTACGGGGTTAGCCCCATGCTGCTGTGGACAGCATTATTACATGCAACCTCCGCAAAAAAAAGGAGGTCTGCCCAATTGGACTGCTGGTAGTCGACGTAGCATCTTAAATACTGTTCTATCATAGCGTTCAGTCTTTCTGCCCCATTGGTGCTTGGGTGAAATGCCGAGCTGAGCCCTTGGGATGAACCTATGGATCGTAGAAACTCCCTCCAGAACTTTGCTGTGAACTGGACCCCTCTGTCGTAGATGATTCTCCTGGGGACTCCATGTAGGCGGTAAATGTGTTTCAGGAACAGTTTGGATAACTGACAGGCTGAAGGCAGTCCACTACAAGGAATGAAGTGTGCCTGTTTGGAGAATAAGTCTATTACAGTCCAGATCACTGTATTTCCACTGCTCCTCGGTAGGTCTACTATAAAGTCCATTGCAATCTCCTCCCATGGTCTTGCTGGCTCAGCTACTGGTTGCAACAATCCAGGCGGGCACCCTGGTCTTGTTTTCATCGTGGCACAAATGGTGCAGCTTTTTACATAACTGTCTACGTCCTTTCCCATGTGTGGCCAACAGAACTGCCTTCGTACTAGGTGCAGAGTTTTTAGGAACCCGAAGTGTCCTGCTGGTTTAACGTTGTGGCTCCTCTTGAGAATCAGGATGCGTAAACTCTGTGGGACATAGAGCTTTGTCCCCCTCCATGCTAGTTCATCTCTTTTTGTCAAGAGATGTTGATTGTCCCGATACCAGGGGTCTGTCAGTGTTTCATTTTTTAATTTTGCAGTTAAGTCACTTGCAAGTTGGCCTTGCTGGTCACGTTGTTGCCATCTGGCGATCACTTGGGCCGCAGCTTGGGTGGAGGGGATGATGGCATTCACTACCTGCTCTTGCTCACTGTTGTATTGGGGCATCCGGAAGAGGGTGTCAGCCAGGAAATTTCTCCCTCCTGGGATGTGCTTAAGCTCAAAATTGAAACGATTGAAGTATTGTGCCCACCGCACTTGCCTGGGCGACAGTTTTCGTGGGGTTTTTAGGGCCTCTAGGTTTTTATGATCAGTCCAGACTTCAAATGGTTTCTGGCTTCCCTCTAGAAGGTGCCGCCAGGTCAACAAGGCCCACCTTACTGCAAACACTTCCTTCTCCCACGCCGCCCATCGCCTCTTCATATCGGTGAGTTTGCGGGAGGTGTAGGCGCAGGGTTGTAGATCACCTTGGTTGTTCTTTTGGAGTAACACGGCTCCTACTGCCACATCACTTGCGTCTGCTTGAATGACAAAAGGCTGTTCCGGATCCAGGTGTTTTAAGACAGGTTCTTTCGCGAACAGTCCTTTTAGTGTCTCAAATGCCTGTTGGCAGGTCAGGTCCCACTGTAGGGGTTGTCCCGGGTGAGGTTTCATCGCTGGGCTTCCTGTCTTTAGGAGGTCCATCAAAGGTTTGGCAATCTTCGCGAACGAGGGGATGAATTGTCTGTAGAAATTCGCAAAGCCTAGAAAACTTTGCAGTTGTCTGCGGGTGCGAGGGGGCTGCCATTGTAGAACTGATTGGACCTTGGCTGGGTCCATCTCTATCCCGTTTGATACTCGGTAGCCCAGGTAGTCTAGCCGTGATTGGTGGAAATCGCATTTTGGCAATTTGACATATAGGTTTGCCCGTAGCAGTTTTTTCAGTACTTGGCGGATGAGGGGTATATGTTCGTCTATGGTCTCCGTGTAGATAAAAATATCGTCCAGGTAGACAAGAACCCCTTTGTAAAGGTGCTCATGTAAGACTTCGTTTATTAACTGCATGAATACTGCCGGGGCTCCTTGCAATCCAAAGGGCATTACTTTAAACTGGAAACTACCCAGGGGGCAGTTGAATGCTGTTTTCCATTCATCTCCTACCTTTATGCGTACTCGGTAATAAGCTTCTCGAAGGTCTAGTTTGGTGAAAACGTTCCCTTTACCTAGGTGGGCTAGCATGTCTTTCATGAGGGGAGGGGGTACAAGTTGTGTACGCAAACAGCGTTGATACTTCGAAAGTCGACCACTAGTCTCATGGAGCCATCCTTTTTCTCTTTAAACATGACCGGCGCCGCTACCCTTGGTTTCACTGGCTCAATAAATCCCCTTTGTAAGTTTTTGTCTATGTAGTCCCGCATTTCCTGCATTTCTTGGGGCGTCATGGCATACATTTTAGGTTTGGGTAGTTTCGCTCCTGGGATAATCTCGATGGCACAATCGGTCTCGCGGTGGGGGGGCAGAATGTCACACTTGGCCTCGCTGAATACCCCTGCAAGGTCTTGGTACTTCCTTGGGATCTGGTTTGCATTACAAGCGGTGGTGGGTGCGGTTGCCAATTGCTTTGCTGCACCTTCTGGGAGGGACCCTTGTGTTGGTGGTGTTTTCTTCTGTAGTGGAGGGCTGCTTTGGGGTTTCAGCGTGGGAGGGAATTCTTCTGGTCGGGGCGGCAGGGGTTGGGGCCCCTTTGCTATTCTCAGCCTGCGGGTTCCCTCTTGCCACCAAATGATTGGGCCCCATTTGTCGAGCCACAAAAGTCCCAATATGACTGGTTCTGTCATCTTGGGGGCTATTATGAAGCGGATTGTCTCCCAGTGATCTGCGAGTTCTAGTCTCACGGGTTCAGTCAAGTGTGTGGCGTACGCTCCTCTCACTAGGGACCCATCAACTTGCTCGAAGCGAATTGGTTGTTTGAGCTGCTTAGCTCGGATTCCCAATTTTAGAACTGTGGGTAGGTTGATTAGGCACCGTGTGCTACCCGAGTCTATTAGGGCTTGGAAAGTCTCTTGGGCCCCTGTTTTGGGGGCTGTTAGGAGTATGGGGAAAAGAAAAGGATGGACGGGTCCACTCACCATCGGGTCATCCTCGCCTTCGTCCTCCGTGTCATAGGGTTCGGGGGACTGATCTCCCTCTTCTGGGATTCCTCTGGTTTCGGTCAGATGAGCGAAAAACTCTGGGATTTGGGGAGCTTCCCACGGTACGTGGGTGACACGCTTGGGCCCTCGTTCCGGTTGTGCTTTGGGCGGTGGAGCTGTTCCCGGTCTAGGCGTTCCACATCTTGCTGCTATGTGGCCGCTTCCTCCACATCTGTAGCATTTCAGTGGGCTCTGTGGGGCAGTTGGTCTGTAGGAGGGCTGTGATGTTGGGGTTTCTCATCTGTTGAGTGGCCCCTGGTCTGGTCGACCTCTCTCCTTTCCCTCTGGTGGTTTCGGCGTGTCGCTCGCCCGCAATCCTCTGTTGACTTTTATTGCTACCCGGAACCATTCAGAGAGTCGGTTTGGGATGTCACGATAAGCAGTCACTTGGGAAATTCTCTTATCTAGGCTTGTTCTAAAAAAATACACCAGCAATCGCTCTGGCAGGGTAGGCAGTGTCCCAATGACTCTCCTAAATTCACGGATATGCTCTTTGATGGGCTTCCCCTTCTGCATTAGGTTTCTGAGCTCGTCTTCCACATAGGGGTCATCCTCCTCCTCCTCATAACGGGCTCTTAATAGTTGCAAGAACCCATCCGCATCTTGCAGCTGGGGGGCCCTGTTTTTATAGAGAGATGCTGACCATCTCTTTGCTTCTCCCTCCAGCCCTTCCGAAATGGCATTCACTAGGGCTCTGGGGAAAGGGTAAAGGTGTCCAAAACGCTCTATGTATATCTCAGCTGAATCGAGGAATTGGGCGAGGTTGTCTGGGTCACCGTCGAACTTCCCTCTGAACTGGGGTGGCTCCTCCTTCTCTGCCCTCTCCTCTCTGTGCTGAGCTCTGGAGGGCCGGCCTTGGTGTTGATAGTCTTCTGCCTCGTCTCTCATCCTGGGGTAGGGAGGTGCTGCCTTGTCTGGGCTTCGCTGCCATTCCCATCCGCAGCTCGCCCTTCCCAATTCATTTAGGGGTTTTTCTTTATCTTTTACATTTGCAAAAGGAAATTCCGCCTCTAAATCTTTTGGCACAGTCCCCGGGTACTTATCTGGCTCACGTTTCTTTGCTTGAAGTTCTGCGGGGAGAGAAGGCAGAGAAAGTTGAACCTTTGTATTTTCCAAGTTGGCTGGGATCATGACCGCTTCTGCTCCTCCCGTTTCTTGAAGCAGGCTTTCCTCCGAGAGCTTGGCTTCAGCCATAGTCCGTCCGACCAGATGACTGGGAGGGAACGAGATGATTTAAACTCAGCCAGCCTGAGTTTGGAAGAGAGTTTGGCTGTCTGTCAGGTTTCGGGGCTATCTTAAATAAACTTCATTCTCAAGCGCAAAGTCTCTAATGAATCACTTTTATTTTAAGAATAGCAGAATCCGATATTCCTGATTCAAGTTGCAGCCAAACTGGCCCCTCCTTCCAACCCCCTCCTCTTCTGCTCTCCAACCCCAATGTCCCATTGGCCATCAGGCAGATCCATCTCCACATCCCGGCACGTTCTTTTCACAGGAATGTGGCCCCCACCCTCATCACCCAGGAAACACTATCTGTAACATTCAAAAAACTAGGTAAAAGTTCATCTCAGCAATAAATCAAGCTTCTGCTCTATGCTTCATCTTGTTCATGTCAGCGCTGGAAGAGAGCCTAATTTGGAACGCTGACAGGGACTAGGATTGGCACCACTTTTTGAACATGCCCCATAAGAGGAACAGGGATGGTATGTTCTCCACTGACAACACCGATTTTAGGAAAAAGGTGTACTAGTGTGCATGTTCCGGTCCAATTTGTTGGCAAATATAAATACACATCCTTCCCTCAGAAGAAGAAAACTCCTTTTTCCCTTACATATACGCCTATGTTCATGAAGAAAGCATGGGTCCGATGGTTCTTTTCATTAGTCCAGACCCTCAAAGTCCCCGGCACAAACATTCCAGCAAACGGCTGTAATGGGACTTCTAGTGAAGGGTCCTTTTGCTGATCTCTGAGGATTGGACCTTCAAAAAGATACTGGGAGGTAGTATTCCAGGGGGAAAGAAGATACATAAACCTGTGTTGGACCTAATGGAGAGCCAGATAGTGAAGTGAGGGGGCTGGAACAGACTGGTGCACCTTTCCTTGGATACCTTCCAGGACCTCTTCCATCCTCCCCATCTTGTGATGATGGCAGTTGGTGGTGATGAGAAAGTGAGTGGTGTGCAGAAGGAAAAAGATCTTTGGTTAGTTTTACATCCCTAAGGTTCATTCTAGGACCAAAGTACACTTCTGATGGACATTGTTCTTTTGTCAGGCCTACCAGGTTTCTGATGTCTCTTTACACACAGGGAAGGTGACCCTATGATTTAACAAGGTTTCGACCCAATTCCAGTATCCCTGATATGCAATCTCCTCTTTTCAATTGTTGAGGGGCCCGTTTTTTTTCTATTCCCCCCTGTACTGGGATTGTTAAACTCTTGACCGCAGGTCTAGGAGTTGGTTTAGGAATAAGGTACCCACTTCACCTTCTGATGCCACATTGTTGGCGGGAGTGGACATGACCCAAAGTGTCCCCATTCAGTGTCCTGATGCTGCTAGGTCCCCTGGGATTCTTGACATCTTCAAATCCTTCTGCAGAGACAAGGGGGATTTTTTGAACACCCACAAGGCCTTAAGATCACAAGACCCATAGTTTACAAATTCACCACGTCATGAAGAGGGTTAGGGATATGCATAACTTGGGGGTAGGGCAATATCAATAGTATTAAAACAATACCAACAGAAGGGCTAAAGTAGCTGTTGCCCAGAGTCCCCACACCCAATCTTCCTCAACCATGAATGTTTTTAATAATTGCTTACTGGATACTATCACTGTTAATGGATTTTACATTACAAACTACAGTCATGGAATGTTGTCTTCCTCCGTTCCAAGCTTCGGCCGTGCGCTGGGAACCAGCTTCCGGGGTGGTTCAGCAAGGCTGACAATCACCACCGTGTGTTGAGAGTCCGTTGCCGGTACGACTCAGCAGGGTGTATTCTTCTTGAACTTCAGCACCAATGGCCTGTCAGTTTTTATTACCTGGTATGCGACTGTATCACTCTGGTCTGCAGGCTTCAGTCTCATCCAGTGGATCCAGGATCTTCCTTCTAAGGTCTTAAAAGCACAATTACAAAACCAATACATCTGGGAGAGTGCGCAAAGGAATCTGATCAGTTGTAGTTCTCTTCAGTTGGGAAACAACATAGGCAACCACTCAATCCTAAGAAAGAAAAAAATACAAAAATAGTCCAGATGATGAAGAACGCTATAACCAGTCCATTGGGTTCTTTGGATCATCAACTTCAATGGATCTCCTTGGTGAGATTCCACCTTCCACTCCTTTGGGGCTGGCATGGGCCCTTTCACTTGGGGTTTAACTTATTTCCAGCTCTGGATCAACATCCAATCATCGTGGTGGAGTTTGTGGACTGGAAACTTCAAAGGTGGTGTCTGGGCTAATAGTCCTTGTTTCCTAAAAACTTTAAAATATCTGGACAATTTATACACATATTGTTTCAATAATTTGTCTCTGGTTTCCAGGGAATTAATGCATATGCTTCCTGTAGTGAAAACTACTCCAAACAACAGTTCATATGATCATAATCTTTCTAGGTTGGGTATAATAAAACTCTTGACATCACTGTTGCTGTAGCATTACTGCAGAGAAAAGCTTCAACCCACCCTGTGAGGTGGTCCACTATGACCAATAAATATTTTACTCTTCCCACTTTTGGTAATTCTGTAAAATCCACTTGAATGCATTGAAATGGTCTTAAAGCTGGTGGTCTCCCACCCATCTGTTGTTTCCTGACAGCTTGTTCATTCACCTTTTTACAAATCAAACATTTGTTTATAATTGATGTTACTAAAGGATATATCCCAATACAACCATAGCTTTTTAAAAGTTCATCTACAATAGCTTGAATTCCCCAATGACTCCACCCATATTTTGCCAAATGAATGCACTATCCCAAATGCATACAGCATCCCCCCCCTTTTTTATTTATGTGCCGCCCTTCTCCGGAGACTCAGGATTTTACAATGCATTAAGCAATAGCCTTCATACTGTTGTATATTTTACAAAGTCAGCTTATTGCCCCCACAAACTGGGTCCTCAATTTACCTACCTTAGAAAGGATGGAAGGCTGAGTCAACCTTGAGCCTGGTGAGATTCGAACAGCTGGAGTTAAATTACAATGCATTTGTCTACTGAGCTATCCAGGCTCCCTATCCATAGAGCTTAATTTAATGAATACAATTCAAAGGTTTGAGCAGACCAATTTCGAGGCAAACCCCTTGTTTCCAGGATCTCTTTAGTGTGTACAAATTGCTTCTCCTTTCTCCAGGGGGTGTTCCTCCAAATCAGGTCTTATTTGTGTATGTAAATCAATTACTTCAGCAACATAATGTTCTAATCCAAACTGATCCATTGATCTGGTGTTGGCTAAGAACTGTGCTTGCTTCAAATTGTGATCTGTAGTTAAAATCAAGTCTGTCTGCTGCATTAAAATTGTTTCATTTTTTTGTTTAGAATTCTGGAAGGGCTCCCCCAAAGGTCAATTTCCTACTTTCTGAGCCAATACCCCTTGTGCAATTCAATTTTCTGTGTTTTCAAAGAGATTGAATGGCTTTTCCAAATTTGGTAAACTTAATATAGGAGCCTTGGTTAAAGCTTGTTTCAAATTTTCAAGGCTTCCTCTTTCATGTCCCTCCCATTTCAAACTCCAAGGTCCAGATTCAATTAATTTTGCATAGAATTATCTTAATTCTTGCTTGTTTATAGATAGAGGCTGAGACGCTACTCCTGTTGGAAGGAAAAAGCCTTTCCCTTTAAGAATTGTTGAAAGGCAGAGCTTCCCCTTCCTGAATTCAAAACTCCCGGCTAGGAGATTACTTCAAAATGATTGGAGGTCAGCTGCTTGAGAGTAAAATCAGTTTATTGTTTCTAGGAAGGCAGGCAAGATACAAACACAAGCACAGCGTTCCGAGGCCAGCCTGTCTTAACTGTAAGAGTAACCTTTTTTTCCCCCTAAAACATCTTTTGATTTTCTATGTGACCCTTTAAAGTCTTTTGATGTGGCGTGTGAATTCTTTGGTCTGTGTGTGTGACCGTTCCATGGTGCCCAAATCCTGTCCTTGCCTGTGATCAGGCTCCTCTGTCCCGGATCTGGCAAACAAGCAACCGCTTCACAGTCCATTCTCTGCCCCTCCCAGCCCCCTGTAATTTTTTTCCCCCTTTGTTGTGGAAAATAAGGTGGCCGTCTCAGCTTCTTAATGGCCCATTGGTAAAGGTGGGGGCTGAAACTCTGCCTGAGTTTCTGCTTATTTTCTTTAGGGAAATTTCCCTGCTCTTTTAATATTGAGCTTCTCATATCTTCCAACACTCCCTTCACTAATTAAGTGTATTCAAATGCTTTGTTCACTTAATCTGATCTCTGTCAACTAAAAACACCACTTCCACTTCTACAACATCCATAACCTTCCAAAAACAAATCACATACCTTCTCCCTTCCATCAATTCTACTTTCTCTAACCCATCTCTGTAACAAATTCTAAAAGGGTAACCACTTATGCTGCTAACAAACAAACAAACAAGCAAACAAACAAACAAATCTGAAATATATTTGGATCAAACTTTAGCATCAATTCTCTGCCTTTAGTAAAATGCAAATCAGATTCAAAAATCTTATGAAATCCTTTCTTTTATATAGGTTTAATTAAGCGTTTTAAATCTCAAAAATTTCCAGAAGGAAAAAGAAAAGTGAGTACAAAGCAGCAAGCATTTGACCCTGAGCCACAAAAAACAGATACCCATATCAGCTGCATCACACCCCCTCTCTGCTCACTGTGCTGGAAAATAGAATCAAGCCAAACAATGCCTTCTCAACTGTATCCCCCAGTAGTACAGCTGCAGGAAAAGCACTGCATGATAACCTCTGTGAACGCAAAATATCTCATTCCTGCTCCCAATACGCAGCCGTGATTTGTGCTATAGCAGAGCTGCACAATGAAGCCATTTAGACCCCTCATGCCAACTGGAGGGCACCACACGGCACACCATACTGAACTGTCCTCTCTGACAACTCTCCCAACCCCTCTCTGGAACAAAGAATGAATCAAAAACAGTGAAACTGCAAAGGCAGGTATCAGATATCACCCTTTACCCCGCCTCTCTCATGCTCATTCAGCAGAGAAAGAGAGAGAGAGAGAGAGAGATATGCTGAAAAGCCCAGCAACCCACCCTTTTCCTGCTTCTCTCCTCCAAAGGAAAAGGGGGGGGAGGGAGAAAAAATGTTTCAACGCAAGCAGCCAAGCCCCCTCCCCCCCCACTCAGCACTCCTCCAACAAAACAACACCTTCACTCCCCATGAACCCGGGGACACCCCCCCACACACACACACCTGCACTGCAATCAGACTTCCCGTATAAACCAATCTTACACACAAAAATTTCATTTAATGCAAACCAATCATTACAATTATTTCAGTGAGCTTTTTCACAAGCCACTATCATCTTCCCTATAGGTTTGGAAATGATTACATACATACACATGCACACATATCATCAAACATTTCCCATGCTTCAAGCACAAGTTTACTTAATTTGCTGGACAGCCAAACATATCACAATCCATTCCATCCCATTCAATTTTACACACTATCATTATAGATGCACATCCAGGAATTTTTTAACAGAAATCACACCAAATTGATCAAGTCAAATTCTCTGAGTCTTCCCATTTAGACAGGCTTTACCTTTTTACTGCCTGCTAAACCCCGGGTGGGAAGAACAGTAAACAATGTCTTCTTTATTCTTAGTTCTTTCAGAGTTCTCTGGCTTTTTAAGAATGTCAATTTATAACACTGCAATTAGTTCTTTTCTCTTACCACACATAAGATCACACACAATACTTAGTTCCTTAATTCTAATACTTAAATACTTAATTCTAGAGACTTTAGGACGACGCCTTGTCTCCTAGAGGGGTGATCAGGCCCCCTCTAAATTGGTGGGTATTTCTTAACAGAGACTTGAACTCCCTTTGTTTTCTTTTTCTCTTTCTTTCTTTCTTTCTTTTTTATGTTAAGGTCTCTGTCTGGCTAACCTTTAAGGATCCTTGACTAGTCCGCTCGCCAGCGATTTCACGGCACTCCCCCACCAAAAGATTCTGTGGACTCCTTTGGAGTCTTAATGGCCGGCCAGTGGATTTTCCTTGGGGAGGTGTCGGTTCCTGTTGGGGCAGGCTGTCTGACAGAACAAAAGTTCTTTGTTCCTTAGTCCCATCTGCCAGGGTGCCATAAATATTGTGGAATGATGGGACCAAAAAACATTCCTAGGTCAGTCAGAGACAGCTTTATTGCGCAAGGTTCAGAGCCAGTTTTTTACATGAAGCTTTGAACCAAGAGAGAGTTCTTATACACTGGTTTTATACATTTCCAAGACAAAGGATTCGGTGAGATCATACATTTTCCATATATGGTTAATCATGAGATCATACATCCGATTTTCCCTATATGGTTACATACACTGGATAATAAGTTCATCTAACTCAGCGGTTTTCAACCTGGGGGTCGCGACCCCTTTGGGGGTCGAACGGCCATTTCACAGGGGTCGCCAAAGCCCTCTCTCACCCCCCCACACCTTCACTCACCCTCACTCTCTGCTCTGTTGGATTGCCAGCCGTTCGCTTACCCCGCCCACTCCCAATCTATTGCTGCCTCCTGAGTCCCAGCTGATGGCTAGAGGAAAAAAAACTGTTTAAATTCTTGCCATGGGGCTTCAAAGGGCCGCCCTATAGCCAGTGGTGCAGCCGAACCGTTTGTTAAATTGCTGGCTCGCCCCGCCCCTCCGCACCACTATTTATTGCCAATAAATAGTGGTGGGCGAGGGGCGGGCGAACCATTAATTTAACAAATGGTTCGGTGTTTTTTTGTAATTTTATTGGCCCGCGGAGCTTCAGCATAGGCAAATTAGCCCTTGATTAGATCGGCTCCCGACCCTCAGCTGATTTGCTCTCAGCTGTTTTGCTCAGGGCTTGCTGCTTGTTGGAGCAGATTTTTTCCCCCTAGCTATGCTGAAAAACGAAACTGAAACTGCTTTGCTGTTGCTGCAAGTTGGAAAATTAGGCAGGCAGATTTCTTTTCTTTTTCCGCACAAAAAAAGGTAGGTGCAAACAACGGGAAATTTAGGGAAAAAGAGGAGAGTTCAAGATTTTAAAACACAAAAGAAAAAAAGCTCTATTTAACTAGGGAATTGTAATAATTGAGATACTATTAATTGTATATTGTGTTGAAAGCAGAAATGGTTAAGTTGTGATTTGGAGGAATATATGGGGAAAATTATTTGGTTTATTATTATTGGTAAATATAATTAATTGATTTGTAAGAAATTGGATTACATGGAAATAATTGGAATATTCATGTTCATATTAATTAATATACAAAAAAGGTAGTTATATAACTAATTGATTTATATTAAAATGTTGAATTTATATTAAACAACTGTAATATTACATAATTAACCAATATGAGGATGGATATAAAAATAGATGACAATGGGAAGGGGTATAATATAGAATAGAAGGGAAAAATTGAATTTGATTAAGATTAGAGATGAGGATGAAGGGTAATATTGGTTTTTTACAAAAATAGATGAGGAATAAATATGGCAAAAAGGAAATATAGAAATTGTAAATTTAATTGAAATGACTAAACACTGTTTAAATTTGTGAACCGGCCAAATACTCTGTTCAAAGAAAATACATTGTATGTTTGTATGTGTGTTTCTAATTATTGTTATTTATTCATATTTGTTCTCTTTTATTCTTTAAAGTTTAACAATTCATTCTTTATCTTAATATCTTTATATTTGTTTGGGGTTGGCTTTCTTCCCTTTCATCTTTTTTATTATACAGCAATCTTTCTCCTTAAACCTACCACCTCTCTCTTTTCTTTCCTTCTTACTTTCTCTTCCTCCCCCTCTTCTTCTCCTCCCTACTTCCTCTTCCTTTCTCCTTCTCCTCCTCTCTTTCTCCCTCTCTTACCCTCACTCCTACTCTAATTTCCCTTCCCTTCCTTCATCCCTCTCTATTGCTGTATCCTTTTATGCATATGGACTACTCAGAGGGCTGAAAAAGTTATTTCTGACTGGTCCTCGCACTTTTGACCAGTCCTCGAATTTACGACTGTCCTCACATTTTACGTTTTTGCCCAATCTTGTCATCATGGTGAAAAGAAGCAGTTGTGAAATGAGTGACATGGTTGTTAAGAATGCTGGGCATAAATGTGAGGATGGTCATAAGTGTGAGGCCCAGTCAAAAGTGCGAGGACCTGTCAGAAATGACTTTTTTCAGCCCTCTGAGTAGTCCCTATACACATAGCATGGCCACCCGGTCACATGACCAGCTAGCCACGCCCATCCAGTCACATGACCTCCAAGCCACGCCCACAAAATAAGCCACACCCACAGAACCGGTAGTAAAAAAATTTAGAACCCACCCCTGGTTGGGGGTCACCACAACATGAGGAACTGTATTAAAGGGTCGCGGCATTAGGAAGGTTGAGAACCACTGGTCTAATTACTTAAAGCATTAATCTTAGTTTACAAAATTATTTTAGCCACACAACTTTTCTTACGTGCTCGGAGTTGCTAATGGGAGAGTTACTACTGTCCTTGGGTAAGTTTATTGGGTTAAGTAACTCTTTATAACATATAGGTCTTTGTGTCATTCACAGTGAGGTCACTTAGATATTTTTCCATATGGCAGTCCTTTCCGTGACATCTAAGTCTCAGAAGATATATTACCACTTAACGGGGTTTAACTGTTTGTTAATGTAATTTCCAACAAGCACTTTCCTCTCTTATAATAATGTGAATAGAGAGGGTCCCTCAGAGTTCATGTATCTAAGCACGCCTTCCCCTTAAAATAATGTGAATAGAGAGGGTCCCCCAGAGCCCATATATCTGACTGTATGATTCCTATTTTATTCACATTATTTCTTTTATCTACATTATTCCTTATTTGCTATATTTACCTCACTGAGGTTTGGTGATGGTGAACTATATTCCTTCAGTTCCTTCTTTCAGTTCCAAATAAGATAAATTGAGAGAAACAGTAACTGTGCTGATGCTCTTGGAGCATAAAATATGCCAGTCTGTTCTCAGATACTTAAGCAGGGTTAGAATTTGGATGAGCTTCTCTTTGGAATACTGACTATTATTAAATTTCTTGTTTTATTTTGTGTCACAAGTAAATGCCTTATTCTTGAATGGAGGATATATATGCTCATGGGGTATCAAGGGTTAATTTATTCTTTCCTTCCTAATGTATTCATATGTAACCACTCCTACTTCTTAACCCCGCCTTAATGATATAAAAGGAGATATACTCTCCTCCTTCTCACTTCTTTCTGCAATCACTCTGTGAATAAAGAATGTCTTCTGTAAATAAACTACCTTCTGTTTGAATATAAAAAGTCTGAACCTATTATTGAGTCTGATCCTTGAATTATGGCAACAAGCTGGTAGCAGAGGATGGTTGGCTGACTCAATGAGAAACAGACATGCCAAAGAAAGAAAACTCCAGAAACAAAAGAGAAAGACCCAACACCAGGGCACACAACAAAGATATGGAAACAGATCAAGAAATGATCGATGAATCGACAATAAAAATGACAAAAGAACTCGAAAATCTCACTACAGACGAAGAGGTAATCGAAGAACCCAGCGACCAAGAAGCAAGCGAAACGGAAAACAACACACTCAGATTAGAAATACTGAAGTTACTGAAATGTCAAAAAGATGACAAAAATCTCATCGCCAACTTCCAAGACATCATAAAAGCCAACGGAGCAGCGAGAGAAAACTACTTCAATGCATCAGAACCAAAAGATCGCAAAATGATAAGCAGATTGCCCACAGAAGAAAATGTAACTGAAGAAAAGACCAGCGATCCCGTGCAAAATTTTGAATGGCAGCCATCTTGGTTTTGTCAGCCCGCCAAAATGAATGACTCAGAACCAATCAGAGAGCAGAGTTCAAAATGGCTGGCGCGAAAAGCTCTACACAACATAGGAAATAAAAAAGAAAAATTAAATTCATCAGAAGACTCCGATACAGACACCGAAGAAACATCAACCGAACTACAAATCGAAGCGGCTATGAAAACACTCTTCGCAGCCTTTGGCCCGAATCTAAAAATCTCAAGGAAATCAACGAAAGTACCAAAGACTGTAAATCGAATAACAAAGAAAAGACAGACTGCACAATCCAAGAACAAAGATACAGAAACAAACGAACAAGCGTTCCTCCTTCCATCCACTCTGAATCGATCAACGAGAGTGCTAACGCCCGAACCCAGAGAGCCTTGCAAGTACTCGCCCACACCGCAAACGATCCCGGGAGCCAGAGGCCTCAACCGAGACGACCACAATAAAAAGAAGCAAGCACCGATCCACACCTGGATGCCTAAAGTCGAACTGGAGAGCGAATCATCTGAGGAAGAGCAATACAAGGGAGCTGCAGCAACGAGAACCTCTCCTGACAGCTCCTGGAACGAAATGAACAGCACGCATGCGCAAACACACACAAACGAACACAGAGACTTTGAAGAACAGAGAGAACCAATCAGACTAGTCGCAAGTGTACCTACACCATTCTGCAGTTACCAGCATCTACAAGACCATGGACAGCCTCCAGTTGTAAGTAATGCAGCAAATAACATTGGATACCTTCCTAATGATTTTCCAAAATTGAGAATAGATGGTATTAATTTACAGGAATGGAGTCAGCAGCTCCAGGTTGTTTTTTTAAAAGAGAATTTATTGTTTTTCATAACTAACCCTCCCAAAAAACCATGGACTCTAAAATTGGACTGCCTACACCACAGAGCATTCTATTTACTAATATCTAGTATATCTCCTGCTATCTATCATAGTATTAAGCACAATCTGACTGTATCAGAAATAATTCATTGCATGTTTAAATTGTTTCATAGTGAAAGTGTGGCAACCACAACAAGAATGTCTAAAAATTTCTTCTCAGCCAGGATAAAACCTGGAACTACTGTAAGTGAACATTTGCTATCTCTAAACACAACTAGAGCAGAACTTCATTTAAGGGGAGAAATAATATCAGATCAGACAATGAAAAGTGTTATCCTTAATTCATTAGACTCATCATGGGATAACTACATAACTCACTTGGACACAATTAATTTAGGACACCTATCTATAGAGAGTTTATCAAATAGATTAATAGCTGAAGATAATCTGAGAAGAAGCCGCTACAGCGCATACAAAGAACACAGACAGTCCAAAAGAGTAGTATTTCAAGACAGATACTCAGAACCAATTGAGTGTTATAATTGTAGATCCAAAGAACATTATAGAAGAGATTGTCCAAAACATCTTAAAGAAAGACAAGACCACGACACTAGAAATAGATACAATAACAGACAATCATCTATTGATAGATACAGATATAGAAACTCACCAAACTTTAGAGAACGTAGAGGGGGCAGAGATAACTCAAGAGATAGAAAATCTGGATCATTAAATGGATTAGATAAACACACCATAACAAAAACCAAAATTCAAAGGATAATGACTGGCTCATTGATTCTGGGGCAACAAATCACACAACACATAATAAGAAAATATTATCTTCCTTCATAGAAGATAAATTTGTAATCAAAGTAGCTAATCAAGAGGAAGTCCAAGTCATTGGAAGAGGAAATGTAGATTTACCCGGTTTAGGGAAAATAGAGGGGGTTTTATTAATACCCGAAATACCTCATAACATTCTTAGTGCAATAAAGTTAAGCAGAGACTCCAACATAAATGTAATATTTTCAAAGGGAAAGGCAATTTTAGAGAAAAACAAAACAAACTTAGGTAATGTGATTATCAAAGGAGATTTACCATATCTGGTCACAGAGGAAAAATGGCTTCACAACATTGATTCAAACATGGAAAATGACACTAGCATAGAAAATGAAAATAACAGTAACAGTGACAATGAGGAACACGAAACAGAACATAACAATGAAACCACATCTGTAAACGATACACATAATAACAAAAGACCAACTATTGGAAAACCAATTCATGATGAATGTGCACATATATTACATAGAAAATTAGGACATGCTAGTTTTCCTGTAATACAAAAAATGATTGAACATGCTGAAGGTGTCAAAATAAAAGATTGTAAAAATTACTTGGAATGTTCAGTATGCAAGTCCTCAAAACTCAGAACCAAACCCAGACCAAAAAAGGCAACAAGATCATCAAATCACATATTTGATCTAATACATATGGATCTAGTTGGTCCATTAACCCCATCAATCACATACAAGAAACGATACTTTCTTACTATTGTAGACGACTATAGTCGTTATGGCTTTGTCTACACTTTAAGGCACAAAGATGAAACATTTCAAAAGTTTAAAGAATTTTACAAACGTGTAGAAACACAATACAATGTAAAAATAAAGCAGATCATGACAGACAGGGGATCTGAATTCATGTCAAAGGAATTCTCCCAATGGCTAAAGGAAAAAGGAATGTTACACTTCACTTCTAGCCCTTTCTCTGCATTTCAAAATGGAGTAGCAGAACAAAAAAACTCGACACTACAAACCATGATTAGATGTACATTAGAAGATGCTGGTTTAGGCAAACATTTCTGGTCAGAAGCACTTTTATACTCCAATTATACCCTAAACAGAATTTGGTCTAGTGTCATAAACAAAACACCATATGAATTGATGTCTAGTAAAAAACCCAAAATAGCCCACATGCATGTATTTGGAGTAACGGCAGATGTACATATACCAAAACAATTGAGATGTAAGGGAGATAATGTATCTAGAAGGCTCAGATTCATGGGCTATGAAACAGGCACAAAAGGATACAGATTTATTGACAATAATAACAAGTTCATAATTTCTAGGACAGCTGTATTTCACGAACAGGCCAATTGGTCTAAGATACATCTTAATGGGATACTCCCAACAACAAGACCAGACATTAAAAATCAAGATAAGACAGAAAGAGAAGAACATAATCACAGTACAGAAAAGGGCAACAAAAAAACATGGATGGGAAACTGTCCAAATATCAAAACAGATTCATTAACACAAAAGGAAGCAAGATATTTACATGATAACAATAGCAGGTCAGAAAGAACAATTAGAAGTAGCAGGAACCAGGTACCAAATAGATACAAAGATTACATAATGCACATAAATGACAATACATCAACACCCAATACATATGAAGAAGTATTAAAACTTCCCACAGAAGAAAGAAAAAAGTAGGAATTAGCCATGGCCAAAGAAATGGACAGTTTACGAGAACTAAAGGTATTCACCCCAGCTCCAGCACCAAAAGACAAAACAGTTATTGGCACTAGGTGGATATTCAAAATTAAAAATCTGGAAGAAGGAAATACATTATATAAAGCAAGACTAGTTGCACAGGGCTACGCTCAAAAGTATCCTGAGGACTATACCGATACATATTCCCCCACTGTAAGGACTGAAAGTGTTAAGACAGCTTTAGTAATAGCATCAGCCCTTAATCTTGAAGTTTTTCAATATGACATACAGACTGCATATCTACATGCAAAACTAGATAAAGAAATATACGTGAGAGCCCCTCACAGCCAAGACACAAATAGAAACGAAACTTGGCTACTAAACAAAAGTTTGTATGGATTAAAGCAATCCGGCAAACGTTGGTATGAATGTTTGGTCAACGTACTCAAAACTATGAACTTCAACGCCACAACTGCAGACAATTGTTTCTTTGTTAGAAGAGATGGTGATTCAATAGAATTTGCATTAATCTATGTGGATGACATTTTGTATATTGGTAAACATAAAGAGAAAAGAGATACATTCGTAACCAAACTAAGTGAACATTTTTCTTTAAAATCATTGGGTAAAGTAAACAAATATCTTGGAGTTCAAATCAGCAAAACTAAAAAGGGATTTAGATTATCTCAGAAAGATAAGATTATTGAACTCTTAAACAAATGCAATATGAATGATGCAAAGCCTTGTGATACACCAATGCAAGCTGACTTTTTAAAAAATATGAATGAATCATCTCCTGAGTTTAATGATGATACACTTTACAGATGAGTTATTGGTTCCCTTCTGTATATTTCCAATTGGACCAGACCGGACATTGCCCTACCCCTTAATTTATTATCCAGATATGTAAGTAAACCCTTAATTTATCATTGGGAAGCCATTAAGAGAATACTAAGATATTTGAAACACAGCTTAGACTATTGTTTATTGTTAGAGCCCAACAATGATAAAGAGCCCATTCTCACTTGTTACGCTGATGCAGATTGGGCAGGTGACACTAAGTGTAGGAAAAGTACTTCCGGCTATGTATTCTTTCTTAACGATTGTCCAGTCTACTGGTATACTAGAAAACAAGATTTAGTAGCCACATCAACGACTGAGGCAGAGTATATTTGTTTGTCTAAAGCTTCTAATAACCTCGTATGGTTCAATGATCTGTTATCAGATGTTTGGAAGAGTCCTTCATTACCTTTCATTATGCATGAAGATAACAAAGCTGCAATAGAGATATCTAGAGCGGATGCTATTGGTCAAAGATCTAGACATATAGATATCAAATAAAAGCATGTAAGACAATTATCTCAAAATGGTTTTATTAAAGCTATTCATTGCGAAACCACAGAACAAATAGCTGATATATTGACTAAGCCTTTACCATCTAAACAACATAAATATTTAACTTCAAAGTTACAGGTTTTATATTGTTCTGAACCTGAATGTAATTACTGTTGTATGTCGAATCGGCATTTAGAGGGGGATTTGTCACAAGTAAATGCCTTATTCTTGAATGGAGGATATATATGCTCATGGGGTATCAAGGGTTAATTTATTATTTCCTTCTTAATGTATTCATATGTAAACACTCCTACTTCTTAACCCCGCCTTAATGATATAAAAGGAGATACACTCTCCTCCTTCTCGCTTCTTTCTGCAATCACTCTGAATAAAGAATGCCTTCTGTAAATAAACTACCTTCTGTTTGAATATAAAAAGTCTGAACCTATTATTGAGTCTGATCCTCGAATTATGGCAACATTTTGTGGGCTCCCTTTATTATCACCCGAGTTTCCATTTTATTCCCGTCTGCGGTCTGGCATGAGCCGAGCAATTGTGAAGAGCTAAAGGAAACATTTTGGAAAAAGACCTAACTTCCTTCTCAGAGAGCCACTCTCGCTTCCTTTGGCTCTTCAGGGCGTCTATCGTATGTCAATTCAACATTGCAAACCTGAGAAACTCATAATCTGCCCAAGAATATTATATCCCACTCAAGTGTAGGATAGGAGTCGGAAGAAGACAAGCTAGCAGAAACAGAAACGCGAACTCCAATATCTGAACGGAAGAAAGTTGAGAATAGCTGAAACTCAGCGGGCAACAGAAGAATGATTATTCATACCATTCTGAAATCGGGATTCGCTTACACTTTAGAGCTGCAAACAGACACGCGCAACCTCTCGAGACGGAAGTGATCAGCTGACTCTGGAATCATGCGGTCAATGGGCCTGGCTGCGTCAGATGCCGGTGTATTTTCTTCTATTTCTTTTCCCTGCTGCTTTAAAATGGTTCCTCTGGTTTTGCTTCACTTCCTAGCCCTAGGATTTGGATCACCGGTAAGCATTGCTCTTTCTCGTAATCTCTCACAGGAAAGTACCTTACATGAGGGAAGACTTTTATTGGGTGCGGGTCCATAAGGGAGCTCCCTTCCGGAGCAGAAGGCAGCGCTGCGTTGATGGAGCGTTTTTCAAACTTGACAACTTTAAGATGAGTGGATTTGTATTCCAAAATTTAAGTCACCCATCTTAAAATTGTCAGAATTGGGAATCACTGCCAGATTGATAGCGGAGAGCTCAGTTTGCTTCCCGAACATATTTGAAGCCACATATTGTAGTGCCAATATAGTCATTCAAATATGATCAGGAAGAAATCTGACCTCCTGCCACTAATCTACAGCAGTGTTTCGCAGCCTAGATAATTTTAAAATGTCTGGATTTTTGGCTGGGGAATTCTGGGAGTTTTAAGTCCACATATCATAAAGTTGACGAATTTGAAAAACGCTGATGGAACTGCATGTAGTGCCAGCCTTTGCAAATAAGCCTAGCAACTAGGAAGTGTGGGGAACCAAGTTTACTTGGCAGACCTATAGCTGTATTCTTTTTTTAAAAAAAAAACAAGTTTTATTGGTTTTTTCTCCTCTCCCACATTCACCCACATCTTTTTTTTTTAACACAGTGTTGGCCGTTTCTTGTCTTATACAATTAATCAAATTCAAATACATTTTACTCAGTTACAATTCTTGCCAAAATCGTCTCCCCCCTTTTTTAAACATATCTCAATATTTCTATATTTGCATACATAAACACCATCTTCATTTGTCCGTAAATTCTAACTTTACTGTTTATTCATATTTATTCTCTTTTATTGTTAAACAGTTCATTCTTTATCTTAATAAGATAAAGTGCCTTTCTTCCACTTCATCTTTTTTATTGTACAGCAATCTTTCTCCTCAAACCTACCCTCTCCCTCTTCTCCTTCCAACTTTCTTTCCCCACCTTCTTCTTCTCTTCTCTACTCTCCCTTCCCTGCTCCTTCTCCTCCTCTCTTCCCCATCTTACCTTCTCTCCTACTCCAAATTTCCCTTCCCTTCCTTCCTCCCTACTTTTCCATCCCTCTCTCTCCTTCTTCCTCCCTTCCACCTCTCTTTTCCTCCTTCATTTCTCTCTATTGCTGTATTCATTTTCAATTTAATATTTTCCACTGTGGAGTCCAGGCAGCCCCGATCCCTTGTCCTTTTAATCATTAACAGTATATTTCATCTTGTTCCCTTTGTCTTTTTTACTTTTACCAATATATTTTTTCTGCTTTACTTTTTGCAAGTATAATATTTAAATCATTTTTATCATTTCAATTTCATTCAGTTTTACATTCAATTTCAATTATTGAATATATTTCTCAAAATATCTTAACAATATATTTCCACTTATTCAAATATATATTTATAAAGCACATCTTAATCATTTCTCATTTTATCCAATCCTTAAAATATTCTTAAAAGTTCTTAAAATATTCTTAGTTTGCCTTCTTTTCTCTTTTTGATTATGTTTCAGATATATAGTTTGAAATATTCCAATTATTGCATTTCCCCGAACAAGTTTATTCATATTATTAAAACCTATCATTCTATAGACCTCCAATATTATTAAGCATGTGACATTTATTGCAGTTTCTCCCGTTTTCAGTAGAGCATATTTAAAACTTAAAATATAGAGTATAAATCTTATTCCCTTTATTTCATACAGCTCTATACTCCCCTTATTTTAAAATCACTTAATTAAAATCACTGTTTTATCTTTTTTCTGACATTAAACTCATCTATTAAATTTTACAGTTCTGAATATATTTTCATTTCTTTATGTCTTTCTCCTTTTCTGCCCTATATTTCCCATTGTTTCTGCTTTTCCTTTCCTTTGTATCTTTTCATTGTTAATCCCAATGTACTTATTTTGTGTTTTAAAATCATGAAATCTTTGCCTTTTATTTCCCATTGTTTTCCATCCCTTTTCCCTCTTATATTTCCACTGTAAATCCCAGTGTAATCATTTATATTTTTAATATTTTCTCTTCTCAACCCTCTTTTCCTTCCTTGCCTTTTTCCTTCTTCTTCCTTTCTTTTATATTTTAGAATTCTGCACTCTCCTATTCTGCCCTATATTTCCCATTGTTTCTCCTGTCTTTCCTTTTTTGTGTCTTTTTATTGTTAATCCTAGTATACTTATTTTGTATTTTGAAATCATAAAATCTTTTATTTTGTTCTTTATTTCCTATTCTCCATCTCTTTTCCCTCTTTCTTATATTTCCACTGTAAATCCCAGTGTAATCATTTAAATTTTTAATATTTTTCTTATTCCACCCTCTTTTCCTTCTTTGTTTCTTTTCTTTTTGTCCATATTTACAATTGTTAAATTTTCCATAGTCAATCTCTTTGTCTTTGTCTTCTTCGTAATCCATCTCTCTTTCTTGTTTCTCATTAGTCATTTCTTTTTCATCTTCAGTGCATTCTAGCTCAGTCTTTATATTCTCGATTTCGATTTTCCATGCAAATTAATAATCATTTCCTTTATTTCTAAACACATCGTCTTTATCAGTTCGTTAAGTTCCTGCTCCATTTTATTTTTTCCGGGTTGATATTATTCCAGTTTTAAGTCATATTAAGGTCCTTCTTTTTTAATCATCAAAGTCTATCCTCTTGTAGGCAAAATATATTGTTTTTAGTTCTCGCCAGTTCTCATTTTAAAAGTTCAAGGTTTTATTTTTCCCCCCCTCGCTTCTTCAAAGGTTTTCTCAAAACAGACAATTCCATGTTATGTTCTTTTTTCTCCTACAGATGTGTCTCTATAATCCACCGTTCCACTCAACTAGTTAAAAAAATCGCCATTTTATTTGTAATCCACATCCATTTTTACCGAGTCAAAAAAGAGAAAAAGCCAGTTTTCCAGTTCTCCTTTCACCTTTATGTACATCCAATCAATTTGTAATCCAATCCAAATTAAATCCAAGTTCCAAATTTACATTTCCATTTATCAATCACTTTTAATTCTTTGGTTGGGTTCTTCTTTGGCGTGCTTGTCATTCCCACTTTCTTCATCCGCCATCTCCCCCGTTGCTATTTAGGGTAATTTTACCCTAAATAGCAAGGGTAATTTTAATAGTTTAAAATGTTTGAAGTTCTTTTTATTATCTATGGATGGCCAATCACTCACCCAGCATCAACACTCTGTTCAAATTTTCCTTCCTGCACATCGCTTGGTCCAGAGGCTCCAGCTTCATGGCGATTGAATCTGATCGCTACCCCTATCACTGGATCAAAGAGTTTCTAGGGCTATCCAAGGGACTTGCCTGTCCCTCTTTAGACACTGAGCTGCCTCTCCTTCTTCACTGTCCCTACAGGACAGTTTCGGTCCGAAGAGCCCCTGGTGACAGTTTGGCTGGATTTTGCCAAGCTTGTCAGAGCCCGGCATTTTCCCAGCCAGTCACGCCGCGCCGCTTCCGGATTCTCCCTATAGCTGTATTCTTGAGTCCTGCAGAAACTTTGAAGCATTAAATTGAGCTTGGCCAACATCAGATAGGAAACTAACTAGGAGATCCAAGGACTTAGTCTAAATGAGGAAGTGAAAAAATATCCAGATAAGGCAGTTTTCCTGTCATTGCTTTATTGCTGCAACTCTGTAGTCACCAGAGGGAATATCTACCTTATCTAGAAAAGCACCCAAACTGCAGAAGCAGATGCTTTTCTCTGTATTTGAAAATGTCTACACTTTCTTTGATTAACTGAGGTTAAAATCCCTGATTTAAAGAATATGTAAAAAAAAGACTTCCGGTTTGGCATCACGGTGAGACAGTCGGGGAAATAACGGGCTCTGACGAGCCCTGCAAAAACCCCAACTGCTGAACTGCCGCCGATGGGTCTTTGGACCGGAACCATCCTGCAGGGACGGAGAAGAAAGAGGGGCACCTTGGACGACCGAGAGGAACAGGCAAGTTCCTCGAGGTCAGAAGGAACCCTCTGTGAGTCAGTGGTGGGGGTCGGCAACCATGGCGGCTGCCACGAAGCTGGGACAACCAGGCAAGAAAAGTGCTGGAGGAAAGCTGAGTAAAACGGAGCTCTTTGAAGCCAGGTGAGTGACAACAACCTAGGCTTGCAACAACATTTGGAGCAATATTAATATTTAGAAGACCCCTAGCCTAAAACAGCAGCTATGCAACAAAGGGGCTTTGGAAAAATTTTTAAACTGCAACCTTAAAGAGACAAAGACCCGAGAAACAATTAATTTTGGAATAGAACTAAGGGAATTAATCATGGAGATATGGTAAAAGGATTAAACATTTTAAAACTTGAATTGTATTTTAAAAAGATAAAAAGAAGATTTGATACTTTTTAAATTAAAAGAAGAAGATATAAATTTTAATGGTTATATAATAGCAAAATGGAGTCTTGCATGACTAATGGAAAATGTGGATTGGCCTAAAGACGAACTTTGTAACTTCTCTTTGTTATGGGAAACTCTGAGCTTTACAGATAAAAGTTACTGTCAGCGTTCCAGAAAACCTCCGACTCCCAGTAAAGACACTGAAGTAGGCATTTTCCAAAGTTCTCTTTACTACCAATAGGTAAACTGGCACATCTGGGAAATCCCGAATTTCCTTTACTAATACAAAGCTCCCAAAACCAATCCCTTTCGGTCACATGTTCCAATCACCATCAGTTTCGCCTCGGCCGAGCCCTTGACCACTCCTCCTCCAGATGCTGGACCGCCCTGACCTTGACCGATAGGAAAACTGTTATTATGTCTATCAACTCCCCTCTCCTAAATCCTCCCTCCTATTTTCCCACACATGAAGAGATGGCAGCACTGAAGCTTTTGGCTTAATATGGCTTCCAAGGCTGACAGGTGCCCCCCACTGCAGAAAGAACCACATCCTGAAAATAAAACAGACAAAACACAAAAGAAGGGGTTAACGCTTAGCACCAATCCCTTTAACCCCCCTTTTCCGTCCAGGAGGACCTTTCGGTTTGTCAGGAAATTTGTCATGAAACTGTTTCACAAGCGCATCAGCCTTCACATCCCAACTCTTAACCCAAGTAGCTTCAGCCAAAGGATAGCCTTTCCAGTGCACCAAATATTATAATCGGCCCCTGAAGAGTCTAGAGTCCAAGATTTTTTTCACCTCATAATCAATCTCCTCTTGTATTACTAAAGAAGGGGGTGGAGTAGCTGGCAAAGGTCTGAGGATGGATTCTCTGACCAGTTTCAATAAGCTGCTGTGGAAAATGGGGTGTATTTTCCCTAATATGCGCGGGAGTTGGACAGTCACTGGGTTAATCACTTTCACTATGGGAAAGGGACCTATGAATTTGGGTCCAAACTTCTTGCTGGGCACCCTCAATCTTAGGTACTTGGTTGACAAATACACCTTATCCCCTATTCGGAAAGGTGGTTGGAGACCCCAATGTTTGTCGGCTTGAGCTTTATATTTTTCTGCTGACTTTGCTAAAGCTTTTTTTGTATTCTCCCAACCTCTTTTCAATGAGGTCATCCAGTCTGTTAAGGACATGGAAGTAGGTGGCTCTGTAGGCAATTCAGGCATGGGCACAAAATCCATGCCCGTAGTTATTTGAAAAGGGGTCAACCCAATACTGCTGTGTACTGCATTATTATACAACTTCTGCGAATGGTAGTAAGTCCGCCCAGTTCTCCTTTTGATAATTCACATAACATCTAATGTACTGCTCCACCATTGAGTTCAATTTTTCAGCCGATCCATTAGTCGGGTGAAAAGCCGAGCTAAGCCCCTGGGACGACCCAATGGATCGTAGAAATTCCCTCCAGAACTTAGCGGTAAACTGGACCCCGTGGTCCGATATTATTCTTTTTGGGACTCCATGTAGCCTGTAGATGTGTTTCACAAACAGCTTTGCCAGTTTTTTAGCCGAAGGTAGTCTGCTGCAAGCAATGAAGTGGGCTTGCTTGGAGAATAAATCGATGACCGTCCAAATGATTCGGTTGCCCCCACTGTCGGGGAGCTCAACTATGAAGTCCATTGCAATCTCCTCCCAGGCCTTGGTGGGTTCGGCCTCAGTCTGGAGAAGGCCAGGGGGCTTTCCTGGTCGATGTTTCATGGTGGCGCAGGTGGCACAGCTCCTCACATAGTCTTCCACTTTAGTTTTCATTTTTGGCCACCAGAATTGCCTCCTAGTCAAAAGGAGGGTTTTTAAATACCCAAAGTGGCCCCCCAGGCGAGAATCATGACTTCTCTTCAGTACCAAGAGCCATAGGCTGCGGGGTACATAAAGTTTATTCCCCTTCCACGCCAACCCATCCCTTAGGGTGAGGTCCGCCTGGTGCTCTTTGAACCAGGAATCATTTGAAAACGCCGCTTTTAGCTCCACTGTTAACTTGTCTTCGGGGAGGTTAGAACCCTGGTATGTTTCTGCTCTGGTGCGGGCTTGGGCGGCTGGCTGAGACTCTGAAATCATGGCGTGAACTATCTCTTGCCGTCGGCTGTCAAATTGGGGTTTTCGGGAGAGAGCATCAGCCAGAAGGTTCTTACCTCCCGGGATATATTTCAGGTTAAAGTTAAAACGTTTGAAATATTGAGCTTCCTCGGGGTCTTCAGTGCCTCGAGGTTTTTGTGGTCAGTCCAAACCTTAAAAGGCTCCTCCACCCCCTCCAGGAAATGTCTCCAGGACAGGAGACCCCATCGCACCGCAAACGCCTCTTTTTCCCATACCACCCATCTGCGCTCCGTGTCAGTTAACTTCTGTGATACATAAGCACACAGCATTAGATTGTTACAGGGGTCTCTTTGTAGTAGAACAGCCGCCACCGCCACATCACTTGCGTCAGCCTGAACCACGAAGGGCTTATTTGGGTCAGGATGCTGTAGGATTGGCTCCACCGCAAATAGGCACTTTAATCATTCAAAAGATTTTTGGCAGTCCATCGTCCAAGCTAAAGGCTGGCTAGGTTTTGATTTGGTGGGAGATGGGCCGGTCTTTAGCAGTTCTGTCAAAGGGAGTGCAACCTCAGTGAAGGAAGGGATGAAATGTCTGTAAAAGTTTGCAAACCCTAGGAAACTCTTATGGGTGCCTGGGGGCTGCCAGTCCTTATCCTACAGTTGGGTAGATAATATGTACTGTAACTTTAACTGCTACAAAACGACTAATTGATTAAGTGGTTAAAACAGAAATAAAAGGAAGTCAGGAAGTTCATTCACTCCTTCTCACTCCTGCTCGTGATATCACTGCTAAAGATACTGTGTCGGTGTTACGGAACTAGAACTGTAAGCAAACTTTGTTTTGTATTGAAAGTGTTATCTTTGTTTATGAGAAGCCAGGTTTGTTTGTTTTACAACAAGTAAAGACTATTTATTATTCTAACAACGTTCAGAGTCTGAGAGTATCTGTGTTGCAACGCTGTCTGGTCCGTCGCTCTACTCTGCAGAGGGCAGTTTACCCTCAACACAGTACTGCCTTCACCTTCTCTGGGTCCATCTCTGGGTCCATTTCGATCCCCTTATTTGACACCCTGTATCCAAAGTAGTCAAGGGCTTCCTTATGGAACTTGCATTTGGACAATTTCGCATAAAGTTTGGCTCCTAGAAGTTTTTTCAGCACTTGCCTGACCAATTTGATGTGGTCTTCCATATTTTCGCTGAATATAAAAATGTCATCGAGATAAACAAGAAACCCCTGATAAAAATGCTCATTGAAAACTTTGTTGATCAGCTGCATGAAGATCCCTGAGGCCCCCTGGAGTCCAAAAGGCATGACCTGGAACTGGAAGCTGCCCAAAGGGCAGTTAAAAGCGGTCTTCCACTCGTCTTCCTCCTTTATGTGAACTCGGTAGTAGGCCTCTCTTAGATCTAACTTGGTGAAGATTTTTCCTTTCGATAGGTGGTTTAGTAAGTCTTTCATCAGTGGGAGGGGGTAGGGATTTTGTATGCAAATGCAGTTAATAGCTCTAAAGTCAATACATAATCTTAAGGTACCATCTTTTTTTCCCTTAAATAGTACTGGGGCGGCGATGCTGGATTTTGCAGGCTCGATGAACCCTCTGGCTAGGTTGGTGTCAATGTACTTCCTCAATTCAGTCATCTCAGCAGGTGTCATGGAGTACATTCTAGGCTTTGGCAATTTAGCCCCCGGTTGTAATTCAATGGCGCAGTCTGTGGGCCGGTGAGGGGGGAGGAGGTTACATTCTTCCTCGCTGAAAGTGTCGGCTTAGTCTGAATAAACCTTAGGGATTTGGTGTTCCCCTGGAGGCCGTCTGAACAAGCTGCTGATGTTTCTGGCTGCTGGTCATTTTGGGTAGGTTGGTGGTTGGAGGGAGGGGCAGGGGGTGTTGGGCCAACCGGTATACTGATTTTTCGGTATCCATCTTCCCAAGTAATGGTGGGCCCCCATTAATTTAGCCAAACCAGGCCTAGTATGATGGATTCTGACATCTTTGGGGTTACTATAAATAAATAAAACTATAAAGTTCATGATGTTTCCCTATCTTTAATTTAAGAAGTTCAGTAACGTGAGTGGAAGGGACTCCCCCAATTAATGTGCCATCCACCTGGTAAAATTTAATTGGTTGTTTTAAGAGTGTTGTTTTGATCCCCAAATGTTCTACAATTTTAAGGCCAATTAGACACCTGGTACAGCCTGTGTCTATTGCTGCTGGGAGTTCTGTTTCTTTCCCTGTTTTTGGCAGGACTAGTTTTACTTTAATTGAGAAAGGGGTGATGGGGGCATTCACCATCGGGTCTTCATCCCCGCTGGGCTCCTCGGGAGGTGCTTCTGTGGCCAGAGGGTGGCCCCTCTCTTCAGTGGGGAGGGGAATCTCCACAGCTTGTTTGGCAAATCGGCTGGTGTCTGGGGTTTTCTTTGGAGCCCTCCTCCCTCGTGCAGTTGTGGCGGGTCGTTGTTGTGGAACTGGGGCAGGGGCCAAGCACTCAGAAGCTCAATGTCCTGTCTGTCCACAGCGATAGCATTTAATCACCCTCCTTTGTGGAAGAGGGGTGCGGTATGCAGGTTTTGAAATTGGCTTTTTTACTAACAGCTTACGAGGTGGCTGCTGAGATGGAATTTGGCTGGGGGGGTGTACTTCTCTGTCCAGAGCAATGGACATGGTATAATAGTTGTGGAGATGCTCAGGTATTCCCCGGATCCCTCAGGCTTTTCTGACTTCTGGGTCGATGGCTTCTTTGAAGTAGTGCAGGCCAATGGCTCAGAGTGCCTGCGACTCTCCTAAAGTCCCATACAAAGTCTTTCATTGGTCGATTACCTTGCTTCATGAGTTTTAGCATGGCTTTGTTTTCGTTTATGCGGTCTGGGTCATCAAAGCAAGACCGTAGTATTGTGATAAAGCCTTCAATATCATAAAGTTCAACAGCGCCCTCATCGTGCAGTTGGGCTATCCATTCAGAGGCCTCCCCCTCATTCATCCCATCTGAGATTGCTGACACCAAGTCCCATTCTGCTTCGTATTGGTCACCATACTGATCAATGTGAGCCCAGACCCTGCTGAGGAAGTAAGCTAGCTTGGCTGGCATTCCGTCAAAAGTTGCTCTGAAGCGGGATGGTGTTGGCCTCGCAGGGGGGTGGGGCTCAGCTGCGGGTGGTTGGGGGGTGGGGCTGGCTGTTGAGCCGCTTGCTGTGCTGGAGGGAGCAGCATCGCAGCCAGCTGTTGGATTAGTCCCCCCTGTGGTGCCCTTGGTTGTTGCATTCCAATAGATTGGTGTGAAGGTAGCTGGGCTGAAGGGGAGGGCAAGCTGTTGAGCCTCTTGCTGCGCTGGAGGGGGAGGCCATTGCAGCCAGCTGCTGGATTAGGCCCCCCTATGGTGCCAGGACCATTGAGGCATAGGAGGGTGGCCAGGGGGATCCCTGGGAGCTTAGGACAAGCGGTGCAGGATACCACTGGCACTGGATCCATCCCTGGCCTTGGTAAAAAGCCCAACTGGGCAGAATGCTCTCCGCAGGAGGTAATGCTAATGTGGGCTGGCGAGGGGCCCAAAAAGGGGGGTTTTGGAATCCCCCTGCTGCTGGGCGGCCATGGTGCGTCGATCCTTCCAATTTGCTCCTGGCCAGGTGGGGGGGGCTGTGCTCCACTAACCCCCCCATCCTTGTCCCATGCCAGGGAAAGTGAAAGTAGGTTGTGCTAGCCGCCATCTCATCTCGAGGGGCTTTGAAGAGGGTGTGTAACTTCCCACTTACATCCATTCAAAGCAGTCAGGAAGTCCAGACAAGGACTGGCTACGTGTTGGGTGTGGCCGGTACCAGTCCCGGGAACTGCCGGAGCCCATGGTGGCCCCCATCCTCCAGTTGCTCTCACGCAGCTACTTCAAATCCCCTCATGGAGCTGGGTCGGATTGGCAACTCTTCCAGGCCTCCGATGTCTTGGGCCGAGTCCCGAGCCAAAGGGCTTCCTCTGCAGCCTTCATGGCCCGTTCCATTTCTTCAGCAGAAGAAAGCAAGGGGTTGGTACTTCCTTGAGCCCCCAGGCCCCCGACAGCTCCTTCCTTCTCTTCCATCTTCACTGAGTCTTTGCACCAGCCAGGGTTTAGGTAGATGCTGGGGCTCAGCACACTCAACAGCCCCCTTGCGGGGTGCTGTTTGGTTTTTAGAGGAAATTCGGAATAATGTTAGCGTTCCAGAAAACCCCCAACTCCCAGTAAAGACACTGAAGCAGGCATTTTCCAAAGTTCTCTTTACTAGCAATAAGTAAACTGGCACATCTGGGAAATCCCAAATCTGAAAAACCTGGGATTTCCTTCACTAATACAAAGCTCCCAAAACCAACCCCTTTCTCCCCTTTCGGTCACATGTTCCAATCACTGCCGGTTTCGCCTCGGCCCAGCCCTTGACCACTCCTCCAGATGCTGGACCGCCCTGACCTTGACTGATAGGAAAACTGTTATTATGTCTACTAACTCCCCTCTCCTAAATCCTCCCTCCTATTTCCCCACACATGAAGAGATGGCAGCATTGAAGCTTCTGGCTTAATATGGCTTCCAAAGCTGACAGTTACTGGATTTTGTGAAGGAGGATTTTTTTTCCTGTCAGCAGGCAGCTTGATTTTGGTGAAAAGAAAAGTAATCCACAATGGAACTCCTATAGTTGAAATAATAATAATTCAAATACTGGCACAGGAACAGCCTTGATAGTATACGCACCCTGTTATTAACACAGCTGCCTGCAATTTCTGCTGGTTCGAATCTCTCCAAGGCTCAAGGTTGACTCAGCCTTCCATCCTTTCTAAGGTAGGTGAAATGAGGACCCAGTTTGTGGGGGCAATAAGCTGACTTTGTATAAAATATACAAAAGTATGAAGGCTATTGCTTAACGCATTGTAAGCCGCCCTGAGTCTCCGGAGAAGGGCGGCATATAAATCAAATTTAAAAAAAAAAAAAAACAGAAGAAGGACTAAGCGCAGGCTCAAAAGAAAGAGATTTGATACATTATATCCGGAATAAAAATAAGAAAAAGAATTAATTTGACTTATGGAGAACAAAATTAAAAACTTGGAAAATGGAAGGAAATATACGTTTGCAGGCGAGGAAACTAAGACAATGTGATCAAAAATAAAATAAAGTAAAGGTGGATTGTAATAATAAAAGGGAGATTTTTATAGAAATTAAGAATGTTAAAAGGAATTAATAAATATATGTAAAGGTATGTTTGAAGCAAGAATTATGTTTTTAATGTTAAAATGTTAGGAAAAAGAATAAGGATAAATATGATTAAATGAAAATGTCAAAATGAATTTATAAATACATCTAAAGATATGTTTTAAGCAAGAACCATGTTTCAATATTAAAATGGTATGAATGTCATGAAAAAGGACAAAGATAAATATGATTAAGTGAAAATAAGCAATGCATAGATGGATGGAAACAACAAAGAAAGTATTAAGTAGGGATCAATAGTTAAACCAAATATGAATATGCTGTGTTTAACAGCCAAAAAGTAAAAATAGATATGCTGTGTAACAGCCAGAAAATAAAAATGAATATGCTGTGTTGAACAGCCAAACAAAATGAATATGCTGTGTAATAGCCAAAACAAAACGCGAATCGCATTGAAATCGCCTATTATGCAGATGTTTTCCTATTCCAATTCTTTTACCTTGTTATGTATTTTTTTATAAAATTCATTTTGATTGTTATTTGGTGCATAAATTGAAATCAGTAATATTGTTTTTTGTTCTGTTTGTATTTCGATCATTAAGATCCTCCTCTCTTCATCTATGTATATTTGTTTTGTTTTAAATGTTTTTTGATGTATATTGCTATTCCTCGGTTTTTTTTGTTCTTGCTAATGAAGTGTATAAATCTCTTAGTCGTGGGTGTTCTAGTATCTTTCTGTGCTGTTTCTTAATGTGTACTTCCTGCAAATTTATGATATCCATATACAATCTTTGTAAAAGATTTGCATTCTTTTAGCTTATTTATGTTTATTGAAATTTTATTTATTTTTATTTATGTTTATTGAAATCATTTTTATTTCTTGCTCCATCTTCGTTCTTATTTGTTCATTGTTCTTAGTTTTCTTGTATTTCTTGTTACATTTGCGTTTTTCCCCTCACTCCCTCTCTCTCCATTCGTTCCCTTTCTAATCTTCTTTTTTCCTCTTGTTCTCCTTCAATTTCTTCCGTTACAAAGTCTTCCTGGCTTTTACTCTCTGATTCTTCCCTGCTTTCTTGATCTTCCTCCAGAGCAAAATGATGTTCAAAAAATTCCTGGGCCTTGTCCAAAGTATAAAAATTTAAATTAAATTTCTTAAATTTCTTCTCTTGCCAGGAAATTAAGATACCCTCCGGTATCAGCTATCGAAACATAACTTTATATTTGTTTAATTGTGAAGAAAATTATAATCTCTGGTCCACTCGCCTTGGAATTTGTTTGAGTTTTCCTTTGTATAGTATTGTTTCATCTCTCATTTTTTTATAGATTTCTTCCTTTATTGTAGTAAATCTAACATGCACTTTCTTTGGCAATTTGTGCCTACATGCATAATTTGTGTGAACTCTGTTAACCTCATATTAATAAAAATATTTTTTTTAAAAAACTTCCCAGAAATCTCAGTACAGATAATTCCCCGGATACAAGGGTTCCTTCAGCGAATTTTCACCAGAACAAAGTATTCAGAAAGGGTACTTGTCTTAGAAATTTAAAACTGCAATGAAAAACAGACCCCTCTAGCCATGTGATTGGATTCAGTCACTGCTGCAGCGACTGCCATTTAAAACTGTGTCTTGCCTGTGCCGTTCAGGATTATGATGCAATTTCCTGAAGCAGGCAGGTTTTTCTGTTTGTCCCTGGTCATGTAGCCAAAGAGGATCCAATGATCTTTGCAGCCTCTGAGGTTTTTTTGTTTTGTTTATTTTTTTGGTGCTGCGTGTAGGATCTGATGCTGCCTGGGCTGAGACCTACCAGCAGTGTGTTAGAATTGCTCCTATAAGTATTTTAAAATATTCTTTTTTTGTTACTCTATATAGTATAGTACTGTTTGTAAACACTTTGGGAACTGCTCTGCTTCTTTTTAAGTACTGTACTATACTTTGCAAACTATAGTATTGTGTTTATAAGTACAGTTCTTTGGAAAGATAAAGTTTGTTTGCATTTGCTTTGAAACTGCTTGTAGAAATGGTAGCCAACATCTATACAAAGCATTCTACAGGCCTAAGAGGGGTATGCATAAGCGCACCAACGTGCCTACCAGTGGTGGGTTTCAAATTTTTTTACTAATGGTTCTGTGGGTGTGGCTTGGTGGTCATGTGGTGGTCATGTAACTGAGTGGGCATGGCCAACTTGATGTCACTCACGGCCAGGGCCACATGACTATCCCACCTAGCCACGGCCACAGAAAAAGGTAGGATTTTTAAAAAAATTTCTACCTATCTACTTATTTTCTGCCTAGGCCTGGCCTAATCTATCAAAGGCCTCCTCCTGCATGCCACCCTGCCCTCTCTTCGCCAGTTGCACATATCGCCCTGTTTCCCCTCCGTCAGCAGCCCCGGTCCTAGCCCCGCTTCCTCCCCCACCACTGCCTCTTTCTTCAGGCTGCTTACCTTCCTTCCACTGTGGCTGGTCCGGAGTCTGGAAGGCAAGATGACCTCCAGTTGTTTTTGGCAGCCTCCAGCCAGCCACTGCTGCCAGGAAATGACTGGCAAAGAGGCTGCTGAAAACTACCGGAGGTTGGTGAAAAAGTCACTGCCGTTGCCGCCCTGTTCTTAGTGCTAGCTGCGCATGTGCATCCCATTGCCTGCTGCGTTGCACTCAGACTGGCAATGGGATGCGAAGGCAGAGGCTTTTTTTTTTTTGATGCGACTGTGAGAAGCCTCCCAGCCGCCACCTCTTTGCCAGCAGCTTCTTGGCAGTCATGCGGGCAGGTGGCGCAAGCGAGTGGCAACTTGGCTACCGGTTTGGGTGCATGGCCAGCCAGCGGTCGCTACCAGTTTGGTGACCCAGGCCAAATTACCGCTACCTGTTCGCCCGAACCAGTGCAAACTGGTAGAAACCCATCACTGGTGCCTACCGTCCCTGTCCTAATGTCCCTTTTTATTCGTATCCATTTCATATATTCATAATCATGTTTATACTTTTATCTGTTATCATATATATGCTTGACAAATAAATAAAATAAAAAATAAAAATAAATAAATAAAAATCTCTTCTCTAAACTGCTGATTTTCAAATTTGCAAGCTATTTATATGAGTTTTTGGATTTTGCCTGGGGAGGCTTGTGCAATGTTTTTTTAAAAGAGGTTTTAAATCTAAATTGCCTCTAGAAGTTGTGGATGCCCCATCATGGAGGCTTTTAAGGAGAGACTGGATAAGGCATTTATCAGAAATACTCTTGTGAGAGCAGTAGGTTGAACTAGATGACCTCAAGGTCCCTTTAATCTATTGCAAGCCAAGAGTTCTGTAAAACCCCTCTCCCATCTCCTGCTGGGTGGCTGGCTGGAGACTGTTAAACTAAGTGACAAGTGGTTTTTTTTTTAAAGCAACAAAGAAACATTCTTTCTGAGGCCTTAGAAGCAGACTTATGCTTCTTGAATTATTAAATTCTAAGGGACTATCACTAATTGCTTTTGTCTTGTTTCAGTACTTGGAACGGAACTCTCTTTTTAAAATTTATTTTTAGTCCAAAACTGATGGTGGTTCCTGGATTCAGGCCAAATTAACCAAGAAATCCCTCCAAGCTCCTGTACTTATTAATATTTCCTAGGAAATTTCTTTGTATCATAGTAAATAAGAATTTAGAAATATTCAGGAGTAGAGATGATCTTCAACCAGCTTCCATTTGAAGCAAAGGTTGCAGCTGCTGCTGGAGTTATCTTTTTCTCCATGTTAGTACCACAAATGTATTTGACTGAAAATATTGAGGTGACAAGATTGAGATGGCAGCTGAAGTTGCAGATGGTATTCTTTATTAATGTCTTAATGGTCATAGGATCCCATCACAAATGGAGAAGTACAGTGGTTGTGTTCTGTAAAACACCAGCTGCCAACTCATTCTGCTTCATTATAGAAAAAACAGTATTGTTCATGTGCCTCATTTTGGCATACTCAAGTTTTTTCACACCATTGTTTCTTATTGCAGAAGAGCCTTATTTTTTTTCTTTAGCATCATTTACTTATCTTAGAAGCTACAGCATTCTTATTTTCTTTCTCTTCATTGTTGGTTTTTTTGAACAGCTTTTTAAGCTCATGAGTCAAAGAAATGCAAAATTAGGTAGTATTAGTAAAACTGTAAAGAAGCCAGCTCTAGCAGCTACTGTAGGTATAGGATTGGCTGTTATTGGGCTCATCAATGCTTCCCAACCTCATGCAGTAAAATCAATAGCAATTACTATTCATAAATTATCATTGTCTATGAACAATCTTAAAATAGTTTTGCTTTCTGATATTCATTTGGGGCCAACCATTGGAAAAACTAAACTCCAGATGATTGTAAAAATAGCTAAAACTTTAAAACCAAATTTCACTGTGATTATTGGTGACCTGACTAATTCTGAGGTGAAAGGCCTTGCCCACCATATGGAACTGCTTGGCCAAATTGATTCCCCATTGGGGCTTATTTTGTCACAGGGAATCATGAATACTGTATCTCTGGTTTGAATGTCTAAAGTCACTCAACACTCACAATGAGCATGTGAAGGTCGTGTCCTACAAGGACAAAGATGTCGACTGGTTTTGCCTGGTTGGGATTGATGATATTGAAGCAAATGTGTTACATTACATTGGCCATGGGGTGAATTTGAAAATGCATTAGAAGGCTGTAGTACCAACCATGCCTATCAGCTGCTTGCTGCAAAACAGGCTCTTCAAGATTAGTCAGATAAGTTAGGTTTTGTCTGGTCACACACATGGAGGACAAATAATTCATCTGAATATTGATCTTTATTTCATGAATCTGTTCTCTGTTGGTATATATAAAGTTGGACAAAACACGTTGGTATATGTCAGGGGTGTCAGGTGAGGGGTGAGGGCTGAATCAGGGTTGTGATTGACTTCGAGGGGGCCCCCGGGATGGGTGTGGCCAAAGTGGGCATGGCTGGGATGGGTGCGGCCAGCTCCCACTGCTACCAGGCTCGCTCTCCTTGGCCAGGTTGCTCATGGTGTATGAGAGAGAGCAAACTGTGCCCAAAATCTCTCTCTCTGTCTCTCTATCTCTCTCTGTGAGGAGACCTGGCTTTGTAACCAAAGCATCCTCAGTGATAGGATGGGAGACCACCAGGAAAAATCAGGAGGAGGGGACAAGGGGGTGGCAAAAGGGCAGCAGGGCTGCTGGTGGCCAAGTGCTAAGGCAGAACTTCTCTCAGACCCTTACTCTCTATCATTATAACCTTCCTTCCTTCCTTCCTTTTCTTTTTCCTTTCCTCTTCATTTTCCTTCCTTCCTTCCCCTTTTTCCTTCTTTTTCCTTCCTTGCTCTCTTCCTCTCTATTTCTTTTTCTTTCCTATTCTTTTTGGATGCTCAAATGCAACATTTCTCGATACTTCTTCGTCTTGTGAGCAAATGCCACTTTTGCTTCCCTGAAAAAAAAAATTG
Organism: Arizona elegans; assembly: GCA_022577455.1. Taxonomy (NCBI): domain Eukaryota; kingdom Metazoa; phylum Chordata; class Lepidosauria; order Squamata; family Colubridae; genus Arizona; species Arizona elegans. Next base: position 67,044,538 of record JAKOOJ010000004.1, on the reverse strand, counting down.
CCACCAAAAAAGGCACCAGGTCTTATTTTCGGGGAGGCGGGGATGTCATCCACTGATTCACCTCACTTGTGCGCATCAGCCCCACCCTCTTTTTCATTATCAGAGGCCTTCAGGAACTTCTTCGTCCGGCAAGGCCACCAAGGCTTTCCTGAAGGCCTCTTCAGCAGATAACAGAGCTCCAGATTGATCCGGAGCTGTTATCGGCTATAGAGGCCTTCAGAAAAGGCCTTGTTGGCTGCAACAAAAGAAAAGGGTTGAGGTGTGCAAGGCCTAGCTGTAACTATCCGAAGGTAAGTAGTAGGGCAGCTCTACACCTCCCATCCCCACCCTAGCTTAATTTTTACCTGTGCACTCTGAGTGGGTGGGGTCTTAATTAGGGCATATTTTTGGGGGTAGGGTTTATTATCAGCATTCTGGAAAACCCCAACTCCAATTAAAAACACTGAGACAGGCATCTTCTCAAAATTCCCATTTATTAGGGTAGGTATATTGGCACATCTGGGAAAACCCAAATCTGAGAGTTCTGAGTTTTTTCTCAGAAAATCAGAATCCCAAATCCAGCTCCTGCACCCCTCAGTCCATCACATGGTCCAATCACCATCCGTCCCAACTTGAGCCGCCACTCCAACCACTCCTCCAGATGCAGGAACACCATGACCTTGACCAAAAAGAAGAATGCTATTATGTCTAACTACAATCCCTCTACTAAATCCCCCCTCCTACTTTCCCAAGCACAAGAAGGTGGCAGCGTGGAAGCTTCCAGTGTTAATATAGCTTCCAAAGCTGACAGCCCCCCCCCCCCCAAGGAAAAAGCATGCCCTGGAAAATAAAATATAGACAAAACATAGAAAGGGGTCATTGTTCATAAACTCATTTAACCCCCTCTCCCCGCTCCTGGAGGACCTTTTGGCTTGTCCGGTAATTTAACATGAAACTGCTTTACTAGTCTATCTGCTTTCACATCCCAACTTTTTACCCATGTAGCTTCTGACATAGGGTAACCTTTCCAGAGTACTAAGTACTGTAACCGACCCCGTTGTACTCTAGAGTTAAGGATTCTCTTAACTTCATAATGAGTTTCACCTTGTACTATCATAGGTGGAGGGGAGCAGCTGGTAAGGGTCTTAAAAGTAGATCCTACTGCTGGTTTCAATAAGCTGCTGTGAAACACTGGATGTATTTTCCCTAGTATTCAAGGGAGGCTAAACTGGACAGTCACAGGATTAATCACTTTCACTATAGGGAAAGGACCAATGAATTTAGGTCTGAATATCTTGCTAGGTAGCTTCAATCTTAGGTACTTAGTTGACAAATATACTTTATCTCCTATTCGAAAAGGCAATTGGAGTAAACTCTGTTTGTCTGCCTGGCTTTTATACTTCTCAGCTGCTTCCACTAGAGCTTTCTTAGTATTCTCCCACTCTTTTTGTAATGAGGCTATCCATTCTGATAGGGACATGGAAATTGGTGGTTCTCTAGGCAATTTGGGCATAGGCACAAAATCCATGCAGTAATTATTCGGAAAGGAGTCAACCCTGTACTACTGGGTACTGCATCCACTTCTGTGAAAATTTGTCCAGTTTTCTTGTTGATAATTTACCTAACATCTAATGTATTGTTCCACCATAGCAGTGGTAACCAACTGATGGTCCGTGGACCACTGGTGGTCTGCGAGAAAATTTTGGTGGTCCATGGAGAAATCTTCGTATTTTTACTGATGCACACTTGTGGAGGAGCTGCTCCGGGATGACCAATGGGCCAGTCCTGTGAGTGTGACTACTACAACTCTGGAATATGGACCGGCTGTGGTGGGGCTGGAAATCTCTGCCCTGGAGTGGCACGTGCAATGTGCAACTTTGCAGGTGGTGCAACATGCAAAAAGGAGTGCAGCCCTCTCTGTCCAGAATGAAATAATGGTGCTATTGCCGTGGCGGGGGAGGGGGTGGCACAAGCGGGCCAAAGCAGCGATTGTGATGGCTGGAAGCTGTGGGAGCGAAGCACTACTTGCACTTGCATGGCATCAGCATTCCGCCTCGGTATATTTCCGTCAGCCGGTGGCACAAAGCAGCCCTCGTCTCCTGTTGCTTGGGATTTGGAGAGGTAAACGGCGGCTGGTCTGGGGAGCAGCCGGATTTTGCTCTCCATTGTGAATGCCAGATTGGCCCCCTGCAAGCTCTCATCTCTCAAGAAGCCCAGCCAAAGTTTCCCACGCCACTTCAGTGAGCGCTCCTCGAGAGATGAGAGCTTGCAGGCGATCTGGCATCCGCAATGGAGAGCAAAATCGGGTTACTCCTCAGACCAGTCGCCGTTTACCACTCCAAGTCCCAAGCAGCAGGAGACGGCTGCTTTGCACCACCGGCTGGTGCAAATATACCGAGACAGAATGCTGATGCTGCGCAAATCCTGATGCCGCACTACAGCAGAGAGAAGAAGTCAGATTTTGCTCTCCATTGCGGACACCAGATCGGCCCCCTGCAAACTTTTGTCTCTCAAGGAGTGCTCGCTGACGTGGTGCAGGAAACTTCAGCTGGGTTCCTCGAGAGATGAGAGCTTGCAAGGGGACTGATCTGGCATCCGCAATGGAGAGTAAAATCCAGCTGCTCCCCAGACCAGTCACTATTTACCACTCTGAGGCCCAAGCGGCAGGAGACAAGGGCTGCTTTGCGCCACCGGCTGGTGCAAATATACCGAGGCAGAATGCTGATGCCGTGCAAGTTCAAGTAATGCTTCACTCTCGCACTTCTTCTGGCCCTTGTTGGTGCTCTGCACACCTCGGTCTCTCAGGGAGATGCTTGACTTCCTCTCAGCCCCAAGACACTGGCTGGCCCATGAGATGAGAGAGAGAAAGAGAATGAGAGAGAGAAAGAATCAGAGAGAGAACGAGAGAGAGAGAGAGAAAGAGACAGAGAGAGAATGAGAGAGAGAGAGAGAAAATCAGAATGAGAGAGAGAAAGAGACAGAATGAAAGAGAGAGAGAGAAAGACTCAGAATCAGAGAGAGAATGAGAGAATGAGAGAGAGAGAATGGGAGAGAATCAGAATGAGAGAGAATGAGAGATAGAGAAAGAGAATGAAAGAGAATGAGAGAGAATGAGAGAGAGAGAATCAGAATGAGAGAGAGAGTGGGGGAGAGAGAAAGAGAGATGAGAGAGAGTGAATCAGAGAATGAGTGGGAGAGAGAGAGAAAGGGGGGAGAGAGAGAGGGGAGAGAAAGAGTGGGAGAGAGAGGAGAGAGAGAGAGAAAGAGACGGGGAAAGAGAGAAAGAGAAAGAGAGAAGAGGGAGAGTGCCTGAAGGACCCTATCCCATCACTGGGAGTCCAGGCACTTCAAGCAGCGCGCTGGATTTGTATTAGTGGTCTGTGGGATTTAAAATTATGAACTTGGTGGTCCCTGAGGTCCAAAAGTTTGGGGACCCCTGCACCGTAGCATTTGATCGTTCTGCTGATCCATTAGTAGCCAGATGAAAAGCTGAGCTAAGCCCCTGGGACAACCCAATGGACCTCAGGAATTCCTTCCAGAATTTAGCAATAAATTGGACCCCACGATCTGATATTATTCTTTTCAGGATGCCATGTAGCCTGGAAATATGCTTCACGAAAAGTTATGCCAGCTTTTTGGCAGTGGGTAGTCTGTCACAGGCAGTGAAGTGTGCTTGTTTGGAGAATAAATCAATGACAGTCCAAATCAGTGTATTTTCCCCACTTTCCGGGAATTCGACAATAAAGTCCATTGCAATCTCCTCCCATGGTTTTGTAGGTTCGGCTACTTGCTGGAGAAGACCTGGGCGTTTCCCCGGTTGGGATTTCATGGTGGCACAGATAACGCAGCTTTTTACATAGTCCTCTATGTCGGGTTTCATCCTTGGCCACCAGAATTGCCTTCTAACCAAATGGAGGGTTTTACGAACCCAAAGTGCCCCTCTAGTTGAGAGTCATGACTACATTTTAGAACTAGCAGTCTCATGCTGCTGGGCACATAAATTATACTCCCTTTCCAAGCCAGCCCCTCCCGCAGCATCAAGTCCATTCGGTTTTCCAGCTAGGAACTTGAGACTCCACACATGGGTATCACTCTGTCTTCTGGCTCTATGGACTGGGTTCAAATTGTAGAGACGCTCTTGATGACACTCCCAGTTTCAACTCAGTCCTGAGCTCGTTAGGACATATGGGGTTCTCTTTAAAATTAATCACAGCAATTTGGCTGATAGGATTTCTGAGATGGATTAGGAGTTTGGTAAAGTATAGAAATTTTCACAGTTTGATTGTAGCCTTTGGTGAAGTTTGGTTTTCCTGCGGCTTGTTTAAGGCAGCATGGAGCCTTGAACAGTAAGGAGGAAATGGTTGGGATTTCAGGATGGTTGGTCTGAACTGTGTCCAGGAAGAGAAAATTTTTGGATTTGTTGTTTTGGCGCCAAATGGATGGGGCCTTTTTGTGGGAATTAAAAGAATGGAATGAAATGGTATGAAAGGAAATGAAATGAGATGAAATGAAATGAAATGCAGTGCAGTGTAGTGCAGGGTGATGCAGTGCAGTGCAATGGAATGGAATGAAATGAGATGCGATGTGATGCGATGGAATGAACTGAAGTGAAATAAAATGCAGTGCATAGCAGTGCAATGAAGTGCGGTGCAGTGGAATGCAATGCAAATGAAATTTTCAATTTTGAAATTTTGAAATTTCAAATTTTCAATTTCAAATGAAATTAAAATTGAAATTGAAATTGATCTGGCACAGGAATGAAAAGCTGTCATGGGGCTTGGTTCTTGGCCCTCCAGCACAGCATGAAATGACAGGAAATGACATGATATAACATGAAAGGAAATGGCATGAAATGAAATAGCATGAAATGAAATGGAATGAAATGAAACAGGAATGAAAAGCTGTCATAGGGCTCGGTTCTCAGCCCTCCAGCACAGCATGAAATGACATGACATGATATGATATGACTTGAAATGAAATGACATGAAATTCAATAAAATGAAATGACATGAAACAGGAATGAAAAGCTGTCATAGGGCTCGGTTCTCGGCCCTCCAGCACATCATGAAGTCCTTGGTTGGCAGCATGAAAGGCCCTGGACCTGAGCCCGCTTTGGCCTCTGAGGTGATATGGAATGTTGAGGCTGTCATAAAGTGAGACGGAATAGCCTGATTGCGGCTGGACCCGGCAGCTTGGCTTGTTTACATTCCTGATTAGCCTAAGTGCGCAGCAAGGCTGCATTTATTTCTGGAAGCCTGATTGCAGCCGGACCTGGCAGCATGGTTGTTTACATTCCTGAATAACCTAAGTGCACAGCAAGGCTGCATTTATTCTGAAAGGCTTGATTGCAGCTGGACCAGGAAGCATGGCTTGTTACATATCTGAATAACCTGAGGGCACAACAACTGTACTTTTCTAAATAGCTGATGGCAACCAGGCATGGCTTCTTTACATTCCTGGATAGCCTATGGGTGCAGTAAGACTGCAATATTATGACTAGCCTGATTGCGACTGGGCCTGGCAACATGGCTTGGTTACTTTCCTGAATAACCTAAGTGCGTAACAGGCTGCATTCTTTTCTGATTGGCCTAATTGTGACTGGTCCTGGCAGCACATTCCTGAATGGCCTACAGGCACTACCAGGCTGCATTTATTTTTGCATAGCTTAAATGCGGCCCGCCCTGGCAGCGGGGCTGTTGACATTCCTGATTACCCTAAGTGCGCAGCAAGGCTACACTTATTCTGAATAACCGGATTGCGGCCGGTTCTGTCAAAATGGCTTATTTACATTCCTGAATAGCCTACGTGAAAGGATTGATTACTTATGATCAGCCTGATAGGGCCAGGTCCTGATAGCAGGACTTGTTATATTAGAAATAGCTTATGTGAGCAGCAAGGCTTCTTTACTTCTGAATGGCCTGATTGTTGCAGGTTATGGCAGCAGGGCTTGGTTATGTTCTTGAGTAGCCTGACTGCGCAGCGAGACTGGCAATACTTCTGGATAGCCTGTTTTCAACCAGCCTTGGTAGCAGGGCTGGATCTATTTTTATACGGAGGCTGATAGTGGCCGGGCCTGTTGGTGCGGTTTGGTTTTACAGTCTGAATAGCCTGATGGAGACTGATACAGCTGCAAAGCTTGATTTACAGTTCTAAATGGCCTTATGACTGCTGGTTCCAACAACAAGGCTGGATTGATTTCGGAATGGCCTGGGGGCAGCTAGTCTGCGAGAGGCAGATGGTTCTGGTTGCAGGGCTTGCTTGTCATTCGGAAAGCCTGAGGTGAAAGGCTCGGACAACAAGGCTTGATCAGCAATTATGATGGGCATGATTGCTGCCAGTTCTGCCAGCAAGGCTTGAAGGATATTTGGCCTCAAAGCAGATCTCTGTTTGCATGGCAGAGCAGAATGGAGTGTGTGTCAGGTGTTTTGGGCCCTTTTTTAATAGGGCTGGACCAGGGACCCGGGGACCCGGACGGTTTGCTCCTGGTCAGAGTTCAGAGGGCCATGGTCTTGAGGCAACGCATGGTAGAGTGAAGGTTAAGCGCAAGGCAGGGACCAAGTGCTTAGCACTGTTTATGGGCCTATAGAGGGCTGATCGGCACCTACCACAACTTTGGAAGCAGTCCACTCATAGGAATATAGGCCTGGCACCTGAGACAGCCACACAGGCCCAAGGAGACCTCTGCGGAGGACATTAGAACAGGTCAGCTCTTCTATCATGGGTAGAGATGATTCAGAAGCAGAAGGATTCCCAGGGCGCCTGGCCAGTTTAATTTCTACAGTAGTTACAGCTGACGCAGCCCGGAATTCCGCAGAGCTTGGGGTGCGCTTCATCGCAACTGCGGTCAGGGCCAGAGACCCTTAGGGTAGCTAATTGGCAGAAGGATAAGGGGTGCAGGTGTCGCCATCCTCTGTTTCTTTACGGATTTAGTCTGGAACTCCTGTTCCTGGAGGGAACCGTTCAGTATCATGGGTCTGATGTGTCAGGTTTGGTGGGACAGTACGATTCTTAGAGGTACTGTTGTCACTGTTAGGCACGATGATCTCTGATATAGAGGTTGTGCCTGGAGCAGATTCCTGCATGGTTTCGGTAGTGGTTTCGGCTCCCATTTCAGAGGAACGGTCAGGACATTCACCATGCCAGGGTTGAGGTTCTGGGGGACGTCTTCTGGACTACCCGCTGGTGCACCTAAAGGCACATGATGCAGGGATGTTACTTATCATCCAGGAGTGAATAATGGTAACACAGGATGACAGTTTCTTTGGTTGGGAGGCCATTGTCTGGACCTGTGACCCAGGAGACTTGGTTGTAAGCGGAGGCAGGCAAGAGTACCACTAGCTGGAGAGGAGGAGGTCAGATGGTGCTCTGGCATTCCAGAGGGTCTCCAGGGCTACCGTGTGCTTCCCATGACTGACTCTCAGGCGGTCAAGGCCAAATCAGCAGACGGAGGAACTCGATTTTAGACACTAAAGGCAGTGACGAGGATCCTCTGGCGTCTGGCTGGACGCAACTGGGATCCATCGGGATGGAGCGTAAGCAGGGCAAACGATATGAGGGCAGAGTGGTTGAGTAGGGCCCTTAGACCACTTGGTGTGGCATTTGCTTCTAGCATGGTTCGAAGTGACTGTGATTTGGTTCAGTGGACTGCTCCATGTCATCAGCATCCAGACAGATATCCCGTTGTTTCCCATGTTGCCCAATTCAGGGGACAGCAAGGGTCGACACACTTCTCAGTGGCCCAGAGCCCACGGTCCACTTTTTGCTCTGGCTTTCCTACTGGGAGTTTCAGCAGATTCTACAAACCAGGGCAGAGTATCCTGGACAATGTCACATTGGTCTAGACACCTGAGAGTCGTGGGACGGGTGAGCCTGTCGGTTGGCCTCCGTGGAGACTTCCATCCGACAGGGTATCCCTCGACCAGGGGTCTTTTGGCCATCCAGAAACCCGGGGGGCTAATTTTGACTGAGTGGCGGTGGAGTGGGGACTGCTGGAGGGGCAGACCCTCTCCTTCAGCATGCCCCAGTCTTTGTAGAAGGTCAGACGCCCGTTCACAATGTCCAATTCTGTTGCTATTTGAAAGGTGTTTAGTTATTGTGCTCCTCCAAAGATATACAACCGACAAGGATAGTGGTTCCACTACTCATCGAGTGGGCAAGCAGGTGGAAAACAGAATTAGATCCAGCAATGCTAGGCAGCACATAGCAGTATTGCAAAGAGTTAGGTTGTGGAGGAAGTGAAGCGATGACACTACCTCTGGAGGTCAAGAGCTTATCCGGAGGGCCACTAATTGAGACTGGCAGTGGGTCACTGCTATACCAACTGGGACACCAAGGTGGGAGGGGGTTTCAGCTCTCCCTTCAGCCCTTTTGTTTTGGATTTGAGCCATTTAGGATGGTTCATCTCAGTTCTTAAGAGTACAGACAGGGTTTATTTTTCTGTGGCCCTTACATCAACCAGAAAGATATCACAGCGGGGCACTTTCTCTGTGATAGAGGAATGTTTACGTTAGACCTGGTCTTTAAGATCAATCATACCTCCAGGTTTCACCAGGCACAGGAGTGGATTCCACCGTTCTTACTGTTATCCATTGTCTGCCACAAAGGGGACTGGCAGACACTTGGGGTAAGCCGGGTCAGGAGGAATTTCATCAACAGGACACAGGGGTTCGAGGTAGAAAGGACCCCTTTATGTCTTTTTTCTGGTCAACCAGGCGGAGGGAGCTCTCCGCTTAGACGGGGTGCTGGATAAGAGCTATAATTGCCTGAGCTTTGATGCTCAGTCTTTACCATGACCCAGGGTGGTTAACACACATGCCACATGAAGGGTGGTCACATCCACATTGTGGGACACTAGTGTATCTCTGAAAAGGAGCTGCAAAGCGGTGAGTGACTCTGTCGCCATTCTTCCGACATTACAGTATTGAAGCTTGGGTTTCAGAAGAGGCGGATTGGGGTCGGTGAGTTCGGCACAGTTTGGTGGACATGCTCGGACTGCGGGACCAGACGACTTCCCACCCTTGAGGACTGCCTGCTTTGGTAAGTCCCATGCCTGGAGTCTTGAGTTCCTAGCTGAAAAACAGGTGTTGGTATACCCCTTTTCAGCTGGAACGAGAGACTCCAGCCCCACTCTAAAAGACGGGTCTGGTCAGGGGGCATTTGTGGGGTGTTGTGTCAGGGTGGCAATTAATCCCATTCCGCTTTGGGTAATTGCACCTTGATTAGAGACGGGACCGTGGCTTTTCCTTGAAGTATATTTTTAAAGAAAATAAAACCCGAGATATATTCTAAGAAAACACATTTTATTATAAAGAAAGTAAAAACAGTCTTATTAGCTAATTAATTACATCTTGGCAGCGTTCCTGCCTTACCGGCAGAAGTTCTGGCAGACGAACAAAGAAAGTTAGAAGAAAGTGAAAGAATGTGGACATGCGCAGTGGCTTAGTGATAAGAGTCTGTCTACCGTAAGTCTCAGAATGGCAAACACAAAAAAATGCAGTGACAATCCCCTTCTTTGTCAGTTGAGCGGACATCAAGTACATCATCAATTAAGGCACATCTTCTTACGCAGATACTCGTGTTGAGTTGCTGGAAGCGGTTTGTTGAGCATATCAGCAATTTGATCATGTGTAGATACATACTGCAATTTAACAAAACCTTGTTTCACTAATTGTTTTATGTTTTGATAACGGATGTCAATGTGTCTGGATTTAGAACCTGTGAAATGTGATTCAGAAATATAGACCACCGATTCATTGTCTTCCATCACGGTAATTGGTCGGATTGGACGTGTCCAGATACCTGTGACCAAAGCATCAAACCATGTTAGAGAATTACATGCATCTGAAACACAAGCATATTCAGCTTCAGTAGATGAACAAGAAACAAAATTCTGTTTACGCACTTGCCAGTAAACAGGACATCCATTTAAGAACATCATATAACCTGATGTACTTTTACGTGATTTCTTATCACTCGCCCAATCAGAATCTGCATAACAACATAATTCTGCATAATCAGTATGTGTTGGTTCTAACAATAACTTCATATGTTTAATGTGCTTTAGGTATTTCAATAATTTCTTAACACATGTCCAATGAAACCGTTTTGCCTTACCTACGTGTCGAGGCAAGAGATTAACACTAAGTGCAATGTCGGGTCTGGTCCAACTACTAATATACAACAGTGACCCAATAACTGAACGATAAAGTGTTTGATCCTCGAACTCAGGACTTGGTTCATGTGTCAAGTTATGAAAATCTGTTTGCATGGATGTCTTTGTTGTGTTAGCATCCTTCATGTTGCAATGATGCAAAATTTGTTCAATTTTATCCTCTTGTGAAAGACTAAACCCCTTCTGTGTTTTTTCAATCTGAACGCCTAAATAAATGCTAACATGACCTAAAGATTTCAATGTAAAATATCTCTGTAAGGCTTTGGCAAAAATTTCACTCATCTGTTTATTTGGACCAATGTAAACAATATCATCAACATAAACAAGAACTATCTCATATGTATTGTTAGATCATTTTGTGAACACGCACTCATCAGTTTCGGATTTAATAAAGCCCATTGAATTTAGTTTGTCAGTAAGACATAACTACCACATTAAACCGGACTGTTTCAGACCATAAATACTTTTGTTTAGGAACCAGGTATCCCCTTCTTGCTGTCGGAACCCTGGAGGACCTCTCACATAGATCGCTTCATCTAGGTCAGCATGTAGATAAGCCGTGTCAACATCAAAATGGAAAGCTTCTAAACCAAGAATAGTTGCAGTTGCTAAAGCAGTTTTTATACTCTCAGTTCGAACTGTCAGTGAGTATGTATTTGTGTAGTCCTCAGGATAACATTGAGCAAAATCCTGAGCTACAAGTCTGACCTTGTACAATGACTCACCATTTGGCTTCTTTTTGATTCTGTAAACACCTTAAGTTTCTTTAGATTGTCCATTTCAACCTGCATTGCCTCATACCATTTGTCTTGCTCTGAATCAGGAAGATGTTTGATTTGTGTGAACGTATCAGGTGGAAGTGTAACATTGGAAATCAAAGGCAAGAGTGCTTTTGTCAGTTGCCACGAATATCGTTGTGGAGGGATTCCCTTTGTGACCCACTTGGAATGTCTCGGAACAACAGTCCATTCTTCTTCTGCTTCGTCCTCGTCCTCACATTCGTCGCTAGCGTCAGCATCTGCGGCTTGCGAAGACGGAACATCAGGTTGAGAAGAACTAGTGGAATCTTGATCATCAGACTGTGTGGCATCAGTAGCATCATCTCTAGGAAAATAAACTCCAGGATCATTGGAATGAATCCTGGACCAGTCAACATCTTCATCAAAATTAGCAGATTGGGAAATCACAATTACATGTTTGGAGTCAATAAATTTGCTCCATTTTGAGTTATCATCAATGCCCATAAATCTCAGTCTCTTTGCTGCTGGACCTCCTTTTCTTCTTTGAGCTAAGGGAATGTTCACCATAGCATATGAACCAAAAATATGGAGGTTTTTGAGATCGGGCTTGTACCCGTACAACATGAAGAAAGGAGTCTGATTTATTACACTGCTCCAAGTATGGTTGACAATGTAATTTGCATATTTGATAGCTTCACCCCAGTATGGCATACTAAGGTTGGTGTCTTCTAAGAGACAACGCATCATGGTTTGCAGTACTCCTTGTCGTCTTTCTACGACTCCGTTATGAGCCGGAGTGTAAGGAGCCGACGTCTGATGAAGAATTCCATTCTTATGCATCCAGTCCTGGAAACGGTGAGACATGAATTCAGCACCACGATCACTCTGGATTCTGGCAATGCGAACTTGGTGTTGGGTAGAAACAAGAGCTGCAAATTCAGATCTTTAAAGATCTGAAAGGTCTCAGATTTTTCTTTCATAGGATATCCATATCTAAAGTAATTATCAACAATTGTTAGAAAAGATTTTCTACCACCAAGTGTTGGTGGAAAAGGACCAACTATATCAGTGTGAACCAAATCAAAAATGTAAGTCTCAGAATGGGAGCACAGCTGGCAAACACAAAAAAACGCAGTGACAGTGTTGTTACAGGTGATACGTATGGATCTTTTGCGGTACATCATTGAAACTGGGAGTGTCGAGACTTCTGGTTGGTGAATCCCAGCGAAATGGTGCTGTGACAGCGATCGCTCCTTTCAGCGCCAATTTTTCGTCGTGTTTTGGGGTCCCTTCGAGGCATGGGAGCTCGGAAAGCTCCGCGGACGATAGCGAGATGTCAGCAGGCAGAGCGGTGAGGAGCAAGCACTCTCTGCTGGACCGACAGCCGCTGTCAAACTAACGCGGCGCATCTGCCTTAAATGGCAGACTCGAAGCTGTGATAGCCAACAAAAGACAGGAAGCAAGAAGATTTTGGTAAAGTTGGTGCCTATTATCATTCATACCCACTCTCCCCTGAACACGCTCGGAGTGAGTTCAATTGGATTGTGCTGGCTGCGACGGATAAGAAGGATCCTGGAGGGAATTGGCGGCGATTGTGAGGCTGGAAGAGATCAGTGGGAAGCGAGATTGCAGACGAGCCGGTGAGACTGAGGATACTTTTAGAACGGGAGACGGCATTTCCAGGGGATAGGATTGATATTTTGTTTTGCGCAAATAAACTCTGAAAGCTGAGTATGTAGAATAAACTAATTGAATAAAGGAAACTAGATTTCGGAAGTGCTGCAATTGTCAGGATTAATAATAAGACTGTCTGGAACTGAGAGAGTGAGAAGGAGCCCTTGGGGAAAACAACGTGGCTGATGAAACCTGAATGACAATGCAAATGGATAGTGACTGAACTTAAGAGCAACGCGAAGCGGATTATACAGCAAAGCATGCCTGCTGCACTGTTGTAAAAGAACGTTTTTATATTTTTGGTTTCTCCTCCCTTTTTCTCTTTTATGATTGAGAGAAGTTATTGAGCAATTAATTAATTAACGAGTTGGGCAAATAACAACAAAAAAACCATTAGAAAATCTATATATCTATAATTATATATTTTTATCAATATCATATATATTATATATTCCATTTCATACAATCTAAATTAATTGTGAACTTATTTAAAATTTATAAAATACTTTTTAGACTTTTTTTATTAAGGAATTTATACACTCTATAATCTTATATATTCTATAATTGGACTTTTTTCTTCTCCTCTTTTCTTTTTCTTCCAATTATTGATTCTTAATTTTGATAGTTTTGTATAATTTGGAATACTGATATTGCATAATTAATTTATTATTTATTTGTGTACGTAGACTATTTAATATATATTAGAATATCATCAGTGCTTAAGTGTTAAATAAGGATAGGTAAAGCTCATTTGCTTAAGCAGTGATAGCAGGTGGGAAGGTTATCTTAGTTTAAATTAGTTTAAATATTAATTGATTAATAAGTGACTTATTACAGGATAGATTTGTATAACGGATAAAAATTTGAATTATTGTATTATTAAACAATATTGAATAGTGGAACGAGGGGGAACGACTTAATATAAATACACTTGATATTTTTTGGAGTGGAAAAAAAAGATAATATTTGATAGAGGCAGTTAAATATTGGTGGATGACAATCTGGAAAAACATCGAAAAGATAATAAGAAAACAGAAAAAGGTGTTAAAGGAGATGACGAGCCTCTCATCCACGGTGACAAAAACAGGAAAGAAAACACCCTCAAATCCCACGATTACAATGATATCACCTGCTATGCAGAAATCAACTGAAGGTCTTTCTAAAATGGAGAAATCAGGAATGATTCCCACAATGCAAGCAATGCAATCAACACTGACAGCAATACAGGACACGATGATCATGATGCAAGAAAAAATGTCTAGTAATCACACTGAACTGAAGAGAGATATTAGGGCATTAGATCAAAAAATGATTGGTATACAGGAATAGATACAAACCAATACACAGAAGATTAAAAAGATGGAAGCTAAAATGGAACAACAGGAAAAAAATGTAGATACGGTTGACCAAAAACTGATGGCACAGAACAGGGAATTGGCAGACTCAATTACCCAATTGGAAATGGATCGAGCCTCCTTCTATCTCCGTTTCCAAAACATTGCGGAAGATAAGGAAGAAGATCTGGGCCAGGTGATGGCGGAATTAATTGCTGAGGTGTTGCAACAAGATAAATTGGATATTATAAAGGAAATAGATGAGGTATATAGGGTCCAGACAAATTATGCACGAAGAAATAAATTCCCAAGGGAGATGCATATAAGATTCGCAAGGAAGAAGGTAAAGGATATCTTCTATAGTATGGCAAGAGATGAACCAGTCATGTACAAGGGAAAGGAGGTGATTATATTGAAACAAATTCCAAGGAGGGTAAGGGAGTTAAGGAGAGATTATAGGTTTTTGGCTACTCAACTAAACAAAAGGAATATCCTCTTCAGGTGGATTTTACCGGAAGGTATGTGGATCACGTGGCAAGGAAATAAAGTTAAGATAGATAGCTTAGTAGCAGCTCAAGAGTTTTTGGATCAATTACGAGCGTCTGAAGAAGATCAAAGCAGTAAAGAGGAGTTAGAGGCGATAACATCTGAAGAAGAAGCAACCCAACAGAAAAGAGAGAAAGAAGGGATATCGAAGGAGAAGGAGGCGGAAGATAAGGATAGTAAAGAGACAAAGAAAGACCAAAGACCACAAAGAGTTACACGCGCTAACAAGTATTAGGATAATATAAAAGAATTAAGAGATGGATGATTGGAAATTGATATTGATCAATGTAAATGGCCTGAACGATAACAAAAAGAGATTTTTTTTTTTTAACAAAATTAGCTAAACAAAATATGGATATAGTTTGTCTTCAAGAGGTTCATATCAAAAAGGAAAATCAAAAATATTTGGAATATAAGAAATTGGGGAATCTTTATGCATCTCTAGCTGACAAAAAGAAAAGGGGAGTAGCATTGTACATCAAGAAGGAAATAAAAGCCTAACTAAAATATGCAGACCCGAAGGGAAGGATATTAATGGTGGAAGTTGAGAGAGGCAATTATCCAATTTTATTAACAGCAATTTATGCTGTTTATGAAAACTTAGAAGACTTTTATAAAAAATTAGGAGAGAGATTAAGCATGATGGATAAGAGCAAAATTTGCATAATTGGGGATTTTAATGGGGTAATAGATTTGAATAGAGATTATAAGGGGACCAAAGGTAAAAAGAAAAAAAGGAAAAATCAACCAAAACCATTCTTTGATATGGTAGAAGAACTTAATCTAGTGGATATTTGGCGGGTTCTGCACCCACACAAGAGGCAGTATACATATTACTCTAACCCTAAAAAATCTTGGTCCAGGATTGATATGATGTGGGTAAGCAGAGATATAGGGTTAGATATTAAGTCAACAGAAATTATGCCCAACATTTAGGCAGACCATAATCCATTAGAGGTTAAATGGGAATGTACGCACAAGAGAAAAAATATAAGATGGAGATTAAACAATCAATTTCTAAAGGACAAGCAAAATGTTGAGAAAGTAAAAAAAGAATTAAATTTCTTTTTTGAAGTAAATGAAAAGGAAGCAACATCTCGAGGTATCATATGGGATACAATGAAAGCGTACATAAGAGGACTAGCAATATCGTATAGTGCACATAGGAATAAGGAAAGAAGAGAGAGGCAGAAGGCACTGATAGAAGAATTAGGGAAAGCTGAGAGGGAATTACAACAAAAACCAGATAATAAGGCTGTTAAAGAAAATTGGATGGTTATACGGCACAAATTAAATATTATCGATCAGGAGGAATTGGTGTACAAAATGAAATGAACCAAACAATATTATTTTGAAAATGCAAACAAACTGGGCAGGTGGCTGTTCTACAGATTAAAAAAAGAAAAAGAGAAAGGCATAATTCCTCAATTGGAAGACCCGGA
Source organism: Arizona elegans (assembly GCA_022577455.1). Lineage (NCBI taxonomy): Eukaryota > Metazoa > Chordata > Lepidosauria > Squamata > Colubridae > Arizona > Arizona elegans. The sequence continues at coordinate 67,028,652 of JAKOOJ010000004.1, read as the reverse complement.
AGGCCATCTTAACAATAAACAGGAAGATAAATTGGAGATTGCCCAAGAGTATTACGCGGCTCTGTATGCGGAAGAACAAATTCCCAACGAAAAGGTGGTTCAATACTTGTCAAAAGAAAATCTCCAAAAGATCGGGGAAGAGAATAAAGAAATACTTAATAAAGAAATAACGATGGCAGAATTAAGGACGGTAATATCTAAACTCAAAAAGAATAAATCCCCAGGCCCAGATGGTCTCCCAGGAGAATTCTATAAAAATTCAGATTTGGAAGAAATTTTATTACCGAAGCTGTTAGAAATTTATAATGAGGCCCAACAGAATCCAAAATTCCAGAATCATGGAGAGAGGCGTATATTACACTCCTCCAAAAAGAAGGAGAGGATCCAAAATTAATTAAAAATTATAGACCGATCTCTCTCCTGAATACGGACTATAAAATTTATATGGGCATCTTAGCAGGAAGGCTAAAAATAATTCTGAATAAATTAATACACAGTGATCAAAATGGATTCCTCCCTGGGAGGCAAATCAGGAACAATATAAGGATGATAATAGACGTATTGGAATACTATGAGGAACACCCGCACAAAGAAATGGCATTGGTTTTTATCAACGCCCAAAAGGCATTTGACAATCTTAATTGGCAATTTATGAAACAACAAATTACCCAAATGGAATTCGGATCAAATTTTGTTAATACGATATCCACAATCTACCAAAAACAAAAGGCTAACATATTACTGAATGGAGAATTAACTAATGCTTTTCAAATCAGAAAAGGGGTCCGACAAGGGTGCCCTCTATCCCCACTTTTATTTATTTTAGCACTAGAAGTACTTTTGAGAAAGATTAGGAATAACAATGAAATAAAGGGTTTAACAATCAGAAAAGAGATATATAAAACACAGGCATTCGCGGATTATGTGGCATTAATTATGGAAGAACCATTGGAATCAGGCACTAAAATTCTGGAAGAATTGGGCAATTATGGAGAGGTAGCAGGCCTTAAATTAAATAAATCCAAAACTAAATTATTAACAAAAAACATGACGGGGGTAAGAAAAAAACCACTGGAAGAATTAATCGAGATCCAAACTGCCTGGGAGTGTGGATTTCATCAAGGTGCTCGGCCCTCAGGATAATTATTTACCATTGATTAGGAATATTAAACAGGATCTAGAAAAGTGGGGAAGACTACAGATATCACTATTAGGTAGAATTGCGGCAATAAAAATGAGTATATTACCCAAGTTATTGTATTTATTCCAAACGGTCCCTGTTAAATTAGATAAAAAATTCTTTTTGGAGCTCAATATTATCATTAGAAAATTTATTTGGGAGGGAAAGAAACCAAGAATAGCAATTAGGAACTTACAGGGCAAGAAGGAAAGGGGGGGTTTCGGATTACCTAAATGGGAATTATATCAAAAAGCTGCAAACCTAGTATGGCTGAAAGATTGGGCAACCCTGAGAAATAAAAGATTATTAACTTTAGAAGGGCATGATCTCCAGAAGGGCTGGTATGCATATCTCTGGGATACTGGGAAGAAGATGAAAATTTATTTCCATAGGCATAAAATAAGGGAGATCTTGATACAAATATGGGGAGAGATGAGACAGAAGCACTATAGGAAAATTCCGAGATGGCTTTCCACCATGGAGGCTATAATATATCTAAATATATTAGAAATGGGTAAAACGGTCAGATACAATGAGTTATTAGATGGGGGAAGGAATCTCAAAACAAGGAAAGAATTGATGGAACAGGGTACTTTTATAGACTGGTGGCCATATAATCAAATTAAATCCCGATATAAAAAAGATGAGGAGGAATTCGGCATAGAGACAAGCATAAATGGATTTGACAAAATATGGATGGGTACAGATGACAAAATACTAGCCAAATTATATAATTATTTATTGGAGTATGATATTGCAGAGGAAGTAGTTAAAGAACCGATGTTAGCATGGGCCAAAAATATCGGACAGAATATAAATCTGAACGAATGAGATTCAATATGGAATAATAATCTTAAAATGACAAAGGCGATGGCTTACAAGAAAAACCAATATAAGCTGTTTTATAGATGGCATATGGTCCCAGTTAGGATAGCGAATATCTACCCCAATTCGAGCCCTAAATGTTGGAAATGTAATCATCAGCAGGGTACTTTCTATCACTGCTGGTGGACTTGTAATCAGGCACAAAAATTCTGGAGGATGATATGGATGTGGATTAGAGAAATAATAAAAGAAAATTTTGATTTTGAACCAAAACCAAAAGAATCCTGAAAATCGAATATGCAAAAAAGAAAAAGTACTTAATTATACATATTCTGACAGCCGCTAGAATTTCCTTTGCCCAGTATTGGAAAGAAAAACAAACACCACCTCAAGAACATGTTATTGGGAAAATACTGGAGTGCGCCGAAATGAACAAATTGACTTCAGAAATTAATGACAGAGAAGATTCGGAATTTTATAGCGTGTGGACATGTGGTATGAATCGATGGGGAAAAGAAATAAAGAAGGAAATTGAGTATAGAGATTAAGTATTAATTAATCAACAAAGTCCATAGAGAAATGAACAGTATTACATCTATTTTTAGAGATTGGAGCACTATTACCCTCAATTGTCTTAATTTAAATTTAGCTTTAAGAAACAATATCAAATAAAAGGCAAGTAAAAATGCATGTAGATATATATATGTATTTGCATTATTGAGTGTATCACTATTTGTTATAATAAAAATCAAATTAAAAAAAAGAAAGAAACTCGGAGTGTCATCAAGAGGGGGCATCTATATAATTTGAATCCAGTCCATAGAGCCAGAAGACAGAGTGATACCCATGCCTGGAGTCTCTCATTCCAGCTGAAAATGGGTGTATCAGGTAGGACCAACACCCGTTTTCTTTGAACCAAGTATCATCTGATAGCGCAGATTTTAGCTCCGCTCTCAATTTGTCTTTCGGGAGGTCAGAATGGAGTCTGGTTTGTGCTCTAGTACATGCTTGGACTGCTGGTTGGGCTTTGGAGATCATGGCATGTACTATCTCTTCTTGTCGGCTGTCAAATTGGGGTTTCCTGGACAAAGCATTGGCCAATAGGTTTCTTCCCCCTGGTATGTATTTTAGCTTGACATTAAAGTGTTCAAAATACTGAGCCCAGTGAACTTGTTTGGGGGGAAAACCTTTGAGGTGTCCTTAGTGCTTCAAGGTTTTTATGATCAGTCCACACCTTGAAAGGTTCCTTAGCCCCTTCTAGTAAATGTCTCCAGGAGAAGAGAACCCACTGCACTGCAAAAGCCTCCTCCCATACCACCCATCAGGGTTCGGTGTCCATTAACTTTTTTGACACATAAGCACAAGGCATTAATTCATTTTGAACGTTCCTCTGAAGTAGAACAGCCGCTACCGCCACATCCCTGGCATCAGCTTGGACTACGAAGGGTTTGGTTGGATCAGGGTGCTGGAGGATGAGCTCTGCTACAAACAGTCACTTTAAGTTTTCAAAGGATTTCTGACAGTCCATTGTCCAAGCGAGAGGTTGGCTAGGTTTTGGGTTGGTTGGAGATGGACCGGTTTTTAGTAACTCAGTTAAAGGGATCACTACCTCTGGAAAGGAAGGGATAAATTGTCTATAGAAATTTGCAAACCCAGGAAGCTTAGAAGTTGCTTACGTGTTCGTGGTGGCTGCCAATCTAGCACAGCCTGCACTTTTCCTGGGTCCATTTCAAAGCCTTGACTAGACACCTGTTAGCCCAGGTAGTCCGAAGACTCCTTGTGGAATTTGCATTTTGATAAGCTTTGCATAAAGTTTGGCTGCTAAGAGATTTTTCAGCACTTGTCTGACTAGTTTGACATGCTTTTCCATATTTTTGCTGAATATAAGAATGTCATCCAGGTAAACTATGACCTCCTTATACAGGTGTTTATGTAGCACCTCATTGATCAGTTGCATGAATACTGCGGAGGCCCCCTGAAGTCCAAAAGGCATGACCCGGAATTGGAAATTGCCCAGCGGGCAATTAAAAGCAGTTTTCCATTAGTCTCTCTCCTTTATGCGGACTCGCTAATAGGCTTCTCTTAGATCTAGCTTGGTGAAGACCTTGCCTTTTGACAGGTGGTTCAGCAAGTTCTTCATTAGGGATAGGGGGTAGGTATTTTGTATGAAAATGGCATTCACTACCCTAAAATCAATGCATAATCTGAGCCCCCCATCTTTCTTCTCTTTAAACAATATGGGGGCTGCCAGACTAGATTTTGCAGTCTCAATGAAGCCTCTGGCTAAATTGATATCAATATACTTCCTCAACTCGGTCATTTCCACAGGCGTTATGGAGTACATTCTCGGTTTTGGTAACTTGGCCCCAGGTTCTAATTCAATGGCACAATCAATGGCTCGATGAGGGGGGAGGATTTTGCATTCCTCCTCACTAAATGCCTTGGCTAGGTCTCTATACTCTAGAAATCTGGGGTTCACCTGGAGGCAAGTCTGAAATGACAGCTGCCATTTCTGGCGGTTGGCCCCTATAGTTTGGCAGTTTGGGAGAAGGGACCGGGGGAAGTGGGCTGATGCCAATTATAATGTTCTGGTATCCATCTTCCCATTTAATGGTAGGGGCCCATTTGTCAAGCCATGCCAAATGATGGATTTGGAGATCTTTGATACCACTATAAATCATATAAATTCACAATGCATCCCCATTTCTAATTTGACCAGTTCAGTTATTTGGGTGGCTGGAACCTCTCCAATTAACATTCCATCCACCTGTTCGAACTTAGTTGGGCTTTTCAGGGCTCTTGTTTTTATCCCTAATTGTTCAACGATTGGACACCCAATTAAGCATCTGGTACAGCCTGTATCTATTACTGCTGATAGTTCTCCTTGCTCAGGCACCACCAATTTCACTTTAACTGAAAAGAGGAGGGTGCTGCACTTACCATCAGGTCATCTTCATCGGTAGCCTCGCTGGGAGGGGTTCCTTTGGCTAGAGGTACCTCGCTCTCTTCAGTGGGGAGGGGAACCTCTATGGCCTGTTGGGTGAATCGGCTGGTGTCTGGGAGCTTTCTTGGAGCTCTTCTGCCTCTGGTGGCCATGGGAGGACATGGTTGTGGAACTGGTGCAGGGGCCAGACACTCGGAAGCCCGATGACCCATTTGTCCACAACAGTAGCCCCTGTAGGTTGAGAAGGAGGGGTCTCAGCAGGTTTAGAAAGAGGACATCTAGCCAAAGTCCTTCTGGGTGGTTTCTCTGCTGAGGGTTTGTGGTGTGGGTAAATTTCTTTATCCAGAGCTATGGACATGGTGTACGTGTCCTGCAGTCATTTCGGCACCCCTCGAACGCCACATGCTTTTCTGACTTCCTGATCAATGGCTTCTTTAAAAGTAGTGCAGGAGGATGTGGTCCGGCCAGGTTCCCTGTAACCCATCTAAAGTCCCATACAAAATCTTTTATGGGTTGGCTACCTTGTTTTATCACTTTTATTGTGGCTTCATTCTCATTGATCCTGTCAGGGTCTTCGAATCTGGCCCGGAGCAGCGCAACAAAACCTTCAGCATCATTTAGTTCAGCCGCTCCCTCATTGTGCAGCTGGCCTATCGAGTCCAAAGCATCCCCTTCATTCATGCCATTGGTAATCGCTGATACTAAGTTGCAATCGGTTTCATATTGTTCTCCATACTGATCTATATGGGCCCAGATTCGGCTGAGGAAATAAGCCAATTTGGTATGCTTACTGTCAAATGTGGCTCTAAAACAGGGTGGCGGTGGCCTTGCTGGTGGAACAGTCACAGTGACGGGCAGTGGGGCAGGGACCTGCTGTGCTGCCACGGCGGGCAGTGGGGCATATGCCAGTGGCTGAGCTGGAACCTGCTGTGGCACTGCTGCTGGCTGAAGCCCCTGGACAGGGGCTGGCTACTATGCTGGTTTGTTGAGCTGCAGAAAGGGGGAAAGCCCCAGCTGGCTGATGGATCAGACCCCACTGCTGTGCTGGGATCATTGGGGCATATTGGGCCCATGGGGATGTTGGAAAAAATGGAGCAGAAGGTGTTGGCACTGGCACTGGATCCACCCCTGGCCGGGATAAAATCCCGAGACTTGGGGGATATATTCTGCACGGGGTAGCATGAAGGCCGGTTGGCAACGGGGGGCAGCTGGCGGGAGTAGCGGTCCCTATGCCAGATGCGTCTACTGTCTCCCACCTGTTGCTTGGACCGGTTGCGCTGAACTGATCCCCAGTCATCCCCGGCGGCATCAAAAGTTGCCGCTTCCACCCTAGTTCCACTGCCAGTTCCTGGATCAAGAAAAGTGAACATGGGTTGTGTTAAGCTCCATCTCATTTGAGATTGGGACCACGAAGTATAACTTCCCACTTCAAGCCGCTCAAAATTCTTTCTCTCATCTTTGAGCATGCACAAGCCTTCCTTTCCTGTGCATGCTCGAAGATGGTGGCTCGTGACTGATCCTCTGATACCGGGGGGTAATGAAATGGCCTTTATGGATTCTTGGAGGGGCTGAATGCCAGCTTTAGGCCCTGGCCCAGCAAGACGAACATGAGGTCGGTCTGTGGAGAGCTTCTTTAGCTCTCCAGAATATTTGTGTGGCCGACTGGCGCTGAGGAACGCCGCGGAGGAGCTGAGAAACGTTATGAGGCTCTGGCAGTGCCGGGAGATTCGATTGCGACCGGGGCGGTGTTGGCCTTCTCGGCGTCCCCTCAGCGGCGATCGGAATCGTGGGGGGGGGGGGCGGCGGCAATGGTGGCTTGTTACAACATCGCTGGACCCCCCCCAAAGCTTGCGGCTGCCAGCAGTGGCAGTGGTGTTGGTTGCGGCGGCAGCGGCGGCGGCAAGTGAAATGGCGGCGGCTGGAGACGCCGCCAAGGGGAATGGCACTGCCCTGGCCAAATTCTTTGAACTTTTGACTCTTCTTGACCTCGGGTCTATTGGCAGCTGTGGAGGGGAGAGCAGTCGATGCAGGCTAATTAATCTGGAACTGCCCGGTTGGTGGCTCTTTCGAAGATATGGGATTCAAGTGGGGGGGGGTGGAAAATCTGGTTGAGGCTGGTGGGATTGGGAAGGGCTGGGCGTTGGTGTGGGACTGGCCTGCCATCCTGGCCCATCTCCCCCTCCCCCCTCCTCCCCCCCACAACCCGGTTGTGGATGTGGCTGGGGTTGCTACCACCCGGACGGGATCCTGCCTGCATTTGGACTCACCTCCCCCCGGACACTATCACAGCTGATCCCCGGTTCCGGCTGTACCATCTGTTCCCATCTGCATTTGCACTTGTACCATCTGCATCTGCAATGCCTTGCTGTGAGGAGAGGTTCCTGCCTGGGCACGGGTGCTGAGGGAGTCGATTCGTGTTGCCGCTGTCTACCGGACAGGATTCCATCTGCTGAGACCAGTCGCTGTGAGAAGGCGACTAGGTTATTGCTTCTCCAGGGGCAGCGGCCTGAGACTCCTCTCCACTACCATGAGAGGATAGTGGAGCCCGGTTGACCCCTGCCGAAATGGCGGACTCTCTCCCTAGGACCTTGTTGTTTAGACTATCACCTTTGAATCCCTGACCTTATTCATTTCCCTGGCTGATTTGGGATGTATTCACCGGCCGAGCTCTTTGTGCTGTGAGATTCCCCCCTCTCGCAGGCCTGGCCCTCTACGTTAGTGAGGGCCTACCTCAATGACGAGTTTTGGGACCCCGAGAGGTAGCATGCGGCAAGGAGGAGGGTGAGGGTTTTTTAAAAGAGGGCTTTTAATGAGTTTTTAAGGGGTTTGGGGGAGGGTGTGGGTGGGGATAAAAATGGACCTGGGGGAGTCCATGGAGTTTCAGAACAGCAGAGTGAGTCTGAGGGTCATTGTGGGAGGAGGGGGAGAGAGGGTTTAGAAAGGATGCCGGGGGAAGAGTTGAAGGACCAGTCCATTAGCACAGTGGGTGGGAGGGGTAGATATGGCGGGCGCAGGGGGCTGTATTATGTTCGGGGGGTATGCACCTGCTACTTGTGAGTGGTGGCACGCTCCGGCCCCCATGGCGCTTCCTGTAACCCCGGTTGCGCAGAGCCTCAGGGCCCGAGCCTTCGGCTGATGTTGTGCAACGTCAGGTCTGCTGTAACTAAAGTCCCCCTCATTCATGATCTAATCCATGAGGGGGGTGCAGACCTGGCAGGGATTACGGAAACCTGGTTGGGCCAGGATGGGGGGTTCCCCTCGTTGAGATGTGCCCATCAGGTTTCCATGCATTTCATCAGCCGAGGGTCCAGGGGAGGGGAGGGGGGGGTAGCGGTGATTATTAAGGAAAGTCTGGATCTGAGGGAGGCCACTGTTCCTCAGGTAGCCGGTTGTGAGTCCCTCCTTGTGAAGTGGGGTCATGGGGTGCAGATGGGCCTGCTGATCACGTACCTGGCTCCCTGCCACATGGCAGCAGCCCTGCCTGAGCTGCTCGACGTAATAGCCGGGGTGGTGGTGGAGACCCCCAGACTTATGGTCATGGGGGATTTCAATCTGCCATCCGTCAGTGAAATGTTGGAAGCAGCTCGGGAATTCATGGCTTCCATGACGGCCATGGACCTGACCCTGTTAGTTCATGACCCCACTCACATCGGGGGACACACTCTGGACTTGATTTTTCCTCTGGTCAGTGGCTGAATGATCTTGATTTAGGGGAGTTAATCATTAATCCCTTGTCATGGATGGATCATTCGCTTCTTCAGATAGACTTTTGGGCCGCTTCCCTTCATCGCAGGGAGATGGAACCGACCAGGTGGTTCTGTCCCAGGCGCCTGATGGACCCGGACAGGTTCCTGACGGAGCTTGGGCTCTGGCTCATGACTCGGCTGAAGAACTGGTAGCCGCCTGGGACAGGGTGGCTGCCAGAGCTTTGGACCGCGTCGTGCCTTTGCGGCCTCTGACCTGGTGCCGATCTCAATTAGCTCCTTGGTTCTCCGAGGAGCTGAGAGAGATGAAGCGCTGGAAAAGATGCCTAGAGAGTGATTGGAGGACCAGCCGCACCAAAGCTGACCGGACACTGGTAAGGTCTTATATCAAGACCTACCTAGTGGCAGTAAGAGTGGCGAAATCTAATTATTTTTCCGCTCTTATTGCATCTGCAGAGAACCGCCCAGCCACCCTGTTTAGGGTGACCCGCTCTCTACTGCAAGTGGGAGCACGGGATGATCCCTTCTGGGTAGAGCTGAGGATTTTGTGCAATATCTGCATGATAAAATTACTCAGATTCAGGACGGCCTGGACTCCGATTGGCTAGCCTCAGATGGGATGATAGGGGCGGATCTTGAGAGTGTTATCTGGGCGGAGTTTGACCCTGTGGCTCCTGAGGATTTTGGGGAGACTTAACGCTAGCACATGTTTATTGGACCCATCTCCCTCCTGGTTGGTGCTGGCCTCCCAGGAGGTTACGCGAGGCTGGCTCCAGGGGATTATCAATGCTTCCTTGAGTGAGGGTGTCTTGCCATCCGCCTTGAAAGAGGTGGTGGTGAGGCCCCTCCTCAAGAAGCCTGCTCTGGATCTGGCTGTTTTGACTAACTATCGTCCGGTCTCCAACCTTCCCTTCTTGGCAAAGGTTATTGAGAGTGTGATGGCGCAACAGCTTCCTGGGTACCTGGATGAAGCTATCTATCTGGATCCGCTCCAGTCCGGCTTCAGGCCTGGGCACAGCACGGAAACGGCATTGGTCGCATTGGTGGATGATCTCTGGAGGGCTCGGGATAGGGGTTGCTCCTCTATCCTAGTCCTGTTAGATCTCTCAGCAGCTTTTGATACCATTGACCATGGTATCCTGGGGTTGGGAGTGGGGGGCACCGTTTTGCGGTGGTTCTCCTATCTCTCCGACCGGTCGCAGTTGGTGTTGGCAGCAGGGGCAGAGTCGACCCCGAGACACCTTGTTTGTGGGGTGCCACAGGGGTCGGTCCTCTTGCCCCTTCTGTTCAACATTTATGTGAAGCCGCAGGGTGGGATCATCCGTGGCTTTGGGGTGGAATTCCATCAGTACGCTGATGATACTCAGCTGTACATCTCCACCCCAGGCCATCCCAACTATGCCCTTGAAGTGATGCCCAGTGCCTGGAGGCCGTGCAGACCTGGATGGGGAGTAACAGGCTTCAACTCAACCCTTCCAAGACCGAGTGGCTGTGGCTTCCGGCGTCCCGATATAGCCAGCTGGTGCCATTGCTGGCTATTGGGGGCGTGTTATTGGCCCCCACGGATAGGGCTTGCAACTTGGGTGTCCTCCTGGATGCACGGCTGTCTTTAGAAGAGCATATGACGGCCGTGGCCAGGGGGGCTTTTTATCAGGTTCGCCTGATTCGCCAGTTGCATCCCTTTCTGGATCAGGACTCCTTACGCACAGTCACTCAGGCGCTCGTCTCTTCCCGCCTGGAGTACTGCAATGCTCTCTACATGCGGCTCCCCTTGAGGAGCACCCGGAGGCTCCAACTGGTGCAGAATGCGGCCACGCAGGGGATTATGGGAGCGAGGGGGTGCTCCCATGTGACACTTCTCCCGCGTGAGCTGCATTGGCTTCCAGTGGTCTTCCGGGTGCGCTTCAAGGTGTTGGTCACCACCTTTAAAGCGCTCCATGGCATGGGACCTGGGTATTTGCAGGACCGCCTTCTGCCGCCGATAGCCTCCCACCGACCAGTACGCTCCCACAGAGAGGGACTCCTCAGGGTGCCGTCAGCAATGTTGCTTGGCGACCCCCAGGGGGAGGGTCTTCTCTGTGGCAGGTCCTGCCCTCTGGTACGATTTGCCCCTGGAGATACGAAGGACATCGGATCTCTGGTTTTTCGCCGTGCCCTAAAAACTTTTCTTTTCCATCAAGCAGGGCTGGCGTGAAACCCCCCCTCTCTTTTTAGCCTTTTTTAGCTTTTTAAATTGTCAAATGGGTTTTAGTTTCAATGTTTTAAATTTTGGGCCACAGTTATATAATTTTTTAATAATTTTAAATTTTGTATTGGTATGTGTTTTAGTTCTGGCTGTGCACAGCCCTGAGTCCACTAGGAGAAGGGTGGGATATAAATTGAATAAAATGAATGAATGAATGAATGAATGAATGAATGAATGAATAAATAAAATAAAATAAAATAAAATAAAATAAAATAAAATAAAATAAAATAAAATAATAAAATTAAATTAAATTAAATTAAATTAAATTAAATTAAATAATTATTAAATTAAATAATTAATAAAATAAAATAAAATTAAAATAATAAAATAAAATAAATAATAAAATAAAATAAAATAAAATAAATAATAAAATAATAAAATAAAAAATAAAAAAATAAAATAAAATAAAATAAAATAAAATAAAATAAAATAAAATAAAATAAAATACACAGTCTCGCTGTTCCCTGGAGGCAGGATTGCCCGTGAATTGTTATTTCTGCCTATTGTGTCTTCCCAGCCCTAAGCCACTGGCTTCAGGAGCTTCATGCTCTAGCCATTTTTATTCTGAGGCGTTGGCCGGCCATTACGTGGACCTTCGTGCTCCTGATGGCGGAGGCTGTCATTTCCACTAGCCCCCACCATTTTGTTTGCCGATTGGGATCGTAATCAGACCGTTGTTGCCCTGGTGATTCGCGCCAAGTTGAGCCGCTTCTGCAGGAGTCTCGTGCTCCCTGATTGATCGGCTGGTGGAGAGCGGCCATTTTGTGAAGCTCTGCACTCCCGTCAGCTTCCCGGCGTTCGCCATTTTAAGGATTTTTTGCCCATTGGGACAGCAATACAGGGCTCCCCAATTGGGTTGAAGCTGATTTGAATGGCCATTAAAAAGGGCCTGATCCTGATATTTCTATTAGTTGGCCTTGTTGATTACTGGACAGTTGAGGGGTGTTTCCCTTGTCCAGTTGAGTGGCAATCATTTGAACTTTGCTGTTTTCTGCTGGCTAAACAGACAATTTTAATCACCACATATTTGTGACTTCCCTTGTCACTGGCACATAATAACCTTTTTGGGGCAGTTTCTCTACCACTTAATTATGCCTAAGGCCTTGGTCAAATCAAAACATGGCCGGAAGGCTGGAACTGCTGACCAGTTCCTTCCCAATTCTGGGGATGCTGGATCAAAATCCGCTCCAAGGACTGACCCTTTGGACACAGGTCCTAACAAAAAGGACTCACGTTTCCCCCACAAGCAAAAATTTTCTTCTGCTACAGACAGGGCGGAAAAACGCCGAGATAAAGTTTTTAAAAAGCTGTGGGACAAGGCTGGCTCGCACCTACCTTTGGCTACAACTCTCAGAGATGATTCTTCTCTGGCCAGGGAGCAGGGTAGGAAAACAAGGGGGTAGTTGATTCCGGATCAGATGTCTCTTCAGGACTGCCCAGTGTCCATTCAGCCAGCTTGTCTGTGCGGATCAGCAGTTCCTTTGGTCTTTTTGCCAGTTCTGGACACACTTCCTGCACCCAACAAGGGTCCTTTGCCTCAGTCTTCTTCGATTGCACAGGTTCCTACTGTGGTAGGTCCATAGGGTCACAATTTCCTTTTGCCAGAAAGTATTCAACACATTATTTCCGCTGCTGTTCAGCAATCACTGTCAGCTAGATTTCACCCTCCAAGTCGGGGTGCTTCAGTACAGTCTTTGGCTTCGAATTTTCAGGGTCGAGACTATCGGGACGATGCAGTTTCCATGGGTGATCCTGATTCTCTGGTTCCCTCTCATGCGAGCCGTCTCTCCTGTCTTGAGGAAATGGAATCTCAAGAGGCAGAATTGTCGGAGGATGAGGATCTACTTCCAGAGCAACCCGCCTTTTACTGGTTTCTTTCCTCAGGCCATTTTTAAGTCCTTGTTACACAAGGCTATTAATACAGCTCAGCTTGGCTCGAGTTCTACAGAAACTGCTTCCTCATCTTCTCACGATGTTATTAATCCTCTCTTTGCGGAGCCGTCAAGGCCAGTGGACTCCATTCCTATTCTGCCGCTATTCCTTGATATTGTTAAAAAACAATGAACAATGCCGGGGTCAGCTCCGGTTCCTTCTTCTACGGATCGGAAGAACTTCAATGTCGCTCCTGCCTTGACTTCTCTTCTCCAGGTCCCGATGGTAGACGCTCCAGTGGCCGCTTTATTACCTAACTCTTCCATTTCTGGGGATCCGGATGAAGGTCTTTGTTAAGGATATAGTTGTGAGATAACCAGGACTGGTTATGAAGCAGAGCATAGAGTTTTGCACACAGAAACAGTTCTGAGAGTAATTGTGAATAAACTGCATACAAACTGGTTTTTAAAGTATTTTACTTATAGAGCAATGCAAAATCATAGTCCTTTTACCAATCCAAGTCTTAGCCATGCATAATCAATCCAGAGAGACAAAACTTCTTACCGTTTCGTAGAACAATACATGAATCATTCAGGAGCAATATTAAAACAGTTCATAAAAGCAGTAATAAATAAACCATGATCAAATTGACCATGTAAAGAGATCAAAGATTTTTACAACATAGCAGCAGGTAACAATATGGTGTAATGTCCACACTGACCACAATCAAGCTCTCCTTAAATACAGTTGCTACAGAGCTCATCCAATCAGGATGCAGAATGACTCAGCAATACTCTTAAAGCTATATTATACATATTCATACTATAAAGATATAATGTTGGCTTATATATTTCCTGGCCAACTAGTTAGGCAATGACCATTTCCTAACAGTCTTTGACCAGAGGAGCATCGGGCGGACCAAGTGCTCCAACGCGCTCATCAGGGAGCGCATGGGCGATCCGGTCATCTACAACCGCTTCATTCTTCAATCGTATGACCCTGTTGTGGCTTTGTCAGCTGCAGATAAACTATCTCCTGGGGACACTAGAGTACAGCAGGACTTAAACAAGATCATTGCAGTGGTCCAATTTTCTGTGGATGCTACCCTCAATGCCGCTCATTTCACTCATTTCACTCATTTCATCCTCTGTCACTGCCCGTCGCTTGGTCTGGCTCTGCCATTGATAAGCAGATGCAAGGCACAAGTGGCGTCTTGCGTCTGTTCCCTTTACGGGATCTAAATTGTTCGGTGACCAGTTGGAACCATTTCTTATAGAGACTAAGGATAAGCGAAAGATCCTTCCTACAGCATGATGCAGAGGGGAGTCGAGATTTTTCCCTTATTTCCAGTGCTCACAGTTTCGAGGACCTGAAGGTGTGTCCCGTTTTACTGGGAATCCCCCCCCCCAGACAGCATGGTTACCAAGACACGTCATCACAGGGTAGACCATTTTTGGGTAAGCGGCCCTTTCGTGGGGGAGGAGGTCGTTCACTCCGATGCCATCGCTAGCTGCATTTCTGGGTCTCCCATTGGTGGTGAATTGGCCCTCTTCGCTGACCTTTGGGAGAGAACTACATCTGATCGATGGGTCCAGGCCATGATTAAATCTGGATTGGCTATTGAATTACTCTCCCCTCCTCCAATGGTTTTTGTTAGCTGCCCACTTTCTCATTGCTGCGATAAGCGGGTCCTTATGGATTCGGCGGTGCAGCATCTTCTCTCCATCAAGGCTATCCAACAGGTGCCTGCTGATCAAGTTGGACAGGGATTTTATTCTCGTGTTTTTCTTGTTCCAAAGTCATCGCGGCTGTGGAGACCTATTCTGGACCTTAAACTTTTGAACCGTTATGTGGTGTATTGCCGGTTCAAAATGCAGTCTTTGCGTTCTATCCTCGACGGTGTTAGGAAGGGCGATCTCCTCTCCTCTATTGACCTCACTGAGATCTATCTCCATATCCCTATTCCTTCCTTGTCACTGCATTCTTGTATTTGTCAGCTGGGCTCCCATTCTGAGACTTATGGTAGACTGATCTGAGTCTTATCTCTGAACCACTGTGCATGTCCATATTCTTTTCACCCTCCTTTTTCTTTCTTTTGTTCGTCTGCCAGAACTTCTGCCAACAAGGCAGGGAAGTTTGACAAGATGTAATTAATAGCTAGTAAGATTGGTTGTTTTTAAATTTTTTTATAATAAAATGTGTTTCTTAGAATATATCCCAGCTTATTTTCTCTTAAAGTATGCTGCAAAGGAAAGCCACAGTCCGTGTCTAATTAAGTGCAATTACCCCCCAAAAGGCGGGGGGGGGGGAACGGGATTTATACACCCTGACACATGGTAGCAGAGTATGGTTGGAATTATGGCTTTTTCCTTTGCTAGTTACTTTAACTGATAAGCGTCTAGGTTAATTAGACAAATGATTAATTTAGTGACTGCGGAACGTTGATTAATTGACTGCTAAGATGCCAAAGAAGAAGAAAAAAGGGAAAATGAAACTCAGAGCATTATCTACAAGTGATTTGCTTCTCTCCAATGAAGAAGAGGCAGAAAGAAGTTTTCAAATTTCCAGCCGCTCGCTTCAGCCACCCGGCTAGAAGAAGGAGCCGTGGGAGGAGTAGAAGAAACGGACGAAATGCTGTTACAGAGGCTTCAGGAAGAAGAAAATAGAAAAGCTGCTTTGGAAGGCGAAGTGCTAAGGTCAGTGACTTCCCCTTCTGATTATGCATGCTCTCAAACAATTCCTGTAGAAGCCCAAAGTTTTGAAAGGCTTGGTGCAAAGCCAAAAATTCTACAAACGGCTCAACGTTCCTCCCACACTGAGAGAGAAGTAATTCATTATTCTCCTCGAAGCCCTGAGCTCACCCTGAATGAGAAAACTATAAAAAGCTATCATGACCACATAAATTTTTTTGAACGTGAGCTATGCCAGGCAAAAGCGACTTTATCTGTGCTCGAGCCAGATAAGACAGAGCCTCGTGTTTTTAAAATTCCTGAAACCTCCATCTTGCCGCCTTCTTCGAAGCCTAAGACACACCCACAAGAGAATGTTGTATCAGGCTAATCAGAACAGAAAGCTGTACTCACATCACATTTGTCTCGTAATCTGATGTCTCCTCAAATTACACATTATGCCACGAAAGCAGAAAGGTTATCTGAGCTGCCTGAAACTAAAGGTGCAGCACCATCTGCTGGCAAAAGTAATTTACTAGAGAAAGCCGACATGCATTGCAGATTGCAAGAACAATTACAAATATTGCATCAGGCTTTATCAAACATGTCCTTAACTCACTCAGATATTCAGGCAGCAATGCAACAAGTGTCTCCATGGCCCAATCTTCAGCACCCCCTGGTGGTGCTGGTGTCTTTTTAGATGGAGCACAACGCTTAATGCAGCAAAGGCAAATGACTGCGTCTCCAGCAGGCCATGTTAATATTGCAGTTCAAATGCAACAGCTACAAGCTCAAACACAAGTGGCAGCTGGGAGCACAGCAAATTCCAATACAGCAGCCATATTTTCAAGTGCATGCACAAGTGCCTCCAGCCATACAACCAGGACCAGCTCCTGGTCCACCTCCAGCAGCACAACCAGGGCCATTTTTTGGTCCACAACAAGCACAACAAGTATTTTTACCCGCACATCCAGCATACCAAATGCATATTCCTCAACTAGCATCTTCTGTTGCTCCACTGGCTGGTGAGTCAAAATTAAAGATGTCAGGACAGAATTATAAGGCCTGGGTCAGTGAGGTTGGATTATTGCTCCGCAGGGAAGGTACTCACTATATGATTTTTAATCCTCCTGCCCAGCCATGGA
This sequence comes from Arizona elegans, assembly GCA_022577455.1. NCBI lineage: Eukaryota > Metazoa > Chordata > Lepidosauria > Squamata > Colubridae > Arizona > Arizona elegans. The sequence goes on along the minus strand of JAKOOJ010000004.1, from coordinate 67,012,068 downwards.
CTCCTGCAATAAGAGACTTAGAGACTAAAGCTTGCACAACATTATTGATGTCCATGGATACTGAACTGCAGGTTACCTTTCCGCCTGATGCAACAGCCCAACAAATTTGGGTCCAATTGGAAAATTGCTACAGGCCTGTTTCAATTGAATCTTCATGTTTGCTCATGTCTGAGTTCCATGGTTTGAGATTGAAACCTGGTGAACAGATTGGAGGACATTTAACCAAACTGAAAGGAATGAGAAAAGAATTGAAAGAGGCTATCTTATTGATGATATTCAAATGATCAGCATTATTATTAACTCATTGAATTATGAATGGAAAGTTGCCATTACAAAGATTAATCAAGTGCCTATTGCTCAATGCACAGTGGACCGTGTATGCAGAATTTTAACTGAAGAAGAAGCACTCATGTTAACCATGCCACATTTGCGAGGACCATTCGCATCAAGAGCTCCAGCGAGGTGTCCCTTCCGAGGAAGAGCCTACGTTCCAAGGATGCCAAGATGCTACATCTGTAATCGTGTGGGACATGCCACCCAGGATTGTCCCCAACGAGTTCCAGCTCCCGTCTTGTACCAGCCCCGAGGAACAGATTCCAGAGGAGGCAGAGGCAGAGGCGGAAGACAAGGTTGTCGTGGTCCCAAGCGTGATCCGCAACCTCCACCCACCACATTGGCTTTAACCAACGATCCACAACCTCAACCAGAGTACGACAGATGACTTATGTGGACTTTGGACAGTGGTGCAGCGTTGCATGTTACCTACAGAAAGGAACTTTTCACAGAGATGCACAAGCCTGAACCTGAACTACGTGAACTTTATTCTTTTTCCAATCATCCTTGTCAGGTCAAAGGAAAAGGAACTGTTTATGTTGAAGAGCTCGATGCATTCATTCCTGATGTTTATTATATACCAACAGCAAACAGTAATTTGCTTAGTCAGAATCACTTGTCCAGAGTATTAAAGTTCCAGGTTCACCACCTTGAAAAAGCAAGTTACATAGTTAAAAATGGAGATATTGTTGCTGAAACCATGTTAATTGGTGGTGTTTATTACATAAAGCCAAAGTCTAAACTGCAAGCACAGGCAAGTATACAGATTCCAAAAGAGGAGAGCACAGGCCCAGAGAGAGATGTTCCAGTGAGAGATCCTGTTGCTACTCCAAAGGCTCCTAAAGCCAACAAAAGGAAAATTAGGAAACAGGTTGCTCAGAGCAAGCCTGGGGTTCCTAATAAAACTGTTAATGTTGAGAATTCACTAACTGGAAAACCTTTGCATTCCAGGTGTATCCATAAGTGTCATAGAAGATTGGGGCATGCCAGTTTCCGTGTTCTTAGGAAGATGCCGGAATTCACAAAAGGTTTGGATCTAAAGAGGTGTAAGGTATTTTTGGATTGTGCTGTCTGCAAGAAAGCCAAATCCAAAGCAGCAGCCATTCCCAAACGCGTTACACGCCTGTCAACACACATTTTTGATTTGGTTCACACTGACATAGTTGGTCCTTTTAAGCCAACACTTGGTGGTAAAAAATATTTTCTAATAATTATTGATAATTACTCTAGATATGGATATGTATATCCTATGAAAGAAAAATCTGGGACTTTTCAGATCTTTAAAGACTTTGCTGCTTTTGTTTCTACCCAACACCAAGTTCGCATCGCCAGAATCCAGAGTGATCGTGGTGCTGAATTCATGTCTCACCGTTTCCAGGACTGGATGTGTAAGAATGGAATTCTTCATCAGATGTCGGCCCCTTACACACCGGCTCATAATGGAGTCGTAGAAAGACGACAAGGAGTACTGCAAACCATGATGCGTTGTCTCCTAGAAGACGCCAATCTTAGTATGCCATACTGGGGTGAAGCTATCAAATATGCAAATTACATTGTCAACCGTACTTGGAGCAGTGTAATAAATCAGTCTCCTTTTTTCATGTTGTATGGCTACAAGCCCGATCTCAAAAACCTCCATATTTTTGGTTCATATGCTATGGTAAACATTCCCTTAACTCAAAGAAGAAAAGGAGGTCCAGCAGCAAAGAGACTGAGATTTATGGGCATTGATGATAACTCAAAATGGAGCAAATTTATTGACTCCAAACATGTAATTGTGATTTCCCAATTGGCTAATTTTGAGGAAGATATTGACTGGTCCAGGATTCATTCCAATGATCCTGGAGTTTATTTTCCGAGAGATGATACTGCTGATGCCGCACAGATTGCTGAATTTCAGAGATTTCAGAGATCACGATGTGACTTTCAGGTCACTTTGTGACTTTTGTCTGTCACAAAGCCTGAAGAGCAATCCCACCCATTTTTATTCCTGGTGGGGCGTGGCTCCGTGACTCAGCTCAGTCTCTGGCCCTCCCACGCCTCTTCTGTTGCTGCACACGCTTCTCCCTCTGACGTTGCCTGGGATCAAGCCAGGATTCATCAACCTCGCTCCCTATCAATTGGTGCTCTGATATGCCTTCCGCCTGGCACATTCCAGGCTGTTCCTCCTGGCCTTCGGATGGAACCTGAGGCATTGCCAGAAAGGAGGGTCCTGGAGAGGGAGGCCTTGTCAGTTCCTCCCCATCACCTTCTGAGTCCTCTTCCTTTGTTAGGACAGGCTCGGGAGTCGGGGTCACAACACTCAGCCAGGGTGCAATGGTACATCAGGATCCCTAGTGGCTCCAGCTGACCGCTTGGAGATTGAGCGGTGCGCTCTGCGAGGGAAAGATATTCCCGCCAGCGTGATACAGACAATCCAAGCTTCACGGAGGCCATCCACTGACTGCTTATTCGACCACTTGGCGCGCCTTTTGTAATTGGTGTGATCTCAAGGGGGCTCTGCTCTTCAGGCGTCAATTGTGCAGGTTCTGAGGTTCTTACAGGATGGGCTTGACCGGGGGCTCTCGCCCAATACGTTTCGGAGGCAGGTGGCGGCTATCTCGACGGTCCTGTCTTCCCGGTCCCTCCCTTCCATGTCACACCCATTGATACATAGGTTCCTACGGAGAGCCACTAACTTATGTCCTCCTGTACTGCACAGGTATCCCACCTGGAACCTGTCCCTAGTTCTGAACTCCCTTACCGATGCCCCATACGAGCCCTTGCGGACAACTAGCCTGAGACTCTTATCATGTAACGTTTCCTTTTTGGTGGCAGTAACTTCTGCGAGGAGGATTTTGGAAATTGCTGCGCTTTCTATGAGAAATGACTTATGTGTGTTTCATGGGTGGTCCTTCAGCTTGACCCTACCTTTGTACCTAAAATTAACACTCCATTTCACCATTTGCAGGAACTTATTCTCGTCCTGTTCACCCATTGGAATGGCAGTGGCACAAGTTGGATGTCCGGAGGGCTCTCCGGATCTCCCTCAAGAGAACTGCTGATTTTCACAGGACAGAGTCTTTGTTTGTGTCGTTTCTTCCTGTCTCCTTAGGTAGCAGAGTGACTTCTTCGACTATCGGAAGATGGATTAGGCAGACGATTGCCAAAGCATATGAACTTCATTCCTTGCCTAGACCTTCTAATTTGACTGCACATTCTACCCACAGCGCGGCAACGTCAATGGCTTGGGCCACACAGGCCTCTTTGCTGGAGATCTGCAGGGCGGCTACCTGGACTTCCCCTTCCCCTTTTATTCAACACTACAAATTGGATAAGTTTGCCTCAGCAGAAGCTGCATTTGGGCGGAGAGTGTTACAGAGGGTTCATACAGAAGGGGAGTCTTCGAACCTGACTGGGCCCGCCTGTACCTAGGGACGGTGAACTTTGTTTTTTTTTTATTTTATTTTCAAAAACACAAACAAAACAAAACATTATTTCCAATTCTTATTCTCTATCCATTGATAAAATAAATCCCATATCAAATAATATTGTTCTCTTATTTCAAATGTCAGTTTACTCATTTCAGCACATTCCATCATTTTCTTTATAATTTCTTCATCATTAGGTAACTTTTCTCCTTTCCAATTTTTAGCAAATACAATTCTAGCTGCTGTCAAAAGATTCACAATTAGATGTTGTAGTTCTTTATTATATGTCTCCGGTATAATCCCTAATAAAAATATCTCTGGTTTAAAGTCAATATGTCTCTTTATCATTTTTTCCAACCATGTGTGTATCTTATTCCAATATCTCCTTGCTTCTACGCATGTCCACCACATGTAATAGGATCCTTGGGTCTGATGACATTTCCAACATTTCTCCGATTTATTCTGGAACATTCTGCCTATTCTCGACGGGGATAGATGCCACCTGTAAAACATCTTATACAAATTCTCCTTATATGCTGTAGACATTGTCATTTTACAATTATGTGACCACAGTTTTTGCCATTTCTCTAAATACCATAACCAAAATTCTTCCTCCAAGCTATCATTGATTCTTTAACTTGTTCTTCTTCCAATTTAACCTCTAGCAAATAACCATATAGCTTTTTAATTACACAATCATCAGAACCCATCAAAATCTTATCTAAATTAATCAATACATTATAAAAGCCTTCTTGTTTAAGGTCATCTCGATATCTAGAGAGTATTTGCATGTATGAAAACCAATCCATCTTATACTCTTGATCTTCCATGTCTTGCTTTGATTTAAATTCACCCTTTTCATCCAATAATTCCTTATATCTTATAATTTATTTCCCTTTAAACAACATTGGATATGAAAATGCTTCGATTGTAGATACCCAGACTGGTATCTTCAAGTAGTGACTTTTTTTAACTTTCTCCCAATTCAACCATAAGGCTTCACGTATTTTATGTCTTCTAAAGTACCCTTGTATTTTAGTTCCTTTATACCACAAAAAAGCATGCCATCCCAACAACAAATCATGTCCCTCCAAATTTAACAATCTAGTATTTTTTAATGATATCCATTCTTTAGTCCACATTAAGCTAGCCACTTGATAGTAGAGTTCAAAGTTAGGTAAACCAAAGCCACCCCTCATTTTAGCATCTTGTAACAACTTCATTTTTATTCTTGCCTTTTTCCCCTGCCAGATATATTTCAGTATCATTTTATTCAAATATGTGAAAAATTCTTTATCCAACTTTATCGGGATTGTTTGGAATAAATATAAAATTCTAGGCAAGATATTCATCTTAATAGTTGCAATTCTCCCAATTAAAGATAATTGCAGATTTGCCCATTTTTCCAAATCTTGTCCTATCTGTCGCTTAACCTTATTATAATTATTTTCCTTGAGAGAACTACACCTTGCTGTCAATTGTATTCCCATATATTTTACCTTATTCGTAACCTGCATACTTGAAATCTCCATCAATTCTTCTTTTTGCTTTTTCAACATATTTTTAGTCATTATTTTTGTCTTTTCTTTATTAATTTTTAAGCCAGCTACTTCTCCAAACTCTCCAATGCTTTCTAACAATTTGTTTATTGATGTTAATGGTTCTTCCATAATAAAAACCAGGTCATCTGCAAAGGCTTGTAGCTTGTATTCTTCTTTTCGAATTTTCATCCCTTTTATCTCCTTTTCTTCTCTAATATTTCTATTTAAGACTTCCAGTGTCAATATAAACAATAGTGGGGACAGTGGACATCCTTATCTAGTGCCTTTTTCTATTTCAATAAATTCGGACAATTTTCCATTTATCATTAACTTGGCCTTTTGTTTTGTATATATAGCTTCAATTGCCTGAATAATTTTTTTCCCAAAACTCATCTCCTCCATTTGTAACATCATAAACGGCCAATTGACATTATCAAAGGCTTTTTGTGCATCTAGAAATATCAAAGCAATCTGTTTTTCAGGATGCGCTTCATAGTATTCTAAAGTATCTAAAAATATTCTTATATTATCCCGAATTTGTCTTTTTGGCAGGAATCCATTTTGGTCAAGGTGTATAAAGTTATTCAAATATCTCTTAAGTCTTTCTGCCAATATTGTTACAAAGATTTTATAGTCTGCATTTAACAAAGATATAGGCCTATAGTTTTTGATTTGTTGTGGGTCTGTTTCTTCTTTATGAATCTAAGTGATATATGCCTCAGTCCATGTTTTGGGTATTTCTTTTTTTATCATTACTTCATTCAAAACCTCCAGCATTGGGATCAATAACGATTCTTGTAGCGTCCTGTAGTATTCAGCTGGCAGTCCATCCGGACCTGGTGCCTTTCCATTCTTCTGTTTCTTAATTGCCTCAGTTAATTCCATCATCGTTATGTTTCTGTCCAATAATTCCTCGACCTCTTTGGGGATTTGTGGTAGTTTAGCTTTTTGTAGATACCTTGCCACTTTATCTTCTTCTATCACATCTTTCTTATAGTATTCCTGAATTATTTTCCCCATCTCTTTATTTACAAATCTACTTTGTCCTTGATGATCAATTAGTTGCGTTATTTTTCTTGATTCTCTTTCTTTTTTCAATTTATATGCTAACCATCTACCTGGTTTATTTGCATTTTCAAAATAATTCTGTTTAGCAGTTCTTATTTTTTGAGCTAATTCTTCCTTCTCTTGTAGATCCATTTTGTGCTTTATAATATCCATTTTAATTTTTACATCTTTCTTACATGGATCTTTCTGGAGTTCTTTTTCAAGTCTTTTATGATCACCTGTCAGTATTTTGAGGGTTTGTCTTTTCTTCACATTTCTTTTCCGTGTATAATCAATAATTAATCCTCTGGCAAAGGCTTTCATTGTATCCCAACGATTTTTTGTCGATGTTTCTTTCTTATTCTCCTTAAAAAAAAAAGTCCAATTCTCGTTTCATTATCTGTGCAAAGTCTTTCTCTTTTAATATTGTATTGTTCAATGCCATCTAGATCTGCCTTTTCGACCTTTCCAAATAGCAATCACCGGATTATGATCCGCCCATGTGTTGGTATCTATATTCACTTGTTCGATATTTAAAGTCAATTCCATTGTTGTCCATATCATATCTAATCTGGACCAAGGTAAGTGTCTATCGGAGTAGAAAGTATATTGTCTATTTTTTCCATTTCTCTCCCTCCAAATATCTTTCAAATTTATTTCCTCTATCATTTTAAAAAAGGTCCTCGGCAATATCTTTCTGCTATATCTTATTGTTCTACTTGTTTTATAGTCCAGTTTTTCATCTACGATTCCATTAAAATCCCCCATCATACAAACATTTTCATACTCATTTCAATTATCTTATTATGTAATTTCCTGTAGAAGTCACTCTGATTATTGTTAGGGCCATATATTGCTACTAAAAGCAATTTTGTATTGTTGTCAATTAATTCCACCATCAAATTTCTGTCTTCTGAGTCCGCATATTTCTGCTCAGCCATTATGCATAACTCAGCATAACTTTGTTATGTCCCATGCCTGGCTGCTGTCTCCACCCACAATGGAGAAGGGGTGTTTGTCCTACCTGATACGCACCTTCTCGTTGGGTGGAGACAGCAGCCAGCCCCACTCTTTGTCAGTCTGGTTCAACTAACTAACTAATTTACTAACTTTCTTCTTTCTCACACACGTCGAGTGTGTTTTCCATCTTCGCCAAAAGCTGGAAGGCCCCTAGCAACAGGGGCGGGATTTAGCTTGACAGACTCAGTCCACCAATCTGAACAGACGAGTACAACCCATGCCTGGCTGCTGTCTCTACCGAACGAGAAGGTGTGTATCAGGTAGGACCAATGTCCTTTCTTGGTGTATCTTGGAACTACAAGTATTGTTCCTATAAATTTGGACTGTACAGCTTTCAGGAAATTAAACTTTGTAAAAATGCAATTTTGAATACCATAAAGAAGCTGAGAGATAACCTTAGCAAGAAAAACCATACAAACTACAGAAATAAAATGTTCCTACTTTGAGCAGACTTTTAAGATAGCTAGGGAGCTTTGCTGGGCCATGCTTACCTGATAAGAAAAATGTGCACTCCAAGATTAGGAAGCCTTGAACTGCACCCCCAAGATATTTATAAGAACATGCTTGTTTTATTGGGGTTAATTTGCCATTTATATAACCTTCATTTGTATTGTCAAACATTAATGCTTTAGCTTTTTGATAATTTACTATAAATTGTTATTTTAGGCAAAAGGAAACCCAAGGATCAAAATCCAATTTTTGTACAGGCGCTGAATTTATATTAGTAATGATAGGTTACATTTTTCCAAAATTTAAATACAGTTAAAATGGATGTCTGCTGTGGTAGAATTTATGAACACAAATCATCCTGGGGCTGAATGAATTATATTGAACATTAATGTTAAAGTTAAAATTGACACAGTTTCTAATTGACAAGGGTAATTTTTACATACACAATTATTAAATTATATATTGCCCTCCACTATTGGCAAATTAAAGTTTTTGTCTTTCATAGGTTACATCCCAGAGAAACTTTGAAATTGATTATGCTCGCAACTGTTTCCTTAAGGATGGGAAACCATTCCGCTACATTTCAGGCAGCATTCATTATGCCCGGATTCCCCGTTTCTACTGGAAGGACCGTCTCTTGAAGCTGAAAATGGCAGGCCTTGATGCTGTTCAAATGTAAGTAACACTGAAACTCTTAGACTCCTAAAGACAGGAATTCACCTGAGGTTTATGGTTGCAGTCATTGAAAATGTAGCATCATAAGATGATGATCAGAAATGTCAAATGTTTGCAGTTCAGGTAACAACTATTTTCTTCAATAAAGAGTACTAGAGAATATTCTGTGGTCTATATCAGGGGTCCCCAATCCCTGGTCTGTGGACCAGCACCGGACCATGGTATGCCAACAACTAGGCTGTGCAAACAAACAAGGGCTCATCCATGGGATGCAGGTAGCTCACAAAACCACATCCCCTCCAGTCCTCGGAAGAACTTTCTCCATGGAACTGGTCATTGGTGCCCAAAAGGTTGGGAGCCACTAGTCTGTATAATGCATTTGTTTATTATTTTATTCAGGAACATGCTTTTGGTAAGCCAAAATCAGTTTTTAACAGATTAACAGAGTTAGAAGGGACCTTGTAGGTCATCTAGTCCAACCTCTTGCCCAAGCAGGAGAACTTTTTTGACAAATGGCTGTCCAGTCTTTTCTTGAAAGCCTCCAGTAATGAAGCTCCAACAACTTCCGAAGGCAAGCTGTTCCATTGGTTGATTGTTCTCACTGTTAGAAAATTTCTCCTTATTTCTAGGTTGAATCTCTCCTTGGTCAGTTTCCATCCATAATTCCTTGTCTGGCCTTCAGGGGCCTTGGAAAATAGCCTGACCCCTTCCTCTCTGTGACAGCCCCTCAAATATTGGAACACTGCTATTATGTCTCCCCTGGTCCTTCTCTTCACTAGACTAGCCATGCCATGCCCAGTTCCTGTAACCGCTGTTATGGTTATCAGTTCTTGTTAATACTCTCGTTACTATAATAAACAACTGTTAATGGGCGCCCGCTTCAGTGTGCTTAATCTGAATACACAACAATTGGCAACGAGGATGTGAGGCGGCCCATTCAACACTCACTTTGTAACGAGTCGAAGTAATCGGAAACCTGAGAAGAAGAAGAGCGTCCACGGAGCCATTCTGTGAGTACAATGGTTTTCGCGCTTCCACCATTCACACAATTCGAACCAGCCTCTGAGACCTGGGACGAATACGTGGAGCGTTTTGAGTGCTTCCTCCAGGCCAATGACCTGGCATATTTATCGAGCACTCGAAAGAGAGGCTATTTCCTGAGCTCGTGTGGCCGGGAAATTTTTGTAACCGCCAGAGCCTTGGCCGCACCACAACCTGTTTTCTCAGTTCCGTGGGAGACCCTGCTGGCCAAGTTAAAGAACCACTACTCCCCTACACCCTCCAAAATCGCCCGGCGCCATGCCTTCCACTAGTGATCCCAAAGGGCCGGTGAGTCCGTGAACGAATATATGGCCTCATTGCGAACTGCTGCCCTTCACTGTGAATTCCGAGAGCTGGATGAAATGCTTTTAGACCAGCTGGTGTGTGGTGTGAGGGATCTCAAACTTCAGCGTCGTTTGTTAGCACATTCGGATCTGACACTTCCAATTGCCCTCGACGAGGCCCGGGCTGCAGAAATGTCTGCTCACTCCTCAGCGGAGATACAGCGAGCGCAGCCATGGGGGGTTTCCCCACCTGCAAATCCCCATTCAGTACACCATGAGGATTCTGATGAGGAAGGAAACGAAGTAGTGGAAGGAGAAGTGAGCCGCCTCAAGACAGTGCGGAAAACCAAGGATTTCACCCCTTCTAAACCACCCCAGGGCAACTGTTTGGGCTGTGGCGGTCAGCATCGGTGCGCAGAATGCAGGTTCAAGACAGCAGTCTGCCGGAGCTGTGGCAAGCGGGGCCATTTGTCCAGAGTCTGTCAAGCCGCCTTCCCTAGTCCAGATGGTTCGGGGGAGCCCACCCCTAAACAGCGGAGAACGAAGCGAGCTGTCCATCGGGAGAATGCTGTTCAGCCATTCCCAGATACCGAGGTTGACGCTGTGGGTGTGAGTCAAGCGCCTGCACCACGCTCTGAATCCAAGATTCACATCGATGTCCTTCTGGAATCAGCGCCTTGCCAGATGGAGGTGGACACAGGCTCTTCCCGATCGCTGATTGTGTGGTCCACCCTCAAGAAGCTGATCCCGACTTTCGCTAAATGATGCCTTCAACCGTGCCAAGTCAAACTTAAAGACTATCAGGGTCGGGCCATTCCCACCCTGGGCGCTGGCTCTTTTTCTGTTGTTTATGGTTCCTTTGCAGGTCATCTTCCGCTGATCGTCGTTCGGGACAGTCTTCCAACACTGCTGGGCCTTGACTGGTTCGCTGCGCTTCAATTGGGGGTGTCTGGCATCCATGCTATCGGGGTGGATGTCTCCGCTGAGCTGACCCGAGAGTTTGCTGAGGTGTTTAATGGCCAATTGGGTAAATACACAGGGGTGCCAATCTCATTCTCATTCGATCCTCAGGTGGCCCCGATCCGGCTTAAGCCTCGCAGAGTGCCTCTCGCACTGAGAGCCCGAGTAGATCTAGAGCTGGATAAATTAATTGCACAAGGGGTTCTGCAGCCTGTGGAGTATTCCAAATGGGAGACACCCATAGTCATTCCCCTAAAGCCGGACGGATCCATTAGGATCTTTGCCGATTATAAGGCGACCCTGAATAGGGCCCTCCAGGCTAATCATTACCCCGTTCCTGTAGTGCAGCATTTGCTGCACTCGTTGGGCCAGGGCAAAGTCTTCGCGAAGCTGGACCTGGCTCAAGCCTATCAGCAGCTTCCCGTCGATGAGGACACAGCCCTGGCCCAGACAATAGTTACACATCGTGGGGCATTCAAATGTACACGCCTCCAATTTGGGGTCTGTGTGGCCCCGGGAATTTTTCAAAGCCTCATGGAGCGCTTGCTCCATGGGTTGCAGGGGGTGGTCCCTTACTTTGACGATGTCCTGATCGCGGCTGCAGGTCAGGCGGACCTCGTTGTCAAAGTAAGGGCTGTACTATCCCATTTTAAGGAGGCAGGGCTGAAACTTAAAGCAGAAAAATGTCACATAGGAGTGCCCCAGGTAGAATTTCTAGGCTTCCTTATCGACGCGGCCGGTATCAGGCCAGCGCCTTCCAAGGTTGAAGCAATTAAGAATGCCCCTACACCAACCTCTAGGGCTGAATCACAAGCATTCCTGGGGTTCCTCAATTTTTATGCAGTATTCTTGCCTCATAAGGCCTCCTTGGCAGAGCCCCTGCATAGACTCCTTGATAAGAAAACTCCATGGTCGAGGCTTCCGGTTTCCTTGTCTTCGGCGACGACGGTGCCTTTTTAAGCACCGCCAGCCCAGCTGCTCGTAGAGCCACTTCTCGATCGTGAAGCGGCTTGAAAGCTTCAAAATCCTCAGGATTCTTGAAGAAGAGGCAGCAGGGTACAGGTTGAGCCCCTGCAACCCCCCCCAGGAATTGTTTCTGGGGAGGAAACAGGAGTGGCTCCCTCCCAACCTGCTGAGACTCCGGGCAGCGTGGGACGTCTCTGCCTTTGCAGAACAAGCCGGCTGCAGGAAACGTCAAAAGAGAAAGGAAACAACCCAAATAAGCAGCCGAAATCTACTTGAACCCTGAAACTCTGAACTGCAAGTATTAGCACTTTGCTGATCTTTTATATTGAAGGGAAAACTTCTGAATGAGTGAAAGTGACTGGAAAAAATATGGCACTCAGCATTAGAGTAAATGAATCAGCGAGTGTGGATTGGTGAAGTCATCTTGCTTTGTTACAAAGTTAATAAGTTGTTATAAAGTTGCTCCGGCTGTAATAATAGGAACAAGAGGAAAATCTCTCCCTTTTACTTGACTTTGCTTCACCACAGTTCTGCCTTGATTAAATCTGGGGGACTTTTTTAGAAGGCTTTATGGAGGTGGCAGAAGAAGCGGATCCTCCCTCTTTAGAAAAGCTAGCCTACGTGGCAGGATGGCCTCAAAGAAACAGGAAGGCAAAACAGGGGGGGGGGATCCCCCACACGCAAACAGGACACGCAGTTACAAGCTCAGAAAAAAGATTTTGATATGGGAGATTTAAAAGAATTTATTTCAAAAATCCTGGATGACAAATTTCAAAAAGCTCAACAGGAAATAGATGATAAAATAAATAAAATAGATGATAAAATCCAAAAGTCTCAACAGAACATTTGCTTAAATTAAATGCTATGAGATCTCAATTATTACAAAGGGGAGAAATTATATCTGAAGAGAGTTTTATTAGTATTATTATCAATTCCCTTGATTCATCCTGGGACAACTTTCTTAATCAGTTAGATAACCCAGAATACGGAAATTTATCTCTTGAAAGTCTATCTGGATGGTTAATAGCCGAGGATAACCTTAGAAGGGATAGAGCATTAATGCGTATGGAAAACAGAAATACAAGGAGGGTGGATTTTGATGAGCAAGTAAATGTCCTACAAGGGTGCTATACATGTGGTTCAAAGGATCATTTTGAGAAAGATTGCCCAAGAAATTTTAGAGAAAGACCAATTAATGAATATGTCCGAACACACAATATCAATGCCCATAGAAAGAGATCTAATTCCGGGCAGAGATATTATGACAGGACTCATAGTAATCAAAGAATAAGTATTAGCTCAAGGGGCAAAAAATCACCTAGTCCAAGAAGGGGTAGAGTATCCAAAAGAGAAAAAGATAGGAACAATAGTGAATATGTAAACAGATTCAGGGATATTGATCCCATCCTTAACAGAGATAAGAAAGGAAATTACTGGTTATTAGACTCTGAGGCTACATCACATACTTCATGTGTCAAAGAATTATTTACCTGCTTCACCAAATGTCATTCAACATTAAAGTAACCAATCAAACCAATCAAAAACTCATAAAAGTTGATACTTTTCATACTTTAGGTATTGGCAATGTAAGCGATGTCCTTTTCGTACCAGAAATACCTTACAATGTTCTTGCTACAGTAAAGTTGAGTAAAGAACCAAAAATAGAAGTATTATTCAGAGATGGTAATGTATTGTTAACTAACAATGGAAAAAAGGTAGGAATTGTAGTTATATCAGGAGGTCTACCTTACTATATACCATCTCACGAATCTATTGAACAGATAAGTGCTAGCTTTAATAACGAAAATGATGATAGTGATGGTGTAGAGAAAAAAGGGGAAGAGAACATAGATGACGATTATAATACTGATGACTATGGAAAAGAAGGGGAAGAGAATATAGATGATGATTGTAATACTAATGAATATAATACAGAAGGGGAAAATAGTAACAATATTAATAACATTGATATTGAACGTGTAACTGAACCAATCAATAACAAATGTATTTCTATCGGTAAACCTATACATGATAATTGTGCCCACCTATTACACATTGGGACACATTGATTTCCCGATTATAAAAAAGATGTTAAACTGTTCTAAAGATCTTAAAGTAAACAACTGTGATAATTATTTAGAGTGTTCTATTTGTAAAAGCTCAAAATTAAAAAACAGACTCCGACCAAAGAAATCTATAAGGAGCATCACACACATTTTTCAACTGGTGCACATGGATTTAGTTGGCCCATTGAAGCCTTCAATTGGCAACAAACGTTTCTTCTTTTCGATTGTTGGCAACCATAGTAGATACGGTTTCGTGTACACTCTCAAACACAAAAGTGAAACATTTGCAAAATTCAAAGAATTTTATAAGAGAGTCGAAACTCATCATAATATCAAAGTCAAACAGATAATGACAGACCGAGGTTCTGAATTCATGTGCAAAGAATTTAGTAATTGGATTAACAAAAATGGTTTGATACATTACAAAACTTTTCTGTTTTCGCCATATCAAAATAGCGTAGCTGAACGCAGAAACGGTGTTTTACAGAGTATGGTTAGGTGTGTTTTGGAAGACGCAGGATTAAGTTTTTCATACTGGGGAGAGGCCGTTCTATATTCAAATTATACATTGAATAGATTATGGTCTAGCATAATTCAAAAAAACCCATATGAAATCATGTATAACTTCAAACCCAAATTATCTCACCTTCATGTCTTTGGGGTAATGGCCAACGTACATATTCCCAAACAACTTAGAAGAAAGGGGGACAAAATTTCAAAAAGGCTAAGATTCATAGGTTATGAGTCCAAAACCAAAGAATATAGATTTATGGACAACAATCATAAAATAATAATTTCAGGATCGGCGAATTTTAATGAAAATGCTAATTGGAGCAAAATACATTCAAACGAAATCATATTAGATAAACACACATATAAAGATAATCAAACATAATCAAAACCTCACATACACATCAACAAATCAATCAAACATAAAGTAGCTATTAAGAATTGGAAAGAAGACCACCACATCATTAATACACGAGACATTGATGAAGAGAACACCAACAAATCATCTGAAAATACTAATAACGCAGAAAAAAACATCAGAAGATCACCTAGATCAAACAAAGGGAACACGCCTAAAATCTTAAAGGACTATGTGATGTCCATTAATTGCAATGTCACTATGCCAAAAAACTATGAGGACATTTTGGTTCTTCCCAAGGAGGAACAAATAAAGTGGAAAAACGCTATGCAAAAAGAGATGGATAATTTAAGAGCACTAAAAGTATATACACCAGCTAGAGTCCCCAAACACACACACACACACACACACACAAACAATTGGAACGGGATGGGTATTCAAGATAAAACATTTAGAAGATAACAAAAATTTATATAAGGCAAGAATTGTAGCACAAGGATTTTCTCAAAGATTTCCAGATGATTACACAGATACCTATTCTCCTACTGTCAGGCCAGAAAGTGTAAAAACCGCACTAGTCATTGCATCAATTCTAAACGAACATGTGTTTCAATTTGATGTACAGACAGCGTACTTACACACACAACTAGATAAAGAAATTTATGTCAGAGCACCACCGGGAATTGACCAAGATGAGAGGAAAACATGGTTATTAAAGAAAAGTCTCTATGGTCTGCGACAATCAGGTAAGCGTTGGTATGATTGCCTTTCTGAAACACTTGGGCTGATAGGTTTCACCGCCACATCAGCTGACAAATGTGTATTTGTCAGGAGAGATCAGGGTTCCTATGAAAAGGTATTAGTATATGTTGATGATATTTTATACATCGGTAAAAGTAAATCCAAGTGTGATCAATTTGCTCAAAAACTCAATGAACATTTTTCACTAAAATCATTGGGAAAGATTGACAAATACCTGGGAGTTCAAATTACCAAAACTGAGAATGGTTTCATACTATCACAAAAAGAAAAAAAATTAGAATTGTTATTAAAATGCAACATGACCAATGCTAAACCATTTGATACGCCTATGCAGGCTGATTTTATAAGAAATATGTATAATGATGATGAAACTTTTAATGAAAATACACTGTATCAATCAACAATTGGTTCAATGCTCTATATAGCTAATTGGACCAGACCCGATATATCTCTCCCTGTCAATTTACTATCTAGACATGTAAATAACCTGAAGATATATCACTGGAAAGCTGTTAAAAGGTTGCTAAGGTATCTGAAACATACAATGAATGCCACATTAACACTCACTCCAAACATATCCAAGTCACCAATACTCTCATGTTATGCAGATGCGGACTGGGCTAGTGACATTAAAACAAGAAAAAGCACCTGAGGTATGTCATATATTTAAATGAAAGTCCAATACATTGGTACACGGGTAAACAAAAGCTTGTATCAACCTCAACTACAGAGGCAGAGTTCGTATGTTTGTCAAAAGCGGCAAACAATTTAATATGGTTCGATGATTTAATGATAGACATTTGGAAAGAGCCTGCATATCCAATAATCATACGGGAAGACAACAAAGCCGCCATTGACATATCTAAAGCTGACGCAATTGGTCAAAGATCCAGACATATAGACATTAAATATAAACATGTGAGACAGTTATCAGAAATGGGATTTATAAAGGTGGTATATTGTAAAACAAAAGAACAAAACGCAGATATATTAACTAAATCACTCCCATCAAATCAGCATATTTATTTAACAAAGAGACTGTAAATATATAAATAGTATATTATAGTTACAGTACTTGTAATTATTTCGATTAAACCAATCTAATATTAGAAGAGGTATTGTTGAGATGAAATACCAGAGTGTTTTAATCTGGTATAAACATCATCAATATAACATGTTCTATTTAAACTAGATGTCCCATAATGCAATGTTCCACTCCCCCCTCCCACCTGATATAAAAGACACCTTCTCTTTTCCCTCACTCTCGTCTGTTTCAGTGATGTAATGAACTGAGATAGAATATTTAAGGATTGATTTATTAGTTTAGTTATAAAATAAAACATATATACTGATTCTAATCATATGGAGTTGTTTGGTTTGATCATTTTTAATATAACAATATCTACTTCATGTATTAATAGTTCAAGTTCACTCTGTTTGTTCCCCAGACTTTGTGCATTTGTATATAGGCACTTGAAATCTTTATGTCTGATTCTGGGTATGCTTCCTGTCTCGAATTTGGTATTTGAGTTTGTCTTCCTTCCCATCCCTCCTTACTTCATTATTTGGCTTGCTTTCTAGGGGTTTTTGCTTAGAATTAGATCCTGAAAATCCTAAAGATTAATCACTTTACCACCTCAATTTTAGTGTAAAGCCCTCCTGATAAATTGAGCCAGTTGTTTTCCGAAAATATTCTTTCTGGTCTTTGTGAGGTGCAGCCCATCTCTTGCCAAAAGCTGATCAATGAGATAGTACAGATCTTTGTCCAGGAATCCAAAGTTTTTTTAACGACATCAATCCTTTAGCCAGTGTTCACTTCTAGAATTCTTTGTTCTCTTACTGGATGTTGTCCTTTCGTTGGCCGTACAGATGAAAAAACTACTTGTGCACCTAAGTCCTTGACTTTCTTGCCTAGTTGCTCGTAATCACTCAATATTGTTTTCAAGTCCTTTTTTGTGTCATTCATCCCTACATGTAGTAGTAAAAAAGGGTAGTAATTGATGGGTTGTATTATTTTGATTAGATTCTCAGCCACTCTTTGATTTTTGCTCCAAGGAGACAACGTATCTCTCTGGATTAACTGTCTAGACAGGCAGCTGGTTGTTACCTTGAGAATTGAATCTCCTATCAACAACACTCACCTTTTTTTTTCCTAGGGAGTTTTTGGGTATTTTTCTGTCTATCACAGAAGCATTTGATGGTGCTACTATTTTAGGGACATTTGATGATGCTTCTTTTCTATGTGTCTTCATGTTTTCTTCTAGGAACTGTCCATGAAATCGATTGCTTAGCACCAGTGGGGCTGCATTGGAGTGGCTTGGGTTGGGTTGGACAGGGATTTTGTATTAGGTTTGTGTTTTTTTCTATGAATGACATGCTTCCATATGTCTTGTTCTTCCTCTAAGGGGGTCAATTCTTTTAGAAGTTCTTTGATCATTATTATGTTCAATTTGGGCATATTCTTGCAAGGTTTGGAATTTCTCATTTTAAAGGTTGAGTTTCAGAGTGGTTAGAGTTTCCTCTAGACCCTTTACTTTTTCTTCTAGTAACTTGCTTAGTTTACATTTGGTACATACATAGGTTGGGTATTCTATCAGCATAATTGTATACATGGAACATATTTTGCAGATCACAATAGTATCAGTTTCTTTTTCCATGAGTGGATTTTTAAAAAATTGAAAATGAATGTAGAAGCTTATACCATAGATTTTTAAAAGGGAAACATGTCCAATTTAGAATTTTGATATTCTGACATCATTTAAAATTTGTGGGAAATAGTCTAGCTAAAAATTTAAAATCTGAACAGTTAAAAATTGTCTAGTTTAAGGATTTAAAGTTCTAGCAGTCCAATTTTAAAATTTTCAGTGTTGAGTGGGCATAAGTGCAAGGTTTGTTCTTAGCCTGTAATGGAATGTTCTATAATTATCCCTTTCCTCCCTACCTTCTTATAATCCTTTCCCTCTCTGCCTTCTTGTGGGCTTTATTTATCTCTTTCTTCTCTGCCTTTATATGTTCCATACTTGCTATTGTCTACTTGCCTTTGATTTTTATTTTTTATTTTTTTGCCTTATGTCCTGCATTGTCTTTTTCTCCTCTCTTCCTACTTGCTTTTCTCCTGTCGCTGCTGGGTATTCAGCTCTTCCTGCTTCTCAGTTCATGGCTGCCCCCCACTCCGGGTCTGTTGGTCTGTCACGCTGTTCCATTGCTGCCGTTCTCAGTCACCAGCTTGTTGGTCTACTGTGCTGTAATGCTTCCACTTTTGTCCTACCATCGCTTTCCACGCTGCTCTCTGTGTTGCTTTCAGGATCTGGTTCGCTGTGCTGCCCTTTGCTGCTGGCTCTCCTTTCTGTTGCGCTGCTGGTGCTCTTTGGTCCTCAGTGGCTCACTTTGCTTGTCTGTCGTGCAGGTGTGCTGCTTCTCCCAGCAAACAGAGCCTTCTGAATGGCCTACAGTAAGCTCGCCTCTTGTCCCCTTTGTACAGTCTGTTCTCCTCCTCCTCTCTACTTTGCTCTCTCACCGGCTCACTTTTTTGTTCTCTGCCGGTCGTTGAATAAGATAGATATTTCAGAAACTGAAAAAAGAATTCTATTGTAGGTAAGAGGGACCAATGATGTGAATTTCAAACATCATGCTATAATTAGCACAAACACATAGTTATATTATTTGCGTGAAAATCTCCTGATGAATTAATCATTTTTGATACGGGATTTTTATAGAGGATTTTTTTCCCGTTCTTTATAAATTTTTATTGAGTTACATTGTAGTACAATACAAGTGAAATCGGTTAGACAGTGGTAGTTTATATACAGATTGGATACATTCTTTTATTATAGTGTCTCCTAATTTACCCATTTATTCTAATATTTACACTATCTCTTATCCCTTCTTTATGCGATATTCCATCCAATTATACCAAAGTCCCCACACCGTATAGTATTCTGAATCCTCTTTCTCATTTATCTCATACGTTAGTTTGCTCATCTCGGCACATTCTAAGATTTTCTGAATTGTGTGTTCTTCCAATGGTGTTCCCTTTCTTTTCTACTGTTGTGTGTATGCTAATCTAGTTGCCGTGGTGATATGTACAATTAAGTACCTCTTTTTTTTCCCCTCATACTTCCTTTTTAGTACTCCCAGGAGAAAGGTTTCGGGCGCCAGGTCTATTTTTTCTTCAATTACTTCTTGTATCCAATTTTGGATCTTTTTCCAATACTTCATCGCTTCGGGGCATGACCACCATATGTAAAAGAAGATACCCTAGTGGTAATCGCATTTCCAGTCTTGCAGGGGCTAGGTGCCATCTATATAGCATTTTGTATTGGTTTTCGTTAAATGATGCTGCTTTTGTCAATTTATAATTTCTATTCCAAATTGTTTCCCATTCATCCAAATTTATATTGTGTCCTATGTTTTTTGCCCATGCAATCATTTGCTCTTTTACCACCTCTTCTGCCCTATCATATTCTAATAGGTAGTTATATAGTCTGGCTAGTATTCTTTTTTCCGGGCCTATCAATAATTTATCAAATCCATTTGTTCCCATCTCTATTCCAAATTCCTCCTTATCTTTTTGATGCCTAGATTTAATCTGCAAATATGGCCACCAGTTGATATGGATGCCCTGTTCTCCTAATAATTCATTGATTTTAAGATTTCCGCAGCTATCTAAGAGCTCGATTTTGTCGATTTCTAGCGTGTTGGGGTATATCATGGCTTCCATTGTTGAAAGCCAATTCGGGACCTTCATATATTGTTTTTGTCTAATTTCCTCCCAGGTTTGTATTAACGTACCCCTTATATGGTGTCTGTGGAAATATGTTTTTTTCTTCTTTTTCTTGTCCCATAAGTAGGCATGCCATCCTCTTTGTAGGTCATGCCCTTCCAGGGATTAAAATTCTTTTATTTTCTAGGGTAACCCATTCCCTTATCCAAACTAAGTTGGCCGCTTTGTAATAGATTTCCCAGGCTGGGAGTCCAAAGCCTCCCTTACTTCTATTATCCTGTAATGATCGAAGTGAAATTCTAGGTTTTTTCCTGCCCCATATAAATTTCCTGATAATTTTATTCAATTCTACAAAAAAAATTTTTATCTAGAGTGACCAGTGCGGTTTGGAATAAATATAATAGCTTGGGCAGGATGTTCATCTTTATTGATGCTATCCTGCCCAAAAGTGATAGCTGCAAATTCCCCCATTTTTCCAGATCCTGTTTGATTTTTTTGGTCAAAGGTATATAATTATCCTCTTTCAGGACCGAACATCTTGATGTTATCCAAATTCCTAAATATTTAATTTTTTTAACAATTTGTAAATCCAGTGTCTTTTCTGGTTCTTCCTTTTGCCTTTCTGTCAATTTTTGACCAACATCTTAGTTTTTGCTTTATTTAATTTAAACCAGGACACCTCACCATATCTTCCTAATTCCTCCAGAATTCTTTGGCCCATTTCTAATGGTTCCTCCATAATCAGCACTACATCGCCAGCAAAGGCCTGCGTTTTATATTCGTCTCTCTTGATCCTTAGACCTTTTATTTCACGATTATTTCTGAACCTGTTTAACAAAATTTCCAAAGCCATGATAAATAGTAATGGTGATAGTGGGCACTCTTGTCTTACTCCTTTTTTGATTTGGAATGTTTTGGTCATAGCCCTGTTTATTATTATTATTGCCTTTTGTTGATTATAAATTGTTTTTATCATTCTCTCGAAGTTCATTCTGAATTTCATTGTTTTAATTTGTTCGATCATAAACTTTCAATTAAGGTTGTCGAAAGCTTTTTGGGCGTCCAAAAAAACTAAGGCCATTTGCTTTTCTGGGTGGGCTTCATAATATTCTAAAGTGTCTACAACTATTCTTATATTATTCCTAATTTGTCTGCTGGGCAGGAAGCCATTCTGGTCTGTATGTATCATAGCATTTAGTATTCTTTTCATTCTTTCGCCATTATGCTCATAAAAATTTTATAGTCTGAATTTAAAAGGGAAATTGGTCTATAGTTTTTAATTTGTTTTAGGTCGGTACCTTCTTTTGGCAGTAATGTAATGTATGCTTCCCTACATGAATCAGGTATTTTAGCTTCCAATAATGCCTCGTTGCATATCTCCAGTTATTTTGGTAATAATATGACATCTAATTTTTGGTATGTTTCTCCTGGGAGACCATCCGGGTCTGGTGATTTATTGTTTTTTAATTTTGAGATTGCCGCCTTTAGTTCCTCTATCGTGATTTCTTTTTTTTTTTTTTTTATTGCAAAAGTTTTACAATTACATTTTCACCCCCTTTTTCCCCCCCCACTACCCCCCCCAAACTTCCCAACCTCCCCAGCCCACCCTAACCCTCCCCTCCCCCCAGACTTCCTAGTATGCTCATGTCAGATAAAAGGAAAAAACCCTCCTTTGTATATAAAACTTGAACCCCTCCCTCCCCCTTACAAATTTTCATCTTCATTACATTAACCTATTTCTATCTTGGTATATCATTTTCAGATAAATTTTCATCCTGATTACCTTAAAAATATTTCTATCATAATGTAACATTTTCTAACAAATTTTCATCCTTAACCTTAAAATATTTCTATCTTAATATAACATTTTCTAACAAATTTTTATCCTCAACCCTAAAATGTTTCTATCTTATATAACATTTTTAAATAAAGGCTATTTGATACTTCCTAGTTTGATATTTATGCTGAACATAATTTATCCACTTCTTCCATTCCCATTCATAAGTCTCTTGAGAACAATCTTTTAAATATGCTGAAATCTTCGCCATCTCCGCAAAACTGGCCATCTTCAAAGTCCATTCCTCAATCGAAGGCAGCGCTTCATTTTTCCAGTATTTACCTATCAACAATCTTGCTGCAGTTATCATGTACAATATCATTTTTGTTTCCCCCAATGTAAAACCCTTAACTATACCCAATAAAAACAGTTGTGGAGAAAATTGAATTTTTCTCTTCAAAACATTCTGCATGACCCACCAAATTTTTACCCAAAAAGCCTTAACTTTCTTACAGGTCCACCAAACATGATAATATGTAGCGTCTAAGCAGTCACATCTCCAGCATTTAGGCTGGGCACTAGGGTACATACACGACAATTTTTTTGGATCTAAATGCCATCTATAAAACATTTTATAGAAATTTTCCCGCAGATTCTGCGACTGTGTAAATTTAACATTCTGAACCCAAATTTTTTCCCATGTTTCCAATGTTTTCCGGTTTTCCATGTTTCCGGTATCGTGATTTCTTTATTCACCACTTCCCTCTCCTCCTCTCCTACCGGTGAGGATTCTTCCTCTGATATATATTGCTCAATCCTTTCTCTTGGGACCTCCTCCTCTTTATAGAGCTCTGTATAGTACTCCCGGGCAATTTCAAGCTTATCTTCCTCTTTATTTTGTAGATTCCCCTTCATATCTTCCAATTGTTGGATAATCTGTTTTTCATTTTCTTTCTTTAACTTGTAGGCCAGCCATCTACCCAGTTTATTGGCGTTTTCAAAATAATATTGTTTGGATTGTTTAATTTTATTAGCCAATTTCCTCCTGGTCTAGTATATTCACTTTGTGTCTCAACATTTTCAAATTCTCTTTTATCACTTTATCTCCTGGGTTTCGCTGTAGTTTTTTTTCCATATCCCCAATGTCAGCACTTCAACCTGCATTTACTTTAGTGCTGACATAAGAAGGAGAAGAGGGGGCAGCTGGCAAGAGGACGCTTGACTTCTCACCTACTTATTTTCCCTGAAAATAATATCCCCTAGGAGATGAGATGGGAGGGGGGACATTCCTGGGAGCTGAAGTAATAGATATGGGGAGAGTGATTTGGGAAGAGGGCCAATGAGATGCAGAGAATTGGGGAACGGAAAGGGAAGGTTTGGGGTCAGGAAGTCAGTATTGGCTACGCCACAATTGGGGACAGGTTGTTGTGCTTAATAAAATGAAAGATTTCTTCCAAGACTATTTGTTTGGAAATGCAATTTATTTTATTTGAGACGACATCAAAACCTGACACCCAATTTCTTCCTGAAGGGCATTTTGCACTTTCCGTTTTTCTGTATTCTTGTGTGCATTGTATGTTATTGTTAACCCTCTTAAGTATGCCTTCATTGTGTCCCATAAGTTTATTCAGGATGTTTCTTGGTTTTCATTTTCTTTAAGAAATAGTTTCAATTCTCCCATAAATATTTCCATATATTCCCTTTCTCTTAAAATTTGTGTATTTAGTTTTTATTTCTAGGTGATTGTGATCTGCCCATATATTTGGAGTAATTTCTGCGGAAGCAATTTCCAATCCCAATTTTTTGCTGACCCACATCATATCTATTCTAGACCATGATACCATGATGTCAGAGGCAATCAGCCCTGTTACCTTCCGGGGGTAATTGCCTGGATCATGGCATTTTCCTTGTGTATACTTTTGAAAAATAAAACCGGAATACATCTTCTAATTAAACTCATATTTATTGTAAAGAAGAAAATAAAACACCTAACTGATCTAATCAGTTATATTTTGAATAAAATTCATGCCAGCTGCTTCTCAGCAGCCGGACTCTTCTTGGCAAGAGAACAAAAGGAAAGTGATGTGAAGGAATGTGGGTGAAGAGACTTGAGCAGTTTAGCTTACTGATAAGGATTCTTGGCAAGCTACGGAAAGTCTGATAGTCCAGAAATAATGAGCTCAGCTGGTAAAAACAAAAATGCAGTGACATGGGGGTTTGAGTAGAAGGTGTATTTTCTCTCGTTTGGATGCAGGGTCTTCCAAATATCTATTAAATTCAGTTCCTCTATTAAATCAAAAAAGGTTTTGGGTAGCTTATCTCTCTCTTTTTAAATTATTATCTTTGCTGCTCTTATAATCTTTATCAATATCTGTTATCCCATTGAAGTCGCCCACTATGCAGATATTACTATATTCCATTTTACTTATTCATTCATGCAGTTTTTTGTAATATTAATGTATATTGCTATTCCCCTCTTTTTTCCCCCGCTAACGCTGTGAAGGTTTTCTCTAATTTGTTGTATTCTAGATATTTTTCTTCTTACTTTTGTATATGGACTTCCTGCAGGCATATAATATCAACATTTCGTTTGGCTAATTTTGTAAGTATCTGTCTCCTCTTTTTGCTCTCATTTAGTCCATTAACATTTATCGATATTAATTTCCAGTCTTCCATTTCTGGTTTCCCTGAGTGGAGTTAGTTTTTGTTTGCTCTTGTGGCTCTTTGAGTTCTTGGTTTCTTCCCTTTTGTGTCCTTGCCTGTAGGCCGGTGGGGGGAGGGGCAGGACATCTGATGTCTTTTCACTGAACACCTCCCGCAGGTCCCGGTACTCTTTTCGGATCTTTTCTTCCCCCACAATGTGGTTCGTTGCAGTCGCCGCTCCCTTGCTCGCCACTTTGGCCACACAATAGAGGTCCTCTCTTCTCTTCCCTTGTTGATTAGAGTGGATGCGCAACACACCCATTTTCCAATTTATACACGGTTTCCATTTTTGGAGCCAGGGCAACCCAAGTAAGAGGGGTCGTTCCATGCCAGGGGCCACAATAAAACTCAGAGTTTCTAAGTGATTCCCCCATCCTCATTTCAATTGGTTCGGTTACAAAATGGGCTGGGCCCACCCAGCTATCAATCTGTCTTCCTGACAGAATACGATGTGCCTTTTCATCGCTTTCAATTTTAGACCCATCTGTTCCACAATGTCCAGGCTGATGACATACCTGGTGCATCCCGAATGTAGAAGGTCTAGCATCTTCCTTTGGGCCCCGGTGGATGGTACCTTTAGTTCTATTGGGATGGTCATGGGTCCCCCATTCTGACTTACCAGGAGGTCCTCATTGGAATCTCTTTTGGTTGTCTTTTGGTTTGGCTGTCATCGGCGAGGGTCAGAGTTCCCTACCCCTTTTAGGGTGGCTTTGCGGGATTTCACGGGCGCTTTGTTGGTTCTTTTCCCTCCACTAGGGGTCGCCTTGGGTGCAGACCTAGAGAAGTACTCAGCCGCTTGGTGCCCTTCCTTTCCACATCTGAAACATGTGGAGGACTTTGGCTTGGAGCCTGCCGGTCCCACTGTGGCCTTTGGAGCCCCCTTGTGGGATGAGGAGGGTGGTTGTTTCCAGGGGCGCCCACTGCAGAAATGATCTCTGGCCAAGTCGATCTCCACATCTGCGGCCAGCACGTACCAACTCTGCAGATCCCTACAGGCCCCTCGGGAGCAGCAATCCTTGTAGACATCCTCATTTAGTCCATCTTTATAGCTCTCCAGCAGGGCTACTTCTGACCACCCTCTAATGTAGGATGCCAACTTGCGGAACTCCTGGGTGTACTCTGCCACCGATCTCCACCCCTGATGAATGGACTTCATTCTAATTCTCGCCCTTCACTCGGCTAACGGGTCCTCAAATCGTGTTCTGAGGGCTGCCATGAATTGGTCATAATTCCTCATCAGAGGGGAATCTTCATTATGGAGTCCCACCATCCACTCAGCTGCCACCCCCTCCAGGGCCCTGGTAACACACCTCACGCGGTGCGGCATCTGACAGGCCTCCGTGGCAAGGCCTGTCCCACAGGGGGGCCCTGGGCCCCAGCAGCCGCTTGAGTTCTGGAGGCCTGAGCTGTCTCTTCCCGGCCTTGGTCTCTCTCTTCCACACAAGCAGCAGCCTCTGTTTCATCCCCGGGGCATTCATCCTCCCCCCTGGCAGGCAATCCATACCTTTCATGGGCTTTACGACTCTCAGCAGTCTCTCTCAGTAGTTGCAAAGCATGAGCGATCAGAAGTTTTTCTTTGTGCTCTTGCTTCCAGGTAGCATCTCCACCTCAGCTTCTGATAGTTGTTACTCCTTGCGGGGGTCTTCTCCAGCTCCGGTACCCTCCCCATGCCCAGCAACCATTTGGCTCTCTCCACTTTTTCCTCCAGCTGTAAATCAGCCATCCACTCTGAAGCTTCCCAGTTGGGTTGTGACGGGGAGGTTGCGGAGCCAGCAGCTCCCATTTGCTCCTGGTTGCTGTCTTGGTCAGACATTCTTTGTTCATCCCCCACGGTAGTTTTCTGGGATGGCTGTTAATTGCAGAGTTTGTTTAATGTCAGGTGTGCCTCCTTTCAGTACTCAAGAAAGAAAACCCCTGAACTTCCGGTTGGCGCTGCGGCGATTCAGATGGGGAAATAGCGGGGCTCCTAGGAGCCCCGCGAAAACTCCAACTGTCAAGCCGCCGCCGGCAGGTCTGTGGACCTACCCTGTCCTGTAGGGACAGGGGGTTAGAGAGGGACCCCCTCGGACAGCCGAGAGGAATGAGCAGGTTCCTCGGGGCTGGAGGATTGCCCTCTGCGCCAGCGGCAGTGGGAGCGGCAGCCATGGCAGCTGCCTCGAGGCTGCAGCATCCGGGACAAGTGAAGTGCAGGAGGAGAAGCAGGAGCAAGGTGTTTGAAAGCTGGGTGAGTGTGATCTACCCTGCCGTGAACAACCTTTAAATAATGGTCATCAATAAGTGTGCCCTAGCCTTTATAGCGGCTAAGAACTACTTGGGTAAAGGATTTAAAACAACTAACAAAAGGAAGACCCGTTAATGGATTATAGCACCTATTGATTGCTTTGGAATTACCGTTCCTTTGGATGGATATAAAATTTGACATTTTTTCCTTCTCTTTAATGAGAATGGATTATTTTTGAAGAGAGTGAAAAAGAAGAGGAAATAAACAGAAACCTTTTGAAGCTATGAGAAAAGACAAGTGGAGGAAGGCAAAATGGTTGCTAGTGGAGAAGAAGTGAAAGTGCAAAGTGTGGATTGCTTGCCATTTGAAGGAGAAACTTTTTTTCTTGTTTCCCAAACTGGATTGCTTTGAGAAAAAACTAAGGAAGCTTGACTTTGAATGAACCTAATCTGTCTATTGGAGAACTTATTGATATTTAGAAAGAAGAAACTAATTGGAACAATTAAAACTGCTGATTAATGGCGTGGCAACAAAAGGGAAGGGTGTGGCAACAGAAGAAGACATGATAATACCATATATGGAACACAAAAGAACTAAATCTTTTAGTCTTTATAACTGATGATATTGAAATTGAAAAGAAAAAAAAAGTCTGGACAGATTGGAGAAAGGAAAAAATTGGAATATATTGGGTAGCAAAACAAGAAAAATACTACAGTTTGATTAAAATGGATGTAATATTTTCTATATAATTGAAGGTTAAATAATGTTAGGAGGAGTTTTCCTCCTTTTTCTTTTCTCTCTCTTGTTTTTTCTTTTTTTTCCTTTCATTTTATTCCTCTCATCTTTTGTTCTTTCTTTTAATTTTTCTTTTTAATCTTTCCTGTTATATATTTATTCTCTCTTATTTCTCCCTTTCTGGTTCTTCTTTTATTTTTCATTATTAATATTACTATTGTAATTAACCTGGTTAGGCAATAAGAGTACAGATCACAGAAAATCGATTTTAAAGTTATTTAAAATGTTGTTTTCCAGTGTGCTGCATCTACATTCCATAGCCGGGGTTAGATCCTCTTCCCTGACAGCAACTGTCAGAAGAGGATCTAACCCCGGCTATGGAGTGTATCCGCAGTGCCCTGAAAATGAACGTTCAGGTAAGACAATGTCCGTTCTTTATAGAAAACTAAGAGAATCTAAATGAATTTTTGAATATTAATAAGAATTGTTTATAGATTTTATAACTATTTTTAAAGCGGGAAAAATGTGATTATAAAAAAAATACAAAAAAATGGAAGACTATGAACTGAGCCTTTAAATATTAATAAGAGATTTAATGTTTATAGAAAATTGACCTTAAAGTGGTTTAAAATGTTGTTTTTTCCATAGAAAAATAAGAGAGTGGGAATGAATTTTTGAATATTAATAATAATTGTTTATAGATTTTATAATTATGGAAGATTGCTTCTCAAAGTGGTTTAAATTTTTTTTCCATAGAAAAATAAGAAATAAATATGAAATGGGAGAATTTTAAAGAAAACTAATAGTTCAAGAGAGAGTAGGTGAGAAGATATTTGTTATAATGCATTATTATTTCAAATTGGTAAGTTAAAACAAAATGCTATGAACCAGTCAAATAAATGAAAAAGTTAGGAGTGAAGAGAAGTATGATTTTGGTGATTAGATGAAATAAAGCTGTGAACTAGCCATGAATAGGAAGGAGTGGAGAAAGCTTTGCTGGAAAACAGCCAACTGAGTTGTGAACCAGCTCAATAAGAGCCTTGGTAGCACAGTGGACTAAAGCACTGTTATTAACATCTGCTGCTTGCAATTACTGCAAGTTCAAATCTCACCAGGCTCAAGGTTGACTCAGCCTTCCATCTTTTCAAAGGTAGGTAAAATGAGGACCCAGATTGTGGGGGCAATAAGATGACTTTGTATAAATATACAAAAGTATGAAGGCTATTGCTTAACGCATTGTAAGCCGCCCTGAGCCTCCGGAGAAGGGCGGCATATAAGTTAAAGCCAAAAAAAAAAAAAAGATTTAGGAGGAGTGGAGGTGATAATGCTGGAGAGCAATTAAAGTCAAACTGTGAACCAGTGAAATATAAGGTTAGGAGTGGAGGAAAGCATCCCTGGGAAACAGCTAATTAAGCTGTGAACCAGCCAAAAATAAACTTAGGAGAAGTGGAGGTGATAATGCTGGAGAGCAGTTAAAGCCAAACTGTAATCCAACCAACAAATAAGGTTAGGAGTAGAGGAAAGCATCCCTGGAAACCAGCTAATTAAGCTGTGATCCAGCTAAAAATAAACCTAGCAGGAGTGAAGGAGATATCTTTGAAGAACAGTAAACTCCGCCCTCCTCTCGCCCACCACTATTTATTGGCAATAAATAGTGGTGCGGAGGGGCGGGGCAAGCCAGCAATTTAACACCGGCAGAATCCTACCACTGGCTATAGGGCGGCCCTTTGAAGCCCCGCGGCAAGAATTTAAAGAGTTTTTTTTCCTCTAGCCATCAGCTGGGACTCCGGAGGCAGCAATAGATTGGGAGTGGGCGGGGTAAGCAAACGGCCGGCGATCCAACAGAGCAGAGAGTGAGGGTGAGTGAAGGCATGGGGGGGGGGCGAGAGAGGGCTTTGGCAACCCCTGTGAAATGGCCGTTCGACCCCCAAAGGGGTCGCGACCCCCAGGTTGAGAACCGCTGGTTGAATGCTCTGGAATTTTTTCTCTCCCAGGCAAGAAGCAGCAGAGGACAGAAGCAGCAGCCACTGACTTGCAGACCACATGGAGCCGTTCACGTGTTCTCCGGCAACCTGCTTTCTCCATCCTGCTCTCTTGCGTCCGGAGCCAATGGGGAACCACGTGGCAGCCCACGTGGATCCCAGGCAGCGGAACTCAGGCTAGGGAAGGAGTGGGCAATTGTGGCTCTTTTACAACCTGTGGCCAAGCTGTCTCAGGAATTCTGGAAGTTGAAGTCCACAGGTTGTAAAAGAGCCACAATTGCCTACCCCCTGGCTACGGTAGGCTGGCACCGTGCGGGTGGGAGGCGGGGCGGGGCGAGGGGCGGGTGAACCAGCAATTTAACAAATGGTTCGGTGTGCTGCGGGGCCAATAAATTACAAAAAAACACGAACTGTTTGTAATTTATTGGCAATAAATAGTAGTACGGAGGGGCAGGGCAAGGGGCGGGGCGAGCCAGCAATTTAACAAAGGCTTCGGCCGAACCCCCTTGAACCGACAGAATCCCACCACTGCCTCTATCATCCCCTGTAAATCCATTTTATAACAATTTAATAAAAATTACTCAGTATATTTCTATAGTTCCAATGTCTCAATATTTAAAAACTCCTGCTTAATAAAATTTAATCAATCCCATTATTATACCTCCAAAATCCCTACATTTATGATCTTTAAAATTCTTTAGTAATTTACAGCCTTATAGTTTTCCAATTATATATCTTCCCAAGTGTCCAAATTTTAAAGTCTTATTTAACTTTCCTTCTTTTCTTTTTTCTTCTATCACCTTTCTTCTTTTGTCTTGTAGAATGTTCTATTAATAACATTAATAGTCCAAATCCAAATTAATCCACTAGATTCCTCCAATCTTTCAGATCCATAATCTAATAGCCAATTTTAATAAAACTTAGTTATTTGCAAGTTCCTTTTTGAAATCTTCAGAAGGGAAAAAAAACCTCATTAAGTATTCTCAAAATATCCAAGTCATCTTCTAGGTCATGCCCTCTTCCAAATATTGTTACTTCTATTCTGTGTATTAGACTTTGTGGGTATTGGGTTCACTTACACTGAATATACTGCGGCTATAGTGCTGTAGTACTTCTTTTCTTCCAGTAGATGGCCCTCTTGTTCCCAAATCCAACATTAAACGATCTGTCAAAAACAGCTGCTCATCTGATAAATCCAGGGGGTTTAGAAATACAAATAAACAAGACAATTTCTCCCGAAAATCACCTTTCAAATTGTTTAAGCTTTTTTCAGGCTTTCTGTGTTTTAAAGCTTCCCTTGGGCTTCTTTCGCCTCTGAGTGTCAGTTTTTCCCCCTCTGTGTATTTAATTGCCACTTTCTTAGGCTTGGAAGTTCTCTTTTAAAATTCTTGTAACATTGGTTAATATTTACGCACCTAATGAAAAACAAAATGAATTCCTGATGAGAATATCAAAAGTACTGCGGAAAGAAAGTAAGGGTAGACTGATTGTGGCGGGTGACTTCAATCTTATTCAAAGTAAATATGATACTACTAATGTAGCCCGGTATGGTGATAATGTTCAAATGAGTATATTAGATAATTGGATGATAGAAAACGGAGTATTTGATACAGGGCGGGAAATTAAAGGTCAAGAAAGGGTTTATACTTTCTATTCTAAGGTATATAATACATATTCAAGGATTGATTATATTATGGTGTCAAGAGATTTACTTAATAGAGTTGGAAAAGTTGATGTAGGAATATTTAAGGAATCAGATCATGCAAATGTAATTATGGAGTTGAATGTATATACTGAGAAAAAAGAAAATAATTGGAGGTATGATGCTAAATTGTATAAAAACGAAGAAGACAAAAAAAGAATGATTGAAATTTGGGAGGAAAATTAGAAATGGAATGATAATGATGAAGTGAATTATAATGTGGTATGGGATACAATGAAGGCGATTTTTCGGGGTGAAAGTATAAAACTGTCATGTAAAAAATATAAAGATTATTAAGAAAATGGAAATGGAAAGGAAAAGAATACAAGAATTAGAAAACGAATTTTCAAGAACTAAAAATAAAAAAATTGGGGAAGAATTGAGACAATTAAAAGATAAGCAGGTAACTGAAAATATTGAAGTTGTTAAAAAGAATTTAATGTATTTGAAAAGATAATTTTTTTGAATTTGGTAATAAGAACTCTAAATTATTAGCAAGGATTGCTAAAGATAAGAAATGTAGAAGAGAAATTGGAATATTAATAGATGAAAAAGGTAAAAGATGTAATAAGAAAAAAGATAAATGTGAGATTGTTAGAAATTTTTTTCAAAAACTTTACTCTAAAAAGGAAATAGATAGTAAGAAATTGAAGGAGTTTTTGAAAAAATACGAACATAGAAAAATAGAAATGGAATGTAAGGAAAAAATGGAGGGAAGTATAACCCAGCAAGAAATTATAGAAACAATCCAAAAATTAAAATTGGGGAAGGCACCAGGTGAGGATGGGTTGTCGGCAGAATTTTATAAGGAATTTAAAGGCATAATAGTGCCAAAATTAGAAAAATTGTATAATAAAATTTTACATGGTGCGGATATTCCAGTGTCTTGGAATAGATCACTGATTTCTTTGATTCCCAAACCAGGAAAAGATTTAGAATTGGTAGAATCTTATAGACCTATTTCCCTAATAAATCAGGATGCAAAAATATTTACAGCTATTTTAGCAAATAGATTAAATAGCTTTATAGACAAATATATAAATGGTAATCAAGTAGGGTTTGTGAAAGGTGGATATATGTCAGACATAGTTAGGAGAGTTTTGAATATTATAAATATTGCAGAATATAATAAGGATGGAATAGGAATATTAGCGTTGGAGATATTTAAAGCATTTGATTCAATTCAGTGAGAAACGATTATAGAATTGATTAAGGCTTATGGATTTGGAGATAAATTTACTCAAGTTATTTCAAAATTATATCAAAAGGGGGTTGCTAGGGTAAAAGTGAATGGGATTTTAACAAAAGAGATAATTTTGGAAGCGGGTACAAGACAAGGGTGTCCTCTATCCCCAGTATTGTTTTTACTAGCTATGGAGATCTTAGCAGTAAAAATAGAAGAAGACAAAGATATTATTGGATATAAAGGTGTTAAAATTAATTTGTATGCTGATGACACCCTGATTGTAATGAAAAATCCAGAAAAAGATATTGAAAAGATTAAGATGCATTTAGAGGAATTTGAAGAGTTTACTGGATTATCTATAAATTGGGCTAAATCAGAAATGTTATTAAATTGGGATATAAAAAAAGGAAAAGAGAAATTTAAAAATCAATTCGGAATAAAAGTTAAAATATAAGATATTTAGGAATAATATTATCAACAAAGATAAATGAAATGAAAAAGTTGAATTATGACAGACTGATAAGAGAAATTGATGAGAAAATCGGGAAGTATAAGAAATTAAATTTCTCTTGGTTTGGGAGAGTGGCATTAAGTAAAAAGATGTTATTACCGAAATTCAATTTCCTATTTGAAATGCTCCCAATATATATCTCTGAAAAGGATATGGAATTATATTAAAAGAAAATTGACAAATTTTGTAATGGTGATAAAAGATCTAGGATAGTTAAAAAATTAATGTATCAAAATCAAAAGGAAGGAGGTCTTGGGATACCTAAATTGATTAATTATTATAGATCCTTTCAAGTGAGAACTGTAGTTAAAATGATTGTTGGTCGAAACAAACTATGGGGAAAATTGGAGTTGGGAGAAATTGAAAAATGGGGAAGAATATATTTTATGGAGAATATAGCGGAAAAAATTAAAGTTAGAAATGATTTGTTAAATAGTTTGTTGAAAACTTGGAGTAAATTTGACAGAAAATTGATTCCAGACAGATTACAATTGGGGAAGTTGGAAGATGGGGATTTTCCCATAAATTTAAATAGGGAGAGGAAACAGGTGTTAAAAGAGGAAAATCTGGAAGGAATAAAAGAATGGATAAACATGGTAAGAGATGATTTTAAAAAAGAGGAAATATATGAAAAGTGGAAATTGAATTAGTGGGAGAAGATACAGGTTAATAATTGGAATAAGAAATATAAGGATAAAACGAGGGCAGAAAGGTTAAAAACGGAATTTGAAGAAATAGTATCCCAATTAGGAATGGAAGAAATTGGAATTAAGGGATTGGTTAGTAAGGTATATAAAATTATTAATTTGGATAGTAATTTACAAATGGTGATGAAAGATAATTGGGTAAAAGATTTAGAAACAGATATTACAGAACAGGAATGGATTTTGAATTGGAATAGTAGAATAATGAGGACCTTATCAATAAGAATTTATAAAGTTATCTGGAAATGGTACCTGTTCCCAATAAGATTATATAAAATGAATAAAAGTGCTAGCAAGTTATGTTGGAGATGTAAAGTGGAGAATGGGACATATGAACACATGTGGTATGGATGTCGTAAAGTGAAGAATTTTTGGTTACGAATAGAAGAAGAATCTAGTAAAATAATTAAAAAGAAGGTAAAGTTGGGAGTAGATACCATCCTCATATTAAAGTTGAATGATAAGGTGTAAACAATTGATGAAAGAGAGCTTGTAAGGATATTGGCCATTATGGGACGAATTGTGATTGCAAGATACTGGAAATTGAATATTGAATACAAAATAAATGAATGGTTCAGGGAAGTTTGGAAAATTGCTCTTAATGATAAGTTAATGTGTGATATAAAATTCAAAAAAGGACTATTGAAAGAAAATATATTTTGGAGGATATAGCAACTATTTGTGGACTATGCAATCGGGAACTTGGAAGAAATAATGCCAGTGCCAATGCAAAGAGAATTTTGGAAGACCTGAAGATGAAAAAAAAATTCCTCCGCTTCTCCCTATTTTGTATTATACACTGGGTGTGGTTTTGTGTTTTGTGTTTTGTCTTTAATTAAAAAAATTTTTAAAAAAATTCTTGTACTTAAATTAGGACTTTAGAGTAAAAGTTGGTAATTATCTCATCCAGTTTCAATGCTCTGTCCACAATCCATTCTAGTGCAAATCTTACAGTCCTGTTTGTCCCAGCTTTGTGACTGCCAAAAATGGCCGACGTCCCTGCTGCTGTTTAGGAGAGCTTGCTTCGGACCTAACAAGGAAATTGCGAAGCCCTCTCTTTCCTTCACCGCCCCTACAAGGCAGCTATGACCCGTAGGGTCTCCTGACAGCAGTTACCGGCTGGATTTCACGAAGCTCGGCGGAGCTCACTATTTTCCAGCTATTCTCGCCGCAACATCAACTGGAAGCCTGGTATAATCTGTACAAGAGTGAACATGGAAATTATAAGTTCCCAATCTCTGAAGTTTTTAAAGCAAAACATCAGAGATTGGTTTTCCATCATCATCATCATCATCATCATCATCATCATCATCATCATCATATCTTCATTTTTAAAATGTATATGCTACCCAACTGACATTACAGAGGATTGGACCAAATGATTCTTTTAATTCCTTCCAAGTCTACAATTATGTGATTATGTGATTTCTATTTGATATTTGCTTCAATAGTATCCTCTACTAAATGTTAAGGAGTAAGCTTTGTGTACAGTTCTTTACATAGATGATCATTTGAAGTCCTCCAAAGTCAGCATGCTGAGATTTTTTCCTCCTGCCGACAAACAGCTGATTTTGCCACCAAAGCTGGTTCTTTGGCAGTATGCTCCCAGATTTGAACAATAGCAACCAAAGACAATCCTCAGACAATCATGGACATACCTGAGAAGAAAAACCTTGATCATTGCAATTTTCTATATGAACAGGGGTGGGGGGGTGTTGGGTCTCCATTTTTTCCTTTAAGTATTTATTTGTTTTAAGCACACCTCAGTTTTAATTGCTCATTTTTACATTTCCTTTTTTAGATTGATTTTTACTTTTAAATGTTAATTGATTGAATGCTGATTTATTTGAAACCCTTACTGGATTTCAAACTGATTTTTTTGTGTTATCTTTTACTGCTTTATTATGCTGCTGTAATTCACTTTTGCTTTCTCTGTATGGAAGTTGACAGTGATTACCTGGATAGTAAAAGTGATCTGATGTGATTTATAATTGTATTGGATTTTCACTTCATGGATTTTGTATGTTATTAATTTTTAAAAGTTCTGATCTATTTTTTTTCCTTTGATGGAAATTTACCTTTCCCCCCACTTATTTTTATTGGGGAAAGATTATCTCAAAATTCTCTGAGGCTATTTTGTTATGATGCTTCTCCTGTTCTTGAGAGTAACTGTTTGAGTCTGGCTGTAAAAGATCAATTACATAAGAGTTTTGGACTGTATCTAAAATACTAACAATGTATCAATTTAAGGATAAAGCTTTTGGGAAGCCTTTGGAAAAAAATGCTTTTCAACTTCCAATTTCAAATTGAAAATTTAGATTGAAGGTTTGATAAAATAACAATGGTTTTAAATCAACCTAAAGATAAACTGAACTTATAATTGGCTGAATTGGAATTTAATTTATTGCTGTCAGATTTGAAAGAAAAGGAGTTTGGTCTGAAAGCTGAAAGCTAGTTAGAAAAGTCGGAAAGGGGCATGGATTCTAAAGTTGACAGAAGTGATGAATGATGAACTAGATTTTGCTAAGATGATTGATGGAGGAAATTGGAAAACAAAGAGAAGTTGCATTTCAACATGTAGAATGATTTTTTGAACAATAAATAACACAGTATCCACAACACCGACTTATCATTTAGGGAATGGAATCCAATTGTTGAGAAAACTCCCAGTTAAAATATTAGGGAAAAGCATTCTTATTAAGAATCAGTCGAGAATATTTGATCCTGGATAGACCAGAGACAATGATTTTGGTGGTTTAGGTTAGATTAGAAGCCGTTATGGAATTTCTGCAAGTAAAATACAATAGAGTGTTGACAGAGGGCTTTGAAGTTTAACTCTGTTGTTGCTTGTACCTACTAATTTTGCATTTATAGTAGATAGATGTCAGGTCAAATAAGTGGGGTAAGCAGAGTTGTAGAAGTTCATAAATTGTGTGCCTGTTTTGCTGGGGAGGTAACTATTATTCTTGAAATATATTGATAGGTTTTCAACTAGAAGAGACAATTTATGTGTATGTCTGTTTTTTTCTTTTTATGCACATTTATTTTCTTTTTTTGTCTTTAGTTTTGCTTTATTTTTGTATTTGTTTTTCATTTCTTGGAATATGTATTTTAACATTCTGAATAAAAATAAATTATTTAAAAGATGATCATCTGTACGTTACCTGTAGTTAATAAGAGCAGTATTCAATATGTATAAAAGATTGTGTGGTGGGATGGTTAAGTTACCAAACCTTGAGTAGGAAGACTTTCTTGTTCTTCATTAGGCAAAGAAGCATTGGTGACTTTGGACCAATCAGTCTCAGGTCAAATCAGCATTAGTTCTGTGGTGAACCAACTGAAGAACAAAACCTCTTGAGTTGTGCCTTGACAGCTTTGCTTATGTGAACCAAGCAACCCAATGCAAAACACACAGGCCTGAATTATTTTTTAATCATTCTTTCCGTGTTTATTTGCAAAAAAAAAAAAGGAATATAGGTAGTAATTGCAATAATTTTAAATGTAATTCTATTGCTGTAGAACTAGTGAGCTTTTTGAAAATTTCAATTAAAAACATGATAGTAACATACGGGGTATTTGCAGGTATGTTCCGTGGAACTTTCACGAACCTGAGCCAGGAGTTTACAACTTCAGAGATGACAGAGATCTGGTGTATTTCCTGAAACTTGCTGATGAGATTGGCTTGTTGGTCATATTGAGAGCGGGGCCTTACATATGTGCAGAATGGGACATGGTAAATATTTTCTTGCTTATTCGTGTTGACTTGCCCTTACATGGTAAAATCTGAAAAAATAATTTCTAAATCACAAAAAATTCCTGTTGAATGTAAGGAAGTTTCAAAATCAATATTTTGAAATACCCTTATTACACTAAATCAGTGGTTGTAAAATATGTGATTTTCAGTTTTGTCTAACTCAGTGGTTCTCAACCTGTGGGTCGGGACCCCTTTGGGGGTTGAATGATCCTTTCACAGGGGTCACCTAAGACCATCGGAAAACACATATTTTCAATGGTTTTAGGAATAATTTTATGGTTGGGGGTCACCACAACATGAGGAACTGTATTAAAGGGTCGCAGCATTAGGAAGATTGAGAACCACTGGTCTAACTGAAATATTGAACCTTAAAGAGCAATTTGTAATACAATTCTATGTAGTTTATGAATTAGACTTTACTTTTGCAATAGGCTTCTCCATGGAATCAGATTCACTTAGATGTGAATCTGTATATACTGTATGTCCTACAGTATGCATGCATTTAACAGATTTATATGCCAGACCAACTCATACACAGTAATTGTGATTATTGAGTGGCTGGATAGAGATATATGATTATTTATTTAATAATCATAAGCTATAATAATATATTTAATAATCATAAGCTATAAATATTGACATTTTCTTTTCTAAGGAAGAAATTGCAATAATTATTTACTTGGGGCAAATTAAGATATGAACTAAAACTATTTTGTATCCTTTGTTCCAGTTGAGGTGGGAAGGATATCTTAGATCTGCATTTTTTTTAAAAAGTTTTTGACAAGAACCACATAATGTTAATCCAGGTCATTTTTATGCTCAACTGTAATTTTTGAATTATTTTGTATATTTGGAATGAGGGAGGGACCTAAAAAATTCAATATATGCTTAATCAGTTCTGCTGACATATGTGTTCTGCAGCAATATATGCCGACATATATTGATAAGTTTAAGAGAAATTTTGTTTAATAACATATTCTGCTAAACATGAGAAGTACTTATGAGGACAGAGCTTATGTGGTCTTAGAATTGTTCCATCTTCCCATTTTTATGGATTTATTAGATTGGATACTCTAGGAAGAATATACATACATACATACATACATACATACATACATATATATATATATATATATATATATATATATATATATATATATATTATTCTGACTTCTGATTTTATAGGGTGGTCTGCCTGCCTGGTTATTAGAAAAAGAATCAATTGTTCTTAGATCTTCTGATTCAGGTAAGAAAATAAAATAACAAAATATATTATGATATCTGTAGTTATATGTAATGAAAATAAAATTAGGTCCTGGAAATTTGTGTTTGTAATCCCACAATTTTGCGACCATTCAGATAAATATAATACAGGTAGTCCTCAATTTACAATTGCAAATTGGGATTAGAGCTTTCATCACCTAGCAATTAGGTTGTTAAATGAGTTGTGTCTGATCTTTCAAACTTTTTTGCCATCATTAAGCAAAGTACACAGCTGTTAAGTGAATCTAGCTTTCCCCATTGCTGCTTGTTGGGAGACCCCTGGTTTTAAGTCGGTCAAAAGTCTCTGTTTTTAGTGCTGCCATAATGGTACTTCCAAGAATTTTGGTTTACTTGCATCTGAACCTTCTCTGGAATGTTCTAATGAATATGGTATTTTAAATTAGGAGCCTGAGTGGCGTAGGAGGCTAATGCCTCCTACTAAGGCAGCATTTAACATCCAGCTGCCAGCAATTACTGCGAGTTCAATTCTCACCAGGCTCAAGGTCGACTCAGCCTTCCATCTTTTCTAAGGTGGGTAAAATGAGGACCCGGTTTGTGGGGGCAATAAGCTGACTTTGTATAAAAATATACAAAAGTATGAAGGCTATTGCTTAACGCATTGTAAGCCGCCCTGAGTCTCCGGAGAAGGGCGGCATATAAAAATAAATAAAAATAAAATAAATAAAAAAATATGAATGGATTACTTATAATATTTTATAATCAAATGAAAAAAACAAAATGTTAAAAATTATGATATTTATGTAATTATTTACAAAGTACATCTAAATTATATTAAAGTAACGAAAATATCTTTACAATCCCCAAGGTATGTCACAACTTTTGAGCACCTCTAATATTTGGAAATTGAAAGTTGAAAAATTTGACACTTCCTAAAAATTGCTTTTTTGTATGTGTATAGACAGCTACAATGAAATATATAAATACTCTGTTATATTTTTTTCAGACTATTTAGCAGCTGTAGGAAGATGGATGGGGGTCTTATTACCAAAGATGAAGCCTCACCTTTATCAGAATGGGGGCCCCATTATTATGGTGCAGGTAGAATTTTGTTGAATAATGATAAGTTCTACAACTTTCAAACTTAAAAATGTTTTGTTTTTTTAAAGAAAGATACTGAATAAAATTAGTGTATTTATTTGGAAATGTAATTCCTAAACCAGTCTCTTAGAGTTTTTGGATTTCAGTCCTGTAAAAAGTTGGGTAGACCCATCTGATAAGCATCAAGTTAGTAAATATTGCAGTAAAACCTTTACCATTTTAACTGGATACTCATTTTTGATCACTTACCCATTTATATAATTAATATACAATCTTAATGCTGAAGTCGTTATTTAGAAATCCTTTAGACTTATGAAATGATTTTTGTTTAAGCAGCTAGTGCTGAAAAATGCTAGGTCCATTAGTGTCATATCTGCAAATTCATACCAATTCAGTTCATTTTTTATTTTCTAGATTTTATTCATACATTAATTCATTGTAGTTTCTAAATTATTAGGTCTCATTCCAGTGAAATAGTGGGTATAATTTCTACAAATCTGATCTACAATCTCTTTCATTGCTATAAAATGTGTTCATTTTTCTTTCTCAAAATTAAAGCTTATAAATTAGGCTGATGTCTGAAAAATTCATACTCTGATAGATGAACTTTGATAATGTCTGCAGCTATGAAATTCTGAGGAAGATGTCTTCAGATCTGCACCTGACTAACAAAACCTTAAAATGGCATTGACCTCATAACAAGAGAGCATTTCAGGAGAATTCAAACTTAGCACCTTTTGAAATAAGCTCGGATCTGTTATACATTCTCACCTATTTCTCACCTTGGATATGCCGTATGGATTGCCTGCCAGGGGGGAGGATGAACACCCCGGGGGTGAAACGGAGGCTGCTGCTTGTGTGGAAGAGAGACCAAGGCCGGAAAGAGATAGCTCAGGCCTTCGGAACTCAAGCAGCTGCTGCGGCCCAGGGCCCCCTGCTGGGCAGGCCTTGCCACGGAGGCGAAGCAAGCCCAAAATTCCCTTACTATCAGTAAGATACGGGGGAAATCCAAAAGGACTGGGATTCTTTTTAACCCAAGTGTGGAACCACATGCAGGACTGGGAGGAGAATTTCCCCTCAGATGCCGTACGCGCGAGGTGCATTACCAGAGCCCTGGAGGGGGTGGCAGCTGAGTGGATGGTAGTACTCCATAATGAAGATTCTCCTCTGATCAGGAATTATGACCAATTCATGGCAGCCCTCAGAACATGCTTTGAGGACCCATTAGCCGAGTGAAGGGCGAGAATTAGAATGAAGTCCATACATCAGGGGTAGAGATCGGTGGCGGAGTACATCCAGGAGTTCCGCGAGTTGGCACCCTACATGAGAGGGTGGTCAGAAGTAGCCCTGCTGGAGAGCTATAAAGATGGACTAAATGAGGATGTCTACAAGGATTGCTGCTCCCGAGGGGCCCGTAGGGATCTGCAGAGTTGGTACGTGCTGGCCGCAGACATGGAGATCGACTTGTCAGAGATCATTTCTGCAGTGGGCGCACCTGAAACCAACCACCCTCCTTATCCCACAAGGGGGCTCCAAAGGCCGCAGTGGGACCGGCAGGCTCCAAGCCAAAGCCCTCCGCGTGTTTCAGATATGGAAAGGAAGGGCACCAAGCGGCTGAGTGCTTCTCTAAGTCTGCACCCAAGTCGACCCCTAGTGGAGGGAAGAGAGCTGACAAAGCACCTGTGAAGCTGCCCTAAAAGGAGTAGAAGACATTGAGTTCGCTCCCCTGAACCAGGGTGAGTTGGGAACTCCGAACCTCACGGATGACAGCAAAATCAAAACCGATTCTGACGAGGACCTCCTGGTAAGTCATGGCCATCCCAGTAGAACTAAAGGTACCATCCACTGGGGCCCACCGGAAGATGCTAGCCCTTCTACATTCAGGATGCACCAGGTGTGTCAGCTAGACGGATCGGTAGCTGGGGGGGGGCAGCCCATTTTGTAACCAAACCAATTGAGATGAGGATGGGGGATCACCTAGAAACACTGAACTTTATTGTGGCCCCTGGCATGGAACGATCCCTCCTACTTGGGTTGCCCTGGCTCTGAAAATGGAACCCGTATAAATTGGAAAATGGGCGTGTTGCGCATCTGCTCTAATCAACAAGGGAAGAGAGGGGAGAACCCCTATTATGTAGCCAAAGTGGCAAGCGAGGGAGCGGCGACTG
Source organism: Arizona elegans (assembly GCA_022577455.1). Lineage (NCBI taxonomy): Eukaryota > Metazoa > Chordata > Lepidosauria > Squamata > Colubridae > Arizona > Arizona elegans. The sequence goes on along the minus strand of JAKOOJ010000004.1, from coordinate 66,970,157 downwards.
CAATGGACCACACTGTAGGGGAAGAAAAGATCCCAAAAGAGTACTGGAACCTCTGGGAGGTGTTCAGTGAAAAGGTGTCAGATGTGCTGCCCCCCCACCAACCTCCAGACTGTAGCATAGAAATCCTTCCTGGGGTAAAACTCCCTAAGCCAAAAATCTAACCCATGACCCCCTGGGAGTTGGGGGAACTACGAGACTTTATTGATAAAAACCTAAAACACTGCTTCATCCAACTGGCTAGGCCACGTGTAGCCACCCCGGTACTATTCCGGGAGAAGAAGGATGGGTCTTATTGCCTGGTGGTTGACTATCGGAATTTGAACACAATTTGCATAGAAAAATCTACCCCCTGCCCCTCATGAAGGACATGCTAGCCCACCTGGGCAAAGAAAGATTTTTACTAAGCTGGACTTGCGGGAGGCGTATTATAGAGTTTGGATTAAGGAAGGTGATGAATGGAAAACTGCCTTCAACTGCCCTCTGGGATGTTTCCAGTTTCAGGTGCTCCCTTTTGGACTGCAAGGAGCCCCTGCAGTGTTCATGCAACTGATCAACGAAGTACTGCATGAACACCTTTACAAGGGGGTGCTGGTCTACCTTGATGACATGCTTATTTACACTGAGACCGTGCACGACCATGTAAAACTGGTGAGAGCCATCCTGAAAAAAACCTAGAGCTGCTGAACTGTATGCTAAGCTATCAAAATGCGAATTCCACCAGACTAAAATTGACTATCTGGGGTACCGCATTTCGCATGAGGGGATAGAAATGGATCCAGAAAAGGTCCGGGCCGTGTTGGAATGGGCTCCCCCACGCACCCGTAAACAACTACAAAGTTTCCTGGGTTTTGCTAATTTCTATCGACAATTCATCCCCTCATTTGCAAAAATTGCCTTACCGATTACTAACCTTCTAAAAACAAAAGGAGAGGAGAGGCCCAAACCCTCCCAGCCTCTTGAGTGGACTATGGAATGTCAGGCGGCTTTTGAAAAACTGAAACATCTGTTTGATGCTGAACCTGTCCTTAAACATCCTGACATGGAAGCCCCGTTTGTTGTTCAGGCTGACGCCAGCAATGTGGCCGTTGGGGCGGTGTTACTCCAAGCAAATGCTGAGGAGAATTTACAATCCTGCGCCTATACCTCTCGGAAATTATCTGAGACCAAGAGGAGATGGGCCATATGGGAGAAGGAGGCTTTTGCTGTTCGTTTGGCGCTGTTAACCTGGAGGCATTTCCTGGAAGAGGCGAAGCACCCCTATGAAGTGTGGACTGATCACAAAAATATTGGCTTTAAAAACGCCACAAAAACTGTCGCCTAAGCAAGTCTGCTGGGCCCAACACTTTATCCGATTTAATTTCTCCCTGCGCTACCTTCCTGGAGGGAAGAACTTTATGGCAGATGCCCTCTCAAGACTGCCTCAATACAATAGTGTTCGAGAGGAAGTAGCGAGCTGCCCCATATGTGTTTCAGCAAAGAGGCCACCTGGGAAACCATCTAGGCTGCTTCAGAGTGTAGCCAGGCTGGGAGCCCCATGGAGGGAAATCTCCATGGATTTTATTGTTGAGTTGCCTGAAAGTGAAGGGAATAAAGTCATTTTTATTCCAAATATCCTTATAAATCTTAATCTTGGAGATGTAGTCATGTTCCTGGGTCTGTAATTATCTGTTACCTTATTCTGTTTTTCTTGTAGGAATAATGTCTTTCTGCAGGAGAGCTGAATGTCAGCCTCCACCTTTTTATTACTTGTTTGCAATAAAAGGAGGGAGGGGGGAGCTGTTGGAATATCTGGGAGGGGGGAAGTACACTGGTGAAGAAGAGGAGAGAAAGTTTTCTTCAGCGTTTTCTCTGAAGCTGAGAAGAGCGCTGATAACCACTCAAGGTCAACTGTTGTGGCATACCAGGAGGATGACACCATTGAATGCTGCACCCCACATGATCCCTGGGGGGGGAGGTGGATTGGATAATCCTGACTGGATGATTGGGGGGAGGGTTTTAGGGATGCTTTCTATATGTGATTTTCGCACCTATTGCCTCAGACCTTGCTTTTCTTTGGTTGCATTCAGTTCATACTCAGTAAAAGTACCTTTCTCTATGAAAATGGAGTCGGGGTTTTTCTTTCTTGAGTACTGAAAGGAGGCACACCTGACATTTACAACTTAATGTTGTCTACAAGCCAGGACGTGAAATGTATATTAGTGATTCCTTGAGTATACCTTGAGTGATCATGTGACACTTGGAGAACATGAGCATCAGACGGTCTGCTGGTTGCAACAAGGAACAAGCTTTTTTCACCGAAGTTAATCAAGCAGACTATTTTAATGTCTTTCAGAGATGAGATCGCTGTACAAAACGGGATCTTGTACAAGGGCCCAAGAGTCATAGTGCCTAGGTTAATGAGAGCAGAGATGTTATTGCGCACACACTCAAGCCATATTGGCGGAGGGGCATGCTATAGATAAGCCCATGACACACTTTACTGGCCCAACATGTAGGGTGAAATCAAGGACTTTGTTAGCAATTGTTCCACCTGCAATGAATATGCATATTCACAACAAAGAGAAACCATGATGTCAAATGAGATACCATCACATCCTTGGCAGATTGTTAGTATGGACTTATTCAACTATGCAGGAAAAGAGTATCTAATATTAGTTGATCATTATTCTGACTTTTGGGAAATTGAAGTCCTCACGGACTGTTCGGCTGAGACTACCATTAAGAGATACAAAACTCAGTTTGCACGTTATGGCCAACCAGATAAAGTGATCTCAGATAATGGTTCTCAGTTTACGAGTGTGCAATTTAGGAAATTTGCCGCTGAGTGGGAATTCGAGCATGTGACCTCTTCACCGCATCATCCACAAGCTAATGGCAAAGCTGAATTAGCTGTGAAGATCGCTAAGAATCTATGTAGGAAAGCTCACAGTGAAGATAAAGATCCATGGAAAGCCATTCTACATTGGAGAAGTACTCATCTGAGGGCATGGACAGTAGTCCAGCACAGAGACTGATGGCAAGGAGACTAAAGACATCACTACCAGCGGTCGACAGGCTGCTTGAACCCTCGGTGATACAAGGGATTCCAGAAAAGTTAAGGCTGAAGAGAGACAAGCAGTCAAGGCAAGATATGACAACTTAGCTAGAGATTTGCCAGAATTGAAGATTGGGGAATGGATTTGTATGAAACCGCTGCCTGGAGATCGAACAGGTCACTGGAAAATGGGTAGCTGCTTACAACAAGTAGCTCCACGTTCCTATTTAGTGGACGTTGAAGGAACTTTATATTGTCATAATCGGGTAGATTTGTGTGTAGCTGAGCGGCCAGATTTTACATATCCTGTGAACAGGCCAGACATATCTGGTATTACCATGCTGCACTTACCCATGGACAATGAGGAATGCACAGGGATGGGGCCTCAGATTAATGTTGATGAGAGCTTGGAGCAAGTGGGTATACCTGATAGCAGTCGAGCGCCGGACACTCTAGTAAGCGGCGAGAAGAGCCCAGCAGTTCCAGTGAGGTCAGAGAAGCCCATAGTGCAAAGAAAACCAGTCGGCGCAAGAGGGTCAGTCGTCACTCGCAGCGGCCGATGTTCACAACCACCTGACAGACTTAACTTGTAGAAAGTGTTATATTGTTTCCTTTTACAATTTGAACTCTTTTACAATGTTTTATAATGTTTAATTATGTGATAATTGTGTTAATATGAAAAGGGAAGATGATATAATTGCTTGCATCATAACTTTGCATGTTTCACAATGTTTTATAACCTTTATAATGTTTTAATAAGGTTTATAATGTTTTAATATGTGATAGTTGTGTTAATATGAAGGGAAGATGTTACAGTTGCTTGCATCGGAACTTTGCATGTTTCACAATGTTTTATAAGGTTTATAAGGTTTTAATAATACAGTGCTTTATATCATTTTAATGCATATATATAATGCTTATAAGATTAATAAGGTTTTATAATGTTTTAAAATGTGATAGTTGTATTAATGAAAAAGGGAAGATGTTACAGTGGTTATGTCTGCAGTCTTGGCAGGATTAGTTTGAGATGTATTCCCTGACTCTCAAGGAGCTGCCTTCAGATGCTCCTGTGAGGTATTTCCGGTTCCTGTCTTATGTAGATATATACCTGTAATGATGGCTTGTTGGGCATCCTTCTATGATTAAAACTACTTGAAACAGCAGCAATGACTAAAAAATTACTCTGAAATCTGTTAGAAATAAGAATAACACACACAATTCTATTTAAAGGAAAACATTTATGTGTCATCTCTCTTAAGAAAATAAAATCCCACAGTAGGCTAAAAACTGAACAAATAAATGTAATCTGACATTTATTTGCCATTTGATGTTTTCCAGTTATAGTTAATAGAGAACTGGGGATGGATGTATTTTGAATTTCAAGTTACATTAAGCTTTGACCCTGAATTTAAGAGTTCATTTTTGAATTGATCTATTCTCATGAGGACTTTTCTCCGGTTTTTCCCATAAATAAATAATAATAAAAAAAAACATGTCCATGCAGGTGGTGTAATTAAAACAGCCACATTTTGAATGTTACAGGAATGCATACTGGAAAATTTATTTGTTTAAGTAAATATTGATTTATCATTGAACTTTGTTTGCCTTGACAGGTATTTTTCTATCTATAATATTGTTTTAGAGAGTCCAGTATTGGGATAAAATACCATATTTTTCAGAGTATAAGACGCACCAGAGTATAAGATGCATCTTAATTTTGGGGGAGGAAAACAAGAAAAAAAGAATTCTACCTTTGCCTACCAGCATTTAAGGTGGTGCTGCTTTACGCCGGCCTCCTCTTCCTCCTGCAAGCGAGAGGTACCTCGGAGATTCGGCTGGGAAAGAGGGCATCAGTTACTTTTCCAGTTCTTTTCCAGAAAACTTATTGGGATACTCCTGCGATCTGCAGGGACTACTCGCTTTCCCCCGAAGAGACCCCTTGCATGCTCTGTGGGGGAAGGTCAGAGCACAGCCTGAGGAACAAACCTCTTTGGGATGGTTGGGGGGGGGGGGAATCTGCCCGGCGACTTTGGTGAACAAGGCGGGCCCCATGATTCGTAGCTGGTCACCATCCCGATTCCAAAGGAAAGCGTTTTTGGGTGGCAGACCCACGATCCCCTTCCCAGTTCCAAACATGGGGTGTGCAGAGGCAAAAAAGTGCATCGCGTTTCAGGCGGCAGATCTGGCCAGGAGGACAGGGAAGGTGAGTCTGCTGAAAAGGAAGACGAGAGCACGTGGCTCTGCAATATGCAATGGGAAGAAAAGCATTTTCAGGTGGCAGTGCTGTAATCCCCTCCCCGAATCCAAAATGGTTCCCGGTTCCCCACTGCACACTGGCCACAGGATGCACGGGAACTGGCCGCCACCTGAAATGCGGCTCTGAGAATTGCATTGGGGAATCTGGCCAACGGGCAGTGGTAGCTGGAAAGGAGGGACGTTTCACTTTAGGGGCTCCCGTTCGGCTTGGCTCGGCTCCCGGGCACAGAGAGAGCTTAGGTGGTGGTGGCAGCTCCTCACATTGCTGGGGAGTGAAGTCATTGCGACCATTGTCTGCCCTGAGCTGCCTGTTGGGTAGCCAGAGGGGTGACCAGCTGCAAATCGTGGGGCCTGCCTTGTTCCCCGAAGCTGCCGGGCAGATTCCCCCCCACAGACCATCCCAAAGAGGTTCGTTCCTCAGGCTGTGCCCCTACCCAGATCCCCGCTGTCTGGAGCTGCCCGAAAATGTCTGAAGGGTGGGGGCTGGCGGGTGGGCAGGGATACATTCAGACTATAAGATGCACTCAGATTTTCACTCTCTTTTTGGGGATAAAAAGGTGCGTCTTATACTCAGAAAAATATCGTAAATGGTCAGCCTAACTTTAATATTCATTCTGTTCACATCAGACTGCACTACTTTTATTTAAAGGATAACCCAACAGGTCACAGGATTATCTTAATTTCATTTAAACTTCACAGTTGCTTAGTATTTCTGATTCCTTATTACTATCTAATAGGCAGTAATAGTCCAAGTCACTATAGCTAAATTGCAGGTAGCAGTATATAAAGCCTGATGAAAAGGCCTCTTTTTAATATTCTTATAAAATTAGCAAATATGGTTGTATGTCATTCTGGTGTAATTACAAATTAGTACTATCTAGTACTTTTTGTCCTATATTTAATGTTACACTTTTTGACCAGAGTACAGGTAGTTCTTGACTTACAACCACAATTGAACCCAAAATTTATGTTACTAAGTAAGATTTGTTAAGTGAATTTTACCCCATTTTATGATTTTTCTTGCCACATTTGTTAAATGAATCACTGCAGTTGTTAAGTTAGTAACACAGTTGTTAAGTGAATCTGGCTTCCCCATTGACTTTGTTTGTCAGAAGTTTGCAAAAGAGGATCACATGACCCTGGGACACTGCAACCATAATAAATATGAACCAGTTGTCAAGCATCCAAATGTAAATCACATGATGATAGAGATGCTGCGATGGTCATAACTATGAAAAAAGGTCTTAGGATACTTTTTTCAGTGCTGTTGTAACTTTAAATGGTCACTAAGTGAACTGTTGTAAGTTGAGGACTACCTGTATTTTTTTCTTTACATTTGAAGTTTCATATTGTTTTGTGGTCTCCATCTTTTCTTACTGAACTTGTCTATATGTGGGTGTTTTTTAATTAGGTTGAAAATGAATATGGAAGTTATTTCGCATGTGATTTTCATTACCTCCGTTACCTGAAGAATCTTTTTCGCCAGTACCTTGGGAATGAAGTAGTCCTGTTCACAACAGATGGTGCAACAAAGATTTTTTTGCGCTGTGGAACTCTTCAAGGCCTTTATTCAACCGTGGATTTTGGACCACGTGAGTGGCAATTGAAGTTACATTTTATCTTGAAAATAAAAGATTTTTAGATAATTTATTAGTAAACACAGGAAGCTTCCTTAAACTGATTCAGGTTTTTTTTTTCAGATGATCTGTACATTGACTGGTTATTTGCTAGGTTGTTGTTTCCCAGCTAAGAATCTGGAAGTTAAATTTGGGGCCTTTTGTACATAGAGTATCTACATCGGAATGGGACTTTTTGGCTTGAACTTAGATGAAGCCCTTCAAGACAGATTGGTCTGTGGGGTTCGGGATGTTCGGTTACAGAAACGATTATTGGTGAAACCAACGTTAATGCTATGGACAGCAGTAGAGGAGGCGCAAGCCGCCGAATCATCAAATAGATTGACAGAAGAGATACAGAAGTCGGGCAGCCCCCTGGCGGCTAGAAGGGGGGAAACCGTCCATCGGGGAGAGGTGGAATTAAGGGAGGACACTGAAGATAAAGGAAATAATCATGGTGATGTCTATCGGTTGAGAGCGGCTAGCAAGGAGCGCAGATGGACAGAGGATCATATATACGAGGTTCTCCTCGTATATAGGGTGCGGCGGAAACCATCCAAGAGCTATGTGTCGCCATAAAAACACCATTTGTAGACGGTGTGGGAAGAAGGGTCACCTAGCACAAGTTTGCCGTGCTGCGTTGCCTGCCCCCCCCCCAACTGGACAGACTTCAATTCGAAATATGGAGGTGAAGTGTGGCCCACCAAGACTAAGAACCCCAGAGGACGAGTGTTTTACTATTAACACAGATGCTTGTCATTCAGAGGGGGTGAGCAATCAAACCGGGATTCTGGGAAGTAGTAAAATTTACATTACTGTCCTTATTGCGGGATCTCCCTGCCAGAAGGAAGTGGATACGGGATACAACAATTGTATCCTGGCAGACTCTACAGAAATTGGTGCCACACAGAGCTGAGTGGAAGTTTATGCATAGTCGTATGCGTTTGAGAGATTATCAAGGAAATATCATCCGCATTAAGGGTAGTGGAATGTTCCACGTAGAATATAAAGACTTCTCCAGGCCACTTAAATTGGTTGTTGTTGAAGGTGCACTGCCTAACTACCTGGTACTGGATTGGTTTGCAGCATTGGGGTTAGAGATTACCGGGGTTAATAAAATCCAGGGAGAAACCATTGGAGAGTTGAGTAAAGAGTTCGCCAATGTGTTTGATGGAAAGTTGGGAGAATATAGGGGTACCCCAATATCCTTCAGTTTGGACCCCAAGATGGCACCAATAAGAATGAAACCAAGGAGGGTGCCATTTGCACTAAAGCCAAAGGTTGTCGAAGAACTAGATAAATTGATTCAGCAAGGCGTACTGGAACTGCTGGACCACGCCAAGTGGGAGACCCCTATTGTTATGCCAGTGAAACCAGACGGGTCAATATTTGTGAATATTGTGCGGATTATAAATGTACGTTGAATAGGGTTCTTCAACATAATGCTTATCCGTTACCAGTGGTGCAGCACTTGCTACATTCGTTGGGGGGGGATAAGATCTTCGCAAAGTTAGATCTTGCCCAAGCATATCAGCAGCTCCTTATAGATGATGCCACTGCCAAAGCCCAAACAATCATAACACATGGGGGGGGGGGGTGTTCCGTTGCCGCTGCCTACAGTTTGGGGTGAGCGTGGCCCCAGGGTTGTTTCAAAGCCTGATGGAATGTTTGTTATAAGGCATCCCGGGGGTTGTGCCCTATTTCCATGACATGCTCATCTCCGCTACCAATAAAACCGAATTATTTGAATGACTACAACTAATGCTACAAAGATTTCAAGAGGCTGGACTAAAGGTAAAGGAAGAAAAGTATAAAGTAGCAGTAAATCAAATCGAGTTCCTGGGATACCTGGTCGATACGTTCAGATTGCACCCCACCAAGGAGAAAGTACAAACAATACAGGCTGCACTAACACCAAGGAATAAGATGGAACTCCAGGCCTTTTTAGGGCTCCTCAAATTCTATAGTGTGTTTTTGCGACAAAAGGCATCTGTCGCTGAACTATTACATCGACTCTTGGGGGAAAAGGTGCCATGGGTATGGGGGCGGGGGAAAATTAAGTTCCTCGGATAGCATCTTAGTTCAGTTTAATGAATGTCTGCTGTTAGTTCTGATGTGTGATGCATCCCCATTTGGAGTCCAGGGAGTTTTGAGTCATCGCCTTCTAGACAATCATAAGGCTCCAATAGCATTCTTTTCCAGGACATTATCATCTGCTGAGAGAAACTACAGCCAACATGACAAAGAGGCATTGGCTGCGGTGGCTGGAATTAAGAGATTTCACAAATATGTTTATGGAAGGAGATTTGATTTAGTGACAGATCATAAGCCACTTTTGGGACTAATCGCGGGGGACCGGCAAACATCGTAGGTCCTGTCCCCAAGAATGACGTGTTGGACACAGTTCTTAGCAGCATATAGTTATCGACTTATACATCAACCCGGCATAGAACTGGGCCATGCTGACAGCCTAAGACAATGTCCGCTACCTAATCTAGTGGAAGATCCAGCTCCAGCAGCATCAGTACTGATGATTGAGACCATGCCGTCCATTCTTGTTACGATTGCAGAAGTGGCAACCCAGTCGAGAAAAGACCGAACAATCATGCAAATGTTAAACTGGGTGTAGAGGGGATGGCTTAAAGAGACAGGGGGTGTAGAGTTTAAGCCATTCCGGGCAAGGCAATACGAACTTTCAGTGGAGAAGGGTTGCCTATTGTGGGGGAATCGGATAGTGATACCCTCAAGGCTAAGGAAATCATTATTAGAGACTTTACACGAAGGCCACCCCGGAATTATAAGAATGAATGCGTTGGCCCATAGTTATTTGTGGTGGCCAAATATAGATAGAGATATTGCAGAGTGGGTGGCGTTGTGTCAAGCATGCCAGGAATCGAGACTGGCACCTCCTGCAGCATCACCATGGGACTGGGAAACACGAAAAGGCCCATGTCTAGAATACATCTCAATTTTGCAGGGCCAATAAAGGGGTTGTCCTTCCTGATTGTTCTGGATGCCCATTCCAAATGGCTGGAGGTGGCCATAATGAGATCAACCATGATGGACGCTATTGTTAGGGTATTAAACAAAATGTTTGCGACTCATGGGTTGCTGGACGTGTTGGTATTGGACAATGGGCCGCAATTTACGGCAACGGCATTCAAGGTATTCCTAGTAAACCAAGGAATATGTCATGCCCTGGTCATGCCATTTCACCCTGTGAGTAACAGGCGGAGCGAATGGTGCGAGCGACGAAAGAGGCCTTGACTCGAAAGGGTCCAGGGGACTATCAAGAGAAACTTGATAAGTACTTGTTCAACCAACATGTCACTCCCTCTGTAATCACCGGAAAGTGCCCAGCCGAATTACTTATGGGTCACCAACTGAGAACAAATTTAGATAGAATACACCCTGATTATTTGACAGAAACCCTCACAGACTGGGAAAGTACGGTCAAAACCTTTGAGCAAGGTGATCTAGTATATGCCCGGAATTATACCAGTCAACCCATATGGGTGTCGGCACAGATTACAGATGTTACGGGTCCCCATTCGTACTGGGTGGAGCTTGAGGATGGGCACCTGTGGCGCTGACATATCGATCAGCTTCAGAGCTGAGTGAGGGGGACAGCCATTTGGGAGCTGGAAGAAATAAATTGGGGTGGGAATCCAGAAGAGCAAGAGGGATGACGCAGTGAAAGGGTATCTGAAGGGCTGAGACCAGTGCAGAATGAAACACCTGTTATTGAGGGTCCATTGCCGCGGAGCTCCTCTCGCTTTTCCCCATCTCCGACTGAAGGATATGTTCAGGGGGGCAGGGGGCAGACAATATATGTAAACCATCTGATGTAGTTGAAGAATCATCAAGAATGCAGTCGACGTGTGAGGGCCCGACAGAAATACAGGAGAGCCAGTTGATGCGAAGCCGCCGTAGACCAATGTATCTGGATGATTATGTTTGTGATATACAAAGTTTCCCCGAGGAAGGGAGAAGGGGTGTTATGTCCGCGCAGGCGTGAGCAGAGACTTTCCTTCTGCCATGCAGGTGCGGGACATATTTTAAAGTTATTGGTTAAAGGCTGACAGTTTTCCTTTAAAAGGGGCTCTCAGCTGGAAATTGCATGTTGGTTTTACTGAGTCATTATCTGCAATAAACATTGCTGCTGGAAGTTTGGTTTCTCGTCTGTGTTCCTATTCCTACACATTCCACTTAGAGTTAGTTTTTCACCAGGATCATGCCAATTTGATATGTCCCAATAAAATGTTCATTGAGGAATTTGCCTGCCTCCGAGTTCTTATTAAATGGGATGTATTACTTGGAACCCTGAGATCTATAAGTAAAGCGCTCTATGTATTATATCCATGTCCTTTCCTGCTTATTAAGGCTTTCTGTGAGATGATACATGTTTGAAAACAGGCAATGGTAACTGCACTTTTGAGGAAAAGATCATTAAAGAAATGGTTATCTGTTGTCCCCTTTGGATCTAGTGATACTGGACAATTTTTGTCCCATCTTCCTTTTTCAGGGAAGGTTGTTGAGAAGGAGATCACTTTGCAATTTCAGAGTATCCTACACGAAACAGATTGTCAGGACCCTTTTCATCCAGTTTCAGACCAGGTTAGAATCTAGAACCAGCCCCGGAGGAAGTAGGAGAACCATTGCAACATCTTTACCGCAGTCAGATTTTAGTAGGAAGGGAGAGTTCTAGCCAGAGAGTTTGAAGAGGCCATTTGAAATGGTTGGAAATAGAATAGCTGATTAGTCTTAAATTATAGATTGTGTTGCTTTTTGCTTTGCTTTGTTTCTGGTTTTAATTAAATGTAATCCACTGAGACTTTCTATTTGCAAGGTGGACAGCTATATAAATTATTTAAATAAATAGGCTACTGGTTATCAACCTGTTTAATGAAAAGAACACATTGGGCAGTATTTCTTAATGTTTTAGTATATCATCAACTTTGAATGTTCTGTTGCAATAGAATGCAACAGGACATTTTTGCTGTTTCTTTTTCCTTTCAGAGTTATTATTTTTTTTTTTCTATTAGAGAATGTCTACCAAAGAGGAAAGGAATGAATTACAGGTAATTCTCGATTTACAACAATTCAAAGTTCAAAGTTATAACGGCACTGAAAAAAGGGACATTTATTTTTTATATCATTTATTTTATATCAAATTTATATACCGCCCTTCTCCCTGAGGACTCAGGGCGGTGTACAGCCAAATAAAAACATAAACTACAAACATTAAAATACTATTAAAAAGATATATATATAAATTTGGCCCCGTAATTAAATAACAATGACAAACCAGTTAAAAACATTTAAAAGTGTTAAGCCAGCCCGGCTTGCTGAAAAAAGAAAGTTTTAAGGGCACGGCGGAAGGCACCGAGGTCTTGGATTCTCCTTATTTCTGGGGGCGGTTGGTTCCAGAGGGTGGGTGCCCCCACAGAGAAGGCCCTCCCCCTGGAGGTCACCAGCCTACATTGTTTGGCTGATGGCACCCCGAGGAGGCCCTCTCTGTGGGAGCGCACAGGTCGATGGGAGGCCATCGGTAGCAGCAGGTGGTCTCGAAGATATCTAGGTCCTATGCCATGGAGCGCTTTAAAGGTGATAACAACACCTTGAAGCGCACCCGGAAGACCACTGGGAGCCAGTGCAGCTCACACAGGAGAGGAGGTGTATGGGAGCGCCATGCAGCTCCCATAACTACCCGCGCGGCCGCATTCTGGACCAGTTGGAGCCTCCGGGTGCCCCTCAAGGGGAACCACATGTAGAGAACGTTGCAGTAGTCCAGGCAAGAGGTGACGAGGGCATGAGTGACTGTGTGCAAGGAATCCTGATCAAGAAAGGGCCACAACTGGGATATCAGGCGAACCTGACAAAAAGTCCCCCTGGCCACAGCCGTCGGATGTTCCTCCAAGGACAGCTGCATATCCAGAAGGACTCCCAGATTGCAAGCCCTCTCCGAGGGGGCCAAAGACTTGCCCCCAATAGTCAGAGATGGAGTCATCTGACTATATCGGGATGCCAGGAACCACAGCCACTCAGTCTTGGAAGGGTTGAATTTGAGCCGGTTTCTCCCCATCCAGATCCGCACAGCCTCCAGGCACCGGGACATTAGTTCAAGGGCATCGTTGGGGTGACCAGGGGTGGAGATGTACAGCTGGGTGTCATCAGCGTACTGGTGGTACTTCACCCCAAAGCCACGGATGATCTCACTCAGTGGCTTCACATAAATGTTGAACAGAAGGGGCAAGAGAACCGACCCCTGAGGCACTCCACATATGAGAGGCCTCGAGGTCGACCTCTGCCTCCCTGCCAACACAAACTACGACTGGTCGGAGAGAAAGAAGGAGAACCACCATAGCATGGTGCCCCCCATCCCCAACTCTTCCAACCAGTGCAGCATGATACCGTGGTCGATGGTATCAAAAGCTGCTGAGAGGTCTAACAGGGCCAGAACAGAGGAGCAACCTCTGTCCCGAGCCCTCCAGAGATCATCTACCAACGCGAGCAATGCCGTTTCCGTGCTGTGCCCGGACCTGAAACCCGACTGGAACAGATCTAGATAAGATGTTTCCTCCAGGAATTGTGGAAACTGTTGTGCGACCACACTCTCAACAACCTTTGTCACAAAGCGAAGGTTGGAGACAGGACAATAGTTGGCTAATACTGTTGGATCCAGGGAAGGCTTCTTGAGGAGGCTTCTTGAGGCTTCCTGAGGACATGATTATTTTTTCACACTTACGACCATTGAAGCATTCCCATGTCATATGATTTGCATTTGGATGCTTGACAACTGATTCCTATTTATGCCGGTTGCAGTGTCCTGTGGTCATGTGATCTTTTGCAACCTTTTGACAAGCAAAGTTAGAAGCTGAACTCACTCAACAACCATGTTACTAATTTAACAACTGCGGCGATTCACTTAACAAATGTAGAAAGAAAAGCCATAAAATGGGCAAAACTCACTTAACAAATTTCTTACCTAGCAACATAAATTCCGGGCTCAATTGTGATCATAAATCGAAGACTACCTGTAATTCATAAAGCCTTTTTACTTTATTAGCATTAGGAACTATTTTTTTAAAAGCAGTGCATACACACCAGAGGTGGGTTTCAGCAGGTTCTGACCAGTTCTGGAGAACCGGTAACGGAAATTTTGAGTAGTTCAGAGAACCGGTAGTAAAAATTCTGACTGGCCCCACTCCCATCTATTCTCTGCCTCCCAAGTCCCAGCTGATAGGGAGGAAATGGGGATTTTGCAGTAACCTTCCTCATGAGTGGGGTGGGAATGGAGATTTTACAGTATCCTTCCCCTGCCACGCCCACCAAGCCACACCCACCAAGCCATGCCGTGCCCACCATGCCACACTCACAGAACCGATAGTAAAAAATTTTGAAACCCACCACTGATACACACATGTATATACTTCTAAAATAAAATAAAAAATTTGAAGTGGTGGGGAAAGCAACTGAATATAAAGGTTTTATTAAAAAGCTTCATTAAATGTAGAATAATGTTACATACCTCAGTTTTAACACAAATTATATTTTAGTTTATTTTTACCTATTACTTGAACTAGTTTCTGTTGAATTAGGTGGCACAAAGGATTCATGCCTTAATACAAAGTACCACGCATTTTCTTTATGATTACACTTTTCTGCATTTTATTTTAAATTTTCATTCAGCAAAAATTCCTGAATTCAAAGACATCCTTAAAGGAATATTATTGTAATCATCATCATCATCAAAAAGTAATACTTTCAAAATCTTTTACTTTCCCTGTCCTACTCATACCCACAAACCATTTTGAACTAATTAACCTTGCCTATGAAAGGAAGTGGCAACACAAAAATATATTGGGGAATGTATTTTGCTGGTATAGCATGCAGAATTAAGTGAACATAGCTTTTTTTCCTTCTTACTTTAGTAATATCTTGATAGGGTCATTTTTTTCAGAAGGTTCCATACTACTTGGACAGTTTGAACCAGACTAGAAACCATGGATTTTAGCTTGCCTTAAGCACAAATCTAGCAGGATAACATTGACCCAGTTATTCTTTTTCAGCTTTAATACACAGGCAATGGCAAACAGCTTCCAAAATCTTTGTAAGAAAACTTGTCCAGGCAGCTGCTGGGCATCAATGCTGACTCAAAGGCTCATACACCTATACTATTACGTAACTGATCATTTTTAATTCTCTGCTTCTGATTTCACAAATAACATACATGTATGTAATAAAGTATCATTGTACCTATTATTAAGGGTAATTTCTCTGTGTACCATAAGAATAGTCTTTAAACAGAGGCCTGCAGTTAATAAATAAGATTTGACTCTTTGTTTTATTGATTTGCAGATACCAATGTCACTGCAGCCTTTTTAACTCAGAGACGAACTGAGCCTCAAGGCCCCTTGGTATTATTTTTTCTTCATACATTCATACTTTACTGCTGATATAAGTACAAAGATAGTAATAATGAATTAATATTGAACAACCCAATTTGAATTGGTAATGTATATTGTTTGGGTTTTTTTTTTAACAAAGATGGAATGCCCTTTAATTTAGGAGTATTATGTTAATTCCTTGTAGTCACAAGAGTTGGATATGTTGCACATAAGATATATCAAGCATCAGGCATATGTCTGTAGCATATTTAAAAAAATCTTAAAATTGTTGCCACGTACAAAAATGTATGCATTGCCCCTTTATATGTGTAGTCTGCATTTAGGAACTATAATTGGGACAAGCAACTTGGTCAACAGAGAGACAGAGAGAAAGAGAGAGACCGAGACAGACAGACAGACCCAGAGAGAGAAAGAGAGAGAGACAGACAGACAGACAGAGAGAAAGAGAGAGAGAACCAGACCCAGACCCTGTAAAGGTTGTAAATGTGGGCAGAACAATGACTGATGACCACCTTTTATCAGTCCACAATAGAAAACGTCCTCACTCAGTGCATTACGATGTGATATGCTGACTTGACAGTCATGGATAGGAAAACATTACAGAGGGTGATAAGCACAGTACAAAACATCGTGAGCTGTCCCCTGATACCACTAGGTGACATCGCTAGGGCTTGCTGCCTTAGAAGAGTGAGGAAAATCCTCAGGGATGACTCACACCCTGGTCAGCACTTCTTTATTCTCCTTCCATCGGGAGCATAGGAGCTGCACAAATAGGCTGAAGAACTGTAAAGCTGTGGGCTGTCAGACTCCTGAATGAAAAATAACTACAACAACATAGTAGGATTGACTTGTGGGTCCGGCACAACATGCAATAAGTTCACATGGTGTAGTAGGATTGGGTGATTGTTAGCAGGATTCACTGGGATAAGGTTTTTTTTGTTTTTTGTTTTTGTCTTTCACTGTGAGTTGCATTGTGCCGGGGGGGGGGGGGGAGGTGGTGCACGAAGGGAGGCTCAGCCAATCTCATAGTACACATGTTGTAGTCTGACAATAAAGGTTTGAATTTTGAACTGAATTAGTCCCAGAGTTACTTTTTCATACCATTGTAATTGCTAATGGTTGCTGTTTGAGGCAGTCACTAAATGAGAACTATCTGTTGTAACCAACTTTCTGTAAAAGTTCTTGGGTACCTTTGTTCTTGGATATAGCAGGGAAGTTCAAACACTTAGAAGAAAGTTGATTATTAAATTTTAAACTAGAGCATAACTTAGTGTTACACAATAGGAACAATTAATATGAATATCTAGAACAGACTGCAAGGTTCAGTGACCACTGACATAGATCCTATTGTCTTCAGACCTAATCAGAAGTTTGACAAATCTTTCTTTTAAAATCTTTATCCATCTTTAACATAATGGGAAAATACTATGAAATGTTTTCATTTTACATTCCATAGTATTTCCCTTTTATGTTAAAGATGGAGCATGAGAAACTGTTTGTTAGGATTTGCTGGGTTTTGTGATTTTTTTTTTTTAATGTTTTGAACGTTTTGAATGTTGACATATTTCATGTGAACTATATTGTGAAAACTGGAGAGAAATAAGAATAGTAAATGTGAATAGTAAAGTTTAAAGTTATTACTAAAAAGAAGCTACCAATGAATAACCCAGCATTAAAAAAAAAAGAGGGAGAAGAACTGTTCAGTGTGTTTTACATCAGCTCAGTCTTGATTGTGGAGTAGAGAAAGTGAAATGGCTACTATATACTGGGAAACATTGGCAGTAACACGGAACACGGAGACCTTGGCCTATGACCATTCAGTCAGTGACCTTCCCAAGTTATGATGGCGTTGGATGAATGTTGATTACAAGGTTCTCAATTTTCCAAATATCATGACCTCGGTGCTTGGCAAGTTTGTGCATCCTTGCGCACCCTCCCTGATTTGTGCCATAATTCTTGTGTATTTTCTCATGACTATGAACTTAACTGGAGACACCAATCTTTACAGGAAGGATAAATTTAGATGGCTAGCCCAGGCATCTATTATTTTCACAAGGTTTCAGATGGGTTTTGGGGAATTTCCTAACAATCTAGGAGGAAGGCAATTCTGTTGAATAGTTTGTTTACCTCTGGAAAAGAGAGAAGGCCAGGATGTCAGACAGGATTGTCCTGAGTGGAATCTGCTGCTGATTTCAGATGGCTCTTTGAGCCATCTGAACTAAAGAGTTCTGGAAAGTGAAGGGAGTACTTGCCCCTGTACTTGCCATATCTTGGAGGCGCTTCTTCCGGCCCTTGTTGGTGCTGTGCGCACCTCAGTCACTCGGAGAGATGCGCGACTTGCTCTCTGCCCTGAGACACTGGCCCAGCGTGGTTGCGGCCGATGTTCTGCATCATAATGGGCTCCAGGAGGAGGAGGGGACACCATCTCTCCCATCTCTCCCATCTCTCCCATTGTGAAGCACACTAAACTTAACTGTGCTACTCAAGGCGCTGTGAGAGCAATGGGTAGGCTATGGAGGTGGCAACAACAGTGGTGTCGGCTGCAGCTATGCTGAGGCAGTGTCTCAGAGCGGAGAACAAGTTACGCATCTCTCCAAGCTACCAAGGTGTGCGCAGCACCAACAAGTGCCAGACGAAGCACCTGCAAGATAGTAATAGCACAAGCAATAACTCTGTAGAGTGGTTTACAGAGTCAGCATATTGCTCCCAACAGTCTGGGTCCTCATTTTACTGAACTTGGAAGGATGGAAGGCTGAGTCAACCTTGAACCTGGTGAGATTTGATCTGCCAAACTGCTGGCAGCCGGTGATACTGCACTCTAACCACTGCACCACCGCGGCTCTTATAGATATGGCAAGAACAGGGGCACTTTGCTCCCGCTCTGGAATATGGAGCGAGTCTCCATCACCTGTCATCATCCTTACCTTTTCAGGCCAGGCGAGGAGTGACTGGGAGGGGAGGGCAAAGGGTGGGGCCAGTCAGTGGTGGGTTCAGTTGATAGGGAGCCATGGCAGGGGGATGAAAGAGCTTCATTTATCTGGGAACCTGAAATGACTCTTGATTTAAATATGGTAAAAAGCACCCAGAGAAGAAGAAAGAACAAGCAAAACAACAACAACAACACCTGTTTTTGGAAATGGTTCAAGAGGGAACACACACACCCACACACGAGACAGAAAGAGAGAGAGAGAGATGGGGGCGGAGCCTGACAGCCTGATGAGCCGGTAAGAGTTTTTCCCGGCTCCGGAATAGTGGGCCGATAAAATTTATCATCTAACTAAAATGGACAGAAAGTTGTGAAGGTCTGTTTATGATTACCTGGGCCAACAGCGGAGGAAAAAAGAGATTTGTTTGGGACAGTGAAAATCCGATAAAGAGTGTTTAAAGTGTGGGGCCTAATTGCTGTTGTTGGAATGCCACAGAAGAATGTTTGGAATTGTTTATAGACAGCAGCTAGTTTCAAGGAGTGATTAATAACTTTACAACCTCACACGGTTAAGCAGCCCGTTTTATTACAGATAAAAAAAAAAAAACACCCACTGGAAGCAGAAGATTTATTTGATTATTGCCCAGGCTTTGAAGATTTATGCCATCGAAAAAACAAAAAGGTGCTAGCAAATATAAGTGGCAACGTATCCGTCCTTCAAATCACACTGTGACACGATTAAAAAGACAATCTCTGGGTGAATCGGAGCAAGAGAGGTCAGAAAGTGAAACAATAATGGCGGCGAAAACTGGCTCACAGCCAGCAACAGTTGATGAACTCAGAGAAATGCTGACCAGCACTAAAGAGGCAATATTCAAAAGAATGGATGATTATGCAGAAAAAGTTGACAAACGCATGGACCAATTAGTTATAAATATTAGTCATAATGATAAACAGATTAAGCTTCTTAGAGTGGAAACTGATCAATTAGGGAAACAAATGAGGCAGTTGGAAGAAAAGCACTCTCTGGAGTTTGATGAGCATGAGAAAAGGCTGATTTCTCTGGAAGATCAAAGCAGAAGATCATCAATACGAATTCGAAATTTATCAGAGAGGACAGGAGAGGACTTGAGGAAATTGATCCCATGATGGTTTAAAGAAATAATCCCTAACTTGGCCAAGGGAGAAGAGGACATTGAACGCGTCCACAGAGTGGGCGCTTTCAGAGCTGGATTTCACCCCAGAGACATTTTGGTAAAATTTTCTAATTATTATAAAAAAGAGCAGCTGATGATGAAACTGAGGTCATTAGCTATGCTGGAGTTTCAACGATCTACAGTTCAAGTTTATAATGATCTTTGTTACTAAACAATTAAGTGGAGGCGTAGCATTAAATCAATCACCGAAGAGCTCAAGAGAAGGGAGATAAAGTACGCATGGGGATACCCAGTATTTATGAGGTTTATGTATGATGGGAAACAATATAGGATTACCTCTTTGGAGCAAGGCATTGAGCAACTTAAAAGTCTGGGGCTGGAATTGCAGGACGATGCTGTTCCTAAAAGTGCCAATGGTGGAGGAAGAGGAGCCATGGCAAGTGGGAAGTGAAATCGACAAGACTGAGATGATAAATCTGTAAAATATTAATACTAGAAGGCTTGCTGGTTCTGGACTGTGGGCTTTATCTCCCCCCTCCCCCCCTTTAAGGGAATGGCTGGAGCATTAGGCTACTGGGGATTTAGTGGGGGGAAAAGAGTTGGGGAGATTTGGGGGTGGGGGTGGGGAAGGGGGGTAGGTTATGAGGGTTATTTAGTTGAGGTCGTTTTGTGTTTTTTTATATGTTGCTTTAAGTTAAAGTGCACAAGGGATCGTAAAGAATTTGTATGTGCTGAATATGGATAAAACTATAAGAATGACAACACTCAATGTCAAAGGTTTGGGGGCAGTAGTGAAAAGGAGGAGAATCGAACAATTGTTAAACAAGGAAAGATCTGACATCATTTTCTTGCAGGAAACTCACCAGGATAAGGAGGGAATAAATGAAGTGCATCTGAAGTGGTCACTCCATTATGAAAAGTCACTGGGGACTTCAAAAAAAAATGGGGTGGCCATATTGATTTCTAAAAGAACTGGATTTATTATGGAGAGTATAAAAAAAGATGGGCATGGTAGATTTATTATGATTAAAGGTCAAATTGAAAGTACAAAATATACTGGTTAATGTTTATGCCCCAAATGCGGGACATAGAGAATTTTTTTTAGAATTGTTTAAAGTAATAGAAGAATTTAAAGAAGGACATGTTATTTTAGGTGGAGATTTTAATATGGTTATGAATAATAGATTGGACAGGACCAATCCCACAAGTGCTGAAAGGAGGAATAATATCACCATTTTAAATAAATTAATAAAAGAAAAAGATTATGTGGATGGGTGGCATTTTCTTAAAGATGGAGAGCCCGGTTTCACATATTATTCCCCAACCTATAAATCCTATTCTAGAATTGATTATGTTTTTGTTTCTAGGGATATGGCAACTAAGTTGTGTAGAATGGAAATGGGAGTAATTAAAGTAACAGATCATGCGGTGGTTAGTTTAGACTTTATGGTAAAAAAAGACTATAGAGAAGCGGTTAGATGGAAGGTGACTACAAGGATTCTTAAAAATGAGAAAGTGGTTGAGAAAATGCAAAAGGAGATATCAGAATTGTGGGAAATTAATGAAAAAGGAGAAATAGCAACGAGAATGGTGTGGGACACCATGAAGGCGGTGACACGGGGAATATGTATTAGGGAAGCCTGTAGTGTTAAAAGGCAAGAAACTGCATTACGGGAAAAATTAGAGGAACAGATTAAGAAATTGGAAAAAGAGTACTGGCATACAAGAAATAAACAGAAATTAATAGAATTACAAGCTAAAAAAAAAGAATTAGAGAATAAAAATTTAGAGGAAGTTCAGAATAATTTAACATACATGAAAAGTGAATTTTTTGAAAATATCAATAAAAATTCTAAGATGCTTGCCAGGCTCACACAAAAGGAGAAAGCTAAAAATTCAATAGGTATAGTGAAAGATAAATTGGGGAATTATTGTAGTACAATGAAAGGAAAGTTAAAAATATTCCAGGAATTTTATCAAGAGTTGTACAAGGGTAAGGAGGTTAAGAAGGATAGAATGGAAGCTTATATTGGGAAATATATAAAAAGAGCTGTAGAAACGGAGCATAAAGAATTAATGGAAAGGAGTATATCGCAAAGGGAAATTGCAGAAGTAATTGAAAGTTTAAAGGTGGGTAAATCACCTGGGGTAGACGGATTAGGAACAGAATTCTATAAAACATTTAAAACATTATTAGTACCGAAATTATTAAAGCTGTATAATGCAATATTAGAAGGGGAAAAGATTCCAGAATCATGGGAGCACTCGTTAATAATATTAATACTTAAACCAGATAAGGATCCGATGCTCCCTGACTTGTACAGACCATTATCATTAATAAATCAAGATGCAAAAATTTTTTCAACTATTTTAGCAAGAAGAATGAATAATTTTATAGGTTATAAGGGAAGATCAATGTGGATTTGTAATGGGCCGTCAAATGCATAATTTGGTAGCAAGAGTGTTAAATGTAATTCATGAGATCAAAAATCTAAAACTTAAAGCGGGGATATTAGCGTTAGATATCTTTAAGACCTTCGATTGTGTGAGTTGGCAAGCATTAAAGATGGTAATAGACAGAATGGGATTTGGAAATAAATTTAAAGGTGTAATAGATCAATTATACTCTCGGAATTCTGCCTTAGTGGTAGTGAATGATGGAGTTACAGACAAGATACAACTCACCAGAGGAACGAGGCAAGGGTGCCCACTCTCACCTGTCCTATTTGTATTGGTTATGGAACTATTGGCCAATGCATTAAGAGATGACGGGGAGATAGAAGGGATAGGTAAAATAAAACTAAATATGTTTGCTGATGATACATTGTTAACAGTTAAGAATATAGTGGATAGGATGGAAAGAATTGGATGGCATCTAAAAGAATTTGAAGAAATAACTGGATTAAGAATAAATTGGTCAAAATCTGAGTTGATGCTGTTTAATTACACTAAAAGGGAAGAGAAGGATTGGGAAGGGAAGCAAAGCGAAATGAGAATTAAAGATCATATTAAATACCTGGGAGTTAGAATTACAAAAAATTTGGAGAAGTTAGAAAAGGAAAATCTAGGCATCTTAAAGAAGGAGATTTTGGAAAGTTTGAATAAATATAAAAGTTTGAATTTATCATGGTTTGGAAGAATTGCCTTAGTAAAAATGAAGATTTTTGCAAAGATCAATTTTGCTTTTAGGATGCTACCAATAAAAATATCAGAATTAGAGTTAAAGAGTTGGCAGAATATACTGAACAACTATTGTAATGGGAATAAGAAAGTGAGGATAAATAAAAATAAGTGGTATCTAAGCCAAAAAAAAGGGGGTTTAGGACTCCCAAATATTAATTTATATTATGTCGCTAACAGGCTTAGATATGTTATAGAGGCAATTTTAGGAATAGGGGATTTGGAATGGTTGGAAGATAAATCTAAAATTAAAACCAAATTATAATGGAAGTTGGAAAATATATTTTTTATGGAAGGTGGAAAGAAATGGGCTGAGAGCATAAGCAATCTTCTCCTGAAGTTTCATTGAGAAATTTGGAGTAAATATAAAGGGAGGTTGCTTCCGAAGAACTCCTTTATCACCGGTAGTAATTTTGGAAAAGTTCCCAGGGAATTTGAAGAATAAAGTGAATGAAATTCTAAAAGAGAAAAATAAAATGAAATTAAGGGAATGGTTAGGAGGAATGAGGACACATGGGGAATTGGAAGAGGTTCTAGGAGGAAAACGGTTGTCTTGGTTAAATTATAGCCAAGTGGAACAATGGACTAAAAATTGGATAAGAGAAAATGGAGACTGTAGAAAGTTAACGAGGTTTGAGGAATTAATTGAAAAAAATCAAACTGTAAAGGAAGAAAATAAAGGGATAAAAGGCTTAATGAGCGGAATCTATAAAATATTGTTGGAGGAAAAGGAGAGGGGAAATTTAGGAAAGATGGTATGGGAAATCGATTTGAAAATACAAATAGGGCAACAGAGTTGGGACAGAATTTGGCAACAAAGAGTGTTGAGAAATATGTCAGTAAGAATAAAAGAGAATTACTACAAAATGGTATGGAGGTGGTACTTAACTCCAGTTGGATTAAGCAATATGAATCAGCACTATTCAGATAACTGTTGGAGAGGTTGTGGGGAAAAAGGAACGTATTTACATATGTGGTGGGATTGTAAATTTGTGCAAAAATTGTGGAAGATGGTGTTTAAGGAAATAGAAGAAATTGTAGGAATAAAGGTAGAAGAGGCACCAAAGGTAGCATTACTTTCACTATTGGAAGATATAAAATGTAAAAAAGAGACTAAAGAATTGATAATAAATTTGTTGACCGCAGCAAGGTTAATGATTTCTAGGAACTGGAAGACACAAGGGGTTTATAGTTTAGAAGAATGGTATAAGGAAGTATGGGATATTCCCATAAACGATAAATTGACTTGCAATATTAAAGTAAAGAGGGGCATAATGAAGGTAAACGAATTCAATGGAATCTGGAAACAGTTCCTAATATATGTGTTTTCTGGAGGAAGAGGGATACCATCACCAGAAGAAGCCTTAAGATTCTGGAAGCAGGAATGATCCCGAGGGGTGGGGGAGCACTCGTTGATTGTTTGTATTCTGTATATTGTTATATATTATATATTATGGTTCATGTATGTTATGTATGTTAATTTTTTTTATATGTTAATAATAAAAAAAATATGGAAAAAAAAAGAGATGAGAGAGAGAGAGAGAGAGATGAGAGAGGGAGAGACAGAGAGAGAAAGAGAGAGACAGAGGGAGAAAGAGAGAAAGAGATCTGTTTCTCACAGAAAACACCAGGAGCCACAAAACCTGGGGAAGCATGGCTGGGAGGGCATCATGTGACTGGGTGGGAATGAGTGACGTCGAGTTGGCCATGGCCACCCAGGTTTTGTGGCTCCCGGTGATTTCTTTTCTGTGGGAAACGGGTCCAAATGGCTCTTTGAGTGTTTAAGGTTGCAGACCCCTGGCCTAGGCTATCTTTATGTAGAGTAACAATTTGTTTTTTCAGATCCTCAAAGAGTTCATTGCATGAAGTGCCATGTTGAACTTCAGTGACCAGTATGAGAGAGTGAGCGTGATAATACCAAATTTAACACACCTGCTCCCCCTTCACACCTGAGACCTTGTACCACTAACAAGTCACATGACACCAGGAAGGGAAAACGGCTACTTGGGCCCTTTTTGGACATTATCACTTAAGGGTGTACTCACTTTTGTTGCCAGCAGTTTAGACATTAATGGTTGTGTGTTGCGTTATTTTGAGGGGACAGCACATTTACACTGTTATACAAGCTGTATGCTCACTACTTTACATTGTAGCTAAGTGTCATTTCTTCAGTGTTGTCACATGAAAAGATATTCTTAAATATTTACAAAATGTGAGGAGGTGTATTCACTTCTGTGATATACTTTATGTAGTTAAATGTGTAGCAAATAGATCTCTTGAGAAGCTTTTTATTATAGATTGTTATGCATTAGTTCTTTATTTCTAATATACATTTTTTTAAAAAAGCTTTTCCATTTTCAGGTCAATTCTGAATTCTATACTGGTTGGTTAGATCATTGGGGCCACCCCCATAATGTTATACCGTCACCAGCCATAGCAAAAACTCTTAGTGAAATCTTGGCACATGGAGCTAACGTTAACCTGTAAGTTCATTGATATCTGTTTAAAAGAAAAAACAAGGTTCTTCTGCAGCATCCTCGATTGCTTTTCTACTTCTTTTTTCAGATATATGTTCATAGGAGGCACTAATTTTGGCTACTGGAATGGTAAGAAGTGTGCATGTAACTGCTTATCCTATAATTAAAAGATTTTCTTTTTTCTAATCCTAAAAACAAGAACATGTACTATATGTCTTCTTAAACAGAGGAGTAGAAGAATTTTGGATGGAAGAAAATAGAAAAGTCATTGAAGGGAATTCTTTTTGTTGGGGTTTCAGTTTCCAGAATATAGCACAAGTATCATCGGATTACGAGAGCAATTGAAACAAGAATTTCTATCACTAAGCAATGTAGTAATAAAGTGCTATGTTATGTGAGTCAATCACTTAGTAATGGCAATCCTAGCTGCCATAACCCCAGGGCTGCACAAGTGTGCATGTGCCATTGGTGTGCTCTGGCAGGCTCCCAGGTATGGATGGGGGTGCTTTGGGCAGGTGCTACAGAGTGCAGTGGACAACAATTGGCAGGAAGGAGAGTGAATTCTGACTTTCCGCTGATATTGCTTATGGAGGCTAGCAAGGAACATTGGAAATTGTTATCCCATGACTGTGGCCTGCTGAGATGTACTCACATAAGCCAGGCATCAAGTGCCAGCTCACAGTCACGTAACTACAGGGATGGTCAGAACTCCAGAAGACCTGTCATAGGCCTATTAGTTCAGCAGCACTGTAATTTTGAATGGTTGCTGAACAACTGGTCTTAATCCAAGGACTATCTGTATGAGTAATATCTAACTGCCAGGCACTTAGGCTAAAATTACAACAGGGACTGACTCTCTTATTTATATGAAGCCAGAGAGTTTTTTTTTTTTTTTTAATTTGATTTATATGCCGCCCTTCTCCGAAGACTCAGGGCGGCTTACAATGTGCTCAGCAATAGAGTGAGTTAAATAGAGTGAGACATTTTATTTGGAACATTGTACTTCCCCACCCCCGAAGTATAGGCTTTCACTTACTTGCTCTATATTTTGCCATTTGACCTTTGACCTTTTCCTTTTCCTTTTTCCTTGACCAATAAGATAGAGTCAATAATGACTAAGGTATGATTTTCTTTGGTACATTTTCTGATTCATAGTTCTGTATCATACAGTTTGACTAACATTTGCTGAAAGTTATCAATGTTTAACTCCATTTTTCACACAGAATGTCCATATTTCAAGCTTGGTAATTTTTGTCATGCACTTTGTCATAGTCAACAAATGTATAAATATGAGAAATTTGTCTATTGAAGAGCAAAAATATAATCTGCACATATCTACTACCTGGTGTAAACTCCACCATCTTCTCAAAATTTGCTCATAGTCATTTCTTTCAACCATAATTTTGCTAAAACCTATCCCAACACTCTTGCAATCTAGATCCTATAGTTCTGATATCACTCCTTCTGTATATGAGAAAGATAATGATGTTCTTCTCTACTATCAAATATGGCTTTAGTCAGTCAAGGTTTTTAGCACAATACCTCTTAGTAAAAAAAGAAATAAGAGCAAACTAGGATTTCTAGTCATATCTATGATTTAAGCAATTATTTTATATGAATGATAAGGACAGTATTCATCACTTTGGATGCTTTTGGGCCAGTATTTTACAAATCCAATCAAAGTTTAATGTTACTCTAAACATGTTTGTGCTGTTACACCAAGCTAGTATCTAAAATATAGCTATTGCCTTGCAAGTCAATATACCAAAGCAGGTATCTTATCAGATATGAAGTACATGCAATCTATTGACACACTGAGGACATTATAAAGTCTCCTAAAGCTTAATTGGAGGCAATCAAATACCCAATTTACAATCTGCTTTTTCTCACAGGAGCCAATATACCATACATGGCACAACCTACTAGTTATGATTATGATGCCCCATTGAGTGAAGCAGGGGATCTTACAGAGAAGTATTTTGCTCTCAGAGAAGTTATTGGCATGGTGAGTTTCTTTTTGAAACATCACTTCTATATCTTAACCTGGATTTGTTTTGACTTCTAATTTAGTCACGAACCCAAAGTACCTGCTCTGGGCTCCATAGTAGTCTGATCAGTCATTAGATTTAATGACAAAAATTCAGGTGAATGTATATGCATGTGCTGGGCCTTAAAAATCCCGAGGCCCAATAGATTGCAGCAAATAGGCACAGGAAAAAAAACTAACTTTTTTCTGCCACCAGGTGGTTTTCTGGATTTTTCCATCCTAAATGTGGGATGATTATTTTTTTTCTACAGAATAATCATTTTTGTGAGATATGTGTAAGAAACATCTCCAAAGTTGGTCCTCAAATTATTAAATTAGTCTAGATTCTAGATTTAAAGTCATCATAGCAGAAATGAAAAAAAAATGGAATTCATGGCAGCCTCCTCATTGTATATAATTATTATCAATGTAGTGAAGATGTAGTGAGACTACAATTGCCTTAAATCCTAACCATTTTGGTTAGGAAGTGATGGTGCTGGTAGATTTAGTCCCAACAAATTTCAAGGGTTCCAGATTGAGTAATGATACCACAGCAACCCAAGATCATATAAGCTTATTTACACAAGAATGAGAAAATTGATTCTTCAAATGCTGAACACTTTATATAGTGTTATATATAAGAATGACACCAGACCCACACTCACGAAAACCACACAGGATGTCACCACCACACATCCACGCAAAAAGCAAACTCAAACCCACACTGATGATGAGGCACGACCACAAAGCAGAAGCCAGACCACAGCTGCATCATTAGCCACTTTAAACCCCTCCAATCTTTACATGAAGCAAACTGACACCCACCATGAAGATGTGGCATGACCACGAACATGAAGCCAAACAACAGCAACACAGCTCACCAGCTCAAATCCCCCTCAGGTTAGTCTGCAACTCAGACTAACCCGAGTATAACCAAGCCCCCACCCAAACAGAACACACACCCATCCAATCAGAGCACAGCCAATCCCCCATCCAATCAGAGCACAGCCAAGCCCCCAACCAATCAGAACACACCTCCACCCAATCAGAACACAGCCAAGCTCCCACCCAATCAGTTCACACCCCCACGGGCAGTTAAAAAGAAGAAATAGCTGCGATCACACATTGCTCCTAGAAGCACGAAGCCGAAGACACCAGCCTGAAGATGACAAGTGAGACTTCGTCGAAACGTCGCCAAAACACTTCAAACACAACACAAAACACCACAAATTTTACGCGAGAGAAAACCCAAATAACCAAAGACCTACATACACACACACACACACACACACACACACAGACAGACATACTAGCTGTGGCCCAGTCTTGTGGGTATACAATATTTTTTGACCGAGTGCCAATAATGTCCTTCTGTAGCTCAGGTCACACCTACTTTGTCTCCGTCCTAGTTTGCCACGGGTGTAAGAGCTGGTTTCCCGGTTTGCTGGTATAACCGCCTTCACCTTCACAGCTCTCCGCACCACAGGTGGCATCGGGTCCCTGGCAAAGGTACGGCATACTCCGTTAGTCGGAGGTGGTGGTTGACATTTCCTGCCATTTTGCTTGTGGGTTTGGTGGCGGCGGCACTGAGGGGAAAAGACCCGGCTCGCGCTTGCCATTGTGGTGCTGCGACGTTAAAGTCCAAAAAGATAGTATAGCGTGTGTTGCTTTTACGTGCAACAGGTGGCGCTGTTTTTCAAAAAATGCAACGTTATGTCAAAATTTCAAAGCAATCGGTGAAGAACTTTTGGAGATTTACGATTTTGAACAAACAAACATTTATATTTATATATATATCATTTATATTTCATTTATATTTCAGTACAAGGATTTGCCAAAGGGGCCTATACCTCCAACAACTCCTAAGTTTGCATATGGAGAAGTTAAATTGATGAAGGTAAATGTATATTACATAGTATTTTTTAAATTAAGTTTTTATTGTTAAAGAATTATAGTACAATTCCACCTTTCCGGTTTCATGGTGTTGATATACACATACATATACACATACACATACATAATATTTGCTTATTATTTACATGGTATAGCCTCGTTATCTTAATTTAAAAGGTACTGCCCGTAGGATTTCTTACTTACGTTATCCTTAATACTTATTATTACATTTTATTTACATAAACTTGTATCCTTACTCCATTTTATTTCCTACTAACCAGTAGTACGATTCCTTTCAATATACTCATTTAGTTAATCATCAAATTGAACTTTAACTCTCTCCGTCTTCACTTCAATTTTCTTTTCTCTAACCACTCATACCACATATCCCACACACTATAGTAGTCAGTTTCCTCTCTATCATTGATTTCTAATGTCAGCTTGTTCATTTCGGCACATTCCATTATTTTCCTAATTGCGTGCTCTTTGGATGGCAACTTTTTCTCTTTCCAATGTTGAGTGTAGGAAATTCTTGCTGCTGTTATTATATGTGTGATAAGATACTTCTTCTTTCTTGCAAATTCTGTCTTCAAGATTCCCAGGAGAAATATTTTTGGTTCTAATTCAATGGTATCTCCTATTATTTCCGACACACATTTACAAATCATCCTCCAGAATTCTTTGGCTTGTGGACAGGTCCACCAACAATGATAATAGGTACCTTGCTGGTGACCACACTTCCAACAGTTTGAACTCGTGTTTGGGTAAATTTTGGCAATCCTTGCTGGTGCTAAGTGCCACCTATAAACTATCTTATATTGATTTTCCTTGTAAGTTGTTGCTCTGGTCATTTTGAGATTGTTATTCCAAATTTGGTCCCACTCATTCAAATTTATGGTTTGTCCGATATTTTTGGCCCATGCTATCATTGGGTCCTTAACCACCTCCTCTATCAAGTCATACCCTACCAGATAGTTATACAATTTAGCCAATAATTTATTATCTGTACCCATCCATACCTTGTCAAAACCATTGATGCCTGTCTCTATGCCATATTCTTCTATATCTTTTTTATATTTATTTATTTATTTTTTTTATTTTTCATATTTGTATACCGCCCTACTCCCGAAGGACTCAGGGCGGTGAACAGCCATAATAATTACAAATACATATAGAAGTTAAAAACTATTAAAAAACAGATTAAGTAATTTGGCTCAAAGATTAAAACATCCAAATTTATCTAAAAGAGGTCTAAAACCTGATTTAAAAGCCAATTTAAAAGCCAATTTAAAAGCCAATTTAAAAGGGAGAGTTAGGCCAGACCAGCTTGTTGGAATAGAAACGTTTTCAGGGCACGGCGGAATATGCGTAAGTCTTGGATGTTTCGTAACTCCGGGGGAAGCCCGTTCCAGATGGTAGGTGCCCCCACAGAAAAGGCTCTCCCCCTGGGGGCCGTCAGTCGACATTGTTTGGCCGACGGCACCCTGAGGAGTCCCTCTCTATGGGAGCGAACTGGTCGGTGAGAGGCTATTGGTGGCAGGAGGCGGTCTCGTAAGTACCCTGGTCCTGAGCCATGGAGCGCTCTAAAGATAGTAACCAAAACCTTGAAGCGCACCCGGAAGACCACTGGGAGCCAGTGCAGCTCGCGCAGGAGGGGGGTTACATGAGAGCGCCACATTGCTCCCATTATCACCCGCGCGGCCGCATTCTGGACCAGTTGGAGCCTTCGGGTGCTTCTCAAGAGGAGCCCCATGTAGAGAGCATTACAATAATCCAGGCGTGAGGTGACAAGGGCGTGAGTGACCGTGCGCAACGAGTCCCGATCCAGAAAGGGATGCAACTGGCGAATCAGGCGAACCTGATAAAAAGTCCTCCTGGCCACGGCTGTCATATGCTCTTCTAAGGACAGCCGCGAGTCCAGGAGGATGCCCAAGTTGCGAACCCCATCTGTGGGGGCCAACGACTCGCCCCCAATAGTCAGAGATGGCGCCAACTGACTATATCGGGACGACGGAAACCACAGCCACTCGGTCTTGGATGGGTTGAGTCTGAGTTTGTTCCTCCCCATCCAGATCCGTACGGCCTCCAGGCACCGGGACATCACCTCGAGGGCATCATTGGGGTGGTCTGGGGTGGAGATGTACAGCTGGGTGTCATCAGCGTACTGATGGTACTTCACCCCAAAACCACGGATGATCTCACCCAGCGGCTTCACATAAATGTTGAATAGAAGGGGCGAGAGGACCGATCCTTGTGGCACCCCACATACAAGGGGCCTCGGGGTCGACCTCTGCCCCCCTGTCAACACAGACTGCGACCGGTCAGAGAGAAAGGAGGAGAACCACTGTAGAACAGTGCCCCCCACCCACAACCCTTCCAACCGGTGCAGCATGATATCATGATCGATGGTATCAAAAGCCGCTGAGAGGTCTAGTAGGACCAGGACAGAGGAGCAACCCCTGTCCCGAGCCCTCCAGAGATCATCAACCAATGCGACCAATGCTGTCTCTGTGCTGTACCTGGGCCTGAATCCCGACTGGAACGGATCTAGATAATTCGATTCATCCAGGTACTGAGGCAGTTGTCGTGCAACCACACTCTCAACAACCTTTGCAACAAAGCGAAGGTTGGAGACAGGACAATAATTTGCTAATACAGCTGGATCCAGGGAGGGCTTTTTGAGGAGGGGCCTCACCACCGCCTCTTTCAAGACGGTGGGAAAGACACCCCCACTCAAAGAAGCATTTATAATCTCCTGAAGCCAGCTTCGTGTCACCTCCCAGGAGGCCAGTACCAACCAGGATGGACACGGGTCCAATAAACATGTGGTCGCATTTAGTCTGTTCAGTATCCTGTCCACGCTTTCGGGAGTCACAGGATCAAACTCTTCCCAAATAATATTCTCAGGACCTGCCCCTGTCATCTCCTCTGGATCAATCCAGTCAGAGACTAGCTGTTCACGAATCTGAGCAATTTTGTCATACAGATATTGTACAAAATCCTCAGCTCTACCCTCCAAGGGGTCTTCCCACGTCTCTTGATGGAGCAGAGAGCGGGTCACCCTAAACAGGGCGGCTCGGCGATTATCTGATGACGCAATAAGAGTAGAAAAGTAGTTACTCTTCTCTACTCTTATTGCCACTAGGTAATTCTTAATATGAGATCTTACCAGTGTTCGGTCGGATTCAGAACGACTAGCCCTCCAACTGCTCTCTAGGCGTCTTTTCTGGCGCTTCATCTCCCTCAGCTCCTCAGTATACCAAGGAGCCAGGTGAGACCGGCGCCGGGTCAGAGGCCGCAAAGGCACGACTCGGTCTAAAGCATCAGCCGCCGCCCTATCCCAGGCGGCCACTAAGTCCTCAGCCGAGTCGTGTGCTAGAACCTCAGGAAATGGCCCAAGCTCCATCTGGAATCTCTCAGGATCCATCAGGCGCCTGGGACGGAACCACCTGGTCGGTTCCGCCTCCCTGCGGCGGGGTGTGGCGGTTCGAAGGTCCAGGCGAAGGAGGGAGTGATCTGACCATGACAAGGGTTCAATCACTATATCCCCTATCTCGAGATCACTCAACCACTGTCCAGAGACAAAAACAAGGTCCAGTGTGTGTCCCCCCATGTGAGTAGAGCCATAAATTAACTGGCTCAGGTCCATAGCCGTCATGGAAGCCATGAACTCCCGAGCCACCTCAGATGTCTCGCCAACTGATGACAGGTTAAAATCCCCCATGACCATAATCCTGGGGGTGTCAACAGCCACCGCGGCTATAACATCAAGCAGCTCAGGCAGGGCTGCTGCCACATGGCAGGGAGCCAGGTACGTGACTAGCAAGCCCAACTGCACCCTATGACCCCACTTCATAAGAAGGGACTCACATCCAGCCGTCTGAGGAACAGTGGCCTCCCTTGGTCCAAGACCTTCGTTAATAACAACCGCCACCCCTCCGCCCCTCCCCTGAGACCTTGGTTGATGGAAAGCACGGAAACCTGGTGGGCACATATCAACAAGGGGGGCTCCCCCTTCCTGGCCCAACCAGGTCTCCGTAATACCCACCAGGTCCGCACCCCCCTCCTGAATAAGATCACAAATGAGGGGGGCTTTATTTACCACGGACCTGGCGTTGCACAGCATCAGCCGAAGGCCTGGGGCCCGAGGTTCTGTACAACCTGGGGAACGAGAAGAGCTTTGAGGGTCGGAGCGCGCCACCGCTTGTAAACAGTGAGGACACACTCCCGTAGGATGATGTGGCCCCCCGCTCCCGCCATATCTGCCCCTCCCACCTACAGTATCGATGTTATGGGCATCTATATCGTAAGATCTAATCATCTTGACCCCAGAGTTCACACCTCCCATGCCACGCCCTACGGCTGGCCCAGATACCCTCCCCCGCGGGTCTTCCCCCGAACCCACGTAATCTACCCCCCTCCCAGAATCCCTTAAAATCTTATTAAGAAATTTCCCTAAAAAACCCCATAACCCTCTTTTTGCTGTATGCCATCTCTCCGGACTCCAAAGTCCGTCATCGAGATAGGCCCTCGATAAAGAAGAGGGCCAGACCTGCGAGAGGGGGGCATCTCGCAGTTTGAGGAGTTCTCCCAATGAGTACATTTTGTAGCTAGATAGTCTATAGCTGGTAGGCATGTCCTAGTTTTACAGGGTCCTGTGGAGAGAGTATCAATTAGAGGTACAAGTCATTTTAGTCCCGCTGAACTCTCATATCAGCGTTAGAAAGAGCCATTTTGAACTCAGATGTGAACATCAATCACCCTCTCACGGCAACCAGATATCGCGATTTAATTTGTGCATATGTCCACCATTCTATGTGGGTGCCCTGTTCTTTCAATTCTTTCATTGTTTTGAGGTTTCCTGCCCCATCTAGCATCTCTTTTATTTTACAGTTTTGCCCAGTCCCAGAACATTGGGGTATATTATTGCCTCCATCGTGGATAGCCATCTGGGAATTTTAGTATATTGTTTTTGTCTTATTTCTCCCCATGTTGACATTAGCGTGTCCCTTATTTTATGTTTATGGAAATAAGTTCTTGTTCTTTTCCCTGTTTCCCAAAGATAAGCATGCCAACCCTTCTGGAAGTCATGGCCTTCCAATGTCAGGATTCTTTTATTTCCCAGAATTGCCCATTCTTTTAACCATACTAAGTTTGCTGCTTTGTGATAAATTTCCCAGATTGGAAGTCCAAAACCACCCCTGTCTTTTTTGTCTTGTAGATTCCTGATTGCAATCCTCGGTTTCTTCCCTCCCCAAATAAATTTCCTAATGGTAGAATTAAATTCCCGAAAAAATTTCCTATCTAATTTGACTGGAGCAGTTTGGAATAAATACAGCAATAGTAATATTACATAGCCATTAGATTTGCATAGTCATGAGTTGGGAAATTTTGATTTAGCGATTATGAAGATCGACTTTTAAACAAAAGACAAACAATAATTTGCTTTGTAGTGGTGCTTTAGAGATTGGAGGTGGAAAATTTGAACTTTGTCATGAAGCTTAAAAAAAATGGAGCTCTTCTTTTACAGTGTATAGTTGAAAAATGTGCAAGAACCCTGATAAAAAGTTTAATTAGAATTAACACATCAGGGAATTTAGTCTCAGGAAAGAATCGTATCTTCAGGATAAGGTTTACATTTACATTATAGCAATAACGTTAATTATAAAATAGCTCTGGAGGAATGATTTTTTTTTTCACTGAGTTTTCACATTATTCCTACATGGAACTGGCATCATTCAATATGATTGTGTGAGAATTCAGTTAAGAGTATGAAAACAGCTACAGGCAGGAGGCCAAAATGGTTCCTATACATACTGTATACTGTTGTATATCTTAAATAGATATCTTCAGAACAAATTCTGATCAATATTTATGTAAGCATTGTTTAGAATGTGTTGTTGTTCTGCATTTACTTCAATGCAAATTATACTCTGTTTTTGCTCTATTACAGGTTGGAACAGTGACTGAACTGCTGAATGATTTTTCCCCATCTGGACCAATTAAAAGCATGTATCCTTTGACATTTGTTCAATTAAAGCAGGTAAAAGTTGATATCATTTTCTTGGAAATAGTTCCAAATTTAATTAATTTAATTTGACTAATCATAAATTGCCAGTTCAAATTGTTGAAGACTTTTTGGGCTTCCAGAAAAACAAGGGCCACTTGTTTCTCTGGATGTGCTTCATAATACTCCAAGATGTCAATTGGAGGTCAGTACTCCAAGGTGTCAACAATACAATTATTCTTGTATTGTTTCTTATTTTTCTGTCCAGGATGAAACCATTTTATCGGGGTGTATAATAGTGTTTAATATTTTTTTCATCCTCCCTGCAATTATACTCATAAATATTTTGTAGTCCGCATTTAACAGGGATATCGGTCTGTAGTTTTTAATCTGACTTTTATCTGTACCTTCTTTCGGGAGTAGTGTAATATTTGCTTCCCTCCATGATTCTGGTTTCTTCGCCTCAAACAGTGCTTCATTACAGATCTCCAGTAATGTTGATTGTATAATTTCATCTACTTTTTAAATATTTCTCCTGGGAGACCGTCCGGGCCAAGTGTTTTATTATTTTTAAGTTTCGAAATTGCCACTCTCAACTCTTCTATTGTTATTTCTTTGTTAAGCATTTGTCTTTCATCTTTCCTATTAGTATAGTCTTTTTATTATTATTATTATTATTATTATTATTTATTAAATTAGTATACCGCCCTTCTCCCGAAGGACTCAGGGCGGTGCACAGCCAAATTAAAATACATACAATACAAAATTTAAAATAATTTAAAACAAAATTAAATCCAATTGGCTTCCCGAAGTATTAAAACCCATTACTCTTAAAAACCCTTTAAAAAATTTTTAAGCCAGGCCAGCTTGCTGGAATAGGAAGGTCTTCAAAGCTCGACGGAAGGTACAGAGGTCTGGGATTAGTTGTATTCCTGGGGGGAGCTCATTCCAGAGGGCGGGTGCCCCCACAGAGAAGGCCCTCAAGCATTGCTTGACCGACGGCACCCTAAGGAGGCCCTCTCTGTGGGACCGAATTGGCCGGTGGGAGGTTATCGGTGGCAGAAGGTGGTCTCGCAGATAGCCGGGCCCTAAGCCATGGAGCGCTTTAAAGGTGAGAACCAATACCTTGAAGCGCACCCGGAAGACCACCGGGAGCCAGTGCAGCTCGCGCAAGCAAGGTGTCACATGGGAGCGCCAAGTCGCTCCCGTAATCACCCGCGCGGCCGCATTCTGGACCAGCTGGAGCCTCTGAGTGCTCCTCAAGGGGAGCCCCATGTAGAGAGCATTGCAGTAGTCCAGGCGAGAGGTGACGAGGGCATGAGTGACCGTGCATAGGGAGTCCCAATCCAGAAAGGGACGCAACTGGCGTATCAGGCGAACCTGATAAAAAGCCCCCCTGGCCACGGCCGTCATATGTTCTTCTAAAGACAGCCGTGCATCCAGGAGGACGCCCAAGTTGCGAGCCCTCTCCGTGGGGGCCACTGACTCGCCCCCAATAGCCAGAGTTGGCACCAGCTGGCTATATCGGGACGCCGGCATCCACAGCCACTCGGTCTTGGAAGGGTTGAGTCGAAGCCTGTTCCTCCCCATCCAGACCCGCACGGCCTCCAGGCACCGGGACATCACTTCAAGGGCATCGTTGGGGTGGTCTGGGGTGGAGATGTACAGCTGAGTATCATCAGCGTACAGATGGCATCGCACCCCAAATCCACGGATGATCTCACCCAGCGGCTTCACATAAATGTTGAACAGGAGAGGCGAGAGGACCGACCCTTGCAGCACCCCACAAACAAGGTGCCTCGGGGTCGACCTCTGCCCCCCTGCCAACACGGACTGCGACCGGTCGGAGAGATAAGAGGAGAACCACCGTAAAACGGTGCCTCCCACTCCCAACCCCTCCAGCCGGCGCAGCATGATACCATGGTCGATGGTATCAAAAGCCGCTGAGAGATCTAATAGGACCAGGACAGAGGAACAACCCCTGTCCCGAGCCCTCCAGAGATCATCAACCAACGCGACCAATGCCGTTTCCGTGCTGTACCCAGGCCGGAAGCCGGACTGGAACGGATCCAGATAGACAGCTTCATCCAGGTACTGTGGGAGCTGTCGCGCAACCACACTCTCAACAACCTTCGCCACAAAGCGAAGGTTGGAGACAGGACGATAGTTTGCCAAAACAGCCGGATCCAGAGAAGGCTTCTTGAGGAGGGGCCTCACCACCGCCTCTTTCAAGGCGGGAGGCAAGACCCCCTCACTCAAGGAAGCGTTAATAATCCTCTGGAGCCAGCCTCGTGTAACCTCCCGGGTAGCCAGCACCAGCCAGGAGGGACATGGGTCCAATAAACATGTGGTTGCGTTCAAGCTCCCCAGCATCCTGTCCACGTCCTCAGGAGTCACAGAATCAAACTCCTCCCAGACGGCATTCTCAAGACCCGCCTCAGACACATCGCCTGAACCCACCCAGTCAGAGTCCAAGCCGTCCCGAATCTGAGCGATTTTATCGTGCAGATAACATGCAAAGTCCTCAGCACGCCCTTGCAAGGGGTCTCCCAGATGGAGGAGGGAGCGGGTCACCCTAAACAAGGCGGCTGGGCGATTATCTGCCGACGCGATAAGAGCGGAGAAGTAATTACACTTCGCCGCTTTTATCGCCACTAAGTAGGTCTTGATATAAGACCTCACTAGTGTTCGGTCAGATCCAGAACGACTAGCCCTCCAACTACTCTCTAGGTGTCTTTTCCGGCGCTTCATCCCCCTCAGCTCCTCAGAAAACCAAGGAGCTAGGCCGATTCGGCGCCGGGTCAGAGGCCGCAAAGGCATGACCCGATCTAAAGCACCAGCGGCCGCCCTATCCCAGGCGGCCACCAGGTCTTCCGTCGAGTCGTGAGCCAGAATCTCAGGAAATGGCCCAAGCTCCATTTGGAACCTATCAGGATCCATCAGGCGCCTGGGGCGGAACCACCTAGTCGGCTCCGCCTCCCTGCGGCAGGGTGTGGCGGTCAGAAGGTCAAGTCTAAGGAGAGAATGGTCTGACCATGACAGGGGTTCAATGACTATATCCCCTATATCAAGACCATTCAACCACTGACCAGAGATAAAAACCAGATCCAGAGTGTGTCCTCCTATATGAGTAGGGCCATGAATTAACTGGGTCAGGTCCATGGCTGTCATGGAAGCCATGAACTCCCGAGCCACCTCAGACGTTTCACCGATAGACGGCAGGTTGAAATCCCCCATGACCATTAGCCTGGGGGTCTCAACCGCCACCCCGGCTATGACGCCGAGGAGCTCGGGCAGGGCCGCTGCCACGCAGCAGGGAGCCAGGTACGCAGCCAGCAGGCCCACCTGCACCCCATGGCCCCACTTCACAAGGAGAGACTCACATCCGGCAATCTGAGGTACAGTGGCCTCCCTAGGATTGAGACCTTCCTTTACAATAACTGCCACTCCTCCACCCCTACCCTGGGCCCTCGGCTGATGAAATGCGCGGAAACCTAGTGGGCACATCTCAACGAGGGGAACTCCCCCCTCCCGGCCCAGCCAGGTCTCTGTAATACCTGCCAGGTCCGGTTTTCCCTTAAGTACTTATCAATCTTCTCTACTGCTATTTCTTCCTTATTATAAAGATCTGTATAATAGTCTTGTGCAATTTTCTTTTTCTCTTCCTCGTTATTCTGGGTGTTTTCCCTCACATCTTCTAGTTGTTGAATGATCCGTGCTTCTCTTTCTGTTTTCAGTTTGTAGGCTAACCACCTACCGATCTTATTAGCATGCTCAAAGTAAAACTGTTTAGAATGTTTTAGATTTTTTGCGATTTCTTCTTGTTCTGATAGATTCAACTTATGTCTCAGTAGGGTCAGCTTCTCTTTAGTTGACTCATCTCCTGTTTTTAATTGAAGTTTCTTTTCCAAATTATCTATTTCTTCCCGAAGAGTGTTATGCATTTCCCATTTTTCCTTGTTTTTCTTTGCATTATAGGTTATTGTTATCCCCCTTATGTAAGCTTTCATGGTATCCCATAGATTAGGTAGGGAAGTATGCTGTTTTTTATTTTTTTTGAAAAATAATCCCAATTCTTTCATTGTCCTTTCTACATACTCCTTTTCATTTAATATTTGTGGATTTAACATCCATCTTCTAGTTCTTCTTCTTGGGCCTTTCCATGTTACCTCAAGGAGGTTATGATCTGCCCATGTATTGGGAGAAATCTCAATTTTCCCTACCTTAATCCTAGCTCTTTATTCATCCATAACATGTCTATTCTAGACCAAGATGCATGGGGATTAGAGTAGAAGGTATATCTATTTTCTTTGGGATGAAAGGTTCTCCTTATATCTATTAAATTCAATTCCTCTGCCATGTTAAAAAATGTTTTGGGTAATGTATTTCTTTTCTTCTTATTGTCTTTGCTACTGACATGGTCATTTTTAATATCTATTATCCCATTGTAATCACCTACTATACATATATTTCTGTGGCCTGTCGTAATTACCTTTTTGTGTAGTTTTTTATAATAATCCCCCTGGTTTTTGTTAGGCGCATAAATAACTACTAACAAGATTGATAAAAACCCTCTCTTTATTTCCACTATAAGTGTTCTTCCTTTAGGATCCGCATATATTGGTTTAGCTATTATTCCTCCCCTCACATATATTGCCATTCCCTTCTTTTTCTTATCAGATAGGGCTGTATATAGTTTCCCTAACTTGCTGTACTCTAAATGTCTTTCATCCTGTTTCTGGATATGAACCTCCTGAAGGCATATTATATCTACTTTTTGCTTGACTAACTTTGCAAAGATCTGTCTTCTTTTTGTTGTCGCATTTAATCCATTCACGTTTATCGAAATAAGATTCCAGCTTTCCATTCCTTAGGCTCTCTGCCTAATATACCTCGATATCTATCTGCCTTTATAACCCTTTGAGTTCTTATTTTACTACCCTTTGTATCTCGATTATCTCTCTCTCTCTCTCTTTGTTCTTCTTTTCTGGGGCTCCTTCTTTAACGTCTCGTTGTTGTGACATTTTTCTTCCTGGCTTGTAGTCTCCACCTCCTCTTTGCTGCTCTGCTCCTCTTCATTTCCTGTCAGTTAGTCCAAAAAGTCTTGAGCCGTCACTAAACTATCTATTTTCAGTTTTTTGCCTTGCCAAGTGATAAGCATCCCTTCCGGTAATATCCATCTGAACATGATATTACGTTTGTTCAACTGTACGGCTAGAAAACGATAATCTTTACGCAGCTCTCTTACTCTTCTGGGAACTTGCTTCAGGGTTATGATTTCTTTCCCCTTATATATCATAGGTTCTTCTCTTGTTATGTTATATATTATCGCACAAACCCTTTTTCTGACGAACCTAATATGGACCTCTCTAGGCAGTTTGTGTCGTCTGGCATAATTTGTCTGGATTCAGCATATCTTGTCTATTTCTGTTATAATTTCTTGCTTATCCCTTTGTAGGGCTTCCGCAATAATCTCCACCATTACTTGTCCAAGGTCTTCCTCTTTTGCCTCAGTCACATTTTGGAATCATAAATAAAACACTGCCCTGTCCATTTCGAGTTGGATTACTGAATCTTCGAGATCCTTGTTCCATGCCATCATCTTTTAGTCTACCTGTTCCAATTTTCTTTCGTTTTGCTCCGTCTTGGCCTCTACAATTTTTATCTTTTGTTCGTTCTTCTGGATTGTTTCTTGTATCCCATTCATTTTGCTGTCTAAATTCTGCATATCAACTTTCATCTCACTATGATTACTAGACATAGTTTTCTGCATTTTAATCATTAAAATTTCTCTTAAATTTGTGTTAGGGCGGCCTGCATAGTCTGCATAGTTGGGGCTATGGTGGATTTTTCCATCTTTAATGACCCTTCAATCGATCTTTGATTCGAGGGAGACACCATTGTTATAGTTGGGTTCAAAGCAGTTTTCTTCCCTGCCTTTAGGGTTGTAGTAGTGAGACTAGTCATAGTTTCTTGCCTCCCGCCTTGAAAGAGGCGGTGGTGAGGCCCCTCCTCAAGAAGCCTTCTCTGGACCCGGCCGTTTTGGCAAACTATCGTCTGGTCTCCAACCTTCGCTTTGTTGCGAAGGTTGTGGAGAGTGTGGTTGCGCGACAGCTCCCACAGTTCCTGGATGAAACCGTCTATCTAGATCCGTGCCAGTCCGGCTTCAGGCCTGGGTACAGCACGGAGACGGCATTGGTCGCATTGGTGGATGATCTCTGGAGGGCTCAGGACAGGGGTTGTTCCTCTGTTCTGGTCCTGTTAGACCTCTCAGCGGCTTTTGGTACCATCGACCATGGTATCATGCTGCGCCGGCTGGAGGGACTGGGGGTGGGAGGCACCGTGCTGCGGTGGTTCTCCTCCTATCTTTCTGACCGGTCGCAGTCTGTGTTGGCAGGGGTGCCGCAAGGGTCGGTCCTCTCGCCGCTCCTATTCAACATTTATGTGAAGCCGCTGGGTGAGATCATCCGTGGTTTTGGGGTGCGATGCCATCTGTACGCTGATGACACTCAGCTGTACATTTCCACCCCAGACCACCCCAATGATGCCCTCGAAGTGATGTCCCAGTGTCTGGAGGCCGTGCAGGTCTGGATGGGGAGGAACAGGCTTCGGCTCAACCCTTCCAAGACCGAGTGGCTGTGGATGCCGGCGTCCCAGTATAGCCAGCTGGTGCCATCGCTGGCTATTGGGGGCGAGTCACTGACCCCCACAGAGGGGGCTCGCAACTTGGGCGTCCTCCTGGACACACGGCTGTCTTTAGAAGAGCATATGATGGCCGTGGCCAGGGGGGCTTTTTATCAGGTTCGCCTGATACGCCAGTTGCGTCCCTTTCTGGATTGGGACTCCCTGTGCACAGTCACTCATGCCTTGGTTACGTCACGCCTGGACTACTGTAATGCTCTCTAAATGGGGCTCCCCCTGAGGAGCACCCGGAGGCTCCAGCTGGTGCAGAATGCGGCCGCGCGGGTGATTATGGGAGCGACGTGCCGCTCCCACGTAACACCTCTCCTGCGTGAGCTGCATTGGCTCCCGGTGGTCTTCCGGGTGCGCTTTAAGGTGTTGGTTCTCATCTTTAAAGCGCTCCATGGCTTAGGGCCAGGGTATTTGTGAGACCGCCTGCTGCTACCGATAACCTCCCACTGGCCAATACGCTCTCACAGAGAGGGCCTCCTCAGGGTGCCGTTGGTCAGGCAATGTCGGCTGGCGGCCCCCAGGGGGCGAGCCTTCTCTGTGGGGGCACCCGCCCTGTGGAATGAGCTGCCTCCTGGAATACGATTGATCCCGGACCTCTGGACCTGAAGACATTTTTATTTCATCAAGCCGGCCTAGCCTAAATGGTTTTTAATTGGGATTTTAAATTTTATGGATTTGGGGTTTTAAATTGGGTAGCCAATGATTTAATTCTTTTAATTGTCTTAACTTTTGCATTTGTATGTTTTTTAATTTTGGCTGTTCACCGCCCTGAGTCCCTTCTGGGAGAAGGGCGGTATACAAATTAAATAAATAAATAAATAAATAAATTTCTTTCAATAGTTTACTCTACTCTCCCAAGATCTTATAGATATTTTTCCACACTATCATCCACTGTTAACTGCTTATTTTTCCTTGTTATTGTTTCTCGTGATTGTTTTTGATATCACGATAAAAAGTGCCAATATAATAAAAAAGAAAAAACAGGTATCTATACTCTATATATTCTATATTAATATATTAAATTAATCACGATGTCTCAAGTCACTGCACAGATCTGTCTTTATCACAGACTCAAAATCACTACTGACAATATTAAAATTCCTATTAACAATTACATAAATCTGTATCTCAAATTAACTCAATCCTCTGAATCTCAATTAATACTGTAATAGATCTAATAGATAACTATTATCTAAATTATCTATTATCTCTATTATCTAATTTTTATGTCTGATTATTCTGTTTGAGCCCCATTTGTGTTTTCCAATTGCAATTGTGAGATGGCTATATAAATTGATATAAATGTAGCTACATTATAAAAATGCAATGCTTGCTTAAAATAATTTTTAATGTTTGTCTTTATTTTGTTCTTCAAGTATTTTGGATACGCATTATACAGAACAAAGTTACCAAGAAACTGTAGTAAGGAAATTCTTTCTTCATTT
Source organism: Arizona elegans (assembly GCA_022577455.1). Taxonomy (NCBI): domain Eukaryota; kingdom Metazoa; phylum Chordata; class Lepidosauria; order Squamata; family Colubridae; genus Arizona; species Arizona elegans. The sequence continues at coordinate 66,927,036 of JAKOOJ010000004.1, read as the reverse complement.
GATGGCATTCATGATCGGGCCTACATCTCTGTGGATGGGGTAAAGCACCATATCACAACTGCTTTCTTGTGGTTATAGCTATGATTACATCCATCCATCATCTATCTATCTATCTATCTATCTATCTATCTATCTATCTATCTATCTATCATCTATCTATCTATCTATCTTCTATTTATTATTCGCTGAGAGATTATCCTGTCTCCTGTATGTAATGTAATAATAATTATATAAAAAGAATGTCAAATAAGTACTGTCTTCTAAGTAAGATCAGTTCTGTAATGCTTGGTGAAAGCTGTTTATTTCCTGATATGGTCACTGATGGATAAATTTGCTTATATTGTTATTCATACATACTTTAATTTTATAGTGGTTTGTTAACAATGTTAACACTGTTCTTAACTTCATTTTGCTCTGTTAGGCAAAGTCCAAGATTCACAGGCTGCTTCTTTATTTTATCTAGTACAGTCTCCTTGTAGAAACGTATTAAAATAGTTTCTTAGAAATATGCCCAGACTGTGGATTAGTATAAATTCAGATGGATGGGTCTTACGATTCTACTGTCACAATAATTTCTGTTTACTTTTCATTGCTATGAAAAGCAGTGCTATGGATCCTAGATTTATAACTGCAAAATACTAATGTTAGTATATGAAGGTATTCCTTCTCTGGAGATTTAGGGCACCTAATGAAAATAATGTCGAGGTCATATAGCCATGACAATATACTGTACTCATAAAATAAATGGCAGTAAACTTAAATTGTTTACTTATCAATATCATAGGCAATTGTGTTCTAAATGATCTGTTCTGATTGTTTCCTAAAAATTAGAAGGAATGCATTGAAATGCATATTTTCTGAGATGGTGCTGAGCCAAAGCCATGTGTGCTCTCATGTCAGTGTTTTAACTAAAGATACATGAAGAAGATTCTCTCTTGTCCTTTAACATTGTGCTGGCAATGAGAGAAGCAAAGAAGTGGTGGATTGATTTAGACTGTATTTGATTTCAAATATGGTTATGTAACTTTGGCTGGCAATAGGTTTGAAATTGATTTGAACAGTGACTGTAAGTATTATTATCAAAGCAGGTTGTGATGCTACACTATGTTTTCTCTGAGATTAAAAAACAATCAATGGAAGGAGAAAAAAAGAGGATGTGAATTTGGCAAGTGTTCATTATCCTTCAATCCTGGTTGAAATCATTATGTTTGGAATTCTTTTGCGCCCCACCCCCTCCAAATTTCTTCTTTTAGTCCCTGGCTCCTCTAACTATTGTTGCTGAAAATTGGTGGTACCGTTTCTCATCAATTTGAAGCAGAAGAACCGAGAAACCGTCAGATACAGTACAGATGGAAAGTTCCAGCTGGACTAGTGGTGAACTATTCAGGAGAAAGATATCGTCTTAACTCAGTGTGGAAGGCAAGAGATTTTTACACCAATGTACTAAAGGCTGGATGCCCACAGCCCCCAGAAGCTAGAAGAAAGACTGAAGCAGAGGGGGCAAGAAAGGGTGAGAAGGAAGAATCGCTGGCACAGGCCCAAAGGGGAGCTTTGATTACTCAAGAAGATTTAATACAACTTTCAACTACTGCTCAAGCTTTGGAGGTATTCCACAAAATAGAAGAACCTAAGGATCAAAGACAGACCTGAGAGGCAACCAAGCGTCAAGAAGAATTAAGATTGCAGCAACTACAGATGGAGGGAGGAGGGAAGGGGGGGAGAAGGGATAGGAAAAAATTGTTGTAATACTTTTTAAAACTTTTTAATTAAAAAAAAATTTGAAGCAGAAGCTAAAAGTGTAGTCAAATACTACAGTAGAATTAATAGATTTTTTAAGAGCTAAGAAACACCCAAATCCTCTCTTCACGTATAGCGCTATGCATTTTGCATCACTGTTCCACATATGTAGTTCTTTTATTTCCCAAAAATGTTAAATGTGAGCCCAACAACCTAAAGATTTCCATCCTTTTTTTAATCAAGGAATAGTAGAATATACTAAATCCAATAAAGAGGTCTTGATATATACCAAGAGTGGTTTATGTCATCAGTTAGAAAAACAAAGATGAATTTTTGACTTTAAAAAAGAACAAAATACCAAGTAAACAGTTTTTTATATTTTTTATACACCCACCATGCTTATTTGTTTTTTGTCAGTTATTTAAACTTTCTGAACACAGAGGGTGGGGAAATTTGAATTTCTTCAGAAGTACTCATTTTATTTAAAGAAAACACCTGAATGAATTATATAAATGACTATTATAATTTTGATTCAAGTCATATGAATTAACACAGTTGGGGATAGGCACTTTCTAAAACCTCCCATCAAAATGCAGATACCTCTGAAAAAGACACTAGTGGATAATGATATAGCTTTTGTATTGTGTCTTGTTTTGGGTTTAACTTTAAAATATATTGTTCATTTAGATTCCTCAGGGGATTCTTGAAAGAAGGAAATCCTTGAAATTGAACATAACTGGGAATGCAGGTGCCAATCTGGATTTGTTGATAGAAAATATGGGTCGAGTCAATTATGGACGATACAACAATGACTTCAAGGTATAGTTTCAATTGTCTTAAATATCCAGTCAACTATAAACTTGCTGGATTATTTGAACACAAATAATCAGAACCGGTAGTAAAAAAATTTAGAACCCACCCCTGCCTTGAATCCACCGACCTACAAAATCTCCACCTTATCATGATTCATTTTTAGTATATTAAGCCACATTTATCCCATCATAGCACTTTTCTGACCTTGCTCAGCTTTTTCTGATGCAGATACAGTATTATGAAGTAGACCTGAGTGTTATCACTTCAACATATTAATGAAAGTAGCTTCAAATTCCTAATGAATATCTCTTTCCCAGTGAATTTATATATTTGTCAGCCTCATGATGCTTGCTTGCTTTCAGCTGCCATTGTAATGGGAGGGGGGAGGTATTGTAGGTATTTGGGAGTGGGGGAAGCGAGCTGGTGGAGATGTCTCGAAAAAGAGAGGAAAATTCTCGCTGTCTTTTTAGCAGCTGCGGAGAGAGCTGATAACTGTCAAGGTCAACCATCCCGACATACCAGATAGACGGGGCCGCCTAAAGAAGTACCCCATATGACACCTTGGGGAGATGTGGATTGGACATTTACCTTGGGACTGTCGGGGGAGGGATTTGGGGGATGCTTTCAATATGTAATTTTCGTGCCTATTGCCTCAGATTTTGCTTTTCTTTCACTGCGTTCAGTTCATAGTCAGTAAAAGTACCTTTCTTTACAAACATGGAATTGGGGTTTTTCTTTCTTGAGCTTTGAACGGAGGCAAGCCTGACAATATTTGTTAAATCACATCAGAGAAAATATGCCTTGCAACAATCTTGCACAAAGTTTTCAGATATCAGAAATATACTGTGTTTCCCTGAAAATATGACATGTCCCAAAAATAAGGCCAAGCCTGATTTTTGGGGTGGGCATATATTTATCTGAAAAAAAGCTCTAGTGAAGGGGTGGGCATGGCCAGCACAGGAGGCAGCCCTTCCCTTCCCCGGTCACCTCTGGGCTTCTCGGCCCCTTAATCAGATCAGCTGAGCCACTCAGGCCACCATTCATGAAACAGCTGATTCGTGGGTGCCCGCTCAGACCGCCGCCTCCAGCAAGCGCGGCCACTTTTGCAGTCAGTTGCGGCTGCAAAAGAAATTGGAGGCCAAGAGATGCACCCCACACACCTCGCACCCTTCTTACCTAATGGTGACAGTCACAGCAGGCAACCCTGTCCATGGAACAGCTGCCTTTTGGATGCAGCTCTGGCTGGCGCCTTCAGCAAGTGCAGCCGCTTTTGCTATTGATTGTGGCCACTTCTGCAGCAGGAGGCCAAGCGATGCACCCCATGTGCCTCGCACCAGCCTTCCGAAGGGTACTGTAGCAGCAGTTATCCAGCAGCTATTTACAATTCACAATTTTTTAATCCTTATTTCATCCCGACCCATTTTATCGCTGGGCATGGCAGGGTTTCTCGCTTCTCGCATCTCGCATTTCACTGGCCCCACCCCTCCCCACCTGCCATCCCCAAATTGCATCCATGCCTGGCTTGGCGGGAGAAGAGATGGCAAGAGGAGCCCTGTCATGCTCCATGCGTCTCACTTCTCCTCCACCCCATCTTCCACCTCTCTCGATAAAGAGCCGAGCACTGTGGAAAAGAGAGCCAGGTGGGCCCAGGCTTTGGGGATCTGGGGCTGCTGGAGGTTGCCCGGCGGAGAGGCGGGAGCGGGGCAGGAGTTTGCAAGTGATTGCTTCCCCTTTGTCTTCTCTCTCAAAAGCACTCCTTGGGCACAGCCACTTCTGCAGCAGGAGCTTCACACCGGCCTTCCGAAGGATACTCTGGCAGCAGCTATCCACAATTTTTAATCCTTATTTCGTCCTGACAGTACTGGGCCACGTGAGTCGGGATGAAATAAGGGTTAAAAAATTGTGGATAGCTGCTGCTACAGTACCCCTCAGAAGGCGGGCGCGAGGCTCCTGCTGCAGAAGTGTTTGCCTGCAGACAACGGCGAGACATATGACAGAGCTGCAAGGCAGGTAAGATGCACGTATCATGTCTCCCCGGCCCCTGGTGAGGGGGGGAGAAGAGATGGCAAGAGGAGTGATCCCCATCTTGCTCATGCGTCTTGCTTCTCCTCCGCCCCACATGCCACCCCCCTCGATAAAGAGCCGGGTGCTGTGGAAAAGAGAGCCGGGTAGGCGCAGGCTTTGGGTGTCTGGGGCTGCCGGGAATCGCCTGGCGGAGAGGCGGGAGCGGGGTGGGAGTTTGCAGGCGAGGGGGATGGATAGATGGATGGATGGGAGGTGGGCAAGTGCCAAGAACACTGGATAGATTCCCACCTTTGGTTGCCCCGGCGAACAGCTGACGAGCGGCTGTGTTGCACTGCCACAGCAGCAGTCACGAGGTGGCCACGCTTGCCGCCTCCTGCACCCCAAAATAATAAGACACCCCCCCCCCAATAATAAGGCCAAGCCCTTATTTCGGGGTTCAAAAAAATATAAGACAGGGTCTTATTTTCAGGGAAACATGGTAATCACTCATTTGAAACAATTTCCATGAATAGAAGTAGAATCATTGTGCAACATCAACCATAATTGGGTCGCAGATTTAAAAAGATCCAAATGATATGTGACCAAAATAATCACCTATAGATTTCCCACCCCAGTAGATTGTAAGACCATGGCTGTCTCCATCTAAATAAACTGGTTTAAAGTGATAAATTAAGTTCCTTTGCAGGAATTCCTGTGCCCACATTCTTTTCCATTTTAATAAATTTTGTTAAAGAGAATTCTGTAAGAATTGTGTAATATAAAAAAAGAACTTCTTAAATGAATCAGTTGCTTACAGTTATGCAACTTTGAATACAAACCATATTTAACCACATTGAACTCTGAGAGAGGAAACAAGATCAATACAGTACCACTCCCTTTATCACATATGCCATTTATCTAAGCAGAGCAGAAATCCAATTGAAAAATATCAGTATAATCTATGTTTTTCCAGAGCTCCCAAATACCTACTATTCTCATGCATTCACCTGCATTCAATTATTCGAGTCTATGTAGTCACTAGACTGAGGGCTTCCAAATAAAGCTGTAAGAGTACAAAAAACCCAGACAGAAGAAGAGAGAGAGAGGGACAGACAGAGGAAGGAGGAGGGAGGGAAGGAGAGGGGAAGAGAGGGAATTGTAAAGGAGTAAAACTCTTTTTTGACATATTTATTAAACATTTATTTTCAGGGTCTGATTGTGAATTTAACTCTTGCTCAAGATATCCTTTTTGACTGGGAAATATATCCCCTGGACATTGACAGAGCAGTGCAAGGAGGTTTCAGTTATAAGATATCTGGAAAAAATGTACCAACATATGAAGGGCCAAGTGTTTATACTGGCAATTTTTCCATTCCTAGTGGAATTCCAGATTTGCCTCAGGACACCTATCTCAAATTTCCAGGTTGGACAAAGGTACAAATTTTTTATTCATAAAAAGTTCATGTACAACTTCAAAATTCATAACAGACTTAAAGTATTCCTCATCAACCTCATTTATGGGTAAAAGTGTAAAGCAGTTTAATTGGAGTATATTGACAGTATTGGGATTATTAATTTCCAGTGCAAGGATTGAACAGCTGCTTAATTATAGAAATATTTAGTAGGTCAGCCACAAGGATTGATAAAGTTGGCAATATACAACAAAGTAATTTGTCTTCAGGCTGTTATAATCAAATTAAACTAAAGCAGGGGTGAAATGCTACCAGTTCGGACCGGTTCGGGAGGACCAGTAGCGGAGATTGAGGCTAGTTCGCCGTACCAGTAGTAATTGCTGGCTGGCCACACCCCCGAACTGGGCCACGGCCCGCAGTCCTACCATGCTTCCCTGCCTTCCATGCAGCCTTCCCATGACCAGCTTGTGAAGGCAGGCAAGCGGAAGGCCACGTGGAAGGCAGGCAAGCTTCGCAGGGCTGCAGGGAAGGGAGCTAGCAGCTTACTCCCTTCCCAGTGCGCCCGCCTTCCACGCTGCCAAACTCATTCTTCAGAGCGTCAGCGATCTAAGGAAACATCTTCCAACTCTTCAAAATCGATTTTAAGAGCACTGAGAAGCCGACAGGAAAAGTAGCAGCAGCAGGAGCGACTCTGTGTGTGTGTGTGTGTGTGTGTGTGTGTGTGTGTGTGTCCATCCACGGTCTTCCTCTCCCAGGTGACAGCCAGGGCTTCGCCGCCTCCTCTTTTCCATAGAGGGGCAGACACACACACACACACACACACACACACACACACACACACACAAACCCCTGTTGCCCCCCCCAAACACTACTTTTCCTGTTGGCTTAAAGTCAATCTTGAAGAGCTGGAAGATATTTCCTTACATCGCCGCCAAACTCATTGTTGGGAACGTCTTCTTACACCTTCTCCTCCCCATTCTCCCCTCCCTTTTTCCATTTCTTTGCCTGAATTATGCTAATTACACCTTCTCCTCCCCATTCCACCCCCCCATTTTTCCATTTCTGTGCCTGGATTCTGCTAATTACACCTCCTCCTCCCCATTCCCCCCCTCGTTTTTCCATTTCTGTGCCTGGATTCTGCTAATTACACTTTCTCCTCCCCATTCCCCCCCTTGTTTTTCCATTTCTGTGCCTGGATTCTGTTTCTGCAAGAGAAGGCTTTGATGTTCCTTGGGTAGTGGAGGGAAACCCAAAGCATGGGGGCTTCAGAAGGGCAAAATGAGCTTCAAAATGTGCAGCTCCTGGCTCTAACAGTGAGTGATGTCAAGTTGGCCACGCCTACCCGGCCACATGACCACTAAGCCCCACCCATCAAGCCACACCCACAGAACCGGTAGCAAACATTTTTACATTTCACCCCTGAACTAAAGTATTAGACATTTCAATTATATGTTTTCTGATATCTAACTCTTGCAGCTGATGGACTTATAGATGCCTACTGACTGAATTGTGTTAATGTCAGTTAATGGGAGTCATGGAATTTTTAGTACTTGCCTCCTGTGCAGATTAATATTGAAATTCATGATCTGTTTTCCACACACATGTTCCAGTGCCCAAGACTTGTGTCCAGTTGATACATTAGTATTTAACAGCTCTCATAACATAACAGTTCTTATAATTTTTCACTTGAGAATATCAATGATTAGAATGCACAAATTGTGAAAATTAAAAAAGTTATTTGGTCCATTATTTTTAATGGTTTTTCTAAGATTGATATTATCAGCACACTTTCTACCTTAACATTTCAGACTTGTATTACATGGGCATCTTCCTTCCGACACTTTTCATTCAGAATTTGTCAACAACATAATTATGGCATTAAGCATTGTTAAGCAATACTCTTCTAGGCAATTAAGAATATTAAACAATTCTGTGACATGAATATAGGCAGTGTTATTCTCAGGATGGTTTCTCAGGATTCCATTCTGGTACCAATTCTGATAAACATGTATATTACATTGGTGGTGTCCTTGGAAAACATTTCTTATGATATCTGAGCTAATTTTCTGTAATTGAATCTGTGCTGTTGTATCCCTGTTCTTCATGTATTCTAGTTGTATTCTTTTAGTCCACTTGTGAGATTTTTAGATTTTAAGTGGCTGCATAAGGTAACATAACATAAGCCAGCAGTTCTCAACCTGGGGGTTGCAACCCCTTTGGGGGTCGAACGGCCATTTCACAGGGGTCGCCAAAGCCCTCTCTCGCCCCCCCCCACGTCTTCACTCACCCTCACCCTCTGCCTCTGTTGGATCGCCGTTCGCCGTTTGCTTACCTCGCCCACTCCCAATCTATTGCTGCCTCTGGAGACCCAGCTGATGGCTAGAGGGAAAAAAACTTTAAATTCTTGCCGCGAGGCTCCAAAGAGCCACCCTACAGCTGATCAGTGTTAAAAGAAAACAAATGAATAGACCGGTGCCTGCAAAAATAGAAAAAACAGCCCCTTTCAGCTTCAGCATAGGTTAATTACCATAAGTTGATTTGATCAGCCTCCGGACTCTCAGCTGATTTGCTCTCAGCTGTTTTGCCGAGGGCTCTGTTGCTAGCTAGCTGCAAAGAGGTAAATTCCTGGAGCAATTTTTCCCCTAGCTTTGCTGAAAAAGCGAAATTGAAAGTAAAGCAGGGTCTTTGCTGCAACATGACAAAATGAGGCAGAGAGATTTCTTTTTCTTTTTCCTCACCAAAAAAGGTAGGTGCAAAACTGCAAACAATGGGAAATTTAGGGCAAAAGAAGAGGTTCAAGATTTTAAAACACAAAAGAAAAAAAGCTCTATTTAACTAGGGAATTGTAATAATTGAGATACTATTAATTGTATATTGTGTTGAAAGCAGAAATGGTTAAGTTGTGGTTTGGAGGAATATATGGGGGAAATTATTTGGTTTATTATTATTGGTAAATATAATTAATTGATTTGTAAGAAATTGGATTGCATGGAAATAATTGGAATATTCATGTTCATATTGATTAATATACAAAAAAGATAGTTATATAACTAATTGATTTATATTAAAATGTTGAATTTGTATTAAACAACTGTATTACATAATTACATAATTAACCAATGTGAGGATGGATATAAAAATAGATGACAATGCGAAGGGGTATAATATAGAATAAAAGGGAAAAATTGAATTTGATTAAGATTAGAGATGAGAATGAAGGGTAATATTGTTTTTTTAAAAAAATAGATAAGGAATAAATATGGTAAAAAGGAAATATAGAAATTGTAAATTTAATTGAAATGACTAAACACTGTGTTGGAAGAAATATCCTTCTGGGTTCTGCTCCAAGTGAGGAAAAAGACACTGGAAACATGGAGACTGCTTGGAAAGATGGTTTAATGGTGGATGGGATCACATGGCTTGAGTTCCTGAACAGAAAAGGGGCAGATACAGTAAATCCTTGGGTTTTTATGCTCTCTCTGGCTTTGCATAAAGAGTATCCTGATTGGTTGTCAGACTCCCAGGAGGTGGGGGTCTTAGCTAGGCTTGCTGGCTGATGGTCACATGTACTTCCCAGGTCACATGCTTCCCAGGTCACGTGTGGTGAGTTTCGGTTGCTATTGTGTTGCAAATGTCCTTTGACAAATGATTGACTTTCTGCCTCTGGCCCATTATCAAAGGGTGGGGGGCAGGAAGGTGGAAGCTGCTTTGTCTGTAAAATATGCTTCTCTATTTCTCATCCAGGGAAATATAATATTCTGCCTTTTTAATATTTCCCAAAATATTTCATTCTTCTAGGAAAGGGGTGGGTGCTAACCTCCTACAACTGTTTAAATTTGTGAACCGGCCAAATACTCTGTTCAAAGAAAATATGTTGTATGTTTGTATGTGTGTTTCTAATTATTGCTATTTATTCATATTTGTTCTCTTTTATTCTTTAAAGTTTAACAATTCATTCTTTATCTTAATATCTTTATATTTGTTTGGGGTTGGTTTTCTTCCCTTTCATCTTTTTTATTGTACAGCAATCTTTCTCCTCAAACCTACCACCTCTGTCTTTTCTTTCCTTCTTACTTTCTCTTCCCCCTCTTCTTCTTCTCCCTACTTCCTCTTCCTTTCTCCTTCTCCTCCTCTCTTCCTCCCTCTCTTACCCTCACTCCTACTCTAATTTCCCTTCCCTTCCTTCATCCCTCTCTATTGCTGTATCCTTTTATGCATATGGACTACTCAGAGGGCTGAAAAAGTTATTTTTGACTGGTCCTCGCACTTTTGACCTGTCCTCGAACTTACGACTGTCCTCACAATTTACGTTTTTGCCCTATCTTGTCACCATGGTGAAGAGAAGCAGTTGTGAAATGAGTGACACGGTTGTTAAGAATGCTACAATGGGCATAAATGATGACCAGTCATAAGTGCGAAGACCGGTCAAAAGTGCGAAGACCTGTCAGAAATCACTTTTTTCAGCCCTCTGGGTAGTCCTTTTGTGCACATGGACTACTCAGAGGACTGAAAAAGTGATTTTTGACTGGTCCTCGCACTTTTGACCAGTCCTCGAACTTACGGCTGTCCTCACATTTTACGTTTTTTGCCCTTTCTTATCACCATATTGAAGAGAAGCAGTTGTGAAATGCGTGACATGGTTGTTAAGAATGCTGCACAGGCATAAATGTGAGGATGATCATAAGTGTGAGGACCATTCAAAAGTCCGAGGACCTGTCAGAAATGACTTTTTTCAGCCCTCTGAGTAGTCCCTATACACATAGCCATGCCCACCCAGTCACATGACCAGCTAGCCATGCCCAACCAGTCACATGACCTCCAAGCCACACCCACAAAATAAGCCACGCCCACAGAACCGGTAGTAAAAAAATTTAGAACCCACCCCTGGTTGGGGGTCACCACAACATGAGGAACTGTATTAAAGGGTCGCGGCATTAGGAAGGTTGAGAACCACTGGTATAAATGGTTAGAGGATAGATGTAAAGGTTAAGGAAAGACTAAAGGAGGAAGATATATGAGTTAGAAACTAGTAACAAACTTGTAATTATGGAAATGACACAAAATGTATGATTGTAATTTAATATATTAATATATCAATATATATATAAAAATAATGGAACCACATGTATAGTTAAAGGTAAATTGAAGGGGGAGGGGAAATGAACAGACAATAGAAGTATACCGATTTGGAAATGTTGTAAAGAAGAAAACTGTCAAAAAAAATTAAAAACTGTTAATAAAAATTATTTTTTTAAAAAGAAATAAGAGAGTCAGATTCACAATGAATATAGTAACGGAAACAGGTAAGCCTTTTTTGCAGAGGTCATTTTCAATTCAGGGTTATCTTTTAGGGAGAATTGTTTCTTTCAGCTTCTACGTTTTTTTTTTAATGTATTAATTAGTAGAATGCTACATATTTTAGCCTAATGCTGAAAAAGTCTTTTTCTTATTCTCCTCTCTCTCTCACACACACACCCAGACTAGCAATGGCAATTTTGCCAAAGGCACAACAAGAGATAATTTTGATAAGAATGTTCTGAGGTTGAAACTTATTTAACACTTTGTGGAATGTGATTTATCATATCTCTAGAACTGTCTTAAAATGTTTTCTACTTTTTAAAAGGCATAAAAAATGCATCAAAAATGAGTTGCCAAAAATTAAAAATGTGATATGCAGAGACAGTTTGCGTAACTTGGTTGAATTCTTTTTAAACTGTTTAAACTGTTCCAGTTTTTCCTAACCAGCATAATACCCTTCAGTGATTCCAAGAATGTATATTAGCATAGAGTTTAAGGAGATTACCAGATGGATTTCATTTCTGTGTAGGAAGTGAATTGAACTCCAACAATGCCTTTATGGGCACTTTCCATCACTCCAACTCCCAACTTCCTCCTGCTTCAGTGGCAACTTTGGGATGTGTAATCATCCTGATTGTGGAATCTGAAATGTACACATCTTAAAATTGCTAAGGTTGAGAAGCTTTGTCCATAGATTGCTCATTTGGTTTTCTGATCATATTTGAAGCCATATCCAGTAGTGCCCCATATAATCTTGCAGATATTCCTCTGGTTGCTTGTTTAATAAATGCTCCAAACCCAAATTCTTATGTCACTGCTGAGGTGGGGAATTTTGAATTATTAATTTGATTGCTGTATAAGGGGTCAAGAGATAAGTACCTTGATCTATATATTAAACGTATGGCCCAGTGGGAGGCTCATATTAAAACAACATACCTCATATTTATTTATTTTTATTTTATTTATTTATTTATTAGTTTGTCAAACATTTACAAGATAGCAGGTTTGAATATGAACATGGAGATGAACGAAGGAAATGAATACAAATAAATGAGGACAGTAGGACAGGGACGGTAGGCATGCTGGTGCACTTATGCATGCCCCCTTTACGGACCTCTTAGGAATCGGGTGAGGTCCACGGTAGTCAGTTTAAGGTTGAAGCTGTGAGGGTTTGAGGATGTAACAACAGAGTCGGGTAGAGCATTCCAGGTGTTGACCACTCTGTTGCTAAAGTCGTATTTTCTGCAATCAAGTTTGGAGTGGTTTATCTTGAGTTTGTATTGATTGTTTGCAAGTGTATTATTGAGGTTGAAGCTGAAGAAGTTGTTGATAGGTAAGACATTGTAGCAGACAATTTTGTATACTATGCTTAGATCAGACCGCAGGCAGCATAGTTCCAGATTGTCCAAGCCCAAAATTTCAAGCCTGGTGGCATAAGGGATTCTATTGTGAGTAGAGTGGAGTACTCTTCCCGTGAAATACCTTTGGACCCACTCAATCGTATTAATGTCTGATATACAGTGTGGATTCCAGGCAGACGAGCTGTATTCGAGAATTGGTCTGGCAAAGGTTTTGTATGCCATAGTTAGCAATATAATGTTACCGGAGAAGAAGCTTAGCAAAATTAGATTAACAATTCTTACCTCTGGGCTTAGATCGTTTGAGATGATCCTCCTAGAATGAGGATTAATATGATTGAATAGGTTGTTGATGTAAAGCAGAAAGAATATGGGTCCTAGAACGCTGCCTTATATATACATATGTGTATATATATATATATATATGTGTGTGTGTGTGTGTGTGTGTGTGTGTGTGTATTTGTCTATGTAAGTTTTCACGAGTATATATGTGTGTACAGTTAATATTTCGGGTTTCTTCCCGTGTAATTGTGAACATATCCCTAAAAGGGTAGAAGCGACGTTTCGACAGAATCTCATTTGCCATCATCAGGCTTATGTGAAGGGTCTTTTGCTGTAACTGCCGTTACTTTTTCAAATCTGGTGCTGGTAGTCTGGGATGGCTCCACCTTTTCATTCTGATTGGTTGGGAGTCTCAGTTTGTGTTTATTGGTTTGGCTTCAGGTGTATGGTTGGTTTTTCTCCACCAGATGGCAGGGCTTCATCTTTGTGGCTGGCTGGAGTGTGATTTGGCAGGAACTTGTGTCCATCAAAAGGCCTTTTGATGAACCCTTGATCTATGTTTTATATTTTGTGTTAAGATATATATATATATATATATGTGTGTGTGTGTGTGTGTGTGTGTGTGTATATGTATATGTATGTGTATATGTATGTGTGTATATATATATATATGTATGTATGTATATATATTTCTTCTAGCCAGGTTTTCCCTACGTAACCAATATTTTTTGTAGCTCCAGCTCAGTAGAATCACATCTACTCGGTTCTGGGCTTTTTTCTTTTCTAACAGCTAGCAAGCTCTTACTGCTAGGTGGGAGACCTAAATAGATCCATTTCTAGCTCGTTTGCTTTCATCAGCTACAAAAAACCTTGGTTACGTAGGGAAAACCTGGCTAGAAGAAAAACACACATAAACCCTACGAAGAAGTAAGAAAATTGATACTGTACCTTTACAGGGAGGATACATAAGATATGGGTGTGGCCTACTGATGAAAGCAAACGAGCTAGAAATGGATCTATTTAGGTCTCCCACCTAGCAGTAAGAGCTTGCTAGCTGTTAGAAAAGAAAAAAGCCCAGAACCGAGTAGATATGATTCTACTGAGCTGGAGCTACAAAAAACCTTGGTTACGTAGGGAAAACCTGTCTAGAAGAAAAACACACATAAACCCTACGAAGAAGTAAGAAAATTGATACTGTACCTTTACAGGGAGGATACATAAGATATGGGTGTGGCCTACTGATGAAAGCAAACGAGCTAGAAATGGATCTATTTAGGTCTCCCACCTAGCAGTAAGAGCTTGCTAGCTGTTAGAAAAGAAAAAAGCCCAGAACCAAGTAGATGTGATTCTACTGAGCTGGAGCTACAAAAAACCTTGGTTACGTAGGGAAAACCTGGCTAGAAGAAAAACACACATAACCCCTACGAAGAAGTAAGAAAATTGATACTGTACCTTTACAGGGAGGATACATAAGATATGGGTGTGGCCTACTGATGAAAGCAAACGAGCTAGAAATGGATCTATTTAGGTCTCCCACCTAGCAGTAAGAGCTTGCTAGCTGTTAGAAAAGAAAAAAGCCCAGAACCGAGTAGATGTGATTCTACTGAGCTGGAGCTACAAAAAACCTTGGTTACGTAGAGAAAACCTGGCTAGAAGAAAAACACACATAAACCCTACGAAGAAGTAAGAAATATATATATATACACACATACACACACACACACACACACACACACACCTATATAACATATATAATATATATTATATGTATATAATATACATATTGTATAAATATGTGGCCAGAATTTGAAAACAACATTTAATACAGCACAATTTCTGACTAAAATGATCCAACTGATATCAACATATGCAGGCCTGATTGGGGTAGATTGCAGAGGTGATACAAAAATATAATTTTATGTCATTTTATTCTATTTTACATATTTATATATTAAATTATTCTATTTTATCCTATAATTATCATATCTTATTTTAAATTGTTTATATAGGATTGTATTGGTAATAGGTGTTTAAACTTTGTACATTGACGTGGCCTATAGGCTAATCAATAAATAATACCGTGTTTCCCTGAAAATAAGACCCTATCTTATATTTTTTTGAACCCTGAAATAAGTGCCTGGCCTTATTGCCATGCGCTTAAAAGCCCGATTGGGCTTATTATCAGGGGATGTCTTATTTTGGGGGAAACAGGATAATAATGTCAGGGTTCCAAGTAATTTGGATTCTTCAAATTCACATAATTCGAATTCTTAATTAGAACTTTGTTGGATTTGATTTCATATAAATGTTGTGGTCAGGATAGCTAAAATTGTGTTTTGTTTTTTTTCTTTTGCAGGGACAAGTCTGGATTAATGGCTTTAATTTAGGACGCTACTGGCCATCCCTTGGCCCTCAGTTAACATTGTTTGTGCCTAGAGATATCCTTGTTTCATCTTCTCCAAATAATATTACCATTCTGGAGCTGGAGAAATCTCCTTGTGGCAACCAGAATTGTTTAGTGGAATTTGTGGATAAGCCCATCCTCAATAAAACCCTTGATTATGAAGGCAATTTTGAGAAGCTGTTCTCTAATGATTTGTAACTGAATCCTATGTACCGTATTTTTCAGAGTATAAGACACACCTTTTTACTCCCCAAAAGGGGGTGAAAATCTGGGTGCGTCTTATACACCAAATGTAGCCCCATCCGCCCACTGGCCCCCACCCTTTGGCCTGTGCCGTGCAGCAGTTACCTCCTTGCAAGCAAACAGCAAGAAAAAAACAGCTCCTTTCAGCTTCAGCATAGACTAATTAGCACAAGTTGATTGGATCGGCCTCCCGACTCTCAGCTGATTTGCTCTCAGCTGTTTTGTGCAAGGCTCTGCTACCTGCTGCAATGAGGTAAATTGTTGGAGCAGATATTTTTTTCCCCCTTGTGCTAATCAAGCTATGCTGAAACTGAAAGTAAAGCAGGCTGTTTGCTGCAAAGAGGCAAAATTAAGCAGAAGCAGAGGGAGATTTCTTTTTCTTCTTTTTCCTCACCAAAAAAGGTAGGTGCAAACAAATTTAGGGCAAAAGAGGAGAGTTCAAGATTTTAAGACACAAAAGAAAAAAAGGAGAAAGAAAAAGGCAAAAATAAAAATGGGAAGGGAGAAAAAGAAATGAAAGAGAAAAATGTTATACATATTTAGAATTGAAATATGAATAGTAATAAGAAATAAATGGGAAATCATGATTGTAAAAATGAAATGAATAATAATTGGAATATTTGTCTTTGTATTTTTGAAATCTAGACAATGATAAGTTTCTATTTTTTTATTTTTTTTAGAAATATGAATAAGCATAAACTGTAACAATTGAAATACCTTTAATGGTATATGGTGGTGAAAGTAAAAAGGATTAAATTATAGCTTGGATAACAGCTAGAACATTTTTAAATTTAATTAGGGAAATTGTAATGATTGAAATATTTTTAATTATATATTGTGATGAAAGTAGAAATGATTAAGTTGTGAGTTGGAGGATTAAATGGGCAAAACTATGTGGGTTATTGGGAGAGTTTAAGATGTGAAAATGAGTAACATAAGGGGAAAAATTATTTGGTTTATTATTATTAGCAAATATAATTGATTTGTATGAAATTGGATTGCATGGAAATAATTGGAATATTCATGTTCATATTGATTAATATACAAAAAAGATAGTTATATAACTAATTGATTTATATTAAAATGTTGAATTTGTATTAAACAATTGTAATATTACACAATTAACCCACATTTGTTATGATAATTACATAATCAATGTGAGGATGGATATAAAACTAGATTTTTTTTTTAAATTTTATTTTATTTTATTTGAATTTGTATACCGCCCTACTCCCGAAGGACTCAGGGCGGTGAACAGCCATGGAATAAAACATATAAATACAAAATTTAAAATAGATTAAAACGAAATTAAATAATTTGGCTGAACAAATTTAAAACCCCAATAATTTAAAACCAAATTTAAAATTTCCATTTAAAAAGGGGAAAGACTTAGGTCAGGCCGGCTTGGTGAAATAGAAAGGTCTTAAGCGCGCGACGGAAGGTACGCAGATCCGGGATCCTCCGTATCTCCGGGGGGAGCTCATTCCAGATCGTAGGTGCCCCCACAGAGAAGGCTCTCCCCCTGGGGGCCGCCAGTCGACATTGTTTGGCCGACGGCACACGGAGGAGCCCCTCTCTATGGGAGCGTACTGGTCGGTGGGAGGCTATTGGTGGTAGCAGGCGATCCCGTAAATAACCAGGTCCTAAGCCATGGAGCGCTCTAAAGGTGATAACCAAAACCTTGAAGCGCACTCGGAAGACCACCGGGAGCCAGTGCAGCTCGCGCAGGAGAGGTGTTACATGGGAGCGCCACGTCGCTCCCATCACCACCCGCGCGGCCGCACTCTGCGCCAGTTGGAGCCTCCGAGTGCACCTCAAGGGGAGCCCCATGTAGAGAGCGTTACAATAGTCCAGACGGGAGGTGACAAGGGCATGAGTGACCGTGCGTAACGAGTCCTGATCCAGAAAGGGACGCAACTGGCGGATCAGGCGAACCTGATGAAAAATCCTCCCAGTCACGGCCGTCAAGTGCTCTTCTAAAGACAGCCGTGAGTCCAGGAGGATACCCAAGTTGCGAGCCCTTTCCGTGGGGGCCAATGATTCACCCCCAATAGTCAGCGATGGCACCAGCTGACTATATCGGGACGTCGGAAACCACAGCCACTCAGTCTTGGATGGGTTGAGCCTGAGCCTGTTCCTCCCCATCCAGATCCGTACGGCCTCCAGGCACCAGGACATCACTTCAAGGGCATCGTTGGGGTGGTCTGGGGTGGAGATGTACAGCTGGGTGTCGTCAGCGTACTGATGGTACTCCACCCCGAAACCATGGATGATCTCACCCAGCGGCTTTACATAAATGTTGAACAAAAGGGGCGAGAGGACCGATCCTTGTGGCACCCCACATATAAGGGGCCTCGGGGTCGATCTCCGCCCCCCCGTCAACACAGACTGCGACCGGTCGGACAGAAAGGAGGAGAACCACCTTAGTACGGTGCCTCCCACCCCCAACTCTTCCAACCAGTGCAGCATGATACCATGGTCGATGGTATCAAAAGCCGCTGAGAGGTCTAACAGGACCAGGACAGAGGAGCACCCCCTGTCCCGAGCCCTCCAGAGATCATCCACCAACGCGACCAATACCGTTTCCGTGCTGTACCCAGGCCTGAAGCCCTACTGGAACAGATCTAGATAGGTCGTTTCATCCAGGTACTGGGGGAGCTGTCGTGCAACCACACTCTCAACAACCTTCGCCACAAAGCGAAGGTTGGAGACTGGACGATAGTTAGCCAATACTGCCGGGTCCAGGGAAGGCTTCTTGAGGAGAGGTCTCACCACCGCCTCTTTCAAGGCGGCGGGAAAGACACCATCACCCAATGAAGCATTTATAATCCCCTGGAGCCAGCCTCGTGTCACCTCCCGGGAAGCCAGCACTAACCAGGACGGGCATGGGTCCAACAAACATGTGGTCGCATTCAGTCTACCCAGAATCCTGTCCACGTCCTCAGGGGTCACAGGATCAAACTCATCCCAGATAACATTCTCAGGACCTGCCTCCGTCATCCCCGCTGGATCTACCCAGTCGGAGTCCAGATCTTCCCGAATCTGAGTGATTTTGTCATGCAGATACTGAACAAAATCCTCGGCTCTTCCCTCCAAGGGGTCCTCCCGCGCTTCCTGGTGGAGCAGGGAGTGGGTCACCCTAAACAGGGCGGCCGGGCGATTATCTGATGACGCAATAAGAGCAGCAAAATGGGTACATTTTGCTGCTTTTATCGCCACTAGGTAATTCTTAATATGAGATCTTACCAGTGTCCGGTCAGATTCAGCACGACTGGCCCTCCAACTACTCTCTAGGCGTCTTTTCCGGCGCTTCATCTCCCTTAGCTCCTCAGTGAACCAAGGAGCCAGGTGAGATTGGCACCGGGTCAGAGGCCGCAAAGGCACGACTCGATCCAGAGCTCCAGCAGCCGCCCTATCCCAGGCGGCCACTAGGTCTCCAGTCGAGGCGTGAGCCAGAACCTCAGGGATTGGCCCAAGCTCCGTCTGGAACCTGTCAGGTTCCATCAGGCGCCTGGGGCGGTACCATCTTGTCGGTTCCGCCTCCCTGCGGCGGGGTGCAGCGGTTCGAAGGTCAAGGTGAAGGAGAGAGTGATCCGACCATGACAAGGGCTCGATAACTATATCCCCTATCTCGAGATCACTCAGCCACTGTCCAGAGACAAAAACCAGATCCAGCGTGTTTCCCCCCGCATGTGTAGGGCCATGAATTAACTGGGTTAGGTCCATAGCCGTCATGGAAGCCATGAACCCCCGAGCCACCTCAGATGCCTCACCCACGGACGGCAGGTTGAAATCCCCCATGACCATAAGTCTGGGGGTATCAACCGCCACCACGGCGATGACATTGAGAAGCTCGGGCAGGGCTGCTGCCACGTGGCAGGGAGCCAGGTACGTGATCAGCAAACCCATCTGAACCCCATAACCCCACTTCACGAGGAGAGACTCACAGCCAGCTGTCTGAGGGACAGTGGCCTCCCTCGGCCTAAGGCCTTCTCTAATAACAACCGCTACTCCCCCACCCCTCCCCTGTGACCTCGGCTGATGGAATGCGTGGAAGCCTGGTGGGCACATTTCTATCAGAGGGACCCCTCCCTCTGGGCCCAACCAGGTCTCCGTAATACCCACCAGGTCCGCTCCCCTCTCCTGAACAAGATCACAAATGAGGGGGGCTTTATTTACTACAGACCTGGCGTTGCACAACATCAGTCGCAGGCCCAGGCCCTGAGGGTCTGTGCAACCTGGAGAACAAGTGGAGCCTTGAGGGCCAGAGCGCGCCACCGCTCGAAGACAGCGGGCGCGCGCTCCCTCCATATGATATGGCCCCCTGCTCCCGCCATATCTACCCCTCCCACTCACAGTACCGATGGTAAAAACACAATCTGGACAAGCTCGACCCCCCCATCACCCCCGGATCCCCTACCCCCCCGCCGCACGTCATGGCCAGGCCCGCCCCGCCCCTTAGTGGGTTATCCCCCAAACCCACTGCTCTAGTTCGAATCCTACCCTCCCCCCCCGGGACCCCTTAAAAATTTATCCAAAAATTTACATAAAAAACCCCTCAGCCCCCTCTTTGCCACATGCCACCTCTCTGGGTTCCAAAGCCCGTCACTGAGGTAGGCCCTCGATAACGTGGAGGGCCAGGCTTGCGAGAGGGGGGAGTCTCGCAGACCAAGAAGCTGAGACCTTAGTTACATCAAAAGCCCTGAGGTAGTAGTGAGGCATGGCCAAGGGCTCCATTATGATAGTCCAAAAATTGTCCAGGAAAAACAAGGCAGGTTGACCATAACGAGAGAGTCTCCACTGTCCTCTCATGGCAGTGGCGGAGTCCAATGTTCCAACCAGCTCAGGGTAATCCTCCAACCAGCCTCTCACGCTGGTCGGCCAACTGGCCATGGGGAGATGGTGCATCCCATTCGGTGGTGAAACGATGATAAGATACCGGCTCCGTTCAATCTCCCGTAAACTGCCATTTTCCATACAGCAAGCGTACTGGATGACAAACAGAGCCAGGTCCCAAAGTCTCCGGGAAAAAACTGTCCACAGTGTTCGTACAGACGGTGTATAGCTGGGTAGTATAGGCAAGCGGGTAGATGGAAAACAGGTGGGAACCGCCTCCACGAAACAGAAAACCAGCAGGGCAAGCATGTTAGTTAGATATCGGGCCTAGTAATGGCCCAGTGGGGGAAGGAGGAGGGGGGGAGGGTTGTCCGAGGCGCCGCAGTAACCACTCCAACCACCTCTCAACCCTCCTTAGCCCCCCCAGATCTCCGACCACCCTATCTATGCCCAGTCTTAGCCCCCCAATAGTTATAAAGGGGGGCCTCACCATAGGGATTGAAAATTGGGAGTTACCCCAAGTTCCCAAATAATACAGATTTTAACGATGGAGGCTCCCACCTCATGATCTTTCTCGGCTACATCACTCCAGTCCTCTCAGCAACTAGCTGCTGCAGCGGCGTCGGTGGAGGGGGGGGCGGAGGCGCAGGCCTCGCGGGCACTACCAACAGTCACGTCTTCAGTTCTTCCTCGTCTCCTTTGACGCCCACCTTCCCCCCAGCGTCCAACTCCACTACTCCACCGCGGGGGGGGGTGCAATCCGCGATGATGCCAGCGCCCCACTGCAAACTCCACCGCAGCCGCCGCCCCAGCCATCGTGCTGGCGGGCTCCCCAGCATGGGAGCATGCCATTTTACTGTCTCTGCTGCTGCCGCCACCACCATCCATAAACCGCGGACGCCGCCCTTCTCGCCCTTCTTGCAGCAACTGCGGATCAGCTGTTCCTCGGAGCCTCGCTGCCACGCTGTTTTCGGCAGTTTAAAAACGCCTCAGAGAGCACAGAAGCTCTCAATCCACTGGCCTCAAGTAGCGCTTGCTGGGCAAGGGGGTCTAGATGATCAAACGGCCCCCGGAGCTCCCCACAAGCCAAAAACCCCCATCTCTACCTCGGCAGACTTAGAGCCAGGTTGCCATCTTGGAGCATGCGCAAAAGTTTAAACAATGGGAAGGGGTATAATATAGAATAGAAGGGGAAAAAATGAATTTGATTAAGATTAGAGATGAGGATGAAGGGTAATATTGGTTTTTTTAAAAAAAATAGATGAGGAATAAATATGGCAAAAAGGAAATATAGACATTGTAAATTTAATTGAAATGACTAAACACTGTTTAAATTTGTGAACCGGCCAAATACTCTGTTCAAAGGAAATACATTGAATGTTTGTATGTGTGTTTGTCTAAAAAATAAAAAAAATCTTTTTTTAAAAAAACCCAAAAAAGTAGGTGCGTCTTATATTCTGAAAAATACGGTAATTCTGCTTAATTTACTGATTGTTGAGCCTGTCAAAAAAATATTCAGATTCAAATGCTTGGATAGTGGTGAGAAGTCTTACAGTTCTAAGTGGTTCTTAACATGAAAATGAAGACATATTTTCTATGCTTCTAAAATAGTTGTTTGACATTGATGAAGTCTCAATTCTGTTTAATTGATTTTAGCATATATTAAATCAAAGTGATAATTACTTAAAAGTGTCTGGGTGTTATTTTAACACCCAAATTTAACTGGATATTCTTAGATGTATCACACTCTGTTTTCCTTGAACAATTGTAGCTTTTCAGAATAAACATGTTTGGTTCTGGAATATGTTAGTGTTTTTATATATCTGTCTGCGCTAAAATTGATGAAATTATTAATACTGCATCCATCATGGTTCCCCTTCATCATAAATATCTGAAAATAAATGCAGAATTGCCAAAATTATAATGCACAACCAAGTTAGTATAAAGTCCTTAATCCCAAAAATTGCTGGCTATTTTAAATTATTTTTATTATACATTTAAAGTATACTTAAGTTTGATTGTATCATAGAAGGTGATATTACCTAGCTAATCATCATCACAAGACCAGCCATTCTGGAGAATTCTCCCAATGGTTTACATGCTCAGGATGATTTACATTGCAGATTTTTGAATTGTCAGAAGCAGAAGTGATTTATGATGTTCTAAACATGGCTACAGCCCTGAAATTAGCCGTGGCAAAATAATTTTTATATATGGGTCAGTCAGTCATTAGGAATCAAACTTGTGTTGACAAAAGTCTTTTGCATATGCATAAGTCCCTGATTTCTATTGGTGCCCCTAATTCAGGGATGAAATGCTCCTGGTTTGGACCGGCTCGGGCGAGTAGGTAGTGATGGCAGCGGGCAGTTCAGATAACCGGTAGCAAAAATCCCTTCTCCCCCAGCCTCCAGCTTACTTACCTTCGCTCTTTGAACTGAATCCTGAACCGCTGGTTGCAAAGCCTGCCTTGCTTTGCTTGCTGTAATCCCTGCAATCCATTGCATCAGCAAGCAACTGAATCTCCCTGCCTGCAATCAAGCTCATCGGTGAGCAACTCTATCTGCCTGCCTGCCTGCCTGCCTT
Source organism: Arizona elegans (assembly GCA_022577455.1). Classification (NCBI taxonomy): domain Eukaryota; kingdom Metazoa; phylum Chordata; class Lepidosauria; order Squamata; family Colubridae; genus Arizona; species Arizona elegans. The sequence continues at coordinate 66,904,066 of JAKOOJ010000004.1, read as the reverse complement.
ATCCCTTCAATTGGGTAAGTTTTTTTCCCCTTTGGGAACTTTAAAAATAATAGTTAATTGGATTTTTTTTTTAGACCTAGCCATTTAAAGTTTAGGAAGTTTTAAATTAAGCTGCTTTTATATAAAAAAATAAAAATAAAATAAAATAATATTTGTGCAGCTTTCTGAGATTTAGTGTGTTTCTGTAGTGTTTCACTCTAACTACACAAACACACAAAATCTCACAAAGCTGTATGTGGAATCTTGTGTGTGTAAAGTGTGAAAGTTGGTTTTTTTGGGCTTTTTGTGGCTGTGTGAAGTACCTGCTTATTGCAGGAGCCATTTTGGGTCTAGCACAGCTGCTTTTACATTTTGGGTGAGCCAGTTGTGTTGTGTTGTGTTGTGTGTGTGTAAAGTGTGAAAGTTGGTTTTTTGTGGCTGTGTGAGGTTTCTGCTTGTTGCAGGGGCCATTTTGGGTCTAGCACAGCTGCTTTTATATTGTGGGTGAACCAGTTGTGTTGTGTTGTGTTCTGTAGGTTAAAAAAGGGCAAAGAAGTGACGTCAACTTGGCTACGCCCACCTGACCACCAAGCCACGCCACCCAGTCACCTGACCACCAAGCCGCGCCCACTAATTAAGCCACAACCACAGAACCGGTAGCAAAAATTTTTAGATTTCACCCCTGCCCTAATTCTATGTACAAAAGTAACTTTGTTAAGGAAGCTCTTTTACCCTTGTATGAATGTTAATTATTTGTGGATGAAATGTGGAAAATGTTTAATTTACCTCCAAAAGCTGATTTTACATACCCTGCTATATATTTGATTGTTCCACTGTTCTTTGATTCTCATACTGTTTTTCACAGTAACCACAAAGGATTTTGTTTTAATCTGATAGTCAAAAATGAACAGGATTTGTAGCTTTCCATTAAATGCTTACTGCTCCCACTGTCATTTCTCAATATTCCCTCTTGTCCTCCATTAAAATAAATAAAACAGTTACTTGCAAAAAAAATCCCTTCTGTTAGTCTTTCTGTGTACTTTAGAGTCAGTTTTGTTCCTTTTTTTCCTATAGACTTATCTCAAATTACTATACTTTTATTTCTGGATACACCATTTGGGAACTTTATTTTTTTCATCACAATGTCACAATATCAATGGAGGCTTACAGTTCCTGGAAACTACCATGACATTTGGTCATAACAAGCAAGTTTTTTCCTTCATGGAAACAAAAGTACATGCTTCCTTCAACAAAAATACATGCTCTCTCCAATGCTTGCCATAACAAATATAGAAGATGAGGTGAGTCTTCAAACATGATTTACATTGAGGTGTTCTCATCTGATGCACCAGGAATCTTGTCTAAAATGTGTAAAGTTTTACATTTAGGCAGGAAAAACCAAAGGTATAAGTACAGATTAGGAGAGACCTGGCTCAAAAACAGTAACTGAGAGGGACCTTGGAGTCCTAGTGAATGATCACTTGAATATGAGCCAGCAGCCAAAAAGACTAATACAGTAATCCCTGGGTTATGAGTGTTTCCTTAGCAAATGTTCAAAATTACATGATAAGCGCCACCTAGCATTTACGTATAAGGCATAGAATCACATGAATTATTAGTACCACTTTATAAAACCCTAGTACAGGTGTCAGCAACCTGTGGCTCCAGAGCTGCATGCGGCTCTTTGGGCTCTGCTGTGGCTCCCTGTCGGGTGATCCCCACCCTTGCCCTCCCCTCCCAGTCACTCCTCACCTGGCCTGAGAAGATAAGGGCTACGGCGGGGGATGGAGAAGCGGCTGGGGCTAATTCTCCATTGCCTCATCTTTTGCTGATACTTCTTCTGGCCCTTGTTGGTGCTGGACATGCCTCGGACACTTGGGGATATGCGCAAACTTCTCTCTGCCATGAGATACTGGCGTGACCTGGCCGCGGCCAATGCCAACCTTGCTAACACAAGGAATGGGATCCAGGAGGAGAGGACAACAGAAAGGGGAACAGGGTTGCAGCGTCCAGCTGCCACTTTAAAACTTGTATGGGGGACTTTCGCCACCTGGAGGATGCTTTTCAATCAAAGCCGCTGGCAGCACCGCTCTGCTGGAGGAGTAAAGAAGCTCAGGGCAGCAGGAAAAGGGGACTAGCCCCGCTGAACCTCACACGCTCGCCCCAGGGGCCAGGGTCAGAGAAAACCGGAGCACCTCTCACCAAAGATGCTCACCCATAACATGGTCAACCCATCTGCCCCATGTGCCTTTGTGCGTTTTGGCCAATCCTGGCCGCTCACTTGAGGAGGGTCTCCCCACTCGTGTGCCCTCCTAGCCCCACCACAGCTGACCAGGGGGGCGCAAGAGGAGGAGGAGGGTTGTCTTCGGGGAAGCCTCCATCATGGCTTGCGCCTCGTTCCTAAACCAGCCCGGATTTCCAAAAAGTTGCCAAGAAGAAAGAAAAGGAGTAGCGAAAAGCCCCAAGAAGAGCTCGGAGGGTTGGCCCCGCCTCAGCTTTCTGAGAGAGAGAGAAAAGAGAGAGAGAGAGAAAGAGAGATAAACACACAGAGACAGACATAGAGAGACACAGAAATACAGAGAGAGTTTCTTGCAAAAATCAAATCCAGAAGCACACACAGATAATTGATTCAGCTGGATTCATTAACTTCTTTATATACATAATAATACATGAAGATAAATGCACCATACCAATATAGAAGATTCTTCCAACGTAGCAGTTACAAGCTAAACACAAAGCAGGAGAGAACAGTTAGTTTAATTTCAGAGAGCAGACAGCATGCACAGGCTTGTTTCATTTCAGAGCTGAGCACAGAGCTTAATACAAAGACAGCGTCCTCGATACAGGGTAGTTAAGCTCTTGTACAGACTCAGTTGCCTAAGCCATGCCCTAGCTCCAGTCTGTCTCAGCTCTCAATTGGCTGATTTAGTTGCTATGCCTATTCATTGGTTGATCTATTCCAGTTTATGAATATTCATACTCTGACACTCCTTCCTTCGTAACTGGAATAAAAACAAAATCAAATTATCTTAATATTCTTCAGATACCTGTATTTGAAGACCCACATTCACAGTTCCCTTCAAATACCTGAGAACCCTTTTACATGTGATACATCCTTTGCAATGAAACAAAGATTATCCACAAATGCTAATAGTTGACAATCCCCACCTTGTAACTTTTCAGTGTATATGCAACCATCAGCCTTGCAACTCTTGAACCCAAGACCCTTCAATGCAGTATCTAAACAGATATTCCAATTCCTGGCTGACTGCTTCAGCCCATAAATGGCCTTGTTCAATTTATACATTGTGTTAGGCTTTTTACTTTCATAACCTGGTGCCTGAACCATGAAAATTTCTTCCTCCAATTCTGCATTGAGGAATGCAGTGGTTTATGTCAAAATGCCAAATTTTATGGCCATGTGCCACTGCCAACACTAGTGTGAATCTTAAGCTTTCACTCTTTACAGTTGGTGCAAATACCTCATCATAATGCATGTTTTTCATCTGTGAAAAACCTTGTGCCACTAACCTTGTTTTATACTGGACCTCATTATTGGGCAATACTTTCTTCTTGTATACTAGACAAGAGCCTTGGTGGCGCAGCGGACTAAAGTGCTGTTAAGTAGCACTTAGCTGCCAGCTGCCTGCAATTACTGCAAGTTCAAATCTCACCAGGCTCAAGGTTGATTCAGCCTTCCATCCTTCCAAGATAGATAAAATGAAGACCCGGATTGTGGGGGCAATATTCTGACTTTGTATAAAAAGAACACCGCTTGGGGGGTTGTGGGGGAGCGAAAGCCCTACTAAGTAGATATATACAAAAGTATGAAGGCTATTGCTTAATGTGTTGTAAACGCATATAAATTAATGCATATAAATTGAACCAATAAATAAATAAATAAATAAATAAATAAATACCTACCTACTTGCATCCTACAGCTTTACTACCCTATGGCAATGCCATAGATGTGAACATGTTATGTTCACCGATGGATTTCATTTCCTTGTCCATGACTTTCCATTTTATTAGTTCAATTCTAGGTAATGCCAACACTTCCTTATAGTTCCTTGGCTCATATCACACATGCCACACATTACACACTTACACACTTTATTTTACTAGCAAAATCCCTTTGTTCCATCCCCTTGTTCCATCGCTCCATCGCTCTGACCTGCGTGGCATTGACTGCTCCTGAAGCAACCCTCTCTTGCTTCATATCTTTTTCAGCTTCTCCTCTCTGAACGCAGACACCATCACTAAGTGAGTACCCATCACTAGGTGAGTTACCATCACTAAGTGAGTTACCGTCACTAAGTGAATCATTCCATAAATTTGCATCAATTCTATTACAATTTTGCTCTGCAAAACTAGCTGACCTGGAAATCACTATTCTTTTGCTTCCATTCCCATTTGAACGAGGCTCATAGCCCATAAACCTGAGCTTTCTAGCCTTTGATTGTCCCTTTCTTCTAACTGCTTTTGGAATATGCACCCATGCATTACTTCCAAAAACTCTTAAATGTGCCAGAGATGGTTTTCTTCCATATAGCATATGGAGTATCATTAATGGATGAACTCCACAGCCTATTAATTAAATAATTAGCAGTCAACATGGCTTCACACCAATATGACCTGCTCAGACCAGAATCCTCCAGCAGTGAGTCCTTCATGGTATTTAAGCCCATTCCGCCTCTCAACTAAACTCAACTCTCGGGCTAAATTGTTTAATCTGGTTTTATTTTTGCTTTTAAATTTTTGTATTTATATATTTTATTTTTGTGCCTGTTCACCCCCCTGAGTCCTTCAGGAGTAGGGTGGTATATAAATCTAATAAAAGAAAGAAAGAAAGAACTACACCATTCTCATCTGCTGTGTACAGATTTGTGCATCTGTGTTTTATTCCTAACTGTCCCAACCACTGTTGAAAATTTGCTGACATGAATTCTGAACCTCTGTCAGTTTGCAGCTGACATATCTGTTGTTTATATCTTCTTTCTACAAAGCTTACCTATTGCTTAAACTTCTGTAGCACCTCTATTTTACTCTTTAGTAAATAGCAGGACCCAAACCTGCTGTAGTCATCTACAATGACCAGTGCATACTTACCTCCTCCCAAACTGGCTTGCATTGGCCCCACCAAATCTGCATGTACCAGCTCTAGAGCTCTTTTTGTCTGCCTTGTGCTACTCTTGCTTACTGGAAATGCCTTGGACTTTGATGACTTGCATACTGCACAGTCCAAATATGCTTTACATCCCTTTAAGTTTAATCCTTCTGAAAACTGGTCCATCCATCCTTCACAAAACTCTGAAGCCGGCATGGCCAAGCTTTCTGTGCAAGAGATGAACAGATGAATCATATGGTGCCTCATTTCCAAATGTTTGGGCACATTGAACCCTTTGTCCCTGCAACACATAAAGATTATCCTCTTTTTTGCCCTGTGCACATACATTTCCATTTTGCTTTATGAGACATCTCCCATTAACAAATGTGGTCTCAAATCCTTGCTTGTCTAAACTAGAGACACTCAGCAAATTATGCTTCATTTCAGGCACACATAATATATCATTAAACCTCATTTCCAGATATAGAATTTGCACACTGTTTCTTCCAATGACGTTAGCCTTCTGGCCATTTGCCAAGGCTACTGCATCTCCAGCAGCTGGATCCATCCTGTAAAACAATTTAGAATTATTAACAATTGTTTGACTTGTGCCACTGTCTACCAACCATTTGTCTCTGCTATTGTAATAGCTGACTTTTGTCACAAAAATTTGTCCATCTGCTGAGTTTCTTCCTTGCAAATAGGTTCTGTTTTGCAAATAATTTCTTCCTTGCCAACAGGTTTTCCTTTCAAATAGTCCTTATTTAAATGTGTTTTTTACCCCAAAGGGAACACCTCCATTGTTGCTGTTCTTTCTGCTGGTCTCTTCTACTTCTACTTTTCTCTTTGCAGAGATCTTGTCTGTTGCTACACTGATAAATTGTTTTCCTTCTAAATTTAAGATTATGAAAGCCATTGCTTTGTCATACTGCCTCTGATCTGCAGCTGCTAATGGTGCCTGGGGTAGATTAACAACAATATCCCAGAGCTTTTTAGCCTTTAGCAAACATTCCATCTTTGCAGCCCTAATAATATAGTTCTTCTGTCCCAAACAAGGCAGAGAGCATTCCTTAAATTCAACAGCCATCCTGCAAGCTTTCACAGCTTTGTTCTCTTTTGCTTAGAACACAGGATGTGCCTCAGCTTAAATTACAGTTCAGTCTTTCTATGTACTCTGGGCCCATAGCCTGTCAGAATGTCAAGTTGCAAAGCTTTCAAGTTGCCATGAGTAGGAGGGAGGGAGAACTAATGGAGCTGACTGATTTCCCTAACTGAAACTACGTTCCACAGATGCCTTTCTATCGCAATCAGTAGGAGAGTTTTGGGTTTCATAGCCAGCCAAAGTGGTTAATTGGAGAATGTGATTTATGACATGGCCAGGGAGGAGGGGAGAGACAGGGTCATAGGGGAAAGTAAATCTACGCGGGATTAGTTCTAACTGCATCTGAATATTGCTGAAATGGTGCTCCTAATAAATGACTGTATTTCTTTTGAAGTTTGACTCGTGGCTCATGAATTATTTATTTATTTATTTATTTATTTATTTATTTATTTATTTATTTATTTTTCATATTTGTATACCGCCCTACTCCCGAAGGACTCAGGGCAGTGAACAGTCATAAATAAATACAAAGACATATAAAAGTTAAAGACTATAAAAACAGATTAAATAATTTAGGCTCAAAAAATTAAAACCAAAAAACATCCAGATTTATCTAAAAGAGATCTAAAACCCGATTTAAAACCCAATTTAAAAGCAAATTTAAAAGGGAGAGTTAGGCCAGACCAGCCTGTTGGAATAGAAACATTTTCAGGGCACGGCGGAAGATGCGTAAGTCTTGGATCCTTCATAACTCCGGGGGGAGCCCGTTCCAGATGGCAGGTGCCCCCACAGAGAAGGCTCTCCCCCTGGGGGCCGCCAGTCAACATTGTTTGGCCGATGGCACCTCGAGGAGCCCCTCTCTATGGGAGCGAACTGGTCAGTGAGAGGCTATTGGTGGCAGGAGGCGGTCTCGTAAGTACCCTGGCCCTGAGCCATGGAGCACTCTAAAGATAGTAACCAAAACCTTGAAGCGCACCCGGAAGACCACTGGGAGTCAGTGTAGCTCACGCAGGAAGGGGGTCACATGAGAGCGCCACATTGCTCCCGTCACCACCCGCGCGGCCGCATTCTGGACCAGTTGGAGCCTCCGGGTGCTTCTCAAGGGGAGCCCCATGTAGAGAGCATTACAATAATCCAGGCGTGAGGTGACAAGGGCATGAGTGACCGTGCGTAACGAGTCCCTATCCAGAAAGGGACGCAATTGGCGAATCAGGCGAACCTGATAGAAAGTCCTCCTGGCCACGGCCGTCATATGCTCTTCAAAAGACAGCCGTGAGTCCAGGAAGACGCCCAAGTTGCGAACCCCATCTGTGGGGGCCAACGACTCGCCCCCAATAGTCAGAGATGGCGCCAACTGACTATATCGGGACGACGGAAACCACAGCCACTCAGTCTTGGATGGGTTGAGTCTGAGTTTGTTCCTCCCCATCCAGATCCGTACGGCCTCCAGGCATTGGGACATCACCTTGAGGGCATCATTGGGGTGGTCTGGGGTGGAGATGTACAGCTGGGTGTCATCAGCGTACTGATGGTACTTCACCCCAAAACCATGGATGATCTCACCCAGCGGCTTCACATAAATGTTGAATAGAAGGGGCGAGAGGACCGATCCTTGCGGCACCCCTGTCAACACAGACTGCGACCGGTCAGAGAGAAAGGAGGAGAACCACTGTAAAACAGTGCCCCCCACCCCCAACCCTTCTAACCGGTGCAGCATGATATCATGATCGATGGTATCAAAAGCCGCTGAGAGGTCTAATAGGACCAGGACAGAGGAGCAACCCCTGTCCCGAGCCCTCCAGAGATCATCAACCAATGCGACCAATGCTGTCTCTGTGCTGTATCCAGGCCTGAAGCCCGACTGGAACGGACTCCAAAGCGAACTCCAAAGTGAAGGTTGGAGACAGGACGATAATTTGCTAACACAGCTGGGTCCAGGGAGGGCTTCTTTAGGAGGGGCCTCACCACCGCCTCTTTCAAGATGGTGGGAAAGACACCCTCACTCAAAGAAGCATTTATAATCTCCTGGAGCCAGCCTCGCGTCACCTCCCAGGAGGCCAGTACCAAACAGGAGGGACACGGGTCCAATAAACATGTGGTCGCATTTAGTCTGTTCAGTATCCTGTCCACACTTTCACAGGATCGAACTCTTCCCAAATAATATTCTCAGGACCTGCCCTTGTCATCTCCCCTGGACCAATCCAGTCAGAGTCTAGCTGTTCCCGAATCTGAGCGATTTTGTCATACAGATATTGTACAAAATCCTCAGCTCTACCCTCCAAGGGATCTTCCCGTGTCCCTTGATGGAGCAGGGAGCGGGTCACCCTAAACAGGGCGGCTGGGCGATTATCTGATGACGCAATAAGAGCAGAAAAGTAGTTACTCTTCTCTACTCTTATCGCCACTAGATAATTCTTAATATGAGATCTTACCAGTGTCCAGTCGGATTCAGAACAACTAGCCCTCCAACTGCTCTCTAGGCGTCTTTTCTGGCGCTTCATCTCCCTCAGCTCCTCAGTATACCAAGGAGCCAGGTGAGACCGGTGCTGGGTCAGAGGCCGCAAAGGCACGACTCGGTCTAAAGCCCCAGCCGCCGCTCTATCCCAGGCGGCCACTAAGTCCTCAGCCGAGTCGTGTGCCAGAACCTCAGGAAATGGCCCAAGCTTCATCTGGAATCTCTCAGGATCCATCAGGCGCCTGGGGCGGAACCACCTGGTCGGTTCCGCCTCCCTGCGGCGGGGTGTGGCAGTTCGGAGGTCAAGGAGAAGGAGGGAGTGATCTGACCATGACAAGGGTTCAATCGCTATATCCCCTATCTCGAGATCACTCAACCACTGTCCAGAGACAAAAACCAGGTCCAGTGTGTGTCCCCCCATGTGAGTAGAGCCATAAATTAATTCGGTCAGGTCCATAGCCGTCATGGAAGCCATGAACTCCCGAGCTACCTCAGACGTCTCGCCAACAGATGACAGGTTAAAATCCTCCATGACCATAAGCCTGGGGGTGTCAACCGCCACCACGGCTATAACATCAAGCAGCTCAGGCAGGGCTGCTGCCACGTGGCAGGGAGCCAGGTACGTGACTAGCAAGCCCAACTGCACCCTATGACCCCACTTCACAAGGAGGGACTCACATCCAGCCGTCTGAGGAACAGTGGCCTCCCTCGGTCCAAGACCTTCGTTAATAACAACCGCCACCCCTCCGCCCCTCCCCTGAGACCTTGGCTGATGGAAAGCACGGAAACCTGGTGGGCACATATCAACAAGGGGGGCTCCCCCTTCCTGGCCCAACCAGGTCTCCGTAATACCCGCCAGGTCTGCATCCCCCTCCTGAATAAGGTCACAAATGAGGGGGGCTTTATTTACAACGGACCTGGCGTTGCATAGCATCAGCTGAAGGCCTGGGGCTCGAGGTTCCGTACAACCTGGGGAATGAGAAGAGCTTTGAGGGTCGGAGCGTGCCACCGCTTGCAACCAGCGAGGACGCACTTCCGCAAGATGATGTGGCCCCCTGCTCCCGCCATATCTGCCCCTCCCACCTACAGTATCGATGTTATGGCCATCTGAATCGTAAGCTCTAATCATCTCCTTGACCCCTGAGTCCGCACCTCCCATGTCATGTCCCTCGGCTGGCCCAGATACCCTCCCCCGCAGGTCTTCCCCCAAACCCACGCAACCTACCCCCCTCCCAGAATCCCTTAAAATCTTATTAAGAAATTTCCCTAAAAAACCCCATAACCCTCTTTTTGCTGTATGCCATCTCTCCGGACTCCAAAGTCCGTCATCGAGATAGGCCCTCGATAAAGAAGAGGGCCAGACCTGCGAGAAGGGGGCATCTCGCAGTTTGAGAAGTTCTCCCAATGAGTACATTTTGTAGATAGATAGTCTATAGCTGGTAGGCATGTCCTGGTTATCCAAGGTCCTGTGGAGAGAGTATCAATCAGAGGTACAAGTCATTTTAGTCCCACTGATCTCTCACATCAGCGGTAGGAAAAAGCCATTTTGAACTCAGATGTAAACATCGATCACCTTCTCACGGCAACCAGATATAAGGGAGAAAAACAGCAGCTATAGTCCTGTTTTTCAATGTTGTACCTAGGCACAGATGGAATAGCCAATCCTTGAGTTCAGAGACACAGATAGTCTGTGGGAAATATATAGTAGGCGAAAATCCAGGGAGACTCAGATGACATAAAAGTAGGGAAATTCTTATCCTGACATACAGGAAACAACAAACCTGGATAGCAAATGATCACAAAAAGCCGAATATCCGGCCACAAAAGGGGCAACAGGAGATAAAAATACAGGAGGGGAGATGGAATAAGGCAGACACTTTGCAGAAGCAAAGCCCCCCATGATAGACACAACAATCCTTTCTAATCTCCGTAGCCTTCTTCAGGTCTTTTATGTATAAAGGTTTAACCCCCACCCCATAGAAAGAGAGGGGGAGGCCTCTGGGAGGCAATCCAGGGTTGGCCCAACAATGAAAGGATTGGCATCCCTCTGTCTCCCAGGAGTTTAGTTGAAAATAGATAAGCAGGTCCCTACTCTCCCGCTTGTGGCCTCTTTGGTCTTTAATTGCTCCGATTTCTGCTGGCTGTAACTGGCGTCTGTAACTGTCAATTTCAGGCGCCATTTTGGGCGCCGTCATCACCACCGCCATCACCATCGGCCTCCTCCGCACCGTGCCTATAGAAGTTCGCAAACCCTAAGAAGCTTTGTAGCTGTCTATGGGTGCAAGGGGATTGCCAGCCTAGGACGGGTTGCACTTTGGCTGGATCCATCTCTATTCCCTCATTTGACACTCGATAACCCAGTTTAGCCATGCACGGTGGAATTCGCATTTTGACAGCTTGACATACAAGTTGGCTGCTAATAAACCAGGAAGATGGTTAGCATATAAAATAAAAAAGAAGAAGGAGAAGAAAATAATAAAACACTTACAAAATGAAGAGGGGAAACTGCACTATAGAAATGAAGAAAAAAAGATAATAATTCAAAAATATTATGAAAAACTTTATTACCAAGAGGAAATTTTGGAGGAAGAGATAGCAAAATATTTAGAAAAAAAAGATTTACCTAAAATAACTGAACACTACAAGGGACTGTTAGAAGAAAGAATAACAATGATGGAATTAACAGAACTGATTAAAGGACAAAAAAAATGGGAAAGCAACAGGACCGGATGGTCTACCAGTGGAACTATATAAAACATTACAAGATGTGATGAGCAACGTAATGCTGGAATTATTTAATGAACTTCTAATGAAGGCAAGAATGCCAAACTCATGGAGGGAGGCCTACGTAACACTCATACCTAAAGAAGATGCAGATCTACAACTGATAAAAATCTACAGACCGATTTTCTTATTAAATGTAGATTACAAAATTTTTGCTTCAATAATAGCGAATAGATTAAAAAGACTATTAAAAGAATTTATTCAAATGGATCAAAATGGTTTTTTACCTAAGAGACAAATCAGAGACAATATGAGAATAATTCTAAACACGTTGGAATATTATGAGACACATTCAGAAAAACAAATGGCAATGATATTTTTAGATGCTCAGAAAACCTTTGATAACATGAATTGGCAATTCATGATAGAACAATTGCAGATAATGGATTTTGGGGAGAGATTTATAAATACTATAAAAACAATTTATGATAGACAATCTGCTAAGATAATGATGAATGGAGAAATGACAGAAAATGTTGGTATTACGAAGGGTACAAGACAAGGATGTCCTTTATCCCCATTGTTGTTTATCTTGACTTTAGAAGACTTAAAGAGCCTAGTGGCGCAGCAGACTAATAGCCTGTTATTAACATTCAGCTGCCTGCAATTATTGCAAAGTTTGAATCTCCCCAGGCTCAAGGTTGACTCAGCCTTCCATCCTTTCTAAGGTAGGTAAATTGAGGACCCAGTTTACGGGGGCAATAAGCTGACTTTGTATAAATATACAAAAGTATGAAGGCTATTGCTTAACACATTGTAAGCCGCCCTGAGTCTCCGGAGAAGGGCGGCATATAAATCAATTTTTTTTTTAAAATAGAAATATTAGGCCTATTTTGGGGCTGTGAGGCATATTGGGAAAATGAAAGGGTGAACTGGTCCCCTCACCATTGGGTCATTTTTGCCCTCGTCCTTGCTGTCATAGGATTCTGGCAACTGGTCATTGTTGCCTGAGATTCCCCCCACCCTTCAGCTGGGTGGGGAGGGAACTCTTCAGCCTGGAGGGCCTTCCGGGACGTGTTGGTGGCCCGTTTGGGGCCTCGTTCCAGTTGTGTCTTGGGTGGTGGCTCTGGCCTAGGCCTCGGGGCTGGGGTCGTCCATGCAGATGCCCTGTGGCCCTTCCCCCTACATTTGAAACACTAAAAGAAATGTTTGCGAAGGAACCAGTGTTGAAGCATCCTGACCCCAAACAACCCTTCGTCATCCAAGCAGATACCAGCGATGTGGCAGTTGGAGCAGTGCTGCTCCAAACAAATAGTCAAGAAAATCTACAACCCTGCGCCTACACCTCCCGCAAGCTCACGGACACAGAGAGACAATGGGCAGCATGGGAGCATGTAGTGGATGCCATCATTTCCCCTACCCAAATAGTGGCCCAAGTAACTACCAGACGACAACACTGCGACCAGTACGACCAACCAACAAGCGATCTAATGGCAAAACTCAAAACTGAACTGCTGGCAGACCCCTGGTTCCAAGACAATCAGCACATCCTGTCATCCAGGGATGACTTCACATGGAAGGGGACAAAGCTCTACATCCCAGAATCCCTACACACCTGATCCTCCAGAGGAACCATGAGATTAAACTGGCAGGCCGCTTCAGATTCCTAAAGACTTTACACTTAGCACAGAGGCAGTTCTGGTGGCCCAGCATAAAGAAAGACATGGACAGAGCTTCCGGTTTCCTCGTCTTCGGCGGCAACGGTGCCTTCTTTTAGCACCGCCACCCCCGCCGCTTGTAGAGCCGCTTCCCGATCGTGAAGCGGCTTGAAATCTTCAAAATCCCTAGGATTTATGAAGAAGAGGCAGCAGGGTACAGGTAGAGCCCCTGCAACCCCCCCAGGGAATTGTTTCTGGAGAGGAAACAGGCGCGGCTCCCTTACAACCTGCTGAGACTCCGGGCGGCGTGGGACGTCTTCTGCCTTTGCAGAACAAGCCGACTTCAGGAAACCTTTAAAGAGCAAGGAAGTAAGCCAAATAAACATTTGAAACCCACTTGAACCCTGAAACTCTGAACTGCAAGTATTAGCCCTTTGCTGATTTTTTATGCTGAAGTGAAAGTTTCGGAATGAGTGAAAGTGACTGAAAAAATATGGCGCTCAGCAAATGAATCAGTGGGTGTGGATTGGTGAAGTTATCTTGTCTTCTATAAAGTTAAAAAGTTGCTACAAAGTTGCTCCAGCTGCAACAGAAATAAAAGGAAAATCTCTCCCTTTTACTTGTTTTTGCTGCACTATAGTTTTGCCCTGAGTAAATCTGGGGGACTTTTTTAGAAGGTATTGTGGAGGTGGCAGAAGAGGCGGAACCTCCCTTTTTAGAAAAGCCAGCTTACGTGGCAGGATGGCTTCAAAGAAGCAGGAAGGCAAAACAGGGGGGGGATCCCCCCCACGTAAACAGAACACGCAGTCACAAGCTCAAAAAAAAGATCTGGACATGGGAGATTTAAAAGAATTCATTTCAAATATTTTGGATGAGAAATTTCAAGACATGGATGATAAAATAAATAAAATAGATGAAAAAATCCAAAAGTCACAACAGGAAATTATGCAGGAAATGCAGCAGAATCAAAAGATGGTGACCAAAAAAATAACGGATGTGGCGTCTGGCCTGGCAGGATTTATTATGAAAGTTGAGTCAAAAGTGGATGAATTTAAATTAGAAGTTAAAGCTAAGTTGAAAAATAATGATCATAAATTTTTTGATGTTGATGACAAGATGCAGAGAGTTGAGAATGACATTGTTATGATGCAATTCCGGGCAATGGAATTTGCTATACGGCTTCGAGGAATTAGAGAAGAGGAGAGACAAGATTTGAGACAGATTTGTGCTGAAGCCCTAGCTGTGATTTTAAAAACTGATCCTGAGATGGTCTTTTGCAAAATAGATAAAATCTACAGAGTTAACTCGTGGGTGGCCAGACAAAGACAATTGCCCAGAGATGTGGTCATATATTTTACAGACAGAGCAATAAGAAATGATATCCTGCAAAAATCTTTCCTCACTTCTGTGCAAGTGAGCGGATCCAAGGTTACAGTCTACAAGGAGCTCCCACCTAAGATGTTGAAATCCAGAAAAGAATATGGTTTTCTTGTTAAAGAACTGCAGAATAATCAAATCCCATTTCGTTGGGACGCTCCAACTGGCATAATTTTGAGATATAAGGGAGAGAAACACCGCTTGAATACTGTGGAGAAGGCGGAGCAATTTTATACTGACATCTTTAAAGAAAGAACACCATCCCCACGCACATATACAGTTTTGGAGATTAAAGAGAGTGATAAGAAGCAACCTCAAGAATTGCAACAACAATCTAAGCAGGAATCAGAGGAGTTGAAGGGCGCTGAAGGAGGTTTTCTGGATGAGCCCTTGCTGGAACCTTCTCCAATCTTGGAGCTGGCTTGGGCCGCTGAAGTTAAGGACCAGCGGATAACCCGAGCAAAAGCCAAGGAACTTAAACAAAAGTTACAGCAGGAAAGGCGAGATGAAGCTGGGGCTGTGGGGAATGCAGGACAGAAGATTTCGGATGAAATCCTAAGGTTCTGCGCTTCGCTCCAGAAAGAGAATGATGATGATTAAATGTTTATCTTGGAACGTGAATGGGCTGAATGTAACACAAAAAAGGAAGAAAGTATTTACATATTTAAAACAACATAATAATGATATAATTTGCTTACAAGAAACGCATATTACAGCTCAAGATCAAAACTATTTGAAAAATTCCAAATTAGGAACACATTTTATATCTTCAACTAACCAAAAAAAGAATGGTGTGGCTATTTATGTAAATAAAAAACTAACAGCCAAACTTATAGAAGCTGATCAAGATGGTAGGTTTGTAGCAATTGAATTGCTTTCTGCTAATAATCAAATTCTTTTGATAGGAATTTATGCTCCTAACCAACAACAGGACTATTTTTATAAAATGCTGCATACTAAAATACTCCAATGGGATTATAGATCTATTTTAATTATGGGAGATTGGAATGGAGTAATTGACTCTAAATTAGACAAAAAGACTTTGGCAAAGTCAAGAATTAGATTACCACAGACTTTTTTTGATATGAAAGAAGATCTGGAATTAAAAGATATTTGGAGAATACATAATCCAAAAGAACTGGACTATACTTTCTTCTCTGACAGACATAGATCCTTTTCCAGGATTGATTTTATCTTGTTGTCTGATGATCTACTTCTTAGGACAAAAAGAACAAAGATTCTGCCAAGAACTTTGACTGATCATAGCCCAGTGTGGATAGAAATTGAGACATGCAAGAATGAGAGACGCTCTTGGAGATTAAATGAAAACTTGTTCAGATATGAGAAAAATATAATAGAACTTAAAAAGTATTTGAAAGAGTTTTTTGAAATGAATTTGAATAAAGGCACCCCAATGGAAATTGTGTGGGACGCAAGCAAAGCTTATATGAGAGGGGTGCTTATATATATGAACTCTAAACATAGGTTGATTCGACAAAAGAAAAGACTTGAACTGGAAGCAGAAATAAAAAACAAAGAACAGTTACTTATTAAAAATCCAACAGACGAAAGAATACTTAGTGTTATAAAACTTTTGAAAGACCAATTCCAAATGCTTATAGCGGAACAAGTTGCAACAAATTTACAATATGCGAAGTATAATACATTCTGCAACGCTAATAAACCAGGCAGGTGGTTGGCTTACACATTAAGGAAGAAACAGAGCGCACGGACTATTGATAGTGTTGATATTGGGGGGAAAGAAGTTTTTCAACAGAATTTAATAAAAGAAGCTTTTCTTCAATATTACACTAAACTATATGCCAGAGAGGAGGTGCAGAATGGACTTATAGAAAAATACTTAGACAACAAAAGAGTTACAAAAATTACTGAGCAACAAAAGGAAAGAATGGATTATCCTATAACAGAGGAGGAGATAATAGCAGCAATAAAACAATTAAAAACAGCCAAAGCTCCTGGAACGGATGGTCTGACAGCAGTGTATTATAAAACTTTGCAGGCAGAAATGGTGGAACAACTTAGAGACTTATTTTGTAATATACAACAAGGGGGAAAAGTACCCCCATCATGGACTACAGCTTATATTTCTTTGATACCAAAAGAGCAAGCAGGTCCCAAAAAACCGGAGAATTACAGACCAATATCTCTTTTGAATACGGATTATAAAATTTATGCAAAAGTATTAGCCAACAGACTGATGCCAGTAATTCAAAAGGTGATTCATGATGACCAAGCGGGATTTATTGAGGGTAGGTACATGAAGGACAATGTAAGGCAAGTAATAGACTTATTGGAATATCTTGAGAAGAATAAACAGATTCCTGCAGTGCTGGTTTTTCTGGATGCGGAGAAGGCCTTTGATAGAGTGGATTGGAATTTTCTATTAAAGACTTTAAAAAAGATGGACTTTGGGGACCAATTTATACAGGCGGTTTCAGCAATTTATCAAGAGCAAAAGGCACAGATCATTATCAATGGAAGCTTGACAACAGAGTTTAAAATCGAAAAAGGAACAAGACAGGGATGTCCACTGTCCCCATTGTTGTTTATTCTAACACTAGAAGTCTTGTTAAATACAATAAGGGACTCTAACACTTTGAAAGGTATAATGATAAGGCAAGAGGATTACAGAATAAAGGCATTTGCAGACGATCTGGTTGTTACCCTAGCACAGCCAATGGAATCGATAATCCAGATGAAGGACATTATACAAGACTATGGTAAAGTTTCAGGTTTCAGATTGAATCAGAAAAAAACTAAGATGGTAGTTAAAAATATGACACAAGATCGTAAACTGGAGTTAGAAAGGAGGGCAGGTTTTGAGATTGTACCAAAGGTAAAATATCTAGGAGTCCAGGTTGCAGAATCAAATATGAAATTGTTTCAAAATAACTATGAGGTGTTGTGGCGAGAGGTGCAAAAAGATATGGAGATGTGGAAAAAACTGCAGCTGTCTTTACTTGGAAGAATAGCAGCAGTTAAGATGAACATTTTGCCAAGATTTCTTTTTTTGTTTCAAATGATCCCGGTGCTCAGAAATGATAAACAATTAAAAGTATGGCAAATTGGTGTGAACAAGTTTGTCTGGAACGAGAAAAAGCCAAGAGTAAAAATGAAAATTATGCAAGACGTTCCAGAAAGGGGAGGTCTCAAACTTCCAAACCTACAATTATATTATGATGCAACAGCTTTGACTTTAGTAAGTGATTGGTTTGGAGGAAAAAAGACTGGAATATTAAACGCAGAAAGTTTCGATTTGGAATTTGGATGGCACGCTTACTTATTTTATGACAGTAAAGTGGATAAAGTTTTTAAAAGCCATATACTTAGAGATTCTTTGTTGAGAGTTTGGAAGAAGCACCGAAACAAATGGAATTATAAAATACCGCTATGGCTGGATCTTGGTCATACCTTGTGGAATACAAATATAATGTCACTCGGGGGGGTTTTATATAAAGAGGTTCTTTTTACAGATGCGGGCAGATGGCAGCTGAAGACATTACAGACATTGTTGGCTGAAGGGATCAATTTAACCTGGTTACAATATAATCAATTGCAATTGAGATGGAAAGAGGACCAAAAAACTGGTATTATGATGTATGAGGAAGAATTAGTTAGACACATAAAAGAGAAAGGCCCAATGCATATTAAAAGACTTTATAATGTTTTGTTAGAAAGGGATTCAGAATCTGAGCTAGTTAAAGACTGCATGATTAAGTGGGCACAAAATTTTGAGGAACCAGTGATGTTGGAAACATGGGAAAAAATTTGGGTTCAGAATGTTAAATTTACACAGTCGCAGAACCTGAGGGAAAATTTTTATAAAATGTTTTACAGATGGCATCTAGACCCCAAAAAATTGTCGTGTATGTACCCTAATGTGCAGCCTAAATGTTGGAGATGTGATTGCCTAGACGCTACATATTATCATGTTTGGTGGACCTGTAAGAAAGTTAAGGCTTTTTGGATAAAAATTTGGTGGGTCATGCAGAATGTTTTGAAGAAAAAAATTCAGTTTTCTCCACAACTGTTTTTATTGGGTATAGTTAAGGGTTTTACATCGGGTGAAACAAAATTGATATTGTATATGATAACTGCAGCAAGATTGTTGATAGGTAAATACTGGAAAAATGAAGCGCTGCCTACGATTGAGGAATGGACTTTGAGGATGGCCAGTTTTGCAGAGATGGCGAAGATTTCAGCATATTTAAAAGATTGTTCTCAAGAGACTTATGAATGGGAATGGAAGAAGTGGATAAATTATGTTCAGCATAAATACCAAACTAGGAAGTACCAAATAGCTTTTATTTGAAAATGTTATATCAAGATAGAAATATTTTAAGGTTGAGGGTGAAAATTTGTTAGAAGATGTTATATTAAGACAGAAATATTTTTAAGGTTGAGGGTGAAAATTTGTTAGAAAATGCTATACCAAGATAGAAATATCTTTAAGGTAATCAGGATGAAAATTTATTTGAAAATGTTATACTAAGATAGAAATATTAATGTTAATGTAAGGAAGATGAAAATTTGTAAGGGGGAGGGAAGGGTTCAAGTTTTATATACAAAACTTTGTATATAAAGTTTTATATACAAAACTTTATATACAAAGTTTTATCTGACATGAGTATACTAGGAAGTCTGGGGGGAGGGGAGGGTTAGGGTGGGTTAGGGAGGATGGGAAGATTGGGGGGGTTGTGGGGGGGGAAAAAGGGGTGAAAATGTAACTGTAAAACTTTTGCAATAAAAAAAAAAAAAAAAAGAAAGACATGGACAGTTATGTGAAAAGTTGCACCATCTGCATCACAATGAAAAAACGACCAGGGAAACCTCCCCCTCCAGACTGCTACAATCAGTAGCAGAGCCAAGAAGACCATGGGAGGCGATCGCAATGGACTTTTTAGTGGAGTTGCCAAAAAGTGGGAGAAACACGGTGATCTGGACTGTAATAGATCTATTTTCCAAACAGATGCACTTGATACCCTGGAGCAGACTACCCTCAGCCCACCAGTTGGCCAAACTGTTCCTGAAACACATCTACCGCTTGTATGGAGTACCAAGAAGAATTATCTGAGACCGAAGGGTCTAGTTCACGGCTAAGATCTGGAGGGAGTTCCTATGGTCCATTGGGTTATCCCAGGGCCTTGGCTCGGCCTTTCATTCGAGCACCAATGGGGAGGCAGAATGCCATTACAGAGCAGCACCTGAGGTGCTCTGTGAACTATCAGCAGTCCAATTGGGCAGACCTCCTGTCTTTTGCTGAGGTCACATATAATAATGCTGTCCACAGTAGCATGGTGCTGTAAGGAGGTTCTGGGTTCGAATGAACCATGGCCCGATACGCACACAAACGCACAAAAGCATGCAAGTTGAGAGAGGAGTCTTAAAAAGATAAAAAGTTTAATAATACAAAAACACATAAAAACAAACCTACAAAAAGGCATCAATAGCCTAAAAGATTCTCCTCTTAGCAAAGTCCATTTGCTCTAGCCTGCATCCCAAAACGTGGAAGGTTCTCTGTGTTGCTTGCCAGTCCTCTCCTGCAAGTCTTCTCAGAGCAAGGCAATGACTCAGCTCTTTGCAGTAACTTCAGCTCTGGAGGCTTTTGGCTGCTCTCAGCTGTCTCTGCTCACAGCTGCTCTCTTTCTGTCTCTCAGCATCTCTCAGAGAGTCTTGCATGAGAGGCTGTCTCTGAGGATCTCTCAGCTCTCTGCTCACTCCAGCTCTGTGGCAGCTCTGCTGCAGCTCTTCTGTGGCTCTGGCTCTGGCTGTAATCCTGTGGCTACTTATATACTGGCCAAATGGCCGTTGGAAAGCACAAGACACTCAGAGCCAGGAAGCTGTGCTCTGATTGGTTCATTTAAACCATGCAAACTAAACAATCAATTAGTTGCAGCAAAATGCTCAGAGGCTTTTCCTCTGATAATCCCCTTCTCTGCAACGATTGATTACAGAAATACATGTACATACAAGTCATAAGCATATACATTACAGTAGTATGAAATATGATCATACATAGTCATAGATATTTTATCCAAAAGATATTGGTGTTGATCCCTAGGTAATGGCTTCGTGAGCAAGTCTGCTATTTGTTCCTTTGTCTCACAAAAAACTGTCCTAACAAAACCTAACCTGGTCAATTGTCTGACATGTTTGTACTTGATGTCAATGTGACGTGACCTCTTTCCCACTGCATCAGCCTGTGAGATATTAATAGCAGCCGTGTTATCCTCATGAACCTCAATAGGATACACTGGTTCTTCCCATAAGTTTATTAGGAGATCATCAAACCACACCAGATCATTAGATGCTTTTGATAAACACATGTATATTCTGCTTTGGCAGTAGAAGTTGTAATTAACTTCTGTTTACCTGAGTACCAATGGATGGGACTCCCATTCAGGAATATAACATAACCTGAGGTACTCTTCCTGGACTTAATGTCCCCTGCCCAATCAGCATCTGCATAACAGCAAAAAGTTGGTTTATCTGATATATCTGGCTCCAATAAAAGTGAATGTTTAACCGTGTTCTTTAAACACCTTAAAACTCTTTGGATTCCACTCCAATGGTATTGAGTGGGATTCCAGAATGCCTGGACAGAACGTTTACGGTCAGACTGATATCTGGCCTAGTCCAGCTTGCAATATACAACAGTGATCCTATCAGCGATTTATAAAGGGTCTTCTGCTTGAAAGGTTCACTTTCAACATACATATTCTTTTTTAAAAAAATTTGTTTATTTAAAAATACAAACAAAACAAAACAAGTAATAACAAGACATACAAAACATACACAAAAAAAGAAATCAGGTATAATCTTATCAAAGTTATCGCAACTGTAGTCTGTTTTATGATTCTCATTTGTATGTTTGACTCCTCCCTCATTGGGTCTTTTATGTTGTGTTTAAACTTTTTAAAGTCACTATTGGCCTACATTAAGTAATTTGTATTTCTATATCTATCTTAGATTTCACTGGTACCTCCTAGTCCTGTTTTTTCCTTTTCCTATCTTCCAACCAAGTGTACCACTTATCCCATGCTAAATAATAATCATGTTCCTCCTTATCTTGAAGTTCCTTTGTGAGTCTGTCCATTTCTGCACATTCCATGATTTTACTAATTACTCTCTCTTCACTTGGTATGTCATTACTCTTCCAATTTTGTGCAAAAATTATACGTGCTGCCGTTGTTATGTGGATTATTAGATATTCTATTTCCTTTTCATATTGTCCAGATATAATGCCTAGTAGGAAGGTTTCTGGCTTCACTTCTATTCTATGCTGTGTGATTTGTTCTATTTGTGTTTTGATCATTCGCCAGTATTGTTTTGCCTTTGGGCAGGTCCACCATGTATGGTAATAGGTTCCTTTATGTAGCTTACATTTCCAGCATGTTGGAGATGTGTTGGGGAACATTCTTGCCAACCTGGCCGGGGGGAGATGCCACCTATAAAACATTTTGAGTAAGTTTTCCTTATAGGGTACAGACATTGTCAATTTGTAGTTTATTGTCCATAGTTTTTCCCATTTATCTAATTCGATGTTATGACCGAAGTTCTTTGCCCAGTTTAACATGTTATCCTTGACTACCTCCTCTTCTAATTTGTATGCTCGTAAGTAGTTGTAGACTTTTTTAATCAGTTTGTCCTGTGTTCCTTGTAAAATTTTGTCTAGCTCGTTTTGGCCTTTTTGGAATTCAAATTGGGTCAAATCCTTCTGATATCTTGATTTTATTTGTAGATAGGGCCACCAGTCAATGTCTGTACCCATCTCCTGCATTTCTTGTCTTGTTCTTAGCTCTCCCTGATTGTTTAGTAAGTCCTTATAAGTTTTCATTTTGGTGCTATCCATGGTATTTGGGTAGATCTGGGTCTCCATGGTTGATAACCATTCCGGGGTTTTATAATAATGTGCTTTCTTGATACCCTGCCATGTGTGATATAATGCCTGCCTGACAGTATGTCTCTGGAAGTATCCATGTTGTTTATCAGTGCCTCCCACAAGAATGCATGCCATCCTCACTGTAGATCAAATTCTTCTAGATTTAGCAATCTTTTGTTTTTTAGCTCCATCCATTCCTTGGTCCAAATCAATGTTGATGCTTTATAATATGTTTCCCAGTTCGGTAGTGCAAGTCCTGCTCTTTCTCTTGAATCTTGTAGGTATTTGATTTTAATTCTTGCTTTCTTGCCTTGCCAGATGTAATCCACTATTAATTTATTAAGGTCTTTGAAGAAATTCTTTCCCAGCTTTATTGGAATCACTTGGAATAGGTATAACATTCTGGGAAGGACGTTCATTTTAATTGAAGCAATTTTTCCCAACAGAGATAATTGTAATTTTTTCCAGATTTCTAAGTCCTTTTTGATTTGTCCTATAAGTTTATCATAATCGTCTTCTCTAATTGATGTAGTTTTGTTGGTGAGCCATATTCCTAGATATTTTATCTTCTTTGTAGTTAGTATGCCTAATTTGTCCTCTAATTCTTTTTCTTGCTGGTTAGTAAGGTTCTTTGTTAGTAACTTTGTCTTTTTTATTAATTTTAAGTCCCGCTACTCTCCGGTATTTCTCTATTTTGTCTAATATTTTAGTGCCCGTTATTATTGATTGTTCTGTGATAAGTACAATATCATCAGTGAAGGCTTGGAGTTTGTATTCCTTCCTTTTGATCTTCAGACCTTGTATTTCCTTATCTTTTCGAATTTCCCTTAAGAGAATTTCCAATGTTAATATGAATAGCAGGGGGGATAGGGGACACCCTTGTCTTGCTCCTTTTGTTATTTGAAATTGTTCTGTCAGGTCACCGTTTGTTGTTTGGGAAGAATAGATTTTCTTTATCATATTAGTAAATTTATTGCTGAATTTCATAGCTTCTAATTGTAATGTGAGGAATTTCCAATTTAGGTTATCGAAGGCTTTCTACGCATCTAAAAAAATTAAGGCCATTTTTTTGTCTGAATTTTTTTCATAGTATTCTAGTATATCCATTATTTGTCTCAGGTTGTTCTTTATCTGTCTCTTTGGGATAAAACTGTTCTGGTCCAGATGAATATATTTGTTGATTATTTTCTTAACTCTTTCTGTAATTATTGTTGTGAATAGTTTGTAGTCCACGTTTAAGAGTGATATCGGTCTATAGTTTTTGATATGGGTATGGTCTGTCACTTCCTTCGGTATCAATGTTATGATGGCCTCTGTCCAAGAGTCAGGAATCGTGGCTTCCAGAAGTGCGTTGTTGAATACTCTGAGTAAAATTTCGTCTATTGGATGCTGGCAAGACTTGTAGAACTCTGCGGGTATGCCATCCAGTCCTGGGGTTTTGTTTAGTTTCAATTTCTTCCTCGCCTCTATCAATTCTGTCATTGTAATCTGCCTATCCAGAAGGTCCCTGTGTGGTTCTTCTAGTTCTTGGATATCAACTTCATTAAGGTATTGTTTAATATCCTCTTTTGGAGATTCTTCCTGTTTGTATAGTTTCTGGAAAAAAGTTCTTGCTATTTCTTTTTTGTCTTTGTTCCTATAGTGTATTTCTCCTGCATCATCCTGTAGTTCATGGATTGTCCTTCTCTCTTTTTCTTGCTTCAATTTATATGCCAGACATCGCCCTGTCTTATTTGTGTATTCAAAGTGATTTTGCTTTACAAGTTTGATTTTGCTCGCAATTTCTGTTTGTGTGATCAAATTTATTTTATGTTTGGCCAAATTTATTTTTTCTTTAATCCTCTTATTTAGAGGTTCATTCTGTAACTCGAATTCATACTTTTTGAGTTCCTTCAATAAGTTATCTTTTTCCTGTTGTTTTGCTTTGTTTTTGGTTTTTTTTTGCCATATACGATATCGTTAAGTCTCTTATATAGGCTTTCGCCGTGTCCCATAAATTTTGGAGGGAAGTTTGTTCTTTGGTGTTAATCTCAAAAATATCCCCATTTCTTTTTCCATCATTTGTGTGTATTCTTTACTTTTTAGAATTTCAGTGTTCATCATTCATCCCTTTTTCTTCCGATATCCTTTCCAGATTACTTTTATCAGATTGTGGTCTGCCCATGTGTTCATCATTATTTCTATTTCTTCTAAGTCTTTCCTGAGATCTGTTGACATCCAGGCCATGTCTATTCTGGACCAAGATAGGTGTGGATTGGAGTAGAAAGTATACTGTTTTTTATCTTTATTTATTTCCCTCCACGCATCTTGGAGGCAGAATTCCTGAGCCATGTCCTTGAAAGTGTCTGGCAGGTTTTTTTTTTTTTTTAGTTTTATTTTTCCTAGTACTATAATAGTCTTTTTATGTATCTGAAATTGCATTGAAGTCACCTATAATGCAAATGTTCTCATAGTCTAGGTCTTTTACTCTGTCATGTATGTTTTGGAAGAAAGTACGTTGATTCTCATTTGGTGCATAAATTGAGATTAGCAGTATTGTCTTGGATTCCGTTTGTATCTCAACCATTAAAACTCTTCCCTCTCTGTCTGCGTATATCTGTTTTGTTTTTAGATGTTTCCTAATATAGACTGCAATGCCTCTTTTTTTCTGGTCTGCCAGTGAGGTGTAAAGGTTCCCTAGTCTTCTATTTTCTAGTATCTGTTGGAGTTGTTTTTTAATGTGGACCTCCTGTAGGTTTATGATATCCATTCCTAATTTTTGTAGTTTGGTAAGTGTCCAGGTTCATTTAGCAGGGGCATTTAGTCCATTAATGTTGATCGAAATCATCTTTATTTCCTGTTCCATTTTTCTTCCTATCTACTTGTTGTCTTTACTTTCCTGGTGTTTCTTGTTATTCTTTGTGTTTTCCCCTTGCTCCTTCCCTCTCTTCTCTTTCTCTTTCCAATCTTCTCTTCTCTTCCTGTTCATCTTTTACTTCTTCTATTGATTGCTCCTCTTGGCCCTTAATTTCTGCTTCCATTCTGGATTCTTGCTCTTCTTCGGGGACAAAATGTTGGTCGAAAAATTCTTGAGCTCTTTCCAGACTATCTATTTTAAATTTCTTGTCCTGCCACGAAATTAAGATACCCTCTGGTAATAGCCAGCGGAACATCACCTTGTGTTTATTTAGTTGTGTTGTGAGGAAATTATAATTTTTCCTTTGGTCTCTGACACGTCTTGGGATTTGTTTCAGTGTTATTATTTCTTTCCCTTTGTAAAAGATTGCGTCCTCTCTCATTTTTCTGTATATCTCTTCTTTTGTTGTTTTCTTCATGAATCGCATATGGACTTCTTTTGGGAGCTTGTTCCTGTGTGCATAATTGGTATGCACTCTGTACACCTCATCTATGTCCCTTCGTATATCGTCTTTGTCTCTCTGTGTTGTTTCAGCGAGGATCTCTGTCATTGTCTCTCCCAGGTCTTCTTCCTTGGTTTCTACTATATTCTGGAACCTTAGGTAAAATGATGCCTTTTCCATTTCCAGATAGGTGAGTGAGTCTTCGAGCTCCTGATTAGTTGCCATCTCTTGTTATTCCAACATTTCTACTTTCTTAACCATCTGTTCCATCTTCAGTTCTGTCTTTTCAATTCTTTGTTCGTTTTTGGCAATGTTCTGTTGGATTTTGTCAATCTTGTCATCCATTTTCTTTATATTGTCGTTTATCTCTCCCACATCAGCTTTTAGGTCAACATGATTTCTTTTGGTCTCCTCATGATTGTTGGTGATCATTTCTTGAGTCTTACTCATGGCTTCCTGTATCATTGGATATTTTGCATACTGGAAATGGAGGCTGACTTTTCTTTTTCTGTTCCAAGCATGGTTTCTATGGTTCTTTGTTGTGCCGGGGATGCTGTTTGGGAGGCCTGATTTGGAATTATTTTCTTGCTTGTTTTGGTTATGGTAGTTGTGCCGGTGCTTGTCATCTTAATTCTTTTTTGTAGAAACTCCCAAATTCTCATGCACTAAAATATTCTTATTTTGTTTCAACCTTGTTATCTCAGTAATAGTGTCTATAGTATTATATAGGTCTTTATATACTGATTGGTCTTATCTAGTTGTAGGTTACTTCTATACATGAACTTAGAGCTCTGACAATCAATTGAATGGTTAATTAAGCAGTTACATATATATTCAAAAGGGGGGGAAGGAATATATGGGATGAAGGAGGTCGAGGGAAAATTTAGGATTATAGCACTTCATTAAATCTTACTATAACAATCAATTAATAATTAATAGTTTAAATATCAAAACAATGTAATAGTTAATAGTTTATGTATCAATACAATATAACGGTCCAGCTATCAAATCTAAATTTACCAGGATCTATTCCCTAGATATCACTAACGTAAATATATGATTAAATATTTATTATTTTTTTGATTAGTATTTACTTAAATTTACTTATTTAATTAATCAATTAATCATTCAATTAATCATTCATGTAAATGGTTAGTTGTCAATTTATCAAGTATCTCAATAAAAAGTGTTAATAAATATTTATATTTTAACAAATCTTAGTCAGATATAAATATAATATTAGTTTGCTCTTAATGTACAGTTCTCTTTCAGTCTTACGTGTAGAGGTTCTTGTACCTAAGGTTTTTGTTTATTCAAAGTCTTAATTTTGGTGTCTCTCTCCTTCAAATGTCCAAATAGCCAAAGAGTCCAATTGTCCAAAATTCAAGATTTCAGTATCGACTATTCACAGTTATCAAACAATTAAATCCAGTTTGGTAGTCTCTGATATTTAGTCCAAACACTGCTTCTTCGCTACCAGTCTGGTGTGCCGCTCTTGCTTGTTCACACTTTCACTTTCATCTATTAATGGCTTCCGATTCTCTCAGCAATCCTTTGCCCTTCTGTTAGTTCGTCTCTGGTTCTGCTGTGTAACTTGCTTTTTCAGCCTAAAAAAAATCCTTCTTCACTGTTAAATCCAAATTTAGGGTCTGGTCCAGATTCCCACATAAATCCTTGGGAATCTCTCATTCCAAGCAGTCTCTCTCTTTTTTTTGCACAGTCACCTCCTGTCAGCTCTTCTTCCGCCCTTGTTGTCTTTCATTCGCCGCTTTTCCTGCCTGCTGTTCAGCTGTCTCTTCGGGGTCTCAACTTCGCTGTCTGCCAATTTCAGCTTTCACTCTGTAGCTGTGCTTCCCGCGTTCTGTTTTGATCTGCTTTCAAGTCAATTTGGATACAGTTGCGATCTTTTCAGTTTGATCTTCGCCCTCCTGCTGTGCGGTTTGCAACGCTTTGGGCCAGCCAAGATGGCTGGTTTTTTCCCTTCTGGAATTAGGAGGTTTTTCCTGAACCTTCGGGTTGGTTGCTTTCCCCACCGAGGTCCTTGGAAGTTCCCCCTTTTTCTATTGATCTCTACAAGATCAATAGTGCCTACTTCCGGTGGTGACGTCAACGTATATGGAGTTAGAGAACGGTGCTCCGCTCTTGAAACTCCAAAATTCCCATCAGCATACATATTCTTAAGGAAATTTGTCTGCATGGGTGTGTCACAAGGTTTGGCCTCTGTCATGTTGCACCTTTCTACCAATTTTATAATCTTGTCCTGTTGGGAGAGTTCATACCCTTTCTCCGTTTTTATGAATTGGACTCCTAGAAATTTGTCGATCCAACCCAGAGGCTTTAGGGCAAAATTCTTGCTTAACTCCTTGGAGAACAACTTACATCTATCCTCACATCTGCAGACATACAAAATATCATCCACGTAGACCAGAACTGTTTCTTTAATACCCTGATGATTTTTGATGAACACACATTCGTCGGCTGATGAGGTTATAAAACCCATCTGTTTTAAACTACTGATAAGGCATTCGTACCGCCAGATTGTTTCAGACCATAGAGGCTTTTATTTAAAAGCCAAATATCGTTTCCCTGGTGATCTACACCTTGAGGAGCTTTAACATATATTTTCTTGTCTAACTTGGTGTGTAAGTATGCTGTTTGTACGTCAAATTGATATACATTCTCCCCTTGTATGGCAGCTATAGTAAGTGCAGTCTTCACACTTTCAGGCCGCACTGTAGGTGAGAAGGTGTCAACATAATCATCAGGGAATCTTTGTGAGAAACCCTGTGCAACCAACCTCACCTTGTAAATAAACCTCCCATTCTCAATGGGCTTTTTCTTAAAGATCCATCTTCTGCCAATTACCTTTTTGTTCACTGGTAACTCTGCTGGGGTGAATACCTCTAGTTTTTTCAAACTCTGCAATTCGGTATCCATTGCAGTACGCCAATTTTGTTGTTCTTTATCAGATATCATTAAAACATCTTCATACCTTTGGGGTGTGACTGAAACCTGGTCAACAGAAGTAGCAAAATCTTCATACCTTTTTGGCTTCTTCCCCCTAATGGATCGAACTGGCCTTTTAACTGGTTCTTTATCCACTTCAGTACTGTCTGATAAATTATCCTCCTCACCATCATCATTCCTTACCTTTAAAGTGGGATGCCCTTCTTTCCATGCTGTCTCTGTCTTCCACTTTAAAATTCCCTTCAAGGGTTTGGGAGGTGTACTGTCCTCCTCATCTCCAAAACCAGAAGTGTTGCTATCAGTAGATAGGCCTTTAGACACTTTTTCTGCATTTTTATTTCTACTACGAGGGGGATCTTGAGCTAGGATCTCATTTGCATGGATCTCCAATTAGTGCCTTCATAAAAGGTGGCTGACCTGGATATTACAATTCTGCCATTTGGGTCCACGAACCTAAAGGCCTTAGAACCTGTCTCATAACCCATAAACCTCAGTTTGGTTGAGACCTTATCCCCCTTCTTTCTAAGTTCTTTTGGGATGTGGACGTCAGCCATTACTCCAAATATGTGAAGATGTGCCAATTTTGGCTTATGGCCATACACTATCTCATATGGGGTCTTTTGTACCACACTGAACCATACCCGGTTGAGCATATAATTTGCATACGAAACAGCTTCCGACCAATATGAAAAGCTTAAATCAGCATCCTCAAGTGTGCACCTTACCATTGTCTGCAGCATTCCACTCCATTGTTCAGCAATCCCATTCTGAAATGGCAAAAATATTATGCCTTTCCTTTTTAACCAATCAGAGAACTGCGCTGAATTAAATTCAGTTCCTCTGTCGGTCAAAATCTTTTGGATATTAACCTTATGCTGGTTCTCCACTAGGCAACAAAATTCCTTAAACTTAGACAATGCCTGATCCTTGGATTTAATAGGGTAAACAAATCCAAACCTACTATGGTCATCCACAATTGTCAGAAAGTAACGATTTCCACTAAAAGAAGCTTTCAGGAGACCCACCAGATCCATATGTACCAACTGAAATATGTGTTCAGAATATCTCAGGGATTTCTTGGGTGCAGGACTTGTTTTTGACTTCGCGATCCTGCAAATAGAACAGTCCCAAAAAAATGTTACAATCTTTAACCTTAGTTCCATTTGAACATTCAGATACCTTTTGTACTACTGGGAAGCTTACATGACCCAATCTACGATGCTTAAGATGAGCACATTCATCATGTAATGGCTTGCCAATGGAGGCTGCATTGGCGTTCTCAGGCTCACTCCTTCCCTGTTTTAAGTTAAAACTTACAGACTTCTTATTGTTTAAAACATTTTTACAATTACCTTTAAAATTCCCCTTCTCTTGTGTACCTTCAACATCATCATCTGAATCAAATTGGGATTCATCATCATCACTATCAAAAGTGTTAACCTGGTTAGTAACATCAGATTCCTCAGCCTTTGAAATAGGAGAATAATAGGGCAAACCGCTGATTTTCAACACTTCCCCAACCACATGCTTATCATTGGTAACCACAGCAGTTCCCTCTGTGAACAATATCTCTATCTTAGAGATCTCACTTATCTTCAAAGTGCTGAGTAAATTATGATCAATGTCAGGTACATATAAAACATTGTCAACTTCCCCAAGCCTAGGAATAAAAACCTTACCAATGCCAGCAACTCTTACCCTTTTACCATTTGCAACCTTAACGATGGATTTATATCCCCTCAATTCAGTAAACAAACCTCGGTTATTCACAATATGTTTGCTGGCCCCACTATTCAACAACCATAGTTTAGCACGTTGTTTCCTTGAGAGATCTGATTCAGATGTCTCAATCACAGTAACAAGGTTGCTAGCAAAACCAAATTTGTCCTTCTTATCATCCTTCCTCGGCCATTTACCCCTTCTCTGACTAGAAGTATTACTTTGTGGCTTCCATTTTGGGGTGGGTGATCTTTTCCTATACCAACCACCAGAGGGTGCCCTTTGGTGTGCTCTAACATTATGCGGGCAATCCCTTTTGTAATGTCCCTTAGACTCACAATTAAAATATTCTCCAACAATATAAACCTTTTCGGGGCTTTTTGACCTTCTCATTTGCCTATCCTTTCCATGGAAAGTTGCCTTATCTTTCCTCAAATTGTATTCAGCAATTAATTTACCAGACAGAACTTCCGGGGACATATTTTCAGGGCTAATGTTATCCAGTCGGGACACAAAATTATCCCATCTAGGATCTAGGGAGTTAGTTATGATACTAATCAAACTCTGTTCATCTACATGCTGTCCCCTTAAAGTTAACTCCTCCCTCATTCTATGAAGTTCACAAAGGTGTTCGTTCATATCAATATCTGGTTTCAATTTCGCAGAGTGAAATTCCCTGGAAATTCTGCTTGTTCCATTTGAATTCTTGCAACAAAACAATTTAAACAATTTTTGCCAAACCTCACATATATTTAAACCATGTGGAATACTGGGATACAAAGCAGGGTCAATGGCTGATAGCAAAACACAAAACGCTTTGTGATGCAAAAGATCAATTTCCATAGTCCAGGGTTTTGAGGGAGGCTCCAACAATAGTGATAACACATTTTTCCTCATTAAAATTACCTTTTAGACCATCCCTCTAAATTTTTTCCACTAATCTGTAAGGTTTCAAAGCCAGATGGCAAAATATTTGCATTTATAGGTGTAAAATTGGGAAATTGCTGTTCCCCATAATGCTGCAAATTTTTAAACTGACAATAGGGCATAGGGAGGGATCACAGCAATCAGCTTAAAAACTGCTGATTGGTCATTCAATAACAACCTTCCTTCGATAGGGGGGGTCGAATTTTCAGTTGCATGGGCTCAGAGTTCATCCATGCCTATGATGCAAGATGCAAAGACCTCCTCGGCTGTCCCTCCATAGAAAACTTTGAGCATGCTCCTGGAACCTCAACCTCAGTTGATGTAGTCCCAGAGGTAGCTCCAGAAACTGGGGGCGCCGTGGGAAAGCCCGTCCCATTTACAACAGATGAGGGGCGGGTTGGAGGCGTCAAGGATGTACTAATACTGGCTACTGCTGCACGTTGAGCCAGGAACAACTGAAAGTCACTTCCAAACATCTTAGTTAATGTTTCAATTGCGCTAGCAACCTTAGTTTCGGGAGGTGAGTCTTTTACATTCAAACTTCTAGCTAGCTGATTTGAAACAGTTTGAGCAATAGGTGGTGCCATAACATTTGGCAGGGAATTCAAAACAGGCAGTCCCTTATTTTCTGCCTTAGGTCTACAGCCAGCAAGGGGGGCTACGGGGGAAGTTTGAAAATCCCTTACCAGCCTGGCATTTTCTTGAGTTTCAATCCTGTCCTGTGCCATTACCGGTGCAGTTGCTGCATGCTGAGGGCAGCAACTGGATTCTCACATATCATGGGGAGACCAAGGGTTCGAAGTATTATTGACCTCATCTCATCTTCTCCCATGGGTCTCACATTCAATGCCTTAGGGGACGCCCATCGACCTTCTGCTCCTGCAAGCGGGGGAAATTCACCTTCTGCAGCGTGCATCTCGAAAGCTGGGACATCTGCTTTAAAACTCACAGCCTCTTCACTCTCCTGCCCAGCCATTGCTTGAAGTCCTCCAGCTGAGGCAATCCTGGCTTGTTCTTCCATCAAACGGCCTTGGAGTTGCTTACTCTTGGTAAAGGCCCAGGTCTCGACTTTATCCTGTCGCATTGGTTTGATGGTAGACATGCTAGTGCGTTGTGCTACGAATCAGGTCCATTCAACATCCTCTGCTACCAATTGTGAAGGAAGTTCTGGGTTCAAATCAACCGTGGCCCGATACGCACACAAGCACACAAAACCATGCAAGCTGAGAGAGGAGTCTTAAAAAGGTAAATAATTTAATAATACAAAAACACATAAAAACAAACCTACAAAAAGGCATCAATAGCCTAAAAGAGTCTCCTCTTAGCAAAGTCCATTTGCTCTAGCCTGCATCCCAAAACGTGGGAGGTTTTCTGTGTTGCTTGCCAGTCCTCTCCTGCAAATCTTCTCAGGAGCAAGGAAATGACTCAGCTCTTTGCAGTAATTTCAGCTTTGGAGGCTTTTGGCTGCTCTCAGCTGTCTCTGCTCACAGCTGCTCTTTCTTTGTCTCTCAGCATCTCTCAGAGAGTCTGCATGAGAGACTCTCTCTGAGGCTCTCTCTGCTCCCTCCATCTCTGTGGCAGCTCTGCTGCAGCTCTTCTGTGGCTCTGGCTGTGGCTGTAATCCTGCTGCTACTTATATACTTATAGACTTTGTCCACTGTTGTGAGAGGACAGTGGCCTTGGACCTTAGACTCTGGATGCCCCCATCTTATTTGCTCCCCCCTGGACTTTTTATTCACCATCTGGACCCTTGGGACCCTTGTGACTTGGTCACTTCATCCTCTTGTGGCAAGATGTATTCGGCAGCTGAGCTTCTTGTTCTGCGAGACTCCCCCCTCTTGCAGGATTGGCCCTCCACTCTATTGAGGGCCTACCTCGATGACGGGTTTTGGAACCCCGAGAGGTGGCATGCAGCGAAGAGGGGGCTGAGGGGTTTTTTAAAATTGTCATTAGACAATTTTGGCCAAGGAGAGGGAGGGTGATTTGTTGGGGGGGGGCAGGCCCAGCACAGGGTAGTGTTAGGGGAGGTGTGGAGCGGGGAGTTGAGGGGGGTAGTGTTGGTATGGAGGAGGGCGATTCCATCAGGGCTGTTGGTGGGAGGGGCAGATATGGTGGGAGCAGGGGGGGGTCACATCGTGCTCACTATCTCCAAGTGGTGACGTGCTCTGGCCCCCAATGCTCATCTCGTTCCCTGGGGTGTCCAGAGTCTCAGAGCCCCAGTCTTAGGCTGATGTTGTGCAACACCAGTCTGTGGTCAACAAAGCCCCCCTCATCTGTGAGCTGATTCAAGAGGGGGAGCGGACCTGGCGGGTATTACAGAGACTTGGTTGGACCAGGAGGGAGGGTCCCCCTCATTGAGATATGCCCACCGGGTTTCCACGCATTCCATCAGCCGAGGGTCCAGGGCAGGGGTGGGGGAGTGGCGGTTATTGTAAAGGAAAGTCTTGATCCTAGGGAGGCCACTGTACCTCAGATAGCTGGATGTGAGTCTCTCCTTGTGAAGTGGGGCCATGGGATGCAGGTGGGCTTGCTGATTGCGTACCTGGCTCCCTGCTGTGTGGCAGCGGCCCTACCTGAGCTCCTCAACGTCATAGCTGGGGTGGCGGTTGATACCCCCAGGCTTTTGGTCATGGGGGATTTCAACCTGCTGTCCATTGGTGAAACGTCGGAGGCAGCTCGGGAGTTCATGGCTTCCATGACAGCCATGGACCTGACTCAGTTAATTCATGGCCCTACTCACATAGGAGGACACACTCTGGACTTGGTTTTTGTCTCTGATCAGTGGTTGAATGGTCTAGATACAGGGGACATAGTCATCGAACCCTTGTCATGGTCAGACCATTCTCTCCTTAGATTTGACTTCCTGACCGCTGCACCCCACCGCAGGGAGGTGGAACAAACTAGGTGGTTCCACCCCAGGCACCTGATGGATCCTGATAGGTTCCAAATGGAGCTTGGGCCATTTCCTGAGACTCTGGCTCATGACTCGATGGAAGATCTGGTGGCCACCTGGGATAGGGCAGCCACTGGTGTTTTAGATCAGGTCGTGCCTTTGTGGCCTCTGACCTGGTGTCGAATCGGCCCAGCTCCTTGGTTCTCCGAGGAGCTGAGGGCGATGAAGCGCTGGAAAAGATGCCTAGAGAGTAGTTGGAGGGCTAGTCATTCTGGATCTGACTGAGCACTAGTGAGGTCTTATATCAAGACCTACTTAGTGGCGATAAAGGTGGCGAAGTGTAACTATTTCTCTGCTCTTATCGCGTCAGCAGATAATCGCCCAGCTGCCCTGTTTAGGGTGACCCGCTCCCTTCTCCACCTGGGAGCGTGGGAAGACCCCTTGCAAGGACGTGCTGAGGATTTTGTGCATTATCTGCATGATAAAATCGCTCAAATTCAGGACTGCCTGGACTCTGACTGGGTAGGTTCAGGCGAGGTGTTCGAGGCAGGTCTTGAGAATGTTATCTGGGAGGAGTTTGACCCTGTGACTCCCAAGGACATGGACAGGAGGTTGAACGCAACCACATGTTTACTGGACCCGTGTCCCTCCTGGCTGGTGCTGGCCACCTGGGAGGTTACACGAGGCTGGCTCCAGAGGATTATAAATGCTTCTTTAAGTGAGGGTTTCTTACCTCCCGCCTTGAAAGAGGCGGTGGTGAGGCCCCTCCTCAAGAAGCCCTCTCTGGATCCGGCTGTTTTGGCAAATTGCCGTCCTGTCTCCAACCTTTGCTTTGTTGCGAAGGTTGTTGAGAGTGTGGTTGCGCGGCAGCTCCCACAATACCTGGATGAAACTGTCTATCTGGATCCGTTCCAGTCTGGCTTCAGGCCTGGATACAGCATGGAAGTGGCATTGGTCGCGTTGGTCGATGATCTCTGGAGGGCTCGGGACAGAGGATGTTCCTCTGTTCCGGTCCTATTAGATCTCTCAGCAGCTTTTGATACCATCGACCATGGTATCATGCTGCGTCGGCTGGAGGGGTTGGGATTGGGAGGCATCGTCTTACGGTGGTTTTCCTCCTATCTCTCCGACTGGTCGCAGTCTGTGTTGGCTGGGGGGCAGAGCTCGAGGCACCTTGTTTGTGGGGTGCCGCAAGGGTCAGTCCTCTCGCTTCTCCTGTTCAACATTTATGTGAAGCCGCTGGGTGAGATCATCCGTGGATTTGGGGTGCGGTGCCATTTGTATGCTGATGACACTCAGCTGTACATCTCCACCCCAAACCACCTCAATGATGCCCTTGAAGTGATGTCCCGGTGCCTGGAGGCCATGCGGGTCTGGATGGGGAGGAACAGGATCTGACTCAACCCCTCCAAGATCGAGTGGCTGTGGTTGCCGGCGTCCCGATATAGCCAGCTGGTGCCATCGCTGGCTATTGGAGGCGAGTCATTGGCCCCCAAGGAGAGGGCTTGTAACTTGGATGTCCTCCTGGATGCACGGCTGTCTTTAGAAGAGCATATGACGGCCGTGGGGGGCTTTTTATCAGGTTTGCCTGATACACCAGTTGTGGCCCTTTCTGGATCAGGACTTCTTATGCATGGTCACTCACACCCTCGTCACTTCTCGCCTGGACTACTGCAATGCTCTCTACATGGGGCTCCCCTTGAGGAGCACCCGGAGGCTCCAGCTGGTCCAGAATGCGGTTGCGCAGGTAATTATGGGGGCGACATGGCGCTCCCATGTAACACCTCTCCTGTGCGAGCTGCACTGGCTCCCAGTGGTCTTCCGGGTGCGCTTCAAGGTATTGGTTCTCATCTTTAAAGCGCTCCATGGCTTAGGGCCCAGGTACTTACGAGACCACCTTCTGCCACCGATAACCTCCCAACGGCCAATTCGCTCCCACAGAGAGGGTCTCCTCAGGGTGCCGTCGGTCAAGCAATGTTGACTGACGACCCCCAGGGGGAGAGCCTTCTCTGTGGGGGCACCCGCCCTTTGGAACGAGCTACCCCCAGGAATACGACTGATCCCGGACCTCCATTCTTTCCGCCGAGTGTTAAAGACCTTCTTATTCCAGCAAGCCGGGCTGGCTTAAAATTTTAATGGATTATTTTATGGGGAAAGGGTTTTAAAATTTAGAGAAGCCAAACTGATTTAATTCTGTTTTAATTCTTTTTAATTTTTATACTGTATGTGTTTTAAATTTTGGTTGTTCACTGCCCTGAGTTCTTCGGGAGAAGGGCTGTATACAAATTTAAATAAATAAATAAATAAATAAATAAATAAATAAATAAACAAACAAACAAATAAATAAATAAATACTGGCCAAATGGCCGTTGGAAAGCACAGGAAACTCAGAGCCAGGAAGCTGTGCTCTGATTGGTTCATTTAAACCATGCAAACTAAACAATCAATTAGTTGCAGCAAAATGCTCAGAGGCTTTTCCTCTCATAGGTGCTAACCCCATTCAAGATAGTGAGCGGCATGGACTTCATCCCAATGCCTGAGTACCCAAGGGAGGCCCCCTCCTCAGTCAGCTTGGCTGATTGGATGGTGACGCTGAAAGCAACCTGGGAGAATGTCAAGAAAGTGCTAGCTAAATTGGCACAAACCTATAAGAAACAGACAGACAAACACCGCGCTCCCCAACGGCCATTTCAATTGGGGGAGAAAGTTTACCTCTCCACAAAATATTTGAGGTTAAAACTCCCTAGCAAGAAACTGGGGCCAAAGTTTATGGGACCATTCCCCATAGTAAAGATAATCAACCCGGTCACGGTGCAATTGAAATTGCCCCGACTGCTAGAGAAGATACACCCAGTATTCCATAGTAGCCTCTTAAAACCCTCAATCCTCAATTCGAGGTGGCACAGGAGACAACTCCAATATTTAATCAAGTGGAAGGGTATCAGAGGCATCTTGGATAAAGAATCAAAACATCCAGGCTGATCACCTTATAGCCAAATTTCACGTGGAAAATGCAAACAAGCCAGGTTGAGGGGGTCACGTCCCTAAACTCTACATCTGTACTCAAATTGTTTTGCTTTGCGCAGATTGCCCTCGGGAAGTGAGGGGAGCCGAAAGTCAACTTTCAAGTTACCATGAGCAAGAGGGAGGGAGAACTGATGGAGCTGATTGATTTCCCTAACTAAAACTACATTCCATAGATGCCTTTCTACCACAATCAGTAGGAGAGCTTTGAATTTCACAGCCAGCCAAAGTGATTAATTGAAGGATGTGATTTATGACATGGACAGGGAGGAGGGGAGAGACAGGGTCATAGAGGAATGTAAATCTATGTGGGATTAGTTCTAACTGCATCCGAATATTGCTGAAATGGTGCTCATAATAAATGACTGTATGTCTTTTGAAGTTTGGCTCATGGCTCATGAATTAATTAGGGCAACTTCACAAACTTGATTTGTTGCAAAAAACAAATCCAGAAAGCACACACAGGTAACTGATTCAGCAGGATTCATTAACTTTTCTCTTTATATATAATATAACACATAAATATAAATATACAATACCAATAGCAGAGGAGAGAATAGTTTTCAGTTCAGGGTTGCAGACAGACTAGTTTCATTTTAGAGCTGAGCACAGAGCTAAGCCACCCTCAGACTTCTTGCTTAAGTTTTCTGTTTCTTAAAAGCCCTCATTGGCTGATCCAGTTGCTATGCCTATTCATTGGCTGACCTTGTTACCATGTCTCTGCCAGCTCATGAATATTCTGACACACTTTCCACCTCGAAACGAAATTCTTGTTCCACCATTTTGCTGTTAACCTAGAAAAAAATGAATGGCAAAAATATTACTAAAAGCAAACTGAAACATTGTGGTTAGAGGAGTCATGCCCTGAGTGTTAGGTTTCCAAGTGATGAAAACCATTCAGAAAAGAAATATGCGAAGTCCATTTTCCAAAACTAATTTCTTTTTATTGAGGTAGGCATCTTATTGGCAAAGTCTATTGTAATTCCAGATCTGACACAAACCGGACATCACATAATATTGTAAATTAGAAACATCCCACAAAAGTCACATTCCCCAATGAAAGCAAAATCAACATTGCCAAGTGTCTTCAAACTCCACCTCCAGCTCTCAGCAAGGACAGCCTCTGTTCCCACGGGAAAGAAAGTCACCTAGCCAAAACCATCCTCACTATCTATTGAGAGATAGTGGTGAGCCCAACCCTCCCATTACATAAGTAAAGCGAATGAGAAGGAACAAATTAGTATAACATAGAGCTAACTAAAATGGCTACACACATGTCAACTTTTGGGTTCAACAGGCTGCCCCCCCTCAATTGAAAAGAAACTCCTGCAGTGATACAGAATACATAAAGTGCAATTAGGTTACATATAAAACTAACCTCCCCTGCCACCCGCAAGATCCCCTTTGGGTTTATGCAGATACTTTTCATGAACTTCTGAACTAGTCTATCAGCATTGACTTTCCAGCTTTTTACCCAGGTGGCTTCTGAAATAGGGTATCCCTTCCAATGAATTAAATATTGTAATTGTCCCCTGTAAATCCTAGAATCCAATATTCTTTTCACTTCATAATGCTCATGCCCAGCAATGATTAAAGACTTTAGAGCCGTGCGGTCTGCTGGCTGCAATGAGGAAGTAACAAACTGCTTTAACAAGCTACTGTGGAAGATCGGATGCACTTTTCCTAATAAGCGAGGAAGTCTAAGTTGCACAGTTACTGGATTTATTACTTTGGTTATATGAAAAGGTCCTAAGAATTTTGGGCTCAGTTTTCTAGAAGGCAACTGTAACTAAGTATTTAGTTGACAAATAAACTTTATCTCCTACTTTGAAATGTGGTTGCTGCTAATGATGTTTGTCAGCTTGCTTCTTGTGAATTTCTGCAGCAGTGCTTAAAGCCTTCTTAGTGTTTCCTCCGACTCCTTTAAGGAGTCCATCCATTCTTTTACTGACATTGATGGAGGGGGTCCCTTGGCAACTCAGGCATGGGGACGAATTCCATTCTAGTAGTAATCTGAAGAGGTGTTAATCCCATGTTGCTGTGCACTGCATTATTATAAGCAACCTCAGCAAAAGATAATAAATTAGCCCAGTTGGATTGTTGGTAATTTACGTAACATCTTATATATTGACCAATCATTGTATTTGAACATTCTACCAGTCCGTTAGTGCTTGGAAGGAAAGCTGAGCTGAACCCTTGAGATGACCCAATAGCTTTTATAAATTCCCTCCAGAACTTTGTGGTGAACTGTACCCCTCTATCTGAAATTATCCTGCAAGGTACTCCATGTAACCGAAAGATACGTTTAACAAACATTTTGGATCTCTTCCCTTTTCTAATCTCTTCCCTTTTTAAATATTTAAATTTTAATCTGTTTTTTAAATTATCGGGGTGTTTTAATTTGTCTGGGCCAAATAATTTAATTTGATTTTATTGGGTTTTTAAATTTTGTGTATCTATGTATTTTATTGTTGGCTGTTCACCGCCCTGAGTCCTTCGGGAGTAGGGCGGTATACAAATCAAATAAAACTGAAACTGAAAACTGGATAATTTCTTGGCTGGTGGCAGTTCTGAACATATGACAAAATGAGCTTGTTTGGAGAATATATCCACTATGGTCCAGATGACTGTATTTCCTCCATTCTCTGGCAGGTCTACTATAAAATCCATTCCTATTTCCTTCCAGGGTCAGAAAGGGTCTGCCACAATTTGCAAAACTCCTGGAAGCTTTCCTGGTCTGATCTTCATGGTAGTACAAGTGGCACAAATTTTTACATAGTCCTCAACATCGCATTTCATCTTTGGCCACCAAAACTGCCTTCTGGCCATGTGTAGAGATTTTAAATACCCAAAATGTCTTCCCTGTTTTGAATCATGGCTCTTTTGAAGTACATGGAGGCGAAAGATTTTGGGGACATATAACTTGGGTCCTTTCCAGGCTACGCCATCCCTGTTAACAGGATTTTATTTTCCTGGTACCAAGTAGTCTGTGTTTAAATCATCTTGGTCATTTTGGTCATTTCTGATTTGTCTTTGATCGTTGGTTAGTGGGCTTGTGCCTGAATGATCACCTGAGCCGTCTCCTGTGGGAAAGGTGGAATTATTGGGTGAATTATTAATTAATTAATTATTAATTAATTATTAATGAATGAATGAATGAATTATTAATTAACAATTTGCTGTTAAATTGAGGTTTCCTTGACAGCATGTTGCTAACAGGGTTTTTCCCCCTGGGAGGTACTTCAATTAGAAATTGAATCTTTTGAACTATTGTGCCCATTTAACTTGTTTTGGAGAGTTTCCTTGGGATTTGTAGAGTTTCTAAATTTTTGTGGTCTGTACACACTTTGAAAGGGTTATTGCTGCCCTCTAAAAACTGTCTCCAAGTTAGCAGAGCTCAGCAGACTGCATAAGCCTCCTTCTCCCATACAATGTATTCTCTCAGTTCTCTCATTTTGTTAGGTGTCGTGGAATACATTTTGGGCTTTGGCAGTTTTGCTCTATCTATGAATTCAATGGCAGTCAGTGTAGTGATAGGGGTGGGTAATACATTGCAATCCTCCTCACTGAAGATTTCAGCTAGGTTTTAATAGTGGGTTGGGATTTGTGGGATCCCTGGGGGTTGTTCAGCAAGCACTGTTGGGTTCTCCTGGGTCTCCCTGGGTTTTGAGCTTTCAATTTGGTTGTTGTTCATTCAGGAAGTGGTTTGGGGCCAAGTGCTAATTTGATTCTCCTGTAGTTGCCCTCCCAGTTTATCACTGAATGCCATTTGTCTAGCCAGGCAAGACCCAGGATTACTGACTGAATCATTTTTGGCTCTGCTATAAA
The DNA here is from genome assembly GCA_022577455.1 of Arizona elegans. Classification (NCBI taxonomy): domain Eukaryota; kingdom Metazoa; phylum Chordata; class Lepidosauria; order Squamata; family Colubridae; genus Arizona; species Arizona elegans. Next base: position 66,863,065 of record JAKOOJ010000004.1, on the reverse strand, counting down.
CCAGTGCAGTTCCCAGTGCTTTCCCATAGTCAGTTTTATTTTTTTGGTTACGTGCGTGGCAAGACCTCCCGCTATCATGGATCCATCTACTTCTTGGAATTGGATGGGGCTCATTAGCACTTTTATTTCTATCCCTAGGCTGTGCACAGCTAATGAGGCATCGGGAATTGCCAGCTTCAATAATAATATCTATGAGCCCTTCTATGCCTGTATGGGTCACAGTCAAACTTCCTTTAATTTTAAAGGGGTGGATGGGTACCATCGGGTCATCTTCTTCACTATCTGCATCCTGTATGATGGGTAATCCTGCCGCCAGAGTTCCCTCTCCTTTGGGTTGTTGGGGGGTTTGGGACCTCAATGGCTTAGCACACAAATTTGCTTTTCTTAGGAAGTTTTCTCAGTGGCTTTTTCCCTTTGGGGGGAGCAGGTGCTCTCACTTGAAGCACTGGTGCCAAACATTCTGAGGCGCGGTGTCCTTGTTGACCACAACAGAAGCACTTTATGGAAGTTGGGACGGCAGCTGTTGAGCATCCTTCACTCTGGCATGGTGCGGAGCAGTGTCCAGGTTGTCTTCTGGGTTGCCTTTCAGGGTTGCTTCTGTGGTGTTGTCTGAGCTCATTGTCCATTGCAGTGGCTACTTGGTACTACTGAAGAATTCTATCATCGGGCATTCCACAGCAAAGGCAGATTTTCAGCAGTTCTTCATCCAGGCTCTCTTTGAAATAGTGGACCAGCATTCTCTCTGACCAGTGTCTTAGTCTAGTGGCTTGGCATCTGAACTCAAGCACTAGTTCCTTGGCTGGTCTCCTTTTCTGCCTGATGCTTTTGATTTCTGCTTCTGCCTCTTGTGTTCAGGAAGACTCTTCAGAACAGGCCTGGAGCTCTTTCAGGAAGTCATCCACATTGTCCAATTCAGGTGCGGTTTCATCATGGAGCTTTATAAACCATTTGGAGGCTTCATCCTCCAGATTGTCCTCCAAGACTTGGATGAGCTGTGTGTCATCTATGAATTCATGTCCATGCCAGTTGATGCAGGACCATGCTTGGTTCAGGAAAAATGCCAATTTTACTGCCATACCACTGAACATGGTTTTGAAAGGTGTTGGGGTGTTTGTGTTTGGAGCTGGCTTCAGTGGCAGCAGCAGTGGGCTGGAGCTGCAGCTGGTATCAGTTGAGCCTGGTCTCGAGCCCATCCCCTGCCTGGATAAAATGCCTATCCTGGAGGGATCTGGTCTACTGGAGGAAGATGCAGAGGGTGGGAGGGCTGGTTCCCCGATGGGTTCTTTGTGGGCTCCCCCTTCTTCTCACTCCTTGACGATCCCCTCTTGGGGGCAAATGGTATGCTGGTGGTAGATCTCCAGCAGCTGTAGATCGCCCTCTTCTTGAAGGGGATAATTCTCCCAACAGCTGGGTGAGACTGAAAGTAGATGGGCTGGAAGCGCGCATTGCTCAGTCTACCTTAGGGGTAGGGCAAATACCTTAGGGGGTATTTGCCTCCCCTGTGGGCCTCTGGCTTTGCATCTGATGATGAGTTGCTCTAACTGGTCAGGCAGTTCCTCAAAGGTCTGGCTGCACATTGCTGTTGGTACTGCTATTCAGCTGGCTCATTGAGGTCTACAATGGGTTCTATGGGTCCAGCAGCTGCTCTCTACTCCAAGATCGTGACTCAGGATTCCCGGGCCGCAGTTAATCGATGAGTGGGTCTGAAAGGATTGCTTGACTGAACAGGTCCCTCTCCATCCGCTGGATCTCTGTGCTTGTGGACCATTCAACCAGGGATTTCGGGTGGGCTCCCATCTGGCTTGTGATGTCCTCCACAACTGTGGTCAAGGATCATCTCCTGGGGGATCCACTGGGGAGCTGGCTTCTGGACTGGCAAGTTCTAACAGGGGCCTCTGCAGAATTTACACTCATGTTCCGGCACCTCAGGTTGTCGTCCTTCAGCCATCTTCTCTTTTCTGCTGCCTAGTTGAAATGCTCTGGGTAAGCAGTCAGGGCTCAGGACCCTGAATACCGATCCCTGCTCAGAATCAGTTTTTGGAGATCCAGAATAATGTCAGGTTTTCAAGTGATGAAACTCATTAAAACAAGAAATATGCAAAGTCCATTTTCCAAAACTAATTTCTTTTTATTGAGGTAGACATCAAATTGGCAAAGTCTGATTCCTGATCTGACACAAACCGGAATTACACCACATAATATTGTAAATTAGAAACTGTCACTGCGTTATGTATTTGTCAGCCGAGCTTCCATCCTAAGACTTACGGTAGCCTGGCCGAGAACTTTATCACGTCTCTGTAGCAACAGAGATAAGACAATCTTGTGATTTTTATTTATTTATTATTTATTATTTAAATTTTTATACTGCCCTTCTCCCGAAGGACTCAGGGCGGTGCACAGCCAACACTAAAACACCCATATACAAAAAATTTAAAAGCAATTTAAAAATATATTAAATAATTTGGCCCCAGTCTTATTAAAAAAGTAAAACAACCATTAAAATTCATGTTTAGGCCAGCCCAGCTTGTTGAAACGGGCACAGTGAAAGGCGCGTAGATCAGGGATCATCCGTATCTCTATGGGCAATTCATTCCAGAGGGCAGCTGCCCCCACAGAGAAGGCTCTCCCCCTGGGGATCACCAGTTGACATTGTTTGATCGACGGCACCCTAAGGAGTCCCTCTCTGTGGGAATGTATTGGCCGGTAGGAGGCTATCAGTAGCAGAAGGCGATCTCGCAGGTACCCAGGTCCTAAGCATGGAGCGCTTTAAAGATGGTAACCAACACCTTGAATCGCACCCGGAAGACCACCGGGAGCCAGTGCAGCTTGCGCAGGAGAGGTGTTACATGGGAGCGCCGTGTCACTCCCATAATCACCCACACGGCCGCATTCTGGACCAGTTGGAGCCTCTGAGTGCTCTTCAAGGGGAGCCCCATGTAGAGAGCATTACAGTAGTCCAGACGGGAGGTGACGAGGGCATGAGTGACCATGTGCAAGGAGTCCCGATCCAGAAAGGGACGCAACTGGTAAATCAGGCAAACCTGATAAAAAGCCCCCCGCCACATCCGTCACATGATCTTCTAGAGACAGTTATGCATCCAGGAGGACACCTAAGTTGCGAGCCCTTTCTGAGGGGGCCAAAATCTCACCCCCAATAGTCAGCAATGGAACCAGCTGGCTATACCAGGACGCCAGAAACCACAGCCACTCGGTCTTGGAGGGGTTGAGTCTGAGCTTGTTTCTCCCCATCCAGATCCACAAGGCTTCCAGGCACTGGGACATCATGTCAAGGGCATCATTGGGGTGGTCCAGGGTGATGTACAGCTGAATATCATCAGCGTACTGATGGAACTTCACCCCAAAACCACGGATGATTTCACCTAGTGGCTTCACATAAAAGTTGAACAGGAGGGGCAAGAGGACCGACTCTTGCAGCACCCCACAAACAAGGCGCCTTGAGGTCGACCTCTGTCCCCCTGCCAACACAAACTGCATGCGGTCAGAGAGGAAGGAGGAGAACCACCGCAACACGGTGCCCCACATTCCTAACCCCTCCAACCGACGCAGCATGATACCATGGTCAATGGTATCAAAAGCTGCTGAGAGGTCTAATAGGACCAGGACAGAAGAACAACCCCTGTCCCGAGCCCTCCAGAGATCATCAACCAATGCGACCAATGCCATTTCCATGCTGTACCCCGGCCTGAAGCCCGACTGGTACAGGTCTAGATAGACAGCTTCATCCAGGTACTGGGGAAGTTGTGCCACCACACTCTCAACAACCTTCACCACAAAGCGAAGGTTGGAGACTGGACAATAATTTGCTAATACAGCAGGGGCCAGGGAAGGCTTCTTGAGGAGGAGCCTCATCACCGCCTCTTCAAGGCGGAGGGGAAGCAACCCTCACTCAAAGAAGCGTTAATAATCACCTGGAGCCAGCCTCGTGTGACTGCCCGGGAGGCCAGTACTAACCAGGAGGGACACGTGTCCAATAAACATGGGGCAGCACTAAGCCTACCCAGAATCCTGTCCACGTCCTTGGGAGTCACAAGGTCAAACTCCTTCCAGATAACACTCTCAAGACTCACCTCCATCACCTCCCCACCCTGAACCTAGCCAGTCGGAGTCCAGGTGTTCCCAAATCTGAGCGATTTTGTCATGCAGGTATTGCACAAAATCCTCAGCCCTACCCTGCAAGGGTCTTCCTGCACTCCTAAATGAAGTAAGGAGTGGGTCGCCCTAAACAGGGCGGCTGGGCAGTTATCTGCAGATGCAATAAGAGCGGAAAAATAATTAGATTTTGCCGCTCTTATCGCCACTAGGTAGATCTTAATATGAGACCTCACCAGTGTTCGGTCAGTTCGGAACGGCTGGCCCTCCAATTGCTCTCCAGGCATTTTTTCCGGTGTTTCATCTCCCTCAGCTCCTCAGAAAACCAGAGATGGTGCCAATTGGGATCGGCACTGGGCACCGGGTCAGAGGCCGCAAAGGCACGACATGGTCCAAAGCTCCAGCAGCCGCCCTATCCCAGGCGGCCACCAGTTCTTCAGTCGAGTCGTGAACCAGAGCCTCAGGGAATGGCCCAAGCTCCATCAGGAACCTATCCGGATCCATCAGGCACCTGGGACGGAACCATCTGGTCGGTTCTGTCTCCCTGCGGCGGAGGGTAGCGGCTCAAAAGTCTAGTTGAAGGAGTGAATGATCTGACCATGACAAGGGCTTGATGACTATATCCCCTGTTTCTAGATCATTCAGCCACTGACCAGAGACAAAAATCAGGTCCAGAGTGTGTCCCTGCATGTGAATAGGGCCTTGAACTAACTGGGACAGGTCTATGGCCGTCATGGAAGCCATGAACCCCCGGGCTGCCTCTGATGTTTCACCAACAGATGGCAGGTTGAAATCCCCCATGACCATAAGTCTGGGGGTATCAACTGCTGCCCTGGCTATTACGTTGAGCAGCTCGGGCAGGGCCGCTGCTACATGGCAGGAGCCAGGTATGCAATCAGCAAGCCCATCTGCACCCCACATCCCTACTTCACAAGGAGGGACTCACATCCGGCTATCTGAGCTACAGTGGCCTCCCTCGGACAAAGACTTTCCTTTATAATAGCCACCAACCCCTGCCCCTACCTTGAGCCCTCGGCTGATGGAATGCGCAGAAGCCTGGTGGGCACATTTCAATGAGGGGAACCCCCCCTCCACGCCCAACCAGGTCTCCGTAATACCCGCCAGGTCCACTCTCCCCTCTTGAATAAGTTCGTAAATGAGGGGGTCTTTATTTATCACCGACCTGGCGTTGCACAACATTAGCTGAAGGCCCAGGCCCTGAGGATCTGTGCAACCCAGGGAATGAGAGATGCATTGGGTACCAGAGTGCACAATCGCTTGCAGACAGCACACTCCTGAAACATGATATGGTCCTCTGATACGGACATATCTGCCCCTCCCACCCACGGTACTAATTAAACAGCCCTCACTAGTATGGAATCTAGCCCCCACCCTGACATCCAACCCCGCGCCCCCAATGCCACAGCCCCCCGCTGGGACCGGCCTTGACCCTGGTGTGTTGCCCCCCAAAGGTCCTCATGAACTGCTCTCTCACACCGGCCATGTTGGGAGCTCTAATATCCCAGTCCTTCAGCCAAGGCAGGCAGGTTCCATCAATTTTTGAGCTACTGTGCATGTCCAAGCTTAAGGAAGAAACTTCCTGATCTTTTTCCTTTGTCCGGTAACAATGTAGTTAATAAGTTTGCTTTATTTCTTTATAATAAAATGTTTCTTAGAATATATTTCGGGTTTTCTTTCTTTAAATTATACAGCATGGAAAAACAAGATCCATCCGTCTCTAATCAAGTGCAACTACCCCAGGGGGGAGTATCGAAGCTGATTTATGCTTCGACATATGGTAGCAGAGGATGGTTGATTTACGATGTTTTTCTTTGCCATTGCTCTGCTGATAAGCGAATAGGTTATTAGGCAGATAGTTAGTCCAGCGACTGAGGAACGCTGATTAATTACTGCAAATATGCCAAGAAAGAAAAAAACCAAACAAAGAGCACAGTCTGCTGAAGATACATATCTCTCTGATGAAGCAGTGGAAAGAATCATAAAGAGGGTTTCAACTTTTCAAGGGGTCCTGCAAACCATGATGCATTGTCTTCTAGAAGAAGCCAACCTCAGTATCCCATACTGGAGTGAAGCTATTAAATATGCAAATTATATTGTCAACTGTACTTGGAGTAGCATAATAAATCAGACTCCTTTCTTCATGTTGTATGGGTACAAGCCCGCCTCAAACACCTCCACATTTTTGGTTCATACTCTATGGTGAACATTCCCTTAGCTCAAAGAAAGATAGGAGGTCCAGCAGCAAAGAGGATGAGATTGATGATAACCCAAAGTGGAGCAAATTTATTGACTCCACACATGTAATTGTGATTTCCCAATCCGCCAATTTTGAGGAAGATGCTGACTTGTCCAGGATTCATTCCAATGATCCTGGAGTTTATTTTCCTAGAGATGCTGCTGCTGATGCCACACAGTCTGATGATCAAGATTCACAGTCCTTCTCAACCTGATGTTCCGTCTTCGCAAGCCGCAGATGCTGATGCTAGCGATGATGGTGAAGACGAGGATGAAACGGAAGAAGAACGGACAGCTGTTCCAAGGCGTTCCAAGAGGACCACAAAGGGGATCCCTCCAGAGTGATATTCGTGGCAACTGACAAAAGCACCCTTGCCTTTGATTTGTAATGTTACATTTCCTCCTGATAAGTTCACACAAATCAAGCATCTTCCTGACTCAGAGCAAAAGAAGTGGTATGAGGCAATGCAGGCTGAAATGGACAGTCTAAAGAAACTTAAGGTATTTACGCCTGCAAAACCTCCAGCAAACAAAAAAGTCATTGGCACTCGATGGGTCTACAGAATCAAAAAGAAGCCAAATGGTGAGTCATTGTACAAGGCCAGACTTGTAGCTCAGGGTTTTGCTCAACGTTATCCTGAGGACTACACAAATACCTACTCACCGACTGTCCGGACTGAAAGTGTAAAAATTGCTTTAGCCACTGCCACTATTCTTGGTTTAGAAGCTTTTCAGTTCGATGTTGACACAGCTTATCTACATGCTGACCTAGTGAAGAGATCACGTAAAAGTACTTCAGGTTATATGATGTTCTTGAATGGATGTCCTGTTTACTGCCATGTGTGAAAGCGGAATTTTGTTTCTTGTTCATCTACTGAAGCTGAATATGCTTGTGTTTCAGATGCATTCTGAATTCTCTAATTCTCTAACGTGGTTTGATGCTTTGGTCAAAGATATCTGGACACACCCGATCCGACCGTTCACTGTGATGGAAGACAATGAATCTGTGGTTTATATTTCCGAATCACATTTCGCAGGCTCTAGGTCCAGACACATTGACATCCATTATAAAAATATCAAACAATTCGTGAAACAAGGTTTTGTAAAATTGCAGTATGTGCCTCCGCATGATCAGATTGCTGATATGCTCAACAAACCACTTCCAGCAGCTCAGCACGAGTATCTGCGTAAGAAGATGTACCTTACTTGATGGCTATACCTGATGTCTGCTCAACTGACAAAGAAGGGGTTGTCACTGCATTTTTTTAAAATTTGATTTATATGCCGCCCTTTTCCGGAGACTCAGGGCAGCTTACAATGCGTTAAGCAATAGCCTTCATACTTTTGTATATTTATACAAAGTCAGCTTATTGCCCCCACAAACTGGGTCCTCAATTTACCTACCTTAGAAAGGATGGAAGGCTGAGTCAACCTTGAACCTGGTGAGATTTGAACTTACAGTAATTGCAGACAGCTGGTGTTAATCACAATGATATCAGTCTGCTGAGCCACCAGGCCGTTATGTATTTGTCAGCTGAGCTTCCATCCTAAGACTTACAGTAGCCTGGCCGAGAACTTTATCACGTCTCTGTAGCAACAGAGATAAGACTGTCTTGTGACTTTTGAGCTACTACGCATGTCCAAGCTTAAGGAAGAAACTTCCTGATCTTTTTCCTTTGTCCGGTAAAATGTAGTTAGTAAGTTTGTTTTATTTCTTTATAATAAAATGTTTCTTAGAATATATTTCGGGTTTTCTTTCTTTAAAGTATACATCATGGAAAAACAAGATCCATCCGTCTCTAATCAAGTGCAATTACCCCAGGGGGGAGTATCGAAGCTGATTTACGCTTCGACAGAAACATCCCACAAAAGTCACATTCCCCAATGAAAGCAAAATCAACATTGCCAAGTGTCTTCAAACTCCACCTCCAGCTCTCAGCAAGGACAGCCTCTGTTCCCACGGGAAAGAAAATCACCTAGCCAAAACAATCCTCACTATCTATTGAGAGATAGTGGCGAGCCCAAACCTCCCCCCACTTACATAAGTAAAGAGAATGAGAAGGAACAAATTAGTATAATATAGAGCTAACTAAAATGGCTACACACATGTCAACTTTCGGGTTCTGCACTGAGTCTAACAGATGCCATAACATCACTATTATCATCCATTGCAGATCTTGAGGATTATGGCACCCAATGTGTCATGATAAACCCACATATGGCTCATCTACCAAAAGGTTGGACAGCCATGGTATAAGACCATGATGACGAACCTATGGCATGCATGCCAGAGGTGGCACCTAGTGCCTTCTCTGATGGCATGTGAGCCATTGCCCCAGTTTAACTTTGTTGCGTATGCATGGGTGCCTCTCACCGGCCAGCTGGTCTTCGGGTCTCTGCCATGCATGCATGGGGCGGATGTGGGGAAGGTGTGCATGCATGCGTAGGAGGCAGAGGCCATGCAGGGGACCATGTGCACATGTTCAGAGGGGCAGGGGGCATGCATGGGGTTTGCTTGAGGGTTCAGGCGTGCTTTGGGTACTTGGTCCAGAAAAGGTTACCCATCACTGGTATAAGAGAGCACAGGTAATCGACTTCTGGTTTGACGTCACAGCAAGAAGTGTGGCTCTGCGAATGTGCACCAAATCCTCCTTGTTGGAGGGACCCCAAGGGCTAAAGTCATCCTATAGGAGTAACAAAGAAAGGAGGGGCACCCTGCAGGTTAGGGAAAGTGGCGGCTCTCCCGCTGAACCCAGGGATTCCCTCCCATCCAAAAACGAAAAGGAGAGGCAGCCAAAAAGCCTGGGTGGTGCAGTGGTTAGGGTGCAGTACTGCAGGCTACTTCTGCTGACTGCCAGTGCAGTCCTTCCAAGGTGGGTAAAATGAGGACCCAGATTATTGGGGGCAATATACTGACTCTGTAAACTGCTTAGACAGGGCTGTAAACCACTGTAAAGCAGTATATAAGTCTAAGTGCTATTTCTAAGTGCTATTGCTATTATGGGTGCCCTGAAGCTGGAGCAGCTAAAGAAATAAAGAATGTGCTGGAGTGGTGTAGATGAACAGTGATTGGAACTGGGTGAGGTGATTCTTTTTTTACCTAGAACCTAACCCCAAAGGAAATAAATCTTGGAAAAGAGACTCTTTGAAATGCTTGTCAAAAGATGTGAATAATTACAGAGAGAAAAATTATAGACCTGAAAGAAAAGGAACTAAAGGGAGAGCACAAAATCTTTAAAATATAGAATGATTGGATTTTTAAACTTTACTGGCAAAATTTAGAAAGGCATTTTAAAATGCTGGAATTATTGCAAATTATGACTATTTGCAAAAAACTGAAATAAATATTTGTCAGATTTTGTGCAACATTTAAATTTAAGGTGAAGGCACCATCTACTGGTGAATGGAATATATACTAAACTCCTAAAACTTTGGGAAATGCTGATAAGACAAACTGTGGGGGGGGGGAGTGGAAATAAATAACACCTGGATAGCTGTGCTATCTACTGTTCTATATCTGTCTACTTCATGGTTATTGGAGGTTTAACTGTGAGATTATGGAAGATATCTAAAGAAAGCAACTTTTAAACGCCAGAATCTATGACTTAATTTACAGAGTTGACTTAAGGAGACATTTGGAAGTCTTCCTGGATTACCTAAATGGAACTAATTGACTAACTGTGGGACACAAAGAACTATAACTATTGCATTCCCCTGAGGAGCAACGCTAGGTTTCTTAAGTGGGCTTTCTGAGGTCATAGACAATTGAGACTTTGGGACGGTGACAGACTACTGACAGGCTATTGAGCAATATTTGGATTTATCAAAATAAGACAAGATATTGCATCGGGGGAGATGAGTGGATTTCAAAAAGAAATGGTGTTGATGCTCCAAAGTACTTATGATATGTTGATAAAGAACCACAGGGAGATAAAAGACTTAATGCATGACATTGTGAAAAAATCAGAAAATGCTCAACAAGGGACAATGAATAAAGATCATAAAACACAGGAAATAGAGATAATAAAAAGACCAGAGGTAAAGACAGAACAGATAAATCAACAAATAAAACAAGAAGAGAAGAAGACAATAAAGACTTATGAATCAAATAAAGGACAATATATATTAAGAAATAAAAAATGGGATTGGATAAAAAGAAAGATTTTTTTAAAAAAAGTTTTTTTATTTTTTAAGAAAAACAAACATTTAATACATCAGTCATCCCTTCCCTGTGACATCTCGGTGTTATCTTCCAAAGTTCTTCTTCTTCTTCCATGAGTTTCTTCTATCTTGATCTTTATCCAAACTATTATAACAATTCATTGCTAGAACAATATTCTAGTCATTGAGTTTTTATACATAATTATAAAGTTAATCATTTATATCTCTCTTCCAACCAGTGATAAAAATAATTCTATAACTTAAAATATTCTGACTCTTCCCTATCCTTAATCATCAAAGTTAATCTATTCATTTCTGCACAATCTAAAAATTTTTTTATTACTTCTTCCGAAGGTATTTTCTCTGCTTTCCAATTTTGAGCATAAATAATTCTTGCAGCTGTTATTACATGTATAATCAGATAAATATTTTCCTTAATAATTTTTTAAGGAGGATACCCAATAGGAACAACTCTAGTTTAAGTTCATTAAGCAATGATATTGCTGTATCATTCCTTCCAACCAACTTTTAATTTTATTCCAATATTTTTTTGCTTCAGGGCATGTCCACCACATATGGTAATTAGGATCCTGGTAATTGGTGACATTTCCAACATTTAGCTGATTTATCTTTAAACATCTTTGCTAACTTCTCCGGTGGCATGTGCCACCTCTAAAACATTTTGTATTGGTTTTCCTTATATGCGGTGGACATCGTTAATTTATAATTTCTTTCCCATAGTTGTTGCCATTTTTCAAGATCAATTGAATATCCAAAATTTCTTCCCCAAGCTATCATTGTTTCTTTTACTTGCTCCTCCTCCAATTCAATGTATAGCAAGAAATTATAAAAAATATATATATTAAATTTTCCTCTGTTCCTGTGAGTATCCTGCCCAATTCAGTCTTTTCCAAATAAAAACCATATAACTTAACATCTTTTTCATAACTTGTTCTTATCTGCATGTACATATACCAATCTGTCTCAATCCCCTGTTCTTTCAGTTCTTGTTTCTCTTTCAGTTCCCCCTTATCCATTAATAAATCCTTATATCTAACAATATTTCCAAAGTTGAAAACATTTGGGTGTACTAAAGCTTCCATTGTTGTATTTATCTCTAACCTTCCCCCATACCAGTAACAATGCATTTGTTATATAATGTCTATGAAAGTATGTATGTATGCACGTTATTTTTACCATACCACAAAAAAGCATGCCAACCCAGTTGTAAATCATGCCCTTCCAATGTTAACAGCCTTGTATTTCTTAATTCAATCTATTCCTTCCAGCAAGTCAATGTTGCTGCTTGATAATATAATTCCCAATTTGGTAGACCAAATCTGCCTCGTAGTCTCATGTCTTTTCATACTTATTCTTGCTTTTTTCCCTTGTCATATAAATCTCCTCATTATCTTAAGATATTGAAAATATGTCTTTTAAATTTTTATTGGCACAGTTTGGAATATAAATAACAATCTTGATAATATGTTCATCTTTATCAATGCAATCCGTCCCATAAGTGATAGTTGAAGGTTCTTCCATTTTTCCAAGTCTTTTTCGATTTGTTGCTTTAATTTGTATTATTTTTCTTCTTTTATTGTTGCTCATCTTGAGGTTAAATATATTCCCAGGTATTTAACTTTCTTCACCACTTGTATGTCTAATTTTTGTTTTATCTCTCTATTTTGTTTTTCTGTTGTATTTTTCACCAAAATTTTTGTTTTATCTTTATTTATTTTCAAGCCAGAAACTTTTCCATATCCTTCTATCTGTTCTAGTAATTTAGGGCCTGTTGTTTGCGGTTCCTCTATAATAAATACCAAATCATCTGCAAATGCCTGTAGTGTGTTCTCCTCTTTTTTAATGTTCATCCCTTTTATCTTATCATTTCATCTAATGTTTCTGTTTAGGACTTCTAGAGCCAAAATAAATAATAATGGTGATAATGGACACCCTTGTCTAGTACCTTTCATTATATTCATCTTTTCCATCATTTCTCCATTCATCATTATCTTGGCAAATTGTCTGTCATATATTGTTTTCATAGTATTTATAAATCTCTCCTTAAAATCCATTTTCTGTAATTGTTTTATCATAAATTGCCAGTTCACATTATCAAAAGCTTTCTGTGCATCTAAGAACATCAATGCCATTTGTTTTTCTGAGTGAGCCTCATAGTATTCTAAAGTATTCAAAATCATCCTCATATTATCTCTAATTTGTCTTTTGGCAAGAAGCCATTTTGATCAGTATGGATATATTCAGTTAATCCATTATCGAGGCAAAAATTTTGTAATCTGCCTTTAATAGTGAAATTGGTCTATAGTTTTTAATCAATTGTAAATCTGTATTTTCTTTTGGTATAAGTGTCACATATGCCTCTTTCCATGAGTCTGGCATCTTAGTCTCCAATAATAGCTCATTAAATAGGTTCAACATTACATTACTAATAGTTTCTTGTAGTGTTTTATACAATTTGGCTGGTAAACCATCTGGTCCTGGTGCTTTTCCACTTATTTGTCTTTTTATGGCTTCTGTTAATTCCATCATTGTTATTCTTTTTTCTAGCATTCCTTTATATTGTTCTGATATTTTAATTAAGTCAGATTTCTCCAAGTAGCTTTGTATCTCTTCCTCTGAAATTTTCTCTTCAGAATAAAGTTTTAGATAATATTCTTGGATTACTTTCTTTTTTTCCTCAGTTCTATATTGTAATTTCCTTTCTCCATCTTGAAGATATTTTATAGTTTTATTCTCCTTCTTTTTTCTTAATTTATATGCTAATAGTCTTCCTGGTTTATTTGTATTTTCAAAAAAATTCTGTCTCGATGTTCTCAATTGATTAGCTAGCGATTCTTGTTCATTTAAAATTATCTCATGCTTTTTCATCTCCATCAAATTCTTGATTTTTTTTATTGCTTTGACCATTTTTCTGGAATTCTTTTTCCAGACTTTTATATTCTTCTTCCAATCTTACTTGTTTCTGTCATTTCTTTTTATTCTTTTTTCCCAAGTATGTTATTGGCAGGCCTCTAATATATGCCTTCATTGTGTCCCAAACATTCTGAAGTGATGTATCTTCCTTTTTATTTATTTTAAAGAAAACTTCCAATTCCTTTTCTACAAGTTTCTGAAATTCTTTTTCGTTTAATATTGTTGCATTCAGAGTCCATCTTGTCTTTTTCCTTTGCCCTTTCTATGCTATAGTTATTGGGCTGTGGTCTGCCCATATATTTGAACCAATATTTACTTCTTGCACTGTTTCTGTAAGGCCAGGATCTACTTTGACCCTCCTCAAAATCCTAACTCTTTGTCTGTCAACTAAGTGAGCTTTGCCCAGCATCTATGTACAGTGCTGGGTAGTGTGCAACTGTGCAGTCCCATTTGACAAGAAACCCAGAGATTAGCCTTTTTGGGGAGGACCACAGGCAACAGAATTGGGAACTAGAGAAAGACCACCTTCCTAGCAAGATAAAGGAGCAGCCTCTACTGTGTGAATGACATGGGCTTATAAAAGCATCGGAGCCCAGGCATTTCTGGATTACAGTCCTTTTATTGAGCACAGCTGCTTGGACCTTTAGGAAGGTGTGTTGCTGTGGCCATCAGCCAAATGCAAGGGATGAACCCTCGGATGGGAGCTGAATCTCACCAAGGGGTTCATGGGAGCCACCCGTTCCAGCCATCCTTCCCATGCTGTCGCCTTCATCCATCATCTTAGGAAAAGCAGGGCTTGGCCAGATTGAGTTCTACCACAGGCCAACCAGAAATCAGCTGTGTGGGAAGGCGTGGGGACAACCATGGCCTGGGAAGACCTGACTTGATGCCCGACCCCAAACCCCAAGCAAAGAGGGTCCTCTGCAACATTGTGCATGCTCAGGTTTCTGGCGCATGCTCAAGATAGCACTTGCTGAGTTGAGCATCGCTTGCTAACTAGAAAACCTTGGCAGCTGCTTCTCAAACAAATATGGAGCAAAGTGTGTATGAAGGCAGCTGCCAAAGCCCCTCCACTGACCTACGTTTTTCCTTCCTTCCCCCCCCTCCTTATACTTTCCTACTTAATTTAGTAGCTTCTCCCCCCATAATTTGATATTGCTTCTTCTGCTGCCGCTACGTGAATGCATGCTAGTTTGGCTATTTAGGAGCCAGTTCGCAGAACTCCACAAAAAATTAGCTACCAGTTGTGGAGAGCTGGTGCAAACCAGCTGAATCCTATCACTGAATTCAGGGCTTTTTATTAATTCATGTTTATAATTGGGGAGGTCTTATGGATACCACCTAGGAGTAGCACAAATGTCATGATGCTAATACACTACCTAGAGAAGAGATATTATTTAGCAACCCATAGGAGAGATTCTGAGTCCTTTTTGGCATGTTTTTAAAACAAATTGGATTCAAAGCTAATTTTAAAAAAAGTTGGGATTAACATGCAGGCTCACAATTTTTTTTCTAATTAAAATCTAAAATGAAAGCAAAACATTACTGGAGCAGTTGTGCTGACACCAAAGAAGAGATCTCAATTCCTAGAACAGTGATGGTGAACCTTTTAGAGACTGAATGCCCAAACTGAAACCCAAAACACACATTTATCACAAAGTGCCAATACAACAATTTAACCTGAATACTGAGGTTTTACTACCTAAAATAATGATAAACAAGGCACAGTTCAGCTAATTGTTCTAAGAAAAACATGATAAATGCATTTTTATGCCACTTCATTTTTTTCTGCTTTTGAAATATTACGTTTAGCAACAATTAAAAAGAAAAACTTTTGTAATATCATTTGTTTCCCTCGCTCTCTCTCTTCCCCCTCTTTTTCTCTCTCTTTCCCTCCCTCTCACTTTCTATCTCTCTCTTTCCATCCCTCTCTCTTTCTGCCTCTCTCTTTTCCCCTTTCTCTTTCCCTCCCTCCCTTTCCCTCTCTCTATCTCTCTCTTTCTCCCCTCTCTCTTTCTCTTTCCCTTCCTCTCTCTTTCCCTCCCTTCCTCTCACTATCCCTCCCTTCCTCTTTCCCTCCCTCCCTTTCTCTCTCTGTCTCTCTCTTTTCCCCTCTTTCTCTCTTTCCCTCCCCCTCTCTCTGTTTCTGTTTCTCTTGCTCTCTTTTCCTCTCTTTCTTTCCGTCCCTCCCTCTTTCTCTCTCTATCTCTCTTTCCCCCTCTTTCCCTCTCTTTCCTTCCCTTTCTCTTTCTCTCATTCTCTTTTCCTCCCCCTATTTGTTTTTCTCTTTCCCTCCCTCTCACTATCCCTCCCTCCCTTTCTCTTTCTCTCCCTCCCTCTCTGTCCCTCCCACTCTCTCTTTCCCTTCCCCTCTCTGTCTCTATTTCTCTCTCTCTCTTTCCCTCCCTCTCTCTCTTTCCCTCCCTCTCTCTCTCTTTCCCCCTCTTTCTCTTTTTCTCTTCCCCCTCTCTTTCCTTCCCTCTCTCTTTCCCTTCCTCTCTCTCCCTGTCTGTCACACACATGCACACAACACCCCCATGATGCCTCTGCCATCCTCGTCCATGCACCAGATCAGCCAAGCCCTTCTGGTGAGGGAAGGTCTCAGCATCTGCGGGGTTCCCACCATCACCATCCCCTCCCCAGGCCGGACCTTTTCCGGGCACCCTGCCAAAGTCCCAAGGCAGTCGACCTCCCTTTATTTGCTGCTGCCACTGGTGTGGGAAGCGAGAGGATGGTAAAAGGAGGCAGCAGAGCCCAGCTAGCCTAAGAAAGGAGATCAGGCTGGCTCCTGAAAGGAGATGGGGAGTGGTCCTTGTGGGAATGTGGCAGGGAAGCAGGGTGAGTGTGAAGGGTCACTGTGGCACAGGAGGGTGGGAGAGAGCCAGACCGAAGAAGGGCAAAGCTAAAGAGTCCTCCTCTTTAGGCTCTTTAGGGCTCTTTAGGCTCCTCTTTAGGGCTGAAAATTTGCAGGAGTTGATTTGAAAGGCCTAATCCTAGTCTGAACCTTGGGGGGCAGGAGCATTGAACAGTAAAGGCACTCTGCACATGATCCGAGACAATCCTGCCACAGGAAAAGAACACATCAAAGGGACCAAGCATGGGGTGAGGAGGTGGGCAGGAAGGGATCTGTTATTGCTGCAGAGATAAACAGCAGTGTGCAAGATCCCTCTAGTCTAGTCTTACACACACACACACACACACATATTCTTTGCAATTAGGTCTCATCAATGCACAGGTTATTTGCTTGTGTATCTCTGTAATTTTTGAAAGAAGGCAAGCAAATGACAACTACCAGAGGGAATAAGGGGTCTCTAGTCACCTCCCTGGCAGCCAAAACCAACCAGGAGGGACAAGGATCCAATAAGCAAGTGGAGGAACTAAGTTTGCCTATAATCCTGTCCACTTCCTTGACAGAAACAGGGTCAAACTCAATCCAGATATTATTCTCAAGACCCACCCTAGTCTCCCGATTGGACTCTGCCCAGTTAGAGTCCAATCCGATCCGGATCTGAGCGATTTTATCATGCAGAAACTGTACAAAATCCTCAGCTCTGCCCTGTAAAGGTCTTGCCTCGCTCCCTGATTGAGGAGGGAGCGGGTCACACGAAACAGGGCCGCTGGGTAGTTTTCTGCAGATGCAATGAGGGCAGCGAAGTAATCTCATTTCGTTGCTTTCATCGTCACTAGATAAGACCTAATATGGGTTCTTAACTGTGTTCGATCAGATTCAGATCGGGAGGACCTCCAACTCTCCTCTAGGCGACTTTTGCAACATTTCATTTCCCAGAGCTCCATGGAAAACCAAGGAGCAATCCGGGATCTGCGTTGGGTTAGAAGCCACAAAGGTGCAATTCTGTCCAAGGCGTCGGTAGCCACCTGTTTCCAGGATGCCACCAGAGCCTCAGCTGAATCACAGGATTGAGAGGTGGGGAATGTCCCAAGCTCCTTCAAGAACCTTTCTGGGTCCATCAGGTGCCTGGGACGGAACCATTTTATGGGTCCCTTCTCCCAGCGGCAAGGGTTGGCAAATTGAAAGTCCAGTCTAAGGAGGGAATGGTCAGTCCATGACAGGGGAGTGATGGAAAGTTCCCCCTTACCATGACCATTTATCTACTGCCCAGAGAGAAAAACCAGGTCGAGTGTGTGTCCTCCCCTATGAGTTGGGCCCTGAATAACCTGAGTCAGGTCCATGGCTGCCATGGAGGCCATGAACTCCCGGACTGTCTCAGATGACTCACTGATCAAAGGCAGATTAAAATCTCCCACAACCAAAAGACTGGGGAGTTCGAGTGCCACTTCAGTCAAGACATCAAGCAGTGAGTGCAGGACTGTAGCAACATAGCTGGGAAATAGATATGTGACCAACAAACCCGACTGAACTCCAGGGTCCCACTTCAATAGATGAGACTCACACCCACCTATCTGAGGGACAGTGACCTCCTTAGGACTCAGACTTTCTCTAACAACCAATGCCACCCTCCCGCCCCTTCCCTGGTGTCGCGGCTGGTGCAGGATACGAAAGCCTGAGGGGCATAAATCAGAGAGAGGAATTCCCCCCTTTTGCCCCAACCAGGTCTCCATGATACAGGCCAGGTCTGCACCCTCCTCATCAATAAGATCTCATAAGAGGAGGGCCTTATTCATCACAGACCTGGCATTCACATATACCAGATGGAGACCAGGGTCCCTCGTTCTCATATCCCCAGGAAAGCAGGGTGAGCAGGAAGTATGAGTTTTCCTGGACCTTGGCAATTTGGAATAAAGGTCCAAATGGATTTTGAGTTTTGAGCTCAAAGGCTGCTAGGAAAGAAGGTGAGTACCTCTAAATTTTACCTTTTAAAGCCCAGAAAAGCATGGGAAATGTGTGTATGCCTGTGTGTGTGAGTGAGAGGACCCTTCTCCAGTCACAGCTGGATCTTGCTTCCTCTGTGTGTTCTACCAAGAGAGTCTGGAAAGTATAGGAGGTCAGGCCAGAGCACAGTGCCTTCTATCAGGAAAAGGGACAGAGTGTGTGAAATGGAATGGAAAAGTGAATGAGACCCGGGCAACCAGCTGGGAAGTCACTGAGCAAAGCCCTAAAATAGGAGGGACCTCTACCTCTGAGAAGCAAGGAGAGGTCCTCTTGGACTCTAGTGAGTCTGAAAACTGATTGTGGAGTAAAGCCAGTGGAAGGAGGTGCCCGTACTCACTGTGGGGAGCAGTGGAGTCCTCCTGGACCCCATTTTGGTCTGCAAACTAATGGCGGGAGTTTCCCTACAAAAGAGGGCTCATACTCTGATAGGGAACCAGAATCAAGGCCAAATTGAATCCCTATATCGGAAAGAGAAACATGGGATGTTCTAGCTCACAGGTCAGGGTAGGCTGCTCTGGAGAAGACTTCCTTCACACCTGGGATGAAAAGAGGCAGTTGCCTGTCCAGGTGGGCATGAAAAAGGAAAAAAAGCAAAAAAGTTGTGTAAAGAGTGGGCTTTGTTCAGGGATTAAGCTAGAAAACCAATCTGTCTTGGTACTTAAAAGAAAAGGAAAATGTATAAATAGGAATGTTGGGGTTTTTATTTTTTGTTTGGTTCTGTATGCCCTTGAGGTAATTGTAACTCTAAAATGTCTCCAATCCAAAAGACAAAAAATTTAAATTGCTAAAAAATTTTTTTATATTGGGCCAAAACTTGTTTAATTCTTTTAAAATTAATCTTAAATTTTGCATGTGATGTTTTTATTCTTGGCTGTTCACCGCCCTGAGTCCAGTAGGAGAAGGGCGGT
This sequence comes from Arizona elegans, assembly GCA_022577455.1. NCBI lineage: Eukaryota > Metazoa > Chordata > Lepidosauria > Squamata > Colubridae > Arizona > Arizona elegans. The sequence continues at coordinate 66,843,844 of JAKOOJ010000004.1, read as the reverse complement.
ATAAAAATCTAAAAAGAAAAAGTTCACGTACAGGAAAAATTTCATTTTTGCATTTACTGTGTGTTTAAATGATTTCATCTGTCCATCCTTTTTCTGAAGCATGTGAATCCAGTTTCTTTCCCCTCATCTGTGATGTCCCCATTTTGTTATAACTTTTCTGTTTAATAACTCCAGTATTTTTTTTTCTTCCTCAAACCCTGCCTACAAGCTATCTACCCACCCCCACTCTATCTCTCCATCTCTAATCCTTCAACAATGCTTTTCTCCTAGGAGGATTACCCACAAAGGGGGGAGGGAGTCTTGTTTTCATGACTTTCAGCCCTGCACAGATGATTCTGCAACCTATGGAAGCAGATAACACTGACCCAGATGCTGGCTCCAGAGGAGACCTTCTATTCTTTGAGCCAGGAATTGGGTTTGGATCAAGCCTTCCACTAGAAAGTCATTATAGCAACCAGAGTGGGACAGACCTTCCCAAGCCTGACTGACCAGCCTTACCACCAAGCCAAGCCTAATGCCACCCAAAAGACATGAAAGAAAGGACCCTAGATAATTTGGACTTACGGTTGGCGATTTGCAGCGTGGCGGGGGAAGGAGAACGGTCTCTGTTCTTCAAACCCAGATTTTTTGTGTTTTGGGGACCTTTCGGGGCACAAAAAGCCTGGAGGGCATTGCGGACTAGAGAGGGAGTCCAGAGTCCAGCGAAGTGAAGGGCAATCAGTCGTGGCATGAACGGACACCCCTGTCGATCCAACGCAAATCTGTCTGACAGCTTATAATGGCAGACTTGAGGCTGCGATGAGCCGATAAATACAGGGAAGAGAAGATTTTTGAAGCAGGCAGTGTCATCGTAAGTGTGTATTTAGAACATTGCAGGGTCAAAGATTCCTTTAAGGAATTGAGTCCGGTCTTTTCAAGTTAGAAGAAGATTTCCAGTAAGAGAATAAGCGGCGATTTGGTGGATGGAGAATGAATCAGCATAATAGACTTAACTGCTAAGATAGCAATGAGGAGAAAGAGTGGATTTTGCGAAGCAGAGGCATGTTTACCAAAAGCTGGTGAGAACTGAGATTTAAAAAGAAATTGAAGGAGAAGAAGGTGAGAGAGTCGATGCTGCAGAGAGACAGAAGGGGATAAGAATGGGACCGAAAGGAGGAGAAGAATGTGACCAAGGCAAAGGAGGAAGATCTTGGACAAATAATGGCGGAGATTATTGCAGAAGCCCTACAAAGGGATAAGCAAGAAATTGTAACAGAAATGATGAGATATATAGAATCCAGACAAACTATGCCAGACGACACAAATTGCCTAGAGAGGTCCATATCAGGTTCATCAGAAAAAGGATTCGTGATATAATATATAACATAACCAGAGAAGAACCTATGATATACAAGGGGAAGAAATATAACCCTGAAGCAAGTTCTGTTCTGTCCCTGTCTCACACATGCATACAAACAGACAGCCGGGGGTTAAATAAACTGCCAGACAACAAATTATTTCGATAAGAGGATTGGCAGCAACCCAGTAGCTGCTTGCCAAGACTTTACTCATAAACAAGATACACACAGTTCAAGAATTGTCAAGTCCAGTCCATAATTAACTCCAAGGCAGATAATGTTGTTTCCAAAGATGCAATGTGACTCAATAGTAGCTAGTTTTGTCCATCACAGAGCCTGAATGGCCACCTCACCCCCTTTTATACCCTGTGGGGTGTGGTCCAGTGACTCAGCTTAATCTCTGGCACGCCTATTCTTCTGTTGCGTGCGCTTATCTCTGCGACGCTGCCAAGGATCCAGCCAAGACTCATCTCCCTCATTACTGTCCACCTGTGGCTGCGTGGATGTGCTTGGCCCCGGGCCTATCTCTTCGGCGGACACCAAAGGCATTGCCAGAGAGGAGGGTCCTGAAGAGGGAGGCCTTGCCAACTCCTCTCCTTCACTCTCGGAGTCCTCTCCTGCTGATGACACAGGCTCAGGTAACGGAGCCACAACAAGTTCCCAGAAGAGTAAGCTGCGTAAAGATTATAGTTTTCTAGCCATGCAGTTGAACAAATGTAATATCATGTTCAGATGGATATTATCAGAAGGGATGCTTGTCACTTGGCAAGGTAAAAAACTAAAAATAGATAGTTTAGTGGCAGCACAAGATTTTTGGACCAACCAACAGGAAATGAGGAAGAACAGAGCAGCAAGGAGGAAGTGGAGACTACAAGCCAGGAAGAAGAACTGCCACAACAACGAGACATTAAAGAAGAAGCCCTAGAAAAGAAGAAGAAAGAAGAAAGAGACAATCAAGACACAAAAGGTAGAGATTTTCCGGTTCCGGTCATCGTGACAGCAAGATGGATTTGGAGTTAGCTCCTGTCACGATCTTGCCAATCTCTTAGCCTGGGCGGCTTTGTTTTGCCGGCGGCAGCCCCGGAGAGGCAGCCGCAAGCGGAGAGGTGCTAGGAGCGTGTTAGGAGTGGCAATCCGGCACGTGTAAGCGAATCTCTCCTGTCTCAGGCTGAGAAGGCAGCGCCAGTAATGGCGGCTCCGTAGCGATGACTGCCCATTTAGGAAGGGAAACCTGATCGCGACGGACAAGACGTCCTACACCTTCAATTAAATAAGAGCTAATGGAGACGGTGTTTTGACTCTTCTGAGAGCCCCACTGGATATGCTGAGGTGGTGAGATCTATGAAAAGTGCCCTGTGTGTGGTTGGAGCAAAGATGGGATAGCGGCTACGTGTGTCCCACTCCTTACTTGTGGAGCTGATTTTGAACTGTGCTGGCTGAATGGAACATTTGAAAAGGATCGAGTTGTGAGTTGTATCTGGTGGAGGGTGTGATTGATTTTGGGCTGATCTCCTGCTCCTTTCTTATATTTTCTACAGAGAATTTGGAAGGACCTGTGACTGAACAAACAGCTATACTTTTGCTAGAAATCTATTACCCTTTCCCCACCCCCTTTTCCCCTCAACGTGCTTACTAAAGAGTGTGTGTGCAGAATAGCGCTATACCCCCATCTAGTGGAGATCTTTATTATAACATGTGTATAGCAACTTGAGGAAGAGAAGAACTCTGCCGAGTAATATTTTTTGGAATTTTTTTTCCTTACCTTTCTTTCCTCTCTGAACTATGTATTGAATACTACCCCTACTATCGATTAGACTGCTCACCTGATTAATTTAAATCTTGCTTACCCCTGACTACCCCTTTTCTTTGGAACTGATCGGATAAAAACTCCTCCAATCAAAATGTCAACGGCAACATCAGTGGTAACCGCAAAAACTGGGAAAAAAGTCCTGACATTCCCTATGGTCGCTGCTACGGCTACACCCACCTCATCGCCTTCGTCTGCCAGGTCACTGGATGATATGGTTGCTGCAGGGAAACCACCATCGCTAGCAAGCTTACAGAACATGCTGCAGGCTATGTACGAAGTGATGACCAAAAATCAAGAAGCTATTTCTAAAAACTTAGAGGACCTAACACTAGATATTAAAGGGGAGTTGGGAGCCGTTAGAAATTATATTAAAATATTGAATGAGAGCTTGGAAGGTGTTCAGGGGGTCTTGACGCAACAGGAGAGTAAAATACAAGACATTGGAAGGAGGATGGGACGATGTGAGGAAAGACAAGATGGAGAGGAAAGGGAGTAAATAGCGGTGAGCAGGGTCTTTGAAGAGGAAATTATTTTTTTGGAAATGGACAAATCATCTTTCTACTTGAGGATTCAAAATGTGGTGGAAGAAAGGGGGGAGCCATTAAGAGATAGAGTAGCAGAAATACTGGCTGGGACTTTGGAGATCACAAAGGAAGAGGTTTTGAGGGATATAGACGACGTGTTTCGGGTTCACACGAGTTATGCCAGGAGACAGAAACTCCCAACTGAGGTTCATATCAGACTATCTAAGAAAGCCCTTAGGGAAGAGGTAATTGCGAAGGCTAGAGATAAAACAGTAACCTATAAGGATAAACAATTGATATTTTTGAGGCAACTCCCTAGGCGGGTTCGGGAAATACGGCGTAATTATCACTTCTTAACGGCCCAACTGAGAAAGCATAAAATATTATATAGGTGGCTACTCCCAGAAGGTTTATTATTTACTTGGGCAGAAAAAAGGGTGAGAATCGATAATCTTAGAGACGCTAGAGATTTCTTTATTAGACATTTGAACCCTTCAGAAGCAGACGTGGGAGAAGAGTTAGAGAGCAAGAGCGGGGAAGAAGTACTAGAGGAGGAAGAGAGAGGGGAAATAGAACAAGTAGGTGAAAGGAAGAAAGGGAAAGGACAAACTCAGACTCAGGTAGAGAGGGGTGTTGAAACAAGACAATCAAAAAAGAAACCTCAAGCAGAAGGCAAGTAAGGGTAATAAGGAAGACGGGATGGGGGAAGAGATGCGTCTAATGTCTGTGAATATCAATTGATTGAATAGTCCAAATAAAAGGAAAAAGGTTTTTACTAAATTAATGAAAGCACGTTTGAATATAGTATGCCTCCAAGAGGTACATATAAAAAGAGATCACCTCTACCTATTGAATTATAGCAAATTGGGTCAACTATATACATCCCTAGCAGAAACAAAAAAAAGAGGAGTAGCTATTTATGTACAAAAACACATAAAGTCGAGGCTGATTTTTGCAGACGAAGATGGGAGACTGCTGATGGTTGAGGTAGAAATATGTGATAAAAAATGTTTATTGGTATGTATATACGCACCTAATGGAAATCAGAAAGTTTTTTTTCAGATCTTACACTCTAAACTTGTTGAATATGATTACCCACATATCTGTGTAGTGGGAGACTTTAATGCTATAGAGGATAAAAGCAAAGATTATATATCTGGAAAGAGGAAGCAGGAAGGAGAAAAGAATACGGTAAAGAAAAGGCTGCCTTTTATCTGGCAGCAAATACAAGAAGAATTTGGACTTAGAGACATCTGGAGGGAAAAGCACCCAGATGATAAACAATATACATATTTCTCCGCCAGGCACTCATCTTGGTCGCGGATAGATGCGGCGTGGCTGTCAGGGGAATTGAGTCAGGGGATACAGAAAGCAGAAATAGGCGTCAATGAGTGGGCAGATCACAACCCTCTTTGGATAACATGGGGAAGCCGGAAAATAAGGCCTAAGTGGAGATTGGACATAGGAGTTTTTAAAGATGAGCCATTCTTAAAACACCTAAAGAAAGAGATGGAGTTCTTTTTTCAGGAAAATAACAGGGAGGATGCATGCCCTTTCAACGTATGGGACACAGCGAAGGCTGTGTTTCGTGGTTTGGTGATTAACTATATGGCAGGGAAACGAAAGAAGGAAAGGGCTGAGCGTAATAAATTATTGGATGACCTGGTAAGAAGTGAGGCTATGTTACAGTGGGACCCAAGCAATATAGGATTTAAAATGAATTTGAAAGTAGCACGACACCAAATTAATTTATTAGATCAACAGGATTTGGAGAAAAAAATAAGGTGGATGAAGCAAAGATACTTCGAAAGGGCAAATAAACAAGGGAGGTGGCTCACTTACCGTCTAAACAAAGAAAAAGAAAAGAACAGAATTCATAATTTGAGAGATGGGAAAGGCAATTGGATTACAGGGGAAGAAGGGAAGAAAGTAATTGTACAGGAATTTTATACTAATTTATATTGTAAGGAAGATAAGTCTGAGCAGGAAATAAAGAAATACTTAGAGGAATCAGACATACCCAAAATACCAGACTTATCTAGGGAAGTATTGGATGAAGAAATTACGGAGGGGGAAATTGAAAGGGTCATGGGAAAACAAAAGACAGGGAAAACTCCCGGTACAGATGGCCTACCGATTGAATATTATAAAGCACTTTGGGAAACATTAGGTACGCATATGACTGAACTATTTAATGGGGTAATTCGGGAGGGACAGATCCCGAAATCATGGACAGAAGCACTAATAACTCTTTTGCCAAAGGACAATAGTGACCTATCTCAGATTCAGAATTATAGGCCCATTTCACTTCTTAACGCGGATTATAAATTATTTGCAGTGGTTTTAGCAGAGAGACTCAAAGGGTTTCTTAACCAATTTATACATGAAGACCAAAATGGTTTCCTACCAGGCAGACAGATTAGAGATAACGTAAGAATAGTTATGAATGTTTTGGAATATTACGAAACCCATACTGATAAACAATTGGCCCTGGTATTCATGGATGCACATAAGGCCTTTGATCGTGTGAATTGGAGCTTTTTAATAGGTTTACTGCAACATATGCAATTTGGAGAAAGATTTATTCGGGCAATCCGTGCAATTTATTCGAAGCAGACTGCTAAAATTTCAATTAATGGTGATGTATCCAATCAAATTGATATTGAGAAAGGAACTAGACAAGGGTGTCCGCTCTCCCCGTTGTTATTTATTCTGTCATTAGAACCCTTATTGAGGGAAATTAGACGTAATATGGGGATAAAAGGTCTTTATATCCAAAATCAACAATATAAGGTGCAGGCTTACGCTGATGATTTAGTATTTATATTAGAAGATCCGTTGATATCGGGACCGTGTCTGACCCAGGAAATAGAAAAATATGGTAAGGTGGCGGGATTAAAAGTCAATAGGGAAAAAACTAAAATTATTGCCAAAAATTAAACAGTAAAGCAAGGGAAAGAATTAGAAGTGAATTTGGGGTTCCAAATTGTAAACAAACTAAAATACTTAGGCATTATTATATCAGCCAAATGCTCCACGATCAAAGAGGACAACTATTTGAACCTTCTCAAGAGAACAGGTCAGGATCTAGAGAAATGGAAGAGTATGCAGATATCCCTACTAGGTAGAATAGCAATTATAAAAACTTATATACTTCCAAAATGGATATACCTATTCTACACAGCACCAGTTAGATTGGATAATAATTTTTTTAAAAAATTAAATTCTTATGTCCTTAAATTCATTTGGCAAAATAAAAAACCCAGAATTAAACTTAAAATGCTTCAAGAACTTAAAGAAAGAGGGGGATTTGGTGTTCCAAAATGGGAATACTACTATCAGGCTGCAAACTTAGTCTGGATCAGGGATTGGATATTGTTGAGAAGAAGGAGGTTGCTGATTTTGGAAGGTGAGGGGTTACATCAAGGATGGCATTATTTTCTTTGGCAAAATAAAATCCCAAAGCACAGGTGTCTTGCAGGACATTATGTGAGGAATATTCTAATTGAGTCGTGGAGGAAAATTAAGGGTAAATTTTACTTCTCAGTCCCCTCCTGGCTGGTCCCACTCGAAGCTATAACGTATAGGCCTCTATATAACAAAGAAAATCACCTCTCTTACCGGGAACTTTTGGACCCCCATGGCAGTCTGAAAACAAGAAATGAGTTGGAGTTGCAGGGAAGACAACTGGATTGGTGGGCTTATGCCCAAATTTGCTCGAAATTTAAAAAAGATAGGGAACAAGTTGGTATTAATTTGAATCAGCATGAACTGGACAATATCATTCTAGGAAAAGAGGATAAAATGTTATCAAGGATATATAAACTTCTAATAGACTATTGGATAGGGGATGAAATAGTTAAAGACTCTATGATTGCCTGGGGGAGAAATATTGATTATCCAATTGATGTGACCAAATGGGAAGAAATCTGGCTCAAACATATGAAACTCCTGTGGGCAACATCATATAAAGAAAATGTGTACAAGATGCTGTATAGATGGCACCTTCCACCTGCCCGTCTTTCTAAAATGTATTCAAATCTCTCACCAAACTGTTGGAAGTGCGGGGAGATCGGCACCTATTTCCACATGTGGTGGACCTGTCCCAGGACGAGGGAATTCTGGAAAACCATACAGGCATGGATTATGGAAATCACAGGTTATAACCTAATTCTGAAACCAGAGTACTATCTACTGAACATTAGGCCAGATAATATAGGCACAAATATATGGTGTCTGTGTATATTTATCACCACCTCAGCAAGAATATGTTTCGCCCAACATTGGAACGGGAAAGATCTGCCGGCTGAAGATTTGATTCTGGAGAAAATTTTGGATTATGCGGAAGCCGACAGACTGACTAAAGCATTGCGAGATCAAAAGGACTCCGTATATTTCCAATGTTGGGACAAATGGTATGTTTGGTTGAACAACAGACACCCAAAAAGTCAAGTATAACCAGGACTATGTTTAATATTTGTTAAATTTGACCGAAGCTTACATACCGTAGAAAGTGTAAATATCATGTAAAGTTTCTGTCGCGATCATTTGTTTGACTATTTCTTTTTTTTTGTTTGATGTACTGTTTTAAATAAATAAATAAATAAATAAATAAAAAAAAAAAAGACACAAAAGGTAGTAAAACAAGAACTCAAAGGGTTACAAGGGCAAATAGATATTAATACCAGGCAGAGAGCCTAAGGAATGGAAAACTGGAAGCTTATATCGATAAATGTGAATGGACTAAGCGCAACAACAAAAAGAAGACAGATCTTTACAAAGCTAGTTAAGCAAGAAGTAGATATAATATGCCTTCAGGAGGTACATATCCAGAAACAGGATGAAAGATATTTAGAGTATAGCAAGTTAGGGAAATTATATACGGCATTATCTGATAAGAAAAAGAAAAGAGTGTTAGGAGAGGAATAATAGCTAAACAAATATATGCAGATTCTAAAGGAAGAACACTAATAGTGGAAATAAAGAGAGGGTTTTTATCAATCTTGTTAGTAGTTATTTATGTGCCCAACAAAAACCAGGGGGATTACTATAAAAAACTACACAAAAAGGCAATTACAATAGGCCACAGAAATATCTGTATAGTAGGCTATTATAATGGGATAATAGATACTAAAAATAATTACATCAGCAATAAAGACAATAAGAAGAAAAGAAATACATTACCCAAAATGTTTTTTAATATGGCAGAGGAACTAAATTTAATAGATATATGGAAAACCTTTCATCCTAAAGAAAATATATACACCTTTTATTCTAACCCCCATGCATCTTGGTCCGGAATAGACACGTTATGGATAAACGAAGAATTAGGACTAGAAATAGGAAAAATTGAGATCTCTCCTAATGCGTGGGCCGATCATAGCCCCCTTGAGGTAACATGGAAAGGCCCAAGAAGAGGTGGCGCAGTGGTTAGTGTTGAGAGCCGAGTGGCGCAGTGGTTAGGGTGCAGTACTGCAGCTACTTCAGCTGATTGCTAGTTCAGCAGATCAGCGGATCAAATCTCACCGGCTCAAGGTTGACTCAGCCTTCCATCCTTCCGAGGTGGGTAAAATGAGGACCCAGATTGTTGGGGGCAATATGCTATTTAGTATACTGTCTTTGGTGTAAGCCACCCAGAATCCTCGGAGAGTAGGTGGCATAGAAATATGAATAATAAAATAAATAAATAAATAAATAAATAAATAAATAAATAAATAAATAAATAAGTAAGTAAGTAAGTAAGAAGAAAAACTAGAAGATGGATGTTAAATCCGCGAATATTAAATGAAAAGGAGTATGTAGAAAGGATAATGAAAGAATTGAGATTATTTTTTAAAGAATAAAAAACAACATACTTCCTTAACTAATTTATGGGATACTATGAAAGCCTATATAAGGGGGACAACGATAGCCTATAATGCAAAGAAAAACAAGGAAAAATGGGAAACACACAATATTCTTCTGGAAGAAATTGGTAATTTGGAAAAGAAATTTCAAATAAAACCAGGAGACGAGTTAACCAAAGAGAAGCTGACCCTATTGAGACATAGACTAAATTTATCAGAACAAGATGAAATCGCGAAAAACCTAAAATACGCCAAACAATTTTATTTTGAACATGCCAATAAGATGGGAATGTGGTTATCTTACAAACTGAAAAAAGAAAGAGAAGATCAGATTATACAACAACTAGAAGATGCGATGGGGAACATCCAGAATAATGAGGAAGAGAAAAAGAAAATAACGCAAAACTATTACACAGATCTTTATAATAAAGAAGAAACAGCAACTGAGAAGATTGATAAATACTTAAGGGAAGAATAGATTACACCAATAGGAGAGGATGAGAAAGAAAAATGTTGAATAAAAAAATAACAGTAGAAGAATTGAGAGCGGCAATCTTGAGACTTAAAAATAATAAAACATCTGGCCCACATGGTCTCCCAGGAGAAATATATAAAAAACTAAATAAAATTATACAACCAATATTACTGGAGATCTGTAATGAAGCATTACTTGAGGCAAAGATATCGGAATTGTGAAGGGAAGCATACATTACACAACTTCTGAAAGATTGGTACAGATAAAAGTCAGATTAAAAACTATAGACTGATATCCCTTTTAAATACGGATTACAAAATATTTATGAACATAATTGCAGAAAGGTTGAAAAAAATATTAAACACCATTCTACACTCATATCAAAATGGTTTCCTCCCGGATAGACAAATAAGAAACAATACAAGAATAATTATAGACACCCTGGAATATTATGAAACCCATCCAGAGAAACAAGTGGCCCTTGTTTTTCTGGATGCCCAAAAAGCCTTTGACAATTTGAACGGGCAATTTATGATTAGTCAAATTAAATTAATGAAATTTGGAATTAAATTCGAGAATATGATAGAGGCAATATATAAATCACAAAGGGCAAAAGTAATAGTGAATGGGGATACCCCAAACACTTTTCAGATAAAGAAATGGGTATGACTAGGCTGTCCACTGTCACCATTGTTATTTATTTTATCATTAGAAACACTATTAAATAGAATTAGAACAAATTCTGAGCCTTGGTAGTACAGTGGTCTAAAGCACCCTGTTATTAAGACCAGCTGCCTGCAATTACTGCAGGTTCGAATCTCGCCAGGCTCAAGGTTGACTCAGCCTTCCATCCTTTCTAAGGTAGGTAAACTGAGGACCCAGTTGTGGGGGCAATAAGCTGACTTTGTATAAATGTACAAAAGAATGAAAGCTATTGCTTAGCACATTGTAAGCCGCCCTGAGTCTCCAGAGAAGGGCGGCATATAAATCAAATTTTAAAAAAAAAAGTGAGATAAAAGGATTAATGATTAGAAGAGAGGAATATAAGGCACAGGCCTTTGCAAATGATGTGGCATTTTTTTTTTTGAAAAAACTTTATTGAGTTTTTTTTTAAAAAAAAAGTAAGTATATTGACATTTTCATTAATATCAGATGTGCAGTGTTTTTAACTATATACAAAAAATATTTCTGGTGATATTTCAAATTACTTTTTACCTTTGTTTAACACACCTTTTTCTCTTTCTTTCATTTTATCATGTATCCATTTATACCACCTTTCCCACTCAATATAATAATCTGACTTCTCATCATCATTTATTTCATGGGTTAGTTTAGTCATCTCTGCGCACTCCAATATTTTCCTAATTATAAACTCTTCTGGTGGTTGGGTTTTCTCTTTCCAATACTGTGCATACGTCAGTCTGGCAGCTGTAATTATATGGATCATTAAGTGAATCTTTTCCTTTCCATATGGCTTCTTTACTATTCCCAGGAGAAATATTTCCGGTGTTAATTCAATATCTTCCCCAATTATTTCTTGTAACCATCACCTGATCTTACTCCAATATCCTTTCGCTTCCGGGCATGTCCACCACATGTGAAAGAAGGTGCCTTGACCATGGCCACATTTCCAACAGTTGGGATGTATATTAGGATATATCTTTGCTAGCCTGGCCGGGGCTAGATACCATCTATGGAGCATCTTGTAGTGGTTTTCCTTGTATGTCACTGCTCTGGTCAATTTAAGGTTCTTATTCCATGCTTCCTCCCATTCATTAAAATTTATATCTCGTCCAATATTTTTCTCCCATGCGTTTATTTGATTCTTTGTTATATCCTCAGCCTTGTCATCATCTAGTAAATAATTATACAATTTAGCCAAAATCTTTTTGCCTGTTCCCATCAGGACTTTATCCAACCCATTAGGTCCAAATTCTAAGCCATATTGTTCTTTGTCTTTCTGGTATCTAGATTTTATTTGTAAGTAGGTCCACCAGTCTAAAATTATTCCTTGCTCTCTCAAGGTATCATTTGATTTGAGATTCCCTCCTTCATCTAAGATATCTTTATACCTACCCATTTTCTCCATTCCCCATCTATTGGGGTAAATCAGGACCTCCATTGTAGAGAGCCAACTTGGGACTTTTTAATAATATCTTTGCCTAATCGGGGTCCATGTTTGTATCAGTGAATTGCTAATTTTGTGTCTATGAAAATATGTTTTCCTTTTCTTCTCTATGTTCCAAATGTGAGCATGCCACCTTTTTTGTAAGTCGTGACCTTCTAAGGTTAAGATCCTCTCATTTTCCAGGGTGGTCCAATCTCTTATCCAAACTAGCTTAGCTGCCCTGTAGTATGTTTCCCAATCAGGGAGCCCAAATCCTCCTATATCTCTTTTGCCCCTTAAAATTTTAATGGAAAACCTCGGCTTCTTCCCCTCCCATATAAATTCTCTGATGATTTTATCTAATTCTGAGAAAAAATTTTTATCTAGGTTCACCAGTATATTTTGGAATAGGAATAATATTTTGGGGAGAATATTCATCTTAATCGCGGCTATCTTGCCCAAAAGTGACAATTTTATTTTCTTCCATCTATCGAGGTCTTGTTTCATTTTTCTAATTAAGGGGATATAGTTGTCCTCTTTTAGGGTCGAGCATCTTGAAGTAATCCAAATTCCTAGGTATTTAATTTTTTTTGACAACCTGTAATCCTAACACTTCTTCTATCTCATTTTTCTGACTCTCGGTTACATTCTTGGTCAGTACTTTAGTTTTAGTTTTATTCAATGTGAAGCCTGCCACCTCTCCATATTTACCCAATTCCTCTAGCACTTTTGGTCCCGATTCTTTAGGGTCCTCAAGAATTAAAGCTACATCATCTGCAAATGCTTGCGTCTTGTGGATCTCCTTCCTAATCTTTAGACCTTTTATTTCCTCGTTATTTCTAATTTTCTGTAACAAAACTTCTAGGGCCAAAATAAACAATAGTGGTGACAGGGGGCAGCCTTGCCTTACCCCCTTCTAATCTGGAATGTTTTTGTCCTATCTCCATTTACTAGGATACTCACCTTTTGATTATCATAGATAGATTTTATCATCATTTCAAAATTTGTTCCGAATTTCATTATCTCAATTTGTTTGGTCATAAATTTCCAATTTAAATTGTCGAATGCCTTTTGGGCATCCACAAAAATTAAGGCCAACTGTTTTTCGGGGTGTTCTTTGTAGTACTCTAGGGTGTCCAGCACAGTTCTCAGATTATCTCTGATTTGCCTCCCCAGAAGGAATCCGTTTTGATTCTTATGTATCCAAATGTTTAATATTTTTTTCATTCTTTCTGCCATTATGCCCATAAATAACGTATAGTCAGTGTTTAGGAGGGAGATTGGTCTATAATTCTGAATTTGTTTTAGGTCGGCACCTTCTTTCGGCACAAGTATAATATGCACTTCCTTTTACGACTCTGCAATTTTAGAGCCTATCGGTACATCGTTGAAGATTTCTACTAATTTTGGTTGCAATATTTCTTCTAGTTTTTTATATATTTCCCCTGGGAATCCATTGGGACCTGGCGCTTTATTGTTTTTCAGTTTGGAGAGTTTGTTTTTAGTTCTTCAATTGTAATCTTTCTATTAAGTGTTTCTCTCTCTTCTTCTGTTATTTGTGGGAGCTCTCCATTTATCAAATATTGCTCTATTTTGCCTTCTGGGACCTCCTCTTCTTTATATAGAGTCTCATAAAATTCCCTAGCTCAATTTTTCTTCTTCTTTGGTCAATAGCTTACCCTTAGAATCTTCTAGTGTATGAATTGTCCCCTTTTCATTTTCCTTTTTTAATTTATAGGCCAACCACCTGCCTGATTTGTTGGCATTCTCAAAGAGGTATTGTTTCGTTCTTTTCATTTTTTGCGCTAGTTCCTCTTGATCAATGATATTCAATTTGTGTCTCCACATCATCCAGCTTTCTTTGACTATTTCATCGCCCGGATTGTCTTGAAGTTTTCTTTCTGCTTCTCCTAAATGATTTAAATAGTCTTCCAGGGTCCTCCTTTTTTCCTTATTTTTGTATGCGCTATATGAGATCACAACTCCTCTCAAGTAGGCCTTCATTGTGTCCCATACTATTGCATGGGGCGTTCCATGGTTTTCATTTTCCTTGAAAAAGGAGTTTATGTCTCCTTTAAGTTTTTGTATGCATTCTCTGTCACCCAGTAATTTGGCATTAAACCTCCAACTCTGTTGGTACTTTCTCTTTACACACTTCCACCTAATTTCTAGGGGGTTGTGGTCTGCCCAGTTATTCAGGTTAATTTCAGATATTCCAATTTCTAATCCAAGTTTCCTGCTAACCCATGCCATGTCTATTCTGGACCACGACTTTTGTGCATTTGAATAAAATGTGTATTGCCTATCGTTTGGGTGCAGGTTACACCAAATATCAGTTAGGTCCAATTCATCGGCTAGATCAAAAAAAGCTCTCGGTAAATTTGTCCTTTTTTTTTTTTGCTTTATTACTTTTATAGTCTTTCTCCAAATCCACAATACCATTAAAATCCCCTATTATACAGATTTCGTTATACTCCATTTTTACTAATTGTTCATGGAGTTTCTTGAAAAATTCTCCCTGTTTTTTATTTGGAACATATATACCCACTAATAATATTTTGGAGTTCCCTCTTTTAATTTCAATCATAAGAGTTCTTTCCTTTGTATCCTTAAACTTTTGCTCTGCTTCAATTCTTTTCTTTACATAGATTACCACCCCCCTCTTCTTTTTCTCTGCCAGCGAAGCGAATGTTTGACCAAATTTTTTATATTCTAAACATTTACCCTCTTCTTTTTTTATGTGCACCTCTTGTAGGCACATTATATCGACATTTTGTTTACCTAATTTTGTTAATATTAGTTTCCTCTTTTTGTAGTCGTTTAAGCCATTGACATTTACAGATACTAATTTCAAATCATTCATCCCTGTTTCCTTGTCTGGTAATTAGTTTTTGTTTGTTCGTACGGCTCTTACTGGTCTTGCTTTTTTCCCTTTGGCTTCTTCTTCTGTCTTCTTCTCCTCCGCAGTTGCTTCCTTTGTATTCTGTTGGTGTAAGGCCTCTCCTCTACTGCTGCTGTCTCTAATTCCTCTTTGCTACTCTGCTCTTCCTCCGCACCTCTCAACTGGTCGAGGAAGTCTTGTGCTGTACTCAGGCTTTCTATTTTTATTTTTCTCCCTTGCCAAGTAATTAACATCCCTTCTGGTAAGAGCCACCTGAATAGTATATTTCTTTTGTTCAACTGTACAGCTAGAAATCCATATTCCTTTCTCACCTCCCTTACTCTTCTTGGTATCTGTTTTAAGATTATTACTTCTTTTTCTCTATATGTTATCTGTTCCTCTCTTGTCATGTTGTATAGAATATCTTTTACTTTTTTTCTTGCAAATCAGACATGCACTTCCCTAGGGAGCTTGTTCCTTCTTGAATAATTTGTCTGGACTCTGTATACGTCATCCAACTCTCTAATTATCTCTTGTTTATCTTGTTGGAGTACATCTGCTATCAGTTCTGCCATCTTCTCGCCCAGGTCTTCCTCTTTATCCTCAACAATATTTTGGAAACGCAGGTAGAAGGAAGTCTGGTCCATCTCTAATTGGATTATCGAATTCTCTAACTCTCTATTTTGACTTGTCAATGTTTGGTCCACAGTATCTAATTTCTTTTCGGTTTGGTCAATTCTTATTTCAGCTTTTTGAATTTGTTGTTCGTTATTGAATATTGAGGTTTGGATTTCATTCATTTTCTGGTCCAAAGCATGTATATCTGATTTTAATTCGACATGATTATTGGACATTTTTTCCTGCATTGCCATCATGGTTTCTTGAATCAAAATTAATGATGCTTGCAGAGTTTGCATTGTCGATGTGGCTGTAGATTTTTCCGTTTTTCCAGCCCTTCTGTTGATTTCTGTGTAGCCGGAGAGGTCATAGTTATAGTGGGGTTAGAGGGAGTCTTTTTTCCGGTTTTCACCACTGTTGATGACATGCTTGTCATTTCTTTCAAAATTATTTTTTGTTCTCTAATTATTCTTTCGATATTTCTCCAGATTCTCATTCGCCAGCTGCCGCCTCTGTTTTCTTTCCTTAGTTTTTATCTATATCTAATTTTGTCTTCTAGATCTTTAAGTGAAAGTAGATTCTATTTGACAATCAATATCAATTTAGTAATCTATATCTCTTCCCAACAGTACCTTATACTCAATATATAATTAGTATATATTTGGTTAGCTTGACAGTTAGTGGTTATATAATTAACTTAATTTATAAAATATCTAAAATATCTAGTTTAATTCTTAACAATCAATATATCAATTAATTTAACTAAATACTATAAATGCTATAAATACTGTAGATAGGAATTCTTGCAATTTTAAATATTTGACTATAAATGCAATTATAGATAGGTGAATGAATCTAAAAAGTTTAAAATGATATAACTTGAGAATATATACTATATATATCTAATCCAGAAAAATTAATTTGTAGGGAGATTAACAATTCTTACTGATAATTATATTTAGATAATCAGGATATTGAAGAAAAAATTGTCAGAAAGTTCCAACGTTGTTGTTGTTGTTGTTATTATTATTATTATTTCCCTCTTTTTTGGAATATAAACTGTTCTTTATTGCTCAGCCTCTATTCTTCTTTGGGCTTTGTTTTTTTTCCTCTTAAATCCATTCATCAAAGTTCAGCACTCTATCGTATTCCTTGCTGCTAGACTGTCCACAAGTCTGACGTTCCAGCTATTCAGTTTATTCCTCAGGCAAGTCTCTCTAATGGCTGAACTTCCTGTTCCTTGAGATAGTCAAGCTCGATCCACCTAGTTTCAGCCTCCGAGGAATCTACTTCTATAAGCAACAAAAAGGAAAGGAATACTTTCACTGTTCTTGTATCTTCTCACCAATCCTCTCTTTGCGCGCTCGCTTTTAACACGTCAGCTCTTTCCTTTTTTCCATGCTGGCTTGTCGGGCTCTCTCTCTGTCAAACTGCTCACAAACTTTCAATCGCCGCTTTTTCCCTCCACGAGTCTTTTTGCCCGACTCCACCGACCCCTCTTCCTGATGTTCACTTTCACATACACAGGAAGGGTGTGTATCTGTCAGCACTGCAGCATCCGATCTCCCTTGCTTCCAATCTGGTTGCTGGTTACCGCAGCTTCATGTCAGCCATTAATTTGGCCAACTCACGCATGCTGGGTTGACAGAGCCGCCCGGTCTTGCAATCAGCATTTTGCGCTCCGCTTTCATGCTCACCTGGCTCGCTCTCTCGTCCATGGGGCTCTCCAGGCTCCGCGCCCCTGAGGGGATCCCCAAAGCACGGTGACTGATGTTATTGAGAAGCAGCAGTCACTCACTCAACGCCATGTCGCCATGGGTCACCAACCGGAAGTCCATGATGTGGCATTTATAATTGAGGATCCCCTGGAATATGGTCCAAATTTATTGCAAAATATAGGAAGTAGCAGGATTTAAAACCAATAAGGGGAAAACTAAATTACTGGTCAAAAATTTAACTACAATCCAGAAAAAAGAACTAGAAAAGGAATTAGATTTACGAATTGTCAAAAAAATAAAATACTTAGGGATTTGGCTAACAATGAGATGTTCATCTTTAAAAGAAGACAATTACGTGGCCTTGGTCCAAAAAATAAAAAGGGACCTGGAAAAATTACAAGTATCACTCTTAGGCAGGATGGCGTCTATCAAGATGAATATCCTGCCTAAGTTACTATATCTATTTCAAACAATACCTATTTCACTAGATTTTAATAAAATTACTACTAAATTTGTCTGGGCTGGAAAAAAAGCAAGGATAAAATTACTATTGTTACAGGATAGTAGAAGTAGAGGTGGTTTTGGTCTTCTGGCATGGGAAATATACCATAAAGCTGCCATTCTAGTCTGGATAAGAGAATGGATCAACTTAAGAGATAAAAGAATTTTAACCTTGGAAGGACATGACCTACAAAGAGGGTGGCATGCTTTTATGTGGGATAAAAAGAATAAGACACAAACATATTTCTTTAGACATAAGATTTAGAGAAGCACTCATTCGAGTATGGGAAGAAGTAAGGAGGAAGCAGTACACAAAAATTCCGAGCTGGTTATCAACTATGGAAGCCATGATCCACCCCAATATAGTAGAAATTAGTAAAATGGTTAGATATAAAGAAATCTTAGATAATCATGGAAAACTAAAAAGCAGTCAGGCCTTAAAAGAGCAGGGAATATCTATCGATTGGTGGCCATATTTACAAATACAGTCCAGATATAAGAAAGATATGGAAGAATTTGGCACTGAGATAGAATTAAATCAATTAGATAAGTTGTTGATGGGCCTAGAAAGAAAATCAATATCTAGACTATATAATTATTTATTAGAATTCAATAGAGCAGAGGAGGTGGTAAAAGAACCGATGATAGCACGGGCCAAAAATATAGGACATAATATACATTTTGAGGAATGGGAATTTATTTGGAATAAAAATTACAAATTAACAAAATCAGTAGCATACAAGGAAAATCAATATAAAATGCTATATTGATGGCATCTAGCGTCTGCAAGATTGGCAAAAATATATCCGAATTTAAGTCCCAAGTGCTGGAAGTGTAACCATCCCCAAGGTACCTTCTTTCATATGTGGTGGCTATGTCCCGAAGCGAAGAGGTATTGGAGCAAAATACAACATTGGTTACAAAAACTAATTAACAGTAAAATTGAACTGATTCCAGAAACATTTCTCCTGGAGTACTTAAAACTAAACACGACAAAATAATAAGAGTCCCTAGGGAGTTGGGCGGCATAGAAATGCGACTAATAAATAAATAAGGTACCTGATTTTACACATACTTACAGCAGCGAGAATTGCTTATGTGCAATATTGGAAAGGAAATAATGTACCACCAGAGGAATTAATTATTCAAAAAATATTCGAATGTGCCGAAATGAACAAATTAACTTTAGAACTAAAAGGAAAAGGGGATTCAGAATACAATGCAGTGTGGGATAAATGGTACAGGTGGATTGATAACCAGAATAAATAATGATTAGAAGAAAAAATGACACTGTCAATTCGATTATGTATTGGGATTTTGAAAAAGAAAACTATAATAAAAATATATTTAAAGAAAGAAAGAAAGAAAGAAAGGACCCTGAAATGGACATGTAATGACTAAAAGACTCTTTTCAATCCCCAGAAGACAGCTGGAAAGACTATCGGGAAGGGTGGAATTCATTGTAAGGTTTTCTTTCTTGTCTCATTTATGTTGTAATCAGTTAAATGGATTCTTGGAGGGATGGCATTTGGGAGCACAGCAAGTTCTGAACACCTTGGGTTTCGGTCTGATAGGAGGGAAATTTTTCCAGCATGTTTGTATTGCCTGTATTTTAGAAGTAGCTGCATACACATGCACACACACAGAGACTCCCCATTCAGAATCAAACTGAGGCTATCCCCTTCACCTACCCCCCACACAAAGCTTCTCCTAGCTTGGGTGTTTTGCTTTTGTTTTTCGCTGTGTGGTAATCATACTTCCCTGCTAATTCCATGGGGGAGGGGCATCAGTGGTGAGTTGCTCCCGGTTTGCACCGATTCGCAAGAACCGGTAGTAAAAATTTGTAGTAGTTTGGAGAACCAGTAATAACATTGGCTGGCCACACTCCCGAACCGGTCCCCAGCCCAGTCGCCGCTTGCTTAGCCTGTCCACCTCATCAGAGGCTTTTTTAAAAACACTTTTAAAAGCATTTTTTCTACAACCTCTTCGGCCGAAAAAATGTTTTTAAAAGTAAAAAAAAAAAAAAAGCCTCTGATGATCGCACGGTTCAGCCGAAGAGGTTGTAGGAAAAAAAATGCCTTTAAAAGCCTCTGGCAATCCCAGCTGAGTTTGCCTGATCGTCAGAGACTTTTAAAAGCATTTTTTTGGCCGAAGAGGTTGTAGAAAAAAAAATGCCTTTAAAAGCCTCTGGTGATCCCAGCTGAGTTGCCTGATCATTAGAGGCTTCTAAAATCATTTTTTCTGCAAACTCTTAAGCTCGTAGAAAAAATACTTTTAAAAGTATAAAAAAAAAAGTTGGCCATGCCCACCCAGTCACATTACCCCCACCAAGCCATGCCCACAAAATAAGCCACGCCCACAGAACAGTAGTAAAAATTTTTAGAACCCACCCTTGAGGGGCATCCCCCTCAGGCAATTCCCTTACTTGAAGAGATAGCAGAAAAGAGATCTCCAAAACCCAAGCCCTGATTGTGACTCACAAATGCTGCTGCCTAGCTGCCCAGCAAAAGCAGGATATGTTGCACTAGTGGTCTCATGAGTAGGAGTACAATGGCTCATTGTGTGTAGTTTTAAAAATATTAAATAGCCTGGATTGCACAATGGGTAATTTCACCATCGAGTCCTAGCTTTCTCCTGCATTCTTGCCTTCCGTGCCTTCCCCGATCTTTGCAGTTTCTCCCCCCAGCACGTCCTAGCTTTCTACTCCATTTCTGCCACGGAGAGGCACCTGTGGAGGGTGGAACCTATGGAGATTGGGGAAGGCCCTGCCCCCCTGCATGTGCAACAGTGACCCGAAGACCAGCTGGCTGGCGGGAGGTGCCTGCGCATGTGTAGTGGAGCTGGGATAGGGCGACGGCTGGCATGCCCACAGAGAGGGCTCTGCTTGCCACCTGTGGTGGCAAGCCATAGGTTTGCCATCACGGTCCTAGGATTTGCACACGATCCCTACAGCAACCAATAGGATACATTTCTTGCACAGGAACAGGAAGCTCTAGGGTAAGGCCTAAGAGAAGGTATTAATAACACTCACCCTTCACTCAATTTGTTCAACTGCAGCAGGACAATGTGCTTAATGGTTTTGCTCCATTAAACCATCCTTCCAAGCACCCTCCATGGTTCCAGTGTCTTTCTCCCCACTTGGAATTGAACCCAGATGGACATTTCTTCCAACAGTAGGATCAGCCCTCACTCAAGATCCAAACCAAGAAAGCCATTAAAACACAATAGGAATTGGGGACTTCTGGTTGATGTTGCAGCGACATCCGTGGCAAGGATTGCAGATCCCGCATTGAACTCTCCCCATTGGAGGGCTCTGAAAGGAGCCAAAGCAACCCTGTAGGGGAGGCGAAAGACCGAGGCACATCCTGGAGGTCATGGAGAGCTGCAATTCTCCTGCTTGACTCAGGGAAAACCTTCTAACCTGAAGATGAGGAGCAGCGCCGGCCATCATTGCTACCACAAAGCTGGGGCAGCCGAAGCAACAAAGACAGCGCAGGAGCGAATAGAGGAACACTGTGTGACTGGGTAAGATTAAGCTTGATTTCTGCCTAAAAGTTATTCCCAAAGAAATGATCTTGTGGAAAAAAGACGTTCAAAAGACGGCTAATGGGCAATGGTGGGATTCTGCCGGTTCTAGGGGGTTCGACCAAACCGTTTGTTAAATTGCTGGCTCGCCCTGCCCCTTGCCCCGCCCCTCCACACCATTATTTATTGCCAATAAATGGTGGTGGGTGAGGGGCGGGCGAGCCAGCAATTTAACAAACGGTTTGGTGTTTTTTTGTAATTTTATTGGCCCGCGGAGCTTCAGCATAGACTAATTAGCCCTTGATTAGATTGGCTCCCGACTCTCAGCTGATTTGCTCTCAGCTGTTTTGCTCAGGGTTCTGCTGCTTGCTGGAGCAGATTTTTTTCCTCCTAGCTATGCTGAAAAATGAAACTGAAAGTAAAGCAGGCTGTTGGCTTTGCTGTTGCTGCAACGTTGGAAAATTAGGCAGGCAGATTTCTTTTCTTTTTCCTCACCAAAAAAGGTAGGTGCAAACAATGGGAAATTTAGGGCAAAAGTGGAGAGTTCAAGATTTTAAAACACACACAAAAAAAGCTCTATTTAACTAGGGAATTGTAATAATTGAGATACTATTAATTGTATATTGTGTTGAAAGCAAAATGGTTAAGTTGTGGTTTGGAGGAATATATGGGGAAAATTATTTGGTTTATTATTATTGGTAAATATAATTAATTGATTTGTAAGAAATTGAATTGCATGGAAATAATTGGAATATTCATGTTCATATTGATTAATATACAAAAAAGATAGTTATATAACTAATTGATTTATATTAAAATGTTGAATTTATATTAAACAACTGTAATATTACATAATTAACCAATGTGAGGATGGATATAAAAATAGATGACAATGGGAAGGGGTATAATATAGAATAGAATGGAAAAATTGAATTTGATTAAGATTAGAGATGAGGATGAAGGGTAATATTGGTTTTTTTAAAAAATAGATGAGGAATAAATATGGCAAAAAGGAAATATAGAAATTGTAAATTTAATTGAAATGTTTAACACTTCAACAGAGAGCCTTGATGGTACAGTGGTTTAATGCACCCTGTTATTAACACAGCTGCCTGCAATTTCTGCTGGTCTGAATCTCTCCAAGGCTCAAGGTTGACTCAGCCTTCCATCCTTTCTAAGGTAGGTGAAATGAGGACCCAGTTTGTGGGGGCAATAAGATGACTTTGTATAAATATACAAAAGTAGGAAGGCTATTGCTTAACGCATTGTAAGCTGCCCTGAGTCTCCGGAGAAGGGTGGCATATAAATCAAATAAAAACAAAACAAACAAACAAACAAAAAAAACCCCACAGTTTAACACTGTTTAAATTTGTGAACCGGCCAAATACTCTGTTCAAAGAAAATACATTGTATGTTTGTATGTGTGTTTCTAATTATTGTTATTTATTCATATTTGTTCTCTTTTATTCTTTAAAGTTTAACAATTCATTCTTTATCTTAATATCTTTATATTTGTTTGGGGTTGGCTTTCTTCCCTTTCATCTTTTTTATTGTACAGCAATCTTTCTCCTCAAACCTACCACCTCTCTCTTTTCTTTCCTTCTTACTTTCTCTTCCTCCCCCTCTTCTTCTCCTCCCTACTTCCTCTTACTTTCTTCTCCTCCTCCTCTCTTCCTCCCTCTCTTACCCTCACTCCTACTCTAATTTCCCTTCCCTTCCTTCATCCCTCTCTATTGCTGTATCCTTTTATGCATATGGACTACTCAGAGGGCTGAAAAAGTTATTTCTGACTGGTCCTCGCACTTTTGACCAGTCCTAAAACTTACGACTGTCCTCACATTTTATGTTTTTGCCCTATCTTGTCACCATGGTGAAGAGAAGCAGTTGTGAAATGAGTGACACGGTTGTTAAGAATGCCGCAACGGGCATAAATGTGAGGATGGTCATAAGTGCGAGGACCGGTCAAAAGTGTGAGGACCAGTCAGAAATGACTTCTTTCAGCCCTCTGTAGTCCTTATGCGGTCACATGACCAGCTAGCCACGCCCACCCAGTCACATGACCAGCTAGCCACGCCCACCCAGTCACATGACCAGCTAGCCACGCCCACCCAGTCACATGACCACCAAGCCACATCCCCCAACTAAGCCACGCCCACAGAACCAGTTGTTAAAAAAATTGAATCCCACCACTGCTAATGGGCACTTTGTGCTATTGATTCAGCCCTGGAAAAACTGGAACAAGGAAGAAATAAGAGGGTTTTTTTAAAGCATTGAATAATGGATTTTGGATTGGATTGGTGTTATTCTGAAAAGGCATTTTAAATGCTGGAATTAGTTATTGGTTAATTTAAATGTTGGATCTGGCTTATTGAAATAATTGACTTTGTTCTGAAATAAATGGATTCTGACTGTAATTAATATCTGCTGGAAAAAAGGCAGCATTGAAATTTGAGAGGAGAGCACCATCTGTTGACGGCTGGAAGATAAACCATACTCCTATAACTTTGGATTTATTCTGAACTGGATAGAGACTCATTATTGTAGAACATTTATCACTATTGTGACTGGAGTTGAAGGAACAGCTGTGTAAATGAGTGGACTTTTTCATGAAGTGAACGATGTTCCAAAGCATTACAATTTTAATGGATGGTATAGATGAGAAAATGAAAAGCATTTTACAAAACAATAAATAAAGATCAAACTGCCCTTGAAATGGTGGAAGCAATAGAAAGACAAGATGGAAAAACCCAGCAAACTGAATACGAACAAGGAACAAATATGGATCAGAAAAATGAGCAAATGAAGCAAATGCTCGATGAAAAGGAAGACCAGATAAATGGCAAGCAAAAGGAGTGGAAAAAACAGGAATTGGCCAAATCAACAAATAAATTAAGGGCTGGAGCAAAAAATAGGACTGACAAATCAGCTGATAAAGGAAGAAAGATTGAAGAAAATAAAACAGATAAATCAGCAAATGAACAGAAGATATCCTTGATAAGGAGATTGGGATAATGGCAGAGAATGTATTGGGAGAAATGTTTAGATTAAATAAGAAAGATAGAGATGAAGATAGAGATAAAGATGAAGAGTGTGGAAAACGAGTAAAAAACCGGATAGGAATTGAAGCACTAAAGAGTGCAAGAGATGATGGTTAGAAAGAATTGCCTTCTAAATATTAAGGTAGATCGATTGTAAATGTGGAGAAGCAGAAATAAAGAGGAATAAATAGAGGATTTTTTTTCTTTAGAATAAAGAAATAATAGATAGAAAGGTTTATAGATTTTAGGCATTTTTTAAATGTATGTTTAAATAATATAAAGAGGATTATTTAAATTTGATAAATGTGATAAAGAACACTAATATTGTGGTAAATTGGATCAATATGAATGATGCTCAGAACTAACACTGTTCAGGAAAACTGGAAGCATTGCAGCGAGACCGGCTGGAGAAATAGTGGTTGCAATTGCCCGCTGAAACACGGGAAACCCTCTTTAACCCAGTGCGAATGTGTCCTGTCATCTCATTCTGACATGGCGGACTCGAGGCTGTGACAGCTCACAAAAAGATTGGAAGAGAAGCTATTACTAGCAGACTGTGACCATTCTTACTTGTGAGGAAACTCCCTTATCCGTAGTGATCAGAACTCTCAAAGTGAGTAACTTTAAAATATTTGGTAAAGCGGAAAGAAGCTCTGGTGGAAACCTAGATTAAAAGAGCCGTGACTCATTAAAAACAACTGTTGAGAGAGGGGGTTTAAAAAGAAAGAAAGATCATTATAAGACTATAAATGGAGAAGTGAGAGTAGGAAAGTGTATGATAATGGAGGAAGGGGAAGGAGAAAAAAAAAGAGGAATCCACATTTTGACAATTGACAAGATTACTGGAGGCTCGAAGGAGAGAATTTAAGAAATGAGGTGAATGAACGAAAAGGGAGAGGGCGAGAGACAAGGAGAAATCTTGGAAAGGAGAGAAAGACAAGATGGAGCCTGCGTCTCTCTCGGGCCTTGCTGCAAGAAAGCCAGGCTTTCAACGCCTACAGCTATAGGTAGGAAGATGGGGGCGTCTCAAGAGTGGAGCCTTCAGTGCCAAGTCCCTCTTCTGCTGCCATGAAAATCATCCCCCACCAACTCCAGTTAAATGTGTGTAGAGTGATAGGTGTCAGCACGTCAAGATGCATTTATCCTAGTGCTGACATAAGAAGGAGAATGCAATGGGACGGTTGCCTTTCACCTACTTATTTCCTCTGGAGATAATGTCCCCTAGGAGATGGATGGGAGGGGGGAAATTCTTTGAATTGGAGCAGTAGATTAGGGGTGAATGGTTGGGAAGATGGCCAATGAATGCAGAGGAGTGGGGGAAGGAAGAGGAGGGGTATTGGGTCAGCCGGCTGCAACGAGTCAGTGTAAAAAGTGCTGTGCTTAATAAAATGGAAATTTATTTTATAAAAGATTTTGTTTGTGATGCAATTTATTTGAAGACAGCCTGAAAACCTGACAATAGGGTTTGTTTTAAATGGATAAAAAGATCTGTGCTACTCATTATCGAAATCCGAGTGGAAGTGAGGATGCTGCTGATCCTGATGCTGGTAGGCAGAGGCAGAATTCTTTTTTTCTTGTTTTCCTCCCCAAAAATTAAGCTGGGTTTTATAGCCTGGTGTGTCTTATAGTCGGAAAAATACAGTATATGCTATCCAATTCCCAGTGACTCTGAGGGGGTTGCAACTATTAAAACCTTCAAGAGTGAAAAACAGTAGAAAACACAGATAGCAAAAATACAAACATGCAATCAGCGCAAGACAGAAGGAACAATGATGCCAAAGAAAATAAATCCAGATGAGAACAAAAAGGAAGATACATCAGTCATTCTGATGAAAAGCTTGATTTTCATTCTGATGAAAAGTCATGCCTTCAGGACTCTTCCAAATACAGAAAGGGATGGGGAGTCCAAATTTGAGGGAAACTTCATGGGCAGAATTGCTTGGAATTTCAGCGTTTGAGGTAATCAAACTAATCTATCATCAATAACTTTTTGAAAAAATATTAATAACATGAGCATAATCCATGCTATCATTTCGCATCATCTATAAATCTTTGGGCACTTTGGAGCCGAAGTCACCGAAATTGCTATTGAATAAAAAGAACCCTGAAGCGGAATAACGATTAGCAAGATGACTCTCTTAATATTTCGTATCTCTAGGTTGGTGGTTCCTTGCTCTTCCGCTAATCATCTTGGATTTAAAAAAAATTGAAGGAGGAAGCCCTTTTGACAACTGTTGAATTTTGTTTTATTATTAATAACTTTCTTGTATTGTTTTTTGTTAATTAATGTGGAGGCCCTTTCATAGGTTTTAAATGATACAAAAATGAACTCCTGCTCTGCTTCAAACGCAGCACAAAGTGGAATTTATAGCGGTAAGAACAGAAGCAGTTCAACTTGTGGTTTGTAACGTGATCCAGTTTCGGGGCTGGGAAGCATGGTTAGAATCACATGACTTGGGAAATCTAAAGTATAGTGGTCCGATTCGGTTCACAAAAAATGGTTTAGTGTTGTAATTTGTAAACTATGGCTAATGATTTGGCATGTTGGAACAGAAGGTTGGTGCAGGTCCTAACACGGATAATGCCAGTGAAAGAAATCTTTCTCGGGAATTCTTGAGAAAGACCCCCCCGAAGAGCAAGGGCAACACTGGGTTGTCCCTTCTCTCAAAAGTAGGCTTCTGGGATGTTTTGAATGGAGTTTTTACAAATTCAGGAGATTGCATTTCTTAGCCACCATGATCTGAAAGATTGTTTGCTTGCAAAATAATCAGCTGCAAGATTACAAAGTTATTTTCGTTCCAGAGGACCTTAACTTGAGAAAGGAGTTAATCGTGAGCGTGCTTTCTCATCGATCACCATTCTCTGTATCCATCCTGGTCTGGAGTACCTCTGAGTCCTGCTCTAGTTAAAGTAAACCGAGTACAAGGGCTCCTTCAACGCAGAAAGAGTTACGAATGACATTTTCATCTTGGCTCTATCCTCCTTTCTGATTGGCCGGGTGACGGAGCGAGTTGGCGACGTGACGCTCCTTGAGCCCAGATACAAGCTACGTGGAATGTCCGCACCGGCAAAATCGGAATCTGAGTTGACAAGTTGTTTTGGGACAGGATCGGAAAAGGGCCCCGGTTCCTCTGGAAGGACAGAGGAGGCTATGCTGGTTGGTGAAGTCGTTTGCACATCGCATATCTGATAAATTGACTGACTTAAGAAAAGGGAGGGATGGTAACGTTACGCAGCAATGATGCCTTCCGAGTTCCGTGTGGCTTAGTTTTCCCCAAACGCTACCTCAGTATTATTTGTATGAATAGGGCATGTGTATTTGTTCTTACCAAACTCTTACTAACAGGTCCCAGGCGCCTCAATCTGGGCTAAAAGGTGATTGTAGCTGTGGGATCCCTACCAAGAGACACTGTTATATAAGGACTGCAGGCAGATACAAGATAGGCACAGCGTGAGAGACCAACACATAGTTTGCTTCTTGGTGATATTAATATACTTTTATCCCACCCTTTTTATATATAGCCCAAGGTGGCGAACATATTTAATACTCCTGTGTTGTGCAAATTTAATTGTGGCCAGAGGTCTTAAAGGTCTTCTGAAAAGCTAGAAGTGGGAGGGCCTGTTAAATCACCAGCGGGAAGGTGTTCCACAGCATAGGGGTAGTCTTGATGCTTCTGAGGTACCTCTAGATCAGTGGTTCTCAACCTGTGGGTTGGGACCCCTTTGGGGTTGAATAACCCTTTCACAGGGGTCGCCTAAGACCATCAGAAAACACATATTTTCAATGGTTTTAGGAATAATTTTATGGTTGGGGGTCACCACAACATGAGGAACTGTATTAAAGGGTCACGGCATTAGGAAAGTTG
Organism: Arizona elegans; assembly: GCA_022577455.1. Lineage (NCBI taxonomy): Eukaryota > Metazoa > Chordata > Lepidosauria > Squamata > Colubridae > Arizona > Arizona elegans. The sequence goes on along the minus strand of JAKOOJ010000004.1, from coordinate 66,815,598 downwards.
AGACCCACTGCTCTAGATGGCAAAATTTCAGGGAGGAGACCTTGAGTGTGCCCAGCCTATCTAGGATGACCTAGGATGGATGGATATTCTTATGCAGTCCTGCATATAACAAGGTATTGTGCCATGCAGGGCTTTATAGGTGACAACCAGCATCTTGAATTGCAACTTGAAGAAAACTGGAAGCCAGTACAGCTTGCGCAAAAAAGGTATAACATGGATGAATTTATGGCCACCCAAAACTATGTGTGTCGCTGTGTTCTGGACCAATTGTAACTTTCGAGTGATCTTCAAAGGCAGCCCCATGTAGAATGTATTACAGTAATCCATCTGACAATTGAATTAGGCATGAGTTACCATGAACAAGGCCTTCTGGTCCAGGAAACAGTGCAGTTGGCACTGTTTCACCACAAAATGAAACTATGCAAAGACCCCCTAGCTATGACTTTCATCTGCTCATCAAGCAGGAGCCCTAAGTCCAAGAGAACTCCCAAATTGTACGCCAGCTTGGTCTAACTTGTCCAGGCTTGTGCTGTTGGCTGATTTCACTCCGCAATTTCATGTAGATGTTCAAGAAGGATGGCAAAAGATTTGGGCTCTGAGGTACTCACATTGTAGGAGCTGACGGCTCATCTCTCCTTCCCCACCAACACCAACTGGAACCAGCCATGGAGGAAGAGAATTACTGCAAAACAATGTTTTCCACTCTCAATCCCTGGGGCCATTCCAGAAGAATACTATGATTGATGGTATTGAATGCTGCTGAGAGATCCAGAAGAGTCAGGACAATTGTACCACTGCCATCCCAGGCCCTTAAAAGGTCATCAGCAAGCACAACTAATGCCATCTCAGTGTATATCCTATCCTGATCCCAAAAGGGTCCAGAGAATCTACCAGTACTTGATCCAGATAATGATTGAAGGTTGCTTAATTTTATGGTAGGCACTTGGCTTCTTCAAAGGATGATAGTTTCGGCTGGCATGTTCATATTCTTTTTTGTTGACTAGGCTATCGGTTGTCAGCTGACAGCATTTTGAGAAAAGGATAATGATTTAAAAATACTAATGTTTATCATCTGAATACTTTAGAAGGCAAGTCTGAAGTTACAGGTGCATTTTACATTTTGTACAGCTGCTCATTAGCAGTTTGTTGGTTTTAGCCTTTTTAGCTGATAGGCAATATTGTAAGCTATTCTGTTGAGACATCTGGGATTACATGATCTCCTCCTTGGGGACTGAGATGCCACAATTCTGATTTCATGCTTTCTACTGATATCATTCTTTCTTGGAGTTCATTTATTTCTAACTTTTTTTGACTCAACATGCTTCTTGAATTTTTCCCCGATTACTTGAAGATGTAAACAAATTGTAGATATGGAAATTATGACAAATGAATTAACAGAAATTAAAATTCATCAAATAGCTGCCATATTACTACTGTGAAAATTTTTTCAACATAGTTACAGTTACCCAATTAGTAAGTATAATGAAGAAGATCGCTAATGTTTTAAATACCGAGCAAATAGATCAACAGATGATGCTGTTTATATGGCTCTGCACTACATCCTACAACATCTTGAATCTCCAAAGACCTACACAAGGGTCCTCTTTGTAGACTTTAGTTCAGCATTCAACACCATCATTTCAAACATTCTTCTAACTAAGCTAAACCAGATAGCGGTACCTGAACACACTTGTAAGTGGATCATAAGCTTCCTAACAGACAGGAAGCAGCAGGTGAAGCTAAGCAGAATCACATCAGATACCTGTACAATTAGCACAGGGGCCCCACAAGGCTGTGTGCTCTCTCCACTTCCCTCTATATACCAATGACTGCATCTCAAACGATCCATCTGTTAAACTACTGAAGTTCGCAGATAACACAACAGTGATTGGTCTCATTCGAGACAATGATGAATCCGCATACATACCGGAGGTTGAATAACTAGCCTCATGGTGTGACTGGAACAATCTGGAACTGAACACACTCAAAACCGTAGAAATGGTGATAGACTTTAGGAGAAACCCTTCCATACTTCCACTTCTCACAATACTAGACAACACAGTATCAACAGTAGAGTCCTTCAAATTTCTAGGTTCTACCATATCTCAAGACCTAAAATGGACACCTAACATCAAAAATGTCATCAAAACACAACAAATAATGTTCTTTCTGCGCTAGAAAACTCAAACTGCCCAAGGAGCTGCTGATACAGTTCTACAAAGGAATTATTGAGCCTGTCATCTGCACCTCTATAACTGTCTGGTTTGGTTTTGCAACCCAACAAGACAGACATAGACTTCAGAGGATAATTAGAACTGCAGAAAAAACAATTACTACCAACCTGTCTTCCATTGTATACTGCACGAGTCAAAAAGAGGGCTGTGAAAATATTTACAGACCCCTCGCATCCTTGACATAAACTGTTTCAACTCCTACCTTCAAAACGATGCTATAGAGCACTGCACACTACAACAAGTAGCCACTAAGTAGGTCTTGATATAAGACTTCACTAGTGCTCGGTCAGATCCAGAACGACTAGCCCTCCAACTACTCTCTAGGCGTCTTTTCTGGTACTTCATCTCCCTCAGCTCCTCGGAGAACCAAGGAGCTGGGCCAATTTGGCGCCGGGTCAGAGGCCGCAAAGGCACGACCCAATCTAAAGCACCAGTGGCCGCCCTATCCCACGCAGCAGGGAGCCAGGTATGCAATCAGCAAGCCCACCTGCATCCCATGGCCCCACTTCACAAGGAGAGACTCACATCCGGCAATCTGAGGTACAGTGGCCTCCCTAGGATTGAGTCCTTCCTTTACAATAACCGCCACTCCTCCACCCCTACCCTGAGCCCTCGGCTGATGAAATGCACGGAAACCCGGTGGGCACATCTCAACAAGGGGGACTCCCCCCTCCTGGCCCAACCAGGTCTCTGTAATACCCGCCAGGTCCGCTCCCCCCTCCTGAATTAGCTCGCAAATGAGAGGGGCTTTGTTAACCATGGACCTGGGGTTGCACAACATCAGCCTAAGACCGGGGCTGTGAGATTCTGGACAACCCAGGGAACGAGATGAGCATTGGGGACTGGAGCACGTCACCGCTTGAAGACAGCGGCACATGCCCCCACAACACGATGTGGCCCCCTGCTCCCACCATATCTGCCCCTCCCACCGACAGTCCTGATGGAATCGCCCACCTCCATACCAACACTAACCCCCTCCACTCCCCGCTCCGCACCTCCTCGGACACAATCCCGTGCCAGGCCTGGCTCCCCTCCCACCAAAACACCCTCCCCCCCAAAAAAACCCCTAAAAGATTACATAATGACAATTTTAAAAAACCCCTCAACCCCCTCTTCACTGCGTGTAACTACTTCTCTGCTCTTATCGCGTCGGCAGATAATCGCCCAGCCGCCTTGTTTAGGGTGACCTGCTCCCTTCTCCATCTGGGAGCGTAGGAAGACCCCTTGCAAGGGCGTGCTGAGGATTTTGCGTATTATCTGCACGATAAAATCGCTCAGATTCGGGATGGCTTGGACTCTGACTGGGTGGGTTCAGGCGATGTGTCTGAGGCGGGTCTTGAGAATGTCATCTGGGAGGAGTTCGATCCTGTGACTCCCGAGGACATGGATAGGATGCTGGGGAGATTGAATGCAACCACATGTTTATTGGACCCGTGTCCATCCTGGCTAGTGCTGACTACCCGGGAGGTTACACGAGGCTGGCTCCAGAGGATTATTAACGCTTCTCTGAGTGAGGGTGTCTTACCTCCCATCTTGAAAGAGGTGGTGGTGAGGCCCCTCCTCAAGAAGCCCTCTCTGGATCCGGCTGTTTTGGCAAACTACCGTCCAGTCGCCAATCTTCGCTTTGTGGCGAAGGTTGTTGAGAGTGTGGTTGCGCAACAGCTCCCACAGTATATGGATGAAGCTGTCTATCTGGATCCTTTCCAGTCCGGCTTCAGGCCTGGGTACAGCATGGAAACGGCATTGGTTGCGTTGGTCGATGATCTCTGGAGGGCTCGGGACAGGGGATGTTCCTCTGTCCTGGTCCTATTAGATCTCTCAGCGACTTTTGATACCATCAACTGTGGTATCATGCTGCGCCAGCTGGAGGTGTTGGGAGTGGGAGGCACCGTCCTACGGTGGTTCTCCTCTTATCTCTCCGACTGGTCGCAGTCCGTGTTGGCTGGGGGGCAGAGGTCGACCTCGAGGCACCTTGTTTGTGGGGTGCCGCAAGTGTCGGTCCTCTCGCCTCTCCTATTCATCATTTATGTGAAGCCGCTGGGCGAGATCATCCGTGGATTTGGGGTGCGATGCCATCTGTACGCTGATGATACTCAGCTGTACATCTCCACCCCAGACCACCCCAACGATGCCCTTGAAGTGATGTCCCGGTGCCTGGAGGCCGTGCGGGTCTGGATGGGGAGGAACGGGCTTCAACTCAACCCTTCCAAGACCGAGGGGCTGTGGATGCCGGCGTCCCGATATAGCCAGCTGATGCCATCTCTGGCATTGGCCCCCACGGAGAGGGCTCGCAACTTGGGTGTCCTCCTGGATGCACGGCTGTCTTTAGAAGAGCATATGACGGTCGTGGCCAGGGGGCTTTCAATCAGGTTCGCCTGATACGCCAGTTGCGTCTCTTTCTGGATCGGGACTCCCTATGCACGATCACTCATGCCCTCGTCACCTCTCGCCTGGACTACTGCAATGCTCTCTACATGGGGCTCCCCTTGAGGAGCACTTAGAAGCGCCAGCTGGTCCAGAATGCGGCCGCGTGGGTAATTATGGGGGCGACATGGCGCTCCCATGTGACACCTTGCCTGCACGAGCTGCACTGGCTTCCGGTGGTCTTCCGGGTGTGCTTCAAGGTATTGGTTCTCACCTTTAAAGCGCTCCATGGCTTAGGGCCCGGTTATTTACAAGACCACCTTCTGCCACCGATAACCTCCCATCGGCCAACTCGGTCCCACAGAGAGGGCCTCCTTAGGGTGCCGTCAGTCAAGCAATGTTGATTGACGACCCCCGGGGGAGAGCCTTCTCTGTGGGGGCACCCGCCCTCTGGAACGAGCTACCCCCAGTAATACGACTAATCCCAGATCTCCGTACCTTCCATCGAGCTTTGAAGACCTTCCTATTTCAGCAAGCTGGGCTGTCTTAAAATTTTAATGGGTTATTTTAAGGGTAATGGGTTTTAATTTTTGGGAAGCCAATTCGATTTAATTCTGTTTTTAAATTATTTTAATTTTTATATTGCATGTATTTTAATCTTGGCTGTTCACCGCCCTGAGTCCTTCGGGAGAAGGGCGGTATACAAATTTAAATAATAAATAAATAAATAAACAAACAAACAACTAAACACAAGAACATTTTTTTCTTGAACGCCATCACTCTGCTAAACAAATAATACTCAACACTGTGAAACTAGTTATTAAGTCTGTACTACTATTAATCTTCTCATCGTTCCTAATATCTATCTTCTCCCACTCATGACTGTATCACTGTAACCTTGTTGCTGGTATCCTTACGACTTATATTGACTGTTGAAATATTGACTGTTTCCTAATATGATTTGATTGCTTATTTGTTCCCTATGACTATCATTAAGTGTTGTACCTTATGATTCTTGACGAATTTATCTTTTCTTTTATGTACACTGAGAGAGTATGCACCAAGACAAATTCCTTGTGTGTCCAATCACACTTGTCCAATAAAGAATTCTATTCTATTCTATTCTATTCTATTCTATTCTATTCTATTCTATTCTATTCTATTCTATTCTATTCTATTCTATTCCATTCCATTCCATTCCATTCCATTCCATTCCATTCCATTCCATTCCATTCCATTCCATTCTTCTATTCTAAACAAGAATTATAAGCTAAAGGTTTCTACATGAGATTTAAAAGATTATTATGCTTTCTTAAGAATTGATGTCTGTTTATTATTTGAAAACATTTATTTATTAAATATTACCTAATTCTAACCTTTATTTTAATGACTAGAAAATCTGGAATATGGTTATTAAAGAATTGTGTAATTTTAATTTTTGACTGCTTACAATCTAATTTTGTTTGTTTTTCTTCTAAGATGCATCCTGTACTAAAAGCCTTTTTTTGTGGTTCTATCAGTGGAACATGCTCTACCCTGCTCTTCCAGCCTCTTGACTTACTTAAAACTAGGCTGCAGACTGTGCAGCCAACTGTCAGTGGGCAAGTATTTCAAATACTTATTGGAGATTCTTCTGCTGTTGGCCTTAAAGCCCTGGGCTAAAATCAAGTGATTAAGTGATGGGAATTGGAGAAACTGATATAACAATGAGACAGGCAAAGTAGGTTTTATATGATTTTACCCATCTTGGGGTTTTATTGAATAAAAGGTATGCATTAGGAGTCCTGGTGGTGCAATGGTTAGAATGCAGTATTGGAAGCTAACTCTGCCAATGGTCAGGAGTTCAATCCTGACTGGCTCAAGATTGACTCAGTCTTTCATCTTTCCCAGTTTGGTAAAATGAGGACTCAGATTGTGGGGGCAAAATGCTGACTCTGTAAACTGCTTAGAGAGTGCTGTAAAGCAGTGCTCACCAACTGGTGTCCATGGACCACTGGTGGGCCACGAGAAAATTTTGGTGGTCCGCAGAAAAATTGTTTGCGTTTTTAATATTGCACTAAATCAGGGGTCCTCAAACTAGGGCCCCTGGGACAGATATGTGCAATGAACGTTTGTGTTGCTGTTGAGAGTCTCCCCCTTCAGGGTTTTTTTGTCTGGGTTGGAGGGGGACAGAAATTCTGACTTGGGGTCTGCTTCAGCCTCCTGGTGCGGGGCTCTGGGCGAAGGCTGGAGGGAAGCACCTCTGATGGTGAAGAACTGGAGGGCCTTGTTCCAGTGGGATTGCATCATAGCCTGGAACTGGCTGACCATCTCAGCCCGCTGAGCCTCCAGGTGCCTGTACCTGGTCTTGCACTCCCGCAGGTCTTCCCTCTGCTTGGAAAGCCTATGCTCCTAGTCCTCAGTGAGGTGCTTCTGCTGAGCCTCCTTCTCGGCCAGATCCAATTTGAACTGAGCCAGCTGTTTTGCCAACTCTTTCTCGTGGTGGCGGCTTAGCTCCAACAACTGCTTCCTGTTGGGGCTCTAAGGAGCCCAGGTGGGGAGACGATGAATGGCTGGGAGGGGAGGGGTGAGTAGAGGCTGGTGAGGTACCCCTCAACGTGAGTGATATCGAGTTGGCCATGCGCACCCAGTCACATAACCACCTAGCCACGTCTACCCAGGTGGTCATTAGGCAGATCATATTAGTGTTCTGCGGGATTTAATATTATGAATTTAGTGGTCCCTGAGGTCCGAAAGGTTGGTGACCCCTGCTGTAAAGCACTATGAAGTGGTATATAAGTCTAAGTGCTATTGTTATTCCTTATAGGAAAAGTTGGTGTTAATGCCTTGCCTGAATACAGGCTGACTTTATTGATGAATCCCAACTTAATTGTGCAATGAGATAAACATTCAGCTAGCACATCTGAGTTACTCCAAAATTCAGGAAGATAGTTTCTCTACATGGTTGCTTGTAGTGGAGGAAACAGCAAAATTTTGCATTTTTCTCTAATGATACTATTGGGAATCAATAGATAAAAACTGGAATTTTAGGCATGTGTATGCATTTACATGCATCTAAATATAGAAAAAAAATGTCTTGGTCTCAAGTGGATCTTTGCCAATGCTGGATAGGAATTATGTTGTGGTCTCAATGTGTATAGAAGTTACTGGTTTTAAGAAAGACTTGTATATGTATCAACTATTTTGGTAGAGAATATTTCTGAACTGGGAACCTTCAATCTCATAATTAAAGCCAGTACATTTGCTGGATTTATGGAGGGATAGTGGGGTAGGGAGGCTGTTATTCAGAATGCACCCTGGTGGAGCAGCTGTAATAAATGGTTGTTGAGCTTTACCTGTTTCTAATATCTAATATATTTCCCCCCCCCAGATCAGGTCGTATTAAAATGGTAGCTCTACTCTTCAAACTTGCTCGTACAGAAAGTATATTTGGACTGTGGAAAGGTGTTTCTCCAGTGAGTTGTCTCTAATAAATGGTGTGACCTTTTTTGCTTGAATTGGATTTGTTGGAGTGAACTTATTTTGAGTTCGAATCCATAAGAAACCTTAATCTTTGCCACTAAAAGCCAGTGGCAACCAATTCAGGAATAAATTTATCCAACAGTGGCTCAAAATAACATTTCATTGAACATTATTGAGCCAAGTGATACAGTGGCCATAGAGCTTTCAAAATGGAATTTGGAAATCTGAAAATGAATGCTTGGGTGACATAGCGATCCAAGTAAATTATATGTGATCAGAGTAAATCATTATGTGATCTAAGTTCTTTTATGCTGAAACAATGGCCAGATTCCTGCCATACTTAGAACTACAATGTAACCAAATTCTAGACCACACGGTGAGTGAACATGGCCATAGAGTGTTTCAGCTGCTTTTCACAAACATAAATTACTGGTTATTTGGATTACATGGAAGTGTAATTCATTGGGCATTAGTACCTATTTAATCACAGAATATGGGAACACCTCTCTCTGGTGATTAGATTCCAATACTGGCTTACTTGATCATACATATTGTTAAAAGAGTTGATTAATATTCTCCTTCCCAAAGTACAGTGACAATTTTTCCTCATTCATGTCCTTTGTGGTTCCTTTGATTAAGGGCATCTTGACAAAAGTGCTTGCACATGGATGCCCTTATTTCTGAAGAATGAAACTTGAAATTTAGATATAGGAACTGAAATATCTGACTAGAGCTAAAGATCATGGAAGTTCAAATCTCCACTTCACTTTAGAAGCTGACAAAATTTAGACAAGTTCCTTTGTCCAGTGTCCACCCTATCCTACTTCATGCAACTTTCTTGAGTTTCTTGTATGAAATACAACATTGTTAAATTGGGAAAAATAGATTGTGCCTCACTCCTTTTGAAATAAAAATTAAAAATGGCCGATATCCTTAGATTTGTCTCTTTGCATGATTGTCTCTCTCTTTGTGTGTTCTGTTTGCTATCACTTTGCAGTCCTTTGCACGATGCATTCCAGGAGTTGGGATTTACTTCAGCACTTTATATATGATAAAACATCATTTTTTGTGGGAACACTCTCCTACTGCCTTGGAATCAGTTTTTTTGGGTGCAACTTCACGAACTGTAGCTGTTATTTGTATGTTACCTATCACAGTAGTGAAAACACGATATGAGGTGAGGAATTGTTTTCTTCTTTTTTATTGGAAAATTTTATTTATATACTTCTAATTCTTTTATGTTACTTCACTCTTTCCAACCTCTAGCAACAACTAAAAAAATTCACCATAGAATAAGCTTCATAATATCAGAAATAATCAGGAACATTAATGCCATGATTTTTTAAACATCTGTGATATAAACCTTTCTAACAATAATAAATTGCTTCCATATCAATATCACTAGCTTACAATGGTTCCAATATTATTGTTTGTACTTTATACCTTTTTTCTGCTCCATATGCATTTTAAGTTTTGGCAGAAGTTCGCATGTGCTTATGTAGGAGGATGTTCACTTTGATAATTACATTTGATTTACAGAGTGGAAAATACAGCTATGAAAGTGTGTATGGAGCCCTGAGAAATATTTATCGATCAGAGGGGGCCCAGGGTTTGTTTAGTGGCCTGTCAGCAACACTTCTTCGTGATGCACCTTTTTCTGGCATCTATCTGATGTTCTACACACAGACCCAAAAGCTTGCATCATATGGTAAGTGAACAGGTTCTGTGGTTTCTTTTGTAGAATTTAGGATAGATGAAATAATTTTGCCACAAAATGAGATTTTGTGGCAAAAAATATTTTACATCTTTATCTTTAAAATGTCCTTTTGTATGTCATTCGTTATACAAAACCAGTACCTTGTAATTGTTCTTATCTTTGAAATTGCCCAGTGGAATATTCTTGAGTCCACACATGTTACGTCTCTCTTTGGTGTTCTAAATCATAACTTCGTTTTTGCAGCATAATGATTCTACGTCCAAGAATCTTTTAGCCATTGGGAAGAATAAATGGCTTGGTATAAAGAATGTAAAAATTAACCATGTGTTTCAGTTTTTGTTTTTGTTTTTAAATTTGATTTATATGCCGCCTTTCTCCGGAGACTCAGGGCGGCTTACAATGCGTTAAGCAATAGCCTTCATCCTTTTGTATATTTTATACAAAGTCAGTTTATTGCCCCCACAAACTGGGTCCTCATTTCACCTACCTTAGAAAGGATGGAAGGCTGAGTCAACCTTGAGCCTTGGAGAGATTCGAACCAGCAGAAATTGCAGGCAGCTGTGTTAATAACAGGGTGCGTATACCACTGTACTATCAAGGCTCTTAAGGTTTGAATGCTTAGACATAATTCTGACATAAAACAGAATGCTGTGGTTGAAAAAAGGAGGTACTTGTATTTCCCTTGACTCTAATATTGATCTATATGTTCAAACAATATTAGACGTTTTATAATAGTGTTACTTTTCAGGAATGTAGAATTAATAATGTAAATTTAAACCAAATTGTCATATAACTTTCTGGAATTTGATTTGTTTCTTAATTGTGTACCTATCATAGCTGATGAATTTAAGAGAAAATGATGCTGAAAGAATTTTTCTTTATCTTAACTACATAAATAGGAGTGAAGCAAACATGATATATTCAAATGTATCATGCTTGCTTAACTCCTATTTATGTAGTTAAGATAAAGAAAAATTCTTTCAGCATCATTTTCTCTTAAATTCATCAGCTATGATAGGTACACAACTAAGAAATGTTTGCAGTAGTTTTGCCATTTTCAAAATATTGAACATTTTGCTAGGATCATCTTAATTTTTGAATACAGTACCACAAATTCATGCAATCAGATTTTTCAGGGCCTTCAGAAATCCATCTCCATTTCATTTTCCAATTATACTCCTTTTCAGTTTGAATTTTTCAGGTTTTAAAATACTGACTCTAAATTAGTCCTTGCCTATAATGTGACATAAAAGATTTAGTTGTTCTACTTATTCTTTGCAGCAATTAATTGTAAAATAACTTTGTGGGTTTGCTTGCTGTTTTCCAGGCCAACTAGATACAACAATTGTACCACTTATGAACTTTGGTTGTGGAACTGTGGCTGGAATTCTGGCCTCATTAGCTACTCAGCCTGCTGATGTCATCAAAACACACATGCAACTCTCATCTGAAAAATACCTTCAGACTGGCCAGGCTATTGCCTTAATATTCAGGGTAAGGTTGAATGCATTAAATAGTTAACAGTATTTTGGTTCTTAAATTACCAGCAGCAAAATATTTCTTAATTAAAATAAACCTGATAGCTGACTTCATTTTCATCATGTTTCTGAAAAAGTATTCCTAAATTAATTTCAGCAGGATTTTGCAATGATTGGATATATGTGCAAACAACATAAGAAGGTAAAATCAAGGGCTAATTTAATCCAGCATTCTGTTCCTGCAGTGGCAGGTCAGATGTCTCTTGGTACAATGAAGTTGTGAATACTACAGCTTAGTCTAATTACCTCCATTAATTCATAATTAGCATTCTGAAGCATAGTGTTGGTTCCTGTTCTATTGTGGGGTTGCTATTGCTTTTGATACAATTTAGATTTTGTCCAAAAAAGGAGGAAACCTTCAAGGAGACTGATTATCACCATGAATGCCATTGTATTTATTCCTCTGTGGACAATACTGAAATACTCAGGGCATGGCTATCAAACATCAAAAACATCTGCCAGGCCATTCCTCTACACAGATGATCTGAAGCTGTATGGAAAAATATCTGAAATAGAATCATTGTTCCAACGATATCCAAATATGCAGCCAAAATATTGCAATGGAGTTTGGACTGGATAGAGGTGCCTCCCACCCACCCATCCATTCTAAACAAGAAAGAAAAAATAGTGAAAATTAAAGGAATTAAGATACCCTATGGAAAATAACATCAAGAGTTTGAATGAAGGAGACAACATTATGCTGACAATATCAAGTTTGTGGATAATTTCCCCCCCCCCTCTTTTTAATTGTTTTTCCCTTTGGCTGGTTGCTTTTCGGGGTGTTCTAAAATTTGGATTAAGGTAAGAAGAACCTGAAGAGAGAGAAATTTCAGAGTTTTTGGTTTTGGTTTTCATTTGGTTTTCTTTTCTTCCTCCCTTGCATTTTTGGTTTTTGGGTTGATTGAGCTTTTTTTTTTGTTATTTTTCTCTCCCTCTTCCCCTTTTTCCTTTTTTTTTTTTGCTAATCCATTCAATGGGGTGGATTAGATATTTGGATTATAAATCAAAACTGTATTTGGATTACAAACCTGGTGGATTACAGTGTTAAGATGCGACAACATGAAGAAGACAACAACACAGTTACCTTGCACAGCTACAACTTCAAGCTCTGTGGTTCAAAGAACATTGGACACTATGGACATGCACTTGGAATTAAAAAACATGATACAGGCTTTACATGAAGACCTCAAAGAAAGAATAAGTAAATTGGATAAGAGAATGGAAAAAGTAGAAGGGGAGCTTCAAGATGTCAAGGGGATGATTGGAAAGAATGAAGAAAAAATACAAAAAGTGGAAGAAAAAGCAGAATCAACAGAAAAAAGAGTGGGAGAGATGGATGATAGATTTACAATAATTGCCAAAAATCAGGAAAAGACAATTATTTCCCTTGTGATGAATCGTGCAGATTTTTATCTAAGATTTCAAAATATAGAAGAAGAAAAGGGGGGAAAATCTGGCTGAAGTTATGGCAGAGATGTTGGCGGAAATGATGGAGAAAACCAAAGAAAAGATATTAAATGGGATTGACAAGATTAAATACATACAAGATATGCAATGAGAAATAAACTACCAAGTTTATTGATGTGAAGTTCACCAAGAAGGCAATAAAAACAGAAATATTACAGACAGCAAGGAATACTCCTATAAAATATAAAGGTAGAGAGATAGTGGTGTTGAAACAGATACCCAGAAGGATAAGAGATTTGAGAAGAGAATATAAATTTTTGACAAAAGGTCTACCGTATTTTTCGGAGTATAAGACCCACCAGAGTATAAGACGCACCTACCTTTTTTGGTGAGGAGAAGAAGAAAAAGAAATCTGCCGCTGCCTCTGAGCAATTTTTCCTCATTGCAGCAAACAGCAAACAGCCTGCTTTACTTTCATGTTCATTTTCAGCATAGCTTGATTAGCACAAGAAAAAAAAAATCTGCTCCAGCAATTTACCTCTTTGCAGCAAGCAGCAGAGCCCTGCACAAAAGAGCTGAGAGCAAATCAGCTGAGTCGGGAGACCGATCCAATCAACTTGTGCTAATTAGGCTGTGCTGAAGCTGAAAGAAGCTGTTTTTTCTTGCTGTTTGCTTGCAAGGAGGTAATTCCTGCGAGGCAGAGGCCAAAGGGTGGGGGCAAGTGGGTGGGTGGGGCTACTTCGGTGTATAAGATGCACCTAAATTTTCACCCCCTTTTAGGGGGGGAAAATGCATCTTATACTCTGAAAAATATGGTAATTAAAAAAGGAGTAAACTTCAGATGGTTACCAGAAGGAATATTTATTATTTTATTATTATATTTCTATACCGCCGTTCTCCTGCGGGACTCAGAGCGGTGTACAGCCAGGATAAAACATAGCATATAAAATTTAAAAACATTTAAAAAAACAATTAAATAATTTTGGCCCAAATTTAAAACAACCCAATTAAAACCGAATTCGATTAAAAAAAACTGAGAGGATGGGATCAAGCCAGCCCAGCTAGATGGAACAAGTGTGTCTTCAGGGCCCGACGAAAAGTCCGGAGGTCTGATATCGTGCGTATCTCAAGGGGCAGGTCATTCCAGAGGGCAGGTGCTGCCACAGAGAAGGCTTTCCCCCTGGGGGTCGCCAGCCGGCACTGCCTGGCCGATGGCACCCTGAGGAGGCCCTCTGTGCGAGCGAACCGGTCGGTGGGAGGCTATTGGTGGCAGAAGGCGGTCTTGCAAATACCCCGGCCCTAAGCCATGGAGCGCTTTAAAGGTGGTCACCAACACCTTGAAGCGCACCCGGAAAACTACAGGAAGCCAGTGCAGCTCGCGCAGGAGAGGTGTTATATGTGAGCACCCAGTCGCTCCCATAATCCCCCGCGCAGCTGCATTCTGGACCAACTGCAGCCTCCGGGTGCACTCCAAGGAGAGCCCCATGTAGAGAGCATTGCAGTAGTCCAGGTGGGAAGTGACGAGTGCTTGAGTGACCGTACGTAGGGAGTCCCGATCCAGAAAGGGACGCAACTGGCGTATCAGGTGACCCTGATAAAAAGCCCACCTGGCCACGGCTGTCATATGCTCTTCTAAAGACAGGTGTGCATCCAGGAGGACGCCTAAGTTGCGAGCCCTCTCCATGGGGGCCAGTGTTTCGCCCCCAATAGTCAGCGATGGCACCAGCTGGCTATATTGGGATGCCGGAAGCCGCAGCCACTCGGTCTTGGAAAGGTTGAGTCAGAGCCTGTTTCTTCCCATCCAGGCCCGCACGGCCTCCAGGCACCGGGACATCACTTCAAGGGCATCGTTGGGGTGGCCTGGGGTGGAGATGTATGTCTGAGTGTCGTCAGTGTACTGATGGAACTCCACCCCAAAGCCACGGATGATCTCGCCCAGCGGCTTTACATAAATGTTGAACAGAAGGGGCAAGAGGACCGACCCTTGTGGCACCCCACAAACAAGGCGCCTCGGGGTCGACCGCTGCCCCCCTGTCAACATGGATTGCGACCGGTCAGAGAGGTAGGAGGAGAACCACCGCAGAACAGTGCCCCCCACCCCCAGCCTCTTCAACTGGTGCAACATGATACCATGGTCGATGGTATCAAAAGCCGCTGAGAGATCTAACAGGACCAGGATAGAGGAACAACCCCTATCCCGAGCCCTCCAGAGATCATCCACCAACGCGACCAATGCCGTTTCCGTGCTGTGCCCAGGCCTGAAACCGGACTGGAGCAGGTCTAGGCAGATATATCTATCGCCAATATTGGTGTACTGGCAGGAGCAAAGACATAGATTAGACACTCTAGAGAAAGTGGAACTATTTTGTGAGCAATATTTTACGAGCAATATTTAGGATTTCAAGAAGAGAAAAGAACAAGAGAGGAAACAGAGATTAGAATCCAGAAAGAAGCAGTGAAAGAAAAGGAAGAACAAAAAAGAAAGATGGCAAGAGAACAAGAAGAAAGAGCAATAAGAGAAGGAACAAGGTTAAAAGACTCTAAAGAACAACAAGATCGGCAAAAACTAGTAATAAGTAAAGTATGGAAGAAGAAATAAAAGCAATATCAATAAATATTAATGGTCTAAATTCGGCGATAAAAAGGAAAAGAACTCGGAGAACCCGGAAGTGTCGTGGTGAAACTGGTTGGGAAAATGCCAGGCTTTAACAAGCTTGGCGAAAACCCAGCCAGACGAGCCTGGTGAAAACCAGCCAGACGAAGACCCCCGAACTGGGGGTCTTCAGACTGGAACTGTCCTGTAGGGACAGTGAAGAAGGAGAGGCATCTTGCAAGGTAAAAAGGAACAGGCAAGTTCCTTGGAAAGCCAGAGAAAACTCTTCGATCTGACAGCGGAAGGCGGCGGCCATTGCTGGGGCATCCGGAATAAGAATCGTGCAGGAGCAAAGATTTGGATGGAGTACTGGTACCGGATGAATGATTGGCCAACTCACAAAGGAAAAAAAAATTTCATCCAAAGGAAAAAAATGGAATTTTAAAAATTACCTTGGCGTGGAAACAGCGGCTAAATAGCGTCGAGGGGAAATAATTGACGGAGGAGAGAAAGTGGAAACATTAAAAGCCCAAAAAGGAACTTTATACTTAAATTCTAACTGTGGATATTGAACTTGGAGAGATTAAATTGATTATAAGAAAAAGAACCCCCCCAAAATATCTTTGGAATAGAATAGGATATAAATGATTTAGAAATTCTTGAACTTTAAAAGAAGATTAAAGGAGGAAGAAAAGCCCATAATAGAAAAACCCGCCTAAAGATTTTAAATTGGATTGAATAGAATTGAATAGAATTGGAGTTTGGACTTTGTAAATTTGGATTGGACTATAAACTGATTTGGTGTATGTATAAAAAAAAAAGAAGAAGAAGAAGAAGAAGAAAAGAGAAAAAAATTAAATTAGTAAAGTTTGTTAAAGCGGATTGCAAACAAAATGGGGCACTTTTTCAAGTTGCTGATTGGAATTATGGATTGTAGAGAGACATCTTCAGGAGAAACAGGATCATTACAACATTGAATTTTTGTTTTTGTTGAAAGACATAGTAACTGAGAGAAAAAACCTTGAACTTTGAAAGGAATAACACCTGTGAGGACTAAGGAAGGCTTGCTTGTCTGTAAGCGATTTGATTTTGATGACTAAAAACGGATTACAACGTAATTTTAAATTGGAATAAACTTTAACGTAGAAAGAACAAAATGGTGCAGGAAGGAAATGATGAGAATGATGTACTTTTCACTGAAAATGAAAATAAGGGAAATGACTACAATGTTGCAGGGAAAATTGAAATCTGATGATTCAAAAACTGAGTTTGAGCACTTCCAAGTTGACAAGGAAACAACAAATGGAAGCAAGAAAAAGAGAGTTAACAAAGAAGAAGACAAAGAGAATGACTATGGAAAATTAAATGATTACATGGGTAGCAACAATAAAAAGGAGAAGTTTAAAGATTACATTGGGATTAACAATGGAAAAAAGAGAAAAGTGGGAAAGACAAAGAAGGAAAAGAGAGTGGAATGGAAAGAATATAAAAAAATTAAATGATTACACTGGGATTAACAGTGAAAATACAAGAAAGAGGGAAAAGGGATGGAAAATAATGGGAAATAGTAGGGCAAAATAGAAGAGTTTATGTTTTTAAAATACAAAATTATTACATTGGGTCTAACAATGGTAAGATGAAAAAAAGAAAAGATATGGGAAATAATGAGAAATATAGAAAAAAAAGGAGAAAGAAAAAAATAAAAATAAAAATAGGAAAGGGAGAAAGAAGAAAGAGGAATATGATGAAAGGAATGTTAGAGACAAGATGCAATTATGATACTTTAAATAGTTTAAAATAATGGAAACCTGTATGGATGTATGTATGAAATGAAATAAGTTTTAGAAATATGTTTTACCTAAAATTAGAGAAGTTGTAACAATTGGAATATTTTTAATTGTATGGTTGGAGTCTATAAACAATAATTGGAATAGTTTTAATTACTTATTTGAAATTTAATTAAAAAAGAAAATAAGGTGAAATGATATTGTATTATGAATTAATTAGATTGTGGTAAAAGTAGAAATGATTAAGATGTGATTTGAAATATATTTTTGACAAAGTATTTGAAAATGAGAGATAAAATCTAAGGAACCAATTTGGTTTATTATTATTATATAAAGAGGAAAAATTGTTATATAAGTAATAGATTTTATTAAGATGTTGGAGTTATTTGGAATAAAATTTAAGAATATGTATGGTATAAAATGTTTTGGTTTATTATTTTGATATTAAATGAATGATTGTAATATTAGGAATTATGTTAAATAAATAAATAAATAAATAAATAATAAATAAATAAATAAATAAATAAATAAATAAATAAATAAATAAATAAATAAATTTCTATATTGTCCTTCTCCCGAAGGACTCAGGGCGGTGTACAGCCTATTAAAAGCACAGAGACAGACATCAATTAAAAATAATTAAAATTATTAAATAATTTCAGCTCAGATTTAAAACCCCAAAAATTTAAAACACCCAATTTAAAATCATTACATTGCTAGCCCGGCCTGGCGGAACAGCAGGGTCTTGAGGGCACAGCGAAATACACGGAGGTCGGAGATCTTACGCATTTCCGGGGGCAGTTCATTCCACAGGGCAGGGGCTCCCATAGAGAAGGCTCTCCCCCTGGGTGTCGCCAGCTGACATAACTTGGCTGATGGCACCCTGAGGAGACCCTCTCTGTGGGAGCAGACTGGCCGATGGAAGGCTATTGGTGGCAGAAGTCGGTCTCAAAGGTACCCGGGTCCTATGCCATGGAGCACTTTAAAGATGGTGACCAGCACCTTGAATTGCACCTGGAAGACCACTGGGAGCCAGTGCAGCTCATGCAGGAGGGGTGTCACATAGGCACAATGGGTTGTGCCCATAACCACCCACGCGGCCGCATTCTGGACCAGTTGGAGCCTTTGAGTGCTCTTCAAGGGGAGCCCCATGTAGAGAGCATTACAGTAGTCCAGCCGGGAGGTGACAAAGGTGTGAGTGACCATGCGCAAGGTGTCCTGGTCCAGAAATGGCTGCAACTGGCGAATCAGGCGAACCTGATAGAAACCCCCCCTTGGCCACGGCCGATATATGCTCTTCTAAAGACAGCCATGCGTCCAGGTGGACACCCAGATTGCAAGCCCTCTCTGTGGGGGGGCAGAGATTCACCCCCAATAGTCAGCGATGGCACCAGCTGACTATATTGGGACGCCGGAAGCCACAGCCACTCGGTCTTGGAAGGGTTGAGTCTCAGCCTATTTCTTCCCATCCAGACCCGCACGGCCTCCAGGCAGCGAGACATCACATCAAGGGCATCGTTGGGGTGGTCTGGGGTGGAGATGTACAGCTGAGTGTTATCAGAGTACTGATGGACTCTCACCCCAAAACACGGATGATCTCACCCAGCGGCTTCACATAAATGTTGAACAGAAGGGGCGAGAGGACTGACCCTTGCGGCACGACCTACCCTAGTCTCCTCCCCTGGACTCATCCAGTCGGAGTCCAAGCCTTCCCGAATCCGAGCGACTTTATCATGCAGGAATTGCACAAAATCCTCAGCTGGATCCTGCAAGGGATCTTCTCACACTCCCCCCCGAAGAAGGGAGTGGGTCACCCTAAACAGAGTGGCTGGGCGGTTCTCTGCAGATGCGATAAGAGCGGAAAAATGGTTAGATTTTGCCACTTTTATCACCACTAGGTAGGTCTTGATATAAGACCTCACCAATGTCTGGTCAGACTAGTCCTCCAGATCCTCTCTAGGCGTCTTTTCCGACGCTTCATCTCTCAGCTCCTCGGAGAAGCAAGGAGCCAATTGAGATTGGCATCGGGTCAGAGGTCGCAAAGGCACAACACGGTCCAAAGCTCTGGCGGCCGCACTCCCCCAGGCAGCCACCAGGTCTTCAGTTGGGTCGTGTGCCAGGGTCTCAGGAAACGGCCCAAGCTCTGTCAGGAACCTTTCGGGATCCATCAGGCGCCTGGGACGGAACCATCTGGTCGGTTCTGTCTTCCTGCGGCGGAGGGAAGCGGCTGGAAAGTCCAAGTGAAGGAGTGAATGATCTGTCCATAACAAGGGTTTAATGTCTAGGTCCCCTCTACCAAGATCATTCAACCACTGACCAGAGACGAAAATCAAGTCCAGAGTGTGTCCCCCTATGTGAGTGGGGCCTTGAACTAACTGGGTCAGGTCCGTGGCCACCAAGGAAGCCATGAACTCCCGAGCCACCTCTGACGCCTCACCTGCGGATGGTAGGTTGAAATCCCCTATGACAATGAGTCTGGGGGTATCAACCGCCACCCCGGCAATAACGTCGAGCAGCTCGGGCAGGGTCGCCGCCACGTGGCAGGGAGCCAGGTACATAGTCAGCAAACCCATCTGCACCCCACAGCCCCACTTCACAAAAAGAGACTCACATCCGGCTATCTGAGGAACAGTGGTCTCCCTCGGACAAAGACTTTCCCTCATAATCACCACCACTCCCCCACCCCTCCCCTGAGCCCTTGGCTGATGAAATGCACGGAAACCTGGTGGACACATTTCAACGAGGGGGACCCCCCCTCCTGGCCCAACTAGGTCTCCATAATACCTGCCAGGTCCGCACCCCCCTCCAAGATAAGATCTCAAATGAGGGGGGCTTTGTTAACAACCGACCTGGTATTACATAATATCAGCCGCGGACCCAGGGCCTGAGGCTCTGTGCAACCCCGGACACAAGTCACGCATTGGGGGCTGGAGTGCGCAATTGCTCGTAGACAGCGTGTGCGCACTCCCGGAGCGTGATATGGCCTCCTGCGCCTATCATATCTGCCCCTCCCACTCATTATTTCAATTGCACTGCCCTTCCTATCACCCCCCTGCTCTCCGGTCAAATTTCCTTTCACGACCCCTCCGCTGCATCCAATCGACCCAGCACCCCACTCAATGGCTATATGGACCCCCCCAGGTCCACCTTTACAATCTCCTTTCCTCCCCCTGGGTCCCCTTAAAATTTTCGTTAAAAATTTTGATAAAAAACCCCTCAACCCCCTCTTCGCTGCATGCCATCTCTCAGGGTTCCAAAGCCTGTCATCAAGATAGACCCTTGATAACGTGGAGGGCCAGGCCTGCGAGAGGGGGGAGTCTCGCAGCGCTAGAAGGTCGGCTTTTAAAAGCATCATCCAAACCAAGGACAGGAAGGAGGGCCAGTTCGGGGTTCCTCCATAGTCCAGAGAGATAATCGTGCACAAGATCACAAAATGTCCGTCGTAGAGCTGGACTCCACTGTCCTCTCACTACAGGGAGAAGGTCCAATGTCCTTGTTTTTTCACCCAACGGAGGCCATATACAAACCATCCTCTCACGATGGTTAGTCTCCCTAAAGATGGTTACACCGGGAATGATGTTCCGTCTCCTCTGTTGGGGTATAAAATGTCCCTCAGCTCCCCCATAGTAGTGCTCGGTCTCTCGCTCCAGCGATAGGCGTAAGTTGGAACATGGGAAGTGGTCCTGCATAGCAGTTCGTAAACCCATCCCGCAAAGGGAGGGGGAGGGGGAGGGGGGGAGAGGGGGGGAATAATATCCCCAGAGGAGGATAACATCTCCTCTGCCGATTTAAAAGTCCTGGCCACCCTCACCACCTCCTCTTCCCTCACACCTCAGCTAACGTCCACCGTTGCAGCATCCTGCGACAGGTGCCATTGACGGCACCAGCACCAGCACTGCCCCACCACATCTCCATAACTCAACAGTCCTAGTGATCCCAGCATACTCCAGGATAACCACGTCTGTGGGTCCGGGGGGGGGGCTCCAACGTCAGCGTCGTCAGCTGGCCTCTGCCGCCATTGCCGCCTCGGCTCCGCCGTTTCGAGTGGGGGGAAGGGGGGGAGGGGGACATCGCCCCTCGACTGCTCGCGTTGCCGCCAGAGTCGCCATCCCCCTCCGAGCACCCTCGTCTCTGTTGTCATCAAAAGCTGCAGCCAGGAAAGTCGGTGCAGCCGAGTTAAGCTGTCGCCTCCCTCACCGCCGCCGCCGCTCCATTATCTCCACAGCGCCCCATCAACCGCCGGCTCCCCAGCTCCAACTGAGATGTTCCGGGGGGCATACAGCCCTCCCCAGGTTGGGTAGGGGTTCTCCTCGCTGGGGCTGGGGCCGTAAAGAGTTTTAATGTACCCTACACCCCCGAAAAAGGCCGAAACAATCCCATCGCCGGATGGGAGCTAGCTGGATACCGCCATCTTCACATATGCGCCTTGAATGAAAATGAGACCTCAAATTTAAGGGGTTTCATATAGAGATGAAGGGAAAAATGAAATTTGGTTAAGATTAGAGTTAGGATGAATGGGCAATATAGATTCCAAAAAAAAAAAAGGGAAAAGAAGAAAAAATACTATGGTAAAAGGGAATATATAAGTTGTATTGAAAAAATTGTTTAAATTTGTGAACTGGCCAATACTCTGTTCAGAAAAAATACATTGCATGTTTGTCTGTGTGTCAAAATTTTTTTAAAAAATGTATATATAAAAAAGGAAAAGATCTCTTAATAAGTTGGGAAAACTGAAAATGGACTTAGTATGTTTACAAGAAATTCATATTAGAGAACAACACAAAAAACTATTGGAATATCGAAAATTGGGAGAATTATTTTCTGTATTGACACATCAAAGTAAAAGAGGTGTAGTATTATATATTAAAAAAAATTAGAACCAAAACAAATATTACTGATGAAGAAGGGAGAATCCTTATGGTGGAGGTAACACTAAATTACAAACAAATACTCTTGGAGGCGATATATGCACCGAATGAAAATCAAGAAGTATTTTATGGAAAATTGCATAGGAAAATAATAGAATTTGAGTATGAAAATATCTGCATGGTGGGAGACTTTAATGCAATAACATGATTTGGACTATAAAACAACAAAGATTAACAAAAAGCCTAGAAAAACTCTTCCAAAAGCTTTTTTTACAATGGTAGAGGAACTAGGCATTCAAGATGCCTGGAGAGAAAGGTATTTAAAGAAGAAACAGTATACATTTTATTCAAATAGACATAGGTCATGGTCCAGAATAGATATGATGTGGATATCAATTTATTTATTAGTTAATATGCAAAATATAAATTTTGAAGCAAGCATTTGGGCAGATCATAATCCAATTACAATCACATGGAAGGGACAAAGAAAGATATTAAGATGGACTTTGAATCAAACAATATTAAATGAAAAAGAATTTCAACAATATATGGAGAAAGAATTTGTTTTCTTTTTCAGGGAAAATAAAAAGGAAGATACCTCATTGCAAAATGTGTGGGATACAGCGAAAGCATACATTCGAGGGTTGGCAATGACTTATTTGGAAAAAAGAAATAAAAAGAAAAGACAATCTCAAAAAAAAATTGGAAGAGGAATAAAAGAAGTTAGAGATGGAATTACAAAAAGATAAGCAAAATAAGAGGATTAAAAATCAAATGGATTTGAAAAAACATGAAATGAATTTAATTGAAAAAGAGGACTTGGCAAATAAAATAAAGATGTCCAAACAAAACTTTTTTGAAAATGCTAATAAGCCCGGTAGATGGTTGGCTTATAAAATGAAAAAGGAGAGAGAGAAAAAAACTAATTACCTTATTTTTCAGAGTATAAAACGCATCTTCCCCCCCAAAAAAAGAGGATTAAAATCTGGGTATGTCTTATATTCCGAATGTAACCCCGCCCAGCCTCGCAAATGGAGATTTCAGAGGCTGAAAGAAGCCTCTGAAAGAAGCTTCAAAAAAAAAGTCTCTGAAAGGCTTTTATCTAAAATAATATGGCAAGCATCAAAAGAAGAATCAGTAAAGGTTCTAATCAAACTATGTTAACAAATCTGGAGAATGACACAATAACCAACAGATCGGAAGAGGTTAATCTACATACCAACACCAAAGAAGGTAGATTGAACAGAGTACAGATAGTCCTTCAGAATAAAAGTCTCTGAAAGGAGCTTCAGAAAAAAAAGCCTCTGAAAGAAACTTCAGAAAAAAAGCTTCTGAAAGAAGCTTCAGAAAAAAAGCCTTTTTTTCTGAAACTCTGTTTTGGAGGTTTTCAGAAGCAAAAAAAAAAGTGTTTTCTGAAATGGAGTTTTAGAAGTTTCAGAGACAGGAAAAAAAAGCAAGGCACAATGCTCACAACCAACGAACCTGTTGCTAAAATTCACCTCTGGAAACAGCTGATTGGGGGTATTCCGGGAGGCCGATACACCCACCAATCAGCTTTTTTCTTATTTTCCTCCCCAAAAACTAAGGTGCGTCTTATACTCCGAAAAATATGATAATCAATTAATGGATGAGGAAGGAACTTTATGTTATCAAAAAGTGGAAAAGAAGAAAATAGTACAGAAATACTATGAGAAACTCTATAAACAAGAATTAATATCTGAAGGGAAGATAAAGCAATACTTAGAAAAGTCTGAATTACCTAAAATACCAGAAAAATACAAGAAAGCTTTGGAAGAAAGAATAACGATGATGGAATTAACAGAGGGGATTAAAAAACAAAAGAATGGTAAAACGCCGGGTCCAGATGGTGTGCCGGCAGAGTTGTACAAAATATTATAGGATGTAATAAGCAATACAATATTGGGAGTATTTAATGAACTTTTAGTAAATGCAAAAATACCCACCTCTTGGAGAGAGGCATATATTACTCTTATACCGAAAGAAGACACAGACTTACAACAAGCTAAAAATTATAGACCGATCTCCTTGTTAAATGCGGATTATAAAATATTTGCATCAATAATAGTGAATAGACTGAAGAGATTGTTAAATGAATTTATTCACATTGATCAAAATGGTTTCTTACCAAAGAGACAGATCAGAGACAATATGAGGACAATCTTAAATACATTGGAATATTATGAAGCACACTCAGAAAAGCAAATGGCATTGATGTTTCTAGATGCACAGAAGGCTTTTGATAATGTGAACTGGCAATTTATGATAAAACAATTGCAGACTATGGACTTTAGCGGAAGATTTATAAATATGATTGAAGCAATTTATAGTAAGCAGTCTACAAAGGTGATGATAAATGGAGATATGACAGAAGATTAATATTATGAAAGGAGTAAGGCAGGGATGTCCTCTATCCCCATTTCTATTTGTGTTGACATTAGAGGTACTAAATAGAAATATAAGACAAAATGAAGAGATAAAAGGGATGAAAATTAAAAAAGAAGAATACAAACTACAAGCATTTGCAGATGATCTAGTGTTTATTTTAGAGTAAGACCCAGACTGATAGAACAAATAGAAGAATATGGAGAGGTAGCAGGGTTGAAAATTAATAAAGATAAAACAAAAATATTGGTGAAAAATATCACAGAGAAACAGAAAAGGGATTTAATGGAGAAACTAGATATTCAGATTACTAAAAAGGTAAGGTATTTAAGAAGACAACTAACAGCAAGGTGTGTAACGATTAAAGAAGATAATTACTATAAATTGAAAGGACAAATCGCGACGGATTTGGAAAGATGGAAAAATTTACAATTATCATTAATGGGAAGAATAGCTGTAATTAAGATGAATATATTACCTAGATTGTTATTTTTATTTCAAACAATACCGATAAAACTGGAAAAAAAATACTTTGAAGACTTGAATAGAATGATAATGAAATTTATATGGCAGGGGAAAAAAGTGAGAATCAATATGAAAATGTTACAAGATGCAAGACGAAGGGGAGTATTTGGACTACCAAACTGGGAATTATACTATCAAGCAGCAGTATTATGATGAAGGAATGGATTATATTAAGAAATACAAAGTTATTGACTTTGGAGGGGCATGATTTACAATTAGGTTGGCATGCTTTTTTATGATATGGGAAAAATAAGATGCATAGCTATTTTCAAAGACATTATGTAAGGAATGCTTTATTATTAGTATGGGAGAAGGTTAAAGAAAAACATTATTTGAAAATACCAACATGGCTTTCAACAATGAAAGCATTTACATCCAAATATTATTAATATGGGGAATATTATCTGATATAAAGATATTTTATCAGAAAAGGGGGAACTGAAAATGAAACCAGAACTAGTAGAACAAGGGATTTATGGAGTGGTATATACAACTGCAAATACAATCGAGATATGAAAAAGATGCAAGGTTATATGGTTTTTACTTGGAGATGACAGAATTGGATGAGATACAGGAACAGATGAGAAAATGATTAAAAAATTCTATAGTTATTTACTTGGAGTTAAATTAGAAGAAGAACAAGTAAAAGAAACTGATAGCATGGGCAAATTTTTTTGGATATATAATAGAATTAGATAAATGGCAGCAATTATGGGAAAGAAATTATAAATTAACAATGGCTACAACATATAAAGAGAATATGTATAAAATGTTTTATATTACATGTCACTGGAAAGATCTGCAAAAATGTTCAAAGATATATCAACTAAATGTTGGAAATGCGACCAGACATTGGGATCATATTATCACATGTGGTGGACATGTCCAGAAGCGAGAAATTATTGGGCAAAAATTCAAATTTGTTAGAGAAAATGATACAGCAACACATTGATCTTAAAGGGAACTCTTCCTATTGGGTATCTTACCAGAGAAATTTAATAAAGAAATACATATTTGATTATAGATGTAATAACAGCAGCAAGAATGGTATTTGCACAAAATTGGAAAGCAGAAAAAATTCCTACAAAGGGAGAGCTAATTAAGAAAATATTAGAATGGCAGAAATGAGTAGATTAATATTAGCAATTAGAGGGAAGGAAGAATCAGAGTATTATAACATATGGGGACAATTTTACTAATGCATAGAGATTGAATATAGACAATAGACAATGTAAAAATAAGAAACAAGTTTATTGGACCTGTGTCCCTCCTGGTTGGTACTGGCTTCCCGGGAGGTGACGCGAGGCTGGCTCCAGGGGATTATAAATGCTTCTTTGAGTGAGGGTGTCTTTCCCGCCGCCTTGAAAGAAGCGGTGGTGAGGCCCCTCCTCAAGAAGCCCTCCCTGGACCCAGCTATATTAGCAAATTATCGTCCTGTCTCCAACCTTCGCTTTGTTGCGAAGGTTGTTGAGAGTGTGGTTGCACGACAGCTGACTCAGTACCTGGATGAATCGACTTATCTAGATCCATTCCAGTCGGGCTTCAGGCCCGGGTACAGCACAGAGATGGCATTGATCGCATTGGTTGATGATCTCTGGAGGGCTCGGGACAGGGGTTGCTCCTCTGTCCTGGTCCTATTAGACCTCTTGGCGGCTTTTGATACCATCGACCATGGTATCATGCTGCACTGGTTGGAAGGGTTGGGGGTGGGGGGCACTGTTTTACAGTGGTTCTCCTTTCTCTCCGACCGGTCGCAGTGTTGACGGGGGCAGAGATCGACCCCGAGGCCCCTTGTATGTGGGGTGCTGCAAGGATCGGTCCTCTCGCTTCTTCTGTTCAACATTTATGTGAAGCCGCTGGGTGAGATCATCCGTGGTTTTGGGGTGAAGTACCATCAGTACGCTGATGACACCCAGCTGTACATCTCCACCCCAGACCACCCCAATGATGCCCTCGAGGTGATATCCCAGTGCCTGGAGGCTGTACAGATCTGGATGGAGAGGAACAGACTCAGGCTCAACCCATCCAAGACCGAATGGCTGTGGTTTCCGACGTCCCGATATAGTCAGTTGGCGCCATCTCTGACTATTGGGGGCAAGTCGTTGGCCCCCACAGATGGGGTTCGCAACTTGGGCGTCCTCCTGGACTCGCGGCTGTCTTTAGAAGAGCATATGGCGACGGTGGCCAGGAGGACTTTTTATCAGGTTCGCCTGATTCGCCAGTTGCGTCCCTTTCTGGATTGGGACTCGTTACGCACGGTCACTCATGCCCTTGTCACTTCACGCCTGGATTATTGCAATGCTCTCTACATGGGGCTCCCCTTGAGGAGCACCCGGAGGCTCCAACTGGTCCAGAATGCGGCCGCGTGGGTGGTGACAGGAGCGATGTGGCGCTCCCATGTGACCCCCCTCCTGCGCGAGCTGCACTGGCTCCCAGTGGTCTTCCGGGTGCACTTCAAGGTTTTGGTTACCACCTTTAGAGCGCTCCATGGCTTAGGACCAGGGTACTTACGAGACCGCCTTCTGCCACCAGTAGCCTCTCACCGACCAGTTCGCTCCCATAGAGAGGGGCTCCTCAGGGTGCCGTCGGCCAAACAATGTTGACTGGCGGCCGCCAGGGGGAGAGCCTTCTTTGTGGGGGCACCTGACATCTGGAACGAGCTCCCCCCGGAGATACGGAGGATCCAAGACTTACGCATCTTCCGCCGCGCCCTAAAAACGTTTTTATTCCAACGTTTTTATTCTGGCCTAACTCTCCCTTTTAAATTGGGTTTTAAATTGGGTTTTAAATGTTTTTTAGATAAATTGGATGTCTTAATTTGTTTTTTGAGCCTAAATTATTCAATCTGTTTTTAATAGTTTTTTAACTTTTGTATGTCTTTGTATTTTATTTTGGCTGTTCACCGCCCTGAGTCCTTTGGGAGTAGGGCGGTATACAAATATGATAAAATAAAATAAAAATAAAACATGGGAAAATACGTTGTAATATATTAAATTTAAATGTAAGAAGAAAGATAAATATGTACTAAGAAAATGATGATAAATGTTGTACCCAGATGTTACACTGATTGATTAATTATGAATTGTTTGTTTAAAAATAAAAATAAACTTATTAAAAAAAGAAAAGAAAAACCAAATGAAGAATAGAAAAGAGGCATGGCAAGGCAAAATATAACACGGCCAGTACAATAAAAGAGAATATATATATATCTTTGTCAGGATTGAATTGTGAAGTCTTTGGAGCTTTCTGAGATTATTTTAATGCAGATGTTTCATTATCAGGCTAGATAACATCTCCACTGCTAGAAGGGAATGGGGTTTGTTCTCCATTTATTTATATTATCTTGCTGTATTTGTTGTATACAGTATTTTGCCCCATCAGTGTTGGTGGGGGTGGTGTTTTCTCCTTGGTTGTTCCTTAATTAGACTTTATTCACTGCTTGATTGTTTGTCTGAGTTGGTAATTCCTTATTGGGATATTATTTACTGCAGGGGTGAAATGATCCCGGTTCGGACTGGATCGCCTGATCCGGTAGCGATGGCAGTGGGTGGTTCGGAGAACCGGTAACAAAAATCCCTGCCACCCCACCCCCCCATGCCCAGCTGAACCGCACGATCATCAGAGGCTTTTTTTTTTACTTTTAAAAGCATTTTTCTACAACCTCTTCGGCCGAAAAAATGCTTTTAAAAGTAAAAAAAAGCCTCTGATGATCGCACAGCTCAGCTGGGATCGTCAGAGGCTTTTAAACATTTTTTTCTACAACCTCTTTGGCCAAAGAGGTTGTAGGGAAAAAAAGCCTTCAAAAGCCTCTGACGATCCCAGCTGAGTTGCCTGATCATCAGAGGCTTTTAAAAGCATTTTTTTCTGCAACCTCTTAAGGTTGCTTTTAAAAATAAATAAATTAAAAAGTTGGCCATGCCCACCCAGTCACATTACCCCCCACCCCCACCCCAAGCTACGTCCATAGAACTGGTAGTAACAAATTTTACATTTCACCACTGGTTTACTGGTTATTCAGTGTTGATGCTGATTATCTGGTATTAATTCCTGGCAAGGAGGTATTCTAATTCCCCAACCCCCGCTTTTCATTGTATCTTTTGAATGATGTATAAATGCTATGAGCCTGTTGATGGCTGATTTGTGTTAATGCCAAGCTTCCAGGAATTCCCTAGCATTTTTGAATTTAGTTTGATCTAGGATATTCATAATTTCCCAGTTGAAACTTTAGTTAACTTTGTGTGTTGTAAAATTAAGGAGTTTTCTTTGTGTCTTCTGATTGCTAGTTGCTAGTCATGAATGTGTTTTGCTAATCTTTTGCCTGTCTCCAAGCTCAGATTCGGGCGAAGCGGTAGTGTGATAAAAACAAACTGGTAGGAAAAAAAAAGCTACCTGTTTGGTCGAACCGGTAGTTAGCTACCGGTTCGGTCAAATCAGTAGTTCGGTCAAATCGGTAGTTAAAAAAAGCTATGATCCGACGATCAGCTGTGCCACGCAGTTTAGTTTTGCTAGAAAGCAGGAAATCCTGCTTTCTAGCAAAGCTAAACTGTGTGGCACAGCTGATTCCCCTCCCCCCACACTGTTCTACTTGCCTTCCCAAGCCTCCTTTTGGTGTCTACTGTGCATGCATGCGTACGCAGGAAGACCGAACTGGTAGCTTTTTAAATGTGCAGTGCACGTTTGGTACGCACTGCACATGTGGGTCCAATGCACATTTGGTGCATGTGCACAGCATGTGCTTGGCGCACAGTGCGCATGCGCGGCCAGTGAACCGGTAGCAAACCGGTTCAGATTTCACCACTAAGATAACTCCAAGGACTCCATATTGCCAGTATTAAAAAAAAGCAGGCAAAGTACACAGCCCAAGACTTGGCAAGGGCTAAGAGCAGAAAAGTTGAAGAAAGACAGAATCTGACTACCCAATACTAAGCCTTAAAATGAAATGCATATAAAACCAGAATCAAGAAGACAGAAATAGACAGCAAATGCTACCTTTGCTAAGAAGCTGAAGAAACAGTGAACCACCTTGTTAGCTGCTGCAAGAAAATGGCACAGATGGACTACAAACACCAGCAGGATGCATTGGAATTTTGGCAAGAAATACCATTTTATATAAGCAAGAACTGATGGAATCACAAAAATGGACAAAGTAATAGAAAATGAAGAAGACAGAACTTTAGAACAGAAAAGCATCTGCCACACAGCAGCCCAGACTTAACAATTTTGATAAGAAAGACAAAAAATGTCTGGATAGTGGACATGGAGACAGCAGAACAAAATACAAAAAACTGGAGGAAATCACAAAATACAAAGATCTGCAAATAAAAGTAGAATAACCATGGCAAAATCAAAAATAGTACCAATAGTAATAGGCATCTTAGGTGCAAACCCAAAACAACTAGAGCACCATTTGATCCCAAGTAAGTTATAGGACATAAATTATTTAATCTATAATTACAAGACATACATTATTTAAACTCTTTTCATTCTGGTTTTTGGGACACAGCACCCATAGTTTATTGATAAATGATCTCTTGTGGAAGAGAAACAGAGGAAGCTTAACTCATGTTTATCTTGTATTAATATCTTTATCTCTAATGCTTTTCATATTAGTGAAGTCAGGGTAGAGTGTGGGTGGTGGTCGTTAGGAATTTGAGAGCTAATCAATATGCTAGTGACAGTTCTTTGTAGTATGTCAATCAGGAGAATCTGTTGTGGCCCGTACGCGGCCTGTGCAGCTGGGGCAGAACAGTATCCGAGTATATTCTAAAACGGGGGTCTGCAACCTGCAGCTCCGGAGCCACATGTGGCTCTTTTATCCCTCTGCTGTGGCTCCCTCTTTCATCTCTCTACTGAGAAGAGAAGTGGCCAGGGCTGATTCTCCGGTGCCTCATGTCTTGCTGGGTCTCACGGGCACTTCTTCTGGCCCTTGTTGGTGCTTGGCATGCCTCGGTCACTCGAGGAGATGCGTGACCTGCTCTCCTCCCAGAGACACTGGTCCAACCCAACTGCGGCCGATGCCACTGCTGTTGCTGCCTTTATGGCCTGCTCACTGCTCTCATAGCGCCTTGCACAGCACAATTAAATTTAGTGCTCTTGTTCTGCCCCAGCTTCGGATTCCCAGAGAATGTGACACACACCAAGCTTCGCAAACACTATTTAATTCCAAACAAACCCCTTTCAAGAATGCAGGCTTCCCGTGTAAAGGGTCCTTATCAAAGTTATTATGAACAAAGTCTGACAGGTTGGCAACCAGTCCAGAAAACCAGATATGAGAAGTCGCTCGCTCTCCAAAATGCTCTGTAGTAATGAGACGTTGTTTCTAGCAGGAAAGCACTAGCTGCATGCGACTTAAATAGGCTAAGGGAGTGGCCAATTATCCTCAAGCCCTACTCTCGAGTAGACCTCCTCCCCCTGAGTAGCCACTCCTGCCTTTTGGTAGCCCTGCGTGCCCGAGCATTGAGGAGAGGCTCCTCCACTTCTCTTTCTCCATTGGAAGGAGCCTCTGGAGGTTCTGAAGGCTCTGGCTGAGTCTCTGCCTCTGGCATCACATCCTCTTTGGCCTCCTCGCTGTCCGACGCTTGCGCCAGCTGCGCAGGCTGCTGGCGCGACACCACACCAACCTCGTCGGGATCAGCCACGATCTGTACAGGCCGCTGGCAGGCCACAACAGCTCTTCATAATGGGGGAGACAGGGTCCCCTCCTCCTCCTGGAACCCATTACAATGCAGAACCACAAGGCAACCCTGTCCCATTTGCCCCTGGCAACAGCAGCATTGTCAGCCGTGACGTGGGTCAGGCCAGTGTCTCAGGGAAGAGAGCAGGTCACGCATCTCCTTAAGCGACCGAGGCGCATCCAGCATTTCCTGCTGCAGTCGGGCAGCGAGACTCAGAGATGAGGTGCTGGAGAATCAGAATAAGAAACACACACACAGACAGAGAGACAGGGAGAAGAGACAGAGAGAGAGAGAAAGAGAGACAGAGAGAGAATGAGACACACACACACACACACACACACACACACACACACACACACACAGAGAGACAGACCGACAGAGACAGACAGAGACACAGAGAGAGGGAGAGAAAGAGAGATAGAGACATAGAGACATAGAGAGAAAAAAAAGGTGAACAACACAACCAAGGCTGGATGTGGCAAGTGGTAGCTGGGAGGGAAGGGATGAGGCAGGGCCAGACGGGGCAAATAATTTAGTAACCAATTCTCTGTCCTAATGACCAGCTGGATAAGCATGGCTGGGGGGTGTCATGTGACTGGGTGGGAGTGAGTGATGGTGAGTTGGCCATGCCCACCCAGTCACACTGGTTGTTAAATCATTGGCTTTATTTTCTGTGGGAAATGGGTCCAAATGACTTTTTGAGTGTTTATTTATTTATTTATTTATTTATTTATTTATTTATTTATTTATTTATTTATTATTGAATTTCTATACCGCCCTTCTCCCTGAGGACTCAGGGCGGTGTACAGCCAGAATTAAAAAGACATGCAAGACAAATATTAAAAAACAATTAAAAGATATATAAATTTGGCCCAATTAAAACTCATTACCAATTAAAATGTTTAAAACATTTAAAACAGTTAAAAATTTCATCTTAAACCAGCCCGGCTTGTTTAAATAAATGGGTTTTAAGGGCACGACGGAAGGCACTGAGGTCCTGGATTCTCCTTATCTCTGGGGGGAGCTGATTCCAGAGGGTAGGTGCCCCCACAGAGAGGGCTCTCCCCCTGGGGGTCACCAGCCTACACTGTCTGGCTGATGGCACCCTGAGGAGGCCCTCTCTGTGGGAGCGCACGGGTCGATGGGAGGTCGTCGGTAGCAGCAGGTGGTCTCGAAGATAGCTAGGCCCTATGCCATGGAGCGCTTTGAAGGTGATAACCAGCACCTTGAAGCGCACCCGGAAGACCATCGGGAGCCAGTGCAGTGCAGTGTGTTTAAGGTTTCAGACCTCTGTTCTAAAATGTTATCTTGATACTAGGTTGGGGGTGGTGGTATGATACTTGGAATGGGGAATGTATTAGTTTTGGATGAGATTGCATTCTCTTAGAAGAAATAGATACATAGTTTTGACATATGTGGCAAGATGGATGCCAAAAAAATTAATAAATAAATATTGTTAACTCATTCTATCACTGGGTGACCAAGTGACTTCTTTAGTTAGTAGTTTCTATTTCCATCTTTGGTTAAAGATTAATCTGTAATAATTATCGTCCAGAACTGATGCTTAAGAAGATGATGACGGTTATTTCTTTTCCTACAGAATTATGGACTGGCTGGATTTTTCCATGGTTCTGTTCCACGAGCTTTGCGGCGCACACTGATGGCAGCAATGGCATGGACTGTATACGAACAAATGATGGCTAAGATGGGTTTGAAATCCTAAGGGATATGGCAAGAAACAATCCCTCTACCTTTATTTTTCCATTTACTGTTATTGCTTGGTGAGACTTGTGTTTGGAATAGTCCTATGTGAAAGGTCACTTGCTTAGGCAGTTTTTATCTATACACTGAATTGCCAAAACAATTGCTCAGAATCTTTAGAAATATGAGTGAATGGAGTAGAATAATGTGACAGCATAGGGGAGATATTTCAGGAAACCTGTGCCATACTTGGAAATTGTATGAACTTCTGTCTGTTTCATGGTTTAGTAAGTACTATAGGGTATTCGTAGTTCAGGGTTGAACTATGGGGTCCTTGGTGCTCTCTGAGTTTGGTGTTTTTTTGCAGACATTTCATTACCAACTAGGCAACATCGTCAGTGAAAACCAAGGATCCTAGAACTGTGAGGGCGAACCTATGGCACATGTGGCAGAAGTGGCACGCAGAGCCCTCTCTACTGGCACGCGCACCATTGCCCCAGGTCAATCTTTGTGGTGTTTCTTTCATGAGCTTCTGTTTCCCTGCAAACGATGAAACAAAAGCTCACGAAAGAAAAAGATCTTACTTCTTGCCGCGCTGCCGGTGTTGGGATGCCCCGCCTCGCACCGGCCACCTGGTCTTTGGGTCTCTGCTGCGCATGCATGCATATCCGTGCATGTCTGTGCATGTCTGCACATGTGCACGTTCATCTGCGTGCACACCTTTCAGTTTGGGCATGCGTGTGCATGCAGTTTGGGCACTTGGTGTCTAAAAGGTTCACCATCACTGTTCTAAAATTTAGAAACATTATTCTTGCTGGCTTCAATCTCCAGAATTGTGTCCTGCATTTCTTCTCTGCTTTCAATATTGCTCTTGTTATATACTCAACCAAAAAAATCTGAGGGAAGCTTTGCAAAGGATTTCATCAAGAAAATCTCATTCACTGTTTGCTTGATACAATTGTTAAAGTAACAAAATTAATGCTAAAGTAAAAGACTAAATTTAACATTTTGATTAAAAATAATACTAGGATATCATCTTGTCATTTCTCAAGCAGCTTTCTTCAATCTTGCTTCATCCAGGCTTGTTGGCACTGTGGCTTTCAAAAGTGATATTTAATATAGCTAGAGTTGCAGTTCCAGTATAAATGGACAGTTCTAGTTTGTAGAAATCTTTTCCTTAGAGTCTTAATTCTGCCAAATTCATAATGAAACGTTGTTTCAATGTTCCTATTTAAGATTAAATTAGAGAGTTGAATGTTGCATGCATTATTTTTGAAGCTGCGGTATCAATACTGCCAAATGATGGGCTAAACATTCTATCAGTAATTAAATGGCATGGGGAATAGGAATTATAATCCATGGTAGACCAGAGATATCTGGTAGTATATCTGTAGCTAGTATATCTAGGTATACCTGGGTTATTGTTTTGATCAAGACTATCATCTTACTTTTTTCCAAACAGAATATGCTTGGCCTGTTCTGTGCACCAAAGATTACGCCAAAGATTAGTCATGAAAGTATGCTGCAATGTTACCTTTAACATTTTTAGAAGACTAATTGATGTGTGTTTTGCATAGCTAATGAAGGCAGAAAATTATTGTTGGAAAATTGGTAATTTAAACTTATTTCCATGTAGTTCTTCTGATTAATAACTATGCTTTCCTTGGTGCTAAAAGATCTATTTATCTCCAAAGATCTGAAGCCTTGGAATCTACAAGAGGATTTACTTATTTGGGCTGTAAAGGAAACCCAACACATGTTTTAAATGCTTGTCTTGGATTATTTTATTATTATTAAAAATCTATTTTTTAAAAAAATGCTTCCTTTTTTAAAACGCAGATGTCCCTTTTCCTCCTGGTTAGTTTGATCACTTTTGGTTCTTTTACACTTTTGAAGTGAAATGCCTCATACTATTAAACCTAATCGTTTAATTTGCTTCTGAATACTAAGTTAGTTGTAAACAAGTGTAGTGTAATACTACCCCTACTCTCTGCCACAGTTCATGATGCTGTTACAAGCCATATTTATATAATCATACACAAAGGAAAGGAAGAAAGGTGTTTATAATGTAGCATCAACATAGTTTTCTAAGAAGAGGGCTTGCTCTGAAAAGGGTGCAGACCTATGGGTAAGGTTTAAATGCCTATCCAAAATAAGACAAGGCCATGCATTTAAGAGTTGGTGCTAGGATTCAAGAGGAAAGAAAATCCTTAACACCACCAGCAAAGCTTTTTTATGGCATTTGGAAAGCATGAATCCTGGCTTTACTAGCGATCATGTAGAGCATTACTCATTCTGTTTTATGTTTGGCCATATTGAACAATGGGCCCTATCCAACAAAATGAATTTTAATGTGGAGAAAAGCCAAGCTTTACATTTAGGCAGGAAAAATCAAAGATATAAGTACAGATTAGGAGAGACCTGGCTCAAAAACAGTAACTGTGAGAGAGATCTTGGAGTCCTAATGGATGATCATTTGAATATGAGCCAGCAATGTGCAGCAGCAGACAAAAAAGCTAATACAATCCTGGGTTGTATAAACAGAGGCATAGAATCAAGATCAAGTGAAATATTAGTGCCACTTTACAAAACCCTAGTAAGACTGCAACCAATTTTGTAACTGGAATACTGCAACCAATTTTGTAACCATATTACAAAAAAGGTGTTGAGACTTTGGGAAAAATTCAGAGAAGAGCAACTAAGATGATCAGAGGCCTGGAGAGTAAACCATATGAAGAACGGGTGCAGGTTTCGGATCTGGCTAGTGTTTAAAGAAAAGTAGAATTAGGGGTGACATTATAGCAGTATTCCAGTATTTGAGGGGCACCAGAGGGCAGGACAAGAAATAATGGTCGGACACTAATCAAAGAGAAGCAAGCTGGAATTAAGGAGAAATTTCCTAACAGTGAGGACAATTAACCAGTGGAATAGCTTGCCTCCAGAAATTGTGGGTGCTCCATCACTGGAGTTTTTAAGAAGAGATGGACAGTCACTTGTCTGATATGGTATAGCACGGTTCTTTTGTTTGAGCAAGGTGCTGGACTAGAAAATCTCCAAGGTCCCTTTCTCTCCCCTATTCCAATTCCTGTTCCTGTTCCTGTTCCTATTTTCTATTATTCTATTCTATTCTATTCTATTCTATTCTATTCTATTCTATTCTATTCTATTCTATTCTATTCTATTCTATTCTAATTCCCAGGTTTTGGCATCTAGGACAAAAACCATGGTTTGATGTACACTATATTTGATGTACATGCTTCACAAGTTGCTTGAATACCAGGCCACCATGTTTAAGGAACTAAGTACCCTGGAACTGAAGCTAAGCAGTTTCAAACCACATCTGCCCCAAAGGCTGACATAGTCTCTAGCCTAAATTGTGAACGTTTTTTAAAAAGACAAATAACAATGGTATTTGCTAACAATGCAGCTTACTGCATTTCTTTTTCACTATAAAATTCAAATAAGAGACTTTTAGCAGTCCAGTGCAAAGAAATAATTTACTATTGAATTTGAATCAGATGTATGCTATAATTTCATAGAAGTCTTTTTTTAAAAAAATCCTTTCTTATATGTATAAAAAACTCAAGATGGAAAACATTATTTATTTGTATCCCACCGTTACCATTTTTACAAATAACTCAAGATAGCAAGCATATCCAATACTTTGCTCCTTCTATTTCCCCACAACAACGCTGAGAGGTGGGTTGGGTTAAGAAAGTATAACTGGCAGTTCTGGTTGGTGATGTTTGGACAAAGAGAGGGTTTGAGGAGTTAGCTTTGTTCTTTGCCCCTCTTTTCTGGTGCTGGAGCGATCCTGAAAGGATACATGAAGCCCGAAGGGAAACGTGGGGATATTTGGGAAACAGTCTGGTGATAAGCGATCGCCAGTGCGATGGAGAGAAACCCCGTAGAGCCCAGCAATCGAGAGGCTGACATTTTTTAATGGTGGCCCTGAAGTCCTGACAGCCAGCAAAGTGGGAAGCAAGATCAAATGACAGCTCATGGTGAAGAGTAATGAGAGGTCACTGCAAAAGAATTTGCATTACAGAAGACTAGCAAGAAAGAAGGTTCGCACCTCATTATGAAGATTGATTGATCGTAACCTGAGAAGGCAGCTAAGAAGCGGAGGGGTGAGTGAGACTGGGGAACGATTGATAGCCTGACATTTTAATGAACAAAATAAGAGGAGATAACGATCCAGGATACCTTTTGATTATTAGACTTCAGACTTTACATTTTGAACTTTGAAAAACTGAGAACTAAACACTAGTTATGAGGTTAAGAACTCTGTGCTGAAATAACGGAAGTGGAGAGAGTCCATAACGAAGAGCATTACTCAGCAACTTTTCCGCATAATAAAGAAGACTGAGTTGATGGGAATTTCTGAGAGACTGAAATAGTAATAAGAAACTGATGAATTGGTGACTTTTTTGTCTTCTCTTCTTTGAATCTGCTAATTGGTTATCTTTTCTCTTTTACTACTGGATATAATAACTTGAATGCTTTTTGGAAACCATTAATTTTATAGCTAATTGGTATTTACAACTAGATATATTTCATTATATACACTATAGATTTAAAATATAACTAATTTCAATAGAATTTACTGTAAGTAATTGTGAACTATTACTTAACTTATTAATTTACTCAACATAAGGCTATTTAACCTAATTAAGGAATTGATTATATTTATTGCTATATATTAATTGTTTGAAAGTTCTAGGTAATTTATTTTTATAGATTGACACTTAAAAGTTTAATTTTTTTATTTATATACTTTATATATATACTTACATACAACCTAGATTTTCTGACTTTTATATTAATTATGTATAATACTTATTAAGATTTACATTTACAGCTTAAACTGTAAGCTACTGACATATTTACTGAATAGTGTTGTGAACATTGAGATCTATACAAATAATATAACAGCATGAAAATTTATAGCAAGTACCATATTATATCAACAGCTAACTTTTAAGGAAAATAATTTTAAGTTGTTTAATGCCAATTTGGGACAAAGTGTATAATATCCTTAAAAAAAGAAAGAGATACTAGAAGAGATGACTACTACAAACACCACAATAACTAAGACTGGAAAGAAGACCACACTAACCCTAACACCCTCAGCAACGACAACTTCTCCGATGATGCAAAAAACAATAGAAGGAATGCTGACAACTGAGAAACAAAACACTGCTTCGAATGTTAATATTCAAACCTCGCTACTCACATTGCAAGAATCGATAGTTAAACTCCAAGAAATAATGGTAAAGAATCATTTAGAGACAAGAGCTGATATTAATGAGCTGAAAGAGGAAATGGGGAAACTAAAAATGGAAATGAGATCAGACATATCAAAGCTTGATGAAAAAGTAGGGTCAATTCAACAAGCATTAGAAAAGAATGAACACACAATATAGGAAGTAGAGAAAAGAACGGAACAAACAGAGAAGAAACTAGAAAAAGTGGACCAGCAAATTTAAATGATGAGTAAAGAAATGGAAGATTCTATGATCTATATTCAGATGGATAAAGCTGCGTCGTTCCTAAGATTCCAAAATATAATGGAAAATAAAAATGAAAATCTGGAACTAGTGATGGCAGAAATTTTAGCTGAAGCACTAGATAGAG
Organism: Arizona elegans; assembly: GCA_022577455.1. Taxonomy (NCBI): domain Eukaryota; kingdom Metazoa; phylum Chordata; class Lepidosauria; order Squamata; family Colubridae; genus Arizona; species Arizona elegans. The sequence goes on along the minus strand of JAKOOJ010000004.1, from coordinate 66,776,688 downwards.
ACAAGGAGGAAATGTTGAAGAAAAAGGATGACATTTACAGGGTCAACACGAGCTATGCAAGAAAAAACAAGCTCCCAAAGGAGGTCCATGTTCGATTCACAAGGAGGAAAGTTCGAGACATAATATATAAGATATTCAGAAAAGAAGCAATAATATATAAAGGAAAAGAGATTCAGATCCTTAAGCAAATCCCGAGAAGAGTAAGAGAGCAGAGAAGGAATTATAAATTCCTGCCTAAACACCTGAATAAAAGAGATATTCTGTTCCGATGGCTGATTCCAGCTGGTCACTTGGGAAGAAAGAAAAATCAAAATAGACATTCTGGAAAAAGCACAGGAACTTTATGAGCAACTAGCAGGATTGGAAGACCAAAGTAGTAGAGAAGATCTAGATTCAAACTCTCAAGAAGAACAAAACCAACCAAAAAATAAAGGCAAAGAACAAGAAGTAAAAGATACCAATCAACAACAACAAGAAAGAGAAGAGCCTAAGAAAGGGAAATAAGAGCAAAAAGAAGACAAAAAACGAGATATAATTAGGGCTATGGAAAAAGAGGTGAAACTCTTATCTATTAACATAAATGGACTAAACTCAACGACAAAAAGAAAAAGGATTTTGGCAAACTTAATAAAACAAAATGCAGATATTATATGTTTACAGGAAACACACATCTTAAAAACAGACAAAAAATATTTAGATTGCCCCAAATTAGGGGTTCTGTTTACGGCTTTTGCAGATTAGGAGAAAAAGAAAGGATAGCTGTCTACATTAAAGAAGAGATAAAAACAAACTTAATATTTGCAGACCCCAAAGGAAGAATTCTGGCAATAGAAATACAGATAATTTTTTTTAAAATTTATTAGTGGTAATTTATGCCCCCAATGACAATCAAAAAGAATTTTACAAAACCTTATATAATAAAATTATTAAATTAGAAAGAAAAAATATTTGCATCATAGGAGATTATAATGTGATAACAGATTATCAAAAAGACCACAATGGGGGAAAGAAGAAAGAGAGGAAAAAAAGAGAACTACCCAAAATATATGTAGAAATGACCAAAGAATTAAATGTAATAGATATATGGAGAACACTAAATCCGGAAAAGAGACAATTTACTTTCTATTCAAACCCCCATCAGTCATGATCACGCATCGACATGGCATGGATAAGTGGAGAATTAGCAGAAGAAGTGACAGAAGTAGAAATTTTACCGAACTTATGGGCAGACCACAACCCACTCAGAATCAATTGGAAGGGTAAAAAAAAAACCAAAGAGAAGATGGACGCTAGATTCTCAATTATTGAAAGATGAGGAATTGATTAAGAAAATTAAGAACTAAATTTTTATTTTAAAGAAAATAATAACTAATATACAACGACCCAAAACTTATGGGATACTATGAAAGCTGTTATACAGGGAATTATAATATCCTATGTTGCAAAAAAGAACAAAGAAAAATATGCCCAACAAAACAATCTACTTTAAGCAATCAAAAAACGAGAGACTAAATTACAGAACAGCCCACAAAGTTCCCAAGTACAAGAACAATTGATTTTTCATAAATACGAACTCAATTTAGTTGATCAGGAAGAATTGGTTAGAAACTTGAAGGCAACCAAACAAGTATACTTCGAACAAGCAAATAAGCCAGGAAGATGGCTATCTTATAAACTTAAAAAAGAGAGAGAAAAGAACCACCTGCCAACTACAAGATGAAAGTGGAGATTACCAACACACAATAGAAAAGAAAAAAGAGATTGCACATAAATATTTTGAGGATCTCTATAAGAAAGAAAGAGTAGATGAGGATCAGATTAGGGAGTATCTAAGAGAAAAAAGAACCCAAGAAATAAAAGACGAACTGAAAGAAATCCTGACTAAGGATATAACTGATGGATTAAATCAAGCAATTAGATCCCAGAAAAGTAACAAAAGACCGGGCCCCGATGGTTTTCCATCAAAATTTTATAAGGTAATAGAAGAACAAGTAGGACCAATAATAGTTGATCTATACAATGAGGTATTAACATCAGCTAAAATGCCGGATAAATGGAGGGAAGCATTAATTTCGCTAATCCCGAAGGGGGATACAGATGCCAGACTGATACAAAACTATAGTTAAACAAAACTTTGTTAAACATAGATTATAAAATATTTGCTACTATTTTTGCCAACAGATTAAAGAAAATTTTGAATGACTATATACACTTAGATCAAAATGGATTTCTTCCAAATAGACAAATCAGGAATAATTTAAGAATATAAATAAAATAAAATAATAAAATAAAATAAAATAAAATAAAATAAAATAAAATAAAATAATAAAATAAAATAAAATAAAATAAAATAAAATAAAATAAAATAAAATAAAATAAAATAAAATAAAATAAAATAAAATAATAAAATAAAATAAAATAAAATAAAATAAAATAAAATAATAAAATAATAAAATAAATAAAATAAAATAAAATAAAATAAAATAAAATAAAATAAAATAATAAAATAAAATAAAATAAAATAAAATAAAATAAAATAAAATAAAATAATAAAATAAAATAAAATAATAAAATAAAATAAAATAAAATAAAATAAAATAATAAAATAAAATAATAAAATAAAATAAAATAAAATAAAATAAAATAAAATAAAATAAAATGAATAAAATAAATAATAATGGACAGTTTAGAATATTACGAAGCCCACCCGGAGAATCAAGTAGCCTTTGTCTTCTTGTACACCCAAAAGGTATTTGATAACCTCAATTGGCAAGTTATGATTCAACAAGTTTATGATATAAATTTGGGCACTAAATTTGAGAATATTATAATAGCAATATATTCGACACAAAAAGCAAAATTATAATTAATGAAGAAAACACCCAAACTTTAAATATAGAGAAAGGAGTTCAACAAGGTTGTCCTCTATCTCCTCTGCTCTTCATGCTGTCATTAGAAGTATTACTAGAATGAATCAGACAAAATTCAGAAATAAAAGGATTGAAAACCAGAAATGAAGAATATAAGTTGCAAGCATTTGCAGACGATTTGGCTTTTATTATCTAAAAACCAATAGAGAAAGGACAAATACTAATTAAGGAATTAGAAAGATATGGCGCTGCAGCAGGACTGAAAATCAATAGACAGAAAACGAAACTTCTAGTGAAAAATTTAACAGAACTTCAAATAACAGAATTGGAAAGAACACTTGGACTCCAAACAACAAGAAAAATTAAATATTTAAGTATATGGTTGACAGCACATTGCAAATCGATAAAAGAGAATAACTATGACAAACTATTACAACAAACAAAAAAAGATTTAGAACTATGGACTAAGATGCAAGTGTCACTTTTAGGAAGAATAGCAGCCATAAAAATGTCTATATTACCAAAATTTCTATACTTGTTCCAGACCATCCCAGTTAAATTAGAAAATATCTTTTTTAATGACCTCAATAAAACAATAGCAAAATTTATCTGGCGGGAAAAAAAAAACAGAATAAAAATGAAATTACTACAAGATACAAAGAACAGAGGAGGATTTGGATTGCCAAACTGGGAATTATATTATAGTACAGCAACATTAGTTTGGTTAAAAGATTGGATCAATTTGAAGAATAAAAGAGTACTAGTTATAGAAGGTCATGACCTGCAGAGAGGATGGCATGCCTTTCTGTGGGAAACAGGACCTACAAAACAACAATATTTCCACAGACACCTGATTAGAGATTCGCTAATAAATAGTTGGATTAAAGTTAAAAAGAAACACTACATAAAAATCCCAATTTGGCTATCCACAATGGAAGCGATGATCCATCCAAACAATTTAGATTTGAATAAAATGTTAAAATATAAAGACCTATTAGATAACCATGGAAAGTTAAAAACATTACAGGACCTCCAAGAACAAGGGCTACAAGTTGACTGGTGGTCTTATCTCCAATTACAAAACCGATATAAACAAGATATAAAAGATTATGGACTATATCTTAAACCACAACAACTAGATAAAATTTTATTAGGACCAGACAAAAAAAATTACTAAAATTTACAAATACCGTTTGGAAGTAGAATTGGAGGAAGAAGTAGTGAAAGGATGCATGATTGCATGGGGTCAAAATATTGGACACAATATAAAATTATCAGATTGGGAGAGAAACCATAAACTAACAAAATCAGCAGCATATAAAGAAAACACATATAAAATGTTCTACAGGTGGCACTTACCCCCTTCGAGATTAGTGAAAATGTACCCTAAAATGAGCCCCATATGTTGGAAATGTAAAAAGAAAGAGGGAACATACTACCATATGTGGTGGTCCTGTCCTGAGGCTCGAAAATATTGGCTAAAAATGAAAGATTGGCTACAGGAAATTACTAATGAACAATTAGACTTAGAACCAGAACTCTTCTTATTAGGGATCAAAAAAAAAAAAAAAGTGAAGGGCACAAAATATCTATTACTACACATATTAACCGCTGCCAGGATTGCCTACGCTCAATGTTGGAAACAGCCATGTACACCTGCAAAGAAACTGGTTATACAAAAGATCATGAATTGCACAGAAATGGACAAATTAATGCTGAATTTAAAAGATAAAGAGACATTGATATTTTACAATGTGTGGGAATGGTGGTACAACTGGATAGAACGGAGATAGATTGAAGATAGATAGTTATTAAGTACAAGTAATAGATAAAATAAGAATATAAATATGGGCAAGTTAATTTTTGTAAATAATGCATGAATTATTGTCACAAGAAAAACACCAAAGTTAGCTGTTGTTGAGTGAAATAATTTTTTGTGTTTTTAATGTAATAAAAGTTTAATAAAGTATTTATATATATAAAAAAAGAAAGTATAACTGGCCAAAGTCACCAGGCAAACTTGAACTCACTGTCTTCTGCTTTCTAGCCTGATGCCTTAACCATTAAATGAAACTGACTCTCAGGCAAAATAACTGAAATAAAAATAGTGGAGAATTGGATATACTCTAGGACAGTGATGACAAACCTTTTCAGCTGGTCTTTGGGTTTCTGGCATGCACATGTGTGCCGGCCAGCTAGTCTTTGCGCGCACCAGAGCACCGGAAACCCAGCTGGCCGGCGTGCACATGCCTGGTTTTTGGCTGGTTTTGACCATTTTGGGGGCGTTTTCAGGCCATTTTTGGGGGGCGTTTTTGGCTGTTTTCAGGCTGTTTTCCAGTGCTTCAGTGCCCACGAAGACCATGTGTGCCGGAATTCAGAAGAGCAGCTGCCGATGGCATGCATGCCCACAGAGATGGCTCTGTGTGCCACAGGTTCGCCATTATGGCTCTAGGAGCTAGCATGCTGTCTGCTGATAAACCTATCAACAAGTCCCAGGTGATTTATTGGTTATCATGAGAATCCCTGGATATTTCTTGGATAAAGAAATGGAACTAGCTGCATGTGCTGGTAATAGTAAGAGTCTTTTTTACATAGATTTTTTTAAAGTAATACATTGGTGTAATATATTTCTTTTTTAAAAAAAGCATTTTTTTTCAGTTGGATATCTTAGAAAAACCATGTACTTTTTAGTATGCTATTCTGTCTTAAATTTCACATTTTCTAATGGCAATGTCTTTTATTAGGTTAACTAAGGTAACAAATCAGTGTGGAAATTTCAATTATAGAAAAAAAAGTAAAAATAAAAGAAATAATTACACATCTATTGAGTGAGAAAGCCATCAGACATAATTGTTCCAGGAAATACTTAATTTTCCACCTGACAATATTCACTTCCAAAGGATGAACGAAAGATCAATAAGATCAGCTGTTCTTGATTTGATACTAGCCAATAGGAAAAACTTAATTGAGACAGATCAACAATAATACTGAGGAAAATATAGCATCCTGCTCATGGCCGGAAACACCATGAAAGCATTCTGCATATGGGATTTGACCAGAAGCATCACGGCGAGACAGTCAGGGAAATACCGGGCTCTGACGAGCTCCATGAAAACCCAGACTGACAAGCCGTTGCCGAGGGTCTTTGGACTGAAACCGCCTCGTAGGGATGGGAAAGAAGGAGTGGCACCTCGGAAGACAAGAGAAACAGGCAAGTTCCTCGAAGGTCAGAAGAAACTCTCCAACTCAGTGGGGCTGGCGGCCATTGCGGCTGCTAAGAAGCTGGGGCAACCTGATTAAGACTTGAACGGAGTTTAGAAGCTGGGTGAATGACAGCCAACTCATAAGCGAAAAAAAAAGAAAAAAGAAAAAGATCCTTAAATCTGAAGGAGCCCCAGCGGAATAACAGCGGCTAATGGGCATGGGGGAAAGGAAGGAAGATGATTAAAGTGGAAGCTTAAATTGATAAAAACCTGAAAAGAAAATTGACTTTTGGATAAAAATAATTGGAGAACTTTAAAAACTAGAAGAAATACAACCCCATAATTGAAAGGATTGGAAAGAAAGCAAGCAGATCCTTTTTTGAATGTTAGAGAAAAACTAAAGAGAAATTGGAAATTTAAGCCCTGTAATAGAAGTTTTGTACCAAAAAAATAAGAGGGGAAAAACGGACTGTGTAATTTGGATTGGACTTTAAAACTGATTTGGCATATTTAAAGGTAAAAAGAAGAGAAAAAAAAAACTAGTAAAGACTGTTAACGTGGATCGAAACAAAATTGATACTTTTTCAGTCTGCTGATTGGAATTGTGGATTGTAGAGAGACACCTTCAGGAGAAATAAGACCATTACAATACTGAACTTTTGCTTTGGAAAAAACCTTGGACTTTGATAGTGATAACAGCCATGAGAATTTTTAAGGAGGATTTATTTGTCTGCAAGCGGCTTGACTTTGATTATTAAAAAAAGAGGAATACAACTAAACTTTTAATTGGAACAATATTAATCTGGAAAGAATAAAATGGCACAGGAAATTAAGGAAATGATGGAAATGATGTTTTTGTCACTGAAAACAGAAGTAAGGGAAATAATTACAATGTTGCATGGAGAACCGAAACCCAATGATCCAAAAATTGTGTTAGAATATACTCAAGCTGACAAGGAGATAATGAATGAGAAGCAAAACATAGAGACTGAAAATAAAGAAGAAGACAAAGACAACGAGATTGACTATAGAAAATTAAATGATTATGTGGGTAGTAACAATAAAAAGGAGAATTTTAAAGATTACATTGGGATTAACAATGGAAAAAACAGAAAGGGTGGAAAGAGACAAAGAGGGAAAAAAGGGTGGAATAGAAAGAATATAAACAACTTAAATGATTACACTGGGATTAACAATGGAAAGACAAAAAAGAGGAGAAAAGGATGGAAAACAATAGGAAATACAGGGCAAAATAGAAGAGTCCATGACTTTGAAATACAAAATGATTACACTGGGATTAACAGTATAAAAATAAGAAAAAGGGAAAAGAGATGGAAAATAATGGGAAATATAGGGCAAAATAGGAGAGTTCAGGATTTTAAAGCACAAAAGAAAAAAAAAGGGAAAGAGAGAAAACAATAAAAATAGAAAGGGAGAAAGAAATGAAAGAGGAATATGTTATATATATTTAGAATTGAAATATGAATTGAAGTAAGATTTATAGAGGTAATGAATATTAAGAAAAAGTTGAGAAGGTGATATTAATTAAGTAATATAAATAATGGAAAACCATATGGATGTATGAATGAATTGAATACGTAATAGTTGGAATATTTTTAACTAAAATTATGGAATATTCTTAATTGTATTCTTGGAATTTATATAATGATAAGTTTTAGAAATATGAATAAGCATAATAAATTAGAGGATAACAGCTAGAATATATTCAAATTTAATTAGGGAAATTGTAACAATTGGAATATTTTTAATTGCATATTTGGAACCTAATCAAAAAAGGGGAAAAGTTGAAATGATATTGTATTATGAATTAATTGGATTGTGGTGAAAGCAAAAATGATTAAGGTGTTGTCTGAAAAGGTATAAATTTATATGTTTGATAAAATAATTGAAAATTAGAAAAGGTTCAAGGAAATATATAGTAGAAAGTTACCTGGTTTATTATTATTATTATTATATAAAGAGAAAAGATGGCTATATACTGTAATTAACTGATTTTTATTAAGATGTTGGATTGTATTATTTGGAATAAGATTTAAGGAAATATATGGTATAAAACAATTGGGTTTATTATTTTTATAAGAAATGAATGATTGTAACACCACATGATTAATTGATTTGTATTAAGATGTTGGATATTGAAATAGCTGAAAGGGGAAATATTAGTGATTATATTAAGAAAATATAAGGAGATAATAGGAATTATATTATGTGAGATTTTAAATTTAAGGGGTTTAATATAGAGATGAAGGGAAAAAAAGAATTTGGTTAAGATTAGAGGTTAGATGAAGGGTAATATTGGTTTAAAAAATAGAGAGAATAAATATTATGGCAAAAAGGGAATATATAAATTGTAAATTTAGGTGAAATGACTAAAAATTGTTTAAATCTGTGAACCGGTTAATACTCTGTTCAGAAAAAATACATTGTATGTTTGTTTGTTCGTTTGTTTGTTTGTGTAAAAAAAAACCTTTTTTAAAAAAAGCATTCTGCATATGATTGGAAACACTTCTATATGTACAGAGTGTCGCAGCAATCCCCCCGCCAGAACTGGGTGGATAGTTTCATTGTGTTTTTGGTCATGTGCACAGTGCTTTCCTGGTGTTTCTGGTCATGTGCAGAGTGCTTTTTCCCAAACCTGGGAGGCTGATTTAATTGTGCAGAGTGCTTTTTAAGGGTTTCTGGTCACATGCAGAGTGCTTTCCTGTTTTTCTCGTCATGTGCAAAGAGCTTTGCAATTGGAAGTTCCAATGTTGAGATGACCTGAAAAGAGATGATGGCGAGTTGGCAGAGGGACTTGGCAGTGGTGAGAAGGCTGCCCCCTGCTGACCGCATCGAGCTAGCAACATCAAGTTATCTTAGCCCTTGTAAGGTCTTGCCTCTCCAAATCTTCGCAAGAAAGCAGGACTCTTGAAACTGAAGTTGTTTCAAAAGAAATTTTTATTGAAAGGCTTGTGATAGCAAGCCTTTCCACTTAAAAAACAGCAATTTAAAGCAGTGTAAACAAAACCCCTCCCACAGTACAGCAATGCAGGAAACAGAAACTCACAGCACAGCAATGCAGGAAATAGAAACAGAAACTTCATATAGAGATCCCTCCAATCCTCTCCCCTCCCACCAGAATGCCAGCGTCCCAATAGAAATATATGGGACCTGACATGCCGCCACCCCTAGAAAAACAGGAAGGCCACCTGAAAGAAGCCAAAAAGGGAAGGGAAGACAAAACATAAATATGAGGTTTGTTGGTACAATTAATACATAGTGGCATGCACAAGTTTTTTGTAAACCCATTCATTGTGTGAGAAGGGGAGGTGTTTTCAAGCCACAAGGTACTGAGTGACTGCAGAATTTCTTAGAGTCTAGAATTTCTTGAACTTCGAAATGTTGTTCATCCTCTACCATAATAGGGGGTAAAATGGGGTAGTAGCTGGATGAGGGTCAGAGGTGACTTCAGGCTTCAACAACTACAATGGAAAATGGGGTGGACTTGCCATAATGACTTAGGGAGTTGCAATTCCGCTGTGACAAGGTTAATAATACAAACAATGGGGAAAGACCCAATGTAAAAAAGCCCAGCTTTTTAGACTGCTGCAAAGATTTTAGAAACTTTTTTTTTTTATTGTAAAAGTTTTACAATTACATTTTCACCCCATTTTCACCCCCCTAACCCTCCCCAAACTCCCTAACCCACCCTCCCAAACCCACCCTGACCCTCCCCTCCCCCCGGACTTCCATAGAATATCATTATCCCCTATACAAAAACCTTGAACCCCCCCCAACCCCCATGTCATTTTTCATCTTCACATAGTTCGACTATTTCTATTTAATATAATATAATACTATCAATGAAAAGCTATTTGATACTTCTTGGTTTGGTATTTGTTCTGCACATAATCTATCCACTTTTTCCATCCACATTCATAAGTCTCTTGTGAGCGATCTTTTAAGTATGCTGAAATCTTCGCCATCTCCGCAAAGCTGGCCATCTTCAAAATCCATTCTTCTACGGTGGGCAGAGCTTCATTTTTCCAATATTTACCTATCAACAATCTCGCTGCTGTAATCATATACAAAATCAACTTTATTTCATCCACTGTAAAACCCTCAACTATACCCAATAAAAGCAATTGTGGAGAAAATTGGATTTTTTTCTTTAAAACATTCTGCATGACCCACCAAATTTTTATCCAAAAAGCCTTAACTTTCCTACAAGTCCACCAAATATGATAATATGAAGCATCTAAACAATCACACCTCCAACATTTTGGCTGAACATTAGGGTACATACACGACAATTTCTTAGGATCTAAATGCCATCTATAAAACATTTTGTAAAAATTTTCCCTCAAGTTCTGCGACTGTGTAAATTTAACATTCTGAACCCAAATTTTTTCCCATGTTTCCAACATCACTGGTTCTTCAAAATTTTGTGCCCACTTAATCATACAATCTTTAACTAATTCAGTTTCCGAATCCCTTTCTAACAAAACATTATAAAGCCTTTTAATATGCATTGGACCTTTCTCTTTTATATGTTTAACCAATTCTTCCTCATGCACCATAATACCAGTTCTTTGGTCCTCTTTCCATCTCAATTGCAATTGATTGTATTGTAACCAAGTTAAATTAATCCCTTCAGCCAACAGTGTCTGTAATGTCTTCAGCTGCCATCTGCCCGCATCTGTAAAAAGGACCTCTTTGTATAAAAACCCCCCGAGTGACATTATATTTGTATTCCACAAAATATGACCAAGATCCAGCCATAATGGTATTTTATAATCCCATTTGAGTCGGTGCTTCTTCCAAACTCTCAGCAAAGAGTCTCTAAGTATATGGCTTTTAAATACTTTATCCACTTTGCTATCATAAAATAAATAAGCATGCCATCCAAATTCCAAATCAAAACTTTCTGCGTTTAGTATTCCAGTCTTTTTTCCTCCAAACCAATCACTTGTTAAAGTCAAAGCTGCTGCATCATAATATAACTGTAGGTTTGGAAGTTTAAGACCTCCCCTTTCTGGAACATCTTGCATAATTTTCAATTTTACTCTTGGTTTTTTCTCGTTCCAGACAAACTTGTTCACTCCAGTTTGCCATACTTTTAGTTGTTTATCACTTTTAAGCACCGGAATCATTTGAAACAAAAAAAGAAATCTTGGCAAAATGTTCATCTTAACTGCTGCTATTCTTCCAAGTAAAGACAGCTGCAGTTTTTTCCAAGTCTCCATGTCTTTTTGCACCTTTCGCCACAACACCTCATAATTATTTTGAAACAATTTCATATTTGATTCTGCAACCTGAACTCCTAGATATTTTACCTTTGGTACAATCTCAAAACCTGCCCTCCTTTCGACTTCCGGTTTCCTCGTCTTCGGCGGCGACGGTGCTTTCTTTTGGCACCGCCACCCCCGCCGCTTGTAGAGCCGCTTCCTGATTGCGAAGCGGCTCGAAATCTTCGAAATCCTTAGGATTGAAGAAGAAGAGGCAGCAGGGCACAGGTAGAGCCCCTGCAACCCCCCCAGGGAACTGTTTCTGGGGAGGAAGCAGGCGCGGCTCCCTTACAACCTGCTGAAACTCCGGGCGGCGTGGGACGTCTTCTGCTTGTGCGGAACAAGCCGACCTCAGGAAACCTTTAAAGAGCGAGGAAATAACTCAAATAAACATCCGCAATCCACTTGAACCCTGAAACTTTGAACTGCAAGTATTAGTCCTTTGCTGAACTTTTTTACTGAAGTGAAAGTCTCGGAATGAGTGAAAGTGATTGAAAAAATATGGCGCTCAGCAAATGAATTAGTGGGTGTGGATTGGTGAAGTTATCTTGTCTTGCTACAAAGTTAAAAAGTTGTTACAGAGTTGCTCCGGCTGCAACAGAAATAAGAGGAAAATCTCTCCCTTTTACTTGTCTTTGCTGCATTATAGCTTTGCTTTGAGTAATTCTGGGGGACTTTTTTAGAAGGTATTGTGGAGGTGGCAGAAGAGGCGGACCCTCCCTTTTTAAGAAAGCTAGCTTACGTGGCAGGATGGCTTCAAAAAAGCAGGAAGGCAAAACAGGGGGGGGATCCCCCCCACGTAAGCAGGATACGCAGTCACAAGCCCAAAAAAAAGATTTGGATATGGGAGAATTAAAAGCATTCATCTCAAATATTTTGGATGAGAAATTTCAAGACATGGATGACAAAATAAATAAAATAGATGAAAAAATTCAAAAGTCACAACAGGAAATCATGCAGGAAATGCAGCAGAGCCAAAAGATGGTGACCAAAAAAATAACGGATGTGGCGTCTGGTCTGGCAGGATTTATTATGAAAGTTGAGACAAAAGTGGATGAATTTAAATTAGAAGTTAATGCTAAGATGAAAAATAATGATCATAAATTTTTTGATGTTGATGACAAGATGCAGAGAGTTGAGAATGATATTGTTATGATGCAATTTCGTGCAATGGAATTTGCTATAAGGCTTCGAGGAATTAGAGAAGAGGAGAGACAAGATTTGAGACAGATCTGTGCTGAAGCCCTAGCTGTGATTTTAAAAGTTGAACCTGAGATGGTTTTTTGCAAAATAGATAAAATCTATAGAGTTAACTCGTGGGTGGCCAGACAAAGACAATTGCCTAGAGATGTGGTCATATATTTTACAGATAGAGCAATAAGAAATGACATTTTGCAAAAATCTTTTCTCACTTCTGTGCAAGTGAGTGGATCCAAGATTACAGTTTATAAGGAGCTCCCACCTAAGATGTTGAAATCTAGAAAAGAGTATGGTTTTCTTGTTAAAGAACTGCAGAATAATCAAATCCCATTTCGTTGGGACGCCCCAACTGGCATAATTTTGAGATATAAGGGAGAGAAACACCGTCTGAATACTGTGGAGAAGGCGGAGCAATTTTATAATGACATCTTTAAAGAAAGAACTCCATCCCCACGCACATCTACAGTTTTGGAGATTAAAGAACAACAATCTAAGCAGGAATTAGCAGAGCTGAAGGGTGCTGAAGGAGGCTTTTTGGATGAGCCTTTGCTGGAACCTTCTCCAATCTCGGAGCTGGCTTGGGCGACTGAAGTTAAGGATCAGCGTATAACTCGAGCAAAAGCCAAGGAACTTAAAGAAAAGTTACAGCAGGAGAGTCAAGACAAGGCTGGGGCTGTGGGAAAAGCAGGACAGAGGATCTCAGATGACATCCTAAGGTTCTGCGCTTCGCTCCAGAAGGAGAATAAGGATGATTAAATGTTTATCTTGGAATGTGAATGGGTTGAATGCAACACAAAAAAGGAAGAAAATATTTGCATATTTAAAACAACATAATAATGATATAATTTGTTTACAAGAAACGCATATTACAGTTCAAGATCAAAACTATTTGAAAAATTCCAAATTAGGAACACATTTTATATCCTCAACTAACCAAAAAAAGAATGGTGTGGTTATTTATGTAAACAAAAAATTAACAGCTAAACTTATAGAAGTTGATCAAGATGGTAGGTTTGTAGCAATTGAATTACTTTCTGCTAATAGTCAAATTCTTCTGATAGGAATTTATGCTCCTAATCAACAACAGGACTATTTTTATAAAATGCTGCATACTAAAATACTTCAATGGGATTATAGATCTATTTTAATTATGGGAGACTGGAATGGAGTAATTGACTCTAAATTAGATAAAAAGACTTTGGCAAAATCAAGAATTAGATTACCACAGACTTTTTTTGATATGAAAGAAGACCTGGAATTAAAAGACATTTGGAGAATACATAACCCAAAAGAACTGGATTATACTTTCTTTTCTGACAGACATAGATCCTTTTCCAGGATTGATTTTATTTTGTTGTCTGATGACTTACTTGTTAGGACAAAAAGAACAAAGATTCTGCCAAGAACTTTGACTGATCACAGTCCAGTCTGGATAGAAATTGAGACATGTAAGAATGAGAGACGCTCTTGGAGATTAAATGAAAACTTGTTTAGATATGAGAAAAATATAATAGAACTTAAAAAGCATCTGAAAGAGTTTTTTGAAATGAACTTGAATAAAGGCACCCCAATGGAAATTGTGTGGGACGCAAGCAAAGCTTATATGAGAGGGGTGCTTATATATATGAACTCTAAACATAAGCGGATTCGACAAAAGAAAAGACTTGAATTGGAAGCAGAAATAAAGGACAAAGAACAGTTACTTATTAAAAACCCAACAGATGAAAGAATACTTAGTGTTATAAAACTTTTGAAAGACCAATTTCAAATGCTTATAGCGGAACAAGTTGCAACAAACTTACAATATGCGAAGCATAATACATTCTGCAATGCTAATAAACCAGGCAGGTGGTTGGCTTACACATTAAGGAAGAAACAAAGCATACGGACTATTGATAGTGTTGATATTGGGGGGAAAGAAGTTTTTCAACAGAATTTAATAAAAGAAGCCTTTCTTCAATATTACACTAAACTATATGCCAGAGAGGAGGTGCAGAATGGACTTATAGAAAAATATTTGGACAATAAAAGAGTTACAAAAATCACTGAACAACAAAAGGAAAGAATGGATTATCCCATAACAGAGGAGGAGATAATAGCAGCAATAAAACAATTAAAAACAGCCAAAGCTCCTGGAACGGATGGTCTGACAGCAGTGTATTATAAAACTTTACAGGCAGAAATGGTGGAACAACTCAGAGACTTATTTTGCAACATACAACAAGGGGGAAAAGTACCTCCATCGTGGACTACAGCTTATATTTCTTTGATACCAAAAGAGCAAGCAGGTCCCAAAAAACCGGAGAATTACAGACCAATATCTCTTTTGAATACGGATTATAAAATTTACGCAAAAGTATTAGCCAACAGACTGATGCCAGTAATTCAAAAGGTGATTCATGATGACCAAGCGGGATTTATTGAGGGTAGGCACATGAAGGACAATGTAAGGCAAGTAATAGATTTATTGGAATATCTTGAGAAGAATAAACAGATCCCTGCAGTGCTGGTCTTTCTGGATGCAGAGAAGGCCTTTGATAGAGTGGATTGGAATTTTCTATTAAAGACATTAAAAAAGATGGACTTTGGGGACCAATATATACAGGCGGTCTCAGCAATTTATCAAGAGCAAAAGGCACAGATCATTATCAATGGAAGTTTGACAACAGAGTTTAAAATTGAAAAAGGTACAAGACAGGGATGTCCACTGTCCCCATTGTTGTTCATTTTAACACTAGAAGTCTTGTTAAATACAATAAGGGATTCTAACACATTGAAAGGTATAATGATAAGGCAAGAGGATTACAGAATAAAGGCATTTGCAGACGATCTGGTTGTTACCCTAACACAGCCAATGGAATCGATAATCCAGATGAAGGACATTATACAAGACTTTGGTAAAGTTTCAGGTTTCAGATTGAATCAGAGAAAAACTAAGATGGTAGTTAAAAATATGACACAAGATCGTAAACTGGAGTTAGAAAGGAGGGCAGGTTTTGAGATTGTACCAAAGGTAAAATATCTAGGAGTTCAGGTTGCAGAATCAAATATGAAATTGTTTCAAAATAACTATGAGGCGTTGTGGCGAGAGGTGCAAAAAGATACGGAGATTTGGAAAAAACTGCAGCTGTCTTTACTTGGAAGAATAGCAGCAGTTAAGATGAACATTTTGCCAAGATTTCTTTTTTTGTTTCAAATGATTCCGGTGCTCAAAAATGATAAACAACTAAAAGCATGGCAAATTGGTATCAACAAATTTGTCTGGAACGAGAAAAAACCAAGAGTAAAAATGAAAATTATGCAAGACATCCCAGAAAGGGGAGGTCTCAAACTTCCAAACCTACAATTATATTATGATGCAACAGCTTTGACTTTAGTAAGTGATTGGTTTGGAGGAAAAAAGACTGGAATATTGAATGCAGAAAGTTTTGATCTTGAATTTGGATGGCATGCTTACTTATTTTATGACAGCAAAGTGGATAAAGTATTTAAAAGCCATATACTTAGAGATTCTTTGCTGAGAGTTTGGAAGAAGCACCGAAACAACTGGAATTATAAAATACCGCTATGGCTGGATCTTGGTCATACCTTGTGGAATACAAATATAATGTCACTCGGGGGGTTTTTATATAAAGAGGTTCTTTTTACAGATGCGGGCAGATGGCAGCTGAAGACATTACAGACATTGTTGGCTGAAGGGATTAATTTAACTTGGTTACAATATAATCAACTGCAATTGAGATGGAAAGAGGACCAAAAAACTGGTATTATGATGTATGAGGAAGAATTAGTTAGACATATAAAAGAGAAAGGCCCAATGCATATTAAAAGACTTTATAATGTTTTGTTAGAAAGGGATTCAGAAACTGAACTAGTTAAAGACTGCATGGTTAAGTGGGCACAAAATTTTGAGGAACCAGTGATGTTGGAAACATGGGAAAAAATTTGGGTTCAGAATGTTAAATTTACACAGTCGCAGAATCTGCGGGAAAATTTCTATAAAATGTTTTATAGATGGCATTTAGATCCAAAAAAATTGTCGTGTATGTACCCTAGTGCCCAGCCTAAATGTTGGAGATGTGACTGCTTAGATGCTACATATTATCATGTTTGGTGGACCTGTAAGAAAGTTAAGGCTTTTTGGGTAAAAATTTGGTGGGTCATGCAGAATGTTTTGAAGAGAAAAATTCAATTTTCTCCACAACTGTTTTTATTGGGTATAGTTAAGGGTTTTACATTGGGGGAAACAAAAATGATATTGTACATGATAACTGCAGCAAGATTGTTGATAGGTAAATACTGGAAAAATGAAGCGCTGCCTTCGATTGAGGAATGGACTTTGAAGATGGCCAGTTTTGCGGAGATGGCGAAGATTTCAGCATATTTAAAAGATTGTTCTCAAGAGACTTATGAATGGGAATGGAAGAAGTGGATAAATTATGTTCAGCATAAATATCAAACTAGGAAGTATCAAATAGCCTTTATTTAAAAATGTTATATAAGATAGAAACATTTTAGGGTTGAGGATAAAAATTTGTTAGAAAATGTTATATTAAGATAGAAATATTTTAAGGTTAAGGATGAAAATTTGTTAGAAAATGTTACATTATGATAGAAATATTTTTAAGGTAATCAGGATGAAAATTTATCTGAAAATGATATACCAAGATAGAAATAGGTTAATGTAATGAAGATGAAAATTTGTAAGGGGGAGGGAGGGGTTCAAGTTTTATATACAAAGGAGGGTTTTTTCCTTTTATCTGACATGAGCATACTAGGAAGTCTGGGGGGTGGGGAGGGTTAGGGTGGGCTGGGGAGGTTGGGAAGTTTGGGGGGGGTAGTGGGGGGGGGAAAAGGGGGTGAAAATGTAATTGTAAAACTTTTGCAATAAAAAAAAAAAAAAAGAAACCTGCCCTCCTTTCAAGCTCGTGTTTACGATCTTGTGTCATATTTTTAACTATCATCTTAGTTTTTTTCTGGTTCAGATTAAAACCTGAAACTTTACCATAGTCTTGTATAATGTCCTTCATCTGGATTATTGATTCCATTGGCTGTGTTAGGGTAACGACCAGATCATCTGCAAATGCCTTTATTCTGTAATCCTCTTGCCTTATCGTTATACCTTTCAAGATATTAGAGTCCCTTATTGTATTTAGCAAGACTTCTAGTGTTAAAATAAACAACAATGGGGACAACGGGCATCCCTGTCTTGTTCCTTTTTCGATTTTAAACTCTGATGTCAGACTTCCATTAATAATAATCTGTGCCTTTTGCTCTTGATAGATTGCTGAAACCGCCTGTATAAATTGATCTCCAAATCCCATTTTTTTAAAAGTCTTTAGTAGAAAATTCCAATCCACTCTATCGAAGGCCTTCTCCGCATCCAAAAAAACCAGCACTGCAGAGATCTGTTTATTCTTCTCAAGATATTCCAGTAAATCTATAACTTGCCTTACATTGTGCTTCATGTATCTACCCTCTATAAACCCAGCTTGGTCGTCATTAATCACCTCTTGAATTACTGGCATCAGTCTGTTGGCTAATACTTTTGCATAAATTTTATAGTCATTATTTAGAAGAGATATTGGTCTATAATTTTCCGGTTTTTTGGGACCTGCTTGTTCTTTTGGTATCAAAGTAATATATGCTGATTTCCATGATGGGGGTATTTTACCCCCTTGTTGTAAATTACAAAATAAGTCTCTAAGTTGTTCCACCATTTCTGCTTGTAAAGTTTTATAATACACTGCTGTCAATCCATCTGTTCCAGGAGCTTTAGCTGTTTTCAATTGTTTAATTGCTGCAATTATTTCCTCAACTGTTATAGGATAATTCATTCTTTCTTTTTGTTGGCTAGTAATTTTTGGGACTCTTTTCTCTTCTAGATATTTTTCTATAAGTCCATTCTGTATGTCATCTTTAGCATATAATTTAACGTAGTAATCTACAAAGGCTTCTTTAATCAGTTTTTGTTGGAAAATTTCTTTCCCCCCAATGTCAATACTCTCAATAGTCCGTATACTCTGCTTTTTCCTTAAAGTATAAGCCAACCATCTCCCCGGTTTGTTGGCATTACAAAACGTATTATGCTTCGCATATTGTAGATTTGTTGCAGCTTGTTCCGCCAAAAGCATTTGAAACTGATCTTTCAAAAGTTTTATAGCACCACGTATTCTTTCATCTGTTGGGTTTTTAATAAGTAACTGTTCCTTATTCTTTATTTCTGCTTCCAGTTCGAGTCTTTTCCTTTGTCGATTCTGTTTATGTTTGAAGTTCATATGAATAAGTACCTCTCTCATATAAGCTTTGCTCGCGTCCCATACTATTTCAATTGGGGTACCCTTATTCAAATTCATTTCAAATAATTCTTTCATCTGTTTTTTAAGTTCTATTATATTTTTTTCATATCTGAACAAATTTTCATTTAGTCTCCATGACCTTCTCTCAGACTTTCCCATCTCGATTTCTATCCATACAGAGCTATGATCAGTTAAAGTTCTTGGAAATATCTTTGTTCTTTTTGTTTTAATAAGTAAATCATCTGATAACAAGATAAAGTCAATCCTGGAGAAAGATCTGTGTCTATCAGAGAAAAAAGTATAGTCCAGTTCTTTTGGGTTATATATTCTCCAGATATCCTTTAATTCCAAATCTTCTTTCATATCAAAAAAAGTCTGTGGTAGTCTGATCCTTGATTTCGCCAAACTTTTTTTATCTAATTTAGAATCAATTACTCCATTCCAGTCTCCCATTATTAGAATAGATCTATAGTCCCATTGCAATATTTTATTATGTAGAGTCTTATAAAAATGATCCTGTTGTTGGTTCGGAGCATAAATTCCAATCAAAAGAATTTGGCCATTTACTGTGTGCAGTTCAATTGCAACAAACCTACCATCTTCATCTGCTTCTATAATTTTAGTGGACAGTCTTTTATTCACATAAATAACCACACCATTCTTTTTTTCCGAGGTTGAAGCTATAAAGTGTGTTCCTAATTTAGAATTTATCAAATATTTATGATCTTGAGTTCGAATATGAGTTTCTTGTAAACAAATTATATCATTATTAAATTGTCTCAAATATGTAAATAATTTCTTCCTTTTTTGTGGTGAATTTAGTCCATTGACATTCCAAGATAAGAGCCTAATTGTCATCTTGACCTTTCTGAAGCGATGAGCTGCTTTGCCTAACTTCTTCTGAAGTCTTCGGCCTAGCTCCCATGGCTTCACGTTTTTCTTTTATCTGCTTGGAAATTGCACGAGTTATATGCTGGTCTTTAACTTCAGGTATCCCAGCTACATCCAAAACAGCACCAGTTGACAGAATTGGGGAGGGTTCTGACAATGATTCCTCCAAAAGGCCTCCTCCCCGTGCAGCACCCTGCATTTCCACTGGTTCCATCTGCTTAGACTGTTGTGCCCTCTCGTGCTGAGATTGCTTTTCTTTATCACTTTTTATCTCCAACAATGTAGATGTACGTGGGGATGATGATCTTTCTTTAAGGATATTATAATAAAAATATTCCGCCTTCTGAAAAGTATTCAATCGATGTCTCTCTCCATTATATTTCAAAATTATACCAGTTGGGGCATCCCACCGAAATGGTATTTCTTGCTTTTGCAATTCATTCACTAAGAACCTGTACTCTTTTCGATCTTTTAACATCTTAGGTGGTAATTCCTTATACATTCCAATTTGAGCTCCCTCCACTTGCACAGAGGAAAGAAAGGATCTTTGCAGAATATCATTTCTTATTCTTCTATCAGTAAAGTATATCACCACATCTCTGGGCAATTTTCTTTGTCTAGCAACCCATGAATTCACTCTGTAAATTTTATCTATTTTATAGACCACATCTGCTGGATCAATTTTTAACAATACAGCCAAGGCATCAGAACAAATCTGTCTCAAATCTTGCCTATCATTCTCTTTAATTCCTTGAAGCCTAATAGCAAATTCCATGGATCGGAACTGTATCATTGTAATTTCGTTTTTGACTCTCTCCACTTTGTTATCCACATCTGCAATTTTAATATCAGCATCCTTCATTTTGACATTAACTTCTGATTTAAATTCTTCCAGTTTGGAGTCCACTTTAGTAATGGATTCTGCCAAGTCAGAAACCACATTTGACAATTTATCTGACACCTTATCATAATTTTCTTTCATTGCCTCTTTAAATTCATTAATTTCCCTCTTCATTTCCTGTTGTGATTTTTGAAATTTTTCATCCAAGGCCTGGGTAATAAAATCTTTTAAACTTTGCACATCAAAGTCCTTTCCCTCCCTCTGCTGACTGGGAGGGGGCTGCTGTTCTGGTTTGTGGGTGGGAGATCCCTCCCCTGCCACCTTTCCTTCCTGTTTCTTTGAAGCCATTTTGCCACGTAAATTAACTTTTCTGAAAGAAGAAAATCTTTTTTTTTTTCCTTTCCTTTGCACCTCCACAATATCCTTTGGAAAAGTCCCCCAGAATTAAATAGATTGAGGCAAACTCAAATTTATTTTTCTTTTCTTTCCACACTTCTCCGTTCGCTTGCAACAGGCACTGCTACAATGTAGCTTGTTAAAATAGTTCTACACAATCACTCTCCCTTTCAGCTCATTAACGCTGGAACGGCGCCATTTTTCAAGCCGTTTCCACTCGCTCTGGCTTTTCCCCAAATCAAAAGTTCAAAGGAGAAGAAATACTTGCAGTTTCTTGGTTTGGGGGTTGAGGTTGTTTTATGACTAAGTTATCTTCCCATCAGTTTAAATGTTTGCTGCAGCCGGCTTGCTCTGACGAGCAGAGTCGTCCCACACCGTCCGGAGTCTCCGCAAGTTAAAAGGGAGCCACACCCGTTCCTCCCCAGTAGCAAACTTCTGGGGGTTCATGGGGGCTCAACCCGCTTCTTGCTTTACTCTTCTCCTCAAATCCTCAGGATTCTGGAGTTTTCAAGCCGCTTCCCTCACTCGGGGCGGCTCTACAGGCGGCGGGGCTGGCGGCCGTTCAAAAGCGACCGTCTTCGCCGGAGGCAGTCAAACCCAGAAGCCAAGATTTTAGAAACTTGATGGGAAGGCAAACTTTGTCCCCCACTTTGTAAGATCTAGCTTTGATTTGTTCCTTGTCTGCTTATGCTTTATAGGCAGCCTTGGCTTCATCCAAGGCTTTGTGGACCACTGGCCAAATGGTTTGCAAATGACTGATCCACTGTTTCAATGAGGGGATTCATGTGAGGGTAACTGAGGTATAGCATTAAATTCTTGCCCTGTAGCCACTCTGGGGTAAAACCTGTGCTAGTGTGAACTGCATTATTATAGGCCACTCCTGCAAAAAGCAATAGCTCAGCCCAGTTGTCCTGCTGATAGTTAATAAAACAATGCAGGTACTGTTCCAGAACTGAGTTCGTTCGTTCTGTGGCCCTGTTTGTTTGCAGATCATGATTAGAACTAAGTCCCTATTTGGTTCCGAGTAGGTCCAAAAACGGTTTCCAGAACTTGGATGTGAATTGGACACCTCTGTCCGAAATAATACATTGTAGGGCTCTGTGCAAGCAGTATATGTGGACCCAAGGCTTTGGCCATAGGGATCTTTTGGCATGGGACGAAGTGAACCTGCTTTGAGAAAAAGTCTGTGACAACCCAGATCACTGTGTTTCCAGAACTCTTGGGCAATTCTACAATGAAATACATGGAGATCTCCATGGTGCTGAAGGGTCGGCCACCGGCTGCAGTAGATCGGGGTTTTCCCCCTGCCTGCATTTAGTGGCAGCACAAATGGGGCAGCTTGCTAAATAGCTTTCTATGTCTTTTTTAAATGAGGGCCACCAGCATTGCCGTTTTGTAGCGGGAAAACCCAATTTCCTAGAAGCAGGAGACAAGACCACAAAAGTAGGAGAACACAAGTTTATTTTGCTAGCAAAGGTTCAGAGTAATAGCTTGGCAAAGTCTGAACCCGGTCAACGCGGTCAACCCCGGTCTATCTTTTATAGGTTTTGCAATTCTGATTCCACTGATGCGTTACATTTCCTTATACATATCAAGATACAGTACATCAAAACAGGATATAAAAAGAAGAAGTTATCTTTTGGTACATATTCCATATAGGGTTATATCTTGCATATCTTACACCAGCTGTTGTTTTCCGGAACACCTCACGTGCCAAATATTGTGTTACAGTATAATATGATACATAGGTCATTAAGCATACAAGTACACTTAGCAAGAAGTTGGTACTTTCCTAATCTTGTGACAGAGATGGAAATAGCCAAAGGTCAATCTACCTATAGTTTGATATAAAGTTACTGGTATTTGGGTCCAGCTGCTTCAGTTTCAGTAAACGTAACATTTTTACAAAACCAAAGTGACTAGCTAATTTGGACTCATGACAAGCTTGCATAGCTTTCAGTCTTTCCCTAGCTGGAACATACCAATTTCCTGCCCAAGCTAACCCATCTTTTATTTTGCAAGTATGTCTATGGCAGTGATGGCTAACCTTTTTTCCCTCAGGTGCCAAAAGTGCGCACTTGTGCATTCCCACATTTATAATGCAAAGCCCCCCATGCATGCCCCACCCCTCTGTGCATGCGTGCACAATCCCCACTGTGCTGTTCTGCCCCCCTACGTATGCACGTGCAACCCCCTGCATGCACGTATGACCCCCCCATGCCCCATTTTCAGCCTAGCAGGCCTCCCTGAACCCTCCAGAGGCCGGAAGATGCCGGAAACGGCCCATTTCCAGACTTCTGGTAGGCCCATTTTTTGCCCTCCACAGGCTCTGGAAGCTCCAGAGGCTTTCCTAGAGCCTCCAGGAGGGTGAAAATGGCCTCCCCCAGCCCTCCATAGGCCCTCTGGAGGCCGGAAATGGGCCATTTCCGGACTTGTGGTACTTCTGGGAGGCCTGTTTTTCACCCTTCACAGGCTCCGGAGGCTTTCCTGGAGCCTCCAGGATGGTGAAAATGGTCTCCGCGGGCCCTCCAGAGGCCGGAAATGGCCTGTTTCTGGATTTCCGGTAGGCCCATTTTTCACCTCCCAGACTCTCCGAGTGAGCCCTGTATTTACCTGACATCCAAAATGGGCTACATAGAGGCTCCTGGGAGGGGAGGGGTGGCATGGGCATGCGTGAACGTCTCCCGCATGCGTGGCAGAGACCTGAAAATCAGCCGGTTGGCGGCAGGTGTGCATGCATGCATAGTGGAGGTGATCTAGGGTGATGGTTCACATGCCCACAGAAATGGATCCATGTGCCACCTGTGGCATATGTGCCATAGGTTCGCCATCATGGGTCTATGGGTACTAAACCAGTCATTTGTTTCCAAGGCCTTTTTGAATTCTGTGGTGGTGGCATTGTCTAAGGTGAAGGGGTCATTCTTTGTCTGAGAGTGTGTGACAACTTTAGCCACTAATTGGGAGGCTGGGAGAATGTGCTTAATTACTTTCACTTAATATTGTTGTATTGCGGTAATCTGGACAAGGCATCTGCTTCCTTCTAAGAAATGTCTCCAGATTAGGAGTGTTCACCTGACCGCAAAAGCTTCTTTTTCCCATATTGCCCATCTCTGTTCAATTTCAGTTAATTTCCTAGAGGTGTATACATACGGTTGTAATTTGCCTTCTTCATTCTCTTGGGGTAAAACCACACTGACTGCCATATCACTGGCTTCAGACTGAATTACAAATGGTTTCTCTGGGTCTGGATGTTTTAACCCAATTTTGGCCAAAAAGAGTCTTTTCAGTTTCTCAAATGCCACTTGGCAGTCCATAGTCCACATCAGTGATGGCCTAGGTTTTGGTTTATCTACCCCCTTACTTGTTTTTTTTTAAAAGTTTTAAAAATACAAATAATACAAATATAGTGCATATACATCTAAATAGAAAAAAAAAAGAAAGGAAAAAGGAAAAGGAAAAAAAAATACAAATATTACAGTGCACACTCACCCCTTGGACACCATTTTTTCCCCTTATATTTCTTCGTCTATGACAACTGAAAGATATACAATATATTCCAATTATGCCTTTATCCCCTCCAAAACAACATATATTCCTGAGTAGGTTTATTCCCTTTGCCTTCCACCAACGCTGATTTTATAAAATCCCCCCATATTTCATTATAATTGTTTGCTTTGATCATCCATTTTTTAAATTTAATTTCTGTTGTTAATTTATCATTTGTTGCCATACTCCAAATTTTCATTATACTACTAATTTCTTTGAATATCCCAATTTTGTCCCCAATATTTAGCCATCACTAATCTAGCTGCCATTATCATATTTACAATCAATTCATTTTTTGTTTCATTTATATCCCGTTTTCCACCAGCAACAGTAATGCAATTCTCAGTGATATGTCTAAATTTACATTCAAAAGTGCTCTAATTTCTCTAAACACCATGCCCCATATTTTTTGTGCACTGTCACAATCCCACCACATATGTTTATATCGGGTGGATTCTAATTTTTTTTTACTACCGGTTCTGTGAGCGTTGCTTATTTTGTGGAGGTGGCTTGGTGGGGTTGGGGGGTAATGTGACTGGGTGGGCGTGGCCAGCTTTTTTTTTTTACTTTTAAAAGTATTTTATCTACAACCTTAAGAGGTTGCAGAAAAAAATGCTTTTAAAAGCCTCTGACGATCAGGCAACTCAGTTGGGATCACCAGAGGCTTTTAAAGACATTTTTCCTCCTACAACCTCTTTGGCCGAAGAGGTTGTAGAAAAAATGCTTTTAATAGTAAAAAAAAAAAAAAAAAAAGCCTCTGATGAGGTGGGCAGGGTAAGCAAGTGGCAACCAGGACAGGGACCAGTTCGGGGGTGTGGCCAGCCAATGTTATTACCGGTTCTCCGAACTACTACAAATTTTTACTACCGATTCTTGCGAACCGATGCGAACCGGGACCAACCCACCACTGGTTTATATGTTCCAACATCTTTCTTGCACCTCCAACAAATATTTGTATATTTACCATCTATTTGATTTATTTTACATGGTGTTAGATACCACCTCCATATCACTTTATATCTATTTTCCTTAATTCTAAATGACATATTCTTATATACTCTTCTATTCCAAATATTTTTCCAATCAGTATCATTTATTTCTCTGAAATCTGATTCCCAAATTAATTTTAAATCTTTTGCCTGCTCTTCTAATTCAGTTAATATTCTATATATTTTCCAATTCTTTCTTTACCTGTATATTCTTCATTCACCGCACATTCTTTTATAATAATTTCAAATTTTGTTAACTGTCTATCTTTCTCATTGAATCTTTCTTCCACTTTTATCCATTTCTCTAATTGTATTAAATTCAACCAATTTAATTTAATATCTGCTAAAATGTTCTTTAGTTATTTTATATATTTTATCTTGTTCTTCCAGTCTTCCCATTTATATATTTGATTTTTTTTAGTTTACTAATCCATTCTTTCAATTCATCTTAGGGAATTTCTCCATTTCCACCTCTTGTGTTAAAGGAGAAATTTCTGGCATTAGCCAGTATCTCCATTTATCCCATAATTCTATCAAATTTTTTAAAAAGGGATTTTGAATCCTCCTAGCAATTTTTTAAATATCCTTTTTAAACCAATATGTTTCTATAGGATCACCTATTTCCCTTAATTCTTTCAACTCTATATCTCTCCATATTAAATCTCTACTTGCTACTATGTAAGGTTTTGAAGACAGCTCAGAATCTGATGTCCAATGAAACTCTGAACATGAGGCTACTGATAATCAATTTTTATTTTCTGAAGAAAGCAAAAAGACTGGATGGCTTTTTTGTCTCCCACCTTAACAGAGCAGGCAGAGAGAAAAGCAGGTGCGTGCAAGAAAAACTTCCAAACATCTTTTTTTTTTAAAAAAAATAATCTTTATTAAATATTTACAATAAAATTAACACACAATAATGGTTGAAAAGCAATATAAGAAGCGAAATATAGAAACACATAAACACAGGACTAAAACCGAACAACAAACATGACTAACCGAGAGTTAAGCTCATTCTCCAATTAATATTAACTAATATCATCCTAGCCAAACATTTCAATGCAATCAAGTTCTTTTTACTAACTACAAAATAATTAGTCTGTTTTTATCAAAATTATAAAGAGTTATAAAGCCTAGTAAATTTCTAGTTAATCTAATTAGACAATCTTATCACCCTTCTCCTAAGTTTAACCTTCTTTTGAGCCAAA
Organism: Arizona elegans; assembly: GCA_022577455.1. Classification (NCBI taxonomy): domain Eukaryota; kingdom Metazoa; phylum Chordata; class Lepidosauria; order Squamata; family Colubridae; genus Arizona; species Arizona elegans. The sequence goes on along the minus strand of JAKOOJ010000004.1, from coordinate 66,749,960 downwards.
CAAAACCAACTGTCCCAACTGCTCTTCTCTCCGACTTTTCCCTGGGGGAGAGTTTTAAAGCTGCTAGACAACTGATTTTCGCTGTTCTAGCGGCTATACAGAGACACGGGGCTGGAGCTCCTAAAAGGAGCTCCGTTGGCGTTCACGGAGCCACAGGAAGTCGTCTACTTTTTTTTTTTAAGCCTGGGGTTTGCAGGATGAGAGCTCCCTGAAAGCCCTTCAAAGCTCCGGAGCTGGGACGAGTCTGCTTAAAGCAGACCGAAGCGTCACGACCACACCAGCCAAGCAACTAGAAGAATTAAAAAGAATCTGGATTTTGGATTTTGGATGCTGGCAGAGTTAATCCAAGAGATTAAAAATGCAAGTATTGTATGCTAACTCCGCTTTAAAAAGCGGAGACCGCCAGCCCCGTCGCCCGTAAAAAGCCGCCTTTACACCTGAAAGGCGGCTCGAAAAACTCCATTTCCTAACGGAAATGTGAGACAGAGCCGGCGAGGGCAGGTAGAGCCCTCTGCGAAGTCCCCAGAGTTCTTTTTTACTCTTGGGGACGAAGCAGGTTGTGGCTCCCTATTTCCGCTCGCCGCTGCTCCAGGCTTTGGGAGAACTCTGCATTTTGCAGAGCTAGGCGATCGGACCGGACCAATTTATGAAATTAACAGATTATTTGAACAAGCAGGATGAAATCCGGATCTGGGACCCTTAACTGCAAGTATTTCTAACCCTAAGACTGATTTTAAAAGTAAAGAAGAGTGAAAGGAGGAAAAAAGAGAGTTTAAAATGGCGACTGGCCGAGGCTTGAGAAAAGCTGAAAGCGAAAGTCCTTCCGTTTGAATAGTTTATTACGTTACAAAGTATCTAACAAAAGTGCTGGTTAGAAGTGAAGAGAAAAATTCTTATTTCATGCTTCTTCCTTCTTAGAGACTTGTTATTGATATTGTTTGGAGAGAAGTCTTTTTCTTTAAAAGGAAAAAAAAAACCTGTTTGTGTGGCAGGATGGCGCTAAAACTGACAAAGCCAGATAACCAAGCTATGTGGGGGGCTTCCCCCATTTATAAATCACATGAACAAGTTGTGAGCTTGCAAATGCAGAAGAACGGCTTCACAGACCTAAAGAAATTTCTACTGGAGGAGATGGCAAGACATGATAAGACTGTGAATCAGAACCTTGAAAATTTTAGACAGGAAATTAAAGAGTTGGTTCAACAAAAGTATGATATTCTGAAGCAACATATGAAAAGTTTCTTAGAAGTAATTATGAAGATGGATGAAGTTATAAATTCAAAAATAGACTCTAAAATGAAGGAAGTTGATGATAAGATTTATAATTTGGATAATAAAATACAAAGAATTGAAAATGATTTAATAATGATTCAAGAAAAAAGCTCAGAAGTAGAGTTTAAAAAAATAAAGGAAGCTGACTACAACACTTACAATGCAGATAATATAAAACAAAGGATTGAAAATGAAGCCACAATAATGCAATTCAGATTCATGGAATTTGCGGTTAGAATTAGGGGAATACAGGAAAATAAAAGAGAAGATTTGAGGAAGGTGTCTGTTGAAGTTCTGGCTGGGATTTTAAAGGTTAGTCTTGAAGAGGTATCCTGCAAGATTGATAAGGCCTACAGAGTTAACTCTTGGGTGGCAAAGCAAAGGCAGCTGCCTAGAGATGTGGTGATCTACTTTACTGATAAAGAAATAAGAAATGATATTGTGCAAAAGTCTTTTAACTCCACTCTTGAAACGTATGGAAGGAAGATTTGGATATTTAAAGAGCTACCGCCCAAGATGTTAAAAGATAGAAAGGATTTTGGATTTTTGGTGACTGAGCTAAAGAAACAAAACATCCCATTTAGGTGGGTTGTTCCAGTTGGAATAATATTGAGCTATCAAGGAGAAAGATATCAACTAAATACTGTTGAAAAAGTGGAAGAATTTTACTATAAGGTTTTTAAAATGGGTTCAACATCTCCATGTATAACACACGAGGGGAATAAAGAAAAGCAAAATCAACAAGAGATTGAAATTCAGGCTAAGCAGATGGTGGTGGAGGTAACGGAAAAACAACAAGCTACAGAGGCCTTTGTGGATGAGCCGCTTCTGGATTCTCCTTCAGAGGTTATAGTTGGATTACCTATAAATACAAGAGAGGCGGCTTTGGATTCTAATGTGATGACTTATCAAGCTACAGACCAGCATGGAAATCAAACAGTTGATATACAACTCATAGAAAGGAAACCAGGATGGAGATCTAAGCCACAAAAAGTTAAGAAAAGAAGAAGCAGGTCCTACAAAAATAAAATTTTTTAGACCAAACAACAGTGTAATGCCAGTTACTTAAGAGACGATTAAAATATATGAAAATATAGTTGAGGCAAAGTATTGGTTTATATTATCTTGAGGAGAGTGACAGATCTCTGCAGTGCTGTACTCCTGGGATGTGGAAGATGGCCTTAAATTGAGTGGATTGGAACTTTCTATTTTGGACTCTTTGACAAATGGATTACGTTTATGCTGAGCTACAAGGCAAGAGAATTATGGGATTGTGGCATGCAGAAGATCTGGTTGTTACCCTAACATGGTGGCTGGAATGAATAATCTAGATGAAAGACATTACAAAAGACACTATATGGAATACAAATATAAAGTCACTCAGGTGGTTTTTTGCTATATGAAAATACTTACTATTGATGGGGGCAGATGGTAATTGAAGATACTGAACATATTGTTGGAACTAGAATTTGATGTTACCCTAACATGGGTGATGAAATTAACAATCTAGTTGAAAGACATCACAGAAGATATTATATGGATTACAAGCTTAAAGTCATTTGAGAATTTTATTTACATATGGAAATATTTTTAGTGGTGTGGGCAGAAGAACAAAGATATCGAAAATATTATGTATGGTAGACCTGTAGGTAAGTGGGTGGAGATAGGTTATCTTACTGATTGTTTAGTTTAGGTAAAGGGATGTTATGTTATATTAATATATGTAAAAGATTTGAATTAAGAGATATATGCATGGGGGAGGAGGAAATGGATAGATTATGAATTGAAATTGCTAAATTAGGATTTATTATATAAATCTACAGTTGAATGTTGCTTTGAAATATATAGTATAAGGGGGATATAATAATATTGTTAGAAGGGTGGAGATACGTTAGCTTACTGATTGTTTAGTTTAGGAAAAGGGATGTTATGCTATATTAATATATATAAAAGATTTGAATTAAGAGATATATGCATGGGGGAGGAGGAAATGGATAGATTATGAGCTGAAATTGCCAAATTAGGATTTGTTATATAATTTTACAGCTGAATGTTGCTTTGAAATGTATAGTATAAGGGGGATATAATAATATTGTTAGAAAGAAAGGGTCAGCATATGGGGGGTGGAGCAAAAAGGATGGTAAAGTATTATATAATCTGTTATTAATTTGGGTTTTATTTTGGAGAAGCCACGGGGGGAGGGGAGGGGGAGGGGGGGTTAGGGAGGAGGGGGGGGAAAAGGGGGAAAAATTTGTATTTGAAAAACTTTTTCAATAAAAAAAAAAAAGAGCTCCGGAGCTGGGATGAGTCTGCTTAAAGCAGACCGAAGCGTCACGACCACACCAGCCAAGCAACTAGAAGAATTAAAAAGAATCTGGATTTTGGATTTTGGATGTTGGCAGAGTTAATCCAGGAGACTAAAAATGCAAGTATTGTCTGCTAACTCCGCTTTAAAAAGAAAAAAAAAAGATGGCGCTTTAGGGCGTGAAAAATGAAACCTAAAAGTGAAAGTCCTTGTTAACATCAGTAACATTGTTAAAGCTATCGGGTTATTCAAGAAAAAGATTTAAAGTGGAAGTGGATTGGAAAAGACTGTGGTACTGATTTTAACTAACTTATATCCCTATTTGTCTGGAAATAATTGGAGTTAATGACCTGATAGCTGAATTAATACAAACATAAAGAGACAATTGAAAAATGGCTGAATTTAAAGATGGATTATATGAGTCAGCAAACTCACAAATAGTGACTGCGAAGGACTTAAAAGACTTTTTGAAATCTTTTACTGCTGAGATAAGACAGATAATTAAAAGAACTATTCAAGACTTTAAATTGGGGAATAATAATAATGATTTGCTGGCTGAAGAAGAGGAAGAAATCAATCAGGACAACGTGTCTTTGGAGGGTAAAAGAGACATTATTGGGTCTAAAATGGAGGTTATTTTATCAAAAACACAGATTTTGGAAGAGGCTTCCATTCAATCAACTGAGAAACAGCAAGAGGCTTTACTGCAGGTTGATAAATATTCTGACAAGTTTTGGCTTTACAGACTGAATCAATATATAAGGAACGAACTGATGGACTACAAATGCAGAAATGGGGGCTTCAAATTAAAGGAAACAAGCCCAAGAAGAGAACGAATTTCTAAGACATACCATCCCCGCTGCAAATCATATCCTTCAATTGCCAAAATGCGCTTTCTTGAGAGGATCACCCAATCTTTTATCCAAACCAGGGATGAAGCTTAGTAATAAAGCTCCCACATAGGGAGCCCCAAGCCACCCCTTGTTTTGTGCTCTTGCAGCATTTTTCTTTTTATATGGGGTTTTTTACTCTGCCAAATAAATTTGTTTAGAATTTGATATAATTTCCTAAAAAGTTTTTATCCAATCTTGCAGGAGCTGTTTGGAATAAAAAGATCCATTTCAGTAAAACATGGTTTTTATCACGGTGATTCTACCCAAAAATGAGATCTGAATATGCCGCCATCTTTCCACTTCATTCACTGTATCTATTAATAATTTGGAATAATTGAGCTCTTTGATAGAAGAACATCTATTTGTAAGCCAAATACCTAAGTATTTAAGTTTTTTGACACAATTAATCCCCATAATACTTTGGATCTGTTCCTTTTGGACACCTGACAAATTTTTTGTTAACATTTTGGTTTTATCCTTATTGATTTTTAATCCTGCTACCTCCCCGTATTCATCTAATTTAGTAAGCAATTTTGGTCCCATAATAAGGGGATCTTCTAATATGAAAACCAAATCGTCGGCGAATGCTTGGAGTTTATATTCTTCCCCTTTAACTTTTTTTTTTGAATTTTTTTTTTATTTTTAAAACATAAAACATAAAATACATCTTTTTAGAGCAAGAATTTGATCCGGTATAAAGCAAATACAATTACTCACATTCCCTCAACCAATTTTGTTCCAAATTTTATCCATTTACGTCTTTTTAAAAAAAAGAAAGAAAAAAAAACTTATTCAAAACATTTAAATTTTAAACATTCTACTATGTCACCCTAAATTCTAAACAATTATTTCCAAATAGACATCATTCCAAATCTTTGTCATTTTAACAATCAATATTTCATATATATTCCTCTTTTCTAAGACCCATTTCATCGATTCTATGTTATACCTCTTTTAAATGGCAACTAGTATCCATAACCTTGACAAGGAATATTTTCCTCCTCTCTTAATTGTTTCTAAATCAATCAACATTTCCATCTAAAATTTGTCACTCCCAAAATACTTTATTTTAAAGTCTAATATTTAACTGATTCATAATTTAAATAACTATTTCCCAACAGTGTTTCCCGCCACTTCTATCTCTATTTATTTAACTGGTTCACAGTTTGGCTTAACTATTCTCCAGTATTGTCTTTTCCACTTCCACCTAAGTTTATTTTTGGTGGTTCGCATCTTAATCAGTTGCTTTCCAGTGATGCTTTCCTCCACTCCTAACCTTACTTATTTGAGCTAATTCACAGTATAATTTTAACTGCATACCAACGTTATCTCCTTCAATTCTCCTAAATCTATTATGAAACTGGTTCTCAACTCAAATAGTTACTTCCCAGAAATGCTTTCCTCTGCTCCAACCCCTGTTTTTAGCTGGTTCACAACTGTATTTCAGTTGCTCTCCAGGTATATTTTCCTCCACTCCTAACTTTTTATTTTTTGGCTAATTCACAGTTTTGCTTTAACTGTTACCTAGCGTATGCTTTCCTCCACTCCTAACTCTAATAGCTGGTTCACAGCTTTACTTTAGCTGTTTTCCAGCCCGCACTTTCCTCCACTCCTAACTCTTATTTTTATTTTTAACTGGTTCCCAGTTTTGCCTTAACTGTTCTCCAGTAATGATGCTTTCCTCCACTCCTACCTTATTTGTAAGACTAGATCACAGCTTTACTTTCACTGTTGTCCTGAATCATGCTTCCCTCCACTCCTAATTTCATTTGTTTAACTAATTCATAACATTTTATTTTAATTATTGTCCAGCTTTATGTTTTCCTCCATTTCTACATCTCTTATTCAATTATTTAACTTTAAATTAATTCACAATATATTTATTAGTCATATTCATTTTTTAAATCCATTCTCCTCCATATCTTTAACTAATTTAAAATAATAAAGTATATCAACAAATATCTTAGCTCCTATTCTCTCCTAGGCTTTCTCCCATGCCATGTTTATTTCCAGTGAATATCAACATTTTAAATTACTGTAAAATCAATTTTCTATTATTATTAAACCTGTAATTAATTCTTCTTAATATTCAGCACCCTAGAGAACATTTTCTTCTAAATTATTAGGTCTGTAAATAGAGCTTAAAAATTCCAGGTTTTAAAAAGGTATTAAAACATCCAAAAATCATAATTTTCAATCATTTATACTCATTTTTTTCCTAATCAAATTATTGTAAATTCATAAAATCAACTTGGGTAAAAATAATAGTGAAAAAAGAGAGAGAATAGTAACAATAATAGTTAGACTAAAAAAAAAACAAGAGTAAAAGTAGGAAAGAGAATAGAAATATAACAAAAAATATTGAAAAGAGAATTAGAAAAAATAGAGAGGAGGAAAGAGACAAAAGAAAAAAAAAAGAAAGAGGAAATAAAATAAAATAGAATTGAGAGAGAGCCCAGAGAAGAAGGAAGGTATCCCCTAAAATTATTCAAAGATCAAACTCCCAGACATCATTACATCCATTTAATTCAAACTATGGTATTTTGTTAATTTGTTACTTTATATTCCATTTTTTTCCTTCTCCAATCTATCTGAGTATATTTATTTTCCATTTCAATGTCCTCAGAGTTATAAATTCTATAAAGTTAGTTCTGAATTAACTATTCCATATATGGTATCATCATGTTCTTCTTTTGTTGCCATGCCCTTTTTCTCTTGTTGCCACGCTTAATAAATCAGTTTTCATTATTCCATTTAGTTTCTTCTTTCTAGTCTTCAATATCTTCCAATACACAGATTATATGTCCAAAAACAAGCCTCTTGAAATTTTTCTCAGGATAATCCACTTTAAGTAACAAGCGACAAAGTTTCTCTTTCAAGTAACAAGCAGTCTGGAATTTACACTTTCATTTTTCAGCTGGCAGCCATCTTAATTTCTGAATCCTGCCTAATCATCTTAAGAAGTGGTTCAAGTGTTAAAATGAAAAGCAGCAGTGAGAGGGCATCCTTGTCTGGTACCTTTATAAATCTGTATCTCATCTGATAGTGATCCATTAAACAGTAATCTTTAGAATTGTTTAGAATAGATGGCTTGAACTGCCCTTGTAAATTGAGACCCAAAACCCATCACTTCCAATTGTTGTATTATAAAATTCCAGTTGACTCTATCAAAAGCCTTTTGGGCATCCAGAAAAATCAGTACCATTGGTTTATCAGGGTGTGTCTCATAATATTCTAAGGCATTCAATACTACCCTTAAGTTATCTCTTAGGTGCCTATGAGGTGGGAAACCATTCTGATCTTGGTGGATAAATCAGGACAGGAACACTCGGAGTCTCTCAACTAGTATCGTCGCAAAAATCTTGTAATCCACATTCAGGAGTGAGATTAGCCTATAGTTCTGGATCAGAGTTTTATCTGTATCGGGTTTCGGGATTAGGGAAATGTAGGCTTCTGTCCAGGACGGGGGTATCCTAGAGTGTAATAAAACTTCATTAAATAGATCTTTGATGTACAAACTAAGTGAGTCAAAGACTCTTTTATAAAATTCACTAGGAATCCCATCCGGTCCCGGAGTCTTGCCATTGGCTTGTTTCTTGATAGGTACTGCTATTTCCCCAACTGTAATTTCTGCATTTAGAATTTCTTTACAGTAATCCAGAATCATCTCCAATTGTAGGTTCTGGAGATAACTCTTGACTTTATCTTCCTGATGAATTTCTTGGCTATATAAGGAGGTATAAAAATCTTGGGCCACCTTTGCTTTTTGCTGTGCAGTACCTACCAAATTTCCCATAAAGTCCTGTAAAAATTCAATCTTTCTAGATTCTCCCTCTTTTCTTAATCTGAATGACAACCACCGGCCCGGCTTGTTAGCATGCTCAAATTGGTTTTGTCGACATTTCTGAATTTTATTTGCCAAATCGTTTTGATCTAGGATAGATAACTCATGCCTAATAAATCAATTTTCTCCTTTATCAAATTATTATGCAGATCTAAACGCAGCTCTCCTTCAGCTTTCTCCAATTCAGCCATTAACTCAATCCGTTTGGCCTTCTCCTTTCTCCATTTGGTAGCTGTATATTTTATTACCAATTCCCTAACTATTGCTTTGGCAGTATCCCAAATATTTTGAAGGGAAGTATCTTCTCTCTTGTTTTCGGCAAAAAAATGATCTAATTCTTTTTTAATCATATTTATAAATCCCTCATCTTTCATGATCTCAGCCCTCATAGACCATCTCACTCTTCTAGTGGACCCCTTCCATTTTATTACCAGAGGGTGGTGGTATATTTGTCCCTATTTCAATCAAATTTATGCCTTCTTTCAAATCTGATGTTGACCAAACCATATCTATCCTGGACCACGATCTATGCCTGGGGAAGAAATATGTAAAGAGCTTTTTCATAGGATGGAAGTCTCGCCAGACGTCTCTTAACGCTATTTCTGTTCTTAGGTTATCCCATGTTTTGGGAAGTACCTTCCTATGCCCTTTTTTGTATTTAGGAAAACCCCTTCCTGGATCATAATCAATTGAAGTATCAGCAATCACGTTAAAGTCACCTACTATGCATACATGCTCATAATTTAATTCATTAATTTTCTTATGCAAATCTTTAAAGAAACCCATTTGATTGACATTAGGGGCGTATATATTTACTAACAATACTATTATTTGGCCAATATTAATCTCTAACATCAGTGTCCTACCCTCTGTATCTGCATATACTTGACGTTTCACCAGGCCTCTCCGATCGTAAACAACTTCCCATTTCTTCTGGTCGGCCAAGGATACATACAACTTCCGCAGTTTAGGATAAATTAAAATCTTAGAATGGTCTTTCCTTATATGGGCCTCCTGCAAACATATAATATCGTAATTATCTTTTTGAAGTTTAGCCCAGAACTTTTTCCTCTTAGTGGGAGCATTCAGGCCATTAATGTTAACGGAGAACAGGTGGAGCACCTCATCCATACCCTGTGCTCTTGAGTTTCTGGGATCTGGTCTCGATTTGGAAATTTGTTCCTCTTTCTTCTCCAGATTGGGCTGTATCTTTGTCATGTCCAATATGCTCTGTGGCTGTTGTTTCCTGGGTTACCTCTTCTTGGCTCTTACCTAGGTTACCACCTTCACTCTCTTGGTACTAAGATTGGTATAGGCCTCCGTGAAGTCCTGCACTTCCTGTACGGTTTCTAGTCATAACCTCTGCTCTTGCCAGGTAAATATCAGTCTTTCCGGTAGAAGCCAGCGATAACGTATCCCTTGTTTCCTCAGCCATGTTGCCAAAAAATCATATTTCCTCCAAATGTCTTGTACTCGTATCAGGAGCTGGGGCAATACTGTTAGTCGGTTATCTTTGTAGGTAAAAGCTTGGTCCCTCGTTTTCCGAAACACTTTATCCCTTAGTGCTGTTCTGGTAAATCAAACATGGATCTCTTTAGGGAGCTTGTTGCGCCGAGCATAAGTAGTATATACTCAGAACACATCGTCAATATCTTTTGAAACTTCTGCAAAATCTCTTCCAGTAATTCTTGCAACGATCTCTCCCATTAGTACATCCAGGCGCTCACCTTTCTCCTCAGGGACATTCTGAAACCATAAGAAATAGCCAGAATGATCCATTTCAAGGAAGATAATCTCTTCCTCGATTTTTTTATTAGCCAAGGCATACCGGAGTTCGAGCCGCTCCATCCTACAGGTCACCTTCTCGGCCTTTATCTCGGAAGCTTGAATCCGTTCCTCATGATTAGTCAAAGTATTTTGGACCTCCTCAAACTTTGCATTAAACAGCCTTGTCTCAGTAGTTAACGTTTCGACATTCCTGTTCAGCTCTTCCAAGGTCTTTGATGTTGACTCAACGTCTCCTGTATAGACTGGAGAATATCTTGTATCGATGCTTTGCCCGGAGTAGCCACATCTTCAAACGATCTTCGTAACGTCACAGAGGTGGTGGCTGGAGATGAGGCTGAAGAGGTCGTAATTGCCTTCTTCTTCAAGGTAGTAGTCGTGGTAGCCATTTTGGATATTCCTAAAAAGTCTTTCCAGGCAATCATACAACACCAAATGGTTTTACCGCCTGTTATCAAAATTCATTCTTGCTTCGCTATGTCCAAACCACACTAGGGGTAAATTTACTCACTAATTCCTACTGGCTATCTAAAAGGAAATAGGAAAGGAAAAGGGGGGGAAAAAGTCCAACTGTAATGAATCTAGGTGCAGTTAGCAATTTTGGTCACTAGATGGCAGCAAACACCAACTTCTCCAGTTCTCCAGATCTTCTTGCAGTTGAAGTAAATTCAAAAATGACAGCTCATGCAAATGGCATTCTTCGCAACAGAAAATGTTAATACTGGGTCAAAGACAGGAAAATCGAAGCACATCACTCTTTCATTCAAGGTCCGTGGAGAATCACATTCCCAAACAGTAGGTCAAAATTCAAAATTCACCAGTCGTAAAAACAGGATAGAATCAGATCGCAATAATCACTTATAATCCAAAATTGATAATCTTCTCAGACTGCCAACCAACTTCACTGCCACCTCACTCAGTTTAGGCTCTGGGAGTAGGAAAAATTTTAAACTCCATTACCTTGCGGCTTCCAATCGAATCACAGTCTCAAATTACCGATCGGGAGTCAGTCTTTTAGTTTGGCTGGGATGAATAGACTTCCTCAAGCAGTATAGCCACAGCCTCCGGGCGCCATGGCAGGCATCCTCTCACTGTGCCAACATCGGGGAGATTCTTCAGTCTCTTTGTGCAGCCTGCACTTTCCACACGGAGCTGGCAAGCTCCCCTCTTTTCCACCAAGTTTTCCCGCTCAGTGGTGGCTTCAAAGATGCTTCAATGAAGCCACCGGGTACAGCGAACGGAGAATCGGCTCAGGAGAAGAGTCCCTTGCCTCCTCTGGCTGCTGTGACATCACAGGAAGTCCCAAACATCTTATAGCTCACACAATTTGCACAGAATGTCATTGCTATAGAAACATAATTTCATATCACGCAAATTTTACCATTTTTCTCAGTGCTCTGAAAACAATAGACTTTAAAAGGGGAAAGAAATACATTTTCTGGCATATAAATTAGAACTTTGTTATTGCTGTGAACACACATTTTCAGTTACAAGCAAGGTTAACTTGGCAGAATCCACATTTTACATTTCACAAGAAGTTACTTTGCTAGGCTAAGCTTGGCAATTTGCCTAGAATTTTTATCTATACAGTTGGCATGTTAGGTTACAATGGAGCTTCTTTCAACAATTAGCAAAAGCTGAATTAGGTTATACTCTGTGTATGCTCTAAGCCTTTCAGCTCTGATCCTTCAGAGACCCTTTCATTCCTCCCTTTTTTAAAACAGTAGGATGCTTCCTATTGCTGGAACAATGGTGAATATTGCTTGGGTACTGGTGTCAGAGTAAGAACCTTGGCAGGCTTGTCCTGTCTTCCCGAAGCCACAACTGTTACTCCAGAAATTGTGCTAGTAACAACTGATCTTATTACAGGAATCAAACAAGGTAATATCATCAATCCTCCGAAGGCTAGAGCTATGAAGAACAAAATTCTCCTCAAATCTCCAAACATTCCCTCAAACCATCCAGAGGTGTCTAAGATTCCATCCCAGGTTTGAACAGGAACGTGAGCAAGCTTCCTCATATGGTCTGTGATTTCTACAATTGCTTTTCCATTATCTTCTATCTGGATACAGCAATTGGTTAGATTAAATTTTCCACAGACTCCTTCTTTGGCTAGAAGATAATCTAGAGCCAATCTATTTTGGTAAATAGCAGTCCTCATTTGAGTATTAGTTTTAGCCAGCAAATTAAGATTACAACAATTTACAAGCATCAAAACAAATTTCTAGGCTTTGCGCAAGTATAGTATGGTTATAAGCCAACTGTTGGGTATAATGATCATTTCCTCCCATAAATGCATACACCGATCCCTTAGTGGTGAACCTTACTCCCTGTGGAGTGTGACACATCACTTGGCTACCTTTGGAATAGGTGGCATATTGTATCTGGTCATGTGTGCAGGTGGATTTTATTCCCTGACAGGTGTAATCTGAGTGATAAACCAGAGTTTTAGTGATCTTAGCTCCTGTACAAGTGGTTTTTATACACTCTTGACAGGATGAGTTGTTATCTGCCTCAAGAGTGAGGGAAATCAGTTTCAGATTCAGACTCAGAATCATCAGAATCTTTTTCAGGTGGAAAGAGCTAGAGCCATAGTTCTTAGTCATTGCTGTCATATTTCTCAGCTGATGGCAAGATGTCGTGAGAAATAAAATCCTTAATAACAAATAGAGTTGGAAATGTCTCTTGTGGAAAAAGGAATAACACGAGCTGGAAGAGGCAGTGGACACATCAAATAGTCAAGCACCTAGCTCTAGTAGGAGAGGATAGTGAAGTTCACTGTGGCTTTAATCACACACAGCTTTCTTCTTGAAATGCAGCAATCTTCATCAGGCAGCAATAATCCAAAGCAAAAAGCAAATTGTTGTAAAAGCGAACAGCAAGTAGTCAGGACTCCAGGTCATCAAAAAGGTCTGCAGGTGAAGCTGGGGTTTGTTGCAAATGTAGCTTCAGATCGGTGATGGGTTGACACTCCCACTGGAGTGGTGGAATCTTCTTTATTCTGGAAATGTGGGCCCAAGCTTTGATGCCTTCAATTTTAGCCACCATGGGTGTGCTGAGAAGAACTTGCTGAGGGTTAGACCACTTGGTACTGGTTGCACTCGGGAAAAGTTCCTTTACTCGAACCCACTCTCCAGGTTGAACACCCAGTGGCGCATTGTTACTGGTGGCAAAGCATCTTGCACCTGTAGAGAAATAAGAGACAGAAGCTGGGCCAGTTTCTGCAAATATTGTGTTGTATTTGTCTCTCCTTCATCCCTCGATATTGACTGGGATGAGAAAGGTCTACCATATAGCATCTCAAAGGGTGACAGTTTCCACTGTCCTCGAGGTAATGCCGTAATTCTGGTTAAAGCAATGGGCAAGACCTGTAGCCAAGGCAAATGAGTCTCCTGACATAACTTGGCTAAATGGGTCTTTAATGTTTGATTCAGGTGTTCTGCAAGAACCAAAGATCTGTAGGCTGAATTGGAAGGTTCCAATTAATCCCTAAGTATTTACTCACTCCTTGAACTACTTTGGATATAAAATGTCTGCCATTGTCAAATTCTATATTTTTTGGTACTCCAAATCTACGGATGATTACTTCTATCATGGTCTTGACAACTTCTTTAGCTGTTTGGGTGGCTGTGGGGATGGCCTCTGGCCATCCAGTGAACATATCGACTAAAACCAAATGGTTGTTCTTAGCTTCTTTCTTAGGCATTTCTGTGAAATCAACTTGCCACGCGTCTCCTGGATAGCAGGATGTTCTAATATGTCCTTGTGGGATTTTGGCTCCTCCTGTGGGGTTATTCTTCTGACATATCTCACACTGATCCATTACTACCTTACACAACTTTCTCACATTCTCAATCCTGTATCTCCTTTCTAACCATCTCTTCATTACTCTTGGACCTGAATGAGTGGCCTGATGGAAACATCTCACTATTGGCCAAGTTAGCTGCCTAGGCTAACTTTATCTGTTACTATCCACCAGTTTCTACCATCATACAAGGGAGGAAGGTAATCAATAGGTTCTTCTGGAATTAATGCAACTGCACAGGTTGTGGTCTCTGGACCCATGGCAGCCTGTTTAGCCCAATAGTTCGCTGCCTTATTGCCCATAGAGACTGGGCCGGAATCAATTTGATGTCCACAGCAATGGACGATTGCAAGGGCTTAAGGTAGGTGAATAGCTTCCATCAAGTCTTCCAGAAGGGGTTTCATTTTTAAAGCTTTTCCATCAGCTCCTACATAACCTCAAGCTTTCCACAAGGTGGCATGTGCAGCTAAAAAGGCATATTGGCTATCAGTATATAGTCACTCGCTGGCCTTCAGCTAAATAGCATGCTTCTATGAGAGCCATTAGTTCAGCTGCTTGTGCAGACCTGTGTGAAGGGAGCTGTCTCTGAAGCAATGGTCCATCTTCTGCCACTACTGATAATCCTGTATATCTTTTTCCATCTTTCACAAAGGACGAACCATCTGTCCAGAGTACCAGATTTCCATCCATCAATGGCTCAGTCTTTAGATCGCATCTGGAACCTGTGATGCATTCTAACATATTTAAACAATCATGGGGTGTGTCTTCTTTGGGCCATGATAAAAGGGTAGCAGAGTTGGCATCTGGATAATTGAACATTTTCTTGCTCCACTATAGTACTCACATATTGGGAAATCCTATTGGATGTTGCCCAGGCAGGAAGCTTTTGTTCTAATAGAATCTGAACCTCATGGGGTATGAAAACATGGAGAGAGGCTCCAAGAATAAACTTCTGCGATTCTGCAATCAGGACAGCTGTAGCTGCAACTGCTTTTAAGCATGCAGGCCATCCTTTAACAACATTATCCAGGCCTTTTGACAAGTAGGCCACTGGGACTTGTTCTGGACCCACCTTTTGTAACAAGACTCCCACAGCACAGCCTTTTTGTTCTGTGAGGTACAAATCAAATCCTTGGGACTGATCTGGTAGAGCTAAACAAGCTGCTCTCACTAGACTTTTCCTTAAGGTCTTCCAGGCATGTTCCCCTGTCCACTCCCAAGCCATATCCTTTTGGATCAGTTGGTACAATGGTTTGGCTATTACAGAATAGAGGGAGATCCAAAGTCTGGCATATCCTGTAATACCCAAGAAGGACCTAAGTTGTTTCACATTGGTTGGCATTGGCAGGGCCATCAGTGCTTGGAGTCTACTTTTATGTAAGCATCGAGTTCCTTTGTCCAGCACATAACCTAAATAGTTTACAGTTTGCTTAGTCCATTGGATTTTCTTTTGGGACATTGTGTATCCCTTTTTAGCCAGATGATTCAGTAACTTAACTGATTTTTCTTCCAATTGTTGTTCCTTTTTGGCTACCAGTAACAAATCCTCTACATATTGTAAAAGCGTGGTGGGTGGAGCATCAAAGTCTTTTAAATCTGCCAAAAGGGCAGCAGCAAAGGCTGTAGGGCTGTTTTTATATCCCTGGGGTAATGTAGTGCATGTCAGCTAGCAGCAATGTCTATTATCTGAATCGGACCATTCAAAAGCAAAGTAATCTTGGCACTCTATGGCCAAGGGGATACAGAAAAAGGTATCTTTTAGGTCTATTATGGTGTACCACACTTGGCAGTGTGATAGGGTGGTCAAAAGGATATAAGGATTGGCCACTATAAGGTGTAAAGCTTGAATCCTGTAGTTGGTCTCTCTCAAATCCTGGACTGCCCTCTAAGTCCTGTCTGGTTTGGGACTGGGAAAATTGGGGTAGATCATGGAGACTGTCTCTCTAAGAATGGCAAAATTCAAAAAGGTTTGAATATGTTCTTTTATGCCAATGCGAGACTCCCTTTTTATTGGATACTGTTTTATTGAAATGGGGGCTGCATCATGTTTCAATTTTGCCAAATGGGGAACAGCAAATTTAGCATATCCAGGTGTTCCCTGGTACCACACGGAAGGATTAATGCAAGAATCTGAAGGTGACTTAAAGTTCTGCAGACTCAGAAAACACAAATATGCTTGAGCAGGGGAAAAATTTAGCTCAGGAGAGCACTTAAGAGTAGCTCCAAGTTTTCCTAATAGATCCCTTCCTAACAAGTTAATAGGGCATTGAGGCAGAATGAGAAATGAATGGGTAACCCTGGAACCTTGGATTCATTTGGCTTTCAAGCATCCACTCTGTTTGACAGTTTCCATTCTCCCTGTAACACCTACTAAGGAGGTATTTTGAGTGACTAGGCATGGCACAGTAGAGTCATTGAGAACACTGTAGGTTGCCCCTGTGTTGACAAGAAAAGATTGCAATTTTCCTCCCACTTTTAGCTCCACTAGAGGAGCTAAACTTTAGACTTTAAAAGGGGAAAGAAATACATTTCTGGCATATAAATTAGAGCTTTGTTATTGCTGAGAACACACATTTTCAGTTACAAGCAAGGTTACTTGGCAGAATCCACATTTTACTTTTCACAAGAAGTTACTTTGCTAGGCTAAGCTTGGCAATTCGCCTAGAACTGTGATGGCAAACCTATGGCATGTGTGCCACAGGTGGCACGTGGAGCCCTCTCTGCGGGCACGCGAGCCATTGCCTAGCTCAGCTCCACTGTGCATGGGCAATCGCTTCCCGTTGGCCAGCTAATTTTCAGGTCTACCCTGCAAGCAGTATGCATGGGGAGACCTACCTTTCTCCTCACTTTCTGCTGCCTATGCCTTCCCAGATCTCTGGAGATCTGGGAATCTGGAGATCCCAGATCTCTGGATTCCCTTCCAACGATGTTTTGGGAGGCGAGGCTTTTGTTCCTCCTCCCAGCCATTTTGGAAGCTCCCCCCCCCCCGCCATTTTGGGAGGCAAAGGCTTTTTTTCCCTCCCCCCCCAGCCGTTTTGGAAGCTTCCCCCCCACAGCCATTTTGGGAGGCAAAAGCTTTTTCCCCCCTCCCAGCCGTTTTGGAAGTTCCCCCCCCAGCCATTTTGGGAGGCAAAGGCTTTTTTTCCCTCCCCCCTAGCCGTTTTGGAAGCTTCCCCCCCCCATTTTGGAAGCTTTCCCCTCCACCCCAGCCATTTTGGGAGGCAAAGACTTCCCCCCCAGTGCTGTTTTGGGATGTGAGGCCAAAAGGGGGGGTCATGCGCACATGCAGGGGTCGCGTGCGCATGCAGGGGGGTCACACGCATGTGCAGAGGGGCGGAGCATGTGGAAGGGGCATTGCATTATGGGTGTGGGCACATGTGCGCATGCGATAGCGCGTACACACATGCTTTTGGCACCCAAGGGAAAAAAGGTTAGCCATCACTGGCCTAGAAGTTTTATTTACTGTATACAGTTGGCACGCTCGGTTACAATGGAGCTTCTTTCAACAAAAGCTGAATTAGGTTACACTCTGTGTTTGCTCTAAGTCTTTCAGCTCTGATCCTTCAGGGACCCTTTCAACTATAATATATGGGACCACCTTTAATTGATTAGCTACCCAATAATTTCTAATATTTGGAAGACCCAGCCCACCCTTTTTTAGTGGTTCATACCATAATGCTTTACTTATTCTTGCTCTCTTACCTCCATTACAATACACCTCTAGCAACTTCTGTATTTGCTTTAATTCTCGATCTGAGAATTTAATTGGGATTATGCAAAACAAAAAATTAATTTTTGGTAAACTTTCATTTTTATCATTGCAATTCTTCCAAACCATAATAATTTTACTTTCTCTTATTTATCTATTTTATCTTTTATATCTTTCTTTAACTTTTTATAATTTATTTTCTTTAACTCTTGAATATTTTTTGGGATGTCAATACCTAAATATTTAATACTATCTACTATTTTTAATTTATATTTTCCTTTCAATACCCCCACTTCTTCTTTACTATGGTTATATAACATCATTTCTGATTTTTCCCAGTTTATTTGTAATCCACCATATTTCCCAAATTCATTCAGGTGTAAATATATCCTCTCTATAATAACTATGGGATTTTGAAATGTTAATAATGTATCATCTGCAAATAAATTTATTTTAGTTTTCTTCTGTACACCAATTCCTTCAATCCATGAATCTTCCCTAATTGCATTTGTCAAAACCTCCATCAATAATGCAAATAAAACTGGGGATAAAGGGCAACCCTGTCTCGTTCCCCGGCTTAAGGTTATTATCTCTCTAACACCATCATTTATGGCTCTACTCGCTTTATTCTCTGAATATAGTTGATTTATCACTTGTCTAATTTTTTTCCCCAAATCTAACTTCTCTATTAATATCTTCAATGTAGGCCATTCCACACAATGAAAGGCCTTAAATACATCTAATGCTAATACACCTGCCTTTAATTTTTGATTCTTTATATAATAACTTATGTTTAATATCCTTCGTACTATGTCTGACATTTGTCGGCCTCTTATAAATCTACACTGGTCATTTTTAATATAGTTCTCTATAAATATATTCAATCTATTTGCCAATATTGCTGTAAAAATCTTAGCATCCTGATTAATAAGGGATATTGGTCTATATGATCCTAGGTTTGTATGGTCTTTACCTGGTTTTGCTATCAGTATTTTCAAGGATTGCTTCCAGGAACATGGAATATTTTCCCCTTCCATTATTTTATTAAACATTATCTTCATTTTCGGCACCAATAGCCCTTTACATTTTTTATAATATTCTATGCCTTATCCATCTAATCCTGGTGCCTTACCTATTTTCAATTTATTAATAACTTCCACTATTTCCTTTTCTTCTATTTGTGATTCCATTATTTCTTTATCATATTCTTGAATTTTACAATTTAAATTCTTTTCTGTATATGCCTGGCTTTCATTCACATTTATGTCATTTCCCTTATATAGCTTTTCAAAGAACTTCTGGAATATCAATGATTATCTTGTTGATAATTATCAACTCTTATCATATTAGATCTTTCCCCCTTATCATTCTTTATTACTCTAATCAGGCTTTTTGCCTATTTAGCTTGTGTGACTCTAGCCAGTATTCTAGAATTTTTATTACTGTTTTCATAAAATCCCCTGTTTAAATATATTAAATTTCTTTGAACCTGTTCTATATCAATACTTTGCAACTCTTTTCTTTTAGCTAATAGTTCTAACATAATCCTATTCTCTCTACTTTCTATATATTTACTCTCTAGTTCTCTAATTTCCTCTTCCAGCCATTTTATATATTTCTCTTTTTGTTTTTTTATATTATAAGAGTACTTTATCCCTAAACCTCGTGCTACTGCTTTCATTGCATCCCATATTACACCTGTATTACTACCTCCCTCTTCATTTATAGTCCATATTTCTTTTAATTCCCTTTCTATTTTTTCTAAAATCTCTTTATTTTTAAAAATCCTCAAATCCATTCTCCATCAATTTGCCTGTTTCTAATCACAATCTATTTCCATATCCATAGTTACCATTGCATTTCGCCGGTTCGATGAAGGTTTGAGGTTTTTGTCTATAAATTGCCACAGTTCATCCAGTTCCCAGGGAGTCATAGTGTAAAGTTTCGGCTTGGGTAGTTTGGCCCCTGGTAAAATCTCGATGGCACAATCTGTAGACTATGGGGGAGGGGGGGAGTTCATCTGAGGCCACTGCTGAAAACATCCATCAAATCTTGCTATTCTCTGGGGACGCCCGGTAGGGGTCTATTCTATTAGTATATTGCAGGAAATATATAGGAGGCAGTCAGGAAGAGTGTAACTTCATAGTACCTGAGCCAATGGGGAACAAGGAGGGATGTGACAGCCAGAATAGGGTTGTATAAAGAAGGGAATATTTTGGGTTGGAACTTTGGAGAAAACCAAGCTTTGGTAAGCTTCTCTCCCTGTTTGTTGCAATAAATGACACAAAAGGCCTTCACTGCATTTTGGCTGGTTATTGGTCAGGCGAGACTGCCTCTGGTCATGAAGGAAAACAGTCAGGCGTACAATACATCAGGATCATTGTGATATTCATAATCTGTCAAGATTCTTATGTTATATGTAGATGTTGTCAGTTACTGTCATTTTTATTGGCACTGTGGGAAAAAGAGCTTATTGTTTTTACAGAAATAGTAAGAAGGCATACTAGCCTGTGAAGAAAATACATTTTATATATTTCTAATCTCATGAGCTAGGCTGAAGCTTGAGAATTGTATGTAGGAAAGTCTCTGCTATGCTAGAAATCGGTGTTAACCAGAATTTGTTGATATGATAGTTACTCTAGAGAAAACCCCTAGGAACTAGGACCATAAAAGGTAATTTGTAAACAAGGGCTGGGGGCAATAGAATTAGAGTAATGGGAGATATAATCAGGGAGAGAAATAATGTATTCACTTTAGACATTTCAGATAGGTTGTGATGACGGCACGGGTACTAAGCCAATGAGGAAAAGGTGGGAAGAAAATTTGTAATGGCAATAGGGAATCTATTGAGGATTTAAGTCTGTCCATTGTAGCTGCATGTGCATGGTGATACGCCCTCTTTGCAAAGTAGTAAATAAAATTGCCATTGTTTTCTCTTGAGAATTTAGGCTGGTGTTTGTTTATTTCAAAACTAGACAATGAATCCCACAACTTGGGGGCTCTTCCGGGATTTTCCAGACAGCGGCAGGAATCACCGAGCAGACACTGACTAGGAAGACATGCCCCATTGAGTTCAATACGTCATGAATGGTTGGTGAGTCCTGTGTGCATGTGTAATCCAGTATGGAGGTTAAGAGAAAACAATGGTAAGGGAAAGTCCTGGGGATTACAACAGTGGGCACTGAAGCACTGCAACCAGGCAACTCTGTGCACAGACCAAGGTAAGAAAAGTGGACTTAAGTATTGCCTTCGTGGTTGGGGCAAGCTCTGTGTGTTTGAGATCAGGTTGATGGGATGTGTGAGACATACTTGGAGTATGAAGTGGGTGTGGAGCTCAAAGAGCAAACAGGTAGTTTGGTTAAATATTGGAGAGATGGTAGTCTCTAATATGGGAAACAGGGTGGGTAAAATGTGCCATAGAGAGAAGATGGGATCCTCTCTGAACATTCTGCCAGATAGTCCATGGGGCACAATGTTGAAGTACTGGGAGTATACCAGTAAAACCAGGACTAAGAGTTTTTTTTTTAAAAAGAATGATACAATATTTTATTTTGAGTGGCTGAGAAATTCTACTAGAAGACACTAGTGTATTTTGGCCTAAATTAAGGTGACCAGATGTCCCGCTTTTGGCGGGACAGTCCCGCTTTTGAGCAATTTGTCCCGCGTCCCGCAGCGTTTTAAAAAAGTCCCGATTTTTCATTCTGCCTCCTGAGTCCCGGCTGCCTCCTGAGTCCCAGCTGATGGCTAGAGGGAAAAAACCTGTTTAAACTCTTGCCACGGGGCTTCAAAGGGCCACCCTACATTGATTAGCTGGGCTTCCCCCTCTCAGCTGATTTGCGCAGGGCTCTGCTCTTGCTAAATTGCTCAGCAGTTTTTTTTTTTCTCTTTGTGCAAACCAAGCTCAAAACGAAACTGAAAGTAAAACAGGCTATTGGCTTTGCTGTTTGCTTGCAATGTTGGAAAATTAGGCAGCAGATTTATTTTCCTTTTCCTCACCAAAAAAGGTAGGTGCAAACAATGGGAAATTATTTAGGGCAAAAGAGGAGAGTTCAAGATTTTAAAACACAAAAGAAAAAAAAGCTCTTTTTAACTAGGGAATTGTAATAATTGAGATACTATTAATTGTATACTGTGTTGAAAGTAGAAATGGTTAAGTTGTGGTTTGGAGGAATATATGGGGGAAATTATTTGGTTTATTATTATTGGTAAATATAATTAATTGATTTGTAAGAAATTGGATTGCATGGAAATAATTGGAATATTCATGTTCATATTGATTAATATACAAAAAAGATAGTTATATAACTAATTGATTTATATTAAAATGTTGAATTTGTATTAAACAACTGTATTACATAATTACATAATTAACCAATGTGAGGATGGATATAAAAATAGATGACAATGGGAAGGGGTATAATATAGAATAGAAGGGAAAAATTGAATTTGATTAAGATTAGAGATGAGGATGAAGGGTAATATTAGTTTTTTTAAAAAATAGATGAGGAATAAATATGGCAAAAAGGAAATATAGAAATTGTAAATTTAATTGAAATGACTAAACACTGTTTAAATTTGTGAACCAGCCAAATATTCTGTTCAAAGAAAATACATTGTATGTTTGTATGTGTGTTTCTAATTATTGCTATTTATTCATATTTGTTCTCTTTTAATCTTTAAAGTTTAACAATTCATTCTTTATCTTAATATCTTTATATTTGTTTGGAGTTGGCTTTCTTCCCTTTCATCTTTTTTATTGTACAGCAATCTTTCTCCTCAAACCTACCACCTCTCTTTTCTTTCCTTCTTACTTTCTCTTCCTCCCACCCTCTTCTTCTCCTTCCTATTTCCTCTTCCTTTCTCCTTCTCCTCCTCTCTTCCTCTCTCTCTTACCCTCACTCCTACTCTAATTTCCCTTCCCTTCCTTCACCCCTCTCTATTACTGTATCCTTTTATGCATATGGACTACTCAGAGGGCTGAAAAAGTTATTTTTGACTGGTCCTCACACTTTTGACCAGTCCTCGAATTTACGACTGTCCTCACATTTTACGTTTTTGCCCCATCTTGTCACCATGGTGAAGAGAAGCAGTTGTGAAATGAGTGACATGGTTGTTAAGAATGCTGCACGGGCATAAATGTGAGGATGGTCATAAGTGTGAGGACCAGTCAAAAGTGTGAGGACCTGTCAGAAATGACTTTTTTCAGCCCTCTGGTTAGTCCTTTTGTGCATATGGACTATTCGGAGGGCTGAAAAAGTTATTTTTGACTGGTCCTCGCACTTTTGACCAGTCCTCGAACTTACGACTGTCCTCACATTTTACGTTTTTGCCCTATCTTGTCACCATGGTGAAGAGAAGCAGTTGTGAAATGAGTGACATGGTTGTTAAGAATGCTGCACGGGCATAAATGTGAGGATGGTCAAAAGTGTGAGGACCTGTCAGAAATGACTTTTCAGCCCTCTGAGTAGTCCCTATACACATAGCCATGGCCACCCGATCACATGACCAGCTAGCCACGCCCACCCAGTCACATGGCATCCAAGCCACGCCCACACAATAAGCCACGCCCACAATGGTGTCCTTCTTACCAATGTTAAAATCTGTTCACCTTACCCTATACACATAGCCATGGCCACCCGGTCACATGACCAGCTAGCCACGCCCACCCAGTCACATGACCAGCTAGCCACGCCCACAAAATAAGCCACGCCCACAATGTCCCTCTTTACCAATGTTAAAATCTGGTCACCTTAGCCTAAATATAGAAGTTTTGAAGATTAGCATTAAATGTATATGTTAATTATAGAAGTCATATAACTGAAGAATCAGAGTGTGCTGCCTGTTGGATACCAGGTAGTATGTTTGTAGTTAAAGAAAAGAAAAAGAAGGAGGAGAAGGGGAATTGTATGAAAACCCAGTGGGATCCCTTGGACAGTCTATCCCCTCCATATAATCCACAAGTAATGGCTGCAGGGATGAACATTCCAAACCATGATGTCCAGAGAGCCCAGTGGATAGACCTAACAGAGAAACAAGGGACAAATTATATCCGAATTTGCAGAGGGAAATACATCAGTGTAAGGAGGATGTGAGATAGCTTCCCCTCCCAGATGTAAGTAAGGGTAGAGATGTGAGAAAGAGGATTGCTGTGAGTGAGGAATGTTTATTTCCTCTCAGGGAAGTGCTGAATGGAGTGAATGTGGCTAGAAATGCTAGAATAAGTTATGTTAATACTCCATTGAACAGCCAAGAAGTGAAAAGTTTTTAAAAGGATTTGAAACTATTAGTAGAAGACCCAATTTCGGTGGCAGAACAAGTGGATAAGTGTCTGGGATGTAATAGCTATATTTGGGTGAGTTGACTGTGATATTGAATATTTTATTTAGTGATGAACAGAGAAATTTGATCAGGAAAGATGCTATAATTATTGGGAGAGATGGCACCCTGTAGAAAATAATAATAATGTTCCTGGAAATAAGAAGTATCCTCTATAAAGATCTAATTGAGCAGCTGCAGCTGCAGCTCAAAACAAAACAAAATAAAACAAAACAAAAATTGTGACATGTTTGGCCAGCCAGCAAATTAAGTAGGCTTCTCAGCTTGGGTTTAAAGTTGCGGGAAACAGGTAGGCAGTGGTTACGACCCCCAATTCACAGGTCTGGAAATGTTATTTAATGGTACTGGTATGTGTGTATATGGGTTGGTATGCAGTCATTTCCAACACCTGGAGGGAGGATGAGACTCTCTAATAACAGTACAAAAAAAGTTATTTAAAAAAAAAGATTTGGAAAATGGCTTGTGAAAAGCTCCCTGAAATAATTATAATGATTGGTTTGCTTGGAGAAAGAGAGAAGCAGGAAAGGGTGTATGTGCAGTTTTTCTGTTCATTTTAACCATTTTTTTCCCTCTGCTAAGTTTAAACATTGAACTCTTGCCTGAGAAAGGTGGAATAAATATGACATCTAATAGTTGCTTTTGCTGTTTTGGTTTGCACTGTTTTTGGTCTGCATATAGGAAGCTATGCAGATATACCGTGTTTCCCCGAAAATAGGACATGTCCCCAAAATAAGGCCAAGCCTGATTTTTGGGGTGGGCGTAAATATATGCCCTCCCCTAAAAATAAGCCCTCCAGCAAGCATGGCCATTTTTGCCATGGATTGCAGCCACTTCTGCAGCAGGAGGCCAAGCGATGCGCCCCATATGCCTTCCCAGCAGCAGCCTCCCAAAGGGTACTGTAGCAGCAGCTATCCACAATGTTTTTACCCTTATTTCATCCCGACCGTACTGGGCCATGTGGGTTGGGACGAAATAAGGGTTAACAAATTGTGGATTGCTGCTGCTATGGTATCTTTCGGAAGGCTGGCGCAAGGCGCAAGTTTCCTGCTGCAGAAGTGGCTAAACTGGAGGAGTGCTTTTGGAAGAGAAGGCAAAAGGGAAGCAATCACGTGCAAACTCCTGCCCAAAGCCCGTGCCTGGCTGGCTCCCTTTTCTACAGTGCCTGGCTCTTTATTGAGGGGGTGGGGGAGAAGCGAGATGCATGGAGCGAAACAGGCCTCTCTCTTCTTGCTGTCTCTTCTCCCCCTCTCGCTGGGCATGGCAGGGCTTCCTGCCCCTGTCCAAATTGGATGCAATTTGGGGGTGGCAAGTGGGGAGGGGTGGTGCTGGGGAGACAAGCGAGATGCGTGTCTTACCTGCCTTGTAGCTCCATCGTGTGTCTCACCATTGACTGCAGGCAAACACGTAGGGTAAAAGAAACCTCGCGAGTTCAATCAAACTTCTCGAACTCGCGAGAAGTTTGGTTTTACCCTGCAATGTGTTTGCCCGCAGACAACGACGAGACACGTGACAGAGCTGCAAGACAGGTAAGACACACGTCTCGTATCTCCCCGGCCCCATCTCTCCCCATCTGCCATCCCCAAATTGCATCCAATTTGGGCAGGAAGCCCTGCCATGCCCGGCGAGAAGGGGAGAAGAGACTGCAAAAGGACTCGCGAGAAGTTTGGTTTTACCCTACAACGTGTTTGCCTGCAGACAACGATGAGACACGTGACAGAGCTGCAAGGCAGGTAAGACACGCATCTTGCTTCTCCCCCGCCCTACCTACCATCCCCCTCGACAAAGAGACAGCAGGAAAGGGCAGACGTCAGGCTGCTGTTATGGTATCATTGTGGTGTGTAGAGCTGTCTTACCTGCCTTGCAGCTCCTTCATGTGTCTCGCCATTGTCTGCAGGTAAACATGTAGGGTAAAAAAAACCTCGTGAGTTCAAACTTCGCAAGAAGTTTGGTTTTACCCTACATGTTTGCCTGGAGACAACAGCAAGACATGCGACACAGCTGCAAGGCAGGTAAGACACGCATCTTGCGTCTCCCCGGCCCCTGGCGAGGGGTGGGGGGAGAAGAGATGGCAAGAGGAGCAAATCCCATCTCGCTCCATGCGTCTTGCTTCTCCCCCGTCCCACATGCCACCCTCCTCGATAAAGAGCCAGGTGCTGTGGAAAAGGGAGCCAGGTGGGCGCAAGCATCTGGGGCTGCCGGGTGTTGCCCAGCAGAGAGGTGGGAGTGGAGCAGGAGTTTGCAGGCGAGGGGGATGGATGGATGGATGGGAGGCAGGCAACTGCCAAGAACGCTGGGGAGATTCCCACCTTTGGTTGCCCCAGCAAACAGCTGATGAGAGGTTGTGTTGCGCTGCCACATGTGCGCAACACAGCAGAAGCCATGAGGTGGCCACACTTGCTGTCTCCTGCACCCCCAAAATAATAAGAAACACCCCCCCCCGATAATAAGGCCAAGCCCTTATTTTGGGGTTCAAAAAAATATAAGACAGGGTCTTATTTTCAGGGAAACTCGACATTTTCTGCTCTGATCATTAAAATACAAGTTGGGAAATCAGCTGAGATGTCCATTTCCCAGTGAGTGGAATTTAGTTAAAAAAAAGTTTAAGGAAAGTCAATTTTCAACAAGGCAGTTGGAAGAAGTAGCCAAGTATTCTGTATTCAGATCGGAAGAGGGAGTAAGGAGGTAGTAACAATAATTGTATTACTAGAGAAAGGAAATTGAACAAGAAATGTTATTTGCAAACAAATGAGACATGAGGAAAAGGGGGGAAAAAAACTTGATATTGGAATATAATTTTGATATATATTTTTTTGGAAGTCTGAGATTTAATATGCTTAGTTAAACCTATGCATCAACCAAAGGAAATGACTCTGAATTGTTTTGCTTAGATTTGTAAATGTTTTTAACCTATTTAATAAGAATTTACTTCCATCTGAATGGAATCGGAATCTGACTTAATTTCCATTAAAAGCAGAGAATTGATACAAAAGTTTAATACATAACTTTTGACTTTGCAATAACCCGGTGGCTTATTTGCATACCCACATATATTTTAGTGCATTGGTTCAGAATACCTCATTAAGATTCTTTTTGAAGTTGCTCTTTTTATTTTTCTTCTTCATGTCTTTATGTCTCTGTGTGGGACACACTGGTTTTGAATATTTTGGAGGCAAGGTGATCTATCCTATGGTACTTTTCTTTTTTAGCAGCACAAGTTGCTGTCCTTTCAGAAATTATTACAGTGATGAGTTTTTGTACATCGGGGTTTTTTTGTTATTATTTTGTAGATGTGAGTTATTCACATTAAAATGTTTTATGATACAGTTCCTGTATTAGTTGCCTAACTGATTCTTGTTGGTCTTTAGGTTTTAATAAAATTTTAACTTCTGCGTCCATCTGCATAGCTATTATGTATTTTTGACACAGATTTATTGCTGTGATTTATTTTAAGAGGTTCATATTCATTGTAATCTGAGTATATAGACCAAGATCTGCTTTCTGAAGCTTATGCTATAATCAGTAATATATGCTTGAAAATAATGAAGGGATATTAATAAAAGAATCATGCAAGAACTTCATTAATTGGAGTTAACAGTCACATTTGATTACACATTCCTATCACTATCTTTGGACATTTACTATAACCAAAGAATACTCCATATCTGCGGAAAACTATTTATATAAAAAAAGACCACTGGCTCTAGAAGAGAGCGGGATACTTGCTAGTGTCAATACTGCTTTCTGTTCTCTAGAGTAGAGGTATCAAACTCAATTTTATTGAGGGCTGCATCAGCATTATGGTTGCCCTCAATGGGACAGTAGTGGGGTCTGGATGGGTGTGACTGGGTGCGTGTGGCTGGGTGGGCGTGGCCAGCTCTATGTTGCTCACTGGGCATGGCTGATTTGGGTCCCCCACTCCCATAGGGTTACCATAATGGTCAGGAAGGCTCTGAAGGAGGTAGCTGCTGGAGGGGAGAAGCAAGAAGCTTCCCAGGAGGCACAGCTGGTACTACAAATGCAGCTCTGCCCCTCCACTTTCCAACCCCAACATTCCAGAATAAAGTTGGGTCAGCCTTTGAGCACCCCAACAAAATCCTCAACTAGAGGCAAGTAATCCAGGCTCATGGGAGAGGGAGCAGCAGATTTAAGCAACTTGCAGGCCGGATCTGGTCTGCGGGCCTTGAGTTTGACATTTCTGCTCTAGAGTATTTTCTGAAATAATGTCCTCAGCTAGGTTTTTATCTTTCCCAAAAAGTAGATTTTGAAACATAATTCATGCAAAGTAATTCATCAAAGATTTGATGGTGCAAAAGGAAACTGAATAAGTAAAACTCATTGAGCTTCATATTTCTTATAAGATGCTATAATGCTGATAATCTAATCTAATGACAGTACAAAATGGAAATTTTATACTGTAACACAGGGTGGTCCTATGGATATGCTAAGAATTGTTTCTGAGTCAGTGAGGAGTTTGCTGCTAGCATATCTACGTTCTATGAAGTGGACACTGTTAGATCTCAGATTTTTTTTTTTTAATGAGACTTTCTAGCCATGCAGGATTTGTTCAGTTGAAGATGAAAATGTCTCACATTACATAGTGAACTTGTTTGCTCTCTTGAGTTTTCTTTTTCTTTTTACTTGTTTACTGATCTACACCAAATTGAAGATTGTGTTCAGTATTCTTGTGTGGAACAGTTGTCTATTGTGATTTTTTTTCTTGTTAAATATTTGCATGAAGCTTTGCCTGTTGGATTGTACCAGCCTGGATCTATGTGAAAACATATATAAATTTGTTACCATCCATCCACACTAGTGCTTTGTTCCAGAACCTGACCTCATCATTCCAGTTTGAAGGCTGCAGATCCACTTGATACTGTCTGGACTGTTCAAGCTGTGACAGATGCCTTAGGACTAAGCAAAAAAAGCCATTGCAGAAGGGCTGGGAGAAGTCAAGCTTGGCACGCCAGGCCATCGAGGTCTTCTTCCCCTCAAGCAAGGGAGAGGGAACTCCAGCTGAGAGAGACCAGCAGCCTGCCTCCTATGACAGCGAGGATGAGGGCGAAGATGATCCAATGGTAAATGAAGCCATCTGCCTCTTTGCCATCCCCGCTAAGATCATGATGCCAAAGTCAGGAGTTCAGGAAGAGGTGTCCTAATAGACTCAGGCTGCATCTGGTGCCTAATTAGCCTATCGACGGTGCTGAAACTAGGGATACAAGTGAGAAGACTGCCCCAAGGCCCAAGGCATGAGGTTTGAGCAGGTCGATGGATCATTGATAGCAGGTTCTCCTGCAACACACCTCACTGAGCCAGTGCAGATAGAGATGGCCTAATATTGGGACATTATCCGATTTGTGATAGTCCTGAAGATGACCGAGACAGTAATTCTAGGACTGTCCTGGCTAGACAACTGGGGCCTGACCATCTGGTGGGAAGGGAGAGAGAGGAAAATGAGGCTAGGAAGAGGCTCTCAAACATCTGGGAGGGAGGAGCTGTCCAGCACTGAGCAGAAACTAAAGCAAACGAGTTCCTGAAAGCCGCATCAGAGCAACCACCAGGGGCCCAGCTAATCCCCAAAGAATACCGGATCTAGGAGGGGTGTTCAGTGAGGAAGAATGTGATGTGCTACCCCCTCCCCCCGCCCAACCGACTGTGATTGAGATCCTGCCAGGTGCAAAACACCCCAAACCAAAAATGTACTCCATGATTCTTAAGGAAATGAAGGAACTGAGGGAGTACATCAACAAAAATCTACCCAGAAGCTTCATCCAACCGGTGAAATCCCATGTAGCCACTCCCATACTATTCAAGGAGAAAAAAGATGGGACAATGAGACTGTGTGTTGATTTTTAGGAGGATAAACGGTGTGCGTACATGGAGGATATGTATCTTCTCCACCTAATGAAGAGCATGTTGGTCCACCTGGCAAAGGGGAAGCTAGACCTGAGGGAGGCATACTACAGCGTGAGGATCAAAGAGGTGGATGAATGGAAAACTGCATTTAACTGCCCACTAGGAAGTTTCTAATTCAAAGTAATGCCATTCGGGCTCCAAGGGCCCCGTGCAGTGTTCATGCAACTCATCAACAAGGTGCTGCATGAGCATCTGTTTAAGGGGGTCCTAGTGTACTTAGATGACAACCTCATCTTCACCAAAACGATGGAGGAGCACATCAAACTGATCCACCGGGTACTGAGAAAGCTCCTGACTGCAAACTTATATGCTAAGTTGTCCAGATGAGAGTTCCATAAGACCCGCCTCAACTACCTAGTCAGTGATGGCAAACCTTTTAGAGACTGAGTGCCCAAACTGCAACCCCAAACCCACTTATTTATAGCAAAATGTCAACACAGCAATTTAACCTGAATACTGAGGTTTTACTATCTAAAATAATGATAAACAAGGCAGAGTTCAACTAATTGTTCTAAGAAAAATGTGATAAATGCATGTTTATGCCCCTTCATTTTTTTCTGCTTTTGAAATATGTTTAGCAACAATAAAAAAGAAAAACTTTTGTAATATCATTTCTCTCTTTCCCCCCCTCTCTCTCTTTCCCCCTCTCTCTTTCCCTCCCTCTCCCTTTCCCTTCATCTCCCTTTCTCTGTCTCTCTCTATCCCTCCCTCTTTCTCTCTTTCCCTCCCACCACCTCTTTGTTGCTATCTCTTTCCTTACTTTTTCTCTTTCTCTCCCCCTCTCTTTCCCTCCTTCCCTCTCTTTCTCTCCCTCCTTTTCTCTTTCTCTCTTTACCTCCCTCCCTCTCTCTCTTTCTCTCTTTACCTCCCCCCTCTCTCTTTACCTTCCTGTCTTTCTCTCTCTCTCTCTTTCCCTCCCTCCATCTCCCTCTCTCTCTCTCGCACACACACACTCCACACCACCCCCGCGATGCCTCTGCTGTCTCCATCCCTGCACTGGGTTCGCCAAGCCCTTCTGGCAAAGGAAGGTGTCAGCATCTGTGGGGTTCCCAGGCCAGACTTTTTCCAGGTATCCTGCCAAAGTTCCAGGGCAGCTGACCTTCCTTTATCTGCTGCTGCCACTGGTGTGGGGAGCAAGGGGTGAGTAAGAGGAGGCAGCAGAGCCTGGCTAGCCTTAGAAGGGAGATCAAGCTGGCTCCCAACAGGAGACAGGGAGTGGTTCTCCTGGGAATGCGGCAGGGAAGCCGGGTGAGTGTGAAGGGTCACTGTGGCACAGGAGGGCGGGAGGGAGCCAGACCGAAGAAGGGCAAAGCTAAAGAGTCCTCTCCTTTCTGGTGAGGGCTGAAAACGGTGAGGGCTCCGGTGAGGGCTGAAAATTTGCAGGGGTTAATTTGAAAGTCCTAATCCTAGTCTGAACCTTGTGGGGTGGTGGTGGAGGCATTGAACGGTGAAGGCACTCAGCACATGATCCGAGAGAATCCTGCCACAGGAAAAGAACACACTACGGGGACCAAGCATCCATTATTGCTGCAGAGATAGAGAGCAGTATGCAAGATCCCTCTAGTCTAGTCTTATATCCCCCACCCCGTTCTTTGCAATTAGGTCTCATCAATGCACAGGTTATTTGCTTGTGTATCTGTGTAATTTTTGAAAGAAGGCAAGCAAATGACAACTACCAGAGGGAATCGGGGGTGAAACAAATGAAAGGCTGGAGAGAGTTTTTTAAAACAGAAGGAAAGGAGCAGGGACCATTTGCAAACAGGCCTCCATCTGTCTATCAACTTAAACAGGAGGCACAAAACAAAGTCACATCCACCAATCAGAGCCCTGTTCTGCCCATCACTTGTTTCAGTGCATGTCCAGCAGCATTTCATCTCTGCTGGGATGACAGCACACGTGCCTACAGAGAGGGCTCTGAGTGCCACCTCTGGCATGCATGCCATAGGTTTGTCACCAGGGACCTAGGCTATTGAGTATCGAGTGAGAGGGTAGAAATGACCCAGGAAAAGTAAAAGTGGCACGTGATGTATTAGGACTTTTTCCCCCTTCACTAAACCGGGTGTGGACGTAGCCAGGGAGTTTGAGACCCTAACCTACAGGATGCTTGGGGCAATGTAAAATAGGCACTAACAAAAGCCACAGAGATGCAAAGGGGGAGGCAGACAAAAGCGATTCCCGTAGAGGCTGTTTCACATAGGGGAGAAAGTTTACCTTTCTACCAAATACCTAAAACTGAAATTGCCCTGTAAGAAACTGGTCCTACGTTTATAGGACCTTTTCCCATCATAAAGATCATTAACCCAGGCACGGTGAAACTGAAACTCCCACACCTATTAGAGAAAGTACTGTGTTTCCCCAAAAATAAGACCTCCCCGGATAATAAGCCCAATTGGGCTTTTGAGCGCATGTGCTAAAATAAGCCCTCCCTGAAAATAAGCCCTCCCCGAAAATATTTAAACGCATGCAAAGCCGGTCCCTGCCATTTCCTCTGCTTAGGGTTAGGGAGACAGAGCTGGAAATCAGGTAAGACAGCAAGAGGAACCCTGTTTTGCTCCACATGCCCCAAAATAATAAGACCTCCCCGAAAATAAGGCCAAGCACTTATTTCAGTGTTCAAAAAAATATAAGACAGGGTCTTATTTTCGGGGAAACACAGTACATCTGGTCTTCCACAGCAGTTAGTTGAAGCTGGTAATGGGTTCGAAGCTAAGACCAGGAGCTCGGGTAGGCCCAGGTCCCATTGTAGTGGAAGGTGGGTGAATTATGAAATAAAAAGAATTCTAGACTCTAGGCCAGTGATGGCTAACCTTTCTTTCCTTGGGTGCCAAAACATCCATAATGCAACGCCTCCCCGTGCACCCTGCATCCCTGCGCATGCGTGTATGACCTCCCTCCCATGCCCCGTTGAAGCCTCCTTGAAGCCTCCTGGGTCCAAAAACGGGCCACGGCTTGCATGGCAGAGACCCGAAAATCAGCTGGCTGATGGGAGGTGCGCACACATGTGTGGTGGAGCTGACCCAGGGTGACGGCTTGCATGCCCACAGATGGCTTCACATGCCACCTGTGGCACACGTGCCATAGGCTTGCCATCACAGCTCTAGTCTGTATAAGGGGAGGCTACAGTACTTAGTACAATGGAAGGGTTACCCCTCTCGGAAGCCAGTTGGGTGAAGAGTCAGAACATAAGGGCAGATAGGTTGATCAGAAAATTCCATGAGAAAAATCCCCAAAAGCCAAAAGGACAGCTGGGTGATAGCAGGGGTGCCTAGTGAAAATTTAACCTGTCTGTACTTGGTATTTTCCAGATACTTCTCACTCACTAGGGGAAGAGCTCACTGTCAACTTTGAACCCAACCTGGTAGCAGCTGTTTTTCTGTTTTTCAGTTGCCACGCAGAGCAGGAAGGAGGGAAAGAGGTTGGAATGCCTTACTACGCACTAGAGAGAGCTTTCTCATGAGAACCATGGTAATCTCTACTGCCAATAGATAAGACCGGGGAAGGAGTGCTTGGAGAGCCCGCCAATTAACCCAATTGGTGAACATGACCTGTGACACTTGGGGGGATGGGGTTATTTCTTATTTTAATTATAGTGAAACCACAGGAAAGATTATTTATTTATTTATTTATTTATTTATTTATTTATTTATTTATTTATTAAATTTGTATACCGCCCTACTCCCGAAGGACTCAGGGCGGTGAACAGCCATAGAATAAAACATAAATACAAAATTTAAAATAGATATAAAACAAATTAAATAATTTGGCTGAACCATATTAAAACCCCAATAATTTAAAACCTAATTTAAAATTCCCATTTAAAAAGGGGAAAATTATAAAATGTTTTACAGATGGCATTTAGACCCCAAAAAATTGTTGTGTATGTACCCTAATGTGCAGCCTAAATGTTGGAGATGTGATTGTCTAGATGCTACATATTATCATGTTTGGTGGACCTGTAAGAAAGTTAAGGCTTTTTGGATAAAAATTTGGTGGGTCATGCAGAATGTTCTGAAGAAAAAAATTCAATTTTCTCCACAATTGTTTTTACTGGGTATAGTTAAGGGTTTTACATTGGGTGAAACAAAATTGATATTGCATATGATAACAGCAGCAAGATTGTTGATAGGTAAATACTGGAAAAATGAAGCGCTGCCCACGATGGAGGAATGGACTTTGAAGATGGCCAGTTTTGCAGAGATGGCGAAGATTTCAGCATATCTAAAAGATTGTTCACAAGAGACTTATGAATGGGAATGGAAGAGGTGGATAGATTATGTTCAGAACAAATATCAAACCAGGAAGTATCAAATAGTTTTTATTTGAAAATGTTATATTAAGATAGAAATATTTTAAGATAATGAGGATGAAAAATTTATTTGAAAATGTTATATTAAGATAGAAATATTTTAAGGTAATGAGGATGAAAATTTATTCGAAAATGTTATATTAAGATAGAAATAGGTTAATGTAAGGAAGATGAAAATTTATAAGGGGGAGGGAGGGGTTCAAGTTTTATATACAAAGGAGGGTTTTTCCTTTTACTTGATATGAGTATAATGTGTGGAAGTCTGGGGGGGAGGGGAGGGTTAGGGTGGGTTAGGGAGGTTGGGAAGTTTGGGGTGGGATGAGGGGGGAAAAAGGGGTGAAAATGTAATTGTAAAACTTTTGCAATAAAAAAAAAAGGGGGGGGGGGAAATTTAGGTCAGGCCAGCTTGATGAAATAGGAACGTCTTAAGCGCGCGATGGAAGGTACGCAGATCCGGGATCCTCCGTATCTCCGGTGGGAGCTCGTTCCAGATAGTAGGTGCCCCCACAGAGAAGGCTCTCCCCCTGGGGGCTGCCAGTCGACATTGTTTGGCCAACGGCACCCGGAGGAGCCCCTCTCTATGGGAGCGTAATGGTCGATGGGAGGCTATTGGTGGTAGCAGGCGGTCCCGTAAATAACCAGGTCCTAAGCCATGGAGTGCTCTGAAGGTGATAACCAAAACCTTGAAGCACACTCGGAAGACCACCGGAAGCCAGTGCAGCTCGCGCAGGAGAGGCGTTACATGGGAGCGCCACGTCGCTCCCATCACCAACCGCGCGGCCGCACTCTGCGCCAGTTGAAGCCTCCGAGTGCTCCTCAAGGGGAGCCCCATGTAGAGAGCGTTACAATAGTCCAGACGGGAGCTGATTTAGAGTTGGTTTTCCTTTGAAGGTGTGCCAATATGATGTACTCAATAAAGAAGAGCTTTGAGGAGGATCCTAGTCTCAAAAGTTCTAATTTGCTTGGGTTCATTAGTCGGAACCTTGACATGGTGTTTATTTATTTCAAAACTGGACAATGAATCCCACAGCACTATCTTTGAATTCTTCTCACTGGACATTCTGAATCATAATGTATGTAAAAATCTGCCTATATATGAAGACTATATGCCATAGTATATTGTCTTCATCTTCCTCCTCCCCCCTGAAGAAATAGAAGCAGAGGTTAGTCCAAGTCAAACAAATGTCAAAGAAGAAAAGCATACAGTGACTGATTATGTAAAAGACAATCAAGAACTAGAACTGATGGACTTCCGCTGGCTCCGCTGACGACGAGGACGGTCTCCATAGACCGCCAGCCACCCGATCTGTTAAAACCGCCCTGACAGCGTTAAACTGCTGTCCGGCAGTTTGAAAAAACTCTCCTTCGGGCAAAGAAGGAGAGGAGAGTTGGAGGGGGTGGGTAGAGCTCCCCGAAAGTCACTGGATTAATTCCAGGGACTCGGAGGGTGAGAGCTCCCCAGTTCACCCCTCCCATTGCTCCGGGTCGCTGGTGCCTCTGTTAATCAGAGCAAGACGTCTGCGTCCAACTCTGCCGGCAAACAGTGAGTTCTAATGATTTCTAACAAGGCAGACAGAGCTGAAGCAAGAGTGCAAGCTTTTTAAAAGAAACAGAACTTAACTCCGTGAATACATTGTTGCAAACGGAGCTCTCTTGAGCTGGAGGCTGGAGAGGAAGCCTTTGTTATGGGGGGAAGGGAAAGTGAAAGTTAAAAGGAAACTGCTTGTTAAGAGCCCTCTGCCTGAAGAGAAAACTGTTGGGGACTGAGTATAGCTTGAAGAGAGGATTGTTTATTTTGAAAAAACTTTGAAACATACTTTGTAAGACTGTTTACAAGATTTTGTGGCTGCAAAAGGAAAAAACTCTTTTTAAAATAAAATGGCTGCTAAACAACTAAAGCCACCAACTTCTAAAGGGGGAGGAGGTTCCCCTGTAGTGACTCAAAAACAACAACTTCCTGCTGATACACAGTCACAAGACCTTAAAGAATTTATAATGGGTGCCCTGAACAATCAGACAGAAATGATGAAACAATTTTCAGAGGAGTTAAAGAAAATTAAAAGTGTGGTGGAGGAAAAACATGATGAAATAAGAGATGACATTGTTTATGCAGTTTCAGGACTGGCTACTCATATGTTAAAGATTGAGGAGAGAGTATGGGAAATTGATGATGCTAACTTGGAGCTTGCAACTAAAGTAGGAGAGGTTATGATACAAACAGAGAAAGTGGATGATGAAATGGTTCTGTTACAATACAGATCAATGGAATTTGCCCTCAGGCTGAGAGGTTTGAAAGAAAAGACTGGTGAAAATTTAAAAGATGTTTGTTCCAATGCTTTGGCAGAGCTGATTTCAGAAAGGCCAGAAGACGTGGTAATTCAAATGGATAAAATTTATAGGGTTAATTCCTGGCTGGCAAAACAAAAGCAGCTACCAAGAGATGTGGTGATTTATTTCACAACAAGGAGAATTAGAAATGACATTCTGCAAGCTTCTTATAGAAACAAGATTAAAGTGGATGGACAAGAGCTGGTGGTCCTGAAAGAGCTTCCTCCTAAAATGTTAAGAGATAGAAAGCAGTTTGGTTTTTTGGTGAACAAACTAAGAAATCAGCAGCTCCAGTACAGATGGGATGTCCCCTTTGGGATAATAGTGACATATGCTGGGCAAAGACATCGCTTAAACACAGTTGGAAAGGCAAAAGATTTTTATGTCAATGTTTTAAAGGCTGGAAGGCCACCCTCACCAGGGGGTGCTAGAAAGCAATTGGAAACGACACAACAAGAGAAAGATGGAGGGCAACCACAAACTTACACTCAAGCTCTAGCTGGAGGAGCTAATTTGGAAGAAGATTTACTGCTGAGTGGGGGTCCACCACCAACCCTTGAGTCATTAACGATGATACAGCTGCCAAAAGATCAACGACTGACAAGAGCTACTTACAAACAACATCTGGCACGACAGCCTCAAGATTCAACCCAACAAGTTCAAAAAACACAAGCAGTGGGAGGAGCTAGGCCGAAGTATAATATGGCGGAGGAGGTTCAGCTGATGCTCTCAAAGCTTGGAGCGCCAAGAGATGGCAAATAAATTCTTATCTTGGAATGTCAATGGTTTAAATTCTCCACAAAAAAGAAAGAAAATATTTCACTACTTGAAGCAATTTCAGAATGATGTTATTTGTTTGCAAGAAACGCATATTAAATCTTCAGATCAAAAGTATTTGATAAATTCGAAATTAGGTACACATTTTGTGGCATCAGCATCAGAGAAGAAAAATGGCCTAGTTATATACATTAAAAGAGGTTTAGTGGCTAATTTAATTGAGGCTGATACTCAAGGTAGATATATTGCAATTGAATTAACAACACAGAATGGGAAGCTGCTTGTAATTGGAGTATACGCACCTAATCAACAACAAGATAAATTTTATAAACTTTTACATACTAAAATATTACAATGGGATTATAGATCTTTACTTCTAATGGGTGATTGGAATGGGGTAATAAATACCCAGAAAGATAAAAAAAGTCTATCTAAGATATCCATGCGTGCTAAGTTGCCTAAATCTTTTTTTGATATTCTGGAGGATATGGAGCTCAGAGATATTTGGAGAGAAAGGAATGTATCGGAAAGTGATTTTACTTTTTTTTCAGATAGGCATCAATCTTTCTCTAGGATTGATTTTATATTAACTACAAATGATCTTTTTTCTAGGGTGAAGAACACGAAGATATGTCCAAGATCTTTAACTGATCATAGCCCGGTTTGGGTGGAATTAGAGCAGGAAAGAGGGGAAAGGAGGTCTTGGAGGTTAAATGAGAATTTATTTAGATATGAAGATAACTTGTGTGAGCTTAAAAAACAAATGAAAGAATTTTTTGTTAACAATATGAATAAAGGAACCTCGATGGAGATGGTATGGGATGCGAGTAAGGCATATATGAGAGGAACATTAATTTTTTTGAACAATAAATATAGACTAAAACAACAAAACAGACGGAAAGAGATAGAGGAGGAAATTAAAAAGAAAGAACAATCGCTTATAACTAACCCGGGAGATAAAAAGGCAAAAGATATGATCAATATTTTAAGAGAGCAATTTAATATGTTATTGGCTGGGCAAGTAGCAACTAGCATACAATATGCCAGACATAATACATTTTGTAATGCTAATAAACCTGGGAGATGGTTGGCTTACACGATGAGGAAAAAACAAAAATCACGTGTTATTAGATAAGATAGAATTTAGAGGTAAAGAAATTTATCAACAGAATTTAATAAAAAAAGGCTTTTTTGGAGTTTTATACAAAGTTATACGCTAAAGATGTAATTCAAGATGTTGATATTGATAGATATTTAAAGATGGAGATTCCTGAATTAACACTGGAACAGAGAGAGAGATTGAATCAGCCAATAACGTCCGAGGAAATTGTTGGGGCAATTAAACAATTAAAAATAGGTAAGGCTCCAGGAACAGATGGA
Organism: Arizona elegans; assembly: GCA_022577455.1. NCBI lineage: Eukaryota > Metazoa > Chordata > Lepidosauria > Squamata > Colubridae > Arizona > Arizona elegans. The sequence continues at coordinate 66,711,307 of JAKOOJ010000004.1, read as the reverse complement.
CTAACAGCTGTCTATTATAAACATTTACAATCTGAAATGTTAGAACCACTCAAAATTTTATTTAATAAAATACAAGTAGGAGGAGGAGTACCACCTTCCTGGAAAACAGCTTTTGTCTCACTAATTCCAAAGGAGGACCAAAACTCCATTAAACCTGAGAACTTCAGGCCAATTTCACTTCTGAATACTGATTATAAGATTTTTGCTAAGATATTGGCTAATAGATTAATGCCAGTTATGCAACAAATAATTCATAATGATCAATCAGGGTTTATAAAAGGGAGACAAATGAGATATAATGTTAGACAAATCGTAAACTTACTGGAATACTTGGAAAAAAATAATCAAGTCCCTGCAGCATTTATATTTTTGGATGCAGAGAAGGCATTTGATCGTTTGAACTGGCAATTTTTGTTTAAAATAATAGAGAAAATGCATTTTGGAGAGTATTTTACACAATCAATTAGAGCGATATATCAGCAGCAAACAGCACAAATTATAGTTAATGGAGGTTTAACAGAGGCTTTTAAAATTGAGAAAGGAACAAGGCAGGGGTGTCCTCTGTCCCCACTATTATTTATTCTGACTTTGGAGGTACTATTGAACAAGATACGGGACTCAGAAAAATTGAAGGGTATTGTAATTAGACAACAAGATTATAGATTAAGAGCATTTGCAGATGATTTGGTTATTACCTTATCCCAACCTATAGAGTCGGTTCCATATATATTGGATATAATTGATCAATACGGGAAAGTATCAGGATTTAAAGTTAACCCACATAAGACAAAGATGATAGTTAAAAATATGACTATACTGGAAAGAGATAAACTGGCAAGATTAACAGATTTTGAAATAGTTAAAAAGGTTAAATATCTAGGGGTATACATAGCAGCTTCAAATACAAAATTATACAAAAACAATTATGAGGTTCTTTGGCAGAAGGTACAGAAGGATATGGAAAATTGGAAAAAATTACAGTTGTCTTTATTGGGAAGAATTGCAGCAATTAAAATGAATGTCTTACCTAGATTTTTATTTTTGTTCCAAATGATACCTGTGCTTAAGAAAGATGAGAATCTGAGAGAATGGCAGAAAGGTGTTAATACTTTTATTTGGGCTGGGAAAAAACCCAGAATAAAAATGAAAATTATGCAAGATACACGTGAAAGAGGGGGTCTCAAAATGCCTAATTTAAGATTATATTATGAAGCAGCGGTTTTATCACAAATTAGTGATTGGTTTAATTTAACTGAGGGGAGAATTTTGAATTTAGAAGGTTATGATTTGTTATATGGATGGCATGCCTATTTGTTATATGACAAAAAAGTGGATAAAGTATTTAAGGCTCATATATTAAGAAATGCTTTGTTGAGGGTTTGGAAAAAATATCAATATAAGTTAAATTATAAGATACCTGTATGGGCAAATCCTAGACATGCAATAGAAAATATAAGTATAGAACAAAAACAGGAGGTGATTAACTATAAAGAGCTTCTTATTATGGAAAGGGGGGTAATGTATTTGAAATCTTTAGATACACTGAGAGAAGAAGGTATAATTTACACATGGTTTCAGTATGGTCAACTTCAAGCTAGATGGAAGGAAGATCAAAAAACTGGCTTTGTGCAAAATGAGGAGAATTTGGTAAAACAAATTAGAGATCAAAAACAAATGCATATTAAAAGGTTGTATAATGCTTTATTGGAAATAGATTCTGAGACGGAATTGGTTAAAGATTGTATGATTAAATGGGCACAAAATTTTCAAGACCCAGTAATGATGGAGACTTGGGAAAAGATTTGGATTAGAAATGTGAAATTTACACAAGCACAAAATTTAAGAGAAAATTTTTATAAAATGTTCTATAGATGGCACTTAGATCCCAAAAAATTATCATGTATGTATCCTAATGTGCAAGCTAAATGTTGGAGATGTGACTGTGATGATGCAACTTATTATCATATATGGTGGACTTGTAGAAAAATCAAAGCATTTTGGATAAAGATTTGGTGGGTGATGCAGAATATTTTTCAAAAGAGACTGAAATTTACTCCACAGTTGTTCTTAATGGGTATAACTACGGACTGTACAGTTGCAGAGACTAAATTGATTTTGAACTTGATAACAGCAGCAAGATTGTTGGTAGCACAACACTGGAAGAAGGACTTTTTGCCTACTATTGATGATTGGATATTGAAAGTAACTAATTTAGCTGAAATGGCTAAAATTTCAGCATGTCTGAAGGATCACACACAAGAAAGGTATATACAAGACTGGAGAAGATGGATTGATTATATACAAAATAAGTATCAGACCAAAAAATATCAAATAGCTTATGAATGATTTCTTTTATTTGTATAAGCGCTATATAAGTGATATTAGAAGTATTATGTTTAAGAAATAAGATTTTATATATGGGGGGTTAAGAATTTTTTTTTTTTAGGGGGTGTTAGTTTGATGATTGGTTATGCAATTTAGTTTATTGTTAAAGGTCAATAGAAATACCTTGTGTTCTGCTCTGGGAAGTCGGGGAGGGGGAGGGGGGTTGGGAGGGAGGGTTGTGGGGAAATTGTGTTTGTTTTAAAACTTTTTCAATAAAAAAAAAAGAACTAGAACTGATGCAAGTTAAAAATGGGAACTTATTAAATATACAGGAAGGAAAACATGAATATTGGCATAATGTAATGAAAACATGACCACGAGGTTGGCAAGAAAAAGCATTACATCAGGAGTGTCAAACTCTGGCCAGATTTGGCCCATAAGGTGGTTAAATCCAGCCCTCAGGGCCATCTTGGAAACAGTGAAGGATCGGCTCAGGGTGCCCCAGTCTGGCCCAGGTCGACTGGGTGCTGATCTGCAACCTGGGGGCAACCATTCGAGCCAGAACGAGGCCAGCCTTAGATCCGCGGCACCCCTAGGCATGCACACAGGAGGTGGCAGACATGTATGGGGCCCGGCATCCCTGGGGACTGCATTCTGAGCACTTCCTTTCACCCAGGGTGCCAGCCCTCGTGTGCTCGCCGGCTCCTATGTGCATGGCCAGGGGCAGGGCCGAGGTGGCATCATGTCATGCTTAATAAATGAAAGATTTCATCAAAGACTATTTGTTTGGAAATGCAATTTATTTGAGACAACACCAAAACCTGACAGATAGCCAACACTCCTTTCCAAGCCAAGCTGGTTGACCTCCTAACCTCCAGCTTCCTTCCAGATGTATGGCGTGAATGGAGATGCAGCCCAGATGTCATGGCAGAAAGTAAACTGTCCGAGGAGAGCTTAATTCAGGCAACTGGAAAAGAGCCAGTTCTGATCCCAGCCAGCTTGGATACTACGGAGCCTCAACTCCCCCCTCCTCCATCGAAGCTGCCAGACAGCCAAGATCAGACGATCGTGCTACAACCCAAGAAAAGAAAAGATGAGTATTTGGGAGTTTTGCCAAAATCCGCAGAGGCTGAGTTTCCCTTCCCGAGTGTTCAGGGGAAGGGGAAACCCCTAAGTGAATTGGGGAGGGCAGACTGGCTATGCAACTGGCAGCAGGCCAGGCCCCAAAAAGCTTCAGGGAAGCCACTTGAGAGCCCCATAAATGAGTTGAAGGAGAAATTTGACCGTGCCATCCTTCGGGAGGAGGGGCCATCATGCAGGCCAAAGGAGAAGAGGGAGTCAGTTTGGGCTGATGAACCGAGAGGCCGTAAACTGAAGCACAGCCCTCCCCGCCCCCCGAGCAGAGGGAGAAGGAGCCCAAAGATGCATCCATGGGTTCCTCCCTTACACAGCAAGCAGAGCAGCCTGGATAGGACATCACTTCCCTACCCTAGAATGAGAGATGAGGAAGAGGACCAGCGGCACTGAGGCCAGGCTTACAGAGCCCCGCACTGGGAGGAGAGGGTAGCGAGGGAGGACCCACCCCGTTTCAGAGGGAAGTTTGATGGCAATCCAGACCAGCTAGCCCAATTCCTTGACACAGCTGAGATCTACATCGAGCGTTATGGACACCTCTACCTATTTCCCAGAGCCCTAGTGAGTGCCATTTCAGAAGGGTTGGAGGGAGAAGCAAGGAGGTGGTCAGCAGCCCTCTACAAGAACAGGGCTCCCCAACTGCAAGACGCAGATGGGTTCTTACAACTACTACGAGCCCGGTTCAAGGAGGTAGAGGAGGACCCCTATGTGGAGGATGAGCTCGGGAACCTAATGCAGAAAGGGAGGCCTATCAGAGAGCATATCCGTGAATTCAGGAGAGTCATTGGGACCTTACCTCCCTTACCAGAGTGACTACTGGTGTATTTCTTTAGAACAAGCCTAGACAAGTGAATCGCCCAAGTGACCGCTTATTGGGACATCCTGAACCGACTCCCTGAATGGTTCCAAGTAGCGATAAAAGTCAACAGAGGGTTGCGAGCCAACAACATGTCAAAGCAACTAGATGGCAAGCAGAGGGGCCAACCGGACCAGGGACCACCCATTAGACGAGAAACCACACCATCACAGCCTACCCAGAGGCCTGTCATCCCACGGAGCCCGCTGAGGTGCTACAGGTGTGGGGGGATTGGTCACCTGGCCGCAGCATGTGGAACCCCAAGGCCAAGATCAGACCCACCACCCAAGGCACGACCGGAACAAGGGCCCAAGCGCACCACCAATGCGTCATGGAAAATCCCCCATGGTCCAGAGGTCTTCGCCCACCTAACTGAAACAAGGGGGATCCCAGATGATGGAAATCAATCCCCCGAATCGTATGACAGCAAGGACGAGGGTGAAGACGACCGAATGGTGAGTGGACCCATCCACCCATTTCTCTTCCCTATACGCCTAATGGCCCAAAAAACAGGGACCCAAGGGATTTTCCAAGCCCTAATAGATTTGGGCTGCACAAGGTGCCTGATTAACCTACCCACAGTCCTAAAATTAGGGATCCGAGTCAAAAAGCTCAACCACCCAATTCGATTTGAACAAGTTGATGGGTCTCTAGTGGGGGGAACTTACGCCACACACTTGACCGAACCAGTGAAGCTGGAGCTAGCAGATCACTGGGAAACGATTTGGTTCATAATAGCCCCCAAAATGACAGATCTAGTCATACTGAGACTCTCTTGGCTAGACAAATGGGGCCTCATCATCTGGTGGCAAGAGGGAACCTGCAGGCTGAGGATAGCAAAGGGCCCCGAACCCCTGCCGCTCCAACCAGGCGAGATGCCCCCCACATTACAGGGCCCCAACCCCTCCCACCACAACAAGGGTCCCTCCCTAAGGGTACACCAGAGCATCTGGCGGCCGCATCCGACAGCTCCCATGAGACAGAACAAATCCCAGAGGAGTACTAAGACCTTGCAGAGGTGTTTAGCGAGGCTGAGTGTGACATTCTGCCCCCCCCCCCACGAGGCCGATTGCGCCATCAAGATCATCCCTGGGGCGAAACTACCTAAACCCAAATTGTATGCCATGACAACCCGTGAAATGCAAGAAATGCGGAACTATGTAGACAAGAAACTACAAAGGGGTTTCATTGAGCCAGCCAAACCACGGGTCGCGGCACCAGTCCTCTTCAAAGAGAAGAAAGATGGCTCTATGCGCCTGGTGGTTGATTTTAGAGTCATCAACACTGTTTGTGTACACAACTTATATCCCCTTCCCCTCATGAAAGACATGCTAGCCCACCTGGCCAAAGGGAAAATTTTCACCAAACTAGACCTCCGTGAAGCCTACTACCGGGTACTCATCAGGGAAGGAGATGAGTGGAAAACAGCATTCAACTGCCCCCTAGGGAGTTTCCAATTTAAGGTGATGCCATTTGGACTGCAGGGAGCCCCGGCAGTGTTCATGCAATTGATAAATGAGGTTCTACATGAGCACCTCTATAAGGGGGTCCTTGTCTACCTAGATGACATTCTCATTTACACGGAAACCATAGACAAACACATACCCCTCATCCGCCAAATGCTGGTAAAACTGCTGGGGGCGAACCTATATGTCAAGCTATCAAAATGCAAGTTCCACCAGTCACGGCTAGACTACTTAGGCTATCAAGTCAAATGAGGGGATAGAAATGGACCCAGCCAAAGTACAATCAGTTCTAAACTGGCAAACCCCTCGCACCTACAACTGCAAAGCTTCCTGGGGTTCACAAACTTCTACAGACAATTCATCCCCTCTTTTGCAAGAATTGCCAAACCTCTGATGGACCTCCTAAAAACAGGGAGTCCAGCCACAAAACCCCACCCAGGACAATCTCTACAGTGGGACCTGGCCTGCCAACAGGCATTCGAAACACTAAAAGAAATGTTTGCAAAAGAACTGGTCTTAAAGCATCTTCACCCCGAACAACCCTTCGTCATCCAAGCAGATGCCAGCAATGTGGCAATGGGGGGATGTGCTACTCCAAAAGAACAGCCAAGGGAATTTACAACCTTGTGCCTACACATCCCGCAAACTCACTGACACAAAAAGACGATGGGAGGCATGGGAAAAGGAAGCGTTCGCAGTGAGATGGGTGCTGTTGACCTGGTGACACCTGCTAGAAGGAGGCCAGAGACCGTTCAAAGTTTGGACTGACCATAAGAATCTGGAAGCCCTCAGGACCCCACGGAAATTGTTGCCTAGGCAAATCCGGTGGGCCCAATACTTTAATCGTTTCAACTTCAAGGTGAAACACATCCCGGGGGGAATAACTTTCTGGCCGATGCCCTCTCCCGAATCCCTCAATACAACAGTGAGTGGGAGCAGGTAGTGAATGCCATCATCTCCTCTGCCCAAGGAGTAGGTCAAGTAGTCACCAGACGGCAATGTTGCGACCAGCAAGGCCAACCTGCAAGTGACTTAATGACAAGACTCAAAACTGAAACATCGGCAGACCCCTGGTTCCGAGACAATCAACATCGCTTGACAAAAAGGGATGACCTGGCATGAAAGGGAACAAAACTCAATGTCCCAGAGACTCTATGCACCCTGATCCTCAAGAGAAGCCACAACGTTAAACCAGCGGGACATTTCGGCTTCCTAAAGACTCTGCACTTAGTATGAAGACAGTTCTCGTGGCCCCACATGAGAAAGGACGTAGACAGTTATGTGAAAAATTGTACCATCTGTGCCACGATGAAGAAATAACCAGGAAGCCCTCCCAGGCTGCTGCAGCCAGTAGCTGAACCAACAAGACCATGGGAGGAGATTGCAAAGGATTTCATAGTAGAACTGCCGAGGAGTGGTGGAAACACAGTGATCTGGACTGTAATAGACTTATTCTCCAAATAGGCACACTTCATTCCCTGCAGTGGGCTGCCCTCAGCCTGCCAGTTATCCAAACTGTTCCTGAAACACATCTACCACCTGCATGGAGTACCCAGAAGAATCATCTCCGACCGAGGGGTCCAGTTCACAGCAAAATTCTGGAGGGAGTTCCTACGATCCATAGGGTCATCCCAAGGCCTCAGCTCAGCGTTTCACCCGAGCACCAATGGGGGGTGGTGGTGGAGAGACTGAATGCCATGATAGAGCAATACCTAAGATGCTACATCAACTACCAACAGTCCAATTGGGCAGACCTCCTATCTTTTGCGGAGGTCGCGTATAATAATGCTGCCACAGTAGCACGGGATTAACCCTGTTTAAAATAGTGAGTGGTATGGATTTCATCCCCATGCCAGAGTACCCAAGGGAGCCCCCTTCCTCAGTCAGCTTGACCGATTGGATGGCAATGTTGAGAGAAACCTGGAGAACGTTAAGAGGGTGTTGGCCAAGGTGGCACAATCCTATAAGAAACAGGCAGACAAGCACCGAACTCCCCAAAGACCATTTCGAGTGAGAGAGAAGGTCTACCTCTCCACCAAGTATTTGAGATTTAGACTCCTGAGCAGGAAATTGGGCCCAAAATTTATAGGACCATTCCCTATAGTAAAAGTAATCAACCCGGTTACAGTACAACTGCAGTTGCCCCGACTACTAGGGAAGATACATCCCGTTTTCCACAGTAGCCTCCTGAAGCCTGTGGTGGGGTCAACTTTAAGGCCGGCGCCACGTGATCCCCCAGGGCCCCTGGTCATTGGGGGGCACACTCACTATGAGGTACAGTGAATTCTCGATTCGAGTTGGCACAGGGGGTGCCTCCAATACTTAATTAAGTGGAAGGGTTACCCATTGTCAGAGGCTTCCTGGGTGAAGAGCACAAACATCCAAGCTGACCGCCTTATAGCCAAATTCCATGCAGATCACCCGGACAAGGTGGGAGGGGGCGGGACACACCCTCGGACGGGGTAACGGTAGTTAACTTGTTGTTTGTCTTGCAACAGGCCTCCCTGGAAAAATGAAGGGGGAGGGGCTGGATGTCAGCACTCCAAACTACATTCGTTTCAGTGCTGACATAAGGAGGAGAAAAGGGGGCAGCTGGCAAGAGGACGCTTGACTTTTCACCTACTTATTTTCCCTGAAGATAATATCCCCTAGGAGATGAGATGGGGGGGGGGACATTCCTGGGAACTGAAGTAGTAGATATGGGGAGAGTGATTTGGAAGATGGTCAATGAGACACAGAGAATTGGGGAATGGAAAGGGAAGGTTTGGGGTCAGGATGTCAGTGTTGGCTACGACATAATTGGGGACAGATTGTCGTGCTTAATAAATGAAAGATTTCATCAAAGACTATTTGTTTGGAAATGCAATTTATTTGAGACAACACCGAAACGTGACAGAATCCTTATGAGGAATCATCATGGGTGAGTGAACAGGATATCAAAGCCCCTCGTTTATTAAGACGGTTTCATAAAAAATATCCACATAAACCACAACAAGCTCCATGAGGACTATTACTAATTTAATCTTATTTCTTACAGGAGGGCACCTGGTAGGGGGGCCGCCTGTCGAGCCCAGTTGCAGCTTGACAAACTTTCCAGAAGGAGAGGCATTCCAGTGACATCCCTCGAATCCATGTTAGAGAGGGATGGCTACACATTATTCGGGTTAGAGATGGTGGCGAGATATATTTAATTAATGGTGATGGTGGTCGCTATGGTTGCATTCAGGCTGCGGAACAGGTTGATATGTCAGGGGAGTCACTTCTATGAAGCTATGATGATGAACGCAGAAATGAAAGGAGCGAAGTGATTCGAGGACCGCTGCAGCCTACCAAACCAGGATCAGCTGAGAAGCGCTAATGGGGGTGGGGCACGGTTGCGGTCAGCACGGTGTATTCAAAAAGCGCTGAGGAACAGCAACGCTCAGCACTGACTTTGCACTATTTGTACTTGGTTCTTACTGATGCCCGGTTGTTGCGGATTAAAATATTGACTCCCTAAAACTGTGTTCAATTTGATGCTTCAACGAGGAACTGCCCAAAACACAGATCACAAGAGCCGAGATTAATCTCTGTTCCTGAAAAGAAGCAGGGTTCAGAAATCTGATTCCTGTGTCTATTTGTGTCTGGTAATTGGTTTAACAAGGAACAGCTATTGTGTTTGCTCTTTTGCTACATTCTAGCTCTAATTGCTTTCTTTGTAGTTAGACTTATCTCAAGTGTTTACACTTGAGCTTGCCTGGGATGTGAGCTCTGGCAATGAGCCAGACAAGGCTTGTGTTTTAGTTTTAAAAGGATTTAAACTGTTGTGTTCTCCAGCGCGCTGCTTGGAGAATCCAAAGCATGGGTTATTCAATATCTATTAGCCAGAGACTGAGTGAGTGTTTCTTTAAATTTCTTAAGACACGCCTCCCTCGCTCAGCTGAGCTTCAGTTTCATTCATTCAGTCGAGCTAGAGAGACTGCTTATTATTGCTCTGGACAATTAATGGACATTTCTTGACCCACAATTTGGATTCTTTTCATAATTTCTCTTTGTTTGGAGCTGCATCGTTGTTCCTTTTTGTGTATTGAGGACTTTGATCTGATTTGCCTGAGTGTGATTCTCCTCAGTTGCCAACAGTGGTGAGTCACTCCTGGGGCTCCAGGCTGGCCACTGCCGCTCAGGTTCATCTCTGCAGCATAGCGGAGCTCTTTCCTTCAGGACATCTCCCTTTGTTGTCACCCCGATGGCATGTGTGCTGGTTTCCCGGCTTGCCGGCACAACCGCCACCGCAGATGGCTTAAGGATGGAGGACCAGAAGCTTTCTGCAAAACTTACCTAGCCACTGCCTGGGCCATCAAAGCCGCTACATCAACATCCTTCTTTAATTGAGCGTTGCTGATCTGGCTGCGACAGCTTCAGGACCGGCTCCCACCTGAGCACACGAGGCTCCACCAGGACATCAATAAACTGGTGGCGGCCACAGAATATTCTGCGGATGCTTCCTTGAATGCCACAAAATTCGCTTCTCGTGCCCTAGTCTCCACTGTGACATCTCACCGCCTCCTCTGGTTACGACATTGGAGGGCAGATATGAAATCTAAGTGGAAGCTCACATCGGCGCCATACAAGGGATCCCGCCTTTTTGGGGAGGACCCAATATTGATCGAGGACAAGGATAAACGCAAAATCACGCCCTCCTCGTACAGGCGGGCTGATCGCTGTTATTCACCATATGCTCCATGGCAGCCCTTTCGGACTGACACCAGACTCAGTGGGTCCTACTCTAACAGGCCTTACTCTCAGGGCTTTGACTGCACCTCTGACTGGTCTGCCTTTAGAGACCATGGCAGACGCCAGCCTCCAGCCAAGCGGCTGTTTAGAAGGACTGGCAATCAGCCCTTCCAACGCGGTAAGTGACTGCCAACCTGCCTTTCCCATTGGCGGCTGTCTCCATCATTTCAGACACCAATGGGAATTGTCAATGACAGATGCCTGGGTTCTCCAAACGGTGGACTGGGCCTCACCTTAGAATTCTTCTCCAGCCTCCCCCCAACCGCTTCATCCAATGCCCAGTATTGTCCAACCCGAACAAAAGACGATTGATGGAGGCAGAGATAAAACATCTCCTAGAAATCTGTGCTATAGAGCCAGTTCCCACTCAACATCGTGGGATCAGTTTCTATTCAAACTTTTTCCTTGTGCCCAAAAATTCCGGAGGCTGAAGAGGGATCTTGGATCTCAAAGAATTGAACAAATTTATTGTATATCACCAATTCAAAATGCAATCCCTCAAGTTGATCTTGGGTTGCATATGAGAGGTAGACTTAATGACTTCAATAGACCTCAAAGAGGCCTATCTTTATGTCTCAATTCGGCCGTCCCAGCGAAGGTTCCTGCATTTCACGTACGCCAATCAGCAATTTCAATATCGGGCCATGCCCTTCGGCCTGTCATCGCCTCCACGACCTTCACAAAACTCCTGGCAACCGTGGCTGCCTATCTCAGGCAAATTCCCATCAGAGTCCTTTGCTATTTGGACGACATCCTAATTCTGTCGTCCTCACATACTCAGGCTACGCGAGACCTGCTGATGGTGTGTCAATGCCTCCAACAGTACAGCTTTTCCCTGAACCTGGAGAAAAGCCATCTGCAACCCACTACTCGTATTCTTCATCTGGAAGCCGCGATAGATTCCAAGAAGGGTCAGGTCTTCCTGTCTCAGGATCAGTGACTCAGCATAACATCCTTGATATCTCAGATTTTCTCCCTCAGGTCAGTGCCTCTGTTTCTCCTATCTCGCTTGCTCGGGAAAATGATCTCATGCATCTCAATAGTTCCGTGGGCTCGATTCCATGCCTGACCATTGCAATGGTACCTGCTCCCATACCAGAAGTCCCATCGCAGCAATTCTAGGGACCAGGTACAGCTCCTGGCAGAGGTTTACCTCTCCTTCCACTGGTGGACCTCGGAGGCTCTATGGAAGGGATGCATTTTCCAGGAACCACAACATCTCACCATTACAACGGATGCGAGTTTGTTGGGTTGGGGCACCCACCTGCTCTCCCATGTTGCTCAGGGTCGCTGGTCTCTGGTGGATTGCCAGAACGATATCAACTGTCTGGAGCTGCGGGTAGTCCACCTTGCCCTGTGCCACTTCCACTCCACCGTGGCAGGCTACCATGTGCTAATCCTGACAGACAATGTTACCACAAAAGCACATGTGAACCGCGAGGGGGGCACTCGGTCCAAATTACTCATGGATGAATCAAAGAGGCTACTGACCTGGGCAGAGAGTCACATCCTCTCTCTCAACACATCTCCGGGATGACCAATGTCCAAGCCGATTGGTTGAGCAGAATGCAAATAGATCACTCGGAATGGCGTCTTCATCCAGACCTCTTCCGCGAACTGTCTCACCACTTCGGATATCCGATCCTCGACCTCTTTGTGCATCCGAACAACATTCAGCTGCCTCAATTTGTTTCCCAGTACCCATGCCCACACATAGAAGGGGTCGATGCTCTCTGCAGCCCCTGGCCTTTGGGGCTACTCTATGCCTTCCCATCTCTTCCACTCATCCGGAGGCTGATTCATAAGATTTTAGCGGAGAAGGCAGACATCCTGCTAGTCGCCCCAATTGGCCGCGGTGAGCCTGGTATGTGGATCTGTTAAACCTGTCTGTCACCCGCCCCTGGAGGATTCCAGGGGACAGGATCTCTTTCAGCAAGGGGGTCATGCTGCATTCAGAGCCTTAATGGCTCCAGTTGACCGTCTGGCACTTGAAAGGATCCTCCTGATGAAGGACAATATCTCGGGGTGGGTGATTTCTATGATTCAAGACTCCAGGCGCGCCTCTACGTGTTGGATCTATAACACCACCTGGAGGTCCTTCTGGGTCTGGTGTTCTAGAGCACATGTTGATCCTACTTTGGCCTCTGTGTCTGAGGTGCTAGAATTCCTTCAAGATGGTTTGGACAAGGGTCTTGCCCCGAGCACGCTACGCAGGCAAGTCGCGGCCTTGAACACTGTCTTGTCTGCTGACAACAATCGTCTTCTCTCCCATGACTTGAAGATTTGGGGTTTCCTGAAAGGAGCAGCCAACCTACATCCCCCGGTTGTTCATTACAACATCAACTGAAGGACCTGGGCCTTTGGTTGATGTTGTGCAATGCCAGGTCTGTGGTAAATAAAGCCCTCCTCGTTTGTGATCTGGTTCAAGAGGGGTGTGTGGACTTGGTGGGTATTAGGGAGACCTGGTTGGGCCAGGAGGGGGGGTTCCCCTCATTGAGATGTGCCCACCGGGTTTCTATGCATTCCATCGGCCGAGGTCCCAGGGGAGGGGAGGGGAGGGGTGGTGGCGGTTCTTGTAAAGGAAGGACTTGCTCCAAGGGAGGCCACTGTACCTCAGATAGCTGGATGTGAGTCCCTCCTTGTGAAGTGGGGTCATGGGAGGCAGATGGGCTTGCTGATCACGTATCTGGCTCCCTGCCATGTGTCGGCGGCCCTGCCCGAGCTGCTCAACGTGATTGCTGAGGTGGCGGTGGAGACCCCCAGGCTTATGGTCATGGGAGACTTCAAATTGCCATCTGTCGGCGAAGCGTCTGAGGCGGCCCGGGAGTTCATGGCTTCCATGACGGCCATGGACCTGACCCAATTAATTCATGGACCCACTCACACTGGAGGACACACTCTGGACTTGATTTTTGTCTCTGGTCAGTGGACAAATGATCTTGAATAGGGGAGATAGCGACTGAGCCCTTGTCATGGTCAGATCATTCCCTTTTTAGGCTTGACTTTCTAACCACCACACGCCGCCGCAGGGAGGTGGAACAGACTAGGTGGTTCCGCCCCAGGCACCTGATGGATCCTGATAGATTCCAGATGGAGTTTGGGCCATTCCCTGAGGCTCTGACTCACGGCTCGGCTGAAGAGCTGGTGGCCGCCTGGGATAGGGCGGCTGCTGATGCTTTGGACCGAGTCGTGCCTTTGCGGCCTCCTGTCACCGAGTTTACCTGGCCCCTTGGTTCTCTGAGGAGCTGAGGGAGATGCCTGGAGAGCAGTTGGAGGACCAGCCATTCCGAATCTGACCGAACACTGGTGAGATCTCATATTAAGACCTACCTAATGGTGATAAAAGAGGCAAAATGTAATTATTTTTCTGCTCTTATCACATCTGCAGATAACCACCCAACCGCCCTGTTTAGGGTGACCCACTCCCTTCTCCATCTGGGAGCGCGGGAGGATCCCTTGCAGGGTTGGGCTGAGGATTTTGTGCAGTATCTGCACGATAAAATCACTCAGATTCGGGAAGGCTTGGTCTCTGACTGGATGGATACAGGTGGGTTGATGGAGGCAGGTCTTGAGAATGTCATTTGGGAGGAGTTCGACCCTGTCGCTGCCGAGGACGTGGACAGGATTCTGGGAACGCGACCACATGTTTATTGGACCAGTGTCCCTCCTGGTTGGTGCTGGCCTCCCGGGAGGTTATGCGAGGCTGGCTCCAGGGGATTATTAACACTTCTTTAAGTGAGGGTGTCTTGCCTTCCACCTTGAAAGAGGCAGTGGTGAGGCCCCTCCTCAAGAAGCCCTCTCTGGATCCAGCTGTTTTGGCTAACTACCGTCCATCTCCAATCTTTGCTTTGTGGCAAAGGTTGTTGAGAGTGTGGTGATGTGACAGCTTCCCTAGTATCTGGATGAAGCTGTCTATCTAGATCCACTCCAGTCTGGCTTCAGGCCTGGGCACAGCACAGAAACAGCATTGGTTGCATTGGTGGATGATCTCTGGAGGGCTCGGGATAGGGGTTGTTCCTCTATCCTAGTCCTGTTAGATCTCTCAGCGGCTTTTGATACCATCGACCATGGTATCATGCTGCGCTGGTTGAAGGGGTTGGGGTTGGGGGGTACTGTTTTACAGTGGTTCTCCTCCTATCTTTCTGACCGGTCGCAGTCGGTGTTGGCAGGGGGGCAGAGGTCGACCCCGAGCTGTCTTGTTTGTGGGGTGCCGCAGGGGTCGGTCCTCTCACCCCTCCTGTTCAACATTTATGTGAAGCCGCTGGACGAGATCATCCATGGTTTTGGGATGGAATTCCATCAGTACGCTGATGATACTCAGCTGTACATCTCCACCCTAGGCCATCCCAATGATGCCCTTGAAGTGATGTCCCGGTGCTTAGAAGTCGTGCGGGTTTGGATGGGGAGAAACAGGCTCTGACTCAACCCTTCCAAGACTGAGTGGCTGTGGCTTCCGGCATCCCGATATAACCAGTTGGTGCCATCACTGGCTATTGCGGGTGAGTTATTGGCCCCCACGGAGAGGGCTCGCAACTTGGGCGTCCTCCTGGACTCACGGCTGTCTTTAGAAGAGCATATGACGGCCATGGCCAGGGGGGCTTTTAATCAGGTTCGCCTGATTCGCCAGTTGCGTCCCTTTCTGGATCAGGACTCCTTATGCACGGTCACTCAGGCACTCGTCACTTCCCGCCTGGACTGCTGTAATGCTCTCTACATGGGGCTCCCCTTGAGGAGCACCCAGAGGCTCCAACTGGTGCAGAATGCGGCCACGGGGGATTATGGGAGCTATGGGACGCTCCCATGTGACACCCCTCCTGCACGAGCTGCATTGGTTTCCAGTGGTCTTCCGGGTGCACTTTAAGGTGTTGGTTACCACCTTTAAAGCGCTCCATGGCTTAGGGCCTGGGTACTTACGGGACCGCCTTCTGCCACTGATAGCCTCCCACCAGCCAGTATGCTCCCACAGAGAGGGACTCCTCAGGGTGCCATCGGCCAGACAATGTCGGCTGGTGACCCCCAGGAGGAGGGCCTTCTCTGTGGCAGCACCTGCCCTCTGGAATGACCTGCCCCCGGAGATACGTAGGATACCAGATCTCCGTGCTTTATAAAAATAAAATAAAATAAATAAATAATCGCTACCCAACTTGGGACCTTCCCCTGGTTCTTCATATCCTCATGTTTCCCCCCTTCGAACCATTAGGGGCCATCAGTTTATGCCTTCTGACTCTCAAAGCCACCTTCTTGATGGCAATAACTTCTGCACGTCGCGTTTCCGAGCTCGCTGCCCTGTCTGTCAGAGACGATCTCTATATCTTCCACTTGAACAGAGTCATCCTGCAGATGGACCCTTCCTTCCTGCCCATGGTAAACACCTTCTATCATCGCATGCAGGAACTGGTTCTCCTGGATTTCTTCCTGAACCCGAGGCATCAGCTGGAGGGCCACTGGCATACCTTGGACGTTAGGAGGGCCTTTCACAGGTACATTAAGAGGACTGCACATTTCCGTAAGTCGGAGGCCCTGTTGTTTCCTTCCTCCCCGCATCAATGGGAAGGAAGGTGTCTTCTTCTACCATAG
Source organism: Arizona elegans (assembly GCA_022577455.1). Classification (NCBI taxonomy): domain Eukaryota; kingdom Metazoa; phylum Chordata; class Lepidosauria; order Squamata; family Colubridae; genus Arizona; species Arizona elegans. Next base: position 66,695,176 of record JAKOOJ010000004.1, on the reverse strand, counting down.
GACGCTGGCTGAAGGCTTGCATTTCCAAGGCCTATGCACTTCAGAACAAACCGTTACCTGGACAGATTCTGCCTCAGTCTATGAGCAGTGTTTCTACCACGGCGGCATGGGCCACTCAGGCTTCTGTTACTGACATTTGCAGGGCAGCCACCTGGACTTCGTTAACTCCCTTTATCTGCCATTATAAGGTTGACTCTTTTGCATCGGCTGAGGCATCTTTTGGACAGTGTGTCTTGCAATCTGTATGCTCTGCTTCAGCCAACCAGGAGCAGCCTTCCTCCCTCCCTACTTAGAACTTGCTTGGGTATATCCCACGCTTTGGATTCTCCAAGCAGTTCGCTGGAGAACGGTCTTTGCTTACCTGAATGTCCCTTCTATGCATGGTGCTGGAGAATCCAGCCTGCCCTTGTCAGGCTTCTACTACTTACCTCTGGTTGTCTACACATTCTCCGTGATCTGCTTCTTCATGAACAAAACTGAAGCTCAGCCAAATGAGGGAGGCGTGTCTTTAGAAATTTAAAGAAACACTCACTCAGTCTCTGGCTAATAGACACTGAATAACCCACGCTTTGGATTCTCCAGCAGCACACATAGAAGGAACGTTCAGGTAAGCAACATCCGATTTAATTATTTGTATTGGATTTGAATTTTTCCTGCCTTATAGTTTCTTTTTCTATCTGGGGATGGGGTCTTCCTTCACTGCTTTAGTGGTTCCTGGACTGTCCTTTTGGGGTGTATTTCCAAGAGGCAGGATCAGTGGTGGGTTTCTCCTGGTTCGGCCCGGTTCCTGTGAGCCGGTAGTGGTGACGATATGACATCACCGAACCAGTTCTCCCCCCCTCCCGCCCCCCCTCGCGTTATTCTTACCTTTTATTTGGCCCCACTCCCAATCTATTGCTGCCTGCTGAGTCCCAACTGATGGCTAGAGGAAAAAAAACTGTTTAAACTTTTGCCACGGGGCTTCAAAGGTCCGCCATATCAGTGTTAAAAGAAAACAAATGAGTAGACCAGTGTCTGCAAAAATAAATGGGTAGACCCAGTGATGGGATTCTACTTCGGTAGAACCGGTTGTTAAGTAGTTAAGTAGTTAAGCCAGTGGTTCCCAAAGTGGGTGGTACCATGCCTTGGGGGGAGGGGTTAAGAGGCAAGGGGGGCGGTTGCAGGGGCTCTACCTGTGCCCCGCTGCCTCTTCTTCTTTAATCCGAGGGATTTAGAAGATTTCAAGCCGCTCCACGATCGGGGAGCGGCTCTACAAGCGGCGGGGGTGGCGGTGCTAAAAAAAGGCACCGTCGCCGCCGAAGACGAGGAAACCGGAAGTCCCCTGCAACCCCCCCAGGGAATTGTTTCTGGGGAGGAAGCAGGCGCGGCTCCCTAACAACCTGCTGAGACTCCGGGCGGCGTGGGACGTCTTCTGCTTTTGCAGAACAAGCCGATCTCAGGAAACCCTTAAACAGCGAGGAAACAACTCAAATAATCATCCGAATTCCACCTGACCCCTGAAAATTTGAACTGCAAGTATTAGTTTTCTGCTGAACTGTTTTTTACTGAAGTGAAAGTTTCGGAACGAGTGAAAGTGACTGGAAAAATGGCGCCTAGCAAATGAATTAGGGGGTGTGGATTGGTGAAACTATCTTGCTTTGCCACAAAGTTAAAGAGTTGTTACAAAGTTGCCCCGGCTGTAACAGAAATAAGAGGAAAATCTCTCCCTTTTACTTGCTTTTGCTGCACTATAGCTCTGCTTTGAGGAAATCTGGGGGACTTTCTTAGAAAGTATTGTGGAGGTGGCAGAAGAGGCGGACCCTCCCTTTTTAAGAAAGCCAGCTTACGTGGCAGGATGGCTTCAAAGAAGCAGGAAGGCAAAACAGGGGGGGGATCCCCCCCACGTAAACAGGATACGCAGCCACAAGTCAAAAAAAAAGATTTGGACATGGGAGAATTAAAAGAATTCATTTCAAATCTTTTTGATGAGAAATTTCAAGATATGGATGATAAAATAAATAAAATAGATGAAAAAATTCAAAAGTCACAACAGGAAATCATGCAGGAAATGCAGCAGAGCCAAAAGATGGTGACCAAAAAAATAACAGATGTGGCGTCTGGCCTGGCAGGATTTATCATGAAAGTTGAGACAAAAGTGGATGAATTTAAATTAGAAGTTAATGCCAAGATGAAAAACAATGACCATAAATTTTTTGATGTTGATGACAAGATGCAGAGAGTGGAGAATGATATGGTTATGATGCAATTTCGTGCAATGGAATTTGCTATACGGCTTCGAGGAATTAGAGAAGAGGAGAGACAAGACCTGAGACAGATCTGTGCTGAAGCCCTAGCTGTGATCTTAAAAGTTGAACCTGAGATGGTCTTTTGTAAAATAGATAAAATCTATAGAGTTAACTCGTGGGTGGCCAGACAAAGACAACTGCCTAGAGATGTGGTCATATATTTTACAGACAGAGCAATAAGAAATGATATCTTGCAAAAATCTTTTCTCACTTCTGTGCAAGTGAGCGGATCTAAGATTACAGTTTACAAGGAGCTCCCACCCAAGATGTTGAAATCTAGAAAAGAGTATGGTTTCCTTGTTAAAGAATTGCAGAATAGTCAAATTCCATTTCGTTGGGATGCCCCAACTGGCATAATTTTGAGATATAAGGGAGAGAAACACCGTTTGAATACTGTGGAGAAGGCGGAGCAATTTTATAATGATATTTTTAAAGAAAGAACTCCATCCCCACGCTCATCTACAGTTTTGGAGATTAAAGAGAGTGACAAGAAGCAATCTCAAGAATTGCAACAACAATCTAAGCAGGAATTAGTAGAGTTGAAGGGTGCCGAAGGAGGTTTTCTGGATGAGCCTTTGCTGGAACCTTCTCCAATCTTGGAGCCGGCTTGGGCGGCTGAAGTCAAGGACCAGCGTATAACCCGAGCAAAGGCCAAGGAACTGAAAGAAAAGTTACGGCAGGAGAGACAAGACAAGGCTGGGGCTGTGGGAAATGCAGGACAGATTTCAGATGAAATCCTAAAGTTCTGCGCTTCGCTCCAGAAGGAGAATGATGATTAAATGTTTATCTTGGAATGTGAATGGGTTGAATGTAACACAAAAAAGGAAGAAAGTATTTGCATATTTAAAACAACATAATAATGATATAATTTGCTTGCAAGAAACGCATATTACAGCTCAAGATCAAAACTATTTGAAAAACTCCAAATTAGGAACACATTTTATATCTTCAACTAACCAAAAAAAGAATGGTGTGGTTATTTACGTAAATAAAAAATTAACAGCCAAACTTATAGAAGCTGATCAAGATGGTAGGTTTGTAGCAATTGAATTATTTTCTGCTAATAATCCAATTCTCTTGATAGGAATTTATGCTCCTAATCAACAACAGGACTATTTTTATAAAATGCTGCATACTAAAATACTTCAATGGGATTATAGATCTATTTTAATTATGGGAGATTGGAATGGAGTAATTGATTCTAAATTAGATAAAAAGACTCTGGCAAAGTCAAGAATTAGATTACCACAGACTTTTTTTGATATGAAAGAAGACTTGGAATTAAAAGATATTTGGAGAATACATAACCCAAAAGAACTGGACTATACTTTCTTCTCTGATAGACATAGATCCTTTTCCAGGATCGATTTTATTCTGCTGTCTGATGATTTACTTGTTAGGACAAAAAGAACAAAGATTCTGCCAAGAACTTTGACTGATCATAGCCCAGTCTGGATAGAAATTGAGACATGCAAGACTGAGAGACGCTCTTGGAGACTAAATGAAAATTTGTTTAGATATGAGAAGAATATAACAGAACTTAAAAAGCATTTGAAAGAGTTTTTTGAAATGAATTTGAATAAAGGCACCCCAATGGAAATTGTGTGGGATGCAAGCAAAGCTTATATGAGAGGGGTGCTTATATACATGAACTCTAAACATAGGCTGATTCGACAAAAGAAAAGACTTGAACTGGAAGCAGAAATAAAGGACAAAGAACAGCTACTTAGTAAAAACCCAACAGATGAAAGAATACTTAGTGTTATAAAACTTCTGAAAGACCAATTTCAAATGCTTATAGCGGAACAAGTAGCAACAAATCTACAATATGCGAAGCATAATACATTCTGCAACGCTAATAAACCAGGCAGGTGGTTGGCTTACACATTAAGGAAGAAACAGAGTACACGGACTATTGATAGTGTTGATATTGGGGGGAAAGAAGTTTTTCAACAGAATTTAATAAAAGAAGCTTTTCTTCAATATTACACTAAACTATATGCCAGAGAGGAGGTGCAGAATGGACTTATAGAAAAATATCTGGACGATAAAAGAGTTACAAAAATTACTGAACAACAAAAGGAAAGAATGGATTATCCTATAACAGAGGAGGAGATAATAGCAGCAATAAAACAATTAAAAACAGCTAAAGCTCCTGGAACGGATGGTCTGACTGCAGTGTATTATAAAACTCTGCAGGCAGAAATGGTGGAACAACTTAGAGACTTATTTTGTAACATACAACAAGGGGGAAAAGTACCTCCATCGTGGACTACAGCTTATATTTCATTGATACCAAAAGAGCAAGCAGGTCCCAAAAAACCGGAGAATTACAGACCAATATCTCTTTTGAACACGGATTATAAAATTTATGCAAAAGTATTAGCCAACAGACTGATGCCAGTAATTCAAAAGGTGATCCATGATGACCAAGCGGGATTTATTGAGGGTAGGCACATGAAGGACAATGTAAGGCAAGTAATAGACTTATTGGAATATCTTGAGAAAAATAAACAGATCCCTGCAGTGCTGGTTTTTCTGGATGCTGAGAAGGCCTTTGACAGAGTGGATTGGAATTTTCTACTAAAGACCTTAAAAAAGATGGGCTTTGGGGACCAATATATACAGGCGGTCTCAGCAATTTATCAAGAGCAAAAGGCACAGATCATTATTAATGGAAGTCTGACAACAGAGTTTAAAATTGAAAAAGGAACAAGACAGGGATGTCCACTGTCCCCACTGTTGTTCATCTTAACACTAGAAGTCTTGTTAAATACAATAAGGGACTCTAACACCTTGAAAGGTATAATGATAAGGCAAGAGGATTACAGAATAAAGGCATTTGCAGACGATCTGGTTGTTACCCTAACACAGCCAATGGAATCGATAATTCAGATGAAGGACATTATACAAGACTATGGTAAAGTTTCAGGTTTTAGATTGAATCAGAGAAAAACTAAGATGGTAGTTAAAAATATGACACAAGATCGTAAAGTGGAGTTAGAAAGGAGGGCAGGCTTTGAGATTGTACCAAAGGTAAAATATCTAGGAGTTCAGGTTGCAGAATCAAATATGAAATTGTTTCAAAATAACTATGAGGTATTGTGGCGAGAGGTGCAAAAAGATATGGAGACTTGGAAAAAACTGCAGCTGTCTTTACTTGGAAGAATAGCAGCAGTTAAGATGAACATTTTGCCAAGATTTCTTTTTCTGTTTCAAATGATCCCGGTGCTCAAAAATGATAAACAACTAAAAGTATGGCAAACTGGAGTGAACAAGTTTGTCTGGAACGAGAAAAAACCAAGAGTAAAATTGAAAATTATGCAAGATGTTCCAGAAAGGGGAGGTCTTAAACTTCCAAACCTACGGTTATATTATGATGCAGCAGCTCTGACTTTAGCAAGTGATTGGTTTGGAGGAAAAAAGACTGGAATACTGAATGCAGAAAGTTTTGATCTGGAGTTTGGATGGCACGCTTACTTATTTTACGACAGTAAAGTGGATAAAGTATTTAAAAGCCATATACTTAGAGATTCTTTGCTGAGAGTTTGGAAGAAGCACCGAAACAATTGGAATTATAAAATACCGCTATGGCTGGATCTTGGTCATACCTTGTGGAATACAAATATAATGTCACTCGGGGGGTTTTTATACAAAGAGGTTCTTTTTACAGATGCGGGCAGATGGCAGCTGAAGACATTACAGACATTGTTGGCTGAAGGGATTAAATTAACTTGGTTACAATATAATCAATTGCAATTGAGATGGAAAGAGGACCAAAAAATTGGTATTATGATGCATGAGGAAGAATTGGTTAGACACATAAAAGAGAAAGGTCCAATGCATATTAAAAGACTTTATAATGTTTTGTTAGAAAGGGATTCAGAAACTGAATTAGTTAAAGACTGTATGATTAAGTGGGCACAAAACTTTGAAGAACCAGTGATGTTGGAAACATGGGAAAAAATTTGGGTTCAGAATGTTAAATTTACGCAGTCGCAGAATTTGAGGGAAAATTTCTACAAAATGTTTTATAGATGGCATCTAGATCCTAAAAAATTGTCGTGTATGTACCCTAATGTCCAGCCTAAATGTTGGAGATGTGATTGCATAGACGCTACATATTATCATGTTTGGTGGACCTGTAAGAAAGTTAAGGCTTTTTGGATAAAAATTTGGTGGGTCATGCAGAACGTTTTGAAGAAAAAAATTCAATTTTCTGCACAAGTGTTTTTATTGGGTATAGTTAAGGGTTTTACACTGGGTGAAACAAAATTGATATTGTACATGATAACTGCAGCAAGATTGTTGATAGGTAAATACTGGAAAAATGAAGCGCTGCCTACGATTGAGGAATGGACTCTGAAGATGGCCAGTTTTGCAGAGATGGCGAAGATTTCAGCATATTTAAAAGATTGTTCTCAAGAGACTTATGAATGGGAATGGAAGAAGTGGATAGATTATGTTCAGCATAAATATCAAACTAGGAAGTATCAAATAGCCTTTATTTAAAAATGTTATAGCAAGATAGTAATATTTTAGGGTTGAGAATAAAAATTTGCTAGAAAATGTTATATTAAGATAGAAATTTTTTAAGGTTGAGGATGAAAATTTGTTAGAAAATGTTATATTATGATAGAAATATTTTTAAGGTAATCAGGAGGAAAATTTATTTGAAAACGTTATATTAAGATAGAAAGAGGTTAAGGTAATGAAGATGAAAATTTGTAAGGGGGAGGGAGGGGTTTAAGTCTTATATATAAAGGAGGGTTTTTTCCTTTTATCTGATATGAGTATATTAGGAAGTCCGGGGGGGAGGGGAGGGTTAAGGTGGGTTAGGGAGGTTGGGAAGTTTGGGGGGGGTAGCGGGGGGGGGGGAAAAAGGGGTGAAAATGTAATTGTAAAACTTTTGCAATAAAAAAAAAAAAAAAAAAAAGAGGCAAGGGGGGCTGCAGGGGGGCACTAGAGGCAAAAGGGGCGACAGGGGCGCTAAGTGGCAAGGAGGGTGGCCCCCACCCTTTGGCCTGTGCCTCACAGCAGTTACCTCCTTGCAAGCAAACAGCAAGAAAAAACAACTCCTTTCAGCTTCAGCATAGGCTAATTAGCCCGTTGATTAGATCTGCCTCCTGATTCTCAGCTGATTTGCTCTCAGCTGTTTTGCGCAGGACTCAGCTGCTTGCTGCAAAGAGCTAAATTTCTGGAGCAGATTTTTTTTTCTTATGCAAATCAAGCTGAAAACGAAATTGAAAGTAAAGCAAGGTGTTCGCTGTTACGTTGGAAAATCAGGCAGAGGCAGATTTCTTTTCTTTTTCCTCACCAAAAAAGGTAGGACACTGTCCACCGTAAATCATCCAATCCAAAGGTCTCCCAGGGGTCCGGTGGAAGCACACGTCTGGCAGCGTCATCAATCAGGAATGCCACGACCGTTGGGCCGATGGCAGCTTCAAAGATACAGTCTGGTGGTTTAACTATTGGTTTCGTTTTCTTCCAGCACACTTCCCCCCCATGCTACCTAGCTCTCCCCTCTCCCGTTACTATGGCAGCCAAAGCAGAAAAGGCAGAGGCTGACATAGGTGCAAACAATGGGAAATTTAGGGCAAAAGAGGAGAGTTCAAGATTTTAAAACACAAAAGAAAAAAAGCTCTATTTAACTAGGGAATTGTAATAATTGAGATACTATTAATTATATATTGTGTTGAAAGCAGAAATGGTTAAGTTGTGGTTTGGAGGAATATTTGGGGGAAATTATTTGGTTTATTATTATTGGTAAATAATTGATTTGTAAGAAATTGGATTGTATGAAAATAATCGGAATATTCATGTTCATATTGATTAATATACAAAAAAGATAGTTATATAACTAATTGATTTATATTAAAATGTTGAATTTGTATTAAACAACTGTAATATTACAGAATTAACCAATGTGAGGATAGATATAAAAATAGATGACCATGCGAAGGGGTATAATATAGAATAGAAGGGAAAAATTGAATTTGATTAAGATTAGAGATGAGGATGAAGGGTAATATTGGTTTTTTTAAAAAAATAAATGAGGAATAAATATGGCAAAAAGGAAATATAGAAATTGTAAATTTAATTGAAATGACTAAACACTGTTTAAATTTGTGAACCGGCCAAATACTCTGTTCAAAGAAAATACATTATATGTTTGTATGTGTGTTCCTAATTATTGCTATTTATTCATATTTGTTCTCTTTTATTCTTTAAAGTTTAACAATTCATTCTTTATCTTAATATCTTTATATTTGTTTGGGGTTGGCTTTCTTCCCTTTCATCTTTTTTATTGTACAACAATCTTTCTCCTCAAACCTACCACCTCTCTCTTTTCTTTCCTTCTTACTTTCTCTTTCCCCCCTTCTTCTCCTCCCTACTTCCTCTTCCTTTCTCCTTCTCCTCCTCTCTTCCTCCCTCTCTTACCCTCACTCCTACTCTAATATCCCTTCCCTTCCTTCCTACCTTCTCTTTCTTCCCTCTGTCTCCTTCCTTCTTCCCTCTCTCTTCTCCTTCCTTCATCCCTCTCTTTTGCTGTATCCTTTTGTGCATGTGGATTACTCAGAGGGCTGAAAAAGTTATTTTTGACTGGTCCTCGCACTTTTGACCAGTCCTCGAACTTACGACTGTCCTCACATTTTACGTTTTTCACCCTATCTTGTCACCATGGTGAAGAGAAGCAGTTGTGAAATGAGTGACATGGTTGTTAAGAATGCTGCACAGGCATAAATGTGAGGATGGTCATAAGTGTGAGGACCAGTCAAAAGTGCGAGGACCTGTCAGAAATGACTTTTTTCAGCCCTCTGAGTAGTCACTATACACATAGCCATAGCCACCCGGTCACATGACCAGCTAGCCACACCCACAAAATAAGCCATGCCCACAGAACCAGTAGTAAAAAATTGTAGAACCCACCCCTGGGCAGGATGCAAGCTTGGCACTACCATATTTTTCAGAGTATAAGACACATTTTTTACCCCCTAAAAGAGGGTAAAAATTTGGGTGCATCTTATATACTGTATACCATAGCAATAAACTATGGCAATCCCTGCAGCCTGAAACAGCTGATCTTCGGGAGGCCAATCCAACCGACAATTAGCTGTTTGTGCTAGTCAGGCTGTGCTGAAAATGAAACAGGCTTTTTGCTGCAAGGAGGCAAATTGCTGGGAGGCAGAGGCAGATTTTTTTTTCTTGTTCCTCCCCCAAAAAGGTAGGTGCGTCTTTTAGTCCAGAAATCTTATACTCCAAAAAATACGTTATTTTTTTTTACTGCCTTTCTGGGGGGCATGTGACCTTTCCTTAAATCTGGATGATTTCCTTAGGATATCTTGTGAGGTGAGTGAGACCAACCATTCTTGACAAACTTGGGAGGGCAGAGACTTGAACCTGAGTTGGTTCCCTATATAATTTGTTAATTTGTCTCTTTAGCTTAGCATTTTGTAGTCCAAATATGCCTACCCACTTTCTGGAGAGCTTAAATGACCTCTCTGCTAAAGAGTTTCACATTATGAGCAAGAGTTTGCTACTGATAGTTAACATTGCATTTTAACTATTTTAATTCCTCAAGGTGCTCTGGCACCCTGCCTGATTTGGAACTCTGTGTTGTAGGTATCACTAAATACAAGCATGAGATAAACTGAGCCTGGTTTATTCTCAGTCTTTTAAGTGGCCACAAACTACTAACAAAAGTGGTATTTGATCACAACAAGGAGGCGTCGAGAAATGTTCCCCCTTTTGCATTTGAGTATCAAGAAGGGACAGGAAAAGGGTCTTCTGGTTGACGTCGTGGCAATATCAGACACAGGAAACAGGGCTCCGCGTTCCCTGTGCTGACTTCTCCCTGTTTGTGGGCTCCGAGAGGAGCCAAAGCTGCCCTGTAGGGGCAGTGGAGCAAAGAGGGTGCCCTGTGAGGTAAAGGAGAGTTGCAGCTCTCCTGTCTGACCCGGGTTTTTTTCCCCTCTCAGCCACAGCAAGAAGAGGCAGTCTAAAAACGGCTGCTACAAAGCTGGGACAACTGAAGAACAACTAAGACTATGCTGGAGTGAAGTAGATGAACAGTGCTGGAACTTGGGGAGAGGATTTCTTTTTGCCTTAAATTTAAACCTAAGGAATAATTAGAACTATTTGCTAAGAACTATTTGTTAAAGCAGCATCTAAGCATTTTGAGAAAATACCAGACTGGAAGGGGAAGGTGCAAGAGAGAAAAATAATAAATTTTGAAATATATAGAAAATTGGACTCTTATCTGGGAAGATGGGAAGGCATTTTAAAATGTTGGAATCATTTATTTACAAAATTTATTCTGCTTTTATAATTGATTTGCAACTAAAATGACGATTGACTAGTGGCAATACTGAAACTTAAGTTTAGAGTGCCACCTGCTGACAAAAGGAAAAATTACAAGTCTGGGAATACCTGTATGAAGGACTGTGAAAATACCTATTGGTGCTTAATCCCATATCCAAAATTCTCTTATTATATCCCTTTGTATTATTATTCTCATTTACCAATTATTTAACAGTGGCTTATCTCCCGTAAAAAAAAAGCTTCATATATTTTATTATTACATTCATTTCATGTTTCATATATTGCTCAAAAAAATAAAGGGAACACAAGCAGAAGACATCCGAGATCTGAATGAATGAAATAGCCTTATTAAATACTTTGTTCTTTACATACAGTAGTTTATACACTGCTCAAACAACTACAGGGAACATGAACTTCCGGTTGGTGCTGCGGGGATACCGACAGGGAATTAGCAGGCTCTTTGGAGCCCCGCGAAAACCCCATCTGCCAAACCCCCGCTGGTAGGTCATTGGACCTACCCTGTCCTGTAGGGACGGGGATAGAGAGGGACCCTTGGATGGCCGAGAGGAAAGGGCAGGTTCCTCGGGGCCGGAGTCTTGCCCTCTGCACTGGCGGCGGTGGAATGGTGGCCATGGCGGCTGCCCTGAGACCGCGGCAACCGGGATACAAGAATGCGCAGGAGGAGAAGAGGAGAAGCGAAGAGCAGAGCTGGGAGTTTGTATGCCGGGTGAGTGGACACCAACCCAGGCAGGAACTGCCCACAAATGCTGAATTACAATTAGTCTGCCCCAGCCTTAACAGCAGCTGAGAACTATTGGGGCACAAAGACAAAAGACCTGTTAGTGGATAACATAAATTACTGACTTTTTGGAAATGTTTGACTACAGATCTGAATATATTTTTTCTTTACTTTTTGGTGGATAAATGAGATTGGACTATGTTTGGGAGAGAGAAAGGAGAAGAGGAAATAATTATGCCTTCAAAAGCAAAGGGAAAAGACAAACGGAGATGGATAAAATGGTTGCCAGCTGAAAAGGGAAAGTGCAAATTCCAGGCTGCTTGTTACTTGAAAAGAGAAACTTTGTTGCTTGTTATTTAAACTTGACTATTTTGAGGAAAAGACTCAGAGAACTTGACTTAGGATACATAATCTGTTCACTGGAGGATTTATTAAAGATTAGAAAGAAGAAATTAAATGGAACAATGAAAACTGAACTAATAAATGTGGCAATAAAAGAAGGGTGTGGCAATAGAAAGACATAATGATACCATATATGGAATAGCTCCAGAATCAACTTTGTAGAACTCATAACTTTGATGACATTGAAATGGAAAAGATACATACTTGGACAGACTGGAGAAAGGAATAATGGAATATATTATGTAACAAGACAACAAAATATTATATTTTGATTTAAATGAATGTAACTGTTTCTGGATGGTTGAATAATGCTAGGAGATACTTTCTTTTTTTTCTTCTTTTTCTTCTCTATGCGCTCTCTCTATTTCTTTCTTGTAGTATCCTTCTCTTTGTTTCTTTTCCCCTCTCTATTTTCTTTTTTAATCCATTTTCCTTCTTTTGTTATATTTCTACTCTCTTCCTTTTTCCTTTTCTCTTTTTTTAGTGTTGCCTTATTTTTTTTTGTATTTCTTTTATTGTAATTATTATTATTGCTATTATTCTCTCCTTTTTTCTATTATTATTTTCATATAAATATATAAACAATTTGATTAAGAAATAAGAGCATAAATGATTGAAGAAAAACATAATTTTTAGATGTTCTAATGCCTTTTTAAATTTTGAATTTTTAACTAGCACTACCTACAGATTTAATATTCTGGAAGAAAATATTTACTTTTATTTTTTTATTTTTTATTTTTTATTGAAAAAGTTTTTTCAAATACAGATTTTTCCCCCTTTTTTCCCCTCCTCCCTAATCCCCCCCTCACCCTCCTCACCCCCCATGGCTTCTCCAAAAATAAAATCCAAATTGATATCAAATTATTTAATACTTTACCATCCTTTTACACCACCCCCCGCATGCTAACCATTTCTTTCTAACATTGTTATTATATCCCCCCTATACTATACATTTCAAAGCAACCTTCAGCTATAAAACTATATAATAAATCCTAATCTGACATTTATTCAACTCATAATCTACCCATTTCCTCCACCCCCATACATATACCTCCTAATTCAAATCTTTTACGTATATTTATATCTAAACATAACATCCCTTTTCCTAAATTAAACAATCAGTAACCTAACCCATCTCCACCCATGTTCCTACAGGTCTACCATACATAATATTTTTAATATATTTATTCTTCTGCCCACACCACACAACTAAAAAATATTTCCATATATGAATAAAGTCCTCAAATGACTTTAAATTTGTAATCCATATAGTATCTTCTGTAACGTCTTTCAACTAGATTATTAATTCCATCGCCCATGTTAGGGTAACATCAAGTTCAGCTTCCAACAGTATATTCGGTATCTTCCTTTACCATCTGCCCCCATCAATAGTAAGTATTTTCGTATATAAAAAACCACCCGAGTGATTTTATATTTATATTCCATATAGTATCTTCTGTAGTGTCTTTTATCTAGATTATTAATTCCAACCACCACATTGGGGTAACAACCAGATCTTCTGCAAGCCCCAATCCCATAGTTCTCTTGCCTTATAATTCAGCATATACATAATCCATTTTTCAAAGAGTCCAAAATAGAAAGTTCCAATCCACTCAATCAGAGGCCATCTTCCACATCCCAAGAAAATATTTACTTTTAAAGGTGGATGTTAAAAAGAATTATTTATAGACTTAAGAACCATAAAAAAATTGATTTTAAAATGTTTCAAAATGTTTCCTATTGAAAATAAGAAATAAGCATGGAATGGGAGAAAACTTAAGAGAGAACAGGAGATAAGATATTTATTGAAATATACTTTTATCTTAAATTGGTAAGAGATATGGAGGAGAATAGATTGGAAAACAATATTGGTAACATATTCTGAAGTAATTTGGAACTAAACAACTGAATAAGAGATAAATGTTATGAATTAGTTAAATAAATGAATTTAGGAGTGGAGGAAAGTATGATTCTGGAGATCAGTGAAAGCAAAGCTGTGACCCAGTTTTACAAATAAGGTAGGATGGAGGAAAGCATCATACTGGAGAACAGTTAAAGTAAATTGGGAACCAGTTAAAAATAAAAATAAGATTTAGGAGTGGAGGAAAGCATGTGCTGGAAAACAGTTAAAGCAAAACTGTGAACCAGCCAAAATATTGAGTTAGGAGTGGAGGAAAGCATATGCTGGTCAACAGTTAAAGCAAAACTATGAACTAGCCAAAAATAAAAAGTTAGGAGTATAGGAGACTATACCTGGGGATCAATTGAAATAAAGTTTGAACCATTTAAAAATAGGGGTAGGAGTGGAGGAAAGCATTGCTGGAAGGCAACTACTTGAGTTGTGAACCAGTTTTATAATAGATTTAAGAGGAGTTAAGGAGAAGGTTGGTGTGCAGTTAAAATTATACTGTGAATCAGCTAAAATAAGATAAGGAGTGGAGGAAAGCATTGCTGGAAAGCAGCTGATTAAGATGCGAACCAGCTAAAAAATAAATTTAGGAGGAAGTGGAAGAGATTTTAACGGAGAATAATATCTAAACTGTGAACTAGTTTAAATAAATACAGATAGCAGTATTGGAAAATACAGTTGGGAAATAAATATTTAAACTATGAACCAGTTAAAAATTAGATTCAATAAAACATGAGAATAAATTTGAAATAAATAAAATAAAGTATTGTGGAAATAACAAACTATAGAAGGAAATGTTGATTGTTTATGAAATGACTAAGAGAGGAGGAAAATACTTTTTGTTAAGATTATGGATATTAGATGTCATTTAAAAGAAGTAAAATATAGATTTGAGGTAATGGGTTTTAGGATTGAGGAATATATATGAAATATTGATTGTTAAAATGATAAAGATTTAGAACAGTGTTTATTGTTTAGAATTTCGGGTGTAATAGTAGAATGATAAATGTTTAGAATAAGATTTTTTTTCTTTTTTCTTTTTTTTAAAGATGTAAATGGATAAAATTTGGAACAAAATTGATTGAGGGAATGTGATTAATTGTACTCATTTTATGCCGTACCAAACCCTTGCTCTAAAACGATGTATTTTATGTTTTATGTTTAAAAAAAATAAAAAAAATGGGAAAAAAAAACAACTAAAGGGAACACAAAACTACTGTATGTAACGAACAAAGTATTTAATAAGGCTGTTTCATTCATTCAGATCTCGGATGTCTTCTGCTTGTGTTCCCTTTATTTTTTTGAGCAGTGTATTTCATTTCCATGTTTTATTATCTAGCCATTGATAAAATAAATCCCATATCAAGTAATATTGTTTGTCTTCCTATTCTCTAATTTTAAATGTCAATTTATTCATTTCAGCACATTCCAAACTTTTCTTAATAACTTCATCATCAGTAGGTATCTTCTCTCCTTTCCAATTTTTAGCAAATACAATTCTAGCCGCTGTTAAAACATTCACAATTAAGTATCTCAGTTCTCTATTATATATTTCTGGTAAAATCTCTAATAAAAATATCTCTGATTTAAAATCAATGTGTTTCTTTATCATTTTTTCCAACCATGTGTGGATTTTAGTCCAATATCTTTTAGCTTCTGCACATGTCCACCACATATGGTAATATGAACCCGAAGTCTGATGACACTTCCAACACTTCTCCGATTTATTCTTTTTTTTTTATTGAAAAAGTTTTACAAATACAAATTTTCCCCTTCCCCCCCCTTCCCCCCTAGCCCTCCCTTACCCTCCCCTCCTCCCATGGCTTCCCCAGGATCAAATCCAAATCCAAATCATATTATATAATACTTTACCACCCATCTACTCTACCCCCTGTGTGGTAAACATTTCTTCCTGACATTCTAGTATACTATCCCCTATAAACTATACATTTCTGCACAACATTCAACTAAAAATTATTTGGTACTTCCTAGTTTAGTATTTATTCTGCACATAGTCTATCCATGTCCTCCACTCTCTTACATAAATTTCTTGTGTCTGGTCTTTTATATATGCTGATAACTTCACCATTTCTGTGAAACTGGCCACCTTCAGAGTCCATTCTTCAATAATAAACATAACATCTCTTCTCCAGTATTGAACAATCAGTAACCTAGCCTATCACCATATACCATATCAATTTTGTTTCTCCCACTTTCCTGCAGGTCCGCCATATATAATAATTTATAAAATCTAAACAATCACATCAAGTCCTTCTTCCAACAGTGTATTTAGTGTCTTTAGTTGTCATCTGCCCCCATCATTGAAGAGTACTTTTATATATAACCCCCCCCTGAGTGACTTTATATTCCATATGATATCTTCTGTAAAGTCTTTCATCTAGATTATTAGTTCCATTGAGCATGTTAGGGTAACAACCAGATCACCTGCAAATGCCCTTGTTCCGTAGTCCTCTTGCCTCATTATTCCCTTCAACATACACATAATCAATCTTTCTTAAAATCTATAATAGAAAGTTCCAATTCACTCAATTACAGGCCTTCTCCACATCCTAGAACACCAGCACTGCAGGGATCTGTTTATTCTTCTCAAGATAGTCCAATAAATCTATAATTTGCCTCACATTATCTTTCATATATCTACCTTCTATAAATCCTGCTTAAACATAAATCAGTTCTTGGATAACTGGCATTGATCTGTTGGCTAATAACTTTACAAATTTTTTAATCCATATTCAAAAGAAATATTGGTCTAAAATTTTCTAGTTTTATGGAACCTGCTTCTTTTCTTGCCTTGTGCTGGTTTAAACCTCTGCTGTTGTTGTTTTTCTGGAATTTGTTTGCATGCTGTTCGAGTTATATGCTGATCTTTAACTTTGTAGGACTTCAGATCAAGATCCAAAGCCACTTCTCTTGTATTTTTAGGTGGTCCACCTATAACCTTTAAAGGATGATCCAAGAACGGGTCATCCAAAAAGCCCCCTGTAGTTCCTTGTATTTCCATTGGCTCCATCTCCACCTGCTTCCACTGGGCTTCAATCTCTTGTTCAATTTGCTTTTCTTTATCTCCCTCCTGTATTCCTGATGCTGAAAATGTACATGGAGATGTTGGGCCAATTTGAAAAACATTGCGATAAAATTCTTCCGCTTTTTCAACAGTATTTAATCGGTATCTTTCTCCTTGATACGTCAATCTTATGCCAACTGGAACATCCCATCTGTATGGAATTTGTTGTTTCTTTAATTCAGTCAGCAAAAATCCAAAATCTTTTCTGTCTTTTAACATCTTAGGCGGCAGCTCTTTATAAATCCCAATCTGCTTTCCCTCCACTTGCAGGGTAGAAACAAAAGACTTTTTCAAAATGTCACTTCTTTTCTTTTATCTGTAAAGTATATCACTACATCTCTGGGCAATTGCCTTTGTCTTGCTACCCAAGAATTCACTCTGTAAATCTTGTCAATTTTGGACAAAACCTCTTCAGGCTAACCTTTAACATCACAGCCAAAGCATCAACACAAATCCTTCTCAAATTTCTGTTGTTTTCCTTTATCCCCCCTCAGTCTTACAGCAAATTCCATAAATTTGAATTGCACCATTATCACTTCATTTTTAATCCTTTGCATTTTATTATCCACATTATGGATCTTATAATCAGCTTCCTTCATTTTAGATTCTACTTCTAAATTGATTTCTTCCATTTTTTTATCAATCTGGACAATTACTTCTGAGAAGCCAGTCAGGACTGTCAAAAAATCTCACTTCATCTTATCATACCTTTCTTGAACCACCTCCTTAGTTTCCTGTTGAAATTTCTCAAACTTCTGGTCCATAAGCACATCTTGTCTCATCAGAGCCGCAATAATAAATTCCTTCAAGTCTTTAAAATCAGTCTCCTGTCTCTGGCTCTGAATCTGCAAGCTTAAAAACTGCTCTTGTGACTTGTAAATAGGGGAACCCCCCCCCCCCCCGCATACAGCTTTGTTATCTGGCTTTAAAGCCATTCTGCCATGCAGACAAACTCTTTTTAAAAAGGAAGTCTTCTCTCCCTTCTCACCAGCACAAAATCCTCTCAGAATTAATCAAGTCTCTAAGGGAGATAGAACATAAAGACAGTTTGGGGAAAAAAAACTTTTTCCTTCTCTTCTAACCAGCGCTGTTATTTTAGATACTTTGTAGCATACTGAGACAATCAGGCAAGTCCACTTTCGCTTTCAGCTTTTTTTTCTTTTCAAGCAACTAAAGCCGGACGCCATTTTAAACTTTCACTCTCTCTTCATTCTTTCTTCATTCTTAAATTCAATCACAGGGCTATTATATATACTTGCAGTTTTGAATTCCAGATCCAGATTTCATCCTGTTTATTTTAATAAATCCTTTGACTTTCACTGGTTACGTTGGTCGCGTCGTCTGGCTCTGCTACATGCAGAGTTCCCCTGGAGTCCGGAGCCACGGGGAGCTGGATAGGGAGCCTCATCCTGTTTCCTCCCCAGAAGCAAAAAAAAAACAATCTGGGGACTTCACAGGGAGCTCTACCTGCTCTCACCGACTCTTCTCACATTTCCTTAAAGAAATGGAGTTTTTTGAGCCGCCTCTCAGCTGTGGGGGCGGCTCTTTACGGGCAGCGGGGCTGGCGCCATCTGGCGACGACGGCGGCGCCAACAGGAAGCCTCTTCTCTAAATTATTCTTGAACATTCTGGCTATTCTCGCCAGGGATAGATGCCACCTGTAAAACATCTTATACAAATTCTCCTTATATGCTGTTGTCATTTTGTAGTTCTGCAACCACAATTTTTACCATTTCTCTAAATCAATCCTATGATCAAAGTTTCCCCCCCCATGCAATCATTGTTTCTTTAACTTGTTCTTCTTCCAATTTTACTTCTAATAAATAACCATACAATTTTTTAATTACATAGTCATCAGAACCTGTTAAAATTTGGAAGAAGATGGGGCAGAAATCCAGTTTAATGTGATTTTGGATAAAAAGGATGCTTTCCAGATCAAGAGGGGAAAGCAAAGGAATCTGGAAGAGTTTAATCAGGAGGACTTGAGAGAGATTTATGGGGTTTTCAAACTAAATGAAATGACTTCAAGAAGACAAAAACTTTCAAAGAGACATCAACCTCAAATCCAAATTTTAAAATTCTCAAAAATAAAAGCAGGAGGAGGAGCAATGCTGAAGAAGAAAGAATTATCGAAGAAAAAGGACTGGAAAAAATACAGAAAGAAGGGAAGAACTGAAGATTAATCTTTTTTGGGGAGGATTTTGGCAATAGGTTGAGAAGCTTAATTAAATTTGTATTTTTAAAGTTTATTCTAAGATAATAATATAAAGGAAGTGTGTTATTACAATTGGTTTTGGACATAAAAATGATAGCTTTTTAAGAGTTATCGAGGTAAAAATGATAGCTTTTTAAGAGTTATCGAGGTATCAAAATGACTAATTAAAAATTTGAGGGATACCTTTCTGAAGGGCTTGAAGAGATTTTTAAAATGTTTAATATAAGATTATATTATTTTAAGAAGGTATATGAGATAAAATGTTTAAAGTTTTAAAATGTTTAATTTTATGAAGGATTAAAGAGGATAAATGTCTAATTTAGAACTTTATTAGGGAGCAATGTTGATTGAGGAAGAAGTACTGGAAAAATATAGAAATGGTTAAGGTTTTGAAATTTATATTTTGAGAAATGAATTAAGAAAGTCTTATTGATGTATTAAGAGGTTTTTAAAATGTTTAATATAAGATTATACTATTTTAAAAGGTATAGGTGATAAAATGTTTTAAACATTAAAATAATTTTTAATGCTGAATAGTTAGAAATTGATAATTGATTTATGAAGGAATAAAGAGGATAAATGTTTAATTTAGAATCTTATTAGGGAGCAATGTTGAAAAAGAAAGGTGTTTGAGGGATGAAAATGAAACTTATCAGTGTTTGTTAATGCTTGTAATATTGTTAAAGTTATTGGATTACATACCAAGAAAAAGACTTTTATATTCAGGAAGAAAGAATTTAACCCAATTGATTTTGAGAATTTACAAAAGGGAGGTTGATGAATTTGCAAAAGAGGAGTTAAAGAGTGTGAGGGAGTTTTAAACTTTGTAGTAGGCAGGGCCGGATTTTCCTATAGGCTAACTAGGCTTCAGCCTAGGGCCTCAAGATCAAGAGGGGCCTACACAGTGGTGGGATTCTGGGGGCTCTAGGGGGTTCGGCCGAGCCCTTTGTTAAATTGCTGGCTCGCCCGCCCCGCGCCTCCCACCCGCGCGGCGCCAGCCTACCGTAGCCAGGGGTGGGCAATTGTGGCTCTTTTACAACCTGTGGACTTCAACTTCCAGAATTCCTGATGCAGCTTGGCTATCTCAGGAATTCTGGGAGTTGAAGGCCACAGGTTGTAAAAGAGCCACAATTGCCCACCCCTTCCCTAGCCTGAGTTCCGCTGCCTGGGATTCACGAGATGCAAGAGAGCAGAATGGAGAAAGCAGCTTCCGCACCTTCACTCACCCTCCCTCTCTGCCGTTCGCTTACCCCGCCCACTCCCCATCTATTGCTGCCTCCGATGGCTGGAGGAAAAAAAAACTTCAAATTCTTGCCGCGGGGCTTCAAAGGGCCGCCCTAGAGCCAGTGCTGCAGCTGAACCCTTTGTTAAATTGCTGGCTTGCCCCGCCCCTCCGCACCACTATTTATTGCCAATAAATAGTGGTGGGCGAGGGGCGGGGGAGCCAGCAATTTAACAAAGGGTTCGGTGGTTTTTTTGTAATTTTATTGGCCCCCGGAGCTTCAGCATAGGCTAATTAGCCCTTGCTTAGATTTGCTCTCAGCTGTTTTGCTCACGGATCTGCTCCTTGCTTGCAAAGAGTGCTGATTTTTCCCCCCTAGCTATACTGAAAAACGAAAGAGAAAGTAAAGCAGGCTGTTGGCTTTGCACGTTGGAAAATTAGGCAGGCAGATTTCTTTTTCCTCACCAAAAAAGGTAGGTGCAAACAACAGGAAATTTAGGGAAAAAGAGGAGATTTTAAAACACAAAAGAAAAAAAACTCTATTTAACTAGGGAATTGTAATAATTGAGATACTATTAGTTGTATATTGTGTTGAAAGCAGAAATGGTTAAGTTGTGGTTTGGAGGAATATATGGGGGAAATTATTTGGTTTATTATTATTGGTAAATATAATTAATTGATTTGTAAGAAATTGGATTGCATGGAAATAATTGGAATATTCATGTTCATATTGATTAATATACAAAAAAGGTAGTTATATAACTAATTGATTTATATTAAAATGTTGAATTCATATTAAACAACTGTAATATTACATAATTAACCAATGTGAGGATGGATATAAAAATAGATGACAATGGGAAGGGGTATAATATAGAATAGAAGGGAAAAATTGAATTTGATTAAGATTAGAGATGAGGATGAGGGTAATATTGGTTTTTTACAAAAATAGATGAGGAATAAATATGGCAAAAAGGAAATATAGAAATTGTAAATTTAATTGAAATGACTAAACACTGTTTAAATTTGTGAACCGGCCAAATACTCTGTTCAAAGAAAATACATTGTATGTTTGTATGTGTGTTTCTAATTATTGTTATTTATTCATATTTGTTCTCTTTTATTCTTTAAAGTTTAACAATTCATTCTTTATCTTAATATCTTTATATTTGTTTGGGGTTGGCTTTCTTCCCTTTCATCTTTTTTATTGTACAGCAATCTTTCTCCTCAAACCTACCACCTCTCTTTTCTTTCCTTCTTACTTTCTCTTCCTCCCCCTCTTCTTCTCCTCCCTACTTCCTCTTCCTTTCTCCTTCTCCTCCTTTCTTCCTCCCTCTCTCTCCTACTCTAATTTCCCTTCCTTCATCCCTCTCTATTGCTGTATCCTTTTATGCATATGGACTACTCAGAGGGCTGAAAAAGTTATTTCTGACTGGTCCTCGCACTTTTGACCAGTTCTCGAACTTACGACTGTCCTCACATTTTACATTTTTGCCCTATCTTGTCACCATGGTGAAGAGAAGCAGTTGTGAAATGAGTGACATGGTTGTTAAGAAAGCTGCACGGGCATAAATGTGAAGATGGTCATAAGTGTGAGGACCGGTCAAAAGTGCGAGGCCCAGTCAGAAATGACTTTTTTCAGCCCTCTGGGTAGTCCTTTTGTGCATATGGACTACTCAGAGGGCTGAAAAAGTTATTTTTGACTGGTCCTCGCACTTTTGACCAGTCCTCGAACTTACGACTGTCCTCACATTTTACGTTTTTGCCCTATCTTGTCACCATGGTGAAGAAAAGCAGTTGTGAAATGAGTGACATGGTTGTTAAGAAAGCTGCACGGGCATAAATGTGAGGATGGTCATAAGTGTGAGGACCGGTTAAAAGTGTGAGGCCCAGTCAGAAATGACTTTTTTCAGCCCTCTGAAAAAAGTCTATGCACACAGCCACGCCCACCCGGTCACATGACGAGCTACCCACGCCTACACAGTCATGTGACCAGCTAGCCACGCCCACCCAGTCACATGATTGCCAAGCCACACCCCCAACTAAGCCACGCCCACAAAACCTGTTGTTAAAAAATTGAATCCCACCACTGGTGAAAGGGCCTCATAAGTGGAATAGCCTAGGGCCTCTTCCAATCTAAATCCGGCCCTGGTAGTAGGTTAGTATATTTTAGCTTTCGCTTGTTAAATGTTATACCCTGTTTTTGCTCTGGGAAGTCGGGGGGTGGGGGTGGGGAGGGTTGGGTTGGGATAAAATTGTTGAATAGATAAAGGTACAAATATAAAAGTAAATGTGGGGAAAATGTTACAACAAATGAAATGATAATATCAAGATATGATAAATATTGGAGGAGTAAGAGAAAAAAAGATGTATTCAGATGATACACTGATTGATTGATTATATATTGTATGTATGCTTGTTTATAAAATAAAAACTTTTCAATAAAAAAAAAAGAACCTGTTAAAATTTTATCTAAATTCGTCAAATCATTGTAAAAACCCTCTGTCTTAGAATCTTCATCATATCTAGAATATATTTGCATATATGAAAACCAATCCATTTCTATCTCTTGTTCTTCTAATTCTTGCTTCAATTTAAGTTCACCCTTTTCATTCAATAATTCACAATATCTAACAATTTGTTCCTTTCTAAATGTTATTGAGTATGAGAATGCTTCAATAGAAGTTAACCAGACTGGAATTTTTAAATAATGATATCTTTTGATCTTCTCCCAGTTTGATAACAAAGACTCTCATATAATATGCCTTCTAAAATAACCCTGTGTTTTTGTACTCTTATACCATAAAAAAGCAGGCCAGCCCAACAGCAAGTCATGTCCTTCTAAAGTCAACAATCTATTTCTTAACATTATCCATTCCTTAATCCACATCAAATTACTAGCTTGATAGTATAATTCTCAATCTGGCAAACCAAAACTTCCTCTTGTTCTAACATCTTGCAACAATTTTAATATTTAAGGAAATTAATTAATTAATTTTAATGTTTAGGGAGTTTAGTGCCGGATAAGATTTCTATCGCACAGTCGGTGGCACGGTGGGGAGGGAGCTCATCTGAGACTTTTTCGCTAAAAACTTCAGCCAAATCCTTGTATTCTATGGGTATGCCCTCAGTTGGCATGGCATGACCAAGCATGGCTGTTTCTCGGTGCTCTGCCCCCTCAGTTCTGTTATGTGGATTCTCAGCAAAAGTCATGTGCATCTGAAATTTTATGATGCCTTGTTTCCAATTGATTTTGGGGTTCCATTTTTTCAGCCATGCAAGGCCCAAGACTAACGGCCATATCATGCCAGGTGCCACTATAAATGTAAGTATTTTCTCGTGGCTTCCGATGCCTATATGTAGAGACTCAGTGGCAAAAGAAGCTGGCTCCCCGCCTGCTATTGATCCATCTAGTTGTCAAAAAGCGATGGGGTTTTTCAGCTCTCTTACGTTAATCCCCAACTTCCCTACTAGAGTTGGGCTGATCAAACAACGGGTGCACCCTGAGTCCACTAGAGCGGAGATATTTATCTCCCTGTCCCGGTTTAGGATAAATAGTCTTAAGGGGAAGGTAAGCGGTTTAATTGGTTTGCTTACCAGTGGTTCATCTTCTGGATCGCTTCCAAATGAGTGTGGTTCCTCCTGCTGAGATTTATTTATTTATTTATTTTATTTCCAAAAATTTATATGCCACCCTTCTCCCTAAGGACTCAGGGCGGTGAACACAAGTTAAAACATACAATAATAAAAGGTGACGTAATTAAAACCCAGTTAAAACAACAACAATAAAATAATAAAACCCAAGGATCAGGGTCAGCCCATTTGTTGAAACAGCCAAGTCTTTAACTCCCGACGGAAGGAGCGGAGATCAGGCGCCGTCCGAAGTTCGGTGAATAACTCATTCCAGAGGACAGGAGCACCTACAGAGAATGCTCTACCCCTGAACATCACCAGCCAACATTGTCTGGCTGACGGTACCCTGAGGAGGGCAGCCCTGTGTGAGCGGACAGGACGGTGGGAGGAGGGTAGGAGATGGTCTTGCAAATACCCCGTACCTAAGCCATGTAGGGCTTTAAAGGTGAGTACCAGCACCTTGAAGCGGATCTGGAGGACCACTGGTAGCCAGTGCAGCTCGTGTAGGAGAGGTGTTACACGGGAGTAACAGGGAACTCCCGTAACCACCCACACGGCCGCATTCTGGACCAGCTGGAGCCTCCGGGTGCACCTCAAGGGCAGCCCCATGTAGAGGGAGTTGCAATAATCCAAGCGAGAAGTAACCAGGGCATGAGTGACCGTGCGAAGGGCATCTCGGTCTAGGAAAAGGTGCAACTGGCACACCAAGTGAACCTGGGCGAAAGCCCCCCTGGTCACGGCCGTAAGATGGTCTTCCAAAGACAGCCAGGAATCCAGGAGGACACCTAAGTTGCGGGCCCTCTCAATGGGGGGAAGCACTCCCCCCCATTGAAAGTGATGGAACTTCTAGAACATGAGATGCCGGTATCCATAGCCACTCAGTCTTGGAGGGGTTGAGTCTTAGCCTGTTCCTACCCATCCAGGCCCGTACCACCTCCAGGCAGCGGGACATTACGGAAAGGGCATCCCGGGGTGGCCCAGGGTGGAGATATATAACTGAGTATCATCAGCATATTGATGATACCTCACCCTGAAACCACGAATGATCTCACCCAGCGGCTTCATATAGATGTTAAAGAATAGGGGGGAGAGAACCGACCCCTGAGGCACCCCACAGGTTAGGGGCCTCGGGGTGGACCTCTGCCCCTCCGCCCATACAAACTGTGAACGACCTGAGAGGTAGGAGGAGAACCACTGTAAAACAGTGCCTCCTACCCCCAACCCCCCAAGTTGTTGTAGTAAGAAACCATGGTTGATGGTATCGAAAGCCGCTGAGAGGTCAAGTAGGACCAGAATGGAGGAACAACCTCCATCCTGGGCCCGCCAGAGATCATTCACCAGAGTGACCAATGCCGTTTCCGTGCTGTGCCCACACCGAAACCCCGATTGGTACGGGTCTAGAAAATCCGTTTCCTCCACGAATTGTGGGAGCTGTTGCGCCACCATGGACTCAACAACCTTCACTATAAAGCAAAGGTTGGAGACCGGCCGATAGTTATTAAGTGAGTCTGGATCCAGGGCAGGCTTCTTGAGGAGGTGTTGAACCACCGCCTCCTTAAGGGAGGCGGGGACAACCCTCTCCCTCAAAGAAGTGTTGACAATAGCCTGGATCCAGTCTCCAGTCACCTCCTGGGCAGCCGAAACAAGCCAGGAGGGACACGGATCCAACAAACACGTGGAGGCACCCAGTCTACCCACAATCCTGGGTCAAACTCAACCCAGATACTACTCCCAAGACTTGCCTCAGTCTCCTGGATGGATTCTGCCCAGTCAGAGTCCAAACCGATCCTGATCTGAGCGATTTCATCTTGCAGAAACTGTACAAAATCCTCAGCTCTGCCCTGTAAAGGCAGATTGATTGCTCCCTGATTGAGGAGAGAGTGGGTCACTCTAAACAGGGCTGCTGGGCGGTTTTCTGTAGATGCAATGAGAGTGGCGAAATGATCCCACTTCGCTGCTTCCATCGCCACAAGATAAGACCTAATATAGGTTCTTAACTGTGTTCAATCAGATTCGGATCGGGAGGACCTCCAACACTCCTCTAGGCATCTTTTCTGACGCTTCATTTCCTGGAGCTCCGTGGAAACCAAGGAGCCACCCGGGATCTGCGTCGGATCAGAGGCCGCAAAGGTGTGATTCGGTCCAAGGCCCCGGCAGCCACCCATTCCCAGGATGCTACCAGTGCCTCAGTCGAATCGCGGGATTGGGAAGCAGGGAATGTCCCAAGCTCCATCCGGAATCTCTCTGGATCCATCAGGCGCCTGGGGCAGAACCATTTTACTAGTTCCACCTCCCAGCAGCGGGGGTCGGCGGATTGAAAGTCCAGTCTAAGGAGGGAATGGTCAGTCCATGACAGGGGGGCAATAGACAGTTCCCCCCTACCCCAGCAATTTATCTACTGCCCAGAGAGAAAAACCAGGTCAAGTGTGTGTCCTCCCCTATGAGTTGGGCCCTGAACAACCTGAGTCAGGTCCATGGCCACCATGGAGGCCATGAACTCCCGAGCCATCTCAGATGTCTCGCCGATTGATGGCAGATTGAAATCTCCCACAACCAGGAGGCTGGGGAGTTCCACAGCCACTTCGGCCAAGATATCGAGCAGCACGGGCAGGGCAGTGGCCACACAGCTGGGAGATAGGTATGTGACCAACAAACCCGACTGAACTCCAGGGTCCCACTTCAATAGGAGAGATTCACACCCGCCTATCTGAGGGACAGTGACCTCCCTAGGACTAAGACTTCCTCTAATAATCACCACCACCACCCGACCCCTTCCCTGGCGTCGCAGCTGGTACAGTACACGAAAGCCTGGGAGGCATAAATCAGAGAGAGGCACTCCCCCCTCTTGCCCATGCAGGTCTCCGTAATACAAGCCAGGTCCGCGCCCTCAATAAGATCTTGTACCAGGGGGCCCTTATTCGCTATGGACCTGGCATTCACATACACCAGCCGGAGTCCAGGGTTCCCCGCTCTCGCAACCCCAGGGAGGCAGGATGAGCAATGAGAACTGGAACATGCCACTACCTGGATATAGCGGGTGCAGCGTCCCCTCCCCCTGCTCCCATCTCCTCTGCCCCTCCCAACCATCACAGGTATAGAGTGTCCCGCTGCTCATCTCCGCCCCCTTCCCACCCAACCCGTCGAGGCCATCTGACTGGCTAGGCTGCCAATCCTTAAAAGACCCCCCAGCCTCATTATTTACATTAGAAACCACCCTCCTCCCAGAACCCCTTAAAATAGAAGCTAAAAATCTGTTTAAAAAACCCCAAAGCCACCGGTTCTTAGCATGCCACCTCTCGGGGTTCCAAAACCCGTCATCAAGGGCGGCCCTCGATAACTGGGAGGGCCAGACCTGTGAGAGGGGGGAGTCTCGCAGTGCAAGGAGCTCTGCTGTTGAATACATCAAGGACAAGAAAGAACTGGAAGTGATGAAAGACCATTTTCTTCTTAAGGGTGTTGAAGATGGTTAAAACAGATGGTTAAAACAGAAGGAGAGAGTAGATGTTATCCAAGGAAGCCAAATACACTGGAACATCGGAACACCATCGCTCTCTCACAGCGATGGGAAGTCTTGTGACTATAATAAGTCACTCCAAGAGGGGAGGATTAAAGTCTCAATGACCCATTCCGTGACTGCTGGACTGTTGGAAGTGTAGAACACATAAATGGACCTATTACCACATGTGGTGGTCATGCCCAAAGGTTAAAAAATTTTGGAAAACGATTCAAAATCATTTGGAAGAAATTACCATCCAGAAAGTGCCCCTTCGACCGGAAACATATTTATTAGGAATACTGACAAAGGACTACAAAAAAGAGATACAATATTTGATAATACACATTTTGACTGCAGCTAGAATTACTTTCGCACAAATGAGGAAACTGGATGATACGCCATCAGAGGAAAAAATAATACAAAAAGAAAAATGGAATGCGCGGAAATGGACAAACTTACCAAAGAAATACAGGGAAAAGAAGACTCAGATTACTATCTAATTTGGCAAAAATGGTACAATTGGTTAGAGAAAAAGAACACGAAATAAGGGAATACCACCCAAGGATACAAAAATAAGGAAATAAAATGAAATATTGTTATATAAACATCGTTATATGATGAAGGATATATATACATAGATACATAGATATATGAATTACCGAAGTAGCTCTATTTTCAAAGCTCAAGCTGTATGACTTGATTTTACTGTATAGTTAATGTATAGTTTGTTTAAATGTGTATGTCTGTATATGTATGTTTGTTTATTATTAATAAAAATTATTAAAAAAAATGAAGTCTCAATGACCGCCCTCTCACGGTGACCAGTCTAGAGTCACAAGGACAAAAGAGAAGATGGTCCGTCCCACCCAACAGTACAAATTAAGAAGTAATCTAAGACTCTTGGTGTCTGGGCCTCCTCCCTTCCTGATCCCAGTGAAAGCCGAGGATTAGATCAAAAAAGGCAAAATGGAGCATCCGGATGGAATAAGCCTGATTGAACAACCAGAGTAACCCGGGAGGAAAAGATGTTTAAATGAAGGCTGCAAGCCAATTGAAAAGCTGCTAGTTTACGCTGAGTGGCCGTACTAGGCCTAGGCCTAATGAGGGGGAGGGAGGAACAATCGAAGGGGGAGACCAAACAATCATCCCCCAACTAGCAATCCTCAATCCACTCTCAGCAATCCTTGATCTTCTGGACAAAGGCCACTCAGCTCAATAGATTAATAAACCCCCGCCAGTGCTTCAGAAAAGGGGTGTGTGTGTCCAGATCGCCTCAAAGAAGCTGAGGGATGCTAAACCACTTGCAGCACTGCCCTCTCCACTGCCAACATCGAGGGCATTCTCGCAGCCAAGCCTCCAAGTGCTGCCGCCACCATCGCCACTGCCATCACTGTTACCATTGCCACTGCGGTCACCGCTGTCACCATAGCCAACGCCGCTGCCACCGCACCGCCGCCCGCGCCGCCGCCTGCGCCGCCCAAACTTGCATCCAAATCGAGATTTCTCCAGCAGCCCAGGCACCGCTGCCGGCACCATGGCCGCTGCCAAATGATTGCCACAGCAACCTCGCCTACCGCCGTGCAAATCATGTCATCCCCGCAGCCGCCTGGGCCGTGACAGCCAGGGCCCAGTTTCGCCTTCCTCCGCATTGTCCTCTAACATCCTCTGTGACATCCAGGTGATCCTCGGGCTCCATCCACGGCTCAGTCGAGCCGGCTATGCCTCAGCTCACTGGGTGGGGGTCACAAGATGGTCAACTGACTCCCCTGCACCCCAAAAATGCCAAACATCGCCCTCCTCATCTCGGCGTTCAATACAGAGCCGCCATTTTGGTCTGCTACCTCCCCAAAGAGGGGGGTTTCCTCCCCAAAGAGGGGGGGATGGAAATTCTACGATCTCCCTGCTCCTCAGGGCAGTCTCCTTCTCGTACTGGCCAGGTTTTGCAAGTTTCCCCCTGGTGGGTGGTTCCAGGTTTGCGAATGACACTCTGCAGCTCGATGCCCCTCTTTGCCACACTTGAAACAGGCTGAGGATTTTGGAGAAAATGCAGTTTGTGGTTTGAGGGGCTCTTGCTTCCATTGGGGTGGGGATTTCTTCCATGCTCACCCCGCTCGGTACTTGTTTCTGGCCATATCAATCTCAGCTTCTTCGGCGGTGATGTACCACTCATGTAAGTGATTCGGTACACCTCGGGCCACGCAGGCTTTGTATTGATCATCACTCAGCCCATCCTTGAAACAACTCACCAAAATATCTTCTGGCCAGTTCACACGACATGCAAGATCCCAGAATTCTTCAGTATACTCTGCTACTGGCCGTCGCCCCTGCCTCACCACCTTAATGCGGTCGCGTGCTTTGCAATCTGCTAATGGGTCCTCAAACCATCGTCTCAGGGCCATCATGAAGTGGTCAAAATTCCGCAGTCTGATGCATTGGCGTTATGCAGGGTCACCATCTGTCTGGCAGCGGAACCCTCTAGGGCTAGGGTCACAACTCGCACTTGGGATCCTTGGGTTTGGAAACCACACCCGTACTGTTGCATGTAGGTGAGCACATGTGCCACAAAGTATCCTGCGGATTGCTGCGGATTCCCATCAAACGTCACCCCAAGTGTGGGAGTTTCTCTTTCCAGTTGCGGGACTCGGGGCTGATTGGGAATGAGCGCCGGTGTGCGCATTGCTTGAGGGGGAAGGGTTTGCTGGGTCTTCTCCCGCTGCTGCTCTGCCATCTGCTTGATTGGCAGGCTCCAGAGGGGTGTGTGTGCCTCCCGTGGCATCATCCGCGACTGCTGTCCTTCCAGCACTCTTTGGTTGTCATCCTGGCTCCCCTCGGATGATGAGATTTTCCAAAGTTTCCATCACCAATTGGGTTATATGCTCTTCAGACAATCCTCACTCAGTGGTGCTTCAGTTAGTTATCCCTGGTCAGCAAGGCCTTCTAGTTCCAGTTTCTACCCCGGTTTTTGGTTGCCACGGCTGAGGGTGACTCCTCTGATTCTCTTATCCCAGCTATCTTTCTTCCTGATGTCAATTGACCAGCGGGTCTTTTCAGGATTCTCCAGAGTTACCTCATCCTCTCCGATGGGGTGTACGAAACAGGCATCCGACTGGGTGGCGGTTGATGTCTCTGTCAGGGCGTTGATTAATCCCATGTTTGGCTCTGGGAAAAATCACCCTGGTTTAGAGGAGATGGATCGTGGCTCCTCCTTGTTTGCAATATTCTGAAAAGAAATCCCGAAGAAAAGTTTCTAATAAAACTCATTTATTTGTTATAAAGAAAATAAAACAGCTCACTAACTAAGAAAGTTAATTGCTACATTTTGAAAGTAATTTTTGGGCCGGCTGCTTTTCAGCAGTCGACACCCCCGTGGCATGAGAACAAAGGAAAGAGTGTGAAGGAATGTGAAAGAATGCGGACATGCGTAGTAAAATACTGATAAGGAACTTGGCAAACTACAGTAAGTCTATTAGTCCAAAAATAATGAAGCTCAGCTGGGAAATAAAATAACGCAGTGACAGTCTCCCCCCAGCATTCGGCTTCTCCCAGTTCTCTGCTTCGTTGAGACATGGTTTGCAAGGTCCCCTCAGTAGAGCGAGGATTGCTTCTCTGGGTTGACCGTTTTGCAGCTCTTGCTTTCTGTAAGGATTGTCTCTCCTTCCAACTTAAGAAAATAAAAACTCTTGAAACATAGCATTTCAAAAGGAACCTTTTTATTAAGCAGAAGGGACAGCAATGAAGTCAAAACAAGATCTGAATACCCTTCGGCAAGACAAGTTGGATTAAAGCAGACCCCTCCCTTAAGCCAGAATGCAGATTTTAGCCAATACACAAATGTGAAGATGTTTTCTTTACTAGCTGCCCTGAGAGACCAAATAAACATGTATTTACATCGTTATCCTTTAAAGTGAAACAGCCCACATGGCTGTCATAAACATTCCTCCCCGTTAAGGGAGTCTCAGGGCTCTTTGGCACCAGAATATAGGTTGCAAAATATCTGTTGACACAGGCAATGCTAGTAAATCGAATCCAAGTCTCCCCCTTCTCGCAATTGAATGGCAGTATCACTTTTAGGGATCTGACACCTGGACTGCTGGATGAAAGTTGAACTTTTTAAAATAAAAAGAAGGGACAGGAAAGGAGAAAGGGAAAGAGGAAAGTCAATGAAAAAAGAAAGGAAGAGTGGAAGAGAGCAAGGAAGGAAAAAGAAGGAAAGGGAAGAAGAAAAGGAAGAAAGGAAGAAAATTATAATTGGAGGGAGGGTTTGAGGAAAGTCCTGCCCTCTGTACACACCATAAGCAAGCCAAGGAGAGAGAGCCTAGCAGCAGCAGCCTCAAGGAGGTAAGTACAGCCGGGCAGCCCCTTGGGGTAGGATGGAATGGGCACTTGCCCTCAACTGCCCAGGGCTCTGAGCAGCCTGCGCTGCCGTCTGGGGGTCCTCCTCATGGCCTGAGAGGAATAGCAAGGCTTCTCTGGTGGACAAGAGTTTGGAGCTTGCCCTGGTCTCATCTTCCTCTGCTGGAAAGAATGGATCCCCCCAGCCCCATCTGGGCCACCACAGGTGCCCCAGGCCACGAGTGACGTCGAACAGGCCACACCCACCCCGGCCATGCCCACCCCTGAGGTCAACCACAAGCCCTCAATGAAATTGAGTTTTATACCCCACATTACATGGTCAATTTCTAAAAAGAGGGAGGTGAAAGTGGGTAAAGAAAACATGGCAACGGCACTGAAACATTAAAGAAACTAAAATCTTGATTTTGACTTCTCAAGAGCAAACCAATTGAACCAATGCAAGCAAGGTCAGAATTGAAAAATCAAATTATTCAAAGTGCAGGCTCTGGAAAAAGCAGAAGGAACAGTAGAACACATACTTGGGCAAGAAGATTGCACAAGTTGATTATAAACAAAATAACACAGTGGCCAAAATGATTCAAAATTGGTGGGAACATAGAGTTGAAAAAGAAAATAATCAGGTTAAAATATTGTATTTCCAGAAACAAACTGATAGTCTTGGCTTGTAACATGCCAGATTTAACTGTGCTTGACAAGAAAACATGGTGGAGAACTGATGTGGCAATACCAGTGGATAGTAGAATGCAAAGTATTGGAACAAAATATAAAGATCTGAAATTCAAAGCTGAAAAATTATGGCATAAACATAGAGGTCCCAGTGATTGCAATGCACTGATGGTGGTGGAAGGCACAAGCGAGCCGGTAGCAAACTAAATTGAAACCCACTACTGTGCTCTAGGTATTGTATCAAAAAACTCTGGAAAACCTTTATAGAATCTGTACACTGACAACATATTTATCTGTCAAATACAAAAGCCACACTGTTATCAGCACATACACTATGCCAATACATTACAACATCCTAGGTTCTTGGAAAGAATTCAGTCCTTAGGAAGAGCTAAAGAATGGCAGTGTGGTATAATATTGTGTATATCACTGGCACCAGAAAATTTAAACCCAATACAGTAATATTATACACAAGTATCAAGCTGCTCAATACCTGGCTATGACTTACTAAAAAAGTAATAAATATGGGACAAAAATCTAATAAATTCTTCCAAAATTTAGGAAAATGTGTACTGGCCCCATAATGCATGACTTTTTGTTCATTTGTCTTCCTTCCAGTTGCTCATGTTTCCTACTTTTGATTTTTTTAGTTTGTTATTGTAAGCTGCACAAAATCATTGGTAGTCAGTGTCCTGACTATATTAGCAAATGTAAAAAAATAATAATTTTTTTTTGAAAACCATCTTTTGTTTTAGAATAATTGGTTAAGCAGGGACAGAAAAGTGTTCTAAGCAATTTTCTTTGGTTAGAAATCGCCCTTGAGATAACACTTTAATTCAAGAATTGCGGTGGTGACCCGCAATTCTCTTTCTGCTGAGCCTGGTCTAACGTGGGGGCACATCTAGAAATAATACACGTTAAGTCAGTGTGAGAAAAACGATGGCAAGGAACCGACAAACAGTCCAACTGAATGGTGAAAGGGAAAGTCGTATTAATAAGATCCAGTCCAGTCACTTTTTAAAAAGCTCCGTCAGGCATTTTGCTGTCAGAATTCGTAAAACAGCGTTTTTGGAATTAAGAAGTGCGGACTCCCAGAATCCCGCTGCCACCCACGCTTAACATCTTGGGGTTGCCAGGTTTGAATAACGCTGAGGTAGGCAACTAGCTCCCCGTCGTTCATTACATTGACCTCATTTCCCCTCCCTATGGCGGCACTCAGAAAAGAACGGAAATTATCGTGAGTTCTGTTCTCGCGCGGAAAGGAAAGCAAGCAACGTCACTTCCTTTCCGGGGAAAGACTTTGTGATTGGTGGGCAGGCAGGATATATATATTCGTGATCAGTCATCGCGGCCCTCTTTCTCTTCGACCTCAGAGAATCCTTCATACGGCGTTGTCATCTTGTGAGTCGTGTAACGCGTGTTGTGGCATTGTGCTCCCGTGGGCCACGCAAAGTGGCTGGGCGGTGGGAAGCGGCGGCGTTGGGAAGAAGCAGCTGCCTCTGCTTTAGGTTGCCGAAATGGCTGGGATGCCCCGCATGTTTCAGGCCTCCCGCCTTGGAAAACGCACTCGGCCATCCTAGCGCTAACGACGCTTTTGAAACTTTCCAAATCGAGCGCTGTCACATATTTACTCGAGTTCAAAATTGAAACAAAGGCACTGGAAATTAGTAGGATGCGGGACCATATTATTAATTTAGTTAGGTTTTTGATGTACATACAAATGCAAAACATACTGGTCTTTGCTTCGTTGGTTCCATATGTAGCCCAAACTTTTAACATTGCAACTCAGTATTGCTCTTTTTCAGCTATTAAAAGTTATCCCAAATAATATGGAGAGAATGATGCATGGATTGAGGTTTTCCAGTGCATGACCTTTGGATCGTTTTCAGAAAAGCTTTCTTTTCTTAAAAGATGTCAGCCTTAAGTATCAATGTTCATATTTTCATCTTAGCAGAATCCGTTTGATTTACAAGAATTAAAAATAATTCATTAAAATGGTACAGGGATAACTTCAGGCCTCTGTAAAATGTTGAAGATGTATATGTTTAATGAGTAACAGCTGCTGTGCTCCTGCTATGGCCAAAGCATTTCTTCCAAATTTTGAAGCATTCAAGTAAATTTACTTGTATAGCTTTCTCATTAAAACTACTCAGGGTCTGAATAAGTTGATATATATATTTGTTTAAATATATATATATATATATATATATATATATATATATATATATATATATATATATATATATATATAGTCAATTTGATTGCTATAGTAATGGGTTTTTTAGATTACAATATAGTTATTGAATACTGGAACATTTTTCTTAATCCAAGTTGGAAACATTAGAACAACCATTTTAAGTTTATTGATTCTTACTTTATAAACTGATTTATAGTTGCAAGTTTTCTCTATAGTGGCAATGATAGTTATTACTTCCATTTTATAGTTGGGCAGAACTGATTAAAACATATTAAAATAACCATGCTGATTTTTGTTCTAGGTTTCCTGTCGTTGCTTTAAAAGGAAACTTTCACAATGTCCGGAGGCCTTGATGTTCTACAGATGAAGGAGGAAGATGTCCTTAAATTCCTTGCTGCGGGAACCCATTTGGGAGGCACCAATCTAGATTTTCAGATGGAACAATATATATATAAAAGAAAAAGTGATGGTAAAAATTGGATTCTTTTTTTGAATTGTTAATTATAGACTTCACTTTATGCTAGTGATGTCAGAATCATCATTATGCACAATAATGGGGTTTGCTGTCAGAATTTATAAATTCCAAGTTAGTACATACAATATATTTCCCCTACCTGAGTTTTTTTCGTTGTTCCAGAGTTAAAAAAATAAGGCTTCCTTTCAGGTGGGCCTTGTTTATGTTTAATTTGGCCTAGTTTCTCTCAGTTCCAAAACTAATTTTCATAGAATTCATGAACTGAAATACCTTTTTTCTTCCCAATTCACAGGCTTTTTAAAAAAGTGGCACAAGAGTCTATTTCCCCTTATATGATGCTGATATTTTCATGAAGCTCTATTACTGAAATCAAGTGAGACCTTACTTAGAGTAAGCAGGTTGGCATGTGTTTTAACTGCACACTATTAAAACTTGGAGCTGAGGCCAGTTTCTGGCCAATTAACTCTTGAGTGTCGGAAGTGTGCTAGAGTAAATTCTGGCAGGATTTTCGCTAACACCAGTAGAGTATTTCTTTGTGACTGAGGTTTGATAGTAGTTGCTGCCATATTGCAAGTTTTTGAAGACAATGATAGATGAGGGCTGGATTTTATGCATTTTGTTCAGCATTCCCATATTTGATTGAAAATCCTATATCTTTTTATTGAGGTATTTACATCATCAATCTGAAGAGAACCTGGGAAAAACTGCTCTTAGCGGCCCGTGCCATTGTAGCTATTGAGAACCCAGCAGATGTCAGTGTTATCTCCTCCAGGAATACTGGGCAGGTATGGATACACTTGGCCAGAAGATGAAAATTGTACGTCCTATCAGAAACCATCTAAGAACAAGTAATATGAACTAAGTTTTCTTTTAAGTCAAACTTTTGACTAAAGAAGTCAAATATATTTGTGTCTGGTGCTTCAAAATGATATTCTCCAATTCAGTCTTGGTTGTACTTGCAAAATTAATAATTGCTTTATTGATTTTGGGGGATGATCATTAGAAACATATAATCCATTTTGTCATTTTATCTCCCCATGTAGCGTGCTGTTTTGAAATTTGCTGCAGCTACTGGTGCAACTCCAATTGCTGGCCGGTTCACTCCTGGCACATTTACCAATCAGATCCAGGCTGCTTTTCGTGAACCCCGCCTTTTGGTGGTCACTGATCCAAGGGCTGATCATCAACCGCTGACTGAAGCATCTTATGTAAACATTCCTACCATTGCTTTGTGCAATACAGATTCTCCCCTACGTTATGTGGATATTGCTATTCCCTGCAACAACAAGGTACTATGTCCTCCAGTACATTTATGGTTTTTTCATAAAGCACTTCTAGCTGTGGTTGTGCAAAACATTTTTAAGTAGGTCTGATATAAAATTTGTTTTCAGGATGTAAACATTTTGGGAGGGAAGGAAATATATGCACGCTTGTTAGAACTCAGAATGATTTCTATCCAAAGAACTTCTGAGTGTAGGAAGTGTGCTACATCAGCTTCTGCAAGTCTTTTCGCTAACACCATAAGAACCTCTTGGGTTCAGTGAATGGGGTTTGATAGTTATTCTTGCTACATATTTATAAGAAACAGTTGTTAGCTATATTTTGTTTTCTTCCTGAATTGTTTAACAGCATGATCCTTTTATTTAGACTTAGTTAAATAGTTATTCATGAACTTAAATGAGTGTGTTGAAAATCTAATTGACAATATCTAACAAATGTTTAGGGAGCTCACTCAGTTGGTCTGATGTGGTGGATGTTGGCTCGGGAAGTCCTGCGAATGCGTGGCACTATTTCCCGTGAGCATCCATGGGAAGTTATGCCTGATCTCTATTTCTACCGAGATCCTGAAGAGGTAACATATATTTGATTAGATTTATAATTACTTTCTTATTGAAATAAGTGGTTCTACATTGGTAATATGACCTTATGTTTTCTACAATGTATGGTCTGATAACACAACCCTGAAAAAGGAAGTATTAAAGTAAATGCATCAAGGAGATACTTTGCTTAAATACAGAAAAACACAGCGCACAGTACAAGTTTGTACTAAATCACTCATTTTCAAACTAGGCTTAGAAAAGGTTTTGATGCTACCCAGAAAACTTTAATTTATAGTTGTAACTTGATTTGCTTCCTGTTCAGATTGAAAAAGAAGAACAGGCTGCAGCTGATAAGGCAGTTACCAAGGAGGAGTTCCAGGGTGAATGGACAGCACCTGCCCCTGAATTCACTGCACCTCCACAACCGGAGGTGTCTGATTGGTCTGAAGGGGTGCAAGTGCCTTCTGTCCCAATTCAGCCTTACCCCACTGGTAAGTAGAATGTAATTGAAAAGGATACTGAGTGGACAATGTATCATATACAATAATTTAAGTTATGATTTTTGTACAGTTGATAAACCAGTTCCCTTTTTGAGGAGGTAGATTCACGAAATGCAAAGTTTGAGAAAGAAGTGGTAGGAGCCAGTATCTAAAACATGGACACACACAGCTCAGACATCCATTCTCATTCTCCATTAATCTATTCAGTCAGCTTTCTTTATTCTCCTTTTCCAGTTGCTTCTAGATAGTTGTTAAAATATTTCCACTTATATTATGCTAGAAATTTTAATTTCAAATTGCTACTCTGGTATAGCACAGGTTTTACTGTTTCAGAAGTAATACCGTCATCTAAAATGTGTAACAAATCAGTTTGCCTCTACATTTGGGAGTGGGGGGAGAGACACTTATTTGCTGGAAGAGGAGTTAAAAAAAGGAAGCTTAATTAGGTGTCCCGGCCTGTTGTTCCGCCAGGCCGGGCTATCAACATAATTTTAAATTGGGTGTTTTAAATTTCTGGGGTTTTAATTGAGCTGAATTATTTAATAATTTTAAATTATTTTAATTGATGTTTGTTTTGTGCTTTTAATAGGCTGTACACCGCCCTGAGTCCTTCAGGAGAAAGGCGGTATAGAAATAAAATTATTCTTATTCTTAATTCTTATCCATTGAAGTTCTCTACTAGAAATATTTTACATTAACCGATATAGGAGCACACTGTTCTAAGGACCTGTGGAATATCCTCTTTCCCTGAAGACCATACCAAGCAATTTCTGTACTGTGCTGTTTGGGACAGGAAGCAGTTTGGCACGAAAGTCTATATAATTCAGGACACATGAAGAGCTTTCCAGTTCATGGGGTTTATGTCTGAAATCAAAGTCATCCCTTAGATCAGCTTGATTCACATGAAAGTGGGCCATTTGAAATGCTCTGTTTCTCCATTGACTTCAATTGTACTTAATTTAAATGGCTTTGATTCTGTTCATCTTTGTGCAATATTTGTAATACAAATTTCCAAGATTTGTATTTTGGAATTCAATTGCTAATCATGGAGAATGATCTCAAAATATGGTAATGAAGATTGAGGAAGTTACTTAAATTTTTCAAAACCCAGTGTGATTTTATGTCTTTTTCAGAGGATTGGAGTTCACAGACTGCCACTGAAGACTGGTCTGCAGCTCCCACAGCTCAGGCTACTGAGTGGGTTGGTACTGCCACAGAATGGTCTTGATTAAGCAATAGCAATTCAAGAATTACAGTTGAAGAATAAAATATCTTCCTTGTTAACTAAGATTTGTTTGTTGTTTTCTTACATTTTTGTTGATCTGGGAAATTATGCAGGATCAGCCCTTAGTATATGCAAGGTTGAGGTACGTATGTTCATCTGGGAAAGTCAGAGTCAAAAAGCTGACAACTAGTGCTGTAATATCAGAAATGGCATCATTGCAGCCACTAAGATTTGCTAAGCTACATCCATCCCAAAAGCAAATAGCATGTCAAGTTGCAGGATTTAAAGAAACATTTTTATTCCCTAAATTCTATCTCGTTAGTTTTTGATACCTTTTCTATGCTGAGAAAAAGGGAGTGCTTTTTTCCCCTTTGATACAGAAGAAAGGTTGAGTGGGGTTTGTGAATGGACAAGCCTAAATGTGGGGTCTCTGTAAAGGCTTCTGGCTGAGCATCTCAAATTCTGCTATATTACACAAGTGTTTGAAATTCACACGTCACAATGATACTAAACAAGTCAAGCTAATTAAAGATGATTTGTTATTAAAATCTCGTAGAATAGTGCCAAAGATGGGTTGCATTTTTAAAAAGTGTTTTGAATCACATGTTAAAGGGTTAGTTTTATCTGACATATTCAAATAACATTCTGTGAGCCAGACAAGCTGGGAAAGACATTACTTTTTTTTAAAAAATGCCATGTTTTAAAATAGTTTGAGAACAAGGAAAATATTTGCCCTGCCACCCTTGTTATGTTTCAGATAGAGTAAAGCATTTAATAGTTGACTTTCGAATAGAGTTATTAGACGGTGTGTTCCGGTTAATCTTGGATTTCTGTAAACTTGTGATAGCTATTTGGCTAAAAGATTTTCTGAGGCTTACAGAATATTTCATGTGTAGAATTCATTTAATATCAGAACAAAACATATTTGTTATGATCTCTGAACAAATCTTAAGCTGTTTCAGGTGTCCTAATTCTAAGTACACAGTGATAGAAAACAGGATATTATGAATGTTCTGAACTCAAAGCAAAACACATTCCAACAGTTTTATTGCTGTTAGAACAAAATACTGCAGCAAAGCTTTCAGTATTTTGAATGGTTTTGTTTTTGAGCATAACACCATTTTCATGCCTCCTTTCTAAAAATCACAATACCTTTCTTTGCTTGCCATGTTTATTCTAGCTAGCCTTAAGGGGATATTAATTAACTTGCATTCAAGAGAGATGGACACAGACAGGCACTCCTTTTGGACAAAAGCTACTTATGGAAGAAAAAAGATACAATACAAGTTCTCTGAAATTTTATTTTCTAAACTAATAACGATAGTTGATGTGAGATTGATAATATAACTTTAAATGCCATGTAAGGATAGCATTAGTCTTGGAAATAGTTTTAAGCTTCATAACCTCTAAATCTGGCATGATCAAGCTGCATGCTGCATGCAGCCTCACAAGATAATACAAAATATAAAAAGTTTGTTATTTATATATTTAACTATATTATATATATATTATATGTGGCCCAGACAATTGCTCTTAACTCTGGCCCAGGCAAGCTAAAAAGTTGGACAGCCATGCTCTAAACTCGGAATGGGCAATTTTCACAAGAGGCCACATGAGGAACTGGGACTGTTTCAACTCAAGACTGTTCCAGACAAGGGGCAAACTTGGTGCAGGCACAAAGTACTTTTTCTCCTTTCTCTCCAGTGGCTGCCAGCTGACTGAAGGAGCATGATGACTATTAAGCCAGCCGGCCTCTGCTGCTTTTCCTGCCCTCTGCGACACTTATTTAAATTTTATTTCTAATTTTTTTTAAAAATAATTTGTAGTAATACAAATTAAAAATATTGGACATAGTTTGACTTTTCCGGTTTAGACATTTTCATCAAGTTTTACAACAGATACACTTCGTTATCGCTATACAAGTTTATACTATTTATCACATTTCAAACACATAAGTTATTTCATCTGTGAAGGTTACATCAAGTTCATTCCTATCTATCGCAGAAAACTAACAGAAATTTCTAAACATTCAACTTCTCAATAATCCTTTATCCCGGCATTCCTCCTCTCCATCAAATAAAAAAATTTATTCCAGATTTCATAATACTCTGTTTCACTCTTATCCTTGAGTTCCAGAGTCAACGTGTCCAACGTGTCCAACGGGGTCTCTTTATTTTTCCATTTTTGTGCAAAGGTCAGTCTTGCTGTTAGTATATGCAGCATTAGATACGTTGTACCCTTGTTATATTTGTCCTTTATAATGCCCAATAAAAAGAATTCTGGTTTTAATTCTATATTTTGTGTTAATATCTCTTCTAGCCATTGTTTTATGTGTTGCCAAATTTTTTTAGCTTTTGGGCATTCCCACCACATGATAAAAACTCCCAGGTAATACCTCACACTTCCAACATATCGATGAATAGTTTTTGCTCATTTTTGCAACTCTTGTGGGTGGGAAATTTGATTTCTAATTTCCAATTGATCTCATGACAGAGATGTGGTCCAGGGACCATAATATGCCCAGGTCTGCTCTAAACTGTTATGATTTTACTATCAATTGTTTCCCAATTCCCTGTTTTCCAGCTCTTAACAGATATACTGTAAACGAGTCATAGATGCTATATAATATAGAGATGTACTATAGTATAGAAAACAATCCTTTACAAAAGCAAGGAAAATTGCAAGAGTGAATTGAAAGAAATGCTACTATTGCACATGTGAAAAAGCTGTATTGTTTCCAATTATGATTAGAAATTGAAAATATATTTGATATTACAAAATTTTATTTAAAATTCCAATGTATATAATGTATTTTCCATGTCAACAAGAATTATAACACATGTAAAATAGCTATGGAAAGTTTTTCTATGGAATAGAAGTAAAAGGGAGCTTTCAAAAATTACTGGATACTTGGTTACCAGAGATGGAGTCAACTCTGATAAAGTTGTACTTGCCAGCTCCCATTTGGAAGGGAGAAAAGACAAACCATATACCTCCTTATTGCTATGCTAAGATGGGATTGGGTGTAATTAAACTTTACATCTTTGTCAAAACTTTGTTTCTTACTTACTTTTAAAACAGTTTTATAGTTTTTCTAGATACACGGAGTCCTGTCAATACTGCTAAGTCTGGACTTTTCCCCTTCCAGGCTGCCATCTCTAATTAGATATTGTGTTACAGTTTAGGGTAAACTTTATTTGTGTACCAGATAGAAATAAATGAAGGTATATAAGGAGAAACCAGTGAACTTTGGAGTTTGGCAAAAACATTGCATCTGAATAGGAACCTTTCATGGCTCTTCCAAGATAGTTGAAGCTCTTAAATTTCTAAACAGTGGAACAATTTTGTAAAATAACCAAGTTCATTAAGTTCCATTATGCTCACGATCTAGTAGATATCATTACTACTTCTATGCCATCGTTACTAGGTTCCCCGCCTCCAATTCCTGGATAAGGCCGCCTTGGATAAGATCCTGATTTTAGTTGACTAGAGAAAGGCACACCTCTTTTTGGAGTAAATGGCTGGGTCATTATCACAGAAGGTGAGGATGACAACAATATTCCTTTCTCAGGGTTTGAATTTGTCTCTTTCTCTGCAGAATGATTTTTATAGCTTGGTGACACAGGCTTATCTGGTTTAAAAGAAAATGATTATTGCACTAAAATTGTCAATATTATAGTTAATAAAGCTGAGATAAAAAGTGACCGCTAGGTGGCAGTGAAGAATTATAATTTTCTATATATGGGGTCTGATAGTTTCTGAATGTTTGCAAATCAAATATGGTACTGCAAGGCAACTTTTATTTTGATTGAAGTTTAATAACCTTCAGTCTACTCTGATTTAGAGTATTTCACTGAACCTTACAAGACAAACTGTAAACCATGGCATAATATTAAATGTTGATTATTGATTAAACTAAACTGGCTTAGAGTAATTAATTGAAAAGCTATTTGAGCATTGTGATGGCTATCAATCTCTTAGGTATGTAGGATGACCTTGAGATTAAACAATGGCACATTTGGTCTTTTATTTAGGGAGGACAATACTGCCAATATTAGAGGAACTAAAGTTGTCCTATTATATCAACTCACCCAAAGCAATATATGTATGAACTCTGGACACTATTTTTACCTTTAGCTGCATTGGGTCCTTCTATGTTTTTTGCATATGGGGTAGGCAAGTCTTCTAGTTCTTGCATTGCAGAATTGGCAGAAAGCTTATTCTTATTTTTATCATCTTCACATTGCTGTACGAATAAAAACATGTTATGAGATAT
Source organism: Arizona elegans (assembly GCA_022577455.1). Taxonomy (NCBI): domain Eukaryota; kingdom Metazoa; phylum Chordata; class Lepidosauria; order Squamata; family Colubridae; genus Arizona; species Arizona elegans. Next base: position 66,652,356 of record JAKOOJ010000004.1, on the reverse strand, counting down.
CTGATTCATCTGGAAAGAAGAATTGTAACATCTAATTTAGTCAAAATTGAGACTTAAGATGAGACTTTTATGTGGATAATGCAATTTAAAATCAGAACAAAACTGACAATTGATTTTTATTATTTTTAATAAAATGTTGAACGTATCTAATATTCTTTCTTCCTATTTTCCCTACAACAATCACCCTGTGAGAGTGACTGGCCCAAAGTTACCCAGCCAGCTTTCATGTCTGTGGTAAGACTCAAAGTCTCTTGGTGCCTACAGCTGAAATGGAGCTGTAACTGAATTTATCTTTGATCTCTCATTCAATCTCATATCAGTCTGAAGTTATAATTTATATTATAATTTTGAAAATACTCAGACTAAAACAGGACAATTTAACATGTTATGAGGAAGTAGAAAGGAGTATTGTATTTTTCAGAGTATAAGATGCACTCCCTCCTCCCCAAAGAGGCTGAAAATTTGGGTGCGTCTTATACTTTGAATGTAGCTTTTTTGAAGCTTTTTTTCAGCCCTAATGCGCTAGCGAGTGAAGTGATCTTCTGAGCTTTGCCTGCTCCCTCCAACTCTCAGCTGTGCTTTAGAAGCTTTTTCCCAGCCCTAATGAGGCACAGTGAGTGAAGCTATCTTCCCAGTTTTGCCTGCTTTTCTCATTGCTGCTCCCTCACAGCTGTGCTTTAGAAGCTGTTTTTCATCCCCAAGCAGGGGATAAACAGTGCACGAGCTCAAAACCAGCAAACTAATGTGCTGAAGCTGATCAGACTAAGGACGCTAGCCAGATGAATAACTGATAGGCAGATTCCCCCCCCCCACTTATTTTCCTTCCCAAAAACTAAGCTGGGTCTTATACTCTGGTGCGTTTTATACTCCGAAAATTATGGTATTTGAGAAAAATCCCCTCTGTCCATTTGATATTTAATTGGGTACCTTTGACATTTAATTCCAGCCATGTCCTAGAATACATAATCATAGGAAATGTATTCTAGATGTATTGTAATTTGAACATATTTATTTAGTTGAGTTTCAACTTGTATTTTTCTTTCCCATTTTGTCTATAGAAATATTAAAATAAGAAACACAATAGTGAGCACAATAAAATGTAGAGATTTTTCCATTCATTCACAATTGTTTAATAGTCATATTACTATATAGAACCATAGACTTTCATTTGGTCAATGTTTAAATGGTAGGTTACATATCAATCTCAAATACAAAGTTTACTCCAGGGGTGAAATCCAGCCAGTTCTGGTAGCAGCGGCTGCAGGAGGCTCCGCTTACCCATGTGGACATCATGACGTCGCTTTTTTGTAACATTTTAAGCCTCTGCATATGCGCAGAAGGCTTTGTGCATGTGCAGATGATGGTGCACGTGAGCGGAGCGAGCGAGTACACGGCGCATGCACATTGGCAAACCGGTACGGAAGGTAAGTGAATTTCACCCCTCCTCTACTCTAAATGTCTTGATACTAAGTAGCTTTATATGTTCAGAGTGATAAAAAATAATCCAGGATTCGTGTATAAAGTAAGAGGCCTATTAAAAATAAAACAGAGTCTTTTATAGATATTAAATATTCATGTATGAATGTATTACATCTTTTTAAAAAGTTGTTTTTGGAGAAACTGCTGTGATTTTAACAAAAAATTAATTAGAACACATGATGCTGCAGTTAGCATATGAATGAACACATAACTTTTTCAACTATAGTGTTGGAGAAAATGAAATAGCTGTCTAAATCCAAATAATGCAAATGTGATTATTTTTACATTTAAAGTAACATGAAATCTAAACAAATCTAAATACCATTTGCATTTTCTTTTTCAACTCTGCATTGGCATGTTTGTATCCTTCAGCCACAGCATTCAGGTAATATATGGCAAGACTGTAAAATCAAATTTAAAATTTAAAAAAACATCTCTGAGATAACTTATAGGATTTTTAGAAAATACTAAAACACAGAAGGATTCTCAAACTTTGTGATATCCAGAATCTTATATGATAATGAAATCTGTGCTACTCCTCTCATGAATAAAATCAATATTTTATTGCAATCAGAGTTGGACCAGAAAGAAGCTGCTTTTTAAGAGGTTATGATGTAAGATAAAAACTGCTATAATAATTCCTTGACTTAGGTTTACTTTTAATTACCAAGTTCTTTCACCTAAAAAAACTTTTCTATGATGAAAAGTTAATAGTTTTAAATAGTAGATAAAGACACTGATGTTAACTAACCCATAAACTTCTACAGACTCAGTGATGAATACACATAGCTACATACTACCTGAAAATCACTAGTTGGCAGATGCTAAACCTGGGGGTTTCGCCATTTTTACAGACCCTAGACTAAAGCCCATGCAAAATAGGAATGAGTTTTCAAGTGTTCTTGATTGGCTTGTTCAGACAAAAGCATGGGTACTATAAGATTCACTATGAAGTTGTCTAGGCAAAGTGAAATCACTTTAAAAGCATCCCCACTTTAAGCTAACCTGGTTATCTTAAAAAAATAAAACCTGCTCATAAACTCTCCTCAGAGGGGTTGTATGAGAAATCATTAACTATTTGAAAGTTCATTTTAAATACTAGGTTAGATTCTAAATCTAGTTTTATTTCAATAATTACTGGAACCTGTTATAAATAATGCATCTATTCTAAAGTTAAGTAGAACTACCAGACAATGAACCAAATTCATTCACAATCAAATTCAAGAGAATGGGAACAATGTATTCCTAAGATTCTCATCTCAAGAATGCAGTCAGTACTAAATGTAGATAAATCGCTAAAGTACTAAATGTAGATAAATTTGCTAATCACACTGGAAGCAACAATTTGTATAATGGATTCATGAAGAGGGATTTGGGACTTGGCAGATTAAGAATTTTGGAAAAGTTGCCTAATCTATTTACAAGGATTTTACTTTATTTGCTGTCATATGCAGCACACATTTTTTAAAACTCATGACAAATTTTAATTGATAACCTATTAATACATTCTTATCTACAAGATTCCAATTCCCCCACTCCAAAATCTCAGTCAATGCAACTTACATCATAAGCAACACTGCAGTTATAATTAGTCCTGGATTTGCCAAATAACCTAAGACTTTGGCTACAAGAGGTGGGAAATCGTATTCGATGGTCTCTTGGATGACATCATACATTTTCTTTTTTCCACTGGAAGAAGAAATAAATAAATAAATGGATAGGACTGTATAATGATAGGAAATGAACTTCAGAGAGGACATACAAAAAGTCTTCATGCAACGTATTTTCAGAATATATTACTTGAACAGCTTCAGTTTGTTATTTTTAAAGAAATACCAGTAGTTGAATATATTTTTCTTCTTTTATTTTTGAATTTGTAAATTTAAGATACATACAAATGAATAATGACAATCTCATGACACATTATTTTGAAAACAACAGCAAAATATGTTCTTTTAAAAAAATTGATATTACAGGTAATCCTCAATTTACAACAGTTCATTTAATGACTGTTCAAAGGTACGGCACTGAAAAAAGTGACTTATGACTGTTTTTCACACTTACAACCATTGCAGCAACTCAATGCTTATGCAATCAAAATCCAAATGCTTGTCAACTGACTTATATTTATGATGGTTGCGGTTATGACTGGGGTCATGTGATCACCTTTTGCAACTTCTAACAAGCAAATCAGTGGGGAAGCCAGATTCACTTAACAATTGCAGTGATTCTGTGGTGCAACTGTGGTAAGAAAAGTTGTAAACGGGGGCAAAACTCAGTATATGTCTCACTTAGCAACATAAATTTTGGGCTCAATTATGTTTGTAAGTCGAGGACTACTTGTGTGGGAAACTGCTTAATTCTGAATTTATGTTATTGTTAATGCTCAGTATAAACTGGATTTAAACAACAACAAATACAACATCATATTTTTCTCCAACTTATCACTCTTGTGAATTCTGACTATAATCGTTAGACTTTCCAGCCAGCATTTGTATCAAATACAATTCTGGAAGTTGTAGTCCCAATACAACTGGAAAGTCAGGATGTGAAGGTCTGATTGTATGTTATTACCAATCATTTAATATGCAGTAATATTGGGGAGGTTGGAGCGCCTGGTAAGAATCAAGTCGAGCTGGTACCAGTGCTTTGATCCTGGATGTCTCCAAGAGACTCTGTATTGAGGCTTTGTTTTAAAGTATGTATTGCTAATGCAAAGACCATAGTAGCAGCAAAACTCCAGCAGTTGTTGGTCATTTTCATTCATCTTTCCAACACCGAAACAAGTGGGCCTAAACCCTTGGCCTAAACAAGTGGGCCAAGAACTATAATCAGCTCCAACTCTGGCATTAAAATCGCCAAGGATAAACAGTGGTTCTTTCTCAGGAATTTTCTTGATAGTAGCAGCCAGATCGTCGTAGAATTTGTCTTTGGATTCTACTGAAGATGATAATGTCGGAGCATATGCAACATTAATAAGAGTAATGCGACATTAATAAGAGTAACCAGCCCTGTTGATGAGTGGAGCTGCAAGGACAGAATTCTTTCACTTCCTGAAGCAGGTGGATTAATGGATTCTAGTAGGGTGTTTCTGACCGCGAAGTCAACCCCATATTCCCTAGACTTGTTTGATGGTTTTCCCTGCCAGAAGAATGAGAAGTTTTTCTCCTTAATAGATCCCGAGTCTAACAGTCTTGTCTCTTGAAGGGCATCTGCAGTCTGCTCAACTCCAGGTCAATGGCAGCTGTCTTTCGTATGTCATCTATCTCTTGTAAATCATCAGAAAGGCCAGGGGTCATTGAACATTCCAGGTGCTCAATTTTAGGGCTAAAGTTTTCTTATGTTTGTTGCATGGTGCAAAATTATCAATCTGCTTGTCAGTTTTGACCCTAAATCCCATGCACCCTGTGAGGTTAACAGACTGTGGTGGGGCAACACCTTACTGGCTGGGGGCTGCCCAGCTTAAGGCGGGCAGTAGCGGCCCAATGAGGTACAATGACCTTTCCCACCAATGAATGTGGCCCCTGGCATCATGCTCTACGCCAATCAAGCAAAGACTTATAACTGGTAACTACCACTTCCCATGTTGTTTCAATGCTGTATGCAAAGCTGGAGTGTCCTCTCCAGAGCACGAGGCCTGGGTAGATTAATATGGAGGATAGACTGTTACCCAAGCAGCAAATTCTCCCTCTCCACATCGCTGAAATAGTCCAAAGGAATGGCAAAGCTGATATGATTAGTTCCAGCTGTGCCGCAGGAGTTACCAGAATGTGATTGTACACAGTCACAAACTGCTTCCGGGACTCCGGCTCTAGATTTTGCTTCGAGGTTGACTCCTGAAGCCTTTTCCAATAGTAGATATAGCCACAAGGCAGTGGAGGTTTGTAATCAGAGTTTCCCTTCTCCTAGAAGATGGTTCTGCTGTTTTATCTGCCACTGGGGCATAAAGCCCTCTTCCGTTTTCAAAACAGTTGACTATCTTCTCCTGTAACCCTGGAAAGGAGCCCTTACGGAAAGGGGCCAGCTGGATCAAGGTTTTTTTAGAGAGGTATTACTCCTCTAGCACTCCTCCTCACTCCAGGACTCCTGCTCCAGTTTTTGCCTCGAGGTTGACTCCTGAAGATTTTCTCATAGATGGGTATAGCCACAAGGCAGTGGAGGTTTGAGATCAGAGTTTTCCTTCTCCTACATAAGTTGCCTTCCAAGGGTAATGGATACTATCTAACTGGTTTTTCCCACACACACAGCTAACAAGACTTCCCACTTACACTCAATCAAACAGCCACTCTCCCCTCCCCCTAGAAACAAGCAGATTCATTCATGAGGTGAACTGGAGCACCTTCCTCCCTGCAGTCACATGATTCACTCACTCAAACAGATACTCCAACTTCCCCAATATTACAATCACACACAGTTATCAGGGTGCTGATTGCAATACAGACCACTCCTTGGTGTGCAGCAGAATAAAACTGCAAACAAAGAGATTACATCACTTGAAGAAGGAAGGAAGACCACAAATTGACATCAACAAGAGCCGCAATCAGGGCAAAGTGGAGGAATTTGCACAAGCACTCAAGGAAACTCTCCCAGGCCCAGCTGAAGTAAATGCATCTGAACGATGGGAATATTTCAAGAATGCTGTTTATAACACCGCCATGTCAGTATTTGGTAAGGAGATCAGAAAGACGGCAGATTGGTTTGAAGCCCATTCAGAGGAGTTGATGCTAGCCATCGAGGAAAAGAGGAAAGCTCTAATTGCATATAAAGCCTGTTCCAGTGAGCACAACCTACAGGTTCTGCGAGCTGCTCGTAGAAAAGTCTAAAAGACCGCCAGGAGATGTGCTAACGATTATTAGCTGCAGTTTTGCTCTCAGATCCAGTTAGCAGCTGACACAGGCAACATCAAGGGGATGTATGATGGCATCAAGCAGGCTTTAGGTCCAACACAGAAGAAATCTGCCCCTCTGAAGTCTGCTATAGATGAGGTTATCCAGGACCAAGCACAGCAGATGGCACACTGGGTACAGCACTACTCTGAGTTATATTCCAGAGAAAATGTGGTAACTGAAGAAGCATTAAATAACATTGAGTACCTGCCTATCTTGGAGGAGCTTGACAGTGAACCAACTTTAGAAGAACTAAATGCAGCCCTGAATTCCCTTGCCTCTGGCAAGGCACCCGGGAAAGATAACATCCCTGCGGAAGTTCTGAAGTGCTGCAAAGAGAACATTCCCACTGAACTGCATGAAATCTTCTGTCTTTGTTGGAGGGAAGGTAGAGTACCACAGGACATGAAGGATGCAAATATTGTCACACTGTACAAGAACAAAGGTGACAGAGGTGACTGTAACAACTACCGTGGCATCTCTCTTCTTACCATTGTAGGGAATCTGCTTGCCCATGTCACACTGAAGAGACTTCAGGTGCTTGCAGAGAGAGTCTATCCAGAATCACAGTGTGGATTTCGAGCCAACAGGTCCACCACTGACATGGTATTTTCCCTTAGACAGTTGCAGGAGAAATGCAGGGAATAAAGACAGCCATTTTTCGTAGCCTTCATAGATCTTACGAAGGCTTTTGACTTGGTTAGCAGGGACGACCTTTATAAAATTCGCCCCAAGATTGGATGTCCACCTCAGTTGCTCAACATCATCAAGTCCTTTCATGAGGAAATGAAGGGCACTGTAGTTTTTGATGGCTTAACTTCAGATTCCTTTGATATTCGAAGTGGAGTGAAGCAGGGCTGTGTCCTTGTGCCAACTTTATTCGGGATCTTTTTTGCTGTCATGTTGAAACATGCTTTTGGAACTGCAACAGAGGGTATTTACCTCCGGACCAGATCAGACGGAAAACTCTTTAATCTCTCTAGATTGAGAGCAAAGTCTAAAGTCCAGCTGAAATGCTTACGGGATTTCCTCTTCGCTGATGCTGCTGCTGTCACTGCTCACTCTGCTGAAGACCTTCAACAACTTATGGACAGTTTTAGCAAGGCCTGCCAAGACTTTGGACTAACAATCAGCCTGAAAAAAACACAAGTCATGGGTCAGGACTTGGATTCACCTCTGTGTATTACAATCTTTGCACAAGAACTGGAAGTCATCCATGACTTTGTGTACCTCGGCTCATCTATCTCTGACACTCTCTCTTTAGATACTGAGCTGAATAAATGTATTGGTAAAGCGGTCACTACATTTTCCAGACTTACAAAGAGAGTATGGCTTAATAAGAAGCTGACAGAACATACAAAGATCCAGGTCTATAGAGCCTGTGTCCTGAGCATACTCTTGTACTGTAGTGAGTCTTGGACCCTTTATGCACAGCAGGAGAGAAAGTTGAACACCCTTCATATGCACTGTCTCCAACGAATTCTTGGCATCACTTGGCAGAACAAAGTTCCAAATAGCACAGTCTTGGAACGTGCTGGAATTTCTAGCTTGTATACACTATTGAAACAGAGACATCTATGCTGGCTGGGGCATGTCATGAGAATGGCTGATGGTCGGATTCCAAAAGATCTCCTGTATGGAGAATTAGTGCAGGGAAAGTGTCTCAGAGGGAAACCACAGCTGCGATATAAGGATATCTGCCAGAGGGACCTAAAGGCCCTGGGAATGGACATTAACAACTGGGAAATCTTGACCTCCGATCATTCAGCTTGGAGGCTAAAGACAAAGCATGGCCATCTTCAATTCAAAGTGACACTTGTTCAGCAGGCTGAGGCAAAGAGGCAGTTCCGGAACCAGCAAAATCTGGGGGCTGGGCAGGGGATAGAATGTAGCTGCCCTTAGTGTGGAAGGGATTGCCACTCTCAAATTGGCCTTTTTAGTCATACTTGATGCTGTTTTAGGACCTCTTTCCAGAGCATGATACCATAGTCTCTTGAGACTGAAGGATGCCAATGGAGTAAGAATTTAATGTTTCATAAAGTTACTAATTGATTATATGCCATCAACTTTTTTTAACGGAACAGCCAGCATATGGTTTCAGGTGGAGATACGTTCTAATGGAATTTTAAAGATCAAGAACATATCTAATACAATCCAAAGAAACTTAATACAATCCTTCCTTCATCAAAAGACATTGCTGCTATGTTCCTTATTAACAAAAGAAAAATCAAAAGAACAGTTTGTTCTGAGCTGGACCCAGATTGAGTCAGTATCTGCGGTGCAGCATGAAAGAGTTATTAAATCAAATAAGTGGTCACTGGCGTATTAATCTGGCCTACAGATCCATTTGAGAGAAACTGACTCACAATGGAAATACAAAACTCTTATTCATATGGTAGTCCTGGCTCTGATCAAGTCAGCTTCTATTATTCTTCTGCTGTCTACATCCATGATAATTTATTGTGACTGAAAAAGGAAGTTTCAAATAATGAAATGTTTGAAAAAATACTTTTATTTTTATAACTTATCCCGGTAGTTTTGGCTATATGTTGAACCATTATATTTTTTTGCCTTTTAGTTAAACATTGCCACATAGCAATGCTCTTGTTCAAAATAACATTTCTTCTTTACAAAACCAAATGTTCTGTCTGATCCACCAATAATTTGTTCTGCAGTCACGTGTTGTTGTTGTTAGTCGCGAAGTCGTGTCTGACTCATTGTGATCCCATGGACAACGTTCCTCTAGGCCTTCCTGTCCTCTACCATCCCCCGGAATCCATTTAAGCTCACACTGACTGCTTCAGTGACTCCATCCAGCCACCTCATTCTCTGCCGTCCCCTTCTTTTGCCTTCAATTGTTCCCAGCATTAGGCTCTTCTCCAGTGAGTCCTTTTTCATTAGGTGGCCAAAGTATTTGAGATTCATCTTCAGGAGCTGGCCTTCTAAAGAGGAGTCAGGATTGATCTCCTCTAGGACTGACCGGTTTGATCGCCTTGCAGTCCAAGGGACTCGCAGGAGTCTTCTCCAGCATCATAGTTTAAAGGCCTCAATTCTTTGGTACTTAGCCTTTTTTATGGTCCAACTTTCACAGCCATACATTGCAACTGGGAAAACCATAGCCTTGACTATATGCACTTTTGTTGGCAAAGTGATGTCTCTGCTTTTTAGTAAGCTATCTAGATTTGCCATAGCTTTCCTCCCCAGGAGCAAGCATATTTTAATTTCTTGACTGGAGTCCCCATCTGCAGTGATCTTGGAGCCCAGGAAAATAAAATCTGTCACTACCTCCATTTCTTTCCCATCTATTTGCCAGGAATTGAGAGGGCCGGATGCCATGATTTTAGTTTTCTTAATGTTGAGTTTCAAGCCAACTTTTGCACTCTCCTTCTTCACCCACATTAAGAAGCTCTTTAGTTCCTCTTCACTTTCTGCCATTAGAGTGGTATCATCTGCATATCTGAAGTTGTTGATATTTCTCCTGGCAATCTTAATTCCAATTTTTGATTCATCTAGCCCCACCTTTCTCATGATGTGCTCTGCATATAAGTTAAATAGGCAGGCTGACAGTATACAGCCTTGCCTCACTACTTCCCCAAATTTGAACCAATCAGTAGTTCTGTATCCAATTCTCACTGTTACTTCTTGACCCACATATAGGTTTCTCAAGAGACAAATAAGATAGTCTGGTACTCCCATTTCTTTAAGAACTTGCCACAATTTGTTGTGATCCACACAGTCAAAGGCTTTGGCATAGTCAATGAAGCAGAAGTAGATGTTTTTCTGGAACTCCCTAGCTCTCTCCATTATGCAGTATATATTGGCAATTTGATCTCTAGTTCCTCTGCCTCTTCGAAATCCTGCCTATACTTCTAGTAGTTCTCGATCCACATACTGCTGGGAGTATGTAGGATTTTAAGCATAACTTTACTAGTAAGTGAAATGAGTGCAATGGTGTGATAGTTTGAACATTCTTTGGCATTGCCTTTCTTTGGAATTGGAATGTAAACTGATCTTTTCCAATCCTGTGGCCACTGTTGAATTTTCCAAATTTGCTGGCAAATTGATCGTAGCACTTTTACTGCATCGTCTTTTAAGATTTTGAATAGCTCAGCTGGAATACTGTCACCTCCACTAGCTTTGTGTTGCTCAGATTTCCTAAGGCCCATTTGACTTCACATTCTAGGATGTCTGGCTCGAGGTCAGTGACCATCCCATCGTGGTTATCAGGGTTGTTAAGCTCGTTCTTGTATAGTTCTTCTTTGTAATTTTGCCACTTCTTCTTAATCTCTTCTGCCTCTGTTAGGTCCCTGCCATTTTGGTCCTTTATCATGCCCATCTTTGCATTATTGTTTTCTTCTATTTCTTGGTTTAAGAAGGCATTCTTATCTCTTCTAGCTATTCTCTGGAATTTTGCATTCAATTGGGTGTATCTTTCGCTTTCTCCCTTGCCTTTCACTTCCTTTCTTGCCTCAGCTATTTGTAAAGCTTCCTCAGACAGCCATTTTGTTTTCTTGCCTTTCTTTTTCTTTGGGATGGTTTTAGTTGCTACAGTGTTGCAAACCTCTGTCCATAGTTCTTCAGGCATTCTGTCTATCAGATCTAATTTCTTAAATCTATTTGTCACCTCTACTGTATATTCATCATGGATATGATTTAGTTTATACCTGAGTGGCCTAGTGCTTTTCCCTACTTTCTTCAATTTAAGCCTACATTTTGCAACAAAAAGCTTATGATCTGAACCACAGTCATGGTCTTGTTTTTACTGACTGTATAGAGCATCTCCATCTTTGGCTGCAGAGCACATAGTCAATCTGATTTCTGTGTTGACCATCTGGTGATGTCCATTTGTAGAGTCAACTCTTGGGTTGCTGGAAAAGAATGTTTGCTATTACCATCGTATTCCCTTGACAAAATTCTATCAGACTGTGCCCTGCTTCATTTTGTACTCCAAGACCAAACTTGGCTGTTTATTCCGCTTATCTTTTGGCTTCCTACTTTAGCATTCCAATCCCCCATGATGATAAGGACATCATTTTTGGTGATAATTCTATAAGGTGCTGAAGGACTTTATAGAACCGGTCAATTTCATCCTCTTCAACACCAGTGGTTGGGGCATAGACTTGGACTACTGTGATATTGAATGGTTTGCCTTGGATTCAAACTGAGATCATTCTGTCATTTTGGGGATTGTATCCCAGTATTGCTTTTCCTACTCTTTTATTAACTATTAAAGCTACTCCATTTCTTCTGAGGGATTCTTGCCCGCAGTAGTATACCTGATGGTCATCTAATTAAATTCACCCATTCCTGTCCATTTTAGTTCGCTGATTCCTAAGATGTCGATGTTCAGTCTTATCATCTCTTGTTTGACCACGTCCATCTTGCCTTGATTCATGGTTCTTACATTCCAGGTTCCTATGGAAAATAGATCTTTACAGCATCAGACTTTCCTTTCACCACCAGATGCACCCACAGCTGAGCGTCCTTTCGGTTTTGGCCCAGTCGCTTCACTCTTTCTGCCGCTACTAGTACTAGCCCTCTCTCTTCCCCAGTAACATATTGGACACCTTCTGACCCGAGGGGCTCAACTTCTGGCATCATATCTTTTTCCCTTTTGGTACTGTCCATAGGGTTTTCATGGCAAAGATACTGGAGTGGGTTGCCATTTTCTTCTCCAGTGGATCATATTTTGTCAGAGCTCTCTGCTATGACCTGTCCATATTGGGTGGCCCTGCATGGCATAGCTCATAGCTTCATTGAGCTATGCAAGCCCCTTTGCCACGACAAGGCAGTAATCCATGAAGGGGTCTGCAGTCACTAAGCAAGCTTAAACCATATTATCCAAAGTCTTTGGATTTTCAATTCTTTTTTCTTATCATTTTCTTTTCCTATAATACAGTATGCATACATCTATCTCCAAATAAGGGATCATTTGTCACTTCAGGAATGCAGCTGCTATCAGAAATATAGGTTCCTCGCTTAATTCCCTGTTGGAATTACTTGAACTCCCTACAATATACCTGCCAAAATCTGGAGACAGTGCTATATCCTTCAGAGACTTGATTCCCTCCCCCCAAAAAAGATGTTTCTTATCCTGAAAATCTTGCTGCACAAGGATTTGCGTAGCCTATAAAGGGACAGCAGACTGAAGAAGACAGGCAGGCAAATATTACTGGCAGTCTAACACAGTACTGCGAAGTCTAATAGCAAAGGCACCAGGCTAGAAAATGGGAGACTATGAGTTCTAATCCTGCCTTAGCCATGAAAGCCAGTTGGTGACCTTGGGCCAGTCATTCTTTCTCATTCCAAGTCATGTCACAGGGATGTTGTAGAGAAAAATAAAAGGAAAAGGATATGTTAGGTATGTTAGCCAATTTGAATTATTTGTAAAAATAATAAAAGTGGGATATGGATAGCTAGATAAACAAACAAACAAGTAAATAAATAAATATTTTAGAAGTACAACAATTTCACTTCAACAGCCCAACAGAAATTGGTGAAAACACAATGTAAAAAGGCAATTTAGTAAAAAATAGAGCAAAGTTATTATTTTCTGCTATCTGGACAAAACGTTCTTATTAGCAATATTTGTTTATCAGTTTTTATAAACTAATTCCATTAGCCCCATGGATGATGTGTTCAGTCTTGGCTGTTAATGTGCAAACTTGAAAGAAGCCTCTTCTAAAATTCAATTATTAAAACAAATACTTCTGCTTCTCCAGTTACAAAACAGTAATATATATATACTGTAATATATATTATTACAGTATTATTATTTAATATTATATTAAATAATAATACTGTATTAAATATATATTATTATAATACTTAATACTATAATAATATAGTATTATTATTATTACAGTATTATTATTACAGTAATATATATTATGAAGTATCACAGATATTTACATCTAAGTAGTTTATTATAAGTCAAACCTACTTTGAATTTTGATATTCATATGAGAGACAAATTATAGTACGTACAAATAAGTTTGAATTATTATTTTAATTTTTCAATTTTAGTATATATTTCTTGATTTTTGATTAATCAGTTTAGATAGCTAAATATTTCACTAATATTTCTTATAATTGCTACTGGAGTGTATGGAATTTATATAAATTTATATTTATATAAATATGCAAATGCAAATTTATATTTGCATTTATATTTGTCCTTTTTCCTGAAAGTTTGGCTTCTCATTGAAAAATAACAAACAAGTAAAAGAATCAGGAAGAAATTATTTCAGTACCTGAATGGTCCACAGTCAAAGGAAGGAGGCAGAGACATTACGGTATATGCAACTGGTAACACACTAAGGAACAAAATCAACAGCAAGAGTCCCATGTAAAAATTATTGGATTTAGAAGCTTTGAACACTCGTTCATGGGGGACATTGCTGCTCACAACAGCCCAGGTCTGGAAATACATGGAGATTAATAAACGTAATACGTTGATCCCCACAAGTCCTGGGGCATAAAAGGATCCCATCCTATAAGTTTTTTTGGGAGGGGGGGAGCATGAAGAAGAGGGTAGAGGGGAAAGAGAAATATTAAAAAATCTTTTTATGATGACAGATACTGCCTGCTTTCAAAAAGATAACCATAATACATATCAACCAGATATAGTGAATCAAAATATAAATCTTTACCTATATAGTGTCTTTATTATAATATCATTTTTATTAAAATGCTTTTCGGATTGCAAAAATATGCTTTCTCATCAGTCCATTGAGCAGTGGCAGAAAAGGAAAACAACCTTCATTAGCTTATTCAATAGTCTTACCTATGATCTGACATTGTTGCCATTCTATAAAGAGAGAAATAGGGCCACTCCCTAAATACAATTATGTAGTAAGTGAATGAATCAATGCAGTTAGCACTGTGAATTTGCCAGAGACCATGAATTTACTGGGGTTTTTTTTCCAGTTGCTGATTCAGAACATTTATTGCCTCATCTATGTTCTACCACAGGTATTATTTCTAGACTGTAAATAGTATGGGAAATAACATTGAGGTCTCAGAATTGCCATCACCTAGTCACTACAAAGCAAAGATACATGGAAGATATCTGGAAGATATATGTCAAGTAGGAGCAAAACCAGTTTAAGACAGTGTTCCCCAATATTCAGTTCTGATAGACCAGAAGGATACAATGATCAGTGATTTCAAAAGTTACTGATAGGTCTATTAGGATTCCTTGATTTCTGTGGATGTCTCTTCTAACCTGTCTTCCAAATTAAAAGGGAAAAGTGAATGAAAATCTAAATCTCAATGTGTATTACAGGGAAGAAGATATAAATATAGAAGATATCTCCTACTTTCTTCCTAACCAATAAAAATAGAATTAAAATGGAATTTACCATACTTCAGTGTGGGGGAATAATATAACTGAATCAGCTTCATGGCAGTTATGCAACCCATGAAAACTTGATCTGTTTTCTTGAACGGAAACAATTTAATATGCATATTGATATCCCATGGGGTCCTACAGCTTCTGAAAGAAGATGAATTCAAATGAGAAAAAACCCACAAAATTCTGTAAGATGTCCTAGTTCTACTTAAAATGTGTTAAAAAATACGGAATATTCCAGCACCTGTGAAGAAGTACAAAAATGGAATACATAGCAATTTTCCCTCAGTTCAGTGAAGATGTAATGAAGTTAACATTTTCTCTGGCTAACAATATTAACACGCTAGAGTATCTTACCAGATCATTCCTTGATTGAAGACCAAACCTAGCACATTACCACTAATATCAAACTCTCCATATGAGGGCTGTTGAGAAAACAAGAAATATGATGTAAATGCTGATAAGTCTTATTCAGCTTTCCCCAAAACCTGATATGATATCCTTTATAGCAGGAGTCACCAACCTTTTGGACCTCAGGGACCATTAAATTAATAATTTTAAATCCCGCGGACCACTAATATGAATGTTTTAAAAAGATAAATAGTATTTAGTGCAATATAAAAAATGCAAATAATTTTTCTGCAGACCACCAACATTTTCTCACTGACCACCAGTGGTCCATGGACCACCAGTTTTTTACCACTGCTTTATAGCACTGTTTTATAAGACCCTGTAAGTGGAGATGTTAGGAATGTTAATTGGGGATCAACTGTAACAAAAGGGGGCAAGTATGCTAAGATGGTTCAGATGTTGGATGAAGAGCAGGGAAATGCAAGTTTTAGTCCATCTTTAGCTACAGAAGCTCAGTGGTGGATTTGGGCCAGTTGATCAACATTTTAATATTTGCATATTTTAAAATTCTCATTTTATCTTTTTAAAAGAGTTACAGTTTAGTTTTTAAAATGTTATTAGCCATCTTGATGAGTTGAGAAGGGAAAGATAAGGGATGTTGCTTCTGCTGAATTATGTAACTTACTTCCTGTAGACTTCACCACAAGACAGAAAAAATATAAAAGGTCAGCTTAAAGCATTTGATTAAATCTATTCTAAATTGAATCCTGTGCTTCCTCTACAAATAGTTGACTTACGAATCCAGCCTCGAGATCCCAGCACCAGCAGTAGTTTACAAATCTGACAAAACAAGCCCGAAGAAAATCTCCCACTAGGATCGTTACAAATGCCACAAGAATATCAGATATGGTAAGCCTCACAAATTCCTGCAATAGAACAAAAATTGAGAACAATTTATTTAGCAGTTATCTAAAATTTCCTTTATATTTCACATGGAATAAATTTGTTAGGGTAGAAACAAGAAAGCCTGAGAGAATAAAAATGAGGAAAAATTGGGGGAAATAGTAGAGGAGGAGGAGGGGGGGAGGAGAAGGAGGAGAATTACCATTAGTCCATTGCAAAAGGCAGCTTTATTTGGAACAGCTTAAATCCTGTGATGATACCTTTAACTCTATCAAACAACATCATTTGCCTATCCCAGGGAAGAACTTTGTCACAAGTAAATGCTTTATTCTCCATCATGTAAATAGTATCTGTACAGTATATCAAGAGTTAACTTATTTCCATTGCTTAATGTATGTATGTCTAACCACTCCCATATCTAGCTCCTCCCCTTGTATATATAAGGAGCTGTGTGCCATTTTTCAGTGCTTCTATTTGTGAATATTCAGTGAATATAGAATGCCATCTGTAATTAAACAGAGCTTTATTTAAACATACTATTCTTACTTTAATTATTGAGTCTGATCCTGAAAATATTGCAACAATTTGGTAGCAGAGGATGGTTAATTGACTCAATAAAAAATTCAACAATGTCTGAGAGAGAAAAATCAAAAAGCAAAAAAATAAGACCCAACACCAGGGCATATACTAAAGAAATGGAAGCAGAACAAGAAATAATTGATGAATACGCAACTGAAATATCGAGAGAATCTGAAGACTGTACTACAGACAACGAAGAAATAATAGATGAGAACAATGATCAAAAAGAAAATGAAATAGAAAATAACAAACTCAGGTCAGAAATACTAAAACTTTTAAAAGATCAAAAGAACGATGAAAACCTCATCGCGAACCTCCAAGACTTACTGAAAAAAAGCGGAGCAGCGAGAGAAAAGCACATCGTTACAGATGAAAATAAAGACTCAAAAAAGGTGAGCGATTTGTCTACAGACAAAAATGCAACGAAGGAGAAGAACAACGGTCCCGCGCAAAATTTTGAATGGCAGCCATCTTGGTTTCAACGAACCTTCAGTCTAAGCGATGAAGAGCCAATCAGAAGACAAGATTCAAAATATCTGGTGTGAAAGGACTTACTTGATGCAAAAAACAAAAGAGAAAAGATCCATACATCAGAAGAGTCTGACACAGAGACTGAAGAAGAATCAATAGAAAATCAAGTAGAGTCTGCAATGAAAACGCTTTTTGCAACTTTTGGGTCAAAATTGAAAATAACTAAAGAATCAGCGAAAAACTGCAGTAAAAAAACGAAAGGAAGAACAGTGAGTAAACGAACTTCCCGAAGATCGCACGCCTCTATGCAGACAGCGAAAGCACCGACGCCTGAACCCAGAGAGCCCTGCAGATACCAACCTATGCCGCAAACAATTCCAGAGACCAGCGCTCTCAATAAAAGGACTCCCATCGCCACCAGGACTCCCAAGTCTGAACCAGAGACCGAGTCTTCCGAAGAAGAACAATGCGAGGGAGCTGCAGCGATGAGAACCTTTCACCATGACTTCAGGAGTGAAATGGACAATGCGCATGTGCAAAGCTACACAGACAGCTTCGAAGCAAGAGAAAGACAGAGACTGCCATTTAAAGTCGTCACTAGCATCCCCATGCCATTCTGCGGTTACCAACACTTAGAAGACCATGGACTTCCTCCAGTTGTAAGTAATGGAGCTAACAACATTGGGAATTTACCCAATGATTTCCCAAAACTGAGGGTAGATGGTGTTAATTTACAAGAGTGGTGCCAACAGCTCCAAGTTGTCTTTATGAAAGAAAATTTATTGTTTTTCATTACTAACCCTCCAAAAAGACCTTGGACTTTAAGATTGGACTGCCTACACCATAGAGCATTTTTCTTACTAATATCCAGTATATCTCCTACTATGTATCATAGTATTAAGTCAAATCTAACTGTATCAGAAATTGTTCAATACATGTTTAAGCTGTTTCACAGTGATAGTGTAGCCACTACAACAAGAATGTCTAAGGATTTCTTTTCAGCCAGGTTAAAATCTGGGGTCACCATAAGTGAACATTTAATATACTTAATCAAAGTCAGAGCAGAATTACAACTAAGAGGAGAAATAATTTCAGATCAAACAATGAAAAGTGTTATTAACAATTCATTAGACCCATCTTGGAATAATTATATATCCCATTTAGATACAATCAATTTAGGGTATTTATCCATAGAAAACCTTTCTAATAGGTTGATAGCTGAAGACAATTCGAGAAGAAATCGTTATAATAATCACATAGAGCATAAGCAATATAAGAAAATGGCATTTCAAGAAAGGTACCATGAACCAATCAAATGCCATAATTGTGGGTCCAAAGAGCATAATAGAAGAGATTGTCCTAAATTCCTCAGAGATAAACATAGGACAGATCATAGAGATAGATATCACAACAGACAGTCATCCACTGACAGACATAGATATAGAAGTCCACCCATCTATAAGGAACATAGAGGGGGTAGAGATGATTCAAGAGATAGAAAATCTGGTTCATTGAATGGACTGAACAAACACAACAACAACAACATACATAGACCAGAAGATAACGATTGGCTCATTGACTCTGGTGCAACAAATCACACTACACACAACAAAAATATATTATCTTTGTTTGTTGAAGATAAATTTATAATCAACGTAGCTAATCAAGAGAAGGTCCAAGTCATAGGTAGAGGAAATATAATCTTACCTGGCCTAGGAAAAATAGAGGGGGTATTGTTAATACCTGAAATACCTCATAACATACTTAGTGCAATAAAACTAAGCAGAGAATCTGGCATAAACATAGTCTTTTCAAAGGGGAATGCAGCTTTAAAGAAAAATGAAACAAGCATAGGTACTGTCATTATAAAAGGAGGCTTACCTTACTTAATAACAAATGAAAGATGTTTACACAATATTGATTCCAACATAGAGGATGACAATGACATAAATAACGAAGAAAATAGTAATAGTGATAATGAGGAACATGAGGTAGTTCATAACAACAAAAACTCATCCAATGATAAAAGACCTAATATAGGCAAACCTATTCATGATGAATGTGCCCATATCTTACATAGAAAATTAGGACATGCTAGTTTTCCTGTAGTACAAAAAATGATTGAACATGCTGATGGTGTTAAAATAAAAAACTGTAAAAACTATCGAGAATGCTCAGTGTGTAAATCCACAAAACTCAAAACTAGCCCCAGGCCCAAAAAATCAACCAGGTCAACCAAACAAATCTTTGAATTAGTACACATGGACTTAGTTGGTCCATTGACACCATCAATCACATATAAAAAACGCTATTTTCTAACCATTGTGGATGACTATAGTCGTTATGGGTTTGTCTACACATTAAGACATAAGGATGAAACTTTTCAGAAATTCAAAGAATTTTACAAACGCATAGAGACACAACACAACATTAGAATAAAACAAATTATGACAGATAGAGGATGTGAGTTCATGTCAAACGAATTCTCACGATGGCTAAAAGATAAAGGGATGTTGCATTACACATCTAGTCCTTTCTCTGCATTCCAGAACGGAGTGGTAGAGAGAAAGAACTCAACACTACAAACCATGATTAGATCCACATTAGAAGATGCTGGTTTAGGTAAACAATTCTGGTCAGAAGCTTTACAATTTTCCAATTACACCCAAAATAGGACTTGGTCCAGCATAGTGAATAAAACACCATATGAAGTAATGTACGGTAGGAAACCTAAGTTAACACACATGCATATATTTGGAGTCACTGCAGACGTACATATACCTAAACAATTAAGGTGTAAAGGTGAAAACGTATCCAGAAGAATTCATGGGATACGAAACAGGCACAAAAGGATACAGATTTATTGATAACAATAACAGATTCATAATTTCAAGAACAGCAGTATTTCATGAACAGGCCAATTGGTCCAAAATACACCTTAATGAAATATTCCCAAACACCAATTCATACACTGAACATCAAAATGAGAATATTGAAAAGAAAAACAATAACAGCACACGCAAAAACAAAGTTAGAACATGGACGAATAGTCAACACAAAATAAAAACTGATTCAGTAACAAAAAAGGAAGCAAGGTATTTGCATGACAATGATAGTATACCAGTGAGAACAACCAGAAGTAACAGAAATCAGGTGCCTAATAAATACAAAGATTATGTAATGTGTATGAATGGAGAAATAGTAACACCAAACACTTATGAAGAAGTGCTGAAACTTCCCCCCAAAGAAAGAGAAAAGTGGGAATCAGCAATGACCAAGGAGATGAATAGCTTACAAGAATTGAATGTTTTTACACCCACACAAGCCCCAAGGGATAAGACTATTATTGGTACCAGGTGGATATATAAAATTAAAAATTTGGAAGGAGGTAACACACTGTATAAAGCCAGACTAGTCGCACAAGGTTATGCTCAAAGATATCCTGAGGATTATACAGACACTTACTCTCCTACTGTAAGAACTGAGAGTGTTAAAACAGCTCTAGTTATAGCATCAGCACTTAATCTCGAGGTATTTCAATATGATATACAAACTGCATATTTACATGCCAAATTAGATAAAGATATATATGTAAGAGCTCCTCATAGTCAATATACAAACAAAAATGATATATGGCTGTTAAACAAAAGTCTATACGGATTGAAACAATCTGGCAAGCGATGGTATGAATGTTTAGTCAAAGTACTTAAAACTATGAACTTTGTTGCCACTACTGCTGACAATTGTTTCTTTGTTAAGACTGAAGGTGATTCTCCAGAATTTGTATTGATTTATGTTGATGATATTCTATATATAGGCAAAGATACAAAAAGGAGAGAAACTTTTGTAACAAAACTCAGTGAACACTTTTCCTTAAAATCATTAGGGAAAGTAAACAAATATCTTGGTGTTCAAATCAGCAAAACAAAGAAGGGATTCAAACTTTCCCAAAGGGATAAAATTATAGAACTCTTAAACAAATGTAACCTAAATGATGCCAAACCATGTGGTACTCCCATGCAGACTGATTTTCTAAGAAACACTGATGAGTCATCTCCAGAATTTAAAGATAACACATTGTATAGGTCTGTTATCGGCTCTCTTCTCTATATCTCTAACTGGACTAGACCTGATATTGCTTTACCCCTTAACTTATTATCCAGACATGTCAGCAAACCATTATCATACCATTGGGAAGCTGTCAAGAGGATATTAAGATACTTAAAAAATAGCTTAGACTTCTGCTTGTTATTAGAACCCAATAATACAAATGAACCCATACTCACATGTTATGCAGATGCAGATTGGGCTGGTGATGTCACTTGTAGAAAAAGTACATCTGGCTATATATTTTTCCTTAACGGCTGCCCAGTTTACTGGTACACTGGTAAACAAGATTTGGTAGCTACATCAACTACTGAGGCAGAATATGTCTGTCTGTCTAAAGCATCAAATAACCTAGGATGGTTTAATGATTTATTGTCTAATATTTGGAAAAAACCTTCATTGCCTTATATCATACATGAAGATAACAAAGCTGCCATCGAAATATCTAGATCTGATGCTATTGGACAGCGATCTAGACATATAGATATAAAATTCAAACATGTAAGGCAATTATCACAAGACGGATTTATTAAAGCTATTCATTGTGAAACATCAGAGCAAATAGCTGACATCTTGACAAAACCTTTACCTTCTAAACAACACAAATACTTAACTACCAAGCTACAAGTTTTATATTGTTCTGAATCTGAATGTAATTATTGTCATATGTCGAATCAGCATTTAGAGGGGGATTTGTCACAAGTAAATGCTTTATTCTCCATCATGTAAATAGTATCTGTACAGTATATCAAGAGTTAACTTATTTCCATTGCTTAATGTATGTATGTCTAACCACTCCCATATCTAGCTCCTCCCCTTGTATATATAAGGAGCTGTATGCCATTTTTCAGTGCTTCTATTTGTGAATATTTAGTGAATATAGAATGCCATCTGTAATTAAACAGAGCTTTATTTAAACATACTATTCTTACTTTAATTATTGAGTCTGATCCTGAAAATATTGCAACAAACTTAATAGGTGGATAAAAATCCCAAATCCAATCTAAACATATGACTGATAGTGTAACCAACCTTGTAGTAATAATATTGACTGGGAGCACTAAATCACAAATCAAAATACCACACCAATCAACTTCAGTCTGTTCCCAACTCCCAACATATTTTATAAAAGACTTTTTCTTACAGCAGAGTGGCATGGCAACCTATAAGGAAACCAATAATTCTGTAAAAGCCAGTGTGTAGAAGAAAATGTCAGAAAACTATAAATTAATGGAAATAAAGAATATCTCACTACAGTTTGCATCAGCAACCAACTGAATCTCCCTGCCTGCAATCAAGCTCATCGGTGAGCAGCTCTATCTGCCTTGTCCCTTCAATTGGGTAAGTTTTTTTCCCCTTTGGGAGCTTTAAAAAAATAGTTAATTGGGGTTTTTTTAAGTTGTTCTTCTTTTAGACCTAGCCATTTAAAATTTAGGAAGTTTTAAATTTAGCTGCTTTTATATAAAAATAAAATAAAATAATATTTGTGTAGCTTTCTGAGATTTTGTGTGTTTCTGCCGTGTTTCACTCTAACTATACAAACACAAAATCTCACAAAGCTGTATGTGGGATTTTGTGTGTGTAAAGTGTGAAAGTTGGTTTTTTGGACTTTTTGTGCCTGTGTGAGGTTCCTGCTTATTGCAGGGGCCATTTTGGGTCTAGCACAGCTGCTTTTACATTGTGGGTGAGCCAGTTGTGTTGTGTTGTGTTTTGTAGGTTAAAAAAGGGCAAAGAAGTGACATCGACTTGATCACGCCCACCTGACCAACAACCCACACCCACCCAGTCACCTTACCACCAAGCCACGCCCACTAATTAAGCCACACCCACAGAACCGGTAGCAAAAAAATTTAGATTTCACCCCTGCCCCCTTCCCCTTTGTGGGTGACCCTCCCAGAAAAGGCATTGTTAGAGGATAAGACAGTGGTTCTCAACCTTCCTAATGCCGCGACCCTTTAATACAGTTCCTCATGTTGTGGTGACTCCCAACTAGGGGTGGGTTCTAATTTTTTTTACTACCGGTTCTGCGGGCGTGGCTTATTTTGTGGGCGTGGCTTGGAGGTCATGTGACCGGGTGGCCATGGCTATGTGTATAGGGACTACTCAGAGGGCTGAAAAAAGTCATTTCTGACAGGTCCTCGCACTTTTGACTGGTCCTCACACTTATGACCATCCTCACATTTATGCCCGTGCAGCATTCTTAACAACCATGTCAGTCATTTCACAACTGCTTCTTTTCACCATGGTGATAAGATAGGGCAAAAAACGTAAAATGTGAGGATAGTCGTAAATTCGAGATCTGGTCAAAAGTGCGAGGACCAGTCAAAAATAACTTTTTCAGTCCTCTGAGTAGTCCATGTGCACAAAAGGACTACCCAGAGGGTTGAAAAAAGTGATTTCTGATAGATCCTTGCACTTTTGACTGGTCTTCGCACTTATGACTAGTCATCATTTATGCCCATTGTAGCATTCTTAACCGTGTCACTCATTTCACAACTGCTTCTCTTCACCATGGTGACAAGATAGGGCAAAAACGTAAAATCTGAGGACAGTCATAAGTTTGAGGACTTGTCAAAAGTGCGAGGACCAGTCAAAAATAAATTTTTCAGCCCCGAGTAGTCCGTATGCATAAAAGGATACAGCAATAGAGAGGAATGAAGGAAGGGAAGGGAAATTAGAGTAGGAGTGAGGGAGAGGGGAGGAAGAGAGGAGGAGAAGGAGAAAGGAAGAGGAAGTAGGGAGGAGAAGAAGAGGGGGAAGAAGAGAAAGTAAGAAGGAAAGAAAAGAGAGAGGTGGTAGGTTTGAGGAGAAAGATTGCTGTACAATAAAAAAGATGAAAGGGAAGAAAGCCAACCCCAAACAAATATAAAGATATTAAGATAAAGAATGAATTGTTAAACTTTAAAGAATAAAAGAGAACAAATATGAATAAATAACAATAATTAGAAACACACATACAAACATACAATGTATTTTCTTTGAACATAGTATTTGGCCAGTTCACAAATTTAAACAGCGTTTAGTCATTTCAATTAAATTTACAATTTCTATATTTCCTTTTTGCCATATTTATTCCTCATCTATTTTTGTAAAAAACCAATATTACACTTCATCCTCATCTTTAATCTTAATCAAGTTCAATTTTTCCCTTCTTTTCTATATTACACCCCTTCCCATTGTCATCTATTTTTATATCCATCCTCACATTGGTTAATTATATAATATTACAGTTGTTTAATATAAATTCAACATTTTAATATAAATCAATTAGTTATATAACTACCTTTTTTGTATATTAATCAATATGAACATGAATATTCCAATTATTTCCATGCAATCCAATTTCTTACAAATCAATTAATTATATTTACCAATAATAATAAACCAAATAATTTCCCCCATATATTCCTCCAAACCACAACTTAACCATTTCTGCTTTCAACACAATATACAATTAATAGTATCTCAATTATTATAATTCCCTAGTTAAATACAGCTCTTTTTCTTTTGTGTTTTAAAATCTTGAACTCTCCTCTTTTTCCCTAAATTTCCCATTGTTTGCACCTACCTTTTTGGTGAGGAAAAAGAAAAGAAATCTGCCTGCCTAATTTTCCAACGTTGCAGCAACAGCAAATCCAACAGCCTGCGTTACTTTCAGTTTTGTTTTTCAGCATAACTAGGGGAAAAAAATCTACTCCAGCAAGCAGCAGAGCCCTGAGCAAAACAGCTGAGAGCAAATCAGCTGAGAGTCGGGAGCCAATCTAATCAAGGGCTAATTAGTCTATGTTGAAGCTCCGCGGGCCAATAAAATTACAAAAAAACACCGAACCATTTGTTAAATTGCTGGCTCGCCTGCCTCTCACCCACCACTATTTATTGGCAATAAATAGTGGTGCGGAGGGGCAGGGCAAGGGGCGGGGCGGAACCGGCAGAATCCCACCACTGGCTTTAGGGTGGCCCTTTGAAGCCCCGCGGCAAGAATTTAAACAGTTTTTTTCCTCTAGCCATCAGCTGGGACTCAGGAGGCAGCAATAGATTGGGAGTGGGAGGGGTAAGCGAATGGCCAGTGATCCAACAGAGCAGAGAGAGAGGGTGAGTGAAGGCATGGGGGGGGCGAGAGAGGGCTTTGGCGGCCCCTATGAAATGGCCATTCGATCCCCAAAGGGGTCGCGACCCCCAGGTTGAGAACCGCTGGGATAAGAGATGGAGAGGTGGAGTGGTGGTGGCTAGATAACTTGCAGGCAGAGTTTGAGAAAAAAACCTCAGCACTGCTGTTGTTAAACAGATAAACCAGTTACAATAAAATGGGAACATCACAGATGAGAAAAAGGAGCTGGATTCACATACTTCAGGAAAAGAGCCTTGATAGTACAGTGGTTTAATGCACCCTGTTATTAACACAGCTGCCTGCAATTTCTCCTGGTTCGAATCTCTCCAAGGCTCAAGGTTGACTCAGCCTTCCATCCTTTCTAAGTTAGGTGAAATGGGGACCCAGTTTGTGGGGGCAATAAGCTGACTTTGTATAAAATATACAAAAGAATGAAGGCTATTGCTTAACGCATTGTAAGCCGCCCTGAGTCTCCGGAGAAGGGCGGCATATAAATCAAATTAAAAAAAAAAAAAGGATGGACAGATAAAACCACTTAAACACATACAGTAAATGTAAGTAAGAGTGAATCTTTTCTTGTAATGAACTTAAAACATTCCCTCAAAACATTGGGCTTTTCTTAAAGGTATAGAGGGGGAATGGGAAAAAAGTGAACAAAGTTCTCTTCACCCTATTTTGTTGGCCAGACAAACTAGGGTGAAGGCATTTTATTTTCATTGTTTTAACTCTTTTTTTCCCTCTAACAATTTAAAATTCTTTAACAATTTAACAGTTACAATTATCTAACACCTGAAGACTTAGATACACACACAGAGACAAGGGAAAAGAAAGAAAAAAACAGCAGAAATCTCAGGTTTACACCCTGGTCATTCCTATCATAAATCTCAGTTAACTCAATTTAGGGAAGGCAAACATCTTAACAAAAATATAATGTGGTTGCATTGAAGACAGAGAGGAAGAGAGAGAGAAAAACCAAGAAACAAACCTCCAATGTTCCTATTTATATATTTCCCTTTTCTTTTAAGTACCTTTATTTAGCCAAATTAGTTTTCCAGCTTCATTCCTGAGCAAAGCCCACTTTTTACACAATTTCCTTGCTCACATCTTCTTACCAGCCAGGACGGGCATCTGCTATTTGTCCCATGCCTTGAGCAAATCTCAAGGGGGACACCTGTCACAACCCTCAAGCTACCACTTCCCATGTTCCCCTTCAGATGTGGAGTTCACTTTGGCTTAGATGGCTACAGCCATCAGTTTTTGGACATATATATATCTATATCTATATATCTATATCCAGAAGGATTCTAGTTCCCTCATAGAGCATGGGCACTCCTTTTGTAGGGAACACAGCCATCAGTTTTTGAAACAAAAAGGGGTCCGGGAGGATCTGCTTTTCCTAAGCAGTCGAGTATGGGCACCTCCTAACACATGGCTTTGTTCAGTGACTTCTGAACTGGTTGCCCAAGTGCAACTCTCTCATTTACTTTTCCATTCCATTTTCACACAACCTCTATTGTGATTTCATGGACCCATGAGGGGATCTTAGGGGACCTCCACACTGTAGTAGGACACCTATTATCTCAGTTAAGGGGTTGTTCCTTCACCTGTGAAGTCATGGTTTACAAGGCTACTTAGTCACAAAATAAAGTGTTCCAGCCTAGACCAACAAAAGCCTGCTTTCAAACTGCTTGAAGAAGTATGTAGAAGGTTGAATTTCTAATGGAATGGAAGTGAGGGAGGGAGGGAGGGAGAGAGAGAGAGAGAGAGGGAGGGCGGGAGGGATGGAGAGAGACAGGGAGAGTCAGTTGGATCTCCAGCATGATGCATGCTTGCTATCGGCTGCCATAGTAATGAGGGGAG
Organism: Arizona elegans; assembly: GCA_022577455.1. Classification (NCBI taxonomy): domain Eukaryota; kingdom Metazoa; phylum Chordata; class Lepidosauria; order Squamata; family Colubridae; genus Arizona; species Arizona elegans. The sequence continues at coordinate 66,625,259 of JAKOOJ010000004.1, read as the reverse complement.
GGGGGCATGGCATTGGGGTTTGGAAAGTGAGCTGGTGTGATGAAGGCCTATGTGAACTAAAAGGGAGGTTTGCTCTCAAGAATAGTAGAAGAGTACTCAAGAAGAGTAGTTGGAGGATCAGCCGCTCCGAATCTGACCGAACACTGGTGAGGTCTCATATTAAGACCTACCTAATGGCGATAAAAGCGGCGAAAACTAGCTATTTTGCTGCTCTTATCGCATCATCAGATAATCGCCCGGCCGCCCTGTTTAGGGTGACCCGCTCCCTCCTCCATCTGGAAGTGCGGGATGACCCCTTGCAGGGCCGAGCTGAGGATTTTGTGCAGTATCTTTATGACAAAATCGCTCAGATTCGGGAAGGGCTGGCCTCTGACTGGGTATGTCTGGACGGGATGACTGAGGCAGATCTTGAGAGTGTTATCTGGGGGGAGTTCGATCCTGTGGCTCCCAAGGACATGGACAGGGTCCTGGGACGGCTGAACGCGACAACATGTTTATTGGACCCGTGTCCCTCCTGGTTGGTACTGGCTTCCCAGGAGGTGACACGAGGCTGGCTCCAGAAGATTGTTAATGCTTCTTTGAGTGAGGGGGTCCTGCCGGCTGCTTTGAAAGAAGCGGTTGTGAGGCCCCTCCTCAAGAAGCCCTCTCTGGATCCGGCTGTGTTGGCTAACTACTGTCCAGTCTCCAACCTTTACTTCGTTGCGAAGGTTGTTGAGAGTGTGGTGGCGCAACAGCTTCCCCGGTACCTGGATGAAGCTGTCTATCTAGACCCGCTCCAGTCCAGCTTCCGGCCTGGGCACAGCATGGAAACGGCATTGGTCGCGTTGGTGGATGATCTCTGGAGGGCTTGGGATAGGGGTTGCTCCTCTATCCTGGTCCTGTTAGACCTCTCAGCGGCTTTTGATACCATCGACCATGGTATCATGTTGCACCGGCAGGCGGGGTTGGGAGTGGGGGGCACCGTTCTGCGGTGGTTCTCCTCCTACCTCTCTGACTGGTTGCAATCTGTGTTGACAGGGGGGCAGCGGTCGACCCCGAGGCACCTTGCTTGTGGGGTGCCACAAGGGTCGGTCCTCTCGCCCCTTCTGTTCAACATTTATGTAAAGCCGCTGGGTGAGATCATCCGTGGCTTCGGGGTGGAGTTCCATCAGTACGCTGATGACACCCAGCTGTACATCTCCACCCCAGGCCACCCCAACGATGCCCTTGAAGTGACGTCCCAGTGCCTGGAGGCCGTGTGGGCCTGGATGGGGAGAAACAGGCTCCGACTCAACCCCTCCAAGACCGAGTGGCTGTGGCTCCCGGTGTCCCGATATAGCCAGCTGATGCCATCGCTGGCTATTGGGGGCGAATCACTCGCCCCCACGGAGAGGGCTCGTAACTTGGGCGTCCTCCTGGATGCACGGCTGTCTTTAGAAGATCATTTGACGGCCATGGCCAGGGGGGCTTTTTATCAGGTTCGCCTGATACGCCAGTTGCCCCCTTTCTAGATCAGGACTCCCTACGCACAGTCACTCAGGCACTCGTCACTTCCCGCCTGGACTACTGCAATGCTCTCTACATGGGGCTCCAGCTGGTCCAGAACACGGCCACGCGGGGGATTATGGGGGCGATGAGGTGCTCCCATGTGACACCTCTCCTGCGCGAGCTGCACTGGCTCCCGGTGGTCTTCCGGGTGCGCTTCAAGGTGTTGGTGACCACCTTTAAAGTGCTCCATGGCTTAGGGCCGGGATATTTATGAGACCGCCTTCTGCCACCAATAGCCTCCCACCGGCCAGTACGCTCGCACAGAGTGGGCCTCCTCAGGGTGCCGTCCGCCAGACAACGTCGGCTGGCGACCCCCAGGGGGAGACCCTTCTCTGTGGCGGCGCCCACCCTCTGGAACAACCTCCCCCCAGAGATACGTACAATAACAGATCTCTGGATTTTTCGTCGGGCCCTGAAGACCTATTTATTTCAACTAGCTGGGCTGGCTTGAGTTAAATTTTAAATTGATTTTAAATTGGATTGTTTTAATTTACGGCCAAAATATTTAATTATTTTAAACTGTTTTTAAATTTTGTATGTCCTGTTTTTTACTTTGGCTGTTCACCACCCTGAGTCCTATTTGGAGAAGGGCGGTATAGAAATTGAAACAAACAAATAAATAAATAAATAAGAATTACTGCATTGTTTACACCCAGTCAAGGCCAGCCATCCTAGAACTCCAGATGGACGAAAGTACCTGAAGATGTGCTCTGACACTATGCAGGACGTGGATTGGACATTCAGCCTGGGTCCCTGTGGGGAGGGATTTGGGGAAACTTTCAATATGTAACTTTCACACCTTTTGGATCAGATCTTGCTTTCCTTTTGCCACTATCAACTTTCACACCTTTTGGATCAGATCTTGCTTTCCTTTTGCCACTATCATTTCAAACTCAGTAAAAGTGCCTCTTTTCTACTTCAATGGAGTTGGGGGTTTTCTTTCTTGGGTTTTGAATGGAGGCAAGAGAGAGAGAGAGAGGGAGAGAGGGAGAGAGAGAGAGAGAGAGAATAAGAAAGACTGTACCTACAATAGAATGTTTCCAGTTTAAAAGAAAACAGCAGCAACTGGCTGTTGTGATAGGATGAAACATGGTAGATGTACACACAGAAGAGGTCTAGATGATGAAGTATGAGGTGCCTTTATTATATGATGTCCTTATATATCTACAATATATATACTCATGTCAATAAAGTGTAAAGGTGGAGAAGGTATGTTAGAGGAATGTTTGATCATTTATCTTATTCCTTTAGCTTTTGTAATAGACTTTTTTAAGACTGATAATTGTTTTCAGAATCTATTAAATGATTCTTAAGTGCATGGACTGTATTTGCTATTAATTTGACTGAATCAGAACATTCTCTGAAGCACTATACAACAACACAATTGTCTTTATTTACTTACTATTCCCACAGTTGTTTCCCAGCAAGGTCCTCGAGGCACATCAGCTGGATCCATTGGAGGTAGAATAAGAGCACTTCCATTCCTTGAAGATGAGTTATGGAAGGTTAGGACAGTCCAATGTGTGATGTTCCTGATCACACCTTCTTCAGTCAGCTGCAACAGGAAAAAAGGCCAATTTTGGATAATTTTATTGTTTCATAAGTGTGTGTGTGGGGGGTGGGGGTGATGGTTTCCTGTGTATTTGTATTTTATACTGCAATTCCAAGATTATATTATCCAAATTGCTAATTTTAATTTCTTTTTGTTGTATACAGGTAGCCTGAGCAAACCTTCAGCATATTCTGATTTAATATTATTGTTTAGCCAAAAATATTTCTCTATATGCACTTTTCTTAACTATCCTGACATTGTCGATTTTATTTTGGATGGTTTGAATTTTTGAATATCAATTATCTTGTGCTTGTTAATGACTGCAATAAGGATAAGTAAGAAACAATGTATTACAAGAATGTTAGTTGTTTAAACTGAATTTTGGGGCCTTAACAAGATTCCACATATAGTAACAATAATGAAAACATATGTTGTTTTGAGATCACCTGGAACTCAACCAAATTTCATCATTGGTGGAAAATGGTTGTTCTGGGATGTTCAGGAGTATTAACATCTTCAGCAAAAACAATGAACGGCCATCACAACAAATGTGGTAGATATATGATCATACCTTTTTTTAAAAAAATATTTGAATTAAAATTTACAAATGCAAAGAAAAAAATTAAAACAAATTAAGAAAAATATAAGAAGAAATTGAAAAAGAAAAAATAAAGGAAAACAGAAGAAAACGTATATAAAGATGATTTCCCCTTCCCTAGAGATAAATATAAGCAATTCAGCTAATTTCTGTACTACTTTGGTTAAAAATAATATCTTCCCATACTATGTTTCCCCAAAAATACAACCTACCCAAAAACAAGCCCAATTTTCAGGCCTAGTTAAGGCCTAGTTTAGCCCTGCCCACTATCTGCCCACTGTCTGGCTGTATGAGGTGGGGCGAGGTGCAGGTGTAAAAATCGGATTAGGGTGGGGGTGGGGTGGAGGTGCCCCACACTCCCTGCACTTGCTTACCTCATCACCACTCATGGTGATGCTCGTCATACTGCTGGAGATGCTCGGATATGCTATGGCACAACGCACCACACGGTGTCCAGACACAAGCCTCGCAGCAAGCCGCACGGCGTTTTGCCACAAGTGACTCCACCAGCAAAATGAGCCTTGCAGAGTCCTGCATGGCCACCAGTCCGCTTCTCCTTGCTCACTACCGCAACAGAGTAAGAGGCTGAGGGACTCACATGGGGTCTTGGACGGGGCTGCTGGAGCCACCTCAAGACAAGGTAATTGTCAGGATGTTGATGGACTGGCTGTGGGGTGCTCAAGTAAGCCGGTGTGGGGCATGGAGGGAAGCTCTGCATCCCCTGCCTTGCTTCATCCTCCATCCTCACCAACTTGCTTTGTGGCTGCCATACCGGTGCATTGCTCAGCTCCATTACAGCAGTGAGCAAGAAGAAGAAGTGGTGAAGAATGAAGAAGAATGAAGAAGAATGTAGTGAGGTGGTGGGGAGTGGAGGATGAAGCAAGGCGCAAGTTCTTTTTTTTTTGTTTTTTTGTGAGAAGTTGGAAAGTCTGAACCATTTTTTTTACCATAGTCCCACTGACTACTTTTGTTGCCCTGCATGCGGTGGAGAATGGAGTTGGAAAGCTGGTTAGTGAAGGGATGTGGCTGCCCTGGGGAGGGATGAGGGTTTGGTATGGATGGCCTGGCTGAAGGGCCCTCAGATAAGCTGGGGCGGGGTACATGAGGCAGCTCTGCCTTGCTTTGTACACCCTTTGTACACTGCCTTTCTTCATTCTTCTTCGTTCTTCTTTGCAACATGCAGCCTCTCACAGTAACGAGAATTGCAGGCAATTCTGGAAGATTGTGGGAAGTGTGTGTTTATGGTAGAAGCAAAGTGCAGCCTGTCCCTTTCAAGCAATCTCCCTCTCTCTCTCTCTCTCTCTCTCTCTCTCTCTCTCTCTCTCTCTCTCTCTCTCTCTCTCTCTCTCTCTCTCTGTGTGTGTGTGTGTGTGTGTGTGTGTGAGAGAGAGAGAGAGAGAGAGAGAGAGAGAGAGAGAGAGAGAGAGAGAGAGAGAGCAAAGTGGAGTAATGACAAATGCAGGCAATGCTGTTTGGAAGGGTTTCCTCTCTGCCGTTTCTCTTTCTCTCTTTCTCTCTCTCTCTCTTACACACACAGACATTTGATTACTTGAAAGGGATAGTTTGCACTTTGTTTCTATTGTAAGCACCTGCTTCCCACAATCTTCCAGAATTGCTTGCAATTCTCATTACTGTGAGAGGCTGTACATTGCTTCTGGGCGGGGGAGGCTCAGTCCCCTTACCCGGTTCCCCTCCACCATTTCTCTCCCTCCCCCTCTCTTCCCCTCTCCCCCCCCTCTCTCCCTCCCCCCCTCTCTCACACACACACACACACACATGGAGACATTTGATTGTTTGAAAGGGACAGCTGCATTTTTACTGTAAGCATGAACTTTCCATAATCTTCCAGAATTGCTTGCAATTCTTGTTACTGTGAGAGGCTGCACATCACTTCTGGGCAGGGGAGGCTTGGTCTCCTTACCTGGTTCCTCTCTACCATTCCCCCCCCTCTCTCCCCCCCCCCTCTCTTCCTCTCTCCCTCTCTCTCTCTCTAACACACACACACATTTGATCCTTGAACTGCTGTGCACTTTTCGCCCAGAGGGAGACGAAGTGGATGAAAATTGTTTAGGCACCTGATAGGTGCTGGCCTGCATTGTCAAGTGTTTGGGCTGCTGAGCGCTGGCCTTCATGCCTACTTGGTGTTGAAGGTGCCGGGCTACAGCTATGCTGAGCCTGGCGCTCTTTGGGCCCTGGCCCTGGTGGCCACTGCAGTTCTCATGCCAGCTGTATGAGGCAAGCATGGGGCTGACCCTGGTCACCTGCAATGGCTCTGCAGCTGCTTCACCTTCTGTCCGGCCAAGCCCACCGCCAAGCTCCAGTTGCTACCCAGCAACCATCACTACCTCTCGCTGGAGCCAGGTGGCAGGAGAGCTGCAGTGCCCACCAGGATCAGGGTTGTAGCCCGGTGTCTGAAGCCCCAAGTAGGCATGCAGGCTGGTGCTCAGCAGCCCAAAGGAGATGCCTTCCAGCTGGAATTCTGTGTCCAGCCGGGGGACGGTTCCCAAGACTGCCTGATTCTCAACCAGCCAGCTGCATGGAGAGAGGGGGCTTCCTGCCCAGCTGAAAGAGAGGCTGGGTTGTGTAAAGGGGCTTTCCTCCCTGAGATCCTCACAAGCACCAAGCTGCGGGCTCCACCCTGGGTAACCTCAATTGGGGCCAATGTCTTGGAATGCCCAGGCCTCCACCCACCCTGCCAGGAGGGCGAAGAGCGGCTGGGCAGCCACTTAGCAGCCAACACGGCATCTGCCATGATTGAGAAGTGTCCCAGCAGCAGTTGGATCAGCAAGTAAGGCAGGTGGAGGCTGAGGTGTGCCAAGAGATTGGCCCATTGTGGCCACAGACAGTGGGACGGAGAAGGCAGGGCCAGCAGTAGCTGAGCTCCCACTCTCGTTAGCCCCTGTGTTCACCACCTCCTGCACGTCAAAAAATAAGACCTTCCTGAAAATAAGCCCAAGGGCTTATTTTGGGGCCCAAAAGAAAATAAGACTGGGTCTCTTATTTTTAGGGAAACACATTATCTCATATCTTATCAATAATCAAATTACAAAACAAAAAAAATCATTAAGTCCTAATCAGCAAAAGTCTGCTAAGAGCTATCAGAAATATTAATCTATATATTTTAATTTTAATAAAAACATTCAATTTTATAATCCAAACTTATCATTTTCTCTAACAAATAAGGCAGAAGAAATCTGCCTTTTTTGTTGGAGAAATCATAAATAAATATTTAAAGTTTTGACATACAATCTGGATCAAAAAGAACTTCCATTAACAGCTACCAGAAGCTACATCATATATATTTAACCCTTGTCAAAGAGATTCACTTAATGAATCTTCTTTTCATTTTTAAAAAGCTTAATCTTTAATCCCATCAAGTAGTATCCCATAAACTGATTTCTTATCTCTATCTCTTTGTATCTTTCAAGGAGCAGCTTGAAAAACTCCTCTTTATTCTTCTAAGAAAGAGTTTCCATTATTGTACATTCATTTCATAAATCCAAAGTAAGGTTTTCCAAATCGCTCTTTTGTGCACTTAGATTTCATAATTCTTTTTCTCCTATTAAAGCAGTTTAAAAAGTAAAAGCTAATAGTGAGTCACGAAATATGGGGCACCATTATATAAAAGACAAGGCTAACATTAGTGCAGGTACTTTTACATTCTTCACCTTTTCCTTGACGTCATCCATTAAGGCCAATAAGAATGTATATAGATTCCCTAGGAAAAGTGCAAAAATGCGTCCTAGTTGCCATTTCAGCCCAATACGAGGATGATAATCTTCTAAGGCTGCAATAGTTTCAAACAGTGGCGGGCAAAACATTCCAAGTAGTGACATAACAATTTCAACCTGCCAAAAAAGGAAGAGAGAACTTTTGTCACAATGGGATCAGCTAAGTACATCCCTGCTGCTGATTGAGCATCTTGGGAACTCGTCACTTAAATGGACTATCACAGGAATAGCAAAGGTTAAAGGATGGGAGATCATGGCTACAAAGGATGACCAAAACTCTGCCTGTAGTATTAGAAGCTTTAATTATACCACTGCAGCCATTATCTTGACTTTAATGACCGTGCCCTACAGACACTCTTATATAAAAGTGAAAGTGGGCTCTATTATTGCATCCATAAACTGTCCTGCAACATCTGCTCACAAATTCTGTCCATGTTGAAAAATGAAGACCAGAATGAGAGTGAATTTAATATTAATAACAGTTTCACTTCTCCTGGATCACATGCCCAGATAGGCAGATTCAATTGAAAAGAGATTGTACTGCAGGAAAAGATAACTTTTGTCTGAAGAGGGCAACATAAGAAATGCCAGTACTATACAAATGTTTAAAAACATTGTTGTCTTACTTCATTTCTTTCATACCAGCCGATGTTTTGCATTTTTGAAAAGGCCTGGGATCGTTTCACAACAAAATAAATGAGGTAGCCACTTCCACATAAGCAACATATTATAAGTACATTGGCCAAAACCCTCAGAAATCTTCTTAGATGGATGTTTTCATCTTTGTTGCTTTCTTGCTCATCCACAATTGACTCCTTAATAGATGTAAGAAACGATGGGAATAATTATTCAGAGTGTAGCCTATGCAAATTTTACAGAAAGCAATTCGCATTATATTCAGACATACAAATTTTTAGGATGTGCATGTAGGATTGCAGCCAATTGTATATGAAAAAACACACATTCATTTGCAAAACAAATACAGTTGTGATTTTTCAACAAAGGATGCTCTATTTCATAATATATATTGTATTATGTATCAACTGGATAATACTTTTTATAATCATTTAAATGCTTTTTATAAACATAAATAGCTAGCTTTTATAATCTATGGCTGCTTTCTTGTTACAATCTTATAATGCAGATGAATAAAGTGATATAAAAAACTGAGTTTGATTATTTTGATTACAAATGAACAAAAGAAGGTGAAGATTGCTGGATCTGGTTCTTGTATCTACTTATATGTATGTTTCTTCTTTAGAAAAGAGATGAGGATGAAACTTCTGCAACTGCTTCCTCCTAAGATCCACATTACTCACTTTCTAGGTTTTCTTGATTTTGCAAGAGTGTTATTCCATAGGAAAGGTGCTGCCACTGATAAGGCATGATTCCATGCTCTAACAAGATAACATTGTTTACTAAAAGGAACCTGGATAATACCAGGGGTGAAATGCTTCCAGTTCGGACTGGATCTCCCGATCCGGTAGCGATGATGCCGGGTGGTTCGGAGAACTGGTAGCAAAAATCCCTATGCCCTCCCCATGCCCAGCTGAGCCGCGCGATCATCAGGCTGTTTTTTAAAAAATTTTGAAAGCATTTTTTCTACAACCTCTTTGGCCAAAAAAATGCTTTTAAAAGTAAAAAAAAAAAACATCTGATGATCGCTCAGCTCAGCTGGGATCATCAGAGGCTTTTAAAAGCATTTGGTTGTACAAAAAATGCTTTTAAAAGCCTCTGACGATCCCAGCTGAGCCGCGCGATCATCAGAGGCTTTTAAAAGCATTTTTTTACAACCTCTTCGGCTGAAGAGGTTGTAGAAAAAACGCTTTTAAAAGTAAAAGAAAAAAAAAAGTTGGCCATGCCCACCCAGTCACATTACCCTCCCCCCCCCAACACACATGCGAAGCCACACCCACAGAACCGGTAGCAACTAATTTTACATTTCACCACTGGATAATACCCTCTCTACTAAATTTGATGAGTGGGCAGAAACAATAAGGGAAAGATGGTGCTATAAGTAGCCTGGCTCTATGCCATAGATGGCTTTATAGATAATGACCAGCACATTGAATCATACCCACAAGTCTAGTAAGAGTCAGTGGTGTTACATAGGCATAATAAGAAATACCAAAAAATGCTGATGGTATAGAATTTTGGACCAGCTGTAGCTCCTGATCGCTCTTTAATAGCAGTACTATATAGAGAACATGACAATAATCCAAACTGCATTACCACCTGGCACAGGAATGGGTGCAATTAGTGCACAAGGCAAATAAGTGCAAATCAAAGCTGCCATCTGCGCTTTGAGCAAAAGCTGAGAAGGTCCAGGAAGACCTCCAAATTGCACACCAGCTCTGACAGGAAGTGCATCTCCATGCAAAGTTAAAGATAAAATTTTCCCTGTAATTAGCCTTAAAACCTACAGCAATTCTACTATCATATATTTTAAAAGTTTGTTTACGTTTGATGAGAATATTGAATTGAAACATTATAAACCTGTATTTTAAAAAAGCAAGCAACATGAGTTGCTTGTAATGTGTCACATGGGATCTCAATATTGACTATAAGGAGCAATGAGACCTTCTAATGAAGACACTGATCACACAAGTAGTTACAGTGTTAAGAAAAAATTGCATATCTTCTGATAAGATGCTGGATATGAGGATTCAGTTGTTGTGTACAATATGTATATTCTTTGACATTTTGCCAAAGTTCCAATGTGACAGAGGTATTTGCATTTTGCCTGGAGGGTACCTTGAAGCTAGTTGTGATGGATGCAAACTTGTTATCTGCTGTCTCTGGATTGCCTATAAGATAGTCCCAGCTAGTGAACATTTTCCAGCTAAAAATGAAGTTCTCATCATCTCCATCTCCTGTGTCTTCATGGGCATTCCGGGCCATCCTGCAGGTGGAATAGTATGTAACCTTTTTAGCCACCAGATATCTCTCTTATGCACAGATTTTTTTGCGGCAATTTCTGTGCTTTCTCTGCTGCTTTAGGCTGCCTCTGAACATGAAAACTATCTTTTAAAAAAAGCCCTGTTAAAATTCCATAAATTAGCTTTAAAATCTTTATCACTAATTAAGGACACACTGAATAAATAAATAATGAATGAACGAACAAATGCTTCACTTACGTTGTTCTGGCATACCTTTGAATAAATGCCACACTAATATACCATGTAATCTCTATTAAGATGGCGTTCTCCAATTTCTTGGATTTTATGATTAAGATAGAATAAGTGGGCAGTTTCAATTTTGGTGTATCTAGCTTGTATCTTCTGTCACAAGTAAATGCCTTATTCTCAAATTGGGAAAATGTACATACACAGGGTATCAGGGGTTAATTTATTCTTCCTTCCTTAATAGATTCATATGTAACCACTCCCATCCTTTACTCCGCCTTATTGATATAAAAGGGGATGTATGCACCTCCCTCTTGCTTCTATCTGTGATCATTCAGAGAATATAGAATGCCTATTGTAAATAAATAGTACTTTGTTTGAATACTTTGTTCCTGAATTATTTATTGAGTCTGATCCTCAAAATATTGCAACATCTTCTGGGATAGTGAAATAAAATTATGATGCCAAAGCAAGATCAATATCCTGAAGATGTGCATCCAGTGGCGGATTAAGGCTCACTGTGTCCTAAGCATTGACAAATCTTGGTGTCCCCTTCCTCTGTACAAATCTTCATTTGTTTTTGTTTTTCTTTCTCAACTTTGTGGTACCCCCTTTGGGCCTGGTGCCCTAAGCACGTGCTTAGTCTGCTTAATGGTCAATACACCACTGTGTGCATCTTTGCCTGTTTCCTTCTATTTAGTCTGAAAGAGATACGGTTGCTTCAGGGGAAGATTATATAGTGTGGAGCTACACAAAGAACAAATAGAACTTACGATCTTATTACAACCATCAGGCTATAGCCATACACGCCGATGACACCAACCATGAAATATGCCATTGGTAGCCTGTACTTTAACCAACCAATTGTCCTTTGATTGTTGTAGTAGCCATAGAAAATTGCTGAATATTTAATATAACCCTGAAAAGAGGAAAGGAATATATCAGATGTCCACTGATATAAATTTAAAATCTAAGCTTATTCCATTATGAGTGGCTGGTTGGGGACCAACTGGATTCATTCTAAAATTCTAATGATTGAAGTCTGTCTAGTATGTTCTATATAAATATCAGTTTCAGTATAATCTTCAATGTATTTATTTAAAAAACTCTGAATTCAATTCAATTACTTTTTAGTATTTAGATTTGGCAGCTAGATTTAGTAAAGGTATTCAGGACCATTTTAAAAGCAATTTTCAAACAAACATCTTTTCAAAGTAAGTTTCCTCAAACTATGTTGCCATAGCTGTGCCATGAGAGAACTGTTTCTGCTTTTCTAAACATTAGGGGAAGAGTTGTATACTAGAGTATACTGTACATTATGTTCTGTGCTTACAATCATTTTAGCATATTTTCTGTAGCAGTGTTTAGATCTGTTCTTTCACTGTTATGCTGCAAATGCAAAAATAAAATAAATAATAAGAACATCCTAATTTTTCTATCTAAGACTAAGAATTTATTATTATCATTAAATATTCTTATTAGCTTGGTGATCTTGAAATTTCTTATCACTATTTCTCTGGGTTTTTCCAGTGCCAGCAAAAAATGAAAATTTTAGCTTCCAGAACATTCTTTCAAAATAAATGTCTTCAGCTAAAATTAAACCTGTCATCGTGTTGTATAACTGATTTACTGGAAAAATATTATTTAAGTTGAAGTCTAACTCATCTATGCTACCTGAAGCTGGGCATACTGGGATCAAAATTACTGACTATTCATCTTTTTCACAGTTGAATCTAATCTTAATGATATATACTCTATGAAATATATTGTGCTGATCTTCAATGCATTTGCAGATAGGCTAACTTTGTGAATCTGCAGAGGTAGTACTATCGGATAGGGATCATTATAAAATGCTAATATATAGTCTATCTGGTTTTAGAATTTCTATAAACAATTCTTACGATTGGATTCACACATATGTGTTTATTAGTTTTAACTGATTAATAGAGTTGGAAGGGATCTTGTAGGTCATTTAGTCCAACTCCCACCAAGCAGGAGACCCTACAGCATTTCTGACAAATGGCAGTCCAATCTCTTCTTGAAAGCCTCCAGTGATGAAGCTCCCACAACTTCCGAAGGGAAGCTGTTCCATTAGTTGATTGTTCTCACTGTCAAAAAATTTCTCCTTATTTCTAGGTTGAATCTCTTCTTGATCAGTTTTCATCCATTATTCCTTGTCTGGCCTTCAGGTGCTTTGAAAAATAAGTTGACACCCCACCCCCTCTGTGGCAGCCCCTCAAGTATTGGAACACTGCTATCATGTCTCCCTTGGTCCTTCTCTTCACTAGATTAGCCATGCCCAGTTCCTGTAACCATTCTTCATATGTTTTAGTCTCCAGTCCCCTAATCATCCTGGTTGCTTTTCTCTGGACTTTTTCTAGAGCCTCAACATCTTTTTTATAGTTGATGATCAAAACTGGATGCAGAATTCTAGGTGTGGTCTTACTAAGGCTTTATAGAGTAGTATTAATACCTCACTTGATCTTGATAGTATCCCTCTGTCAATGCAATTTAGGATTGCATTGGCTTTTTTGACTGCCGCTGCACACTGCTGGCTCATATTTAACTGATTGTCGACTAAGACTCCAAGATCCCTCTCACAGTTACTGCTATTAAGCCTGGTTTCACCCAGTCTATATGTGTACTTTTGGTTTTTCTTGCCAAAGTGTAAGAGTCTACTTTTCTCTACATTAAATTTCATTTTCTTAGATAGGGCCCAGTGTTCAAGTCTGTCAAGATCCATCTAGATCTTTGAGCGTATCATCTATGGTGTTAGCTATTCCTGCCAGCTTAGTATCAACCACACACTTGGTAAGTTCCTCTTCTATTCCCTCATCTAACGCATTTATGAAGATAAATGGGCCTAAAACGGAACCTTGTAGTAGGTCCATGTAGACGTAGTAGTACGTCCATGTAGACGTAGACGTAGACCCATTAAGGACTATTCGTTAAGTATGCTTTGTTATTCAGTTATAAATCCATTTGGTGGTGATGCTATTTATCTTTTCTAGCTTGCCAAGAAGTAGGTTGTGGTCTACTTTGTTGAATACCTTGCTAAAGTCTAAGTATATTATGTCCACAGTATTTGGCTGGTCTACTAATTTAATCACTATGTTGAAGAATAAAATAAGATTGGTTTGGCATGATCTGTTTTTAATAAACCCATGCTGACTGCTAGTTATTACTTTACTCATTTCTAGATATTGGCAGATCTGTTTTTTAAAATTATCTTTTCTAGTATCTTCCCAGGTATTGATGTTAGGCTGATTGGTCTGTAGTTTCCTGGGTCTGTTTCCCCCCCCCCTTTTTTTTGAAGATGGGAACCATATCAGCTCTTTCCCAGTCCTCTGGTAGTTCCCCTGTGCTCCAGGATTTTTGAAAGAGATGACATCTGCCAGCTCCTTTAGAACTCTGGGGTGTGATCTGTCAGGTCCTGGTGATTTGTATTCATCAAGATCAAACAGGTGTTCTCTTACTATTTTAACTTTGCTTATTTTAACATTTATTTCTAGTCTGTCTTTTACAGTTATATTTTTGGTAGGTTGGGAGAAGACCAATGCAAAGAATGAGGATAAAACATATGAAGAACGGTTGCAGGAACTGGATCAGTGATGAAATGTTCCAGACCGGATTGCCCGATCCGGTAGCGATGGAGGCGGGTGGTTCAGAGAATCAGTAGCAAAAATCCCTGTCCTCCCCAGGCTCAGCTGAGCCGCACAATCATCAGATGCTTTTTTTTTACTTTTAAAAGCATTTTTTCTACAACCTCTTCAGCCCAAAAAATGCTTTTAAAAGTAAAAAAAAAAAAAGCCTCTGATGATCACGCGGCTCAGCTGGGATCATCAAAGGCTTTTAAAAGAAAAAACCCTCTGCTGATCAGGCAACTCAGCTTGGATCGTCAGAGGCATTTAAAAGAAAAAAACCCTCTGTCGATCAGGCAACTCAGCTAGGATCATCAGAGCCTTTTGAAAACATTTTTTCTACAACCTCAGCCGAAGAGGTTGTAGAAAAAATGGTTTTAAAAGTAAAAAAAAAAAAAATTGACCACACCCACCCAGTCACATTACCCCCACCATCACCACCAAGCCACGTCCACAGAACCGGTAGTAACAAATTTTAGATTTCACCACTGAACTGGATATGTCTAATCTTATGAAAAGAAGGATTAGGGGTGACATGATAGCAGTGTTCTGATATCCCAGGGGTTGCTACAAAGAATAGGAAGCCAAACTATTCTCCAATGCACATGAGGGTAGAACAAGAAGCAATGGGTGGAAATTAATCAAAGAGAGAAGCAACTTAGAACTAAGGAGAAATTTTCTGACAGTTAGAACAATTAATCAGTGGAACAACTTGCCTCCAGAAGTTGTAAATGCTCCAACACTGGAAGTTTTTAAGAAGAGATTAGATAACTATTTGTCTGAAGTGGTGTAGGGTTTCCTGCCTAAGCAGGGGATTGGACTAGAAGACTTCCAAGGTCCCTTTCAACTCTGCTATTCTGTTCTGTTCTGTTCTGTTCTGTTCTGTTCTGTTCTGTTCTGTTCTGTTCTACTCTACTCTACTCTACTCTACTCTACTCTACTCTACTCTACTCTACTCTACTCTACTCTATTCTATTTAGGATTTTCATCCAAGGAATCTTTCCCAGGTTCTCTCTGAGTTTGTTAAAATCAATTCTTAAAATCTAGGACTCTGGTATCATTATGTTCTATTGCTTCTATTTGCACTATGTTGAATTCTAGTATGACATGGTCACTCTCACCCAGGTTTCATGCAGTTTTAACTCCTTCTATCATTCTTCTCTGTTCATAATAATTGAGTCCAGTATGGCTGTCTCTCTAATTCCTTCCTCTACCTTTTGGACAACAAAGTTGTCAACTAGGTTGATTAGGAACCTATTTGATTTCTCACTTAGTGTGGAATTAGTCTTCCAATTGATGTCAGGATAATTGAAGTCCCCCATTACTATTGTTTCCTACATATATTTGTTAGTTGGTTAGCAAAAAGGACATCTATTGTTTTCTGCTTGATTGGGTGGCCTATAGTATATACCTAAGGCCATGTCATTCTTTTTTTTCTTTTATATTGACCTACTATGTTTTCCTGAAAATAAGACACTGTCTTATATTTTTTTGAACCCTGAAATAAGCGCTTGGCCTTATTGCCATGCGCTCAAAAGCCCAATTGGGCTTATTATCAGGGGATATCTTATTTTGGGGAAAACAGGGTATACACATTCTAGGAGGTTTTTGTCTTTGGTTTCTATAGTCACTGAATCTTGTGTCTCAGTGCTCTATATATTGCTCCACATCAAACAAATTCCAAATCACATAATCCAAATTCACAAAGCAGTATGTGTGTCATTCATACATAATCTGCTCTTCCATTCCCAAACAATATTCCCCTAACAAAGGAGAATGAAAACTGAACCTGGCTTTATGTCATTGTACATTTCTATGATACTTATTTTATATATATATATATATATATATATAGTTAATTTAAATAAATATATTTTGTAACAATATTGTGTCATGTAACATTTCATTTGTTATGCTTAAATTTAATCTTTTTTGCTTAGCCCATTCCCTTAGTCATAAAAGACTGAGGAACTAAGATTAATCAAAAGTACAAGAAGTACCTACCTCAAAATCCCAAAGAACAGAGAAATCCATAGCAGTGGGTTGTTCAGCCCTAGGTACAATTTTTCTAGGTATACTTCCATATGGCATACCCATTAACATCTATAACAAAATTATTTTTAATGCTTTGTGAAGTGCTAAAAATTTCTCACCTATTAATAACAGAATAAAACTCTACTTCAGTTTATAAGCAGACAAGGACACAGAAATGGTAAAAAAGATTGGAAAATACTCATTTCTATTCCAGTATCAAAAAGGAAAAGTGCTAAATAATGCTTAACTATATAATTGCACATACATTGCATGCAGATAAGAGTTTGTAATACAGGCTTCAACTGCCAGATGTACAAGATGGATTCAGAAGAAGCAGAGGTATCTGAGATCGTACTATTAACCAGTTGATAATGGAAAAACTTAGGAGTTGCAAAAAGACTAAAATAAAAGTTAAAATAAGCAAAAAAATAAATAAATAGTAAGAGAACACCTGTCTGATCTTGA
The DNA here is from genome assembly GCA_022577455.1 of Arizona elegans. Taxonomy (NCBI): domain Eukaryota; kingdom Metazoa; phylum Chordata; class Lepidosauria; order Squamata; family Colubridae; genus Arizona; species Arizona elegans. Next base: position 66,608,586 of record JAKOOJ010000004.1, on the reverse strand, counting down.
TGAACACAAATCTCTGGGACCTGACGGATTACATCCCAGAATTCTAAAGGAGCTGGCAGAGGTCATCTCAGAACCACTGTACCACATCTTTCAAAACTCCTGGAGCACCGGGGAACTACTAGATGTCTGGAAAAGAGGTGATGTGGTTCCCAACTTCAAAAAAGGGGAAAAAAGCTGATCCAAGAAACTATAGACCAATTAGCCTAACATCAATACCTGGGAAGATACTGGAGAAGATAATTAAAAAACAGATCTGCCAACATCTACCCTGTTTTCCCCAAAATAAAACACTCCCTGATAATAAGCACAATCAGGCTTTTGAGCACATGGCAATAAGGCCAAGCACTTATTTCAGGGTTCAAAAAAATATAAGACACGGTCTTATTTTCAGGGAAACATGGTAGAAACGAAGTAATAACTAGCAGTCAGCACAGGTTTATTAAAAACAGATTATGCCAAACTAATCTTATTTCATTCTTCAACATAATGACTAAATTAGTAGATCAGCGAAATACTGTGGACATAATATAATTAGACTTCAGCAAGGCATTCAACAAAGTAGACCACAACCTACTTCATGGTAAGCTAGAAAAAAGTGGGATAGATAGCATCAGCAACAAATGGATTTGCAACTGGCTGACAAACTGTTCTCAATGAGTAGACCTTAATGGGTCTAAGTCTACATGGAGGGAAGTAAGCAGTGGGATACCACAAGGTTTCGTCTTGGGCCCAGTACTCTTCAATATCTTTATAAATGACTTAGATGAGGGAATAGAAGGGGAATTTACCAAATTTGCAGATGATACTAAGCTGGCTGGAATAGCTAACACCCTAGAACAGTGATGGCTAACCTTTTCCGGGCCAAGTGCCCAAAGCATGCATGCGTGCATGCAAACCCCCCAAATGCAACATGCGTGCAGCCCCCATGCATGTGCCCCACCCCTGGCATGCATCCCCCCACATACATGCACACTCCGCCCTCACATATGCATGCCTGCCCCCCACCCACCCCCACCCTCACAAGTATGCGCACTCCCCATGCAGGGGCCCGCCGCATGTGCCCCCCCATGCATGTGCGGCAAAGACCTGACAACCAGCTGGGTGGCTGGAAGAATTGGTATGATAACCCAGGAAGCAACAGTTAGAATTGAATATTGAAAATGGTTGAAAATTGGGAAAAGTATCTGGTAGGTTTCAACCTTTTAATTAAAAAGTGCTGATGCTAATATTTACAAAAAATCTGTTATCAAAGGTATGATAAATGATCTAATGGGAGAAAAACTAGGTGGAACATCAGTTGGAGATTAAATATTTAAAATATATAGAATTCTTTCCCACCTATTAGAATAGATATGGTAACAGGATTTTTTTTTTCATCTGTTTTTTTTCCTTTACAGCATACTTTCAGTATGGATTGTTATACTAATATATTTTCTTGCATGGTTTTTATCAATCCTGTTTTTCATTTTTGGAAATAAAATATTGATAGTAACAATGTTCACAAATATGCAATAGTTTAAATAGTTCCAACTTCATCTTAAATACCATATTGCATAAGCAGAAATGTGGATTTCATTTATTTTTGGCAGACAGAAAACCTTTTTTTGCAGAAACTTCATGAATTATTTCCTTTTGAATGCACTAAAAGCACTATATTCATTTCTCTATGTTGTATTCAAACCTGTGTGAAAAATGAAGATCAAGTGGGGTCAATTATTCAAGCTTGGAGAGAACTGTTTTAATATTGAAACCCAAAGTTTGTACCACAATTACTGTAGAAATGTATATGTGGGAGAAAATGTATGTAAGGACTGAAAAGAAAGAAACAGGCAAATGATAACCACAGAATGGCAAGAGGAGCTCAGTATGATGCATGTGTACATGTATAGATATTTATGTATGCTCCATTAAAAATAGCTGAGCCATGTTGAAAAGAAAGAATGCTAAAGATATTCATGTTCAGCAAAAAGAAGAAACATAAGGAGATATATATTCCTTCCAGTTTTGAACAGTTAATGCACCCAAGATGTAACCATCAGAAGGTTCACTGAGCCAGGACATTCAACAAAATGTCTATATTTAATTTAAAGCTGAGAAATGGAATCCATAACTTAGCTCTTAGGGTTAATTTACACATACATTGGCATCATATACACTTATTTAAATAGGAATGAGGTAGCAGGCATGGTAATGACTGCCATGTCTGATGGTATTTGGAGAAAAAAGGTAATGATATTCTAGATCACTTTTCACAATCTTAACTTCAGTCATTATATTGCCCAGACATCATGGGACTTCAGGGGAACTGAAGACTACGTTTTAAAAGACAGTAGCATGATGTTATCCTGGTTCAATATGCCCAATTTCATGTTATATGCCAGTGATGGCTAACTTTTTCCGGACCAAGTGCCCAAAGCGCGTGCCCCTGAGCCCCCAAAATGCAATGCGAATGCTGGCCCCATGCATACGCCCCACCCCCATGCACGCGCACGTGCCCCCTGCATGCCCATGCCTCCCGCCCATGAGTGGCAGAGATCCGATGATCTGCTGGCCAGCAGGAGGCGCACATGCATGGGCGGCAGAGCTGAACAGGAGTGATGACTAGAGAGGGCACTGCATGCCACCTGTGGCATGCATGCCATACGTTCGCCATCATGGTTATATGCTGTATTATCTAGCCATATTGGAGCATACAGTATATGGAGAAACAATATGGTACTGGCTTAGATAACATTTCACTTGGCTTTCAATATGAACCTTCTCCTGTTAGAGTTAAAGGTGATCTGATCAAAGGAATGTGTTCCTGTACTTTTGGAGCAAATGTTGTGCAAGGATCCATTTTTTTAATTTAAATCATTTTACCATTTCAAGGATCTTTAACACTTTCACCAGGCAGTAAGTTAGATGGGTTTCTGTTTAGATATGTTTAGAATTGAATAATCTCTCTGATTCCCCTTCCTCTTTCAATCCTTTTCCCTCTCTACATAAAATATTTTTAAAGCTCTAGCTCTGATTTTCAGTAAAGAATAATTTTGCATTGTTTTACAAGGTATTTATTTTGATATATGTACACACAGAGATGAAAAGTTACTATTTTTTCTTCTCACAGTTCTGGACTAGGATGATGTGTAACATATCTGCAGTGGTGGGATTCTGGGGGTTCTAGGGGGTTTGGCCGAACCCTTTGTTAAATTGCTGGCTCACCCGCCCCGCCTCCCACCCACGCAGCGCCAGCCTACCGTAGCCAGGGGTAGGCAATTGTGGCTCTTTTACAACCTGTGGACTTCAACTTCCAGAATTCCTGAGACAGCTTGGCCACAATTGCCCACCCCTTCCCTAGCCTGAGTTCCGCTGCCTGGGATCCACGTGGGCTGCCACATGGTTCCCCACCGGCTCCGGACGCAAGAGAGCAGGATGGAGAAAGCAGCTTTCATGCCTCACTCTCTGTTGGATCGCCGGCCGTTCGCTTACCCGCCCACTCCCAATCTATTGCGGCTTCCGGAGTCCCAGCTGATGGCTAGAGGAAAAAAAACTTCAAATTCTTGCCGTGGGGCTTCAAAGGGCTGCCCTATAGCCAGTCGTGCAGCTGAACCGTTTGTTAAATTGCTGGTTTGCCCCACCCCTCCGCACCACTATTTATTGCCAATAAATAGTGGTGGGCGAGGGGCGGGGCAAGCCAGCAATTTAACAAATGGTTCGGTGTTTTTATTTTATTGGCCCACGGAGCTTCAGCATAGGCTAATTAGCCCTTGCTTAGATCGGCTCCTGACTCTCAGCTGATTTGTCTCAGCTGTTTTGCTCAGGGCTCTGCTGCTTCCTTGCAAAGAGTCCTGGAGCAATTTTTTTTCCCCCTAGCTATGCTGAGAAACGAAACTGAAACTGCTTTGCTGTTGCTGCAAGGTTGGAAAATTAGGCAGGCAGATTTCTTTTCTTTTTCCGCACAAAAAAAGGTAGGTGCAAACAACGGGAAATTTAGGGAAAAAGAGGAGATTTTAAAACACAAAAGAAAAAAAGCTCTATTTAACTAGGGAATTGTAATAATTGAGATACTATTAATTGTATATTGTGTTGAAAGCAGAAATTGTTAAGTTGTGGTTTGGAGGAATATACGGGGGAAATTATTTGGTTTATTATTATATTTATTATTGGTAAATATAATTAATTGATTTGTAAGAAATTGGATTGCATGGAAATAATTGGAATATTCATGTTCATATTGATTAATATACAAAAAAGGTAGTTATATAACTAATTGATTTATATTAAAATGTTGAATTTATATTAAACAACTAATATTACATAATTAACCAATGTGAGGATGGATATAAAAATATATGACAATGGGAAGGGGTATAATATAGAATAGAAGGGAAAAATTGAATTTGATTAAGATTAGAGATGAGGATGAAGGGTAATATTGGTTTTTTACAAAAATAGATGAGGAATAAATATGGCAAAAAGGAAATATAGAAATTGTAAATTTAATTGAAATGACTAAACACTGTTTAAATTTGTGAACCGGCCAAATACTCTGTTCAAAGAAAATACATTGTATGTTTGTATGTGTTTCTAATTATTGTTATTCATATTTGTTCTCTTTTATTCTTTAAAGTTTAACAATTCATTCTTTATCTTAATATCTTTATATTTGTTTGGGGTTGGCTTTCTTCCCTTTCATCTTTTTTATTGTACAGCAATCTTTCTCCTCAAACCTACCACCTCTGTCTTTTCTTTCCTTCTTACTTTCTCTTTCTCCCCCTCTTCTTCTCCTCCCTACTTCCTCTTCCTTTCTCCTTCTCCTCCTCTCTTCCTCCCTCTCTTACCCTCACTCCTACTCTAATTTCCCTTCCCTTCCTTCATCCCTCTCTATTGCTGTATCCTTTTATGCATATGGACTACTCAGAGGGTTGAAAAAGTTATTTCTGACTGGTCCTCGCACTTTTGACCAGTCCTCGAACTTACGACTGTCCTCAGATTTTACGTTTTTGCCCTATCTTGTCACCATGATGAAGAGAAGCAGTTGTGAAATGAGTGACATGGTTGTTAAGAATGCTACAATGGGCATAAATGATGACTAGTCATAAGTGCGAAGACCAGTCAAAAGTGCGAGGACCTGTCAGAAATCACTTTTTTCAGCCCTCTGGGTAGTTCTTTTGTGCATATGGACTACTCAGAGGACTGAAAAAGTTATTTCTGACTGGTCCTCGCACTTTTGACCAGTCCTCGAACTTACGACTGTCCTCACATTTTATGTTTTTGCCCTATCTTGTCACCATGGTGAAGAGAAGCAGTTGTGAAATGAGTGACATGGTTGTTAAGAATGCTACAATGGGCATAAATGATGACCAGTCATAAGTGCGAAGACCAGTCAAAAGTGCGAGGACCTGGGGACTTCCGGTTTGCTGCTGGCCACCGCCAGACGTTCCTTTGGGATCGTCAGCTTCCATTGCCTGTCAGAGCGGAATGGCGGCTCGAAAAAACTCCGTTTCCAAGAGGAAACGGAGATAGAGCCGGCAGGGGTGGGTAGAACTCTCTGCAGAGTCCCAAAAGTTTTTTTTTTACTTTTGGGACGGAGCGGATGAGAAGCCCCATATCCCCTGCCGCTGCTCCGGGCTTTGGGAGACCTCTGCTTATGCATAGCCAGGCGTCAAGAGCAAGCCTGCGAATTTAACAGAATAATCAAAGAAAAGGCGAGCTGGACCCTTAATACTGAATCGCAAGTATTTTACCCTTTAAAAAACTATTTAAGAGAAAAGAGGAGAGGAAAGGGGGAAAAAGAGCCTTTTAAAATGGCGTCTGCCGTGGCTGGAGAAGGGCTGAAAGGGAAAGTCCTTCCGTTTCTTATTACTACAATGTAGCGGAATAAATATCACTGGCTACATTTGTAGATAAAACCTCGCTCCTGTGTCTTCTCTTGCTGTTGATTGAAAAGAAGTTTTTTTTTTTTTTTTTAAGGGAAAGTCTTTCCGTTTTTCTATTTTTTCTCTCTTTTTTGTTAAATCTTGTCTGTGTGGGAAATGGCATCGGGACTTACACAGCTGGACAAACGGGGGGGGGGAACTTCCCCCATTAAGAAACTGCACCAACAAATTCTAACTCTCCAGTGTCAGAAACCTGATTTTAATATAATAGAATTTCTCCTTGAAGAGATTGTAAGAAGGGATGAGACTGTGAACCAGCAACTTGAAAAATTTAAGCAGGAAATTAAAGAAATTGGTGAATTGGTGAAATCAAAGTTTGACTTTTTGAATCAAAAGATTTTAAAATCAGCTAATGGTTTATCAGATTTTCTGATTCGGGTGGACGCAAAGACTAAATTATTAGAGTCTAAAATGAAGGAAACGGAGGAGAATTTGGATGACAAGATTCAAAAAATTAAAAAGGATTTGGTAAACATTCAGGATAATAGTCCAGAAGACAAATCTAAAATGGAGGTTGACCAAAAGACTGGTAATGGAGAAAATGTGCAACAGAGGATTGAAAGAGAAGTTTTAATGATTCAATATAATTTTACAGAATACGCAATTAGACTGAGAGGCCTGCAGGAAAATAATAGAGATGACTTAAGGAAAATATCTTCTGAAATTGTGGCTGGGATTTTAAAGGTTCAACCTGATGAAGTGTTTTGCAGGATTGATAGAATTTACAGAATAAACTCCTGGTTGGCAAAGCAAAGGCAATTGCCTAGAGATGTGGTGATCTATTTTACAGATAAAGAAATTAGGAATAATATTGTGCAGAACTCTTTTAATTCCACTTTGCAATTTTATGGAAGAAAGATTTGGATTTTTAAGGAGCTCCCGACTAAAATGCTGATGGAGAGGAAGAAATTCGGCTTTCTAGTGACTGAGTTAAAAAAAAGAAATATCCTATTCAGGTGGGACACGCCAGTTGGTTTAATATTGAGATATCAAGGAGTAAGATATCAATTGAACACTGTTGCAAAAGCGGAAGATTTTTATCAAAAAATTTTAAAAATGAATTTAACACCTTTAGGCATAATACAGGATAAGCAAAAGGAGTTGGAAACAAAAGGAAAATATCAAATTATAGAGGCTGTGGCAGATAAATTGTCTTTGGACTCCCTGGATACCCCAGCTGGACTGTCTATAAATAAGAGAGTAGTGTCATTCGACACCAAGCTGATGAACCATCAAGTCACAGACAAGTGCGCAAATCAATCAGTTGACACACAAGTGACGGAGAAGAAAGATGAGATGATAAAATTAACCCAACAAGAACAACCCATAAAGCAGAATGAAAATCGACCAGCCGACACACAATCGGTAGGCAAGAAACGAGGATGGAAATTCAACCCGCAAAAGAAAAAGAAAAGAAATAGATCTCATAGAAACAGCAGTTTCTAAACCATGCAACAGTGAAGCCAGGGACTTTAAAAAATGAATGAATATTTGAAAAGATAGTGGAGGCGAACAATTGTTTAATACTATCCTGAGGATTGTGGCAGATCTCTGCAATGCCGTGATTTTGGGATGTGAAAAGAGCCTCACCTTGTTGGATTTGAATCATCTACTCTGGATTTTTTTTTTACTGGTGAATATATTATGATTATTTTGAGTTACAAGGCAAGAGAGTCATGCTGGGGCATGCAGAAGATCTGGTTGTTACCCATTAGGATGATGGGAATTAACAATCCTGACGAATACCACAACTATAACCATATGGATATAATTATAATGTCACTCGGGTGGTTGTTTTTACTTTTATATAGATGCGAGGATATCTACTACTGATGGGGGAAGAAGATGAGTGAAGACTTTGAACAAACTGTTGCACCAGCATGTTACTTTACCCTATTATGGGTGATGGAATTAACAATCCAGTGGAAAGACACCAAAGAAGATAGTATATGGATTATAAATTTAAAGTTATTGTCTTTTTTTTTTTTCAAAATGGAATGCATATATAGATATGTGTATATTTTAGCATAGTAGGCAGTGGATTATATTCAGAATTGTATTGCATGATCTTGTAGGAATTGAAGGGTTGAAATAGGTTAGTTTGGGGAGTGGAGGAATTGGATAGAACTGAATAAACGTTAAATTTGGATGTAGGGAGAAGGCCGCCTTAAAATGTTATATTATTAATATATATAAAAGACTAAATGTCAAATTGTAATAATATACTATAAGTTTAGGGGAGGAGAAAAAGGGCAGATTATCGTAAAAATGGGAGTTATAAGAATAATATGCTAAGGGTCAGTATCCTGAGGAGGGAGTAAGGGAAAGGAAAGATATTATGTATGTAACTAGTTATGAAATAGCCTATTGTTGTGAAGAAGTCACAGGGGGGGATGGGTGGTGAGGGGGGGTTAGGGAAGAGGGGGGGGGGAAAGGGGGAAAACTTGTATTTGAAAACTTTTTCAATTAAAAAAAAAAAAGTGCGAGGACCTGTCAGAAATCACTTTTTTCAGCCCTCTGGCTAGTTCTTTTGTGCATATGGACTACTCAGAGGGCTGAAAAAGTTATTTCTGACTGGTCCTCGCACTTTTGACCAGTCCTTGAACTTATGACTGTCCTCACATTTTACGTTTTTGCCCTATCTTGTCACCATGGTGAAGAGAAGCAGTTGTGAAATGAGTGACATGGTTGTTAAGAAAGCTGCCCGGGCATAAATGTGAGGATGGTCATAAGTGTGAGGACCGGTCAAAAGTGCAAGGCCCAGTCAGAAATGACTTTTTTCAGCCCTCTGAGTAGTCCCTATGCACATAGCTACGGCCACCCGGTCACATGACCAGCTAGCCACGCCTACACAGTCACGTGACCAGCTAGCCATGCCTACCCAGTCACATGATTGCCAAGCCACACCCCCAACTAAGCCACGCCCACAGAACCGATTGTTAAAAAAATTGAATCCCACCACTGCATATCTGCTTTTATTTTCTTCCTTAGCAGGGTTAGCTTTTAAAATTGGGAGGGAGAGGATTATTTTTAAATTTTTATTTTGTATGTTGGACATTATAAACCAGCCACATGTATTGGCAAATAGGCAATCAATGCAGTAAAAATAACTAGCATGATAAAGAAATTATTTTTTCCCAATAATTTAGGTGTAAAATTAAAGTTGCATGGAATGATAAATGTATTATTCTATTCATACTGTAATTAACTACACTCCCCAGATTAACTATTTATACTTACCTCTGGAATTATAACTAGCCCAAATATTAAGCCAAACAGAACCAGGTTTAGGCCATACATCCATCGCAGAAATATGAAATAAGATGCCACTGAAGAACCAAAATGACCTTAAAAATAAATAAGCTTCCATTAGAAAAGTTCTTGAAATTGAATTGTCTAGAGAACAGGATGGATTTGTAATGGACTATCAATTTAAATATGAGTATTTACTGTATGCATTCAGTTCTTTCTCCAAAATTATTTTGGAGGAAGAGGAAGAAGCAAATGTCTGAATCTGAAACTGATTCAATCAGATTTATAATTTCTTCCAGATTACTTAACATTTTCTAACTGCCTAAAACAGTGTTTGTCAACTTTTATATGTCCCCCCTTCATCAACTTTAATATGTCCCCCCTAAAATATCTAGGGTGTCTCAGTTGATGGTAGGACTATGTCAGCCCTTCGAGGAGGCCTTGTCAAGAAACAGTTTTTTACAAAATTCCTGGAACTCTATTTTATTGTTGAAGAGTATCAAAGCACTATTTTGAAAAGATATCAATGTCCTCTTATCTCATGCAGAATCAAAGCAAGGTTTTTTGAGTTTTTCCCCACATAGTCCTATCTTTCCCACAGCTAAGATGTCATTTACTATGTCTTTGATCTATTAACAGCTCTTGCATTTTTCCATTATTATTATTTGCACCTTTCTTTATAGATCAGTTCCAAAAAGATTTCCATTGTATTTTTTTTAATGGTTTCTAAAATTGGCATGTTAAGCAAATCTAAGTAATTGCCATAAAGAAATATAATTTTCATTCTTTGCTGGAAGATTTTAATTACCTTCCCTTTCCATCATATATCTTGGGGAAGATATATTCCCCAAATATATCTTAGGCTTTCTGCAATATATCATAATAGGGCTGAGGAATTCTTCAAAAGAGATACTCTGTAATATGTAGGAGCATGTACAGTGGTGGGTTTCAAATTTTTTTACTACCAGTTCTGTGGGTGTGGCTTGGTGGGCATGACATGGCTTAGTGGGCATGGCTTGGTGGGCATGGCAGGGAAAGGATACTGTAAAATCTCCATTCCCTCCCCAATCCAGGGGACGGTTACTGCAAAATCCCCATTTCCTCCCGATCAACTGGGACTTGGGAGGCAGAGAATAGATGGGGGTGGAGCCAGTCAGAATTTTTACTACTGGTTCTCTGAACTACTCAAAATTTCTGCTACTGGGATGGAGGCGGAGCTGGCATCGCGACGGTACGGCGGGCGATCTTGAAGCTCCAAGATCGCCATCGATATCTCGCCGCTGCACGGTCTGTTTTGGACCTTACCATCCCATAGAGATGGTGATAGTGGAGGGCACATCCTGCTGATCCCAGGGACACCGCAAAGTCCCTGGTTGATCCAGGAGAAGCCCTTTTTTCCGGCGACGAAGGGGCAGCCATTGAAGCTGCTGAAGTTGGGACAGCTCTGAAATGGAAGAAGATGGGAAGAAAGTGTATCGGCTTGGTGAGATCATTTGAGAGAACAACAAATAATTGAGATTATTTGAGAGGACACTCTGAGGTCAAAAGAAAATTAAAATTGAAGACAGAAGAGGCTAAGTGGCAGAATTAAGCCTGAGTCTAACGTAGCTTTTCCTATTTTTTAACATATTTTTACTTGTGGATGCTTATGGATGTTTCTATTTTTTAATTTGGACTGGACTGGATTGGATTGGAGATTTCCGTTTTATCTACTTAATTACTGAATCCTTAGTGCCTTTTTGTACAAACTATTTTGTGTCCTACTTTTTATTTACTTTCTTCTTTCATTTTTTGTTTTATTGTGTATTGAATATAAGAAGGGAAGGGAAAGTAGAGATAATAAGTAACACTGCCATCTAGTGGACTGAAATATTGTTTCCTCCCCCCCCCCCGATTTAAGAAGTAACAACTGTGTTACATTTCAAGGACCCGGAGCCTATTTATAGATAAGATAGTGGGAAGAGCATCAAAGACTGTTTATTCAGGTGTTCTTCTGGGAAACTATCAGTGGCAGGAGTCTGAGATTGAAAAGAAGAAGATTGCAGTGACTCTGGAAAGAGAGCTGTAAATAATTATTTGAAATTTAATTAAAGAATTTCGGTTATTATACAGAGGTGGATCTACCTTCCAGACAGAAAGTTTTTTTTTCTCTGTTCTTTTCTTTTCTTTTTCTTTTTGGTGTTATTTCTCCACTCCCCCGCCCCCATTCAATTACTTTTAGCTGGTCTGTGGCCTATTGGAGGATTTTTTAACCTTATACACATATAGATTTTTTCCTATTGTCTTTTTCCCCTTTTCTTTTTTGGCTTTTTCCTTTTTATTTCTTAGATTGGAGATTGTTAATTTGTTCTATTTAATTGGATTTAGGCATACAAGAGTCTGAAGATTTTTTTTCCTTTTTTCCCTCCCCCCTTTTTTCTTTTCCTTTTTTTGGGACAATATCTGTCCTCCATATAAGTGGATTAAGGTATAGAAAAACCTGAAGATTTTCTATTTGTTTGAAAAAATTTTTTAAATCACTACACAGAAATGAGTAGAAAGGCAACAGTTATTGGTCCTTCTACATCGACTCCTTCCTCTTCACCATCCGGAGGACAATGATCAATACAGACAATGTTGCAACAAGAAAAGGAGAAGGAACGAGAGAAGGAAAAGGAAAAGGAAGTGACCCTGCAGATGATTTGGCAAGGAATTCAAAAAATACAATCAAGAGTAGAGAATATTGAACAGAGAACAGAAAAGGTTGAACAAAGAACAGAAAAAACAGATGAAAAAGTGGAAAACATATACCAAATGATGAAATATGAGGACAGATTCCAAAAAATTGAAGAAAAGGAAAAACAAAGGGACCAAAAAAATCAGAGATATTGACAGTAGATTGGATGAGGTTGAACGAGACAAGAGTGGAATAGGATGGGAGATGGATAGATCAGAATTTTACCTTAGATTTCAAAATATAGAAGAAGAAAAAGGAGAAAATTTGGCAGAAAAATTATAGAAAGTTTAGCAGAAACACTAGAAATTACTAAAGAGAAGATGATGGATGGCATAGATGAGGTATTTCGAGTCTTCACAAGATACGCAATGAGAAAGAAGCTATCAAGAAAAGTCCACATAAGATTTACTAAGAAGTCAATTAAAACACAAATACTGCAGATTACAAGAGAGAAAACATTGAAATATAAAGAGAAGGAAATTGTGGTTTTGAAGCAAATACCGAGAAGATTGAGGGAGATGAGAAGAAAATATCACCCTTTGACCAAAATATTACTTAAGAAAGATGTGAATTACCAATGGCTTATATCAGAAGGCCTGGTGTTTACATGGCAACAACAAAAAAATAGAATAGATTCAACTGATAAAGTAGAATTATTCTGTGCAGAATACCTTAGAGAGAAAGAAGAGGAGAGAAGAAGAGAAGATACATTGATTGAATTACATGAGGAATGCCTTGCAATGATTGAAAAAGAAGAAGATGCAGTGGGTGGCAATGTGGAATATAGAGAACAACATGAACCAAGATCTACTAGAGCAATAAACCCTTCTTATAAAATATAAATATGGAAGAGAAAAAATTGATAACAATAAACATAAATGGACTTAATTTAGCTATTAAAAGAAGAAAGATATTCCATAAATTAGAGAAATTAAAGTTTGATATAATCTGTTTACAAGAAGTACACATTAAAAAGCAGCATGAACAAATAATGATACAGCCAAAATTAGGGGAAATATTTACTTCATTGCCACTATATAAGAAAAGAGGAGTCGTTTTATATATTAGAGACACAACTCCAGTGGTGCAAATTTATTCAGATGATGATGGAAGAATTTTGATGGTGGAAATAACAGATAATAATATGAAAATACTTTTGATAGCAATATATGCTCCAAATGATAATCAAGAAGAATTTTATAGAAAATTACATATGAAAATAATTGTATTGGACTATGATAATATTTGCATGATAGAAGACTTCAATGGTATAGTAGATGAGAAATTAGATTACAATACACAGAAAAGAACAAAGTAAAGTAGAAAGATTCTTCCAAAATCCTTATTTAAAATGATTGAGGAAATAAACTTAAAAGATGCATGGAGAGAAAGAAATGCAAAAAATAGACAATATACTTTTTATTCAAATAGACACTCATCATAGTCTAGAATAGACATGATATGGACGACAATGGATTTGACTTCTAACATAGAAGAAATTGACATAGAAGCAAACACCTGGGCAGATCATAACCCAATGACAATGAAATGGAAAGGAGAAGATCTAGATGGACTTTAAATAATACAGTACTAAAAGAAAAGGAATTTGTACAGAAAATGGAAAAAGAATTGGCTTTTTTCTTTAAAGAAAACAGAAAAGAGGACAAATCAGTGCAAAATCTTTGGGATACAATGAAAGCTTATGCTAGAGGTTTGATAATAGACTATACAAGGAAAAGAAACACTAAGAAAAGACAGGCTTATAAAACATTAGAGGATGATTATAAGAAACTTGAAAAAACATTAGAGGATGATTATAAAAAACTTGAAAATTTCCACAAAAAAAGGACATTAAAATAAAAATAGACACAATTAAATATAAAATGGGATTAATAGAAAAAGAGCATTTAGCACAAAAAATTCGAAGTGCCAAACATTTTGAAGACGCAAATAAACCAGGTAGATGGTTAGCATATAAACTGAAAAAAGAGAGAGAATCAAGAAAAATAACACAACTAGTAGATGATTAAGGGCAAATTAGATATGGGAATAAAGAGAAGAAAAAAATTATACAAGATTCCTATAGAAAACTCTATGAGCAAGAGAACATTGAGGAGGAAAGTGATAAACAGTACCTGCAGAAAGCAAATTTACGCCAGATTTCTAAAGACACTGAAATGATGTTAGAAGGAAATATAACAATGATGGAATTAACTGAAGCACTTAAAAAACAAAAGAATTGGAAGGCACCAGGCCCGGATGGACTGCCAATGGAATATTATAAGACACTACAGGAGTCATTGAGTCTCACACTGTTAGAAGTCATGAATGAAGTCATGTCAAAGATGAAATTACCCAAGTCATGGTCAGAAGTGTAATATATGCCCAAGTCATGGGCATATATTACACTTGTTCCAAAGGAGGATACCGACCCACAACAAATCAAGAATTATAGGCCTATATCCCTGCTAAATTCAAACTGTAAAATCTTCGCTTCAATACTGGCAGAAAGACTTAAAAGATATTTAAATAATAATTTCATACATTCTGATCAAAATGGGTTTCTGCCAAAAAGACAGATTAAAGATAATATGAGGATAATTCTGGACACTTTGGAATATTATGAGGCACATCCTGAAAAACAAATGGCTTTGATATTTCTAGATGCACAGAAAGCCTTCCATAATGTGAATTGGCGATTTATGTTATTACAGCTGGAGCAGATGGGCTTTGATAGAAAATTTATTCATGCCATAGAAGCCATATATCACAAACAAACAGCAAAAGGAATGATAAATGGAGAATTGACAGAGTCTATTGAAATAAAAAAAGGAATGAGACAAGATTGTCCACTGTCACCGCTGTTGTTTGTGCTAACAGTAGAAGTGCTAAATAGAAATATCAGAGAAGAAAAAGATAAAAAGGAATGAAAATTCAAAAAGAAGAATACAAATTGCAAGCATTCACAGATGACCTGGTTTTTATTTTTGAAACAGCAATTAAACTGATAGACAAGATAGGAGAATATGGAAAAGTAGCAGGTTTGAAAATAAATAAAGACAAAATGAAGATTTTGACAAAAAATATGTTAACAAAACAAAAAGAAGAGCTGGCTGAGGTATTGAAGATACAGGTCACAAATAAGATTAAGTACTTGGGGATATACTTGACAGCAAGATGTAGTACACTTAAAGAGAACAATTACAATAAACTCAAACAACAGAAAGTGACCGATTTGGCAAAGTGGGAAAATTTACAACTATCATTAATAAGGAGAATTTCAACGATTAAGATGAATATACTACCTAGAATTCTATACTTGTTCCAGACAATTTCAATTAGTTTGAGGAAAGATTTTTTGAAAATTTAAATAAAATAGTGTTGAAATATATTTGGCAGAGAAAAAAAGCGAGGATAAAACTAAAATTGTTGCAAGATGCTAGAATAAGAGGAGGATTTGGCTTGCCTAATTGGGAATTATATTATCAAGCGAAAAATTTGATGTGGATCAAGGAATGGATAACATTAAGAAATACTAGATTATTGACTTTAGAAGGACATGATTTGTTGTTGGGGTGGCATGCTTTTTTATGGTATAAGGGAACAAAAACACAGGGGTATTTTAGAAGACATTTTATACGAGAGGCTTTGCTATTAAATTGGGAGAAGATTAAAAGACAACATTATTTAAAAATTCCAGTCTGGTTATCAACTATTGAAGCATTCTCATATTCAATAACATTTAGAAAGGAACAAATTGTTAGATATAATGAATTACTGAATGAAAAGGGTGAACTTAAATCTATGCAAGAATTAGAAGAACAAGGTATAAAGATGAATTGGTTTTCTGATTTGCAAATAAAGATTTTAAGACAGAAATTTTTTATGATAATTTGACTAATTTAGATAAAATTCTAACAGGTTCTGATGAAAATGTAATTAAAAAACTATATGGATATTTATTAGAGGTTAAATTGGAAGAAGAACAAGTTAAAGAAACAATGATTGGTTGAGGGAAAAAATTTGGACATGGGATAGATTTAGAGAAATGGAAAGAATTGTGGTCGCAAAATTATAAAATGACAATGTCAACTGCTTATAAAGAAAATTTGTATAAGATGTTTTACAGGTGGCATCTACCCCCGACGAGAATAGTCAGAATGTTCAAGAATAAATGTGAAAAATGTCAGAAATGTCATCTGATACCGGGTTCATATTACCACATGCAGTGGATTGTGCAGAAGCCAAAAGATACTGGACTAAAATCCACACATGGTTGGAAAAAATGACAAAAAAACACATAGATTTTAAGCTAGAGATTTTTTTATTGGGGATTATACCTGGAATATATAATAGAGAATTGAGATATTTGATTGTGAATGTATTAACAGCGGCTAGAATTGTATTTGCTAAAAATTGGAAAAATGAGAAAACACCAACGCAAGATGAAGTTATTAAGAAAATAATGGAATGTGCTGAAATGAGCAAGTAGACATTTGAAATTAGAGAACAAGAAGATAAACAATATTATAAGATATGGGATTTATTTTACCAATGGTTAGATAAAAAAATATGGAAATGAAATATGATAGAGATTTTTAAAATACAAGAATTGTAGAAATATATAAAATATAACATAAAAATGTATTATTATTGGATCAATTTAGGATGATGAAATGAAGATTGTAATACAAATTAACTTAAATATTAGAATATTTTGTATAAAATGAGGGAAGAATAGTTATAGTTAAATGAATGATTAATGAGAACAATAATGCATAGATATATATTAGATTGATAAATATGAGAATTTAGGTAAACTGTGAGTTATTAATATGGTGAAGACACACAAAAGACTTGTAACCAACTTACACACTGAGTGTAATTGAAGATGGCTTTATGTATGTTTTGTTTAAAAATTTAAAAAAAATTCAAAAAAAAAATTCGCTACTGGTTCTCCAGAACTGATCAGAACCTGCTGAAATCCACCTCTGAGCATGTATGAATTAATGAAATCAGGCAGACATTTTGTGGATATAAAAATATCAGTGGACAACTCAGGAAGGTTTTTCCCAAACAACAAAGAGAAACTAGATTGCTTTAAAAAAACTCAAAATTAAGTGCTTATGATTTATAAGTTTACAAAAGTTCCCATGATAGCTCCAATTGTATGGATAGGCAAGGAAATGAGTACTTACTCTGTCTATTCCATCTGATGAAGTGAACTGCAGTTTATGATAGTGTATGTGTTTTAATAGAATTTATTAGTTGGAAAAAAGTGATTTTTTAAAAAAAAGTTGAGAGAATTCTGCAAACACCATAGTAAAATGACAGCATACTCATAATGAGAAAACAGGTTATTTGTATGAAGGTATTCATTATTTTGCAACTCAGTTTCTAGGTGAATATTACCATTTTCCTTCCTTCTAGTATGAGAGGTCAAGGCTGAACACGAAGATAAAGATGATACTACTGCCTTATTGATGGTGATCACTATATTTAATGTAATAAAATATTTTACTTGAATATACTTTTATGAATAATATTGAAAACAATTTATACATTTTGTGAAGGAGGACATGTTTTGTGTTATGAGTTGATAATAATATTCAGACATGTAGGTTAAGCGGATAAATGTTAACTTACTTTCAACTTCTTTTATCTTCATTTCCCAAGGTATACATTGTGTCTTAAAATTATCAAAATCTCTCTTAAATTTGACCCATTTCTGAAAAGAAACAAAGCAAAACAAAACTTTTATTCAAGGCTAAAGTAAAGACAGACTTGGGAAATGTTTTGTGGCTTGAAAATTGAAGATGTGCTGGGCTTATAAATCTAATGCATTTCAATTAAACCTGATCCCTCTGACAGGTCAAAAGAACATGTTTTCTGTTTGTTTTTCCAAGAATACCATTTAAATGTGAATGTGACAGTTGCACAGCTTATAGAGAATGATAGTTCAGTAGTTATGCAAGATTTTGTTATTTTTCTGTACCCACACAGGAGAGAGCTTCTTTAAGAATTGTACAACTCAAATGGGGGAAAAAGATGTTGTTAATTGGCATCTTGCCTTGTCAAAACAGAAAACAACAATTTGCTATGTTATTCTAGGCAGCAAAACCTTCTGTTATGACTCAGGGTCGCCTAGCTAAGCATTTAAGTTTATACAGCTTGGAGATGGAAAATATGCATACAAAAGATGATATGGTCAAAATACTCAGTTGCCTAATAATTGTGCACATGGTGTAATGATACCAAGAAGAGTAGTCAAGATCTGAAGTTCCCGCTCAAAACTGTTAGGTTAAAAGTTGTATAAACCCCTCCCCTCTGTCCAGTCCAAGGTGAGCCAATCCACAGGTGTGAAGTTATTATGAGAACTTCAAGCTGAGAACGTGATAAGAAGTTGTTCTCAGGTGCTGCTTGCTTGTTCCACCTGAGCTGAGACAAAACAGATGGCCCCAGGCTCATCCCTCCCCACTCCCATTCCCAGGAAGGAACATCAAAATAAAGGAAAGACTAGAAACAGAAAGACCCTAAAATGTCATCCAGGCCCCCTCCCACCAGAATGGCAGCATCCTGATAGAGATCTATGGTGACCTGACACAAGTTTTTTCAGTACTGTGAGGTATAAGTGTAATGTACTAAATCTGATACTTACATTGAATTTATATTCTGAGTGAGCAGTCTCTGAGCCACACAGTATGTTGCTAACACACTAACTCTCTTTAAATTCCCATGTTTAACTGATCTATTTGACATAAATAATTCATAATTTGTTTCACCACCTGTACATGGAAATAGTCAGGCCTGCCTCCATTCAAAACGCAATAAAATACTCCCTGACTCCATTGAGGTAGAGAAGAGTACTTTTACTGAGTTTGAAATGATAGTGGTGAAAGCAACACAAGATCTGATTCAAAAAGCACGAAAGTTGCAGGTTGAAAGTTTCCCCAAATCCCTTCTCCCAGGGATCCAGGCTGAATGTCCAATCCACATCCCTGATAATGTCATGTGACTACAGGGTGATTTTAGCCCAGGGGTGAAATGCTCCTGGTTTGGACCGGCTCGGGCGAGCAGGCGGGCAGTTTGGAGAACCGGTAGCAAAAATCCCTCCCCCCCACCCCAGCCTCCAGCTTGCTTACCTTCACACGCCTGCCTTGCTTCGCTTGCTGTAATCCTTGCAATCCATTGCATCAGCAAGCAACTGAATCTCCCTGCCTGCAATCAAGCTCATTGGTGAGCAGCTCTTTCTGCCTACCTGCCTGCCTGTAAGTTTTTTTCCCCTTTAGGAGCTTTAAAGAAAATAGTTAATTGGGTTTTTTTTTAGTTGTTCTGTTTTTATTATTCTATTTTATTTATTTCATTAAATTTCTATACCGGCCTTCTCCTTTTTTTTTTATTGCAAAAGTTTTACAATTACATTTTCACCCCATTTCCCCCCCCCCAACCCACCCCAAACTCCCCAACCTCATCCTCCCTAACCCTCCCCAACCCTCCCCTCCCCCCGGACTTCCACAGAGTATACACACATCAAACCTCCCCTTTATATAAAACTTGAACCCCTCCATCCCCCATATAATTTTTCATCTTCACTAAATTAAAATATTTCTATCTTAATATAACATTTTCAATTAAAAGCTATTTGATATTTCCTGGTTTGATATTTGTTCTGCACATAATCTATCCACTTTTTCCATTCCCATTCATAAGTCTCTTGTGAACAATCTTTTAGGTATGCTGAAATCTTCGCCATCTCTGCAAAACTGGCCATCTTCAAAGTCCATTCCTCAATAGTGGGCAGAGCTTCATTTTTCCAGTATTTACCTATCAATAATCTTGCTGCTGTTATCATATACAATATCAACTTTGTTTCACCCAATGTAAAACCCTTAATTATACTCAGTAAAAACAATTGTGGAGAAAATTGAATTTTTTTCTTCAAAACATTCTGCATAACCCACCAAATTTTTATCCAAAAAACCTTAACTTTCTTACAAGTCCACCAGACATGGTAATATGTAGCATCTAAACAATCACATCTCCAACATTTTGGCTGAACATTAGGGTACATACATGACAATTTCTTAGGATCTAAATGCCATCTATAAAACATTTTATAGAAATTTTCCCTCAGATTCTGTGACTGTGTAAATTTAACGTTCTGAACCCAAATTTTTTCCCATGTTTCCAACATCACTGGTTCTGCAAAATTTTGTGCCCACTTAATCATACAATCTTTAACCAATTCCGTTTCTGAATCCCTTTCTAACAAGACATTGTAAAGCCTTTTAATATGCATTGGGCCTTTCTCTTTTATATGTCTAACCAATTCTTCCTCATGCAACATAATACCAGTTTTTTGGTCCTCTTTCCATCTCAGTTGAAGTTGATTATACTGTAACCAAGTTAAATTAATCCCTTCGTCCAACAGTGTCTCTAATGTCTTCAACTGCCATCTGCCCGCATCTGTAAAAAGAATCTCTTTGTATAACCGCCCCCCCCCGAGTGACATTATATTTGTATTCCAAATAATATGACCAAGATCCAGCCATAGCGGTATTTTATAATCCCATTTGAGTCAGTGCTTCTTCCAAACTCTCATCAAGGAGTCTCTAAGTGTATGGCTTTTAAATACTTTATCCACTTTATTTTCATAAAATAAGTAAGCATGCCATCCAAATTCAAGATCAAAACTTTCTATATTCAATATTCCAGTCTTTTTTCTTCCAAACGAATCACTTGCTTGAGATAAAACTGCTGCTTCATAATATAACTGTAGGTTTGGAAGTTTAAGATTTCCCCGTTCTGGAACATCTTGCATAATTTTCAATTTCACTCTCGGTTTTTTCTCGTTCCAGACAAACTTATTCACTCCACTTTGCCATTCTTTCAATTGTTTATTGCTTTTAAGCACCGGAATCATTTGAAACAAAAAAAGAAATCTTGGCAAAATATTCATCTTAACTGCTGCTATTCTTCCAAGTAGAGACAGCTGCAGTTTTTTCCAAGTCTCCATATCTTTCTGCACATCTCGCCACAACACCTCATAATTATTTTGAAACAGTTTCATATTTGATTCTGCAACCTGAACTTCTAGATATTTAACCTTTGGTACGATCTCAAAACCTGCCCTCCTTTCAAGTTCGTGTTTACGATCTTGTGTCATATTTTTAACTATCATCTTAGTTTTTTTCTGGTTCAATCTAAAACCTGAAACTATACCATAGTCTTGTATAATGTCTTTCATCTGGATTATTGATTCCATCGGCTGTGTTAGGGTAACAACCAGATCATCTGCAAATGCCTTTATTCTGTAGTCCTCTTGCCTTATCACTATACCTTTCAAGATATTAGAGTCCCGTATTGTATTCAACAAGACTTCTAGTGTTAAAATAAATAACAATGGGGATAACAGAGAACCTTGTCTTGTTCCTTTTTCAATATTAAAATCTGTTGTCAAACTTCCATTAATAATAATCTGTGCCCTTTGCTCTTGGTAAATTGCTGAAACCGCCTGTATAAATTGGTCCCCAAAGTCCATCTTTTTTAAAGTCTTTAATAGAAAATTGCAGTCCATTCTATCAAAGGCCTTTTCCGCATCCAAAAAGACCAGCACTGCAGGTATCTGTTTATTCCTCTCAAGATATTCCAATAAATCTATTACTTGCCTTACATTGTCCTTCATGTATCTGCCCTCAATAAATCCCGCTTGATCATCATGAATCACCCCTTGGATTACTGGCATCAACCTGTTGGCTAGTACTTTTGTGTATATTTTATAGTCATTATTCAAAAGAGATATTGGTCTATAATTCTCTGGTTTTTTAGGACCTGCTTGCTCTTTTGGTATCAAAGAAATATAAGCTGTTTTCCATGATGGGGGTATTTTACCCCCTTGTTGTATGTTGCAAAATAAGTCTCTTTTCCACCATTTTTGCTTGCAAAGTTTTATAATACACTGCAGTCAAGCCATCCGTTCCAGGAGCTTTAGCTGTTTTTAATTGTTTGATTGCTGCTACTATCTCCTCCTCTGTTATAGGATAGTTCAGTCTTTCCTTTTGTTGATTAGTAATTTTTGTGACTCTTTTATTATCTAAATATTTATCTATAAGTCCATTCTGCATATCATCTTCGGCATATAATTTGGTATAATAATCTACAAAGGCTTCTTTAATTAATTTTTGTTGAAAAATTTCTTTCCCTCCAATATCATCAATAGTCCGTATGCTCTGCTTCTTCCTTAATGTATAGGCCAACCATCTGCCCAGTTTGTTGGCGTTACAAAATGTATTGTGCTTCGCATATTGTAAATTTGTTGCAACTTGTTCCGCCATAAGCATTTGGAATTGATCTTTCAAAAGTTTTATAGCACCACGTATTCTTTCATCTGTTGGATTTTTAATAAGTAGCTGTTCTTTATTCTTTATTTCTGCTTCCAGTTCAAATCTTTCTTTTGTCGATTTAGTCTATGTTTAGAATTCATATGAATGAGTGCCCCTCTCATATACGCTTTACTCGCATCCCACACAATTTCAATTGGGGTACCCTTATTCAAGTTTATTTCAAAAAATTCTTTCAGCTGCTTTTTAAGTTCTGTTATATTTTTTTCATATCTGAACAAGTTTTCATTTAGTCTCCATGATCGTCTCTCAGTCTTACCCATCTCAATTTCTATCCATACTGGGCTATGGTCGGTCAAAGTTCTTGAAAAAATCTTTTGTTCTTTTTGTCTTAACAAGTAGATCATCTGATAACTAAATAAAATCAATCCTAGAGAAGGATCTATGTCTATAAGAAAAAAAAGTATAGTCCAATTCTTTTGGGTTATGTATTCTCCAGATATCTTTTAATTCCAAATCTTCTTTCATATCGAAAAAAGTCTGTGGTAATCTAATCCTTGATTTCACCTTTGTGACCTGACACAAGTTTTTTCAGTACTGTGAGGTATAAATGTAATGTACTAAATCTGATACTTACATTGAATTTATATTCTGAGTGAGCAGTCTCTGGGCCACACAGTATGTTGCTAACACACTAACTCTCTTTAAATTCCCATGTTTAACTGATCTATTTGACATAAATAATTCATAATTTGTTTCACCACCTGTACATGGAAATAGTCAGGCCTGCCTCCATTCAAAATGCAATAAAATACTCCCTGACTCCATTGAGGTAGAGAAGAGTACTTTTACTGAGTTTGAAATGATAGTGGTGAAAGCAACACAAGATCTAATTCAAAAAGCACGAAAGTTGCAGGTTGAAAGTTTTCCCAAATCCCTTCTCCCAGGGATCCAGGCTGAATGTCCAATCCACATCCCTGATAATGTCATGTGACTACAGGGTGATTTTAGCCCAGGGGTGAAATGCTCCTGGTTTGGACCGGCTCAGGCGAGCAGGCGGGCAGTTTGGAGAACTGGTAGCAAAAATCCCTCCTCCCCCAGCCTCCAGCTTGCTTACCTTCACACGCCTGCCTTGCTTCATTTGCTGTAATCCCTGCAATCCATTGCATCAGCAAGCAACTGAATCTCCCTGCCTGCAATCAAGCTCATTGGTGAGCAGCTCTTTCTGCCTACCTGCCTGCCTGTAAGTTTTTTTCCCCTTTGGGAGCTTTAAAGAAAATAGTTAATTGGGGTGTTTTTTAGTTGTTCTGTTTTTATTATTTTATTTTATTTATTTCATTAAATTTCTATACCACCCTTCTCCTGAAGGACTCAGGGCGGTGAACAGCCACAAGATAAAACACATAAATACAAAAATTTAAAATAAATTAAAAACGAATTAAATAATTTGGCTGAATTTAAAATACCCCATAATTTAAAACAAATTAAAATTTACATTTAAAAAGGGGAGAAGATTTAGGCCAGGCCAGCTTGATGAAATAAAAAAGTCTTAAGCGCGTGACAGAAGGTGCGCAGATCCGGGATCCTCCGTATCTCCGGGGGGAGCTCATTACAGATCGTAGGTGCCCCCACAGAGAAGGCTCTCCCCCTAGGGGCCACCAGTCGACATTGTTTGGCCGACGGCACCTGGAGGAGCCCCTCTCTATGGGAGCGTACTGGCCGGTGGGAGGCTATTGGTGGTAGCAGGTGGTCCCATAGATAACCAGGACCTAGCCATTTAAAGTTTAGGAAGTTTTAAATTTAGCTGCTTTTATATAAAAATAAAAATAAAATAAAATAATATTTGTGCAGCTTTGTGAGATTTTTTGTGTTTCTGTAGTTTTTCACTCTAACTACACAAACACACAAAATCTCACAAAGCTGTATGTGGAATTTTGTGTGTGTAAAGTGTGAAAGTTGGTTTTTTTGGACTTTTTGTGGCTGTGTGAGGTTCCTGCTTATTGCAGGGGCCATTTTGGGTCTAGCACAGCTGCTTTTACATTGTGGGTGAGCCTATTGTGTTGTGTTGTGTGTGCGAAAAGTGTGAAAGTTGGTTTTTTGGGGCTTTTTGTTCCTCTGTGAGGTTCCTGCTTGTTGCAGGGGCCGTTTTGGGTCTAGCACAGCTGCTTTTACATTGTGAGTGAGCCAGTTGTGTTGTGTTGTGTTTTATAGTTTAAAAAAGGACAAAGAAGTGCATCAACTTGACCACATCCACCTGTCCAACAAGCCACACCCACCCACTCACCTGACCACTAAGCCCCACCCACTAATTAAGCCCCACCCACAGAACCAGTAGCGAAAATTTTTAGATTTCACCCCTGCTTTAGCCCCTTAGGGTCCCCAACAATGAAGAATCAGCAGGAATTCGTGGAGCTCCACTATTCATCGACCATACCGCCATGATGCCAAACCGGAAGTCCCACTCATCTCCTTCATTAATGCAGACTCTGTAATAAGCTTCTCTCAAGTCCAGCTTAGTAAACATTTTTCTTTTGGCCAGATGAACCATCATGTCCTTCATTAGGGGCAACAGATAAACATTCTACACACACACACCACATTAAGCCCTTTATAGTCCATGTATAAGCGAAAAGACCTATCCTTTTTCTTATGAAACAACATAGGGGTGGCCACTGATGGCCTTGATAAAATGCTGTGTATATTACAACAATTAATAGTTCTAGTAATTCAATTGTGATAGACTGTGAGAGGTTAACATTAAGAATCTTTTAAGGAGACTCATTATCATCATTACTGCTTATCATTGCACTGATTCTTCTGTCAATAACACCGAACAAGTCAGGTGATGGCTAAGAAACATCAAAAACATTTGCCAGGCTATCTAATCTCTTTCAGATGGATGAACTAAAGTTGTATGGAAAACCCCCATCAGAAATTGAATGTGCCACACTCAGCAAGAGTAAAAATAGTGAAAACTGAAGGAATCAAGATGCCCTATGGAAATAAAATCAAGAGTTGGCTGAAGATGATTATTACAAATATCTGTGCATCCTTCAAGCTGACAACATCAAGCACACTGAAGTAAAGACAAAGGTGAGAGTGAAGAAGTTTTAAAGTCTTGGAGTCAGTGGAGAAAATACTATCAAAGCAATTAGTACCTGGGCAGTTCTAGTCATTAGATACACACCTGGAATAGTGGATTCGACACAAACAGAACTAAAAGCCTTGGATAGGAAGACTAAAGAAATAATGACAATTAATCATGCCCTTCATTCATGCAGTGTTACTGACAGACTGTATAGTACTGATCAAGGAAAATAGGTGAGTCTGGAATAAATATACATAGTCAGTTGTAGAAGAAAACAAATATGAATATGAAGAAGATGTACTGAAGTTAGTGCATCATGAAGTGCTTAACAATGCTTAACAATGTAGATGCAGTGCTTAACAGTGTTAACAGTACTTAACAATGTAGATGCAAAACTGGTCTACAAGAAAGACCCAATGAAAAGAGGAATGTTTAGACAAAGTATTACATTGCTAGTACATTAAAAAAAATAGCAGGCAGGAGTTCCAGTTGACATCCTGGCGATACAGACACAGGGAACGGTACTCTGCTGTCCCTGTGCTGACTTCTCCATGTTCGTGGGCTCCAAAAGGAGCCAAAGCTGCCCTGTAGGGGCGGTGAAGCAAAGAGGGGCAGCCTGAGAAGTCAAAGAGAGTCACAGCTCTCCTGTTGGCCCTGGGATTCTTTCTCCCTCTCAGCCACGGCAAGGAGAAGAGGCAGCCTAAAGATGGCCGCCACAAAGCTGGGACAGCCGATGAATATCTAAGACTGGTGCTGGAGCGAAGTAGGTGAACAGTGAGTGGAACTGGACGAGAGAATTTTCTTTCATTTTAAATTCAATCCCAAAAAACAATTTAGAACTATCTGCTCAGAATTATCTGTTAAAGTGGTGTTTAGGCATTCTGAGAAGCCACCAGACTGGAAGTGAAGGGTGCAGGAGAGAAAATAATAAACGTTGAAATTTTGAAATATACAGTCTCGGCTCTACCGGTCCGCGTCTGGGCGTTGGAAAGATTTAAGGTTGAAACACCAACACGAAACAACGGTTTGGGGAGTTAACGGTTTATTCTTCGCACCAACCGGCACAAGCAAACTCCGAGCGTACCGGCCAGCGGGAGGACATTTGCGGCAGCAGGCAGTCCCGTAAATAACCAGGCCCTAAACCATGGAGCGCTGTAAAGGTAGTAACCAAAATCTTGAAGCGCACCCGGAAGACCACTGGGAACCAGTGCAGCTCGCGCAGGAGAGGTGTTACATGGGAGCACCACATCGCTCCCATTACCACCCACGCGGCCGCACTCTGCGCCAGTTGGAGCCTCCGGGTGCTCCTCAAGGGGAGCCCCATGTAGAGAGCGTTACAGTAGTCCAGCCGGGAAGTGATGAGGGCATGAGTGACCATGTTTAAGGAGTCCCGATCCAGAAAGGGACGCAACTGGCCTCTCCGTGGGGGCCAGCGATTCGCCCCGAATAGTCAGCGATGGCGTCAACTGACTATATCAGGACATCGGAAACCACAGCCACTCAGTCTTGGACGGGTTGAGCCTGAGCCTGTTCCTTCCCATCCAGATCTGCACGGCCTCCAGGCACTGGGACATCACTTCAAGGGCATCATTGTGGTGGTCCGGGGTGGAGATGTACAGCTGAGTATCATCAGCGTACTGGTGGTACTTTACCCCGAAACCACGGATGATCTCACCCAGCGGCTTTACATAAATGTTGAACAGAAGGGGCGAGAGGACCAACCCTTGTGGCACCCCACATATGAGGTGCCTCGGGGTCAACCTCTGCCCCCCTGCCAACACAGACTGCGACTGGTCAGAGAGAAAGGAGGAGAACCACTGCAACATGATGCCTCCCACCCCCAACTCTTCCAACCAGTGCAGCATGATACCATGATTGATGATATCAAAAGCCGCTGAGAGATCTAATAGGACCAGGACAGAGGAGCAACCCCTGTCCTGAGCCCTCCAGAGATCATCCACCAACGTGACCAATGCCGTTTCCGTGCTGTACCCAGGCCTGAAACCCGACTGGAATGGATCCAGATACACCGTTTAATCCAGGTGCTGGGGGAGCTGTTGCGCAAACACACTCTCAACAACCTTCACCACAAAGTGAAGGTTGGAGACCGGACAATAATTAGACAACACTGCTGGGTCCAGGGAAGGCTTCTTGAGGAGAGGCCTCACCACTGCCTCTTTCAAGGCGGCGGGGAAGTCACCCTCACCCAATGAAGCATTTATAATCCCCTGGAGTCAGCCTTGCGTCACCTCCCGGAAAGCCAGCACTAACCAGGAGGGACACGGGTCCAGCAAACATGTGGTCGCGTTCAGTCTACCCAGAATCCTGCCCACGTAATCAGGAGTTACAGGATCAAACTCATCCCAGATAACATTCTTAAGATCTGCCCCAGTCGTCCCCCCTGAACTTACCCAGTCAGAGTCCAGATCTTCCCGAATCTGAATACACCCCTACACACAAGACTAACAAAAGAAATCATACTATCAAAGAACATACTGAACACAAAGATTATAAAGACAGAAGGGAACAACACACTGAACAATCTATATATTCTAACTCCGAATCCCAAACATTTGGCATCTTTCCCAACATCCAACAATACCTGCGTGACACCAAGCACCTATGGGTCATCGATTCTAGAAGTGTACACCATACCACCAATAACATATCCATATTATATGATATTCACCCAACCAATATTGCAATTACAGCAGCAAATGGTACTTCCAATACAGTTGAATATGAAGGATCTATCTTTATACCTGGTATAGGGAACATTAATCAAGTGCTCTATACACCTACCTTTGGCCACAATATTTTGAGTACTTCAAAATTAGGTAAAATCAGGCAGATGGCAACTGAAGACTTTAGAAACGCTGTTGGAAGAAGGGATTAATTTAACTTGGTTACAGTATAATCAACTTCAATTGAGATGGAAAGAGGACCAAAAAACTGGTATAATGATGCATGAGGAAGAATTGGTTAGACATATAAAAGAGAAAGGCCCAATGCATATTAAAAGGGTATATAATGTTTTGTTAGAAAGGATTCAGAAATTGAATTGGTTAAAGATTGTATGATAAAGTGGGCACAAAATTTTGCAGAACCAGTGATGTTGGAAACATGGGAAAAAATATGAGTTCAGAATGTTAAATTTACACAGTTGCAGAATTTGAGGGAAAATTTTTATAAAATGTTTTATAGATGGCATTTAGATCCTAAGAAATTGTTGTGCATGTACCCTAATGTTCAACCAAAATGCTGGAGATGTGATTGCCTAGATGCCACATATTATCATGTGTGGTGGACCTGTAAGAAAGTGAAGGCTTTTTGGATAAAAATTTGGTGGGTTATGCAGAATGTTTTGAGGAAAAAAATTCAGTTTTCTCCACAATTGTTTTTATTGGGTATAGTTAAGGGTTTTACATTGGGTGAAACAAAGTTGATATTGTATATGATAACAACAGCGAGATTACTGATAGGTCAATATTGGAAAAATGAAGCTATGCCTACTATTGAAGAATGGACTTTGAAGATGGCCAGTTTTGCAGAGATGGCGAAGATTTCAGCATATTTAAAAGATCGCTCACAAGAGACTTATGTATGGGAGTGGAAAAAGTGGATAGATTATGTGCAGAATAAATATCAAACTAGGAAATACCAGATAGCTTTTATCTGAAAGGAGGATTTCAGACAATACCTGCATGACAAAATCGCTCAGATCCGGCGGACTTGGACTCTGACTGGGTAGATCAGGGCAGGGTGACGAGGAATAGTCTTGAGAATGTTATCTGGGAGGAGTTTGATGCTGTGACTCCCGATGATGTGGACAGGATTTTGGGGAGACTTAGTGCAGCCACATGTTTACTGGACCTGTGTCCCTCCTGGTTGCTACTGGCCTCCCGGGAGGTTACACGAGGCTGGCTCCAGGTTGTTATCAACGCTTCGTTGAGTGAGGGTCACTTCCCCGCAGCCTTGAAAGAGGCAGTGGTGAGGCCTCTCCTCAAGAAGCCGTCCCTGGATCCGGCAATATTGGCCAACTTCCGTCCTGTCTCCAACCTTCGTTTTCTGGCGAAGGTTGTTGAGAGTGTGGTCACGCGACAGTTTCCACAATTCCTGGAGGAAATATCCTATCTGGATCCGTTCCAGTCTGGTTTCAGGCCTGGACACAGCACGGAAACGGCATTGGTCGCGTTGGTTGATGATCTCTGGAGGGCTTGGGACAGGGGTTGCTCCTCTGTTCTGGTCCTGTTAGACCTCTCAGCGGCTTTTGATACCATCGACCATGGTATCATGTTGCACCGGTTGGAAGAGTTGGGGATGGGGGGCACCATGTTACAGTGGTTCTCCTCCTTTCTCTCCGACCGGTCGCAGTTCGTGTTGGCAGGGGGGCAGAGGTCGACCTCGAGGCCTCTTATATGTGGAGTGCCTCAGGGGTCGGTCCTCTCGCCCCTCCTGTTCAACATTTATGTGAAGCCGCTGGGCGAGATCATCCGCGGCTTTGGGGTGAGATACCATCAGTACGCTGATGATGCTCAGCTGTACATCTCCACCCCAGGCCACCCCAACGATGCCCTTGAAGTGATGTCCCAGTGCCTGGAGGCTGTACGGATCTGGATGGGGAGGAACAGGCTCAAGCTCAACCCTTCCAAGACTGAGTGGCTGTGGTTCCCGGCATCCCGATATAGTCAGTTGACTCCATCACTGACTATTGGGGGCGAGTTGTTGGCCCCCACAGAGAGGGCTCACAATCTGGGAGTCCTCCTGGATACGCAGCTGTCCTTGGAGGAACATTTGACGGCTGTAACCAGGGAGACCTTTTATCAGGTTCGCCTGATCCGCCAGTTGCGGCCCTTTCTTGATCGGGATTCCCTGTGCACAGTCACTTATGCCCTCGTAACCTCTCGCTTTGATTACTGCAATGCTCTCTACATGGGGCTCCCCTTGAAGAGCACCCGGAGGCTTCAACTGGTCCAGAACGCAGCAGTGCGGGTAGTGACGGGAGCAGTGTGGCGCTCCCATGTAACACCGCTCCTGCGTGAACTGCACTGGCTCCCGTGGTCTTCCGGGTGCGCTTCAAGGTGTTGGTTATCACCTTTAAAGAGCTCCATGGCATAGGGCCTAGCTATCTTCGAGACCGCCTACTGCCACCGACGACCTCCCATCAACCCGTGCGCTCCCACAGAGAGGGCCTCCTCGGGGTGCCATCAGCCAAACAATGCAGGCTGGTGACCCCCAGGGGGAGGGCCTTCTCTGTGGGGGCACCTACCCTCTGGAATCAGTTGCCCCCAGAGAGAAGGAGAATCCATGACCTCAGTGCCTTCCGCCGAGCCCTTAAAACCTTCTTTTTCCAACAAGCCGGGCTGGTCTAATTCTTTTTAAGTGTTTTTAATTGTTTTGTTTATCGTTTTAATTAATGGGGCCAAATTTATATATATTTTTAACTGTATTTTAATATTTGTATTTGATGTTTTTATTTGGCTATTCACCGCCCTGAGTCCTCAGGGAGAAGGGCGGTATACAAATTCAAAATAAAATAAAATAAAATAAATATTGTATAGGGATAGAATAATAGAATTTTGTGAAGATGTGAAAAATATACAGGGAGTGGACGGGTTCAAGTTTTTATAAAAAGGGGATTTTGAATTTGGATTATATTTTGAGGAAGTCTGGGGGGGAGGAGAGGGTTAGGAGGGGTTAGGGAGGGTTAGGGAGGTTAGGGAGGGCGGAGAGGGGAAATTGGGGAGAAAATGTAATTGTAAAACTTTTTCAATAAAAAAAAATTAGGTAAAATCAGTTTTAAAGTATCTCTTGATGATCAACATGGTTTATGATAACACTATTATTGCTAATATTTCTGTCATTAATGATTTACCTTTTCTTATTCCAGATTCCTTTACATCATCCTCACCTACGACTCAACTACCTCAATCCTCATCGAGACCTGACCCTGACAATCATCCTGACCGTACCCCTGACTGGATTGACTCCAAAGGCATTATACACTACAAAACATCTCCTTTTACCCCCCAGCAGAATGGGATTTGTGAAAGAAAAAATGGAATATTACAGACCATGATGCGCAGCATCATGTTAGATGCTGATGTACCCCTTAGCTATTGGGCAGAAGCCCTTGCATATGTCAATTACACTTTTAACCGCACATGGAATAAGGTTATGAACCAAATGCCCTATTTTGTTGTATATGGCACTCAACCACATCTCACACATCTTCACGTTTTTGGCTGCTATGCATATGTCAATATCCCCAAACCACTCAGACGGAAGGGGAATGAGGTGTCCAAAAAATTACATTTCGTAGGATATGCACCAGGTTCGAAAGCATATCGATTCATAAAAAACAACAACACAGTAATAACTTCCCGTTCAGCCACATTCATAGAAAACCACAACTGGACCAAAATACACTCAAATGACTCATACGTATTAACCCAAGAAACAAATACATGAGATACACCACAGAGAATTCAACATGTACAAACAACAACACCAAAAGTTACACCACGAACAAACAATACAGATACACAACTACCAATCAGAAAATCCAAACGAATTACACAAGGCATCCCACCTAAAAGATTTGACGTGAACAATGTGACATAGACAAACCAAAAATTTTTAAACACATCTCCAATTACCGGAATCAGAACAATTAAAATGGTGGGACGCTATGTCCAAAGAAATGGACTGTTTAATAAATTTAAAAGTATTCACAAAAACAACACCTCCACAACACAAACACCAGATTGGCACTCGATGGGTTTACAAAATTAAAACACTCCCTGACAACATATATCTATACAAAGCATGCCTTGTAGCCCAAGGTTTTGCCCAATGCTTTCCCGAAGATTACGATGAAACTTAGTCCCCCACAGTAAAACCAGAAAGCATAAAAATGGCACTGACTTCAGCCATTGTCTCAAATCAAGAAGTCTACCAATTTGATGTCCAAATCGCATACCTCCATGCACCATTAGAGGAGGAAATTTATGTCAATGGGGCACCAGGATTCCAAGTTAAATTCGGCAAAACATGGAGGCTACACAAAGGGTTATATGGCTTAAAACAATCGGGCAAACTCTGGTTTGACTGCCTTACCAAAACTTTAAAATCAATGGGGTATAATCAAATTCGATCTGACTAGTGCATAATGACAAAACTTTATGAAGGGGGAAAAGAAATTATTTTAATCTATGTTGATGATTTGATTTATGTTGGGCCCAACATACAATCCAGTGAACAATTTGCAAACAAATTAAGAGAACATGTTAATTTAAAGACCTTAGGTCATATAGACCAATATCTGGGCATACAAATTTTTAAAACTGATAGAGGTTTTTGCTTCTCACAAAAGGATAAGATTGAAGACCTGTTACAAAGATGTGGCATGGAAGACTGCAATCCCACAGATACACCCATGCGCACTGACTATAATAAAATTGCTTATCTAGACGGTAATAAGCATCACGATAAAACTCAATATCAATCCATCATAGGATCACTCCTTTATATCAGCAGATGGAGTAGATCCAATATATCATTAAGTACAAATCTCTTATCTAGACAAGTAGATGAACCTAAAGAACAACATTGGGTTGCTATGAAAAGGCTACTCAGATATTTGCATAATACAAAATATATGATCTTATTATTAGAACCTGATGAAGGGGTTACCCCAGAACTTATCTGTTATTCAGATGCCAATTGGGCAGGGGATGAAAAATCAAGAGAAAGCACATCAGGCTTTATATACTTCCTAAATGGTTGTCCCATAGACTGGTGTGTTTGTCACCAAAACTTCATTGCTAATTCCACAGCCAAAGCTGAACATGCCAGTGCTTCTGACGCTTGCACACTTCTCACATGAATATATGAATTAGTTTCAGATATTTGGACACAACCTTCACTACCTATCACTCTCCACGAGGACAATGAGTCCGTCATTGCCTCTTCGGTCAGGGATGATGTCAGCTTCAGATCTCACCATATTGATATATGTTATAAAAATGTGAGAGACCTATTTAAAAAGGGTTTTGTTGAATTTGTTCATAGCGATACCAAGGACCAAATTGCCGATTTCTTAATTAAACCTGTACCTTGTGAAATACATTGGAACCACTGCAAATCAGTTGGACTGTACTTATAATTTATTTTTTCAGAGGAGTCCAAAGCCACCTCTGCTTCTTCTATCTTGAAGTGAGATTAATTTTATCCTCGCCTTTTTCCTGCCCATACGAACTTCATAATCGTTTTGTTTAATTCTTTACAGAAATTCTTATCTAATTTTATCGGAATCGTTTGGAATAAATAGAGTAGTTTTGGCAAAATGTTCATTTTAATTGTTGCAATTTTCCTTAATCGTGACAACTGTAATTTCCCCCATCTTTCTAAGTCTTTCCGTATTTGTGGTATTAATTTTGTACAATTATCCTTTTTTTTATTAAAAAGTTTTACAGAAGGTTTACATGTTTATTCCCCCCCTTCCCTAACCCCGCCTCCCCTCCCTTACCCCCATCACCCCTCCCCCTTCCCATCTGCCCACCTCCCCCCCCCCCTCTTCCCAGAACAAATTACAGGGTATAACATTCAACAATCATAATCCATCCTAATCTAAATAATTATAACATTCAGCATCTCTTATTCCTTCAATTCCCTAATTACCCTGCTAACTTAATTACCTAAAAACACACCAAATATCTACATATTTATTCATATCCTATCTGCAACTTCTTATTCCGGTATTTACTTTGGATATAATCTATCCATTTTCTCCAGTCCCTTAAATATCTTTCATCTGAATGTTCCTTCAAGTACGCCGAAATTTTTGCCATCTCCGCTAGGTTTGTTACTTTCATTGTCCATTCTTGGATTGTAGGTAAATCTTGCTTCTTCCAATATTGTGCCACCAACAATCTTACTGCAGTTATTAAATTCAAAATCAAATTAGTCTCTATAACCGTACAATCCGTAACTATACCCAGCAAAAACAACTGTGGTGTAAATTTTAACCTCTTTTTAAGAATATTTTGTAAAATCTACCAAATTTTTATCCAGAACGCTTTAACCTTTTTACATGTCCACCAAATATGAAAGTATGTATCATCCTCACAATCACATTTCCAACATTTTGGTTGTACATTCGGATACATACAAGATAGTTTTTTTGGTTCTAGATGCCATCTATAAAACATTTTATAAAAGTTCTCCCTTAAGTTTTGCCCTTGTGTATGTATTTCACATTTCTTACCCATATTTTTTCCCATATTTCCATCATTATTGGTTGTTCAAAATTCTGCGCCCATTTTATCATACAATCTTTAACTAGCTCTGTTTCCGAGTCTATCTCTATCAATATATTATACAATCTTTTTATATGCATTGAACTTTGGTCTCTAGTTTGTTTTATTAAATTTTCATCGCTTTGTATAATACCAATTTTCTGATCTTTTCTCCATCTGGCTTGTAGTTGTACATACTGAAACCAAGTTTGAATTATTTTCTCCTCTTTCAACACATTCAAAGATTTTAATTTTAGTATACCTCCCTCCATATTAAGAATATCTATATATGTAATTACATCCTGTCTGCTTTCTATACTCGTATTCTCTATTGTGTGCCTGGGTACTGTCCATATAGGTATCTTTTCATTTAACTTATATTGATATTTCTTCCAGACATGCAATAAAGCATTCCTCAATATATGGCTCTTAAATGCTCTATCCACCTTTTTATCATACACTAAATAAGCATGCCAACCGTAAACCAAACCATGCCCTTCAATGTTCAGAATCCTTCCATTTGTTAAATTAATCCAATCACTAATTGCTGATAAGACAGCTGCTTCATAATATAATTTTAAATTGGGCATTTTCAGCCTCCCTCTTTCTCATATATCCTGCATTATTTTCAATTTTATCCTTGGTTTCTTACCTTGCCATACAAACTTATTAATACCTTTCTGCCATTCTTCCAGGTTGGCATCCTTTTTTAGTATTGGTATCATTTGAAAGAGGAATAAAAACTTAGGTAAAACATTCATTTTTATAACTGCTATTCTACCTAACAAGGACAATTGTAATTTTTTCCATTTATCCATTTCAACTTGTATTTTATGCCATAACAACTCATAATTATATTTATACAGTTTCCCATTAGAAGGTGCAATATGAACACCTAGATATTTAACTTTTTTAACTATTTCACATCCCGTTACCCTTTGTAACTCCTCTTTTTGATTTATTGTCATATTTTTAACTATCATCTTTGTTTTTCCAACGTTTATTTTAAATCCAGACACTTGACCATACTATTTAATTATATCCATCAGAACCTTTGCTGATTCCACTGGTTGAGTTAAGGTCATAACCAAATCGTCTGCAAATGCCTATACCTTATATTCATGATCTCTAACTTTAATTCCCTCTATCTCATCTATATTACATATTCTATTCAACAACAGTTCTAAAGTTAATATAAATAATAATGGCGATAAGGGGCATCCCTGCCTTGTACCTTTTTCAATTTTGAAAGTTTCTGCCATTAACAATTATCTGAGCTGTCTGTTCTTGATATATTGCTTTTATAGATTGCATAAAGCAATTCCCAAATTACATCCTATAAACTACTCTCAATAAAAATTGCCAATCCAATCGATCAAAAGTTTTTTCCGCATCTAAAAATATAAGCACCACAGGGATTTGGTTGTTCCTTTCCAAATATTCCAATATATCAACAATTTGTCTTACATTATTTTTCATTTGCCTCCCTTGTATGAAACCAGATTGATCAGCATGAATCATTTTTGCATTACTGACATTAACCTATTTGCCAATATCTTACCAAATATTTTATAATCTGTATTCAATAATGATATAGGTCTATAATTCTTTGGGTGTATCCAATCTTGATCTTCTTTTGGAATTAATGAAATAAAGGCTGTTTTCCATGAAGGTGATACCCCTTCTCCCAACTGTATTCTGTTAAACAATTCTTTAAGAGGTACAACCATTTCCAATTGTAGATATTTATAATACACAGCCGTTAATCCATCCATACCAGGAGCCTTGCCAGTTTTTAACTGTTTAATTGCTAAGAGGATCTCCTCCTCTGTTATTAATTGGTTCAACCGTTCTCTTTGTTCCTCTGTGACTATAGGAATATTCTGTCTAACCAAATATCTCTCTATATCTATACCTTGTATTTTGTCTGCAGTATACAATCTTGTGTAAAATTCTAAAAATGCCTTTTTAATCATATTTTGGTGATAAACCTCTTTACCTTTATACTCTATTTTCTCTATGGTATGAGATTTTTATTTTTTCCTCAGCATGTATGCCAACCATCTACCTGGTTTATTTGCATTACAAAAGGTATTATGTTTAGCATATTGTAAATTAGTTGCCACTTGATCTGAGAGCATCATATTAAACTGCCCTCGTAATAGGGTAATCTCTTCTTTAGTTTTCTTATCCCCTGGGTTATGTATTAACACCTTTTCTTTTTTCTTAATCTCCTAATTCCCTCCTTTTTTCCGTCTGTCTATGCCTATATGCATTATTCATATTTATCAAAACTCCTCTCATATATGCTTTACTAGCATCCCATACCATATCCGTAGATGTTCCCTTATTCATATTGAAAAAAAAAATCCTTCATTAATTTTTTACATTCTATTACGTTTTTCTTCCGGTGGCTCCACAGGATGTTGTGGATGCTCCTTTGTGGAGCGCTAGCCTTGTGACTTTGTTAGCTGCTAGAACAGTGAAAAAAACAGCTGTCTAGCGGTGAAGAACCTTTCCCTCGAGGAAAAGAGGGGGAAGAGAGCAGCCAGGCGCAGGGTAGAGCTCCCTAAGAGCCCTAGAATTAATTCTGGGGCTTGAAAGGTGAGAGCTCCCCAGGAGCCGGGGAAAGCTCCAAAGCTGGGACGCCTCTGCCAAAAGGCAGAGCAAAACGCCACCCCTGCTACGAAATTGAAACAAATTGAGAACTGAAGCAGGCAGAGCAAAGACAGGAGGCTACATAATTGCAAGTATTTATACCTCAATTCCATTGAACATTGCTTCTTTCCGAGCCTACAAGAGTGGAGCTGAAGCGGAAAGGGGGGGAAGATGGCGCTGGCTTATTAACACAAAGAGACGAAAGTGAAAGTTAAGAAGAAAGTTTTTACTGATTCATTAACTCATTAGTGCCTTTTAACTACCAGCCCCACTCAAAATTTTTTGGACTTAATTCTGTATTTTAGACTTTGGGATTTAAAATTTAAAGATTTTTTGAATTTTCTTCACTGGCTTTATGAACTGATTCTGAGACTGTGTGATTTTAAAATGGCTTCAAAGCAGACAAAATCTGGGCTGCCTAAAGCAGGGAGTGCGGGAAGTTCTTCTGCCCAGACTGCCAGGCTGCAAGCTTTATTGCCCCCAGTAGATACACAAGCTCAATCACAACCACAACCACAAACATTAACACTTGAGATGTTTCAGGAAGCCATGAAAGAAATTAAAGAAGGATTTAAAGAAGATATTACATTTGCATTTAAAGGAGTCTCAGATCAAATGGAAGAAATGAAGGACATAATTAAGACAAGAAATAAACATGTAAGGAAAGACATAGTTGTTGCACTCCAGGGACTGGTAAAGCATGTTAATTATGTAGAGGATAGAGTTGAAGAGGTTGCTCAAGCTAAGGAGATTCTGGACGGTAAATTTGAGGAAACACAAATTAAGATTGATAAAACAGAAGCTGAAGTGATGTTGACACAATGGAATGGAATTTGATGATGGAATTTGCTGTAAGAATAAGAGGCTTGAAAGAAGATCCCAAAGAAAACTTGGAAGAGATCTTTGTGGAAGCCTTGGCACAGTTTACAGGAGAGCCCAGAGGAGAACTTGAATGGCAAATTGATTGGATCTAACTCATGGATAGCCAGACAAAGGAAATTACCAAGAGATGTTGTAATCTACTTTGTTACCATAAGGATTAGAAATGAGATTTTGCAAGCTTCTTACAAAAACAAGCTGCAAGTGGCAGGACAAGAAGTGGCAGTATTCAAAGAA
This sequence comes from Arizona elegans, assembly GCA_022577455.1. NCBI lineage: Eukaryota > Metazoa > Chordata > Lepidosauria > Squamata > Colubridae > Arizona > Arizona elegans. The sequence continues at coordinate 66,570,196 of JAKOOJ010000004.1, read as the reverse complement.
ATACCACCTAAAATGTTGAAATCCAAGAAAGAGTATGCATTTCTGGCAGATGAACTTAGAAATCAACAGATACAATACAGATGGGATGTTCCAGTCGGATTAGCGGTGAACTATGCAGGAGAGCGATATCGCCTTAATACAATTTGGAAAGCAAGAGATTTCTACACTAACATACTAAAGGCTGAATACCCACCATCTGTGGGAGTTAAAAAAGTAAGAGATGCAACAGAGGGAAGGAAAGAGGATCTGCAGAAGCAAGCAGAAGGTGGAGCTATGAGTATGCAGGATGAATTACTGCAACTTTCAAGTGCTGTCCAAGCATGGGATATAGTTGAAAAACAAGAAGAAGTTAAAAATCAAAGACAAACCAGAGCAGTTACTAAACGTAAAGAACAAGAATTAAAAATGTTACAAGCGCAGGCCTTATTACAAGAAAATATGAATACCGGTACAGAAGCTATGGGAGGGGCAAGACCAAAAAAGAAATTCCAAGTGGATTACCAAGCGGCTCTTGCCAAACTTTGAGAGTCTGAAGATGGCTTCTAGGTTTTTAACCTGGAATGTCAATGGTTTAAATTCACCACAAAAAAGGAAGAAAATATTTCACCATCTGAGACAATTTAAAAATGATATAATATGCCTGCAGAAAACACATATAAGGATAACTGATCAAAAATATTTAATAAATGCGGAACTTCCGGGTTGGCTCCGCAGCGCCATTGACGGTCTTTTTAGACCGCCGCCCCCGCGATCCCGTTGAGCCGTTTTGACAGCACTAATCAGCTGTCAAACGGCTTGAAAATCTCCCCTTCGGGAAAAGAAGGGGAGGAGAGCAGGTGGGTGAGGGTAGAGCTCCCCGAAAACCCCTGGATTAATTCCAGGGGTTAGGAGGGCGAGAGCTCCCCGTTCAGCCCACAGAAGCTCCGGATCCGGGGGGACTCTGTTTTTTTTTTACAGAGCTAGGCGTTGTGTCCAATTTCTGCTGTCAAACAGAAGATTAAATGATTTCAAAAAAGCAGGCGGAACAGAAGCAGGAGGACAAGCTTTTTGCAAGTATAATACTTAACTCCGGGGATACAATGTTTCTAATTGGATTTTCTGAGCTGGAAGTAAAGATGGTGTTTCTTTGTTGCGATTTTAAAAGTGAAAGTTAGAAAGGAAAGTCTTTGCTAATAGACTTGTGCTCAGAGACTGGCTTTAAGTTGCTGGAATAGATTTTGAAGAGCTGTTTGGGAAAAGATTATTTCGTTTGGTGATTTATAAAGAAATTGCTGAAAGCTGCTCAAAAGGATGGCTCTGACTTTATGATTTTATGGTTGTGGGAAGAAAGAAAATCTTTTTAAAATAAAATGGCTTCTAAGAAAGGAGATCTTGAAAGTGCTGGAAGCTATTTGGAGGTGTCAGAAATGAAACAGTTGTCTGATTTACAGAGTTATAAGGATTTTGATGCAGAATTTACAGAATTTATAAAAGAAGCCATGAATAATCATACTGCAGCTATAAGTAATCAAATAGCAATTCTTAAAGGGATAACAACAGAAATGATTGAGGAGACAAAAACAAGTACGGAGCATGATGACAATTCAGGAGATATTCTGATTGCAGCAGAGAAGGTGGAAGAATCTTCTCAAGAATTTTCGAGCTTATTCTCTGCTCTTTTTGGAAAAATTGATAGAATCTTTCAAAATTACGACTTGGTTTGGAAAAAAGTAGTAAATGACCAGACTTTCGAAGTTTCAGAAGATGAAGGAGATTTGCTAGTGGCATTTATACATTTAATAGAAAAGAAACAACTCTTGACAACAACAAACAACAAACTCTTGACAAACTTTGGTCCTACAGACGAAGGAATGAACTGATTTATATAAGCAAGAAGAGGCGATTTGGGGGCTCTAAGTCAGAGGAAATTTTCTCAAAAAGGGGACAATCTTTGCAGTTACATCAACCTCAAATTAAAATGAAAAACCTCCTCAAAATAGAAGTAGGAGGGATGCAGAAAGACTGGAAAAAATATAAAAAGAAAGCAAGAATGGAAGATTAACCTTTTCTTTTGGCTTTGCAGTTGTTCTACTTATGGTTAAAAATGATTATGTTCTAGGTGTTATAACTACTGAGGGGGAAAAAGTATAAAGTTAAATATTGATTTTTAAATATGATGCATTAATGGTTGAATGTAAGATTAATCTTTTTTGGTTTTCTAGTTTATGTATTAATGGTTAATTATGTTGATGATTATCTTTTAAAATTTTTAAAGTTGGAGGGAGGAATAATGAAGGGGGGAAATTTAGAAACTTAAAAAATGTAGAAATTTAATTAGTGAATACCTAAGGTTTATTTTTTGTTATGAGATTTCAAAATATCTGAACTTTGAGAAAAGTAGGAGGGGGAAAAATGTTTTTGCAAATCAACTGAATACTTTACTGATATATTAAGAGAATTTTTAAGGTTCGAATGTTTAATATTTGTTAATGGTTTTAAAACTCTTAGAGTTATTGGATTATACGCTACTTTGAGTCTATAAAAAGGGAGGTTGATGAAATTGTAAAAGGGGAGTTAAGGGGTTTTGGGAGTTATTAAATCTTGCAGTTAGCTAGTTTATTTTAGCGAATGTTTGGTGAAATCTATGCCCTGTTTTTGTTCTGGGAAGTCAGGGGTGGCGGGTGGTGAGGAGGGGTTGAAGATTGAGTTTACCAAGGATTGATTTTTTTTTCTTTTTCTTGATGATAATTTGAATGATTGTTTATATTGTATACTTGTTTGATCAGAAAATAAAAACTTTTTATTAAAAAAAAAATTAATAAATGCAAAACTGGGAACACGTTTTGTTGCGTCTGCCCCGGAAAAAAAGAATGGAATAGTGATCTATCTGAAAAGAGACTTGATGGCTAAATTAATTGAAGCAGATCAACAAGGAAGATATTTGGAAATTGAGTTACTGATAGAAGGGAAGGAAACACTTTTATTTATTTTATTTTATTTTATTTTATTTTATTTTATTATTTTATTTTGTTTGTTATGTTATGTTATGTTATGTTATGTTATGTTATGTTATGTTATTTTATTTTATTTTATTTTATTTTATTTTATTTTATTTTATTATTTTATTATTTTATTTTATTTTATTTTATTTTATTTTATTTTATTTTATTTTATTTTATTTTATTTTATTTTATTTTATTTTATTTTATTTTGAATTTATATACAGCACCTTCTCCCGAGGGACTGAGGGCGGTGTACAGCCAAATAAAAACATACAATACAAACATTAAAAACAATTAAAAGGATATATATTAATTTGGCCCCAGTTTAAAATGACAAACCAATTAAAAATGTTTAAAAATATGTTAAGCCAGCCTGGCTTGCTGAAAAAAGAAAGTTTTAAGGGCACGGCAGAAGGCACCGAAGTCTTGGATTCTCCTTATCTCTGGGGACAGCTGGTTCCATAGGGTAGGTGCCCCCACAGAGAAGGCCCTCCCCCTAAGGGGTCACCAGCCTACATTGTTTGGCTGATGGCACCCTGAGGAGGCCCTCTCTGTGGGAGCACACGGGTCGATCGGAGGTTGTTGGTAGCAGCAGGCGGTCTCGAAGATAACTAGGTCCTATGCCATGGAACGCTTTAAAGGTGGTAACCAACACCTTGAAGGGCACACGGAAGACCACTGGGAACCAGTGCAGCTCGTGCAGGAGCGGTGTTATGTGGGAGCGCCATGCAGCTCCCGTAATTACCCGTGCGGCCGCATTCTGGACCAGTTGGAGCCTCCGGGTGCTCTTCAAGGGGAGCCCCATGCAGAGAACGTTGCAGTAGTCCAGGAGAGAGGTGACGAGGACATGAGTGGCTATACACATGGAATCCCGATCAAGAAAGGGTCGCAACTGGCGAATCAGGCGAACCTGACAAAAGGTCCCCCTGGCTACAGCCGTCAGATGTTCCTCCAAGGACAGCTGTGTATCCAGGAGGACTCCCAGATTGCGTGCCCTCTCCGAGGGGGCCAAAGACTCGCCCCAATAGTCAGCGATGGAGTCAGCTGACTATATCGGGATGCCAGGAACCACAGCCACTCAGTCTTGGAAGGGTTGCGCTTGAGCCTGTTCCTCCCCATCCAGATCCGCACAGCCTCCAGGCACTGAGACATCACTTCAAGGGCATCGTTGGGGTGGCCTGGGGTGGAGATGTACAGCTGGGTGTCATCAGCGTACTGGTGGTACTTCACCCTGAAACCACGGATGATCTCACTCAGCGGCTTCACATAAATGTTGAACAAAAGGGGCGAGAGGATCGACCCCTGAGGCACTCCACAAATGAGAGGCCTCGAGGTCGACCTCTGCCCCCCTGCCAACACAAACTGTGACCGGTCAGAGAGAAAGGAGGAGAACCACCGTAACACGGTGCCCCCCATCCCCAACTCTTCCGACCAGTGCAGCATGATACCATGGTCGATGGTATCAAAAACGGCTAAGAGGTCTAACAGGGCTAGAACAGAGGAGCAACCCCTGTCCCAAGCCCTCCAGAGATCATCTACCAACGCGACCAATGCCGTTTCCGTGCTGTGCCCAGGCCTGAAACCCAACTGGAATGGATCTAGATAAGATGTTTCCTCCAGGAATTGTGGAAACTTTCATGCGACCACACTCTCAACAACCTTCGCCACGAAGCAAAGGTTGGAGACAGGACGGTAGTTGGCCAATACTGCCGGGTCCAGGGAGGGCTTCTTGAGAAGAGGCTTCACCACCGCCTCTTTCAAGGCAGTGGGGAAGTGACTCTCACTCAACGAAGCATTAATAATTCCCTGGAGCCAGCCTCGTGTAACCTCCTGGGAAGCCAGTACTAACCCGGAGGGATACGGGTCCAATAAACATGTGGCCGCACTGAGTCTCCCCAAAATCCTGTCCACGTCATCTGGAGTCACAGTGTCAAACTCTTCCCAGATAACATTCTCAAGACTGTTCCTCATCACCCTGCCCGAATCTACCCAGTCAGAGTCCAAATCCCCCCGGATCTGAGCGATCTTTTAATGGGGATATATGCACCTAACCAAAAACAAGAAAAATTTTATAAATTGATACATACAAAATTATTACACTGGGATTATAATTCATGTATGCTGATGGGGGATTGGAATGGAGTAATAGACCCCAATATTGATAAGAAAAGACTTTTACAATCTACTAAATTGCGAGCGAGACTGCCTAAATCTTTTTTCGATATGATGGAGGATATGGAATTAAGAGATATTTGGTGTGAACGGAATTACAAAGAACAAGATTTTACATTTTTTTCAGATAGACATCAATCTTTTTCGAGAATTGATTTTATATCAATTACAAATGATTTTTTTCCCAGGGTAAAGAAGACAAAGATTTGCCCCAGAATTTTAACGGATCATAGTCCAGTCTGGATGGAACTGGAGTGTGGGGAAAGGTCTAGGAGATCTAAATGAAAATCTAGGTTAAATGAAAATCTTTTTAGATATAATTATCCTTTTTTAATGCTGAACATCTTGCTCTTAACCAAATACCTAAATATTTCACTTTTTTTATGGTTTGAAGTTCCATTCTTTCCTCAAGTTCTTCTTTTTGTTTTTCCTTTAAATTCTTAACTAACATTTTAGTTTTTTCTTTGTTAATTTTAAGGCCTGTGGAAACCCCCCCCCCATATTTATCTATCTCTTGCAGTAGTATTGCAGTAGTATTGGTCCAGATTCCAATGGGTCTTCTATAACAAATACCATATCATCTGCAAATGCCTGCACTTTATATTCTTCCTGTTTAATTTTGGTTCCTTTTATTTTCGTTTTCTGTCTAATTCTCTGTAATAATATCTCAAGGGTCAGGATAAAGAGCAGAGGTGACAGAGGACAACCCTGTCTAACTCTTCATTATCTTAAATGAATTTGTTGTCTCCCCATTTATTATTACCCTTGCCTTTTGCCTGGAATAGATCGATTCAATCATCTTTTCAAATTTCTCTCCGAATTTCATGGCTTTAATTTGTCAAATCATAAATTCCCAATTCACATTATTGAAGGCTTTTTGTGCATTCAGGAAGACAAAGGCAACTTGTTTTTCTGGATGCGCCTCATAATATTCCAATGTATTAATTACTATTCTGGTATTGTTTCTAATTTGTCTCTTAGGAAGAAATCCATTTTGGTCTGTGTGTATCTTATTATTTAGTATTTTTGTTATTTGTTCTGCCATAATGTTCATAAATATTTTGTAATCCGAATTTAAGAGTGAGATTGGTCTATAATTCTTGATTTGTTTATTGTCTGTGCCTTCTTTAGGGATCAAAGTAATATATGCCTCCTTCCATGATTCTGGTGACTTTGCTTTCCTCAGGGCTTCATTACATACTTCCAATAATAATAATTCTACCGAATCTCCTAAGTGTTTTTAAATTTCCCTTGGCAACCCATCTGGTCCTGGAGTCTTGTTACTTTTTTGTTTTCGAATTGCTTCTTTAATTTCTAATACTATTGTTTCCTTATTCAATGTTTCCCTTTCTTCTTCCATCAATGAAAACACAATCCCTTCCTTCAAGTAATCACTTATTTTCCCCTGTTCTGTGTCTTTCTGTCTATAAAGCCTCTCAAAGAATTCTTGTGTGATTTCTTTTTTCTTCTCCATATTACTTTTGATAATTCCATTTTCATAATTTTAATATTAAGCTAAAAAAATTGAAAAGAGCGCAAAGAAAAAGAAAAGGGTATTTGAGTGTTTGAATATTATTAAACCCGTTATATTCACTGTTGCATCAGCTTCCGTCTTACGAGGTCAGTCTCTCTCTGTCTGCACAGTCACTCTCTCACAGTCTTTCCTTCTTTCTCGATAAGCCTTTCCTTTCTCTGTTGGAGCACAAGTTTCTGAAGTTCAAAATCCAGAATACTGTTCATTGTTTGCAGTTCCTTATTTATCTCACAGAGTGAAACTCTGCTCCCTTCGCCTTTTAACTGTTTATTGTTCTCTTCTGCTCATTATACTGCTCCCAGTACCAGAATGCCACCAATTGTTCAAAATGGTCTTTCTCTATTGTAGACTCACTCTGTATCTTTAATCGCTCCTCCGGCTGCTTCTTCGCCGGTCTTCCAACCTTGGTTAAATCCACTGCTCACGTTACGCCTGCTGTACTGTCTTCTCTCCTCGCTTCCCTTTTCTTTGGGTGGTGTGTCATGCCTCCAAGGCTGCCATTAAGGCAGGCTTCTTCCAGGTCGGGTTGGAGGTTCTCTTCCTAGCGCTGCGGGAAACCTCACATTTTCTCGCTGCCTCCTTCTATTGTTTGTCCCTCCAGGACAAAACTTCGCCTTCCACGGCCCCTGATTGTCATAAGTAAATGCCTTATTCTATAACAAGAGATATGTATATATGTACAGGATATAAAGGGTTAATTTATTCCTCCTCCTTTAATGTATTCATGTGTAATCACCCCCCTTTCTTGACTCCTCCCCTTTGATATAAATAGAGAGTGCTTTTACCTCATGCTGGCTTCTCACTGTAAATCTGACAAGAATAAGTAGAATGCCTATTATGAATAAACACTTCTTTAACTGAAGAAATTGGTTCTGAATTCATCATTGAGTCTGATCCTCAAAATATTGTAACAAATTGGTAGCAGTCGATGGTTGAACTGACTCAATAAAATCCAACATGCCTAAGAAAGAAAACCTCAAGAATAAAAAAGAAAGACCCAATACCAGGGCAAATGATAAAGAAACAAAAACAGATCAAGAAATGATCGATGAACCAATAAATACAACAATCAAAGAATCTGAAGATAACACCACAGACATCGAAGAAACAGCAGATGAAACCGACAACCAAGAAGAGAACAAAATAAAAGACAAAGACCTCAGATCGGAGATACTGAGGCTAATAAAAAGTCAAAAAGATGACCACAAACTCATCGCGGAACTCCGAGGCTTCTTGGAAGAAAACGGAGCAGCGAGAGAAAAAGACATTGAAAAAGCCAAACCCGAAAATACAAAAATGGTGAGCGAACCTACAACGAAAGAAAAAATAACCAGAAGCAAGACCAGAGGTCCCGCTCAAAATTTTGAAAGGCAGCCATCTTTTCTTCAACCGGCCACAGAAATGACACGGCTGAACCAATCAGAATGCACCATTCAAAAACTCTGGTGCGAAAAAACACAAAAAATAGCAAAAAATATATTTATTCTTCTGAAGAGTCAGAAACAGATACAGAAGAATCATCCACCGAACAAGAAATCGAAACACCCATGAGAAAACTATTTAAAACGTTTGGCACAAGTCTAACAATTTCAAAAGAATCGATAAAAGCCAATAATGCAAAAATACAAAAGAGACGAACCACAGCTGCCAGCAGAACACCCAAGATCGAGCCGGAGACCGAATCATCAGAAGGAGAGCACTACGAGGGAGCTACAGCAAAGAGAACCTCTCCCAGCGGCTTCAGCAAAGAAATGACCAACGCGCATGCGCAGATGAACACAGAGAACTTCAATGAACTTTATGAAGAAGGAGAACCTTTCAAGCTCATCAGCAGAATACCCACACCATTCTGCAATTTTCAACATCTACAGGACCATGGACTACCCACAGTTGTAAGTAGTGGGAATAGTAATATTGGGAATCTACCTAGTGATTTCCCAAAACTTAGAATTGATGGCATCAATTTACAGGAATGGTGTCAACAAATTCAGGTTGTCTTTATGAAAGAAAATTTATTATTTTTTATAACCAATCCTCCCAAAAGACCTTGGACTCTAAAAATAGACTGCCTGCATCACTATTTAATAATTTCTAGCATATCACCTGCCATGTACTACAGTATTAAGCATAATCTTACTGTTTCAGAAATAATTCAATGCATGTTTAAATTGTTTCATAGTGAAAGTGTAGCAACAACCACTAGAATGTCTAAAGATTTCTTTTCAGCCAAATTAAGATCTGGAACCACCATAAGTGAACATTTAATATCCTTAAACAAAACCAGAGCAGAATTACATCTAAGAGGAGAAATAATATCAGAACAGACAATGAAAAGCATTATCCTTAACTCATTAGATTCATCATGGGATAACTACATATCACACTTAGACTCAATCAATCTAGGATACTTATCCATAGAAAGTCTGTCAAATAAGTTAATAGCTGAAGATAATTTGAGGAAAAGTAGATACAATGCATACACAGAACACAGACAGGCAAAAGGGGTAACCTTCCAAGAGAATCACCAAAAAACAATTGAATGTTACAATTGTGGATCCAGAAAACACTCTAAGGGAGATTGCCCCATGTTTCATAGGGAAAGACAAAACCGTGATTATAGGGGTAGATATCAAGACAGGCAATCATCTATTGATAGATACAGATATAGAGACTCCCCAAACTACAGAGAACGCAGAAAGGATAGAGATAATTCAAGGGACAGAAAATCAGGATCATTAAATGGATTAGATAAACATAACGATGTCATCACACAAAAATCAAAAAACAATACTTGGCTCATAGATTCAGGAGCGACTAATCATACAACAAATAACAAGAAAATACTGTCTTCATTCACAAATGATAAATTTATGATAAGAGTAGCCAATCAAGAAAATGTTCAAGTCATAGGGAAAGGAGATGTAAATATACCTGGTTTAGGTAAAGTAGAGGGGGTACTGTTGATACCAGAAATATCACATAACATACTTAGTGCAGTGAAATTAAGCCAAGATTCCAACATAAATATAATCTTCTCTGGGGGAAAAGCAATACTAGAAAAGGATGGGACTAAATTGAATAGTGTAGTTATCGAAGGGGGCCTACCCTTCCTTGTAACAGAAGATAAATGGTTGCATAACATTAATACAAACACTGATGACGACATCAACATAGACAGTGAACATAGTAACAACAATGACAATGAAGAACCCAATACACACTGTAATCACAAAGACACACCCACTAGTGATACACACAATAACAAAAGACCCAATATAGGCAAACCAATTCATGATGAATGTGCACACATGTTGCATAGAAAATTGGGACATGCAAGTTTCCCTGTAATACAAAAAATGATTGAACATGCTGATGGCGTTAAAATAAAGGATTGTAAAAACTATTTGGAATGCTCAGTATGTAAATCCTCAAAACTCAGAACAAACCCAAAACCAAAGAGGGCAACAAGGACCTCTAACCAAATTTTTGATCTGGTACATATGGATCTGGTTGGTCCATTAACACCATCCATCACATACAAAATAAGATATTTCCTAACTATTGTAGACGACTATAGCCGTTATGGATCTGTTTATACTTTAAAACACAAAGATGAAACTTTCCAAAAATTCAAAGAATTTTACAAACGTGTAGAAACACAACACAATATCAAAATAAAACAAATCATGACAGATAGGGGATCCGAGTTCATGTCAAAAGAATTCTCACAATGGATAAAAGACAAAGGAATGCTACACTTCACGACTAGCCCATTTTCTGCTTTTCAGAATGGTACAGCAGAACGAAAGAACTCGACACTGCAAACCATGATTAGATGTACATTAGAAGATGCTGGTTTAGGAAAACAATTCTGGTCAGAAGCATTACTATATTCAAACTATACCCAAAATAGGACCTGGTCTAGCATCCTAAATAAAACACCATACGAAGTGATGTACAATAGGAAACCAAAAATATCACACATGCACATATTTGGAGTTACAGCAGACGTACAAATACCAAAACAATTAAGACGTAAGGGAGATAACGTATCCAGAAGGCTCAGATTCATGGGATACGAAACAGGCACAAAAGGATATAGATTCATTGACAGTAATAACAAATTCATAGTCTCAAGAACAGCAGTATTTCATGAACAGGCCAACTGGTCTAAGATACATCTTAACGAGATAATCCAAAATACAAAACCAAATATTGAACAACAAGACAGAATAGAAAGAGAGAAACATGAACATAACACACATGATGACAAAAACAAAACATGGACAGGTAACCATACCAGGATAAAAACAGATTCATTAACCAAAAAGGAAGCAAGGTATCTACACGATAATGAGAGCATTCCAATAAGAACAATCAGGTGTAACAGAAAACAATTACCCAATAAGTATAAGGATTATATAATGTGTGTGAATGACGAGACACCAACACCTAACACATACGAGGAAGTGTTGAAACTTCCCATGGAAGAAAGAGAGAAATGGGAATTAGCCATAACAAAAGAAATGAACAGCTTGCGTGAATTAGGTGTATTTACACCAGTCCCTGCCCCTGAGAACAAGACAATTATAGGCACCAGATGGATATTCAAAATCAAAGATTTAGAAGAGGGTAATAAATTATATAAAGCTAGATTAGTCGCACAAGGTTACACTCAAAAATATCCTGAGGATTACACTGACACATACTCTCCCACTGTAAGAACCGAAAGTGTTAAGACAGCTTTAGTCATAGCGGCTATACTCAATCTTGATGTCTTTCAATATGATGTGCAGACTGCATACTTACATGCAAAGCTCGACAAAGAGATATATGTAAGGGCACCTCATAGCCAATGTACAAATAGAAATGAGACCTGGTTACTTAACAAAAGCTTGTACGGATTAAAACAATCCGGCAAGCGTTGGTATGAATGTCTAGTCAGCGTGCTTAAAAATATGGATTTCAAAGCCACAACTGCAGACAATTGCTTTTTTGTTAGAAAGGAAGGTGAATCATTAGAATTTGTGTTAATCTATGTGGATGATATTTTGTATATAGGCAAACATAAAGAAAAGAAAGACTTATTTGTATCCAAGCTAAGTGAACATTTCTCTTTAAAGTCGCTAGGAAGGGTAAACAAATACCTTGGAGTTCAAATCAATAAAACAAGAAAGGGATTCAAATTATCCCAGAGAGATAAAATTATAGAACTTCTGGAAAAATGCAATTTAAGAGATGCCAAACCTTGCGATACTCCTATGCAGACTGATTTTCTAAGGAATATGGATGAATCTTCACCTGAGTTCGAGAACAATACATTATATAGATCAATTATTGGTTCTCTCTTGTATATATCTAATTGGACCAGGCCTGATATAGCTCTGCCACTTAATTTATTATCTAGACATGTAAGTAAACCACTTATGTATCATTGGGAAGCAGTTAAACGAATACTAAGATATCTAAAACACAGCATGGATTTCTGCCTACTCTTAGAATCCAATAATATTAAAGAACCTTTTATCACCAGTTACGCTGATGCAGACTGGGCAGGTGACATCAAATGTAGAAAGAGCACCTCAGGTTATGTATTATTTTTAAATGATTGCCCAATATTCTGGTACACTGGGAAGCAAGATTTAGTAGCGACTTCCACAACAGAGGCAGAATACGTCTGTTTATCTAAAGCCTCAAATAATTTAGTGTGGTTTAATGATTTATTATCTGATATTTGGAAGAATCCAATACTACCATTTGTCATACATGAAGATAATAAGGCGGCTATAGAAATATCAAGATCTGACGCCATTGGTCAAAGGTCCAGACATATAGATATCAAATTTAAACACGTGAGACAATTATCTCAGGATGGATTCATTAAAGCAATCCACTGCGAAACCTCAGAACAAATAGCTGATATATTAACTAAACCTTTACCTTCTAAACAACACAAATACTTGACATCAAAATTACAAGTACTATATAGTTCTGAATCCGAATGCAATCATTGTTATATGTCGAATCGGCATTTAGAGGGGGATTTGTCATAAGTAAATGCCTTATTCTATAACAAGAGATATGTATATATGTACAGGATATAAAGGGTTAATTTATTCCTCCTCCTTTAATGTATTCATGTGTAATCACCCCCTTCCTTGACTCCTCCCCTTTGATATAAATAGAGAGTGCTTTTACCTCATGCTGGCTTCTCACTGTAAATCTGACAAGAATAAGTAGAATGCCTATTATGAATAAACACTTCTTTAACTGAAGAAATTGCTTCTGAATTCATCATTGAGTCTGATCCTCAAAATATTGTAACACTGATCGCTAGAAATCCGGCACAGGGAATGGAGCTTCTGTTCCTCTGAACCACCACAGCACAATGTCACCACCGGAAGAAGTTGCTTTTATCTTGCTGAGGTACTTTTCCCTAGCATTTTGATTTTGCCATGTTGTTGCTAATACTGGGAAAAGAAACAGCTTTTGCCTCGCATCCAATTCGTATATGGAGGGCCAAAGAAAGTATTACTTAATGTCTGTTATTCAGCTTGTAAAAATTAATATAATTTCCTCCTTTCCCTTATGTCAGGGCAAGGAAATGATTGTCATAAATATTCAAAAGTTTTTTATTTATTTAAAAAATTTTAACAATCATTACAACAATTTTCCCCCTCCCACCCACCCCTCTCCCTCCAACCCCTCTCCCCCTTGAGACACCCCCCCCCCGGACTTCCCAGAGCAAAAACAGGGTATAGCATAACAAACATAAGCTAAAATAAGCTAACTTTCTGTGGTCTCCAAACTCCCCCTTGCTCTTTAACTCCCCTTTCAACTAACTAAACATATTCAAAAAGGAAATATAGATTTCATTCATAAACTATTTGAAACTTTTTAGTCCGATATGTGTTTTGAATATAGTCAATCCATCTTCTCCATTCCAATATATATCTTTAATTTGAATGGTCCTTCAAATACGCTAAAATTTTAGCCATCTCTGCTAAATTCACTACTTTTAGTGTCCATTCTTCAATAGTAGGCAAGTCTTCCTTCTTCCAGTACTGTGCCACCAAGAGTCTGGCTGCTGTTATTAAATTTAAAATCAACTTAGTCTCTATAACAGTACAATCTGTAATTATGCCTAACAGAAAGAACTGTGGGGTAAATTTTATCTTCTTTTTGAGAATATTTTGAATAATCCACCATATTTTTATCCAAAATGCCTTAATTTTTTTACATGTCCACCATATATGATAATACGTGGCATCATCACATTCACATCTCCAACACTTAGGTTGCACACTTGGATACATACAGGCTAGCTTTTTGGGATCCAGATGCCATCTATAAAACATTTTATAAAAATTCTCTCTTAAATTTTGGGCTTGCGTGAACTTCACATTTCTAACCCATATTTTTTCCCACATTTCCATCATTATTGGTTCTTCAATATTTTGTGCCCACTTTATCATACAGTCCTTAACTAACTCCATTTCTGAATCTATTTCTAGCAACACATTATACAACCTTTTTATATGCATTTGACTTTGATCTCTAATCTGTTTAACAAGTTCTCCTCATTTTGCAGAAAACCAATTTTCTGATCTTCTCTCCATCTAGCTTGCAACTGTACATATTGAAACCATGTTCGAATTGTCCTTTCTTCTCTTAGTTGATTCAAAGATTTTAATTGCAGTATACCTCTTTCCTTGTTAAGAAGTTCTTTATATGTAATCACATCCTGCCTTTGCTCTACACTTATATGCTCTATCGCGTGTCTGGGTATTGCCCACAATGGTAACTTCTCGTTTAGTTTATACTTGTACTTTTTCCAGACACGCAATAGAGCATTCCTTAATATATGACTTTTAAAAGTCTTGTTCACTTTCTTATCATATAATAAATAAGCATGCCACCCGTAAACCAAATCATATCCCTCAATATTCAATATTCTTTCTTCTGTTAAATTCATCCAATCACTCATTGCTGACAGAACAGCTGCCTCATAATAAAGTCTTAAGCTAGGCATTTTGAGACCTCCTCTTTCACGTGTATCCTGCATTATTTTTTGTTTTATTCTTGGTCTCTTCCCTGCCCAAACAAAATTATTAATACTCTTCTGCCATATCTTCAAATTCTCATCTTTTTAAAATATTGGTATCATTTGAAAAAGAAACAAAAACTTAGGCAAAACATTCAGTTTTACTGCTGCTATTCTTCCTAGCAAGGATAATTGTAATTTTTTCCAGTTTTCCATCTCTCTCTGTATTTTTTGCCATAATGGATCATAATTATATGTAAATAATTTCGCATTTGATGTCATAATATAGACCCCTAAATACTTAACTTGTTTTACAATTTCAAATCCTGTTAGTCTTTCTAATTCTTCTTTTTGATTTATAGTCATATTTTTAGTTATTATCTTCGTTTTCCCTGCATTTATTTTAAATCCAGATACTTGTCCATAATGATTAATTATATCCATTAGACCTACAACCGACTGTAATGGTTGGGTTAAAGTAACAACCAAGTTGTCTACGAATGCTCGTAATCTATAGTCATACTGCCTAATCTTAATTCCACTTATTTTGTCCGACCCACAATTCCAAAGTCAAAATAAACAATAATGGAGACAAAGGGCATCCTTGTCTTGTTCCTTGTTCCTTTTTCTATATTAAAAGTGTCTGTTCCTTTTTCTATATTAAAAGTGTCTGTTAAACTACCATTAATATAGATGCAGAGATGCATATATATTTGCGCTGTTTGTTTCTGATATATTGCCTTAATAGATTTTGTGAAATGTTCCCCAAATTGCATCTTTTCTATTATTTTCAATAAAAATTGCCAATTCAATCGATCAAATGCTTTCTCCGCATCAAGAAGTATCAGCACCGCAGGGATTTATTGGAATACTCCAATAGGTTAACAACTTACCTTACATTACTCTTCATTTGTCTACCATTTATAAAACCAGTTTGATCATTATGAATCATTTGTTGCATGACTGTCATTAACCTATTTGCTAATATTTTAGCAAAAATCTTGTAATCTGTATTTAAGAGTGATATGGGCCTATAATTTCTTGGCTGGGTGTGGTCTTGCTCCTCCTTTGGAATCAAAGAAATATAAGTGTCCTCCAAGATGGGGGTACATCTCCTCCAGATTGTATATTAGTAAATAATTCTTTAAGTGGTCCCACCATTTCTAACTGCAAATGTTTATAATAAGCAGCTGTCAAGCCATCTGTCCCAGGAGCTTTACCCACTTTCAACTGCTTAATTGCAGACATAATCTCCTCAGTGGTTATTGATTGATTTAAACCCTCCCTTTGCTCTTTTGTAATTGTAGGAATATACACTTTCTGTAGGTATCTATCTATATCTGTACCTTGAATTTTACCACCAGCATATAACCTCGTATAAAATTCTAAAAATGCTTTTTTAATCATAATTTGCTGATAAACCTCTTTATCTTTATATTCTATTTTGTCTATGGTCCGTGACTTTTGTTTTTTCCTTAACAAATATGCTAACCGCCTCCCTGGTTTATTAGCATTACAAAAAGTATTATGTTTAGCATATTGCAAATTAGTTGCGACCTGATCTGCCATTAACATATTAAATTGCCCGTGCAATAAATTAATTGCCTCTTTTATTTTCTTATCTGCTGGATTCAATATCAAAGCTTGTTCTTTTTTTCTGATTTCCTCTTCTAAATCCTTCCTTTTTTTCCTCTTTGCATCTATATTTATTATTCAAATATATCAAAATGCCTCTCATATATGCTCTGCTTGCATCCCAAGCCATTTCCATAGATGTACCCTTATGCATATTTATGATAAAGAATTTTTTCATAATTTTTTTACTTTCTTTTACATTTTCCTCATATCTAAACAGATTTTCATTTAACCTCCAAGATCTCTTAGATCCCCTTCCATACTCTAATTCCATCCAAACTGGACTATGATCTGTTAAAACTCTTGGACAAATCTTCGTCTTCTTCACCCTGGAAAAGAGATCATTTGTAATTAATATAAAATCAATCCTGGAGAAAGATTGATGACTATCAGAAAAAAAGGTAAAGTCTTTTTCTTTGGGGTTTCTCTCTCGCCAGATATCTCTCAGTTCCATATCCTCCATCATTTCAAAAAACAATTTTGGCAATCTGGCATGAGTTGAAATGTTCTGCAAGAGCCCTTCTTATCTTTTTTAGTATCCAAAACTCCATTCCAATCACCCAATAAAATACATGATTTATAATCCCATTGTAATAACTTGGAATGTAAAAGCTTATAAAATTTTTCCTGTTGTTGGTTCGGTGCGTAGACTCCAATTAAAAGTATTTTTTCTCCTTTTATTAAAAGTTCAATTGCTATAAATCTTCCTTGATCATCTGCTTCAATTAATTTGGCAATTAAGTCTTTTTTTAGGTATATAACTATACCATTCTTCTTCTCAGGAGCAGATGCAACAAAATGTAAACCGAACCTTGCATTTATTAAGTATTTTTGATCTTTACTTCTAATATGAGTCTCTTGTAAACAAATTACATCATTTTAAACTGTTTCAAATAATGAAATATTTTTCTCCTCTTTTGTGGTGAATTTAGGCCATTAACATTCCAGGTCAAAAATCTAGTTGCCATTCTTGTCCCTCTGAAACACTTGGAGCATCTGCTGGAAATCTCCATGCATTTTACTTTTTGGCTTTGCTCCTCCCACTGCTTCTGTTTTTGTAGTATCTTGAATCATTTGAAGTTGCTGCACTCTTAATTCTTGACGCTTGGCTGCCGCTCGAGTCTGTCTTTGATCCTTAGGTTCTTCTATCTCCAAAGCTTGAACAATAGTCAAAAATTGTATTAATTCTTCTTGAATAATCAAATCACCCTTTTGGACCTGTGCCAACAATTCTTCTTTCTCCCCCTTTCTTGCCCCCTCTATTTCCATTTTCCTTCTAACTTCCTGGGGCTGAGGGCATCCAGCCTTTAATACATTGGTATAGAAATCTCTTGCCTTCCACACTGAATTGAGACGATATCTTTCTCCTGAATAATTCACCACTAAACCAGCTGGAACTTCCCATCTATACTGTATCTGACGGTATCTCAGTTCTTCCACCAGAAAGGCATAATCCATGTTGGGGGGAATTTCTTTCAGTGTTAAAACCTCCTGCCCCTGCACTTGAAGTTTGTTTTTAAAAATGACTTGTAGGATTTCATTGCGTAATCTCCTTGTTGTAAAATAAACTACAATGTCTCTTGGTAGATGTTTCTGTCTGGCCACCCATGAATTGACACAATAAATTTTGTCAATTTGCCATTCAAAATTTGCTTTTTGATCTTCCATTATCTGTGCAAATGCTTCTGAAAAGATCTCTCTCAAATTCTCTTGCTTATTTTCCTTGAGGCCTCTTATTCTCAGAGCAAATTCCATGTCTCTATATTGTATCATTATTACATCCGCCCCTGCTCTTTCCATCTTGTCCTGGACCTCCCCCATTTTATTTTCCAAGTTCTCATTAGACTGCTTAATTTCTTCCACTTTTTCATCTGTTGCTTCAATGTGTCCTGCCAATCCTTGTACTGCCATAATAATATCTTTTCTAATTTCTTGATTTCGTTTTTGAATAGTCTCTTTGACCTGAGCTATTTCTTCAGCAACTTCTTGAGTTTGCTCCTGAAACACTGAAGCATTTTTTTTTCTGTAACAGAGGCTTGTGTTTTGAGGGCTTCCTGCAACATTTCAAATGTTAATATTGTTGGTTCCGTTGGAACAGAGAGAGATTGCAATCTGGACGTTTGAGCTGGTGAAGTCCCAGCACTTTTGGGGACAATAGCCTTAATTTGTTTTGAAGCCATTTTTAATTTCCAATATAAATTTAGTCAGCTGCCAGAACAGTAGATCCACCAAATCCAGAAATCAGTCTTTAAATAATATCAATCTTTTTTTTTAAGGATCACTGTTGTAATCTCTAATCTTCTCTTTTTTAAAAAACACAAATCTCTAATTTTGAACAGGGGCTGCCAACACTAAAAGAAACTTCCTTTTTAACTTTCGCTTTCATGCCCCATTAAAGCACAATCGCCATCTTGGTTTCACTTTCTCCCCTTAATAAGTCAGAAGGAAGTAATACACATTTGGAGTTAAAGTTCAGTACTTGCAGATCTAATCTCTCCTGAGTTTGCTCAGCCTGCTTCCGAATGATGTTTATTCAAGCATTGTTTGCAGGGGTGGTCGCGGCATCTTCTTTTGCTTGAAGCAGAAACGTCCCGGATCCGGAGCTCGTTCGGACTTCCAGGGAGCTCTACCTACGCCCATCTGCTCTCTTCCTCCCCTTTTCCCGGGGAGAAAGTTTTCAAGCCGCTAGACAGCTGATTTGTGCTGTTCTAGCGGCTTTACGAGATCACAGGGCTGGTGCTCAAGAAAAGAGCATCCTCGGCGCCTGCGGTGCCACCGGAAGTCAGAAATATTCAAAAGTTTTTAAAAGGTTGTTTTCTTACAGAAAATACTCCTGGTAAAAAATATTTATTAACAACATAACTAAATGGGGGTGGGGGGAAGGGAAAGGACAACTTGTAGTTCTGCCCTGTTCTTTGTTTTATTTAGTATTAACACTCTTTGTACTCTGCCCACGACTGCCATTTCTTTTGTTAAGAAGTTGGGGAGAAGAGTAGATTTTAAAGTATTTAGAATGAATGAGGGAATGCAGTGGTAGAAATGTATCTATCAAAGTTAGTTTTCAGATTTACTGCCTGCCAAACATTGAGTTTTAGGTTTTGAAACTCATGTCAGTATTTTCATTTTTAATATAAGTTGTACAGACTTCTATATTTCAATAGTATAAACATCTTATAAATAATGCTGATCACTTACCTTTGTCAACACCATCTTATATGCATATAACTTGTTTCCTTTTCCCTTTCCCAAAGTACCTTCAAATTTTTCTACAAAATCTTGAGCCTCCCTAAGTAAAAAAATAATAATTGAAAAAGATTATATTTATCTATCATAATATGATGTATACCTGTCCATCAGAGATAGTTGATCTAAATGACTTCTAAAATTTACTCTGACATTAATCACAATATAGTATATTGCAAATATTAAAAGTACTGGGGTTGAACTCATAGAGCTAATTCTGCTGCTGAGGATTGTTTTCAATTATGAGAAGGGTGGAAAATAAATTTAACAAAATAAATAAATAAATGAAATAAAAACTGATTCATCGACTAACCCAGGCATCCTCAAACTACGGCCCCTGGGCTGGGTACGGTCCACTGACACAATGTATCTGGCCCACACAGTAGTGGCATTCAGCCCCTGCCCTGCCCTGCCCCCGCTCCACCACTCCCACCCACTCCTCACATGGCTGGCTTTTCCTGGCTGACGGGGGCCTGGGGAAGAGGTGCCTCATCTGCTGCATCTGCCAGAGGGCATGGGGGATGGCCAGGGACTACAAGGTCCCTGTCTGGCAGCAGGGACTCTGCAGCTGGCCCTCCAAGAAACAGGCAAGGTGGTGGCAGCACTTGCATCGGCAGCAGACAGAGGGGCAGGGGTGGGTGAGGCATGTGATGCAGATCACACGCCTGCTCCATCCCATGTGGCTGGGACAAGCACGTGATTGTCCGACACATCCAACCCGCGGGACCACATTCCTCTCCCCTGTGCCTCTGTCTTTGGCTACTGCTCCCACTGTGGGGGAAGACAAGGTGAGGAGGGTGTGGGGTGGCTGCTGCCTACTCCCTCTTTTGGCTTGTGGTTGGAGATCAGGTCACCACTGGTTATCTCCTTGGCCCCCTTGCAGGTCTTGCCCTTGGCCTGTGCATGAAGCACAGTGGGTGCAGTGGGTGCACAAGAGGGGTGCTTTGCCAACAGACCCTGCAGGAAATGGGAGAAAGCGCAGCATTTCCCCATCTGCTGCCAGACAGAACACGTGGTGCCTGGCTGGGCTTCCCTGAAGCATCGCAGGGGGGGGTGGGGTAGGAAGCGGCACTCACCCCAAGGCTGGAGAAAGAGGAGCTTTCAGCCTCAGGCACCGATTTGGGTAGCGCCCTGCTGACTCCCCTGCTGATGCAGAAGGAAGCTGGCTACTCACAAGCCTACCTGGAATTTGGCTGCAATCCTCTCTCTCCAGTAGCTGACACAGCTGTCCTCCTTCAGGAGTGGACAGCCAAGTGAAGGTGGGGGGGGAGGGAGAAGGCAGTGGCTGTTGCAGCACCCACTCCCTAGCTCGCTCACCTCTCACCAGTCCCACTTTGCCAACAGGCGCACAAGCTTGGAATGGAGATTCAGCGGGGGGCGGGGGCCTGCAAGGCAGAAGGCTGCCTTCAGTCCAAGGAAGGGACGGCAGGAGGAGCTGTGTCACTTGGGCAGTGCCCTGAGAGTGCTGTGGAGTTCGCAGAGCCAGTGCCATCGCTGAGGCAAAGCAGCCAACTAGAAAGGCTGATTAGAAGTGGTAAAAAGATGCCCATTCCCAGCAGGCAAAAGGCAGCCACCATGCGTGGGGAAAGCTCGATCCCCATCAGCACTATGGCCACCCAAGCCCAGCTGGGATTGTGTTCCTTCCCCCGCATCTCTGCTGGGCCTGGGGAGCCAGGACTCTGATGGGGATCTGGCTTTCCCCACTCATGGTGGCTGCAGCCTAATGGACCTGTGCAAGCTGCTGACAGCCTCGGTGGTGCACGAGAGGAACGCACCTTTCTAACTGGCCTCTTCGCCTCCTTCGGGCTGCACAGGTCTGCTGAGTGGCAGCAAAGTTGCCATCCAGGAGCTGTCGGGTAGAGACCCATGATAATATGCCTCCTTCACTGGGGCTATTTGGCAGGGAGAGCAGCGCCCCAACCTGTCTTGCGAGGCAGCAGCACCACAGTGTTTTTGGGGTGCTGCCCGAGTGATACAGCTCCTTCAGACAGAGCCCCAAGGCTGCAGTTCCCTGGACAAAACGGAGCCTTTTGCCTTGCAGCCCCCCACCCCCACCCCACTGCATCTCCGTTCTGAGCTAGTGTCCCTGTTGCCAAAGTGGGGCTGGTGAGACGTGAGCAAGCTAGGGAGTAGACATAGCAACAGCCGCTGCCTCCCCCCCCGCCACTTGGCTGCCCGTCCTTCTCCCGCTCGGCTGCCTGAAGGAGGACATCCATCTCCGTCACTGGAGAGGGAGGTGGGAAGGGCTGGCTGGCCAGCAGATCAGCGCTGCTGAGCCCCCGCCTTGGGGCTTCCTCAGTACATCCACTCCAAGTGATCCCCTGCCTGGTCCGATTCTGCCTGCCAGATGTGCGGAGCCCTTTCCCGAGCCTGTTGCACGGGTTCGGCACATGTGGAGGAAGCTCCGGCCAGCGAGATTCCAAAAGCAGATTGAGACTGCTGTGATGCAAATGGAATGGGATTCAGCAAAGTTTCTCTTCCTCACCCCCATTTGCTCTTGTAGGAGCCGTCTCTTTCCTGACAGAGAGTTACATTGCAATGGAATGGAATGGAATGGAGCAAGGTTTCTCTTCCCCACCCCCACTTGCTCTTGTAGGAGACAAACTTTCCTGACAGAGAGATGGGAGGGAGAGAGCAAATGGAATGAAATGGAATTTGTCTTCCCCACCCCCATTTGCTCTTCTAGGAGAGAGAGGGGGGGGGAGGGAGGGAGAGGGAGAGAGAGAGATGGATGAATGTCGATTGTAACTGTTACAAGGATTGATGGATCAGGCCCAATGAAGAGACTTGAGACTTCAAGTAAAATATCTCTCCTTTTATTTGCAGGTTCATCATATCATCACTTGGTTACATTAGGATCTGAGCAACATGGAGGAGTGTGCCCACCTTTTGTACCTGTGGGCAGGGATTCAGGTAAGGAGGGGCCTATGGGAGGAGCTGGCCAGGTGGGTGTCTGGGTTAACCCTTGCACTGCTGAGCTATAGCTGGTCCCTGGCATGGGTAGGGCATTTATACCTGACAAATCCCCCTCTAAATGCCTGACCTGTGTCTGTAGGCCTGACTGACCGGTTGGTACCCTGTGGTGAATGTTGAGCTTGGAAACTAAGTGTGAGTGTTGTTTGCCCTGCAGAGGTTTTGTGAGTATGTCTGCAGTCTGTTCTTCTGTATCGCAGTGTATGGCCTTTATGAAACTGATTCTGGAGAGCTGTCTCACGTGCTTGTATTTTATATCTATGTGCCTTGATCTTTGCCCTACAGCGTCGGACATGGATATTTCTATAGCGGCTTTGTTATCCTCGTAAATATTTATTGGGTAAGTTGGTTCTTTCCACACGCTGGCCAGTAGGTCGTCGAACCAGATGAGGTTGTTGGCGGCTTTGGAGAGGCATATGTATTCAGCTTCAGTAGTCGAGGTTGCCACCAAGATTTGCTTGCCTGTATACCAATGTACCGGACTGTTATTTAAGTAGAATATGTATCCAGACGTGCTCTTCCGGCCTTTGGCGTCTCCGGCCCAGTCAGCATCGGCGTAGTAGGAAAGGATGGGTTCGTTGGATTTTTCAGGCTCTAGGGTTAGGCATGCATTGGCACTTTGTTTCAGGTATCTTAGCACCCTTTTCACTGCGTCCCAGTGGTATGTGGTGGGTTTGCTCACGTGTCTGGACAATAAATTAACTGATAGGGCAATGTCTGGTCTTGTCCAGTTAGCGATATACAGGAGAGAGCCTATGACTGACCTGTACAGCGTGTTGTCTTCAAATCCAGGTGATTCATCATGCATGTTTCTCAAGAAGTCCGTCTGCATGGGCGAATCACACCCCTTGGCGTCTGCCATGTTGCACTTGTGGAGTAACTCTTCTATTTTCTCTTTCTGTGACAGCTGGAAACCTTTTGGTGTTTGGTTGACTTGCACCCCTAGGTACCGGTTTATCTTTCCGAGGTATTTTAGGGTGAAGTGCTCGCTCAGTCTGCTGGCGAAGGTGTCGCGGTTCTCTTCGTGCTTGCTGATATATAGTATGTCATCCACGTAAACCAGGATGTATTCTGGCGAGTCCCCCTCCTTCCTGGTGAAGAAGCAGTTGTCAGCTATGGTCGCCGTGAACCCCATAGACTTCAGTGCCTCTACCAAGCATTCGTACCAGCGTTTGCCTGATTGCTTCAGTCCGTATAGGCTCTTGTGGAGTAACCAGGTGTCCCCCCTGTTGGTTTCTTTGCTGTGAGGCGCTCTGATGTATATCTCTTTATCTAGATTGGCGTGCAAGTAGGCGGTCTGCACATCAAACTGGTGCACCTCCAGTCCTAGCAGAGATGTGATGACCAAGGCGCTTTTTACAATCTCTGTCCTTACGGTGGGCGAGTAGGTGTCAGTGTAGTCCTCCGGGAACCTTTGAGCAAACCCCTGGGCAACTAATCTTGCTTTGTATAGGCTCTGCCCACCCTCTAAGTTTTTGATCTTGAAGATCCATCGGGTGCCTATTGTGTTCTTGCCCTCTGGGACTTTGGTTGGGGTGTAGACCTCTAGCTTCCTCAGGCTGTCCAGCTCTTTGGCCATGGCTAACTCCCACTTTGCCCTCTCTTCCTGGGGTAGTCTCAATACCTCTTCGTAGGAGTTGGGTGTGACATGATTCGTGTGTACGTGCATCACGTAATCATTTAGCCTTCTTGGCAATTGGTTTCTGGTAGACCTGACCGGTCTGTCTACTGTCTGCTCAGTGTCATGCAGATGTCTGGCCTCTCTTTGGGTCAGTGAGTCTACACTTATCTTGGGGTGATTCTCCTTCCATCCCTCAACCTTGATGCCTTGGAGGTTGGGCCTGGGCCTACCCCCTTCCCGTCTATCCACTGTCTCGCTTTCGTCTTGAGCTTGCTCAACTGGACTATCTTCTCACTTGGTGGATACCTCGTTTAAGTGTATTCTGGACCAGTTGGCTTGCTCATGGAAAGTCGCTGTCCTAGATACCACGAATCTATTATTGCTATCCACAAACCTGAAGCCCTTGGTTCCTGGCTCGTATCCCATAAACCTCAGTCTTCTGGATACCTTGTCCCCTTTTTTGCGTAACTGTTTGGGTATGTGGACATCAGCGGTCACGCCGAATACATGTAAGTGTGCTATCTGTGGCTTTTTGTTGTACATGAGCTCGTATGGTGTTTTGTCTATCACACTGGACCATGTTCTGTTGAGAGTGTAGTTGGAATAGACCAGGGCTTCAGACCAGAAGTGCTGGCCAATGCCCGCGTCCTCTAAGGCGCACCTGACCATCGTCTGGAGCGTGGAGTTGCGCCGTTCTGCGACCCCGTTCTGAAAAGCGGAAAACGGGGACGACGTAAAGTGAATCACGCCTTTGGACCTGAGCCAATGGGAGAAGTCCTTAGATAGAAACTCAGATCCTCTGTCAGTCATGATTTGCTTGATCTGTGTGTTGTTTTGGGTTTCTACTCTTTTGTAAAACTCTTTGAATTTCTGGAAGGCCTCATCCTTTTTTCTTAAAGTATAGACGAAGCCATATCGACTAAAGTCATCTACTATGGTGAGAAAGTATCTTTTCTTGTAATTTATGGATGGCCTTAGGGGCCCTACCAGGTCCACGTGAACTAGGTCGAATATTTGTTTGGCGGCGCGTAACGACTTCTTGGGCCTGGGTTTTACCTTTAATTTTGAACATTTGCACACTGAGCACTCGAGGTAGTTTTCACAGTTCTTTATTTTGACACCCTCGGTACAATTGGCCATTTTCTGGACCACGGGGAAGCTGGCGTGCCCTAGCTTCCGGTGTAGCAGATGAGCACAGTCGTCATGCATGGGTTTGCCTATTGAGGGCCCCTTTTGGGTGTGTCTGTTGTGTCGTGTCTCTTGTGTCGTGTCGCCATCACTATCTACCTCTCTCCCATCTACTTGTTCTCCCTCAGTCCTGCCCTGATCGGTGCCCTCTGTGTCCTCTGAGCTGGTGCACACGCTGTGGGCGTCATCCTCATGGAAAGTTATGTACGGTAACCCTTGGTTGACGGTTACTCTCCCTATATCTTCCCCATCCTTGCTGACTTTGACATAACCATTTGTGAAGGTCACCTCAGCCCCTGATTCCTTGCTAAGCTTTACTGCGGCTAGAATGTTGTGGGGTATCCCCGGGACTAGCAGTACCCCCTCTATTTTCCCCAAGCCTGGCAATGTAACTGTCCCTTTGCCTGTCACCCTAACCTGATTTTGGTCTGCGACTTTGATCGAAAAGTCTTCCCTCTTGAATGATGAGAGTAGCTTCTGATTGTAGGTGGTGTGATTGGAGGCTCCCGAGTCCAGGAGCCATGAGCTGGTGCCTTTGTCTTGGTATGTGATGCGTGTGCGCTCGCCTATCCCATATAATGACCCTGTCCTGCTGTCGCGCGAGCTGTCTCTGTTCCCCCTCCTGTCCCTGGGATTGGGTGAGTCCCTGCGCCTATACCTTTCTTCCGATGTGTGCCTTTCCGTTTGTCTGTGCCTGTGCTCTGGTCTGCCTCTCTCCCTATAGTTCTTGGGGCAGTCCCTTTTGATGTGTCCCCTTGACCCGCAGATATAACATTCTGGCATGTTGTGTTGTCTCTCTTGGAAGACTACTCTCTTCTCACTCTTATGTTCTCTGGGAGGGCCGGGGCGGCTCCTTCTCAGATTATCTTCTGCGATCAGCTTATTGGATAGCTTCTCCACGGATAGCATTCCCAGACTAATGGTATCTAAGTGTGTCAAGAAGTTATTCCATGAGTGATCTAAAGAGTTAATTATTACACTCTTCATAATCTGGTCGGAAATAACTTCTCCCCTGAGGTGTAGCTCTGCCCTGGTACTGCTTAAGGACACTAGGTGCTCACTCATAGGTGTTCCTGGCTTAAGTCTGGCAGAAAAGAAGTCTTTGGAGATTTGGGTGGTGGTGGACACACTCTCACTGTAAAATAACCCAAACATTTTTCCTATAATTTCTGATACTGTGAGGTTATGTCCAATACAGTGGTAAATAGTGGGTGATATGCTTGCAATTAAAAGATAGAATGCCCTATGGTGCATGCAATCCAGCTCTAAAGACCATGGTCTCTCTGGGGGATCATTAATAAAATGAGACATATTCTCTTTTAGGAATACCACTTGGAGTTGCTGTGACCACTCTAGGATATTGCCCCCATCCATTCTCAACTTGGGAAAGTCAACAGGTAAGTTCCCAGCACTATTAGTAAAGTTACTTACTGCTGGCTGTTGTCCATGGTTCCTTATGTGCCTATAGCAGCAGAAAGGCATGGGAACGCTTGCCGGTAGTTTAAAAGTCCCGCTTTGTAATTTTTTTCTTTTTTCTTCCTCTAGGCGGAAGAGCGCATGCGCGAAGTCCATTTCAGCTCCGCCGTCACTGTGGAAGGACCTGTTCATCGCGGCTCCGCTGTAGAGGCCTCTGTCGGTTGGGTAGGCCTCGGCTTCGGCCTTGGGGGTCCAGGTGTGCTCCGGAAAGCGTCGTCCAGCAGCTGCTTCTCCGGAATGAAGATCCTGGCGGCGCTGGGGCTCCGGCGATGGCTGTAAGTAGCTGCCCCAATCCATGCGGCCCGGGGTGTGCGGCCTGGGCGATCGGAGGCGCGGTGTCCCTGGGGTGCGAAGGTGGGCTGGCGAGTTGTCGCGGGCGTCGGTGGCTCTCGGGTGGGTGCTTCGTTGCCCCTCTCCTCGTCTTCCCTTTTGTTTTGGCCTCTCCGGCTTCTCTTTAGTGATTTTGAGGCCTGGGCCGAAGGTGGCGGCAAGGGTCTTCATGGCCCTATCCACTTGCCGCTCGCTGGGGGTGTACCAGGGGTCGGAGTCGGATTCGGTCCCCTCTCCCCGGTCACTTTCACCATGGTTTATGGTCCGGCATTTTTCGCGCGCCGGCCATTTTGAATTCTGTTTGTTGGTTGGTTGGGGGTCGGCCATCTTGTCCGACCACATGGACAAAGATGGCCGCCGTTTCAAATTTAGAGTGGGGCTTTGGGGCTCGGTGGCCGTTGGAAGTGCCCTTTTGGGCGATCCACTCACCGAGTCCAGCTCCTCGAGTTCGGAGTCCGAGCCTTCTTCGCTCCTTGCCACCTCTCGGTCGATTATGAAGCTCCGCAGGTCGGCAAGGAGGTTCTTGTCGCCGGCTCGCTCTTTCAACAGCTGCAGGACGTCGAGTCGTAGCTTCTCTTCTTCTTGGTCGTGGTGGGCCCTTTTCCCTTTCTCGATCTCCCCCCTTTCTTCCGTCGCGGTGGCTTTGGGGGTGGTTGAGGTTCCTGCCTTCCCTGGCGAGTCCGATGGGTTGCTTTCCCGTTGCTTCGGGGGTGTCGCCATTCTGCAGGTAGGTACGGGTCCTTGTCTTGTGGCTTGGGATCTCTGGGCCTTACCAACCATCCTCTGCTACCATTTTGTTACAAGGATTGATGGATCAGGCCCAATGAAGAGACTTGAGACTTCAAGTAAAATATCTCTCCTTTTATTTGCAGGTTCATCATATCATCACTTGGTTACATTAGGATCTGAGCAACATGGAGGAGTGTGCCCACCTTTTGTACCTGTGGGCGGGGATTCAGGTAAGGAGGGGCCTATGGGAGGAGCTGGCCAGGTCGGTGTCTGGGTTAACCCTTGCACTGCTGAGCTATAGCTGGTCCCTGGCACGGGTAGGGCATTTATACCTGACAGTAACCTCTGAAGGGAAACAATAATAAGGATATAATAAATAATGCTAGGATATGATATACTGGTATACTAGATTCTGTAACCATTAGGTTCTTGTAATACACATATGCCTTTGTATCACATATATTATGCCTTTATATTTGTATCTCCTGTAACAAACATATTCTGTTATTAGGCCTGTAATGTATTTGTCAAACATATGTCCCTGCCATTTGACTTGAACCCATATCAATCTTCTCCCTATTTTTTTCTTGTGCCATCTAAGAGCATGGTACGTATCTCAGTCTTAATTTATGTTGATCTGGATAGACTCCTACTTTCCAGGGCCAGGAGGCCTAAGTGGCCAATTGAGTAAACAAAGAAATGCTCAAGATGACTAATTGGGAAGTTTCTATTCCCTCTTGCAGGGCAACAAGGAATGCACAAGCCTGGATTGGGAGGCCAGAGTTGGGTACTAAACTGACATCTCTGAGGGTATAAAAGGACGCCATACCTTCCCCAAGGTGTGGCTATCTCCTCGCATGCATTGTATCTGTATGTTCTGGATATAGTTCCACCCAGTATTTTGTTTTTGGCCATAAATAAAATCTGGGGTTTTTTTGCAAGCCTCAGCCTTCAGAAATAGAGTTTTCTGAAGTGGTCAAACAAAAGCAAATAAAACACTCCCAGGAGGAAAACAAATTAAAGTTTCATTTGTATGTATTATTTAATGGACTGCTAAATTGGCAAAATGGACTGCTGAATTGGCCACGACCACCCAGCCACGCCCACCCAGTCACATGACCACCAAACCACACCCACCCAATCACATGCCCCCCAGCCACACCCACCTAGCCAGTCCGGCCCCCCAACAGTCTGAGGAACCCTGAAGTGGCCCCCTGTTCAAAAAGTTTGAGGACCCCTGGTCTAACCTATAGAAATTTGAAGTAACAGTAGAGTAGATCTGAAATTCCTTCTCCAAGATGCATTATATATCTGCATTATAAACTGATTTAATCTCTTCCATCAGCAATACAGATTATTAGGATCTGCTCTAACATTGTTAATGAATTATTGTTTGAGTTCATTTTAGCTTCAAGGCCACACTGTCAGTTGGCTCTGGTATGCAGTGGCCTCTGGTTGCTTAGCTACAAGGGGGCTGGGCTGTATACTGTATCTTTATCTATGCTGTTTCCTGCTCTGGTGCCTCAGAGCTTGCTTGAAACTGTTTGCATTCAGTTTGTTCCTAGTAAAAGTAACTTTCTCTAAATCTATGGAGCCAAGGATTTTTCTTTCCTGGGAACTGAACCGAGGCAGCTCTGACATTAAGCAAGTTCTGCTTTAAGGATCAACTAGGAGACAGCGGTCTACCGTGGGGACCAAGCATCCAATGACTAACCTTGGGAGTGAGCTGAAGGAAATTGGCGCTATGGCCGGCTCCCCCACTAAACCACACCAGACTCCAGGTGAGGCAGAATGGCAAGGAGAGCTGGACTTCAGCGAGAAGCCCATCAGGCTCAGGTGGGTGAGGGGCATGGGGCAAAGGGAAGATCCCCTCTGAAGAGAAGCCCAGAGGAAGCCATGCTGAACCAGGCTCTGTTCCTGATACAACAAATTAGGGGGAGTCAAAGAGCCCAAGGGCCTCTGACACCAGCAGCGTCTCAAGATCCCTGGGTCGCCCCAGACCAAGCTGCGCAAGCCACTCCACCTGCAGGGACCGTTCCTAGAAGGCACCAAGCCCCAAAGGTCCCAGCCTTGGGTGTGCAGAATGGGGGAGACGCTGAGCAATTGGGGTTCTTTCTGGTGTAAGTCTGGAACTACATGCAGGAGTATGGGGCCAAACTGGAGATGGCAGAAGCCCAGATAAGATGAGTAACAATGGCCCTGGATGCGGCGGCAGCAAAGTGGATGGTCTCCCTCCATAATGGAAATGCCCCCCAACTGCGGAACTATGACCACTTTATGACAGCTCTTCACCAATGGTTCAAGGACCCACTGACTGAATGCAAGGCTAGGATCCAGATAAAGACCATCACCCAAGGGTGACAGTCGGTGCCCACGTACATCCAGGAGTTTCGAAAGATGGCATGCTGGTTGGCCACATGGTCTGAAAACTTCCTCACTGATTGCTTCAAAGATGGCCTCAGTGATAACATTTACTATACCTGCATCTTGCATGGGACCCCACGACCCTTACAATGCTTGTAATGTGTTGTATGTGTTGGCAACAGAAGGGGAGATCGACCTTGCCTGGGACCAATGCTGGAGAGCCAGCAGACGAGGTCAGTCCTTCCCTTCCACACGTAAGAAACACCCCAGGAGCACGATGTACCTCAGATGTGGGCAGGAGAGGCACTGAGTTGCAGCATACCAATCCAGCAGACCCAACCCCAGGGCCATGGCAACCTGAAGGGAGGAGGCAAAAAAAAAAAAAAAAAAACAGCTCCAAGGGACCCAATAGGCAGCACTGAAAGTTCTGGAAGTCATAGAGTTCACCCTCCTGGCTCTGAGGGGTTGGGAACTCTGACAAACTTGGGTGAGGCTAACAGCGACGGAAATGACAACCCCTGGGTAAGTTGGTGGATGACCCCTGTAACTCTCCTTGTGGAGTTAGTGGTGCCCTCTTCAAGAGATCAAGGGAGGATGCTGGCTTTACTGGACTCGGGCTGCACTAGGTACATAGTCAGCCCTGAAGTCGTTGAAAAGCTGGGACTGAGACTCAAATGGCTGAGAGTGTCCATAGCATTTTGCCAGCTAGATGGAACTGTAGCTGGAGGGGCACCAGCTCACTTTATAACTGAACCAGTAGAGATGAGAATGGGAAAGCATAAAGAGATTCTGTTTTAGAATGGTGCCAGGGATGGAGAGGCCCCTCCTATTTGGACTGCCTTGGCTGCAGAAATGGAACCGTGATGTGAATTGGGGGGGGGGGCTCTTACGGATTTGGCAGAAAGTGGCCAAGGAAGAGGAAAAGATCCCAAAACCCAGCGGTGAGAGAAACAAAGGGCAAAGGAAGCTGGGGGCAGCAGCTCAGGAGACCACTCAATAATCAAATCAAAAATCCCAAAGGAATACTGGGACTTGAGAGATGTGTTTAGTGAGAAAGGCTCTGATGTGCTCCTGTCCCATCGCCCCACAGACTGCAGTATTGAAATTCTTCCAGGAGCTAAACTCCCGAAGACTAAACTTTACTTGATGACTTCACATGAACTAGGAGAGCATTGAACCTTCATAGACAAGAACTTAAAACATGGATTTATCCAACCAGCAAGGCCATGAGTGGCAGCCCCAGTTTTGTTCCGGGAGAAGAAAGATGGGACTCTTCATCTATGCATTGATTATAGGGGACTAAACGCTGTGTGTGTAGAAAATGTCTACCCATTGTCACTGATGAAGAACATGTTGGCGCATCTAGCAAAAGGACAAATCTTCACTAAGTTAGATTTGCAGGAAGCTTACTACTGGATGCGAATCAAGGAGGGCAATGAATGGAAAACAACATTTAATTGCCCCCTGGGATGTTTCCAGTTCCGGGTGCTCCCTTTTGCCCTTACAGCCCCCTCCCCCCGAGCGGGGTTCATGCAACTGATCAATGAGGTGCTGCATGATTTTTTGTACAAGGGAGTTGTACAAGTGGATGGTATTTTAATATACACTGAAATGAGGGAGGAACATGTGAAATTGGTCTGGGCAGTCCTAAAAAGGCTCCGAGCTGCTGAACTATATACAAAACTTTCAAAGTCTGAATTTCATTAAGATAAGATTAAGTGGACCATGGAGTGCCATGCAGCGTTTGAAAAGCTCAAATGACTGTTCACAGCAGAACCCATGTTGAAGCACCCTGACCCAGATGCCCCATTTGTAATTCAAGCCAATGCAAGTGATGTACCTTTGGGGACAGTGTTATTGCAGAGGTATGCCTGGGGTTTGCTAGAGCTATGCACATACACTTCTAAGAAACTCACCGAGACTAAACAGAAATGGGCAATATGGGAGAAGGAGGCATATGCAGTGTGGTGGGCCCTATTCACTTGGTGGCATTTCCTGGAAGGGGCAAGGATGCCATTTGAGTATGGACTGACCATGAAAACTCCGTGCAGGCTATCCCCTAAACAAATCTGTTGGGCTCAACACTTTAATCGTTTCAACTTCACCCAGCATTATGTCCCGGGACAGGGGGAGAATTTTATGGCAGATGCTTTGCCTAGATTGCCCCTATACAACGGCATTAAAGCCAAAGTGGTCAAACCTGTTATCCCCTTCAAGCAGCTAGCAGCTCTGGTAACCACTAGAGCTCATGAGAAGGGGGAGTCTGAGATTCCAAATGAACAGTGTAAGAAGCTCAAAGAAGCACTAAAAGTTGATGAATGTCTTACTACTCACAAAAATGCATGATGGACTGGCTTGGATTGGGGCCAAATTATACGTACCCTCAAGCATGAGAGACACTGTATTAAAAAGCACCCATGACTCTAAGTCGGCAGGACATTTTGGATTTGTAAAAGCCCTGCACTTGGTTAAGAGGCAGTTTTGGTGGCCTTCATTGAAATAAGACATTGAAACTGTCCAGCTGTCCAGTTTGCGCTGTGGCAAAAAGACTTTTTAAAAGAAGCTTTTACAGAATGTGGCTGTGCCTTCCCAGGCATCCTGGAAAGAAATATCTATGAACTTTATTGTGGAATTGCCTGAAAATGGGGAGAATACTGTTATTTGGGTTGTTACTGATCTTGAAAAAAGTACACCTGCTCCAAGATTCCCTCTGTAAAGATATTAGCTAAACTCTTTGTACAACATGTGTATAGGTTGCATGGTGCACCTGAGTGCATTAATTCCGATAGAGGGGTACATCTACATTGCAGTTTTGGCAGAAATTCTTGAAGCTGTTGGGAACTGCCTAGAGCTTAAGCTCCTCCCATGACCCCCAAACTAATGGGGCTTGTGAGAGAACTAACAAAGTTCTGAAATAGTACCTCAGGTGCTACATTAATTACCAACAGGACAATTGGGCTGACCTTTTGCCTTTCGCAGAGGTAGCATATAACAATTCTGTGCATAGTAGCATGGGGTTCACCCCATTTAAGGTGGCCTCCAGGCAGGACTTTGGAGCTATGTCAGAACGGCCTCAAGAGAAATCACATGTACCCTCCCTTAGTGGAGTGGATAGCTCAACTGCAGAACACTTGGCCAGTTGCCCGTAAGGCACTGGAAGAGGCACATCAGGCACATAAGAAACAAGCTGACAAAAAATGCATGAAGCCAAAGGATTTTCAAGTAAGTGACAGAATTTACCTCTCCATGAAGTACTTACAGTCCACCCAACCATTTAAGAAACTTGGTCCTAAATACATGGGTCCATTCCCAATTGTTAAAGTAATTAACCCAGTCACTGTGCAATTGGAGTTGCCTAAGAACCTAAAGTGTATTCATCCTGTATTTCATTGCAGCTTCTTGAAATCTGAAATTGTATCACTCCTTCACCCTGTACCTGACACTCGTCCTGTACTCACTCTGATTGAAGGGGAGCAACATTTTGAAGTTAAAGAAATTCTAGATTCCAGAAAAGATAGAGGGAAGGTCCAATATCTCATTTCTTGGAAACACTTTCCCTCTGCACAGTCCGAATGGATGCTAAACATATCTGGGCACCTAAACTCCTCCAGACTTACCCCGACAAACTCTGAAGGGATAACCAATTTAGGGTGATGTAATATATGTTGTAATTGTAAATTTTGTATGGCAAATTACGGGGGACTGAATGTCAGCTAGCTTGATGCTTGCTGCCATAAAATAAAGGGGTGGGAGAACTGTGGAAAATTTACATCACAGTTTTGCAACTGCGGTTAGCTTCAAGGCAGGAGTGAAATCTAAAATTTGTTCTGTGGGCGTGGCTTGGTAGTGGGGGGTAATGTGACTGGGTGGGCATGGCAAACTTTTTTTTTTAACTTTTAAAAGCATTTTTTTCTACAACCTTAATAGGTTGCAGAAAAAAATGCTTTTAGACGCCTCTGGCGATCAGGCAAGTCAGCTGGGATCTCCAGAGGCTTTTAAAGGCGTATTTCTTTCTACAACCTCTTCGGCCAAAGGGGTTGCAGAAAAAAAATGCTTTGAAAAGCCTCTGATGATCACAGCTGAGCCGCACAATCATCAGAGGCTTTTTTTTTTACTTTTAAAAGCATTTTTTGGTTGAAAAGGTTGTAGAAAAAATGCTTTTAAAAGTAAAAAAAACAGCTTCTGATGATCGCGTGGCTCAGCTGGGCATGGGGTGGGGGGCGCAGGGATTTTTGCTTCTGGTTCTCCGAACCACCCGCCACCATCGCTACCGGATCGGGTAATCCGGTCCAAACCGGGAGCATTTCACCCCTGCTTCAAGGCTATGCTGTCAGTTTGCTCTGGTATGCAGTGGCCTCTGGTTGCCTAGCTACAAGGGGGCTGTGCTATATTCTGTATCTTTATCTATGCTTTTTCCTGCTCTGATGCCTCAGAGCTTGCTTGAAACCATTTGCATTCAGTTTGTTCTTAGTAAAAGTACTTTTCTCTAAATCTATGGAGCCAAGGATTTTTCTTTGCTGGGACTTGAACCAAGGCATCTCTGACAGACAGATTGCATCACAGAGTTCTGAAGAAGCTGGCAGATGTTATCTCAGAACCATTGTACTAAATCTTTCAAAAATCCTGGAGCACAGTAGAAGTACCTGAGGATTGGAAAAGGGCTGATGTGGTTCCCATCTTCAAGAAAGGGGAAAAAACAGACCCAAGAAACTACAGACCAATCAATTTAACATCAGTATCTGAGAAGATCCTGGAAAAGATAACAAAAAACAGACCTGCGAACAACTAAAAGCAAATAAAGTTATAACTAGTAGCCAGCATGGGTCTGTTATAAACAGATCATGACAAACCAATCTTATTTCATTCTTTGATAAAGTGACTAAATTAGTAGACCAGTGAAATGCTGTGGATTTAGTATAGTATACTTAGATTTCAGTAAGGCATTTAACAAAGTACACCACAATCTATTTCTTGGTAAACTAGAAAAATGTGGAATAGACAACATCACCACCAGATGGATTTGTAGCTGGCTGACAAACTGTACTCAATGAGTAGTCCCTACATCTATGTGGAGAAAAGTAAGCAGTGGGGTACCACAAAGTTCTGTCTTAGGCCCAGTACTTTTCAGTATCTTTATAAATGACTTAGATGAGGGAATAGAAAGGGAACTCATCAAATTTGCAGATGATACTTGATAAGTAAGTTTTCCAAGGATCTTGCCCAATAATCACAGACACGATGGGCTTTGAGTTCAATGTATTTATTTACTCCATTTCTTTCTATTCAGGTACTCATTTGGAACTGGTCCTGGACTTCTGCGCACAGCCTTATATATGGAGGAGGTGGAGTCAAGGTAAGGAGGGGTTATGGGAAGGGCTAAGTGAGGGAGGAGGGATCAGTGGGTCAGTCTATGCAATGGTGTATACACAATTAGGCATTTACTCGTAACAAATCCCCCTCTAAATGCCTAACATTCGGGGTTGATTCTGTACCCAGCATGGTCACCCCTAGTTTTGATGTGAGATATGTGTGTTGCTTGTTTGGTAATGGTTTCGTTAGAATGTCCGCAACTTGCTCAGAGGTTTCACAATGTACGGCCCTAATAAAACCTACATTTGATAACTGCCTGACATGCTTATGCTTGATGTCGATATGTCTGGACCTCTGACCCACTGCTTCTGCGTTGGAGATGTCTATGGCTGCTTTATTGTCCTCATGGATAGTTATAAGGTAAGCCGGTTCGGTCCATATTTCAGAGAGCAGGTCATTGAACCACACTAAATTGTTAGCTGCCTTTGATAGGCAGATGTACTCTGTTTCTGCCATGGATGTGGCAACCAGGTTCTGTTTGCCGGTATACCAGTGTACCGGGCAGTTATTGATGAGGAACACGTAACCTGATGTGCTTTTCCTGCTCTTGGTATCACCTGCCCAGTCAGCGTCCGCATAGCAGGTCAGCGCCGGTTCTTTGGATTTGGATGGTTCCAGGCATAGGTACGCGTCTATGCTATGTTTCAGGTACCTGATTACTCGCTTCACTCCTTCCCAGTGGTATACCTTGGGTTCACTGACATGTCTGGATAATAAATTAACAGCTAAGATGATATCGGGCCTTGTCCAATTGGCAATATACAGGAGGGATCCAATGACAGATCTATACAAGGTGTTGTCCTTAAATGACTCCCCCTCTTCGTGCATATGTTTCAAGAAGTCTGTTTGCATGGGGGTTTCGCATGGCTTAGCGTCCCTCATGTTGCATCTATGTATAAGTTCTAATATTTTCTCCTTTTGAGAAACTTTGAACCCGTTCTCTGTTTTCTTGATTTGTACTCCTAGATACTTATTGACTTTCCCTAGGGTCTTGAGTGTGAATTGTTTCCCCAGTTCTCTGGCGAATTTATTGCAATTTTGCTTGTGCTGCCCCATGTACAGGATGTTGTCTACGTAAACGAGTGCGTATTCGACCGATGTGCCCTCCCTCTTGGCAAAGAGGCAGAGGTCTGCTGATGTGGCAGTAAAACCCATGTCCCTGAGTGTTTTGGCTAGGCATTCATACCATCTTTTCCCGGACTGTCTTAAACCGTACAAACTTTTGTTTAGTAGCCAAGTGACTCCCTCTTCCGTGCCTTTCCTTGGGGGTGCCCTGACATATATTTCTTTGTCTAACTTCGCATGGAGGTATGCGGTTTGAACGTCAAATTGGTAGACTTCTAGGCCTAAGATAGATGCAAGTACTAGGGCGCTTTTGACACTTTCTGCCCTAACTGTGGGTGAGTAGGTATCCGTGTAGTCATCTGGATACCTTTGGGCGAACCCCTGAGTTACGAGTCTAGCCTTGTAGAGGGCCTTGTTGTCTTCGAGTTCCTTGATTTTGAAAACCCACTTCGTGCCTATGAGTGTCTTATTGGCTGGGACCTTAGAGAGGGTGTACACGTTCAGTTTGCGCAGGCTAGCCATCTCCCTTTCCATAGCTTGCTCCCACTTATCTCTCTCTAACTGCGGCAGACTAATGATTTCTTCGTATGAGTTGGGTGTTGTTCTATTTGGGTGAATGGACATGACATAATCTTCAAATCTCTTGGGCATTTTGTTTCTGTTGGGTCTGATAGGCCTCATGGGTCTTGTGTCGGTGTCGTGCATGTATTTGGCCTCCTTCTCTGTGACTGTGTCTACCTTGATGATGGGGTGGTCTTCCTTCCACCCCTTGGTGGCTACCTCATGGTGTCTTGGTCTTTGTCTTGTGTATTTGCTTCTAATGTGATGGGTTTGCTTTTGTCCCTTGATTCGTTTGTGTCTTCCTGTCTGATGAGTGTCTCGTTGAGGTATATCTTAGACCAGTTGGCGTTCTCGTGGAACACCACTGTTCTGGATACAATGAACCTGTTGTCCCTGTCAATGAATCTATAGCCTTTTTGCCTGGTTCATACCCCATGAACCTTAATCTCCTGGAGACCTTGTCTCCTTTTCGCCTCAGTTGCCTGGGGATGTGCACATCCACCGTGACTCCAAATATGTGCAGGTGTGCAATCTTTGGTTTTCAGTCGTACATCATCTCATAAGGTGTTTTCCCTATTACGCTAGACCAGAGTCTGTTCAGCGTATAATTTGAGTAGTTGAGAGCTTCCGCCCAGAATGGCTGTCCTAACCCCGCATCCTCTAGGGCGCATCTCATCATTGTTTGTAGGACTCCATTCCTCTTCTCTGCGACTCCATTTTGGAACGCGGAAAAGGGAGAAGTCTTGTAGTGTATTATCCCGTGCATCTTTGACCAGTTCGAGAATTCCCTCGATAAGAACTCAGACCCCCTATCTGTCATTATTTGCCTTATCTTTGTGTTGTGTTGCGTTTCCACTCTCTTATAAAACTCTTTAAATTTTTGGAATACCTCGTCTTTATGATTAATGGTATACACAAAGCCATAGCGGCTGTAGTCGTCTCCTATTGTCAGAAAATATCTCCTTTGGTATTTTATAGAGGGCTTCATGGGGCCCACAATGTCCATATGTACCAGGTGGAAGATAGAATTGGTAGTATGGGTGGCTTTTCTAGGTCTGGGTTTGGTTTTTAACTTAGATGATTTACATATAGAACACTCTAAGTAGTTGTTGCAGTTTTTTATTTTCAAATCACTGGTACATTCTGTCATTTTTTGGATGACTGGGAAGCTGGCATGGCCCAATTTTCTATGTAGCAAATGGGCGCAGTCATCGTGAATGGGTTTGCCTATTAGCAATTTCCCTCTGTGTGTCGTGTTGCCTTTGGTGGGGTCGTCTTCCCTGCCCCCCTCTGCCTCAACATGTGTGTTGACTTTATTCTCAGTGTTTTCTAGTTGGGCGATAACTTGGGTCTGGTTATTCTTTTTAGGGTGGATGTATGTTAGCCCTCCATTAATGACTATTTTGCTGATGCTTTCCCTGTCTCTGGTCAGGTAGGCTTTTCCCTCTTTGAAGGTGGTCTCTATGCCCATGTCCTTGCTCAGTTTAAGCGGTGCTAAAATGTTGTGGGGTATTTCGGGTATGA
The DNA here is from genome assembly GCA_022577455.1 of Arizona elegans. Classification (NCBI taxonomy): domain Eukaryota; kingdom Metazoa; phylum Chordata; class Lepidosauria; order Squamata; family Colubridae; genus Arizona; species Arizona elegans. Next base: position 66,531,386 of record JAKOOJ010000004.1, on the reverse strand, counting down.
GTAATACCCCCTCTACTTTGCCTATTCCGCTTATGAACGTGTTTCCTCTCCCTGTCACTAGGACCTTGTTTTGATTGGCCACCTTAATGTGGTAGTTTTCCTCTGTGAATGAGGTCAGTATCTTTATGTCATGAGTTGTGTGGTTGGTGGCTCCCGAGTCGATGAGCCATGCTTCTCCTTCTCTGGTTCGTGAGTGTGTGTGTGTGTTCTCCCTGATCCCATACATGGACCCTGGTCGGCTCTCCCTAGAGCTGTCCCTACTTCCCCTTCTGTTCCTTGGGTCGGGGGAGTCTCTGCGCCTGTATCTGTTGTCTGATGGGGATCTATCGGGGAGCCCCGGCTTCCTGCCTTCCCTTTCCCTTTGGTAGGTGTGGTCCCTTCCCCTTGAGTTTCTTGGGCAATCCCGTTTGTAGTGGTTCTTTGAGCCACAAGTGAAGCATTCTGGGTAGTCTAGGTTCCTGGTTTGGAACTCAACTTTCTTAGTTGGCCTGCTGTCCCTGCAGCTGATGGAGCGGTCCCTCCTTAAGCTATCTTCTGCTATTATCCTATTTGTCAGTGACTCGAGTGTGAGGTGGCTTAAGCCTATGCTATCCAGCTGCATTATAAAATTGTCCCAGCTGGGGTCCAGGGAGTTGATGACAATGCTCTTCATGCTCTCTTCGGATATATCCTCCCCCCTTTGTATCAGTCCAGTTCTTGTGGCATTCAGGTTCAGTATATGTTCACCCATGGGAGTCCCTGCTTTATGCCTGGCAGAGTGGAATTCCCTGGATATCCTTGCTGTGGTGGCAGCGCTTTTACTATAGAACAGATTAAATATTCTCTGCTGTATCTCAGACACAGTCAGATAATGGCTTAGGCTGGGGTATACACCTGGTGGGATACTTGCTATAATTAAATAGTAAGCCCTGTGATGCAAGCAATCTGTTTCTAAAGTCCAAGGTTTTGTGGGGGGGTGTCATCAACTAAAAACAGTAGATCCTCTTTTAAAAATAAAACCTGGAGTTGGTGATTCCACTGCATGAGGTTTGATCCATCTAATTTAAGAGTGGGAAAGTTAGCTGGTAAATTCCCTGAGTTTTGTGATGAATTACTCACAGTCTGTTGCTGCCCATGGTGTCTCAGGTGAGGGAACTCACAATATTTATTTATTTATTTATTTTTCATATTTGTATACCGCCCTACTCCCGAAGGACTCAGGGCGGTGAACAGCCATAATAAATACAAATACATATAGAAGTTAAAAACTATTAAGAAACAGATTAAGTAATTTAGGCTCAAAGATTAAGAACATCCAAATTTATCTAAAGAGGTTTAAAACCCAATTTAAAAGCCAGTTTAAAAGCCAATTAAAAAGGGAGAGTTAGGCCAGACCAGCTTGTTGGAATAGAAATGTTTTCAGCGCACGGCGGAATATGCGTAAGTCTTGGATGTTTTGTAACTCCGGGGGAAGCCCGTTCCAGATGGTAGGTGCCCCCACAGAAAAGGCTTTCCCCCTGGGGGCCATCAGTCGACATTGTTTGGCCGACGGCACCCTGAGGAGTCCCTCTCTATGGGAGCGAACTGGTCGGTGAGAGGCTATTGGTGGCAGGAGGCAGTCTCGTAAGTACCCTGGTCCTGAGCCATGGAGTGCTCTAAAGATAGTAACCAAAACCTTGAAGCGCACCCGGAAGATCACTGGGAGCCAGTGCAGCTCGCGCAGGAGGGGGGTTACATGAGAGCGCCACATTGCTCCCATTACCACCCGTGCGGCCGCATTCTGGACCAGTTGGAGCCTTCGGGTGCTTCTCAAGGGGAGCCCCATGTAGAGAGCATTACAATAATCCAGGCATGAGGTGACAAGGGCGTGAGTGACCGTGCGTAACGAGTCCCGATCCAGAAAGGGATGCAACTGGCTAATCAGGCGAACCTGATAAAAAGTCCTCCTGGCTACGGCCGTCATATGCTCTTCAAAAGACAGCCGTGAGTCCAGGAGGATGCCCAAGTTGCGAACCCCATCTGTGGGGGCCAACGACTCGCCCCCAATAGTCAGAGATGGTGCCAACTGACTATATCGGGACGACGGAAACCACAGCCACTCGGTCTTGGATGGGTTGAGTCTGAGTTTGTTCCTCCCCATCCAGATCCGTTCGGCCTCCAGGCACCGGGACATCACCTCGAGGGCATCATTGGGGTGGTCTGGGGTGGAGATGTACAGCTGGGTGTCATCAGCGTACTGATGGTACTTCACCCCAAAACCACGGATGATCTCACCCAGCGGCTTCACATAAATGTTGAATAGAAGGGGCGAGAGGACCGATCCTTGTGGCACCACACATATAAGGGGCCTCGGGGTCGACCTCTGCCCCCCTGTCAAAACAGACTGCGACCGGTCAGAGAGAAAGGAGGAGAACCACTGTAGAACAGTGCCCCCCACCCCCAACCCTTCCAACCGGTGCAGCATGATATCATGATCGATGGTATCAAAAGCCGCTGAGAGGTCTAGTAGGACCAGGACAGAGGAGCAACCCCTGTCCCGAGCCCTCCAGAGATCATCAACCAATGCGACCAATGCTGTCTCTGTGCTGTACCCGGGCCTGAATCCCGACTGGAACGGATCTAGATAATTTGATTCATCCAGGTACTGAGGCAGTTGTCGTGCAACCACACTCTCAACAACCTTTGCAACAAAGCGAAGGTTGGAGACAGGACGATAATTTGCTAATACAGCTCTATCCAGGGAGGGCTTCTTGAGGAGGGGCCTCACCACCGCCTCTTTCAAGACGGTGGGAAAGACACCCCCACTCAAAGAAGCATTTATAATCTCCTGGAGCCAGCCTCGTGTCACCTCCCGGGAGGCCAGTACCAACCAGGATGGACACGGGTCCAATAAACATGTGGTCACATTTAGTCTGTTCAGTATCCTGTCCACGCTTTCGGGAGTCACAGGATCAAACTCTTCCCAAATAATATTCTCAGGACCTGCCCCTGTCATCTCCTCTGGATCAATCCAGTCAGAGTCTAGCTGTTCACGAATCTGAGCAATTTTGTCATACAGATATTGTACAAAATCCTTAGCTCTACCTCCAAGGGGTCTTCCCGCGTCTCTTGATGGAGCAGAGAGCGGGTCACCCTAAACAGGGCGGCTGGGCGATTATCTGATGATGCAATAAGAGTAGAAAAGTAGTTACTCTTCTCTACTCTTATCGCCACTAGGTAATTCTTAATATGAGATCTTACCAGTGTTTGGTCGGATTCAGAACGACTAGCCCTCCAACTGCTCTCTAGGCGTCTTTTCCGGCGCTTCATCTCCCTCAGCTCCTCAGTATACCAAGGAGCCAGGTGAGACCGGCGCCAGGTCAGAGGCCGCAAAGGCACGACTCAGTCTAAAGCATCAGCCGCCGCCCTATCCCAGGCGGCCACTAAGTCCTCAGCCGAGTCGTGTGCTAGAACCTCAGGAAATGGCCCAAGCTCCATCTGGAATCTCTCAGGATCCATCAGGCGCCTGGGGCGGAACCACCTGGTCGGTTCCGCCTCCCTGCGGCGGGGTGTGGCGGTTCGAAGGTCCAGGCGAAGGAGGGAGTGATCTGACCATGACAAGGGTTCAATCACTGTATCCCCTATCTCGAGATCACTCAACCACTGTCCAGAGACAAAAACAAGGTCCAGTGTGTGTCCCCCCATGTGAGTAGAGCCATAAATTAACTGGGTCAGGTCCATAGCCATCATGGAAGCCATGAACTCCCGAGCCACCTCAGATGTCTCGCCAACTGATGACAGGTTAAAATCCCCCATGACCATAAGCCTGGGGGTGTCAACAGCCACAGCGGCTATAACATCAAGCAGCTCAGGCAGGGCTGCTGCCACATGGCAGGGAGCCAGGTACGTGACTAGCAAGCCCAACTGCACCCTATGACCCCACTTCACAAGAAGGGACTCATATCCAGCCGTCTGAGGAACAGTGGCCTCCCTTGGTCCAAGACCTTCGTTAATAACAACCGCCACCCCTCCGCCCCTCCCCTGAGACCTTGGTTGATGGAAAGCATGGAAACCTGGTGGGCACATATCAACAAGGGGGGCTCCCCCTTCCTGGCCCAACCAGGTCTCCGTAATACCCGCCAGGTCCGCACCCCCCCCGAATAAGATCACAAATGAGGGGGGCTTTATTTACCACGGACCTGGCATTGCACAGCATCAGCCGAAGGCCTGGGGCCCGAGGTTCCGTACAACCTGGGGAACGAGAAGAGCTTTGAGGGTCGGAGCGCACCACCGCTTGTAAACAGCGAGGACGCACTCCCGTAGGATGATGTGGCCCCCTGCTCCCGCCATATCTGCCCCTCCCACCTACAGTATCGATGTTATGGGCATCTGTATCGTAAGATCTAATCATCTCCTTGACCCCAGATTTCACACCTCCCATGCCACGCCCTACGGCTGGCCCAGATACCCTCCCCCACGGGTCTTCCCCCGAACCCACGTAATCTACCCCCCTCCCAGAATCCCTTAAAATCTTATTAAGAAATTTCCCTAAAAAACCCCATAACCCTCTTTTTGCTGTATGCCATCTCTCCGGACTCCAAAGTCCGTCATCGAGATAAGCCCTCGATAAAGAAGAGGGCCAGACCTGCGAGAGGGGGGCATCTCGCAGTTTGAGGAGTTCTCCCAATGAGTACATTTTGTAGCTAGATAGTCTATAGCTGGTAGGCATGTCCTAGTTATCCAGGGTCCTGTGGAGAGAGTATCAATTAGAGGTACAAGTCATTTTAGTCTCGCTGAACTGTCATATCAGCGGTAGAAAGAGCCATTTTGAACTCAGATGTGAACATCGATCACCCTCTCACGGCAACTAGATATAAGGGTGAAAAACAGCAGCTATAGTCCTGTTCTTTCAATGTTGTACCTAGGCATAGATGGAATAGCCAATCCTTGAGATTAGAGATACGGATAGTCTGTGGGAAATATATATAGTAGGCGAAAATCCAGGGAGACGCAGATGAAATAAAAGTAAGGAAATTCTCATCCTGATATACAGGAAACAACAAAACCTGGATAGCAAATGATTCACAAAAAAGCCGAATATCCGGTCATAAAAGGGCGATAGGAGATAAAAATACAGGAGGGGAGATGGAATAAGGCAGTCACTTTGTAGAAGCAAAGCCCCCATGATAGACATAACAATCATTTCTAATGTCCTTAGAAATATGGCTTGGGTATGCAGTTTGCAGCTCTGTATAGACTTGGATTTATGTTCTCTCCTCTTCTTGCAGGAGCCGACTGAGCATGTGCGAGGCCCATTTCGCTACTGTAGCCGAGGCCTAAGAGCAGCTGGCTGTTGCTGCTCTCAGGCCTTGGCCTAGGCCTCCAGTTGGGGGTCCCATCTCACTCCTGGGGTGCCCGGCTTCATCTCTGGAGGCAGGCATCCATCGCTGGGCGTCCGGATCCATGCAGGGGGCTGGAGAGAGGCGAGGAGGCGAGGCGGTCGTAAGTCGAGGACTTCTGGGGTTCTGAGGCGTGGCAGCTGCAGTGGGTCCCGATCCTTGATTGCTGGTCCCTGGGCACGTGAGTAGGCCGGGCGGAGGCCGCATGGGGGTTGAGTAGCAGGTGTGGCCTCTTCCCCTCGAGCCTCTTATGCTTGGTGCTGCGGGTGCTGGGTTCGAGTCCTGCCATCTGCATGATTCAAGCATAGTTGGTGCCCTGCGGTTGTCTTCGTGGGGGTTGGTCATCGGGTGGAGTATCTGGGGTGTGTGCTATCATCGATGGCCCCCCCGTAGCCCCCTCGGTTTGCGGCGGTGTCTCCAAGGTGCGTGGCTGGCGTGAAGGGGTTGCGTGCAGGGCCTATCGTAGCTGCTGGGGCCTCGGGTGTCTTTCTGGCTTCGAGCTCGGGAGGTGAGCTTCAGATGCCTTGGTATGTCCCTTCTGGGGTGCCTTTGGCTGTTCCCCCATTTGTTCTGGGGTTTCTTTCATTTGGCACCATTGGATTTGAATCCTGGCTCCCTATTGGTCGGTGGCCATCCCAAGATGGCCGCCGGGAGCATGGCACGAAACTGGAACCGTTTGGCTCTTGGTCTCTGCCAGGGGGCATCTCTGTCTTACCGGTCTGGCAGCCTCGTGGTCTTGCTCCTGGGGGCTCATCGCTGCTCCCTGGTCATCTAGAAGGTCCCGGAGCTTCGCGATGAGTTCATCCTTGCTTATGGAGGCTTCTATCATTTTCTGTATGATGTCCTTTAGTTCATCTCTCTCGGGTGATCTGTCTCTGGCGTGCCTGGCTGCACTTTCTTTTGGCCTCACGCTTCTGTTTGTTTGGTCCAGTTCCTCCATCTCCAAGGCAGTTGGGATTCTGGCGGTGGCACCTTCAGGTTCCCCCAGCTCTGCCATCAGCCTGGTGGTGGACCTTGTGTTCATCCTTCCTTCCATTTCCGATTTTGGTTCTGTTTATTGGGCATAACGGTCCTCTGCTACCATTTTGATAAGTAAGTTTTCCAAGGATCTTGCTCAATAATCACAGACACGATGGGCTTTGAGTTCAATGTATTTATTTACTCTATTTCTTTCTATTCAGGTACTCATTTGGAACTGGTCCTGGACTTCTGCGCACAGCCTTATATATGGAGGAGGTGGAGTCAAGGAAAGGAGGGGTTATGGGAAGGGCTAAGTGAGGGAGGAGGGATCAGTGTGTCAGTCTATGCAATGGTGTATACACAGTTAGGCATTTACTCATAACAATACTAAACTGGTAGGAATAGCCAACACCTCAGAAGACAAGCTCAGGATCCAAAAAGATCTTGACCACCATTTGAACAATGGACCCTATCCACCAAAATGAATTTTAATGTGGAGAAAAGCAAAGCTTTACATTTAGGCAGGAAAAAAAATCAAAGGTATAAGTACAGATTAAGCGAGATCTGGCAATGTGCAGCAGCAACCCAAAAAGCTATACAACCCTGGGTTGTATAAATAGAGGCATAGAATCAAGATCACATGAAGTATTAGTGGCACTTTAGAAAACTCTAAGACCACACCTGGAATACTGCAACCAGTTTTGGTCACCATATTTCAAAAAAGATGTTGAGACTTTGGAAAAAAATCAGAGAAGAGCAACTAAGATGACCAAAGGCCTGGAGACTAAACCATATGAAGAATGGCTTAAGATTTTGGGTCTGGCTAGTCTAAACAAAAGAAGAATTGTGTGTGTGTGTGTGTGTGTGTGTGTGTGTGTGTGAGTGACATGATAGCAGTATTCAGGGCCGGATTTAGATGAAAAGAGGCCCTAGGCTATTCCACTTATGAGGCCCTTTCACCTATAGTGAAAGTGTAATTTTAATTTTGCTAACAATTTGAATGTAGGCCCCTCTTGATCTTGAGGCCCTAGGCTGAAGCCTAGTTAGCCTATAGGAATATCCGGCCCTGGCAGTATTCCAGTATTTGAGGGGCTGCCACAAAGAAGAGGGGGTAAAATTATTCTCCAAACCACCAGAGGGCAGGACAAGAAATAATGGTTGGAAACTAATAAAACAGAGAAGCAACCTAGAATTAAGGAGAAACTTCCTATCAGTGAGGACAGTTAACCAGTGGAATAGGTTGCCTCCAGAAACTGTGGGTGCTCCATAACTGGAGGATTTTAAGGAGACCGGACAGTCATTTGTCTGAGATAGTATAGGTTCTCCTGCTTGAGCAGTGGGTTGGACTAGAAGACCTCCAAGGTCCTATTCTATTCTATTCTATTCTATTCTATTCTATTCTATTCTATTCTATTCTATTCTATTCTATTCTATTCTATTCTATTCTATGTCTTTCAGAAAAACAACAAAGTAGAGGCCACCTGCCTCAGGAGGAGTGATGTTCCATAAAGAAGGATCACAACCAAGAAGAGGATCTTTTTCTCATGGGCTACCAGATGGACATCAATCAGTCTTGTAACTTGTCCTGCCTTTCCATCCTGGTAAGTGGTTATAATAGGGCAGTCCTTCAAATAGCCTTGTCCCAGGCTTTAAATGATATAACCAGCACTATGAATGGTTGTCAGAACATTGCCTACATATGATGTACCAGAGACTAGAAGGGGATAAGCCTTTACAGACATCACATGTGACTATATCAGCCAATTAACTCTTTTATTGGACCCTTACCCAGAAACCACTTGGACATTGTCCCTGTATTTCTCTCTCTCTCTCATCTATCTCTCAGCAAGACAATACGTGAACTTATCTCTCCTCTCAACATCTGAGTCATACAGTTAGGGTAAAAAGTGCAACAGGACACCCTGTTCATTATTGTATGCATGTATATATTTTGTAAATAATAAAACAACTTTTTGAACCTGAAGCTGTATTGATCAAATAACTTCCTCATAGAACCAAATGAGCATGACCATCAATATATATCTGACAAATGGTAGCAGACGATGAAAAATTATTGCTCAGGTCTATGAATTTTTTTTGTAAATTTTAAAATCATAGAACGATTTTTCCTAACATGGAATCCTTGAACCTGAATGAATTATCTTTACAAGAGATTGATGCATTAACCGTATCCTTAACAAAACAGCACCAATCATTATCCAAAAGACTAAAAAAACTTTCTATTGAAGCTACGCAGCAAGTACAAACCTCTTTACGAAAGGACCCAATTTTTTTTCTCCTCTTCACCCGAACACCGAAAGAACAGAACCATGCTTACAACAACCTTGCTTCGATCTCAATTCTACTCCACCTCATGACTATCATCAAGGACTTCAACCTTCTGAATCCCTTGTATGTTCCAACCCTATAACTTCAGACCAACTTTTATTTTCTCAAGCTTCTCCAAAACAGCATTTATATCAAGCTTTACATGCGACAGGCCTGTTAAATGAAAGAACTCTTGAACTGTTGAACACCCTTTCAACCTCACCAGGTCTGGTAAGCGACAATTTTTTGCTTCAACCCATAGATTCCCAGACTGACCTTTTAAACACCCATTTTATTAAAAATCCTCCCTCCCCACCTATTGACTTTATTGCTCCCAATATGGCTTCCACTTTCCCCGAAAGCATGGCTTCAAAAATGGCTGACAAAATGGCCGCCCCCACACTCCACCATGCGGTCCACAAAATGGCCGACAATTTATATGACCACACTTTAAACAAAATGACGTCTACCACTTCAGACCACAAGGTCTCATCCAACCCCCTTTCCCCCATACATCCTACTACCCACCCCACAACTGGAGATATTCAGACTGACTGATTCCCTACCTTCTTCATCCAAAGCACCAAGTTCCAAATCCTCCCAATTTTTTTAAAATTTTCAGAACTTTTCTATTTTTGCTGCCGCTGCAGACCTCCCCATCTATACCGCTGCAGCTGCAGCAGCTGCATATATTTCTACTGATACCAATATTGTTTCCAATGTAAAAAGATCCTTTTCAGTCTTTGCAGCTGCCGCCACACTCCCCCCTTATCGCCGAAGATGCTGCCGCTGCTGCTGCCACCTCCAACACTACAGATACCCCGTCCAAACAACAAATTCACACGATTTTTGCAGTTTTTGCATCAAAAGCCAAGCTACCTTCTACAGCAGCCGATGCCATCGCAGCAGCTCTTCCAAATCAAACTACAACCACCACCTCCATTATTCCTCCTATCGTTGAATGACCTGCAACATTTTCTCTCACACCAAACGTCTCCAATCAACAATCCAATAAATTACCTATCTCTGCTGATAGTAACTCATTTCATCCTTCTATTACTGTAAACTGTAATGATTTAAATATTGAAACTAATCATTCTTTGTCTTTATCTACTAATGTAAATTTATCTTTAGAAATTGAAACTGTTTTGCAACATTTTAAACAACATGGCCCATTACCTTTATCACCAAACTTCAAAAAATTATAAATCTCGGGTAATAATTTCCCTACTTGGGAACAAGAAACTCATTTACATCTTTTAAGAGAAGGCACATTTCTTATAATTGAATCTCCCCCTACTAAACCTTGGTCATCTGCCTTAACTTTTCTTCACAATAGTGTTTATGCCAATCTTATGTCAACTTTAGAAAGTGATATTGTTCATTCTATACCTACAGGTTTTACTGCACAAGAAGTATGGCAATACTTACAAAACCATTACAACAAACCCTCGCCTGCAACTATCGCTACTCTTGCTGGTGACTTTTATAGCATCATATATAAGCCTGGCACATCTATGGCCAAACATCTTTTCCACCTGGAATCCATGCGAAAACAACTGATCCAACGCAATCATCCTGTACCTGAAACTGCCATGATTGGTATCATTTTCAATTCTATTAAACACATTCCTGGTTGGTCTGGATTCATTAATAGTCTCCACTCCTTACCCCACCACCCCACATGTACACTGTCGCTGAAATCAAATCCAAATTAATAGACGAATATAGAAGACTCTATCATACTGATATATACCCTACTTCTTTTGACCACCCTTTTTACCCTAAACACAAACCATTCTACCAAAACTGGCAGAAACACCCCTCTCAATATCAAAATAATTTTAATTATTATAACTATAGAAGACATCATCATACCTACAACTCCCATCCTCCACACGGTGACAACACCACCCACACTCATGATACAAGGGGATACACCCCTACAGACAAGACTAACAAAAGAAATCATACTATCAAAGAACATACTGAACCTAAAAGATCCATGGCCACTGAATTTTACATTAGAAAGGGTCCCACACACAAAGATTATAAAGACAGAAGGGGACAACATACTGAACAATCTATATATTCTAACTCCGATTCCCAAACATTCGGCATCTTTCCCAACATCCAACAATACCTGTGTGACACCACGCACTTATGGGTCATCGATTCTGGAAGCATACACCATACCACCAATGACAAATCCATATTATATGATATTCACCCAACCAATATTTCAATTACAGCAGCAAATGGTATTTCCAATACAGTTGAATATGAAGGATCTATCTTTATACCCGGTATAGGGAAAATTAGTCAAGTGCTCTATACACCTACCTTTGGCCGCAATATTTTGAGTACTTCAAAATTAAGTAAAATTGGTTTTAAAGTATCTCTTGATGATCAACACAGTTTTATAAAATCCAAACATGATAACACTATTATTGCTAATATTTCTGTCATTAATGATTTACCTTTTCTTATTCCAGATTCCTTTACATCATCCTCACCCACGACTCAACTACCTCAATCCTCATTGAGACCTGACCCTGACAATCATCCCGACCGTACCTCTGACACCCACCACGAAGGTACCACACCTCACCATACCAATACACATGACACTTTCGAATTACATAACGACCAACACACCACACCACACCTCTCTCCAACTTCACCCACATCACAAAACCAACAAACCTCCAAAACAAAAATTCAAACTCATATAGGTGAACCTTTACACGATAACTGTGCCCATTTATTACACAGACGTTTAGCACATGCCAATACTGTTGCTGTAGACAATACTCAAAATTTTTCCCAAGGCATATACACTAAGGATTGCCCTATCCAACTTGACTGTGAGATTTGTAAAGCTGCAAAATCAAAGGCAGCCCCAATTCCCCACACCATCACCAGACGATCAAAACACATATACGAATTGGTACACGTTGACATTGTAGGCCCTTTTCCACTTTCTTTGGGCAAACGCAAATATTTTTTGAACTTAGTCGATGATTTCAGTCATTTCAGACATATCTATACCCTTACTGAAAAATCTCAAGCATTCCAAAAAATAAAAAAAATTTACACTCTCATACAAAACCAACACAACATCAAATTAAAGAAAATTCAAACAGATTGTGGAGCCGAATTCACATCTGTACAATTTCAAAACTGGATTGCCTCCAAAGGCATTATACACTACAAAACATCTCCTTTTACCCCCCAGCAGAAGGGAATTTTGAAAGAAAAAATGGAATATTACAGACCATGATGCGCAGCATCATGTTAGATGCTGATGTACCCCTTAGCTATTGGGCAGAAGCCCTTGCATATGTCAATTACACTTTTAACCGCACATGGAATAAGGTTATTAACCAAACTCCCTACTTTTTTGTATATGGCACTCAACCACACCTCACACATCTTCACGTTTTTGGCTGCTATACATACGTCAATATCCCCAAACCACTCAGACAGAAGGGGAATGAGGTGTCCAAAAAATTATGTTTCGTAGGATATGCACCAGGTTCGAAAGCATATCGATTCATAAAAAACAACAATACAGTAATAATTTCCCGTTCAGCCACATTCATAGAAAACCACAACTGGACCAAAATACACTCAAATGACTCATACGTATTAACCCAAGAAACAAATACATGAGATACACCACAGAGAATTCAACATGTACAAACAACAACACCAAAAGTTACACCACGAACAAACAACACAGATACACAACTACCAATCAGAAAATCCAAACCCATCACTCCAAAAATATTTTTTTATTGAAAAAGTTTTACAAATACAAATTTTCCCATTTCCCCCCCTTTCCCTCCCTAACCCTCCCTAGCCCTCCCCTCCTCCCATGACTTCCCCAAGGTGAAATCCAAATCCACATCATATTATATCATACTTTACCGCCCTTCTAATCTCCCCCCTGTGTACTATACATTTCTACATAACATTGGAATATTCTACCCGCTATATACTATACATTTCTACACAACATTCAACTAAAAGCTATCTGATACTTCCTAGTTTGGTATTTATTCTGCACATAATCTATCCATTTCTTCCACTCCCATGCATAAGTCTCTTGAGTCCGGTCTTTTAAGTATGCTGATATCTTCGCCATTTCTGCAAAACTGGCCACCTTCAAAGTCCATTCTTCAATAGTAGGCAAAACATCCCTTGTCCAATATTGACCAATCAGTAACCTAGCTGCTGTCACCATGTACAATATCAATTTTGTTTCACCCATTGAAAAACCCTTAACTATACCCAATAAAAACAATTGAGGAGAAAATTGGAGTTTTTTCCTCAAAACATTTTGCATAACCCACCAAATTTTTATCCAGAAAGCCTTCACTTTCTTGCAAGTCCACCATATATGATAATATGTAGCATCCAAACAATCACATCTCCAACATTTTGGTTGAACATTAGGATACATGCATGACAATTTCTTAGGATCTAAATGCCACCTATAAAACATTTTATAAAAATTTTCCCTCAAATTCTGTGACTGTGTAAATTTAACATTCTGAACCCATATTTTTTCCCACGTTTCCATCATAACTGGTTCTGCAAAATTTTGCGCCCATTTTATCATACAATCTTTAACCAGTTCATTTTCTGAGTCTCTTTCTAACAAAACATTATAAACCCTCTTGATATGCATTGGGCCTTTCTCTTTTATCCGTCTAACCAATTCTTCTTCATACAACATTAAACCAGTTTTTTGATCTTCTCTCCATCTCAGTTGAAGTTGATTATACTGTAACCAAGTTAAATTAATCCCTTCTTCCAACAGTGTATTCAATGTCTTTAGTTGCCATCTGCCCCCATCATTAAAAAGTGATTCTTTGTATAAAACCCCCCCGAGTGTCTTTATATTTATATTCTGTATGATATGACCAAGATCCAACCACAACGGTATTTTTTAATCCCATTTGAACCGGTGCTTCTTCCATACTATCATCAAAGAGTTTCTAAGCATATGGCTATTGAATACTTTATCCACTTTATTTTCGTAGAATAAATATGCATGCCAACCAAATTCAAGATCATAACTCTCTATATTCAATATTCCAGTCTTTGTCCTTCCAAACCAATCACTTGCTTGTGTCAACGCTGCTGCTTCATAGTACAGTCGCAGGTTTGGAAGTTTAAGACCACCCCTTTCACGAACATCTTGCATAATTTTCAATTTGACTCTTGGCTTTTTCTCATTCCAAACAAACTTATTCACTCCTTTTTGCCATTCCATCAACTGTTTATCACTTTTAAGCACCGGAATCATTTGAAACAAAAATAAAAATCTAGGTAGAACATTCATTTTAACTGCTGCTATTCTTCCAAGTAAAGACAGCTGCAGTTTTTTCCAAGTGTCCATATCCTTTTGTACCTTTCGCCACAACACCTCATAATTGTTTTGGAACAGTTTTATATTTGAATCTGCAACTTGAACTCCTAGATATCTCACCTTTGATATTATTTCAAAGCCTGCCTTCCTTTCAAGTTCTTTCTTTTGATCAACTGTCATTTTTTAACTATCATCTTGGTTTTTTTCTGATTCAGTCTGAATCCTGATACCATACCATATTCTTCTATAATGTCTTTCATCTGAATTATTGATTCCATCGGCCGTGTTAGGGTAACAACCAAATCATCTGCAAATGCCCTTGTTCTATAGTCCTCTTGCCTTATAACTATTCCATTCAAAGTACTCGAGTCCTGTATTGTATTCAACAAGACTTCTAGAGTTAGAATAAACAACAACGGGGATAATGGACAACCTTGTCTTGTGCCTTTTTCTATACTGAAGTTTGTAGTTAAGCTTCCATTAATGATAATTTGTGCCGTTTGCTCTTGATAAATTGCCCGCACAAACTGCTCCCCAAAGTCCATCTTTCTTAAAGTCTTTAATAGAAAGTTCCAGTTCACTCGATCAAAGGCCTTCTCCGCATCCAAAAACACGAGCACTGCAGAGATCTGTTTATTCCTCTCGAGATATTCCAATAAGTCTATAATTTGCCTCACATTGTCCTTCATGTATCTGCCTTCTATAAATCATGATGAATCACCTCTTGAATAACTGGCATTAATCTGTTGGTTAATACTTTTGCAAAAATTTTATAATCCGTATTCAGGAGAGATATTGGTCTAAAATTCTCCAGTTTTATAGAACCTGCTTCCTCTTTTGGTATCAAAGAAACAAAAGCTGCTTTCCATGAAGGGGGTATTTTACCCCCTTGTTGTATGTTACAAAATAAATCTTTAAGATGTTCAATCATTTCTACTTGTAAAGTTTTATAATACACTGCAGTTAAACCATCCGTTCCTGGAGCTTTAGCTGTTTTCAGTTGTTTAATAGCAGCAATAATCTCAGCTGTTATTGGTAAACTCGTTCTTTCCTTTTGATTGCTAGAAATTTTCATAACTCTCCTTTCATCTAGATATTTATTTATAAGTTCATTCTGTATATCATCTTTGGCATACAATTTGGTATAATAATCTAAGAAGGCTTCTTTAATTAGTCTTTGTTGAAAAACTTCCTTCCTTCCATACTCGATACTACCAATAGTCCGAGTACTCTGTTGTTTCCTCAATGTGTAAGGTAACCACCTGCCCAGCTTATTAGCGTTGCAAAATGTATTATGTTTCGCGAATTGTAAATTAGTTGCTGCTTGTTCCGCTGTAAGCATTTGAACTTGGTCTTTCAAAAGTTTTATAATTCCTTGTAATTTTTCATCTGTTGGATTTTTTATAAGCATCTGTTCTTTTTTCTTTATCTCTCCTTCCAATTCTAATCTTTTTCTTTGTTTATTTGATTTATGTTTAGAGTTCATATAGATCAGTATCCCCCGCATATACACCTTACTCGCATCCCAAACAATTTCAATAGGGGTACCCTTATTCAAGTTCATTTTAAAAAATTCCTTCATTTGTTTTTTAAGTTCATTTACATTCTTTTCATATCTAAACAAATTTTCATTTACTCTCCACGATCTTCTCTCATTCTTTCCCATTTCTATTTCTATCCATACCGGGCTATGTTCAGTTAAAGTCCTCGGAAATATCTTTGTTTTCTTTGTTTTTAAAAGTAAATCAGCCGTAAGTAAAATAAAATCAATCCTAGAGAAGGATCTATGTCTATCTGAAAAAAAAGTAAAGTCCAATTCTTTTGGGTTATGCATTCTCCATATATCTTTCAATTCCAAATCTTCTTTCATATCAAAAAAGATCTGTGGTATTTAACACATGACTTTGCCAAACTCTTCTTATCTTTTTTGAGATCTATTACTCCATTCCAATCTCCCATAAGTAAAATAGATCTGAAGTCCCACTGTAATATTTTAGAATACAATATTTTATAAAAATTTTCTTGTTGCTGATTAGGCGCATAAATTCCAATCACCAAAATTGGACCATTGTCTATAGAGAGTTCAATTGCTATATATCTTCCACAGTCATCTGCTTCTAAAATTTTTGCTGGCAGTCTTTTATTTATATAAATCAATACACCATTCTTTTTCTCCGAATTTGAGGCTATAAACTGTGCTCCTAATCTAGAATTTATCAGATATTTTTGATCTTGTGTTCTAATATGAGTTTCTTGTAAGCAAATAACATCATTATTAAATTGTCTCAGATAATGAAATATCTTCCTTCTTTTCTGTGGTGAGTTCAGTCCGTTCACATTCCAAGATAAAAACTTAATTGTCATTTGTAGTCTCCTGAAGCGTTAAGAGCATTTGCTGAAGTTTCTGTTCCAGACTAGTAGTCTTCGGCTTAGCTCCTCCCATAGCTTCGGATTTTTGTGCTTTACCATTGACTCCCTGCTTACCTTGTGGTGGCTTAGACCTCTGCTGTTGTTGTTTCTCTAGAATTTGTTTATAAGCTGCTCGAGTTATACCCTGGTCTTTAGCATTGTGCAACATCAAATCAAGATCCTCTGCCACTTCTCTTGTATTTTTAGGTGGTCCACCTATAGCCTCTAGAGGAAGATCCAGCAACGGTTCATCTAAAAATCCCCCTGTTGCTCCTTGAGTTTTCATTGCCTCCACCTCCATCTGTTTCCGCTGCTCTTCAAGCTCTTGTTCAAATTGCTTCTCTTTCTCACCCTCCACTATACCTAACACTGAGGATGTACGTGGAGATGCTGCACCAGTTTTAAAAACATTGAGATAAAATTCTTCCGCTTTTTCAACAGTATTTAATCGATATCTCTCTCCTTGATACCTCAATATTATGCCAACTGGAGCATCCCATCTGAATGGAATTTGTTGTTTCTTTAATTCAGTCACCAAAAATCCAAAATCCTTTCTATCTCTTAGCATCTTAGGTGGCAGCTCTTTATAGATCCCAATCTCCCTTCCATCCACTTGAATAGTAGAAACAAAAGACTTTTGTAAGATACCATTTCTTATTCTTCTATCTGTAAAGTAGATCACCACATCTCTAGGCAGTTGCCTTTGCCTTGCCACCCAAGAATTCACTCTATAAACCTTGTCAATCTTGCACAAAATCTCCTCAGGGTCAACCTTTAGCATCACAGCCAGGGCATCAG
The DNA here is from genome assembly GCA_022577455.1 of Arizona elegans. Lineage (NCBI taxonomy): Eukaryota > Metazoa > Chordata > Lepidosauria > Squamata > Colubridae > Arizona > Arizona elegans. The sequence continues at coordinate 66,514,154 of JAKOOJ010000004.1, read as the reverse complement.
CACAAACCCTTCTCAAATCCTCTCTATTGTTCTCTTTTATTCCTCTCAGTCTTACAGCAAACTCCATGAATCTAAATTGCATCATTGTCACTTCATTTTCAATCCTTTGCATTTTATTATCAACATTAGAAATTTTATAATCAGCTTCCTTCATTTTAGATTCTACTTCTTCCACTTTTTTATCAATCTGAACAACTGTTTCTGACAAGCCAGTCACAACCGTCAGTATTTCACGCTTCATCTTATCATATTTTTCTTGAACCTGAATTAAATTTCCTGTTGCGATTTTTCAAATTTCTGGTCCAAAACTTCATTTTGATTCAACAGAGCCGCAGCAATAAATTCCTTCAAATCTTTAAAAACAGTCTCCTGTGCTTGGCTTTGAGTCTGCAAGCTTAAAGGCTGCTCTTGTGGCTTGTGAGTGGGGGAACCCCCCCCCCCCCGCAGCTTTGGCTGGCTTTGTCTGCTTTGAAGCCATTCTACCACGCAGACTGAATCTTTCTAAGAAGGAAGTCCTCCCTCCCTTTTCACCATGAAATCCTTTCAGAAATTTCCCCAGCTTTAGTCAAATCTCAAGGGAGAAGGAACAGATCAAAATCACTTTAAAAAGAACTTTTCCCTTTTCTTCTAGCCAGCGCTGTTACTTTTAGTTACTTTGTAGCGTATTAAACACTCAGGCAAATCCACTTTCACTTTCAGCTTTCCCTATCGCTGAAGCCGGATGTCATTTTAGCAAACTTTTACTTTCTCAGTTCTTAAGCTCATCACAGGGCTAATAAAAATACTTGCAGTTTGAATTTCAAGTCCAGATTCCACCCTGTTTATTTTTTGGTAATCCTCTTGGCTTTTAAACACATGCTCCAATTACCGGAATCAGAACAATTAAAATGGTGGGACGCTATGTCCAAAGAAATGGACTGTTTAATAAATTTAAAAGTATTCACAAAAACAACACCTCCACAACACAAACACCCGATCGGCACTCGATGGGTTTACAAAATTAAAACACTCCCTGACAACACATATCTATACAAAGCACGCCTCATAGCCCAAGGTTTTGCCCAATGCTTTCCCGAAGATTATGATGAAACTTACTCCCCCACAGTAAAACCAGAAAGCATAAAAACTGACTTTAGCCATTGTCTCAAATCAAGAAGTCTACCAATTTGATGTCCAAACCGCATACCTCCATGCACCATTAGAGGAGGAAATTTATGTCAATGGGGCACCAGGATTCCAAGTTGAATTCAGCAAAACATGGAGGCTACACAAAGGGTTATACGGCTTAAAACAATCAGGCAAACTCTGGTTTGACTGCCTTACCAAATTTTTAAAATCAATGGGGTATAATCAAATTCGATCAGACCAGTGCGTAATGACAAAACCTTATGAAGGGGAAAAGAAATTATTTTAATCTATGTTGATGATTTGATTTATGTCAGGCCCAACATACAATCCAGCGAACAATTTGGAAACAAATTAAGAGAACATGTTAATTTAAAGACCTTAGGTCATATAGACCAATATCTGGGCGTACAAATTTTTAAAACTGATAGAGGTTTCTGCTTCTCACAAAAGGATAAGATTGAAGACTTGTTACAAAGATGTGGCATGGAAGACTGCAATCCCACAGATACACCCATGCGCACTGACTATAATAAAATTGCTTATCTAGACGGTAACAAGCATCACGATAAAACTCAATATCAATCCATCATAGGATCACTCCTTTATATCAGCAGATGGAGTAGACCCTATATATCATTAAGTACAAATCTCCTATCTAGACAAGTAGATGAGCCTAAAGAACAACACTGGGTTGCTATGAAAAGATTACTCAGATATTTGCATAATACAAAAGATATGGTCTTATTATTAGTCACCCCAAAACTTATCTGTTATTCAGATGCCAATTGGGCAGGGGATGAAAAATCAAGAGAAAGCACATCAGGCTTTATATACTTCCTAAATGGTTGTCCCATAGACTGGTGTGTTTGTCACCAAAACTTCATTGCTAATTCCATGGCTGAAGCTGAATATGCCAGTGCTTCTGACGCTTGCACACTTCTCACATGGATATACAAATTAGTTTCAGATATTTGGACACCAGCTTCACTACCTATCACTCTCCACGAGGACAATGAGTCCGTCATTGCCTCTTCGGTCAGGGATGATGTCAGCTTCAGATCTCACCATATTGATATATGTTATAAAAATGTGAGAGACCTAGTTAAAAAGGGTTTTGTGGAATTTGTTCATTGCGATACCAAGGATCAAATTGCCAATTTCTTAACTAAACCTGTACTTGTGAAATACATTGGAACCACTGCAAATCAGTTGGACTATACTTATAATTTATTTTTTCTTATACTTGTGTTTATTATTATCTTTGAACACTGTTCCATCACACTTGGCAATAGAAGGGGTCTGTCAGAATATTGCCTACATATGATGTACCAGAGACTAGAAGGGGTTAAGTCTTTACAGACATCACATGTGACTATATTAGCCAATGAACGCTTTTATTGAACTCTTACCCAGAAACCACTTGGACATTTTCCCTGTATTTCTCTCTCTCTCTCATCTATCTCTCAGTAAGACAACACGTGAGTTTATCTCTCCTTTCAACATCTGAGTCATACAGTTAGGGTAAAAGGTGCAACAGGACACCCTGTTCATTATTGTATGCATGTATATATTTTGTAAATAATAAAACAACTTTTTGAACCTGAAGCTGTATTGATCAAATAACTTCCTCATAGAACCAAATGAGCACGACCATCAATATATATCTGACAATGGTATCTGAAGTGGATTGGTAGCCATGCAGAAGAGGTGAGACATATGTAAGCCTAGATTTGTGCAAAACTGTTCAGGCCACTGCATTCTGAACTAACAGAAATTTCCAAATATTTTTCAAGGTCAGCCCCATGTAAAACACATTATAATAGTCTAGAGTTGACCTAGAGTAGGTATGTGAGAAGGGCATGTTCATTTCAGACATATTAAATCATTCTCTTAAGTAAATATGGCAGATAAGTAATCATTGCAATATGTTTTGCCTAACGTCTTACAAACATTAACAAATGAAAGTGCTGAAAAAATAATCATTTGATTCCGATGGAAAAAAGCAACAACAATCAAAAAGGGCAGAGAATGACAGCCAGTCTAATCATTCAGGTTTATATTTTAAATTAATGCATAAAATCAGCCAAGAATTGTCATCTGTTTTCTAGTTACATAGATAAAAAACCAAATCTTTCTTTTAAGCCAACCATGGGGCAAAACCTTTTTACTAAGACTAGGATGCTCAAGAAGTTCAGCCAACAGTCACAGAAAATAATGTTTGCGGAAGGTGGCATGGAATGGCAACATAAACTTATGCCTATAGACCTAGAGGTCATGTGAACAATAATTACCAAGATATTATACCTTATCACAGTTAATCTCTTTGCCATGTGCCAGGGTTTGTTTCGTATGATAGATATGAGTTTTTTCTTTTCTTCTACCTGTTCCTTTAGCTTGTCCAGTTCCTCTTCAGAGAGAGATTCATCATCTGAATAGTTTGGAGTGGAAGAGGGGGAACTAGGAGTAAAAACCCAAAATCAAACCAAATCCAAATTTACACAATTACATAAACTAATCCTTAAAAATATGGGGCCCATTGTGTTAGTTTCTGTTGCTATTGTGTTGTAAATGTCCTTTGACAAAGAATTGACTTTCTGCCTCTGGCCCATTAACAATATTATATATTTTATATGCAGCCCAAGACAATTCATCTTCACTCAATGTGGTTCAGGCAAGCCAAAAGGTTGGACACCTATGATATAGAATTTAATGGATAATTTTAGGAACAAGATATTGGCAACTGAAATTAAGGACTTCCACCCATAGATCTACTGGGTGAGGGCAGATCACTTGGGTCAAAATAATAACATTTGAAATGGGAGAGGGTATAATAGCACACTTCCTATTAGCACACGGGAAATTTCTGGACGCCTATCAATTTTTGGAGAAGACAACTAGATCTGATGCAGAAATCTTTAGTTTACCACTGTTATTTCATATTTACATGTTGGTTTTTCTTATTTATAACTTTACTGATATACTTAGGTTAACACATTTTTTAAAAATTGATCATTGCTATAATTTTCTGGAAGACACTTGTCAGATTGCTCTGGATCCAGGCCTTGGGAGCACAGATATGAATCATCTTGTAAATTAGCAGACAAAGAGCTCATCCTATACAGAAAATGGGGGTGTGATCAAAATAGCAGCAAGGCTGTAGGATATAAGAACATTCAAAAATAAAATAGTATATAGGTATATAGGTTAGAAATGCATATAAGTGGAGATTCAATTTTGATTAGGCATGGGGTTGGATTGGATGACCTGCAGGGTCCCTTCCAGCTCTGTTACGCTGTTAAATTTGTTAAACATTATTCTGCTTTAAGATTGTTGGAGAGAAGACATGCTGAAAGCATACAATATGTAACAATGTTATGTTAGAATAGATCTTCTTTTGTTTAAGAAAGAAGGCCCAGTTAAGGGGATCAAGGCAATAGAGATAAGGAAGAGCCATGCTTGCAAAATATTTTATGGGTAGTTATAGCAAGGTATTGATGAACATGTAATTAGAGAAAGAGATGATGTTCTCTCTAAAAGCCACTTCGGATTAGTAGTGATTGGTCACTGGATGCGATGTAGGAGGAGCATGGGGGGGGGGCATTGGGATAGGGAACTATAAAATGTAATGCTTTTGAAACTTTAGGTGTGGCTTCCTGGCTCAAACTCCTTTGTTGAGGTCTGCTGGGATACCCACCCTATTTTGCAAAATTGCTTTTATTATTTTCTTTTAATAAAATCTGTTTTCATCGATCCAAAAAATTTCCCACAGGGCTAAGACATTGAGAGCTTGATGATCATAGTGTTGCAGAAAAATAAAAGAGATGAATTTCGAAATCAAGAGAAACTTTATTTTTGGCCAAAAAAGTTCAGACAGATTAATTAATCTGTTAGGGTCTGAACAAAGACTTTGTTTAAGACATGCATTCTTATAGTTTTCTAAAGTAACAAAGTAAGTTACTTTAGAAAGTATGTGAAATCTGCCTCTTTAGCTAGGCCCCCTCCCCTTATTGCTTAAGCAGGAAAGCTGATTCATGCTTATGGTTTAGTTCTGCAAGACAATTTAGCTAACTTTGTGGTTTGATTTTTTGAACCCAGCAATTGCCTCTTACAATAACAAGTCAAGAGACCCTTCAGAGATCACCCAGGCCAACCCTGTATCATTTCACTCTTATATCCAAATTTCATTTTACGTCCGACTTTAATAGGAGAAATAGAAAATGGAATTTTCAGTAGTAGGGAAGTTAGCCACACAAGGTTTTAGTTCCAAATCCATGATGTACCAAATTACTTGAAAAGACTGCAGCCAAGGATCAGTAGCTTCTCAGCATTTTAATAGCTTTATCATGCCTATTTGTATTTAGGATTCCTTTATTACTCCCAACTCTTGCATCCCTCAAGTGCCTGTGACTAACATCGCTGATACAAATAATCATCAACACATACTACAAGCACTACAAATTCAATTTAACACAATATTATTTGGAACAAAATAGTTGAAAATATTAGCTACTGCTACTTCTGTGAAAGGATATCTTGCCCTGGATGTGGGCAACTCCTGGACCACAGGTCCCAGTCCTGTTCCTCTGGTTCTGTGCAATTTAACAGGCTGTAACACAGGCAGTAATCAGCAGCTCAACTTGTACTACTACACAGACCTGAAGGTTGTTCACAGGGAACATGTTTCAGATACATAAGCAGTTTGGTAGCAATTTTTTTTCACTCTAACAAGCTCTAACAAACTTTATTAAACAGCATAAACTTTTGTGAGTTTCAGCTCATTTCATCAAATTCAGTGGAATGATTAGATGGATATAAAATTTAAATTGAGATGAGGTGAGGAAGAAGAGGAACCAATTGGTTACACAGATGTAGGTTATATGTAAAACAGAATACAAATATTTTGTCAATTAACAGTTATAATGTGTCAAAGGTCCATTGTGTTTTTAATACCTGCAGAGGTAGTTTGAAACCTTTTAAGTATGTGAATTTAACAGTTTTTCACTTGATCACCATCAACTGATATTATTTTCTTCCAGTGGTGGGATTCCCACCTTCCCACCTTCCACTGGGGGTGCCGGGAGAGGAGGCGAAGGGCCATTCCATCACTACAGTGGGTGGGAGGGGCAGATATGGCGGGTGCAGGGGGGCGTATCATGTTCGGGGAGTATGCACCCGCTATTTGCGAGCGGTGGCATGCTCCGGCCCCCAAGGTGCTTCCTGTAACCCTGATTGTGCAGAGCCTCAGGGCCTGAGCCTCCGGCTGGTGCTGTGCAATGTCAGGTCTGCAGTAAATAAAGCCCCCCTCATTTACGATCTAATTCAGGAGGGGGGTGCGATCCTGGCAGGGATTACGGAAATCTGGTTGGGCCAGGAGGGGGGGTTTCCCCTCGTGGAGATGTGCCCACCAGGTTTCCACACATTTCATCAGCCGAGGGCTCAGGGAAGGAGCGGGGGGGGGGGTAGCGGTGATTATTAAGGAAAGTCTGGAAAGGAGGGAGGCCACTGTTCCTCAGGTAGCTGGTTGTGAGTTCTTCCTTGTGAAGTGGGGTCATAGGGTGCAGGTGGGTTTGCTGATCATGTATCTGGCTCCCTGCCACGTGGCAGCAGCCCTGCCTGAGCTGCTTGATGTAATAGCCGGGGTGGCGATGGATACCCCCAAACTTATGGTCATGGGGCATTTCAACCTGCCATCCATCAGTGAAACGTCAGAAGCAGCTCAGGAGTTTGTGGCTTCCATGATGGCCATGGACCTGACCCAGTTAGTTCATGACCCCACCCACATCAGGGGACACACACTGGACTTGATTTTTGCCTCTGGTCAGTGGATGAATGATCTCGAATTAGGGGAGTTAGTCATCAAGCCCTTGTCATGGACAGATCATTTGCTCCTTCGGTTAGACTTTCAGGCCGCTCCCCTTCATCGCAGGTGGTTCCGTCCCAGGCGCCTGATGGACCCGGACAGGTTCCTGATGGAGCTTGGGCCATTCCCAGAGGCTCTGATTCATGACTTGGCTGAAGAACTGGTAGTTGCCTGGGATAGGGCGGCTGCTGGAGCTTTGGACCATGTTGTGCCTTTGTGGCCTCTGATCAGGTGCAGATCTCAATCAGCTCCTTGGTTTTCCGAGGAGCTGAGAGAGATGAAGCACCAGAAAAGACGCCTAGAGAGTGATTGGAGGGCCAGCCGCACCAAATCCGACCAGACACTGGTGAGGGTTTATATCAAGTCCTACCTAGTGGTAATAAGAGTGGCAAAATCTAATTATTTTTCCACTCTTATTGCATCTGCAGAGAACTGCCCAGCCACCCTGTTTAGGGTGACCCGCTCCCTACTTCAGATGGGAGCACGGGATGATCCCTTTCAGGTTAGAACTGAGGATTTTGTGCAATATCTGCATGATAAAATCGCTCAGATTCGGGACGGCCTGGACTCCGATTGGGTAGCCTTGGATGGGATGATGGGGGGGATCTTGAGAGTGTTATCTGGGAGGAGTTTGACCCTGTGGCTCCTGAGGACGTGGACAGGATTTTGGGGAGACTCAACACTACCACATGTTTATTGGACCCGTGTCCCTCCTGGTTGGTGCTGGCCTCCTGGGAGGTTACATGAGGCTGGTTTCAGGGGATTATTAATGCTTCTTTGAGTGAGGGTGTCTTCCCAGCTGCTTTGAAAGAAGCGGTGGTGAGGCCCCTCCTCAAGAAGCCCTCCCTGAACCCGGCTATATTAGCTAACTACCATCTGGTCTCCAACCTCCGCTTCGCGGTGAAGGTTGTTGAGAGTGTGGTGGCGCAACAGCTTCCTCAATACCTGGATGAAGCTGTCTATCTAGATCCGTGCCAGTTGGGCTTCAGGACGGGTTACAGCACAAAAACGGCATTGACCACATTGGTTGATGATCTCTGGAGGGCTTGGGACAGGGGAAGCTCCTGAGTCCTGGTCCTCCTAGATCTCTCAGCAGCCTTTGATACCATCGATCATGGTATCATGCTGCGTCGGTTGGGGGGACTCCTCCTTTCTCTCCGATCGTATGCAGTCTGTGTTGACGGGGGGGGCAGAGGTCGACCTCGGGGCACCTTACTTGTGGGGTGCTGCAAGAGTCAGTCCTCTCGCCCCTCCTGTTCAACATTTATGTGAAGCCGCTGGGAGATCATCCGTGGTTTTGGGGTGAAATGTCAACTGTATGCTGACGACACACAGTTGTACATTTCTACCCCAGACCACCCAATGATGCCCTTGACGTGATGTCCCGATGCCTGGAGGCTGTGCGGATCTGGATGGGGAGGAACAGGCTGAGACTCAACCCCTCCAAGACTGAGTGGCTGTGGTTTCCAGTGCCCCGATATAGCCAGCTAGTACCATCGCTGGTTATTGGGGATGAGATCTTACCCCCCTCAGAGAGGGCTCGCAACTTGGGAGTCCTCCTGGATATGCGTCTGTCTTTAGATGATCATATGATGGCCGTGGCCAGGGGGGCTTTTTATCAGGTTCGCCTGATTTCCCAGTTGCGTCTCTTTCTGGATCGGGACGCCTTACGCACGGTCACTCACGCCCTTGTCACTTCCTATCTGGACTACTGTAACACTCTCTACATGGGGCTCCCCTTGAGGAGCACCCGGAGGCTCCAACTGGTCCAGAACGCGGCCGCGCGAGTGGTTATGGGGCAACTTGTCGCTCCCATGTAACACCTCTCTTGCACGAGCTGCACTGGCTCCCAGTGGTCTTCTGGGTGCATTTTAAGGTGCTAGTCACCATCTTCAAAGCGCTCCATGGCTTAGGACAGGATATTTACAGGATTGCCTTCTGACACAGCATGCCTCCCACCGCCCAAATCGCTCCCACAGAGAGGACCTCCTCAGGGTGCCATCAGCCAAACAATGTCAGCTGGCGACCCCCAGGAGGAGAGCCTTCTCTGTGGGGGCTCCTGCCCTATGGAATGAGCTGCCCCCAGACATAAGGAGGATCCGCGACCTCCGCATCTTCCGTCATGTGCTGAAGACTTTATTGTTTCAGCAAGCCGGCCTGACCGAATGAATTAACTTAAGTGGGCTTTAAATGGTTTTAAAGGGGTTTTAGTTAGGGGTTTTAAATAGGGTTTTAAAACAATTTTAAATTGTTTTTAATTTTTGTGTTGGTATTATTTTTATCATGGCTGTACACCGCCCTGAGTCCTTCGGGAGAAGGGCGGTATAGAAATGTAATAAATAAATAAATAAATAAAATAATTTAACAACCAGTTCTCTGACCTAATGACCAGCTGGGTGGGGATGGCTGGGCGGTTATGTGACTGGGTGGATGTGGCCATTTCAACATCGCTCACATCGAGGGGCACCTCGCCCGGCCTCTGCTTGCTCCTCCCAGCCACTCCTTACTCCTTAGGGCCCAATAGGAAGCAGTTGTTGGAGCTAAGCAACCAGTATGAGAAAGAGTTGGCAGAACAGCTGGTTCAGTTCAAATTGGATCTGGCCAAGAAGGTGGCTCCTCACTGAGGACTATGAGCATAGGCTTTCCAAGCAGAGGAAAGACCTGTGGGAGTACAAGGCCAGATGCTGGTGCCTGGAGTCTCAGTGAGCCAAGATGGTCAGTCAGTTCCAGGCCATGATACAGTCCCACTGGGAATGAGGCCTTCTGGCTCTTCACCACCAGTGGTGCTTCCCTCCAGCCTCTGTCCAAACCCCATGCCAAGAGGCTAAAGCAGACCCGGGGTTGGAATTTCTGCCCCCCTCCAACTCGCACAGAAAGAACCTGAAGGGGGAGAGCAACCCCGACATGGATGACTGCAAGGATCTGGCATGAACCCAGGTGGGACCACTGCAGCCCATTCTCCAGCAGCAGAACAAACAGCAGGGGAGCTCAGGGCCTCATTGCGAAAAGTTCCATGCTCCTGGGAAGATGGGAAAGAAGTCTTCCTAGGAATATGGGACTTTTCACAACAAAGCCCTGAGCTCCCCTGAGTCCAGATGCTCTCTCCCCATGTTTCCTCCTCTTGGGTGCCTTAGAGCTGCCTTGGGGTTTTGCCTGCCCAGACATTGCTTGCTGGAGGGGATGGGAGGGGCCAGTTAGAGGAGCGCCGAGATGCTGAAATGGCCTGAGTCTGGCCAGACAGAAAAGTGTGAGAAGGCGACTCTCTTGGGCACTGTCAAGGTTCCCAAGGTTGGAACAAGGTTCCAAATAATACATCCCATTCAATAAGAATTCAGAGGCAGGCAAATTTCTCAAAGAACATTTTATTGGTACATATCAAATTGGCACGTTCTCAGTGGAAAGCCGACTCTATGTTCCTACCTGTTTTACATCCAATTAAAAATAAAACTTTGTCACTTCCCTCTCAGATCTCCAGTCACATGGTCCAATCAGCATACAGTCCAGTTGCTAGGTGACCTCAGTCTCCACCTTCCGAACATTTGTATCCATGTCTTTGATTTCCAGGGGAAAGAATTTTATTTAGGCTACAACACCCCAGCTCCCTGGCCCCTTCATTCCAGGCTGTGTCAACACTGAAGCAGTGAGAAGAGAAACCTCCCTAGAGAAAACTACCAAAAATAAAATGGCCACACTTCAGCCAACTTCACGATTGACAGGCTGCCCCCCTTCAATTGAAGAAAATTTCCTGCAAGAGAGAGATCTTTCAATCACAGAAAGATTAATTGGAGAAGTCTCTAACCCCCCCCTTCCCCCCCAGGAGGGCCCTTTGACTGATGGGGATACTTCTCATGAAATTGCTTAATCAATCTATCTGTCTTTACCTTCCAACTTTTCACCCAGGAAGCTCAGATAGGGGGTATCCCTTCCAATAAACTAAGTAATGCAATTGTAAAAAAAAAGTATACTCTGGAATCTAAGATCCTTTTTATTTCATAGCATGATTTCCCTTCAATTACAAGTGGCTTTGGGGCTGCACGATCTACTGTGAACTTGCTGAGAACTTTGGGGCTGCCCGAGCTGTGAACTTCCTGCTGGCTTCAGCAAGCTACAGTGGAAAATCGGATGCACTTTCCCCAACAGCCGGGGAAGTTTCAATTGTACTGTCATGGTGTTAATTACCTTTACTATGGGGAATGGCCCTAAAAACTTCAGGCCCAATTTCCTAGAGGCTAATTTTAATTTTAGATATTTGGTGGATAGGTAGACTCTATCTTCCACCTGTAATTGCAGTTGGAGAGACTGGCATTTGTCAGCCTGTTTTTTATAATTTTTTGCTGTCTTTCTCAAAGCGTGCTTGGTATTTTCCCACATCCTTTTAGGGATTCCATCCATCCATTTAATGACATGGATGAAGGGGGTTCTCTGGGTAATTTGGGCATGGGGACAAATTCCATTCCGGTTGTGATTTGGAAAGATGACAGTCCTGTGTGGCTATGTACTGCATTGTTATATGCCACTTCTACAAATGGCAGTAGTTCTGGCTCAATTGGATTGTTGATAGTTTACACAGCACCTCAAATATTGTTCTATCATTGCATTGAATCGTTCTATCATCTCATTTGTACTTGAATGAAAGGCTGAGCTGAGTCCCTACGATGATGTAATAGCCTTTATAAATTCCCTCCAGAGCCTTGCCATGAATTGGACTCTCCTGCCTGATATGATTCTGCAGGATATCCCGTGCAGCCTATAGATTTGTTTGATAAATAGTTTAGCCAGCTTTTTTGCCAGCAGGAGCCCTGGGCAGGTGATGAAATGGGCTTGTTTTGAGAACAAGTCTACCACGGTCCAAATGATCGTGTTTCCACCAGTATCAGGAAGCTCTACAATAAAATCCATGGCAATTTCTTCCTATGATTAGGATGGATCTGCCACTTACTGAAGGAGACCTGCAGTCTTCCCCGGTCTTTTTTTCATGGTTGCACAAGTGGCACAGCTTTTCACATAGTCCTCAATGTCTTTCTTCATTTTTGGCTACCAAAACTGTCTCCTGGGGAGATGCAGCATTTTTAAGTAGCTGAAGTGTCCAGCTGGCTTGGCATTGTGGCTTTTTTTCAAGCACTTGAAGGTGTAGGCTTTGAGGAACGTATATTTTTTGACCCTTCCATGCTAGTCCATCTCTGAGGGTTAGTGCGTCTTTATTCTCTATGTACCAGGGTCTGTTAGTAGCTCCTTTTAAAGGTTTTGGGTCATGTCTCCCCCATCTGTGAGTTATGGTCACCTGGTTTGTAACAGAGTAGCTGCTTGTGCTGCTGTTTGGGAGGAGGGGAACATTGTGTAAATTACTTCTTGCAGCTTGCTGTTGAATTGTGGTTTTCTGGATAGGGCATCAGCAAGTAGATTCTTCCTTTCTGGGATATACTTTAGTTTAAAGTTAAACCACTTGAAGTACTGCGCCCAGTGAACCTGCTTTGGGGAGGGTTTTCACGGGGGGAGAGGGTTAGCGCTTCTAAATTTTTGTGGTTGGACTAGAGTTGAAATGGTACTTGACTGCCCTCCAGAAAGTGCCTCCAGGTCAGCAGTGCCCACCAGACTGCATAAGCTTCCTTCTCCCACACTGCCCACCTCCTTTCGGTGTCAGTTAGTTTTTTGGAAGTGTAAGCTCATGGTTGCAGGTCTCCACTTGCATTTCTTTGGCATAGGACCACAGCAACAGTGATGTCACTTGCATCTGCTTGCACTACAAAAGGCTGGTCAGGATGACCAGCCTTTTGAACTTCCAATTGAACTTCCAGTGCCTTTGGAAGCGAGATCTGTGACGTCTGTGAATCCGTTCCGAGCTTTCCCTGTTGGGGGCTTCATTTGAAGCCATAGCCACCCTGTAGGGGTGGTGAAACAAAGGGGGACTGCCTTGCAGGTTGAGGGGAGCCGTATCTCCCCTCTCTGACTCAGAAAACCCCCTCATCTGAAGACTAAGAGCAGCAGCAGTTAAAATGGCTACCATGAAGCTGGGAAACATCCAGAAACCATATGTTTGTGCAGGAGCAGAGAAACAGTGAATGGTGTATCACCTGGGTAAGAAAAGATTTACAGCTGAAGCCGGACCCCAAAAAAATTTAGAACAATTTGTTACAGCAGCATGTAACTATTGTGAAAAAACATATTGGAAATTTAAAGAAGTAAATATTTGTTTAAAAAGAAAATTAAGTTGGAAATGGAATTCCCAAAACAAAAGGTGTGATATTAAGAAGGCATATTAAGATGCCGGAACTATGAACCTACCTTTTCTTTAAATAATTTGCCATAAGTAATGGAGTTATAAGTTAAACTAAGCAAAAGAAATAAATTGGACTTGTCAAAATAAAAGCAGAGTGGCAGCAGAGTCAAAATAAAAGCAGAGAGGCAGGAGAGTGAAGTAAAGAGTGCCATCTGCTGATGATAGTGAATTTTTGCTATTTGGAGTAAATATTGAAATGAAGGGAAATAACTGTTGAACTATACATATTTACCTTCTAACCACTGGAAACTGGAATAATAAAAAAAATTTGTGTCTGTGGACCCTTAAATACTATTGGATATACAAAAATGACTTGAGGAGTGGAGGATCCCTGAAGTAACTAACAGATTTGATTGAACATTGATGGGACATTTAAATTTGACTTGGAGGTTTGGTTTCTGAACTGACGACTGTGGAGACTCAAACAGAATGGAGTTAATGATTCAAAACATTAAAGACATTAACAACCTTATCCTGGAATTACACAAGGACATGGTGGAAATATTTGATCGTATAGATAGAAGACAGGAAAATTGTATACAAGAGACAAGGAGCAAAGACCAGGACAAGAAGGAAAGAATGGAATTATCAGTTGGAACAGAAGGGGAGTTAGAACTGAGAAACCAGCAAAAAGACGATAACAAGGAGGAGACATATTAAAATTAATAAGAATTGATGAATTAAAACAGGGGCAAAATATTTTAAACGATTTTAAAAAGAAATGGGAGGAACGGGAAGAGGGAAAGGATAGGATTTAGAGCAGAAAGTTTTCAAATTAAACAGTGGGAAAAGAGAAAAAATTAAATTATGAATTCAGAATATAAACTTCGAAGTAGATGGAATAAAAGACTTAAGAGGAAAACAGGGGAGACAAGTAAAAAAAAAGGTAGGATTAAAGGATGGGATGTGGATAAGAGATAATGGTTTAGGGGAGAAAAAGAGTTGTAGATATGTCATGATTATATGCTAATAATTGTATTAATATTAGAATGATATAGAATGACTGGACAATTAGGTATTTAATATAAATTAATATTAGGATAAACATTATCACAAATAGATATGAAACTGGAAAATTATGAGTGAGAATTCATTATTAATTAGAAATGAGAAGTTGAATGATGGTATTATTAAAAGTGTATAAAATATGACTATTGTGTAGGTAATGTGAAAGTAGATATATTTAGGTGTATTAACAAACTTTAAAATATACAGAGAGGAAGAGTTAAATAGTGGGAATATGAATAACAAAACAGAGTATCATGTCCTTGAATATAATAATGTGGAGGGGGAAAATATTAGTGGAAGTTTAGAATGGAAGGGTATAAAGCAATGTATCACAAAGTTAAATAAGTTAGGAAAAGAAACATGAAAAATAGACACAAAGAATGAAAATGGTGGTAAACTTGAAATGTTAGGATGTAAGCAACTGGTATTCAGAAGGTATGCTGTTTGATCAATGAAGTGATGTTAGAATAATATTGTAGTTGCATATATTGTATGTGTGTGTGTGTGTGTGTGTATATATATAAATTTTCTTACTTCTTCGTAGGGTTTATGTGTGTTTTTCTTCTAGCCAGGTTTTCCCTACGTAGCCAAGGTTTTTTTTTTTTTTTTTTTGTAGATTCTACTGAGCTGGAGCTACCAAAAAAAAAAAAACCTTGGCTACGTAGGGAAAACCTGGCTAGAAGAAAAACATATATATATATATATATATATATATATATATATATATATATATATATATATATATATATATATATATATATATATACATATATATACATACATATACATATACATATACATATACATACATACATACATACATACATACATACATACCTACATATATATATATGTGTTTTTCTTCTAGCCAGGTTTTCCCTACGTAGCCAAGGTTTTTTTTGTAGCTCCAGCTCAGTAGAATCTCATCTACTCGGTTCTGGGCTTTTTTCCTTTCTAACACCTAGCAAGCTGTAACTGCTAGGTGGGAGACCTAAATAGATCCATTTCTAGCTCGTTAGCTGTCATCAGTAGGCCACACCCATCTCCTCCCTGTAAAGGCATAGTATCAATTTTCTTACTTCTTCGTAGGGTCTATGTGTGTTTTTCTTCTAGCTGGAGCTACAAAAAAAAAAAAAAAAAACCTTGGCTATGTAGGGAAAACCTGGCTAGAAGAAAAACACACATAAACACTACGAAGAAGTAAGAAAATTGATACTATGCCTTTACAGGGAGGAGATGGGTGTGGCCTACTGATGACAGCTAACGAGCTAGAAATGGATCTATTTAGGTCTCCCACCTAGCAGTTACAGCTTGCTAGGTGTTAGAAAGGAAAAAAGCCCAGAACCGAGTAGATGAGATTCTACTGAGCTGGAGCTACAAAAAAAACCTTGGCTACGTAGGGAAAACCTGGCTAGAAGAAAAACACACATAGACCCTACGAAGAAGTAAGAATATATATATATATATATATATATATATATATATATATATATATATATATATATATATATATGTGTGTGTGTGTGTGTGTGTGTGTGTGTGTGTGTGTGTGTGTGTGTGTGTGTGTGTAAGTTTTCACGGGTATATATGTGTGTACAGTTAATATCTCGGGTTTCTTCCCGTGTAATTGTAAACATATCCCTAAAAGGGTAGTAGCGATGTTTTGACGAAATCACATTCGTCATCTTCTGGCTGAAGTTCTCAGTTTGGTGCTTATGGGCAAACTGTGTGATCGTAACTGACGTTTTTCTATGAAAAGAGGCAAAGGTGTATTCTGATTGGTCGACAGTGTTGTTGTATTCTGATTGGCTGATGACGTAGCTGTATTTTGATTGGGTGGAAGCGCTGATGCTTGGTTGTGGGTTAATGGATAAGTTATGCTGGAAATGGTGGCAACACAGGCATTATGATGAATCTTTGATCTATGGTTTATATTTTGTGTTAAGATTTGTCTGTCTATGAGAGCAAGTTTCCAAATAGTAGGCAGACGGGAAGTGTCATCACGTTTATTCATACAATATGGTCTTTTCTCTATTTCAATGGCCTCTCTGATTATTCTGCCATTGAGATGTTCTATTTTTGCAACTGTTTTTGTGTTATTAAAATTAATATTATTGTTGTGGCCCCGCCCTCTGAGCCTGTCCCATCCGAGCATGAGGAAGAGGAGTCAGCCAGGCCTCCCTCTCCAGGCCCCTCCCCTCTGGCACTGTCTCAGATGCCAGCCAAGGAAGAGGAGATTAACAGAGAGACAGGTGGCTCGGATGAGAGTGAGGGAGAAACATCATTCCTGGATGCACGCTTCCGAAGGCGTGATAAACGATTGCAGCAGCTCAGGAGGTGTGCTAGGGATTAGAACTGAGTCACTGGACCACACCCCAGAGACTATATAATAGAGGGTGGTGGCCAGTGATCTTTGTGACGAACAAAGTAAACCTTGGATAGTCACTAAAGCCTCGTCTGGAACTGCTGAGGGAAATATTTATTGTTGTTGGACATTTGGACGCTGAGTATGTTATCTGTCTGTTTTCTGTGGAAATAAACGCACTTGGCAGATGGTGTGTAAATTGCTGTCAAAGTTGGAGATAAGGACCTGGGTGTGTGCCAAAGTATTTCCTTAACCCTCGGCTGGCTGTGTGTGTGTGTGTGTGTGTGTACGGGGACAGAACAATTATGTCCTGTGGCATTTATGTGTTGTACTAATGATGATGTGTGTTCTTTCTTTTGTACTGAATTTTTATGTTCCTCGATGCGCACACTCATTCTTCTGTTGGTCTGTCCAATATATGTTGAGGGGCAGGAAGCGCACGGGATTTCGTATATGCCTTGATCTTCTAATTCTATTTTGTCTTTAGGGTTTCTCAGAATAGATGATATCTTCTATCTGTGCAAAATATGGTTTTGATGTTGTGTCTATGTAGTATTTTGCTAATTTTATCCGTTGTTCCTTTTATATAGGGCAAGATGGCTTTCCCATTGTTTTGTTCCTCTTGTTGATTTCTCTTCTGTCTGGGTGTTACATGCTGGATCATACTGATGATTTTATTTCTACAGAACCCATTTGATGTCAGTATGTTAGTTAATGTATATAATTCTGTTTGTAAATGTGCTTCATCAGCCAGACGTTTAGTTCTTGTGGTTAATGTTTTGGCAACAGAGTTTATTTGTGCTGGATGGCGATGTGATTTAGCGTTGAGATAACAGTTTGTATGTGTCTTCTTTTGATAGATGGTATGTCCTAAGGTGCCATCAGATTTTTTATAAATTAATACATCAAGGAAAGGCAACTGATTTTCTGATTCTATCTCCATGGTGAACTTTATTTTGGGATGGAGGCTGTTCAAATATACTAAGAAGTTTTCCAGTTTATCTCTTCCATGCGGCCAGATCACAAAAGTGCCATCAACATATCTAAGCCACAGTTTTGGCTTGTTAACAGTTTTTTTCTAAGGCATTGGTTTCAAATTCTTCCATGAAAAGATTAGCGATAACAGGTGATAATGGTGATCCCATTGGTGCACCTTCTATTTGTTTATATCTCTGTCCTCTGTTTATGAAATATGTGTTGGATAAACAATGTTCTGTTAAATCTGTGATATGTTTCGGTAGTTGATATTTGTTTTTAATTGATGACAGGGCTTCTTTGACAGGTATTTGCGTGAATAGTGATACAACATCGAAGCTTACAAGTAAGTCATTTTCTTTTATGTGTTGCTTTTTCATTATTTGTATGAAATGGTATGAGTTCTGTACATATGAAGCAGCAGATTCTGCATAAGGTTGTAGATGTTTTGCTAGGTATTTGGCAAGATTTTGTAACGGTGAGCCTATGGAACTTACTATGGGTCTAAGAGGTATTCCATCTTTGTGTATTTTTGGGAGGCCATACAGTTTTGGACATTTTGTCATCATTTGCCGCATGGAAGAGATAAACTGGAAAACTTCTTAGTATATTTGAACAGCCTCCATCCCAAAATAAAGTTCACCATGGAGATAGAATCAGAAAATCAGTTGCCTTCCTGTCTGCCTACTATTTGGAAACCTGCTCTCATAGACAGCTACGTCATCAGCCAATCAGAATACAACAACACTGTCGACCAATCAGAATACACCTTTGCCTCTTTTCATAGAAAAATGTCAGTTACGATCACAGTTTGCCCATAAGCACCAAACTGAGAACTTCAGCCAGAAGATGACGAAGAAACCCGAGATATTAACTGTACACACACACACACATACACACACACACATGATTAGAATGATGATGTGTGTAAATATATTAACATAAAGATAAATCAATATTATGATATATAATAATAATAATAATTATTATTATCAATAACACATGTTTAAGTGATTAAGTCTATTTCTTTTATTTTTGAATGTAACTTTAAAAAGTATGGTTATAGTTGAAAGAGATACCATGTTTCCCAGAAAATAAGACAGGGTCTTATTTTCTTTTGAACCCTGAAATAAGGGCTTGGCCTTATTATTGGGGGTCATATAATTTCGGGGGTGCAGGAGGCCCTGGGCAGCCTGCACACTCACAGCCAGGAGTCCAGCAGAGAGAGGCTCCCTTTGCACACTGCCATCAAGCCCCTCCCCTCCCATGGTGTGTGAGTGTGTAGAATGCGAGCAGCCCAAAGGCATCAAACCGTGCGAGTTCCTGTCCCACCCCCAGCTCGGGTGCCTCCCAGGCCTCACCACATCGATATAGGAGAAGCCGATGAGCATCAGGTCCTTGAGCTCATAGCCAATGCCGCCAGCGCCCACCACCAGCGCCCATCCAGAAGCCATGGCCTGGGCCAGCTCTCCCTGAAGGCTCCAGTTCCAGCCATTACCACAGAGTGGGAAGCACACTTCCAGAGCGGCTGCTGATCTAGCTGGGTTTTGGAACCCACAGAGGCAGAGTTTGAGGGAGAGAAAGAAAGACTTCTGCTGCTTCTGCTGCTTTCCTTGCAGGCAGCCAAAAGCAGAAGCAGCAGAAGTCTTTCTTTCTCTCTCCCAAACTGCCTCTGCAGTTTCCAAACCCCAGCCAGGGCAACTGCCACTCTGGGAGTGTGCTTCTCACTCTATGGTGATGGTTGCCGGAGGCCTACCCTTCCCCCTGCTCCTCTCTGCTCCAATTGCAGGTCCAGTTTACTCTTTCCAGGCACCCGGCAGCGAAACGCTGGGCAGCCCCGACAGACACTGCTTGGACGGCCCAGCCACAGCCAATGCTCCTCACCCATGGCTGAGCTTGGCCACAGGAGGACGCTGAGCCTCCGCAGGCAGCAGTGCTGGCAGCAGCAACACCTGCAGCACCTCAGCAATCCCCGCCAAGACCTGCTCCCAGCTGCGGGATGCACCAGGCCCCTGCGACTACCCGCCACGCATGGAAGCCTCTCTGCCACCGGTGGCTGCCCTGCCAAGGAAGCCCCAGGGATGCTGCTGTGGCAGGTGCTCAGTAGTGTGAACTATGCGGACATGGTGTCTGGGCAAGAGTGGGCAGGCCACCACCATGGCGCAGGAGCAGGTGCTGGAGGTCTGTGGTCAGTGCTGCAGGCAGCAAAAGGGGCAGGGGGCGCAGGAGTTCACAGGAATGTGGCTGCCTTGGGAGGGTTGGGGGTGTGAGGGACCTGTGTATGCATGTGTGTGTGAGAGAGAGGGGGGCTTATTTTGTGGGAGGGCGTATATTTAGGCCCACCCCAAAAATCAGGCTTGGCCTTATTTTCAGGACATGTGCTATTTTCGGGGAAACACGGTATTAATTGGAAAATACACCATATCCTGTAGGTATTGGGAATATTATATACAACAACGAAAAGAGAGACGGAAATGGAGGGGAGTGGAAGGGAGTAGGAGAGGAGGGGAGAAAGAGTAAGGGTAGAAAGGGGAAAGGAGAGAGGGAAATGGAGGGGAGGAGAAGAGTAGAAAAAGAAGGAGAGGGAAGCGGAGAAGAAGAGAGAGAGGAAATAGAGATGGGAGAGAAGAAGGAGAAAAG
Organism: Arizona elegans; assembly: GCA_022577455.1. Lineage (NCBI taxonomy): Eukaryota > Metazoa > Chordata > Lepidosauria > Squamata > Colubridae > Arizona > Arizona elegans. Next base: position 66,493,901 of record JAKOOJ010000004.1, on the reverse strand, counting down.
GAGAGAGGGAAGGAGAGGGAAAAGGAGGAGAAGGAAGGAGGGAAGTAGAGAGAAAGAAAGGAGAGAAGAGAAGAGAGGGAGGTGAAAGAAGAGGAAAGGAAATGGATTGTTGTAAAATTGGGTGAAATATGGTGTACAGGAGAAAAGAAAACACACGGGCAATTTTGTATTTTTTCTACTTGAGGATTATACTATTGAAATTATAACAAAAGATAATACGGGGGACATTAAAGCATATCAGTTTGAAATGTACCCCAATTTATTACCCCAATGTTGGAGATGTGGTCACAAACTAGGGACACACTACCACATGTGGTGGATGTGGGTATAAAATTAAAGGGTGGTTGGAAGAGATTACACTCCAAAAAATAGATTTTAAACCAGAGATGTTCCTCCTAGGAATGATTGATAGAAAAATGGAAAAAAGTCTCTATTATATTATATTGCATATTCTAATGGCGGCCAGAATTACTCTAGCGCAAATGTGGAAGTCAACCAATACAGCATCGGAAGAAACAATAATAAAGAAAATCCTCGAATGCGCCGAAATGGATAAATTAACAATGGAGATCAAAGAAAGAGAAGACTCGGATTATTATAAAGTGTGGAATAGGTTTTATACATGGTTGGAAAACAGAAATCAAATTAAGAAATAAGAATATAAAGTGAAATTAGATATTAACATACTGGATATAAATGTGAATAATCATCCTGCTAACAAAATAGTTAATATGTTAATAGTTAATCATTAATAATTATTAACAGTTAATAATGAATATTTAAAAATAAAGAGAAGGAGAGGGAGGATAAAAGCTATGAGTAAAGACGATGCAGAAAGTTGTAAAATTGTATATATCTGTTGTTAGTATTGTATTTTAACGTCTGGTGTATGTGTGTTTTTGTTTTTTGTTTTTGTCTCTTGATTTCTTTTGCTATTGTGTGTTTGGTTTTAAAATGTAAATTACTCAATAAAAATTATTTTAAAAAAATAAAGCATATCGGTTTAGATGTTATTGCATACTTGTTAATATTCATATGAAAATAAAAATTTTGTGTAAAAGATGGAAAAGATGGAATTTTGTGTAAATAATATGGAATAAGGAAAATGGAATGTAATAATTATGAATATGTTTATCTGTATTAAATTGTATGATACTCAAACAGCACACCACATACCACATAATGATATGTATAAATTAAAAAATAAATAAAAACTTGATGGAAAAAAAAAGGCTAGTCAGGATCAGGGTGTTTGAGGGTTGGTTCCTCACCAAACAGTCTTTTTAGTGTCTCAATCGCCCGCTGACATTCCAATGTCCAGGAAGGGTTGGTCGGGATGGGATTTTTGATCTTCCTGCACCCCCCAGTCTTTAATAGTTCCATCGTGGGCAGGGCTATTTTGATGAAGGAAGGGATGAATTGCCTATAGAAGTTGGCAAAATCTAGGAAGCTTTGAAGTTGTCTGTGAGTGCGAGGGGACTGCAGTCTAGTACAGCTCTGACTTTTGATGGATCCATTTCTACTCCCTCATTTGACACTTGGTAGCCCCGGTAGTCCAGAGCGGTCTTGTGGAACTTGCATTTTGACAGCTTGAAGTATAGCTTCACTGCAAGCAGTTTTTTCAGGACTTGGCACACTAGCTTCACATGCTCCTCCATTGTTTCACTGAATATGAGAATGTCGTCCAAATAGACAAGGGCTCCCTTGTATAGGTGCTCATGCAGCATCTCATTGATCAATTGCATGAAGACAGCAGGGGCCCCTTGTAACCCAAATGGCATACTTTAAACTGGAAGCTGCCCAGTGGACAGTTGAAAGCAGTTTTCTATTTGTCTCCTTCTCAAATTCGGACTCAGTAGTATGCCTCCTGCAGGTCTAGTTTGGTGAATACCTTCCCCTCGGCCAGGTGGGACAGCATGTGTTTCATTGGTGGCAGAAGGTAGGTGTTCTCCATGCATACTGCATTTATTCTCTAAAGTCCATGCAGAGCCACATCGACCCCTCTTTCTTTTCTTTAAACAAGATTACCTCCCCTTGGTGTCCCATGTCTGGTACCACCAATTTTGATTTAAGTGTGAAAGGATGGATAGCTTCACTTACCATTGGGTTGTCCTCACTATCATCACTGCTGTCACTGATCATCAGTGGCGGGACCTCAGGGGCTGGAGTTCTCTCTTTCCCTTATTGGGGGAGGGGAGAGACCTCAACAGCTTGCTGGGTGAACTTCCCCTTTTCTGCAGTTTCTACTGTTGTCTTTTTGGCTTTGAGGAACAGGTTTGGCCTCTCACTCGTGGCATGGGGCTGGGACCAGGCACTTGGACACTCGGTGGCACTGTTGTCCACACCAGAAGCATTTTAGGGAATTGTGGAGGCTCCTCTAAGTGGCTCCTCCATGAGGCATGGGCTGGCTAACCGTCCCAGTTGTCTCTTAGGCTTCCTCTCTGGAGTCTCCTTCTGATGCTGCCATAGTTCTAAGTCCATAGCCACAGCCATCCAATACCAGTTGTGGATGCGATCCGGGACTCCCAGGCAAAGGCAGATTTAGAGCAGTTCCTTGTCCAGACATTCTTTAAAGTAATGAACCAGCATCAGTTCTAGGCACAATCTCAGATTCTCAGTGGCTCTTCGGAATTCCTGGACATATTCCTTAGCCAGGTGGCTTCTCTGTCTTATTCTCAATTTCTTTTCTTTTTTTTTGAACATTTTTTTTTTAAAATACATAAACATACAAAAATCTTTTCAGAACGAGCCATTGATCCGGTCATAAGTAGATACAATTACTAATTCCTCTTTAACAAAACCTTTTCCCAAATCCCCACTAATTACCATTTTTAAAAAAAGCAAGAAAAAAAGAAATTATCTAATTTATATCATTTTACACAAATCAATTACCTTCTGTTTTTTCACCACAAATTTTAATTTTCAAATAACACAACTTAATATTCACTAACATTATTGCCATAAATTCTATCTAATAAAAGAAAAAATTCTTAAAACCCATTACACTGATCTTAAAATCCTTAATTCAATATCATTTCAATTTCTTTTCCTTTTAATATGGATGGATATATCTTAAAAGTATGAATCATCAAAGTATTTACACAGTAGTTTAACTGTTAGCATTTATCATCTTCATTTTACTATTTATCTCAGCTTAATTCTTTTAATCACAACATAATCATTTCATTGTTAGTATTAATTCCAGTATGGTCATCTTTATTTCTAAAGGTTTATCCCAGTATATAATCTTCATCTTAGTCATCCACTTTTGGCTTTTAATCACAGCATAATCTTCTTAAATTTTACTGTTACGCCCAGTATAATCGTCGTTTTTACTGTCAATCCCAGCATAATTATTTTTATCTTTACTGTTATACCCAGTATAATCATCTTGTTTTGCTGTCAAACCCAGCATAATTGTCTTTATTTTTACTGTTATACCCAACATAATTCTCTATATTTTGCTGTCTATCTCAGCATAATCACCTTAGTTTGCTTCTTATTCCAGCATAATCACCTTTTTTTATTTAATTTTACCATCCATCTATACATTACTTATTAATGTACAATCACATTGTCATTATCATCTTTGTAACAATTTAACATTGAGGCTTAGTTCTTACTCCAACCACATCCTTATGTAAATTAATAAATTTCTGTTAATATATTCTATTCCTCTCATATTCTTACTTTCTTCTTTATTTCAGTTTTTTAATATATTATATCAAATTCTTCTCATAGTCCTATTCATTTTTATTTATCTATAGAAACCTCCTTTTTATTATTATTATCCATCTATGCATTGCTTTATTTTTAATCACATTGTTTCTATTTTCTTTTTTCCAACTGTATATATGTCATTCCTCATTTCCTTGTCTGTTAGCATATATTTAATTTCAGTTTCAATGTTCACAATTTAATTCTCCATATATCAATTTAGTTCTTTTTCTTACTTCTATTTCAAACAAATCACATCAATTTTCTTCTTTTATTCCTGCACTATTTAACTTCTTTTGTTCCTGCGCCAATTAGTCCAATTATAAGAGTTCCATCATACTTTCCCTTTTTTTCCTCTTCAAAGTCAAATTGCCTGCAGACAAAGAAAAAACATCTCCACCGCCAAAATCCCATGGTTGTTATCTGTCGTATTCACAATGTTCCCAAACAAGAAGCAAGTTACAATGTTTCTTTTTAAACCAGAAGGTGTTCTTCTACAACCCACAATTTCCTTTAGTCATGCAAATTGTTATTTTGTTTCAATTATATAACATTCCAGCTTGATTCTCTCCTTCTTCTGTATTTTAAAGATAATAATTCTTTTTTTATCTTCTTTTCTTTAAAAATCCAATTCAGCTTTAAACTTATTCAATTTTGAACCAAGTCTCAATGTTTATTTTTCCGATTCTATTCAAATATCAATTTTCAGTTGGGTCTTTTTCTTTTCTTTTAAAAATTTCATCTTAGAATCTTCTATGCCCCATAGCTCCGCAGCCATTTTTTTAAGGCTAGAGGTCTTACAAATAAAAAAAAGCCATTACTCCAAACGTTGTTTCGAGCCTGGGTTGGTTGTCACTCACCTGGCTTCAAAAGGCATTGCTCTTTTCTGCTTTCCTCCTGCACATCACTTGCCTGGTTTGTCCCAGCTTTGTGGCAGCCATCATGGCTGCCGCCCCCCACCATCGACTCGCAGAGAGCTCCCTCTGACCTCCGAGGAACTTGCCTCTTGGTCATCCGGGGCACCTTTCTTCCATCCCCATCCCTGCAAGACACTTCCAGTCCGAAGACCCATCGGTGGAGGTTTGGCAGTCAGGGTTTTCGCGGGGCTTGTCAGAGCCTGCTATTTCCCTGAATGTCTTGCCACGACATCAAACTGGAAGTCTGTCTTATTCTCAATTTCTTTCTCTGCCTCTTACCAGTGGAATACGTCCCCATATTGGTTCCTTAATTCCTGCAGGAAGTCATCAATGGTTTCTAGTTCAGGAGCCCCCTCATTGTGAAGCTGGGTCACCCATTCTGACGCTTCCCCCTCCAGATTGTCAGTGAGGGTGGAGACAATTTCTCAGTCATCTTGGTAGCAGTCACCATAGCAGTCGATGTGCGCCCACACTTGGTTTAGGAAGAAAGCCAATTTGTCCAGACGTCCATCAAACTCCACTTGAAAGAACAGTGGGGCTTCTCCTTGGGGTTGCAGTGATGGTAGTTGCGAAACAGCCAGTGGCAGTGGCACAGCCAAAGGTCCTGGTATGACTAGTGGTGCTGGGATCCACTGGACCTGGACCTGGACCAAGCCCTGTCCATAGTAATATGTCCAACCGGGGGGCATGTCCCTTGCCAGCAGCAGTTGTGGCTGATCTAGCAGGCTGGCTGGTCTTCTGTGGCTGGGCGGGCTCCACCAAGCTGATAGTGATTGCGGAGGGCTGATATCTTGGGTCGCTGGAAGAGTTGACCAGTCCCTCCTGGGTAGACTTGGTTGCATCCTGGGTTGCACCATATGCAGGGGTTGAGGCACCACACCCTGGATATACTAGTCTCCTTGCACAGGAAATGGGAAATTCAGTTGGTCCAGGATAGCTGTCAGATGACCGGTATGCTGCTGCTGGCCGATGCTGCTGAGATGCATCTGCTCAAATCTTTCATGCAGCCCCCCCTTTATCTGTGAGCCTGGTACTTCCATTCTCCTGACTCATTTGAATCCAGGGGTCCCATTGACCTCCACTCCAGGATTGTTGTTCTCGCTTCCCTCGTGGATGAGATTGGTCTCTCCCACATCTGTCCCTGAGAGGCTAGTTTGGACTCCAGGTCCTCCTCCACTCAGTAAAGCTCTTCAGAAGTGGGCAGTTAGAATTGTTCCTACACCTGGGCCCCTAGTTGGTGTTTGACTTCAACCATGGCCACGACCATTCACTTGGGCATCAAGGGGAATGTCAGGCTCTCCTTGATTCCCCTGAAGGCACCACTGATGCTTGGTGCTTCTCTGGTTTCTTCCTCCATCTTTCCAGTGTCTTTCCCACTGCCTGGGAGTGGCTGGAGCTCAGGACCCCGGACAGCAACTCCGGTTTAAAGCTTTAGAGTTTAGAGAACTGGTTTAATGTCAAGGTTCCAAGTAATACATCCCATTCAATAAGAACTCTGAGGCAGGCAAATTCCTCAAAGAAACTTTTATTGGGACGTGTCAAATTTGCATGTTCTCGGTAGAAAAGTGGCTCTAAATTCCTGCAGATTTTACACCCAATTAAAAATAAAAACTCCAGAGTCTCCAGTCACATGATCCAATCAGCATAAAGTCCAGTTGCTAGGTGACCTCAGTCTCCATCTTTTCAACACCTGCACCAATGTCTTTGATTTCCAGGGGAAAGAATTTTATTTAGGCTACAACACCTCTCTACACCCCTTCCCTGGCCCCTTCACTCCAGGCTCTGTCAGCCCTGAAGCAGTGAAGAGAAACCTCCCTAGAAAAAACTACCAAAAAGAAAATGACCACAGTTTGGCCAACTTCAGGGTTTACAGGCACAGCATAAGGAAGGAAGGGGAAGCAGGCTATCAATAGTCCCTTACTCTCACCCAAAGTATGAGTCGAGCAGCCCAGCAAGGAGAGGTCAGGCAAAGGGAGGACTGGCAGGGAGGGGAGGGGCAAGGCTTCAGCCAATTTGCCAAACTGAACAAATTGTTACTCACCAGTTCTAATGAACCGGTGCAAACCGACTGAATCCCACCACTACTTTCTTCCTATAATGTCTAAGGATTGGGATTTATGGGATTGGAATATCTGAACACTCTTGCTATAGCCCAACAATATTTATAAGAGAGAACATTGGTCAGAATGCATAAATGAAACTCCATGAAAGTCACAGCACATAACTTTTAAATTATGCTTAAACATGAGTTTCTGGGATTAAAGCTATATTAATGCACTTCCACGGTGATTTGATGCAGTCTAGAACTCCACAAATTGTTTCAAGTTTCAGAGATCTACTCTGGGAGAAAAAACAGAAACTGACAACTCTCAGATGAGCTGTTTGATTTGTACCAGATTGCTCAAACACAGAACATAATTACATGTCTTTCACTGAGTCTCATTGCATAGTATTTTGATGCATTTTGATGGCAGTAGAAACCAGTAATTTGTCAATCAGTGAAATGAATAAGAAATATATTATTTTCCCATTGTACTCATATATAAAATATTAACTATTAAAACAAATCTCTGGATTTTTGATCTGGGAAAATGAAAATGTCATACCTTTCACCTGTATTTTCTTTCTTTTTCTTGTCCTTTCCTTTTGCTTTCTTGTTTTCAATCTCTTTTTGCTTTTTGTCTTTCTTTTCCTTCCCTTTTATTGTTTCCTCCTTTTTGTTTTTTTTGTCATCATTATATGCTTTCTGTTTTTTCTTTTTATTTGATTTCTTCCTCCTGGATACTGCTAGCTCTTCATTTTCATCATCAGTGTCTTTCTGATAACTCTCTTTTCTGTTTTTCTTGGCAATTTCCTTTATATTCTTTTTGGGGGCTACTTTTTTTTCCTCCTCTTCTTCTTCATACTCATAACCTGTGTTTTAAAAAGTGTTTTACTTTTTTTTAAAAAAATTTTTTTTGATTTATATGCCGCCCTTCTCCGGAGACTCAGGGCGGCTTACAATGCGCTAAGCAATAGCCTTCATTCTTTTGTATATTTATACTTTTAAAAAAAACCTGAAGAGTTTGAAGTTATTGAGAATATTGCCTTTCACTAGACTAATGCAAACATTTCTTAAATGTAAAATAATGACTACGATCTTTTTAAAATACAGTCCTCTGCAAAACCAAGACTTACTGCTACATAGAACTTTTGAAATCAAAGGAATTTAAACTACTCATATGTCTGAATCCATCCCCCCTTTTTTGTATAATTTATAAATATAATAGTGATTCTTAGGCATTGATAATGACTTAAGAGTGATATCCTGAAATACATTAGATAATTATATAGATACATAACATATATATATACACATTAGAAATACATATTTAATGCATAAGGAGAGAATAATATTTTATTTTGCTTTTTAAATTGGAGAAAAATAACTAAAAGTGAAAAAATATAATGGGCTATTATATTGAATAAATTTCCTGAAAAATTGCAGCTCTATTCTTCTGCTTCTCTTTCTAATATCAATTTAAAAATTCACAAACTGAAAGATTAAAGTCAGAGTTGCCATATGCAAAAGTACAGATAGCTACTAGATGACAGAAAAGGGATACTAAAATCTCAAACTTTTTGATTCCATCTTATATTTCATCAGGTGAACTATAAGATGGTTTTTTGCAGCCTTTGTTCAGTGTAAGGAAAAACTAATGTTACAGAGGTCTGTTGGTATCAGCTGTTCTTAGGAAATTATCAGATTTCCCTAACGGACAGCGTTCAACAAAAGCTGTAAAAGAGTTGCAATAATTTTTTATTTCAGGAACCCTAGTAATCAATGATTAAACTAAAAGTTTTAATCTTTTACTTAAATCAGTGATTTTGTAAATTAAGATTATTTTTTATGTCAGCCCTTAACAAAATACACAAGCAAAAGTTAAGTTTTACATAAAGGCCAGATTTGTTTTTATCCAAGTGTGGAAACACAGTCATTTGAACAATGCTTAGGTGAGTGCAATTTATATGCATTGTATGCATTCTCAGGAAAATAAATTCTTAACATAAGCTTTCAAAAGTTAGCAGCTATTCATATTTTATTTACCTTCACTTTCTGTGTCACTCTCCACTTGTCCATCAATCTCCATCCCAACTGCAAAGCAAAAGCAAGCATCACATTTGTTATCATCTTAATAGTACATTACTCTTAGGAGAAAAAGCAGCTTTTTCTTGTCATCTTTGGCCTGAACTGAATTTTAAAATGTATGTTCCATTTTTTATTTTTCTGATATTTCTAAAAATCTGCACTTAATCAAGTTTCTCTGTGTAGTGATACCAATACGTTGTTTGAAAAATTGAACATGAAATTAGTGTCAATTAGTTTTCTTCTAAGATGCTAAATACAAGATACACTGACTTGCTAAATACTGGAGAGCATACAAACCATCTTCCATAATGATCTGTAATTCACTTTTCTTCTTTAACATGATGGATGTTCCCTTTTAAAAACAACAGTTGCTTCAGATACTAGTTTTATCCACTACTTAAAACTATGCCTTTTCTTATGCTTCTTTCTTTAGCTTCTTATTATTATGCATAAAGCAAGTCTATTTGTGAATCTGAAACTATTGATTTCTTCTAACATTATTCTTGAATTGCACAGTTGCTTCAGCTTCCATGCTGCAGGCATAAGAATGATTCATGGTACTGATTCAGTTCAATCCCATCCAACTACTTTGAGCTCTGATCTGTTTTCAACACAGAAAGCACCTGTTGGCATTGTATTGCACTACATTATTTAAACATGAAGGAAAGCCTTTTGGAGAGAACTTAGATGAAGACACCAGAGGTGGGTTCTACTTACCTTTACTACCGGTTCGCAATGGGACCACACATACACAGAAACTTCCTGATGACATCTGGGTCAGTGGGCGGAGCCTCCCGCTGGTTTTACTACCGGTTCTTGTGAACTGGTCTGAACCGGGGGCAACCCACCACTGGAATACATATACAGTGCCTTATTCTTTGAAAAACATGAGTCTAACTTTCTACATGGCTTTTGTTGTACTGGCGGCCCATGGGCCAGATGAGTCATGCCCAGGCATCATGACACGGCGAGTTTGATACCAGTGTTGTAGAGGATATGGGAGGTATTTTAAAAAGGTTGCTACTAATGTTTTTAATTTCCTTTCATCAGTTTAAAGAGTTTCCCCAACATGGTGGTGTATTTCAACTATCAAAATTTCCAATCAGGGTTGGTGGCTGTGTTGACTACAGATTCTATCTAGATATAGGTTTCAGATTTTTGAAAGTCATCAGTTCAAAGAACAATGGGATGTCAGCAACTGTTAGACATGAAAAACCACATCCATGTGCAAAAAGATGAATTATCTTTTTTATTGCCAAAGCTATAAACAGGAATCTTTGACTGACAGTTTGTATCTGGGTATAGTATAGTATAGCCTTTATTGTTATTGTACATCATGTATACAATGAAATTCGTTTTAGCCTCACAGGTGCAATCCATAACAAAAAATACAAGCAACATAAATAGTATAAAGAATAATCCCTATGCAAGTAATTAAGGGAGAAAAAGAAAAAGAAAAACTAGTCATATATTTCCATGTGTGCTTGGAGTGATTGCATAAGACTAGATATGGTTCAACTAGCATTCAGGGGGATTGGACTTCACCATCTTGTGCTTGCATAGGTATTCCAGACTAATTCCCCATTTGACTTTTTTCTCTCTCAGCCAGTCTCTTTCCTACAACAGTGTCAAAATAGCAGGTGTGATTGGCAGTTGAAACCTTGCTCCTTTTTCATAGATAGTGTTTCCATTATATATGGAATGGAGCTTGAATTTTCCTCCAAGTTTCATCTAGCTTCTATATATATATATATAATAAAAAAGATAATTCATATAAATGTTAAACAAAAGAGAATTTAATTTAATTTATTCCCTTAACTGTTACAATTGTGTTAAAGACCTTATGAATGTTAAATCTATTTAGAGCAGGACAGGTTTGATTGTTCTCCTTTCAAATGATGTCCTGCTTTTGTTCTTTTTTATATTTAATTTTAATAGAATTTTTAAAGAAGGTAAAAGCCAACACAAATTAATGTAAAGGAAGAAAAAAGAAAATAAAAAAAAGCAAAAGATGCAAAAAAAATTTAGAAAAAAGCATAAGGAAGTGGCTTTCAATTTTCTTCTTTGTAGTTATAATTCAAATATATTTAAACCTCTTTTCTCAAGTTACACATATTACTATTCTTTCTATAATCTATCCCATCTAATCTTCCAAACCATAACAAATTCATTTTTTTCATTTTTACACAAAATCTCTAAGATGTTTCCAGTCAGCAATACATGTAGATAGTGTCTTTTCTTTAATCAAATAAGTTAAACTACCCATTTCAACAAAACCTTCACCAGATGTTGTTCCATAGTGGGTAATATTGAATTACCATATAGTAATCTCTATCCATATAGTAATCTCATTGTTGTGATCATTTATTGAAATAATCTTCCATAGCTTTTTTCTGTTTGCCATTAACACTGAAAGGAAAAGTTCTAGTTTCAATTGAATATTGATCTTTAAAATCATTTGTACCATATATAAAGTGCCTTTATACATTCTAGATAATTTCTCTGGCATTGTGGTGGCATGATGGTTAGAATGCAATATTGCAGGTTAATTCATTGCTTACTGCCAGGAGTTCGATTCTGACAGGCTCAAGATTGGGCTTTTGAACGCATGGCAATAAGGCCAAGCACTTATTTCAGGATTCAAAAAAATATAAGACAGGGTCTTATTTTCAGGGAAACATGGTAAATCTAAGTGCTATTACTATTGTTATTGGGCACCAATGATATATTATTTTGTAAAAATTCTCTGAGATCAATATAATACAATACAATGTAAATGTCAACTCTTTAAACCATACATTTTTCCATTGATCCATCTGTATATTATAATCAAAATTCTTAGTTCATTTTATCATATATTCTTTAAACTTTAAAAAATTTAAATTTTTTTCAAAGTAGATAAGTGGCTGGTCTACTTTATTATTTGACTTTTAGAGTAATTGAGTAAAAAATGAAATAGAGTGATTTAATGTTTTTCTTTTTGTTGTTGGTTTTGTTTTGTTTCTGTTTCCTGAATTTGCAGCATGGATGACATAAATTAGTAATGTGCAACTATGAACTTAAACAATTACTTATGTAAAAGCCAGACTAGCACAGAGAGCATGAACAATTCATAGAGCTTTAACAATGCAACTGAATGCATTATGTTGTGATGATGCCTGTTTGAGGGAGCTGCTTCTCAATTTGTCTTATTACTGTAAAAAAAACAAACCTCAACCTCCAGGCATAAGTGCTTTCTCACATATTTTGTTTTTAGTTTTTAAATGCCTTTAGCTAGGTTATCAGATAAAGTGTAACTAAATGCTGGAAACAAAACCACCATGCTGCTTAATATTTAACCAGATAGCATGGCCTTTCTTTTCTTCATTTCTCGTTAACTCAGGGCTTTACCTAATTAATCCTTGGGTTACATTGATTCATCCTACATTCTATATCAGTAATCCTTGCTTGAGAAAGGTTCAATATTTTCAATATGCCAATATTTTGATTCCTGTCAAGATTAATTTTGGGGTAAGTGTATTAGGTTTTCAGTAATTGAGGGTAGTAGTCTAGTACAATTGATGGAGTTGAACAACAATGTAGGAGGAATCAGCCCTACTTCTGATTTGTATACTTCTGCTAAGTATTTGACTTATATTACAATAGTGGTATAAGGAAATGATATGATCAAGTAATGGCTCTTAATTATCTCAGAGTTCATCTACCAGTGCAAACAGAGCTCTTCAATGACTCATACTAAAATGAGTCTCCAAGATCCTCTGGAGTGTAGGACAACCATTTTCTCAATCTTCCCTAAAAAGGGAAGATTGGAGATTGAATTAAAGCTAGTCATATTAAAAGGTTCCAATGAAGATTTATTGGCAAGAAGATGAGCCACTGCCTTATAACAAAATCTTGTCATAAAGAAACAGCCATTACATAGATCCATCCACATGACCCCTCCTAAAGGCTTTAATGAACCAGCAAGGACATAAATCTAAAACACAGGTGAACATATCTACAGCATCAAAGACACTATTTCTTCAAGGCTAGCAGGTTCAAATTCTTCCCAAATAACACCAGATGACTATCCTCCAATAATACATCAATAATTCCTTCCATGTGACATCTCGGTGTTTTCTCCATGACTTCATCTTTTTGTTGTTGTTGTTTCTTCTGTCTTCATTTTCACCAAATCTATTACAGCATTTCTCCAAAAGTACAATATTCTAATTATACTATTTTCTTATATAACTATTAGTTTGCTTATCTATATCTCTTTTCTAACCAATGGTAAAATTGAGCCCATATCTTAAAGTATTCTAAATCCTCTCTTTTTTTAATCATCAAATTAATCTATTCATTTAATCTATTCGTTTCTGCACAGTCTAAATTTTTTAAAATTACTTCTACCAAAGGTATTTTCTCTGCTTTCCAATTTTGTGCAAAAACAATCCTTGAAGCTGTTATTACATGTATAATCAAATAAATAGTTTCATTGTTAATTTTCTCTGGAAGGATACCCTGTAGGAACAGCTCTGATTTTAAATCAATACATTGTTGTGTCATTTCTTCCAACCATATCTTAATTTTATTCCAATAGTTTTTAGCTTCTGGACATGTCCACCACATATGATAATAAGATCTTGGTAACTGGTGACATTTCCAACATTTAGCTGATTTATCTTTAAACATTTTTGCCAGTTTCTCAGGGGGCATATGCCATCTGTAAAACATTTTATATTTGTTTTCTTTATATGCAGTAGACATAGTTAGTTTGTAATTCCTTTCCCATAACTAAATCAATTGAATATCCAAAATTCTTTGCCCAAGCTATCATTGTTTCTTTTACTTGTTCTTCCTCTAACTCAATACCAAGTAAAAAATTATAAATTTTTAAAATTAATTTGTCCTCTGTTCCTGTGAGTATCCTATCCAACTCTGTCTTTTCTAAGTAAAAACCATGTAATTTAGCATCTTTTTCATATCTTGTTTGTATTTGCATGTACATATACCAATCCATCTCAATTCCCTGTTCTTCCAGTTCTCGTTTCCCTTTCAATTCCCCCTTATCTATTAATAACTCCTTGTATCTAACCATATTTATAAAATTAAAAATATTTGGATGTATTAAAGCTTCCATTGTTGATAACCATATTGGTATTTTCACATAGTATTTACTTCTAATCTTCTCCCATACCAATAACAATGCGTTCCTTATATAATGTCTATGAAAGTACATATGTATCTTACTTCTACTATACCATAAGAATGCATGCCATCCCAATTGTAAATCATGACCTTCCAATGTTAATAGTCTTATATTTCTTAATTCAACCCATTCCTTCATCCAAGTCAATGCTGCTGCCTGGTAATATAATTCCCAATTCGGCAGTCCAAATCCTCCACATAGTCTCGTATCTTGTAACATTTTTATACTTTTTCTTGCTTTTTCCCCTTGCCATATACATTTCTTTATTATCTTATTAAGATGTTGAAAATAAGTCTTTTCAATTTTTATCAGTACTGTCTGGAATAGAAATAATAGTTTTGGTAATATGTTCATCTTTATTATGGCAACCCTTCCCATAAATAACAGTTGAAAGTTTTTCCATTTCTCCAAGTCTTTCTCAATTTGTTCTTTTAATTTTTAATAATTATCGTTGCGCATGTTGACGTTAAGTATACTCCTAAATATTTAACTTTTTTCATGACTTGTATATCTAATTTCTCTTTTATCTCTCTTTTGTGATTTTCTGTAATACTTTTCACCAAAATTTTCATTTTTCTTTGTTTATTTTAGGCCAGAGACCTTTCCATAACTCTCTATTTGTTCTAATAATTTAGGGCCTGTTGTTTGGAGTTCTTCTAAGATGAATACTAAATCATCGGCAAAAGCTTTTCTTCTTCTTTAATTTTCATCCCGTTTATCTCTTCATTTTGCTTAATATTTCTATTTAAGACTTCTAAAGTCAAAATAAACAGCAACAGAGATAAGGGACATCCTTGTCTTGTACCTTTCGTAATGCTAACATTTTCTGTCATTTCTCCATTCATCATTATCTTAGCAGATTGTCTATCATAAATTGTTTTTATAGTATTTATAAATCTCTCCCCAAAATCCATTATCTGCAATTGTTCTATCATGAATTTCAAATTCACATTATCAAAAGCTTCTTGAGCATGCCATTTGTTTTTCTGAATGTATCTCATAATATTCCAACGTATTTAGAATTATCCTCATATTATCTCTGATTTGTCTCTTAGGTAAAAAACCATTTTGATTCATATGAATAAATTCATTTAATAGTCTTTTTAACCTATTTGCCATTATTGAAGCAAAAGTCTTTTAATCCACATTTAATAACGAAATCAGTCTATAATTTTTTATCAGTTGTGAATCAGCATCTTCTTTAGGTATGAGTATTACATAGGCCTCTTTCTATGAGTCTGGCATTCTTGCTTTCATTAGAAGTTCATTAAATAATTCCAGCATTACATTACTTATCACTTCTTGTAATGTTTTATATAGTTCTGCTGATAGACCATTCGGTCCTGGTGCCTTCCCATTTTTTTGTCTTTTAATCGCTTCTGTTAATTCCATCATTGTTATTTTTTCTTCTAACATTCCCTTGTATTGTTCGGTTGCTGAAATCCTTTTTTACAGTGATAGAAGAATTGAGTATTCAAAATATTTGGAGACAAAAACATTTGAAAGAAAAACAATACATCTTTTATTCAAATAGACATTCATCATAGTCAAGGATAGATATGATATGGATGTCAACAGAACTTATATTTATTTATTTATTTATTTATTTATTTATTTATTTATTTATTTATTTATTTATTCCTATTTCTATACCGCCCTTCTCCAAATAGGACTCAGGGCGGTGAACAGCCAAAGTAAAAAACAGTACATACAAAATTTAAAAGCAGTTTAAAATAATTAAATATTTTGGTCGTAAATTAAAACAACCCAATTTAAAATCAATTTAAAATTTAACCCACGCCAGCCCAGCTAGTTGAAATAAATGGGTTTTCAGGGCCCGACGAAAAATCCGGAGGTCTGTTATTGTACATATCTCTGGGGGGAGGTTGTTCCAGAGGGTGGGCGCCGCCACAGAGAAGGCTTTTATAGATAATATACAAGAAGTATACATTGATTCAAATATTTGGGCAGATCATAATCCAATGACAATAATATGGAAAGGACAAAAGAAAAAGACAAGATGGACTTTGAATGCAACAATATTAAATGAAAAGGACTTTCAACAGTTTATAGAAAAAGAATTAGAGTTTTTCTTTAAAACAAATAGAAATGGAGACAAATCACTTCAGAATATATGGGACATGATGAAAGCCTTTATTAGGGGTTTGGCAATAACATATTTGGGGGAAAAATAAAAGGAAAAGACAAAAACAGAAAGAATTGGAAGAGGATAATAAGAGTTTAGAGAAAGAGCTCCAAAAAGATTCTCAAAATAAAACAATTAAGAAGCGAATAGAACTGAAAAAACATGAAATAAATTTAAATGAACAAGAATTCTTAGCAAATAAATTAAGAGCATCTAAACAGAACTTTTTTGAAAATGCAAATAAACCAGGAAGATGGTTAGCATATAAAATTAAAAAAGAGAAGGAGAAGAAAATAATAAAAAATTTACAAGGTGAAGAGGGGAAATTACACTATAGAAATGAAGAAAAGAAGATAATAATTCAAAAATATTATGAAAAACTTTATTATCAAGAGGAAATTTCGGAGGAAGAGATAACAAAATATTTAGAAAAACCAGATTTACCTAAAATAACCGAACAATACCGGTAGCGGAAATTTTGAGTAGTTTGGAGAATTGTCAAATACTACCTCTGGCCGGCTCCAGAGTGGGGTGGGAATGGAGATTTTACAATATTCTTCCCCCAAGAGTGGGGAGGGAATAGAGATTTTGCAGTATCCTTCCTCCAGGAGTGGAGTGGGAATGGAGATTTTGCAGTATCCTTCCCCTGCCACACCCACCAAGCCACACCCACCAAGCCACACCACACTCACCAAGCCATGCCAACAGAACCGGTAGTAAAAAAAATTGGATTTTATCACTGGAGTGAAGTGAATATTTCATCAAGATTTTATCTGAGAATAATCCTCACAGTGATTCTGCACATGTTCTCCAGGTCTCCATTGATGCAGGTGGCACTGAATCATCAAGAATCTGCTAGTCATCGCTCAAAAAATAAAATAAGAATGGAGAAATAAGCATATTTTGTCATTCTTACCAATAGAAGAAAAGTTCTAAAATAAGCTCTTATCATATTCATTCATAGTTGTTCTTTGTTATCCTCCAGCAGTAATTTAGGCATCTCTTCCAAAGTTTCATCCTCATGATCTGCAGAGGGTCTGTATAGATATGATCTGATCTAAAACTGCAACTGCCTTGATTAATGATGTTAATTGTTTGACTTCGTCAGCAAACATCCCAATATCCTTCCATCCAGTAAGGATTTACATAGCAACGCATAACCCAGGATAATTGTATTTGGTATACTTGGACTCAATTCGATAATAGTTTCAACCAACATTTTTACTTGTAGTCATATTTTACAATAAAACAATAAATAATATTTGAACCTGTCCTAAGTTGATAGAAAGACCATAATTTTCAACCAATTGTAAGAATTCATTGGTAGATTTCAAGTAAATTCCCATGTTAAGGAAATCTATCATGTCGTTTCATTAATTTTTGATACACTATGAAAAGGACTTTGTTTCACAAGACTTTATGTCAACTTTATGATGTTTTTAGATTCTGTTTTAGAATTTCATTGTTTTGTTGAAGTTTCTTTTAAATTGTTTTATTTATTTATTTTTACTTGCTCAATGTGACCTATCTTAAAGTAATTCTTGTTTAGAATCAGTGGTGGGATTCTGCCAGTTCTAGGCAGTTCTGCCGAACCGTTTGTTAAATTGCTGGCTCGCCCCGCCCCTTACCCTGCCCCTCTGCACCACTATTTATTGCCAATAAATAGTGGTGGGCGAGGGGCGGGCGACCCAGCAATTTAACAAACGGTTCGGTGTTTTTTTGTAATTTTATTGGCCTGCGGAGCTTCAGCATAGGCTAATTAGCCCGTTGATTAGATCGGCCTCCCAACTCTCAGCTGATTTGCTCTCAGCTGTTTTGCTCAGGGCTCTGCTGCTTGCTTGCAAAGAGTGCTGGAGCAGATTTCTTTCCCCCTAGCTATGCTGAAAAAGGAAACCGAAAGTAAAGCAGGCTGTTGGCTTTGCTGTTTGCTGCAACGTTGGAAAATTAGGCAGCAGATTTCTTTTCTTTTTCCTCACCAAAAAAGGTAGGTGCAAACAATGGGAAATTTAGGGAAAAAGATGAGAGTTCAAGATTTTAAAACACAAAAGAAAAAAAGCTCTATTTAACTAGGGAATTGTAATAATTGAGATACTATTAATTGTATATTGTGTTGAAAGCAGAAATTGTTAAGTTGTGGTTTGGAGGAATATATGGGGGAAATTATTTGGTTTATTATTATTGGTAAATATAATTAATTGATTTGTAAGAAATTGGATTGCATGGAAATAATTGGAATATTCATGTCCATACTGATTAATATACAAAAAAGGTAGTTATATAACTAATTGATTTATATTAAAATGTTGAATTTATATTAAACAACTGTAATATTACATAATTAACCAATGTGAGGATGGATATAAAAATAGATGACAATGCGAAGGGGTATAATATAGAATAGAAGGGAAAAATTGAATTTGATTAAGATTAGAAATGAGGATGAAGGGTAATATTGTTTTTTTAAAAAAATAGATAAGGAATAAATATGGCAAAAAGGAAATATAGAAATTGTAAATTTAATTGAAATGACTAAACACTGTTTAAATTTGTGAACCGGCTAAATACTTTATTCAAAGAAAATACATTGTATGTTTGTATGTGTGTTTCTAATTTTTGCTATTTATTCATATTTGTTCTCTTTTGTTCTTTAAAGTTTAACAATTCATTCTTTATCTTAATATCTTTATATTTGTTTGGGGTTGGCTTTCTTCCATTTCATCTTTTTTACTGTACAGCAATCTTTTTCCTCAAACCTACCACCTCTCTCTTTTCTTTCCTTCTTACTTTCTTTCCCCCCCACTTCATCTCCTCCCTATTTCCTCTTCCTTTCTCCTTCTCCTCCTCTCTTCCTTCCCTCTCTCTCCTTCTTTCTTCCATCTCTCTTCTCCTTCCTTCATCCCTCTCTATTGCTGTATCCTTTTGTGCATATGGATTACTCAGAGGGCTGAAAAAGTTATTTTTGACTGGTCCTTGCACTTTTGACCAGTCCTTGAACTTATGACTGTCCTCACATTTTACGTTTTGCGCCCTATCTTGTCACCGTGGTGAAGAGAAGCAGTTGTGAAATGAGTGACATGTTTGTTAAGAATGCTACAATGGGCATAAATGATGACCAGTAATAAGGTTGAGGACCGGTCAAAAGTGCAAAGACCTGTCAGAAATCAGTTTTTTCAGCCCTCTGGGTAGTTCTTTTGTGCATATGGACTACTCAGAGGGCTGAAAAAGTTATTTTTGACTGGTCCTCGCACTTTTGACCAGTCCTTGAACTTATGACTGTCCTCACATTTTACGTTTTGCGCCCTATCTTGTCACTGTGGTGAAGAGAAGTAATGGTGAAATGACTGATATGGTTGTTAAGAATGCCGCAATGGGCATAAATGTGAGGATGGACATAAGTACGAGGACCAGTCAGAAATGACTTTTTTCAGCCCTCTGAGTAGTCCCTATGCACATAGTCATGCCCACGCGGTCACATGACCAGCTAGCCACACCCACCCAGTCATATGACCACTAAGCCACACTCCCAACCAAGCCACGCCCACAGAACTGGTTGTTAAAAAAATTTAATCCCACCACTGTTTGGAATAATGAATTACTATACAAGGAAACATAATCTTTCCCTGAAAATTAAAGGATTAGATTTAGCTGCTCTATATGCAGTTAAGGTGACTGTTAAATCTTCATAACTTATATGTTACAATAAATGAAAAAAATCTTACTCTTTTAGATAACATATTTCTGCACTTTCAGCAGAACCAGGTGATACAAATAGAAATGATACAGGATTAAAAATACATTTCTAAATGAAATTTTAGCTGTGATAAGAAAGCTGAGCACATCAGAACACATACAATGAATTAGATGAAGATGAGCCTGCTTTATCTTGCAATATTTGTGAACTAAAGAAAACACATCTGCTTTCATTAAATGGCAGTGCTAGAATTGGAAGTAAACTGCATTTAACTCTATTAACTAGAAGATGAGTTTCCCAAATATATTCACAGAGGGAAGGAGCCTGTGCAGAAGTTCCTATGCACATTTCATTTCCCCAGATCTTGTTTTGCCGTAGCTGGTTCAAAAGAACAACAGGTGGTTTAGCATTTGCTTCCTTTTCCCTTGGAACTCTCTGCTTTGAATGTCCCTACTTCTCTATTTTTCAACAACAAGATGTCCCCTTACTGATGGTAGCATAGCATATCTAATTTTAAAAAAAACTATGGAGGGACTTTCCTTGGGATATACAGGTAGCTCTCAAGTTACAACAGTTAATTCACTGACTGTTTGAAGTTACAACAGCACTTTAAAAAGTGACTTATGACTGTTTTTCATATAACTGTTGCAACATCTCCATGATCACATGATCAAAATCCAGACACTTGCCCATTGACTCATATTTATGAAGGTTGCTGTGTCCTGGGGTCATTTGATCATCTTTTTGTGAACTTCTGACATCAAAGTCAATGGAAAATCCAGATTCACTTAACAATTGTGCTACTAACTTAACAACTGCAATGATTCACATAATGACTGTGGTAAGAAAATTCAAAAATGGGTCAAAATACACTTAAGGAATGACTTGTATAGCAACAGAGGTTTTGGGCTCAGTTGTGATCATAAGTCAAAGACCACTTGTTACTGAAAATGGGAAGCCATAGAGTCCACAGAGTATTAAATACATTTTTGTATATCAGTGTACAATGAAAAATACAGAAATCATTAACATTTTTTGGCTACTTCCCAAGTAAATATATGCAAAAATATCAGACTTCACCTCGAGTAGCAACACCTGTAACATGTCATGAGGACCACAATATGCTATGCATCAAGACATTATATAAGCAATTATATATATATATAGACTAAAACCATCTCTATCTATCGGACCTGATGGACTATGTGCATACTTCTTAAAAAAGCTGTCCACTGCTATAACAGAACTCCTAAGCATAATCTTTGAAAAATCCTTCAGGACCAGCTCCCTACCCAAACTATGGCCACTAGCCACAGTCATCCCTATCTTCAAAAAGGGAGACCCCAGCCTAGTTGAAAATTACATATCAATCTCTTTATGCTGCATCACCTGCAAAGTCATAGAATCAATCATTAACCATTCCATTACCTTCCACCTAGAAACAAACAACCTACTCTCTAATAAACAATTTGGTTTCAAAAAAAATTATCCTGTAATCTACAACTTCTACACTGCAAGAACATATGGACTACAAATCTCGATCAGGGCAAAGCAATAGACACAATTGACATAGACTTCTGTAAAGCCTTTGATTCAGTGGTACATGACAAACTACTTCTAAAACTAAAATCCTATGGCATCTCCGGACCCCTACATAATTGGATAGCTGTGTTCCTGTCAAACAGACAACAAGTGGTCAAAATAGGGAGCGCCCTATCAAATCCTGCACCTGTTAATAACGGTCCCCCAAGGCAGCATTCTAGGACCAACACTCTTCATGCTATTCATAAATGACCTTTGTGATCATATTATAAACAACTGCATTCTCTTCGCTGATGATGTAAAAAATATTTAACACCACCGACAATGCTGCTACCCTTCAAAAAGACCTTGACTTTGTGTCAGAATGGTCAAACAATTGGCAACTCCAAATCTCAACCAACAAATGCTCTGTCTTACACATTGGCAAAAAGAATCAGAACACAAAATACATGCTGAGTGGACATAACCTTATAGATGACCCTCACTCTGTCAAGGGCCTTGGAGTACTCATATCTAATGATCTAGATGCCAAAGCCCACTATAACAACATTGCCAAAAAGGCATTAAGGGTTGTAAACCTAATCTTGCATAGCTTCTTCTCCGGTAATAGCACACTACTAACCAGAGCATACAAAACATTTGCTAGACCAATTCTCTAATACAGTTCATCTGTCTGGAACCCACACTGCATATCAGACATTAATACAATTGAACGTATCCCAAAATATTTCACAAGAAGAGTCCTCCACTCCTCTGCTCTCAACAAAATACCTTATGCCACCAGTCTTGAAATTCTGGGCTTAGAAAACTTAGAACTACGCTGCCTTCAGTATGACCTAAGCATAGCTCATAAAATTAAGTGCTATAATGTCCTACCTGTCACTGACTACTTCAGCTTCAACCACAACAATACATAAGCACACAAAAGATACAAACTTAAGGTAAACCACACCAAACTCAATTGCAGAAAATATGACTTCAGCAACAGAGTGGTTAATGCCTGGAATGCATTACCTGACTCTGTGGTTTCATCCCAACACCCTCCCCCCCAATTTTAACCTAAGATTGTCTACTTTTGACCTCACCCCATTTCTAAGAGGTTTGTAAGGGACGTGCATAAGAGCACCAGCATGCCTACCGTCCCTGTCCTAATGTTTCTTCTATTTGTATCTATTTTATGTATCCAATCCATGCTTATACTTATCACCAAATACATTCTTGACAAAATAAATAAATAAATAAATTATATAATCATAATGTGTCATGAAAATGAATATGTTGATGTATATTGACTCGTATGTTTTCATTTGGTCTCTGGTCCTTTGGGATGCTCATATTCATGATACTTTTTCCAGGATTCTCTTCTGCTTTGAAATAATTTCTAAAGCAAATCCAATTTCATCAAATTAAATTAAAAATGATAAAATAGATTGGATACCATTTTTGCTCACTACTGAACATGAACTGTATGAATACAGTTGGTGCATTCGTGATTCCCTAGACCAGGTGTGTCAAACTCAAGGCCCGCAGGCCAGATGTGGCCCATGATGTGGTTATATCTGGCCCACAGAGCTGCCCTGGAAACAGCAATGGACTGGCCTGCAGCATCTTGGCCCAGTCCAGGCCAACCAGGCACTGATCTACAACCTGCTGGCAGCCATCCAGGCCAGAACATGGTCAGCCTTAGATCCACGAGGCTGGCATGGAGCTTCCATGTTCTTCTAGGCAGGAGTTCCACTGGAAAGCTGGTCTGGGTTTCCCGATCTGCGGGCAGAAGAAAAGCTGTCAGACCTTCATCCCATGCCCTGTGCTCCAAGGCAGCGCCCACAGACAGGTCTTGGCCAGTGGTATCTGTGGGTAAGGCTGCAAGCCATTACATCTGAAGGGTGCCACGGGGCAGAGGTGAGTTTAGGGTGAGCTGCAATGTCTGCACCCAGCCTGGCACTTGGGTGGGTGGATTAGAGTGAGATTGAAGCCTGGGCATCTGGTGAGGGAGCCTCTGGGCATGTGCAGAGCACCCCTCACTTGCTCTGCCTGGGTCAGGGTCTGCAGCTGAGAAGCCTGGCTGTGGTTTTCCAATGGGGGTGGTGGTCCCAGTGAAAGAGAAGCCTTGTGGATTGCAAGGTCAGGCCAATGAGCAAGTCATAGAAGTTCTGGTGTGGACTGATCTATTCTACAATCTGGTGGCAGCCATCCAGGCCACAACACATAACTGTACAAAACAGACTGGAAACATAACTGTAAAAAACAGACTGGAAATAAAAGTTAAAATAAGTAAAAAAAAAATAGTAAGAGAACACCTGTCTGATCTTAATGAATACAAATCACCAGGACCTGATGAATTACATCCCAGAGTTCTAAAGGAGCTGGCAGAAGTCATCTCAGAACCATTGCACCATATCTTTCAAAAATCCTGGAACACCAGGAAACTACCAAAGGACTGGAAAAGAACTGATGTGGTTCCCATCTTCAAAAAAGGAAAAAAACAGACCCATCTTTGGTTTCTATAGTCACTGAATCTTGTGTCTCAGTGCTTTATATTTGCTCCACATAAAACAAATTCCAAATCACATAATCCAAATTCACAAAGCAATGTGTGTGTCATTCATACATAATCTGCTCTTCCATTCCCAAATAATATTCCCCTAACAAAGGAGAATGAAAACTGAACCAGGCTTTATGTCATTGTACATTTCTATGATACTTATTTTATATACATATATACATATACATATGTATATATGTATATAAACATATACATTATATATATATTTAAATAAATACATTTTGTAACAATATTGTGTCATGTAACATGTTAAGGATATTGTTGTTGTGTTACCAACCAACAGAGTGTAGAGCACAGAGAAATGTTGCTGAGAGCAATGAAGAAGAGATGTGCAAACTGGTTTATCAAACGTTTACTTTATAGTGAAAAAACAATCTCATAGTCTTTAAATCAATCCACGTCTTTGCCAGTTAAATCAGTCCAGTGATACAAAATCTTCTTACCACACAAACAGTAGTTGGTTAGAATAACAAACTCACTCTGGTTCACAAACCACGATGGTAGCAGATCCATCCAACGACGATAGCACAATGATAGCAACTCCTCACACTATGGTAGCATATCATCAACTGAATACGTTACAGTACCTTTCTTAAATACGTTCACAACTAATTACAGCATGACTCAGCATTACAATGAATCAGCAGTAAAACTTTAAAGTCACACAATACATATTCATATTAAAGTTACAGAACACATATATTGCCTGGACAACTTGTTAGGCTCAAACCATATCCTAACATAACATTTCATTTGTTATGGTTAAATTTAATCTTTTTTGCTTAGCCCATTCCCTTAGTCATAAAAGATTGAGGAACTAAGATTAACCAAAAATGCAAGAAGTACCTACCTCAAAATCCCAAAGAACAGAGAAATCTATAGCATTGGGTTGTTCAGCCCTGGGTACAATTTTTCTAGGTATGCTTCCATATGGCATACCCATTAACATCTATAACAAAATTATTTTTAATGCTTTGTGAAGTCCTAAAAATTTCTCACCTATTAATAACAGAATAAAACTCTACTTCAGTTTATAAGCAGACAAGGACACAGAAATGGTAAAAAAGATTGGAAAATACTCATTTCTATTCCAGTATCAAAAAGGAAAAGTGCTAAATAATGCTTAACCATATAATTGCACATACATCGCATGCAGATAAGAGTTTGTAATACAGGCTTCAACTGCCAGATGTACAAGATGGATTCAGAAGAAGCAGAGGTATCTGAGGTTATACTATTAACCAGTTGATAATGGAAAAACTTAGGAGTTGCAAAAAGACTAAAATAAAAGTTAAAATAAGCAAAAAAATAGTAAGAGAACACCTGTCTGATCTTGATGAACACAAATCACTGGGACCGGATGGATTACATCCCAGAGTTCTAAAGGAGCTGGCAGAGGTCATCTCAGAACCACTGTACCACATCTTTCAAAACTCCTGGAGCACTGGGGAACTACCAGAGGACTGGAAAAGAGCTGATGTGGTTCCCAACTTCAAAAAAGGAAAAAAAAAAACTGATCCAGGAAACTACAGACCAATCAGCCTAACATCAATACCCAGGAAGATACTGGAAAAGATAATAAAAAAACAGATCTGCCAACACCTAGAAACGAGTAGAGTAATAACTAGCAGTCAGCACAGGTTTGTTAAAAACAGATCATGCCAAACCAATCTTATTTCATTCTTCAACATAGTGACTAAATTAGTAGACCAGCGAAATACTGTGGACATAATATACTTAGACTTCAGCAAGGCATTCGACAAAGTAGACCACAACCTACTTCTTCATAAACTAGAAAAAGTGGGATAGCTTTACCACCAGATGGATTTGAAACTGGCTGACAAACAGAATTCAACGAGTAGTCCTTAATGAGTCTAAGTCTACATGGAGAGAAGTAAGTGGGGTGCCATAAGGTTCCATCTTTTTTTTAAGAAAAGTTTTATTACATTTTTCTTTTATATACACATTTTATGAACAGAGTATTGACCAGGTCACATCTTTTACAATTTATAACATAATTATATATTGATTTGTATAATCTATTCTAATCTTTTTGGTTTTTTCCAGATACAATTTACATATTTCATTTTCTGCCATAATATTCTTTTTTCTCTATTTTTTATCTTATCTTAATCTCTTCTTAATACTTAATATATAAACAGTATCTGTTACAATATTTTGAGGATCAGACTCAATGATGAATTCAGAAGCAATTTCTTCAGTTAAAGAAGTGTTTATTCATAATAGGCATTCTACTTATTCTTGTCAGATTTACAGTGAGAAGCAGCATGAGGTAAAAGCACTCTCTATTTATATCAAAGGGGAGGAGTCAAGGAAGGGGGTGATTACACATGAATACATTAAAGGAGGAGGAATAAATTAACCCTTTATATCCTGTACATATATACATATCTCTTGTTATAGAATAAGGCATTTACTTATGACAAATCCCCCTCTAAATGCCGATTCGACATATAACAATGATTGCATTCGGATTCAGAACTATATAGTACTTGTAATTTTGATGTCAAGTATTTGTGTTGTTTAGAAGGTAAAGGTTTAGTTAATATATCAGCTATTTGTTCTGAGGTTTCGCAGTGGATTGCTTTAATGAATCCATCCTGAGATAATTGTCTCACGTGTTTAAATT
The DNA here is from genome assembly GCA_022577455.1 of Arizona elegans. Taxonomy (NCBI): domain Eukaryota; kingdom Metazoa; phylum Chordata; class Lepidosauria; order Squamata; family Colubridae; genus Arizona; species Arizona elegans. Next base: position 66,467,352 of record JAKOOJ010000004.1, on the reverse strand, counting down.
TGATATCTATATGTCTGGGCCTTTGACCAATGGCGTCAGATCTTGATATTTCTATAGCCGCCTTATTATCTTCATGTATGACAAATGGTAGTATTGGATTCTTCCAAATATCAGATAATAAATCATTAAACCACACTAAATTATTTGAGGCTTTAGATAAACAGACGTATTCTGCCTCTGTTGTGGAAGTCGCTACTAAATCTTGCTTCCCAGTGTACCAGAATATTGGGCAATCATTTAAAAATAATACATAACCTGAGGTGCTCTTTCTACATTTGATGTCACCTGCCCAGTCTGCATCAGCGTAACTGGTGATAATAGGTTCTTTAATATTATTGGGTTCTAAGAGTAGGCAGAAATCCATGCTGTGTTTTAGATATCTTAGTATTCGTTTAACTGCTTCCCAATGATACATAAGTGGTTTACTTACATGTCTAGATAATAAATTAAGTGGCAGAGCTATATCAGGCCTGGTCCAATTAGATATATACAAGAGAGAACCAATAATTGATCTATATAATGTATTGTTCTCGAACTCAGGTGAAGATTCATCCATATTCCTTAGAAAATCAGTCTGCATAGGAGTATCGCAAGGTTTGGCATCTCTTAAATTGCATTTTTCCAGAAGTTCTATAATTTTATCTCTCTGGGATAATTTGAATCCCTTTCTTGTTTTATTGATTTGAACTCCAAGGTATTTGTTTACCCTTCCTAGCTACTTTAAAGAGAAATGTTCACTTAGCTTGGATACAAATAAGTCTTTCTTTTCTTTATGTTTGCCTATATACAAAATATCATCCACATAGATTAACACAAATTCTAATGATTCACCTTCCTTTCTAACAAAAAAGCAATTGTCTGCAGTTGTGGCTTTGAAATCCATATTTTTAAGCACGCTGACTAGACATTCATACCAATGCTTGCTGGATTGTTTTAATCCGTACAAGCTTTTGTTAAGTAACCAGGTCTCATTTCTATTTGTACATTGGCTATGAGGTGCCCTTACATATATCTCTTTGTCGAGCTTTGCATGTAAGTATGCAGTCTGCACATCATATTGAAAGACATCAAGATTGAGTATAGCCGCTATGACTAAAGCTGTCTTAACACTTTCGGTTCTTACAGTGGGAGAGTATGTGTCAGTGTAATCCTCAGGATATTTTTGAGCGTAACCTTGTGCGATTAATCTAGCTTTATATAATTTATTACCCTCTTCTAAATCTTTGATTTTGAATATCCATCTGGTGCCTATAATTGTCTTGTTCTCAGGGGCAGGGACTGGTGTAAATACACCTAATTCACGCAAGCTGTTCATTTCTTTTGTTATGGCTAATTCCCATTTCTCTCTTTCTTCCATGGGAAGTTTCAACACTTCCTCGTATGTGTTAGGTGTTGGTGTCTCGTCATTCACACACATTATATAATCCTTATACTTATTGGGTAATTGTTTTCTGTTACACCTGATTGTTCTTATTGGAATGCTCTCATTATCGTGTAGATACCTTGCTTCCTTTTTGGTTAATGAATCTGTTTTTATCCTGGTATGGTTACCTGTCCATGTTTTGTTTTTGTCATCATGTGTGTTATGTTCATGTTTCTCTCTTTCTATTCTGTCTTGTTGTTCAATATTTGGTTTTGTATTTTGGATTATCTCGTTAAGATGTATCTTAGACCAGTTGGCCTGTTCTTGAAATACTGCTGTTCTTGAGACTATGAATTTGTTATTACTGTCAATGAATCTATATCCTTTTGTGCCTGTTTCGTATCCTATGAATCTGAGCCTTCTGGATACGTTATCTCCCTTATGTCTTAATTGTTTTGGTATTTGTACGTCTGCTGTAACTCCAAATATGTGCATGTGTGATATTTTTGGTTTCCTATTGTACATCACTTCGTATGGTGTTTTATTTAGGATGCTAGACCAGGTCCTATTTTGGGTATAGTTTGAATATAGTAATGCTTCTGACCAGAATTGTTTTCCTAAACCAGCATCTTCTAATGTACATCTAATCATGGTTTGCAGTGTCGAGTTCTTTCGTTCTGCTGTACCATTCTGAAAAGCAGAAAATGGGCTAGCCATGAAGTGTAGCATTCCTTTGTCTTTTATCCATTGTGAGAATTCTTTTGACATGAACTCGGATCCTCTATCTGTCATGATTTGTTTTATTTTGATATTGTGTTGTGTTTCTACACGTTTGTAAAATTCTTTGAATTTTTGGAAAGTTTCATCTTTGTGTTTTAAAGTATAAACAAATCCATAACGGCTATAGTCGTCTACAATAGTTAGGAAATATCTTTTTTTGTATGTGATGGATGGTGTTAATGGACCAACCAGATCCATATGTACCAGATCAAAAATTTGGTTAGAGGTCCTTGTTGCCCTCTTTGGTTTTGGGTTTGTTCTGAGTTTTGAGGATTTACATACTGAGCATTCCAAATAGTTTTTACAATCCTTTATTTTAATGCCATCAGCATGTTCAATCATTTTTTGTATTACAGGGAAACTTGCATGTCCCAATTTTCTATGCAACATGTGTGCACATTCATCATGAATTGGTTTGCCTATATTGGGTCTTTTGTTATTGTGTGTATCACTAGTGGGTGTGTCTTTGTGATCACAGTGTGTATTGAGTTCTTCATTGTCATTGTTGTTACTATGTTCACTGTCTATGTTGATGTCGTCATCAGTGTTTGTATTAATGTTATGCAACCATTTATCTTCTGTTACAAGGAAGGGTAGGCCCCCTTCGACAACTACACTATTCAATTTAGTCCCATCCTTTTCTAGTATTGCTTTTCCCCCAGAGAAGATTATATTTATGTTGGAATCTTGGCTTAATTTCACTGCACTAAGTATGTTATGTGATATTTCTGGTATCAACAATACCCCCTCTACTTTACCTAAACCAGGTATATTTACATCTCCTTTCCCTATGACTTGAACATTTTCTTGATTGGCTACTCTTATCATAAATTTATCATTTGTGAATGAAGACAGTATTTTCTTGTTATTTGTTGTATGATTAGTCGCCCCTGAATCTATGAGCCAAGTATTGTTTTTTGATTTTTGTGTGATGACATCGTTATGGTTATCTAATCCATTTAATGATCCTGATTTTCTGTCCCTTGAATTATCTCTATCCTTTCGGCGTTCTCTGTAGTTTGGGGAGTCTCTATATCTGTATCTATCAATAGATGATTGCCTGTCTTGATATCTACCCCTATAATCACGGTTTTGTCTTTCCCTATGAAACATGGGGCAATCTCCCTTAGAGTGTTTTCTGGATCCACAATTGTAACATTCAATTGTTTTTTGGTGATTCTCTTGGAAGGTTACCCCTTTTGCCTGTCTGTGTTCTGTGTATGCATTGTATCTACTTTTCCTCAAATTATCTTCAGCTATTAACTTATTTGACAGACTTTCTATGGATAAGTATCCTAGATTGATTGAGTCTAAGTGTGATATGTAGTTATCCCATGATGAATCTAATGAGTTAAGGATAACCCCTTTCATTGTCTGTTCTGATATTATTTCTCCTCTTAGATGTAATTCTGCTCTGGTTTTGTTTAAGGATATTAAATGTTCACTTATGGTGGTTCCAGATCTTAATTTGGCTGAAAAGAAATCTTTAGACATTCTAGTGGTTGTTGCTACACTTTCACTATGAAACAATTTAAACATGCGTTGAATTATTTCTGAAACAGTAAGATTATGCTTAATGCTGTAGTACATGGCAGGTGATATGCTAGAAATTATTAAATAGAATGCTCTGTGATGCAGGCAGTCTATTTTTAGAGTCCAAGGTCTTTTGGGAGGATTGGTTATAAAAAATAATAAATTTTCTTTCATAAAGACAACCTGAATTTGTTGACACCATTCCTGTAAATTGATGCCATCAATTCTAAGTTTTGGGAAATCACTAGGTAGATTCCCAATATTACTATTCCCACTACTTACAACTGTGGGTAGTCCATGGTCCTGTAGATGTTGAAAATTGCAGAATGGTGTGGGTATTCTGCTGATGAGCTTGAAAGGTTCTCCTTCTTCATAAAGTTCATTGTAGTTCTCTGTGTTCATCTGCGCATGCGCGTTGGTCATTTCTTTGCTGAAGCCGCTGGGAGAGGTTCTCTTTGCTGTAGCTCCCTCGTAGTGCTCTCCTTCTGATGATTCGGTCTCCGGCTCGATCTTGGGTGTTCTGCTGGCAGCTGTGGTTCGTCTCTTTTCTTTGGAGCTTTCTTGCTTGGAGTATTTTGTTCTTTGGATCGTTTGTGGTGTGGGGGAAATTTCGCAGGGCCCTCTGGGTTCAGGCGTCGTCATCATCGTTGTCCGGATCGAGTCGTGCAGGCTTTGAGGTGTCTGTTTATTTCTTCGTCTCTTTTGTATTTTTGCATTATTGGCTTTTATCGATTCTTTTGAAATTGTTAGACTTGTGCCAAACGTTTTAAATAGTTTTCTCATGGGTGTTTCGATTTCTTGTTCGGTGGATGATTCTTCTGTATCTGTTTCTGACTCTTCAGAAGAATAAATATATTTTTTGCTATTTTTTGTGTTTTTTCGCGCCAGAGTTTTTGAATGGTGCATTCTGATTGGTTCAGCCGTGTTCATTTCTGTGGCCGGTTGAAGAAAAGATGGCTGCCTTTCAAAATTTTGAGCGGGACCTCTGGTCTTGCTTCTGGTTATTTTTTCTTTCGTTGTAGGTTCGCTCACCATTTTTGTATTTTCGGGTTTGGCTTTTTCAATGTCTTTTTCTCTCGCTGCTCCGTTTTCTTCCAAGAAGCCTCGGAGTTCCGCGATGAGTTTGTGGTCATCTTTTTGACTTTTTATTAGCCTCAGTATCTCCGATCTGAGGTCTTTGTCTTTTATTTTGTTCTCTTCTTGGTTGTCGGTTTCATCTGCTGTTTCTTCGATGTCTGTGGTGTTATCTTCAGATTCTTTGATTGTTGTATTTATTGGTTCGTCGATCATTTCTTGATCTGTTTTTGTTTCTTTATCATTTGCCCTGGTATTGGGTCTTTCTTTTTTATTCTTGAGGTTTTCTTTCTTAGGCATGTTGGATTTTATTTAGTCAGTTCAACCATCGACTGCTACCAATTTGTTACAATATTTTGAGGATCAGACTCAATGATGAATTCAGAAGCAATTTCTTCAGTTAAAGAAGTGTTTATTCATAATAGACATTCTACTTATTCTTGTCAGATTTACAGTGAGAAGCCAGCATGAGGTAAAAGCACTCTCTATTTATATCAAAGGGGAGGAGTCAAGGAAGGGGGTGATTACACATGAATACATTAAAGGAGGAGGAATAAATTAACCCTTTATATCCTGTACATATATACATATCTCTTGTTATAGAATAAGGCATTTACTTATGACAGTATCACCATCCACCCTTCAAATCCTAATTTCATAGCATTGCTTCAATTAATTATCTTATTTCTCCATTTATAAAATATATTTCTCATAACCCCCATCACATTTTTTTGTTATAAACAATAAACTTCATCATATTCAATTCTTACATTGAAATCCTTTAACGTAATTGATCTTCCACATCTTATCTCTTCTTAATACATAATAAGCAATATCACTCTCCGCCCTTAATTCCTGACTTCTATTATAGCATCCATTAATTATTTTATTTCCTCATTTGTAACATATTATTTCAAAATCTCCATCACACTTTTTTTACATTTCAATTTTGTATCTTATTTTCAATTATTTTTATAATTAAACTTAATTACCACTTCATATTTCATCCACTGTACCATTTTACACAATAAACATCATCATATTTACTTTTTACATTCACAATTACTATTATTAATACAGTTCCCTTAGATCTACTAATATATATCTTAATTCCCTTCCTCCTTTCCACTATTCTTCCCCTTTTAGCCATTTTCTCCTGGTCTCACCAGAAGACCTTTCTTTCTTTTCTTTTTTTTAAAAAATATTTTATTAGTTTTAAAAGTAAAACAATGGACATTGCTCAATATCTCTGGTTTCTAACATTTGCGTCTAAATCAAGTTAATAAGCAATCTATTCCTTGATCTACAGATGAAACTCAAAAAATTGGAATATTGTGCAAAAGTTCATTTATTTCAGTAATGCAACTTAAAAGGTGAAACTAATATATGAGATAGACTCATTACATGCAAAGCGAGATAATTCAAGCCTTCATTTGTCATAATTTTGATGATTATGGCTCATGAAAACCCCAAATTCACAATCTCAGAAAATTAGAATATGTGAAAAGGTTCAATATTCTAGGCTCAAAGTGTCCCACTCTAATCAGCTAATTAAGCCATAACACCTGCAAAGGGTTCCTAAGCCTTTAAATGGTCTCAGTCTGGTTCAGTAGGAATCACAATCATGGGAAAGACTGCTGACCTGACAGTTGTGCAGAAAACATCATTGACACCCTCCATAAGGAGGGAAAGCAGCAAAAAGTAATTGCAAAAGAAGTTAGATGTTCCCAAAGTGCTGTATCAAAGCACATTAATAGAAAGTTATGTGGAAGGGAAAAGTGTGGAAGAAAAAGGTGCACAAGCAGCAGGGATGACCGCAGCCTGGAGAGGATTGTCAGGAAAGGGCCATTCAAACGTGTTGGGAACTTTCACAAGGAGTGGACTGAAGCTGGAGTCAGTGCATCAAGAGCCACCACACACAGACGGATCCTGGATATGGGCTTCAAATGTTGCATTCCTCTTGTCAAGCTGCTCCTGAACAACAAACAACGTCTTTAGCCCTTACCTGGGCTAAAGAAAAAAATAACTGGTCTGTTGCTCAGTGGTCCAAAGTCCTCTTTTCTGATGATAGCAACTTTTGCATCTCATTTGGAAACCAAGGACCCAGAGTCTGGAGGAAGAATGGAGAGGCACACACTGCAAGATGCTTGAAGTCCAGGGTGAAGTTTCCACAGTCTGTGTTGATTTGGGAGTCATGTCATCTGCTAGTGTTGGTCCACTGTGCTTCATTAAGTCCAGGGTCAACGCAGTCATCTACCAGGAGATTTTGGAGCACTTCATGCTTCCTTCCATAGACAAGCTTTGTGGGGATGCTGACTTCATTTTCCAGCGGGACTTGGCACCTGCCCACACTGCCAAAAGTACCAAAACCTGGTTCAATGACCATGGGATTACTGTGCTTGATTGACTCGCCTGACCTGAACCCCATAGAGAATCTATGGGGCATTGCCAAGAGAAAGATGAGAGACATGAAACCGAACAATGCAGAAGAGCTGAAGGCTGCTATTGAAGCATCCTGGTCTTCCATAACCCTTCAGCAGTGCCACAGGCTGATAGCATCCATGCCACGCTGCTTTGAGGCAGTAATTGATGCAAAAGGGGCCCAAACCAAGTACTGAGTACATATGCATGCTTATACTTTTCAGAGGTCCGATATTGTTCTATGTACAATCCTTATTTTATTGATTTCATGTAATATTCTAATTTTCTGAGATTGTGAATTTGGGGTTTTCATGAGCTGTAATCCATAATCATCAAAAGTATGACAAATCAAGGCTTGAACTATCTCGCTTTGGATGTAATGAGTCTATCTCATATATTAGTTTCACCTTTTAAGTTGCATTACTGAAATAAATGAACTTTTGCATGATACTCTAATTTTTCAAGTTTCACCTGTATATACAAATTTACATATCTCCTATTTCATTATATATCAAGTATGCAGTATTTTACTTCCTAAACAACTATGCATGTATTTAATAAACCTATATTACATTCACAAATTCAATATACATTGATATATTGATATACATTTCCAGACATTCATTATCCCTTGTTTTTGGCATTCTTCCTCTTATCTAACCAATTATAAAATTTATTCCAGACTTCATAGTATGTTGATTCACTTTTGTCTTTGAGTTATAAAGTGTCCATCTCTGCACAGCTGTAAATTTTGTGTATTGCTTCTTCTGTGGGTATTTCTTTACAGTTCCATTTTTGAGCAAATGCTAGTCTTGCCGCGGTTAGTATATGCAATATTAAATAGGTTACATTATTGTCATATTTGCCATCTGTCATGCCCAGTAAGAAAAATTCCAGTTTAACTTCTATTTTAAACATTAACATCTCTTCTAACCAGCTCCTTATTTGCTGCCAGAAACTTTTGGCTTTTGAGCACTCCCACCACATATGGTAATATGACCCTAGATCCACTTCACATTTCCAACAAATTGGGGAGTATTTTTTATTAATTCTTGCCAATCTTGTGGGTGGTAAGTGCCACCTGTAGAACATTTTATACAGGCTTTCTTTATAAGAAGCCGCCAGTGTGATTCTGATATTTTTTTCCCACAAATTTTGCCAATTGTCCAAATTGATACTTATTTTATTTATTTATTTTATTTAATCTAATTTTTATAACGCCCTTCTCCTGAAGGACTCAGGGCGGTGCATAGCCAAAGATAAAACAAGCACATATATAAAATTTAAAAACAATTTAGAAACATATTAAATAATTTGGCCCCGACGTCATTAAAACAAAAACAACCCATTAAAATTAATGTTTAGGCCAGCCCAGCTTGTTGGAACAATAAAGTCTTAAGGGCACGGTAAAAAGTGCGCAGGTCAGGGATCATCCGTATCTCTGGGGGCAATTCATTCCAGAGGGTGAGTGCCCCACAGAGAAGGCTCTCCCCCTGGGTGTCGCCAGTCTACATTGTTTGACCGACGGTACCCTGAGGAGTCCCTCTCTGTGGGAGCGCACTGGCTGGTGGGAGGCTATAGGTAGCAGAAGGCGATCTCGTAAGTACCCAGGTCCTAAGCCATGGAGCGCTCTAAAGATGGTAACCAACACCTTGAATTGCACCCGGAAGACCACCGGGAGCCAATGCAGCTCACGCAGTAGTGGTGTAACATGGGAGTACCGTGTCGCTCCCATAATCACCTGCGTGGCTGCATTCTGGACCAGTTGGAGCCTCCGGGTGCTCTTCAAGGGGAGCCCCATGAAGAGAGTGTTATAGTAGTCCAGACGGGAAGTGATGAGGGCATGAGTGACCGTGCGCAAGGAGTCCCGATCCAGAAAGGGACGCAACTGGTGAATCAGGTGAACCTGATAAAAAGCCCCCCTTTTGTACCCAAAACATCTACTCCAAGTTATCATCGTCTCCTTAACTTGTTCTTCGAGCATATCTTGTTCTAATAAATAGTGGTACAATTTTTTTATGGCCTTTGCTTCTGTGCTTAGTAAAATTTCATCCAGTTCTGATGGTTCTAATTTTACATCCCTCTCTTTTTTATCCTTCATAAATTTGGATTGTATTTGTAGGTATATCCACCATTCTAATTCAATTCCTTCTTCCTTTAATTTATTCCTTGATTTTAATTCCCCCTTTACATTTAGTAATTCTTTATATGTAATAGCCTCTCCCGTTTTGAGAAGATTAGGATGTGTGAGCATTTCTACTGTCGATATCCAATTGGGGATGTCTATATAGTTACTTCTTTTGGTCTTGATCCAAATATCTAAAAGTGCCCTCCTAATATAATGCCTTTGGAAGTACTGGTGGACCTTATACTTCTCTTCCCAGATGATAGCATGCCACCCTATTTGAACATCAGGTCCTTCTAGTGTCAACAGTCTTCTATATTTAAGGTCTAGCCAATCACTTACCCAAACCAGAGCTGCAGCTTGTTGATATTTTTCCCAATTTGGAAGGCCAAATCCTCCTCTTTCTTTTGCAGCTTGTAATAATTTTAATTTAATTCCTGGCTTTTTGCCCTGCCATATAAATTTTGCTATGATTCTATTCAAATTTGTAAAGAATTCTTTTTTGAGCCAAATTGGTACACATTGGAATAAATATAAGATTTTGGGTACCACGTTCATCTTAATCGTAGCAACCCTCCACATAAAGGAGAATTGCAATCTTCCCCATCTTTCTAAATCAATTTTGATTTGCTCAATTAGTCTATCATAATTCTCCTCTTTAAGCGGCACACATCTTGATGTCAATTGGATCCCTAGGTATCTAATTTTTTTAACTATCAGAACATCAATTTTTCCCTCTATATCTCTTTTTTGCTCCTCCTTCATATTTTTTACTAACATTTTCATTTTGTCCTTATTTATCTTTAAGCCTGCTACCTCCCCATATTCCTCCAATACTTCCATTAGCCGTACGCCTGATTGCATTGGCTCTTCAATAATAAAGATGAGATCGTCTCCTAACGCTTGCAATTTAAAAATTTTATTTCTGATCTTCAAACCTTTAATTTGGATATCTTCTCGAATTACTCTATTCAATGCTTCTAACAATAAAATAAATAGTAGAGGCGATAGTGGACAGCCCTGTCTCGAGCCTTTCTGGATTTGGAAGTTCTTTGTTGTTTCCCCATTAATTACCACTTTTGCTTCTTGTTCCAAGTAAATTGCTCTGCACATCGTTATAAAATTTCCCCCAAATTCCATATACTTTAGTTGATTTAAAATGAATTCCCATTTAACATTATCAAATGCTTTCTGTGCATCAGCAAATATTAATACCATCTGTTTTTCATTGTGAAGCTCATAGTATTCCATAATATCTAATATAATCGTAAATGTTATTTCTTATATTTCATCTGGGCAGAAAGCCATTTTGATCAGAGTGGATAAAATTTTCTAAGAATTTTTTAAATCTTTTGGCCATAATTGTCATGAAAATTTTATACTCCGAATTCAATAAAGATAGCAGTCTATAGTTTTTCACATATGTCAGGTCAGAGTTTTCCTTTGGGATCAGAGTAATTGTCACTTCTTTCCATGTGGTTGGAATTTTTGCCTCGTTTAAAACATCATTATAGACTTCTAACAAAATAGGGCTTAATATTTCCTGATGATTTTTGTATATCTTTGACGATAATCCGTCGAGACCTGGGGCTTTATTTATCTTTTGCTTCTTGATTGCCTCTAATAGTTCTAATGATGTTATTTCTTTATTTAATATCTCCTTACTTTCTTCCAGGATTTTGGGCAATCCCATTTTCTGAAAATATTGCCAAATCTTATCTCCCCCATCTCTTCTTTGTCTTCATTTTTTTTTATAAAAAAACTCATAGACTACCGTTCTCTTCTCTTCGTTTTGGTACATTAATTCTCCTTCATCATTGTGTAGTTTGCTAATCCATCTTGTATCCCTCTGTTTCTGCAATCTATATCTGCTAGCCACCATCCTGGCTTATTCGCATTCTCAAATTTTTTTTGTTTGATCCCTTTTATTTGCTGGGCCAATTCCTCCTTTTCAATAATATTTAATTTATGTTTAATTTCTCCTAATTGCCATTTTAGCTCTTGTTTTTGCGGCTCTTTTTGCAGTCCGTTCTCAACTCTACTCAATTCTCTTTCTAGACTTTTTTGTCTTTGTTTCTTTTGTTTATTTTCCTTGGCCATATACTCTATTGCAACTCCTCTCATAAAGGCTTTTGCAGTATCCCAAAGATTTTGATTGTTTGTATCCTCTTTTTTGTTGTCTTGGAAGAATAAGCCCTTTTGTTCATTCATTCTCAATTTGAACTCATTTTGATTTAAGATTGCCTTTTTCAATGTCCATCTTTTCATCTTTTGCCCTCTCCATTTAATTCCAATAGGATTATCATTGGCCCATGAATTTGTGTCGATTTTAATTTCCTCGATTTTTGAATCAAGTTCTAATGATACTCATGCCATGTCAATCCTGGACCATGTATTATGTCTACCCGAGTAGAAAGTGTATTGTTTCTCTTTCCTGTTCCTTTCTCTCCAACTATCTTTGATACCTAGCTCCTCCACCATTTGAAAAAAACATGATGGGCAATATCCTTCTAGTACTTTTCCTCTTTTTGTCACTCTTATAATCTAGATATCTATCTACTATTGTGTTGAGATCTCCGATTATGCAAATGTTATCATATTCCAATTCTTCAATCATATTGTGTAATTTTTATAGAATGTCATTTGGCCCTCATTCGGCGCAAATACTCCCACCAAAATTATTTTCTTCCCATTTAATATTATCTCTATTATTAATATTCTGCCCTCCTCATCTTTACAGATCTGTTTTGCTGAGATTCCTTCTTTGATATATATTGCAATTCCTCTTTTTGTTGTTGTTGTTGAGATAGACAGCTATAAACATATTCCCCAGTTTAGGACATTTTAACATCAACACCTGTTGATGTAACTCCTTTATGTGTGTTTCCTGAAACACTATTATATCTAAACACATCTAACTCAATTTGTTGAAGTATTTTTTCCCTCTTGATAGGAGAATTTGAGCCATTAACATTTACTGATAGAAGTACATCCCTCTTGTACATCTCTACTTCTGTCAGAATTCCACTTCTTTCTTTTTTTTTATTGCAAAAGTTTTACAATTACATTTTCACCCCTTTTTTCCCCCCTCATCCCACCCCGGACTTCCCAACCTCCCTAACCCACCCTAACCCTCCCCTCTCCCCCAGACTTCCACACAGTATACTCATATCAAGTAAAAGGAAAAACCCTCATTTGTATATAAAACTTGAACCCCTCCCTCCCCCTTAAAAATTTTCATCTTCATTACATTAACCTATTTCTATCTTAATATAACATTTTCAAATAGATTTTCATCCTCATTACCTTAAAATATTTCTATCTTAATATAACATTTTCAAATAAATTTTTCATCCTCATTACCTTAAAATATTTCTATCTTAATATAACATTTTCAAATAAAAGCTATTTGATACTTCCTAGTTTGGTATTTGTTCTGAACATAATCTATCCACCTCTTCCATTCCCATTCATAAGTCTCTTGTGAACAATCTTTTAGATATGCTGAAATCTTCGCCATCTCTGCGAAACTGGCCATCTTCAAAGTCCATTCCTCAATCGTGGGCAGCGCTTCATTTTTCCAGTATTTACCTATCAACAATCTTGCTGCTGTTATCATATGCAATATCAGTTTTGTTTCACCCAATGTAAAACCCTTAGCTATACCCAGTAAAAACAATTGTGGAGAAAATTGTATTTTTTTCTTCAAAACATTCTGCATGACCCACCAAATTTTTATCCAAAAGGCCTTAACTTTCTTACAGGTCCACCAAACGTGATAATATGTAGCATCTAGACAATCACATCTCCAACATTTAGGCTGCACATTAGGGTACATACACGACAATTTTTTGGGGTCTAAATGCCATCTGTAAAACATTTTATAAAAATTTTCCCTCAAATTCTGCGACTGTGTAAATTTAACATTCTGAACCCAAATTTTTTCCCATGTTTCCAACATCACTGGTTCCTCAAAATTTTGTGCCCACTTAATCATACAATCTTTAACTAGTTCAGTTTCTGAATCCCTTTCTAACAGAACATTATAAAGTCTTTTAATATGCATTGGACCTTTCTCTTTTATATGTCTGACCAATTCTTCCTCATACTCCATAATACCAATTTTTTGGTCCTCTTTCCATCTCAATTGCAATTGATTATATTGTAACCAAGTTAGATTAATCCCTTCAGCCAACAATGTCTGTAATGTCTTCAGCTGCCATCTGCCCGCATCTGTAAAAAGAACCTCTTTATATAAAACTCCCCCGAGTGACATTATATTTGTATTCCACAAAGTATGACCAAGATCCAGCCATAGCGGTATTTTATAATCCCAATTGATTCGGTGCTTCTTCCAAACTCTTAACAAAGAATCTCTATATGGCTTTTAAATACTTGGTCCACTTTACTGTCATAAAATAAGTAAGCGTGCCATCCAAATTCCAAATCAAAACTTTCTGCATTTAATATTCCAGTCTTTTTTCCTCCAAACCAATCACTTGCTAAAGTCAAAGCTGCTGCATCATAATATAACTGTAAGTTTGGAAGTTTAAGACCTCCCCTTTCTGGAACGTCTTGCATAATTTTCATTTTTACTCTTGGTTTTTTCTCGTTCCAGACAAACTTGTTCACTCCAGTTTGCCATACTTTTAGTTGTTTATCGTTTTTGAGCACCGGAATCATTTGAAACAAAAAAAGAAATCTTGGCAAAATATTCATCTTAACTGCTGCTATTCTTCCAAGTAAAGACAGCTGCAGTTTTTTCCAAGTCTCCATGTCTTTTTGCACCTCTCGCCACAACACCTCATAATTATTTTGAAACAATTTCATATTTGATTCTGCAACCTGAACTCCTAGATATTTTACCTTTGGTACAATCTCAAAACCTGCCCTCCTTTCAAGCTCAAGTTTACGATCTTGTGTCATATTTTTGACTACCATCTTAGTTTTTTTCTGGTTCAATCTAAAACCTGAAACTTTACCATAGTCTTGTATAATGTCCTTCATCTGGATTATTGATTCCATTGGTTGTTAGGGTAACAACCAGATCATCTGCAAATGCCTTTATTCTGTAATCCTCTTGCCTTATCATTATACCTTTCAAGGTATTAGAGTCCCTTATTGTATTTAACAAGACTTCTAGTGTTAAAATAAACAACAATGGGGACAACGGACATCCCTGTCTTGTTCCTTTTTCGATTTTAAACTCTGTTGTCAAACTTCCATTAATAATAATCTGTGCCTTTTGATCTTGATAAATTGCTGAGACCACCTGTATAAATTGGTCCCCAAAGTCCATCCTTTTTAAAGTCTTTAGTGAAAATTCCAGTCCACTTTATCAAAGGCCTTCTCTGCATCCAGGAAAACCAGCACTGCAGGGATCTGTTTATTCTTCTCAAGATATTCCAATAAATCTATTACTTGCCTTACATTGTCATTCATGTGCCTACCCTCAATAAATCCCGCTTGATCATCATGAATCACCTTTTGAATTACTGGCATCAATCTGTTGGCTAATACTTTTGCATAAATTTTATAATCCGTATTCAAAAGAGATATTGGTCTGTAATTCTCCGGTTTTTTGGGACCTGCTTGTTCTTTTGGTATCAAAGAAATATAAGCTGTAGTCCATGATGGGGGTACTTTTCCCCCTTGTTGTATATTACAAAATAAGTCTCTAAGTTGTTCCACCATTTCTGCCTGCAAAGTTTTATAGTACATTGCAGTCAGACCATCCGTTCCAGGGGCTTTGGCTGTTTTTAATTGTTTTATTGCTACTATTATCTCTTCCTCTGTTATAGGATAATTCATTCTTTCCTTTTGTTGCTCAGTAATTTTTGTAACTCTTTTGTTGTCTAAGTATTTTTCTATAAGTCCATTCTGCACCTCCACTCTGGCATATAGTTTAGTGTAATATTCAAGAAAGGCTTCTTTTATTAATTTCTGTTGAAAAACTTCTTTCCCTCCAATATCAATACTATCAATAGTCCGTATGCTCTGTTTCTTCCTCAATGTGTAGGCCAACCACCTGCCCGGTTTATTGGCGTTGCAGAATGTGTTATGCTTCGCGTATTGTAAATTTGTTGCAACTTGTTCCGCTATAAGCATTTGGAATTGATCTTTCAAAAGTTTTATGACACCACATATTCTTTCATCTGTTGGGTTTTTAATAAGTAACTGTTCTTTGTTCTTTATTTCTGCTTCCAATTCAAGTCTTTTCTTTTGTCGGGTCAATCTATGTTTAGAGTTCATATGAATAAGCACCCCTCTCATGTAAGCTTTGCTTGCGTCCCACACAATTTCCATTGGGGTGCCTTTATTCAAATTCATTTCAAAAAACTCTTTCAAATACTTTTTAAGTTCTATTATATTTTTTTCATATCTGAACAAGTTTTCATTTAATCTCCAAGAGCGTCTCTCAGTCTTGCATGTCTCAATTTCTATCCACACTGGGCTATGATCAGTCAAAGTTCTTGGCAGAATCTTTATTCTTTTTGTCCTAACAAGTAAGTCATCTGACAACAAAATGAAATCAATCCTAGAGAAGGATCTATGTCTATCAGAAAAGAAAGTATAATCCAGTTCTTTTGGGTTATGTATTCTCCAAATATCTTTTAATTCCAAGTCTTCTTTCATATCAAAAAAGGTCTGTGGTAATCTAATCCTTGACTTCACCAAAGTCTTTTTATCTAATTTAGAATCAATTACTCCATTCCAATCTCCCATAATTAAAATTGATCTATAATCCCATTGTAGTATTTTAGTATGTAGCATTTTATAAAAATAGTCCTGTTGTTGATTGGGAGCATAAATTCCTATCAAAAGAATTTGACTATTAGCAGAAAGTAATTCAATTGCTACAAACCTGCCATCTTGATCAGCTTCTATAAGTTTGGCTGTTAATTTTTTATTTACATAAATAACCACACCATTCTTTTTTTGGTTAGTTGAAGATACAAAATGTGTTCCTAATTTGGAATTTTTCAAATAGTTTTGATCTTGAACTGTAATATGCGTTTCTTGTAGACAGATTATATCATTATTATGTTGTTTTAAATAAGCAAATACTTTCTTCCTTTTCTGTGTTGCATTCAACCCATTCACATTCCAAGATAAACATTTAATCATCATTATTCTCTTTCTGGAGCAGAGAACAGAATAATCGGATTTCATCCGAAATCTTCTGTCCTGCATTCCCCACGGCCCCAGTCTTTTCATCTTGTCTTTCCTGCTGTAACTTTTCTTTAAGTTGCTTGGATTTTGCTCGGGTTATACGCTGGTCCTTGACTTCAGCCATCCAAACCGGCTCCAAGATTGGAGAAGGTTCCAGCAAAGGCTCATCCAGGAAACCTCCTTCAGCGCCCTTCAACTCCTCTGATTCCTGCTTAGATTGTTGTTGCGGTTCTTGAAGTTGCTTCTTATCACTCTCCTTAATCTCCAAAACTGTAGATGTATGTGGGGATGGTGTTCTTTCTTTAAAGATATCAGTATAAAATTGCTCCGCCTTCTCCACAGTATTCAAACGGTGTCTCTCTCCCTTATATCTCAAAATTATGCCAGTTGGAGTGTCCCAACGAAATGGAATTTGATTATTCTGCAATTCTTTAACAAGAAAGCCAAAGTCTTTTCTGGATTTCAACATCTTAGGTGGAAGCTCCTTGTAAACTGTGATCTTCGATCCGCCCACTTGCACAGAAGTAAGAAAAGATTTTTGCAGGATATCATTTCTTATTGCTCTGTCTGTAAAGTATATGACCACATCTCTAGGCAATTGTCTTTGTCTGGCCACCCAAGAATTGACTCTGTAAATTTTGTCTATTTTACAGAAAACCATATCAGGATTAATTTTTAAGATCACAGCTAGGGCTTCAGCACAGACCTGTCTCAAATCTTGTCTCTCCTCTTCTCTAATTCCTCGAAGCCGTATAGCAAATTCCATTGCCCGGAATTGCATCATGACAATCTTGTTCTCAACTCTCTGCATCTTATCATCAACATCCAAAAATTTGTGATCATTATTTTTCATCTTGGCATTAACTTCTGATTTAAATTCATCCACTTTTGACTCAACTTTCATAATAAATCCTGCCAGGCCAGACGCCACATCTGTTATTTTTTTGGTCACCTTCTTTTGGTTCTGCTGCATTTCCTGCATAATTTCCTGTTGAGACTTTTGGATTTTATCATCTATTTTATTTATTTTATCATCTATTTCCTGTTGAGCTTTTTGAAATTTGTCATCCAGGATTTTTGAAATAAATTCTTTTAAATCTCCCATATCAAAATCTTTTTTCTGAGCTTGTGACTGCGTGTCCTGTTTGCGTGTGGGGGATCCCCCCCCCTGTTTTGCCTTCCTGCTTCTTTGAAGCCATCCTGCCACGTAGGCTAGCTTTTCTAAAGAGGGAGGTTCCGCTTCTTCTGCCACCTCCACAAAGCCTTCTAAAAAGGTCCCCCAGATTTAATCAGGGCAAAACTGTGATGAAACAAAGTCAAGTAAAAGGGAGAAATTTTCCTCTTGTTCCTGTTATTACAGCCGGAGCAACTTTATAGCAACTTATTAACTTTGTAACAAAGCAAGATGACTTCACCAATCCACACTCGCTGATTCATTTACTCTAATGCTGAGCGCCATATTTTTTCCAGTCACTTTCACTCATTCAGAAGTTTTCCCTTCAATATAAAAGATCAGCAAAGTGCTAATACTTGCAGTTCAGAGTTTCAGGGTTCAAGTAGATTTCAGCTGCTTGTTTGGGTTGTTTCCTTTCTCTTTTGAAGTTTCCTGCAGCCGGCTTGTTCTGCGAAAGCAGAGACGTCCCACGCCGCCCGGAGTCTCAGCAGGTTGGGAGGGAGCCGCACCTGTTTCCTCCCCAGAAACAATTCCCTGGGGGGATTGCAGGGGCTCGACCTGTACCCTGCTGCCTCTTCTTCAAGAATCCTGAGGATTTTGAAGCTTTCAAGCCGCTTCACGATCGAGAAGCGGCTCTACGAGCGGCTGGGCTGGCGGTGCTTAAAAAGGCACCGTCGTCGCCGAAGACGAGGAAACCGGAAGCCTCAGAATTCCACTTCTTAATGATTTTCTCCTTTCATCCCATTTTCTTATCTTCTTCTTCTTCTTCTTATTTTTTTTATTATTATATCTTTTCTCCTGAATTCTTTCTCTAACTTTTGAGTCCATCACTCGCATAATTCGCCCCCTGCTGTTACCCAATCTTTTCTCGTTTCTTTCTCTTCCCTTAGATTGCTTTTTTTTGAAAATATTCCCCCCTGTTCATTCTTTTTTTGCCACTGTAAATCCCAGTGTAATCATCTAACATTGTGCCTTCAATTCTTTTTCCTTCAATATCATTTTCTTGTTTCTCATTTCTATTCTCTTTTTCCTATTTCGTGTGCTCTAACAAAGTTTCTGACTTTTTATTGCCCTTTGTTGATTCACACATGGTTTTAAGCATATCAATTAATTTCTCTCACATCCAAGCCTCCATATTATTAGTTTAAAAGATTATTAGTATTTCCACTTATATTTAATTAAAATTTTAGTCCATATAGTCTCTTTTTTAATACTAAGATAATATCCAGTAAAACTGTTTGTCCAATCCACTCCAACTTAAAGCTTTATTATTGTCCACCTCTTTAGAAATCAAGACCAAGCAGCTTAGAACAAAACAAATACTCCTTAAAATTTCTCTTGTAGTGATCAAGGTCACTGTAGTAATTTCCTTGAATTTTCAAGTCAGTCGTTGTAGTGCTTTCTTTCCACCAGCAGATGTCTCTCTCCAATCCACTCTTCTCAGAATAACAAGGTTTACAAAAGTATTTTAAATCCACATAGAAAATACTTTCTCTCAAATTGCTTTTCCTTTTATTGTTTTTAATTTCTCCAAATTCAGTTTTAAGTCCAGTTGTAAAATTTCCTTTCATGGGCTTTAATATGTTAATCTTCACTTTGTTCTTCCTTCATACTTCAAAACTGTCAAAAAATTTTCAAATCTTCATTAAAAAATACTTTCCCTTGGGTTTCCTTTTTTTATATTGGTTTTAATGTCTCCAAATCCAATTTTAAATCCAAATATAAAGTTTTCTTTTCTGGGTTTTAATATTTTGACTTCCTCTTTGTTCTTTTCCCTCATTAAAATTATCAACTGCCAATTAGGTGCTTGTTTCCTTGCCAGGATCTTTTAAAGTTTTTTTTAAAAAAAGAAATTTCCTTTTTTACCTGTGAGTTGGCCAATCACTCACTCAATACTAGTACTCTGTCCAAACACTGGTCCTGCACAAAATCTTTTTCTGGTTGCCCCAGCTTCAAAGTGGTCATTTTTAATGGCCGCTGCCCCCGCCGACAGATCAAAGAGCTGCCTCTGATCTTCTGAGGAACTTACCTGTTCCTCTTGGTTGTCTGAGGCTCCTCTTCTTCTTCACCATCCCTACAAGACACTTCCGGTCCGAAAAACCTCCAACAGCGGTTTGTCTGGCTGGATTTTCACTGGGCTCATTGAAGTACTCTTCAATATCTTCATAAATGACTTAGATGAGGGAATAGAAGGGGAATTCACCAAATTTGCAGATGATACTAAGCTGGCAGGAATAGCTAACACCCTAGAAGATCATCTTGACAGATGGATCTTGACAGACTAGAACACTGGGCCCTACCTAACAAAATGAAATTCAATGTAGAGAAAAGTAAAGTCTTACACTTAGGTAAGAAAAACCAAAAGCACACATATAAACTGGGGGAAACCAGGCTTAATAGCAGTGACTGTGAGAGGGATCTTGGAGTCTTAGTAGACAATCAGCTAAATATGAGCCAGCAATGTGCAGCGGCAGCTAAAAACATGTGTGCTGGCACATGTTCATAGAATGGCCCATCATACTGTATGAAGCAAACAAGCTCAAGCTGTAAAACATCTGTGCCAACACTTCTGTTTCCTTATAAATCCTTTCTCAGGTCTTAAGGGGCAACAAAGAAGAAAACATTGGCATATAAATGTAAATCATTTCTATTTTCTTCTGGAATAGAATAATAATTGGGTTTATTTGCCAGTTTTGCATTATTCCAAGAAACAGGTTAATGGGAGCATTTGATCTTATGGCTCCTGAAAGGGGAAGAGGGTTGCTTTGCTGAAGCTGTGCAAAAAAAAAATAAAAATGATTAGAATAATTAGCAGGCCATCCAAGTGCTGAAATTGATTTTTGTGTGGTCATGGTGTGTGGGTGTTGATGTGAGATCTAGCCTACTGCAAAAAATAATGTTGCTAGTTCATCTCCTGGAATGTTTGAAATAAGAATTAAAACTACAGGTTGTCACCCTGCCTTCCAAACAAATTCATCATTATTCAATAGGAATTGTTCCCAGGGTCATACAGAAAAGATTAAAATCAGACAATTAAAAAAAAAATCAAGGCAGATTTACCTGTCAAATCTTACTTTAACCTGTAAACAGCTGGTGAAGGCAAATCTACACATTATAGATTTACACATTAAGCCATTGTAAAATGTCACAGAATTTAGATTACTGTACCATCTGTACTGAAGGAACTGAGCAGCACTATTATCACATAGATAGGCAACAGAACTGGACCCTTACACTGAGCCCAGTAGTCAGCAGTCAAACCCATAAGCTTGCTGCACCAAATTGGACCTATTAAGAAACCAGCATCCTGGCACGAAAGTGCCAAACCTATTTAGCAGAAAGAGACAGTGGGAGAATAATTGAAGATTCAAACCAAAGTTCTAGATTTCATGCATTTCAGACCTTATCTAGCACTTATCTGAATAAGTTATTTGTTTCTCAAGACTACCTCCCTATATCCTTATTTACTCCCACATTCTCTCTCTGCTATTTCAGAGAGAAGCAGCCAGGTTAAATGCTACTTCTCTCTTGTGCAGCGCTTTCCAAATGGGACCCTAAGTGATGTGTGCTCACTCTCCCAGCAAGAGCAGAAGCAGAGAAAAGAAGCAGCCGCTGACCCAGAGAGCACATGGAGCTGCTCCACGTGTTCTCCAGCAACTTGTTTTCTCTCCATGGCTCTCTTGCTGAGAGAGCAAGAGCGTCTTTTGCAGCACAGCACTTTGGCTCCTGTAATTCCCATCTGGAAAACCAGGCAGAGAGAGAGAAGCAGATACTTACAGGAGCCAAAGCGCTGTGCTGTGAAAGATGCTCTCACTCTCCCAGCAAGAGCAGAGGCAGAGAGAAGAAGCAGCTGCTGACCTGGAGAGCACATGGAACTGTTCCACATGTTCTCCGGTGACTTGTCTTCTCTCCAACACTCTCTTGCTGGGAGAGCGAGAGTGTCTTTCGCAGCACAGTATTTGGGAGTTGCTCCTGAAGGTAAGCTGGAGGCTGGGGGGATAGTGGGTTAGTTAGCTAGGCCTGCCTGGAATGGAGCCGAGGTGGCTTCTCCAGTCAGGTGAGCCCAGGGATGGTTGTGGGGGGGAGGCGGCTGCGGCAAACTAGACCACAGCCAGCGCAGCCTGGAATGAAGCCACGCTGGCGGCTTCACCAACCACACAAGCCTGGGGGAGTCAGGGATGGGGGGTGTGTGTGCAGCCACCTCCAGGGACAGATGGGGGTGCTAGCACAACTTGCAGGCTTACCTGTAGGCAGGAAGAGGCTACAGGATGGAAATTTCTCACAAAATGGCTGAAGTGCATTGTCTACAAAATAATGGCACAAAGTAGGAGAATTAAGCATGCCCTGTGGTAAAACATGCCAATGGTACCGTTTGGTTGGCATGCAGTTATTAAAAACAGGAACGGTAAAGGCAAACTTTTCTTTATTTTGAGGCTGAAGCGGAATAGTAAAGAAACAATCCTTCAAATCAACAACTAACAATTGATAAGTATTAGGAATTAGATTAGGGTTAGGAAGACCACATTGCAAAGGACCCATTGGCTGAATACATTTATTAATTTCACACAAATCATGCAAAAATCTCAATTTCCCACTTTTCTTTTTAATAACAAAAACAGGAGTATTCCAAGGACTCGTAGAGGGTTCAATATGACCCGCAGTCAACTGTTCCTGAACCAACTGCTGTAAGGCTGAGAATTTCTCTGCCGAAAGAGGCCATTGCTCCATCCAGACAGGTGTGGAACAGAGCCACTTAAGGGGAAGAGCCATCATCCAAAATTAAATGAGCATTTAAAAGAGAAAGAAGATCCTGAACCCAAATATTAGTATGAATATCCAAAATATAGGGTTTTAAAAAAAAAATTTATTAAAAATTATTACAAATTATAGAAAAAAGTATAGCAATATGGATAGAATTGCAGAGAGTAATATAATACATATAGAGTTTTAAAGTATCAATTTTCGCCTAGAGATAGTACAAACCTCCATTAAACCAATTCATCAAAAAAAAAAAAAAAAAAAAAAAAGAAAGAAAGAAAGAAAAAGAAAGAAAAGTTTATCCAGAAGAAAAAATTCTCAACTGCCATGCAATGCTCCTATAAATATTTACCCATGTTCACAGTAAGGTTAATATTTTACATTCTTCTTAAGGTTTCTTTTTTTGCAGCCAAGCATACCACCTGTCCCAGCTCCTATATAACCCCGATTCTTGTCTATCTCGCAAAAGTCCAGTAAGCTTGTCTGCTTCTGCACAGTCCATGATTTTTGCAGTTAACGTAGCCTCTGATGGAGTATTTTTGGATTTCCAATCTTGCACAAACGAGATCCTGGCTGCAATGATGATGTGGAGAGCGAGGTACCAATTAGATTTATTTAAGTTCTCTGGTTCAATTGCTGGTAAAAACCTTTCCGGGTTCAATTCTATCCTACATCCTATGATTTCTAAAATCATTCTAGCCCAATATTCTTTTAGGGTTGAAGGGCAAAAGATTTACCAGCCGCGGTATAGAATTGAATGTCTTGTACGCTTTGCCAAGTAGCGGTAGAACCACCTATACCCCAGAGCGAAGAAACTGCTTTCTTAGGCCATTGCACAGGCCACTGTAAAGATGAAATAACAGTAACATCGGCTCCAGTATCAAGCAACCCTTGAAAAGGGTGCTTATTCAAATAGAAAGTTAACAAAGGGCAAAAGGAAGTAAGGGACTGAAGTAAAGCCACAGAAGGAGAGGTAGAACCAAAACCAGCATCCCCATGTGCCCCTGTGCCAGAACACGGGACTTGATAGGGAAGCAAAAGTAATTGAGCAATAGAGGAGTGAGCAGGAAGAGTTTGGGGAAGGTTCACCCAAGCCTGAATAAAAAGAGTTCCAGTGTAATCAGAATCAATAACACCACAAAGGGACCACAAAGCACCCCTTTGTATGAGCTGAAGATCGAGGCAAGATAAGGCCCACTAAACCAGAGGGAAGAGGGCCCTTAAATTGAGAAGGAATCAATTTAACCTCCAAGGGAAATTTAAATTCCGCTGATTCCTGAGTTGTTAAATCGAGCCCAGCGCTACCGGCTGTGGCTGTGGCTGCGGAAGAGAGGCTGGAGAGAGAGGAGGTATGACTACAGGGAAGGCACTCTTTTGGCTCTGGGTGGGTGCCGCACCCATCGGCACCAACCAAAAGCAGCATTGATTGGCCCAATGGAACCCCTTTTTACAAATGGGGCATTTCTTTGACGGGTGATTTTGAGAGGCTGCAGGAGTCGAGCGGCAGTCCTTTTGAAAATGTCCAGGTTTACCACATTTAAAACAATTGCCAGCAGGACGTTGCCTTTTTGGATAGCGGCAACCAAAAGATGCATTTTATATGTTTGAGAGCCAATATCCTGGCAGACCCGCAGCATGTCAGCCAAGGTATAATGATCGGTAGCTTTTAAGGACTGCAAGGCTCGCTTACAATCAGCATTGGCATTTTCAATGGCCAACTGCCGAAGAAGCTCCCCCACAGCTTCTTGATGATCAAATTGCTGACGAATAGCCAGAGATGATATTTGCTGGTTCAGTGAACCAGTTAAAATTTCTGCTACTGGTTCTCCCAAACCAGTCCGAACTGGCTGAATGCCATCACTGGTTGGGTGATCACATGACTGGGTGAACATGGAGAACTTAACCTGGCCTGCTCAACATTGCTCACATCGAGGGGCACTGTTGTAATCAAATGACCACACACAGAAAGGTTGAGGATATATGTGGTGTTTATTGCTTTACAGAGTGACATTATATAGTTTGTTACCTTCAGCCACAGCGTACTTGTCAGCATCTTATTGGTTCACAAAGTCTTTCAAGCAACTAAAGCTATAAGATCCTTGGTTGACCATTACTACTGCTTGCTTAAGCACTTATAATGTTTATCTATAGTTAAAGTCTAACATATGTCCTACTTCCTCTTTTCCTGTTCCTCTTATCTACAGATTTAGGGTCTTATTTTCTAATGCTATTTCCTGGCGCCTACTACCGTGCATGTAACCTTCCTTTTCTGAGGTTTGCCATCCAAGATAGGAACATTCCTGCACGTATACATATGCCTACAGGGCACCTGTGATGGGCCAGACTAAGGCTGGGAAGGGTGATCCAGGATGAGCGCCAAAGCCTTGAGGGGCAGGGCAACAGATGGGAGAGTGTCAGAGGGGGTCAAATGGTGCTGCAACATGGTGGGGGCAGCCAAACTGCTCATTCAATTTTAGGCTGGAGTCCAGGCTCAGAGGCAACGTCAGTGGGGAGAGGTCATAATGGAAAGTCCCTTTTCACTGCTGCCTGCCCATTGCCCATTGCCCATTGCCCATTGCCCATTGCCCATGGCAGCTTCCCATTTTCACTCCGTGCAGTACTGTTTTTTTTTATAAAAAGTTTTTTTTTATTTTTTAACACACAGACAAACACACAAACAATGTATTTTTTCTGAACAAAGTATTGGCAGGATCATAAATTTAAACAATTTTTCAATACAATTTATATATTTCCTTTTGCCATAATATTTTCCCTTCTTTTCCCTTCCCCCGCTTTTTTTGAATCTGTATTGCCCATTCATCCTAGCTCTAATTTCACCAAATTTCATTTTTCCCTTCATCTCTATATGAAACCCCTTAAATTTAAATTTTCATTTAACATAATTCCTAATATTACAATCCTTCATTTAATATCAAAATAATAAACCAGAACATTTTATGCCATCCATTTTCTTAAATCTTATTCCAAGTAATACATTCCAAAATCTTAATAATAATCAATTACCTATATAGCAGTTTTCCCTAATTAATCTTATTTATATTTTTGAAACTTGTCCTTTTATCTGTGTAGTACTGTTGATCCCCCAGGCACCTTCCTCAGCTGTGGACAAACAGTGATTCCCTGCAGTTCATGCAGTACTGTAGTGTAAGTGTCAGGGTTCCAAGTAACACCCTCAACAGAATTAAAACTCTGAGGCAGTTATCTTCCTCAAAGTATAAATTTATTAGAGATGTCATATTGGCACATGTGGAGAAGGCCTGAACATAGTCAACCTTAATTCTGAAGTGTGCCGCTGTGCTGGACACTACCCCACTGCCTCTGGGTATGTGTATAGGAGGTGGTGAGTGCTGACATCCTGGCTGAAAGGGAAGAGCTCAGAACATAGTCAGCCTGCAGGGCGAAATGGTCCCCAGGGATGCCAGGCCCCACATGTGCTCACCGCCTCCTGTATGCATGCCTAGTGGGTGAGGTGTGGGTGGGGATTGCATCTCACTGACTCCAGGCCAGCCTCATGGATCTAAGGCTCACCAGGTTCCAGCCCGGATGGCTGCCACCAGGTTGTAGCTCAGTGTCCGGTCAGCCTGGGCTGGGCTGTGGAGCTGCAGGCCAGTCTTCGATGTTTCCATGGCAGTTCCGCAGGCCAGATCTAACCACATTGTGGGTAGGAGCTAGCCTGTGGGCCTTAAATTGACACCTCTGGTATAATGAGATCAGATCCAAAAATGGACTTTGAGAATAGCCAATGCTCTGCGTTGTAATGGGCTCCAGGAGGATCAGGGGATGCCGTCTCCCCCATTGTGAAGCACACTACATTTAAGTGCGAAGAGAAAATTGCACTTCAAGATGGGAGAGAGAGAAAGGGAGAGAGAGATGAGATCAAAATGAGAGACATGAGTGAGAGAGACTGAGAGAGAGAGAGAGAGAGAAAGAAAGAGGGAGAATGAGAAAGAGGAGAGAGAGAGAGAGAAAGAGATAGGGAGAGGAAGAAAGAGAGAGAGAGAAATGAGACTAAGAAAGGAAGAATGAGGAGAGGGAGGGAGGGAGGGAGAAAGAGACGGACAGATGAGAGAGAAAGATGAGAGAGAGACACCCCTTTCCTACAGAAAACACAGGGAGCCACAAAATCTGGATAGGTGTGGCTGGGGGGGGGGTCATGTGATTGGGTGGGAGTGAGTGAGGTTGAATTGGCCACACTCATCCAGGTTTTGTGGCTCCCGGTGTTTTCTTTTCTGTGGGAAATGGGTCCAAATCAGGGGTGAAATGCTACCGATTCGGACCACTTCGGCAAACTGGTAGCAATGGCAGTGGGTGGTTCAGAGAACTGGTAGTGACGGCAGCGCAAGACTCCACCCATCTGCCCAGTCGTCATTAGTTCCTGGTTTTAACCAGGAAGTAACCTGTTTTTTACCTTCTGCGTATGCGCAGAAGGGTTTGTGCATGTGCAGAGGGTGTGCACACACATGGTGTGTGCACTTCCAAACCAGTAGGGAAGGTAAATAGATTTCACTCCTGGTCCAAAGGGCTCTGAGTGTTTAAGGTTGCAGACCCCTGATCTAGACAATACTTCACTATTTACAACAGCAGAAAATGACTAAGAACTGAATATTAAAAGTCCATAGAGGGGAATTACATCCCAGACTTCCAAGGATACCCTCTTAGTAATCTCAACTAGATGTTAAAGAACATAGATAGGCTGGGGGGAACTCTAAAGGGCTAAGTCTTCCAGTGCTACTGTATGGGAATGGTTAACGAAGTTCAAAATCACCTTCAAAGAATAGTCATTAATATAAATATCATACTGAAATGCTCAAAATGCCTAAAGTAGGCCTTTTGGAGAAGGTATTCCATAATCGGAATGCCACCACTGGAAATGTTTTTTCTTTAGTAGTCAGTCTGTGAAAGTACACTAAAGATTTTAAATCCAATTCTGTAAATTTAAAAGAAGGAAATCCTTCATGTAATCTGCCACCAACTGTTTTGGCTTTAGCGTATTAAAGTCAGTAGTTTAAATGTGTCACAATACCAGACTATAAATTTCTTTCTTCAATTGCATATGCCTTCCCTTAAGTCTTCTAATGACTGTAAAAGGCTACAAACCTTGACCTATTTTTGTTTTGTATTCATATTCAAGAATACAAAAAGAGTTTTTGATATCCAATATCTAAACAGAAAGGCTGTGAAAGAAATGGCAATAACTTGGATTCACCATCATGAATCAGAAATATGTCTATGGATCTGAATTGTCCAACATCAAGGCCAGACAAAAACTGAGAAATTTAAGGAAAAAGAGAGATTGGGGAGGAGGAAGAGAACTTTTTCAGATTATATCAGTAATTACATTCTTTTTGTTTAGAAGAGTTCAACTGGAAAGAATATTTATATTTTAACAAATAAAAAGTGCTGCTTTCCTTCAGATACCACTACACTAAGGTAAATCCTAACACTAAACTAATTGTACCACTAATAGGATCCCAGTACCTATCCCAGTGGTGGGTTTTCTCCAGTTTGGACCAGTTTGCAAGAACCGGTAGTAAAACTGGCAAGAGGCTCCGGCCATTGCCCCAGATGTCGCCATCGGTGATC
This sequence comes from Arizona elegans, assembly GCA_022577455.1. NCBI lineage: Eukaryota > Metazoa > Chordata > Lepidosauria > Squamata > Colubridae > Arizona > Arizona elegans. Next base: position 66,439,347 of record JAKOOJ010000004.1, on the reverse strand, counting down.
TGTGTGTGTGCAGAAGCAAGGTGTGCAAGAGAGCAAAGCTCGCACGCACGCAATCCCATTGTGAACCAGTAGTAAAGGTAAGTAGAACCCACCCCTGACCTATCCTATTACTTATCCTAAAGGTACCTATCCAGAACTTTGGGAAACTAAGAGTGAATTAAAGATTGGAATAGGAAAAGGGAAAGGGAAGAAAAGAACAGGATTTTGGTTAAACAAAATCATGATCATGTCTGGTCCTAGATATTTCTACAGGGACGCTGACATTTTGGTGGGAGGAAGGGGGGGAGGATTGGATTGATCTGTATATAACGTTTCTGTTTCTGTTTTCTGCATTACTATGCTAATTTCTATATGAAGTTTCTGTTTCTTGCATTACTGTGTTAATCTCTATTTGAAGTTTCTGTTTCTGTTTCCCTGCAATGATGTAGTGTGGGAGGGGTTTGGTTAGCATTGCTTTAAATAGCTGGTTTTAAGTGAGAAGCTTCAGTTCTTGCCTAGATCTCTTTTCAATAAAAGCTCTTTTTGGAACAACTGCAGTTTCAAGAGTCCTGCTTTTTTGGGAAGATGGGAGAGGCAAGACTTTACATTAGGCAAGAATTGCAAACTGGTCAACCCAGAGAGGTAACAGCCCTACCATGGGGACTGTGCACACCATGTCTGCCCAGGGCAGTGGCCATGAAGAGGCTGAAGACTGGGGGAGAACCCCATCCCCCCAAAATCTCAATTGGGACCTTCAATGCCTGGGTCGAGGAGAACATTGCCTCAAGCAATGAGATGGAAGATGGAAGGCTGGGGTCGCAGAACCAAAGATGTCTCCCTCACCCATGGGAGCCAATGACATGGTTGGAAGCAGGAGATGGGAGACCTTTACAACAATGATGAACTGGAAGGAACCCCAGACCGACCCAACCAACTCCTGAGGGAAGCCATGAACCTCATGAGGGAGGCCATCCATGGCATGTGGATCCAGGATCCCCAGGGTTGTGCTGCAGGCCAGTTAGGAGTACAAAAGGGGACTACCGATGAACAAAAGGAATCCCCAACCCCAGCCCTGAGACGGAGGACCCCTAGCTGACTGCAAGGCTAGGGACACTGTTCAGTCACTGAGTACATTGAAGAGTTTTGTGATCTGACTTGGCATGTAGATTGGACAGAGGAAAAACTCATGAGTTGGTTCAAAGAAGGCTTAAATGCTGACCTGTACAATGCCTGCATTGCCTGTGGAGCCCCAATCTGCCTGTACAGCTGGTGTGTCTTGACTGAAGAAGTGTAAATCGACCAAGCTCAGAACCAGTACCATATAAATTGTTCCTGGAAGAGATCCCCACCAGAAGAGAGAAGGGAGGAAACAAAAGGGTTGGTCCTCTCGCCCCTTCTGTTCAACATTTATGTGTTGTGCCCACCTGGTTTCTGTGCATTTCATCAGCCGAGGTCACAGGGTAAGTGCGGGGGGTGGGGTGGCGATTGTTATAAAAGAAGGTCTTGGTCCGAGGGAGACCACTGTTCCTCAGATTACCAGATGTGAGTCCCTCCTGGTGAAGTGGGGTCATGGGGTGCAGATGGGCTTGCTGATCACGTACCTGGCTCCCTGCCATATGGCAGTGGCCCTGCCCGAACTGCTCAACTATTATAGCCGGGGTGGCGGTTGATACCCCTAGGCTTATGGTCATGGGGGATTTTAACCTGCCATCCATCAGTGAAGCATCTGAGATGGCGCAGGAGTTCATGGCTTCCATGACAGCTATGGACCTGACCCAGTTAGTGCATGGCCCTACTCACACAGAGGGAAACACTCTGGACTTGGTTTTTGTCTCTGGTCAGTGGCTGAATGATCTTGATATAGGGGATATAGTAACTGAACCCTTGTCATGGTCGGATCATTCTCTCCTTCGCTTTGACCTTCGAACTGCTACACCCTACAACTGATGAGGTGGTTCCGCCCCAGGCACCTGATGGACCCGGATCGGTTCCAGACAGAGCTTGGGCCATTTCCTGAGGCTCTGGCTCATGGCTCGACCGAAGACCTGGTGGCCGCCTGGGATAGGGCGGCCGCTGGAGCTTTGGATCGGGTCGTGCTTTTGTGGCCTCTGATTTGGCACCGATCTCGCTCGGCTCCTTGGTTTACCAAGGAGCTGAGGGAGATGAAGCACCAAAAAAGATGCCTGGAGAGCAGTCAGTGGGCCAGCCATTCTGAATCTGACCGAACACTGGTAAGGTCTCATATTAAGACCTACCTGGTGGCAATAAAAGCGGCAAAATGTAATTATTTTTCTGCTCTTATTGCATCATCAGATAACTGCCCGGCCGCCCTGTTTAGGATGACCTGCTCCCTGCTCCACCAGGAAGCGTGGGAGGACCCCTTGGAGGGTAGAGCCAAGGACTTTGTACAGTATCTGTATGACAAAATTGCTCAGATTCGGGAACATCTGGATTCTGACTGGGTAGATTCAGGGGGGAGGATGGAGGCAGGTCTTGAGAACATTATCTGGGAAGAGTTTGATTCAGTGACTCCCAAAGACGTGGACAGGATACTGGGCAGACTGAGCGCTGCCACATGTTTATTGGACCCGTGTCCCTCCTGGTTGGTGCTGGCCTCTTGGGAGGTTACACGAGGCTGGCTCCAGGGGATTATAAATGCTTCCTTGAGTGAGGGTGTCTTTCCCGCCACCTTGAAAGAGGCGGTAGTGAGACCTCTCCTCAAGAAGCCTTCCCTGGACCCGGCAGTGTTGGCTAATTATTGTCCAGTCTCCAACCTTCGCTTTGTTGCGAAGAGAGAGTGAGTGTTGAGAGTGTGGTAGCGCGACAGCTCCCTCAGTACCTAGATGAATTGGCTTATCTGGATCCATTCCAGTCGGGCTTCAGGCCTGGGTACAGCACGGAAACGGCATTGGTCGCATTGGCCGATGATCTCTGGAGGGCTCTGGACAGGGGTTGCTCCTCTGTCCTGGTCCTATTAGACCTCTCGGTGGCTTTTGATACCATCGACCATGGTATCATGCTGCATCGGCTGGAAAAGTTAGGGGTGGGGGGCACCATGTTGCGGTGGTTCTCCTCCTTTCTCTCTGACCGGTCACAGTCTGTGTCGGTAGGGGGGCAGAGGTCGACCACGAGGCCCCTTGTATGTGGGGTGCCACAGGGGTCGGTCCTCTCACCTCTTCTGTTCAACATTTATGTGAAGCTGCTGGGTGAGATCATCCGTGGTTTCGGGGTGAGGTACCATCAGTACGTTGATGACACTCAGCTGTACATCTCCACCCCGGATCACCCCAATGATGAAGTGATGTCCCGGTGCATGGAGGCTGTGCAGATCTGGATGGAGAGAAACAGACTCAGGCTCAACTCATCCAAGACCGAGTGGCTGTGGTTTCCGACGTCCTGATATAGTCAGTTGGTGCCATCACTGACTATTGGGGGTGAGTCATTGGCCCCCACGGAAAGGGCTCGCAACTTGGGTGTCCTGGACTCTCTTTCCAAGGGGCATTTGGCCTTGCCACACTCTAAAGTAAACCAGGTGGCTTCCCCAGAGGTCTCTTAGCTGAGGCACATACTGGACAGCTAGCTACATATGCCTCTATGTCCTTTTTGAGTGCAGGCCACCAGAATTGTCTTTTAACAAGATGTAGAATTTTAACAAATCCAAAGTGTCCTGCCGCCTTGGCGTCATGAGCATGCTGCAACACCGTTACTCTTAAACTGGCAGGAACATACAATTTGGCCCCAATCCAAGCTAGTCCATCACGGAGTGTACATTCATTCGAGTGGGTTCGAAACCACTCGTCAGTCTTTAGAGCTTCTTGTAGTTTCTGAAGCAAATCACCCGAGAGGGCTGGATCGGCCCTCGTCTGCACTCTGGTAGTCACTGGCGCTGCTAGTTGTGTCGAAGGTATGATAGGCCAAACCACTTCCTCCTTGGTACTGTTGTATTGAGGCAATCTGGAAAGTGCATCCGCCATGAAGTTCTTTCCACCAGGAAGGTAGCGTAAAGTAAAATTAAAATGGTTGAAGTGTTGAGCCCAGCGAACTTGCTTTGGTGACAGCTTACGCAGTGTTTTCAAGGCCTCTAGGTTTTTATGGTCAGTCCAAACTTCAAAAGGATGCTTAGCTCCTTCAAGAAATTGTCTCCACGTTAACAATGCTCATCGCACTGCAAAAGCTTCCTTCTCCCATATGGCCCATCTCCTTTCAGTCTCTGACAATTTGCGGGACGTATAGGCACAGGGTTGTAATTTCCCTTCTGCATTCTTTTGCAGAAGTACTGCTCCTACTGCCATATTGTTCACATCAGCCTGTACTACAAAAGGCTCTTCCATATCCAGATGTTTGAGGACAGGTTCAGCAGCAAACAACCATTTCAACTTTTCGAATGCCGCCTGACAGTCCATAGTCCATTCAAGGGCCCGTGAGGGTTTTGGTCTTACTTCACCTTTTGTTTTCAGAAGATTTGTTATTGGCAGCATGATTTTGGCAAATGAGGGGATAAACTGTCTCTAGAAGTTAGCAAATCCCAGGAAACTTTGTAGTTGTTTGTGGGTGCGTGGTGCGGCCCATTCCAACACTGCCCGCACTTTTCCAGGGTCCATCTCTTTTCCCTCACACAATTGGCGATATCCAAGATAGTCAATTTTGGTGGAATTCGCATTTAGAGAGTTTGGCATATAGTTCAGCAGCCCTGAGTTTTTCCAGGACAGTTCGCACCAATTTCACATGGTCGTCCATGTTCTCAGAGTAGATAAGAATGTCATCCAAGTAAACCAGCACCCCCTTATACAGGTGCTCATGCAGTACTTCATTAATCAATTGCATGAACACAGCAGGGGCTCCTTGTAGTCCAAAAGGGAGCACTCGAAACTGGAAACATCCCAGTGGGCAGTTAAACGCTGTTTTCCATTCATCCCCCTCCTTAATTCTCACTCTATAGTATGCCTCTTGTAAGTCAAGTTTGGTGAAAATTTTCCCCTTTTATTGTGTGTTAGCATGTCCTTCATGAGTGGCAGGGGGTAAACGTTTTCCACGCAAATAGTGTTGAGATTTCTATAATCAACTACCAAACAAAAGGAGCCATCTTTCTTTTCCCGGAACAATACCGGTGCTGCCACCCTTAGTCTGGCTGGTTGGATAAAACCCTGTTCTAGGTTTTTATCAATGAAGTTTCGCAATTCCCCTAGTTCTCGAGGGGTCATGGGGTAGATCTTTGGCTTAGGGAGCTTCGCCCCGGGGAATATTTCAATGGTACAGTCCGTAGCTCTGTGGGGGGGAGGGCAGCACATCTGAGGCCCTTTCAGTAAAAACTTCTTGGAGATCCCAATACTCCTTTGGAATCTTTTCCTCCATTTCGATGTGACTTATTGCCACTTCCGCCCTTTCGTGTTTTACTCCGTCCTCCAGGAGAGTTTCTTCCCTCTCTAGTCTCGGTTTTCTGGTGCAAATGCGCAAAACCTCCATCTTCCAGTTAACACGTGGGTTCCATCTACGGAGCCAGGGCAGTCCAAGTATGAGGGGTCGTTCCATGCCAGGGGCCACAATAAAACTGAGGGTCTCTACGTGATCCCCCAATTGTATTTCAATGGGTTTGGTCACAAAGCTGGCTGGGCCTCCTCCTGCAATCGATCCGTCCAACTGGCAGAACGCAATGGACCTTTTTAACATTTTTAGCCTCAGGCCCATTTTCTCCACCACTTCCGGGCTGATTATGCACCTGGTGCACCCAGAGTCTAATAGGGCTAACATCTGCGCATGTACCTCTGTGGATGGCACCCTTATTTCTATGGGGATGAGCATGGGGCCCTCAGTGTGACTCACCAGATCATCAGAGTTGGAGTCCGTCCCGCTGTCGTCTGCGGTGGTCAGAGTTCCCAACTCACCCTGGTTTCGGGGAGCGAACTCAACAACTTCCCCTTTCAGGGTGGTTTCATGAGCTTTTGCGGGTGCTTTGTCAGCCTTCTTTCGTCCCGAGCCAGTAGATTTTGGCACTGGCTTGGAGAAACATTCGGCAGCCCGATTGCCTTCTTTTCCACATTTGAAGCACATGAAGGGCTTCGATTTGGGTTTGAATTCTGTTCTCCCCACGCCCAACTTTGGTGTGCCTTTGTGGTAGAAGGAGGATGACGGGTCCCCTGCACTGCCCCCTTGGAGTCGGCTTCAGGCCAGCTCGATCTCCACATCCTCAGCTACTACGTACCAACTCTGCAAGTCTTCAGCCCCCCCCATGCTCTACAGTCTTTGTATATGTCTTCATTTAGTCCGTCCTTAAAACTCTCCAGTAGGGCCGCTTCTGACCACCCTTTCATGTAGGGTGCCAGTTCGCGAAATTCTTGGGTGTATTCTGCCACTGATCTCTGGCCCTGCTGGATACCTTTCATCATGAGTCTCGCTTTCCACTCAGCTAGGTGGTCTTCAAACCGCCTTCTAAGAGCCCCCATGAACAGGTTGTAATTCCTCAGCAAGGGAGAGTTATTATTGTGGAGGACCACCATCCATTCAGCTGCTACTCCCTCTAAGACATTCGTGACACATCTCACTCGTGCCGCATCTGATAAGTAGTCCTCCCCCAGTCCTGCATGTGGCTCCACACTTGGGTCAAGAAAAGCCCCAAGGTCTTTAGATTTCCATCATATTTTCCGGTTAGGGAGGGAATTTTTGTTTTTTTGCGTCTGCGGGGTGGGGCTTGCAAGGCTGGAGTTCCCTGGGCTGCTGCATCCCTCGCTTGAGCTCCAGAAGCCTGAGATGTTTCTTCCCCAGCTTCCTCTTCCTCTCCCCCACAGGCTGTCTCTTCTGGATCCACCCTGGGGTAGTCTCCTCCCTTCCCCACAGAGAATGCATAAGACTCACAGCTTTTCCGGCTTTCCTCGGCGTCGCAGAGGAGTTGCATTGCTTGAGCAATCATAAGGCTCTCCTTTTGCTCTTGCAGTCACACTGCCTCTCCCTTACGGGGTCTGGAGCTGGTTACTCCTTGGGGGGTCCTCCCCAGGTCCGGCAACCTTCCTACTCCCCTCGACCATCTAGCTTCCTCTGGCTCCTCTCTCAGCCGAATTTTTTCCATCCATTCCGCAGCTTCCTTCTCCGCTTGAAGTGAAGTCATTGTAGAGCTAGAAGCTCCCATCTGATCTCCTTCACTCTCTTGATCAGACATATTTTGGGTTCAGCCCCCTCGGTGTTTATCCTGGATGGCTGGAGTAGAGATTCTGCTTAATGTCAGGTGTGCTTCCTTCAAAGTCGACAAAAGAATGACCCAAACTCCATTGTTTATAGAGAAAGGTACTTTTACTAGAAAATGAAGTGAACGCAACCAAAGGAAAGCAGAATCTAAGGCAACAAACATGAAAATTGCATATAGAAAGCATCCCTCCCATTGTCCACCGTAAATAATCCAATCCAAAGGTCTCTCAGGGGTCAGGTGGAAGCACACATCTGGCAACGTCATCAATCAGGAATGCCATGACCGTTGACCCGACAGCAGCTTCAAAGATAGAGTCCAATGGCTTAAGTATCGCTTTCGATTCCTCCAGATTCCTCCAGCATGCTTCCCCCCTGCTACCTAGCTCTCCCCTCTCCCGTTACTATGGCAGCCAAAGCAGTAAATGCGGAGGCTGACATGAGGTCTGTAAATGTAAAAATATGCAGACTTGTATGTCATATCTGTTGGTTAATGTATCATTTTCAATTTCAATTTCAATTTCAATTTTATTATTACAGTCTTAGACCAGAAACAAATAAAAGCACTATATATACACTTAAGACTTCTAGTTTAAAATAATAAATGACAGCTAAATCTATAATGCAGAGCTGAGGATTTTGTACAGTTTCTGCAAGATAAAATTGCTCAGATTCGGACTGGGTTGGACTGACTGGGCAGATCTGGACCAGATCCTGTTAAGGGATCCAGGCTCCCTTAACAACTATCGTCCAGTCTCTAACCTTCGCTTTATAGTGAAGGTTGTTGAGTCCATGGTGATGCAGCAACTCCCTCAATTCCTGGAGGAAACGGACTACCTTGACCCATACCAATCAGATTTCAAGCGCGGTCACAGCACGGAAACGGCATTGGTCGCCCTGGTGAATGATCTCTGGCGGGCCCGGGATGGGGACTGTTCCTCCATCCTGGTCCTCTCAGCAGCTTTTGATACCATCAACCATGGTATCCTGCTGCAGCGACTCGGGGGGCTGGGGATAGGAGGCACTGTTTTATGGTGGTTCTCCTCCTATCTCTCGGGTTACTCACAGTTTGTATGGGCGGAGGGCCAGAGATCCTTCCCGAGGCCCCTCATATGTGGGGTGCCTCAGGGGTTGGTTCTCTCCCCCCTGCTCTTTAACATCTATATGAAGCCACTGGGTGAGATCATTCATGGTTTTGGGGTGAGATATCATCAATATGCTGATGATACTCAGCTTTATGTCTCCACTCCAGACCACACTGGGGATGCCCTTTCTGTGATGTCCCGCTGCCTGGAAGCTGTGCAGGCCTGGATGGGAAGAAACAGACTCAGACTCAACCCATCCAAGACCGAGTGGCTGTGGATGCCGGCATCTCGGGATCTAGTGGTTCTGTCACTCGTGATAGGAGGGGAAGTACTTACTCCCTCTGAAAGGGTTCGCAATCTGGGTGTCCTCCTGGATTCACAGCTGTCTTTAGAAGATCACTTGACAGCCGTAACCAGGGGGGCTTTTGCACAGGTATGCCTTGTGCGCCAGTTGCGCCCTTTCCTAGACCAGGATGCCCTCGGCACGGTCACTCATGCCCTTGTTACTTCTCAGTTGGATTACTGTAATGCCCTTTACATGGGGCTGCCCTTGGGATGCACCCGGAGGCTTCAGCTAGTCCAGAATGCAGCCGCGCGGATTTTTACCAGAGCCTCTCATTACTTCCATGTAACAGCTCTCCTGCATGCACTGCACTGGCTGCCGGTGGTCCTCCGGGTATGTTTCAAGGTGCTGGTGCTCATCTATAAAGCCCTACATGGCTTAGGCCCAGGGTACTTGCAGGGCCATCTTCTGCCATCCTCCCATCATCCTGTGCGCTCTCACAGAACAGGCCTCCTCAGTCAGTCAGATAATGTCGGCTAGCAGCCCCCAGGGGGAGAGCATTCTCTGTGGGAGTGCCGACCCTCTGGAACGGTTTGCCCACCGGGCTTAGGACAGCCCCCGACCTCCTCTCCTTCCGCCGCAAACTGAAGACATAGCTTTTTCATCAAATGGACTGACCTGTTGAGGGGGGTTTTTACATTGTAATAATTTTAATTAATTTTAATTGGATTTTAATTTATATTTAATTCATATTGTTGAATTTTTATCTTGTAAGCTGCCCTGAGTCCTTCGGGAGAAAGGTGACAGATAAATTGCAATAAAATAAAATAAATAAATAAAATAAAATAAAATAAAATAAAATAAAATAAAATAAAATAAAATAAAATAAAATAAAATAAAATAAAATAAAATAAAATAAAATAAAATAATAAAATAAAATAAAATAAAATAAAATAAAATAAAATAAATAATAAAATCCAGTGTGCATTTTACATGGTCTGACCATACAATTATTGCAGTCCCTAAACTGTGTGGCCCATTGTGGATTCAATGCTAAATGGTGAATAGTTAAGCAGTGCAAGGGTTAGCCACAGTTGTTATTTACATCTCTATGGTGAAGAAGACAGGTATTTGCAATGAATCCCCAGTGCTGCTGCGCGGAATCTGGCCACCTGTGCTGTAATTTTGGCCTGCTCATCCTTAAACAGTCACTGAAGATAGGTAGTGTCAGCGCGGCCAGAATACCTTGCAGTTATTGGCAGAATATGTTTTTTCCTAATCTTCATATAAAAGGAACATCTACAGAGCACGTGTCCCACAGTCTCCTCTTCTCCTGAGCCGCAGGGACAGAGTCTTTCTGTGAATGGCATTCTTTTTTTTTTTTATTAAAAAGGTTTACAGAAGGTTTACATATTCCGCCCCTTCCCTACCACCCCCACCCCTCCCTCCTCCCTTACCCCCACCACCCCTCCACCCCTCCCTTCCCATCCGCCCACCTCCCCCCCTCTTCCCAGAACAAATTACAGGATATAACATTCAACAAACATAATCCATCCTAATCTAAGTAATTATAACATTCAGCATCTCTTATTCCTTCAATTCCCTAATTACCCTGCTAACTTAATTACCTAAAAACACACCAAATATCTACATATTTATTCATAACCTATCTGCAACTTCTTATTCCGGTGTTTGCTTTGGATATAATCTATCCATCTTCTCCATTCCCTTAAGTATCTTTCATTTGAATATTCCTTCAAGTACGCCAAGATTTTTGCCATCTCCGTTAGGTTTGTTACTTTCATTGTCCATTCTTGGATTGTAGGTAGATCTTGCTTCTTCCAATATTGTGCCACCAACAATCTTGCTGCAGTTATTAAATTCAAAATCAAATTAGTCTCTATAACCGTACAATCCATAACTGTGAATGGTATTCTTTTATACTTGCCATACAGAATGTATCAATGTATCATTGAAATATATAATTTCCCCAGCTTTGTAATTTCTAGTCTGTGAAATGATCTGGGTACTATTACCTATTGGATCTTCATTTCATATTTAATAGGCAGTCTAAAATATCTGCTCCATTTTTATCATACTTTTCACACAGAAGTCTAATTATGATAAACGAGAAGAATATAAATTTAGATTTTTGGCAATCATGAAGAGAATAAGCAATTGCTGTGCCAATCAAATTGCACCCATGCATTAATTTCCATGTCTTCCATTTCATGAATCAGACATATCCTATCAATGTTAAAATGGTAAATGAAATCCATTGATTTAATAGGTATGCATTTTCACTCACCCTGAACTGATCTCATTCACAGAGTGTCTAAGATTTCATTCAAGTCAATTTGTATGCTCATTTGGTAAACTCATAAAGGGGAAAAATCCTTTTTATTAAGAACAAATATGTGACTTTGTATTCAACCTATTGGAAAACCCAGGTTTGACATTGTATGAAATGTGGGGTTTCCAAAGTTTGGATTTTTTCCCACACATGCTCAGGCATGAAGATAGTTTGTTAATTCCTCAAATACTTGGTTTGTGGAGTGCTTTCTTAACAGGATTTCATTATGCTGCTGACTACATAAAATTGCTTCATCCTTAATAATGATCAAATATGAGCATTTCTATTGTTTGGATGTTTATTTATTTTGTAACTGGTTCTTATTTGTAATGCACTATACCATTTTAATTATTAGTAGTTAATATATATACTCTAAATAAATGAATAAGATCTTGAAAATACAGTTTCCTATTGAGAATAATTCTCAGCATCTCTGCTGGGTTTCCTGATTTGAAGATGTTTCCACTAATATAATAGACTCTCTCTATAGATAAACCAGTAGCAGTCACAGAGATCTACTTAATTACGTAACGGTTTTAAGGTGATTTTACCTGATCTTTACCTGACTTGGCAGATCCTCTTTCTCTCTTTCTTTTAAAAACGGAGGCTCCAGTGAAACAACATAACTCAAACCATATTTTATGAGTCTTTGTTTCTCTGCTAACAGGCAAATATCTGTTTTATCTATGATTACAAACTAGCAGCCACATAGATTTTAATTATAAAATTATTTGGAAAAAAAGCAAAAAACAATGAAATATCAGATTGATTGATTATATACTGTTAGATTGGTGCACAACAGCAGGCGAGAGTCATTAGTGAATTCAGCACCTTTTTATTTCCAGCAAAATGTGACTGTGCTCTGCTGGCTGGGCTGCCAGAGCTCGCCTTTTTAAGGAGCTCAGGCAGACCAGCCGGCCAATTACAGCAGGTTAAATCTCCCACAGTCCAGACAGCCAATCAGTGGTGAGCATGAAATCTTATGCAGATTCTAGCCAATCCGTGGCAAGCATGAAAACTTATGTAGATTCTAGCCAATCCGTACATAACACCCCTCCCCTCCTAGAATGAACAGTGTCCAATCCCCTGCCTACATATGTGACATAATCCTCTAGGTAGGCGGGGGCTTCCTACTGGACCTGTGTAGTCCACTTGTCCCTGGGATCGTGGCTGCAGCGGTCAAGTCTGGTGTTCCTCCGGCTGCCTGGGAAGGAACCTCCTGGAGCTCCTCGGCCCACAAGTCGATTTCCAGCCTGGTTCCTTCGGCTTCCAAAACCATAGCTTCCTGCTGGATGCCCTCGATTCCAAAGGAATGCTCACAGCTCTGGTTGGTGAGTAGTCCCCTGTTGGGCCACTGGGTAGGCCTGGTTCCTGCTCGTCTGCTTCCTGGCCGGTGGTTGAGCGTGCTCCTCGGGGCGAAGACCTCAGGTTCTGTGATTGTTGCTCTGGCCCTCTGGTCGTGGTCCAGTCGCCCTGGTTCCTCAGCTCAGTGTCGCCCAAGTGGTGTCTGAGTTGGTCGATGTGCCTCCTCCAGATCCTCCCGTCCTCCAGCTCGATACAGTATGACTTTGGGCCAGTGACAGCCACGATTTGGCCCGCCAGCCAGGTCGGATACCCCGCATAATTGTGTGCGAATACCCAGTCCTGTACATTGAATGCCCGTGTGGGCCATGCGGAGTCCAGGGGGGTCTCAGGAAGGTAGTTTGGGTGGCATCGGTCAAGTTGTGACCTCAGCACGCAACTCCGCTGGACTCTTGTTGGTGGTCACATGGGGGGTGATGTGTTGAGCGAGGAGGAACTGGTCAACTTTTTCCTGCCAATTCCTTGGGCCCATTCGGGTGAGGGTTTCCTTGGTTAGTCTCACCATTCACTCGACCTGCCCGTTGCTTGCTGGGTGGAACGGAGAAATGAGTATGTGCTGGATCCCTTGCTCTGTGAGGAATGCCTCCATGGTCTTGGCTGTCAGTTGAGGGCTGTTATTGGAAACCAGGATGTCGGGTAGACCGTAGGTGGCGAACAGCCGTCGGAGGGCTCGGATGGTGGCTTCTGTCGTGGTTGTCTGCATGATAATCACTTCTAGCCACTTGGTGTATGTGTCCACGACGATCAGGAACATCTGTCCTTCTACTGGCCCTGCAAAGTCAATATGTATGTGGGACCAGGGCCCCTTGGCCGCTTCCCATTCATGAGTGGGTGCCCGTGGTGGTGCTGGTCGCATCTCCTGGCAGGGTTTGCAGGTGGCCACCCACTCGGTAATGTCCTTGTCCATCTGGGGCCACCAGATGTAGCTCCAGGCTAATGCCTTCATCCTCACCATCCCAGGGTGGCCCACATGCAGGGCATCCATGGCGCGCCTCCAAAGCTTTTGGGGAACGACGACCTTTTCTCCCCACATCAAACAGCCCTTAATGGTTGACAGTTCGGTTTGCTTGCTGTGGTAACTCTTGAACTCCTTCCCCAGGTTCTCCTGTGGCCACCACCATAACACCCAGTTCAGAACCTTTCTTAACATTTTGTCTTTTTGGGTGTGTTCAGCGATGTCTCTGGTGGTCACTGGGCTGGCCAGGTCGATGTCGATCAACAGCACTTGGGCGGTGGGTGTCGGGTCTTCCACCAATTCTGGCAGTGGGCAATGGCTGAGAGCATCGGTGTGGCTGATGTTATTGCCGGGGTGGTGTATCAGCTCATAGTCGTATGCCATGAGGAAAATGGCCCATCTGGTCATCCTTGGGGACATGTATGGTGGGGTTTGTTGGTTCCCGGCGAGGAGTCCTAATAGGGGCTTATGGTTGATTACAATCTCGAAATGCCTACTGTATACATACTCATGGAACCGCTTGATCCCTGCCATCATGGCCAAGGTCTCTTTATCAATTTGTCTATAGTTGCGCTCGGCCAATGACAGGGTCTTGGAGTAGTACGCTATTGGTGCTTCCATTCTGTCTGGTAGGCAGTGGCTGAGAACTGCCCCAACTCCAAAAGGGGAGGTGTCACAGGTGATCCAAACTGGCAACGTGTGGTTAAATTGGATCAGGACGTTGTCGGATGAGAGGAGGTCTTTCATTGCTGCAAAAGCAGTGGTCTTCCCTCCATTCCCAGGTCCACGGTGTTGTCTTCCCCAGGAGTTTGTGGAGTGGTTCAGCAATGGTGGCCTTCTGTTGTAAAAATGTCCTGTAAAAGTTTAACAGTCCCAAGAAGGCTTGCAGTTCTGCCTTATTCTTCGGGGTGGGGGCGTTCTTTTTTTTATTGAAAAAGTTTTTCAAATACAGATTTTTCCCTCTTTCCCCCCCTCCTCCCTAACCCCCCTCCCCCTCCCCTCCCCCCATGGCTTCTCCAAAATAAAATCCAAATTGATATCAGATTATATAATACTTTACCTTCCTTTTACACCACCCCTCATATGCTAACCATTTCTTTCTAACATTATTATTATATCCCCCCCCATACTATACATTTCAAAGCAATGTTCAGCTATAAAATTATATAATAAATCCTAATTTGGCATTTATTCAACTCATAATCTACCCACTTCCTCCACCCCCATACATATATCTCTTAATTCAAATCTTTTACGTATATTAATATCTGAACATAACATCCCTTTTCCTAAACTGAACAATCAGTAACCTAACCCATCTCCACCCGTTTTCCTACAGGTCTACCATACATTCATTCATAACATCCAAAAGTGGAAGGCATAAGGATTCTTACAATGTCTTATAATATTCAACAGGCAAACGGTCTGGTCCTGGTGTCTTTCCATTTTTTTGTTTCTTAATTGCTTCTATTAGTTCCATCATTGTTATATGCCCATCTAGCATTTCTTTTTTTTTTTATTGAAAAAGTTTTTCAAATACAGATTTTCCCCCTTTTCCCCCCCTCCTCCTCCCTAACCCCCCCTCACCCTCCCCACCCCCCATGGCTTCTCCAAAAATAAAATTCAGATTCATATCAAATTATATAATACTTTACCATCCTTTTACACCACCCCCCACATGCTAACCATTTCTTTCTAACATTGTTATTATATCCCCCCTATACTATACATTTCAAGGCAACCTTCAGCTATAAAACTATATTATAAATCCTAATTTGACATTTACTCAACTCATAATCTACCCATTTCCTCCCCCATACATATATCTCCTAATTCAAATCTTTTACGTATATTTATATCTAAACATAACATCCCTTTTCCTAAACTGAACAATCAGTAACCTAACCCATCTCCACCCATTTTCCTACAGGTCTACCATACATAATATTTTTAATATCTTTGTTCTTCTGCCCACAACACACAATTAAAAAATATTTCCATATATGAATAAAATCCTCAAATGACTTCAAATTTATAATCCATATAGTATCTTCTGTAATGTCTTTCAACTGGATTATTAATTCCATCACCCATGTTAGGGTAACATCAAGTTCTGCTTCCAACAGTATATTCAGTATCTTCAATTACCATCTGCCCCCATCAATAATAAATGTTTTCGTATGTAAAAAACCACCCGAGTGACTTTATTTTTATATTCCATGTAGTATCTTCTGTAGTGTCTTTTATCTAGATTATTAATTCCAACCACCACGTTAGGGTAACAACCAGATCTTCTGCATGCCCCAATCCCATAGTTCTCTTGCCTTATAACTCAACATATACATAATCCATTTTTTCAAAGAGTCCAAAATAGAAAGTTCCAATCCGCTCAATCAGAGGCCATCTTCCACATCCCAAAAGCACCAGCACTGCAGAGATCTGTTATTCTTCTCAAAATAATATAAGTCAGTAATTTGCCTCAGTTATATTTTCATGTATCAGCCTTCTATAAATCCCGCTTATTATATTTAATCGTCTCTTAAGTAACTGGCATTAGTCTGTTAGTAAAAAAGAAAAAGAATTTTTTTTTGTTTAGTTTAAAAATTTTTAGTTTTGTAGAACCTGCTTCTTCTTTTCTTAACTTGTTGTGGTTTAGATCTCCATCCTGGTTGCCTTTCTAGGACTTGTATATCAGCTGATTGAATTCCATGCTGGTCTGTAACTTGATAAGACATCAAATCGAAATCCAAAGCTGCCTCTCTTATATTTATAGGTGATCCAGCTATAGCCTCTGAAGGAGAATCCAAAAGCGGCTCATCCAAAAAGGCCTCTGTAACTTGTTGTTTTTCCATTACCTCCATCTCCATCTGCTTAGCCTGAGTTTCAATCTATTGTTCATTTTGCTTTTCTTTATCCCCCTCCTGTGTTCCTAACACTGAAGGCATATGGGGAGATGTTGGATCCATTTTAAAAATCTTGTAGTAAAATTCTTCCGCTTTTTCAACAGTATTTAATTGATATCTTTCTCCTTGATATCTCAGTATTATACCAACTGGAGCATCCCACCTAAATGGGATGTTTTGTTTCTTTAGCTCAGTCACCAAAAATCCAAAGTCCTTTCTATCTTTTAATATCTTGGACGGCAGCTCTTTATATATCCAAATCTTCCTTCCATTCATTTCTAGAGTGGAGTTAAAAGACTTTTGCACAATATCATTTCTTATTCCTTTATCAGTAAAGTAAATCACCACATCTCTAGGCAACTGCCTTTGCTTTGCCACCCAAGAATTTATTCTGTAGGCCTTATCAATCTTACATGATACCTCTTCATTACTAACCTTTAAAATCACAGCCAGAACTTCAGCAGACATCTTTCTCAAATCATCTCTGTTATTCTCCTGTATTCCCCTTATTCTGACCACAAATTCCATGGTTCTGTATTGCATCATTGTGACTTCATTTTCAATCCTTTGTTTTATATTATCTGCATTGTAAGTCTTGTGATCAGCTTTCTTTAT
This sequence comes from Arizona elegans, assembly GCA_022577455.1. Lineage (NCBI taxonomy): Eukaryota > Metazoa > Chordata > Lepidosauria > Squamata > Colubridae > Arizona > Arizona elegans. The sequence continues at coordinate 66,422,639 of JAKOOJ010000004.1, read as the reverse complement.
TTTAGACTCTACTTCTGAGCTATTTTCTTGAATATTTATCAAATCATTTTCAATTCTTTGTATTTTATTATCCAGATTATGAATCTTATAATCAGCTTCCTTCATTTTAGACTCTATTTCTAAGTTGATATCTTTATCCATCTTTATAATTATTTCTGAAAAGCTTTTCAATGCTGTTACAATATATTGTTTCAGGTTATCATATTTTTGTTGTACCAACTCTTTAATTTCCTGTCTGAATTTTTCAAGATTCTGGTTCACAATCTCATCATGTCTTGCCATCTCCTCCAAAACAAATTCCTTTAGGTTTTTAAAGCCATTCTTCTGCATCTGCAAGCTCAAAACTTGTTCATGTGATTTGTAAATGGGGGAGCCCCCCCCCACAGCTTGATTGTCTGGCTTTGTCAGTTTTAACGCCATCCTGCCACACAAACAAACTCTTTTTAAAGAAAAAGACTTCTCTCCAAACAATATCAATATCAAGTCTCTAAGAAGGAAGAAGCATGAAATAGGAATTTCTCTCTTCACTGCTAGCCAGCGCTATTGTTTCAGATACTTTGTAATGTATTAAACTATTCAAACGGAAGGACTTTCGCTTTCAGCTTTCTTCTCAAGCCTCGGCCAGTCGCCATTTTAAACTTTCTTTCTTCGCTTTTAAAATCACTCATAGGGTTGTTAGAAATACTTGCAATTTAGAGTCCCAGATCCGGATTTCATCCTGTTTGTTCAGACAATCTGTTAGTTTTCGTTGATTGGGTTGGTCCCATCGCCTGGCTCTGCGAAATGCAGAGTTCCCCTGAAGCCCGGAGCAGCGGCAAGCTGAATAGGGAGCCACATTCTGCTTCCTCCCCAAGAGTAAAAAAAACACTCTGGGGAGTTCGCAGATGGCTCTACCTGTTCTCGCCGGCTCTCTCTCACGTCTCCTCAAGAAGACGGAGTTTTTCGAGCCGTCTCTCAGCTGTAGAGATGGCTCTTTACGGGCGACGAGGCTGGCGGTCCTGAAAGACCATCTGGCGGCGATGGAAACCAAACTGGAAGCCCGGGGTGGGGGCATTCTTAATGGCTTTCATCTTGCTGTCAGTCGGGTGGATGCCCAATCCATCTATTAGGTAGCCCAGGAACTCTACCTGCCTTACGCCAATTTTGCATTTCTTAGGGTTCACTTTGAGTCCTTTTTCCTGGAACCTCTCCAAGGTTTCATGCATGCGTTCCATCAACTGGCCTCTTGACTCCCCTGATATAAAAACGTCATCGAAGTATGGCACCACTCCTGGGATCCCGTGCAGTAGCTGCTCCATTAGGCACTGGAAAAGTCCTGGGGCTACGCTGACCCCAAACTGCAACCTGGTACATTTAAATACCCCCCTGTGAGTCACTATGGTTTGTGCTTCAGCAGTGGCTTTGTCTACTGGCAGCTGCTGATAGGCCTGGGCAAGATCCAGCTTGGCGAATATCTTCCCGCTTCCTAGGGAATGCAACAGATGTTGCACCACGGGCACTGGGTACGCACTCTGCTGGAGGGCCTTGTTCAGTGTACATTTGTAATCTGCACAATGTCAGCTTCCAAGCTTCCATAAGGAAGGAGAGGAGAGGCTTGAACTTTATTTATTTATTTGGAGATAACAATGAAGCTTGACACGCAGATGCGGACGGACCTATCTGGCTTCACGGGGATGACTACGGGTGTCTCCCACACAGCGTAGTTGGTTGGCATGAGGATTCCCTGGGCAATGAGCTTGTCTAATTGTTCCTCAACCTTGGGCTGCAAGGCAAATGGTACCCTATGGGGTTTGAGCCTGAAGGGGGTTACGTGGGGGTCTAGGTTAAATGAAATGGGTTTCCCCATATATTTACCTAGGCCCTCATCAAAGACATCCATGAACTCTGCCAACAGCTCGTCCAGTTCATGGGTGATTACATTGTGCAGTCCGGTGATGTCCAGGCCCAGGGTTTAAACCATTCTACTCCCAGCAGTGATGGCCGGTGGCTGCCAATGACCATGAGTGGCAGCCGGCCCTGGAACTTGTGGAACGTTACTTTGACCTCCATTCTGCCTAGTACTTCTATACGGTTCCCTTGATAGTCATTCAGGCAGACATTTGGCGGTTTCAGGAACTTCCTGCATGCGGCTGGGTTCAACTTCTTGATTGTTTGCCAGGATACTATTGTGAATTATGACCCTGTGTCCAGCTCCATTTTGCATGGTTCCCCTTCAATGGTCACGGTGTGGTATTTCTCCTGCTCATTTGCATCTGTGTGTCCCACGGTTGTGTGATGGATTTCTCTGGGAGCTTGATATTGGTCCTCTCGTGTCTGCTCTGTTGTTGGCCAGCTCTAGGCTTCCCTGGTCTTCCTGATGGTGCTATAGGCTTTGGCTGAAAGGGAATGGGTTGGGGCGCTTTGCAGGCTTCTGCAATGTGGCCCTTTCTTTGGCATTGGCGGCATGTTGCGTTCTGGAAATGGCAAGCCACCCTTGTGTTGAAACCCATGCAGCCTGGGCAATGTGGCTGCCTGCTCTCCGCATCCCTGGGATTCTGCTGCTTTTCTGGGTACATGCGATGGATGGTGTCATCTGTGTCGTCCCAGTCGTCATCATACTCAGGGACTTCAGTTGACCAGTCGGGCTCCTGGTATGTGTGGTGCATCCTGCTGGTCTTCCTTACATTTGCCGCCAAGTTGTCTGATGATTCTGCAGCCCTGGCCTCCTCAACAATGTTCTTGAATGAGACCCCTCTCCTTATCAACAGTTTCTTTTGTAGAGTGAGGTCCCTCATCCCCAGAATGATCCGGTCCTTCATAATTTCTTCGGGATTTATGAACTCGCATCTGGTAGTGATCTCCTGGAGGCTGGCCACAAAATCATTGATGGTTTCTCCCTCTCATTGGTGCTGGTGGTAAAACTCATCTCGGCTGACCATGGGGGTGGCGGATGGTGCATAGTGGTCTTCCAGGGCACGTTGCCGGGTGGCCCAGGCGACGGTCTCCACATCTGCTGGAGCGATCAGCATCTGTGCCATTTTGTAGATCTTGGTGCTGCAGTAGGTCAGGAATAACGCTCGTTTCCTGTTTTCTGGCCTGTCCTGGTAATCATTGGCCTCCAGGAATATTCTAAAACAGCCCATGTATGTGTGCCAGTCTTCCGCCTGTGGGTTGAAGATTGCTGGGGCCGGCGATACTTGTGATGCCATTCGTGCAGGTGGTCGGAGGTCCTTGTTTCAAGACAGCTGCGTGGTTCACGAGGAGGTTCTCAGGTCCCTTTTGTCATTCGTTGCCAGTGTTAGATCAATGCACAACAGCAGGTGAGAGTCGTTAGTGAATTCAGCACCTTTTTATTTCCAGCAAAATGTGACTGTGCCACATAGATTTTCTCCAATCTATCATGAAAGATCTGATAGCAGGTTATTTTTAGCCCACAATATTCAGAAGAATAATTCAAAGATAATAGAATTTCAGATTTGAATAAACTAGTAGAATCTGGATACTAATATCTATATTGAATCTTCCACCTAATCTTGGAGAATCTGAGTTCCTCAGTCTATTGTCCACTCTATCCTTATATCTCTATCCTTAGTAATCCTTTTGAGACTCCTTGAATGCATTGTGAGAAGCTGCAGTTTTGGAAGCAGAACTGTGGAAAGTCCTGATAAGTTGTGTAAATTACACTATAACATAAATCTAGCATTTTGAGCTTAGCCATTGAGCACAAAACACAAACCCTGAAAATGTAGACAGTTTTGAATTTCTTCTAGAAAACTAAATGCTTCTAGGGCACGGATGCCGTATATGTTGAGCATATCTAAGGAGTCTTGTGGAACAATTTATACAGAGAACTGATTATTAGATGGCAGCATGTTCCAATGTCATTCCATTGATTCAAGTGGGACAGTCTCCCTCAAGTAATTTTCTAAAAGGATTTACCTCCCATTTTAATTTGCTTTTAGCCTTACCAGATCTCCACTCTTTTCTAAGTTTTGAGCCTGTATTTGACATGTAGAATTAGATTCAGAATTGTTTGAATTTAGCTCCTACTGAAACCAACAGAACAAATCCTTTATGGTTCAAATCCTATTACCTAGGTTCAATTAATTTACTATGTATCTGTGGGAAGAAATATCCATCTGGTTCAGTTCCAAGCTGGGAGAAAGACACTGGAAACATGGAGGCTGATTGGAAAGATGGTTTATTGATGAAGCAGAACCACATGGGTTTAAGTTCCTGGGCAGCTGACAAAATGGAGTTGAGAGTGGGTGGGTTTTATACCTTCTTTGGGCTTTGCACTTGAGCTTCCTGTTCCTGTGCAAGAACATGTATTCTATTGACTGTTGTCAGATTCCTATGCAGTGATGTCGGGGATTATAGACAAAATGCAAATCCTAGGTGTTTGTCTGAGCTCCCAGATTTGGTATGGACTGCTCTGAGATGAGGCAATGAAAGGGCTTGTGTTCTGAAAGGGTGTTAGGCAATTCCTATTGTGGCTTAATGGCTTTGTTCTGTGTTGTATCTTTAGTGAGGGCTAATCCTATCATTCTGCCTGTTAGGGTTCCAAGCAATATGTCCCCAGAATAAAAAATCCAAAGCGTCCATCTTTTCTCAAAATCCCTTCATTAGGAACATATCAGATTGGCAAGGTCCTGGTGTAATTGCACCCAGTAAAAGCAAAAGTTTGAAACTTCCCCCCATAGTTACATCTCCAATCAGCTCATAGTCCATCAGTCTAATGATTCCAAACTCCACCTTCAGCCAGCTGCAGGCACCTTCTAGGTTCCCATGGGAAAGAATGCCAGCTAGCTACAACATCCCTTCTTATCTCTACAACCCCACTTCCTATGGCTAGAATGTGGCAAGCCTGAAGCATCGTTAAATCCCTTTGCAAAATACTGGCTTCTGGTTGGTGCCGCTGTCGTTGCCAGATGGTCTTTCAAGACCGCCAGCCCTGCCGTCCGTAAAGCGCCGCCTCCACAGCTGAGAGGCGGCTCAAAAAACTCCGTTTCTTCGAGGAAATGTGAGTAGAGCCGGCGAGGTCAGGTAGAGCCCCCTGTGAAGTCCCCAGATTGTTTTGTTTTGTTTTGTTTTTTTGCTTCTGGGGAGGAAACAGGATGAGGCTCCCTATCCAGCTCGCCATGGCTCCGGACTCCGGAGGAACTCTGCATGTAGCAGAGCCACACAATGCAACCAATGTAACTAGCGAAAGTCAAAGGATTTACTAAAACAAACAGGGTGAAATCTGGATCTGGAACTCAAAACTGAAAGTATATATAATAGCCCTGTGATTGAATTTAAGAATGAAGAAAGAGTGAAGAGAGTGAAAGTTTAAAATGGCCTCTGGCTTTAGGTGCTTGAAAAGAAAAAAAAGCTGAAAGCGAAAGTGGACTTGCCTGATTGTCTCAGTATGCTACAAAGTATCTAAAATAACAGCACTGGTTAGAAGAGAAGGAAAAAGTTCCCCCCCCAAACTGTCTTTATGTTCTATCTCCCTTAGAGACTTGATTAATTCTGAGAGGATTTTGTGCTGGTAAGAAGAGAGAGAAGATCTCCTTCTTAAAAAGAGTTTGTCTGCGTGGCAGAATGGCTTCAAAGCCAGATAACAAAGCTGTATGGGGGGGGTTCCCCTATTCGTAAGTCACAAGAGCAGTTTTTAAGCTTGCAGACTCAGAACCAGAGACAGGAGATTGATTTTAAAGACTTGAAGGAATTTATTATTGCGGCTCTGATGAGACAAGATGTGCTTATGGACCAGAAGTTTGAGAAATTTCAACAGGAAACTAAGGAGGTGATTCAAGAAAAGTATGATAAGATGAAGCGAGATATTTTGACAGTCCTGACTGGCTTCTCAGAAGTAATTGTCCAGATTGATAAAAAAATGAAAGAAATCAGTTTAGAAGTAGAGTCTAAAATGAAGGAAGCTGATTATAAGATCTATAATGTGGATAATAAAATGCAAAGGATTGAAAATGAAGTGACAATGATGCAATTCTAATTTATGGAATTTGCTGTAAGACTGAGGGGGATAAAGGAAAACAACAGAGACTTGAGAAGGATTTGTGCTGATGTTTTGGCTGTGATGTTAAAGGCTAGCCCTGAAGAGGTTTTGTCCAAAATTGACAAGATTTACAGAGTGAATTCTTGGGTGGCAAGGCAAAGGCAATTGCCCAGAGATGTAGTGATATACAGATAAAAGAATAAGAAGTGACATCTTGCAAAAGTCTTTTGTTTCTACCCTACAAATGGATGGAAGGCAGATTGGGATTTATAAAGAGTTGCCGCCTAAAATGCTAAAAGACAGAAAAGATTTTGGATTCTTGGTGACTGAACTAAAGAAACAACAAATTCCATATACATGGGATGCTCCAGTTGGTATAAGATTGACGTATCAAGGAGAAAGATATCGATTAAATACTGTTGAAAAAGTGGAAGAATTTTATCGCAATGTTTTTAAAACTGGCCCAACATCTCCATGTATATTTTCAGCATCAGGAATAGACAAAGAAAAGCAAATTGAGCAAGAGATTGAAGCCCAGTGGAAGCAGATGGAAGTGGAGCCAATGGAAATACAAGGAACTACAGGGGGCTTTTTGGATGACCCGTTTTTGGATCATCCTTTAAAGGTTATAGGTGGACCACCTAAAAACACAAGAGACATGGCTTTGGATCTTGATCTGATGTCCTACAAAGTTAAAGATCAGCATATAACTCGAACAGCATACAAACAAATTCCAGAAAAACAACAACAGCAGAGGTTTAAACCAGTACAAGGCAAGAAAAGAAGCAGGTTCCACAAAATTAGAAAATTTTAGACCAATATCTCTTTTGAATATGGATTAAAAAAATTTTGTAAAGTTATTAGGCAACAGATCAATGCCAGTTATCCAAGAACTGATTTATGTTTAAGCAGGATTTATAGAAGGCAGATATATGAAAGATAATGTGAGGCAAATTATAGATTTATTGGACTATCTTGAGAAGAATAAACAGATCCCTGCAGTGCTGGTGTTCTAGGATGTGGAGAAGGCCTGTAATTGAGTGAATTGGAACTTTCTATTATAGATTTTAAGAAAGATGGATTATGAGTACGTTGAAAGGAATAGCTATGAGGCAAGAGGACTACGGAACAAGGGCATTTGCAGTTGATCTGGTTGTTACCCTAACATGGTCGATGAAATTAATAATCTAGATGAAAGACTTTACAGAAGATATCATATGGAATATAAATATAAAGTCACTCGGGGGTTTTTATATGTAAAAGTATTCTTCAATGATGGGGGCAGATGACAACTAAAGACACTAAATACACTGTTGGAAGAAGGACTTGATGTGATTGTTTAGATTTTATAAATTATTATATATGGCGGACCTGCGGGAAAGTGGGTGAAACAAAATTGATATGGTATATGGTGATAGGCTAGGTTACTGATTGTTCAATATTGAAAGGGATGTTAGGTTTATTATTGAAGAATGGACTCTGAAGGTGGCCAGTTTTGCAGAAATGGTGAAGTTATCAGCATATATAAAAGACCGGACACAAGAGATCTATGTAAGGGAGTGGAGGACATGGATAGATTATGTGCAGAATAAATACTAAACTAGGAAGTACCAGATAATTTTTAGTTGAATGTTGTGTAGAAATGTATAGTTTACAGGGGATAGTATACTAGAATGTCAGGAAGAAATGTATACCTCACAGGGGGTAGAGTAGATGGGCAGTAAAGTATTATATAATATGATTTGGATCTGGATTTCATCCTGGGGAAGCCATGGAGGGAGGAGAGGGTAAGTTAGGGCTAGGGAGGGAAAGGGGGGGAGGGGGAAAATTTGTATTTGTAAAACTTTTTCAATAAAAAAAAAATCCCTTTGCAAAATACCAAAAGAAAGTTAAGAAAAAGAATAGGCAAAGGCTAAAATAAAACATGGCTACACATATATCAGCTTCAGGGTCAACACTGCCTTTGTTCAGACTTTGCTGCAGGGAGTTTCAAAATATGCTGTCTTGAATGGATTACCAAATCTGCATTTCTAAAAGCTGCCTCCTCAGTATATGCTGGGGCTATTAAGAAAGACTTTGTTTCTTGCCTCTAAAAACATGTTTCTCCATTTCTCATTTAGGGAAATATAATCTGCCTTTTTAAATATTCCTCAAAACATTTGATTCTTCTAGGAGGGTGGGTACTGACTTTCTACAATCCCCTCTTTGGGCCATATAAGTGTTGGTGACACACTTTTATGGGCCAAGATTAGGAATTGATCTGATCAGGAAGACTTGATGGGTGCTTCTAAATTTTTTAATGCAAAGGAGAAGGCTTTGATAGAGGAACAGAAACATATCCCTTGGCTCCCAAGACGAGGGCTTTCAACCCATGAAGGTCTAGCAGCCAGGGCTAAAGTTCTGGAAAGAAATTTACAGTTTCCAATTTTCTATGACAAAAATTCTTCACAGACATTGTTTTGCTTTAGTAAATAACTACTGGCTGTCCATTACCAAGGGTTGCTTCCTGAACCTGCCTTAGTCCTTAGTTTAGTGCATCCAGGGTCTTTTGAGGTCAAATTGAGGTTAGCCAGTGTGCAATCCAGGCTATTAAAATTTTTGAAAATATGCACAACGAGCCCTGGGACACCTACTAATGAGACCACCAGTGCAACATTGGGGTTTGGAGATCTCTTTTCTGCTACTTCTTCCGTGAGGGAATTGCCTGAGAGGGAAAGACCCCTCCCCCTTGGAATTGATAGGGAGATATGATTGCTTGGGCCTTAGTGCCATAGAGCAAAAACCATCCTAGAAGAAGCTTTGTGTGGAAGTGGGTGAAGGGGATAGCCACAGTCTGATTCTGAATGGTGTGTGTGTGTGTGTGTGTGTGTGTGTGTGTGTGTGTGTGTGTGTAGCTATTCTGTGGCTCCCGAGATGTGGACAGGGTTCTGGGTAAGATTAGTGCCGCCACGTGTTTATTGGACCCCTGTCCCTCCTGGTTGGTACTGGTGTCCCAGGAGGTTACACGAGGCTGAACTCCAACCAACGATGACAACAGCGAGACGGACTCTGACTCCGACACCGACGATCGGGTGAGTCACACGGAAGAACCCTTACTCATCCCCGTAGAAGTAAGGGTGCCATCCACAGGGACCCACGCGCAAATGTTAGCCCTATTCTACTCGGGGTGCACTAGGTGCATAATTAGCCCCAAGGTGGTGGAGGAAATGGGACTGAGACTAAAAACTTTAAAAAGACACATTGCATTCTGTCAATTAGACGGGTCGATTGCAGGAGGGGGCCCAGCTAGCTTTATGAACGAACCCCTTGAATTGCAGTTGGGGAATCATGTAGAGAATCTCAGATTTATTGTAGCCCCTGGTATGGAGAGACCCCTCATTCTAGGACTGCCCTGGCTTCGAAAATGGAACCCACGGGTAAATTGGAAGACGGGGGCCCTGCGCATCCACACGGCAGAACCGACTCCGGAAAAGGAAGCCCCCCCCCCCGAGGGATGACATAAAACCAGAAAGGGCGGCAGTAGCCATTGACTATATTGAGGGAGAAGAGAAGATTCCAAAGGAATATTGGGATCTCAAGGAAGTCTTTAGCGAAAAGGCATCAGATGCTCTGCCTCCCCACAGGGCCACTGACTGCACCATTGAAATACTCCCTGGGGTGAAGCTTCCCAAACCAAAAATTTACCCCATGACACCTCGAGAATTGGGGGAATTGCGAAATTTTATTGACAAAAACCTAGAACGGGGATTCATCGAATGAGCCAAACTCAAGGTGGCGGCGCCAGTAATGTTCCGCGAAAAGAAAGATGGATCCTTTCGTTTGGTGGTCGATTATAGAAATATAAACGTGATTTGCGTAGAAAATGTCTACCCCTCCCACTCATGAAGGACATGTTAGCCCATTTAGGGAAGGGAAAAATTTTCACCAAACTTTTTTTTTTATTGCAAAAGTTTTACAATTACATTTTCACCCCTTTCCCCCCCCCTCAACCCACCCCAAACTTCCCAACCTCCCTAACCCACCCTAACCCTCCCCTCCCCCCCGGACTTCCACACAATATGCTCATATCAAGTAAAAGGAAAAACCCTCCTTTGTATAAAATTTATATAAAACTTGAACCGCTCCCTCCCCCTTATAAATTTTCATCTTCATTACATTAAAATATTTCTATCTTAATATAACATTTTCAAATAAATTTTCATCTTCATTACATTAAAATATTTCTATCTTAATATAACATTTTCAAATAAAAGCTATTTGATACTTCCTAGTTTGATATTTCTTCTGAACATAATCTATCCACTTTTTCGATTCCCATTCATAAGTCTCTTGTGAACAATCTTTTAAATATGCTGAAATCTTCGCCATTTCTGCAAAACTGGCCATCTTCAAAGTCCATTCCTCGATCGTGGGCAATGCTTCATTTTTCCAGTATTTACCTATCAACAATCTTGCTGCTGTTATCATGTACAATATCAATTTTGTTTCACCCAATGTAAAACCCTTAACTATACCCAATAAAAACAATTGTGGAGAAAATTGAATTTTTTTCTTCAAAACATTCTGCATGACCCACCAAATTTTTATCCAAAAAGCCTTGACTTTCCTACAGGTCCACTAAACATGATAATATGTAGCATCTGAACAATCACATCTCCAACATTTAGGCTGAACATTAGGGTACATACACGATAATTTTTTGGGGTCTAAATGCCATCTAAAAAACATTTTATAAAAATTTTCCCTCAAATTCTGCGACTGTGTAAATTTAACGTTCTGAACCCAAATTTTTTCCCATGTTTCCAACATCACTGGTTCCTCAAAATTTTGTGCCCACTTAATCATACAATCTTTAACTAATTCAGTTTCTGAATCCCTTTCTAACAAAACATTATAAAGTCTTTTAATGTGCATTGGACCTTTCTCTTTTATATGTCTAACCAATTCTTCCTCATGCATCATAATACCAGTTTTTTGGTCCTCTTTCCATCTCAATTGCAATTGATTATATTGTAACCAAGTTAATTTAATCCCTTCAGCCAACAATGTCTGTAACGTCTTCAGCTGCCATCTGCCCGCATCTGTAAAAAGAACCTCTTTGTATAAAAACCCCCCGAGTGACATTATATTTGTATTCCACAAAGTATGACCAAGATCCAGCCATAGCGGTATTTTATAATCCCATTTGAGTCGGTGCTTCTTCCAAACTCTCATCAAAGAATCTCTAAGTATATGGCTTTTAAATACTTTATCCACTTTGTTATCATAAAATAAGTAGGCATGCCATCCAAATTCCAAATCAAAACTTTCTGCGTTCAATATTCCAGTCTTTTTTCCTCCAAACCAATCACTTGTTAAAGTCAAAGCTGCTGCATCATAATATAACTGTAGGTTTGGAAGTTTAAGACCTCCCCTTTCTGGAACATCTTGCATAATTTTCATTTTCACTCTCGGCTTTTTCTTGTTCCAGACAAACTTATTCACTCCAGTTTGCCACAATTTCAATTGCTTATCACTATTAAGCACCGGAATCATTTGAAACAAAAAAAGAAATCTTGGCAAAATATTCATCTTAATTGCTGCTATTCTTCCAAGTAGAGACAGCTGCAGTTTTTTCCAAGTCTCCATATCTTTCTGGACCTCTCGCCACAACACCTCATAGTTATTTTGAAACAATTTTGTGTTTGATTCTGCAACCTGAACTCCTAGATATTTTACCTTTGGTACAATCTCAAAACCTGCCCTTCTTTCAAGCTCGTGTTTACGATCTTGAGTCATATTTTTGACTATCATCTTTGTTTTTTTCTGGTTCAATCTAAAACCTGAAACTTTACCATAGTCTTGTATAATGTCCTTCATCTGGATTATTGATTCCATTGGATGTGTTAGGGTAACAACCAGATCATCTGCGAATGCCTTTATTCTGTAGTCCTCTTGCCTTATCATTATACCTTTCAAGATATTAGAGTCCCGTATTGTATTTAACAAGACTTCTAATGTTAAAATAAATAAAAGTGGGGACAGCGGACATCCCTGTCTTGTTCCTTTTTCAATTTTAAACTCTGTTGTCAAACTTCCATTGATAATAATCTGTGCCTTTTGCTCTTGATAAATTGCTGAAACCGCCTGTATAAATTGGTCCCCAAAGTCCATCTTTTTTAAAGTCTTTAATAGAAAATTCCAATCCACTCTATCAAAGGCCTTCTCTGCATCCAAGAAAACCAGCACTGCAGGGATCTGTTTATTCTTCTCAAGATATTCCAATAAATCTATTACTTGCCTTACATTGTCCTTCATGTATCTTCCCTCGATAAATCCCACTTGATCATCATGAATCACCTTTTGAATTACTGGCATCAACCTGTTGGCTAATACTTTTGCATAAATTTTATAACCTGTATTCAGAAGAGATATTGGTCTGTAATTCTCCGGTTTTTTATGACCTGCTTGCTCTTTTGGTATCAAAGAAATATAAGCTGTTGTCCATGATGGGGGTATTTTACCCCCTTGTTGTATATTACAAAATAAGTCTCTGAGTTGTTCCACCATTTCTGCTTGCAAAGTTTTATAATACACTGCAGTCAGACCATCCATTCCAGGGGCTTTGGCTGTTTTTAATTGTTTAATTGCTACTATTATCTCCTCCTCTGTTATAGGAGAATTCATTCTTTCCTTTTGTTGGTCAGTAATTTTTATAACTCTTTTATTATCTAAGTATTTTTCTATAAGTCCATTCTGCACCTCATCTTTAGCATATAATTTAGTGTAATAGTTCACAAAAGCTTCTTTAATTAGTTTTTGTTGAAAAATTTCTTTCCCTCCAATATCGATACTATCAATAGTCCGTATACTCTGTTTTTTCCTCAGTGTATAGGCCAACCATCTGCCCGGTTTATTGGCATTGCAAAATGTATTATGCTTCGCATATTGTAAATTTGTTGCAACTTGTTCCGCTATAAGCATTTGGAATTGATCTTTCAAGAGTTTTATAACACCACGTATTTTTTCATCTGTTGGATTTTTAATGAGTAACTGTTCTTTATTCTTTATTTCTGCTTCCAATTCAAGTCTTTTCTTTTGTCGAATCAATCTGTGTTTAGAGTTCATATAAATAAGCACCCCTCTCATATAAGCCTTGCTTGCATCCCACACAATTTCCGTTGGGGTGCCTTTGTTCAAATTCATTTCAAAAAACTCTTTCAAGTACTTTTTAAGTTCTATTATATTTTTTTCATATCTGAACAAGTTTTCATTTAATCTCCAAGAGCGTCTCTCAGTCTTACTTATCTCAATTTCTATCGATACTGGGCTATGGTCAGTCAAAATTCTTGGCAAAATCTTTGTTCTTTTTGTCCTAACAAGTAAATCATCTGACAACAAAATAAAATCAATCCTAGAGAAGGATCTATGTCTATCAGAAAAAAAAGTATAGTCCAATTCTTTGGGATTATGTATTCTCCAAATATCTTTTAGTTCCAAACCTTCTTTCATATCAAAAAAAGTCTCTGGTAATCTAATCCTTGACTTCGCCAAACTCTTTTTATCTAATTTAGAATCAATTACTCCATTCCAGTCTCCCATAATTAAAATAGATCTGTAATCCCATTGTAGTATTTTAGTATGTAACATTTTGTAGAAGTGGTCCTGTTGTTGGTTGGGAGCATAAATTCCAATCAAAAGAATTTGGCCATTTGCTGTAAGTAGTTCAATTGCTACGAACCTACCATCTTGATCTGCTTCTATAACTTTGGCTGTTAATTTTTTATTTACATAAATAACCACACCATTCTTTTTTTGGTTAGTTGAAGATATGAAGTGTGTTCCTAATTTGGAATTTTTCAAATAGTTTTGATCTTGAACTGTAATATGCGTTTCTTGTAAACAAATTATATCATTATTAAATTGTTTCAAATATGCAAATAATTTCTTCCTTTTCTGTGCTGAATTCAACCCATTCACATTCCAAGATAAGCATTTAATCATCATCATTATCTTTCTGGAGCAAAGAGCAGAATAACCGGATGTCTTCCGGAATCTTCAATCCTGCTTTCCCCATGTCTCCAGTCTCTTGTGTAGTACTCTTAGCTCCCTTTTTATCTTGTCTTTCCTGTTGTAGTTTTTGTTTAAGTTGCTTGGATTTTGCTCGGGTTATACGCTGATCCTTAACTTCAACCATCCAAACCGGGTCCAGAATTGGAGAAGATTCCAACAAAGGCTCATCCAAAAAACCTCCTTCAGCGCCCTTCATTTCCTCTGATTTCTGCTTAGACTGTTCTTGCGGTTCTTGTTGAAGTTGCTTCTTGTCACTCTCCTTAATCTCCAAAACTGTAGATGTACGTGGAGATGGTGTTCTTTCTTTAAAGATGGTAGTATAAAATTGCTCCGCCTTCTCCACAGTATTCAAACGATATCTTTCTCCCTTGTATCTCAGAATTATACCAGTTGGGGCATCCCACCGAAATGGTATCTGTTGGTTTTGCAATTCTTTAACAAGAAAGCCAAAGTCTTTTCTGGTTTTCAGCATTTTAGGTGGTAACTCTTTGTAGACTGTAATTTGCGAACCCCCTACTTGCACAGAGGTATGAAAAGATTTCTGCAGGATATCATTTCTTATTGCTCTATCCATAAAATATATGACCACATCTCTAGGCAATTGTCTTTGTCTGGCCACCCAGGAATTCACTCTGTAAATTTTGTCTATTTTGTAAAAAACCACCTCAGGATTAATTTTTAGAATCACAGCCAAAGTCTCAGCTCAGACCTGTCTCAAATCCTGTCTGTCTTCTTCTCTAATTCCTCGAAGCCGTATAGCGAATTCCATTGCCCTGAATTGCATCATAACAATTTCGTTTTCAACTCTCTGCATTTTATCATCAACATCAAAAATTTTGTGACCATTGTCTTTCATCTTAACATTGACTTCTGATTTAAATTCATCCACTTTTGAATCAACTTTAATAATAAATTCTTCCAGGCCAGACGCCACATCTGATATTTTTTTGGTCACCTTGTTTTGATTCTGTTTCACCATATCTTTAACTTCATTAATTTCCTGCATAATTTCCTGTTGAGACTTTTGAAGTTTGTCATCTATTTCCTGTTGGGATTTTTGAAATTTATCATCCAAAATTTTAGAAATAAATTCTTTTAAATCTCCCATATCAAAATCTTTTTTCTGAGTTTGTAACTGTTGAGCAGGAGGAATCTGCATTTCATGTTTATGTGTGGGGGATCCCCCCCCCTGCTGGCTTCCCTTCCTGCTTCTTTGAGGCCATCCTGCCACGTAAGCTAGTTTTTCTGAAGAGGGAAGTTCCTTTTCCTCTCCCACCTCCACAAAGACTTCTAAAAAAGTCCCCCAGATTTAATCAAATCAAAACTGAGGTGATGCAAAGTCAAGTATTAAAAAGGGGGAAATTTTTCTCTTGTTTCTGTTGTTGCAAACAAAGCAACTTTATAGCAATTTAGTAACTTTGTAACAAAGCAAGATGACTTCACCAATCCACACTTGCTGGCTCATTCACTCTAATGCTGAGCGCCATATTTTTTCAAGTCACTTTCAATCATTCACATTTTTTCTCAAGTTAAAAAATCAACAAAGCGCTAATACTTGCAATTCCGAGTTTCAGGGTTCAAGTGGATTTCCACTGCTTGTTTAGGTTAATTCCTTTCTCTTTTAGTGCTTCCTGCAGCTGGCTTGTTCTGCAAAAGCAGAATCGTCCCACGCCGCCTGGAGTCTCAGCAGGCTGGAAGGGAGCCGCGCCTGTTCCTCCCCAGAAACAATTCCCTGGGGGGTTACAGGGGCTCGACCTGTGCCCTGCTATCTCTCCTCCAAGAATCCTTAGGATTTTGAAGTTTTCAAGCCGCTTCTCGGTCGCGAAGTGGCTCTACAAGCGGCTGGGCTGGCGGTGCTTCAAAAGGCACCGTCGTCGCCGAAGACAGGGAAACCGGAAGTCCTTCACCAAACTTGATTTAAGAGAGGCATACTACCGAATGAGAATAAAAGAGGGGGATGAATGGAAGACAGCATTTAATTGCCCATTGGGATGCTTCCAGTTTAGAGTACTCACTTTTGGACTACAGGGAGCCCCTGCTGTATTCATGCAGTTGATCAATGAAGTATTGCATGAGCACCTGTATAAGGGAGTGTTGGTCTATTTGGATGACATTCTGATCTATTCTGACAACATGGCCGACCATGTAAAGTTGGTACGGACGGTCTTGAAGAAACTCAGAGCGGCTGAACTCTATGCCAAACTTTCTAAATGTGAATTCCACCAAGACAAAATCAACTATCTTGGATATTGTATATCGCATGAGGGAATAGAGATGGACCCTGAAAAGGTCCGGGCAGTGCTGGAATGGGCCGCACCACGCACCCGTAAACAGTTACAGAGCTTCTTAGGGTTTGCTTACTTTTATAGACAATTTATCCCCTCTTTCGCGAAAATCGCACTACCAATTACAGACTTGCTAAAAACGAAAGGGGAAGTAAAGTCCAAACCATCGAAACCACTTGAATGGTTTGTCTGTCAAGCTGCTTTCGAAAGATTGAAATGGCTGTTTGTGGCTGAACCAGTGCTCAAACACCCAGACATGAAACAATCTTTTGTAGTACAAGCTGACACCAGTGACGTAGCTGTAGGAGCAATACTCTTGCAAAAGAATGAAAACGGGATATTACAACCCTGTGCTTACACGTCCCGTAAACTATCAGAAACGGAATGGAGATGGGCCATATGGGAGAAAGAGGCGTTTGCAGTTAGATGGGCACTGTTAACATGGAGACAATTTTTAGAAGGGGCGAAACACCCTTTCAAAGTGTGGACTGATCACAAGAATTTAGAGGTATTAAAAACACCACGCAAACTATCACCAAAACAGGCTCGTTGGGCCCAACATTTCAATCGTTTCAATTTCACCATACGTTACCTTCCTGGTGGAAAGAACTTCATGGCGGACGCACTTTCCAGATTGCCGCAGTACAACAGCATCAAGAAGGAGGTGGTTCAACCTATGATCCCCTCGACACAATTGGCAACACCTGTCACTACCAGAGCGCAGGGAAAAACCGAACCAGAACTCTCGGGGGATTTACTCGAAAAATTGCGAGAAGCGCTAAAAACTGACGAGTGGTTTAAGAACCAGTCGAATGAATGCACACTTCGTGATGGACTAGCTTGGGTTGGATCGAAATTGTATGTTCCGACCACATTAAGAACAACCGTATTGAAATATGCTCATGATGCCAAGGCCGCAGGACACTTTGTGTTTGTCAAGACTCTTTTTTTTTTTTAATTTGATTTATATGCCGCCCTTCTCCGAAGACTCAGGGCGGCTTACAATGTGCTCAGCAATAGCCTTCATCCTTTTGTATATTTATACAAAGTCAGCTCATTGCCCCCACAACTGGGTCCTCATTTCACCTACCTTAGAAAGGATGGAAGGCTGAGTCAACCTTGAGCCTTGGCGAGATTCGAACCCTGCAGTAATTGCAGGCAGCTGGTCTTAATAACCAGCTTAATAACAGGGTGCCTTAAACCCCTGTACTACCAAGACTCTACATCTTGTTAAGAGGCAATTTTGGTGGCCTGCACTTAAAAAGGACATATAGGCATATGTGGCTAGCTGTCCAGTATGTGCCTCGGCTAAAAGACCTCCAGGAAAACCCCCTGGATTACTGCAAGGTGTGGCCAGACCGAATGCCCCATGGAAGGAAATATCTATGGATTTTATTGTGGACTTACCAGAGAGTGAAGGCTGCACTGTCATTTGGGTAGTAACTGATTTGTTTTCCAAACAAGTACATTTCATCCCTTGCTCAAAGATCCCTTCAGCAAAAACCCTTGCAAAACTGTTTATTCGGCAAATTTACTGACTACATGGATCTCCAAAAAGAATAATTTCTGACAGGGGTGTGCAATTTACTTCCAGTTTCTGGAAAGAGTTTTTGAAGTTGATAGGCTCCGCCCAGGGGCTGAGTTCCAGTCACCACCCTCAGACAAATGGGGCCTGTGAAAGAACCAATGGGGTTCTAGAACAATACCTGAGGTGTTACGTAAATTACCAGCAAGACAATTGGGTAGACTTGTTGCCATTTGCAGAAGTGGCATATAATAATTCCGTACACAGTAGCACCGGATTCACTCCTTTTGAGGTTGCATCGGGCCAGGATTTCGTACCCATTCCCGAGCTACCACAAGATGATCCCCAGAATCCCTCCTTGATGGATTGGATTGAACAGTTAAAGAGCACATGGGCAGTGACTCGGAAGGCATTAGATGAGGCACACCGGGCCCATAAGGCGCAAGCCGATAAGTAAAGGTCTCCAGCTCACATTTATAAAGTGGGTGATAGTCTATTTATCTACTAAATATTTACAGACTACCCAGAAGTCAAAAGAGCTGGGCCCTAAGTATGTAGGACCATTTCATGTGATTAGACTGATTAATCCAGTAACAGTTGAATTGGAATTGCCAAAAACATTGAGACGTATACATCCTGTATTTCATGTTAGTTTATTAAAACCTGAACACTCGTCTCCCCTAAGGGCTGATCAAAGCACCCCTCCAATTCCCATTCTCATAGAGGGGGAGCAACATTTTGAAGTTAAGGAAATCTTGGACTCTAGGAAACACCATGGTAAAGTCCAATATCTGATAGCCTGGAAACATTTCCCTTTGTCTCAGGCTGAATGGGTGAATAAACGGGATGTCTGAGCTCCCAAGAAAATACAGCAATTCTATACCAAATACCCAAATAAACCATAATTATTGTATATATTCTGTTTCTCTCTTTTTTTCCTTCGTCTTATTTAGGAATAACGTCTCTTCTGCAAGAGGGGCCAAATGTCAGCCTCAGCTTTGCCTGCTTCAGCTGCCATAAGAAACGGGGGGAGAGACTAGTAAAGGGGGCAAAGGGGGGGAAGGTTGCAGGAGGTGTTTTTTCCATTGTAGGAGGTGTCTTCCCAAGAAACAAAAGTGAATCTCCAAAGGGGCCGGCTGACCAACTGCCCTACATTCCTGATGAATGACGTTGCCAGACGTGATGCCACCTGACCTTTGGGAGACCTTTGGATTGGATGATGGTCAATGGACACGGGGAGGGGGGAGAGAAGCTTAGTAGATGCTATTTCGTGCGTTTTGCTCACTTCCAGCTTTACCTGGGTTGCGATCATTTCATATTCAGTAAAAGTACTAATCTCTTTAAAATGATTGAGTTTAGGTTTTTTCTTTCCTGGATATTGAAGGAAGCATACCTGACAAGCTTCTTATTTTGGATAGAGGTATATTGCAATTAAAGTCTTTAGAGGTATTAAAGGTAGAAAGTAAAATTCAAACCTGGTTTCAGTATGGGCAGTTGTATACTAGGTGGAAAGAAGATCAGAAAATTGGTATTTCACAAAATGAAGAAAATTTAATAAAACAAATTAGGAATCAAAGTCCAATGCATATTAAAAGGTTGTATAATGCATTGATAGAAATAAATTCAGAAACTGAGTTAGTGAAGGATTGTATGATAAAATGGGCACAAAACTTTGGGGAATCAGTATCTATGGATGTATGGGAGAAAATATGGGTTAGAAATGTGAAGTTTACTCAAGCCCAAAATCTAAGAGAAAATTTCTACAAAATGTTTTATAAATGGCATTTAGATCCCCAAAAGTTAGCCTGTATGTACCCAAGTTTACAACCTACATGTTGGAGATGTAAATGTGATGATGCAACGTATTTTCATGTATGGTGGACATGTAAGAAAATTAAGGCATTTTGGATTAAAATATGGTGGATTTTACAAAATATTCTTAAAAGGAAGATAAAATTTACTCCACAGTTGTTTTTATTGGGTATAATTGAAGGATGTATAGAGACTAATTTGATTTTGAATTTAATAACTGCAGCCAGACTTTTGGTGGCGCAATATTGGAAGAAGGAAGAAATACCTACTATTGAAGAATGGACATTAAAAGTAACTAACTTGGCGGAGATGGCTAAAATCTCTGCATATTTGAAGGACCGTTCAAATGAAAGTTATGTACTGGAATGGAGAAGATGGATTGACTATATACAAAACAAATATGGGACTAAAAAGTTGCAAATAGCTTATGAATGAAATATTTAGATGATTTTTCTTCTTACTTTGACATTTTAGTACCTATAGTGGAGTTAAAGAGTAAGGGGAAGTTAAGAGTTTATAGTTAGTTTGTTTATATTAGATTATGTTTGTTAAATGCAATACCCTGTATTTTGCTCTGGGAAGTCGGGCGGGGGGAGGGAGAGGGGAAGGGCTGGCGGAAGGGGGGAATTTATTTGTAAAATATTTTAAAATTTTTCAATTAAAAAAACCAGCAACTTGACCTCTCTGGATACGGCCGCTGCATGGTGTTTGTAGACTGACTCTTGTTCCTGAGCCCGAGGACTGGTTCGATTCCATCTTTTTTCCTTCAACCATATGGAGAGTTACATCTTGGGGTACAAGTACTGAGGGAGTCGGTTTATGACTGCTGTCTCACTCCCAGATTTATTATTCTTCTGGACTATTCTTGTTGGTCGGTCTCCGTGAGAGGGGGGCTTGGTCAACTACTCCCAGGTCGAAATGGTGTGTTCACTCCCACCATTGCTGTGAAAGGGCAGTGAGGTCCAGTTTTATTTGCACCTAAGACTGGCATCCCCTCTCCTTTGGATTGTTAGAGCACTGAGATGGACACACACCCCCCGGCCACAGGCTATTGCTCCTCCTTTGGTACCGGATGTATTCGGCGACTGAGCTTCCCCTCTCTCGCAGGTCTGGCCCTCCACTCTATCGAGGGCTTACCTTGTGGATGGGTTTTGGAACCCTGAGAGGTGGGATGTGGTGAAGTGGAGGCTGAGGGGTTTTTTGGCTAAATTATTGGTTAAAATTTTAAGCAGTTCTGAGAGGGTGGGGGTTTGCCATGTAAATGGACCTGGGGGGGGGTCCTTATAGATACAGATCAGCATATTACCCTGTCTGATGGTCCTGACATGGGGGACGGGGAGGGGGGTCCGGATGGGGTACAGGGGGATAAAGGTCACTTTGTCACCGTGGTGGTGGGGAAGGGCAGGGATAGGGGATGTTATGGCATCAGAGGGACATGCCCCCATTTTTTACAGCAGGTGGCGCGCTCTGGCCCTCTTAGCTCTTCCTGCTTCCCCGGGGGGGTTGGATGTGCGGAATCTGGGATTCCGACTGGTGTATGCCAGGTCCATTGTGAACAAGGCCCCCCTCGTGCGAGATGTCATTGATGAGGTGGGCGTGGACCTGGCTTGTATCACGGAGACCTGGTTGGGTCTGGAGGGAGGGGTCCCCCTCTCCAATCTATGCCCAACAGGTTTCCGTGTGCTGCACCAGCCGCGACTCTACAGAAGGGGTGGGGGAGTGGCAGTTGTTATTAGGGAAAGTCTTAGTCCTAAGGAAGTCACTGTCCCTCAGATAGGCGGGTGTGAATCCCTATTGTTGAAGTGGAACCCTGGAGTTCAGTCGGGTTTGTTGATTACGTACCTGTCTCCCAGCTGCGTATCTTCGGCCCTGCCCGCACTGCTCAAAGTCATTGCCGAACTGATGGTTGAGCTCCCCAACTTGTTAGTTGTGGAAGATTTTAATCTCCCATCAGCCGCTAAGACTTCTGAGCTGATCTGGGAGTTCATGGCCTCCATGATGACCATGGACCTGACTCAAGTTTTACAGGGCCCAACTCACAATGGTGGTCACACACTGGACCTGATTTTCATCTCTGGGCAGTGGATTAATGCTCGGGGTAGGGGTATATTATCCATTCAATCCCTGTCATGGACCGACCATTTTCTTCTTACGCTGGACTTTCCATTCGCCAACGCTCACCACTGGGAGGTGGAACTGATCCGTTGGTTCCGCCCCAGGCGCCTGATGGTCCCTGATAGTTTCCTGACAGAGCTTGGGACATTTCCCACAACCTTATCCCGCAATTCTCCAGAGGCCCTGGTTGATGTCTGGGAATCGGCTGCTACCGGGGCACTGGATCGAATCGCCCCATTGCGGCCTCTCTGCCGACGGGGATCCTAGATAGCTCCATGGTTTTCCGAGGAGCTTAGGGAGATGAAGCATCGGAAGAGATGCCTAGAGGCAGTTGGAGATCTTCCCGTTCTGAATCTGATCAAACACAGTTAAGAACCCATATTAGGTCTTATTTTGTGGCGATGAAAGCGGCGAAACATGATTATTTTGCTGCTCTCATTGCATCGGCAGAGAATCGCCCAGCAGCCTTGTTTCAGGTGACCCGCTTCCTCCTTAATCAGGGAGCAAGGGAGGACCCCTTGCAGGGTACTGCTGAGGATTTTGTTCAATTCCTGCAAGACAAAATCACTCAGATCCGGATGGGGTTAGACTCTGACTGGACAGAGTCTGACGAGAAGGCGGGATCAGATCTTGAAGGTAACATCTCAGTTGATTTTGACCCTGTTTCCCTGGAGGAAGTTGACAGGATTGTGGGAAGATGGAGTGCCACAACGTGTTTGTTGGACCCGTGTCCCTCCTGGCTTGTTGCGGCAGCCAGAGAGGTGACCAGGGACTGGATCCAGGCGATTGTTAACACTTCGTTGAGGGATGGGGTCTTCCCTGCCATCCTTAAGGATGCGGTGGTTCGACCCCTCCTCAAGAAGCCTGCCTTGGATCTGGCCTCCCTTAACAACTTCCGTCCCGTCTCAAACCTTCGCTTTATAGCGAAGATTGTTGAGTCCGTTGTGGCATACCAACAATCGCAATTTCTGGAGGAAACAGACTATCTAAACCCCTACCAATCGGGCTTCAGGCACAGACACAGCACGGAAACAGCATTGGTCGTCCTGGTGAATGATCTCTGGCGGGCCCAGGACAGGGGTTACTCCTCTGCTCTGGTCCTACTTGACCTCTCAGCAGCTTTCGATACCATCGACCATGGTATCCTACTGTGATGACTCGGGGGGTTGTGAGTGGGGAGCACTGTTCTGCAGTGGTTCTCCTTCTGCCTCTCAGGTCATTCGCAGTTTGTTTGCATGGGGGGGGCAGAGGTCCTCCTCAAGGCCCCTCATTTGTGGGGTGCCTCAGGGTTCGATTCTCTCCCCCTTGCTCTTTAACATCTATATGAAGCCACTGGGTGAGATCATTCGTAGTTTTGGGGTGAGTTACCATCAGTATGCTGATGACACTCAGCTTTACATCTCCACCCCGGACCAATCCAGGGATGCCCTTTCCATGATGTCAAAGTGCCTGGAGGTGGTGGGGGGTTTGGATGAGTAGGAACAGGCTCAAACTCAACCCTTCCAAGACGGAGTGGCTGTAGATGCGGGCATCCCAGAATCTAGCGGCCCCACCACTTTTGATGGGAGGGGAGTTGTTTACTCCCTCTGAAAGGGTTTGCAACCTTGGTATTCTCCTGGATTTGCGGCTGTCTTTAGTAGACCATCTGACGGCTGTGTCCAGGAAGGCTTTTGCACAGGTTCGCCTGATGCGCCAGTTGCAACCTTACCTAGACAGGGATGCCCTCCACACAGTCACTCAGGCTCTCGTTATCTCTCATCTGGACTATTGCAATGCCCTCTACATGGGGCTGCCCTTGGGGTGCACCCGGAGGCTCCAACTGGTCTAGAATGCGGCTGCGCAGGTTATTACAGGAGCTTCCCGATACTCCCAGGTTACACCTCTCCTGCGCAAGTTGCACTGGTTGCCAGTGGTCCTTTGGATTTGCTTCAAGGTGCTGGTTCTCACCTATAAGGCTCTTCATGGCATGGGCCTGGGGTACTTGTAGGATCACCTCCTACCGGCCTCCCACTGCCCAGTGAGCTCACATAGGGCTGCCCTCCTCCGGGTGCCGTCAGCCAGACAATGTCGGCTGACAGCGCCCAGGATGAGGATGTTCTCTGTGGCTGCACCAACCCTCTGGAACAAGTTACCCACCGGGCTCTGGATGGCCCCTGATCTCCGTTCCTTCCACAAAGACCTAAAGACATGGCTTTTTAAGCAAATTGTCTGATTCTGTTTTGGGAGTTTTAATTAATTGTGGGATTTTAATTGAATCTTTTAATCTTATTTATTATTGCTGTTTTATTGTGATTTTATTGTTGTGAGCCGCCCCAAGTCCTTTCGAGAGAAGGGCGGCATATAAATTTTAATTAAATAAATAAATAAATAAATAAAATAAACTGTGTCACTCATTTCACAACTGCTTCTCTTCACCACAGTGACCAGATAGGGCGCAAAATGTAAAATGTGAGGACAGTCGTAAGCACGAAGACTTTTTCAGTCCTCACATAGGGACTATCCAGAGGGCTGAAAAAAGTGGTTTCTTTTTTTTTGAAAAAAGTTTTATTTTAGATTAAAATAAAAAAAATAAAAAACAACATAAAAAGATCATCCTTACAACAATTATAGACAGCATCTCAATCGGTTAAAATCATTTCGTGCTTACAATTTTCCAGATCTCATCATATAACAATTATTCTTTTTTAAACTGAAGATAAATATTTATCTTCAGCATATATGCTATCTCATCTCCATACTTTTTTGTCAAACCATTGATAAAATATCTCCCATATCAAATAATATTGTTTATCTTCCTGTTCTCTTATTTCAAATGTCAATCTACTCATTTCAGCACAGTCCAACATTTTCATAATAATTTCTTCATCAGTAATTATCTTCTCTCCTTTCCAGTTTTTGGCAAATACAACTCTGGCCGCTGTTAAAATGTTCACAATTAAGTATTGTAATTCTTTATTAAATGTCTCTGGTAAAATTCCTAATAAAAATATTTCTGGTTTAAAGTCAATATGTCTCTTTGTCATTTTTTCTAACCACGTATGTATCTTAGTCCAAAATCTCCTTGCTTCTATGCATATTCACCACATATGGTAATACGATCCTGGAGTTTGATGACACTTCCAACATTTCTCTGATTTATTCTTAAACATTCTGGCTATCCTCATCAGGGGTAAATGCCACCTGTAAAACATCTTATACAAATTCTCTTTATATGCTGTCAACATTGTCATTTTATAATTATGTGACCACAATTTTTGCCATTTCTCTAAATCAATACTATAACCAAAATTTTTCCCCCATGCTATAATTGATTCTTTGACTTGTTCTTCTTCCAATTTTACTTCAAGTAAATATCCATATAACTTTTTAATTACATGGTCATCCAAACCCATTAATATCTTGTCTAAACCAGTTGAAACACTATCAATACCTTCTTGTTTAAAGTCTTCTCGATATCTGGAAAGTATTTGCATGTATGAAAACCAATATATCTTAATTCCCTGATCTTCTAAGTTTTGTTTCAATTTAAGTTCACCCTTTTCATTCAATAATTCATTATATCTAACAATTTGCTCCCCTTCAAATACCACTGGATAAGAAAAAGCTTTAATTGTAGATACCCAGGCTGGAATCTTCAAATAATGGTATTTTTTGATGTTCTCCCATGTCAAAAACAAAGCTTCACGTATCTGGTGCCTTCTAAAATACCCCTGAATTTTAGTTCCTTTATACCATAAGAAAGCATGCCATCCCATCAGCAAATCATGTCCCTCCAAATTTAATAATCTAGTATTTTTCAATGTTACCCATTCTTTAATCCACATTAAACAAACCACTTGATGGTATAATTCAAAGTTCGGTAATCCAAAACCACCCCTCATCTTAGCATCTTGTAACAGTTTGAGTTTTATCCTTGCCTTCTTTCTCTGCCAAACATATTTCGAAACCATTTTATTTAAGTCTGCAAAAAATTCCTTACCCAGCTTTACAGGAATTGTCTGAAAAAGATACAAGATTCTAGGTAAAATATTCATCTTAATAGTTGCAATTCTACCAATCAAAGATAGCTGCAAGTTTCCCCATTTCACCAAATCCTGTCCTATCTGTTGCTTGAGCTTATTATAATTATTTTCTTTAAGAGAACTACATCTTGCTATTAGTTGAATCCCCAAGTATTTTACCTTATTTGTGACCTGCATCTTAGAGATCTCCCTCAGTTCTTCTTTTGTTTTTTTAACATATTTTTGGTCATTATCTTCATCTTCTCTTTATTAACTTTCAAACCAGCAACCTCCCCAAATTCACCTATTTTTTCTATCAATTTATTTATTGATGTTAATGGTTCCTCAATAATAAAAACCAGGTCATCAGCAAAAGCTTGTAATTTATATTCTTTCTTTCTAATTTTCATTCCTTTTATCTCTTTTTCTTCTCTAACATTTCTATTCAGCACTTCCAACGTCAATATAAATAGCAATGGGGATAACATCCTTGTCGAGTACCTTTTTCTATTTCAATAGCATCAGTCAATTCTCCATTAATCATTACCTTTGCCATCTATTTCATATATATAGCTTCAATTGCCTGAATAAATTTCCTTCCAAAGCCCATCTCTTCCATTTGTAATGATCAAGGACAAAGTAAATTTGGAAACAAAGAGATGGGAAAAATAATACAAGAATATTATAGGCAACTTTATAAAAGACAGCAGGTTGAAGAGGGGAAAGTTAAAAAATATCTACAGAACGCAAAATTATCTTTGATCCCCAAGGACATTGTTGAAATGCTAGATGGGGGGGGCCCTTCTGGTTTGGTTTCCGCCGCCGGCGGACAGTCTTTCGGTACCGCCAGCCTCGCCGCCCATAAAGAGCCGTCTCTACAGCTGAGAGACGGCTCGAAAAACTCTGTCTCCTTGAGGAGACATGAGATAGAGCCGGCGAGGACAGGTAGAGCCCTCTGTGAAGTCCCCAGAGTTTTTTTTTACTCTTGGGGAGAAAGCAGAATGTGGCTCCCTATCCAGCTCGCCGCTGCTCCGGGCGTCGGGGGAACTCTGCTTCTTGCAGAGCCAGGCGATGGGACCAATCCAATCAACAAAATCTAACAGATTGTCTGAACAAATAGGATGAAATCCGGACTTGGGACCCTAAATCGCAAGTATTTGAGTGATTTTAAAAGTGAAGAAAGTTTTTAAAATGGCGACTGGCTGAGGCTTGGGAAGAAGAAAGCTGAAAGCAAAAGTCCTTCCGTTTGAATAGCTTAATACGCTACAAAGTATCTGAAACAATAGCGCTGGCTAGAATTGAAGAGAAAAATTTCTATTTTAAGTTTCTTCCTTCTTAGAGACTTGATATTGATATTGTTTGGAGAAAAGTCCTTTTTTTTAAAAAAAAGAGTTTGTTTGTGTGACAGGATGGCGTTAAAACAGACAAAGCCAGACAACCAAGCTGTGGGGGGGGGGGTTTCCCCCATTTACAAATCATATGAGCAAGTTTTGAGCTTGCAAATTCAGAAGAATGGCTCTAAAGAACTAAAGGAATTTGTTTGATAATCTGAAACAACAGATTGTAACAGCTTTGAAAACTTTTTCAGAAATAGTTATAAAGATGGATAAAGATACCAATTTATTAGAGTCTAAAATGAAGGAAGCTGATGATAAGATTTACAATTTGGACAATAAAATACAAAGAATAGAAAATGATTTGATAAATATTCAAGAAAATAGCTCAGAAGTAAAGCCTAAAATAAAGAAAGCTGACCACAAGACTTACAATGCAGATAATATAAAACAAAGGATTGAAAGAGAAGTCACAATGATGCAATATAGGTCCATGGAATTTGTGGTCAGAATGAGGGGAATACAGGAAAATAACAGAGATGACTTGAGAAATATGTCTGCTGAAGTTCTGGCTGTGGTTTTAAAGGTTAGTCCTGAAGAGGTATCCTGTAAGATTGATAAGGCCTACAGAATAAATTCTTGGGTTGCAAAGCAAAGGCAGTTGCCTAGAGATGTGGTGATTTACTTTACTGATAAAGGAATAAGAAATGATATTGTGCAAATGTCTTTTAACTCCACTCTAGAAATGAATGAAAGGAAGATTTGGATATATAAAGAGCTGCCATCCAAGATATTAAAAGATAGAAAGGAATTTGGATTTTTGGTGACTGAGCTAAAAAAACAAAACATCCCGTTTAGGTGGGATGCTCCAGTTGGTATAATATTGAGATACCAAGGAGAAAGATATCAATTAAATACTGTTGAAAAAGCGGAAGAATTTTACTACAAGGTTTTTAAAATGAATCCAACATCTCCATGTATGCCATCAGTGTCAGGAACACAGGAGGGGAATAAAGAAAAGCAAAATGAACAAGAGATTGAAACTCAGGCTAAGCAGACGGAGATGGAGGTTATGGAAAAACAACAAGTTACAGAGGCCCTTTTGGACGAGCCGCTTTTGGATTCTCCTTCAGAGGTTATAGCTGGATTACCTATAAATATATAAGAATATAAATATAAGGCTTTGGATTCTAATGAGATGTCTTATCAAGTTACAGACCAGCATGGAACTCAATCAGCTGATATACAAGTCTTAGAAAGGCAACTAGGATGGAGATCTAAACCACAAAAAGTTAAGAAAAGAAGAAGCAGGTTCTACAAAACTAAAAAATTTTAAACTAAACAACAGTCTAATGCCAGTTATTGAAGAGATGATTAAATATAATAAGCGGGATTTATAGATGGCTGATATATGAAAATATAATTGAGGCAAATTATTGACTTATACTATTTTGAGAAGAATAACAGATCTCTGCAGTGCTGGTGCTCTTGGGATGTGGAAGATGGCCTCTGATTGAGTGGATTGGAACTTTCTATTTTGGACTCTTTGAAAAATAGATTACGTATATGCTGAGTTATAAGGCAAGAGAACTATGGGATTGGGGCATGCAGAAGATCTGGTTGTTACCCCAATGTGGTGGTTGGAATTAATAATCTAGATAAAAGACACTACAGAATCTTAATATAATTGTTAATTGTGGATATGTTAATACGTTAATAGGTAATACAGTTGAAGGCTTAAGTTAATCGATAAATTAATTAAACAGTAATCAATAAATTAATAACTTAATAAATTCTCTTAATAGTTTCTAAGTATCTAAGTTGAACCCTTACTATATTATACAATATTACTATCAAGTAAATAAATATATAAAAAGCTATTACCAACAAGAATAAATATTTAAGATTTAAGCTATTTAATATTTGAGATTAAATAAATTCAAAGAGTAGAATAAATATACCTAGATAAATATATATATGCTGTATCAATTCAATAAATGCAAATCTAAAACCTTATATAAAACTATATCCAATCACTATTTAATAAGATCTATGGTTAAATAATCAAATTTATATATTCAATGTTTCCTAACATAAAGCAAATCTAGTTGAAAGTATAATATATAAATAAATATTTTTCTCTTTTAACTTATCAAAGGCAGAGTCAAAGTTCTGAGTATTAAAATCACAAATACTCGAAAGATCAGGAGAGAGAAAAGAAATAGAAGAGTATCTATGAGGTAATATAGTGATCTCCCAGCGTTAAGTCTTCGCTTCTTAGCTCTACTAAGTTCCGGCGCTTCTCAGTGGTAAGGCTCACCGCTAGAGCGTCTCTTTGTCAATCCTCTGCTGCTTCAATCTTGTGGCTCAATGGATGCACTTCCTGTTTCCCCAGAGCTCTCTAAAGCTTTCAAAAGCAGGTCACAAATTTCTCCTTCTTCTTTTTCACTTCGATCATAAAACACAACACAACCGCCCCAATTGACTTTTTCAAATCTTTCTCCTTCTCACCGCACCATCTGGAACTCTTTACAAAGGCTTTATCCTCCCTCCGTGGATCTCAATCACTCGTCAGGTTGTCGGGTCTTCGTAGATGTAGTCTTCTTGCACCCTCACCGTCGCCGCCTGATTTCAGGTTGAGCACTCCTCTCCCGACTCCGCTGACCTCTTCTTTCAGCGCAAAATCGCTCCAAGGTAAAAAAATGAGGCTTTAGATCTAGCACCACACCTCCGATCTCCTTTTAAGCTTCCTGTCTCTTGCCGGCTATTATAGCTTCATGCCCGTCATTAGCGGCCGGCTCACTGCGTTGGATTGACAGAGCTGCCGGGTCCAGCGAGAAGTGGTCGCACCCCACTTTCCCACTTGCCTGGCTTCCCCTCTTGTCCGCGGGACTCTCCAGGTCCTACGCCCCTTAAGGGATCCCCAAAACGCGATGAAAAGAGGTGTGAAGGAGCAGCGAGCGCTCACTCCACACCATGTCGCTGCAAGTCCTGAGGGCAAACATTCTAGTGAATGGAGATAGAACCCAGTTGTTCCAGATCCAAAAAGGAGTGAGACAGGGATGCCCTTTATCTCCCTTACTATATATTTTGGTGCTAGAGGTGCTACTCAGAAAGATAAGAGCCAACAAAGAGATCAAGGGATTAAAGATTAGGAAAGAAACCTTCAAAACCCAAGCTTTCGCGGACGACGTAGCCCTCATAATGGAAGACCCACTAGAATCCGGTGTAAAATTAATGCAGGAAATCCAGGAGTATGGAGAGGTGGCGGGCCTAAAACTTAATAAGAATAAAACCAAAATTATAGTGAAAAACATGACAGATTTACAAAAGGAAGAATTGGAAAAATCATTAGGCCTCCAGACAGCTAGGAAAATAAAGTATCTGGGAATATGGATTACCGCGAGATTCTCCTCACTAAAAGAGGATAATTATATTCCCTTTTTACAGAAAACACACCAATATCTTGAAAGATGGAAAAAGCTCAAATTGTCTCTGATGGGTAAAATTGCAGCGATCAAAATGAACATCTTACCAAAAAGTCTGTTTCTATTCCAAAATATTCCGCTATCACTAGACAAAAAATTCTTTTTGGACCTGAACAAATACATCAGGAACTTTTTGTGGGAGGGTAAGAAATCGAGGATTTCTTTTAAGATACTCCAAGGGAAAAGGAATTTGGGAGGCTTTGGGCTCCCTGACTGGGAACTATATCAAAAGGCCGCAAAATTAATTTGGATCAAGGAGTGGATCAAGTTACAGGATAGGAGAACTCTGACTTTGTAAGGACATGACCTCCTAGAAGGATGGCATTCTCATCTCTGGGATATAAAGAATAAGAAAAAATCCTATTTTCATAAACATAAAATCAGGGAGACCCTCATTTGTACGTGGATCGAAATTAGACAGAAGATCTATACTAAGATACCCATTTGGCTTTCTATTATGGAATCGTTGGCGGCTCCAATCAAGAGAGATGATCATAAATGGGGTACATATAAAGACATCCTCGATGAAGAAGGGAAACTAAAATCCCTGGAGCTATTGAGGGAGCAGGGCTTTAGTTTGGATTGGTGGAACTATATTCGGATCAACTCAAGATTTCAAAAAGATAGAGATAAATTTGGAATAGCAACGAAACATGGAAATTTTGACAAAATTATTTGGGGACCAGAAAAAAAAATGTTAACAAAAATTTATCACTTTTTATTAGATGAAGATATGGCAGAGTCCATAGCAAAAAGACAATTGAACATCTGGGAAAAAAATCTAGGATATAGATTAAATTTCAACGATTGGGAGATAGCTTGGAATAGAAACTATAAAATAACCAAATCAACAACGTTTAGGGAAAACCATTACAAATTGCTTCATAGGTGGTATCTAGCTCCAGCGAAGCTAGCTAAGAAGTTTCCAAATCTCTCTCCCATATGTTGGAAATGTGGAAAATCGGTCAGCACCTTTTATCACCTATGGTGGACTTGCTCTGAGACTAAAAAGTATTGGTCCAAAATCCAACACTGGCTCTGTGAAATAACAGGACAGGAGGTAGCCCTAGTTCCGGAACTTTTCCTCCTAGGCATAACTGAAGAGGGCCTAAACAACAACAAAACCCAACTGATAATCCAGATTATAACTGCGGCTAGATTAGCCTTCGCAAAATGGTGGAAAAACAAACTTTTACCCTCAGAAGATACTCTAATAAATAAGATCTTAGAGTGCGCAGAAATGGCGAAACTGACAAGCGAATTAAAAAATGAGGATAACTCAAGATACTATGATGTATGGGGTATTTGGTACCACTGGCTTAAAAATAAGACGAAAACATGACTTTAGAACTTTGACCTGGCACATGTATAATAGTCATATTGTATAGTATCATGTATAGTTAAGACTGAAGCCTTATTTTTCCCAATTCTTGTTTCACTATATTGTAAATACACTGTACCTCCGATAGCAGAGATTGATTGTATATTTTCTTTTTTGTTTTGGAAAATCAATACAATTTCTTTTAAAAAAAAAGACACTACAGAAGATACCATATGGAATATAAATATAAAGTCATTCGAGTGGTTTTTTATACACGAAAATACTTACTATTGATGGGGGCAGATGGTAATGGAAGATACTGAATATACTGTTGGAAGCAGAACTTGATGTTACCCTAACATGGGCGATGGAATTAATAATCCAGTTGAAAGACATTACAGAAGATACTATATGGATTATAAATTTGAAGTCATTTGAGGATTTTATTCATATATGGAAATATTTTTTAATTGTGTGTTGTGGGCAGAAGAACAAAGATATTAAAAATATTATGTATGGTAGACCTGTAGGAAAATGGGTGGAGATGGGTTAGGTTACTGATTGTTCAGTTTAGGAAAAGGGATGTTATGTTTAGATATAAATATACGTAAAAGATTTGAATTAGGAGATATATGTATGGGGGAGGAAATGGGTAGATTATGAGTTGAGTAAATGTCAAATTAGGATTTATAATATAGTTTTATAGCTGAAGGTTGCCTTGAAATGTATAGTATAGGGGGGATATAATAACAATGTTAGATGGAAATGGTTAGCATGTGGGGGGGGGGTGTAAAAGGATGGTAAAGTATTATATAATTTGATATGAATCTGGATTTTATTTTTGGAGAAGCCATGGGGGTGGGGAGGAGGAGGAGGGGTTAGGGAGGAGGAGGGGGAAAAAAAGGGGAAAATCTGTATTTGAAAAACTTTTTCAATTAAAAAAAAAAAGAAATGCTAGATGGGCATATAACAATGATGGAACTAATAGAAGCAATTAAGAAACAAAAAAATGGAAAGACACCAGGACCAGACTGTTTGCTTGTTGAATATTATAAGACATTGTAAGAATCCTTATGCCTTCCACTTTTGGATGTTATGAATGAAGTAATGATAAATAAAACAATACCCCAATCATGGACCTAGGCTTATATCACACTGATTCACAAAGAAGACACAGACCCACAGCAAATTAAA
Source organism: Arizona elegans (assembly GCA_022577455.1). Taxonomy (NCBI): domain Eukaryota; kingdom Metazoa; phylum Chordata; class Lepidosauria; order Squamata; family Colubridae; genus Arizona; species Arizona elegans. The sequence goes on along the minus strand of JAKOOJ010000004.1, from coordinate 66,389,532 downwards.
AACTATAGGCCTATATCCTGCTAAACTCGGACTATAAAATCTTTGCTTCAATACTGGCAGAAAGACTTAAGAGATACTTGAATAACTTTATACATCCAGATCAAAATGGATTTCTTCCAAAAATACAAATTAGAAACAATATAAGAATAATTTTGAGTACCCTAGAATATTATGAAGCGCATACTGAAAAACAAATGGCTTTGGTATTTTTAGATGCACAAAAAGCATTTGACAATGTGAATTGGTGATTTATGATGAAAAAAGTGATTTCTGACAGGTCCTTGCACTTTTGACCAGTCCTCGTGCTTATGACCGGTCATCATTTATGCCCGTTGCATCATTCTTAACAACTGTGTCACTCATTTCATAATTGCGGTGCTTCATGTGATTGGGTGGGCATGGCCAGGTGGCATCGCTTCTTTGCCCTAATGACAGTTTGCTGCAATGGTCGTAAGTGTGAAAAACAGTCATAAGTCACTTTTTTCAGTGCCATTGTAACTGTTGTAAGTCAAGGATTACCTGTACAAAAATACAAAAAGCTTCTTTGCTTGCAAAAGGCTGCCCTAAATACCAATCATTAGATTAGAAATACCTACAACACAGAGTTCCAAATCAGGGAGGATGCCAGAGCACCTTGAGGAATTAAAATAGTTAAAATACAATGATAACTATCAGTAGCCAACTCTTGCTCATAAAGTGAAACCCTTTAGCAGAGAGGTCATTTAAGCTCTCCAGAATGAAGCAAAGGAGCAAACAGAATATCTGTTGCTTGTTAAACCAATTACCAGAACAAGTAGATACAGGAACTAGTCAAATTTCCAAAGCTGCTTCTTTTCAGGAACAGAGATCAACATTTTTCCTTCCAAACAAAGCTGAATAGGGAAAATTATCTCATCACTAAACACAGGATTAAACATCACCAAGCACAGAATTAAACTTCACCAAAAACCAGTTTTAGACCAAAAGTCAGAAAGGGTATGTAAACTCACATTTGAATGTCAATCTTTCTAGCTAGCCAATAAGCCTTGCTGAACGTCACTCATCTTGGTTCCTTGTCATTAAAAGCTTCTGCTTCATTATTTAATTATTTCTTCAAAGTGCTGATCATTGCACCCTGGCTGGAAGAACTCTATCAGGGGAGTATTTCCTCCCAATAGCAGTGTAAAAAGCTTAAAACAACCCTTCCCCTTTAGGAAAGTCAAGCAAAAAAACCCACCTCTGAGTAGCTCCAGAACCAGAAGCGACAGTAAGTCTAGGCATACTGCCAAGAATGTAATAAGGGTTAATGGAGAGGCAGTTTCTGTAAGCAGGGCAATAAAGATTACGCTAGGAAACAACACCAGAATGTTGTAATTCCTTACAGGATTAACCCTGTAAAGTGGAAAAAAACAAAAGGAGATTTCTTCTAACAACCAGTTCTCCTAATTGCTTAACTACTTAACAACCGGTTCCACCGAACTGGTGCAAACTGGTAGATCCCACCACTGGCTAACACTCTAGAACAGGGGTCCTCAAACTTTTTAAACAGGGGGCCAATTTACAGTCCCTCAGACTGTTGGGGGTCTGGACCGGCTGGGTGGGTGTGACTAGGTGGTCATGTGACTGGGTGGGCATGGCTAGGTGGCCATGTGACTGGGTGGGTGCGGCCAATTTAGCAGTCCATTAAATAATATACACAAATTAAACTTTCATTTCTTTTGCTCCTGGGAATGTTTTATTTGTTTATTTATTTATTTTATTTTATTTTATTTTATTGGATTTTTATACCGCCCTACTCCCGAAGGACTCAGGGCGGTGAACAGCCATCAGATAAAACACATAAATACAAAAATTTAAAATAGAATAAAAATGAATTAAATAATTTGGCTGAAACAAATTTAAAATACCCAATAATTTAAAAACAAATTAAAATTTACATTTAAAAGGGGAGAAGATTTAGGCCAGGCCAGCTTGATGAAATAAGAAAGTCTTGAGTGCGCGACAGAAGGTGCGCAGATCCCGGATCCTCCATATCTCCGGGGGGAGCTCGTTCCAGATTGTAGGTGCCCCCACAGAGAAGGCTCTCCCCCTAGGAGCTGCCAGTTGACATTGTTTGGCCAACAGCACCCGGAGGAGCCCCTCTCTATGGGAGCGTACTGGCCAGTGGGAGGCTATTGGTGGTAGCAGGCGGTCCCGTAGATAACCAGGTCCTAAGCCATGGAGCGCTTTAAAGGTGATAACCAAAACCTTGAAGCGCACCCGGAAGACCACCGGGAGCCAGTGCAGCTCACGCAGGAGAGGTGTTACATGGGACCTCCACGTCGCTCCCATAACCACCCATGCGGCCGCATTCTGCGCCAGTTGGAGCCTCCGAGTGCACCTCAAGGGGAGCCCCATGTAGAGAGCGTTACAATAGTCCAGACAAGACGTGACGAGTTTTGTTTTACTAAACCTTTTTTAAGTTGTTTAGTGGTCCACTTCAGGATATTCAGTTTTGCAGCAATTATTCTCAGCCCCAAGGATCTTACAATCAATAAGTCTTTCTCTATCTATCTATCTATCTATCTATCTATCTATCTATCTATCTATCTATCTATCATCTCTATATCTACCTATTTCTCTCTCTCTCTGTCTCTTTCTCTCTCTTTCCATATCTCTCTCTTTCCACCTCTCTCTCTCTCTCCTGGGGCATCTTCTGGAGGATCCCCTTCAATCCTGGCAGTGCACTGGGATACCTCATTGAATTCAATTCTATTCCATTCCATTCCATTCCATTCCATTCCATTCCATTCCATTCCATTCCATTCCATTCCATTCCATTCCTTTTCATTCCCATTCCCATTCCATTCCATCCTGTTCCCGTTCCCGTTCCCATTCCCATTCCCACTTCATCCTATTATTTCATCCCATCCCATCCCATCCCATCCCATCCCTATTCCTATTCCTATTCCTATTCCTATTCCTATTCCTATTCCTATTCCTATTCCTATTCCTATTCCCATTCCATTCTCTCCTACTTCTATTCTATTCCATGCCCTTCCTGCTTCCCTCTCGAGGGGAAGAGACAGCCATCCTCCTTCAGGGGCAGGCTGATTCACCAGACAATGCCAGGACTGATATCTATGTGTGGTAATTAAATTCCACAAAGGAAATACAGTAGATTTAATTGGGGGGCTGGGAGATCCGGTCCGTCAAAAACAAAAAAATCCACCTGCAGGAGGAGCCACCATGGGCAGTGGGACTGGGTTCACCTTTGGTTGTCCCAGTGCGAGTAATGCCCCTTCACTGACAGCGCACAATGCTTCGTGGAGGCAGCTTTGCTCAAACTGTGGGAGAGAGGGGGTTGAGCTGTCACAACATCTCCTGACTGTTTTTCACAGATCAAGGGGGGGAATCTTTGCTTGTTCGGAAGGTCAATTTTCTCTGGCAACAGTCAGGCAATTTGAGTTTGAGAGAGATTTTGAGCTTGGAATGAGAATCAATCAGGAATCAGGTGAACCTCCCTCCTTTCTGTGGATTTGCGCAATGTGGGATTCTTTGAACACCTCCATCCTGACCCCATTTAACTAACTCCACATCTCTGATCTGGATAACTCGGGAATGAAGGATGAGTTTATGAGTAAAAGTACATTTTATCTAATGGAGGGGAGGGGAGGGGGATGTATGTGCCCCAACGTCTTCCATCCTCCTTGGAATCACCCTCCAGGACCTCCTGAAGCCTCAGCCTAGCATCCTCCCCCGATCATTAGAACAAAGGCCAACAAGTTCCGCTCTTTATCAGTGGGGGGTGGGGTAAATTGGCAAAATGGACTGCTAACTCAAATTAAAACAGGAACTAGAGGAACAAGGATTTAAGATGGATTGGTTTTCATATATGCAAATATTTTCTAGGTATCGAGAAGATTGTAAGCAAGAAGGGTTTTACAATGCTTTGACTAATTTGGATAAGATTTTAATGGGAGCTGATGATCATATTATTAAAAAGCTGTATGGGTTTTTGCTAGAGTTAAAACTGGAAGAAGAACAAGTTAAAGAATCAATGGTAGCATGGGGGGAAAATTTTGGTTATGGGATTGATTTAGAAAAATGGCAAAAATTGTGGTCTCATAACTATAAAGTGACAATGTCTACAGCATATAAGGAAAATTTATATAAGATGTTTTATAGATGGCATTTATCCCCTTCGAGAATCGCCAGAATGTTCCAGAACAAATCGGAGAGGTGTTGGAAATGTCATCAAACCCCAGGATCCTATTACCACATGTGGTGGACATGCCTAGAAGCAAGGAGATATTGGACTAAGATACACATGTGGTTGGAAAAAATGACCAAGAGACACATAGACTTTAAACCAGAGATATTTTTATTAGGGATTTTACCAGAAATATATAACAAAGAACTGCAGTATTTAATTGTGAATCCTCTAACAGCAGCTAGAATTGTATTTGCTAAAAATTGGAAAGTAGAAATGATACCTATAGATGAAGAAATTATTAGGAAAATGTTGGACTGTGCCAAAATGAGTAAACTGACATTAGAAATAAGAGAGCAGGAAGAAAAACAATATTATTTGATATGGGATTTATTTTACCATTGGGTAGATAATAAAAAATGGTGATATATAAGTAAATGCTGAAATACTTTAAATGATGATACAACTGATATATTTTACATGAGAATAAATTTTGGATATGTAGTGATATTGTGAAGAGAGGAGAGGGCAGAAACTGTATATATATGGGGGTTGAATCAACCTCAGTCATATGTATGTGATTGTGTTTCGTTATAGTCTTCTTTCTGTTTTTTGTTTCTAATTTATAATAAAAAACTTTATTTAAAAAAAAGAGAGAGAGGAGAGGGCACTAGGGATGCAAACCGACCGATGTACTGTCTGTACTTGATTGAATGAATGATGTTTGTTACGGGTTTTTTTTTTAAATAAAAAATGATTTGGATTAAAAAAAAAAGAATATCTCTGATTTCAAATTAATATGCTGTTTTATCATTTTTTCCAGCCATGTATGTATTTTTCTCCAATATTTTTTCACTTTTTGCAATGTCTACTACATATGATGCTATGAACCAGGTGTTTGATGGCAATTCCAACATTTTGCAGACTTATCCTTAAACACCTTTGCTAACCTTGAGAGTGGAAAATGCCATCTATAAAACATTTTATAAATATTTTCTTTGTATGCAGTAGATATTGTTAATTTTTCATTTCTATCCCATAATTTCTGCCATTGATCTAACTCAATTGAATAGCCAAAATTTTTGCCCATACTATCATTGTCTCTTTTACTTGTTCATTTTCCATCTTAATACTTAACAAATAGCTATATATTTTCTTTATTAATTTTTCATCTGTACCTGTTAATATCTGATCTAATTCTATTAATTCTTTATAAAAAGCATACATTTTAACATTCTTCTCACATCTAGACTGTATCTACACATATAGCCACCATGTTATCTCAATTCCTTGATCACTCAATTCCTGTTTAGTTTTAAGTTCCCCATTTTCATTTAAAATATCTATATCTAGTAATATTCTCCATATCAGTAACATTTGGATAGATCAGTGCCTCCATTGTGGAGAGCCAGACTGGTATTTTCAAATAGTATTGTTCTTGTTACACGTGAAAATACCTAACTATCTGTATATACATATATACATATATACATATATACATATATACATATATACATATATACATATATATACATACATATATATATATATATAAAGCTGTGTAAGGGTTAATCCTTGACACATCAATTGTCCCTCCCACTGACTCCTCCTTACCTTTGACTCCTCCTTCTGTGTATATATACTGATGTTCTGGACTGCGAGCTTAACTTGCCTGATGTTCTCCTGTGATAGAAACCAAGAAATAAATACTGTTTAAACTCTTATGACTTGCATCCTGATTATTGGGCCTATATAAAAGAAATAATAGCAACAGATTGGTAGCAGAGGATGGTTTGAAGGCCCAACCAATCCAAAGATGCAAGAAACTCCAAAGCTGGATGAAGGTAAAAGAAGACCTATCACCTGATCACTCAAAAAAAGAATGGCAGCTCAACTAACTCCTACAGAAACCACACTGAAAGAAAAGGCAGAGAAAGACGAGAGATTTTTCCAATACTGAGATACTGCCAGACATCATGGAACAACAAACCAAAAATGAAGATACTCCCTCAGTCATCAAAAAAGAGGATAACATGAAAAAGAAAATAATTAAACTGATAGAAGAAATCCCGAACGATCCAAATCCGTTAGCGAAACTCTGCAATCTCATAGAAAATCACGGAGCAGCAACAGATGAGGAGGAAGATGAATCCAGCCAAGATGAAGAAAGCAAGGTAGGAAAACCAAATACTAACTGTATAACTGACGATGAAGCCAGCGATGATTTCATGCCTTTTTCATGGTGGCCATCTTGCATGACAAACTCATTAAAGATGGCCGATCAGCAGCCAATGGGATTTCAAAATTCGAATCCCAAGGCGGGAAGCGGGGCCTACGAAAAAAACACCTACCAAACAACAGAAACAAACAATAAACTATTAAAGGTTGATTCACCTAGCCCGCCTTCCATGCTAGAAATAAATAATGCCATGCAAGTATTAACCACGGCATTTGGAAAAAAACTAAAATTACTGGATCCATAGCCAGACAACCAGAGAAAACCCACTAAACCTACCTATGACAAACAACAAACTGAATTAAATTACATAAAAGAAGAAGCTGCCACATGCAAAAAGACTTACAAGCCGCCACCCACCGAAACCAGCTGCCAGGCGCACTCGCGAACCGCTCAAGAACCCAGAAATAAAAGATCATACTCACCGATCAGAAGACATCACGCTGAGCAGTCAATGTATCCCGATGGCGATGATCCAGACCAAGCCCAGTTCTGCAGCCGTGCAGAGGAACAGAGCCACCAGACCCTCCGCGATGACTTTGCTGACCAGCAGAGCAGCAGGAATGCCCCGGCGACTCGAACGACCTCCCAGGCGACCATCGACTACCTGAGGCCTCCCAGAGTCGAGGCAGAAGAACATCCTGACGAATGGGGCCTTCTCCCGAGAGCCGCAAGCACAGGATCCTTCCTTGGTGACTGCTGGAGAAAAATGAGCTCTGAACAAGCGCAGAACATCTCTACAAGAAAAAATGAAGAAAACATAGACACAAGTTGGTACAGATATACTTCTAGCATTCCAACACCATATTGTGAGTTCGCTAAAGACCTAAACCATGGACAGCGACAGACTGTAAGTAATTCTTCACATAACCCAGGGGCTTTACCAGCAGACTTTATAAAATTAAAACTAGATGGATCAAACTTATTGGAATGGAGTCGACAGCTCCAAGTCATATATTTAAGAGAAAACATGTTATTTTTTATTAATGATCCTCCCAGCAAACCCTGGACTTTTGAACTGGACTGTTTACATCATAAGGCTTATTATATTCTCATTGCCACTATATCACTTAGCATTTACCCTAGCATTGAACACAACTTAACTGTTTCTGAAATATTTCAAAAATTATAAGAGTGTTGCCACAACAACCAGGATTTCTAGGGAGTTTCACTCTGCCAGACTAAAAAGTGGAACACCCATGAGTAAATATATTTTAAATTTAATTGCCACCAGAGCTGAGCTTATTCAAAGAGGGGAAAATATTTCAGAGGGGAGCTTAAAGAGTATAATCAACTCATTAGATTCTAGTTCGGATAACTACATAACCCTGTTAGACAGTCTCAGTTTGGAGCACCTATCATTGGAAACACAAACAAACTCATATCAGAGGATAATCTGAGAAGGGAACGTTCCATGAGCCACAGGGAAAGTAGGACTACAAAGAAGGTAGAGTTCCAAAGCAGAGTTAGATATGCACCTGAGTTCACACATGCGGTTCAAAGAACCATTATATGAAAGACTGTCCAAAACATACAAGAAATAGGGACCAATCATATCGCAGGGAGAGGTCTGATAGAAGAGTTAACTTCTCAGACAGACATTCACCAGATTACAGATATAAATTTAGAGACTCACCCATCACAAAAGATAGAAAAAGTTATTGAGACAATTATAAGGAGGATAGACATGGATCATTATATAGACTAGGGGATAACAAACCCACACAAACAGAATCAAGTAACACATGGCTCATTGACTCTGGAGCCACTAACCATACCATCAATAATAAGGAACTTCTCAATGATTTCATGGAAAAGAATTACCATGTTAAGGTGGCTAATCAAGACAAAGTCTTAGTGAAAGGGATAGGCAACACACACATCAAAGGAATAGGGAAAATAGAGGGGGTATTGTTTATTCCTGAAATCCCACATAACATATTAGCTACCCTTAAATTAAGTGAAGAAAAGGAGATAGAAATTAGATTCAAGAATGGAAAAGTGTATATGACTAAAAACAAAAGGAATATAGGAAATATTGTTACCAAAGAGGAATTGACATACTTTCACCCAAAAGATGATGAAGCAGCACACACAAACATACTGTTAGGAAACAAAAAATATAAGACAAGTATTCATGAAGGTACTGAGTATGACATGAAAAATGACGACACTGATGATAATGTTTCTATTGAGAAAATATCCAATGGTAAGCCAATGGATGATGAATGCGCACATTTACTCCATAGGAAGCTGGGACATGCCAGTTTCCCTGTTATTCAAGAAATATTAGAGTGTTCTGATGATATAAAAGTAAAAAACTGTAAAAATTATTTAGAATGTTCTGTGTGCAAATCTTCAAAACTCAAAAACAAACCTAGGCCAAGAAAAGCCACATGTACCACACATTCAATCTTCCAACTGGTACATATGGACCTAGTTGGTCCCATGAAGCCATCAATTAAGTATAGAAAGAGATATTTCCTGACCATAGTAGATGACTTCAGCAGATATGGCTTTGTATAAACAATCAGAAAAACGAAGTGTTTAAAAAATTTAAAGAATTCCACAAAAGAGTAGAGACCCAACATAATATAAAAATCAAGCAAATAATGACAGATAGGGGATCAGAATTTTTGTCAAAAGAATTTTCCAATTGGCTAAGAATGCAGGGAATACTACATTTCAAATCTTCACCTTTTTCCGTATTCCAGAATGGAGTCGTAGAATGCAAAAATGGTTTATTACAAACCATGGTTAGATGTGTGTTAGATGATGCAGGACTAGGAAAAAAATTTTGGGCCGAAGCACTTACATATTCAAATTACACCATAAATAGATTATGGTCTAGCGTAATTGGCAAAACACCTTACGAAATCATGTATGGCAGAAAACCTAAAATTGGTCATCTACATATATTCGGTGTCACTGCTGATGTCTATGTTCCAAAACAATTAAGACGCAAAGGAGAAAAAGTGTCAAAAAGATTAAAATTCATGGGATATGAATCAAGGACCAAAGGGTACCGATTTATAGACAAAAATAATAATTTATGTCAGACAGTTATCTAATATAGGATTTATTAAAGCTATTCATTGTGATACAAATGAACAAGTTGCAGACATTTTAACAAAACCTTTACCAATTAAACAACATGCTTATCTAACTTTAAAATTCAGTATATGTATATAAATTGTAAAATTGATAACCGTTAGGTATTTTAGAGGGGGATTTGTTACATGTGAAAATACCTAACTATTTGTACATACATACATATATATAGAAGACGAGATAGACATCACGATCTCTGGAACATTTAAAAGTTTAAAAAATTTTATTGTAAAACTTGTGCTAAGCTTTCATTGGCCCCTACCGACTTCGACAGAGTATAAAATCCCCATTGAGGAGCTGCTTGCTTTTATGTAATGCTGATCAATTTAGTCATTGTGCGTGTAACAGGCCCCCACCCTTGCGTTTCCCCTGTAATTATCTTTTTTTCTGCCTTAGTCATGCTAACAGATGACGATGCACTTGGAATGGCTTAGCAGGTGGCAAGCAGCTCCTCAATGGGGATTTTATACTCTGACGAAGTCAGTAGGGGCCGACGAAAGCTTAGCACAAGTTTTAAAATAAAAAATTTTAAACTTTTAAATGTTCCGGAGATCGTGATGTCTATCGCCTCTTCTATAACTATACCTGGAACTCGCATCTTTTTGGACAATTCTTAATGAATACGGGTGGGAAATGCTACACTATGCACGCCATTGGGAGACCCTTGCCAAATGGAAGGCAGCTAATCACAAAAAACTGTCCTTCCTCCATAGCTGCATTTGGAATGGCTTACTACCGAAATCTCTGCAAAAAAGACTCGTAGTGGATACACCGGAGGGACATGCAGTTGTTCACCAGTTCCAGGTCAGAATGCTGTATGCCATGATTAATAACTGCCACAGGCAAATTAATGCACAGATGGCAAGAATTGAACTATGCCGGACACAATGCCATAGGATATTAACATACACCTACTATAGCACCCTAAATCGTAGAATACTCCAAGTATCACGAGAGGCATGCAGGCAGAAAATTAACATGCTCAGACAAAAGGCAGAGGCATTGCATGCCCTGAAGACCTGGCAGACAGAGAGAACATTGGTGCACAACCTGTCCTCAAAAGTACTTACAGATATGCAGACCTGGGTTTTGCAACGTGATGCTGGCTTTAACCTGACTGATGCCAAGGCGGTCGACTTTGCGGCAGCCCAACCATCCATCAGCTTGAGACCACCGAGGAAGTAAAAAACTCCATCAGGCAGCATCTGGTAGGGCTCCTCACTAACCATAGGCAAAACAATATGCTGTCAAAATCAGAAACTTTGGCCCTCCAGGAATTGAGGAAGGACAATTCTATTGTAGTGTTGCCAGCAGACAAGGGCACGGCAACGGTCATCATGGACAAGATGGACTACAACAGCAAAGCCCATGACCTCCTTAGTGACAGGAGCATCTACCAACTCCTGGATAAAGACCCTATGGTGACATTTAAAAACCAAATTAATAAGGTAATTGATAAACTCAAGAGCCAGGGAAAAGTGGATGAGGAGGGGCTAAGAATATTCCGGCCAAAAGATTCAGCCATGGCACGATTCTATGGGTTGCCAAAGATCCACAAGACGGAGGTACCCCTACACCCCATCGTTTCCCTCTGTGGCACCCCCACATTTGGCTTAGCCAAGTGGCTGTATGGCCAATTGCAAAACCTGGTTGAAGGGACCACCACCATCGTAAGATCTTCTAGGGACTTTTTACAATGGCTGAAAGGAGTGGTGGTGGGGGGGGATGAGATAATGGTATCTTTTGATGTCATTTCACTATTCACATCTATCCCCAAGGGGTTAGCAATACAGATCATCCAAGATTTATTATTGACAACAGAACCAAGAAACCCCAAAACCCCCAGCACAGATGACTTCATCCACCTACTGAAATTTTGCCTCAAAACTTATTTTACGTTTAACGACCAAATGTATGAACAAACCAAGGGCACACCGATGGGATCACCAATCTCGGGGGTGATTGTGGAGGCAGTCCTCCAGCGGTTAGAGCAGGAAGCGATGAAAATATACAAACCCAAGTTTTGGGCACGCTATGTCGATGACACATTCACCATCATCAAACAAAAGGATAGCACCAGGTTTATGGGAATCCTCAATTCCATATACCCAGATGTCCAATTCACGATGGAAGAGGAGGCCAATAATAAACTAGCCTTCCTGGATGTGGAAATCAGCCGCAACCCAGATGGGAGCATCAACACAGAAGTATACCGAAAGACCACAAGCATGGATCGCATTTTACACAACGAAAGCAATCACCCTAATGTGCACAAAGTTAGCTGCATTCGGACATTATTTAGCAGGATAGATACCCATTGCAGCACCCGGGCAGCCAAAGCAAAAGAACGCACACATCTTTACCGGGTCTGCACTCTCAATAGTTATTCGAGGGATTTTATCCATCAATGTATTACACCCAGGGCCCAGCAGCCCATGGAGGGCGCATGCGGAACATCAACATGGAGGGTGCTCCCATACATACAGGGGGTGTCTGAAACTGCGGCACGCATCCTTGCACCACATGGGGTTAAAGTGGCACACAGACCTGACCAAACACTGAGGAAGAGAGTAATGCGCCTGAAAGAAGCTTTCCCGAAGGAGGAGACTTCCTCAATAATCTACCGTATTAACTGCAGCAATTGCGCAGGTCATTACATAGGAGAAACATCAAAACGACTGAAAACAAGGGTGCATGAGCACAAACTAGCGGTCAGATGTAAGGAACAGCGCTCCCAGATTTGGATGCATATGGAGGAGCATGGTCACGAGTTCAATTTCCAAGAGACCGAAGTCGTTGCCCACGACGAAACAAAAGGAGGGCACCTCTTGAAATAAGCCTGGTTCTCTAACAACAATTCCCTCAATAAACATATTGACATACCACCGGCATACCAGGCTCTACGGCACCAGGAAAGACTTAAGGAGGACCGATCACTAAGACTGAATGGAGATCGGGGACAAATTTCGTCCTTTAGGCATGGAGATTGGCCCAATGAAGGTGTGATAAAGGGCAAGAGAGTAGGTTAGGGAAACAGCAGAATGTGGAAGATAGGGGGGTAAGGAAGAACAACGCAGACCCATCACAAGATTATGGGCAAAACAAATGGGTTTAGAGGAGGCAACGTGTATGCCTAAAAGGGAAAGGCATAACAATGAGGGAGAGAGAGCCAGGAGAAATACTTTCAAAGCAATGCCTGATAACCCTGCGTTACCCCCCAGGGAGAGAAAGAGGCAACACACAATGGGGAAGGAGGCAGGGGGAAGTGCATCGTCATCTGTTAGCATGACTAAGCCAGAAAAAAAGATAATTACAGGGGGAACGCAAGGGTGGGGGCCTGTTACATGTGCAATGATTAAATTGATCAGCATTACATAAAAGCAAGCAGCTCCTCAATGGGGATTTTATACTCTGACGAAGTCGGTAGGGGCCGACGAAAGCTTAGCACAAGTTTTAAAATAAAAATTTTAAACTTTTAAATGTTCCGGAGATCGTGATGTCTATCGCCTCTTCTATAACTATACCTGGAACTCGCATCTTTAGGACAATTCTTTGTATGTATGTATGTATGTATGTATGTATGTATGTATGTATGTGTATATATATATATATATATGTAGGTCTTTGGTTATTCGGGTCTTCTCCCATATAAAATTGGAAGTGTCTTGGCGACGTTTCGGCAAAGTCTCATTCGTCATCTTCAGGCTGGTATTCTCGGCTTCGTGCTTCCAGGAGCAATGTGAGATTGCAGCTGTCTCCTCCTTTTAAGTGCTAGTGGGGGTGTGAGCTGATTCGGTGGGAACTTGGCTGTGTTCTGATTGGTTAGGGGCTTGGCTGTGCTCTGATTGGATGGGGGGGTTGGTTGTGCTCTGATTGGCTGGGGGTGTGTTCTGTTTGGGTGGGGGCTTGGTTGTGCTCAGCTTAGTCTGAGTTGCAGGGGGATTTGAGCTGGTGAGCTGCGTTGTTGTTGTTTGGCTTCGTGTTTGTGGCCGTGCGAGCTCTTCATGGTGGGTATCAGTCTGCTACATGTATGTATTGGAGGGGTTTAAATTGGCTAATGATGCAGCTGCGGTCTGGCTTCTGGTCCTTGGTCGTGGCTCATTATCATTGTGGGTTTGAGTCTGCTTTCTGCGTGGATGTGTGGTGGTGACATCCTGTGTGGCTCTCGTGAGTGTGGGCCTGGTGTCATTTGTCGTGTTAGGGACTCATTTGTCAATAAGGGCGGGTTTCCAAATGGCTGGTAGGTGGGAGGTATCGTCTCATTTGTTCATGCTGTGTGGGCGTTTTTCTATCTCGATGGCTTCTCTGATTATTCTATTGTTAAAGTGTTCAGTTTTGGCGATAGTTCTGGTCTTTTTAAAGTCAATATCATGTCCTGTGGCTTTAAGGTGTTGGACCAGGGAAGAAGTTGGTTCCTCTTTTCTGACTGAGTTCTTGTGTTCTTCTATGCATGCACTTATTCGTCTGTTGGTTTGTCCGAGGTATGTGGTGGGGCAGGCGGTGCATGGGATTTCATATACTCCTTGATTTTCTAACTCAATTTTGTCTTTGGGGTTCCTTAGGATGGTGGATATTTTTCGGTTTGTGCAGAATGCTGTCTTGATGTTATGTTTGTGGAGGATTTTGCTTATTCTGTCTGTGGTGCCTTTTATGTATGGGAGGAAGGCTTTTCCGTTTTCTTGTTCTCTGTCTTGGATTTTAGTGGGGGTTTCTTTTTGGATTAGGTTGGTGATCTTATTTCTTTGGAATCCATCATTAGCCACTTTAAACCCCTCCAATACATACACGAAGCAGACTGATACCCACCATGAAGAGCTCGCACGGCCACAAACACGAAGCCAAACAACAACAACGCAGCTCACCAGCTCAAATCCCCCTGCAACTCAGACTAAGCTGAGCACAACCAAGCCCCCACCCAAACAGAACACACCCCCAGCCAATCAGAGCACAACCAACCCCCCATCCAATCAGAGCACAGCCAAGCCCCTAACCAATCAGAACACAGCCAAGTTCCCACCCAATCAGCTCACACCCCCACTAGCAGTTAAAAGGAGGAGACAGCTGCAATCTCACATTGCTCCTGGAAGCACGAAGCCGAGAATACCAGCCTGAAGATGACGAATGAGACTTTGCCGAAACGTCGCCAAGACACTTCCAATTTTACATGGGAGAAGACCCGAATAACCAAAGACCTACATACAAACACCGGCGAAAACCTAAGAATGAATATATATATATATATATATATATATATATATATATATATATATATATATATATATATATATATATATATATATGCATATTCTTTCTAGCCAGGTTTTACCTACGTAAGCTAGGTTGTTCTGCAGCTCTGACTGTGTGAAATCTCATTCACCAGCTTCAGAGCTTTTTTTCTGTTGACAAACTGCAACTCTGCGTTGCTCTCTGGGAGACTCAGATAGCTATTTTTGCCTTATAAGGCTTCGTCGGTGAGCCACACCCACTTCTCAGATATTCCCCCTGTAAAGGTACAATGTGTCTTTTTCTGTTTTTCGTAGGCTTTTATGTGCATATTCTTTCTAGCCAGGTTTTACCTACGTAAGCTAGGTTGTTCTGCAGCTCTGACTGTGTGAAATCTCATTCACCAGCTTCAGAGCTTTTTTTCTGTTGACAAACTGCAACTCTGCGTTGCTCTCTGGGAGACTGGCTAGAAAGAATATGCACATAAAAGCCTACGAAAAACAGAAAAAGACACATTGTACCTTTACAGGGGGAATATCTGAGAAGTGGGTGTGGCTCACCGACGAAGCCTTATAAGGCAGAAATAGTTATCTGAGTCTCCCAGAGAGCAACGCAGAGTTGCAGTTTGTCAACAGAAAAAAAGCTCTGAAGCTGGTGAATGAGATTTCACACAGTCAGAGCTGCAGAACAACCTAGCTTACGTAGGTAAAACCTGGCTAGAAAGAATATGCACATAAAAGCCTACGAAAAACAGAAAAAGACATATATATATATATATATATATATATATATATATATATATATATATATATATATATATATATATATATATATATATATATATATATATATATATATTTGTTTATGTAAGTTTTGACGGGTATGTATGTGTGTATAGTTAATATTTCGGGTTTCTTCCCATGTAATTGTGGATATATCCCTAAAAGGGTAGAAGCGACGTTTCGACAGAATCCCATCTGCCATCATCAGGCTTATGTCAGCAGTCATTTTGTACTAACTGCCGTTGGTATTTCAAATCTGGTACTGGTATTCTGGGATGGCTCCACCTTTTCATTCTGATTGGTTGGGAGTCCCAGTATGTGTTTATTGGCTTGGCTTCGGGTGTATGGTCGGTTTTTCTCCACTAGGTGGCAGGGCTTCATCTTTGTGGCTGGTTTGAATATGATTTGGTTGGGATTTTTTTGGTTAATGTTTGGTCTATGTTTTATATATGGTGTTAAGATTCGTCTATCTATGAGAGCAGGTTTCCAAATAGTAGGCAGACGTGAAGTGTCATCCCGTTTATTCATGCAATATGGTCTTTTTTCTATTTCTATTGCTTCTCTGATCATCCTGCCATTGAGATGTTCTATTTTTGCAACTGTTTTTGTTTTATTAAAATTAATGTTGTGTCCTGTTGTATTTATATGTTGAACTAATGATGATGTGTGTTCTTGTTTTTGTATTGAGTTTTTGTGTTCCTCGATGCACACACTCATTCTTCTGTTGGTCTGTCCAATGTATGTTGATGGGCAGGAAGCACACGGGATTTCGTATATGCCTTGATCTTCTAATTCTATTTTGTCTTTGGGGTTTCTAAGAATGGACGATATCTTTCTATCTGTGCAAAATATGGTTTTGATGTTGTGTTTATGTAGTACTTTGCTAATTTTGTCTGTTGTTCCCCTTATATAGGGCAAGATGGCTTTCCCATTGTTTTGTTCCTCTTGTTGTTTTTTATTATGTCTTGGTGTTGTATGTTTGATCATATTGATGACTTTATTTCTACAGAACCCATTTGATGTCAGTACATTAGTTAGGGTATATAATTCTGTTTGTAAATGTGCTTCATCAGCCAGACGTTTAGTTCTTGTGGTTAATGTTTTGGCAACAGAGTTTATTTGTGCTGGATGGTGGTGTGATTTGGCATTGAGATAGCGGTTCGTATGTGTCTTCTTTTGATAGATGGTATGTCCTAAGGTGCCATCAGATTTTTTATAAATTAATACATTGAGGAAAGGTAACTGGTTTTCTGATTCTATCTCCATGGTGAACTTTATTTTGGGATGGAGGCTGTTCAAATATACTAAGAAGTTTTCCAATTTATCTCTTCCATGTGGCCAGATCACAAAGGTGTCATCAACGTATCTGAGCCATAATTTTGGTTTGTTAACAGTTTTTTCTAAGGCATTGGATTCGAATTCTTCCATGAAAAGATTAGCGATGACTGGTGATAATGGTGATCCCATTGGTGCACCTTCTACTTGTTTATATCTCTGTCCTCTGTGTATGAAATATGTGTTGGATAAACAATGTTCTGTTAAGTTTGTGATATGTTTTGGTAGTTGATATTTGTTTTTAATTGATGACAGGGCTTCTTTGACAGGTATTTGTGTGAATAGTGATACAACCTCAAAGCTTACAAGAAGGTCACTTTCTTTTATGTGTTTTTTTATTATTTGTATGAAATGGTATGAGTTCTGTACATATGAAGCAGCAGATTCTGCATAAGGTTGAAGATGTTTTGCTAAATATCTGGCTAGATTTTGTAAAGGTGAGCCTATGGAACTTACTATGGGTCTGAGAGATATTCCATCTTTGTGTATTTTTGAAAAATATGATGACAGCTAACGAGCTAGAAATGGATCAATTAGGTCTCCCACCTAGCAGTTAGAGCTTGATAGGTGTCACAAAAGAAAAAAGCCCAGAACTGAGTAGATGTGATTCTACTGAGCTGGAGCTACAAAAAAAAAAAAAAAAAAAAAACCAAACAAACAAACAAACCTTGGCCACGTAGGGAAAATCTGGCTAGAAGAAAAAAAGACATAAACCCTACGAAGAAATAAGAAAATTGATACTGTACCTTTACATGGAGGATACATAAGATATGGGTGTGGCCTACTGATAACAGCTAACGAGCTAGAAATGGATCAATTTAGGTCTCCCACCTAGCAGTTAGAGCTTGCTAGGTGTTAGAAAGGAAAAAAGCCCAGAACCGAGTAGATGTGATTCTACTGAGCTGGAGCTACAAAAAACAAAACAAAACAAAAAAAACCCTTGGCTACGTAGGGAAAACCTGGCTAGAAGAAAAACACACATAAACCCTACGAAGAAGTAAGAAAATTGATACTGTACCTTTACGGGGAGGATATATAAGATATGGGTGTGGCCTACTGATGACAGCTAACGAGCTAGAAATGGATCTATTTAGGTCTCCCACCTAGCAGTTAGAGCTTGCTAGGTGTTAGAAAAGAAAAAAGCCCAGAACCGAGTAGATGTGATTCTACTGAGCTGGAGCTACAAAAAAAAAAAAAAAAAAAAAAAAAAAACACCTTGGCTACGTAGGGAAAACCTTGCTAAAAGAAAAACACACATAAACCCTACGAAGAAGTAAGAAAATTGATACTGTACCTTTACAGGGAGGATACATAAGATATGGGTGTGGCCTACTGATGACAGCTAACGAGCTAGAAATGGATCAATTTAGGTCTCCCACCTAGCAGTTAGAGGTTGCTAGGTGTTAGAAAGGAAAAAAGCCCAGAACCGAGTAGATGTGATTCTAGTGAACT
Organism: Arizona elegans; assembly: GCA_022577455.1. Classification (NCBI taxonomy): domain Eukaryota; kingdom Metazoa; phylum Chordata; class Lepidosauria; order Squamata; family Colubridae; genus Arizona; species Arizona elegans. The sequence goes on along the minus strand of JAKOOJ010000004.1, from coordinate 66,371,222 downwards.
GGAGCTACAAAAAAAAAAAAAACAAGAACAACAAAAAAAAAAAAACAAACAAACAAAAAAACAACAACCCTTGGCTACGTAGGGAAAACCTGGCTAGAAGAAAAACACACATAAACCCTAGGAAGAAGTAAGGAAATTGATACTGTACCTTTACAGGGAGGATACATAAGATATGGGTGTGGCCTACTGATAACAGCTAACGAGCAAGAATTGGATCTATTTAGGTCTCCCACCTAGCAGTTAGAGCTTGCTAGGTGTTAGAAAGGAAAAAAGCCCAGAACCGAGTAGATGTGATTCTAGTGAACTGGAGCTACAAAAAAAAACCCTTGGCTACATAGGGAAAACCTGGCTAGAAGAAAAACACACATAAACCCTACGAAGAAGTAAGAAAATTGATAATGTACCTTTACAGGGAGGATACATAAGATATGGGTGTGGCCTACTGATAACAGCTAACGAGCTAGAAATGGATCTATTTAGGTCTCCCACCTAGCAGTTAGAGCTTGCTAGGTGTTAGAAAGGAAAAAAGCCCAGAACCGAGTAAATGTGATTCTACTGAGCTGGAGCTACAAAAAAAAAAAAAACCCTTGGCTACGTAGGGAAAACCTGGCTAGAAGAAAAACACACATAAACCCTATGAAGAAGTAAGAAAATTGATACTATACCTTTACAGGGAGGATACATAAGATTTGGGTGTGGCCTACTGATGACAGCTAATGAGCTAGAAATGGATCTATTTAGATCTCCCAACTAGCAGTTAGAGCTTGCTAGGTGTTAGAAAGGAAAAAAGCCCAGAACCGAATAGATTAGATTCTACTGAGCTGCAGCTACAAAAAAAAAAAAAAAAAAAAAAAAAAAAAAAAAAAAAAACCAATCTTGTCTACATAGGGAAAACCTGGCTAGAAGAAAAACACACATAAACCCTAGGAAGAAGTAAGGAAATTGATACTGTACCTTTACAGGGAGGATACATAAGATATGGGTGTGGCCTACTGATAACAGCTAACGAGCAAGAATTGGATCTATTTAGGTCTCCCACCTAGCAGTTAGAGCTTGCTAGGTGTTAGAAAGGAAAAAAGCCCAGAACCGAATAGATTTGATTCTACTGAGCTGCAGCTACAAAAAAAAAAAAAAAAAAAAAAAAAACCTTGGCTACGTAGGGAAAACCTTGCTAAAAGAAAAACACACATAAACCCTACGAAGAAGTAAGAAAATTGATACTGTACCTTTACAGGGAGGATACATAAGATATGGGTGTGGCCTACTGATGACAGCTAACGAGCTAGAAATGGATCAATTTAGGTCTCCCACCTAGCAGTTAGAGGTTGCTAGGTGTTAGAAAGGAAAAAAGCCCAGAACCGAGTAGATGTGATTCTAGTGAACTGGAGCTACAAAAAAAAAAAACAAGGACAACAAAAAAAAAAAACAAACAAACAAAAAAAAACAACCCTTGGCTACGTAGGGAAAACCTGGCTAGAAGAAAAACACACATAAACCCTAGGAAGAAGTAAGGAAATTGATACTGTACCTTTACAGGGAGGATACATAAGATATGGGTGTGGCCTACTGATAACAGCTAACGAGCAAGAATTGGATCTATTTAGGTCTCCCACCTAGCAGTTAGAGCTTGCTAGGTGTTAGAAAGGAAAAAAGCCCAGAACCGAGTAGATGTGATTCTACTGAGCTGGAGCTATAAAAAAAAAAACCCTTGGCTACATAGGGAAAACCTGGCTAGAAGAAAAACACACATAAACCCTACGAAGAAGTAAGAAAATTGATAATGTACCTTTACAGGGAGGAAACATAAGATATGGGTGTGGCCTACTGATAACAGCTAACGAGCTAGAAATGGATCTATTTAGGTCTCCCACCTAGCAGTTAGAGCTTGCTAGGTGTTAGAAAGGAAAAAAGCCCAGAACCGAGTAAATGTGATTCTACTGAGCTGGAGCTACAAAAAAAAAAAAAAAAAAAAAAAAACCTTGGCTACGTAGGGAAAACCTGGCTAGAAGAAAAACACACATAAACCCTATGAAGAAGTAAGAAAATTGATACTATACCTTTACAGGGAGGATACATAAGATTTGGGTGTGGCCTACTGATGACAGCTAATGAGCTAGAAATGGATCTATTTAGATCTCCCAACTAGCAGTTAGAGCTTGCTAGGTGTTAGAAAGGAAAAAAGCCAAGAACCGAATAGATTAGATTCTACTGAGCTGCAGCTACAAAAAAAAAACAAAAAAAAAAAAAAAAACAAAAACAAAAACAATCTTGTCTACATAGGGAAAACCTGGCTAGAAGAAAAACACATAAAACCCTATGAAGAAGTAAGAAAATTGATACTATACCTTTACAGGGAGAATAAATAAGATATTGGTGTGGCCTACTGATAACAGCTAACGAGCAAGAATTGGATCTATTTAGGTCTCCCACCTAGCAGTTAGAGCTTGCTAGGTATTAGAAAGGGAAAAAGCCCAGAACCGAGTAGATGTGATTCTAGTGAACTGGAGCTACAAAAACAACAACAACAACAACAAAAAGAAAACAAAAAAAAAAAAAACAACCCTTGGCTACGTAGGGAAAACCTGGCTAGAAGAAAAACACACATAAACCCTAGGAAGAAGTAAGGAAATTGATACTGTACCTTTACAGGGAGGATACATAAGATATGGGTGTGGCCTACTGATAACAGCTAACGAGAAAGAATTGGATCTATTTAGGTCTCCCACCTAGCCGTTAGAGCTTGCTAGGTATTAGAAAGGAAAAAAGCCCAGAACCGAGTAGATGTGATTCTACTGAGCTGGAGCTATAAAAAAAAAAACCTTGGCCACGTAGGGAAAACCTGGCTAGAAGAAAAACACACATAAACCCTACGAAGAAGTAAGAAAATTGATACTGGACCTTTACAGGGAGGATACATAAGATATGGGGGTGGCCTACTGATGACAGCTAACAAGCTAGAAATGGTTCAATTTAGGTCTCCCACCTAGCAGTTAGAGCTTGCTAGGTGTTAGAAAGGAAAAAAGCCCAGAACCGAATACGTGTGATTCTACTGAGCTGCAGCTACAAAAAAAAAAAAAAAAAAACCAATCTTGTCTACATAGGGAAAACCTGGCTAGAAGAAAAACACATAAAACCCTATGAAGAAGTAAGAAAATTGATACTATACCTTTACAGGGAGAATACATAAGATATAGGTGTGGCCTACTGATAACAGCTAACGAGCAAGAATTGGATCTATTTAGGTCTCCCACCTAGCAGTTAGAGCTTGCTAGGTATTAGAAAGGGAAAAAGCCCAGAACCGAGTAGATGTGATTCTAGTGAACTGGAGCTACAAAAACAACAACAACAACAACAACAAAAAAACAAACAAAAAAAAAAAACAACCCTTGGCTACGTAGGGAAAACCTGGCTAGAAGAAAAACACACATAAACCCTAGGAAGAAGTAAGGAAATTGATACTGTACCTTTACAGGGAGGATACATAAAATATGGGTGTGGCCTACTGATAACAGCTAACGAGCAAGAATTGGATCTATTTAGGTCTCCCACCTAGCAGTTAGAGCTTGCTAGGTGTTAGAAAGGAAAAAAGCCCAGAACCGAATAGATTTGATTCTACTGAGCTGCAGCTACAAAAAAAAAAAAAAAAAAAAAAAAAAAAACCTTGGCTACGTAGGGAAAACCTTGCTAAAAGAAAAACACACATAAACCCTACGAAGAAGTAAGAAAATTGATACTGTACCTTTACAGGGAGGATACATAAGATATGGGTGTGGCCTACTGATGACAGCTAACGAGCTAGAAATGGATCAATTTAGGTCTCCCACCTAGCAGTTAGAGGTTGCTAGGTGTTAGAAAGGAAAAAAGCCCAGAACCGAGTAGATGTGATTCTAGTGAACTGGAGCTACAAAAAAAAAAACAAGGACAACAAAAAAAAAAAAACAAACAAACAAAAAAAAACAACCCTTGGCTACGTAGGGATAACCTGGCTAGAAGAAAAACACACATAAACCCTAGGAAGAAGTAAGGAAATTGATACTGTACCTTTACAGGGAGGATACATAAGATATGGGTGTGGCCTACTGATAACAGCTAACGAGCAAGAATTGGATCTATTTAGGTCTCCCACCTAGCAGTTAGAGCTTGCTAGGTGTTAGAAAGGAAAAAAGCCCAGAACCGAGTAGATGTGATTCTACTGAGCTGGAGCTATAAAAAAAAAAAACCCTTGGCTACATAGGGAAAACCTGGCTAGAAGAAAAACACACATAAACCCTACGAAGAAGTAAGAAAATTGATAATGTACCTTTACAGGGAGGATACATAAGATATGGGTGTGGCCTACTGATAACAGCTAACGAGCTAGAAATGGATCTATTTAGGTCTCCCACCTAGCAGTTAGAGCTTGCTAGGTGTTAGAAAGGAAAAAAGCCCAGAACCGAGTAAATGTGATTCTACTGAGCTGGAGCTACAAAAAAAAAAAAAAAAAAAAAAACCTTGGCTACGTAGGGAAAACCTGGCTAGAAGAAAAACACACATAAACCCTATGAAGAAGTAAGAAAATTGATACTATACCTTTACAGGGAGGATACATAAGATTTGGGTGTGGCCTACTGATGACAGCTAATGAGCTAGAAATGGATCTATTTAGATCTCCCAACTAGCAGTTAGAGCTTGCTAGGTGTTAGAAAGGAAAAAAGCCAAGAACCGAATAGATTAGATTCTACTGAGCTGCAGCTACAAAAAAAAAAACAAAAAACAAAAACAAAAACAATCTTGTCTACATAGGGAAAACCTGGCTAGAAGAAAAACACATAAAACCCTATGAAGAAGTAAGAAAATTGATACTATACCTTTACAGGGAGAATAAATAAGATATTGGTGTGGCCTACTGATAACAGCTAACGAGCAAGAATTGGATCTATTTAGGTCTCCCACCTAGCAGTTAGAGCTTGCTAGGTATTAGAAAGGGAAAAAGCCCAGAACCGAGTAGATGTGATTCTAGTGAACTGGAGCTCCAAAAACAACAACAACAACAACAAAAAGAAAACAAAAAAAAAAAAAAACAACCCTTGGCTACGTAGGGAAAACCTGGCTAGAAGAAAAACACACATAAACCCTAGGAAGAAGTAAGGAAATTGATACTGTACCTTTACAGGGAGGATACATAAGATATGGGTGTGGCCTACTGATAACAGCTAACGAGAAAGAATTGGATCTATTTAGGTCTCCCACCTAGCCGTTAGAGCTTGCTAGGTATTAGAAAGGAAAAAAGCCCAGAACCGAGTAGATGTGATTCTACTGAGCTGGAGCTATAAAAAAAAAAACCTTGGCCACGTAGGGAAAACCTGGCTAGAAGAAAAACACACATAAACCCTACGAAGAAGTAAGAAAATTGATACTGGACCTTTACAGGGAGGATACATAAGATATGGGGGTGGCCTACTGATGACAGCTAACAAGCTAGAAATGGTTCAATTTAGGTCTCCCACCTAGCAGTTAGAGCTTGCTAGGTGTTAGAAAGGAAAAAAGCCCAGAACCGAATACATGTGATTCTACTGAGCTGCAGCTACAAAAAAAAAAAAAAAAAAAAAAAAAAAAACCAATCTTGTCTACATAGGGAAAACCTGGCTAGAAGAAAAACACATAAAACCCTATGAAGAAGTAAGAAAATTGATACTATACCTTTACAGGGAGAATACATAAGATATAGGTGTGGCCTACTGATAACAGCTAACGAGCAAGAATTGGATCTATTTAGGTCTCCCACCTAGCAGTTAGAGCTTGCTAGGTATTAGAAAGGGAAAAAGCCCAGAACCGAGTAGATGTGATTCTAGTGAACTGGAGCTACAAAAACAACAACAACAACAACAACAAAAAAACAAACAAAAAAAAAAAACAACCCTTGGCTACGTAGGGAAAACCTGGCTAGAAGAAAAACACACATAAACCCTAGGAAGAAGTAAGGAAATTGATACTGTACCTTTACAGGGAGGATACATAAGATATGGGTGTGGCCTACTGATAACAGCTAACGAGCAAGAATTGGATCTATTTAGGTCTCCCACCTAGCCGTTAGAGCTTGCTAGGTATTAGAAAGGAAAAAAGCCCAGAACCGAGTAGATGTGATCCTACTGAGCTGGAGCTATAAAAAAAAAAACCTTGGCCACGTAGGGAAAACCTGGCTAGAAGAAAAACACACATAAACCCTTCGAAGAAGTAAGAAAATTGATACTGGACCTTTACAGGGAGGATACATAAGATATGGGTGTGGCCTACTGATAACAGCTAACGAGCAAGAATTGGATCTATTTAGGTCTCCCACCTAGCAGTTAGAGCTTGCTAGGTGTTAGAAAGGAAAAAAGCCCAGAACCGAGTAGATGTGATTCTACTGAGCTGGAGCTATAAAAAAAAAAAACCCTTGGCTACATAGGGAAAACCTGGCTAGAAGAAAAACACACATAAACCCTACGAAGAAGTAAGAAAATTGATAATGTACCTTTACAGGGAGGATACATAAGATATGGGTGTGGCCTACTGATAACAGCTAACGAGCTAGAAATGGATCTATTTAGGTCTCCCACCTAGCAGTTAGAGCTTGCTAGGTGTTAGAAAGGAAAAAAGCCCAGAACCGAGTAAATGTGATTCTACTGAGCTGGAGCTACAAAAAAAAAAAAAAAAAAAAAACCTTGGCTACGTAGGGAAAACCTGGCTAGAAGAAAAACACACATAAACCCTATGAAGAAGTAAGAAAATTGATACTATACCTTTACAGGGAGGATACATAAGATTTGGGTGTGGCCTACTGATGACAGCTAATGAGCTAGAAATGGATCTATTTAGATCTCCCAACTAGCAGTTAGAGCTTGCTAGGTGTTAGAAAGGAAAAAAGCCAAGAACCGAATAGATTAGATTCTACTGAGCTGCAGCTACAAAAAAAAAAACAAAAAACAAAAACAAAAACAATCTTGTCTACATAGGGAAAACCTGGCTAGAAGAAAAACACATAAAACCCTATGAAGAAGTAAGAAAATTGATACTATACCTTTACAGGGAGAATAAATAAGATATTGGTGTGGCCTACTGATAACAGCTAACGAGCAAGAATTGGATCTATTTAGGTCTCCCACCTAGCAGTTAGAGCTTGCTAGGTATTAGAAAGGGAAAAAGCCCAGAACCGAGTAGATGTGATTCTAGTGAACTGGAGCTCCAAAAACAACAACAACAACAACAAAAAGAAAACAAAAAAAAAAAAAAACAACCCTTGGCTACGTAGGGAAAACCTGGCTAGAAGAAAAACACACATAAACCCTAGGAAGAAGTAAGGAAATTGATACTGTACCTTTACAGGGAGGATACATAAGATATGGGTGTGGCCTACTGATAACAGCTAACGAGAAAGAATTGGATCTATTTAGGTCTCCCACCTAGCCGTTAGAGCTTGCTAGGTATTAGAAAGGAAAAAAGCCCAGAACCGAGTAGATGTGATTCTACTGAGCTGGAGCTATAAAAAAAAAAACCTTGGCCACGTAGGGAAAACCTGGCTAGAAGAAAAACACACATAAACCCTACGAAGAAGTAAGAAAATTGATACTGGACCTTTACAGGGAGGATACATAAGATATGGGGGTGGCCTACTGATGACAGCTAACAAGCTAGAAATGGTTCAATTTAGGTCTCCCACCTAGCAGTTAGAGCTTGCTAGGTGTTAGAAAGGAAAAAAGCCCAGAACCGAATACATGTGATTCTACTGAGCTGCAGCTACAAAAAAAAAAAAAAAAAAAAAAAAAAAAACCAATCTTGTCTACATAGGGAAAACCTGGCTAGAAGAAAAACACATAAAACCCTATGAAGAAGTAAGAAAATTGATACTATACCTTTACAGGGAGAATACATAAGATATAGGTGTGGCCTACTGATAACAGCTAACGAGCAAGAATTGGATCTATTTAGGTCTCCCACCTAGCAGTTAGAGCTTGCTAGGTATTAGAAAGGGAAAAAGCCCAGAACCGAGTAGATGTGATTCTAGTGAACTGGAGCTACAAAAACAACAACAACAACAACAACAAAAAAACAAACAAAAAAAAAAAACAACCCTTGGCTACGTAGGGAAAACCTGGCTAGAAGAAAAACACACATAAACCCTAGGAAGAAGTAAGGAAATTGATACTGTACCTTTACAGGGAGGATACATAAGATATGGGTGTGGCCTACTGATAACAGCTAACGAGCAAGAATTGGATCTATTTAGGTCTCCCACCTAGCCGTTAGAGCTTGCTAGGTATTAGAAAGGAAAAAAGCCCAGAACCGAGTAGATGTGATCCTACTGAGCTGGAGCTATAAAAAAAAAAACCTTGGCCACGTAGGGAAAACCTGGCTAGAAGAAAAACACACATAAACCCTTCGAAGAAGTAAGAAAATTGATACTGGACCTTTACAGGGAGGATATATAAGATATGGGTGTGGCCTCCTGATGACAGCTAACGAGCTATTAATGGATCTATTTAGGTCTCCCACCTAGCAGTTACAGCTTGCTAAGTGTTAGAAAGGAAAAAAGCCCACAACCGAATACATGTGATTCTACTGAGCTGGAGCTCCAAAAAAAAAAAAAAAAAAAAAAAAAGCTTGGCTATGTAGGGAAAACCTGGCTAGGAGAAAAACACACATAAACCCTATGAAGAACTAAGATAATTGATACTGGACCTTTACAGGGAGGATACATAAGATATGGGTGTGGCCTCCTGATGACAGCTAACGAGCTAGAAATGGATCTATTTAGGTCTCCCACCTAGCAGTTAGGGCTTGCTAGGTGTTAGAAAGGAAAAAAGCCCAGAACCGAGTAGATGTGATTCTACTGAGCTGGAGCTACAAAAGAAAAAAAACAAACACCTTGGCTACGTAGGGAAAACCTGGCTAGAAGAAAAACACACATAAACCCTACGAAGAGGTAAGAAAATTGATACTGGACCTTTACAGGGAGGATACATAAGATATGGGTGTGTTCTACTGATGACAGCTAACGAGCTAGAAATGGATCTACTTAGGTCTCCCACCTAGCAGTTACAGCTTGCTATGTGTTAGAAAGGAAAAAAGCCCAGAACCGAGTACATGTGATTGTACTGAGCTGGAGCTACAAAAAAACAAAAAACAAAAAAAAATACAAAAAAAAAAACCTTGGCTACGTAGGGAAAACCTGGCTAGAAGAAAAACAGACATAAACCATATGAAGAGGTAAGAAAATTGATACTGGACCTTTACAGGGAGGATACATAAGATATGGGTGTGGCCTCCTGATGACAGCGAACGAGCTCGAAGTGGATCTATTTAGGTCTCCCACCTAGCAGTAAGAGCTTGCTAGGTGTTAGAAAGGAAAAAAGCCCAGAACCGAGTAGATGTGATTCTACTGAGCTGGAGATCCAAAAAAAAAAAAAAAAGCTTGGCTACGTAGGGAAAACCTGGCTAGGAGAAAAACACACATAAACCCTATGAAGAAGTAAGATAATTGATACTGGACGTTTACAGGGAGGATACATAAGATATGGGTGTCGCCTCCTGATGACAGCTAACGAGCTAGAAATGGATCTATTTAGGTCTCCCACCTAGCAGTTAGGGCTTGCTAGGTGTTAGAAAGGAAAAAAACCAAGAACCGAGTAGATGTGATTCTACTGAGCTGGATCTACAAAAAAAAAAAAAAAAAAAAAAAAAAAAAAAAACCTTGGCTACGTAGGGAAAACCTGGCTAGAAGAAAAACACACATAAAACCTACGAAGAAGTAAGAAAATTGATACTGGACCTTTACAGGGAATATATATAAGATATGGGTGTGGCCTACTGATGACAGCTAACGAGCTAGAAATGGATCTATTTAGGTCTCCCACCTAGCAGTTAGAGCTTGCTAGGTGTTAGAAAGGAAAAAAAGCCCAGAACCGAGTAGATGTGATTCTACTGAGCTGGAGTTACAAAAAAAAACAAAACAAAACAAAAAAAAAACCTTGGCTACGTAGGGAAAACCTGGCTAGAAGAAAAACACCCATAAACCCTACGAAGAAGTAAGAAAATTGATACTGGACCTTTACAGGGAGGATACATAAGATATGGGTGTGTTCTACTGATGACAGCTAACGAGCTAGAAATGGATCTACTTAGGTCTCCCACCTAGCAGTTACAGCTTGCTATGTGTTAGAAAGGAAAAAAGCCCAGAACCGAGTACATGTGATTGTACTGAGCTGGAGCTACAAAAAAACAAAACAAAAAAAAAAAAAAATACAAAGAAAAAACCTTGGCTACGTAGGGAAAACCTGGCTAGAAGAAAAACACCCATAAACCCTACAAAGAAGTAAGAAAATTGATACTGTACCTTTACAGGGAGGATACATAAGATATGGGTGTGGCCTACTGATGACAGCTAACGAGCTAGAAATGGATCTACTTAGGTCTCCCACCTAGCAGTTAGAGCTTGCTAGGTGTTAGGAAGGAAAAAAGCCCAGAACCGAGTAGATGTGATTCTACTGAGCTGGAGATCCAAAAAAAAAAAAAAAGCTTGGCTACGTAGGGAAAACCTGGCTAGGAGAAAAACACACATAAACCCTATGAAGAAGTAAGATAATTGATACTGGACCTTTACAGGGAGGATAGATAAGATATGGGTGTGGCCTCCTGATGACAGCTAACGAGCTAGAAATGGATCTATTTAGGTCTCCCACCTACCAGTTAGGGCTTGCTAGGTGTTAGAAAGGAAAAAAGCCCAGAACCGAGTAGATGTGATTCTACTGAGCTGGAGCTACAAAAAAAAAAAAAACAAAAAAACAAAATAAAACCTTGGCAATGTAGGGAAAACCTGGCTAGAAGAAAAAAACACATAAACCCTACGAAGAAGTAAGAAAATTGATACTGGACCTTTACAGGGAGGATACATAAGATATGGGTGTGGCCTCCTGATGACAGCTAACGAGCTCGAAGTGGATCTATTTAGGTCTCCCACCTAGCAGTTAGGGCTTGCTAGGTGTTAGAAAGGAAAAAAGCCCAGAACCGAGTACATGTGATTGTACTGAGCTGGAGCTACAAAAAAAAAAAAAAAAAAAAAAAAAAAAAAAAAAAAACATTGTCTACGTAGGGAAAACCTGGCTAGAAGAAAAACAGACATAAACCATATGAAGAGGTAAGAAAATTGATACTGGACCTTTACAGGGGGGATACATAAGATATGGGTGTGGCCTCCTGATGACAGCTAACGAGCTAGAAATGGATCTGTTTAGGTCTCCCACCTAGGAGTTAGAGCTTGCTAGGTGTTAGAAAGGAAAAAAGCCCAGAACCGAGTAGATGTGATTCTACTGAGCTGGAGCTACAAAAATAAAAAAAAAATAAAAAAAAAAAAAAAAAAACCTTGGCTACGTAGGGAAAACCTGGCTAGAAGAGAAACACACATAAAACCTAAGAAGAAGTAAGAAAATTGATACTGGACCTTTACAGGGAATATATATAAGATATGGGTGTGGCCTACTGATGACAGCTAACGAGCTAGAAATGGATCTATTTAGGTCTCCCACCTAGCAGTTAGAGCTTGCTAGGTGTTAGAAAGGAAAAAAAGCCCAGAACCGAGTAGATGTGATTCTACTGAGCTGGAGCTACAAAAAAAAAAAAAAAAAAACAAAAAACAAAAAAAAAACCTTGGCTAGGTAGGGAAAACCTGGCTAGAAGAAAAACACCCATAAACCCTACGAAGAAGTAAGAAAATTGATACTGGACCTTTACAGGGAGGATACATAAGATATGGGTGTGTTCTACTGATGAAAGCTAACGAGCTAGAAATGGATCTACTTAGGTCTCCCACCTAGCAGTTAGAGCTTGCTAGGTGTTAGGAAGGAAAAAAGCCCAGAACCGAGTAGATGTGATTCTACTGAGCTGGAGCTACAAAAAAAAAAAAAAAAAACAAAAACCCTTGGCTACGTAAGGAAAACCTGGCTAGAAGAAAAACACAAATAAACCCTACGAAGAAGTAAGAAAATTGATACTGGACCTTTACAGGGAGGATACATAAGATATGGGTGTGGCCTCCTGATGACAGCTAACGAGCTCGAAGTGGATCTATTTAGGTCTCCCACCTAGCAGTTAGGGCTTGCTAGGTGTTAGAAAGGAAAAAAGCCCAGAACCGAGTACATGTGATTGTACTGAGCTGGAGCTACAAAAAAAAAAAAAAAAAAAAAAAAAAAAACATTGGCTACGTATGGAAAACCTGGCTAGAAGAAAAACAGACATAAACCATATGAAGAGGTAAGAAAATTGATACTGGACCTTTACAGGGAGGATACATAAGATATGGGTGTGGCCTCCTGATGACAGCTAACGAGCTAGAAATGGATCTGTTTAGGTCTCCCACCTAGGAGTTAGAGCTTGCTAGGTGTTAGAAAGGAAAAAAGCCCAGAACCGAGTAGATGTGATTCTACTGAGCTGGAGCTACAAAAAAAAAAAAAAAAAAAAAACCTTGGCTACGTAGGGAAAACCTGGCTAGAAGAAAAACACACATAAAACCTAAGAAGAAGTAAGAAAATTGATACTGGACCTTTACAGGGAATATATATAAGATATGAGTGTGGCCTACTGATGACAGCTAACGAGCTAGAAATGGATCTATTTAGGTCTCCCACCTAGCAGTTAGAGCTTGCTAGGTGTTAGAAAGGAAAAAAAGCCCAGAACCGAGTAGATGTGATTCTACTGAGCTGGAGCTACAAAAAAAACAAAAAAAAAAAAAAACAAAAAAAAAACCTTGGCTAGGTAGGGAAAACCTGGCTAGAAGAAAAACACCCATAAACCCTACGAAGAAATAAGAAAATTGATACTGGACCTTTACAGGGAGGATACATAAGATATGGGTGTGTTCTACTGATGAAAGCTAACGAGCTAGAAATGGATCTACTTAGGTCTCCCACCTAGCAGTTAGAGCTTGCTAGGTGTTAGGAAGGAAAAAAGCCCAGAACCGAGTAGATGTGATTCTACTGAGCTGGAGCTACAAAAAAAAAAAAACAAAAACCCTTGGCTACATAAGGAAAACCTGGCTAGAAGAAAAACACACATAAACCCTACGAAGAAGTAAGAAAATTGATACTGGACCTTTACAGGGAGGATACATAAGATATGGGTGTGGCCTCCTGATGACAGCTAACGAGCTAGAAATGGATCTATTTAGGTCTCCCACCTAGCAGTTAGGGCTTGCTAGGTGTTAGAAAGGAAAAAAGCCCAGAACCGAGTAGATGTGATTCTACTGAGCTGGAGCTACAAAAGAAAAAAAAACAAACACCTTGGCTACGTAGGGAAAACCTGGCTAGAAGAAAAACACCCATAAACCCTACGAAGAAGTAAGAAAATTGATACTGGACCTTTACAGGGAGGACACATAAGATATGGGTGTGTCCTACTGATGACAGCTAACGAGCTAGAAATGGATCTACTTAGGTCTCCCACCTACCAGTTACAGCTTGCTAGGTGTTAGAAAGGAAAAAAGCCCAGAACCGAGTACATGTGATTGTACTGAGCTGGAGCTACAAAAAAACAAAAAACAAAAAAAAAATACAAAAAAAAAACCTTGGCTACGTAGGGAAAACCTGGCTAGAAGAAAAACAGACATAAACCATATGAAGAGGTAAGAAAATTGATACTGGACCTTTACAGGGAGGATACATAAGATATGGGTGTGGCCTCCTGATGACAGCTAACCAGCTCGAAGTGGATCTATTTAGGTCTCCCACCTAGCAGTAAGAGCTTGCTAGGTGTTAGAAAGGAAAAAAGCCCAGAACCGAGTAGATTTGATTCTACTGAGCTGGAGCTCCAAAAAAAGAAATAAATAAAATAAAACACCTTGGCTATGTAGGGAAAACCTGGCTAGAAGAAAAACAACCATAAACCCTACGAAGAAGTAAGAAAATTGATACTGTACCTTTACAGGGAGGATACATAAGATATGGGTGTGGCCTACTGATGACAGCTAACGATCTAGAAATGGATCTATTTAGGTCTCCCACCTAGCAGTTAGAGCTTGCTAGGTGTTAGAAAGGAAAAAAGCCCAGAACTGAGTACATGTGATTGTACTGAGATGGAGCTACAAAAAAAAAAAAAAAAAAAAGACTTGGCTACGTAGGGAAAACCTGGCTACAGGAAAAACACATATAAACCCTACGAAGAAGTAAGAAAATTGATACTGGACCTTTACAGGGAGGATACATAAGATATGGGTGTGGCCTCCTGATGACAGCTAACGAGCTAGAAATGTATCTATTTAGGTCTCCCACCTAGCAGTTAGAGCTTGCTAGGTGTTAGAAAGGAAAAAAGCCCAGAACCAAGTAGATGTGATTCTACTGAGCTGGAGATCCAAAAAAAAAAAAAAAAAGCTTGGCTACGTAGGGAAAACCTGGCTAGGAGAAAAACACACATAAACCCTATGAAGAAGTAAGATAATTGATACTGGACCTTTACAGGGAGGATACATAAGATATGGGTGTGGCCTCCTGATGACAGCTAACGGGCTAGAAATGGATCTATTTAGGTCTCCCACCTAGCAGTTAGGGCTTGCTAGGTGTTAGAAAGGAAAAAAGCCCAGAACCGAGTAGATGTGATTCTACTGAGCTGGAGCTACAAAAAAAAAAAAAAAACAAACAAAATAAAACCTTGGCAACGTAGGGAAAACCTGGCTAGAAGAAAAACACACATAAACCCTACGAAGAAGTAAGAAAATTGATACTGGACCTTTACAGGGAGGATACATAAGATATGGGTGAGGCCTACTGATGACAGCTAACGAGCTAGAAATGGATATATTTAGGTCTCCCACCTAGCAGTTACAGCTTGCTAGGTGTTAGAAAGGAAAAAAGTCCAGAACCGAGTACATGTGATTGTACTGAGCTGGAGCTACAAAAAAACAAAAAAAACAAAAAACAAAATAAAAAAAAACCTTGGCTACGTAGGGAAAACCTGGCTAGAAGAAAAACAGACATAAACCATATGAAGAGGTAAGAAAATTGATACTGGACCTTTACAGGGAGGATACATAAGATATGGGTGTGGCCTCCTGATGACAGCTAACGAGCTAGAAATGGATCTGTTTAGGTCTCCCACCTAGGAGTTAGAGCTTGCTAGGTGTTAGAAAGGAAAAAAGCCCAGAACCGAGTAGATGTGATTCTACTGAGCTGGAGCTACCAAAAAAAAAAAAAAAAAAAACCTTGGCTACGTAGGGAAAACCTGGCTAGAAGAAAAACACACATAAAACCTACGAAGAAGTAAGAAAATTGATACTGGACCTTTATAGGGAATATATATAAGATATGGGTGTGGCCTACTGATGACAGCTAACGAGCTAGAAATGGATCTATTTAGGTCTCCCACCTAGCAGTTAGAGCTTGCTAGGTGTTAGAATGGAAAAAAAGCCCAGAACCGAGTAGATGTGATGCTAATGAGATGGAGCTAAAAAAAAAACAAAAAAAACAAAAAAAAAACCTTGGCTACGTAGGGAAAACCTGGCTAGAAGAAAAACACCCATAAACCCTACGAAGAAGTAAGAAAATTGATACTGGACCTTTACAGGGAGGATACATAAGATATGGGTGTGTTCTACTGATGACAGCTAACGAGCTAGAAATGGATCTACTTAGGTCTCCCACCTAGCAGTTACAGCTTGCTATGTGTTCGAAAGGAAAAAAGCCCAGAACCGAGTACATGTGATTGTACTGAGCTGGAGCTACAAAAAAACAAAAAAAAAAAAAATACAAAAAAAAAACCTTGGCTACGTAGGGAAAACCTGGCTAGAAGAAAAACAGACATAAACCATATGAAGAGGTAAGAAAATTGATACTGGACCTTTACAGGGAGGATACATAAGATATGGGTGTGGCCTCCTGATGACAGCTAACGAGCTAGAAATGGATCTGTTTAGGTCTCCCACCTAGGAGTTAGAGCTTGCTAGGTGTTAGAAAGGAAAAAAGCCCAGAACCGAGTAGATGTGATTCTACTGAGCTGGAGGTACCAAAAAAAAAAAAAAAAAAAAAAAAAAAAAAAACCTTGGCTACGTAGGGAAAACCTGGCTAGAAGAAAAACACACATAAAACCTACGAAGAAGTAAGAAAATTGATACTGGACCTTTACAGGGAATATATATAAGATATGGGTGTGGCCTACTGATGACAGCTAACGATCTAGAAATGGATCTATTTAGGTCTCCCACCTAGCAGTTAGAGCTTGCTAGGTGTTAGAAAGGAAAAAAGCCCAGAACTGAGTACATGTGATTGTACTGAGATGGAGCTACAAAAAAAAAAAAAAAAAAGACTTGGCTACGTAGGGAAAACCTGGCTACAGGAAAAACACACATAAACCCTACGAAGAAGTAAGAAAATTGATACTGGACCTTTACAGGGAGGATACATAAGATATGGGTGTGGCCTCCTGATGACAGCTAACGAGCTAGAAATGTATCTATTTAGGTCTCCCACCTAGCAGTTAGAGCTTGCTAGGTGTTAGAAAGGAAAAAAGCCCAGAACCAAGTAGATGTGATTCTACTGAGCTGGAGATCCAAAAAAAAAAAAAACAAACAAAATAAAACCTTGGCAACGTAGGGAAAACCTGGCTAGAAGAAAAACACACATAAACCCTACGAAGAAGTAAGAAAATTGATACTGGACCTTTACAGGGAGGATACATAAGATATGGGTGAGGCCTACTGATGACAGCTAACGAGCTAGAAATGGATATATTTAGGTCTCCCACCTAGCAGTTACAGCTTGCTAGGTGTTAGAAAGGAAAAAAGTCCAGAACCGAGTACATGTGATTGTACTGAGCTGGAGCTACAAAAAAACAAAAAAAACAAAAAACAAAATAAAAAAAAACCTTGGCTACGTAGGGAAAACCTGGCTAGAAGAAAAACAGACATAAACCATATGAAGAGGTAAGAAAATTGATACTGGACCTTTACAGGGAGGATACATAAGATATGGGTGTGGCCTCCTGATGACAGCTAACGAGCTAGAAATGGATCTGTTTAGGTCTCCCACCTAGGAGTTAGAGCTTGCTAGGTGTTAGAAAGGAAAAAAGCCCAGAACCGAGTAGATGTGATTCTATTGAGCTGGAGCTACCAAAAAAAAAAAAAAAAAAAAAACAAAAAAAAAAAAAACCTTGGCTACGTAGGGAAAACCTGGCTAGAAGAAAAACACACATAAAACCTACGAAGAAGTAAGAAAATTGATACTGGACCTTTACAGGGAATATATATAAGATATGGGTGTGGCCTACTAATGACAGCTAACGAGCTAGAAATGGATCTATTTAGGTCTCCCACCTAGCAGTTAGAGCTTGCTAGGTGTTAGAAAGGAAAAAAAGCCCAGAACCGAGTAGATGTGATGCTACTGAGCTGGAGCTAAAAAAAAAACAAAAAAAACAAAAAAAAAACCTTGGCTACGTAGGGAAAACCTGTCTAGAAGAAAAACACCCATAAACCCTACGAAGAAGTAAGAAAATTGATACTGGACCTTTACAGGGAGGATACATAAGATATGGGTGTGTTTTACTGATGACAGCTAACGAGCTAGAAATGGATCTACTTAGGTCTCCCACCTAGCAGTTACAGCTTGCTATGTGTTCGAAAGGAAAAAAGCCCAGAACCGAGTACATGTGATTGTACTGAGCTGGAGCTACAAAAAAACAAAAAAAAAAAATACAAAAAAAAAACCTTGGCTACGTAGGGAAAACCTGGCTAGAAGAAAAACAGACATAAACCATATGAAGAGGTAAGAAAATTGATACTGGACCTTTACAGGGAGGATACATAAGATATGGGTGTGGCCTCCTGATGACAGCTAACGAGCTAGAAATGGATCTGTTTAGGTCTCCCACCTAGGAGTTAGAGCTTGCTAGGTGTTAGAAAGGAAAAAAGCCCAGAACCGAGTAGATGTGATTCTACTGAGCTGGAGCTACCAAAAAAAAAAAAAAAAAAACCTTGGCTACGTAGGGAAAACCTGGCTAGAAGAAAGACACACATAAAACCTACGAAGAAGTAAGAAAATTGATACTGGACCTTTACAGGGAATATATATAAGATATGGGTGTGGCCTACTGATGACAGCTAACGAGCTAGAAATGGATCTATTTAGGTCTCCCACCTAGCAGTTAGAGCTTGCTAGGTGTTAGAAAGGAAAAAAAGCCCAGAACCGAGTAGATGTGATGCTACTGAGCTGGAGCTAAAAAAAAAACAAAAAAAAAACAAAAAAAAAACCTTGGCTACGTAGGGAAAACCTGGCTAGAAGAAAAACACCCATAAACCCTACGAAGAAGTAAGAAAATTGATACTGGACCTTTACAGGGAGGATACATAAGATATGGGTGTGTTCTACTGATGACAGCTAACGAGCTAGAAATGGATCTACTTAGGTCTCCCACCTAGCAGTTACAGCTTGCTATGTGTTCGAAAGGAAAAAAGCCCAGAACCGAGTACATGTGATTGTACTGAGCTGGAGCTACAAAAAAAAAAAAAAAAAAAATACAAAAAAAAAACCTTGGCTACGTAGGGAAAACCTGGCTAGAAGAAAAACAGACATAAACCATATGAAGAGGTAAGAAAATTGATACTGGACCTTTACAGGGAGGATACATAAGATATGGGTGTGGCCTCCTGATGACAGCTAACGAGCTCGAAGTGGACCTATTTAGGTCTCCCACCTAGCAGTAAGAGCTTGCTAGGTGTTAGAAAGGAAAAAAGCCCAGAACCGAGTAGATGTGATTCTACTGAGCTGGAGCTACAAAAAAAAATAATAAATAAAACACCTTGGCTATGTAGGGAAAACCTGGCTAGAAGAAAAACACCCATAAACCCTACGAAGAAGTAAGAAAATTGATACTGTACCTTTACAGGGAGGATACATAAGATATGGGTGTGGCCTACTGATGACAGGTAACGAGCTAGAAATGGATCTACTTAGGTCTCCCACCTAGCAGTTAGGGCTTGCTAGGTGTTAGGAAGGAAAAAAGCCCAGAACCGAGTAGATGTGATTCTACTGAGCTGGAGATCCAAAAAAAAAAAAAAAAGCTTGGCTACGTAGGGAAAACCTGGCTAGGAGAAAAACACACATAAACCCTATGAAGAAGTAAGATAATTGATACTGGACCTTTACAGCGAGGATTCATAAGATATGGGTGTGGCCTCCTGATGACAGCTAACGAGCTAGAAATGGATCTATTTAGGTCTCCCACCTAGCAGTTAGGGCTTCCTAGGTGTTAGAAAGGAAAAAAACCCAGAACTGAGTACATGTGATTCTACTGAGCTGGAGCTACAAAAAAAAAAAACAAAGTAAAACCTTGGCAACGTAGGGAAAACCTGGCTAGAAGAAAAACACACATAAACCCTACGAAGAAGTAAGAAAATTGATACTGGACCTTTACAGGGAGGATACATAAGATATGGGTGTGGCCTCCTGATGACAGCTAACGAGCTCGAAGTGGATCTATTTAGGTCTTCCACCTAGCAGTTAGGGCTTGCTAGGTGTTAGAAAGGAAAAAAGCCCAGAACCGAGTACATGTGATTGTACTGAGCTGGAGCTACAAAAAAAAAAAAATAAAAAATAAAAAATAAAAAAAAACCTTGGCTACGTAGGGAAAACCTGGCTAGAAGAAAGACAGACATAAACCATATGAAGAGGTAAGAAAATTGATACTGGACCTTTACAGGGAGGATACATAAGATATGGGTGTGGCCTCCTGATGACAGCTAACGAGCTAGAAATGGATCTGTTTAGGTCTCCCACCTAGGAGTTAGAGCTTGCTAGGTGTTAGAAAGGAAAAAAGCCCAGAACTGAGTAGATGTGATTCTACTGAGCTGGAGCTACAAAAAAAAAAAAAAAAAAAAAAAAAAAAGGACTTGGCTACGTAGGGAAAACCTGGCTAGAAGAAAAACACACATAAACCCTACGAAGAAGTAAGAAAATTGATACTGGACCTTTACAGGGAGGATACATAAGATATGGGTGTGTCCTACTGATGACAGCTAACGAGCTAGAAATGGATCTACTTAGGTTTCCCACCTAGCAGTTACAGCTTGCTAGGTGTTAGAAAGGAAAAAAGCCCAGAACCGAGTACATGTGATTTTACTGAGCTGGAGCTACAAAAAAAAAAAAAAAAAAAAAAAAAAAAAAAAAAAAAAAAAAACCTTGGCTACGTAGGGAAAACCTGGCTAGAAGAAAAACAGACATAAACCATATGAAGAGGTAATCAAATTGATACTGGACCTTTACAGGGAAGATACATAAGATATGGGTGTGGCCTCCTGATGACAGCTAACGGGCTAGAAGTGGATCTATTTAGGTCTCCCACCTAGCAGTAAGAGCTTGCTCGGTGTTAGAAAGGAAAGAAGCCCAGAACCGAGTAGATGTGATTCTACTGAGCTGGAGCTACAAAAAAAAAAAAAAAAAACAACAACAAAACACCTTGGCTATGTAGGGAAAACCTGGCTAGAAGAAAAACACCCATAAAACCTACGAAGAAGTAAGAAAATTGATACTGGACCTTTACAGGGAGGATACATAAGATATGGGTGTGGCCTCCTGATATCAGCTAACGAGCTAGAAATCGATCTATTTAGGTCTCCCACCTACCAGTAAGAGCTTGCTAGGTGTTAGAAAAGAAAAAAGCCCAGAACCTAGTACATGTGATTCTCCTGAGCTGGAGCTACAAAAAAAAAAAACAAAAAAAACAAAAAAAAACCTTGGCTACGTAGGGAAAACCTGGCTAGAAGAAAAACACCCATAAACCCTACAAAGAAGTAAGAAAATTGATACTGGACCTTTACAGGGAGGATACATAAGATATGGGTGTGTTCTACTGATGACAGCTAACGAGCTAGAAATGGATCTACTTAGGTCTCCCACCTAGCAGTTATAGCTTGCTATGTGTTAGAAAGGAAAAAAGCCCAGAACCGAGTAGATGTGATTCTACTAAGCTGGAGCTACAAAAAAAAAAAACAAAAAACCCTTGGCTACGTAGGGAAAACCTGGCTAGAAAAAAAACACACATAAACCCTACGAAGAAGTAAGAAAATTGATACTGGACCTTTACAGGGAGGATACATAAGATATGGGTGTGGCCTACTGATGACAGATAACGAGCTAGAAATGGATCTATTTAGGTCTCCCACCTAGCAGTTAGGGCTTGCTAGGTGTTAGAAAGGAAAAAAGCCCAGAACCGAGTACATGTGATTGTACTGAGCTGGAGCTACAAAAAAAAAAAACAAAAAAAAAACCAAACAAACAAAAAAAAAAAAACCTTGGCTCCGTAGGGAAAACCTGGCTAGAAGATAAACAGACATAAACCATATGAAGAGGTAAGAAAATTCATACTGGACCTTAACAGGGAGGATACATAAGATATGGGTGTGGCCTCCTGATGACAGCTAACGAGTTAGAAATGGATCTATTTAGGTCTCCCACCTAGCAGTTAGGGCTTGCTAGGTGTTAGAAAGGAAAAAAGCCCAGAACTGAGTACATGTGATTGTACTGAGCTGGAGCTACAAAAAAAAAAAAAAAAAAAAAAAAAAAAAAAAAAGGACTTGGCTACGTAATGAAAACCTGGCTAGAAGAAAAACACACATAAACCCTACAAAGAAGTAAGAAAATTGATACTGGACCTTTACAGGTAGGATACATAAGATATGGGTGTGGCCTCCTGATGACAGCTAACGAGCTAGAAATGGATCTACTTAGGTCTCCCACCTAGTAGTTACAGCTTGCTAGGTGTTAGAAAGGAAAAAAGCCCAGAACCGAGTACATGTGATTGTACTGAGCTGGAGCTACAAAAAAAAAAAAAAAAAAAAACAAAACAAAACAAAAAAAAAAACAAAAAAAAAACCTTGGCTACGTAGGGAAAACCTGGCTAGAAGAAAAACACCCATAAACCATATGAAGAGGTAAGAAAATTGATACTGGACCTTTACAGGGAGGATACATAAGATATGGGTGTGGCCTCCTGATGACAACTAACGATCTAGAAATGGATCTATTTAGGTCTCCCACCTAGCAGTTAGAGCTTGCTAGGTGTTAGAAAGGAAAAAAGCCCAGAACCGAGTAGATGTGATTCTACTGAGCTGGAGCTACAAAAGAAAAAAAACAAACACTTTGGCTACCTAGGGAAAACCTGGCTAGAAGAAAAACACACATAAAACCTACGAAGAAGTAAGAAAATTGATACTGGACCTTTAAAGGGAGGATACATAAGATATGGGTGTGGCCTCCTGATGACAGCTAACTAGCTAGAAATGGATCTGTTTAGGTCTCCCACCTCGGAGATAGAGCTTTCTAGGTGTTAGAAAGGAAAAAAGCGCAGAACCGAGTAGATGTGATTCTACTGAGCTGGAGCTACAAAAAAACAAAAACAAAACAAAAAAAAAAAGCTTGGCTACATAGGGAAAACCTGGCTAGAAGAAAAACACACATAAACCCTACGAAGAAGTAAGAAAATTGATACTGGACCTTTACAGGGTATATGTATAAGATATGGGTGTGGCCTCCTGATGACAGCTAACGACCTAGAAATGGACCTATTTAGGTCTCCCACCTAGCAGTTAGAGCTTGCTAGGTGTTAGGAAGGAAAAAAGCCCAGAACCGAGTAGATGTGATTCTACTGAGCTGGAGCTACAAAAAAAAAAACAAAAAACCCTTGGCTACGTAGGGAAAACCTGGCTAGAAAAAAAACACACATAAACCCTATGAAGAAGTAAGAAAATTGATACTGGACCTTTACAGGGAGGATACATAAAATATGGGTGTGGCCTCCTGATGACAGATAACGAGCTAGAAATGGATCTACTTAGGTCTCCCACCTACCAGTTACAGCTTGCTAGGTGTTAGAAAGGAAAAAAGCCCAGAACCGAGTACATGTGATTGTACTGAAATGGAGCTACAAAAAACAAAAAACAAAAAAAAAACAAAAAAAAAAAAAAAAAACCTTGGCTCCGTAGGGAAAACCTGGCTAGAAGAAAAACAGACATAAACCATATGAAGAGGTAAGAAAATTGATACTGGACCTTTACAGGGAGGATACATAAGATATGGGTGTGGCCTCCTGATGACAGCTAACGAGTTAGAAATGGATCTATTTAGGTCTCCCACCTAGCAGTTAGGGCTTGCTAGGTGTTAGAAAGGAAAAAAGCCCAGAACTGAGTACATGTGATTGTACTGAGC
This sequence comes from Arizona elegans, assembly GCA_022577455.1. Taxonomy (NCBI): domain Eukaryota; kingdom Metazoa; phylum Chordata; class Lepidosauria; order Squamata; family Colubridae; genus Arizona; species Arizona elegans. The sequence continues at coordinate 66,348,030 of JAKOOJ010000004.1, read as the reverse complement.
TGGAGCTACAAAAAAAAAAAAAAAAAAAAAAAAAAGGACTTGGCTACGTAGGGAAAACCTGGCTAGAAGAAAAACACACATAAACCCTACAAAGAAGTAAGAAAATTGATACTGGACCTTTACAGGTAGGATACATAAGATATGGGTGTGGCCTCCTGATGACAGCTAACGAGCTAGAAATGGATCTACTTAGGTCTCCCACCTAGTAGTTACAGCTTGCTAGGTGTTAGAAAGGAAAAAAGCCCAGAACCGAGTACATGTGATTGTACTGAGCTGGAGCTACAAAAAAAAAAAAAACAAAAAAAAAAACAAAACAAAAAAAAAAAACAAAAAAAAAACCTTGGCTACGTAGGGAAAACCTGGCTAGAAGAAAAACACCCATAAACCATATGAAGAGGTAAGAAAATTGATACTGGACCTTTACAGGGAGGATACATAAGATATGGGTGTGGCCTCCTGATGACAGCTAACGATCTAGAAATGGATCTATTTAGGTCTCCCACCTAGCAGTTAGAGCTTGCTAGGTGTTAGAAAGGAAAAAAGCCCAGAACCGAGTAGATGTGATTCTACTGAGCTGGAGCTACAAAAGAAAAAAAACAAACACTTTGGCTACCTAGGGAAAACCTGGCTAGAAGCAAAACACACATAAACCCTATGAAGAAGTTAGAAAATTGACACTGGACCTTTACAGGGAGGATACATAAGATATGGATGTGGCCTCCTGATGACAGCTAACGAGCTAGAAATGGATCTATTTAGGTCTCCCACCTAGGAGTTAGAGCTTGCTAGGTGTTAGAAAGGAAAACAGCCCAGAACCGAGTAGATGTGATTCTACTGAGCTGGAGCTACAAAAAAAAAACAAAAACAAAAAAACCTTGGGTACGTAGGGAAAACCTGGCTAGAAGAAAAACACACATAAAACCTACGAAGAAGTAAGAAAATTGATACTGGACCTTTAAAGGGAGGGTACATAAGATATGGGTGTGGCCTCCTGAAGACAGCTAACTAGCTAGAAATGGATCTGTTTAGGTCTCCCACCTCGGAGATAGAGCTTTCTAGGTGTTAGAAAGGAAAAAAGCGCAGAACCGAGTAGATGTGATTCTACTGAGCTGGAGCTACAAAAAAACAAAAACAAAACAAAAAAAAAAAAGCTTGGCTACATAGGGAAAACCTGGCTAGAAGAAAAACACACATAAACCCTACGAAGAAGTAAGAAAATTGATACTGGACCTTTACAGGGAATATATATAAGATATGGGTGTGGCCTCCTGATGACAGCTAACGACCTAGAAATGGACCTATTTAGGTCTCCCACCTAGCAGTTAGAGCTTGCTAGGTGTTAGGAAGGAAAAAAGCCCAGAACCGAGTAGATGTGATTCTAATGAGCTGGAGCTACAAAAAAAAAACAAAAAACCCTTGGCTACGTAGGGAAAACCTGGCTAGAAAAAAAACACACATAAACCCTACGAAGAAGTAAGAAAATTGATACTGGACCTTTACAGGGAGGATACATAAAATATGGGTGTGGCCTCCTGATGACAGATAACGAGCTAGAAATGGATCTACTTAGGTCTCCCACCTACCAGTTACAGCTTGCTAGGTGTTAGAAAGGAAAAAAGCCCAGAACCGAGTACATGTGATTGTACTGAAATGGAGCTACAAAAAACAAAAAACAAAAAACAAAAAAAAAAACAACAAAAAAAAAACCTTGGCTCCGTAGGGAAAACCTGGCTAGAAGAAAAACAGACATAAACCATATGAAGAGGTAAGAAAATTGATACTGGACCTTTACAGGGAGGATACATAAGATATGGGTGTGGCCTCCTGATGACAGCTAACGAGTTAGAAATGGATCTATTTAGGTCTCCCACCTAGCAGTTAGGGCTTGCTAGGTGTTAGAAAGGAAAAAAGCCCAGAACTGAGTACATGTGATTGTACTGAGCTGGAGCTACAAAAAAAAAAAAAAAAAAAAAAAAAGGACTTGGCTACGTAGGGAAAACCTGGCTAGAAGAAAAACACACATAAACCCTACAAAGAAGTAAGAAAATTGATACTGGACCTTTACAGGTAGGATACATAAGATATGGGTGTGGCCTCCTGATGACAGCTAACGAGCTAGAAATGGATCTACTTAGGTCTCCCACCTAGTAGTTACAGCTTGCTAGGTGTTAGAAAGGAAAAAAGCCCAGAACCGAGTAGATGTGATTCTACTGAGCTGGAGCTACAAAAAAAAAAACAACAACAACAACAAAACACCTTGGCTATGTAGGGAAAACCTGGCTAGAAGAAAAACACCCATAATCCCTACGAAGAAGTAAGAAAATTGATACTGTGCCTTTACAGGGAGGATATGGGTGTGGCCTACTGATGACAGCTAAAGAGCTAGAAATGGATCTACTTAGGTCTCCCACCTACCAGTTACAGCTTGCTAGGTGTTAGAAAGGAAAAAAGCCCAGAACCGAGTACATGTGATTGTACTGAGCTGGAGCTACAAAAAAAAAAAAACAACAACAACAAAACACCTTGGCTATGTAGGGAAAACCTGGCTAGAAGAAAAACACCCATAAACCCTACGAAGAAGTAAGAAAATTGATACTGTGCCTTTACAGGGAGGATATGGGTGTGGCCTACTGATGACAGCTAATGAGCTAGAAATGGATCTATTTAGGTCTCCCACCTAGCAGTTAGAGCTTGCTAGGTGTTAGAAAGGAAAAAAGCCCAGAACCGAGTAGATGTGATTCTACTGAGCTGGAGCTACAAAAGAAAAAAAACAAACACCTTGGCTACCTAGGGAAAACCTGGCTAGAAGCAAAATACACATAAACCCTATGAAGAAGTTAGAAAATTGACAGTGGACCTTTACAGGGAGGATACATAAGATATGGATGTGGCCTCCTGATGACAGCTAACGAGCTAGAAATGGATCTATTTAGGTCTCCCACCTAGCAGTTAGAGCTTGCTAGGTGTTAGAAAGGAAAACAGCCCAGAACCGAGTAGATGTGATTCTACTGAGCTGGAGCTACAAAAAAAAAAAAAAAAAAACCTTGGGTACGTAGGGAAAACCTGGCTAGAAGTAAAACACACATAAAACCTACGAAGAAGTAAGAAAATTGATACTGGACCTTTACAGGGAGGATACATAAGATATGGGTGTGGCCTCCTGATGACAGCTAACTAGCTAGAAATGGATCTGTTTAGGTCTCCCACCTAGGAGTTAGAGCTTGCTAGGTGTTAGAAAGGAAAAAAGCCCAGAACCGAGTAGATGTGATTCTACTGAGCTGGAGCTACAAAAAAACAAAAAAACAAAAAAAAAAGCTTGGCTACATAGGGAAAACCTGGCTAGAAGAAAAACACCCGTAAACCCTACGAAGAAGTAAGAAAATTGATACTGGACCTTTACAGGGAGGATACATAAGATATGGGTGTGTCCTACTGATGACAGCTAACGAGCTAGAAATGGATCTACTTAGGTCTCCCACCTACCAGTTACAGCTTGCTAGGTGTTAGAAAGGAAAAAAGCCCAGAACCGAGTACATGTGATTGTACTGAGCTGGAGCTACAAAAAAAAAAAAAAAAAAAAAAAAAAACCTTGGCTCCGTAGGGAAAACCTGGCTAGAAGAAAAACAGACATAAACCATATGAAGAGGTAAGAAAATTGATACTGGACCTTTACAGGGAGGATACATAAGATATGGGTGTGGCCTCCTGATGACAGCTAACGAGCTAGAAGAGGATCTATTTAGGTCTCCCACCTAGCAGTAAGAGCTTGCTAGGTGTTAGAAAGGAAAAAAGCCCAGAACCGAGTAGATGTGATTCTACTGAGCTGGAGCTACAAAAAAACAAAACAAAACAAAAAAAAGCTTGGCTACATAGGGAAAACCTGGCTAGAAGAATAACACACATAAACCCTACGAAGAAGTAAGAAAATTGATACTGGACCTTTACACAGAATATATATAAGATATGGGTGTGGCCTCCTGATGACAGCTAACGAGCTAGAAATGGATCTATTTAGGTCTCCCACCTAGCAGTTAGAGCTTGCTAGGTGTTAGGTAGGAAAAAAGCCCAGAACCGAGTAGATGTGATTCTACTGAGCTGGAGCTACCAAAAAAAAAAAAAAAAAAAAAAAAAAAAAAAACCCTTGGCTACGTAGGGAAAACCTGGCTAGAAGAAAAACACACATAAACCCTACGAAGAAGTAAGAAAATTGATACTGGACCTTTACAGGGAGGATACATAAGATATGGGTGTGGCCTCCTGATGACAGCTAACGAGCTAGAAATGGATCCATTTAGGTCTCCCACCTAGCAGTAAGATCTTGCTAGGTGTTAGAAAGGAAAAAAGCCCAGAACCGAGTAGATGTGATTCTACTGAGCTGGAGCTACAAAAGAAAAAAAACAAACACCTTGGCTACCTAGGGAAAACCTGGCTAGAAGCAAAACACACATAAACCCTACGAAGAAGTAAGGAAATTGATACAGTACCTTTTAAGGGAGGATACATAAGATATGGGTGTGGCCTACTGATAACAGCTAACGAGCAAGAAATGGATCTATTTAGGTCTCCCACCTAGCAGTTAGAGCTTGCAAGGTGTTACAAAGGAAAACAGCCCAGTTCCGAGTAGATGTGATTCTACTGAGCTGGAGCTACAAAAAAAACCAAAAAAACAAAACAAAAAAAAAAACCTTGGCTACGTAGGGAAAACCTGGCTAGAAGAAAAACACCCATAAACCCTACGAAGAAGTAAGAAAATTGATACTGGACCTTTACAGGGAGGATACATAAGATATGGGTGTGTCCTACTGATGACAGCTAACGAGCTAGAAATGGATCTACTTAGGTCTCCCACCTAGCAGTTACAGCTTGCTATGTGTTAGAAAGGAAAAAAGCCCAGAACCGAGTACATGTGATTGTACTGAGCTGGAGCTACAAAAAAAAAAAAAAAAAAAAAAAAACCTTGGCTACGTAGGGAAAACCTGGCTAGAAGAAAAACAGACATAAACCATATGAAGAGGTAAGAAAATTGATACTGGACCTTTACAGGGAGGATACATAAGATATGGGTGTGGCCTCCTGATGACAGCTAACGAGCTAGAAGAGGATCTATTTAGGTATCCCACCTAGGAGTAAGAGCTTGCTAGGTGTTAGAAAGGAAAAAAGCCCAGAACCGAGTAGATGTGATTCTACTGAGCTGGAGCTACCAAAAAAAAAAAACAAACAAACAAAAAAAAAACACCTTTGCTATGTAGGGAAAACCTGGCTAGAAGAAAAACACACATAAACCCTACGAAGAAGTAAGAAAATTGATACTGTACCTTTACAGGGAGGATACATAAGATATGGGTGTGGCCTACTGATGACAGCTAACGAGCTAGAAGTGGATCTATTTAGGTCTCCCACCTAGCAGTAAGAGCTTGCTAGGTGTTAGAAAGGAAAAAAGCCCAGAACCGAGTAGATGTGATTCTACTGAGCTGGAGCTACAAAAAAACAAAACAAAAAAAAAAAAGCTTGGCTACATAGGGAAAACCTGGCTAGAAGAAAAACACACATAAACCCTACGAAGAAGTAAGGAAATTGATACAGTACCTTTTCAGGGAGGATACATAAGATATGGGTGTGGCCTACTGATAACAGCTAACGAGCAAGAAATGGATCTATTTAGGTCTCCCACCTAGCAGTTAGAGCTTGCAAGGTGTTACAAAGGAAAACAGCCCAGTTCCGAGTAGATGTGATTCTACTGAGCTGGAGCTACAAAAAAAACCAAAAAAACAAAACAAAAAAAAAAAACCTTGGCTACGTAGGGAAAACCTGGCTAGAAGAAAAACACCCATAAACCCTACGAAGAAGTAAGAAAATTGATACTGGACCTTTACAGGGAGGATACATAAGATATGGGTGTGTCCTACTGATGACAGCTAACGAGCTAGAAATGGATCTACTTAGGTCTCCCACCTAGCAGTTACAGCTTGCTATGTGTTAGAAAGGAAAAAAGCCCAGAACCGAGTACATGTGATTGTACTGAGCTGGAGCTACAAAAAAAAAAAAAAAAAAAAAAAACCTTGGCTACGTAGGGAAAACCTGGCTAGAAGAAAAACAGACATAAACCATATGAAGAGGTAAGAAAATTGATACTGGACCTTTACAGGGAGGATACATAAGATATGGGTGTGGCCTCCTGATGACAGCTAACGAGCTAGAAGAGGATCTATTTAGGTATCCCACCTAGGAGTAAGAGCTTGCTAGGTGTTAGAAAGGAAAAAAGCCCAGAACCGAGTAGATGTGATTCTACTGAGCTGGAGCTACCAAAAAAAAAAAAAACAAACAAACAAAAAAAAAACACCTTGGCTATGTAGGGAAAACCTGGCTAGAAGAAAAACACACATAAACCCTACGAAGAAGTAAGAAAATTGATACTGTACCTTTACAGGGAGGATACATAAGATATGGGTGTGGCCTACTGATGACAGCTAACGAGCTAGAAGTGGATCTATTTAGGTCTCCCACCTAGCAGTAAGAGCTTGCTAGGTGTTAGAAAGGAAAAAAGCCCAGAACCGAGTAGATGTGATTCTACTGAGCTGGAGCTACAAAAAAACAAAACAAAAAAAAAAAAGCTTGGCTACATAGGGAAAACCTGGCTAGAAGAAAAACACACATAAACCCTACGAAGAAGTAAGAAAATTGATACTGGACCTTTACAGGGAATATATATAAGATATGGGTGTGGCCTCCTGATGACAGCTAACAAGCTAGAAATGGATCTATTTAGGTCTCCCACCTAGCAGTTAGAGCTTGCTAGGTGTTAGGAAGGAAAAAAGCCCAGAACCGAGTAGATGTGATTCTACTGAGCTGGAGCTACAAAAACAAAACAAAAAAAAAAAAAAACCCTTGGCTACGTAGGGAAAACCTGGCTAGAAGAAAAACACCCGTAAACCCTACGAAGAAGTAAGAAAATTGATACTGGACCTTTACAGGGAGGATACATAAGATATGGGTGTGTCCTACTGATGACAGCTAACGAGCTAGAAATGGATCTACTTAGGTCTCCCACCTACCAGTTACAGCTTGCTAGGTGTTAGAAAGGAAAAAAGCCCAGAACCGAGTACATGTGATTGTACTGAGCTGGAGCTACAAAAAAAAAAAAAAAAAAAAAAAAAAACCTTGGCTCCGTAGGGAAAACCTGGCTAGAAGAAAAACAGACATAAACCATATGAAGAGGTAAGAAAATTGATACTGGACCTTTACAGGGAGGATACATAAGATATGGGTGTGGCCTCCTGATGACAGCTAACGAGCTAGAAGAGTATCTATTTAGGTCTCCCACCTAGCAGTAAGAGCTTGCTAGGTGTTAGAAAGGAAAAAAGCCCAGAACCGAGTAGATGTGATTCTACTGAGCTGGAGCTACAAAAAAACAAAACAAAACAAAAAAAAGCTTGGCTACATAGGGAAAACCTGGCTAGAAGAATAACACACATAAACCCTACGAAGAAGTAAGAAAATTGATACTGGACCTTTACACAGAATATATATAAGATATGGGTGTGGCCTCCTGATGACAGCTAACGAGCTAGAAATGGATCCATTTAGGTCTCCCACCTAGCAGTAAGAGCTTGCTAGGTGTTAGAAAGGAAAAAAGACCAGAACCGAGTAGATGTGATTCTACTGAGCTGGAGCTACAAAAGAAAAAAAACAAACACCTTGGCTACCTAGGGAAAACCTGGCTAGAAGCAAAACACACATAAACCCTATGAAGAAGTTAGAAAATTGACACTGGACCTTTACCGGGAGGATATATAAGATATGGATGTGGCCTCCTGATGACAGCTAACGAGCTAGAAATGGATCTATTTAGGTCTCCCACCTAGCAGTTAGAGCTTGCTAGGTGTTAGAAAGGAAAACAGCCCAGAACCGAGTAGATGTGATTCTACTGAGCTGGAGCTACAAAAAAAAAAAAAAAAACAACCTTGGCTACGTAGAGAAAACCTGGCTAGAAGAAAAACACACATAAACCCTACGAAGAAGTAAGGAAATTGATACAGTACCTTTTCAGGGAGGATACATAAGATATGGGTGTGGCCTACTGATAACAGCTAACGAGCAAGAAATGGATCTATTTAGGTCTCCCACCTAGCAGTTAGAGCTTGCAAGGTGTTACAAAGGAAAACAGCCCAGTTCCGAGTAGATGTGATTCTACTGAGCTGGAGCTACAAAAAAAAACAAAAAAACAAAACAAAAAAAAAAACCTTGGCTACGTAGGGAAAACCTGGCTAGAAGAAAAACACCCATAAACCCTACGAAGAAGTAAGAAAATTGATACTGGACCTTTACAGGGAGGATACATAAGATATGGGTGTGTCCTACTGATGACAGCTAACGAGCTAGAAATGGATCTACTTAGGTCTCCCACCTAGCAGTTACAGCTTGCTAGGTGTTAGAAAGGAAAAAAGCCCAGAACCGAGTAGATGTGATTCTACTGAGCTGGAGCTACCAAAAAAAAAAAAAAAAAACAAACAAAAAAAAAACACCTTGGCTATGTAGGGAAAACCTGGCTAGAAGAAAAACACACATAAACCCTACGAAGAAGTAAGAAAATTGATACTGTACCTTTACAGGGAGGATACATAAGATATGGGTGTGGCCTACTGATGACAGCTAACGAGCTAGAAGTGGATCTATTTAGGTCTCCCACCTAGCAGTAAGAGCTTGCTAGGTGTTAGAAAGGAAAAAAGCCCAGAACCGAGTAGATGTGATTCTACTGAGCTGGAGCTACAAAAAAAAAAAAAAACAACAACAACAAAACACCTTGGCTATGTAGGGAAAACCTGGCTAGAAGAAAAACACCCATAAACCCTACGAAGAAGTAAGAAAATTGATACTGTGCCTTTACAGGGAGGATACATAAGATATGGGTGTGGCCTACTGATGACAGCTAACGAGCTAGAAATGGATCTATTTAGGTCTCCCACCTAGCAGTAAGAGCTTGCTAGGTGTTAGAAAGGAAAAAAGCCGAGAACCGAGTAGATGTGATTCTACTGAGCTGGAGCTACAAAAAAAAAAAAAAAACAACAACAAAACACCTTGGCTATGTAGGGAAAACCTGGCTAGAAGAAAAACACCCATAAACCCTACGAAGAAGTAAGAAAATTGATACTGTGCCTTTACAGGGAGGATACATAAGATATGGGTGTGGCCTACTGATGACAGCTAACGAGCTAGAAATGGATCTATTTAGGTCTCCCACCTAGCAGTTAGAGCTTGCTAGGTGTTAGAAAGGAAAAAAGCCCAGAACCGAGTAGATGTGATTCTACTGAGCTGGAGCTACAAAAGAAAAAAAACAAACACCTTGGCTACCTAGGGAAAACCTGGCTAGAAGCAAAACACACATAAACCCTATGAAGAAGTTAGAAAATTGACACTGGACCTTTACAGGGAGGATACATAAGATATGGATTTGGCCTCCTGATGACAGCTAACGAGCTAGAAATGGATCTATTTAGGTCTCCCACCTAGCAGTTAGAGCTTGCTAGGTGTTAGAAAGGAAAACAGCCCAGAACCGAGTAGATGTGATTCTACTGAGCTGGAGCTACAAAAAAAAAAAAAACAACAACAACAAAACACCTTGGCTATGTAGGGAAAACCTGGCTAGAAGAAAAACACCCATAAACCCTACGAAGAAGTAAGAAAATTGATACTGTGCCTTTACAGGGAGGATACATAAGATATGGGTGTGGCCTACTGATGACAGCTAACGAGCTAGAAATGGATCTATTTAGGTCTCCCACCTAGCAGTTACAGCTTGCTAGGTGTTAGAAAGGAAAAAAGCCCAGAACCGAGTACATGTGATTCTACTGAGCTGGAGCTACAAAAAAAAAAAAACAACAACAACAAAACACCTTGGCTATGTAGGGAAAACCTGGCTAGAAGAAAAACACCCATAAACCCTACGAAGAAGTAAGAAAATTGATACTGTGCCTTTACAGGGAGGATATGGGTGTGGCCTACTGATGACAGCTAACGAGCTAGAAATGGATCTATTTAGGTATCCCACCTAGGAGTAAGAGCTTGCTAGGTGTTAGAAAGGAAAAAAGCCCAGAACCGAGTAGATGTGATTCTACTGAGCTGGAGCTACCAAAAAAAAAAAAAAAACAAACAAAAAAAAAACACCTTGGCTATGTAGGGAAAACCTGGCTAGAAGAAAAACACACATAAACCCTACGAAGAAGTAAGAAAATTGATAATGTACCTTTACAGGGAGGATACATAAGATATGGGTGTGGCCTACTGATGACAGCTAACGAGCTAGAAGTGGAAATATTTAGGTCTCCCACCTAGCAGTAAGAGCTTGCTAGGTGTTAGAAAGGAAAAAAGCCCAGAACCGAGTAGATGTGATTCTACTGAGCTGGAGCTACAAAAAAAAAAAAAACAACAACAACAAAACACCTTGGCTATGTAGGGAAAACCTGGCTAGAAGAAAAACACCCATAAACCCTACGAAGAAGTAAGAAAATTGATACTGTGCCTTTACAGGGAGGATACATAAGATATGGGTGTGGCCTACTGATGACAGCTAACGAGCTAGAAATGGATCTATTTAGGTCTCCCACCTAGCAGTAAGAGCTTGCTAGGTGTTAGAAAGGAAAAAAGCCGAGAACCGAGTAGATGTGATTCTACTGAGCTGGAGCTACAAAAAAAAAAAAAAAACAACAACAAAACACCTTGGCTATGTAGGGAAAACCTGGCTAGAAGAAAAACACCCATAAACCCTACGAAGAAGTAAGAAAATTGATACTGTGCCTTTACAGGGAGGATACATAAGATATGGGTGTGGCCTACTGATGACAGCTAACGAGCTAGAAATGGATCTATTTAGGTCTCCCACCTAGCAGTTAGAGCTTGCTAGGTGTTAGAAAGGAAAAAAGCCCAGAACCGAGTAGATGTGATTCTACTGAGCTGGAGCTACAAAAGAAAAAAAACAAACACCTTGGCTACCTAGGGAAAACCTGGCTAGAAGCAAAACACACATAAACCCTATGAAGAAGTTAGAAAATTGACACTGGACCTTTACAGGGAGGATACATAAGATATGGATTTGGCCTCCTGATGACAGCTAACGAGCTAGAAATGGATCTATTTAGGTCTCCCACCTAGCAGTTAGAGCTTGCTAGGTGTTAGAAAGGAAAAAAGCCCAGAACCGAGTAGATGTGATTCTACTGAGCTGGAGCTACAAAAAAAAAACAACAACAACAACAAAACACCTTGGCTATGTAGGGAAAACCTGGCTAGAAGAAAAACACCCATAAACCCTACGAAGAAGTAAGAAAATTGATACTGTGCCTTTACAGGGAGGATACATAAGATATGGGTGTGGCCTACTGATGACAGCTAACGAGCTAGAAATGGATCTATTTAGGTCTCCCACCTAGCAGTTACAGCTTGCTAGGTGTTAGAAAGGAAAACAGCCCAGAACCGAGTAGATGTGATTCTACTGAGCTGGAGCTACAAAAAAAAAAAAAAAAAAAAAAAAAAAAAAAAAAAAAAAAACCTTGGGTACGTAGGGAAAACCTGGCTAGAAGCAAAACACACATAAACCCTATGAAGAAGTTAGAAAATTGACACTGGACCTTTACAGGGAGGATACATAAGATATGGGTGTGGCCTACTGATGACAGCTAACGAGCTAGAAATGGATCTATTTAGGTCTCCCACCTAGCAGTTACAGCTTGCTAGGTGTTAGAAAGGAAAAAAGCCCAGAACCGAGTACATGTGATTCTACTGAGCTGGAGCTACAAAAAAAAAAAACAACAACAACAAAACACCTTGGCTATGTAGGGAAAACCTGGCTAGAAGAAAAACACCCATAAACCCTACGAAGAAGTAAGAAAATTGATACTGTGCCTTTACAGGGAGGATACATAAGATATGGGTGTGGCCTACTGATGACAGCTAACGAGCTAGAAATGGATCTATTTAGGTCTCCCACCTAGCAGTTAGAGCTTGCTAGGTGTTAGAAAGGAAAAAAGCCCAGAACCGAGTAGATGTGATTCTACTGAGCTGGAGCTACAAAAGAAAAAAAACAAACACCTTGGCTACCTAGGGAAAACCTGGCTAGAAGCAAAACACACATAAACCCTATGAAGAAGTTAGAAAATTGACACTGGACCTTTACAGGGAGGATACATAAGATATGGATTTGGCCTCCTGATGACAGCTAACGAGCTAGAAATGGATCTATTTAGGTCTCCCACCTAGCAGTTAGAGCTTGCTAGGTGTTAGAAAGGAAAACAGCCCAGAACCGAGTAGATGTGATTCTACTGAGCTGGAGCTACAAAAAAAAAAAAAAAAAAAAAAAAAAAAAAAAAAAAAACCTTGGGTTCGTAGGGAAAACCTGGCTAGAAGAAAAACACACATAAAACCTACGAAGAAGTAAGAAAATTGATACTGGACCTTTACAGGGAGGATACATAAGATATGGGTGTGGCCTCCTGATGACAGCTAACTAGCTAGAAATGGATCTGTTTAGGTCTCCCACCTAGCAGTTAGAGCTTGCTAGGTGTTAGAAAGGAAAAAAGCCCAGAACCGAGTAGATGTGATTCTACTGAGCTGGAGCTACAAAAAAACAAAACAAAACAAAAAAAAAAGCTTGGCTACATAGGGAAAACCTGGCTAGAAGAAAAACACACATAAACCCTATGAAGAAGTAAGAAAATTGATACTGGACCTTTACAGGGAATATATATAAGATATGGGTGTGGCCTCCTGATGACAGCTTACGAGCTAGAAATGGATCTCTTTAGGTCTCCCACCTAGCAGTAAGAGGTTGCTAGGTGTTAGAAAGGAAAAAAGCCCAGAACCGAGTAGATGTGATTCTACTGAGCTGGAGCTACAAAAGAAAAAAAACAAACACCTTGGCTACCTAGGGAAAACCTGACTAGAAGCAAAACACACATAAACCCTATGAAGAAGTTAGAAAATTGACACTGGACCTTTACGGGGAGGATATATAAGATATGGATGTGGCCTCCTGATGACAGCTAACGAGCTAGAAATGGATCTATTTAGGTCTCCCACCTAGCAGTTAGAGCTTGCTAGGTGTTACAAAGGAAAAAAGCCCAGTTCCGAGTAGATGTGATTCTACTGAGCTGGAGCTACAAAAAAAACCAAAAAAACAAAAACAAAAAAAAAAACCTTGGCTACGTAGGGAAAACCTGGCTAGAAGAAAAACACCCATAAACCCTACGAAGAAGTAAGAAAATTGATACTGGACCTTTACAGGGAGGATACATAAGATATGGGTGTGTCCTACTGATGACAGCTAACGAGCTAGAAATGGATCTACTTAGGTCTCCCACCTAGCAGTTACAGCTTGCTATGTGTTAGAAAGGAAAAAAGCCCAGAACCGAGTACATGTGATTGTACTGAGCTGGAGCTACAAAAAAAAAAAAAAAAACCTTGGCTACATAGGGAAAACCTGGCTAGATTAAAAACAGACATAAACCATATGAAGAGGTAAGAAAATTGATACTGGACCTTTACAGGGAGGATACATAAGATATGGGTGTGGCCTCCTGATGACAGCTAACGAGCTAGAAATGGATCTGATTAGGTCTCCCACCTAGGAGTTAGAGCTTGCTAGGTGTTAGAAAGGAAAAAAGCCCAGAACCGCGTAGATGTGATTGTACTGAGCTGGAGCTACAAAAAAAAAAAAAAAAAAAAAAGGACTTGGCTACGTAGGGAAAACCTGGCTAGAAGAAAAACACCCATAAACCCTACGAAGAAGTAAGAAAATTGATACTGGACCTTTACAGGGAGGATACATAAGATATGGGTGTGTCCTACTGATGACAGCTAACGAGCTAGAAATGGATCTACTTAGGTCTCCCACCTAGCAGTTACAGCTTGCTAGGTGTTAGAAAGGAAAAAAGCCCAGAACCGAGTACATGTGATTGTACTGAGCTGGAGCTACAAAAAAAAAAAAAAAACAACAACAACAAAACACCTTGGCTATGTAGGGAAAACCTGGCTAGAAGAAAAACACCCATAAACCCTACGAAGAAGTAAGAAAATTGATACTGTGCCTTTACAGGGAGGATACATAAGATATGGGTGTGGCCTACTGATGACAGCTAACGAGCTAGAAATGGATCTATTTAGGTCTCCCACCTAGCAGTTAGAGCTTGCTAGGTGTTAGAAAGGAAAAAAGCCCAGAACCGAGTAGATGTGATTCTACTGAGCTGGAGCTAAAAAAGAAAAAAAACAAACACCTTGGCTACCTAGGGAAAACCTGGCTAGAAGCAAAACACACATAAACCCTATGAAGAAGTTAGAAAATTGACACTGGACCTTTACAGGGAGGATACATAAGATATGGATTTGGCCTCCTGATGACAGCTAACGAGCTAGAAATGGATCTATTTAGGTCTCCCACCTAGCAGTTAGAGCTTGCTAGGTGTTAGAAAGGAAAACAGCCCAGAACCGAGTAGATGTGATTCTACTGAGCTGGAGCTACAAAAAAAAAAAAAAAAAAAAAAAAAAAAAAAAAAAAACCTTGGGTACGTAGGGAAAACCTGGCTAGAAGAAAAACACACATAAAACCTACGAAGAAGTAAGAAAATTGATACTGGACCTTTACAGGGAGGATACATAAGATATGGGTGTGGCCTCCTGATGACAGCTAACTAGCTAGAAATGGATCTGTTTAGGTCTCCCACCTAGCAGTTAGAGCTTGCTAGGTGTTAGAAAGGAAAAAAGCCCAGAACCGAGTAGATGTGATTCTACTGAGCTGGAGCTACAAAAAAACAAAACAAAACAAAAAAAAAAGCTTGGCTACATAGGGAAAACCTGGCTAGAAGAAAAACACACATAAACCCTATGAAGAAGTAAGAAAATTGATACTGGACCTTTACAGGGAATATATATAAGATATGCGTGTGGCCTCCTGATGACAGCTAACGAGCTAGAAATGGATCTATTTAGGTCTCCCACCTAGCAGTAAGAGGTTGCTAGGTGTTAGAAAGGAAAAAACCCCAGAACCGAGTAGATGTGATTCTACTGAGCTGGAGCTACAAAAGAAAAAAAACAAACACCTTGGCTACCTAGGGAAAACCTGACTAGAAGCAAAACACACATAAACCCTATGAAAAAGTTAGAAAATTGACACTGGACCTTTACGGGGAGGATATATAAGATATGGATGTGGCCTCCTGATGACAGCTAACGAGCTAGAAATGGATCTATTTAGGTCTCCCACCTAGCAGTTAGAGCTTGCTAGGTGTTACAAAGGAAAACAGCCCAGTTCCGAGTAGATGTGATTCTACTGAGCTGGAGCTACAAAAAAAACCAAAAAAACAAAACAAAAAAAACCTTGGCTACGTAGGGAAAACCTGGCTAGAAGAAAAACACCCATAAACCCTACGAAGAAGTAAGAAAATTGATACTGGACCTTGACAGGGAGGATACATAAGATATGGGTGTGTCCTACTGATGACAGCTAACGAGCTAGAAATGGATCTACTTAGGTCTCCCACCTAGCAGTTACAGCTTGCTATGTGTTAGAAAGGAAAAAAGCCCAGAACCGAGTACATGTGATTGTACTGAGCTGGAGCTACAAAAAAAAAAAAACCTTGGCTACGTAGGGAAAACCTGGCTAGATTAAAAACAGACATAAACCATATGAAGAGGTAAGAAAATTGATACTGGACCTTTACAGGGAGGATACATAAGATATGGATTTGGCCTCCTGATGACAGCTAACGAGCTAGAAATGGATCTATTTAGGTCTCCCACCTAGCAGTTAGAGCTTGCTAGGTGTTAGAAAGGAAAACAGCCCAGAACCGAGTAGATGTGATTCTACTGAGCTGGAGCTACAAAAAAAAAAAAAAAAAAAAAAAAAAAAAAAACCTTGGGTACGTAGGGAAAACCTGGCTAGAAGAAAAACACACATAAAACCTACGAAGAAGTAAGAAAATTGATACTGGACCTTTACAGGGAGGATACATAAGATATGGGTGTGGCCTCCTGATGACAGCTAACTAGCTAGAAATGGATCTGTTTAGGTCTCCCACCTAGCAGTTAGAGCTTGCTAGGTGTTAGAAAGGAAAAAAGCCCAGAACCGAGTAGATGTGATTCTACTTAGCTGGAGCTACAAAAAAACAAAACAAAACAAAAAAAAAAAAGCTTGGCTACATAGGGAAAACCTGGCTAGAAGAAAAACACACATAAACCCTATGAAGAAGTAAGAAAATTGATACTGGACCTTTACAGGGAATATATATAAGATATGGGTGTGGCCTCCTGATGACAGCTAACGAGCTAGAAATGGATCTATTTAGGTCTCCCACCTAGCAGTAAGAGGTTGCTAGGTGTTAGAAAGGAAAAAACCCCAGAACCGAGTAGATGTGATTCTACTGAGCTGGAGCTACAAAAGAAAAAAAACAAACACCTTGGCTACCTAGGGAAAACCTGACTAGAAGCAAAACACACATAAACCCTATGAAAAAGTTAGAAAATTGACACTGGACCTTTACGGGGAGGATATATAAGATATGGATGTGGCCTCCTGATGACAGCTAACGAGCTAGAAATGGATCTATTTAGGTCTCCCACCTAGCAGTTAGAGCTTGCTAGGTGTTACAAAGGAAAACAGCCCAGTTCCGAGTAGATGTGATTCTACTGAGCTGGAGCTACAAAAAAAACCAAAAAAACAAAAAAAAAAAAACCTTGGCTACGTAGGGAAAACCTGGCTAGAAGAAAAACACCCATAAACCCTACGAAGAAGTAAGAAAATTGATACTGGACCTTTACAGGGAGGATACATAAGATATGGGTGTGTCCTACTGATGACAGCTAACGAGCTAGAAATGGATCTACTTAGGTCTCCCACCTAGCAGTTACAGCTTGCTATGTGTTAGAAAGGAAAAAAGCCCAGAACCGAGTACATGTGATTGTACTGAGCTGGAGCTACAAAAAAAAAAAAAAAAAACCTTGGCTACGTAGGGAAAACCTGGCTAGATTAAAAACAGACATAAACCATATGAAGAGGTAAGAAAATTGATACTGGACCTTTACAGGGAGGATACATAAGATATGGGTGTGGCCTCCTGATGACAGCTAACGAGCTAGAAATGGATCTGTTTAGGTCTCCCACCTAGGAGTTAGAGCTTGCTAGGTGTTAGAAAGGAAAAAAGCCCAGAACCGCGTAGATGTGATTGTACTGAGCTGGAGCTACAAAAAAAAAAAAAAAGGACTTGGCTACGTAGGGAAAACCTGGCTAGAAGAAAAACACCCGTAAACCCTACGAAGAAGTAAGAAAATTGATACTGGACCTTTACAGGGAGGATACATAAGATATGGGTGTGTCCTACTGATGACAGCTAACGAGCTAGAAATGGATCTACTTAGGTCTCCCACCTAGCAGTTACAGCTTGCTAGGTGTTAGAAAGGAAAAAAGCCCAGAACCGAGTACATGTGATTGTACTGAGCTGGAGCTACAAAAAAAAAAAAAACAAAAAAAAAAAAACAAAAAAAAAACCTTGGCTACGTAGGGAAAACCTGGCTAGAAGAAAAACAGACATAAACTATATGAAGAGGTAAGAAAATTGATACTGGACCTTTACAGGGAGGATACATAAGATATGGGTGTGGCCTCCTGATGACAGCTAACCAGCTAGAAGTGGATCTATTTAGGTCTCCCACCTAGCAGTAAGAGCTTGCTAGGTGTTAGAAAGGAAAAAAGCCCAGAACCGAGTAGATGTGATTCTACTGAGCTGGAGCTACAAAAAAAAAAAAAAAAAAAAAAAAAAAAAAACCTTGGGTACGTAGGGAAAACCTGGCTAGAAGAAAAACACACATAAACCATATGAAGAGGTAAGAAAATTGATACTGGACCTTTACAGGGAGGATACATAAGATATGGGTGTGGCCTACTGATGACAGCTAACGAGCTAGAAATGGATCTATTTAGGTCTCCCACCTAGCAGTTAGAGCTTGCTAGGTGTTAGAAAGGAAAAAAGCCCAGAACCGAGTAGATGTGATTCTACTGAGCTGGAGCAACAAAAAAAAAAAAAAAAAAAACAACAAAACACCTTGGCTATGTAGGGAAAACCTGTCTAGAAGAAAAACACCCATAAACCCTACGAAGAAGTAAGAAAATTGATACTGTGCCTTTACAGGGAGGATACATAAGATATGGGTGTGGCCTCCTGATGACAGCTAACGAGCTAGAAGAGGATCTATTTAGGTCTCCCACCTAGGAGTAAGAGCTTGCTAGGTGTTAGAAAGGAAAAAAGCCCAGAACCGAGTAGATGTGATTCTACTGAGCTGGAGCTACCAAAAAAAAAAAAAAAAACAAAAAAAAAACACCTTGGCTATGTAGGGAAAACCTGGCTAGAAGAAAAACACCCATAAACCCTACGAAGAAGTAAGAAAATTGATACTGTACCTTTACAGGGAGGATGCATAAGATATGGGTGTGGCCTACTGATGACAGCTAACGAGCTAGAAGTGGATCTATTTAGGTCTCCCACCTAGCAGTAAGAGCTTGCTAGGTGTTAGAAAGGAAAAAAGCCCAGAACCGAGTAGATGTGATTCTACTGAGCTGGAGCTACAAAAAAAAAAAAAAAAAAAACAACAAAACACCTTGGCTATGTAGGGAAAACCTGTCTAGAAGAAAAACACCCATAAACCCTACGAAGAAGTAAGAAAATTGATACTGTGCCTTTACAGGGAGGATACATAAGATATGGGTGTGGCCTACTGATGACAGCTAACGAGCTAGAAATGGATCTATTTAGGTATCCCACCTAGCAGTTAGAGCTTGCTAGGTGTTAGAAAGGAAAAAAGCCCAGAACCGAATAGATGTGATTCTACTGAGCTGGAGCTACAAAAGAAAAAAAACAAACACCTTGGCTACCTAGGGAAAACCTGGCTAGAAGCAAAACACACATAAACCCTATGAAGAAGTTAGAAAATTGACACTGGACCTTTACAGGGAGGATACATAAGATATGGATGTGGCCTCCTGATGACAGCTAACGAGCTAGAAATGGATCTATTTAGATCTCCCACCTAGCAGTTAGAGCTTGCTAGGTGTTAGAAAGGAAAACAGCCCAGAACCGAGTAGATGTGATTCTACTGAGCTGGAGCTACAAAAAAAAAAAAAAAAAAAAAAAAAAAAACCTTGGGTACGTAGGGAAAACCTGGCTAGAAGAAAAACACACATAAAACCTACGAAGAAGTAAGAAAATTGATACTGGACCTTTACAGGGAGGATACATAAGATATGGGTGTGGCCTACTGATTACAGCTAACGAGCTAGAAATGGATCTATTTAGGTCTCCAACCTAGCAGTTAGAGCTTGCTAGGTGTTAGAAAGGAAAAAAGCCCAGAACCGAGTAGATGTGATTCTACTGAGCTGGAGCTACAAAAAAACAAAACAAAACAAAAAAAAAAGCTTGGCTACATAAGGAAAACCTGGCTAGAAGAAAAACACACATAAACCCTATGAAGAAGTAAGAAAATTGATACTGGACCTTTACAGGGAATATATATAAGATATGGGTGTGGCCTCCTGATGACAGCTAACGAGCTAGAAATGGATCTATTTAGGTCTCCCACCTAGCAGTAAGAGCTTGCTAGGTGTTAGAAAGGAAAAAAGCCCAGAACCGAGTAGATGTGATTCTACTGAGCTGGAGCTACAAAAGAAAAAAAACAAACACCTTGGCTACCTAGGGAAAACCTGGCTAGAAGCAAAACACACATAAACCCTATGAAGAAGTTAGAAAATTGACACTGGACCTTTACGGGGAGGATATATAAGATATGGATGTGGCCTCCTGATGACAGCTAACGAGCTAGAAATGGATCTATATAGGTCTCCCACCTAGCAGTTAGAGCTTGCTAGGTGTTATAAAGGAAAACACCCCAGTTCCGAGTAGATGTGATTCTACTGAGCTGGAGCTACAAAAAAAACCAAAAAAAAAAAAAAAAAAACACCTTGCCTACGTAGGGAAAACCTGGCTAGAAGAAAAACACCCATAAACCCTACGAAGAAGTAAGAAAATTGATACTGGACCTTTACAGGGAGGATACATAAGATATGGGTGTGTCCTACTGATGACAGCTAACGAGCTAGAAATGGATCTACTTAGGTCTCCCACCTAGCAGTTACAGCTTGCTATGTGTTAGAAAGGAAAAAAGCCCAGAACCGAGTACATGTGATTATACTGAGCTGGAGCTACAAAAAAAAAAAAAAAAAAAAAAAAAAAAAAACCTTGGCTCCGTAGGGAAAACCTGGCTAGAAGAAAAACAGACATAAACCATATGAAGAGGTAAGAAAATTGATACTGGACCTTTACAGGGAGGATACATAAGATATGGGTGTGGCCTCCTTATGACAGCTAACGAGCTAGAAATGGATCTGTTTAGGTCTCCCACCTAGGAGTTAGAGCTTGCTAGGTGTGAGAAAGGAAAAAAGCCCAGAACCGCGTAGATGTGATTGTACTGAGCTGGAGCTACAAAAAAAAAAAAAAAAAAAAAAAAAAAAACCTTGGCTCCGTAGGGAAAACCTGGCTAGAAGAAAAACAGACATAAACCATATGAAGAGGTAAGAAAATTGATACTGGACCTTTACAGGGAGGATACATAAGATATGGGTGTGGCCTCCTGATGACAGCTAACGAGCTAGAAATGGATCTGTTTAGGTCTCCCACCTAGGAGTTAGAGCTTGCTAGGTGTTAGAAAGGAAAAAAGCCCAGAACCGCGTAGATGTGATTGTACTGAGCTGGAGCTACAAAAAAAAAAAAAAAAAAAAAAAGGACTTGGCTACGTAGGGAAAACCTGGCTAGAAGAAAAACACCCATAAACCCTACGAAGAAGTAAGAAAATTGATACTGGACCTTTACAGGGAGGATACATAAGATAAGGGTGTGTCCTACTGATGGCAGCTAACGAGCTAGAAATGGATCTACTTAGGTCTACCACCTAGCAGTTACAGCTTGCTAGGTGTTAGAAAGGAAAAAAGCCCAGAACCGAGTACATGTGATTCTACTGAGCTGGAGCTACAAAAAAAAACAAAACAAAACAAAAAAAAAAACCTTGGCTACGTAGGGAAAACCTGGCTAGAAGAAAAACAGACATAAACTATATGAAGAGGTAAGAAAATTGATACTGGACCTTTACAGGGAGGATACATAAGATATGGGTGTGGCCTCCTGATGACAGCTAACCAGCTAGAAGTGGATCTATTTAGGTCTCCCACCTAGCAGTAAGAGCTTCCTAGGTGTTAGAAAGGAAAAAAGCCCAGAACCGAGTAGATGTGATTGTACTGAGCTGGAGCTACAAAAAAAAAACAAAAACAAAAAAAAAAAAAAACACCTTGGCTATGTAGGGAAAACCTGGCTAGAAGAAAAACACCCATAAACCCTACGAAGAAGTAAGAAAATTGATACTGTACCTTTACAGGGAGGATGCATAAGATATGGGTGTGGCCTACTGATGACAGCTAACGAGCTAGAAGTGGATCTATTTAGGTCTCCCACCTAGCAGTAAGAGCTTGCTAGGTGTTAGAAAGGAAAAAAGCCCAGAACCGAGTAGATGTGATTCTACTGAGCTGGAGCTACAAAAAAAAAAAAAAAAAAAAAAAAAAAAAAAAAAAAAAAAAACACCTTGGCTATGTAGGGAAAACCTGGCTAGAAGAAAAACACTCATAAACCCTACGAAGAAGTAAGAAAATTGATACTGTACCTTTACAGGGAGGATACAAAAGATATGGGTGTGGCCTCCTGATGACAGCTAACGAGCTAGAAATGGATCTATTTAGGTCTCCCACCTAGCAGTTAGGGCTTGCTAGGTGTTAGAAAGGAAAAAAGCCCAGAACCGAGTAGATGTGATTCTACTGAGCTGGAGCTACAAAAAAAAAAAAAAACAACAAAAAAACCTTGGGTACGTAGGGAAAACCTGGCTAGAAGAAAAACACACATAAACCATATGAAGAGGTAAGAAAATTGATACTGGACCTTTACAGGGAGGATACATAAGATATGGGTGTGGCCTACTGATGACAGCTAACGAGCTAGAAATGGATCTATTTAGGTCTCCCACCTAGCAGTTAGAGCTTGCTAGGTGTTAGAAAGGAAAAAAGCCCAGAACCGAGTAGATGTGATTCTACTGAGCTGGAGCTACAAAAGAAAAAAAACAAACACCTTGGCTACCTAGGGAAAACCTGGCTAGAAGCAAAACACACATAAACCCTATGAAGAAGTTAGAAAATTGACACTGGACCTTTACAGGGAGGATATATCAGATATGGATGTGGCCTCCTGATGACAGCTAACGAGCTAGAAATGGATCTATTTAGGTCTCCCACCTAGCAGTTAGAGCTTGCTAGGTGTTAGAAAGGAAAACAGCCCAGAACCGAGTAGATGTGATTCTACTGAGCTGGAGCTACAAAAAAAAAAAAAAAAAAAAAAAACCTTGGCTACGTAGAGAAAACCTGGCTAGAAGAAAAACAGACATAAACCCTACGAAGAAGTAAGGAAATTGATACTGTACCTTTTCAGAGAGGATACATAAGATATGGGTGTGGCCTACTGATAACAGCTAACGAGCTAGAAATGGATCTATTTAGGTCTCCCACCTAGCAGTTAGAGCTTGCTAGGTGTTACAAAGGAAAAAAGCCCAGTACCGAGTAGATGTGATTCTACTGAGCTGGAGCTACAAAAAAACCCAAAAAAACCAAAAAAAAAAAAAAAAAAAACCTTGGCTACGTAGGGAAAACCTGGCTAGAAGAAAAACACCCATAAACCCTACAAAGAAGTAAGAAAATTGATACTGGACCTTTACAGGGAGGATACATAAGATATGGGTGTGTCCTACTGATGACAGCTAACGAGCTAGAAATGGATCTACTTAGGTCTCCCACCTAGCAGTTACAGCTTGCTAGGTGTTAGAAAGGAAAAAAGCCCAGAACCGAGTACATGTGATTGTACTGAGCTGGAGCTACAAAAAAAAAAACAAAAAACAAAAAACAAAAAAAAAACCTTGGCTACGTAGAGAAAACCTGGCTAGAAGAAAAACACACATAAACCCTACGAAGAAGTAAGAAAATTGATACTATACCTTTACAGGGAGGATACATAAGATATGGGTGTGGCCTACTGATTACAGCTAACGAGCTAGAAATGGATCTATTTAGGTCTCCAACCTAGCAGTTAGAGCTTGCTAGGTGTTAGAAAGGAAAAAAGCCCAGAACCGAATAGATGTGATTCTACTGAGCTGGAGCTACAAAAAAAAAAAAAAAAAAACAAAAAAAAAACAAACAAACAAAAACCTTGGCTACGTAGGGAAAACCTGGCTAGAAGAAAAACACCCATAAACCCTACAAAGAAGTAAGAAAATTGATACTGGACCTTTACAGGGAGGATACATAAGATATGGGTGTGTCCTACTGATGACAGCTAACGAGCTAGAAATGGATCTACTTAGGTCTCCCACCTAGCAGTTACAGCTTGCTAGGTGTTAGAAAGGAAAAAAGCCCAGAACCGAGTACATGTGATTGTACTGAGCTGGAGCTACAAAAAAAAAACAAAAAAACAAAAAAACCTTGGGTACGTAGGGAAAACCTGGCTAGAAGAAAAACACACATAAACCATATGAAGAGGTAAGAAAATTGATACTGGACCTTTACAGGGAGGATACATAAGATATGGGTGTGGCCTACTGATGACAGCTAACGAGCTAGAAATGGATCTATTTAGGTCTCCCACCTAGCAGTTAGAGCTTGCTAGGTGTTAGAAAGGAAAAAAGCCCAGAACCGAGTAGATGTGATTCTACTGAGCTGGAGCTACAAAAGAAAAAAAACAAACAACTTGGCTACCTAGGGAAAACCTGGCTAGAAGCAAAACACACATAAACCCTATGAAGAAGTTAGAAAATTGACACTGGACCTTTACAGGGAGGATATATCAGATATGGATGTGGCCTCCTGATGACAGCTAACGAGATAGAAATGGATCTATTTAGGTCTCCCACCTAGCAGTTAGAGTTTGCTAGGTGTTAGAAAGGAAAACAGCCCAGAACCGAGTAGATGTGATTCTACTGAGCTGGAGCTACAAAAAAAAAA
Organism: Arizona elegans; assembly: GCA_022577455.1. NCBI lineage: Eukaryota > Metazoa > Chordata > Lepidosauria > Squamata > Colubridae > Arizona > Arizona elegans. The sequence goes on along the minus strand of JAKOOJ010000004.1, from coordinate 66,323,918 downwards.
AAAAAAACAAAAAAACCTTGGCTACGTAGAGAAAACCTGGCTAGAAGAAAAACAGACATAAACCCTACGAAGAAGTAAGGAAATTGATACTGTACCTTTTCAGAGAGGATACATAAGATATGGGTGTGGCCTACTGATAACAGCTAACGAGCTAGAAATGGATCTATTTAGGTCTCCCACCTAGCAGTTAGAGCTTGCTAGGTGTTACAAAGGAAAAAAGCCCAGTACCGAGTAGATGTGATTCTACTGAGCTGGAGCTACAAAAAAACCCAAAAAAACCAAAAAAAAAAAAAAACCTTGGCTACGTAGGGAAAACCTGGCTAGAAGAAAAACACCCATAAACCCTACAAAGAAGTAAGAAAATTGATACTGGACCTTTACAGGGAGGATACATAAGATATGGGTGTGTCCTACTGATGACAGCTAACGAGCTAGAAATGGATCTACTTAGGTCTCCCACCTAGCAGTTACAGCTTGCTAGGTGTTAGAAAGGAAAAAAGCCCAGAACCGAGTACATGTGATTGTACTGAGCTGGAGCTACAAAAAAAAAAACAAAAAACAAAAAACAAAAAAAAAACCTTGGCTACGTAGAGAAAACCTGGCTAGAAGAAAAACACACATAAACCCTACGAAGAAGTAAGAAAATTGATACTATACCTTTACAGGGAGGATACATAAGATATGGGTGTGGCCTACTGATTACAGCTAACGAGCTAGAAATGGATCTATTTAGGTCTCCAACCTAGCAGTTAGAGCTTGCTAGGTGTTAGAAAGGAAAAAAGCCCAGAACCGAATAGATGTGATTCTACTGAGCTGGAGCTACAAAAAAAAAAAAAAAAAAAAAAAACAAACAAACAAACAAACACCTTGGCTACGTAGGGAAAACCTGGCTAGAAGAAAAACACCCATAAACCCTACGAAGAAGTAAGAAAATTGATACTGGACCTTTACAGGGAGGATACATAAGATATGGGTGTGTCCTACTGATGACAGCTAACGAGCTAGAAATGGATCTACTTAGGTCTCCCACCTACCAGTTACAGCTTGCTAGGTGTTAGAAAGGAAAAAAGCCCAGAACCGAGTACATGTGATTGTACTGAGCTGGAGCTACAATAAAAAAAAAACAAAAAAACAAAAAACAAAAAAAAAACCTTGGCTCTGTAGGGAAAACCTGGCTAGAAGAAAAACAGACATAAACCATATGAAGAGGTAAGAAAATTGATACTGGACCTTTACAGGGAGGATACATAAGATATGGGTGTGGCCTCCTGATGACAGCTAACGAGCTAGAAATGGATCTACTTAGGTCTCCCTCCTAGTAGTTACAGCTTGCTAGGTGTTAGAAAGGAAAAAAGCCCAGAACCGAGTACATGTGATTGTACTGAGCTGGGGCTACAAAAAAAAAAAAAAAAAAAAAAAAAAAAAAAAAAAAAATCCTTGGCTACGTAGGGAAAACCTGGCTAGAAGAAAAACAGACATAAACCATATGAAGAGGTAAGAAAATTGATACTGTACCTTTACAGGTAGGATACATAAGATATGGGTGTGGCCTCCTGATGACAGCTAACGAGCTAGAAATGGATCTACTTAGGTCTCCCACCTAGTAGTTACAGCTTGCTAGGTGTTAGAAAGGAAAAAAGCCCAGAACTGAGTACCTGTGATTGTACTGAGCTGGAGCTACAAAAAAAAAAAAAAAAAAAAAAAAAAAAAAAAATCCTTGGCTACGTAGGGAAAACCTGGCTAGAAGAAAAACAGACATAAACCATATGAAGAGGTAAGAAAATTGGTACAGGACCTTTACAGGGAGGATACATAAGATATGGGTGTGGCCTCCTCATGACAGCTAACGAGCTAGAAGTGGATCTATTTAGGTCTCCCACCTAGCAGTAAGAGCTTGCTAGGTGTTAAAAAGGAAAAAAGCCCAGAACCGAGTAGATGTGATTCTACTGAGCTGGAGCTACAAAAAAAAACAACAACAACAAAACACCTTGGCTATGTAGGGAAAACCTGGCTAGAAGAAAAACACCCATAAACCCTACGAAGAAGTAAGAAAATTGATACTGTGCCTTTACAGGGAGGATATGGGTGTGGCCTACTGATGACAGCTAACGAGCTAGAAATGGATCTATTTAGGTCTCCCACCTAGCAGTTAGAGCTTGCTAGGTGTTAGAAAGGAAAAAAGCCCAGAACCGCGTAGATGTGATTCTACTGAGCTGGAGCTACAAAAGAAAAAAAACAAACACCTTGGCTACGTAGGGAAAACCAGGCTAGAAGCAAAACACACATAAACCCTATGAAGAAGTTAGAAAATTGACACTGGACCTTTACAGGGAGGCTACATAAGATATGGATGTGGCCTCCTGATGACAGCTAACGAGCTAGAAATGGATCTATTTAGGTCTCCCACCTAGCAGTTAGAGCTTGCTAGGTGTTAGAAAGGAAAACAGCCCAGAACCGAGTAGATGTGATTCTACTGAGCTGGAGCTACAAAAAAAACAAAACAAAAAAACCTTGGGTACGTAGGGAAAACCTGGCTAGAAGAAAAACACACATAAAACCTACAAAGAAGTAAGAAAATTGATTCTGGACCTTTACAGGGAGGATACATAAGATATGGGTGTGGCCTCCTGATGACAGCTAACTAGCTAGAAATGGATCTGTTTAGGTCTCCCACCTAGGAGTTAGAGCTTGCTAGGTGTTAGGAAGGAAAAAAGCCCAGAACCGAGTAGATGTGATTCTACTGAGCTGGAGCTACAAAAAAAAAAAAACAAAAAAAAAAAAAACCCTTGGCTACGTAGGGAAAACCTGGCTAGAAGAAAAACACACATAAACCCTACGAAGAAGTAAGAAAATTGATACTGGACCTTTACAGGGAGGATACATAAGATATGGGTGTGTCCTACTGATGACAGCTAACGAGCTAGAAATGGATCTACTTAGGTCTCCCACCTACCAGTTACAGCTTGCTAGGTGTTAGAAAGGAAAAAAGCCCAGAACCGAGTACATGTGATTGTACTGAGCTGGAGCTACAAAAAAACAAAAAAAACAAAAAAAAAAAAAAAACAAAAAAAAACCTTGGCTCCGTAGGGAAAACCTGGCTAGAAGAAAAACAGACATAAACCATATGAAGAGGTAAGAAAATTGATACTGGACCTTTACAGGGAGGATACATAAGATATGGGTGTGGCCTCCTGATGACAGCTAACGAGCTAGAAGAGGATCTATTTAGGTCTCCCACCTAGCAGTAAGAGCTTGCTAGGTGTTAGAAAGGAAAAAAGCCCAGAACCGAGTATATGTGATTCTACTGAGCTGGAGCTACAAAAAAAAAAAAAAAAACAAAAAAAAAAACACCTTGGCTATGTGGGGAAAACCTGGCTAGAAGAAAAACACCCATAAACCCTACGAAGAAGTAAGAAAATTGATACTGTACCTTTACATTGAGGATACATAAGATACGGGTGTGGCCTACTGATGACAGCTAACGAGCTAGAAATGGATCTATTTAGGTCTCCCACCTAGCAGTTAGAGCTTGCTAGGTGTTAGAAAGGAAAACAGCCCAGAACCGAGTAGATGTGATTCTACTGAGCTGGAGCTACAAAAAAAAAAAAAAAAAAAAAAACCTTGGGTACGTAGGGAAAACCTGGCTAGAAGAAAAACACACATAAAACCTACGAAGAAGTAAGAAAATTGATACTGGACCTTTACAGGGAGGATACATAAGATATGGGTGTGGCCTCCTGATGACAGCTAACTAGCTAGAAATGGATCTGTTTAGGTCTCCCACCTAGGAGTTAGAGCTTGCTAGGTGTTAGAAAGGAAAAAAGCCGAGAACCGAGTAGATGTGATTCTACTGAGCTGGAGCTACAAAAAAACAAAACAAAAAAAAAAAAGCTTGGCTACATAGGGAAAACCTGGCTAGAAGAAAAACACACATAAACCCTACGAAGAAGTAAGAAAATTGATACTGGACCTTTACAGGGAATATATATAAGATATGGGTGTGGCCTCCTGATGACAGCTAACGAGCTAGAAATGGATCTATTTAGGTCTCCCACCTAGCAGTTAGAGCTTGCTAGGTGTTAGGAAGGAAAAAAGCCCAGAACCGAGTAGATGTGATTCTACTGAGCTGGAGCTACAAAAAAAAAAAAACAAAAAAAAAAAACCCTTGGCTACGTAGGGAAAACCTGGCCAGAAGAAAAACACACATAAACCCTACGAAGAAGTAAGAAAATTGATACTGGACCTTTACAGGGAGGATACATAAGATATGGGTGTGGCCTACTGATGACAGATAACGAGCTAGAAATGGATCTATTTAGGTCTCCCACCTAGCAGTTAGGGCTTGCTAGGTGTTAGAAAGGAAAAAAGCCCAGAACCGAGTAGATGTGATTCTACTGAGCTGGAGCTACAAAAGAAAAAAAACAAACACCTTGGCTACGTAGGGAAAACCTGGCTAGAAGAAAAACACCCATAAACCCTACGAAGAAGTAAGAAAATTGATACTGGACCTTTACAGGGAGGATACATAAGATATGGGTGTGGCCTCCTGATGACAGCTAACGAGCTAGAAATGGATCTATTTAGGTCTCCCACCTAGCAGTTAGAGCTTGCTAGGTGTTAGAAAGGAAAAAAGCCCAGAACCGAGTAGATGTGATTCTACTGAGCTGGAGCTACAAAAAAAAACAAACAAAAAACAAACAAAAAAAAAAACCTTGGCTACGTAGGGAAAACCTGGCTAGAAGAAAAACACCCATAAACCCTACGAAGAAGTAAGAAAATTGATACTGGACCTTTACAGGGAGGATACATAAGATATGGGTGTGTCCTACTGATGACAGCTAACGAGCTAGAAATGGATCTACTTAGGTCTCCCACCTACCAGTTACAGCTTGCTAGGTGTTAGAAAGGAAAAAAGCCCAGAACCGAGTACATGTGATTGTACTGAGCTGGAGCTACAAAAAAAAAAAAAAAAAAAAAAAAAAAAAAAAAAAAAAAAAAAAATCTTGGCTCCGTAGGGAAAACCTGGCTAGAAGAAAAACAGACATAAACCATATGAAGAGGTAAGAAAATTGATACTGGACCTTTACAGGGAGGATACATAAGATATGGGTGTGGCCTCCTGATGACAGCTAAAGAGCTAGAAGAGGATCTATTTAGGTCTCCCACCTAGGAGTAAGAGCTTGCTAGGTGTTAGAAAGGAAAACAGCCCAGAACCGAGTAGATGTGATTCTACTGAGCTGGAGCTACAAAAAAAACAAAACAAAAAAACCTTGGGTACGTAGGGAAAACCTGGCTAGAAGAAAAACACACATAAAACCTACAAAGAAGTAAGAAAATTGATTCTGGACCTTTACAGGGAGGATACATAAGATATGGGTGTGGCCTCCTGATGACAGCTAACTAGCTAGAAATGGATCTGTTTAGGTCTCCCACCTAGGAGTTAGAGCTTGCTAGGTGTTAGGAAGGAAAAAAGCCCAGAACCGAGTAGATGTGATTCTACTGAGCTGGAGCTACAAAAAAAAAAACAAAAAAAAAAAAAAAAACCCTTGGCTACGTAGGGAAAACCTGGCTAGAAGAAAAACACACATAAACCCTACGAAGAAGTAAGAAAATTGATACTGGACCTTTACAGGGAGGATACATAAGATATGGGTGTGTCCTACTGATGACAGCTAACGAGCTAGATATGGATCTACTTAGGTCTCCCACCTACCAGTTACAGCTTGCTAGGTGTTAGAAAGGAAAAAAGCCCAGAACCGAGTACATGTGATTGTACTGAGCTGGAGCTACAAAAAAACAAAAAAAACAAAAAAAAAAAAAACAAAAAAAAACCTTGGCTCCGTAGGGAAAACCTGGCTAGAAGAAAAACAGACATAAACCATATGAAGAGGTAAGAAAATTGATACTGGACCTTTACAGGGAGGATACATAAGATATGGGTGTGGCCTCCTGATGACAGCTAACGAGCTAGAAGAGGATCTATTTAGGTCTCCCACCTAGCAGTAAGAGCTTGCTAGGTGTTAGAAAGGAAAAAAGCCCAGAACCGAGTATATGTGATTCTACTGAGCTGGAGCTACCAAAAAAAAAAAAAAAAAAAAAAAAAAAGCACCTTGGCTATGTGGGGAAAACCTGGCTAGAAGAAAAACACCCATAAACCCTACGAAGAAGTAAGAAAATTGATACTGTACCTTTACATTGAGGATACATAAGATACGGGTGTGGCCTACTGATGACAGCTAACGAGCTAGAAATGGATCTATTTAGGTCTCCCACCTAGCAGTTAGAGCTTGCTAGGTGTTAGAAAGGAAAACAGCCCAGAACCGAGTAGATGTGATTCTACTGAGCTGGAGCTACAAAAAAAAAAAAAAAAAAAAATAACCTTGGGTACGTAGGGAAAACCTGGCTAGAAGAAAAACACACATAAAACCTACGAAGAAGTAAGAAAATTGATACTGGACCTTTACAGGGAGGATACATAAGATATGGGTGTGGCCTCCTGATGACAGCTAACTAGCTAGAAATGGATCTGTTTAGGTCTCCCACCTAGGAGTTAGAGCTTGCTAGGTGTTAGAAAGGAAAAAAGCCGAGAACCGAGTAGATGTGATTCTACTGAGCTGGAGCTACAAAAAAACAAAACAAAAAAAAAAAGCTTGGCTACATAGGGAAAACCTGGCTAGAAGAAAAACACACATAAACCCTACGAAGAAGTAAGAAAATTGATACTGGACCTTTACAGGGAATATATATAAGATATGGGTGTGGCCTCCTGATGACAGCTAACGAGCTAGAAATGGATCTATTTAGGTCTCCCACCTAGCAGTTAGAGCTTGCTAGGTGTTAGGAAGGAAAAAAGCCCAGAACCGAGTAGATGTGATTCTACTGAGCTGGAGCTACAAAAAAAAAAAACAAAAAAAAAACCCTTGGCTACGTAGGGAAAACCTGGCCAGAAGAAAAACACACATAAACCCTACGAAGAAGTAAGAAAATTGATACTGGACCTTTACAGGGAGGATACATAAGATATGGGTGTGGCCTACTGATGACAGATAACGAGCTAGAAATGGATCTATTTAGGTCTCCCACCTAGCAGTTAGGGCTTGCTAGGTGTTAGAAAGGAAAAAAGCCCAGAACCGAGTAGATGTGATTCTACTGAGCTGGAGCTACAAAAGAAAAAAAACAAACACCTTGGCTACGTAGGGAAAACCTGGCTAGAAGAAAAACACCCATAAACCCTACGAAGAAGTAAGAAAATTGATACTGGACCTTTACAGGGAGGATACATAAGATATGGGTGTGGCCTCCTGATGACAGCTAACGAGCTAGAAATGGATCTATTTAGGTCTCCCACCTAGCAGTTAGAGCTTGCTAGGTGTTAGAAAGGAAAAAAGCCCAGAACCGAGTAGATGTGATTCTACTGAGCTGGAGCTACAAAAAAAAACAAACAAAAAACAAACAAAAAAAAAAACCTTGGCTACGTAGGGAAAACCTGGCTAGAAGAAAAACACCCATAAACCCTACGAAGAAGTAAGAAAATTGATACTGGACCTTTACAGGGAGGATACATAAGATATGGGTGTGTCCTACTGATGACAGCTAACGAGCTAGAAATGGATCTACTTAGGTCTCCCACCTACCAGTTACAGCTTGCTAGGTGTTAGAAAGGAAAAAAGCCCAGAACCGAGTACATGTGATTGTACTGAGCTGGAGCTACAAAAAAAAAAAAAAAAAAAAAAAAAAAAAAAAAAAATCTTGGCTCCGTAGGGAAAACCTGGCTAGAAGAAAAACAGACATAAACCATATGAAGAGGTAAGAAAATTGATACTGGACCTTTACAGGGAGGATACATAAGATATGGGTGTGGCCTCCTGATGACAGCTAAAGAGCTAGAAGAGGATCTATTTAGGTCTCCCACCTAGGAGTAAGAGCTTGCTAGGTGTTAGAAAGGAAAACAGCCCAGAACCGAGTAGATGTGATTCTACTGAGCTGGAGCTACAAAAAAAACAAAACAAAAAAACCTTGGGTACGTAGGGAAAACCTGGCTAGAAGAAAAACACACATAAAACCTACAAAGAAGTAAGAAAATTGATTCTGGACCTTTACAGGGAGGATACATAAGATATGGGTGTGGCCTCCTGATGACAGCTAACTAGCTAGAAATGGATCTGTTTAGGTCTCCCACCTAGGAGTTAGAGCTTGCTAGGTGTTAGGAAGGAAAAAAGCCCAGAACCGAGTAGATGTGATTCTACTGAGCTGGAGCTACAAAAAAAAAAACAAAAAAAAAAAAAAAACCCTTGGCTACGTAGGGAAAACCTGGCTAGAAGAAAAACACACATAAACCCTACGAAGAAGTAAGAAAATTGATACTGGACCTTTACAGGGAGGATACATAAGATATGGGTGTGTCCTACTGATGACAGCTAACGAGCTAGAAATGGATCTACTTAGGTCTCCCACCTACCAGTTACAGCTTGCTAGGTGTTAGAAAGGAAAAAAGCCCAGAACCGAGTACATGTGATTGTACTGAGCTGGAGCTACAAAAAAACAAAAAAAACAAAAAAAAAAAAAAAAAAAAACAAAAAAAAACCTTGGCTCCGTAGGGAAAACCTGGCTAGAAGAAAAACAGACATAAACCATATGAAGAGGTAAGAAAATTGATACTGGACCTTTACAGGGAGGATACATAAGATATGGGTGTGGCCCCTGATGACAGCTAACGAGCTAGAAGAGGATCTATTTAGGTCTCCCACCTAGCAGTAAGAGCTTGCTAGGTGTTAGAAAGGAAAAAAGCCCAGAACCGAGTATATGTGATTCTACTGAGCTGGAGCTACCAAAAAAAAAAAAAAAACAAAAAAAAAAACACCTTGGCTATGTGGGGAAAACCTGGCTAGAAGAAAAACACCCATAAACCCTACGAAGAAGTAAGAAAATTGATACTGTACCTTTACATTGAGGATACATAAGATACGGGTGTGGCCTACTGATGACAGCTAACGAGCTAGAAATGGATCTATTTAGGTCTCCCACCTAGCAGTTAGAGCTTGCTAGGTGTTAGAAAGGAAAACAGCCCAGAACCGAGTAGATGTGATTCTACTGAGCTGGAGCTACAAAAAAAAAAAAAAAAAAAAAAAAAAACCTTGGGTACGTAGGGAAAACCTGGCTAGAAGAAAAACACACATAAAACCTACGAAGAAGTAAGAAAATTGATACTGGACCTTTACAGGGAGGATACATAAGATATGGGTGTGGCCTCCTGATGACAGCTAACTAGCTAGAAATGGATCTGTTTAGGTCTCCCACCTAGGAGTTAGAGCTTGCTAGGTGTTAGAAAGAAAAAAGCCGAGAACCGAGTAGATGTGATTCTACTGAGCTGGAGCTACAAAAAAACAAAACAAAAAAAAAAAAGCTTGGCTACATAGGGAAAACCTGGCTAGAAGAAAAACACACATAAACCCTACGAAGAAGTAAGAAAATTGATACTGGACCTTTACAGGGAATATATATAAGATATGGGTGTGGCCTCCTGATGACAGCTAACGAGCTAGAAATGGATCTATTTAGGTCTCCCACCTAGCAGTTAGAGCTTGCTAGGTGTTAGGAAGGAAAAAAGCCCAGAACCGAGTAGATGTGATTCTACTGAGCTGGAGCTACAAAAAAAAAAACAAAAAAAAAAAAACCCTTGGCTACGTAGGGAAAACCTGGCCAGAAGAAAAACACACATAAACCCTACGAAGAAGTAAGAAAATTGATACTGGACCTTTACAGGGAGGATACATAAGATATGGGTGTGGCCTACTGATGACAGATAACGAGCTAGAAATGGATCTATTTAGGTCTCCCACCTAGCAGTTAGGGCTTGCTAGGTGTTAGAAAGGAAAAAAGCCCAGAACCGAGTAGATGTGATTCTACTGAGCTGGAGCTACAAAAGAAAAAAAACAAACACCTTGGCTACGTAGGGAAAACCTGGCTAGAAGAAAAACACCCATAAACCCTACGAAGAAGTAAGAAAATTGATACTGGACCTTTACAGGGAGGATACATAAGATATGGGTGTGGCCTCCTGATGACAGCTAACGAGCTAGAAATGGATCTATTTAGGTCTCCCACCTAGCAGTTAGAGCTTGCTAGGTGTTAGAAAGGAAAAAAGCCCAGAACCGAGTAGATGTGATTCTACTTAGCTGGAGCTACAAAAAAAAACAAACAAAAAACAAACAAAAAAAAAAACCTTGGCTACGTAGGGAAAACCTGGCTAGAAGAAAAACACCCATAAACCCTACGAAGAAGTAAGAAAATTGATACTGGACCTTTACAGGGAGGATACATAAGATATGGGTGTGTCCTACTGATGACAGCTAACGAGCTAGAAATGGATCTACTTAGGTCTCCCACCTACCAGTTACAGCTTGCTAGGTGTTAGAAAGGAAAAAAGCCCAGAACCGAGTACATGTGATTGTACTGAGCTGGAGCTACAAAAAAAAAAAAAAAAAAAAAAAAAAAAAACAAAAACAAAAAAAAAAAATCTTGGCTCCGTAGGGAAAACCTGGCTAGAAGAAAAACAGACATAAACCATATGAAGAGGTAAGAAAATTGATACTGGACCTTTACAGGGAGGATACATAAGATATGGGTGTGGCCTCCTGATGACAGCTAAAGAGCTAGAAGAGGATCTATTTAGGTCTCCCACCTAGGAGTAAGAGCTTGCTAGGTGTTAGAAAGGAAAAAAGCCCAGAACCGAGTAGATGTGATTCTACTGAGCTGGAGCTACCAAAAAAAAAAACCAAACAAACAAAAAAAAACACCTTGGCTATGTAGGGAAAACCTGGCTAGAAGAAAAACACCCATAAACCCTACGAAGAAGTAAGAAAATTGATACTGTACCTTTACAGGGAGGATACATAAGATATGGGTGTGGCCTACTGATGACAGCTAACGAGCTAGAGGTGGATCTATTTAGGTCTCCCACCTAGCAGTAAGAGCTTGCTAGGTGTTAGAAAGGAAAAAAGCCCAGAACCGAGTAGATGTGATTCTACTGAGCTGGAGCTACAAAAAAAAAACAACAACAACAAAACACCTTGGCTATGTAGGGAAAACCTGGCTAGAAGAAAAACACCCATAAACCCTACGAAGAAGTAAGAAAATTGATACTGTGCCTTTACAGGGAGGATATGGGTGTAGCCTATTGATGACAGCTAACGAGCTAGAAATGGATCTATTTAGGTCTCCCACCTAGTAGTTACAGCTTGCTAGGTGTTAGAAAGGAAAAAAGCCCAGAACCGAGTACATGTGATTGTACTGAGCTGGAGCTACAAAAAAAAAAAAAAAAAAAAATCCTTGGCTACGTAGGGAAAACCTGGCTAGAAGAAAAACAGACATAAACCATATGAAGAGGTAAGAAAATTGATACTGGACCTTTACAGGTAGGATACATAAGATATGGGTGTGGCCTCCTGATGACAGCTAACGAGCTAGAAATGGATCTACTTAGGTCTCCCACCTAGCAGTTAGAGCTTGCTAGGTGTTAGAAAGGAAAACAGCCCAGAACCGAGTAGATGTGATTCTACTGAGCTGGAGCTACAAAAAAAAAAAAAAAAAAAAAAAAAAAAAAAAAAAAAACCTTGGGTACGTAGGGAAAACCTGGCTAGAAGAAAAACACACATAAAACCTACGAAGAAGTAAGAAAATTGATACTGGACCTTTACAGGGAGGATACATAAGATATGGGTGTGGCCTCCTGATGACAGCTAACTAGCTAGAAATGGATCTGTTTAGGTCTCCCACCTAGCAGTTAGAGCTTGCTAGGTGTTAGAAAGGAAAAAAGCCCAGAACCGAGTAGATGTGATTCTACTGAGCTGGAGCTACAAAAAAAAACAACAACAACAAAACACCTTGGCTATGTAGGGAAAACCTGGCTAGAAGAAAAACACCCATAAACCCTACGAAGAAGTAAGAAAATTGATACTGTTCCTTTACAAGGAGGATATGGGTGTGGCCTACTGATGACAGCTAACGAGCTAGAAATGGATCTATTTAGGTCTCCCACCTAGCAGTTAGAGCTTGCTAGGTGTTAGAAAGGAAAAAAGCCCAGAACCGAGTAGATGTGATTCTACTGAGCTGGAGCTACAAAAAAAAACAAACAAAAAACAAACAAAAAAAAAACCTTGGCTACGTAGGGAAAACCTGGCTAGAAGAAAAACACCCATAAACCCTACGAAGAAGTAAGAAAATTGAAACTGGACCTTTACAGGGAGGATACATAAGATATGGGTGTGTCCTACTGATGACAGCTAACGAGCTAGAAATGGATCTACTTAGGTCTCCCACCTACCAGTTACAGCTTGCTAGGTGTTAGAAAGGAAAAAAGCCCACAACCGAGTACATGTGATTGTACTGAGCTAGAGCTACAAAAAAAAAAAAAAAAAAAAAAAAAAAAAAAAAAAATCTTGGCTCCGTAGGGAAAACCTGGCTAGAAGAAAAACAGACATAAACCATATGAAGAGGTAAGAAAATTGATACTGGACCTTTACAGGGAGGATACATAAGATATGGGTGTGGCCTCCTGATGACAGCTAACGAGCTAGAAGAGGATCTATTTAGGTCTCCCACCTAGGAGTAAGAGCTTGCTAGGTGTTAGAAAGGAAAAAAGCCGAGAACCGAGTAGATGTGATTCTACTGAGCTGGAGCTACCAAAAAAAAAAAACAAACAAACAAAAAAAAACACCTTGGCTATGTAGGGAAAACCTGGCTAGAAGAAAAACACCCATAAACCCTACGAAGAAGTAAGAAAATTGATACTGTACCTTTACAGGGAGGATACATAAGATATGGGTGTGGCCTACTGATGACAGCTAAGGAGCTAGAGGTGGATCTATTTAGGTCTCCCACCTAGCAGTAAGAGCTTGCTAGGTGTTAGAAAGGAAAAAAGCCCAGAACCGAGTAGATGTGATTCTACTGAGCTGGAGCTACAAAAAAAAAAAAACAACAACAAAACACCTTGGCTATGTAGGGAAAACCTGGCTAGAAGAAAAACACCCATAAACCCTACGAAGAAGTAAGAAAATTGATACTGTGCCTTTACAGGGAGGATATGGGTGTAGCCTATTGATGACAGCTAACGAGCTAGAAATGGATCTATTTAGGTCTCCCACCTAGTAGTTACAGCTTGCTAGGTGTTAGAAAGGAAAAAAGCCCAGAACCGAGTACATGTGATTCTACTGAGCTGGAGCTACAAAAAAAAAACAAACAAAAAACAAACAAAAAAAAAACCTTGGCTACGTAGGGAAAACCTGGCTAGAAGAAAAACACCCATAAACCCTACGAAGAAGTAAGAAAATTGAAACTGGACCTTTACAGGGAGGATACATAAGATATGGGTGTGTCCTACTGATGACAGCTAACGAGCTAGAAATGGATCTACTTAGGTCTCCCACCTACCAGTTACAGCTTGCTAGGTGTTAGAAAGGAAAAAAGCCCACAACCGAGTACATGTGATTGTACTGAGCTGGAGCTACAAAAAAAACAAAAAAAACAAAAAAAACAAAAAAAAATCTTGGCTCCGTAGGGAAAACCTGGCTAGAAGAAAAACAGACATAAACCATATGAAGAGGTAAGAAAATTGATACTGGACCTTTACAGGGAGGATACATAAGATATGGGTGTGGCCTCCTGATGACAGCTAACGAGATAGAAGAGGATCTATTTAGGTCTCCCACCTAGGAGTAAGAGCTTGCTAGGTGTTAGAAAGGAAAAAAGCCCAGAACCGAGTAGATGTGATTCTACTGAGCTGGAGCTACCAAAAAAAAAAAAAAAAAACAAACAAAAAAAAACACCTTGGCTATGTAGGGAAAACCTGGCTAGAAGAAAAACACCCATAAACCCTACGAAGAAGTAAGAAAATTGATACTGTACCTTTACAGGGAGGATACATAAGATATGGGTGTGGCCTACTGATGACAGCTAACGAGCTAGAGGTGGATCTATTTAGGTCTCCAACCTAGCAGTAAGAGCTTGCTAGGTGTTAGAAAGGAAAAAAGCCCAGAACCGAGTAGATGTGATTCTACTGAGCTGGAGCTACAAAAAAAAAACAACAACAACAAAACACCTTGGCTATGTAGGGAAAACCTGGCTAGAAGAAAAACACCCATAAACCCTACGAAGAAGTAAGAAAATTGATACTGTGCCTTTACAGGGAGGATATGGGTGTAGCCTATTGATGACAGCTAACGAGCTAGAAATGGATCTATTTAGGTCTCCCACCTAGTAGTTACAGCTTGCTAGGTGTTAGAAAGGAAAAAAGCCCAGAACCGAGTACATGTGATTGTACTGAGCTGGAGCTACAAAAAAAAAAAAAAAAAAAAAAAAAAAAAAAAAAAATCCTTGGCTACGTAGGGAAAACCTGGCTAGAAGAAAAACAGACATAAACCATATGAAGAGGTAAGAAAATTGATACTGGACCTTTACAGGTAGGATACATAAGATATGGGTGTGGCCTCCTGATGACAGCTAACGAGCTAGAAATGGATCTACTTAGGTCTCCCACCTAGCAGTTAGAGCTTGCTAGGTGTTAGAAAGGAAAACAGCCCAGAACCGAGTAGATGTGATTCTACTGAGCTGGAGCTACAAAAAAAAAAACAAAAAACAAAAAAAAAAAACCCTTGGCTACGTAGGGAAAACCTGGCCAGAAGAAAAACACACATAAACCCTACGAAGAAGTAAGAAAATTGATACTGGACCTTTACAGGGAGGATACATAAGATATGGGTGTGGCCTCCTGATGACAGCTAACGAGCTAGAAATGGATCTATTTAGGTCTCCCACCTAGCAGTTAGGGCTTGCTAGGTGTTAGAAAGGAAAAAAGCCCAGAACCGAGTAGATGTGATTCTACTGAGCTGGAGCTACAAAAGAAAAAAAACAAACACCTTGGCTACGTAGGGAAAACCTGGCTAGAAGAAAAACACCCATAAACCCTACGAAGAAGTAAGAAAATTGATACTGGACCTTTACAGGGAGGATACATAAGATATGGGTGTGGCCTCCTGATGACAGCTAACTAGCTAGAAATGGATCTATTTAGGTCTCCCACCTAGCAGTTAGAGCTTGCTAGGTGTTAGAAAGGAAAAAAGCCCAGAACCGAGTAGATGTGATTCTACTGAGCTGGAGCTACAAAAAAAAAACAAACAAAAAACAAACAAAAAAAAAAACCTTGGCTACGTAGGGAAAACCTGGCTAGAAGAAAAACACCCATAAACCCTACGAAGAAGTAAGAAAATTGATACTGGACCTTTACAGGGAGGATACATAAGATATGGGTGTGTCCTACTGATGACAGCTAACGAGCTAGAAATGGATCTACTTAGGTCTCCCACCTACCAGTTACAGCTTGCTAGGTGTTAGAAAGGAAAAAAGCCCAGAACCGAGTACATGGGATTGTACTGAGCTGGAGCTACAAAAAAAAAAAAAAAAAAAAAAAAAAAAAAATCTTGGCTCCGTAGGGAAAACCTGGCTAGAAGAAAAACAGACATAAACCATATGAAGAGGTAAGAAAATTGATACTGGACCTTTACAGGGAGGATACATAAGATATGGGTGTGGCCTCCTGATGACAGCTAAAGAGCTAGAAGAGGATCTATTTAGGTCTCCCACCTAGGAGTAAGAGCTTGCTAGGTGTTAGAAAGGAAAAAAGCCCAGAACCGAGTAGATGTGATTCTACTGAGCTGGAGCTACCAAAAAAAAAAAAAAAACAAACAAAAAAAAACACCTTGGCTATGTAGGGAAAACCTGGCTAGAAGAAAAACACCCATAAACCCTACGAAGAAGTAAGAAAATTGATACTGTACCTTTACAGGGAGGATACATAAGATATGGGTGTGGCCTACTGATGACAGCTAACGAGCTAGAGGTGGATCTATTTAGGTCTCCCACCTAGCAGTAAGAGCTTGCTAGGTGTTAGAAAGGAAAAAAGCCCAGAACCGAGTAGATGTGATTCTACTGAGCTGGAGCTACAAAAAAAAACCAACAACAACAAAACACCTTGGCTATGTAGGGAAAACCTGGCTAGAAGAAAAACACCCATAAACCCTACGAAGAAGTAAGAAAATTGATACTGTGCCTTTACAGGGAGGATATGGGTGTAGCCTATTGATGACAGCTAACGAGCTAGAAATGGATCTATTTAGGTCTCCCACCTAGTAGTTACAGCTTGCTAGGTGTTAGAAAGGAAAAAAGCCCAGAACCGAGTACATGTGATTGTACTGAGCTGGAGCTACAAAAGAAAAAAACAAACACCTTGGCTACCTAGGGAAAACTTGGCTAGAAGCAAAACACACAGAAACCCTATGAAGAAGTTAGAAAATTGACACTGGAGCTTTACAGGGAGGATACATAAGATATGGATGTGGCCTCCTGATGACAGCTAACGAGCTAGAAATGGATCTATTTAGGTCTCCCACCTAGCAGTTAGAGCTTGCTAGGTGTTAGAAAGGAAAACAGCCCAGAACCGAGTAGATGTGATTCTACTGAGCTGGAGCTACCAAAAAAAAAAAAAAAAAAAAAACTTTGGGTACGTAGGGAAAACCTGGCTAGAAGAAAAACACACATAAAACCTACGAAGAAGTAAGAAAATTGATACTGGACCTTTACAGGGATGATACATAAGATATGGGTGTGGCCTCCTGATGACAGCTAACGAGCTAGAAATGGATCTATTTAGGTCTCCCACCTAGCAGTTAGAGCTTGCTAGGTGTTAGGAAGGAAAAAAGCCCAGAACCGAGTAGATGTGATTCTACTGAGCTGGAGCTAAAAAAAAAAAAAAAAAAAAAAAAAAAAAACCCTTGGCTACGTAGGGAAAACCTGGCTAGAAGAAAAACACACATAAACCCTACGAAGAAGTAAGAAAATTGATACTGGACCTTTACAGGGAGGATACATAAGATATGGGTGTGGCCTACTGATGACAGATAACGAGATAGAAATGGATCTATTTAGGTCTCCCACCTAGCAGTTAGAGCTTGCTAGGTGTTAGAAAGGAAAAAAGCCCAGAACCGAGTAGATGTGATTCTACTGAGCTGGAGCTACAAAAAAAAAAAAAAAAAAAAAAAAAAAAAAACCTTGGCTACGTAGGGAAAACCTGGCTAGAAGAAAAACACCCATAAACATTACGAAGAAGTAAGAAAATTGATACTGGACCTTTACAGGGAGGATACATAAGATATGGGTGTGTCCTACTGATGACAGCTAACGAGCTAGAAATGGATCTACTTAGGTCTCCCACCTACCAGTTACAGCTTGCTAGGTGTTAGAAAGGAAAAAAGCCCAGAACCGAGTACATGTGATTGTACTGAGCTGGAGCTACAAAAAAAAAAACAAAAAAACAAAAAACAAAAAAAAAAACCTTGGCTCCGTAGGGAAAACCTGGCTAGAAGAAAAACAGACATAAACCATATGAAGAGGTAAGAAAATTGATACTGGACCTTTACAGGGAGGATACATAAGATATGGGTGTGGCCTCCTGATGACAGCTAACGAGCTAGAAGAGGATCTATTTAGGTCTCCCACCTAGGAGTAAGAGCTTGCTAGGTGTTAGAAAGGAAAAAAGCCCAGAACCGAGTAGATGTGATTCTACTGAGCTGGAGCTACAAAAAAAAAAAACAAACAAACAAAAAAAACAAAAAAAAACCTTGGCTCCGTAGGGAAAACCTGGCTAGAAGAAAAACACCCATAAACCCTACGAAGAAGTAAGAAAATTGATACTGTACCTTTACAGGGAGGATACATAAGATATGGGTGTGGCCTACTGATGAAAGCTAACGAGCTAGAAGTGGATCTATTTAGGTCTCCCACCTAGCAGTAAGAGCTTGCTAGGTGTTAGAAAGGAAAAAAGCCCAGAACCAAGTAGATGTGATTCTACTGAGCTGGAGCTACAAAAAAAAAAACAACAACAACAAAACACCTTGGCTATGTAGGGAAAACCTGGCTAGAAGAAAAACACCCATCAACCCTACGAAGAAGTAAGAAAATTGATACTGTGCCTTTACAGGGAGGATATGGGTGTAGCCTACTGATGACAGCTAATGAGCTAGAAATGGATCTATTTAGGTCTCCCACCTAGCAGTTAGAGCTTGCTAGGTGTTAGAAAGGAAAAAAGCCCAGAACCGAGTAGATGTGATTCTACTGAGCTGGAGCTACAAAAGAAAAAAAACAAACACCTTGGCTACCTAGGGAAAACCTGGCTAGAAGCAAAACACACATAAACCCTATGAAGAAGTTAGAAAATTGACACTGGACCTTTACAGGGAGGATACATAAGATATGGATGTGGCCTCCTGATGACAGCTAAAGAGCTAGAAATGGATCTATTTAGGTCTCCCACCTAGCAGTTAGAGCTTGCTAGGTGTTAGAAAGGAAAACAGCCCAGAACCGAGTAGATGTGATTCTACTGAGCTGGAGCTACAAAAAAAAAAAAAAAAAAACTTGGGTACGTAGGGAAAACCTGGCTAGAAGAAAAACACACATAAATCCTACGAAGAAGTAAGAAAATTGATACTGGACCTTTACAGGGAGGATACATAAGATATGGGTGTGTTCTACTGATGACAGCTAACGAGCTAGAAATGGATCTAATTAGGTCTCCCACCTACCAGTTACAGCTTGCTAGGTGTTAGAAAGGAAAAAAGCCCAGAACCGAGTACATGTGATTGTACTGAGCTGGAGCTACAAAAAAAAAAAAAAAAAAAAAAAAAAAAAAAAAAAACCTTGGCTCCGTAGGGAAAACCTGGCTAGAAGAAAAACAGACATAAACCATATGAAGAGGTAAGAAAATTGATACTGGACCTTTACAGGGAGGATACATAAGATATGGGTGTGGCCTCCTGATGACAGCTAACGAGCTAGAAGAGGATCTATTTAGGTCTCCCACCTAGGAGTAAGAGCTTGCTAGGTGTTAGAAAGGAAAAAAGCCCAGAACCGAGTAGATGTGATTCTACTGAGCTGGAGCTACCAAAAAAAAACCAAACAAACAAAAAAAAAACACCTTGGCTATGTAGGGAAAACCTGGCTAGAAGAAAAACACCCATAAACCCTACGAAGAAGTAAGAAAATTGATACTGTACCTTTACAGGGAGGATACATAAGATATGGGTGTGGCCTACTGATGACAGCTAACGAGCTAGAAGTGGATCTATTTAGGTCTCCCACCTAGCAGTTAGGGCTTGCTAGGTGTTAGAAAGGAAAAAAGCCCAGAACCGAGTAGATGTGATTCTACTGAGCTGGAGCTACAAAAAAAAAAAAAAAAAAAAAAAAAAAAAACCTTGGGTACGTAGGGAAAACCTGGCTAGAAGAAAAACACACATAAACCATATGAAGAGGTAAGAAAATTGATACTGGACCTTTACAGGGAGGATACATAAGATATGGGTGTGGCCTACTGATGACAGCTAACGAGCTAGAAATGGATCTATTTAGGTCTCCCACCTAGCAGTTAGGGCTTGCTAGGTGTTAGAAAGGAAAAAAGCCCAGAACCGAGTAGATGTGATTCTACTGAGCTGGAGCTACAAAAAAACAAAAAAAAACAAAAAAACCTTGGGTACGTAGGGAAAACCTGGCTAGAAGAAAAACACACATAAACCATATGAAGAGGTAAGAAAATTGATACTGGACCTTTACAGGGAGGATACATAAGATATGGGTGTGGCCTACTGATGACAGCTAACGAGCTAGAAATGGATCTATTTAGGTCTCCCACCTAGCAGTTAGGGCTTGCTAGGTGTTAGAAAGGAAAAAAGCCCAGAACCGAGTAGATGTGATTCTACTGAGCTGGAGCTAAAAAAAAAAAAAAAAAACAAAAAAACCTTGGGTACGTAGGGAAAACCTGGCTAGAAGAAAAACACACATAAACCATATGAAGAGGTAAGAAAATTGATACTGGACCTTTACAGGGAGGATAGATAAGATATGGGTGTGGCCTACTAATGACAGCTAACGAGCTAGAAATGGATCTATTTAGGTCTCCCACCTAGCAGTTAGAGCTTGCTAGGTGTTAGAAAGGAAAAAAGACCAGAACCGAGTACATGTGATTCTACTGAGCTGGAGCTACAAAAGAAAAAAAACAAACACCTTGGCTACCTAGGGAAAACCTGGCTAGAAGCAAAACACACATAAACCCTATGAAGAAGTTAGAAAATTGACACTGGACCTTTACAGAGAGGATATATAAGATATGGATGTGGCCTCCTGATGACAGCTAACGAGCTAGAAATGGATCTATTTAGGTCTCCCACCTAGCAGTTAGAGCTTGATAGGTGTTAGAAAGGAAAACAGCCCAGAACCGAGTAGATGTGATTCTACTGAGCTGGAGCTACCAAAAAAAAAAAAAAAAAAAAAAAAAAAAACCTTGGCTACGTAGAGAAAACCTGGCTAGAAGAAAAACACACATAAACCCTACGAAGAAGTAAGGAAATTGATACTGTACCTTTTCAGGGAGGATACATAAGATATGCGTGTGGCCTACTGATAACAGCTAAAGAGCTAGAAATGGATCTATTTAGGTCTCCCACCTAGCAGTTAGAGCTTGCTAGGTGTTACAAAGGAAAAAAGCCCAGTACCGAGTAGATGTGATTCTACTGAGCTGGAGCTACAAAAAAAACCAAAAAAACAAAACAAAAAAAAACCTTGGCTACGTAGAGAAAACCTGGCTAGAAGAAAAACACCCATAAACCCTACGAAGAAGTAAGAAAATTGATACTGGACCTTTACAGGGAGGATACATAAGATATGGGTGTGTCCTACTGATGACAGCTAACGAGCTAGAAATGGATCTACTTAGGTCTCCCACCTAGCAGTTACAGCTTGCTATGTGTTAGAAAGGAAAAAAGCCCAGAACCGAGTACATGTGATTGTACTGAGCTGGAGCTACAAAAAAAAAAAAAAAAAAAAAAAAAAAAAAAACCTTGGCTACGTATAGAAAACCTGGCTAGAAGAAAAACAAACATAAACCCTACGAAGAAGTAAGAAAATTGATACTATACCTTTACAGGGAGGATACATAAGATATGGGTGTGGCCTACTGATGACAGCTAACGAGCTAGAAATGGATCTATTTAGGTCTCCCACCTAGCAGTTAGAGCTTGCTAGGTGTTAGAAAGGAAAAAAGCCCAGAACCGAGTAGATGTGATTCTACTGAGCTGGAGCTACAAAAAAAAAAAAAAAAAACAAACAAACACCTTGGCTACGTAGGGAAAACCTGGCTAGAAGAAAAACACACATAAAACCTACGAAGAGGTAAGAAAATTGATACTGGACCTTTACAGGGAGGATACATAAGATATGGGTGTGGCCTCCTGATGACAGCTAACGAGCTAGAAGTGGATCTATTTAGGTCTCCCACCTAGCAGTAAGAGCTTGCTAGGTGTTAGAAAGGAAAAAAGCTCAGAACCGAGTAGATGTGATTCTACTGAGCTGGAGCTACAAAAAAAAAAAAAAAAAAAAAAAAAAAAAATCAAACAAACACCTTGGCTACGTAGGGAAAACCTGGCTAGAAGAAAAACACACAAAAAACCTACGAAGAAGTAAGAAAATTGATACTGGACCTTTACAGGGAATATATATAAGATATGGGTGTGGCCTACTGATGACAGCTAACGAGCTAGAAATGGATCTATTTAGGTCTCCCACCTAGCAGTTAGAGCTTGCTAGGTGTTAGAAAGGAAAAAAGCCCAGAACTGAGTACATGTGATTGTACTGAGCTGGAGCTAAAAAAAAAAAAAAAAAAAAAAAGGACTTGGCTACGTAGGGAAAACCTGGCTAGAAGAAAAACACCCATAAACCCTACGAAGAAGTAAGAAAATTGATACTGGACCTTTACATGGAGGATACATAAGATATGGGTGTGTCCTACTGATGACAGCTAACGAGCTAGAAATGGATCTACTTAGGTCTCCCACCTAGCAGTTACAGCTTGCTAGGTGTTAGAAAGGAAAAAAGCCCAGAACCGAGTACATGTGATTGTACTGAGCTGGAGCTACAAAAAACAAAAACAAAAAAAAAAAAACCCTTGGCTACGTAGGGAAAACCTGGCTAGAAGAAAAACAGACAGAAACTATATGAAGAGGTAAGAAAATTGATACTGGACCTTTACAGGGAGGATACATAAGATATGGGTGTTACCTTCTGATGACAGCTAACGAGCTAGAAGTGGATCTATTTAGGTCTCCCACCTAGCAGTAAGAGCTTGCTAGGTGTTAGAAAGGAAAAAAGCTCAGAACCGAGTAGATGTGATTCTACTGAGCTGGAGCTACAAAAAAAAAACAAAAAAAACACTTTGGCTATGTAGGGAAAACCTGGCTAGAAGAAAAACACCCATAAACCCTACGAAGAAGTAAGAAAATTGATACTGTACCTTTACAGGGAGGATACATAAGATATGGGTGTGGCCTACTGATGACAGCTAACGAGCTAGAAATGGATCTATTTAGGTCTCCCACCTAGCAGTTAGAGCTTGCTAGGTGTTAGAAAGGAAAAAAGCCCAGAACTGAGTACATGTGATTGTACTGAGCTGGAGCTACAAAAAAAAAAAAAAAAAAAAAAACACCTTGGCTATGTAGGGAAAACCTGGCTAGAAGAAAAACACCCATAAACCCTACGAAGAAGTAAGAAAATTGATACTGGACCTTTACAGGGAGGATACAAAAGATATGGGTGTGGCCTCCTGATGACAGCTAACGAGCTAGAAATGGATCTATTTAGGTCTCCCACCTAGCAGTTAGAGCTTGCTAGGTGTTAGAAAGGAAAAAAGCCCAGAACCGAGTAGATGTGATTCTACTGAGATGGAGCTACAAAAAAAAAAACAAAAAACAAAAAACCCTTGGCTACGTAGGGAAAACCTGGCTTAAAGAAAAACACACATAAACCCTACGAAGAAGTAAGAAAATTGATACTGGACCTTTACAGGAAGGATACATAAGATATGGGTGTGGCCTACTGATGACAGCTAACGAGCTAGAAATGGATCTATTTAGGTCTCCCACCTAGCAGTTAGGGCTTGCTAGGTGTTAGAAATGAAAAAAGCCCAGAACCGAGTAGATGTGATTCTACTGAGCTGGAGCTACAAAAAAAAAAAAAAAAAAAAAAAAAAAAAAAAAACCCTTGGCTACGTAGGGAAAACCTGGCTTAAAGAAAAACACACATAAATCCTACGAAGAAGTAAGAAAATTGATACTGGACCTTTACAGGAAGGATACATAAGATATGGGTGTGGCCGACTGATAACAGCTAACGAGCTAGAAATGGATCTATTTAGGTCTCCCACCTAGCAGTTAGAGCTTGCTTGGTGTTACAAAGGAAAAAAGCCCAGTACCGAGTACATGTGATTCTACTGAGCTGGAGATAAAAAAAAAAAAAAAAAAAAAAAAAAAAAAAAAAAAAAACCACCTTCGCTACGTAGGGAAAACCTGGCTAGAAGAAAAACACACATAAAACCTACGAAGAAGTAAGAAAATTGATACTATACCTTTACAGGGGGGATACATAAGATAGGGGTGTGGCCTACTGATGACAGCTAACGAGCTAGAAATGGATCTATTTAGGTCTCCCACCTAGCAGTTAGAGCTTGCTAGGTGTTAGAAAGGAAAAAAGACCAGAACCGAGTAGATGTGATTCTACTGAGCTGGAGCTACAAAAAAAAAAAAAAAAAAAAAATCAAACAAACACCTTGGCTACGTAGGGAAAACCTGGCTAGAAGAAAAACACACATAAAACCTACGAAGAAGTAAGAAAATTGATACTATACCTTTACAGGGGGGATACATAAGATAGGGGTGTGGCCTACTGATGACAGCTAACGAGCTAGAAATGGATCTATTTAGGTCTCCCACCTAGCAGTTAGGGCTTGCTAGGTGTTAGAAAGGAAAAAAGCCCAGAACCGAGTAGATGTGATTCTACTGAGCTGGAGCTACAAAAAAACAAAAAAAAAAAAAAAAAAAAAAAAACCCTTGGCTACGTAGGGAAAACCTGGCTTAAAGAAAAACACACATAAATCCTACGAAGAAGTAAGAAAATTGATACTGGACCTTTACAGGAAGGATACATAAGATATGGGTGTGGCCTACTGTTGACAGCTAACGAGCTAGAAATGGATCTATTTAGGTCTCCCACCTAGCAGTTAGGGCTTGCTAGGTGTTAGAAAGGAAAAAGGCCCAGAACCGAGTAGATGTGACTCTACTGAGCTGGAGCTACAAAAAAAAAAAAAAAAAAAAAAACCTTGGGTACGTAGGGAAAACCTGGCTAGAAGAAAAACACACATAAACCATATGAAGAGGTAAGAAAATTGATACTGGACCTTTACAGGGAGGATAAATAAGATATGGGTGTGGCATCCTGATGATAGCTAACGAGCTAGAAATGGATCTATTTAGGTCTCCCACCTAGCAGTTAGAGCTTGCTAGGTGTTAGAAAGGAAAAAAGCCCAGAACCGAGTAGATGTGATTCTACTGAGCTGGAGCTACAAAAGAAAAAAAACAAACAACTTGGCTACCTAGGGAAAACCTGGCTAGAAGCAAAACACACATAAACCCTATGAAGAAGTTAGAAAATTGACACTGGACCTTTACAGGGAGGATATATCAGATATGGATGTGGCCTCCTGATGACAGCTAACGAGATAGAAATGGATCTAATTAGGTCTCCCACCTACCAGTTACAGCTTGCTAGGTGTTAGAAAGGAAAAAAGCCCAGAACCGAGTACATGTGATTGTACTGAGCTGGAGCTACAAAAAAAAAAAAAAAAAAAAAAAAAAAAAACCTTGGCTACGTAGAGAAAACCTGGCTAGAAGAAAAACACACATAAACCCTACGAAGAAGTAAGGAAATTGATACTGTACCTTTTCAGGGAGGATACATAAGATATGGGTGTGGCCTACTGATAACAGCTAACGAGCTAGAAATGGATCTATTTAGGTCTCCCACCTAGCAGTTAGAGCTTGCTAGGTGTTACAAAGGAAAAAAGCCCAGTACCGAGTACATGTGATTCTACTGAGCTGGAGATACAAAAAAAAAAAAAAAAAAAAAAAACCACCTTCGCTATGTAGGGAAAACCTGGCTAGAAGAAAAACACACATAAAACCTACGTAGAAGTAAGAAAATTGATACTATACCTTTACAGGGAGGATACATAAGATAGGGGTGTGGCCTACTGATGACAGCTAACGAGCTAGAAATGGATCTATTTAGGTCTCCCACCTAGCAGTAAGAGCTTGCTAGGTGTTAGAAAGGAAAAAAGCCCAGAACCGAGTAGATGTGATTCTACTGAGCTGGAGCTACAAAAAAAAAAAAACAAAAAAATCAAACAAACACCTTGGCTACGTAGGGAAAACCTGGCTAGAAAAAAAGCACACATAAACCCTACAAAGAAGTAAGAAAATTGATACTGGACCTTTACAGGGAGGATACATAAGATATGGGTGTGGCCTCCTGATGACAGCTAACGACCTAGAAATGGATCTATTTAGGTCTCCCACCTAGCAGTTAGAGCTTGCTAGGTGTTAGAAAGGAAAAAAGCCCAGAAATGAGTACATGTGATTGTACTGAGCTGGAGCTACAAAAAAAAAAAAAAAAGAAAAAAAAAAAAAAGGACTTGGCTACGTAGGGAAAACCTGGCTAGAAGAAAAACAGACATAAATCCTATGAAGAAGTAAGATAATTGATACTGGACCTTTACAGGGAGGATACATAAGATATGGGTGTGGCCTCCTGATGACAGCTAACGAGCTAGAAATGGATTTATTTAGGTCTCCCACCTAGCAGTTAGAGCTTGCTAGGTGTTAGAAAGGAAAAAAGCCCAGAACCGAGTAGATGTGATTCTACTGAGCTGGAGCTACAAAAAAAAACAAAAAAAACAAAAAAAAAAAAACCTTGGCTACGTAGGGAAAACCTGGCTAGAAGAAAAACAGACATAAACCATATGAAGAGGTAAGAAAATTGATACTGGACCTTTACAGGGAGGATACATAAGATATGGGTGTGGCCTCCTGATGACAGCTAACGAGCTAGAAGTGGATCTATTTAGGTCTCCCACCTAGCAGTAAGAGCTTGCTAGGTGTTAGAAAGGAAAAAAGCCCAGAACCGAGTAGATGTGATTCTACTGAGCTGGAGCTACAAGAAAAACAAAAAAAACAAAAAAAAAACCTTGGCTACGTAGGGAAAACCTGGCTAGAAGAAAAACAGACATAAACCATATGAAGAGGTAAGAAAATTGATACTGGACCTTTACAGGGAGGATACATAAGATATGGGTGTGGCCTCCTGATGACAGCTAATGAGCTAGAAGTGGATCTATTTAGGTCTCCCACCTCGCAGTAAGAGCTTGCTAGGTGTTAGAAAGGAAAAAAGCCCAGAACCGTGTAGATGTGATTCTACTGAGCTGGAGCTACAAAAAAAAAAAAAAAAAAAAAAAAAAAAAAAAAACACCTTGGCTATGTAGGGAAAACCTGGCTAGGAGAAAAACACCCATAAACCCTACGAAGAAGTAAGAAAATTGATACTGTACCTTTACAGGGAGGATACATAAGATATGTGTGTGGCCTACTGATGACAGCTAACGAGCTAGAAATGGATCTATTTAGGTCTCCCACCTAGCAGTTAGAGCTTGCTAGGTGTTAGAAAGGAAAAAAGCCCAGAACTGAGTACATGTGATTGTACTGAGCTGGAGCTACAAAAAAAAAAAAAAAAAAAAAGGGCTTGGCTACGTAGGGAAAACCTGGCTAGAAGAAAAACACACATAAACCCTACGAAGAAGTAAGAAAATTGATAGTGTACCTTTACAGGGAGGATACATAAGATATGGGTGTGGCCTACTGATGACAGCTAACGAGCTAGAAATGGATCTATTTAGGTCTCCCACCTAGCAGTTAGAGCTTGCTAGGTGTTAGAAAGGAAAAAAGCCCAGAAATGAGTACATGTGATTGTACTGAGCTGGAGCTACAAAAAAAAAAAAAAAAAAAAGGACTTGGCTACGTAGGGAAAACCTGGCTAGAAGAAAAACACCCATAAACCCTACGAAGAAGTAAGAAAATTGATACTGGACCATTACAGGGAGGATACAAAAGATATGGGTGTGGCCTCCTGATGACAGCTAATGAGCTAGAAATGGATCTATTTAGGTCTCCCACCTAGCAGTTAGAGCTTGCTAGGTGTTAGAAAGGAAAAAAGCCCAGAACCGAGTAGATGTGATTCTACTGAGATGGAGCTACAAAAAAAAAAAAAAAAAAAACAAAAAACCCTTGGCTACGTAGGGAAAACCTGGCTTAAAGAAAAACACACATAAACCCTACGAAGAAGTAAGAAAATTGATACTGGACCTTTACAGGAAGGATACATAAGATATGGGTGTGGCCTACTGATGACAGCTAACGAGCTAGAAATGGATCTATTTAGGTCTCCCACCTAGCAGTTAGGGCTTGCTAGGTGTTAGAAAGGAAAAAAGCCCAGAACCGAGTAGATGTGATTCTACTGAGCTGGAGCTACAAAAAAAAAAAAAAAAAAAAAAAAAAAAAAAAAAAAAAAAAAACCCTTGGCTACGTAGGGAAAACCTGGCTTAAAGAAAAACACACATAAATCCTACGAAGAAGTAAGAAAATTGATACTGGACCTTTACAGGAAGGATACATAAGATATGGGCGTGGCCTACTGATGACAGCTAACGAGCTAGAAATGGATCTATTTAGGTCTCCCACCTAGCAGTTAGGGCTTGCTAGGTGTTAGAAAGGAAAAAGGCCCAGAACCGAGTAGATGTGACTCTACTGAGCTGGAGCTACAAAAAAAAAAAAAAAAAAAAAACCTTGGGTACGTAGGGAAAACCTGGCTAGAAGAAAAACACACATAAACCATATGAAGAGGTAAGAAAATTGATACTGGACCTTTACAGGGAGGATAAATAAGATATGGGTGTGGCATCCTGATGATAGCTAACGAGCTAGAAATGGATCTATTTAGGTCTCCCACCTAGCAGTAAGAGCTTGCTAGGTGTTAGAAAGGAAAAAAAGCCCAGAACTGAGTAGATGTGATTCTACTGAGCTGGAGCTACAAAAAAAAAAAAAAAAAAAAAAAAAAAAACCTTGGCTACGTAGAGAAAACCTGGCTAGAAGAAAAACACACATAAACCCTACGAAGAAGTAAGGAAATTGATACTGTACCTTTTCAGGGAGGATACATAAGATATGGGTGTGGCCTACTGATAACAGCTAACGAGCTAGAAATGGATCTATTTAGGTCTCCCACCTAGCAGTTAGAGCTTGCTAGGTGTTACAAAGGAAAAAAGCCCAGTACCGAGTACATGTGATTCTACTGAGCTGGAGATACAAAAAAAAAAAAAAAAAAAAAAAAACCACCTTCGCTATGTAGGGAAAACCTGGCTAGAAGAAAAACACACATAAAACCTACGTAGAAGTAAGAAAATTGATACTATACCTTTACAGGGAGGATACATAAGATAGGGGTGTGGCGTACTGATGACAGCTAACGAGCTAGAAATGGATCTATTTAGGTCTCCCACCTAGCAGTAAGAGCTTGCTAGGTGTTAGAAAGGAAAAAAGCCCAGAACCGAGTAGATGTGATTCTACTGAGCTGGAGCTACAAAAAAAAAAAAAACAAAAAAATCAAACAAACACCTTGGCTACGTAGGGAAAACCTGGCTAGAAGAAAAACACATAAACCCTACAAAGAAGTAAGAAAATTGATACTGGACCTTTACAGGGAGGATACATAAGATATGGGTGTGGCCTCCTGATGACAGCTAACGAGCTAGAAATGGATCTATTTAGGTCTCCCACCTAGCAGTTAGAGCTTGCTAGGTGTTAGAAAGGAAAAAAGCCCAGAAATGAGTACATGTGATTGTACTGAGCTGGAGCTACAAAAAAAAAAAAAAAAAAAGGACTTGGCTACGTAGGGAAAACCTGGCTAGAAGAAAAACACCCATAAACCCTACGAAGAAGTAAGAAAATTGATACTGGACCTTTACAGGGAGGATACAAAAGATATGGGTGTGGCCTCCTGATGACAGCTAACGAGCTAGAAATGGATCTATTTAGGTCTCCCACCTAGCAGTTAGAGCTTGCTAGGTGTTAGAAAGGAAAAAAGCCCAGAACCGAGTAGATGTGATTCTACTGAGATGGAGCTACAAAAAAAACAAAAAAAAACAAAAAACCCTTGGCTACGTAGGGAAAACCTGGCTTAAAGAAAAACACACATAAACCCTACGAAGAAGTAAGAAAATTGATACTGGACCTTTACAGGAAGGATACATAAGATATGGGTGTGGCCTACTGATGACAGCTAACGAGCTAGAAATGGATCTATTTAGGTCTCCCACCTAGCAGTTAGGGCTTGCTAGGTGTTAGAAAGGAAAAAAGCCCAGAACCGAGTAGATGTGATTCTACTGAGCTGGAGCTACAAAAAAAAAAAAAAAAAAAAAAAAAAAAAAAAAAAAACCCTTGGCTACGTAGGGAAAACCTGGCTTAAAGAAAAACACACATAAATCCTACGAAGAAGTAAGAAAATTGATACTGGACCTTTACAGGAAGGATACATAAGATATGGGTGTGGCCTACTGATGACAGCTAACGAGCTAGAAATGGATCTATTTAGGTCTCCCACCTAGCAGTTAGGGCTTGCTAGGTGTTAGAAAGGAAAAAGGCCCAGAACCGAGTAGATGTGACTCTACTGAGCTGGAGCTACAAAAAAAAAAAAAAAAAAAAAAACCTTGGGTACGTAGGGAAAACCTGGCTAGAAGAAAAACACACATAAACCATATGAAGAGGTAAGAAAATTGATACTGGACCTTTACAGGGAGGATAAATAAGATATGGGTGTGGCATCCTGATGATAGCTAACGAGCTAGAAATGGATCTATTTAGGTCTCCCACCTAGCAGTAAGAGCTTGCTAGGTGTTAGAAAGGAAAAAAAGCCCAGAACTGAGTAGATGTGATTCTACTGAGCTGGAGCTACAAAAAAAAAAAAAAAAAAAAAAAAAAAAAAAAAAAAAAAACCTTGGCTACGTAGAGAAAACCTGGCTAGAAGAAAAACACACATAAACCCTACGAAGAAGTAAGGAAATTGATACTGTACCTTTTCAGGGAGGATACATAAGATATGGGTGTGGCCTACTGATAACAGCTAACGAGCTAGAAATGGATCTATTTAGGTCTCCCACCTAGCAGTTAGAGCTTGCTAGGTGTTACAAAGGAAAAAAGCCCAGTACCGAGTACATGTGATTCTACTGAGCTGGAGATACAAAAAAAAAAAAAAAAAAAAAACCACCTTCGCTATGTAGGGAAAACCTGGCTAGAAGAAAAACACACATAAAACCTACGTAGAAGTAAGAAAATTGATACTATACCTTTACAGGGAGGATACATAAGATAGGGGTGTGGCCTACTGATGACAGCTAACGAGCTAGAAATGGATCTATTTAGGTCTCCCACCTAGCAGTAAGAGCTTGCTAGGTGTTAGAAAGGAAAAAAGCCCAGAACCGAGTAGATGTGATTCTACTGAGCTGGAGCTACAAAAAAAAAAAAAAACAAAAAAATCAAACAAACACCTTGGCTACGTAGGGAAAACCTGGCTAGAAGAAAAACACACATAAACCCTACAAAGAAGTAAGAAAATTGATACTGGACCTTTACAGGGAGGATACATAAGATATGGGTGTGGCCTCCTGATGACAGCTAACGACCTAGAAATGGATCTATTTAGGTCTCCCACCTAGCAGTTAGAGCTTGCTAGGTGTTAGAAAGGAAAAAAGCCCAGAAATGAGTACATGTGATTGTACTGAGCTGGAGCTACAAAAAAAAAAAAAAAAAAAAAAAAAAAAAAAAGGACTTGGCTACGTAGGGAAAACCTGGCTAGAAGAAAAACAGACATAAATCCTATGAAGAAGTAAGATAATTGATACTGGACCTTTACAGGGAGGATACATAAGATATGGGTGTGGCCTCCTGATGATAGCTAACGAGCTAGAAATGGATTTATTTAGGTCTCCCACCTAGCAGTTAGAGCTTGCTAGGTGTTAGAAAGGAAAAAAGCCCAGAACCGAGTAGATGTGATTCTACTGAGCTGGAGCTACAAAAAAAAACAAAAAAAACAAAAAAAAAAAAAAACCTTGGCTACGTAGGGAAAACCTGGCTAGAAGAAAAACAGACATAAACCATATGAAGAGGTAAGAAAATTGATACTGGACCTTTACAGGGAGGATACATAAGATATGGGTGTGGCCTCCTGATGACAGCTAACGAGCTAGAAGTGGATCTATTTAGGTCTCCCACATAGCAGTAAGAGCTTGCTAGGTGTTAGAAAGGAAAAAAGCCCAGAACCGAGTAGATGTGATTCTACTGAGCTGGAGCTACAAGAAAAACAAAAAAAACAAAAAAAAAACCTTGGCTACGTAGGGAAAACCTGGCTAGAAGAAAAACAGACATAAACCATATGAAGAGGTAAGAAAATTGATACTGGACCTTTACAGGGAGGATACATAAGATATGGGTGTGGCCTCCTGATGACAGCTAATGAGCTAGAAGTGGATCTATTTAGGTCTCCCACCTAGCAGTAAGAGCTTGCTAGGTGTTAGAAAGGAAAAAAGCCCAGAACTGAGTACATGTGATTGTAGTGAGCTGGAGCTACAAAAAAAAAAAAAAAAAAAAAAGGGCTTGGCTACGTAGGGAAAACCTGGCTAGAAGAAAAACACACATAAACCCTATGAAGAAGTAAGAAAATTGATAGTGTACCTTTACAGGGAGGATACATAAGATATGGGTGTGGCCTACTGATGACAGCTAACGAGCTAGAAATGGATCTATTTAGGTCTCCCACCTAGCAGTTAGAGCTTGCTAGGTGTTAGAAAGGAAAAAAGCCCAGAAATGAGTACATGTGATTGTACTGAGCTGGAGCTACAAAAAAAAAAAAAAAAAAAGGACTTGGCTACGTAGGGAAAACCTGGCTAGAAGAAAAACAGACATAAACCCTACAAAGAAGTAAGAAAATTGATACTGGACCTTTACAGGGAGGATACATAAGATATGGGTGTGGCCTCCTGATGACAGCTAACGAGCTAGAAGTGGATCTATTTAGGTCTCCCACCTAGCAGTAAGAGCTTGCTAGGTGTTAGAATGAAAAAAGCCCAGAATCGAGTAGATGTGATTCTACTGAGCTGGAGCTACAAAAAAAAAAAAAAAAGGGCTTGGCTACGTAGGGAAAACCTGGCTAGAAGAAAAACACACATAAACCCTATGAAGAAGTAAGATAATTGATACTGGACCTTTACAGGGAGGATACATAAGATATCGGTGTGGCCTCCTGATGACAGCTAACAAGCTAGAAATGGATTTATTTAGGTCTCCCACCTAGCAGTTAGAGCTTGCTAGGTGTTAGAAAGGAAAAAAGCCCAGAACCGAGTAGATGTGATTCTACTGAGCTGGAGCTACAAAAAAAAAACCAAAAAAACAAAAAAAAAAACCTTGGCTACGTAGGGAAAACCTGGCGAGAAGAAAAACAGACATAAACCATATGAAGAGGTAAGAAAATTGATACTGGACCTTTACAGAGAGGATACATAAGATATGAGTGTGGCCTCCTGATGACAGCTAACGAGCTAGAAGTGGATCTATTTAGGTCTCCCACCTAGCAGTAAGAGCTTGCTAGGTGTTAGAAAGGAAAAAAGCCCAGAACTACTGAGCTGGAGCTACCAAAAAAAAAAAAGACCTTGGCTATGTAGGGAAAACCAGGCTAGAAGAAAAACACCCATAAACCCTACGAAGAAGTAAGAAAATTGATACTGTACCTTTACAGGGAGGATACATAAGATATGGGTGTGGCCTACTGATGACAGGTAATGAGCTAGAAATGGATCTATTTAGGTCTCCCACCTAGCAGTTAGAGCTTGCTAGGTGTTAGAAAGGAAAAAAAGCCCAGAACTGAGTACATGTGATTGTACTGAGCTGGAGCTACAAAAAAAAAAAAAAAAAAAAAAAAAAAAAAAAAAAAAAAAAAAAAAAAACCTTGGCTACGTAGAGAAAACCTGGCTAGAAGAAAAACACACATAAACCCTACGAAGAAGTAAGGAAATTGATACTGTACCTTTTCAGGGAGGATACATAAGATATGGGTGTGGCCTACTGATAACAGCTAACGAGCTAGAAATGGATCTATTTAGGTCTCCCACCTAGCAGTTAGAGCTTGCTAGGTGTTACAAAGGAAAAAAGCCCAGTACCGAGTACATGTGATTCTACTGAGCTGGAGATACAAAAAAAAAAAAAAAAAAAAAAAAACCACCTTCGCTATGTAGGGAAAACCTGGCTAGAAGAAAAACACACATAAAACCTACGTAGAAGTAAGAAAATTGATACTATACCTTTACAGGGAGGATACATAAGATAGGGGTGTGGCGTACTGATGACAGCTAACGAGCTAGAAATGGATCTATTTAGGTCTCCCACCTAGCAGTAAGAGCTTGCTAGGTGTTAGAAAGGAAAAAAGCCCAGAACCGAGTAGATGTGATTCTACTGAGCTGGAGCTACAAAAAAAAAAAAAACAAAAAAATCAAACAAACACCTTGGCTACGTAGGGAAAACCTGGCTAGAAGAAAAACACATAAACCCTACAAAGAAGTAAGAAAATTGATACTGGACCTTTACAGGGAGGATACATAAGATATGGGTGTGGCCTCCTGATGACAGCTAACGAGCTAGAAATGGATCTATTTAGGTCTCCCACCTAGCAGTTAGAGCTTGCTAGGTGTTAGAAAGGAAAAAAGCCCAGAAATGAGTACATGTGATTGTACTGAGCTGGAGCTACAAAAAAAAAAAAAAAAAAAGGACTTGGCTACGTAGGGAAAACCTGGCTAGAAGAAAAACACCCATAAACCCTACGAAGAAGTAAGAAAATTGATACTGGACCTTTACAGGGAGGATACAAAAGATATGGGTGTGGCCTCCTGATGACAGCTAACGAGCTAGAAATGGATCTATTTAGGTCTCCCACCTAGCAGTTAGAGCTTGCTAGGTGTTAGAAAGGAAAAAAGCCCAGAACCGAGTAGATGTGATTCTACTGAGATGGAGCTACAAAAAAAACAAAAAAAAACAAAAAACCCTTGGCTACGTAGGGAAAACCTGGCTTAAAGAAAAACACACATAAACCCTACGAAGAAGTAAGAAAATTGATACTGGACCTTTACAGGAAGGATACATAAGATATGGGTGTGGCCTACTGATGACAGCTAACGAGCTAGAAATGGATCTATTTAGGTCTCCCACCTAGCAGTTAGGGCTTGCTAGGTGTTAGAAAGGAAAAAAGCCCAGAACCGAGTAGATGTGATTCTACTGAGCTGGAGCTACAAAAAAAAAAAAAAAAAAAAAAAAAAAAAAAAAAAAAAAACCCTTGGCTACGTAGGGAAAACCTGGCTTAAAGAAAAACACACATAAATCCTACGAAGAAGTAAGAAAATTGATACTGGACCTTTACAGGAAGGATACATAAGATATGGGTGTGGCCTACTGATGACAGCTAACGAGCTAGAAATGGATCTATTTAGGTCTCCCACCTAGCAGTTAGGGCTTGCTAGGTGTTAGAAAGGAAAAAGGCCCAGAACCGAGTAGATGTGAC
This sequence comes from Arizona elegans, assembly GCA_022577455.1. Classification (NCBI taxonomy): domain Eukaryota; kingdom Metazoa; phylum Chordata; class Lepidosauria; order Squamata; family Colubridae; genus Arizona; species Arizona elegans. The sequence continues at coordinate 66,289,289 of JAKOOJ010000004.1, read as the reverse complement.
TCTACTGAGCTGGAGCTACAAAAAAAAAAAAAAAAAAAAAAAACCTTGGGTACGTAGGGAAAACCTGGCTAGAAGAAAAACACACATAAACCATATGAAGAGGTAAGAAAATTGATACTGGACCTTTACAGGGAGGATAAATAAGATATGGGTGTGGCATCCTGATGATAGCTAACGAGCTAGAAATGGATCTATTTAGGTCTCCCACCTAGCAGTAAGAGCTTGCTAGGTGTTAGAAAGGAAAAAAAGCCCAGAACTGAGTAGATGTGATTCTACTGAGCTGGAGCTACAAAAAAAAAAAAAAAAAAAAAAAAAAAAAAAAAAAAAAAAAAACCTTGGCTACGTAGAGAAAACCTGGCTAGAAGAAAAACACACATAAACCCTACGAAGAAGTAAGGAAATTGATACTGTACCTTTTCAGGGAGGATACATAAGATATGGGTGTGGCCTACTGATAACAGCTAACGAGCTAGAAATGGATCTATTTAGGTCTCCCACCTAGCAGTTAGAGCTTGCTAGGTGTTACAAAGGAAAAAAGCCCAGTACCGAGTACATGTGATTCTACTGAGCTGGAGATACAAAAAAAAAAAAAAAAAAAAAAACACCTTCGCTATGTAGGGAAAACCTGGCTAGAAGAAAAACACACATAAAACCTACGTAGAAGTAAGAAAATTGATACTATACCTTTACAGGGAGGATACATAAGATAGGGGTGTGGCCTACTGATGACAGCTAACGAGCTAGAAATGGATCTATTTAGGTCTCCCACCTAGCAGTAAGAGCTTGCTAGGTGTTAGAAAGGAAAAAAGCCCAGAACCGAGTAGATGTGATTCTACTGAGCTGGAGCTACAAAAAAAAAAAAAACAAAAAAATCAAACAAACACCTTGGCTACGTAGGGAAAACCTGGCTAGAAGAAAAACACACATAAACCCTACAAAGAAGTAAGAAAATTGATACTGGACCTTTACAGGGAGGATACATAAGATATGGGTGTGGCCTCCTGATGACAGCTAACGACCTAGAAATGGATCTATTTAGGTCTCCCACCTAGCAGTTAGAGCTTGCTAGGTGTTAGAAAGGAAAAAAGCCCAGAAATGAGTACATGTGATTGTACTGAGCTGGAGCTACAAAAAAAAAAAAAAAAAAAAAAAAAAAAAAAAAGGACTTGGCTACGTAGGGAAAACCTGGCTAGAAGAAAAACAGACATAAATCCTATGAAGAAGTAAGATAATTGATACTGGACCTTTACAGGGAGGATACATAAGATATGGGTGTGGCCTCCTGATGATAGCTAACGAGCTAGAAATGGATTTATTTAGGTCTCCCACCTAGCAGTTAGAGCTTGCTAGGTGTTAGAAAGGAAAAAAGCCCAGAACCGAGTAGATGTGATTCTACTGAGCTGGAGCTACAAAAAAAAACAAAAAAAACAAAAAAAAAAAAAACCTTGGCTACGTAGGGAAAACCTGGCTAGAAGAAAAACAGACATAAACCATATGAAGAGGTAAGAAAATTGATACTGGACCTTTACAGGGAGGATACATAAGATATGGGTGTGGCCTCCTGATGACAGCTAACGAGCTAGAAGTGGATCTATTTAGGTCTCCCACCTAGCAGTAAGAGCTTGCTAGGTGTTAGAAAGGAAAAAAGCCCAGAACCGAGTAGATGTGATTCTACTGAGCTGGAGCTACAAGAAAAACAAAAAAAACAAAAAAAAAACCTTGGCTACGTAGGGAAAACCTGGCTAGAAGAAAAACAGACATAAACCATATGAAGAGGTAAGAAAATTGATACTGGACCTTTACAGGGAGGATACATAAGATATGGGTGTGGCCTCCTGATGACAGCTAATGAGCTAGAAGTGGATCTATTTAGGTCTCCCACCTAGCAGTAAGAGCTTGCTAGGTGTTAGAAAGGAAAAAAGCCCAGAACTGAGTACATGTGATTGTAGTGAGCTGGAGCTACAAAAAAAAAAAAAAAAAAAAAAAGGGCTTGGCTACGTAGGGAAAACCTGGCTAGAAGAAAAACACACATAAACCCTATGAAGAAGTAAGAAAATTGATAGTGTACCTTTACAGGGAGGATACATAAGATATGGGTGTGGCCTACTGATGACAGCTAACGAGCTAGAAATGGATCTATTTAGGTCTCCCACCTAGCAGTTAGAGCTTGCTAGGTGTTAGAAAGGAAAAAAGCCCAGAAATGAGTACATGTGATTGTACTGAGCTGGAGCTACAAAAAAAAAAAAAAAAAAAGGACTTGGCTACGTAGGGAAAACCTGGCTAGAAGAAAAACAGACATAAACCCTACAAAGAAGTAAGAAAATTGATACTGGACCTTTACAGGGAGGATACATAAGATATGGGTGTGGCCTCCTGATGACAGCTAACGAGCTAGAAGTGGATCTATTTAGGTCTCCCACCTAGCAGTAAGAGCTTGCTAGGTGTTAGAATGAAAAAAGCCCAGAATCGAGTAGATGTGATTCTACTGAGCTGGAGCTACAAAAAAAAAAAAAAAAGGGCTTGGCTACGTAGGGAAAACCTGGCTAGAAGAAAAACACACATAAACCCTATGAAGAAGTAAGATAATTGATACTGGACCTTTACAGGGAGGATACATAAGATATCGGTGTGGCCTCCTGATGACAGCTAACAAGCTAGAAATGGATTTATTTAGGTCTCCCACCTAGCAGTTAGAGCTTGCTAGGTGTTAGAAAGGAAAAAAGCCCAGAACCGAGTAGATGTGATTCTACTGAGCTGGAGCTACAAAAAAAAACCAAAAAAACAAAAAAAAAAACCTTGGCTACGTAGGGAAAACCTGGCGAGAAGAAAAACAGACATAAACCATATGAAGAGGTAAGAAAATTGATACTGGACCTTTACAGAGAGGATACATAAGATATGAGTGTGGCCTCCTGATGACAGCTAACGAGCTAGAAGTGGATCTATTTAGGTCTCCCACCTAGCAGTAAGAGCTTGCTAGGTGTTAGAAAGGAAAAAAGCCCAGAACTACTGAGCTGGAGCTACCAAAAAAAAAAAAGACCTTGGCTATGTAGGGAAAACCAGGCTAGAAGAAAAACACCCATAAACCCTACGAAGAAGTAAGAAAATTGATACTGTACCTTTACAGGGAGGATACATAAGATATGGGTGTGGCCTACTGATGACAGGTAATGAGCTAGAAATGGATCTATTTAGGTCTCCCACCTAGCAGTTAGAGCTTGCTAGGTGTTAGAAAGGAAAAAAGCCCAGAACTGAGTACATGTGATTGTACTGAGCTGGAGCTACAAAAAAAAAAAAAAAAAAAAAAGGGCTTGGCTACGTAGGGAAAACCTGGCTAGAAGAAAAACACACATAAACCATATGAAGAAGTAAGATAATTGATACTGGACCTTTACAGGGAGGATACATAAGATATGGGTGTGGCCTCCTGATGACAGCTAACGAGCTAGAAATGGATCTATTTAGGTCTCCCACCTAGCAGTTAGAGCTTGCTAGGTGTTAGAAAGGAAAAAAGCCCAGAACCGAGTAGATGTGATTCTACTGAGCTGGAGCTACAAAAAAAACCAAAAAAACAAAACAAAAAAAACCTTGGCTACGTAGGGAAAACCTGACTAGGAGAAAAACAGACATAAACCATATGAAGAGGTAAGAAAATTGATACTGGACCTTTACAGGGAGGATACATAAGATATGGGTGTGGCCTCCTGATGACAGCTAACGAGCTAGAAGTGGATCTATTTAGGTCTCCCACCTAGCAGTTAAAGCTTGCTAGGTGTTAGAAAGGAAAGAAGCCCAGAAATGAGTACATGTGATTGTACTGAGCTGGAGCTACAAAAAAAAAAAAAAAAAGGACTTGGCTACGTAGGGAAAACCTGGCTAGAAGAAAAACAGACATAAACCATACGAAGAGGTAAGAAAATTGATACTGGACCTTTACAGGGAAGATACATAAGATATGGGTGTGGCCTCCTGATGACAGCTAACGAGCTAGAAGTGGATCTATTTAGGTCTCCCACCTAGCAGTAAGAGCTTGCTAGGTGTTAGAAAGGAAAAAAGCCCAGAACCGAGTAGATGTGATTCTACTGAGCTGGAGCTACAAGAAAAACAAAAAAAACAAAAAAAAAACCTTGGCTACGTAGGGAAAACCTGGCTAGAAGAAAAACAGACATAAACCATATGAAGAGGTAAGAAAATTGATACTGGACCTTTACAGGGAGGATACATAAGATATGGGTGTGGCCTCCTGATGACAGCTAATGAGCTAGAAGTGGATCTATTTAGGTCTCCCACCTAGCAGTAAGAGCTTGCTAGGTGTTAGAAAGGAAAAAAGCCCAGAACCGTGTAGATGTGATTCTACTGAGCTGGAGCTACAAAAAAAAAAAAAAAAAAAAAAAAAAAAAAAAACACCTTGGCTATGTAGGGAAAACCTGGCTAGGAGAAAAACACCCATAAACCCTACGAAGAAGTAAGAAAATTGATACTGTACCTTTACAGGGAGGATACATAAGATATGTGTGTGGCCTACTGATGACAGCTAACGAGCTAGAAATGGATCTATTTAGGTCTCCCACCTAGCAGTTAGAGCTTGCTAGGTGTTAGAAAGGAAAAAAGCCCAGAACTGAGTACATGTGATTGTACTGAGCTGGAGCTACAAAAAAAAAAAAAAAAAAAAAAAGGGCTTGGCTACGTAGGGAAAACCTGGCTAGAAGAAAAACACACATAAACCCTACGAAGAAGTAAGAAAATTGATAGTGTACCTTTACAGGGAGGATACATAAGATATGGGTGTGGCCTACTGATGACAGCTAACGAGCTAGAAGTGGATCTATTTAGGTCTCCCACCTAGCAGTAAGAGCTTGCTAGGTGTTAGAATGAAAAAAGCCCAGAACCGAGTAGATGTGATTCTACTGAGCTGGAGCTACAAAAAAAAAAAAAAAAGGGCTTGGCTACGTAGGGAAAACCTGGCTAGAAGAAAAACACACATAAACCCTATGAAGAAGTAAGATAATTGATACTGGACCTTTACAGGGAGGATACATAAGATATCGGTGTGGCCTCCTGATGACAGCTAACGAGCTAGAAGTGGATCTATTTAGGTCTCCCACCTAGCAGTAAGAGCTTGCTAGGTGTTAGAAAGGAAAAAAGCCCAGAACTACTGAGCTGGAGCTACCAAAAAAAAAAAAGACCTTGGCTATGTAGGGAAAACCTGGCTAGAAGAAAAACACCCATAAACCCTACGAAGAAGTAAGAAAATTGATACTGTACCTTTACAGGGAGGATACATAAGATATGGTTGTGGCCTACTGATGACAGGTAATGAGCTAGAAATGGATCTATTTAGGTCTCCCACCTAGCAGTTAGAGCTTGCTAGGTGTTAGAAAGGAAAAAAGCCCAGAACTGAGTACATGTGATTGTACTGAGCTGGAGCTACAAAAAAAAAAAAAAAAAAAAGGGCTTGGCTACGTAGGGAAAACCTGGCTAGAAGAAAAACACACATAAACCATATGAAGAAGTAAGATAATTGATACTGGACCTTTACAGGGAGGATACATAAGATATGGGTGTGGCCTCCTGATGACAGCTAACGAGCTAGAAATGGATCTATTTAGGTCTCCCACCTAGCAGTTAGAGCTTGCTAGGTGTTAGAAAGGAAAAAAGCCCAGAACCGAGTAGATGTGATTCTACTGAGCTGGAGCTACAAAAAAAACCAAAAAAACAAAACAAAAAAAACCTTGGCTACGTAGGGAAAACCTGACTAGGAGAAAAACAGACATAAACCATATGAAGAGGTAAGAAAATTGATACTGGACCTTTACAGGGAGGATACATAAGATATGGGTGTGGCCTCCTGATGACAGCTAACGAGCTAGAAGTGGATCTATTTAGGTCTCCCACCTAGCAGTTAAAGCTTGCTAGGTGTTAGAAAGGAAAAAAGCCCAGAAATGAGTACATGTGATTGTACTGAGCTGGAGCTACAAAAAAAAAAAAAAAAAAAGGACTTGGCTACGTAGGGAAAACCTGGCTAGAAGAAAAACACACATAAACCCTACGAAGAAGTAAGAAAATTGATAGTGTACCTTTACAGGGAGGATACATAAGATATGTGTGTGGCCTACTGATGACAGCTAACGAGCTAGAAATGGATCTATTTAGGTCTCCCACCTAGCAGTTAGAGCTTGCTAGGTGTTAGAAAGGAAAAAAGCCCAGAACTGAGTACATGTGATTGTACTGAGCTGGAGCTACAAAAAAAAAAAAAAAAAAAAAAAGGGCTTGGCTACGTAGGGAAAACCTGGCTAGAAGAAAAACACACATAAACCCTACGAAGAAGTAAGAAAATTGATAGTGTACCTTTACAGGGAGGATACATAAGATATGGGTGTGGCCTACTGATGACAGCTAACGTGCTAGAAATGGATCTATTTAGGTCTCCCACCTAGCAGTTAGAGCTTGCTAGGTGTTAGAAAGGAAAAAAGCCCAGAAATGAGTACATGTGATTGTACTGAGCTGGAGCTACAAAAAAAAAAAAAAAAAAAAAAAGGACTTGGCTACGTAGGGAAAACCTGGCTAGAAGAAAAACAGACATAAACCCTACAAAGAAGTAAGAAAATTGATACTGGACCTTTACAGGGAGGATACATAAGATATGGGTGTGGCCTCCTGATGACAGCTAACGAGCTAGAAGTGGATCTATTTAGGTCTCCCACCTAGCAGTAAGAGCTTGCTAGGTGTTAGAATGAAAAAAGCCCAGAACCGAGTAGATGTGATTCTACTGAGCTGGAGCTACAAAAAAAAAAAAAAAAAGGGCTTGGCTACGTAGGGAAAACCTGGCTAGAAGAAAAACACACATAAACCCTATGAAGAAGTAAGATAATTGATACTGGACCTTTACAGGGAGGATACATAAGATATCGGTGTGGCCTCCTGATGACAGCTAACAAGCTAGAAATGGATTTATTTAGGTCTCCCACCTAGCAGTTAGAGCTTGCTAGGTGTTAGAAAGGAAAAAAGCCCAGAACCGAGTAGATGTGATTCTACTGAGCTGGAGCTACAAAAAAAAACCAAAAAAACAAAAAAAAAAACCTTGGCTACGTAGGGAAAACCTGGCGAGAAGAAAAACAGACATAAACCATATGAAGAGGTAAGAAAATTGATACTGGACCTTTACAGGGAGGATACATAAGATATGAGTGTGGCCTCCTGATGACAGCTAACGAGCTAGAAGTGGATCTATTTAGGTCTCCCACCTAGCAGTAAGAGCTTGCTAGGTGTTAGAAAGGAAAAAAGCCCAGAACTACTGAGCTGGAGCTACCAAAAAAAAAAAAGACCTTGGCTATGTAGGGAAAACCTGGCTAGAAGAAAAACACCCATAAACCCTACGAAGAAGTAAGAAAATTGATACTGTACCTTTACAGGGAGGATACATAAGATATGGTTGTGGCCTACTGATGACAGGTAATGAGCTAGAAATGGATCTATTTAGGTCTCCCACCTAGCAGTTAGAGCTTGCTAGGTGTTAGAAAGGAAAAAAGCCCAGAACTGAGTACATGTGATTGTACTGAGCTGGAGCTACAAAAAAAAAAAAAAAAAAAAAGGGCTTGGCTACGTAGGGAAAACCTGGCTAGAAGAAAAACACACATAAACCATATGAAGAAGTAAGATAATTGATACTGGACCTTTACAGGGAGGATACATAAGATATGGGTGTGGCCTCCTGATGACAGCTAACGAGCTAGAAATGGATCTATTTAGGTCTCCCACCTAGCAGTTAGAGCTTGCTAGGTGTTAGAAAGGAAAAAAGCCCAGAACCGAGTAGATGTGATTCTACTGAGCTGGAGCTACAAAAAAAACCAAAAAAACAAAACAAAAAAAACCTTGGCTACGTAGGGAAAACCTGACTAGGAGAAAAACAGACATAAACCATATGAAGAGGTAAGAAAATTGATACTGGACCTTTACAGGGAGGATACATAAGATATGGGTGTGGCCTCCTGATGACAGCTAACGAGCTAGAAGTGGATCTATTTAGGTCTCCCACCTAGCAGTTAAAGCTTGCTAGGTGTTAGAAAGGAAAAAAGCCCAGAAATGAGTACATGTGATTGTACTGAGCTGGAGCTACAAAAAAAAAAAAAAAAAGGACTTGGCTACGTAGGGAAAACCTGGCTAGAAGAAAAACACACATAAACCCTACGAAGAAGTAAGAAAATTGATAGTGTACCTTTACAGGGAGGATACATAAGATATGGGTGTGGCCTACTGATGACAGCTAACGAGCTAGAAATGGATCTATTTAGGTCTCCCACCTAGCAGTTAGAGCTTGCTAGGTGTTAGAAAGGAAAAAAGCCCAGAAATGAGTACATGTGATTGTACTGAGCTGGAGCTACAAAAAAAAAAAAAAAAAAAAAGGACTTGGCTACGTAGGGAAAACCTGGCTAGAAGAAAAACAGACATAAACCCTACAAAGAAGTAAGAAAATTGATACTGGACCTTTACAGGGAGGATACATAAGATATGGGTGTGGCCTCCTGATGACAGCTAACGAGCTAGAAGTGGATCTATTTAGGTCTCCCACCTAGCAGTAAGAGCTTGCTAGGTGTTAGAATGAAAAAAGCCCAGAACCGAGTAGATGTGATTCTACTGAGCTGGAGCTACAAAAAAAAAAAAAAAAGGGCTTGGCTACGTAGGGAAAACCTGGCTAGAAGAAAAACACACATAAACCCTATGAAGAAGTAAGATAATTGATACTGGACCTTTACAGGGAGGATACATAAGATATCGGTGTGGCCTCCTGATGACAGCTAACAAGCTAGAAATGGATTTATTTAGGTCTCCCACCTAGCAGTTAGAGCTTGCTAGGTGTTAGAAAGGAAAAAAGCCCAGAACCGAGTAGATGTGATTCTACTGAGCTGGAGCTACAAAAAAAAAAACCAAAAAAACAAAAAAAAAAACCTTGGCTACGTAGGGAAAACCTGGCGAGAAGAAAAACAGACATAAACCATATGAAGAGGTAAGAAAATTGATACTGGACCTTTACAGGGAGGATACATAAGATATGAGTGTGGCCTCCTGATGACAGCTAACGAGCTAGAAGTGGATCTATTTAGGTCTCCCACCTAGCAGTAAGAGCTTGCTAGGTGTTAGAAAGGAAAAAAGCCCAGAACTACTGAGCTGGAGCTACCAAAAAAAAAAAAGACCTTGGCTATGTAGGGAAAACCTGGCTAGAAGAAAAACACCCATAAACCCTACGAAGAAGTAAGAAAATTGATACTGTACCTTTACAGGGAGGATACATAAGATATGGTTGTGGCCTACTGATGACAGGTAATGAGCTAGAAATGGATCTATTTAGGTCTCCCACCTAGCAGTTAGAGCTTGCTAGGTGTTAGAAAGGAAAAAAGCCCAGAACTGAGTACATGTGATTGTACTGAGCTGGAGCTACAAAAAAAAAAAAAAAAAAAGGGCTTGGCTACGTAGGGAAAACCTGGCTAGAAGAAAAACACACATAAACCATATGAAGAAGTAAGATAATTGATACTGGACCTTTACAGGGAGGATACATAAGATATGGGTGTGGCCTCCTGATGACAGCTAACGAGCTAGAAATGGATCTATTTAGGTCTCCCACCTAGCAGTTAGAGCTTGCTAGGTGTTAGAAAGGAAAAAAGCCCAGAACCGAGTAGATGTGATTCTACTGAGCTGGAGCTACAAAAAAAAACCAAAAAAACAAAACAAAAAAAACCTTGGCTACGTAGGGAAAACCTGACTAGGAGAAAAACAGACATAAACCATATGAAGAGGTAAGAAAATTGATACTGGACCTTTACAGGGAGGATACATAAGATATGGGTGTGGCCTCCTGATGACAGCTAACGAGCTAGAAGTGGATCTATTTAGGTCTCCCACCTAGCAGTTAAAGCTTGCTAGGTGTTAGAAAGGAAAGAAGCCCAGAAATGAGTACATGTGATTGTACTGAGCTGGAGCTACAAAAAAAAAAAAAAAAAAAGGACTTGGCTACGTAGGGAAAACCTGGCTAGAAGAAAAACAGACATAAACCCTACAAAGAAGTAAGAAAATTGATACTGGACCTTTACAGGGAGGATACATAAGATATGGGTGTGGCCTCCTGATGACAGCTAACGAGCTAGAAGTGGATCTATTTAGGTCTCCCACCTAGCAGTAAGAGCTTGCTAGGTGTTAGAATGAAAACAGCCCAGAACCGAGTAGATGTGATTCTACTGAGCTGGAGCTGCAAAAAAAAAACAAAAACAAAAAAACCTTGGGTACGTAGGGAAAACCTGGCTAGAAGAAAAACACACATAAACCATATAAAGAGGTAAGAAAATTGATACTGGACCTTTACAGGGAGGATACATAAGATATGGGTGTGGCCTACTGATGACAGCTAACGAGCTAGAAATGGATCTATTTAGGTCTCCCACCTAGCAGTTAGAGCTTGCTAGGTGTTAGAAAGGAAAAAAGCCCAGAACTACTGAGCTGGAGCTACCAAAAAAAAAAAAGACCTTGGCTATGTAGGGAAAACCTGGCTAGAAGAAAAACACCCATAAACCCTACGAAGAAGTAAGAAAATTGATACTGTACCTTTACAGGGAGGATACATAAGATATGGTTGTGGCCTACTGATGACAGGTAATGAGCTAGAAATGGATCTATTTAGGTCTCCCACCTAGCAGTTAGAGCTTGCTAGGTGTTAGAAAGGAAAAAAGCCCAGAACTGAGTACATGTGATTGTACTGAGCTGGAGCTACAAAAAAAAAAAAAAAAAAAAAGGGCTTGGCTACGTAGGGAAAACCTGGCTAGAAGAAAAACACACATAAACCATATGAAGAAGTAAGATAATTGATACTGGACCTTTACAGGGAGGATACATAAGATATGGGTGTGGCCTCCTGATGACAGCTAACGAGCTAGAAATGGATCTATTTAGGTCTCCCACCTAGCAGTTAGAGCTTGCTAGGTGTTAGAAAGGAAAAAAGCCCAGAACCGAGTAGATGTGATTCTACTGAGCTGGAGCTACAAAAAAAAACCAAAAAAACAAAACAAAAAAAACCTTGGCTACGTAGGGAAAACCTGACTAGGAGAAAAACAGACATAAACCATATGAAGAGGTAAGAAAATTGATACTGGACCTTTACAGGGAGGATACATAAGATATGGGTGTGGCCTCCTGATGACAGCTAACGAGCTAGAAGTGGATCTATTTAGGTCTCCCACCTAGCAGTTAAAGCTTGCTAGGTGTTAGAAAGGAAAGAAGCCCAGAAATGAGTACATGTGATTGTACTGAGCTGGAGCTACAAAAAAAAAAAAAAAAAAAGGACTTGGCTACGTAGGGAAAACCTGGCTAGAAGAAAAACAGACATAAACCCTACAAAGAAGTAAGAAAATTGATACTGGACCTTTACAGGGAGGATACATAAGATATGGGTGTGGCCTCCTGATGACAGCTAACGAGCTAGAAGTGGATCTATTTAGGTCTCCCACCTAGCAGTAAGAGCTTGCTAGGTGTTAGAATGAAAACAGCCCAGAACCGAGTAGATGTGATTCTACTGAGCTGGAGCTGCAAAAAAAAACAAAAACAAAAAAACCTTGGGTACGTAGGGAAAACCTGGCTAGAAGAAAAACACACATAAACCATATAAAGAGGTAAGAAAATTGATACTGGACCTTTACAGGGAGGATACATAAGATATGGGTGTGGCCTACTGATGACAGCTAACGAGCTAGAAATGGATCTATTTAGGTCTCCCACCTAGCAGTTAGAGCTTGCTAGGTGTTAGAAAGGAAAAAAGCCCAGAACTACTGAGCTGGAGCTACAAAAAAAAAAAAAATAAAATAAAAAACACCTTGGCTATGTAGGGAAAACCTGGCTAGAAGAAAAACACCCATAAACCCTACGAAGAAGTAAGAAAATTGATACTGTACCTTTACAGGGAGGATAAATAAGATATGGGTGTGGCCTACTGATGACAGCTAACGAGCTAGAAATGGATCTATTTAGGTCTCCCACCTAGCAGTTAGAGCTTGCTAGGTGTTAGAAAGGAAAAAAGCCCAGAACTGAGTACATGTGATTGTACTGAGCTGGAGCTACAAAAAAAAAAAAAAAAAAAAAAAGGGGGGGGGGGCTTGGCTACGTAGGGAAAACCTGGCTAGAAGAAAAACACACATAAACCCTATGAAGAAGTAAGATAATTGATACTGGACCTTTACAGGGAGGATACATAAGATATGGGTGTGGCCTCCTGATGACAGCTAAAGAGCTAGAAATGAATTTATTTAGGTCTCCCACCTAGCAGTTAGAGCTTGCTAGGTGTTAGAAAGGAAAAAAGCCCAGAACCGAGTAGATGTGATTCTAGTGAGCTGGAGCTACAAAAAAAAACAAAAAAAAAAAAACAACAAAAAAAAAAACCTTGGCTACGTAGGGAAAACCTGGCTAGAAGAAAAACAGACATAAACCATATGAAGAGGTAAGAAAATTGATACTGGACCTTTACAGGGAGGATACATAAGATATGGGTGTGGCCTCCTGATGACAGCTAACGAGCTAGAAGTGGATCTATTTAGGTCTCCCACCTAGCAGTTAGAGCTTGCTAGGTGTTAGAAAGGAAAACAGCCCAGAACCGAGTAGATGTGATTCTACTGAGCTGGAGCTGCAAAAAAAAAAAACAAAAACAAAAAAACCTTGGGTAAGTAGGGAAAACCTGGCTAGAAGAAAAACACACATAAACCATATAAAGAGGTAAGAAAATTGATACTGGACCTTTACAGGGAGGATACATAAGATATGGGTGTGGCCTCCTGATGATAGCTAACGAGCTAGAAATGGATCTATTTAGGTCTCCCACCTAGCAGTAAGAGCTTGCTAGGTGTTAGAAAGGAAAAAAGCCAAGAACCGAGTAGATGTGATTCTACTGAGCTGGAGCTACAAAAAAAAAAAAAAACAACTCTTGGCTACGTAGAGAAAACGTGGCTAGAAGAAAAACACCCATAAACCCTACGATGAAGTAAGAAAATTGATACAGGACCTTTACAGGGAGGATACATAAGATATGGGTGTGTCCTACTGATGACAGCTAACGAGCTAGAAATGGATCTAGTTAGGTCTCCCACCTAGCAGTTACAGCTTGCTATGTGTTAGAAAGGAAAAAAGCCCAGAACCGAGTACATGTGGTTGTACTGAGCTGGAGCTACAAAAAAACAAAAACAAACAAACAAACAAAAAAAAAAACCCCTTGGCTACGTAGGGAAAACCTGGCTAGAAGAAAAACACACATAAACCCTACGAAGAAGTAAGAAAATTGATACTGGACCTTTACAGGGAATATATATAAGATATGGGTGTGGCCTACTGATGACAGCTAACGAGCTAGAAATGGATCAATTTAGGTCTCCCACCTAGCAGTTAGAGCTTGCTAGGTGTTAGAAAGAAAAAAAGCCCAGAACCGAGTAGATGTGATTCTACTGAGCTGGAGCTACAAAAAAAAACCAAAAAAACAAAAAAAAAAAACCTTGGCTACGTAGGGAAAACCTGGCTAGAAGAAAAACAGACATAAACCATATGAAGAGGTAAGAAAATTGATACTGGACCTTTACAGGGAGGATACATAAGATATGGGTGTGGCCTCCTGATGACAGCTAACGAGCTAGAAGTGGATCTATTTAGGTCTCCCACCTAGCAGTAAGAGCTTGCTAGGTGTTAGAAAGGAAAAAAGCCCAGAACTACTGAGCTGGAGCTACAAAAAAAACAAAAAAAACAAAACAAAAAACACCTTGGCTATGTAGGGAAAACCTGGCTAGAAGAAAAACAGACATAAACCATATGAAGAGGTAAGAAAATTGATACTGGACCTTTACAGGGAGGATACATAAGATATGGGTGTGGCCTCCTGATGACAGCTAACGAGCTAGAAGTGGATCTATTTAGGTCTCCCACCTAGCAGTAAGAGCTTGCTAGGTGTTAGAAAGGAAAAAAGCCCAGAACTGAGTTCATGTGATTGTACTGAGCTGGAGCTACAAAAAAAAAAAAAAAAAAGGGCTTGGCTACGTAGGGAAAACCTGGCTAGAACAAAAACACACATAAACCATATGAAGAGGTAAGAAAATTGATACTGGACCTTTACAGGGAGGATACATAAGATATGGGTGTGGCCTCCTGATGACAGCTAACGAGCTAGAAGTGGATCTATTTAGGTCTCCCACCTAGCAGTTAGAGCTTGCTAGGTGTTAGAAAGGAAAACAGCGCAGAACCGAGTAGATGTGATTCTACTGAGCTGGAGCTACAAAAAAAAACAAAAACAAAAAAACCTTGGGTACGTAGGGAAAACCTGGCTAGAAGAAAAACACACATAAACCATATAAAGAGGTAAGAAAATTGATACTGGACCTTTACAGGGAGGATACATAAGATATGGGTGTGGCCTCCTGATGATAGCTAACGAGCTAGAAATGGATCTATTTAGGTCTCCCACCTAGCAGTTAAAGCTTGCTAGGTGTTAGAAAGGAAAGAAGCCCAGAAATGAGTACATGTGATTGTACTGAGCTGGAGCTATCAAAAAAAAAAAAAAAAAAAAAAAAAAGGACTTGGCTACGTAGGGAAAACCTGGCTAGAAGAAAAACAGACATAAACCCTACAAAGAAGTAAGAAAATTGATACTGGACCTTTACAGGGAGGATACATAAGATATGGGTGTGGCCTCCTGATGACAGCTAACGAGCTAGAAGTGGATCTATTTAGGTCTCCCACCTAGCAGTAAGAGCTTGCTAGGTGTTAGAATGAAAAAAGCCCAGAACCGAGTAGATGTGATTCTACTGAGCTGGAGCTACAAAAAAAAAAAAAAGGGGCTTGGCTACGTAGGGAAAACCTGGCTAGAAGAAAAACACACATAAACCCTATGAAGAAGTAAGATAATTGATACTGGACCTTTACAGGGAGGATACATAAGATATGGGTGTGGCCTCCTGATGACAGCTAACGAGCTAGAAGTGGATCTATTTAGGTCTCCCACCTAGCAGTAAGAGCTTGCTAGGTGTTAGAAAGGAAAAAAGCCCAGAACTGAGTTCATGTGATTGTACTGAGCTGGAGCTACAAAAAAAAAAAAAAAAAAGGGCTTGGCTACGTAGGGAAAACCTGGCTAGAACAAAAACACACATAAACCATATGAAGAGGTAAGAAAATTGATACTGGACCTTTACAGGGAGGATACATAAGATATGGGTGTGGCCTCCTGATGACAGCTAACGAGCTAGAAGTGGATCTATTTAGGTCTCCCACCTAGCAGTTAGAGCTTGCTAGGTGTTAGAAAGGAAAACAGCGCAGAACCGAGTAGATGTGATTCTACTGAGCTGGAGCTACAAAAAAAAACAAAAACAAAAAAACCTTGGGTACGTAGGGAAAACCTGGCTAGAAGAAAAACACACATAAACCATATAAAGAGGTAAGAAAATTGATACTGGACCTTTACAGGGAGGATACATAAGATATGGGTGTGGCCTCCTGATGATAGCTAACGAGCTAGAAATGGATCTATTTAGGTCTCCCACCTAGCAGTTAAAGCTTGCTAGGTGTTAGAAAGGAAAGAAGCCCAGAAATGAGTACATGTGATTGTACTGAGCTGGAGCTATCAAAAAAAAAAAAAAAAAAAAAAAAAAAAGGACTTGGCTACGTAGGGAAAACCTGGCTAGAAGAAAAACAGACATAAACCCTACAAAGAAGTAAGAAAATTGATACTGGACCTTTACAGGGAGGATACATAAGATATGGGTGTGGCCTCCTGATGACAGCTAACGAGCTAGAAGTGGATCTATTTAGGTCTCCCACCTAGCAGTAAGAGCTTGCTAGGTGTTAGAATGAAAAAAGCCCAGAACCGAGTAGATGTGATTCTACTGAGCTGGAGCTACAAAAAAAAAAAAAAAACAAAAAAAAAAAAAAACAAAAAAACACCTTGGCTATGTAGGGAAAACCTGGCTAGAATAAAAACTCCCATAAACCCTACGAAGAAGTAAGAAAATTGATACTGTACCTTTACAGGGAGGATAAATAAGATATGGGTGTGGCCTACTGATGACAGCTAACGAGCTAGAAATGGATCTATTTAGGTCTCCCACCTAGCAGTTAGAGCTTGCTAGGTGTTAGAAAGGAAAAAAGCCCAGAACTGAGTACATGTGATTGTACTGAGCTGGAGCTACAAAAAAAAAAAAAAGGGGGGGGGGGCTTGGCTACGTAGGGAAAACCTGGCTAGAAGAAAAACACACATAAACCCTATGAAGAAGTAAGATAATTGATACTGGACCTTTACAGGGAGGATACATAAGATATGGGTGTGGCCTCCTGATGACAGGTAACGAGCTAGAAGTGGATCTATTTAGGTCTCCCACCTAGCAGTAAGAGCTTGCTAGGTGTTAGAAAGGAAAAAAGCCCAGAACTACTGAGCTGGAGCTACAAAAAAAAAAAAAAAAAAAAAAAAAAAAAAAAAACACCTTGACTATGTAGGGAAAACCTGGCTAGAAGAAAAACAGACATAAACCATATGAAGAGGTAAGAAAATTGATACTGGACCTTTACAGGGAGGATACATAAGATATGGGTGTGGCCTCCTGATGACAGCTAACGAGCTAGAAGTGGATCTATTTAGGTCTCCCACCTAGCAGTAAGAGCTTGCTAGGTGTTAGAAAGGAAAAAAGCCCAGAACTACTGAGCTGGAGCTACAAAAAAAAAAAAAAACAAAAAAAAAAAAAAAAAAAAACCCTTGGCTACGTAGGGAAAACCTGGCTAGAAGAAAAACAGACATAAACCATATGAAGAGGTAAGAAAATTGATACTGGACCTTTACAGGGAGGATACATAAGATATGGGTGAGGCCTCCTGATGACAGCTAATGAGCTAGAAGTGGATCTATTTAGGTCTCCCACCTAGCAGTTAGAGCTTGCTAGGTGTTAGAAAGGAAAACAGCCCAGAACCGAGTAGATGTGATTCTACTGAGCTGGAGCTACAAAAAAAAAACAAAAACAAAAAAACCTTGGGTACGTAGGGAAAACCTGGCTAGAAGAAAAACACACATAAACCATATAAAGAGGTAAGAAAATTGATACTGGACCTTTACAGGGAGGATACATAAGATATGGGTGTGGCCTCCTGATGATAGCTAACGAGCTAGAAATGGATCTATTTAGGTCTCCCACCTAGCAGTTAAAGCTTGCTAGGTGTTAGAAAGGAAAGAAGCCCAGAAATGAGTACATGTGATTGTACTGAGCTGGAGCTACAAAAAAAAAAAAAAAAGGACTTGGCTACGTAGGGAAAACCTGGCTAGAAGAAAAAGAGACATAAACCCTATAAAGAAGTAAGAAAATTGATACTGGACCTTTACAGGGAGGATACATAAGATATGGGTGTGGCCTCCTGATGACAGCTAACGAGCTAGAAGTGGATCTATTTAGGTCTCCCACCTAGCAGTAAGAGCTTGCTAGGTGTTAGAATGAAAAAAGCCCAGAACCGAGTAGATGTGATTCTACTGAGCTGGAGCTACAAAAAAAAAAAAAAAAGGGCTTGGCTACGTAGGGAAAACCTGGCTAGAAGAAAAACACACATAAACCCTATGAAGAAGTAAGATAATTGATACTGGACCTTTACAGGGAGGATACATAAGATATGGGTGTGGCCTCCTGATGACAGCTAACGAGCTAGAAGTGGATCTATTTAGGTCTCCCACCTAGCAGTAAGAGCTTGCTAGGTGTTAGAAAGGAAAAAAGCCCAGAACTGAGTTCATGTGATTGTACTGAGCTGGAGCTACAAAAAAAAAAAAAAAAAGGGCTTGGCTACGTAGGGAAAACCTGGCTAGAACAAAAACACACATAAACCATATGAAGAGGTAAGAAAATTGATACTGGACCTTTACAGGGAGGATACATAAGATATGGGTGTGGCCTCCTGATGACAGCTAACGAGCTAGAAGTGGATCTATTTAGGTCTCCCACCTAGCAGTTAGAGCTTGCTAGGTGTTAGAAAGGAAAACAGCGCAGAACCGAGTAGATGTGATTCTACTGAGCTGGAGCTACAAAAAAAAACAAAAACAAAAAAACCTTGGGTACGTAGGGAAAACCTGGCTAGAAGAAAAACACACATAAACCATATAAAGAGGTAAGAAAATTGATACTGGACCTTTACAGGGAGGATACATAAGATATGGGTGTGGCCTCCTGATGATAGCTAACGAGCTAGAAATGGATCTATTTAGGTCTCCCACCTAGCAGTTAAAGCTTGCTAGGTGTTAGAAAGGAAAGAAGCCCAGAAATGAGTACATGTGATTGTACTGAGCTGGAGCTATCAAAAAAAAAAAAAAAAAAAAAAAAAAAAGGACTTGGCTACGTAGGGAAAACCTGGCTAGAAGAAAAACAGACATAAACCCTACAAAGAAGTAAGAAAATTGATACTGGACCTTTACAGGGAGGATACATAAGATATGGGTGTGGCCTCCTGATGACAGCTAACGAGCTAGAAGTGGATCTATTTAGGTCTCCCACCTAGCAGTAAGAGCTTGCTAGGTGTTAGAATGAAAAAAGCCCAGAACCGAGTAGATGTGATTCTACTGAGCTGGAGCTACAAAAAAAAAAAAAAACAAAAAAAAAAAAAAACAAAAAAACACCTTGGCTATGTAGGGAAAACCTGGCTAGAATAAAAACTCCCATAAACCCTACGAAGAAGTAAGAAAATTGATACTGTACCTTTACAGGGAGGATAAATAAGATATGGGTGTGGCCTACTGATGACAGCTAACGAGCTAGAAATGGATCTATTTAGGTCTCCCACCTAGCAGTTAGAGCTTGCTAGGTGTTAGAAAGGAAAAAAGCCCAGAACTGAGTACATGTGATTGTACTGAGCTGGAGCTACAAAAAAAAAAAAAAGGGGGGGGGGGGCTTGGCTACGTAGGGAAAACCTGGCTAGAAGAAAAACACACATAAACCCTATGAAGAAGTAAGATAATTGATACTGGACCTTTACAGGGAGGATACATAAGATATGGGTGTGGCCTCCTGATGACAGGTAACGAGCTAGAAGTGGATCTATTTAGGTCTCCCACCTAGCAGTAAGAGCTTGCTAGGTGTTAGAAAGGAAAAAAGCCCAGAACTACTGAGCTGGAGCTACAAAAAAAAAAAAAAAAAAAAAAAAAAAAAAAAAACACCTTGACTATGTAGGGAAAACCTGGCTAGAAGAAAAACAGACATAAACCATATGAAGAGGTAAGAAAATTGATACTGGACCTTTACAGGGAGGATACATAAGATATGGGTGTGGCCTCCTGATGACAGCTAACGAGCTAGAAGTGGATCTATTTAGGTCTCCCACCTAGCAGTAAGAGCTTGCTAGGTGTTAGAAAGGAAAAAAGCCCAGAACTACTGAGCTGGAGCTACAAAAAAAAAAAAAACAAAAAAAAAAAAAAAAAAAAACCCTTGGCTACGTAGGGAAAACCTGGCTAGAAGAAAAACAGACATAAACCATATGAAGAGGTAAGAAAATTGATACTGGACCTTTACAGGGAGGATACATAAGATATGGGTGAGGCCTCCTGATGACAGCTAATGAGCTAGAAGTGGATCTATTTAGGTCTCCCACCTAGCAGTTAGAGCTTGCTAGGTGTTAGAAAGGAAAACAGCCCAGAACCGAGTAGATGTGATTCTACTGAGCTGGAGCTACAAAAAAAAAACAAAAACAAAAAAACCTTGGGTACGTAGGGAAAACCTGGCTAGAAGAAAAACACACATAAACCATATAAAGAGGTAAGAAAATTGATACTGGACCTTTACAGGGAGGATACATAAGATATGGGTGTGGCCTCCTGATGATAGCTAACGAGCTAGAAATGGATCTATTTAGGTCTCCCACCTAGCAGTTAAAGCTTGCTAGGTGTTAGAAAGGAAAGAAGCCCAGAAATGAGTACATGTGATTGTACTGAGCTGGAGCTACAAAAAAAAAAAAAAAAGGACTTGGCTACGTAGGGAAAACCTGGCTAGAAGAAAAAGAGACATAAACCCTACAAAGAAGTAAGAAAATTGATACTGGACCTTTACAGGGAGGATACATAAGATATGGGTGTGGCCTCCTGATGACAGCTAACGAGCTAGAAGTGGATCTATTTAGGTCTCCCACCTAGCAGTAAGAGCTTGCTAGGTGTTAGAATGAAAAAAGCCCAGAACCGAGTAGATGTGATTCTACTGAGCTGGAGCTACAAAAAAAAAAAAAAAGGGCTTGGCTACGTAGGGAAAACCTGGCTAGAAGAAAAACACACATAAACCCTATGAAGAAGTAAGATAATTGATACTGGACCTTTACAGGGAGGATACATAAGATATGGGTGTGGCCTCCTGATGACAGCTAACGAGCTAGAAGTGGATCTATTTAGGTCTCCCACCTAGCAGTAAGAGCTTGCTAGGTGTTAGAAAGGAAAAAAGCCCAGAACTGAGTTCATGTGATTGTACTGAGCTGGAGCTACAAAAAAAAAAAAAAAAAGGGCTTGGCTACGTAGGGAAAACCTGGCTAGAACAAAAACACACATAAACCATATGAAGAGGTAAGAAAATTGATACTGGACCTTTACAGGGAGGATACATAAGATATGGGTGTGGCCTCCTGATGACAGCTAACGAGCTAGAAGTGGATCTATTTAGGTCTCCCACCTAGCAGTTAGAGCTTGCTAGGTGTTAGAAAGGAAAACAGCGCAGAACCGAGTAGATGTGATTCTACTGAGCTGGAGCTACAAAAAAAAACAAAAACAAAAAAACCTTGGGTACGTAGGGAAAACCTGGCTAGAAGAAAAACACACATAAACCATATAAAGAGGTAAGAAAATTGATACTGGACCTTTACAGGGAGGATACATAAGATATGGGTGTGGCCTCCTGATGATAGCTAACGAGCTAGAAATGGATCTATTTAGGTCTCCCACCTAGCAGTTAAAGCTTGCTAGGTGTTAGAAAGGAAAGAAGCCCAGAAATGAGTACATGTGATTGTACTGAGCTGGAGCTATCAAAAAAAAAAAAAAAAAAAAAAAAAAGGACTTGGCTACGTAGGGAAAACCTGGCTAGAAGAAAAACAGACATAAACCCTACGAAGAAGTAAGAAAATTGATACTGTACCTTTACAGGGAGGATAAATAAGATATGGGTGTGGCCTACTGATGACAGCTAACGAGCTAGAAATGGATCTATTTAGGTCTCCCACCTAGCAGTTAGAGCTTGCTAGGTGTTAGAAAGGAAAAAAGCCCAGAACTGAGTACATGTGATTGTACTGAGCTGGAGCTACAAAAAAAAAAAAAAAGGGGGGGGGGCTTGGCTACGTAGGGAAAACCTGGCTAGAAGAAAAACACACATAAACCCTATGAAGAAGTAAGATAATTGATACTGGACCTTTACAGGGAGGATACATAAGATATGGGTGTGGCCTCCTGATGACAGGTAACGAGCTAGAAGTGGATCTATTTAGGTCTCCCACCTAGCAGTAAGAGCTTGCTAGGTGTTAGAAAGGAAAAAAGCCCAGAACTACTGAGCTGGAGCTACAAAAAAAAAAAAAAAAAAAAAAAAAAAAAAAAACACCTTGACTATGTAGGGAAAACCTGGCTAGAAGAAAAACAGACATAAACCATATGAAGAGGTAAGAAAATTGATACTGGACCTTTACAGGGAGGATACATAAGATATGGGTGTGGCCTCCTGATGACAGCTAACGAGCTAGAAGTGGATCTATTTAGGTCTCCCACCTAGCAGTAAGAGCTTGCTAGGTGTTAGAAAGGAAAAAAGCCCAGAACTACTGAGCTGGAGCTACAAAAAAAAAAAAACAAAAAAAACAAAAAAAAAAAACCCTTGGCTACGTAGGGAAAACCTGGCTAGAAGAAAAACAGACATAAACCATATGAAGAGGTAAGAAAATTGATACTGGACCTTTACAGGGAGGATACATAAGATATGGGTGAGGCCTCCTGATGACAGCTAACGAGCTAGAAGTGGATCTATTTAGGTCTCCCACCTAGCAGTTAGAGCTTGCTAGGTGTTAGAAAGGAAAACAGCCCAGAACCGAGTAGATGTGATTCTACTGAGCTGGAGCTACAAAAAAAAAACAAAAACAAAAAAACCTTGGGTACGTAGGGAAAACCTGGCTAGAAGAAAAACACACATAAACCATATAAAGAGGTAAGAAAATTGATACTGGACCTTTACAGGGAGGATACATAAGATATGGGTGTGGCCTCCTGATGATAGCTAACGAGCTAGAAATGGATCTATTTAGGTCTCCCACCTAGCAGTTAAAGCTTGCTAGGTGTTAGAAAGGAAAGAAGCCCAGAAATGAGTACATGTGATTGTACTGAGCTGGAGCTACAAAAAAAAAAAAAAAAAGGACTTGGCTACGTAGGGAAAACCTGGCTAGAAGAAAAAGAGACATAAACCCTACAAAGAAGTAAGAAAATTGATACTGGACCTTTACAGGGAGGATACATAAGATATGGGTGTGGCCTCCTGATGACAGCTAACGAGCTAGAAGTGGATCTATTTAGGTCTCCCACCTAGCAGTAAGAGCTTGCTATGTGTTAGAATGAAAAAAGCCCAGAACCGAGTAGTTGTGATTCTACTGAGCTGGAGCTACAAAAAAAAAAAAAAAAAAAAAAAAAAAAAAAAAAAAAAAACACCTTGGCTATGTAGGGAAAACCTGGCTAGAAGAAAAACTCCCATAAACCCTACGAAGAAGTAAGAAAATTGATACTGTACCTTTACAGGGAGGATACATAAGATATGGGTGTGGCCTCCTGATGACAGCTAACGAGCTAGAAGTGGATCTATTTAGGTCTCCCACCTAGCAGTAAGAGCTTGCTAGGTGTTAGAATGAAAAAAGCCCAGAACCGAGTAGATGTGATTCTACTGAGCTGGAGCTACAAAAAAAAAAAAAAAGGGCTTGGCTACGTAGGGAAAACCTGGCTAGAAGAAAAACACACATAAACCCTATGAAGAAGTAAGATAATTGATACTGGACCTTTACAGGGAGGATACATAAGATATGGGTGTGGCCTCCTGATGACAGCTAACGAGCTAGAAGTGGATCTATTTAGGTCTCCCACCTAGCAGTAAGAGCTTGCTAGGTGTTAGAAAGGAAAAAAGCCCAGAACTGAGTTCATGTGATTGTACTGAGCTGGAGCTACAAAAAAAAAAAAAAAAAGGGCTTGGCTACGTAGGGAAAACCTGGCTAGAACAAAAACACACATAAACCATATGAAGAGGTAAGAAAATTGATACTGGACCTTTACAGGGAGGATACATAAGATATGGGTGTGGCCTCCTGATGACAGCTAACGAGCTAGAAGTGGATCTATTTAGGTCTCCCACCTAGCAGTTAGAGCTTGCTAGGTGTTAGAAAGGAAAACAGCGCAGAACCGAGTAGATGTGATTCTACTGAGCTGGAGCTACAAAAAAAAACAAAAACAAAAAAACCTTGGGTACGTAGGGAAAACCTGGCTAGAAGAAAAACACACATAAACCATATAAAGAGGTAAGAAAATTGATACTGGACCTTTACAGGGAGGATACATAAGATATGGGTGTGGCCTCCTGATGATAGCTAACGAGCTAGAAATGGATCTATTTAGGTCTCCCACCTAGCAGTTAAAGCTTGCTAGGTGTTAGAAAGGAAAGAAGCCCAGAAATGAGTACATGTGATTGTACTGAGCTGGAGCTATCAAAAAAAAAAAAAAAAAAAAAAAAAAGGACTTGGCTACGTAGGGAAAACCTGGCTAGAAGAAAAACAGACATAAACCCTACGAAGAAGTAAGAAAATTGATACTGTACCTTTACAGGGAGGATAAATAAGATATGGGTGTGGCCTACTGATGACAGCTAACGAGCTAGAAATGGATCTATTTAGGTCTCCCACCTAGCAGTTAGAGCTTGCTAGGTGTTAGAAAGGAAAAAAGCCCAGAACTGAGTACATGTGATTGTACTGAGCTGGAGCTACAAAAAAAAAAAAAGGGGGGGGGGGGGCTTGGCTACGTAGGGAAAACCTGGCTAGAAGAAAAACACACATAAACCCTATGAAGAAGTAAGATAATTGATACTGGACCTTTACAGGGAGGATACATAAGATATGGGTGTGGCCTCCTGATGACAGGTAACGAGCTAGAAGTGGATCTATTTAGGTCTCCCACCTAGCAGTAAGAGCTTGCTAGGTGTTAGAAAGGAAAAAAGCCCAGAACTACTGAGCTGGAGCTACAAAAAAAAAAAAAAAAAAAAAAAAAAAAAAAAAACACCTTGACTATGTAGGGAAAACCTGGCTAGAAGAAAAACAGACATAAACCATATGAAGAGGTAAGAAAATTGATACTGGACCTTTACAGGGAGGATACATAAGATATGGGTGTGGCCTCCTGATGACAGCTAACGAGCTAGAAGTGGATCTATTTAGGTCTCCCACCTAGCAGTAAGAGCTTGCTAGGTGTTAGAAAGGAAAAAAGCCCAGAACTACTGAGCTGGAGCTACAAAAAAAAAAAAACAAAAAAAACAAAAAAAAAAAAACCCTTGGCTACGTAGGGAAAACCTGGCTAGAAGAAAAACAGACATAAACCATATGAAGAGGTAAGAAAATTGATACTGGACCTTTACAGGGAGGATACATAAGATATGGGTGAGGCCTCCTGATGACAGCTAACGAGCTAGAAGTGGATCTATTTAGGTCTCCCACCTAGCAGTTAGAGCTTGCTAGGTGTTAGAAAGGAAAACAGCCCAGAACCGAGTAGATGTGATTCTACTGAGCTGGAGCTACAAAAAAAAAACAAAAACAAAAAAACCTTGGGTACGTAGGGAAAACCTGGCTAGAAGAAAAACACACATAAACCATATAAAGAGGTAAGAAAATTGATACTGGACCTTTACAGGGAGGATACATAAGATATGGGTGTGGCCTCCTGATGATAGCTAACGAGCTAGAAATGGATCTATTTAGGTCTCCCACCTAGCAGTTAAAGCTTGCTAGGTGTTAGAAAGGAAAGAAGCCCAGAAATGAGTACATGTGATTGTACTGAGCTGGAGCTACAAAAAAAAAAAAAAAAAGGACTTGGCTACGTAGGGAAAACCTGGCTAGAAGAAAAAGAGACATAAACCCTACAAAGAAGTAAGAAAATTGATACTGGACCTTTACAGGGAGGATACATAAGATATGGGTGTGGCCTCCTGATGACAGCTAACGAGCTAGAAGTGGATCTATTTAGGTCTCCCACCTAGCAGTAAGAGCTTGCTATGTGTTAGAATGAAAAAAGCCCAGAACCGAGTAGTTGTGATTCTACTGAGCTGGAGCTACAAAAAAAAAAAAAAAAAAAAAAAAAAAAAAAAAAAAAAAAAACACCTTGGCTATGTAGGGAAAACCTGGCTAGAAGAAAAACTCCCATAAACCCTACGAAGAAGTAAGAAAATTGATACTGTACCTTTACAGGGAGGATAAATAAGATATGGGTGTGGCCTACTGATGACAGCTAACGAGCTAGAAATGGATCTATTTAGGTCTCCCACCTAGCAGTTAGAGCTTGCTAGGTGTTAGAAAGGAAAAAAGCCGAGAACTGAGTACATGTGATTGTACTGAGCTGGAGCTACAAAAAAAAAAAAAAAAAGGGGGTGGGGGGCTTGGCTACGTAGGGAAAACCTGGCTAGAAGAAAAACACACATAAACCCTATGAAGAAGTAAGATAATTGATACTGGACCTTTACAGGGAGGATACATAAGATATGGGTGTGGCCTCCTGATGACAGCTAAAGAGCTAGAAATGAATTTATTTAGGTCTCCCACCTAGCAGTTCGAGCTTGCTAGGTGTTAGAAAGGAAAAAAGCCCAGAACCGAGTAGATGTGATTCTACTGAGCTGGAGCTACAAAAAAAACAAAAAAAAAAAACAAAAAAAAAAAAACCCTTGGCTACGTAGGGAAAACCTGGCTAGAAGAAAAACAGACATAAACCATATGAAGAGGTAAGAAAATTGATACTGGACCTTTACAGGGAGGATACATAAGATATGGGTGAGGCCTCCTGATGACAGCTAACGAGCTAGAAGTGGATCTATTTAGGTCTCCCACCTAGCAGTTAGAGCTTGCTAGGTGTTAGAAAGGAAAAAAGCCCAGAACCGAGTAGATGTGATTCTACTGAGCTGGAGCTACAAAAAAAAACAAAAACAAAAAAACCTTGGGTACGTAGGGAAAACCTGGCTAGAAGAAAAACACACATAAACCATATAAAGAGGTAAGAAAATTGATACTGGACCTTTACAGGGAGGATACATAAGATATGGGTGTGGCCTCCTGATGACAGCTAACGAGCTAGAAATGGATCTATTTAGGTCTCCCACCTAGCAGTTAGAGCTTGCTAGGTGTTAGAAAGGAAAAAAGCCCAGAACTGAGTTCATGTGATTGTACTGAGCTGGAGCTACAAAAAAAAAAAAAAAAAAAAGGGCTTGGCTACGTAGGGAAAACCTGGCTAGAACAAAAACACACATAAACCATATGAAGAGGTAAGAAAATTGATACTGGACCTTTACAGGGAGGATACATAAGATATGGGTGTGGCCTCCTGATGACAGCTAACGAGCTAGAAGTGGATCTATTTAGGTCTCCAACCTAGCAGTTAGAGCTTGCTAGGTGTTAGAAAGGAAAACAGCCCAGAACCGAGTAGATGTGATTCTACTGAGCTGGAGCTGCAAAAAAAAAAAAAAAAACAAAAACAAAAAAACCTTGGGTACGTAGGGAAAACCTGGCTAGAAGAAAAACACACATAAACCATATAAAGAGGTAAGAAAATTGATACTGGACCTTTACAGGGAGGATACATAAGATATGGGTGTGGCCTCCTGATGATAGCTAACGAGCTAGAAATGGATCTATTTAGGTCTCCCACCTAGCAGTTAGAGCTTGCTAGGTGTTAGAAAGGAAAAAAGCCAAGAACCGAGTAGATGTGATTCTACTGAGCTGGAGCTACAAAAAAAAAAAAACAAAAAACAAAAAAAAAAAAAAAAACCTTGGCTACGTAGAGAAAACCTGGCTAGAAGAAAAACACCCATAAACCCTACGATGAAGTAAGAAAATTGATACTGGACCTTTACAGGGAGGATACATAAGATATGGGTGTGTCCTACTGATGACAGCTAACGAGCTAGAAATGGATCTACTTAGGTTTCCCACCTAGCAGTTACAGCTTGCTATGTGTTAGAAAGGAAAAAAGCCCAGAACCGAGTACATGTGATTGTACTGAGCTGGAGCTACAAAAAAAAACAAAAAAAAACAAAAAAAAAAACCCCTTGGCTACGTAGGGAAAACCTGGCTAGAAGAAAAACACACATAAACCCTACGAAGAAGTAAGAAAATTGATACTGGACCTTTACAGGGAATATATATAAGATATGGGTGTGTCCTACTGATGACAGCTAACGAGCTAGAAATGGATCAATTTAGGTCTCCCACCTAGCAGTTAGAGCTTGCTAGGTGTTAGAAAGGAAAAAAGCCCAGAACTGAGTACATGTGATTGTACTGACCTGGAGCTAGGAAAAAAAAAAAAAAGGACTTGGCTACGTAGGGAAAACCTGGCTAGAAGAAAAACGCACATAAACCCTACAAAGAAGTAAGAAAATTGATACTGGACCTTTACAGGGAGGATACATAAGATATGGGTGTGGCCTCCAGATGACAGCTAACGAGCTAGAAATGGATCTATTTAGGTCTCCCACCTAGCAGTTAGAGCTTGCTAGGTGTTAGAAAGGAAAAAAAGCCCAGAACCGAGTAGATGTGATTCTACTGAGCTGGAGCTACAAAAAAAAACCAAAAAAACAAAAAAAAAAAACCTTGGCTACATAGGGAAAACCTGGCTAGAAGAAAAACAGACATAAACCATATGAAGAGGTAAGAAAATTGATACTGGACCTTTACAGGGAGGATACATAAGATATGGGTGTGGCCTCCTGATGACAGCTAACGAGCTAGAAGTGGATCTATTTAGGTCTCCCACCTAGCAGTAAGAACTTGCTAGGTGTTAGAAAGGAAAAAAGCCCAGAACCGAGTAGATGTCATTCTACTGAGCTGGAGCTTCAAAAAAAAAAAAACAAAACACCTTGGCTATGTAGGGAAAACCTGGCTAGAAGAAAAACACCCATAAACCCTACGAAGAAGTAAGAAAATTGATACTGTACCTTTACAGGGAGGATACATAAGATATGGGTGTGGCCTACTGATGACAGCTAACGAGCTAGAAATAGATCTATTTAGGTCTCCCACCTAGCAGTTAGAGCTTGCTAGTTGTTAGAAAGGAAAAAAGCCCAGAACTGAGTACATGTGATTGTACTGAGCTGGAGCTACAAAAAAAAAAAAAAAAAAGGACTTGGCTACGTAGGGAAAACCTGGCTAGAAGAAAAACACACATAAACCCTACAAAGAAGTAAGAAAATTGATACTGGACCTTTACAGGGAGGATACATAAGATATGGGTGTGGCCTCCTGATGACAGCTAACGAGCTAGAAATGGATCTATTTAGGTCTCCCACCTAGCAGTTAGAGCTTGCAAGGTGTTAGAAAGGAAAAAAGCCCAGAACCGAGTAGATGTGATTCTACTGAGCTGGAGCTACAAAAAAAAAACCAAAAAAAAAAAAAAAAAGGGCTTGGCTACGTACGGAAAACCTGGCTAGAAGAAAAACAACCATAAACCCTACGAAGAATTAAGAAAATTGATACTGTACCTTTACAGGGAGTAAAGCAGTTAGAGCTTGCTAGGTGTTAGAAAGGAAAAAAGCCCAGAACCGAGTAGATGTGATTCTACTGAGCTGGAGCTACAAAAAAAACCAAAAAACAAACAAAAAAAAACCTTGGCTACCTAGGGAAAACCTGGCTAGAAGAAAAACAGACATAAACCATATGAAGAGGTAAGAAAATTGATACTGGACCTTTACAGGGAGGATACATAAGATATGGGTGTGGCCTCCTGATGACAGCTAACGAGCTAGAAGTGGATCTATTTAGGTCTCCCACCTAGCAGTAAGAGCTTGCTAGGTGTTAGAAAGGAAAAAAGCCCAGAACTGAGTTCATGTGATTGTACTGAGCTGGAGCTACAAAAAAAAAAAAAAAAAAAAAAAAAAAAAGGGCTTGGCTACGTAGGGAAAACCTGGCTAGAAGAAAAACACACATAAACCCTATGAAGAAGTAAGATAATTGATACTGGACCTTTACAGGGAGGATACATAAGATATGGGTGTGGCCTCCTGATGACAGCTAACGAGCTAGAAATGGATCTATTTAGGTCTCCCACCTAGCAGTTAGAGCTTGCTAGGTGTTAGAAAGGAAAAAAGCCCAGAAATGAGTACATGTGATTGTACTGAGCTGGAGCTACAAAAAAAACAAAAAAAACAAAAAAAAAAAACCTTGGCTACGTAGGGAAAACCTGGCTAGAAGAAAAACACCCATAAACCCTACGAAGAAGTAAGAAAATTGATACTGTACCTTTACAGGGAGGATACATAAGATATGGGTGTGGCCTCCTGATGACAGCTAACGGGCTAGAAATGGATCTATTTAGGTCTCCCACCTAGCAGTAAGAGCTTGCTAGGTGTTAGAAAGGAAAAAAGCCCAGAAATGAGTACATGTGATTGTACTGAGCTGGAGCTACAAAAAAAAAAAAAAAAAAAAAAAAAAAAAAAAAAAAAGGACTTGGCTACGTAGGGAAAACCTGGCTAGAAGAAAAAACAGACATAAACCCTACAAAGAAGTAAGAAAATTGATACTGGACCTTTACAGGGAGGATACATAAGATTTGGGTGTGGCCTCCTGATGACAGCTAACGAGCTAGAAGTGGATCTATTTAGGTCTCCCACCTTGCAGTAAGAGCTTGCTAGGTGTTAGAAAGGAAAAAAGCCCAGAATCGAGTAGATGTGATTCTACTGAGCTGGAGCTACAAAAAAAACCAAAAAAACAAAAAAAAAAACCTTGGCTACGTAGGGAAAACCTGGCTAGAAGAAACACACCCATAAACCCTACGAAGAAGTAAGAAAATTGATACTGGACCTTTACAGGGAGGATACATAAGATATGGGTGTGGCCTCCAGATGACAGCTAACGAGCTAGAAATGGATCTATTTAGGTCTCCCACCTAGCAGTTAGAGCTTGCTAGGTGTTAGAAAGGAAAAAAGCCCAGAACCGAGTAGATGTGATTCTACTGAGCTGGAGCTACAAAAAAAAACAAAAAAAAACAAAAAAAAAAAAACCTTGGCTACATAGGGAAAACCTGGCTAGAAGAAAAACAGACATAAACCATATGAAGAGGTAAGAAAATTGATACTGGACCTTTACAGGGAGGATACATAAGATATGGGTGTGGCCTCCTGATGACAGCTAACGAGCTAGAAGTGGATCTATTTAGGTCTCCCACCTAGCAGTAAGAACTTGCTAGGTGTTAGAAAGGAAAAAAGCCCAGAACCGAGTAGATGTCATTCTACTGAGCTGGAGCTTCAAAAAAAAAAACAAAACACCTTGGCTATGTAGGGAAAACCTGGCTAGAAGAAAAACACCCATAAACCCTACGAAGAAGTAAGAAAATTGATACTGTGCCTTTACAGGGAGGATACATAAGATATGGGTGTGGCCTACTGATGACAGCTAACGAGCTAGAAATGGATCTATTTAGGTCTCCCACCTAGCAGTTAGAGCTTGCTAGTTGTTAGAAAGGAAAAAAGCCCAGAACTGAGTACATGTGATTGTACTGAGCTGGAGCTACAAAAAAAAAAAAAAAAAAGGACTTGGCTACGTAGGGAAAACCTGGCTAGAAGAAAAACACACATAAACCCTACAAAGAAGTAAGAAAATTGATACTGGACCTTTACAGGGAGGATACATAAGATATGGGTGTGGCCTCCTGATGACAGCTAACGAGCTAGAAATGGATCTATTTAGGTCTCCCACCTAGCAGTTAGAGCTTGCAAGGTGTTAGAAAGGAAAAAAGCCCAGAACCGAGTAGATGTGATTCTACTGAGCTGGAGCTACAAAAAAAAAACCAAAAAAAAAAAAAAAAAGGGCTTGGCTACGTACGGAAAACCTGGCTAGAAGAAAAACACCCATAAACCCTACGAAGAAGTAAGAAAATTGATACTGTACCTTTACAGGGAGTAAAGCAGTTAGAGCTTGCTAGGTGTTAGAAAGGAAAAAAGCCCAGAACCGAGTAGATGTGATTCTACTGAGCTGGAGCTACAAAAAAAACCAAAAAACAAAAAAAAAAAAACCTTGGCTACCTAGGGAAAACCTGGCTAGAAGAAAAACAGACATAAACCATATGAAGAGGTAAGAAAATTGATACTGGACCTTTACAGGGAGGATACATAAGATATGGGTGTGGCCTCCTGATGACAGCTAACGAGCTAGAAGTGGATCTATTTAGGTCTCCCACCTAGCAGTAAGAGCTTGCTAGGTGTTAGAAAGGAAAAAAGCCCAGAACTGAGTTCATGTGATTGTACTGAGCTGGAGCTACAAAAAAAAAAAAAAAAAAAAAAAAAAGGGCTTGGCTACATAGGGAAAACCTGGCTAGAAGAAAAACACACATAAACCCTATGAAGAAGTAAGATAATTGATACTGGACCTTTACAGGGAGGATACATAAGATATGGGTGTGGCCTCCTGATGACAGCTAACGAGCTAGAAATGGATCTATTTAGGTCTCCCACCTAGCAGTTAGAGCTTGCTAGGTGTTAGAAAGGAAAAAAGCCCAGAAATGAGTACATGTGATTGTACTGAGCTGGAGCTACAAAAAAAACAAAAAAAACAAAAAAAAAAAAACCTTGGCTACGTAGGGAAAACCTGGCTAGAAGAAAAACACCCATAAACCCTACGAAGAAGTAAGAAAATTGATACTGTACCTTTACAGGGAGGATACATAAGATATGGGTGTGGCCTCCTGATGACAGCTAACGAGCTAGAAGTGGATCTATTTAGGTCTCCAACCTAGCAGTTAGAGCTTGCTAGGTGTTAGAAAGGAAAACAGCCCAGAACCGAGTAGATGTGATTCTACTGAGCTGGAGCTGCAAAAAAAAAAAAAAAACAAAAACAAAAAAACCTTGGGTACGTAGGGAAAACCTGGCTAGAAGAAAAACACACATAAACCATATAAAGAGGTAAGAAAATTGATACTGGACCTTTACAGGGAGGATACATAAGATATGGGTGTGGCCTCCTGATGATAGCTAACGAGCTAGAAATGGATCTATTTAGGTCTCCCACCTAGCAGTTAGAGCTTGCTAGGTGTTAGAAAGGAAAAAAGCCAAGAACCGAGTAGATGTGATTCTACTGAGCTGGAGCTACAAAAAAAAAAAAAAAAAAAAAAAAAAAAAAAAAAAAAAACCTTGGCTACGTAGAGAAAACCTGGCTAGAAGAAAAACACCCATAAACCCTACGATGAAGTAAGAAAATTGATACTGGACCTTTACAGGGAGGATACATAAGATATGGGTGTGTCCTACTGATGACAGCTAACGAGCTAGAAATGGATCTACTTAGGTTTCCCACCTAGCAGTTACAGCTTGCTATGTGTTAGAAAGGAAAAAAGCCCAGAACCGAGTACATGTGATTGTACTGAGCTGGAGCTACAAAAAAAAACAAAAAAAAACAAAAAAAAAAAACCCCTTGGCTACGTAGGGAAAACCTGGCTAGAAGAAAAACACACATAAACCCTACGAAGAAGTAAGAAAATTGATACTGGACCTTTACAGGGAATATATATAAGATATGGGTGTGTCCTACTGATGACAGCTAACGAGCTAGAAATGGATCAATTTAGGTCTCCCACCTAGCAGTTAGAGCTTGCTAGGTGTTA
The DNA here is from genome assembly GCA_022577455.1 of Arizona elegans. Classification (NCBI taxonomy): domain Eukaryota; kingdom Metazoa; phylum Chordata; class Lepidosauria; order Squamata; family Colubridae; genus Arizona; species Arizona elegans. The sequence continues at coordinate 66,256,435 of JAKOOJ010000004.1, read as the reverse complement.
GAAAGGAAAAAAGCCCAGAACTGAGTACATGTGATTGTACTGACCTGGAGCTAGGAAAAAAAAAAAAAAGGACTTGGCTACGTAGGGAAAACCTGGCTAGAAGAAAAACGCACATAAACCCTACAAAGAAGTAAGAAAATTGATACTGGACCTTTACAGGGAGGATACATAAGATATGGGTGTGGCCTCCAGATGACAGCTAACGAGCTAGAAATGGATCTATTTAGGTCTCCCACCTAGCAGTTAGAGCTTGCAAGGTGTTAGAAAGGAAAAAAAGCCCAGAACCGAGTAGATGTGATTCTACTGAGCTGGAGCTACAAAAAAAAACCAAAAAAACAAAAAAAAAAAACCTTGGCTACATAGGGAAAACCTGGCTAGAAGAAAAACAGACATAAACCATATGAAGAGGTAAGAAAATTGATACTGGACCTTTACAGGGAGGATACATAAGATATGGGTGTGGCCTCCTGATGACAGCTAACGAGCTAGAAGTGGATCTATTTAGGTCTCCCACCTAGCAGTAAGAACTTGCTAGGTGTTAGAAAGGAAAAAAGCCCAGAACCGAGTAGATGTCATTCTACTGAGCTGGAGCTTCAAAAAAAAAAAAACAAAACACCTTGGCTATGTAGGGAAAACCTGGCTAGAAGAAAAACACCCATAAACCCTACGAAGAAGTAAGAAAATTGATACTGTACCTTTACAGGGAGGATACATAAGATATGGGTGTGGCCTACTGATGACAGCTAACGAGCTAGAAATAGATCTATTTAGGTCTCCCACCTAGCAGTTAGAGCTTGCTAGTTGTTAGAAAGGAAAAAAGCCCAGAACTGAGTACATGTGATTGTACTGAGCTGGAGCTACAAAAAAAAAAAAAAAAAAGGACTTGGCTACGTAGGGAAAACCTGGCTAGAAGAAAAACACACATAAACCCTACAAAGAAGTAAGAAAATTGATACTGGACCTTTACAGGGAGGATACATAAGATATGGGTGTGGCCTCCTGATGACAGCTAACGAGCTAGAAATGGATCTATTTAGGTCTCCCACCTAGCAGTTAGAGCTTGCAAGGTGTTAGAAAGGAAAAAAGCCCAGAACCGAGTAGATGTGATTCTACTGAGCTGGAGCTACAAAAAAAAAAACCAAAAAAAAAAAAAAAAAGGGCTTGGCTACGTACGGAAAACCTGGCTAGAAGAAAAACAACCATAAACCCTACGAAGAATTAAGAAAATTGATACTGTACCTTTACAGGGAGTAAAGCAGTTAGAGCTTGCTAGGTGTTAGAAAGGAAAAAAGCCCAGAACCGAGTAGATGTGATTCTACTGAGCTGGAGCTACAAAAAAAACCAAAAAACAAACAAAAAAAAACCTTGGCTACCTAGGGAAAACCTGGCTAGAAGAAAAACAGACATAAACCATATGAAGAGGTAAGAAAATTGA